>JAWPNB010000004.1:20527500-30527500 GCA_033996785.1 Trichosanthes truncata | reverse complement strand
GAGGGCCTCGTGAACAGTCTGAAGACAGTTTTTCCATCGAATAGAGTCCTCCCTAACTCTGAGAGTTAAGCTCGAAAGCTAACATACATCGTGGAGTCCGAAGACTCAGCCCGAAGGCTACCATCGTGGAGTCCGAAGACTCAGCCCGTAGGCTACCATCGTGGAGTCCGAAGACTCAAGCCCGTCGGCTACCATCGTGGGGGCACTCTCGAACCCCAGGAGCATAGAGAGTCCGAAGACTCGGGTTCCCTCATAACCCACATAAAACTTTTGGGAGAATTATCGTCACGGCCTTACATAAATCTTTCCATGAGCACACAACACATGCATGAGGTCCCACTCGTTTTAGATCATACTCATGAATGCATAAGTCAAAGCAATCGCATTTCAAAGACATACATATAATACAATTTCTTTCTTAAATACTTAACATGAAAAACATAAACTTTCAAAGTAAATATAGAGCTAGCTCAAGGTTTTGAAAACTTCTTTCGTTGTGAGATCCCTTACCTTAAGTCTTTACTTACTAAAATACCCTTTCTTCACTAGTAATGAGCTTCTCGAGTTCCCACTCCAAGTACGATCCAAGGTCCTCGACAAATCACCTAAAAAGTTTCCTAAACGTGTCTTAAACCATCCGAATTACGCTAAAACACATTCTAACATTAATAGCTTGACGAAACGGACCAAATGGCAAAATTTACCCAACTCCGGCGAACGGCGGCGCGTGACCGGAGCACGGCGGCGCGTGCAGCGGCGGACGGCGGCGCGTGGCCGGCGCGTGGGGCTTCCAAACGGCGCGTGGACTTCAAATTTAGACAGATCCAGCCCCTTTCCGGTCAGATTCGTGCTTAAACCAGCGACTTGCTGCGAGAATGAACTCCGGCGAGGCTTGCGGCGATCGGTGCTGCTCAGTACTGAACGGATCCGGCGACTGCAACCTTAATCCGACCGACGAGCTGTTGTAGGAGCTTCGTCTGAGATGGGATCGAGGGACTGGCCGGCGAACGCAGAAGAAGCAGAAGGCCGGCGGTGAGGTTGAAGCTTCGCGGTAGCTGCAGTCCGACGAGGAAACAGAAGAAGAAACAGGCAGATGGTGGATGTTCGGCGAGGATGCTGCGACGGGAGGGAGGCCGACGGCGTCTGCTCCGTTCGGTTGCCGGCAGAAAGAAGACAGAGGATAGGTGTTCGGCCGAGAGAGAGAGAGAGAGAGAATCGGGAAGGAGGGCTGCGGGAAGAAGAAGAAGAAAATAAAAAAATAAAAAAAATAAAAAAATAATAAAAAAATAATAATAATAATAAAATCAAAATATCTTCTCTCTAAAAGACCATAATACCCTTTTTCTCATTCCAAATTTCAATTTAACCTTCAAATTTAAATTACCCAATGCAAATCATTCCAATTTAATTCCCATAATTTGAAATTAATGCCTGTAATTAAGCCGGGCGTTACATTTAGTCAAATTAATAGCACCGGTATTATCACAAAATATAGGCACATTATCAAACTTTAATCCAAAATCACAAAGAGTTTGTTTCATCCAAAGAATTTGAGCACAACAACTAGCAACCACAATATATTCCGCTTCGGTAGTGGATAAGGCAACCGAATTTTGCTTTTTACTAAACCAAGATACTAAGGAGCTACCAAGAAATTGGCAAGTCCCACTAGTACTCTTACGGTCAAGTAAACTTCCGGCAAAATCCGCATCGGAATATCCTACCAAATTAAACTCTACATTTCTAGGATACCACAAACCTAAATCAATAGTCCCAAGCAAATATTTAAAGATTCTCTTAACGGCATGCAAATGGGATTCCTTAGGACAAGATTGAAATCTAGCACAAAGACATACACTAAACATGATATCGGGTCTACTAGCGGTTAAATAAAGTAGAGATCCGATCATACCTCGATAAGCTTTTATGTCCACACATTTACCTTTTTCATCCTTGTCAAGCTTAGTGGATGTGCTCATAGGAGTTTTTGCAATTTTACCTTCATTGAACTTGAATCTTTTGAGCAAATCCTTTGTGTATTTCTCTTGACTTATGAAGATACCATCCTTGAGTTGTTTGATTTGAAGTCCAAGGAAGAAGCTAAGTTCTCCCATCATACTCATCTCAAACTCACTATGCATACACTTAGAAAATTTTTCACACAAAGAAGGATTAGTAGAACCAAAGATAATGTCATCTACATATATTTGAACTAAAAGAAAATCATTTTCCTTAGTCTTAATAAAGAGAGTAGTATCAAGTTTACCCATTTTAAAGTCATTCTCAAGTAGAAAATTACTAAGTCTATCATACCAAGCTCATGGAGCTTGTTTTAAGCCATAAAGAGCCTTTTTCAACTTATAGACATGATTAGGCAAATCAAAACTTTCAAAGCCCGGAGGTTGTTCTACATAAACTTCCTCCATAATATAGCCATTTAAAAAAGCACTTTTCACATCCATTTGATACAAGATGAAATTCTTATAAGAAGCAAAAGCAAGTAACATTCTAATAGCTTCTAATCTAGCAACGGGGTGCAAAAGTCTCTTCATAATCTATACCTTCCTCTTGACAATAACCTTGAGCTACAAGTCTAGCTTTATTTCTAATGATATTTCCATTTTCATCCATTTTATTTCTAAAGACCCATTTAGTTACAATAATAGAAGCATTAGAAGGCCTAGGGACTAATTCCCAAACTTTGTTTCTTTCAAATTGATTTAATTCTTCTTGCATGGCTAAAATCCAAAACTCATCATTTTCGGCATCCTTAAACTTTTAGGTTCAACCTGAGAAACAAAAGCAAGATTATTAAACAAATTAAGAGAAGAACGAGTTTTCACACCTTGTTTGGGATCACCAAGAATCAAATCCTTGGGATGGGATGGAGCATACCTCCACTCTTTAGGCATAGATGAAGAACCGTCTTCCTTCTTTTCATTGAAGCTCAATTCTTGCTTACTTGAATCAATTTCCTTGTCTTTGTCACTAACAAGTAAATCTCCAAAAAAAATTTCTAAATCATCACTGCAAATAGACTCATTAGAAACATTATTGCAAGATTCATCAAATACAACATGCATAGATTCCTCGATAATTAAAGTTCTCTTATTGAAAACTCTATAAGCTTTACTAGTAGAGGAATAACCTAGAAAAATACCAACATCCGTCTTAGAATCAAACTTTCCAAGCTTTTCTTTGTTGTTCAAAATAAAACATTTGCAACCAAACACTTTGAAATACCCAATATTTGGAATTTTGTTATGCCAAAGCTCATAAGGAGTTTTATCTAAAGAAGACCTAATTAAAACTCTATTTAAAACATAACAAGCGATGTTAACAGCTTCGGCCCAAAAGTATTTAGGTAAATCATACTCATGCAACATTGACCTAGCAAATTCTTGCAAAGTACGATTTTTCCTTTCAACCACACCGTTTTGTTGAGGAGTTCTTGGAGCGGAGAAGTTATGAGAAAAACCATTTTCTTCACAAAAATTTTCAAAAGCAATACTATCAAATTCTCCTCCATGATCACTCCTAATTTTAGAAATCAAAAATCCTTTTTCATTTTGAACTCTTTTTGCAAAACTAGCAAAACTTTTCAAAGCATCATCCTTATGTTTTATCATCAAAACCCAAGTAAATCTTGAAAAATCATCAACAATCACAAAGGCATAATAATTTCCTCCAAAACTAGCAATTCTAGAAGGGTCAAATAAGTCCATATGTAATAGTTGAAGGAGTCTAGTTGTAGAGATCACATTTTTAGATTTGAAAGAGGACTTGGTTTGCTTACCCATTTGACAAGCATCACAAACTTTATCCTTTTCAAATTTAAATTTTGGAAGACCTCTAACCAAAGAATTCTTGGAAATATTTGAAATTAAGTGCATGCTAGCATGTCCTAGTCTTCTATGCCATAACCAAGAATCATCATGCAAGGCCGAAAGACATTTATCACTAATAGGGCAATCATTTAAATCAATAGTGTACACGTTTTCATCCCTATTGCCAACAAACAAGACTTTTCTATCACTAGCATTTTCAATGATGCAATTCTTTTTATCAAACACAACTCGAAAGCCTTTATCACATAATTGACTAATACTTAGTAAGTCATGCTTTAAACCATCAACTAAAAGCACATTTTCAATCAAGGTAGAAGAACCATTACCTATACTACCCTTACCAATAATTTTACCTTTCTTGTTGTCACCAAAGGTTACTAAACCTCCATTCTTTTTAGAAAGATTGACAAACTTGGATTGGTCTCCCGTCATGTGCCTTGAGCAACCACTATCCAAGTACCATTTGTTTTTCTTGGATACTTTCAAACAAACCTATAAACAAAAGTGTTCAAGATTGATCTTTTGGTACCCATACTTGTTTGGGTCCTAAAAGGTTAGCATTTACAAACTTGGGAACCCATTTCATTTTTGCATCCATATTTAAAGCATTGGATTTAGACAAGAAACAAGAATACACTTTATGTCCATACTTGCCACATGAGAAACAAACAACATTATGCAAGGATTTATCTCTTACAACAAATTTATGCACTCTACTTTTCTTGGAGAAATTCTTTCTTGGAGCATTGTGAAACTTTGCTCTTTGAGAAAAATTTCTTCTTGAAGAAGTAGTAAAAGCATATTTCA
This sequence comes from Trichosanthes truncata, assembly GCA_033996785.1. Lineage (NCBI taxonomy): Eukaryota > Viridiplantae > Streptophyta > Magnoliopsida > Cucurbitales > Cucurbitaceae > Trichosanthes > Trichosanthes truncata. The sequence goes on along the minus strand of JAWPNB010000004.1, from coordinate 30,522,845 downwards.
ATTTAAAGCACTTAGGTCTAATATGACCTTCAACACCACAATGATGATATATAGGCACAAAGCTAGATTTATCATGCTTACACACAACCTTAGGCATATTAAGCTTAGGAACAATAGGAGATGCTTTAACAAAAATAGTTTTAGAACTTGAGGGAGTAGAACATTCATCAATGTAGCCTAATCCTCTTTTATCACCATAAGGCTTGCCTACTTCAATTATTTTGTCCAACCTTTGAGCACCTATTGTCAACTTTTTAATAGACTCTTTAGCCTTACCAAGTTCTTGCAAAGCATTTAATTCATTTTCCTTAAGCAAATTAATCAAGTTATCTTTTTCACAACTATCATGCTCAAGAAATCTAACTTTATCAAGCAAGGCATTTTTCTCATCACAATCAAAAACATGCTTATCACAAGAGACATTCACTTCATCAATTTGCACAACATCATGCTCATTGTCTTTTAAGCAAGAAATTTCATCAAGTAAAGACTTATTTTCACTAGTTAAAGCATTGTATTTCTTTCTAAGCACAACATATTTGGAACCAAGCTTTTCTAAGTCTTTTTGCATATTTTCAAAAGCTTTAAACAATTCATCATATGAAAGGGGTTCTAGAGTTACCTCATCATCTTGTTCATCACCCTTGTCACTATGAGCCATGAAGCAAAAGTTTGCTACCTCTTCTTCATCACTTCCACTTCCACTTTCATCACTATCATCCCAAGTAGCTTTCATTGCTTTCTTCTTGGACTTCTTAGATGATTTAAGGAGAGGGCAATCCGTTCTTATGTGACCCGGTTTCTTGCATTCATAGCATATTACCTTATCCTTTTTGCTCCTTTCACCTTTTGACTCTTTTTGGTTGGAAATATGCTTCTTGAATTGTTTCTTCCTCTTGATGAAGTTCTTATACTTACGTGAAAAATATGCAATATCGTCTTCATCAAGAGCATCCTCATCTTCGGATTCAACTTCCAAGGATATGGTCTTTAATGCAATACTCTTCTTCTTTTTGGACTCTTCCTCCATGTGCTCCTTCATGGTAATCTCATGTGTCATGAGAGAGCCAATAAGTTCCTCCAAAGGAAGTTTGGTGAGATCTTTTGCTTCTTGAATCGCCGTCACCTTTGCTTCCCAATTCTTAGGTAGAGACCTAAGAATTTTCCTAACATTTTCGGAGGTAGTATATACTTTACCAAGACCCTTCAAAGCATTTATAATGTTAGTAAATCTAGTAAACATCTCGGTAATAGATTCATTAGCATCCATCTTAAATAATTCATAATTATGAACTAGCATGCTAATTTTTTATTATTTAACTTGATTAGTTCCTTCATGAGTCACTTCAAGAGTATTCCATATTTCTTTAGCGGAAGAGCACATAGATATTCTATTGAACTCATCTTTTCTTAAAGCACAATATAAACAATTTATAGCTCTAGCATTAAAAGTACACTTTTTCATATCATTGTCATCATATTCCTCTTCTAATTTAGGCACATCATTTTCATTAACATTTTTCATGGGAATATAAGGACCTTTAACAACATTTAACCATAAATAATAGTCAACGGATTGCAAATAAATTTTCATTCTAGCCTTCCAATAAGCATAATTTGACCCATCAAAGTAAGGAGGCCTAGAGGTGGATTGTCCTTCAATAACACCATTTACTACTAGGTTTGCTATAAAGCTCAAACAATAAAGTTTAAAAAAAATTCTAAAAGAGCAACCTCGCTCTGATACCAATTGTTGGATCGGTATGGCAACCCTAGAGGGGGGTGAATAGGGTTTAATAAATTTTTTCCTAAGTATGCACAAATAATCTAATTATCAAACTTTTTATAAACAAATAAAAAGGATAATTAGTACAATGTGTAAAGTATGAAAAATTAATTCAATCTAATACAATAAACAATTAAGAACAAGTTAAAGCATGCAATAAATTACTACAATTAATTTACAAAAGTAAATGAGAAAGAGTTAGAGAGGATGACACCGTAATTTTATAGTGGTTCGGTCAAACTCGACCTACTCCACTCCCCAAGCGCCTCTTGGGAATTTGAATAAAAACTTTATCGACTCTTTCCACGGATTAGAGCCCAACCGCTACAACGCTCCTTTTACGAGTTCAAGAGCAAACTCGATCTTTTCCACGGGTTAGGATCAAACCGTTACAAAGTTTGAAGAAAATAAAGAACACACTTAAGAACTCTCTTAATAGAGTAAATTTGCAAATTTAACTCTCACAAATCAATCCTCACAACACAATAATTCTCTCTCAAGAATAAGGTGAAAAGAAAAAATTTAGAGCTTGGAGAGAGCAACAATGGGGGCTTTTTGAGATTTTTGGAGGATTGAAAGTTGTAATAACTTGTTGTGTAATTTTTGGAGAAGAAGATGATATTTATAGAGAGGGAAATGAGGTAAAAACCAAAATTTAATTTGGGTCATTAGATTGTGGTAAAAGTAAAATGAATGGTGGAGATTAAAAGAAAATAAAAAGTAAAAAGTAAATAATAAATAAAATATATAATATAATATATATATAAATAATATATATATATAATTTTTTATTTTTTATTTTTTTTAAGTGACCAACGATCACATTGTTCTCTCTATATATAAAATATTATAATAATAATAATAATAATAATAATAGTAAAAAGTAACGGTAATATATATATATATATATATATTTTTAAAAAAAACAGCTGTTGGTAGCAGCATTAAATGCTGTCAGATTTTTTTTTTTTTTTTTAAATTTAAAAACCGTTAGACACATAATAAATAATATATAATAATATAAATTTTCCTTTTTCTTTTTAAACAAACAAAAATCCCACCAAGTGTCACTTCCCCATAGCTCCACGTGTCACTCTCTAAATGGTCCACATTGCTGACTTGGCTGCCACGTCATCACGTCGGGGATTTTCCATTCAAATTTGTTTTGCCCATAACTTCTTCGTTTTAACTCCGATTTGAGTGATTCAAGAGGCGTTGGAATCGTTGTTCCGAGCTCTACACCATGGACACTTCAAAACACTTAAATTGTTAGCAATTAATAGCAAGTTTTTTATCATCAAAATATTAATTAATTAATTAAAATTAAATTAATTTGAGATCAAGGGCCAAAAAGCCAACACCATAAACTTAGTCAAAATTTAATTCTAATTTACCCATAGTAAGATTTCTTTAAATATGGCATGCTTCTTAATTATGAATTTCATGCTTTCGTTCTAAAATTCATAATAATAACCAAGTCATAAGTAACTTAAAGGGTTTAATCCAAAATTGAATCGGAGTCGAAATTTACCAAAATCATAACGCAATCGTGGCACTGTTCGGGATTCGAAACGTTGATCGAGAGACAGCGGTATGAACAGTGATAGCGGTGTGAACAGTGGGCACGACATGAACAGTACGCGATGTGAACAATACTCACGGTGTGAACAGTGCGCGCGACGTGAACAGTCCCCCCCCCCCCGCTATGTGAACAGTACCGCGATGTGAACAGTATCGCCCATGAAAACAGTATCGCGGCATGAACAGTGTCACGCGTGAACAGTCCCCATGGCGTGAAGGACAAATTCGGCGATGGATGTTTGTTGAAGAAGAAGAAGTTTTCGAATTGATGGGTCTCTTGGTATCGAAAGGGAGAGAGAGATGGATTGATGGTGGAGGCTGTTTTTCATGGAGGAAGAGGAGAAGGTTGGAGAAGATGACAACTTGGCTTGACCTAGGGCTGCGTGCAATATAAAAATAATAGAGAGAGATATTTGGGCTTGGGCTTGGCTCAAAGTTACCTAATTAACAAAAATTGCCCCCAAACCAATTAATTCCCTTTTTCCCTTCTTTCTTCCCAATTCACCCTCCAATTTCTCAAATTTCAATTATGCAAATCTCTAAAATTAACTTTCAACACAACTTTAAATATGAAATTGGCCTTACAATTAATTCAAATCTCAAAATTAAAACTTTAATTAATACCTGAAAATGTCGGTCGTTACAACAACATAGTGTGCAATACCATAATAATGTATATGACAGTACATGGTAGGCGATCCCATAATAATGTTTACGAGCGTACGACATGGTATGTGATCTCACAACCACCAATACGATATAGCAATGACATAATGATGTATTCAAAACGACAGAGTATGCGATCTCACAATGAGATAATACGACAATTCGATATGGTCTTTGATCTCACACATATCATAGGTTTGCACAATACGACTATATGACGGGATATGTGATCACATGTTCATCTATGCACTCGCATTATTAGTGGCAGTTGGTAAAATTTAATGAAAACTGAATTCTAATATTTATGTCACCAACTGTCCCCACCAAACTGGTCACCACCTACTAAAAAGAACATTCAAGCGTCATCATTTTCACCTTTGCACATAAACAAAAAGAATATCAATTAAACAGGGTTCAAGTCTGTGGTTCCAATTTTTGAATTTCAAAAACAAGTAGTTCACCATGTCTTCATCTTCCCTTTCTTTAGTTTCTAGAAGATCATGATAAACTTTCATTTGTTTTTTTTTTCCGTTTACTAGATAGTGTCTATCGTGTTGATATGTTCGTTTATAAATATTATTTTTCTTTCACTTTATCAAACAACTTTAGGGTTTGGCAACTACACGTACTTACATGTGGATAAATGTCTCTATTGTATATCTAGGTGCGCTTTGGTGGTGAATGGGACGAAAATGGTCACAAGTACATTAGGGGTGCCATGGAAGGTCTGAAGGTTGCAAGTGATGTAACCCATGGTGAATTGTTGGTGATTTTACATCAAAATCTAAGCATATGCTTAGATGAGTTTGTAATAAATATTAAATATTGTTACAACCTACTTGTACCAGCACCATCGATTGATATAATAGATGATGAAGATCTTAGTTTCTTTCCTGAGGGTGTCGATGCATCTCGAATGTCGTTCATAATAGTAACACCAAAGGAAACTGGTGTAATGGAAACTAATTACGAATATTTTGAACCATTAAAGGCTTAGAGGCATGCACCCAATCCATCAGTTCAAGATAACGTCAATGGACCTATGATGTTTGAACAAAATGTTGTTGACTTTTTGGCCCTTAATCTCAAATTAATTAATTATAATTAATTAATTAATTAATATTTTGATGATAACAAACATGAATCTATTTATTAACAATTTTAATATTTTGAAATACGAATTATGTAGATCTCAAAAAGACGATTCCAACACATTTTGAATCATTTGAATCGGAGCTCAAACGAAGAAGTTATGGGAAAAACAAGCTTGAACGAAAAATCCTATATGGCATGACATGTGGAATATAATGATGATGTAGCATATGACGTGGTAGGCCAACGGTCAAACTTAATGACTGGTGCCAACATGGTTGATGACGTGGCGTTTCAAACGGTCAAAATGCCGATGTGGTCGATGGCATGGTACTTCAAACAATCGAAAATGATGATGTGAACGATGATGTGGACAATGACATGGTAACACGTGGACCAATAGAAGTACGATATGTGGTGTATTTGGGTTTTTTGAAAAAAAAAATAATATTAAAAATTGTTCAATGGCAAAAATTTTTAATATATTTATATTTTAATATTTTAATATTTTAATCTTATTCTTATAATATTATTTTTTATTCATATAATATTATTAATTTTAAATTTTTTGTATCCAATTAGAAGCTGACATGGTAGCCAACGGTCAAATTTCCTCTTCTGCTCTATTTAAGGCTTGAATAATTAGAAAAAAAAATTTGAAAAAATATATTATTCTTAGAGAGCATTTCCACCATTTTTAGTGAATTTTTGAGCTATTTTTTTTGTATTTTTCCTTAGCCATTCAAGGTTTTAATTTGTAAGACTTCTTTCTTACAAAATGTGTGAACTTTGATTTGTATACTTATAGCACCAAATATATTTTTTTCAAGTAATTTTTAACTGAAATAAAGTGTGTTTTGATCATTTATGAGTTAATTATATTTTGATTGGGGTTAAATTGAAGTTTAGGGAGTTTGAAAGGGGAAAAGGGGGAGGCAATGATAGGTATGAGGACATTATTGGAAGTTGAAAAAGGAAAAAAAATCTTTTCTACCACTCTCCCTCTCTCCCTAAGAGCACTATCTTCTTCTTTTTCTTCTTCCCATGGACAAGCAGTCATTGCCAAACTCGCCGCCCATTCAGTCGTCACCATCGTTCCATGTGCTCAGATCTACGAACCACGCAAGCCCGCTGTTGGCCAGCAAGTTGTGCTGCTACTCGTGAAGTAGCAACCTCGAGCAAGCCCCAGCAGCAGTGCGGTCATTCTTCTCAAATAGAGTCACAGCCCATGCACAAATCTACACCTTGCAGCCACCTTTTCCATGCTGCTGTAGTGCCTCCACCATGTCGCCATGCCGTTGCACGCCACACCAGATTTCGCTGGGCAACAATCCAATCTGCCAGCCTATTCACCGCCCCACCGTGCAGCTAGATCCCGCCGCATCGCCTAAATCCGCGAAGCAACCCTTTCAATTGCAGCTCCCATTGTACATCGTTGATCACGACAAGCCACAGGTTGATGCTCCCTATTTTCCTCTCAATTTGCACAGATAGCAAGTGTGGCATTTCGGGGTTGTGTTCCGACAAGCCCGACATTCATATAGCTATGTACGGTTCTGACTTTGATTGGGTAAGTATTTCAGCATTGATTCAAGGTGTTCTTTTGATTTATAATTCTATTTTGGGATGTTGTGATGACTTTTGAAGATTAACCCATAAAGTTTTGGACTTAATTTTAGATTACCCATAACATTTTGGGCCTTGGATTTGCGAAATCAACAAAATTGGAGTTAAATTCAGCTACGATTCATGTTCGAAATCTAATGAGAGGTTGTGGGTAACGCTCTATTCGATGTGGGTAAGTTACCGGCATCAATATAAGGTAATATTTGATTGGTTAAGGCTAGTTTTAGTGGATAAGTCGAAGAATTAAAATGACCCATTGATTGTAGGATTCAATTACAGGACACCCATCGCGATTGGAGGCCATTTTGGGCAATTTTGGGACGAATTGAGATGTTGTCTGGGTCTGTCAAGCAAGCATTGGTCATTGTTTTGGGTAAAAATTTATTGGGCTTTGATAAATGATCATTTCATAAAAGGCTAAGCATAAGTTGGGAGTAATTGGATGCATGTTTAGGCCTTTTTGTGAAGTTTAGGGGTTGTTTTGATGTGTTTAAGCTTACTCATAAATTGATGGATTTAATTGAATGGTACCCCTTGTGTGTGGAGGTCAGACATTTGAATTTGAGTGGTCTTTGCACAAAATTCAACAACCTAATTTTCTGTTGAGTGAGTTTGAAAGGTGAGATTTTTCACTACTTTATCATGTCAAACCCCAAATTAATTATTGAAAATTTTTTGGTGATTTTAGCTTCATGCCATGAATTAATCATGTGTTGCTCTAAATTGACTAGGTGGTGCTATGTGTTCAAGAAGGAATTTTTGGTCTTGCTTGAAGTATTGTTTTATTTCACCTGTGATGTAAGTAGTCATTTGGATTAAGCCCCTTTAAGTTATTATTTGAATTTGGTGTATGTTTAGAAATTTGTGAATTATGAAAGCATGTCTGAAATTGTATTTATGAAGCATGTGACGGTTGGTGGATCTATCCAGAAGTTGTTTTGAACTAAAAGTGGCCTAAGTAAGTGGCCATAATGGAAATAGAGGCTTAAAGTTTCGAGTTAATTGTGGTCAGCATGTGTAGCATCTTAAGAGATTACCTAAGTTTGTGATTAAATAAATTTGGTTTAAATTTGTGGAGAATTGAGAATAAACATGCATGCTTAAATATATGTATGTGGGACATGGGGTGGTTGGCTGAATTGATCTGAGATTTATCGTGATGAGCTTAAGGTTGCCTAAACACGTGACTATTCTTGTCAAAGGATTCAAAGTTGCAAACTAATGGTTGGTATATGTGATTTTTGTATATAGCCTTGGATGAGTTTGTACCTAAGGTTTATGATTGGTGTTTGTGATTCATGTGTAGAACCTTGGATGAGTTTGTGCCTGAAGTTTATGATTGGTGTTTGTGATTCATGTGTAGAACCTTGGATGAGTTTATGCTTGAGGTCCATGAATGGTGTTTATGATTGAAGGATGTGATCTGAGTAGTTGATGAAATTGTAAGACATGTCTATCCTGATCTTGTGTGTTGTTGGTCATTATGGCAATATGGTCTTGAGAACTCTATTAGAGTTAGGGTATGACTTTGAACCTTTAGGCTAGTAACATCTACTACCCCACCTGGAGCATGCTTGCTTAGGATGATTATGTGATGTGATAGCTAGTGGGTTGTGTACCCTACTTTGTGATGGCATGGAGGATGTGTCCTTCATTGTAGAGACTAGCTAATGGGTTATGTACCTTGATGTGTGATGACATGGAGGATGTATCCTTCATTGTAGAGACTAGCTAGTAGGTTTTGTACCCTGATGTGTGATGGCATGAATGATATGCCCTTCATTGCAAAGACTATCTAATAGGTTGTGTACCTTGATGTGTGATGGCATGGACAACGTGTCCTTCATTGCAGGTGCTAGCCAATGTGGCTTGAGGGTTGCAAACCTTCTTACTGTATGCTAGCCAGTGTGGCTTGAGAGTCGCGAACCTTCTTGTTGTATGCTAGTTGTGGGGATGAAACCCCACTGATATGCAGGTGCTAGTCAGATGGTCGTGGGCCTTCAAGGTGTGACTTAGGGATTGTGATCCTTCTTGCTGTATGCTAGCTGTGGAGATGAAGACCCATGGATAGGAAGCATGGCTCTAGGTCATAGCAATGAGGCAGTACCATAGGTGGGGATGGGTTAATTGGTCACTTAGCCAAGAGAGTGTAGAACTTGAGGGAGATCAGGAAACATTGTTGTTTATGGTTTGCGTGTTGTGGTTTGTGGTTTGTGGTTTGCGTGTTATGGTTTGTTAGTTGGCTTTTGCAGTGGTGTTGTGAACCTTTCGATTAAGTGGCTTGGCAAGGCTATGGAGATATAGTTGTTCCCTATTTCCTAGAATAGAAAAGTTGCCCAATTTCTATTGTTTCCTTTCCCTCGTGTTTCAGTTGTGTTTTTTGTTACTTTTAAACTTTGGCTTCTCTTTAATTTGAAATGTTTTGCAAGTTTATTTTTGTTTTGAATCAGGATCCCGAAAGGTGTTATAAAACCTTCCTTGTTCGTAGTTAAGAGCATGTTGAGTAAGCTTTAAGTAGCGATCTAAGGTGGATCATTACAATACTTACTCTTTGAGAGAATGTGTTCATCTTGTTCTTCATTGTTAATCCATTGTAAGGGTTTCTCTTGATCCCGAAAAAGAGAGGTTGTAACGGTTTGAACCTGAACCATTGAAAGGATTGGGTTTGTTCTTGCTCCCGCAAAAGGAATGTTGTAGCAGTTGGACTTTGAGCCATGAAAAAGGTCGTTGTTCTAGTAAAATTTCCAAGAGGATCTTTGGGAGTGGAGTAGGTCGAGTTATGTCGAACCACTATAAATTTAGTGTGTCAATTTCTCTATCCCTATCTATTTTATTTTTGCAATTAATTTTTATTGTATGAAATTAAATACAATAATTTGTTTTTGATATTAATTGCTTTTCTATAAAGGTTTAGGTTGGTAGATCTTAATTTTGCATATTCATTACCAATCTTGATATTAGAAGTAGGGTGTTTGAAATTGTCAACTTTAATTTTTAGTTTAATTTGAAGTGAATTTATTTGTAAGAATTTTTGTTTAAATTACTTGTTTGTAGAAAGTGTATTGATTTATTTAATCGAGCCCACCTTAGGAAAAAGTTTAATGTAGATTGAATAAACCCTACTCACCCTCCTTTAGGGTTGTCATACTGATCCTACAATTGGTATCAGAACAAGGTTACTCTTATTTTTATTCAAATATATTTTTCAAAAGTTATTTCATCTTATACCCATTGTTTGAGTTTACACTTCAACAATTGGTAACAGAGTGGTTGCTCTTTTGATAAAATTATTTTTTAAAATATTATTTTGATTTTTAAAGTATCTTATTAATTTTTTGGAAAAATTCTTTTAAAAGCTTAATTGCAAAGAGCTATGACAACTTTAGATTTTCTTGAAGGTCATTGTATTGATTAACCTCATTTCTTTGATGGTAGAAACTATTATGTTTGGAAAAAGAGAATGAAAACTTTTTTGCTTGCTATTGATTTCAATATTATGTATGTTTGTAAGTATGATTTATCAAAATTGAAATTGGATGATAAATTGCTTAAATTGCTCTCTTTTAATGCCTAAGCCATAAATATCATATATTGTGCATTAGATAGAAAGATACGTGATGAAATTTTACATTTTACATATGCATATGATATTTTAAATTTTCTTGATAATGTGTATAATGTTGAAAAATCTTCTTGTACTACTAATGATTTATTTGATGTAAAAAGAGAAATATAACTCTCAAAATCAATAAAAACTTCATGAAGTGTGAAAGGAAAAATGTGATGGAGCCTCCCTAGCTTGATGGGTCATTTGGATAACGATTCCAGTGATGAAAGTGATGAGAACAAGGTAAATCATGAACCCTTATGATAAATTATTTGATGCATTTGAAAGCATGGAATATGATTTAGAAAAAGCTTGGTTCTAAATATGTCAAACTATCAAAGAAGTATAAAACCTTATCTATTGAGAATAAATCTTTGACAGATGAAAATGCATGGTTGAAAAATGGAGCTAATAATGTAATATTGCATAGTAATATTGATGATTGTTGTGATATTAAAAATGCATTGAATGATAGAATCAAGTTTCTTGAAAAAGAGAATGAGGTTCTCAAATGTTTATCATGTGAATTAAAAATTGAATTGAGTGATTTGGGGAATAAAAATGAGGAAATTGAATCTTGTTCATTGAAATTAAAAGATAAAATTGCTAGCTTGAAAGATAAAATTATTGACCTGGAAACTAGCAATACATCCTTAGAAGAAGATAAATTTACTTTGATTGACAAGATTGAATTTCTTGAATGTGATAGTTGTGAGAAGAATGATCTTTTGCATGTGCTTAAAGAAAAAGAAATACTTTATAGTAAAGAGCTTGAAATTGCAAAAGAATCCATAAAGAAATTGACTATTGGTGCACAAAAATTAGATAAAATTACTGACCTGGATGAATCTTTTAATGACAAAAGGGGATTAGGTTATGTTGATGAAAATTCTTCATCTAGTTCTAAGACTATTTTTGTTAAAGCTACTCCTAGTATGCCTAGAGATGCTTTACCCAATGTGTCTAATCTTGTTAATTCTAAATTTGTGCCAAAAGCATGAGAAATCTAGAAATACTCATGGAAAATCAAAATTTGTTCCTAGACAAGTTCATGCTAGATCAAAATATGCTTATAATGTGAAAATTGTGCGTAAGCATGAAAATGCTAGACTTATCCATGCAAAATCAAAACTTATGCCTAAACATGATCATGCTTCATCCAAATGTATACATAGTGCTAAATTTGAGCCTAATCATGAAAATGCTAGAAATATGCATATGAAATCAAAATTTGTGTCTACATGACATTTTTGTGGAGTTAAAAGTCATATTAGACCTAATCATTTCAAATTGAAAAATACTCCAAGAAAGAATTTCTTTGAGAAAAATATTGTAAAAAATCATTTTGTTAAAAAGAAATTCTTAACTAACGTTGTTTGTTATTCATGTAGAAAAATTGGTCATAAATATAGTACATGTTATTTGTCAAAATTGAATGCTATTAATGTTGGAACAAATTTGAAATGGGATCCAAAATCTATGTTTACTAATGTTAGAGTATTTAATATTATGTTATTTACTTTATGTTTATTTCCAATATGTACAAGCCCATTGGGCCTTTTAGCTTTTGTATCTTAGCTAGAATTTAATGTGTTTTACAACCTCAGTTTAGCGTGGCTAAAACCCTAATTTTATACAGCCTCCATTATTCTCTTTTCTCTCTTTATTTACCTGGGCATTTTTCTTCCTTCTTAACAATGGTGTCTTCTTCAAACAACTTCCAAGCCAAGAAGAAGTTGGCCTCCGAGAAGTCAACTGAGGAGAAGACCATAGTTGAGAAAGCTATGATAGAGAAGAAGCCAAGGATTGGTAAGAAGCTGTTGAAGGAAGGCGGCGATGACACCGAAGATATGAAGAAGAAGAGATCCATACATTAGAATCTCCAGCAAAGCCATGCACGTCGTTTCTCAAGTTACAAAGGCGATGATGTGCTAAACATCCATATGATTTCCTATTCTTCTTCATCTAAAATCTATTTTCTCTTTAAACCCTAAATCTAATTTTCTCTAATTAAATTTCCAAATTTTTTTTCTCTCACTTTTATTAAAACCCAACTTCCCCTTGGTTTTGCCTTTGTTTCTTCAATGGCTGTGGAGTACAAGTTTTTCTCTCAACCTTTTCTTCCAACGAAAAATCATTCTCTGAATCTTCTCCATTCTTCAAACTTCTAGACACCTCTCTCTCTCATCCCTTTCTCTTTCCTCCAAATTATGTACAGAGTCCTCAAAACCCTAGAAGGAACTTCAAATTTCCTATTTCCTTCCAGTAAAAAAAAAAAAAAACCAGTCTCAACACTCTTCTTCTTGAACCCTCGGCGACTATCAAAATGCTCAATTGGAAAGAGCTTTAAAAATCCTCCCCTTTCAAATCCTAAACCATTTTTTTCGTGTTTTCAAAAAAAAAAAAGAGCTCTTTCACTTCAATTATTTTTGTCTTTTTCCTCATTCCCCTTCCCAACAAATCAAATCCCTAAATATCTCTTCTTTATTAATTAATTAATTCTAACCTTTTTTTCCTTTTTCGTGCAGCACGCTAACCACCCCACCACCTGTCACAAGCCAACCTACCATCCCACCAACTGTCCTTTCTTCTAACCTCCCTACTCCCTCCATTACCGAAAACCCATAATGAGTTGTCCCCTCACTTTGTCGCCACGTACTTGCGACACGGAGCGGCCGATGTCCTCGAAAAATGAGGTTTTTATATTGAATTGAAAAAAAAAGTTTATTTTAAGAAAAAAAAATTAAATGTCTTATTTTACCCCTCATTCATCCAATATTTGAAGTCCTGATCCCATAAAATAAGTGGATAAATATCCATCAAATTGACTATATTAAAAATATTTTCAAAACTTAGGAAAAATTCTTCACATCAAGAATATGAGAAAATTTTACAATTTCTCAACTCCGTCATAGAATAGCCTTTTATAAAAGATTTTTTTTTTTGTTTTTATTAAATTCATATTTTCTTGGGATCAAAATCTCGGACTCCCAAATATTTCTAGATTATGTTGTCGAAATTTTTAGGAAAAGAAGACCTTGAAAATGAATTTTTTTTAAGAAAAAGATTGCAAAAAAAAAAAAAAAACTTTGGAAAAAACACCTTAATTATTAAAAACTTATATAAACTAAAAAAAAGTAATTTTAAAGATTTGGAAATAATCTTATAAAAAGAGAAATGAGTTAAAAAGAGATTGGGAAACATTAAGAAAAATCAAGATTAAGCATAACAAATAAATGCAATGCAAAGATAAATTAAGCATGCATAATAATCTATTCATAGTAAATAAACAAACAAACATAATATGCAAGGATGTTAAAATTTTAAGATAACATATTGAAGTTGATCTTGGACTTCCAAAGAATCAATTCCTTACCTCAGGAAAACTAGAAAATTGGACTCCCAAATATTTTTAGATTTCGTCGCCGGAATTTTTAGGAAAAAAAAAGATTATAAAGATTAAAACAACATTCACAATAATCATGCATACAGTGAACATGCTAAAAAAACGAATAAATAAAAAATGATGTAATCTACTTAAATGAAGTAAGCACAGACATGCAAATAAGGGATTTTTCTTACAAAAACAGAAAGTGAAAAATGCAAAAATGAAAAGTAAGACAAAAAATAAGTAAGATGAATAGGCTAAATAAGATGAATAATAATAATAATAATAATAATAAAGTACAAAGTTTAAAAAAATAAAATAATAAAAATAATAACTTGCGTCAATGGCACTGCCACTGATGCGACAACACACTTAAATAAAAAAAATTAAATGAGAAGCAAAACGTGGGTAGAAAATCAGCCACCCATCTCTCAATAACAAATAATAATAATAATAATAATAATGGTGAATGTTTCCAGCTTCTCACACGCAAACACATCATCATCATCATAATAATAATAATAATAATAATATTGAATGATTCCAGCTTCTCACGCAAACACATAATAATAATAATATATATATATATATATAACAAAAAAAAAAACTAACATTTTTTATATTTCAATAACACTTTTTTTTACTGTCTACTTAGCTTTCCCCTTTCTTTCTCCATTTTCAAAATTTTTCTTCTTCTACCACTTCATCCATTTCTCTCTTTTTTTTTTTTTTTTTGAACCTCTCTCCTTCAACCAGTTGTATATTTTTGTATACTCGAAGCGAAGCTCCACTCACCCAATCTAAGGTATGTTACACAACTTTTCTTTTGATTTCACAACATTTTGCTTCCTCTTTCTTTTTCTCTGTTTTCCTTTTCTTTTTTTTAGTACAAAGAACTCAAGAGCCAAGAAGAAAAAGATGGAGAAAATTGTGGATAAGTAGGGGAGATAAACCATAAAAATTAAGATAAAGTCAATAGCATAACAAATGATTTAAGGCAAATACAAACATAGATAGTCAAATATTCTCATTGTAATAAAAGTAAAAAAGATGTAATAAACAACAAAAATGAAATAAAATTCATAACACCCTAACTCAACTACTATTTTTCAGGGGCATTTCGAGATATTGATGAAGATCTAGAGGTGGGGGTCAAGAACACACAACTAGCTTGTTGTTTGAGGTACGGATCCTTGGGACGAAGCCCTACCAAGTGCAACCTCCAACTAAGCTAGGGTTATTTTTGTTGTGTTCTAAAATTTTTTATTCTTTCCTAAAGGATTTTTATTCTCCACGATTCACAAGTTTGTGTATCAAGCTCTGAGTTGTTCAAAAGCCATGTACGCTTGCAGGGGGATGTTAGAGTATTTAATATTATGTTATTTACTTTATGTTTATTTCCAATATGTACAAGCTCATTGGGCCTTTTAGCTTTTGTATCTTGGCTAGTATTTAATGTTGTTTTACAACCTCAGTTTAGCGTGGCTGAAACCCTAATTCTATACAGCCTCCATTATTCTTCTTTCTCTCTTTATTTTTCTATGAACTAACAATGACGGACCCAAAAAATGGGTACAAAAATCCTTTGGTTGAGCTTTCTTTGTAGGTGTTATTTCAAGAAGTAATTGGTAGCTTGGACCTCAAATGGTAAATTAATTCAAATGGAACAACTATTATGGCTTGCTAATTGAATCCAATAAAGGAAAATTTTGCGTATTTGTTAACGTGTATTTTTAGATTATTGATATAAATATTCTATTGGTATTTGTTGTGGAAATTATATATCTTGATGGATTTGAAACATTTGAGATTGATTTCTTGATTCTTATTGATTATTAGACTAAGTGTCATTAAGTAAATTGAAGATATTTTTTGCATTTATGTCTATGATTGCTTAATTTGTGGATTATTGGATATGCTCTTGAGAAGGCTGAAATTGATTATTTCCAAATTTATCCATAATTCCTTTTGCTTGTTATTTGAGTCATAGATGCATTCCTTGAGAAAAGATTGAATATCTATTTTTGGCATCTATATATTTATATTATTACTCATTATTGGATTTATCCATGATTTCTTTTTAAAATAATTTATCCATGATTTCTTGATATTTGATTTTGGTTATTGGGATTATGATTTTGAGATTTATCAAAAATGTCCAATCATTGAATTGCATATTATGTTATGGATGTTTGAATTGGTGGAAACTTGATGTTATTGAAATTTGGAATATTATTGTTAATAATTAATTTTATAGGTTGTGATTTGTAAGATATTGTTTTAATATTTGATATTTGTTTGGTTATTGTGTCTTTTTAATATATTTGTTTTTTAAATGAAGTATGTTGTTGAATGAGAATTGTTTTTGAGTATATTTATAGAAATAATTTATATTCTTGAATTTCCTTTAGCATTTTGCTCAAAATTGGTATAATTTTTATTTGAGATGCTACCATGCTTATATTTGTTTGATAATATTCTCCTTATGTGCTATCTAATATATGATGATGTTATTTTGCTATTATTTAGTATAAATATTTGATTTTCATCAATTGATGTTTATTTTCTAAAATTTGATATTTTGGTATCTCATGTTTCAATTTTACATAGATTTGATAAGTTGATTGCTTTGAGATTAATGTGCTTAATGTATCTTTTATAGATATGGAAATTTTAGTGCATATTAATGAGTATTATAATTGCTCTCTTGAAATTTATTTGTCTTATGTCATACTTTTCTTGAAAGAAAATTTATTGAAAAATATTGATGATAGATTGTACTACCATGATTTTTTCAAAATTCCTATCTCATGCAAAGTATTGTTCTTGGTTAAATTTTACTTGAATGGTTTATCTTTTTGGTATTTATTGAGGAGAATGCTTATTTCTTAGGGGAAGTTGTACCCTTTTATATGTGAATTTATTGATATTGATTCTACAAATTGTTCTTTTGATATGTACCCTCTTATGCATATTGTTTATCCTTCTTATGTCTTAGGAGTAAATTCATTTCTTGGTTCTTTTTAGAAGAAATTCTATTTGAAAATTTTGATTGATATTTCTACCCTCCAGTTGTATTATGTGTCAAATGTCTTTTTGTTCCTTATTAAAGAGAGTGTTAAATTGCTTTCAAAAGGGGGAGAAATTTGTGATATTTACATTAAAGTGGAGAAGTTTTTTTAAAAAGTTGTGGTTCTATTTATTTTTCTTATTATTCCTTTTTTATTGATTCCAAAAAGGGAGAGAGATAATAAGAAAAATGAAAGCATGTTATTATTGATGTATTTGTGTTAACTGTGCATCAAGTTCATATCTCATATCACACACCACTTTGGATTTCATTTTTCTTGAATAGTTTGTCATCATAAAAAATGGGAAGATTGTTGGCTTTTTGGCCCTTAATCTCAAATTAATTAATTAATGTTTTGATAATAAAAACCTGATTCTATTTACTAACAATTTTAGTGTTTTGAAGTGCTCATTATGTAGATCTTGAAAAGCCGATTTTAACACATTTTGAACTGTTCGAATCGGAGCTTGAAGAAGAAGTTATGGGCAAAAAAGCTTGAAGGAAAAATCCTAGATGACATGACACATGACATATAATGATGACGTGGTAGGTCAATGGTTAATCTTGATGAAGTGGCAATGTTGTGGCATTTCAAACAATAAAAAATGTAGACATGGCCGATGATGTGGCGCTTCAAATGATAAAAAAAATGTGGACGTGGACAATGACATGGCAACACGTGAACCAATAGAAATACGACATATAGCGTATTTGGGTTTTAAAAAAAAGAAAAATAATTTAATATTAAAATTTGTCCAACAATCAAAATTTTCAATATATTTATATTTTAATATTATTTTTTTATTTATTTTAAAAATTTTGGCATCTAATGAGAAGCTGACATGTGGTAGCCAACAGTCAAATTTCCTTTTCTCCTCTATTTTAGGCTTGAAAAAAATTAGAAAAAATTTCTAAAAAATTATATTCTTCCTAGAGAGCATTTCCACCATTTTTAGTGAATTTTTGAGCTTTTATTTTGTATTTTCCTTAGCCATTGAGGATTTTAATATGTAAGAATTCTTTCTTACAAAGTGTGTGAGTTTTGATTTGTAAACCTACTCTTTGAGAGTGTGTATTCATCTCGTTCTTCAGTGTTAATCCATTGTAAGGGTTTCTCTTGATCCCATAAAAGAGGTTGTAACGATTTAACCCTGAACCGTGGAAACGATTAGGTTTGTTCTTGCTCCCGCAAAAGGTATTGTTCACACGAGATTTCAACAAGGAAATTTAACACGTGTAAATGAACTTGATTTGTATTGATTTGTGTATAATGGAGTACAATCTCTAATATATGGTCCTCTAATTCTTTCTCTCATATGTATACTTGACTCGAGGGCTGAAATGCTTGTTCTCGAGGTTGAATCGTCAACTTTAAACTGGTAGAAAGTCTTCAGCTTCAAGCTTGTTGAAGGTCTTTGGCTTGTAGCTTATTGAAGGTCTTCGACTTGTAGCTTCTTGAAGGCCTTCAGCTTATAGCTTGTTGATTTTCTTGGATGATCGGTCTCTAGCTTATTGATCTTCTTGATGATCGGCTTCTGGCTTGTTGATCTTCCTAAATCGTTCTTGATCTTTGAGAAGTATTCTTTGTTCAGAAGGTATTTGATCTTCAGGAGCTTCTAAAGACTTCATAGCTTTGTTTCTGAATTCTCTCTAAGCTTCCCCAATTCTAACCCCCCCAAATGAAGGAGGGAGCTCTCTATTTATAGAGTTCCTCAGAGCCTCTAAGTGGGCTTGGGCCCGTTGGACTGGGCCTGGTTGAATTTGGGTCAGTCCTTTTGGACTGTGCTTTATTGCCTTTGGGCTTAGTCCTTTAGACCAGGCCTAGTTGACTTTGGGCCTAGCCATTTGGACTGGGCCTGGTTGACTTTGGGCCTATTCATTTTGACTGGCCCTGGACTTTACTAATTGGAGCCTTTAATTCAGGCTTTTGTCTAGCTTGTTGATCTTCTTGATGATCGGCTTCTGGCTTGTTGATCTTCCTAAATCGTTCTTGATCTTTGAGAAGTATTCTTTGTTCAGAAGGTATTTGATCTTCAGGAGCTTCTAGAGACTTCATAGCTTTGTTTCTGAATTCTCTCTAAGCTTCCCCAATTCTAACCCCCCCCAAATGAAGGAGGGAGCTCTCTATTTATAGAGTTCCTCAGAGCCTCTAAGTGGGCTTGGGCTCGTTGGACTGGGCCTGGTTGAATTTGGGTCAGTCCTTTTTGGACTGTGCTTGATTGCCTTTGGGCCTAGTCCTTTAGACCAGGCCTAGTTGACTTTGGGCCTAGCCATTTGGACTGGGCCTGGTTGACTTTGGGGCTATTCATTTTGACTGGGCCTGGACTTTACTAATTGGAGCCTTTAATTCAGGCTTTTGTCTAGAATCAATCCAAATTTTAAAGAACCCAATTGTGTACTCATATTTGCCATAATTTAATTTAGAGATACTTGCAAATTTAATAAATCCCTAATTAAATATAATTTCGTCATCAACGTTGGGTAATGACGTGGCAATTTCTGGCTGGTCGAAATTTCTATTCCAACAAATGCCCCCTTTTCGAGATTTATGCACAAGTATGTGTGTGTGAATCTCGAAAAAGATAGTTTGGAATGAAAAAATTTGGAGGTTTGTTCCTTACTTGACTCCGTTTGATGTGTCAATTTAATCAAAATATGACTTTGATTTATAATTTTGATTCTTTTAACACATTTTTTATGCCAAATCATCCAAATATGAATTTGAATTAATATTTTGATTTTCTCTTTTGGCACAATTTTGATTTGAATTTGGTAGAATTTATGCTCTACATTAATTCAAAATCTAAACTTTGGCTAAGGTTGAAATTCTACCCAAATTTATTTGAAAATTGGATTAGGACTTGGAATTCTACCCAATTTTTTTGTTTGAATTTGGAAAAAAAATTGAAACATTCTCCAATTTTGACTTGGGATAAATTTTGGATTATGTCCAAATTTTTGTTTGAGAAACTTAATTCTATCAAGATTTTTTGACAGAATCTTGACCTTACCCAATTTTGAGAGGAAATTTAGAATATGCTCAACTTTTACTTTTTGAGATGAATTTCTACCCAATAATAATTTGAAATTGGAATAGAACTTGAATTTGGATTTCAATCAAATTTTGATTTGGGATGAAATTTCGATTATGCCCAACTTTTACTTTTTTTTTTTAAGATAAAATTCTACCCAATCATAATTTGGAATTGGAATAGAACTTGAATTTGGATTTCAATCAAATTTTGATTTGGGATGAAATTTGGATTATGCCCAAATTTTACTTTTTTTTTTTTAGATAAAATTCTACCCAATTATAATTTGGAATTGGAATAGAACTTGAATTTGAATTTCAATCAAATTTTGATTTGGGATGAAATTTGGATTATGCCCAAATTTTACTTTTTTTTTTAAAGATAAAATTCTACCCAATTATAATTTGGAATTGTAATAGAACTTGAATTTTACTCAAATTTTGGAGAAGAACTTTATATTACACCTGAATTTTAATTTGAGTTAAAATTCTACCAAATTTTAGTTTGAATTTTGAATATAATTTGCACACCAACTTTAACCTCAACAATGAAATTTTGAATTTTATCCAAACTTCTAACTATGGAGTAAAATTTAGGATTCCCAAACCAAATTTTGAGGTAACAAATTGGATTTTACCGAGATTTTGAATTGTACTTTTACTCAAAATCTGTTCAACTGAACATAGATCTTAGGATTCTGCTTTGATGGAAATCCAAATTGACACCAAGATTTTTTCAAATCCAACTTAAATTTAGCATGAAATCTTAACCAATTTCTGTGAGATATCAAACTATCGTGATTGTCCACCAGCATCCAATGGACATCGTTTGATAGTCAGGTCACTATTCCACACGCATACCTTACAGGAGATGATGTTGAGGTGAGTCAAATTTTCTTTTGCAAGAAAGACTTATCCATTAAACTTTCGATTGTAGCAATGAAGAAAAATTTTGAGTATAGAGTGAAAAAATCTACAAAGGACTTGCTCACAGTGGCATGTGTAGAGGAAACATACAAATGGAGGCTTCATGCAAAGCGATTGGTTGGGGTCTGACTCTTTCAAGATTGCAAAGTATCCCAATGTCCATACATGCGCACTTGAAATCCAAAATCACGACCATCGCCAAGCAAGGAGTTCGGTCATTTGACACTTAATAAAGTCCAAGTTTGAGCAAGTGGGTCGTTAATATCGGCCTAGAGACATAATTGAGAACATTAGACAAGATTGTGGGGTCAATATAAACTATGAGAAAGCGTATCATGCAAGTGAGGAAGTATTAGTGTACATGAGAGGATCACTTGAAGATTTATATGCGCTCATGAATGCATACAATGAAGCTCTGAAAACAGCAAGCCCAGGTACGATATTCGAGCTGAAATTAGATGACAATAAATATTTCAAGTATACTTTCATAGCATTAGGAGCTTGTCGTCAGGAATTTCAGAGCTGCATTCGTCTTGTTGTTGTTATTGATTGCACACCCCTAAAAGAGAAGTATAAAGGTACTCTGTTGCTCACTGATAGCATGTAATCATGCTATCTTATTTCCTATTATTTATGCTATTTTTTTATTATTTTTGAGAGCTTTTATGCATATTTCTCTTAATTTTGTAGAAACCGAGTGTGAGGAACAAAACCAAGTGTTTGGGAGTATTTTGGTCGATATTGGAGCCTTTTGAAGCTTAATTGAAAATTCAAGAAGATTAAAGATGTTATTTGAGCATAAGGCACGTTCCGGGAGATTCTACATTGAATCATGGTTCCAATGCATCGAATCGGAGGTCATTCGAACACCCGATCGAAGAGATATAGCAAAAATGGGCAGTACTGTCTGCATGGTAACGTCGCGACGCTCTCCACAACGTCTCTACACTACGATAAACGCAAAAACGTTATTTTTCGCTCAGAAACGCGCGGAAACCAATTTTCTTGTAGCGTTGAGATGCTGCTTACAGTCTCTCAACACTGCCTCGCAATTTTATATATAAGCATCATTTTGGGGCGCCGTTTTAGAGGCAAATCCGAGGGTTTCAGCCCTATTCTCAATTCCAAGCTAAAATTGAGGGTTTAGGGAGCAATTGAGAGCATTTGTGGAGCATTTTGAAAATCCAGAGCTTAAGGGACGTGGAAATCACGACGGGAACGCGGGATTGACCATCGTTTGCTTATTTCTTCCTTTTCCTTTAGCTTTAGTTTCTTTTTTGTGGCTGTAAATTAGGAACTTAGAGGTTTAATTGTATGAATTTAAGTATCTATGTTCATAATACTTGGAATTTTTATATTAATTGAATTAATTGCTATTAGACTTGAGGTTTTAATTAATTAAATATCTTGATTGAATGCTTTTCTTTCATTCATGCTTTTATGTATTTAATGCTTATAATCTATTGATCACAGATTATTTGTTTTATTGGTCTAAATTTGTGCTAGAAAAAGTCTGGTTTAGGCTAAAACTTGATTGCATACTATTTGTCAATTCTTGCATGAAAGTGGGGAATTCTCTTAAAAGCCCTTAAAACAAGTTGCTTAATGTCTTGCATGCTATTAAAATCTAGATAGAGATATTAGGTTTATAACATTGCATGAGAGTTAATTGTGCTTGAAAGAGTTAGTTAACACCCTCACTTCTTGGCTTATGGAATATTTGCATGACAAATCTTAGTAGCTTTGGTTGTAAGTCTAATTGGTGAAACTGATTCCCTAGGATATTTCCCTCCCTATTATGTCTCCATTTATCTTTTGCTTTCTAGGTTAGTTCTTTAGTTTAGATTGTTTGCATTTGATTTCTTTCTCTAAATAAAGTTAAATGAGAGTAATCGCGGTACTTAAATGAATTAAGAAATCCAACCCTTATGATCGACCCTGGCCACTATGATTGCAAATTTTAGAGGTTTAGGCTTATAAATATATTTGATAGAGCCTTTGACAAGCTTTTTATCAATCGGCGCATGCATTGATGGTAATAATAATATATACCCTATTGCATTTGGTCTTGTTGATTGTAAAATAGATGAGGCATGGACGTGGTTTTTGACACAATTAAAGAAAGGGATTGGTAGTGATATTGCAAAATTGGTGATCATATCAGATCGTAGAACTAACATAAAGAGAGCAATTTCCATTGTATCTCTCAATGTCTTTCATGCTCTATGCATTTACCACATAAGAAATAACTTGAAGCAAAGATTCAAGAATCCATCTATCGAGCTATTCTTTTATCTTGCAGTAAAGGCATTCTACATGTCTAACTTTGAAGAATATTGGGCTAAACTTCATGAATTCGAAGGTGTAATAGCGTATCTCGAGGGCATTGGATTTGAAAGTTGGGCACAGGTTTATCAAGTGAAATGTTGATATGATAAGATGATAACGAATATAGTGGACTGCCTTAATGTTGTTTGGAAAGATGCTCAAGAACTACTAGTTACAAAACTCGTTGACCATTTAAGAGGTTGGCTACAAAAGACATTCTATCTTCACCGGACAACTGCATCAAACATGATCTCTATCGTGTTCGACTGTGCATTAGAACACCTTCACATGGAGGAAGCAAAATCAAGATCGTACAGGGTTTCATCTAGGGGTGAGCAAACTAGGCCGATAAACTGAGTCGGTCGACCGAATCGACGTCGGTCGGTCATTTTTTTGCTATTATCGATCGGAAGTCGATTTTGCCATTAGCAAAATCGACTGTTGGTCGGTCAGTGAGCCCAAAAAAGGCTCAAACCGATCGACCGACTACTTTTATATATAAAAAAATAATAATAAACATGGCATCGTATTTACAAAAAAGAAAATTAAAATGTCACAACTTGGGAAGATGTGAAGTGACAACTTCTTAGGAAGACCACACTCTAGTCTTCCCAAGGTGTTTGAATGCTTTATATTAAAAAACAATTATTTTTTTTTATTTTACCTCTTTTTTCATCTTCTCCCTTCTTCTTTCTCCATTCTTTCTTTTTTTCTTCTCTTCTTTTCTCCGTTCCAAATTCTCTTCTTCTCCCCATCTCTTTTTCTTCAGGCCTCACCTCAAGCCTCCATTTTCTCTTTTCTTCTCCCTCGTGCACGAAATCACGTGGTTCACGACGACCGTAGGTCCAATTTAGTGAGCAAAGGCGTCCCACTCAGGCAACAAGCGATGGCTCCGCGCGTTTAACTCCAAATCCGGCACCGATTTCTCCTCTTTTCTTCAAAACGATGTTTGACGATGCCCTCTCTCTCTCGCCGACTAAAACCGACCGACCGATGGTGTGGACGGTTGATCGGTGTAAGCAACCTCTCCAAAACTGACTAGAACCGACCGTCGGAAACCGACACGTCGATGGTAGGTGGCGGTTCGAGTCCAAAACCAACTCCGATCGACCGATGCTCACCCCAAGTTTCATCGATTGGGATGTATACATTTCAAGTGGATGATGGATACTTGGGTGAGGTGGTTGACTTACATGCCCATACATGCACGTACATGTGGTTTAATTGTATGGAAATTTCGTGCTCACATGCAATCGCAGTAGCTGCATTTCATAACATAAATGTGCAGACTCTATGCGCCAACCATTACACAATTGAATGTGTTCTCTTCTGTTATGAAGAACCCATCTATCCCATAGGCCATAGAAGCGAATGAGTCAGACCATCGAACTTTCAAGATGTTGAAATACTAGCCCTAATGTCAATTCCAAGAGTTAGACGACGTCAAACTAATAAGATACCATTGACATGTAAGGATCGACAGGTACACCGTTGTACACGTTATGGAGGCATGGGCATAACAGGAAGACATGTAGACAACCATTATCCACCACAACCTAGGGGTGGAGGCAATTGTCATCCAAATTAAATTCATGATTACCTTCTTTTTTCTTTGAAGTACTATTGTTCATCGCAGGTTCACCATATGATCTAATAATTGACTATCGAATCACCAAGTTTACAATGTGATCAAATTATTGACCATACGATCGTCTCGTTATAATGCGATTGCATCATTCATTATACCATTGCCTATTTTGCAATGCGATTGCCTTGTTCACTATACGATCGCATAGATCACTATGCGATTTGCATGGTTCTATCTATCAATTGGTTTCAATTCAAATTCTGATTAATTTGCATGTTGAATTTTTCTTTCCTTTTTGAAACGGGTAAACGCATCATTAGATGTGCCAACAACCATTCATAATCACCACTATAAATTTGGTGACGTGACAACTAATGTGCACAAATTGATTATGTAAATGATTTTAATGATATATTTTGAGATGAAATAAATGGTAACAACGATCTTAATCTTTAGTTGTAAATAATATCTCGTACACCATCTAATTTTTACACATCAACTGCGATGTCAATTTCTATCTTTTATTTTATCGAGAAATATATTTTTTGGAAAAATTTCAAAGTTCAAGGATAAAAATGAAACTTTTCACAACCTAGGGACATAATTGAAACCTACCTCAAAGTTTATGAGTATTATGTATAATTTAACCTAAAATTAGGGGAATCCTTTTGTCGTTGGCACTTATATGGATCTCTTGGCTTGAGGAGAATTAAAACTACCAAGTCATATTTGTTTCATTGGTTTTGACATGGGTTTTGACAATGATATTAAAAATGTGTTGCTTCATGGATGTTTGCTTTTTAAAATCAAGGTAATTATTATTCATAGATAAAAATATCTCTTGAACCATGAGATTTTAATATACTTATTGGAGATGAGATTTTTTTATTAGTGACTTTTTTTCTTGGGAAATGAGGAGGAGAGATGAGAGAGAGGAGAGAGAGGAAAATTGTTAAAATTGCCCTGAAAAACCAAAACTTTATCACAAATGATTTTTTTAAAATGTTTATTATGACTTTTCTGAGATGCAAAATTTCACATTTGCCCCCACTTTTAAAATATCACCACAACCCCAAAATATTATGCTTTCCCACACTTCTCTTTCTCTCTCAAGTTCGCAACAGTTCATCATCTATACAATTCTATGATCTCAACTGTTACTTCTATGTGTCAGATTACTTTCGTTATAATCACAGAATCAAATCATACTGTATGATACTACTTAAAATTTGATTCGATTGGAAACACTATACGAAAAGATTGTATACATCACATTGGCGTATAGGATGATGTTTGATAATCACAAACACCAAGTAACAATATGGTTAATCCCAAGTAATCATGTGATCACATTGTCATTGCATTATTATCTAACACGATGATAATATGATCTCAAACCATAAATAATAATGCAATCATATAAAATATTGCATTATCTTATATTGATGATATTTATTAGAATGACATAAGTAATAATGTGATCGCATATAATATCGCATTATCTTATAATACGATATTTATTATGATCGCATAAGTGATAATGCAATCGTATAAAATATCGCATTATCTTATACTATGATATTTATTAGGATCACATAAGTCATAATGTGATCGTATAGTACATCGCACTATCGTTTATTACAATGATGTCGATAAGTATATATCATACGCTAAGTACTAATATGAGATTTAAAGGTAGACAATTTACCAAATACTATATTTCATTAACCAATATGCATGCACGCGAACATTTAAACAAATATGACACCAAAAACACATTACACAAATTTGCATGCATTAGACATCTAGGGGTTGGAAGATTAAGTGTCCGACGAGATGTATACCACCATAGGTTCTGGAGGCAAAGGAGGAGGTGACTTCATTCTCACGCCATGTTTTGGTTGGTTGATGGAGACAGTACTTGAAGACGGTTGTGATTTTGTTTTAGATAACGAGGATGTTGGGTAGTAAGAAGAAACATAATTGGAAGAACACAACGACGATGATCCTTGAGGACGTGTCGTCGAATGGGCGATGGTGGTTTTTTTCGATGAGTCAGTGATGATGATTATGGGCTTTGACTCGTTTGACATTGTGGACAACATTGTTGCAAATGAAGAAGTTGAAGAATATGAATAGTTTCCTGCTTCTCTACACTTATGAACGTGAAGGACGATAAGTAAGAGGTATTTAAGAGAGAGATTAGGTATTTGAAGAATTGAATAAGGTTAGCTATGATGAGACGATGTTGTAAATGATGACATATATGCCTTCTAATTTTTACACATTAATTGTCGAATCAATTTCCATATAGTTTTAACAAAAACAACTCTCGAACAGTATTTTTTGAAACAAATTTCAAAGTTCAAGGATAAAAAGGAAAATTTTCAAAGTCTAAGGACATAATTTAAGTCTACTCTAAGTTCAAAGGTATTTTGTATAATTTAACCATAAATTTAAAATTTGAATGTTCCCTAGAATTTAGACCCAAATATGTGTCAATGAACTAGGCTCAGTAACCCCAAAATAGAAACAAAATGGAATGGAACTCAAAGTGATCAATTCAATTGAAACTAGTTCTCAACATTTATTTTCCAACATGAGCGTAATTCAATTGGTTAAGACATATCATCGACTTTGAGGTTTGAAGTTTGAATCTCTCTACCTCCACATGTTTGAATTTCTTTGACAAAGAGCTTTCAACAACAATTGATTTGGTTTGATTTGCCATAGCAAATTGACCACCATGATTCAATTTCTTATTTGGTAAATTTATTTTAAATTAATTTTAATGGTTATTGGAATCTGTATTTTCTATGAGAAGCAAAAGTGATTGAAACCAAATATTCACTTGCTTAGAAGAACCTATATAGAATTTGCAATGTCAATAATGGTTTTATTAATTAAATTAATTTATCGAAATTTAAATAGGTTAGCTAATTAGCTTTTTCTTTTCTTTTCTTTTCTTTTTTTTTTTTTGAGTTCAACAACATTTGGAGGTGGAGGATTCGAACCTTTGACCTCTTAGTATAAGGCACATGTCAATTACCACTGAGTTATGTTCACTTTTGACTGTTAGCTACTTAGCTTCATGTTTTTAAAAATATTCATAATTTTTTTCGAGGAATTTTAAAAACATTCATAAATATATTTTTTTTAAATGTAATTACAAATATAAAAACAAAAAAACATAGTACATTAAGAAAAGCTATAACCACTAGAATTTTATTTTATGTGTTTCTTATATAAAAAAAATGAGGTATTTTATTTGATGGATAAACATTGATTAACATAAGTTAATGATTGATTTGGATATTAATTACTATAATTATAAATTATAACAATCATTAATTAATATGCACATCAATTAATCATTACTACAATAATTGATTTTTTATAGTATACAATAATTGATTTTGTATATTCCAATTTTGATATATTTTATCAAAATATGCTAAATTTGGAGCTACTTGAAACTTTTTGGCATTTGTATAATAAATTACTATTAATATTGTTGTATACAAACTCTTTAAACAAGATCTCAAAAGATAAATTTGACATGTGTAATTGAACTTGATTTTGTATGGACTTTGTGTGGGTGTAGTACAGTCTCTAATATTTATTATATGATTCTTTCCTTCTCATATAAAAATATTTTGAGGGTTGGACAACTTGATCTCGAGTACACTTGTTGAATTTTTTGATTGGCCTTCGGGCCTCTGGCTTGCTGATCTACTTGGATCATCCTCTGGCTTGCTGATTTGCTTGGATCGGTTTGTGAGCTTGTTGATCTTGGATTTGCTTGGATTGGTCTGAAAATTAATAATATGCAACTTTATTATCAATTTAAAATAATGGTGTGACAATTTGTGATGGGCTGAAATTTCTCATTCAACACAAACCTAACTAATAATTTTAACTGCATTTTTATAAAATAATTGGTTGAACCTTATAGTGTATTATCTAGGTGCAACCCTCGATATATAATATCTAGATTTATCATAATACTATAATATTTATGTAATTTTTAGTTTGTTCACTAACATGTTTAATTATTTTCTAGATAAACTAAGAACAAATGTTGCTTTATTTTCTCTCTCTTTTTTTAATGAAAACAAATGTTCTTTTCTTTTTTAAGAAAAATGGTAATTAAAGTCGTGTTTTTTAATGAAAACAAATTCTCTTTTCTTTTTTTAAAAAATGGTAACTAAAGTCGTGTTTGATAACGATTTTGTTTTTAGTTATTTTTTTAATTATGTTTTTCTCACAATTTCTTTAGTATTTTTTTCACCATTTTTTAGGAACATCTTTGAATTCTAAGTCAAATTTAAAAAATAAAAACAAAAATTAAAAAAAAAACTTAGATTTTGAAAACATTTTTAAAAAGTAGATAACTTTTTTTAGTTCAACAAGAAGTGGGGTAGGGAGGTTCGAACCTCTAACCTATTGGTATTGATCAAGAGTAATGTCTTAACTAATTGAACTATGCTCAGGTTGGCAAAAGTAGTAGATAACTAAACATAGAAAATTGTGATGAAATTCTTAAGAATTTGATCAAACAACCTTGTTAATTAACAATCAAGATCTTTATATCTCAAACTCAAAAACCCCAAAACTGATTAAGGAATCAAACCAAGGAAAGTTTATACCAAATTACCTTGTTGATCTATTATCTTAAGGTAGGAAACTTGCTCCTAGTTTGATGTCTAAATCACTCTACAAGCTAGCTAGATCAAGTTTTATTTGAATGATCCTAAACCTGCACACTATCCAGAGATTTCAAAATATATTATTTATTGGCTACAATTTTTCAAATAACAATAATAAAACGCACAATCTCATTTTATTTACATCCTCAAATCTCCGTATATAAAGAACAATATAGATGGCATATATAGCCTTCAAAAGAAATCTAATTAGGACATGTTTGAGAGCAATTTTGAAATGGTTAAAATCACTTTTGTCATATTCAAAATTACTCTGAAACATGTTTTTAATCATTCAAAATCAATTTTTATGGTATGAAAATTGCGTTTAAAAGTATAAAATTAAACATTTAAGTTGATGTTGAATGATCAAGTGCATTTTCAGAGTAATTGTGAGCATGACAAAAGTGATTTTAACCATTTCAAAAGCACTCCCAAACATGCTCTGAAAGTAAACTATAGTCAGGAAAGATTGTAACTCTCATAATCTATCAATATTGTAACGACCCTATAGGCTCAACACGCTACCTAAGAGTCATTACTAAGTCACGTCGCTATATTACCGAAAATTTCGGCAGCATAACGGTGTAACTATGCGAAAACCAAAAATTTGACCCTTACCTGATAAGACATAGAAAAGCACACTGCTAAGATTTTCAAACAACCTCTTAGCATCCAACAAACTTCTCAATATGATGCTAGGGTTCAAACAGCAGAAACCAAGTGAATTCAAACATAGAAAGCCAAATACACGTGCACGATTTACAAAGAAAGGTTAAAAGACTTTGGAACATCCTCCTAAACATTTAAAAACTCGACATGAGTTCTATGTACATCCAGAAACATAAAAGAAGCGGAATAGCGATCGCTCGGCTCCCATGACTCGAGTAGCTGATCTCCGGTCACGCGCTAGGGTCGATCTTAGCCTTACCTGAAAACATTTTAAAAGGAAAAGGGTGAGTATTAACGAATAATACTCAGTAAGTAACTCATAGTTTCAAAGTAAGAGTTTCAATCGCATGCAACATGTCATTTTGAATCATAAAACCATCGTAAACCATCGCTTTAGTAGGGGACCTAAAATTCGTTTTATAAACCATGTACTTTTCCTTGCGGCTCTCGTGAACGATTAAATTCTCCCGAGGGCCTCGTAAATAGTCCGAAGACATAATTTTCCATCGAATAGAGTCCTCCCCTAACTCTGAGAGTTGAGCTCGAAAGCTAACATACATCGTGGAGTCCGAAGACTCAGCCCGAAGGCTACCATCGTGGAGTCCGAAGACTCAAGCCCGTCGGCTACCATCGTGGAGCACTCTCGAACCCCTGGAGCATAGAGAATCCGAAGACTCGGGTTCCCTCATAACCCACATAAAACTTTTGGGAGAATTATCGTCACGGCCTTACATAAATCTTTTCATGAGCACACAACACATGCATGAGGTCCCGCTCATTTTAGAACATACTCATGAATGCATAAGTCAAGGCAATCGCATTTCAAAGACATACATATCATTTCCATTCTTTTTAACATGAAACTCAAATAGAACTCATTGAACTAGTGTAAAAGGAATATACATGTAAAACACTTTCTTTCTTAAATACTTAACACGGAAACATAAACTTCAAAGTAAATATAGGGCTAGCTCTAGGTTTCGAAAACTTCTTTCGTTGTGAGATCCCTTACCTTAAATCTTTACTTACTAAAATACCCTTTCTCCACTAGTAATGAGCTTCTCGAGTCCACACTCCAAGTACAATCCAAGGTCCTCGACAAATCACCTAAAAAGTGTCCTAACAGGTCTTAAACCAACCGAATTACGCTAAAACGCATTCTAACATTAATAACTCGACGAAACGGACCAAATGGCAAAATTTACCCAACTCCGGCGAGCGGCGGCGCGTGGGACTCCCGATCCGCGCGTGAGGGCGCGTGGCTGTTCATTTTGAACAGATCTGGTTCCGGCGAAGACTCGCTGTTCGAACTGGGCATCGAAATACTACGTACGGTGAGCGACGGCTTGCAGAACCGGTACGCTCGAAAATCCGGTGAAAGAAGTCGAAGAAGAAGCAGACGGCGGCGTGGCTGTCGACAGAGGAAGAAAACGAAGATACCGGCGATGATCAGTTGAAGCTCATGCGAAAACCGGCGGCCGGCGAGTCTTCAACTCCAGCGTGCGGCTTGCGTGGGTTTTCCGGCGAGACTTGCAGAAGACGAGGAAGAAGAAGAGAAAAATGGATGGGTGTTAGGTCGAAGAGAGCGAGAGAGAGAGAGAGAGAGAGAAGAAAAAAAAAATTACAGTGAGGGAGAGGGGCTGTCGGGAGGAAGAAGAAGGGAAGAAAAAAAAATAAATAAATAAAAATAATAATAAAATAATAATATAAAATCAAAAATATCTTCTCTATAAATGACCATAATACCCTTTCCTTTTCCAAAAATCACCAAAATACCCTCAAAGCAATTAAATTCTTAATAAAACTTTACCAAAACAACATTTTAAACTTACCCAAAATGTCTCGGGTGTTACAAATATTATACTGGTCACTAGTAAAAAAGTAATTTAAAAGATTACAGACTAAGGTTTAAAACTAAAAATCACATAACAAAAATATTCATATATAAATATGAGAATTAAAGTCTCTAATCAACTGACTAAGAGTTTGTCAACATGTGGGGAAGAAAAATTCGAACTTTTGACCATTAAGGAGTAGATGAAGAAGCTCCCATGGTTGTTTTATTTATTATCTTCCCTTTTTTACACTTGTAAAAATAATGGGAATTGAATTAGATGTTTGATTAATATAAAGTTTTTTTAATAAAAAAGAAAAAGGAAAAGAAAATCTATGTTAGGTAGATTGTGGAGAAATTTAAGTGAATTACTACAAAGTAGAGTCCTTTTTCAATTAGACCTAATTTTTAAAATAGTTTTTTCTAATTTTCTTAAATATCTTTAAATATTTTTACATTCTTTTTTGGGAATAATGGCACAGATGGCCCAAATATCAGGGCCCAAATAAAATTTGACCTACCTTTTAAAATTAATGAGGTATAATCATTTGCTATGTCAATAACTATATGAAATTATGTTCTTACAATTGATGTAAAACAAAAGAAATCTTCCTCCCACTCTTTCCCTATTGTCTCCTTCCTCCATCTCCCTCCTCTTTTATCTCTCTCTTTCTCTTCTCTACAATTATTTTTCTCCTACCTCTCTCCCGCGTCTCTTCTCTACAAGCTTCTTTTATCCTCTAGTTTGATTTATTTAATAATTAATAATAATTTTGATTATTTTATCTGCAATATAATATTATCCATTATATGAAAAATCTAAGGTTATTAGTGTCATCTTGAACAGCATGTGGTTGACATACGAAAGGATCATGTTCAAGAAATAACCTAAAGGGTCATAATATATGGATAAGGTTGATAGGAATGAACTCTTCATCTCGCAGTGGAAGCTTTAGATTGTCTTTGATTTTATTTAAAATTAAACTAAAAATAATATTAATTAAGAAAACTTACTTTTGAAATAAATATGGAGAATATTCTGGCGAGTCTTTATCTCCTCCATAAAATCTTCCTAGCTATGACTCGACCATAGGACCAAGGCTTGTGGGAGCCACTTGAAAGAAAATCCACAAGGATTGGAGAGGAAGAGATTTAGAGAGAATTCTCTAATTCTCTATTGAGGAGATGTGTGTTATGAAGAATGCCCAATGACTCACCCCTAGTGTCCTATTTATAGTGGTCTAGGGAAGATAATTAAATAATATATTTTAATATCTAATATATTAAAATATATTTATCTAACCAATTTGAATCGTATTCAAACCTTTTAAAATTCTCCTACGACATCTATTTCCTAATTTGAATTCAATTCAAATTTAATAAATATCTTTTCTTTAATGTATCTAATATACATTAATTATTTTAATATTTAATGTATCAAATACAATAAATATATTTTCCTCTTTATATTTAATATATCTAATATATTAAATATTAATTTTAACACTTCAAATTAAATATTAATTTGAACATTTCAAATTTTTTCTTTCAACTAAATTGATCTTTTAGTGTTACTATGAGCTAGCAATGGGACCTTATGGACCTACAAATTATAAGCTCCAATGATACAAAATTAATTAATTAAACTCTTTAGTTAATCAATTTTCATTCATTAACTCTAGGATCACTCTACTATAAACCTAAAATTGCACTCTTATGCATTGTAGGACAAGTTGTGTCCATTGATATAATCACTACATGCAAGTCGATCATTCACGAGTTGTTCATAATTACAGCTGGGTCAAAAGTACGTTTTACCCTTGTAATTACATCTTACACCTTATGTACCACTGATCCTCTAATGAACAATTTGTTTTTGATCCAACCATAAACTAAGTCCCTCTCGAGCCAGTGAGAGGGTGAGGCCCCATTGTTCAAGTCCCGAAATCAGTACTTAAGGGAACTACTCATCTAGTTACCTTATAAGGGAATGAGTGAATTCCATATTGTGAGATTATGTTCCCAGCTCCCTATTTGGTCAAGTCCCAAAATGGTAGGCTTATTGAATCGGCAACAAAAGCCACTCTCACCCATACAAATCAAAGGACAAGCCCTCACAGGAAGGAGTTCATAACTCACTCAAGATTAAGATCGAGTCACATATGATCATCCTGATGAAATATTAATCTTCTCAATTAACGAATTTATAAAGATATATTAAATATTTCCTGGTCCAGTCATATACAAACTCATTGTATAAGATACCCTCACTCACATGTCTCAACATGAACGATCTGGATCAAATCATTTGTAAGTATTACAAAGTGAGCCGTATCAATAGTGTTACCAGGATAAGGCACCCAACATTATCCATATACTATGACTCTTTAGGTTATTTCTTGAACACGATCCTCCTATATGTCAACCACATACTTTTTAAGATTTCACTAGTAACCTTGGATTTTTCATATAATGGATAATATTATATTACAAATAAACTAATCAAAATTATTATTTATTATTAAATTATTAATTAATTACGAGGCTTTAGGGAATAAATCCCAACAAAGGTTGGGTGCCTTATTCTGATAACATTATTGATACGACTCATTTTGTAATAGTTACAAATGATTTGATCCAAATCGTTCATGTGGAGACATATGAGTGAGGGTATTTTATACAATGAGTTTGTATAAGACTAGACCACGAAATATTTAATCTCTCTTTATAAATCCGTTAATTGAGAATATTAATAATTCATCAGGATGATCATATGTGACTCGATCTTAATCCTGAGTGAGTTATTAACTCCTACCTGTGAAGGCTTATCCGTTGATTTGCATAGGTGAGAGTGGCTTTTATTTTCGATTCAATAAGCCTACCACTTTGGGAACTTGACCAAATAGGGAGCTAGAAACATAATTTCACAAGATGAAATTCATTCCTTCCAATATAGGGTAAGTAGATGAATGGTTCCTTTAAGTGCTGATTTCGGGACCTGAACAATGGGGCTCCACCCTCTCACTGGCTCGAGAGGAATTTAGTTTATGGTTAAATCATAAACAAATTGTTCATTAGAGAATCAGTGGTACTTAAGATACAATATGTAATTACAGGGGTAAAACAAACTTTTGACCCAGCTGTAATTACAAACAACTCATGAAGGATCGACATGCATATAATGGTTATATCCATGGACACAACTTGTCCTACAATGCATAAGAGTTCAACTCTAAGTCTATAGTGGAGTGACATAGAGTTAATGAATGAAAATTAATTTATTAAAGAGTTTAATTAATTAATTTTGTATCAATGGAGCTTATAATCTGTAGGTCCCTAAGGTTCCCTCGCTAACTTATATGAACATATAGGGATCAATTTCGTTGAGTGAAAATTTTGAAATGTTCAAATCAAAATTTAATGTATTTCATATATTAAATGAGGGAAATTATATTTATTGTATATGATACATTAAATATTAAAGAAATTATTAATGTATTAAAATTCATTAAAGAAAATATATTTATTAAATTTGAATTAGATTCAAATAAGGAGGAAAGGTTTGCAAACTAGTAAGATAAATATATTTTAATATATTAGATATTAAAATATATTATTTAATTATTTTCCATAGACTACTATAAATAAGACCCTAGGAGTGAGTCATTGTGTGCATTCTTCACAAGAGAAAATAGCTCTTGAAATTCTCCTCTCATTCCCTGACACGACCCTAGAAGCCTACACATGCCAACAAACAAACCTGAAAGGGGGAAGCCATTTATGCTCGAAATTTCGGCAGCATAACGGCGTAAAATTAGGAAACTAAAAATTTATGAGAACTTGAAAGAGATGAAGGCACTTCTAAACATACATATATAACAGGAACAATGGCTCAACATCCACCAAAACTACAGCAAAGGTTGAGCCCAGCCAAAAAGAGGTACAAACACAAGTCCTTAAGGAACCCAATAATTACAAGAGGAACCTAGGACGCCACACAACGATAGTTAAAACACACGATGGGACTAGAATTTTAACTTAGTTACATTACTAAAGAAAAGTATCCCTAAAAGCGTCTCCATAGCCTTTCCAAATCGACACCTCTGTCACTCGCCCCATGCCTGTGTACCACATGCAAAGTCACAAAGCAAAATAGAAAGAGTGAGTATGGATATACTTAGTAAGCGGCCTACCTAAAGGTCCAAGGTCCAGCCACACAAAACAAACAATCCCATTCTAGCTTGCCAGCCTTTCCTAATCCTTAGCGAAGCTAAAAACCAACTAAACAACTGTTCACCTCGCCCAATCTTCAGTGAGCCATGCAGCCTACAACCAGGCCATCGATCTCTCCTAACCAAGCGAAGCACAATGAAGGAACGCAACCCTCATGGGCAAAACGGTGGGGATTCACCCCTAAGCTAACATAGCCTAATGAAGGAATGCAACCCTCACACTCAACGCAGTGGGAATTCACCTCTAAGTTGACATAGCATAATGAAGGAATGCAACCCTCAAACTCGGCATAGTGAGGATTCACCCCTAAGCTAATATAACACAATGAAGGAATGCAACCCACTTTCTATCAACTAATCTTAGTACGTAAGGTTCTTGTACTTTCCACTATGATCTGATAATCATGTCTTAATAGACTTACCTAATCGATTTTTAACTTTAGCCTTAATTTTTCTTGAACCTTTCAAAAATTTAAACATATGTTGTATTAGGTAAAGATACTTGTACCTTGAATGATCATCAACTAGAGTGATGAAATAATCATGACTTTA
Organism: Trichosanthes truncata; assembly: GCA_033996785.1. NCBI lineage: Eukaryota > Viridiplantae > Streptophyta > Magnoliopsida > Cucurbitales > Cucurbitaceae > Trichosanthes > Trichosanthes truncata. The sequence goes on along the minus strand of JAWPNB010000004.1, from coordinate 30,486,159 downwards.
TTTGGCCTATATATTCACTAGACCATTTGGGTCAAAATGTGTAAACACAAAGTATTCTTTGGCCTTATAGTCCTATCCAATAAAGGCCCAATGATTATCTTGCATGAAAGATAAGATTTACAGACGGATAAAGTAATTAACCCTAACTTTTAGAGAATTACCTCTTACTAGTCTTTTCATTCTATTCAAGTTGATTTTAATCAACCTTAACTGCCAAAGTCAAGTATCTTTTAGGAGAAAATAATTTGTCTTTCTATTCTGGATTCTATAATCTTGAATACTTCATTATTTTGTTATATAATACATGTTAACATTTTAAAATATACAAATTGTTCTTATTTTTAACTGAATGTATTTTTAAAAAATTTTGAAAATATAAACTTTAATACTTCAAAATAATTCATACTATATGAACTTTTTAGTGATAAAGTTTGAGAAATTGAATTTCTCTTGTAGTAATAAAATCCCACAATCAACATTAAGTAACAATTATCATTTAATAACATCTTAATGTCTCCCACTACATTAACTGAGATGGGTTTCCTGGTGCCAACCTATAGAAACTATTTTACATGTTAAGTATTTTTCAAGAATTACATATTAAATGTAATGAAGAATAAATCTTGATAGTTGATCTTATATCGACTATCTAGGTAGCATTATTTATATTCCTCCAAAAATCTAGTAAATCAAATAACTTTCATTTATATTTTTCTTCCCATAGAAGTATTTTAAAAATTCCTCTCATTATGATTGTCCTGGCTAATTTAGGAACTATTTCCTTTTATATAGCTTCAGCCATTTAGTTTATTTTCTTGGATTTTTATAATACTTAAATTCGAGATCGTTTAGACAATTTTCTAAATTTAGCTTCTATTGACTTCCACATCTTATATGTTGTTGTCAATTTTTTTTATTAAACTTAACATCTAACATGTCAATTAGGAGATACGTACAAGCTATCTCATTTACTTTTGATTTATTAATTCGATTAGCATTGGCAACAGGTTTTAAAAATATTTCTCAATAAAGACAAATTCAAAATTTTACACTGTCATTATAGTGTTAATGTTATTTTTTCAAGTAATAAAATTTTCTCAACTTGACAAATCAGTATTCAAAATTAAAATTATAAGAGAAATTGACATAATATTGAAATATATAAAATATATTATTTAACATCATGTAAACAATTATCTATTCAATTTTAGCATAGAAATCAAACAATTTAAAAAATGAACCCTATAAATCATTTATAATGCTATGGTACTTTAGTGAGTTAGAACAAGTACCGTTGTAAGGTAGGTCAAGTGTTCATTTACTAAACTGAGACAATCTCAACCAAGTATTATACCAGAATAACTCTTATTCCTATAATATTTATTTACCATTAGTTTGGTCAAAGACATTATTAACAACCTTAATAATCCATTTGTAAGTGTGACCCATCATTTTAGATCCCGTAGGTTTATTCCAACAAGTGCCGCCGTAGGGTAGGTCAAGTATTGGAAACAAAACTACAATCCTATCCATCTCAGAAGTTCACCCATATATTGACCCATGCAAACACCTTCCGTAGGGGGACAGTCCAAAAGCCGTCGTGAGGTCTCACATGCATCTCATGTTGTGAACCAATGATGGAGACCGTAGGATATGTTGACACATTTCCTTCTCCCAGTTACTATAATACTTCTCAAGAAATTCACCCTGAATTGACCCATGCAAACACCTTTCGTAGGGAGGACGATCCAAAAGTTGCCACGAGTCCCCACATGAATCTCATGATGTGAATCAATAATAGAGACTATAGAATATCTTTGACATATGTCCTTCTCCTACTAAGTATTTTGAAATAGGGTTTTCTATTACTTAGACAAATTAGGCTAATCTCATTTATCTAAGTTCCTCAATCTACCCTTTCACAACCCTTATGTTGGTTCGATTGATTTAAATGCGAATTACCAAGTCTATTATACAATTTAAAAACTAATCACTTTATGTTAATAAAATTTGACTAATTCAACTCCCAAGTCAGTTCCCAATTAGAGGTGTTCCCTTTCGATTAGCTTAAATACCCAAGTCTAGATAGAATCTTCCATAGATAAAAGTTCCCTCATAGTCAATTTTTATTTTTAAAAAAAAATCATTGATCTTCAATTAACTATTAATTACTAGATTAATGAACCTAAATGAATTTATAAATAAATGTTTTTAATCCTATTAAAAATTAATTCACTTGGATAATCTTAAAATTCTACCATTTTAAACCCTTTTAAAATAAAAGATTATCCTAAATTACAATCCCATTAGAAATCAATACAGATAAATTAAATTCAAATTGTAAACTATTTAAAACAAGAATCAATAATATCTTTAATTAAAGAAAATCTATTCTCATTAGGAAATATCATAATCTTATTAGTAAAACATGGGTTTCATTAAAGAAAGGAGATATCCTAATTTAATTTTCCAAATATAACAATTATATTCAAAGATATATAAAATATAAACTTATTAGGAAAAGATCTTAATTATATTACGAAGCATCCTAATCAAATTTTCCAAATATAACAATTATATTCAAAAGTAATTAAGATGCATGATCATGCTTAACCTATGGTGGGATTTTAATCAAATGGCATACTTTATGCAACAATCAATTAATTTAAAACATACATCACATGCATAATTAAATTAAACTTAGCAAACTTGACTGACATATTTGGCATATTCTAAGAAATTGAAAACAATTTAAATTACAATAATTTAAATCCTAGACATATCTTGGTCTTCAATATCTTTCCTTGTTTGAACCATTCCAAATTTAAGATTTAGAAATCCTAAATTTTCAATTGTAATAGCCGGCTTCAAGAAACACATTTGAATTTAAGGATCTTTTCAACAATTACAACAAATCCTAACATTTTTGGGTTTTACAATTGATCTAATCAAAGTAATAAAACTAATGCCAAATAGTCTAAACAATCAATTTGCAAATCACATATATCACATATATGAAATTAAAATACCCACCATACAAAACCTTAATTCTAAATAAAATTCAAAGACCGCTCAGATACCAATTGAGGGAATAATCAAATTAAACCTACAGCGGAAGCGTTGGAATCAACTTTGATTTTATTTTAAAATTAAAATATAAACTTAAGGTTAAACATAAACCATACCTTGGAGATAATATGAAGATATTTCAAGCGGGTCCTTATCTTTTTCACAAAGTCCTCCTTGCTATGACTCAAACAAATGATCAAAGAGGTTTGTGAGAACCTTGTTGAAAATAGATCATTTATTATTAATTATTAAACAAATCATTAATTACGAGGATTTAGGGCATAAATCCCAATAGAAACATGCACCGCCAGCTATTTTGAAGGCCCAATGGGCTTTTATGTGTTATGAAAGCAATTGACGATAGACTTCAATCAATCGACGATTATTTCTATTGTGAACAGCTGCTATTGGTGTTCGATCAAGCTACTGCACGAAAGAGTTTGTGTTGGCAACGTGAATGTTAAGGCGAAAGTTGGTAAAAATTAAGCGGCGCAACTGGTGCTTAGAAGTTGAAATTAGGTTTTTTTTTTCTAAATCCTAATTTTGGTGGGCCAAAGAAAAAGATCTTGAAAACCAAGATATGTCTTGTATTTAAATTAATGTAATTTAAATTGCTTTCAATTTCTTAGGATATGTCAAATATGCCAGTCAATTTTGCTTGGTTTTAATTTAATTATGCATGTGATGTATGTTTTAAATTAATTGATTGTTGCATAAAGTATGCCATTTAGATTAAATCCTCACTATAGGTTTAGCATGATCATGCATCTCAATTAATTTTGAATATAATTGTTATATTTGAAAATTTTGATTAGGATATTTCCTAATAGAATTAAGATATTTGCCTAATAAATTTATATTTTTCATATGTTTGAATATAATTGTTATATTTGGAAATTAAATTGGAATATTTCCTTTCATAATTAGAATCCATGTTTTCCTAATAGAATTATGATATTTCCTAATGAGATTAGAGTTTGCTTAAAATAAAGATTTTTTTTTATTCATGCTTTAAATAATTTAAAATTTGAATTTAATTTAATCTTTATTTATTTCTAATTGGATTAGAATTTAGTATAATCTTTTAATTTAGTTTTAAAGGGTTTAGAATGGTAGAATTTCAAGATTATCCAGGAAGTGAATTAGTTTTTAATAGGATAAAAAATAGTGCTTAAATTCACTTAGGTTCATTAATTTAGTAATTAATAGTTAATTAAAGATTAATGAATTTGAAATAAAAATTGACTATAAAGGAACTCTGTCAATGGAAGATTATATCTAGATTGGGGTATTTAAGCTGACCGAAAGGGAACACCTCTAATTGAGAACTGACTTGGGAGTTGAATTAGTCAAAATTTATTTAATTTCAATAAGCATGCTCATAATGTAATTATTATTATTTTTAAATAGTTTAAAATTTTTGTAATTCACATTAAAATCAATCTAACCAACATAAGGGTTATGAAAGGTAGATTGAGGAACTTTGATAAATGAGATTAGCCTAATTTGTCTAAGTAAGAGAAAACCTTATTTCAATATAGTAACTGGAAGAAGGAAATGTGTCAACATATCTTACGATCTCCATCATTGGTTCACATTGTGAGATTCATGCGGGCCTCGTGGCGGCTTTTGGATTGTCTCCTTACGGAAGGTGTTTGCATGGATCAATATCAGGGTGAACTCTTGAGAATGATAGGATTGTAGTTTTGTTTCCAATAAGACCTACCCTACGGTGACACTTGTTGAGATAAAACTACGAGATCTAAAATGATAGGTCACACTTACAAAGGGCTTATTGAGGTTGTTAATAATGTTTTTGACCAAACTAATGGTAACTAAATATTATAGGAGTAAAAGTTATTCTGGTATAATTCTTGGTTGAGATTGTTTCAGTTTAGTAAAGGAACACTTGACCTACCCTACGACGACACTTGTTTTAGCTCACTAAAGTACCATAACATTAGAAATGATTTATAGGGTTCATTTTTCAAATTGTTTGATTTCTATGCTAAAATTGAATGGATAATTGTTTGTATGATGTTAAATTATATATATTTTTTAATATTATGTCAGTTTCTCTCATAATTTTTAATTTTATTATTGATAAGTCAAAATAGAGAAATTTTATTATTTGGAAAAATAACGTTAACATTATAATGGCAGTGTAAAATTTTGAATTTGTCTTTATTGAAAAATGTTCTCAAAAACCTGTTGCTAATACTATTCGAATTGTTCGTGAAGCACATGATTAATGAATTAAAAGTAAACAAGATAGCTTGTACGTATCTCCTTGTTGACATGTTAGATGTCAAGCTTAGAAGATAAAGAAAATGACAACAACATATAAGATGTTGAAGTCAACATAAGCTAAATTTAGAAAATTGTCTAAATGATCTTGAGATTAAGTATTATAAAAATCCAAGAAAAGAAACCATATGACTGGAGCTATATAAAAGAAAATAGTTCCTAATTAGCCAGGACAGTCATAGTCAGAGGAATTTTTGAACTACCTCTATAGGAAGAAAAATGTAACGACCCTATAGGCTCAACACGCTACCTAAGAGTCATTACTAAGTCACGTCGCTATATTACCGAAAATTTCGGCAGCATAACGACGTAACTACGCGAAAACCAAAAATTAGACCCTTACCTGATAAGACATAGAAAAACACACTTCTAAGATTTTCAAACAACCTCCTAGCATCCAACAAACTTCTCAATATGATGCTAGGGTTCAAACAGCAGAGACCAAGTGAATTCAAAGATAGAAAGCCAAATACACGTGCACGATTTACAAAGAAAGGTTAAAAGACCTTGAAACATCCTCCTAAACATTTAAAAACTCGACATGAGTTCTATGTACATCCAGAAACATAAAAGAAGCGGAATAGCGATCGCTCGGCTCCCATGACTCGAGTAGCTGATCTCCGGTCACGCGCTAGGGCCGATCTTAGCCTTACCTGAAAACATTTTTTTTTTAAAAGAAAAGGGTGAGTATTAACGAATAATACTCAGTAAGTAACTCAGTTTCAAAGCAAGAGTTTCAATCGCATGCAACATGTCATTTTAAATCATAAAACCATCGTAAACCATCGCTTTAGTAGGGGACCTAAAATTCGTTTTATAAACCATGTACTTTTCCTCGCGGCTCTCGTGAACGATTAAATTCTCCCGAGGGCCTCGTGAATAGTCCGAAGACATAGTTTTTCCATCGAATAGAGTCCTCCCCTAACTCTGAGAGTTGAGCTCGAAAGCTAATATACATCGTGGAGTCCGAAGACTCAGCCCGAAGGCTACCATCGTGGAGTCCGAAGACTCAGCCCTAAGGCTACCATCGTGGAGTCCGAAGACTCAAGCCCGTCGGCTACCATCGTGGAGCACTCTCGAACCCCGGGAGCCTAGAGAGTCCTAAGACTCGGGTTCCCTCATAACCCACATAAAACTTTTGGGAGAATTATCGTCACGGCCTTACATAAATCTTTTCATGAGCACACAACACATGCATGAGGTCCCATTCGTTTTAGAACATAGTTATGAATGCATAATTCAAGACAATCGCATTTCAAAGACATACATATCATTTCCATTCCTTTTTAACATGAAAACTCAAATAGAACTCATGGAACTAGCGTATAAAGGAATATACATATAAAACACTTTCTTTCTTAAATACTTAACATGAAAACATAAACTTCAAAGTAAATATAGAGCTAGCTTTAGGTTTCGAAAACTTCTTTCGTTGTGAGATCCCTTACCTTAAATCTTTACTTACTAAAATACCCTTTCTTCACTAGTAATGAGCTTCTCGATTTCCCACTCCAAGTACAATCCAAGGTCCTCGACAAATCACCTAAAAAGTTTCCTAAACGTGTCTTAAACCATCCGAATTACGCTAAAACACATTCTAACATTAATAACTCGACGAAACGGACCAAATGGCAAATTTTACCCAACTCCGGCGAACGGCGGTGCGTGACCGGAGCACGGCAGCGCGTGCGGCGGCGGACGGCGGCGCGTGGCCGGCGCGTGAGAGTTCGTGACGATCCGTTTTGCTCAAATTTGGTGCGCTCGAGACTCCGGTGAGCTCCGGTGAGGCATTTGCAAACAGATCCGGCACGATCTGAGTTCTGTTAGATGAAGGAGAAGAAGAAGAAGTCCGGCGAAGCTATTGTCGTCCGGCGAAGAAGCTCACGGCGAGGTTGGGTGTTCGGCAACAGAGGTGGCGCGGTTGGGTTGCAGACGGACAAAGACGGTGGATGGGTGTTCGGCTCAGCGTTCGTGCGGTCGGCGGCTTCCGGCGAGACGTAGCTCGCGAATTCCGGCGAGGCTAGGCGTGCAGGTCGACGGCTTCCGGCGAGACGTAGCTCGCGAATTCCGGCGAGGCTAGGCGTTCGCAAGATAGTGAGAGAGAGAGAGAGAGAGAGAGAGAGAGAGAGAGCGCGTTCGGGAGGAAGAAGAAGGAAAAGAAAAAAATAATAAAAATAAATAATAATAAAATAATAATAAATAATAAATAATAAAAAATAATAATAATAAAATAATATTATAAAATCAAAAATATCTTCTTCTCTATAAATGACCATAATACCCTTTCCTTTTCTAAAAATCACCAAAATACCCTCAAAGCAATTAAATTCTTAATAAATCTTTACCAAAACAACATTTTAAACTTACCCAAAACGTCTCGGGTGTTACAAAAAATATAGATACAAATATATTTGATTTATTAGATTTTTGGTGAAGAATAAATAATGCTACCTAGATAGTTGATACAAGGTCCACTATCAAGATTTATTCTTTATTACATTTAATATGTAATTATTGGAAAATATTTAACATGTAAAATAGTTTCTACAGGTTGGCATCAAGAAGCCCATCTTAGTTAGTGTAGTAGGAGACATTAAGATGTCATTAATGATAATTGTACTTAATGTTGTATGTGGTGTTTTATTACCACAAGAGAAATTCAATTTCTAAAATTTATTACTAAAAAGTTAATATAGTATGAACTATTTTGAAAATATAAACTTTAATACTTCATGATTATAAAATCAAGAATAGAAAGACATTATTTTCTCCTAAAAGATGATACTTGACTTTGGCATTTAAGGCTGATTAACATCAACTTGAATAGAATGAAAAGACTAGTAAGAGATAATTATCTAAAAGTTAGAATTAATTACTTTATCTGGCTGCAGATCTTGCCTTTCATGCTAGATAATCATTGGTCATTTATTAGATAAAGCTAAAAGGCCAAATAATACTTTGAGCTTATATATTCTGACCCAAGTGGTCTGGTGAATGTAAAGACCAAATAAAGTCATGAATATTTCATCACTTTAGTTGATGATCATTCAAGGTGTTGGGAGTGCGACCAAAGTCCCACATCGGCTAGATAAGGGGAAGATCATGAGTTTATAAGTGAGGGACAATATCTCCATTAGTATGACACATTTTGGGTGAAACCAAAAACAAAGTCATGAGGGCTTATGTCCAAAGTGGACAATTTCATATAGGGATGTTGACACGCTTGCTAGAGTAATATGAATGAATTGGCAGATTCAGGATGTCAATGCGCAAGTGTACACATTCATTTTGTAGCAAGTGGTAAGTAAAATTATCGTATCCACAGAGACTAGTAATTCCCTAATTTACCACAAATTAATTCTCAATAAACTCAATTTGTAACCATTAAACTCATCATGGAACACAATAAAATAATTCAGATTTGCTGGAACAAAATAAATGCTAAGGCAGAGTTAATAGAGTAAACTGCAAAAACAGAGAACAACTAAACTTGGACTTTGAATGAATTGGAAGGCTTGGATTAGGGATAATTGTCCGTTTTAATCTATTCTCCAGCTTAAACACTTGCTCAAAAACCTCAGTTCACTACAGCTCTCATGGTATTCTCCCGAATGACCAGAATTTGCTGTTTCATTTCCATTACTTCAGCATTGTCTATCCTGCTGTACTTATGTGCATTAGGCAAGAGATCATTCCTAATCCTCTTACTTAGTTAGCTACTAACCCTAACAATGAGGCTAATGTGGTTACCAAGCAATCAGTTCTTCCTATTCCTTCAAGAAATCGAAAAAACGCTACACAACATGGTTGGCCAAACGAAGTTGTGATACTAAATAAAAGCACTTAATAACCAAACTGGGTGAAAGACAATGTATTAAGCTGTGAGCATGATTAAAACGTACACTCCCTAATCCTCACCTTATCGGTGATCAGTTCATAATGTAAAGAACAAAGAAAATAATTCGGAAAGAAAGCATCATCTTAACAATGTAGTTATACTAAGAAAACAAGTAGGGAAAAGAAGAAGAGGAAGACGATTTGTTGCCACAGGAAGGCTGACCGAGCATTCAGCAATAGCTTCAGCAGCAGCTCCGTCTTCTTTTGGAAATGCTCCGGCAGCCTCATTCTCGTCGGAATGAGTTGGACAGCTCCTCTGTTCTTCCCGAAATAGCCCCCTGTTCTCTGTGGTTTTTCTTCCTTTCTGGTTTTTTTCTCCTTGCCTCAAAACGGCTACCAACAAGTTCTTTAAATACCACAGTGATTTCGCGCAAAACGAGGGCTGACTGGGCATTGTTGACGACGTGGCGAGCTCCCATTGCTTACAACAGGCTGAGTCATCTGACAATTGCCAACTCTTTTAATGAATTGGTCTTCTCACGTGCGAAACTGATGTTAGCCCGTATTGCCTGATTTGCTCCAGCAAAATGTTGTAACTCTGCTGCTTCAACTCTCCACATGTCCTTCTTTAAATTAATCGTAGATAAATCACATAAATTTGTTAATTCAACTAACAATGCTCTCATGAAAAGTTTTACTTCCTCAAAATTAATCATAGAGCAAAAATGATTCAAAGTTAGGGAATTTCTAAGGTATACTTAAATAAATATCACAATTCATTCTAAAAATACTAGCATATAACTCTCAATTGAAGAGTTATCAGATGTCCATTTAACCCGCGGGGAATCCCCGATTACACGGGGAATGGGGGAGGGAGAGGGGAGGTTTTTTTCCCCATTGGCTAAACAGGGACGGGGACGGGGAATATATTCCCCGCCCCGCCCGCCCCGATTCCCCGCCCCTATTAATTATATATATATATACCTATAAATAGAATTTAAAAAAAAAAAAACTATAGTAGGAATTAGTTTAAGACTATTTCGTTATATAAAAAAAAATTAAAATCTATGTTGTAATATTAAAATTTGAATTTTTAGAAATTAAGTTGTTTCGACATTATAGTATTTTTACTTATGGTATATTATTGTTTTTATTAGGAAATTTTATAACATTTACTTTAAATAGAATTATATTGAAAATTATTCATTTAGAAATAATTTTTATTATGGTTGAGAATAAATTAAAAAAAAAAAAGATAAAAAAAAAAAAAAGAACGGGGAAAAATTCCCCTCGGGGAACCCGATCCCCGCGAAATTAAACGAGAAATTTGGAGGGGACGGGGAATGAAATGGGGGGCAGGGACGGGGACGGGGAATCCATTCCCCGGCCCCGCCCCGCCCCGTGGACATCTCTAATTTCATACTAATGTGGAGATTTGTGGAGTGTCCATTGTCCCTAACACAAGGTACAAGTATCTTTACCTAATACAACATAAGTCTAAATTTTTGAAAAGTTTAAGAAAATTAAGGCTAAAGTTGAAAATCGATTAGGTAAGTTTATCAAGACATTATGATCAGATCATTATGGAAAGTACAGGAACCTTACGTACTAAGACTAATTGATAGAAAATGGGTTTTTATCTCAATTATCTTAAATACCAAGTACATTTATGTGAAATTGTACTGCAAGAGGAGAAACAAAACTTTGTTGAACATAGTCACATCAATAGTGAGTTACATGTCATTACAAAACTCTAGTTAGCATATGCAATAGAGAATGCATAGTGAACATTATTCCCTCCAAAAATGTCTACAAGACAATTTTGAAATTATAGAAGAGTAGTAAAGCTAGTTTACAACACTTCACCATTTGAGAATCTTAAGCTTACATGCTGAAACAAGCTAAAAAAGACTGTATATTTTCAAAAGATATGTCTAAGTATAGGTCATCTCTAAGGATTACAAAAGGGCATTTTATCTAATCATAAAAGGAATAAGGTATTTGTATGACAAATATCATTTTTCTATAAGGAATGTCAAATAAAAGACTACAAACCTTTAATAAGGTGAGATAGTGTTAACAAATTGGTCTCTAGTGAAGCCACTAAATAATTAACAAAAGTTGTTAACAATTTAATTACAGTTCAAAGTCAAATGGATCCTAGTCATGAATTGGATAAGCCTCCTCGTAGTGGGAGAGTTATGAGATGACTTAACCTTTACAAGGACTTAATTGAAGCCCAAGTTGTCATGTTAAATGACAAAGTAGAGAGGCTTATTGCCCTCAAAGTGAAACTAATGGCAAATGGTTAAACCTAATATGAGAAAGTATACTATGAGTAAACTTTCTCACTTGTTGCCATACTGGAGTCTGTAAGCATTATTTAATTCATTGTTGCATATGATATATAAAAAAAAATGAATGTTTGGAATTCTTTTATGAAAAGAAATCTTAGATAATGCATCTACACAAATCAATCAGAGAGGTTTATATCCAAAGATCAAAAGAAAAAGGTTTGCAAAATAATAAAGGTTCATTTATGAAATGAATTTTACCATTAGATCTTTAAATATAAGGTTTGATAAAAGTATCAAAATCATGACTTTAGATAAATATTAATGAAGCTTCCATAGACAAGAAAATCATTAATTGCTTAGTGGATTTTTCTCATGTTTTATGTTGATGATATTTTACTCATTATGAATGATGTAAGATGTCTATTTAACATAAAAAGTTGACTAAGTAACCAATTCTAAATAAGTGATTTGGAATGACTCGGTATATTTTACATGTGCAAAATGAAGATTTTAAGGACAAAATGTTAACTTTGTCTCAAACATCTTATATTGACAAAATTGTTGTCAAATATTTGATATTTATGTCTAAGGAAGAGTATCCTAAGATACCTCAAATGTTGAGAGCATATGATTAATTATCTACTCTAAGTGGGAGACAATTAATGCATAAATGAGACTTAACAATTAATATACAGTTGATTAGCATATATCAGTTAAACGAATGGTATGACCATTGAGTAGAAAATTAAAAACTTTCTCAAATTATCTATGGATAATGAGAAATTTTTGTGTATGGAGTAAAAGATTTGATCTTTATAAGATACACTGGGTCTTACAAAGATTTAGTAAATCTATGTTAAGATAAATTTTACCCTAGGTGGTGGAATATGATATACAAAGTAAAATTGTTTTGCTTATGAAGCAACAAAAAGACTTGTATAACTCAAATATTTCATTAAAGATCTGAAAGATGTTTTAGATATGATTTAGTCTATCATCTTTATTATGATAATAGTGGTACAAAGACTAATATTAAGGAAATTAGAAAACACCAATGTATAAAAAATCATATCGAGAAAGTATCATGGTAGTGACCAAGATGACTTTTAATGGCAGTCGTTTGGATCTATATAAAAAGACTCTCCAAGCTAAAGTGTTTGAGGGTCACCTAAAATGTCTAGGATTACGAGACATGTCTCATTTTTGTTAGGACAAGTGGGAGAACATGTTGGGTATAGAGTATGCCCTAGGATACATGTCTCGCCGGCTTTAGTGCAAGTGAGAGATTGTTGAGGTTTATGCCCTAAAGCCTCGTAATTAATTATTTATTTAATAATTAATAATAATTTTGATTATTTTATTTGCAATATAATATTATCCATTATATGACAAATCCAAGGTTATTAGTGTAATCTTGAACAATGTGTGGTTGACATACATGAGGATCATGTTTAAGAAATAACTTAAAAGGTCATAGTATATGGATAAATTTGGGTGCCTTATTCTGGCAACACTATTGATACGACCCACTTTGTAATAGTTACAAATGATTTGATCCAAATCGTTCATGTAAATACATGTGAGTGGGGGTATTTTATACAATGAGTTTGTATAAGACTGGACCACAAAATATTTAATCTCTCTTTATAAATCTGTTAATTGAGAAGATTAATATTTCATCAAGATGATCATATGTGACTCGATCTTAATCCTGAGTGAGTTATGAACTCCTACCTATGAGGGCTTGTCCTTTGATTTACATGGGTGAGAATGACTTTTATAGCCGATTTAATAAGCTTACCATTTTGGGGACTTGACCAAATAGGGAGCTGGAAACATAATCTCACAAGATGAAATTCACTCTTTCTCATATAGGGTAAGTAGATGAGTAGTTCCCTTAAGTATTGATTTCGGGACTTGAACAATGGGGTCCTACTCTCTCACTAGCTAGAGATGGACTTAGTTTATGATTGGATCATAAACAAATTGTTCATTGGAGGATCAATGGTACTTAAGGTGCAAGATATAATTATAGAGGTAAAACAGACTTTTGACCCATCTGTAATTACGAATAACTCGTGAAGAATCGACTTGCAGGTAGTGGTTATATCCATGGACATGACTTGTCCTACAGTGCATAAGAGTGCAACTCTAGGTCTATAGTGGATTGACATAAAGTTAATAAATGAAAATTAATTGATTAAAGAGTTTAATTAATTAATTTTGCATCATTGGAGCTTATAATTTGTAAGTCCATAAGGTCCCCTTGCTAGCTCATATGAACAAATAGGAATCAATTTCGTTGAGAGAAAATTTTAAAATGTTCAAATCAAAATTTAATATATTTCATATATTAAACGAGGGAAAACATATTTATTGTATATAATATATTAAATATCAAAGAAATTATTAATGTATTCAGATACATTAAAGAAAAGATATTTATTAAATTTGAATTAGATTCAAATATGGAAATGGATGTCGTAGTAGAATTTGGAAAGATTTGAATAAGATTCAAACTGGTTAGATAAATATATTTTAATATATTAGATATTAAAATATATTATTTAATTATTTTCCCTAGAACATTATAAAGAGGGTCATAGGGGTGAGCCATTGTGCGCATTCTTCACAAGAGAAAATAACTCTTGAAATTCTCTTCTCATTTCCTCTCTCTATTTTCAAGAAGGTTTCCATAAGCGTTGGTCATGTGTTTGAGTCATAGCAAGTAGGTTTTATGGAATTGGAGTAAGAAGATTAAAGACAAGTTTCAACTTCGTTGAAGTTGGAGCAAAAAGATTAAAGACCCGCCAAAAATATCTCTATAATATACAAATGCATTTATTACTTAACCTTAGTTTTTTGTTTAATTCTAAGTAAAATCAAAGACGATCAAATGCTTATACTGTGGGATGAAATGTTCATTCCTATCAAAAATATCATTTTGATCCATGTACTTTGGGTTTCATTCCATTTTAGTCCATGTACTTTCAAATGTTCAATTTTAGTCTCTGTAATTTCAATAAACCTTAAAATTGGCCCATACCGTTAGTGTGAAGTTAATTTTTTTCAAAATTGGTTAAATAATTATAATAATTTTCATGCATGAGAATACATAATGTAAACATATTTTTAAAAATTTATAGAACGAAGGCCAACAAAGACTAATTTTTTTTAGAAAAGTTAACAATAGGGACTAATTTTAAGTTTTATTGAAAGTATATAAGCTAGAATTAGACATTTGAAAGTACAGAGACTAAAATGGAACAAAACTCATGAACAAAATGATATTTTAACTTTTTTTTTTCTTTCATCTCCCTCTTCCCCCTCTCAATTTAAATTTTTTTTCAAATCTCAATATGAAAATTCAAAATTAATCGAAATTTGACATTTTGGATTCTTTTTTTACATAATATAAATACTAAATCATTGTGTCCCAAAAAACACATACATATCAAAATTCACCGTGCAACAAGAGCGAAAGACGAGAGCTAGAAGACGAAAGCGAAATCGAAAGTCAAATCGAGACTCTCCAACGAGGATCAATATTGGGATTGAAGGACGAGGATTAATATTGGGACCGAAGAGATTGAGAGCGTTGAGAACAAGAGGGACGAATGAGAGCGAGACACGTAAGCAGGGAGTGAGACCAAGAAGCGAGATCGAGAATCAACACGCGTTCATAAGAAAGGGAAACGAGGTAATTTTCTTTAATAATGAAACCAACAAAAGAGCATATACCTTAGTTTGAAAAAGGTGGGGCAAATTGCATTTTGGGCTATCCGTGCAATTTTCCTTCTTTTTTCTAAACCTTATTTCACGTTCAGCCACTCCCTCACCGGCCACTGCACCCCGCCCCGCCGCACGACGCCGTCTCAGCGGCTGCCGCCGCACGCTGCATTCTCAGCTGCCGCAGTCCTCAGCCTCCCGACGAACTCCCGGCTGCTCCCTCCCTATCACTCTCTGGCGTCTCCGAGCAATCAGAGTTAAATTCCTTTTTGCATCCAAACACGTGGAATGATTTCAGATCAGAGCTGATTTGAAATCCTTCCAAATTCAGGGGTAATTCTCTGTCGAATATCGTATCTGGGTGTTATATTTGAAATCCATCCAAATTCAGGGGTAATTCTCCGTCGAATATCGTATCTGTGTGTTCGAATGTCGATGGGAAGTGATACCACTTGGGTTGGAAAGAAACCTCTGAGGCGAATCGGAGGAATGTCCGATGCCCTCTTAATTGCTGCCGATCTCGGTTTCTCTGTCTCTGCTCCGCCTTCACAGGTCACTGATGATTCCCTCTCTGTCTGTTTGTTTGTACCTACTTTTGAGTGTTATGTTCCATAGATAGATCTTCCATTTATTGTTCTTCCAGGCTGTATATATGTGTACTTCGTGATCCAATTTGGTTCAAGCCTATAAAGCTGGGGTGTCATTCCATGTTATGTAATGCATCGGTTGTTCCATTCTATCTGTTTCCTCCCTTTATTTCTTTCTGCTGCGGATTTTAGAAAACATGAAGTTTGAAACCCTTGGTTGGTTGTGGGTGCCTTTAAAGAAGTTGATAGGTAAATGTGTGGTTAAATTACAAATTTGGTCCCTATGGTTTGGAGAAAGTTATAATTTAGTCCTTGTAGTTTTAAAAGTTAGAATTTGTCATATGTTTTTGATAAAACTCTCGTACATTTACCGATAAAACCATTAAACCAATATAAGTTATGAGATCATGGCAAATTTACTGATTGTTCGAGATCATGTGAATTACTTTGTATCTCCTCCCAGTTTTCCTTCAAAGTTTCTGGTCATGGTAAATTTTCTCGTTCAACTTTGCTCCTGGCTTGTTGTAGTGGATTATTTATGATCTCTGATTTAATACTATATTGTAACTTAGAATATGAAATTTTATAACTTGAAATTTCAAACGGGATAATCTGTCTCCTTCAGGAAGAACTACAAAACATATCTTCTGCTACTGGTGAGAAGGGTGATGATCTAATGAGAGTTTTACGCGAACTTACCGCTGTTCAAAGGAAAATAGCAGATCTTCAAGTGGAACTTCAAGGCCGTAAGGTTAGTATCCTGAGTTTTGCTTCTGTCAATTTTAACTTTTGATGCGTAGGAAGTTTTCAGTGTCAAAACAAGATAAAATTATACTTGTTCATTGTTAATTTGTATGTTTTCTATATCTATTTGGAGTTTGTTATGGTACTAAATGAATTGAAATATGATGTCCTTAGGATGACAAGAATGTAGCTCATTTGACACATGTGAGTGAACTGGAAAAGAAGATTGAGACTTTATCAAGGATTACTACCATATTGAAAGATGTTATCCAGAATAAGGTGTTTTCTTGGACTACAACTCTCAGGTCTCAACCTTGTATATTGTGCCATCTCGTTGTGGATTTAATCATAATGCCTTGTGCTTTTAACCTCTTTTTCTTATAATGACCTCCAAAATTGAGGGTAGGACCTCAACTAAATGGCATCACTAACTATATGGGTGTAAGGGAACGAATAGGGGTTTATGGGTAGGAGTAGTATGGTATTAGTAAGGGCACAAGGGTAATTAGTTTGGAAGTTAGTTAGTGTATTTGGTTATAAATAGAGGGAGGGAATTGAGGGAAGACATAGAATTGTTGAGTCATTTAGGGCTTGAGTTAGCATACTCAAGAGAGGGGAGGTCCAAGTGCCTTATACTTGGTTTATCTTGTAGTTCTTGGTCCTTTATATTTCAATATATTTTAGTCCTTGATTCTAGTTAGGTGGTATCCTAACAATGGGTTATTCCTTTGGTTTAAAGACTCCTTCGGTTTTAGTTTCATAATAATTGTTGATCGCTTCTATGCTCCAATTCATAAGTTGCTCCTTTTCTTTAAAAATTGGCTGATCATTCCATCCTGCAAAATATGTACTTGATATGAACATTACATGTGAATTATGAATTGACCATTCCAAATTTCTGAGAAATGTTGTATTCTGTCCAATAATACAAACTTGTTCTTGTAAAAATCTGGCAGAAAGAGGTATTTAGGGTTCTTTCTGCCTTTTTTTAACCCTTGCTTTAATGAGTATTGGATAGCTGCAGCATATATTTACTGACATTTTCAGGAAGAAATTCTTTATTGAGGCCGTGTTTATTTAAAAGTATCAATGCTTTTAGAACTTCAAATGTGGTAGGTTTACCTAGAGACTTTCTATATACGTATTTGTTGGTTTGCTTCTTGTCATTACATTGATTTAGTTTCCAAGACCTCATTTGTGAAGATTATTGCAGTACTCGCGAGGAAATGTCATGGATCTACCTTGAGAGAAAATTTGCGTCTAATAGTTACTTCTTTTTGCCTAGCTGGGAACTTGTAGGTAGTTTTTAGTGATTGTGAAAATAAGTGCCGCCTGCTCTGTAAAAAGTGCATTTTCCTTGCAAGACAAGGTTATCAATTGCTGAAGCTTTTCTTTTCCCGCATGTTGAGGATTTGACAGTCATGGCCACTACTGAAATCATTACTTCATTTCCTCTAGCATACTCTTTTTACGTTTTCTAGATACCTTTTTGTCTTGGACCTACTATAAGTAGTATGTTACACCGGGTACAGATATAGCGTGACTCCTCATTTTCCAATGAATTGTGGAGCAAGAGAGAGAGATCTGATTTTTCATAATGGGAGCACGAGAGAAATTAGTTGGACGTTTTTGAACTTTTGATTGCTTTGATATTTTCTTCAACTTACAATGAATCGCTAGGGAAGAAAGTTGTCAACCTGGTCAAAATATTAGAAATTTGAGAGGAAGAATGATTTTTCAATAAGAAAGGAAAAATGTTTGAAAGGTATTTATTATAGTTGTAGATAAAAACATGTCCTCTGTAAAGTATGTATGTTATCGCACATATTCGATTCATAAGATGCTTTTGATTGCATTTTTTGCAAAGTTCAAACCTTAAAACTTCATGTTGATTGATATTCCATGGTAACTTGTCTCTTTTAATCTCAAATTTTTTTGAACGAAGCTCATAGATACTAATTTTGATATTATAGAAAGGGAACTGATTAAAAGAATCAAATTCAGAGACTAAAATGGAAATCAAGTTAAAATTCAGGACCCAAATAATATTTAACCTTTTTATTGTAAAAGTTCTCAAATATTTCCTTCCAATATTAATGAGCATATATAACTCTTAAAAGTTTCCTGCTCCATACATGTCTGAAATAGTTTCCGCCTTTGTTTGTTCATGTCCTAGTGTCTAAATTTATCAAATAAAATAAAATCTGAACATTTGGTTTCTTGTTCGTTTGGACTTGTGTTTGACAGCTATGCCTTAAACTTGAGCGTGCATGACCCAAATGCCATATATCTCTTATATCCTCTTTTCCTCATTTTCAAATATTGCAGGATCGTATTATAGCTCGTCTCCAGCAACCATATTCACTCGATTGCATTCCAGTGGAAGCAGAATTTCAGGTTTGTCCATCAATGAAATGCTCATCATTCCTTGAAAATTTATATCGTAAAATTTTCTCGTGTCCGAAGGGACTGGAATTTGATAACATCCCTTGACCTACTTCCCTAGGATTGATTATGAGAAATTGGCATATAAAATGCAACCAGGACACGAACTGTAATATTTCCTTTTTCTTTTCCAAAAACGATTGGATTGATCATCTTAAACAGCCAAAACTAGAACACCTGACCATTCCATATACTGTTGTCTGTTTCAAGGACGAACTCTTCATCATGAATTTATGATCATGTGATCAAGTAGTGATAAGAAGTTTGAAATCTGCGTGGCACTGTTTTTGTACTTTCTGATTCTGATAAGATTTAGATTTTCTCGGAGTTAGCCAATCATGTGACTGACTGACAAACGACAATGGCAATGTTTTGCAGAAACAATTTTCCGAGTTATTGATGAAGGCTGCGAGTGATTATGGAGCTTTGACAGCTTCAGTTGCAGATTTCCAATGGAGTCAGAACTTTAAGGAGTCGCCTTCAGTGTGGGGGGTAAATCGTAATTATCTCTTTCTTGTCCAATTTGATATTGACAAATACTTTTTGTTTTTAAGAATAAATCGAGCTTTCATTGAGAAAAAATGAAAGAATACAAGGGCATACAAAAAAGGAGAGCCCACAAAAAAAGAGGAGGCGACCTACAAGAAAGGCCTCCAATCAAGCAAAATAAGACCTAGTGTATAATTACAAAAAGGCTTTGCCACCGAAGCCCAAAGAGAAACATAGAACCTAATCAAGGACCACACATCACGAGGAGATTTCTCAAGCCCACGAAAGATTCTGTTGTTTCTCTCACCCCAAAGCCCCACAAGATAGCACACACCCCAGCCTGCCACAAAAACTTTCCTCTCGCCCGAAAAGGAGGATAACGGATGAACTCCTCGATCATCTCTCGACAATCCCTTGGTCTAGCAATAACAAAGCCAAACTCTGCCAAGAAACGACTCCACACATCATAAGCCACCTCACAGCTCCAAAGCACATGATATCCTCAACGGTCCTACAAAGAAGGCAACACCACGGCCCCACTAAGGAAGGCACTTTTCTCACCACCCTATCTAAGGTATTAATTCTTCCGTGCAAAACCTACCAAACAAAAAACTTTACCTTCTTTGGGATTTTCACCCTCCACAACGAGGCAAAGATAGAATCCCCCGGGGAGGAGGGAGGAAAGGGATTAACAAGGCAAAGAAAAAAGGACCTACACGAAAAACCAATTGACGGACTAGGGCTCCAACATCGAAAATCCCTCCTCCCCAAAACACAACGAAACTCTCCCAACAAAGAAAGGGGGTCGACGACATCCCCCGTTTCCCTATCGGACAAAGGACGGTGGAAACCCAACGAAGGCAAGGGACAAGGCTTAGGATGAGACAGAACATCAACCACTGAATGACTCTTCATTAAAGATAAATGATAAAGGCGAGGAAACACTGAGCATAGGGGTCTATCCCCCAACCACTTATCTTCCCAGAAAAAAGTATCCCTCCCATCCCCCACAGAATAATGGACAAAGCTAGAAAAGAAGGGATATTCCTCATAAATGCATTTTCAAGGGTTCCTAGACGTGTCTCACCTCCACCCAGTCCACTCGAAAGGGGACGACCCATACTTACTCACAATAACCTTATGCCAAAGAGAAGAAGAATCAGATGAAAATGCCACAACCACTTCGCCAAGAGGGCCTTGTTATGAGATGTCTAGTTACCTATACCTAAACCCCCAAGATCCACGAGTTTAGTCACCTCCTCCCAATTAATAAGGTGAGCCCCTTTCCCTTCCTCAACACCCTCCCAAAGGAAATCTCTCATAAGCTTCTCTAGGCCCTTACTCACTGACATAGGGAATTTGAAGAGAGAAAGGAAATAGGTGGGGATCCCACTCAAGTTTGATTGAATAAGAGTAAGTCTTCCCCCTTGCGAAAAGAAACTTCTCTTCCAAGATGAAAGCCTCTTACGAACCTTCCCAACAACAGGATCCCAAAATGAATGGACTTAGGGTTGTGCCCAAAAGGGAGACCAAGGTACGAAGAAGGAAATGACCCAACTTCACACCCGACCAAGGTAGCCCACCTTTCTAACTTCCCTGGCTTGCAATTCACACCCAACAACTGACATTTGCCCCTGTTGATCTTTAACCTAGAAATGGCCTCAAAGAAAGCTAACAAATTATTCAAAGTGAAGAACGACTCGTCCTTACCATAACAAAAAAAGATAGTATCATCAACAAACTGGAGATGAGACAAGGGCAAATTATCTTTCCCGACCTGAAAACCCTCAAGAGCCCTACACTCAACCCCTCGCAAAATAATTCTGCTTAAAACATCCACCACTAGAAAAAAAGAAAGGGCGAGAGAGGATCCCCCTGTCGAAGACCTCTTGAAGTTCAGATCGTACCCTTAGGTCTCCCATTCACCAAAATAGAATACCTGACTGATCGAACACAACTCCAAATCCAAGATCTCCATTTATACCCAGAACCCTTCTTAGCCAAGACTTTATCCAAGAAATTTCAGTCCACGTGGTCGTAAGCCTTTTCAAAGTCAATCTTGAAAATAATCTATTCCTTATTGCGCACCCTATAATCCTCAATAACCTTGTTCTCAATAAGGGCTTGGTCTAAGATTTATCTATCTGTAATAAAAGCCCCCTAAGAATTCGCAATTGTCGAAGGAAGAGTTTCTCAATTTGTTAGCCAGCACCTTGGCAATAATTTTATACACACTCGTAACCAGGCAAATTGGCCTAAAGTCTCCAACCTTCCTCACCATCTCCTTTTTAGGAATTAAGCAAACAAAAGTTTCATTTAGGGAGCTATCCAAAACCCCTCTCTCATAGAACTAAAAAAAAAACCTTCCAAAGGTCCCCTTTAATATTCTCCCAACAATCCTTAAAAAAGGCCATCAAAAACCCATCAAGACTAGGAGCTTTGGTTTTATCGAAACCAAAGACAACCTTCCTTATCTCCTCAAGGGTAAACAGGGCAACCAACTCCGAATTGTCAGCAGTAGAAATGGGACTTCAGTCAACACCCTCTAAAAACAATCTAGGTTGAACAAGAGGGGCATAAAGGGAAGAGTAAAAAGAAATAATCTCCTCTTCAATCTCTCTCTCCTCTTGCAACGTCTCACCCTGATCATTCTCGAGATGGCCAATAAAATTTTTACCCCATCTACCACTAGCAACTCCTGAAAGTAAGCGGTGTTGGCATCCCCATCCGCATCCCATCTTACCTTGGTTTTCTGTCTCCAGCTCACCGTCTCTCTTCTCACCAACTCTGCATACGCCCCTTTGATTAAGAGACGTTCCTCCTTAAGAGCATCACTTAAAGCACCCTCCTCCAGTCTATCTACGACTTTAAGCCTTCCCAAAACCTCTTGTTTTCTGATTCTTACATCCCCAAAAACCTCACGGTTCCAAATCTTCAACTTATCTTTAAAAGCCCTTAACTTGCCCATGAACCGAAACCCTTCCCACTTGCCAGATGGATGATCGAACTACATATTCTCAAACCTAAGAGGACAAGGACCCCAACTCGAGGAGCCAGAATCCAAAAACAACGGCCAATGGTTCGAGGTAATTCTTGGTCCTAAGGATTGTCTAGCAATAAGGAAGGCGTCCATCCTAACCCTTAGACAACAGAAACCTATCAATCTGACTCTGTGCTATAGCATTGGACCACGTAAAACTCCCATTCACAAGAGGAGGGTCAAAAAGCCCACAATCCTCAATGAATCTATTAAAAAGCCTCATAGATCTTGTTTCCCTCCCCCTCGGAGCCTTTTCTAAAGGACCACAGACCACATTAAAGTCACCTGCCACCCAGCAAGAGCCACACAACCAAAATAGCCCCCCCAACTCTTCCCAAAAAGCCTACCTACTCTTGGATCGAGAAGGACCATACACACCAGACACCCATCCCACCACATCACAATTGAAAGCAAAGGACACCTCCAGGGGCCGCAAAAGACTACCATCCCAAAGGACAAGGATACCCCCAGATGCTCCCATAGACTCTAAACAAGCCCACTCCACTTGCCTTCTACCCCCCATGCTTCTCACAAGCTCCCTACAAAACACACTTCTTGGTTTCCACCAAAATCATAATGTCTCGGTTTTCAACAGAAAGGACATCTTTAACTAACCGACGCTTATCCCTCCCCTCAAGACCTCTCACATTCTAGTAAATGACCTTAATTGAGAAACCACTCTACCCCCGACTTCACTCAAGCCTTTCTACCATCATAATTTATAGTGCACGTAAGATTCTTAACCTCTCTTTTACTAATCCTTCCTCCCTCACCGCCCTTACCGGAAGCTCTACCATTCTTAGTCGAGATTTGAGAGGTAGAGGGAATACCTTCAGGAGAAACAACTTGAATACTCATCCTTAACAAACCCTTTCCCTTCTAGTTGGGTCGGGCACGAGAGGAAGAAACAAGCCCATCTTCTGTCTTCGAAAAATCTATTACCTTAAACCACCTCCCTGTGGATGAGCCTTCTCTATGTTACCCTCTAACCTGCGTTTACTGCTCCCGTACGAAAGTTGCAGCACAGACGACTTATCCTTCTCCAATCCCAAAGCTGTAGATGAACCATTGATACTGGCACCGGTGAGGCTCATCGAAATAAACCTGATCGGAAAATCAACTCCTTCCCAATTCAAAAAACAACCCCTCGATATAAAACCGTCCTCCCTTCCTTTAACAAGCACTTGCAGCTCTTCCTCCCAATCTTCTCCTTGCACCGACGACCCACTCTCACCAACTAACCCACCACATAAGTTCGCCAACTTCGAAATTATACTCACTGTTCGTGAGCAACATCTAAGAACTTCACCCACCCCTTCGTAAACGGCACACACCTTTCCTCACCTTCACAGCGTCTCGCGATAAAAAGTTCAAAGCACAATCCAAAATCATACCTCTTCCGAAGTCGAACATCTTTTGTGGAAGAAAACTATTCTCACAGAAGATCTTTGCCATATTCCCACAAAAAGGTCTCACACAAACATGCAACCCAAATCACCACTTAACGCCTTTTTCCACCTTCACCCACGAGTCAGAAGCCTTTTCCTTCACTAGAAGAACAAAACTCAAGACTTCGAATAACACATCCTTTTCTTCTTCCTCCTTAACCTCCAAAACCTAATCAGAATGCCTTCACCTTTTACCACCTGAGCAAAGGACGCCACCAACCTTTCTGGGGGGATTTAGGCTTAAGGATGGGCCTTCTTACCCTTACCTTCCACCAGACCTTTCTTAAGCACATTGCTCAACGCATCTCTCACTAAACACCATCCTTGGCCCCCATCTCCCTTGGGAAAGAATAACGTGGATCTCCTCCCCTTTAACGGTTCCATTGCCACAACACAACACCTACCTCTAGCGTTCACAACCAGTTGAGCCCATAACAACCCTTCAGGGCTTCTTCTCCTCCTAAAAAATGACCTAGCAGGTTGGTGGGAGGCGATGGCCTCAAGGCAGTCCCTAACCCACGCAACGTTTCCCAAAAGGAACTTGACTTTAGAGACTTACCCCTACAAACCTCTTCAACCTCCACCTTTGATCCCACCTTGCACAACTTAAACATGAATCTTTTCCGCTTGACCCTCATAGAAAGGGCACCCCTCTCCCCAACTCTTAGAGAGAGGAATTTTTAAAATTACATGAGAGCAAAAAAGATTAAGTTTTGATATTGACAAATACTAAAAGCATGAATTCAAGTATATGAAGATCTGCTGGTTTAGACTCCGTTTGATAACCATTTGATTTTTTGTTTTTGAAAATTAAGCTTATAAACACTGCTTCCCCATGGGTTTCTTTGTTTTGTTTTTTTCCTCTTTAACATATCTCTCTCCAACAAATTCATTTTTCTAACTTTTTTCTTTCAAAATTTCTCTCTCAAATTTTTATCTCTACATAACTTTCTTTTCTCTCTAAAGTGTTTATCTTTATTTAACTTTCATTTCTCTTTCTCATCCAACATACATCTCCAACTTCTCTCTAAAAATCAAATATTTTCATTTTCTTCAAAATTTTCTCTCTAAACTTTTCTCTCTCTAACTTATCTATTTCTAAAATTTCTCCCTAACCTTTCTCTCTCTAATAAATATATCTTTAACTTTTCTTTTGAAAAAATAGATCTTCCTAAATTTTCTCTCACTACAACTTTTCTTTATTTCTCTTACATATCTTTTAGTCTTACCCTTACTATCTTTCTAAAATTTCTCTTTTTATTTTACTTTTTTCTCTCTAAAATTTATCTTTCCATCCAACTTTGTTTTCTTTTTTCTCTAACTAATATTTTTTTATGAAGTCTAACTAATATTCTCAATCTAACATATTTCTCTCTAAATTTTCTTTCTAAATATTTTCTTTCTAAATATTTTCTTTCATGTCTCTAAATTTATTATGTTTAACCTTTTTCTCATAAACATTTATATGTCTCTAAATTTTTATTTCAATATCTCACACATTATTCTCTCTCTAAAATATCTCATCATCTCTCTAAAACTGTAAACTAAAAACAATTATCAAACAAGTTTGGTATTCTATTTTTTAAAAACATAAAACAAAAAACAGTTATCAAACATAGTTTTTGTTTTTAAAAAACAGAAAACAGAAAAACCAAAAACTAAAAATTGAAATGGTTATCAAACGGGACCTTAACTGCCCACTTAGATTCAAAAAATGGGATCTTACCTAATTCATAGAATTATAGTCCATAGTTCATCCAAATTGAAAATAATCTTGAATCTGTTTCACTAATGTAGGAAATGCTTAGGCCCATCCCTGTAGCTTTAGCTTCTTGCACTAGATTCTTTGAAGCCATGAGTGCTATGAGGGAATCGTTTGCAACACTAGAAATTCTCAGAGTAGGTAATTCCAATTCATCTTTGCCTACAACCCCGCCCATCGATCCGTCCCTTCGAGTGGCAGGTGATTCCGACTGCATCACACCACCTCCATGGCGAACGGATTCAAGCTTTGATGACTTGGCCATCATACGCCTGCATAGACAAGAAAATGGACAGCAACAAGCTGAAGATGAACACAGCGAACAAGATGACTCGCATCAGGTAGATGGCTCAAGCCACCGAAGATTGTCGTGGCCCCCTTTGATTAAAAAGAGTGGCATTTGATGTGATCCTTAGGCCAAGTCTAATCTCTTTTTGTTTATTGATATTGTATTCTGATGTAGTAGTTCTATGTTGATTCCAAGATTATCATTGAGAGGAACAATATGATTTTTAGAGAGATCGAAGATCGGGTGAGGAGGTTTGGGAGGTAGTAAGGTTTAATGCCTCTTTGTGGGCATCGATCACTACGCCTTTTTGTAATTATGTTATTGTTCTTGTTCTTTTGGATTGGAGTCCTTTCTTGTAGTTAGGGTTGGACTCTCATTTTTGGGGCTTTTTTTTTGTTTGTTTTTTTTTTTTTTGTATGTCCGTGTATTATTTCATTTTCTCTCAATGAAAATTTGATTTCTTACCAAAAGAGATTATCATTTTATGTACATGTACAATATTGATTAGATCAATCACAATGAGTATTGTACACATATTAACCTTGTTTGTTTAATCAATTGATTTGTTAAATTTTTATAACAATAATTTGAATCTATGACTTAAATTATTGCCAATTGATTTGCTAAAATAATAATAGCCTCAATCTAGGGATTTTTGTATGAATGACCTAAAAAAATGTAACGTTTTTCTATTTGACTCCCTTTTTCAAAAGAAGGGTTTCTAACCTTCTGCTGGTGTCATCAAAGTTTTTTTTTAATATACTTTTACTCTCGCTCGGGCTTTCTATTCTTTGGCGTCAACAAAGATTTTTTAATATATTTTTACTCGCTCTGGCTCTCTATTTTTCCTCTTGCTCTCACTCGGGCTCTTTATTTTTCCTCTTACTCTTGCTTTGGCTCTTTACTGTTCCTCTCGCTCTCGCTCTGGCTTTCTTTTCCTTTCTTCTTCGTTGATAAACATAGTGGAGCTAATGACAAATGGGATTTCCAAATCTTTCAGATCTAAAAAAAAAAATTCAAATCTAAAAAAATGTTAAATCTGGAAGTGAAAATTTTTATATTGGAAAGATTTTCAAATCTGAAATTTTCAAACTCTACATTTAACCCTTGAAGTTTAAGAAAATGACTTTTTTGGTCCCTGCCATCAATTTTTTGTTATTGTAACTAACAAAAAGCTGATTTTATCTTTTTTTTTTCCTTATTTTCTTAAGCTAGCATGACATTTCTTTATTTAAAAAATATATTTTAATTTTTTAAACTAAAATAACAATAAATATTTTAATATCATTTTTTTAATTTTTCTTTTGTCTCTCTTCTCTCTCTCCTCCCCATCTTCTCTTTCTATTTCCCCACCCCAACCAACCTCATCGTTGACCGTTGTCACAATCGTAGCTCTCCAACCGTACGGCGCCATGATTTTTCGCGAGATCATGGCCAACCTTAAGGGGAACTCAAGCCCCAATTCACTTTTTCGCAACCCTTTGTGGCTTCGTCAGACCTTAGACAAGGTTATTTTATTGGGATTTATGCTCTAAAACCTCGTAATTAATGGTTTATTTAATAATTAATAATAAATTTGATTGTTTTATTTACAATATAATATTATCCATTATATGAAAAATCTAAGGTTATTAGTGTGATCTTGAACAGTATGTGGTTGACATACAAGAGGATCATGTTCAAGAAATAACATAAAGAGTCGTAGTATATGGACAAGGTTAGGTGCCTTATCTTGGTAACACTATTGATACAATCCACTTTGTAGTAGTTACAAATCGTTCATATGGAGACATGTGAGTGTGAGTATCTTATATAATGAGTTTGTATAAGACTGGACCACGAAATATTTAATCTTTCTTTATAAATCCATTAATTGAGAAAATTAATATTTCATCAGAATGATCATATGCGACTCAATCTTAATCCTGAGTGAATTATGAACTTTTGCCTGTGAGAGCTTGTCCTTTGATTTGCATGGGTGAGAGTGGGTTTTGTAGCTGATTCAATAAGTCTACCATTTTGGGGACTTGACTAAATAAGGAGTTGGGAACAATCATATAAGATGGAATTCACTTCTTCCCATATAGGGTAAGTAGATGAGTAATTCCCTTAAATGCTGATTTCGAGATTTGAACAATGGGGCCCCACTCTCTCACTAGCTCGAGAGGGACTTAGTTTATGGTTAGATTATAAACAAATTTTTCATTAGAGGATCAATGGTACTTAAGGTGCAAGATGTAATTACAGGGGTAAAACGGACTTTTGACCCAGTTGTAATTACGAACAACTCGTGAAAGATCGACTTGCATGTAATGGTTATATCCATGACACATCTTGTCCTACAGTGCATAAGAGTAAAACTCTAGGTCTATAGTGGAATGACCTAAAGTTAATAAATGAAAATTGATTAATTAAAGAGTTTAGTAAATTATTTTGGTATCATTGAAGCTAATAATCTGTAGGTCCATAAGATCGCCTTGCTAGCTCATAGTAACACTAAAAGATTAATTTAGTTGAAAGAAAAATTTGAAATGTTCAAATTAATATTTAATTTGAAGTGTTCAAATTAATATTTAATATATTAGATATATTAAATATAAAAGAGACAAATATATTTATTGTATTTGATACATTAAATATTAAAATAATTAATGTATATTAGATACATTAAACAAAAAATATTTATAAAATTTGAATAAGATTCAAATAAATAAATATCGTAGGAGAATTTAAAAGATTTGAATAATATTCAAATAGATTAAATATATATTTTTTAATATATTAGATATTAAAATATATATTATTTAATTATGACAAAGATTTTCCCCAAGTCTCTATAAATAAGACCTTTGGGTTGAGTCATTATAGCACACATATCCTCAATCAATAGAGAATTAGAGATTCTCTCTAGACCTCTTCTTCTCCAATTTCTTGTAGATTTTCTTTCAAGGGCCTCCCACAAGCCTTGGTCATGTGTTCAAGTCATAGCAATTAGACTTTATGGAATTGGAGTTTTAACCTTGTTGGAGTTGGAGCAAGAAGATTAAAGACTTGCCATAAATATCTCCATAATATATAAATGCATTTATTGTTTAACCTTAGTTTTTTTGTTTAATTCTAAGT
The DNA here is from genome assembly GCA_033996785.1 of Trichosanthes truncata. Lineage (NCBI taxonomy): Eukaryota > Viridiplantae > Streptophyta > Magnoliopsida > Cucurbitales > Cucurbitaceae > Trichosanthes > Trichosanthes truncata. Next base: position 30,456,993 of record JAWPNB010000004.1, on the reverse strand, counting down.
AAAATCAAAGACGATCCAAGGCTTCTGCTACAGGATGAAGTGTTCATTCCTATCATATTCATCCTCAACCAAGCTTTATTTGATATGCAACATAAGTTAACTTGGTCATACACGTTGCTCGTATGTGTATTTTCTCTCTTTCGCAACTCTAGCCGACTTGCCTCTACTCTAGGCCAAGTCCCAAGGCTCAACCTAGCCTCTACATTAGGCCAAGGTCACTAGAACACTTAGGGGACGTTTGGCTCCTTGAGTTGAGTTGAGTTGAGTTGGGTTTTAAACCCAACTCACCGTTTGGCCCATGGATAAATTAACTCCCCACAAAAAAACTCAACTCCACCGACTTGCTACAGTGTTAAGATATTAACTCCACCGACTTGTACAGTAACCCTATTAACATATTTTATCACCGGTTCTCCAACGATCGGTGGCCACCTCTGGCGACCGGCGGCCACCGCCGGCGACCTTCTCCGACGACCACCGCCGGCGATCGTCAGCGACCTTCTCCAGCAACCGACAGCCACCTCCGACAACTAACGACCACCGCCAGTGACCTTCTCTGATGATCGATGGCCATATGCGACAACTGACAGCCATTACCGACTACTTTTTCAGACGATCAATGGCAATCGTTAGCGACCATATTCAGGAACCGACGTTCACCTCCTGCATCGTCTCCAACGACTATCCTCGGCAACAATTTCCAGCGACCGACGACATTCTCATGGTTCAAAATAATATGAAATGCACATGTACTTAGTTGGTTTGACTATCTGCTCCAACAATCTTTCTTCGGACTTACAAACTTGACCCATTGTTGACCATTACTTAAATTTTGTGAACCATAATTATGTTTTGTGAATCATGTAAATAGGTCCTTGATGTCCTACTAATATTTTGTGAATATTCTACTCCTACATGACACTAATGTTAAAATATATTGTCATTTTCTTGTCATCTTGAAAAAGTAAACTACTGGCATTCTCTTTTCCAAAGATGTTCAATTTGGTACATGTGTTTAAACAAATGTAAACAAACAATGTTCCTTTGCAAAAAAAAAAAAAAAAAAAAAAAAAACAAAACAAAACAATATGTAATGGTCAATGTATACTTTTTTTTTTTAAAAAAACCCCTCATAATGAAGACCCTCTTAGTAATTGAAAAAGATCCTAATAAGGTCCTCATTTGTAAGTTTCAAAGAAGTTCAATGTGTGTTTAGAAAATGAAACCTTAGATTTCTATATTTTGATAGGAGTTCAATTTGTGTTTAAAGAAAAATAAAATAGGTACATTGCCTTTTTTTCATTCATCAATTGTTATTTGTTGTTAGAAAGAATACAACATTTGATTTCTATAAATTGAAAGAAATTCAATGTGTAATGCAAATATTTGATTTCTATAAATTGAAAGAAGTTCAATGTGTAGCAGAAAGATAAAACAATGTTACATTGCCTATAGTTTGGAAGAAGTCAATTTCTAAAAAAAAAGATAAATAATGATTTTTTATTAAAAAAAAATCAATGTTGGTATATATATATATATATAGATGGACATATGAATTAAGTGTTGGAAAGTTGGAAAAATATGTTTCTAGATGAATGATTTGAACAAATAAAAATAAAGGAAACAAAAATAGCCAGCTAAAAATCAGTCTACTTTGGGTTACAAAAAACTGCACCAGATACCCCTGACAACTCAACTCAACTCTGCACCCCAAACACAGACTTCTGAACTCACTGACAAATTAACTCTGCCCAACTCAACTCAACTCTGCTCGCCAAACGCCCCCTTAGTTGCATCATTTCTCATCATCTTCAAACTCACCAACATGCCCACAATGCTCTACATTAGGGATGACAACGGGGTGGGGCGGGGCCGAGGATGCACTCCTTATCCCCGTCCCCGTGGGGAATTTTCATCCTCGTCCCCTCCCCATTCCCAATTTTGGGGATTCGGGGTCGGGGTCGGGGTCAGGGAATCCCCGTTAGGGGATCGGGTCCCACAAGGGGAAAAATCCCCGTTTTTTATTTTTATTTACAATTATTTTTTAATTAATAATTAATTAAACATTTATAAATATATTAAAATTATAACTTTTATGTTAAATTAGTATTATTATTGCTTTATTTATGTAAATAATTAGTTTTTAAAAATATATAACATTTTTATTATAAATTTAATAGAAAAGTTATTATATTATGAAATTAAATATAATAAATACATATAAACTAATGAAATTAAATTAGAAAGGAAATAAAAATAGTAACAAGACAGTAAGGTGATTTTACTTTTATATATATATATATATATATATATATATATATATATATATATATATATAATGTTATTCGTAATATTATATAATAAAATATAATCATAATAATATTATTATAAATAATTATAATATATTTTTAAAAATTAATATTAAAAAAATATTTGGGGCAGGTTTGGGGACGAGGACGGGGAGAGGATACTCTCCCCGTCCCCGACTGGGGACCCAAAAAAATCGTCGGTTTGACCCCCATACCCGATCAAATTGGGAATTCCCGGTCCCGTTTGAGACGGGGACCCGTGAGGATCCAACCCTGTGGAGATTTTTTCCATTCCTGCTCTACATCAGTCCAGAACTTCACTGGGATGTGTTCGGACCATTCGTTGGGTCAAAACGACCTTAAAACACTCAATCGAAGTTTACTGGGTGATTTCAGCATTTATCGAGACTTACTGAGGCATTATTACGCTTACCGAGTGCAAACTATGTAAACTGAAGCTTTTTGAGACATTATAATGCTTACCTGGACATATCGAGCAAATATCGTGCAAACCGAAAACTATTGAGTCCCACTGATGCATAGTGATGCCATCTCAAGCCTCGGGAGGTCATCTGACTAGCTGCTAGCTCAGACATGCTATCAAGATCCTACCCAGGTCGTCTTCATAAACGAGGCCTTTCGGACATCCATCCATCCGAGTCATAATCAAGGCATGAACCTTTCTGTGTCCATGTCAAGTCATTCTCGTATTGTTGACCGCTACCGGGCCCTATGGTGCAACTTCTGACCCATGGAAATGGGCGCAATGTCGACACACTCATGCCACCCGACACTGTCATTGGAAAACCCATTTCAAAGGAAGATGCCCAACACATTCGTCTTGCAGTGCTCGCCCACGCCATGACACACGCATGTGCCATGGGGTAGCTCACTTAGGCCATGAGGCCCAGGGATGGTGGAGAGCCAACACCATGCCTCCCCCTAAGGTACATTTTAAGGCATTTTTTGTCCGACACCCATGCTCGTCAATTTAACAAAGGATCATAGGCCAGTGTGGAGTATTTGTCTAGACTCCATTTGACATGAAATCTGTCGAGCTTACATCTTGCCCATATACGACTTAACTCTACAGTCGTTCGTCAAAACTCATGACGGAACCCCAACTTTCGAGGCTATAGTTGCTTCCCATTTGACCCCCACTAAGCTTGACACTAACACCCTTAACGACATAGTTGCTTCCCATTTTCCTTGCACCTCAACTTGGCAATCTTGCCCACTCATTTTGGTGTGTTATATGATGCACCATTCTCCTCGGTCGCATCATGGCACCTGTCTCTTTTTGGCACTCGTGTGGCCCAATGGACACTACTCGCGTGATGCTTTCTCTCTATCTGTTCTTGTGGGGGTCACAACCAACTCTCTTCTAGTGTGGTTGTGACACCCGTCACCATCGCCGATGCTTCCTTCATCAATCATCACTACCCATGTTCTTCTTCTTCCTTTTCTTTTTTCTTTCTTTCTTCTTCTTCCTTCTCCTTTCTTATTCTTCTTTCTTCTTATTTTTCCTTCTCCTTTCTTCTGATCTAGAGTTCCAGATCTGAAACATCTTGCCAGCGACGAGGTTTGACAGACGGAGGTTTGACAGACGAAGGGAAATGAGCTCACCAATGACAGAGTTTGACACAAGAAAGAAAATGAACTTAAAACTTCATTTAAATGAAACTAAACTTGAACTTTCATAACTTGAATGTTTCATATCTGAAACTTCAAGCTCTTAAACTTTATTTGGAAAAAAAAAGTTTCAGAGAGGCAATGGTTATCGGTGAAGGGTGAAGAAGATAGATAAAGGGGGCAGCAGAGTAGGAGTTGTTTAAACTAGGTGTTTGGGTTGAGTCGCCAGAGCTGGGGTGGTGGGCAATGAGTCGTGGGTGGTGTGGGTGGGTGAGGAAAAATGGAGAAGAGAGAAATGAATTTTTTTTTTAATATTTCTATATTAGCAAAATAATCATAATATGTTGTTTTTTCCACACCAACTTAATAAATATCAAATTAATAAATTTATGCCACATCAACTAAAAAATGATAAAGAAAGGTCTAGTCAGCTTTCTGTTAGCTATTGAAAGTTGACAGTAGGGACCAAAAACAACGTTATCTCAAACTTTAGGCCTAAAATGTTGAGTTTGAAACCTCATAAACCCAAATGCAATCCTAAGTCAAACTTCAAAGACCAAAAGTATATTTTTTTTCTCCATTCAAATACTACTAAATTTATACAATATACATCCCCTTATAGAATATGTTGTTGCCAAAATCTGGCTAAGGATAATTTCACCTGACCTTCACGTGACAACAATTGTAGATTTGTAATTTGAGGGGAAAGAGGTGACCTGCAAAAGAGAAAAAAGTTGGGCACTAGTGTGGCGCATGCCACACCAACTCCGATGCTTAAGTCAGAGAGGAAAAAATGTAACAAACTAGAATTTAGAGAATGGGGGTTTAGTTGAACTCACCTTCGTTGAGTCATAACAACGTATTTATAGGATTCTTGACCTAGGTTTTCCATGTTGATAAGGTGTTATGGAATGTTCCATGTTCTTTTACAGTACTACGAACCATTATGAAATTATTTATGAGTTATAATTTCTTTCTATATATTTCTCTCTTTTTTTTCTAAATCAATTTGTTGGAAGACGTCTACTGCATATGTCATCCAACAGTTGTTGGTGGGTGTTATCTTTGGGGGAAAACAAAGCGCAAGTGCACGCTGTCTGATAAGCCGTGAAATTAAGGCTTATTTAAATCCTCAATTGCTCGAAAAAAACTCTTGTTTGTCCTAATATTAATTGAAAATGGTGAAAAACTGTTGAAAGAAGGAAATAACGAAATATGGTAGCAATTGGAAAAGATTTCTAAGTATTGTGATTCTTTTGCAGGAATTACCAAACCAATTGCCAGACCATTGCCAAACCGGCGAATTGGCAATCCTGGAGCAGGGAATGTGACATTGCTAAATCAGATTGCCAATCTGGTTTGGCAATTTGATTGGCAATCTGTGTCTGGGCAGAAAATTCTGGGCGCGAACGAAGCAAAAATTCCGCACGAATCAAGGGAATTAGAGCATGATTTTTGGGCAATCTTCAACCCTAATGAATGCCTACAAATGAGGAAGAAGAAGAGGAGCCATTAATCGGATTTTGAGGGCGATTTGAAGGACCAATTTTCGTGGGTTTTTGGGTTTTAAAAAAGGAAAAAATTCTGCATTAAACCCATTTCAAGATTCTTCAATTACAGCCCGATTTTGAGGAAATTAAGCACGATTTTTGGGCATTCTTCAACCCTAATGAAGGCCTATAAATAGGGAAGAAGAGGAGGAGCAAAGGGAAGTCGATTTCGGAGGCATTTTTGGGAGTTTTTGCTCGTGGGTTTTTTCATGTTTTTGGCCTCTGTTTTCTGCATTTTTCTGCTGTTTTTTTTACCAAAATTCTGATGCAATGTAGTTCCATTTGTCCTTCAATCTTTCTAGTCCAATTCAAGTGAAAAGAAGTCGATTAGAAGGGGATTTGGAGGCGTTTTTGGAGCTTATTTTGTGGGTTTTTCCTCTGTTTTTCTGCAACTTTTCTGCTCTCTGTTTTGCTGTTTTTTTTAGCTTCTGTCTTTATTTTCTTTAAACTTTCTTCTTGTATTACCAAGAGTGATGGTAGCATCAATTTGTTTATCATTTGAATTCGGATTGGAAGACGTTTTTGGAGTTGTTTTTATGGGTTTTTCTAGTTTTTCACCTTTGTTTCTTTCATAGTTTTCATGCTCTGTTTTTTTTCTTCCTTCGTTTTAGCTTCTGTAAGAAAATTTTCCACTTATGTTTGTACAAGTCAAGGCAGAAAGGAGGAGATAAGGAAATTTACTTAGTTGCCCTTCCTATTTTGGCTTAAATTCTATTATTTGTCCTTGCTTGAACTCCTAGTAATAGTCAAATTTCATTTTATTTTAGTATTTCATTTAACTGATTTCCACCATTTTACCATGAATTTTATCTTTAAAATTAGTTTTAGGATTTTTATATTTAAGTTGAGCTAAAACTTCTTAGGGGGTTCAAGGATGTGAATTCCCTAAGAAGTAAATGTAGCCAAAATTTCAATGAAAACCAAGCCTACATCTCAATTGTTTGCTTGTGTTGATTTAATTTCCGTTGAGATCCTAGCTTGATCAACTAGGGTTTCAACTCAAGCTTAGATCTAATACCGACAGGGTTAGTGATAAGCGGATTTCGCACAAGTAATGGAGTAAAAGAGCTTAGACATAAGCCATTCCTTACCCTAGACATAGGGATTAAGGACTCCAAGACCCATAAAATTGTGAGCCAAAAATCATCTATGATGGAGGGACTATAGACATATAGAGCCCCCACTTAGCCTCCTAAAAAACCAATTTTGAGGTAATAGGAGATGCAATTTTGGTTTACAATTGAGTGTGGAGTAGGTTGGAATTGCAATTTTGGTTTGCAATTACGACTTAGGGCAATGACATTTTTGAGCCCCATCATTTATCATTTCATTCTTAAGTTCATTCAAATTGCCATTTCATATTAGCAATTTAATTCTGCAATTTTAGGCTTTTCGCACATTGCCATTCCGGATTAGCAATTGGATTAGCAATTGGATTAGCAATTTCTGTTATTTCCAACATTGCCATTCTGGATTAGCAATTGAATTAGCAATTTCGATTTTCCACCAACAACTTGATTTTTGCATTTTTACTTTTCAAACTTGCAATTTGCCTTACACTTTTGCAAACAAAATCTTTGTTACTCCGTTCCCTGTGGGATTCGATACTTGGTACTCAGATACCATTTTATGTTACTTCGATCGCGTGCGCTTGCGTGAACACCGATCAAAAGATATTAGATTTGAATTTAAGAGATTTAAACATATCTGAAATACATCATCCGCAAAATACGGTGAGAGTAATGTGTGTGTATAACATCTGAGAGAAAATATGGAAAGATAATGTAATCGTGAGGGCAAATATGTAAATACATTTGTTGTGTAGGTGCTCACGGTTGGCCATTTTCAAGTGGTTTTTTTGTCTATTTTTCGAAATCGGGTTTCTAAGGGCTCGTTTGATAACGTTTCTGTTTCCTGTTTCTTGTTCCTGTTTCTCATTTTTTAAGAAACAGACATGTTTGATTAACCATCATGTTTCTTATTTCTAAATTTTTTTAGAAACGTTTCTAAAAAAATAGCAGATTTTGATAAACTTCAAAAATTAGTTTCTCAAATTCTGTTTCTATTTTTTTTTCTTCAGGTTTCATGCATGTATTCTCATTTCTCTTTTTACCCATGTCTCCCCTCTCTCTTCTCTCTCTCTCTTCCATTCTATTTTTTTTAATACTTTTTATTTTTTTCTCCTTCCTTCTTTTTATTTTTTGATTTATTTCTTTCTATTCGTTCTCTCTCTTTCATCATAATCTTTTTTCTTTTATTAGTTCATTATCTTTTTTTTTCTTTTTTTCTTTTTACTTTTTTCTTTTCGTTTATGTTTTTCTCTTCTCTCTTATTTTCTTATTTTCTTTTACTTTACATTAACGAGCTTATAGTTATTATTTTCTATTTAATTCTCTATTATTTTTCCTTTTGGTACGATTTTATTTTTTTATTAAATAAATGAACTAATAATGTATTTCATGTTTACCATTAAAATGTAAAAAAATATATACATTCTCTCTCTTTTTCTGATTTTACTTGCATGTATTATTGGCTAATACATTTTTAAAGAAAAAATAAAAATAAAGTTTATTATTAAATTAAAGAAATGTGGGTATGTTCGATTGTCTGACCTTAGACAATTTACAAATTCGTCTAATTGAACTAACTCTTGTAAGTCAAAATCATTCAAGGTGAATTGATTGAAGTAAGAAATAACATTGCAAATCAAATTTGAACAACACTTGAAGGATAAAATTTATTATTATTATCATTAATTAGGTGTTAGGCCTTAATAAAATACTATAACCTCTTTATAATTGTTTTATATTTATTTTAATGCATGTTATATGTTTTATTATAGTATATGTACTAAATTTTATTTTTACCAAAAAACAAGAAACAAAAAACAGAAATAGTTATCAAAAATGTTTCTGTTTTTAGTTTTTAAGAAACAGGAACAATAAACGAGAAACAGAAACAGAAAACAAGAAACGAGAAACAAGAACGTTATCAAACGGAGACTAATTTTGCCATATGCTCCAATTTCCCAATCTTCAACGTGGTGGGTTAGGTTGGGTTATCAGAGTCTGGATGGGTCGAGTTCTAGCCACTGGATACAACTGTGTTGCTCACTATTCGCGGCCCATAAGCTGGATTGAAGCCTAAGCAATCAACGATTGCCTCAATTTTTTGCAAGACAATAGCCATTGTATCATCTATGTTGAGATTGATTTTTTTTAGTACAATAAATGTGGAGTATAGAGATTTGAACATTCGACCTTAAAGGAAGGAGTACATGTCAATTATTGCTAAACTATGCTCACTTTGGACAGGAACATGACCTGTCAGAGCTGAGCATCTTGATTGATTTAACAAGAGATTTAGGGCCTGTTTGGCAAGCAATCTGAATTCTGTTTTATGTTTTTCAGATTCATGAGTTCAGTAAATATGCATTTGACAGGTGTGTTTTCGAAAATTATTTCCGGATTCTAAGATTCAAATAGTGCAAATTTTGAAAATAACATTTTTATGTTTTCATTGTATCCAAATTTTGAATTTGAAAGTTAAAATTATATTAAAAAAGATTAAAAAAAAAACTTTAATAAATATAGCATTTCATGTTATCAACTCAATTTATTTTTGTTAAATTAAAATATGTATAATATATTACAAATTATATGATATTGTAAAGTAATAATTATATAAAATTTATAATAAAAAAACATGTTTATAAATTAATTAACAATAGTTTATATTCAACATAATATTTAGTTTTGCAATTACAACTAGTTTCATGGTCTATAAATATATTATTGAACACATTTTGAACAATTATTTAAATTGAAATTCAATTTCTACATCTGCTACCAAACACAAATCTAAAAACATGAAATATAACTCTATTTTCATTGAATCCATTGTTTTCAAAATTCTATTTTCAAACTACCTACCAAATAAGCCCTTAGCTACTTGTAAAGGTGTTGTTACATTCGTTTTTACACAGCGAGGTTCTAACTATTTGGTGGCATACTAACTGGCACGTGACGCTTGCTTGTCCAATAGTTCTGTTGTGTGGGTTAATAATATACCCTTTTGGTTGTTATACAGACCTTAATTATTCTGAAATTATGAACATTCAAGATCAGGGTGGGGGATCCTGTCCCATCTCTAATGGTTTCTTGGTGCTATTGCACCCTTTTAATGATATTTTGATGTATTGTTAAAAAAAAAAAAAAAAAAAAAAGGAGATTACATCTTTATTTAGAGTTTTTAATGTAATTGTGTTGTTTTTCCATTTTTGCCCTACTAGGTAGGGGTATTATAGTATTTTTCCATTGGCCAATTATGTAACATAAAGTAGAATTTCTTCTTACTTTTATCTTAATCTTTTGTCATCATTAGGGCTTTAATTGCCGCCACTTTAGGTCCATGTAAGGCTGTAAAAAGTCTAGTTTGATTTATGTATTTTTTACATTTTAAGTTGAATAATATTGTGTTTTTGTACTTTTGAGAGCCACGAGTCTCACTCCTTTATGCGACTTTTGTTCTTAGCATGTCTTGAACATTTAAGTTCGAGTGATCAATCTATTTGTAGAGTGTTTGAAATCTAGATAAAAAATTAGTTTTCTTATCTTTGACTTTGAACATCAAGGTAAGTCATGTCCATCCCTTCACTAGGAATTAAAATAGGCGTTACTTTTAGGTTAAATTATCAAAAATACCCCTGAACTATGGGGTTGGTTTCAATTATACCCCCAAATTTTGAAAAGTTTCATTTAACCCTTGAACTTTGATATTTGTTTCAAAAATACCCTTGAAGGCTTTTTTTTTTCATTAAATTCATGGTCGAAAAATGATGTTTTTGCATTTTTCTTGTTGCTTATGTGAACATATTTGAACACACATTGAAAAAAAAATCAAAACATATGCAAATACGTCATTTTTCTTCCATAAATTTAACAGAAAAGAACCTTCAAGGGTTATTTTGAAACAAACTTCAAAGTTCAAGGGTTAAAATGAAACTTTTCAAAGTTTAGAAGTATAATTGAAACTAACCCCATAGTTTAGGGGTATTTTTGATAATTTAACCTTACTTTTATGAACTTCATGTTAAGACAAAAATTCTATACAACAATGACATAGATAATGATGAGAAAAAAAATCTCAAATTAGATCGTGACACGTGGTGTCGAGGCTAACGATAGCAATGATGTGGATAATGACAAGCACCCCAAAGCCTAAAATTTTGTATGACATGGTAGATATGTGTTTTGATGATGTGGCAGGATGGTCAGATCATGTGGAGACATGTGGTAAATTGTCCAAGTCATCATGTGTGAGGCAAAATCATCTCTTGATATTTTAAAATTAAGTTTAGGAAAATATATATTTTAAAAATAAGTTTAGAAAATAATAATATTGAAAAAGAAAAGTCCTATAATTATTTTTTTTTTATAAATTTAATATCAATTGGGATAGGAAGATTTGAACCTTTAACATTTTAGTTGAGATTTGAACATTTGACCTTTTAATTGAGAGTATATGCTAAGTACTGTTAAGTTAAGCTCACTTTTGACAAAGTCTTATAATTATTGATCTATAAGGGTGAGGTTTATATAGCTTAAATATTGTCTCTAGTTTCAAATTTCTTTAATAAATTCACAATATCTCTTTATGTTTGGATGATAGCCAGAGTTTTTTCCTCTAAATATACCCACCATTTTTCTCAAATACTCGTCAATATCAAAATAAATACTCATAAATCTAAATTAAACATTGACATTTTCATTCTGGTGGAAAAATAAGTTACTTTTTCAATTAGGTTGGTTTGTAAAATTTAGTTAACCATAATTTTTTAGATTTATTTCTTAAAGAATCTGAAGCCTTTGGTAACGAACTCTTATAAATTTCTATTTTATCTACTTTTTCACATAAATTTCCCAAATATTTATTTACTTCATATTACAACGGATTTTTTTAAAAGCATACAACAATTATTTTAAAAAGCTATCACAATCTCAAACTAGGCCTAAAATTCTAAAAACCTTTAGAATTATACCAACCAAATTACAATCATGATGAATTGAAATTGAAATTACTCTCACTAGCCACATATTTTCTTTTGAGCGCTATGTTATTCAAAATAAGAGAGCTTGAAAGGTAATCAATTACAAACCTTTCAAAATAAGAGAGCTTGAAAGGTAATCAATTACAAACCTTTCAAAACTGTAGAAGTCATCCATTCACATTGTTGAAATGAACAATAATTTGAACTATTATTGAAATTTCTATGAGGGATCCTAGCTTCCACCTTTGATACAATTTTCATAATTCTTTGAGAGTGAGAGTACCTGGTGCCTTCATCACCATCTTCAACCTTCTAAATTTTGTTTGTGCTGAACGGCGTCAAAAATCTGGTCGTGTGTGAAGGAGAAGAAGCAAATGGTTAAAAATGATTTTCAAGTTGATATCCATGCAAATAGATTCTAGATTTACCTAAAACTCTTATTGAATTTTCTCGTATTCAGACATAAGTAAAAGGTCCTTCATTATTATTTTGGAAGATATAAACGGATTATGTTTTGGCTGCAAAGAAAAGTTTCCCAAAAAGGGGAAAGCTCGTCTCTCTTTCTTCCCCATTCTTTTCTTCACCAACTCATCAACTACTATGACCCACAAACTCCCAAAGAATTCAGAATCAAATGGGCGAAAAAGTAACAGAAATTTAAAAGGTAACCCAATTCCATTACGATTTCTCAAGAATCCCCACAAGGCGGCCACCAATTTGTTCTCTCTTTTCTCTCTCATTGGTTTCCACAGCTCATAAATTCTCGCCCACTTGAATAAAACAAGAAAAGGATCGTTAAAAATCTGGAAACCCCATACATTTTTTAGGTTTTTCTCTACTTACCCAATAACCCCAATTCGCTAGGTTAATCTATGGTGAATTGGAGTTTTTCTTTTCGCTTGCATGTGGGTTTTTAGTTTCCTCCATTGTTGTTACTGTTCCATGATTATCATGTCACCCTCTATCTCAAATCAAAACTACCCCAATTCAAAAGTTAGCAGTAGTCAGAATTGGACCATTCTGTATCGTACAGTGGCTCAAAGATCGAGAAGTTGAGTTGTGAAACCTTTAGAAGGACAGATCTTCTGTCAATTTAGAAGTGTTGGAGCATTGATACTCGAAAACCCCGCATCCCATTTCAGCTTCTCGAGGTTCAATTTCTGGGTTGTTGTAAAGGATTGCGAATGTCATGTCCAAGCAATAGCTTCCGCTACAATGGCAGCCTCTGTGCATGCCCACCAGGCCAGCTTCTCAATCGAACCAACAACAGCTGTGTTTTCTTCAACAGCCCTTCTGTCATCACTACAGGCCAGCTCGAGAACTATGCTGTTAGCTTCCCTGAGACCATATTCTCCTTTGATTCCATCAGGAAGATCACTCAGTCTCAGGCTGTGTTTCTTGAGGCCACTCTCGTCATGCTGCTTTCTTGGCTCTTCTTCTGTATATTCCTTAGATTCATGAAGCTTGGGGATGGCAGAAATATCTGGTTCAGGATGAGATGGTGGGTTAGCAGATTGGACGTTTGCTTTGCCACAAGACATTGGCTGGTTAGCTCTTAGCTCTGTCTCTTAGAATTTCACACTTGTTTGATTGGATGTTTTTTTTCCTGACCTTTTCAAGAAAGTTAACGACTCTTGTGTTCATATTTGGAATAGAATCCTCGTTTTGCATTTGTTTCCTAATGGCTTTAATTATGGCCGTTTTGTTTGGAGTTTTTTATTTAATTTTTTTCACTGTGCATTATGCGAGATGTTCCCCTGTGTTGACCGTTTCAATTTTTAGATAAGAGATAAGAAGTTAAAGTTCTAACCATACTGGCACATACCCTTATGGTTTTCGGTTTCTTGGGTTAACTGACATTAATGTGAACTATTAAATTGGATGAAGTTCGTAGTTAATCATGGTTTCAGTTATGGCACTTGTTAATCCTCAATATGAACCAATTTTCAGGATAGGAAATACAGAACTTAATTGGATAAAGCTTCAGTAATCTATATCTGAACAGATGAGCTAAAAAGAGCGGACAATCGAACAATATGGATGATCAAGATCTGTATTCATGACAGAAGCTAAAACTGTAGAAAATGTCATCCTGTTGTTGGTCAATCATACTCTTAACCTTTGAATATTTTGTTTGGTAGGGTATCTAATACCTGTGTTGTTCATGTTGTGGTTTATGCTTTTGAACAAAAACACTTTTTATTAAAGGTTATTAAAAGTACAAATAGGGAGAAGGAATTCCTTAAAAACCTTGGGAGTTTACAAAAAAACTCTCTAATTCGTATGGATGAAAAAAGGGGGATAATTAGAAATGTCTTTTTGGATAATACCAGTTTGAAACCACAAAAATGGTTTAATATAGAAAATCATCGGAAGAAGTGTCTCTGGAAGTCCTCTTATTTTACTTTTTCCAAAGTTCCCAAAATTGGCTATGATAGCATTTTTACAATAAGATTCTCGTTTTTTCTTTAATCTGAGACCACAAAAGACTTAATAGAGGAAATCTTGAAGTGATTGGAGGTGTAAACGTTTAATCTGTTGAACAAATTATTGTACAGCCTTGATAACAAACAATTTAGGAACAGATGGTTGTTCTGCTTTTCCACATGATTTCTACACAAAATGCACCAATCTGGAGAAAGCTGGGAACTTAAGAATTTTATTTCTACCTTAACATGTGTTAAATTTCCTTAAACAAAGGTTCTAAAGAAATATTTTCACCTTCTTTAGAATTGTGCTCTTCCAAACAATACCTCAACTGAAAGTAGTAGGCAGGGTGAAAAAATCTGCAGGGAGGTGTTCAAAATGGGATTTGACAGAAATCTCTTCTCTTTTTTTCCCCTTCCTTTTTCTTTCAAGATTCCAAGTCCATATGTCATTTTGCTGAACTTGGAAAAGGAAGGTCAAGCCAGAAAACTCTACCCTCTCTTCACTTGTTAGATTTCTCTTGAGATGAAGATTCCAAGTACTCCTTTCTTCATCCCAGCCTTTGGCAATCAGGTTATTCTTCAGCTGGGTGACATTGTTTTATAAAGTCAGGATAACCTAGGCAAATAGAAATAGAAGTCTCTCCGATCCAAGGGTTTTCCCAAAATCTGATAATCTTCCCATTACCAGAGGTTGGATTTCCCTCTAAAGGCATATCAAAATAGGACAAAGACTAGCTACCTTTTGTACAACTACGATATATTGCTAAGGTTTCTTCCTCAAGCTCATAACAGTTGATACCATAATTTATTTAGAGAGAATTATTGTCAGCTGGGCCCAACATATTCTCGACAAGTCGTCTTTACCTTCTTTCGTACAAGAGGGTTGCATTCATGCCCTCAGTGTTGCCTTCTTCAAACCATTCTTCTTCGATCTTTTTAGGTTTTCGACGTCCTCTGACTGATAGGGAGGCAATTGATGGTGCATTCTTTGTCGGAGGCATGAGGAGGACCTGAATCATTTGTTGTGGGATTGCCAGTTTGCGAACTACTTTTGAGGTCATTGGATGAGTTCTTCGGTGTTAGTGGGGTGTGTAATAGAAAGGGGTGGTCTTTGTTGGAGGAGGTGCTTTTGAACCCTCCCTTTAGGGAGCAGGGCAAAGTGTTGTGGCATTCTTAGGTTCTTTGTTGTTTTGTGGGTATTTGACTTGAGAGGAATAATAGGATTTTTAGGGAGGTCGAGAAATCGGGTGAGAAGGTGGTGAAGTTTAATGCTTCTTTGTGGGCATTGGTTACTAGGCCTTTTTGTAATTATGGTCTCGGTCTTGTTCTTTTGGATTGGAGTCCCTTTTTGTGGGTAGTGTCAGACTCCAGTTTCTTTGGGTTTTTTTTTTGTATGCTTTTGTATGCTTTCATTTTTTCAAAGAAAGTTCAATTTTCAGCTTTTGTCCCTTCATAGTCACTAAAAATGAGGGTATCATCAGCAAATTAGAGGTAATTCACATGGACTTTATCTTTACCTATAGTAAAGCCTCAATAATTAGGTCCTCTATAACAGCTTTTAGAGGTCAGATTTGTACATCCACAATTGGAACCAGAATAAAAGGAGACAAAGGTTCTGCCTGTCTTAATCTTCTTGAAGCTTTTATTCTTCCATGAGGTCTTCGTCTTCTGTTTGGAAAAATAGAGAGTCGTTGTACTGATGCAATTGAAGATCCAACTTATCCAAACTTGACCAGAGTCCTCTTTTCAGCACCATGTCAAGAAATCCCTACAAACATTAGCTGAAACAATAGTGCCTTTAGTTTCTCTTTTATTCTGCTGGTGTAATAGCTGTTCCCAAAGGGGTTTTTAGGGAGGTCATTCTGGTGGGAAAAATAGAAGTCACCGCAGGGGATTGTGATTATATTTCATGGAGCTTAGCTGGAAAGAACTCGATGCATTTTATGGGACAGAATTAGAGATGCTCATGCCACTAAGATTAGAGTTAATTTTAACTTCCATTTATGGGTTTCCTTGAGTATCAACTCTGTTTCTTTTCCCCTTCATTTTTTATTTTAACAGCTGCACAGAACCTGTTATCTCAGGTTTCTTTTTGGACATGCATACTTTTTATCTGTTCGGCGTAGTTTTTGCCGCAGGGGATTGTGATTATATTTCATGGAGCTTAGCTGGAAAGAACTCGATGCATTTTATGGGACAGAATTAGAGATGCTCATGCCACTAAGATTAGAGTTAATTTTAACTTCCATTTATGGGTTTCCTTGAGTATCAACTCTGTTTCTTTTCCCTTCATTTTTTATTTTAACAGCTGCACAGAACCTGTTATCTCAAATTTCTTTTTGGACATGCATACTTTTTATCTGTTTGGGGTAGTTTTTGAATCTCCTCTAGTCAACGGAATTATCATTTCTAATTCTTAGAAAGGCCCAATACATAAATGTTCTTTTTCTTTTCTTCCTATTAATTAGCTTGCTACCTTATCTGTGTTGAAGGATGACCAAAAGGTGGTTACAAAACGTAAAACTGAACTTGGTGGAACATTCTCAATAGCAAGTTGGATACTTTTCATTGGCTTGTTTGCTGCGTAAGTACTAATTTTCTTTATTCTTTCACCCGTCATATGCTAAAAACAATTCTCTCGTGTTGGTTTCATATTGACTTGGTCTTTCAGTGTTATCTCAGGCTGCTTTACCAAATCATATCAAAGAGAAGCATCGAAGTGCATAATGTGAAAGCAGCAAATGCACCAGACTTGGTTTCCTTTGTGAATGACATGGAATTTAATATAACCACAGTCTCTACTATGAGTTGTGCAAATATTCGTGGTCTTGGTACTATTGTGTTTGGAAATCCTGGTTTTCTGGAACAGAAAGTAATACCTCTGTCAACTTTTGCAAACTTCTCCTGTCAAAACAGGAGTGAAGGGCCAACTATAAGTGTTAAGTGTGAAAGATGTCGTTTCATTCAGGATGATATTTATATCTCATGGCAGTTTGTTGATCTTCCAAATAATCCTGCAAGTGCTGTTGGATTTCAGTTTAACTTCTCTGCTAAGGATCATGCTCAAAAGAATCAGGAAAGTTTTGTTAGTGGAACATTAAAAAATAGAAGCAATTTTGATGATACACCAGTTACATTCAGAGGGAAGAATGCAAATATAGTGCAATTTAACCTATTTCCAAGAATATACCGTAGTAAACAGGATTCCAAGCTCTTGCAGCCTTTATTTCATGAGTTTGTTTCAGGTTCATCCTTTCAAAATACCAATGAGCTCCAATTATCCCTTGAAAATGCCAATGATGGACTACTCAACATCACCTTGTACATCAATCTTCTCTCATCCTACATTGTTGAGGTAGAGAGTCAAAATATTTTAGGCCCTGGTAAGTGTTTTGCTTCACACACGCTCCTTTATGTATGTTTGCACAAACAAACTGAATAGTTTAGATCTTGACATAAGTCGTTCTGGGCAGGGTTATTTTTTGTTATTTTTGGTTTCGCAGTTAACATTTTCTTTGAGGTTATTTTTGGTTTCTAAATGTTTACTAGCAGGTAATTGCAGGCAAGAAAACTACAAAAGTAGTCCCTTTGACTTGCTATCTTAGAAGTGTTTGCCATAGATTTTTGTTTTTAAATTTTAACTTCAATCGTTCATTTAATTTGAGCCTTTGCTACTTCTGATATTTTCACAATTAATTATTAAAAAATTCATTAAATATTTGTATAAAATTAATTATTAAAAACAAAAAATAATCTAGTTTACTAATCTTATCTTGATTTTAATTTAAAAATATGTATTTCGAATACTATTTAAAATAAAAGAACTTAAAAAGTAGAGATAAATTTTCCCCGGTGAATCCCCAAACCCACCTCAACCCTCAGAAGTGATTAAAATCCCCCATGGAGAAGGGGATGAGGAAGGCATCTCGAGCCCTGCCCCTCCCTGTTGACAACACTACTTCCATGTGTCTTGGCTCGTAGGTCCTTAGATTTCCCAATGAACTCTTGAATAAGTTTGTTCTTTCTCCTTTTCCTCTTATTTATGAAGAATAAATACTTGAGTTTGGGTAATGTATCCATGCCTGATACTTCGACATTTGTTGGGCACATGTCGAACATGATAGCATAGTAGACATGCATCGGACACTAGTTATACAAATTGAATATAAATCCAACATTTGTCAAGCATGTGTCCAACATTGTTTAAGCATAATACATAAATAAAGATAAATAGTAATATAGGACAAAATAATAAATTTTGAGATTGAATCAAACTTATTTCCTTGGGCATATAAATGCTAAACTATGACTCTAAATTTCCATCTTGTATAAATATTATATATAATTTAAGAAAAAAGGAATATTCTAATAAATGTGTCATTCTTGTGTCCTTGTCCTAGATTTTGAGAAAATAACGTGTCACTGTGTTGTACCCTATTGTATCTTGGTCTCATACATGTGTCCATGTATCTTATTGTATCTCTGTCTCATACACGTGTCCATGCTTCTTTGCCTCTGATTATGATTCTTTTATGAATGAATGTCTAGATTCTCCTGTTGATCTATCTAAAAGCTAATGGTTAGCTTCTGTAAAAGATTAACTAAGTTATGCATTCAATAGATCTTATCTTGTAACTGTCCTCTTTTGAGTTTTTTAATGTTTATAATGGTATTTGACTAACATTGTGATTGGTCCTACAATTTCTTTGTTATGCAGTTGGCTTTCTTGCAGATCTTGGTGGCCTATATTGCATTAGTTTTGGCATTTTCTTTTACCTTCTGGTGCAGGTAAGCCTTTCCCCAAAAAGTGAAGCTGGAGCTTGTAAATAATAATCGTTACATTTTATGTTCTCAAACTTTCTATGATACCCTAACGTCCCTCTTCCAGTTTCTTAATTTGCAAGAACTAGTGTCACATAGCACTGGTAATAAAATTATAACACCTGTTATAAGTTGTCATCATAGCATCAGACATTATTTCACAAGTTAGCTTGTCATTGATATTGATTTAATTTGACATGAAAAGAAAATTACATGAGAAATGGCCGGTTGCTAAGTGAGATAGAAAGTTAGCCCCTTCCAGTTTCTCTCTCATTAGGCATATATTGTCACTGAAACCAAGTATCACTTCTTTCTCCAAGATTGAGTAATTGTTTCACTTCCTCCACTTGGTTTGTTTTGTAGTTCGAGTACAGAATTAAAAAGCTCCGCAATGACGACAGTGTTATGCGTAAAATTAGAAATCGAAGAAAAGCACAAGAACATTGGAATAAGGTATTTCTTCTTCATATTTTTCTCTCAAGTTATTTGAGATACCAGTCAATTGATATTTATTTATTTTCCTGTTATCTATTACTTTAAATAAGGGAAATTCTTTTAATACCAAAGGAGAACCTCGCTTGACAACTAGTTTTTTAAGCCCAAAAAAAAAAAAAGACATATATGTCCCCCTCTTCCTCTCTCTCTAGGGAAGTCTCTCTCTCTCTGTAAGGTGGTATTGGTGGACGTAGGGTAATTTTAGGGCGGGTTAGGAGAGATATTTGATTTCTGAAACTAAAGTTCTTGAATTATGATGGGTACCAAACTGACTTATTTTATTTTCTAGTTGAGGAAATATGTAATGTATACATGGGGCTGCAGTGCACTGCATGATGATTATAATGATTCGTCAAAAACATCAAGTTGCGCCAACTGCATTGGTCATAAGAATGGATCATCGCGCAAGCGAAGGTTAAAGAGTGGAAGTAGTACTGCCATCAGTTTTAACTTAGACGTAAATGGATCTACCAAGAAGGTAGTGTTCTTGCTGTCTTTCATCTGCATGAGTTCATTTATTTTCTGAAATTGTCTCTTCAAGTCCCTTTCTCTCCCATCTGTTTCCAAACTGATTAGACTTATCATATGCAGACTGCTAATCAAGATATGAAATCTCCGAAGCCAAGACCTACTGACCAGGAAATGAGAATGATAGCAACCAAACAAGAGCCAGTGAGTTCCACTGTCATGTAGCATGAACATTTTGACTATGCAATTCTAATCGATCTGCATCGAAAATTTCTTCATATTTATAATTTGTTGAATTTTTTAGCTTACAGGTTAAGTTACCATATGAATCTGAAAATCTTAAGCTACTATGTCAAGTAAATTTAAGTCTCTTAACTCCTTATCACTCTTTCATATGTGGGCGCGGTTATTAGTTTCTATAAGAAAAGTACAAAAGAGGGGAAAAGAAAAAAAAGAAAACGAAAAAGAAAAAAACCATCCTAACGAACATGAGAACTATGAAAATTATGAAAAGAACTCCTACTATTGGTGATAAAAAATGGATTACTACAAAAAAAGCCAAGTGTGATTTCGTAAGGAGAGGTTAAAATCTGCTAACTTACAATATAACCATGATTATTGAGAATATATTTGATTATTATTTTGTTTTCCATCATTTGCATATCCTACATACCACTTAATAGAACCGCAGTCCATCTTGCTGATGTAATACTTGCCAAAAGTATTGGAATTACATGTTGAATCACTAATCATCCCATGTTCATATTCTCCATCCAGCCTTTGCAACATCAAGTGCTTGGTTCTACCTATGAGAGGAAGCAAAGCTTAACTGTTCCATTCAAGGGAGATTCTTCACAACCTGGAGATTTTTCTCATCCTGAAGATATTATTCTGCCACCACCGTCAATAGGTAATTATTGCTGTTTTTCAAGAACAATATCTGTTATTCCCACTCTTCCACTCCATTGTCCTCCATTTTTTTGTCAAGAAACATAATGCTACTATTCTGACAAGATGAACAGGACGGGTTGGATTAGTCTTGAACATGTTTTTCATTACAATACTTAAATCATGAAAAGTGCTCATTCACTCTGGATTTGTGACATGACATGGTTTCTGCTTTGAATGACCATGCTTAGAGTTGTTTCTGAATTTTCTAATGCAGACTTTAAAGATAGTTCTGATATCGGCATGTCTGATATCTTGAAGAAGATGAAAAGTTTGTACGAGTATAATGTATTTCTTAGAGAAAAGCTATTGACTACTCAATCTGAGGTTCGTGCCTTAGCAACCAAGTCTGCGCCGTAAACGAAGCGCCAAACGTAGAGGACATGTACATCTAGTAAGCAAACAGTTTACTTCTGATACTGCACTTCAGTAACCTCCATCAAGATTCTCCCAATGATGCTGACGTGTCTTTTTTTCAACATCTCCTTGTAGAACTTTACAACCAAGGTATTCTGACAGTTGAATCACAAACAGTGTCTTGAGGTTAGTCCATGGGTGCTGAGGGAGAGCCACAATTGGCTCCCAAAACAATAGTCATATGTTTTTTCTCATCCATCTCGTCGTTTTCTTATATGTTTGCTAGTAGGTGACTCCGAATATATAAAATTACTGCTACCACTTTGTGCTGTTGTATTCTTGCTTACGTAGTGCGTTCTTTGCAGACGCTCGGATGGCAGAGAGAGGTCTTACCAATGTACTTTGTTGTAATATTGTTAATATTTGTTTGGAGTAGAACATGTATTGCTGAAGGAAAATGTATATTTTTGTATCTGATGTTGTATTCTGCTCCACGTTACATCTTGCATTAGTGTATGAACTCAAGGACTTTGATTGCTTACTACTTGAGTTTCACACCTACTACTGAATAACATTAGTTGGTCGAATTTTAGGAACTTTTTTCATTAAAAGAGAATATGCACAAAAAAAGAAAAAAAGGTAGATTAAGTATTTTCACATCTAATTGATGCCTCACCAAACCTGCAATTTGTAAAAGAGAAGATAATGGACTATTTCAGTGTGCTTTCTAATTTTTTTTTGACTTGATATATTTTTTTTTGTTTAAAACATTAATTAATGAAATTTGGGGGGGGGTATAACATGTATGGGGCTTTGGATACACTTTCTCCTCAATTATCTCCCCCACCCATTTGAAAAAGAAATTTGCTGGGTTCATATTCCCTTTTTGTTTTGTCCACCTCTGTTAGCTTACTACCATGTTGAATTTATGCTTCAAAAAAGTAGTACTAGTTGAATATGAAATTAATTCAAGGTTAAATTATAAATTTAATCTCTGAACTTTTAGATTTATATTTATTTGATCCATGAACTTTTAAAAAATATCTAATAAGTCTCTAAATTTTTAATTTTGTGTCTAATAGGTTCATGAACTTTAAAAATGTTTAATAGATCTTCAAATTTTTAACTTTGTATCTAATAGATTCTTGACATGTTCACTTTTTTTTTTTTTTTAAATTAACTAATCTATTAGATATAAAATTAAAATTTATCTAATAGAACTTTAAACTTTTGGTATTGTGTTTAATAGAATCGTGAACTTTAAAAAACATTGGATGGACCAAGGATCTATTAGACACAAAATTGAAAATTCAATGACCTATTGAACACAATTGAAAGTTTAAGGACCTATTAGACAATGTTTAAAGTTTAGGGACTAAATAGACAAATTTGAAAGTTCAGAAACTTGTTCAATACTTTTTAAAGTTCAAAGACCAAATAGACACAAACCTAAAAGTTCAAGGACTAAAGTTGTAATTTAACATTAATTCAAAGTTCAATAAGCATTCGTTTTCTTTTTTGCCCAATTTTAAAAAATCAAGGTCATCAAGAATTGTATTCTACCTTCTCTCTATTTTTTTTTCTATAAAAACTTCAAAAAAAAAAAAATTCAAATCTTGGCAAATTCCAAAAGTACTATTTCCACTTTAAAAATAAGACTAATATTTTCCAACATAAAATATATTTAATAACTAAAATAGGTTGCAAATAATAATCCTTCTCCGCACTAGAAAGTTCTCAAACTTTCTCCAAAGTTCTATAAGACAACAAACTCTTGAAATCCATTTACATTTTGGCCTTCGTTCTAAAGAAAGTATTGGCCAATCCCTCAAGTGTAAAGTCTTGATTTCAAAGGGAACAATACAGCTTAAAATTGAACTTGGTACAGTATCACATAAAACATAGTATATTGCCTGATATCGAGTCAAGTATATATCTAATGACACCCACGAGATCCTCTATTTTGTGCATCAAATCCAATGACAATACAGAAAGGATATAATAATTCAAGTACCAACACAAATTTAAGTTAGAAACCTTTACATGACCTACACAACTCCGCTATGCGCTACGCAGCTCAGTCAGTGAACAGATATGATCACAATTTATTGTACCAAAACCTTTTCCTTACGACTCTGCTCGGACCACATAATTCAATCTTCTCATACAGCGCTGGTTAAACGACTAGATCAAATTCCACGCACATCAAGGAATACATAAGCTAGAGAATGCAATGTTAGATTCTCATATTTGCCAACTGAATATCAATTGGCAACATAGACTAGCAGCCATAAGCATTGTATCCGCCCAGATCATGTTGGCGATGACAACCATGTTCTTCATACTTTACCTTTGGCACTACGACGTAGACAAATTTGTCATCACAGACACATTCCCATTAATCTTTTTGTTGGCACCAGCAACCCTGACAACTCAAAGAATTGTGATTAGGACAAAAGGTCATGCCAGAAAACAAGAGCTACTGCAGATACCTTTGAATCCTGATTCCGTATTATTCTGCTTCCCCTCAACGAGTTTGAAGAGATTCATTCTTCCGGCAGGGCTTGCCCAAAGCCTGAGAAAACATCCTCTTTGCTGCTCCTAAATGTTCCCTCTTCAAGTACTCATTGTCGACACGACTTGCCTTTGGAGAACTCTTGTCAGCTTTCATTTTGGCAGTATTACTTCCCCTTGCCGATGACACAATTGGATTACAATTCTTATCCACTTCATTTTTTAAGTTCACACATTGATCTGACTGTGAAATGGTTTTGTTAAAAACTTCCACAGTGGAATCAGGCTCCTTCGAGTCATTTGCTTGGACATATGCATTATTAACTACACCTCCTTGCTCTTTGCAAGGGTAAGTAGTATCCTCAGGAAATGAATTTATTCTCTGGCCCAGTGCATGTGCAATCATGCGGCGTGCAACCACAGGATTACAGCGTGGCTTTGGCTTCACGGGCTCGCTGTCTTCTCCCATGTGCATCATGAAAATTCTCTCACGAACAGCCAGATAGGCTGCTTCTCTCTCTTCAAGAGATTGTTGAGGAGGTGATTTCGTTGAACTCACTGAAATAGAACATCAAGTATAGGCAACTCAGTTTCTTATAATCTTTGAAAGTAAATCTGCAAGATGAATAGGCATTCTACATAATAAATGAAAACTTCTAATATGATGGATTGGCATTAAACAAAATTCCTCGTGCATGTGCAAATTGGAACAACATTTTTCTTTCCCAAAAAGAGATATTTGGTTCCTTCTCCCTAAATTTTCATCTTAAGATCCAGAATACTGATGCAATCCTCCTGAGAAGACCCTTTAATCTACTCTACAGCTACGTTTCTCCACACTGCGGCATTCCCTTGATGTCATTTTATGAAGAGAGAAACCACACTAGGGCGTTTCCACAAATTAATAATACACGTTCATACTATCTCCTCTACTATCTTCAAATGGCCTCAAGTCCATTATAAATGCACATGTTAACTTTCTGATGGTCAAATTGTAATCAATAGCATTAATTAGAAAAAATTGCAGGTACTGATTATGCTGTAACGAAATAATAAGGAAAGTATACCAGAAGAGTTTTCCTTTCTCCTTAACAGTTGGTGTGGTATTGTTGACATTTGAGGTTCATCGTACTCCCACAGAATATCACTCACAAGAATGGACGGTCTGCAATACACAAATAAGCTAATGAACAAATGACCTTTATTATCACCCCTGTTGTACCATGCCCCTACGGTTCCATAGTTTGTAAATATAAGAAGCCTTGTTTCACTTTAATCCATATCATGAAATTTGGTTTCCTCCCATTTTTTGAAAAGATGAAAGAAAGAGTGGGTCACATAATATATTCATAGCTAAGCAATACTTGAACTACAATGAAGAAATAAAGGACATCCCCATGTTCTTTTTTTCATAAATAAAGCTCAATTGATAAGAATTACAAGAAGTCCATCTTTCCATATAGCTAATGCTGTGTGCCTATCCAAATCTTCTCCCTCTGAGTGGACATACTCAGAATGGACGTAATGTAGAGAAGTCTACCGTATGGAGGAAAACCAGCAGCATGTGGAATAAGGGCAATGAAGGGAGAGAGAGGGTGGTACGTTATCCCTACTTGCATTCAAGGATAGCGAGAGAGAAGCTTGGATTGCATTTGGATTGCATTTCCTCTATATAGACTAAATTTCAGACAAGGATGGATTCCTAGTTGAACCGATCAAAGGAACAAAGGACTAAGAGTTCATTGCATTGAATCAAAATTTAGACAGTGTAAATAACAATAGAGCTCAAAAGCCTAACTCCAAACCAAAGTAAAAATTCTTTCTGTGGAGAAGACTTTATACGGAAAAAAAATGAGGGAGAGGTTTATTCAATTATTTCAATATGTAAATAACAATAGATCTCAAAGGCCTAACTCCAATCAAAAGTAAATCTTTTTTCTACAGAGAAGATGTTTGTAAGAAAAGACAAATGAGGGTGAGGTTTTTATTCAATTATTTCAACGTGTCCTTTTATACTTTCCTTAAAATGAGAAGAAAACAACAGAGGACGCAAGAATTGTTAAATTCCTAGCTTCAAATCATATTAGTACACTCCAATGCTTTTATTTCAGTGAAACAGCTTCAATATAACTACTATCATTAACTAAAATGAAACAGCTTCAATATACAGAAACAAATATTGTCATAAACTCATTTGATATCGTGGATCTAATGTTTTAACTAATACATGGCCCTATATAATTGATTCACTGGTAGATGTAAGAATGCAGTCTCTCGCTAAACTGGCAAATCAGATAAAATCCTTTATCAATAACAATTTACAATATGAAAATATTAAACCAAAAGGAAATCAGGTCTGGAATTTCTCACATACATTGATGACTCTGGGCATCGCTCCAAAACCAAGTGTCTATTAACACCTTCACCAACTGATACGTGGGCAAATCTGAGAGAGGAGTGGGGAGAAGTACAAACTTAGGAAGGTCGGCATGAAGTTTGACATAGAAAATTAAGAATTCAGCTTTACAACAAACTAGAACAAATATTGAGGGGGGAAAAAGTACCCAAAAATATCAGCAAGGTGATGCAATAGAAGACGGTTGTATGAATCCATTGGTTCCAACTCCAAGATTCCATCTGAACTGCTTTTGAAAAATTATTTAAAGTTAGTGATCGCCATATAAGTCATGGGTAAAGAACAATGTAAATCTAAAGCTATTCCACTACAATGCAAGATATTCTCCGATGGGCAAGAACAATAATGTGAAAATTGAGAACTAGGGCACCAAACATTGGAATAAAAAGTGGTTTCTATCCTCTAGATTATGCTAGTGAAACAATTTGACCTATTGGGAGATAGCACAATTTGACCTTTTTTCTGCTCCCGTATATTCATAGAAAAATGCATTGGAAGGGCAGCACATTTTCCCCATTAGCCGCTAGTTGAAACTTCTTCAAAACTATCAGCATTGTCTTGGTGTTTCCCGAATAAGGTTTCAGCTGGTGTTTAACAATTACTTGACATTTAACTAATCTCACTAGACAACCACCTAATCCTACAACATTTGACTTTTAGAAAGCACATTAGAATATTTTAACATTCTAAATAGATAACTACCATTGTTTGAGCCCATAACCTTCCACTTGTCCCTTTCATCATTGGGTGGAATGAAACACAAAAAATATTATTAAATTCAATAACTAACATCATCTAACCATCATCCAACACATTACCAGGTTTCATCCTGAAGAAAGTTGACGAGGGTTTCTTCCATGGATAGAATAAGATGCTTGCTAGGGAGGTTGTCCTTAACAAGAAAGGCCAACTCCTCCACCTGAGGAGTCAGATATCATCAATAAGGAGGAAAAAAAATGGAAAATGTTAATGAAAAGAGTACAACATAGGATTATGTAATTGCAAGTACTAACAATTCCAGATCAACCTCTTTATATTGAAAAGCCACTACGGTTCTAGATTAATTTCAGTAAAAAACTTTATACAAGCACTAAAGGATCTACCTTTTCCTATCAAAAAGGAAAAGAACTACTGTTGCAGATCAAAATGTGTGTACACCAGGGCAGGTTTGAAGATTTCACGGTTACAGAAAATGTCAGAACCTATCTTGATTTGTATAACATATTGTTTCAGACGTTAACTTACTTTCCCAGAACTTCCAGTATATTATGCTACAAATCTATTCTTTTTGTTTTGCTAAATGAAGAACTAAATTTCATTTATATGAATCAAGGTACTGATCACGGGCAATACAAAAGGATAAACCCAAAGAATACAAATTTTTTTAAAAAGGAGTTCCAATTGTTGATAATAAGAAATAATGAAAAACTAATGCATCACATTTTCCTGAAATCCAGTGTACGAATTACTTCCATTTGGGAACTAACACTTAGTCAATCGTGCTTCACTGCATCCAATACTCTTTCACATCTTTCCATATACTAAATTTCAATTTCAAGTAGGAAAAAAAATAGATCACAGCATCAAATCACTGAACCTTCAAATTACAAATTCGGACAGTCCAACAGCAAAAACAAAAACAAAAAAACAAAAAAAAACGATTAAACTAAAAATCCGCACTACCCAATACCCTGATCCAGAAACTACCACGTACATCACTGTCAGTTCATCAAAATATAAAATATGCTCGAGCCCACGAAGGATTCGGAAAATTCAACTGAGAGAATATTACAACTTACAGATAAATTATACGATTCTTTGTGAAATCAGAAGATAACAGTGAAGAGGAACAAGACGAAAAAGAAGAAGAAAAATGGAGAAGAAGTTACCATGGCGAATTGGGTGATGGTCATTCTGAAGTATGAAGGTTGAAGACTCGAAGGAATTTCAATGGGGAGTTCGATTTACGAAGAAATCTTAAACTACGGATTTTGACAAGACTGGCGTCTGACAAATGATAAAGTTTCTTTTAAAAATAAATAAATAAATTTCCTTTTAAAATAAATAAATAAATTTATTTATGTATTTATTTTCATTTTGGATTCTTTTAGTTTTGAACATATAATTTTTGTTTTCTTTTTAAGGTTTAAATCCTATTTTAATTTCTGAATTTTTGTATGTATTTCCATAAATTTTAATAGATATACGCTTATGTAATTTTATCTTTAATATAAAATATATTTTTGGCCCCCAACATTTACTTTGATATTTATTTGGTTCCTAAAATTTAAAAAGACTTTAGTGCTCTATCAAAAAAAAAAAAAGGACTTTAGTGCTAGAAAATAGTTTTAAATGGTCAATAGAGTTTGGAAAATGAGGAGGAAGAGAATGAAAGGAGAGGAGGGAGAAGAAGAGTGAGGGAGGAGATGAAAGGAGTGACATCAAAGCTCAATTAGGGAGTTCATGGGATGGGGGATCCTTGTTTAAGTCTGTGTCCCTGCCCCCCATTAAACTTCTCACCTCGCAAAATCTCCTGTTAAATTTTGTGAAGATCGGGATGGAGATTTTTTAGAAAAGTCGTGGTGATAGAGTTTTCTGCAGGAAATTATTCTCCGTTTAGGTTTTCTTTTTTAATTTTACATATTCATTACCTTTAATGTTTGATAGGTGAAGATATATACGAACCCTTTCATTCTCCAATACACGAGCTTAAAAAGATAAAATCATGTACATTTTGCAAGGCAATAAAATTTGAGCATGAAACTCCAGCATTCTGTTGCTTTAATGGCCAGGTACACATCTCTATTCCTTTAATATTGTAGAATGTAGAAAATATTGTATATTATAAAAATTAGGTAATTATTTTTTTATATAATTTTTTTTAGGCGCACCCTGTTGAAACTTCAGTACCTAATAATCTAAAGTATTTATTAACATCACAGTCTGAAGAAGGAATTTTATTTAAGAAGAACATTCGAACTTATAATAGTTTTTTCTCCTTCACGTCATTTGAGGTGAATTTATATAAAAATTTGACATCTTCACATAAAAGAGTGTACACATTCGGAGTACAAGGACAAATATACCATGACATCACAAGTCTATTACCCGAAGATAAACCAATATTCTTCCAACTATATTTTTATGATACCATGAATGAAATTCAAAGTCGTATGGAAAAATTGAAAGATGTTGGGTTGAATAAAATTGTTACCGAAAAATTAGTATAAATTTTAAAAGACAATCTCTATGCCCAGTTTTTTCGAAGCATAAAAGATCTCCAATCAATTGAAGATGCTCATTGCATATTGCTATGGATATACAAGTTGGTCAATGGGTTTATAACTTACATGGAGTGGATCAAGTTGCTGCTATTTGAATTGAAGGAAATAATAACAACATTTCATTTAAGAGAGACATTGTGGTACATGTTCATTCCAAAAAACGACACAAAATTCAACATTATTTTAGTTGTTATGATTTACTTCAATATCCTTACTTTTTATAAATAGAGAGGCAGGTTGGCATCAAGACATCAAACGAAAATTTATACCAAATCATAATTGAAGGAATGAACGTTTCACTCCGCAGTGGAAGCATTGGATCGTCTTTGATTTTATTTAAAATTAAACTAAAAATTAAGGTTAAGCAAACTTACATGGAGTAAATACGGAGATATTTCTAGCGGATATTTATCTCATCCATAAAATTTTCTTGTCTATGACTCGAACACAGGACAAAGGCTTGTGGGAGCCTCTTGAAAGAAAATCCACAAGGGATTGGAGAGGAAGAGGTTTAGAGATAATTCTCTAATTCTCGATATGTGTTATGCCTAATTGCTCAATTCAAGAGTCCTATTTATAAGGATCAAGGGAAAATATTTGTCATAATTAAAATATTATATTTTAATATCTAATATATTAAAATATATCTTATATTTATTTGAATCTCACTCAAATCTCCTACGATATTTATTTATTTGAATCTTATTCAAATTCTATAAATATCTTTTATTTAATGTATCTAATATACATTAATTATTTTAATATTTAATGTATCAAATACAATAAATATATTTTCCTCTTATATATTTAATATATCTAATATATTAAATATTAATTTGAACATTTCAAATTTTTCTTTCAACTAAATTGATCTTTTAGTATTACTATGAGCTAACAAGAGGACCTTATGAACCTACAAATTATGAGCTCTAATAATACAAAATCAATTAATTAAACTCTTTAATTAATGAACTCAAAAAAAAAAAAAAAAAAACTCTTTAACTAATTAATTTTCATTCATTAACTATAGGTCACTCCACTATAGACCTAGAGTAATCATTACATGCAAGTCGATCATTCACTAGTTGTAGGACAAATTATATCCATAGATATAATCATTACATGCAAGTCGATCATTCACTAGTTGTTCGTAATTACAGCTGGGTCAAAAGTCGATTTTACCCTTATAATTACATATTGCACCTTAAGTACCATTGATCCTCTGATGAACAATCTGTTTATAATCTAATTATAAACTAAGTCTCTCTTTGGCCAGTGAGAGGGTGGGGCCCCATTGTTCAAGTCCCGAAATCAGCACTTAAGGGAACTACTCACCTACTTACCCTATATGGGAATGAGTGAATTCCATCTTGTGAGATTATGTTCCCAGCTCCCTATTTGGTCAAGTCTCCAAAATGGTAGGCATATTGAATCGGCTACAAAAGCCACTCTCACCCATGCAAATCAAAGGACAAGCCCTCACAGGTAGAAGTTCATAACTTACTCAGAATTAAGATCGAGTTGCATATGATCATCTTGATGAAATATTAATCTTCTCAATTAACGGATTTATAAAGAGAGATTAAATATTTCGTAGTCTAGTCTTACACAAACTCATTATATAAGATACCCTCACTCACATGTCTCCACATGAACGATTTGGATAAAATCATTTGTAACTATTACAAAGTGGGTCCTATTAATAGTGTTACCAAGATAAGGCACCCAACCTTATCCACATACTATGACCCTTTAGGTTATTTCTTGAACATGATCCTCCCATATGTCAACCACATACTGTTCAAGATTACACTAATAACTTTTGATTTTTCATATAATGGATAATATTATATTGCAAATAAAACAATCAAAATTATTATTAATTATTAAATAAATAATTAATTATGAGGCTTTAGAGCATAAATCCTAACAAAAAAATGGTACCCACAACATTTCGGCAGAAGAAACATCCAACGTTCTATAATTTAAAAACATTGAAGACATCATCAACAATGAAAATCAAGGTTTGTATTTAATATCCCATTATAAGTACAGTAATTTTTATTTCATTTTAAACTTGTGATTTTATTCATAGTATAACATTTAATTTTGAAACTTTAATAGGAGTTTCAAAAGGTCGATCACCCAAAGTTTCATGTAGAGAATCTTACTGTTATAAGTTACAAAAGCGTCAATCTACTCCATCGATATTGCTTCTAGCTGGCCGACTTTTTCAACAGTATGCTATGGATATATATATAAAGCTTGAAACAACTAGACTTGATTTCTATAAGGCTCAACAATCACATATTCAATCTGAGTTATATCAAGGAATTGTTGATATCGTAAATGCAGGAGAAACAATAGGAGAGAAAGTTGGGAAACATATAGTTCTTCCTTCAAAATTTATTGGTGGCCTAAGAGATATGCGACGTTGATACTTAGATGCTATGAATTTAGTGCAACATTATGGAAAGCCAGATTTTTTTCATAACAATGACATGCAATGCTGAAGGGAAGGAAATAAAAGAACTAATGCAATGTCAACTTTCTCAAGATAGGTCAGATCTAACTTCAAGGATTTTTTAGAGGAAAATTAGTGGACTTAAAAGACCATATGATTTTTGGGCTATTTTGAAGTAGAAAAAAAAATAAACAAAGAGAACCTCTCACAACCTTGGATTGAAGCTTTTGGTAAGTTTTCTAACTTTTGATTAAGGTTTCTCATGAGTTCTAGAACCTATTTTGGTGGGTTTCCTTATGGGTTTTCTTCCTTTAGTTGGAAACTCCATAAACTAGCTTGAAAACTAAGGTGGTGGTGATGATTGAGTAAAAGAAGGAAATTTGATGAAAGTCATGAGTTTTATCAAAGTATAGATTGAAGGGGATTAGTTGTATGTAGAAATTGCAAACTTTTTAGGGAAAGAAAACCAATGAATTTATTCATGGAGAAGAAGAAATGAAAAGAATGAGATTTCTTATGGAAAAGGATTACAATGGAGTTTATTGAAAACTTTATTTTGGGTAATGGTCACAATTTCTTGGTAATTTAAAGAGTAAGATGATGAAAAGAATTGTTAATTCTTGGGTTAGGGAGAAATTTAAAGGCTTGGATAATTTAGTGTTGTTACACTTTAATTTGGCATTAAGAGGTTAGTAATATGTTGACAAATTATGATTTCAGGGCAAGCGGAGATTGGAACCATTTACGGCCCAAACAAACCTCGTTTGTAGTAGTTGTGAGTGGTTATTTTATAAAGTATTTCAATTATTTTAGTAATTGATGAGATTTTATGAGATTTGAAATCAATTGCAATTAATATTAATGCAAATGATTTAGTTATTTGAAAATTTGGAGGAAATTAAGAGTATTTCACAAATTGTTTATTATTAAGATTGATGATTTACTAATTTGATAAGAAAGTGACATATGATCACTAAATTGAATTCTTGATTTAGCATATTTGAATTTGAAGAGATTTATGTTTATTGAAATTTAGTTACAATGACTTAATTATTTGAATTAATTAAGCTTATGAAAAGTGAATTTATGGAAATCTCTTGATTGTAGCCAATTGGCAAAAAGTTCAAATTATTTGAGGTGAAATCAAGTATTTGTGAGTTTTAGAAATAACTTGATTTTTGAATCATGATTTTAGTTGACCTTTGACTTATGGCTTAAAGTTATGAAACCACAATTTGAGAATGTGTGGGGTTTGAGAACTTACGATGATTATTATATAGAAATCGTTTTCAAACCACTAGAGTTTGTACCCATGGTTATTACCCGTATGCTATAAGAATGTGTTTCTATAGTATGCTAGTGTGCTAAGGCCGCAGGGGATTGATCAGACGACACGCAAGTGCACGTGATCGAAGTAATAAAGAACTGGAAGTATTCCAGAGTATCGAACCCAAGGGAACGGGGTTTAACAAAATCTATTTGGAAAGTCACAATGTATGTTTGCAAATCACAACGGGGGTAACCGAAAGTTCAAAATGCGAGAGTTTGGTTTTAACAAATGAGTAAAAATTCAAAGAATAAAATAGGGATTCAAGTGGTGCAAGCACCTTTTGAAGAATGCAACTCACTTTGCAATTGCAATCATAGTTAACATGTGAGACTAAGTAAACCGGGTTCAACTCCTATTCGATTTTGATTCAAAACCTTTAGGAGACTAAGTGATTAAACCTATACGTCTATGGCTAATCTAACTTAGATACTTCGCACACAACCCTAGTGGTCTTGGAGTCTCGCCCTATGTCTAGGGTCGATGTTCAGGACTTATTTCTAAGCCTTTTCCTCCATTGCTTTTGTGACATCGGCTTTCCCTTAACTCTTTCGATATTAAGTTCGAGCTAGATGAGCAAGCACTAGTTGGCCGGCTAGGTTTACCCAAAATTAAATTCAACAAAAACAAACAAAGTACACATGCTAACTAGATTGTTTATGCTTTAGAGCTCTACATTTTTCCTTAGGGCATTCACCAACTTGAACCCCTAGAGGAAATTTAGCTCATTGTAGAAAAAGTAAAAATCCCAAAATAATTGATTGAAAAATTCATAGTTTTAAATAGGAGAAAAAATTAATTTTAAAGACAACCTAAGTAACTTACCAACAAGAAAAATATCAAATTAAGAAAATTAATATCTCCTAAAATTAGCTACTGGAAACAAATCTTATTTTCAAAAGAAAAAGGGAAGCATATAAGAAAAACTTCATAATTCAATTTCTAAAAAGAAAAACTGGAAACCCACGGGAGAAAACCAAGAAAAATACTGGAAATAAACTTCTGTTTTAAAAGAAAAATGAAAACCCACGGGAGAACAAAGACGAGAAAAACTGAAATTAAATTTCTATTTCAACGCAAACCTGCTAGAAATTCGAAGAGTGGCAAACGTTATTCAAATGCAAAAGAAATACTAAGGACAGATCTGAGAATGATAGAAACAGAGAACAATGTCAAAATAATGGAAAAACCAGTAACAATGCAGAAAATTCTCCTTTTTGTCGATTAAAGCTGAAAATCGGAGGATCTCCGTGAGTACAATGTAACAATTAAACATCAAATTGAAATGAAACTGATCTAAAACAACATGGAATTGAAATAGCCGCTGTCTACGAAGAGAATTAACAGAACAATTGCTTAAAAGAGAAGAACATAAAGGAATCCCAAGAAAAACTGCTCTCGGGTAAAAGAAAAACAGAGACTAAAAACCCAAAAACGAACTTGTCTTCCTCCTCGGCTTCTTCTCCCTTTTAAAGTCAAATTCGAGTTCATCTCCTTCCAAAATTGGATCCTTGATTTGTGGGTGAAATCTGGACAAGATAATCTTGCTGTAATTTCTCCAAATTTGATGTGAATCGCGTGAATCGTGGAGATTTTCGTGATTTTCGAGCTTTCCTTGTCGTGCCTTAGAATGCAATTGGTTTGCAATCGCAATCTCCCTTCCTCTGTTCATCTGGTTACATTGCAAATGGAATGCAATTGCATTCCTTTTGCAAAGTCTCCAATTCTGCACAAAAGACAACAACTTAAGCTACTTTCTTTATCTTTTCTTAAAATTCTTTTATTCATCAAGTTTTAACAAGCTTTCATGAATTTATACAAAATGTTACTTTTAGCTTGCTCGATAATCAACAAAATCCTCAAAATTAGCAAAAACAACTTGGTTTTAGAGTTGAATAATTCTCATCATTGAGAATTATCATGGATGCAGGGGAATGTCGGGGCCAT
The DNA here is from genome assembly GCA_033996785.1 of Trichosanthes truncata. Classification (NCBI taxonomy): domain Eukaryota; kingdom Viridiplantae; phylum Streptophyta; class Magnoliopsida; order Cucurbitales; family Cucurbitaceae; genus Trichosanthes; species Trichosanthes truncata. The sequence continues at coordinate 30,421,983 of JAWPNB010000004.1, read as the reverse complement.
TAGGTGCCAAATCTGAATTCCGAATCCTGGTCCAAATCCTGGACCTGAGGCATTATAGATGTTAGAGTTTGTTTTACGTGCACGTATGACATAAATTTGCTCTGCTATGTATCTAGAGATTACTCGATGCATAGTATGGCAGAGATTGGGTACAAGATTGGTGATGAGTTTTGTTGGCCTATTATTTTGTGCTTTCTTTAAAGAGTTATTGCTGCAAGTCTCTATGATGTTTTATTTATCTTATGTATTTAGATTGTGCTTAGTATATAAAGTTTTATTGAACTTTGAATTCCTTTTTAATATAAAAAGTTTTTGTCGAGAGATTATTTTTCCTATTAACTTACCACTCACTGATCTCTATTAGCTCATTCTTTCTTCCTAAATTTTTCCTCCAGGTAGCGATTGAGTTTCTAACAAGCCTATAGAAGTCGATATCTGCCACCGGACCTGATATTTTGCATACCATTTTGTATGTACATAAATACAAATGCTTCTTTTGTAACTAATGTGGCTAGTACGTTTTGAATGACTTAGTACCATTTTGGGATTTCCATTGGTTTGTAATTTGAAACCCACATATCTATCTACTTTTAAGTTCGTGGGATTGTGTTGAATTTCTGAAATGGTGGTTGGAGTTTGAACATGTTAATTTTGGAGTGTATATATTTCTTTCAGGTGTGTTTTACTCAGTTTTCAGGGGAAACTCTGCCGAAATTTTTATAAAATTTGGTGTTAACAAAGTTTTGGCTAGCCACTTGTGATTTTCAAAACTAAGATTTATTTTGTAAAGTTTGACATTGGATTCCATAGTTTAGTAGGGATCTAATGTCAGCACGCCACATCCTAGGTTGGTTAGGGTAATTTGGGGTGGGGTGTGTCAAATACATTTACAAAGAACATGACAGAGCATCAATTTATACATCACATGGTAACGATAGTAAAAGTATTTATGAGATGAAGAATTATCAGGATGCGAAATCAGTATCTTCACGAGAAGCCTTATGGAGAATTTATGATTTTAGATTAACTGAGATATCTTCCCTAGTGATAAACTTACAACTTCACCTTCCAAATATTCAATGTGTTTCTTATTGGGAAAATAAGAATTTGAAGAAACTTATTCACTGAGATCATATCTCAAAGACAATGTTAACAAAGTACTTCCATATGCGTCAAAAATATAAAACTGCTTGAAATCTTTTATACAAAGAATTTCTTAAACATTATGTGTGGGATAAACAACATCAGGTATGAAAGAAAAGGAAAAAAAAGGAGTGGTTATATTATGCATTGTTGGAGAAAATCCAAGAGAAGGAGAAAGATATTACTTGTGTTTATTACTAGACCATGTTAGCGAGACCAACGTCATTTGAATCCTTTTTTATTGTCAATGGAAAAAGACTATCAACATTTAAAGAAGACTTTTAGAGTCTAACCAGAGTATTCTAGAATGTTTAGATGAAGCAGTATCATTTGAGATGTCTTATGTTTTTAGAAAACTCTTTGCAATATTAATAGTATATTGTGGACTTGTTGATGTTAGAAAATTGTGGAAGGGTTATTTTGAATTCTTATCAGAAGATTATAGAAAAGATGAGCCAGATAATTTGGAATATCAAATGCTATGTGCTTTGCAAGATATAAACTTATTCCTTGGGTCAATGGGCAATCAAATCACCATGTATGATTTACCAAAAATCAAAGATATGCCATGCATAGAAATGAGCATTGTATGAAAGATGTGTTAGATGAAAAGTCAATTGCAGTCTAAGATATTCAAGCTTCATTAAAGTTGAATGAAGAACAAAAATTGGCATATGATATTATTATAGAAAGAATCATGAATAATAAAAGTGGTGTATTTTTTATTGATGGACTAAGAGGAATAGAAAAAATATTTTTGTATTGTGCATTGCTAGCTACTATAAGATCGAGAAGGATGATAGCAATTGTAATAGCTACATCAGGTGTTGTTGCTTCGATTATGCCAAAAGGACGAACTACCTATTTTAGATTTAATATACCACTTCAAGCAAATGAATCATCAATATGCAATATTTCTAAGTAGAGTAATATAGCTGAATTGATTAGAAAAACAAAAGTCATTATTTGGGATGAGGCATCAATGGCAAAAAAAGCCACAATAGAGATTGTTGACAAGACTGTTAGAGATATAATAGATAGTGCATAGCCATTTGGTAGAAAGGTTGTCGTCTTTGGAGTAAATTTTCGACAAGTACTACATGTTGTCCCACGAGCAACAAGACAACATAAACTGTCAATGAAATTTTGGTAAACTCCTACCTTTGGGAGCAAATGGAAAAACTACAACTAACAAATAATATGAGAGCCCAAAATGACAGTACTTTGCACAATATCTATTATGAATTGGTAATGGAACAGAACCATTTGTAGAAGACTATATTTGTCTCCCAAATGATGTGTCATTACAGGTGAAAGCTGTTGAGGAGGGGGCATGTTGAAGATGTCAAGTCGGAAAGATGAAGATACCTCATAATCTTTATAAGATACATGGGTTACTCATCTCATTGTCAATTGGTTTTGAGATGGAACCCCATGTTTATCTAATATAGTATTAGAGACCATGAAGACCAAACGAGTATTCGGTCTAAAAATTAGGATCCGACTCAAGAATGATGAACCTAAAGATGCACTATCTTGAGGGGGCATGCTGAGGATCCCACATCGAAAAGATGAAGCACAATCTTTATAACATACATGGATTACTCCTCTCATTGTCAATTAGTTTTGAGATGGAACCCCATGTTTATCTAATAGCGAAGATGATACAATATTAAAATTATTGAATATTATTTATCATGATCTTGAAAAAAATGCTAACTCAAAAGAGTATATAACAAGTATGGTGATTTTATCAACCACAAATGAGTATGTTGATCAAATGAATGAGAAAATGATTCATTTATTTTCTGGAAAAATAGAAGAATTCATGAGTTTTGAGGAGACAATTGACGACACACATAATTACTATCAAGAAGAATCCTCAATTCGTTATTGCCCAATGGTGTTCCTCCTCACAAATTGACATTGAAAAACATTGTCTAATGGTGAGGTTGTCGAGGCCTACCAAAATTAAACTAGTTTCCTACTCTAGCTTGTAGAAATAGTGGACCAGGTCAATTTTCCAAAGGAGCCAGAAATTTTATTTTCTCAGTATTACATTTCAGTAAAAAGCGAAGCGGGGGTTTTGAAAATTTTTTGCTTAACAAAATAACAAAACAAACACTTAAAAGGAGGAAAAATCAATTCTTACCAAGTTCCAATTCAAAGGTGCGGTTCTACTCAATTGCAAACATTGATCATAGACATTCAATTATTTAAACTTAACAATGCAAATACTTGGTCAACTTATTAGGAAACCCCAAAAAGTGGCAAATTCCCTAAGGTCATTAACTCTAATGAACGTCAAGTTAACGCTAATCACCTAAACAATTTTTTACGAAACCACTCTAAATTATTTAGATAAAGGCATTACGAACTTTGGAACAACCAAGACAGCTAATCAGATAAAACAACTTTTATCTAATTAAGAAGCTCCTTTAATTCCTAGAATTAAACATGCAAGCCATGCAATATGGAAACCCACAAAACATACACATGTAATAATCCTAATGTTACAGGTTCATTCAACATGACAATTACGGATCATGATCATGACTAGCAATCAAACATGTAGAATGATTAAGGCGTCAATTCAATCAAAATACATGCTTATAAAATTAACACAGGAATCAAAGAATACTTGCAATTGAAAGAAAACTAAGTTAAGGTTCAAGCCTCACAGTGTTGCAATTGATTACAACCGACCTCTGAACTGAAAATACGAGATCTAGTCGAGCATCTCCATCAAAATCCTCGAGTTCAAACAAGCTCGATTCAATATAAAAAAACTCTCTAAGAAGTAAAGGAAAAAGGTCTGAAAAAACTCTCTCAAAAATGTGTGTGCAAAGAGGCAAAAGTCCCTAACCTAAAGTGAAAAAGTGCTATAAATAGGGCTTAGGCAGCGTCAAGACGCTGGGGGGTGGCGTCGAGATGCTGCCCTCTCAAATAAGGAAAGAAAAACTGCTCGTATGTGTGGCGTCGAGCGGCGTTGAGCAAGCCAAACCGCAGCGTCGAGTGGCGTCAAGCAAAGACAGAAGCTTAGCGTTGAGTAGCGTCGAGCATGCCAAATCGCAGCGTCGAGCATGACGTTGAGCGGCGTCGAGCAGCGTCGAGACGTTGCTCCCTGGACAGATTTTGTAATGTTGCTCTAACTTTTCGTTCAAGTGTCCGAATGGCCTCCAGTTTAGCTCGTTTGAATCGTTATTTGATATAGAGTCTCCAAACACACCCTTTTCTTGAATCCCTACAAAATAAACAAATAAGTGTGTGAGGGTAACGAAAATGTCGTGAATTAGAGCTATAGAATAGCACATTTCAAGTGCTATCATCTAATCATACTATTGAGAAACTTAGACCCACCAATAGTCTATGTAATGGAACTAGAATGGTTTGTGATGAATTTCACAAAAACACCATTTATGCAAAAATCACAGCTGGACAACATGTAGAAAAGAAAGTTTTTCTTCCACGCATATAAATGGATATTCATTTAAATTCAAAAGAAAATAATTTCCAATACAACTTTGCTTTGCCATGACTATTAATAAGGCTCAAGGATAAATGATACCTAACATCGGAGTTTATCTTTCTCAATATGTTTTTTCGTATGGACAACTATATGTGCACTTTCAAGAGGGATCTCTATGAAAACAACAAAGGTATGGATCAAATGAAAATTTGACCAAAAATGTTACTTATAAAGAAGTTTTGACTTTGTAAACCAATTTGTTTAACATGTATTTTTGTATTATTTAACATAATTATTGTTACTACATTTGCTATCATATGTCACATATAGTTGTTTTTTGTCAATTAATTCTCTACCAATAGTTGTATGCCAAATTTAAATAAAAAAAGTTGTTATAAAATTGTATTAACAAAATATAGTATTACAGAAAGTGCATATTATATTATATATAATAATAATAGAAAAAAAAATTTAAAAAAACTTACAAAAAAAATATATTATATCAAAACTATGTTATAATATATGAAAAATTATATTATAATAGAAAAATAGTATAATATAAATATTATATTATATTAAAATTAGTTAGAATACAAAACACAAAATCATAATAGAAATAGAAAAACAAAACTAATATAAGAATGATAAAACTAATTTTAATTAGTTTTAAATTCATTTTAAATTAATTTTACTTCATAATATTTTACTATAATTATTATACGTGCAATGCACTTGGTAAAAAACTAGTAGTTTTAAATGGTTAATAATGTTTGGGAAATGTGAGGAGGAAAGGAATGAAAGAAGAGGAGGGAGAAGGAGAGTGATGGAGGAGATGAAAAGAGCGACATCAAAGCTTGATTAGGGATGTTCATGGGACGGGGGATCCCTGTTAAAGTCCATCCCCGGCCCCCATTAAATTCTCCACATCGCGAAATTTTCCATTAAATTTTGCAAGGATTGAGGTGGAGATTTTTCAAGGAATTCGTGGTGATTGAGTTTCCTGCAAGAAATTATTCTCCATTTAGGTTTTCTTGTTTAATTTCAATTAAATGAATTCTTTAGAGAAATTTTCAACTAAATAGTTAATTCTTCACAGGGAGTCCTCATTTAAATGGTTAATTTCCTATGAAAAATAGTCATATAATAGAAATAAAATAATATTCTACATCAAATTGTCTAATTATCTATCTATATAGTTCAAATGTTCCACAATATGGTTCAAACATATCAAATTATCCAAATCATTAGACAATAAAACCTTAAATTTAAGATTTCAAAAAAAAAAAAAAAACCTTAAATTCAAATAATTCATAATCTCAAAATTGTCCAAACATAGCAAAATGGTCCACTTAGAGGTAGGAATTTACAATTACGGATTTCAATTATACTTACAAATATTTCACATAATAAAATAGGATATTAAATGAAGTAAAAATAAACAATTAAACACATAATATGATATATCTTTAAGAAGTGTTATCCTACATTTGATTACTATATATTTGTATTTTATTATTTAACAATTAACCCACAATTAACTCATAAAACGATGTATTTGTGTGTATATATATTTGTATTTTATTATTTTTATTTAGAATTTATCTTCTTAATAAAATGGAAGACAAATTTTTATTTATTTATTTTTTAAATAAATTTTTAACTGTTTTAGTTAGAGTTCCTTTTAAGAGATCTAAGCCCTAAGTTTAAATTAATATTTGCAAAAAAGAGAGAAAAGAATAAGATTCTTTCCTCTAAAAAAAACAATAAGTTTTCTAACTTTCATTTGCTGTAGATTTTTTCTTGTTTTTGATTTCTTTTTTAGAGATCTTTTAAGTCCTACCTTTAGTTTAGAGAGATAAGAAGAAGATACCTTCCTTAAAAAAACAGTAAGCTTTAAACTTGCATTTGTTTGTTTGTTTTTTTTTTTTTTTTTTTTTTAATTTTAAAATTTTTTTTAATTGAACTTTCCTTGAGAAAAGTGAGTATTGATTTCTTTTTTAGATGGAAAATTTTGAAATCTTTTGTCCTAATTTTTTTTAGATTTCAGTATGCCTAATTTTTTTTTATTGATTTTTCCTATTAGGACTTTTGGTTGTAATTGAAGATTTTGTTCAAAAGGATTTTTCCAGAAATTTTCAGTTTTGAATTTCTTTTATGTTTATTTTGAACACTTTTTTATGATTTATACTTTTAATTTCTACATGAAAAAAAGTATGTTCGTATTGTTTTTACAGCAATTTCAAATCTAATTTTGGGTAAAATAGTGCAAATTTTTAAGCTTTTAGCGTTAAAATCTTGAGAAATTTTGTTTTAAGAAGTAGAAAAATTTCAGGTTTAATTATCCCTATTCCTAATTTATGATAGTTTTGAAAGTTTTAAAGGTTGTAGTATTGAAGAATGGTTGGTATTTAAATATGTATTAAAAAGTAGTGATTTTAGCCATTTTTAAGTATGTTATTGTTGGATTTTAGGATGTTTTAACCCAGTTTTTCAGATCTTTTTTGTAGTCCAAGAACTCTAGATAAGATTGTTTAGCATTTGGATTAGTTTTTGGACACTTGTGATAAAATTTTTGTTTTTGATTAGTAAAGTATTTGATATATTTAGGCCTCTAGGAAGTTGATGATTGTTCAAAGAATTGGTATTGAGAATTGTGGGTTATTGATTGAAGTAGGTAGCACATCTGCTCTAAAATAGAAATTTTTGTACAATTATGTTTTGATTATTTTTATTTGACAAAATATTTGAAAACATGTTAATATGGATATTTTTATTTGAGAATTGCGGGTTATTGATTGAAGTAGGTAGCACATACACATAATTAATATGTGTTAAAATTCATTTACATACCTTAAACCTAGGGTAGAACTTGAAATTGTGATGTAGGCTCTTTAATATTAGCCTTGGGTTATTCTTTTTAAGTTTTCGACTCTGTTTTAGATTAGCTTTTAGAGCTTTTATTTTTGTAAATTAGATTAATCAAGATTAGTTAGTCGTTTTCTTGACTTGGTTGTTAGTTCTAATAACCTTTAGGATGTATAAATAGCCACCCTTGCTATTATCAAACGGTTAGATCATTTTGAATAAAATTTAGTCTTTGATTTCACACCAAATTTGGTTTCAGAGCCCTCGAGTAAGAGATTCTTATGGTGGGAAAAAAGCCTGCTGCCTCTGGTAAAGAACCATTCGGAATGAAGACCACCACTTTGACATAAGCCCTCCAAGAACATCAACTCAATGCTTGCTATTGGTTGAAGAATCTATCGGAGGAATACAACGTATGATGGCTACTATGGCCGCTCAATTAGAAACGATCAAGTTGAAATTTGAATGACAACAAGCGGGAGAAGTGATAACTTGTAGAAATACAAGTTATTTTACACTTAGAATTAGATCATCCTTGCTTTGAGAGTACAAGAACTATGCGTTTATTGAGTATTTATCACAAAATTATGTCAAGTTTATAAGTAGCATGATTGCGTTGAGTAGTTGAGAATTATGCATTTTTAACATTCTGTTGAATTGAGAACATACTTAAGATTGCATTTCTTGTTGTGGGAATTAAGGTGAGCGCTTGAGTTCAAATGTCAAATGTTAGCGCATAAGCAAACTTGGAGTAGTTGAAGACAAAGCATAATTTGATTACCTTGCGTTGATTAAATCTGCCTGGTCCAACGTATAATAGATTGAGCACAATAGAAGTTTCGTTTAGAAGTGGGGACCATTAGCCGTTAGATCGTATCACATAAATAACACTTCAGCTGGAGAATGGAACGTGAAGTTTATTAGTACATGACGTCATTGAAGAATCAAGTCGTATTTAAAGGGGTTATTACGAAGGAGTGGAGAGACTCAGTTACCCTAATTTTCATCTTGAAGCTCTCGGTTCTCTCTAGCTTTCTTTGTAGTTTTCCTTTTAGATCATCATTGCTTTCATCGAAGACAAGAAGGAGAAGAAGAAGGCAATCGTCGCTTCTCTGCTTTGCGCCGCCATAGATTGTAGTTCATTCTAATTTGTTGGTTATCATTTCTGCATTTAAATTCCTGTACTGAACTTCGTTGTCAATTCAATTTATTAGCATGTTCTTCATCTCATCTTTTGTTCTTATTATTTTGTTTGTATTTTCCATCATGAGTGGCTAGATATTTAAGGTTTGATTCATGGTGAACTCTATAATGTGAATATCTTGTTTAGCAATATATGTTTGGAGGATTGCTCAACTTTCTCTTAGTTTTAATCATTTTTTATTGCTTCTTTCCGTTAGGCCAATTGAAGTGAAGTTTAAGCATAATCTAGCACCGAAAGGGTTAGGGTGAGTGGAAATCCTAAGAGGAACGAGTTGTTTTAATTACTAGGGTGTTTTAGACATAAAACAATCACTCATGAACAATTATAGGTCGAATTTCATGCTATTGAATCTTGTGCAGAAATATAGGGGTTTATTGTGCTTAACACCCTTCTTGAAAGAGTTAGGGTAAGTAGGGTCGCCTATGTTCAGTTGAGAGAGAAACTATACATGTGTAGCTAAATCAAGAGAGGAGCATTATATGGGGATCTACAGCATGCTTGTTTTTATTACTTGCGTTATTTCTTTAATTGTGGTTAGATATTCTGCCTTGCGTTGAAGCTTAGTTCTTTTATTTCAATTTTAGCTATTCAGCGCATAGTTGTAATATCTGCTCTTAACGTTTGTTTTCTAAAAATCTGTTGTGAAAAGGTTGTTTGAAGTCTTGAGTAAATTTTTATTCCCTATGGTTTGATCCTAGAAATATTTCCTTATATTTCTTGCATGCATGTGGTTTATACTTGGGTCATATTGTTGGGGTGGACATCGAATTCTTGTATGCGTCTAGCTAATGCAATTTTGAGTGTGAAAGTTATACTTTTTGAGTTAAATATCGAACGCATGCTTTTGAGAATTTGTGCAGTTGTAATTCCACACCAAGAAGAAAGAAACCGTGAACCTCAAATGCAACCAAATCAAGATTTTATGAATCCTGTCGCAAGAATGGCCGGTGAAGATAGAATTCAAATGAAGAAGGATTTTAAGAAATTATCAATCAAATTCATCCACTTAGACAAAGAAATGCACACCAAGAATCGAAATTGGAACACAAGTGACTTGATAAACCAACCACAGCCCCAATTGGAACACAAGTGACTATAAAATGAAGATAGATTTGCAGAACTTTAGATGTTGAGGATTTTCTTGATTGCAACTTATAGGGCGTTTAACTGAAGCTGTAACTTGGGAAAGGCCGAACAACACATACAAACACAATACTAATGAATTCCAAGTTGGCAGTTCATCCAATAACCCAATTTCGAAGGAGAAAGAAGAAAAAACAATTAAGAACCTTCAAGATCCAAAGGTTCATATGTTACGACCAAGAAAGTTCAAAATCACTATATAAGGCCTAATTTGGGTAAGTGTTTTGGCTGCGGACAGCATGGATATTTCTCTAATGAATGTCACTTGAGAAGGGAAGTAACGGTAATTGATGAAAATGATCAAGATGATGGTGGAGAGGAAGAACAATTGGAAGAAGATATAGCCTGACGATGGAGAACAACTTTCTTGCATTCTTGAGAGGGTTTTACTCACTCCTAAGATCGAGACACATCCACAAAGATATTGTTTATTTTTTACACAATGTACGATCAATGGAAAAGTGCGTAATGTGATCACCACAGTGGAAGTAGTGAGAACATCATTTCTCAAAAACTTGTTAATGCTCTAAATCTTAGAGTTCCATCCACATCTAAACCCATACAAGGTAAGTTGGATTAAAAAAGGAGGTGAAGTGATAATTCTCATTTATGAGGGTTATTTAGCTCTAGAACATAAGTTTATTATTTAGAAAGTATGTGTTTATTGTTGCAAATCATGTCATAAATAGCAAATTTAAGCTAAAACATGTGCTAAAAAACCTTGAGTTGTTAAATGAACTTAAAAAGGTGTAAAAATAGTCATTGTTGAAAGAATTCACGTATTTTTATGGTTTTGTACATGAATGGTTTGCAATTAGAGATGTCCACGGGGCGGGGCGAGGCTGGGATGATTTCCCCGTCCCCGTCCCCGCCCCCCATTTCATTCCTCATCTTTGCGAAATTTCTCATTTAATTTTGCGGGTATCGGGGCGAGGATTCCCTGCAGGGAATTCGTGAGGATCGAGTTCCTCGCAGGGAATTATTCTCGGTTTATTTTTTTATTTATTTTTTAAATTTTGATTAAATAAAATATTTTTTTAGAAAATTTCTATTTAAATTATTAATTCTTAATGGTAAATTTCTATTCAAAGAGAATTTTTTAAAATTTTCTTTAGAAAAATAAAATAATACATCATAAAATATTGAATTTAGTATTTATTATATATATAAATATACATATTAAAAAAATAAAGTAATCGGGGCGGGGGCGGGGAACGGGGAACTGGGCGGGGATGAGGTCAGGGACAGAGACGGGGAATACATTCCCCGTCCTCGTCCCCATTTAGCTAACAGGAAAAAAATTCTCTCCCACTCCCTCCCTATTCCTTGTCTAAACGGGGATTCCCCACCCCGTTAGGGTTGGGGCCCCATCCCCGAGAGGAAAATGAACATCTCTATCTGCAATGCCCAATTGCAATTGTACACAGAGAAAGAATTACAGGAATTCCAGATTTGGACGATCTTAAATATATTTTCTGAAGATATTCTACTTAATTTTCGGCATTGATGGAAAAGATCTTTTCATACATTAAAATCAGCAGAAACCCTAGACTTAAAGGGTCTATAAAAGGCGGCTAGAGCTCTTAAATCATCATCTTTGATTCCTATATAACCTTAAATCTTTGAAGAAAAATTTTGCTCTTGTTATTATGTTGTCCACACCGATTTTAAAGAAGACGAGCTGTTGCACTTGTTTCATCCAATCTAGTCAAAAGTCTAAGATTGTTACAACCTGATTCTCCTAGACAAAGATTAAATCGAGTTAGATTGAGAAAAGTGACCTATGGTTTTGCTTCACATTTTTGCATTTACAATTTGTTTAATTTTCGTTCTCAGTTTTCTGCATTTTTCTTTAGCCATGTTTGTACCGTTCTTCTTCTTTATGAGAACTCAAAGTTCAATTTGTAATTTTCATTCTTACTCCAACAACTTATATTATTTCTCTTTCTTAGTCAAGTTTGTGTTCTTCTCACAAAACAGTTTTATGTTTCATTTATGGTTAAAATACCATTTTCGTCCCTGTACTTTGGGTTTTGTTCCATTTTGGTCCATGTACTTTCAAATGTCCAATTTTAGTTTATGTACTTTCAATAAAGCTTAAAATTGGTCTCTATGACAAGTTTGAAGTTAATTTTTATCAAAATTGGTTAAATAATAATAATAATTTTAATACAAGAAAAGACGTCGTGTTAACATACTTCCAAAATTTATAGAGAAAAAACTAATAGAGACGAACTTTTTTTTTAAGAAAAATTAACCATAAACTAATAGTATGGATCAATTTTAAGCTTTATTGAAAGTACAGAGACTAAAACTGGACATTTGAAAGTACAGGGACCAAAATGGAACAAAGCTCAAAGTACAGGGACCAAAATAGTATTTTAACCTTCATTTATTAAAGTTTAATTATGAAGTTTATTTCATTCCAAGTTTTGTTCTTTATTTCTTTACTTATGAGCTAAACCTATCTTTGGGATTCGAATATATGAATGCCTTAGAGAAAGGTAGCAAAGACCTAATATGTGAAAAGTAACTTTGCTTGGTGCCCTAGCATTGTTTGCTTTTATTGATTAAATTTCTCATTATGAGTCTAGATTGATCACCTTGATTAGCATACAAAAATTGAGTCTATTACTGAGAAGGTTAGATGAGATTTGGTTTTCATAAAAGCAATTGAGGAAAAGAGCTTAGAAATAACACTTTGTTGTTTTTGACCGTAGACATAGGGCAAAGCCTCTAAAACCAAAAAGATTGTGTTTGAATTAACTAAGTTCAAATTAGCCATAAAAATATACATTTAATTGCTTAGGCTTCTAAAGATGCTTATAATTGAGGTCGAATAGATGTTGAATCTGGTTTACATTGCTTTGGTATTGAGTCAAAATTGCAATTGCATATTAGGCCGCAATTCCTTTCAAATGGGCAAAACCATGTTTGAATCCCTCCTTTATCATTATTATTTCTTCTTTTCTACAACAACCATCCCAACTATTGTTTTACACTGGTTACCTAGGTTGCACTCTTGTAGAAATCTTTGTTTTAAATTGAATTTTGTTACATCTGTTCCCTTGGGATTCGATACTTGAAATACTTATATTTTATTACTTGTTGACAGTGTGCACTTGCACTAGACTGAGATTTTTTTTTATTCAAAAAGTTTTCTACTAAAGCTCACACATTTTCAGTCGATCATGAAGCAACAATAAATTCAACTTGTATGGCACCTCTTTCTATTAGAAATCATTACAAAGACCAGATAATTTGTGATGTTTTAGAAATGGATGTCTATCACATCTTATTAGGAAGGCCTTGGCAGTATGATCTCCAAACTCTCCATAAATGGAGGGACAATACCTATGAATCTTCTCAAATCTAACTCCAACTACAAAGCTGCAGCAAATGCACATCGTCGTGCTGAAGAATTCAAGGAGGGAGACAGTGATGATTCACCTACGGAAGTCACGGTTTCCTAAGGAAACTTACAATAAACTCCATCCTTGAAAGCTTGGACCGTCATTTCACATGGCGACAATGCTTATCACATTGAGCTTCCAAATGACTTACGAATCAATTTGGCTGATATTTTTTATTATATTGTTCTTGATTCTTTTACTTCGGCCCTTCAACTTTGATCATCACTTGAGGACGAGTTATTTTTTAAGGGGTGGCAAATCTGATGTAAGCTCTTTAATATTAGCCTTGGGTTATTCTTTTTAAGTTTTGAGCTCTATTTTAAATTAGGTTATAGAACTTTTATTTTTGTAAATTAGATTAATCAAGATTAGTTAGTCGTTTTCTTGGCTTGGTTGTTAGTTCTAACATCCTTTAGGCTGTATAAATAGCCACCCTTGCTATTATCAAACGGTTAGATCATTTTGAATAAAATTCAGTCTTTGGTTTTACACCAAATTGTCTATAATTTCTTGAGTTGTGATCCTTATATTAGGTGACCAAGTAATATCGATGGCCAACTTGCATAAAATCTTTAACACCCATCGAACTGACATGAAGTTGTCTCTTGAGAGTGTTGAAATTGTTCTTACATAATTTGATTACACGTGTTATGACCTATAGTAATAAGGAATTTTTCATATGCTCCTTCAACGCTTACAATCGTATCATCTTTTAAATAATGACTTTAATCTTTGACACAATGATCTAGATGTGTATTGGTCCATTAAAAAAGAGTTATAAATCCAATCTAGATGTCCATTTAATAACTCTATAATATATTCACAACCTGAAGGTTGCTTCAAGATTCAAAAGATGTTCACCAATCTAGATGTCTATTTAATAGCTCTATAATATATTCCTTTTAGTTGTCTGCTGTATTCGGATGGTCAGGAGTCTCGAGATCAACTATTCTTTCAGTGTACTTTTACCAAATTCATTCGGTGTGGATTGATATCATATACTTGATGCATTTATACCCATGTCGATTGGTCTTGGGACTGAAGAGATTGAGAGCGAAAGGGACGAACGAGAGGGGCAGAAGAGAGCAAGAGGGACGGACAAAAGCAAGACATGTGAGAAGGGAGCGAGACCGAGAAGCGAGATTGGGAATTAGCACGCATTTATAAGGAATGACAACAAGGTAATTCCTTTTGATGATGACGCCAACAAAAGGGCATATAACCTTAGTTTCAAGTGGAGCAAATTTCATTTTGGGCTATTTGTATAACTTTTCTATGTTGATTGGTCCTCTTAAGTTATTTTCGATTTGCAATATTGGGGTGAGGAACCATCGAGTCAGCTTTGTAGAGTGTCGTGGCCTAACACTATCTACCATATTTAGCGGGAGCGAAATTCTTCGTCTGCATAATGGACCTCCTAGATCTCCCAAGGGCATCATGTATGCTATTCAAAGTGACATTTTTCTTTGGTCGTTGGGACGATGTGGGATCATGTCTGATCCTTTGCCAGATGGTTCTGCTTGGGATCTCCTCTAATTCTGATGGTAGTTAGTTTTTCTTTTGTTGTTTTATTCATGTGGTTAGGTTTGTTTGTTTCTTTACTAAGTTTTTGTTCTCAACTTGTGATTCTTCCTTCTTTTTTGTGCCTTGATCTCGGGCCATGAGATCCTCTTATTTTTTCTTAATATATTTACCTTTGCCAAAAAAGAAAAAGAAAAGAAGACCGAGTAATGTAGAGAGAGGGAATGTGAGAAATCAAAGGAGTGAGATCAACAGAGAGAAATAAGAGGGGATCTAGATTGATAGGAATGAGAACTTTTTAATGGTTGAAGAAACTAACAAAACTATATTTAAAAAAAAATAATCCAGAATCTTTGCTCATGTCTTGTTCTTTTGGATATGTAGAATAAATTACCTAACACTGATCATCTCATTTTCCAATCCATTTTTATTTTTTATATCACAAATTTAACAGTTTTTTAAGTTTCAAAAGAACAAAGATGGAATTGAAAGTTGTCATAAATATTAACCACCAATCTACATATATAGCCATTAACGAAATTGTCTCCTACAAACAAATTTAAGAGTAATTCATCCAGAAAGAGCTACCAAGCAACTCCGTCTTTGTTCATCCAGGAAACAGGGCATATCTTCTCTTGACCAAGCAACCAAGCATTTGAGCTCTGAAACATGAAACGGCATAGTACTTAATCCCAATGGTGCTTGTTTGAATTACTGAACATCTCCATATCAGTTATTGTGTAGGATAGGGAGTTAATACTCTGACCTGCTCTGCTTTTGCGCAGACTTCTTAGACACAATCAACAGTTGCTTGCAGATCAGTTGTTGGTTAATGTCAAAAAGCGCGGTGCAGTCATGCCGAGTCCCCATCATTTTCTGGAAAGATCAATGTCAGATTTTCATTGTCCCTGTAAACTTGAACAAGTGCAGCTGCTTTATAGACAAACATCCCAAGCATGGCTGGCGTGAGCTAGACACAAAAAGAGAATCACATGACAGCATGAGTGTGTAATTGTTTGGGGCTATATGCATTTATCATAAAAATTTTCCAAAACAATATGATATTCTTTTAACTAAGCGTAGCTCAAATGGTTAAGATAATATATTCTTCACCAAAAGGTTACAAGTTCGAATCTCTACCTCCACTTGTAAAACTAATATATATATATATATATATATATAGTCTTTTGTTACCTGGAAGTTAAAGAAGTCGTTGGCGAGATATTTATGAGAGATGATCCATAAAGCATATATTGCAGCAGGAATCACAAGCCTTGGAGATGAAAGGGCAATGCCACTTCCCTTCACGGATTTCTCAAACACGTTCTTGATATCTTCACTTCTTATTCCAATTCTGGCATAAGGAATGGATGTTGATTGTGACAAACAAGTTATACCTATCAATAGACAAATAGATCGACTATGGCATTTATTCGTACTTCTTTGTCTTTTTCTGAGTGAAGACATCAGGAATCATGTCTTTAGATAGTTTGTCAGCATGTTGATATAATAGCTGGAGGTATAAGCAGCTGCATTGGAGATAATCCCAGATGTTATTGCAGGATTACAACAAAACAACAAAGGTTCCTCTAATCTTTCAAAAAAAAAAAAAAAACAAAGGTTCCTCTAATATAGTGCTCAGCTTGTCCATTTTGTAGTATAGTAACAGCAGTAGAAATACATTTTGAAGCCTTCATAATTTTGAGAGTATTCGAGCGAACGTGAGTTAATCAAAATTTAAAAATGGATACTCATGTCTTTTTCCTCCGTAGGAGCCAAAAATTGATTTGACTGAGGTTCACTTTGATACTTCTCCAAGAAATTGTTTTGGAAGAGTAATGTTAATTAATAATTAATCTTCAAAACCTAACTCTTGATTGTGAACCACAGCACGTTAAAAAGAATTTTCAAAATAACAGCATCATTAAACTCGTATCAACCAACCTCGAAAGGACTCCTACTGCATAACTAATAGCAGCCTGAACAACAAAAACAAATAAAATTCTTCATCAGCAAGCAAGCTCTCTCAACATATGAGTCGTGTTAAGAAAAAGTGAGGTGTCACTTGAAGAAATGAGATGGCCTAAGGCAATAAATGTTAATGAAGTAGATACTGGAGTCTAAGAAACATTACAACTACTTTATGTTATAACTCGACTCCTACCTATAATTGTATCTACCAATGGAAAGAATGTAATAAATCAAAAACCACATTATGCCTTCTTTTCTTCTTCTTTGTATTAAACTGTAAATCAACCAAAAAAATATACTGTAGCACACAAGATAATGCCCTTTTCTTCTTCAATTAGAATATACCTGGAACGAAAATACTATCAGGCAATACCCACTGCATGCAGTTCCAATGCCAACAGACAAAAGCAATAATTCCCTCTTGAGCTGTGTTAAAAAAGGAATTAATGAACAACTTCCAAGATTTTGAATGATAAAAAAGTGCATTTTCCATTATCTTGAGCCATTATAAACTATTCTTTAGTTTCACAATGAAGCCAAAAATTAAATTGTCAAAAAAGGAAAAAGAAGAGGAGAAAAGCTTTAAATGCAACTAGATTCCATAGTAGCACTTGATTAATATAATTTTAAATTCAAAGCAACTCATATGATGAACGCCAAAGCCACAGTAGTTTAGGGAGTAAAACTTCATTTGCACATGGGAAGTGAAAGAAACAGTGGAAGCATTTGTAAACCAAAAATTATGTATTAAATCACCAATCAACCAAAAAGCTTAAGCTGATGGATTATGGTAAATTTAATTATATATCAACAACACCTTAACACTACCCCTCACTTGTGGGTTTGGAAATTTGTGAAAAGTCTAACAAGTAGAAATCAATATTAATTGGGGAGGAAATGGCTTTACATGGGTTCGAACAAAGGACCTTCTGCTCTGATATCATGTTAATTCACCAATCAACCCAAAAACTTAAGCTGATGGGTTATGGTAAATTTAATTATATCAACACTCTAACACTAAGGATTGAAGATGAGAAAAATCTTTGTGATAAGAAAATTCTTTGTGATATTGGAAAATGGAAGAATTTTGGATCCTTTCATGCGAAATTTGAGAGATGGTCTGCAGAAAAGTATTGTATGCCTAGTTTACTAAGGGATATGGTGGTTGGGTGGAGATTTTGGAGTTGCCTCTAAATTTCTGAACTCGTGGATGCTTTGAAGCCATTGGCCGTCATTTTGGGGGATCTTATCAGTATAGCTTCTTCAACCTTAAACAGATTGGATCGTTTCTCAGCCAAAATAGAAGATAAAAGGAACATTTGTGATTTTGTTCCAGCCATAATCAAAATTGAAGACAAAATGTTAGGAAGTATTTTCGTTCGAACTAGGGTCTTTGATATGTCTCCATCCCAATCTTCATCTTCTGACTACTCAGATATGGATTCTAGCAAGCTTGATAACTTTTTGGATTTTTTTCGCTTCCAAGAGGTCTGGGAGGATGAACAGTTTTTGTTCCACCTTTTATTGAAAGTTCGAACTTGGAAGATGGTTTGGTCATTGACGTTTTAGATAAGGCAGTTGATCAGCATATTAATGAGACCTTGGAAGAAGAAAACTCATTAATTGATGTAGGCTTGCATGATTTGGAGATATGGTTGAGCATTAATGATGGATTTGGTAAGAATGCAGCATTGAAAGTTTCATCTTTTATTAAAAATCCTAATTGTGAAGAGGTTCCAAACAATAACTCAAGCACCATTAATGACATCGGCAGGCTGATGAGTCAATGATTCAAATTCCACTTGACAAGGCGCCTATTGTGGATTCCAAGACACCTTTTGAAGTTTCCCTTAAGGCTTTAGAGTCTTCAAAGTCCGTGAGCATTATTAAGGTGAAGAATTGTCTTATTGCAGCCTATCCTTTGTCATATACTTGAAAAAAGGGCCCAATTCTTCATTTCATCCAATCCTTGAGGAAAATTCTTTGAACCCAGATTTAATTGAAGAAAATTGTTCAAGTCTTTTAGTCCCATCCGTGAAGCAAGTTGCCTCTTCACCACTGACCCCTCACATTCCTTGCCCCCCAATCCTTGCAGCCAATTTGTTTTCTCCCCTCTGAATCCAGATCCAGATTCATTATTAACAAGAGGAGTTATCCACTCTACAAAAGATCCTACTTCTCCCTCACATGATGATGATTCTGATGTTGAATCTGATTTTAGCACGACCAGTGTGGAATTGGTTATATAGCCTTTGGATATCAACATGGAGGATGTTGCTCTGGAAGATTCTTATTCTGAAGCTTTGCAATTGAGGCAGATGCCAAAGAAGTGATCAAGATCAAGGACGCATTGAATGAATGGGATAGCAAAGTGGGCGATGGTGATTAAGGTCTCCTCCTGCTGGGTTTTGAAGTTTTGGGATTCAAATTCCAATTCATGGAGTTTTACCCATAGAAGATTGATGAAGGATGAAGAGATTGTGGAGAACCAGATCATTTTGGGGATTCTTGTTATTTTGAAGGTTATTTTGAAGCTGGTTTCTACTTCGTGGTCCATTGATTCGTCAGTTACATATTGGGTTCTCTGGCTTTTCGTTGCAACTCAAAGCCTCTTCCTGGTGTGATCTTTCCAAATCTTTCGAAGGCTATTCTTGTTGTGATATTAGTTTGAATTGGCATGTTTTTATTATTGCTTTGTAATTCTTTTTCTTCTTTTTTTTCTCTCCTTTGTGGAGTTTGTATTTTGAGCATTAGCCTCTTTTCATTACTTCAATGAAATCTTTGTTTCCTTGTCAAAAAAATATATTCTGAATCTTTTGGTTCATTATTTCAAGGAGACAGGGATACTCTTCTTCCTCCATCCTCAATTCCTGGCAAATTTTCCTCTCTTATTGAAGCTTGTGGTCTCGAGATGTGTGAAATTCCCCCATTGGTTCAAGAAGTAAACCGTGTTAGGGTTTAATTTTGCCAAGTTTTGTTTTGGTTTTTTGAAGTTATGGAGACATGCCCCTTCTGTTTTACTTCGAGCTCCTCTTTCAAGCTTTTCGGTCCTGTTTTGGTTAAATTCTTTCAAGCTTCCCAGTGTTTTGTATTAGTTTGCTATCTAAGTGAATAGTTCAGCTTCCTTTTCAGTTGGCTTCTTTGGTGGTTTCTGCTCCGGTTCAAGCTCTCTTCAGCTGGTTTTGTTGTTGTTATCTTGTATTTCAGATGCTTTTGTCCTCAGAGGTTCCCGAGTGTTTTGGTGGAGGTTTTTATCTTGATTTTTGATGAATTTTTGTGTTCTTTCAGCGGGATTTCTTTAGTGTTTGGCTTCAGGTGATCTCTCTTTGCAAGCTTTTCTTTGGTTCTCTCAACATCCTCTCTTTGTTATGTGGATTTTCAAAGTTTCAAGTTTGGTTCGAGCCTCAAGTTCTTTGCAAGATTGTTCTTTTCAGTTTTTTACTTCTTTTTTGGGGCGCTTCGTTGTCCTTTTTATATCTCGATTTTGTTCCTTTTTCACTCCCTTGTAGAGTTTGTATCTTTTGAGCATTAGTATCTTTTCATTTATTCACTAAAAAAGTTTTGTTTCTTGTTTTATAAAAAATAAAAAAAAAATTAAAAAAAAAACCACCTTACATAAACAACCAATGAACATTCTGAGTTCAAGTATCATACAGCTTCATATCTGAGAACGTTAAGTTTCTTCTTTCTTTCACGGTCATCTGGGAGTACCTGTTAAAGAAAATAGAAGAAATAAAGAAAATCAATCTTCTATGAAAGCATGAATAACTGATCTTATGTGGCAACTAATCCAGTACAATTAAATTGATTATTTTTCTCTTTTTTGAGTTCACCATGTGGGGACGGGGCGGGGGATTCAAACCTCTAACCTCTAGGTCGAGGATATATGCCTTAACTAGTTGAGCTATGTATAGGTTGGTATAACAATTTCGTTGGTTGTTAACAAAAACAAAACATAAAGTGACTTATGAAACTCATATAATATGATAGTCGTCGAAGACTCACCTTATTACCAGCTTTTTTATTGATTGGTGCAGAGTTGCCACCTGAGACCCATGCTTGAGTGGAGGACAATTTCAAAAACCCACCATCATCATCGTTTTCAACAACCTACAAGATGTAAATTAAGAATTAAGGGAAAAAAGACGAGCTTGCCTAATCCTCAGAAGAAGATAAAAGAAGCAGAACAACATTTAGTGTATTTAAGCATTGAACCATTCAAAACACAGTTTAGTTTTCAGAAAGTTAACAAGAACTTCTAATTACATGATATTCACCAATTTAATGTTCTGTAAATAATGTAATGTACAGTACACCAAGTGCAAATAAAAACATCTTTCTTTCATGGCTTTTTTCGGTTTTCCAAAAATCTCACAAAAAAATGATTTCAATATTATGTGGAAACTCATTCAGTGTCTTTTCCTTCTTTTATATCCAGCTCTAATAACCCATGCAAGAGGATGTTATTTTACAAACAATTCTTAAGTAGAAATTTTGGTGTTATTTGTTCATCTGCCTGAGAATTTGGATGGAGATGGACATGAACCACTATCGTTATCATTTTCATCACCTAGTTTGACATGTTTGTGCATGTGTTTTTCATTTACTTATACTAAGTTGGATGCGTTTGGACTATCATACTACTAGAGGAAAAAATGGCTACAAGGGGCAAGTGACGATACATATAATGCTTGTTGAAGATTGTAGAAACATATTAATTTCTCTGTCTCCAACAGCTGGATATCATGCATATACAAGCCCATAAAATTCAACATCGAAACTGAAAGCATTAAAATACTAAGCATGCTGTACCAGCACTTCTTGTGAAGTATCAGTAAATCTGTCATCACTGGCATCTTTAAATTTCAAGCCCTCCCTCCGCCAAAGCATATCAGAAGTTTTTGATATAAAATCCCCATTTAGTTTTCGTTCCTCGAAGAATGCTTGTAGAACATCCTCTTCAGCAATACCACTTGCTGAAAAACAAGATACTATGTGAAGATTAGCATGCACTAGTTAGCCAACTTAAAGTTAAAAGCACTGAAATAGGCTGTTAGAAATAATAGTAATAAATTACTTATAGAAAAGAAGACTACTAGATATTGGAAATTCAAGGAAAATCCCAAGCATGACGTCAACAGTACAAGACCAAAAGAAGAGGACACAAGTCTTTGTATGTTTCGAATAGCCTAGTAAATTAGCATGTGGTTGTATGCGACATAAACAATTATTTATAAATAATAGGTATTTATGCATAGATAATATGCAATTTAGTCAATAATTTCATGAAATAATATTTTTTTCGTTACAAAAATTAGAAAAAGACTGAATGTGAATTTTATAATATTTTATCGTAAGTTGCCGCGATTCACTAAGATTTAGCCCTTTGTTGCTCCAATTCAAATAATATTTTATCGTAAGAACAAAAAATATTGCTATTTATTAAGGATATAAAATCCTTTGAAGTTTATCTTATCCTGCTTGATTAGAAGACAGTAAAATAATATCCTTTCATGAAAACAAATTAATTTAAATGAAATTATATCTTTAAAAAAACGTGAATTGAATATCATATATAAAAAAAGTGTTTAAGGCCATTAGATAGTTAGCAAAATCAAATCAATTTAAGCAAATTTAACAGGATATTATACCTTTTTTATGAAAAAAAATCAATTTTTACCCCTAAACTTAGCCAGCTGTATTAATTTTCATCATAAACTTTCAATTTCATCAAATTGAACTCTAAACTTAGAAAAATGTTGCAATTTTAACCCTCTATAAGATTTCCATTAATTCACTCACTAATTCTAACAAAAAATAATGTAAAAAACTCCAAAAACTCATTAATTTAATAAAAATCAAGCCTTGCACGAAATAAAATTTGATTAATGCACAAAATAGACCATTAAACAAGTTTGTTAAAACTTACAAATTCAACCAAAAAGACCAGCTCTATTGTCGTTTTTTTCTAGATCCTATCAATTTTATACAAAATATATGTTTTATAATTCATTGGACACACATGAGAACACTTTTATCAACGATTCTTTAAACGAAAACCTACCATAAAGTAAAAATTGCAACATTTTTTAAAGTTTAAGGTGAAAATTGCAACACTTATCCAAGTTTAAGGTGCAATTTGATGAAATTGAAATTTTAGGGTTAAAATTTATTCAACTTGCCAAGTGCAGGGTTAAAATTGGTCTTTTCCCTTTTTTTTTTAAATGCTACTAGGAATTTCATAGATGATATGAAATTAGTATTACTAATAGAGGGAAGAAAAAACCAAGCCTCAAACCAAGGAAGATTACAAATAGCCATTGAAAGAAGGATACAGTTTATGTCATGAGAAGCCTACAAAAAAACATTGTCAAGAAAGTAATCTTTGCTTTTCTCCATATCATTGAAAGTTCTATTGTTCCTCTCAAACCAAAAGGTTCTCAAAAAAAACAAAAAAATCTAATGAGTTTTAGCCTAGGGTTTTCTCCTCCCTTTAGAAGGGATGTCCAAGAAAGAAAACCTACATAAAAGTCTTTGAAATTCCTTGGTGGATGCCGGTTAAAGGACGAAAGAAGAGTCTACCAAAAGCTGGAAGCAGAAGGATGAAGATATGACCCAAGCTTTCTGCACAAAATTCCTAGAGGTTGAGGAGAGTCCATTTAGTTAATATTAGCTGGTACCCACCCTCCTTATCCCAGCTCTTAAGCATACAGTGTTCAGTTTCTTGTCAAAACGCTGTTGAATTTCAGTGTTAGGTTGCATCCTAGTGGCACATATGTTCCAAATTCCCCATTATAGTCTCCCTCTAATTGAATCAAACAGTCTTCTAACTAGACAGAATCGATAGAAATCGAAAATTTCGAAAAGTGACTCCTAAATTCAATTAGAAGTTTTCCTTACCAAGCTCTTCTCAGGTCCACAGGAAAACCAAGCTAACAATGGGAAAAGGACGGGAGAACTGACCTGTGCAAATTGTTGTCTGTGGTAGTGGCACAGGGAGCTTTGATTTCTGAAAATGAGGTAATGAAGTAGCAGTGCGAGAAAGGAATCTGGTAGAAGATGGAGTCTGCTTGCCCGTGAAGCATGTAACATAGAAAGAGTTTCCATGGCTTATCCGAGCTTCAATCGTGCTTTGCAGTGAGGTAGGAACCTAAATATCTTTCTGTGAAACATTTTGTAAGGAAAAGAAGACTCTCTGACTAAATTTCACCTATGCTTTTTTATGGAATCTCTGGCTTGAACGAAATGCACGAGTCTTTAAAGATAAGCATCAAAATATACACTCCTTCATAGAATCTACCACCTATTTTGCATTAACTTGGAGCCACTTATCTCCGCCTTTTTGTAATTATGGCCTATCGACCCTCTTATCTCAATGGAGATCCTTCTTGTAATTACTCTGATAGGACCTACTTTTGTATCTATTTCAATCATCAATGAAATGGTTTTGTTTCCTATCAAAAAGAAGTGAAACATTTTGTAAGGCAGCTGAGTTTCATTGATGAATGAAATAAAGGGAGATAAAGACTCTCAATCACCTAAAGGTGGATTACAAGAAAGATCTCCAATTACAAATTAAAGAGGAAAGATTGTAATTGTTAAAAGCATGTTTACATTTCCACCAATCAGGTGCATGAAACTGTAAGGTATTCACTTACAACAAGCGTACAGAAACTGTAATTCCTTTATTTACTCACAAACCAGAGTTACAAGGTTTTCGCCAGTTCGAGAAGGCGGTCTCTCCTAGTATTCCTATGTCTCACACAAAACAAAACGATAAAACCCCTAACGCCAGCCCAAAACAGATATATATTAAGTTAACACCTAAGGAGGAAGTGCATTTCCTAATCTACCCCTCCTAGCATACGTGTTAACAATCGGTGGCCTAACAGAAACATAATCAAATCCCCAAAACTATCCAAAGTCGAGGGAACGTCCCTGAAAATCCTTTCATTTCACTCGCACCAAAGAGCCCAGAAAAAAACCATGTTAATTGCAGAGCCATAAAATCTTCTGTGGACCATGAAAAGGATGTCCCACAAAGATTCAAGCTAGAATATTATAAATCTTGTTAGCCCAAACCATGCACCAACCCAAAGCTTCCAAGATAGATCCAATAGTGATGAGCTAAAGAGCAAAAAGCAAATAAATGGCTAGGACATTCAGCAGAAGAATTACACATAAATGGCTAGGACATTCGTTAATAATTAATTTCCCTTGTTGTCACCCGAGCTAGCCCTTGATGTAGGTGAAACCTACTCGGGAATTGGTGGGCTCCAATTCCCAATTAAAAAAAAACAAATAAGTAAATAATAAATAGATGGATATCTCTAAAACCTTTTGCAATCGATGTCCAAAGAGTGGTCAGTTATTCCTAAATTCTAGAGTAAAATTTTTTTAAGCCAAACTATATATACTAGGCTAACAAAGTAACTGTTACTAGCTAAACCAGTAGCTACAACAAATACAGGCAAATGGTCCATTAGGCCCAAAGATAAATTACCAACCCCAACCTCTATCGTCACAAGCTCTAAGAGTTCAAATCCCAATTAACTCAATGGTGAAGTGACCAACCCTTTGGCATAAAGAGTCCCCTCATAATATTCCTACGTAAGTTATAATTATAGGGGTGTAAGCGATTTGATTTACATCCATTTTTGGTTAAAACCAATGTTGAAAATCACCCGATCGCACAAAGAAACAGATAACTGAACCACATGGCTATTTTTTCAGTTCTATATTTTCAAAATTCGACCCAACCTAGGTTCCACTCTATTGCCTTTCCTTTCCAACCGCTCTCCTTTTACTATAATCAGCACAACATAAGTGGAAGGCAAGTCTACCCCTCGGAAAAGAAGGTTTTCTTCCAAGAGAAACAAAATAGCAAGTGTTGAATGTCACCAAAACCTCTTAGTGAAGAAAACCACTCCCTGCTTCAATGCTAGTAGAAATCCTCAACACAAAATCAAAGATGCGGAAAGGCCCTTCATAAGGTACAAGAAACAAACCCTAAACCAAATGAACTCTGCCCCTAAATCTCCGGCAATTTCCTCCACCGAAAAAGTAATCAATTCAATCAACTTTCTCGATAAAACCGATTCCGAACCAACCCAATCCAGAACAGCAGACAATTAAAGTCAACTCTACATCTTCGTCACAAACCTCCATTCATCAGATAACAGCAATCAATATAAATATAAAAGCTACGGTGGCTACTGAAGTGCAACGATTAAAGCACGAAATGAAGAAAGAAAGGGGAAAACAGGGAATTACCGGAGAAGCAGCGGAAGGATCCGAATTTCCGTCCAGATTTCGATCTGTGTCCGAGTGAAACTGCATTGAATTGTTGGAAATTCCGATTAAGATGGGCGTGGCGCTGTAGAGGCGAAGTGGGGAAGGGGAGAAGACGAAGAGAAGGGGTTGTTTTGGTAAAAGAAGAGAAGGAGGAAGGAAATGGGGGTAGTATTAGTTGAAATGCACCAACAGACGACATTTTTTCTTGAAGTCGTCTTCCTCTTCTTCTTCTTCTTCGAACTGCTGATGATTTTGGCAGTGGAAACAGAGAGCCACAAAGGTCGCTGTCCAGGTAGAAATAAAAACTCAAATGGGATGCTCGGTTCGGTTCGGTATGTTCTCTGCCAAACCGACCCGGTTCGGTTCGGTTCGAATTTTCTTCCAATCAACCCGACCCGCCAATTTTACACCCCTAATAAGTAGGATGGGGAGATTCGAGCATCCCATTTATGTTTTTATTTCTCTTTGTTGGGTTCTGTTAAATACAAAATTTAAATTTGTGTCTAATATGTTTGTTAAATTTTTAAAAACTTAACATGTCAAGAACTTATTAAATATAAAATTGTAAGTTCGAAGATTTATTAGACACTTTTAAAATTTAGAATATATTAGATGTAAATACGAAATTTTATGGGTCTATTAGACACTTTTAAAAATTTAAAGACTTAATACATTCAATTAAGGTACCATTATGCCTGGCATATCTTCATGTGACCAGGCAAATAAGTTTGCATTGGTTCTAAGGAAACTGATAAGACTTTCTTTTTGTTCTGCGCCGAGTTTAGTTCCAATGTTTACCCGTCTATCCTCGGATGTGAACAAGATGGATTCCAGCTCTTCTGTCGGTTGACCTTTCTTGTCGGCCTCGAGCTCCTCCTGTTGGTTGATTTCACCTTTCTTTGTAACACCGAGAGCTTATTCCGATTCAAGATGCCCCTCAGCAAAAATAGTCGGGTCTACCTCGGGCAACAAATGTTGGTCGATCTTAGAGTTGTGCATCAGTGTGGTGCTTGCCACACAGGTTTCAATGCTTAAGTTAGATCAGAGTTTTAGAAGTGTAGCAAGGATTTAGAGTATGTGGAAGAACTTACCTTTAATGAGGTTATAATCAAGTATTTATATGGAGAATGACCTAGGGTTTCTCATTTCCCTATCAAATTTGGACTTAGAGAAGGAAAACGAGCTAACCAAGGGCATCATGGATCGGGGGCATATGTCTGAAAAGGTCACCTCGGCCTCGGCCTCGGCCTCGGCAAGGCTAAGGTGAGGATTCATTTACTCCCTAAGACCTAATGGGTTACCTCTAAGCTCGGATTCTTTTCATTTTTCGAGTTTGATCATCATTGGGCTCATCTCACCTTGATTTCCAGCTCCCTTATTTCCTTTTTCATTTTGGGTTTGTCCCTTAGGTCCAAAATTACCCCTAACAATCAAAATGTCGTGTAAGCATTAAACTAAGAAGGCTAACAATAGAGAATTCTTAGACACAAAATTGAAAGTTCAATGATTTATTATAAAAATTAAATACATTGACTAAATGGAATCAACACAATCTCAAAAGTTCATAGACCAAATTTATAATTTTACAATTAATAAATTATATAAAATTCAACCAATAAAGCTCTTATAATTAAGTTACAAATAATTGAGAATTCCAACCTTTTACATCTTTTGTTGCTTATATTATTTTAATAATACCTTGGTTAAAATACCATTTTGATCACTGTGCTTTAGGTTTTGTTCTATTTTGGTCCCTGTATTTTTAAATGTCCAATTTTAGTCTTGTACTTTCAATAAAGCTTAAAATTGGTCCTTACTCTTAGTTTTTTCCAAAAAAAATTAGTCTCTATTAGCTTTATCTCTATAAATTTTGGAAATATGTTTACATTGTGTCTTTTCTTGTCTTAAAATTATTATTATTATTTTACCAATTTCGATAAAAATTAACTTCAAACTTATCTTGGGGACTAATTTTAAGCTTTATTGAAAGTACATGGACTAAAATTGGACATTTGAAACTACAGAAATTAAAATAGAACAAAATTCAAAGTACATGGACTAAAATAGTATTTTAACCTAATATCTTATAGTTAGCATTTATTGTTGTTGTTATTATTATTATTATTATTATTTTGGAGTCTGGTAGAGATCATTCAAACCTTCAATTTTAACAATTAAGATGGGTTTAGATTAACTGTCTTTGTTTTTTTTTTTTTTTTTTTTTTTTTTTGAACCTGTAAATTCAACAGCCAAGATCAGATACATACTTCCTTATTAATCAACGAGGACACCCAACCGGGGTAGTTATCAACCCAAAATTTGGACTGAACCTCCGTAAGGGAGGAAGCCTCCCCCCCTTCTCTCCTACCCAGCACCGTTCGAGCCAGAAGATGAGCAACATGATTACAATTCCTTGGGCAGGAAACGAAGGAGATGACCCCCAAACAAGGTGCTATTTCTTTCACCTCATCTACTATATTTTTCAATTCGAAAAGGTCACTTTGCGACTCATGCAAGGCGTTGATTAATTCGACGCAATCTGATTCAACCACAATGGGGAAGAGAGGGTAATTCGAAAGCCGACCCAGCGATTTCAGCCCAACCAGGACTGCCTGACCTTCTAAGGCTTTTATCGACCAGTTACTTCGCCATTGTTGGAAACCGACGCAGATGGGCAGTCCCCGAGAATCGCGAACAACCCAGCCCAGACCTCCATCTTTCTTATCATCACTCCACGAAGCATCGGTGTTGATTTTCCAGCAGCCTTCTGAGGGGGGGGACCACATGCTCTGAATCACACGGTTTTCTGGTCTCTCCGGTGCCAGGTATCGATCTCTACCTCCCTCCAGTTCTGCTAAATGTCTATCAATTAGTTGGAGAATGATCTTAAGGTCTGGGGGACGTTTAGCCTTTGTGGATTGGCAATGCGAATTCCTGAAATTCCATATACACCATAGAATTGTTGTAGCTTTTGCGAGTTCCTCTTCATCCATCTTGCCCTTCATCCAGTCCCAAAAATCTAGCGGCTTCCATACATCCCTGCACACCAAAAACAACTCATTAAGGAAAGAAAAATAATGAAGCCAAACCTTTTTAGAAAAACTACAAGTCCACATAATATGGCTTGTAAACTCTTCTTTACGGCTGCAGATAGGGCAGAATCTAGGTATGTCAATTCCTCTTTCAGATACATTCACCCTTGTTGGTATGGCATCATGAAGTGCTTTCCAAGTTAGTAATTTAGCCCTTGGAATGGCCTTAATCTTCCGGAAGCTCTTCCACTTATAGCTCAACTGCTCAGAGGGTGTTGCTTGCCCAGTATCAGAGTTTGAAGTAGCTAAATGATAGGCGCTTTTGACGGAGAAGGTTCCTTTTTTATCCAGACCCCATATAATTTCATCCCTATCAATACTCCTCCCACATGGCATTCTGAGGATATCTTCTGCATCAAGGGCTATAAAATTTTCTTTTATAAGAGATTCATGCCATTTTCCTTGGTTGTCTATTAGCGTTTTAACCCGTTTGTTTTGGAGGTGCTCCTTGATCCAAAGAGGCGTTCTACAACCAGCTCTATCTATCCACGGGTCTCTGTCAATCATTATATGATGGCCATTGCCAACCTTCCACCTATACCCCTGGCTAAAGATCTCCCTCCCCCAAATTATACTTCTCCATGTTAGGGAGGGATTCCTTCCAAGATTGGCCTTAAGGAAATCCCCGTCTTTGAAGTACCTGCCCCTCAGTAACCGGGACAGGAGACTTTCCGGGTTCCTTAAGATCCGCCAACTATGTTTTGCCAACATTGCTTGATTGAAACATGACAGCTCTCTGAACCCAAGGCCGCCCGCCTCTTTGCTCAGACATAGGGTCATCCAGCTCATCCAATGGGCTTTCTTTGTATTCTTCGAAGCCCCCCACCAGAACTGAGCGCAACACTTATTTATCTCGGCACAAATACTTCGAGGCAACCGGAAACAACTCATAGTATAGTTTGGAATTGCCTGAGCGATGGACTTGATCAAAATCTCTTTGTCGCTTTGAGAAAACAACCTTTCTTTCCACAACTGAAGAGCTTTCCAAACTCTTTCTTTGACTCTGTGGAAGATTTTGTTCTTATCTCGATTGTTTTGGGATGGCATTCCAAGGTAGTAACCTAGAGACTCGGTCCGCTTAACCCCAAGGATATGACTAAACTCTGTCACTTTAATGTTAGCTACATTCTTGCTTGTCATAAAAGACGATTTCTCATAATTGATCATTTGGCCCGACGCCCGTTCATACACATCCAGCACTTCCTTAATCTTCCTGCAATCCTCCACCTTGGCTCTGAAGAAAAGTAAGTTGTCATCTGCAAAAAGAAGGTGATTAATTACAGGACAATGTCTATTTATGCGAAAACCTTTAAAGTGAGATAGCGATTCCTCCCTGTTTAAGATTGCTGACAGACCCTCAGCACAAATGAGAAATAGATATGGAGATATAGGGTCGCCTTGTCTCAACCCTCTTTTTGGCCTGAACTCACTCTGAGGTACCCCATTAATGAGAACCGAGTAAGAGACCGACTCCACACAATTCATAACCATATCGATCCATCTTCTAACAAAGCCCATTTTTTCCATCATTTTTCGGAGGAAAATCCATTCAACTCTGTCGTAAGCTTTGCTCATATCCAGTTTCATCGCAAGAAAACCTTCCTTCCCTGTCCTCTTCGAATTCAAGGCATGAATGCACTCAAAACCAATCATTACATTATCCGAGATGAGTCTTCCAGGAACAAAAGCCGATTGAGTAGGGGAGATCACTGCATCCAATGTAATCTTCAGCCTGTTCGCCAAAGCCTTTGAGATAATCTTATATATCACATTGCATAAACTTATTGGCCTATAGTCCATCATTTGAGTTGCCTTTTTAATCTTTGGGATTAACGTGAGCAGAGTTCTATTGAGCGGTTCGACATTTTCATCATCATTAAGAATTTTTAAGCAAATCCCAGTTGTTTCTTCACCCACCTCATCCCAGTATTTTTGGTAAAACATAGCGTGAGCCCCATCCGACCCTGGGGCTTTCGAGGGATGCAAAGCCTTGAGAGCTGTCTCCACATCAGCTTTAGTGAAAGGTTTTATAAGCTCCCTATTATGTCTCACTGTAATTGTTGGGTTGATGCCTTCCAGAATTTTTCCTATAGCTTCTGCACTTGGTTGAGAGGAATGGAATAGGTTACGAAAGTAGTCATTTGCAACCTTTGCAATTTCCTCCTCTTGATCCACCCACTTCCCTTGCTCGTCTTTTACTCCTTCTATCATATTTGACCTTCTTCTTTGAGAGGCTTTTGAGTGAAACCAACGGGTGTTCTTATCCCCCCAGTTGAGCCATACTTCCCTCGACCGTAATCTCCAATACTTCTCTTCTTCTTCAATTAAAATATCGAACTCACGTTCAACTTTCTGTAACTTCTCAAAACTGTCACTTCCCTTTTCCTCCATAATCTGCTTTATCTCATGCTCTTTCTTAGCTAGCGCACTCTTGAGGGACCCGTTGAGCCTTGATTTGTTCCACTTGGATAGTTTTTCCAAACATTTTTGGATTTTGGTATTATACTGATCAATTCTAGCCCCCCCTCTTGCTGCCAATGAGCCTTAATGATTCTTCGGCATTCTTCAAACTCCACCCAGCTTTCCTCAAACTTAACATTCTTTTTTGGTCTCCTTCTCTTCTGTGTATGCGTATAGGTTTCCAAATGTATCAAGATCGGCCTGTGATCCGAATTATGGAAGCTTAGATGCTCCACTCTTACTTTCTTCATCAAAGTCATCATGCTTGGGTTTAAGAAGAATCTGTCGAGTCTCTCTTTCACACTATTAATATTCCTCTTGTTCTTAACCCATGTAAACTGGTCGCCCTGATAGCCCGGATCGATAAGGTGGCAGTGATTAATAACCTCACGGAAATCCTCCATCTGCTTCGAATTTTGATTAGCCCCTCCCTCTTTTTCACTGTTAAACATAATCTCATTGAAGTCTCCTCTGAGGATCCATGGAAGGGTCCCTACGTTGTTCAATCTTTCAATTAGTTGCCAAGACGCGTTTCTTTTATCCTTAACAGGATTACCATAAAAGCCAGTAAACCTCCACCAGCAATCCTGGCTTTTAATTGTAGCATCTATATGCCCTTCAGAAAAAGAAGATATTGATACATTTAAATCCTTATTCCAAAGCAACATTAGCCCTCCCCCTTTACCTTTACAGGGGACACAAAAGCAGTAATCAAACTTTACAGTTAGTTTAATTTTGCCCACTTTGCTTTCGTTACACTTAGTTTCGGAGAGAAACACCAGTTGGGGAATTTTGCTACCCACTTCGTAGCGTAAATCACGGAGCGTTCGAGGGTTCCCCAACCCCCAAACATTCCAACACAGGATTTTCATGATGTCCGGCGGGGCTGGCTCCCAGCCTCCGCCGATATCCCTTCGCTTGTTTCGAAGTAGGTTGTGCATAATTTTTTTGCCAAATGATCCTCCTCCTCTGTCTCCATCATGTGTTTCTGTCCTGTTCTGTTCCCGGCCATAAGAGCTCCCTCAATGTGAAATTTTTCTTCTCTAGCAACCCTTTTCCACTTTTTAACTTTCGTTTTGAGCTGTTCTATAGATTTTTCTTCCCCGAAATTTTCAGGGCTGTTATTTTGTCCTTTGGGTCGTTGACTACTTTGTCTTGCTGTTTTCATATCCATTTGGTCTGAATTGAACCTTGGGCTTAGATTATTCATATTCAATCCACTAGGCCCACACACTAATCCTTGTCCCATGGATTAACTGTCTTTGTTGGTAGTTGAGGGATAAATACTCTGATGTCATTTGATGAGTTAACATGGTCTTACAGGCTTGTCGACATATATCACTGTCACATAAATGCTAACATCTCCATGAGATGGACATATAAGAATTATTTTTGAATGGTATACCAAAAGTAAATAATAAAAAAAATCCTTGGAACCGATTTAAAATATATTTCAACCTATATTTCATATTTATATTTCATCCTATTTTTTCAATTACAAGATTATAGAAATTGGTTTTCCATTTTATGCATAAACATTCACTAATTTATTTCAGAAATGATAGATTTTTTTTTATCCAAATTGATTTCACATTCACATGTGAGTATATATCAATCAATACATTTGTTATCAGACTTAGTATTATTGATTGAATCAACAATTGATTTTTAGAGTGCACTTAAGATGACTTTTGAAAATACTATTTTTTAGTGAAATAATTCTTATAAGTATTTTTGGGCAAAGCATCAATTAAGAACTTTTAAGTGTGTTTAAAAATTTCAAAATCACTTTTGATTATTATAACTCAAACACAAACATCGTAAAAGTTTAAAATTGAAAGTGTTTTAATTGGCTAATATTTTTTTCATTTCACAAATTAAAAGTCATGTCAAATTTATTTTCTATCGTAGTCAAACAATTTAGTTGAAACATTTGATTTTATGCATAATCAAGCGTATGAGATAATAGAATTGTTTTTTCTTTTTCCCTCTTTGTTAAAATAGTGTGTTTTCTCATACCAATAGATCTCAGTCTAGAATGACAAAAATGGACAAAGGATTTTCATTATATACATATTTAAAAAATTCCCCAAAATATTACCATTCAAAGAATGAGACTTTCAAGGGAAGTTATTAAAACTTTGATTAGTTAAACAATGCTTAAGTTAGCAAAACCAAATATATACAAATCGAAAGTGGAAAAAGAGCTACTTTAATAGGAAGAGAAGTATTAACTCAGGGCAAAAATTAATTTATACTCCTAAACTTAAGAAATTATATCAATTTTCATTTTAAATTTTCAATTTCATCAAATTGGACCCTAAGTTTAGATAAGTGTTGCAATTTTTACCCTCTATTCAATTTCGGGTAATTCATCAACTAATTTTAACAACAAATAGTAGAAAAAATGTCAAAAACTCATTAATTTAATGAAGTCAAGTTTTGCACATAATTAAGTTTAATTAATACACAAAATCAACCATTAAATAACTCTATCAAAAGTTACACATTTCAACAAAAAAAAAAAAAAAAAAAAACCAACTCTATTATCATTTTTGTCTAAAATCCTTTTAATTTCATACTAAATATATATTTTATAATTTATTAGATGCACATGAGAATACTTTTTTCAACGACTCTTCAAATGAAAACTTACCATAAGATAAAAATTGCAATACTTTTTAAAGTTTAAAGTGAAAATTGTAACACTTGTCCAAGTTTAACGTGCAATTTGATGAAATTGAAAGTGTAAGATTAAAATAGATACAATTTGCCAAGTTTAAGGTTACGATTGATTTTAACCCATTAAACTATTACCAAACCTAAAAGCTTAAACTAATGGGAGAAAAAAAAAAACTTAGACTAATAATTTAATGTAGATTTAATCTTTTTAATATATCCTCAATCTTCCTCTTTTAATCTGTGAGTTCGAAAATTAACATGAGAATCTGAGATCACTGAATAAGTGAACTGTCAAATATCCCAAAGGAGAAATGACACTAATACGACACTATATTAATCCACCGTTGAACCAAAAAAATTAACCTAAATAGGATGTGTATATTTAATATTTTTCATCTATTTTAAATAGATGAATCAAATAAAAGAATAAATTATATATATCACTTAAATATTCAAATCTGACTTTCCTCGAAAAGAAAAAAAAAAAAGAAAAAGAAAAAATCAAATAACAACAGACCAATGGAGTCAACGGTTGCTTGATCAAGCATGGCATCACTGCCAAACTCACAAGAAACACTAGAGTAGAGGGTATTAGATGGAGGGAGTGATGGATTCTTGCTCTAACTAAGGTTTAAAATGTCGATGTCGACAGAAAAATCGAAGTCTCAATTTTATGAAAATGTTGATGGAAATATCGATAAAATGTCGATGTCGATGTCGATGGATATTTCTAGAAAATTTTGACAAATAAAAAATTTAAAAATTATATTTTAAATAATAAATAAACATTTTACACTTTTTGAATGAATTAAAATACTTGTTACGATATTATATTCATATTAAGTTACATTTTCTTGTAATTTTTTTTTTTAAATATTTCATCAATTTTTTACAGTATAGTAGAAATGTCGATTCTTCCTTATGTCGATGTCGAACCCATGGACATGTGAAAATGTCGATGGAAATGTCAACATGTCGACGGAAATTTAATACTATGCTTCTAACCAAGACAAGCTTTTCTCAACACTCAACACTCCAAATTATATGCATAATCCTAATATCAACTTGTGCAGCTCTAGCACAAGCCCGAAGCAATTCGTAGTAATCGGCATGAGCAGCGTAAGTCAACGCACCTTCATCGATCTTTCTCGAGTTAACCTTAAGGGAATGTAGCAAAAACCTTCTCTTTCATTTCGGGTTTCAATCATCCGATCGCACCATCTATCGAAGTTAGTGTTGAAGCTTTGTCTTAAGAGGATAGTTCCTCATCACCATTTCCCCTTTTACTAAAAAAAACCCTTCTCTTTATAATTTACTCAATTCAAATGGAATGTAGTTAGCCCTTCTATTATTCACGTATACCTTAAACTGAGCACTAAGTTATCATCTCTGATCTGTTATATTCATGAAAATGTCATATAGGAAATTGATTAACATCTTATTACGATAAAAGATGTGTCTATCAAGTTTGATTTTTCTTAGTTGAATTCAGTGGGTTTGACTAAGAATAGTAGTAGTTATAATTAAAACTTTCAAAACTACGGTGACAAAATTAACCTCAAATCATAGTTACTAAAATAGATATCCAACCTTCATTCAAAGGTCAGTCCAAGTTCTCAATTTCCTTTGTAAAGCTGATTATCCCATGAAATAGGACTAATTTAGCATCTTCTCTTACTTATTCTCAATCAAAGTTTAGTTGAGTGCGCGTTTTAGTCTTATTTTTAGTAAGTTTCTTGTTAGTTCTAGTTAAGAGTTAGGTTTCTTGTTTAGTTTTACGTTCTCTTGTTTTTTTTTCGCTTTTCTTAGTCTTTTAGAATAGTGGTTTAGTATGTTTTGCTTGCCCTTTGTTTTGCAACCTAAGGTGTGAAAAGAGACTTGTTGAGGTGCTGTTGTTGCAACATTAATGCTCATCATTATGCAACATTGACTTGCAGAAAAGGAAGTTTGGGGCTCGCTTTTGATGACATAAGAAGAGCTTATTCCAAGTAGTGATTGTGCCCATTCTAATGGGTCAAAAATAGAAAGAAAAGAAAGATGAGGGGTTGTTGTATAAAAAAAAGAAAGAAAAGAAACCCTAATTTGGGTGGGTATGTGACATACTTGAAAAGGAGAGAAAGAAAATCAGTCGCAAATAGAGAAGTAAGGAGAAGAAGAAGAAAAATGCAGCAAGGAGAATAAGCTTATTCTGGAATTTTCATCAGCCATTCATTCTCGTTCTCTTCTTATTTTTGAGTTGTTGTGTCTTGCTCTTTATTTCTTGAAGTTTTAGTTAGGCTAAGTTGTTTTTCGTGAAAATAGCGTATAAATCTCCATTTGAATCTAAGATGTTTATGAGTAATGACTTGTTTCTGGTTATTTTCATTGTAAAAGTCATGAGCTAATTTCTTTAGGTTGTAATTTATGGAGCCATAGCTCTATTTTTGGAACCCTTATGCTTTGGAAATGTTATAGAAGTGTAGTTTGCTTATGGGTTTTTATTTCTCATTGCTTCTCTTAAAAGTGATCAACTTAGGAAATGGTACTAGATTGTTTCAATTTTGAACAGGTTAGAATGAGTGGAAATAGCATAAGCATTGCAAGTATGTTTGTGTCTTGAATTAGGTATGAACTCAAGGGTATAGACATATACTTTTGGCTTGTAAACTTATGGAATTTGGGCTATTCATGTGTTTGAAAGCTAAGTTTTCATAGACATATGTAAACTTTACTTAAAAACTAAAATTCGAGGATTAGAAATAATTTTTGGAATTTATTCTCAAGTTTTTTCGTTACTACACAGTGCAGTAATACTACACAATGCTATAGCATCAAACAACATCTGGGAGCTAAAATTAGCAATGAAATTCTATAAATTCCAACACCTTAGTCATTTGACTCTCATATTAGTTGCTATCAATTTTTAGTGCTTATGCTCTTTAGATTGCCAGAGCTTAATTCCATTGTGTTGAGCTTACTTTTTGTTAATTGTAGATCACTTAATTGCATTAGAATTAGCTACTAGTGGTACTCAAATCTTTAGAATTTGCCTTAATTAGTCCTCGTGGGATCGACCTTGTCTAATAATTTTTACCTATGATTGCGTATGCTTGCGTAGTGAGTTTTTGTACAACAAGCTTTTGACGTCGTTGCCAAGGACTAATTGTTTGTGAATTTTGTGAAACTGAGCATTTTTATTTATTGTTTTTAGTTTTTAGTTAACAAAAAAAGCTTTGATTGGTTACTTGTGTATCATGCTAAGTGCTAATTTTCTTATATGAACGCGGAGCACGATCCTAAATTGTTGCCCCTTGATCCTGAGATCGAACACACATTTCAACAAAGAAGAAGGGAACAAAAAGGAGCACACCTTTGATGTTTGCCTATCCAATCTAGCGTCAGTGAACTATGTAAGATATAACAAGAATTTTAACCCCTATTTGAACACATAGAACCTGGGTCAGAGGCAACTTTCGAACTTTTCTGATAAGTAACTCCTGAGAGTTGGATCTAACAACCTTGTTGAGGAACAATACCTTTAGATCTAAAACCCAAAAACCCCAAAATCAAGATGATTTCATCCCAAGGAAGAAGATAGAATCGGATTTACCTTGATGATCAATATCAAGGGTAGAGAAAACTTGTTTCTAAACTCAAGATTCGAATCACTCCACAAGTAGTTTGATCAAAGCTACTTGAATGATCCTAGCATGCAAATCTAAACACAAGATATGCAAAGAAAGTTGCTCATGGCCTTTAGGCTCAAAAGACTCAATTTCATTGAAACATCATCAAAAACAAATCTTCTCACCAAAGAAAACAACATGGATGGCTATTTATAGCCTTCAAACTAACCCTAGAGTAACCTATAGTCAATTGAAGGGTTGTAGTTCTCTTGCCCATCAATACCATGATGACCACTACCTAAATTGTAACCTATAACATTGAAATAAAAACTTTAAAACTAAAAATTACATAAGAGCTCTCTTAAATCCGAGAATTGAAACTTCTATCAACCATTCTAGTCTTTCTAACCTCCAAAGGTGTAAATGAAGCTCCACTTGAAGTAACTTGAAGTGTAGTCCATCAATTGATGCTTGACTTGCATTAAATGAAGCTTGAGATGCTCTTGAGTTCATTTAATTGCAACTTAAGTTCTTTCAATGCAACTTGACTTTAACTTTAATGCAACTTGACTTTAACTTTAATGCAACTTGAGTTCATCATAAATGATGAACTCAAGTTGCATTTAACGCAACTCCATTTTGAGCTCTTCTTTATTCTTGACTAGCGTTGTAAGATTCATATCATTTTCATTGAACAATCAAGGGGTTGGAGCTTCTAATCAGCAAATAAAACCTCCTACAACTCCAGGATTTCAGCAGCAATGATATCCTCAGCAAAATTTTCAGCCTCCTAAGGTACAAACTCATGATTCTACATCTTCTCTTGAGACTTTGTTAAAAGAACATATGGCCAAAATTGATGCCATAGTGCAGAGTCAGGTAATAGCACTTAGAAATTTGGAGAACTAAGTGAGCCAATTAGCTTCAGCTCTAAATAATAGGCCTTAAGGACTTTGCCTAGTGACACTAAGAACTTGAGGAACAAAGGCAAGGAAACATGTAAAGCAGTGTAACTTCAAAGTGGGAAAGAATTGGAGGAACCTAAAACTATACTTTTAAGGTAAAATAGCTCACCTCAATCTAAGAGAAGGTTGAAGATAGTGAAAAAAAAAGCGAAGTGTAAGAATGACCAGAACGATGCTGTAGCATTGCTACAACATCAAAAGAATAACCATGGTAATGTTGTAGCATTGCCACAACATCAGAAGGCAGAACATAACAATACTACAATATTGCCACAATAACAACCAGACGAACAAGTGACCACAAAACCGCCACCTCCTTTTTCTCAACGTTTTAAGAAAAATGAACATGATAAACAGTTTGATTAAGTTTTTGGAGATTCTCAAAGAGTTGCACATTAATATCCCCTTGGTCAAAGCTATGAAGCAAATGTCAAATTATGCAAAATTCATGAAAGACATTTTGACTAACAAGAAGAAATTTGAGGAATTTGAGACAGTGGCTCTTAATTGTGAATGCTCATCAATTGTCCAACAGAAAATTTTCCAGAAGTTGAAAGATCCGAGGAGCTTCACCA
Source organism: Trichosanthes truncata (assembly GCA_033996785.1). Taxonomy (NCBI): domain Eukaryota; kingdom Viridiplantae; phylum Streptophyta; class Magnoliopsida; order Cucurbitales; family Cucurbitaceae; genus Trichosanthes; species Trichosanthes truncata. Next base: position 30,382,581 of record JAWPNB010000004.1, on the reverse strand, counting down.
TACCATGAACCATTAGGAACACATATTATGGTCGAGTTTTGTGTGATTTGGGAGCGAGCATAAATCTTATGCCCATGTCTGTCTATAAGAGGCTTGGCATTAGAGAAGCAAGACCCACTACAGTCTCCTTACAGTTGCCAGATAGATTAGTGGTTTATCTTGAGGGCAATATAGAAGATGTGTTAGTAAGTGTGAATAAATTCATATTTCCTACGGATTTCATCATACTCGACTACGAAGCTGATAGAGACATACCATTAATTCTTGGACGACCTGTCCTAGCCACGAGGAGAACACATATTGATGTACAAAAAGGGAAATTGACTATGAGAGTCAATGATCAAAAGGTAACTTTCAATCTTTTTGACTACTTGCACTTCCTTAATGATATCAAAGGGTGTTCTCTTATGCATATATTAGACACAATAGTGGTTGATAGTTGGCAAGAAGACTTGATTGCTTCTAGTTGGGAGAAGTAGAGGGTGAAGCTGAATATGGTGATACAACATTGATAGCTCACATGGGTACTAAGCCATATGGTGGAGTGAATCGAAACCAATTCGAATCATTGGGGTTATCTGAGAGAACTTTTCAAGTAGCCAGGCCATCAATGGAGGAACCACTAACTGTGGAGCTTAAGCCATTTTCCTTACATTTGAAATATGCATACCTTTGGGAAGGAAGACACTTTGCCAATAATCATCTCATCATCTTTGAGTATTGAATGTGAACAGAAGTTGCTAGTTGTGCTAAGACAACACCAAAGAGCAATTGGGTGGTTTATAACAGATATAAAAGGTATCAGTCCATCCATATGTATGCACAAAATCATGTTAGAAGATGATTGTGTTAAATTAGTGGAATATCATAGGCGACTTAACCCTATCATAAAAGAGGTGGTACAAAAAGAGATAATTAAGTGGCTTGATGTAGGTATCATCTTCCCTATCTCTAACAGCACATGGCTTAGTCTAGTTCAATGTGTTCCAAAGAAGGCAAGATACAATAGTGGAAAACTTGAGTAATGAATTGTTCTCGACAAGAACAATCACTGGATGGAGGGTATGCATGGACTATAGAAAGTTAAACAAGGCAACGAGGAAGGATCATTTTCCGCTACCCTTCATTGATTAGATGCTTGATAGGCTAGCATGCAATGAGTATTATTGCTTCTTAGATGGGTATTTTGGATATAATCAGATTACTATAGCGTCGAAGGATCAGGAGAAGACCACTTTCACCTGTCCTTATGGCACGTTCGCATTTCGTCAAATGCCTTTTGGGTTGTGTAATGCTCCAGCTACCTTCCAGCGATGCATGATGGCCATTTTCAATGACATGGTGGAGAAAACATTAGAGGTATTTATGGATGACTTCTTTACTTTTAATGAAACTTTTGATGTGTGCTTGTTTAATTTGCAGGATATCCTTAAGCGATGTGAGGAAACAAACCTAGTTTTAAACTGGGAGAAGTATCACTTCATGGTTTGTGAAGGGATCGTATTGGGTCACAAAGTTTCAAAGGTGGGAATAGAGATCGGCAAAGCAAAGACTAAGGTAATTGAGAAGATGTCACCACTGACCACAATCAAGGGAGTGATAAGCTTTCTAGGACATGTTGGATTCTACAGGCGGTTCATTAAGGACTTTTCAAGGATTTCCAAACCTTTCTGTTTGCTAATTGAGCAATTCATACCATTCATATTTGATGAAGAATGTAATAGAGCATTTTTTAGACTGAAAGAAGCATTGGCCATAGCTCCAGTCATTATTGCTCTTGATTGGTCTTTGCCATTGAAATGATGTGCGATGCAAGCGACTTTGCAGTAGGAGCTGTTTGGGTCAAATAAGAGGTAAGGTATTCCACTATCTATTATACTAGTAGGACTTTAAATGAAACCCAGATCAACTACACCACCACTAAAAAAGAGTTGTTACCAGCGGTCTTTGCATTTGACTAGTTTCGGGCGTATTTGATGGGTACAAAGGTAATAGTGTTCACTAATCACTCAGCTATCAAGTATTTGAATTTCAAGAAAGATTCCAAGCCCAGGTTGATTCGTTAGATATTATTGCTTCAAGAGTTTGACTCGAAAATTAGAGATAGGTGTGAGATACAAAACCAAGTTACATATCACTTATCTCGACTTCATGTTGAGACTGAGACTCACCAGCAAGGACCGATCAACGAGACATTTCCTTATGAGCAACTTCTCAGTGTTGGTGAGCATCTTCTATGATATGCGGACTTCGTGAATTATTTGGTTAGTGGACTTCTACCTCCTGAGATGAGTAGGCAACAATTGAAGAGGTTTATGCATGATGTAAGGTACTTTTTCTGGGATGAACCATTCCTTTATAAAAAGCGTGTTGATCAAATTTTGAGGAGATGGGTTCTTGAAGACGAAGTTCAGAGTATTTTTTATCATTGCAACTCTGCACTCTATGGTGGCCACTTTGGTGGAGCCCAAACAACAGCGAAAGTGTTATAGTTTGGATACTTCTGGCCCTCTCTTTTTAAAGATGTCCATCAGTTTGACAAAGGTTATGATCGTTGTTAGAGAATGTGGAATATCTTGCAAAGACATGAAATGCCTCTAAACAAACTTCTTGAGGTTGAACTCCTCGATGTATGGGGGATAGACTTCATAGGTACATTCCCACCATCTTATGGAAATCTCTATATTCTGTTACAGTGGACTACGTGTCCAAGTGGGTTGAAGCAATCTCCACGCCAACTAATGACTCTAAGGTTGTAAGTAAATTCCTCAAGAAGCATATTTTTACACGTTTTAGTACACCTAGAACAGTCATAAGTGACGAAGGTATTCATTTTGGGAGTAAAATGCTAGAATCTATGTTAGCCAAGTATGGTATCAAACACAAGATCACTACAACTTATCACCCCCAAACAAGTGGGCAAGCAGAGGTGTCGAATCTTGAGGTAAAGAGAATTTTGGAGAAGATGGTGTGTGTATCACGTAAGGATTGATCGGTGAAGCTTGATGATGCTCTTTGGGCATATCGAATCGCATTCAAAACACCTATAGGCATGTCACCATATAGGCTTGTGTTAGGCAAGGCATGTCATTTGCCTTTGGAGCTTGAGCATAAAGCTAAGGAGTTGAGTTTTGACCTTCAAGCATCAGGAGAAGAAAGAAAATTGCAGCTTGTTAAACTCGAAGAGTTAAGATGGTTTTCCTACGAAAAAATGCCAAGATTTATAAAGAAAAGACAAAAGCATGGCATGATCATCACATTCATTCAAGAGAATTCCTATCTGAGCAACATATGCTTCTTTTCAACTCTCGCTTAAAATTATTTCCACGTAAGCTTAAATCACGGTGGTCAGAACCTTTCAAGATAGTGACTGTTTTTCCACATGGTGCTATTGAGCTTTTAGATGAAAAATCGAGGGATACCTTCAAAGTGAATGGGCAACAAGTTAAACATTATTGGGGAAGCACCATGGATAGAGAAAAAGTTTGTGTGCTATTAAAAGATGAATAACAATAAAAGAAGAGCCAGGCTGATGACTAAAAATCAAGCACTTTGTGGGAGGCCGCCCATTTAAGTTAAGTTTTAAGTGTTTTTAGTTTAGTTTAGTTTTTTTTTTTCCTTTTGTCTTTGGTTGGACTTTAGTATTGTGGTAAGCTTGATTTATTGAGCATGATGTTGCTAAGTTTGTGTGAATTTATGTGATTGCAGATGGAAAAAAGGAAAAAAAAAAGATGTGTTTAATTCTGAAAAATCTTCACATGGATAGTATGTAAATTTTTGCCCAATTGTGGCGGCAATGCTATAGCATGGGTGCATTGTCGTAGCATTGAGACCACAAAAAACAGGGAGGTGAAGGCGTGAACGTGCCTTTTGACGCGAAAAAAAAATTAAATCGTCGTCGTTTTGGAAAATAGGGAAATTAAAATTTTCCCCATTCCTTTCAGCCACTCGAAACCCTTTTTCCATCTCCCCCCATTTTCCTTCATCTATTTTCCCTCTATTTCTTTCAATCGTGAAGAGAGTCTTCACCCTTCAGTCTTCGTTTTTCATTTTTTTTCTCTCATTGAATACTCAGATTCCCTCTCTGTGTTCAGTAGCCTGCTGTGGGTTTGGGTTCCTTCATTTGAGCACGAAAAAATCAAGTTTCGAAGGTAAGTTTTTGTTAAAAATATCCATTTGCTTAACATTTCGTCTTTAACGCCGGTAAGTGCTTTCTAGAGGATTATTTTCTGTAATCTGATTAGTGTGTTCTGATTTTGGGTTGAGCATAATTTTAGAACCTTAGAGTTCTAATTTTTGGTTGTGAGCAAACTATTCTTGAGCTGTGTGGTTCGCGCCAGTGGTTTATTCATTGTTGGTGAGTTTTGTGGCTTGCTTGATTCTCTGTGAGGGAGGGAAAGTGAGGCCCAAAAAGCATAAGAATCATCTTGAGCCCTAGCCTATTTTTGTTTCTCCAGAAGCTGAAGCTTCTTATGCGCTGATTTCAATTTGACAACAGAATTTAGAAAGAGGCTCTGTTTTATTTGATGCAGAAGATTTTGGTCTCCCTCATTACGTAGCGAAAATTATTCAAGAGCGAGGTTAGGAGCGATTATGTGCACATCCAGTGAGAGTCATTTCTCCATTGGTTCATCAATTCCTAGCTAATTTTGATCATGCAACTATTAAGGAGTTACGATTCGAGGGGTAAATGTTTCATATCAAGATGCACATATTAATGAGATATTTGGCTTGGAAACTTTTGATGATAAGTATAGTACTTGGAAAGGTAATGTTTCATATCATCAACAACATAAAGTTTTAAGAAAGCTAGCCATCCAAGGTTCAGTGTGGGTTGTGTCGTCTCATGGAGTTCATATGTGTTTGCGAACAACCATTAAACCAAACATGAGAGTGTGGTATAATTTCATCGAAATTGACTCATGCCGACCACGCATGACCATATAGTATCTAAAGAGTGAATGCTATTGTTGTATGCTTTAGTCAAAGGCAAATCAATTAATATGGGAGTGCTTATTCAGGAAGAAATGGTTGTGGTTGCACAAGGAAGAAAGGGAAGTTATTTTTTCCATAAGTTATTTCTGAGTTGTGTGCTAGAGTTGGATCAAGGGCTCTTGCTTAATCAAAGCTTGGATCTTTGAGCTGAGAGTTAGGGTTGCCTTATCAACAAATCCTACCAAAGTTTCCAATTCAAGCGAGTCTCATCCAATTGTATACTAATCACAGGCTTACCATAAATAAATCAATTAAACACCCAAGTATTTAGTCTACTTATTTAGAAAAGTCGTGATAAGTATTAATCTCTTAGTCTAATCGATTTTAACAAAGTATAAAAATCAATTTTGATTGCTTCATTAACTGGGCACGATAACATTCCTTATTAACTCGAACAATAGCTTTAAAGGAAATGAGACGATTAAGGCAAAGTAATTAAGCGAGATAGCTACACCTAATTAATATGCTTCCTTTATTCCCTAGAGTCTATCATGCAAGCTATGAGAATATGGAAAAGCCATATAAATTACACACACGAGACGACTCTATTGCTACTAAAATTAAGTATGCATCCATGACAATTACAAATCACGAAGAACATGCATAGTGAGAATACAAGCAATCTATACAATTGAGGCATCAATTCAATCAAAGAAAGCTCGTAAAGAAAATTCAACACAAAGAATAAAGAATATACTTGCATAAATAACTGAAAGTAAAACTTAGCCCGAAGCCTCACAGTCTACAATTGGACTCAAACTAACCCTAAAATCAGAAACACAAACTCTAGCCGCTCATAACGATGTAGCAAAAATTCAGCATGATTCGATGTAACAAAAGTGCAAAAGAAAAATAAAAAGAAAAAACTCTCAAGAGTGTCTAACAATAATGCCTAAAAATACACATGTTTGCCCTAGAGAAAGAGATCTATTTATAGGCATTGAGGAAGCTTTAAGACACCAAGGTTAGTGTCTCGTTGTTGCCCTCGTTAAATAAGGAAAAGATCGAAAATCTTGTGTAGCGTCTCGACGCCGGAATGTTGTGCTCAACGCTGGTAGTGTCGAGACGCCACCAACATTGAGCACATCGTTCCGCAGTGTTGAGCGAGTCTCTTTTAATTTGTCCTCTTTTGTGCTATCGATCTGGCGTCTAGACACTACTCCCATGGGATTTCTTGTTTGATTGCTTCTTGCAACAGCATCTCAATGCCCAAAATTGAGTCTAGACGTAGTCCCTTCAGGTCAAATGGCTTGATCTTCAATTTCTCTTCACTAGGTTCCTCAATTTAGGCTCGAATTGCTCCTACTTGATCCCGATTCATCCAAAGTGCCTTGAATAGCTCCAAATTCCTCAAACTCTATAAAATAGACAAGAAACCTCATGAGAGTAACAAAACTAGCATGAAATAAGACAATTAAATAGCACCTTTTGGGTGTTATCAATATAGTCACATCCAATTGTAATATTGATCATAGACTTGCAAAAATAAATTAACTTTTTCTATCCAAGTGCTTAGTCTACTTATTCAGAAAAGCTGTGACGAGTATAAATTCCCCTAAATTAATTGACTCTAACCTAACATTATAATCAAATCTTGTTATCTAGTTAACTGGGCACAATAATGTTCCATATTAATTTAATAATATCATTAAGAATAATGGGATGACTCAGACAAGACCAATTAGATGAGATAGCTACAACTTAATTAATTTTGCTTCTTTTATTTCTTAGAGTCGATCATGCAAGCTATGTAATATGGAAAGGTGATGTAGGATGAAATATACTAATGAAACTAAAATTAACAACTAGACTAATATTAACTAAATTAAACTAATTTCATCCTTATATCAAAAAGCCATAAATACACACACATGAGCCAACCCTTTCGCTACTTGATTCATTCATTCATGGCAATTACGGATCATAAAATCATGCATAGCAGATAAACATACAATAACAATCAAGGTGTCAATTTAATTGAAATTGCATGCTTATAAAATATAGACAAGAAAATAAAGAACACTTGTATTAGAAAAAAAAATAACAAAACAGTCCAAGGCCTCACAACATTACAATCGAAATTAAACCAACCCTTAAATTAGAAACGAAAAACTTAGCCGCTCATCATGGTCTTCAAAGTTGATCTCCCAAGTTGAATTGAACCAAATGATCAAATCATACATTTGAATGAAGGGAATGAGAGAGTATTTATAGTGGAACAATCCAACTCCTACATTAATTAGGAATCCATGATTGAATTAAATTAGGAATCCAAAATCTAATCAAATTAGGAATCCAAATCAATTTAGGAATACACATTATCTTTCAAAAATCGTCCAACAAATAAAAAAAAATCTTCTCTTGACTTGGTTGCTCAATTTAAGTCCAAATAACTCATTTTTTTTACCCCGATTCTTCTGAAACACTTTGATTAGCTCCAAATTCCTCAATCCAAATAAAATAGACAAAATAAGCATGTGAATGTAACAGAACTAGTATTAATTAGTACATTTTAGGTGCTATCAAATACCCCCCAAACTTAAATCTTGCTAGTCCTCGAGTAAGGTAGAACTAAACCATTCTCTGAATCTTTAGTTGCATATAAGTGACTCGAACCTCAATGCTTTAAAGAACAAGTTATTTACAAGAGGAGAAAACACTTAAACACGTTCAATCATCGAGCAATTTAAAACTAATCCCCTCATCCTTTACGTGTGTGTGTGTAGCCTCTCCTATCTTAGTCTTTATAATCCCGGAAATATTTTATTCAACACTCAACTTGTTTTCCCCCTACTTCTCGTCCTTAAGTTCCAATTATCAAGCCTTCCTGCAATCAAGAAGGTAATATGCTACTAAGGTGCATAAGGCTCGGGGTAGGCCTCCCCCAAACTTAAATTTTACTTTAATTTGGTGGACACTAGCTTTCACACATCCATTGCAAGGACCCTTACCCATGGTATTTTTCTTCACAGGTGGTCCTAACTGATCATAGCAGAGATAACTCTTTGTCCTTAACTTTAAAAACAAGCATATTTTAATTTATTTTTATTTTGTTTCTTTCGATATTTCAATGATGAATCACACAGAAACAGGAAAATAGATATGCAATATCTCCTCAGTGTAACATTACTTACTATCATGCAAGTTGATTATCTAATCAGTTCCTAAAACCTTTCGAGGTGACAACAAGAATCTAGACCAAATAATACAAATCTAAGCCTTCAAAACTATAAATAGGAGGGCTATGTGCTCAAAAAGTATAAGGGAATAATTTTTTTTAAAAAAAAGGCTTAAATCAAGCATGCATTCTCACGATTCAACAATTGCAAATAAAAGCTATCTAAAGCACATCTTGGGGTGTCCTAATCACAAAACATCATGCAATTCATACTTGATCGGTAGTACACGCGATCGAAGTAATATAAAATGGTATGTGAGTACCAAGTATCGAATCCCATAGGGAACGGTGTAACAAAAATATTGTAAAGCAAAGTGTAAGGAAAATTGCAACCTTAAAAACTAAAATTGTAAAAATAATGTTGGAATGGTTTGTTGGAAAAAGAAAAATTGCAGAATCTAAAAATGACAATAATTGAATTAACAAAAATTGCAGAATTGAATTGCATAATCTAATTGTAGAATTGAGAAATGGCAATATTGGATAGTGACTAAAATTTCAAAAGGAAATTAGATAAAGATGGGGCTCAAGAATGTCATTGCCCTAAGTTGTAATTGCAAGCCAAAATTACAATTCCAACCTACTCCACACTCAATTGTAAACCAAAATTGCATCTCCTATTCACCCTGAATTTAGGATTTTAGGAGGCTAAGTGAGAGACCTATATGTCTATAGTTCCTCTATCTTAGATAATTCGACTCACAATTTTATGGGTTTTGGAGTCCTTAATCCCTATGTCTAGGGTAAGGAATTGGCTTAAGTCTAAGCTCTTTTCTCCATTACTTGTGCGAAATCCGCTTATCACTAACCCCGTCGGTATTAGATCTAAGCTTGAGTTGCTACCCTAGTTGATCAAACTAAAATCTCAACGGAAATTTATTCAACACAAGCCAACAATTGAGATGTAGGCTTGGTTTTTATTGAAATGTAGGCTACAATTACTTCTTAGGGAATTCACATTCTTGAACTCGTTAAGAAGTTTTAGCTCATATTAAAACTAAAAATATTACAACTAATTTTTGAAGAAAAATTCATACTAGAAATTTGATTAAATTGCTAATGATGATACGGGCTAAATGTGTTAAATACAAAATTCTATCCTAAAAAAAAAAATTACATATTGGAATAATTAGAACAAAAAGTTAATGCAATTCTGGGCATTTACTCAATAAAGCTTCAAGTATTCTCAAATTGAAATAAAAACATAGGGCATTAAGGAAAAATTAATCCAGAAAATATCAAAATTATAAAATCAACTAATAAAATCAATCCAAATAACAACAACTTACTGTAAAATAGAAAAAAAAAATGAAAAAAAAAACAGATGAAAGAAAAACTGGAAAACAGAGAAAAGAAAGCTAGAGGAAAATCCCACGAATTCTTCGAAGAAAAAAGCCCCCAAAATCCCATCTTCTTCACTTGAATCGGACTGAAAAAATAGAAGGGAAACAGAACTACATTGCAGCAGATTTTTGGCAAGAAAAAACAGAGGAAAAATGCAGAAAACAGAGGCTGTAAACCCGAAAGAAAACCCATGAAAATTGACTCCAAAAATGCCTCCAAAAACCCATGCTTAGCTCCTCCTCTTCTTTCCCATTTATAGGCCTTCATTAGGGCTGAAGATTGCCCAAATTTCGTGCTCAAAATCCCCCAAATTATGTTGTAATTAAGTTTTCCATATATGAGTTTTTCGTATGAATTTTCGTTCTTCCTTGAATTTTCTGCTGTCCATAATTGTAGAATCACGATTTTGCAATTTGATTTTGCAATTTCCATATTTCCTGCAAACAAGATTAATTTATTTAGAACTCTATCCCAAATGCCATCATATTCATTTCTTTCTTAAATTGAAGCAATCTTTCAACTATTTTCAAATGCTCTTAAGTCAAAACAAGAATATTTTAAGAAATTGGGAGTTAAATAAGCCTTAATTCTAAGGCTTATCACACCCCCAAACTTAAGATATTTCTTGTCCTCAAGCAATTAGAAAACACATAGCAACATACACAAGCAAACACTTCACAAAATGATTTCAAATGGTGTTTTTGAAAAGGAAAATATTGTTCATGAGAGGTCTCAAATTTTTAACACTTTACACAATTCCATGATTTTCTCACATAAAACTTTTACTTTTCTTTTTCAAGATAAAACATTCTTATACAAACCCACCTATTATGCTTATCCTACCTAAGTCATAGTCATAGAGTCTAGGGTGATCTTCTAAGCCCACTCATATTACAAGCATTTTTCTTTCTCCCCCAAACTTATGTAAAGCTGCTGCTAGGCCTCATTTTCTTTTTCCTTTGAAATGTTTTTTTTATGAGAGTCTTACTGTCACTTGTACTTTCGTTCCAACTTACTAACACTTTGTGGTGAAAGTAGTTGACTACGAGTACAAATCACTGCTAAGACCATTTTCACATACTCATTTCCTAAGTTAACCTTTCATGCAAAGGAAATCATGAGTGTCATGACTGCTTCTGGTTACTCGGTTAACTCTAGAAGGATGAGTTTTTTTTTTTTAGTCCCAGCAGCTGTTACAACGACAACATAATGTTACAACAACATACTATTACAACAATATAATATTACAATTGTAGTATTACAAAACTCACCCCCCCAAACTTAAGTGGGTCAATGTCCCCATTGACTACGAACTAGAAGAACAAGGGTTGGGGTGCATATTTGGGTCACTAAACATGCTAAGCATCGAAGCTAAACTCTCCTAAGTCCATTAGATGTGATAAACACAAGGGAAGTTTGAGTTCGAATGTTTTATGGAGAAAAAGAAATCATCAAATTTTATGATATTGAAAACTTGAAGTTGTATGTAAAAGCACTTGAAAGTTGAGAAAACTCTAGGTATCATCATTAAGAGTTTTTTTAACAAAACACCAAAGAAAACAATTTGTAAACTTGTTTTGAACATGATTTTTATGGCATGCTTGTGCGAGGAGTAGATATATATATATATATATATATATATATTTTTTCAAAATTCATGAAAGCAAATAAACTAAATGAGCATAAAAGAACTTAACTAAACCTTAAACTAAAAACATAACAATTAACAAAGTTGGAAAGATAGGTTAAAGAGAGACTTCCCTATGCAGAGAAAAATGTATTGTTGTTGCCATTACTGTCTTCGGGGTAGTTGGAGTCTTTGACAAAGAATTCTCCTTAAACTGCAATTGCAATTTGCTTTCACAATTGCGACTACAATTTCTTCCTCCTGCTCTTTCTTCTTATATTTTCCTAAAACTCAAGAGTAGAGCATCAAAAAGTTCACACAGTTTTTCTCAATGCAAAGTTACTTTTTGGAAATTATAATTTTTGAGCTCAAAGTTGATTCATCAAACTCCCAGGTGAATCCCCAGGTAGAGGTGTTCCTTTAGCGGTCAACTTAAGTACCTCAACCTAGACAGGATTCTCCTTAGACAGAGCTTTTCTGAATTAACTTATTCATTCGAATTGGGATTTCAAAAGTTCAAAGTTTCTCTCTCTTTTTTTTTTTTTTGCTTTTTTTTTTATTATTTTAACGTAAAAGAAAGACAAGATAACTTATCCAATTCCAGTAGGGAGACCGCAACTATGTTCTTTCATTTTGCACCTAGGTCTCGATGTTGGACGAGATTTCAGTCGTAGTTGAGGTGCTTTGATCACAACGGGTCTTGCCTGCTTAAGAGATTTACACATATTTCTGAAGGTAGAGATTGCAGTTGCAATTTGTGTCACATACTGCATATTGTCATCCTTCATGCTCTCATTTCTTCATTCTTCTTGATTTAGAAATTTCCTACAAACTGCAATAAGCGAAAGCAGGGCATTCTAGTATCGGGAGCACTTTGGATGTCAATTGAGGTGAAAGTGCAACTGTATGGCTCACTACAACTTTCTTTTGTTGTTCCTTCTCTTCTTGAGGTGGTTCTTCTTTGATCTCTTCTCTCCCTTTTGGCTCCTTAATGTTGTCAAGTGTTGGAGCGCTTTTTGCTTGTACTGGGAGTTCAAGGTCTTCATGTTCCAATTCCGTTCTAAGTGACACCACCTCACATTTTTCTTCTTCTTGCTTTGAAGTCTTTATGTCCTCAAGCAAGATTCCTTGGGACTTGTTATGCAATTCATATGCAATTTGTTCCACCTGGATTTCCAAACTCCATAGAGATGCGGCTTGACTTTGCATTACAACATCGTTCTTTTCTCTATATTCCCTCGCGAGTTCTTCGATGCTTGGCTCTTTTGGAATCATCTTTCCTTGCTGGAAGCATTGGTACTGATGTTGATTTGCAAAGCTGGGTAAAAATCCATAACACAAAGAATCAGGATTATAAGGACAATTATCAAATGAATTACTTCCTTTGCAATAAACACAAGAAATAGAAGAGATAGGGTTAAAAGGAGCTATAGGATATCCCATCATCAAAGTTTCCATCATGTAGCTTAAAGATGAAGCTTGTGCGCTCCATGCTGCAATGATGTCTCCTTCCATCTTGTGGATTTTCTCAAGCAATCAACCTTATGTTGTGTCTTTCTCCTCTTGCAATTTCTCTCCCTCAACCAGTGAAACCGAGCTCCTCCTGCAATAGGAGAAATTGTTGCAATCTTCTCTTATAATTTTTGCTAAAATAAAATTTTTGTTAAAACTGTCATTCGCCGGCAATGGCGCCAAAAACTTGATCGCTAGTACACGCAAGAGCATGCGATCGAAGTAATATAAAATGGTATGTGAGTACCAAGTATCGAATCCCATAGGGAACGGTGTAACAAAAATATTGTAAAGCAAAGTGTAAGGAAAATTGCAACTTTAAAAACTAAAATTGTAAAAATAATGTTGGGATGGTTTGTTGGAAAAAGAAAAATTGCAGAATCTAAAAATGACAATAATTGAATTAACAAAAATTGCAGAATTGAATTGCATAATCTAATTGTAGAATTGAGAAATGGCAATATTGGATAGTGACTAAAATTTCAAAAGAAAATTAGATAAAGATGGGGCTCAAGAATGTCATTGCCCTAAGTTGTAATTGCAAGCCAAAATTACAATTCCAACCTACTCCACACTCAATTGTAAACCAAAATTGCATCTCCTATTCACCCTGAATTTAGGATTTTAGGAGGCTAAGTGAGAGACCTATATGTCTATAGTTCCTCTATCTTAGATAATTCGACTCACAATTTTATGGGTTTTGGAGTCCTTAATCCCTATGTCTAGGGTAAGGAATTGGCTTATGTCTAATCTCTTTTCTCCATTACTTGTGCGAAATCCGCTTATCACTAACCTCGTCGGTATTAGATCTAAGCTTGAGTTGCTACCCTAGTTGATCAAACTAAGATCTCAACGGAAATTTATTCAACACAAGCCAACAATTGAGATGTAGGCTTGGTTTTTATTGAAATGTAGGCTACAATTACTTCTTAGGGAATTCACATTCTTGAACTCGTTAAGAAGTTTTAGCTCATATTAAAACTAAAAATATTACAACTAATTTTTGAAGAAAAATTCATACTAGAAATTTGATTAAATTGCTAATGATGATACAGGCTAAATGTGTTAATACAAAATTCTATCCTAAAAAAAAAAAAAAATTACATATTGGAATAATTAGAACAAAAAGTTAATGCAATTCTGGGCATTTACTCAATAAAGCTTCAAGTATTCTCAAATTGAAATAAAAACATAGGGCATTAAGGGAAAATCAATCCAGAAAATATCAAAATTATAAAATCAACTAATAAAATCAATCCAAATAACAACAACTTACTGTAAAATAGAAAAAAAAATGAAAAAAAAAAGATGAAAGAAAAACTGGAAAACAGAGAAAAGAAAGCTGGAGGAAAATCCCACGAATTCTTCAAGAAAAACGCCCCCAAAATCCCATCTTCTTCACTTGAATCAGACTGGAAAAATTGAAGGGAAACAAAACTACATTGCAGCAGATTTTTGGTAAGAAAAAACAGAGGAAAAACGCAGAAAACAGAGGCTGTAAACCCGAAAGAAAACCCACGAAAATTGACTCCAAAAATGCCTCCAAAAACCCATGCTTAGCTCCTCCTCTTCTTTCCCATTTATAGGCCTTCATTATGGTTGAAGATTGCCCAAATTTCGTGCTCAAAATCCCCCAAATCATGCTGTAATTAAGTTTTCCATATATGGGTTTTTCGTATGAATTTTCGTTCTTCCTTGAATTTTCTGCTGTCCAGAATTATAGAATCACGATTTTGCAATTTCCACCAAGTCTGCTGCTCCAGATTGCAGAATCACGATTTTGCAATTTGATTTTGCAATTTCCATATTTCCTGCAAACAAGATTAATTTATTTAGAACTCTATCCCAAATGCCATCATATTCGTTTCTTTCTTAAATTGAAGCAATCTTTCAACTATTTTCAAATGGTCTTAAGTCAAAACAAGAATATTTTAAGAAATTGGGAGTTAAATAAGCCTTAATTCTAAGGCTTATCAATACTCAATTTTTTTTTTCAAAATTTTGCCCAAAACTCAACATGCTCAACAAATAAATTTTCACCCCCAACTTTAAAAGATATATTGTCCTCAATATATAGCTAAACAAATTTCTCAACAATAAAAATTAAAGGAACAGAAAACTCCGTTAATTTTTGCATGGTCTATGGTTGGTGGTGCATATTTTGTTCAATTCTACTTCTCTACTTGAAAACTCCTACAAAAGAAAAACAAAACAAACTAAGTAAAGGAAATAAACAACTGAAAGGAAAAATAAAATAAAACACTTGGATTGTCTCCCAATAAGTGTATTTTTTAACGTGTTTATGCTCAATGGGAACAGTATGTGCGTCAGGGCACACAAAATTCTTCTGTTTTCTTTGGTCCCTTCTTACTTGAATTGATGTAACCTACTAAGCCTAGTTGGCTTTCTTGCTTCTCTAGGGCACAGAAAGATAATTATTTTTGGTTTTTTTGTTATATGAATTATAAAAATTAAAAGACAAAAAATCAAACTCAAAAAACTCGTGAGAGTAAGGAAAAGAATGATCAATTTTAAGAGGATTTTCGACAAATAAAATAAGGTTAGGCTTTTCAGCCTCGTACTTTATCACCTGAATTTTCTCTTCGTGTTTAGGCTCAACTTCTTTCTTTATCTCACAAACTTGATCTTGGTGTGGCTCAAAATTCTCAAACTCATTGTTACACCTATTTCTACATTTTGGAAAATATGTATATAATTGGAAAGTATGAAAATTGAGAAATTAAATATTTGGATATTTATGGTTTTGGTTGGAAGATAATGATTGGTTTCTTTTTATTAATTAAATAATGGAAATTAAAGAAAGGGAAAGTGGGATAAATATAATTGTTTATTAAATAAAAACATGTGGCTTTATTAGTTATTGTTTAATAAAACAAAAATGAGGGCTTTTGTTGGAGAAGCTATCACATAAGGAAGAGGAAGAGGAAGAAAGTGAAGAGGAAGAAAGTGAAGAAGAGTGTGATTTTTGGGCTATTTTGAAGTGGAAAAAAAAATAAACAAAGAGAACCTCTCACAACCTTGGATTGAAGCTTTTGGTAAGTTTTCTAACTTTTGATTAAGGTTTCTCATGAGTTCTAGAACCTATTTTGGTGGGTTTCCTTATGGGTTTTCTTCCTTTAGTTGGAAACTCCATAAACTAGCTTGAAAACTAAGGTGGTGGTGATGATTGAGTAAAAGAAGGAAATTTGATGAAAGTCATGAGTTTTATCAAAGTATAGATTGAAGGGGATTAGTTGTATGTAGAAATTGCAAACTTTTTAGGGAAAGAAAACCAATGAATTTATTCATGGAGAAGAAGAAATGAAAAGAATGAGATTTCTTATGGAGAAGGATTACAATGGAGTTTATTGGAAACTTTATTTTGGGTTATGGTCTCAATTTCTTGGTAATTTGAAGAGTAAGATGATGAAAAGAATTGTTAATTCTTGGGTTAGGGAGAAATTTAAAGGCTTGGATAATTTAGTGTTGTTACACTTTAATTTGGCATTAAGAGGTTAGTAATATGTTGACAAATTATGATTTCAGGGCAAGCGGAGATTGGAACCATTTACGACCAAAACAAACCTCGTTCGTAGTAGTTGTGAGTGGTTATTTTATAAAGTATTTCAATTATTTTAGTAATTGATGAGATTTTATGAGATTTGAAATCAATTGCAATTAATATTAATGCAAATCATTTAGTTATTTGAAAATTTGGAGGAAATTACGTGTATTTCACAAATTGTTTATTATTAAGATTGATGATTTACTAATTTGATAAGAAAGTGACATATGATCACTAAATTGAATTCTTGATTTAGCATATTTGAATGTGAAGAGATTTATGTTTATTGAAATTTAGCTACAATGACTTAATTATTTGAATTAATTAAGCTTATGAAAGGTGAATTTATGGAAATCTCTTAATTGTAGCCAATTGGCAAAAAGTTCAAATTATTTGAGGTGAAATCAAGTATTTGTGAGTTTAGAAATAACTTGATTTTTGAATCATGATTTTAGTTGATCTTTGACTTATGGCTTAAAGTTATGAAACCACAATTTGAGAATGTGTGGGGTTTGAAAACTTACAATGACTATTATATAGAAATTGTTTTCAAACCACTAGAGCTTGTACCCATGGTTATTACCCGTATGCTATAAGAATGTGTTTCTATAGTATGCTAGTGTGCTCAGGCCGCAGGGGATGTAGAGGAATGCCAGGGCCATTAGGTGCCAAATCCGGATTCCGAATCTTGGTCCAAATCCTGGACCTGAGGCATTACAGATGTTAAAGTTTGTTTTACGTGCACGTATGACATAATTTACTCTGCTATGTATCTGGAGATTACTCGATGCATAGTATGGTAGGGATTTGGGTACGAGTTTGGTGATGAGTGTTGTTGGCCTATTATTTTGTGCTTTCTTTTAAGAGTTATTACTGCAAATCTCTGTAATGTTTTACTTATCTTGTGTATTTAGATTGTGCTTAGTTGATAAATTTTTATTGAACTTTGAATTCCTTTTTAATATAAAAAGTTTTTGTCGAGAGATTATTTTTCCTATTAACTTACCACTCACTGGGCTCTATTAGCTCATTCTTTCTTCCTAAATTTTTCCTCCAGGTAGCGACTGAGTTTCTAACAAGCCTACAGAAGTTGATATCTGCCACCGGACCTGATATTTTGCATACCATTTTGTATGTACATAAATACAAATGCTTCTTTTGTAACTAATGTGGCTAGTACGTTTTGAATGACTTAGCACCATTTTGGGATTTCCATTGGTTTGTAATTTGAAACCCACATGTCTATCTACTTTGAAGTTCGTGGGATTGTGTTGAATTTCTGAAATGGTGGTTGGAGTTTGAACATGTTAATTTTGAAGTGTATATATTTCTTTCAGGTGTGTTTTACTCAGTTTTCAGGGGAAACTCTGCCGAAATTTTTATAAAATTTGGTGTTAACAAAGTTTTGGCTAGCCACTTGTGATTTTCAAAACTAAGATTTATTTTGTAAAGTTTGACATTGGATTCCATAGTTTAGTAGGGATCTAATGTCGGCACGCCACATCCTAGGTTGGTTAGGGTAATTTGGGGTGGGGTGTGTCACTCATATTCACTATCCATACATATCTCTTTAGAGTTTCCTACCTCAGTGGCATCCAAAAAATGACTCCAATCTTCTCACTGAATTAGGCAATTGAGTAATTTGGTTGCCTAGGTTTTGCATTCCAGCTCTTGTCTCCAGTTAAAATTGAAGAGTACTTTCAGCTAGGTTTTTAACAATATCTTCTAGGGGCATACATGAACTTGAAGTTTGAGCATGAGGTGGTTTGATGGCATTCTGAAGGTATTGGCTTTGCTATTCTCCTTGATTTCCATAACTAAAGTTGGATTGATCCCTCCATTCAGGATTGTAATGATTAGAATCGGGATCATACATCATTTGATAATGGCTAGGAAATCCTCCCATGGTGTTAGCGTCTTGCATGAAATCTCGTTACAACTGAGGGCATGCTCCTGGAGGGTGTCCTAGAAGCGAACATATTCCATATGCCTTTGCTGTTTGCAATCACCTTACAACCATTTGAAGAACCAAGGAAGTTAAGTCATAAAGTTGACTTTTAAGATCACTTACTTCATCAACTTGCAAAACAGCTCCCCCAGCTAGTGACCAAAACTGTTGAGAATTCTCTGTCAGGTAAGAACATGTAGACAAAAACACAAATGGAAAAAAAAAGTTTTTTTTTTTGTTTTTTTAGAACAAATTTAATAGTGTGAAACTAATAATGGTTTCCCGACAACGAAGCCAAATTTTGGTCTAGTTGTTGAGGCCTGCCAAAATAAAAATTTATTCTCCCACTCTAACTTGTAGAAATAGTGGAACCAGGTCGAATCTCAAGGAAACCAAAGAATTAATTTCTCAAAGTCAAATTTAAAATAGAAAATAAAAAGAGAGAGGGTTTTGGATTTGTGAGAATCTAAAAATAGAAACAAATAACGAATATTTGCAAAGGAGAAAAATCAATCTTACTAAACTCTAATTTAAGGGTATAGTCGCATCCAATTGTAATATTGATCATAGACTTGCAAAAATAAATTAACTTTTTCTATCCAAGTGCTTGTCTACTCATTCGAAAAAGTCGTGACAAGTATAAATTTCCCTAAATTAATTGACTCTAACCCAAAATTATAATCAAATCTTGTTATCTAGTTAACTAGGCACGATAACGTTCCATATTAATTTAATAACAACATTAAGAATAATGGGATGACTAAGACAAGACCAAAGGTGAGATAGCTACAACCTAATTAATTTTGCTTCTTTTATTTCCTAGAGTCTACCTTGCAAGCTATGTAATATGGAAAGGTGATGTAGGATGAAATATACTAATTAAACTAAAATTAACAACTAGACTAATATTAACTAAATTAAACTAATTTCAACCTTATATCAAAAAGCCATAAATACATACACATGAGCCAACCCTTTTCCTACTTGATTCATTCATTCATGACAATTACGGATCATAAAATCGTGCATAGCAGATAAACATACGATAACAATCAAGGAGTCAATTTAATTGAAATTGCATGCTTATAAAATATGGACAAGAAAATAAAGAACATTCTTGTATTCGAAAAAGAAATAACAAAATAGTCTAAGGCCTCACAACATTACAATCGAAATTAAACTGACCCTTAAATTAGAAACGAAAACCTTAGCCGCTCATCATGGTCTTCAAAAGTTGATCTCCCAAGTTGAATTGAACTAAATGATCGAATGATGCTTGATGCATTTGAATGAAGGGAATGGAGGTATTTATAGTGGAACGATCAAAGTCCTAAATTAATTAGGACTCTAAAATCTAATAAAATTAGGAATCTAAATCAATTTAGGAATACACATTATCTTCCAAAAATCTTCCAACAGATAAAAAATCTTCTCTTGACTTGGTTGCTCAACTTAAGTCCAAATAACTCCTTTTTGCCTCCGATTCTTCTTAAACGCTTGGATTAGTTCCAAATTGCTCAATCTTTATAAAATAGACAAATAAACATGTGAATGTAACAGAACTAGCATTAATTAAGGTATATAGATGACACATTTTAAGTGTTATCAAGTGTCGATTGCTTGAACTTTATTTTATTTCTTTATCCTGTCAGTATTTTCAAATAGAAATGGGAGTTGAGGTTACAGGGGATGGTAAGTGAAATTGTTAGTTAATCATTAGACTACTTCCACTCTCAGTATTGAAAAGTAAGCTTATAAGTACAATTATCGAAAGGCAAAAACAAAAATTAAATAGTTATGAAGCCAGGCCTTGATTTTCTATTTTTGGTTTTTGAAAAGTAAGCTTTTAAATACTACTTTCCGTGTGAGTTTCTTTTTGATTTGTAATCTACTTGTTATAAATGTTTTCAAGCACAATTTTCAAAAATAGAAAACTAAAAAAGCAATTTGTTCCTTTCCTCAAAGTATTTGTCAATCTCTGTGTTATCTCCGGAGGAAGGTTGGTTGACAATCTTGGAAGGGTTTATAATCTTGACGAGTTAAATTTGATGCAAAAGAGTTGTGGGAGTGGATCTATTTTCCTTCTTAAATTTGTTGTTGACTTTATAGTGATTTGTTCTTCCTATCTTCATATGCCTAAATTAATTCTTTTAGGTCCTTTTGAATTTCGCTTCAAATGGACTTGTGATTGCTTTCAATAACCTTGTTCTGTTCTATGCATGTGTGTAAGTTCATAATAAACAATTTGTTGGTTTTTTTTTTTTTTTTTTTTTTTCTAATATAAGTTTTGAAGGGGAAGGAGATAGGGTTGTTTAGAAACTGTCTTCTTACTTTTATAGTTTCTTTTCTTGCTACTACTTTTCTTTTTCTTTTTTTTTTTAAATGAAAAACCGAGCTTTCATTGAGAAAAAATGAAAGAAAACACGGGCAAACAAAAAAGAAGCCCACAAAAAAAAAGGAGCCAACTATAAGAAGGGACTGTAGTCAAGCAAAATAAGACTTAAAGAATAGTTACAAAAAAGCCTCGGCACCGAAACCCAAAGAGAAACATGGAATCTAACAATGGACTACACATCGTCAGCAATAAAAGAACTATCTCTTCGCCGAAAGATTCTATTATATCTGTCCCGTCATAGACTCCACAAAATAGTACAAACCCTAGCCTGCCACAAAAATAACCATTTCTCACGAAAGGGCAAACTAAGGAGAAGCTCCGTGAACCTCTCTCTACTATCCTGTTGACCAACAAAGCTGAAGTTGAACTATTGCTACTACTTTTCACTCACGTTTAAAACTTCAAAAGAAATATAAAAAATAATAGTTAAAAGAAACATAATTTTTGAAATTGACATGATACATTTCACTACAACAAAATATATAGATTTTTTATTTAGTGTCAATTGCTTGAACATTATTTTATTTCTCTTTATCCTGTCATTATTTTCAAATAGAACTAAGAGTTGAAGTTAACAGGGGATAGTTAGTTAAATCTTAAAAGATCTCTATTAGAGAAACTTTATGGGATTAGATCCTTTTCCAGATTCTCCATTCTTTTAGATTTCTAGATGAAATTCATGATTTAGTTAATTTTCTCATTGTTAAAAATAGAAATGGTACTGCGTGTTCTTCTGCTGCAACATAACCTTACGGGCTCGATCGTTCTTATATTTAAAATAGCTCAACAACTTCATGGCGGGTATGCAATTCTTCCTTCTACTGAAATTTTAGTAAACACTACGCACATTTCATTTGTGTGTCTGCAATTAAGCTGCTAAAATTGTAGATATAATTTTCACCTCTGTGCATGCTAAGCTTAGGCCTCGGTTGATAATGATTTCGTTTTTAACAAAGAAACTTAGGGCTTAGATTTTGGAAACAGTTTTAGAGGGTGGATAACAAAACAAAGGAACTCATGGTGGTTTTTAAAACCAAAACCAAAATCAAGGCCCCGTCGGTTTTTGAAAACCATTTGGTTTTTTATTTGTGGTTTTTAAAAATTAAGCTTATGACGACTACTTCTACCCTATGGATTTCTTTGTTTTGTATACATCTTACCATGCCAAGCTGATGAGAACACCGCTTCCACCTTGTTTTTATTTTTGGAATTTGGCTAAGAATTCCAAAAAATAACAAAACAAATAAACAAAGAAATTCTTAGAGAAAACATTTTTTGAGGGTAGATGACAAAACAAAGAACCTCAAGGTGGATACCCAGGGTGGTAGTAGTCATAAGTTTAATTTTCAAAAACCAAAAATAAAAAACAAGCAACGTCGATTTTTAGAAAGTATCTACAAAACAAAGAAACTCATAAGTGGGAAGTAGTGTTCGTAAGCTTAATTTTCAAAAACCAAAAATCAAAAACAGGCATTGTCGTTTTCTAAAAAGTATCCACAAAATTGAAAGAAAAAAAAAATCATGGAAGTAGTGTTCATAAGCTTAATTTTCAAAAACAAAAAAAAATCAAAAACCATCTTGAAATGATAAATGCATGAAATGTGAGTTTTAACACCTGATATGAAAACCATCTTGAAATGATAAATAACACTCAAAATAGGTTGTGTTGTGTGGATATGCAAAAATGCAAACTCCCACGGATATGACAACTAAGTTTTGTAAAAAGTATCCACAAAACAAAGAAACTCATAGGTGGAAAGTAATGTTGGTAAGCTTAATTTTCAAAAACCAAAAATCAAAAACATACCTATTGTACTTGTTTTCTCATCATTTCTCTGCAATGGATTATTTCTTAATAGAACATTTGAATTCTTAGCCAAATTCCAAAAACAAAAACCTGGTTATCAAACGAGGCCCAAATTATAATACTCAGGGCCTTGGTTTTTGGAAAGTAAGCTTATAAATACTACTTTCAATACGAGTTTTTGATTTTTTATTTTTTACTGTAATCTCTTTGTATAAATGTTTTTAAGCACAATTTTCAAAAATAAAAAACTAAAAATGAAATCATTTTGATTTGTACCCAACTCAAATTATTAATTGCCTAGGGGAGATTTATGTTGATGCAGATTTTAGGCAATGTTTTATCAGGTGGAATATCAAGTCCTAGAAGACAGAGTTCTTGTAGTAGTAAATCTACATCTATATCAAGTGACCAAATAATATCTTAAACCAAAGAGTAGCACTTGGAATTGTCAATAATTTCTTGAGGTGTGAGACCCTTATATCAAGTCGCCAAATAAAGCCATTAAACTGACGTGAAATTGTCTCTTTGAGACTGTTGAAATTGTTCCGAAAGAATTCGATTACATATGTTATGACCTACTGTAATAAGGAATTTGCCATATGCTTCTTCACCACTTAAAATCTTATCATCTTTTAAATAATCTGATGCCTTTAGTCTTTGACATAATGATCTAAATGTGCATTTGGTCCATTTGAAAAGAGTTATAAATCCTATATAGATGTACGTTAATTCTATAATATATTCACAACCTGATAAGACAATTGAAACAAGGTTGTTTCAAGATTCAAAAGTTCTCTGCATAAATCATCTCTACTTATTTTAAGAGCTACTTGTAGGTTTGAATCCCCAAGTTTATGATGTGATTCTCAAAGAAAAAAATAAGTTAAATTTCAAGTTGAGTTATTGAACTTTTAGAATTGTGTCTAATATGTCTTTAAACTTTAAAAAAAAAATAAATTAATATATCCTTAAATTTTTAATGTTGTATTCGATAGATCTTTAAACTTTCAATTTCATGTCTATTTGACATTTTTGGGAATTCACAAACATTGTAAGACCAATTTCATGTTTTTCTTTTTTCCTTTTAACCTTTTTTAGTGTCCTAACCCGCTTGGGCGCATTTTATGCAATTCACATGAGATGAGACTATTTGTTGAGTAGTAAAAATCAAAATAAACAAGTAATTGTTTTTCTTTTCCCTTTTGTCATGAAGCCTCGAGTAAAATAAATGTCATATTGATTTACATCTTTCCATCACTAAAAATCAAGTCAAGAAGCATTGCCAAACCTCAACTGAGCTTCAAGAACACATGGCCTTCTCCAACACTTCTTGCAATTCACCACTTTTGTATGCTTCTGCAACCAAAATATGAAAATTTTTAACTAAAAAACTAAATATTTAATTCTCCAAAGACTTTATTACTATTATATATATATATATATATATATATATATATATATATATAACCTGCTTGATGGAATTGGTAACTTGAGTTAAATCAAATACTTAAATGTCTAACTTTATGCCACATTGCTCAAAAAGAACTTTTAAACTTGAAATTTTTTCATAACCACCATTAGAAAAGAAAAAAACAACCAAACACATGACTACATTTTGTTTTTAAAAAAAAAGGTAGAAGAAGAAGAAGAAAACAGATCCCCTTGTTCTTAATCTTTTCTTAAAAGATCTATCATTTAATTATAAATTTTGTACACAATGTATGTATCTACTCAATTCTTAGATTTTTCAATTAGTCACTATCCAACCTTAGATATGTCAGAAATGACAAGTCCATTAAATTAACTTAAGCTAAATTGACAAATGTTAACAATATAAACTAAACAGAAACATCATTTAAAGTTCAAATAAACAAAATGGTCAAAATTAAAAAGATTAATTTATAAGGCCCTGTTTGATAAACATTTGATTTTTTGTTTTAGAAAATTAAGCCTATAAATATCACTTTCACTTATGGATTTTCTTGTTTTGTTATTTACTTTTTACCTATGTTTTCAAACCAAATTTTGAAAACTAAAAAAAAATGTAGTTTTCAAAAACTTGTTTTTGTTTTTGAAATTTGGCTAAAAATTCAAATGTTTTCTTAATAAAGATGACATTCATTGTAGAGAAACGATGAGAAAATAAGCACAATTTTGAAAAACCAAATAGTTATCAAACGGATGCCTAATGTTACCAAATTCTATTTACAGTTTGAACCAAATGGCAACAAAGCTTCTAACCATGTATGAGATCATAGTAACCCCCCCCCAAAAAAAAGTTCCAATCCTAATTTTCCTCCAAAACTAATATATTATTTCTATTTTGGAAACTATTTCAATCATTACCGTTGATTTCCATCATCGATGATTAATAAGAACATAAAGACATACTCAGCATTTAAGCTATACATGTTTATGTAGAAATGATAAAGAAACAAAAAAAATGCATTTCTATCTCACGTTTCTATCAAATGATTCATTACAAAATTATCGACAAGGACTAGAATGATTTTTTATGCAAAGTTCAGAAAAATATTCAAAACTTTAGGAATCAAAATAGAATAAATATACAAGTTCATGAATGAAAATAAAATTTAAACCAAAATTTTATGATTAAATCAGAAAGACTTGCTTATTTGATCAGTGTGATCTCTAAAACTTCAAAATTATCAGCCAATATCTCCCCTTTTTATGTTCCTAAGATATCTTCATGAGTATCACCAATTATTTAATTTATATCGGTGAGTGTCCAAGCCAGCTTACACGCACCTCGACTATCTAACTGATGAGTATCACCAATTATAAGAAAAAGATTTCAGAAACTTACCAACAGTTATGTCACAACCACCAAAGAACTCTCCTTCAATATACAGCTGAGGAAAGGTTGGCCAGCTTGAATACTCCTTCAGTCCTAGTCTAAGTAGTTCGTTCTCTAGAATGTTTATAGTCTCGAAGGGCACATTTAAAGACTTCAATATTTGTACTACAGTGTTGGAGAATCCACATTGTGGGAAGTCTTTTGATCCCTTCATAAACAGAACTACTTTCTCTGACGTAACGACTTTGTCAATTGTTGTTTTTAGCTCGGGAGATAATGCTGCCAAAAAAAAAAAAAAAAACAGAAAGACCACACGAGCTCAGCTATTTTCATGTTTTTAAGGATGAAATAGCATTCCAGCATCTAATTAGAAATCTTCATGAAATTTGTAAGAACCGAGACTTGGAAAGATCTTTTTCAGGAGTACAATGCCAATGCATGATCTTTCTTTTTTAGATGGAAAAACCATACTCGAGCAAATAAAAGGATATAGAAAGGGCATTACAAAAAAAAAAAAAAAAAAAAGCCCAAATCAGGAGCCAATACAAAATAACCAAAACTAAAAGAAAGGGCTTTCAACTATTAGAAAAAGTTGGGTACAATGTATATTAGACTATTTAGCAACTCAGTAATTTTAATGTGTATGCATACATCTAACTGCTAATGGCACCAAAGAGCTTGGGAAGTTTGGAGAAACCCACCTAGGTTCAAGCTCCTAGGTGGAAAACTAAGGCTCGTTTGATAACAATTTTGTTTTCAATTTTTTAGTTTTTTGAAAATTGTTAACATGAGCATAGCTCAACTAGCATAAAACATGTACTCTCAACTAAGAGGTTAGAAGATCGAATCCCCCACCCACATATTGTCAAGTTTTCTATTTTTGAAAATTGTGCTTGTTTTCTCATTTACTATGGTTTTCACATTTCTTAGAGAAATGTTTGAATTCTTAGCCAAATTTCAAAAACAAAAACAAGTTTTTAAAAATTACTTTTTTTAATTTTTAAATTTTGACTTGGATTTTGAAAGCAAATTTAAAAGTAGATAACAAAAGAAAAAACCTCATAGGTGAAAGTAGTGTTTACAAGCTTAATTGAAAAAAAAAAAAAAAAAAAAAAAAAAAACTAAATAGTTATCAAACATGGCCTGAATAGTCCATTTCCCTTGTTGTGTCTTGAGCTAGCCCTTGATGTAGATGAAACCTACTCAGGAATTGGTGAGGGCAGGCCATGAGTATATGCAGGAAGTGGGCTCCAATTCCAAATTAAAAAATAAGTAAATAATAAATAGATGAATATCTCTAAAACCTTTTGCAATCGATATCCAAAGAGTGGACAGTTATTCCTAAATTCTAGAGTAAAATTTTTTTAGGGATACTTGCACAGATAGCAAAGCCGACAAAAAAAATATCAAAAATAGCAAATCTTAAAACTATTTGCAAATATGACAAAAATTAAATCAAGCTTGCGTCAAAAGACTAAAAACCCCTCAGTGATAGACTTTCATCACTGACAGAGTCTATTAGTGATAGACTCCTATCACTGGTAGTCTATCAGTGATAGAAGTCTATCATTGATAGACTTCAATTATTTAAAGTCTATCAATGACTATCACTTATTGATTTCAAAATAATCAATAGAAGTTTATCAATAATTATAAGCTATCGCTGATAGACTCCTTGCACTTATAAACTCCATAGTGATATACTTCTTTCATATGAACTTAAGTCCTTTCATATTTAATCTTCTATTTGGTATTGTTTGATGTTTAGATGCATCCAAATTGTTTAATTGGTTTAATTTGCTATTTTTTTCTTTGCATTATGCTTCTTCTAATATGTTTGGTTTCCTGCTTGGTTGGATTATGTTTTTTCTTTGTTTGGTTGTTGATTAATCACATTAAAATGGTGCATCATTGATGTTTAGTTGATAGACTACCATTGTGAGTGAAGTCGATAGAAGCCTATCACTGATAGACTTCAATCAAAATGGCAATTATTGCTGATTAGGTGTTTTTGTACTAGTTTATCAGTAATAGATTTTGCTATCACTGATAGATTTGTACAAGAGATAGGCTACATGTGATGAATGAAGTCTATCAGTAATAGGCTTCTATCACTGATGAAGTAATCACAGAAAATGTAATCTTCTATTTGATTTTGTTTGATTTTTAGTTGCTTCTATAAATCTACTTAGCACTGTAATATCATGTAATACAAATTAGAGATAATCCATTTCCATACTCAATATTAGTTCATATACTTTTGACTTTCATATCACATACAAATCAGCGAGAGGCCATGTAATGCAAACGTGAGTCCATGGGAAGGCACTTAACACTTAGATTTAATTTTGACTTTTAGCATTGAAGATTGAAGTGATTTTTTTTTTTTTTGTAATCGTTGATTAGCTGTTGTTTCTACAATTGAAGTCTATTAGTGATAAACTTCTATCACTGACAGAGTCTTTATCAGTAATAGTCTCTTATCATTGATAGACTTCAATTATTTAAATTCTATCAGTGACTATCACTTATTGACTTCAAAATAATGAATAGAAGTTTATCAATAATAGTAGGCTAAAATTATTCAACCCTTCTACTTCATTTATTTATTTATTTATCATTGATATACTAATAAATGAAAGTGATGAGAAGCATGATGACGAGGAGGAAGATGAAAAAGAAATAGAAAATGAGAACGAGGAAGAAGAACAGAGATGACCAAAAAAGCACATGACAAAAAGAACAACTGGAAATGCACAATGTACTTTACCTAACTTATGAATGTATCACCGTTGCAATTATTGTTGATTAGTTGTTGTTGTACAGATCTATCAGTGATAGCAGCATATCACTGATAGACAACATATATTGTGATTGAAGTATATCAGTGATATGAGTCTATCACTAATAGACTACCATCATAGATTGAAGTCTATCACTGATAGACTACCAATGTGGCTAAAGTCTATCAGTGATATACTTCTATCACTGATAGACTTCAATATTGTAGTCTATCTCTATCAATGATAGCTACAGTACATGTATTGTGATTGAAGTCTATCTGTGATAAACTTCTATCACTGATAGACTTTAATCACAATAAATGAAAGAGGAAGAAGAAAGAGGAGGAAGAAAGTGCGCGAATGGGTAAAACGGGAATAAGAAATAGTTATTTAAGAGATTTGCCATATTTGCAATTTTTTTAAAAGTTGCTATATTTGCAAATAACAAACCCTAATTTGCTACCCATTACAATTACCCATTTTTTAAGCCAAACTATATATAATAGGCTAACAAAGTAACTGATACTACCTAAACCAGTAGCTACAACAAATACAGGCAAAAATGGTCCATTAGGCCCAAAGAAAAAGAGTTACTTTGAAAGTGTTTCTCAGACTATACCAAAATCTAGAAATAAAATACAGCAGAGTTGTGGCCACATAAAAAAGCACTCTCCAACTATTTGTGTGTGTGTGTATATATATGAAGAGGAATATTTCTGAAATCTCTTGCAAGAGAATTATAGAAGTTCAATGAGTTAGGAGAGTAAAATCCTTCCAGGATAATTAGCAACCACAGCCTCTATCCTCACAAGCTCTAATAGTTCAAATCCTAATTAACTCAATGGTGACAGACACGCTCCCTCACCCTTTGGGAAAAAGAATCCCCTCATAATATTCCTAGCTACGTAATAATATTAGGGGTGTAAGCGAGTTGATTTGCATCCATTTTTTGTTCAAACTAAAGTTGAAAATCAACCCGGTCGCACAAAGAAACAGATCAAAACTGTGAACCACATGGCTATTTTTTCAGTTTTATACTTTGAAAATTCAACCCAACCAAGAGGTTCCACTCTATTGCCTTTCCTTTCCAACCGCTCTCCTTTTACTATCATCAGCACAACGTAAGTTGAAGGCAAGTGAAGTCTTCGGAAAAGAAGGTTTTCTTACAAAATAGCAAGTGTTGAATGCCACCAAAACCTCTTAGTAAAGAAAACCACTCCCTGCTTCAATGCTAGTAGAAATTCTCAACACACAATCAAAGATGCCAGTGACCTAAGCCTAAGGTACGAGAACAGCATTTGCTTTCGATAATCGGAAAGGTACAAGAAACAAACCCTAATCTCCGGCAACTTCCCCCCCGAAAAAGTAATCAATTCAATCAACTCTCTCGATAAAACCGATTCCGAACCAACCCAATTCAGAACAACAGACAAATAAAGTCAACTCTGCATCTTCGTCACAAACCTCCATTCATCAGATAACAGCAATCAATATAAATAGAAAAGCTCCAAAAGCTACGATGGTTACTGAAGAGCAACGATTAAAGCACGAAATGAAGAAAGAAAGGGGCAAAACAAGGAATTACCGGAGAAGCAGCGGAAGGATCCGAATTTCCGTCCAGATTTCGATCTGTGTCCGGGTGGAACTGCATCGAATTGTTGGAAATTCCGATTAAGGTGGGCGTGGCGCTGTAGAGGCGAAGTGGGGAAGGGGAGAAGACGAAGAGAAGGGGTTGTTTTGGTAAAAGAAGAGAAGGAGGAAGGAAATGGGGGTAGTATTAGTTGAAATGCACCAACAGACGACATTTTTTCTTGAAGTCTTCTTCTTCTTCTTCTTCGAACTGCTGATGATTTTGGCAGTGGAAACAGAGAGCCACAGAGGTTGCTGTCCAGGTACAAACAAGCGTGCTCCCACAAACCTTTTGACTCGCACACTTCCAATTGGATTGTAAATATAAGATATCTTGGAGGAGTTAAAAATTTAGGGGTTAAAAACTTAAGTAATTATTACTCAAAGAAAAAAATAACTTGAATTTTAAAGAGTAAAAATAATGAAATAAACATTAGTTTTTTATACTAATGTCAAAATCTATCTCAAAACCATTAAAACAAACAGGGCCTTAGAGTTTTTTTGTTTTCCTCTTTGGGTTTTTTTTTTTCATTTTTCTTGTTTGAGTTCAACAATTGTGTTGGTGAGATCCATCTGTCTTTTAGGATGATAATTGATATCATATCTACTAGAAATAGTTTTTTTGGTGTGTTTATTTGGTTAAATTATAAACTTGATTTCCTATGGTTTGAAAAAAAGTTAGAATTTAGCCCAATAGTTTGAAAAGCTAGAGTGTAGTCCCTACGTTTTGATGAAACTTAATAAAGAGTCCATGCTGTTAGAAGGGACAAAAGGATTGCATACATGGTCATTAAGCATTCACGACATCTTGTGAAATGAGGGTTAATAGCTCTGGTTTTCTTTTTTCTTCTTCTCATATTTGTACAATAATTTTTCCTTTGTTTATTTCTTCTTTATTTGGAATGGGATCGTGATTTGAGTAAATTGGGGTTTTTGCACCATGTTGTCTTCCTCTAGATTGTTCGATTATTCCCTTCTTTGATTTTTTACGTTGACAAGGTTAAAATTTACAGCAAAACTTCTACAATAGAATTCTCTTCTTTTTTGGTAGGTTTGATTCTCTTCCCTGAATTTTCTCTGGCAAAACAATATATCTCTTTCTTTTCAATTTTTTTTGTTTGTTTTTGCTCTTTTTGTGTTGAAAATTTCCCTCCTGAGAATAGAAATGTCTTTGCTTCTACAATTTGTTTTTACCTCCTTTTTTGTTGCCTGTATGAATTTATTAGCTGATGATATGATAAAATCAAGACTTATAGCTTTCAAAAGTTTCTTCAAAGTTCTTATACACTTTCAAATTGTTTTTTATCTTGTAAGAATTTTGGGAGATTGCCTTGATTGTTTCTGGTTTTTTTGTGTTTGGTTTTGATTTCTCTTCGATTTACACATACCTACATATCTAAAAGATTGGCTAGAAATTCATGAAGTTGAGAATAAATTATGGGATAATATGTTTGAGATTGTTGGGATTGTTGGGAGTGCAACCAAAGTCCCACATTGGCTAGATAAGGGGAAGATCATGAGTTCATAAGTGAATGACACTATCTCCATTGGTATGAGGCCTTTTGGGTAAAACTAAAAACAAAGCTGAGAAAATCATGGAGAAAATTCTTCAAACCCTAATCCCAAATACCATCTAACCCAAATTCATAGTTTTTCAAACTATAGAGACTAAATTCTAACTTTTTCCAAATTATAGGACTAAATTTATAATTTAACCTTTTTTTATGTGTCTAATACATCACTAAACTTTTAATTTTGTACCTTTTTTATTTGGCCTATCATACATTTTTTAAAATTTACGAGGTTGGGTCTTAATTAGATACAAAATTCAAATTTGTGTCGAATGTATTTGTAAATTTTTTTTTAAAAAAAATGTTTAGTAGGTCAATGACTTATTAGATACAAAATTGAAAATTCTAAGATCTATTAGACATTTCTAATATATATATATATATATATACATACATACATATACATATACATATTTAGTAATACAACGACATTTTTAATATTTATAAGGATCTATGAGATGGAAAAACGAAATTTATGAGCTTAATAGACACTTTTTAAAATTTAAAGACATAATATACAAATGGGTGAACATTGGTTTGG
This sequence comes from Trichosanthes truncata, assembly GCA_033996785.1. Classification (NCBI taxonomy): domain Eukaryota; kingdom Viridiplantae; phylum Streptophyta; class Magnoliopsida; order Cucurbitales; family Cucurbitaceae; genus Trichosanthes; species Trichosanthes truncata. The sequence continues at coordinate 30,350,868 of JAWPNB010000004.1, read as the reverse complement.
TTCTCTCCATTTTGGCTTAAATTGATACCTAAATTTTCTTAAAGGCAAAATCGAACCAATGTTCAATTAAGTGCAAACCAATCGATTTGGTTTTTCTTTGGTTCGGTTTTCTTTCATTCACGTCTTTCAGTTTCGGCCTTATTGGACTAATAAAGTGAAGAGAGAATCGTAAAGGAAGAGTTCATGCCAAGGGGTGGCTAGGAGGGCTCTAATCTCTATTGGAGTGTCAATCAGCTGAGCGTAGGTCTTGCCGGACGGCAAGAAGGAGATACAGATTTGGATGATGTTGAATTGGCTTTGCAAAGTGAGAGCAGCGAGGGGAAAGATTCACATGCTTTCACGAGTGGAAGACAATGAGATCTAGATGAGGAGGATATCTAGACTCAACGATGAGTGAATGATGGTGAGATCTAGACATGATAGCCAGAGCCCACTGCCCAATTCTTAAATAATATAGTCAACATGCCATGTAAGCATTAAATAATAATCAAAGCATTAAACTAAGAAAGTTAACCGTAGGGACCTCTTAGACACAAAATTAAAAGTTCAAGGGTTTATTAGATTTTTTTTCTTTTTAAATTACATGGACTAAATGAAATGGACACGTGAGACCAAAGAAAGTGATTTTGAAAAAAAAATCTTCTTAATATATTCTCAATCTTCCTCATTTGTGATTTTAAAAATTAACACGAGATTGAAAAAGTGAACCGTCAATATTCCAAGGAAGAAATGACACTGTAAAGATTAAAACACAAGACCTTCTCATATCACATTTATATTTCATCTACCGTTAAACCCAAAAGCTTAAGCTAATAAGATGCAATATATTTAATTTATTTAATTTATTTTAAAGAGACTAATCAAATAAAAGAATAGATTATATATATATATATATATATATATATATCATTTAAATATTCAAATCTGACAGACCAATGGGGTCGGCAGTTGCATGATCAGGCACAACATCACTACAAAACTCACAAGAAACACTAGAGGGTGTTAGATGGAGGGAGTGATGGATTCTAGATTCTAACCAAGACAATCTTTTCTCAAGACTCAGCACTCCAATGTGCATAATCCTAATATCAACTTGTGCAGCTCTAGCACAAGCACGAAGCAATAAGTAGTAATCAGCATGAGCGGCGTAAGTTAGCGCACCCCCATCGATCTTTCTCGAGTAGTGAAGGTAATCGAATCTCTTCGGGTTAACCCTTGGAGGAATGTAGCAGAACCTTTTTTCTTCCATGTCAAGTTTCAGTTGTCTGATTGCTCCATCTATGGAAGTTAGTGTTGAAGCTTTGTCTTCAGAGGATAGTTCCTCATCATCACCATTTTCTGAACTTTTTGATGAATGACTTTGCTGAGAACTATTTGACTCAGAAATTCTGTTATCGGACGATTCGCCGCTAGTACGGTCTTTGCCCCTGAGTTTCTTGCTTTCGTTGGATAATCGATCGTTGGAACCTTCCCTCAATCTCTTTTGATTGGAAGCAGCATTTTGATCCACTTCTTCTGTTTGTTCTGGATCCTGTAACAATTTCTTTTTAGTAGTTAGGACTTATGCTTGCATTATGAATGTTGCTTTCCAAATAAATACTGATATTTTCATAAATAAATTTGGTATGGTAACAATCATAACACAGTTATGAAATCCCTGTGGCATAGCAACAAAAGCAAGTAATACTGCAAAGTAGAAATACAAGTTCCCAGTCAATTTTTTCCAATATCTATGTGCACATTGAAAAATTTCATGAGAAAATTACTTGACGCTACAATATTTAATTGTCAAAAAACTCATGGGATATTTAATATCTTAGGCCATAAAGCTTGAACTCATTCCACCAAAGACCCTTTATTATTTTCATCTGACCTACAAGGCCAACCTATGGTAGCTCAAGTCTAGTCTAGCCACACTTTTACATCTTACTTCTCAAACTCAATTTTGAACATCAAAATGAAGGTGATAAGCAAAGTTAGCTCGACAAGTTGAAGATATAAAATTAGAACATAAGTCACAATTTGCTTTTAAGAACTCTACATTGAGCAGCAACCTTTGCTCATTCCAATGAAGAACATTTAGGGGAAAAAATGGCTATGCGTTCATAACCATAATGAAGACAACGATAAACATACATTTTATCTAGAAGTGTTATAGTCCAAATGCCCAAGTATGATACGAAAACTTGCTTTAAGCAAAAAGAGACACTCTTCCTTAGTTTTGTACCCAATGGTGCATTCTTTGTAGGAGGCATGGGGAAAACTTGAATCATTTGTTGTGGGAGTGTCACGTTGCAAACTACCTTTGGGGTCGTTGGAGGAGCTCGTTCAGGGTTAGTAGAGCGTTCCATAGAGATGGGTGTTCTTTGTTGGAGAAGGTGCTTTTGAATCCTCCCTTTAGGGAGAAAGTCAATTTGTTGTGGCAAGCTAGCTTCTTTGTTGTGTTGTGGGGTATTTGGCTTGAGAGAAATAATAGGATTTTTAGGGAGATTGAGAAGTCGGGTGAGGAGATTTGGGAGGTTGTTAGGTTTTAGGCTTCCTTGTGGGTGTCGGTCACTAGGCCTTTTTGTAATTATGATATTGATCTTGTTCTTTTGGATTGGAGCCCCTTTTTGTAGTTAATGTCGAACTCCTGTTTCTTATGGGGCTTGTTTTTGTATGCCCTTGTATTCTTTCATTTTTCAATGAAAGTTTGGTTTCTTACCCAAAAAAAAATAAATAAAGGCGCTTCATTAAAAACTTTGACTCATTCCAATTAAATAAATTCCTAAACCTCATAAATAACCGCAGGTGATAGTTATAACCATAAGTTGAACTGGCAACAAATTAAAAGCCGTTCTCTATCATTGCATGTGAGATAGGTAAAGAATTAACTCATTATTGTATAATCCAGCCCAGAGCATTATATGCACAAACACTTTGAACAAACTAATGTGCAGGAACTTGAATAAAAAAAATTTGATACATTAAAGACGAAATTAGAACTTTTAAAACATTAAGCGCATGTTTGGGTGAGGGTTTGGGTTTGAGTGGCATGCCTAATCCATGCATCCCCTTGAAAGATTCTATTATTCATCTCTTCCACAAACAAGCTTCCTAAACTTGCACCTCAAACTCAACTCAGGTTTCTTAAATCTAGGCTTTCTAAATCCTCCACTTAAATCTCTAGGCTTACCCCAAACCAATGCCCTCAACACCCCCTAAGAACCAAAATTCTTAAAGCCTTATGCTTTAGGGACCAAATGATATATTTGTCTAATCCTACCCAAAGTGTCAAGATAGCAACTAAGAGTGATAAAAAGGGGGTACTCTTGAGAAAGATTCTATGTGGCATTCCATCATTTCATGTCTTTATGGGGTAGAAAAAGGGGGTTGGTTCACTTGCAAATACCAAAATCTCAAGACCATGACCCCTAAAAGTCTGCTAAGAATCCTTAACCCTAAGATGGGTAATAGGACCAACATTAGTTTTTGGAATCACTCCTAGGCTATGAAAATTTAGCTAAAAACCTGTCTACCTGAGATCATTCCAATCTTCTAGTCTTAAAGAAGCCTCTATTAGTAATTGGTTGGTTCAAGATAGCGACTAAGAGTGATTAAAAAAAGCATCATCCAATGGTTCGAGATAGCCTCATTAGTATCAACCATCCCCCCCACCCACTTAACCAGCCTCCTTTTTCCCTCCTTCGTTCGTTTTCTCACTCTATACCCTAAAGATCAAAATCCCATCCTAGTGAAAAAAGAAAGAAAAAGAAAAAGTAATTCATTATATGTTTCACAAAAATCACAATCATCAATGAGATTTAATTCGTTTCTCAAAAGAAAAGAAAAAGGGGCAGACTTCAGCATGATAGTCGTTACCTTTTCATTCTGATAATAATTCCAAAATTGTTCGATCATCCTTTCTTCCTCGTGATCCTCGGCCAAAGACTCTAAACCAGCAAAGACAACATCCTTACAGTGCTGAAGATAGGTTGGTAAGTCTTTAGAGTATTCTGCCAACAAAATTTTGGAGTTATCAAATCGCAATTTAGTAATAAATAAAAGTGAGCAGGAAAAAGAAAGATAACCTTATCTAGTAAAAGAAAATGTATACCTTTTGGTTGGTCTAACTTTAAAAATACAATAAAACTAAAATCATACCATAAGTTTCGGCAATCTCATGATACCGAACTTCAATCTTGTGAAGGAACTCTGTAGCAGTCAGTTCAGGCTTGTGGAGATGCGACGGATTATCCGCATTATGTGAAGTAAATCCAGGTCCATTTTCACTATCAGCCTGCATGTTACTGAAATTATTAGCAGGACTTGAATGTCTCTTCTGGTTAGGTGGGGAAGATGAAGCACAATTAATGGACAAACTCTTTTCCCATTCTCCAAAACCATGGAGATTATAGAGAATTCTCATTGCTATAATTAGAATTGACATTACACAAACGCGAGAGGGAAGCCTCAGCTCATTGGTTGATAGCCACAAATCAGGCGGCATTGACCACTCATAAATGCGGCAAGCATGAGGCAAAATCCTATCAATAGGAAGGGCCAGCTTGTTGAGATAACGGCATGCTATTGAATGAAAGTTAACTGGAGGTAGCTTTAGCTCTATGGTATGAGCTATTGATGCTGCCAATGATTCCAACTTCTGCAGCGAGGGAATTCGAGAGGGCCTATACATAAGCTTTGAACTTATAGGACAAGCCCTTGACGTTTGCCCAATGCGATTTTCAATGTCAATAAAAGCGGCAAAATATGGAAGTTTCCCCTCAAGTGACCGCTTCATTATGTCCGTTGGCAAAATTGCTTCTCGAGCAACATGGCAAGCCAAAAATGAAACAGCTAATGTACAAGATAATGGTATCTTCTTTCTTAAAGATTTAACCCATACAACTACTACCCGCTGACCATACAAATTGTGGGGTTCTGCTTTATGCCTACTGGAAACAGGTCTAATGTTTTCAGGATCTGTTGAATGAAGGAACATTCAGTTTGCAACTAAAATGAAAAAGAAAGATGACAGAAACTCAAAATACTAAGAGACCTAGTGAAAGCAATCAAACATATTAAAATAAATGAAGAAAACTCAACCAACACTACATAAAGAAATAAATAAGGTATTTATCCAACTTGCAAAATTGTAAGATATCAGACTAAATGATGCCCCACCACAAACAAACTGAAGAGAAAGGCATCAAGTATGGCCATATACAATTAGAACTGTGATATTTGAATATGCAAACAATATTACAGGCCAAAAAAGACAATCTAATAACAATAATGAGTTAAGTTTTCAAGGCAACCATCAGAATCCAACATGTTAAAAAGTATCAAACAAAAGCTATACATTAAAAGTTGCCCATCCCCGCATAAGTGTCACTCAAAAATCTAAAATTAAGGCCCCATTTGATAACTATTTAGAGTTTTTGAAAATTGTGCTTGTTTTCTCTTCATCTCTGCGATGAGTTTCATCTTTCTTAAGAAAACATTTGAATTATTAGTTAAATTTTAAAAACAATTTTTTTTTTTAAAGCTACTCTTTTTAGTTTTCAAAACTTGGCTTGGTGTTTGAAAACATACGTAAAAAGTAGTTAACAAGGCAAGGAAACTCATAGATGGTAGTATTTATAAGCTTAATTTTAAAAAATTAAATGGTTATCAAATCGAGCCTAAAGTTTCAGTTTCGAATATCAAAATGATTCATGGGCAATTAAATTTAAATAAGAGTCATCAAACCTAGGTATTGGCTCTCAGAATCCTGAATGGTCTCAAAGGCCCAATCCTCGTCAAAAACCCGTGTAGCAGTCACAAACCTCAACCAAATGCTCGCGGCCAATCCACAGATTACAGGGCTTGCCTTGAATTCCTTCACCAAAACTTCGCACTGAAGCTCCATCATCAACTGCAATCCCATTACATACCTCATCCTCACTTCATCAGCATACTCCTCAAAACTCGGATTTCCAGATAACACATCACCCGACCCAAAATCCTCTGGACCAGTAGGCCCAACACCATCATCCTTTTGAGCTTCGTTGCCATATGGGTCTTCCTTTAAATTAAGGCTATTCCAGAACTCAGACTGACTTGTACCAAAAAGGGCCTGTGGTTGAGACTGAGATAGGGGTTCCACCTTCAACACCGCCGGATTACGGCGGCGCGCGTGGGATTGCGAGTAGATTGGGCCACCGGCTTCACCAGCGTCTCTTATAACCAAATCCTCGTCGGCAACACCGGTGTCAATGATGTCGTCGGCCTGGGAACCACACTGGAGGCAGTAGAAGAAGCCATCGAAGCCGTCTGTAAGCCCAACGCTGCCACAGTTGTAGCAAGACAAGTTGCGGGGGTCTGCCATTTGAGACCTTGAAGATATGATGGAAACAAGTAATCAGAGAAGATTGGCAATCAAAATTATTATATATTATGAGGTTCTATTATTCTGAAACTTCATCCAAATCAAAGATTAAAAAAGGAAGCACTTTGAAAGCGTTAGCTTGGCAAGTGATTGGTGGTGAGTGGGCTTTGGCAAGAAAATGAACTTCTGAAACATAAATATTTTAGAAGTGTACCTATTTTCCATTTTTTTTTAATAAATAAAAATTTTATTAAAAGTTTTAGCCTCTAAATTTTATTTAAAATTTCTAAAAATAACTTAGGTTAAAGTGCCCCTTTAGTGTCAGTCTATGAAGCACGGATACTGCATTTTAGGCCGAGTGTCTATATTAAATACGTGTCGGACACGGATACGTCCAGCACACCTCAGACCTTGTTCGACACACTATTTTACATGTCTTATTTTATTTTATTTTTTTAACTCCGAACACGGCTGGGACACGATTAGGAAAAATTTTGAAATAAAAATAGCCCAAATCATTTAAATTTTAAAAAATAAAAAATGACAGAAAATCGTGAAATCTAAAAATCCTAACAAGTAACACTGCCAACCACTTGCCACCAGCTGCCAGTTCTCTTCACCATCGGTTGTTCATCCTTTAAAAGTATGTTTTTTTTCCTTAACTTCCTATAAGATAAATTAAATTAGAGTAAGTTAAACTTAATTAACTTGACATTTTATGTTTTTTAGTGGAGTATATTTAGTATTTTATATTAAATTTACATATATCTTAAAATAATAATAATAATAATAAATTAACATATTCCCAATGTGTCCGTCTCCTAATTTTTAAAAAATTGACGTATCGTTGCGCCTTGTCATGTCCATATCCGTATATGTACTTCTTCGGTGTCACTACTTAGCATTACTTAGAACTTTTCTAATTTAATTTCTTTGCTTTTAATAAATTTTAAAATTAGTATAATCCTTAATTTAAAGTTAATTTTTATCTACTTGACAGAAAAATAATAATAATTTTCATTTTAAAAAAGAGAAAGTACAATGTAAATATGTTCGCCTGTTTTTTTTTTTAGCCAAACTAACCATAAACTCCATAAACTAAGGTGGAAACTAATTTTAAAATTAATTGGTAGTACGAACTAAATGGTATTTTAACCAATAATACATACATATGTTTAGCACAGTAAATTTAGGCCCCGTTTGATAACCATTTGAGTTTTTGTTTTTAGTTTTTGAAAATTAAGCTTGTTTTCTCTCAATTTCTCTACAATGGTTTTCATCTCTCTTAAGGAAGCATTTGAATTCTTAGCCAAATTCTAAAAACAAAAACAAGTTTTTGGAAACTACTTTTTGTAGTTTTCAAAACATGGCTTGGTTTTTTAAAATATAGGTAAAAAGAAGATATCAAAACAAGTAAATCCATAGGTGGAAGTAGCATTTATAGGCTTAATTTCCAAAAACTAAAAACCAAAAACCAAATAATTATCAAAGGGATCTTAATTTTTCATTTAATCAGTTGAACTATGCACGGCTGAAACACACTTTAGTTTCGATTGAATGCTTATAACACAAATTAAGCAAAAATACCGAAACACTATTTTCGGTTTTGAAAATATGAACAATGTCGAGCATAGATGAAAGTCGATTTTTGAACCAGACTGGTCCGTTAGGTTTTCCCAATTTGCATACAGCAATCCGAAATTGAAAGACATAGATAGGAACTGAGAAGAACCTGAGATGGAGAGAATGCCAGTAACAAACTGCTACGAACCGGCACGATAGGAAGAGAGACGGCAGAAGCGGCGGCGGCGGCGGCGTCACTGAGCTGCTGAAAGGGAAGGAGCAATTATTGGGCTGAATTATAGAACTGCTCGGCGTGAAGAAAAGGTGGAGCCGGCGGGAGAATGACGAAGATGAAAGGAGTGAATTATTATTGGGCTATGATGGATGGATTTTGGACTGAATTTTTCCTAGTCTTTTCTAATTTGTATTATTTAATTTATATTTTTTTAAGTGACATTTTAATTTATTTAATTTAAAAGAAGATTCTAAATATTCACAGCTATAAAGGTCTAAATTAGCTATTTGAATTAGCTTTTTTTTTTTTTGGAGCTAATATTTGAATTAGCTTCCAAAAATATAGCTATTTGAATTTATTGGAAATATGAAAAAGATATGTAATGAGTTCATTTGTTCTTTTAAATTTGTATTGTATCATTATATTATAATATTTTACTTTAATTATTAACTGTTAATTTAAAATAATAACATGATTAATTATTTTTTACTTATATACTAGAAATATGAAATAGGAAGAGATTATTAGCATTATATAAAGAGCATAGCTATGTAAATGATAACGTTCATTTATGAGTGTTATTTAGGCCTAAAAATTGAATTTATTGTTTAGAAATGGAGTGTTTATTGTTATAATTCATGCTAGTTAGAGTGAATTTAAGTAAAAACAAGTTTAGCGTGTGTTTGAAAGCATAATTTGTGAAAAGTAAGAAAAAAGATGTAAAAAGAGGTTTTCTTTAGTAAGAAATTGCTAAATTTTGTTGATTTTGTATAGAAGCTATAAATTGGCCCAAGATGCAATAGCATTTGAAGAACAAAGGCAAATTTTTGGCTAAGTGTAGAGACAGAAGAAATGCGCTTGGGATGCAACAACATTTGAAGAACAAAGGAAAAATTTTGGTTAAGTATAGAGTCATAAGAAATGCGCTTGGCATGCGATCGCATCTAGACTTAATCAAGATATATTCCCCAAAATCACGAATTTGATAGATTTTCACAAGATTCTCCATTAAATATTCTCAAATCAAGAGATTATGGTAGATTACACTTTCTCACACTGACCTCAATAGAAACGCTAGACTTTGAAGTCTATAAAAGGCAGCTTAAGCTTCATTTTTAAGAGAACTCGGATTCCTAAATTCTTCCCAACACTCTATCGTTTCTCTTCATCTTTTACAAGCACCATTCCGAGTTCTCCTAGTTCTATTCAAGCTCTGTTCAGACACCATATTCGAAAGAAGAATGTGTAAAGACTTGCTTCACCTTGAAAAAAGTTGAACAAGTTAGAATAGAGGTGCAAGACTAGGTTTTTGTTTCTTGTATTTCTTTCTAGTTTTGTTTCTATTTTCATTCAAGTTGTATTTGTTGTTTTTGTTTAAGTTCAAGTTGTAGCTTATGTTTTACATTTGAATTCAAATTTCTGAGTTGTAGTTTTGGTTTATTCTTAATTCAAGTTGTTATTTCAATTTCAAACTTCAAGTTATATTAAAAAAATCATCTTTTCAATGAAGTTTATTTCTTTTCATTCAAGTTCTTTATTTTTCTTTTGCACTTTTATTTTCTTTTCCATCATGAGCTAAACTCCTTGGAGATTCAATGAAGTGGATACCCTAAGAAGGAAGAAAGCCTCACCTTGTGCTTAAACAACTTTTCTCAACACTTAGCACCATTTGCTTTTGTTGAGTTTAAGTTTCATTGTTAGCTTAAACTGGCCACATAGGTTAGCATACTTTGTGTGAGATTTGTGTGAGATTCAATGCTGAAAAGGTTGGATTGAACACACATTTTCATAAAAGCAATCTAGGAGAAGAGTCTAGAAATAGAACTTTAGTTTTTATACCAAGACATGGACAAGAACCTTTAGAATCATTAGAGTTGTGTTCTTTATTTACATAAGTTCAAATTAGCCATAGACATAAGGCTCCTAAAAGCACTTAGAAAATGGTTGATTAGGTGATGAACTCGATTCATAGTGTTAAGTGTGGATTATGGTAGGTTACGAGCGCATTCTAGTCGCATTCTACTCGAACCGTACATAACTCAAAAGAGGAAGATGCAGGCGCAAATGGGCAGCAATCGCCAGATGAGCCTTGTCTAGTTGGACAAATTACAGGCACATGGTGAGCACATATGCCTTAGGGCTGAACCAGAATCGAATCCCCTTTCTCTTATTAGTTCTATAAAATACTTTTTCAACTATCCAATTGTACTTTCTTTTTTTGCAAAGGTATATATTCACTGCAAAAAAGGAGGACCTCACAGCTCGAGGTCAAGACACAAAGAAATTAGATCATCCAACAAAAAAAAAAGTCCACCATCCTAGCAGAAGAAAATCAAACAAGAAAACCACAAACAAACCAATACAAGAAACTAAAAAATCAAGATAACCAAAGCCAATGAGAATTAAAAGACAATTGCCCCCCTCCCCTAACCAAGTGGAACAACGAGTAGCTACATCCGCCTGAATAGCATAAAGGACAAAAAAGGGAGACTAATTAGCTGATCCATGCAATCGAAGATTACACTCCCTCCAAATATATTATAAATGGAGGCACAACAAGCAAGCCTCCAAACACGATGCCGTCTACGTCTACCCTTACTCACATGACAAACCCACACTAACTCATTGGACCAAGAAGAAATCCAATGAGTAGAATCTCCCCAAGAAAGCACATTATCCCAAATTGTTCGATTAAAAGGGCACTCAAAAAATAAATGATTATGAGATTCCATAGAAGACAAGAAAAGTAAGCAATCAATCGAAATTGAGACATCCAAAAGCAATGAAGACGATTTCTAATGAGCAACCTACCACGCACTGGCAATCAAGAGATAAAAGAATGCTTTGGAATACTTCCTCCAAACCAGAGGAGTCTATCCCAAGGCACTGTCAGCTAATGAGGTCTAATAGTCTCCCAAACACTAGCTACAGAAAAGTAACCAGAACGATCTTGACACCATACAAGCCTATCCTCTCGATCCATGTAAGACTAAATAGCCTGAATCAGAGGTAAAAGGTCATGCAGGACACATGGCTAAACCCAATACCCATCAGGGAGCAAAAAATCAACAATTAGAGCAAAAATGGTATTCCCTAAGCAGAAATAACCCAATCGCTACACTGAATCAAAATAGATCCAATTGGCAGCCATGGATCCAACCAAATACGACACCTTTGATCATTATCAATAGAAAACCAGACCAAAGGCCAAAAATGATCATGAAGATTAAGAATAGACCTCCAACACCAGGATCCACTCACAGAAAGCCTAACTGTCCAAATGGATCAACCACATAGCATATAAGCCTCAACTAGGCCACCCATAAAGAACCAGCCTAACAATCAAAAACCATAGAAGTTTCATTACAATAGCAAAATTTTAGGGCCTAAGATGTCTAATACAAAGATTATATTCCCTATGAGGAAGGCAAATATCCTCCCAAGCCACCTTTGCACCCCCCCATAATAGAAGGGTCTCCTCGCCAAAGATATACACGCAGAGCACGGTCAACCTCATGAACAACACAAGCTGGAAAAACAAAAACACTGGTTCAGAACACTTGAAAACTCTGAAAGACAAGACTGAATGAGCTGTAAGTTGTAACTTACCAGTATAAAGTTGTAACTTACCAGTATAGCATAAAGATCATGCAGACCAACTAGTCACACGAACAGTAATACGTTCTATCAAAGGCTTACGGTTCTAATAGGTCAACTGCCCTGAAATAAGAGGGAGGCCAAGATAACGCACTGAAAGAGATGTCAATGGGACCCGCAACAACCTTGTCAAATTTTGTGCCTTCGAATCATGTAAACTCGCACATAAAAACTAATTCTTACTAAGATTCACATGCAATCCTAACAATGTCTCAAACTTTTGTAAACAATCCAAGACAAATCTCAGAGAATCATGATCAACACTACCAACAATCATTAAACCATCCACAAAGTATAAATGTGTTAGTTGTATCCTCTCACATCGATGATGAAAGCCAAAACTCACAAGAGGCTCATTTAACAACATAGAAAAGACTTCCATAACCATCACAAACAAATACAGAGAAAGAGAGTCATCTTGATGAAGACCCCACCGACCCAAAAAATAGCCCTGAAGAGAATTTTTTTCCTTTCGCCAGTTGTACTTTATAGAATAATTTTCGTGAAAATGACGAGAAATGACGAGAATATCAAAATATTAAACTTAAAAATGGTTACATAGTCTATATTACAATACAAAAAATAACATATTTATTTTAAAAATTGATTATTAGAAAAAACATGATCATTTTTAAACTCTTAAAAATATGTGTATTGTACGTGAGTATTAACTAGTATACATACATGGTTTAATTCAATCCAACATATAATTTGTGCATTTGCTAATTTAACTAATATGGTTAGCAAATCAAACTTACCACTTGATTTGATTCGTTGGTTTGGTTTTGTTTAGTTTTCTATGCCCTTATATATTTCTTAGTTTTCTCATAACAAAAAAAAAAAAACTTGATTTAGTTATTATTATTGTTATTCATTAATTTTATAATGATCTTGTAGACGCCAAAAATCTATTAAAAACTGTGGTTAAACTACTAAGTCTAAGATGGTCAAGTTAGAATCAGGATAAAAAAAAAAGAAGATTTAAATATTATTTTAGTTCCTGTACTTTCAACTTTTGTTCATTTTAATTCTTGTACTTTCAAAACGTCTCAACTTTTCTTCTCCCTTCTTCTGTCTTTCTTTTTATTTCCTTTTACTTTCTCTCTCTTTATTTTTTTAATTATTTTTTCTGCTATTTTAACTTCTTCCTTTTTTTCTATCATTTTTCTCTTCTCTTTTTTTCCTTCTTTCTAACATTCTTCTTCTCTCTTTCTTTCTTTTTATTTATCTCTCAACTTTTTTTTTCTTTTATTATTTTTCTTCTCCTCCTTTCTTTTATTCTTTTTGTTTGTTCTTTTTTTTACATCATTTTTTTCTTCTTTTTTCTTCTTTTTTCTATCATTTTTCTAAAACTATGATGAAAACAATTAATTAATGTTGACATAATATAAATATTCATTTTGTGTATGTTTAGCAGCCACTTTGATATAGATTGTATTTGATTTTTGAAATATAACATTTATCATTAATGCTTCAGGATGATTATCGTATTAATTAATTATAATTAAAAGTTTATATAATTTTATTAACTACATTTTTTAGGATAATTATTAAGATTGATTGCTAAATAAAATCAATAACCTAAAATTTAAGATATGACATTTATAATAAATTTACTAATGAATGAAAATTAAATTAACTAATTGCTTAAAATTATTTTAATAATTTGACTTAATGAAAATAAATTAACTAAGAACAATTGATTATTTAAAAATAACTAATGTAAATTAATTGTTGGAAGTTTAATTTTAATTAATTTTAATGCTTTATAATTGCACAAAATTGTTGAAAGTAATTGCATGAACCAAACAAAAACATCATTTATTTATACAAAAAATTAATAACATTCTCATGTAACACCAAACACATCCATCATTTATTCCCATGAAAATCTGTAAATATCCTCATACACAACCAAACACAGTTAGTTACCTTTGATTTCCAGACATCTTATTCCTAAGCATCTTTTATCCATAGGCATCTACAAAACCTTAAACCAAACGACCCTTAAAAGGTCTGTCCAAGTTTTCAATTTCCTTTGTAAAGCCCTTTCTAAAAAATCCACCAAGCATAGCAATATTTTCAAGAATATCTTTGATCGTCTTACTTCCATCTTAGTGGGACATCATTTCCATGGTGCAAAGAAGACTCGATGGTTGGCTCTAAATAGGTTTTTTTTTTTCCTGGTTTTTCTAGTGTGAAATGAATGGAAGAATCTTCGGGAAATTTCCTCTACTTTTGCTTGTTTTATGGATTTAACTCTTTTTCATGTTTTATTTTGGTATAAATACAAACATTCCTTTACTGATTAAAGTCTTTCTTCCTTGATCTCCAATGGAGAACCTTTCATGTAATCTACCAATAGGTGCTAGGAATTTTTACTCCTTTATTTCATTCATCAAGCAAATTGTGATTTGTTTCTCTTCTCAAAAGGAAAAAATATTTTCAAGAATGACCTACTTTTTTCAGCCAAGTTTAACTAAAAAATAGCATAGTAATATTCTGAAAAGACACCGTTGATATTGCTTCCATACCCATGTCCTTTCTTCCAATCATAAACAGACCACAATGAAGAAATGCGCAATTGATATAATCCCAGCTGATTCTGCTCATAATTTGTTTTGATTACAGATGAATGTTCTTTATTTTTTGAACAGTAAAAAGGATCACACAGAAGAATCCCCAGCTGGAACAATCTCAAGACAGCATTCCAATATGAAAATCAATTGAATCAGAGGAAAGATGAGTTTATTTTTCATTTCCAAATCGACAAAAAAGAAAACGAACCTCACTGAGCATGTTCTGTAGATTTATGTCGACACTGATTTTAGGCAATGTATATCCGGTGACATATCGAGTCCCAGAAGACAGAGATCCTGTAGTAGTAAATCTGCACTTCTGAAATGTAGGCCAACAATGCCAACTTCTTTTGCTGCTTCTACGTTTTTCCTTCTGCAAGTAAACTTGTAACTGGAAAGAGTCAGTGCCCATTTCATAAAGGTTAAAATTCATGCTTACTGACTAATCTTTTTCTTTGTTGCTAATATATTTTCAAAAAAGGTTATGAAATCCTAGCCAAAATTTGAGACTAAAGAAAGAGTAGTTTTCTAAGGCCCCGTTTGATAACTATTTGGGCCCCGTTTGATAACCATTTGGTTTTTAGTTTTTGGTTTTTGAAAATTAAGCTTATTTTCTCCCAATTTCTCTACAATAGTTTTCATCTCCCTTAAGGAAGCATTTGAATTCTTAACCAAATTTTAAAAACAAAAACAAGTTTTTGAAAACTACTTTTTTTAGTTTTCAAAACATGGCTTGGTTTTTGAAAACATAGGCAAAAGATAGATAACAAAACAAGTAAATCCATAGATGGGAGTAGTATTTATAAGCTTAATTTTCAAAAACCAAAAACAAGAAACAAAATGGTTATCAAATGGAGCCTAAATTTTCGTTTTTGCTTATAAAACTGGACTAAGATTTCAAAATCATTTTGTAAAGATAATTTTATAATCTTTTTCTTGGTTTCTTCTTCTTGCAGAAATATATACAAAGATGCACAGAAGAATGAGACGAACTTCTTATATCCCTTTTCAACTTGATCCAAAAACAAGATGGGATGTTATTCAATTTCTTCCCCATTTTCATGAAAAGATTCCTCAAGCAAGGGCATCATTATCAATAAGTCATAGAAGTGCTTGTGTGAATAAAAAAATGGTAAGCATTACTCATTTCAGAGTGTCCTTGATGATCTAGATCTTCTCAAGAAAATGATGCAAGAAACTGTGGTGAAGAAACAAAGAGACCTTTCTATACTGTATCAGTTAAAGAATTTATAAGCAAATTTGTGGATAAATAAGAATTTGAAGTTTTTTAAAACAGACGCTCAAAACTAAGAGGAGATGAAGCCTACTACTAAAATCCTGGCAACGGTTGTATTCTTCTTCGCAAGACGAAAACTTAGATGCAACAAAGAAAGTTTAGATTAGAAAAAATATGCTTAGGCAGTTCCTTTGCTGTGCGAAATAGAATGAAAAGGAGTTTGTATGATTTTAAATCTCTAATCTTATCGAATTGAAGGAATCAACTGAAATGTTCCTACATGAACAAGAAGTCTACATGTGCCTATCTATCCTCTGAAGATCCAAATTTCAGCTAAACAACCAAAGGTCCAATACCTAGTATTTTTGTCATGTTTAGTTAACTAATACATATAAAATTCATTTCCTCAATAACTCCATTCAATCAACTTCTCTTTCTTTCTGATGCCAAAACAACAAACTCACACAGCCTAAAAT
The DNA here is from genome assembly GCA_033996785.1 of Trichosanthes truncata. Taxonomy (NCBI): domain Eukaryota; kingdom Viridiplantae; phylum Streptophyta; class Magnoliopsida; order Cucurbitales; family Cucurbitaceae; genus Trichosanthes; species Trichosanthes truncata. The sequence goes on along the minus strand of JAWPNB010000004.1, from coordinate 30,334,772 downwards.
TTTTCACTTCTTTCGTGGAGAAGAACTGCCCTACTTTGTCAACATTCAACAACAGAACAGGAAAGTGACCGTACGCATATATGATAGATTTCTGATATATTACTTGATATCAATGTAATATGAACAAATTGGTAAAATGTATAGAGGCTTCCAATCATAATTCCATTTCAATTACTTTACAATTAAATGAGTCGAACCTGTCATCAATGAAAATACAGCTGTCTGGTTCAACTTCAAGATGTCTCAGGGCTTCTAAGTAGAACTCAGGATCCGGCTTCCTCTTTCCTGAAACATATGGAGAACAGGATTCAACACAATTTATAAGGCAACAGCATATCCCTTTTCTGATATCTCCGAAAATCGACAGAAAGAAAAGAACACAGAAGAAAGAGACAGTAATATATTTTTCAGTTTAATTTGCCCTTTCGTGATATTTGTTTAGAAACAATCAATTTAAAGGCGGTCTTGACTAATTCAGTGTACCTCCAAAAGTCTACAACATCAAATTATTATATTTGTTGAACTAACAAAGTACAGCTACTTGTGTGTGGAGACAGTTAGTCATTCTAGATCTAAACAAACTTTACCTTCATCACTTGTTTTTTCATTATTCCTTCAGCAGAAATCTACGGACGCTCTGTTTCAAGGTTTAGGTTCTTGATTGGAAGTATGGAAAGAAAATCTTCCATCTGCTTTGTTGTTATGGCTTGAAAAGAAGGGTGAAAGTATTATAGGTCAACATTGTCAAATCAATTGTGTGGGGCATTGGACAGAGAATTCAGCGCTTATTTGAAGGCAAACAGGCTCTTTTGGAAGATAGATTTTGATCTTATTAAGCTAAATGCGGCTTCTTGGTATACTACATCTGAAATTTTTTGCAATTACTCAAATTTTGGTATGAACTCTTGTTGGAAAGGTTTCTTTAGAGTTTTGTTCATATTGTGTTGTTTATGTGTTGTATTTGAATCTTTTGGTCTGGGAGTTAGTTTTACACCTAAAGGGAAGTTTTAGCATTTGTAACATTTTAAATATGAAAACTTGTGTTTCTTTGTAAAAAAAAAGAAAAGAAAAGAAAAGAAAAAAGCATTGTTGATATATAATCAAATATATGTTCCCATGGACTATAAATTTGACCAGAGGAAAATTTGAAACATAGACTGGAAATAGGAAATCAACAATTGTTATAGTATGATAATATTATCATATTGTTGATAAAGTTATCAGGTTTAACCTGAAATGATACGAACCACAGATTTTAAAGTATCAACCTTCTCATCTCACCAGATAACACACCCATGCACTCATCATATTCACAAAAAAAATGGAGATAATAACGGTGATAAGAAATATAGTGGAATGGTAATCAAGAAAACTCTAATAGGCAATAGCTTATATCATGGTTGTGAGACAATGATATATTAGTTGACATTAAACCAAACGGTGGGAACAACTGGGACTTCATTTTAGTGATAGGAAATGAACAAAGTTCGTGGTTAGTTAAAAGTTGAGTAACTGGTAAAAATATTCAATGAGCGAAGGGAAAAAGATTCAGAAGTCGAACACACATGAAATCAGATTAGGGAAATAATGAACAGTGAGGAAAATATCGCGACTAGTTCCAAGTCCATAATTGAATTGGAGATATTGCAATCTTCTCCACAGATTCATTTGGATTGAAATAAAGTAGAAGATGAGATATATAAAATAGCTAATTTCATGCTCAATCTGTTAAGGAAATGCAAATAAATTTTGCCCCTGACAGAGAAGGAACGGAAGGCAGGGGAGGAGAACTTAAAGAAGAGGAAAGCCTTTCAGACTTGAGCACTACCGTTTTTACAAGAGCAGAATGTCCATGATAGATATTTCGAGATTTTCAACTTCTCCTCAATCATTTCGTACCTGCCAAATGAAATTACAAAAGTTGATGAGACATTTAATTGCAAGAAATGACATGCTATGATTCTGTTCTCACGAACCAAATAGGATAGTTTGTGAAGGCATGCATTTCATAGTTTTTCTCTTTTAGTGCATTTAGCAATTCTTCAATGCCTTCTAGGTAGGAGTAACCACTTATCATACAGTTTTTGAGGCCTGGAAAGATAGATAAAACAAAGTTAATATGAAGCTAAAAGGGAAAAGCACATGGTTCTACAGGCCAATATTTACATTATAGATAATGATAAAGAAAAGAAGAAATTCAAAAAAAAAAAAAAAGTAATAAGCAGAGAAAAATACTTATTTGAATACTTGGAATTACGTGAACTGGTAATCTTCCCAGATCAAAAGCATCTTGGAGAAAAGTAATACTGCTAAAAGTAAATTTATTATTATGAAGTAGCACAGGTCGATATTGCTAATGCATTTTAAAAGCACATAGAGAACCAAAACAGAAGAATAAAACCCAACTAAATGAGTTAAGCAATTGATTTCTTGCCTTTCAAATAAGAGTGAAAGATAGTGCAAAAATTTTCAGTATGTTACATTTGAGTAATTTCCACAGAGTTGAACCTTCAAAAAGATTTGATAAAGCCTCAGAAACAGAGTATTTAATTGGATGATCTCGTGTTCAAACATTCTGAAAGTTGTGGTAAATCAGTTTATGTTGCATTACCAATCATTCTAGTCAACATAAGCACTTTTATGCAAGAGTATAGTGATATCATGCATGGGTATAAACATACATAAAGTAAAGATAATAAATAATCAAAATAAAGATAAAAAAAACTAACTTTCTTCAGATATGTTTTTATTTGCATTCAAAAAATCAGTCTCATATAAAGTAATTGAAAATAATCAAAATGGACTATTTCTTCAGATAAGGACTATTCTGTCAGAAAATGGAAAGAGAATGACATAAAATTGGAAACAAAAATGAATACAAAAAAAAAAAAAAGAAGAAGGAAGAGATTCCGGCAAACCTTCAAAATCTATAGCTTGCCCATCTTTAAAGAATCTTTTTTCCAGCTCTGCCTTGAAGAAAACAACAATTTTTAGAAATATAAGTCAGACATTAAGGACTAGCAAATAAAATGTTATAAAAAGATATTTTTTTTAAAAAAAAGTTTTGCACTCTAGTTCTTACATATATATCCCCTTCATTTTCTCAACCAATCAGTTGAGTAAACTATAAAGAGAGCTAAAGTTATTTTCTTTTGAATAACTAAGCAATGGCAAAGAACTTCCAAGATTACTAGAGGTCAAGTTTTTCTTTGAAATGCTATAACAGGTTTTAGAAGGGACGGAAGAAAATAAAGAAAAAATCAAGGAAGAAAGATAGGGAAGAGAAAGCAATGGTGGCAAGTAAACCCTTCGGGAATCTAGATAATTGTAACCATAGTGAAAAGGAAATTTGGAATGCCACTCCTCAGAAGTTGAGTGCTTATGAAACATGGAAAAGTAACAATGGTAGTCTCTCCCCTCCACCATTGGAACCTAGCTGAAAAGAGTCCCTATCATTAGTCTCTTTGGGCTAGAGAAACTAGTCTTTTTAGAAATTTTCTTGTTCTTTTTACAACCGATAGTCAGGTTCTTTCACACAAATGTTTGTTTCTGAATAGCCCCGCGTTTGTTGTGGTGTGGCTGAGGTTTATTGAAGCTGCTTCTGTTCTCTCTTTGATTTTTCTGAATGAAAATTTGTTTTCAGTCATTAAAATGAAAAAAAAATAAAGGAAAAAATAAAGCCTCGACCGAGAAAATCATAATTCTTTTGAACTAGATGTGATATTTAATAGTATTAGAAATGGTATGCCCTTACATGGTAAGAATGTTTTGTCTAGTATGTATGAGGTAGTAAGGTTCATCCAACACATCCATCAGAATCCAGTGGACAAGCTCAGAGTGAAGCTTTTCAATTGAGATTCAAAGAATTCTCTATAAAACTTGATCGAGTCTTCAGTGCTTTTAGAGTTTGTTCAATAAACATATTCAACTCCAAATCCCCTTACTAGATCAAACAATAAAGCTCCATTGAATGAATAAATGTCTCACTTTAAGAGAGTCTAGAATATGTAAAATAGATTTAGAAAAGTTTTCCCTTGGTGGACTAATAAAGTTGAACAATAAATTGTAACCAAGGAGTAATAGTTAGAACAACAAAAGGAAAAATTCAAGTAGTGATAGTATATTTTCCATATTTCTCTTTCCTTCAATATTTTTTTCTTTCCAACTTCTCTCTGTATTCTCATTATCTGGTATATAAACCAACTTAAAGGTTCCTTTTATCACCCTTAAATGGTAACCTTAGCAAAATCTTGGGAATGGGAACATAGGCTAATAAGAAGGTAGACATACCTCATCAATCAAACCCTTCTCAAATTCTATCCATACAGTTGGGTGTTTGAGTTCAAGTAGTTTCTCCATGGGCATTCTGAGCAGTGAATTCCAATGCAGTCAACTAAGGCATCATATTAAACACTACATTTCTGAAAAATAAAGAGGTTGCGTACTAGTAGAAACTACAACTTACTTTTTTATACTGTTCATTTTCTTGGTCTATTCATACTATATTTAATAAATAGTAGATCACATTAATATTTATATACAATAAAGATTAATTTACTCAGAAAATAAGCCGGAGCTCCAACTAACTGATATATCTATCGGCAGGTTTTCATCTTTTCTAAAAGCTATAAACATGAAGTCTTATATCCATTGACTTTGAATTGACATCTCATCTCATGAAGCAACCAAGAACTTTATGCTTTGAGGTAGGATAGCTTTTCTCATTTGGACCTACGTTGAAATTGAAACATGGCAGGGAGATGTTTGTTCAAGCCTTTAGACGGGGTGTCCAACTGCCACTTCATCTTTCCATCTACTTAAAATTTTGAGAAAAAGTACATGTCCCCATTAAAGGCCAACAAAGACATTTATGTGAAAATTCAAACAAATGAAACATGAAAGACAAGGAAAAAATTTATTCCCCTTTTGCACAAAACAAGTGAAGCTCCTAGTGTGGTCAAGATTTCTTCTCTTCTGAAAGCTAAACTAGAGAAACAAATCTGTAACCATGAGAGGCAGCACCAACCAGAAAAAAGGATATACTTACAGAAAAAGACAACCAAGCTTGTTCCATAACTTCCATTCATACTTGACCTATAGGACAAGACGGGAATAGAGGATGTTTTACTAACGATTTTAACAAGCGATTTATGAAGTCCAGTTGGGAACCGGGAAGTTCAAATCTATATATTTTCATTTTTATGTTAGGTCAACAATTGCAGGCTGGAAAATCCAACCGTGACCATTGGAAAGATAATTAGTACCTTATTCATTGAGCTATGCTCGAATTAGCTATGCAAGGACTGCTTGGATGGAAGTTTTATGATTTTGAAAAGTTAATGTACAAAATAAACACAAAAGGTGAATTTCATCAGCCTTTCAGAAACATGTTTAATGCACTGTGGCCATAGGATTAACAAACCCATATATCTTCCGACTTAGTAAACATTAATTATTCTTCCATTACCAGATTTTCCCACAAATTATACAGCACAATTCCCACTAAAAATCAAAAGAAAAAAACGAAAAGTCAAAGCACCTGAAAAAGGCGGGAACATCTGCATAGAAAGGATCACGAACAATGGTACCCATGATGTCAAAGAGCAGAACAGGAAGCTTCCTAGTGCTCTTATCGCCACCATCAGAGCTCCAACCAGTAGCCACTGAAAGAGAAGACGAGAAGACTTTGCTATCGCCAATGTCAGTATCGTTGCTTCTGCGGAGAAGGGTATGGCTGAAATTGGACGCCATTTTTGATGGATTCGAGCAGGGTCTGATTGGGGAGAAGGAGGCAACAGGTGGGTTGAAGAAAGAAGCCATTAAAATTGGTTTAAGCTCCAAAAATGGCAGTAGCCGCAAACCATTGCTCTCGTCGCAGTCAAAGTCAAATATATGTATGTGGGCTTTTGGGCTGAAGAGCTGTTTTTCCAGCAATTCTTATCCTATCTTTCTTATGGAAGTAGACTTTTGGTGGATCACGTAATTTTAAAAAAGATGCTAATGTGACAAGCAATAAATAGGAGCCGTATAAAAAAATTTATATACTACGGTAATATTAGAATTTTTCCCGTCCGATTGAATAGTGGGGTATAGAAATTCTGTCGTCGGAGTGCAATCAAGTATTGTTCTTTCTGTATTTGGCGAAGAATCAAACTTTTTTTCTTTCTTGTTTTTTCATTTGGATAAAATCTCTCTTATTTTTATTTTTGATAAACTACAAATTTGATCTTATGGGTTTGAGAAATTTAGAATTTAGTCTTTATAATCTGATAAAATCTCATAAATTGTCACTACGGTTCAATAAAATCCTCATAAATAGTTTATACCATAAGAAATGTTTTATCAAACCATAAGAACTAATTCTAACACTTAAAACTATAAGAATTAAATTCTAACTTTTCAAAACCATAGAACCAAATTTGTAATTTAACCTTTATTTTTATTATTTTTGTTAGTTCAATAATGGCAAGGTGGGGATCTTTAGATGGTAAATTAGTATTTTATCTACTTAATAATGATTGGCTTGATTGGATATGTGAGATGCTTATTTCATTATTCCTCTTGCAAACAGTCCAATTTTTATTTGGAACTCAAAAAAAAAAGTTCAACTTCAAACATATCTTGGTGCGAAAATTTGAAATTCTAACATTTTGGTCAATGTTACAATAGGGTTATGTTGGACGTAAACTTTTAAATAGTTATTTTTTCATTATCATTTTTTTGAATTCAACAACATGTAGGGTGATTCGAATGTCTGACTTCTTAATTAAGGGCATGTGCTTTATGCCAATGGGCTATAGTCATGTTGGTAATTGATTAATACATATATCATCGACTAAAAAATCAAAGGTTCAAATTTCTACTCTTACTTATTGAACTAAAAACAAAAGGAAAAAACATTCATTTTTTAGGTTCCGTTTGATAACTATTTGGTTTCTTATTTTTGAAAATTCTGTTTGTTTTCTCACAATTTCTCTATAATGGTTTTCATCTTTCCTACAATGATTTTCATTTTAATTTTCTTAAGGAAATCTTTGAGTTCTTAGCCAAATTCCAAAAACAAAAGCAAATATTTGAAAACTACTTTTTTTAGTTTTTAAGGGCTTAGTTTTTGAAAATATATGTAAAAAGTAGATAACAAAACAAGGAAATTAATAGATGGACGTAGTATTTATAGCAGTGGCGGATCCAGAATTTTTGTTGAGGGGGGGCTTCATTTAAATTTTCGTAAAAGTAATTTACAAATAATTAATAAAATATAATTATTAATTTAATACATGACACAATTGTCTTCAACAAATTTTAATATTATAGGATTACTTTTTAAAAAAAAATAATGAACCAAAAATTTAAATATACTTTTACCTTAAAAAAATTAAAAATACTTTTATTCATTTCTATTTATATTTATATAAAAAATCAAATTCAAAGGAGAAATTAAAACAAAATTATAATATTATATACTTGTTTTTTTTTTTAACTAAAAAAAATTAAACGAATTATAACTTATAACTTATAAATTTGTAAAGTTGTATCAATTTTCACTCTAAACTTTCAATTTCATCAAATTAGACTAAGATAAATGTAGCAATTTTTATCATCTATTCAATTTATGTTAATAAACTAATTTTAATAAAAAGCTATGTAAAAATCTCGGTAAACTCTCTAATTTCTATAAAATTAAGTTTGCTTATTGCACAAATTAACAATGGAATAATTTGTCAAACTTAAAAATTTCAACAAAAATCTAGCTTTAATATTATTTTTCATTCAAATCCTATCAATGTTTTATAATTCATTAAATGTATATATTATAATACTTTTTTAATGAATTTTTTTATAAAAAAAATTATGAGAAGGTAAAAGTTGCAATAGTTTTTCAAATTTAAGATTAAGATTATAACACTTGTTTAAGTTTGAGGTGCAATTTGATGAAATTGAAAGTGTAAGGCAAAAATCAATAAAGGTCAAAAAAATTTTAGGAGTAAAAAATTTACTTCTAATTTTAATTTATAAAATATAAAAGTTTAAATTATTGAAGAAAAAAAAGAAGATTTATAGATATATATTTTTTTAAATGAATAAAATAATTACATTTTTTTACTATTTTTGTTGAATATATATATGAATATTATATTTGCCTTACATGGACTTACACCCACGTGGCTCACAAAAGAAAGGCAAAATTATTTGTTATTTGCAGCCTGAAGTGTCAAACCCAGCTCTTGAGGGAGGGCTTGAAGCGAAAATACCATTAGAGCATGTAACAATTGTTGGTCTTCATGATTAACTTTTCTTTACTAATACTAAATATGTTAGGATTCAGGAGGGGCTCGAGCCCCCCTAGGCCCATGCTGGATCCGCCGGTGATTTATAGACTTTTTTTTCAAAAATCAAACACTAAAAATCAAACGATTATCAAATGAGACCTTAAGTTTCCATTTTTTATTTCTGTGTATTTTAGGTTCGAAGATGATATGTCAACTATCACACTTATTTTATTTTAGACTACTTCTAAAATATTTATGATTCTTCACCAAGTTTCCATTTTTATTTCTGGAGTGTTTTAGTTTATAATGTTGGAGTGTTTTCTCCGTTAGTCTCTATCGTTTAAAAAATTTTAGTTTAGTCTATTATGTTTTAACATTTTTTTAATTTAGTCTCTCACTATTGATGAATGTTAAAATTGTCTAATGATAAACTTACATAATAATACTTAGTAGATTGGCATAGATTTAGAAAGCAAAAAAGGTAATTTTAGAGAGGAAAAAATTTAATTCATCTTCCAAAATTCTAAGAACTTAGTAGAAATTTTGAATTTTCTCCTCTTAGATGACATTTTTCTCCAAATTTCTATTAATTTACAAGTATTATGCCAGGCAAGTTATCAACCAATTTTAAGATTCACTAACAGTGAGTGATTAAATTAAAACTTTTTAAACAACATGGGCCAAATTGAAAAAAAAATACTAGAACATTAGAGACTAATTAAACACATATATTTAGTCAACAAATATTGGTTAAATAAACTTAAATTACAAGTTTTCGAATAGTGTATAATAGGTCATTGAAGCTTTAAAATGTGTCTAATAAGTTCATACACTTTCAATTTTATGTCTAATTAAGTCTTTGAATCTTCAATTTTGTTTCTAATAGGCCCTCTCTTGTTTCAGGGGTTTTTTTTTTTTTTTTTAAAAAATCACTGACATATTAAACATAAAACTGAAAGGTTATGGTCTTATTTAATTTGTGTCTAATAAGTCCTTAAATTTTTAAAAATGTCAAATATGACAATGACATATTATACACAAAATTGAAAGTTTAGAAATCTATTAGACACTTTTTAACTTTAGAGACCTACTAGACACATTTTATAATTCGAGGACCCCTAGATACAATCAAAGATTAAAATTTTAATTCAATTATATTTATTTTAGTCCTTGGATTTTTTTTAAAAAAATAACCATTTCAATTCTTTATTCTACTATCAATTATGTGACTTTGAATAACCAACATAATAATAACTTAGGCTCCATTTGATAACCATTTCATTTTTAATTCTATGTTTTTGAAAATTGTGCTTGTTTTCTTACTATTTATTCACTATGGCTTTCACCTTTCTTAAGGAACCATTAGAATTCTTAGCCAAATTTTAAAACACAAAAATGATCGACTGAAACATGTGGACTTTGATAAGAAATTTTTGGGGTTAAGAAAAGCTCTAGTTCAGTGCAAGTGCACACTGTCAAGCAAGTAGTAGTTTGGAAGTATTCTGGATATCATGTATCAAGGGAACAAATTTTATAAAAGTCAAGAATAGCAAGATGGTGTTAAAAATGCAACCTCGGTAACCAATTTTAAAGAGTGAAAATGTTGTTTTGCTAAGAAGTAAAATGAAATAACAAGGATAATGAAAAGAGAGATTCAAGTATGATCACGCCCCTTTAATGGGAATTATGGCCTAATTGTAATTGCAATCGTGAACTTAAAACTTAAAAGATGTAAACTGGATTCAACTCCTATTCGACATTGACCACAAGTATATTTAGAAAACTAAATGATTAAACCTATATTTCTATGGCTAATCGAACTTAGATAAATCAAAATACAATCGTATTGTTTTTGGAGTCTTGCCCTATGTCTAGGGTCTAAATTAAAAACTTATTTCTAAGCTTTTTCCTCTATTTCTTTTATGAAAACCACTTTTCTCCAACCCTTTCAGTATTAGATTCAAGTATTATATGCAAAACTAGGTGATCGATCTAGGCTTACAATGAACATTTTAGTCAACAAAAGCAAACAAGCATAGAGTTAAGCAAGATTTCTTTTACACTTAGGTAATTCCTCTCTCTAGGGCATTCACATTCTTGAATCTCAAAGAGAAGATTAGCTCATAATGGAATGAGAAATTAAACTAACTCAGATTGAAAGAAAGTTCATAACTTAAAGAGATAAATATGCAAAACCGAGAGACCAAATTAAAGCTCAAAACAGAAACTCAATTGCTAAAAATTAAACTCAACTTTATTTAAGGACCTTGCGGCAATGACTTGTTCCAAAAAGAAGAAATACAAAACTAACTTGAAAGTAGAAAGGTAAGCTAATAGCACTAATCAAATGATAAGTAGGGACTAAAACAATGGAAAAACATTTGCTAAAATAGTATTCAAATAAGAATAACAAGCTGGTACAAAACCGAATTACAATAAGAAAAGGATCTTTAACAAACTCTATCTCCTTTCCTTTAATTAAACTCAATTCAAACTTCTCTCAAGGTGAATTGGATCTTTACAAGCCAAGGAATTAGCCTTGGTTAGATTGAGAATAAAGGAAAATAAAGGATGAGAAGAACTAGTGTAGCACGAACGAAAACGACAGAAAATAGGGTTGGATGAAAAATCGATGCCCTTTCTTTGTGTTTCTCTTCCTTTTTTATAGCCCTCTAACAACTAGGGTTTTCCTCGCCTTTTGATAAGCCTTAGTATTAAGGATTATTTAACTCTCATAAGCTTAAAATATGCTTGTTTGCTTTAGAAATCAGGAGAGAAAGTTGGTAAATGCTTGAAAAACATTAATAACTTGTGAGAAGTGCACTTGAAAGAAATTGTTAATGCTAAAGGTTTGAGAGAATTAGTATCTTCTATTCCGTTAACTTAAGAGATATATATACACGTGTACAAGGTTAACCTAAGTAGAAGAAAGTGAAAAGACAATAAAGGACAACTTAATTAATATATTTACACAAATACAATTATACTAATATAAGGACTCTAACACTCCCCCTCAAGTTGGGGCATATATATTCATCATGCCCAACTTGTTAGAGAGGAAATCTATTCGTGCTCCATTTAATGCCTTGGTGAAGATATCTCCTAATTGCTCTCCAGTCTTCACATATCCTGTCGATACCAAACCTTGTTGTATCTTCTCATGTACAAAATGACAATCAACCTCAATGTGTTTAGTTCGCTCATGAAATACTGGATTAGACGCTATATGCAGAGCTGCTTGATTATCACACCATAATTTTGTCGGTGTTGTGATATCAAATCCCAATTCAATAAGAAGCTGACGTATCCAGACTAATTCACATACAGATTGTGCCATTGCTCTATATTCTGACTCAGCACTCGATCGTGACACCACATTTTGTTTCTTACTCTTCCAAGAAACCAAATTACCACTCACAAATACACAATATCCTGAAGTTGATCTTCTATCTTCCTTAGACCCTGCCCAATTAGCATCTGAGAAACATTCAATGATAATATGCCCATAACTCTTATATAATAAACCATGCCCAGGAGCTGCCTTCAAATAACACAAAATTTGTTCCACTACAGCCCAATGATCAATGGTAGGAGAAGACATATACCGGCTCACAATACTCACTGAATAAGCTATGTCTGGTCGAGTTACCGTAAGGTAATTGAGTTTTCCCACTAACCTCCTATATCGTTCAGGATCTTTCAGTAATTCTCCCTCTTTTGTGAGTTGTAAATTAGGCATCATTGGGGTACTACATGGCTTAGCCCCTAACTTCCCTATTTCAGTCAACAAGTCAATTACATATTTTCTTTGTGATAACATGATTCCCTTCTTGCTTCTCATTACCTCAATTCCTAGAAAGTATTTCAACATTCCCAAGTCTTTTGTGTGGAATTGACTATGGAGAAAGGTCTTGAGTGATTGGATGCCCAATGTGTCATTGCCTGTAATAACAATATCATTAACATACAGAACCAACAGGATGACACTATTCTCAGACCGCTTATAAAAGACAGAATGATCTGACTTGCTCTTTCGTATTCCAAAACTTTCAATCACTTGAGTGAATTTTCCAAACCATGCTCGTGAACTCTGCTTTAATCCATACAAGGATTTACCAAGGCGACATAACTTTCCATTCTCCCCCTAAGCAACAAACCCTGGAGGTTGCTTCATATACACCTCCTCCCCAAGATCACCATGAAGAAAGGCATTTTTAATATCAAGTTGATGCAACGGCCAGTGATGAATGGATGCTAAAGAAATGAATAACCTTACAGAAGCCATTTTAGCAACAAGAGAAAAAGTGTCAGAATAGTCAACTCCATAAGTTTGGGCGTAGCCTTTAGCAACAAGGCGAGCTTTCAACCAAGCTACAAACCCATTTGGATTGACTTTAATGGAAAAGACCCACTTACACCCAATAGGCTTCTTTCCTTCAGAAAGAGAAACTAAATCTCAAGTACAATTGTCATCTAAGACAGTCATCTCCTCACCTTTGCAGCACGCCAACCAGGATGAGACAAAGCTTCATGAACAGTCTTAGGAATAGATATAGACTGTAGGGATGCAATGAAGAAACAGGTAGAAGATGACAAATGGTTATATGAGACAAAAGAAGAAATAGGATATGTGCACTGACACTTACCTTTACGAAGAGCAATAGGAAGATCATCGCTTGTTCCTGAATCCATTGACGAAGAAGCCTCTGGTACAGGGCATGAAACTGAAGAGGGTGGTCTCCGAGAATAAACCTGAGTGATAAGTGGGTGAGTAGAAACAGGAACAGATGGAGATACGTCCCTAGAGAACTCACAAGAGGAGAGGATGGTGTAAACAAGGAAATCATCCTCTTCCGCATTATGCTCCCTCTTACTCTTACTCGAAGATGAAGAAAAGAAAGAAGAATCTTCAAAGAATGTGACATCAGGAGAGACAAAGTAACGATCGAGACTAGGACAATAACATCGATACCCTTTCTGGACACGAGAGTAACCAAGGAATATACATTTTAAGGACTTTGGATCTAGTTTGGTGAGTTGAGGGCGAACATCTCGAACAAAACAAGGACAACCAAAGATTTTGGGTGTAAGAGGAAATGAAGGGAGTTTGGGGCACAAAATACGATAAGGTATCTCACCTTTAAGAACCGAAGAGGGCATGCGATTTATTAAGCAGCAAGCCGTCGATACAGCATCAACCCAAAAATATTTTGGAACATTCATCTGAAACATTAAGGCTCTAGTTGTTTCAAGGAGATGGCGATTCTTTCGTTCTGCAAACCTATTTTGAGATGGAGTATCAACACACGAGGATTGATGGAGAATTCCATGTTCACTTAAATAAGAACTAAGAGCATGGGAGAAGTATTCTTTAGCATTATCACTCCGTAGAACTTTAAGAGAACCATTAAATTGAGTTCGAATTTCAGCATGAAAGTTACGAAAATGAGAAAGTAACTCAGAATGATTTTTCATTAAATATCACCAAGTTACACGAGAAAAATCGTCGACAAAGGTAACAAAATATCAAAATCCTCTCTTGGACTCAATAGGACAAGGACCCCAAACATCATAATGAACTAATTCAAATGGAGCGCTAGCTCGTTTATTGACTCTAGGATACAAACTCAGATGATGAAATTTAGCAAACTGACAGGACTCGCAATCTAAAGAAGACAAATGATTAAACTGAGGATGAAGACTCTTCAAGACTGAAAAAGATGGATGACCCAAACGACAATGTTTTGCAAAGGGAGATGACACACTAGAGCATGTAACAGCTGTGGAAATGTGTGGTTCAAAAATGTAGAGACCTCCAGATTCACGCCCTTTACCAATAGTCCTTTTCGTCAAAAGATCCTGAAATAAACAATAACCAGGAAAGAATGAGACACAACAATTAAGATTGCGAGTGAGTTTACGAACCAAAATCAAGTTAAAGGAGAACTCGGGTAAACTTAAAACAGAAGACAAAGAAATTGAGTTGGTAAGATTGATAGTGCATGATCCTAAAATAGGAGATGTGGTTCCATCGGCTATAGTAACATGAGGTGAAGATGTAGATGGACTAAGGTTAGAGAATAAACTGGGATTACCTGTCATGTGATCAGAAGAGCCAAAGTCTATGACCCATTTCGAAGATGAGGAAAGAAGGCAGTAGATGTGTTACCTGTGTCGGTAATGGCAGTAATAGGAGTAGAAGATGACGCCTTTAATGACTCTTGTTACTGTCGAAATTTAGCAAACTCCTCAGCTGAAATTGAAATAGACTTGTCAGCGTTATCAGGAGTAGAGGCAACATGCGCAGATGGAAACCTCTGGCCCTTATTCAACAATTTTCTGCAATCCCGTTTCATATGTCCAGGCTTATGACAATAGTGGCAAACAATATCTCCTAGATTTTCTCTCTGAGTGATTAAATTTCCTCTAGACGTGTGAGGTTTGATCCCTCTATTACCGTTATACTCACATGTCTGTCCAACCAAGGCACTATTAGACTCATATGGCAAGGTCGCTTGCAACTTCTCAGTTCGAAGTATTCGAGTATAAACATCTTCCAACGAAGAGATTGCTGAGCTAGACAGAACTTGATCTTTGGCCATATCATATTTAGAGGCAAGACCAACCAAAAAACTCATAATAAATAACTGTTCACGCTGGGCAGTTTGAACTTGTACATCAGTACTAACTGGCAACAAAGCATTAAATTATGCATACGTTCTTTTACACTCCATAAAATAACTCGTGAGAGATTTCTCACCTTGATCAGGCTGAAAGAGATTCTTACACGCATCGCACACTCGACTGATATTTCCTTTTCCAGAGTAAAGAAATTTTAAGTATTCTAAGAGTTCTTTGACAGATTCACAATGATTAACCAGGCCAACTATCTCGCTCTCAATGGAGTTCTTTAATTGTAGAATAAGCCTAGAATCATCTCGTAACCAATTCTTCTTAGTATCATCAGTCGGTGGTGATTGGGCGGTGACATGATCATCCATATCAAGACTTCGAAGGTAATGACGAATGTTTGTTCGCCGTGCATAAAAGTTAGATCCATTAAGCTTATGTTTCGTAATCTTTAACACCATAGGAATCATCTCGACATTACTATAGCTTTCTTTTCAGCCATAACTTAAAAAAAACAGACAAACTAGGATTAAAAAATTGAATCACAGCAAACCCTAAAAGTTTCAAACAAGGTATGACTTCAAATACTGTAAACCGAACCCTCTGTGACTTAAACCAACACAGTAAATGAAAGAGGAGACCACGACGAACTGACCCACGAAAGACGGAGTGGCTGCAGGCGACGCACGAGCCTCCACGTGCCTGCGCGTGTAGTCCACAAGCAAGGTATTTTTTGGCCAACTTTTTTGTATCTTCTGATCTGCGAGTGGGCTATCCAATGGGCTGAGCGGTGACGAAAAAAAATCCGGTGACAGACCTCAATGGCGGCGGCGGATTATGACGGCGGTAGAAGGTCTGATAGCAGTGTTGATGCACAGAACTCAAAGCAAAGACTAAACCCTCCAAGAAAGTGTTCCAAACCTCAAACCCTAACGGTCACAAATCCCTAAGGACACAAGAAACGTAATTTCCCTAGAAAACCCTAAAGGGCTCTGATACCATGTTAATGCTAAAGGTTTGAGAGAATTAGTATCTTCTATTCCATTAACTTAAGAGATATATATACAAGTGTACAAGGTTAACCTAAGTAGGAGAAAATGAAAAGACAATAAAGGACAACTTAATTAATATATTTACACAAATACAATTATACTAATATAAGGACTTTAACAAATAATGAGGGAAAATGGAAAGATAAACTAAAAAGGGTTTCTTTTTAGTGCAGGAAATTTGAACATTGCATAATTGAAATTGTAGAATCAAAATTGCAATATGAAATAGCAATCTGGCAGCAGCGAAAAAGAACAAAAAAAGGGGAAAATGTCAATTATGGAAAGTGTTGATTTCCTACACGAAATTGATGGGATGATGGACAAAATTGAAGAGGCTGCCAACCCTAATAAGAAGAGCACAAAAGAGGAGGAAGAGGGATGACAAAAGGATCGATTTTTCAGCTCCAAGTTTCGCTCAAGCTCGTGGGTTTTCTTTCTCGTTTCTTCTGCCAAAAATTTGAGAGTTGCTTAGACTTTTGTGTTATGTTTTTCCCTTGGTTTTTCGATCAAATCCAAACAAAAATTTCGGTTGTAATGATTCATTATTTCCTAAAAATAGTGGGGATTGAATCAATTGAATACCAAGAAGAGAAATCGTGAATGGTGGGATGTATCTTTGATATTATTACTTCTTTTGAATTAGGATTTTGTTTGAAGTTAGTAGAGTTGTAATTTTCATAAGTTTCAATTCCTTGCACTCTGTGTTATTGTTGGATTCAAGTTTAAATTGAAGAAGTTTTGGAATTCATTTCATTAGAATTTTCTTGGTCATGGGTTTTTGTCCAAGGGCTTTGTGTTGAAGGAAGATTTGTTAATTGTTGTTCTTTATTCCTTCATCTTCAATTCTTAGTGCTACAACAAGTAGCTCTTTATTCTTCTAATTCTTGGTCTCAAGTAGGTTATTAGTTAACTCTTCTTAGCATGGAAATTATTTCTAGATTTTGTTTTGTGGTCTTTGAATTAATTATGAGCTAAAACTTCTTAGGGGGTTCAAGAATGTGAATTCCCTAAGAAGTAAATCAAGCCTAAATCACAATGAAAACCAAACCTACATTTCAATTGTTTGCTTGTGTTGAATAAAACGCTTTTGAGGTCCTAGATTGATCAACTAGGGTAGCAAATTAAGCTTTGATCTAATACCGACAGGGTTAGTGACAAGCGAATTTCGCACAAGCGATGGGGACAAGAGCTTAGACATAAGCCAATATTTACCCTAGACATAGGGGCAAAAGACTCCAAAACCCGTAAAATTGTTGAGCCAAATTATCTAAGATAGAGGGACTATAGACATATAAGTAACTCACTTAGTCTCCTAAAAACCTAATTTCAAGGTGAATAGGAGTAACAATTTTGGTTTACAATTGTGTGTAGAGTATGTTAGATTTGCAATTTTGGTTTTGCAATTTACAACTTGGGGAAATGAGAGCCCCATCTTCTCTCATTGAGTAATTTTCCTTGCATCTTTATTACTTCTATTTCGCATTTCTGCAATTTGATTTTGTAATTGTTGATTTTCAATTTTTGGTTATTTTGCAACCTTTGCAATTTCGATTTTGCAATTTTGATTCTGCAATCTGTTTTTGCATTTTGAATTTTATTTATATTGCTATTTCACACCAACCCAAAATTATTTTTGCAATTTAGTTCCTAAGTTGAAATTTTGAATACATTTTTATTTTGCAATATTTTTGTTACATTGTTCCCTGTGGGATCGATACTTAGGAATACTCATGTTTTATTACTTGCATCGACAATGTGCACTTGCACTGGGGTTGGACGTATTTCGTTACATTTTTATCCAAAGTTTCACCCGATCACATTCTATATATGAGTTGATGCACAAAATCCTTACTTGAATTTAGGCAGAAATCTTGCCATATTCTTCTAATTATAGTGAAACCCGAATTTCATGTTTTTTGCTTTATTCCAGAATTGTAATTGCAATTGTGTTGCAATTTCCACCTTTTGCTCAATCTGCATCATTAACAACGAATTTAGCCAACTTCTTATACTTTAAGTTCTTTTCTAGCATTTTGAAGAACTCCTAGTATGCTTAAGTGTTTTTTTTAGCAAACTTGTTTTATTTACTAACTTTGTGGTTCAAGACATAAGAATTTTCAAGAATAACTTGCATTTGGAAACCAAATAATTCTCACAAATGAGAATTATCAAAAAACAAGTTTTCAAAAAACTACAGCCCCTTTGATAACCATTTGGTTTTTAGTTTTTGAAAATTGTGCTTGTTTTTTCATCATTTCTCTACCATAGATATTTTTTTAGTACACTACCATGGATTTCATCTTTCTTAAGAAAACATTTGAATTCTTAGCCAAATTCCAAAAACAAAAACTACTTTTTGAAAACTACTTTTTTTTTAGTTTTCAAATTTTGGTTTGGTCTTTTAAAACATATGTAAAAAGAAGATAACAAAACAAGAAAACCCATACGTGAAAATAGTATTTATAGGCTTAATTTTCAAAAACCAAAAACAAAAAATCAAATGGTCATTAAACAGGACGTTAGTGTTTTGTTTTCTTTCTTTTGAGAATTAATGTGCTTGTTTTTTTTTCCATTTTTCTATAATTGTTTTCATCTTTCTTAAGAAAAAATTTGAATTCTTAGCCAAATTTCAAAAAAAAAAAAAAACTTTTTAAAAACTTTTTTTTTCCAAACTTGAATTGGTTTTTGAAAACATATATAAAAAGTAGATAACAAAACAAAGAAACTCATAAGTGTAGTAGAATTTATAAGCTTAATTTTTAAATTCCAAAAACTAAAAACCAAATAGTTATCAAACGTGGCCTTAGCGATCAAGATACCACTCATTTTCTTGAGATTAGGATTTGTATCTCTCTCCTACATTTGTTGAGCTAAAAAAATGATGTGGCTTTAAATAACGTGTTAATACGCATTATATGTTGATCTACCATCTCATTATATATCGAAGCTGTCAAAGTGAGCATAACTCAGAAGTAATTGGCATGTACTACTTCATTTGAGATCAGAGGTTCAAATCCCCCATACTCTCATTTATTGTACTAAAAAAAAGTATATATCGAAGCTAGATGGGTTGACCAAGGTGGATATTAATTAGACCCAACACTCGATACATCCCTACACATCTCTTATTTATTTATTTATATTTATTTTTAAAGGACATCTCTTATTTATTTTATTTTTTAATTATTAA
The DNA here is from genome assembly GCA_033996785.1 of Trichosanthes truncata. Lineage (NCBI taxonomy): Eukaryota > Viridiplantae > Streptophyta > Magnoliopsida > Cucurbitales > Cucurbitaceae > Trichosanthes > Trichosanthes truncata. The sequence goes on along the minus strand of JAWPNB010000004.1, from coordinate 30,315,630 downwards.
AATAAATGCCTACATCTACCCCTATGATCTGCATCAAAACATATAGATATAGATTCAATGAACAAAAATACCAAACCAACAAAGATAAAAATGAATAAATATGCTTCCAATAAAATAAAATAAAAATATCTTTTCAAAAGAAAAATAAATAAATACAAAAAAAAAAAGAAATATATACGAGAGCGTCGTGATTCATGAGACATGACACATGCCGTGTGTTTCAAATATTAGGCATGTGAAAAATAAAATAGATAATTATATTTAAGGAAAAAAAATCAAATTTGACCATAAACTTGACAGGTTGTATCAATTTTAATCCCAAACTTTCAATTTCATCAATTTAAACCTCAAACTTGAATAAGTGTATCAATTTACCAATCGGTTAAGTTTCCGTTTCAATCACCATTAGAAATGTGGAGGAGCTCGTCACACTTGCCAAATAAATTTATAAATTGGCTCACACCAAGAATGGTAGTATTTAGTGGTGATCGAGTCGAACACAAGGAGACGATTAATTAGTTATTTTAATTTATCTTTCTCTGAACTTAAAACCGAACAATGGGCGTTTTCATGTAAGGAATTTAAATTCGCAGAAGATAAAATCATGCAAATTGAATTTAAAAGCAAAAAAATAAAGGCAAGAAAAACAAACAGAGAACTCACAAATAAAGTAAAACGTTAATTCAAGGTATTTCGAGATTTACTTTGCAACAGTGAACATAAGATTACTCAAATATACGTAATTACAACTATTTAAGACTGATCGGACTCCTCAGGACACCATAAGAGCCTCCCCTAAGGAACCGAAATTCCAACGTCGAAATCGACCTAATCTAACCTCTTAGCTGGGCACTAAAGTTCCATACTATTCAATCAAACGCATTAAGTACTTGGGACAAGTCAAAACACAACGATTTAACATGATGGGCCCTTTGAATTAAACTATTGTGTGGTAATTAATTTTAAAATCTAGCACATACAAATGATGAGTGAAGTGAACTAACTCCTACACACGTGGCTACCGGTTCGTTGCTACTAAAATTAAGCTAGAGACCGAGGAGACCTACAATGATTCTAACATAGCTAAAAAATCTCTAAATCAATGACTTTGTCAGATTAACCAACATAGAGATAACTAGAATTAAAGCAAGAATTAAAAGCCATAAACAAGCTGTAATAAACTAAAAATTATTGCTAAACCCTCACGATGTTGCAAAATTATCCCTAATTACCTCGAATTAGCCAAAAACTCCTAGTCAGACATTGTTTACATCAATCCCCTGGCCATAATACAAATCCAAACTACAAAGATAAGCCAAAAACTACCTAAAACAGTGAAAGAGGGGGAGAGAAGTCATAAAAAGGTTGTTTGATTTGCGAAAGATGAACCCTAAAATGAAAAAAAAAGAATTTATAGTTGTTGCAATGGGGTCGAGACGCTATAGACAGCATCTCGACGTTGAGGGGGCTCATGTAGGGTCTTGACGCTCCTTGAGGCATTTTGGTCAATATGTTATTTCTCTTCGCTCATGTGCCCGATTGACTTCCGGTTTGGCTCGTTTTAACTCCTATTTCATGTACAATCTCCAAAATATTCCTTGAACTCAAATTCCTATAAGATATGCAACAAATCTCATAAAATCCATAAAATTAGCACAATTTAGGTACGATAAAATGTAGACTTTCTAAATCCCGTCAAAAGTTTTTCCACACATGCCCAAAAGTCACGTGTTGCTCTATGATAGGTACTTGTTTGTTATTTTTTTTTAAAAAAAAATTACCAAAAAAATAACTAAATCATTCCAGATCAGGTCACCATCATCATAAAAACTACGAACTTGACTCTCGAAGTAGGACCCACAAGAAAACAAATGGACTCTTGTGTTCCCCTCTCCTTTGGTGTCGATACCAACGACGACAAGTGTGAAGAAGACTTGGGAGGTGATGTCATTGAAGGTGGCGACGACCATGGCAGTTTCGTTTACTTCGATGGTGAGGAGTTTAAGCTTGGTTAAAATGCAAAGAGAATAAGGAAGGTTGTGGTGGACAGAGTGACGCCCATGAACATAATGAACTGATCGTAGTGGACCTTGTCGGCCTCGTCGACAGTCTTAAGGAGAATTAAAGTGACATCGAAGCTAGAGAGGAAGGGGACAAAGATTTCGAAGAGGGTGATTTTGAAATCTCTGCATCCATTGCAGTGGATGAAGGACAAATTGAGCTCAAGACCGATGAGAAATTTAAAAAAAAAACTAATATTGGCGACCAATTCAATAATTGGAGTACTCTATTGAGAAAAAATATAGTGCAAATAAGTTTTGTTTTTACTAAAAGCCCATAGATCGAGTAGAATCCTGCCTTAAAATTGGAAAACCCTCAATTAATGAAATGAAAAAAGTAACATAATCAGAGAAGATAAGAAGTGAAAAAAGTCATGCTCTGAAATTGAAAAACATTATGACGAGTCTACTCCAATTTTCTTCAACATTTTTTTTAAATAACAAATATGTACCTGTTATAGAGCAACACGTGACTTTAGACATGTGTTGGAAACCTTCCAACGGGGATTGAAACGGAAACTTAACAGAGTGTAAATTGATACACTTATTAAAGTTTGAGGTTTAAATGAATGAAATTGAAAGTTTATGGTTAAAATTGATACAACCTGCTAAATTTAAGATTTAAATTGATGAAATTGAAAGTTCAAAGTTAAAATTGATACAACCTACTAAGTTTAGGGTTAAAAATAAAATTTTCCTTAAATTTAAAATAGTGAGAAAAATATGCTGATGTGGCAACAATAAAGTTTGTGATGATTTTTATTTTTGTGTTAAATCAGCGTCCCTCCTTAGAATTTTTTAAAATTATTTTTAGTTTAAATTCCATTTTAGTTTTTCTATTTTTTTTGTTTAGAGTTGTTTTATTTTAGTCTCTAAAATTTTAAAATATCTATTTTAATTCTTGAATTTTTTAATTTATTTTATTAATAGAAAAATGTTTAAAGATTGTCCACTTTTGCATCAAGAAAATGTGGTTTTAAATCACCTTATTGGCCCATTAGATTACATAACCTTTTCTTTTCCAATTGGATGCTTCCAAGATGGGTAAAATTGATTTAAAAATAGGTTTGGTCCCCATTTAATTCATAAGATTTGGTTTTAAAGATGCCCATCTTAGGGAAAATGATATATATATTTTTAATTTCCTTCGTGTTTATTGCCTCAAATATTATATATATATATTGGCCACATGGAGCATTCAATGTAAACATTCAAAGCATCCATTTATAATATATCTATTTTTAATTTAATTCATAGATAAAAATAATTAGATTTTATAAAATTTGGTATAGTGCAACTATATGTTTTAAACATAGTGCAACCAAATAAATTTGCTATTTAAAATACTTTCGAAAAAAAGGTAAGATATAATAATATTTTTATTAAAAATAAGAAAAAATCAACTTATACCCCTAAATTTTGGGGGTTGTATCAATTAAAACCTTAAACTAATAATTGTATTAATTTAAATCATAAACTTTTATAAGTGTATCAATTTACACCCTGTGTTAGATCTTATTTAAAAAACATTAGTTCACACGTGTGCAAACTTATATTGTATTAATTAAACTCCCAAACTTTCATAAATGAATTAGTTTAAACCCTCAATTTGAAAATCGTCCATGCATCAATTCTCACACGTGTGCAAACTTTTTAAAAATTTTAGACCATCCATTTGAAAATCGTCCATGCATTTGAAATAAAGTTTAATTGATACAATTATAAGCCTACACACTTGTGAACTAACGTTTTTCAAACGGAATCTAATAGAGGGTATAAATTAATACACATATAAAGTTTAAGGTTTAAATTGATACAATTATTAGTTTAGAATTTTTGTCCAAATATTTTTTCAAAAGTGTTTAAACTAGAATGTTTTCCAAATATTTTTTCAAAAGTTTTTAAACTAGAATGTTTTCCAAATATGAATTCAAAAGTTAAGGCCCTGTTTGATAACCATTTAGTTTTTGGTTTTTGGTTTTTGAAAATTAAGCCTATAAATACTACTTCCACCTATAGGTTTCCTTGGTTTGTTATCTACTTTTTACATATGTTTTCAAAAACCAAGTCAAATTTTGAAAACTAAAAAAAGTAGTTTTCAAAAACTTGTTTTTGTTTTTTAAATTTGGCTAAGATCTAAAACTATTGTATGGAAAGATGGAAACCATTGTAGAGAAATTGTTAGAAAACAAACACAATTTTCAAAAACTAAAAACTAAAAGCCAAATGATTATCAAACGGGACCTAAAATAGTTGATTATATACCATAGCTTCTAGCTATGTGGAGAAGTTGGAATCCCAATCTTTTTAAGAGGCCATCTCCACCACATGTTTGGCAAGGGGATGTGCCAAACAATTTTGATCTCTTGGGATGTGATTGAATGATACTACTATGTTATGCAAAACCAGTTGATTATACACAGTTAAATGAGAGAGCAAGAGAAAGAATAGACTAGACAAAATGGATAAATGATTGACCACTATGTTTGTATTGAATTTTTTTTGTATTAATAATATTGGAAGACATCATAAGGTAAATATACAAAAATTTACGGTTCGTTTGATAACCATTTGGTTTTTGAAAATTAAGCTTATAAAGACTACTTCTACTTATGAATTTCTTTGTTTTGTTATCAATTTTTTACCTATGTTTTAAAAAACCATGTCAAATTTTGAAAACTAAAAAAGGTAGTTTTTAAAAACTTGTTTTTGTTTTTGGAATTTGACTAAGAATTCAAATGTTTTTGTTAAAAAAGATGAAATTCATTGTAGAGAATTAAAAAAAAAGCACAATTTCTAAAAACAAAAAACTAAATAGTTATCAATTTACATATTTGTGTGTGTTTTTTTAACAATTATATATTTTAGTATTAATAGAATATACCAAATTATGTCGAACACTTTAGTGCCTAATTTCAGAAAAAAAAAAAGTTCTTATATTAGTCCCTATTGTTACATTGTTTTTAGTTTTTTCTTAAACAAAAATACAAAAATGTGATGCAACGTATGTGCTTATTTTTAATTAATATTATACTATTAAATTTATTGACGTGTTATAAAACTAAGTAATTGTATTTTTTTTTTAAATTATTGATGTGGTAATAAAATTAATGGGAAAAGTCAAAATTTACCTCTAAACTTGTCAAGTTGTATAAGTTTTCATCCTAAATTTTCAATTTCATCAAGTTGCACTTCAAACTTAATAAGCATGGCATGATAAATTTTTGTCCGAAAATTCGTTAAAAATAAGTATTCTTATATGTGTTTAACGAATTATAAAACATCTGTATGGTACAAAAGTGATAGGATTTCAAAGAAAAACGACATTAGAGCTAGATTTTTGTTAAAATTTGTGAGTTTTGGCAAAGTTATTTAGTGATCAAACTAAAATTAGTGCAGAACTTGATATTATTGAAATTAGTAAGTTTATGAAGATTTTTGCATTTTCTTTATTAAAATTAGTGGGAAAATTAGTAGAAATTGAATGGTAAGTAGAAATTGCAACACTTTTAAGTGGAGGGTTCAATTGGATGAAAGTAAAAGTTTAGAGTAAAAATTGATATAACTTGACAAGTTTAGCATGAACAATTAATTTTTTTTTTGAAAATTTATTAAACTAAAATGTACTGCTTTTTAAAGTAAAATTAATATTTCATCTCTCTTTCTCCCACTTTCCTCACTCTACTCCCTCACCATTTCTTACTCTCTCCCCTACTCCCTCATAGTGGGATGAGAAGAAGAGAGATCTATGCATCTAAATGGAATTCAATCCACGGATTAATTGAGAGCTTTGATGAATTTAATTGTGTAGTTTAAGACATAAATTTATACTCTATGTTAGTGATTTATAGCTATTTTCACATAATTCCATTTAAAATCAACTCAAAATTACCTAAATAAAATTAGTCTTCTCCCAAATTTTTACCAAAGTAGCAATAAAAATTATCACGTAATTATTCATAAATAAGTAGAGTAAAATAAAGAAAGACAAAAAAATGAAAAACCACTCATATTAATGAAAAATCGTTATTATCTATTTGATTCAAGCATTTCTCTCTAATTTATGTTAACCCCTACATTTAAGGAGGACTATACACATGTAAAAGTTATGCATTGATGGTTTTAAAAAAAATTTCTAACAGAGGGTTTAAATTGATTCACTTATGAAAATTAAGAGTTTTAATTGATACAATTAGTAGATTTTAATTGATAGAAACCCTAAAGTTTAGAAAATCTAAATTGTTTTTTTCCCTATTAATAATCAATTATATGAAAACATTTTAGGCTCAACATTTTTAGTCCCAATATTTGGACTCGAATACTATTTCGGTCCTCAAACTTGTATTTATAAATAGTTTAAATTACACCCTTAGTCCCTGAACTTTCAAATTTGTGTTTATTTAATCCCTAAATTTTAAAGTGTCTAATAGATTACTAAACTTTAAAAATGTCTAATAGATAAGCAAACTTTCAATTTTGTGATAAGGATATTCACAATTTTTAACTAATTTATCATATATAAAACTGAATTTTAAGTCTAATGAGATCCTAAACTTTCAATTTTGTGTTTTGTGAATTTTAAAAAATGTCAAATTCAAAGACCTATTAAATACAAAATAGAAAGTTTAAAGACTTATTAGACATTTTTTAAAGTTAGGGACTTATTTGACACAATTAAAAGTTCAAGAGCTTATTAGACATTTATAAAAATTAAACCAAATAGACACAAATACGAAAGTTTAAGAATAAATTTATAATTTAACTTTATAAATATTTCGTACTCGTACTTTTGGAGATGTATAGTTAAGTCCTTCAGTTAATTTTTCATGCATAAAGTATGACCAGTGAATGATATGTATAATCCAAAATCAAAATAGTTCAATTATTTTCCATTCTTACAGCGCTATTCCAATTAAATTTTGAATAACAAAAACTCAATTATTACATTAATAAAAATATAAGGGCTACGCCGTTACAAATATATAAAAAGAACAAAACATTACAAGAGCCAAAGTACCAAAACTAAAATAAAAGGTTGAGGCAAAGCTTGTTGAAACTTAGCTTGAAATTTCTCAATAATATGCTAAATGAAAGGCTGAATTCACACACAAATCAAATATAGCAGTAAACATAACAATTTTTGGTAATATGAGAAACAAAAAGTTGAACTATAGTTGAAACTTAAAAAATTGGAGACTGAAATCTGACGGATTATAATACAAAATGTTTTTTGAGCCATTATAATGCAATTTGCAGCCTTTTTTTGAAATAAGACAAGAAACAAAACTTTTTATTGATGTAATGAAAAGGGACTAACGCAATTTTCCGTCTATTAGACGACAAATCTAATTTTAAATATTTATTTGATCTATTTTGAGTACATTTATTTCAATTTAAAAGAGATATAGATGGTACAATCAAATAAAAGGTTTCTGACAATCTACTAAAAAGAATAAAATTTATTACATCTTGAAAATGTCTCCCTATTGAATCAAACCATTGTCAAAATCATATTCCTTGCACAAGAAAAAAGGAAAAAAGGAAAGAAAGCTGCACTATAAAGAATGCTATTATAGATCAAACTATGTATGAAATCAAGGTTAAGATACAGCTCATGGAGGGAATGACCAATTTTACTCTAATAAACAATTGAAAGTAAAAACTGCAGGCAACTTGAATCTTGAAATCATTCTTTTGCTTTATACTATATGCAATCACATACCAGTCGACGATGTCCGGTTTATCCTTTGTGCCCCTAATTTTGGAGCAGCGGGTTTGCTTCCTCTTCCCCTACCAGCAGACAATGGCTTGGCTCGAGTCGTAGGTGCGGGAGCAGCAATGGCAGCCCAAGGGTCATCATCATCAACAGTTGTGCTTGCCTTTACGTTCAATGGTTTTGAAACAGTTCTTGGAGCAGGAGCAGCTATGGAACCCCACAGATCGTCATCGTCTTTAGCTGGCCTGGCTGTACTTCTTGAACCCAAACTTGAACCTGAAAGAACTGAAATAAGTTATTATATAAAGTCGAGCCACGATCTAGAAAGCTAAATGAATTGGCATTACTTGGTGGTTTCGTTTGTGACACAGGTTGAGATACAGGTCGTTTTTGAGCAGCCTGAATGTTTGCAAGAGCTGGGGACGGTTTTGGCTCCTCGAGAGGTTCCAACTCATCCCACCCATCCTTCTCATTTTCATCTTCCTCATGAATTCCATTTTCAACTTCTCCCCAGCCATCAGTAGATGTTGGCGATTCAGTTGCATGTTGTTCAGTTAAATCGAAACTCGAGCTTACCCTTACAGGTGAGGTAGTTGGAGCATTTTCGACTGGAAGCAACATGGAAATAGTAAAGTTGATATTCAAATGAATATGCTAAATTTTGACATGGTAACAAAACCATTAGTAACTGCTTCATCTAAAAAGTAATGTAACCATCAAAAGGGAAAAAACTAATGAAGTGCATTTGAGGTGAGGATTTGAACCTCCAATCCCAAGGAGAGTAGTAGCTATGCTCACGTTGTCTATGAAATGCATTTTTTTTTTAAATTTGTAAATTAGTAATATATTATGAAATACATGGCCATATTATTTTTGAATAAGAAAAAAAAGTGCCAAGTCTACAAACTATAGACAAAGAAAGCAAAATAAAAGGAAGAAAATGAAAAGAAAAAAAAGTAGACAAAATCTTACAAAAAGGCCTTCCCAGTTTGAATTGAGCAAACATCAAAGAATGAATAGCCTTAAAAAACTTGAGATAAAAGAACACAGACGAGAAGCTTTAATCTTGATGAGCATATGCATTTATTACTGAACTCAGTATTTTTTTTTAATCACTTATCAAGGTATAAGGTTATCACAATATAACACACATTACATTATGTCCTTTTTCTTCTTAAGAAAGAAGGGCATTCACAAAGACAGGAATTAATTGTATACTTTACATTTCCAATACATCCAAATTCAAAAAGATTGTGATTGTGCATTTTTAATTATAATATTTATATTTAGTTACAAATAAAATGTACATAAGAAATTAATGAAGTCAGTTACATAACGAATAAATAGTGAATGATGAAATGCCCTGCAACAAAGATATATAAGGGACATCTAAAACTAATTGAAAATAATGATTCATTGTCTTAAAAGTGAAGTGTTAGGAACACATTAAATAATTAGAGCTTTTGTGCTTCATGGATCACTGAAGTTGGTGGCACTAAAAAGTAACCCATAACAAAATCATGTTTCCATACTTCCAAAAGTAAGTTATTTTCGTTTCCCTAGTCCTACGATGAACAGTAAAAATTTGTCGAGCACATTCTGATAGGCTGACTGAGATTCAAATAAAGTCAACAAAAATTTTAATAGAATACACCAGTATGTCTCCTATTTTATGGCGAGTGAAAGCCACCATTCTATATTATCAAAAATAAAAAAGTCACCATTCTAAACGACTTCAAAATATATATATGCCCTTTCTCCAAGAGTTCAATGAAATTACAAAAATGAGAGGGATATCTATCACATATCCATCGCCAATCACCATGAAAAGAGACTAGCATGGCAGAGGAATATTAAAGACATTTGCATAATTTCAAAAAAAAGTTTCGAAATATATAATGTACCTGATATGGAATAAGAACTTGTAGCAGCTAAAGGTGCATTAGAGCTTATAGGAGTGCTAGAAGCATGTTCAGAGGGTTTTCCTTTTAGAGTTAAGGAGCTCATCGCCCATCTGCATACAAATATGAGATCAGGGTAGATAATAGATTGGTAGGGACAGATTTTGTGCAAAGATGACACATTTAACTGTGTATCTATGACCAATATTTTGAAATCGTAAATGGATGGAAAACCTGTAGCAACGATATCATCATTCCACTGCAATAGTGTTACTAATAATCACTTCAGTGGTGTATTATCTTAATCACAATAAGACAGACAATAGCAGTAAAAAGTGTTTTTCTATGTATAACCAAAGGTTCTCATAAAGTGACATATTAGATACAAGAAACTTTGAACAGGAAATCCAACAATAGCATAAAAATAACTATATAAAAAGGACTTGACCTTATGCTTTACCCACCACATCAGAAATCCAAAGACAAATAATTTTAATTATTTTCTATTGTAATATTCATACGAACTCACCCGAGCAAACTAGCATTTCCTGGTAGAGATGGGATGTTCAAACCTGCAGCAGCTGTATCTCCTGACATTTCCTAGAGTAAACCATAGGAGACATGTCAACATAACACATTCCATTATTAGAGAGCTGGCCAGCTTTTGACTAATATGGAGTCCTATTTTTTCCTTTTCCAGGATTAGGCAAGCTGTGTCATTGTATTCTTCTTCAATAGAAAACTTTTATTCTTGCATCTAATAATTACCAAGACAGCAAATGTACAATTTGTGAGTGTATGTGTGTGTGTGTGTGAGAGAGAAAGAGAGAGAGAGAGAGAGAGTATATTTTGGGTTATAATAAAACAAAAAACACCAGCTGTCTCTCACTAGCAGCAGCTCAACTGGTTCTCCAAACATAATTGAGCAAATATATGGAAGCAACTGGTATCAGACTATCTATGAAGTTATTAGTATCAGACTATCTATTCCCAAGAATTTAAAACCTTAAGTAATGAGAAACTATAAAAGATAAACAAAGCAAAGATTCGAGGTCTTAAGCTAAATGTGCATTTAACACACCTTCTCATTGTTTTGCTTTAATATCTGTAAGAACTGATCAACTGCTTGAAAGGACTTCAATCGAACATCACTATCAACAAGAGAAGTATGAAATGAAAGATATAAATGATGTAAAATGATAATATTTTAAAACATCCAAAAAACTATCAGATTGTATAGTTATAAGTCAATAACCAAATGAGAAGATTTATTCCACACACAAATCAGGAAAAAGAGCAAATTAACTAAAACCCCAACTTTGAGAAACAAGTAAGAAATGGTCCGCATGTATGAATAATACATTTTATTAGAATATCCATCTGTCTCTCATTTTCTCCACTACATTAGCTACGTACTATGCCGTGCTATACAATGTATAACAAGTCAGAAGGGGGAAAATATTTCCAAGGCCTGTGGGAGTTCCAAAGAAATATAAAAGCCTAATCGTAGTTGAAATAATTTCTTCCATTCCTAGTTCAGTTGTGATTTTATCCTTGATGGTTTACAGTCCAGTGTCCTAATTTGTAGAGAAGGCTTTGGTTCAAGCTACATATATATATTTTATTATTCTTAATATTCTTAATATCTTGTCCCTGCATATATATTTTATTATTCTAAATATTCAGTTAATAATATTCTATTCCAGCAAGATTTCTAGTTGAAGTAAATGTTTAGGGAGAAACTTTGAAGTAATAGCGCTATTTTGTAGAGAAAAGGCTTTGGTTAAAAACTAGAGAAAGTAGGCCTTCATTATGTGTATCCCAAGTTCCAATTTTTTAATTATCGTTCATGAGAAGTCTAGAGGTAAAGATCTTTCAATCAAGAAGTCTCCAGCAGCGTCTCTTTTCGTCATCCTGACAGACTTCTCACCTTGTCTAGAGGGCTAAGTTCAGGCTTTAAGGAACACTTTACTATTGGTTGGGACAAGATACCCCTTAAACTACCAACGATGATTACATGATTCTTTTCCCCTTAGCTTATAAATAGAAAGTGGTTAATTAAGTTAAAGCAGTCAATTTAACACTAAATGTGAATCTCTCTAGATCCCACAGTTGTGGGCGTTCGTTGTGTTGTGCAATATGTTGAAAATTGTAGCTCATCACTGCCACTGTAAGATGGAAAAGGATCTATGCCATCAAGTTCAATGCCTCTCTTTCTTAGAAGTTTGAGGCTCAATTTGACAATATTTAGAACAAAAATGACTCCTTATTAACCAAATGCTTCAGAGGACTGCTAAAGAAACAAATTCTCATTACACTGGAGAAGGTTTTCCTGCATCCTCCCTTCTGGGACGCAAAGGATCATTTTGGAAGCCTTTTTTTGCTGTCTTGTGGGGTATCTACCTTGAGAGGAATCACAATTTTTTAGAAGGGTTGAGAGGCTCTGAGAAGAGGTTTGGAATATCGTTAGATTTAACACCTCTTTTTTGGTGTTAGTCTCTCGGTCTTTTGTAATTGTCAACTAGGTTTTCTTTTCTTTTTTTCTTTTGGATTTGAAGTGCCTTTTTATAGTTGTGTTTGGTCTCTTTTTGTATGTTATATTCTTTCATTTCTCTCAATGAAAGTTCAACCTTTTATATTAAAAAAAAAAGAAAGAAAAAGAAAATAATCTATGTAACATAAGATCTGTTATAGTATATATATGTGTGTGTGTGTGTGTGGATTTAGGAGTTTATTAGTCTTTTGTCCTTTATTGTAATTTACTATTATTAGTTTAGGGCTTCCATGTATGCCTATATATATTTGGTTCTATTGTATAGAATTGCATAAGGATTCTCTCATATTTGATCTCACAACAACATGGTATTAGAACAGGTTTCCTAGAGATTAGGATTTGTTAACCATTACGGTTTTGAGAATTGGGTTTGGGGTTTAGAACCCTTTTGTTTAACACCTTAGGGTTTGTGAGCTTTGTGGTCTGCACTTAAACACTACTGCCGTCGTTGCCATCATCGTCAGGTCCGCTGCTGCAGCCGCCATCGGTTTCCGCCGATGCTGCCGCAAATTAGGTAAAAAAAAAGTCTTTTTTTTTTTTTTTTTTTTTTTTTTTTTGTCATCGCCCAACCCAAAAGGAAGCCCACCTCCTGATTTGCAAACAAAATCCAACAGCCAAACTTAGCGCGTGTCCTTCACCGGAAGCTTCCGCAGCCTATCCCACGCGTCGGAGCGTGAGAGTGCGTGGGCAGTCCGTTTTGCACTCCGTCGCTTGGGTTCGTCTTCTTTTGTGGTTTCCGGTTGTTCTGGGCACTTGGATTCGTCAAAATCTCCTTCTTTGGTATCCGGTTGTGTCATTTGGAGTGAGTTCGGTTGTTTTTTGTGTAGTACAGATCTGTTTTTTTTTTTGTTTTCTTGGGTTTATCTGCATGAATACTTTCCAATTTCGTGATTTGCCATTTTATGCTATTCTGACTTAGTTGTGTGGTTATTTTGGTCATTATTGGCTCGGGTTAGACGTCGGTTTGGACAATAATTAGTTCTTTTTCTTGGAAACTCCATTCAGTTCAGTTTTTCAGAAGTTGGGCAGTCATTTGGGTTTGGTCTCGTGGTTTTCGATTGGATTTTGTGGCTTTACATTCATCATTGACATATGACTACACAAGAACTCGCATTGATGTCTAATATGGTTCAATCACGGGCTCAATCCATCCATGGTTCATCCAATAAACCATTTGTTAATTCTATAGACTGCTAAATTCCAACAGTACCAGAAATCATTAAAAGGATCCTCTTCATCATCTGTGCTTACCCCTACTACAACCATTGCTGGATCAGGTAACATGTATCATTGTCTTCTTTCATCCTGTACCAAATGGGTCATAGAATCTGGTGCTACCGCTCATATGACAGGTAATCCCAATTTGTTTTCCACACTTTCTTCATCTACATCCCTTACTGATGTTACTTTGGCAGATGGATCAAGATCATCTGTTCTTGGATTTGGTATAGTCAATCTAACCCCATCTCTTTCTGTCTTCTGTTCTACATTTACCTCAATTTTCCTTTAATTTGATATCTATCAGTAAACTCACTTTTGACCTTAATTGTTGTGTTTCTTTCTATTCTGGCTATTGCTTGTTTCAGGATCTTGTGATGAAGAAGATTATAGGTAAAGGACATGAATATGGAGGACTTTATATTTTTTATCATCCCGTGTCAAACATTGCCTGTTCTTGAGTCGTTTCTCCTTTTGATGCTCATTGTCGTTTGGGTCATCCATCTCTTTCAGCGCTAAAAAAGCTTTGTCCTGAATTTCATAACCTATCTTCATTAAATTGTGACTCATGTCAATTTGCTAAATTTCATAGACTTAGTTCGAGCCCTAGAATAGATAAACGTGCAAGTGCGCCTTTCGAATTAGTTCACTCTGATATTTGGGGTCCTTGTCCGGTTGTGTCCAAAACTGGATTTTGATATTTCGTTACCTTTGTTGATGATTACTCTCGTATGACTTGGTTATACTTTATGAAGAATCGTTCTGAGTTACTTTCTTATTTTTGTAACTTTCATGCTGAAATTCGAACTCAATTTGATGTTTCCCTTAAAATTTTGAGAAGTGACAATGCTGGTGAGTATTTTTCTGAACCACTTAGGTCATGCTTATGTAAGCATGAAATTCTTCATCAATCATATTGTGCCAATACTCCATCTCAAAATGGAGTTGCTGAAAGAAAGAATAGGCATCTTCTTGAAACTGCAAGAACATTATCTTTTCAAATGCGTGTTCCCAAGCATTTTTGGGTTGATGCAATTTCCACAGCTTGCTTCTTGATTAATCGCATGCCTTCATCTTTTCAAATGCGTGTTCCCAAGCATTTTTGGGTTGTACTTGTTTTGTTCGGGATGTTCATCCTACTCTAAAAAATTAGACCCCAAATCTTTGAAGTGCATTTTCTTAGGCTATTCTCATGTTCAAAAAGGATATAGATGCTTTTGTCCTAGTTCGAATAGGTATCTTGTATCTCGCGATGTTACTTTCTTTGAGGACAAACCTTTTGGTTCATCTTTGCCTAGTACGAGTCAGGGGGAGGATGATGATATTTTTATCTATACACTTGTGTCTCCTACACCCACTCCCGATCCATCTCCTTCGACATCTGTCCCTACTCGTCCACCTATCACTCAAGTCTATTCAAGACGACAACAACCTCCAGGTGAATGTCTTGTACCAGAAAATTCTTCGTCATCAGATCCAAAACCGAGTGATGAGCTTCCTATTGCTCTTTGTAAAGGTAAACGTTCTTGCACTTTTCCTATTTCTTCTTTTGCCTCTTATGGTTGTCACCTTCTACCTGTTCTTTTATTGCATCTCTTGAATCTATCTCGATTCCTAAAACTGTTCATGAAGCCCTGTCTCATCCTGGTTGGCACAATGCGATGATAGAAGAGCTGAAAGCCTTAGATGATAATGGTACCTGGGATTTGGTATCTCGTTCTGTAGGAAAGAAAGCAATTGGATGTAAATGGGTGTTTGCAGTTAAAGTCAATCCTGATGGTTCAGTTGCTCGATTAAAAGCGCGCCTTGTTGCCAAAGGCTATGCTTAGACCTATGGAATTGATTACTTTGATACATTTTCTCCCGTCGCCAAATTAACTTTTGTCAAGTTATTCATTTCAATGGCTGCATCTCAATGTTGGCATTTGCATCAGCTTGACATTAAAAATGCCTTTCTCCATGGTGATCTTGAGGAGGAAGTTTATATGGAGCAACCACCAGGGTTTGTTGCTCAGGGGGAGAACAATAAAGTTTGTCGCCTTCGCAAATCTTTGTATGGGCTGAAACAAAGTCCACGAGCATGGTTTGGAAAATTTATTCAAGCACTTGAGCAGTTTGGAATGAAGAAAAGAAAGTCAGATCACTCTATCTTCTATCGACGAACTAAGAGTGGTATTATTCTCCTTGCCCTTTATGTTGATGATATTGTTATTACCAGAAATGATACATCTGGCATTTTAAAGTACTTCTTGGGTATTGAAGTAATGAGGAGCAAGAAGGGTATCTTTCTGTCACAAAGGAAATATGTGCTTGATTTGCTATATGAGACGGGAAAATTGGGAGCCAAGCCATGTAATACTCCAATGATGCCTAATCTACAACTTACAAAAGATGGAGAACTATTTAAAGACCCTGAGAGGTATAGAAGATTGGTTGGAAAGTTGAATTATCTTACAGTGACACGACCAGACATAGCTTATTCAGTAAGCATTGTGAGTCAGTTTATGTCTTCACTCACTGTGGATCATTGGGCTGAAGTACAACAAATTTTATGTTATTTGAAGACTGCACCTGGACGTGGGATCTTATATAAAGATCATGGTCATATGAAGATCGAGTGTTTTTCTGATGCTGATTGGGCAGGATCAAGAGAAGATAGAAGATCAACTTTTGGTTATTGTATTTTTGTTGGAGGTAATTTGATTTCATGGAAAAGTAAGAAACAAAATGTAGTCTCACGATCAAGTGCTGAATCAGAATACAGAACTATGGCACAATCAGTACGTGAAATAATGTGGGTACATCAACTCTTGATCGAATTAGGCTTCAATATTACAGTTCCAACCAAGTTGTGGTGTGACAACCAAGCTGCCTTTCATATTGCATCAAATCCAGTATTTCATGAACGAACTAAACATATTGAAATTGATTGTCATTTTGTTCGTGAGAAAATACAACAAGGTTTGGTGTCTACTGGATACGTGAAGACCGGAGAACAATTAGGAGATATTTTCACGAAAGCTTTAAATGAAGTTAGAATAGATTATCTTTGTAACAAGCTGGGCATGATTAACATATATGCTCCAGCTTGAGGGGGAGTGTTATAGTATATATATATGTGTGTGGATTTAGGAGTTTATTAGTCTTTTGTCCTTTATTGTAATTTAATATTATTAGTTTAGAGCTTCCATGTATGCCTTTATATATTTGGCTCTATTGTATAGAATTGCATAAGGATTCTCTCATATTTGATCTCACAACAACAAGATCATTGTTAGTAAATATTGCAATGCTAGCTCCTAATTCACATCAAGTAATAGGTTTAGAAGCTAAGCAAGTTTGTGGCTTCTTAATGCAAAACACTGAATTATTCTAGAGGGTTGACAAAATCAACAGAAGGCATGTAGAAGAACAGGATATTTCAAGTGCATGGCGAGATGTGCAATTTTTTTTTTTGGGGGGGGGGGGGGGGGAGAAGATGTTCATTGTTCATAATGTGCAGTATTGAACATGTTGAACATCATAACAAACCTGTCAGGATCTATGGTAAGCACAACAACGTTAGGAAGAATCCTAGTTGCAATTTCTGCACTATCATAATATCCACTTGTAGCACATAATGCCATGATGCCTGTCATGATAACGTTTATAGTTAAGATAGAAAGATAACATCATTTATTGGGCAGTTAACGACAATTCTCTGAGAAATTAAAGTAAAATAGGTTAGGCATTGGTCCTTTGACCGAGACACTTGGATGGACCTAAATGGAAGTCAAAAAAGAGAAGAAGAAAAACGGGATACAGCTCTTATACCTGCACCACGGGCTGGAGAAAATGTATCACGCAGTGCACGGACAGTGAAAGCATTAATTAAAACTCTCTTCCTTGTCTGCATTTAAATTTGAACTCAAATCAGATTTTATTTCAATAGAAAAAAGCAATTTTGTCCACCACTGGATTACATCTCCATTTGTAAAATGATGATACGACTATGAAGAGTTGATCAGTTGTACATTCAAAAAACAACTGGCAGTATTAAAAAAAGTCCAAACCAGAATATCCCAAACTTTATGACCATACATCCCAATTTCTGATGATTAAAAAAAGAGAAGGAAATGAATCTCTCAAGTCTTCCAAGAAACCCAAAGCAAAGATGTCATTCCAGTAAAAGACTAATATACGTTTAAATGTAAATAAAAAAAAAATACAATAAGAGATTCGTTGAGACTATAAAAAAAATCAAAATCATTGAAAAATGACACTCAAATAACAAAGAACATGAGGATTAGTGATCCGAAATAAATGACAAAGAGAGCATACATTTTAAATACCAAGAAACACTAGTACCATTACCAAACATCGCTGTAAGAAAGAAAAATATAACTAAAAATCAAGTACTTCATCCAGATTGTTGACAGATGGTTTTGAGTGAATCAGCGGGCAACTTTACAGAGATACTCACCCCTTCATTTAAGTAACTTGCAATGTTCCCAAGTAATATGGTTGTATTTGTTCGGATTGCCGGTTCTTCGTCAACCTGTAGGACTTGGAAATGTTCTCAGTAAATAATTTTTTTATTTTTATAAGAAACAATTCCATTGATGTATGAAATTTACAAAAAAGAGAAGGAAGACCCCAAACCAATATTTACTCAGAAATGTTCTTAGTAAATAATTAAACACATAAACAAAGGAATAATAATACTGGAGTGGTAGGAAAGTGAAACCTCCAATTCGGTTTATGTATGCTGAGAGGAAGCTAAGCCTATTTAGTAGATTTAGTTATACAGGAAATGAAAGAATATGTGTTGTGTGTCCAAGCTTGTAAAGGTTGGACCTATTTTGTAAATAACAAACAGAATAGTATTTTTCACGGGACGGGGCAAGGGATAAAGATAGAGAAGCTGTATAGGATATTCAGTTAGTTAGTGGTGTTTTGGGCAAGAGATTTATCTATATTTTCCATTTTAATGTAAAGGGTTCTTTGGGACCTATCGTCAAGCAAAATAGATGCATACACATACAACCCCCAAAAAAATTGTAGCAACAAATGGCTAAAGCAGTACCTGCAACTTTGAAAGATACTTCAATAATGACCCGGAAATAGTGCGTTGAGAAAGCTGCCATACCAATTCAGATTACCTCAAAACTCCATCGTGAATAATATGAAATAAGACAATGCTTGATCAAAACCATAATAAAGACAGCAAAAAAACAAGATGAGCTGAAATATTAACGCACATCCAATGATTCAAGATGACGAAAAAACAATAAGTGTTCACATTTAAGTACTCAACTCAAGAAATACCCTCAACTCAATTTTTTGGATTCCGTAGCAAATATTCTTCCCTACTTTTAGTAATTCAACTAGAGTTCTGAGGAGAACACGTGTCTCTCTTCAAGAAAACTTAAGGGCCATTTGGTATCTAATCTTTAAGTTTTTAGGTTTTTGAAAGCAGTAAGTGTTCACTGTCTTGGCATTGGGCGGAGCATGTGACCTCCATTAACTGACATAACCTTCAAAACACCTGACAACTCCTCATTGGCATTCCAAGCGCATGCTATGTCAACTCAGTCAGCTTTCTGTAGGTGTAATTTCTTTTTATATGGATGAAATGATGTGTCCATTTTCTAGGAAGCACGGTTATATGGATGAAATGATGTGTCCATTTTCTAGGAGGCACGGAAATGGACACGACAAGACGCGGCAATACGTGTTAGGTCTACGATTATAAAGCACTACAAAAAGGAGGGGCAAGAGTGACATTTCACCTTCCACAAGTTAGTTATATGGCCGGGGGAAGGGGGGGCCATGTAAGGGAACGTGGGGAGTATATACGTAGGGTGGTGTTGTTAGTAGGTCTTTATGATTATATTTTGTTTTGTGCTAGTGAGTGCTAGGAGAGGAAGGAGAGCTTACAAACCCTCTCAAATAGATTGGGATCCTTTTGTATGGCCTTAGGGCATTTCTTCCTCTATTAATATCAATACTAGTAAGGAGATACCTTACAAATTGGTACCAGAGCTGTTCATCCTGGGAGAATCAACAAAATGGCTCAAAAACAATTGGAAGAACAATTGGATGTGACAGATGCAGAATTGGAGAGCATTAAGGCTGAAGTTCAGAAGATTCTAGTGATGGAGAGCCATCTAGCCAATTTATCGAAAACTTCTGATGAGACGGTGAAAGCATTGGCGGCAATAGCAGCAGAGGTGGCCTACCTGAGAGTTAAGTAGTTGTCCTCAACGATGATCGAAGGCTCAAATCAAAAGCAAAAAGGAATAGGAATCGGGCGATGCGAAATATCCGAAGGGAATGACACCATACTAGTGGTGGTGGATAGACTCAATAAGTACGCCATTTCCTTGCTATTAAGCATCCATTTACAGCCAAATCCGTGGCAGCTATCTTTATCAAGGAGATCGTTTGTTTACATGGATTTCCTCGGTCCATTATCTTCAATTGGGACAAAATCTTTATTAGTCATTTTTGGACAAAATTATTCAAAATTCAGGGGACTCAATTGAAACGTAGCACGTCGTATCATCCACAAACAGACAACCAAACTGAAATAGTGAACAACTGTGTTGAGACATATTTACGGTGCTTTTGTAATGAAAAGCCAAAACAGTGGTTCCTATGGTTAGGTTGGGTAGAATATTGGTATAACACTACATTCCACATATCGATTGGGATTACTCCTTTCCAGGCTGTGTATGGTCATCCTCCACCTCCTTTGATATCATATGGGGATCAAAAAACATCCAATGCTACGTTGGATCAGCAACTTAGTGAACAAGATGATGCTTTGCGAGTTTTAAAGGAGCGTTTGTTATCGGCCCAAGAATGAATGAAGAAATTTGCTTATAGAAAACGGCGGGAGGTTGAATACTCAGTGGGAGATTGGGTTTATCTGAAACGTAGGCCCTATCGTCAACAATCAATAGCAAAAAGAAGAAATGAGAAGCTGACTCCAAAATTTTTTGGCCTTTATCTCATTGAGGAACATATAGGAACAGTAACTCATCACCTCCAATTACCAGTAACTACTTCCATTCATCCTGTTTACCATGTATCCCAACTAAAGAAGGCATCATATCCCCCTTTATTGACTGAGAACTTTGAATGGAAAGCTGAATCGGACGACATATTTGGATACTACAAAAACAGCCACACGGGTATGTATGACCTCTTGGTTAGTTGGAAGAGCTTACCTGAACATGAAGCTACTTGGGAGAAAATGAATGATTTCCACAGCCAATTTCCTGATTATCACCTTGAGGACAAGGTGTCTTTGACCCTAGGCGGTGATGTTAGGCCTCCGATTATAAAGCAATACATAAGGAGGGGCAAGAGTGACATTTCACCTTCCACAAGTTAGTTATACGGCTGTGGGGTGGGGGGGCATGTAAGGAAATGTGGGGAGTATATACGTAGGGTGGTGTTGTTAGTAGGTCATTACGATTATTTTGTTTTGTGCTAGGAGAGGAAGGAGAGCTTACCAACCCTCTCGAATAGGTTGGGATCCTTTTGTATGGCCTTAGGGAATTTTTTCCTCTGTTAATATCAATACTAGTGAGGAGATACCTTGCATACGTCAATTTCTAAAAAACTATGACACGGACATGTCGGGGATACGTTTTTTTTTAATTATTATTTTAAGATATATGTAAACTTAATATAAAATACTAAATCTACTCCACTAAAAAGCATAAAATGTCAAGTTAATTAAATTTAACTTACTCTAATTTAATTGAACTTATAGAAAGTTAAGGGGAAAAAAATACTTCTAAATGGTGAACAACTGGTGGCGAAGAGGACTGATGATGGCAAAGAGAACTGAAGCCTAGTGGCGAATGGTTGGCAGTGTTACTTGTTAGGGGTTTTCAGATTTCATGATTTTCTGTCCTTTTTGTTTTTTTATTTTTTAAATTTAAATGATTTGAGCCTTTTTTGTTTCAAAATTTTCCCAAGTCATGTCCCAACTGTGTTCAAAATTTAAAAAAATAAAAATAAAAAACAGACATGTAAAATAACATGTCGAACACATGTCCGAACGTATCCATGTCTGACACTGACACGTGGCCTAAAACAAAGTGATAGGTTATTTTGCAGTTAGATGATTGTAACCTAGCTAATAGCCATTAAAGGAAAATGGGTTAGTAGGCCATAAGGGTTGTTAGTTAAAAGCTAACCATTGGAGGCTAGATTAGTTAGTTTCGATAAGCTAGGTAGCTAGTATAAATACTAGTTTCTACTTGTAAATTGTTCATAACTTGATTAAATAAAAATCCTCTCATTTGGTCTAAACCATAAGTGGTATCAGAGAACCTAGTTAGAAACTAGGATTTTATGGCTGGAAAGAGCGTGGTTCAATCCGGTAGAGGGCTTGATGTGGAGCCTCATACAAATCCACCTAAAATTCTTTCCCCGAAGACAATTACCCAATGCTTGTCGTTGGTTGAAGAGTCCTTAGGAGATCTCTGTACAAGAGTGGGCAAAATACAATTGATATTGGGAACAATGTCTCGGCAATTGGAGCATTTGTAGATCCTTCTTTCATCTTTTGTAGAACCCTAATTTTCCTCATTCTCCTTTATTCGCCTCCTTATGGAAGACTAAAATGCCCAAGAAGGCGTTTCTTTGCTCAGCAGGTTTTGCTCGAAAGAGTAAACACCATGGATTTATATCATTAGAAATTCTCCCTTGTTGTTGGAACCGCAGTGGTGTGCTCTCTTTAAGGGTGGTACGGAGGATTTGGACCACATTCTTTGGAGCAGTCCCTATGCTTACTCAATTTGATCTTGTTTCCTTGAGACCTTTCGTGTCAATTGGGCCTGGAGCTGCAAATCTTTGTTGATGATGGGGAGGCACTCTTTCATCCTCCCTTTCACAATAAGGGGCATATTCTGTGGCACTTTTCTTTCTTTGTTGTTATTTGGAGGTTGTGGTTGGAGAGAAACAGGAGAGTTTTTTAGGGATTTGAGCGATCTTGGGAGTAAGTGTAGTCCCTTGTTAGGTTAAACGCCTCCCTGACTAAGTCCTTTTGTAGTTACTCTCTTGGTTTGATCCTTTTACATTGGACCCTTTCTTGTATAGTTTTTCGAGTTGGGGGCAATTCGGCTTGTTGGGCTGGTTTTTTTTGTATGCCCTTTTATATTCTTTTATTTATTCTCAATGAAAGCTCATTTTCTCGTTTAAAAAAACAAAAGATATATATATTCAAGATCAATTGGAACTTCAACCAATTGGTTCTCTCAGATGCTATAACTTTGGCAACCAAGATTGAAGAAAAGAATGAGATAAAGCAAAATAGACAATCATCTGAAAGACAACTAACTAATCTCCCTCGAACTCAAACTTATGGTTGACTTAGCTAATCTTCCATCTGTCAATCTTAACCAGGAAGCTAAACAAATGAAAAGTTTTACAATTCTCTTTTTTCTTGATAATGAAGTCTTATTTCTAGGTTTTAGGGTTTTTTTAAAAAAGAAACAAGCCAAACTTCATTCAGAAGGAATCAACCAAAACAGCCTAGACGTCCCTTTTCCAAAATAGGGGTTACATAAATGCCCTCAAATCTAAGTTGATGGAATGAGTGGAGTGGTTACCAAAAAGCTTGTGTTGAGCATTCCAATTAGAGCCCTCCAATCTAGGTTTAAGGATTGTGAATTATTAGTTTCTGTGTGCAATTTTTTTCTTCCTTTTAGGAGTCTGACTTTGTATTCCTTGGAAACAAAACATATTAACCATTGTTTTTGAATACTTTGGCCTTATTAGAATGTGCTATGATTGGTCAACAGAAGGGTGTATTCTTAGGGTTATACATTATATGCTTTTTTTTTCACCCGAAACAAGTTTTTCAAAACTAGATGAAAAGGGGAAGAAAAAAACAGTTCAAGGATGCAAACTCCCCAAAGGGAGTGAAAAGAACAAGCAACCAAACCAATAAAATAAAAAACCTCAAAAATTACAATAGCTAAAATAGAACATTGATGAACAATGTGCCCAAACAAACAAAATTATCCTAGAAGCAACGACAGCTGAAATGAAGAGCCACTGAAGAAAAGACCAACCAGCTCCTAATCCACTGTCCCAAGGACCAAATTTTGGAAGAAAAGCCAAGAAGACTTCGGCAATAAGGCTGCTCCAATAACCTTCAAACCTACTAAACACCACGAAGATTTTTTTTTTTTTTTTTTTGATAGGAAACAAAAATCATTTCGTTGATGTATGAAATAGTTACAAGATAACATCCTATTAGAGATAGTTGCAAAAAGAATCTCTAGTGTGATAATAGGGTCGATAAGCCATAATTACAAAAAGGCGGAGATAAAATGCTCCAAGTTAAAGCAAAATAAGTGGTAGATTCGATGAAGGAGTGAATATTCTGTTGCTTATCTTTAAAGACCCTATCATTCCTTTCAAGCGAAAGATTCCAAAAGAATGCGTAGATGAAGTTGAGCCAAAGAATCTTCTTTTCCTTCTTAAAAGGATGTCCAATGAGGGATATATTGAGCAAGGTGAAAATTTCCCCAGGCCGAATGAAATACCATCCAAAAGTTTGCTGTATGAAAGACCAAAATGCAGAGGTGTAAACACGGTTGCTGAAAAGATGAATCTGTGATTCATTATCCAAATAACAAAGATGACAGCGGCTTGGAGAAATAACCAGCCATGGGGATCTGTGCAATAATTTGTCAATAGTGTTGATATAGGTGTGGCTAAGCTCCCAAACAAAGAATTTGACTTTTTTAGGAGCATGTCCCTTCCATAATTGTTGATAAAAAGCCCGATTTTCTCATTACCAGTGGATGCAAGCTTTCGAATAAGAGAACTCGTAGAGAAAACTCCCTCTTTTTCTAAAGTCCATGCCCATGTATCTTCTAGATCATTTAAGCTGAAGGCAAATAAAAGATGAGATGGGGAGGCCCATTCCTGAATTTCAACCTCATTAAGATTTCTTCTCAAAAAGAGATTCCAAGATCTAACTCTTTGATTCCAAAGTTCAGCAATAGGAGCCTCTTTTCTGAGAGATAAATAGTAAAGGGAGGGATACATAGACCTTAAATTTTGCTTTCCCATCCAAATATCTTCCCAAAACAAAGTTTTGTCTCCTCGACCCACTCTGACTGTAATGTGGTTTTGAACCAAACCAAATTCTGTAGCTTTTGAATCAACTTCTATGGTCCCTTTGTTGAATTTAAAGACACACGGCCCGACTTTTGATTAAAATGGCTAGTACCATATTTTGCAGCAACAATTGTATGCCAAAGAGCATTCTTTTCATTGTAAAATTTCCAATTCCATTTGGCCAAAAGGGAGATGTTTCGTTTGTGAATATAAAAAATTTCCAAACCACCTTCTTCCAATGGGGATTTTATAATAGGCCACTTTAGAAGATGGCTTCCCTTTTTGTCGATGCCACCCTTCCATAGAAAGCTCCTAAACAACTTCTCAATGGATTTTGTAACCTTTGTGGGAGCGAGAAAGATGGAGAAATAATAAATAGGAAGGTTCGAAAGTGTAGCTTGGATAAGTGTGTATCTTCCACCTTTTGATTTATGAGATGCCCCCCAATTATGTAAATGTTTCTCTATTTTCTCAATGACGGGAGTCCAAAAATTTATAGAACGGGGGTTACCATTTAATGGAAGGCCTAGATAAGTAGATGGCCAACAACCCAACAAAATTTCTGGCAATTTATATTCAGACCATAGGCTACCTCAAACTCATGTATTGTCTGAAACAAATTGTGAAGATGGGCATCTTCTGGAGAGGAAAACAAAATGGTATCGTCTGCAAATTGGAGGTGGGTGATGGTTGTTTTTTGAGGATCCTTTCCAACATGAAAACCATTTATCAAACCTTTGTGTTCCACCATGGTCAACATTCTACTAAGACAATCAACCATAAGAATAAAGAGAAAAGGGGAAAGTGGATCCCCTTGACGAAGGCCTCTCGTTGCTCGAATTTTACCTCTTGGCTTACCATTGATAATAATGGAAAAATTTGCTGAAAAGATATAGGCTCTAATCCATTTCTTCCAAGTTTGCCCAAAGCCTTTTGCTTGAAGGATATCCTCTAGAAAGTCCCATTCCACCATATCGAATGCCTTTTCAATATCGAGCTTTATGACCACTCCACTCCTTTTCTTTCTATTCCATTCATCAATGATCTCGTTGGCAACAAGGAATACATCTATAATTTGGCGATTTGCCACAAAAGCAAATTGTTGATCCGTAATCGTAGAAGGAAGAACACGTTTCATCTTCTCGGAGAGCACTCTAGCAATTATCTTGTAAAGACAAGTTGTGAGACTAATAGGTTTGAAGTCACCCACTTTTTTTGCATCGACCTTTTTAGGGATAAGGCAAATGTATGTCTCATTTAGGCTAGCATTAATGGTCTCATTCTTATAAAAATCATTGAACACCCCTATGATGTCAATTTTTAGAGTTTCCACGATTTTTTAAAGAATTCAATCGTGAAGCCATCGAGTCTAGGGTCTTATTAGTGCCCAAATCCGTGACAGCTTTATAAATCTTCGTTTCTGTAAAGGGAGACTCCAGAAAGTCCTTTTGCTCAGATGTAATGGGACTCCAATCCTCTATGTCAGGCAGCCATCTATTTCCAAACTTTTTGGTGAGTAAGTTCTAATAAAAATCAATAAACTCACCTTCAATCGCACTGTCTTGTACCAAACTTTCCCCTCTAGCATTGACGATTTCAACAATCGAGCTTTTCCTTCTGTTTGCCGCCATTATTCTGTGAAAAAAAGCAGTATTACCATCACCCTCCAATAACCATCTGGTTTTACAACTCTGACGCCACATGGCCTCTTCATTTTTAGAAATAGAAATCCATTCCCCCTTAATAGTAAATCTTCTCTGTATATCAAGGCTAGTGAGATGGGAGGTCTCTTCTTTCTCATCGATGATCGAGAGTTCTCATCGAAGGCCAGCTTTGAATTCCTTTTGGAGACCAAAGGTATTTTGATTCCAATTTTTCAATTCCTTCTTAAGGCCTTTCAATTTTTGGATGAAACCATGGCCTGGCCACCCAAGGATTGGGTTTGCTGTCCACCAAGAATCAATCAATTTTGCAAAAGAATGATGATTCATCCATGCATTCAAAAATCTGAAAGGAGTGGGACCCAGGATTCTTTACCCAACGTGAGGCAAATAGGATAGTGGTCGGAGGTAATTCTCTCTAGTCTGCGGGTAGTGGCTGATACAAACTTGTTGATAATCTCATTTTCACTAAAAAAACTATCTATAAGGGTCATAGTGGCATTCTCGCGCATATTGGACCAAGTATATTTTCCATTTCTAAGGGGGATGTCCATCAGCTCAGTGGATTCATTCAATCTATTGAATCTTTTCATACCATGGTTGGAGCAGAACCTATTGACTTCTCCCAAGACCATCTAGTAATATTGAAATCTCCTCGCAAAATCCAATATGGATGGCAAAATGCATATAAGTCATTTAGCTCCTTCCATAAATGCTTCTTGTCAGTTGAAGAATTTGGTCAATATACCCTTGTGATCTAGAAGGAGAATCCATCAACAAGAGAGAGATGTAGAGATAATGAAAAAATACCTTCGACCACTTCAAGGATAGTGAAGAGAGATTCTTTCCAAAGGATGGCAATCCCTCCGGAAGCACCAACCGCATCAATGGATGCCCAAGCAATATCTCGAGAGCTCCAAATTGATTTAATAAACCTCCTATCCATGGCCTGAGATTTCATCTCTTGTTAATGATAAGGGCTGGATTATGAAGACGAAGGAAATCTTTGATGAGGGCTCTCTTTTTCAAAGAGCCAAGACGCCTAACATTCCAAGATGAAAATCATCTAGGTGAAGTCGACCCCTCTGCCTTTTTAATGCAGTTGTTGCTAGGCTTGTCATAATTGATTGACGATTGCAAATTTTTTATCTCCCCTTTCCATTTGTTAGAGTCCTTATATTAGTATAATTGTATTTTTGTAAATATATTAATTGGGTTGTCCTTTATTGTCTTTTCACTTTCTCCTACTTAAGTTAACCTTGTACACTTGTATATATATCTCTTTAGTGAATAGAATAGAGTATTCTAATTATCTCAAACCTTTAGCATTAACACCATTTAAGGCTCTTCATTATAGCTGTGAAGTTTTTTTTTTTGTTCGGTAGAGCCATAATACACAAACCATTTTCAATTAGCCAAGGGAAAATGATTGGAGATACAACATGGGATCTCCAAATTTGGGAGCCTCTCCCTTCTCCATATCACAGTCAACTTCAACAATAGAATTCTCCCGAGAATAATCAATATTGCAAAGAGGATTTGTGTCTAATGGATCCATGGACGCTTGTCCAGAATTATCAATAAGCAAAGGTAAAGGATTGGATATATGTGACTGGGATTCGGTGGACAAAATAAAAAAAGGCTAGAGATATTAGGAGGGGATTTTATGGGAGATTTTGGTAAGGATTGGTTTTTAGGGGGGAGAGGGGAGCCTTCGAGAAATTGTGAGCAAGGTGAGGAGAGAAAACCTTCTGAATCAAATAAAATTGGTTCTCAATTAGTAGAGAATTTAGTAGAGAATTTTGTCCCGGTGAGGAGAGTGGTTTGTTCATTGTTTATGGTAATGGGTATTTTGTAAGAAGGCTGTATGAAGAGAGGGGGATTCGGCAAATTTGGGTTGGAAGGGGTATTTCCAGGAATGAGTAATGGATTAATGGTTATATGTGGCTGGGTAGTGGGCTGTTTGGGAGATGTGTGTGGAAAAGTCGAGGTCTCTGTGGTCTGAGTGGGAGAAGGTGTGTGGGGCTCAGATAGGTTGATAGCTTGTGGGTTAGATGGCGATAAAGGTTGCTTATGGGAGTGGGATGAGTGTGGG
The DNA here is from genome assembly GCA_033996785.1 of Trichosanthes truncata. Taxonomy (NCBI): domain Eukaryota; kingdom Viridiplantae; phylum Streptophyta; class Magnoliopsida; order Cucurbitales; family Cucurbitaceae; genus Trichosanthes; species Trichosanthes truncata. The sequence continues at coordinate 30,287,292 of JAWPNB010000004.1, read as the reverse complement.
CCCGGTTTAGGATAAGACAAAGGGGGGGAAGGATTGATTGAAGGCTCTGTTAACCATACCTGTAGTTCTAAAATTTTGGCTACTCGATGGTACTTTGCTTTGGGAACATCCAAATCATCCTCAATGGTGGTGCATGTTTTCACCTTCACCGACGGTATTTTTCCATGAACTCCAGTTGAATATTCAATATAGTAATCTTCAACAAAAAAAGGTTCAATTTTGACCGTCAATGGAAAAGAGGATGAATATGGTAAGTGAACTTCTGCTGGTATGAAGCTATGATGGTTTCCTTCACCTTAATGCTGACCTCCATCATATCCATTCTAGATAGTGTTGTATTGGTTGTCTCCAGATAACCTCCACAAGCATCTCCTATTATCGAGAAGGTTGCAATAGACCACTTATCTAAAGGTAGGTTCCTAACCTTAATCCAGCCGCCATAAGAAGGCACCTTCAGTTCAGCAAGCATATTTTCAGCACTCCATGAATAAAACTACACTAAAAAATTTCCTACCTTATACCAGCCCTTGATATTAGCAGTGATTCGAGCTTGTTCAACATCTTCACAAGAAAGAACAGCTTTATCTGGCTGTAATGGACTAACATATGAGAAGGCTGAGCATTTTTGCTGAAGAGCTCGCATAATGTCATGCCAGTTGTCGTGGAAATGTTCACATTGTGTGATGACTACAGATGAGAGCTTAAGAGTAGCAAATGACGATGGGGTGGGGTCTGTAGCCTTCTCATTTGGTGGGGCCTATTCCTCGGTAATGTTTGGCTCTTTATTACTCTTCTTTAATACATCCTTATAGGTAGGAACTCCATTTATAACAGTCGGCTTGGTGTTGGTGAAGGATTTAATGATGGAGAGGAAGCTGCGCCATCATTTTCTATTTTCACCCCCGAGGAGAATAAGCTTATTTAAGCCTCCAGTAGCACCAAGCTTTGCTATTTCAACACAATGTCCTTTCTTATTGGATATTTTCTCTACCCAAAAGACATTCTCCCCAACTCTCGTTTCAATAAAGAACTTCTGGTTCAAAGGAAGCTCACATAATCTAATGAAATAATCGTGAAGCCATGATAACGTCTCATGGGCAAAGGTTAGGGAAAAGCTTCGATCATTTGTAGCTTCGATGAGGTTAAAGAAACTCGATTTTCTGGGATCACTTGAGATGGAGAAAGTCTTCCTTTCGATCTTTATGGATAGGGGTTTAGCCATGTCAAAAAAACCAGTCAAAACGAGAAGGAAGCATGGCTGAAGGTACGAGGATGGATGCGGGTGAAGGGGGAATGGAGAGAGCGATAGTGTGGAGAGGGGGAAGTGGTGGTGTTACCTTCCAAGGAACCAGATTTACACCACAAAGAATATTGAAAACAAAACCCTTAACCACGGACTATGGTTGGAAAGAAACCAAAGAATTTTCCATGGCAAACACCTTCCTTGGATTGATCATTTTGAATCAGCCAGTCTAAAGACTTCTTCTTGGTGTTCTTTGTCAAAGTCATTCGTGGGGTTTTTATAGGATCTTTGCCTCAATTGGAATGCCTGTCCTTTATAGTTATTTTTGTTGATCTTCTTATTGTCCTGTTTTATTGAATTATTTTTATTGTTTTTGTTCACTTTTTTGTGGGGTTTGTATATTTTGAGCATTAGTCTCTTTTCATTACATCAATGAAAAGTTTCGTTTCTTGTCAAAAAAAATCCTCAATCACAGGAACTACAGCAAGCTCAAAAAATTCAGAAAGGTCCTCAATAACATCAAAAAAAAATCCTTTGGAGCTTCCATAGAGTTAAACTCAACACTAATGATGGAGGAATTTCCCCTCACAAAAGGAAAAACAAAGCCCCATTTCGCTTGGATTTTTCAGTGAGGCCATCTAAATTCCTTTCAAATTCTGAATTGATGCTACTGACACTCGCATCTGAATAATCACTAATATCCAAAATTTCCTCCTCTATAGCACACCTTTAATAGCATCTACATTAGTTGAGTTGATAATACCATGAGAAAAGGGATGGAATTCCTCTGAAAATTCTTTAGAAAACCCAACATATTCTGAAATATTCTCCAGCGAACTCAAAGTAATGTTACAAGAGGAAGGGGCAGCCAACTTTGAATCAACTTTAAGACTGCTTTACATATACATTATATGCTTTACATCACTCAAGCTTGAGTTTCCTTCTCAATCATGACACCTAGGCTCCAAAGAGCTTATGTGACTTGCACTGGTCTTTTAACATAAAAAAGAATGATAGAACTTGACAAAAGAACTTTGCAAATGTTCTACAACATTCTGCTGGTTTTTGTGCAGTTTTATGAGGTATTTAGCTTGAGAGAAACAATAGAATTTTCAAAGGGTTTGAGAATTCTTGGGAGGAAGTTTGGTCCCTTGTTAGGTTTAATACCTCTGTTTAGGCCTCAGTGTACAAGGATTTTAGTAATTACCCTTTAGTTCTTATTTTGCTTGATTGAAGCCTCTTTTTATTTTAGTTTCACTTGTTTGCTTGTATGTCCTTATATTATTTCATTTTTTCTCAATGATAGTGTGGTTCCTTATAAGAAAAATGAGAAGCCTTGTCCCTAGCATAGGGACACCTGGTTCATGTGGCCATTAGGTTGTTTCTTTTGTTTGATTGCTTATTCCTAAAGTCTCAAGTTCCTTACCAAAAGAAGAAGAAATTATGATCATCTCAAAATATCATTGGGAAACATTAAGAATAGTAATAAATGACATATGCATACCTTGGGAGCCAGAACAAGCATGGATTTAAGAGTTAATTCACGAAGAAAAGCGGATGTGTCATTGAACCCGGTGGCAATATGAGGATAGACCTAGGTAAAACAAGGTGAGATTATAAAATTTGCGGATGAAAGATACCATACCATTCTTTTTCACAACTGGTCAAATTCAGAAATATAAGGTACAATATCTAACCCCACCCTGCATCACATAAGCACCTAATCAACCCCCATTGAAGCATTCATAGTGTGAGAGCAGGTGCACATAATCATGCGTTAATCTATACATATATGCATAGAGATATAAAGCAGCGTGTGAAAATGATGAAAGATATAAAAGAAGCGGATTAAATTTCCTCCAAGGCCAAAGGACTTTAAAAAACTGATCTCTAATTGATTAAAATAAAAATTAAGAAATCTTACAAAATTCTTTAGTAACAACTAACAATAAGTCAATAGGTAATTTCAATAACCCCAACCAAAATGTCTTGGAAAACAATTCACCTTATCGTCAAAAACTCTTCTGCTCATGCCTAACAAATTTCCAGAAAGAGAGAGAGAGACAGGATTGCAACCCTATACAGAATCTTAGCTTTGTTCTTGAAATCCAGCCCAATTGTAAATTAATACATTTTCAATTGGTAGTGGAAAAATCATCTGATACTCATCCAATATCATTTTCTCCTCACCGACATAAACTAGTTTCATTATTTGTAGATGCAATAATTATCACTGACTTCATACCTGTTCATCAACCATTTGGGATGACAATGATTCTCCAAATTGATCAATATGTTGCAGGAGTCCAGTTCTGATAGCTCGATCATTGGAGGCAAATAATTTCACAATCGTAGGTAGAACCTAAACATCATAGTGGCCAAACCCCCAAGTCAGCAAAAAGTAATAGACCATAACCAAATCCATGTCAGATAAAAGTAAAAGATCAAGCAAACGAAAACTTGAAAATAATAATAATAATAGTAATTTAACATTGTTTGACAGGATAATATCGTCTAAAACATCGAGATAAAGATATGACCTTTGCACTGAATTCTTCAGTTGAAAGCCAAGAACCCATTTTTAACAATGCGGTCAAGGCAGGGGCAGCAGCTGAACCAAATTCAAGGGCAGAAGCTAATAAAGGAAGCAACTGTAGAATAACAAAAGAATGAGACACTTACGATGCACATCAAGAAAACAAATACTGTAATTTGGAAGTCACCTTTTTCAGTACTATTTGACGAGGAAGTTGTTCAGCTAGAATTGGGAGCTTGCGGAAGAAGGTATCCTTCTCAACACTATCCTTTAGACTAAGAATTTCCATGAAGTGTATAGTGTCGACCAACTTATTTTGAAAATATTCTATCATCCATAGGTAGCAAAATTAATCAACAAACGCAAGAGCAGAAAATTAAAATGAAGGAAAAATAGAAGATAGAATAATAAGAAATGTAAATACAAAAATGAAACTGAAAAGCAAATGACTTCCAAATGATGAGACACGATTGCAATAAAACATACATGATACATAATAAAAATTCTAAATACAAAAATGAAACTCAAAAGTACAAGGTAAAGTGTGGGAGAGGCATGCACGTTGATCTACTGATCAATTCTTTGTTATTTTGATTACCTGAATAACTTAGTAGTTGGAACTCGAAGGCCTTTTCATAATTTATTTTGGCAGTTTTATACGGATGTTATTACTATGTTCTTCTCACAACTTTCTAATCATCAACGAGAAGTTCTTGTTTCTCTTTAACAAAAAGAGACAGAATCAGCACCCCCTCTTAGAGGGAAATAAAGCTTCTTTTCCACTCATCTTCTGAGCATTAGGTTTCCAATCACCAAAAAGAGAACTAGTACAAGGAAAAAAATATTTTAAAGGGCTTGATTTCAATTTGTTTTTACAATATCATTTTATTTCCTATTGAAAAAAAAAATCATCACGTCTTAGTGGCTGACTGTCATGGTATGCTGCTGTCTCATGCATCAAATAGGTGCCTCTGAGAGGGAAATAAAGCTTCTTTTCCACTCATCTTCTGAACATTAGGTTTCCAATCATCAAAAAGAGAACTAGGACAAGGAAAGAAATCTTTTAAAGGGTTTGATTTCAATTTGTTTTTATAATATCATTTCATTTCCTGCATTAAAGATTTCTTGAATGGTGCTCAGGTCTGAAGATTAACTGGGAAAAATCAGCTTTGTGTGGGATTAATTTGTGTGAATCAAAGGTCTCTCAGGTTGCGGCAAGTTTGAATTGTAAAGTTGAAGTGTTACCTTTCTTTTATTTAGGTCTTCCCTTAGGAGGGCATCCAAAAAAGGAGTTCTTTTGGCAGCCAGTTTTAGACAAAATACAGAGGAAGATAGATAGATGGAAGAGATTCACTTTATCTAGGGGCGGGAGATTAACCCTTTGCTCTTCGGTCCTATTAAGTATCCCTCTTTATTATATGTCCATTTTTCTTATGCCTCCCTCTATTGTTCTAAAATTAGACAAAATTGTGCGTTCTTTCTTTTGGGAAGGAAGAGAGAGCAGCAAAGTTAATCATTTGGTGAGGTGGAGTTTAGTTTCTAAGTCTCAAAAGGATGGGGGGCTCACTATAGGGGCCTTGAAACAGAGGAATATGGCTTTGTTGGCAAAATGTGGGTGGAGATTTATGATGGAAACTAACGCTCTTTGGAGGAAGGTAATCATTAGCATTTATGTTTCGTCAAAATTTGGGTGGAATTCAGGTGTTAAAAAAGCTTTTTGTCTTCGAAGCCCGTGGATGACTATTTCCAAGGTTTGGCAGCATTTTGATTTGTTCTCACTTTAAGGTGGGTAGTGGGAGGATGATTTTGTTTTGGGATGATCCGTGGTTGAAGAATTGTGTAAAAGCTTAGTTTTCCGAGGCTTTATGCTATATTTTCTTCACAAACAGGTTGTATTGCTGATTTTTGGGACACTCAAACTGTGTCTTGGCAACTTTCTTTTAGAAGATTGTTGAAAGATGATGAGGTGGATGATTTCCAATCTCTTTTAAGTCTTATTTCTGGTGTGATGGTTGGTTCTAATGATGATTCACGGTACTGGTCTTTGGATTCTTCAGGACTTTTCTCGGTGAAATCTTTAACTCTTTATTTTACAAGTTCTTCCCCCTTGGAAAAGGAGTTATTCTCAGCCATATGGAAGTCTAAAAGTCCTAAGCAGATTAATGTTTTGATTTGGGTAATATTGAATGGAAATCTTAATACCACAGATGTTTTGCAAACGAAATCTCCAAGGGCTTGCTTGCTGCCTTCTATTTGTGTTCTATGTCTTCAGAATGCAGAAGGTCTAAATCATGTCTTTTTCTTTTGTTCTTTTGCTGGACAAATTTGGCATAGGCTGTTCTCCATTTTCAGCATTCAATGGGTGTTTTCTAATGATTTCAGAAGCAATGTTCATCAGATTCTGTTTGGCCCAGCTTTATTAAATCCCAAAGCAAGGTTATTATGGACTAATACGATCAAGGCCATTCTCTCAGAGTTATGGTTAGAGCGGAATCAGAGAATTTTTTAAGATAAACAACTAAGTTGGATGGATCGTTTTGAATTGGCTCGATTGAGATCGTCTTTGTGGTGTTCTTTATCTAAATCATTCTCTGGGTTTTCTCTTCAGGATATTTGTTTAAACTGGAATGCTTTTATTGCTCCTTCTTAACGTGTTCTTTTATTGTTTTGATTGTCTTAATTGTTCTTTATGGTTTAGTTTGTTTTGTCTTCTCATCTCCTTTATTTTGCACCACTTGTGGTGCTTTGTATTTTGGAGCATTAGCCTCTTTTCATTAATTCAATGAAAAGTTCTTGTTTCTTGTCAAAAAATATACATATATATACCATTTCATTTCCTGTTGAAAAAAAAATCATCACACGTCTTAGTGGTTGACTGTCATGGTGTGCTGCTGTCTCATGCATCAAATAGGCGCCTCCTATCAATGGCTTTAGTGTAGACAATGGAAACTTTGCACGTTCACCACTTGCAATTTGTCCATGACACCATATTTTTTTCTGCCCATGAGAAACGAGACATTTCCTGATCTCTTCAATACCATCAGGCTGCCGTTGAAACTCTGGTTAACATTAACCTCCACAAATCTGAAATTTTGAATATAAAATGGCTCTAGAGATTTCACAAAGAGGAAAAAGCCTTATGGGGATTAGTTATCAAAAGTAAATATGGTTTGGATGCTCAAAACAAGCTCCCCTCTAGTGGCAATTGGAAAGGTCTGTACAGCCCTTGGAAAGACTTTGAGAAGAGATCTTGCTATAACCTAGGTATGAGTGACAATTTCTTTTTGGAAAGATGGATGGTTAGACCCTCAGCCGCTCAGCATCTCTTAAAGACTTTTGGTTGAAAAAAGAGGCTTGGTGCAAGAGATGTGGAATAGTACTAACAACGCTTGGGATCTAAATTTGTGAAGGAACTGCTTGGACTGGGAAATGAATGAATGAAGGCTCATTACAATGCTGGAAGGTACGAGGGTGGCACCGAACAGTGTCATTATCTTATGGGTTTTAGATATTCTGGACAATTTTTGGTTAAATCAGCCTTGCCTAGTCTTCATACAGAAAATAAGATCCTTGATTCTTCATGTGGAACTGTGGCCCTCCACAGAATTAATACCCTAGATAGGGTACAAAAGAGAAATGCACTTTTCAAATGTGTATCATGTGTGGCAAAGATGCGGAGTTAATCTCTCATCCTTTCATTCATTGAAGTTTTGCCTCTAAAACTTGGAATTTCATTTCGATTTGGGATGGCTTGTACTTGCTCTCTTTTGGTAGAAAATTGGCTCCCTGAGATTCTGTCCGGTCGGTGGCTTAAAAAGAAAGGCAGAATTTTGAGGCAAAATGCTATTAAACCTATCTTTGGTTTATTTGGAAGGAGAAACAATAGAACCTTTTGGGGATAGGAGAGACAATAGAACTTTCAAAGATAGTTCAACTCTTTAGATACTTTTGGCAACTTTGTAAAGTCCTTGACCTCAAAGTTGGAGTGCCCTTCACAAGTTCTTATGAAATTATTCTACTTTTACCATCAACTTATATTGGAGGGCTTTTGTTTAACCTTTCCCTTGTTCTTGTGGATAAGGGACTTCTTATCCTCTAGTCCTTTAGGTTGTTGGCCCGGACTTTGGACCCTTTTTTGAATGTTATATCTCTGTCTCTCATCCAAAAAAATCATTACATATCATTTTTAGAAAACTGTTAGGGATTTATTTGTAGTTTTCTTTCAATAGTTCTTTTTTCCTTTAAACAAATCATAATTTAAGTTTATACACTAAGTGCTACAATCTATTATCATCTAAAAATAGCTACTTAAAAAAACCGCAGACAAAAGTATTCAAAAAGCATAAAGCGTGTTTAACATATGGAAATGAAAATCTGAAGTTTGTGAATGAGATGTTTGGAAAGAAGATAATAATTGTATTAGATGTGGGAATGAGAAATACAAAAAGAAATTTAGATTTTTTCTAATTAAAAATCAATTACTAAATTAAGTACTTGATTTTTTTTAATGATAATGATGGATCTAGGGTGCCAATGTCCAATGCTAACATGGATTCTTTCAATCCCCCCTTCCATCATTGATGCATATCAAAAGCTCCCCTAAAGAAAATTATTGAATAATTTGAAGCATTTTTCATTTAAAAAAATAGAAAATGATATTTGTAACCTTTCTACAACTCATTTTCCCATAGGCCTTTAATTTCTCAAGTAGCTATTTCCAAATGGATTTTAATTACACCATAACAATGCATAGTCATTCTGGTAATCCAAATATGTATCGTGTTAGTAAGAAAGCTCACCACTATTTTCTATAAGCTTGGATGTATTCAACCTGCGAGAAGGCGTAGAGCTCAATAGCCGTTGATAATCTGGAAGTAAAGACTGGCAGAAAACACATCCACGAATGAAAACAAATCACTCAAGATTCAGAAGCATTCAAATGAGATGCAAGTTAAAAAGTAAAATGAATTTGTATACCACAAATCCCTCAAGATTCAAAAGCAATCAAATGAGATGGAAGTTAAAATGCATCATGAATTTGTATACCAAATAGAGCAGAAAACACAGAGACACATGCAAGCAAAAACTGACACACTTCTTAAAGAACCCAATTAATGTTCCCAAGGAAGTAATGTAAACATTAATTTATGGTATTACAATCCTACTTAGCCACCTACCATTCTAGAATGTTTACATTATTTTAATAGTAGGGTGTCAGTTATCAGTAGACTTTGGAGACTGATATTGCTGGTGCTTTTGTCTATCATCAAATTGCTTACCTTTCAATTTCATAAATAGCATGAGACTATGTTGGAGCATAGTGTGGCTTTTTGGGAGGATAAGAAGTTAGGTGATAGAACCCTCTGCTCTTTATTCCCTCGTTTATACCACCTGTCGTCCAGGAGACTTCAGTCAATGGCTTCCATTTTTTCCTCCTTGGGGGTTCCTCTTTTTCTCTCAACCTTGAGTTCTGCCGACCATTATGATAGGAAAATGACTGATATTTTGGCCCTCTTATCTTTACTAGGGGATTCCTCTGTTTTTCTAGGGAGGAGGGATCTTTATACTTGGAATCCTAATTCTTCTAAGGGGTTCACGTGCAGATTCTTTTTCTATTTCCTGGTTAATCCCTCCTCCCTTTTGTTGTGGAAGGTTAAAATCCCCAAGAAAGTTAAGTTTGGTAGGTTCTTCATGACACCATGGATCAGATTATGGGAAGGTTGTCCTCATTGATAGGTCTGTAGTGTTGTATTTTTTGTTTTTTTTTAACAAGAAACGAAACTTTTCATTAATAAAATAAAAAGAGACTAATGCTCAAAGGATACAAACTCCACATTAGGAGTGAAACAAGAACAAAGACGAACAAAGAAAATAAAAGCAACCCACAATAAAAATTTAAACATATAATCTATAGAGAAAACCCCTCAAAAAACATTGAAAAGAAAACACCAAGAGCACCAAAACCCATTCTAGACCACAAAAACGGCCGACAAGATAAAGCAACCCAAACTACATCCATCAAGTTGCATCAAGCTTCAGACCAGAGGAAAATAGCATCTATAAACCAACTTAAGGAAATGCACTGATTCCTACTGCACAAGACTCCAACGAAATTTTGACTGGAAATGAATGCTTCCCATACTCAATCGCCGAAAAAAAAAAATTTGTTGCTCTTCAACCAAAAATAACATGAAATAACTTGAACTCCAAGCAAGACAAATGAAGCAACAGCCTCAAGCAAACCAATGAAGAAACAAATGCTGAAGAAAAGAACAAATGCCAGGGGAGCCATAAAAAACAACCAAAATATTGACACCATCCAGGTGAATCCCAAAATGCTCAACCAAATCTCCTCATGGTAGACAAAAAGCTTTCACTGATGAGAAAACAAGCTCTCTTCTGGAGGCTACAAAACAAAGCCCAATTATACGCTGAAGAGACCACCTTGCAACTAAGACGAGAACTTCTTACTAACCTCATAAAAAAAACCTTTCCTTGAAACCACAGCTTTGTAAAGTACTGAATTGAAGCTCTTGCATGCCAAAGAAGATTCCTTTCTCTGTAAACACTAGGGCTATAAACATCTGAAATCCAACAAAGTTGTTCTTCTAACAACATTACAACAGGACACAAATTCGGCGGAAGAATCTTCAAACAAACTCGCATTGAAACATCTTCCAACCCTCTGATAATTAGGGGTGTGCATAAACCGAGCCGACCCGAAAAACCGAGCCGAACCGAGCCAAACCGACTGGTTCGGTTCGGTTATTTTAATATTTTCAAATTTTTCGGTTTATCCTGGTAAAAAACCGAGGTTTTCGGTTCAGTTCACGGTTTTTCTTTAAAAAAAACCGAAAAACCGAACCGAACTGCTTATATTAAAAAACTTGCAGCCCAACCCACTTATTTAGCCCACCTATCTCAACAAAGCCCAATGTATCCAAAGCCCAAAGCCTAAATTTTTAGGGTTTTCTAATTTCAAACCCTTTTCCCACTTCTTGCGTACAACACACTGATAGCCACCTCACCCCCCATCTTTCCCTTTTCCTTGCGTACAGCACTTTCCCTTTCTTCTCCATTCTCCGTAAGTTTTCCCTTTTCTCTTCTTCTCCATTCCCCCCTCCCCTTACTTTCAGTTTTGATTTTATCTATCTCTACCCCACTTTTAGTTTCTCACCATCTCAAGGCCAAAGTTCGTAAATCACTACCGCCGATAACTAACTACACACTTTCTTCCTTCCAAGTCGCCGCCGACGTTGTCTTCTGTTCGAAATCGCCGTCAACGCTCGTATTTGGTTCGAAATCGCCATCAACGCCATCTTCTGTTCGAAATAGCCGCCGACAACTAGGTTCTATTATCTCTCGCTCTTAGTTTCTCATCTCCCTCCTTCTCCATCCAATTCTCTCCTTCAATCTCTTTCCCTCACTTGTCTATGCTGCTGGATTAAAAAAATAATAAATAAATTGGTTAAAACCGAACCAAACCGTCAAAAACCAAAACCGACTGGTTTGGTTTTGAAGCAAAAACCAAAGAAATCTCAGTTTTTTCGGTTTAGAACACATAAGAACCGAAAGGTTCGGTTCGGCCATCGGTTTCAATCAAAACCAGACCAAACCGAACCGTGAACACCCCTACTAATAATCCACAAAATGATCTTCAAAAGAGAGAAAAAAAGATTGAAAATCAAGAACCTCTACCATTACCTTCCGAGAAAGTAGGTAGAATTTCACGAAATTGAAGACCACTATTCTTGACTAAAGAAGAGAATTTATCCAATTGTGAAGTTGGCTTAGTAAGTGCCTCATTAGAAGAATTCAGATTACCTTCTGGACATATCTTGTTTGAATTAAGCTCTTTACCATGCAACTGAAACAAAGAATCCAAATCAACTATTAGAGAGTCCTCCACAACTGTATCCTCAATTCGACTATACTTTGGCTGACGATCACATTCTGGACTGCTTAAACTTACCTCAGAATCAACATCCGAATCTTCAACAAAAGATGGGAGGGAAGAATTAGCCATCGGATTAACTAAAAAAGAGGAAAGAACTACTTTAAAAAAAAAGACCAAAACCTGCAGGACTTATGTGGCATTGATCAATAGCTAAAGGGTGATCAGATTCCTTCGAAATTTCCTCTTGAACAGAACTTGAAACTTCACTAGGGATTAGAAGCCTTGAGACTGACTCTTCAAAATTATCAGCATTAAAGAGAGAAGTAATTGGACAATTGGCAATCAAAAAGTCACTATCCTTTTTCCTGGTGTAGTATTTCGCGTAAGTTTTCCATAGAATACTAGGCTCATTCAAAGAAGACTTCTCTTGAGAAATCTAATTGGAAAAAAGGTTCGGTAAGAGATCTTCAACTTGCAAGCTGTTAATAATGGCACCATCATTACTCTTCTCATTTAAAGCATCCTTACCCAAGGATATCTCCAATGGATTAGTGGCTGAAACCGAATTTGAAGCATCAACTACTCTATCTGGTTGAATTCATCCTCTAATACTCCTTCATCTTTCATTACTTGGTGAATACGAGATAAATCCACTAGATTTGAGAAATTATTCAAACATAATTAACCACACACATCTAACAACTTATGCGAGACTTGGTTGGTTCAAATTGTTTTTGTTTTTCAATCTGCATTGGGTTTTTTCTAATTCCTTCTATTGCAACATCTTACAACTATTGTATGGGCCGGCATTTTTAAACTCTAAGGCTAAGTTGCTTTGGATTAATGCAGTCAAAGCTTTTCTTTTGGAGTTACGGTTGGAACGAAATCAAAGAATTTTTCACAGAAAATCTCCCTTGGATTGATCATTTTGAAGCCTCTCATCTAAAGGCCTCATCTTGGTGTTCATTGTCCAAGTTGTTTGCGGGTTTTTCGCTTCAGGATATTTGCCTAAATTGGCAGGCCTTTATATATCCTTTACAATGTTTTACTTGGCATTGGAGTTATTTTCGATTTTGTATTGCTTTTATTATGTTTGTTATTTCTAGTTTTAGTTGTTTTATCACTCCTATGTGGAGCTTTTAATTTTGAGCATCAGCCTCTTTTCTAATCAATGAAAAGTCTTGTTTCTTGTTCAAAAAACAAAAAATAATAATAATAATAATAATAATAATTCACCACACACAACACCAAGAGGATCCAAAGAAACTATATCTCCAAAATTAAGGAAAAAATTGCCATGTTTTGTTATCCTTAATCTCAATAGTTGTAGGAAGAAAGCCACAAAGATTCCTCTTAACTTGAATACAAGCGGTCGAACAATCCATAAATTTAAGAGCATCTGAGGAGATATTAATTAAACCACCAAAACGATATCCAATTACTTCAAAAGAACTTCTTTTCCAGTACTTTAATGGTAAATTTTTAATCGAAATCCAACCCCCATATCCGTTGATAAATTCCAAATGGCTATGCTTGTCATTAGACCATTTCTCAATTTTCAAATGTAAGTCTTCAACCATTTGCCACTTTCCAATCCAGCTCAAAAGAGTATCATTGACGCCACCTTCCACCAGAATTAAAGCCTTCTCGGCCATGAAAGGATTGATCTGCACTTTAATATGAAAATAGGATTCTACTAGGGCCTTAATAACCTTCCAAGAAATGTGTGCAAACAGACGAGTTATCACCAACAAATTCCCAAAATCCACACTAACAACATCAAGAGGTTTTCTGACCCAAAAAGAATGAGAAACAGTCCTACCCAGAGAATTTGAAATCTTAGAGCCAAACAAGGTCGTTTTCACCACTGACATGTAACTTTCTGAAGAAGCATTTTCCTTGGGCAAATGCTTTGTTTTATAATCCCTTTTGATGTGAAGTTTCAACTCATACCCCTTGAGAAAGTCCAAAATCATTTCTCAGAAAACAGCCCAACTTTCTTATGAACTCCCATGGGAATTTGAATGACTTTTCGACCACCCGTAGAAGGCCAAATGATACAATCTGCTTTCCAGCCAGATTCAAATAAAAAATTTGACAGCTAGATAGTTCCTTGCTCATCTCTGTGTTTCTTATAGAAGAAATACCTCTCCGGTTGATGCATCAATTCAACAAAAGAGGATTCAAACCATCTCAAATGATCAATGGACAGTGGAATCTTCAGGTTATTTCTCATCTCTTCAATGAAAAAAATGTTATTTTCCATCCAGATAATAAAATATTCATTAGTGATACAACAACTTTTAACTTCCATCGCGAGGTTGGAGGAGAGAGACGTAGAACACCAGGTTGAGAAGCTTATGATGAAGAAAATCGAAGGAGAGATCGTCGAAAAGAAGGGTCATGACGCTAGAGAGAACCGACTGAGAGAGAAAATATGACCAAAGGAAGAAACAGGAGCGGAGTCAACGACGGAAGAGTCTTGGAATGACGGTGTCTGAAGGTTGACAACAAGACGATGATTGGAGCAAAATAGCTAGAAGCCATGAATAGATACAAAGGATGTCGACGGTTTCAAACAAAGATGGAAAGTAAGACGGTGGTGGATGGAGAAAAGGAATCGTCCCGGTGGGTGAAGAGGTTGGAAGGAGAGAGAAGAAAGCGTCCATTGGGTCAAATCCCAATCAACTTTGGCCTACTTTTTTCTTGTTGTATCCTTTGTAAGAGAGCAACAAAGCTTGATCATTTTTTGTGGTCTTGTGATTATGCTTCAACTGTCTAGACTTGTTTTTTCAGTCCTTTGACATCATCATGGTTCGTCCTAGAGTTTGCAGTTCTATGATTGAGGAGTCGTTGCTTCATCCTCTCTTTAGCAAAAAGGGTAATTTTTTGTGGATATAGCACCTGTGCTTTGCTTTGGGGCCTTTGGGGAGAGAGGAACAATAGAGTGTTTAAAGGTGCGAGTGGTCTAGGGAGGAAGTTTGGTGCCTTATTAGGTTCCATACCTCCCTTTGGCATCGGCGTGTAAGGATTATTGTAATTATCCGTTATGTTTGATCTTGCTTGATTTGACCCTTTTTTTTTGTATGCCTCTTGTATTTTTTTTCATTTTTTCTCGATGAAAGCTCAGTTATTTTTAAAAAGAAAATGTTGAAGAATAGGGGATTCAGTCATAGGTGTTGTTAGAAGCAACCTCTGAACTCCCCAGATCATTCCATCACACCTTTATGTTCATTAAGATAAGAGACTTCTTCATCAGTGTTTCCTCCTAAACAACACTGTTTTTTCACCTTTAAAGCCAAAGTATCGTGATGCACAAACATAGAATGAAATAAGAGAAAACATAAGAGCAAAATGTTTAAAGCTAAAGTAGCATACAGTTGATTGTGGGGAGTAAAATTCATTGAGAAAAAGAATAAGAGAAAAATCAACATCCCATTAGCGTTTTTCAAATAAGAACAGAAACCTTGGGGATGGAAGCAGTATTTCGCAGCTCCTCTGTTTTGCCCAACTTCAAACCAGAAAACAGTTCATAGATGAGACAACCTGTCAACCAAAATAAAGAAACATTACTGCAAGTGAAACTGTACGTATGATAATAATGTGCGAAGATATGTACATATGATAATAGTGTCAAAATATCTTCTACATTTATCAGAACTAATTTTGTAGAATAAATACCACTATATTAGCCATATTGTTTCCATTTCCCCTTTGCACAAGTTCATATAGACTTTTCCTCATGCCAAAGGATTGAAATTTAAAACTGCTATTTGTCACAAGGAGTATGCCAACTGACTAAGAAGCATGCCCTATATAATATGTTTATCAAATAAACAAAATCAGGTGCTTTGTGGCACAGGTATACTAGAATAGGCATCCTTGGAAACCTTCAGATAGCAAAATATTAAAACAAGAACGTGATTAGCTTAGCAACCAGTCTTGTAGGTATAATGCCAGTACAAAATTTCAGCATTCTGAGGGAAAAAAAACATATTCACAAATATATTTTATTTGTTGACGTTCTGATGCACTATCGGGGATTTTGTACATACTCAAGATGTCAATAATGAGAATCGAACCCACGTGCCCTTGGGTTGAGGGTGGAGCGCAAGCAGGGGATTTTGTTCATACTCCTAATCGAAGTTTGCTAATTTGTTTGTAAATGGTAAATTTTCAATCATCAACGACTCTTCCCTTTAAAATGTATATATATGGTTAATAACTTTAGCAAAAGGGGATACCTGACAGAGTAAGTAAGAATTCCTACAAGGTTACTAAAGTACAACAGGATAAGAGAATTCCTTCAATGAATAAAACCAATAAAAGTAAGCAACCAAACCAGTAGGAATAATTTAGACTTACCCAAGCCCCAAGAATCAATGGCCCACGCGGGAGACTTTCTAATAACAGCCCAGTCAGACTTCACCAATTCCATCGGTTTATATTGTGATCCAATGAGCCAGGCATATTGCTGAAGAAAATACTCAAGTTACGAACACAGAAAATCCAAAATTGCATTGCAATAAGTGCACCCAAAAGAAAGCAAAGGATGACTATTTTTATCTGTGCTGCAAGTGCCACAATGAAAGATTTTCTAGGTTAAAATTGTTAGGACTGGTAAGCCTAGATTTAAATTCCTCACTCTTGTTGGTCTAAAAAGAAAGCCTTTTGATATTTGGTCTTTCTTTCACTTCCAAGTATTCTAGGTGGAGTTTTTTCTGTAATCTGTTTTTACATCACCAGTACGGGGAATATCTTGCCCTCTTAACCTATCATTGTGTTTGTTGTACCTTCTGTACAAATAATAGTTTTTGGTTACCAATTAAAAAGAAAATCTAAAATAAACCACTAAAACAAAGTAACTCAAAAGCCAAAAGCAGAATAAAGATTCACGGCCAGAGATCAACACTGCAATGTAACACACCTGGCTTGAAATATTCATGCCACATCTACTTCAATGGAGAAAGCATCCGTTACTGATTGACTAAAATACAGTGTCAATTAAACAGACTTCACTTTTTGAGAATGAGACCTCTCAGTGGCTTACAATTTGACTGTCCACCATTTACAATATAAAGTATCATCTACTGTAAGTCAATGTCCAGTTCTTTAAAACATCCCACAATTAAGGAGGCTTTCAGTATTAATTTTCACCTTTTGCTTCTTAATTCTAGCTCATAAACATAACATCAGCAACACGATAGAAAAGATAAGGAAACATCCACGCACAAAACTCAAGACTTCAAGAGATATTATTAATTACCAGCATTTGCCCACTGGAAGCTTCATTGTTCCCATCAAACTCAGATAGCACGTCAAAAGCATGGAGCTTCCAATCCAAGGTTGGAGTTACAACAACACTGGCCAAGCAAACATTACCATGAACCTGTTGGAAATATAGCTAGTTAAACAGATGAAACTTAAAGGGAACAGGGGAGGCTGGCTGAGGTGGAGTTGATTCGAAGGTGGAGAAGGAAGAGATGGCCTGACCACATAATTAGAATATTAACATAATTAAGATCCCGGTGCAAAATATCAAAATACTTACAAGTTTACAGTCGTTGTTTAAGAAGCTCACAGCTTTGGCTATCTGGTGCAGACCCCAAGCATAATATTCATCCCTGCCAGTAATGGAAGTGCTCCGGATGAAGAATGAATTTGTCATGAATGTTTTTGTTTTTATTTTCTTTAGAAGAAACAAACTTTTCATTGACGGAATAAAAAGTTACAATGAGTCACCAGAAAAAACTCAATCCAGAATCTAAAAAATACAAGATAACCAAAAAACCCAACTAAAGATTATAAGAAAACAATACAACCCAAAACTTGGAACTAAAAATATAATCAACCAAAGAACAACTGGAGAATTCCATCCCTAGCAGACCTTAAAAGAACCGCAACAAAGCCAACATGTGGATAATCTTCAACATGGAACTTCAAAAATACCAATGACCAATCAAAGTACTAATTAAACCTTTTCACGAAGTGATAACATGAAACTGCTGTGATGAGAGCCAATGGAAGAACAAAACTAGCAGCTCCAAACCCATCATAAATATATTTAAACTATTTTGCATCAACCATCATACACAAAAACCGAAAAGATTGCTCATCTCATAAGAAGTACGGACATGAACAAAGAACAGACATGATGACATGTTGTTTCTAAAAGCATGGAACAGACTTTAAGTGACATTTATTGAAGAAAAAAAAATATTTTTGGTCCCAAAGGTCTAACGTAGATTGCATTTGGGTCCCCAAGGTTTCAAACTCGACATTTTATTTTTGTATAAGAAACAATTTCATTGAACTATGAAATTAAAAAAATAATAAATAAATAAAACCAGTCCAAAGGAGTTGCAATAAACTTCTCCAATTGGACAAAAGAAAGGCAAAGTTAGAATGAAAGAAAGAATTCAATTTACACCAAGATAGAGCAAGGTAAAGAACATTATCAAATAAGTTCACATAGGCCCTTTCCTTGTTTCCAAACTCGACCTTTCTACCCCTAAGGTTTGGGATAATCTCCATTCTAGTCTTGTCAACATTTTTTGTCCTTACCGTTACTATTAAGCTGACTAGGTTCCTTTTTTGATTACTTTGAAGCTGACTAGGCATTAATTTTATTTTTTTTTTTTAAATAGGAGGCATTTTTTCTCTCTTCCCCTACCTCCCTCACTCCTACCTTCTCCTTTCTCTCTCTCTCTCCTTTTTTTCTTCAGGTGTTTACTGTCGACCATGGATGCCAACCACTACACTAGTCCAACTGTTGCTGCCACAACGCCACCTTTGTTTGGGCAATCACCATGCTGCTGTTGCCGCCACAATGCCTCTTGTTGTAACTACTCCAAGAGTCGTGCTACCAACATTTGTCAACCACCACGCCGATGTCACCTCTCTCCCCCACCTCCTCTCATTTGCCTTCCTCCCTCCAAATCTAAAAGTTTCAGATCTGGAACTTCTTTGAGATCTAGAAATTTCATATCAAAAACTTGCCTCCCTTCCTTCAAATTCAGAAGTTTCAAATCTGAAACTTCTTTCAGATCCAAGCAGTTTCAAATTTGGAGCGAGACAAACGAGAAAGAGGTGGGGAGGAGAGAGAGGCAATGACAAATGTGGTTGTGGAAGTAGTAAAGGTAGTAGTCAGCAACGGGCAACACCAAGGGTGGGCTATTGTGTGGTGGGGTAGGGGAGGGGAGAGAAGTGAAAGAACGGGGAGAGTTTTTTTTTTTCTCAAAAAAGTTTGCGCCCACCCTAAGGCCCAAACTCTAGAGTTGGAGACTATAGACCGATTAGCTTAGTCACCTCGCTATACAAAGTGATATCTAAGGTGCTTGCTGAGAGATTGAAAAAGGTCCTCCCTATGATTATCGATAATTCGCAAGTAGCCTTTGTTGAAGGGAGGCAGATTATGGATGTTGTTTTAGTGGCCTCTGAGACAGTGGGGGAAAAAATTGCAAACAAGGAAGCAGGTATTCTTTTGAAGCTTGATTACGAGAAGGCCTATGATAAAGTCGACTGGGAGTATTTGGATTTTATTCTTGACAAAAAGGGGTTCGGCTCTAGATGGAGAAGTTGGATGAGAGGTTGTCTCTCCACTGTAAATTTTTCCATATTTATAAATGGCCGACCTCGCGGTAAGATCATGGCTCAAAGAGGCTTGAGACAAGGTGACCCTCTCTCTCCTTTTCTCTTCACTTTGATGGGAGATTCTTTTAGCCGGTTGGTTCACTATTGCTGCGAACGGAGGATTTTGAAGGGTATTCCTGTGGGCAAGGAGAGGGTGATGGTTACCCACCTACAGTACGCCGACGATACGCTTATTTTTTGCCCGGCTGAGGAAATTTACCTTACAAATTGGTGGACCACTATCTCTCTCTTCATCCTTTGTTCGGGTCTGGGGTTGAATGTCTCAAAAACCGCTATTATTGGTATAAATCTTTCTGAACAATGGCTGACAAACTTTGCTTCCAAGGCTGGGTGTAAACTGGAATCGTTGCCTCTTGTTTATCTTGGTTTCCCTTTGGGTGGCAATCATAAAGCCCTCTCTTTTTGGGACCCTCTAATAGAGCAGTTTCAGCATAAGATCGACAAATGGAAATCTTTCCCCATTTCTAAAGGAGGGCGGCTGACTTTGGCTCAATCCGTTTTGAGTAGTCTTCCGGTGTACTACTTCTCGATTTTAAAAGCTCCTATGAGTGTTATAAAGAAGATGGAAAAATTAGTGAGAGATTTTTTCTGGGGAAAGGAGGGAAACCAAGGGTGTAGCCATCTTGTTAATTGGGGGAAAACGTACCTCCCTTTGAGGTACGGAGGTCTCGGTCTCGGGGCCTATAAACAGAAAAATAGGGCCTTATTGCTCAAATGGTTATGGCGGTTCTCTAGAGAAGAGGAAGCTCTTTGGAGGAAGGTTATCATCAGTATCTATGGGCTTGACAATCTCGGTTGGTGCCCCCTCCCTCCAAAAGGCACAGCGAAATGCAGGCCTTGGTCCGATATTGCTAAGAATGGGGCTGTTTTCTTCAGTTTTTTGAGGTTTAAGGTGAATAGGGGCAGTCGAATTCGCTTCTGGAAGGACTGTTGGCTAGACAATGCCCCCTCGCCTCCTCCTTTCCTGATTTATTTAGTATTTCTATGAAACCAGATGCCACAGTGGAAGATTGTTGGAGGAATGAAGCAAACGACTGGGACTTGGGTTTTAGAAGAGGACTGTTTGATTGGGAGATCCCTAGCTGGATTCGGTTGATTGAACTGATTGATGTCATTCGGGTGGGAGAGGGTGTTGACGAAATAGTTTGGGCTATTGATAAATCAGGGAAGTTCACTGCAAAATCTGCTTTTTTGAATCTACTACAGTATCCTCCTTCTCTCCATGTCCCTTTGATTGAAGCCATCTGGAAAAATGATGCTCCTAAGAAGGTTAAGGTGTTCCTCTGGTCGGTAGCTCATAGGAAACTCAATACTCACGATTTGCTGCAAAAGAAATGTGTAAATTGGGCTATTTCTCCAAGTGTCTGCTTCATGTGCTCCGAGAATGCAGAAACGTTGGATCATTTGTTCCTACACTGTCGGTTTGCTGCTCAGGCTTGGCATTGGCTGTTTACAGAGTTTAACATTGCTTTAAGTTTACCAAACAAAGTGGACGACTGGCTTTTTGAGGCTTTGGGAGGGGGAACTTTGCGAAATAGAGGCAAAGTGATGTGGTCAAATGCAGTTCGGGCTTTGCTTTGGAGTTTGTGGCTTGAAAGAAATAGGCGTCTCTTTCAAGATAAGGCCTCCTCTTTTGATTCTTTCTGTATTAACTTACATACCCTAGCTTCTTGGTGGTGTAAGAAGAATCGAAAATTCTTTTGTAATTATAGCTTTTCCATGATTCAGATGAACTGGAAAGCTCTTTTATAGGTTTTTTTGGAAGGGAGTTTCCTTTTCTCCCTTGCCTTTAGGTTGTTTTCTGGGTTTTGGGCCTTTGTGCATAATAGATCTCTTTTTTTCTTATCAAAAAAAAGCTTAACCGAAGATTCAAACACACGAGCTTTGGGTAGGTCGTAGGTATTACTACGAGGTTATATATATATAGATATATATACACATATATAATGTTTAGTTAGCTTAAAAATAATAAAAAAAATGTCTAGTCAACCTTACATAATTGAATGTTGACGGCAATGACCAAAAATGCTGATGGGAAGGACCAAAATTGAGATTGTCACAAGCCTCAAGGGTAAAAATATCAAGTTTGAAGCCTCAGAGACCCAAATGCTACCTAAGTCAAACCTCAATAACCAAAAGTATATTTTTCCTTTATTAAAATTTAAAAATATATATATTGTTTAATGCATTGAACAATTTTTAAGTTATAATGATTCACATTAAACAAGTTCACATTTTAAATTCAGAACAATATCAATGACTAAAATACACTTCACTTACAAAAAGTGATACCCAATACCACAATGATGCAATGTTGTAGTAGTATGAGTTTTAAATCAAGATATAAGCAATATCAAGATGAAAAGATTGTTTCTTGTAAAAAAATATATATTATCTCGATGAAGAATTTATCTTATCAAAATGGTAGTGTCATTTCCCTGAAGGAAGACAGTTTGTGGCATAATGTGATTTCAAACAAATATAATAAGATTTCCACTCCTCCAATAGAAACTTTCAGAGGGCTCCTTGAGCAAGAGTTAGGCAATCTTATTTTGATGACAAGACAAAACTGTTCCGCAAATTATGCATTTTATGATATGAAAAATACATTGTCTTTTTCACATTTTGAACTTCTTATAGGTCTATATCTATAATGCATCCATTACCAGAGCATAAAACTAACGACAGATCATTTTAGAAGCTCGAAACAAAATTCTTAGCCTCTTACATTATATGAGCAGCATCATGTTAAATAAAACTATGTACTTCTGAAAAATGAATGGCAAAACAGTACAAAAGAACATGTTAACCAGCAACAAGAAAAATGCAAAACCCAAAATTGGATAAAAGATGCTGGCTGGATTGCTTATACCTTTGGGTACCTTCTAGACCCAATTCCTTGATCTTTTCAGACAATGGCATAACAGGCTCTGTAACAATATAGATCGTAACCTTGGAAGCAGAACCATCAATAGTTTCAGCCTCAGTACTGTGAAGAAAGGATAAAATATTTGGATGCCTAACCTGAATAAAATTGCAGATATTGATTATCAATATGTAGACAGATATTCTTGAAAAATCGCAAGGTAAATTTTATGGATGAACCAAGAGAAATTATCAATCCCCAGTATAAATGAAGAGGAAAATGAAGTAAAATTAGGAGGATAACGAGGTAAAATGAAGCAGACGGAGGAGAGTAGATTACTTATTATCGGAAAATTACTTTTGGCCCATAAGACTAACTCAACCACACTAGCATGCCATTTTTGGTATACAATAAATTATTAATGGGCAAGTTTAACTGTTTAAAAGAATGCGTCAAAATCCACAAAACTAGAGTTGAAATGGCACGACAACAATCAAAATTATAAATAGACACAAAATAATCTCATTTGCGTTAATTGGGCTCCCCTTGGGGGTAAATTTTTTTGTATTCCCCTTGTATTATTTCATTTGATCTCAGTGAAAGATTGGGTTTTCATCCAAAAAAAAAAACTCTCATTTGTATGCATTAGGTCCATAACAATAGGCATTGGCAGCTTACAGTTCGCAGCCGTTTCACACCATTGCGACCTGCAGCCAAATGTCCATCCTGCGCATTACTCCCTGAAAGAGAAAATATAGATACTGGAGACCCATCATCCTGAAAATGAAACCAATCTTCAATCAACTTCACTTAAAATGAAATTTTCAGAAGATTATAGAGATGACATAAAATAGAAAAGGTGAATATAGGAGCCCAAAGTTTTCTGAAATGTAGATTTCAGTGGCAGAAATCTTATATGCAAGAGCCATATTAGCTGCAAACCGCTTGAAAAGGAAAACGTCCAAAATACACCTCAACAGGAGTTTTCAATTGCACAAAAGAGACGGATTGGTTAGACCAAAAAAAAGTCGAAAATAGATCCAAATATCATCTCTACAGATGTCATATAAACCAGCTAACAAACGATCTGTAATATGTCTAGAATGAATGCCCACTAGATTGGAGAATACGAGAATACAGCAAACCTCTTTTTGAACAAAAAAAGAATAATTGCAAGAAAAAAGGATAAGAAATCCTCTAACTAAAGCAAATTACTAAAAGAATCCCCATTCAGCATACGTTGACTGATTGAAGCAAATGTAAGTCCAAAATCTAAAAATGTAACCACTTTGACCACCACAAAGTGAAAAATAAGCACTTTATTCCAAAGAACTTCCCAGCCTGATGTCGGTCTTTAAAGAAAGAATGTGTTTGTTCCTGTCTACCTTTTTATTGTGAAACTTCCTCAAGATTTCTCATTGAAACTCAGCAAAAACTCCCCGCTCCCGATCCTAACAAAAGCAGGCTTGTAGTTCCAGGGTGTTATTGGCTCACATCAGACTTAACAGCAAACATGATTGGAGGTTGCCATGTGTCACGGTCATGTTTGTCCAAGGCGTGTTGCCTATGGCCGCATGCCCTTTCCAACCCCTTTTTATCATGCTTTCATTGTATATATGTCTTATTGCTTTCTAGTTAGCTTTCATTGCATTTTTGTGGCCGTATGACTCCTCGCCATTTTCATGGGCAAGCCTGTCATAGGCATAAATCCTAGAATGATAGGAGGGTATGACTAGTTGTCCATCCTTCCTACCCAGAGTTATATGCTAATCAAGCCGTTGTTTGTCCCTTACTTGCTTGCTTGTGTATAACAAAACTCTTTCTCAAACGCTTTCAAAACACTTTCTCTCTCACGTTTTCCAAAACCATTTTCTCCCGAGACGTGAGGGGAGGCTAGACCCTACGCTGAAGTTGTCCGCGACTTCCAATTTTCATACGGCTGACTTGCTTGTTGAGCTAAAGCAAGTGCCGCACAATCGTCGTCCCGTTCCGAAGAGTGCGATTGTGACACCATGCACGAGGAAGACATGGCACAATTTTAGAGAAACTAAGAAAAAGTAACTTTCTATCAACTTCAAAAACTGTTTTGACATCACCCTTCACTTATTTTTTTTGAACAAAAAAAAAACTTTTCATTGAAGAAATGAAAAGAGACTAATGCTCAAATATACAAACTCCATGGAGGAGTGAAACAGAAAGTGGTAAAAAAGACGGGTAAAAAACAAGCCCATTGCCGAGAAATTTTAAGGGATGAATAAAAGCATTCGAAATGAGACAAATATCCTAGAAAGAAAAACCAACAAAAGACTTTAAGACTGAACACCAAGAGGAAATCTTGAAACAAGCCGAATCAAATAAGTCAATCCAAGTAAGATGCATGCTTTGAAAAAAAAATTGAATTCTCTCCAAACACAAAACTGATAGAAAACTATAGTTGCATTAACCCAAATGAGAATTGCCCTCGATCCAAAAGAGGACCAATAAGTAGTTGAGAAGCATTTTCCTTCATAACATTAGAGAAATCTCACTGAACATTGAATATTGAAAAAAGCTTGAACCAACAAAGCCGAGAGTAAGAACAAATGAAGAAAATATGAATGAGAAAGTCTCCCTCCGGGAATTTCTGGTATAAATTGGAAAGGAACCAAGAATTTCATCTTCAAGATTCCTAACAAAGAGAAGAGGACTGCCAACTGAAGAACACAATTCTGAAAATAGCAGCCACCTCTTTTTTGCAGCCAAGAATCTGTGAAAAAAGCTGGCATTTTCATCCCCTACCTTTAACCACTGCAATTTACTTTTATAAATTGAATTCCTCTCATCATTTAAGTATAACTTCATCAAATCTCTTTTGGTAACTGATCTAATTTCAATCTCAAGAGACGAAAGCTCAATCAAATCTAATTTAGCATCCGTTAATGCTAAAGGTTTAAGAGAATCATAATACACTATTCCATTCACTAAAGAGATATATATACAAGTGTACAATGTTAACCTAAGTAGGAGAAAGAGAAAAGACAATAAAGGACAACCCAATTAATATATTTACAAAAATACAATTATACTAATATAAGAACTCTAACACTCCCCCTCAAGTTGAAGCATATATATTCATCATGCCCAACTTGTTAGAGAAGTAATCTATTCGTGCTCCATTCAATGCTTTGGTGAAGATATCTCCTAATTGCTCTCCAATCTTCACATATCCAGGTTGATACCAAACCTTGTAGTATCTTCTCACGTACAAAATGACAATCAACCTCAATATGTTTAGTTCGCTTATGAAATACAGGATTAGATGCTATATGTAGAGCTGCTTGATTATCACACCATAATTTGGTCAATGTTGTGATATCAAATCCCAATTAAATAAGAAGTTGACGTATCCAGACTAATTCACATACAGATTGTGTCATTGCTCTATATTCTAACTCAGCACTTGACCGTGACACCACATTTTGTTTCTAACTCTTCCAAGAAACCAAATTATCACCCACGAATACACAATATCTTGAAGTTGATCTTCTATCTTCCTTAGACCCTGCCCAATCAGCATATGAGAAACATTTAGGGGCTGTTTGGGGCAAAGGTTATAATAACCTGTGTTATAATAACCTGTAGAGTACTCTGCACCCCAAACACAAACTATTATAACTCCAGACTAAACAACTCTGCATTTTAAACAATATTATATTATTTCACATACTATTATAACCCATGTTATTATAACCCACTCAGTGCCCCAAACAGCCCCTTAATGTTAATATGCCCATAACTCTTATATAATGAACCACGCCCAAGAACTGCCTTCAAATAACACAAAATCTGTTCCACTGCAGCCTAATGATCAACAGTTGGAGAAGACATATACTGGCTCACAATACTCACTGAATAAGCTATGTCTGGTCGAGTTACTGTAAGATAATTGAGTTTTCCCACTAACCTCCTATATCGTTCAGGATCTTTCAGTAATTCTACCTCTTTTGTGAGCTGTAAATTAGACATCATCGGGGTACTACATGGCTTAGCCCCTAACTTTCCTGTTTCAGTCAACAAGTCAATTACATATTTTCTGATAACATGATTCCCTTCTTGCTTCTCATTACCTCAATTTCTAGAAAGTATTTCAACATTCTCAAATCTTTTGTGTGGAATTGACTATGGAGAAAGGTCTTGAGTGATTGGATGGATGTCCAATGTGTAATCGCATGTAATAACAATATCATCAACATACACAACCAACAGGATGACACCACTCTTAGACCACTTATAAAAGACATAATGATCTAACTTGCTCTTTCTCATTCCAAAGCTTTCAATCACCTGAGTGAATTTTCCAAACCATGCCTGTGGACTCTGCTTTAATCCATACAAGGATTTACGAAGGCGACATACCTTTTCATTCTTCCCCTGAGCAACAAACCCAAGAGGTTGCTCCATATACACCTCCTCCCCAAGATCACCATGAAGAAAGACGTTTTTAATATCAAGCTGATGCAACGGCCAGTGATGAATGGATGCTAACGAAATGAATAACCTAACAAAAGCCATTTTAGCAACAGGAGAAAAAGTGTCAGAATAGTCAAAGAATGTGACATCAGGAGAGACAAAGTAACGATCGAGACTAGGACAATAACACCGATACCCTTTTTGGACACGAGAATAACCAAGAAATATACATTTTAAGGACTTTGGATTTAGTTTGGTGAGTTGAGGGCGAACATCCCGAACAAAGTAAGTACAACCAAAGATTTTGGGTGTAAGAGGAAATGAAGGGAGTTTGGGGCACAAAATACGATAAGGTATCTCACCCTTAAGAACCGAAGAGGGCATGCGATTTATTAAGAAGCAAGTCGTCGATACAGCATCAACCCAAAAATATTTTAGGACATTCATCTGAAACATTAAGGCTCTTGTGTTTCAAGGAGATGGCGATTTTTTCGTTCTGCAACCCCATTTTGAGATGGAGTATCAACACACGAGGATTGATGGAGAATTCCATGTTCACTTAAATAAGAACTAAAAGCATGAGAGAAGTATTCTTTAGCATTATCACTATGTAGAACTTTAAGGGAACTGCTAAATTGAGCTCAAATTTCAACATGAAAGTTACGAAAATGAGAAAGCAACTCAGAACGATTTTTCATTAAATATAACCAAGTTACACGAGAAAAATCGTCGACAAAGGTAACAAAATATTGAAACCCTTCTCTTGGACTCAACAGGACATGGACCCCAAACATCAGAATGAACTAATTCAAATGGAGCACTACCTCGTTTATTGACTCTAGGATACAGACTCAAACGATGAAATTTAGCAAACTGACATGACTCACAATCTAAAGAAGACAAATGATTAAACTGAGGACGAAGGCTCTTCAAGACTGAAATAGATGGATGACCCAAACGACAATGTTCTTCAAAGGGAGATGACACTTTAGAGCATGTAGTGGCTGTGCATATTTGTGGTTCAAAAATGTAGAGACCTCCAGATTCACGCCCATTACCAATAGTCCTCTTCGTCAAAAGATCCTGAAATAAACAATAACCAGGAAAGAATAAGACACAACAATTAAGATCGCAAGTGAATTTACTAACCGAAATCAAGTTAAAGGAGAACTGTGGTAAACTTAAAACAGAAGACAATGAAATTGAGTTGGTAAGATTGACAGCGCTTGATCCTAAAACAGGAGAGGTGGTTCCATCGGCTATAGTAACACATTAGGTGAAGATTTAGACGGACTAATGTTAGAGAATAAACTAGGATTACCTGTCATGTGATCAGAAGCGCCAGAGTCTATGACCCATTTCGAAAAGGAGGAAAGAAGACATGTAGATGTGTTACCTGTGTCGGCAATGGCAGTAATAGGAGTAGAAGATGACGTCTTTAATGACTCTTGATACTGTCGAAATTTAGCAAACTCCTCATCTGAAATCGAAATAGGCTTGTCAGGGTTATCATGAGTAGAGGCAACATGCACAGATGGAAACCTCTTGTCTTTATTCAACAATTTTCTACAATCACGTTCCATATGTCCAGGCTTATGACAATAGTAGCAAACAATATCTCCTGAATTTGCTCTCTGAGTGTTCAAATTTCCTCTAGACGTGTTGGGTCCGACCCCTCTATTACCTTTATACTCCTATGTCTGTCCAACCAAGGCACTATTAGACTCAAATGGCAAGATCGCTAGCGATTTCTCAGTACGAAGTATTCGAGTATAAGCATCTTCCAACGAAGAGATTTCTGAGCTAAACATAACTTGATCTTTGGTCATATCATATTTAGAGGCAAGACCAACCAAAAAACTCATAATGAATAATTGTTCACGTTGGACAGTCTAAACTCACATCAGTGCTAACGGGCAACAAAGCATTAAATTCTGCATACGCTGTTTTGCACTCCATAAAGTAACTCGTTAGAGATTTCTCACCTTGATCAGGTTGAAAGAGAGTCTTACACACATCGAACACTCTACAGATGTTCCCTTTCCCAGAGTAAAGAAATTCCAAGTATTCTAAGAGCTCTTTGACAGATTCACAATGATTAACCATCCCAACTATCTCACTCTCAATGGAGTTCTTTATCTGTAGAATAAGCCTAGAATCATCACGTAACCAATTCTTCTTAGTATCTTCAGTCGGTGGTGATTTGGCAATGACGTGATCATCCATACAAGACTCCAAAGATAATGACAAATGTTTGTTCGCCATGCATAAAAGTTAGATCCAAATCTTTAGCACCATAGGAATCATCTCCGACATTACTATAGCTTTCTTGTCAACCATAATTTAAAAAAAAATTAGAAAAACTAGAGTTGAAATCTAAATCACAGCAAACCCTAAAGTTTTCAAACAAGGTATGGCTCCACACCCTATAAACCGAACACCCTATGACCCAAACCAACATAGCAAATGAAAGAGGAGACCACGGCGAACTGACCCACGGAAGACGGAGCAACCACCGACGACGCACGCACCTCCACGTGCAGGCGGGTGAAACTAGCGGCAAATTTTAAGGCGGGCGTGTGGTCGTATTTTCCGGCCAAATTTTTCATACCTGCTGATCGACTACTAGGTTGTCTAATGACTTGGGCGGTGACAAACCTTTGTGGCGGCGGCGGCAGAAGATCTGACGACGGTGATGATGCACAAAACTCACAACAAAGACTAAGCCCTCCAAGAAGGTGTTCTAAACCTCAAACCCTAATGGTCACAAATCCCTAAGGACACAAAAAACCCAATTTCCCTAGAAAACCTTAGGGTTCTGATACCATGTTAATGCTAAAGGTTTGAGAGAATTAGAATACACTACTCCATTCACTAAAGAGATATATGTATACAAGTGTACAAGGTTAACCTAAGTAGAAGAAAGAGAAAAGACAATAAAGGACAAACCAATTAATATATTTACAAAAATACAATTATACTAATGTAAGAACTCTAACAGCATCAAAGAAGCCGATTACTGAGATAAGATGTTTCTCCTTTTGATTTCTTTTTTTACATAAGGTCTACATACCACTTTTTCAAAACTGCTTTCAGCTTGCTTTCACCCCAATTAAAAACCCACCTGATCTTCCCATACAGGCAACACTGACCCAACTGATTTCCCTAAAACTTCACAAGGATGTAATCAACGGTCAATCAAAATCTGCTAATTTAGTTTCCTGTATTAACACCATGTCGGGACAATAATTCTAAAGAAATTTCTTTAAAGCAACTCCTTTAGAACCATCTCCAAGGCCTCGGGTATTCCATGAGATTATTTTCATTGTTGCTTAATCAAAAATGCCCAATTAGCATTTAATTTTTGGAGAAAAGGGAGGAATCTCTTTCAGCTGAAGACCGTGAACCTGAACAAGAGAGGAAAATTTAGCAGGAACTGAGGGAAAAATCACATCTGTAATGTTATCTTGAGGCTCTTTACCAACAGAAGGTAAATGGTGCTCATTATCACAATTCTAAAAACGATGTTCGAAAGTAAGTGCAAAGGAATCCTCCACAAAAATCTCTTCTTGCCCTGTTTCTAGAACCTGCGTATCTTCTATAAGAGCATCATAATCCACACTACTCATATTGATAATGGATTCCACATCTAAATCAACTAAAGGAGAATCAAACAAACCGGCTTCCTTGCTATTAGAAGAGATAAGAACCCCTTTGATCAATAATATCAAAATCAGGCTTGGAAATTACTGAGGGGCAGTAATTATTGTTAGGTGGGATTAAAGACTGATCAAGTGCTTTGACTTCATGAGAATTTGTTGAAGAAATCAAAAGTCCGGCAGAGAATTCTTCCAAACTGTCTGGGTTAAGAACTTCGGGAATGGTTTCGAGGGGAGCCAGAGAACGTTTTCGAGTGAAATGAAGATGATAGGTTTCAATAAACTTCTGCTTCAAATTAATAATGCTAGGTGGGGAAATGTGCTTGGGACTCTGAAAAGGCAGCAAAGTAGACCGAAGTTCAATAGAATTAAATAAATGAGGATTGGAAGACTCCTCATTTAATGTCCTCAAATGCCCTGAGACGGTTTCAAACGGAATTGGTGCTTCCTTAGGGAGTTGTTGCAATATATGCGATTTTTCATGCAGACCCTTATCATTAGAACCAGCATTAAAATTCAAAACTTCTTCTAGAAAGTTCAAAGAATCAATAGCTGGCAATGGTTCATTTAAACTTGCATCATTAAAAACCTTAGACGGTTGAGAATCATCATTAAGATTCAAAACTCCTTCAGGCATAAATAAGGGAACTTCAGACGCCATCAATTCCTTACCCCTTGCACGTTAAACGACTCAGACGGTTGGGATTCCCTTAAAGAGACTTTTGCAGTAACCGAAGCAACATTCTCAACATGCAAACTAGGTGAATTGAAAGCTGTCTCGGGCCCTTCAAAAACATTTTCAAATTCTGAGGAAATTAAAGCATTTGCAAAAGCTGAGGAAGGTCGTTGTTGATTCTGGACATGCAAGGGTGGTTCAATCAAAACTTGGTCTGTAGAAACATCATCTTCCTTTTGTGAAGTAGAAAACCCTTCATCTTCCATAATTTGTTTAACCCATTTCAAATCAATCACATTAACAAAGTCTTTGAAGGATAAATCACCATGGACAATGCTTGGGGGCTGAAGAAATATCACCAAAACAAAGAAAAAAATCACCATGATTCTGATCTTTTACCTCAATTTCTGCTGGAAGGAAACCACAAAGATTTCTCTTGGCTTTAGTACGAGCTGCTGTGCAATCCAAAAGATTAAGTGTTTGGAAGGAAATACTAACCAAGCCTCCAAAATGTTTTCCAATAGCTTCAAACGTAGAATGCTTCCAAAAAGGCAAAGGTAAGTTCTTCAAAGCAATCCAACCTCCATAACCTCCAATGACCTTTGGATGAAAATGACTTTTACAAGACCAATTTTCAATTTTCAAATGAAGATTTCCACTGGACCTCCATTTCCCATCAAATTTCATTTCAGAAAAACTATCATCAATTTTCACCAAAGCTTTATCAGCCATAAAAGGATTAATTAATACCTTAGACTGTAAGTAAACTTCCAAAGCTTGTTTTATCTTCTGCCATGGATCATGAGCAAACATCCGAGATACCACACAAAAAGCACTGAGATTTATATCCATCACTTCTTTTTCTTGCCTTACCCAAAAAGAAGAAGTATTTGACATCACCTTGGGGGAAATGCTGCTCTAAGATACATCTGAACCTCTTACCACCTCTACAAAACTTCTAAGAATGTGCTTATCTTTGCTCCCAAACGACCTTGATAAATCACCAATCTTAGGTTGTTTGGAGACTTTGAGAGATGACAAATTTTCCTCATGTTTTGAAAGAAAATCTCTTACCATTTCCCAGAAAACTAGTCATCCTTTCTTATCAAACCCTGCTGGGACTTGTAACAATCTCCTTCCTCCAGAAATAGGCCAAATATGCTTCAAATCTTTGACAAAGAACATGTCTTTCTCCTTCCAAATACAAAAATAAATATTGCGAATGCAGCAACTCTTAGCCTCCATAAGATGCAGGCTCAACAAAGCAAAACTAACCAATAAAATCTGAAGAAACTCAACTTAAGAACCAAGAAAACAGATCAAAATCCGGTGACAATAGACATCAAATAACTGGAAAAACCAGCGGTTGAAGGCTAGAATCAATGAGGGCGTAGGAGAGAGGAGAGAGCATTTTTTTTTGGGGGGGGGGGGGGGGGGGGGGGTGGGGGGGACTTCCCAAATATTGTTATACGGTTTTAATATCTGATCAAATCAAATGTACATCACCCTGCTCCCAATTTTTTAGCAATCAGGCTGCAATATCTAAAACTAAAACAAAAGAAATGTAAGAATCAGAAATGTTCTTCATTTTTATATCCACAATTGGGTGGAGGGGTATAGATATCTTGATTCTTTCGTTGTACAGGCTTTTTGTGCCTGTTTGTCTAGTCTCTTTAGGGCACTCCTTAGAGTTCCTTTTTTTTGTTGTGGACCCCTTTTTGGCTGCTTGTCTTTTTTCTTTTTTTTCTTTTTTTTCTTTTTTTTTAATTCAACAACATTTAGGAGTAGAGAGATTCGAACCTTTGATCTCTTGGTCGAGGGTATATGCCAAGTACTGCTGAGCTATGCTCACTTTCGCGGATCTAATCTCTATCGGGGGGGTCAATTGACTGAGCGAAGGTCTTGCTAGACAGCGAGAAGGAGATAGAGATTTGGATCTGGGTGATGGTAATCTAGCTCTAGATGGTGATGAGGCAAAGACTTGCATGCAAAGAGGCAAAGATCTGCACAAGAAGAGATGGAGATTTGCAAGCGAGAGCGGCGAGGGGAAAGGTTTACATGCTTTCACAAGTGGAAGACAACGAGATCTAGATGTGGCAGCGATGAGGGGGAATATCTAGACTCGACAGTGAGGTTGCTCTATCAAGAAAAAGGATAGAGGATGACCCGATAAAATGCAACATTCAAATCCAAAAGCTACTACTTGAAAACCTCTGTGTTGTCACAGAAATATGAGAATCTCCATAAAAACTCATTACCCACTTCCTTCCTAGAACTCAAAGACATAGTTGTACAACCTATAGAACCTATTCAAAGGTCCTACCCACTACCCACTTCTTAGAAAGGCATTGATGTTTGGATCTGATAGGAGCTCTACCACCAACTGTAAGTCACTATTTTACAAAGACCGTCTTATTTAAAATTTTCTTATATAGGATTATAGGAATTATATAAAGGGCATTTTATAAGTAACTAACGTGTTTAAGTCCCAAACAGGAGGAAGAAGAGTTTTGCAACATCAGGTAATGCAAGTTCACGTACAGCCAGATTTAATAAAAGAGTCTTCAACATTTGGATGTACATTTCATTTCCTTTTACGCGTATGAACCTGCTAGCATGGTTTCATCTCAACGTAGAAAAATTTTGAGAGTTCATTTCACTACCTCGTAAGGAACAAGCTGGGAAAAGTTGAACAATGAAAACCAAAACACAAGCAAACTTAAATTTGTCAAATGTAAACCAGTGCAAATTCACCCCTATAAATAGGCTGCCACACACCACCGACCCAGATAGTAAGAAGCCAACTAGGAAAATATGGACAATTTCCCAAATACAAGATCAAGCCTCGTCAATTCTAAAATTCAGTACGAGTCACTTAGCATTGAACAAACCACAATTCAGCAATCCGCAATGCCAAAGTTAAATCATGTTCATTTCCAAGCGACAACTTATCGTGTTAAAACATACCTTGGAGGTACCGCGAAAGTGAGTCCAGGAGCCCCAGGCTGATGGGTACGGATCGCCGATGTTGTAGGGCAGATCTTTGAGCCCAGCCCCAGATCCACCCACCACTCCCTTTAAGAACTTAAACATCTTTGATTATCTCTTCTGCCTCCTCCTTCAACGAATGGAAAGAAGAGGGAGCCCTGCCTGATTAGAATGATACAGTCGGCTATGTGGGTAAATTTCAATAGCTATTATGGGGTTCGAAATGCATTCACTGGTCCAATAGCGCCACGTGATTTCCAACTCCCGCTTCGTCACTCGACTTTCCCGAATCACACTCAATGTTCTTCCAAATCAGACACGAATTTCATTAAACCCTGATTGAAATCTCGAATTCCCTTTTTCCTCCTGCGACAGAATTGGCAACCATAATTTCACCGCATACAAAAAAAACGGAAGAGAGAGAACAAGAGAAGAACAGCTCTATCACAGGTACTTTTCTCATTTCCAATCGGCTTTCAACTCGAGATAAAAAAAAAAAAAAAAAAAAAAAAAAAAAAAAATTGGTGTTGAAACGGACAAAATGAAATGATGATTTAAATTCACTAACCAAAAGCGCTTGCCACCACTTCCGTCTGTCTCCCCGTGTTGAATTTTCACGAACTTTCAAAAGAGTTTCTCCCTCAGAGTTTCGAAACTGCAGGAATTTCAAAACAAATCGAGAGGGAAAGAATTAGAGAGGCAGAGGAAGACGATGAAGAAGAAGTTGAAACGAGCGAATCGATCTGACGTCGGTCGTCGGATCCGGTATGGAAGATGAAAATTGGAGGAGCGGAAGTGAGAAAATTTGTGAGATTGGCCAAACGGGACCGTTAAGATAATTTTTTTTATACCCTCTATTTTTTTCCAACTAAAACTATTAGGACATAATTTGTATATTTAAATCTAAAAAATCAAATATAGCAAAAAAAAATATTAATATGATTTTTTATATTATTCTAATTTTACCATTATTGATATATCAGTAATATATATGATATACTTTATATTTGATGTACCAGTAGTATATACTTTATATTGATATAATGAATGTTAGTATATGAGTGAAATATATACGTAAATTTAAGTATATTATATAGTATATCACTAATATACTACTGATATACTTCTTTTTAGATATAACAATTAAGTGATATACTTTATATGAAGTATATCAATAACATAGTAAGAATATTTTGTATATTCGATATATGTTGATATACTTCATATTAGGAATATCTATGAAGTGGTATACCTAATATTAAGTATATAAGTAATATATCACTGATATACTTCATTTTAAGTATATATGATATACCTAATATGAAGTATCAATACACTATTGATATACAATATTCGGTACATCACTGATATACTTCATTTTAGGAATATCATTTCACTAATGTACCTAAAATAAAGTATATCAGTAGTATCACCGATATACTTCATTTTAGGTATATTTGATATACTGAATACGAAGTACTAATATACTGTTAATATACTTCATGTTATAAATATATTTCACTAGTATATTATTGATATTTTCATTTTAGGTATATTTGATATACTGAATATGAAGTATTGATATACTGTTGATGTGCTTCATATTAGTCATATTATTTCATTGATATACCTAAATAAAGTATATCAGTATTATCTCACTAATATACTTCAACAGTATATCTCACTGACATATTGTTGATATACTTCGTATTAGTAAAATGCGGGAAAACTCTGGTAAGGTTATTTTTGACTTTTTCAATATGTTTTTTTGCCATATTTGCAAACATGAAAAGCTGGAGATACGGCTACAATTAGCCCAAATAATATTTTACACCTTGCAACCGATCCAAAATTTTACAGTATTAGTCAAATTCTATGTTCAATTATGCATTTGCTCTTTTCTGATGATGCCCCTCAATTTTCAAAACAAAAATATCTTATAGAAACACTTTTGCAAAATATATTTTCGATGAAAATGTTATTATATCTTACCTATTTTTCAAAAGTATTTTAATCATTGTACTATATTAAAAAGTGATTATTCATTATTTATTATTATTATTATTATTATTATATATTTTGAAGATTTTTTTGTTAATCACTTTAAAGTCATTTTTGAATAATCTATTTATCAAGTGTTTATAAAAAAAAAAAAAAAGTTTTTAAATTAATTCAATTTTTAAAGCACTTTTTATATATTAAAGATTCCTTTAAAAATCACTTTTGATAATCTAAAATCACTCAATAAGCTATATCGATTTTGTTCAAAAACCATTTTTTTGGCAAATTTTTCTAAACACACTATTAGTTTTTAGTTAATTCTCAAATTAAATTTTTTATTGTTTTTCTATTTAAATTAAATTGACGGATTTTTCTTAAAACTAGATATGGTTTTGGAAAAACTATTTTACTGCGATTTTACTATTTACATTAAATAGATGAAATCTAGCTTAAGGACTTGGGAGTTACGACATGGCTTTTCATGGTTAGTGGTTAACATTAGGTTTAGTTTTTTAGTATTTATTAATTGGATGTTTAGTTTTTGTGTTATTTAAATATCAAAGGAATTTTTTTTTTTTTAGTATAACAATATTCGAGGGTGGAGGTTTTAAACCTCTAACCTCTTGGTCGATACATACTAATTAACGTTAAACTATGCTCACTTTGGCAAATAGATCTTTTGTTAGACATTTATTTCTTTCTATGTTAATTTTGTGAATGAATGGTTGTTTTTATATTTATTTTGTGAATGAATGTTGTGAATGAATGGTTGATATACCTAAACGTGTGTATATGATTTGCATGTATCATATACATATCAACGATCTGCATTTTTTAGTTTATCTGTGATATAACTTTTTAAATATAACTTTTTTTATTATCAATGATAAATATTTGTATGTAATATCTATCTTGATATTGATTTAGTTTATTTTCTAGGTTTTTCATGCATATTTTGCTAATGATATGGTTGATTTTTAATTTGTGTTTCATAAATGTAATGGTTGAAATTGGACCAATAAAAATGGGCTGGATAAAGGGCTGCAACGAAAGGCCAGACGAGGAAAGAAGCCTAATACGAAGTCAATACGGACCGAAACCGACAGAGGACTGGCCTAAAATGAGAGGGAGAAGAAACTGGCTTGGGCTTCCCAAGTTCGTGGTCGGCCAGGCTGAGGCCAACCAGTTTGGCAAGGCCCAATTTTGGGCCTTGCCTCGTTCCCTCATGGCCTGTGTGCTCTTGGTTTAGCCTAATTCGATCTTTTCTTTCCCTATTCGAAGACGGAAACTCACGAAAAACCCTAAGAATGAAGCTATTTAAGCTCTCCCTGAGAGCAAGGTAAGTTCATTCTAGCTTACAACACTTTCATAGAACTCCTAAATTCTCTCAAAACCCTCTCTGACTTAAGCATCGGAACCTGTGTGACCTACATCACACCGGTGTCCAGGTTTTCCTTGTCTTGCAGGCCGCGTTCTTCCCCCAAGAATACAAATTTACCGTCGTTGTCATGTGAGATTTCTCCTGTCCAAAATTTGGCAACAACAATAAACATTGTTGTTATTAGTGAAATTGACATAAGAATGAAGAGAAAATCGAATGATGAAGGACTATATAACAAAGGGGAACATTTGGGAAATAAATGAGGATGGAAGAAACTAAAACCACGAACCTAATTGTTGAAGTCATCTTGAGTGATATTGTTTCATCATGGACGTTGAGATGAATTTCTTTAGATTCAATATTTTGGTCGTGATGTCCAACTCATTTCATCTCTATCTCAGTTTCAATTTCGTTGTTTCTTCTAATGGGGAGTAAAGATCAATGGAGCTCTTACATAAATATTTTATTAATCGGAAGATGTGATTTGTCAAATCTTAACTGGCATAAATAATAGGTTTTAATTTGAAATTTGTTTTTAGATTTGAAATGTGGTGATTTTTTAATTTGAAGGGTAAATTAGTACATAT
Organism: Trichosanthes truncata; assembly: GCA_033996785.1. Taxonomy (NCBI): domain Eukaryota; kingdom Viridiplantae; phylum Streptophyta; class Magnoliopsida; order Cucurbitales; family Cucurbitaceae; genus Trichosanthes; species Trichosanthes truncata. Next base: position 30,249,356 of record JAWPNB010000004.1, on the reverse strand, counting down.
ACTTTTACTTAGTTTATAAGTATATGTTCTATGGCATTTTTAAAGAGTTAGATAGAATTTATAAAGGATTTTTTTTTTTTAACAATATGTGGGATGGGAGATTCGAACATCAGACCTCTTGGTTTATGGTATATGTTTTATATCAGTTGAGTTATGCTCATGTTGTCATAAATGATAATTTTATTACACCTATAGTGATTATGGTATAAATGAACATTTTCCTTTTAATAACCTACTGCTGACATCATACCCATGTGATTTTACATTAGTGCTCCCATTGTTACAACACTTTCTAAGGTTTGTTAAAAAAAAAACTAGATTTTCACACTTTTACCTTTCTCCCTTCCCCATTCTTGTTCTGGTTATTCTCTTCGTCCTTTTCATCGGTGAACATCCATTGAGCTTGCTCGTCATCCATGTTCTTGTCCATCCATCTTCATCAATGTTCTTGCTCTTGTTATCTTCTTCTTCCTCTCGGATTATCATCTCAAACCTACTCCATCTTCATCAACACATTTGGTATTCATCATTTTGATTGTCACTGTAATCTTTATTGTTGTTTTGGACAATCTTTTGTTATAGGGTTAGGGTTAATTATGATTTGTGTTGGTTTTCTAAGCTTGCATTGAGCTACTAATTCGTGGGTATTCGATTAAGGGTTTATAATTTCACTGAAGATTAAAATAATAGAATAAGCATTTCATCCTATAGTAGAAGACTTTGATTTTTAAACAATTTAGAAATCAATTTTGGATTGACATTAAATTTATTTAGAATAGCATAAGATTAACTTAATGTACTTTTGAAGAATCTCAAACTTCTTGTGTTCATAACAAATTAAATCTCTACAAGATCTTTCATGCTATGACTCAAACAAAGGACAAAGGTTTGTGGAAATCTCTTTGGAAGACCAAATCAGGAACTAGGAAGAGCTTAGGAAAAAATGCGAAGAAAATTTTAAAATTTTACTAGAGATTTTCATTTAGGTTTAGCCCAAATGTCTTATTTATAAAGACTTAAAGGCAGTATCTCAGTCAAAATTAAATCTTATATTAAAAAAATATTATTTGAATCTAATTCCAATTTCCTTATACACACACATATATATCTTTCTTTTTTTTCGCTGTAATGTATCCAACATATTAATATTTTATTCCTTTAATATTTCATATGTCAAATACATTAAATATGAATTTGAACATTTAAAATTCTATTTTTTTTTTCTTTTAATGGCATTAGTAATCCATTAATGTTCTTGCAAGCTAGCATGAGGTGATACATAATTAATTAATTAACATTCATAATTAATTTTCATTAACCCAAGGTTATTTCACTGTAAACCCGAAGTTGCATTCTTATGCACTGTAAGACAAGTTATTCGTATAGATATAATCCCTACATGTAAATCAACCCTTCACAAGTTGTTTGCAATTATATCTTGTATCTTATATATCACTGATTCTTTAATGAACAATCTATTTATGATTTAACTATTATAAAGTAAGTCTCTCTCAAGCCAATGAGATGGCGGAGCTCCATTGTTCAAGTTCTGAGATTAGCATTTAAAGGAACCACTTATTAATTTATACTATATGAGAAGAAGTGAATTCTATTATATGAGATTATATTTTTAGCCCCCTATGTTGTCATGTCTACAAATAGTAAGTTTATTAAACCAATTTAAAAGTCAATCTCACCAATGTAAATCAAAAGACATGTCTTCATGGGCAAAAGTCTATAACTCACTCAACATTGAGATAAAATTGCATATGATCATTGAGATTAAATATTTTGCAATCCAATCTTATACAAACTCGGTTTATATGATACCTTCATTCATGTCTCCACGTGAACGATTTAGATCAAATTATTTGTAAGTTTTACAAAGCGGGTCGTATCAATAGTGTTACCAGGATAGAACACATAGCTTTATCCATATACTATAGACTATTTTTGTTATTGCTTCAACATGGTCCTTTTGTATCAACTACATAGAATTCAAGACTACATTAATAACTTTGAATTTTACAAAACTGGATAATGTTATAAATAATTAAATAGTTTATTCGTGAATCAAAAAATGTTTACAAACTACTAGGTTTTAGTACATAAATCCTAAAAGCAAGCCAACTCCCACATTTTCATAGCATCTTTCAACCTCTTCTAAATTTTAGGACAACCTTCCTTGCAAATTCCTAAACTTTATTTTATTTCTTGAATCTCCTCATGAGGTATAACCTTATCCCTTCAATAATTCCAACAACTCTATCTTCTAATATAGTGGCATTGAAGCTTCACACATATTGTTTAGAGTAATATCACATTTTATGGGGTGTTTGGGTTGAGGAGTTGGGGGAGTAGAGTTCGGAGGAGTTAATAACTCTCCCACTCTTTGTTTGGCCAAAGGATAATTTAACTCCTATTGTGGACCCCACAACTTATTAACTTTTCCTCCAACTCCTCATTGTGGGCCCCACAAACTTATTAATTCATTCTCCAACTCCTCTCCACAACTTTCCTATCTCATTTTTTCTTTATCTCATCTCACTCCCACCTCTCTCTCTTATCCCCTCTCCTTTCTCTCTCTCTTCTCCCCTTTCCTTTCTCTCTCTATTTTTCTTACATTATTTTTTTTATATAAATTTTCTCATCATTATTACTAATTACTAATTAAATATAAATAATTATTTTTTTTATCCTATAATTTTAATAAATTTTTTAACAAAAATACTTTTCTTTTTATTCTATATTTTTCTTTTTTAAATATAAATTATATAAGAATGTTTTAGATATGATACTATTATTTAAATTGAAGTTTTAATATAAATTAGAGTACTACATAAATTTTTTTTTAATTGATAAAAATCTCCCTATCTTACTTCCTCCACATGTCATCTACAATTTTTTTTTAAGTTTCAACTAAAATTACTTATAACAAATAACAATCTTATCTTTTTAAAGTTTATTTCTTTTTATTAATAGCCCAAAAATATATATAATTTTATGATTTGAAGATAAAAAAAACATATTTTACACTAAACCCGTGTTACATTTTAGAAAATTAGTATTTAAAAAGATTAACGTATTAAAAAAATTTAATTTTCAAACTAATCATATTCAAAGTAAAAGGATAAACGATTTCTCATTCCAAACTTAATAAAATAAAATTATTACAACAAATAACACAAATATATATAGTATTTTGAACAAAAGTATGTATGATATTCATTTTGAATGGTGTTAAAAAATATATATTCATTTTGAACTTAATTATTTTAAAATATCATAAATATTTGATATATTTTTTTAACTTAGTTATTTTAAAACTTCAAAGAATATATATTTTCAAATTAATCAAACTTTAGATAATTCATTACATTGATTAGTTAGAAAAATAAAATCTTAAATTATGCAAAAAAAAATTATTTTATTAAGCTTGAAAAACAAATCTTAAATTTAAAATTTAAAAATGACGAAAACAAGAATCTAACAAAATTGTAAAATATTCATAAAATAATATAATTTAAATTTTCAATTTTAGGATTGACGAAAATAAATCTATATTATTTCTAGGATTGAGAGAATAAAAACGTAAAAATCTTGAAGTTTATTTGAATCCCTTTAAATTAATGGATTGAAAATTTTCCAAATCACATGTAATATTTAAAAAAAACATTGTAAGACTTTCTTTTATTTGAAAACTATCCAAGATAAATGAATAATTAATGTGAGAGATAATGAAAAAAGAATGTGGGGTATTTTGTTCAAAATTATTTGTTTCTTTAAAGAAATTTGTAAAATATATATAAATTAATAAAAACAAAAAATCTCAATCTTAGAATTCTTGTTAACAAATTCTTAATAATGAAATTTTGAGAAATTGTAGAAAAAAGATTGTATAAAAAAAGCTAAAATCAACTCATATTTCATAACTCCATATTTAACAAATATGCACCCCAAAACAGACTTTAGAATTCCTACTCCCTACAACTTCTTGTCTTAAACACAAACTTCCTAGCTCCAGACTAAACTACTATGTACCTCAAACACAGACTTCCTAACTCTCCAGAATTACTAACTCTATTCCCTACCCCAAACAGTCCCTTAGGGTAGCCATTAAATGCCTACTTAAGGGGGAGAGGGGGGGGGGGGGGGGGGGTTGTCATGAATTACATATAAACTCCATTTTCAACACATAGTTGTTGATATCACTGCAACGCATTCCATATGAGTGGTCACATTAACAGCCCTCCACATGAGATTTTTGACTTCTTTTCTAGAGAATCTTTTTTCTTTTTTTTTTTTTTTGGAAACAAAGCATTTATTGAAACTAGAAGTTAGTTACACATGTCCTCGTTAAGCAAAGAGGATATCCACGAGGGGAAGGAGCCCTTCCAAAAAAACCCCTCCTCTTCCTGATCAAAGATGGGGGAGGGAGAGCCACAAAACAAAGAAGAGAAATCGAACAAAAACGGCGCCCTGGCAAGGTGGTGGGCTACCTGATTGCATGAGAGGGGCATTTCACAAAGTAGATGGCCCCCCATTTTTCTGCAATAGTTTGTGTCTCCTCTAGAAGATTTTTGGTTTCTGAAAGGTCCGAGCCTTGGTCGTTAAGCCCCGTAATCGCCTCCAAGCAGTCAGATTCAACAATAATGGGCGGAATTCGATTTGCATCCAAATGATGAAGATAATCAAGCCCTCCAGAATTGTTTTCCCTTCCAATGTTTTAATCGGCCATTGTCGATTAAAGGGGGTGGATCTAGCGCAAATAGGAGATCCCTTGGAATCACGAACCACCCACCCCAAGCCTCCCGCCTTCTGAAGGTCATTCCATGCAGCGTCTGTATTTAGTTTCCAGTGATCGTTAGGGGGGGCTACCATTTTCGTGATTCACGCAGTTCTTCTGTCTTACCGGGGGTAACGTATAGCTTCTGGGTAAGTTTACTCTCTGCCAAGCTTTTCTCTATTGAGCAAATTAAAGACTTTAAATCTGGAGGTTTTGAATTTTGTATTCCGTGTAGTCTCTTGTGTCTGAAGAACCATACATTCTAGATTAGTAATGCTGCTGTTGTGAGTTCCTCTTGTGAGAGCCTATTAGCTATGTAGTTCCAGTACTCCGTAGAGCTCCACATGTTCCTACAAAATCAGGATTTTCGAATAAGTGTGGGATGAAAAGTTCCCAATGTTTTTTAGTCCACTTACATTCCAGAATAAATGTTCTGTAGTTTCCTCTTGAACCCTACACAGTAAGCATCGATTATTAATGTCAATTCCACGCTTTTGAATGTTGCAATTTGTGGGGATTGCATTATTGACAACTTTCCAAACTCCAATTTTTGCACTGGGGGGGATATCAAGATTCCATAGTTTCTTCCAGCTCTCCTTCTTAGAGATACCATTTGAGGAAGTAGCTTTTAGGGAGAGCCCAAGGTTGGTGGCCAGATGATAGGCGCTTTTGACTGAGAAGATGCCCTTCGGGTCTAAGCTCCAAATAATTTCATCCCGAGCATTTTTCCATCCTGGGGGAGAATTTAAGATATCAGTAGCATCGCTTGGGATGAAGCTTTCTCGAATAACTTCTTCTTTCCACCTGGAATTCTCATCCATTCGAGCTTTAACTCGTTTGTTCCTCATATCTTCTTTAACCCACACCAGTGACTTTCTCCCCGGTCTATCCATCCAAGGGTCATTCTCAATAAGGATATAATTTCCATTTCCAACTTTCCATCTATATCCCTTTAGGAATAGCTGCCTTCCCCATACAATGCTTTTCCATGTTAATGAATGGTTGTTTCCTAGCGGGGCCTTTAGGAAATCACTGTCTTTAAAGTATCTTCCCTTCAGGACTTTGGTGAGGAGGCTATGAGGGTTTCTGACCACTCTCCAACTTGTTTTGGCAAGCATGGCTTGGCTGAATAAAGAAAGATCGCGGAAACCCAGACCCCTTGCTTCCTTACTCATGCAAAGATTTTGCCAGCTCATCCAGTGAGCTTTCTTTTTATCAGACGTCTATCCCCACCAAAAATTTGTGCATAATCTATTTATCTCCCCACATAGCTTTTGGGGTATCCGAAAGCAGCTCATAATATATATGGGAATGGCCTGAGCTATTGCCTTAATGAGCACTTCCTTTCCTCCTTGAGAGAAGAGACGTTCTTTCCAGCCTTGTAAAAAATTCCAGACCCTCTCCTTTATTTTGTTGAAAATTTTGTGTTTGTTCCGACGACTTTGAGATGGTAAGCCTAGATAGTGGCCAAGGTTGTTAGTTTTGACCACCCCAAGGATCCTGCTATTGTAGCTTTATCTCTATCCACGTTCTTGCTCGTCATGTAAGATGATTTGTTGAAATTGATAGTTTGACCCTAAGCCTTTTCATACGTGCCAAGCATCTCTTTTATCCTGCAACAATCATGCTCATTAGCCCTGAAAGAAAGGAGACTATCATCAGCGAAGAAAAGATGGGTGAGGGAGGGGCAAAATTTATTAATACGAAAACCCTTAGGGGGGCGTTTGGAGCACCGTTTCGGAATCAGAACCCTTGGAATCGAAACCCTGGGGGGTTTGTTCTAGGGGGTTTGAAAGCCTAGGATTCAGAAAACAGTGTTTAGGGTGCAGTGTTCTGAACCCTGGGAATCAGAAAACAGTGTTTGGGGTGCAGTGTTCTGAACCCTGGGAATCATGAAACAGTGTTTGGAGTACAGTGTTCTAAACCCTGGGGTTGTGCAGTTTTTGTTTTTCCTTTTTTCCTTTGCTACTTTGGTCTCTTTTTTTTTTTTCCTTTCCTTATTTTCTAGTGGCAATCTTTGGTTAGTTGTAGAATACTTTGTGTAAGTTGGGTAATTTTTTTTAGTACTTTTGAACGTACCTTTTAATTAGTATAAGAATGAGAAATTTGTTACTGAAAATGCAAATAATTACTTCGTAAAATATGAAATTTGGTTAGGTTTATGACATGTATAAAAAAATAGTTGTAATAATTTATTGTTTTTTACAAAAAAAAAAAAAAAAATGTGAGTTTCCAATGAAAAGTAATTACTTTGTCAAATATCAAATTTGGTTAGGTTTATGACAAGTATTAAAAAAAAAACATTTGTAATATTTTATTGTTTTTTACCAAAAAAATGTGAGTTTCCAATGAAAAATCAACATACTTTGTCAAATATCAAATTTGGTTAGGTTTATGACAAGTATAAAAAAAATATTTGTAATAATTTATTGTTTTTTACCAAAAAAAAATGTGAGTTTCCAATGAAAAATCAACATACTTTGTCAAATATCAAATTTGGTTCGGTTTATGACAAGTATAAAAAAAATATTTGTAATAATTTATTGTTTTTTACAAAAAAAAATGTGAGTTTCCAATGAAAAACCAACATACTTTGTCAAATATCAAATTTGGTTAGGTTTATGACAAGTATAAAAAGAAACATTTATAATAATTTATTGTTTTTTATAAAAAAAAAATGTGAGTTTCCAATGAAAAATAATTACTTTGTCAAATATCAAATTTGGTTAGGTTTATGACAAGTATAAAAAAACAAAACATTTGTAATAATTTATTGTTTTAAAAAAAAATGTGAGTTTCCAATGAAAAATAATTATTTTGTCAAATACGAAATTTGGTTAAGTTATGGCATGTATAAAACAAACATTTTTAATAATTTATTGTTTGTTACAAAAAAAAATGTGAGATACCAATTAAAAAAAATAATGGAAGAGATGGGAGAGAGATAAGAAAACGTGATAATGAAAACGGGTGCCAAATGAAGAGCAAATCGGTGTGTTGGAAATCAAACCTCCCCTATTTCACTATGCAAAACCATGGGGTTGTGTTTCAAAACCATTGGGTTTTGAACACAGTGGCTCAACACAAGGATTTGGGTTTGGATTCCAAAACAACCCAACCCAACCCATTGCTTCAAACACCCCCTTAATGTTAGAGATAGAATCCTCCTTATTCAACATAGTTGAGAGGCCCTCCGCGCAGATGAGGAACAAATAGGGGGATAGAGGATCGCCTTGCCTGAAACCTCTATGTGGTTCGAATTCGTCTTAGGGGGTCCCGTTGAGAAGAATGGAGTAATTGACTGTTTCAATGCATTACATGATTTTGTCAATCCACTTTTGCGAAAATCCCATTTTAGCCATCACCCTCCTGAGGAACAGCCATTCCACTCGATCGTAGGCTTTACTCATATCGAGTTTCATAGCTAAAACTCCCTCTTTTCCTTTTCTACGAGAATTAAAAGCATGTATCATTCAAAACCTATAAGAACATTGTTTGTGATAAGGTATCCTAGAACAAAAGCTGCCTGAGTCTCAGAAATGACCTCATCAAGGACGCCCTTCATTCTATTGGCAAGGGATTTGGCAATGAGCTTGTAGACAACATAGCAGAGGCTTATAGGCCGAAATTTCGACATCAATCTCGGACTTCTCGCCTTTGGGATCAAAGTGATAAGTGTTTTGTTTAAAGGTCTCACCCCCGCCCCTTCGTTCAGAACATTAAGACAAATATTCACAGTGTCTTCTCCCACCACCTCCCAGTAGTTCTGATAGAAGCTCGCATGAGCCCCGTCAGGCCCAGGTGCTTTTGAAGGGCCCATACTCTTGAGCACGACCATAATGTCTTCTTTCGAGAAATGCCTCTCTAATGAGCTGTTTTGTGAGTATGATATGGACCTAGTTATTCCTGCCAGGATTTCTTCAATAGCCTTCGGGCAAGGGTTAGACGTTTGGAAGAGTTGGCGAAAATAATCGGTGGCTATGCTCGCAATTTTCTCCTCTGTGTCCACCTAGATTCCCCTGTTGTTTGTAATTCCTTCGATCCTATTCATTTTCCTTCTCTGAGAAGCTTTGGCATGAAACCATCGAGTGTTTCTGTCTCCCCATTTGAGCCAGTCTTCTCTAGAGCGAGCTCGCCAGTAAATCTCTTCCTCATCAAGAAGAGTCTTTAGCTCTCTTTCGGCTTTTTGAGTTTCCGCTAGGGTCTCTCAAGACTGCGAACTATTAAGCCTCTCTATCTCCTTATCTTTTTGCTCAATTGCTCCTTTTAGAGTTCCTTTCAACTGATCTTTGTTCCATCTGTAAAGTCCTTTTAGACCATTTTGGATTTTAGAGTTAAAGTTGTTCACATTCAAGCTGCCAGGCAAATTCCAGAACTCTTTTAATATACCCTTGCACTCCTCAAAGTTCAGCCAGCTTTCCTCGAACTTGATCGCTTTGACTCTATGGTTCATGGATTGAGAATAGTTTTCAGCGCTCGCATTCATACATATGGGTCTATGGTCAGAGCTATGGTAGTTCGAATGTTGTACTAAAAATCTTGGGCCATTTGGACAGGAAAAGCGAATTTATCAAAAATCTGTCAAGTCTTTCCTTAATCAAGTTTCTCTTGTTTTTAGCTTTTGTCTAGGTGAAGGGGTTGTTCGAGAAACTTGGATCAATTAGGTTACACGTGTTTATAACGTTGCAGAAGTCATCCATTTGTTTTTGATCTCTAGGGACTCCTCCTTGCTGTTCTGAGCTAATTAAAATTTCATTGAAGTCTCCCCCTATTACCCAAGGAAGGTTAAAAAGTTCGTTAAGTCTTTCTAGCAACTTCCAGGAGTCCCTTCTCTTTTCAGTAGTCGAGTGGCCATAAAAACCTGTAAACCGCCATTTCCCTATTGTCTCTTTTATGGTTACATCAATGTGTCCTTCAGAGAATGATTCAATATTGATCTCATAACCTCTGTTCCACAGGAGAGCTAGACCTCCACTTTTTCCTTTACACGGCACACAAAAACTACCGTCGAAGTTCAGATCCCTTTTGATCAATTCAGCTTGAACAAAGTCACACTTTGTTTCTGTAATGAATACTAACCCGGGAGAATGTTTTTTAAATTCATGTCGAAGCTCATGGCGCGTTCGGGGATTCCCCAGGCCCCGAACGCTCCAACATAAGATTTTCATGGCATCCGGCGGGGCTGTTTTCCAGCCTCCGCCGATATCCCTTCGATTAAATCGAAGTCTCTTATACAGACTCTTTTCGATCCCTCCTTCTCGCCATCTAGCCTCAAGCTGTGCTTTTCTCCCACCTTAGCCGTGTGAAGTTGGTTATGATTTGCTTCCCTGTGTCTGTTCTAGCAAGTCTCTTCCATTTTTTCACATTTTTATTGCTCTGTATTGGGGAGTCAACTTGCATCTCTGCTTGCTTTCCTTTTAATTTCATTTCTGTTGGATTTGTTTGCCTTTCCTCCTTATTCAAGCCGGTAAGCTCAGGGCCAGCACTTCCTGGGCTTTTACCTTGTTTTGTTGGGCCTTTTGTTTTTATCAACCTCTGTACTGGCCCACCTGTCAAAACTCCTTTTGTTTCTAAAATGTCAACGACAACCTGTGGCTCTTCCTGATTAGACTAATCACATTGACTACTTGGTATCATCCCAGCATTTTCCCTTTCTCCATCTGTCCTTTCGCTACTGTTCATTTTATATCCCTGTGCAGGATTCTGATATGATGTTTTTGAAATTTGTAAACTCGCCTCCTCACCGGCTGCTTTCCACTGTGCCATATCCGTTTCCGGTTTGCTCTTCCAGCTGGCTTCCCATTGGCTCGACTGTTCTGAGTATTGTATTGCAGTATCAGATTCACTGTTTATGTTATCTTCTTTTTCGCTTTATTCTTTCAGTTCCTCCCTTGCCCGTACCTCTGTCCTTTTGCCTCTGCCTCTACCTCTTTGGGATTGAGTTCGCGTATCCTTTCTCCCTTGTCTATACGTGTGTTTACTCGACCCTGCTTCTTTCAACCATTCTCTGTATTCCATCTCTTCCTCTCGATCATTTTCATATTCCACACAATCTTTCAACACATGGCCCATTTTCCCGCAATTGTAGCAGAACTCTGGTAATTTTTCATATGTGATAGGCACCCACACTTCGTCTATCATAGATCCAAACTTCAGTCCTGTAGCTCTCCACAACGCTTTTTGAGTGTCTACTTCACTTTAACTCTTAGTGAGTTGTTTCCTTTGCTCCTTTTGTTGTCAAGGTCCACCTTCTCAAAGGTGCCTACTGAGTTCCCTAGCGCCATTGCAACTTTCCTAGAGAAGCAAGCTAAGGGTAGTTCATGGAAATGTAACAAAAAAGATGCATACCTGAAGTTGAGGTCGATGATTTTGCTATTCCCTTTTGGTTCTTGGAAGATTAATAGAGCTTTATCAAATGTCCAAGGCCCCACCATTTACTATCCTCGACTTATCCTTCCTATTCCGAAAGTCACAGAGAAATAGGTTTTTCCCTGCATTGCTTATCTTCACTGCTCCCTCAAGGTTCCATATTTTTGGTATTGTAGTTTTGAAAATCTTTGGTATGATGTTCCGGTTTGTGAGTATTTTGCACACCACTGTGTTTTCCAGAGTTCTCTCATACTCATCTATATCTTCATTTGCAACGTTGACTATAGCTCCCTTCCTTTCCTCTGTAAGCTTGAGTTTTTCTAGCCTCTTGAATATATTTGTTTCCTCCATTAGGTCGGACACTGATCCCCCTGTTATCAATCGCTAGAAGGATCCCTTGAAGCAAACTGACCGTTGCCCACTTGCTCATAGAGGGGGTCTCTTTAAGAAGAGGCCGCTCTAAAGCCCTTTTACTAGAGTTAGGGAGTAGTTAAATTTTGTTGGTATTTAGAGAATCTTTTTTCTCATGTTATTTTACAAATATCTCACATAATACCTATGCTCCACCCTAGATAACAACTCTTCAAATGTTTGAACCAATTGCTACAAATTGAAACCAAATCTATGAGCAGATTAAGAACAAAATATGAAAACATCTTATCAAAAAGTAAACAAAACATGAGAACAAGGCACAATAATTTAGAAATGTACCTTTTATTGGTCACTAGTATGCAGTTATGTGTGTTGCACATGTTTTTGGGAATTTAAAAATCATATTTGAAGATAAGGTTTTAAAATAATTATTCGAATTAAAAAAAAAAACATAATTTTCTCTTTAAATGGAAATTTTTTATTAGAAATTAACAATTTAAATAAAAATTTCTATAAAAATTATTTTATTTAATTAGAATTAAAAAACAAAAATCATAACGGGGAGTCCTTGCTCCGATCCCTGCAAAATTAAATGGAAAATCTTACAGGGACAGAGAATTAAATGGGGGCAAGGATGAGGACGAGAAAGCCATCCCCAATCCTGCCTTGCCCTATGAACATCTCTAAGCAAGACACTTGTCAAATGTGTTTTCACTACAACAATCACGTCAATTGATACTCGTTCCATATAATCTTGGGGTAAGTTTGAATATGGAAGTTTTTTGGACATTGATTGCTTTTGAAAGGTAATTACATTTTTTAAAAACTATTGATATATACATATTGATTGGTTTTGATAAGAGTCATTTGACATTATGTTTTATGGTATTTACGTCTTATCACTACGAATGATATAAAAAATGTTGTATATATATCACTAGAAATGATACTTTTGAAAGAGTTAATATTAAGAAAACGGAAGCAATTTTGGATCTTAAGCACTCTAATTGCATCAATTTGATCAAATAAACAGCATGCTCAAAAACGGAAAAACAGAGAATAAGAACACTACCTTTGATGCTCAAAATTCTCCTAATCCTTGGCCAATTTCTGATCACGAACACTTCGTGGACCTCCCTTAGGATCTTCCCTACTATCCTCAGACCTTGGAACGGATTGTGGGATCCTTAATTGAGAGAATTTTTGAGAGAGAGAGCAAAGGTCTAAAAACCGAAAATTCTCCAATTTTCTGCAAAATTCTTAAAATTCTTGTGTTTCTTCTCTAATTAAAGCAAACCAAAGCTTCATTAAGCTTTGTGAAGAAGACAACACATGAGTGATGAGGATTAAACAAGAAGGAGGTGGCCAATTTTGGTTAATTTGAAAAAGCAAGAAGCTTATTCATGGAAAAATGAATTTGGTCCTAAATTCATTCTTAAATGAATTTGAATTTCCTTTTAATTTTAATTCAAAATTAATATAAAATTAATTTTAAATAATTATTTAATTTAATATAAAATATCAAATTAAATAATTGGACCAATCCCGATTTCTCAAATCGAATGTTCGAACATGAATCCCTATTCATGTTTTAAACCGAACCAATATTTAAATCAAATTTAAATATGTCCACCTCTTCTTTATCATAGTTTAATTCATAATTAAGCTATGAAACGTTAAGTATATCGAATATAATTAACGTTTTCTCCCAAAACCGAATTTGAACAATTCAAATTCTTTTCTCTCAAATTGTTACAAGGCTTAGTCCGAGCTAGTAAGGGGAACCTAATGGACCTACAGATCATGAGCTCCAACGATACGAGATTAACAGGCCAAACTCTTTAGCCTAGCTAATCAACATTCGTTAACCACCGGGACACTCTACTAGAGCCCAGTGGTTGCACTCTCCTCACTGTAGATATATTTATGTCCACTCGATATAACCATGGTTAGTAAGTCGATCCTTCACAGGTCGTTCGTAATTACAACTGGGTCAAATAAACCGTTTTACCCCTGTAATTACTTCTTGTTCCTTAAGTCCCACTGATCCTCTAATGAACAATTGGTTTGTGGTCCAACCAACAAACCGAATCCCTCTCGGGCCAATGAGAGGGTGGGCCCATTGTTCAAGACCCGGAGTCAGCACTTAAGGGAACAACCTCTCTACTAAACCTTAAAGCGGGTAGGAGTGAATTCCATCTCGCATGACTATGTTCCCAACTATCTACTCGGTCTTATCCCCAAAATGGGAGGCTTATTGAGTCGGCGATCTCGGGCCACTCTCACCCATGCAAATCTAAGGATAATCCCGAATAAACAGGAGTTCATAGCACACTCAGGATTAAGATCGAGTTACCTAGGTCATCGTATGAAAATAGTCAGTTAAAACAGTAAACGGAGTTAAAAAGTCTAAGTGACTATTTCGCCGTCCAGTCTTATGCAAACTCATTGCATAGGACGCCCCCACTTTCATGTCTCCACATGAACGATTCAGGATCACATCGTTAGTACTATACAAAGTGGGCCGCGTCCATAGTGTCCCCAGGATAAGGTACCCAGCCCTATCCCTATACTATAGACCGTTCTGACTATTACTCGAACTTGATCCACTTTATGTCATACATAAAGTTCAAGTTTACATCTTATAGTCAAGGGTTCTTAGTTCATTGGATTTGAGTTAAAAGGACGCAATTCACTTTATCCAATAACACTTGTACTGAATAAACCTCAATAACATCTTTATTGCAAAATGGAATATACATTGAGTTTACAAAACCACGAGTTTTAGGACACAAAACCCAACAACTTTAGATATTTCTTCTCTCAAAACTTTCCTTCATGGTTAGTTTCCTACTAAGAATTAAGGAACATTGAAGTATTTCTTAGGTGTTTTCTTTCTATCACAGAGAAGATATGTGTTTGATTTGTTATATGAGACAAAACTGGGAGCCATTCCAATAATGCCTAATTTCCAAAATACAAAAGATGGAGAATTATTTAAAGATTCTGAGAGATATAAATGATTAATTAGTTGGAAAGTTGATGGTGAGACTATTATAGGGCATTTGGCGCGCAGAGTTAGGTTGAGTTAGGCAGAATTAGTTTGTTAGTGAGTTCAAAAGTCTGTGTCTGAGATCCAAAATTGGGTTGAGTTAGAAAGTTTGTGTTTAAGGTGTAGAGTTGAGTTGAGTTGTCAGAGGTATCTGATGCAGCTTTTTGTAACCCGAAGTAAACTGATTTTTAGCTTACTGTTTTTGTTTCTTTTATTTATTTTTTTTCAATCATTCATCTAGAAACATATTTTTCTAATTTTCCAACACTGAATTTAGATGTCCACTTCAAAAAAAATAATATATTTCAACATTGATTTTTTTTAAAAAAACATTATTCTTTATCTTTCTTGTTTTAGAAATTGACTTCCTCCAAACTATAGGCAATGTTGTCTTGTTTTCTCTTTCTGCTATACATTGAACTTCTTTCAATTTATACAAATCAAATATTTGCATTACACATTGAACTTCTTTCAATTTATAGAAATCAAATGTTGCATTCTTTATAACAACAAATAGCAATTGATGAATGGAAAAAATGCAATGAACTTGTATTTTGTTTTAAACATAAATTGAACTTCTATCAAAATATAGAAATCTAAGGTTTTATTTTCTAAACACACATTGAACTTCTTTGAAACTTACAAATGAGGACCTTGTTATGACATTTTTCAATTACTAATAGGGTCTTAATTATGAGAGAGTTTTTTTTTTTTTTAAAACACATTGACTATTACATTTTTTTTAGCAAAAGAACATTGTTTGTTTACATTTGTTTAAACACATGTACTAAATTGAATATCTTTGGAAAAGAGAATGCCAGTATTTTACTTTTTCAAGATGACAAGAAAACGACAATAGATTTCAACATTAGTGTCATGTATGAGTAGAATATTCACAAAATATTAGTAGGTCATCAAGGACCTATTTACACGATTCACAAAACATAATTATGGTTCACAAAATATAAGTAATGGCCAACAATGGGTCGAGTTCATAAGTCCGAAGAAAGATTGTTGGAGCAAAGAGTCAGACCAACTAAGTATATGTGCATTTCATATTATTTTGAACCATGGGAGTGCCTTCGATCGCTGGGAATTGTTGCCAGCAATAGTCGCAAACGGTGAATGTCGGTTGTCGGGTATGGTCGCCAACGATTGCCATCGATCATCGGAGAAGGTAGTTGGCAGTGGTCGTTACTTGCTTCATATGGCCATCAGTCGTCAGAGAAGGTCTCCGACGATGGTCGCCAGTCATCGGAGAAGGTCGCCGGCAGTGGACGCCAGTGTTGGACAAAAAGGTGATAAAATATGTTAATAGGATTACTGTACAAGTCGATGGAGTTAATATCCTAATATTGTAGCAAGTCGGTAGAGTTAAGTTTTTTTTTTTTTATGGGAAGTTAATTTCTCCATGGACCAAACGGTGAGTTAAGTTTAAAACCCAACTCAACTCAACTCAACTCAACTCAGAGGGGCCAAACACCCCCTTAGTGAATACATCTCACCAGCTCATAGTTTTTTATGTTGAGACAAATAATAGTTATATTGTGAGAATTCAACCTAAATGTATCTAAGCCAAAACTTGTCTCTCTCATAATTTCCAAAGTACTAATAATTTTTTTGACCATAGCTTTGTTGTGTGTAGTGTTTGCTTATGCCCATTGTTTTAATGTTCAAAATCAAAGAATTCTCATCAAACTGCATCAACTAAAAAGATCTTGCATGTCAATTTCGATTGAAAAGTTTACCAATAGCAACAATTTCATTGCCACCCTTTTGAAATCTATAGCCGAAGTGACATAGTCGAATCAAGCCTCACATGAAAAGAAATTTAATCTCAGTTGATTTGATTCTCTCTCTTGCTTGATAGTCAGCACTTGAAGCCCCTACACTAGTTTCACCTCCCTTGCTAGATGTAGCAACATTATCACCCATCATCAAGACTATTGTTTTCATTATTTTTAACCTTTTGAACTTAGGTTAACGAAGTTTTCTTTTCTAAATTGTATACTTCTTTTCCAATCTAGTCAACCTCTAAACATATTTTTATTTCTTAGTAAAAAAAATTAGTGGAAAATATAGTTATATTTCTAGCACCTACCTCTCTATTTATTACCCGTTTTGCATCAATACTAGAACTTGCATCCATTTTGGCAATTTTAATGCCTTAATTGCCAAATTCATCATGAAAATGTGTTGCTCAAACCTATTGATAAATCGAGTTTTCACCGTCACCATTTGAATTTGCTTTGATCTCAACATAGTAGATGTAGTCTGTATATGCTAATTTTTCTTCATTTGTGGTACATCTTTGAATTATGATTTCATATTATAGTAGCAGTAAACAAATTTGTAGAACTTTTCATGAGATAGTTGATTATATTATTTTGTGCGTACTAAAACAAATGTACTTCAATTTCGCTCACATGCAAACTATAAGTTCCTTTGAAACAATACCCGCATGGTTAACTTATGTACTATAGGAGTGCCAACACCATACGTGCTCCACCATTCATCAGCGTCAAAATCAACAATAACTTTAAAAAATCAGTATGTTTCTTATATTTACTTTATTGTCAACGAGAGAGTTACTATGTGCGAGAGCGTGAACAAGCGAGACGGCCTCATACTACCATTGTGGGTAATTTTGCGTGCATTGCCACATAAGAATGGGTCAAATTTCATTATTTTTTAGCGATAGGTCAGATTGCATTAAACCACGTGAAAATGAGCCTTCCGTACAAAAACTCCTACTTTATGTGGTACAACAATGATAGTTTGTAATGTTACTTATATAGTACCATTTTTTTCTCAATGCAATAGTAGCTAAATCACTGAAACTCTTTTACATCTCTAAAATATACGAGTTGCATTAAACATTAAAATATTTAGTGACCTCATATCAATAAAAATATATACAATTATCACTTTATTTTGATTCTATAATTACCTCAGTTCCAAACATGGTATTAAATTTCCGTCGACATATCGACATTTCCATCGACATTTCCACATGTCCATGGGTTCGACATCTACATAAGGGGAATCGACATTTTCACTATACCATACAAAATTAATTAAATATTAAAAAAATGGCATGAAAAATGTAACTTAATGTGAATTTAATATTATAACAAGTATTTTAACTCATTTAAAAAGTGTAAAATGTTTATTTATTAATTTAAGTTTTTTTTTAATTTTTTGTTTTTAAATTTTTTTCTAGAAATATCCATTGACATCGACATTTTATCGATATTTCTATCGACATTTTCATAAAATTGAGACTTCGACATTTCCATTGACATTGACATTTTAAACCTTGGTTCCAAAATCTCCAACATTTGAACATCTTAAAAATAATGTAACTTATACTTAGTGTATAACTTCAAGAAAATTAAAATTTTCGACAACATTGGTATTTATATTGATTTTTTAGATTAAAAAAGATTTATGAATGGACTAATTCAACTTTCAAGTTAGTTTCCAAGTAGGAATGTTTATCTAAACTAAACTAACACAACCTAAACAAAACTATTCTTAGAGAACATCATTTATACCCAACTTATTTCAGTTCATTACTAAGTTAATCAATTAAAGCGAATACTTTAAACTAATTCACTTTAACTAACTCAATTTTTAATTTGGCTCCTAAGTAGAGGTGTTCCCTTACGATCAAGTTAAATATCTCAACCTAAATTAGAGGAGAAAGTATAGTTAATTTATTCAAATTCAATAGTCTAATACAATAATAGTGTTGGTTATTTCATTTTTTTAAATAGGAATCTCTTTGTATTTCCTTTTTTAAATAGGAACCTTTTTTTGGTAGATTATTTCCTTATATGTTTTGGGGTTATTTCCTTATATTTTATGGGATTTCTCCTCGAGACCCTTTTCTTTTATTGTGAATATAGAAAATATAATTTCATCTTCTCAAATTTAAGATGGTATTAGAGCCAGGTTAAATCTTCAATAGGTTTTGACGAGTTTCGACATCTTTCGCTTATGGGTGGTTCCTCACACACCTATTATTCCGTTAGATCTCACCAGAACCCTTGCTTTTGTTGTAGCTATTGTCAAATTTCACCGCCCACCGGGACCTTAGCCACATTCTTTCGCATATTAGTCCTTCGAATAGTTCAAGTTCTCTTTTTTTTTTCAAGGTTTGGTTGGGTTTGGTTTGCGATCTGGTTTGACAATCTCCTCGATTCGACTCAATCTTCGATTTAGTTCGGTTGGCCTCAAAATTTGGTTTGATATGGTTTTATTGTCACCCTTTGGTATGGATCAAATTCATCAACTCTTGAAGTCACTCTTGATTCAATTTATCTTCTAATAATTCATGTGCATCCTTGGCACAAATAGATATTTATCCTATGGTCTTCTCTTGTAGTAATTCGTATACGCTAATTATAGATTATGAAAACCCTGATTATATAAAAAGTTCTTCTCATCTATTTGACTCATACTCTCTTTTGTATTGCAATGAAAAAAATTAGAATTGCATATGGCAGTTTTTTTGTCTATTCCAGGAAAATGGACCATTAAATTGACTGAGAATATCTCCCTACAATCTATCCTTCATGTCCTAAAATTAACCTATAATCTTTTATCTATTAGCAAACTTTCATGGGATTCTAACTGTCGTGTTATATTCTTTGAATCTCATTGTATTTTTCAACATCAAAACTCGGAGAAGATAATTGGGAGTGCTAGGATACTTAAAGACCTCTACTACTATAGATGTCCATTTAACCTGTGAGGACCTGCCCCGAACGGGGTGGGGAATCCCCGATTACATGGGGAATGGGGGAGGGAGTAGGGAGAGTTTTCTCCCCATTGGCTAAACGGGGACAAGGATATCCGACCCCTGACCCCGACCCCTCCCCGCCCCTGATTAGTTAGTATATATATATATATATATATGCTAATTATTACCTATAAATAAAAAATTAAAAAAAAAAAACTATAGTAGGAATTAAGACTATTTTTTTTATAAAAAAAAAAAAATTTAAAACTATGTTGTAATATTAAAATTTGAATTTTTAGAAATTAAGTTATTTCGACATTATAATATTTTTACTTATTGTATATTATTGTTTTTATTAGGAAATTTTATAACATTTTCTTTAAATATAAATTATATTGAAAATTATTCATTTAGTAAAAATTTCTATCATGGTTGAGAATAAATTTAAAAAAAAATAAAAAAGGGGAAAAAATTCCCTGCGGGGAACCCGATCCCCACGAATTCCCCACGGGGAATCCTCGCCCCGATCACCGCAAAATTAAATGGGAAATTTCGCTGGGATAAGGAAAGAAATGGGGGGCAGGGCCGGGGACGGGGAACCCATTCCCCGGCCCCGCCCCACCCTGTGAACATCTCTATCTACTACTTTGATAAAGATTCTTTTAGTAATAAAATAACTCAGGATCTCAGTAGTATATGATAATTCTCATAATTGAGAATTAATTAGCCCATAAATAGAAGTTATGTTTGGATTCATTAGCAAAATTCTTTATAAAATCTTTCAAATTCCAACAAAAACATCATGAACTCTTCAAAGTGAATCAAAATCAATACACGAAAGAAAAAAAGAAGATTTGCACTAATTAAGGTATTTTTTTTTATGCAGTTTTGGTGAAAAAGACAGATTGCCAACAGATTGCTGATGGATTGCTGCAGCAATTAGAAAAGGAAAGTGCTGATTTCAGAATAATGAAATAATGCATAAAAAGGGAGATTCTTTCCATCAATTCAAATGAGAATTCAAAGCCTCCAAGTTAGAAGAACACCAAGAAGGAAACCCTAAAGGGGAAAGAGTTTAAAATGAGCACGAGGAGGAGAAAAATAGATTGAGTTTTTCATGCCAATTCTACGTTTTTCTCCTGCTGCTGTCCTTTCAATTTTCTGTTGTTCTTCATTATGTATTTTTTATTTTCCATTTCTGTTCTTGAAAAAAATCTGAAGTTCGATCCTTGGCTCAACCTAGAGTTGTGAAGATCTCCTCTAACTCAAAAGAGAAGGGAAATCGACTAAGGGTGTAATCGAGTTAGCTTAGATTTATCTCTATAGTATTGTTTTTCCATTCGGTTTTATTCTTTAGAACAATTTCAGTTTAGTTTATTTTCTATTCTTATTAATTTGTTGTTGTACTGAATTCTCTTCATTATGTACAAGTACTCATTAAGTTTCGTAATTTCTTCCCATTTGTTTAGTGTTTCTCTTTCTCAATTTCATCAAGTAAATTTCCTCTTACTTTTTTCTTGGAGTTTACATTTTATTTAGTTTTGTTTTTATACTTAATCATGAGCTAAGCCTTGCATAGGGATTCAAGAACATGAATTCCCTAAGGTAAGGATGCATAGCCAATAAACCAAAAAGCAATCGACATTAGCTTAACGTGGTTTGTTTTTACTGATTTTATTTCTTTATTGGAACCCTTGAATGATCAACTTAGGTTGCTTTTAAGTCCAATCTAATACCGAAAGGGTTAGAAAAAGACGAATTTCGTAAAAGCAATGAGGCAAGAGCTTAGACATAAGACAAGCACGATCCTAGACATAAGACGGGCCCCTCAAAACCAAGAATGCAATCTCAAATTACTTAAGTATGATTGGCCATAGACATAGGTTCAATCACTTAGTCTCTTAAAAGTTTTGAATCAAAACTGAATGGGAGTTGATTCTGTTTACCACGTTTTTGTAAAATGTCTGATTGTTGTGGCAATTGGTTGGAAATTTTACCAACGAGCAGGAATGAACTTGAATCCATGCATTTTTCTGAGTGTCCTTTAAATCAGTTTTAAGTTTTGTTTTTAAGTTCTGTTGTTACTCTCACACCCAAAAATAATTTCGTTTTATAATTTGGTTACTAAAGTTGTAATTGTTACAATTATATTGGATTTAAATTGTGGTGTTCGTTCTCTTGAGATTCGATATTTGGAATATTTTTCTTATTACTTACAATCGGAAGTGTATACTTGCACTAAAGGTTAAGCTTTATTCTTATTAAATTTTGTCCACAAGTTTCACATGACTAGTATCAATTCTCTTTCTGTTAAAGAACAAATTATGCTTTGGCATCATAGGCTAGAACATCCCAATTTTTTTTTATCTCAAGTATTTATTTCCAAATTTATTTAAAGGAATTGATTGTTCCACTTTTAATTGTGAAAGTTTCATTTTAGCCAAAAATCATCGTTCCACATATTTACCAAAACCTTACAAAGCTTCCAAACCTTTTTATTTAATTCATAGTGATGTTTAAAGTCTTCTATAATTAGGACTCATAGTGGAAAAAGGTAGTGAAAGACATTTTTAAACATTTTTTAATAGGATTGAGACCCAATTTCAAACCAAAATTTGCATTTTACACTATGATAATACAGCTAAGTATTTTAATGAACTTTTTTAATTTTTTGAAAGATAAAGGAATTGTTCATCAATCTACTTGTCAAGATACTCCTCAACAGAATGAAATTGCTTAAAGAAAAAACAGGCATTTACTTGAAGTAGCACGCACTAGAATGTTTTCCATACATGTTCCAAAATATTTTTGGAGGGAAGCAATTCTCAAAGCTGTCTAACTAATAAATAGGATGCCTAGTAAGATCTTGAATTTTAAAACTCCCATTGATTGCTTTAAAAAAACATTCCAACATCCCGCATATATTATGATTTACTTATCAAAGTTTTTGGGTGTACTACTTATGTTCATGTACCTAGTCACTTTCAATTAAAACTTGATCATAGAGCTATTAGATGCATTTTCTTGGGTTACTCTTCGAATAAAAAGAGTTATAAATGTTTTGATCCTCAAACAAAAAAAATTTCTGAGTATGGATGTGTCTTTTTTAGAAAATCAACCATAGTTTTTCTGAAAATTCTCTTCAAGGAGAGAAACCAAATTTGTAAGACAATTTTTGAGATGTTTCTTTTCCTCTTCCTAGTCTTATTTGCCCTTATGTTACTAGTCCTTCAATGCCAAGTGTAGAAAATTATCAATATTAAATAGAGAAGTAACTGGTCAATTGGCAATCAAAAAGTCACTATCCTTTTTTCTTCTATGGTATTTCGCATAAGATTCACAAAATTGATCCTTGATTTCTTTTACACAAGAAGGAACCGGCAAATCCAACATCAAGGGAAGAATTCCAACCGTCAATTCCTGAGGTGCTTTGACATTATTAAAATCATTCTCAACAGCCGCCAAATTTGTTTTCTATATAATACTACGCTCATTCAAAGAAGTCTCCTCTTGAGAAATCTAATTGGAAAAAAGGTTCTATAAAGGGTTTTCAACTTACAAGTGGTTAAAAATGACATCATCATCACTCTTCTCGTTTAAAGCATCCTTATCCGAGGATATCTCCAGTGGATTAATGGCCAAAATCATCATATTTGAATTTGAAATGTCCTCTATTGTATCTGGATGAAATTCATCCTCCAACACTCCTTCATCTTCCATTACTTGGTGAATACGAGATAAATCTACTGGATTTGAGAAATTATTCAAGCATAATTCATCGTACACAACACTTGGAGGGTCTAAAGAATCTGCATCTCCAAAATAAAATAGTAACTTAAAAAAATACCATTTGGGGTAATTACAAATGAAGCATGGCCTCGATCGACGAGGTTGATTGACCAGTCAAAGGTATGCTAGGTTGTGCATCCGTCGATGGGCATGGGGTGGCATGGTTCTCAAGGAGATGACGAGATCAACAATCAGAGGTGGGAGTGGCATGCTAGAGAGAGAAGCAACGAGCTCATTGTGGCTAATGGATAAGAAACACGATTGTGGTTTATAAGGCATAATGTTGAGTGTATGAGTGGGAGTTGGGGTGGGGGTAGGCGATGTTTGTGAAGTTGAGGGTTCACCACGATCAAAGTCGTCGGGCGATGAATGCATGTGGAAGGGCTCCACATTGTCCTATTCATCATCAATGCCACTCGGACTTTCGTGAACAATGCCCTTGCCCTACACAATATGGAGGGGATTAGTTGTTAAAATGAAACATGATCAATGATATGAAAGTATAAAACCAGAAAACATGCCTTGCAGAACAATTGGTACACGTGTAGACATGTAGACGGTCTTCCATCGCATGCAGGCACTTATCAAGCTTATGCAAATGTCTCGGTACTCGACCCTCAACATCACCCTCTCTGAACTCCGATGGTCATTGTCTGGCACTCGAACCTAATCCTGCGTGTGTTGGATCGGATGTCGATATGTGTAGTTTTGCTCCCAAACTGTCGTATGGTACACGGTTCTCTTCAACTATACAGTGAACCCCAACCTCAGTGTCTTTTAGGACGTCACCATCAACCCCCACATCCATGTACGTTCCATGGAACTCGTCTAATGGACCCTGCTCGACATCATCTTCCCTTCGTTCAATTGGGGGGGGGGGGGTCAGCAGTCTCTCTACAAGAGGAGGATCAACAACCACATTGTTCACACTAGCACACAAGCGCACGTGATCGAAGTAATAATAAAATGGTAAATACTATTGAATATCGAATCCTCAGGAAATTGGATAAGTTTATTCAATTAGTTACTATACTTACTTGCATCTAATTTTATTTAGAAAAAATAAACGCTAGAAAGTCATGCAACAAAATAACCAAATTAAAGCAATAAAAGAATGTAACGAATGGGAGCACAATTAAAATAGGGCTGAGCTTAGGACATTAATCTTGCCAATTGGACCAATCATTGAAATTAATAGATTCTTGCAATTAATTAGACAATTCACTTGAGTCTAAAGGTAAACTTAACATTGAATCCTCCGTCGAGCTCATCCAATTCTCAAGTATAATTAATTAAATCATGTGTCTGTCTTATTAATTAATTAAACTCGACATTAATGAACTAAACAACCCTAATTAATGTTCTTATCACTTTCGTGTCCAAACACTAAATATTATGCAATATAAGCTCAAATTCATGCATTCTTTGTCAAGAAATAACATAAACCAGCAGTTCATTCAATCTTTGATCAAGGGATTCAAAGCTTTAATTACATTGCATAAAAGTAAGAATGTAAAATCAATTACAAGTATCCAAACAATCTTAATTACATGGTCTAATGGCTTGATTAAGCCCTAAACTCTTCAATCTAATCAATAAGAATCATAATTCACCATCCTAATATGAACACGAACAACAGAAAATTCAAGAACAAACAGAGGATGAACCCGTTGCGCGTCGACCATTAGTTCCCACTACGATTTCCACGAATCTCGAGCGTGGATCTTCCGTCAACTCGCTCTAATCCATCATTAATGCTCCTAATTCTCTCTAATTTTGTCTGATTTTAAGTTTGCAATTCGACATAACGTCGAGACATTGCCTCAAAATGCCATCATTCTACTTGTGCGCGCGCATGTAGCATCTCTATGCTACGGATAGAAATCAACACCTTCGTGTTTTTGCAGTGTCGAGACACCACATGACAACGTCTCAATGCTAGCTCTCGGATTGGACACCAAATGCTTAGTGTCTAGATGCCATTTTCAAGGTCTAGACGCTATCCTCTTGGGATTACTTGCCCAAATTGAGCCCATCTCCATCCTTAGCCTCAAATTGCACCACTTTTAAGCACCAAATTTGATATGCATGTCCAAAATCATAGCATTCACTCTCAAATGCTCGGTTTCCTAAAATGCAATAAAAACCCACATGAAAAACCCACATGAAAAAGCTCACATAATCGTACTAAAACTACCCAAATTTATAGGAAATAGATGGCACCAAATGAGTGTTATCACACATACATCGATCTAAGATCAACTGGAGTAGCCTCATACTCCCGCTCAGCATTAGACATTTCAAGCACTCGAGTTACCACTGTCTGCATCACACAAATAAGCATTCAGACAACTGTGAGCATGGAATCTACATACGTTGTCCTCAATTTAGACCCTCAATTTGAAAATTGTCCATGCATCAATTCTCACACGTGTAGACTTCTTAAAAAATCTACTCTCCATTTGAAAATGGTCAATTATTTGAAACGAATGGTCTAAATCGATCATTTATGAAAGTTTAGGAATTTGATTGATATAATTATAAGTTTGCACACGTGTAAACTAACGTTTTTTAAACGAAATCCGACAGAATGTGTAAATTGATACACTTATGAAAGTTCAGGATTTAAATTGATACAATAATTAGTCTAGAATTTTTATTAATACAACTTCCAAAGTTTATGGGTATAAATTGATTTTTGTCTTTTTTTTTTTTATTTCAAACATTAAAACAATTGAGCATAAGGAGCACCATCACACAGTAACAACAAGATCATGGTCAAGGAAATTATTATTACTATAAAAATTATGATACTATAACAACTATCAAGCTGAATTCCAACCATATAGCTATTATCAATCAGAACATTAAGAATTATGGGCTAATGAGATGTATCCACTAATAGGATCCATATAGGTTGGTCATACGAGTCATGTTCTAGTCATTTAAATAATTGTTTTTAGAATTTTCAAAATAGGATGACCGAGAGCAATACTGTAATTTGCATTAGAGTTCAAGTTTCTAGACTAGATGCTCATGATCATCCTTTTGGTATTAAATAATGTACATTTTTGTATTCGAAATATTTACAATTGTTTTTGTCATACAAATCTTTCATACATTTTTCAACTACATAACTAGTTACTAATATTTGATATCTTTCTATATATAATGATTAAAAATTGTCAATTATAACCTAATGGGCAACCTACAATTTAGTTCTAAATGTTCTCTAACCTTATTTAACAGTTAGTTCTAAATGGTCTATGACCTCATTTGATTGTTAGTCGACCTAATGGAATGTTGATGTGGTAGTTAACATGTTGATTAAACTTGGACGACATAGCTTATTGGATTGTTGACATGGCAATCTTCTTCCTCACTCTCCTTTTTCCCTTTTCCTTCCCCCTCTTTTCTTCTCCCATCTTCTCTAATAAACCTTGTCATCAGCATCGTCCAACGCCTGCTATGGCGCGACAGCGAGCGTCAAACAACAACAGTGAACAACAGTAGCAGAAACTAGGTGTGCCAAAGAGAAAGGAGAATGCGAGAGAAGGAAGACGAAGGGAGAAAGGAGAGAAAGAAGATTGTCACATCAATAGTCCAATGAACAAAATCGTCATTTCATCTAAGTTTAATTGGCATGTTAATTGTTACGTCTATATTTCGTTAGGTCAACTAAAGGCTAAATGAGACCATAGACCATATAGAACAATTTTTCAAACCTTACTAATATACTATTATGAGCACATGGTGATTGCTTTCTTTATGAAATTTCCATCAACATCGATATTTTTGTAAAATTTAGACCTCAACATTTATGTTGACATCAAAATTTTGAGTCTTCGACCTCAACCATCGCCTTACTGATATACTACCGCTAGCATATGGTGACTACCTTCTTCCTTCAAAGTCGAGCTAATTGTTGTACCAGAGATTGTGAAGTGCAAAAGAATTTCGTCTTCAGGGAAGGGCTTTAAAAGAAGAGGTGCCAAGCTCAAGTACTCTTTCAGCTAGCCAAAGGAACACTTGCATTCCTCCATCCACTTGAACTTATTACTTTTCCTCATAATCTCAAGGAAGTGCCAACACTTGTCCGTTGCATGAAGAAATCGATTTGGAGCAACTATTCTCCTATTTTGGTTTTGGAGTTGCTTAATGTTTCTTGGAGAGTTCATTCTAGCACAACTCAAATTTTGTTTAGGTTAGCTTTTATACCCCGTCAATGAACCATGAAACAAAAAGTTTTCCTCAAATGACATCTAATGCACAAGCCTCTAAGGGGCAACCCTATTGGTAAGAGCTTGTGGTCTCTTGGTCATACCGGCTTAGAGGTCTCAAGTTCGAGCCCTCGAGTTAGCTTAATAAATAAAAATCAATGATGTCTCCCAAGTCCGGGCATTGGGACAGGCGCGAGTGTCCCTGAGTATAGGGGAGCAAGCTCCGACTCCCGGTTATCAAAAAAAAAATTAACATCTAACGCACACTTGTTGGAGTTTAGCTTCATCTTGAACCTTCTCAGAGTCTTAAAGCTTCTACTAGGTCGGCTTCGTGATGGGTAGCTACCTTATTTTTCATTAACATGTCATTGACGTAGACTTTCATATCCTTCTTGATCCATTCTTAACATCTTGTTGATCATTCTCTAATATGTTGCGCATGCATTCTTCCACCTGAAGATATTACTATATAACAATACAAGTCTAGGCTAGTGATGAAGTCTTCTCTTGGTCAAGTATATGCATTCTGATTGAGTTATACATTGCATGTGATATGAACTAAAATATATTGCAATGAAGAGATAACAAAACTACAAGATAAGCCAAGTCATTTGAGGTACTTGGACCCTCCCTAACTTGAGATTACTCAAGCCCTAAACAATCATTGAATCAATGCCTATCTACTCCTTTCCCGCTTCCTTTATTTATAACCGAATATCATATCCAACTCCCTAACTATTTACTAATATACTCTTAATATCATTTCTATCATTACCCACCCCTAAAACACACCTTGTCCTCAAGGTGTGGTTACACAAAAGATATTCAAAATTGGATACTGGAAAACCTATTGAACTTAGCTTTACAAATATAAACTCTTGCTGAAGCTGTGTGTTGACAGATGAGCAATGGGTGGCGTTGGACGACGGCAAACCAAGCGTCGATAGCAGCGTGATGCAAGCAGGAAGAAAATGGTGGAATTGTGCGATGGTCGGACAAAAAGTGACAAGCAATTGCGAGTGGAAGCCATGGTAGACGGTGGTGAAAAGTGGTGGACAGCTGTGCAAACAACGGAGATGGTCCGCAATAAGAGATTGGTAGCGGTGGTCGGCGATGGTCGCTTGTGATGATCGACAGCGTACATAGGATAGGAGACGTTGCAGCGACTAGAGCTGCTCTTTTCACGAGGGGATGATGCCAAACCAGGTCGATTTCGAGTTTAAGCAAGGTTTGAAATGTCGATGTCGATGGAAATATCGAGGTCCAAAATTCATGAAAATGTCGATGAAAATTTTGGAAAAATTTACGAAAGTCGTGAAAATTGATGGAAATTGTTTGAATTAGCCAATAAAACTTTGATTTTGACTTAACTAAACTATAATTGACTATTTTTAAGCATCACATCTAAAAATTAATACAATATTTAGATATAAATGTCAATTGAAAATTTGAAATGTTAATGCGAGTAGAAATTTGAAAAAAAAATGGAAATTGATTAAAATTATATGAATTATTTCATGAAACTTTAATTGTGACTTAATTATACTATAATTGATTACTCTTAACATCATATATCTAAAATATATATAATATTTATATTCAATGAGAGAATTATGAAGGAAATTTGAGAGAATTGAAATGAATTTAAAAGAATTAGAGGAATTTTGAGAGAATTAGAGGAAAATTAAGAGAATTGGAATTGGAGTGTAGAAATGCCTTGAACCTGTTATCTAGTGCTTCAAATGACCAAGTACGGGGGTCTCGCTGACCGGTCAGTGAGTTGGGGTCCAGGAGCGAAGCGCCTTTGTGGGGGTTGGGGGGCAACACCCCCGAAACCTAAGTGATATGGAGATTAATTTATTTTTCGTAATTTTGGGCCTTTTGGGCCTATTTTGTATTAGAGTTAGATGAGTGTCATATATAAAGCCTCTAAACTCTTATCTAATTGCTTTTATTTTGTACTCAGTTTCTCTTTAAGATAATAAAATTCTCTCTCCCTCTGCCCGTGGAGGTAGGCTATTACTTATTATTTATTAACAAAGAAAATATTAAATTTGAAAAAATATATATATATATAAACTCTGCACATGCCTTTCCAAGTTTCTCATGTCTTTCCCATGCACATTTCATGGCTTGACATTAAAAAAAAAAGAAACATGGACGACATGTCGAAACCTCGAAATGTTGAGGTTTCGACGACATCGTCGAAAGGGGGGTAAAAACAAAATTCTCCCCGACGACATGTCGATCGACATTTTACACCATGGGTTTAAGATCTAAAAAAAAAGAGCCCAAAAACCCATTATCCATAACAGTCTCATTTTCTTCATTTGGGTACAATTGGGCCTTAAAAACAAAAGGCAATATGGCCCAAAATCCAACGTGTAAAACATGAGCCTAATTTTTTGTCTTTTAATAAGAAATGGGCCTCAACAAGTTTATTCAATTTTAGCTCATACGCAAATAATTTTCTTAACCCATGCCCAGACTAACAAACTCTGTTCCAAAATCTTCCTTCTTACAACTCACGTGACGAGCCAAATTCATACGCACGCTACCCTCTTCACGAAATTTGTGTTGGCGTCTTCCCCAAAACTTCAACTCCATCCATGCCTGTGTTTGCAGCCGGTGTCGAACTCCGTCCACCGTCAATTCCTTCGCTGCTTCTTCACGACAGTTGCATCGATGTCGTCCTTGGGTCTTCATCTTCGATGGCAATCGCCAGTGTTGCCTGTAACGACCTCTATCAGTCTTTTTTCTTCTTTTCTTTCGAACTTTACGGCTACTAAAGCGTCGCATCTTCCCTAGTGGCCGATGATCCCACCCCGAAATTTCAACCTTCGCCAAGCCCGATCTCTTTCTCGTCTATTCATGCAGGGTCTTCGAATTCCGACGGATTTCAAGTGAATCTCCTCGTAACCTAACCTTCTTCGCTGGTATTTTTCGGCGACTTTCCCATCTTTTTGTTCCTTGTCCCTTCTTTTTGCTAACAAACATAACCTTGGACGGATCTGTTTCTTTTCTACTGTTTTTCCGGCAGCCATGTTTTCTGGTTCGTTGTACACCCCCTCTCTCTCACTTCCGTTCGACCTCATTCCTCCTCTATGGATTCTTGATCTTTTTCTGATTTTTTTTCTTCATCGATTTCCTTTGAGAAATTTGATCATTCTTCCTTCTTTGTGGTTGAAACCTCGAGTTCATTTGCTCATCCAATTGATTCTTCAATTGGTCTATTCCTTTGTGTAAATTCTTCAATATTGCTTCACTTAATCTTGCTTTCAACTCTTCAAACTCCATATCAGAACTGAACGCTATGATACTATGATACCAATTGATATGAACTAAAATATATTGCAATGAAGAGATAATAAAACTACAAGATAAAACCAAGTCATTTGAGATACTTGAACCCTCCCTAACTTGAGATTACTCAAGCCCTAAACAATCACTAAATCAATGCCTATCTACTCCTTTCCCATCCCCTTTATTTATAACCGTATATCATAACCAACTCCTTAACTATTTACTAATATACCCTTAATACCATTCCTATCAGCCTGAGTATCCATAAACCTTAAGGCCCCATTTGGTTCATGGTAATAATGGATGGGAATGGAGATGGGTTTGTAATCCACTTGTTTGGTACAAATTATTCAATCTTGGGAATGAGAATAACTTATTCCCATGTATTTCATATATCCATCAACATGGGTTTTCTATACCCTTCCAAATTGGTGGGTTTTCTCCATTTTCCAAGGACTCCTTTCTCTCTTTTAACTTTTTCTTCATTCCCCCTCTCTCTCCCTCTCTCTCCTCTTTATTACATTTCTTTATTCTCTCTCCTCTTTAATACATGTTTTTATTATTTATGTATTATTTTATTTTATATTATTAAAGTTAATTAATATATGTAATTTAAATTTATAATCAATAAAATTACATTAAAATTTTAATTATATTGTATGAATTTAACAATTTCAGTTTAATAGATTAATTGATTTAAATACATACTTATTTTTTTAACAACCCAATTTAGTAAATTAATTTATTTAAATATATATTTATTTTTTTAATAAAATGCAATGAATTGATGCAATACATTAGTAATTAAAACTATCAAATCATTAATTAATAATATATTTAATTAACTAATTATAATCATTATTAATTTAGTATGATATTATTTTTAATAATTATAATTAATTACACTTGAATAAATATAATCCATTGATTTTTAATTATAAATTTTTAGAAAAATTATATTTCTTTTTTGAATTAATTTTGATTTTTTTTATTAATTAGTGCACCATAATTATATAAAAAAATTTAAATTCATAAAACAAATGCTAACATCACTTATTATTATAAAAATCTGATAGCATTCCCATGTAGAACCAAACACAGTCATCTTTGATTCCCAGGCATCTTATTTCCAGACATCTTATTTCCAGGCATCTTATTCCCATGGGCATCCAGTAAAACCTTAAACTAAACGGCCCCTAAGAACTCATGTCCTTTTGTCGCGTCTACAAGACCGGCGATTTGGTTATTTAAGTTGGTAAAATCTACGCACATTCTCCACTTTCCTTCAACTTTCATTACTCCACATTAAAAAGCCACTAGGTAATGTACTTCGTGGCAAGGTTTGGCCCTACTCCTAACACTTGTTATTTAAAGATCGTAGGTACCTTTTGTTTTAAGAATTTTTACGGTCACATAATTTCTGCAAACTACAGCGAAAAGTTACAGGTACCAAGGAGGAGGAAAGCCCCTTGAACCAAGGGAGTTCAAAACACAGAACTCCAACTGGCAATAATGAAAGGACAAGGAGAATAATTTAGAGCACACCAACTAGAAGTGATGTAACTAAGTCAAAAACCTATTAAAAATCTCTGTAAACTGCAACTAAATTGTATCTTCTCACAAAATCTTTGCATTTCTTTGAAACTTATTAAAACTGCTCAAAGCTCTTCGTTTCGATTATGCTTTCAAATTGCACAAGCAGGAAGGAAGGATAGTTTTCAAGTGGGATGAATGAAACCGGTTTAGAAATGAGCTCACAAATGTTTTCAACAAAATAGACATATGAATTCATACTAAGAAGAACCTGTTTCAATAAATGAAAGCTTAAAGAACATACCCTTTGTTTACGCTATGTATATACTGCATCTTTGGTCTTCATCAGGATAAGTTAAGTTGTCTTGAAGTACATTTCTTTGCCTGACCCCCTAATATGGAAAATAAGATTATGAGTGAACTATCCCAGAAAGAAGTTCTGATAATGATAAAATGTAAACATTAGAAAAGATAAAAGTTAACATGAAACATGCTGAGAAGAGATCTAATCTTTAAGTGGAATCCAGAATCATAACTATCAACTATGATAACTAAGTGGACGACAGCTTACCACTATAGAAATATGGAGAGACAAGTTATTCTACTAGGTAGTATCAGAACCATGTCCTGAACTTAACCATGCCTCGAGGATGCAGTCATGTAGAATTGTAGATAAATCACAGAATGTCAAATGAAAATGAGGCGTCCCAAGTACTCTGAACAATGGGATCCATGGCAAGGAAACTACCCAAAGGGAACAATCTTATACTATTGAAAATATGGAGGGACTTGTATTCCTAATAACACATAGAGAAAGCAGAGAAATTTCATTCCAACCTGTAAAGTATCTTCCTTGTGGTAAGTTTGTGCTTGCCATGTGGTCTTCATGGTTATTGAGAAGCCCGTATCTTTTTCCAAGAATGCCCAAGTAATTACATAAACCCATCATGCTGCAGTAGGTTAGAAATTACATAAAAGAAGAGCATAATAACATGAAGCTCGGTTTTTTCTTCTTGCATGTTGTTTGGGATGACTTTACTATGCGAATAAAAGAGGAAGCAAAAGAGCCAAAACTCCATTACAACGAGAGGGGGCTCCTGCAGACTTGATGGGGACAGAAGTGAAAGTACATTTTTCACTTTTCACCAGTAGTCATTGCAGGAACATCGACCACCCTTGAAATGGTGGAACCGAACCCGATCTCTAACAATTATTTCTCGGTTGAATGCCACCGAGACAGCTTTTATGAATGAATGACAATCTCTGCAAACTCTAAGGTTTTTAACAATACGTATCTGTGTCCCATCTGCAGTTCTTGCCAATCCAAATGCAATTGCAAGTTTCTCACTATGATATGTGCAGGAAGTCTCTAAAGTCTCTGTGGTGGAAAACACATCCAGTGACGAAACAGACTCATCTCCTATATATCCAAACAAGGACGCTTGATGAATAACATTCCTCAACTTCTCATAAACCTCAATGGAATAACGATGGGACTTGTCATCAACCACAAATTTATGAACTTGTTCCCCAATTTCAATCCAACTCCAACCTGGGGTAGTCTTTATCCCTTGGCTCTTGATCATTTTTCTCATTCTTGCAACACCAGCAGTATCCTTCACTCCAGTGTAGATCGTAGCCAGCAATATACAATCCCCAGCATTTCTAGCTCCAAGCCCAGAGAGATTGTTCATGGCAATTTCTCCTATTCCCACATTTTTATGAATTTTGCAAGAGCCAAGTAAGATTCGCCACAACACCGGATCATTTGGTGACGAATTCAATATAATTTCAAGTGCCTTTTCAAGCTTTCCAGCTCGACCGTATAAATCCACAAGGCATCCATAGTGTTTAACCTCAGGTCTTAGCCTAAACATGGAGCTCATCAAATTGAAGTATTTAACACCTTCTTGAACCAAGCCTTGATGACTACATCCACAAAGTAAACCCAAAAATGTGACAGAGTTTGGTTGCATTCTTGCTTCCAACATCTGTTGAAAGCAAAATATAGCTTCACTCCCTCGACCATGCACTCCATACCCAACAATCATCGAGTTCCAAGTGAAAATGTCCTTCCTCTGCATTCTATCAAAGATAAGAATGGCATGATCCAAACTACCACATTTAGCATACATATCTATCAACGCATTTCCAACATAAAGACTCTCCACAAGACCCTTTTCACGAGCAAATCTATGCATCTGAACCCCAAGATTCAACGCTCCAAGATGAGCACATGAAGAAATCAACCCAACAAGTGTAAACGCATCTACATCCACATTTTCACTTCTCATCTGATTGTATACCTGCAACGCCTCCTGGTGCAAACCCTGTTGAGAAAAGCACGAAATCATAGCATTCCAAGCCACCAAGTCTCTTGCAGGCATTTTCTCAAACACCTGTTGGGCAATACAAACAGACCCCACTGCCGCATAGCATTTGACAAGATTGGTGCAAATAATAACATCCCCATCATAACCACAGCGGATTACGGAGCCATGAACTTCTTTACACTTGCGCTCATCCTTGAGTCTTTCACAGGCTTTGAGCACAAATGAGAAGGTGAATGTGTCAGGGGAAGAGAAAGAGGCCCAAACCATTTGATTGTAATAAACAACGGCGTCAATGGGAGATGAGCTCTGAGCGAAGCCTCTGATGATGGAGTTCCAGGCTTCGGTTTGTGGGCACTCCATTTGATGGAAGAGAAGCTGGGCATAAGCAAGGGAACCTGAAACGGAGATGGCACAGAAGTTCAAAAGCTTGTTACCAATGGTGACGTGATGGTGGAGGCCGCTTACAGTAACATGGGCGTGGATTTTTCGAAGCTTGTTGAGGCTGTTGCAGCCTTGCAATAGAGTGATAATGGCTTTCTCCTTTGACATTTCCAAATTTTTCTTGTCATGGACTCATGATAACATTGATCCAAGCCAACAATTTGATATAAGATAAAGACCCATGAACTTCACTTTGGGGGTTGGTAAAAATGGGCGAAGGGGACGTTGATTTTTGTTACGCTTTTGGAAGGCGGAATTTCCTACGAAAAAATGCCTTCATTGACATAAATGGGGAATTTGGCTGAAATTATTTGGATTCCAACAATTAGGAGTTGTTTGGCTCCTGTTTCAGAATCAAAAACCTAAGAATGAGAAATTTGGGAGATTGTTCTCGAGTTTCTAAAGCTAGAAATTAAAAAATTATTTTTGGAGTGCAGTGTTCTGAAGCTTGAGAATCAGAAAACTGTATTTTGAGCGCAATATTTTGAATATTGGGTTTGTGCCGGTTTATTTTTCCCTTTTTCATTTAGCTAATTTGTTCTCTTCCTTTTCTCATATTTTTTTAGTAGATGTTTTGTGAATTATAGAAGCTCTCGTGTAACATGGATCAATTTTTCAAGTGCCTTTTAACGAAGCATTTAATTTATTTTGTAGTTGAAGAATAAGAAAATGTAAAAAAACAATCAAAACGGTGCTTATCATTCACAAAAAAGTACAGGATCATGGCAATCTCTATGGCGATCAGTTTGCACATAAAAGATACAAAGTTCATAAGTCCAAATTACAAAAAATATAAAAAAAATCCGATAAAAAACCATAACATGCAAAGTGAAGTGAAGATTATGTTTGAATCAAAACGGTCCCACAAAAGTTAGTGAAGCAAAGTTCAAAAATAGGAGGGTCAAGACTGCCTTCACAACATATACATGCAACACTTAGTACTTCCATCCAGCAAGGTAGTTGAGGAAGGAGTGGAATTTCGAGATATCGGCCAGTAGAGTCTCGACTACAAATAAATAGTCGTCCATATCCAATCCAGAGATAGATTGAAGTTCCCCTTACAGTTTCATGCGTCAGGACGACTTGAGTTCATACTTCTTTTTAGGCCAAAAGGAGATCCTCTCAAGTTGCATGGACACCTAATGCATCTCTGTGCGAAATATATTAGTGAGCTCTCTTTGCACTATGTGCCTTTTCTTGCTTACCCTGGATGAGCCTGACACATCAGTCCTGTTGGTAGGTGTGGTCTCTATGTCTCCCTGAATGCAGTTTTCACATACAGGTGGATATGTTTTCCTATTAAACAAAAAGCAAAACAAGGGATATGCCTCCATATTAAATAAAAAGTAAAAGACAAAATGAAGAAAGAAAAGGGACTGGGGGCTCACCAAATCAACAAGACCAAGATCAAGAAAAAACTATCAACAACCCTCTAGTTCAACCAAGAAAATGATTTGGACAAATTAAAGCATAAAAATTGGAGACTAGGTAAGGCCAAGATTATTTGCACCCCTTAATTCAATACAGAAGGCTAACTTTGGAAACTCAATATAGAAGAAGATTGATTAACAGAAGAATTGTAAAGTAAGAACTCCTCAAGATTTCAAAATATGGAAATCGAAGGTTTAAACAATTAAATCTGAAAAACAAGATGATAAAGCAAATTTGGAAGCATCAACTTTGAAGGTTTCAACAAAGCTGCAAAATCACAGACAAGTTTACTTCAAACTTAAAACTTTATAATGCAATATTTAAATTCAATAACCAAATGATGAATGTCATAGTTATTTTATTATGATATTTTGTCTATTTTATAGCATCTTCATGCACTCTACATTTTTTAATT
The DNA here is from genome assembly GCA_033996785.1 of Trichosanthes truncata. Lineage (NCBI taxonomy): Eukaryota > Viridiplantae > Streptophyta > Magnoliopsida > Cucurbitales > Cucurbitaceae > Trichosanthes > Trichosanthes truncata. The sequence continues at coordinate 30,212,565 of JAWPNB010000004.1, read as the reverse complement.
ATTTGAATGTCATAATGATAACATCAAAATGATAGTTTTTGTGCTCTAATGGAGAATTAAGCATCATGAGTTGCCAAAAATGTCATGAAGTATCTATCGAGAAATTTATTCCATGAAATTCTAGAGGTCTTAAAATTGCTTGCATGATATAATAAGTTATTCAAAAAGCAGACCACTTCATAAAATTCCATCTTTCCTCATATAAGTGATTGAATATATTTCATCCAGTTAAATCAATATTTCATCTGCATTAAATTGCCTAACTCTCAAACGAGAGGGTTACTTCATATGATATGAGAAAATATCATATTCATGAAAATTATATTTTGAATGAAGAATAATTGATGAAGCATTCTAGATTCCACCTATCCAAAAATGCACTTATGCAAGCAAGAAGCTACAGAATGTCACAAGATTGTAAAATAAAATCCCACGGGAGAATGAAAAGTCCAAAATTGTCCCTACGGAATTTGATGGCAATCCCAATTGAAATTCAAGGACTACCTTGAATTTATATTTTTCTAGGAAAGCGACATATATCGTGAATTCAAAGGAAAATCTTACCCACTAGGAAAGATTGAAATTATCCCTACAGGATCAGACGTCAATCTTGGAGATGATCTAAGGTACACCTTGGAGCCCTAAAATTCTTACGAGAAATTAGAGAAACCGACACTCTAGGAAAACTAGAATAATCCCCACGAGTCCGATAGCAATCCTAGAGATAATTCGAGGCTTACCTTGAAATGTCATAAGAACTCCCAAAGAAATAAAGATTACTCCCAAATTGGGACCCATACAGTTAGCATATAATAACAAAGCCAAACTATGAATCCCAACTAGGGAGTGGATGCTAATGTTGTGGGTAGATTTAGACCTAACATTTTCAAATCCAATTCCTAGATAGGAGAAGAAACCTGTCTGAATCCTTATCTTAAAAGGTATATGGAAAACATAGATCAAAAATCCTATAAATACGTCATTATGACTTGAAGAAGAAGAGTTTAACTTAACCCTCATTCTCTAAACTCTAGCTAACTTAAGCATCGAAGCTGGTGTGGCAAGCGTCATATCGATGCCTAGCTTTTTCTATTTTGCAGATCACCTCTTTCTCCTAAATTACAAGTTTACCGTTGAAGCACGTGAAGATCAGATTTTTTCCTAGCCAGATTTTGGAACAACAAGACCGAACCTTTCTTGAATCATAATTTTTTTTAAACCTTCTTGTTAGGAATCAACAAGGTGTTAAGAGAGTCAAATTGCAAGACGGTCTGTGGAGATTTTCTCGACGCGGATCGCGTTTCATCATCAATCACATCTCTGTTCCTTCTAAACCATTTATAATATTATTGAAAGAAACAACAAATCTTAAGGAAAATGTAGTCCATTTATGGTTTATCTACTCTACAAAATTATATTAATGTATTTCTACAATAATTTTAATATCTATTGAAATTCGTAAAATTCTAAAGATCATATTCAATTGAATTTCATCATTGTGTGTGTTTTTTTTAAAGGGAACTCAATAAAGACGAAAACAATTAGATACACGGGAAATTGTCAAAAATAGGACAACTTTAAGGGTATTAAAGAGATTTAGGATGAGTTTTAGGGTTGAAGACAAATAGGACTTTTGGGGCTATGAAATTACAAATTTACCCTTCTTAAAAAAAATCCCAAATATTACCTTGTGCCATAATTTTTTACTTTCTTTTGTTCTCTCACTCGATCGAAAACGCCGAAACTCTTTATCGACTAACAGTGAAGATGAGCGTCCGATAGATTACGCCGGCGAGAGTTCGATTGACGGCGGTTGTTGCTCCAAGTTCGGTTGACGGCGAGAGATCGAGTTCGATTGACAATGATTTCTTTTGCTGCGAGTTCGAGGGAGGTTTCGGTTGCTGCGATTTCAACTGAAGGCCTCGGTTGCTGTGTGCTCCGAGTTCGACGGACTGGCGTTGCTCCGGTTGCAACGGTGGTTGTTGCTCTAAGTTCGAAGGACTGTGATTTCGGTTGGTGAAAGTTCGACGGACTGCGATTCCAGTTGGTTTCGGTTGCTGAGTTTTCGACCGAAGGTCCCGGTTGTTGTTGCTCTAATTTCGTTGCTCCGGATTCGACGACGACGGCTCGAGTTTGACTGACTGGGACGACGACCCCTTCCATTTCCCAACTGGAAGAATCTTCTAAAGGAAATTAGCCTAAGAACGAAATTAAGGTGATATTTTACATATGAAATTCATGCTCTCCAAATTCGTAAACAATAACCTTGATGGTGTATATGTATTTACATTTGTCGATTGCAATAGCTATTTACAAGTCATTTGCTTTCCATTATTTGAAAAACTCGTAATATAAAGGAAAGACCTTTGATTCTATTAGTGCTTAATCACAAAATGGAAAGACCTTCGATTCTATTAGTGCTTAATCACAAAAGTATGCAATTTTAGATTTTCAATGATTTTTTTGATTGATTATGAGTTAAATAAAAGTCTGCACCATCATTTGGTTGGAAGTTGATTCTAAGTGTATTAAGTGGGAAACTTCTTTCACTTGTGCTATGCTCATTAAGTTGTTTTTCAATATGTTTGGGTGCTAGATAGATTGTCTAGGTTGTTTCTACTTGTTTAGTGCATTCTTTTCTAAGTGCGAGAACTGTGCGAGAAAAAAAACAGCATGCAACTTCCTTCTTTTTTTTTTGAATTCTTTCACTTGTGCTATGTCAATTAAGTAGTTTCTGAATATGTTTGAGTGCTAGATAGCTTTTCTAGGTTGTTTATCCTTGCTAAGTGCATTCTAGTCTAGGTGCGAGAAGTATGCGAGAAAAAAAACAGAATGCAAAATGCATTCTTTTTTGAATTCTTTCACTTGTGTCATGCCCATTAAGTACTTTATGAATATGTTTGGGTGTTGTATAGCTTTTCTAGGTTGTTATTCTTGTTTAGTGCATTTTTTTTCTAGGTGCGAGAACTATGCGAGAAAAAAAAACAGCATGCAACTTCCTTTTTTTTTTTTTGAATTCTTTCACTTGTATCATGCCCATTAAGTACTTTCTAAAAATGTTTGGGTGCTGGATAGCTTTTCTAGGTTGTTATTCTTGTTTAGTGCATTATTTTCTAGGTGCGAGAACCATGCGAGAAAAAAAACAGCATGCAACTTCCTTTCTTTTTTGAATTCTTTCACTTGTGCTATGTCCATTAAGTAGTTTCTGAATATGTTTGGGTGCTGAATAGCTTTTATAGGTTGTTTATCCTTCTTTAGTGCATTCTTTTCTATGTGCGAGAACCGTGCGAGAAAAAAAACAGAATGCAAAATGCATTTTTTTTTGAATTCTTTCACTTGTGCTATGTCCATTAAGTAGTTTTTGAATATGTTTGGGTGCTAGATAGCTTTTCTAGGTTGTTATTCTTGTTTAATGCATTCTTTTTTAGGTGCGAGAACCATGCGAGAAAAAAAACAGCATGCAACTTCCTTTCTTTTTTGAATTCTTTCACTTGTGCTATGTCCATTAAGTAGTTTCTGAATATGTTTGGGCGCTGAATAGATTTTCTAGGTTGTTTATCATTCTTTAGTGCATTCTTTTCTAGGTGCGAGAACCATGCGAGAAAAAAAAAACAGAATGCAACTTCCTTTCTTTTTTAAATTCTTTCATTTGTGCGATGTCCATTAAGTAGTTTCTGAATATGTTTGGGTGTTGTATAGCTTTTCTAGGTGATTTATCATTGTTTAATGCATTCTTTTCTAGGTGCGAGAAGTATGCGAGAAAAAAAACAGAATGCTACTTCTTTTCTTTTTTGAATTCTTTCATTTGTGATATGTCCATTAAGTAGTTTCTGAATACGTTTGGGTGCTGAATAGATTTTCTAGGTTGTTATTCCTGTTTAGTGCATTCTTTTCTAGGTGCGAGAACCATGCGAGAAAAAAAACAGAATACAACTTCCTTTATTTTTTGAATTCTTTCACTTGTGTTATGTCCATTAAGTAGTTTCTGAATACCTTTGGGTGCTGAATAGCTTTTCTAGGTTGTTTATCCTTCTTTAGTACATTCTTTTCTAGGTGCGAGAACCATGCGAGAAAAAAAAAATAGAATGCAACTTCTTTTCTTTTTTGAATTCTTTCACTTGTGCTATGTCCATTAAGTAGTTTCTAAATATGTTTGGGTGTTGTATAGCTTTTCTAGGCGATTTATCATTGTTTAATGCATTCTTTTCTAGGTGCGAGAAGTATGCGAGAAAAAAAACAGAATGCTAGTTCCTTTCTTTTTTGAATTCTTTCATTTGTGATATGTCCATTAAGTAGTTTCTGAATACGTTTGGGTGCTGAATAGCTTTTCTAGGTTGTTATTCTTGTTTAGTGCATTCTTTTCTAGGTGCGAGAACCATGCGAGAAAAAAACACAGAATGCAAAATGCATTCTTTTTTGAATTCTTTCATTTGTGATATGTCCATTAAGTAGTTTCTGAATACGTTTGGGTGCTAGATAGCTTTTCTAGGTTGTTATTCTTGTTTAGTGCATTCATTTCTAGGTGCGAGAACCATGCGAGAAAAAAAACAGCATGCAACTTCCTTTCTTTTTTGAATTCTTTCACTTGTGCTATGTCCATTAAGTAGTTTCTGAATATGTTTGGGCGCTGAATAGATTTTCTATGTTGTTTATCCTTCTTTAGTGCATTCTTTTCTAGGTGCGAGAACCATGCGATAAAAAAAACAGAATGCAACTTCCTTTCTTTTTTTAATTCTTTCACTTGTGCTATGTCCATTAAGTAGTTTCTGAATATGTTTGGGTGCTGAATAGCTTTTCTAGGTTGTTTATCCTTCTTTAGTGCATTCTTTTCTAGGTGCGAGAACCATGCGAGAAAAAAAACAGAGTGCAACTTCCTTTCTTTTTTGAATTCTTTCACTTGTGCTATGTCCATTAAGTAGTTTCTGAATATGTTTGGGTGTTGTATAGCTTTTCTAGGTGATTTATCAATGTTTAATGCATTCTTTTCTAGGTGCGAGAAGTATGCGAGAAAAAAAAAACAGAATGCAACTTCCTTTCTTTTTTGAATTCTTTCATTTGTGATATGTACATTAAGTAGTTTCTGAATACGTTTGGGTGCTGAATAGCTTTTCTAGGTTGTTTATCCTTCTTTAGTGCATTCTTTTCTAGGTGCGAGAACCATGCGAGAAAAAAAACAGAATGCAAAATACATTTTTTTTACAATCGATTTCTTGTTGATTTTTAGGTTTTAGATATCCATGGCGTTGAGCAACCCCCCCCCCCCCCCCAAGTACTTGATAAAGCCATCAGGTCACTTTCGGTCTCAAGTTTCCAGTCGATCCCATATTGGGAAGACAATTGAAAACATTAAGTCCAAGCTAACTCCTGATCAACAAGAAATGTTTCGATCTACCCGCTTTGATCAATTCCTTGATTTAGATGTTACATTTAACGGGCAACTCATCCATTACCTATTATTGAGAGAAGTAGAGGAAGATAGGGATAGTTGCATAAGTTTCATGGTCGGAGGAGAGGTTTGTACCTTTGGACGACCAGAGTTTGATATCGTAACTGGATTGTGGTGCAGTCCTAACAGTTCTTCTTTGCAACATAAAGTAAATCATAGACTGCGAAAAAAGTTTTTTCAAGATAAGGCTACTGTATATGCAAGTGAATTGGAGAATGTCTTTTTGCAATACGAAGGCGATGATGAGGACGGTGTAAAATTGGCCTTATTCTACCTCCTAGAGTTGGGTTTGTTGGGTAAAGAGAAGAAACTGAAAGTCAACACAACGTTATGGGGGATCGTTGATGATTGGCCTACATTAATAGTTATGACTAGGGCTCTCTCATTTTCGAACGTACACTTTGGGGGCTGAAAAAAGTCTTGAGCATTGCGAAAGAGAAGTGAAAAGGCACCATGGACAGATATACTATCGTTGGATTTCCCCATGCGTTACAGGTACAAACAATATTTTACATAAATTTTACATGCTTAGCTTTAGAAATAATTGTTTTTTCTTATGTATCATAGGTATGGGCATATGAATCAATATCAACCATAAATGGTTGTGTTGCGAAGAAAATAAGTGACGATGCTATCCCCCGGATGTTACGGTGGTCTTGCACGCAATCTCCATCCTCCACTGTTATACAAGGTCAAGTGTTTGACTTACAAAAGGTATATCACATTAGGCGTGTGCAAAAACCGACCCAAACCGAGGAACCGATCCGAACCGAACCGAACCGACTGGTTCGGTTTGATTTTTTTAGAGTTTTTGGTTCTCTCGGTTTAAGGTTTTAAAAAACCGAGTGGTTCGGTTCGGTTTTCGGTTTGGTGTTTAATAAAACCAAAAAAACCGAACCGAACCGAGTATTGTTAATAAAAAAAAATAAAAATAAAAAAAAATTCTCCTTGCATCTAACACTCCGTCTAGCCCATCCTCCCCTCAAAGCTATTTTGATTATATCAATTTTTTTATTCTTCCAAAATCACAACTTACAAGGCTCATCATTTCACTTTCTTTTCAATCTCTATCATTTCACTTTCTTTTCATTCTCTTTCTTCACTTTTCTCCAACCTACTTCTTCATCCACCCTAGGTTGGCTTCTTTTTATATTTTATATTTTCTTTTCATTCTCTTTCAACACATTTCTCCAACCTTCTTCTTCACACCCGAGGTCTTCTTCTTTTAATGTTTTATGTGGGCTATTCATTCTCTTTCTTATTTCTTCTTTCTTCTTCAACACACAACACGAAGTCTTCTTCTCCGGCTAGCTCCACGAAGTCTTCTTCTCCGGCTAACGCGCCGGCAACGTACAACGCACGATATTTTTCCATTTCCATTTGTTTTAGTTTTGATTTTTGAATCGGACCGTTTCGATTCAAGCTGATTCATACGATTCAATATTTCGAATCGTACGATACCTCTAATTTCCGATTCAAAACCACGATCCGTATCGATTTCTATTCGTTTCGAGTTGAATCGTACAATACAACTCGTGTATCGTACAAGTTTAATAACATTGGTTTTAGTATCTTCATTGCATCACCATTTCCATCGTCCTTCATTCTCACTCTCTCGTTGTTTCTCTCATTCTTTCTCTTTCGCCGTCTCTGTAAGGAAGATTATAGTTTGTTTCTTTCTTTCCTTCTTTTTTTTGTTTTTTTTGTTTTTTTTTGTTTTTTGTGAAGAACAGAGGAGGATGTAACTAGATTTAAAATATTTTGCAAAGAGAAAAGAATAAAAATAAAATTCGGTTTAAAACCGAACCGAACTGACTAGAACCGAAACCGACTGGTTCAGTTTTAAACCTTAAACCGAGAAAAGTTCGGTTTTTACGGTTTGAAGCTTCTAGGAACCGAAATGTTCGGTTCGGTCATCGGTTTCGTCCAAAACAGGACCGAACCGAACCGTGAACACCCCTATATCACATCTACATAGTAAATTTCTTACATTCTTATATTACCTAATTATGATGTTTGCCCTTACTTATTTTCGTTCTCAAATTTCTAGATGAAAATTAAGGCGTTCCTTGAGCCAACAGAAGAGGAAAGATTATTCGCTGATGTGGTTAGGGGTGAACAAGCTCCACACCCCTACCTTTTGGGTATCAAGGACTCAGTGGCCCAAACATCAAACATTCCCATTGAGGATGTGACAGGATGTGAAGTGCCAGAAAAAATATCGAAGAAGAAAAGAAGATGCTCGAAGAAGAAACATAAGTTCAAATCCATGACTTCAAAGGAGTATATGGACTTAAAGGAAAGAGTCACGAACTTGGAAAATGGCATGGAGCGGATGACATCCAATATTGTAGAGCTCAAATTAATGTTATCAAGGATCTTAAAAGGTCTTGGCATATCGGAACAGGTATGCAAATTTATTATACATTTAAATAAGTTTGTGTTCAAAAATGTATGGATGTTTTCTCAAACTTTATTTTTTAAATACAGGACGGTGAAGAAAAAGATGAAGAACATGAAAAAACAAAAGTGGATGAAGCTGTGGGCACACCGACGATACATACGATGGAAGAAGATTTGCCCAAAGTTGAAATGCCAAGTACACCGTCATGGTTGAAAATGCCAAAGGAAGACTACGGGGCCGTTGAACATGAACATGAGGTACAAGATGTAAGCTAACACGATGACTTGGTCATGGTGAGTGCCCCCGTTAATGAGATCCCTACCCAAAATACTTCAACCAGGGATCGTGAGGAGTCAGATGTGACGGAGATATCACCATTCAAAGTTATATGTCCGTATGTTCGCGTTGCACGTAAGACGCGTGCAAACGTTCATATTTCTACTCCTTTCCTAAGTAAACGGCCTAAGGTTTCCAACACTGTTCAACCATTAATGGATGATGCAAACGTGTACAACCCAATGCACACCATACCAAAAAGCGAGTTGGAAAGGCTTAGGCAATGGATCACCAACAAGAACACGAACAGTGATTTGTGGGACACAATCACTGGGAAAAAATCGAAGACATTTTTTAAAGACTTGTTCATGTGTCGACATTGGCTGAGTGATGAGGTAAATTAGTATTTTGGTACCATTGGTAGGTTATTTAATTTTGGTATTAACTATGATGCATTTTTTTTACAGCACCTAGACACGATCTTCCTATTCATTCGGTTAAAGCTGAAGGCCAATGAAAACTTATGTTCACAGAACTTTACAACTACAGACACGGTGTTCATGGTATGTGCAGCTGATTAAACCATTTTTAAATGTATATATGTTTATCATATTCACTAATATATGTGTGTGCAGCGCCATCTACAAGCAAAGTGGCCCCTATATCAACAGTGCATCAAGGAGAAGCGCTCATTCGATTGGCAAGCTGAGTACCGATTGGTTGATTATGTCATCGGAAGTAACCTTGACTTCAAGGATGCATGGGTCGATGTTGATACTGTGTATGCACCGTTCAACGTAAAGGGAAACCATTGGGTGCTGATTTAATTTGATCTAATTCAGTGTGAGATCAAAGTATGGGATTCCCTCCCATCATACACTACGATCGAGGAGATGACAACGATGTTGGAGCCAGTGCAAACTTTGATACCATTAATATTGCAATGTACCGGTTTTTTCACAAGGCGAGGTGGAGAGTCTAGACATATAGAACCTTGGCCCATTGTAATGGTGAGTCGGCTCCAGTTCAGGGTAATTGTTGTGATTGTGGTGTATTCACTGTTAAGGTTTTTGAATACGTTGTAACTGGTTCTGATTTTGTAACTTTATGTCAGGCAAACATGCCATATTTTAGAAAACAGTTGGTTTTCCAACTATGGACAAATACTCCGATGTATTAAGTGACTAATACTTCAATATATATTATAATGAGAATTTCATTATATTGAGTACATTGTTTGAATGTTTGCTCCTTATTAATTGTCATGTTTTCTAGGTGCGAGAAATCTGTGAGAAAACAAACAGAACGCAAAGTACCCACTTTGATATATTGGATTGTTTTTTAGGTACGAGGAACTACGAGAAAAGAAAATTTTTTTATGTCTAGATATGATTTGTTAATCTGAACTTTGATTTGTAGGTGCGAGAAACTGCGAGAAAAAAAAAAGGTTTTCATAGAAGTATCCATTTTTTTGCTTGCTTTGTAGGTGCGTGAAACTGCAAGGAAAAAAAAACAGAATGCAAATAAAACTATAATGCAAAGGTAATCAATTGTACATAAAATAGAATAATTAATATAACAAATGTGTTCAATACTACAACAAAAAGTTAATATAACGAAAGCGTTTAACGTAACAAACAAGTGGTCCATTAATGCTCGCATTTTACTTTTCGGCATATGCAATAGGATTACGACATGTCGATCTATTATGGCCTCGTTTGTCGCATCTGCCACAATTATGCAATTTGGGAGTTTCGCCAATTGATGGGATTCTCTTTCTTTGGCGCCGACCAACCCTAGCCACTACTTTGGGGGGTAAGACCTCCATTTCCACATAGTCTATAGGTGTCTTCCATTCCGAGGCATTACTGACTGGATAAATAGGCTCTGCATATACAGCCAACAAACATTCCTTAGTATAATAACAATGACATAAACTATATATACTTATACTCCGAGTTCTTGCTGCAGCAATTGCATGTGCACATTGTAATTGCTCTAGTTGAAACTCCTTACAACTACACTCTCGAGTATTAAGGTTAACAATCTCCTCGTCATCCACATCTTTCACATGTAATTGATAACAACCAATTGAATCAACTTTCATTGTTAAAGAAAGCTCCTGGATTTTCTGTACAATTCCTTCTACCCATTTCGTCAAGATGGATGTAACTTTTGAAGCTTCATCTCGACACTCCCAAAACCACCTTTGTAGTAAAGCTCTCAAATGTTCAACAAATGCAGCAACTGGTAATTCTCTGGGTTCTTTCAAAACAGCATTCATGCTCTCTGCTATGTTCGTAGTCATCATATTGTAACGCTTTCTTGGACAATGCATACGTGCCCAACGTGAAAGGCCAACATCTTCCAAATATTTTCCTACACCATTATCAAATGCTAAAATGCGGCCCCATAATTCTTGAAATTTTGATTCACGATATGCTCTTGAAGCATTACAAAACAAATGCTCTATTGTTTCATTCTTGAATTTAGTATTCAAATTGTCTCTCAAATGTTGTGCACAAAGACTGTAAAATGCAGTGGGAAATACCGAAGCAATGGACTTTGCTATGCTTTTATTTTGATCTGATACAAAAACCAAATCATTAACTTCACCTATTGCACCTTTTAACTTTTCCAAGAACCATTTTATTGAATCATCACCTTCTCTATCTACAATTCCGAATGCAAGGGGAAAATTTTGATTATTGCCATCTAAGCAAGTGACAATTATCAAAGTACCCTTATATTTACACTTCAAAAATGTTCCATCCATAACTATAACATGTCGCATACAATTTAAAAATCTTCGAACACATGGACCTAATGCCATAAAAAGATATTTGAAGAAACGCCCATCTTCAAGTTTAATGTCATAAAATGTACCTGGATTTGCCAGTTTAAGTGCTTCACCATATCTACGCAATAGATTATATGACTCTTTTGGTGATCCACGTACTCGCATATATGCATTTTCCCTAGCACGCCACGCTTTTTCATAACTCATATTTATACCATAATCTTGTCTCATGTCTTCTATGATGTCTCATGGTTTGTATTGACGATCAATTCCCTTGAATTTTGATTTTATTAATTCCCCAACTACCCAAGATTTTGCTTGTCTATGGTCATGGTTCAAAATATCAAGTGAACATGAATGCACATTTACATACTTTGAAATCTTGAATATGTCTGAACCCTTCAATTTGACTACCCGTAGTCTCCAGTTACATTTATCATCAACACATCTAACATAAAGAATCTCCTTGGTAGATTTCTTTACCCTAAATTCAAAGTTCTTTTTCATTGCCATCACACTTAATTTCATGGATAAGTCCTTCTTGCCAAAAAATATTTGTCCGACCTCTAACTCGTCATTTGTATAGTTCCCTTCTGACCAAATATTTGTATTCATGCATGTCCTCTGGCTACCTGATTGACATTCAACAACACGTTTTCTTTTACAATATTTTGAAGTACTTCTTTCCTGTGGGATGTCATAGGATTGATAAGTAAAGTTCTTGGCCTCATCAAACTCCATTGCAAAGTTATCTTCTTTTGAATCATGTGATTCCCATATAGAGCTCTCATTTCTGTCATCACCTAAGCCAACTTGAACTACATTATCGTCTAATGTTGCATGCACTGGAATCGAAACAGTTGTGTTCTTAACTTGATTGCTCCCAGAAATAGATTTATTACCTTCAACATGTAAATCTTTGGCTAAGGTCAAACCTTTGTTCCTAGGTTCAAATGAGATGTATAGGGGGACTTCAAACATATTTTCACCCATAAGATAAAATTTAAAATCACGGCCATTACTTATCTCAAATGGAGGAGTTTGATTTTCAGATTTTATCTCATATATCATCTCAGTTTGATATCAAACCCTTTAGGGTCAACTTCGGTGAGAGCATATATTTCAACCACTAAATCATTGTGCGTGATTTCTTTACTTACAACAACACCTTTCAACAAACCCCCTTCATATTTTCTTCCTTTGTCATCCCATACTCCACCATAACGAACTAACACACAAACATGAGTCATCCTTGAATTATAACAAAGTGTTTAATTCCTACAACCAAAAAAAAAAAAAAACAAAATGAGGCAAGAGAGAGGAAGGAAGACCATAATCAAAACTTCAATTAACAATTTATGGCTAAACATTCCACAACAACTACTATTTGCATTATTTTTTTTTCCTCATAATTTATCATACTCACAAAACAATGCAACAAATAAGGAGGAAGCCCATAATTAAAGTACCAAGCAAGCAACTATTTATTGCTAAACACTCAAAATAACAATAGTAAAAATTCAATATAAATACATAAAAAAAATTGATCATAGTTAAAAGCTTTTGCATTCTTCTTTTTTTCCTTCTTGGGATTTCATACTTATAAATCAAAGCAAGAAAAAGCACAAACCAAAATAACAACTAAATATTCATACTCAACTACCTCATGCCAACAAAAAAAACAAGTAAACTACACACCTTTTGTGCCTCATTCAACAAAGTAAAGATAAGCAAATTTTTGTATCAACAAAAAATATAAAATTGTGAAGAAAGTTTCTCAAGCTTACCCAAAGAGAGATTTCAAGAAATAGAGCTTTTTTTTTCAACAAATTTTTCTATCGCCGCCGCCTGCTGTTCGCCACTGCCTCCTGCTCAAATGCTTGGATGAAGGAAGAAGAAGGAATATGAGGGAAGAATGAGAAAACTTCGTGAGAATGGAGCACTGAGAAGTGAAGTTATGTATTTTTTTAAAAAGGGCAAGTTTGTAATTTCATAGCCCCAAAAGTCCTATTTGTCTTCAAAATTAAAACTCATCCTAAATCTCTTTAATACCCTTAAAGTTGTCCTATTTTTGAAAATTTCCCTAGATACGCCCACTCACCTCCTCATTAACCATTGAGGAGACCCAAACCGGAACATCATACACCCAAAAAGTAGCATCTTCCTCCTACGATACAGAAGAGGAAACCTGACCAAAAGAAGACCGGTGATCAACGGGAACTCGAGCCAACAGATGAGTTGCTCTATTGCTTGCTCTAGGGCACAAATTGAACGAAGCTCCTCCCCACAACGAAGCTTCTTCAACTATTTCCTCCACTAAATTCTTGGTTTTCGAAAGGTCTAGCTTCCGATCGTTGAGGGTGTTTACAATATCAGTGCAATTCAATTCAATGAGCAAGGGATAACGAGAAGCACCAATCAATCTACTGCTATGTCTCAAGCCTAACACAATCGTCTTCCCTCCAAGCGCCTTTATAGGCCATTTTCTTTTGCACATATGGATTCCAGTGCAGATGGAAGAACCTTGAGAGTCTCAAATGATCCAACCACATCCTCTCCGATTTTCAGCGTCGCACCAAGAAGCATCCATATTCAATTTTCAATCATTTTTCGGAGGGGCCTTCCACCTATTCAGTTTCTCTCGATTCTCTAATCTCATTGTCATTAGGTTTGACTCTTTCTCTTCTTGCAAATTGATAATAAAATTTTTGATTGTGTTGTTCTTGTGTTGTTCAAGATCCTTGAATTGGGTTGTGATGAGATTGAATATTGCTGCAAATGAGGATCTTGAACTATTTGGTTCCTATAATTCCAAATGCTCCAGATAATGATAATTGCTTTTGTCAGCTCCTCGTGATTTAGATTTAATTCCAACCACTCCTACACGTCTTGGGTATTCCAACTCTCCATGAAAATAGCATAAAAAGTGTGTAAGCTAGGGATGAAATTCAACCAAACCTTTTTAGAGAACTTGCAACTCCAAAAAACATGGCTACTTGACTCCTCCTTTAACCTGCAAAACGAGCAAAGGATATTAGTATGGATCCCTCTTTTTTGAATATTAAGCTTAGTAGGTATGACATCATTGATGACTTTCCACGAGCAAATTCTTGCTCTAGGAATTGCTTTCAACTTCCAAAAAACCCCACTTTTCTTTTGGCTCTAAGCATTTCGAGTAGAGATGTCCACGGGGCGGGGCGGGGCCGGGGAATGGATTCCCCGTCCCTGTCCCCGCCCCCTATTTCATTCCCCGTCCCCGCGAAATTCCCCGTTTAATTTCACGGGGATCGGGGCGGGGATTCCCCGCGGGGAATTCGCGGGGATCGGGTTCCCCGCGGGGAATTTTTCCCCGTTCCTTTTTTGTTTTGTTTTTTTGTTTTTATCTTTTTTATTTTTTAAATTTATTCTCAACCATAATAAAAATTATTTCTAAATGAATAATTTTCAATATAATTCTATTTAAAGTAAATGTTATAAAATTTCCTAATAAAAACAATAATATACCATAAGTAAAAATACTATAATGTCGAAACAACTTAATTTCTAAAAATTCAAATTTCAATATTTACAACGTAGACTTTAATTTTTTTTTATAACGAAATAGTCTTAAACTAATTCCTACTATAGTTTTTTTTTTTAAAAAAAATTCTATTTATAGGTAATAATATATATATATATATATATATATTAATCGGGGAATCGGGGAATCGGGGCGGGGCGGGGAATATATTCCCCGTCCCCGTCCCCGTTTAGCCAACGGGGAAAAAAACTTCCCCGCTCCCTCCCCCATTCCCCGTGTATTCGGGGATTCCCCGCCCCGTTCGGGGCGGGTCCCCGCGGGGCCCCGGCCCCGCGGGTTAAATGGACATCCCTAATTTCGAGGAGGAGGCCTTTGTTGACTCACTTATGGAAGTAGCTAAATGATAGGCGTTTTTCATAGAGAAAATTACTTTCGATTCTAGGCTCCATATTATTTCATCTTGGCAGAGTGTTCAAAATATCTTTGGCATCAAGGCTACTGAAATTTTCTTTTATGAACTCATCTTTCCATTTTCCTTGTTCATCCAACAAGATTTTCACTCTTTTGTTATGAAGCTCCTCTTTGAACCAGACCGAATTTCGATTATCCACCCTAATAATCTAAGGGTCTTTATCAATCATGATGTGGTTATCATTCCCAACCTTCCATCTAAATCATCTGAGGAACAAATCTCTTTCCCAAACCACACTTCTCTAGGTTAGGGAAGGGTTATTCTTCAAGGGCCCTTAAGAAACTCTCCATCTTTGAAGTACCTGCCTCTAAGCATTCGGGCAAGGAGGTCATCTGAGATTCTGATAAGCTCCAACTATGTTTTGCAAGCATAGCTTGATTAAAGAATGTAAGATCCCTAAATCCCAACCCACCTAGACCCTTACTCAGACACATCTTCTTCCAATTTATCCAATGCGCCTTCTTCTTTTCCTTGGAAGAACCACACCAGATTGAGCACAATAGCGATTAATCTCAGAACATATATTTTGAGGAAGCCGAAAACAACTCATAGTATATATCGGCATCGCTTGGACTATCGCTTTAATAAGCATCTCCTTGCATCCTTGAGAAAATATTTTCTCTTTCCATCCTTGAAGCACACTCTAGATGCGGTCCTTGATTTTATGAAACATTTTACTCTTGTTCCAACTGTTTTGTGATGGAAAACCTAGGTAGTGGCCAAGCGAGCTTGTTTTATTAACTTTTAGGATTCTACCCAGTAAATTTTCTTTAATCTCGCTCACATTTTTGCTGACCATGAATGAAGATTTTTCAAAGTTAATAGTTTGGCCTGACGCTTTCTCGTAAAGATCCAACAACTCCTTGATCTCATCACAACTCCTTTTTTCATCTTTGAAAAAGAACAAGCTATCATTTACCTAAAAAAAAAAAAAAAAAAAAAGTGTGAGTGAGAGTTGGACAATAATTATTAATACGAAAACCTTTTATAATAGAAATAGACTCTTCCCTGTTTAGGATGGTAGATAGCCCCTTAGCACGGAGCAAGAACAAGTACGGGGACAAAGGATCTCCTTGTCTCAGACCTCTACTAGGTTTGAAATCATCTTGGAGGGCTCCATTGATAAACAAATAGTACCTCACCATTTCTACACAGTTCATAACTCGCTCAATCCAGCGGTCATCGAAACCCATCTTGGCCATACTATCACATGTATCAATTTCACTAAACTAATTAAATAATAAAAAGGACGATCCTTTTTAGTTGTTAGAGTATCATTTTGTAGCAGAGGGAGAAAGAGTAATTCAAATTTGCAAATTATAATGATATACAAAAGACAACACTCATATTTGTTAAATTGAACATGACTTAGGGTCTGTTTGGGACGTTGAGTGAGTTATAATAATCTGAGTTATAATAGTCTCTGGAGTTAAATAACTATGCACTTCAAATACAAACTATTATAATCTAGACTAAACAACTTTGCATCCTAAATACATATTATATAACTTTACAAACTATTATAATCCAGACTATTATAACCCACTGAGCGTCTCAAATAGTCTCTTAGTGATTATAGTAGATAATTCATAAAGGATCATAAGTTTGAATTTCACACCCGTATTTATGATTTAAAATTCTAAAAAAAATTAAAACATCAATATTTATAAACTTTTAGTTATTCATAAAGTTCGCAAAAGTATGATTTTGTGAAATTTTAAAATAAAAATAGCTTGAAAATCATTTTAAAAACACATAAATTAAACATGATTAGATAATAGGCCAACCTTACACTTCACTTACCACAGAAACCAAAACAAAAAAGTTAATTACTTGTTAAGTTGTTAACCTCCTCTATTTTGAAAATTTAAAATAAATAAATAAAAATAAAAGGTCCTTGAAACACAAACTTGAATTTCCCTATCCATGTTGTTGAACTTATTAGGAGTTTACACCTTCAGCATTTTTTTAAAATAATTTTAATAAAAATACTTTTATATCTTGCAATTTTTTAAATAAAAAAATAGTTTAAATTTAAATAACAAATTCGTTTGGTTAAGATAACCTATCTCTTTATGTGTTTTTTCAAAATGAGTTTTAAAATTAACCACTTTTTTTTTTCAAAATGTTTTTTATTTATTGAACTTTTTTCTAAAAATAAAACATTTATAGTCATCTAAAATCACTTTAGAAACAATGTTAAACACACTTTAAATTAGTGATTTTTTCAAATATGCTTATAGAAAAAATAATTTTATTTGAAAAAAAAAATACTTTTTTCATGTTAATCAAATTTACCATGCTATAAAAAGTTTTAAATGTCAATATCGATGGAAATATCAAAATCTCAATTTTATAAAAATATCAATGAAAATATCATATTAAGTTCACATGAATAGTACTTTATTAATTTTTCTATAATATAATAAAAATATCAATTCACTCCTCATATTTAATCAAATCCATCAACACATAAAAATGGTGTGGTTTTGCTACACTACAATCTAGTTGCACTCTTGGTGGAATGAATTCCCCCATTTCATTTCTCTGGTTCTTTCTCTGCAAAAACAGAGCACAAAGACAGAGAGATAAGATTGAGTTCTTGAAGTTTAAACTATGGGTTTTGGGTCATTTTTGAAGGCTGAGTCAATGGTCAAAGTGTCTAAATCAGGCCAAATCAATCTTTGATGGAAAAGACAAAAGAGGGGCATATCAATCTGTGTTTTCAACCACTCATCTTTGTTTCTTTCTTGATCTCATTTTTTTAGATTTCTCTTTCTTTGCATCTTTTGTTCCATGATTTTTGTTATGGATAAAAATTAACAATAAAATTGAATTAATAGGCCTCCTAAAATACAAAAGTTCAAAGAGAGGATTTGAAAGAAGGTCTATGAGTAACCATTGAACCGTATGAATTCGAAAAGAAATATCCTAATAAAGGCTCAAGAGTTTGGCCAAAGCCAAGAAAAGTCGATCTCTTGAAGGGTTAGCTAAATGGCCTAGTTAGGTGACCCCATGAGGGGTCTACAAAATGACCTAGTTGGCAAAGTCCTTGACCTAGTTAGCCGATCCCTTGAGACATCTATAAAATGGCCTAGTTGGCCAACCCCTTGAGACATCTGCAAAATGGCCTAGTTGGGCGATCCCTTGAGGGGTCTGCCAAATGGCCTAGTAAGCCGACCCCTTGAGGGGTCTGCAAAATGGCCTAGTTAGCCAACTCCCTTAGGGGTCTGCCAAATGGCCTAGTTGGTATCGATCCCTTGAGACGTTCACCAAATGACCTAGTTGGCCGACTCCTTGAGGGGTTCGCAAAATGGTCTAGTTGGCCGACCTCCTTAGGGGTTCGCCAAATGGCCTAGTTGGCCGACCCCTTGAGGTTCTCGTTAAGTTGGCATGGAAGAGATTAAGTAACCATTCCATAATTATGATGGCCCAACAACCCAGCGAGATTTCTGGAAAGTGTTGGGTATTCAAGTATACGTTACAGATATACTATTATAAAATGATGAGAAGACGACATTTGAAAGGTATGCCCAAATACGACTACTTTTCTACTAGCTAAGTCACTTTCAAACTCGATTATTGACTTGAGCATCAGAGTGTTGGTGGCTTAACACCACCTCGTTATTCACATACTTCTATCTTGCAAGTACTTTTGGTTCTCATTAATACAAATCTTACCATTGATCCAACGATCCAAATTTCGATATCAACAGTTTTTTTTAACGTTTCAACTAGTTTAACTTGTTCTGGGTGATAATCATTTTATGAAAGTTTAAGTTTGAATTCAAGAGGATTGGTGTTAATGTTTTTATGTTGATTGTTATCTTTGTTTACATTATTGGCTAAGCTTTCAGAGCTCGAATTTATAGTCGCAATGCTTGTCAGACTATTTTGCTCAAGTGATTACGCGTGTAATAGAGTTCATTAGTTGATTATTTTTTAATTTCTTACTCAAGTTCGATCTCTTGAGCTAAGAGATAAAGACGATTTTCAAAGTAAGAAATAAAAAACAATCATGTGTTATATGATTCTCCAACACGTGTTTACTTTATTAGTAATTTATTAGTAAAAATTATCTAACATCTTATCATTTAATAAAGACATCTATAATTTCATTCATCTTTAATGCAATTTGGATGAATAGGAATGAATTGTGCTACTATTCATCTTCTTATGGGTTTCATCTCAAAAACATTCTACCTTTCAATATCACAAAATTATTTGTTTTAAATTTAACCTTTTAGCATAATGGATCTAACAATTTTTAGTGCTTTTTTTTTTCTTCACAAATGTAGAAGGGAAATTATAATTGATGGCTAGAAAATAATACTTGTAATGAAAAGAGGCTAAAAATATTTCATATTTGGATCCATAATTACTGGAATTCTAGGGAAGAGAGTGAATAAAAATTGATCTCCATCATACCCCACGTGTATAGCTTTATCTACATTTAGCTCAACTCAACCGCAAGATCTTGTAAAAAATAATTCTCCCCAACAATTTGTAACAACTTGTATTGACCGGCTTTTTTGGTTGGAAAAAAAATCTTTCAACAACTTTTTCCCTAAACTTACGCATTTCCTCCATCGATTTTCAAATGTGGCCAAAACATGTCCTTCGAAACTTCTCTTTGTATTTATCTTGTAGGTTTTTGCGACTTGTTTCCATTATGCTGCTTTTGACGTTGATCTTCAGTGGCCTGCTCCTTTTGGACGCCAACATGAAGTAGTCGTCATCCTATAATTCAAGCAAAATTCACAAGCATCAGCACATAAGGGGGTCTGTAAGGTGTATATAACTACAAATACATAAATAGTGTAATAGAGACACCCCTCCCAATGTGTATAACAATAAATACAAAGGATCAAAACGGTGCCTCTTCATGCGCTATATATATAGTGGTATAACAGTAAATACACAGAATAAAAGCAAACCATTCTTCATCTGTGACATATAAAATGCATGTATATAGTGTGTGTATAAAAATAAATACACAATATCTCATAAGGCAAGAGGGGTTCTGATGTGTATATAAGTACAAATACATTTATAGTGTAATAGTGACACCGTCCCAATATTTTTTATAGTGTGTTTTTTATTCTGTGTATTTACTTTTATACAAACTATATATATAACGCATGAAGGGGCGAAATGGATATTTACAATCAGCCCATACAACTGCAATTGATTTTTGTTTTAAAAAAAATCTCAACAACTTAGATCCAAAAAATGTCTAACAAAAAAAGAAGAAAAAACCTCCCAACAACTTAGATCACTAACAACCCTCCTAGATTCATGCATTTTGAAAAGGAGATTTTTTTTTTTTAAAGTTGACATGACGGAAATATAGGCACGACGACAATGTAGACAAAGATGAGAAGGTTGAGCGAGACAAAGGTCCTTGCTCGCACCAGAAATACAGTGTAAAAGGTTTTGGGAGTCGAAGTTCCCAGCCTAATTCGAGCGTTCAATAGTGTAAAAGGTTGAGGTAGGGGGTTTTGTTCAAGGTGGAGGGTTTCAAAGTTGAGGATCAATGAGGGGTAAATCGATTTGGAAGATGGAAGATTTGCAAATATCCTAATTCAATGTTGCAGATAATGTTACAAAGAAATATACGAAATGAACCGTGGAAATATATACCTACCTCACGGTCTTATATGCTTTACCATTGATTTGTTGGACGTGAAGAAGATTGAGGGAACGGTGGTGGGTCTGAATACGAAGGAACGACATGGGGTAAAAACTTTTAAAGGTTCAAACGATTTGCTGGACGTGAAGAAGATTGAGGGAATGGTGGTGGGTCTGAATACGAAGGAATGGCATGGGGTAAAAACTTTTAAAGGTTCAAACAACGTGGGGTTAGCAAGAAGGCGAGGGGGTTTTCATTTTCAAATTTTTCACATCTCTCTTCGTCCGATGCATTTTTTACTTGATTGATTGAGTTTTAAAATTAGTGGATGAGGTGTTTATTTGTAATTACTAGTTTTGAATGAGCTAAAATCTTTACATTAATCTTTAAATGGCTTTCTACATTGATCACTATTGTTGAATTTATCTCACAATTCCTTTCATTGTTCTAATTTAATTTGTTTTGATGGATTTTTTTTTTGTGTTCATATGACAACTCATGAAACCAGTAATGTGTTAAAATTCATCTTACAGATTAATTATTGGAGGGGAATAATGTATCAGAATGATGATTTGAAGCAATGCAACATATTTACCTCCTTTTACCTCCTTGATGCAATGCTTCTTTGTAGGCATTCTTTTAAGAGATTTAAAAGATTTTTTTGTAGTCATTCTTTTAAAAAAGTTAGAAGCCTAAATCTCTATCAAAGATATTTTCATCCCAAAGTAATTTTAAGATTTTGATAAAAACTGATTTTAGACATAATTACAAAATAAAACACACTTGCCATTTTTCAAGTTGGCCTATTTTAAAACAGCCATATTCAATGAGGAATGAGAGATTGAAACTTATCCACTAATTTAGTTCGTATCAGTCAATTATTAATGTTTCCAAACAAAATAGTATTTGACAGAATATTAAAGAGTTCATACTTTAAAGTGGCAATAAATTATTAAAACAAAAGGTTGTAGATAACCCAAACCCGATTTTATAAAAAGACAAATCTAAAAACACAAAGGTTAACATAGTAGATTTAAACAATAAAAAAATGTTAATAGACCAACTAAATTTTCAAAAATAAAAAACTATAAACAAAATCGTTATTCAAATCAACAAGCTTAATTTTCAAAAATAGGAATCTAAGAAGATGAGGCTTCCAAGCCATCTGTTGGCTATGATCATCTAACTTGAAGAATCCAACTATATTCTCAGTAAATAACAGTAACAATAAATTGATTGCATTCTTCATCCCAAAAGAAACACAGCATGTTTAATTAATACTTAGGCTGTGAAAACAAAATTTCCAAATTAACATAAGGAACCAGAATGTACGTCCACAGTGATCTCAGCCTACTTTTTCAAAGCATTTGTATGGAAAACAATACTTCATCCAGTTTCCCTGAAAATTGCAACTACATCTTCTGCAAAATCTGCTGGGGCCAGGAACTGTAAACAAATAGGCAAATCCTAGAATCAACCATCAGAACACAAGGGCAATTTGGGAAATTTGAGTGGTCTATTCTATTTCTACCACATGAAATTAAAAAGGTTAAATTGCAAGTTTAGTCCCTACACTTTTTCACGTTTGTATCTAAAAGGTTCCTGAACTTTTAAAAGTATTTTAATTGGTCTTTGAACTTTCAATTTTGTGTTTAATAGTTCTTAAACTTTAAAAAAATCTAATGAGTTCTTGAACTTTCACTTTTGTGTCCAATAGGTCTCTAACCTAGCTAAATTTTTTAAAACTTTTCTTTTGAATAAGAAACAAGCTTATAGCATTAGCACAAAATAGAGAACCCCCACCCAAAAGAAGACTAATTGCAAAAGACTTTCCAATCCCTAAGAATCATAGAGAGAGGGTTGTTACAAAAGAATTATAGCTGTGACACCACCAAGAAGTAGTGAGCTGTAAAATTCCAAAAAAAAGAGTAGAATTGAATTTTATGTCTAATAATACTCTAAACTTTTAATTTTGTGTCGAGTAGATCCATGAATTTAAAAAAGCATCAAATAGATCAAAGACCTATTAGACACATATTGACAATTTAGGGACCTATATTGGACACAAAATTGAAAGTTTAAGGACCTCTTTCACTCTTTTTAAAGTTCAAAGACCGAATAAATACTTAAAAGTTCGGGGACAAAATTTTCAATTTAACCAATTGAAAACAGTCACTTTCAATTTTTGATGATCTTGCGCTTTTCAAGTTATTCAGTTCCTGATAGTTGTGGTTCATGTACACAACCCAATTAGGAAAAACAAACACTAGACTGTGATACACAGTGTTCAAAGGATTCAGAAAATCTAACAAAGCAAAAGAAATTGCATTTGCAATAACGCGTCACTAACTATGATATTATGCCGACCTAATTCTTTCCCTAGCAATGCATCATAGCAAAGCAACATCAAATCGAAATTTTTTTTACAAAATTAGGCAATCTGATGTTGCTTAAATAGAGCAATATTTTTCCAAAAAAAAATACTTACATATATAGAGAAAGCAAAAGTATTAGACCTTTTTCATCGTTTTCGTTCTGCCCGCCACTTGTATACAGGTTTTGAAGTCGGATTGGCTATTTCATCTTCCCGGAGTTTACGTTTGCGACCCTTTTTCTGTTATAAGCATGTATCACATTTCGGATTCAATAATAATTTCAATACACAATCTACCCATTCACCAAAATGAAACAGTTAAAAACACATTAGAAAGTACCCTTAATTCCTGTTGCAGTGTCATATCCATATAAAGTTTCTCTAATTCACTGACTCTACTCCTCCTTGCCTCCAGTTCTTTGTAAGACGAAATGGTTTTCCTGTGTTCATAAAAAGTGCTTCACTAACCAAAAGGAAACTACACATAAATCAAGCAACATTCTAAGCACTGGAAATGAGCAGTAGAAATGAAAATCCCTTTGCTGAGTAAAATATGCATCACTTCCTAAGTGAGAAATTGAACCTCTAAAGATTCAAATCATAATTATTATGTAATAATCAGTTATGGAACCTGGTTGAAATCGAAAATAGAGGATTAAGTTTAGCCCTAAAATCCTTTCGCTCAGTCTTATCTGAAGCTTCCTTTGGAATACTTGGCTAGAAATAACCAAGACTTTTTGGTGGAAAGGAGAGGAATTAGACCTATGCTTCAACATGCAGAATCTTTAGCTTCAATGAAGAATAAAGCATGTGTTCAAACTCCATAACTGAATATATTTCTGTACTTGTACTCATAATGGGAGAATCTGGAAGTGAGAGAACATCTTTGTTTCTACTGACCGTTCAACACTCCAGCTCTAGGTAATATTCTCAGGCTTATACAGATACAAGCATCCAACACGAAGTTCTAAGTAATATTGGAAAAACCCAATGTCAAGAATTTTGGCGTACACCACCATCATGCAAGATAAAATCTACAGACAGACATTATTCCAATTTGAAGTATCCACCTGAACGTGATATTGCAATTGATTCTATCCCAATTGTCCAATTACTTAAAAATAAATCAAATGTAAATGCAGCTGCCTCACATATTATTAAAAGCCACGGCCATTTCTTTTTCATTATACATATGTAAATTCAGCATAACTACATTGGATGGAACACAACTGTTGATGTTCCACAAGTGAACACAATGGTTTACTTACAACTAAGCAACCAAAACTATATTACAGGGGATGTCATTAAAGACTAAAGAGGGGTGGAAAAAGATTCAATGGAGGTGAAGGAGTGGGAAAAAGTTCATTTGTTGGTTAAATCATTTTGTTCCAGTTGATGCTTCCGTGAAATTCATTTGACCCTTGTAATCAACTATAATCGGAGAGGAGTTGCGTGAACTCCTGATAAGGTGCCTCCTTTCTACAAGCTTGATTTATCGTTTCAGATCAACTAAAAGTGTCCTGCTTCTAAATATAAATATTTACATGCAGCAGTTTGCATCCTCAGTAAAAATGTTACCTTTTAATACTATCAGAAACTGCCTCAGAAGATGCCACCAATCTACCTCCAGAAGAACGAGATTGAATTTCATTGGCCTCCTCCCTGCAAGTAAATCAACAATGCTTTATAAACATAAATAACTTCACTGCATTAGAATGAGCAGGAAGCAAATGACTCAGGTTCACCAAAAATTTCTGCAAAATAAGTAGGTTGAATGCATTTTAGTAAGATGACATAAGGCCACAGTACCAAATGTCCTTTAGTATATATTTATCTATAGTATAAAAAGAATGTCCTTTAGCATATATTTATCTTATGTTAATGCATTCCCGAGGCTCTTGTTTGAAACCAAAAGAACAGCAACTATCGATGATCACATTATATGATTTCACCCATTTGCAGGCCAAGGATTATTTGATGCATTTTCGTATGGGAAAGTGGAAAAAGTTTTAAATTGTGCTCAAACCTGTCTTCAGCATAGTAAAGATGCTTATTTGATGGCTGATTATCAAGAGAATGCAACGTAGCTGTCAGTTTTTCAATTTTCTGTACAGAAGAGCGAGGGTTTGATTTATTAGATAAAGTAATAAATCAACAAGTTCTACAAAGGAATCCTTGTCAATAAAAGAAATGAAAGCTCGTTAAGAACCCACCCTTTTCTCACTCTGCATTTTCTGGAGTATATACCCTGCATCTTGGGTCTTCATCAACATGAGTTGCTCTGCAGTATACTTATTTACTTGACTCCTACAACATATAAGGATTAAGAGACATAAGAAAACAGAAAGAAGTACGGAAAATCAGTCGATGTTAGAAATCATCTACAATGATTACTCTGGTTTATGGACTCCATCAACTGTTCTCGTCCTAATCATCTTAAAGTAAAATTCATCTGGATTCTTGAAGGCTGCTTTCTCTTTAAGTTTCTGAAAATCAAACAACACAAAAAATACAAAACAACCAAATCAAGGACATGTCGATAGAATTCAATAAACAGCAGAAAATTGTGTTGACATTAAAAAATAGCGGAAGTAAAGGCATTTTAAACTTTACCCGTAAAGTATCTTCCTTCTTATGATAAGCCTTAGCACGCTCGATATAGTCTTTGTGTTTCTCAAGGAGCCCAAATTTTTTCCGAGAATACCTAATCAATTACAAAAATCCATCATCCATAAAAGGTCAAACATAACAATTAAAAAAAAGTAGTAGCATGAAAAGCCTTATCACTTACGGCTGAGCTCGCTCCTTGTAAGGCCGTCTAGGGACAGCATTCTTAAGGGACGACATTGCAACCAACAAGAGAGCAGAATGACGAAACCAAAGTGCGATTACAACCAAATAATGATCTTCAAGTCTTAGTTTCCCTACATCCGAACATAAAGCAATCATGCAAGTCAGTATCAGAAAATAAATCAACCCAAATTCCAGAAATCATAGATGAAATTCGAAGATACTATTAAACGAATAACACCCTAAATAACCAATCCCACAACCAGAGAAATCCGCATCACAATCAACAAGTTTCTAGAGAGAGAAAAAAAAAGTTGAAATTACTAACAGATGAGAATGGCGAACAACAGAATTTACAGTTGGATAGGTTTGGGGGAAGACGAAAGAGGGATTTGATTCTGCTGTTTACAGAGCAATTCTATTCTAAAATGAACAGAGAAGTTTAGGGTTTTTGCACGTATATGTGTTTTTTTCTTTCCTTTACTTTGACAATGATAAAAGATAAGAGAAAAAATTACGTAAGAAGCGGCCGAAGGCGGAGGGACACAGCGGAGGCACGAGCGGAAGAAAGACGGCGGGCGTCGTAACTGAACGGGAAAGAAGCGCGGCGGCGGGGTCCGCGGCGACACTGATCTGTTGAAAGGGAGGAGGAGCCGGCGTCAAGAAGAAAGAAGGTGGAGCACGTGAAAGTGAGAGGAAGATGAAAGGGTTTGGTTTTCTCTATTTTATTTTTTTTTATTTTAGGTTAAAATAACATATTGGACTGTAATTTGAATTTGGTTTCATTTTAGTTTTTATACTTTTAAATGTTTAAATTTAGTTTCTAAGCTCCCGTTTGATAACCATTTGGTTTTTGGTTTTTGGTTTTTAAAAATTAAGCCTATAAATACTACTCCCACCTATAGTTTTACTTGTTTTGTCATATACTTTTTGCCTATGTTTTCAAAAACCAAGCCATGTTTTGAAAACTAAAAAAAATAGTTTTCAAAAATTTGTTTTTGTTTTTAGAATTTGACTAAGAATTCAAATACTTCCTTAAGGGAGATGAAAACCATTGTAGAGAAATTGAGAGAAAACAAGCTTAATTTTTAAAAACCAAATGGTTATCAAACGGGGCCTAAATTTTCAATTTTAATAAAGCTTAAAAGTGACCTCTATTGTTAGTTTATTATTAATTTTTTTTTTTAAAAAAAAATAGTCTCTATTAATTTTCTTTTATAAAATTTAGGAATATGTTCACGTTGTGTTTTTCCTTGCGTGAAAATTATTATTATTATTTAATCAATTTCGATAAAAATTAACTTCAAACTAATGGTAGGGAATAATTTTGAGATTTATTGAAAGTACGAGAACTAAATTTAGACATTTCAAATTACATTGACTAATTGAACAAAACTCAAAGTACAAAGACCAAAATGGTATTTTAACATTTATTTTATTTAATAGAGTAGGCTGAGTTTTCTGATTTGCATCATTTAAATAAGATGTTTTAATTTAATCATTTTTGAAAAATTAATGAGTAAATTACACTTTTGGTCTTTGAGGTTCAAGTTAGGTTTCTATTTAGTTCTCAACAGTTCTAAAGTAATACTTTTTTCTGAGATTTAAAAAATAGTTATAAATGGTTTCTAAGTGAAGTTGACAGTTGACTAATAGATAAATGACTATGTTGGATCGTATGACAACACTAGAGGGGATGAATAGGATTGTTTACTAAAATTTAAAACTTTTTCAAGAAATTAAACTAAAATAATTCAATAAAAAATTAATTGACTAAGCACCCAAAAATGCTAGAAATATAGAATAATTTTTCTATACATATAATCTACTCAAATAAATAATTAAATAGCAGAAATTAAAATAGTAGAGAAAAGAAACGACACCGAAGATTTTTATAGTGGTTCGGAAATTTCTACTCCACTCCCCAAGACACTTTCTTAGGTATTTTACTGCAATAGTCCTCTTACGGGTGAAAACCAAACCGATTTTTCACTCTTTTTAAGGGTCAAGAGCCAACCTCCAACTGATCCTTTTGCAAGTTCATGATCCAACCTATATTGATCCTTTTAATGGGTTCATGATCAAACCACTATGATCCTTTTATCGAGTTCAAGATCAAATTACTACAAATCCTTTTTCGAGTTTAGGATTAAACCACACAATCCTTTTTCAGATTATGGATTAAACCACTCACTCAAAATTTCAAGGTGTACCCACACCTTAATACAAAACTCAATTGAAAGATGAAATTAAAACTCCACAAAAATAAAAACTCTCACAAGAGTAGATGCACAAGTTTGAAGCACTCAAAATTATCTAATCCTCATAAAAAGACTATCTCTCACAAAAAGATTATAATAGAAATGGAGTTTTGAAGAATAGATAACAATTGAGTATTGGGAGAGAGTCTTTCAATAAGTTTAAGAGAGGAGAGATTGTGAAAAAGAGGGAAAAAGATATTTAAATAAGGTTAAAAGTTATGGTAAAGTTTGGGCGATTGGATCTAGGTTAAATAGATCAATGGTAGAGAAAAATTGGGAGGAAAATGACTAAAGAATGATTAAAAAAATAATTTAAAAAATGGTTCCAACTATCTTTAAAAATGGCCACGTGTTGCAATGTTATTCATCCGCATCATTGCAAAATAGTAGTTTCTTTTTCTCAATCTTCTTTTGGTCATAACTTTGTCATTTGACGTTCGATTTGAGCGATTCAAAATGCGTTGGAATCGTCTTTTCGAGCTCTACACTTTGGAAATTTTAAAACACTAAAATAATTAGTAATTCAAAGGTTTATTATCATCAAAACATATAGTCGTATGATTGAAGCTCGTAAAGCTCACAATCTGCTCCTTTTTGATAATGACAAACTACTCAAAAAGTATATTCTCAAGGTAGATGAATAACAATAGCAAAAGTTTTTTTTTTTTAGTACAATAGCAAAAGTATTCAATTAGTAAACATCATATTTAATAACTAAATATCACATATATTTTTCTAACTAAATTCTCCCCCTTTTGTTATCATCAAAAGATAATAATTAAAAACATAAGCTCCCCTAAATCATAACAGTCATTAAAAAATAAAACTCCTCTTCAAAGCAATAATCAAGTAACTAATAATAATAAGTTCATTTAAGCTCTCATAATAAATGAAGTCAATCATTTGGTGCAAAAATAATCCAGAAATATAATAAACTCAATAACACAATGGAATCAATAAAAGCATCAAAGCACATAATCCCAATTTTAAAGTAACAGTAATTTATCTCAATAAATCAATGAACATTACTCTAATAAGGATATATATGCAATCATGATATTTTCACAAGAAAATATATAGTTCCCCCTAAACATGTAAATCATATAATAAATGAACAAATAAATAAGTACTCTGAAAACAATAACTCCCCCCCCCCCCCCCCCCCCCAAAAAAAAAAATAAAATGCATTCTCCTTCTTATAAGCAATGATCATTCAAGTGAAATTCATCCAAGAATAATACTTTGCACAATATATTAATTTTAAAAAGGTCACGGTAGTTGAATCTATCTCAAACAAATCATCAATATTTTTCAATAAAAACTCATTCAAGAGGAATATGACATAAGACAAATAAGATTCTAAGAGGGCAATTTAATACTCATGAATATGCACTAAAATTTTCGTATCTATAAAAGATGTAGTCTATAAATAGACAAACAATAAAGATAAATGTCAAACAAAATATTCATAAATATCTCATGGACATTTAATCTAATAATCAATCAAGTTCAATAATCAATTAAAAAATACTCAAAATCAATATAGTAAGTTAAATCACAATTCAATAATAGTAAAATTTTCAAAACAAATCAATAATTCAATTTATTCAAAAAAACGTTAATAAGAGAATTGTAGACATATTTCAATTCCACAAAATATCATAGTATCATAACTTACCATTCAAACACTCAAATTTCAAAGATAATATAAAATTCAAATTCCAAATATAAAACCTTTCTAATAAAACAATCCAAGAATGAAAAATTTTAATTCAAATTAATTTAACAATAATATTACAACGTATTTCAAATTAACTCAATAATCATTTAAAAGATAAAGTTACCAAATATAGATATTTCCTTTTGAAGCTCTATGAGAGCTATAAATGTTGTATTTGAATTTTGAATAATTTCCATTTGGAGCTAAATCAATCCTTTGAAATTTGACTTTTGGAGCACACCTACAAAATAAATTATCAAGTAATTTTTGGTACTCATACTTGTTTGGGTCCACGTATGTTAGTTTCAATCTTTGGAACCCATTTCTTTTTAGTTCCAGCATTCATAACATTCATACTATTTGGTATAGACAAATTATAACATGAATTTGATTTATGACCGAACTTGCCACAAGAGAAACAATGAATATTATGCATAAAATTTCATTTACATAATATATATGCATGTTCTTTTTCACATAAGTGTTCCTTTTATAAGTATTTTGGAAGTTTGCTTTATAAGGAACATTTTTCTTTCCATAAGCATTAAGAACATTTTTCAATTGGTAGCAATTTGGTCTAATATGACTTGTAATTCCACACTAATGACATGTATGAACAAATTTTGCATTATGCACAAATCTAGCATTATGCACAAAATTAGACTTGGCATGATAAAGATTTTTCACAAACTTTGGTACATGCATAATTTTGGTACATCATGCTTATGCACATGTTTTGGTGCATTATGCTTATGCACATCACATGTTGGTAAAACATTAGGCAAAACATCATTAGGCATAGAAAATGCTTCAACAAAAGTAGTTTTGGAACTAAATGGAGTAACGCTCTTATCAATATAACCAAGACCTCTTTTGTCATTTAAAGGTTTGCCCATCTCAATAATTTTATCCAATTTTTGTGCACCTATTGTTAATTTCTTAATAGACTCTTTGGCACAATTAAGCTCATTCATAAGATTTGACTCTTTTTCTCTTAGAGTTTTAACAAACTCATGTAATTCAAAGATATCATGCTCAAGAAATTTAATCTTATCTAACATAGTACATTTATCTTTATCAGATGAATTCTCAACAACATCATGTTTCACAACATTTTGACATTTAATTTCAAGCAAGTATTTTCTTTAACTAATGACTTATTTTCAACAATTAAAGCATTCAAGTCATTTTTCAATTCTAAAAATGAGGAATTAATTTTCCCATAGTCTTCCTTCATACTACTAAACTCATGCAACAACTCGTTATTTTCATAAGCTATTTTAGAGTTCTTCTTTTTAAGAGACATGTATTTAGAGCCTACTTTTTCAAAATCAAGTTTAATTTCATTATCATCCATAAGCTCATCATAAGAGAGATTTTCACTACTTACTTCTTCGTTGTCGCTTTTGTCATCAGTGTGAGCCATCAAGCACCAATGTGATAATTGAAAATCTTCTTTCTTCAAATTTTGGCAATTTTCTTGATTTCTAGTTTTAGAAATTTCCTTCATATCAAGAAAATCATTAGAAATATAAGATGGAGATTAAATCAAATCATGATTAACTCTAATGTTTGCCACAAGCTCAAACAATTACATTTTCAAGAAGATTTTGAAAAAGAATTTAAGAAATATAATTTTTGAAAATTTCCTTCCAAACAAAACACTTTTTCAAAATTTGAATTTCAAGGAAAAAAAATAATTTTCAAAAAGTTTCTTCGGGACAAAAAATTATTTCAAAATTAAAAAAGTTAAGAAAAAGAAGATTTCAAAGACCGATTTTAAAGAAAAAATTTCTAGTGAAAACAGCTTTTAGAACGCAAATTTTCAAACTTTTTGCTCAAAAACAGAAAATTTCAGATTTAATAAAAATAAGAAAAATAATTTTTTTTTAAAAAAATAAAAGAAAAACATTTTTTCCAAATACTTTTTGAAAAAAAAATGAGCTACCCACTCTTATACCAATTGTTGGAGTGAAAACTCAAACAATGGATATCGGATGGAATAACTTTTGAAAAATATATTCGATTTAAAACAAGAGTAACCTCACTCTGATACCAATTGTAGGATCGTATGACAACACTAGAGGGGGTGAATAGAGTTGTTTACTAAAATTTAAATCTTTTTCAAGAAATTAATCTAAAATAAATCAATAAAAAAAATTAATTGAATAAGCACCCAAAAATGCTAGAAATATAGAATAATTTTTCTATGCATACAATCTACTCAAATAAATAATTAAATAACAAAAATTAAAAGAGTAGAGAAAAAAAAACGACACCGAAGATTTTTATAGTGGTTCAGAAATTTCTACTCCACTCCCCAAGACATTTTCTTGGATATTTTACTGCGATAGTCCTCTTACGGGTGAGAACCAAACCGATTTGCCACTCTTTTTAAGGGTCAAAAGTCAACCTCCAACCGATCCTTATGCAGGTTCAAGATCCAACCTATATCGATCATTTTCATGGGTTCAGGATCAAACTACTACGATCATTTTATCAGGTTTAGGATCAAACCACTACAAATCCTTTTTCGGATTCAAGATTAAACCACTACAATCCTTTTTCGGATTAAGGATTCAACCACTCATTCAAAATTCCAAGGTGTACCCACACCTTAATACAAAACTCAATTGAAAGATGAAATTAATGTTGAGATTTATGCCTTAAAGCCTCGTAATTAATGATTTATTTAATAATAAATAATAATTTTGATTATTTTATTTGCAATATAATATTATCCATTATATGAAAATTTCAAGGTTATTAGTGTAATCTTGAACAGTATGTGGTTGACGTATGAGAGGATCATGTTCAAGAAATTCAAAGAGTTAATATTAAGAAAGCGGAAGCAATTTCGGATCTCGAGCACTCAAAGTACATCAATTTAACCAAACAAAAAACATGCTCAAAACTGGAAAAACCCAAAAAGTATGAACACATACCTTTGTAGCTCAAATTCTCCAAATTCTTTGCAAATCTTGGATCACCAACACTACTTTGACCACCACTAGAGTCTTCCCTACTATTCTCAGCCCTTGGAATGGATTGTGGGATCTTTGTTAAGAGAATTTTTAGAGAGAAGGAAGAGAGCTCAATACAGTTTTTTTAAAAAAAACTATCAAAGAAATTCACTCAACCTTTTGTGTTTCATTCCATTTATAGGCACTAATCAAACTTCATTAGGCTTCCTATGGAAGACAACACTTGGCTTCCTATGGAAGACAACACTTGGCTTCCTATGGAAGACAACACTTGACTTCCTATGGAAGACAATACTTGGTTGGATAGGATTAGTCAAGTTTCAATTAAATCAAAAATAAAAAAAAAAAAACTTGATTAATTAATTAAACCATTTAATTAATTAATTTAATTATTTAATTTAATATCAAATATTAATTAAATAATTAGACCAATCCCTCTCTTTTATGACCAATCGTTTGTACATGAATCCCTATTCATGTATTAAACCGAACAAATATTTAAATCACATTTAAATATGTTCCTCTCTCTTCCTTGTGGTTTTAATTCATAATTAAATTATAGTACGTTAAGTATATCGCATATAATTAACGTTTACTCCCAAAATCGAATTTGAACAATTCAAATTCTTTTCTCTCAAATTATTCCAAGGCTTAGTCTGATCTAGTAAGGGGACCTAATGGACCTACAGATCATGAGCTCCAACGATACGAGATTAACCGACCAAACTCTTTAGCCTAGCTAATCAACATTCGTTAACCACCGGGACACTCCACTAAAGCCCAGTGGCTGCACTCTCCTCACTGTAGATATATTTCTGTCCACTCGATATAACCATGATTAGTAAGTTGATCCTTCACAGGTCATTCGTAATTACAGCTGGGTCAAATAAACCGTTTTACCCCTGTAATTACTTCTTGTTCCTTTAGTCCCACTGATCCTCTAATGAACTTGGTTTGTGGGCCAACCAACAAACCGAATCCCTCTCGGGCCAATGAGAGGGTGGGCCCATTGTTCAAGACCCGGAGTCAGCACTTAAGGGAACAACCTCTCTACTAATCCTTAAAGCAGGTAGGAGTGAATTCCATCTCGCATGACTATGTTCCCAACTATCTATCCGGTCTTATCCCCAAAATGGGAGGCTTATTGAGTCGGCGATCTTGGGCCACTCTCACCCATGCAAATCTAAGGATAATCCCGAATAAACAGGAGTTCATAGCACGCTCAGGATTAAGATCGAGTTACCTAGGTCATCGTATGAATATAGTCAGTTAAAACAGTAAACGGAGTTATAAAGTTTAAGTGACTATTTCGCGGTCCGGTCTTATGCAAATTCATTGCATAGGACGCCCCCACTCGCATGTCTCCACATGAACGATTCAAGATCACATCGTTAGTACTATACAAAGTGGGCCGCGTCCATAGTGTCCCCAGAATAAGGTACCCAGCCTTATCCTTATACTATAGACCATTTTGGCTATTATTCGAACTTGATCCACTTTTATGTCATACATAAAGTTCAAGTATACATATTATAGCCAAGGGTTCTTAGTTCATTGGATTTGGGTTATAGAATACACAATTCACTTTATTCAATAACACATTTACTGAATAAACCTCAATAACATCTTTATAGTAAAATATAATATACATTCAGTTTACAAAACCACGAGTTTTTAGGACACAAAACCCAACAGAAATAACATAAAGAGTCATAGTATATAGATAAGGTTGGGTGCCCTATCCTAGTAACACTATTGATACGACCCATTTTGTAATAGTTACAAATGATTTGATCCAAATCGTTCATGTGGAGACATGTGAGTGGGGGTATCTTATACAATGAGTTTGTATAAGACTGGACCACGAAATCTTAATCTCTTTTTATAAATCTGTTAATTGAAAAAATTAATATTTCATCAGGATGATCATATGCGACTCGATCTTAATCCTGAGTAAGTTATGAATTCTTGCTTGTGAAGGCTTGTTATTTGATTTGCATGGGTGAGAGTGACTTTTGTAGCCGATTCAATATGTCTACCATTTTGGAGACTTGACCAAATATGGAACTGGGAACATAATTTCACAAAATGGAACTCACTCATTCCCATATTAAGGGTAAGTAGATGAGTAGTTTCCTTAAGTGCTGATTTCAGGACTTGAACAATGGGGCCTCACCCTTTCACTGGCCTGAGAGGGACTTAGTTTATAATTAGATTATAAACAGATTGTTCATTAAAGGATCAGTGATACTTAAGGTGCAATATGTAATTATAGGGGTCAAACGGACTTTTGACCCAACTGTAATTACGAACAACTTGTGAAGGATCGACTTACATGTAATGATTATATCTATGGACACAACTTGTCTTACAGTGCATAAAAGTGCAACTCTAGGTCTATAGTAGAATGACCTATAGTTAATGAATGAAAATTAATTAATTAAAGAGTTTAATTAATTGATTTTGTATCATTAGAGCTTATAATCTGTAGGTCCATAAGGTCTCATTATTAGCTCATAGTAACACTAAAAGATCAATTTAGTTGAAAGAAAAATTTGAAATGTTCAAATTAATATTTAATATATTAGATATATTAAATATAAAAGAGAAAAATATATTTATTGTATTTGATACATTAAATTTTAAAATTTGAAATGTATATTAAATACATTAAATAAAAGATATTTATAGAATTTGAATAAGATTCAAATAAATAAATATTGTAGAATATTTGAATGAGATTCAAATAAATATAAAATATATTTTAATATATTAGATATTAAAATATAATATTTTAATTATGACAAATATTTTCCTTTGGTCTCTATAAATAGGACCCTTGGGTTGGATAACACATATCTCCTCAATAGAGAATTAGAGAATTCTCTCTAGACCTCTTCCTCTCCAATCCTTTATGAATTTTCTTTCAAGAGGCCCCCAGATCCGCTAGAAATATCTCCATATTTACTCAAAGTAAGTTTGCTTAACCTTATTTTTTAGTTTAATTTTAAATAAAATCAAAGATGATCCAATGTTTCCGCTCCAGAGTGAAATGTTCATTCTTTTAATTAAAACCCTACAAAAATAAAAACTCTCACAAGAGTAGATACACAATTTTGAAGCACTCAAAATTATCTAATTCTCACAAAAAGACTATCTCTTACAAAAAGATTATTATAAAAATGGAGCTTTGAAGAATGGATAAAAATGGAGTATTGGGAGAGAGTCTTTCAATAAGTTTAAGAGATGAGAGATTGTGAAAAGAAAGGGGAAAAGATATTTAAATAAGGTTCAAAATTAGGATAAAGTTTGGGCTATTGGATCTAGGTTAAATAGATCAAGGGTGGAGAAAAATTGGGAGGAAAATGACAAAAGAATGATTTAAAAAAATAATTTTAAAAATGGCTCCAATGGTCTTTTAAAATGGCCACGTGTCGCAATGTTATTCGTCCACATCATTGCAAAATAGCAGTTTTTTTTTCAATCTTCTTTTGGTCATAACTTTCTCGTTTGACGTCCAATTTGAGCGATTCAAAATGCGTTGAAATCGTCTTTTCGAGCTCTACAATGTGAATACTTTAAAACACTAAAATAATTAGTAATTCAAAGATTTATTATCATCAAAATATATAGTAGTATGATTGAAGCTTGTAAAGCTAACAAGTCAGGTGTCAATTTAAAAATTAAAAAAATTATAAAAAAAAATGTGTCACTCCATTTAAAAACTGACACCACAATTATATCATGTCATTTTTTCATTAGTCAACCGATAATAACTTCACTCAGGGACTATTTAGAATTATTTTCTAAACCTATGAGACTAAAGTGTTACTTTTCAAATCTCAAAGACCAAATAGAAGCTTAACTCAAACCTCAAAGACCAAAAGTGTAATTTATTTAAAATCAATTTATACTTGATTGTGTATCAATTTTTACTCTAAATTTTCAATTTGATGTAATTGAACCTTAAATTTTTATGAATGTTTTAATCTTTACATCAAACTTTAAGAACTATTGCAATTTTTACTTTCTAATAAACTTTCATTTCAAAAATTGTTAAAAAAATATTTTTTTTGTGTGTTTGATGAATTACAAAACATATATTAAGTATGAAATTGATGAAACTTGAAGAAAAAAACATGAAAGTTGAATTTTTGTTGAAATTTATGAGTTTTGAGAGTTTTGTTTAATCATCGATATTGTGCATTAATCTAAATTCAATTTTATACAAAACTTAATTTTTGTTGAAATTTTGTAGTTGTAAAATATTATTGATTTTTATTAAAATTAGTAGGTAAATTTAGCATAAATAGAACAAATGGTAAATATTGGAACAATTGTTTATGTCAAAGATTCAAATTGACTGTATCTAAAAAAAAAGATTCAAATTGATGCCCAAAGTGAGAATTGCTCAGCGGTAATTTGCATGTGCATGTACTACCTCCCTTGAGGTCGAAAGTTCAAATCTCAATTCCCCCACATTTGTTGTACTCAAGAAAAAAAATTCAAATTGATGCAATTGAAAGTTTATAGTAAAAAATTGATACATCATGTCAAGTTTAGAGTATAAGTTGATTTTTCTTTAATTCTTAGCTGTTAATTTAAAAGAATGACTAAAAAATCATAACAACTATAAAGGTCTAATTAGGTATTTGAATTATTAGAAATGTGAAAATATTACTTTTTTTTAATTATTTTAACAACATTTGGAGGTGGGAGAATTCGAACCTATAACCTCTTGGTTATAAGTTCATACTTTATGTTAGTTGAGCTATGCAAAATATTACTAGCACATAGATATCCAAGTAACTCATTTCCCCCTTTTAAATTTGTATTATTATAACAATTTACTTTAATCTAATTATTAATTTTAAAATATAATTAATTATTGAGAAAAAATCAAATTTGACTCTAAACTTGTTAGGTTGTATCAATTTGGACCCTAAACTTTTAATTTCATTAAATTAGACCATAAACTTAAATAAGTGTTGCAATTTTTACCCTCGATTCAATTTCTGCTAAATCGCCCACTAATTTTAACAAAAAAAAAAAAAAAAAAGTCTTCATAAATTCATTAATTTCAGTAAAATAAAGTTTTGCACAAAAATAAGTTTGACAAATGCACAAATTGACCATTAAATAACGTTGTCAAAATTCATAAATTTCAACAACAAAAATTTAGCTCTAATGTTATTTTTTTTAAAATTTTATCAATTTCATATCGTACATATGTTTTACAATTCATTGAACGCATAAGAGAACTTCTTTTAACGATATTTGGAGTAAAAATTTATTAGAGAGTTAAAATTACAACACTTTTTAAAGTTTGAGGTTAAAATTGCAACATTTATCTAAGTTTAAGGTGCAATTTGATGAAATTAAAAGTTTAAGGTTTAAATTGATACAACTTGACAAGTTTATGGTCAAAATTGATTTTTTTTTTTAGTTATTTTAT
Source organism: Trichosanthes truncata (assembly GCA_033996785.1). NCBI lineage: Eukaryota > Viridiplantae > Streptophyta > Magnoliopsida > Cucurbitales > Cucurbitaceae > Trichosanthes > Trichosanthes truncata. The sequence goes on along the minus strand of JAWPNB010000004.1, from coordinate 30,174,431 downwards.
GGCATAGATGTTTGTAATATAAAATAGGGAAAGATTATAAGCATTGTATAAAGCTCGCAACTGGGTAAACAATTCTAAAACATACCTTTTCATGTGGATTTATTCTCTTCTTAGTTATTTTATGGCATAGATGTTTGTAATATAAAATAGGGAAAAATTATAAGCATTGTATAAAGCTCGGTAAAAAAATTCTAAAACATACCTTTTCATGTGGATTTATGCTCTATTTGACGTATGAATTTGGTAAGAAATGATTTCAAATTCCAAAATTTATAAAGATGGAAGTGATTTCAAATTCCTATTTGCATTAGGAACCAAAATTGATTTGAAATCTCCGAAATTCAAAATTTCTTATTTGGATGCTCACGAGAAATGAAAAGAAAGTATAACATTTTGCTATTATGCCCTTATGATTTTGCATGAAGTTATTTTGATTAATAACAAAATATTTTAACATCAAATAACAATGTAAAATACATATAACCATAAAAACATACCATATATCAAAACAAATGAACTTATTAAATTAAAAATTTCCAAATGTCATCATTATTGTAAAAAAGAAAATAAAAAAAAAAGTTGCAAATATCTTAATTCAAAAGATGAATTTACAACACATGCACAACTAAAAATTAAATAAAATAATAGAAAATTAAGAGTTAATAGATGTTTTGAATTTTCTAAATTAATGAAAGAAAATATAAACATCTAATTAGCTGATAAATAATCTTGCCACATATGAGCTGCAATTGAATCTCGAATTTGTTCACCTCTTCGTCCATCCTCAGTTAAATTTACTGATGCTAGAGGATCACGACCAATGTCTATTTCACTATCAACTTTTGCAATTAATCTCTCATCTAGATCAAAATTCATAAGAAAATTATGCATAATGCAACAAGCTATATAACTATATCTGTTTGTGTCTCAAAATTGTAATGTGGTTCAGTCCCACTAGCAATAATTTGAAACTTCTTCTTTAGTACTCCAAATGCTCTTTCAATTGCATTTCTTAAAATGTATGTATGTGTTAAATAACTTTTTTGGAGACTGCGGTGCACATGTTGAAGACTCCTTAGATGGTACCTTATTCCACAATAAGGTGTAATAAAGTGGGTTTCTCAAGAATTTCATTTCAAACATGGAGGTTGAAGGAGGAAGAGACAAAACTCTTTTTTTCCAAATGACAATTTTGCCCTTCCCTACATTACTTAAATTTAATCTAAAGGTTGATTGCAACACTTATTAAACTTTAGGAAGACAATTGATCAAATTAAAAATTTAGGGGTGTAATTATTACAAACCTTAAAGTTTATGGATGATTTGTGCAATTTTCCCCAAATTAAATTAAAGTTAACATATAGTAAAACTAATACTAACTATAAAATGGTTCGAAAATCAACTTAATAAGTGACCTAAAATTCAATATAAAAAATAGGGTTAACTACATGAATGGCATATTTGGAACCAAATTTTACACAAATGGCATGTTTTGTTATTAATATTGACTTTGTCACTTTTCAAGCCAAATAGAAGCTAAATCTAAAAGAACATTACTCATTTACTCCTCTATTTATTTCTCTCTCTATATATATAAAATAAAAATAAAATATATGGATACTTTCCATAAACATTGAAACCTATATCCTTCCCTCCAAACACCATTAATTCTGTATAAGGAATATAATAGATGAAAGATTTTTACGATTTTCCTCCTAAAATCTAGGGATTTTAAAAACTAGACAACCTTTTCCATTATCAACAGTTCCATTCTTCATACGTAGGGGGTATATATATTATATATCTGAAAATATAGTAGGGGTATATATAATATATATCTGAGAATATAATAGGAATATCATGTTATCCCAAACATATATATGTATTGGTACAATATACAACACAATATATATTTAGGAACCCATTGAACATTATATATTACATACAGTATGTATAAAATGGATAGACCATGTTATGACATTATAGCTATATGTTGTAAGGTTATCTCAAAATTACTAGGATTATTACCAATACAAAATATATGACGATTATTTACCTATATTTATATAATATATGTCTGTAAATATAACTATATTTATTGCCTACATAAAATATAATAGAATTATATACATACGTATATATAATATACTTCTATGTAAAGGAACTATCCATACTGCTTTCTTTAGTCTAAAATATAAGATTTAAATAAAAAAACCAAATGAAAAACAAAGAAGAAGGAATAAGGAAGAAAATTGGCTTACTCATTTTGGAGAACAAAAATTTGTACATGACAATTGAACCCACAATTGGAGAAGAACGCCGGTGGAGAAGACCATTAATTAGAATAATGGAGCATGGTTATTAATGGTAACAAGAAATTCTAACCTAATTCGAATAGTAAAATATGGAAGAAAAAATATTTACTATTACAAAAAATATATTAATGTAAGTAATGGTAACATTAATTACCTAAATTGAATGATTTAATTATGGAAACAATAACTGATAATCATAACAATATTATAAATATATGCAAAAATTGTAAGGGTACAAATGGAATAAATTGGTCTCATAAATATGAGTCATGCTAGAGCCGATAATTTTTTTAAAATGAGACATTTATGAAATATATGGTTGAAAACGTGCTCTTTGACACAATTTTCCTAAAAAATAAAAGTAATTAGTGTATAGGTTCCACATGGCATCTTCTTACTCATGTTTAAAGGATACTTTTTGAAAATAAAACTTCACTAAATATTAAAAAGGATATAATATCATTTTCCTTTTTTTTCCATACAAAATCTAAAAAAGAAAAAGAAAACCGAACTTATGCTTTTACAAAACAAAATCCTGTAAACAGCCCAAATTGTGGGAACTATGTAGCCGCCCATCTCTCTCTTCAAATCTATCATGCCTCTCTTGCAAAATATTGAGCATTCTTTTGACTTGCTATAAGGCAACTTCATCTTCAAAACTTTGCCTTTAGAAAATTGTTGTAGTTTTTATTTTCCCTTTATCTTTTTATTATTATTTTTAGATAAGAAAATTATTGTAGTGAAAAAAACTCGATCAACACAGAGGACAAAAGAAGCAGCAAAAGAAAAGATGGCTAAGATGAGACATGAAAAGAGATAATAAACTTTTTCTTTTTTAAGTATAACAAATGTGAGGTTGGAAATTTGAACCTCTAACTTTAAAAGAAAGAATACTTAAAAATAAAACTTTAAAAGAAAGAAGTAGATATTTTAGTCGCTGAGTTATGTTCATCATGTTGGCCGCAAAAAGGAAAAAAAGTTTTGCCACACTACTCAATCATTTTTCTTCATAACCACATAGGGTGATGGTCGTGTGGTTTCAAACATATCAAGTGGCCTACATCTCCAATAATATTCATTAACATGTTTGCATGTTGTCATTTCTATAAGAGTTTCATCATCGTTTCTAATAATTTGATATTTTTATGTTTAAAATAGTTAGATATGTTTTACTTCTATGTATGCACTCTTTTTTCAACAATAAGATATTTTCTTACCAATCAAGTATTTTGTTTTATTGAAAATTCAATACCAAACATCAATTTTCTAAATTCATAATTTAGAATTTGAAATGATTACATTCTCGCCTTTTTTGAATATAAGCTCAATTAATTAAGACATACATCTGTTTTAAAGGTCAGATGTTTGAATCTTCACTCCTGTATTGTTGAACTAGAAAAAGGAATTGCATGTCCAAAATTGGAGCATACAAAAATATCATTATAATTTTTTACATGTTTTTGTTTTCAAAAACAAATTCAAATCAGCTAACATGAGCATATCTTAGTGATTAAGGCACTACTTCCTTTTTCAAAAAAAAAAAAAAAAACACTATCTTCCCTAGAGGTTGAATGATATGGATCACGGTTCAACCTCAATTTCATGTGTTACAACCTAATTCAAGTGAGGATGGACCATTTGAAGCTTTGGAGGTCAATGTGTGCAAGATTGAAGTTGACCATGAATGATGTGGCCAAGTCATTAATAACAATGCCTCAAAGTCCAATTACATAATAGGACATTCTTTTTATTTTGATGTTTTAATTGTAATTTTAGTTTTCAAAGTTTAGACATTAATTAGGTGGTTGGGAAGTTGAAATTAATGAGGGTAGTTAGGAAGTTAATTAATTAGGTGGTTGGGAAGCTCAATTAATGAGGGTAGTTGGGAAGACCATTTAATAAGGTAGTTGTGTTGTTAATGTACAAGAATTCCTTGCCTATAAAAGGCATTTGTATTGCTAGTGAGAAGAAGAACAACTTTGATGATGTTTCAATGAAATTGAGTCTTTTAAGCTTAAAGGCCATGAGCAACTTTCTTTGCATATCTTGTGTTTAGATTTGCATGTAAGGATCATTCAAGTGGTGTTGATCAAACTACTTGTGGAGTGATTCGAATCTAGAGTTTAGAAACGCGTTTTCTATACTCTTGATATTGATCATCGAGGTAAATCCGGTTCTATCCTCTTCCTTGGGATGAAATCATCTTGATTTGGGGTTTTTGGGTTTTAGTTCTAAAGGTCTTGTTCTTCAACAAGGTTGTTAGATCTAATTTCCTCGAAGTTTCGTATCATTTGGTATCAGAGCTTTAGGCTCTAGATCGGATATATGTTTCCGTGGTTTCTGTTCTTATCTTCATTTTGCTTCTGAAATTTTGTTATTTTTGTTCAGTTCGTCACCTTCTGCAATTCATATAAAACTCAAAACAAATATCATTTCCGTTCCTTTTTTCATTTTAACGTCTTCTACAATTATTTAGATCTGGGTTCGATCTACAATTCCCTCTTCTTTGAGGTCTTCAAAATCGGCTTGCTTTAGAGTGAAATATTCGTATTTTGAAAATCTGTCAAAAGAAAACTGCAAACCCGAGAGCTAATTTCATCTTTACAATTCTGCCCAAAAATTGAAATACAAAAAAAAGTGACATTTTCATTCTTCATTTCGTGTTGACTTCTTCTACAATCTTTTAGATCTGTATTTGTTCTTCAACTTTGTCTTTTATGAGATCATGAAATTCGGTCTGTTTCTTGGTGAAAAGTCTGCCGTTTGAAAGTATGGTTTGGAAAACCGAGAAAATCGAGATTGTGTATCACATAAGAACTTGAGGAAAGGTCACTTTCTTGTCACTTTGCATTTTTTTTTTCAAGCATGTATCACAAAAGAAGTTCAACCAAATCCATGTTTCATCAAGCACAAAGACGTTGTGAGAACCACATCAATGGTGATCCATTTTGGAAAAATTTTCGAAATAATATGGCTGAGCTTCGCCAATCCATAAATTACATGGCTGAATTATGTCCTTTGAATTTGCGGGATCGAGAAATGGAGAGACAAGTTACACAACCCAATCAAAAAGAGAAAGATTGTCTCATGCCTCAAGATGATGTTGCAAATGATGGTGGTGTCGATGGCATGGCGACCAACTAAGAAAGTGGTAAAATGGAAAATGAAATGCTTTGTAATTTAGTGCCAATACATGCCAATGATTTCTTGTTTAGTAGGCAATTAGATTGCAAAGACTTGTTTGTTTGTAACCCTTCTACTATTGTAAAACCTACTCTTGATGAAGTACATGTTGATGTGTGTGAGTTAGGGCAAAAGGCAAAAAAGGTCGAGACAAAAGCATATGAATTATTTTAAAAAGAATCTTGTGAGAAAATGAGTGAGAGAAAAAAGCATGAGATTAGTCTATGGCCTATAGAGAAAAAAGAGAGAATGGCCTATAGAGAAAAAAGAGAGAAAGGCCAATAATGTGAGCTTGTATAAAAGAGCTTGTGAGGTTAAAACTATTTTGTTTTCAAAGCAAAATATTTTTAATCTTTTATACAAAGGCACTTGTTTTCTAACGGGTGAGCTCAAACCATTCTTCCATAGTGTTTCTTTTGAGTTCTTACAGGAGGCCAAAACAGTCATTGTGAAGCATGATTCAAAAGTTAATGCCAAAGCATTTATTGGGAGGCAACACTTCAAAATGGCTTCTAAGTTCATCCATGGCAGCAAGCATAAGGTGTTCAAACGAGGTGATTCGGTTTGGAGACACTTTTGGAGGGATCGTTGTTCATTTTACAAGAAACCTAAGTGGAATTCAAGAGGCAATTTACCTATTACATCCCATGACTACAAGATTGCTTTACAAGGCGTGGGTGATGACAATTACATCTTCAATGGAGCTAATTTTCGTCCATTTGATGTAGGAGATCCTTTAGATTCGAGGACGAATCTTCTCGAAGAAGGAGAGAATGATATGGATCACGGTTCAACCTCAATTTCATGTGTTACAACCTAATTCAAGTGAGGATGGACCATTTGAAGCTTTGGAGGTCAATGTGTGCAAGATTGAAGTTGACCATGAATGATGTGGCCAAGTCATTAATAACAATGCCTCAAAGTCCAATTACATAATAGGACATTCTTTTTATTTTGATGTTTTAATTGTAATTTTAGTTTTCAAAGTTTAGACATTAATTAGGTGGTTGGGAAGTTGAAATTAATGAGGGTAGTTAGGAAGTTAATTAATTAGGTGGTTGGGAAGCTCAATTAATGAGGGTAGTTGGGAAGACCATTTAATAAGGTAGTTGTGTTGTTAATGTACAAGAATTCCTTGCCTATAAAAGGCATTTGTATTGCTAGTGAGAAGAAGAACAACTTTGATGATGTTTCAATGAAATTGAGTCTTTTGAGCTTAAAGGCCATGAGCAACTTTCTTTGCATATCTTGTGTTTAGATTTGCATGTAAGGATCATTCAAGTGGTGTTGATCAAACTACTTGTGGAGTGATTCGAATCTAGAGTTTAGAAACGCGTTTTCTATACTCTTGATATTGATCATCGAGGTAAATCCGGTTCTATCCTCTTCCTTGGGATGAAATCATCTTGATTTGGGGTTTTTGGGTTTTAGTTCTAAAGGTCTTGTTCTTCAACAAGGTTGTTAGATCTAATTTCCTCGAAGTTTCGTATCATTGAAAGTTCACATATCCACTCCTACATGTGTTAAACTCAAAAAAGAAATAATAATAATAATCAATTCATGAATCAAACAAACAAAAAACTTTTTTTTGTTATAATTATTTTTAATAGCTATTCCGAATAAAAAAATTTTTATTGTTAAATTACAAGTTTAGTTCTCGAATTTTTAGAGTTGTGTCTAATAGATCCTAAACTTAAAAAAATATCTAATAAGTCATTATACTGGCTAGTGTTTCAAATACCGAGTGACATCTCTATCTCGAAATGTCACTCAACATTTCTAAACGATGGAGAAACACTACAAGAATTTTTGGCTATGCTGATGCTATTTCTCCTCACACACCCATTTGCATCGGGAGAAATATTTGGTGCGTTAGCCTGCCATATGGCGGAAAGAAAAGGCCAATGCAATTTAGAGGCTATGCCGATGTAGGTCGCATGAAGAGAAGTGCATTTTTAGTGAAACACGAGTTTTATGATCACTGATGTTGGGGATACTTTTCTATATACAAATGAGAGGCTATGCCGATGCAAGTCGCATCGGAGGAAGTGCATTTTTAGTGAACACATGTGTTTTATGTGAAGGGAAAAATCGAATTAAACCCACAACGGAAGCGTTGGAATCGACTTTGATTTTATTTAAGAATTAACTAAAAAAATAATTTAGGCTAAGCAAAACATACATTTGAGATAATGTGGAGAATATTCGGGCACGTATTTTTCTCCTTGTACTTCAACTCCAATGAGATTGAACTTCAAGACTTCTACAAAATCTTCCTTGCTATGACTCGAACAAAGGACCAAAGAGATTTGTGGGAACCTTCTTGAAAATAGAGAAGGAATGAGAGAAGAATTTTAAGAGTTCTTTTATCTTGTGAAGAATGCACATAGTGGCTCACTCCTAGAGTCCGATTTATAGTGGTCTAGGAAAAATAATTAAATAATATATTTTAATATCTAATATATTAAAATATATTTAATCTAACTAGTTTGAATCTTATTCAAACTTTTCCAAATTCTTCTACAACATCTATTTCCTTATTTAAATATAATTCAAATTTAATAAATACATTTTCTTTAATGTATCTTACTACATTAATAATTTCTTTGATATTTAATGTATCTATACAATAAATATGTTTTTCCTTATTTAATATATCAAATATATTAAATTTTAATTTGAACATTTCAAAATTTTCTCTCAACGAAATTGATATCTATTTGTTCATATGAGCTAGCAAGGGGATCTTATGGACCTACAAATTATAAGCTCAAATGATACAAAATTAATTAATTAAACTCTTTAATAAATTAATTTTCATTCGTTAACTCTATGTCACTCTACTATAGACTTAGAGTTGCACTCTTATGCACTATAGGACAAGTTATGTCCATGGATATAACCACTACATGCAAGTCGATCCTTCATGAGTTGTTCGTAATTACAGTTGGGTCAAAAGTCCGTTTTATTCCTGCAATTACATCTTGCACTTCAAGTACCATTGATCATTTAATAAACAATTTGTTTATGATCCAATCATAAACTAAGTCATTCTCGGGCCAGTGAGAGGGTGGGGCCCTATTGTTCAAGTCCCGAAATTAGCACTTAAGAGAACTACTTATCTACTTATCCTATATGGGAAGGAGTGAATTTCATCTTGTAAGATTATGTTCCCAGCTCCCTATTTGGTTAAGTCCCTAAAATGGTAGACTTATTGAATCGGCTACAAAAGCCACTCTCACCCATGCAAATTAAAGAACAAGCTCTTACAAGTAGGAGTTCATAACTTACTCAGGATTAAGTTCGAGTCGCATATGATCATCTTGATGAAATATTAATCTTCTCAATTAACAGATTTATAAAGAGAGATTAAATATTGTGTGGTACAGTTTTATACAAACTCATTGTATAAGATACCCTCATCCACATGTCTCTACATGAACAATTTGGATCAAATCATTTGTAACTATTACAAAGTGGGTCGTATCAATAGTTTGTTTTAATTTGTCTATTTTTTAAAGTAGACTTATTTTGATCATAATGGAAAGCACACAAAAGGGTCCATTCTAACTAGGTATGGATGATTTCTTTAATGGTTATAAAATCATTATGAAACTTATTGGATTTTATGTGTTTGGTCGTATGTTGATATTGTACTTTACATTTAATAATCAGCTTGTATGATTGTTTAGAAGTTATTGTAGCCATAATTGGATTTAGAAATCGATTTAGGTGAGTTAATGTTTTTCATTTAGTGTCATAGTTTTTTTGGTTATTGTATGGCTATCCTACATTTATGATAGCCATACAAACATAGAGTTAGTTTCAGTGAGTTAGATACGTTTTTTTAAGGGTTAATTTGGATAAGTTCGTGGGATTTGGATTTAGATTATATGAGTTAGACACCTTTTTTTTGTTTACGGTTAATTTGGGTGAGTTTCAGTGAGTTGAGCATATTTTTTTACTTTTAAGGGTTAGTTTAGGTGAGTTTGTGGGATGTCGAGTGAGGTTGAGTGAGTTAGATATGTTTTATTAGCCTTTAAGTAGTTTGTAGTGAGTGGGGCGGGTTATGTGCTTTAGGTTCACTTTCGGCAATTTTTAGTTTTGTTTGAAAGTCAAAATGACACTTAGGCTTTGGGTTTTGGAGTGTGTTTTGGTTAGTTTATAAGATTTAGAGTGTGTTTGGGTGAGTTTATGGCAAGTGGAGTGTGTCAGATACTTTTTTGTTTTTGCTTTTAAAGTAGTTTTCTCAAGTTTGTAAAATCTTGGAATGTGTTTTGGCTAGTTTATGAGATTTATAGATTGTTTGGGTGATTTTATGGCAAGTGGGGTGAGTTAGGCACTTTTTTTTTTCTTTTCTTTCTTTTAAGTAGTTTTCTCAAGCTTGTGAATTTTGGAGTGTGTTTTTGTTAGTTTATGAGATTTAGAGTATGTTTTGGAGGGCAGGGTAGATGCATTAAGCTCATTTTGAATTGGGTTTTGGCTTCTATTCACACATAATTTCAAAAGAAATAAATAAGACACGTGTAAGTGAACTTTGTATTTTTATTTTTTTGTTTTTGCTTTTAAAGTAGTTTTCTCAAGTTTGTAAAATCTTGGAATGTGTTTTGGCTAGTTTATGAGATTTATAGATTGTTTGGGTGATTTTATGGCAAGTGGGGTGAGTTAGGCACTTTTTTTTTTCTTTTCTTTCTTTTAAGTAGTTTTCTCAAGCTTGTGAATTTTGGAGTGTGTTTTTGTTAGTTTATGAGATTTAGAGTATGTTTTGGAGGGCAGGGTAGATGCATTAAGCTCATTTTGAATTGGGTTTTGGCTTCTATTCACACATAATTTCAAAAGAAATAAATAAGACACGTGTAAGTGAACTTTGTATTTTTATTAATTTGAATGCAGTAGAGTACAATCTTTAATTTCTTCATCTGATTCTTTCTCTTTTATGTACAAATGTTTCGAGGGCTTTGAAGGTTGTTCTCGAACGTAGACTTGTCTTGAGGGCTTCGTAACTTGTTATCGAATGTGGATTTGTCTCAAGGGCTTTGCAACTTGTTCTCGAAGTTAAAACTTCAATCAATCTTAAGGGTCTTGAAGTCTTCAAGTCTTGAAGAGTCTTTAGTCTTCAAAGAGTGTTCAGCACTTAAGAACTTCAGGAAGTTTTTGGCACCTAAGGACTTTAGGGAGTGTCTAGCATCTAAGGACCTCAAGGATTCTCTCTGAGTTCTTTGGCGAGTTTAATTTCTGAACCATTCAAATGAAGGGAGCTATTCTATTTATAGAGTTTTTCATGGGTATGTGGGCTTGGGCTTTATTGACTTTTGGGCTTGGACTTTGTTGGCTTTGGGCCTAACCATTTAGATTTGAGTTTTATCTAATTTTGACCCAAATTCCATGTAACTAATTTGACCAAATTAAGTTTAATTATTTGGTCAAACAGTTATAATGAAGACATGTAGTATTCTAATTTTAGAATTTGCCAATTTTTGTCTTCAAATTAAATTTAAAACACATGTAAATTTACAATTGGTCCCAAATTTAATTATTTGTAATTTTTTCATTTAATTTCGCATAATAATGTAGCAATTGAGGATTGGCCGAAATTCCTAATTCAACAGCTTCTTTGATGCTTTAAGGTCAAACGACACTTTAAGATTTCTTTTGGATAACTTTGGTGCATTTTTTCCCTTCTTTTATTTTTGGTTTATTTTTAAACATCTTTGTATTATTTAATTTTTTTCTTTTAGGTTTGTAGCTATGTAATCTTGTAGGTTTCTTTTAGAAAAATGGACGTAGACAAAAACAAAAGCCTTTTAGATTTTTTTTTGGTTTTGGTTGTATTTAGACAAAACTTTGTCGAGACTATAGTGACCGAATGTATTGGATTAGATCTTTGCAAGAATATTACATTTTAATATATTCAATTTGTGTTAAAATGGTACCATTAATATTATTTGAAATCAACTTTCAGGTAATTATATAGAAATTAAAATAATTAACAAAAAAAAGGGAAAAAAACGAAGTTATGCCAACACATATTGCGTCGTCATAGCTGAAATTCTCCCAACGCTTAACCTAATGCTGACGCATTATGCGTTGGCACAAGAGCACTTCTCCCGACACATTATGAAGCATCAAGATATCTTAGTGCTATGCCGACGCTACAAGTCGCGTTGGCACTTTTTGTCGACGCATGCCAAACTTCTTCGGGATAACTTCTCTTGATGTGCCTATGCCGATTTTTTTGTCTAACGTTTTTTTCGTCGGGATGATGTTTTGACGACGTTTTGCTTGGTGCGTCAGAAAAACCAAAAAATCTTTTAGTAATATCATTTTTTCTAGTTTTCGAGAAAATGTTGAGATGTAGTGAAATATAAAGGAAATGTCAAGGATTGTCGAAGAAATGTAGAGAAATATCAATAATATATCCTATTTCTCTCTACTTTTCTCTCTTGGTGCCCTCTCTCTCCCTCCATTACTCTTCTTCTCCCTCTTTTGACCTCTCAACATATGATTTTTTTGTTGTTGTAATTATATAGTTGTTTTTTTAAAAATTTGAATATAATATCTTGAAGTTTTGCATGTTTATAAGTTGTACAAAGTGTTGTATTAAGTTTGTGATATTTATTTAGATATATAATTTTAATATTTTGAAATTGTTGTAATTTTTTTTTTGCAATAATTTGTCATATATCGAGATTTGATATCTCTCTTAATTATGTAATCATACAAATATTATTTAGGTTTATAAATATGACGGAAAAAAATGATACATTACATCACGATGAAGTTATAATTAAAGTCCAATTAATTAATTTAAACAAATTCCATCCATTTTTATGTTTCCCATGATTTTTTTCAGAACCTTCTGTTCGCACGTAAATTTCAGTGAAGAAATAAGAACACGTGCAAATGAAACTTTGTATTTGTATTGATTTGAATGTAGTGGAATACAATCTCTAGTACTTGATCCTATGATTCTCTCTCTTGCTTGTATGTTTCACTCGAGGGCTGCAGAGCTTATTCTCGAGATTGAAGCTTCAATGGATTCTTGGGATCTCGAAGAAGTGTTCTTGATCTTCGAGAAAGTGTTCTTTGTTCAGGAGGTGTTTGATCTTCAAGAGCTCAATGAGTTTTCTAGTTTTTGTTTCTGAATTCTCTCTGAGATCTCAAATTTCTGAACCCCCAAAATGGAGGAGAGAGCTCTTTATTTATAGAGTTTCCTAAGGCCCCCAAGTGGGCTTGGGCCTAACTATTGGATTGGGCCTAACGGACTTTAGGCCTGGTCCTTAGACTGAGCCTGATTAACCTTAAGCCTAGCCTTGTGAGCTGGGACTTATTGACTTTGGGACTAGACTTTGTTGGATTAGAGCCTCCTATTTGGGCTTAGTCTAAAATTGGCCAAAATTTCATATAACTCAATTGCGTATTGAGATTTACTTTAATTTAATTTATGGATACTTGCAAATTTAAATAATCCCTAATTAAATAAATAATTTTGCCACTAATTTAAATTAATGACATGACAAATTTTGATTTGCCAAAATTTCTATTCCAACACCTTCGTCGAGTTTTTCTTTTTATATAAATATTGATATATTTTTAGATATATGATTAGTTTAATTAAGAAAAAAATACAGTCTCATTTACTAATTCAAATAATTTTCATAACTTCTATTATTTTTTTCGAACTTCCTTTCGACATCGACATTTTGAACTTTTCTTATAAGTTATACCTTCAAACTTGTGTTTAAGATGTCCTTGATTTATTAGACTTTTTAAAAATCTATTGATCTATTAGACACAAAGTTCAACGTTGAAAGTTAAAAACATATTAGACACTTTTTAAGATTTAGGACTTATTGAACATAAGTTTAAAATTTCAAAGGTTAAACTTGTAATTTAATATTTATTTTAATTATACTAAATTTGTAATCACCAAAGATAAAATCTAACCATAAAAGACTCAAACTTAATAATAATAATAATAATAATAATGATAATAAACCCTCAATCCCTATAAAAAAAAAACAAGAAAAATCAAGCCGTCAATACGAGACTAACCAACCATTAAAAAAAAAAATCAGAAAAATCAAGTCAATATGAGACCAACCATTAAAAATCTTTTTTTGCAAAAAAAAAAAAATCCAACATACTCCATTTGATAACCATTTGATTTTTAATTTTTAGTTTTTGAATGAGAAATTTTGTAGGGATGAAAAATGAAATGGAAGATTGGGATAGGGACGGGGAAGCCATCTTCGGCCCCTCCTCGACCCGTGGACATCTCTAATGATAATTGACACATACTCATTTTTTTAAAGTCAAATTCCCACCCCCACATTTATTGTACTAAAAAAAAACGTCTCCAACCCAATCTTTATGATTTTGAAATAACAAAAAGTCTAAATTAAAATTTTTTGCAATATTCAAACTTTCGAATATTTTTTAATTTTACCTATTTAATCTTATCATATATATAAAACTCCCAAATTATTATTGAAACCCACAAGAAGGTTTTAAAGTCCAAAAACAATTTTTTTTTAAGTATTCTTATTTTTAAAAAACATTTTAAAAACAATCTTTTTTATAAAAGTTAAACACTTTTGGTCCCTGAGCTCTAAAAAAATTTTGGTTCCTAAAACTTTCATAAAAATAACAATTTAGTCCATGTATTTTAGTTTGTAACAATTTAGTTCATGAACTTTGAAAGTTATAATAATTTAGGTTACGTTTGATAACCATTTGGTTTTTTATATTTTATTTTTGAAAATTGTGCTTGTTTTCTTATCATTTATGCACAATGAGTTTCATTTTTCTTAAGAAAACTTTTGAATTATTAGTCAAATTCCAAAAACAAAAACAAGTTTTTGAAAACTATTTTTTTTAGTTTTCAAAACTTTCCTTCGTTTTTGAAAACATATATAAAAAGTAGATAACAAATCAATAAAACTCATAGATGAGAATAGTATTTAATAGGCTTAATTTTCAAAAATCAAATGGTTATGATACGAGGCCTTAATTTTTAAATTTTAATTTGTAACAATTTAGTTCATGTACTTTAAAATTTGTAACAATTTAATCTATGTTGTGAAAATCCAATCAAAATTAAGTGTTAAATTTTATAATGTAAGGAGTTAGATTTTGTAGTTTATAAACACATTTAGTTTCTAATCAGTTTATCAACCTCCATATGTAACAAATTTCATTAAATGTTAACAATAATTTTTCCAAAATGGACTAAATAGTCACAACTTTTAAAGTATAAGAACTATATTGTGAAATACTAAAATTTGACTAAATTGTTATAAAATTGAAAGTACAAAACTAAATAGTTACAAACTAAAGTTTAGGAACTAAATTGTTACTTTTATGAAAGTTTAGGCCCATTTGATAACATTTTCATTTTTTGTTTTTTGTTTCTTGTTTTTTAAGTACTAAAAAAAAAGAATATGTTTGGTAACTATTTCTATTTATTGTTTCTTGAAAAACAAAAACAAAAATAGAAACTTGTTTGATAACTATTTCTTGTTTGTTGTTTTTTTTTTCTTATTTTTTTCCAATTTATAGTTTAAATAGAATTTAGTTATATAATATAAAAAATATATAACATGCATTAAAACATATAAAAAGCAATTATCAAAAGTTTACTCTAATACAAATAAGTCTCGATGCAAAATTAACAACAATAATAAAATTATTTCTATCATTCAAATGTTGTCCAAATTTAATTTGCAATGTTATCTCCTACTGGAGCTTTGCACCTTAAATATATATTTCAGAATTTAAAATTCAAAATTAAAATAAAACATATAAATATAGATATTGCAAAATTTAAAATAATATATGAATATATCTATTTTAAAATAAGGAAAATAAAAAAAAAATATATATATATATATAGATATTGCAAAATTTAAAATTCAAAATTAAAATAATATATGAATATATCTATTGCAAAATAAGGAAAATAAATAAAAATAATATATAAATATACATATTGATAAAAATAATATATAAATATACATATTGCAAAATTTAAAATTCAGAAAATCTATAAATAAACATATTGCAAAATTAAGAAATAAAATTAAAAAGAAAGATATTATACTTGGGATTCGAAACCAGGACTAAAAGAAGAAAAGAAAACTTTGCGTGCACACCTGGCCAACGAGCTAAGGAACATATTTGTTAGCTAGGGGTAACAAAAAATATACCTAGAAACATAAGAGAGAAACTATTGTTAGTAGTTTCTAAAATTCAGCCCCAATTTTAGAAGCGTTTTTTAAATTTAGAAACAAGAAACATGATGAATTATCAAACATATCTGTTTTTCAAAAAAATGAAAAATAGGAACAAGAAACAAGAAATGAAAATGTTATTAAACGAACCCTTAGGAACCAAAAGTGTTTTTAAACTTGTATAAACTATTTGGCTAAATATTATATTTTGTAAAACTATTTTTTGTTTGATTGCTTCCTTATTAATCTGACATGCAAGAGGCCTCTCTTTCAATTTTGGACAACAACATTATTTATTGCAAAATTTTTAGAAAAATTTTCATAGGTGACAATATTGTCATATTCGCAAATATAACAACAAGATTATAATTTTTCATATATGACATTTAAAAAAAAAATTTGCATGCCTATTTATTTATTTGTTTACATAATTATTTATTTACTCTTATATTCATATATCACTGATATATGTCTATCACTAATAAACTTCTATTAGTAATATAATTAGTAATAGACATTTATCATTAATAGAAGTAAATAAGTGATATGTGTCTATTATTGATAAATTGATAGACATAAATCAATGATAGACATTTATTACTAATGAATGTATGGGATTGAGAAATCGTGAGAGGAGTAAACTACCATAAGTTTCATTCTTTTGCTGGTGAGTTTTGACTTTTTTTTTTCGAAAAAAAAAATTTAGAATAGTTTTGTCATATGCAAGTAGCTTCTCTCCTCAATTAGTACCCTCCTCTCTCTATTCATATTAGGTTGGATTGGATTTGCTATGTTAGCAGTGGCGTGTGCTATAGCCATCATGTTTGGAGGTTAGTTTGGTGTGCAGTCATTTATCATATTTGGAGGGAACGACACTTGCGTCTTCATGGATCGAGGTGAGACACACACCTAACCACCCAAATGGTTAGATATTGATTTTTTTTTCAAAAAAAAATATTGCATAAAAATGTAAGAAACCGAACCTACAACACACCAAAGGTGAGACATATACCTAACCATTGGATACAATACAAACTTTTTCTATATTAGTCATTTTGAACTCTCAAAATATCCATTTTAGTTCTTGTATTGTTAGGCTTATTCTATTTTCGTCATTAAACTTTTACTATGTCTATTTTAGTTCTGGAAAAAAAATCATTTTTGACCATAAACTTGGCAGGTTGTATCAATTTTAACCTTAAACTTTCAATTTCATCAATTTGAACCTCAAACTTAGAAGGTTGTATCAATTTTAACCCTCAACTTTCAATTTCATTAATTTAAACCTCAAACTTGAATATGTATATCAATTTACACCCTCGGTTAAGTTTCGGTTTCAATCCCCGTTAGAAAGGCTTCTCACATATGTCCAAAGCTGTGTGTTGCTCTATAACAGATACGTATTTGTTATTTAAAAAAAAATAATAAATTTGTAGAAAAAAATGGGAGTAGACTTGCCATAATATTTTTCAATTTTAGAGTATGATTTTTTTTTTTCACTTCTTATCTTATCTTATTCTACTGCTTTTTTTTTTTTTTTTTTTCATTTCATTAATTTAGAGTTTTTCAATTTTAAGACAGGATTCTACTCGATCTATCGGCTTTTAGTAGAAACAAAGCTTATTTGCACCATATTTTTCTTGAATGGAGTATTCCAATTCTTGAATCGGTAGCCAATATTGATTTTTTTAAAAAGATTTCTCGTCGGTCTCGAGCTCGATTTGTCCTCCATATGCTGCAACGAACGTAGGGCTTTCGGGATCGCCCTCATCAGAATCTTTGTCCTCTTTCTCTCCAGAATCAATGTCACTTTAATTTTATGTAAGACTATTGAAGGGGCCGACAAGGTCGTCTACAACTAGTTCATTGTGTTCATGGGTGTCACTCTGTCCACCACTACCTTTCTTGTTTTCTCCCGCAATTTAGTCGAGCTCAAATTCCTCACCACTGAAGTCGACGAAATCGCCATGGTCGCCGCCGCCTTCATTGACGTCACCGACTAGATCTTTTTCACACTCGTCGTCGTATGTATTGACACCAAAGGTGAGGGGAGCACAAGAATCCATTTGTTTTCGTGTGGGTCCTACTTTCGAGAATTGAGTTCGTGGTTTTCATGATGATGACAACCCAATCTGGAATGATTTAATTATTTTTTTGGTATTTTTTTAAAAAAATAACAAACAAGTGTCTCCCCTCAACCACAACATTTTAAAATTAAAAAATATTGATTTTTTAATTTATGAAGAATAATCATAAATAATACCATATACTCTTAAAAAAATAATTAACAAAATAAAATTCTTTCACATGATTATAATTATTGATGACTTCTCTTAAAACTTAAATGTTTTTTAGATGAAGCCATTAAAATATTAAATATATAATTATATCTATTAAAAATAATTTTGTGTGTTAAAAAAAATATGATGCTTTGATTTTAGAAAAATAAAAAGGAATAAAAACAATAAATGAAAATAAAACTAAAAAACAACCACAATTTAAATGAATTTTCAATAAGTCGTATGCTTGAATCTCCATCCCTACTGGTATGTAGTGTTGGGAAAAAAACCTATCACTTCTATTGCAGAAATAAATAGAAATATTAATGAGAAACTAAAAGAAAACAATAAAAATAAGAAATACAAGAATTTATGTGGAAAACTTCAAAATCGAAGAAAAAATCACGACCCATAGAAAGAAACCCCACTATACAATCATATAGACTTCCTTCCCTAACGCCAATTACAAAGAAACACTCTTTTACAACTTTATACTACTCACACAACTAGAGTTAGGGCCCATTTGGATTGCCTTTTCAAGTGTTTATTTTTTTAAAAAAAATCATTTTAACAAGATTTGAAGTGTTTGGTACCCACTCAAAATGACTTTTTTAAAAAATGAGTTTGGGAAATAAGCTATTTTGGGTGAAACACTTGAAACCAAATTTTAGAAAAAGAGTTTTTAGGTATTTAACTTGGAATTCCTCCGAAATTTTTATGATATATTAAAATGACCAACATACCCTAACACTACCCCTCTCACCACCGGTGAGTTGGCGACCACCGTCGTCGCCCACTTTGGCTACCCTCTTCGGCGATAGCTCTGATGAACCACTTCGGCGACCACTCCAACTACTACTCCAACGGAGGCTGGTATTAGTCGGTCGGTCATAATGTTTTAAATACAAATTTGAACTTATTAGTTCATCGTGTTTAATAATTATCATTTATAGTAATTTGACATTAGTAGAAGCATTTTGAGTGTAGAACAAACCAAACAAACTTATGTATAAAAACACTTTAAAGAAAATATAACCAAACATATGAGTGTTTTTCTTCTAAATGGTTTCTATAAAAAATGCTCAAAAGAAAATGCATTTTTGAAAAATACTTTAAATTAAAAAAGGTAATCCAAACAGGCCCTTAGTATACTGTGCTTAAAGTGTTTTCAATTGGAATGATTTAAAAACAAAGCCATAGGCTCATTTTATAGTACTTGGAGCCTATCACCTTTTGAGCCTTTACGATGTGGGAATGCTCTCTTCTAATATTTTGCTCAAAAACCCTACATGTAGTTGAAGTTCTCGAGAGTGGACACACATTCACCATGAATGGACACACATTCACCATGAATGGTCGAATGTTCAAATCTCTATCTCACTAGTGTGTACTTGAAATTCTCAAGAGTACATACACACGTTCACCATGAATAATCGTATGTTCGAATCTCTATCTCTACTGGTGTGTATTTGAAGTTCTTAAGAGTAAACACATTTCACTATGAATTTTCCACCATCATTGAGCACAAAGACATCATTCTTTGTCACGTAGTTTTTTAAGCATTAAATTCTTCCTCATCTTTGTCTCTAGCCGAGGACCAAGCAAGAAATCTACAACTCAAATCATTACATCAAAAGGCAAAGAGTGCAACACAACAACTTGCTATTGAGACCTCAACTGGCAAGCTCAGGTAGACCAAATGGTCAAGCCAAGCCTCTCGAAGAAGAGTAGAGATTCAAATATATCCTATATTAGTCTAGCGAAATTATCCAACATAAGCTTGGACCTCTCAAGTAACATCAAATTTGAACCTAGTCAATTTCTTAACTAGTCCGTCTTTGCTTATGAGTTATGAACACACAAATATGTCACAAATCAACCTTGAGGTTTATTATGTACAAGTTTGTTGAAGTTGATCCATCATTATGCAAGTTAGGAAAAAAATGGAGAACATTTTGCAAACAAGTGCAATATGATCATAATGAGAAAATGCCATGCTTCTTGATGTTAGGTTCAAAAGTTAAGACTCTGCTTGATAATTGTTTGATAATCATTTAGTTTTTAAAAATTAAGTTTATAAACACTACTCCTAATTATGAGTTTCTTTGTTTTGTTTTCTACTTTTTATAAAAGTTTTCAAAATCCAAATTAAATTTTGGGACTAAAAAAAGTAGTTTTTACAAACTTATTTTTGTTTTTGAAATTTGGCTAAGAATTATATTCAAATGTTTCCTAAAGTTAGATGAAAACCATTGTAAAGAAATTGTTAGAAAACAAGCCTAATTTTCAAAAATCAAAGATCAAAGGGTTATCAAATTGGAGTCTAAATATCCACTACTTGCTTGACTAAGGCTTGACAAACAACCTTGTGGTCCCAAGTTTCACAAGAAGTATCTTTTGGTCCCAACAAGTTTTAAAATTTTACAATCTAACTCCTTAGATCTATAAAATGCTTCAAAATAGTCCATAGCATTAGTTTTCCATTGGTTGCTTTAAATAGTCTCTTTTGGTCCCCACAAGTTTTAATATTTTACAATTTAACGATGAAATGCTTCAAAATAGTTCATGACATTAATTTTCCATTGGTTGCTTTTATAAAAATATCAAGGACTACCTGTCTTTCTTTCTTTCTTTTTTTTTTAAATTTACCAATTATATATTTTTAATGTTAAATTCGATTTTTACCTTGAACTTTCAATTTCATCAAAATTAAACCTTAAATTTTGATAGTTGTTGCTATCATTTATCTTAAAGTTGATGAAATATTACAATTTTGACTATCTAATAAATATTCATTAAAAAAAATCTTGAATGAAAATGTTTTTATATGCATTTAATGAATATAAAACAAATATTCAGTTCAAAATTCATCAAGTTGTAAACAAAAACAATGCGAGAGCTAAATTTTTGTTGAAATTTGTGAGTTTTGAAAGATTCATTCAATCATCAATCTTGTATACTAATTAAATTTAATTTTGTACCGAATTTGATTTTTGTTTTTTTTTTTATTGAAATCAATAAGTTTCAAGAGATTTTCATTTTACTTTTTGTTAAAAGAACAATACTTGGCTACACACCGTTATGTAGGTGTCTTACTACACTTCTCCATTAAAATTTTGACAAGTAGGATAAAAGAAAGATAGAAATTGAGAAATTGAAACTTTTTTACACTCTCTCATAGCTGTCAAAATTTTAATAGTGGTTTGTAGGAAATATCTACACAGTAGCCAAATATTATTCTTGTTAAAATTAGTACATGAATTTAGTAAAATTGAACATAGAATAAGAATTACAACACATGCTTAAATTTAGGATAAAAATTAATACAATTTACCAAATTTAGAAATAAAAAATGATTTTTTTTTCTTTAAAATAAAAGGACTATGTGTGGGACTTTAAAAAGATATTTCTCATAAACAAAATCATTGATTTTTTTGGATCCATCCTAATTACTCCTTTTTCCTTCATTAACATATCACTAATGATTTTACCCTCATGTAAACGAAGCCGATTTGCCATTAAATAATGGAGAAAAACAAAAAATGCGTGTGTTCAAGTTTCCACATCACTCATTGATTGCCAACTCTGTTTTTGCCTCTGTGGCTCTGCCCAATAATTCAATAATTCATCTCTCAATCGCCATTTTTCTTTCTCTTCTCTTCGTCCTCCATGTCCTCTTTCTCTTTGGAAAACGACCAGATTCTTCTCTCAATTGTTCTGCGTTGATTGACAGAGCCACCCAGTGACTATTTGTTGTTTTTGTTGGGTGGTGGGTTCGAGCCGATTGAGCGATCTTTCATGGGCATTAACTCTGTACCTTCTTCTCTCCTTCCTTCGTTGCCTGTTCTTCATTATCAATGGCGGATTCTCTTTGCTCCAAGTTTTTGAGCCTTCGTCGATTGCCTATTACTGGGTTTGATCTCTTGCTTATCTTCCTTCATTCCCTTTTATAGCTTTTGCCCATTTCACCGGGTTTTCCGGTTTCTCTCTATCTCTCTCTGTCTGCCGTTCGGTTCCCGAGAAATTTGAGAGCTTACGAAGCGAACCTCGGTACTTTCTTTTAAATCCCTCTTTTTGTTGCTATATGCGGAATTTAATTTAACATGGTCCTATTCTTGGGGATTTTTTTATTCAATAATTGTTCTGTTGGATCTTAAATCGGAGAGGAAGTGAAGGTTCTTTCCATTTCTTTCTGTTGTGTGGTTCTGAAATTGTTGGGAAGCTAACAGTGTAAATTTTTGAATATTGGATTCCCGGGAAACAGTACCTTGTATGTCCTGGTGATAGTAATCTTGGATTCTTTGAGGAGATTCGTGTTCAAGATTGACTCATAGTATTGCTTTCTTTTGATTTTGGTTGGGTTTATCGCAGAGAGGTGAAGAGTTATCATGGCATCTGTGTTTCTGTACCATGTGGTTGGGGATCTGACGGTGGGAAAGCCAGAGATGGCGGAGTTTTACGAGACGGAGACGATTGAAACGGCGATAAGGGTGATCGGAGAGTCGACCGAGTGTGGGATACCAATTTGGAAGAGGAAAACTCATGTGGGAATTATTGAGAATGGTGAAATGAAACAGCAGAGATTTGTGGGAATTCTCTCTTCTTTGGATATCGTCGCCTTCTTGGCTCGAACCGAGAATCTAGAGGATCAAGATAGGGCAATGAAGACCCCGGTTTCGGAGGTTGTCGCTCCCAACCATTCATTGTTGAGGCAGGTTGATCCTGCAACAAGGTTAGCCTCTTTACTTCAGATTTTGCTTTACTATTTCCTCGTTTCATATGTCAATGTCTCTGGTTTTTGTTTTGTTCTAATTCTAATATTTGATCATCTGATTAATTATAAGAGGATGGTCCTCTGTTTGGTTTGTGGAATTTTGTTAATTGTTCTTATCTGAAGGATTTTGAAATGTTTTTATTGGATGCTACCAAAAGTAATACTTTACTGTTTCTATTTTCTCTCTTTTTTCCTGAATTTTGATCCTATTGCAATCAATATGCTTGTTAACTTTTGACTTTTTTTTTTTCAATGCTATGGGCCTTATGAGTTATGATTGTTTAATTTTTAAATGTAAATGATTGGAGTTATAACTAGAACATTAATTTTTCAATGGATTTTATATAAATTTCTTACTAAATATTCAGATTTTAGCAAATAAAACGATTCATTGTGTTTTGACTTTTTTTTTTTTCAGAAAAGTTAAAACCTACCAAATGATTAGAAGAATATATATATGGGGGGTCCGTGGATAAGTATGAAGTATCTCTGGGTAGTTCTAAATGTATTTGTATTATAATTCATGTTACTCTAAATGTATTTATATTATAATTCATGTTGCTTTCTTCTTTTTATTTAACATATTGTAAGATATGTCCAATTTGGACAAATTAGTAGTTTGAACAGTTAGTTCTTGTTTTGTTCTCCCACTAGCAAATACAATACGGTTTTAACCAAGACGTGAAAATACATGTAACCTCTAGCTAGACTCAAAAGAATAAAATTTAATAATTTATTAAGATATTTAGAAACAGAAACACTTTTCATTGATATATGTAAAGATTGATAAAAAATGAACAGGAGAAATCTAAGAAGAACAAAGAAAACTACCCGTACCCGGTCAATAGAATGCAAGATCTCTGGAAATTGAATAGAAGGGCAATAGAGATAGACTAAAACAGAGGCAACCCACTTAGCGAAGAACAAACTCCAAACTCAAAAGTAAGGTATCCCGGGATAGAAAATCCTTTGGAGTCAAACAAACTTTATAACAAAAGCCTTTAGTCCAATCCCAATAGATTGTCAAACTTTGTAGCTTCAAGACCGATTAATGAAGAGATGCCACGGTCGACTGATGTATGTGAGAAATATTGTATCCTTGTCGACATCAGAATCATTCACATATTCACAGGGAAAAAATCTTATGAGCTTTGGAGAATTTCTGTCAGTAGGACCACCAAATATTTTTCTCCCTGGTTTCAGATGCTTTTGACTCTAGAAACTAAAGCAGCTGTCTGATAATTAAGACTTTATTTGATAACAACTTTACTTTGGTTTTTTGTTTTAGAAAAATTAGCTTATAAATTGTATCTCTACCTTCCTTTTTAGTTCTTCACTTTTTAAAACATTTTTGAAAATTTAGTCATATTTTGAAAACAAAAAACAAAACAGAAACAGGGTTTTGAAAACTACTTTTATTTACTTTTCAAAACTTCACTAAGATTTTATGAAAGTTTCTGAAATAAGATTAGAAAATAAATAAAATATTAGTAAGCAACCTTGATTCTTTTTTTCAAAATAAAACCAAAATGCCAAAATGTTATTGAACAGGTCTTAACTCCGAAGTAATGTACTATCCCCTGAATGCATGCTCCAATAGTCAATATTTTGAGATCAGCAGTTCAGACAGTTGGGAAATGGTCAAAATGTCAAGAATTTGTTGCTTCAGATTTTACAGGTTTTTCAATAGCATGATCTACCTTTTGAATGGTACTTTATAATTTATCTTCACAGTTTTGTAGATGAGCTTTCATTTGAATCAATGACACTAGTCCTAAGTACTTAAGACTCTACTACATTTGGTTATCAGAGTAACTGGATATTAAATTCTACGTATGTGGCCATCATGACTTAAACATATTCCCTCTAAGCTCAATTTTGTAATACTAATAAATGATGGTTACAATCTCTTAAAACTATAGGTGAAGTGTCCAAAATTTAAGAGCTCATTCTCATGAAATTAACAAATCAAACATTTTTTTGGCAGAATAATAATATTATGACTGCTCATCATGTTTCTTTGAGTGCAAGGAATATGGTTTCTCAAAGGTTGTCAATCTCAAGGTCTTTAATCTTTGGCTTTGGACAGTGGTGGCAAGTATTAACTGATTTTCCATTTGTGGAACTGAATACTTGTTATCTTAGGCAACTAACCATCATAGTTTGAACCCTTCATCCAAGAGGGTTTTCAAAGGAATCTATAGGGATGTAAATAATGCAGAGGGTTTTAGGTTATTTTTTGCCTCCAGGGTGGAACTCTTGAGAAGGATTTTTGTGATTACACCTCTTTGACACACCATTTAGAATCTTTTTGTCATCTCCTTCATTTCTCAGTTGATTTGGACTCGTTGTCCTCCCCCTCTGTCTTTGAATTTGGATCTATGGAAGGGGAAAAACACACAACTTGCATGGTTTATTAAAAAAAAATTCAGAAAATGAAAATAACTATCAAATGATTTTTAGCTGTAAACATAATATAGAATGAAAAGCCATATCAGCCATCTTTTTTGCATCAAATCTTCTTGGTAGTTATCCTTTAACTGCTTAGCCTTTTTCTTATCTTCATTTTGTTGCATTTGAAGGTGCTAGTTATGACTTGAGAAAGACATTAGAAACTACATGAAAGAAATTTGTTCTTATATTTCTTTACTGCGTGGGTGTGACATTCTATTGATTAATCTATCCTTGTGAAAAGATTGATAGATGCATTGGAAATGATGAAGCAAGGCGTGAGGCGTCTCCTAATCCGAAAGAGTGTGGTGTGGAAAGGAATGAGCAAACGGTTTTCCATTCTCTATAATGGTAAGTGGTTGAAGAACATTGATACCCCTGGCAGTAGCAGCAATAACCTCAACGTAAATGCTAATCGCCCATCATCGTCTTCCACATCCTCTGGTCACGATAAGTTTTGTTGTCTCTCAAGAGAAGATGTCATCCGTTTCCTTATTGGTTGCCTTGGTGCCCTTGCACCACTCCCTCTATCCTCCATCTCTACTCTAGGGGTCATTAACCCAAACTACTGCTCAATTGATGCCTCGACTCCTGCGATCGATATTACTCGTAAGCTTCCTGATGACCCCATTGCAGTTGCCGTTGTTGAAAACATGCATGATAATCAATACAAGATCATTGGAGAGATCTCAGCCTCTAAACTCTGGAAATGCAATTACTTGGCTGCTGCTTGGGCTTTGGCCAATCTTTCTGCTGGGCAGTTTGTGATGGGGGTAGAAGACAACATGTCCTCACGAATGGTCCCTGATCTATCCGCTAATGCTAACATTGGCGAAAACAACCCTGCCAATGCTGGTGGCGCAACACGGGCTAGGAAATTCAGCAGTAGAAGTATTGGATTCAACCCATCGAGCCCCACATTCGGGATCAGTCGGAACATGTACCGGGGCAGAAGTGCTCCCTTGACATGTAAAGTTACAAGTTCATTGGCTGCTGTTATGGCTCAGATGCTTTCTCACAGGGCAAGCCATGTCTGGGTAACTGAAGATGAAAATGATGATATTTTGGTTGGAGTTGTCGGTTATGCTGATATCTTAGCTGCGGTTACTAAGCAACCTGCATCGTTTATACCGGCTAATCGATCCTTCGAGGCGCTCGGAAATTCTATTCAAAGCTAAATTTTTTTCCTCTTATCAATTCTACTGCTCCACAGGGCTCGTAGTACTTTAATTACATATATAAATGTGTATATGAGAGAGATTTGAGCTGCTCATAAATTTTTGACAATGTATTGTTGTTCATGGAACTGTCTTTTCTACTGGTAATTTTTACTAAATGTTTCTTTAAAACACACACACTGCACATTCATGATATATTTTGCTTCTCTTACTACCTCAGTTCAGCAGCATCTTTGTTTTATTCTTTTCATGTTTTACTTTTAATTTATGTGCAAGTAAAAGTTTTGTTGAATTTTTGTGTTTATTTGGTTGTAAGGTTTTAAAACCTACTAGTTAAACGTGAATGTTTAAAGTCCTATGAGACCCAAAATTGAAAACTTTTAGAGGCTTACTAGACACTTTTTTTAGTTCAAAGACTTATATGATACAAAATTAAAAGTTTGAAATTTATTAGACACTTTAATATTCAAGGGTTGTTAGACACAATTTTGAAAGTTTAGAACCCATTTGATAACTATTTGGTTATTGGTTATTGGTTTTTGATTTTTGAAAATGAAGCTTGTTTTCTCTCAATTTCTTTACAATGATTTTCATCTCTCTTAAGAAAACGTTTAAATTTTTAGTTAAATTGCAAATACAAGAACAAGTTTTTGAAAACTACTTTTTTTAGTTTTCAAAACTTGGCTTGGTTTTTTAAAACATATTAAAAATGTAAATAACAAAACAAGGAAAATTATAGGTAGAATTAGATGCAACCTAAATAAATAAGCATATTTGTTGAAAAAAAAAGTTTAGAATTTATTACACTCTTTAATATTCAGGAGCCTAACCTTAAAAGTTTGGGGACTTTAATTTAACTTAATATTTCTTTTTGAAGCTGTAGTGATAATTGTTGATGTAGTATAAATAATAGTAGATTCATTGCATAATAAAAAAAATTTTACAAAAATGACACAGATGTAAGAATTTGTATATTTGTGATGATGTATATCAATGATGCACCTGCATAGTTATGGTTTTTGGGATACTGTAAAGTAATTAAAAACACCTTCAAAATGTGTATGACATTTGGTTATGAAGTTAAAATTGATTTAGTAATTTCTATAAACATTTTAAAGTACTTTAGAATATGGGAATATGGGATGACTTTTGAGAAAATTGTTTTTAAGCGAAACAATTCTTTTGTAGGCACTTTTAGAAGAAATACTAAATAAGGGTTTCTCAAAGTATTTTTTAAGTAGTTTTAGAATTTTAAAATTATGTATCATCCAACAAAAAACTGTTTTAATTGATTAAAAATACTCTTCACTTGTCTAAAATTTATCTCATACTCACTTTTAGACAAAACACTTGATAACTAATATTTCTTTCAAAAGTGCTTATAAGATTTTTGGCAAGAACAATGAGAAATTATAATAAAAACAAACAAAAGAGAGAAGCAGAGGAATTCGGGAGGGAAATGTGTAACAACCTTGACCTATCCTTAACATGTCGGGGGACATTACTACATACACATATGAAACTTTTTACAACATTCCAACACAATAAGAGTATTTAAAATAAAACATCGTTGGGATCTCCATAATTAGGCAAAATAACATATAACTATTGTTGGGATTTATACCTTAAAGTCCGTAATTAATAATTTATTTAATAATTAATAATAATTTTGATTGTTTTATTTGTAATATAATATTATCCATTATATGAAAAATCCAAGGTTATTAGTGTAATCTTGAACAGTATGTGGTTGACTTACGGGTGGGATCATGTTCAAGAAATAACTTAAAGAGTCATAATATATGGATAAGGTTGGGTGCCTTATTCTGACAACACTATTGATAGGATCCACTTTGTAATAGTTACAAATGATTTATGTGGAGACATGTGAGTGGGGGTATCTTATACAATGAGTTTGTATAAGACTAGACCATGAAATATTTAATCTTTTTTTATAAATTCGTTAATTGAGAATATTAATATTTCATTAGGATGATCATATGCGACTCGATCTTAATCTTGAGTGAGTTATGAACTCTGCCTGTGAGAGCTTGTCCTTTGATTTGCATAGGCGAGAGTGGTTTTTGTAGCCGATTCAATATGCCTACCATTTTGGAGACTTGACCAAATAGGGAGTTGGGAACATAATCTCACAAGATGGAATTCACTCATTCCCATATAGGGTAAGTAGATGAGTAGTTCCCTTAAGTGCTGATTTCGAGACTTGAACAATGGGGCCCCACTCTCTCACTGCCCTGAGAGGGACTTAGTTTATAATTAGATTATAAATAGATTGTTCATTAGAGGATCAGTGGTAATACGAACAACTCGTGAAGGATCAACTTGCATGTAATGATTATATCTATGGACACAACTTGTCCTACAGTGCATAAGAGTGCAACCTAGGTCTATAGTGGAGTGACCTATAGTTAATGAATGAAAATTAATTAATTAATTATGTATCATTGGAGCTTATAATCTGTAGGTCCATAAGTCCCCCTTGCTAGCTCATAGTAACACTAAAAGATCAATTTAGTTTAAAATTTTTTTTGAAATGTTCAAATTAATATTAATTTGAAGTGTTCAAATTAATATTTAATATATTTAATATATTAAATATAAAAGAGAAAAATATATTTATTGTATTTGATACATTAAATTTTAAAATAATTAATGTATATTTGATACATTAAATAAAAGATATTGATAAAATTTGAATAAGATTCAAATAAATAAATAGCATAGTAGATTTGAATGAGATTTAAATAAGTATAAGATACATCTTCATATATTAGATATTAAAATATAATATTTTAATTCTTGCAAAGATTTACCCTTAGTCTCTATAAATATGACCATTGGGTTGAGTCATTAGACATAACATATATCTTTTCAATAGAGAATTAGAGAATTCTCTCTAGACCTCTTCCTCTACAATCCCTTGTGGATTTTCTTTCAAGAGATTCCCACAAGTCTTGGTCTTGTGTTTGAGTCATTAGACATAACATACATCTCTTCAATAGAGAATTAAAGAATTCTCTCTAGACCTCTTCCTCTACAATCATCCCTTGTGGATTTTCTTTCAAGAGGCCCCACAAGCCTTGGTCTTGTGTTCGAGTCATACCTTGGAAGACTTTGTGGAGGGGATAAAGACATGCCAAAAATACCTCTATATTTACTATAAGTAAGTTTACTTAATCTTATTTTTAGTTTAATTTTAAATAAAATCAAAGACGATTCAATGCTTCTGTTGCGGAGTGAAACGTTCATTCCTTCACAAAAACTATCAAAGAAAATATTTGTTTGACACAAAAATATTGTTGTTAACAGAATTTCTATGATGTTTAAAAAGTATCGTTAATATATATATCTTGACAGTAATATAGATTTTATTAATTTTATGATGATATTGTAGAATTCTCATTAAACAAATTAGTACGACACTAAAAATATGTCTAGAAAAATTAGTGGTTTGATAGTTTTTAAATGTTATAATCAATATATTTGTGACAGTTTACTTCGGACTATCATGTATTGAGTTTTCTTGAGGGTCAATTCAATGACTAAAAAAAGGTCAAAAAACATGTTTTTGATAGTGTTTCACTGTCATGTAAAGTCAAATTTGTAGTAGTGATCTCGAGATTAAAAATGTGTCCTTCCTCTATCACACAGCTACCACTCTCCATCACTCCCTATTTCTCATCGCAAAAACCCTCAGTTGGTGCCTTGAGCTCCAATGTGAAGTTTTTCAATGGCCTAATTAAGGTTTCAGTTTCTGGCTTCATCATCTATTCCAAATCTCCACCAAAAGTTCCTGACGTGGGAGAGAAACTACCCGAGAAGAAAATGACGATGAAAATTGAGAATTAAACAGACATGTAGAGGAATGATGGAAAAGGGGCAGTCATTGATGAAGATGAAAAATTAATCCAACCATAAACTTCAAGGTAGTGAATTGGTTGAAAATGGACAATTGGTACAAAATTGGTTGAAATTGCCAAAAGAGGTGTTTGTTGAAATAGGATTGCGAAAATGGGTCGACAGAAGCACTCTCAGCCGTTTTCTCTGCATCACTCGCACACACACCTTGCATGTATATATATATGTTTAGAAAAGTATTGTCTATTTACAAAAGTATTGGAAAGACAAAAAGATTCTTAAAATTTAATGAGTGAAAACACATAGTCATTAAATAATAATATAAATGCTAGCTAAAACTAAAAGAAGAAGATAGAAAGATTAGCATTGAAATAGAAAGACACAACATTGAAGAGGAAGACAAAAGTGCACCATCGGATATTGAAGGAGGAAAGAGGAATGGTCAAAAGGGCAATATTGGCACATATATAAAAATGAAAGAGTAAAATTTCCACATAAAGTTTGAGGACAAAATAGGTATATATGAAAGCGAGTTGAGGACAAAATGGGAAACTAAAGTTTTTCTTTATAGTGCCTTTTATATACTAGTGTATTACCACGTGCAAATGCACGTGTGTCATGTTTTTTAAGCTAAAATGTGTGATTTTTAACTTTTAATCTATATTTTTTATATAGTGAGTTGAGTATTACTACAGATCAATATATATGTTTTAGTCTCTAATGTTTTAGTGTTTTTTCAATTTAGTATGCATATTTCAAAATTTTTAACTGAGTCCTTTATATTTTAACAGTTTCTCATTGAGTCTCTCACTTTTGGTGAATGTGAAAATTGACTATAAACTTACATGAAATAATATTTAGTGAATTAGCGAAAAGTTATATAAAGAAAAAAAGTCATCTAATAGAAAATTTTTCTAATTTCTCCTCCAAATTTCTAAAATTCGAAGAAAGTTCAAGTTCTTCTTCTCTCAAATGAGCTAAACATTATGGTAGGTAGGTTTCTTATTAGTCAGTAACCTCACAAATTATGGAGAACTAAGTTGAAAAATGTTTAAACATAAAAACATCCAAAAGACTAAAATATATATTTAGCTTATTTTTACTTCACCTGTGTATTTCTTGTGAATTCAATTTGATGCAACTAAGTTTTTTTATTTTTTTTAATTTTTTTTATTTTTAAATTTAACAACATTTGGGGTAGGAGATTCGAACCTCTGACCTTTTGGTCAAGAGTACATCCCAATTACCGCTGAGCTAAGCTCACTTTAGCTAAATAATTATTATTTTGAAATTATAAATTTATTTTGAATACAACATTATAATTATGAGACTGAGATTTGAACTATTTGCTTATTGGTTTATGATGTCTTAATTAGACTGCTTAGTTTTAAATTTTTAATCGATGTAAATAAATTTATTTATTAGTTTCATACAATAAATTAATATTGGATTAAACATGTTTGTTCAACCTACACATTATTTATTTTAATTAAAGTGTGAATATCAATTGAAAATTTTGAGATGATTATTTATTTACCAATGCTTCTTTTTTTTTTTTTTTTTTTGTATTTTTTTTAAAAAAATTTGCAATGAACACATTTTCTAATTGAAATAATTTGCAATTCACATTTGGGTGAATCCATATAATGTCACTTTTTAATTGTCGTAACTCACTTTGATTGTCTCGCTACTCTTCAATAATGAATAGATCTCATCTTGTAAAACCTCTCAACCGCGTTTATTGCATCCCAACCTAACCGTTACAATTTGTGACACTTTCCTTGAGTTTCCATTT
Source organism: Trichosanthes truncata (assembly GCA_033996785.1). NCBI lineage: Eukaryota > Viridiplantae > Streptophyta > Magnoliopsida > Cucurbitales > Cucurbitaceae > Trichosanthes > Trichosanthes truncata. The sequence goes on along the minus strand of JAWPNB010000004.1, from coordinate 30,142,345 downwards.
CCTTTTTCTAACATTAATTATATTTGAATATCTAACTTTCTTTACCAACATTTTTTTAATAAATTGTATTAAATACTTAATTTAACATTAATTTAGGATAGAAGGTGTTGCTTCCATGGATTATATTTGAGTTTTACAGTTTTTTTTTCTTTTGAGTTCCATTATTATGTTATCTTCCCTAACATTTTTAATCAAAATTGTTAAATACTCAATTTAAAAACAATTTGGGATAGCGGGTGAGAGGAGTTGTTTTTTTCAAAAGTTTTTTTCTTAATTAATGTTCGGTTATTTTTGTGATTGGATTCAAATGAATTCAATTGTTTTGTTAGGAATGATTTCATACATTAAAATAATTTATAGTATTTCAAATCATGCACCTTGAAATCAAGTCATGAATTTTGTTAGTCATGAAATCATGTCACTTAAAAAAAAATGAATTTAGTTAATTAGCAAAAACAATACTTTGTCAATGGATTGATTGAGTTTCATGTGTCAAATATCATTGGAGTTGTACGTTTATGTACTTAAGTATGTTAATAAAATAATACTTATTGATACATCAACTTTTTTGTTAACACATTTTAACAATTTATTTATGGAAGGACTAATTGAAAATTCTCAAAAACCAAACATACAATCGGAATTAGAATGTTTGACAAACACTAATAAAAAATCACGAAGTTGAGAGTAAAAAGAAAGAAAATAAAAATAATATAAAAAAGAAAATAATATTACACCTCTTTTCCATTCCTTTTCCCCTCTCCTCACCCTCATCGTCTCTCTCACCCATTTCAGAGTTGGAAGGTCGCTGCCCAGCAACAAATCTCCACATTTCCTATTCATTTGTTGATTCTATGCAGCAACAAATCTTCAACTTCATTGAAGATTTGTAAGGTCGTCACCAAACATCCATTCCACCTTCCTTTGCTCATATGTGTGTTCATTCCACCATTTATGACTTCGTTCAAATGTTTTTCATGAGAGTGTTGATCTCCATCCCTCTCGTTTTAGTTCTAAAGGGGAAGGGAGTCACAAAGAGGGGAAGAGGAAAGGAGACGTAGCGGAGTTGCAAAGAGTGAGATGCCAAATTTATTCATTTAAAAATGGAACTGAAACGATAGTTCAATTGTCAATTTTTATTCAATTTAAATTCTTTTCCAACCGTTTCACACATATGAGAGAGAGAGAAAAAAAAACTCATTAAATTTATTTCATTGCAAACATTCACATTGTAGGAGAGAGAGGTTGTATAGTTTTGGGGGCGGGGTTAATGGAATTTAAGAACCACGATGAAAGGGTAGGTGGTCATTTTTGTAATTAATTTGAAATTGGAGGGGTATTAGAGTTCAAAAAAGTTTTTCATAGATTGTTGCTTTTTAATATATTATAGATAGTATAGATTAATCTTAATTAACATATACAATATTATTGTGAATGATAAATTATACATATTTTTATTTAACCATTTTATTTAATTATACCTTTTTAATATATCAATTTTTCGGAATTATATAGTATTTACTTACAATTCTTCTTCTTCTTCTTTTTTTTTTATTTTTTATTTTTTATTTTGTCTTTCATTAGAATTTGGATGAAAACATATAATCTCTTGCAATTTTTTAATGTATGAAATTGAATTTAATACAACACATTTTATTTAATTTAATATTAAAAAAGAAAAGAAAATTTTGGTATAAATAATGTTCTACAAAATTTTGACCATTCATTATCTTTTTGTAATCAAACCATGTTATATAATCATAAAATTTTGATATTCAATGTTTTATTAAAAAAGAAGGAAAAAAAAAGGTAAGAATCATATTATATAACCATACATATCTATCATTCTATATATAAATAAACAGAATATCAATACATATCATGGTATTATTATTTTTTTAATTAAGTGGTGGTAGTCCTGTAAATAAACAACTCCATACTTCCTTTCCTTTGCTCTAGTTTTTTTTCCAAATTTTCTAAGCTTCCATATTCATGATTAAAAATTTAAATAGTAAAGAGAATTAATCTTCTCTTTCAGCCAAATTCTCCTAGATTTGCTTGCCTCGTTGAGCTTTACTTTGACGTCGTTCGCTGCAGAAAATTACAGAAAACTACTATCTTTCATTGCCATTTGCATAAACACTTAGAAAAAGATGTGAACGGCCATTAGAACACTCTTTCGAAATATGGAAATATATCTCATCATTTTTTCTAGAATATGTTGAGCTTGCTTGATTCTTAATTTAGTCAGAATATATTGCGCTTGCTTGATTCTTAATTTAGCTAAGAATTCAAATATTTTTTTAGGAAAGATGAAACCCATGGTAAAGAATTGATAAGAAAATAAGTACAATTTCCAAAAACTGGGTTATCAAATGGGGCCTAAAATTTAGGAAAATTGTGGCAAAGAGCACGTTTTCAACCATATATTTCATAAATGTCTCATTTTTAAAAAATTATCGGCTCTAGCATGACTCATATTTATGAGATCAATTTATTCCATTTGTACCCTTACAATTTTTGCATATATTTATAATATTGTTATAATTATCATTTATTGTTTCCATAATTAAATCATTCAATTTAGGTAATTAATGTTACCATTACTTACATGAATATATTTTTTGTAATAGTAAATATTTTTTCTTCCGTATTTTACTATTCGAATTAGGTTAGAATTTCTTGTTACCATTAATAACCATGCTCCATTATTCTAATTGATGGTCTTCTCCACCGGCGTTCTTCTTCGATTGTGGGTTCAATTGCCGTGTACAGATTTTTGTTCTCCAAAATGAGTAAGCTAGTCTTCTTCCTTATTCCTTATGTTTTGTTTTTCATTTGGTTTTTTTATTTAAATCTTATATTTTAGACTAAATAAAGCAGTATGGATAGTTCATTTACATAGAAGTATATTATATCTACGTATGTATATAATTATATTATATTTTATGTATGCAATAAGTATAGTTATATTTACAGACATATATTATATAAACATAGGTAAATAATCGTCATATATTTTGTATTGGTAATAATCCTATTAATTTGAGATAACCTTACAATATATAGCTATAATGTCATAACATGATCTATCCATTTTATACATACTGTATGTAATATATAATGTTCAATGGGTTCCTAAATATATACTGTGTTGTATATTGTACCCATACATATATATGTTGAGGTATATAATATATACATCAGCATGTAATCATTTTATATGTTTGGGATGACATGATACTCCTATTATATTCTCAGATATATATTATATATACTCCTACTATATTCTCAGATATGTAATATATATACCCCCTACGTATGAAGAATGGAACCGTTGATAATGGAAAGGGTTGTCTAATTTTTAAAATCCCTAGATTTTAGGAGGAAAATCGTAAAAATATTTCATCTATTTTATTTCTTATACAAAATTAATGGTGTTTGGAGGGAAGGATATAAGTTTCAACGTTTATGGAAAGTATCCATATATTTTATTTTTATTTTATATATATATAGAGACAACAATAAATAGAGGAGTAAATGAGTAATGTTCCTCTAGATTTGGCTTCTATTTGGCTTGAAAAGTAACAAAGCCAATATTAATAACAAAACGTGCCATTTGTGTAAAATTTGGTTCCAAATATGCCATTCATGTAGTTAACCCTAAAATTTATCCCCTTATAGTGCATTTTATATATAGTATTAGATTTAATTGAGGTAAGTAGAACCTCTCATCTCTCATTTTTTAATATAGCCCAAATTCCACTTCACCTTTGGTTTATTCTAATTGTAGGATTAGAGTTTATTTTAAGTTAAATTACAAGTTTAATTCCTGAACTTTTCAAGTTTGTGTCTATTTGGTCACTAAACTTAAAAAGTGTCTATAATAAGTTCTTGAATTTTCAAGTTTGTGTCTATTTGACCCCTTAACTTTAAAATGTGTCTAATAGGTTCTTATATTTTCAATTTTATGTCCAATAGGTCCTGAATTTTCAATTTTGCATCTAATAGGTCATTGACCTATTTGACATTTTTTCAAATTCACACATCTACTAGACACAAAAGTTAAAAATTTAGTCCTATTAGGCATAAAATTAAATTTTATATCTAATAGATCAATTAGTTTTTAAAAATTTTGAAAATGTCAGAGACCTATTAGACATAAAATTGAAATTTCAGGGACTTATTATACATCTTTAAAGTCTAGAAATCTAATAGACACAAAATTGAAAGTTCAGAGACTAAACTTGTAATTTAACATTTATTTTAGGGAAAAAAATCAATTTATACGACCCCTAAACATTGGAGGTTATATCAATTAAAACCCAAAACTAATAATTGTATCAATTTGAAACCTAAACTTTTTAAAGTGAATTAGTCTAGACCCCCCCCCCCCATTAGTGATTTATAACTATTTTCACTTGATTCCATTTAAAATAACTCAAAATCACCTCAATGAAATTATTCTTCTCCAATATCCTACCAAAGTAGCAAGAAAAATTATCATGTAATTCTTCTAAATATGTAAGAAAAATAGGGGAAGATGAGAAGATAAAAGACCATTCATATTAATGAAAATTCACTACTATTCACTTAATTCTTGCATTTATCTCTAATATTATATTAATCTCTCCATTTAAAGAAGTCTTATATGTTGTATATTTTAAAGAGAGCATAGCTCAACTGGCATATTGAATGTGTTAATGACCACGTGGTCTGTGATTCGAATCTCCCCAACCCCTATTGTACTAAAAAAAAAAAAAGTCTTATATGTTGGATATTTTAAAGTTTTTATTTTTTATTTCTTTTATTATTCTTTATCAATTTTATTTACTATTGGTCAATTCACTCCCTCTATTGAAAAGGAATTGGAATAGATGGTGGTTAGCTAACTTGAGTAACAAGGGAAGGAAATGATTTGAAATTCTTGATTTTGTTTGAACTCAATGGATTTTAATAGAATTCAAATAAGTAAAAAGTAAAAATTATTGTTTGAAAGTTTAAATGAAATGAAAAGAAAATAATAATTTTACCATTATACCCTTAAAATTATATATAAATTAAAAAAAAAGAACCAACAAAACAAATATTAATTATTTATCTTGTTTAGGTAAACGTAAAATTAACACCTCTTTTTCTCTTCCCACACTTTTTCTCTCCCTCTTTCATTTGTTGCCGTAACTCCAGCCACACATCTTATCCCCACCACCAAGATTTTTTTCTTTCTCCTCTTCATATCTCACTCCCGCCACGCCAATTGTGTCTTCTACTGCAGCGATCAATTTTTTCTCTTTTTGTTTCTTTGATTCAACCAATCCCAGGTGAGGGTAAAATTGGAATGAGATAAATTTTAATTTAAAATCCTACCAAATCTGGCCTATTTTGGATGGAATTTTTTTTTAGATCAAAACAAGATTTTAAATCATTTTGGATTTTAAATTCTTTTTTTTTTTTTAATTCATTCCAAACACTATAAATGATTTCAAATCCATTTTGATTTGAAATCCTTCCAAATCCGGTTAAAAGATAAAATTCTTTTCTTCTTGAGATTTTGATTTTCACACAAGGCCTCGTTCATTAATTAATTTTTGTTGGTGTTTTAATTTCTGTAACGCTCCATGTTAGCATGTTAGCATATTTTTCTCGAGTTTAATTTTTGTTTTGGGATTTTTTTTTCCTCTGATGTGGTTAATCTTGAATTTTTAGTTTGGTTGGAGTGTAAATCCTCCTTCAATTTGATTTTTTCCAAATATTTAGGTGATTAAGTTAGATTTAATTTCGTTTCTCAAAAAAAAAGAAAAGAAGTTAGATTTAAGTTTGGGAAAAAGAGAGAAAAATGGGATTTACAAAAACCCTAACTTTTCCGTCTTCTTATTAGACCCTATTTTCTTTTAAGTAACCCTCACTTGATCAGTTCTTGGTGATGATTTGATGGTCCTTGCTTATTAGTGTTCGGGAGCTCGATTTGCTTCAGCTTCGCAACCCACACTCTAAATGGCCTCAAATCAAATCATCCATAGCCCGTGGAGGTCATCTTTGCAAGTTCGAACCCATTCAAACACCAATCAACAAGGATCCGAGCCCTTTTGATAAAATTCAGTAGGTAATGACTCATTTATTGGATTCAATTAAAGTGTTTTAGAGTGTCTTCTAACTCTTGAAAACTCTTTTGTAATTAGGTTCTAATTGGTTGAACTAAGTTTAAGATGCGGTTAAAGACGAGTTGGTAATTCCCTCTTAATTATTCCTTGGTTCGAATTAAGTTTTGATCTAGCTCTTAACCCTTAGAAACTCGCTATTGTTTAGGGACTGTTTGAATTGGATTTTCAGAGCTCTTTAAGTAATTCTTACGTATGTGGGGTTATGTATTCATTGATTATTGCCTGATTGTTGCATGCTTTGTTGTTACCATGTTATATTTTTGCAATTAGTATGATTTGTTTTAATTTCTTGGATGTGTCTATATATGTCTTGTGAATTTGCGAGTATTGTCGCCCACCTTGATTTAAGTTAATAAGCATGCCGTAAATTTTGTGGGTATTATTGTTTACTTTGATTTAAGTTGATAGCATGTTGGAAATTATGTTGGCTTCGATTAACTTAAGAGTTTATCTTCTAAATTGATTCACTTCTTAGTTTGAAAATTTAAGTAATACACTTATGAAAATTTGCTTATGTAGGGAAAGTGAACACAGTGGGTGTGTACAGTTTTGTACCTTTAAGCACAAAGGAGGAAACTTAGACTGAAAATTTTAACGCATATTAATTTAATTTTAACTCGTCAATTTACAATTAGTTTAGTACATAATTAATCCATATGATGGCTGTGTGTATGTGCATATATTAAATGCAAATAAAAGTTTAATATACTAGTTTTTATTACTATTACAACATAAGATTCCAAAATATCAAATAATATATCTTTTTCTTTTTCATAAAATTAGTTATATAAATTTATTATACTTTAGTATTAATAATAAGTAATTAATTACAAAAAACAATTAAATTTATCTATTAAAATCTATTTACCAAAAGAGAGAAGAATTTATACTAAACTTGCTAAAGATGAGGAAGACAAAGTAAAAGATAACTAATTTCATAAAAACATTTGGATTTTATTTGTTAAAAGATAACAAATTCCCTGGGCGATAAAATTGAACATGATTTCCACAAAAATCTAAGGAAAAAAAAAAAGAGAAAAAAGAAAAGATAACAACCATTTTAAATCTATTCCCAATTTTATCTCTCGTAAAATCCAGAACAGCTTTAATGGTGGCTTCGACACTCTAAAAAATCTTTTAGAAATGACACTCTCTAGCGCCGTTTTAGCCCACAAAAATATAATCTCTTTGGGCTCAAATTATCGATATGCTCGAGAAAAAATCTGCTTGGCTTGATTGTGTCTACCTCTTGGACCAAATCATCTCCTAACTCAATAGAATTGTCTTCAAAACCTACCGAATCGGGATTGAGGAACTCGGGGTTTCGAGTTTCGATTACCCCTTGACTGCTAATGATGTCTCAAAGTTGATCAGTGACTGCTTTCATGAAAATTCTTTCTGAGTGGCTTCATTAATCACCATTTCATTCCATTCATCTGCTCGGATTGATGAAGCTATTGAGGAAGGATTTCATGAAAGTTGTCATTGATAACTTTGGGATATTGTTGGCAGTCAAGGGCAATTGAAACCCAAAACCCCAAGTTCCTTAATCCCAATTTGGCAGGTTTCAAAGGCTGTTTGGTTGAGCTGGGAGATGGTTTGGTCATAAAGGTAGACACAATCAACCCAAGTAGATTTTTCTCGAGCGTATCAACAATTTGAGCCCAAGGAGATTGCATTTTTGTGGGCTAAAACGGCGCTGGACAATGCTGTTTCTAAAAGATTCTGTAGGATGTTGAGGTTGCCATTAGGACTCTTGTTGGACTTTATGGGAGATAAAATTGGTAACAGAAGAAGAATTGAAAGGGTTGCTATTTTTTCTTTTGAGATTTTTGTGGAGATCGTGTTCAATTTTATAGCCAAGAGATTTGTTAAGGGACTTTGTTATCTTTTAACAAATAAAATTTGAATGCTTTTATGAAACCAGTTCTTCTTTTACTTTGTCTTCCTCATCTTTATCTTTAGGAATTGCTTAGTATGAATTCTTTTTCCCCCCCTTCTACTAAAGGGTAAATAGATTTTAATAGATAAATTTAGTTTTTTTGTAATTAATTACTTATTAATTAATGCTAAAGTAAATAAATTTATATAATTAATTTTATGAAAAAGAAAAAAGTTATATTATTTGATATTCTTGGAGTATTACGTTGTAATGGTAATTTTATATTTCAACCTACAATCATCATAGGGATGAATTATGTAGTTTAAATTAATTATAGATTGACAAGTTAAAATTAAATTAATATGCGTTAAAATTTTCACATTTTGTCCCTCAATCCTACGTGGGACAAGCTTATCCTTTGTGCGCCTAAAGGTACAATACTATACAAATCCACTGCGATCATTTTTCTTTCATCCTAGGATGATGAATTTAGAGGAAATTATTTATAAAGGGGCGTTTGGCTCGTAGATTTGCAATTTTAAACCTAGAAATGTTAAACCTAAGGTTTAAGTAGTTTGATTTTAAGAAAACTGTGTTTGAGATACAAGTTTAAGAAGCCTGGATTTAGGAAGTCTGTATGTGAAATACAAATTTAGAAAGCTTGGGTTTAGAAATCTTTGATTTTTGAAAGATTTAATTGTATTTAATCAATAGTTAGGTTTTAATTTAGTTTAAATGTGCCATTTTTATTATTTATTATTTTGTTATTTTAATATAGTTAAGTTTAAAATAAATTAATTTTTGATTAAATTACAAATGCCGTAGGGACTATTTATGAAGGTTTTATCAAACCATTGGAACAAATTCTAACTTTTAAAAACTATAGGGGTTAAATTCTAACTTTCTCCAAACCATAGGGACCAAATTTGTAATATAACCTTAACTTTCTTATTGTTCAAATAATAACTAAATTCAAAATTAAAATTTGTTTCTTATTTTTTTTTTGTTATTTTAAATTGACTAATTTAATTATGTAAAAAAATGTCTAACTTAAAAATAAAATACATTGGATAGAATTTTTAAAAATGACTGCATAAAAAATAAAACATATATTTTATTTTTATATGACTAGGTTTAAATTGAATATCATACATTTTTTACCTTGAATATGACTAATTCGTAAATTAAATTCTTTTTTAACATAACTAATTTAAAATTAAATACTATTTATTTTACTAATTTTATTTTAGTACGTTTGTAATTCAAATTCAACTCAATTCCAATTACTTTTCCAAAATTTTTAAACGAATTTTTGTTTCAGTTGAATTATGCTCATATTTGCTACAAAAACTCCTCTTTTCTCATGCTAAACTTTTAGGGGAGATGAGACATGAGACTTTAAATGCATTCATACTCAATAGATGAAGTTTGATATGAATAAGGGATAACTATTATAGATGGGCTCCATAATGGACTCATTTTTCATTTCTACCGGACTTTTTAATTCTTGCGATTCCCAGCCCCTTGAGCTTATTATATACATAAAAAAGGACTAAAAAATGAGGGTTCCACACCTTAGCTCCGCTAAATAGGTTTTATGATCTCTTTCTCCAATAGGCCAATCTGATGCAAACTGTAATTTACACAAATATAATCTGACAAAAAAAAAAACAAAAGGAAATTTTTATAAGGAAAACTATTAGGTCTCATTTGGTTCGTGATCTGAAAAATTGTTTTCAAAAACAAAAAATTCAGTAGAAAACAAAAATAAATCCCAAATTCAACTCAATTCCAAATATGAGCATAACGACAGCCAGTTTAATGCAATTTATTATTTTTAGAGTGTCCTCTAACTCTTGAAAACTCTTTTGTAATTAGGTTTGAATTGGTTGAACAAAGTTTAAGATGCGGTTAAAGACGAGTTGGTAATTCCCTCTTAATTATTCCTTGGTTCGAATTAAGTTTTGATCTAGCTCTTAACCCTTAGAAACTCGCTATTGTTTAGGGACTGTTCGAATTGGATTTTCAGAGCTCTTTAAGTAATTCTTACGTATGTGGGGTTATGTATTCATTGATTATTGCCTGATTGTTGCATGCTTTGTTGTTACCATGTTATATTTTTGCAATTAGTATGATTTGTTTTAATTTCTTGGATGTGTCTATATATGTCTTGTGAATTTGCGAGTATTGTCGCCTGCCTTGATTTAAATTAATAAGCATGCTGTAAATTTGTGGGTATTATTGTTTGCTTTGATTTAAATTGATAGAATGTTGGAAATTATGTTGGCTTCGATTAACTTAAGAGTTTACCTTCTAAATTGATTCACTTCTTAGTTTGAAATTCTAAGTGATACACTTATGGGTTGAGATTTTAAGTAAAACAAACACACATATATTCCCTACCACATCTAAATTTAATTTTTTCCCATTATTTTAATATTTGAAACTTTGGGGGAATTCATATATTCTAATTGTACTATATATTTATACACAAACACACATATATTCTCCACGACATCTAAATTTGTAAAAGATCATGTTCATTGATTACATCACATGCCAAACATTCCATGTCACATTTTTAAACAAACTGATAAATTTGCTTTTGTTCCTCTAAATCCACCATCCCAATATGTAAGGAAAATAAACATAGTGGATGTGTACAGTTTTGTACCTTTAGGCTCAAAGGAGGAAACTTAGATTGTGAAAATTTTGACGCATATTAATTTAATTTTAACTCTTCAATTTACAATTAGGTTTACTACATAATTAATCCATATGATGGCTGTGTGTATTTGCATATATTAAATGTAAATAAACGTTTAATATACTTGTTCTTATTACTATTACAACATAATACTCCAAAATATCAAATAATATATCTTTTTCTTTTTCATAAAATTAGTTATATAAATTTAATATACTTTAGTATTAATAATAAGTAATTAATTAAAAAAAATTATCTATTAAAATCTATTTACCAAAAGAGAGAAGAATTTATACTAAACTTGCTAAAGATGAGGAAGACAAAGTAAAAGATAACTAATTTCATAAAAACATTTGGATTTTATTTGTTAAAACATAACAAATTCCCTGGGCGATAAAATTGAACATGTTTTCCACAAAAATCTAAGAAAAAAAAAGAAGAAAAAAGAAAAGATAACAACCATTTTAAATCTATTACTGATTTTATCTCTCGTAAAATCTAGAACAGCTCTAATGGTGGCCTCGACACTCTAAAAAATCTTTTAGAAATGACACCCTCTAGCGCCATTTTAGCCCACAAAAATACAATCTCTTTGGGCTCAAATTATCGATATGCTTGAGAAAAAATCTGCTTGGCTTGATTGTGTCTACCTCTTGGACCAAATCATCTCCTAACTCAATAGAATTGTCTTCAAAACCTACCGAATCGGGATTGAGAAACTCGGGGTTTCGAGTTTCGATTACCCCTTGACTGCTAATGATGTCTCAAAGTTGATCAGTGACTGCTTTCATGAAAATCCTTTCTGAGTGGCTTCATTAATCACCATTTCATTCCATTCATATGCTGGGATTGATCTATTGAGGAAGGATTTCATGAAAGCTGTCATTGATCGACTTTGGGATATTGTTGGCAGTCAAGGGCAATTGAAACCCAAAACCCCAAGTTCCTTAATCCCAGTTTGGCAGGTTTCAAAGGCTGTTTGGTTGAGCTGGGAGATGATTTGGTCATAAAGGTAGACACAATCAACCCAAGTAGATTTTTCCCGAGCATATCAACAATTTGAGCCCAAGGAGATTGCATTTTTGTGGGCTAAAACGGCGTTGGATAGTGCTGTTTCTAAAAGATTTTGTAGGATGTTGAGGTTGCCATTAGGACTCTTGTTGGACTTTACAGGAGATAAAATTGGTAACAGAAGAAGAATTGAAGGGTTGCTATTTTTTCTTTTGAGATTTTGGTGGAGATCGTGTTCAATTTTATAGCCAAGAGATTTGTTAAGGGACTTTGTTATCTTTTAACAAATAAAATTGAATGCTTTTATGAAATCAGTTCTTCTTTTACTTTGTCTACCTCATCTTTAGGAATTGCTTAGTATGAATTCTTTTTTTCCCCTTCTACTAAAGGGTAAATAGATTTTAATAGATAAATTTAGTTGTTTGTAATTAATTACTTATTAATTAATGCTAAAGTAAATGACTTTATATAATTAATTTTATGAAAAAGAAAAAGTTATATTATTTGATATTTTTGGAGTATTATATTGTAATGGTAATTTTATATTTCAACCTACAATCATCATAGGGATGAATTATGTAGTTTAAACTAATTATAGATTGACAAGTTAAAATTAAATTAATATGCGCTAAAATTTTCACATTCTGTCCCTCAATCCTACGTGGGACAAGCTTATCCTTTGTGCGCCTAAAGGTACAATACTATACAAATCCATTGCAATCATTTTTCTTTCATCCTAGGATGATGGATTTAGAGGAAATTATTTATAAGGGGGCGTTTGGCGTGTAGGTTTGCAATTTTAAACCTAGAAATGTTAAACCTAAGGTTTAAGTAGTTTGATTTTAAGAAAACTGTGTTTGAGATACAAGTTTAAGAAGCCTGAATTTAGAAAGTCTGTATGTGAAATACAAATTTAGAAAGCTTGGGTTTAGAAATCTTTGATTTTTGAAATATTTAATTGTATTTAATCAATAGTTAAGTTTTAATTTAGTTTAAATGTGCCAATTTTATTATTTATTATTTTGTTATTTTAATATAGTTAAGTTTAAAATAAATTAATTTTTGATTAAATTACAAATACCGTAGGGACTATTTATGAAGGTTTATCAAACTATTGGAACAAATTGTTACTTTTAAAAACTATAGGGGTTAAATTCTAACTTTCTCCAAATCATATGGGCCAAATTTGTAATCTAACCTTAACTTTCTTATTGTTCAAATAATAGCTAAATTCAAAATTAAAATTTGTTTCTTATTTTTTTTTGTTATTTTAAATTGACTAATTTAATTATGAAAAAAAATGTCTAACTTAAAAATAAAATACATTGGATAGAATTTTAAAAAATGACTGCATAAAAAATAAAACATATATTTTATTTTTATATGACTAGGTTTAAATTGAATATCATACATTTTTTACCTTGAATATGACTAATTCGTAAATTAAATTCTTTTTTAACATAACTAATTTAAAATTAAATACTATTTATTTTACTAATTTTATTTTAGTACGTTTCTAATTCAAATTCAACTCAGTTCCAATTACTTTTCCAAAAATTTTAAACGAATTTTTGTTTCCGTCAATTTTGAAATTGAGTTTTTGACTAAAATTATAATACATTTCTTTTCATAATTTGATAGTTTAATTTTATTGACTAAATAAGCAAGTGAACTATCTAATTTGTTATTCATTTTGTTTTTAAATAACTAAGTTAAAAATAAAGACATTGATTTTGGAATGTAAATCATGTTTGATTATTTGTCTCACAACTCAACAAATGAAAAAAGAAAAGAAGAAGACTAATTTTATTATTATTTGCAACAAGTAGAAAAATAAGAAAAAATATATTTTTTTAATATGGCTAATTAATTTTTTTTTGTTTTACTAAGTTTCAAAATAAAATATCATATTTTTTTTTGTTTACTTTAACTAATTTGAAAGTGATTTTTTTTTACTTTATTATAATTTAAAATTAAATACTATTTTTCAAAATTTTAATACTAGTAAAGTTTAAAATAAATCAATAGTTTTATCTTAAAATTAGTTATTAAAAATTATAATTTTTTTTGGCCAAATTACACTTTTAATCCCTAGAGTGTGAGTTTATTATTGTTATTTTTTTGGCCTTTGAGTTTTCAAAAACAACATTTCAGTCATTTAAGTTAAAAAAAAGTTTTCAAATTAACATAAGTGATTTAAAAAAGTTTTCAAGTTAAATTGACTAACGAAAAAAATTGGGAAGAATGTTATATTAACCTCATGCGGAGTTGCAGGCAACACACATTTGAATAAGAAAAGGAAGATAAAAGACGGTTGAAGGAGAAAGGAAGAAGAAGGAAGAAAATGAAACAGAGAGTTTAAAAACATAAATGAATAATAATAATTAAATAAAACCCCAAAAGGAGAAAAGGAAAGAGAAAAAGTCTCTAAGTACCGAAATAGGTTCCTTACAAGAATGTTAAAAAAATAAAATAATTATTATTGTAAATAAAATAAATATTAAAAAAAAGTAATCTGTTTACTATGCAAACCCCCAAACATGGATTGGGCTTAGGATGTCTGAGTCTATGGCGAGGAATGTTTGGTGTGTGATCTTATTATTTGAATTGAACTATTACAAATAAAATTAAATTAAAAATTATAAAAATAATAAATTAAACTTATACAACATTAGAAAATGAAAAGCTCTAGCAAACTATTGACATAAGCTTCATTTACTCTCCTTCCTCCTCTATCACACAGCTCCCTCTCTCGCGCCTTGAGCTCCAATGTGAAGTTTTTCAATGGCCTAATTAAGGTTTCAGTTTCTGGCTTCATCATCTATTCCAAATCTCCACCAAAAGTCCCCGACGTGGGAGAGAAACTACCTGTGAAGAAAATGACGATGAAAATTGTGAATTAAACAGACATGCAGGGGAATGATGGAAAAGGGGAAGTCATTGATGAAGATGAAAAATTAATCCAACCATAAACTTCAAGGTAATGAATTGCCTGAGAATGGACAATTGGTACAAAATTGGTCGGAATTGCCAAAAGAGGTGTTTGTGGAAATAGGATTGCGAAAATGGGTCGATAGAAGCACTCTCAGCCATTTTCTCTGCATCACTCGCACTCACACCTTGCATGTATATATATGTTGAGAAAAGTATTGGCTATTTATAAAAGTATTGAAAAGACGGAAAGATTCTTAAAATTTAATGAGTAAAAACACATAGTCATTAAATAATAATATAAATGCTAGTTAAAACTAAAAGAAGAAGATAGAAAGATTAGCATTGAAATAGAAAGACACAACATTAAAGAGGAAGACGAAAGTGCACCATTGGATATTGAAGGAGGAAAGAGGAATGGTCACAAGGCCAATATTAGCACATATATAAAAATGAAAGAGTAAAATTGCCACATAGAATTTGAGGACAAAATAAGTATATATGAAAGAGTTGAAGACAAAATGGGAAGCTAAAGTTTCTCCTTATAGTGTTTTTTATATATAGTATAGATATAGATTAATCTTAATTAACATATACAATATTATGTGAATGATAAATTATACATTTTTTTTATTAAACCATTTTATTTAATTATACTTTTTTAATATATCAATTTTTCGGAATTATATAGTACTTACTTACAATTTTTTTTTGTCTTTCATTAGAATTTGGATGAAAACATATAATCTCTTGCAATTTTTTAACATATGAAATTGAATTTAATGCAACACAATTTATTTAATTTAATATTCAAAAAGAAAAGAAAATTTTGGTATAAATAATGTTCTACAAAGTTTTGACCATCCATTATCTTTTTGTAATTAAACCATGTTATATAATCATAAAATTTTGATATTTGATGTTTTATTAAAAGAGAAGAAAAAAAGAGAGGAATCATATTATATAACCATACAAATCTATCTATCTATTTATATATAAATAAAGAGAATATCAATACATATCATGGTATTCGTATTTTTTTAATTAAGTGGTGGTAGTCCTGTAAATAAACAACTCCATACTTCCTTTCCTTTTCTCTAGTTTTTTTTTTTTCAAATTTCCTTAGCTTCCACATTCATGATTGAAAATTTAAATAGTAAGGAGAATTAATCTTCTCTTTCAGCCAAATTCTCCTAGATTTGCTTGTCTTGTTGAGCTTTACTTTGACGTTTTCTCTGCAGAAAATTACATAAAACTACTATCTTTCTTTGCCATTTGCATAAACACTTAGAAAAAAATGTGGACGGTCATTAGAACACTCTTTTGAAATATCGAAATATATCTCTTCATTTTTTCTAGAATATGTTGCGCTTGCTTGATTCTTAATTTAGTTAAGAATTCATATGTTTTGTTAGGAAAGATGAAACCCATGGTAAAGAATTGATAAGAAAATAAGTACAATTTTCAAAAACCAAATGGTTATCAAATGGGGCCTAAAATTTCTCCCCTTACAATGCCTTTTATAAACGTACGAAAGGAGATGGAAGTTGTATTTGAGAATTTGAAATCCGATTCTATGGTAGATGCCATATATATATATATATTTTTTAGTTCCTAGCAATGACATATTTTGTTTTACTCTTTAACTCATTTACATTTATCTATATTTTTTTTGTAGAGTCTTGAAGTCTAACAATGAGACTGAAGTTATGTCTGGAATCAAGAGTCGAGGAATGACAATGAAATCCATTGAAGTTTGAGCGATAAATGTGATTGTGTTGCTTATGATTTTGTTCTTGAAAGATGGTTCTAGTTTCTATTTTTTGTTGTAGAAATTATGAAATACTTCTAAGTTGGTGGTTGATCTAGTATGAACTAAGTGGGGGGAGAATGAGGTCACTCAACTTAATTAAGAAATGGTGTCCTAAATCTATTATAAAAGTCAATTACAATCACAAACTAGAGAAATGAGCATTGTAAGAACTATAGGAATGAAAAATAAAATCCTTGAATCAAATTGAAATCAAGTTCAACATTGATTTTCTTAAAAGAAGTTCAACAGAGAGAGTGAGCAAGCAAGCAAGTAAGCTTTAACAAAAAAAAAAAAAAAAAAAAAGGGAATCAAATCGGTTCGATTTGGATATTCTTAGCTAAACCGAACTGGGTCGATTCGGTTCGATTTTTTTGTAGAACCAAATCGACCCACCATTTTACACCACTAAGTAGAACCTCTCATCTCTCATTTTTTAATATAGCCCAAATTCCACTTCACCTCTAGTTTATTCTAATTGTAGGATTATAATTTATTTCAAGTTAAATTACAAGTTTAATTCCTGAGCTTTCAAGTTTGTGTCTATTTGGTCAATGAACTTAAAAAGTGTCTATAAGAGGTCCTTCAACTTTCAACTTTGTGTCTATTTGGTCCATCAACTTTAAAATGTGTCTAATAGATTCTCAAACTTTCAATTTTATGTCCAATAGGTCTTGAATTTTCAATTTTGCATCTAATAAGTCATTGACCTATTTGACATTTTTTCAAATTCACACATCTACTAGACACAAAAGTTAAAAATTTAGTCCTATTAGACATAAAATTAAATTTTATATCTAATAGATCAATTAGTTTTTAAAATTTTTGAAAATGTTAGAGACCTGTTAGATATAAAATTGAAAATTCAGGGACCTATTAGACATCTTTAAAGTCTAGAAATCTAATAGACACAAAATTGAAAGTTCAGGGATCAAATTAGACACTTTTTAAAGTTCAAAGATCTTTTAGACACAAACTTGAAAGTTCAGGGACTAAACTTGTAATTTAACATTTATTTTAGGGAAAAATCAATTTATACGATCCCTAAACTTTTGAGGTTGTATCAATTAAAACCCAAAACTAATAATTGTATCAATTTAAAACCTAAACTTTTTAAAGTGAATTAGTCTAGACCCTCTATTAGTGATTTATAACTATTTTCACTTGATTCCATTTAAAATAACTCAAAATCACCTAAATGAAATTATTCTTCTCCAAAATCCTACCAAAGTAGCAAGAAAAATTATCACGTAATTCTTCTAAATATGTAAGAAAAATAGAAGAAGATGAGAAGATAAAAGACCATTCATATTAATGAAAATTCACTACTATTCACTTAATTCTTGCAATTATCTCTAATATTATGTTAATCTCTCAATTTAAAGAAGTCTTATTTGTTGGATATTTTTAAGTTTTTATTTTTATTTCTTTTATTATTCTTTATCAATTTTATTTACTATTGGTCAATTCACTCCCTCTATTAAATAGGAAGTGGAATAGATGGTGGTTAGCTAACTTAAGTACCAACGGAAGGAAATGATTTTAAATTCTTGGATTTTAAAAGATGGAAATGATTTGAAATTCTTGATTTTGTTTGAACCCAATGGATTTTAATAGAATTCAAATCAATAAAAAGTAAAAACTATTGTTTGGAAGTTTAAAAGAAATGAAAAGGAAATAATAATTTTACCATTATACCCTTAAAATTATATATAAATTAAAAAAAAACCAACAAAACAAATATTAATTATTTATCTTGTTTAGGTAAACGTAAAATTAACACTTCGTTTACTATATTTTTATAATATACTTTATATTAAAAAAACAAAAAGAAAAGAAGTAAACCTTCCACTCCTCGTTTCCATCCTTCTTCCCACACTTTTTCCCTCCCTCTTCCATTGTTGTCGTAACTCTAAGGAATTAACTTGTTAGAGTCTGGTTATTGAGATGAGACTTGAAATGCATGAACCACCTTGATGGTAGTTTCTCTATAAGAGTGAATATATGGATGGTTGCTTATCAAGTGGACTTAGATGTTTGGGATGATGAATGAGCTGATTGTGTGTAGGATGTCAGAGATGTTGGTTTGGGCTAGTGGCCATTTAGAACACCTTAAAGGTATGCAGTGCTCAGGGTCATTATCTGTGTTCCGTGTGTTCAGAATGACACAGTTGATTGGGCATGTTTAACGTGTTTTAGTTTAGACTGAATGTGGATGGGAGGATAACTGCAGTTGTGGTTTCTAGCATGTTTAGGGGGAAGTTGATTTCCTTCGTGTTGGCTTAAGAGATAAGTAGACATTCGAACTTGCTTGTTAAGATCTTGTATACAAGGAATGAGTGTGAATCAAGTCGAGCTAGTTTATATGAGAAGCATGCTTGCTGGAATGTCGGTGATTTGTGTTTTTCTTGAACAGGTATGAGGCTTGAGGGATGTGTGATTCGTTTGAATTTATACTTGAGTCGAGTCTACCTAAACTTGTTTGATGATGAGTTTGTGTCTCCGGTTGAGTTCGTGTTTGTGGTTATGCATAAGATTTATGGGTCGGGTGAGAATAAGGCTTTTGTTGGATGGTATATCCCTTGACGATCTAAGTGCGTTGTGGCTAAGCGAAAGTCCGTTAGGCTAGTGCCACCTACCTTTTGCCGTGCGAGCATGTATTCTTAGGAGGTTGTGCCAGAGTGATGAGCTTGATGTAGAGTGACTGTGAGCGTGAGGCAGAGTGATGAGTTAGGGGATTCCCCAGAGTGATGAGAGTGACGAGTTAGGGGGCGATTCCCCCAGAGTGATTAGCGTGAGAGTTGTTCTCCTTCTTTGCATTAGACTAGCCTATGATACATGACTCGCAGGTATAACTCGTGGTAATACCGGAGGGAAGTGAGCTTGAGGTAAGGTGAGTAGGCACATAGCTGATTAAGATGAATGTTTGAGACTGAGCTGGAATATGTGAGTTGGGGCGATGCCCTCCTTTGTATGGATTTGAACTTTGGACCCTTAAGTGGGCTACTTACTTAGTATATTTATACTCACTCGTGCTACTTTATTTGTGTTTTGCAGATGGTGCACATTCTAGAGGCGGGCGACGGAGGCGATGATTTGACGAGGTTATGGAGACTCCACCAAATTTCCTTTCCTTGTATTAGTTTTTTAGTTTTGTTCTTTGTTGTAGTGTTGGCCTGTAAAGCTTAAATATCTCTTCTTCTGTATGTATGATCGAATTCTTTAGTTTTTGTGTCTGTTGGTTGAGCTCAGCATAATGTATCGTAGTTTGGTGGATGCTGAGTTTGTGCTCTAAAGTTTAGAAGTGTTTTTCATTCTCATCAGGTCGTCGTAAATTTTGGTTTTCTCCTAGTTACATCATCATGCTGCCAGAATTTCAGGCATGAGCGAGGTAACTCAGTCTTGCTTCCACGTTTAAAGAGTCGTGTGGGTTAGGGTCGTTACACATGGATTCAAAAATGATATACAACCCAATTCCTATATATAAATTTTAAGCACAAGCTCAGGATATTTATATATATGTATAGAGAGATTTCATTTAGGTTTGCTTTCAGTTTCTTTTTAAATATTCAAATGTTGAACAGTTTAATTATATGCCTCTTTACATTCTTACATTTAAACATCTCTTAACTTCACAGGTGAAACGACCACATTTATCTTAATTAGTTTTAATTACATGCATTGCACGTGGTTTACAAAGTTAAAAATACAATTTAGTTATATAGAAGTTGAAATTCGAAAAAGGCTTATGGAAACATAAAATTTATCATCTATACCACCAAATCATTATTAATTTTTAGACATTTACTTAATTTAAGAAGCACCCATAAATGAACATAAAACTAAAAATAATTATAATAAATAAATGAAAAAAGAAAGGAGTAAAATAGGAAGAAAAAAATTTATCCCCTCAAGGCTCCTTCTATATGAATAAATCTTTACAATAATAATAATAAAAAAAATAAACTGATGTTTTGTTTTCTAAGTTGTTTAAGATTTCAAAGTAACTTTTAAAACAAAACCAAAAATCTATATCAAATAGAAATTTTAGAATTTTAAAAACATATACTAAAATATGTGCTTATCTCCTCTTATTTTATCAATTTGACCTAAACACTAAACAGTTATATTAAATTATGTTAAATTCTTATTTTTCGACATTCTTTCCAATTAGTATATAACACATTAACATTTAAATAAACAGACTGTGTCTAAAAAATATATTTAAATAATTGTGTTAGTGACATAAATTTATTATAATCAAATTGAAACTTGTTGAATGTAAAAGAAACAAAGTTGAAACTTTTCAAAAAACTAAATTGATACAATCTTAAAATTTTAAACTCACAAATCTAATTTATTTCCACATGATAAAGAGACTTAAATATTTTGCATTTACAATGTCCATAGTGGTAATTTGGGCAAACAAAATAAAACTTTTCTCATCATTGAGCACCATAAGTATTTTCATCATTGAATATCGATATTCAGTGACAAAAATCCTTATGGTAAGAAGTATTGTTTTGTATGAGCTTTCTTGTTGGGTTAGTGGCAAAAAAAAATATAGTACATTCCCTCATGTTAGAGGAAGTCTAGTGTAAAAATTGTTGTGATGTACAAATTTGATCATACTTAGTTTGTACGTAAAAATTGGACCAAATTTGGTTTAATGATCAATAAATAAAATTTGTTATTTATGTATGTATTTATTTTGTGTCAAATTAAAATTGGAGTTATTTGTTTTGGGAACATGTGTATTCACATGTATCTAACAATATAATTTCTATGGCTTTGTTTAACCGTCATATATAAATAAATAAATAGTGATATATTCACTGTTTATGACAGTTCATCAAAGTCATAGAAATTATTTGTGTGAGAACTATTTATCATCATTATAAGCATTTTTGTGACTTTCAAAACTACTGTGACATGTTTTTTTGTTGACAAACAAAAACTATCAAAGAAAACATTTGTTTGACACTAAAACACTGTCGTTACAAGAATTTCTATAACGTTTAAAAAGTATCGTTAATATATATATCTTGATAGTAATATAGTTTTTATTAGTTTTATGATGATATTGTAGAATGGTCATTAAACAAATTAATATGACGCTAAAAATCTGTCAAGAAAAATTAGTGGTTTGATAGTTTTTAACTGTCATAATCAATATATTTGTGACAGTTTTCTTCAGACTATCATGTATTGAGTTTCTTGAGGGTCAATTCAATGACTAAAAATAAGGTCAAAAAATACATTTTTGATAGTGTTTCACTGTCATGTAAAGTCAAATTTGTAATAGTGATCTCGAGATTAAAAATGTGTCCTTCCTTTATCACACAGGTACCACTCTCCATCACTCCCTATTTCTCACCTCAAAAACCCTCAGTTGGTGCCTTGAGCTCCAATGTGAAGTTTTTCAATGGCCTAACTAAGGTTTCAGTTCTAGCTTCATCATCTATTCCAAATCTCCACCAAAAGTCCCTGACGTGGGAGAGAAACTATTAGGTCTTATCATTAAGTGGTTAAGTAGTTTTTATTTGGTTATTCTGTTGTATTTTTTCAGTTATTCTCACACTTGTATAAATACCTTCTATTGGAGAAATAAAGAAAGTAGAAAGGGAATATTTTCTCCACTTGTAACTTATTATGGTATCAGAGCGAAGGGCCCTTGCTTCGTAACTTCACCTTTTTCCTTTTGATTTTCCTGACTCTGTTTGACTATGGAATCGGAGGTTCCTGCTATCATGATTGAGTCTTCCACAACTGCTTCAGAAAATCGTCCTGCAAATGAGAATCCACAAAGTTGTTTTTATCTTCATCACAGCGATACATCGAATATGGTTCTTGTTTCATAACCATTGACTGATGAGAACTACGTTACTTGGAGTCGTTCCATGATCTTAGCCCTTTCGATCAGGAACAAATTAGGGTTTATCGACGGTTCTATTCCGAAACCGACAGGAGATTTGCTACCAGAATGGACAAGAAACAATCACATTGTGATTACTTGAATTCTAAATTTAGTATCCAAAGGAATTTCTTCTAGCATCATCTTCTCAGAATCAACACGTGCTATATGGATTGATCTTCAAGATCGTTTTCAAAAAAGGAACGGACCAAGGATTTTTCATCTTAAGCGTGAAATGACTACTATAAAGCAATATCAGCAATCTGTAACCATGCATTTTTCCAAGTTGAAGAGTCTTTGGGATGAATACATGACATATCGCCCAGGATGTACATGTGGTCGATGTAACTGCAGAGGACTTTAATCGATTGAAAACTTTTTTCAATTTGAATACCTAATGAATTTTATCATGGGACTAAATGAGGCGTATGGTCATTCAAGATCTCAGATACTGCTCATGGATCCTCTGCCGACTATTAACAAGGTTTTTTCCTTGATTGCACAAGAAGAGCAACAGAGGTCAGTGCCTATTCTCGTCGTTCCTCCTGTAGTAGGTCTCGCAGTTAATCAATCCCCTGCTGCTGCACGAAATGCTAATCAGAATTCATTGCGACAACGCAAAGACAGGCCTACTTGCACACATTGTGGCATTTTAGGCCCCACAGTGGGTCGATGTTACAAGATACATGGCTATCCACCGGGCTATCCCCAAAAAGGAAACCTGCGCAATATCAATCAGAATGTCAGTTATACTGCTCCATCAACTGCACAAAATCAGTCCTCAAACAGTGTTGTTACCATCAATAATATAGAGGCCTCCTCTGGTTCAACTGTTATTTCATCCATCAATGAGGATCCTTTTGTGTAGTGCCACAACATCCTCAACATGTTGCAATCAAAGCTAGCTGCTGTTAAAACTAAATCTGAGGCTACGTCTTCGTATCTCACAGGTACTTATTTTAATCCTCTCTCGTACCTTATCCTTCATATGAACCTTCTGTACCTATTACAAATGTTGAACCCAATCTGCATATTCCTGATCCATCCTCTTTGCCTTCTGTGCCCTCTGAACATACTGATTTACCTTTAGCTCCCTCCCCCGTTCCTGAACAGATGTTCAGGATCCAGCCCTTCGACGTTCCACTCGTCCCTCTAAACCTCTTCAGAATTATCATTGTCAGCTCGCAAATAATCAGACTCTGCCTTCATACACTTATCGTTACCCCATCCAACATTACATCTCTTACACCAAATTATCCTCTTCATTCCATTCTTTTACTCTTATTCCTTTTGACCATTGGAAATTAGCCATGAAAGATGAACTCCATGCTATGGAAATCAATAAAACATGGTTAGTTGTTCCTTTGCCAGCCAACAAGCACTCCATTGGGTGCAAATGGGTTTATAAGGTGAAACATAAAGCTGATGGAACTATAGACCGTTACAAGGCACGCTTGGTTGCAAAAGGTTATACACAATAAGAGGGGCTGGATTTCATTGAAACATTTTCCCCTGTTGCCAAACTTGTAACAGTCCGTGTGCTTCTCACATTGGTCGTGTCTTTACATTGGCCTCTTGTTCAGTTAGATGTCAACAATGATTTTCCTACATGGGGATTTGTTTGAAGAAGTGTATATGGATTTACCACTTGGGTATACACCTACTTCGTGTGTATCAAGACAGGGGGAGCGTCTTGTTTGTCACTTGAATAAGTCCATTTATGGTTTAAAACAAGCTTCTAAGCAATGGTTTGCCAAATTTTTAGAAACATTACTCACACTTGGGTTCTCACAGTCTAAGGCTGATTATTCCTTGTTCATTAGAGGTACTGGTACTAATTTTGTTGCGTTGCTAGTCTACGTGGATGATATAATAATTACTGGTGGGAATTTCTTTGCTATTGATCAATTAAAATTGGTCATTCACAATCGTTTTAAGCTCAAAGATTTGGGTTCTTTGCGATATTTTTTAGGCCTTGAGTTGGCTCGATCTTCAGCTGGCATTTGTGTATCTCAGCGGCATTATACATTGCAATTACTTGAGGATTCTGGCATTCTTGGTGCTAAACCATAAGCTGTCCCTTTAGATCCCTTGTTGAAATTGTGCACTTCTGATGAGGATTTACTACCTGATCCTTCTGTATAGAGGAGACTAATTGGCCGGCTGTTATATTTGACCATCTCGCACCCTGATATCACCTCTGCTGTTAATAAACTCAGTCAATTTGTCTCCAAACCAAATAAGAAACATTTGGCTACTGTTCATCACCTTTTTCGCTATCTGAAGTCAGCACCTGGGCAAGGTATATTTTTGGTTGTCTCTTCCTCTTTTCAACTACGTGCTTTTGCTGACTCTGACTGGGCTTCTTGTCTCGATACAAGACGATTAACTTCTGGTTTATGTATTTTCATGGGCAATTCTTTAGTCTCATGGAAGTCTAAGAAACAAACCACTATATCTCGATCATCGGCTGAAGCAGAATACAGAGCTTTGGCTTTGGCCACATGTGAGTTGGTTTGGTTGTCTTATTTACTTAAAGATCTGCAGGTCCCATTTCAAAAACCAACTCTTTTATTCTGTGATAATCAAGCTGCTGTCCATATTGCGTCAAATTCTATTTTTCATGAACGTACGAAGCACATTGAGCTCGATTGCCATTATGTACGGGATAAAATATCAAATGGGTTTCTTAAGCTTCTACCCATCCGAACTCACTTGCAGCATGCCGATATTTTTACGAAAGCCTTACCCGCCAATACTTTGTTTTCTCTCATGAGCAAGATGGGAGTCTCAGAAATTTACTCTCCATCTCGAGGGGGAGTATTAGGTCTTATCATTAAGTGGTTAAGTAGTTTTTATTTGGTTATTCTGTTGTATTTTTTCAGTTATTCTCACACTTGTATAAATACCTTCTATTGGAGAAATGGAGAAAGTAGAAAGGGAATATCTCCACTTGCAACTTATTAGAAACTACCCGTGAAGAAAATGACGATGAAAATTGAGAATTAAACATACATGCAGAGGAATGATGGAAAAGGGGAAGCCATTGACGAAGATGAAAAAATAATCCAACCATAAACTTCAAGGTAATGAATTGGCTGAAAATGGACAATTGGTACAAAATTGGTCAAAATTGCCAAAAGAGGCGTTTGTGGAAATACGATTGCGAAAATGTGTCGACATAAGCACTCTCAGTCGTTTTCTCTACATCACTCGCACACACACCTTGCATGTATATATATGTTGAGAAAAGTATTGGCTATTTACAAAAGTATTGAAAAGATGGAAAGATTCTTAAAATTTGATGAGTGAAAACACATAGTCATTAAATGATAATATAAATGCTAGTTAAAACTAAAAGAAGAAGATAGAAAGATTAGCATTGAAATAGAAAGACACAACATTGAAGAGGAAGACGAAAGTGCACCATTGGATATTGAAGGAGGAAAGAGGAATGGTCAAAAGGGCAATATTGGCACATATATAAAAATGAGAGAGTAAAATTGTCACATAAAGTTTGAGGACAAAATAGGTATATATGAAGGAGAGTTGAGGACAAAATGGAAAGCTAAAGTTTCTCCTTATAATGCCTTTTATATATAGTATAGATTAATCTTAATTAACATATACAATATTATGTTAATGATAAATTATACATTTTTTTTATTAAACCATTTTATTTAATTATACTTTTTTAATATATCAAATTTTCGGAATTATATAGTATTTACTTACAATTCTTTTTTCTTTCTTTTTTTTTTTGTCTTTCATTAGAATTTGGATGAAACATATAATCTCTTGCAATTTTTTAATATATGAAATTGAATTTAATACAACACATTTTATTTAATTTAATATTAAAAAAGAAAAGAAAATTTTGGTATGAATAATGTTCTACAAATTTTTGACCATTCATTATCTTTTTGTAATTAAACCATGTCATATAATCATAAAAATTTGATATTCAATGTTTTATTAAAAAAGAAGAAGAAAAAAAAGGTAAGAATCATATTATATAACCATACATATCTATCTATCTATTTATATATAAATAAATTGAATATCAATACATATCATGGTATTATTATTATTTTAATTAAGTGGTGGTAGTCCTGTAAATAAACAACTTCATACTTCGTTTCCTTTTCTCTAGTTTTTTTTTCTTCCAAATTTCCTCAGCTTCCACATTCATGATTGAAAATTTAAATAGTAAAGAGAATTAATCTTCTCTTTAAGCCAAATTCTCCTAGATTTGCTTGCCTTGCTGAGCTTTACTTTGATGGCGTTCTCTGCAAAAAAAATTACATAAAACTACTGTCTTTCTTTGCCATTTACATAAACACTTAGGAAAAGATGTAGACAGCCGTGAGAACATTCTTTCAAATATATCGAAATACATTTTTTCATTTTTTCTAGAATATGTGCGCTTGCTTGATTCTTAATATATAGCTAAGAATTCAGATGTTTTGTTAGGAAAGATGAAACTCATGGTAAAGAATTGATAAGAAAATAAGTACAATTTTTAAAAACCAAATAGTTATCAAATGGGGCCTAAAATTTCTCCCATTACAATGTCTTTTATATATATAGTATTAGATTTAATCAAGGCAAGTAGAGCCTCTCATCTCTCATTTTTTAATATAGCCCAAATTCCACTTCGCCTCTGGTTTATTTTAATTGTAGGATTATAATTTATTTTAAGTTAAATTATAAGTTTAATTCATGAACTTTTAAGTTTGTGTCTATTTGGTCACTGAATTTAAAAAGTGTCTATAATAGGTCCTTGAACTTTCAAGTTTGTGTCTATTATGTCCCTCAACTTTAAAATGTGTCTAATAGATTCTTAAACTTTCAATTTTATGTCCAATAGGTCTTGAATTTTCAGTTTTGCATCTAATAGGTCATTGACCTATTTGACATTTTTTCAAATTCACACATCTACTAGACATAAAAGTTGAAAATTAAGTCCTATTAGGCATAAAATTAAAATTTATGTCTAATAGATCAATTAATTTTTAAAAATTTTGAATATATCATAGACCTATTAAACATAAAATTGAAATTTCAGGGACTTATTAGACATTTTTAAAGTCTAGAAATCTAATAGACACAAAATTGAAAGTTAAGAGATCAAATTAGACACTTTAAAGTTAAGAGATCATTTAGAAACAAACTTGAAAGTTCAGGGACTAAACTTGTAATTTAACATTTATTTTAGACCCTCCATTAGTGATTTATAACTATTTAAAACCTAAACTTTTTAAAGTGAATTAATCTAGACCCTCCATTAGTGATTTATAACTATTTTCACTTGATTCCGTTAAAAATAACTCAAAATCACCTCAATCAAATTATTATTCTTCAAAATCCTACCAAAGTAGCAAGAAAAATTATCACGTAATTCTTCTAAATATGTAAGAAAAAATAGAGGAAGATGAGAAGGAAAAAGACCATCATATTAATGAAAATTCATTACTATTCACTTAATTCTTGCATTTATATCTAATATTTTGTTAATCTCTCCCTTTAAAGAAGTCTTATATGTTGGATATTTTAAAGTTTTTATTATTATTTCTTTTATTATTCTTTATCAATTTTATTTACTATTGGTCAATTCACTCCCTCTATTAAATAGGGAGTGGAATAGATGGTGGTTAGCTGACTTGAGTAAGAAGGAAATGATTTGAAATTCTTGAATTTTGAAAGATGGAAATGATTTAAAATTATTGATTTTGTTTGAACTCAATGGATTTTAATAGAATTGAAATCAGTAAAAAGTAAAAATTATTGTTTGGATGTTTAAGAGAAATGAAAAGAAAAGAATAATTTTACCATTATACCCTTAAAATTATATATAAATTAAAAAAAAAGAAAAAAAGAAACAACAAAACAATATCATTTATTTATCTTGTTTAGGTAAACGTAAAATTAACACTTCTTTTACCATATTTTTATAATATACTTTATATTTAAAAAAATAAAAAGAAAAAAAGTAAACCTTACACTTCTCGTTTCCATCCTTCTTCCCACACTTTTTCTCTCCCTCTTCCATTTGTCACCGTAACTCCAGCCACACATCCGATCACCACCACCAAGATTTTTTTTCTTCCCCACCACCGTAATTTCCATCTTTGATTTTTGTCCTTCTCTCTTATCTTCCGATTGCCGCCACCACTTTTCTTTCTCCTCTTCTTATCTCACTCCCCCCACACCAATTCTCTCTTCTGCTGCAGCCCTCCATCAATCAATTGTTTTTGTTCTTTTTGTTTCTTCGATTCAACCAATCCCAAACCAGGGTAAAATTGGAATGAGATAAATTTTAATTTAAAATCCGACCAAATCTGACCCATTTTGGACAAGATTTCAAATCATTTTGGATTTTAAATTCTATTTTTTTAATTCATTCCAAACACTATAAATTATTTCAAATCCATTTTGATTTGAAATCCTTCCAAATCCAGGGTTAAAGATAAAATTCTTTTCTTCTTGAGATTTTGATTTTCACACAAGGCATCGTTTATTAATTATTTTTTGTTGGTGTTTTAATTTCTGTAACTCTCCATGTTAGCATTGTTAGCATATTTTTCTAATTTTTGTTTTGGGATTTTTTTTTCCTCTGATGTGGTTAATCTTGAATTTTTAGTTTGGTTGGAGTGTAAATCCTCCTTCAATTTGATTTTTTCCAAATATTTAGGTGATTAAGTTAGATTTAATTTCGTTTCTCAAAAAAAAGAAAAGAAGTTAGATTTAAGAAGTTTGGGAAAAAGAGAGAAAAATGGGATTTACAAAAACCCTAACTTTTCTGTCTTCTTATTAGACCCTATTTTCTTTTAAGTAACCCTCACTTGATCAGTTATTGGTGATGATTTGAGCTGCGGTATCAACAGCAACCCACGCGATTCCTAATCTCCCTCTTCAACGTTGCCGCCAGATTTGATGATCCTTGCTGATTAGTGTTCGGGGGCTCGATTTGCTTCAGCTTCGCAACCCACACTCTGAATGGCCTCAAATCAGATCATCCATAGCCCGTGGAGGTCATCTTTGCAAGTTCAAACCCATTCAAACACCAATCAACAAGGATCCGAGCCCTTTTGATAAAATTCAGTAGGTAATGACTCATTTATTGGATTCAATTAAAGTGTTTTAGAGTGTCTTCTAACTCTTGAAAACTCTTTTGTAATTAGGTTCGAATTGGTTGAACAAGGTTTAAGATGCGGTTAAAGACGAGTTGGTAATCCCCTCTTAATTTATTCCTTGGTTCGAATTAAGTTTTGATCTAGCTCTTAACCCTTAGAAACTCGCTATTGTTTAGGGACTGATCGAATTGGATTTTCGGAGCACTTTAAGTAAGTAATTCTTACATACGGGGTTATGTATTAATTGATTATTGCCTGATTGTTGCATGCTTTGTTGTTACCATGTTATCTTTTTGCAATTAGTATGATTTGTTTTAATTTCTTGGATGTGTCTATATATGTCTTGTGAATTTGCGAGTATTGTCGTCCACCTTGATTTAAGTTAATAAGCATGCTGTAAATTTTGTGGGTATTATTGTTTGCTTTGATTTAAGTTGATAGCATGTTGGAAATTAGGTTGGCTTCGATTAACTTAAGAGTTTACCTTCTAAATTGATTCACTTCTTAGTTTGAAATTTTAAGTGATACACTTATGGAAATTTGCTTTTGTCCCTCTAAATCCATCATCCCAAGATGTGAGGAAAGTGAACACAGTGGATGTGTACAGTTTTGCACCTTTAGGCACAAAGCAGGAAACTTAGACTGTGAAAATTTTAACGCATATTAATTGAATTTTAACTCGTCAATTTACAATAAGTTTAGTAAATAATTAATCCATATGATGGCTGTGTGTATGTGCATATATTAAATACAAATAAACGTTTAATATACTAGTTTTTATTACTATTACAACATAAGACTCCAAAATATCAAATAATATATCTTTTTCTTTTTCATAAAATTAGTTATATAAATTTATTATACTTTAGTATTAATAATAAGTAATTAATTACAAAAAACAATTAAATTTATCTATTAAAATCTATTTACCAAAAGAGAGAAGAATTTATACTAAACTTCCTAAAGATGAGGAAGACAAAGTAAAAGATAACTAATTTCATAAAAACATTTGGATTTTATTTGTAAAAAGATAATAAATTCCCTGGGCGATAAAATTGAACATGATTTCCACAAAAATCTAAGAAAAAAAAAGAGAAAAAAGAAAAGATAACAACCATTTTAAATCTATTATCAATTTTATCTCTCGTAAAATTCAGAACAGCTCTAATGGTGGCCTCGACACTCTAAAAAATCTTTTAGAAATGACACCCTCTAGCGCCGTTTTAGCCCACAAAAATACAATCTCTTTGGGCTCAAATTATCGATATGCTCGAGAAAAAATCTGCTTCGCTTGATTGTGTCTACCTCTTGGACCAAATCATCTCCTAACTCAATAGAATTGTCTTCAAAACCTACTGAATCGGGATTGAGGAACTCGGGGTTTTGAGTTTCAATTACCCCTTGACTGCTAATGATGTCTCAAAGTTGATCAGTGACTGCTTTCATGAAAATCCTTTATGAGTGGCTTCATTAATCACCATTTCATTCCATTAATCTGCTCGGATTGATGAAGCTATCGAGGAAGGATTTCATGAAAGCTGTCATTGATCAACTTTGGGATATTGTTTGCAGTCAAGGGCAATTGAAACCCAAAACCCCAAGTTCCTTAATCCCAGTTTGGCAGGTTTCAAAGGCTGTTTGGTTGAGCTGGGAGATGATTTGGTCATAAAGGTAGACACAATCAACCCAAGTAGATTTTTCCCGAGCGTATCAACAATTTGAGCCCAAGGAGATTGCATTTTTGTGGGCTAAAACGGCGCTGGACAATGCTGTTTCTAAAAGATTCTGTAGGATGTTGAAGTTGCCATTAGGACTCTTGTTGGACTTTACGGGAGATAAAATTGGTAACAGAAGAAGAATTGAAGGGTTGCTATTTTTTCTTTTAAGATTTTTGTGGAGATCGTGTTCAATTTTATAGCCAAGAGATTTGTTAAGGGACTTTGTTATCTTTTAACAAATAAAATTTGAATGCTTTTATGAAATCAGTTCTTCTTTTACTTTGTCTTCCTCATCTTTAGGAATTGCTTAGTATGAATTCCATTTTTCCCCTTCTACTAAAGGGTACATAGATTTTAATAGATAAATTTAGTTTTTTGTAATTAATTACTTATTAATTAATGCTAAAGTAAATAAATTTATATAATTAATTTTATGAAAAAGAAAAAGTTATATTATTTGATATTTTTGGAGTATTATGTTGTAATGGTAATTTTATATTTCAACCTACCATCATCATAGGGATGAATTATGTAGTTTAAACTAATTATAGATTGACAAGTTAAAATTAAATTAATATGCGTTAAAATTTTCACATTCTGTCCCTCAATCCTACGTGGGACAAGCTTATCCTTTGTGCGCCTAAAGGTACAATACTATACAAATCCACTGCGATCATTTTTCTTTCATCCTAGGATGATGGATTTAGAGGAAATTATTTATAAGGGGGCGTTTGGCTTGTAGGTTTGCAATTTTAAACCTAAAAATGTTAAACCTAAGGTTTAAGTAGTCTGAGTTTAATAAAATTGTGTTTGAGATACAAGTTTAAGAAGCCTGGATTTAGGAAGTCTGTATGTGAAATACAAATTTAGAAAGCCTGGGTTTAGAAATCTTGGATTTTTGAAATATTTAATTGTATTTAATCAATATTTAGGTTTTAATTTAGTTTAAATGTTCCATTTTTATTATTTATTATTTTGTTATTTTAATATAGTTAAGTTTAAAATAAATCAATTTTTGATTAAATTACAAATACCGTAGGGACTAATTATGAAGGTTTTATCAAGCCATTGGAACAAATTCTATCTTTTAAAAACTATAGGGTTTAAATTCTAACTTTCTCCAAACCATAGGGACCAAATTTGTAATCTAACCTTAACTTTCTTATTGTTCAAATAATAACTAAATTCAAAATTAAAATTTGTTTCTTTTTTTTTTTTTTTGTTATTTTAAATTGACTAATTTAGTTATGAAAAAAAATGTCTAACTTAAAAATAAAATACATTGGATAGAATTTTTAAAAATGACTGCATAAAAAATAAAACATATATTTTATTTTTATATCACTAGGTTTAATTGAATATCATACATTTTTTTACCTTGAATATGACTAATTCGTAAATTAAATTCTTTTTTAACATAACTAATTTAAAATTAAATACTATTTATTTTACTAATTTTATTTTAGTACGTTTGTAATTCAAATTCAACTCAATTCCAATTACTTTTCCAAAAATTTTAAACGAATTTTTGTTTCCGTCAATTTTGAAATTGAGTTTTTGACTAAAATTATAATACATTTCTTTTCATAATTTGATAGTTTAATTTTATTGACTAAATAAGCAAGTGAACTATCTAATTTGTTATTCATTTTGTTTTTAAATAACTAAGTTAAAAATAAAGACACTGATTTTGGAATGTAAATCATGTTTGATTATTCATCTCACAACTCAACAAATGAAAAAAGAAAAGAAGAAGACTAATTTTATTATTATTTGCAACAAGTAGAAAAATAAGAAAATAAATATTTTTTTAATATGGCTAATTATTATTTTTTTTGTTTTACTATGTTTCAAAATAAAATATCATATTTTTTTTTGTTTACTTTAACTAATTTGAAAGTGATTTTTTTTACTTTATTATAATTTAAAATTAAATACTATTTTTTTAAAATTTTAATATTAGTAAAGTTCAAAATAAATCAATAGTTTTATCTTAAAATTAGTTATTAAAAATTATATTTATTTTTGGCCAAATTATTCTTTTAATCCCTAGAGTGTGAGTTTATTATTGTTATTTTTTTGGCCTCTGAGTTTTCAAAAACAACATTTCAACCATTTAAGTTAAAAAAAGTTTTCAAATTAACAGAAGTGATTTCAAAAAGTTTTCAAGTTAAAATGATTAATGAAAAAAATTGGGAAGAGTGTTATATTAACCTCGTGCAGAGTTGCAGGCAATACACATTTGAATAAGAAAAGGAAGATAAAAGACGGTTGAAGGAGAAAGGAGGAAGAAGGAAGAAAAGGAAAAAGAGAGTTTAAAAACATAAACGAATAATAATAATTAAATAAAACCCCAAAAGGAGAAAAGGAAAGAGAAAAAGTCTCTAAGTACCGAAATAGGTTCCTTACAAGAATGTTAAAAATATAAAATTATTATTATTGCAAATAAAATAAATATTAAAAACAAAAAAGTAATCCATTTACTATTCAAACCCATGGGTTTTGGGTTAGGAAATTCTTCCCCCAAACATGGATTGGGCTTAAGATGCCTGAGTTTGTGGCGAGGAATGTTTGGCGTGTGATCTAATGCACTGGTAGTGAGAATGTGATCTTTTTCAAATTTAGATGTGTTGGTATATATATATATAGAACAACAAATGTGGGAAATGAAGATTCAAACCTCCAACCTCAAAGGAGGTAGTACATATCAATTACTACTAAGCTATATGCTCACTTTGGCTGTTGGAGAATATATGTGTGTGTATGTTTGTGTATATATATATAGTGCAATTAGACTATATGAATTCCCTCCAATGTCCCAAATATTAAAATAAAGGGAATCAATCAATTTATACTCCTAAATTTGGGGGTTGTATCGTCAATTAAAACCTTAAACTAATAATTCTATCAATTTAAACTCTAAACTTTCATAAGTAAATCAATTTAAACACTTCATTAGTGATTTATAGTTATTTTCACTTGATTCCATTTAAAATCAATTCATAATCACCTAAATAAAATTATTCTTCTCCCAAAATCCTACATAAGAAGCAAGAAAAAAACCTCACACAACTCTTCCTAAATAAGAAGAGAAAAATAGAGGAAGACGAGAAGATGAAAAAATCACTCATATTAATGAAAAAATGCTATTATCTATTTGATT
The DNA here is from genome assembly GCA_033996785.1 of Trichosanthes truncata. Classification (NCBI taxonomy): domain Eukaryota; kingdom Viridiplantae; phylum Streptophyta; class Magnoliopsida; order Cucurbitales; family Cucurbitaceae; genus Trichosanthes; species Trichosanthes truncata. Next base: position 30,107,912 of record JAWPNB010000004.1, on the reverse strand, counting down.
TTAGTTTTCTCTCGAATATGTTATTCCATGCATTTAGAGAGGTCTTATACATGTGTGAAAGCTATACATTAATAATTTTAAAATGAAATTCTAACAAATGGTCTAAATTGATTCACTTATGAAATGTTAGGATTTTAATTGATACAATTATTAGTTTGGAGTTCTAAATGATACAATCCCTGGGTATAAATTGATTTTTTTTCCCTAAATTAAGTTATACAAAATCCTCAAGACATATGGTTGGTTTCATTTTTGCGTGCATCATTTTGAAAGCTTCAAAATATATATAATATAGGAGCTCATAGTTTATTAGTTTGTGCATCATTTTTGCGTACATTCAACAAAATTGTGCACCACAACCTGCGATCCCATAGAAAGACATCACGATCCCATGTGGAAAAAAAATTATTTGCTGAGATGAAAATAAAGATATCAAATCCCTACTAAGATAACTGGAAGTTCCAACCAATAAAAACCCTAATGAACCTAAAAGAATGATAAAAGGCCCAGCAAAACTTGCTGATTTTTCGAGATCCTCTTATAAATTCTATCCATATACGTTCTGATCGCCAACTCATACTAGATCTCGTCGCATTTTATTGGAATTGATAGAATAACAAAAATTTATTTTACTTTTTTTTGTTTCCGAAGTAACTCTAATCAACTAGCACTATTTTGATGTGAACCTTTACTTTAGGTGTAATTCATCTAATTACTTAGATCTAAAATAATATAACATCACCTTTATATGATTCCCTATAGAGACCTACATCCATATAGATATATTCACTTTACATCTCAAACATTCGTCGCCTAATTTGTTATATATTTTCTATTGTCAAATACTTATAATTCATTTCCTCATATATCATGTTTACGTATGTATATTCGATTATGTTTGGAGTAGGGGTGATACTCGGTTCGGTTCCTTCGGTTTTGGGCCCAACCGAGAACCGAACCGAACTGGTCGGTTATGTAAAAGTAGTAACCGAACCGATGTCCAGTTATGCTAAAAACCGATTGGTTCGGTTCAATTCGGTTTGGATATTTTTGGTTCGGTTTACTCGGTTTGGGCTTTTCTCTCATTAATGATTTTGGCCCAATGACTTTATCTTTTTTTCTTTGCAATTTTGACTGCAATTTTGACCGTAAGATCAAATTTGGGGAGAGAAGAGGTGTCATGCAATAGAGTTTAGGGTTTAGGACCTTTGAATCGATGAAGACGAAGCAAAAATCGGATGGGATGATGAAAGGCAGCGTTCCAAACAAGTTGCAAACGACGGTGGGCGGCAAAACCTGACGAATTACAAGCAACGGTGGGATGAGAGAAAGAAACTCGTTGGGAGTGATCGACGGTTGAAAATGGTGGTGGGTTTTGAAACATGTTTTGGTTGTGAAACTCATTTGAGGAATATCAAATAAAAGAGAGAAGAGGGAAGAAAGAGGCATTACCGTACTGTTGTGAAGGTGATGCATGATGGCGCTGCTACAGAGAAGATGTTGACGGCGAACAAGCAGGAAAGAGAGGGATGGGGATGGAGGTGAATGGACTAGCGAAAAAGAAGGGGTGGGGGATGAAGGTGAACATACCAGGAAGAAGGGGATGGAGGTGAACAGTTCAGAGAGAGAGGGGGGATGAATGTGAACAGACGAGAGAGAGGGGGGAGGGAGGCGGCTGAGAAAGTAAAATGATGTTCTAGGGTTTTGTTGAGGTATATATACACTGGGTTCGATTCGGTTCGGTTTTGGTTGATTTTTTTAACAAAAAACCGAACCGAACCAAAAATTTTCGGTTTTCTCAAATTTGAAACCGATATATCCAATATTTTGCTAAAAAACCGAACCAATCCACTGGATCGGTTCGGTTCGGTTCGGTTTTCTCGGTTTTCGGTTATTTGTATCACCCCTAGTTTGGAGTAAGCCACATGTTAGACTCTAGTCTACTAAATAGATAGCTGTGTTATCGTCAAAGTCTAAGTTTTGAAAAAAAAAATAGACGACACTAGCACATTTAAAAAATCTTGTTTGTTTGAACATGAAGAGATAAAGAAGCCATTGCAATTGCCGAAAATACTAGGCCCACTAAAGGCACAAAAATAGAGGGTAAGGTGTTGAGAGTTTTCATAGAATGGATACCTCGACTTAATATTTGTACCTGTTATTTATTGTTATATTAATATTTTTACCTATATATATATATATATATATATATATATATATATATGAACATATTAAAATAGTGAGAGTATGATTGAAACTTCCAAATCTAAAACTTTAAAGGGTAAAAATTAAAACGGATCATTACTTGATAATCATTTTGGTTTTTGGTTTTTTGTTTTTTAAAAACAAAAACATTATATGTTTGATAACTTATTTTGTTTTTTGTTTTTTGAAAATCAAAACACCAAACATGTTTGATAATTCATTTCAGTTTTTTGTTTTCTAAAACTAAAAAACTAAAGGGGTTGTTTGTTAACTTTTTTTTTTATAAAAATAAAATCAAACCATTTTTTTTTATAAATTCATTTTAATATTTATATAAAAAAAACTAAAGTGGAAGAATAAAATTAGCAAAAATAAAACTCCACATCATTTTTGAGTTGTCATTAAAAGTTTGATCAACAATTTGATCCATATATACCTGAGTTGATTTTGACTCAATTTTGGAGAACAAATAATCATGGTTTCAAGTTTGCAAACCTTTACTAAAAAAAAAAAAGAGTTTGCAAACCTTTTTTAGAACATGGTAAAAATACGGATAAATTGCTTGATATTAGAACCTCTCGCGCTCGAGTTATCATTTCGTGTCCAAATATATTAATAAAACTGTTTATCATACACAAATTTTTTTTGTTAACAAATTTTTAAGGCAACGACGTGATTGATAATTACTTAAAAATTAATTTTTTTTTTTTGTAAATTTAGCAATATATATATATATATATATATACACACACACACTCGGGGACACCCCACCTTAAGACCTCCACTTTATACACTAGGACACCACACTCTTTATGACATCTACTCACCTTTTGTACTCCATACTCTTTATGACCTCCACTCTCCTTTTGTAATATATTAATTTTTATTGTTTAAATAATATATAAAATTAATTAATATTTTAACATATTAGAACATATTATATAATATTAGAACATATTAGAACATATTATAAAGGATCTTAAGCGAAGCCCTCACCTGCTCGCGTCTCTCTACAATCACAATCAAACACCTCCACCGCCAAGGGGAATTGTCTCTGCTCTCCGATGACTCACATTAGCTCCTTCTGGTGCCGACACCATCGACATGCCCCTGCGATGGCTCCTTCATGCCCTGTAATAGCTCCTTCGACTCCAATCTCTCTGATTTAGCTCGTAAATCAACCAAAATCTCTTCACAACCCTTGCAATTTTGTTCTAATTACACTCCAAAATAAAGCACTACAACATGCGAAGGAATTCGATTTCAAAATTGGAGGTAAAACCCGGAGAACACCAATGAGATAATGAAATCACTTTGTAGATCTGGTTTCATTAATGCCAAAGAAGGGACCTCCATGAGAAGAAGAAGAGGGTCACCATCGTCTAGAATGGAGAAGATGAAGTTCCCTTTGGGAGTGGAGAAGAAGAAGAGAGATCGCCGAAAAGGGGAGAATCAAAAGCGGCCTTGCGTTTTGAGTAGAAAAGGAAGATAGCTAGGGTTTTACAACTCTTTTCGACGCTTATGCACGTTTTGGGATAGAAAAACGCAGGTTTTGTTATTGAATATATCCCGACGCACCCTTGCGTCGGGATAACCTTACACTATATCGAAAGAACTCAAAACTTATTCCAACGCATATTGCGTCGGGTGAAGCAGGATATATCGATGAATTAGATTGCGTCGGAAAAAGTCTCGTCTGGATATCCAAAAATTCTTGTAGTGATAAAATATTTTAACATATTATAACATATTATAACATATTTATCAACCTATGCTATAAATAGGTTCAAATAGTACCTAACTTGTTTTGGCTATAAATTGAGGGTTAACAAAGAGTGTGGAGTACAAAAGGAGAGTTGAGGTCATAAAGAGTGTGGAGTACAAAAGGTAAGTAGATGTCATAAAGAGTGTGGTGTCCCGAGTGTATAAAATGGAGGTCTTAAGGTGGGGGTGTACTTTTAAGGAGGTGTGATGATCGAGTAGATGTACAAATATTGAGTTTGAATCAGTAATATATGGTCGGAGTACTTATATATATATATATATATATATATATATATATATATATATATATATATATATATATATATATATATATATATATATCCTGTTTATTTGAATAAATTTAAAATATAATATTAAAAATGTTAACATAAATAAGTTGCAACAATACCACCTCATTTTAATTTTAAACCATTTATAGGAAACTTTTTTGTACCTTTTTTATTTTGCTTAAAAGAAGTTGAAATAACAACAATATGAAATAATAATAATTAATAACTTTGGAATATTAATGGGCTGTTGGGTGGGATTGAAGCCCAATTTGCAAAACAATGAGGATCACACACAAACACTGTAGATCTTTGAATTACTTTTGATTATGAATTGTAATATTTAAGTTTACGGTTTTATTAATTGTTTAATAATCTATGAAATATTGTATGAATAATTTGATATGTTTGAATCATTAATTGTCAATGAAATATTTTGTAAATTAGTAAATTAAAGAAGGGGTAAAAGTGTCCAAAAATGTTTTTCCAACCTCCTCATTTTTAATATAAAATTTATTATTCATAATTAAATATTAATTTTTTTATTTATTATTTATGATTAATTGTTAATGACATATTTTTTAAATTAGTAAATTAAAGAAGAGAAAAAAAATGTCCAAAAATGTTTTTCCAACATCCTCATTTTTTAATATAAAATATAAAATATAAAATATAAAAAAAAAATAATAATAATAATAATTGTTGTTGTTGTTTTAGTCCACTTTCATTACTTATATACAAAACTCTTTTTATATAAAGGAAAATAAATAAACCCCGCATCCCATGTAAAAATAAAAATAATAAAAATAATAATAATAAAAAGAAAGCCCAAGTAGCAATTTTTATTTTGGCACATTTATTTTGCATTATAAATGCTATTTTATAATGCCTATTTAACAGAAAATGATTAAAAGAAATCTTCCATATTCTTATTTATAGGCTCAAATTTAATTTTAGTGTACTTTCATTACTCAAAAATAAATTATTTAATATAAAAACTAATGAAGGGGTATATTTGGAATAACGAAATTATCATTGAGATAAAATAGTCCAAAAATGATTTTCTCCATTAGTCACTTTTTAAGATAGTAAGATAAGATAAGAAGTAAGATAAGGAGTAAGATAAGATAAGATAAGATAAGATAATAATAACTTATTAAAATAAAGTTACATCAAATAAAAAAGTTCAAAATAGTTTCTTTTATACTAAAAGAATAGTTATTGATATAAAATATTATTAAATTTTATTGTAATGATATTTAATAATAATGAATTATACTTTAATGATTTAATTGATATAATTAATTAATAATAATTATTCGAAATGAAATATAAGTTTGTAATATTTTATAATAAAATTACATCAACTAAAATAGTTAATACTGTATTAGAAGATATAAATTACCAATAGAAAATATAGATGAATTTTATTTGTATATGTTATTTAATAACAATTTTAAAATTTAACAAATTAAGTAATAAGTCATGGCTATTAAATTAAATATTTAAGAAATAAAGAGAAAATATTAATTCAAAAAAAAAATCACCTATACTAAAAAAAATTAGTATGATTTGTTTATCAGAAGAATTATTAGTTTAAATGAGATAGTAGAATTACAAAACAATTAATAAAAAGTTTTATAAGAAAAAAAGGGTAAAGCAGTGAAGTAATTAATGAAAAAGTTGTTGGGACTATGAAATAAGGAATGCGAAATAGAATGTTGGATCAGTATGAGGTGAATAAGGTTTATTCAAACTTTATAAAGCTTTTTTCTAAGTGGGCCTAAATAAACAAATTAACATACTTTTTTACAAACAATTAATTTAAACCAGAATTCATGAAAGATTATGGAATTTTCCATGTTAAAAAATCTTAAGGCAACATACTTATTCCATAACCAAAAGATCCTGATTTATATTAATTCAGCTAATGGACATTGGAAAATGTACAAAACTTCTAAAATTTGGCAATTTTTCTCGCAATGTCTTACACTTGTAAAACAAATGAACTCGAACAAAGAGTAATCGATCGGTTGGTTCTCACCCGTAAGATAATTGTTACAATAAAATATTCAAGAAGGGGGTCTTAGGAAATGGAGTAGGGATTAATCCGAACCACAATAAATATTTTTGGTGTCATCTCTTCCCTCTCTACTCATTTAATTTTCACGGTTCAATTATTTATCTAAGTATATTGCATGCTTAGGAAAATTGTTTTATATTTCTAGCATATTTTTGGGTGCTTATTTAATTAGTCTGAATCAAATTAATTTAGCTTAAATTTGTCAAAAATGTTTTAACTTTATTAAACAACCATATTTCACCACTTTTAGCATTGCCATATGATCCTACAATCATTGAAATTGACTTTAGGGCACGTTTACATACCCGCAGATGTAATCGATCAAATGCAATCTGAAAATATGGGTCCTGCTTTATTACGATTGAATGCGTTTACCGCGTCCCGTAAACATAATGACCTGTGGGACTGATAGCATGCATAAAAGTGCTATTTGTAGGCTTAGTTTTAGGCTAGTTTTACTATGCTTTTGTGTGCTTTCATGTATTTTTATGTTTATTTCTTAGAAACCGAGCATTTGGAGCAAAATAGGAGAATTGTGAGATAATTGGACAAATTTGAGTAACTTAAGGCTATATTTGAAGATTCAAGTGTTGAAGAAGATGAACAAGGCATTTGGACCCGAGGGCATAGCATTGTAACGCCGTTTCAAGAGCCTTTCAACCTTGAGAAACCGCAGGCATAGCGTTGCAACGCTACTCAAACAAATATTTTCCTTCTTTATAAAATTCGAAGGGACAGTGTTGCAACACTGCCCCTAGCATTGCAACGCTGTCTCGATTCTATAAAAAGGAAGTTTGCGTTTCGAGGTGAGGGAGCTGTTTTGGAGAGACCTAAACCCTACTTTCGATAGAAGCATTGTTTGAGAGGTCTAGAGAGCAACTTGGAAAGCTGAGAAGGACACTCAAGGCTCGGGATCGCGGGACATCACGTCGGAAACGAGTGTTGGCACGCGTCTTCCAATTTTTCTCTTTTCCCTTTCTTTTGCATTCTTAATTTTAGGATTTAGTGGACTGCAATTACATGTATTTGAGTGTATTAGACTCTTAGTTAGTTGCAAGATTGTATGAAAACTATGTTTGATTGTTTCAATGTGATTGTAACGTTTTTTATGCATCCTGATTTAATCTTCTAAGCTCCCGGCCATAGCTTGAGAAAGTAAGTTTAACTAAGAACTTAGATGTAACCACCCAAAACACTGAACATGCTAAATGTGGAATCAAACTGAGTTAGCTCGCCCATGCTTGAAATTTCGGCAGCATGGCGGCATAACTACAATGAAACCTGTAAAGGAGCATAACACACTTCTAAGATTTCCAAAGAAACACTCAGCGCCTACCAAACTATTCAAAAAAGGCTGAGTTTACAACCACAGATATGAATACGAAAGACATCTCAGAACCAAAATTTACAAGAGAACAAAAGTACAACTTACAACCGAACCTACAATACTAACATAAAAAAGTAACCTATCCAAAGAATACACAACAAAAGGAGCCTAGGAGAGGTCTACTAGTATCCCCATACCCTCGTCAGGTCGTCGACTCGTCATCTACCTCGTTAATGAGCTTTACCTGCAGAAAATTGAACAAAGTAGCACGAGTGAGTATAAATATACTCAGTAAGCAGCCTACTTAAGAATCCAAAGTTTAAGAAAACATACCAAGAAAGAAACTGCCCTTACTCACACTCATGCTCAATTATCGGGTACTTACACCAATTAACTAAAAACCCATCTACTCTACCTCAACTTTTACCACTCCCTGACCATAACTTTGTGTCATACCTACGAGTCTTGTAACCTAGAACCCAAACCTGTGAAGGTATATAACCCTCACACTCATCACCAAGGAGAATCACCCCTAAGCTAAGACACAAGCGATAGGGAACGCATCCCCTACGCTCAACATAATGGGAAAATCACTCATAAGCTAGCACACCGGCAATAAAGGAACGCATCCCTAAGCTAGGGTTACAAGCTCGCACGAAACGACATAAACAGAGAAGGAAGCACTAATCCTATGGCTCTTGACCAAATTTGATACTTTGAAAACCCCTAGGGTAAAATCCCTTTCTCAGGGCCATGCCCACCTCCTGATCCGGAGTTAACAATCACAACCAACATCTCAAAGTCAACCCCACACACTTAAGTAGCTATGGCTCAAGCTTAGATTTAGTTTAATCTCACTTAGCCAACGTCTCATTCATAAATAAGCAATACTCAACCCAAACTACTCAACTAATGCTTAAATAAGCAGTTAACTTACTAAATTTCTAGATTCCAAAGCCAAAACGCTTACCCACTGTTAAACGAGCCAAGACCACACCAAAACGAACTCTAAAATGCCCAAAGACAAACCTCAAAGCCGCTGTCCATGCAAATACTTGCCAAAAAATGATCCAAACACCAACAACTCTTGAGAGAGAAAGAGAGAGAAAGAGAAAGACTGAGAGAAGGGAAGAGAGACAGTTAGAAAGAGAGGGAGGGACAGAATGGGAGAGAGGGGAGTATAGGGAGAGGGAAGACGGGAGACGAGAAAGGGAGACGGAAGAGGGAAATAGGAGGGGGAGACGGGAGGGAGAAATGGGAGACAGGAGACGAGGGGAGACGGGAGATGGAGAACGGAAGGGATAAGGAGAGGGAAAAACGGAAAGAGGGAGGCGGAAAGGAGGGGGAGAGATAACGATGGAGGTTTTTTTTTAAAAAAAATATAATAATAATAATAATAATTTAATTTAATTAATTTTAACTTTAAAAAAACAAACAGAGTATTACATTAGATGCATAACTAGGATTAATCTATTATATGAGAATGTATAGGTTAATACTAGAAGTTATTAAGAGAATTTCATAATGTCATGCCTAGATGTAAAAACAGACCAAAAGGTTGATTTATTTCTTGCATGAGTTCAATTGGGCTCGAGAGAGTCAATTGAATACTTTAGTAATTCTTGACTTAGAACTGTTGCATGTTTTACAATTCGGTAGTCAATTTCATAGTCGGACTTCACAAATAGCAATTAACGAATGTCTCTCTAAAATTGGATTCCAACTTTGTACATAATAGGATAGATTTTATGTTTTCAAACCAAATCCAAGTTAGTGTTCTCTAAATAAAATTAGGCATAAGTAACTATAATTAGGCATAAGTAACTATGGTACTTAATTAAATCTAAGAAACTCAATCCCTGTGGATGATCCTGGTCACTATTATTACAAAATACTTAGAGGTCTGGTTTTATAAATTTAATCTTGATACGACATTCGACAAGTTGATTATCAGGGATGCATCTTTGACACCGTAATTTGTCCTCGTAATCATATTACACCCAAAAGGGTATGTAATCAGATTACATGAGAATATTATGTGGTGCCTACCCATCTTTTTCGTTTACTTTCCACGTTTTGCCCCTCTATTATTTTTTCTTCTTCGTCCTCTTCTCTCATTCTTCTGTGTCCTTCCTCCTCTCTCATTCTTCTTCTTCTTTCTGGAATTTCTTCAGGTTGATAAAGAGCATTAAAACCCATAATTATTTTTACGGCTTTATTAAAAATTCTCATTCATTTTCTAGACCATCATCTTATCCATGGTCTCACAATTTTAGTTGGATGAGAAGAAGGGATTCGTTTTCGAGGGTTATTATCTGTGATTTTTGTCCATATCCCATTACGATATGAGATTTGTTAGATCGAGATCAATATTTTTTTATGCGTGAGTTTTGGCCAAACATATTTTGATCGATATATTTAGTCATTTTATTTTGGTCAAGCCATATTTTGATTTTTTTTTAATGTTTGGGTTTTGACCAGGTCATATTTCGATAGTAAGTTTTGGCCAGACGATATTTTTATTGATAGTTCTTATTTTTATCGATATCAATATCGTAGGCCATATTTTTATCGATATTGATAGTCGATATTTTTTTATGCGAGTTTTGGCCAGACCATAATTTTATCGCGAAACCATATTTTTATCGATAATCGATATTTTTTATTCGAGTTTTGGCCATACTATATTTTTATCGATATCACATGCCATATTTTTATCGATAATTCTATAAATTTTTTTTTATATATTTTGATTTTTGGATCATTTTTTATACATTATTTTTTGTTTGATTTGTTACAAAAAATCATTTAAAAAAATTGAAAAATCATTTTAAAAAGTTTGATTAAGTAAATAAAATTGAAGAAGGATATCTTAGTTTTGGTAGCATGTTACTACATTTTAATTAATTATAAATATAAAGGGCATAATTGTAATCGTACATATTTGGGAAGTTTGAATTTTCATTACCAATTACGATTGGTAAACAACGTCAAATGTAATTATCCTTCGTTACGGGCCATTACGTTTACCCCCACAATCCTATTACGTTTACGCCAAAATCCATTACAGATTGGTAAACACGCCGTTAGTTGTTAGAATTTGCATTGACATTGATATTAGTTGTGGAAATTTGCATAAAAATTGACATTGACATTTGTTGTCGAAATTTTCATTGGAAATAGCATTAACATTGGTTATTGAAATTTGCATGGGTATCGACTACTGTTAAAATTTGACATGGCGCGCCACACATTTGCAGTTTGTTTAGCAAACTCACAATACTATATCGTGACTTTGAGAGGGTACATTAGATCATGTTATTTTTGAATGAGATACAGTTTAGATTATGTTATTTGAATTAGGTTTGTTTAGGAATATATATATATATATATATATATATATATATATATTGAGTTCAACAACAATTTGGTAGTAGGGGATTCAAACCTCTAGGTCGAGGGTAGATGTCAATTACTGCTGAACTAGACTCACTTCGACTTGTTCAAGATTATATTAATTAAATTAAATTTGTTTTCTGTATGAATTATGATTTGAATTGGGTAGACCTGTAAATAGACTATTAGATTTATATTACAATGCAATTTCTATTGAAGAAAACCCTAGCGGTCTTTTCATTCTCCTTTTTTTTCTCTGCATCTAAATTTAGAATGATAATGTGATTTTTTTTTAATTTCTATTTTTTTAGTACGGCCTAATCAGAATTTAAACTTAAAAAGCATGAACTATTGAACGAATGACTTTTGAGGGTAACATAAATGACCATATTTAATTATGCATTTTGAAAAGTGGCCACACGTTTTAGTTTTTTAAAAAATGGCCAAAATATTTTTTATAATTTTAAATGATATTTATTAAACGACTAGAATACCCCTTAACAACTTGCATATCTAAGATACTATAGTTATCTTGTAATTACACTAAATCTAAAATTCAAATCTAAATACTCGTATCCTAAAACAAATTTAAAAAAAAAAAGATAATACCAAAAAAGATAATTTGATATATGATTTTAAATTAATAACAACATAAAATACTTAATCGAAAGATGATAACTGATAAATAGTTACTATTGTAATATAGCTTCCTTTACTGTTTTCATTGTTATTGGTTAGTTTCTTTGTATAAGTTCTCTATAAATAGAGTTGTAATTACTCTTTACAATTAATGAGGAAAACTCTCTCAAGTAAATTCTACGATCCTTCTTGCTTCTGAAGAGGCTGCCCCAGACAAATAGATCAAACGCGATGAAGGTTTTTCATCACCTACTGTCCTTCTTGCTGCTCAAAATTCCTCTCGCAATCAGAATATTCATCCTAATTATGGTGGAGGGTGAGGTTTTCCTAATTCTGGAAAAATAAATTGAACTCAGGACGTGGTCGAGGCTACTCTAATCATAGAAACACTAATCAAGGTTGTGGTTTTCCATTAAATCCTCTACCTCTTTCTTCTCCTTCTAGAAACTCTAGTAAAATGTCTCAAGATGGTCCATCCTCTGCGGTGTTGTTTGCTAGATTTGTCAACGCATTGGTCATAATGCTCTAGACTACTTCAACAGATGAACGAACTATAATTATCAAGGAAGACATCCACCAGTACAGCTAGCTGCTATGGTTGCTAGTCATAATAATGCAAGCCTTGTTGCTGTGAATTCTTCCTGGCTCACAGATTTGGGGTGCAATTCTCATGTCACATCTGATCTGACTCAGTTCAATGATGCTTCAGAGTACTCTGGTGATGACCAAGTCGGTGTTGGAAGTGGTCAATCCCTTCCAATTGCTCATATAGGTTATGGTATTCTCCAAACACCTACCCCCTATTTTTTCCTTAAACAACTTCTTCATGTTCCCAACATTTCATCCAATCTACTTTCTGTTTATCGTCTTTGTCTTGATAACAATTGTAGTATTACCCTTGATTCTAACAAATTTGTTATTCAAAACAACTCTTTGGGCATGACACTGTACCAAGGACCTAGTGTCAATGGTCTTTATCCTATCCAAACCCCAAACTGATTCAAGCCCTGCTCAAACTGTTTCTCATGTTGGAATGGTGGTCTTTTTATCTCTTTGGCATAACCGGTTAGGACATCCACATACTTCTATTCTTAATTCCATACTTAGTTCTCTGAATTTACCTCTCTGTAAAATCACTGGTTGCATTGGTGAACATGGTCTTTATGAAAAAAATGCACTGTTTACCTTTTCCTAATTCTACTTCTGTTTCTTTACACCCTTTAGAACTAGTTCATGCTGATGTATGGGGCCCTACCCCTGAAACTTCAATAAATGGCTTCAACTATTATGCTTCCTTCATTGATGATTACTCTAAATACACTTGGATGTATCCCTTATCACTTAAATCATCTTTAAGACTGTTGGTTGTGTTTGTTATCCAGTCCTTAAAGCATATACTTCTCATAAACTTGAACCAAAAACTTCTCAATGTGTCTTTCTCGGTTATCCTCTTAATTATAAAGGGTACCTATGTTACAACATGAGCAATAGTCGACTATACACTTCTCGCCATGTTATATTTGACGAGACTGTTTTCCATTTGACAATTGCTCATCTACAACCTCTTCCAATCCAAACTTACAATCTGCCTCATCTGACCCTACCTCCATTCCCCTATATCTTTTATTTTCATCTAACTCTGATATACCACAATGTAATGAGTTAATTGGTGCTATTGATACATCATCCAGCATCATTATTTCTCCAACTAACTCAAGTGATTACTTATCTACTATTGTTGGGTCTACTAATTGTTTGAATAATATTGCTACTACTAATCCTCATGCTGAGCCTGCTATTGAAAATGTTGTTACTACTTCAATGAATATACATCCAATGCAAACACGAAGTAAATCTGGTATCTCCAAGAAAAAAGATATTTCTTACCAATGTTTGTGCCTCTGAAGAATAACCATCCTCATTCACTAAAGCTTCCAAACATCTTGCTTGGTGTACTGCTATGAATGAGGAATATGAAGATTTGATCAAGCAAAATACTTGGAGCTTAACATCCTTACCACTTAGAAAAAATGCAATTGGGTGTAAGTGGGTACATCGAATTAAAAGACACCTTGATGGGAGTATTGCACACTATAAGGCACGACTTGTTCCCAAAGGGTTTCATTAGGAAGAAAGTGTGGATTTTGATGAAACTTTTAGTCTAGTGGTGAAGAAACCAACAATTCAGAATATTCTATCCCTAGCAGTAAAGTTTGGTTGAAAATTACGCCAATTAGACGTTAAGAATGCCTTCTTACATGGGGAACTTCAAGAAGAACTGTATATGCAACAACCACAGGGATTTGTTGACTCCACACATCCTACTCATGTTTGCAAGCTTTTAAAATCATTGTATAGACTGAAACAAGCACCAAGGGCTTGGTTTGATTGTTTCACTCTCATCTATTGTTTCTTGGCTTTGATGCTTCTTTGGCTGACTCCTCCCTCTTTATTAGAAATGTTGATGGAACTATTACATATTTACTACTATATGTCGATGATATAATTGTCACCGAAAACAGCTAGTCATATATTGATTCCTCTGTTCTCCAATTAAAGCAGCGTTTTGAGATGACTGATTTGGGGCAACTAAGATACTTTCTTGGTCTAGAAATTACTAATACTGCAGAAGGATATATGGTCAATCAGACTAAATATATCAGGGATATTTTGCAGCGTTTTGGCATGCTCTTAGCAAAGCTGTGCACCTCACCCACGAGTCTGGTTACTTCTTCTAACATTGAACCTATCTGTTCTGCTGAAGATGCAAGAAATTATAAAAGTCTAATTGGTGTCCTCATCATCTCACTTTCACACGCTTGGACATTATGTTCTCTACTGGTAAGCTGTCTAACCATATGCATTCTCCTCATGAGTCTCATTTGGTAGCTGCTAAGAGAATATTGAGGCATCTCAATGTTACTCAAAATTGTGGAGTTTTATTTCAAAAAGGCAATGTTGATTTTCTGCGACTTAATGCCTTTTTTGACTTTGATTGGGCGGGAGATTCTGGTCAAACTGAAACGTGGGGGCTTTTAAAAAAAGATTTTTAATTCAAAACAGCTTAAGTGTAGTGCAAGTACACACTGTCGAGATGCAAGAAATATAAAACTGGAAGTATTCCAGAGTATTGATCTCATAGGGAACAGACACAACAAAATTCAAAAGATAACAAGAATTGTTATCAAGTTGCAATTTCGGTAACCAAAGTTATAAAAATGTTGAGAGGTGTTTTATATTACTAAAAATAAAAAAATATATGAAAAAGGAAATTCAAGTTGCTCATGCCCTTTGAAAAGAAATGCTACTAAAATGCAATTGCAATCATAACTAACACAAGAAAACTAAGTAAACCAAATTCGACTCCTATTCAATTTTACTTCAAAATATTTAGGAGTTTAAGTGATTAAACCTATATTTCTATGGCTAATCTAACTTAGATAATTTCGTGCACAATTCTAGTGGTTTTGGAGTCCTGCCCTAGGGTCGATGTTCAGAACTTATTTCTAAGCCTTTTCCTCCATTGCTTTTGTGACATCCACTTTCCCTTAACCCTTTCAGTATTACGTTCAAGCTTGACAAGCAACACTAGTTGGCTGGCTAGGTTTACCCAACGTTAATTCAATAAAAACAAACAAGTTTCAAGTTTTATCTAGATTGATTATGCTTTTAAGCTTTCCATCTTTCCTCTAGGGAAACTAAAATTCAAAGAAGTTACAAGACTGAATTGTAAATAACAACTAGCTAAAGAAATAAAACTAAACAAACAGAAGAACAATGATGAACTAGTATTTTCCTTACTTTGATCGAACCAAATACACCTTCAAAGGCAATTGGATCTTCACCTCCTCTAACTTTCGTTGAGGAGGGATCAATCTCAGAAATTACATAGCAAAATAGAAGAACAAAACGCTAGAATTTGACAGAAAATGAGGAACTACGGACTGTGGGAGAGTAGAAAAATCCAACCACTTTCTGGTTCATTCTTCCTTCTTTTATAGATGTCGAGGGCTGGGTTTCTATCTTTGCTCTTCTACAATCTTGGGTCAACTTATAGGCATGAAATCAGGCTGAAGAATCACCCAAATCTAGCAAAAATCTCCATAAATCTCATAATTTTCGTGATTTTCACGATTTCCAGATTTTTGTAGAAATGCAATTGCAATTGCATTTCTGTTGCATTTTTTCCAGATCTGCAAGAATTGCAATGCAATTGTATTTCTGTTGCATTCTTCAAATTCCTGCACAAAAACATCAAGTAAGTGTGGTTTTCATTTTCTTTATTTTCTCTTCTCCACTTAATTTAAAAAGCTTCCAACAATAATTCAATTTAAACCAACTTTTTGCTAGCCTTTTTATCTAATAACATGCATAAAATAACAAGAATAACTAAGTATAATGGCCAAATAATTCTCATAAATGAGAATTATCAGATTCACTGGATCGTCGTTCTACTTCGGTGTTTATCATTTTCCTTGGTCCAAACCCGATTTCATGGAGATCCAAGAAGCAAATCACAGTTTCTCGAAGTTCTACTGAGGCAGAATATAAGTCCCTGGCATCTACAGCATCATACTTATTTTGGGTATGCTAAATATTCATCTTCATATTTTCAGCTCCAAATCACCTATTTTCTTCTATTCAGGTGGCTAAGAACCCTGTCTTTCATGGGATAACAAAACATGGGGAAATTGATTTCCATTTCATACGGGAGCATGTGGTTTGAAAAGAGATTGAACTTTGTTATGTGTTTACTCAACATCAACTTGCAGATCTCTTTACCAAACCGCATACTAGTGCTCAACTATCCTTCTTGTCATCCAAACTCATGTCTCAGAGAGCTTTCATTTTCGGGGGATGATAACTGATAAATTGTTACTATTGTTACGTTATATAGTTTTCTTTACTGTTTGCATTGTTATTAGTTTGTTTCTTTGTATAAGTTATCTATAAATAGAGTTGTAATTACTCTTTACAATTAATGAGGAGAACTCTCTCAAGTAAGTGAGAGATTATTACAAAAGATACATAAAAAAAAAAAAAAAAACAAACTAGATCTAAGAATGCAAATACCCAGAACTCAAAGAACAACAAAAGCAAGGGAAATTAAAAAGTGAATGCAAATGAAAAAAAGATAAAGGAAAATTAATGTCAAATCATAAACCGCATATCCATTAAAATTGCATACAACCATAATTAAATTTGTAGAAAATCAAGCATCCTACCCATTGTTTACACTCTGCCCTGTAAGCCAAATAAACATTATTGAGAAAAATCAATAGATTTCAGAAGATTTACCTTGAATGCACAAACTGAAAGTTAAGGCCCCGTTTGATAACCATTTGGTTTTTGGTTTTTGATTTTTAAAAATTAAGCCTATAAATACTACTCCCATCACTACAAGAATTTTGTCATTTTCCGACGTTATTTATCCCGACGCTTTAAAAACGGTCGGGAAAAAGTAACAATGCCGACGGTTTTGAAAACGGTCGGCAAAAGTGGGAGAAATGCCGACGGTTTTAAAAAACGGTTGGCAAAAGTGAAGAGAAATGCCGACCGTTTTGAAAACGATCGGCAAAAGTGGGAGAAATGCCGACGGTTTTGAAAAGGGTCGGCATTTCTCATCACATTTGCCGACCGTTTTCAAAACGGTCGGCATTTCTCCCACTTTGGCCGACCGTTTTCAAAACGGTCGGCATTTCTCTTCACTTTTGCTGACCGTTTTCAAAACCGTCGGCATTGCTCCCACCTTTGCCGACCGTTTTTCAAAATCGTCGGCATTTCTCCCACTTTTGCCTACCGTTTGGTAAAATCGTCGGCATTTCCTTTCACTTTTGCCGACCAATTTCAAAACCGTCGGCATTTCTCCCACTTTTTCCTACCGTTTTTTAAAAGCGTTGGCATTTCTCCCACTTTTGCCGACCGTTTTCAAAACCGTCGGCATTTCTCCCACTTTTGCCCACCGTCGAAAATGAGCCCCCTTTTCCCTCCCATTTCCGAGGCTTTTCCCCCCATTTTCCATCTTCTTCCCCCCATTTTCCCTCTCCTTCCAAAAATTTCCCCCCTTTCTCCTAAACCTTTCATCTTCTCCTCTTCCTTCCCTTCTCTCCCATCCACCCACCCACCCTCTCACCGACCGCCGCCCCCTTCCTTTCTCTCCTCTCCCTTTCCTTCTCTCCCACCCACGCCCCCACGTCCCACCGACACACTACCACCCACCATTTTCTTTGATTTTGGTAAGATTGTAAAGTTTTTTTTTTTTTGAGTAGTTAATATACTTAGATTCAAGATTATTTTGCAAATCTATTTAGGTTTATTGTGTTTTGGTTTGTATAATCTCATATTAGCGAGTTCGAACACTTGGAACTTGAACCAACAAAGTTTCTAACTTCTTTGGTGAACAAAGTATGTAGAAATCCCCTTTTAAATCTTTTCAAAGTCAAAGAAAGTATGTTATGTCATTTTCTAACATTTGAGAAGTCTTTTTCTTTTTTTTTTGTAGTTTCAAACTCATTCGAACACTTTTGCTAATATTTCGAACACTTTTAACCAAAGATTAAGTGTGTTTTGGTAAATTTTAGGTGATAAATCTATGTTTAGGCTTTTTAGAACATAGTTAAAATAGTTTAAATTGGTATCTAACCTTTGAATTCTTTTGTTTTAGGATTTGATTCCGTCTCGAAGTGTTGAAAAAAAATTTAAGGTAGGTTTGGGTTGATTTCGAATACAGTTAAAATAGTTTAAATTGATATTTAAACTTTGGAACTCTTCCTTTCTATTCTCTATTTTGAATTTGTATTTTATAGTTTATTGTAAATAAGTAGATCTACATATGGTTAATTTGTACTTTAAATTTTATTTTTAGTTATTTTGTAATGTTAATTATTCTTATTCATGGGTATGGAGTTGAACATTACATATGGTTGGTTAGACATTTTACTACTAATTAGGTTTGTTGAGTTATGTAGACAACATAAGTTGGTTAGATTTTTTATGTTGTAGATGAGTTATGTAATTATGTTGGTTATATAAGTATGACTTATGTTGATTATATATTTATGTTGGTTATATAATTATGACTCTTATGTTGATTATATATTTATGTTGGTTATCAAGTAAACAACATAAGTTAGTAGATGTGTTGGTTATTATGACCTATGTTCGTTAGACTTTTTTTATGTTCGTTATCAAGTAATTAAACATGATAAATTCTAGATGAATTATATAATTATGTTGGTTATATAATTATGACTTAGGTTGGTTAGACTTTTTATGTTGTTTATTTAAATTTTGAAGATAAGTAGAAATTCAAATGAGTTCTATTCATTTTGACTAAATTATATATGCTTTAAAACAGGGCATTTCTGTTGAAGGATTAAAACAAAGTCTTCAAACGGACTACATATTCAAGGTCAATTCTCATCCTCTCAAGCTTGCTTTTACCTAGTCTATACTTTTCCTACTTTTTTAGTTTAATTGTAACAATTTTATGTTGTTTACATTTAACTAGCTTATACTTTTCACACTTTTGTTTTCATACATATACTTTTCATACTTAAGTTTTGCTTTTGATAAGTAGAAATTGAAATGAAAATTTTAATAGGTAGCTACTTGATAAGTAGACTTGTGTAGCCTCCGAACAATGCTTACACAATTCATCCACTCACAAGGATCATCTAAATAGGTATGATCTCTCTACAACTAATTTGTGTATGGCTATCCTGCAGTAAAGGTAGCCAATGATTTGAGCATTGGGGGGGGGGGGGGGGGTTAGTATGCTTTGATATTTAATTGAGATACTTATACATAGTAAGACAAATTGTGTATGGCTATCCTGCAGTAAAGGTAGCCAATAATTTGAGTTTATTTGGTTTGTATGTATGTTCATGATATAGTTGAGTTTTAGATGCTATGTTTTGGTTAAATTGTGAGTTTAAGTTCTTAAGTTTTGAATTTATTTGGTTTGTTTGAGTTTATGTTCATGGTAGTTGGTTTTCGAAATAGTTGCTTATTATGTTTAGTAACTTTTGATTTACTTGGTAAAGTTAGTTTATTTGGTAAAAATTTGATTGTTTGAGTTCGCAACGAATGATTATTTGGTTTCTTTGAGCTTATTGATAACTCTTAAATTAAGAGTTATATGTTTGTATTTTTGGGCTAAATTTCTATATTTTATCTCTATAATTCTTGGAAATTCCCTAGCTTGGAGTCATTTTGCTCTAGGAGTAATTTTGATATAGTAATATTTTTATTAGAGCAAATTTATCTAATTAAGGCCTTTTATGTGATTAAATCAGGGTGGATTAAAGAGGACTTAAGAAGCCAAGAACAGCAGTTTTACAATTAATTGCTGGAGCAAATTTCGCGCATCAGGCTTTTACGAAATTCGCATGTGGAAGCTGTATTCATTAATTGAGCTGGCATCTGTCAGTCCAGTCAACTGCTTTCAACGAATCAGAGGCCGCCACGTCACTAGGTCAAGCCCAGTCAGCCCTCGTTTTCATAAAGGGTGACTATTATAATGGGAGCAGCCGTTTTTTGTTGGGCATATTGGGAGATGGGCATTTTGAGAGAAAGGTGCTGATCCCGAAATAACAGAGAAGGAGCAGCAGAGGAGAGCTTGGACCAGGAGCCTTCACCGGAGTTTGCCAAAAACGGAAGGATTCCAGTCGGAGCAACGCCGTTGCTGTGGCAAGAAACTTGGGGCAGCATTTCGACTTCTCCTGCTACAATTTCTACTGTCTTTTAGTTATTTTCTGTTTTTATTTCCATGATGTTTCCATTTCTACTGTTTTTCCGTTTTCACTGTAGCATGAACTAATCCCTCTTAGGTGAGGATTAGAGGATGATTGTTATTTGCTAATGTTATAGTTGAGTAGACTTCATCTCCTTCGGGTTGGTTTTTAAGGGGTTTATTCTTAGTTTGTTTCCGCTTGGCCAGCCATTTCGAACACCGTCCCTCTGATTTCTGGGAAGAATAGGAGGGGCTGAAAACTTAAAAAACCACGTTAGCCTCTTGTTAAGGTTAGTTGCTGACTAAGTGGGTAGGTTAGGGATAGCCACTCGCCTAACGCACACAAAGTACAGAGGGTTTATTATGCTGAAGTAATTTAATTGCGACAGCATACATTCAGTGATTCGGGAGAATACCGTGTAGTCTGTAGTGAATCGATTGGAATGAATGTATACTCAGTTTATAACTTAGCTAATGCATGACTTACCTCTAATCCGAGCCTTTCCTTTAATTAAAAGTACAAGTTAATCGTTCTCTATTTTCTGAAGTCTTTACTCTGTTTTGCATGCTTTAGCATTAAATTTGCTCCAGCATTTATGATTTCTTTTATGGCATTTCCCTCGATAATTTTGAATGGTTACCAAATGAGTTACTAAAAATTAATTTAGGATCATTAGAAAAATCAATAGTCTCCGTGGATACGATAATTTTACTTGCCACTTGCTATAAAAAGGATGTGTACACTTGCACATTGACACTCTAATTTGCACAATTGTTCACATTGCTCTAGCAAACGCATCAAGTTTTTGGCGCCGTTGCCGGGGACTATTCAATTTTTCTTTTACTTAAATTGATTTTTAGTAACTGGTGCTTAATTGAATATGAATTAGCTGTTTGGTTTTACTTTCAGGTGTTTTAGTGGTGTATGAACAAGTCTTCTGACTTGGAATTTCGAATTGATCCAGAAATTGAGAGAACATTTCATTTGAGGAGAAGAGCTCAAAGAGCTGGTCAAAGAGACAGGCAGTATCCAATGGAAAGACAAGATCCATTTATACCGCCTGGACCCCGAGTAGGACCTGCTATCGATGAGAATCAACCACAACCTGAATTGAGAGGAAATCGACCAGTTAATCAGGGAAATATGGCTGAGAATTCTGTTCTTTTAGCCAATGACAGGGAAAGAGCTATCAGGGCTTATGCAGTACCCACATTTGATGAATTATATCCTGGAATTGCTGGACCAGAAATTGAAGCAGCAAATTTTGAGATGAAGCCAGTTATGTTTCAAATGTTGCAAACGGTGGGACAATTCCATGGCTTACCTTCTGAAGATCCACATTTGCATCTTAAGTCTTTTCTAAGTGTGAGTGATTCATTTAAGAAGCAAGGAGTATCAAAAGACGCACTTAGGATGATATTATTTCCATATTCTCTTAGAGATGCAACAAAGGCATGGTTGAATACTTTTCCACCTGGATCTATCACTTCGTGGAACGATTTGGCAGAGAAATTCTTGATAAAGTATTTTCCACCAACGAAGAATGCAAAGTATAGAGCTGAAATAGTAGCATTCAGGCAGTATGATGATGAGACATTTAGTGAAGCATGGGAACGGTTTAAAGAATTACTAAGAAAGTGCCCGCACCATGGTCTACCACATTGCATCCAAATGGAGACACTGTACAACGGATTGAATTTGGATACTCAGAACATGGTAAATGCTTCAGCAAATGGAGCTCTGCTTTCAAAGACTTTTAATGAAGCCTATGAGATTTTGGAGAGAATTTCTACCAATAGTTCTCAATGGGCAGATGTAAGAAGCAACCCTGGGAAGAAGAAGCAGGGAGTGTTGGAAGTTGATGCATTATCATCATTAAGTGCTCAAATTGCCTCCATGGCAAATATTTTGAAGAACATGTCGATGGGGAATGTGTCACAGAATGCTGCCTCAGTTAATCAAGTCACAGCAGAATCATGTGTTTACTGTGGGGAAGCACACACTTTTGAATTCTGTCCTGGAAATCCAGCTTCAGTAAATTACGTTGGAAATCAAAATATGTTGAAAAACAACCCGTATTCCAACACCTATAACCCAGGATGGAGAAACCACCCAAATTTTTCTTGGAGTGGTCAAGGAAGTAATGCTGCAGCAAATCAAAGTCATCAAAGAATGCAGTATCCTCCCGGATTTTCACAGCAGCAAAATCAACAGTTTTCACATCAAAAGCCTGTTAATCAATCAATTCCTGGAACCTCTTTGGAGAGCTTCATGAAGGAGTATATGGCCAAGAATGATGCTGTAATTCAAAGCCAACGAGCTTCCTTGAGAAATTTAGAAATTCAAATGGGACAATTAGCAAGTGAGTTGAAGGCCAGACCTCAAGGAAAACTTCCTTCAGACACTGAGACTCCAAAAAGAGAAGGTAAAGAGCAAGTACAAGCGATTGAGTTGAGGAGTGGAAGACCTCTTGCTGTAACAGAAAATTTGAGCAAGCAAAAGCAGAAAAGTAGAGAATCAGCAGTGCAGACAGAGGAAGACACAGTTGAGCCTGAAAATGTGACTCTGGAAGAAATAGAGAATGCTGAGAGTACAGAGGATATTGAGAAAACAAAGGATACTGGGAATGCTGAAGCAGAAGACAGTGCTGGAGCAAAACGTTCAGCAGTAACACAGAAGCCAGCTACTGTGAGTCCAGCATTTGTGCCACCACCACCACCATTTCCTCAGCGATTAAAGAAGAAAAATCAGGATCAGCAGTTCAAGAAATTCTTTGATATCTTTAAACAGCTTCATATAAACATTCCTTTGGTAGAAGCTCTTGAGCAAATGCCAAAGTATGCGAAGTTCCTTAAAGATATGCTCACCAAGAAGAAGAGGCCAAGTGAGTATGAAATTGTACCATTATCAGGAGAATGTAGTGCTATAGTTGCAAATCCTATCCCTCCAAAACTTCGAGATCCTGGATCATTTACAATACCAGTGTTAATTGGAGGAAAAGAAGTAGGAAGAGCTCTCTGTGATCTAGGAGCTAGCATAAACCTCATGCCACTGTCCATCTTTCGAAAGTTAGGCATTGGAGAAGCAAGACCAACCACTGTGACATTGCAGCTAGCTGATAGATCAATCGCATATCCTGAGGGGAAGATTGAGGACATTTTGGTACAAGTGGACAAATTCATATTTCCAGCCGATTTCATTATACTGGATTATGAGGCAGATAAAAATGTCCCGATAATTCTAGGAAGACCTTTCTTAGCTACTGGAGGAACAATGGTGGATGTTGGAAAAGGGATTATTACACTGAATGTGGGCGATCAAGAGGTTAAGTTTAATATGTTTGATGCTGTGAAATACCCTTCAGAAATCGAAGATTGTGCAGTTATTAATGTTTCGGAAGGGCTGATTGAAGAGAGTTTTGAACTGGAAATGCAAGAGCAACATACTCAAAAATTTGGAGAAGTTATAAAGGAGGATTTGGAATTGTGCAGTGTAGCACGTGAGTTACAAAGCGTCGATGAAATTTCTAGCAATAAAAGAGTTTTCAAATCTTTGGAGTTAGTAGATAAAAAGTCACCACCCACTCAGCCATTAGTCCAGGAGTTCAATTTGGAGATGCAAGACAAAAAGGAGTCTAAGAACCAAGTTGCAAATCACCTCCCAAAATTAGAGCAGCAAAAACAAATGCTTCAGCAACCCAAAATTAAAAATTCTTTCCCTGATGAACAGTTATTTACAGTAGCCCACATCAAGGAAGTAGGAACACCATGGTGTGTTGATCTTGCCAACTATCTTGATTATGGAATTTTGCCCCCTGGTTTATCAAAACAACAGTTGAAAAAGTTTTTCCATGAGGTGAATGGGCAGCGAATTGAACATTATTGGGAGAAGGAGTTGCAAGGAAATTGTGCCTCTTTCCAACTGTTTGAGGGTGGATGAAACATAAATTTTGAGGGAGCATTGGTACTTTAATTTGAAAATCAGTAATGCTCCCGCGGATGGTTTGTGGCATTTTGGTTTATTTTCATTTTAGTTATTTTTATTTTCTGCATGTTTGCTTTGAGTCTGTTTTTCTGTTGTAGGTGTTCTTATTATGTTGAAATGACAAAGGTTGATAATGCAAAGGCTAGGGATAATGCAAAGGCTAGGGCATAATGAATTACAACATCAAACGAAGAAGAATGAGAAGGGATGTAGTCTGTCTTCCTTTAATCATTTACTTATCTGTCTGCCTTTACTTGTCTTTGTTCAGTTTTTGTTATGTTTATTTCTGCTTTAGTAGTCGTTGCTGTTTTGTTTAAGTTTTTAGAAGTTAGGACCTTAGAATGAGAAGAAGAAAAGCTGCTCCCAGTTTTAATTTTGTAAGTCATGATCTCCTATGCTAATAGTAATTGAAAGCATATATTGTTCCAGCCTCCTTGCTCTTAAATTAAATGTTGAATGAATTGTCCTTGACTAAGCCTGTTGTTAAAACAATTAGATTGCTGGAGCATAATTAGAAATTGCATGTTAATTAAGCTGTGCTCTGCTTGTACCTTGAATTCTTCTGCCTTGTCAAATTTGTTCTTGTATTCAAAGCTGCTGGATGATTGCTAATGATTTAGCATTTGAGATTATTGAATCTTTTGCACAAGAAGTCCTAGTTTTAAATAGATTCATATAGAGCCATTCCTTTTAAACCTTAGAAGTCTAGGAATGCTCATTCCCAACCAAAGGATACCAAGTTTACTTTCCTGTCCAATTCTAGTCTGTTTAGCCAGCTTGAAATAAGTTTGGGGGTCTTCCCTTTACTTTCTCTCATTGGGGACAATGAGCGATTTAAGTTTGGGGGGGGGGGGGCGTGTTGAAGTTGCTAGAGCATTTTTTTGAAGATTTTGCCTGTTTTTTTTTAGGATATACTCTTAGGGAGCACTCCTCTTCCACTCCTAAGATGCACTCCTCTCCCTTGCAAGCAAACCCAGCCTGTAGGTTGTTAAAAAAAAAAAAAAAAAAAAAAAAAAGTTAGCTCAGAAAAAAAGGGTTTTGCTAGAGCAATCTCTGTGTAGCTTGTGCTCGTAGCTAGATGTTTTCACCAAAAAGTGTTAGCATTCTGGAACGAAGGTATAAGCTGCATGAAGAAGCTTTGAAAAGAAAAAGAAAAAAAAAAGAGAAAAAGGAAGCAAGGGATGAGTGTTAGCCTAATAGTCACAACTCTCCTAGAGCTTAGGTGAGCTTCATCATAAAATGTTGCCATTCTGAGAAGCAAGAGGGGAGTGACATGAGGGCCAGTCTTAGAAAAGATGTGGAATGAGTGTTATGCCTATGAGGTGATGAGCCTGAAAGCTAGGGTGAACAACATCATAAAATGTTGTCATTCCAAGAAATAGGGCTATGACTTCAAGGATCTTCAAGAGAGTAGTAAAAAAAAAAAAAGAAAAAAAAAAGAAAAAAAAAGAAAAAAAAAAGAAGAAAAGAAAAGAAAAAAAAGTGCAAGTTTTGTGCTAGTTTAAAAGATTAGTCTTAGAGAGGAAGCACTCTTGTGTAAGTTTGGTTTGGGATTGCATAATGAGTTTGAGGATTAGAACTTCTAAGTGATAAAAGCTTTGGAGCTAAAAGATGTTTAGTTAATTCTTAGGCATGTGCAAAAGAACATAATTTGAAATCTTGAAGCAGGACAGTATGTATTGAGTTGAAGGAGCAAGTTTGATGCTGGAGCATCACTATAATGGTGGGAATGCATATAAGAATTCAGTGGTCAAGTAGAAGTAGCTTTTGACATGTATAGGTGAAGGAAGCATCACTCGAGGACGAGTAATGATTCAAGTTTGGGGGTTTGATAACTCTTAAATTAAGAGTTATATGTTTGTATTTTTGGGCTAAATTTCTATATTTTATCTCTATAATTCTTGGAAATTCCCTAGCTTGGAGTCATTTTGCTCTAGGAGTAATTTTGATATAGTAATATTTTTATTAGAGCAAATTTATCTAATTAAGGCCTTTTATGTGATTAAATCAGGGTGGATTAAGAAGGACTTAAGAAGCCAAGAACAGCAGTTTTACAATTAATTGCTGGAGCAAATTTCGCGCATCAGGCTTTTACGAAATTCGCACGTGGAAGCTGTATTCATTAATTGAGCTGGCATCTGTCAGTCTAGTCAACTGCTTTCAACGAATCAGAGGCCGCCACGTCACTAGGTCAAGCCCAGTCAGCCCTCGTTTTCATAAAGGGTGACTATTATAATGGGAGCAGCCGTTTTTTGTTGGGCATATTGGGAGATGGGCATTTTGAGAGAAAGGTGCTGATCCCGAAATAACAGAGAAGGAGCAGCAGAGGAGAGCTTGGACCAGGAGCCTTCACCGGAGTTTGCCAAAAACGGAAGGATTCCAGTCGGAGCAACGCCGTTGCTGTGGCAAGAAACTTGGGGCAGCATTTCGACTTCTCCTGCTACAATTTCTACTGTCTTTTAGTTATTTTCTGTTTTTATTTCCATGATGTTTCCATTTCTACTGTTTTTCCGTTTTCACTGTAGCATGAACTAATCCCTCTTAGGTGAGGATTAGAGGATGATTGTTATTTGCTAATGTTATAGTTGAGTAGACTTCATCTCCTTCGGGTTGGTTTTTAAGGGGTTTATTCTTAGTTTGTTTCCGCTTGGCCAGCCGTTTCGAACACCGTCCCTCTGATTTCTGGGAAGAATAGGAGGGGCTGAAAACTTAAAAAACCACGTTAGCCTCTTGTTAAGGTTAGTTGCTGACTAAGTGGGTAGGTTAGGGATAGCCACTCGCCTAACGCACACAAAGTACAGAGGGTTTATTATGCTGAAGTAATTTAATTGCGACAGCATATATTCAGTGATTCGGGAGAATACCGTGTAGTCTGTAGTGAATCGATTGGAATGAATGTATACTCAGTTTATAACTTAGCTAATGCATGACTTACCTCTAATCCGAGCCTTTCCTTTAATTAAAAGTACAAGTTAATCGTTCTCTGTTTTCTGAAGTCTTTACTCTGTTTTGCATGCTTTAGCATTAAATTTGCTCCAGCATTTATGATTTCTTTTATGGCATTTCCCTCGATAATTTTGAATGGTTACCAAATGAGTTACTAAAAATTAATTTAGGATCATTAGAAAAATCAATAGTCTCCGTGGATACGATAATTTTACTTGCCACTTGCTATAAAAAGGATGTGTACACTTGCACATTGACACTCTAATTTGCACAATTGTTCACATTGCTCTAGCAAACGCATCACTTATGTTCATGATGGTTGAGTTTTAGATGCTATGCATGTGTATTGAGAAGTTTAGTCAAACTCATATATATGTTTTGTAACTTTTTTGACAAAGTAAAGTAAAGTTTTAAGTGTGTTCGTAATTTTTGTTTTGTAAAAGTTACTTGTAATTTTGTAACTTTGGTTTTAGTTAGTTATAAATTTGATGTGTTGATTATTTGGTTTCTTTGAGTTTATGTTCATGAAGTGGGAGTTTTAGATGCTATGTATGTCTATTGAGAAGTTTTAGGTAATACTCATACTTTTTGATAAGTCCAAGTTAAGTTTTAAGTGCGTTTGTAATTTATGTTTTGAAAAAGTTACTTGTAATTTTGTAACTTTGGTTTTAGTTGGTTATAAATTTGATGTGTTGATTATTTGGTTTCTTTGAGCTTATGTTCATGAAGTGGGAGTTTTAGATGCTATGTATGTCTATTGAGAAGTTTTAGGTAATACTCATACTTTTTGATAAGTCTAAGTTAAGTTTTAAGTGTGTTTGTAATTTTTGTTTTGAAAAAGTTACTTGTAATTTGATGAGTTTATTATTAGTATACTTAGTAAGTTAGATTAATTTTGTTGTTTTGATCGTTTTACTTCGTTATATTCATAGGTTTTGTAACTTTAGAAGTTAGTAGAAAGTTTTGATTGTTTTTGTTAAATTATATTAGTATTAGGTCTATATGTTAAATTATATGTAAATGTGTTTGTGCTTTTGGTTTAGAAAAAGTAACTTATATAGTTCTGTAATTTGGTTTACTTAGTAAACTTAGATGAACTTGGTTGCTTTCTCAAATTTGGTGTTTTGCTTATATAGTTTTGTAACTAATTAAATTTTGATACTTTTGAAATATTAGTTTAGTTGTTATATGTTTATAGTTTTAATCTTATGTTCATGTCTTTGTTTTTCATAGGTGTGTTGAGTCGACATTATTCTGAAAGCAGGACAAAGATTTACCATGAAGATGATGTGAACTTATATTTATTAAATTTTGTTTCTATATTAGATTTATTTGTGTAAAAGTTTTATTTTTATCTTGTATGAATTTATGAACAACGTGTAATCAAATTTAGTTTAATATAAAATATTATTTGATTTATTTTGTGTACAATTTATTATAAGTACAACATGTTTAAATTATAGTAAAAATCTAGGCAAAAATCTCTTGAAATTAATAAAATATCAAAGATAAAGTAATGCCGACCAAATTTGTGGTTTGGTCGGCCTTTATGGGAATTGCCGACCAAACTATAGTTTGGTCGGCAAATCCTTTAATTGCCGACCACAAAGTTGCGTCGGCATTTCTAGCCACCAAATTTTGGTCGGCAAAAGCTTCCCCGACGGGGATATGCCGACGATCGTCCCGACGCTCTTTTTTCCGTCGGGAAAGGTATTCCCGACGGTTTTTGGACTTTTCCCGACCATTTTTAGCGTCGGAAAAACCCAAAATTCTTGTAGTGCATCTATGGTTTTACTTGTTTTATCATATACTTTTTGCCTATGTTTTCAAAAACCAAGCAATGTTTTGAAAACTAAAAAAAGTAGTTTTCAAAAACTTGTTTTTGTTTTTAGAATTTGGCTAAGAATTCAAATACTTCCTTAAGGGAGATGAAAACAAACTTAATTTTCAAAAATCAAAAATAAAAAACCAAATGGTTATCAAACAGGCCCTAAAAAATCCTAGGGTTCCTTCATTCGCAAAACGATCTGCATTCTCAACCCCAACGTCTGCCCAAAAGGTAAGAAATACTTCATCCTTGCTTCTTTGTTTCTACAAGTTCATCTCCCCATACTGATTACTTTGACTATAATCGATTTGTTGCCTACAACTGAGTTTTCTACATTCAGTTTGACATTCTAGCGACCAAGGAAGCAACATAAATCGAAGGGAAGAGACAAGCAACTACAAAAACATAAAACGACACAAAGGAAACTAGAGACTGAGTATAAAGGTATGGTTAGTTATATATTTACAGATTCTATGTGATTTTTAGGAAAGATACAAGCTAGAAAAAATATTTTAAAAAAATGCAGATTTTGTTTGTTTTCATTCGGTTTTTAAAATTATCTTCATTACTATATTTTATAACACTTCAAAATAAACAAGCTTCCAAAAATTTCTAAAGGTATGGTAAAAGCAACCACGACACCAAGAACAAGATCAAGATCGTCATTCTAAATACACTTACAAACTCTATTTATCAAGATCGTCATTCTAAATACACTTACAAACTCTATTTATCAGGATCGTCATTCTAAATACACTTACAAACTCTATTTAATAATTCCTATAGGAGAACAATTCAAGTCACCAATTTCAGAAAAATCTACAACAAACATGGAGATCATTAGCCATACCCTCTGAAATGATAGAAAGACACCACAAAACATCCCTATCACTTGTAATTCTAATTATACTAGATTTATTCGAGCCATTCCTATAGACAGTCAAACGAGTAATAATATGAGATTACTTGAAAGATGAATCTTGTTACGAATACAGTCCATAAAGTGCTAAAAACTAAAATCCATCGGAACCAAAATATTATCCACCTTAAAATTGTGGTAACGATTAACTTGATCCCAAATCCCCTCATGCAATATACTTATAGATTGAAGAGTCATCGCAATTAAAAAAAAAAAAAAAGTATCAAGAAAAGAATAACATGAACAATAAAAAAAACAACTTGCTGAAGTTGATGATGCAGAAAACCAATGGCGAAAATAAATTGATTACCTGAAAATGGGAAGACAACAAGCATGAATAGATACTGATGAATAAACTAAATTGAGAGAAATCGAAAACGGAATCAAAGTATGATAAATAATATAAAAATCTAAATAAAAATTAGTATGTCGATAACAATTTTAAAAATGAAATCAGGTAATTTAAAAATCAAAACTGCCTTTTTTTTTTTTTGGCCATCCATACAATTTTTCCCTTCTTGGATGATAAGGAAATGACAACAAAATGCATACGAGAATATTGGAGCAAGTAGTAACGAACAGGCATTCTACAAGGTGCTTAAATAATTTAGAATATTTTTAACTTCTGCTAGAATATAAGTATTTTTTTTTTTATAAAAACAATTTCAAGGCGTGTCTTAGACAAAACTCGTTAGCATTTTTAACATTATTAGAGAATATATTTCTCGTCGATTGCGCCCCATGCAACTTAAAATACTAGTTGAATATAGATGATGATCGGTAAGATCTTGTTTGATGACCATTTGATTTCTAGATTTTGAAAATAAGTTGGTGGATTTTTTGTTTTGTTATCAATTTTTTATAAATGTGTTTTCAAAATTCAAGCCAAATTTTAAAAACTAAAAATAGTAGTTTTTGAAAACTTGTTTTTTGTTTTTGAAATTTGAGTAAGAATTCTTTAAGAAATATGAAGACCATTGTAAAGAAAATGTAAGAAAACAAGCACAGTTTTCAAAACAAAAAAGAAAAATTAAATGGTTATCAAACGAAGCCTAAAGTATCAAATGACCAATTGAAAATCATTATCATTAAATACAGATCAATTATAGTAATACGTATTTCAATAGTAAAAAGAATACGCTAAGCTACAAGTATAATCCAACTAGCTAGTTAAGGCATATACTATTAGCTCAAAAGGTCG
Source organism: Trichosanthes truncata (assembly GCA_033996785.1). Taxonomy (NCBI): domain Eukaryota; kingdom Viridiplantae; phylum Streptophyta; class Magnoliopsida; order Cucurbitales; family Cucurbitaceae; genus Trichosanthes; species Trichosanthes truncata. The sequence continues at coordinate 30,076,598 of JAWPNB010000004.1, read as the reverse complement.
GAGGTTTAAATCCCCATTCTATTGGTTGTTGAACTAAAAAAAAGGAATAAAAATACCATAATTGTAACACCCTAGGCCCAAGATTTGGACCAGGGTTTGAAATTCAGATTCGACACCTGATGACTCCAGCATTCCACTGCATCCCCTGCGACCTGACCATGTCAACATATATACTAGCCTTGAGCTGCTTGTGAGAGTAAAGACTGTCCCCACAAACTAACGCAGGTCCTTTCAACATGTTTTGTCCTCACTCACATGCTTTCTAGGAAAATTCTCAAGAGGTCACCCAACGTATGATTGATCAAAGTCAATCACGCTTATCTTTGGAGTTTCTATGATTGAGCCACCGAAAAAGAAGATGCGCCTTGTTGGTATAGGTAGTAACTATCAATCCTTATAAGCTTTTCTTAATCATACTTGCATATCCTCAAGATTCCTCTCATTCAGATGTGGTCATAGACATTCATGTTCCCCTCCTAAACTTGGGCGTTACAATTATTGCTTAGCCGTATTTGTTTGATTACTTTTCATATATTAGATTACTAATTTTAAGTATTGAGATAAAAATTAATGCATTGATTTCTCGTTTTGATTTTACTTCTTTTGTTTCAATATAGGCCTGTCCAATAAAAAAAAATTGTGAACACGAAATTTTTAAAAGACGAAATCTAAACATACAAAAGAAAAAAAAAACCTTTTAATATGTTTCTGTAAAAGAACATTCACTAAAATCCAAATAGCAATTAATTCTAAAAGAAAGAGAGAAAGAGAGAGCAATTGTCTTTGCTAGCTAGGAAAAGAAGGAAAGAAAGAAAACGAAGTAGCCTTTCAACAATCGAATAGACAATCACATCAAAAAATGACTAACACAAAAAACTAAAATAAGAATCATCCTAGTCTAAAGATATAATGTCCTAAAATATATCTTGAATTACAAGGCCAACATAAGAGAGATTATAATGATTAAGATCTTTAATCTCGTTTTAATGCTCCAAACAATCGATGTGACTTTTTCGTCAACATGACCATAGCTCAACGGTAATTGACATCTACTCATTTTCTTGTAGTTGAAGGTTCAAATTTTCATACATTCACATTTGTTGTACTAAAAAAAAGGCTTTCTTGGCTCAAATCTAGTACAAAAATATAACACTCTTTTACTATCATAGACTTCATGATCACTTCCATATTTCTTCCCAAATCTTTCCGACGATTGATGTTATATATGAGATCAGAATTTGGAATCTTCAAAATATGTGCCAGATAAAGCATACACTACAAAAAACCTACCCTTTGCCAATGGCTAACATCCCAACGCACATAAACATGTCGGGAGAAACACACTCTCCCAATGTCGTGAGGACGGCGTCGGGAGAACCTTTGGAGGGTGTTTTTGCCGACGCCATAAATTTATGTCGTCGACATAGACCCCGCTCCTCCCGACGCCATCAATACTGAGTCGGGAGAAGTAGAAAAGCTTACACCTGTCCCGACGCTGTAATATTGGCGTCAAGATAGGATATCTATGCCTATGACGTCAGCAAAAACCTGATTAAAGCCCGTGGAGATGGTTTCTTCTTCATTCGAAACCCTCTCATTTGAGATTCCATCCTTCGTTTTTTTTTCTCCTCTTCTTCAACTCACATCCTCTGTCGTCTCGCTGCCACCGCCTGAAGGTCCAGCCGTCGCCGGTCACCATGGGTTTCTTTGATAGTGCACGAAAGTGTGCTATTACTTAGACATAGATTAATGCTAGTTCATGGTTTTAAAATATGCTATTGATGTTTTTTGTGTGTATTTTGTAATTTTTGAGCTAACAAGAAAAAACCGAGCAAAAGGCAAGTGTTAAAGTGAAAAGGAAGCAATTTAACTTCAATTGGAGCTATCAACTGAAGAAAAGAAGAGAATTGAGTTAGAGAACTAAAGGCTAGAGCGTTGAGACGTTGTATGTGCTGCTTCACATGTCAGAATTCCCGCATGCATAGGGTCGAGACCCTACTTTATAGCGTTTCGACGCTAAAAACACGCTTGCCAAGCTCTTTCCGTTTCGTAGCATTGAGACGCTGCGTGTAGCGTCTCAACGCTACCCCCCACTTTCTGTCTTTATTGTGCGAATTAGGTCACAACGTCTCGACGTTGTCCCTACCGTCTCGACACTGTCACGATGATTATAAATATAACTTTTTGGCTGCGAATTCAAGGAGACGATTTGGAGAGGAACTAGTCTAGAGTCGATGTCTACCTCATAATTGGGATTAAAGGAGTATTCTTGAGAGCCAAGGAAGACATTCAAGGCTCGGGATCGGGCATATCACGATAGGAACGAGTGTGGCACGTGAGAGTTTTTCCCTTCATTCCTATTTAATTTGTAGTTTTTGTTTTTAGACTTTTGTATGAGTTTAGCATTGTAATTGTGGATTTTAAGGATTGAACTCATGTGTTTAAACTTGATTGTGATAGATAGTTAGTTTTATTTTGAGATTTATAAATTTCAACTCTTATTTATGCATGCTTGTTGTTTTGATTAATTCTTTGGCCAAGAGTAAATTGTGTATGATTTGAATTATAGCTTGGGAGAGTAAAAATTTAAATTTAGATTGGCATGCTTAACTATTAGTAAGCTTGAGCATGCGAATGGATTGTTTGCTAATAGAAGTTGTTAAAAAAATCTTACAATGCCATGTTTAATTATGAAATTTAGATTGGAAAGTTAATTTAATAATTAAGCATGAATTTTAGTTGGGCTTAAGAAAGCCAACTGAATGTGTTTTTGATTTCTTAGCTTATAATAGTTGAACATATGAATAATCTCTTAGTTCGATTAACTTTGAGTTTCTTTGTTAAAATCAAGGTTAGAAAAGGTTCCTTTTAAGTGTCTCCAAAATTGTAAATACATAGCTTAGCTACCTTTATTTTCCCTCTCGATTTTGGGTTCTCTAGATAAAATTAGGTGTGAATAATTATAATACTTAATTAATCTATGAAATCCAATCCCTGAGATCAACCATGGCCACTACTATTGCAAATTATAGAGGTGTGGTTAATAATTATATTTGATAGAGCCTTCAACAAGCTCTTTATCAATACGAAACAAAAGTGGTAGGTCTCGTTAGTTATAGTTGGATGTACCATATTGAGAGAAGTTTATGAACATTGAAATAATACGTACGTGTAATACTTGGTTTTATTATTCTTATTATTCTTATTCTTATTATTACTAGTTTTTTTAAAAATATATATATATAAATAATAATAATGAATAAATATTTTTTTTTTAAAAAAAGTAATCCAACCTTATCCCTCCAGCTGCCTTTCCCTCTCCCTTATTCTGATTCCCCTGCCCTCCCTGCCTTTCTTCCCTCCCCATCTTCCTTCCCTCTTCCCGTCTTCCCGTCTCCCTCCCTCTTCTCGTCTCCCCGTCTCCCTCCTTCTTCCCGACCCCCCTCTCTCTCCCTCTTTTAGTCTCTCTCTCTCTTTCACCAATAATGGGTGATGAAAGCTTTTCCGGCAATTTCATGCATCAACAGCGGTCTTGAAGTCGTTTCTGGGCATTTTAGAATTCGTTCAAGTGAGATCTTGGCTCGTTGGGCAGTGGGTAAGCGTTTTGGCTATGAAATTTAGAAATTTAAGGAATCACTTGCTTATTTAAGCACTTTTTGAATGGTTGGATTGACTTTAGCTTATGGAATTCACTTTAGGATAAACCAATTATGGTTGGAGGCTAAATTATCCAATTTGGGTCGTATCGAGTTTAAATCCAATAACTTTTAGTTACAGAGGTAAGTAAGCTTTGTGGTTCAAGGCACTTGAAATTGGTCTTTAATTTTAAGGCTAAGTAAGTTTTAGGAAGTTGATTTTTGATTGTTTGAGTTATTATTGTGTAATTGGATACTTGTTATTCATGTTAGAAGTTGACCTTGGGAGGTTGTAGATACTTGAGCACTCTCTCTTGGCCTCGGAATACAGTTGGCATCATCCTAAGAAGTAAAAGCTTGTTCGACTTTAAGTCGATTGAGAGGTAAGTAGCCATCGGGTTTATTTATTAAGTTCTCGATCTTATTGAATGAATGTGATACGAATGGATTGTTGATAGAGCAAAATCGCTTGTTTGTCGAAAAAACGAGTCCTTGCGAGAGTATAATTGAGATACTGGCTAAATGTGATGGAACCAACTTAAGTTTGAGTCATGGCTACTTAAGTACATTTGAGGTTGACTTTGAGAATTTTAGAGGTGATTGTGAACCCGGCTCAAGAAGTGGGTGTGGCTCCGAGAATAGAATTCTACCTCAAGGGTTTTCAAGATGTCTAACTTAGACGAGAGCCGTTAGATTAGTGCTACCTACCCTGTTTCTGCTGTTACGTGCGAGCTTGTGAGCCTAAAATGCTATGAGATGTGATGAGCACAAGGGATGTGTTCCCTCATTGCCTGTGTGGTAGCTTAGGGGTGATTCCCCATTGTGATGAGTGTAGGGGATGTGTTCCCTTATTGCCTGTGTGGTAGCTTAGGGGTGATTCCCCATTGTGTTGAGTGTAGGGAATGTGTTCCCTTATTGCCTGTGTGGTAGCTTAGGGGTGATTCCCCATTTTGTGGAGTGTAGGGGATGTGTTCCCTCATTGCCTGTGTGGTAGCTAGGGGTGATTTCCCATTGTATTGAGTGTAGGGGATGTGTTCCCTCATTGCTTGTGTGGTAGCTTAAGGGCAGTTTCTATTTGGTTTGATCTCTTATTTATGTGGTTCCTTGAATAGGCTGCTTATTGATTATACATATACTCACTTGTGCTACTTTGTTCATCTCTTTTAGGTGGGTGACAACTCGACAATCTGACGAGGCTGTGGAGATACCTGTAGATTTGTTCTAGGTTCTTATTGATGTATAATCTTTGTATAAATGTTTTTTTATGTTAGTCTAGAAATTTTTGGTCAAAAATGGTATCTTGTTCCCTTGTATATTGTTATCTTGGATCTGAGATGTCTTTGTTTTTGAAACCATGTGTGTGGACTCAGCTTCTTGAGTAGTTTGGAGGGTGTTGAGTACTTTTCCTTGAAATCTTAGAAGTGTCTATGTTTATACAGGTTTCTCTAAATTTTGGTTTTCTCCTAGTTACGCCGCCATGCTGCCGAAATTCGGGTATGAGCAAGGTAACTAGGTCGTGCTTCCGCACTAGAGAGTCGTAATGGGATAGGGTTGTTACAGTACGAAACAAGGCACGTCCCGAGGGTTCTATTGTAGTGGCATTTATAATGAATGAGTCATTGAATTTCTGTTCATTATACCTAACTGGAGTTGAAACAAGGTTTAATAAAGATGAACGAAATGATGATAGAATTCTCGGTAATGAAATATGCGGTGAATTTAACTGTTTAGATAGAGTGCACGACCATTAGGGCGCTTAACCCTGAGGACATTATCACCAAATGAGAAGCGAATTGTACATTGGTATATGTTGAACAATTGTGCTGAGATACAATCTTATCGCAGGTATGTTTTCAACATTGTATTGCTCAATTTCAAGATGCAACATTTCAAATCAAAATTTGAGACACAACCCTTCTTGTGGTCAATAGGCAACATTTGAGACTACTTCGTCCTTAGGCACAGAGCTCCAGAGACTTATATAAAGGACATCAACAAGCTTTTCCTAATTGGTTCAAAGCTCATGTATGAGTTTGTTATAAAATTAACACAAACTTTGTTTTTTATGATGAGTGACATTATTTTCATTCCTAGCTTATAATGAATTCATAGGTTCTCTCATTGCGTGAGCAAGAAAATATGTCTGATGATATGTATTCACTAGCAATGGGATTGGCTTCTAGAATGCGTTTCTACAATGGGTGCATTGTCAATGCAGTACGCTTCCATAGTACACAACGTGATAATCGTCGAGCTACACAAAATAGTAGAATTATGGTGTATGGAGAAAGTGAAAGTGGAGGTGGTGTGGGTAACTTTTATGGCATTTTAGACGAAGTTTTGGACTTTCAATATACCCATAGAAAACATGTTATTATGTTTAAGTGTACGTAGTTCGACGCAGGGCCTAAAAAGAATAGATCACACATGGATTTAAGGTACATATCAATTAATACATCTCGATACTGGTATGTTGATGAGCCTTTCATTTTTGCTAATCAAGCATCCTAAGTTTTTTATATCAACGACTCGAAATATGGTAATAATTAAAAGGTGGTTTAAGAAGTCCAAAATAAATGCATATGGGACGTGCCGAAAGCAAAAGATTTTTAGAATGGCCAACTTGGGTTAATAGAACTTGTGAGTGGAATCTGAGTTGACGAATCCATTGAGGATAGCGAATTGTGAGGGATGGCGTTGATCCCACAATCGTAGATGAACAAATTATTCAGCACGATAACGATGGTTTCATCAATGATGAAGAAGAGGATGTACAATATCTCCTGACGTTAGCTCGAGTCCAGATGAACATCCTGATGATAGCAAATAATGATGTAACTGTGCATTTCATTTTTTATGTTATAACTATGTATCACTCTTTTATATTATCTCTTATGTGCTCATAGATAGACGATGGCTACTCCTGAATAGCAGTTGAAGGCCAATGATGAATTCTTCGATACCGACCCTCATGGTGCAGGATCATCTATGAGAGAGACCTCAGGTTATCTTATAAACTATGTATCACTATTTTATATTATCTTTTGTACTAACTCAATGCTATTATTTTTTTTCTCAAATGGTAATTCTACTAGTACAAACATACGTGGGTACCTGCGTAAGATTGAGTTGGACCAGTAAGTTACCACACATGGAAGAATTCCAATAGAGATCAACCTTGAGTTGATGAAACTGGTTGGGCCACATGCTACGAAGTTTAGCTTGGCTATATGTATCACAGTGAGTGAATCTTTTTCAGTTCGTTGCAGAACATTTGAGGCCGTACCAAAAGTAGTTATAGATCTGGCTAAAGCAACATTATTGGTAAGTTGATATTTTCATTCTTTGTGATTATTATATATAAAAGATAAGTTATAATAATCTTCTTTATATGTAGAATCATTTCTCGTTCGACTTGTCCAAGCTAGAGGTTGTTACATTTATCGAACGACAGATGCAGACCATCTTTAAAGAGTATAAGACAGAGTTGCACAAGCATTACAAGAAACAAGGCACTCCTGAATGAACCCGTGCAAACCTACCTAGTCAGTTGAAGAGTGTCATTGAAGACTGGCATGCTCTATACACTAAGTTCGAAGACCCTGGATGGCAGGTATGTTACTTCTGTTTCACAACAATATCATTTTAGATATACCTCCAGTTTTTAACTAATCCTTTTTTTTCATTAGGAAAAATCAAAGAGCAGTCAAAAGAGTCGGTTGACTCTAGCGTTCAACCATAGTTATGGGTTAAAGACTTTCATCTCCGTACAACATGATGCGGTAGGGTGAAAAACAAAAAACATTATTTATTTCATAAGTTTATAAACCTTAGTAATACATTTTCTTGTGATTTGAGTTATAGAAAGAAAAAACAAGGTTGAGTTATAAATCTCAGTTTATTTTGAGCTAGCTCATTTTGGTAGAGTTTGAGATATACTTATTAAGCATAGGTTGTCGTCTTTAGTTTTTTATAGAGTTTGTGTGCCTCGTTTGCTATCCTACAGTGGAGGGGGTGTTTGATGTGTTTTGATATGTTTTTTTGTTATGTTACTTCATATGTTTAGTTAGTTGCTTGGATGAAAGTTCATTTTGAGCGAGCTCATTTTGGTGGAGTTTGAGATATACTTATTAAGCATAGATTGTGGTCTTTAGTTTTTGGTGGAGTTTGTGTGCCCAGTTTGCTATCTTTCAGTGGAGGGGGTGTTTGATTTGTTTTGATATGTTTGTTTGATATGTTTTTTCATATGTTTAATTAGTTGCTTAGGTGGGAGTTTGTTTTAGTTCATTTTAGTGGAATTTGAGATATACTTGTTAAACATAGGTTGTGGTCTTTAGTTTCTGGTAGAGTGTATGTACCTTGTTTGCTAAATTGCAGTGGAAGAGGGTGTTTCATGTGTTTTGATATGTTTGTTTGTTATGTTTCTTCATATGTTTAGTTAGTTGCTTGGATGGGAGTTTGTTTTATTAGTTCATTTTGAGCAAGTTCATTTTGATGGAGTTTGATATATACTTGTTAAGCATAGATTGTGGTCTTTAGTTTTTTGTGGAGTTTGTGTGCCCGGTTGACTATCTTGCAGTGTAGGGGAGCGTTTGATTTGTTTTGATATATATTTTTTTGTTATGTTTCTTTATATGTTTAATTAGTTGCTTAGGTGAGATTTACTTTAGTTTAGGTCTTGTGTGTTGGAGCTTGAGATATGCACGTTAAGCATAAAGTTCTGATATTTAGTTCTTAGTGGAATTTAGGGACCATTTTGAATTTGCATGCTCATATTACTTGTTTGAGTTTTGCTTTGGTTTTTTAAAGGATTTTTGGATTTCTTAGAGAATCTTCCGTGACCCATTCTACTGTTGTTGTTGTTGTTGTGTCGGTTCCGGTTGAGAATATAACCCTTTTTTGTGGAGTATATATACAATTATAAAGAGAGTTAAACAATGACACCTATTTTAGTTTATGAACTTTTAAATTTTGTTTTATTTTGGTCTCTAAGGGCTTATTTGATGACATTTTGAAGTTTAAAATTCTTTAATGTTTGGGTAAGTTAGAGTATGTTACTTAAGTTTTAATCTTTTAATTTTTTTTAGGTACTTCAGAGTCGAGCAAAAGTATGCAGGCGAAATTCCAAGATGGATCTATGATAACTTTTTTTTTTTTTTTTTAAATGGTTATGTAATTTTATCTTTGTCTCAAAACTTTGCATTAAAAAATATCTAGGATGATTTTATAAGACATTTGTAAGAATATATTTGGGATTGTTTATTTAATATAAATTATATTTCTAATGCAATTTAGAATATATTTTATTTTGTATAGATGTATATTGTACAACAGGATTCAATTGAAAAAAATATATATATACGTAAAATAAAAAAAAATGGTAAGGACAAAGGTTCTGTTGACGCCAAATTAAACAAACGTCGACAGAAAAGGGCTCTGTCGATGCCATTATTATGGGATCGGCATTTCATGTTTACAATAGCTATGCCGACGCACACGTTATTGGCGTCGGCATAGCCCTTTTCTATCGATGACTTAATGTCTGTGTTGGCAAATATTCCTGTTGTCAACGCTAGAAACATGGCGTTGACATAGTCGGTTTATGTCAACACAGACTAGTTCCACGTCGGTAGAACCTCTGCCGACTTGTTTTGGCCGATGCGGTTGCCGACGTCCATAACCGCGTTAGGATAGGCTTCACTGACGCCATTTTAGGTTTTACCGATGTTTTACCATGTCGGCAAAAGCTAAAAATCCTATAGTGATATTTTTCTCTATTCACTATTTTTTGTATGTATAAGAAAACTTCATTTTAAATCAATAAACAAATTCAAAACTTAAAGTCCTGTTTAATAATCATTTGGGCCTGTTTGATGACCATTTAGTTTTTTAAAATTAAGCTTATATATACTGTTTTCACTTATGGGTTTCTTTGTTTTGTTATTTACTTTTTACATATGTTTCAAAATTTAAGCCAATTTTGGAAAACTAAAAAAAATATATTACAAATTTGGTCCCTATGATTTGGAGAAAGTTAGAATTTAGTTTCTATGGATTTAAAAGTTAGAATTTCATTATTGTGGTTCGATAAATCCTCATAATTGTCCCTATGGTTTGATAAAATTCTCATAAATAGTTCATACCATAGGGACTATTTGTGAGGATTTTATAAACTATAAGGACTAATTCTAACATTTAAAACCATAAGAAACCAAATTTGTAATTTAACCAAAAAATAGTTTTTAGAAACTTTTGTTTTTGGAATTTGACTAAGAATTCAAATGTTTCCTTAAAAAAGATGAAAACCATTGTAGAGAAATTGAGAGAAAACAAACTTAATTTTCAAAAAACAAAAACAAAAAATCAAGGCCCCGTTTGATAACCATTTGGTTTTTAGTTTTTAGTTTTTGAAATGTAAGCTTATAAACACTACTCCCCCCTATGAATTTCGTTGTTTTGTTATCTACCTTTTACCTATGCTTTCAAAAACTAGTCTAAATTTTGAAAACTAAAAAAAGTAGATTTTAAAAACTAGTTTTTGTTTTTAGAATTTGACTAAAAATTCAAATGTTTTCTTATGAAAGATAAAAATAATTGTAGATAAATAGTGAGAATACAGGCACAATTTTCAAAAACCAAAAACCAAAAATCAAATGGTTATCAAATGGGGCCTTGGTTTTTGGTTTTGAAAATTGTTGTTTTCACCCAATATCTTTACAATGATTTTCATCTTTCTTAAGAAACATTTGAATTCTCACTCAAATTCAAAAAACAAAAACAAGTTCTTAAAAACTATTTTTGTTTAGTTTTTAAAATTTAGCTTGGATTTTGAAAATATATTTGTACAAAGTAGATAACGAAATAAAGAAACTCATACGTATAATGAGTGTTTATAAGCTTAATTTTCAAAAACCAAAAACTAAAAATTAAGGCTCCGTTTGATAACCATATGATTTTTTTGTTTTTGATTTTTGAAAATTGTACTTGTTTTCTCATCATTTTTCTATAATTCTCTACTTACTTTCATATTTCCTAAGAAAACATTTGAATTCTTAGCCAAATTCCAAAAACAAAAATAAGTTTTTAAAAACTACTTTTTTTAGTTTTTAAAACTTGGGTTGACTTTTGAAAATATAGGTAAAAAATGGATAACAAAATAAGGAAATACATACGTAAAAATAGTATTTATATGCTTAATTTTTAAAAAATCAAATGATTATCAAACGAAAGCTAAATTTATCACAAACACAATACGAAGCTACAAGAATATGTAAGAAGTTCGTTGAGAGGTACATTAAACGGCATAAGCTGCTTGGAGAATATATGCATGTCACATCACAGTACTCTTCTCTCTCTTCCATAAGCATCTCTCTCTCTTCCTATTGTTTATGGTCATTAAAACTTTATCATAGAGATAACAATATATAATTCCGCGTTTGGTACATAGCTTTAAAAATAATTATTCAATTTAATTGTCACTTTCCTTTTCATTAGATGTATTAAAGAAAATAAAAACTTTTTGACCATGCCTCTAATAGTCTTGATAATGATTATCATATTGGAAAGTAGCCAGTTTTCGATAATTTCTCTTCTATAATTTTGCACTTAATTTTCGTAGAAAAACTAACGCCCTAGGGCATTATAGTTTGAAACAAGTTGAGGAGTGGGACGAAGGAAAAAAATTTATTCAATTTCTTTTTAGAGACAATAATGGAAAATAAAGTTTCTACATTTAGATCACATAAACCGACCAATAAACCACACAAAATTCATTTAACAAAATACTTATTTGAAAATTAGTCGTGCACCAACTAATAAATCATACAAAATTCAACTAACAAATAATTTAAATTACTAGTGTATTACCACGTGCAAAATGCACGTGTATTTTTTTTAATTGTAAAATAATTAAACTTTTAAATATATATAAGTGTTCTTAAAAAATGATTTAAACAAAATATTATTAAATATAATTATTTTAAATATTCATTATTTAGTTTGATTTCAAAACTCTAGAATTCATTTCAAGTATCATAATTAAAATCATGAAACAAAAAAATAACTTTAGTCAAATAGGTTTTAAAATTTCTAAAATTTGTGTTCTTAAGTTAAATTAGGTAATTGTTTGGTTGTTCTTATACAATTATAAATACGACGACAACATAATATTTAGCATGATCTTTTACAAAAATTTATGGGGGGTAGTTTTAAAAAATTTTAAATTATGAGAATTTGTTGGTTAATGAATTTTTCCACTAAGGATTTAGAAGTTTTTAAAAAATCAACTTTGATATTACCATAAGGGATGTAGGGATTAAACATAATCGATGGAGTGAATTAGATAGGCGTTTACTTCACCTAATCATGTTGGTTGGTGTAAGACCCAATTTTGGATTTCTAGTATTTATATGGCATAATGGTTATTTGATTTTCAAATGTCTTGAAAGATGAGAAGTTTGGAATAAATTAGAAGTAAATGGAAATTGAAATTTATGAGGTAAATTTTTGTTAAAAGAAAAAGGAAAGAGAAAAGTGAAAATATGTATGATTTTGGTGTAGTTTTTAAAAAAAATAAAAAAATAAATAGAGAATTGTGAGTGGCACGTGGGTGAAGCTATTTGGGAAGTTTTTGTGTAGTTCAAAATAATAAAAATAAAAGAAATAATGTGTGGCTTCAAAGAAGCCACATGCATGCATATTGGATAAGATTGCAAGCCACATACATTATTTTGGTTGTTTTAAAAAAAAAAGAAAAAGAAAAAGAATAGAGAAAGAGGATGGGCTTTCGGGGAAAGAAAAGGCAAAAAGAAAAATGGAGAGAGTTTGAGAGAACGGGAGAGAAGGATCGTCAAAGAAGTGTGGTAACGTCGGAACCGCCGGAAAGGACATGATTAACACCGGAACAAGATTAAAGAAGCTTCTAGACAATGACTCGACTTGGTAAGCAATTTTTCTTCTGAAAATAGCAAGGAAAAATGAAATTTTGGATGATGATTTTATGGGTTTCTTTTCTTCAAGTACAAAAATCTTATGGGTTTCTATCTATGGTCCAAGAAATTTCATGGATTTTTGTGGGAATTCTTTGTTTGGAATTGGCTCAAGTAAAAGATGTAAAAGAGAATAGAAAACCCAATTGTTAGTGAGAATGAAAAATAGGAAAAGGAAGAGAGAAAATAAGGCCCCGTTTGATAACGTTCTCATTTTTCGTTTCTTGTTTCTTGTTTCTGTTTCTCGTTTCTTGTTTCTGTTTCTTAAAAACTAAAAACATAAACATGTTTGATAACTATTTCTGTTTCTTGTTTTTTGGTAAAAATAAAATTTAGTACAAATACTATAATAAAACATATAACATGCATTAAAATAAATATAAACAATTATAAAGATGTTATAGTATTTTATTAAGGTCTAACACCTAATTAATAATAATAATAATAATAATAAATTTTATCCCTTCAAATGTTGTTCAAATTTGATTTGCAATGTTATTTCTTACTTCAATCAATTCACCTTGAACGATTTTGACTTACAAGAGTTAGTTAAATTGGACGAATTTGTAAATTGTCTAAGGTTGGACAATCGAACATACCCACATTTCTTTAATTTAATAATAAACTTTATTTTTATTTTTTCTTTAAAAATGCATTAGCCAATAATACATGCAAGTAAAATCAGAAAAAGAGAGAGAATGTATATATTTTTTTACATTTAATGGTAAACATGAAATACATTATTAGTTTATTTATTTAATAAAAAAATAAAATCGTACCAAAAGGAAAAATAATAGAGAATTAAATAGAAAATAATAACTATAAGCTCGTTAATGTAAAGTAAAAGAAAATAAGAAAATAAGAGAAAATAAAAACATAAACGAAAAGAGAAAAGCAAAAAGGAAAAAAAATAGAGATAATGAACTATTAAAAGAAAAAAGATTATGATGAAAGAGAGAGAACGAATAGAAAGAAATAAATCAAAAAATAAAAATAAAAAAGAAGAAAAAACCAAAAAGATTAAAAAGTATTAAAAGAAAAAAAATAGAATGGAAGAGAGAAAAAGAAGAGAGAGAGGAAAGATGGGTAAAAAGAGAAATAAGAATATGCATGAAACCTGGAAAAAAAAACAGAAACAGAATTTGAGAAACTACTTTTTGAAGTTTCTCAAAATCTGCATTTTTTTTAGAAACGTTTCTAAAAAATTTAGAAACAGGAAACAGGATGGGTTATCAAACATGTCTGTTTCTTGAAAAATGAGAAACAGGAACAAGAAACAGGAAACAGGAACGTTATCAAACGAGCCCTAAATAAATGAAAATGGAGGAAGGAAACCACCCACGGTTTGGCTATGGAGGAAGATGAGAGGGAATGAGAGGAAGAAGAAGATGTAAATGGAAAATTAGTAATAATAATAGTTAATTGTTATTGGGGTATGAAAAAGTCATGTGTGGTACAAGTGGGGTTTAAATGAAGAGAGAGAAAGTTGATGGGGAATGTATATGATACGTGAGAGAGTTGTTTTGAAAAATGGAAATTGGAAGAGATTAAATATTATTTTTTTTATTGAAAGGAAATGGTGTGTGAGGGAGAGAAAGAATTAATATTTAAGGGAGAAAAGACAATTTGTACTTTGGTGTTAAATGAGTGAAAGAAAAAGTGAAATTTGAAATGTTGGACTATTGGATAATTTCTAAAAACAAATAATTGGATTAATTATTGTTTGCAATGTATTATGGTTACAAATATCTTGAGTTGGAGAATGATTATTGATGTGGTTATTGGAATTCCAGGTTGGACGGAAATTGAAATAACTTACGATTGAAGCATTAACAAAAATAGTTATGTGAGTGGTTTATTTTTGAAATATTTTCATCATTTAATTATTATGATGGAATTTTCAAGAATTCTTTAATTATATATGATTCTAAAGAAATTGTTATGAGATTTATAGAGAATTGTCGAAGATTCTCAATATTTTATGATTTTTACTGAAGTTATGGTTTAGAGATGTTTGAGAAAAATTGAATAAATTTTCAGTAATTTTGTGATTTTAGCTTGAATTATTGTTTTAAGAGATATTCGAGATATTTATGATTATTGAGATGTTTGAAGAGTTTAAATGTTTATTGAGAAATGTATGACTTTCATGGGATGTAATTTCAAAGAAAATATGACTTTGAAAATGTTTATATTATTTGAGAGATTTGATGATTATTTGAGAAATTATAAATGTTTAATGTTATTTCAGAAATCTCTCAAGTTTATGAACGATTGTCTAAAGAAATATATAATTTTCAGAAAGAGTTTGAGATCTTGAAAGTTAAGAATTTTTGTGATTTAAAGTGATTTGTGATTTAAGAGTTTTATGCTGGAAGTGGTTTTCAAACCACTAGATCTTTGTACCCTTGGTGATTACCCGATATTCTATGAGAATGTGTTTCCATAGTATGCTCGCATGCTCAGGCCGCAGGGGAGGCAGGGGAATGCCGGGGTCATTAGGTGCCGAATCCGGATTCCAAATCCTGGTCCAAATCCTGGACCTGAAGCATTACAGATGTTAGAGTTTGCTCTACGTGCACGTATGACAGAGATATGTTCTGCTATGTATCTGGAGATTACTCGGTACATAGTATGATAGAGATTTGGGTACAGATTTGGTGATGAATTTCACTAGTTATGTTTATGTTTTCCAGAGCTGTAATTACGGATTTTCCTATCGATGTTTTTACTAACATGTGTTTATGTTTTAAGAGTTTATGGTTTCAAGAGCTGAAACCTTAGTTGCGCCATTCATGTTTTCAACAGTTATTTGTTACACATTTTTAACGCGTTAAAATGATCTCAAGCATAAACTACATTGTTTGCACGTACAAAGATTTGATTTATGTTTATTATGAAAATGTATTTTCTTATGAATCACCACTCACTGGGCTTTTTAGCTCATTCTTTTGTTTTTAATTTTTCCACCAGGTTGCTCTTGAGTTTCAACCAGAGTTAGCTAATCAGAGTCTGCCACCAGTCTTGTGTCAAGTCATTGCATATCATTTATTGTAAGTAAAGAGTGAAATTCCAACGCTTTGTTTATGAGATATTCATAGTTAAAGATAGTTAATGAGAAAAGAGACAAAGATTTGGCAATAGATTCCATTGCACTTTTGGGGTCTACTGCCATCACAGCTCATCCTAGGTTTGGTAGTGTTAATCTGGGGCGGGTTGTGACAGTTGGTCCAAATCCAATTGAGCCAATTAAGAACAGTCTAATTAGTGATTCAACACATAGTATATTTGACGAAATTGAATCAATATAAAATTAATTATTATTATTTCAAGGGAAAATTAGACACACCATCCCCTAAATTATAGAGATTGTTACAATTGCAGCCACCAATATTTAATTGTAATTAAAAAATAAGTCCAAACTTTTTCGAGTGAAAAAATTGTACAATGATCTTTGTTATAAAAGGAAACGGTCAAACTTTCATAATTTAAAAAATTGGAAGCCTTTTTATTATGTCACATTTCCTCCCACTCTCTCTCCCCCTCCTACGTCTCTCTCCAACTTTCTCTTTCCCCTTTGGTAGTTCCTCCCATGCATAGAAATTGGATCAAAAAGACTTTAGAGGATTATACAAAATTTTCACTTACGCGTGTGTTTATATGGTGCTTCATTTGGCTCTGTCATACATATGAATGCATAGCTTTCGCTAAACCTTTAAAAAGAAAAAAGAAACCATTAACTTATTATTAATGTATTTGCATCTATTTATAAGATTTCATATATTTAAGAAGAAAATGAACAAATTTTAAGTTTTACAATGATTATGTGTGTATTTCTATAATTTTCAATAAATTTAATTGTTGAAACAAAAAATAACATTCTCATTGAAATGAAAAATAACATTCGACTAAAATATTTTTGCTTTCTCTTTGGTAAACACATATCATGCAATTCTTGATTGTTTATTAGGATTAGGAGTTTAAATATATATATTCTTAGTGGCAGTTTAGTAATTTTAATGTAAGTACCTACTTTTTAAAAAAAATAAAAAAGAAAGTTACAAAATAAAACTAAACTTCAATAGCATTTTTATATATAGAAACTAACTTTGAACCAAACCCTAGCAATCAACTTTTCTTTTCTCAAATTTTTGTCTTCTCCTCACTGCTTCCATTGACATTTCCCATTATTGTTTGTGCCATTTATTTGGGTTGTTTGATATGTAATCATTCGTCTCCTTTCATTTGAGTTTTCGATTTGTCCTCACAGCAACAACAATTTTTTATTGTGGGTCTTTTTCATTTGAATTTTATTATTTATTTATTAATAGAATGACTTTTATAATTTTTTTGACACATTATAATTCTAATTTAAAATTAGAACCATGGCTTAAAATTCAATATTTTGAAATTCATAATTTTAAAATATAGAATGAGTCTTAATATATATATATATATATATATATATATATATATATATATATATATATATATATATATATATATATATATATATATATATATATAAGAAATAATATGCATGTTAAGTTTGTTAAAAAAAATTGAGATAGTTAAAAATGATTAATTTATTTGATTCATTAAGTACTTTGCCATGAATAATTAACTTATTTCAAAAAGAGAAAAGAAAAATTAACTTTCTTTTGTTAATGATTGGAATTCTAATGGTTAACCGTTTTATTTTAATAATGATCATAACTAAAGTTATAACCTACAAAAATTGAACCCTCATGTAAGAGTAATTAATTAGTATATTTAAAAATAATTTGAATATTTATTTATTTATTATAATATAAAATCTTACCATTCTAATTAAAATTAGAACCCTAGCTTAAAATTAAAATACAGAATATTAAATTTATTTTGAACGAAATGACTTTTAAGATTAAAAAATATATTATCTCAAAAGAATAGTTTTAAGATTAAAAAATATATTATCCCAAAAGAATATTATAAAGGTTACGTTTGTTAATCTCCAAAAAAAGACAGTCTAAAAAAAGAGGTTACGTTTATTTGTTTTTTTTGTTTTTTTTTTCTTTTTGACAAACAAATTACGTTTGTTAAAATATATTAATTCAATTGATTTATTAAGCACTTTACATGGAATAATTAACTTTAATGGACCTAAATTTGATATTGGAGTTATATATTTTAAATTAATGTAAATGATGTCGTAATTTATTGATTTATTAAGACTAAAAGAGAGAAGATGGTTGTTGAACTCAAAAAAACAACAACAACAAAGAGAGAGATGGTTACATGTAAATGATACATAAAAATAAAAGGTTATGGTCTAAATGAAAATGGTACATTTGTAATCTAACAAAAACTAAAGGAGTAGGATAGTCTAAAAATGTTTTTCAAAAATCCTTATTTTTTAATATAGTATAAATATAGATATAGATTATAGTGTAAGTTCATTGCCTAAACAAAACTTATATATTTTTTTAGAAAAAAAATTGTTATATTTTTTTCAAGAGAAAGAAAAATTTGTTATAAAATTAATAGGAAAAAATTTAATAAACATATTAAATTTCTTATAGAATTTGAATATACTGAAAATTAAATTAATAAACTAAAAACAAACAAAATATTCCAAATTAAAAAAAAAAAAAGCGTGCGCACACACACAAAATAACAATAACTCCCAAATAACAAAAAAAAAGAAGTAATAGAGAAGAAAATGAAGATATGTCAATACACAACTACCTTAAAATTAATTTTACATTTTACTTAATAATGGTAAAAATAAAAAATCATATAATTCATCAAAATAAGAATTGAAAATATGGATATTGTTCATTCGACACGTGCATTCTGTGCTCTCTATATGAATCTTGTAACATTTAAAAGTGTTTTCAAGATTGACGAAGTGATTTAAAAAGCAACGAAAAAGAAGCAGTCTAAGTTTTATTTTTCCTATTTTGTTTGGAATACACTAAAATAGTAATAATAATTAAAAACAATAAACAAAAGTAAATTAAAACTATTGAAGTTTTCATCTAGCTTCAAGTTCAAGGACTATTTGCGGAAGCTCTTGGAAAAATCTTCCATCCATGCCAAATCAATTCCATTTTCTAGTGCCATCGAAGCAAGCAAGTGCACATCCTCATTTTTCTATCTCTGTTTGGAGTCGAGTCACCAATTCACATCAACATTCACACATTTACACACAACCAAAAAGGAGTTTTAGGTTGGTAATGAACAAAAAATGGTGAAAGAAACTTCATTTTTATAGTTGAAGGTGATAGAAAAGTTACGAAAGCTTTTGAAATTCCGAAATCATTAAATTTTAGAATTAATTATAATTAAAAGCCAAACTTTAAATATTATAGAAAATGAAAAGACAAAACCTTCAAGGTTTTTAAACTCCATATATTTATCACAACTTTATGGTGCATTTAAATTCACATTTATTCTTAGTATGATTAACATATCCCTAAATTATTGTTAAAAAAACATGCATCCCTAAATTTTTATCTAAAAACATATTTGTAAATTCTATCATGTAAATTGTCAAAAATAAAAAAGATATTATAGTAATGTAAATATTTAATAAAATGTAATTTATTTTTTTCATTACTAATATAATATAAATACTCTAAATTACAAATGATACAAAAAAGTTTGGGCTTATTTTTTAATTACAATAAAATGTTGGTGCCTGCAATTGAAACAATATGAATATTATAACTATAAATTTATCAATTAAAATCTAAATTGACTTATAAAATAATACTTTAAATTTACCATATTCATTTTAATAAAGGAATAAATTTACAATTTTTTAGTATAAAATACATTTGTAATTAATTGAAGAGAAATTACACTTTTAAAATTTAAATAATAAATAATAAAATAATTGTACTAAAAAATAAATAAATAATAAAATAATTATTGATATTTAATTCCAATGGCATGTTTGTAAATGTAGGAATTAAAGTAAGAGTACAATAGTAAAAAAATATTTTTCAAAGATGGTGGCTTTTTAATATACTAGTGTTTTACCACGTGCAGTGCACGTGTATTTTTTAATTTGGAATTTTTTTTTAATTTTTAATGATTTAAGTAAAATGTTAATCTTATTTAGTTGGTAAGATTTTTTTTATTTTACATGTTATATCTTATGTGAATATAATATTGAAAGTAACTAACTTAATTATTATTTTAAAATTTTAATCTCAAATGTAGTAAGAAGTTTACAATTTTATAAAAGTTATAAAAAACAAAAAAATAACTTAATCAAAACTCAACTTAGATTCAAATTAGAAACTTAGAGATTGGATTAAAGAGGAAGAGAAACAAACTAAGAAGAGGCTCAAATTTTTGTAGAAAATGGTAGGAAATAGCTCTTTATATAGTTGTAGCAAGGAGTTGTAGAAGATTTTAAAACTCTTGAAATTTCATTATTAAATTAAATTAAATGTAAAAAGCCATTAACTATAGACTTAATTTACATAAATTAAATCAATAAAACCTTTTATATTCTAACCTTTCATATTCTAACTTTTCTTTATTTTTATACTTTCATTTTAAAAATTATTTTCTTAATTTAAATGTTAATTATGCATCAAAATATTATATTTTTGTTTTAAAAGTTTGATTATATATAATTTATTTTTTTTTAAAAATATTTTTAATTTCTATTTTTTTTAAATATCACGTTTATATAAAATTTCATTAAATATAATTGATAATAAATTATGTTCAAAAATTCATTAAATTTACGTTTTTCCATTGCTTAACATTTTTTTTTATGAAGATCCACTACATTTTTTTTAGAAAATTAAAGCTCCCTACATTTAAGTTATTAATTGGTTTGAAAAATATTTAAATATTTAGAGAAATTGCACTTGTTACCATTTTTATTTTTAATAATTAATGTTAGTGGCATGCTTGTAAATTTAGAAATTAGAGTAGGTAAAATGATTTAGTTATATGAGAAAAAAAAATGTAGGTTTTATTTGTATGTGAATGGAGGAGTTTTTTTTTTAATCTAAAAACTTATTTATCATATTTGTATGCTAATTTACGTGGGAGAGAGAGTATTTGGATGGATGGAAGAATAGGAGAGAGGAAAGTAAAATTGAGAGAGACCTAGAGATGAGTAAGAAAGAGAAAACTAAATATAATTAAATTAAATTAAATATAATTAAAGTTAGTGACTAAGTAAATAAAGAGATAACTTTTTATATTCCAACTATTTAAATGTCATTACTTATAATTATTAGTAATTAATTATGATGACATGCTTTGTAATTATAAAATTTTATAAAGGGTAATGTAGTCCAAAAAAGTTTTTCAAAGATTGTGGTTTTTTAATATACTAGTTAAAAGACACGTGCAATGCACGTGGTAACTCACTGGTTTAATTGAAAGTAAAAAAAAAAAAAAGTGTGTGAAAAAATAATAAATATCCTTGGTTTAATTAATTTAGAATGAATACGAAATATCTTTTACGTGGTTTAAAATCTTTGGAACATGATTTTATAAGGTAAAATTTAAATTGTGAATGAATATACTTTTGGTGGAGTTTAAACATTAAATATTTGATATGAAATTAAAAAGTAATGAAACAGATAAAAATGATAAAGAACACATGAATGATTAAAATTCAAATACATATAATGTAATTAAAATGACTATTGTAAATTGAAATTGATAAATAAGTGGCATAATAAGACAGTACATTACCTTATGGGTAATTTTTTGGTGTTCTTTGGAAAGAGTGATTTATGGAGAAAAAGAAGGAAAAAAATATTTAATAAAGTAGACCTTGACTATACCAGAATCTCTTTATAAACAACATTCTAGGCACATCTCTACTATTAGATTGTGATATTTTACAACTACTTTTTGGATTGTATCTATACCAAAATGAATGTGTTGATTCAATGTGTAACCACCTTCACTTGAACAGTTGTGTCCTGCCAACATAAATTGTAACTATTCGACTCTTCTCTCAAGGGATGCCTCAACTCAAAGAGTTGCATCCTATAAGCAAAGATTAAAGGACAAAGTATGAATTTATTAAAATTGTAATGGGAAAAGATGGAAACAAAGATTCACCTCCATAGCCCCATGAAATCAAAAAGTAATGAAAGAGAGATCAAAATGATTAAAAAAAGACACATGGATGATTAAAATTAAAATACAAAAAAAGTTGTCAATTGAAATTGACAAAGAAGTGTCATAATAAAATAGTTTATTACTTCGTAAGTAATTCTTTAGTATTTTTCAAAGAAATTGATTTCGGGGGAAAAAGAAAGAAAGAAAGAAGTATTTAAGAACGTGGACCTTGATTACAGGAGAATCACTTTGTAAACATCATTTTAGGCACATCTCTTCACTGCTAGATCGTGATGTTTTACATTTGCGGTTTGGATTGCACCCATACATGAATGAATGCGTAGTTCGATGAGTAACCACCTCATTCCAACACAGGCATGTCCCCCAATATAAATTGCAACCATTTGACCCTTCTCTCAACGAATACCTTAACTCAAAGAGTCGAGTCCTGCAAAGATTGAAGGAAAAATAGGAATTTATCACAATTGTAAGGGCAGTAAAGATCAACAAATATTCTCCTCCATAGCCTCACAATATAAAAAATAAATAAAAGAGATACAAATGATAAAGAAAACATGGATGATTAAAATTAAAATGCATATAGTATCATTAAAATAAATGTTGTCACTTGAAATTGTTAAATAAGTGACATAATAAGTTAGGTTATCACCTCATGGATAATTCTTTAAGTCTTCTTCGAAGAGATTGATTTTGGAGAAAAAGAAAAAAGAAAAAAGAATATTTAATAAAATGGACATTGATTGTGGAAGATATATTTATAAATAACATTTTAGGCATATATACACGGTTAGATCATGATGTTTCATATATCTATGGTTTGGATTACACACTCATACACGAATGGATGCGTCAATTCAATGCGTAACCATCTCCATTTGAACAGTTGTGTCCCGCTAACATAAATTGCAACTATTCGACACTTTTCTCAACGGACACGTCAATTTCAAAGAGTCTTGTCCCAAAAATAGAAGGGCAAAATAGGAATCTATTAAAAATTATAAGGACAAAAGAGGGAAGCAAATATTCTCCTCCATAGCCCCATTTATATAGATTATAGATTATAGAATTATAGATATTTCATCTATGAATCTTAATAGTTATTTTGTTGAAAGCATCGTGTCTTTCATGGTGCTTACCACTACTTTGTAATTCATATGAATTTAGAAACATTGAGAGGAGATTGAGAGAGGAAGAAAAACTAACTAAGAGGTTCACGTTTTTCAGAAAAATTAAAGGAAGACTCTCTATATAGTAGTAGGCTTTAGCTAGGAGTTGAAGAATGTTGAACAACTCTTGAAATTATATTATTAATTATAATTAAATGTAAAGTCATACTTTCATTTTTAAAAAATTTAGAATGAATTTATAGGATATTAAACCAACAAAACTTTTGATATTCTAGCCTTTCACTTTCTCATACTTCCATTTTAAAAAAATTATTTTATTAATTTCAATATTAATTATGCATCAAAATATTACATTTATTCAAAAAAAATTATTATATATAATTTACTTTTTTAAAAAAAACTATATGTTATCTTTTAATAAAATAGTACATAAGTTTTTTCAAACTATAATTTTTATCTATAAACAAAAATAAAAAATAAATCAATTTATCGAATAAAATTATAAATTTTATGGTATATCATATTTACTTTTCTTTAAATATGAAAATTATGTAAATATATAATTAATGAATAAAATTCATTAGTTGGCAATTGACATTTTCATTAATCGATTAAAAATTGAAAATGACATGTGCTTGATAAATGTAAAAATAGATTAAAGGACATCATGGTCCAAAAAAAAAATTTCAAGATTAATGGTAGCTTTTTATCTGAGAAAATTAGTGAACAATCTTATGACATCAGTAAGACTAAAATTTTACTAAAAGTTGAATTAAAAGAATTGTAACATGTGCATAAGCATTTACAAAAATATATTAATAATAAAATATAGGAATAATTGATTCCTATGTTTGTGAGCATTTTGTTGAAGCATCTTTGTCTTTCATTCATACAACCTTATAAACTTTGAGATAATGGATTGAGAGAGAAAGAGAAACAAACTAAGAAAAAGAGACTTGAGTTTTTGTAGAACATAGTAGGGGATAGCTCTTTATATAGTTGTAGCTAGGAGTTGAAAGGTTGCAAAACCCTTGAAATTACACTATATTAAATATAATTCAATGTAAAGTCATTAAAGAATTAATTTATAGAAATTAAAATCAACAAAACCTTTTATATCCTTTCTTTTCATATTCTAACATTTCTAGATTCTTATATTTTTATTTTAAAAGTTATTTTATTAATTTAAATGTTAATTATGCATCAAAATACATTACATTTATTTAAAATTTTAATTATATATAATTTACTTCTTTTTTAAAATAAATTTCCATACCGTAATTTTATCTATAACAAAAAGGAAGATATAATAAAATAAATCAAAGGGAAAATAAATTTCATAACAAAAAATATAATTGTCAAGGCATAATATATTTGTTTTTATTTATATAAATACATAATTAATTAAGAATAATTTTTTAACTAAATAATAATAATAATAATAATTAAGAATAACTACTTTTTATTGGGTATTATAAAAAAAAAAATCTTCTTTACTGCTCTTGATGTTTGCCGTTTCCAAAAAAGAAAAAAATAAAACTGTTTATTACCATAAGGATTTAAATAATTAGTTGCTTGAAAAAATATTTAAATAATAAAAAATAATTACTTATACTATTTAAACAAATTAATTATTAACAATTAATGTTGAAGGCATACTTGTAATTTTAAAAATTGAAGCAAGGGTATAGTAGTCCAAAAATGTTTTTCAAACATCCTTGCTTTTTAATATATTATAGATTATTTTTTCTTCTTTTAGAATATTAACCACTTGAACTCTTAAATTCCTATATATATATATAACATAGCTCAAAGAATCTACATCCACAAAAATATATAATCTCGTTCACTTATTAGGAACGTTTTCACTTGGTCAAAAATGCTAATAAATCTTGAAAACCAACTACTAGAAGGTATACATTTCATCACTTTATTTAATAATTCACAGTTTCTTTGATGAAATTAAAATCTCAAAATTAAATTTAACCCACCCAAGTATATGGTTAAAAGATTGGTGTTTCTCTAAAATATATCATTTGACCTAATGAATAAGAAAATACTTTTGCACGTTTCATGTTTTTTTAAAAGAACAGAACCGATGTTTGCAAACACAATCACCAAACCCACAAATTTCTTAATGGAAAATTGGACAAGAATGAAAAGGAAAGGTATCATCGCCTTCCATCTTTCAAATCAAATCCTTCTAAAAATAATTAAAGTTAACATGAGCCTAACATAATTGGCTTAGATGTTAATATTATACATCTATTTTGAAGATTAGATGTTCAAATTTCTACCATTACATTATAAACTTAAAAAAATAATAACAATTTAATGAAAAACAAGACATAATTAAAAGAAAAAAATAATAACAATTTAATTAAAAACAAGACATAATTAAAAGAATCTATAAACACACTCTTATATTTATGTGTGTGTACATATATAGTGGAAGATGTTTGAATGGCCTTATTTGTTAAGAAATGGAAATGGAGAGTTAGTGTCTAGCCATGTCAATTCCAATGACCACAATTGATATGATGAAAAGTGTCTTCATGGCAACCACAAAGTCTCTACTCAAAATCTGTTCTTATTGGCTCCATTATTTTAGTCATAATCTAAAATTTATGCACTTGTTCTCTCAACTCATATTCCATTAATAGATATTTTAAAATCATTATGCCATACCAACAATAAATAAGTTTTTTTTAATTAAAAAACATTCTTATTTTAGTCTCTATATCTTCGATTTTAAATCCTATATATTTTTGTCTTTACTATTAATTTTCTATTTATTATTTAACGAGAACTCAAACACCATTATACACAAGGTTAAAATATAATTTTGATCTATGAAATTTATGCCTATTTCTAATTTCATCCCTAGATTTTAAAAAACTTTAAATTAATTAATCTCTTAAGTTTTGATAAATTCTAAATTCAATCTAAAATAGTTAGAAACTGAGTTAGGAGTTAACGGAAAAATGACATGATAATTTTTACTCGTCACTAACATATATATATATATATATATATATATATATATATATATATATATATAAAACATTATGTGGGGTGAGAGATTCGAATTTTTGACCTCTTGATAGAGGGTAATATGTTGACTTTTAAAAGTCAAGGATGTAAAATATAATGTATTAAATTAGAAATATATATATATATATATATATATATATATATATATATATATATATTTTGAAATATTGAGGGTTAACTAAATAAGCAAACCATCTTGAAGGGTAGCATAGCACCACATTATACGTTAGAAAATGAAAACATGGGGTACATTGAGAAGGTGTGAGAGAGATATTATTATTTACTATTTACATTAAGTTAATCAAATTAGGATGCTGACTTATGAATTTGAAATTTGATGCAAAACCCACTATCTAATTATATATTTTGGAAAATTTTCTGTGTTATATCATATCAGCTATAGGAAGTGTATTTGATGCAATAAAAAAAAAAAAAAAAAAAGCCTATAAACAACCTTTATGTTATATTTTTTTCAAATATAATTTGTAACAACCTGCATTCCCATCTTTTTCCTGTCTCACT
This sequence comes from Trichosanthes truncata, assembly GCA_033996785.1. Taxonomy (NCBI): domain Eukaryota; kingdom Viridiplantae; phylum Streptophyta; class Magnoliopsida; order Cucurbitales; family Cucurbitaceae; genus Trichosanthes; species Trichosanthes truncata. The sequence goes on along the minus strand of JAWPNB010000004.1, from coordinate 30,050,165 downwards.
CAATTTATTTTATAAAATAACACTCAATTAAGACAAATTATTGATGACTCATTTCACATTTTTACAATCTCGCATTTCTTTAAAATATAGGTGTTGAAAAAATAGAGTGACATGGTTTATAAGAAATATATGATATGTTTTCTAAAAAATATAATTTTTTAATTAGTTTGATAAAAAAAACTGAAGGTTAAAATATTATTTTGGTCTCTGTACTTTGAGACTTGTATAATTTTAGTTTCACTCAAATGGTCAAATGCATTAAATGCATTTTGACCTTTTTTTTTAAAATTTTTAAAACACCAACGGTAACTTTTATATACATATGTAATAATATATAATTTTATTTTTCTTTTATTTTAAAACAAATAAAAATCCCACCAAGTGTCACTTTCCCATAGCTCTATGTGTCACTTTCTAAATGGTCCATAATGCTGATTCAGCTGCCACGTCATCGCGTCGGGAATTTTCTGTTCGAATTTGATTTGGCCATAATTTCTTCGTTTTAACTCTGATTTGAGTGATTCAAAAGGCATTGGAATTGTTATTCCGAGCTCTACACTATGGACAGTTCAAAATAATAAAATTGTTAGTAATTAATAGCAAGTTTGTTATCATCAAAACATTAATTAATTAATTAACTAAAATTAATTAATTTGAGATTAAGGGCCAAAAATCCAACAACTTGTGCTACTATGCACATTTGTAAGGACAAGTAATTGTTCACCTCATATGAGAAGCTAGATGGTAGCGATAAGCTATACATGAGAAATGCTTCAACTGCCTCTGTGGAAGGCAAAGGGAAGATACTGCTGAAATGGACTTCTTGAAAGATACTTACCCTCAATGATGTGTGGCATGTGCCAGAAATTCGAAAGAATCTAGTGTCAGGAACTCTACTTAATAAGAATGGGTTCGAGCTTGTATTTGAGTCAGATAAATATATTCTGACAAAGGGGGGGGTATGTATGTGGGAAAAGGCTATCTGAATGATGGCATGTTCAAACTGAATGTATTGACACAAATGCCCAAGAATAATAATAACAACTCTTCTGCTTATATTGTTGAGTTGTGTGATGTATGACATTCTAGGATGGGGCATGTCAATTATCATTCTTTACATAGAGTGGTAAATTTAGGACTATTGCCTAATTTCAATATTGATAATAGACACAAATGTGAAGTTTGTGTTGAATCAAAGTTTACTAGAAAGTCATTTTCATCTGTAGAAAGAAGTAATGAGGTTCTTGATTTAATCCACAGTGATGTATGTGACATGAAAAGTACCCCTACAAGAGGTAGTAAGAAGTATTTTGTCACATTCATTGATGACTGTAGTAAATATTGTTATGTATATTTATTACCTAGTAAAGATGAAACCTTAGATGTCTTTAAAGCATATAAGGCAGAAGTTGAAAATCACTTGAGAAGAAAGTAAAGGTGCTTAGATCAGATAGAGGTGGTGAATATGAATCTTCATCACTTTATGAATTATGTGAAGTTAATGGTATAATCCATCAAACTACAGCACCTTATACACCACAACAAAATGGTGTAGCTGAAAGAAAGAACCGAACTTTAAAAGACATGGTTAATTGCATGTTAAATAGTTCAGGTTCACCCCATAATTTGTGGGGGAAGGCTTTGCTTACAGCAAATTTTATTTTAAACAGAATTTCACATAAGAATACTGATAAAGTCACCTTATGAAGTGTGGAGTAGAAAATTACCCTCATATAAAATGTTGAAAGTGTAGGGGTGTTTGGCAAAGGTACAAGTTCCTTTACCAAAAAGGACCAAACTGGGACCTAAGACAATTGATTGTGTTTTTATAAGCTATGCAATGCATAGTGCTGCTTATAGATTTCTGGTAATTAAATCAAACATAACTGATATTAACAATAATACTAGTATGGAATCTATTGAAGCAGAATTCTTTGAGGATATATTTCCTTTGAAAGAGGAAAGACACAGAAGTAGTGGTGTCAAAAGGAATTATGAGGCTATCTCTTCGAAAAGTCAAGACGATTAGAAAACTGAGTTTGAACTTAGAAGAAGCAAAAGAGCTAAGAAAGCTACTTCCTTTGGATCTGATTTCATAACTTATATGATTGAAGGTGAGCCTCAAACTTTTCAAGAAGCTTTGTCATCTTTGGATGAACCTTATTGGAAGAAAGCAAATGGATGTAAAAATTGCATTTTTAAATGGAGATTTAGATGAAGAAATATATATAGAACAACCTGAAGGGTTTGTTGTAAAGGGACTTGGAGACAGTTTGCAAATTGGTTAAGTCTCTTTATGGGTTGAAACAAGCACCCAAACAATGGTATGAAAAGTTTGATCACACTATGTTATCGAATGGATTCAAGATAATTGAGTGTGATAAATGTGTCTATGTTAAAACCATAGATCAACATTGTGTCATTATTTGCTTGTATGTGGATGATATGTTGATAATGGGCACAACTAGAAGTGTCATTGATTCCACTAAAAAGATGTTGAAATCTAACTTTGATATGAAAGACCTTAGTCTTGCTGATGTTATACTTGGAATTCGTATAACAAGAAATTCAAGTGGATACATACTTTCTCAATTTCACTATATAGAGAAAGTGTTAAGAAAATTTGATCAATTTGAGAGTAAACCAACTGTTACTCAATTTGATCCAAATTGTAAGTTAAAGAAGAACAATGATGAAGGTGTGTCTTCTCTAGAATACTATAGAGTTGTTGGTAGTTTAATGTACATAATGAATTGTACAAGACCTGATATTGCCTATTCAGTAGGAAGGTTAGCTAGATACACTAGCAATCATGGGCATGATCATTGGAATGCTTTAGTCAGAGTTCTAAGGTACTTGAAGTACACTCTAGACTATGGATTGCATTATACGAGGGATCCACATGTACTGGAAGGATTTAGTGATGCTAATTGGATTTCTGATAGCATGGAGACTAAATCAACCAGTGGGTATATATTTACCTTAGGTGGAGCAGCTGTATCATGGAAATCTTCAAAACATACGTGTATATCACGTTCTACCATGGAATCAGAGTTTATAGCTCTTGATAAAGCTAGAGAAGAAGCTGAATGACTTTGAAATTTTCTTGAAGATATTCCATTATGGTCAAAGCCTGTAAGTGCAATATGTATTTATTGTGACAGTTTGGCGTCCTCTATGAGGGCCAAGAATAATGTCTACAATGGGAAGTCGCGACATATAAGATGTAGACATAATTCGATAAGGCAATTGCTCTCTAATAGAATTATTTCCATTGATTATGTGAAATCAAAAGAAAATATTGCGGATCCTTTAACGAAAGGATTATCAAGAGAGCAAGTAACATATACATCGAGGGAAATGGGGCTAAAGCCTATGAAATAAATTATCTGATGGTAATCTAACCTAGTTGACTGGAGATCCCAAGATCTAGGTTTAATAGGCAAACTGGTTGGATAATTTATAGTTGACACACTAAGAAACTTATAGTTTCTTCCCATTTCTATGATGTTGTAGAGTGTGTGATCTGTTGATGCTAAAGTCATGTTGATATCTTGTTTACAAAAGGAGTAATGATAAAATACTCTTAATCAATATCACCTATATGAGAGTAGAAGTGGGGTCGCTTCTATGAGGACTTTTAAAATGGCTTATGTTCTTTAAAGCTCTCATGAATTCAGGATTTTGTCCAGGACCAAAATGGACACAAACGTATAGAACTCAAAGATATAAGATGAATTATGTGTGATGTCTGTTGTCTCAATTTACCAATGAGAATGATAGTTCCAGAGCTGGTCTCACTATTTCTTCGGTAAGTTCGATGGATATTCACTAAGGAAGGTTCAAGTCCAGAAGACACCTATCATGATGCATAGCTTGTTTGTTTGCTCTCAATGATTTTGTTTTGATTTTCAAACTTTCTTTCATGTGGGGGATTGTTGGATTTTATAGTAAATTGTGAAAGAAATTGTTGGTTTGAAACATCAAAAAATGAATTGATGTTTCATTTATGTTGTTGTTACTTGACTTGAAATTCAACGGTTTCAAAATGGTTTGAAACATCAAAAGGTGTTGATGTTTCTTTTACAAATTTAACTTAAAAGTTAAATTTGTGAGTTATGTTTGAATTTTTACAAGTAACTACACAATTGAGTTACTTTTTATGTATGTTTCATATTGTTTATATTAATTTTATTTTTAGAGAGTTACTAAGTTGCTAGCCTATAAATAACAACTTGTTTCTTCATTTGAAGCATCTCATTCCATTTTGGAGTATCTCATTCCAATTGAAGAGTTCTTCTCTTCTCTCTTTCTTCTCTTTAATCTTGAGTCAAGTTGAGAGTAAGTATCCAAGAGTTCTGCTAGATCCGAGTAATTCAAGGTTGTTGTTCTATCGGAGTTAGTTGTTGTATCCTACTGAGATGATCGTTGTAGCCTGCTTGCAACTCGTGCAGAGCGAATAATTGTCTTCATGACAGCGCTTTGTAAGCGTGCCTCGACTACTTATTATATTTTATTCTTGAGTTTTGAAATTGTTATTACATACAGTGTCTGTATTATTGTTTACACTGTAATTATTTGTTGCCAGTTAAGTTGTAATCAAATTTGCTAGTGTTACTCAGTTCTTATACACAGCAAATTATTATTTCCAAAATTTTGATCATCATATTTTAATGTTATTTTTCAATCAAAATTTTTGTACAACACTACACTAAATAACTAAAATGATCAAAATTTTGAGTGTAGTATTTGGAGTTTGTCAAGATGATAAGTTTTTATCTTATTTTCCAATCGAAATTTTGTACAACCTTCTTTATTTTTTGAAATATAGTCATGACATTGTATTAAAGGGTCTCATTGAGTATAAAACTCATGTTAGAATTTTGAAAAGATGGATTAAAATGGTCACTTTTTAAAAGTACGAGACCAAAATAGATGTTTTAAAAGTACATGGACTAAAATTGACAAAAGTTAAATGCATATTTTGAAAATGAATATTTTGAAAGTACCACAACCAAAACGAACCCAAGCTAAAAGCACATGGACCAAAATAGGATTTAAACCAACTTTTTAATACTGCTTAATTGCTATAAAGATATCTTGGTAATTTTGTGCTTAAGGGGTTGTTGGGAGAAAATCCTCTTCACAGGTTAAGCACTCAAGTTAATAAATCATAACAACAAATAAAAGAGATAGGAAAAGAGAAACGATACCGAAGATATACTTGTTCGCCCGAAACTCAAGACTACGTTCAGTCTTCTGCAACTACAGGTTCTACTATAATGAAGATTAAACAAATTAATCACCTTTCAAATTGCCCAACAATGATTACTTGACTTTGAAGCACCACAACCCTGTAGCTTAGGATAAACAACGAAAAAACTCCTTAACTCGACAAGAGAGAATACCCAAAATATTCTTTTAATCTCACAACCAAATTACTGCCGCACACACAGAAAATCACTTAAAAGGACTTTACCTGCACAAGGTCTTCACCAAAATTAAAAACCAACTAACACTCCGTCTATATATATATATATATATATATATATATATAAAAGCTAATTAAAAGCCTCTTGATGGGGCTATTTAGAGAAGTCCATAATTTTTAAAGTTTCCAATGGGCTCTAGACTCTCGGGAAAGTTACTCTCTGGAGTGTTTATGGGCATCGGGGCAGCCTATGGGTTTGCGTAAAGGGATCCAGCATGATCGTTCAGGTTTTCTGTCGAGGTTCTGGTGCGCAGTTCACTAGTTGCCTATCTCATGGATGAAGAAAGTTTTGTAAAGCGACTGGAGAGACTAAAAAATAGGGAAAACGAAACTACCGTGGTGGAAGTGGAGGACAACGATTTGAATGAAGAAGAGAAAGATCTTAAAAATGCTTTGATATGTAAACCGCTAACGTCCAAGCCTTTTTACCCAGAAATATTCAAAACCTTGATTCCAAAAATATGGAATTCGGAAGACAAAGTGGAAATAGACACAGTGGGGAAAAACCTTTTTCTCTACTCTTTTCGAATTATCAACGGAAAAAGAAGGGTTCTTGAATAAGGACCATGGATCTTTGACAATGCTCTTCTGGTGTTCGAGGAAGCTACTGGTTATAGAAATCTATCCATGTTAGAATTGAGGTATGCAAGTTTTTGGGTGCACTTCCATGATATACCTCTTATTTGCAGGACAAGGAAATAACCTTGGAACTTTTGAAAAAGTAGAAATAAATGAGAAAGGGAAGTGCTGGGGGGATACGATGAGAGTAAGAACCAGGCTGGACTTAAAAGAACCCCTCAAGAGAGCAACAAAGGTGAAGGTGGGCTCAATGGTAGAAGATAAATGGGTGCAGATCACCTACGAAAAGTTACCCGACTTTTGTTTCCAATGTGGAAGGATGGGCCATTTAATCAAAGATTGTGAAACGAAAGACACAGAAGATGTAAGGACCTATTGTTGGTTAGAAAATAATAATAATAATAATAATAATAATAAAATAAATAGAAGAGAAAAGAAGGAAAATAAGAGAACAACCAAAAATTGGGAGGTGAGGTGTTGGACTTATAGAGTATGGTGATGTGGTGGAATTAAGCCTTGACAGGTGGCAATTTTTGGTTTAAAAAAAAGAGGGGAAAATTAAGGCACGTGTATTGATAGTGGATGTGGTGGTTGTTGGACAGGTGCCCAATTTGTTTTAGAAAAAGGAATTGATATGGAAAGAAAAAGAAAAAGGGAGAAGTCGAGGGAGATGCGGGAATCTGCAGAGAGGGGTCAAGATTCGGGAAGATGGAAATCTTACCATTTGATTTGGAGAGTTGACGCTCGGTCTAATTAATTTCAGTGTTGAGGAACTTGCTAATCAAAGACTGGAGCTGGATCTGGTGAGTTTTTCAAGTAAATTCTTGCAAAGAAATGGGTTTTAAAACAGAATTGTGTGGGTTTTCTTGCCATGGTGTCTAAATCTGTTATGGGTGTTTAAAACTCAGAAAAGAGTGGGTCTAAGATTGATTATGGTGCTAATTGGTTAATTATGGAGAATGTAATTTGGGTTTTTTTTATTTCTGTATTGATTTTAATGGAGTCTTGCTTTGTTTTTAAGGAAGATGCTAGGACATTTTTTTAAGAGGAAGCTTGAAGTTTATTGAGTTCTAAGAGAAAACAGAGATTATACTACATTTGTACCGTATGAGAGAGATGGGAATTTGAAGAAAGAAGTTCGGTTTGGAAGTTTTTGCTCTAATTACTTGAAATTGGTAGTTGATAGTGGTTTTTGAGTAAAGCTTACATGTTTGGTAAGTTTTTATTAAGAAATTCATGGAAAAATTTTAGATTTATGTGTGGGTTTTTCTTCTTTGCTTATCATTCATGTTTGCAATTTGGTGATGTTTAAATAAGAAAAGAAGAAAGAAGACATTAAAACAAAGAAGAGGAGATGAGAGTTTTTCGTGGGTTTGAAGGGAATAAGAGAGAATAGAGGAAAAGAGAAGAAGATGTAATTGGGAAATAAGTTAATTAATTATTATTGGGATATGGAAAAAGAAAAGACATGACACAAGAGTAGTACAAAGGATTTAATGAGGAAAAAGGTGTGGATTGGAGGTATATCACGTGGAATTGAAAAATGGATATTGAGGAGATTAAATATTATTTTATTATGGGAAAAAGAAGTGATGTGTGAGGGAAGAGAAAGAAATATTAATAAATGAAGGAAAAGGACAAAAATGTACCTTGAAAATGTGTAAATTGAATATTTGATTAATTAGTGATATTAAAGGATGAAGAATTGATTTTAATGGTTAAAATAAAAAGTTTATTTTTATTTCCTTTTTGGAAATAATTCATAAGTTATGGTATGGTTATTGGAAATTTCAGATTGGACAGAAATTGAACTAGCTTATGATCTGAAAAGCCGACGTTGATATTTCTGTGAGTGGTTTATTTTACGAATTATTTTTATTATTTGATTATTATTATGAATTTTCAAGAATTCTATAATCATGTGCGATTTTAGAGAAACTGCTAAAAGATTTTCAGAGAATTGTTATGAATTTCTAAAAATGGTATTGAAATTTCAATATTTTATGCTTCTAGCTGAATTTATTATTTGAGAAATATTTGAGATTTTATGATCAATGAGATGTTTGAAGAGTTTTAATGTTTATTGAGAAATGTATGAGATTTTTTAGATGTAGTCTCAAAGAAAATATGATTTTGAATATGTTTTATATTATTTGAGAGATTTGATGATTATTCGAGGAAGTATAAAGGTTTAATGTTATTTTAGAAATCTCTCAAGTTTATGAAAGGCTATTTTAGAGAAAGAATGTAAATTTTTTTAGAAAGAATTTGAGAAGTTAAGAGGTTTATGTTGAAAGTGGTTTTCAAACCACTAGATCTTTGTACCCATGGTGATTACCCGATCTGCTATGAGAATGTGTTTCCATAGTATGCTCGCATGCTCAGGCCGCAGGGGATGCAGGGGAATGCCGGGGCCATTAGGTGCCGAATCCGGATTCCGAATCCTGGTCGAAATCATGGTCCTGAAGCATTACAGATGATAGAGTTTGTTCTGCGTGCACGTATGACAGAGATATGTTCTGCTATGTATCTGGAGATTACTCGGTACATAGTATGATAGAGATTTGGGTACAGATTTGGTGATGAATTTCACTAGTTATGTTTATGCTTTCTAGAGCTATAATTACGGATTTTCCTATCTATGTTTTTACGAACTTGTACTTATGTTTTCAAGAATTGTTGATTTAAGCGTTGTAGTTCCAAGAGCTGTAATCGTTGTTGTGTTATTCTCGTTTTCAAGAGTTGTTTATTTACAGATTTTAATGTCTTAAAATGATCTCAAAGGTTTCTAAATTATTCATGATTTACATTATGTCACAGAGTTGTGAACTTCTGCTTAGTAAGAGAATAATTTTTCTTGAACGTTATTTTCTTATGGAATCACCACTCACTGGGCTTTGTAGCTCATTCTTTTGTTTTTAATTTTCCACCAGGTTGCTCTTGAGTTTCAACTAGAGTTAGCTAATCAGAATCTGCCACCAGTCTTATCAAGTCATTGCATATCATATATTGTAAGTCATGGTCAGATGGAAAGCTTTCGAAAAATGATTGATGACTGTAACTTTGTTGACATTGGATTTAAGGGAAGCAGATTCACCTGGACTCGTGGAAAAGGAAATCGAGCCATTCGAGAAAGATTAGACAGATTCCTGTTAAACCATGAGATGGTAGCAATGGGAGCCAAGGTTAGTGTTGAACATAGAAGCTATCATAATTCTAACCATAGGCCAATTGTAGCCACTATCGCTAAAAAGAAGATAGACAGACGGTGGGGGAGAAATCATGCAAAATTCAAGTAGTATTGCACTTAATTTGAGGATTGTAAAAATATCATCAAAGTTGAGTGGAAATCCCAGAGGGGCGAAAATGCCAGATCCTTCATGAATAATTTGAAAAATTGCTTGGGAAGGTTTGTGAAATGGAATAAAGAAAGACTAAGAGGGTCTCTCAAAGACGCTATAAAAAGCAAAAAGAATAAGGTCCAGGCTTTTGAGAGGATTCATGATGGTGTAATTCTATTGAGCTGATAGAGTAGAGAGGGAATTAGAATCGCTTTTAGAAGAGGAAGAGCAACACTGGAGAGCTAGATGCCATGAGGATTGGCTAAATTTGGGTGATCGGAATACAAAGTGGTTCCATTTCAGAGCCAACCAAAGAAGGAAGAAGAATAGAATTGTTGGAATCATTGATGAAAGAGAAAGATGGGTGGAGAATGAGGATGAAATTAGGGTGGTGGCCACGAATTTCTTCAGGAATCTCTTTGTCTCTTTGATGTCGAAGGATGATGCACTGATTAAGATGAGGGATTGTTTAGAGAGAAAGGTCATTGATGAATAGAATAGAGAGTTACAATGCCCTTTTGTCAAGGCCGAAATAAAAAAAGGCGATAAATGAGATGAACTTGACTAAGACTCTAGGCCCTGATGGAATGCATGCTTTATTCTACTAGAAGTATTGGGATGTTGTGGGTGAGGGAACCTTAAAAATCTGTCTCAAAATCTTAATTGGAAATGAAGACATCAAGCATTTAAACAAGACTTGGATCTCACTGATATCGAAGACCACTACCCCTAAGTCTATAGGGGATTTCAGATCAATCAGCTTTTGTAATGTGGTGTATAAAATTATCTCGAAGATGTTGGCAAATAGGCTTAAGAAGGTCCTTGTGACCGTTATCTCCCCGACCCATGTTGCTTTTGTTCCTGGAAGAAACATAACGGACAATGTGCTAGTGGGTTTCGAGTGCATTCACGCTCTAAATAGCATAAGGAAAGGGAAGAAATGGGACTTAATTCTAAAACTTGATATGAGTAAAGCCTACGATAGAGTGGAATGGCACTTCTTGAGATTAGCAATATCTTTGCTTGGGTCGACAACCAGTAGATCAACAAAGTGATGAGTTGTGTAGAAACAGTCAGGTACTCGATCCTCGTTAAAGGAGATCCTTATGATGATTTTAGACCTTCAAGAGAGCTTCAATAGGGCGACCCTTTTTCCCCTATCTGTTCCTACTCTATGCTGAAGGCCTTTCAGCTCTCTTAAACAGGGAAGTGTCTTTTGGTGATTTATCTAGTTTTCGAATTAATAATTACTGTCCCACTCTAACCCACATTTTCTTCATAGATGACAGCTTGATTCTAATTAAAGCATATAATAAGGAGTGTATCTCTCTTAAAGAGACGCTGAAGACTTATGAGAAGGTCTCGAGGCAAACATACCTTACAAAATCCTCTTTCATGGTGAGCAAGAACGTTAGGACTCCCAAAAGTGGAGGAATTCAATGCTGTCCTAGGAATTACCAATACGGAGTCCCTTGGTCAATACCTTGGAATGCCCTCCTAGATGGGAAGAAACAAAAACCAAGTTTTCAACAGGATCAAAGAGCATGTGTGGAAGGTCTTACAAAAATAGAAAGGGAATCTCTTCTCTCAAGGGGGCAAGGAAGTCTTGATAAAGGTCATGGCTCAAGCAATACCTACTTTATACCATGAGCTGCTTCAGACTCCTTAATAGGATTAGTGAAGATATTAACAAGATGTGCGCCCAGTTCTAGTGGGGAACTTTGAAGGAGAAAAGGAAGACCCATTGGATGGTCTGGAAAAAGCTTTGTAGAAGTAAGGACAATGAGGGCCTGGGTTTTAGAGAACTTAAGGCATTTAATCAAGCTCTACTTGCTAAACAAAGTTGGAGAATTATGAGGAATCCTAACAGTCTCCTTGCAAAGTTTCTTAGAGGCAGATATTTTAGAAACAAGGACTACCTAAATGCCTCTTTGGGTAATAACCCCTCCTTAACTTTGAGAAGCATTCTCTGGGGTAAAGAATCATTTGCTAAATGGTATTGTTGGAAGGTGCGGAATGGCAAGTACATCAAGATAGATGAGGACCCATGGCTCTGTAGATCTGAAAATTGTAAACCAACTTGGGTCGAGTAGATATGGAGAGGAAAGTACGTGAGCTCTCTCTTGAACAAGGGAGGAAAGTGGAATAAGGAGGCAGTGGACGAAGCCTTCCATAAGCTGGATGTGGACTTAATTTTAAATCAGCCTACGGGGGGAGAGGGGAATATCTACTAAGGATGAGATCATCTGAAGTTTAGAATCTAAAGCAGATTTTTGGTTAAAAGTTCTTATCACCTCGCTCTTTCTTGTTTGACAGCTAACGAAGCCTCCTCTTCGAATGTGTAGGATTCTACTAAAAGATGGAAAAGGTTTTGGAAAATCAAAGGAATGCCTAAGATGAAAATTAGCTGTTGGAAGATCATTAACAACACAATCCCCACTCTTTGCAACATCCTTAAAAGAGGAATAAAGACTAACGTGTTATGCCCTTTTTGCAGGAAGCTTGAGGAGACAACTGAGCACATTATATGAGGATGTAAGATTTCGAAATCGGTTTGGCTTCACTTTCTTCCCTCCTTAAGGGTATTTTTTGCTAATTACAAGGAGGACTCGCGACCTTTTCAGTTTTGGGATTGGATGGCTGATCACCTCTCTCAAGACGATCAACAGATGTCCATAGTGGTTATTTGGTCTTTGTGGGCAAACATAAACAAGCTCATTAATAATGTGGGGCACACAAACAAGTCATCATTTGAAAGAATCACTAGGTGGATCCAAAATTTCGTTGAAGAAGAAAGTTCAATGGTGGATTACCTTGCGCCGAAGAGATCAGAGAACTGTCCGAGTCATGGGTCATGGATTCCGCCCCCTCCTAGAGTTTGGAAGATGAATTTAGATGCCTCGCGGTTTAGAAGAGCAATAGTGCGGGGTTAGGATGGCTAGTCTGAGGCTCTGAGGGATCTCCCATCTGTATCGGATGTAAGAAATTCCGCAGTCAGTGGCCTATAAAAAGCTTGGAAGCGAAAGCAGTCTTGGAAGGATTAAATCACCTCCATCGCCTAGGTCCAAGACCGATGCCACAAATAGTGGTGGAGCTGGATTCAATCGAAGTCGTCAATCTGCTCAACGGCAAGAGGAAGGACCTGACAGAGGTCTCTTCCATTGTCTCTACTATAGGGGAAGTGGTTGTATCGTTGGGAGCCGTTTCCTTTTCCTACTGCCCAAGATCAAGGAATTCAGAAGCTCACTACTTAGCAAATTATGCGGCAAAGGCAAGGTTAGGGGAGGCGATCTCCTATTCACATGTTGGGTGCTGGTTTTTTATTTGGGTGTAGTTTTGTCCCCTCCACTATCTCCCCAGAGGAAGAGGATGGGTTATTTTGGAATGAGTTTTTCCTCCATTTTCGGGCTTCAAGAGATAATTGAAGCAAGTGGTTGTATTAGTACTGTTGTTCTTTAATGGTATTTATTCTCATTTCACTTTGGCCTTCCACTTTGATGCTTTTGTTCTCCTAGGCGATTTCATCAATTCATTTGAACGTTCAATTGGGGGTGCACGACAACCCTGAGGGGTTTGTTCTGGGGGGTTCTGAAGCCTAGGAATCAGAAAATTATATTTGGAGTGTTGTGTTCTCAAGTCTGAGAATTAGAAAGCTGTGTTTGGAGTGTAGTGTTTTGAACCTTTGGAATCAAAAAGTTGTGTTTGGAGTGCACTGTTCTGAATCCTAGGTTTGTGTAGGTTTTTTTTTCCACTTTTTCCTTTAGCTAATTTATTCTCTTCTTTTTCTCTTATGTGTGGATGTTTTGTGAATTTTAGAAGCCCTTGTGTAACATGTATCAATTTTTCAAGGGGCTTTTCAATGAAGCATTTAATTCATGTTGTAGTTGAAGAATAAGAAAATTGTATTCAACAGTTTGAACAATGTAAGCATGTCTTCTCTTTTACAACCATTAGATTTGGTAATGTTTAGACTTGTGACATTTTAAAAAATCATTACTTGTGGAAAAAAAATTAGGTGCCAAAAAAATTACACAATTGTAAGGAGTTTTGTTTTTGCAAAAGAAAATTTTGGTTTGGATTATGACATAACAGACTTGAGTGAAAGAAAAGAATGTTGTGTATTTTGTAATCAACTTTAAGAGACAACAATTTGTACCATTTTTTAAAAATCCTACTTTTTTCAGTTACAAATATTGAAAATGATATTTGGATAAACTTTGTTTGGAACCCATTATACATTTTTTTTCTATAAACTAAAGTAGTACATATGTTCATTACAAACTGTTCGTGCACAAATTTTGGATCGCTTTTCAACTACATACTATCCTACATATTTTAACAATTGATTACCAAATATAATATTTTATAAAGTGTACTACTTATACCAAGTTTTAAAAATCCATATATTTTGTCAAACTTAGATATTGAGCCACAATAGACAGTTATATTTTACTTTAACACTAGTAAAACCCATGTCCCAGGGAGACAAAAAAGTAGGTTTAAAAAAGTTTTAAGATACAAATCCATACAAATTAACAGTATACACACATGTTTGTATTAGAAAAAAATTGATCAAAATATACTTAATATACCAAAGCAAACATTCTATAAATACAACATAGCAAATATCATAACATAAAAAAGTTGAAGTTCTTAACAGCGTATGTAAACAATAATGTCATCACTACTAAAAGAAAATGAACAATGGATGAAAAAAAATTACGTTAAGATGAAGCTCTTCAATGTGCACTGAACGAACTCAAGTGTGAAAATACAAGGCCTACAAACACAAAGTAAAAAAAGAAAGAAAGAAAACGTTAGAATGAGAGACATGGGCTAGGACAATTACATGTGTACATAGAAGAGTGGAGGGAAAGATACCTCTAGGATGCGTGGCCCGATTCTCGACTACGTGGTCCTTGAAGTATGAAACAACTAGCAAAGAATGTTCAAAAGTAGACCGCGTACCATGTAGACATTTGATAGAAACAAAAAAGTACATTAGTTGATAAAGAAAGGAAGAAACATAAGAGGAATACTTAGAAGGGAGGAATAAACCACATATAAAGAATACAACATTATAGATATGAACTTATATGAGGAAGGAAAAGACTTACCAAAGTAAAGCACTTCAGTGACAGAGGGCAGTGATGTGTTTGGTGATCAAGCGTGGTAAATTTATAAGGAGGGATTGAAGAAAAGAGTTAATTAATCACCAACTACCATTACCACAATTAATAGGAGTTAAAATAAATGGATGTGACAATGAAGAACTCAACCACCAAGTCATTTCAACTAAATATTCCTCATCATTCCCTTTCATTAAATAAAAGGAGTTTAAAATAAATGGATGTGACAATTAGAAACCCAACAACTAGTTAAGTAAATATTGTTCATTAGTAATGTAATCTATGACTTGTCAAGTGAATTGAATATTTAAAAAATATGAAATACAAGTCTTAATCACCATTTAATATTAAGTAAGAAATCAAATCAAGTTGGTTGGAAAACAAATTTACACATTGGTTAGGAAAATAAAATGTGAAAACTAAACAACAAAGACCAATCAACAAAACATATATCAAAACACATCCATTTATACTTAAACTCCATTTAATGAGATAGGAATGAAGTAGTTGAAGTAAGAAGTCAATCCAAGCTATTTGTAAAAGAAAATATCATACTCATGAGTAACAAAATTTGCAACAAACCATAGAAACAATTAACCAAGACATAGAACACATAAATAAATTTAGATATGTTAAGTCATAAGCAAATGAGAATAAAGGAGGCCTCAGATTTAGGATCTCGTTAAAAGGGGGATCAGAACATATAAACAGAAAACACAAAACAGAACACATAATCAAGAACAACATATTAGGTAATATATGCACACAAACCATGAAATAGAAGGAGTCCTGGATTTGGGGTATGCTCAAAACCATTGGGATGAGAATACATAATCAAAACCAGAGGGAATCAAAATACATAATCAACAAACCAGAAGAGGAGGAAAACCGGGGATGTAATCATCAGAACCCAAAAAACAAGCATGAAGTGGAAAATAACAGAAGGTACAAAACAGAACACATAAATAAGATCAAAGAATTTAGTAATATGTGAACAAACACCATTAATTAAAGGGAGGCATTATATTGGGGGTGTGCTCGAAACCATTGGGATGAGAATGCATAGTAAAAACCAGACGGTATTAGAATACATAATCAACAAACCAGAAAAGGAGAGAAACAGGGGGTGTAATCATCAGAAAGCAGAAATGAAGCGTGAAGTAGAAAATAATAGAGGGTACAAACTATAACCGTAATGCAGAAAGACATGAGCAAGGAAATAATTAAAAAAAAAACTTATAATAAAAGGAAGGGACGTCAAGCGTGAACAAACATCATTGGCAAAAAAAAAAACCTCAAATTGCCCAAAAGTGAAAGAAACGAATCTATTTAGTGAACAATGAAAAGGCCCCTCACCAATAGAGATGTCCACGGGGCGGGGCAGGGCCGAGGAATGGGTTCCTCGTCCCCGGCCCTGCCCCCCATTTCATTCCTCTTCCCTGCGAAATTCTCCATTTAATTTCGCTGGGATCGGGGCTGGGATTCCCTATGGGGAATTCGCAAGGATCGGGTTCCCCACGGGGAATTTTTTCCCTTTCTTTTTGTTTTATTTTTTTTTATCTTTTTTATCTTTTAATTTATTCTCAACCATAATATAAATTATTTCTAAATGAATAATTTTCAATATAATTTCTATTTAAAGAAAATGTTATAAAATTTCCTAATAAACACAATAATATACCATAAGTAAAATTATTATAATGTCGAAACAACTTAATTTCTAAAAATTCAAATTTCAATATGACAACATTGTCTTTAATTTTTTTTTTTTATAAAAAAAATAGTCTTCAACTAATTCCTACTATAGTTTTTTTTTTTAACTTTTCTATTTATAGGTAATAATTAGTGTGTGTGTGTGTGTATATATATATATATATATATATATACATATAGATAGATAGATAGATAGATAGATATACTAACTAATAGGGGTGGGGTGGGAAATCGAGGCAGGGTCGGGAATGGGTACGGGAAATATATTCCTTGTCCCCGTCCCCGTTTAGCCAACGGGGAGAAAACTCTCCCCACTCCCTCCCCCATTCCCTGTGTAATCGGGGATTCCCCGCCTCATTCGGGGTGGGTCCCCTTGGGGCCCCAGCTCCGCGGGTTAAATGGACATCTCTACTCACCAAGCTCCAGTCCTCCAACCCCATTTCTCCTACCAGGCCTCCTTAGTGCAATTTGACGCCGCCTTACAATCCCATCAAAGAACAAATGGACTTAGAATGTTGTTGAATAGAAGGAAGCCACAATACGTAGTATTCTTTAATTTTGGAGGCGGCAAGAGAGAGGGTTTGGGTTTCTAGAGCTGCAAGAGAGTGGGGATTATGAATTATAAAGAGAGAGGAGACAGGTGATAGGACCAAAATAGTCTTATTTTATCCTTATTAATTATGGCTAGTTCGTTGGTTTTTATGTGTCTATTGTCCATTTTGTAGGTAATTAAGCCAGAGACGTAGTTTGGAGCATTTGCATTCAAATGGGGTTAATTTGGTTCAATTTGGAGGTCATTTAAGTAACTGAGCAAGAAGAACTATAGGAAGGACCACTATGCCCCTGTCAAAAGCGTCTCAACGTCCAGTGGAGCGTCAAGATGCTGTAATAAGACAGTAGATGAAAATACAAGACAATGTCGAGACGCTATCATAAGTATCCCGTGAGCAACCTCGCTTGATGCTGCAGCGAGCCCTACTCAATGCTGGCAACATCGAGACTCTGTTCACAGCTTCTAAATGCTACCGTGACAACTATAAATTCATCATTTAAAATTAGGGTTGAGCACCTCCGTCTTATACAACCCTTTTTGCGATTTCTCCACATTTCTCTCACTGTTTTAGACATTTTTAATCTTTTTTTGGTATTTTGGGCTTGTATTATGGCCCTAGGTTCTATTAGAATGATGCTTGACTAGGAATTTTCAGCTAATTTGAGGTAATTAGGGATTAGTTTTGTAACACTTGTGAGAATTTTAGATTTAATTTCAATTTATTGCAACATATTTATTGCTTGTTGATTCTCGTTTTTAATCCTAGTTTTCTCTGTTTTGATTGACCTGACAACTCAATTGACTTAGAGATTACTTAGCTATTCTAGAAGTACTTGAGATGTCCTTAATCTCTAGCTTAATTCAAGTAGTAAAAGGGTTGGTGGCCACGTCGGTTAGTTAAGTAGAATACTTAATTGCGTATACATGGTAGGTCCTAGAGTCAATTTGCATGAAATATTTTAATTCGGAGGGCTCGCCGTTTTAATCTGTTGTATTCTGACCTATCCCGAGTCTTAGAATCCCGATTCTTTGGGGAGGCTCCTACGGTGTCCCAAGGAGGCCGATCGGTCTTAAATAGTTGTAGTAATGTATGTTTAGAGTAATTCAATGATCGATGTTGCAAAGCGAATCCCAACCTACCTTGAATTAGCATTTTAATTAATTTATGAGTTCTCAATTAATTTCCTCTGTTTTTAATTTCCTTGCATGCCTTTAAATTTTGTTTGTTTTAATTCCTTACACAATTTAATTTCCTGCTATTTTAATTTCTTCATATGAGAATTCCTTCCCTGGTTCGATTTTTAAGTTCAGAGAAAGAAAATTAAGATAACTAATCACCTGCCTCCCTGTGTTTGACTTAGTTACTACTAAGTACTACAATTCTTAGTGTTAGTTGATACGACCAACATAGTGACACGCTTGCTAGAGTGTTATGAATGAGTCGGCAATATTAGGATGTCGATGCGCAAGTGTACACACTCATTTGTAGCAAGTGGTAAGTAAATTATCGTATCCACAGAGACTAATAATTCGCTAATTTACCACAAATTGATTCTCAATAAACTCAATTTGTAACCATTTAAATTCATCAAGGAAACGAAATAAAATAATTCGGAATTGCTAGAACAAAATAAATGCTAAAACAGAGATAACAGAGTAAAAATGCAGAAAACAGAAAATGACTGAACTTGTACTTTGAGTTAAATGGAAGGCTCGGATTAGGGGTAATTTTCCATTTTAATCTATTCTACAACTTAGATACATGTTCGTTTCTCTCAATCCACTACAGCTCACACGGCATTCTCCCCGAATTACCTAAAATACGTTGTTTCATTCCCATTACTCCAGCGATAGTTAACCCACTGTATTATGTGTGCATTAGGTGAGTGATTATCCCTAATCTCCTCACTTAGCTAGCTACTAACCCTAACACGGGGCTAATGTGATTCTTAAGCTATCAACTTCTCCTATTCTTACCAGAAATCAGAGAAACGCTGCAACAAAATGGTTGGCCAGACGAAATTGTGCTAAAGAAATAAACAACTCTTAAAAACTAGATTGAGCTAAATGAAATGTATTAAGCTGTAAATTAAATCAAAACATCCAACCCCTAATCCTCACCTTAAAGGTGATTAGTTCATAATGCAAGAAAAACAGAAAATAATTCGGAATACAGACATAATGCTAAACAGTGCTGATAAACTAGAAAGAAGAAAAAAAGAGAAGTCGAAATTGAAATGTTGCCACAAAAAGGTTGAATCAGCATTCGGCACCAGCTCCTACAGGGAACCCTTCCGTTTTTGGAAATATTCCGGTAGCTTCCTTCTTCAGACAGTTTCCTCTCTGTTTCTCTCTATTTTTTCGGGATTCTCCAGCCTCTCCTCTTCTCCTCTTGATCAAAACGGTTGCCCAACCCTAAACACCTCATAGTTTGTGCAAATAAGGGCTGATTAGACAGGATAGGTGACGTGGCAAGCTCCCATTGGCTGAAACAAGTTGAGTCATCTAACATTTGCCAACTCATTTAATGAACTGATATTCTCACGTGCGAAAGTTGTATTGGCCTGAATTGCAAGGTTTGCTCCAGCAAACTGTTGTAAAACTGCTGTTTTTATCATCAGGAATTCTTCTTAATTCAAACCCTAAATTAATCACACAAGACTCATTAATTATGATAATCTTGCTCTAATAGGAATTTTACTACTTCAAAATTAAACTTAGAGCAAAAGCAATCAAAGTTAGAGGATTTCCAAGATATAATGAGATAAAATATGACAATTCAATCCTAAAATGATAGCCTATAACTCTTATTTTAAGAGTTATCACATAGTTCTATATTTTTATGCTTAAATCATGTAGTTTGGAGGTTTTAATTTAATTAATTGATCATTTTGTAGGGATTTGATTATAAGGCATGTTCCGAGAGATTCTACGTTGAATCACGATTTCAACGCATCAAACCCGAGGTCATTCAGACACCTGAGCGAAAAGTTAGAGCAAAAATAACCACTGCTGAGCGCTGGGTAGGACGCTGTCTAGAGCGAGCGTCTAGATGCTATCGGCAGTTCCCTGAAGCCTCCCTCAACACTACGGTGAGCCCCTGTGATGCTGGGAGCGTCTAGACGCTGTCCAGAGCATCTAGACGCTCCATCGATTCCTATAAATAGATTTTTTCGCCCTCTAGGTCATTTGGTCTACAATTTTCAGCCGTCATGAGACCATTTTAAGCTTTCTCCTCTCCGTTTTTTAGTACTTTAGGATAGATTAGGAGTTTTTCATCAAACTTTGGCGTTTGGCTACATCATCACGATGAGCAGCTAAGGTAAGTGTTCCAATTCATAGGTTGGTGTAGCCAATTGCAATGTTGTGAGGCTTGTATTTTAATGTAGTTTTCTTACAATTGCAAGTATTCTTTGATTCCTATGTTTATTCCATAAGCATGTATTTTTGATTGAATTGACGCCTCGATCACTTTATGTGTTTGATTGCTAGTCATGATACATGATCCGTAATTGTCATGTTGATTGAACCGGTAGCGTTAGGATTATTACATGTGTATATTATATGGGTTTCCATATCGCATGGCTTGCATGTTTAATTCTAGGAATTAAAGAAGCATTTTGATTAGATTAAAGTTATTTTATCTAATTAGTTGTCTTAGTCCTTCCAAAACACTTAATGTCTTTACTCAAATAATTTGGAACAGTTTCGTCAGAATTGTTTAGGTAATTAGCGTTAACCTTAACGTTTGTTAGAGTTAATGACTTTAGGGAATTTGTTACTTTTGGGGTTTCCTAAAAAGTTGACTAAGTGCTTGCATAATTAAGTTACACGTTTTGTGTGTCTATGATCAATTTTGCAATTGGATAAAACCGTACCTGTGAATTGGATCTTGGTAAGATTTGATCTATCTCTATCTTTATTGTTTATGTTTTATTTTATTTATAAAAACACAAAACCCCCCCTTTTTAATTACTTTCTCTTTTGCAAATTTAACTTGAGAAATTAATATTCGGTTTATAAATTTTAATTTGACGAGCCCTCAACAAGCTCGCTTCATTAGTCGATTTATAAATTTATTTGGTGAGTGTGATGAGCTCTCTCAAAAGGTTAAGGTTCATAAACGAAAGCGAGATGGCAGATACGAGTTATGGTTATGGAAAGATGGAAATCTTCGGTTTGAAAAGGGAAGGGAAATAGATGATGATGATTCGGGTTAAAGTTGGCAAAGAAAGGAAGAGAAGAGGAAGAGAGGATGGAGATGTAGATTAGGGTTACAGTCGGCAAGAAGGGGAAGCGATGATGGAGAAAGATGGAGATTAGGGTTACGTACTGTTGGCGATGAAGGAAAGAGATGAGTGACATAGATGGAGGTTAGAGATTACAATCGGCCATAAGGTAAGAGACAAGAGAGAGTGATCTGAGTTAGGGTTACATCGATGAGGGAAAGGGAACAGGGAGAGAGATTTGAGTTAGGGTTTCATTCGATGAGGAAGGGAAGAGTGAAGGGAGAGAGAAAATGTATTTAATGTGGAGCAGAAAACACTTGAAATTGCACAAACCCCATGGAATTGCAATTGTTGTAACCCATGGGGCTGTGTTTCAAAACCCTTGGTTTTGAACACATTTGGCCAAACATGGTTTTGGGTTTGGAATCCAAAACCATCAAAACCGAAAACCATGGGTCAAACAACGCCTAAAAGTTCCTAAAAATTCTCATGAAAGGGCTTGGACACAATGTCTAAGCACCATTCCATATTCCTAGACAAAAATCTATAGTTTAGTGGTTCTCGACCAAATTACCTAGAGTTCTTAGTCCTTGAGCACCATTCAATATATCATTTTCAATCCCCATTTTTAGTGATTTTCTGTAAAATCACCTAACATATGGAAAAAAGAATAGAGGGAAAATCCTATTTGGTTCCAAGGAAAATGTACTTCCAAATTTTGACATAGCTTAACTGATAAAAAATATATTGTCTAAACTTTCTTATAAGCCATAGATTCAATTTTTCACCTCCTGAACTGTAATGCTCTTGAAAAAAACATCAAAGTTAATTTGATAAATGTCTAGGAAATTACAAATAATAGAGAAAATTGGAGTAAATATTGAGAAACAAAAATGTTAATAATTAGGTTGAGACATGGGTATTTCGTTCTCTTTAAGGAGATTCAAGCCTAACTGAAACGTTGTGTAATGATAGCACGCAAAAGTGTCCTATTTCTAGGCTTAGATTTGTGTTAGTTTTGTACGTTTGTAGTGAGATTTCATGCATTTATTTATATATTTTTAGATTTTGAGTAATTGGAGATTGATCGTGTTCATCAGGCATGTCAAATAAATTTATAGTCCACACCACAAGTATTTTATAATACAGTAGCAGGGTTGATCCATAGAAAGGCCAAACTTTAGTTATTATCTTTCTTTAATTGAATAGTGCGACGGAACTGGGGGGTATGGTATGATAACTAAAATAAAGGAAATTAAAATGCATAAAATAGAAATTAAAGGCGGGAAGTAAAGCAAACTTACGAATAACGCCAATTCAGGAGATCATCGAGCCCAAACATGTAATTTCTATCCCAGGTTCGTAATTAATTACAATGTGCACTGTACATGTTTAACACCTAATCAATTCCAACGGAAAAGCTGCTGAAATTCTAATCCCTTATGAAATTAGACCAACCTAGCATCAAACTAACTCTAAATCGACTCTAAGGGTTGGGCACAATAGCATTCTATACCCCCTAAGACGATAGCATTAAGCCTAGGATTGATTAGAAAACTTTAACTACATGGAAAGCCAATGAATTAAAGAGTAATTAGTCTTCTAAGGCCCAATTAATTCACACGTGAGTATAAACCCAACTAAAATATGCAAAAGACCTAAACTAATAGTAAAGAATCTCAAGCTAGCGATGAGTCGATAAAAGCATAAATGATTTGTCAGATCAACATGCTAAATCAATTCTATAATGAAAGCAAGAAGAAAATTATGCTAAGACAGTGTACAATATGAAATTAATAACAAAATCTCAAGGAATTACATGGTCTAGCCGAACAACGCTAAGTCTACTCCCGAGACCATAATAGAGGCCTCTAAATGAAAACTAGCCTAAAGAATTGTAAAAGGGAGTGAAATGTAGAGAGAAATCGAGTTTGGGGGTTGTGAAGGCTGAGAGATTGACCTAAAATCGTAAAAAATCAGTTTTATACTCAGGCGACAGGGTCTAGATGCTTCCCAGCATTACAGGGGTTCGCTGCAGCATCAAGCGAGGCTTCAGGGGACTGCTGACAACGCCTAGACGTTACTCTACGGACAGCTGGCCATTTGTGCTATATCTTTTCCCTCGGGTGTCCAAATGACCTTCGATTTGATGCCTTGGAATCATGATTTGATGTAGAATCTTTTGAAATGTGCCTTGAACTCAAATCCCTACAAAATAATCAATTAATTACATAAAAACCTCTAAACTAACATGATTTAGGCATAAAAATGTAGGATTATTTTGGTCCTATCATAATACCCCCAACCTAAACCTTGCTAGTTCTCGAGGAAGAAATAAAATAAAACAAAGATAGGACTCAGTGGATGCATAACACAACTCAATCCTCAATGCTTGAGAAAGCTAAACGAATTGCAAAAAGGAAAAGCACTAAACACCACACTGTCCACCCGTTAGGAAACTTAAAAACATTCTTAACTTTTCTTGAGTGTGTGTGTGCAATTAGCCAATCAAGCATACTTTCTACAAGCACATAGTAGGTTTATAGGAACCTTAGATATGCATTCCCTCTACACTGGCCTACAAACTAGCAAACAAGCATAAAACAATCATACATGTAATGGTTTGCTTAGGTTCCTTCAAAAAAAATTTGGAGCTCCTTAAACTTTTGTTTTCTTTCTATTTATACTTTCAAAGAGAGAGTCTTTCAGTCGCCTATACCTTTGTTCCAACATACCAACACTTTGTAGTGAAAGCAACTAACTACAAGCATTAGCCACCGTCAAAACTACTTTTACGTACTCATTTCCTAGACAAGCCTGTCATGCAAAAGAGATCACGGGTGTCATGACCGCCCCTAATTACTCAACTTATCAAGGAACGAGGAGTACCTCTCTTTTTTTCATTTTTTTTTCAAGCTCAAAATTTTCTTTCTTTTCTTTTCTCTAGGCTCATGTTCTTTTCTTCTTCCTAGGCAACTCATTACAAGCAATCATGCAAAAACAACTTGCAAACTAGCTAAGGCCTATCGAGGTGACAACGGACATCTAGTTCCTAAAAAGCTACTATAGGCCTTCGAAAACATGCAAGAGAGGCTAACACGTGCTCAAAGTCTTCAAGAAAATCAATATATTTTTTTTAAAATATGCTCAAATTAGAACAACATGCTCAACTCTTCCTACAAAAAAAACAATTATTTAGCTAAATAAGAAAATCATAAGATGTCATGTTCATGCAACATGCAACCACACCATCCATCAATCAAGGCTAAAAAATTTCAAAATTTTTCAAATTTTTTTATAAAAACTCAAAAACCAACCAACCAATCAAAAATGACATGCTTAGCAAAATCAATCACAAGTCCGAACACATAAGCTTAAGGACTCCACAATTAAAGAACACTATGCAAACCTAAAGAAAATGAATCCAAGCACCGATGCTCACAAACTCAAATCAATCATGCTAAGCAATTAAACTTCCAAAGCTCAATCATCAACAACATCAAATAAACTAAACTCCACCCCCAACTTAAATGATTCATCGTTCTCAATGTATCTAAAATATACGCACAAAGACAAATAAAAAGGGGAAAACAAATACTCCCCTTGCATTCCAAAGCTTGAAGGGTGGGGTGGCGGGTACTGTAAATTTCCAATCCAAAATGATCTACTCTTCCGCATCAAAGATCAACTCTCAACCTACAAAATTCAGCCAACCAACTCAACAATTAAAGGAAACAACTAAAACTAAAAATAAAGAAAGCAAGTAAAATTTTGAAGCCTGGCTGCCTTTAGGAAGCGCAAATTTTTAACATCGATTGCTTGATGGAGTCTTTTCTCTCATCTTCCTAGGTCCCATTTTCTCATAACCGCTACTCTCCTCTTGGAGTTTCTCTTCCTACGCACATCCTGCAAAATAAAAGCTTGCATCTCGCACAAGGAGAGCACCAGGTTAACATCACCAAAATCTTTAAAGACATGAAACTAGAACTTTTCATCCTCAAATTCAACAGAAAGAACGCCCCCATCAACATCAACCTTTATTTTAGCAGTTTTCACAAAATGCTTACCTAATAATATAGATGCAGATGAATGCCTAGGCCTATTTCCCATATCAAGCACAAAGACATCAACTGGGAATATCAAATTCTCTACCTTAACAAGTACATTTTCTACTATTCCCTTAGGGTGTACAAAAGAACAATCGCTAGCTGAATAATAACATGGGTCTCATGCAAGTCATTCAATTTTAATTTTTTGAAAATAGAGAGGGACATCACATTAACTGAAGCTCCTAAATCTAACATGGCATTCTCTATTTTCAGGTGCCCTATAGTGCAAGGTAAAGTAAACATACCAAGATCCTTACACTTTTCTGGCATTGGTTGTTGAGACATGGTCGAAACGTTTATTAATTATTTTTTAGAAGTCTTCAATTTACCTTTCTTTGTACACAAGCTCTTCAGAAATTTGACGAACTTCGGGACTTGTTTCACGACATCAAACAAGAGGATGTTCACTTCAATCTTCTTAAACACCTCTAGGATCTCATTCTCATTCTCCTCTTTAGTGATCTTCTTTGGTTTCTCTAATCTGCTTGGAAAAGGAACTTTAGAAATATCAAAATGTAAATCAGATGGAGGGTCAAACCTAGTCCCGTTATCTGGTGGGGGTGGTGGGAAAACCTTCTTTCTTCTCTTGTTTTGGTTCTTCTTCAGTTCTCGTTTCTTTTTATTTCTCTTAAAGATTGGTTCTGGCTTCTTCTGGATTGGCCCTTACAGCGACTTTAGTAGCAGCTCGCTGAGCTACTCGCTCTTCTATATCTTTGGATCCATCATCAATCCCATTTGCGAACCTTCTTGGGAAAGGAGGTTTAGGGACATATGAATTAGATTTAACGGAGGATAAAAAATTACCCTTTTTTGGCGTGGTGGAGATCTCCTAACTTCTTCTTGAACTACCGGAGCTAGGTTATTTTCTTTAGGAGCAGTCTTTATAGGTGGGGTTCTGGACGAGATTTCTTTCCACTTCGCAAGGTAATTGCACTAACACTCTCGCATGGGATCGTCTTAGCTTTCATCTTTTCTACTAGCATCTTTAGTATAGGACCCATATGTAACACTGTGTCCTTAACATCCTCGAGCCTTGCAAACATAGCTTAGGTGGATTGGGTGGTGCTTTGTTTCAGCTGAACGACATCAGTAGCTAAGGTTTTCATAATATCATAAATGAATGTATCTGAATCCAAACTCAATCTCTGCAATCTTGTGTATCCTTCTACTGCATTCACCTGCTCAATCTTTTGGGTTTGAGAGCTAACACTGGTAGCTTTCTCTTCAACTAATTTCTATACAAGAGAAGTAAGGTTAGATATTTGAGATTTTAATTCGCTTACCTCTTTCTCAACTCTCATTGTGCCTTCGAATTGGCAGGGTGTTCTCTACCATATTGGATATGATTTCCCTTACTTCAACGGTTGTCTCATCTACCAAAGATCCTCCACTAGCTGCATCAATAAGGCTTCTGTCAGTTGGAAGAAGACCTTCATATTAGTATTGAACGAGGGGGTGTTTTGCAATCTTGTTGTCAAGGAAACTTGCTCAGAGGCACTCGTATCTCTCCTATTAGGCATGTAAGTTCTCATCGTCTCCTTGTGAAATCTCATAAATTTGTCTCCTTAAGCTCCTAGCTTTCAAAACAGGAAAGTACTTCTCCAAGAATACCCTCTTCATCTCGATCCATGTTGTAATGGAGCTTGATGAAAGGTGATATAACCATTCTTTAGCTTGGTTCTTCAAGGTAAAGGAAAATGCTCTCAAACTGATATGCTCCTCAGTGACACTGGCGGGCTTCATTCCCAAGCAAACCGTGTGAAACTCCTTAAGGTGCTTGTAGGGATCATCACCTGCATTACCATGAAAAATATGTAGTAAATGAATCAAACCAGCTCTAAGTTCGAAGCTACCTTGGGTTTCACGATAAACTATGCAGTGGGGCTACTAATTTAATTCTAGAGCTGCCGGCTCTTTTAAAGTACTCTTGGCCATGATTTTCTTCATTTAAGCTCCGTCGAGGTTGTGAAAAGATTTTTCTTCTTAGCTCACCTTCACTCTCTTTTTACTTTTTGTTTATGAAAATCAAATGAAAATGCAAAGAAAAAGGGAAGGGATTAAAAGTCCTAATAAAGAAAGAAAATGACTAAAAGTTACCTCTCCGGCAACGACACAAATTTGATCGTGTTCGTTAGGCACGTCAAATAAATTTTTAGTCCATACCACAAATATCTTGTAATACAGTGGTAGGGTTGATCCACAGGGAGGCCAAACTTTAGTTATTATCTTTCTTTAATTGGACAGTGTGACAGAATTGGGGAGTATGGTGTGATAACTAAAATAAAGAAAATTAAAATGCATAAAACATAAATCAAAGGCAGGAAGTAAAGAAAACTTATTAATAACGCCAATTCAGGAGGTCATCAAGCCCAAACATGTAATTTCTATCCTAGGTTCGTAATTAATTACAATGTGCAATGTACACGTTTAACACCTAATCAATTCCAACAAAAAAGCCACCAAAATAATAATCCCTTATGAAATTAGACCAACCTAGCATCGAACTAACTCTAAATTGACTCTAAAGGCTAAGCAAGATAGCATTCAATACCCCCTAAGATGATAGCATTAAGCCTAGGATTGATTAGAAAACTTTAACTAGATGGAAAGCCAATTAATTAAAGAGCTAATTAGTCTTCTAAGGTCCAATTAATTCACACATGAGTATAAACTCAACTTTTATGCAATTTAATGGCCTAGATGCTACTAAAACGTGCAAGAGACCTAAACTAATCGTAAATAATCTCAAGCTAGCGATGAATCGATAAAAGCATATATGCTTTGTCAGATCAACGTGCTAAATCAATTATATAATGAAAGAAAAAAGAAAATTATGCTAAAATAGTGTACAATATGAAATTAATAACAAAACCTCAAGGAATTACATGGTAGAGTCCTGAATCCCTTCTGAAATGATGTAATCGTCTAGCCGAACAACGCTAAGTCTACTCTCGAGGCCATAATACAAACCTCTAAATGAAAACTAGCCTAAAGAACTGTAAAATGGGTGAAATGTAGAGAGAAATTGACTTTGGGGACTGTGGAGGTTGAGAGATTGACCTAAAATTGCAAAAAATTAGCTTTATACTCAAGCGGCAGCGTCTAGATGCTTCCCAGTGTCACTGGGGCTAGCTACAGTGTCGAACAAGGCTTGAGGACACTGTAGACAACGTCAAGATGCTAACCTGCGGACAACGCTAGCCATTTTTTCTATATCTTTTCTCTTGGGTGTCCAAATGATCTCCAATTGATGCGTTGCAATCGTGATTCGATGTAAAATATCCTAGAACATTCCTTGGACTCAAATTCCTACAAAATAATCAATTAATTACATAAAAACATCTAAACTAACATGATTTAGGCATAAAATGTAGGACTATTTTGGTCCTATCAGAGCTAAATCGGGCTTTTGAAGCTATTGGAGCTTAAATAGAGCTTATAGACACACTTTGGAGAAAAGAAGATAAGTAGAAGAAGTGTTACAAGTGAGAAAATTCGAGGATATAGCGTTGAGACGCTACGTATTGAAAGACAATTTTTTGTGCTGCTACAGGGTTGAGACACTACTATTATAGGGATGCGACGGTATGCAGCGTTGAGACGCAACTATTATAAGGTCTCAACGTTGGCTCGATTCTATAAAAAGGAAATTTGACCCACGGATTTGGAGAGCCGTTTTTGAGAGCCTAGAACCCTAATTTCGATAAGGAGCACTGTTTTGGGACCTAGAGAGCACTTTGGAGAGCTAAGGAGGAAATTGAATACTCAAGATCGTGGGACATCATGACGGGAGCTAGTGTTGGCACGCGTCGTCTAGTTTTTTTCTCTTTCCTTTACTTTGTTTCTTGAAATTTAGGATTTATTGTACTGAACATTTGATGTAATTATGAGTATTTTAGACTCTTGGATCATTGTACTTATGAACTATGTTTGATTTTTTATGTGTATTACATCGTAACTCCATTTATGCATCTTGAGTCGATTTTCTAAGCGTTTGGCCATAACTTTGCATGTTGAATTAAATTTAGCTTGAGAAAGTAAATTTAATTAAGGAACTTAGATGCATGACTAGGATTAATCTATTGCATGAGAATGGTAGGTTAATACTAGAAGCCATTAAAGAATTCCTTAATGCCATGTTTAGTTGTAGAAATAGACCAAGAGGTTGATTGCATATTTTAGTTATTCTTGGCTTAGGGTTGTTGCATGTTCTCCAATTCTTTAATCAAATTTATAGTTGCACTTCATGTAATGCAATCTTCACTTATCTCTCTAAATGGACTCCAACCTTTTGTAAATAATTAGTTTAGTACTTTACTCTCACTTCTCTCTAAGTTTAGGTTTTCTAAATAAAGTTAGACATAAGTAACTATGGTACTTAACTAATCTAAGAAATCAAATCCCTGTGGAGACGATAACTCGATATTCAATATCACTATATAAAAACTTGATACTATACACTTGCAGTTAATTGTGAGCACTTAAAAACACGCAACATGTAGCTCAAACCATTATGCACTAAAAGGTTGAGATCAAAACTCCACAACAAAGAATACCTCTCCACTACTACAAATTATATATTACTTGACATTTAGATAATTATATTAGTTGACATGTTTTAAAAAATGTCAAGAACTATGCTTTTTTAACCAAAAAACGTCAAGAAATATGCAAAAACAAGGAGTTTGACAGAACTTTTCGGATTTTTTTCAAGCTACAAAACACTGGACATTTTTATAATGTCAAAAATTATGATAATTTACTTGTCCTCTCAAAAATGTCAAATTTATCCTAATTTACTTGTCATATTTTAAATGTCAAGTATAAACACAGAAAAAGAAAAAAAGAAAAAGGAAAAAGAAAAGATAGAAGCCCTAGCCTGCATCTTTTCTTCCTACCCTCTATTAAGTCTCTCATGTGTCTTTTGCTACCCAACCCCCAAGTTTGGCTCCTTTTCCAGCGCAACAATCGTCCTCCAACGACTCACGGTGGCAACACACATGAACAAGAAGAGGCACAACTTTATCACCCCTCTCAACGACGATGGTCGTGTAAATGAACAAACTTGCAACACCCATGAAATAGCCGTGATGACTTGCTTCTACTCCTCTCACAAGATTCATGACTCGATTTCATGTTAGATTTTTAATTTTAATATTATCATTAATGTGGCCGGATACATTTATTTCTATCTTAATATTTTAGGCCCATTACATTAATGGGATAATTAATTAAAAGGTAATTTCTGAATTTAAAACCCTGATGGAAGGTGTATATATAAATATTAAAACCCTAGGGATTGGTCATCTCTCTGCCTAATGAAGTAGAAGTTTCTCTCCATCAAGAAACCTAATCAAGTTCTAAAGGAAGGCCAAGAGAGAGATACACAATCCTCCTTTACAAGATCAATATCATGGATCGAGGTATGTTATTCTAACTCATGTTCTAGTGAAAATCATCTAGTTCAAAGATCTTGACTTTTATTGAATTATGCAATGTTAGGGTTTTATTGTATAATCACGTAATCTAAAACTTACATGTGGTATCAAAGAAAGGTTGAGAACATGAGATTTTCCATTGATGTTTTAATGTATGAATTTATGTTTCTGTTGCAAATAATTGTATTTGGATTTTCCTTTTATTGAATAATAATTATGTTTTAAGGAGGAAGAAGAAGTTAATAGTAATAAAAACCCGTCGAACATTCTTCGTTCTTGATTGTGTTTTTTTTTTCAAGTTTTAAATTCCCGTAAGAATGTTGGAATTGCGTTTTTGGAATTCAAGTATTAAATTCCAATTTGGAATTCCATTATCAAATTTCAAGTTTTAAATTCCAGTTTAAATTTCAGTATTAAATTCTTATTGGAATAATAAAAGTCAATTATGCATTTCAATCCTCTCACATTTACCAAGCATTCAATTGGATTATGATTGTTTTTTGTTACTGTATTCAAGAATTCAAATTCCAATGTGAGGTGATCTGATTAAATTTCATATGTTTTTGTTCCTAATTGAATTTGGTATGATTTCCTGTATTCAAAAATTGGTTTGATTGGTTTAAATATAACGGTATTAAATTTTCAAATTATGTTATGTGAATTACTTACCATTATTTTATTATGATATCTATGTTATGAATAAATTTGTTAGCCACAAAAGTTGCTGAATTAGTAAGTTTTATAGATATCAAATTAAGGTTATTTCAATACACAAGTTGGAATGCATGAAGTTTTCCTAAATTTTCTTTTGATAAACTATTTGTAATATTAATGTTTTGCAAATTATGTGATGAAAATTACTTATCGTTATCATCATATCTATATAATGTATAATTTGTTAGTCACCAAAGTGGCCGAATTAGTAAGTTTTGTAGATATCAAATTAAAGTTAATTCAATTACTCATGTTTATGTGATGCTAATGAATGAGATATTATAAAATATTAAAGATTTTATCATGAGTATATTGATGTTCATTATTATAAAACATTTTGAATCTCCCAAAGGTTGATCGGTAGTTTTATAATTTTGAACCTTATTGTGGTTAATTGAAGTTCTTGGTTAGGTATGTTTAGTATATCCAAAGATAACTAATGTATCTAATTTGAGTATTTTAATTACCAATTATGTGAAATTAAATCTAGCATCAATTATATTTGAATGTCGTATATTGGTGCATCTCCCAAAGGAGAACTTCAATGTATGAATAATGTTTATTTAAAAGTTTTATGAATCTACATTATATATATTTAAGTTTATTTATCAAAGCAATAATGTGTAAAAATATATTCTATATTTGCAGTAAATGCTCCAATTTCTCTCCATTCACAAGCCGCATCTATTATTAAGTTTAATGGACTCAATTTCTCTGATTGGTGCGAACAAATCCGATTCCATCTTGGTGTTTTGGATCTTGATTTGGCACTCTTAAATGAGAAACCTGCAGCACTTACTAATGCTAGCAGTGCTGAGAAAATATCTTTCTATAAAGCTTGGGAAAGATCAAATAGATTGAGCTTAATGTTTATGTGAATGACTTTGGCAAGTAATATCAAGTACACAATTGCGAAAACTGAAAATGCTAAGGAGTTTATGAAATTTGTAGAAAATTGTTCCCAGTTTGAGTCGGCTGATAAGTCACTTGCTGGAACACTGATGAGTACCTTAACCAACATTAAGTTTGATGGTTCTCGTACTATGCATGAGCACATCCTTGAAATGACAAACTTAGCGTCAAGGTTAAAGACCATGGGAATGGAAGTTAATGAGAATTTTTTGGTAACATTCATCCTTAATTCTTTACCTCCAGAGTATGGTCCATTCCATATAAACTATAATACTCTAAAAGATAAATGGAATGTGCATGAATTGCAAAGTATGCTCATTCAGGAGGAAGCAAGGCTTAAGAAACTAAAAATTCACTCTGCTAATCTCATGGGTCATAAAGGAGCTGGAAAGAAACCAGGAAAGAAGAATGGAAAGGGCAATAACAAACACCTAAAGCTAAATCAACCATCTGTCCAAATCCACAAGAAGGAACAAATTAAGGATAAGTGTCGTTTCTGTAACAAGCCAGGACACTATCAGAAAGATTGCCTGAAAAGGCATGGTTCGAAAGTAAAGGTAAGCATAATGTCTTAGCATGTTTCAAATCAAATTTAACTGAAGTTCCTTATAATACTTGGTGGATTGATTATGGTTGTACCATTCATGTTTCAAATACGATGCAGGGATTCCTTACGACCTGAACCACAAGCCCAAATGAGAAATTCATCTTGATGGGAAACCGAGTCAAAGTTCCAGTTGAAGCTGTAGGAACTTATCGTTTAGTTTTAGACACTGGACATCATTTAGATCTTTTTAATACCTTTTATGTTCATTCTGTATCTCGTAATTTGATTTCCTTATTAAACTTGATACTTCTGGTTATTATTTTAAATTTGGGAATGAGTGTTTTAGTTTATTCAAACAGAACATTCTTATTGGTTATGGTACCCTTTGTGATGGTTTATACAAATTAAAGTTTGATGATCTTTTTCCTGAAACTCTTTTAACCCTGCATCATAATGTTGGTACTAAACATGGTTTATCTAATGAATCATTAGCCTACTTGTGGCATAAATGTTTGGGTCATATATCTAAAGAAATAATTGAAAGATTGGTAAAGAATGAAATCCTTCAAAACTTGGATTTTACTGATCTTGGAACTTGTGTGGATTGTATTAAGGGAAAACAGACAAAACACACAATCATGAAAACAGCCACAAGAAACTCACAACTCCTTGAAATTATACACATTGATATCTATGGGCCTTTTGATGTTCCATCTTTTGGTGGAGAAAAGTATTTCATTACCTTTATTGATGATTTTTCACGTTATGGATATATCTATTTGTTGCATGAAAAATCTCAATCGATAGATGCCCTAAGGATATTTATCAATGAAGTTGAAAGACAATTGGATAGAAAAGTGATAATTGTAAGGTTTGATAGAGGTGGTGAATATTATGGAAAGTATGATGAGAATGGACAATGCCCTAGTCCATTTGCTAAATTCCCAGAAAATTATGGCATGTGTGCTCAATACACAATGCCAGGAACACAGCAACAAAATGGTGTTGCATAAAGGCATAATTGTACTTTAATGAGTATGATTAGGAGCATGTTAATTAATTCATCTTTACCAATATCGTTGTGGATGTATGCTTTAAGAACTGCCCAATATTTGTTAAACAGGGTTTCTAGTAAGTCAATTTCAAAGACACCTTTTGAACTGTGAACAGGAAGGAAACCCAATTTAAGGCACCTGCATGTTTGGAGTTGCCAAGCAGAAGTAAGAATTTATAATCCACACGAAAAGAAACTGGACTCAAGAACAACCAGTGGTTTCTTCATTGGTTATCCAGAAAAATCTAAAGGGTATAGATTTTATTGTCCTAGCCACAGAACGAGAATAGTTGAAATTGGAAATGCTAGGTTCATTGAGAATGGTGAAGTTAGTGGGAGTTGGGAACCATGTAAAGTGGAAATTCAAGAAGCTAAGGTACAAATTTCTTCATCTATGACTTCTTCTCAAGTTGTTGTTCCTATAATTGTTGACTCTATTAATAATTCACAGGAACGACAAATTAATGATCAAACACCACATAATGATATTGTAATTAATGAATCTACAATAGAGGAACCAATAGAAACAGAATTAAGAAGATCTGTAAGGCAAAGAAGATCTACTATTTCTGATGATTATGTGGTTTATTTGCATGAGTCAAAATTTGACTTAGGCATTGATAATGATCCAGTTTCATTTTCACAAGCCATTGCAAGTGACAGTTCTATTAAATGGTTAGATACCATAAAGAATAGTTAAAATCAATGGACCACAATGCGGTTTGGGACCTTGTAGAGTTGCCTGAAGGAAGCAAAAGAGTCGGATGTAAATGGGTTTCTAAAACTAAACGTGACTCAAATGGCAACATTGAATGACACATGGCTAGACTCGTTGCCAAAGGTTTTACTAAGAAAGATGGTATTAACTATAAAGAAACTTTTTCTCCTGTCTCTAAAAAGGATTCATTAAGAATTATTATGGCATTAGTAGCTCATTATGACTTAGAGCTTCATCAAATGGATGTGAAAACTGCCTTTCTAAATGGGAATTTAGATGAAGAAGTGTTCATGGATCAACCAGAAGGTTTTGTGGTTGAAGGAAAGGAACATATGGTGTGTAAGCTAAAGAGGTCAATATACGGACTTAAACAAGCTTCCCGATAATGCTATCTTAAGTTTAATGATACCATCACATCTTTTGGATTTAAAGAAAATGTCATTGATCGATGTATATATCTAAAGATCAGTGGGAGTAAGTTTATATTTCTTGTTCTGTATGTTGATGGCATCTTGCTAGTTACTAATGACCTTGGTTTATTATGTTAGACCAAGGAATTTCTCTCTAAGAATTTTGAAATGAAAGATATGGGTGAGGCATCCTATGTGATTGGAATAGAAATATTTCATGATCGAGCATGTGGATTATTAGAATTGTCTTAGAAGGCATATATTAACAAAGTTCTAGAGAGATCTAAGATGGATAAATGCTCTTCAAGTGTTGTTCCAATTCAGAATGGAGATAAGTTTAGTCTCATGCAATGTCCAAAGAATAAATTGGAACACAATCAAATGGAAACTATTCCTTATGCATCTATTGTTGGAAGCTTAATGTATGCACATACTTATACCAAACTAGACATCAGTTTTGCTGTCGGCATGTTGGGTAGGTATCAAAGTAATCCAGGAATGGATCATTGGAAAACTGCAAAGAAAGTTTTAAGGTATTTGCAAGGAACGAAGGATTATATACTTACCTATAGAAAATTTGATCATCTTGACGTGATAGGATATTCAGATTTAGATTTCTCTAAATGTGTGGATACAAGAAAATCCACATTTGGCTATTTGTTTCTATTAGCTGGAGGAGCAATTTTATGGAAAAGTGCGAAGCAGTCTGTCATCGCTGCCTCCACTATGAAAGCTGAATTTTTAGAATGCTTTGGGGCTACAGTTCATGGTTTAAGGCTGCGAAACTTTATTTCAGGACTTGGAATTGTCGACAGTATTGCCAAGCCGCTGAAAATTTATTGTGATAATTCTGCAGCAGTTTTCTTCTCAAAAAACGACAAATATTCGAAAGGTGCTAAACATATGGAATTGAAATATTTTGCTGTTAAATAAGAAGTTTAGAAACGAAGGGTGTCAATCGAACACATTAGCACTAACCTTATGATTGCGAATCCATTGACGAAAGGCTTGCCACCTAAGACATTCAAGGAACATGTCGAACGTATGGGCATTAGTGGATACCATTATTGATATTACAATTATGTTATTTGACACATTGAGCTCATTTATTTATTGTTTCTGATTTTATTTTGTCACTCGTGTTTCTTATTGGTATATACATAAATGAATTACGTAAATTAAACAGGACCTTGTCTTGATAAAGACAATTATTGTTGGTCCATTATTGAATACCTTTATTATAGATCATGTTAAGTGAAGAACTAATGTTGCGATACATGGAAGGGATTATGTCGATGTAATGACATATGACCGCCATGATCCTCATTAGTTCCTTGACTTGATATTGATATCATGATGTGAAGATGAAATTTCTCTTCTATGCGCATTATGTTTATTAATGTATATATAGCAAATAATGTCAAATGAGCCAAGTGGGAGAATGTTAGATTTTTAATTTTAATATTATCATTAATGTGGCCCATATACATTTATTTCTATCTTAATATTTTAGGCCCATTACATTAATGGGACAGTTAATTAAAAGGTAATTTCCCAATTTAAAACCTTGATGGAAGCTGTATATATAAATATTAAAACCATAGGGATTGATCCTCTCTCTACCTAATGAAGTAGAAGTTTTTCTCCATCAAGAAATCTAATCAAATTCTAAAGGAAGGCTGATAACTCTTAAATTAAGAGTTATATGCTAGTATTTTCGGGCTAAATTGTAGATTTTTATCTCATTATATTTTAGAAAACTCCAAGCTTTGATGTATTTTGCTCTATGATTAATTTTGATATAGTAATATTATTATTAGAGCAAAATTGTCTTAATTAAGGTGCTTTATGCGATTAATTCAGATTTGATTAAGGAGAATTCCAGAAGCCAAGAGCAGCAGTTTTACAACTAATTGCTGGAGCAAATTTTGCGATTCAGGCTTATACGAATTTCGCACGTGGGAGCTGTATTCATTAAATGAGTTGGCATCTGTCAGTCCAGTCAGCGTGTTTTCAACCATCCAGAGCCCGCCACGTATCAGGACCTGTCTAATCAGCCCTCGTTTTCATAAAGGAGGACTTTTATAATGAGGCAGCCGTTTTTCTTGGTGGAGGAGAGAGGAAGAAGCTAGAATCCCGAAATAACAGAAGAGAGCAAGCAGGAGGCGAGGAAAACTTCGACTAGGGGAGCCACCATCGGAGTTTTGCCCAAAACGGAAGGTTTCCAGTCGGAACGACGCCGATGCTGGGTCAAGGATCTTGGGGCAGCATTTCGACTTCTCCTGCTACATTTTCTTCTGTTATTTAGTCATTTTCTGCATTTATTTTCATTATGTCTACATTTCTACTGTTTTTCCGTTTTTCCTGTAGCATGAACTAATCACCATAAGGTGAGGATTAGAGGATGATTGTTTTTAGTTAATGTTATAGAAGAGTATACTTCATCTCCTTCGATTTGGTTTTTAAGAGGTTTTATTTACTAGTTTGTGTCCGCTTGGCCAGCCGATGTGAACAACGTTCCTCTGATTTCTGGGAAGAATAGGAGGGGCTGAAAACTTGAAAACCACGTTAGCCTCTTGTTAAGGTTAGTAGCTAACTAAGTGGGTAGGTTAGGGATAACCACTCGCCTAACGCACATAAAGTACAGCGGGTTTATTGTGCTGAAGTAATTTAATTGCGACAGCATATATTCGGTGATTCGGGAGAATACCGTGTAGTCTGTAGTGAATCGAATGGAATGAATGTGTACTCAGTTCGT
Source organism: Trichosanthes truncata (assembly GCA_033996785.1). Taxonomy (NCBI): domain Eukaryota; kingdom Viridiplantae; phylum Streptophyta; class Magnoliopsida; order Cucurbitales; family Cucurbitaceae; genus Trichosanthes; species Trichosanthes truncata. The sequence goes on along the minus strand of JAWPNB010000004.1, from coordinate 30,012,470 downwards.
AACTTAACTAATGCATGAATTACCTCTAATCCGAGCCTTTCGTTTAATTAAAGCACAAGTTAATCGTTCTCTGTTTTATGAATCTTTACTCTGTTGTTGCATGCTTTAGCATTAATTTTGTTCCAGCATTTGTGATTTCTTTTATTTCATTTCCATTGATAATTTTGAATGGTTACCAACTGAGTTACTAAGAATTAATTTAGGATAATTAGAAGGATTAATAGTCTCTGTGGATACGATAATTTTACTTGTCACTTGCTATAAAATGAATGTGTACACTTGTGCATTGACATCCTAAAATTGCATAATTTCACATCACTCTAGCAAAGTCATCAAAGGCCAAGAGAGAGATACACAATCCTCCTTTACAAGATCAATATCATGGATCAAGGTATGTTATTCTAACTCATGTTATTGTGAAAATCATCTAGTTCAAAGATCTTGATTTTTATTGAATTATGCAATGTTAAGGTTTTATTGTATAATCATGTAATCTAAAACTTACATTTCAGGCCTACCCACGAGCTTCCGAAGTCTTGTTCCCAACCACTCCACACAAGCGGCCCGGGTTTCCTCAGTCAATGGTTACCCACGAATGGCAATGATGTCTTTTTGCAGCAACAAGGCTTTAGTGGCAGCATATCCCTGAGCTTCTAACCTTTGGGAACCAAATCTAGCATGCAATCCCGACAAGCGATGATCTGATTTGCGAAGTAAAACTCTCTCAAACATGAACCAAATCCTACCTTTTGGATGCACTTTTGGTAATGATTTTCTTTCCTCTTGTCCCTTCTTTTTCTTCACATTTTAATTACCATCTGTTCTTAAAACCCATAAAAAATTGAGGTCTCAACAAGAAATTTGGGCTGCTGGGTTTTGTTTATTACCCTGTAGAGTGCAGGTAGCTATTGGCAAAATCATGTCTTGAAGGAAGAGCATGTGAGAATTTGCTACTTTGGAGCTTATTTTATTTTTGGATAAGGGTCTCCTTTTATAATTCTTTTTGGCATGTTTATTAAAATTAGATTGGTTTTTTGGAATATATTAGATGTTCTCGTCTGCTACTTGATTGGAGCTACACGCAAGTGCACGTGATCGAAGTAATAAGAAATTGGAAGTACTCCAGAGTATCGTACCTAAGTGAACGGATTTTAATAAAATTTATTAAGATGACACAAAATTTGTTTACAAAATGCAATTGTGGTAACCAAAGGTGTAAAAATGTTTGAGAAGTTGATTTTGCTAAAGAAAATAACGAAAGTCAATAATTAAGAAAAATGGGATCCAAGTTACTTATGCTCTATTTGGAAAGAAATGCCACTAAAATGCAATTGCAATCGTAGTTAACACAAGAGAACTAAGTAAACCGAATTCGACTCCAATTCAATTTTGCTTCAAAATCTTTAGGAGGCTAAGTGATTAAACCTATATTTCTATGGCTAATCTAACTTAGATAATTTCGCGCACAATTCTAGCGATTTTGGAGTCTCGCCCTATGTTTAGGGTCGATTTTCAGGACTTATTCTTAAGCATTTTCCTCCATTGTTTTTGTGACATCCACTTTCCCTTAACCCTTTCAGTATTAAGTTCAAGCTTGACAAGCAATCACTAGTTGGCTGGCAAGGTTTACCCACGTTATTTCAACAAAAACAAACAAAGTCTCAAGTGTTAACTAGATTGAATATGCTTTTAATCTTTACATCTCTCCTTTAGGGCATTCACTAACTTGAATCCCCAAGGAGGAATTAGCTCATTATGGAAGAAATGAAAACCCACAATTTAAATGCTATAAATCTCATATTTAATAAATCGAATAAGGGAAAATAAATTTGTAGAATAATAAGGCAACCAATCTAAAATTATTTAAGAATGCTTTGTTATTAAACTAATCCCACAACTTAAAACATTCACAAAGGAAATATAAAAACAAAGCTTCCAAGATAATACTGTTACTACTTAAACCCAGAATTTCAAGAATGATGCTATGGAAAAATTCAAACTCTTGTGGAAATGTAATTCCAATTAATCAAATAACATTTTATAGATAAGAATAACGAGAATCAAAAGACTCGATAGTTAGCAACAACTTACAAAATTAAGATTAAAACAGAATCTAGCTATGGAATTAAAATGAACAAAAATATAGCAAAACGCTAATGTATGTTTCCTTGCGTTGATCGAATCACACACACCTTCAAAGGCAGTGGATCTTCGCCTCATCAAACTTTCGTTGAGGAGGCATCAAACTTGAAAATTACAGGGCAAAACAAAGACAATCTGCTAGAGGAAAGACAGAAAACGAAATTAAACTGCTGTTGTCTGAAAATGCCAAAAACCAAATAAAAACATATATGTTTTGCTTCGTTCTCCCCATTTTTATAGGCATTGAGGGCTAGGGTTTCCATCTTTGTGCTCCTTCAATCTTGGGTCAACTTTAAGGCATGACATCGGGCTAAAAAATCTCCTAAAAATTGAATAAACTCCATGAATTTTGATGATTTCCCGTGATTCCCACAACTTGTGAGAATTCCAGAAAATGCAATTGCATTTCAAAAGTGGAATGCAATTGCATTTTTCCCTTGTTCACCACCTTTTTTTTCTCATGAGAATGCAATTTCATTTTCGTCATTGCTCTAAATTTACACAAAAACAACCAATTAGTTTAAATTCCATTCTCTTTTCCATTTCTTTTCTCCTTTTCAATACTTCAACAAGCTTTAATGAATTTATCTCATAAACACTATTTTTAGTTTAATTTGCTCGTTATTTAACAAAATATATAAACATGACAAAAACGACCTAGTTTAGGGTTAAATAATCCTCATAAATGAGAATTATCACTACTTTTGTTAAGTTTTGGAGTAAATGTTTGGCTTATGGTTTAGAATGTACAAGTGTAGTTTGAAATTGCGAGACCTAGTTTGTGTATCTAGAGATTGTGGAGAAAAATGAGCTACAGTAATTTATTCTATAATTGTATATTTTAGCGTTTGGTTCGTGGGTTTATGTTAGTTTGATTTCATAAATTCAAGCTATACATACTTAATTTGTAAGCTAATTGCCCCTGAGTTCTTTCCACATGTACTATCTTACAATGAAGTATTTGACTTCATTCTAATTCTCTTTCAAGTTGAATTATGTTATCTATATCATTGCATATTGAATTCGACTGACATGATGTAAATTTTGAAATTTAATTTGTAATTCAAATATTCATTGATGTTCCTTTTATAATCAAACAAATATGAAAATGGATGTTCGTGATATGAGCGCATTTGAAACATGTTCTTTCAGCATCGTTCTTGACAAAGGTTTACTATTCCATGAATGTTTTCTAACTCTTCATCCATTTTTATCTGCTTTTTTGGTGTGTGTGCTTGCTGATTGTGTTGTTTTCAAATTTTTCTCTCCTCAACTTTTGGATTGTTTCTATGGGATGTTTCCAGGGACCCTAGACTCTCTCTTGGTGAGTTTTCGGTGTTTCGATATGTTTATTTTTCAACATTAATTGCTTAGGGGGAACTTTTAATTTTAGTGCATAAATAATTCACGATAAAATGCGACTAAGATGCTTGTAAAAGTTTGGAGGTAAATCGCAACATTGGACTTATAATTATCTTTCAGTTCTTTATTTTTCGGTATAAATTTTCTTTCTTAATCTGTTCACTACATATTAAAGCAGTTGATGACAAACTATAGAGTCCTGAAGGAAAATGAAGTATATATTCTGGTAACTTCAATATTCATTACGCTTCCCTGTTTCCTTGAATTTGTTTACAAGTATTATATGCGAGGAATAATCAATCTGTTTTGCTTCTTGTTCTTAATGGTAATCACGAAACTGCAGGTTACACATGGAGCTCCAACATATAGACTAAGTCTACAGAGACGTACTTTCTCATTGTTAAAGCTTCATGTCATAGGTTTGATCAAAACTAAATTTAAGCTATTTAGTGTTCTAAAATCATCTGCTCTTCAAGTCTATTTATTTAATTTTGTAGTTCGACAACAGGGGCATGACCATACCATATTTGACGCCTCTGCCCCTTATGTTCTCTCAGCTTCACCCAGTTACTTTACTTTTTGCACGAGCTTTTATGGTTCAATTATTTAATACCTAAATTTCTTAGGCATTCAAACTTGACAAAAAAAAAAATTAGCTTTTACGATCTAAGGAGCTTGTATGCTCAGCTTTGGAGAGTAGCTTATGTTGTAGCCTTATGCTGCTTACTTTACATTTATCTCTTAAACTATGTAGACCTTGTGGAAGCATCATTTCTTTTCCCTTGTTATCAGACAGTCAGTTATTAGTAGAGAAGAAAGAGTTCTAATACTGGGTTTTGACAAAGTTCATAATTTATAGCCTGTTGAACTAGTATATATTCTAAAGTCATTGTTCTTCACTAGTTTTCAAGTCTTTTAACCAAACTAGAAATACTTGCTAATGGCTTCCTCTGATGTCATCCCCATCTTTTTGGTACAATTATGCAAGAATGCCTTAAAAACAACTCAGAAATGCAAGCAACCAAACTCAAAATCAAGTGTAGCTGAAATATTTGTCTGGATAATCATCTATAATAGAGGTAACAACATTCTAAGCTTATATAAATAGTTCGTATCTCTTGGTGTTCATTATATCTGCTTACTCAATAATTGGACCTGTCTTTTGAATGGAGGATTTTTTTATTGAATTGCATAACTTGTTTTTATATGGATATGGTGCAATATTCAACTTCCTGAGAATATTAGGAACAATAGGAACAATATTCAATCTTTGATTAGTTGGCCATTTACTTTGGGAAATATTTGAATTGCAAAATGGATTTATTGGTTTTGGAATTGTAGTGCCCTTTACAAGTGAGGAGTGTTGAATGTGGTTATTACATGATGAGATATATGAGAGAGATCACGACTAAAAGAAGCACCTTAATCAGAAATTCGGTATGTTATTAAACTAGTTTCATTGTAATAGTTCAAATAGTGTATTGACAAAGTATTATTTATCTTAAAAATAATATTTGACTCTTAATGTTTATAGATTGATACAAGGAACTCATACTCACAATTTGAGTTGGATGAAGTGCGAGTAGAGTGGGTTGAACTTTTGGGTCGCTACATATGATGACAACTAGCTTGGAATGGTTCATGTCGATTTTTTGGGTGGCTACATGGAATGTGCTATATACTCTTTTGTGTAAATGTTTTATTGTTTAAAATAGGAATTGTATAGGTTGACAAACATTTTGTCATTTTGAAGATATGGTGGAGATAGGTATAAAGTTTGTCATTTTGAAATTGTTCAAATGAGATTGATAGTTCTTGTAATTTTTGAATTGTTCATATAGGGTTAATAGTTCTTGTAATTTTTTAATTGTTCATATGAGGTTAATAGTTCTTGTAATTTTTGAATTGTTCATATGAGTTTGAGAAGTCTTGTAATTTTGGATTTGTTCATGAGGTTGATAGTTTGATATTATTGAAGATATGAACCTGGTTAAAATTATTGGTGGAAGTTTGGTTGATGAAATTATGCCATTTTCAATATATCAAATTGTTGGAACACAATGCATGAGATTCAAGATAGTAGGGAACATTTATTAGAATTGAAAAAAAAATTACAAACAAACATGACATGCCAAATTGTCAAGAACTAACTAAATTGACATTTCTGCAACGTCAAGATAAAAATATATTTGACACATTAAAATCGTCTAGTTTTTTAATAGAAATAATACATAATAAGTATCAAGAATTTATATACACGACACTTTAGAAATGTAAATGAGTTAAATATTCTTGACATTTGAAAAATATCAAGGAAAGTATATCTTGACGTTTTTCTTTTGTCACATTTTAGACACCTTATTCTTAACGGTGGCTTCGTTGATGCTATTAAAAGCATCAAGGATATTAGAATTTGACGTTCCAAAAGCGTCAAGTAATGCATTTTTTCTTGTATTGCTCTCTTTTGACCAATTATTCTTAAAAGAGCAAAGAAGATAAATATGAGAAAGTAGAGAGAATGAAAGATTGAAAATGTTGTGTATTTGAGAGTGTGGTAAGAGAGATATTTATATATGAATTTTAGATATAGAAATTTTATATATTTGAGAATGTGGTAGGAGAGATATTTATATGTGTGTATGTGTGTGATTTAAGTAAATTATACAAATGGGCATTTTTGTAATTTTGTCCTCTCTTTCTCTAAGGGCTATTTTTTATTTTCGTGAAACACATAGCAGAGAGAGGTAGAGCAGCCGCATAACTCAGAAAATCAAAGAAGAAGAAATTCACAGCCGTGGGTCTCGTTTTGCCGTCATTTGTGTGGGTTTTCGGTTTCAAAGAAGTTTGCCGGTCACCGTGTTGCGTGGGCATCTTTTGTGAGACATGAAAGCCGGCGTGATTGAGTCTCTGTTCTTCGATGTTGGTCTCACCATGGGAATCTGTTTCAGAACAGATTGGGTCTCGATTTTTTGCGGCTGTCGTAGTTGTGGGTCTCTGTTCTTCGTGTTTTTTGGGCGACACTCAAACTGGTCGTGGGCCTCTGAATCTGTGGGTCTCGGCTTGGTTATAGACATAACAGGGTTGTTCGGTTTGAGTGGGCCTCTCGGTTAAGACAAGGGAGAAATCAGTGGGCATCGTGGGTCTTAGTTTATAAGGCTGAAAATGGTGTGTATCTTTATTTCTCTGGCAATATTGAATGCTGTTTCACAGTGGTATTTGATTGAAGCTTAAGTCAGTTAAGGATTTGAGGCACTAGTCGTTTTATCAACACGATTTCAATCCATAGATTGGTTTATGCTCTTTGTATTCTATTAAATTGTGACTTATTACTCCTAAATAAAATCCTATAAGCTGGTTCTCAAAAGTGGATGTAGACCGAAAGGTTGAACCACTATATATCTTGGTGTCATTATTTTTCTCTTGCTTACTTTGACTAAATTGTTTGCTGAAAATTGGATTCTAATTTGGCATAATCAAGTTTAGTTTATAACAAGTGGTATAAGAGATCCATTCAATGTCGGCTCGTTTTGAGGTTGCTCGATTTGATGAGAAGGGTGATTTCGGGTTATGGAGAAAGAAGATTAAAGCTCTTTTGGTTCAACAAAAGGTAGCAAAAATCTTGTGTGATGAAAAGGACCTTCCAGTGACACTCACAGAAGATGAACGAAAAAAGATGAATGTAATTGCCTATTCAATAATTATACTCTATCTTTCGGACGGAGTACATAGGCAAGTGGATGAGACAACTACCACAACTAAGTTATGGAAGAAGTTAGAGAGCCTTTATTTGACCAAGTCTTTGCCAAACAAATTATATCTAAAGGAGAAATTTTTTGGATATAAGATTGATTGGAATAAAGGCTTGGAAGAGAACTTGGATGATTTTCGAAAGATTGTGGTCAATCTCAATAACATTGACGAGAAGATATCATATGAAAATCAAGCAATCATTCTTTTGAATTCTTTCCCAGATACATTTCGAGAAGTTAAAGCAGCCATAAAATTTGGAAGAGATTCTCTGACCATGGATATTGTGGTGGATGCTTTGAAAAAGAGAAATCTCGAAATTAAGAAGGAACGCAGGGAAGGAGAGTTACTGATGGCCAAGGGGAGAACTGAAAAGAAGAATTGTAAAGGAAAGGAATCTAGAAGTAGGTCTAAGTCCAAAGAGAAAGGCAAAAAGTGTTACTTGTGTCATAAGGAGAGACATTTTAAGAAAGATTGTCCTTTGAATAAGAACAAAAAAGCTTTTAATAATAAGAAGGGTGAACCTAATGCAACTAATGTAACATATGGGTATGATTCTGTAAAGGTCTTAATGGCGTCTAGTAGAGATTTTCAAGATGAATGGATCATGGATTCTGGTTGCACATTTCACATGACTCCCAAAAGGGACTATCTGATTGATTTTCAAGAAGTCAGTGGGGGAAAGGTTTTGCTAGGTGATAATGGTGTCTGTAATGTGAAAGGAATTGATTCAATTCGGCTTACAACAAATGATGATTTAACCATAATGCTTACAAATGTAAAGTACGTGCAAGAACTCAAACGAAATCTAATTTCATTAGGTGAATTAGATAGATCGGGTTATTCTTATAAATCTGTGAAGGGAGTTCTAAAAGTTTCCAAGGGATCTCTAGTTAAATTGAAGGGAACCTTGCGAAATGGCCTTTATGTGTTGGAAGGTACTGTAATTATAGGAAACGTTGCAGTTGCATCTAGCAAAGGAACTGATATGTCTATGCTATGGCATATGAGGTTGGCTCATGTGAGTGAAAGAGGTCTACAAGCTATTTCACAACAAGGCTTACTTGGAGGAGTTAAAGACTTTGAATTCCCATTTTGTGATCATTGCATAATGGGGAAGTCTACCAGGGTGAAGTTTGGAAAAAGGAAACATACAACTAAAAGCATATTGGATTATGTACCTAGTATGGGAGGTTCAAGGTACTTCATGTCTATCATTGATGACTTTTCAAGAAAGGTGTGGATTTATCTATTGAAACAGAAGGATGAGGCTTTTGGGAAATTCCTTGAATGAAAGAAGCAGACTAAGAACCAAACAGGAAGGAAGGTGAAGTATTTGAGGACTGGTAATGGTTTAGAGTTTGTGAATCACAAATTTGACAAACTTTGAAAATCTGAAGGAATAACGAGATATCTTACTGTTACACACACTCCACAGCATAATGGTTTAACTGAGAGGTTCAATAGAACGATAATGGAGCGTACTAGATGTCTCTTATCTAATGCTTCATTACCTTTGAAGTTTTGGGGAGAAGCTGTCCAAACAGCCTGTTATCTAATTAACAAGAGTCCGTCTTTTGCAATAGACTTCAAGACTCCTCATGAAGTACAGAAAGGAAAAGCTCCAAGTCTTGATCATCTTAGAGTATTCGGTTGTTCAGCTTATGCTCATGTTAAGGAAGGAAAGTTGAACAATAGGGCATTGAAATGTATGTTTCTGGGCTATCTTCCATGTGTCAAAGGATATAAGCTTTGGTGCTTGGAATAGGGTATGAATATATGTATTATCAGTAGAGATGTCACTTTTAATGAAAAAGAGATGTCATTTTGTACTAAAAGCCAGCCATAGCATAAGACAGTTGAGAATGTTGAAACATAAGTCAAAATTGATTTTGGAACACGACCATCAGGTACTTCAAGTGAATCTAGTGATGAGTCACTTCAGGATTCACAAACAGAGTCTTCACAGAGGTCTGAATATGATGGGGGACAGTCTCAACAGGAGATGATTTTGATTGATGAGGGAGCTTTCACTGGGGAAAGCTCAAGTAACCATGACTTACAGAACTATCAGCTTGCATGTGACAGATCTCAGAGGGTGAGATAGGCTCCTATGAGGTATGGTTCTGCTAACTTAGTTGCTTTTGCTTTTAATTGTGCTTCTAATAGTATACGAATAGGCTATTGCATTTGATTTGAAGGAACAATGGAAGACTGCAATGGAAGAAGAATTGTTCTCTTTACGTAAGAATCAAACGTGGTCATTGGTTCCAAAGCCTCCTAAACAAAAACTCATTCAATCAAAGTGGATTTATAAAATCAAGCCAGGTATAGGAGGTAACAGTAAGCCTAGGTATAAAGCTAGGCTAGTGGCCAAGGGCTACACTTAAAAGGAGGGAGTTTATTTTCATGAAGTTTTTTCTCTGGTGGTGAGACATTCATCCATTAGATTAATTTTATCTATTGTTGTTCATTATGATATGTTTCTAGAGCAGATGGATGTTACCACAGCATTCCTTCATGGAGAATTGGGAGAGGTAATTTACATGGCTTAACCTAAGAGCTATGAAGTGAAGGGAAAGGAAGATATGGTTTGTCGCCTTCACAAGTCCATTTATGGACTCAAGCAGTTGCCAAGACAGTGATATATTCGATTTGATACTTTCATTCTAAAGTAGGGATTTCACAGGAGCTCAAATGATGCATGTGTGTATTGGAAACTATCTCTGAAATGTACTTATATTTATCTACTGCTTTATGTAGATGATATGATACTAGTGTCTAAGGATTATGCTGAAATCTGTGAACTCAAAAGACAGTTGAGTAGTGAGTTTGAAATGAAAGATTTATGTGCATTGAAAAGAATCTTAGGCATGGATGTTACAGAGATAGGGAGAAAGGTTTGTTAACCATTTCGCAGGAGCGCTACGTGCATAAACTACTTGACAAGTATAACATGTCTGATTGTAAGGCAGTTTCGACACCCTTAGCATCTCATTTTAGACTTTCTTCATCTCAGTGTCCTACTACTGATCAAGAAAGGTTAGAGTTGTCAAATATTCTTTATTGTAATGTTGTTGAAAGCATAATGTATCTCATGATTTGTACTAGGCCTGACTTGGGTTACTCAATGAGCATGATAAATAGGTTTATGTCAAATCCTGGGAAGGAACATTGGAATGCAGTTAAATGGGTGCTTCGGTATTTGAAAGGTACTTCAAATGTATCACTGTGTTTTGGGAACAGGTGTGTTCAATCATTGCTAGAAGGATTTGCAGATGCACATTATGCTATAGACCTTGACAAAAGAAGGTCTTTATCATGTCACATTTTTCGCTTGTATGGTAATGTGGTCAGTTGGAAGGTTTCTTTACAGCCAGTAGTTGCTTTGTCAACTACTGAATCAGAGTATATTTCTGTTGGAGAAGCAATTAAGGAAGCAATGTGGTTGAAGCATATTGTTGGTGAGTTTGTTGTCACAAGAGTTTATTCATATCATCCGTTGTGATAGCCATAGTGTTATTCATCCTGCGAAGAATCCATCTGACCATGAACGGTCTAAACATATCGATGTTAAATTTCATTTCATTAGGGTTGCAGTTGCTCAGAATGAAATTGAACTGGTTAAAATTCATACAGATCAGAACTTGTCAGATATGTTAACCAAGGTACTCACAACTCATAAGTTTAAATACCTGTTAAATGAGCTGAATGTAAAGCCAAGATGATAGAGAAATTTAGAGAATCAGCTTAGTGGCTTAAGATGTCTTGTCATAAGGGAGATTTGTAAAAATGACAAGAAATCTAAATGATTTAAGTTGGGGCATTTAAGTAAATTACACAAATGGGCATTTTGGTAATTTTGTCATCTCTTTCCCTTAGGGTTGTTTTTTCTTTTCGTGAAACGCATAGCAGAGAGAGGGAGAGCAGACGCATAACTCAGAAAATCAAAGAAGAAGAAATTCACAACCGTGGGTCTCGTTTTGCCGTCGTTTGTGTGGGTTTTCAATTTCAGAGAAGTTCGCCGGTCACCGTGTTGCGTGGGTATCTTTTGTGAGACAGGAAAAGCCGACGTGATTGAGTCTCTGTTCTTCGTTGTGAGTCTCGCCGTGGGAATCTGTTTCAGAATAGATTGGGTTTCGATTTTTTACAGCAGTCGGAGTTGTGGGTTTCTATTCTTCATGTTTTTTGGGCAACACTCAAACTGGTATGTGGGTCTTTGAATTCGTGGGTCTCGGCTTGGTCATAGACACAACAGGGGTGTTCGGTTTGAGTGGGTATCTCGGTTAAGACAAGGGAGAAATTAGTGGGCATCGTGGGTCTTTGTTTATAAGGCTGAAAACGGTGTGTATCTCTATTTCTCTGGCAATATCGAAGGCTATTTTACAGTGGTATTAAATTGGAACTCAAGTCAGGTCAACGATTTGAGGCACTGGTCGTTTATTTCAATCCATAGATCATTGCGTTGGTTTATGCTCTTTGTATTCTATTAAATTGTGACTTATCGCTCCTAAATAAAATCCTATAAGCTAATTCTCAAAAATGGATGTAGACCGAAAGGTTGAACCACTATATATCTTGGTGTCATTATTTTTTTCTTGCTTACTTTGATTAAATTGTTTGTTGAAAATTGCGTTCTAATTTGGCATAATTAAGTTCGGTTTTACAACAATATCTATCTATAGATATAATATATATATAGAGAGAGATAGATAGATAGATATAATCAATAAGTTATTTAACCTCTCTTCAAACAAAGAAACAAAATACGTTCTTCTTTTTAATATATAAAAAACATCTCTTTCCTCTCTCATTTAAAATTAAAACTCATAATAGATAAATAATATTAAAATGTTACAACAATAACATACTTCAAAAAGTTGACTTAGGAAAGATTTCAATTTTTTATAGTACAGTCCAATTTATTCTCAAAGTTTTGATTTTATCAAATTGAACCTTACTTAAATCGGATTAGTACCCTTCATGAGTTGACTTTCCATTATGTTAAAAAATGTGGTTAGTTTTTGGGGTGACTCGATGATAATTTTTGTGGATACTGATTTATAGTTGTGATTGGACATTACATGGTTGAATCATATGACTTATTTTTGTTCATAGGTAATTTTCAATTTAGATCTAAGGAGATTAATTTCACCACTTATGTAAAATTCAAGTTTAAGATTTAGTTTCATGAAACTAAAACACTTCGATGCCAACTTGATATAGCTCAACCAGTAAATTAAGGTATTATAATTTCGACCAAAATTTTAAAGGTTTAAATTTCCACTTCACACATGGTTGAACTCAAAAAATAAAAAACTTAACATTAAAAATGATAGCTAGGTGGGTAGAAAATGATTTATTTTCCTTCCTTTAATAATGAAAATTTGCCAGTTGAATTATAATTGATAGAATTATCAATATTCATATTGAAGGGACACCATAAAATATAGATATATATATATAGGGATAAAAATGCCAAGAACCCAAACAACTAGCTCTCCAGCATTATACAAATTAAAAAAAAAAAAAAAAATTAAAGAACTTGTCAATTGAATTATAGACAGCATATATGTACAATTCCCATATCATACAAATCATTGAGAAAGGAATATGATGTGATTTTCTAGAACATTGATGAATACATTCATGTAATAAAGCTATGTGGCATATTGATATTGGAAATGAACATATCAAACAATAAGAAAGGGAGAGATTTAAACCCATCAGCTGCTGTTGATAAGAATTTATTCTCTCCAATAAACTGTCTCTTGAAACAATTTTTTGATATCTCTTGTTCCATAAGATTGTTCCTCAGTTTAATATCTTCTTCCTCTCCTTGTTGGCACAACTTCAGCCACAAAATTTTACCCAATTTTTATACTTAGTAAATGTTAAAAACATGGATATTTTAAAACTTATTAATATATTTTTTAATAGTGTGGCTTGTTACTGACGTGCGATGTTTAAAATGTTGATGTCGATAAAAATATCGAGGTCTCAATATCGTGTCAATAGATATTTTTGAAAATTTTTTTAAAAAATATTCAAAAAAAGATTTGAATTAATAAATAAATATTTTACACTTTTTAAATATGTTAAAATACTTACTATTAATATTTTATTCACATTAGTTGCATTTTGTTGCTATTTTATATATATATATATATATATATATATATATATTTCAACGATTTTTTACGGTATAATGAAAATATTAATTCATCCCTCATATCAATGTTGAACTCATGGACATGTGAAAATGTTGGTGGAAATGTCGACATGTCAATGAAAAATATAATACATTGCTCACATGACCTACTTTAGTTTGATGAGTTAGTATTATTTTTTTAGGTAAGTTATTTCAAGTTAGACCACATAAAGACCCGTCTCATAACGATATTGTTTTTAGTTTTTAAAAATTGTACTTGTTTTTTCACTATTTTTTTAGTATATTTTTACATTTCTTAAATAAACATTTGAATTCTTAGTCAAATTTCAAAAATAAAACAAGTTTTTTAAAACTACATTTTTTAGTTTTTAAAATTTGGCTTGAATTTTGAAAATATTTTTAAAAAGCAGATAACAAAACAAAGAAATTCATAAGTAAAATAGTATTTATAAGCTTAATCTTCAAAAACATAAAACTATATGATTATCAAACAAACCATGGATGAATTTTGAAATTTCTTAATAAACTTGTTGAATAAGGAGTATTTTCAACTTAGTTACTGCATGGTATTTTTAAATATCACATAATCATTTAGTTAATAAGTTTTAACATCCAATTAAAAATAAAAGACTTAAGATTGATTAAAAAAGGTTAAAATATCAAACTTGGTAAAATAATAATAATAATTTTATTCTCTGTACTCAAATGTCCAAATTTAATCCATGTATTTTCAATAAATCTTAAGATTAATATTTGTTGTTAGTTTTGAAGTTAATTTTTATCAAACTTAATAAAATAATAATAATAATTTTCATTTAAGAAAAGATACAATGTGAATATGTTTTCAAAGTTTATAGAGGAAAGGTTAATAGAGATCACTATTTTTTTTTTTAAAGAAAAGTTAACGATAGATTAACATTAAGGACTAATTTTCAAATTTATTAAAAGTACAAAGATTAAATTTGGACATTTAAAAGTACAAGTACTAAAATGGAACAAATTTCAAAGTACAAGGACTAAAGTGATATTTTAACCTTAAAAAGTTGATACAAGTTATTTTATAATGACTCCCATCATCATTTAATCAATAATAATAGCAGTAATAATAAGAAGAAGTTCTCGAAGATTTATGCTGACTTTTATTAAAACACAAATATGAATATTCAACCCACAAAGATTAGTAGAAAATCTTTTACCTAAAATTTAGGAATAAAAAATTGATTACTAATTAATTTAAACCTAATATTAAAAGCGAACAAGAGCATAATATATAGTAGGTAAATATATTTCTAACTTCAAAAAAAAAAATAGTAGGTAAATATATTTCTATTTTATTTACGAAGTCGTAAGTTTGAATTCTCCACTTCTATATTTAAGAGGTGATGTCCTAAATAAAACCTAACATTTAAAATGACGAAAACAAATTAGGTGAGAAAGTTGATAAAATAGTTTTCATAAATAAACATAATTGTCTTTTAAATCAACATAAATGTTGCCTAAAGAAAATAGATGATGACTCATCTCTGTTACATAATATTTTCAAAAAGGAAATTAGTTAGGTAAAACAATAAATATTCAGACATTGATTTTTAATTATTTTTTCAGACAAGTAAAGTTTATTTATTTATTTATTTATTTTAGATTAGACATTAGTGTTTTTTTTTTCTTTACAATATAAGGGATGAGGGTTCGAACTTCTGACCTCTTAATCGAAGGTATAAGTTTTATGTCAGTTAAACTATATTCACGTTGACATTATCACTATTTTTGAAGAATATTTGTAAAGAAATATTTTTATATGAAAAAGCCCAAATTGCAAGAGATATATATATGCTACACTTGAAGATTCTTTATTCCCAATAGGCTGTTGACCATCCATAAAATTAAGCCACAACCCATATTAGTGATTGCCACAAATCACTTCCATGCACTCACAACCACAAACCAAATAAATTTAGATTGATGGATTCCACTACTTCCCAATTGCCCCCACATGAACCCACCAACACATGTCTATAATTATAAAATGAAATCTTAACTAGAACAAAAAAAATATTTTAATTTATGTGTATGGTTTCAATTTTCCTCTGACATTTTAAAAGTTTTAATTTCATTCTTATTAATTTATTTATTTTTTTAAAAATACCCATTAGTAATTTTTGTTAAAATATTTAATTGGATTATAATGTTGGGTATAGAATTGAAACTTTTGAAATATTAAAAATTGAATTGAAACCAACTACAAAAGTTAAGAATGAGGTAGAAACCAATTATATTAGAAAGGTATAATTTAACCTAAAATCAATTCTAAACAAATCTAGAAAAACTAAGTTCCAACAAAACTTACCTACATGATAATTAAGCATGAAAACCACACCGATAATGATTTAGAGTCCATCTTATAACGCCAATTTAGTTTCAGATTTTTTCGTCTCTAAAAATTAAAGTTTTTTCTTATCCTAACAATTTATTTGTTTTCTAATATAATTTTTTAAATTTTTTTTTAAAATTTTGATATCTATTCTCATCCTTAAACTTTTAAACGTTTTGTTGTAAAAAAATTTATCATCCTTACATGTTAATTTCTATATGTTAATAATCTTACTTGGTTCTATTTTATACTCAAGCATCTAACTAATGCATGATTTCACTTTATCTAGATAAACATCCACTCATTCCTTAAATAAATAAAATGATATGATAAAGGGTCACCACTAAATAACTTGAAAAAAAATTAAAGTGACTTTTTCACCTAAAACATTTTGAAATTTCAGAGACCATAACAAAGTAAACATGAAATTGCAGTAACCAAAAAATAAGGTTTAAATGTAAAAAAATAGTGGTAAATGAATCTACCAAAGCATAAAACTAAAAACCAAAAATCTTTCAAACTCAATAGAGAATAAGAATAAAATCAAAACATGATAGGTAAATTACTTGGGAAGTTCTCTTAACCAACCGTTTAAAGAATCCAAACCAAGCAAAAATAAATGAATAAATAAAGCATAATTATTTCGTCATCTTCATGCATGAACATATATTTATAAATACCTCATTCCCCTAGTTTTTAACAGTGCTCTAAGAACCAACTGTTTCCATTTACTTTGAGCCTTTCGCCATGATCGGTTGGGAAGATGTTTACAAGGTGGTGGCCGCCATGGCTCCATTGTACTTCGCTTTGATCTTAGGCTATGGCTCTGTGAAATGGTGGAAAATCTTCAGCACTGAACAGTGCGACGCCATTAACAAATTAGTTTGCTATTTCACTCTTCCTCTTTTCACCTTCGATTTCACTTCCCACATCGATCCTTTTCACCTCAACTTCCCTTTCATCGCCGCCGACTCCATCTCCAAGCTCGTTATCGTCCTCGTCCTTGCCTTTTGGGCCAAGTGTAGTAGCAAAGGGAGTTACTGTTGGTCCATCACTAGCTTCTCGCTCTCGACCCTCACGAACTCGCTCGTCATCGGCGTGCCACTAGCTAAGGTCATGTACGGCCAGATGGCGGTCGATCTCGTGGTGCAGGCAGGTTTTAAATATTGATGTTGATAAAAATGTTAAGGTTTCAATTTTATAGAAATGTAAATATTCGTAAAAATATTTAAATTAATAAATAAATATTTCACATTTTTTTTTATAAATAAATTAAATAATTTTATTATAAGTGTGTTTTGTTAACATCACTTTTATGTTTTGTCAATATTTTTACAACATTATGAAAATATGGTTATATAAACATGTTGACATGTTGATGAATATTTAAATTTTGAGTGCAGGGTTCAGTGATTCAGGCCATTGTTTGGCTAACAATACTACTGTTTGTGCTGGAACTTCGACGAACGAGGTTGGATTTGGTAGCTAGCGAAGCTTCTTCGAGCTTCGACGGTGGCGAGCAGGGAAAAGCTATGCAATTGGCGGGAGAGGGAGGGAAGGATTTGGAGGGAGGGGCCATGGAGGTTGAGGAAAGAAGAAGCAACAGCCACATGCCTTCTTTCAAGCTTTTGATGAAGAAAGTTTGGCTCAAGTTGGTTGCAAATCCCAACTCTTATGCTTGTATCATTGGTTTTGCTTGGGCATTTGTTGCAAAAAGGTACTTCCATATTTCAAAAACTTCAAAAAAATAAAATAAAAATAAGTTTTGTTAACTTTATTTCAGTACTTAAATTTTAATCAAGTTAACTTTGGCAGTGGTTTTATTTTAGTCCCTAAACTTTTAAACTTATTGTTTTAATCCCTAATTTTTTAAATATTCTTTTAGTCTCACAACTTTTAAATGTTATTTCTCAAAATTATTTTTATTTTGTTGTTAAATTTTCTTTAGTTATTCAAACATAAATCCAAATTATTTGTTTTCTAAATTTGACATATATATCTATCCTACTGCATGTAATTTCAGAAGCTTATTTCACATTGGATATCTATTTATAAAGTAAAGGAAGAAAACACATTCTATCATATGGGTTTACCTTAAACAATTTATTAAATTAATGTCAATAACTAAAATGATATTTTATAAAAACTCAAGAACTAAATTATATAGAATATTGAAACGTTTATTGACTAAAATCGAAGAGATATAAAAGTTTAGGGACCAAAATAAAATTTAAACAAAGGTGAAAAACAAAACAAGAATTCTGTTTGGATTTTTTAAAGGTTAATTGTTGTCAAATAGGATAGTAATGATTTTAATTTAGTTCTAGTGTTACTAGTAAGAAATTTTGTTCATGTTATTATACAAATATGTTTTGAAATTTATGCAGGTGGCATATTGAAATGCCAAACATTATGGAAGGATCTATACTAATCATGTCAAAAGCTGGGATTGGCACTGCCATGTTTAATATGGGTAAGATTACAAACTTACATTTTTGTTTTCTTTTCTTTTTTGGCAAAATTTTGTATTATTACAAATATATGTGAAAATTAATTATATTCTAAAAAATGGTTTTATCAATCAATTAATATCCAATACTATTATGGTTTGAAGAGTCAATTGATTATACATATAAATTAATGGTCCTAACATTTAAATAATCAAATCATTTAAAGATGATTTGACTTGTTATAGTAATTCTTTAGGTTTTTAAATTATAGTATTATTTAGAATTCTGATAGTGGCCAGATAATTCCCAATAAGATTCTTTTAACACTCATTCTTTTTGAAGGAGAGACAGATTAGTGGCTCTAATTGAAGAGTATTTGTGTGGGAATCGATTCAACGTATACATGACATACGCTAAAAAGAAATCTATGTAAAAAAATAATATAAATGGCTTTTGTTAGTTAATTTTATTTACAATTAATAAAAGTTAGAATTAAGACATAATACATTAAAAAGATATTATATTGTATAATATTTTAATTTTTAACATTTACACCAAAATAGTAAATTTTAGGTTTATTATTATTATTATTATTATTTTGAGTTCAGAGATTGGAAGATTCGAATCTCTAACTTCATGATCAATGATACATGTCAATTACCGTTGAGCTATCATCATTTTAATTTTAGGTTAATTAATTAGTTCCATATTCCATCCTTCTACTTGGAATTATATCGATTTTAATTTTTGCTTGCCATTAAATGCCTAACTCCAATAATAAAGTTTGGATGAAGCCATCTAGAGGAATTAAAATTTAACAAACATATATTAATTACGAGGATGAAGACAAACACGCTATCTAAACTTTTAAGAAATGGAGTACTATGTTCAATAATCCATCCAACCAGCTACCATGCTAATGAAATAGCGTCACCTTAGCTAAATTTTTTAAAACATGAAATGCCACACGTTCCTTAATTATGCTAGCAACAAAGATCAAACATAAGCACAATTAAAAGTCGATCAGTATGCTACATGAATTAAAACTTTTTAGAGTTTAGAAACTAAGAATAAGTTTGTGGGTGTTTTGAAATTGTCAAAATCACTTTTGTTGTATTCAAAAACGCTCCAAAACATGCTTTTAATTATTCAAAATCAATTTTTATGATATGAAAATCGATTATAAAAATATAAAATCAAACATTAAGTTGATTTTGAATGATTAAATGTGTGTGTCAGAGTAATTTTAAACATAAAAAAAATGATTTTAATCATTTCAAAATCACTCGTAAACATGTTCTAAGTCGAGACATAGTATCCAAAAGTATGTGGTCGTTATTCTTGGCGTGTAATAGGATCGATGTGATGACGGGAATAATTTTCTCACCATCCAAACAGAATTTTCTTGTCCTAATCATCTATGTTAATGGCTTCAACTTGATGTGTTGGTTGTAAGTGCAGGAATCTTCATGGCGTTGCAAGAGAAGTTGATAGCTTGTGGACTTACCCTTACCATAACAGGAATGGTTTTAAAGTTTATTGCTGGACCAGCTGCCATGGCCATTGGCTCCATTGCCATGGGCTTGCGTGGTGATGTTCTACGTGTAGCTATCATCCAGGTAAATTTTCCTAACAAAAATTTTGTTTTTGATATGGGAATTAGGTCAACTTTTAAATTTTTCATAATGTCATTTTTTAATTATGGGTGCTTTTATTTATTCAAATAGTTGGTATACAATTTTGAAAAAGAAAAAAAGAAGCCTAATGTAGCCCCTTTACCTTTAATTTAATCCAACTCTTTGCTTCACGTGTTAATTCTAAGTATATCCTAACATATATCGAATCACACCTAATCGACCGAAATTTACATAAAGTTTAAATTTTATTTTGGTTTTTGAATTTTTGATTCCTAAATTTTTAAGGGTTTTTTTAGTATCTCAACTTTCAGTTATTCAGTTTTAGCCCTAGACTTTTTATAAAATATTAATTTTATTAATCACTTAACAAAAACCCAATATATCATTTAACATACCACAGGTAACTTAAGCACTTGTTGACATAGACATATCCATTGGTAAAGTGAATGAACAAACAATGTGATGATATCATGTTTCCATTAAATAATTATTTAATACAGAAATTAGTGACGAGGACTAAAATTGTTTTCTATCTAAACTTCAAAGACTGAAAAAAATATAAAAATTTAAGAATCAAATTAAAATAAAATAAAGTTAAAGTTAAAGAGCCAAGATAGACTTTAATTTTTTTTTTTGTTTTAAAATATTGCATTACAAAAATTTGAGGGTGGAGATTGACCTAGTATTTTTTTTTTTTTAAAAAAAATATTAATGACTTAACTACTGAACTGTGCTCAAGTTGAAATTTTTAATCTTGTATAGAATAAACATGTCGTGTCAACATCCAATTAATGATATTCATTACAGAGACTAAAGAGCAACATAATCGAAGACTAATGCTTTTAATTAACTAAAAGTATTTTTTTATTATTTCAAAAGTCATATCAAACAAACTGTAATACAAATTTTATATCGATTGTAGGCAGCAGTACCACAGTCCATTACATCGTTTATTTATGCCAAAGAATATGGGCTACATGCCGAAGTTCTTAGCACAGCGTAAGTGCCTGTTTTTAACTTTCCCTATTATCGTCTAATGGTGACTATTTTGCTTTCGGTTTTTCTTTTGAAAATTATGTTTGTCTCTAAGAAAAAAAATCTAGTTTTTTTTTTCTTTGAATACAACAAATGTGAGGAATTGAGATTTAAACCTTGGACTTCAAAGAAAAGAGTACATTCCAATTACTACTTAATTATGCTCACTTTCACAGTAAATAAACTCTAATTAGGAACACAAACGAAA
The DNA here is from genome assembly GCA_033996785.1 of Trichosanthes truncata. NCBI lineage: Eukaryota > Viridiplantae > Streptophyta > Magnoliopsida > Cucurbitales > Cucurbitaceae > Trichosanthes > Trichosanthes truncata. The sequence goes on along the minus strand of JAWPNB010000004.1, from coordinate 29,991,346 downwards.
AGCTAACATTTTTATCGAATTGGAATATAATCAAGCAAACAAGTTTTTTCAAACAATATTAAATAATGATTATATACTCTTAAAATGATTGACCGAAATAATGATCAAACACGTCAAGAAAGCCATTTGCTTTTACCATTAATAACAACTAAGTAGGGATCGGGACATCTCAATTCTACAAAAATATTGAGGTGGACCAATGATCTTTTGATAAGTTATAGAAATTAAGTAGCATAAGATTATTTTAATCAATAAATAAGTGTTTAACACATCTCTAATAGCTAACTTGAGCATAGAACTGATTAAGGTTGGTATTCTCAATCAAGATGTCAAAAGTTCGAATTTCTCTTTTTCACTTACTGTTGCACTGTTGCACTAAAAAACGGTTCTCTAAGTTATAAATCTTATAATTAATATTCATATTGAAATTGATGTTAATTTTTATGACTTTTTTTTTTATACTTTATCAATATTTGCTGATCACATAATGATCAATTTGTTAAATTGTGTCCCTTGTTTCAAAATGCAGGGTGATTTTTGGGGCAATAGTTTCTCTTCCTATATTGGTTGCTTATTATGCAGCTTTAGAGTTTATTGTACATTGACCCCTTTATGAGACCTCATGGCCTTATTTTTTTTTTTTTTAAGAATGAGAAAAGGGAGAGTTACAACAACACCTTGGTTTATTACTCAATATATATCAAATTAGCCTATTTATCTCTTTTTCTTTAATACTAATTAAATGTGTAATATTGTTGATTTACCATAAGCAAAAAGGTATGGCAAAAGAAAATTACCTTCGCCATATTGTTGTACCTATAGTTTTAGAGTATAATTTAAGTGATGCATTTTGACTGAATCTCACCAAATAAATGGCCTAACTACAATGGTTTCTCCAAACCTTAAGGGGGTGTTTAGCCTATAGTTTTGGGTTTGGATGGTTTAGGGTTCCAAACCTAAAACCATGTTTGGCCCAAGGTGTTCAAAACTAGGTTTTGAAATACAAACCCATAAGTTACAACAGTACAACCCCATAGGGTTTGTGCTACGTTTTCCTCGTCCATTTCTCATCTTCCATTTTCAGCGATCACTTCAACAACTCCAGTGACAATTCCGGCGACCACTTGGAGACTGCTGACGACGATAACTTCGACGACCACACCGACGATCTGACCACCGCTGACAACTACTTCTAGCGACCACTCCGATGACAACTCTAGAGACTAGTCTGACAACCACCCCAATAACCTAACCACCCCGATAACCCAACCAGCCTAGCGACCCGACGTGCCCACAACCACTGCCAAGGATCATCCTACAACCACTATGGAGACCCGACCACCCCGATAACCTAACCACCCGGCAACCAATGTTGACAACCACTCTGAAAACTCGACCACCTAGCAACTAGCACTAACGACCACTTGGTGACCACTCTAAGACTATCGAGGCATGTATTATTTTCTGCTGCATTGAAAATATTTGCCAGTCTTGCAAATGCCAAGTTCTAAAAAAAAGAATGAAAAAAAAAATGTGAAAAAAGAAGGAAGAAAGAGAGAAAGAAATAGTAAAAAGTTTGTAAAAAAGTCAAAAGAATAGAAAAATGAGAATGAAAAGAAAAAAAAATGGAAGAAAAAAACATGAAAGAAAATATGTGAAAAAATGTGAAAAAAAAAATCTTCCTAAACAATAATGGAGTTTGAGTCATTCTTCCATGTAGATAAAATGGAAACCACTCAGCTCTGTTGGCAAAAGCAGAGACTCACCTCCTCTATTTATAGTGGAAGAGGAGATCAAATCACAATCAATTTGAATCCAAAGATCATATAGAATTCAAATTTTGAGATATTAAATTTTGAATTTTGGGATAAAGTTGTCTACAAATTCAAATTCTATTCCAAAATTCAAACCAAAATTAGGCAGAATTTCATCTCAAATCAAAATTTGGCATATCTTATCTCAAATTAAAAGTTTTCTGCGAGCCAAATTAAAATTCTATTCCAAATCCAAAGTTGAAATTGGGTAGAATTTTATTTCAAAAGACAAAATTTGGGCATAATTCAAATTTTATCCCAAATCAAAATTAGATATAATTGATTCTATCAAAGTCAAAATCAGGGTAGAATTTCAATTTTATCTCACAAAGCAAAATTTGAGCATAATCTAAATTTTATCCCAAATCAAAATGAGAAAAAATTAATTCTAGTCAAAATCATGGTAGAATTTCAATTTTATCTCACAAAGCAAAATTTGGGCATAATCCAAATTTTATCCCAAATCAAATTTGGATGAAATTTCAAATTTTATTCCAAGTTCAAACAAAAATTGGGTAAAATCTAAATCCTATTCCAATTTCAAATAAATTTTGGGTAAAATTTTAATCTTGCCCCAAGTTCAAAATTTGATGAAGGTAGAGCATAAATTTTACTAAGTTCAAATCAGAATTTTTTGTCAGACAAGAAAATTAAAGTATTGACCCAAATTCATATTTTGATTAATTGGTATAAAAAGGGTGTCAAATAAAAAAATCAAAATTATGAACCAAATTCATATTTTGATTAAATTGACACATCAAATGGAGTCTAAATTAAGGAGCAAATATCTTAAATTTTGATTCCAAACTATTTTTTTTTAGATTCACACACACATACTTGTGCATAAATCTCGAAAATGAACATTTGTTGAATGAGAAATTTCGGTCAATCACAAGTTGTCATGTCATTATTCTAAATTAATGATAAAGTTACAAATAATTAAATTTTGGACCACCCTAAAAATTGACATGTGTCCTAAATTTAATTTAAAGGCAACAGTTGAGTGATTTTAAATTATAAGGCCACAAGTTCTCATTGTGATCATTTAATCGAATAATTAAATTTAGTTTGGTTAAATTGGGTCACATGGAATTTGGGTCAAAGTCAACAGATTCAAGCCCAAACGACTAGACCGAAGGCCAACAAAGCCCAAGTTCAAGTGTTTAGGCTCAAAAGCCATGAAAGCTCAAGCTCGCATACCCATGGGAGCTCTATAAATAGAGAAACTCTTCTTCATTTGTTGTTTCTTATTTCTCATTTTTCAGAAATGTCATTTTCCAAATTTCTACATAATTTTGGACCCCCCATTTGATAACCATTTGGTTTTTGAAAATTAACCCTACAAATACTATTTCTACCAATGGGTTTCCTTGTTTTGTTATCTACTTTTTACATATGTTTTCAAAAACCAAGCCAAATTTTGAAAACTAAAAAAAGTAAGCCCCGTTTGATAACCATTTGGTTTTTGATTTTTAGTTTTTGAAAATTAAGCCTATAAATACTACTCCCACTCATGGTTTTACTCATTTTGTCATCTACTTTTTGCCTTATATTTTCAAAAACCAAACCATGTTTTGAAAACTAAAAAAATTAGTTTTCAAAAACTTGTTTTTGTTTTTAGAATTTGGCTAAGAATTCAAATACTTCCTTAAGGGAGATAAAAACTATTGTAGAGAAATTAGGGGAAAACAAGCTTAATTTTCAAAAACCAAAAACTAAAAACCAAATGGTTATCAAACGGGGCCGTAGTTTTCAAATTTTTATTTTTGTTTTTAGAATTTAGCTAAGAATTCAAATATTTTCTTAAGAAAGATGAAACTTATTGTAGAGAAATGATAGAAAAACAAATACAATTTTCAAAAACTAAAAACATAAAACCAAATTGGTTATCAAACAGACCCCAAGTTTCTTATTTTCTGTTGTTGTTGTCAAATTTTAGACAGAAAAAATCTCACTTAACTCCCATATAGAAATTTTAGATTTTTATGAGAAATTGTATTCATATTATTGATGTTAAATATGTTTTGAAAAAAAAGGTGTGGATATTCAAATGCCAAGCATGGTTGAAAAATTTATTGGAATCATGTTGAGCTATACTGCTGGATCAGCTGTCATACGCGGTAGCTCCGCTTCTATCGGCTTGTATGATTACATCATCGAGGTAAAGTTTCCTAGCAAAATTATTTTGGTTTTTAATGTGGGAAATTAGAGAACCTTTTAAATTTGATAACCTTTTTATTCGGCAAACAACTCGATAATACGACAACTAACTCTTCCATATTCTTAAACAACGGCTTAGTTCAGTTTGAATCTAAGTCTTCATGATTTTGCTTTTGATTTCACCCAAAACTCATATATCAAAAGAAAATGTTGTTCTTTATGTTTATCCATGAATTTTTTTCTTCTTCTAACTAACATGGGACACTTATGCTCTGTAAGACTCACTTTTAGTCTTTCTAAGCCTCATTTGATAACTATTTAGTCTTTTATTTTTTGTTTTTGAAAATTAAACTTATAAACACTATTTTCACCTATGAGTTTTTAGTTTGGTTATTTACTTTCATATTTTCAAAATTCAAGCCAAGTTTTGAAATCTAAAAGAAAATAGTTTTAAAAAACTTGTTTTTGTTTTTGGAATTTGACTAATAATTCAAATGTTTCTTTTAAGAAATGTGAAAATCATAGTAAAAGAATGAGAGGAAACCAGTATAAATTTTAAAAATAGAAAATAGAAAATGAAATCGTTATCAAACGGGGCCATAGTAATTTGGATATACATATAATATATGAGTTATTCAATTTTGAAATATTTTTGTTGGAGGAGAAAGCTTGAAGTAAAAGAGTCAACTTAAACATAGCTCAATTAATTTAGACCTATACTCTCGATCAAAAGGTCGGAGGTTCAAATCTCACACCTCCTTATGTTGTTGAACTAAAAAAAGATTAAAAAAAGAAAAAGAAGAAATAATAGGAAATTGAATTTTGTATATATTGGAGAAGAACGTATTTGAAAAAATAAATAAAATAAAGAGAGCATACTTGGTTTAAAAGGGAAAAATAAAAGAGTTGGCGTCAAGCCACACAAGAAAAAAGAGAAAAAAGAAAAAAAAAATTATTGTAAAGTAAAACGTGATGGAGTATTAGAAAAAAGCAAAACAAAATGAAAAGAATTGGAAAAGTTGTTAAGCTTTTCTTCTCAATTAAAAAAAGTCTAAATAATAGAAAATAGCCTTGACTTTGTTTTTCATTTCAATAATAGCTTTCAACTTTAAAAAGTTGCTTTAATATGTTTGACCTTTCAAAAAAAATTAAAATACCCATACCCTTAGTAGTTAAACGAAAAATGTTACTTTTTATTCTTCCTCTATTACTTTTTCTTCTTTCTCTCTCTACAAATTCTTTCTCCATGAAAACAAATGAAACTTCAGTGTTAGAAGACTTGGAGGCTGAACTCAAGTGCTAAAAAAGAAAGTAATTGTAGATTTGTTCACCTTCAACTACCAAACTATACTAGATCATGAAAAAAAAAACATATTGTGAAATTACTAATCATACTACAGATGTCACAAATTATGCTATAGCAATTCCTATGATAGATTGCTAAATTACGAATTAACGAATTAAATCAATGCAAACATAAAACAAACAATTGCATAAAGTAAATGAGACAGCAATTGGTAACCCAGTTCAGTCTACACCTACATATGGGGGCAAAGCCCAGTAGAAAGAACTTCACTATATCAACGAACGTATACACGAGGTCTTATACAACTTGGCTCCCCCGATTGTCGCCCTTTTCCTGATCTGTTCCTAGCGAATCGCTACTTGAAACCCTATCGAGCTCAAGCACCCCTTAGTTCCACCATGAAACTTCTTCAGTTGTTTCGTCAAATACAAGTCTCTCAATCTCACTTACAAGAAAAAACTCTTCCTTTGCAAATTTACACTCATGCTAACAACTAGTACAATTGAAACCCTTGCAGAGGAAAATCACTCAAAGCCCAAAAACAAACTCTGGGCATAAAAAACACATACTAACTTCAAGCAACCCGTGCTGCCAAAGAACACCACTTTTTATTTTTTATTATTTATAAACATCAATTTTTTAGAGACTTTTTAAAATGGACTCTTAATTCATCACAAAAACGTTCAATAACTTGTATCAAAAGAATAACTCTTAGGGGCTATTTGGTGCAAGGAGTTACAAAGAGTAAGAGTTAGGAAATCTGGAGAGTTGAGAAGTCTGTGTTTGAAGTGCAGAATTGTTTTGTCTAGAGTTGGAAAGTTTGTGTTTGGGACAAAGAGTTGTTTAGTCTAGAGTTTTGAAGTTCATGTTTGGGGTGCATATTTGTTAAACCTGGAGTTCTAAAATCTGAGTTGATTTTAGCTTTTTTTTTATACAGTTTCTACAAATTTTCATTGGTAAGGATTTGTTTCCATGAATTCTAAGATTGAGACTTTTTTATTTTTTATTAATTTAGGTATATTTTACAAATTTCTTTAAAGAAAAAAATTGAACAAAATACCCCATATTCTTTTTTCAATATCTCTCACATTAATTATTCATTTGTCTTGGACAGTTTTCAATTAAAAGAAAGTATTACAAGAATTTTTTAAATATTACATGTGATTTGGAAAGATTTCAATCCATTAATTTAAAGGAATTCTAATAAATTTAAAAAAATTTATGTTTTTACTCTCTCAATTCTAGAAACAATATAGATTTGTTCTCGTCCATCCTAAAATTGAAATTTTCAATTATATTATTTTATGAATATTTTACAATTTTGTTAAAGACTTGTTTTCATTAATTTTAAAATTTTAATTTAAGATTTGTTTTCCAAGATTAATAAAAGTTATAATTTTTTTTTACATAATCTAAGATTTTATTTTTCTAACTAATCAACAAAATGAATGATCCAAGGTTTGACTAATTTGAAAATAATATATATTCTTTGAAGTTTTAAAATAACTAAGTTAAAAATAAAATATCAAATATTTATGCTATTTTAAAATAATTAAGTTCAAAATGAATATATATATTTTTAACACCATTTAAAATGAATATCATACATATACTTTTTTTCAAAATACTATATATTTGTAATAATTTTATTTTATTAATTTTAGAAGGAGAAATTATTTATCTTTTTACTTTGAATATAATAAATTTAAAAATTAATTTTTTTAATACATTAGCATTTTTAAATACTCATTTATTAAATTGTAATACGGGTTAGTTTAAAATATGTTTTGCTTATCTTCAAACCATAAATATATCTATATCTTTGAGCTATTAATAAAAAAAATAAGTTTAAAAAAGATAAGATTGTTATTTGTTATAAGTAATTTTAGTTTAAACTTTAAAAAAAAAAAATTGTAGATGACATGTGGAAAAAGTGAGATATGAAGATTTTTATCAATTAAGAAAATTGTTAGGTAGTACACTAATTTACATTAGAATTTCAATTTAAATAATAGTGTCATATCTAAAACATTTTTATATAATTTTATATTTTAAAAAATAAAATTATAGAATAAAAGAAAAATATTTTTGTTAAAAAAATTACTAAAATTATAGGATAAAAATAAAATATTTTTGTTAATAATTATTTATATTTAATTAGTAATTAGTAATAATGATGAGAAATTTTATTTTTTAAAAAATCAAGAAAATTTTTTTAATTAAAAGATTTAAAAAAATTATGAAAAAACCTATGAGAGAGAGAGGAGAGAATAGATAGGGAGGTAGAAGTGAGGTAAGGTAAAGAAAAGAAGAGATAGGGAAGTTGTGAGACCCACAATGAGAGAGTTAGAGTAAGAGTTAATAAGCTCGTGGGGCTTACAATAGAGAATTGGAGTAGTTAATAAGTTTGTGGGACCCACAATTAGAGTTAAAATATCCTTGGATCAAAAAATGAGTTGTGGAGGGAGTCATTAACTCCTTCTCCCCTAACTTCTCAATCCAAACACCACCTTAGGAACTCTTTCTAATGGGATAAAATAAAACTAGGTTTATGTGAGAATGGAGTCTGAAGGACGACAAAAAATATACATATATATATTCGTATTAGGGACGGGAATTATTGAATCAAATAATAGATTCAAAAGCTTAAATGGATATGTAGTTTACAGTAAATTTCACAACCTTTTTAGCACTAGAATAATTTTACGTGCAATGCACATTAGGTGTATTTTAATTTTTATTTTGGTTAAATTACAAGTTTACTCCCTAAACTTTTAAGTTTGTGTCTATTTGGTTCCTGAGTTTTAAAAAGTGTCAATAGGTTTTTGAAGTTTCAATTTTGTCAAATAGGTCTCCAAACTTTAAAAAGTGTTTAATAGGTTCTTAAACTTTCAATTTTGTGTCTAATAGGTTCTTGAGTTTTCAATTTTGTGTCCAATAGATCCTTGAATTTTCAATCTTGTGTCTAATAGGTCTTTAACCTACTTGACATCTTTTTGAATTCACAGACTTTACAAGACAAATAATTGAAAGTTTAAGACCCTATTAAAAATAAATTTTAATTTTATATCTAATAAATTAATTTTTAAAAATTTTGAATATGTCAGAGACCTATTGGATGCAAAATTAAATGTTTGAAGATCTATTAGACATTTTTAAAGTTCAAAGACTTATTAAACACAAAATTGAAAGTTCAAAGATCTATTTAGATTTTTTTTTTAAGTTTAGAGACCAAATAGACACAAACCTGAAAGTTCAAAATCTTTTATTTTTGTCAATAATGTTCTAGAATTGATAAGTTTGATGGATCTTTTTAATATCCAACCAAAACTCTTAGGAATAATTTGATGTCTTGCTTCTTCATAAATGAGTATTTTGTATAAGATATATTCATTTTTGTTCAATGCCAATATATATAAATTTAGTAAAACTTTTTATGTTCTTTTAAAGATGCCTTTTAAAAACGCAACATACGTAGTATTTTATCTTTGCAAAAAAAAAAAGGAAAAAAAAAAGTGCAACATACAATTGTTTGAATTAAAATATTAAGGGAGATGAAACATAATTAAATTACATATAGAACAATAAAATATATAATTTAAAAACAACATGTTTAAGATTTAAAATATATATTTTTATAGGCTAAATTATAAAAAAAATACTCCTAAACTTTGTACCTCATTTCAATAATACCCCTGAAATTTAAAAAGTTGCATTAATACCCTTGAACTTTTAAAAAAGTTCGAAATTGCCCTAATCTTTAGTATATGGACGAAACCCGTTTATTTACACTCCATCACCTCCCTTTTCCATTTTCTCTCTCCTCTACTTCAATCTATGGCTTAACACTTCTCTATTTTCCCTCTTTTTTTCCTCTCTTCTTCAATGGCCCCTTAACCCATTCTATAAAAATTTCTCCCAACACTAACACATATTGGATGTGTGTGGGATTCTTATTCTTCTGCTGTGTTTTGTTTTTGTTTTGTTTTTGTTGTATTATACTCGGATGAGAGAGTTAGGATGAATTTAAGTTTCAAATAGTACTACATTAAATCATTTTCCCCATTGAGATTGACCTTCATGTCTATTTTTTGTCAACCAAGATGGGGGGTTATAGAAAACGTGAATTTTCAGTTTATGCTTCCAAACTGTTTGCTGAAATGCCTCAGAGATACCTGCAGTTAGTTTCTTCAACTTAGAATGTTTTTTTTTTTTTGCCAACACGAGCATAGCTCAACTGGCATAAAGTATGTATCCTTAATCTAGAGATCAGAAGTTCAAATCTCTCACTCTACGTATTGTTGAAGTAAAAAAAAAAAGGAAGAATGTTGTTTGTTTATTTCATATGTATTCTTTTAATGGTAAATGAAGGATATTAGGAAGGGGGATATAATGGCTAAATTAGTTTATGGATGTGTCTTGAGTGGCGGATCCAGAACTTTATGTCAGGAAGGGCTTAAATTCGTATGAAGATAATTTCAAACATTGATATTTATTAATATATATATATATATATATATATATATATATATATATATATATATATTAGTTTGTTGAATAGAAGTATGATTGACTTTTCTATATAAATATACAAAAAGAAATGCAACTTGAAATGATAAGTAGATTTTTTTTTCATTTATAAGAATGATAATTTCTTCTTAAAAATATTTTGCTAAATTTTTTTTATTAACTTTTATTTATGAATATAAAAAAAATCAAATTTAAAAAAGAAATTAAAACATTACATGTCAAACATAATATAACTTAACTGGTTAACACATATATCATCGACCAAGAGGTTAGATATTCAAATCTCAATCACATGTTGGTGAGAAGAAACTATAGCATTATAGCATTTTATATATTTATTATTCATATTTTGAAATATTTATATATTTTTAAAGAGAAGATGATCTGCAATATAAAATTCTAGAATTTTTACTTTATTTATATATCTTTTAATAATTTTTATTCATATCTATATATATATATATAAAGAAAATAGGATTTTTCTATATAATTTTTCAAAATAATTAAAACAGTATATAATTTTCGTTGACATATATAGTATATAATACGTACAAAGTTTAAAAAATGCAAAATTGTGGACCAAACTCAAGCCGTCCATAAACTCAACCGGCCATTTTGGTGTTTGTAGCTATTGATCCTTATATATAATATTAAAATGTTGGAAAGTTAAGGTGGAGGTCGGACCTAAGGTAAATCAGCCCGTGTTCATCAGAATCCATAGGCTGAATAATTTCCATTCACACATATACATAAGCCACAACTCCAGTGGATTATATTGGAATGTGTTGATTGGTGAAATTGTACATTCTTTGCCAAATAAAACTGACCTCCACACACATATTACAACCATCATCACTTGAAAAGCAATGATGTCTGGTTTTATTCAAAATGGACATTTTCATAAGTAGAGGTCTTCAACCAAATGCAATCATTCCTTCAGCTACAAAATGTTTTTAATTAAATCATTCCTTCACTTGTTGTGTTGTGTATTGGGGAATGGAAGAAAGAGTTTAAGAGGGGACAGGGAAAGTGTTAGACCATATATTGAAGCAGAGAAAATAGAGGAAATAGAAGAGGGAGGGATGATGAGGTGTAGATAAACGGTTTCCGTCATATGCTAATAGTAAGGACATTTTTTTTTAACTTTTTTTTGAAAGGTCAAAAAGGTATATTAATGCAACTTTTTAAAATTCATGGGTATTATTCAAACAAGGTACAAAAGTTCATGAAGTATTATCTATAATTTAGCCTTTTTATAACTATTAGGGGAAATGCAAAGATCCTTTTATTATTATTATTATTATTATTATTATTTGAATCTTAAATTTTTCATAGAAAGTAACAATAATAGAAAGCTATGGAAAACACAATGATTAAGTAACATTCTTTTTGTTAGTGTCTTCGGCAGTAATAACACACTTGAAAGTAGAGTTTAAAGGAAATCAACTACTGCGATGAAAAGGCTAATAGCAATCAAAAATACATGTCCAAAGGAAGAGTTGAACTCCTCTACATATAGCACGAAAAGAAAAAGTGTCTATTCATAAACATGGAAAGAAAATTTACTGTTAAGGAAAGAATAAAAGAATAAAGAAATTTGCCAAACTAGTCTTCTATACATATATGGCAGATTGCAAAAATCAAGGGGCAACCTATAAGGAAAAGTTTCAACGGCTATTGCATCTTTGACGACCATGAAAGTGATGAGCTGGATCCAAGGCATGTCACCCGTGACTATTGTGATTTTGTATTGATAGAGAACTTGAATGTTTATTTTTACATTCTTCCTCAAGCTTGATGGTAGGTAATGACCGAACACCAAGATTGCTTCGAAGAAACACAAAAGTATTTTTGTTGAGAGGCTTAGTGAAAATGTCGGCTATTTGACGTGTGGAGGTAACATATCTTGTTATAAGCGTGCCCAAGGCTACCTTCTCTCGAACAAAATGATAATCCATCTCAACGTGTTTTGTTCGACATGGAAGACTGGATTGATTGACATTTGAAGAGCACTCATATTGTCACAAAAGAGTTGAGGAGCTTGTAAAAGTGGCACACCAATATCTTTAAGTATGAAAGTTATCCATGTGAGTTCTGCTGTTGTGCTTGCCATAGCTCAATATTCAGCTTCGGTACTTGATCTGGCTACCGTTGTTTGCTTCTTAGACGACCAAGATATGCAATTAGATCCTAAAAACACACAATATCCTGTTGTGCTTCTCTTTGTCTCTTTACATCCACCCCAATCTGCATCACAAAAAGCATATAAATTGAGAGAGCTATTTTTATAAAGAGTGATTCCATAATCTTGTGTACTCTTTAGGTATCTTAAAATGCGCTTCACAGTCAAAAAGTCTTTCGTTGTAGGATTTTGCATTTGTTGACACTCACGATTCACTGAATGTACAATATCGGGTCTAGTGAGTGACAAATATTGCAATGATCCTACTATACTTCTGTATTCGCTAGCATTAACATATTCATTAGCATGTGACATGGCTGACACAGACGTGGACATGGGTGTATTATTTGGTGTACATCCAAGCATATTAGTTTTACTAAGAAGATCCCGAATATACTTCCCTTGAGTGAGTGTAATTCCGTTTGCATTGTGATGAACTTCTACTCCAAGAAAGTAATGTAGGACTCCAAGATCTTTAATGCGAATTATGTACTCAACTTGTCAATCAGTTGTTGGATGATGTTTTGATGGGTACCTGTGAGTATGATATCATCTACATATACCAATATTAGTAGCAATGTTGAATTTTGTTTGAATATAAACAATGAGGGATCTAAGCGACAACAAATAAAACCAATATGCGATAGATAATTGGCCAGCCTATCAAACCAGGCTCTAGGTGCTTGTTTTAGCCCATAAATAGATTTGTTTAACTTACAAACATGGAAATGATTTTTGGTGTCAACGAATCCTGGTGGTTGTTCCATGAATACTGGTTCCTTTAACACTCCATGAAGAAATGCATTTTTGACATATAACTGTCTTAAAGACCATCCTACACTCACAGCTAAAGATAAGATTAGTCTAATAGTGGAGAACTTTACCACTGGACTATAGGTCTCTTCATAGTCCACTCCTTCAACTTGAGTGTAGCCTTGAGCTACTAATCTAGCTTTGTAACGTTTTATTTCCCCATTTTCCTTGTACTTTGTCTTGAAAATCCATTTGGCACCTATGACATTGTTGTGGTCTGGTCTCTTCACAAGTTCCCATGTGTGGTTTTGATGGAGTGCTGTCATCTCTTCTTCCATAGCCTTTTTCCAATGTGGTAAGGCTAGAGCAAGCCTATAATTCTTTGGTTCTTCGTCTTTCTGTTTATCCATTGTTCCTTGGATCATAATTTCCTTTTTGAACCTTGATTCATGTGAGGTAGCTACTAACCCTTGTTGACCATTTTTCTTTAATTTTAGTTTCACCACCTCTTCACAAAGTGAAGGATCTAGAGCAGGATTCTCCATGAGCTTCCTTCTAGTAACCATTTGGTGATTGTTATTTTGACTGGTTTGATCCGATTGGAAGTTTGGTTGCTTTCCCTGATGTGGTGATTCAATGGTTGTACCTGCACATAGAGAATTAAAGTCAATAAAGAGATTTTTGCTAATGTCTAGAAGGCACTTACCGAGGGATGAAATTTGAGGTGTTGTGGACAAGTCCTCTTGACTTGGGGGGTATATTTGAAAATTTCAAAACGTAGAAGGGATAAAGAAGACTAAAAATGATTCTCCAATATTTCTCCTTTTAATATAGTAAAGATAAGGATAAAGATAAAGATAAAACATATTTTTTTGAGAATCACACTTTTGATCAAATATATTTTTTATTATGTATAATCTATTTACCAATCAATTTCAACAAACAAGAGACAAAGTGAGTATAACTCAGTAGTAATTGGCATATATTCTTTCCCTTGAGGTCGGAGGTCCAAATTTCCATATTCCAAATTTGTTGTACTAAAAAAATCAATAGACAAGAGAAACATTTTTATTAAAATTTTAAATATGATGAAACATTTGAAATATGGAAAATAACAATATTAATTATAAAAGAACTAAAGAAGCAATAACAACATGGCATGAACTATGAAGATTTGATCAATCAAAACTACTATATTCTATCATGTAGAACTTTAAAACTCTAAAATGGTTTTTTAAAAAAAAATGTTTTAGCATATAAATGGGATGAAAAATGGTGTATACATTATCCTCCATTTATATGGGTTATTTAGCTCTAAAACCTAAGTTTATTATTTAGAAAGTATGTATTTATGGTTACAAATCTTAGTAAAATAGAGCAAGTTTAGGAAAAAAATAATTGAAGCATGCTTTTATAACCTTGGGTTGAAAAATGAACTTGAAATGGTATGAAAAGGGTCATCATTGGAAGAATTTATGTATTTCTTTGGTTTTGTGCAGGAATAATAATCTAAAGTGCCTAATTGCAATTGCAATCATGAAAGGTAATTGCAATTGCAAGTGCAATTCTACCTAGTGATAAAATAACGAAAATTCCATATTTGGACGATTCTAAAGATATTCTCCTTGATTTTCGGTATTGATGACAATGATTATTCTACAACTGAAATCGGCAAGAACCCTAGCCTTTGGAGGCTTATAACAAGGCAACCAACACACGAATGAAGGGAGCGATCCTTGGAGAATAATTCTTCCCTTCATATTACGTTGCCCACACCGATTCTGAAGGAACCCGAGTTTACTACACTTGTGTTCAGTATGATCCTATTCGAAAGTCTAGGATTGTAACAACCCAATTCTTCTTGAAAAAGGAAGAATCGGGTTAGATTGAGAAAAGCTTAGGGTTCCGCTTCAAGTTTCCTCATTTACAATTGTTTTCGAATTGCTTTTTCTAGTTCAGTTTTTTGTAATTCTTTTCACATTTAAGTTCTGTATTGTTCTTCTTCTTTTCAAACATTTATGGTTCAGTTTGTACTTCCATTCTTCGCTTAACAGTTTGTTCTTTGCAAGAATCTTACTTAGTTGTGTTTTGGTTTCCATTACTGCAAGTGTACTTTTTATTTCTTAGTTAATTTTTGTATTCTCTTTAATAAACAGTTTTGTACCCTATTTTTCGAGTTTAATATGAAGTTTATTTTATTCCAAGTTTTATTCTTTACTTCTTTACATATGACCTAAATCTTACTTTGGGATTCAAATATGTGAATGCCCTAGAGAAAGGAAGAAATACCTAATATGTAAAAAGAAAAAAAGTAACTTTGCTCAATACCATAGCATGGTTTACTTTTATTGATTTAATTTATCATTGTTAGTCTAGTTTGATCACCTAGATTAGTATACAAAGATCGAGTCTAATACTGAAAAGTTTAGATAAAATTTAGTTTTCATAAAAGCAATTTAGGAAAAGAGCTTAGATATAAGACTTTGTTTTTGACCCTAGACATAGGCCAAAACCTTTAGAACAAAAAATTATTTTGTTTGAATTAAATTAAGTTAAAATTAGCCATAGAAATATAGGTTTAATTGCTTAGGCTCCTAAAGACGCTTTTTTTGAAGGTCAAGTAGGTATTGAATCCGGCTCACTTTGCATTGGTTTTGAGTTAAAGTTGTGATTGCATATTAGGCCTCAATTCCTTTCAAAGGGGCAAAAGCATGTTTAGATCCCTTCTTTTCATTATTTCTTATTCGTCTCAAAAACAGCAACTTTCCAAATTTGTTTCATATTGGTTACCGAGGTTGCACTCTTAAGAGAATCATGGCTTATCTTTTAAATTTTGTTTTATCTGTTCCCTTGGGAAACGATACTTGGAATATTTTCACTTACTACTTGTTTGATAGTGTGTACTTGCACTAATTGAGAGCTTTTGACATTTAAAAGTTTTCAACAGCATACACGTTTTTGGTCAATCAAAATCTCCCAAAAATAAGCCTTGAATTATGCTGAGAGGAGTCAAAGATGTCCACGGGCGGGACAGGGATACGGATGGTTTCTCCGTCCCCGTCTTCACCCCCAATTTCATTCCACATCCCATCAAAATTCTCCATTTAATTTTGAGGGGATCAAGGCATGAATTCCCCACTGGAATTTCGCGGAGGTCGGATTCTCGCCAGTGCATTGTTCTCCATTTAATTTTTTTTAAGAAAAAATTAATTAAATAATGTCTTAAGAAAAAATTCAATTAAATAGTTATTTCTCCACTATGAATCTTCATTTAAATGGTTAATTTCTCATGAAAATTTCTTAAACCTCTTAAATGAAACAAAATAATATTTCATATTAAGTTCTTTAATTATCCATACATAAGAATTTAAAATGGTCCAAACATATCAAATTATTTTATACAATATCTCATAGGCATTAAACAATTTAATAAAACCTTAAATTTAAAGATTACAATTCAAAATCAAAAGTGATTCAAACATATGCATATGTTTTTGTATTATATATATATATATATATATATATATATATATATATATATATAACTTTTTTAAAACATAATAATAAAAATAAACGAGGCAGGGAACGGGGAGTGGGACACGTGGAATGTATTCCCCAACCCCACTTAACTCGTGGGAATTTTTTTTCTCCCACTCCCTCCCCCATTCCCCTCCTAAACAAGGATTCCCCACTCGGTTAGAGGTGGGGTCCCGCGGAAAAACGGACACCTCTAGAGAAGACTAAGAAGAACTCTTCTTGTGCTCTGGCTAGCTCCCTTCTTTTTTGCTACAAAGTAGACCGCTTGAAGAATCGCCGACTTCCATTTCTGCCAAAGACCACACCTCCAACTATGGAAGAATTCTTCCGAAGAAAGTCGCCTCTGATGTCAAGAAAATGGGCCCACAATTTGGGGCATTTCAAAGTACAAGTACTAAAATGGAATGAAACACAAAGTACAAGAATCAAAATGGTATTTTTTTTTTTTTTAACATTTTCAAAAAAGGCTATTAACATTACAAAGTATTTTCAATTCCCTCCGAATTAGATAATTGACTAATCATTTATGTATGCTCTCTCTCAATTTTATATATATGTATATTGTAGAGTTCAACCACATGTGAAGTGAGAGATTCAAATCTTTTGGTCGATGATATATACTTTAATCAGTTGAGCTTTGTTCAGGTTGGTATCTCTCTCTCAGTTATATTGTTATTGATAAAAAAAAAACTCTCCAATAATATGGCTATCTATCAATAAAGAAATAAATTTTTTAAAAAATAGATGCAATTATAGCTACTGTCCCCTCTCTCTAAATAAATTAGGTTATCAATATCAAATGATAAATTTTTAAAATACAAAATTTTAAAGATTTTTCGACTCATATTTAGATCTCTCTTCCAATATTATTAATACAAAAAGAAAGATTAAAAAAATAATAAATCAATCAATCAATCAATCAAGGGCAAAAATCAATTTATACCACTAAACTTTGGAGTCTTATCAATAAAAACCTTAAACTAAACTTGTATCAATTTAAGGCTTGAACTTTCATAAATGTATCAATTTACACCATCTATTAGATTCTTTTTGA
Source organism: Trichosanthes truncata (assembly GCA_033996785.1). Classification (NCBI taxonomy): domain Eukaryota; kingdom Viridiplantae; phylum Streptophyta; class Magnoliopsida; order Cucurbitales; family Cucurbitaceae; genus Trichosanthes; species Trichosanthes truncata. Next base: position 29,974,010 of record JAWPNB010000004.1, on the reverse strand, counting down.
AAAACGTTAGTTCACACGTTTTCAAACTTATAATTATATCAATTAAACTCGTAAACTTTCGTACGTGAATCAATCTTGACTATCCGTTTCAAATAACTGACGATTTTCAAATGGATGGTCTAGATTTTTTAAGAAGTCCACACATGTGTGAGAATTGATGCATTGACGATCTTTAAATTAAGGGCCTAAATTAATTCACTTATGACAGTTTAGGAGTTTAATTGATAGAATTATAAATTTACACACATGTAAACTAACGTTTTTCAAATTGAATCTAACATAAAATGTAAATTGATACACTTATGAAAGTTCAGGGTTTAAAGTGATACAATTATTAGTTTAGGATTTTTATTGATACAATCCAAAAAATTTAGGGGTAAATTTTGATTTTTGCCCTTAAATTTGGTGTTCAATGGTTTGTCCATTATATTCTTACTATTTTTCCTACATCTCTCTCTTGCAGTCTAATTTAACACAATGCTACCAACCATTTTGACTTTTGAACTTCACCATCATTGCATTTCCCAAGTGTTGTCAAAAGTAGATATATCAATATTTAAGATTTCGTTTGATAACCATTTTCGTATTTAATTTTTGAAAATTGTGCTTGAATTTTCTCACAATTTCTTGTCATGGTTTTCATCTTTTTTAAGGAGACATTTGAATTCTCTATCAAAATCCAAAAACACACAAAAAAAAAAAAAAAAAAAAAAAAAAAAAAGTTTTAAAAACTAATTATCTCATTTGATAACCATTTGGTTTTTGAAAATTGTGCTTGTTTTTTCACAATTTCTTTACAATGATTCTTATATTTCTCAAGGAAACATTTGAATTATCGTTAGTCAAATTCCAAAAACAAAACCAAGTTTGTAAAAACTATTTTTTTAAGTTTTCAAAACTTGGCTTGGATTTTGAAAACATTTATAAAAAGTAGATAACAAAGCAAAGAAATTCATAGGTCGAAGTAGTGTTAATAAGCATAATTTTTAAAACCAAATAGTTATCAAACGAGATCTTAGTTTTTCAAACTTAACTTGAATTTTGAAAACATTTGTAAAAGTAGATAAGAAACCCGTAGGAGGAAGTGATGTTTTTAAGCTTACTTTTTAAAAACCAAAAATCAAAAATCAATTAGTTATCAAACCGGATCGAAATTTTTTTAAAAGTTATACTAATAAGAAATAAATATTTACTTCAAGTCGTCAATATACATTAATAGATATAGTTTTAACTTTATAAACATCATCCATTCAGACACTTTTTACTCTTACTCACAAAATATCTTTTTTTACTTTGGATTGCTTGTGTCTATGGAAGATTATATTTCTATACAAAAAAAGTTTGTTTGTTTGTTTTTTTTTTTTTTTTTTGAGAAATACAAAAAAAGTTTTGTTGTTTCAAAAATAAATTACCAAAGTCTTGTAATACAAAGAGGAATAGTAGAGAAATATACCGATAATTGAAGTGGAAAAAAATGGTGGAAATTTCTTCAAAAACAAAAAATGAATCCTAGACAATGGAAATCTGCCATTATTTTTTCCTCCTGTTTCTTCCATAAATTATGATTAAAAAGCATTCTTGATTATATTGATAAATTTTAAAATTTTAAAAAGAAAGAAATTGCATGCAATGCACGAACAACTTTCATAGCAACCCAAATGGCCCATAGCCCATTATTTGTACTCCAACAAGCCCATATATGCAAGCAAAAATAAGCCCAACTTCAAAAACAAGGGACAGATAGGTTAAATAAACAACTAAAACAACAACAACAACAATAATAAAAATAAATGCAATCCTATGATGTATATAATGAATTTGAGATTTTCATTTTGGCCAATCTAAGTAAAAATTCAACTGGTTAAGGCATATATACTATCAACGAAGATGTTAGATATTCAAATCTCCACTTTCTCTTTCTCTATATATAATAGATTTGAAAAAGAATAACTTCTATGGTTCCCACATTAAGAGATTTTTTAAAAATTTGAGAATGATTCCCAATTCCACTCATTTTTTCCAATATTTTCCTTTATTCTTAAAATATATGATACTTTTTTTTTTTTTGAAATATGGAGGGTGGAAGATTCGAATCTTTGACCTTTTAGTTGATGGTACATGTTTTATGTCAGTTGAGCTATACACATATTGGCTAAAATAATTTATTCTATACCATAAAATTTATAACAAAATGAATTATTTTTAATAATAAATACCTTTTCTATCTAAATGGGAGATAAGTCATATATTATCTTTCCTAAGATAGAAGGTTCGATCCCCTTATTTATATTTGTTGAACTAAAAAAATAAAAAATAAATAAAAAAAAGTGAACTTTGGTAGCTATTTTGCCTCGTATTGTAGAGTATTTAACAATCTTTATTATATCACAAATAATTTATTTTACTGACATCAAAATTACTTTTAGAAAACGTAATGCTCCACTCTTAAACAAAATGCTAGTTCATTAAAACAACAATATTTGTCAAAATAGTATTATAAAGTTACAATATTCACCCAAGTAGTTTTAAAAACAATTTATTTCTAAAATTGGTTTAAAAAAATAATAATACTTTAAAAAAAATCCGAAAGGACTTCAAAATTTAAAATATGATCATGTTTCCGAATTTTGCTTAAAGAAAAAGTTTTTTTTTTTCCCTCAAAACTTAAAGAAAAGTTGATAAATGACTATCAAAACAATAATTGGTGACAACTCGAAATAACTTTTTCCTAAAAAAATCACTCTTTTAGAAAGAATGTCAGTGGCTTCACATCGTAACCATATTGCGTCACCACCAACAAAATGAGACCTTTTTTTTTTTTTTTGAGTTCCAATAAAATGAAAGTTTCATTAGCAAAAAATTATCAGAATTTGGATGCTACAACGAATTTATTGGCAATTTTTTTTCACTAGCAAAACTCTTTGCTGACAGAAAATTTTCTTTTATTGACAATAAAATTTGTTGAGAAAATTCGCTTACTTGTAATGTGATCCAATTGAAACTATTCAACTTAAAATCTACAAGTTAAATTACAAGTTTAGTCCCTCAATTTTGAAGTTTGTGTCTATTTGGTTCCTAAATTTTCAAAAGTGTTTAATAGGTTTTTTGAATTTTGAATTTTGTGTCTAGTATGTCCTTGACAAATTTAAAATTTTTAAAAATTAATTGATCTATTATATATAAATTTGAATTTTATGTCTAATGGAACTCTAAGTTTTCAATTTTGTGTCTAGTAAATTCGTGTATTTTAAAAATTTTGAAAGTTCAAGAACTAAATTTGTAATTTTTAAAGTTTAGGGACCAAATTGATACAAACCTCAAAGTTTAGGAACTAAACTTGTAACTTAACCAAATATAAATAAATGGTGAATTTAATGCCTTTTATTAATTGGACTTTTATAGTTTTGGCTTTGGCTTAGTTTGGGATTGTTGTACCTTTTTAAATAATTGCTGGTAACTGTGCTTTTAGAAAAATCAGTTGTGAAATAAAGTAAAAGAATGTTTGGTAAATTTCAATTTTAAATTAGAAAAATCTAGTTATGATGTTTCGTAAATTAATACAAAATTGTTGTGATTTAGTTAAAATGGCCAAAGTAGGCTTATTATTTCAATTATTTTCATATTGATATTTAATTTATAACTTATTACAAGATAACTATTAAAAAAATTTATATGATTTAAATTGCATCTAATTGTTTAATTTAAATTATTTGATAAAAGTTTAAGAAAAATAATTGTTATATAACAATCAAATCATCACAATTTAATTAATATAAGAGAAAATAATAATGTGAAAAATATATATAAATATGGAAGGATAAATTTGAGATTTGTAAACGGTTAGAGAAGATGTAGCAAATTTTTAGGAAAACTAAATCTAAAAGTTGGTATCTATAGCTATGTAAATTGAAAAGTGATTCTTATAAATTAAGAAATAATTTGTTTTACCAAACAGCCTAAATCGTTATGATTCGCCCATAATTGCTTTTTATGCAATCCCAAACGGAGCCTTGGTCTTAGTACTTTTTTTATTTAACCAATTTTTGGTTGATTATTTTGGTTGCAAAGTGTGAGGTTTTTTTAGTAGAATGAATGTGAGGCACGGAGATTTGAACCTCCAATCTCAAAAGAAGCAATAAAGGTTAATTATTATTGAGCTATGCTCATGTTCGCTGTAAAGTGTGGGTTGACATGCCTTTTAAAGTATTTATAGATGAATAAAAGTGCTTTTTAAAAAAATTGATAGTATTTGGTTAAAATTTTGAAGATTTTAACTAATTAAAAGCACTTTCTAAGACTTTCTAAAATTAAAAGTAGTTTGCAAATTTTTTAAAATAGATTAAAAAAAACACTTATAGTATTTTTAGATGAAGCATTTAATTAGTTTTCTCTCAAAAGTGGTATCAAAAAAAAGTTTTTGAATTAAAAATATTTGTTTTTCTAAAAGCATACCAAACACATCGTAGTGAAATAGTGTTTTTTTTGTTACCTAAATTTTAGGTTTTTCAATAGATTTTTGCTAGTTTGTTTCATAAATTGAGGTGGCTTATTAACCCACTTTTATAAAATTTCAAGCTTTGCTTTTGGGAAGGGTGTTATTTATTTAAGTATTACAATCCAAATGTTGAAGGTGGAATTTATGAACCCTACAACCCTCGAAAGACTACGTTAATCTGAATATAGCTTTGTGAATAAGCATCTATTATCATTTCTAAGGTTGGAAGCTCACTTATGTATTTGTTGAACTAGAAAAATGGTTTCAAGAGGTTAGTAATAATGTAACTAGTTAAGTTATGTACTACTAGTTGAGTTATGATTAGTTTAGTACATATAGAGGTCAATGTCTTAAATTTCATTATTGAGTTGAATATTTAATTTGATATAATTAAAATTTTAAAGTTAGAGTTGACTCATTTGTAGAGAAATGAAAAATAAATTCTTCCTTTTATTTTACTTAATATTAAAATTAATTAACAAAATTAATACATAAATTGTATTAATTAATTAAATCACAATAAAATCAAACTCTTTTAAAAAAATTACTAGTATACTTTACTACTCATGGGAAGTATTTAATTTAAGTTTTGAAATTAATTTTGATCTAACTTAAGCATCTGAGTCAGTGTGATGTTAGCAGTTTTCTTTGTTTTGCAGGTCACATCTTTCTCCTGAATTACAAATTTTCTATTGAATCACGTGTAGATTAGGTGAGCTTCCTTTGCTTAAATTTGCACCTCAACAATACATAATCAGTTAAATGTTACACTTTTTTCAAAGAGATCTATCATAATTCTTGGAAAATAAATAATGAATAATGAATAATAAAAATTAAAATAGATCTTATACAAAATTTTAAAATTAAAACAAAACATTTAAGGTCTCATTTGATAACCATTTTGGTTTTAATTTTATGTTTTTAAAAATTATGTAATTTGTTTCCTCATAATTTTTTGGTAAGCTTTTCATCTTCTAATTTAAAAACACATTTGAATTCTAAGCCAAATTCCAAATTCCAAAATCAAGTTTTTAAAAACTATTTTTTTTTTTTTGTTTTCAAAATTTGACTTAATTTTTTAAAAGGTTTTAAAAAAGTTAGTAAGAAAACTATAAGAGTAAGTTAGTGTTTATAAGCTTAATTAATTTTTACAAACACAGTAAACAAACAACAAAATTTATACTATCTAAATTGAGCTTAAGGAGAGAAACTTTTGATTTTCCTATTTGTCTTTTCTTAATTTAAAGATTTCTCATTTTGCTCTTCTTAATTTAAAGATTTTCCCTTCTATCATTTTTAATTTAAATATATATTTATTTAATTATACTTATTTATTTATTATATTAAAAAATATTTGAATCAAGGTTCTAAAATCTCTACACATGTGATCTCCAATTAGATTATGATCTATTGTAATTGAGTATATATAGTACATCCCACAACTTAATTTTTTCATACAAAGTTATTTTCATCAACATCTTCTAAATTTATCTTTGTGGATTGATTTACAAAAGCACTATACTACTGGTGGGATTGTGTCATTCTTCTTTGTTTAGTTGTTTGATACTTTTTTTTTTCATTTTACTCTCTCATTTTTTCTTTTCTTTTTTCGAGGAGGAGTCTTTTCTTTTCTGTTATTATTATTGTTTTTTCTTTTTTCTAAGGGTTTTGTTTTAACTTTGTTTTTTCAATTTGTGGAATATATGTATGTAATTTGTTTTTCTACTACCTATCACTCTTCTTAGATTATTATTATATTGTTTCTTGATGATTCAATCTTCAACAAAATATGCAAGAGACAAGCTTTTCTAGCTTTGTCATTAAGGTTCACAATTCAATGGTCTTTAAATTTGTTTGCATCTATGCAGAATTCATATACTAATAGATTAGATTGTCACTCTTCACCCATGCCAAATCGAAATTATATTTGATTCTACTGCAATAAAAACTAATTATCATGACAATAGGTTGCAAGAAAATCTCATGGATTGATTTTTCATTAGAATTTTTAGTAATTTAAAAAAATACCACTTAATAAAAATGCAGTTTATTTTTTTCACCTCTTTATATGAAAAATTTATAATCAAATAACATTGATTTATTCACAAAATAAAATTTTTAACTCGAAAAAAACACAAAATACATTTGTAAAAGATTACATTATTATAATTAAAATTTCATGAAATGGTATGTATGTCAACAATTTGGCCCCTTCATTTTGAATATTGAATTAAATAAAATGTATGGTGTTAAATTCAATTTCATATATTATTTAAACATTCGTGTAAATGTCCATTCAAATTATATATATATGTAAAATTGAATCTCAAATTTGTTAGTAAATAATGTATCACAAAATGAAAATCTCAATGAGTGATTCTCTCTTAGATATTCATTCATTAAAATCTTAATGGATTGTTCTCTCTAAATATTCAATTATTTTGGATATCGCATAATATTTAAGTCTCTTTCTCATGGGTAAATAAATTAGATTTGTCAAGTTTTAAATTTTAATGTTGTGTTAGTTTTTAAAGTTTCAATTTTTTCTATTATATTCAATAGTTTTGATTATAATAAATTTGTGTTATGGAAATTGTTATTTAAGTGTTTAGGTGATATAGCAATAGGAGAGAATGTATAAATTGAAAAGAATGATTTAACATAATTTAGTATAACTATTTTGGTCAAATTGATAAAATAAGAGTGAATATGCATATATTTTATTGCATGTCATTTTCGGTTGTTTTAAAAGTTATTTTGAAATTTTAACCCACCTAATAAAATAAAGCATTAAAAAAAGTTATATAAAAGGAGCCATGAGGGAGAAAATTTTATAGTTAGTTTTTATCAAAATTGATTTGATAATAATAATAATTTCAATGCACAAAAATGAATATGTTCCCAAAATTTATAAAGAGATGGTTAATAGAGACTAATTTTATTATTATTATTATTTTGGAAAAGTTAGTAGGGATTAATTTTAAAATTTATTGAAAGTACAGATACTAACGATTAGAATGAGACCCAAAATACAGGAATCAAAATAGTATTTATAGTTGAAAATTTTGTGTCATGTACATATAATTTTTTTTCAAATAATATAACCAAATCAAAATAAAGTCTATACAGTTAAAATCAAATCAATCACTAATAAAACAAACAAAACAAAAGGCAAGATATATATAATTTGTATTTCATATTCATTATAAATTAATTTGAAGCAATATATATATTTTTAGTCACTATTTTTCTTTTTTACTTTCAATTAAAATAGTGAAATTTTACAGCATCACCTGTGTCTTTTAACTAGTAGTTATCAAAATGAAAATGGATTCAAAAGTTGAAACAACTATAATAAGATGTAAATCATATTATATGAACATCAAAAAAAAGAAAAAAAAATTATACGAAAGACTTATTTACTTGCCCCATAAGAAATCCCCAACCACCCCACCTCCCTGTGAATCCATAAGATGCTCTGTTGCACGTGTATAAATGGAAATAATTGCAATAATTTAAAGACTGCGCAATTTCCAAAGGTTTCAAACTTATTTTAAAAATAAAATTAATTTCTTTTATCATATTTATTAATATGATTATTGATATAATAATCAAAAGGTGTGTGAAAATACAGAGTTTGAATTTGACCCGTCTCCAAGGATTCTCTAGAAGGTCAAAAAGGAGACTGAGGTTGGCAACTTGGCATGTTTCCCAAGCAAAGTGATGTCGTTTTTGGACATCACTAAACACTATTAATTATTTTTTAGTCTCATTTTAAAAATTAAAACTAAGTTGAATTTCAATCTTTACATCCATTTAGTTTTAGCCTTTCATTTTTAAAAGTCATATTTGTTTACTAACACTGTATTTTTAAAAGTATTTGTCAAATCCTAATAGAAAAGATTAAAAGTGGCGATTTTGTGTTTAGTTTTTTTTTTTTTAAATTAGTTGAATTTGATTTTGGAGTAGGATATTATAGAAAAAAAAAATTTTAAATGACATATAGAAAGCAATTTTTTTTTTTTTTTTCCATATAGCGTCATCGTGGATTTAGATAATTCTGTTGGTTCAGTTTTAGTAGGGGAAATCACAAAAGTCATTTCTTTATTATTGATTTGACAACCTTTAGATTTAGATTTTTAGTTTTTGAAAATTGTTTTCTTATCATTTCTATATAATGAATTTCATTTTTTTGGAGAAAATATTTGAATATTCTTAGTCAAATTTCAAAAACAAAAACAAATTTTTGAAAACTACTTTTTTTAGTTTTTAAAATTTGTCTTAATTTTTTAAAACATATGTAAAAAATAGATAATAAAACAAGAAAATTATAAGTAAAAATAGTATTTATAAGCTTAAATTTCAAAAACTAAATAGTTATCAAACGAAACCTATATTACTCCAAATTTATGGAATCACAGTAATTGAACCCTACCCGTTATAGCTCTTAATTATAGCTAAGTTTTAATAGTAATTTCCTTTTTAATCCCCTTCAAAAAAAAAATTGTATGAATCCCAATAAAGGCAGCCAAATCTTGCTTCTTCCAGACGGCAAGAGGCAGACGGCTTAAGGGACTAATTAAGTAAATGAATAATTAATTATAAAAATATAAATAAAACATTATATATTTTTATTACGCCTATTACTTGGTAAGGTGTATAAATTTTCATCCTCAACTTTAAATTTCATCCAATTGAATTCTAAACTTGATGAGTGTTGTGATTTTTACCTTCTACAAGAATTATGTAGTTCACCACTAGTTTTAATGAACATTAGAAAACCAATGAAAAAAATCTATTAAAACTCATTGATTTTATAAAATTAAGCTCCATCAATCCACCAAATTGAAAATTGAATAAATGTCTCAATACTTAGAAATTTCAACAAAAATTAAACTCTAGTGTCATATTTCTATTTCAACAAAAATTAAACTCTAGTGTCATATTTCTATTTCAACAAAAATTAAACTCTAGTGTCATATTTCTTGAAGTCCTATTAATTAATTTTGCACTAGCTCTACATTTTGTAATGAATTGAACTCACACAAGAATTTCTTAATTAACAATTATTCTTCAAACTGAAGAAGCTTGTTGAAAAGGTAAAAGTTACAAAATTTATTGAAGTTTTAAGATAAGGATTGCAACACTTACCAAAGTCTATTGTCCAATTTGATGAAATTGAAAGTTTAAAGTAAAAATTGATATACTTACCAACTTTAGGGGTAAAAATTAATTTTTTTTTCTTTAAATATCTGATTCTTTATTATTTTAATTTATTTTTTATTTGGCTATATATATATATATGATTTTTTTTAATTATTTAATCATCTCTGAAAAATTAAATTATAATAAAAAAATTCTATTTTAATACCGCAATTTATATATATTATTTGGATAGAATGTTGTTGATTTTCCTTTAAAATATTTAATATTGATTTACTTATTAACTTTTGGAACGTGCATTATTTATTTATTTTGAATTCAACAATATATGGGATAGGAGATTCAAATCTCAAACTTCTTGATCGAGGGTACATATTTTATGTCGTTGAACTAGGCTCATGTTGGCCATCGTGCATTATTTTAGTTTTGATGATGGTGGTGAGGTTTGCATATGAAAAGAAGATAGAAAAAAGAGAGAAGAAAGGAAGAGAGTGAAGAGGGTAGAAAAAGAAGTATATAAAATTAATAGTTTTTTTTTGGCACATTTAAAAATGTCATGGAAGGTCCAATTACCTATTAATTATCTCTTGAGCTTTCCATTATATTAACTATCCGTCAATAGATTTCAAGAACTATTTAGAACACAAATTTCCAAACCTTGAGGATTAAAATCTCTCTTTTGAAACTTGAAAATTAAATAGACACCAAACTCAAATATCGAGGACTAAATATATATTTGAAATATTAAAATATTAATGTTGGTGTGCGAAAAAGAATTAATATCTCATGAATTAAATGTGTATGTTTATTTTCAAAGTTTTGTTAATAAGAATCAAATTTATTTAATTACTTTAAAGTCATTTATGTAGTCCACATGACTCAATCAATTGAATCTCTTATCCAAATGGTTGAGTAGGTGATCTCTACTCCCAATATAATCACAACGGACAATTACCCTCATTTTCTTTCACTTCTCATTCTCCAGTGAATAAGCATCTATCTATTAACAACATTCATTGTAAAATTGAGCATAACTCAACTAGTTAAGACATATATACTCTTGATCAAGAGGTCAGAAGTTCGAATCATCTCATCTCAACGTGTTGTTGAACCAAAAGAATAAAATAAATAAAATAATAGCAACACTCATTTTCCCTAGCAACTATTATTGTCACTATGAACTTGCACCAAACAAGGAATGACACATAAAATATAATTTATATTATTCAATCATCAATCTTGAATTTAAAATGATTTTTTTTCCATAGTTAATATTTACGGTTGTTGTTTAATTTGTTTTGAATTTAAAATTTTGGGCATAATTATAATGATATCTACAATTTAAGAGTTTAATGGTAGCGATTTTTTTTTTTTTTAATTTGAAGTTTTAATATACCAATTCTCTTATTTTAGAGATAGTCTGTGCATTTTTAATAAATCACTAATATAATTATAACGATCTAAGTTTAATTATAATAATTTTGTAAGTTTAAAAAAGTAATTTTTGAAATCAAAGACATGTGATTGCAATAATTTTTTTTTTAAAACAGGTGATTGCAATCGTATTTGGATAAAGGTATTTGAATCTTTTTATGTCAAAGTACTCATCATGATACATCTATTTTCTTCACCTACTTTTGCTTTAAAAAAGTAAAAAGAAACGAGAAAGTGAAAAATAAAAAATAAAAACTTTTCGTCAAATTCAACTATCGATGGAGGAAAAAGGTCTATATATATATATATATATATATATATATATATATATATATATTTTGAGTTTTACAACATTTGGAATGGAGTGGGGTGGAGGATCTAACCTTCAAAGGTACATGTCAATTATCAATTATGTTTACCTTGGCAAAAAAGTCAAAACATGTATGGATAATGATATATTTTTTTAAATACTCATATCTTTTGGCCTAAATTTTACTTTTTCATATTTTTTTAATTACTATTTTAATATTTATCTTAATTGTTTTATATTAGTTGTGGTACTACTTAATATTAATAATTTAATTCACATAAGTTGTTTCTTCATTTCTTACTAATTAAATTATTTTTAGTACTAATTTGTATTATTTTAAATTAATACTATATTATCTTGTACTAGTTTTAATTAATTAATTGCTAATATATATTGAATAATATAGTTCGGTTAATATTAAAATTAATTAGCAATATTTCGTGATTTCATATCTAATTAATTAGTTATTAAATGAAATTAGTTTTAAAATTATTAGTCCCTATATTTTTCTATACCTAACTTAACAAAGGTTTGTTGCTTGATAGTAACTTTTAATTACATATTCTTTTGATGAAATTAATCAAATAAATGTGATTCGTATTAACAAAACTTTTTAAACAAACATAGACCCTTTGAATAAATTCAAAGGGTAATAATTTTTTTTCACACCAAAACATTAATATTTTAATATCTCAAATATTTAAATCTCAAGTATTTAACTTCCAAACTTTTAATTTCTATACTCATCAAATAATATCTACGGTTCCATGAAAAATTATGTAGATATGTGCGGCATATGAATTCAATAGTTAAGACATCTCTAATTTCTCTAAGTTCAAATCTCCCATCTCACTTATAATATATATATATATATATATATATATATATATATATATATATATATATATATATATATATATATATATATATATATATATATATATATATAGTTCCAAACAAGCCATCAAATAAAACAATTTTCAAACAATTTATTAAATCCATTTGTAAGGATCCTTTCAATTCATATTTAAACTAATCTTATGATTGAATCTTCTTTTTGTTTTTATTTCAAAATTTTAATCCTTGACATTTAATTCTTAAAAAAAAAAGGTTTTACTTTCGTTGTTGGATCTTTTTAAATTTTAATTTCGTCTGTAAACTTTTGTATCCATTTTGGGATAAAAATAGTGTCTACAATTTTAAAGTTAGCCTCAATTTTTGCTTTTGATATGTAGTGCTAGTTTGGAAACTAGTTTTGGAACAGTTTTAAGTGTTCTTATGCTTCCACTCAATTTTAATTTGGTTTCATTATCTTCTCTTTCCTATTATTAAATTCCTAATGTCGCATAAATACATGATATGATATTTCATTTTATTGATGTGAAACCTCCGTCAACTATACTAATTCAACATTTGAATTAAGTTAAGTTTTAGTATATTATTTGCTAACATGAGCATGACTCAACTGAAAAAAGTGTATACTCTCGACCAAGAGATCAAATGTTCGAATTTTCCACCCTACATATTGCGAAAAATAAAAATGTTAGTATATTATTTTGATTAAAAAAATTAGGACAAATTTTTGTTTTGGTGTGCAACCAAAAATATTGATTGAATTTGACTCAATATATTTTGAAACGGGACCACGAATAACTTGTTGCATAGACTATTTAATGTTTTCCATTAATGCTCGATATGCACATTTAATTATAAATTTTAATTAAAGAATGGGGATGATAATATATAAAAAAAATTTAAAAATATAGAGACAATTGAAACGAAGGTAAAGCTATAAGGACTAAAAAAAGGTAATTGGACCTATTTTTTAAACCTAAAGTGGAATGAAGACATATTTGGACAACACTTTTAATAAAGTTTTTATTTTTGTTTTCTTTTAGCATCTTTTAATAGTAACATAGATCTTTTTTTCAGAAAATAATGATAGGAATTATTCTTCCTTCTAAAATCACATGCTAGTTGAATTTTAATATATGTAATAAGTCAAAACCTTTATAATTCATTTCTTGAAAGTATTTCAAAAATAAATTTTCAAACAAACATTTAAATTTTTATCCTATCTATATAGGTCATTTCTTATTAAAAATTAAACTAATCATTAAAGAAGCATTATTTTTGCATGATTTTAAATCATTCACCTCCATTTGTTTAAAAATATATGGTTCCATTGATAGCAATATCAAGTTATTATCGTACTCAAAACAAAAAAAACAAAAAAATCAAGTTATTATCATCCAAATAACTTATATCTTTTTCAGGCGCATTAAAATTCTGGAGAAAATTTATAATATTGCCAATTTCTATTTTAAAATTATAGTTGTTTAATAATAATTTTCTTTATCATACCATTTATTTTTTTAAAAATGTTTTAAAATCTTAGAAGAATTTTAAAAACTAAAAAAATATTTTTCAATTTTTTTTTTGTTTTGATTCTTGAAATTTGACTAAATTTTTTTAAAAAACTGAAAAGTAAAAACTTGCTCACTATTCTTTTCTCTTAAAGAATTGTTCAATATTTTAAAATACTTTTAATCAAGTCATATTATTCTAAACAAATAGTTTTTTTTTATATATATAATTATTGTTGTCATTTTAAAAGTAGATTACATAATTATACAACAAAACTAAAATCAAAATTGCTATCAACATATATCAAATAACTTTGAAAGTTCCTGTCGTTATATAATATATGAAATGAAATTTAAAAAAACAAAAGATCAAAAAATTGTGTAGTAGTTGAATTTGAATCATTGGATTTGACCGTTTCTAAAATAGTTGGATTATTACATACCAACTGAATTCTTGAAGCCCATTGGTTTATTTTCTATTGACATGTCAACATATACTATAAATTTTAATGCAAATGTCCAAGTTCAATTATAATTTAAAAATGGTCCCCAAGTTTATTTTAATTACAAATAATTTGGATTAAATAATAAAAATGGCAATACTTGAGGGTGTAAAGCAAGATCAGATCATCCTTGGCACTACTAAGTCCTAACACGTATTATATTAATTAAACAAAAGTTTATAAAATTGACTTTTTTGTAAGATAGCGTCACGAGATGGCTGTCACCATTTGTGAGAAATATATATATAATATAATATCATATAATATCATATAATATAATATAATAAATATAATATAATATAAAGTGGAAACCACCATGCAACCCAACATTCTTATCCCCATTGGTACCTTGAACAATGTTGCTAAAAAATTGAAAATTTTTGATTAAATTGAGTTCGTGAGATCATGTAAGAGTGAAAAATATAAAATTAAAAAAAAAACGTTGAATAATAATTAAAATAACAACCATTGATGAGTTCATGTAAGAATGCATGAAGTAAAAAAATGATAAATTTATATGATATAGGATCAGTTTGGAATGAATTTATAATCATTTTGAGTTAAAAATACTTTATATTTTAATTTCATGAATAGACATAATACTCTCCCATAAAATTTAAACTTATAGCTTTCATTTGTCTTAGTACATATAATAACTTTCCTGACTTGAAATGTTATATAAGTTTGATCCATTAAACTGTTGGTATGCTAATGATTGAAAAACTGAGAGAAAGTTCTTCTAACATTTAGTGATTATAAAAACTTAATTGAGAAAAAATAAATACAAAATAATGAAGTTGGACTTCTAAAAGATTACGGACCAAATTCAATAAACACTCAAATATTGGGGATTAATAGATATATTTAGCCTAATTTTTTATATTTATTTTCTGTTAAAAGTAATTATAATTTTATTATTTAATATTCAAAAAATATTTCTGAAATAATAAATATTGAGAGTGCGATTAAAATCCCACATTGACTAGATAATGGGAAGATTATGAGTATATGAGTGAGGGACAATAACTCCATTGGTGTGAAGCCTTTTCGGTGGAACCAAAGACAAAATCATGAGGGTTTATGCTCAAATGGACAATATCATACCATTTGTAGAGATATATAGATATACATGGAGGGTCACATTGTCCCCAACAAGAAAAAAAAAATAGTCATTTTTTTGTGGGGACCATGAAGTTCGAGCATGCATGCATAGGCTATATAAACCCATGTTACATATGCCGACGTTTATAAAATGTTTTATAAATTATGCATACCATCTTTTACAAATCATAAACCCATAAATTAAATGCATGTTATATAAACTTAGTTTTTTTTTCTTTTCCTTTTTGAGTTCAACAAAGAGGTGGAGGGTTCGAAGCTTCGAACTTTAAAAAAGTAAATAATGATTTGACTAATTGAACTATATATGCTCATTTAGGTTTTTTTTTTTTTTTTTTTTTTTGAGTTCAACAACATTTTGAGAGTGGGAAGATTCAAACCTCTAACCTCCTGATCGAAGGTACATATCAATTATCGATTTGCTAAACTCACTTTGACATGCTCATTTAGGCATATAAACGTAGGTTTTATAACATGTTGATTTACGATATAAATGTATATCATATAAACTTAGGTTCCCAACTTTAAACTGCATATATCTAAACTTACTTAAACAGTGAGCTAAAATCTCCTATTCTTTTACAGGTGTTTGGTCCATATGTTGGCAAGTTTTGAGAATAAGACATTTGTGATTAAAACTGCCAAAAATGAGATTGATTTATATTTGGAATGTTTTGAAAATAAAGAATATAATATTTGGTAGATAAGGTAGAGAATCATACATCAATATGATTTCCACCTAATTTAATGAAAAGTCATAAAGTTGAAACTTCCAAATTAAAATGAGATTTTGGATCACAAAGATCAGGAAGTCTCACCAAACACTTCTCTAAAGAAACGTTGGCTCTTAGCTTTAATAAATATGAATACATGAAGCATGAAGTTTGAAAGACTTTAGTTTATCTAAAAAATAAAAGATAGATAGACTTAACTTTGTGTAACTTATATTTGAATTGAATTTTTACAATATAATATTTAGTACGTATGTTTATAATTTTTAAAAGCTTGTATGAAATAAGTGTACTTTCTTCCTCCAATAATCTAATTTTGATTTCCGAACTTTGACTTTATTTCATTTTGATTATTGTATTTTTTATAAAATTGTTTTAATCCTCAAATTTTGCATAAAAATCTATTTCAACATTTGCATTTTTCAAAATTTTAACACAATTTAATAAAAAAAAATCCAATGCTAATTTGCGGCAGAGTTTGCCAAATTCAGAAGTAAAACAAAATTTTAATTTATACAAAGAATATCTCAAACCACAATGAATATAAATATTTATAGACTAAAACCGAGCTTATAGAACCTTTAAAAAATTATCTTCTTTTTATCATTGATTAGATATTAATAAATTTGTTTCCTTTCAAGATCACAATTTCATAATTTTCAATTAGGTTTCTTCTAACATACAAGTCCATTATTTAAGGGGAAAAAAAGTTGAGAGATTCTATAAAGTATTTGTTCTATAAATGCCATCATTTTCTCCTAAATAAACAATTAAAAAAAACCACCATAAATAATGCCATCATTCCTCTAGGGCCAAAACATCTCAACCACTCCATTATATATAGAGAGTGGATAAACCATATCATCCTATATGTATATGAGGGATGTTTGTTTTCATATGTTATATGTATATATTAAACCATATCATCCTATACCTATATGTATATATTGTAAAAAAATAACTACACATATTAAAATAATTAAAAATCAAACATCTAACCTAAAAAAAAAAGAGAGTATGAAAACAACATGAGTCTCCAAGCTTTTGAATTGATAGTCATATGAGTATATACATATCACAAACGTCGGTAGGACATTATGATGGATTAAAAATTATTAAAAAAATATTATAACTTCAAACATAATCTTTAAGAAATTTGTTTCTTTCTCATATTATAAATTAATGATAATGAATTGTATAAGATACAAGTCTTTTTTTTTTTTTTGGAGTTCAACAACATGTGAGAGTGGAGGGATTTAAACTTCTAGCCTCTTGATCGATAGTTTATACCTTAATCAGTCAAGCTATGCTCAGGCTAGCAGATACAAAAACGTATCTAAATCTATTGTTGGAAGACATATTTGATTTCATTATTTATAGGTTACAATTGTTCTATGTAAAGAACTACATCTCTTATTTGACACGGAATATGAGAAGAGTTGACGTGATAAATTACCTAATATACTAAACATCATAATCTCTAGTGACTAAGCTATGACCACCTGAAGTTTCCATGTTTCTAATTTAACCATTCATTAAATTAGAAATATATCTAATGATAATTATAATTTTTTTTATGACAATTTGATAATTATATCTTCTATATGCCACTATTTTTTCTTTGTTTTGGATCACTTTTATATTGGTTCAATTCAAATAACCAAACACATTAAGTACATATGTGCCCCCACATAATGGATTTCCAACCCATTGCTCTAAAATAAATGTCAATTTGAATATTATTGTATGCAACTATAAAATTAAGAAAGAGTGTGGAGAGAACTTTGCAATTATATATATTCCTTGTCCTCCAATATGCTAATTTGTTGAGCTCCAAACAAGTGTCCATACTTTATGCAAGTGCCACAAGATCTGTCTTAATAAACTTTGCAACTAATTATTCAATCAAGTTCAAACATTCACCCTATTGAAAGGGCTTTTTTTTTTTTTTTTTTTTTGGTTTAAAGAAAAAGGTGATTTGGAGATTCATTACCTTCCAAACAATTAAAACTAAAATCAAATCAATCATGTTGGTTACACCAAATTGGAATGAAACTATTTTAATATTATTCTCAATTTTGATTAAGATTTCCAATATTACATCATATGTGTACTTTAATTTGGGATTACTCTAACTTCTAAAATAATTACCAACAACTGTACTTTTAGAAAAATCTATTGTAATATGAAACTATTTTAATATTATTCTCAATTTTGATTAAGATTTCCAATATTACATCATATGTGTACTTTAATTTGGGATTACTCTAACTTCTAAAATAATTACCAACAACTGTACTTTTAGAAAAATCTATTGTAATATGAAGTAAATTAGTATTCGATACATTTTAATTTTTAACCAGAAAAAGAAGATTAGAGTATTTAGTAAATTAATATTAAATTATTGTGCTTTAATTATAATGATGGATAGACATATTATTTCAATTATTTTTATTTTTATGTTTATATTTAATATCTAAATTTGTTATAAGATAATTATTTAATAATTTATATTATTTAATTTGCAGATTGTTTTGTTTACTCTAAATTATGTGATAAATTATTAGGGGGAAAATCTTATAAAAAATTGAATTGATCAAGATTTTGTTTATAATTTAAATATAAAAAAGATATAGGAGGAACACAGCCATGAGATGACCAGTTGATTTCAAAAGCAACTATCTACGTGATTTTGAAGTAAGAATAAATTAGAAAAGTGATTTTATACTAATGAATGAATAATTAGTTTTACCAAACATCTTAAATTATTAAAATTCTCTTGTGATTGTATTTGACCCCTCCAAAACAACACTTCCAAATGAACCTTAAATCAAATTTAATTTTAGAATACTTAAAACAAAGTGAAAATATATGTAATATAATAAAAATTTGATTAAACTAAACCAAACTAGCTAAAAATCAATCCTAGAAACAACCCGACAAAGAATCCATTTAGAAAAGATTCTAAAGGGTAATGAGAAAAAGAAAAACCAATCTTGAAATCAAACAACATCAAATTATTTAGATTTTAAAAAGTTGCTAATTTTTGGAAAAGTATATCAAGTCATATTTTAGAAGGATGAAAAATAGTTTGATAAACAAAATTCATGGACAAGTTTTCTAACCTAAAAGGTAAAAAGAGGTTGATAATAAAATATCCAAAACAAGGTATTTGTTCCCCATGGTTGATAACAATGCATAATGCAACTTTTGGAGACCATAGAATGACACTTTTTCTGAAGTGTTGGTTTCTTTTTTTCTTCATCTTTCTTGATGTTGTCTTTTAATTTTTAATGTTTTTTGTTTTGGTTCTAATGGCATCCTTTGTTGTGTTTTTGTGTAGGAATCTTCTCTTTGTTTGAGGAATTTAATTAGGTGAGACACTTGGACTTCATTTGGAGAGGCTTTCTCTCTCCCTTGAAAAGGGAGCCAAATAAATAATAATTAACAAAAAAAAGTTTTTACAAATGACCAACAAAATATTGAAAAAGACATCTATACTTCTTGAAAGCTGTAAATTTAAATTTCCACCATGTATATTTTTTTTAATAATATCTTGAAAATTAAAAAACAAAACAATAATTAAAAAGTGATGAAAAATATAACAAAAGTTAGAATTAATAAATAAGTAATTATAATTAATTAATATGTAGGTTCATTTGTAATTGTTATGATTATAGTTAATTGATATTTAGATTAATTAACCGTTTATACATAAATGACCATCACATAAAATACAAACCGAGTTAATTAATGTTTTTGAAACAAACAAAAAATAGTTTTTAAAAATTTGTTTTTTGTTTTTTAAATTTGCTAAGAATTAAATGTTTACTTAATAAATATGAAATTCATTGTAGAGAAATAATTAGAAAACAAGCACAATTTTTAAAAATCAAATAGTTATCAAACGAAGTCTAAAGTATTAATAATCTTTTTAATAGATTGAAAGTTTGAATCCTCATTCTCCTTCAACCATTAAACTATACACTAAAGAAATTTTAATAGTAGTAATTAATAATTCAATACATCTCAATCACTTATTATCTTTTAATTTTTTTTATGACTATTTTATTTACATTATGCAATATTTATTTATTTGTAGCTATCCAAATAAAATTAAAGCCAAAAAAGTTCATAGTAAAATTCTTGAAACAAATCAAGTCATGTTTGATTTATTTGTTTACTTTTCTTCTTTGGCTACATGACTTTTCACGCATAAAAGTTCCATAGTTTCCAAATGCTGTGAAACCCGCCCACCAACAAATAAGTCAAAAGTTGAAAAAAAAAAAGTGCGGCCACGTTAATTTAATCTTCTCGTAAAGTGCTTTTTTCAAAATCAATTTTGCTCTCAGAATACCGATTAAAGAAATGGACAGAAGATCATTACTGAACCTGGTCATTTCTCTAGATTCTATGCAAATCCATTACCTGTTTTTGGTTGTAATATTCTTTAAAAACAAACAGAGAAACAAGAAAAAAAAAAAAACATTTGTTCTTCAAAAAGTCAAACGGCGAAATTTCCGGTGTGTTGAGGGACATTTTTACTTGGCTTGCAAGCATACGTGTTGGATCTTTTTTGCTCTTGTTTTTTGAATCTATGAAGAAAAAAAGGTGGGGAGAATTTGAGTGTTTCTTTGACCTTTCAAAGCTTTGTTTTTGCTTTTGATTTAGTGGATGTGGATGCCATTTTAGCATTTTATTTCTAATGAGTTTGAATTTTGGAAATGGGTTTTCAATTTTTTTTTAAAACCCATAAAAAAAAAACAAAAAAGAAAAAGAAAGGCGCTTGAGCTTGAGCCTCAAGGAATGAGAAAGTGGCAGTTTTTGAGAAGCCCCTTTATAAAGCTCTGCCTCAAAACCTTTCTAGAGTAAGTGCCAAAAGAGCTCTTTCTTCCAAGTGCTCTTCCCAAAAGTTGTTGGTTTTCCCCCTTTGCTTTGATCTTCTGCAAGGTTTAGCACCCACTTGCCATTTTGTTTTTTTGTTGGAGCTTTCTTGTGGTTGTGTTGTCTTTTTTGATGGTGATTTCTGTTGTATCCTTTTTCATGTGGGATTGGGATATATTCTTCTCAATGATGCATTTGATCATTTCTTCTTCTGGTTTTGATTTCAACTTTTCTTTTTTTCTTGATCTTTTGTCCATTTTCTGTGTTTCTTTCTATGGTAGAGCATTTTGGGGAACTTTTTTTTTTCTTTCATTCTGTTTCACTTTGGTTTCTTTTGAAGAAAATGGAATGAGGAAATGAAGAAAGTCTAATCACTTTTCTCTTCTGATTTTCAGCTTTGCCTGAATAAGGGAGAAAGAGAGAGTAAAGTAACTCCTCTGTTTTTGTGTAAATACTCTTTTTTTTTTTTTTTTTGTCTCTATTCCATTTTCTCTTTGTTTCATATACAAGTTTCAGCTACTTGTTAACCAAACTTGTTCTAGATTTCGAAATAATGATTCTAATATGCCATTTTTGTGTGTGCTATTTTCCAGTAGGTAGAACTTGAATTTAGGACACCAACATGGAGATAGAAAATGGTCTAGATGGAAACTCAAATAACACAGATCAACCAAGCTCATCAAGAAGCAATGAAATTGAGAAAAGCTCCAATAACAATGGAAACCAACAAGATTTGAACATCAAAAATGGAGATGGGAAAACGAATTCAGTTCCGTTCTACAAGCTGTTCTCATTTGCCGATTCGACGGATGTTCTTCTGATGATCATTGGCTCAATCGGTGCCATCGGGAACGGACTCAGTCTACCCCTTATGACTATTTTATTTGGTGAATTGACTGATTCATTTGGGGGTAATCAGATTAGCTCAGATATAGTTAAAGCAGTTTCCAAGGTGAGAGATTATGTTAAGTTTATGAAGAATCCCTTTTTGTATTACCACAAGAAAAGCTTCATTTCATTAACTTTGTTGCCTTCAAAATGTTGTTGTGCAGGTCAGTCTCAAATTTGTGTACTTGGCAATTGGATGTGGTGTAGCGGCTTTTATCCGTAAGACATTTTCGATTCCGAGTTTTATCGATTTTGTATTAACTAAACAATTCTGATTGTTGAATTCTTTGTTTGTTGTATATCAGAGGTGGCTAGTTGGATGGTCACAGGGGAGAGGCAGGCTTCAAGATTAAGAGGTTTGTATCTCAAAACTATATTGAGACAAGACGTTTCTTTCTTTGACTTGGAAACGAACACCGGAGAGGTGGTCGAGAGGATGTCGGGAGACACCGTGCTTATACAAGATGCAATGGGGGAGAAGGTAACAACATTTAGTATAAAAGTTAAGCTTAAAATTTCATTACATGGAATAGATTGATGCTTAAGAAATCCATCTCTTCTTCATTCAGGTTGGAAAATGTATACAGCTTTTATCAACATTTTTTGGAGGCTTTACAATAGCTTTCATTAAAGGGTGGCTTCTAACACTCGTCATGTTATCGGCCCTTCCTCTACTTGTAATTTCCGGGGGTATTACATCGCTAGTTATTACGAAAATGACGTCCCGTGGTCAAAGTGCTTATGCAAAAGCAGCCGATGTCGTCGAGCAGACGATCAGCTCAATTAGAACTGTATGTTATATAGTCCAAACTTCATAGTGTTCTTTTCTTGGACTTTATATTCTTTATGAAAGATGACTCTTAATACTTTACTGCTTTGTAGGTTGCATCATTTACTGGAGAGAAACAAGCTGTGAGCAATTATAAAAAGTTTCTTGTAAACGCTTATCGATCAGGTGTTCATGAAGGCTTGGCCGTGGGACTCGGTTTCGGAACTATTTTTGCAGTACTTTTCTTCAGCTATTCATTGGCTATATGGTATGGTGCGAAGTTGATTTTGGATAAAGGATACACCGGAGGAGAAGTTCTTAATGTGGTTGTTGCCGTGTTAACCGGTTCCATGTAAGTTTTATTTACATTTCTTCCATTGCACATTACGAAGTTTATCAACTGAATTGACTTAAATATTTACTTGTTTCTAAATGTTTTTATCAGGTCTCTAGGCCAAGCATCTCCATGCCTAAGTGCATTTGCTGCTGGCCAAGCTGCAGCCTTTAAAATGTTTGAGACTATCAAGAGGAAGCCTCTCATTGATGCTTATGACACGAAAGGAAAGACATTAGACGACATTTCAGGCGATATACAATTAAGAGAGGTTCATTTTAGCTATCCTACTAGACCGAACGAGAAAATTTTCAACGGATTTTCCCTCAAAATCCCGAGTGGTATGACTGCAGCTTTGGTTGGACAGAGTGGAAGTGGAAAGTCAACTGTGATAAGTCTAATTGAGAGATTCTATGATCCAAGTATGGGTGAAGTTCTTATCGATGGCATTAACCTGAAAGAGTTTCAGCTAAAATGGATTAGAAGCAAAATCGGTCTTGTCAGCCAAGAGCCTGTGTTGTTTGCATCGAGCATAAAAGATAACATTGCTTATGGAAAAGACGGCTCGACCATTGAAGAGATAAAAGCAGCAGCTGAACTTGCCAATGCTTCGAAATTTATAGACAAACTCCCTCAGGTATCGACGTTTGCTACAAGTTTAATGCATCAATATTAGCTCTGAATGTTTAACTTCTAATATTTGGAGCCTTTGCATCCAGGGACTCGACACGCTTGTTGGTGCACATGGAACTCAGCTTTCTGGTGGTCAAAAGCAGAGAGTTGCCATTGCTAGAGCAATTTTGAAAGATCCAAGAATCTTACTTCTAGATGAGGCCACAAGTGCACTTGATGCCGAATCCGAGCATGTCGTGCAAGAGGCGTTGGACCGTATCATGGTTAATCGAACTACCGTAATTGTTGCCCATCGTCTGAGCACCGTAAGGAATGCAGATATGATTGCTGTCATTCATAAAGGAAAGATGGTTGAAAAAGGTACCGACAAGTTCTTTCTTCCTTTTTTCTCACTCCCATATTGGTTCACTATAGTGTGTGGATTACGATCTTGTGGTTTGGTCGGTTTCGATTGGTTAAACTAGTTTCTACATCAAGAAATTTCATGACATTCTGATTTTGTAAGTTCAAGTTTCAGACAAAATTTTTTTGTTTCTGATAGTTCTTTGTTTGATTGATCAGGCTCTCACACAGAACTACTTGAGGATCCTGAAGGTCCTTACTCGCAGCTTATTAAGCTGCAAGAAGTCAACCAAGAGTCCCAAGAATCTGGAATTGATAAAAGTAGACAAGAAAGTACTTCGGGATCGTTTAGACGATATAGCAAAGGAGCGTCAATGCCACGATCCATTAGCAGGGGATCATCTGGAGTAGGAAACAGCAGCCGCCACTCTTTCTCAGTTTCATTTGGTTTACCTGCAGGAGTCCCTATCACAGATGTTCCCATAGCCGATGAAAATGCACCTCTCGACACCACGGAACAATCTCCACCAGTCCCGCTCCGTCGACTTGCATACCTCAATAAGCCAGAAATTCCCATACTTCTACTTGGATCTGTAGCTGCAATCATCAACGGCATGCTTCTTCCACTTTTCGGCTTACTATTTGCCAATGCAATTGAAACATTTTACAAACCGCCCGATAAACTAAAAAAGGATTCGAAATTTTGGGCATTGATAATGATGTTGCTTGGTGTAGCATCATTAATTGCAGCTCCAGCAAAAACATACTTATTTTCTGTGGCTGGTTGCAAGTTAATCCAGCGAATTAGGTTGCTTTGTTTCGAGAAGATAGTTAACATGGAGATTGCTTGGTTCGATAGGACAGAGAATTCTAGTGGTTCGATTGGTGGCAGGCTCTCAGCAAATGCTGCAACCATACGTGCGCTAGTTGGGGATGCTCTAAGTCAGCTTGTCGAGAATCTAGCAGCTGTTACAGCTGGTTTAGTCATTGCTTTTGCTTCAAGTTGGCAGTTGGCTTTGATAGTCCTTGCCATGTTTCCCCTTCTCGGACTTAACGGCGCCGTCCAAATGAAGTTTATGAAAGGATTTAGTGCAGATTCAAAGGTAAAATCTAAAACTAACTAAAATAGGTTGAAGTCTTAATGAGTATTCGTTAACATTGTTTATCGCTTCACAGTTGATGTACGAACAAGCCAGCCAAGTCGCTACCGATGCTGTGGGGAGTATAAGAACAGTTGCATCATTTTGTGCAGAAGAAAAGGTTATGCAACTTTACAAAAAGAAATGTGAAGGCCCAATGAAATCGGGCATAAGACAAGGCTTGATCAGTGGGACAGGATTTGGAGTATCATTTTTCTTATTGTTTTCAGTCTACGCCGCGACATTCTATGCCGGTGCTCATTTCGTTGAAGATGGCAAAGCAACTTTTGCTGACGTTTTTCGAGTAAGTATCCGTTGAACTGATGGTCATCTCTTTACTCTCATAATCGATACAGCCCTTGTTTAGAGCTAGCTTTTAATACCAAATGTCATTGGCAGGTTTTCTTTGCTTTGACCATGGCTGCTTTTGCCATTTCTCAATCAAGTTCACTAGCACCCGATTCTACCAAGGCAAAAGACGCCACAGCTTCCATATTTTCCATGATTGACCGAAAATCAGAAATCGACCCGAGTGTTGAAATAGGTGAAACATTGGAAAATTTTAAGGGTGAGATCGAGTTTCGACATGTAAGCTTCAAGTATCCTTCCAGACCAGATGTTCAAATTCTCCGAGACCTGAGCTTGACCATTCGATCCGGCAAGGTATTGTTTTTTTTGCCAATTACCTTAAACTTTCCTTGAAAAAACTTTGCACAAGTTTTCATTTTGGTTTTCATGTGGTGCTTCTTTCAGACTGTTGCTTTGGTTGGAGAAAGTGGCTGTGGAAAATCCACTGTCATCTCACTATTGCAGAGGTTTTATGATCCTGATTCTGGTAGTATCACTCTTGATGGAATTGAGATTCACAAGTTTCAACTAAAATGGTTGAGACAACAGATGGGGCTCGTGAGCCAAGAGCCGATCCTTTTCAACGACACGATCCGGACTAACATTGCATATGGGAAGGGAGGAGATGCCACTGAGGCTGAAATAATTGCTGCATCTGAATTGTCCAATGCTCACAAATTCATCAGTGGTTTGCAACAGGTGAGAAAATGAAAAGTTTTGTTGTTTATCACTTAACTTGTTGATATTAGCATTGTCGAGTCGATCGAGATTATCCTTCTTTCTTTTACTTACGTAGTATGTGTTATGCGGTTTTGAATAAAATATGTAGCTTGAGATTAGAAAACCTACGTAGCATTTGTTATACGGGTTCGAAAAGCTTGAAAACATTTAGCTTGAGATTAGAAAGCCTATGATCGGGATGCTATTCATGCTTTTCACATGAATAAGTTTCAAATACGCGAGTTAGCTAAAAAAAACTATGCACTGTACATTTGACTTAATCACCACGAGTTTCAAGCATGTAATGTCATGTACTACTCAACCCCATTTTTGTAACTAAAACATGCATAATAGACGCATCTTAAGAAAATCATTGAAAAATCGACCTTATACTAACTCCTATAATGCAAAATGTAGGGTTATGACTCGATGGTCGGAGAGAGAGGAGCTCAGCTATCAGGCGGGCAAAAGCAACGAGTAGCGATAGCACGAGCGATAATCAAGAGCCCAAAGATCTTGTTGTTGGACGAGGCCACAAGTGCACTCGATGCAGAATCAGAAAGAGTGGTTCAAGATGCGTTAGACAAAGTGATGGTGAACAGAACAACCATAGTAGTAGCTCATAGATTAAGCACAGTGAAAAATGCTGATATAATTGCAGTGGTGAAAAATGGAGTGATAGTGGAGAAAGGAAAGCATGATACTTTGATCAATATCAAAGATGGGTTTTATGCTTCCTTGGTTCAACTCCACACTAAAGCTTCAACTTCATCAGCTTAATGAGCATTTTGCTCTATATTTGTTTTTTTTTCCTTTTCTTTTTTATATATATAATTTTGATTTTTCTTTTTTAATAGCTACTAAGGTGTTAGTATTTTTTTTTTTTTTTTTTGTGTTTTGGTGGTTTATAATATCACATATAGGTGGAGGTATTGTTAACTCTCCTATTTTGCCAAGTTTGAATGAAAGTTCTATATTGACCGTAGTAAAAATCACTTCGGTATGTTAAAAATTTCTTTTAACCATAGTAAAAATGCTTTTAAATGGTTAAAAATAATTTTACAATTTGAAAGCATTTTTCAAAAAAGTCAACAGTACTTAAAAACTGCTTTTCAAAGAAATAATTGATAAGTACTTTATCAAGTGATTGTTGTTTAAATACTCATCTTCTTTGTTAGTTCAATAATAATTGGGAGTTGAGGATTTGAACCTCAGACTTTTTGGTTTAGGATAAATATCATTACCGTTGAATTATGTTCATCTTTAATCAATAATAACAAACACTTTGCAAAAAAAATAATAACAAACACTTTGTTTTCCTAATTATCTTTGCATATACTTTTTCATACTAACTTTTCATCATAATTATAAGTACTTTTTCTCTCCATACAATTTCTCTAGCTAATTCTCTCTAATACTCTCTCACTTATTTCGTTTTTGTAATTTTAAATAATTTTTATTATTTTTACTTTAGTAATTTGTCAATCCAATCAATATTGGTTAAGTAAATGGTAATCATTAAAAAGCATTCTAATTAGATCAAAACCACTTTTAAATATTACACCAAAACAACACTTTTTTATTATAAAAGTACTTATAATGGAAGTACTTCTAATAAAAAAAAAAAGAAACATTTCTTTTAAAGCATTCTCAAATATAAATTATTAATCGAAGGAACTTTGATTAAAAAAAAAATTAATGTTTCCAAGATGCAGTCTTTCTCAATCTTAAAAATACTTAAAAATCACATAAAGCATTAATTACAAATTTGGTCTTTATAATTTTGAGAAAGTTAGAATTTACTTTCTATGATTTTAAATGCTAGAATTAGTCCTTATGGTTTGATAAAACTCTAAAAAATAGTTCCTACCATTAGGATTATTTATGAAGATTTTATCAAATCATAGAGACTATTTATGAGGTTTTATCAAATCATAAAAATGAAATTCTAACTTTTAAAATCATAGGGACTAAATTCTAACTTTCACCGAACCATAAGAACCAAATTTGTAATTTAACCAAAAGTGTTTATAAGAAATGCCTTCACAAACCTTAAATCTAAATTAGTGTCTATTAGTACTTTGGCTCAACCAGAAAATATCTTGTTTTGGAGATGTGATGATGCAAATACATTTCCTACTTTTAACAATTTTAGAAACGGAAAAAAAAAACCTTTTAGTTTTTGAAATTTGATAAATTATTTTTAAAAAAGAAAAAGATCGTGCAAAATTTTTAAAAACTTTTTTTTAGTTCATCAAAATGAGATTGAAGATTCAAATACAAAATGGGCACTCGAAAGCTAAAGGATAGAATTAAGAACGGTATGTATGTATTATGTATGTAATTTCTAAGTTTCAATCATCCATGAAATTAAAGAATTTATTTAATAACCAACATGAACATAACTCATCGATAATTGACATCTACTTCTTCTCTTAAAATCCGAACATACCTCACATTTGTTATACTAAAAAAAATAAAAGAATTTATTTAATAATATAATGTATTGTTGTCACAACAACTTTGACATTAAGTTAGAATATTTAATGCTTGCATATGTTGTTTTAGTGGTCCATTTAAGTATCGTTTGTAACATCATTTGAAATGGCATGTTTAATAAATAAAAGACAAATTTAATTCTCTTTCTCCTTTTTCTTTACTCCAAAATGATTATATAATGCAGATTTTAATATGTTACAATCAAATCAATAATGTAGTAAAAAAAGTAAATCAATAAAGAGTAACAAATTGACCTATATGAGCGTTTCAACATCTCGTCTGAAGCTGTTGTGGACCTTCCTTCCTCAACAACTGCTATGAGCGTTTCGCCCAGCCCCTTCGGTCATGCTTACCTGAACCTATTTTCAAAGCAAAAAAGGTGCGGTCAGCTAGGCCAAACTGGAAAAAAGGGCCCGTGCTGCCCGTTTAGCTGCTCGATTAGATGGAAATTGCTAAACAAAAAGACAACTTATCTTGAATCCTCTTGATGTTGATAGTGTGAAACAACAAAAAAATGGATATCCCAACTGAAGGATCGGCGGAGGTCAGTCCTGTCGAGAGCCATGAAAATCTTATGCTGGAATGTTCGAGGATTGGAGAGTTCTTGAGCATTCCGAGAAGTGTGCGATGAAATAAAGCGCATTAATCTCTTGTTTTGTTTTTTTGTCTGAAACTAAAAGTTACTCGAGAACTATGAATAAAATGAAAGCCCTTTTGAATTATGTTGGTTGTCTTTCTGTTGATTGTGAGGGAAGGAGTGGGGGCTTATGTCTTCTTTGGAACGAGGGGATTGATGTTTCAGTGTGTTCTTTCTCAAGTCACCATATTGATGTTTTTGTTAATTGGAAGAATTTTAAGTGGCAGTTTACTGGAATTTATGGACAACCAGAGTCCCACTTAAAATATTGGACTTGGGAGCTCATTTGCAAATTGTTTGGCCATGATGAATCTCCATGGATAATTGGAGGAGATTTTAATGAAATCATGTGGGAACTATGAGAAATTGAGAGGCCACATTCGAGGGAGGCTTTTTTTTTTTTTTTTTTTTTCCTTAAAATTCAGAGAAGCCATTGACGAGTGTGATCTGTTCGATTTGGGTTACTTTGGTGATACTTATACCTGATGCAATCTGTTAGGGGCCGATAAAATATAATCAATCTAAATTCACTCAACCAGATTCAGACAATATATATTTTATCTAAAAATCCCAGATCAGGTTATGGTTCCAAATACCGCGAAATGAAAAATTGGAACTCACAAGCTTAAAAAAGTAGATAAACCAACCTAAACTTCTAAGCAACAAGAACGATAATTAAAAGATAAGGGAAGAGAAATTGACACCGAATTTATACTGGTTCACCCAATGTTGGCTACATCCAGTTCTCTGCTACCGATGCAGGTTCCACTAAAATGTCAGGGAGAAAATTACAAGAATTTACAACGCTCTCTAGAATGATTTCTCTCACTTTTCTCTCAAGGAAAAGGCTCGCGAATCACTATACAATAAGCTCTCAAAACTCTTCAATGGAGAAAAAACGCTCTTGCAAACTGTAACACCCGTGACGTTTTGGGTAAGTTTAAATTGTTGTTTTGGTAAAGTTTTATTAAGAATTTATTTTTTTATTTGCTTTGAGGGTAATTTGGTGATTTTTGGAAAAGGAAAGGGTATTATGGTCATTTATGGAGAAGATATTTTGATTTTATTATTATTATTATTAAAAAAAAAAAAAAAAGAGAGAAAATTTCTTCTCTCTCTCTCTCGCGCGCGCTCCTCTCCCTCACGGTAACTCTCTCTCTCTCTCTCTCTCTCTCTCGCCGAAGCTCCAGCCCCGCCGCACGCCGTTGCCGACAGCCACGAACCCCGCGGCACGACCGCTGCCCGCCGCTGCTCGCGAGCAAGCTGCCGCGCGAAGCTTGCCGCAGCGTTTTCGTCTGTCTTCCGATCAGCTCGCGCGAAGGCTCCGATCGACGAAAGCTCCTCCACGCGCACGCCGGTCGACGAGGGCCCTTACGCCTGCAATCGTCGGTGGTTTTGAACTCTAAGCTCGCCAGAAAACACCTTTTCAGCCGCGTTTTCAAGGTGGGTTTTCGTTTCCGTGAGAAGTTTGGCATTTTGAGCTCGAGTTTGATTGATTTTCAGCAAAACGACCTCGGATTCTTGTAGATCGGGCTGCAACACACCAGAAACGGACCTCCACGAGCCGATAGGTTGACCCACGCGCCGCCGCCGTGAAGCCCACGCGCCGCCGCTTGCCGGAGTTGGGTAAAAATTGCCATTTGGTCCGTTTCGTCGAGTTATTAATGATAGAATGTGTTTTAGCGTAATTCGGATGGTTTAAGACACGTTTAGAACACTTTTTAGGTGAATTGTCGAGGACCTTGGTTTGTACTCGGAGTGGGGACTCGAGAAGCTCATTACTAGTGGAGAAAGGGTATTTTAGTAAGTAAAGCTTTAAGGTAAGGGATCTCACAACGAAAGAAGTTTTTGAAACCTAGAGCTAGCCCTATATTTACTTTGAAGTTTATGTTTTCGTGTTAAGTATTTAAGAAAGGAAGTGTCTTACATGTATACTCCTTTTACACTAGCTCCATGAGTTTTAATTGAGTTTTCATGTTAAAAAGAATGGAAATGATATGTATGTTTTTGAAATGCGATTTGCCTTGACTTATGCATTCATGATTATGTTCTAAAACGAGCGGGACCTCATGCATGTGTTGTGTGCTCATGAAAAGATTTATGTAAGGCCGTGACGATAATTCTCCCAAAAGTTTTATGTGGGTTATGAGGGAACCCGAGTCTTCGGACTCTCTATGCTCCCGGGGTTCGAGAGTGCCCCACGATGGTAGCCGACGGGCTTGAGTCCTCGGACTCCACGATGGTAGCCTTCGGGCTGAGTCTTCGGACTCCACGATGTATGTTAGCTTTCGAGCTCAACTCTCAGAGTTAGGGAGGACTCTATTCGATGGAAAAAACTATGTCTTCGGACTATTCACGAGGCCCTCGGGAGAATTTAATCGTTCACGAGAGCCGCGAGGAAAAGTACATGGTTTATAAAACGAATTTTAGGTCCCCTACTAAAGCGATGATTTACGATGGTTTTATGATTTAAAATGACATGTTGCATGCGATTGAAACTCTTATTTGAAACTATGAGTTACTTACTGAGTATTATTCGTTAATACTCACCCTTTTCCTTTTTTAAAAATGTTTTCAGGTAAGGCTAAAATCGGCCCTAGCGCGTGACCGGAGATCAGTTACTTGAGTCATGGGAGCCGACCGATCGCTATTCCGCTTCTTTTATGTTTCTGGATGTACATAGAACTCATGTCGAGTTTTTAAATGTTTAGGAGGATGTTTCAAAGTCTTTTAACCTTTCTTTGTAAATCGTGCACGTGTATTTGGCTTTCTATGTTTGAATTCACTTGGTCTATGCTGTCTGAACCCTAGCATCATATTGAGAAGTTTGTTGGATGCTAGGAGGTTGTTTGAAAATCTTAGAAGTGTGTTTTTTTTCTATGTCCTATCAGGTAAGGGTCAAATTTTTGGTTTTCGCGTAGTTACGCCGTTATGTTGCCGAAATTTTCGGTAATATAGCGACGTGACTTAGTAATGACTCTTAGGTAGCGTGTTGAGCCTATAGGGTCGTTACAGTTGGTATCAGAGCACTAGGTTATAGGTTCTGTAGACTAGCTTACTTCGTAAGCATCAGGTATCCCATGACTAAGTAGTGATTTCCAGTCATCGTGCAGGTACGCCTCTGAAGTAAACTTTTAATTCGTTTGTTGAAAAGCATGTTATTTTTTTTTTATGAAATGATTCATATGTGAAATGTAATTTTAAGTTAAGGAAAGTTTAAGAAAAGTTGAAAAGTGTGATCCCTTTTGATGTGGAGGTTAAACTTGTTTGTGTTTGTTTGTTAAGTATGCCGCCTAGAAGGAGAGGCAGAGGACGGGGTAGAGGACGTGGTGCTGGTAGAACACATGACTTACCTCCTGAGATGCCAGTGGAACAGGAGGTGAATTCTGGGGCGAATTCTCCTGTTGCTCAGGATCAACCTGATCCAGTTATGGAGCCTGCAAATCCTACGGTTGCGTCGTTAATGTTAGAGGCGATGCAGAACTTAGTACAAGCGACCGTGACGACCCAGTTAGCGCAGATGGGTCAAGTTTCTACGCCAGCTTCATTACAAGCCCGTCACTTGAAAGACTTTAGAAAGTATGATCCAAGGGCGTTTGACGGATCCTCTGGGGATCCTACAGTGGCGGAGTTATGGTTGTCCTCTATGGAGAACATTTTTCAGTTGATGAGTTGCCCGGATGAATATAAAGTTTCTTGCGCCACATTTATGCTGAGGGATGATGCGTACCTATGGTGGGAATCTGCTCAGAGGACCATAGGTACAGGAGGGGGAGTATTGACGTGGCCGATGTTCAGAGAGGCTTTCTGGAACAAATATTATCCTGCGACTGCACGATACAAGAAACAAGAAGAATTTCTACAACTTAAACAGAATCGACGTCCAGTGGACGTCTACGAGAGGGAATTCACAAGGTTATCTCGTTTTGCTCCCGAGCTGGTAGATACTGAGGCCAAGAAAGTGGAGCGTTTTGTAATGGGTTTGGATCCTCAGGTTAAAGGTGTGGTGTAGGCTGTAGCACTTCACGACTATGCTGCTGCGGTAAGGACAGCAGAGTTTATTGTTGCAGGCCAACAGAGTGAGATTCCTATGGTCCAAAACCCGAGTCAGTCATCCTCTGATCACAAGAGGAGATGGAGTCAGGCAAACTCGAATCCCCAGCGTTCTCAACAGTCTTCACAGTCGTCCATGAGGTCGCAGGCCGCTTCTAACCAGAGGCAGCAAGTGAATAGGCAGAGACCTGTCACTGGGGAGAAACCTCGTTGTAATGAATGTGGAAAGTTTCATTGGGGTCAGTGCCTGATGCGGTCTGGGTTGTGCTTTCGATGTAAAAAGGAGGGACATAGAGCTGAAAATTGTCCTACCTTTCCAAACAGGAGAGGCCAGTCTTCGGGTTCAGGTGGAGTAGGACTTAATAGGCCCACACTTCAGCAAGGGAGAGTTTTTGCTAGTACCAGCAGGGAGGCTGGTAACTCAGATGCTGTAGTTACAGGTACGCTTCCCGTTTTGGGATATCTTGCGTTTGTGTTATTTGATTTAGGTTCTACACATTCCTTTATTTCTGCGTCTTTTGTGAGACAAGCTGAGTTAGAACTTGAGCCATTGCCCTCTGCTTTGTCTGTTGCTACTCCGATGGGGTTGAGTCTATTAGCTACTGAGGGGATTAAGAATGGTAAGATGATAGTTTCCGACCACGAGCTGGATGTGAATATGATAGTCCTCGAGATGGAAGGGTTCGATGTTATTCTAGGCATGGATTGGCTGGCTTTGAACCATGCTAATATTGATTGTTTTCGTAAAGAAGTGGTGTTCACGCCACCAAAACAGGCCAGTTATAAGTTTAAGGGGACTAGAACTGGAGTTAATCCAAGAGTGATATCTGCTCCTAAAGCGAGAAAGCTAGTTTTTAAGGGATCATGGGGTATCTTAGCTAGCGTTGTGGAAGTAAGACATACCGAGGTTCACGCGTCGTCTGTGCCTGTGGTGAATGAATTTCTAGATGTGTTTCCTGAAGATCTTTCAGGGTTGCCTCCCGTGAGAGAAATAGACTTCACCATAGAACTTGAACCAGGAACCGCTCCTATTTCTAAAGCTCCTTATAGAATGGCACCAGCGGAATTGAAGGAGCTGAAGTTGCAACTGCAGGACCTATTGGATAAAGGTTTTATTCGACCTAGCGTGTCTCCTTGGGGAGCACCGATCTTGTTTGTAAAGAAGAAAGATGGAACCATGCGACTATGAATCGATTACAGGGAATTGAACAAAGTTACGATTAAGAATAAGTACCCTCTTCCTCGTATAGACGACCTCTTTGATCAGTTACAGGGAGCGTCGGTGTTTTCAAAGATTGATCTGAGGTCAGGGTACCATCAGTTGAGGGTCAGGGAAAGAGACATCCCTAAGACGGCATTTAGATCACGATATGGACATTTTGAATTCACGGTGATGTCTTTTGGTTTGACTAACGCCCCTGCAGTTTTCATGGACTTGATGAATAGAGTATTCAAGGAGTTCCTAGATGCTTTCGTGATTGTATTCATTGATGACGTCCTTGTATACTCTAAAACTGAGAAAGAACATGAAGAGAGGAGATCTTCTCAGCCATGGTCATGGCAGACATAGTAAGTTGACCAAAAGCCTAAGGACAAAACAATGAAGGAGTTAGTTATAAAGAAGCGAATGTAAGATAAAAGAAGACAAATAACTACTGAAAGACTTACATGGCGCAACTCACGAGCTCCTTCAACAACAACCTCCCTAGGATCTTCCATCTTATAACCTGGAGGATGGTCATGTCCAATACCCCTCCAAAGCTCAAAACTCCTTCCCAGAATATCAATCTCATTACTTACTGGAGAGAAATCTTCAGGAAAGGAGAAAGTGGGAAGATCAGAAGGAGTATCCTCCTCAGGAAAGGATGGAGCGTCCCTTCTAGTACGACGAGTACTTACACCAGAAGGTCGAAGAGGAAGATTTGAAGTCTCAAAAGTAGAAACACCTCCCACGTATGAGCTAGAGCCACATGCCCTCGAGGGCCCAGCTCCTCCCGTGGCCTTTTTCTTCTTCTTTTGTCTTTGAGCTTCAAACAAAGAAGTAGATCGTGGAGGCATATCTAAAAAACAGAAGCAACGAAATCATGAGGTAAAGAAAACACATGAGACAGAAACTAAAGCAGAGGAACTGAGGTCTGACAAGCATGGCTGAGGCCGACCACGTTGCCAAGACTAAATGCTTTCTAAGAGAATGATTACAAGAAGAATTTGAGGTTAAATCCAACCTTCCAGAAGAAGGGGTGGAGTAAAACCGATTCTAATTCAATTCTCTTGACTATCGAGGGAAAGGCCAAGACAAGTTGACTCCCAGAAACAAAAATGAAGAAGAGGATGGTAAGACTGAGGAGAACTTGTACACGGCATAATGCAAGGAGCTGCAAGCACGCGCCTAGCAGAAGCACCAAGGAAGCCTCGGCCGAGGCCAACCAGACCTCCGGCCCTCGATGCTCACTCCATTGCTTATTTCCTCTTCTCCTCTCACAGTATTAGCTTGAAATGAAGCTGATAAGCCTTAGAATTAAGGCTTATTTAACTACCAATTGCTTAAAATATTCTTGTTTTGACTTAAAACCATTTGAAAATAGTTGAAATATTGCTTAAATTTAAGGAAGAAATGAATATGATGGCATGTGGAATAAAATTCTAACTAAATTGATCTTGTTTGCAGAAATTATGGAAATTGCAAAATCAGATTCTGCAATTCTGGACAGCAAGGAATGACAATGAAATTATGAAAATTGAAAGAGAAAAAAAAAAGACCCGTCGCAAGTAAAGAAACCCATATATGGAAAACCAAATTACTGCCTAAATTGGTGGAATTGGAGCACGATTTTTGGGCAATCTTCAACCCTAATGAAGGCCTATAAATGGGGAAGAATAGGAGGAGCTCGAAGGAAGGGGTTTGGAGGCGTTTTTGAAGCTTTACATCATGGGTTTTTGTCAAATTTTTCCTCTGTTTTTGCAGATTTTTTTTACTCTGTTTTTGTAGAAATTTGCAGTTTCTGTTTTTTATTTTCTGAATTTTCTTCTTGTATTATCAAGAGTTATTGGTAGTACACATTTGTTCTTCATTTAAATTCCGTTTCGCATTAAGTTTCTGTTTAATTCCAGATTTTATTTCGTGGGTTGTTGTCCAGATTTTCCTCTGTTTTCTTTTTTTTTTTTTTCCAATTCTGCCGAAAGTTCCAGTTGGTTCATTCTCGAGTTCCAATCCTATTCAAGTAGTACTTGGATTGTTAAGATTGATCATCTCCTAGGAATGGTGAGAGGATTCGGTTGATTGGAATAAGGGAGAACTCATAGATAAAATATCATTTTTGCCTCTGTTTTTAGTGAAGTTTGTATTCTGCCTTAGAAAAGTTTATCAATTAGTTGCAGACTTCATTGAAATTGAAGGGAGGAGAAAGTGGGACTCACCAATACCTTTGATTCTTGACTTAATTTCCATTGAGAATTTTCCTTAAATTGCCTAGATTTGTGTCAATGTTTATTACCATAGTTGTTTATTTAAGTAATATTAATTAGAATAGAATTTTGTGTTAATTGGCAATTTATTCAATTTCCCAATATGAACTTTTCTTCAAAATTTAGTTGTAAGATTTTCATATTTAATTTGAGCTAAAACTTCTTAGGGGGTTCAAGAATGTGAATTCCCTAAGAAGTAATTGTAGCTTAAATTTCAATAAAAACCAAGCCTACATCTCAATTATTTGCTTGTGTTGAATAAATTTCCGTTGAGATCCTAGATTGATCTACTAGGGTAGCAACTCAAGCTTAGATCTAATACTGACGGGGTTAGTGATATGCGGATTTCACACAAGTAATGGAGAAAAAACGCTTAGACATAAGCCAATCCTTATCATAGACATAGGAATTTAGGACTCCAAAACCCATAAAATTGTTGAGCCGAATGATCTAAGATAGAGGGACTATAGACATATAAGTCACTCACTTAGCCTCCTCAAGCCTAAATTCAAGGTGAATAGGAGAAGCAATTTTGGTTTACAATTGAGTGTGGAGTAGGTTGGAATTGCAATTTTGGCTTACAATTACAACTTAGGGCAATGACATTCTTGAGCCCCATCTTTATCTAAATTTCTTTTGAATTTTTAATTCACTATCTCATATTGCCATTTCTAGATTTTGCAATTCGATTCTGCAACTTTTGTTATTTCAATTATTGTAATTTTTAGATTCTGCAATTAGATTCTGCAATTTTTCTTTTTACCAACACAGCAACCCAACATTATTTTTGCATTTTTAGTTTTCAATTTGCAATTTTCCTTACACTTTGCTTTACAATATTTTTGTTACTCTGTTCCCTGTGGGATTCGATACTTGGTACTCATATACCATTTTATATTACTTCGATCGCGTGCGCTTGCGTGTAACACCGATCAGAAGCTACAGTGGTTCAGAAAATGCTTACGAAAAGCGGGAAGCTATGAGGCTATAGAATAGCCAAGAATTTCCTCCAGCATGAGGTCATGAAGCTACACGACTACAAGATAGCCAAAATTCCCTCCTACGGGAGGTTGGGAAGTCCAGAATAGTCTCTACGGGGTTTGATGGAAATCCCACTTAAATTTGAGGACGCTCTCGAATTTATTTATTCTCTCCAGGAAAATGACACAGATCACGAATCTAGAGGAGAGTCTTAGCCCCCAAGAAAGATCGAAATGTTCCTTACGAGGTTGGACGACAATCTTGGGGAGATCCAAGGAGAACCTTGGAGCCCTAAATTTTCTCTAGGATGTGGACGAACATACATCTAGAGGAGAATCTTACCCACTAGGAAGAGACCGACCTACGGGGTTAGACGACAATCCTGGGGATGATCTGAGACGCAAAATAAGCGTCACGGAACCCTAAAATTCCTATAGAAAATAGAGAAACCAAGACGAGAGATAAGCGTCATGGAACTCTAAAATTCCTACTGGAAAACGGAGAAACCGACACTCTAGAAGACTAAAAATTCTCACAAGAATGGACAACAATAACTAGAGATAATTCGAGGCAGACCTCGAAATGTCAACAATGCTTCCAAAACTTAATAAGTTACTCATAAGTCAGGCTCCATGCAATTACTCCACATGCTCTTAATCTCAAATCCTAACTAGGGAGTGTGGGCTAATGTTATGGGTGAAATTGGACCAACAAGAATGGGCTGGATAAAGGGCTACAACGAAGGGCCAGACGAGGAAAGAAGCCCAATACGAAGTCAAAACGGACCGAAACCGACAAAGGATTGGCCCAGGATGAGACAAAGAAGAAACGGGCTTGGGCTTCGGCCCAAGCCTGTGGTTGGTAGAGGCCGACCAGTTTGGCAAGGCCCAATTTGGGCCTTACCTCGGCCCTCATGGCCCGTGTGCCCTCGGTTCAACCCAATTCGACCTTTCCTTTCCCCATTCGAAGACAAAAACCCACGAGAAACCCTAGGAAGGAAGTTATTTAACCTCTCCCTCAGGGGGAGTGCAAGATAAGTTCATTCCAGCCTACAACACTCTCCTAGAATTCCTAAATTCTCTCAAAACTCTATCTGACTTAAGCATCGGAGCCTGTGTGGCCTACACCACACCGGTGTCCAGGTTTTTTTTGTCTTGCAGGCCGCGTTCTTCCCCCAAAAATACAAATTCACCGTCGTTATCACGTGGAGGTCAGGTGAGATTTCTCTTGTCCAAAATTTGGCAACAATAATCTACATTTGGTTGGATTCACAACTGAATATAGATATGTTAAATCAAAATTTATCTATTTTGAGTGAGGTGGATTTAATTTTACAGGATATTAAGGTGTTATGCTTCGACTTCGAGAGTATCTCTTTTCTTTATGTTTCTAGATATTGTAATAGGATCTCAAATTTATTAGCTAAGAAGGGTCGGTGTGACTTGGTAGCTTTATGGACTCACCCTTTTCTGCTTTGGCTTAGAAACCTAGTGGTTAATAGCGGTGCAGACATTGTAGGCCCTGAGGCTTCTTCTTCTGTTTCTTAATGAAGTTTCTCGTTTTCGTCAAAAAAAATAATAATAAATTGACCTATGTCTGCTCGACCTTGAGGTCCGAGGTTTGAATCCCTCTATCTTATATGTTGTGCTAAAAAAAATTGACCTATATCAATTAACTTAAGTATTGCCCTTTGGTGAAATTCAACAACAACAAATGAGGAAAAAGTTTTCTTCAACTAGTGCAGATTTAAATTTAATACTTCATTGTCACAAAGATGTAGATAACTTTGCCTATTAATTATTTCGTTAATGCTGCGAAAAGATTGGTTAAAATAAAAAAAGAAGAAAGAAGATAGAGCGTTAAAATATCATTTGTCCTTGTACTTTGGAACTTTTTCAATTATAGTCCATGTACTTTCAAATATTTAATTTTGGTCCCCATACTTTTAATATATCTTGAATTTAGCCCTTATTGTTAGTCTGAAGTTTATTTTTATTTGACTAGACAAAATAATAAAAAGGAAAATTGTAATGGGTAGCAAAAAAACATTAGGATATTTGTAAATCTAGTAATGATTTTTCAAACTTGCAACTATAGCAAAATTTTTAAATTTGATTTTTTCGTTTTTTTAATTATACCAATTTTACTCTCGTTGGTGTATCAACAGTATATATGATATTCTTTATATTTCGTATATCAGTCGTATATCAATAATATATATGATATACTTTATATTTTGTATATAAATATTATATCTGATATACTTTATGATTTGTATATAAGTCAATTAATATACCCAATAATATATCAATACTGATTCAAAATTCATTTCAAGTATAACATTGATGTATTAATAGTAGTCTATACTTGAAATTGCATTTTTGAATGAGTACTCAAAATGAAATATATTAGTACTATATCATTGATATACTTTATTTTAGGTATATCTGATATACAGAATATGAAGTATTGAAATACTGTTGATATACTTCATATTAGTTATATCAGTATATCAATGAAATGATATACCTAAAATAAAGTATATTAGTGCTAGATTTACTACTGATTTACTACTAAACTAGTGTATCAACTAAAAACTAGTGTTTCAACAAAAAACTAGTGACCAAAAACATTGATAAAGTCAAAAACTAAAAATGATTTCCAAATTTAATCCCATCACGATTTGAAATACATAAAGGTAAAGGTAAAATTGAAGGAGAAACGAAGCCAATGAGAGACAGTGAAGGTGTATCATGTGTCTATCAATGGTTTAAGTTCTAAATATCTTTTTTCAAATACCCGTGTGTTTAATTGTAATGAGACGAAACAAAGAAAAATGAATGCAATTGAATTGGAAAAAATAAAAACGCTTGGTAAAAATAAAGTATATCAATAGTATATCAGTGATACACTTCATTTTAGGTATATCTAATATATTGAATATGAAATACTGATATACTGTTGATATACTTCATATTAGGAAAATCATTCCACTAAATACCATAGTAAAGTATACTAGTAGTATATTAGCGATATACTTCATTTTAGGTATATCAGTAGTATATCAACAGTATATCTGATATATTACTAATATACTTCATAATAGTAAAATGCATGAAAATGCTAAGAAGGCTATTTTTGACTTTTCCAATTTGTGTTTTGGGTTGGACCGAATTTTTTTTCCATATTTGCAATCCTAAAAAAAAACACGCCTGCAATTAGTCCAAAAATTTTGGCTAGTGTTGCAACTGCCCCTAATAAAAATAATTTTCATTTAAGAAAAGACACAATGTGAATATTGAGACTAAATTTTTTTAGCAAAAGTTGAACAAAAACTAACAATAAGGATTAATTTTAAGATATATTGAAAGTCGGACTAAAATTGAACATTTGAAAGTATGGGCCTAAAATGGAACAAGTTCCAAAGTACATTGACCAAAATGGTATTTTTTTAAAAAATGGTAAAATACATTTCTGGTCATGAGATTTGAACTTAGTTTATATTTGGTCTCTAAATTTTCAAAATTAACACTTTTGGTCATTGAGATTTGAATTTAGTTTCCATTTGGTCCTTGAAATCTCAAAAGTGGCATGTTTGATCCTCAATGTTTGAATTTGATTTCCAATTAGTCCATAAAGTTTGAAATTGATTTATAATTGCGAATTTGTCTCTGAGTATAATAAATAAATAATATATAAAAACTTTTCAACTCAATTAAAAATACATATCATCAAAATCTAGTTAGCATATGTTAACTACCGTATAATCATTCCATTATATCAATTAACGTCAACTTTGGAGACTAGAGATGTCCGAGGCGGGGCTAAAGATGACTTCCCCAACCCCCATTTCATTCTCTGTCTCGTGAAATTCTCCATTTAATTTCACAAGATCAAGGTGAGAAGATTTTGGCCATTTTGAAAAAAAATCGTTAGAAGAAAATGCATGATTATTAGAGAATCTAAAATCAAAAGCTACGGTTTAGAAGATTTTGGAAATAAAAAGAATTTTAAAAGTGATTTTATATATATTTTTTCAAAAAATCAAGATTCTAAAATCATGTGATCTCTAATTTTTCAACTAACTAATGCATATTTAAATAATATATCTATCTAATACGTATTTAAATAAGTATATTAACACAATAATAGATTCTAATCTATTGTGATTGAGTATATATAGTACATCCCATAACTAAAATTTTTCATACAAAGTTATTTTCATCGCATCTTCTAAATTTATGTTTGTGGATTGATTTACAAAAGCACTACGCTACTGAATTGGGTTCGAGGCGCTCAAGAAGAGCAACTGAGAGAGTACTTTATTGACACTGTTCGGATCCTTTAATTTGATAGAGAAAGAAAAGTATAATGAAAGGAAGAAGTGGTGGGATTGTGTCATTCTTATTTGTTTAGTTGTTTGATACTTTTTTTTTTTTTAATTTATTTTACTGTCTCTCTTTTTTTTTTTTTTCCTTTTCTTTTTTCGAAGAGGAGGAGTCTTTTCTTTTCTGTTATTATTATTGTTTTTTCTTTTTATAAGGGTTTTGTTTTAACTTTGTTTTTTCAGTTTGTGGAATATATGTATGTAATATTTTTTTCTACTACCAATCAATCTTCTTAGATTATTATTATATTGTTTCTTGGTGATCCAATCTTCAACAAAATATGCAAGAGACAAGCATTTCTAGCTTTGTTATTAAGGTTCACAATTCAATGGTCTTTAAATTTGTTTGCATCTATGCAGAATTCATATACTAATGGGTTAGCTTGTCACTCATCACTCACGCCAAATCGAAATTATATTTGATTCTACAATAAAAACTATTATCATGACAATAGGTTGCAAGAAAACCTCATGGATTGATTTTTCATTAGAATTTTTAGTAATTTAAAAAAGTACCACTTAATAAAAATGCAGTTTATTTTTTTCACCTCTTTATATTAAAATTTTATATTAAAATAATATGGATTTATTCACAAAATAAATTTTTTAACTCGCAAAAAAACACAAAACACATTTGTAAAAGATTACATTATTATAATTAAAATTTCATGAAATGGTATGTGTGTCAACAATTTGGCCCCTTCATTTTGAATATTGAATTAAATAAAATGTATGGTGTTAAATTCAATTTCATATATTATTTAAACATTCGTGTAAATGTCCATTCAAATTATATATATATATATATATATATATATGTGTGTGTGTGTGTGTGTGTGTGTGTGTGTGTGTGTGTGTGTGTGTGAAATTGAATCTCAAAGTTTGTTATTATATAATGTATCACAAAATGAAAATCTCAATGAGTGATTCTCTCTTAGATATTCATTCATTAAAATCTTAATGGATTGTTCTCTCTAAATATTCAATTATTTTGGATATCGCACAATATTTAAGTCTCTTTCTCATGGGTAAATAAATTAGATTTGTCGAGTTTTAAATTTTAATGTTGTGTTAGTTTTTAAAGAAGTTTCAAAATTTTCTTTTATATACAATAGTTTTGATTATAATAAATTTGTGTTATGGACATTGTTATTTAAGTGTTTAGGTGATATACCAATAGGAGAGAATGTATAAATTGAAAAGAATGATTTAACATAATTTAGTATAACCGTTTTGGTCAAATTGATAAAATAAGAGTGAATATGGGTATATTTTACTGTATGTCATTTTAGGTTGTTTTAAAAGTTATTTTGAAATTTTAACCCACCTAAGAAAATAAAGCATTAAAAAAAAACTTTATATAAAAGGAGCCATGAGGGAGAAACTTTTATAGTTAGTTTGAAGTTAGTTT
Organism: Trichosanthes truncata; assembly: GCA_033996785.1. Lineage (NCBI taxonomy): Eukaryota > Viridiplantae > Streptophyta > Magnoliopsida > Cucurbitales > Cucurbitaceae > Trichosanthes > Trichosanthes truncata. The sequence continues at coordinate 29,930,399 of JAWPNB010000004.1, read as the reverse complement.
TTATCAAAATTGGTTTGAAAATTTTCAATGCACAAAAATGAATATGTTTCCAAAATTTATAGAGATGGTTAATAGAGACTAATTTTATTATTATTATTATTATTTTGGAAAAATTAGTAGAGACTGATTTTAAGATTTATTGAAAGTAAAGAGACTAAGAATTAGAATGAGACTCAAATATAGGGACCAAAATGATATTTATAGCTCGAAATTTTGTGTCATGTACATATAATTTTTTTCAAACAATATAACCAATTAAAATAAAGTTTATATAGTTAGAATCAAATCAATCATTAATAAAACAAACAAAATAAAAGGCAACATATATATAATTTGTATTATATATTCATTCTAAATTAATCTGAAGCAATATATACTTTTAGTCACTATTTTTTTTTTTTTTTACTTTCAATTAAAATAGTGAAATTTTACGTGCATCTCCTGTATCTTTTAACTAGTAGTTATCAAAATGAAAATGGATTCAAAAGTTGTAACAACTATAATAAGATTTAAATCATATTATATGAACATCAAAATATATATATATACACGCAAGGTTTAAAATGTCGATGTTGACGGAAATGTCGAAGTCTCAATTTTATGAAAATGTCGATGTCGATGGATATTTCTGAAAAAAATTTAAAAACAAAAAATTCAAAAAAAAATATTTAAATTAGTAAATAAACATTTTGCACTTTTTAAATGAGTTAAAATACTTATTACAATATTATATTCACATTAAGTTACATTTTCTTACTATTTTTTTTAATATTTCATCAATTTTGTACGGTACAGTGGAAATATCGATTCTCCCTTATGTCGATGTCGAATCCATGGACATGTGAAAATATTGATGGAAATATCAACATGTCGACGAAAATTTAATACCATAATTATACGAAAGATTTATTTACTTGCCCCATAAAAAATGGGGTTTTTGTACGGATGACCCGCTTTCCAGTGCTTTAATGACTGATGACCTGCGTTCTGAAAATAATGAAATATGACCCATTCTGATGTGGCATAGCGCGCAAAATTACACATGAGAGTAGTATGAGGTGGTCTCGCTTGTTCACGCTCTCGTAGGCGGAAATGCTATCGCTCTAGCTCTCTTGCTCTCGCTCTCGCTCAAATGAGTGGTTAAAAATCTAGAGAAAAAAAAAGACAAGAAAAAATTACGTCAGAGAAGAGCTAGAGCTAGAGCGAGAGCGAGAATGAGTGATAAGCCTTAGAATTAAGGCTTATTTAACTCCTAATTACTTAAAATATTCTTGTTTTGTCTTAAGATCATTTGAAAATAGTTGAAAGTTGCTTGAAAATAAGAAAGGAATAAGAATGAAGGCAATTAGATAAGATTCTACAAAAGTTAAGTTTGTTTGCAGGGAATGTGGAAATTGCAAAATCCAATTGCAAATTCGTGATTCTGCAATTGTTTTTGGAGCAGAGAATGTAGAAATTGCAAAATCGTGATTTTGCAATCTGGAGCAGTAGAAAAGGTCAAAAAAGGAAAAAAATCTACATTTAACCCATTCCAAAAATCTTCAATTACAGCATGATTTGGAGGATTTTGAGCACGAAATTTGGGTATTCTTCAACCCTAATGAAGGCCTATAAAGGGGGGAGAAGATGAGGAGCTAAGGAATTCGTTTTTGGAGACGTTTTGGAGTTAATTTTCGTGGTTTTCCTCTTCTGTTCTGCAGATTTTTTTTACTCTGTTTTTGCCGATAACTTCAGTTTATGTTTTACTTTTCTGCATTTTATTCTTATATTACCGAGAGTTGCTTGTAGTCCAATCTTGTAGCTCATTCGAATTATGTTTTGCACTCAGTTTTTGTTTAATTCCAGCCTTTGTTTTGAGTTTCTGTAGGTTTCTTCTTGTTTAATCTCACAACTCTGCTGCAAGTTATTTAATTTCTGTTTTTACTCAAGTTTACCCAATCCAATTCAAGTGGTACTTGGATTGTTAAGATTAATCATCTCCTAGCAATAACGAGAAGATTTAATCGATTGGAATAGAGGGAGGAGTCATTGAACAATTATCATATTTGCTTCTGTTTTTAGTTAAATTTGGCCTCTATTTTATAAAATTTAATTTATTATTTGCTTGTTATTATCTCTAGCAAAATTGAAGGGATAAGGCAGTAAAACTCACTGCTACCCTTGGTTTAATTCCAATTGAGAATTTTTCTCAAGGTCCTTATGATTATTGCCCAGAATTGCATTTCAATTTATTGTCTCAATTTGTTCAATTAAGCAAGGGTTGTCTAGCATAGGAATATATATTAATTTATTTAACCTTGTTCACCATTAGCAATTTATTCAACTTTCTAATATGAACTTTTCTTCAAAAATTAGTTGTAAGATTTTTACTTTCAATTTCAGCTAAACTTCTTAGGGGGTTCAAGGATGTGAATTCCCTAAGAAGTAATTGTAGCCAAAATTCCGCGAAAACCAAGCCTACATCTCAATTGTTTGCTTGTGTTGAATAAATTTCCGTTGAGATCCTAGGTTGATCAACTAGGGTAGCAACTCAAGCTTAGATCTAATACCGACGGGGTTAGTGATAAGCGGATTTTGCACAAGTGATGGAGAAAAGAGCTTAGACATAAGCCAATCCTTACCCTAGACATAGGGATTAATGACTCCAAAACTCATAAAATTATTGAGTCGAATTATCAAAGATAGAGGGACTATAGACATATAAGTCACTCACTTGGCCTCCTAAAAACCTAAATTGAAGGTGAATAGGAGAAGCAATTTTGGTTTACAATTGAGTGTGGAGTAGGTTGGAATTGTAATTTTAGTTTGCAATTACAACTTAGGGCAATGACATTCTTGAGCCCCATCTTTATCCAAATTCTTTTTGAATTTTCATTCACTAAGTCTATCTAGTTTGCTATCAAATATTGTCATTTCTAGATTCTGCAATTCAATTATGCAATTTCTGGTTATTTTTATTCTTGCCATTTCTCGATTCTGCAATTAAATTTTGCAATTCAATTCTGCAATTTTTCTTTATTCCAATATTGCCAATTTTTGATTTTGCAATTAGATTCTGCAATTTTTCTTAACACACCAACTCAACCTTATTTTTGCTATTTTAGTTTTTAAGTTGCAATTTTCCTTACACTTGCTTTACGATATTTTTGTTACACCGTTCCCTTGGGATTCGATACTTGGTACTCACATACCATTTTATATTACTTCGATCGCGTGCACTTGTGTGTACACCCGATAAACGAGCTACAGCGAGAGCGAGAATAAGCTAGAGCAAGAGAGAAAATGAGCTAGAGCGAGAACGAGAACGAGCTAGAGCGAGAACGAGCTAGAGCGAGAGCGAGAACGAGCTAGCTAGAGTTAGAACAAGAATGAGAGTACGATGCCCTCACAGTAATTTGGACGAGATGTAGAGTACGGAAAGGGTCATATGTCATTAATTTCAAAACACTGGTCAAATGGCATCAATGCGCATGAAAATGAGTCTTCTGTGCAAATTTTCCATAAAAAATCCCCAACCACCCCACCTCTCTGTGAATCCATAAGATGCACTGTTGCACTTGTATAAATGGAAATAATAGCAATAATTTAAAGACCTTGCAATTTCCAAAGGTTTCAAACTTATTTTAAAAATAAAATTAATTTCTTTTATCATATTTATTAATATGATTATTGATATAATAATCAAAAGGTGTGTGAAAATACATAGCTTGAATTTGACCCGTCTTCAAGGGATTCTCTAGAAGGTCCAAAGTGATGTCGTTTTTGGACATCACTAAAAACTATTAGGGGCCGTTTGGCCCATGGGTTTGGGTTGGGATGGGTTTGGGTTCCAAACCCAAAACCATGTTTGGCACAAGGCGTTTCAAAACCCTTGGTTTTGAAACACAACCCCATGGGTTACAACAATGCAACTCCATGGGGTTTGTGCCATGTTTTCCTCTTCCATTTGCCGTTTTCCATTTCCGGCGACCACTCCAACAACAACTCCGGCCAGCGACCACTCCGGCTACCACTCCGACAACAACTCCGGCCACCACTCTGATGACAACTCCGGCGACCACATCGGCGACCCGACCACCGCTAACAATTACCTCCGACAACCACTGCGATGAGAACTCTAGAGACCAGTTCCATTTACCATTCTCCATTTCTAGCGACTACTTCGACAACAACTCTGATGACAACTCCGGCGACCACCCAACAACCACTGATAACAACAACTCTGACGACTACAACGGTGACCCGACCACCGCTGACGATTACCTCAGACAACCATTGCGATGAGAACTAGAGAGACCAGTATGACGATTACCCCTGTGACTCGACCACCCCAACAACTAGACACCCCGATAACCCAACCACTCAAACAACCCGACTTGCCCGAACCACCGATAACAACCACTTCAATGACCCGATCACCCGACAACCATAGTTGACGATCACCTCAAAAACCTGACCACCTAGCAACCACAGTAGACAACCACCTAGTGACCACTTCGATGACCTGACCACCCTGATGACTACTTCTGCGATTACCCCGACGACCTGATAACCCAACCACCCAAAACCAGTGTTGACGACCACCTAGTGACCACCCTGGCGATTCCAACAACCCAACCACTGCCATAACCACCCAACGACCACTCCGGCGACATGACGACCCTGATGACCACTCCAGCGACTAGACAACTACTGCTGAAAACCACCCAACGACCATTCCGGCGACCTGACCACCGTGCAATCACCACCGGCGACCACCTCGGCATACCCAAACACCCCATCAATCCAACCACCCCAATGACCACTCTAATAATCACCCTAGCTACCCAACCACCTAGTCAATATTTTAAAAGGGCCAGCGTTGACGAGATATATGCAAAACTAAAGGCGATCCCAGGGATGACAAGGCAAGACTGAATGGCTATTGCAAAGACTATTCTCTCGGATAGTATGATGTTGAACTTTTTCTTTACATTCACCCCAGATTGGAAGTATGATTACTACGTGAAAATTTTGGGGAAAGCACCTAGAACCTGACTTTCTTTTCATCACTTTCATCTACCACTCTTATGACTTACATTTGTGTTTGGACAACTACTTCTACTTTCTTGTCATTTCATCTGGAATGTGTGTTATGATATTTTTAGAACTAGATCTTAGTTCTAATTTTTTGTTTTACTTTACCATTGTCAACACCATTCTTACATTGCACCTATTAATTATCTGTTGCTACGCATAATCTTCAATTTTATGTCATCATGAGTGGAGTGAATGAGATAGCATATAGTTATACAAACTACACATAGTATAATTCAAATTGAACTATAGTTGTAACAATTGCTCTACATAATTGGTTAAATAGTTGGTATGTAACACACCAAAAAAATTATGAAGTTAAAAAAATGGAGTAGGAAAAAAAACAGTGTAAGATTTTTTTAAAAAATAATAAACAGTTTGAAAAATTATAAAAAAAAAAAACAAACTAAACAAACCCAGCCCAACCCAACCCTGCACCCCAAACACAGGTTTCAGCAAACCAGCCCAACACAACCCTGCACCCCAAACACATGAATCAGAAACCCCAGGGTTTCTGATTCCAGCCAAGAAACCCCAGGCCAGAACCCCAGGCCAGAACCCCAGGGTTTCTGATTCCAAACTAGCACGCCAAACAGCCCCTTAATTATTTTTTAGTCTCGTTTTAAAAATTAAAACAAGCAACATGAGCTTTGGCTTCAACTTCTAGTGGAGCTTTGTCTCCTTTTCTATTATCCTCTTCTATGCGAAGTTTAACAGCAAGATTCTCCATAGACAATTCCTTTTGCTTGTGTTTGAGATAACATTTGAAGTCCTTCCAGGAAGGAGACAACTTCTCAATCACAGCAGCAACTTGGAATGGTTCACTGATGTTCAATCCTTCACTTTGCAAATCACTAATGATAACTTACAATTCTTCTATTTGATTGACAATTCTTCTGTTTGATTGACTACCAATTGGCATCAATCATCTTATAATCTAAGAATTTTCCTACAAGGAATTTTTTAGTACCAGCATCTTCCAGCTTATACTTCTTGTCTAATGCCTCCCACAATTGCCTTGAAGTATAGTAGGCATTGCAATAGACATTATATAGGGTGTCTTCAAGACCACTAAGTATATAATTGTGGCATAAAAAGTCTGAATGCATCCATGCTTGCTTGGGAGCTTCAGTTTCAGGAGTGACAGCTTCTGGTGGGGTAATTGGGCATTCTTCCTTCAAGATGTGAGCAAGGTTCAGCGTAGTGAGATAAAATATCATCTTCTGTTGCCATCTTTTGAAGTTTTCTCTCTTGAATTTCTCTGGTTTTTCAGCATGAGTTTTGAGGATGGTCGATCCCATCATGGTAGAACTTAATTGGTAACAAACAATTACAGTGTAAACAATAATACAGACATTGTATGTAATAACAATTTCAAAACTCAAGAATAAAGGATAATAAGTAGTCGAGGCACGCTTATAAAGCGCTGTCCTGAAAACAATTATTCGCTCTGCACGGGTTGCAAGCAGGCTACATCGATCGTCTCAGCAGGATACAACGACTAACTCCGATAGAACAGCAACCTTGAACTACTCGGATCTGGCAGAACTCTTGGATACTTGCGCTCAACTTGACTCAAGATTAAAGAAAAGAAAGAGAGGAGAGAAGAACTCTTCAATTGGAATGAGATACTCCAAAATGGAATGAGATACTTCAAATGAAGAAACAAGTTGCTATTTATAGGCTAGCAACTTAGTAACTCTCCAAAAATAAAATTAATATAAACAATATGAAACATACATAAAAAGTAACTCAATTGTGTAGTTACTTGTAAAAATTCAAACATAACTCACAAATTTAACTTTTAAGTTAAATTTGTAAAAGAAACATCAACACTTTTTTATGTTTCAAACCATTTTGAAACCTTTGAGTTTTAAGTCAAGTAACAACAACATAAATGAAACATCAATTCATTTTTTATGTTTCAAAGCAACACTTTCTTTCACAATTTACTATAAAATCCAACAGAAATTACCTATATAGATAGGATAAAAATTTAAATGTTTGTTTGAAAATTTATTTTTGAAATACTTTCAAGAGATGAATTATAAAGGTTTTGACTTATTACATATATTAAAATTCAACTAGCATGTGATTTTAGAAGGAAGAACAATAATTCCTATCATTATTTTCTGAAAAAAAGATTTGTGTTACTATTAAAAGATGCTAAAAGAAAACAAAAATAAAAACTTTATTAAAAGTATTGTCCAAATATGTCTTCATTCCACTTTAGGTTTAAAAATAGGTCCAATTTCCTTTTTTTAGTCCTTATAGCTTTACCTTCGTTTCAATTGTCTCTATATTTTTAAATTTTTTTTATATATTATCATCCCCATTCTTTAATTAAAATTTATAATTAAATGTGCATATCGAGCATTAATGGAAAACATTTAATAGTCTATGCAACAAGTTATTCGTGGTCCCGTTTCAAAATATATTGAGTCAAATTCAATCAATATTTTTGGTTGCAGACCAAAACAAAAATTGGACCTAATTTTTTTAATCAAAATAATATACTAACATTTTTTTTTTTGGACAATATGTAGGGTAGAGAATTCGAACCTCTGAACTTTTGGTCAAGAGGATACACTTTTGTTAGCTGAGCCATACTCATACTCATGTTAGCAAATAATATACTAAAATTTGACTTAAATTCAAATGTTCAATCAGTATCATTTTAAATTCAAGATTGATGATTGAATAATATAAATTATATTTTATGTGTCATGGTGCAAGTTCATAGTGACAATAATAGTTGCTAGGGAAAAATGAGTGTTGCTGTTATTTTATTTATTTATTTATTTTATTCTTTAGTTCAACAACGTGTTGAGATGAGAGGATTCGAACTTCTGACCTCTTGGTCAAGAGTATATATATCTTAACTAGTTGAGTTATGCTCAATTTTGCAATGAATGTTGTTAATAGATGCTTAATCACTAGAGAATGAGAAATGAAAGAAAGTGAGGGTAATTGTCTGTTGTGATTATATTGGGATTAGAGATCACCTACTCGACCATTTGGGTAAGAGATTCAATTGATTGAGTCACGTGGACTACATAAATGACTTTAAAGTAATTAAATAAATTTGATTCTTATTAACAAAACTTTGAAAATAAACATAGACATTTAATTCATGAGATATTAATTCTTTTTCGCACACAATATGAATATTTTAATATTTCAAATATATATTTAGTCCTCGATATTTGAGTTTGGTGTCTATTTAATTTTCAAGTTTCAAAAGAGATATTTTAATGCTCAAGGTTTGGAAATTTGTGTTCTAAATAGTTCTTAAAATCTATTGACCGATAGTTAATATAATGGAAAGTTGATGAGCAATTAATAGGTAATTGGACCTTCCATGACATTTTTAAATGTGCCAGAAAAACTATTAATTTTATATAATTCTTTTTCTAATGTAGTATTCTCTCTCATCCCCTCTTCCCTCTCTTCCTTTCTCCTCTCTTTTTTCTGTCTTCTTTTCATATGCAAACCTCACCACCATCATCAAGACTAAAATAATGCATGATGGCCAACATGAGCCTAGTTCAACGGCATAAAATATGTACCCTCGATCAAGAGGTTTGAGATTTAAATCTCCCATCTCACATATTGTTGAATTCAAAATAAATAAATAAATAAATAATGCACGTTCCAAAAGTTAATTATAAGTAAATCAATATTAAATATTAAATATATATATATATATATATATCAATTTTTACCTTAAACTTTTAATTTCATCAAATTGGACAACAGACTTTGACCAGTGTTGCAATCCTTATCTTAAAACTTCAATAAATTTCGTAGTTTTTACCTCTTTAACAAGCTTCTTCAGTTTGAAGAATAATTGTTAAAAAAGAAATTCTTGTGTGAGTTCAATTCATTACAAAATGTAGAGCTAGTGCAAAATTAATTAATAGGACTTCAAGAAATCTGACATTAGAGTTTAATTTTTGTTGAAATTTCTAAGTATTGAGACATTTATTCAATTTTCAATTTTGTGGATTGATGAAGCTTAATTTTATGCTAGACTTGCCTTTCACTAAAATCAATGAGTTTTAATAGATTTTTTCATTGGTTTTCTATATTGTTCATTAAAACCAGTGGTGAACTACATAATTCTTGTAGAAGGTAAAAATCACAACACTGATCAAGTTTCAAGTTTAGAGTTCAATTGGATGAAATTTAAAGTTTAGGATGAAAATTTATATACCTTACCAAGTAATAGACATAATAAAAATATATAATGTTTTATTTATATTTTTATAATTAATTATTCATTTACTTAATTAGTCCCTTAAGCTGTCCGCCTCTTGCCGTCTGGAAGAAGATTTGGCTGCCAAATCTGGTCTTCTTCCAAACGGCAGCCAGTTCGTTCTACACGGCTGCCTTCTGTTGGAGAAATTATTGGGGGAGACCGGTACATTGAGGCTCTCCCTCAATTTGATGCCACGTGTGGGTGGGTTAACCACCTTAGTTAACCTTTTTTTTTTTTTTTTAATTTATAGCTTGCAGTTAGATTCTTCTCCAAATTCAACTTTTTTTTTTTTAATTTTCAGATTGGACATTCAATTTTCTCTCAATTTTCTGTTTTTTTTTTTTTATTATTATTTTAGAGTTTGTTAAGATTCTCTAGTGACCAACATAGTTTTTATTTATTTTTTAAAATAATTCTCTTTATTTTTGTCTGTTTTATTTTTTTCTTCTTTTTTATTTCCATTTAAAATTTGCATGTTTCTCCTGTCTGTTGAGATATTCTAGATTTAGCCCCTTTTTTTTTCTATTCTTTTTCTCCTAGTTTTTTTTATTTGCACAAAATAGTGTTCAAGATTGCAGTGGAGAATAACATCCACGCATGTAAGTAAATGTTGATTTCATTTTCTCTTTTTTTTAACTACTCTAAATTTTTTTAGAAAATATAATGAAACAATGAAGAAATTATATATTTGTTTTAACTAAAGTTTTAAATGCCATTCTAGCCCATTGTAATACTTGATTTTTGTCAACTAAATAATTTATTAAATATTATTTTTGGTATACATAACATTCTATTTATTAATTTTGAATTGATATAACAAATTTATAAAAAAAAAAAAAGATTAAAAAATAACATTCAAATTATAACAATGATCATATTTTTTGTTTCTAAAAAAAGGCTTAAAAATCAGAAAAAGGAGAAAGAATTAAGAAGAGCAACATGGAAATTTTAAATGGAAATAACAAAGAAAAAAAAATATTTTTTAAAAAAAAAAAAACTATGATGGTCCTTAGAGAATCTTAACAAACTCTAAAATAATAATAAAAAAAACAAAAATTTGAGTTTAAAAAAATTGAATTTGAAGAAGAATCGAACTGTGTTGCAATCTAAAAAATAAAAAAATGTTAACTAGGGTGGTTAACCCACCCACAAGTGGCATCAAATTGGGAGAAAGCCTCAATGTACCGGCCTCCCCCAATAATTTCTCCTTCTGTTGGGATTCATACTATTTTGTTTTTTGAAGGGTATTAAAAAGGAGATTACTAGTACAACTTGGCTATAATTAATAGAGCTTTAAGGGGTAGGGTTCAATTACGGTGATTCTATAAATTTGGAGTAATGTAGGCTTCGTTTGATAACTATTTAGTTTTTAAAAATTAAGTCTATAAATATTACTTCAATTTATAATTTTCTTGTTTTGTTATCTACTTTTTACATATGTTTTAAAAAATCAAGCCAAATTTTAAAAAAAAAACTAAAAAATGTAATTTTCAAAAACTTGTTTTTGTTTTTGGAATTTGGTTAAAAATATTCAAATATTTTCTTAAGAAAAATGAAACGCACTGCAAAGAAATGATAAGAAAACAAACACAATTTTCAAAAACCAAAAATCAAAATTTAATGGTTATCAAATCTATAATAAAGAAATGACTTTTGTGATTTCTCCTACTAAAATTGAACCAATCAAATTATCTATAATAATCCACGATGATGCTATATGAAAAAACAAATTACTTTCTATGTGTTATTTTTAATTTTTTTTTTCTATAATATCTTACTACAAAGTCAAATTCAACTAATTAAAAAAAAAAAAAAAAAACTAGACACCAAATCGCCACTTTTAATCTTTTCTATTAAGATTTGACAAATACTTTTAAAAATACAGTGTTAGTAAACAAATATGACTTTTAAAAATAAAAGGCTAAAACTAAATGGATGTAAAGAATGAAATTCAACTTTAAGCTTCAAGGCGTTCCAAGAAGCAACAATCCCAGAAGAAAAATGTGAATCTTGGATCAAGGAAGGACGTCAACAAGCGCATTCGTGAAAATTGTTGGGTTTGTGGTAAGAGTGGCCATATGGCTGCAACTTGTCGACACAAAAAGGGACAAAGCTCAAACCATCAGGCCAATATTATGGAAAATGACGATCTAGTTGCTGTCATTTCTGAGGTAAAATGGCTTCTGACACCAAAGGTTGGTAGATTGATACTGGTGCTACTAGGCACATTTGTAAGAACAAGTCATTGTTCACCTCATATGAGAAGCTAGATGGTAGCGATAAGCTATACATGGGAAATGCTTCAATTGCCTCTGTGGAAGGTAAAGGGAAGATCCTGCTGAAATGGACTTCTTGAAAGATACTTACCCTCAATGATGTGTGGCATGTGCCAGAGATTCGAAAGAATCTAGTGTCAGGAACTCTACTTAATAAGAATGGGTTCAAGCTTGTATTTGAGTCAGATAAATTTATTCTGACAAAGGGGGGTATGTATGTGGGAAAAGGCTATATGAATGATGGCATGTTCAAACTGAATGTATTGGCACAAATGCCCAAGAATAATAATAACAACTCTTCTGCTTATATTGTTGAGTTGTGTGATGTATGACATTCTAGGCTGGGGCATGTCAATTATCATTCTTTACATAGAATGGTAAATTTAGGACTATTCCCTAATTTCAACATTGATAATAGACACAAATGTGAAGTTTGTGTTGAATCAAAGTTTGCTAAAAAGTCATTTTCATATGTGGAAAGAAGTAATGAGATTCTTGATTTAATCCACAGTGATGTATGTGACATGAAAAGTACCCCTACAAGAGGCGGTAAGAAGTATTTTGTCACATTCATTGATGACTATAGTAAATATTATTATGTATATTTATTACATAGTAAAGATGAAATCTTAGATGTTTTTAAAGCATATAAGGCAGAAGTTGAAAATCAACTTGAGAAGAAAGTAAAGGTGCTTAGATCAGATAGAGGTAGTGAATATGAATCTTCATCACTTTATGAATTTTGTGAAGTTAATGGTATAATCCATCAAACTACAACACCTTATACACCACAGCAAAATGGTGTAGCTGAAAGAAAGAACCGAACTTTAAAGGACATGGTTAATTGCATGTTAAATAGTTCAGGTTTACCCCATAATTTGTGGGCGGAGGCCTTGCTTACAGCAAATTTTATTCTAAACAGAATTTCACATAAGAAGACTAATAAGTTGCCTTATGAAGTGTGGAATAGAAAATTACCTTCATATAAAATGTTGAAAGTGTGGGGGTGTTTAGCAAAGGTACAAGTTCCTTTACAAAAAAGGACCAAACTGGGACCTAAGACAATTGATTGTGTTTTGATAGGCTATGGAATGCATAGTGCTGCTTATAGATTCCTGGTAATTAAATCAGACATAACTGATATTAACAATAATACTATTATGGAATCTATTGAAGCTGAATTCTTTGAGGATATATTTCCTTTGAAAGAGGAAAGACACAGAAGTAGTGGTGTCAAAAGGAATTATGAAGCTAGCTCTTCGAAAGGTCAAGACAATCAGAGAATTGAGTCTGAACCTAGAAGAAGCAAAAGAGCTAAGAAAGCTACTTCCTTTGGACCTGATTTCATAACTTATATGATTGAAGGTGAGTCTCAAACTTTTCAAGAAGTTGTGTCATCTCCGGATGCACCTTATTGGAAGGAAGCTATCAATAATGAAATAGAATCCATTTTGCAAAACAATACCTGCGTATTGGTTGATTTACCTCTTGGAAGTAAACCAATTGGAAGTAAATGGATTTTTAAAAGAAAGCTAAAGGCTGATGGCACTATTGATTAATACAAAGCCCGTTTAGTAGCTAAAGGCTTTCTTCAAAAAGAAGGGCTAGATTTCTTTGATACTTATTCTCCAGTGACGAGGATTACATCTATAAGGATGTTAATCGCAATAGCAACTTTACAAAATTTGGAAATACACCAAATGGATGTAAAAACTGCATTTTTAAATGGAAATTTAGATGAAGAAATATATATGGAACAACCTGAAGGGTTTGTTGTAAATGGACTTGAAGATAAAGTTTGCAAACTGGTTAAGTCTCTTTATGGGTTGAAACAAGCACCCAAACAATGGCATGAAAAGTTTGATTACACTATGTTATCGAATGAATTCAAGATAAATGAGTGTGATAAATGTGTTTATGTTAAAACCATAGATCAACATTGTGTCATTATTTGCTTGTATGTGGATGATATGTTGATAATGGGCACAAATAGAAATGTCATTGATTCCACTAAAAAGATGTTGAAATCCAACTTTGATATGAAAGACCTTGGTCTTGCTGATGTTATACTTGGAATCCGTATAACAAGAAATTCAAGTGGATACGTACTTTCTCAATCTCACTATATAGAGAAAGTCTTGAGAAAATTTGATCAATTTGAGAGTAAACCAGCTATTACTCAATTTGATCCAAATTGTAAGTTAAAGAAGAACAGTGATGAAAGTGTGTCTTCTCTAGAATACTCTAGAGTTGTTGGTAGCTTAATGTACATAATGAATTGTACAAGATCTGATATTGCCTATTCAGTAGGAAGATTAGCTAGATACACCAACAATCCTGGGCATGATCATTGGAATGCTTTAGTCAGAGTTCTAAGGTACTTGAAGTACACTCTAGACTATGGATTGCATTATACAAGGGATCCACATGTACTGGAAGGATTTAGTGATGCTAATTGGATTTCTGATAGCATGGAGACTAAATCAACCAGTGGGTATATATTTACCTTAGGTGGAGCAGTTGTATCATGGAAATCTTCAAAACAGACGTGTATAGCACGTTCTACCATAGAATCAGAGTTTATAGCTCTTAATAAAGCTGGAGAAGAAGCTGAATGACTTAGAAATTTTCTTGAAGATATTCCATTATGGTCAAAGCCTGTAAGTGCAATATGTATTTATTGTGACAGTTTGGCGGCCTCTATGAGGGCCAAGAATAATGTCTACAATGGGAAGTAGCGACATATAAGACGTAGACATAATTCGATAAGGAAATTGCTCTCTAATTGAATTATTTCCATTGATTATGTGAAATCAAAAGAGAATATTGCAGATCCTTTAACGAAAGGATTGTCAAAAGAGCAAGTAACATATACATCGAGGGAAATGGGGCTAAAGCCTATGAAATAAATTATTTGATGGTAACTTAACCTAGTTGACTGGAGATCCCAAGATCTAGGTTCAATAGGCAAACTGGTTGGATAATTTATATTGACACACTAAGAAACTTATAGTTTCTTCCCATTTCTATGATGTTGTAGAGTGTGTGATATGTTGATGCTAAGGTCATGTTGATATCTTGTTTACAAGAGGAGTAATGACAGAATACTCTTAATCAATATCACCTATATGAGAGTAGAAGTGGGGTCGCTTCTATGAGGACTTTTAAAATGGCTTATATTCTCTAAAGCTCTCATGAATTCAGGATTTTGTCCAGGACCAAAATGGACACAAACGTATAGAACTCAAAGATACAAGATGAGTTATGTGTGATGTCTGTTGTCTCAATTTACCAATGAGAAGGATAGTTCCAGAGCTGGTCTCACTATTTCTTCGGTAAGTTTGATGGATATTCACTAAGGAAGATTCAAGTCCAGAAGACACCTATCTTGATGCATAACTTGTTTGTTTGCTCTCAACGATTTTGTTTTGATTTTCAAACTTTCTTTCATGTGGGGGATTGTTGGATTTTATAGTAAATTGTGAAAGAAAGTGTTGGTTTGAAACATAAAAAATGAATTGATGTTTCATTTATGTTGTTGTTACTTGACTTGAAACTCAAAGGTTTCAAAATGGTTTGAAACATCAAAAAGTGTTGATGTTTCTTTTACAAATTTAACTTAAAAGTTAAATTTGTGAGTTATGTTTGAATTTTTACAAGTAACTACACAATTGAGTTACTTTTTATGTATGTTTCATATTGTTTATATTAATTTTATTTTTGGAGAGTTACTAAGTTGCTAGCCTATAAATAGCAACTTGTTTCTTCATTTGAAGTATCTCATTCCATTTTGGAGTACTCATTCCAATTGAAGAGTTCTTCTCTCATCTCTTTCTTTTCTTTAATCTCGAGTCAAGTTGAGTGCAAGTATCAAAGAGTTCTGCCAGATCCGAGTAGTTCAAGGTTGATGTTCTATCGGAGTTAGTCGTTGTATCATGCTGAGACGATCGTTGTAGCCTGCTTGCAACCCGTGCAGAGCGAATAATTGTTTTCAGGACAGCGCTTTGTAAGCGTGCCTCGACTACTTATTATCCTTTATTCTTGAGTTTTGAAATTGTTATTACATACAGTGTCTGTATTATTGTTTACACTGTAATTGTTTGTTGCCAATTAAGTTGTAATCAAGTTTGCTAGTGTTACTCAGTTCTTATACACAGCGAATTATTATTTCCAATAATTTCTTATTAAAAATTAAACTAATAATTAAAGAAGCATTGTTTTTGCATAATTTTAAATCATTCACCTCCATTTGTTTAAAAATATATGGTTCTATTGATAGCAATATCAAGTTATTATCGTACTAAAAACAGAAAAAAAAAATCAAGTTATTATCATCCAAATAACTTATATCTTTTTCAAGTGCATTAAAATTATGGAGAAAATTTATAATATTGCCAAGTTGTTTAACAATAATTTTCTTTATCATACCATTTATTTTTTAACATGTTTTAAAATCTTAGAAGAATTTTAAAAACAAAAAAAAAAAAAATTCAATATTTTTTTGTTTTGATTCTTGAAATTTGACTAATTTTTTTTAAAAAACTGAAAAGTAAAAACTTATTCACTATTCTTTTCTCTTAAAGAATTGTTCAATATTTTAAAATACTTTTAATCAAGTCATATTATTCTAAACACAGTTTTTTTGTTTATATACATAATTATTGTTGTCATTTTAAAATTTTCGTTAGAATTTTAAAAGTAGATTCCATAATTATACAATAAAATTAAAATTAAAATTGCTATAAGCATATATCAAATAACTTTGAAAGTTCCTGTCCCTATATAATATATGAAATGAAAGTTAAAAAACACAAAAGAACAAAAAATTGTGTAGTAGTTGAATTTGAATAATTGGATTTGACATTTTCTAAAATAGTTTGATTATTACATACCAACTGAATTCTTGAAGCCCAATGGTTTATTTTCTATTGACATGTCAACATATACTATAAATTTTAATGCAAATGTCCAAGTTCAATTATAATTTAAAAATGGTCCCAAAGTTTATTTTAATTACAAATAATTTGGATTAAATAATAGAAATGGCAATACTTGAGAATGTAAAGCAAGATCATATCATCCTTGACACTTCTAAGTCCTAACACATATTATATTAATTAAACAAAAGTTTATAAAATTGACTTTTTTAATCTATACTATATAAATGACACTTGAGGGGAGAAACTTTTGATTTTCTTTTTTGCCCCTTCTTAATTTGAAGACTTCTCATTATGACATTTTTAATTGAAAGATTTTCTCTTTTTTCCTCAATTTGAATAAAGGTTCTAAAATCTCTACGCATGTAATTTTTAATTTGAATAAATATTTTAAAATCTCTATGATCTCCAATCTTCCAACTAACTAATATTTAATTTTTTTAATGATAATTTAAAAAATTAATAACAAAAACTAAAACAATATTTTTGAACCTATGTATTTTCGAGAATATATAAAATTATTATGAAAGATTTTTCTTAAAATAAAGTAATATTTAAAGATTTTTAGTGCATATTTAAAAATTCAACAACAGAAACTTAAAAAAATAAATCGAAGAATTCATTTTCGAGAATATATAAAATTATTATGAAATATATATATTTTTTAAATACATTAATATTTAAAGGTTTTTTTAATGCATATTTAAAAATAAAGATTTTTTAATGAATATTTTAAAGATCATGAATTTTTTTAAATAGATTTGTACTGCATATTTAAAAATTTAAGAACAAAAACTTTAAAAAAAAATTGAACAATTATTTTTCGAGAATACAAAATTAAAATTATATTGAAGTACTTTTTAAAAAAATAAAGATAATATTTTTTTAATAAGTATATTAACAAAATATTAGATTTTGATCTATTGTGATTAATATACATAAATTAAATGTCATACATCAGTCTATATATAGAACATCCACAACTAAATTCTTCCATGCCTTCTAAAATGATTCCAAAAACCATGTAGAGAAGAAATCAAATTTCTCCCCCTTTCATTTGATGGCTTATGTCTATATAAGCGTAATTTTTCTTTTCAATAAACCAGATCATTCGTATCCAATTTTTCAAATTTCAAAGTTCAAGCAATTTATTATTGAAGAGACTTCATTATGGTGATGTTAGAGATTGACAAGTAAATGAGCTCTCCCTCCAATTGTTTTTGCAAATGGAAAATAAAGAAAGAGTGTGATTTAATGTAATTTACTTATTTTTACGTGTTTTTGTAATTCTTTTATTTATTTTTTATTTTTTTAAAATGGTAAAGAAAGAGGTTGATTTAATGTAATTTACGGCTTACGTGCCTTTGTAGTTTTTTTCTTTTTTTTTTTAAGGAGAGTGATTTGATGTAATTTACTACTTTTGTAGTTTTTTTTTTCTCTTTTCAAATTTATAAATACACACCAGTTCATCTACTGATCCTTAGCATATTGAGGAAGATGGGGAAGAAAACGATTGCAACTCTGGTTCCTTAAGGCAGAAGAAGAAGCAGATAACAAACAATGTGATGTAATTGTATTATTTTCTTCTTTGTTTTTATTTATTTTTGTTTCCTTTTCTTTTTTTTTTTAATAAATTGGAGTTTACTATACTAGAATTTAGGAAGGCCTCATTACAGTTTTGCATTTTTTTCTATTTATATAATTACATTATATTTAAATATAATTACTAATAGTTATTAAAAATATAATGTCATTGCAATTTCCAATATTATGGAAACAATTAATATTCATATTCTAAAAGTTATTTTATTTGATGAAGATTGAATTCTCTAAAAAAATAAACTCAATACTTCTTAGTTATTATTATTATTCAAGTTTGAAATAAAAATTACAATATTTGTTTAAATTAATTTATTAATAGATCCTCTCGATTTACTCAACTTTTTGAAACAAAAATAAATTGACCAATAGATCTCTTCGAAACTTCATTTAAAGAATTCTAAAATTGAGGACACGTATCTAATTAATTATTCCCTTGAATATGGAAAGATCATTGCAAAAAAGATGTTTCCAATTACTAGATAATTAATATATTTAAAAAAAGAAAAATAATAATATTTTGGTTTAAATTAAAGTTTGAAATTAAACTTTTATAAAAAAAATTAAATTTATTAATAGATCTTCTCGATTTAGTAAACTTTTGTAAACAAAAATAAATTAAACAATAGATCTCATCGGAGCTTCTTTCATAGATTCAAAGAGTTCTAAATTGAGAATCACTATCTAATTAATGATTTCCTTGAATTCGAAAAGTTCATTGCAAAAAAGATTTTTTCAATTACTAGATAATACAAAATTAAAAAAAAACAAATAATATATATTTTTTTAAATTAAAGTTTGAACTGACGTGGGTAATCAAATGATGCAAATTAAAATTTAAAAAAAAATATTTTGGTTTGAATTAAAAGTTGAAACTAGGTGGGTAATCAAATGATACTAATCAAAATAAAAAATATTATTAAAGTGTAATTCTTCATTTTTCATATGTATAAGACTCTATATTCAACTTTTATACGTACATTACATTTTCAACGTTATGAAACACGTGCAATGCACGTAGTATCAAACTCAGGGGCGGATCCACGTTGGGGCCACGGAGGGTACGTGCCCCCCTCAACTTATAGCCTTTACATATATCTATATAATCATTCAGCCAAAATATTGTAAAAATGCCTTGGTTCAGTTGTCAGGGGGCACCGTGAGCACTATGCTTGCAGAGGTCCAAGGATCAAATCTTGGTTTGTGCGTGTTTTCGTTTTAATTTTTTTTTATATTTGCAATATATTTATTTATTTATATATTATTTTAACATTTTAATATTCAATTCTTTTTTTTTTTTTTTGGATAACTTTAATATTCAATTCTTTAATTTGCAGTATAGATATTTATATAAAATTATTTTAATATTTTAATTTTCAATTTTTTAATGTTGTAATATAGACATTTATATATTATTTTAACTTTAGTACACTTCAAATCGGTTAGAATTTTGTTAATTTTTTTAATTTACGTACATATATATACAAATATGCAAATGTTTTTTAAACTTTAATAAATTATTTTAGAAAAATTAATTACATTAAAAAACTTAATTCTATGTTAAAAAATATTAAATACTTCAAGTTTCTTTATTTGCTTAGATATTTAAGTGGATAATTGAATTCTACCATGGTTTATTATTATTTTGTAATTAATATTTACTTAATTTATATATTATATATCAATGCATTTAAAATTATATTTATATGAATGTTATATTACAAGTTTAGTCCCTGAATTTTTAAATTTATGTCTAATAGGTCTTTTTTTTTTTTGATTGCATGTCTAATAGGTCCTTAAACTTTCAATTTTGTGTTTAATAAGTCTTTGTACTTTAAAAATGTTTAATAGATTTATGAACTTTCAAATTTTTATCCAATAGGTCAAACTTACTTAAAATTTTTAAAAATTAATTGTCCGATTAGATATAAAATTTAATTTTGTATTTAATTGAACCTTAAACTGTCAATTTTGTAACTAATAGATACATAATTCTAAAAAATCCTCGAATAGGCTGAGAAACTATTGGACACAATTAAATTTTATGCAAATAGAACATTTAATTTTTTTAAGATTTGAATATGTCAAAGATCTATTGGATACAAAATTGAAACTTCAAATATCTATTAAGACACTTTTTAAAGTTCTTGGACTATATAGACATAAATTATAGTTAAGAGATTAGCTTTATATAAAATTGTGCCCCCCAACATAAAATTCTGTATCCGCCACTTATCAAACTAGTATAATATAATGTGGAAACCACCATGCAACCCAACATTCTTATCCCCATTGGTACCTTGAACACGGTTGCTAAAAAATTGAAAATTTTGGATTAAATTGAGTTCGTGAGATCATGTAAGAATGAAAAATATAAAATTAAAAAAAAAAACATTGAATAATAATTAAAATAACAACCATTGATGAGTTCATGTAAGAATGCATGAAGTAAAAAAATGATAAATGTATATGATATAGGATTTGTTTGGAATGAATTTATAATCATTTTGGCCTTGTTTGATAACTATTTTGTTTTTTATAATTCTTTCTTTTTAAAAATTATGGTTGTTCTCTCATAATTTTTTGTCAAACTTTTTACATTTTTTAAAAACACATTTGAATTTTGAATTCTAAGCCAAATTTCAAAAACACAAAATCAAGTTTTTAAAAACTACTTTTTTTTTAGTTTTCAAATTTTGGCTTGGTTTTTTAAAACACTTTTAAAAAGTAGTGATAAAGTAAGAAAACTATATGTGGAAGTACTGTTTATAAATTTAGTCTTAAAAAAAATAGAAAACAAAAAACAAAATAGTTATCAAACGGAACTTTGGTTTTTTGTTTTAGTTTTTTAAAATTAAACTTATAAACACTACCTTCGCCTATGAAATTTTTTTGTTTTGTTATTTACTTTTTACAAATGTTTTCAAAATCAAAGTCAAGTTTTGAAAACTAAACAAGTAATTTTTAACAACTTGTTTTTGTTGTTAAAAATTGACTAAAAATTCAAATGTTTTTTTAAGAAAGATGAAAATCATGTAAAGAAAATGTGAGAAAACAAACATAATTTTCAAAGATAAAAAATCTAATGGTTATCAAACCAGGGTTTTAAAAGTTTCAATTTCATGCCTAATATATTAAAATGTCTTCAATAAATTTTTTATTGTTACAAAGCATTAAAATTAGTTAACAAAATGATGATGTAATCTCAAAATGCGTTTTACTAATTAAGTTAAAAATACTTTATATTTTAATTTGATGAAATAGACATAATACCCTTCCATAAAATTTAAACTTATAGCTTTCATTTGTCTTAGCACATAGTAATAACTTTCCTGACTTGAAATGTCATATAAGTTTGATCCATTAAACTGTTGGTATGCTAATCATTGAAAAACTGAGAGAGATTTCTATTTTTAAGTTATTAGACTATCGTTCTTCTAACATTTAGTGATTATAAAAACTTAATTGAGAAAAAATAAATACAAAATAATGAAGTTCTCACTAAATTGAGAAAAAATAAATACAAAATAATGAAGTTGGGCTTCTAAAAGATTACGGACCAAATTGAATAAACACTTAAATATTGGGGATGAATAAATATATTTAGGCTAATTTTTTTATATTTATTTTCTGATAAAAGTAATTATAATTTGTTTTTTAATATTCAAAAATATTTCTGAAATAATAAATATTGAAAGTGCGATCAAAGTCTTACATTGACTAGATAATTGAAAGATTATGAGTATATAAGTGAATGGACAATAACTCCATTGGTGTGAAGCCTTTTGGGTGGAACTAAAAACAAAACCACACGAGAGTTTATACTCAAATAGACAATATCATACCATTTGTAGAGATATATTGATACATAGAAGGTCGCATTGTCCCTAACAAGAAAAAAAATAGTCATTTTTTTTTGTGGGGACCATGCACTTCGAGCATGCATGCATAGGCTATATAAACCCATGTTACATATGCCGACGCTTATAAAACGTTTTATAAATTATCCATACCATCTTTTACAAATCATAAACCCATAAACTAAATGCATGTTACATAAACTTAGTTTTTTTTCTTTTCTTTTTTGAATTCAACAAAGAGGTGGAGGATTCAAAGCTCCGAACTTTAAGAAAGTAAATAATGCTTTGACCAATTGAACTATGCTCATTTAGGCTTTTTTTTTTTTTTTTTTTTTTTGGAATTCAGCAACATTTTGAGAGTGAAGAGATTCAAACCCTGACCTCCTAACCGAAAGTACATGCCAATTATCGATGAGCTAAACTCACTTTGACATGCTCATTTAGCCGCATATAAATGTTGGTTTTATAACATATTCATGTACGATATAAATGTATATCATATAAACTTAGGCTCCCAACTTTAAACTGCATATATCTAAACTTATTTAAACAGTGAGCTAAAATCTCCTATTCTTTTACAGGTGTTTGGTCCATATGTTGGCAAGTTTGAGAATAAGAAATTTGTGATTAAAACTGCCAAAAATGAGATTGATTTATATTTGGAATGTTTTGAAAATAAAGAATATAATGTTTGGTAGATAAGGTAGAGAACCATACATCAATATGATTTCCACCTAAATTAATAAAAAGTCATAAAATTGAAACTTCCAAATTAAAATGAGATTTTGAATAACAAAGATCAGGAAGTCTCACCAAACACTTCTCTAAAGAGACGTTGGCTCTTAACTTTAATAAATATGAATACATGAAGCAGGAAGTTTGAAAGAATTTAGTTTATCTAAAAAATAAAAGGTAGATAGACTTACCTTTGTATAACTTGTATCTGATTGAATTTTTATAATATAATATTTAGTACGTATGTTTATAAGTTGTAAAAGCTTGTATGAAATAAGTGTATTTTGTTCCTCCAATAATTTAATTTTGATTTCCGAACTTTGACTTTATTTCATTTTGGTTATTGTATTTTTTATAAAATTGTTTTAATCCTCGAATTTTGCATAAAAATCTATTTCAACATTTGCCTTTTTCAATTTTTTTAACACAATTTAATTTAAAAAAAAATCCAATGTTAATTTGCGGCAGAGTTTGACAAATTCAGAAGTAAAACAAAATTTTAATTTATACAAAGAATATCTCAAACCACAATGAATATAAATATTTATACACTAAAACCGAGCTTATATAGAACCTTTAAAAAATTATCTTCTTTTTATCATTGATTAGATATTAATAAATTTATTTCCTTTCAAGATTACAATTTCATAATTGTCAATTAGGTTTCTTCTAACATACAAGTCCATTATTTAAGGGAAAAAAAAAGTTGAGAGATTCTATAAAGTATCTGTTCTATAAATGCCATCATTTTCTCCTAAATAAACAATTAAAAAAAAAAACCACCATAAATAATGCCATCATTCCTCTAGGGCCCAAACATCTCAACCACTCCATTATATATAGAGAGTGGATAAACCGTATCATCCTATATGCATATGAGGGATGTTTGTTTTCATATGTTATATGTATATATTAAACCATATCATCCTATACGTATATGTATATATTGTAAAAAATTAACCACACATATTAAAATAATTAAAAATCAAATATCTAACCTAAAAAAAAAAGAGCATGAAAACAACATGAGTCAGTCCAAACTTTTGAATCGATAGTCATACGAGTATATACATATCACAACACAGTTACGTCGGTAGGGCATTATGATGGATTAAAAATTATTAAATTTTTTTTTTATACCTTCGAACATAATCTTTAAGAAATTTGTTTCTTTCTCATATTTAAATTAATGAGAATGAATTGTATGAGATACAAGTCTTTTTTTTTTTTTTTGAGTTCAACAACATGTGAGAGTGGAGGGATTTGAACCTCTGACCTCTTGATCGAGAGTTTGTAGCTTAATCAGTTGAGTTGTGCTCAAGATACAAAAGCGTTGTTGAAAGACATATTCGATTTCATTATTTATAGATTATAATTATTCTATGTAAAGAACTATATCTCTTATTTGACAAGAAATATGAGAAGAGCGATGTGATAAATTATCTGTTGGGATTTATGTCATAAAGCCTCGTAATTAATAATGTATTTAATAATTAATAATATTTTTTATTATTTTATTTGCAATATAATATTATCCATTATATGAAAAATCCAAGGTTATTATTGTAATCTTGAACAGTATGTGGTTGACATACGAGAAGATCATGTTCAAGAAATAACCTAAAGGGTCATAGTATATGGATAAGATTGGGTGCCTTATTCCGGTAACACTATTGATACGACCCACTTTGTAATAGTTACAAATGACTTGATCCAAATCATTCATATGGAGACATGTGACTGGGGGTATCTTATACAATGAGTTTGTATAAGACTGGACCACGAAATATTTAATCTCTCTTTATAAATCCGTTAATTGAGAAGATTAATATTTCATCAGGATGATCATATGTGACTCGATCTTAATCCTGAGTGAGTTATGAACTCCTGCCTGTGAGGGCTTGTCCTTTAATTGGCATGGGTGAGAGTGGCTTTTATAGCCGATTTGGGGACTTGACCAAATAGGGAGTTGGGAACATAATCTCACAAAATAGAATTCACTTATTCCCATATAGGGTAAGTAGATGAGTAGTTCCCTTAAGTGCTGATTTCGGGACTTGAACAATGGGGCCCCACTCTCTCACTGGCCCGAGAGGGCTTAGTTTATAATTAGATTATAAACAGATTATTCATTAGAGGATCAGTGGTACTTAAGGTGCAAGATGTAATTATAGGGGTAAAACCGACTTTTGACCCAGTTGTAATTACGAATAGCTCGTGAAGAATCGACTTGTATGTAATGATTATATTTATGGACACAACTTGTCTTACAGTGCATAAGAGTGCAACTCTAAGTCTATAGTAGAATGACCTAGAGTTAATGAATGAAAATTAATTAATTAATTTTGTATCATTTGAGCTTATAATTCGTAGGTTCATAAGGTCCCCTTGCTAGCTCATAGTAACACTAAAAAGATCAACTTAGTTGAAAGAAAAATTTGAAATGTTTAAATTAACATTTAATTTGAAGTGTTCAAATTAATATTTAATATATTAGATATATTAAATATAAAAGAGGAAAATATATTTATTGTATTTGATACATTAAATATTAAAATTTGAAATGTTCAAATTAATATTTAATTTGAAGTGTTCAAATTAATATTTAATATATCATATATATTAAATATAAAAGAGGAAAATATATTTATTGTATTTGATACATTAAATATTAAAATAATTAATGTATATTAGATACATTAAATAAAATATATTTATTAAATTTGAATTGGATTCAAATTAGGAAATAAATGTCGTAGGAGAATTTTAAACGGTTTGAATAAAATTCAAATTGATTAGATTAATATATTTTAATATATTAGATATTAAAATATATTATTTAATTATTTTCCCTAGATCACTATAAATAGGACCCTAGGGGTGAGCCATTGTGCATTCTTCATAGAACACATATCTCCTCAATAGAGAGAATTAGAGAATTCTCTCTAGATCTCTTCCTCTCCCATCCCTTGTGAATTTTCTTTCAAGAGGCTCCCACAAACTTTGGTCCTGTGTTCGAGTCATAGTTAGGAAAACTTTATGGAAGAGATAAAGATCGGCCAGAATATTCTTCATAATATTATTTTCAAGGTATGTTATACTTAACCATAATATTATTATTTAATTCTAAATAAACTCAAACTGATTCCTACGCTTCCGCTTGGGTTTAATTAGATTATTCCCTTCATTATTTAATATACTGAACATCATAATCTCTAGTGACTAAGCTATGACCACCTGTCATTACTGAAGTTTCCATGTTTCTAATTTAGCCATTCATTAAATTAGAAATATATCTAATGATAATTATAAATTTTTTTATGACAATTTGATAATTATATCTTCTATATGCCACTATTTTTTCTTTGTTTTGGATCACTTTCATATTGGTTCAATTCAAATAACCAAACACATTAAGTACATATGTGCCCCCACATAATGGATTTCCAACCCATTGCTCTAAAATAAATGTCAATTTGAATATTATTGTATGCAACTATAAAATTAAGAGAGAGTATGGAGAGAACTTTGCAATTATATATATTCCTTGTCCTCCAATATGCTAATTTGTTGAGCTCCAAACAAGTGTCCATACTTTATGCAAGTTGCCACAAGATCTGTCTTAATAAACTTTGCAACTAATTATTCAATCAAGTTCAAGCATTCACCCTATTGAAAGGGTGGTTTTTTTGTTTAAAGAAAAAGGTGATTTGGAGATTCATTACCTTCCAAACAATTAAAACTAAAATCAAATCAATCATGTTGGTTACACCAAATTGGAATGAAACTATTTTAATATTGTAGACCCCTAAATTTGTCCCATATATATATATATTTTTATCATTTTTATTAATTGTGTGTTTTTTTCATAATTTAGAATTATTGTTGTCTTTAAGAAAAATAAACAAAAAAGGTAAATATTTTGATTGATTCTTTTCCTTTTCCTTTTCTTAGTAATAAAATAAAATAAAAGATTGTTTCCTCTTTTTCGTTGTAGAGAGAATAAAATCTTAAAAAAATTAACACTCAAATCTTTCTTGTATGGAAAAATTATTTGATTTAATCAATTTTTGGAAGGAACCAATTTGGCCAAATATTCTTAAAATCAATTTAATCAATTTCAATCACTTTCAATTATTTGTTCCTTAAATTTTGGTTTGATTTATTTTTTTCCTAAATGAGAATGATTTGGGATTTCTATAAATTGAAGGTCAAAGGCAAGCTTTGGGGGGACCATTTGAATTCAACTCTTTCACCATTTTTTCTCATATATTCCCTCTTTCTCTCTCTCATCAAGCATCTCCACGGTTTTCTCTCCTCCCACAAAAGTTCTCTCTCAAATCTTCCCCACATATTCTCTCTCCTCCCACAAAAGTTCTCTCACAAATCTCCCCCACATATTCTCTCTCCCCCTCAAAATATCCCCCTCTCTCACTCACCATTTTTGACCCCAACATACATCTTTTTTTATATTTTTTTTTTGAAGTAAAAAGAGAAAATCCTCTTCTTTACTTGCTCCACTCAACCAATTGATCCCTCCCAAGGTAGCTTGTGGTAATTTCTTCTCTCCAGTAATACTACCCTTTATACAACAGTAATCTTTGGTGTAACATTCTATTTTTCATTCATTGTTTTTATTTTTCCATCATTTACTCAATTGTGTTCTTTAGCATGATTCCTTAAAGATATATTTTTTTGTTTGTTTAGTTGTTTTTTTTTTGTTGTATAAAATAAAAGCATGTTTAGATATTTTTTGTTTGTTAATATCGTGTTTTAAAGTTTTAGTATATAGGACATTATGCGAATAAATTCTAAGTTGTGTTTTTTTTAGCATAACAATTACAAGCATGTATTATATCTTTTTATTTTTTATGTTTGCATGCTATTTAGCTAGGAACTTAGAGTTATTTATCTTTTCATGAATTCTTCCTTTTTTTATTATATTTTCTATAAAAATACAAAAAAAAATTTGCATGAAAAAGTTTTTTTTTTTTTTTCTTAAAAAAAAAAGAAGTTATTTAAAAGGAAAAATATTTGATTGAAGTTTTCCATCTTTAAAAATTAAAAAAAAATTATAAAGAATACAAAAAATACTTTCATAAAGAGCATTTTCATCAAAGGGAGTTTTTTCTAGGAAACTTTGTTTTGTCTAAACTTGAAGTTTTCCTTTAAAAAAAATCTTTCCATAAAAAAGTACAAAGGAAAAATAGTTTTATAAAGAGCATTTCCATAAAATGATTTTCTTAAAGAGAATTTTGATTTCTCTAAAAAAAACATCCCATTGATTTCTTTTCAAAGCATTAAATCAAATCTTTTTTTTTTTTTTTTTTTATAAAAGTTTCACTTCTTTAAAATTAGAAAAATAATAAAGAATTTCCTTAAAAATAATCATTTTATCACACATGTTTTTAAATTAATAAACCAAACATCTTCTTAAAAAAATGTTGATTCTCTAATATTCTTGAGGTGATGAATTTATTTTGGGATGCCAAATTAAATTCAAATAAATTTTGAATGGCTTTATGACACCCATAATTATTGCTCATTATTTAATTCAAGAATAATTATCAGTAAAACATGGGACATTTAAAAATCAAAACCAAAAACTTGTTTTTTTACAAAGGTCTTTTTCTTTTGAAATAACACAAGAATTGTAAAATTTCGTTTCATTGAACGAGTGTTGTGGGGTGCTAATACCTTCCCCATACACAAACGACCCCCGAATCCAAAATCTTTTATTCGAAGATCATCTCAACACATTTTTGAGTGCCCAGTCACACCCTCTAAATAAGACTGGTGGCGACTCCATGTTCCACCTTTTGGAAATAAAGTTGGCCGCTCCGCGTCGCAAACCCGTAGCGACAGCTTGGCGACTCCACTGGGGATTTACACTTTAAAGTGGGTCAGTTTTATTTTTCTTGTGTTATTTTTATATATGACAATTTATATTTCTTTTTGCTCTTGTGAACACCCACGTACACAAGCCTTCTACCCGGGCTTTACCAATAGGATTAGAATCGAGGATTAGTAGTGGTGACCTTCGTGGAGCTATGACTCTCGTGTAGGCACATGAAAATCCTCACTCAGGTCGACCTTATTCAGGATGCTGATAAGGGTGCCTCAGATTTTTCTTGAATAAAGAAGAAATCGATGACAACTTGGGGACCTTTATCCTTTAGACAATAGAGCCTCACCACACATGTTGTGTTGTAATTTATTTATACTTTAATTGTTTTCTTTTCCTATTCTTGTTTTATCCAAGCATGTCTATGTCTTTAATTAAGTAATTAATTTATTTTCATGCCTTCATAAACATACATTCATAAACATATTCTCTTTGCTTTTCCTTTCACCTTTTCTCTCATATTTAGTTTTGCTGTCGCTAAACATATCCCCAGTGGAGTCGCCAAGCTGTCGCTACGGGTTTGCGACGCGGAGCGGCCAACTTTATTTCCAAAAGGTGGAACATGGAGTCGCCACCAGTCTTATTTAGAGGGTGTGACTGGGCACCCAAAAATGTGTTGAGATGATCTTCGAATAAAAGATTTTGGATTCGAGGGTCGTTTGTGTATGGAGAAGGTATTAGCACCCCACAACACTCGTTCAATGAAACGAAATTTTACAATTCTTGTGTTATTTCAAAAGAAAAAGACCTTTGTAAAAAAAAAAAAAGTTTTTGGTTTTGATTTTTAAATGTCCCATGTTTTTCTGATCATTATTCTTAAATTAAATAATGAGCAATAATTATGAGTGGCATAAAGCCATTCAAAATTTATTTGAATTTAATTTGACATCCCAAAATAAATTCATCACCTCAAGAATATTAGAGAATCAAATTCTTGATTTCCTAATCTCCATCATAAGAAAGTTTTTTTTAAGGAAGATGTTTGGTTTATTAATTTAAAAACATGTGTGATAAAATGATTATTTTTAAGGAAATTCTTTATTATTTTTCTAATTTTAAAGAAGTGAAACTTTTATTAAAAAAAAAATATATAGATTTGATTTAATGCTTTGAAAAGAAATCAATGGGATATTTTTTTTAGAGAAATCAAAATTCTCTTTAAGAAAATCATTTTATGGAAATGCTCTTTATAAAACTATTTTTCCTTTGTACTTTTTTATGGAAAAGATTTTTTTTAAAGGAAAACTTCAAATTTAGACAAAACAAAGTTTCCTAGAAAAAACTCCCTTTGATGAAAATGCTCTTTATGAAAGTATTTTTTGTATTCTTTATAATTTTTTTTTATTTTTAAAGATGGAAAACTTCAATCAAATATTTTTCCTTTTAAATAACTTCTTTTTTTTTTTAAGAAAAAAAAAAGAAAAAAAAACTTTTTCATGCAATTTTTTTTTTGTATTTTTATAGAAAATATAATAAAAAAAGGAAGAATTCATGAAAAGATAAATAACTCTAAGTTCCTAGCTAAATAGCATGCAAACATAAAAAATAAAAAGACATAATACATGCTTATAATTGTTATGCTAAAAAAAACACAACTTAGAATTTTTTCACATAATGTCCTATATACTAAAACTTTAAAACACGATATTAACAAACAAAAAATATCTAAACATGCTTTTATTTTATACAACAAAAAAAAACAACTAAACAAACAAAAAAATATATCTTTAAGGAATCATGCTAAGGAACACAATTGAGTAAATGATGGAAAAATAAAAACAATGAATGAAAAATAGAATGTTACACCAAAGATTACTGTTGTATAAAGGGTAGTATTACCGGAGAGAAGAAATTGCCACAAGCTACATTGGGAGGGATCAATTGGTTGAGTGGAGCAAGTAAAGAAGAGGATTTTCTCTTTTTACTTCAAAAAAAAAGTATGTTGGGGTCAAAAATCGTGAGTGAGAGAGGGGGATATTTTGAGGGGGAGAGAGAATATGTGGGGGAGATTTGTGAGAGAACTTTTGTGGGAGGAGAGAGAATATGTGGGGAAGATTTGAGAGAGAACTTTTGTGGGAGGAGAGAAAACCATGGAGATGCTTGATGAGAGAGAGAGAGGGAATATATGAGAAAAAATGGTGAAAGAGTTGAATTCAAATGGTCCCCTCAAAGCTTGCCTTTGGTCTTCAATTTATAGAAATCCCAAATCATTCTCATTTAGGAAAAAAATAAATCAAATCAAATTTTAAGGAACAAATAATTGAAAGTAATTGAAATTGATTAAATTGATTTTAAGAATATTTGGCCAAATTGGTTCCTTCCAAAAATTGATTAAATCAAATAATTTTTCCATACGAGAAAGATTTGAGTGTTAATCTTTTTTAAGATTTTATTCTCTCTACGACAAAAAAGAGGAAACAATCTTTTATTTTATTTTATTACTAAGAAAAGGAAAAGGAAAAGAATCAATCAAAATATTTACCTTTTTTGTTTATTTTTCTTAAAGACAACAATAATTCTAAATTATGAAAAAAACACACAATTAATAAAAATGATAAAAATATATATATATATGGGACAAATTTAGGGGTCTACAAATATTATTCTCAATTTTGATTAAGATTTCCAATATTACATACTTTTAATGATACAAACAAATACATTATATTATTTAGATATCATTTAAATTGATTCAATTTTGATAAAATTTACATAACTTTTTTTAAGCTAAATCCACACTCATGAAATACTTCATAACACACATTAAACACCACAACTTTCTTTCATAATTGAAATTTTGTAATCCATTTACCTTACAAAATAAAGTATTTGATAGTTTCTTAGAATAAAAAAAAAAAACTACATAACAATACAAGAAATTCACTGGATGTAATTTCCAATGAAATTAGTTCACAAAATACAAAATTCACCAAGTGTTCAAGATTATAGTGTCATGGAGTTGAGCTGTCATCTTTGATCCTTTTGCATGTGTAAAAGTATCATTTTATTCACCTACATAAATGAATACAATATATCTATGATTATGTGAATACCAAAAGTGAAGTAGATAAGGAGATTCTTTATTAAATGCAAATAAATAGACTAAAAAATATATACAAAGAGCCTAGAAGATCTAAAATTGTAAAAGAGAGAAGTTTATGTTTGGATGAGGATGCATATCTCTTGAAAGTTCACACTAACAAACATAGTAACAACACTTTGGTACAAACTGCTATATATTGTCATCAAGGATTCACATGCTCAAAGTATAACAAACAACTAGAAGTATCTCTCCTTCAATTGTGAGCTTCCAAAAATCTTTCTTTGAAACCCAAAAAGAGACCAAAATGCAAAATGTTAAAAGAAGCTTCATGCCCTAAATCATGTGGCCTCAACATAGGTTAATATTCTCTTTTAGATAAAATATGTAAAAGAGAAAATATGTGCATATAACAAAAACAAAACAAAGCAGATGTTGCTCTGAAAAATGAAACTCCATTTTCTTGTTGGATCAGAGCATAACACTATTAAATGAATTATACTCATGTGAGATGTAAAGATGCAAAGGACTTCAAGAGAATTCAAAATAATAGACCACTAAATACTTTGTATATGTAACATTCACACAAACATAATACCTTGTTCATCCTTTCCTTAGTTCTTTTCCTTTCCTCTATTCATCCGTCCCTTAGTTCTTTCCCTTTCCAGTGCATCTTCCATAGAACAAGGTAAAGTACAATATTCTTAACTTTGAAAAGATATGAAAGAAGAAAGTAGCTAGAGATATTCTCGTAACTTTTGTTCAGACACTTTAAACTAAAACAAAATGAAAAAAGGGAAGTGTAATCTAAAGAAAAACAAATAGTCGCCTTCTCGAGCAAGCTCTAGAACCAATCGCTCAATCAACTAGATGCATATCATTTACAAACTTACTAGGCATAGGTTGAACATGGATATGATTGTAGAACATTTCAAAATAGATTGCCTACTTAGAAATTACTCAAACTCACGTTAATCAGCAGTTTCACAAGTTCTGATAATATATGAACATACAAGTTCTCACAAGTTTTACCACAAAGAAGTCTAGAAATACTTATATTTTTTCACACATAATTCAATTCAACACTTGTACTATTTTTAAATATATACACCATCTTTCCACTGCCCCTCAGAATGAATGACAATAACTTCATGCTTATAATCAATATCAGACCAAAAATCAGTGCAACTAATATGCATAAATCACAAAAGTAAATAGCTTACCAGGCTTGTGAAACAAATAGAAAATTCGTACTCATGTTCAATAAATGAAATTAACAGTCAACTGTGTTTTTACGCTAAAACTTAGAGAAAATCTACACAAAATATTACTGTAAATCTTAGATATCTTATTTGTCACAAGTATCTGGAAACCATTGTTCATGCTTTGATGGAATGTAATTTAAAAGAGCTAAATCCATATGGAGAATGTTGTTACTTGGTGTTTAATATCAAGGGAAGTTTAATCGATACCATCTCGACTGGTGGAAACAAATGATTTCTTCCTTCTCTGATCATAAGATTGACCTTGCTACTATTGGAATAACCGAAACATGATTTGTCACAATGGGAAATTTTCAAATGTTCGTATAAAATGCCAAAGGATTTCAGAGTACCTGGAATTGGGGTGGTTATTTGTAATGATAAAGGAAATTTGATAGCCGCAATAACAAATTTTTACCTCATTCAATATAGTCTTATGATTGCTGAAATTCTTGCTGTCCTCCAAGGTCTTCGTCTTGCTCAACATCATCTGGCTCTTGAAAACATTTGGATGGAATCTGATTCTTTACAAACATTCAGTTGATTCATAGGCATCTGCAGTCGATGGAGGATATAAGTAGCTAGCTTAGAGACATTCACAATTTGGGTTCTGGTTTTTCTTCTTTTCATTTTGAGCATGTGACCAGGATATGTATTTCTATTGCTCATTAGCTTGTAATATGTGAGCAGAACACCAAATCACCAGTTATAATCAACCTCTCACAAACACTATACTTTGTCCATCCAAGCAGTCAAAAGTATGGATTTGGAGGTGGCAAATGACAATAAATAAAAAGATTAAATCATTTAAAAAGTTGATTAAAATATTATAATATTACAAATAGTTAAAATAGCTACCAACCTTCACACTTGTTTAAATGTTCTTTAAATCTCTGTGAGTTGCAATCATTTCAATTGGATACTCCTGCAACCATAGATTAAAGAAAAAATAGCAATCATATATTACTGATCTTATGATAATGCAATTGCTATGCTCTAAAATATGCTTCTTTCTAATTTTATAATCTACTCAAAGCAATGATACAAAAGACTTGACAGCAAAAGAGACAGGTCAATTTAATAATGGACATCAATGTTTTTGTTTCTTGTTCAAAAAAATAATATACATCGATGTTTTAATGTTGCAAATTGAGAATATTGTGGGAGAAAGACAATAGCAAGAAATATGACATGATTTAATTCTTAATTTGATCTTAAATTACTCTAATGGATCATTAAAATAACTTTGGGTGTTCTCAATTTTCAATAAATATGTTTTATGATGCAAATGATAAAAGAACATGAGACATTTTCATGAGGATCCACTTTAGCATAACCTGGAGAAAAAATTATACTCAAAACAATAATGAAGATGAAATTTTGGGGTAAATATTCATTTCATTTAATTCCACCCAAAATATTGATAGTTTTCTTTCTATGGATTCACACGAATGATAGATATGGAGTTCAGTGGCCATTTGGTATATGCCTTTTCTCACTATTTAGAAATTGTTGATTCACTATTTTTCAAATTTTGTTTTTAAAAAGAAAACACGTGGTGAATAACTAATGCAAATTGGGGTTTACATATTAAAAGGCATGTCTTATATTTTTTGTTTTCATATGCTAGAAGCCCTTGCAGTAAGTTATGGAAGCAAAAAATTTTATTGAAAAGAAAAAATAAAGAGTTTTGCTCTGATCCTTCTTGAGTAAATGACATCATAATAATATAACCTTTTCCTAATTTCATAAACTCCATAAGATACGAAAAACTCCATAAGATACGAAAAAATCCATGACGGAAAAACTAAGCAAAAATAGAGGCAACAACAACAAAAACACATTTCAACCAACCCCTCAAGTTTCATGAAAATAATTGCAGCCACAAAATCAAGACTGTTCCTTTGTTTCCTCAAATAATAACAAAGGGGTACGTGGATTTTGGTTGAAATCAACTTCCCAAAGCATAAATGATAAGTTCTACAACATAAATGCTAACAAAATTCATAGGTCAAAAGTTCTAACCATAGCCATTTCCAGAAGAAATATGGTTGATGTTTTGTCCTACATCTGCTTGAAAAAAAAATGGACATAGATCATACTCAATGCAATCATAAATTTATGCAAATTAGTTAACCAAAAATGAACTCTTATGTAGGCGTTAACGGATCTGAGTTGGCCGTTACAAAGGCACTAATGCTGCAGAAGTGTGATGTTATTCAACAGTAGAAGCAAAAGAGCAGATGGATCAATTTCCCAATAGATCATGCTTTGTTAACTAAAGAAATACATTAGAAATTTAAAACTGCAATAAACATATTAGATTTTTCCTGTCCCAGACTACCAAGGTGCTTTTCCATGAAGGTCTAGGAGAAGCTCCATGATGGTTAAAATCCAACACACAACTAAAATTAAAAACCACCCACACAAGTCTTTTGTTGCCACTCTCTGAGCACAACAGGAATAAACTTAGATATTGACAAAAACTAAAGATCATAACAAAGAAACCAAGCGCTCTATCAAGTTTAAACAAAAATTACGAAACAAAAAAATTGAGAAAAATATTACAATCTGCAAGGTTTTGGAAACAACTGTACCCATTCCTTTCCTCATACTTTCTCCCTAGTTTATCTCATTCCAACTTACCTTGCCTTTTGTATTTTTGCAACTATTTATTAGTTTTTATAATATTGGGTCTTCACATTTTAAACGTTTAGGATATCCGTGACAACATAATGGGAGTTTCAATATGAAAACATTTACACGAATAGTAAAAAGCTTTCCTAAATTGTCATCCTTTTCCTCTTCCACCATTAGGCACACGCAGAAGGTGAATGAAATATGGAATAAAGTTTCCCTAAAAATACTCCATTCATAAACAAAAGTATCTAACTAAATCAAACAAAAATATAAACGAAAAACAACACTCCCAATAATTACAAATAAATTATATTGAAATTTGAAAAAAAATTAACAGAGTAACATAATGTGGGATCAATATAATGTCTGTCAATGCTTCTAAAATGAAAAATATAAACAAATATTAATTGCATTCAAATCATAAGGCAAAGAAATTGAAATGAAATAAAGATAGAGAAATTATATAATACCAAAAGAGAAGGGGGCGAGAAAAAAACCCTAGATTTGATGCAGTGGTGAGTAGACTACAAACAAAATTGTTGGCTGCTATGAAAAAAACCCTAGATTTTTCCTGTGCAGCACATCTTTCATTACCACTCCTTGAACACAAACTCACTCATCAACCTCAACATTGATCCCTTGAGATGTTGGCAAAATATCAGAGAGAAGTTCCTAGAACGAAACCACCCACACTTTGTCACTCTATCTCAAATATGGTCGTGAACAAGCTGCAAAGAGTTGTTGAGATTCAAGATTAACCTCACTAACAAGAGAAGAGAAAGGAAGAGACACGAGGGGGAAAGTCAGAGAGAAGATAGCATAATTAAGAGAAAAGAGAAGGAAAATAAGAGGGAAAAGAGAAATTGAATGAAAAGAAAACAAGAGGGAAACGGGGAGGAAGGAAAATTCAAGATGACGCTTTCCAAATCTCCCCCTCTTTTGCCGCGCGCGCTTTCCTCAAATTTTTTACTATTTTTTATTTTTCTTATTTCATAGCCTATATTGGAAAAGGCTATATTCAAAAGCTATAAAAAAAATCCTTTTTCTTGTAGTGAACATCGGTTTCTACTTTATAAGAGCGGTAAATAATGGCAACAGAATTGAATCGTGGGAGCTCCAGATTGAACTAATGTCTTCAGTCGCTGTTTGGGCACGGTTTTTTTGAGGATCATGGGTTGTTTAGGAATCACCAAATTGCAGAAACACTCAATGATTTGCTCTTCTCATTTTATTTTTCTTCACTGGAAAGGTATCGCATTTTGGTTGTTGGAATGCTTGAAGTTGCCTACGGCTGTCGGAATGCTTGAAGTTGCCTACGGCTGTCGGTGCATCAAGCGAAAGGCATCACTGAAGTAGGCGATTTTAGGAATTCTAGAAAAGGAGATTGTCACTGATCTAAATGAAAAACACGATGAAGGAAGGATAAAATGGGAATTTTTGAAAGTTGATTAAGAGGGGTTCCAGATTTTTCAGGAATTTATTCTCAAAAATTACTCTCTACCAGATTTTGCAAACTAAAGTACTTGAAAAAGTGATTTTCTTTAAATTAATAAAGAGTTAATTTTACCAAAGATAAAAACGGTTAAAATTATTCTAAAATCACTTTGATGGCAAATCAGTGCCAAATGGACCCTTAACTAATGGAATTGCCTATTTACCGGTAGATTTTTCGTATAATATTCATATAATTTTGCCTGGAGAGGCTTATGACTTGATAAAATTCTTTCTTTGAGGCTAAATCAATCAATAACATAGGCCACAAGAACCAAAAAAAAATGTCGAGAAGAGG
Source organism: Trichosanthes truncata (assembly GCA_033996785.1). NCBI lineage: Eukaryota > Viridiplantae > Streptophyta > Magnoliopsida > Cucurbitales > Cucurbitaceae > Trichosanthes > Trichosanthes truncata. The sequence goes on along the minus strand of JAWPNB010000004.1, from coordinate 29,893,019 downwards.
ACATGAACTTTCACATGGACCGTCACATTCACACTGTAGAATGAAGTTCAAGAGAAGCAGAAAATATCACAGAGACTTACAACAATATGTTGCCGTTTTTCCAAGTTAATGGCTTGCTGCACCATGTCTACCCCTCCAACAAGCTACGGAAGATTAAAATAAAATACTTATCACCAAGATAGCTCCATGTTTACTAAATATAAATCACAAACAAACATCAAGAGGAAAATACTAACGAGAAAAGCAAAATAAGAGACCTCACATTCCTCAACAAGTTTTTTCGTTAAGCCTTTCTTTTTCCACCTTAATATCTCTTTCTCAATTTTGGTAGAAATCTTATCTCACAAGCTTTTAGATATTGAAGTAAAGAGTTCAACTAGATTTTGTATTCAGATCGATAAAGTACCTGCACAAAATACAAATCTCCCTCTCTGCCTTTTATTACAACCGTAAGCTACCAATGACAACTAGACACCTAGCAGTTAGTTTCCTATAAACAAACTCCCATACACTAATCCTCTCTCAAACAAACTCCCACCCCTTAGATAACAAAACAATTATCCCCAAGGGATGAGGCTGTAAGCAATAGCTAATTAGTCTCAATAAGTATCACTGAGCAAGTCTTCTTCCTCCTCACTTGGCCACATAAAGGACATATTGCATAATGCTTCCCTATATCCTCCTATAAATTTAATATGGGGTTTAGTTAATATTTGATAGCCATTTCATTTAAAATACATATGAATTACTCATGAAATGGATGATTTATGAAATGGATTATTTGATAAAACAATAGATAATTGAATGTTTAGAACACAGTAATTTAATACACATCTAACCATTTTTGGTAAGATACACATGTCACCGTTTTTGTATTCACGTACAATATAATATCCTCATGATTTGTAAACAGCATTGCTAGTTAGTAGACTATATTAGCTTAAAGCTTACCACTGCACACTTAATACCAACACCACACCCTAAAGCTTCAAACTACTCAGCAATTTGAATTGCAAGCTCCCTGAAGAAAAACAATAGCAACAAACATTTGAAGTTTATAGACGGTAAAATCTTTCAAAAAGATCAATCTTTTCTTTTTTAAGGATAAGACGTGCTTGTGCACATATCATCTATTATGATTGGGTATCAAACCTTGTGGGAGAGAGCACACAGGCAAAAAATGCTTGAGGAGCCTCTAAAAGGGCTTGCAAAATGGGAAGAGCAAAAGCTCCAGTTTTCCCAAAACCAGTTTGTGCAAGTCCAATTAAATGTTTTCCTGCATTACAACAGTCATAAGGTTGAACATTATCAATACCACAAACATAAGTTGCGAGGAAAGAACAGTGAAAACAAAGCAAAAACAAAAATGGAAGAAAAAAGGGCATCGCAGATCAATATTAGACCTACATTCTAAAATTTGCATACCAGTCTAGCCTGTGTTACTACTATACCATACAAAGAGAATGAAAACACAAACGTTCAAATAAATTTTTTCGTAATAAATACATGTATCCCACGCATATTACGAAATTCGTCATATACACTCGGGTATATTTAGTTATTTGTAAAATATATATTCAGTATATTTGTTTATCATCACTATCATGTATTCCAACTATTATGAATTTCCTCATATACACTCAGTATATTTAGTTATTTGCAAATATATATTCGGTATATTTTTTCGTCACTACCATAATTTATTCCATTTGTTACGGATTGATATATATTATTAATATACTACAATATATTCACATATTTTCCAAATATACAATTTAATATATGATATATATATAACAAATAAGTACCATATATCTGTTAACATATATATGATGTATAGGGAATTAGTTGTGTTTGTCCCACTCCTGCACAATTTCTTCACAAACATTTTAATTTCTTTTAATGGGTTATTCGGTGCATTACGAACTTGACGAACCATATCACCAAATAGACGATAAAAAAATAGTGAGTTAATTGGCACACCAATGTTGCCTGAATGCAACTGTTCTGGCGTTTTTTCCTTGTCTTGCAATCCCAAAAATATATACCATTGTAATATATATATATATATATATATATATATATATATTAAATATATTCAAGGGATAAGTACATCCATACTACTATAAATATACATGAACCTTTAAAATATACATATGTTTAGATGTTTAGTATAATGTCCATATATAGGAAATATACAAATGTTTATTGTTCAATGTAATACCGATGTGTATATATATATATATAGATACAAAAATACCTCTAATAGAGTTATGTGTTTCAAGCAGAAAAATATGAGAAATCGGGAAAACAGACAGTTGGTTTTCATTATTTTTTATTCGTTTTACAAGAAATCCAATGGGAATAGTGTATATAATTGTAATAAAACAAAGAGCAAGTTAAAAATGATTTCAACCATAATCATGGTTTTGTCTTCTTCCTTTGGTATCTAGAAAAAGATTTAACGAATAAAACCCAACTTTTTTCAAAATTGGATATGTAGGTTTTGACTCCCATTCTTCGAACCAAACAAAAATTGTAACGACCCTACTTATCTTATTAGACTTCCTAGGGACGCTAGTACATACATTCTACAATAAATTTAGAAATTTTTAAATAAAACACAAAAAGTTTTAAACATTTGATAAAGCAATCAAAACTTTTAGCTCGGGATCCCTTTATTTCAAAGCATAAGAATAAACTAAAACATTTAAAACCCGAAATAATTTGTAGAACTCGACAGTTAAAAGGTCATAAAAAAAATAAATAAAATGCTAGTCTATAAGAGTATTGCGGAAATAAAACTTCTCTACGTCACCCATGGCCCCTTGCAGCAACTATCCTGTCATTCGCCTAGGATGCCCTTACCCTTACCTGAAAAGAAAAAAACATTTTTTTGAAAAGGGTGAGTATTTTACAATACTCAGTAAGTGACCTCACTACCGGGTCAGGATATGCATACACACACATGATGAGTTTTCGAAAACATTTTCTTTCTTTCCTTTGGTGGGACCTAAATCCCTTTCATAGCGGAAACGTTTCTCTTTCAACTTTTCTCTTCGGCTTAATGTGGACAATTAACCCAACCTAACCTTTCCTTTTTCATTTAACATTTTCAGGTTCCTTTTCATCTAACCTTTTCAGGTTCTTTTTCATATAGATGTACATCAATAATTTTAGGGGGTAATTGCCACAGCCTTCGAAATCATTTTTATCATGAAAACATAATGTATGCATGAGGTCCAAAACATTTTTAATTTTTCATTTCATGATGCAACATAAAACAAAGTTCTCATGTCATTCCTCATATCATAAATCATATAACATGCATCCCATTCATAAGAACATATGGCAATCATACATGTGCAACTCCATTTTCATATAAAATAAAGTATTTTAAAAAAATTTATCAGAAATCACAACTAAAAACATTTATAAAACTTTTCATTTGAAATAATTATTTTTTTTTTCAATTCAGTTCCTAACTTGCATTTAAGCATACTGGCGTAAAATCCCTTACCTTGGCTAGGCTCAAGAATCCAATCACCCAATTGCTCACCAAAAATTCTTTCGCCTTGAACCTCAGCCAAATAATTTGAAGCCTAATCAAACCATCCTAAGGTTAGAAACAATTCCTAAAATTCATAATTCATCCCAAAATTCCTTCCACCAAACTAAAGTTCCAAAATTAGAATTAATTCTTTAACATTTAACTTAATCTCAAATTGGTGGTTAAACTCAATTCAAATCACAAGTCTCATGATTTAATCACCCTCAAGTTTAATCTACCAACAACCCAAAACTCCAAGGATTTGCTTGATGTAGAATGAGAATTTTACCTCAATTTCGACCCCAAAACAGAACCGAACCTTGTCGAATATATGATGGTTTGATTCGATTTTTGACAAACCAACCTCCTCCTACAATGGGTATTCCAAAATAGAGCCCAAAATCAATGAGTCAATCTCCAAATTATCATAACAATGCCCAAAACCAAATTTCAATATGAAAACTATAGGAAGGCAATACGAAACTCTTACCCACGCGAAAACAGATGCAACCCACGGCTGTACAGTGCCGAAACTCGCCAGAAAATAGCCCAAAATGCAGAAAATCATGCTGTACACGGACTGTAAGGGCGACGGTTGTTCTGTCTGGAGCTGCAGCAGTCGGTTGCGCGTGCGGTGGAGCAGAATTGCAGCAGCTGTGCAGTCGACAGCACGGCGGTCTGGGCGTGGTTCGGTTCGAGCGGCTGTGCAGTCGACTGTCGGTTCTGTGCGAGCGACTGGGGCTTGCGGCTCGCGGATCTGAAGAAACCCGACTCGATTTGCACTGTGGCGGTGCGATGGGAGATGGTGGTTTGGGGTGGTGGTTGCGGCGGCTCACGTGTAGTAGTGCAGATTTGAAAAAAAAAATTATGCTCCAAGGAGATGGCTGTCGAAAACACAAGGGAAGAAGAAAGAAGTTTGGAGAAGATGATGGCTTGAAGGCTTGGCTTGAACCTAGGGCTGCGTGTAGGTTATTATATTAGAGAGGAAAATTAGGCTTGGCTTCAACATGGGCTTGGGCTTGGCTTAATGTCCCTTAATTTACAAGAATGTCCCAAACATCAATTAAATCCCATTTTCCCTCTTTCTTCCCATTCTACCTTCCAGTTTTCTAATTTCAAATATGCTAAATTCTAAAATTAAATCCCAACACAACTTTAAGCATGAAATTGCCCTTACTATGAATTTTAAATTTCAAAATTAAAGCCTTAATTACTACCTGAAAGTGCCGGTCGTTACAAAAATTATAGTCAGTTCATACATGCACAATGTATTTCAGAAAGAACTCATATAAACTAAGAAAATTATGAAAAATTCTAGGACAAAACTCGTATATACTCGATATGTAAACAAATAATATAAATGGCATACCAGTGGTATCTTCGTTTGTGAACAAATTCTTCTTCTTCCAATTTCTGTACGTATTTTCTTCGTCTTCTTCCGATTGCAATGGCATAGTGTTTCAAGAATCTTCTTCTAGAGAGGGTTTCGTTTTGGTCCAAAATCACGCAATCTCGTTTTCTCCTTTTTTCCAAATTTGTTTCTTCAATCATGGGTCCAATCTCGCTTTCTCCTTTTTTGAATTTCTTCCTAATAAGGGCTTTGAGAAACCATTCGTTTTTTCTATATATTGTTTTTATTAAAAAAAAATTGTCCGATCGCAGTTGAGGGTGTAATAGTAAAAAACCTACAACATTCGTGTAAAAAATTAGGCATGATTGTCCATTTGTGTAAAAAATAGTGAATTTGGGTCTATTATGTAAATTGGGCCTCATAAGTAGGCTATTTGTATAGAAAACCCAAAATTGTATGTGTATCCAACATAAGCTCAAAACTTTTCTGGGCTGAAGTGTGAGGATTCAAGCAAATCGGAGGCTGGGTGGATTCAAACTCAAGAACTCAATTTTTCTTCACTATTCATCTCATACTCTCAGTTACAGTTCAATAACGACATCGGTTTCTACTTTATAAGAGCGGTAAATAATGGCAACAGAATTGAATCGTGGGAGCTCCAGATTGAACTAATGTCTTCAGTCGCTGTTTGGGCACGATTTTTTTTAGGATCATGGGTTGTTTCGGAATTACCAAATTGCAGAAACACTCAATGATTTGCTCTTCTCATTTTATTTTTCTTCACTGGAAAGGTATCGCATTTTGGTTGTTGGAATGCTTGAAGTTGCCTACGGCTGTCGGTGCATCAAGCGAAAGGCATCACTGAAGTAGGCGATTCTAGGAATTCTTGAAAAGGAGATTGTCACTGATCTAAATGAAGAACACGACGAAGGATAAAATGGGAATTTTTGAAAGTTGATTAAGAGGGGCTCCAGATTTTTCAGGAATTTATTCTAAAAAATTACTCTCTACCAGATTTTGCAAACTAAAGTACTTGAAAAAGTGATTTTCTTTAAATTAATAAAGAGTTAATTTTACCAAAGATAAAAACGGTTAAAATTATTCTAAAATCACTTTGATGGCAAATCAGTGCCAAACGGACCCTTAACTAATGGAATTGCCTATTTACCGGTAGATTTTTCGTATAATATTCATATAATTTTGCATGGAGAGGCTTATGACTTGATAAAATTCTTTCTTTGAGGCTAAATCAATCAATAACATAGGCCACAAGAACAAAAAGAAATGTCGAGAAGAGGACATGAACTTTCACATGGACCGTCACATTCACACTGTAGAATGAAGTTCAAGAGAAGCAGAAAATATCACAGAGACTTACAACAATATGTTGCCGTTTTTCCAAGTTAATGGCTTGCTGCACCATGTCTACCCCTCCAACAAGCTACGGAAGATTAAAATAAAATACTTATCACCAAGATAGCTCCATGTTTACTAAATATAAAGCACAAACAAACATCAAGAGGAAAATACTAACGAGAAAAGCAAAATAAGAGACCTCACATTCCTCAAGAAGTTTTTTCGTTAAGCTGATAATTCTCAGTTATGAGAATTATTCAACTCTAAAACCAAGTTGTTCTTGCCAATTTTGTGAATTTTGTTGACCAACAAGCAAGATAAAAGTAACATTTTTTAATAAATTCATGCAAGCTTGTTGAAACTTGATAAATAAAAGAATTAAGAGGAAAGATGAAGAAAATGGCTTAAGTTGATGTTCTTTTGTGCAGATTTGAAGACTTTGCAAAAGGGAATGCAATTGCATTCCCATTTGCTATGTAAAGTGAAGAACAAAGGAAGAAGAATGCAATTGCAATGTGAATTGCATTCTATGGAACAACAAGTCAAGTACGAAATTAGCGGGAATCACCATGATTTACGTAATTTGCACAGTTTATGGAGAATTTCCAGCGAGAAGATCATGTCCAAATTCTACCCACTAATTTAGGATCCAAATTTGGAAAGAGAGGAGGCTCGGATTGACTTTAAAAAGGGAGGAAGCCAAGGAAAGAAGTGTGTGGTTCGTGGGTTTTATTTTCTGTTTTCTTCCGAAGCAAATTTTCTGGGTTTCCATTTTTCTGTTTTCTTCGTAGACAGCAGCATTTGAATTCCAATTGTTATTAGTTTAGTTCCATTTCAATTCTATGTTAATTTCGCAATTATTTCTTACATTGTAGCTCAAGAAGTCTCTGATTTGAGTTTCATTCAACGAAAATTCAAGTTTCTGCACCTTTTGTTTATGGGTTTTCCATTTGTTTCAACACAGCAGTAAACAGCAAATTCATTCTCTGTTTTCTTTCTTTCTTTTGCTCGTGATTTGGTCCCTTCGAGTTGCCGAAATAAGATCTCTCCTCAACGAATGTTGAAGAGATTAAGATTCAAAGTTGAACGGATTTGAATCGATCAAAGTAAGGGTTCTTAGGCGGTATTTTGGTTACACCATTTTCTGAATTTTGGCACAATTTACAAATTGTAGATCGTGGGAAGGAGAAGAAGTGCCAAGCTTAATAGTCAAAAGTCTTCAATTTCCCTTTATAATTGTATTTACCTGTAAGTTTTTCTTTTGGTAAGCGAAATTGAATTCCAGTACTCATTAGGAAAAATTGATTTTCTTAGTAGACATTTTTTGTTTCTTGATAATTTAATTAGGTTTTCTTTGGAATTAATTATCTCCTCTTTTAGAACTATGAAATTTTCAACAAATAATTTTGGAATTTTTATTTTATCTACAATGAGCTAAATTTTCGCTAGGGGTTCAAGTTGGTGAATGCCCTAAGGAAAAATGTAAAGCTCTAAAGCATAAACAATCTAGTTAGCATGTGAACTTTGTTTGCTTTTGTTGAATTTAGATTCGGGTAAACCTAGCCGGCCAACTAGTGATTGCTCATCAAGCTCGAACTTAATATCGAAAGAGTTAAGGGACAGCCGATGTCATAAAAGCAATGGAAAAAAAGGCTTAGAAATAAGTCTTGAACATCGACCCTAGACATAGGGCGAGACTCCAAAACCACTAGAGTTGTGCACTAAGTATCTAAGTTAGATTAGCCATAGACATATAGGTTTAATCACTTAGTCTCCTAAAGATTTTGAAGCAAAATCGAATAGGAGTTGAACTCGGTTTACTTAGTTCTCACATGTTAACTATGATTGCAATTGCAAAGTGAACCGCATTCTTCCAAGGGTGCTTGCATCACTTGAATCCCTACTTTATTTTTAACTCATTGAATTTTCATTCACTCTTGTTAAAAAACCAAACTCTTACATTTTGAAATTTCGGTCACCCCAATTGTGTTTTGCAAACGATTTGTGGCATCTAAAATAAATTTTGTTAAACCCCGTTCCCTTGGGTACGATACTCTGGAATACTTCCAGTTTCTTTATTACTTCGATCACGTGCACTTGCGTGCTGTAGCAATTGCAGCGATCATAAGCCTTTCTTTTTCCACCTTAATATCTCTTTCTCAATTTTGGTAGAAATCTTATCTCACAAGCTTTTAGATATTGAAGTAAAGAGTTCAACTAGATTTTGTATTCATATCGATAAAGTACTCGCACAAAATACAAATCTCCCTCTCTGCCTTTTATTACAACCGTAAGCTACCAATGACAACTAGACACCTAGCAGTTAGTTTCCTATAAACAAACTCCCATACACTAATCCTCTCTCAAACAAACTCCCACCCCTTAGATAACAAAACAATTATCCCCAAGGGATGAGGCTGTAAGCTATAGCTAATTAGTCTCAATAAGTATCACTGAGCAAGTCTTCTTCCTCCTCACTTGGCCACATAAAGGACATATTGCATAATGCTTCCCTATATCCTCCTATAAATTTAATATGGGGTTTAGTTAATATTTGATAGCCATTTCATTTAAAATACATATGAATTACTCATGAAATGGATGATTTATGAAATGGATTATTTGATAAAACAATAGATAATTGAACGTTTAGAACACAGTAATTTAATACACATGTAACCATTTTTGGTAAGATACACATGTCACCGTTTTTGTATTCACGTACAATATAATATCCTCATGATTTGTAAACAGCATTGCCAGTTAGTAGACTATATTAGCTGAAAGCTTACCACTGCACACTTAATACCAACGCCACACCCTAAAGCTTCAAACTGCTCAGCAATCTGAATTGCAAGCTCCCTGAAGAATAACAATAGCAACAAATATTTGAAGTTTATAGATGGTAAAATCTTTCAAAAAGATCAATCTTTTCTTTTTTAAGGATAAGACGTGCCTGTGCACATATCATCTATTATGATTGGGTATCAAACCTTGTGGGAGAGAGCACACATGCAAAAAATGCTTGAGGAGCCTCTAAAAGGGCTTGCAAAATGGGAAGAGCAAAAGCTCCAGTTTTCCCAGAACCAGTTTGTGCAAGTCCAATTAAATCTTTTCCTGCATTACTATAGTCATAAGGTTGAACATTATCAATACCACAAACATAAGTTGCGAGGAAAGAATAGTGAAAACAAAGCAAAAACAAAAATGGAAGAAAAAGGGGCATCACAGATCAATATTAGACCTGCATTCTAAAATTTGCATACAAGTCTAGCCTGTGTTACTACTATACCATACACAGAGAATGAAAACACAAACGTTCAAATAAATTTTTTCGTAATAAATACAATAATTAAGTGAATGAATAGAAGTGCAGGCCCCAAAACCCAAAGTGGTTATAGACAAAAGCCTCTATCTACAATTGAGAACAATAAAAATGAGGGGGAATAACTTTCAAAAAAAATATCTTAAGAGTTAGAGCTAGCTCCCAACAGGAAAATTCTTGTATTTTGTACCGGCCAGGTAATGGACTTGTATGGGTGTAATCAGTTAACACGTGGTGTCCCACTTTGAAATTGGCCCGTCACTATATCCATGTTGTGTAATATTCATGTCATGCTAGTCACATGTCAACATATGTGCTTTCATTTATTTTTCTAAATATTACATCACATGTAGGCGTGAAGATTTGAACCTATAACTTTTTAGAAGAAGTGAAGATGTTTTATCCACTGAGCATAGCTCATGTTAGCATTTATTGCACCTATGCTTCTTAGCATAGGAGAAATTTATCAGAAGGTGTCCGATATGCCATGCTTCAAAGGGCGAGCTGATCATATAATAATAAATTACATTCACCACATTCACCATTGCTAGTCTTTCTATCATTGAAGATCTCTGAATGGATTTCATGTTTGGCCTACCAAGGACCAATGAGGTAATCAAAACTCATCATCCTTGACAAGATGGTCATGCATCATAAGTAACAAACAAAACCCACTGCCTAAGCAGAGACAAGCCTAGACAAAAGAATTTATGACTATTACAAACTGAGCTACATTTAACGGCATGAAGAACTATTCTACTAATATGACACCAGCATTTGTCCCTTCGGGAACATCCGATAGATACACCAACATTTGTCCCTTTGGGAACATCCCATAAAAGCTATGACACCAAGATTTGAGATTAGTGTATACTATCCTTCCACGTTTAACCATTGATTTGATCAATTTACCTAGTTTTGCAAGTAAAAGCCAAGAAGCCATAGTTCTAATGGAGAGAACTAAGAAGTTTAATATATAAACATATTTCTCAAAGACACCTACAACAAAAGAGATACATGTGGCCTTATTGATTGTTAAAAAAGTAAGACCCATCAATTAGGTGATTGTGCTGCCTCCCGATCTAGAAACTATAAAATGCAAAGAGGATGGGCAGCAATTCGTCAAAATATATTATCCCACAAATACAAAACCAAAGCTATCCAATATTATTGGCATTATATTTATATAAAAGATTGTAACCTTCATGCAACGCCAAAATAAAAAGCAGTTACAAGAAAATTTAACTATGGCATTGGTTGGATAAAAAAAAATTGAATAGAGGAAATGAATTAAGTGAAAAATGCATAAGCTAAAGAAAGAACCTTCCAGGGCATGAGGAATGGCCTCAGCTTGAATCTTGGATAGATTTTTCCAGCCTAAACTCTCGCATGCCTCCACCAATTGCTCACATATCCCCAAACTCTTAAACGTCTTTACATCTTCTACCTCTTCTTCACTGTCTTGTTCCATTGCCCTCGTTCAATCTAGAAATAAAACAAAACAAAAACTTGAGTTGGAGATTTTGATTTGAGACTTGGAGGATGACAGAGGAAAAGTTTTTAACATAAGAGGGAAAGAAGAATGGAGGGGGGGGGGGGTGTTTTAGAGTTAGGATTTTTGTTTTTCAAATTACAAACTTTTTTATAAATTTTATTTTGTGGGCTTTTAATTGGTACTTTGTGGCTTGGACTTTTGTCTTTATTGAGTTTGGACTCATATGACTTATTGAGTTTTATGTAGATTTAAATTTTAAACTAAATTTAATGGAAAATTAAATTTTTGTTCAGATTTTTTTATTTAATTATTCTTAATAGTTAGTAAAAGAAACAAAACTAAAGCATTTTGGATTTGATCTTTTAATATTATCTAATAAAAAAATAACGTGTCCCCGACGTGTCTGTGTCCTACATTTTCAAAAATTGACACGTCGCCGTGTCCATGTCATTTCGTATTCATGTCCCGTGTCCATGCTTCTTAGGTGATTACTAGAAGGGACTTCCTCAATGATTGGGGAAGTATATTGGATAATTTGGAATCTCAGTTGTCCTTCTGAAGACTTGACTTCAATGCTCACAAGAAACATTGGGTGGGTGACTTACGACTAGTTTACCCTCAATGCTCACAAGAAACATTGGGTGGGTGACTTACGACTAGTTTACCCTCAGATTTGAGACTTGGAACTCTGACACGATAAATCTAACATGGTCTCCTCGTATGGTGGTTGGTTGAAGTTCAAAAATACTCACCTCAATCTATGAAGCTTGGGCAAGTTCGAAGAAATATGGGTTTACTTTAGGGTTCATCGATTATGCTGACCCTAACTATGCTCTGATTGATTATATGGAGGTGGCCACAAAAGTGAAGGAGAAATATTGTGGGTTCATTTCTTTTGAGATCAAGTTGATTGAGAACAAAGAGATCTTTATGGCTAAGGCACTCATTTCAAGACTCTAATCTCCTCATCAAAAAAGTTGTGGACATCCACAGTAGTTTCTCACTGAAGGCAGCAACATTTCTACAAATGACAAATAGGTTTAAGTCTTCATCCAATGGACAGAGTTCAAGATAGACATTTTGTCCTACAGTTTTTGCCTAGACGACTGTTGCAACAGCTTAGCCATCCCTCCAGCCAATTCATCAACTACTCTGCAAGCCATGACCGCCTTTGAGAATCACAATGGGACCACTGATAGTAGTTAGCCTTCTTCCTCCATTATCAAAAAGACACGTAAGGCCCACAACAATTCCAGCTAGAATCAAATAGGCAAATCCCTAGTCAAAGAAGCCATATTCCTTTTTACAAGGAGACAAAAACATCAACTCTTCTTATCCAGTCTGTTTTGAGTGGAATCCCAATTTATTATATGTCTCTGTTTAGAATTCCCATTAAAGTTAGTAAGGATATTGAAAAGTTGATGAGGGACTTTTTGTGGGAGGGGGTGGATGAAGGAAAAGGTTCACACCTGGTGAGGTGGGAGATTGTTTCTAGGCCAATTGATCAGGGGGGTTTAGGCATTGGTAATGTGAGGGTCAGGAACAAGGCCATCTTGGCTAAATGGCTTTGGCGTTTCTATCATGAAACTGATACCCTTTGGCACATGGTCATTACAAGCAAATATGGTCATCACCCCTTTTAATGGACTGTTGGTGGGGCTTTAGGCACTTCCAGAAACCCATGGAAAGAAATTTCGTCTGATTTGCCTGTTTTTTCTCAATTTGTTCATTGTGAGGTGGGTGATGGGAGGGGTACTCTTTTCTGGGAGGATAAGTGGCTGGGGGACTGATAATTCTCAATTATGAGAATTATTCAACTCTAAAACCAAGTTGTTCTTGCTAATTTTGAGGATTTTGTTGATTACCGAGCAAGATAAAAGTAATATTTTGTATAAATTCATGAAAGCTTGTTAAAACTTGATGAATAAAAGAATTTTAAGAAAAGATAAAGAAAGTAGCTCAAGTTGTTGTCTTTTGTGCAGAATTGGAGACTTTGCAATTGGAATGCGATTGCAATCTATTTGCAATATAACCAGAAGAACAGAGGAAGGGAGATTGCGATTGCAAACCAATTGCATTCTATGGAACAACAAGTCAAGCTCGAAATTCGCGGGAATCACCAAGATTTGCGTGATTTGCACAGTTTATGGAGAATTTGGATTTGAAGAAATGAAGACTTTGCAAAAGGGAATGCAATTGCAATCCATTTGCAATGTAACGTGAAGAACAGAGGAAGGAGAATGCAATTGCAATCTAATTGCATTCTCTGGAATTACAGACCCAGTCCGAAAATCACGCAAATCACGCCAATCATGGATTTTGTGCACGATTTTGGAAGATTTTCATCCCGATTTGATTCCTAGAAGTTAGCCCATGGATTGAGGATGATTTATATGGAAACCATAGCCTTCAACGCCTATAAAAATGGTGGAAAACGAAGCAAATGGTGGTTGGGTTTTCTGCTGCTCGCCCACAGTTAAAAGTTCATTTTTGGGTTTTTAGTTTCTGTTTTTTTTCTTTTCTTCCGAGCACAAGCTTCTGGTTTATTGTTTTTTCGAAGACAGTAGTTGCTGACTTCAGGTTTTTATTCGTTCAATCCATTGTAGTTCTTCGTTATTTTCGAATTTCTTCTCTACATTGTCGCTCAATCATTTTTCGATTTAATTTCAATTAGCAATAAACCAGTTTCTGCAGATTCGTTTACTGTTTTCCATTATTTTCCAGCTTATGTTTTCAGCTTCTGCAACTTTGTAATACTGTTCTTGGTATCTTCTTTTCGTTTGGGTATTGTCTTGCTATATTCCCGTGGGTTTCCTTTCTTTTTCTTTAAAAGTTGTTTTCAGTATTTTCTCTTCATTCCCGTGGGTTTTCTTTCATTGTTTTTACAGAAATTAATTCCAGACTTCTTTCCTTTAATTCCTATGGTTTTTCATTTAAAACAGAAACTTATTTCCAACATTTCTCTTTTCTTTACATATAGGATTTCCTTATTCCTTTTGGAAAACACAAGTTTGAACTCCAGTATTTAATTTTAGAAGAATTTGATATTTTCTTGTTCGTAAGCTTAATTAGGTTTTCTTTTTAATTATTTTTCTTCACTTTAAAACTATGAATTTTTCAATAAATTATTTTGGGATTTTTCCTTTTTCTACAATGAGCTAAATTTCTTCTAGGGGTTCAAGTTGGTGAATGCCCTAAGGAAAAATGTAAAGCTCTAAAGCATAAACAATCTAGTTAGCATGTGTATTTTGTTTGTTTTTGTTGAATTTAATTTTGGGTAAACCTAGCCGGCCAACTAGTGCTTGCTCATCTAGCTCGAACTTAATATCGAAAGAGTTAAGGGAAAGCCGATGTCACAAAAGCAATGGAGGAAAAGGCTTAGAAATAAGTCCTGAACATCGACCCTAGACATAGGGCGAGACTCCAAGACCACTAGGGTTGTGTGCGAAGAATCTAAGTTAGATTAGCCATAGACGTATAGGTTTAATCACTTAGTCTCCTAAAGGTTTTGAATCAAAACCGAATAGGAGTTGAACCCGGTTTACTTCGTTTCACATGTTAATTATGATTGCAATTGCAAAGTGAGTTGCATTCTTCCAAAGGTGCTTGCATCACTTGAATCCCTATTTTATTCTTTGAATTTTCACTCATTTTTTAAAACCAAACTCTCGCATTTTGAACTTTCGGTTACCCCCATTGCGATTTGCAAACATATTTGGTGTCATTCAAAATAGATTTTGTTAAAACCGTTCCCTTGGGTACGATACTCTGGAATACTTCCAGTTCTTTATTACTTCGATCACGTGCACTTGCGTGTTAGCGATCAGGGACCGACCCCTATGCTCTACGTTTCCTTGGTTATATTGTTTGTCTAGCTTGAAAAATCAGTCGGTGGCTTCCATCCTTTCTCCTGGATCTCCCCAACGCCTTCCCTCAGTTTTTATCGTGCATTAACGAACCGAGAATCTTTGGATGTGATTGCCTTGTTATCTCTCATTAGTGAGTTCCAGTTTTATCCCACGAGGGGGGATGTTCATCTTTGGAGTCCTTGTCAGTCCACTGGCTTTTCTTGTCGTTCCTTTTTTCATTATTTGGTTACTCCCACCTCTTCGGGAGAGTCTTCACGTGAGTATGTTTTCTCCTCTTTATGGAAGGTTAAGGTTCCGAAGAAGGTCAAGTTTTTCGTGTGACAGGTCTGGCACGGAAGGGTTAACACCTTGGATCGGATTTTGGCTAGAGGTTCTCCTTTGGTCGGGCCTTTGTGTTGTATTCTGTGCAGGAAGGTGGCCGAGGACCTGGATCATATTCTTTGGGACTGCGATTTTGCTCGTGCTGTTTGGAGTTGCATTTTTGGGGAGTTTCACCTTTCTTTTGTCAGGCCTCAAGATGCTAGAGAGTTGTTTGTGGAGCTTCTCCTGTTTTCGCCTTTCCGTGAGAAAGGGTTGTTTTTGTGGCAGGCCGGGGTTTGCGCTGTTTTGTGGATTTTGTGGGGGGAGAGAAATAATCGAATCTTTAGGGGGCAGGAAAGATCTATTTGGGACGTATGACCCCTTGTTAGATTTTATGTTTCTCTTTGGGCTTCGATGTCGAAGCTTTTCTGTAACTATTCACTAGGTCTTATCTTGCTTGATTGGAGCCCATTTTTCTAGTGGGGTTCCTTTTTTGTGGGCTTTCTTTTTGTTTGCCCGTGTTTCCTTTCATTCGTTCTCAATGAAAGTTCGGTTTTTCATTAAAAAAAAAACAGCAACTCTTGGGCAAAAATCGACCCCTTGTAAAATCGATGCCTTTTTATAGAGAACGAGAAACCCACAACCTTAAAGAAAGTCAAAGTTTGCTCCACGAACCCTATCCCCTCTATCTCAATGACAAAACCAAAGGAAAGGAAAGCAGATTAAGGTTCCCTCTGATTTTTCTCCATCCAAACTAGGGAGTTTTGGCTCTAATGAACATCTTCCTCCCTTGGTGGAGGAAGATCCTCTGGTTGATTTTCATGTCTGCTTCTAAGAAAACAATGAACAAATTGAGTAGGAGGTTGAGTCCCCCAATAGGCAAAGAATTAGTGGTAGTTGAGGAGATCCCCTAGTTGATCAACAATTTTTTTTTTGGTAAGAAACCAAGCTTTCATTGAGAAATATGAAAGAAACAAGTACAAACAAAAACACCAAAACAAGCCCAACAAAAAGGGAGTCCCAAAACTAACTAAAGAAAAGGACTCCAATCCAACAAAAGCAAACCAATATCATAATGACCAAAAGGCTTCGTGACCGAAGCCCACAACGAGGCGTTAAACCTCACCACCTCCCAAACCTCACTACAAGTCCTCTCCACATCCCGAAAAATCCTATTATTACGCTCCAGCCAAATACCCCACAAAATGGCGAAGAAACTCGCATGCCACAAGACTTTGCCCTTAGCACGAAAGGGCGAGCTCAGAAGCACCTCCTCCACCGCAGTAAAACAATCCCTATTCCAAGGCAAGCAAAACCCGAAGGACTGCATCCACCGAGACCACAACGAATGAGCAAACTGGCAACCCCAAAGAAGATGGTACAAATCCTCGAGATGGCTCCTACAAAGAACGCACCACTACGGGAGGAACACCAAAGAGGAATGACGCTGAACCCAGTCCAAAGTCATGTAAAATTTGCCATACAAAAAACTTGACTTTCCTGGGGACTTTCACCTTCCAGAGTGAGGAGAAAGCTGAGTCCGAAGGGGGAGGAGAAGAGCTAATCAAAAGATGAAAGAATGAATGACAAGAAAAGCCCCTCGACCTATCAGGGTACCAAAACCTAAGATCCCTCCTCCCACAAGTCACAACCATGTCCCGAATAATAGAAAGAAGATCCACCACCTCTAGCGCTTCTCTATCGGTGAGAGCGCAACAAAAACCCAAAGATAAAGACGAAGAAGGATTAGAAGAGGGTAAAATCGAAGCCACAAAATGCAACTTCTTACTCGAAATCTGATATAATCTCGGAAAAACAGAACACAGAGGCTAAGTGCCCACCCAACAATCCTCCCAGAAATACACACTCGAGCCGTCCCCCACCAAACATCTAACAAAAGAAGAAAAAGAAGGGAGGCCAGATGCAATAGCTTTCCAGAGATGTTTACCATACTTATTAGCACCACAGACAACCCCCCACTGAAAAGGATGCGGGCCATATATACTCACAATAACTCTATGCCACAACGTGTTAGACTAAGTGAAGAAGAGCCACAGCCATTTAGCCAAAAGAGCCTTGTTACGAATTCTTAAGTTCCCGATCCTTAGACCACCTAACTCAAAGGGCTTTACCACCGTCTCCCACTTAACCAGATGGAACCCTCCCCCCTCTTCGACCCCTTCCCACAAGAAATTTCTCATAACACGCTCCATAATCTCGCTAACCGCCACAAGAACTTGGAAGAGCGACAAGAAATAACTAGGAATCCCACTCAGCACCGATTGAATCAGAGTGAGCCTTCCCCCTTTAGAGAAAAAAGCTTTCCTCCAAGTGGACAACCTTTTCTGAATCTTATCCACCACCGGACTCCAAAACCCCTTACTCCTTGGGTTACCACCCAGAGGAAGCCCCAAATAAGAAGAAGGGAGAATACCCACCTCACAACCTACGTGGGCGACCAGGAACTTAATTTGGACGAACAACAATTTAAGCCAAAAACGGAACTCTTACTTCTATTAATCTTATAAATTCTTGAGGAGGCTTTTGAAGAGGAAAAGGAGACCCCTCCCACTTGGATTGATTTACCTTTTACTAGGAAAATGGTGGTGGCCTTGTCGAAAAACAATTTTGTATCAGGCCCATCCTATCTAAAGGAAAATCGACTATCAAAGGGAGGAGGAGCTACTAGAAAAGGTTGTAAGGAACTAAAAAAGCTTTTTTCTACTTGGGAGATGGAGGCAAAGGCTTAAATGAATTTTAGTACAATAAATATGGCTTATGAGCTCATAAGCCTATTGTTTGTCAATGAAGGTGATATCATGGAATATTATAGGGATGAAGTTGCAAGAGCGCTGGGTGGATTGTTTTAGACACGTTAAGCTCATAATGTGGAAAGAAAATAGAGCCTTAGTTATGGACTCAATCCTAAGGGTTTTGTTATCTCAATTCAATTCTCCTTCAACAATTGGTATTAGGGTTGATTTTCGAAAGTCTACAAGACAACTACACCTTACAGTAGGGGGCCTTTTGCCAAGAAATTGGTGACCTCTCATACCTATGTCAAGGCCCTTGGTGTATAGGTGGAGACTTCAAAATGGTGAGGTGGTTAAAGTCACAAGGAGTATGCAATAGTTCAATAAACTCATAACCTCCATTGATTTGGTGGATGTCTCTTTCAGCAACAAATTTGGGAGCAGTCAAAGTTGGCTAAAATCAATAGGTTTTTTGTTTCTAGAGAGTGGATGGAAATTTTCAAACAGTGGAAGGATCTTTGCCTACACAAGAAAATTATTGGAAGTCCAAAATGGCAGAGAGATTCACTAGACCTACCTTGGACCATTTCCCCATTGCCTTGAAGATAGGTTCCCTTAAATGGGGGCCGACCCCTTTTTCGCTTTGAAAACATTTGGCTAGACTCCCCCTATTCATGTTGATGGTTAGGGGGCACATAAGACAAAAAAGAGAGCTACAAGAAAATGTTACGGTCCCTCTTTAGCCAAAAAAACAACGTTGAGAGTTTGAGACCTCTAATGACTTCTTGTCTGTCAGACAACAAAATCCCAAAACAATAAAGGAAGAGTAATCCAAAGGAGGAAAAATTGAGGCCACAAACTGTAACCACATATCAAAAGATGGTACATACGAGAAAATAACAAGCAAAGAGATTTCTCCTCCACCCAACAATCATCAAAAAGTAGGTTTTTGAGTCATCCCCAATAGAACAATTGACAAACTAGGAAGAAGGGAAGACTGAAGAAATAACTTACCAAGGCTTTTTAGAAGATCCTATAAGCCCACAACCAGAGACCCAGTCTAAAGGGTGCGACCCATACTTGCTCACAATGACCCTAAACCACAACGCATTTGGTTCCTGGAAGAACTGCCATAACCATTTAGCCAACAAAGCTTCATTCTAAAATCTCAAGTTACCAATGCCCAAAGCCCCAACCTCCCAAAGCCGTAAGACCACCTCCCATCTAACTAAGTGAGGAAGCAATGAATTTTCTTTAAATGACTCGCTAAACCGAAGACATAGATTCAAAAGGGCTTAGTTGCCCACATTTCCCTTCTGTGTCGTCCTCAGTTAGCAACCAAGGGTTGCTTTTATAAGCCAAATTAAATGTTATATAATTCTTTGCTTACTCAAGATTGTAAATAGGACAATTATGCAGTTTTCTGTCATCAAGTATACTTCTTCAATGATGAATATTTGAATGCCCCCTTTCCCCAAAATTTTTTTTTTTGAGTGCCCTAAATGTGGTGAAGTAGTTGTTAGCCAAACAACCTAGCTCATGGATAACTTTGCCACCCAGAGACTAAAAAAAATGCACACATTTTTTAGTGCTCCACGCTTAAACCCACAATGCCATGGCACTTTAGTGCTTCTCGCGCTTTAAAAAGAATTATTTCATAGGAGAGGAAGCTTAAATTCGTGTTAACGCGGAGATGAAAAGGGATGGTTTAGTTGAATTCAAGGTTCATTTTGAACCAATCCAAGTTTTCAGGTTGGTACCCATACATGATACATCTTGAAGGAAACCAACTACACCAGGGTCGACACATCGTGCAATTTAAGTAGTCTTATAAAACAATCTTTGAAGAGCTAGTTCTGATTGCTTAACCGACCACACCCACGGAATAAGATAAGCTAATGGAAACAGAACGCCCCAAAAAATCAAACTTGCAAAACTCACTAATTCAAAATCAATCTCCCCAGTGTAAATCAAAACCCAGACTTCCAAACAGCACAAATAAAGAAACCAAAAATTAAAAGATCATAAACTTTTAATCCCACTACTTGAAGAAAAACAAAGGAAAGAACAGGACGAGCGAGAGCAAACCAGCGACACTGAGAGTGGTGTAAGGTATGGCCGCCGCGACGGCTGGTGCCCGCTGAAGCTGAACTGGAGAGTGGCTCACTGAACCTGCAAAACCGAGTAAGAAACGTGATGGGCTGAAGGCAGCATCAAACCGATTGGGCTGGGCTTTAATCGATTTGGGCCCAAATCTTACTCCCGCCAATTTCCCGTGCTATCAAAAATGTCCTCCTAGTCCTATCCAACAAAAAATGTCCAACAAAAAAAAAAGTCATAAATTATTTTGCATTGAAATTTACTAATTCACCCTTCAACGTTGATAGTTGGTTTGGTTCCTTCGATTTTAGGCCTAATTGAGAACTAAACCAAACTGGTCGGTTTGGTAAAATAAGAACCGTTCCTTCGATTTTGGGCCTAATTGAGAACTAAACTGAACTGGTCGGTTTAGAAAAATAATAACCGAACCAATGACTAATAAATGATAAAATCGATGGTTCGTTTTTTGGTCGGTTCAATTTTTGATTTTTAGTCCACTTAGTTTTTTTATTAAAAAAAATTGCAAATATTATTCCTAATGGGTTATTCCAAAATCATATTTTTTTAAAATGTCCAAATATTTGAAATTTTTCATTATTATATTTGTTGTGTAATATCTGACTATTATACCCCTTATTTCGTTTCTCTCTCCTTAATGAATACATGTATTAATGATATATTTTTATTTTAATGTTAAAGATTATACCGTTTTTATCAATATTTTATTTGATACTGCCACGATTTTAGCGTTTAGATTTTTTCATTTATCACTTTTTTCACACAATTTGTTCCATGATTTTTGCATTTTCTTTCTCAACTTCCAGCCATCCATTTCTAACATTTCCAACATTTCACAGGATCGTCAAGTTCCATTTCAAGCAACTTTCGACCAACACATTTTCTTCAATTTCGAAGTTGTTTAGCCAAAACAATTTCACATGATTCGTTTCCCTCCGACAATTTTTCTTCAACTACGAATGAATTTTATATACTTTAATATATATTGCTAGTGTATACTTGTTTACATTCATTCATATATGAATAAAGTTTATATACTTTAATATACAGTGTTACTGTATACCTTTTACATTATATTAAATACGAAGTAGTTTTATATACTTCAATATATATTGTAAGTATACACTTGTTTACATTCATTCATACACGAATAAAGTTTATATATTTTAATATATACATGTTTAAATTATATTAAATACAAATGAATTTTATATACTTCAGTATATATTGTAAGTATACACCTATTTACTTTCGGGATAGAATTTCAATTGTTTGCATAATCATTCTTCGAAAGTGCTTCGTTTTGGACCAAAATCACTCAAATTGCTCGTTTACACAACTTTTCCTTTTTTGTTTCCTTCAATCAGGCGTCCGTTGAGTTCTTTTGTTTTCCTTAAAATAATTTTTATTTTTTATTATTTTTTTTAAAACTATCAGATTGTGGAAAAGAACATAGCAGTAATTGAATCATAACTTTACCGTGTAAAATCATTATGCCCGTTAGCTAATTGTATAATAAATAATGGGTTTGACCAAAAATGAAATATGGATTCTTCTATAGGCTATCCCATGTAGTTGTCCCAAAAATTTACATAAGCACATCAGGCTGGAACGTCAGAACACAACCAAAATTGGAGCTTTAGGCTTATAATCCAAAGCTGGAATGAAAAAAAAAGTTAAATTAAAGTTTAGTCTATGACAACTTTCAATTTTGTGTCTAATAGATTTATGACAAATTCAAAATTTTTAAAGATTAATTGTTCTATTTCAATTTTGTGTCTAGAAGATTTGTGAATTTTAAAATAATCAAAGGTTCAAAAACAAAGTTTGTAATTTTAAAACTTTAGAGACTAAATACATAAATTTCAAAATTCATGTACTAAATTTGTAATTTAACACAAAAAATAATAAAAATCGTGGAAGAGCTTTAGGGTTGCCCTGGAGATCAGAAAGAGTTCAAAGTTGATTGCAATTATGCTTTGAATCTTTAAACCTTTCACATAAAAAATTGGAGCTTCATCGTATCTGGGCAGTGGGCAAATGAACCAACAAGCCAACCAATACAAGATTTGTTCTTCTTCTTATTCTTATCTTATGGTTTCAATATTTCTTTAATGAATAAAATTTTGGTTGCTACCAAGCTGTTAATTTGAACTACCTATCTCCTTTAATTACAGAGGTTGATTCTGACCGTTGTCATAAGAGTCTTTTTTTCCCCCCGAAAATTGGGAGAAGACTGAAATACATTTAATTATTATCCAGTATTATTATTATTTTTATTAATTTCCATTTTTAATGCAAATTGGGTTTTTAGGGCTTAAAAAACAAGAGTTGAATTTCATTTTGGGACTGGGCATTTTCTTAGAATTGGCCTTGACATATATAAACCCCAAATTCTCTTTTCTCCTATAAAATTCAGTTGAATGTTTACAAACTCATTCATATGTTTTCCCTTTTTACTCGCTCTTAGCAAAAATCTTAACGTTGAAAAAATTTGAATATGGCCTCTAATATGATTCTATTCTTGGGGTTCTTTGTTGCAACCTACTCCATTGTTTTGGCATCTGATCCAAAACCTCTTCAAGATTTTTGTGTGGCAGGATATCAATAATCCAGGTGATTTTTATCTATAAATTGAAATTGTTGAAGTATCATTTTAATCTTTATAACTCAAACTTGATTTTAATTTGAATGAGTGTTATGTTTCTAAAAATCGCAACACAAAATAGTTTAGTTAAATTTCCAAGATGTCTTTGATGTTATTAAATGTCAACGTTTACTTTAAATATGACAGAGGTTATAATAAAATGGGTAAGTTTTGAAAATGAGGGTGTTTGAAGATGGGCAACATAAGTCTCACCTCACTTTTGCACACAACTAGCCAGTTTCCTCTTTATTATTTGAAAATCTTCCTATCTTTTTCTTTTTTTCTTTTTTTTAATCGTAAGCCCTAATACACGAGAAATTATTAGATGGGGCCGCCACAACGTGGCTAACAATTTTGCACTCTTAGATATGGAAGAGAGAAATTATAAAAGTATTTTCGCTATTGTATCCAATTGATATATTAGGGGAGATAAATTTTTTGATATACATTCGATGGTCATTAAGATGCGTCTATATTGTGGCGGCCTCATTAAAAATTTGTCCTAATACATAAATTAGTTTAACCTTTATACCTATCTTATATTGAATTTCAACTTATTGTCTTACTTTATCATGTCCAAAAAAAAATGTGTTAGGTAAGAAAATTGTTAATATCTGTTGATGATATAGAGGTTTTATGTTTTGATTCAATGAACAGTGAGAATGAATGGTTTTGCTTGCAAGAACCCCAATAATGTTGTAGCATAAAACTTCTTCTTTATCGGGCTACTTATTCCGCGTAGCACAGACAACTTCCTAGGGTCTCCACCGTTACGCCGGTGAACATCATGACCTTACTGGGCCTCAACACTCTAGGCATCTCTATAGCCCGCATCGACTTCGCACCCGGTGGGGTCAACTCTCCTCACGAGCACCCTCACGCCTTCGAGATCTTGACGGTGCTCGAGGGAAGGCTTTTGGTCGGGTTCGTCAGCTCGAACCAAGACGGCAATCGACTCTTCTCGAAGGTGCTCAACAAAGGAGATGTGTTTGTGATCTCTCGAGGAATGGTTCACTTTCAAAAGAACATTGGAAATGGCAATTAAATTTTGGGTTTTCATTTCTTCCATAATGAGCTAAATTTTCTTTAGGGGTTCAAGTTGGTGAAAGCCCTAAGGAAAAATGTAAAACCTCTTAAGCATAACCAATCTAGCTAGCATGTGAACTTTGTTTGCTTTTGTTGAATTTAGATCTGGGTAAATCTAGTCGGCCAACTAGTGATTGCTTGTCAAGTTTGAACTTAATATCGAAAGAGTTAAGGGAAAGCCGATGTCACAAAAGCAATGGAGGAAAAGGCTTAGAAATAAGTTATGAACATCGACCCTAGACATAGGGCGAGACTCCAAAACCACTAGAGTTGTGTGCGAAAATATCTAAGTTAGATTAGGCATAGACATATAGGTTTAATCACTTAGTCTCCTAAAGATTTTGAATCAAAATTGAATAGGAGTTGAACTCGGTTTACTTAGTTTTCACATGTTTAGTCAAGATTGCAATTGCATTTTGAATAGCATTTTTCCAAAGGTGCTTGAACCACTTGAAATCCCTTATTTTTACTCATGGATTTTTCACCCATTCTTTGTTAACAAACCAACCTCTTATATTTTTACATCCACGGTTACTTAAGTTTCAATTTGTAAACGATTGTGTGCCATTTTATAAATTTTGTTAAAACTCGTTCCCTTGGGTACGATACTCTGGAGTACTTCCAGTTTCTTTATTACTTCGATCACATGCACTTGCGTGTTGTAGCAAATAGCGTCGATCAACTACATTCAAATTAATACAAATACAAAGTTCTTTACACGTGTCTCATTTCATTTCTTTGTTGAAGTCACGTGTGAACAATGTTAGCTATTTTTCTAAAAAAGAACAAGGTCTTAAAACTAATTTAAATTGGGAACAAAAATTCCTTGTGTTCTCATCCCAACCACCTCATTTGAGGAGTGTGTATTAGTTTATTAATTTATTTTTGGAGAATATCATATTACTTTTAAGCTCCGTTTGGGATTGTTGTAAGAGTACTGACGGAGCTTGTCGAGAGCCCGTCAAATTACTATTTATAAATCGATCCTAAGCCACTTGTAGCATTAAGTGGACTGGGTCGATCTCAGGGAACCAAATATCATTTTCTCAAATTAAATTTGCAAAAGAAAATAAAAAGGGGGTTTTGTGTGTTTTTTTTTTTTGTAAATAAAATAAAACAACAAGTAATTAAAAAGAGAGAAAATCAAATCTTACGAAAATCCAATTCAAAGGTACGGTTTTATCAAATTGCAAAATTGATTATATGCATTCAAAACATTTAAACTTAATAATGCAAGTACTTGGTCAAATTATTAGGAAACCCCAAAAAGCAACAAATCTCCTAAAGTCATTAACTCTAACAAATGTCAAAGTCAATACTAATTACCTAAACAATTGGACACAAAACCGTTTCATATTATTTAGATAAAAGCATTAAGCACGTTGGATAGACCAAGATTGGTTAAATAAAATAACTTCAACCTAACTAAATTGCTCCTTTAATTCCTAGAATTAAACATGCAAGCTATGCAATTATGAAAAACCCATAAAACACACAAATGAAATAATCCTAATGCTACTAGGCTAAATCGAACTCAACAATTACAGGTCATGCATCATGAATAGCAATCAAGCATATACAATGACCAAGGCGTCAATTCAATCAAAGACATATGCTCATAAATTGAAAACATGAATCAAATAATACTTGCAAATATAAGAAAACTATATTCGAGTCCATGCCTCACAACATTGCAATTGGCTTACAACCAACCTTTGAATAAAAAACGTGAGGTTTAGCCAAGCATTGTGATAGTATATCTCCCGTTAAACATGGTTCGATTTGCTACAATAAAAGTGTAAAAATAGAAGAAGAAAAGCTCTAAAAAATAACCTCTAATAGTCTAAGCAAAGGAGGCAAAAGTCTTTAACCCTAGAGCAAAATCCTCTATAAATAGGATTGGGTTAGTGTCGAGACGCCAAAGGTAGCGTCGAGCGTTGCCGTCCTCACAAATAAGGAAAAAATAATTGCTAGTTTGTCTGGCGTCAAGCGGCGTCGAGACGCTACTAGTGTCTAGCAAACCAAATCGCAGCGTTGAGCAAAGACAGTAGCTTAGCGTTGAGACGCGTTGAAACGCTGCTCCTTGGACAGATTTGGTAATTTTGCTCTAACTTTTTGCTCAGGTATCCGAATGACCTCTGGTTTGGCTCGTTTGAATCGTTATTCGACATAGAGTCTCCAAACATGCCCTTTGCTCGAATCCCTACAAAATAAACATGAGAACACATAAAAACTATCCAACTAACAAGAATTAAAGCGTGATTAAATAAAACTTTATAGGTCCTATCAAGTACATAAAATCAATCTTGAAAAATTCCTAACGGTGTTTTGGTAATACAGAGTTTTTAAACATTCATATAAAATCACTTTTTAAATTTTTTGATTTCCAAAATTTCCTAAATAGTAGCTTTCGATTTTAGCTTCCCGAATAATTAGACGTCTTTTTAATGATTTTTCATTCCGATTGTAAGGACACATTTGTCATTAGCCATTTGTTTGGTTTTTTTTAAAAAAAAATTGGTTATCGGTAAAGAAATAGAAAGAATAGGGAAAAAGAGATTGAATAGTTTTAAAAAAATGGATTAATGTTGAAAAAAAATGGAGTTGAATTTGGACACGTGTGTTTGTGTTGGAGGTGTGGGTAGATTGACAGGTGGTAAGTTTTAGTTAAATAAAAAAAAAAAACAGTTTATAGGGGAATTCGTGAAGAAAGAGAGAGAAACTAAAATTTAGAAACAAGGAAGATGGAGAACAAAAGGAAGCTTTTGATTTTAGAAATTGTTCTGAAAAATTTCTCTTGAAGTTGGGCTAAGAACAAATTGGTGGTTCTCTTGGAACAAATTAGAAGAATTTGGTAATTTTTTCTCAGAAAACTATGGAAAGAAATGAAGGAATGGACCTTAAAGAAATAGTTGTTATATGGGTCTCTTTTCCTTGCTTGTGTATTGGTCATTGTTGTTAAAAAAAAGTAATTTGGGTTATGGCAATGGTAAATTTAAGGAGAGATGGACGTACTTAAGGGGAAGAACAGAGGGATTAGCTATAGAAGAAGCTAGCAGTACTAAAGAGAAGTTCTTAAACTGAAATAAAAGAAGTTAATTAGTCCTTAAGAAGACTAAAAAAAAACAGAGGAATAGTTGAATGGGCAATGAAGAGGAAGAAGAAGAAGAAAATGATGATGATGATGGGAATAATTTGAATAGAATAAAATGAAGTGGTGTTGTACAAAGCGAGTTAATGAAGAAAGAGAAAAGGAAACTAAGAAAAATAATAAAATAAAGAAAGGTGATGGTGTAGTACAAATGGTACTAATGAGGAGAGAGAGAGTTTGAGGTTCACGTGGAGATGGAAATGGGAGAGAGAAAATTGTATGTGCGGTAAAAATAAATATGGAAAGTCATAAATGAATTAGAAATTGGAGGGAAGGGTACATGAGTTTAATGCAGAGAGAGAAATCGGTTGTTAAGTAGGAAGAAAAGGAAAATCTTTATTAATGTAGAGAGAGATAGAATTATAGAGAATTCGCATTATTAGATGAGAGAGAAAGTGTAAATTTGAAATTGGGATAAAGGAAAGAAAATCGGAGATTGGTATAAAGGATTATTAGGGTGAAATTTATGTTTATTTCCTTTTGAAAATATTTCATAACTTAATGAAACGGTTAATGAAGTTTCAGGTTGGATAGAAGTTGGAATAATTTACGAACCGAAGGATGTGATCGACAATAATTTTGTGAGTGAGTTTATTTTACGAATTGTTTTCATTGTTTGATTATTATTATAAATTTTCAAGGAATCTACAACCATGTGTCATTTTAGAGAATTTGCTAAGAAATGTTCAGAAAATTGTTAAGAATGTCCAGAGAATGTATTGAAATTCCAATGTTTTATGTTTTTAGCTAAAATTATCATTTGAGAAGTATTTGAGATATTATATGATTATTGAGATGTTTAAAGAGTTTATTGAGAAATGTACAAGATTTATGATATGTGATTTTAGAGAAACTGTTACGAGTTTTCCAGAGAATTGTTGTGAATTTTCAGTATTTTATGATTTTAACTGAAGTTATGGTTTTAGAGATGTTTGGGGGAAATTGTTGTGGAATTTTCAGAATTGGTCATGAATTTTCAGAGATTTTACGATTTTAGTTGTATTTATCATTTTAGAGATATTTGAGAGGTTTGATTATTATTTGAAAATTTATACATGTGCAATGATATTTGAGAAATCTCTCAAGTTTATGAAATGTTGTTTTAGAAAAAGAGCATGATTTCTAGAAAGAGTTTGAGGAGCAAGAGTTTATGTTTTAGGCTAGTTTTCAAACCACTGGATCTGTGTATCCATGGTGATTACCCATATACTATGTGAATGTGTTTCCATAGTATACTAGAGAGAGAGGTCTTTGGGACCCACTCTAGCACACACATAGGCTTTGGGCCGTGTGTTAGGGTGCTTAGCCCTTTGGGGCAGGTCTGCGTGCACGTATGACAAAGATGACTCTGCTATGTATCCAGAGATTACTCAGTGCATAGTATGACATAGATTGTTCTGCTGTGCGTATAGAAATTACTCTACGCCAGTATGACAGAGATTTGGGTACAAGGTTGGTGTTGAGTTTTACTAGCCTATGCAAAATGTTTTCAAGAGTTGTAATTGCTTATTGCTCTACGTTTTTATTAGCATATGTTTACGTTCTCAAGAGTTATTGTTTCAAATTGTACTGAGTTTTAATTACCTCGAGTAAATTGTTCATGAATTACATTGATTTATTGAGTTTAAATTATGTTTAGTATAGAAAGAATTTTATCGATCGTTTTCTTTTATTTATGAAATTACCACTCACTGAGCTTTTTAGCTCATTCTTTTATCCTTATTTTTCCACTAGGTTGCTATTTAGTTTCTTCCAAACTTAGCTTATCAGAATCTGCCACCAGTCTCATCTATTATAGGTAAAGATTGTAAATTTTGTTTCGTGGTATATAAGATGTTAGGAGATGAAGTTGAATTATAAGGAAAGAGAGACTTGGCATTAGGTTCCATTGCACACTCGGGGTCTATTGTCATCACAACACGTTCTGGGTTGGTCGGGTAATCTGGGACGGGGTGTGACACCTATAGCCTTGGGCTCCGAGGAAAATCAGTTGTGCAGATTAGTGTTTAGTAAATTTCAATTTTAAACATAAAAAAGCAGGTCACAGAGTTTAGAAAATTCATACGAAATTGTTGTGGTTTAGCTATAATGACCAAAGTAGACATATTATTTTAATTAGTTATTATATTGATATTTAATATTAAATTTATTATAATTTAAATTGCAAGTAACTTTGTTTAATCTAAATTATTTCAAAAAGTCTATTAAAAATAATTGTTAGAAAAAAATTGAATCAATCTAAATTTCGTTGATATTGGAGAGTAGACATTAAAAAAAAAGAAGGATTTTGAACTAATTAAAGTAAATTGAGAAGTAATTTTAGATAGATTAAAAAACAATCAGATTTAAGAAACGACATAAATGGTTAAGAATCTTCTTTATTCAATTTTTGCTCCTGCAAATGCAATCTTAGTCACGTATTGAAGCTTGTGTGCTTTTTTTGTCCAATTTACCCTCCAAATTGTTTATGAGTGCTTTTCCACATCTCAAACATATCAAAAAATTGATGAAGTTTAAGCTATAAGGTAAGAGAGAGGCTTAATAATAGATCCCATTGAGCTCGGCCTAGATTTGGTAGAGTGATCTAGAGCAGGGTGTGACAAAAACATATTAAAAAAATTAAGTCAAAATATTTTTAGATTAAAAGAGGTTGGATGTTACAATATTTGATTTTTGTGATTTTTTTATCTAATTTCTTAATTTTAGATCTTGATTGGTTTGTTTTTTCTTTTAATATAGTTGTACAATATTTTTAGATTTATCTCGATATTGGATTTTGAAATTAAGAGGAGGATAAGGTTTGGAGTGAAAAGAGATAAGATGGGATAATGAAATAGTTATGAATATCGAAAGTCTAAAATAAAACTTTATTTAGAAAGATTTTAAAGAGAGAAATATAGTTGATTTTTTTTTTTCAATTTTGTTTGCATTTACCAAGCATAAACCAACTAGTGGTTAATTGACCAAGCCAAGTATTTACCTTCTTAAGTTTATTAAGACTAGGCTTGATCTTAACATTATTTGACAGTTAGTATCATAGTAATTATGATACATCTCAAATAATATCTATATTATATTTATCAATATGCATCCAACTAGTATTTAAGAATAGAAAAATATAAGTTAGGCATATGTATACTAAGAAGAACAACCTTAAAATTGAGTCACATGTAAATAAAGATTGGAGGGAAGTTTAATTTGCAAGGCCAAGAACACTGTAGCCTCGCCTGTGATTCAAGAATAATATCAGAAATTATGCGAGTAGATTTAGATTTAGATTTAGATTTAGATTAGATTAGATTTGATTGAAAGAAAGAAAGAAAAGAAAAGAAAAGAAAAAGAAAATAAAATAAAATCGTGGTGTCTATTTTAGTAAAAATGTGTTTGTGGGTTTTGGGTATTTAAGAAGGGATTCATAGTAGTGATTAGTCGAAAAGTAAAAACCTTAGGAGGTAGGAGGCGGTGGGCATGAATAATCCAGACGCAAATGAGGCGGCGAAGAGGAAAAGCAAGATTGGGGTGGAAGAAGAAGAAGAAGAAGACGATGAAGAAGGAGAATGAGAGATCGTTGAGTATATAAGAAAAAATTTTGAGATAGGGCAAGAGAGAGACGCCATTCAGTCTCTAGTTTCGGCTCGACTGGCACCTCTTCGTCAGAATCTTCAAAACGCCAAAGCCGACCTCTCCTCTGCCCAAACACACCTCCTCCAACCCTAACACACCTCGCCCAAGCTTCAAAATGCACCAACAAGGTTAGGTCAATATATTATTAATTAATTAATGATGTTTTGTTTTGATTTTGATATATATATATATATATTATCAAATTAAATTAAAACTCACTAACTCACAGGTATGCAGTTGCCTAAAAACAACGAAGAGGGCAACCATGGATCCGCCACCACCAGATCCAGTAGCAGTAGTAGCAGTTGCAAGAGCGGCAACAATACCACATGAAATACTAGAAAGTCAAATAAGAACCTTACATAATAAGTATAATTTAAGAGACGATAATAATTTATATTTGAACAAGAAACACCTGTTTGAGTTCCTCCAGTCGGCCACTGCTCGCGAGGGAGCTCTTTTTCAGAAGCTTCGAAAAGCCGAATTGGACCTGTTTATTGTCGAATTAAACAAAACCGACCTGGACCTGGTTGCTGCAAAAACAGCCGTCACCACTACCCGTCAAGATCTCGTCCGTTCCCAAATAGACGTCGCTCGTGCCAGAGCTTATTTACCTAATCATCGACTCCACTAGGTCTAGACATTTTTTCTATTTCCTAATTACTTTTTATTATTATATAGTCTTAAACCTTCCTTTCTTTTCTTTTTTTCACCAATATATATAATAATCATTTTTGTTTTTGTTTCTATATAATATCATGTTGTTGAACTTGTTATGACTTTCGTCTGTCGGCAATTTCTAATTCATCCAGCATATGATATAGTAACCAAGAATTAATTAATGCTCTAACAAATAACACCCCAAAAGAGGTATTCTATTTTATCATATTTCAAAAAAAAAAAAGTGGTATTCCATTTTATCTGCTTTGCTTACTTTACAATAGTCTCGACTTTTTTCTGTTTAGAAAGTAGGAAAAATTAAGTAATGGAATGGAAAGGATTGTGAATCAATGTCAAATTTAAAGATCATGTCCAGTTGCTCGACGAATTTAAGCAGAAATATTGGCGAATTTAAATCACAAAAGTACCACCAAACTTAATTTCTTAACCAACTGTTGTTTTAATTTTTATCACATTTCAAAAAACTATTACAAGAAATTAACCATATATCTAGAATTATATGCAAATATATATCTAGTATGAGAAAAACATTAAACATAAATTAATGTATATTCTTTTCCGATTTGTCTATTTTTTCACCTCATCCATTACTCTAAATACGCTAAGCTCAACTTTAACCTTTCACGAACCCGACCTTTAACAAGGTAGTCTAATAGGCTAACACCAAGGCAACCAACTCGGCAAATAACCCAAGGCCACTCATTAACAAGCATCAACTTAGATGCTGATTTCAGGACTTGAACAATGGGGCCCCACCCTCTCACTAGCACGAGAGTGACTTAGTTTATGGTTGGATCGTAAATAAATTGTTCATTAGAGGATCAACGGTACTTAAGGTGCAAGATGTAATTACAGGGGTAAAACAAACTTTTGACCCAGTTGTAATTACAAACAACTCTTGAAGGATTCGAATTGCATGTAGTTACTATATCCATGGACACAACTTGTCCTACAAAGCATACGAGTGCAACTCTAGGTCTATAGTGGAGTGACCCTAGCGTTAATGAATGAAAATTGATTAACTAAAGAGTTTAATTAATTAATTTTGTATCATTGGAGCTTATAATCTGTAGGTCCATAAGGTCTCCTTGCTAGCTCATAGTAACACTAAAGGATCAGTTTAATTGAAAGAAAAATTTGAAATGTTTAAATTAATACTTAATTTGAAGTGTTCAAATTAATATTTAATATATTAGATATATTAAATATAAAAGAGAAAAATATATTTATTGTATTTGATACATTAAATATTAAAATGATTAATGTATATTAGATACATTAAAGATATATATATATATATATATATATATATATATATATATATATATATATATATATATATATATATATATATTTGAAATTTGAATGAGATTCAAATAAGTTAAATATATATTGTACGAGATTTGAATGAGATTCAAATGAATAACATATTGTTGGAGATTTGAATGAGATTCAAATAAATACACATCGTAGGAGTTTTGAATGAGATTCGAATAAGTATAATATATATTTTAATATATTATATATTAAAATATAATATATTAATTATGACAAAGATTTTTCGTCGATCTCTATAAATAGGACCCACTTGGGTTGAGCCATGAGAAAAAATATCATCAATAAAAAATTAGAGAATTCTCTCCAGACATTTTCCTCTTCAATCCCTTGTAGATTTTCTTTCAAGAGGCTTCCACAAGCCTTGGTCCTGTATTCGAATCATAGCCAGGAAGACTTTGTGGAAGAGATAAAGACCCACCTGAAATATCTCCATATTATCTCATAAGTATGTTTGTTTAACCTTAATTTTTATTTAACTCTAAGTAAAATCAAAGACGATCCAATGCTTCCCCTGCGGAGTGAAGCATTCATTCCTATCACCAATAAGTGTCACATCTTCCCTTGAACTATAAGTAGGCTTGTAATACTTCTTCCAAAGTCTAAATTAATTCCTTCTAGCCATCCATCTATTGAGGAGTGAAAAACTGTGCTACAACGTAGCTTAGTACCCAATGTTTGATATACATTGGGCCATAATTGTAAAGTAATCTCCAATATTGTCCAATACTTTTAACTCTAGATGGGAATTCGATGAGAGGGGGAGAGAGAAATGGAAATTGCGGAGACAAAGGAAGAGCTTGAGGAAAAGAGAGATGGCAATCAGTGTTTGTCATTGGGAACCAAGCAAAGAGACCGTGTCTTGAGGCAACGAAGTTGGTAAGTTTTTATGAACCCTTCTTGAATGAGATTCAAATGAATAATATCTCCATATCTCCATATTATCTCATAGGTATAGAGATAAGGACCCACCTGAAATATCTCCATATTATCTCATAGGTAATGTTTCCCCTATGGAGTGAAACATTCATTTCTATCACTAATAATTGTCACATCTTCCTTTGAACTATAAGTAGGCTTGTAATACTTCTTCCAAAGTCTAAATTAATTCCTTCCAACCATCCATCTATTGAAGAGTGAAAAATATTATACTACAACGTAGCTTAGTACCCAATGTTTGCTATACACTAGGTCATAATTGTAAAGTAATCTCCAATATTGTCCAATACTTTTAACTCTAGAAGGGAACTCGATGAAAGGGGGAGAGAGAAATGGAAATTGCGGAGACAAAGGAAGAACTTAAGGAAAAGGGAGATGAGAATTAGTGTTTTCCATTGGGAACCAAGCAAAGAGATCGTGAGTGTAACGACCCAAATCCATACGACTCACTAAACGCGGAAGCACGACTTAGTTACCTCCCTCATGCCCAAAATTTCGGCAGCATAAGAACATAACTATGAGAAACCCAAAATTTTCAAAGACCTGGAAAGAGACATAAACACTTATATATTTCAGATAACATACTCAGCATCCCCAAACTACGATATATAATGTTGAGCTCAACCAACAGACAATAGAACCTAAGAACTCTAACCAAATACATTCACTCTTCAGTGTTCAATCCTTCGACTCTCCACTCGGCGACGCCCTCTCTCTCTCCTCGCCGTCAACGTCTGAGTAGGTATATGATATATCTTATTTCATTTTATACTATATTGTTATCTGTTTGGATAAATTTGTGCATAATTTTCTTTTTCAAATTTCTCTGCAATCAATTGTTGAAATATGTTGTATTCTATAAATTGTGGCTAAATATATTATGTGATTTAGTTCTAGAAGAAATTGTTGCAAATAGTTAAGAAAAACATCTAAAAAAAAGGAACCGGATAACCCAACCCAACCCGACCCATGTACACCCTACTCATTAAATTAGAGCTTTCTTAATATCATATTGAAAATTTGATCCATCTATATACCATTTCAGTCATTAGAACAAATGTCTTTACTAAGTCTATATATTTTTTTTCAAAACAATAGAATTAATTAAAATAAGAATTTTCTATTGGAATAATTTTGAAAGAAATTCTTTGAAAAATGTCTCTAACTATCTAAATTAGATAATAGGTGAAAAGGGAAATGAAAAAAATATTCCTTTGATGGAAACAACTTTATATCATTTAAATTTTGAAAAATTGATACCTAATATAGCTCTAATTGTATAGTACAACAAAGAATGTAGAAAAAAGAAACAACCATCATAAACACTTATTTCAAAACTTTAATATATCACCAATATTTTTTTAAGACCGATTAGTTTGCCAATTTTAACTTATTTTATAATAACATAGTTCTGTGAATAACACTGTTGCTGAAACAATCGTAAAATCATATCACTAACCCACCCCCACATAAAAACATATAATGTTCATTAACAATGCAGAAATGATCAATATACAAACTATGCGGAAAGAATGGATGATGTTTAAACGAGGTAAATGAAAAGTAAATACACAGCTTCTTCATATGTTGATTGATCTTTTACTATATACATATGGAAAGTTACAAGTAAATATGCGGATCAACTGCTAGTTATTATATAACTAATGAGAAGAGGTATTTTCAGAAATGCTATGAGGTATTGTTGAAAGCTATGAATCCATGTTCTTAAACAATACCTTCGAAACAGAACGACATAACTGATTTCCATTCTTACCGACATCTTCATCACCAACTCGGTTCGCTGTCTGAGATGAGCGTCTTTTTTCTAGGGTCTCGCACACCATGTCATTGCTTTCCTTGCTTTGGAACTTCCTTTTTGACGCCTTTTGAAGATGTTTAGTCTTAGGTTTCCTTACCTTCGACTGCTTTGGTGCCCAAACTCGGTGCAAATCCGGAACCCAACTCGTGAAAGATGCAAATCTTCTAGCCCTCTCTCTACTTTCTTGAGCTTTGATCAGTTTTCTATGGAGATTTTCATTGTCATTTTCATGGAATTCGTTTTCTACTGAAATTGGATCATTGGAGCTATAGTTGTCGCCGACTTCGTCGCTCACTAAGTTCTCTCTCAAAGAGTGATTGCTATCCTGACTGTTTAGTGTAAGCCCTAAACTCTCTTTTAATCTTATTGCATTTATACATGAAGTTTGATACACGTAAATTGGTATAGGTTGCACTGAAGGATGCAATGGTTGAATTTGGAAATTTCTTCAGTTGTGGATTATAACGTGCGCAAAGCTTCATAAGGAGACAAGTTAGGCATTGAGATAATCATATTAAGAGTTGAGTTGAAGTAAGTTAAGCTAATGAGCAAGTTGAGTATACATTGGGTGTATTATGTGTTGAATGGAAAAGCTTTAGTTTCTAATTAAATTAGCTAAAGTTTGTTTATGGATTAGGAAGATTTAATAGGACTTAAGGTCTAAAAGAGGAAGTAGGGGCTGGCCAATGAGTATGACTCATAGATTGATGAAGTAGGAGCTGGCCAATGTGCATGATTCACGGATTGTTGAAGTAGGAGCTGTCCATTCCTTGTGAATTCAATAGGCAGCTGGAAGGGTCAACTTCAAATGGTCATATCTCTCAATCTACTTAAGAAAATTCGATGATTCTTGAACCAAAATCTCAGAAATTGAATGAAGATTGTGTCTGGAAAGTTTTGTGAGAAAATACGAAGAGGAAGGTCGTGAAAAAGTAACAAAACCGAGAGGTATTCCAGTTTCTCGGCCAGCAGAACAGAGTGAAGAAATCTGAAGATTTACAGCTCATAAGGACGAATTAGAAGCTCAAATTTTGAGGTAAGTGAGTTTAGACATTTTATTTGAGGGTTATCAAATAAATTTTTGTGGTTGTTTTGCTAAATGTTGAGAAACCCATGCTGGAAGTTGAATCTGTAATTTTTGGTTCAAAAGAGAAAGGGCTAGAGAAAGAGTAAGGAAGATGTGCTTCCAATTTGTTATACCTTACAGCCAAGTGTGTTCAGTTGCTATGCTATGAGTTATGTGACTGAATTAGATCTAATTTTGGGCTAAGTAGAAAAAGGGATTAATGTTATGGAATTCATTTTCAGGGCAAACGAAGATAGGCGAAGCTTATAAGCCTTGGAAGACTTCCGGTGATTGTGAGTGACTTTGTTTGAAAACCTGTGCTTTGATCTTTAGTCAAAAGCTTACTAGTGATGGATATTGAAGCATGCTTAAGCTAATTTATATTCATGTTTCATTGAACTCTATTAATAAATAGCTGTGTTGAAAGTTAAGCATATTAGTAACTAGTTGTTACTCCGCGTTCAAGCATGACACTCCACGTTTGGAAGCTTGTTTAAAATGAAAGTTTGTGTTTATGTTGAGAACTTTCTGAATGGGATTCCAAACTATGTTTCTAAATATTTAAAGCATGCCTTGTATATTGATGCGTTTGCTAGAGCAATGTGAACAATTGTGCAAATTAGAGTGTCAATGTGCAAGTGTACACATCCTTTTTATAGCAAGTGGCAAGTAAAATTATCGTATCCTCGGAGACTATTGATCTTTCTACTGAACCCAAATTAATTCTCAGTAACTCAATTGGTAACCATTCAAAATTATCGATAGAGATGCAATAAAAGAAATCATAAATGTTGGAACAAAAGTAATGCTAAAGCATGCAAAACAGAGTAAGGATTCAGAAAATAGAGAACGATTAACTTGTGCTTTAATTAAACGAAAGGCTCGGATTAGAGGTAAGTCATGCATTAGCTAAGTTACGAATTGAGTACACATTCATTCCATTCGATTCACTACAGGCTACACGGTATTCTCCCGAATCACCGAATATATGCTGTCGCAATTAAATTACTTCAGCACCATATACCCACTGTACTTTATGTGCGTTAGGCGAGTGGCTATCCCTAATCTACCCACTTAGTTAGCTACTAACCTAAACAAGAGGCTAACGTGGTTTTCAAGTTTTCAGCCCCTCCTATTCTTCCCAGAAATCAGAGGGACGATGTTCATAACGGCTGGCCAAGCGGAAACAAACTAAGAATAAAACCCCTTAAAAACCAAATCGAAGGAGAAGAAGTCTACTCAACTATAACACTAGCCAAAAACACTCATCCTCTAATCCTCACCTTATGGTGATTAGTTCATGCTACAGGAAAAACGGAAAAACAGTAGAAATGGAAACATAATGAAAATAAAAACAGAAAACGACTAAATGACAGAAGAAAATATAGCAGGAGAAGTCGAAATGCTGCCCCAAGTTTCTTGCCACAGCATCGGCGTCTGCTCCGACTGGAAACCTTCCGTTTTTGGCAAAACTCCGATGAAGGCTCCCTTGGTCGAAGCTTATCTCCTCTGCTGCTCCTTTCTCTTCTGGTTTTTCGGGATCCTCACTTCTCTTTCAACTCCCTCTTCAAAAAAAATGGCTGCCCCATTATAATAGTCACCCTTTATGAAAATGAGGGCTGATTAGACTTGTCCTTGCGACGTGGCGGGCTCTGGTTGGCTGAAAACACGTGACTAGACTGACAGATTCCAGCTCAATTAATGAATACAACTCCCACGTGCGAATTTCGTATAAGCCTGGAAGCAAAATTTGCTCCAGCAATTAGTTGTAAAACTGCTGTTCTTGGCTTCTCGATTCCTCATTAATCCATCCTAAATTAATCACATAAAAGACCTTAATTAGGATAAATTTGCTCTAATAAAAATATTACTATATCAAAATTAGTCCTAGAGCAAAATATATCAAAGCTTGGAGTTTTCTAAGATATATGAGATAAAATATGGCAATTTAGTCCAAAAAATACAAGCATATAACTCTTAATTTAAGAGTTATCATATATTATTAACCCCCGGTACTGAAGGACACAGAGAAGGTACCTGGGGGAGAGAGAGAAAACCTGACCCCCGATACTGAAGGACAATGAGAAGGTATTCGGGTGGTAGTTGGTCTGGCCCCAATACTGAAGGACATGGAAAAGATATTAGGGGAGGCCAGTGAGCTTAAATG
The DNA here is from genome assembly GCA_033996785.1 of Trichosanthes truncata. Taxonomy (NCBI): domain Eukaryota; kingdom Viridiplantae; phylum Streptophyta; class Magnoliopsida; order Cucurbitales; family Cucurbitaceae; genus Trichosanthes; species Trichosanthes truncata. The sequence goes on along the minus strand of JAWPNB010000004.1, from coordinate 29,854,387 downwards.
GCATTCCACGTGTACGTGAGAGAGGTATTGAAGCTGTTGGTTTAGAGAGGACTCTGCCACAGCTAGGGTTTGGAAGGGTACCATGCTACCTTATGAGTTCTTATGCATTGCTTTTCAGGGTGCTTAAATCCTGTAAATTGGCAGCCTTGTTGAAGTACTTTTGATGCTTTATCTTTGAACGCATAATATATTAAAGTAGTCACTCACTGGGCTTCCCAGCTCACGTTTTCAACATGTTTTCTCTTCTCAGGTAGCAAACGAGTTCCCGGTGCTTAGCCTCATCAAGACCTGTTTGCCATCACGCCTCTTTAGCTCCTTGTATATATCTTCTACATGTATATAGTTTTGAAATAAAAGCATTCTAGCTGGGTTGTAATAGACTTAAGTATGTTATGACTTAGTATGCATACCTAGTATGAGAGACTGAATGTATCTTGCTCAGTTGTGCAATTGTGTGCTCAATTTTGCTTGTTCATACATATTGCGTTGTGTACAGTTCCAGGATGATGTTAGGTTGGGCTGGGAGTGCTAGTAAGAGGGCTGATATTCTCTGTCTTCACATTCCTTCCTAGGTTAGGCAAGTGAGCCTGGAGGGGGTGTGACAATTGAAGGAGTTAATATTAAGAAAGCGGAAGCAATTTCGGATCTCGAGCACTCAAAGTACATCAATTTAACCAAACAAAAACATGCTCAAAACTGGAAAAAACCAGAAAGTATGAACACATACCTTTGTAGCTCAAATTCTCCAAATTCTTTGTAAATCTTGGATCACCAACAATACTTGGACCACCACTAGAGTCTTCCCTACTATTCTCAGCCCTTGGAATGGATTGTGGGATCTTTGATTGAGAGAAATTGGGAGAAAATTGAGTAAAGATAAAAAAGCTAGAGAGTTTTCTACAAAAATCTCTTGTTTTTCTAATCACCTTTCTCCATTGTGTTTCTTCTCATTTATAGGCACTAATGAAACCTCATTAGGCTTCCTATGGAAGACAACATTTGTCTTCCTATGGAAGACAACATTTGTCTTCCTTTGGAAGACAACACTTGTCTTCCTTTGGAAGACAACACTTGGTTGGAATTAGTCAAGTTTAAATCAAAATTAATTAAAAAAAACTTGATTAATCAATTAAACCATTTAATTAAACCATTTAATTATTTAATTTAATATCAAATATTAATTAAATAATTAGATCAATCCCTCTCTTTTATGACCAATCATTTGTACATGAATCCCTATTCACGTATTAAACCGAACAAATATTTAAATCACATTTAAATATGTTCCTCTCTCTTCCTTGTAATTTTAATTCATAATTAAATTATAGTACGTTAAGTATATCGCATATAATTAACGTTTACTCCCAAAACCGAATTTGAACAATTCAAATTCTTTTCTCTCAAATTATTCCAAGGCTTAGTCTGAGCTAGTAAGGGGACCTAATGGACCTACAGATCATGAGCTCCAACGATACGAGATTAACCGGCCAAACTCTTTAGCCTAGCTAATCAACATTCGTTAACCACCGGGACACTCCACTAAAGCCCAGTGGCTGCACTCTCCTCACTGTAGATATATTTCTGTCCACTCGATATAACCATGATTAGTAAGTCGATCCTTCACAGGTCGTTCGTAATTACAGCTGGGTCAAATAAACCGTTTTACCCCTGTAATTACTTCTTGTTCCTTAAGTCCCACTGATCCTCTAATGAACAATTAGTTTGTGGTCCAACCAACAAACTGAATCCCTCTCGGGCCAATGAGAGGGTGGGCCATTGTTCAAGACCTGGAGTCAGCACTTAAGGGAACAACCTCTCTACTAATCCTTAAAGCAGGTAGGAGTGAATTCCATCTCGCATGACTATGTTCCCAACTATCTATCCGGTCTTATCCCCAAAATGGGAGGCTTATTGAGTCGGCGATCTCGGGCCACTCTCACCCATGCAAATCTAAGGATAATCCCAAATAAACAGGAGTTCATAGCACGCTCAGGATTAAGATCGAGTTACCTAGGTCATCGTATGAATATAGTCAGTTAAAACAGTAAACGGAGTTATAAAGTCTAAGTGACTATTTCGCGGTCCGGTCTTATGCAAACTCATTGCATAGGACGCCCCCACTCGCATGTCTCCACATGAACGATTCAGGATCACATCGTTAGTACTATACAAAGTGGGCCGCGTCCATAGTGTCCCCAGAATAAGGTACCCAGCCTTATCCTTATACTATAGACCATTTTGGCTATTACTCGAACTTGATCCACTTTTATGTCATACATAAAGTTCAAGTATACATACTATAGCCAAGGGTTCTTAGTTCATTGGATTTGGGTTATAGAATACACAATTCACTTTATTCAATAACACATTTACTGAATAAACCTCAATAACATCTTTATAGTAAAATAGAATATACATTCAGTTTACAAAACCACGAGTTTTAGGACACAAAACCCAACAACAATTTGGTATCAGAGCAAGGTTTTGGGAAAGGAACTAGGTTCATGCATTTAATTAGGAGCATATCATTCTTTTATTTACGTTAACAAGATGATAATATAGGACCATGGCTCGAGGTGGCAAACGAGGCAGGCAAGCGCAAGCCGGAACTCGAGAAGCTACCGGCAGTAGAGTAAGAGAGGCGTCTGAGGAAGAGTCTAGTCATCCTCAGCCGGAGGTGAACATGGAGGAACAGATTTTTGCAAGGATTACTCAAAGGTTAGCCGAAAGTGTTAGGTCGGCACATATAGACTCAGAAAAGAAGTATGGCATTGAAAGGCTAAAGGCCTTGGGTGCAACGACATTTGAGGGCACCACAGACCCCGCTGATGCCGAGGTTTGGTTAAATCTGGTTAAGAAGTGTTTCAGAGTCATGCGATGCCCTGAAGACAGGAAGGTTGATTTAGCAGCATTTTTGCTCCAGAAAGGGGCGGATGATTGGTGGAAGATAACAGAGAGCAGGAAAGGAGAAGCCTGGAGTTGGAAAGAGTTTCGAAAGGCATTTGAAGATAAGTACTATCCGAGTTCTTATCGTGATGTAAAGAGGAACGAGTTTCTAGGACTCGTTCAGGGAACGATGACGGTAGTAGAGTATGAGAAGAAGTTCACAGAATTATCTAAGTACACTACCACCATAGTTGCAAGTGAAATAGATCGTTGCAAGAGGTTCGAGGAAGGTTTACGGACAGAGATCCGGACGCCTGTGACAGCAAGTTCAGAGTGGGCTGAGTTCTCCAAGCTTGTGGAGACAGCGTTAAGAGTGGAGCAAAGCCTAGTAGAGGAAAGAAAGGGAAAGGGAGCTATGGGTGATGGACGTACCACTTACTTTGTTAGTTCATCACGAGACCGGTTCCAACGAGGAGATAGTAGGATATTCACTCCAGGAGTTTCTCAAAAAGGGAGCTTCAAACCCCGTCGTGGTGGGCAGTCTACCTTTAGGACTGGTACAAGTGGAAGTAGGGAGAGACGACAACAGGGATCAAGTTTCTCAGCAGGGTCAGCAAGGGATTCACGTACAGGACAACCCGGCGAGTCGATAGCTAGTTCAGTAAGGAAACCTTTGTGCAACACTTGTGGAAGGTACCATTGGGGTCGATGTATGAGTGGGGACAATGTATGTTTTAACTGTGGACAAGAAGGTCACTTTAAGAGGGAATGCCCCCAGCTGATGCAGGAAGACAAGGTGGGACAGAGAACCACGTCGGAGATCGTGACCCAGCAGCAAAAGACTGGGATAGTTGGAGGAGAAGGCACTAGTGGTGCTAAGCTAAAGGGACCCGTAGGTCGACCCCGACAGTAAGGAAAGATCTACGCCATGACACAACAGGAGGCGGAGGATGCACCAGAGGTTATTACGGGTACACTTTCTATTTGTGGTAAACCTGTGCATGCATTGTTAGATTCAGGAGCTACGCATTCTTTTATCTCTGGTATATTTGCTACTAGCATTGATGGGAAATTAGAACCTTTATCTGAAGAATTGGGTATTTATACTCCTGTTGGTGCTATGTTGATAGTCTGTAGCGTTTATAGGGATTGTACAGTGGAAGTGGATGGTATAACTATGACCACTGAACTGATTCCCTTAGATCTTCAGGAGTTCGACATTATCTTGGGAATGGATTTCTTGTCTAAGTATTATGCCTCTATGGACTGTCATAGGAAGGAGGTCGTGTTGAGGAAGCCAGGTGAGACTGAAGTGGTGTTTAAGGGATATAGGAAGATATTGCCTACTTGTGCGATATCATTTATAAAAGCTAGAAAATTACTGAGTAAAGGTTGTACAGCGTATCTCGCGCATGTAGTTGCAATACCTGCAGATAAATTGAAACCTGAGAACATTCTGGTGGTATGTGAGTATTTAGATGTCTTTCCAGAGGAGCTATCAGGGTTGCCACCTGATAGAGAGGTGGAGTTTACCATAGACTTGATTCCGGGAACGACACCTACATCTCAAGCCCCGTACAGGATGGCACCAAAGGAATTGAAGGAGTTGAAAACTCAGTTGCAGGAATTGGTGGATAAGGGTTATATCCGACCAAGTGTATCTCCGTGGGGAGCACCTGTGTTGTTTGTGAAAAAGAAGGATGGAACGTTACGATTATGTATTGATTATCGGCAGCTAAATAAGGTAACAATACGTAACAAGTATCCCTTGCCCCGCATAAATGACTTGTTCGACCAACTAAAGGGTGCTTCGGTGTTTTCCAAAATTGATTTGCGATCAGGGTACCATCAGTTGAAGATTAAGGAGACTGATGTTCCAAATACAGCTTTCAGGACAAGATATGGGCATTACGAGTTCTTAGTAATGCCATTCGGTTTAACGAATGCCCCAGCAGCATTCATGGATCTCATGAATCGGGTATTCCATCCCTACCTTGATCAGTTCGTGATAGTATTTATTGATGACATCTTGGTGTATTCGGAGAATGAAGAGGCTCATGCAAAACATCTTAGAATAGTGCTACAGATGTTACGAGATCGGAAGTTGTATGCTAAATTTAGTAAGTGTGAGTTTTGGTTGGATCAAGTTGTGTTTTTGGGACACGTTGTGTCAGCAGCCGGAGTTCAAGTAGATTCCCAAAAGACAGAAGCTATAGTCAAGTGGGAACGACCCACTTCAGTATCTGAAGTCCGTAGTTTTCTGGGACTTGCTGGATATTATCGACGGTTTGTCGAGGGGTTTTCGAAGATAGCCCTTCCCTTGACTGGGTTGACAAAGAAGAACACAAAGTTTGAGTGGAGTGGTGAATGTGAGAAGAGTTTCCAGGAGTTGAAGAACAGGCTTGTGACAACACCGGTACTAACTCTTCCTACCTCGGGAAAAGAGTTTGAGGTCTATTGTGACGCATCACATCAGGGCCTTGGATGTGTACTTACGCAGGAAGGGAAAGTGATTGCGTATGCGTCAAGGCAGCTGAAGAAGCATGAATGTAATTATCCTACCCATGATTTAGAGCTCGCAGCGGTGGTGCTAGCTCTGAAAATTTGGAGGCATTATTTGTTCGGTGAGAAGTGTCATATTTACACGGATCATAAGAGTTTGAAATATATCTTTGAGCAGAAGGAGTTGAATTTAAGGCAGCGGAGGTGGCTCGAGTTGATAAAAGACTATGACTGTACTGTTGAATACCACCCAGGGAAGGCTAATGTTGTAGCTGATGCATTGAGCAGGAAGTCGAAGCAACCTAAGAGTTTACTTAATACTGTTAGAGTAACCCTGCTAGAGGAATTGAAGAGTTCTAACGCGGTAGTGTCGGTTACTGAAAAAGGAAATTTGTTAGCTCATTTTCAGGTAAAACCTACCCTAATTAATGACGTTATCTCAGGTCAAGCTAGGGACCCCGTTCTCAAGAAACTAGCGGAAGAAGTGAACTTGCAGCAGAGAGCGGCTTATGAGGTGAGAGTTGATGGAGCGTTAATGAAGTGTGGAAGATTATGTGTACCTAAAGATACAGTTTTGAGAAATGCAATATTGGAGGAAGCGCATAGTTCAGCTTATGCTATGCATCCGGGAAGTACAAAGATGTACCGGACCTTGAAGAGTCATTATTGGTGGCCAGGAATGAAACGAGAGATAGCAGAGTATGTCTCTAAATGTTTGATTTGTCAACAGGTGAAACCTGAACGACAGAAACTCGGAGGACTTCTAAACCCACTCCCAATACCCGAATGGAAGTGGGAGCACATAACTATGGATTTCTTATTTGGACTTCCTCGAACGACGTGCAGTTATGACGGGATATGGGTGATAGTGGACAGATTAACCAAGACTGCTCGATTTTTACCCATTAAGGTAACTTTTACTTTGGATAAACTTGCTAAGTTATATGTTGATAGGATCGTAAGCCAATACGGAGCCCCAGTATCAATTGTGTCAGATAGGGATCCGAGGTTTACTTCCAAGTTCTGGCCGAGTCTCCAGGAGGCATTAGGAACTAAGCTGCACTTCAGTACGACATTTCATCCGCAGACTGATGGTCAGTCAGAAAGGACCATCCAGACCCTAGAGGACATGCTTCGAGTATGTGTATTGCAGTATAAGGGAAGTTGGGAGACTTATCTACCGTTGATGGAGTTTGTGTACAATAACAGCTATCATTCTAGCATCGAAATGGCACCATACGAAGCATTGTATGGAAGAAGATGTAGAACCCCTATTTGTTGGGATGAGGTGGGAGAAAGGAAGCTGATAGGACCAGAGTTAGTCCAAGTTACCTCGGAGAATGTGAAATTAATCAGAGAAAAGCTGAAGACAGCCCGGGATAGACAAAAGAGCTATGCTGACAAGCGAAGGAGAGATTTATAATTCGGAATTGGAGACAAAGTTTTCTTGAGGCTGTCCCCGTGGAAGGGTATTTTACGGTTCGGAAGGAAAGGGAAGCTGAGCCCGAGATACATTGGGCCTTACGAGATTCTGGAACGTGTAGGGCCATCTGCTTACAGACTAGCTTTACCTATGGAATTGTCATCAGTACATGATGTGTTCCATGTATCAATGCTAAGGAAATACGTTCCGGATCCATCCCATGTGCTCAAGGCACAACCAGTGCAATTCAAAGAGAATTTAACTTATGAGGAGAAACCTACACAAATACTTGATAGGAAGGAGCAGGTACTCAGGAATAAGACGATACCATTGGTGAAGGTATTGTGGAGGAACCACGGCGTTGAGGAAGCCACATGGGAGAGTGAAGATTAGATGAAGGAAAAGTACCCACAACTATTTTCGAGCTAATGACGTTGCTGAATTTCGAGGACGAAATTCTCTTTAAGGGGGTAGTAAATTGTAAGCCCTAAACTCTCTTTTAATCTTATTGCATTTATACATGAAGTTTGATACACGTAAATTGGTATAGGTTGCACTGAAGGATGCAATGGTTGAATTTGGAAATTTCTTCAGTTGTGGATTATAACGTGCGCAAAGCTTCATAAGGAGACAAGTTAGGCATTGAGATAATCATATTAAGAGTTGAGTTGAAGTAAGTTAAGCTAATGAGCAAGTTGAGTATACATTGGGTGTATTATGTGTTGAATGGAAAAGCTTTAGTTTCTAATTAAATTAGCTAAAGTTTGTTTATGGATTAGGAAGATTTAATAGGACTTAAGGTCTAAAAGAGGAAGTAGGGGCTGGCCAATGAGTATGACTCATAGATTGATGAAGTAGGAGCTGGCCAATGTGCATGATTCACGGATTGTTGAAGTAGGAGCTGTCCATTCCTTGTGAATTCAATAGGCAGCTGGAAGGGTCAACTTCAAATGGTCATATCTCTCAATCTACTTAAGAAAATTCGATGATTCTTGAACCAAAATCTCAGAAATTGAATGAAGATTGTGTCTGGAAAGTTTTGTGAGAAAATACGAAGAGGAAGGTCGTGAAAAAGTAACAAAACCGAGAGGTATTCCAGTTTCTCGGCCAGCAGAACAGAGTGAAGAAATCTGAAGATTTACAGCTCATAAGGACGAATTAGAAGCTCAAATTTTGAGGTAAGTGAGTTTAGACATTTTATTTGAGGGTTATCAAATAAATTTTTGTGGTTGTTTTGCTAAATGTTGAGAAACCCATGCTGGAAGTTGAATCTGTAATTTTTGGTTCAAAAGAGAAAGGGCTAGAGAAAGAGTAAGGAAGATGTGCTTCCAATTTGTTATACCTTACAGCCAAGTGTGTTCAGTTGCTATGCTATGAGTTATGTGACTGAATTAGATCTAATTTTGGGCTAAATAGAAAAAGGGATTAATGTTATGGAATTCATTTTCAGGGCAAACGAAGATAGGCGAAACTTATAAGCCTTGGAAGACTTCCAGTGATTGTGAGTGACTTTGTTTGAAAACCTGTGCTTTGATCTTTAGTCAAAAGCTTACTAGTGATGGATATTGAAGCATGCTTAAGCTAATTTATATTCATGTTTCATTGAACTCTATTAATAAATAGCGGTGTTGAAAGTTAAGCATATTAGTAACTAGTTGTTACTCCGCGTTCAAGCATGACACTCCACGTTTGGAAGCTTGTTTAAAATGAAAGTTTGTGTTTATGTTGAGAACTTTTTGAATGGGATTCCAAACTATGTTTCTAAATATTTAAAGCATGCCTTGTATATTATTAACCCCCGGTACTGAAGGACACGGAGAAGGTACCTGGGGGAGAGAGAGAAAACCTGACCCCCGATACTGAAGGACAATGAGAAGGTATTCGGGTGGTAGTTGGTCTGGCCCCAATACTGAAGGACATGGAGAAGGTATTAGGAGAGGCCAGTGAGCTTAAATGGCATTCCACGTGTACGTGAGAGAGGTATTGAAGCTGTTGGTTTAGAGAGGACTCTGCCACAGCTAGGGTTTGGAAGGGTACCATGCTACCTTATGAGTTCTTATGCATTGCTTTTCAGGGTGCTTAAATCCTGTAAATTGGCAGCCTTGTTGAAGTACTTTTGATGCTTTATCTTTGAACGCATAATATATTAAAGTAGTCACTCACTGGGCTTCCCAGCTCACGTTTTCAACATGTTTTCTCTTCTCAGGTAGCAAACGAGTTCCCGGTGCTTAGCCTCATCAAGACCTGTTTGCCATCACGCCTCTTTAGCTCCTTGTATATATCTTCTACATGTATATAGTTTTGAAATAAAAGCATTCTAGCTGGGTTGTAATAGACTTAAGTATGTTATGACTTAGTATGCATACTTAGTATGAGAAACAGAATGTATCTTGCTCAGTTGTGCAATTGTGTGCTCAATTTTACTTGTTCATACATATTGCGTTGTGTACAGTTCCAGGATGATGTTAGGTTGGGCTGGGAGTGCTAGTAAGAGGGTTGGTATTCTCTGTCTTCACATTCCTTCCTAGGTTAGGCAAGTGAGCCTGGAGGGGGTGTGACAGTTTAGAGGGTGATTGGTAGATTTATGCTCATCAACAAACAACAACAAATCCATTTTTTTATACACCTTATTCACTACATAGCCTAGACTTTGGCAATACCTGAAATTTTAAGCAAAAAGATAAATTGAGTCCTTAACGAAAACCTCCGTCCACCAAAAATGAAATTTGATTCTAGTCAACATGAGTATAACTCAACTGGTCAAGACATATATACCCTTGACCAACCAGTCATAGGTTCTAGACCCAAGAAATCCATGAACCTAGACCCAAGAAATCCATGAACCCATCCTAAGGTATATACATACAAATGGTGCAATGAGAGAAATAATTAGCCTGAACTTTATATGGGGGGTTATGAGTTACCTAACATAAGGAACAAATCTAATAAAGCCATGCTCCAGTGCGTTATGTTCATAACAAGCCCTAACCACCCAAAAAAAATGTATGTTCATTTATAAATTTTAATGTAGAGTAGTCATAAAGGAGCTCAATTGTGTTGATTTGTCAGATCAATACATGACCTTATTCCTTGAATATTTAGTCACTTTTAAATTTGACAGAATTGATATATGGTTTTTCAAAATATAGTCATTAATAGAAAATTTTCGAAAATTTTTCAAGAATGGATAGAAATGCTACTCCACTATAGAGTTCTACCAGATATTTTAAACACTTTAAACCAGCAATCCAACAAAATCTTTTACTTATCCGTCTCAACAAATGATTTTATCTCTCTATTTTCTTTAGGCCAAAATACCATTTTAGTCTCTATACTTCAAGTTTCATTCTATTTTAGTTCGTATACTATTAAATGTCCAAATTTAGTCCATGTACTTTCAATATAACTTAAACTTGGTCCCTACTGATAGTTTATTGTTCACTTTTCTAAAAAAAATTAGTCTTTCCTCTATAAATATTGAAAATAGGTTCACATTGTGTCTTTTCTTGCGTGAAAATTATTATTATTATTTAACCAATTTTGATAAAAAAATGAACTTCAAACTAACTGTAGGGACAAATTGTAAGATTTATTGAAGGCCAAAGTACAAGGACCAAAATAGTATAACCTTTTTTTTATGATAAGAAACATTTGGATTCCTTCATTTCATAGATGGTATGAAATTACAAAAAGCGGGGACAACCCAAATCCAAGGGAATTACAAAGACTCTTCCATTGGGCTATAAGAGTAGAGAGACTACAACATGAACGTAAGTAGAGAATTTACACCATGTAAACAAAAAAGAAAGTTGTTCAAAAATAAATAAATATGGTTTTGTATGGAAACAAGTACCTGTTTTTTATGATTTTCCAACATAATTTTCGATGCTCCAGTCTCCAAAAAATCCTTCCTCCAAATGGCATTGAATTGTCTCTAAAAGCAAGCAAATATGCTTGACAAACTTTTGCTTCATAGATTCAGTAATGCTGGATCTAATTGGCGATCGTAGTTTCTCCATTCGGAAGAAGATCTGCAATTCATGTCTGGTGCTTGTTAAGGAAAGTGCATGAAGGAATTGGATTCAATTCGTTCAACCATCAATGTCAAAATAAATATAAGAAAACTCAAATAATTCAATCTAAGGATACTCTCTGACCATTTCAGAGGTTCGTCCTGTGGATCCTGGACTACACTCCTCAAAGGGGAGACCATTGATCTTTGGCTTGGTAGCCAAGTCTTTGGGCTCCCTCAGCAAAAGTTTATTTAGTTCTGTAGCAACCGAACAACTGAGACTTGACTCAGACTTTCTTGCGTTTGGTTGATCATCTGAAGTGCCCTACACTTCATGCTTTTGACTTAACCAGTATATAGCTGAACTCACAAGTCGCTCTGCCAAAGCACCCAAGTCAACAACTTTGGATTCGAGTCCTTGCTGGATCTTACTGGAAAGATTATTGAAAAAGTCTTCAGAAGTCTCCAAGTGATGGTCGTTTGTTGCTTCCTCCAGTGTTTTAGAGGCTTCAGCCAAGGAATTTTCTTGACCTGATGAAGTTGCTATCGTGGAATATTTGGCTGCCACTTCAATCTGAATGAATTCAAGACCAAGAAAAATTAAGATTTGAATAAACTCAGGAAATGAAAACTAGATCTCTGATAATCTCAACCATACCTTAACAGGATTCTTTAAACAAGCCCTTTGAAGTTTCCAAACCTGTAGTATTATCTCAACTTGGTTAGCAATTGTAATCGTTACAAAATTCAAAAGTAAAACTCCAGTGTTCATAAACCACTAGTTAAAATTTACATATGACGTCTATGCATCTAAAGAAAACAATTTAATACTGATAATTGATATTTGTAAAGGAACTGAACCACTTAATGGATTTTTTTTTTTCGCGAGGAGCACAAAAGAAAAATAAAAATAAAAATAAATACAATACAAAATATATGTATATATATATATATATATAGCATTATGAAATTAGATATTGAAAAACTAAAGAACTAAGGAAGCACCACAATCAGATTGTAAATATACAGACTTTTAGGCTACTTATTTCTTATTTTTTTAAAATAAATTTATTAAAAGATGGTGCTTAGCAAATAAAAAATAGAAACCCGAAGGCACATCACCACACATCCCTCAATGATGGTGCTTAGTGTCACAGTCGTAGACCTTCAACCGTGCGGCGCCATGATTTTTTCGCCTAATCATGTCCAGCCTTAAGGGGAATTCAAGCCCCAATACATTTTTTGCCTAGCTTTATGGCTTAGTTGGACCTTAGGCGAGGTTGTTCAACTCAACCAAGCTTCATTGATCTTGCAGCGGAAGTATACTTGGTCATACACGTTGCCTGTACGTGTATTTTCACTCGAACGCGATTCTAGCCGACTTGCCTCTACTCTAGGCCAAGTCCAACCTTGCCTCTACACTAGGCCAGGGTCATTAGAACGCAATGTAGCTTCTCGGGACATCGTCCCTAAACTCTCCAACATGCCCACAATGCTTCTACATCAGTTTGAAACTTCACTGGGACTCATTCGGACCCTTCGTTGGGTCAAAACGGCCTTAAAACGCTCAATCGGAGTTTACCGGGTGATTATAATGCTTACCGGGTGCAACCGATGCAAACCGGAGCTTTTCGGGACATTATAATACAAACCGGGACATATCGAGCAAGTACCATCCAAACTGAAAACTATCGGGTCCCACTGATGAATACTGATCCCATCCCGAGCCTCGGGAGGTCAACTGACTTAGCTGCTCACTCGGACATGCTATCGAAATCCTTTCCATGGGTCGCCTTCATAATCGGGGCCTCTGGACATCCTTCCATCCGAGTCATATCGAGGTGTCCATGCCGAGTCATTCTCGAATCGTTGGCCGCTACCATGTCCTATGGTCGAACCTCTAGCCCATGGGAAGGGGCGCAATGTTGGCACACCCGTGCCGCCAGACACTATCTTAGGAAAACTCATTCCATAAGAAGACGCCCAAGACACTTGTCTTGCAGACGCTCGCCCACACCATGACACACTCATGTGCCATGGGGTGGCTCACTTAAGCCATGAGGCCCAGGGGTGGTGGAAAGCCAACACCATGCCTCCCCCTAAGGTAGACAATTGAGATTTTAGCTCCTGCCACCCATGCACGTCAATTTGGCGAGGGATCATATGCTAACGTGGAGCGCTTGTTTGGACTACGATCAACATGAAATCTGGCGAGCTTACATCTTGCCCATATACGGACTTAACTCCATAGCCGCCCGTCAAAACTCATGACGGAACCCCGACTTTCGAGGCTATGGCCCGGGGCCCATCTGACCCCCACTAAGCTTGTCACTGACACCCCTGACGACATAGTTGTCTTTCATTTTGTTTGCATCTCAACATAGCATTCAAGCACACTTATGTTGGTGTGTTAGATGATGCACCGTCCTCCTCGATCGCATCATGACACTTGTCTTCTCTTGGCTCTCGTGTGGCCATATGGGCGACACTCGCATGTCGCCTTTGCTTCTGTCTACTCTGTGGGGGTCACAACCTACTCTCTTCTTAGTATGATTGTGACACTTAGCATCTCCCATGCCCACTTATAATATTGCATAAGATACAATAATGACAGCATGATAATCCTGTCTTTTGAAATTTTTTTAATTAATTATTAATCCTCGACACAAAATTTTGTTCTCCATGGGAAAAGAAAAAAAGGGAAAATCAAATCAAATGTTTAGTCATATACCTTTTTAGTTATAGTAGCAGAAAATAGATACGTTCTCCTCACACGAGGAATTTCATTCAAAATTTCATCGATTGATTTTTCGAAGTCTTCATTCAATAAACTGTCTGCCTCATCAAGGATCTGCTCAACATGCAAAACAGGCCAGTCAGTACAAGATTATTACTAAAGTCAGTATGTGTACAAGAACGTAGGTGCAGTTGCAACAGTGCAATACTCATTCTTTACACGTTTTCACAAGCAAGTAGAAAACAGTTCACCATTTACAAAAAATAAAAAATAAAAAAATAAAGGAAAAAGAAACATGGAGAAGCAGGGTGTTTAAAAAAATTATAACATCAACAAAAAAAAATTTAAAAAAAAATACATCTAGAACGGCAATAAAAATGATACCAAGACCATAATAGAATAGACAAGCTTCTTTAAAAAACACACACACACAAGAAAATCATTAGTTATATCAAGATTAGTGCTTCCCATGCATGTTCTTAAAGAAAACAAGAACTAAAAAAATACAGCACATGCTAAGATAGGGGGAGGAGTTGAAACAAATGTGGGTAAAAACATACATTTTTCTTGTCTACACTTCCCCAGTAACAAAAATGTTGGAAGTACATTTAATCGATCCCAAAATCAGAGTCAACAAAATTTTAATATTATTACTTCAACCAAGTAAACAAATTTAATTTACATGAAAGCTTACTGCCTCTCCATACCAGAAAAACATAAAGGTAAATGTGTATTAAACTCACCAAATATTTCAATGTGCAGAGGGAAAAACCTTTCGTATTGGATAGTGGTCCACAACGCATCTAGGTGTCCCAACCTACAACAAAGTAAATGAAATTAAAATCTTAAATAAACAGCTAGATAAACAAGCAACAACGGAAGCCATGACTAAACATTTGATATCATCAAACGGATTATAAACATGCTAAGCAAATAGGGGCTGTTTGGTGCGCAGGTTTGGAATCTTAAACTTGACGGGTTAAGCTGGGGGTTTAAGTAGCCTGAGTTTAAGAATGTTGTGTTTGGAGTAGAGATGTCCACGGTGCGGGGCGGGGACAGTGATGGCTTCCCTGTCCCCATCCTCGCCCCCCATTTAAATCTCTATCCCTGCGAAATTCCCCATTAAATTTTGCAAGGATCGGGGCAGGGATTCCCCGCGGGGAATTCGCAGGGATTAGGTTCCCCGCGGGAAATTGTTCCCTGCACGGAATTATTCCCCGTTTAATTTTTTTTCTTTTTTAAAAATTAAATAATTCTTTTGATAAATTTTTAAATAGTTAACTTCTATGAAAAATATTCATTAATTTTCAATTACATTGTTAATTATTCACCAAAAATCTTAATTTAAATAGTTAATTTTCTATTAAAAAGAATATCTATTTAAAGATAAAATTCTTGAACCTTCTAATAAAAACAAAATAATATTACATATCAAATTATCTAATTAATCCATACATATAATTAAAATATTGGGAAAAAATCATTTTTGACCCTAAACTATGCATGTTGTATCAATTTTAACCTTAAACTTTCAATTTTATCAATTTAAACATCAAACTTTGCAAATTGAATCAATTTTAACCCTAAATTTTTAATTGCATCAATTTAAACCTCAAACTTGAATAAGTGTATCAATTTACACCATCGGTTAAGTTTTCATTTCAATCCCTATTAGAAAAGTTTTCCACACATATCCAAAGTCACGTGTTGCTCTATAATAGGTACGTATTTGTTATTTTTTAAAACAAAATTAAAATTGTTGAAGAAAATTGGAGTAGACTCTCCATAATGTCTTTTAATTTAGAGCATGACTTTTTTTTCACTTTTTTTTTTTACTTCTTATCTTATCTGATTCTACTTGTTTTTTTTCATTTAATTAATTGAGAGTATTTCAATTGTAAGGCATGATTCTACTCAATCCATCGGCTTTTAGTAGAAACAAAGCTTATTTGCACCATATTTTTTCTCAATAGAGTACTCTCCTTCTTGAATCGTTTACCAATATTTTTTTTAATTTCTCATTGGCCTTTAGCTTGATTTGTCCTCCATCCACTTCAATGAATGTGGAATTTTCATAATCATCACCCTCGTTAGAATTTGTCTTTTTTCTCTCCAGCATCGATGTCACTTTAATTCTCTGTAAGATTGTCGACGAGGTCGGCTAGACTAGTCCATTGTGTTCATAAGCGTCATTTTGTCTGTCATCGTCTTTCATGTTCTCTTCTGCATTTTAGCTAAGCTCAATCTTCTTTATACTTGTCATCATTGGTATCGACACCAATGGCGAGGGAGACACACAAGTGTTCATTTTGTGTGAGTGTTCATTTTGTGTGAGTCCTACTTTCAAAAGTCGAGTTTGTGGTTTTCATGATGGTGGCGATTCGATTTGGAATTGTTTAATTATTCTTTTAGTAAATTTATTTTTTAAAAATAACAAATAAGTACCTATCATAGAGCAACATGTGGCTTTGGACATATGTGAGAAATCTTTCTAATAGTGATTGAAACGAAAACTTAAACGAATGTATAAATTGATACACTTATTCAAGTTTGAGGTTTTTTAAATTAATGAAATTAAAAGTTTAGGGTTAAAATTGATACAATTTGCAAAGTTTGAGGTTTAAATTGATGAAATTAAAAATTTAGGGTTAAAATTGATACAATTTGCAAAGTTTGAGTTTAAATTGATGAAATTGAAAGTTCATGGTTAAAATTGATACAACATGCAAAATTTAGAGGTCAAGATTGATTTTTTCCCTAAAATATTTAACTATATGATTCAAACATATCCAATTATTTAAATCATTAACAATAAACTTATAAACGACATATATATATATATATATACTTATACACATATATACATATATATATTAAAAAATAAAATATAAATATAAAAAAATGAAACAGGGCGGGGAACGAGGACGGGAATACATTCCCCGTCCCCATCCCCGTTTAGCTCGTGGGGAATTTTTTTCCCCCACTCCCTCCCCCATTCCCCGCCTAAACTGGGATTCCCTGCCCTGTTAAGGCGGGTCCCCGTCCACGCAGGGAAAATGAACATCTCTAGTTTGGAGTGCAGGTTAAAAAAGTCTGGGTTTAGGAAGTATGTTTTTGGAATGCAGATTTTAAAATATTAAATTTATGAAATGTTTTGATTGTATTTAATTAATGGTTAAATTTTAAATTATTTTAAATTTTCATTCTAATTATTTATTTATTTTATTTTAATATAGTTATGTTAAAAATTAATTAATTTTTTATGGTTCAAATATAACTAAATTCAAAATTAAAATTATTTCTTATATTTTTGTTATTTTAAATTGAATAATTTAATTATATAAAAATTACTAAACTAAAAAAAATACATTGGGTAAATTATTTTTTAATTGACTATGTCAAAAATATGTGACTAAGTTGAAATTAAATATCATACATTTATTTTTTTTACTTTGAATACGACTCATTGGTAAGTAAAATACTTTTTAATATGGATAATTTAAAATTAAATATTATTTATTTTACTAATTTAATTTAATAAGTTTGTAATTCAAATTCAACTCAATTTTAATTACTTTTCCAAAAAAAAAAAAAAATCAATATTTGTTTCCATCAATTTTGAAATTGAGATTGGACTAAAATTATATATATATATATATATATATATATATATATTGCATAATTTGAGCTTTTAATTTTACTAACTAATAATAAAATGAACTATCTAATTTATTATTCATTTTGCTTATTGTATATACTGGTTTTTTTGTAATATATATAGTTGCAAACCCAAACAATATGAGTGATAATATTAAATTAATATATTTCAACACATATACTATGTTTATATCCATTATTTTATCTTTATTGAGATATGTATTCACGCATATTAGGAAATTCGTCATATACACTCGGATATATTTAGTTATTTGTAAAATATATATGTAATGACCCACGTTGGTGGGGTTTTCTTTTTTTTAATAAAACCATGTTGGGAGACGACACACTCCACCTCTCCTTGATTTTTGGCCACAATGAAAGTATTATATCATTTTTTTAATCAATTTTCTTCCCCAATTTATGCCATTCACGTGGGTCTTCTTGTCTTATTTCACACTTTCTTCTTCTTATCTATCACTTTCACCATTTTCTTTCAACCCAAAAACAACATATCCTCTCTCTCTCTCTCTCTCTCCCGAAGCAACCCACCATCGAGAAATTTCTTCTTCTTAACCGCAGACCAGATCCAGCTCACCGGATCTGTTTCAGCACCGCGCACACGCTCACCGACTGCCTTCTGCTTTAACCCACGAGCACGACGCAAGCTCGTCGGATCTGCTCTGAAATTACCGCTCGAAGCAAACCCATCCACCGGCTTCTTCTTCATCTTCTTCGCTTTCGTCCGGCTGCCACCAACACGCGAACCACGCTGGATTCTTCTCATTCTTCTTATTCTCCCTTAAATCTCAGTTCGCCGGATCTGCTTACCCAGCCATGGATCCGCTCACCGGAGAAGCTGCAGCCGCCGCGTAGACCGACCTCCAACTGATCAAGACGCAGTCGCCGGAAGCCCGCGTCACGTGAAGCCGAGCCCAAATCTGGTCGTTGGAGTTTAAATCTTGCAGGAAATCACCGGGTTCAGCTCGGATCTGACTCACCGGAACCGGATCTGCCCAAATCCGACATTCACGCGCCTCCACACACAGTCCACGCATCGCCGTGTACTTCCACGCGCCTCCGCACGCGCCGTCGTGCCACCGCCTTCTTCCGATCAGTTTTTCAGAATCCCGACGCTCCGATTTACGTTCTGACTTGGGTAATATTGGTCAAGATCTGATTTTGGATTAAGAGTTTTAAGAATCAATTGAATATCGAGCTAAGATTTGATTTACATTTTATTCCAGGATACCCATAATCGAATTTGAGTTAATTCGATAAAATTTCAAAGACTCGGTACTGGACAGCCCCACTCGGTCCTATTTCATTTGGGTGAGCATTCTGTCCATAATTAAAAAAAAATCAATTTGAGAAATATAGGGGACTAATTTACAAATTAAGGATACTCTTGAACCCTTCGACCGAATTGTTGGACAACCTTTGCAATTGGAGTAAGTATTGGACAACCTTTGCAATTGGAGTAAGTATTGGACTTTTGAGACTCTTTGACCATTGAACAGGACTGAGAGACTAAGATTTAGTAAAATTAAGATAAAGTACTGGTTCAGTAAAGATTTACCAAAATGATTAAATGGAGGTTCAATTAAGAAATTACAAGAAATTTGGTCTAAGTTTTATAACTCTTATTTTTATTTGGATTATTGAAGGATAATCAGGAGGCCAGAGTTGGGAGAAGGTTTTTCGCTACCAGAATAATAGTAATTATTTTGTTCGAGGTAAGTAGTTGTTTGGCTTAAGCCCTTTAAGTTATTTATGATTTGGTTATTATTATGAATTTTATAAGGAAAGCATGAAATTCATAATTAAGAAACATGCCATATTTAGAGAAATCTTACTATGGGTAAATTAGAATTAAGTTTTGACTAAGTTTATGGCTATGTTGGGATAGAGGACTTAAAGATTTGAAGAAACATGTGTATTATCAAAAGGACTTACTGGAAATAATAAAGGAATGAAATTATGTTATCCTGGTAACTACTTGTGGGTAAAACTTAGTTACCTAAGCAAATGAATATTCTTGTTGAAGAATTTAATGTAGTAAACCCATAGTGGGTTCATGTGAATATACAGTAATTTGAGTAAGTTGCCTAAGGTTCATAAGTTGAGTTGGTCAAGTAATAAGTTCTTTTGAAATCATTATAGGCTGAAGTGAAAGATCTCCATAAAAGGGGAAAACAAGCTATTTTGGCCAAGGTAATGGACTTTATGCCGGTATGCTTAAATGCAAGTTGGGATCTGAATTGAAAAACTACTTTTGAAAATATTTTTTAAATATTTTTATTTATGATTTATGATGAATTTAAAATGCTATATTTCAAAAAGGATTCTTACATGTAAAACTACTTTTGAAACGAAAAGATTTTAAAAATGTTATATTCATGATTGTTGCTGAGATTTGGAATGTTGTGTGAAAAGTCATTCTCACATGTATGTTTGCCAAATATTCTTACAAATGTGATGCAAGAATTATGATGTATGATGATTAATGTGAGAATGTTTCTATATGTTGCATCACTGAATGGAAATGAAAGATGTTATGGGACCTCATGCATACATGTGTTTTCATGATGAAATGATTTCGAAGGCTATGACAATTACTCTCCTAAAATTATTGATGTACATCTATGAGCCTTACGAGGCTATATGAGAATGAGCCTTACGAGGCTATATGAGAATGAGCCTTATGAGGCTATATGAGAATGAGCCTTACGAGGCTATATGAATGAAAGCATAGTTAGGATGGGTTAAATTGTCCACATCAGAAGTCGAAGGAAAACTTTAAGGAAACGTTTCCACTATGAAAGGAATTTAGGTCCCACCAAAGGAAAGAAAAAATGTTTACAAAAACTCATTATGTATGTGTATGCATATCCTGACCCGGTAGTGAGGTCACTTACTGAGTAT
Organism: Trichosanthes truncata; assembly: GCA_033996785.1. Lineage (NCBI taxonomy): Eukaryota > Viridiplantae > Streptophyta > Magnoliopsida > Cucurbitales > Cucurbitaceae > Trichosanthes > Trichosanthes truncata. The sequence continues at coordinate 29,834,245 of JAWPNB010000004.1, read as the reverse complement.
TTTAAATACTCACCCTTTTTCAAAATGTTTTTCTTTTCAGGTAAAGACAAGAACATATCTTAGACGAGTGGCAAGGTAGTTTGCTGAAAGGGTCATGAGTGTCTTGAAAAGTATAGCTTCCGCATTTAGAATATGTTTTATTTCTAAATATTTTTGGATAAATAAACAATGTATTGTGAACTATTTCAGTTGCTTTAATGTTTTATCTCATGATATCTTTTGAAATGTTTTTAAAAATGGATCCCGAATTAAAGCTTCTTTGGTTGTTTATGAAGAAATTTAATTATTTTTGTCTCATACTAAAGTTTCAAAATTTTCATGTGCATGCAAGTAGTAACGTCCCTAGAAAGTTAATAGGAAAAGTCGGGTCGTTACAATATATTAAGTATATTTGTTTATCATCACTATCATGTATTCCAACTATTACGAATTTCATCATATACACTCGGTATATTTAGTTATTTGCAAATATATATTCGGTATATTTTTTCTTCACTACCATAATTTATTCCATTTGTTACGGATTGATATATATTATTAATATACGACAGTATATTCACATATTTTTCAAATATACAATTTAATATATGATATATATAACAAATAAGTACCATATATATGTTAACATATATACGATGTATAGGGAATTAGTTATCTTTGTCCCACTCTTGCACAATTTCTTCACAAACATTTTAATTTCTTTTAATGGGTTATTCGGTGCATTACGAACTTGACGAACCATATCACCAAATAGACGATAAAAAAATAGTGAGTTAATCGGCACACCAATGTTGCCTGAATGCAACTGTTTTGGCGTTTTTTCCCTTGTCTTGCAATCCCAAAAAATATATTTATATATATATATATATATATTACGATATATCTCTATATTAAATATATTCAAGGGATAAGTACATCCATACTACTATAAATACAAATGAACCTTTAAAATATACATATGTTGAGATGTTTAGTATAATGTCCATATATAGAAAATATACAAATGTTTATTGTTCAATGTAATACCGATGTGTATATATATATATATTTCCTCTAATAGAGTTATGTGTTTCAAGCAGAAAAATATAAGAAATCGGGAAAACAGACAGTTGGTTTTCATCTTTTTTCTTCGTTTTACAAGAAATCCAATGGGAATAGTGTATATAATTGTAATAAAACAAAGAGCAAGTTAAAAATGATTTCAACCATAATCATGGTTTTGTCTTCTTCCTTTGGTATCTAGAAAAAGATTTAACGAATAAAACCTAGCTTTTTTCAAAATTGGATATGTCGGTTTTGACTCCCATTCTTCGAACCAAACAAAAATTATAGTCAGTTCATACATGCACAATGTATTTCAGAAAGAACTCATATAAACTAAGCAAATTATGAAAAATTCTAGGGCAAAACTCATATATACTCAATATGTAAACAAATAATATAAATGGCATACCAGTGGTATTTTCGTTTGTGAACAAATTCTTCTTCTTTTTCCAATTTTTGTACGTATTTTCTTCGTCTTCTTCCGATTGCAATGGCATAGTGTTTCAAGAATCTTCTTCTAGAGAGGGTTTCGTTTTTGTCCAACACAATCTCGTTTTCTTTTTTTTTTTTCCAAATTTGTTTCATCAATCATGGGTTCAAATTTTTATTAGAAAAGGAATTTAAAACGATTGATTTCATCAAATTATTTTCCAAATTTGTTTCTTCAATCATGGGTCCAATCTCACTTTCTCCTTTTTTGAATTTATTCCTAATAAGGGCTTTGAGAAACCATTAGTTTTTTCTATATATTGTTTTTATTATAAAAAAAAACTGTCAGATCGTAGTTGAGGGTGTAATAGTAAAAAACCTACAACATTCGTGTAAAAAAATAGGCCTGATTGTCCATTTGTGTAAAAAATAGTGAATTTGGGTCTATTATGTAAATTGGGCCTCATAAGTAGGCTATTTGTATAGAAAACCCAAAATTGTATGATTTATCCACCATAAGCTCAAAACTTTTCTGGGCTGAAATGTGGGGATTTAAGCAAATCGGAGGCTGAGTGGATTGAAACTCAAGAACTCAATTTTTCTTCACTATTCATCTCATACTCTCAGTTACAGTTCAATAACATTGGTTTCTACTTTATAAGAGCGGTAAATAATGGCAACAGAATTGAATCGTGGGAGCTCCAGATTGAAGTAATGTCTTCAGTCGCTGTTTGGGCACGATTTTTTTTAGGATCATGGGTTGTTTGGGAATCACCAAATTGCAGAAACACTCAATGATTTGCTCTTCTCATTTTATTTTTCTTCACTGGAAAGGTATCGCATTTTGGTTGTTGGAATGCTTGAAGTTGCCTACGGCTGTCGGTGCATCAAGCGAAAGGCGTCACTAAAGTAGGCGATTCTAGGAATTCTTGAAAAGGAGATTGTCACTTATCTAAATGAAGAACACGACGAAGGATAAAATGGGAATTTTTGAAAGTTGATTAAGAGGGGCTCCAGATTTTTCAGGAATTTATTCTAAAAAATTACTCTCTACTAGGGGTGTTCAACAACCAACCCAAACCGAGGAACCGAACCGAACCAACTGGTTCGATCCGTTTTAATGAAGATTTTTAGTTTTTCGGTTTATTATTTTAAAAAATCGAAGAATTCGGTTTGGTTTTCGGTTTAATATCTAATAAAATTGTTAAAACCGAATCGAACCGAACCTAATAAAAAAAAATAAAAATTATCCTTGCCCGGCCAATTCTCTTTAAATAACCCAACTACCAAGTACCATCTCATAAAGGCCCAGCCCACATAGAATAATTAAAAAAACAATAATAAAGAAAGAAAAGAATCTTTGAAACCCTAGACATCAAATCTCTCTATTATTTCAACTTTTTTCTGAACTTTTTCTGCACTGTCTTCCTCCTCATCCACCTTCGATTATTTTCTTTCTCCCTCTCAAATCTCTCACATATAACACCGTCGACGTCTTTATTCCTCAAGCACCACCTTTTGTTGTCGACTTCTTTCTCCCTCAGGCACCACCATCTTTTGCCGCTGACTTCTTTCTTCGCTTCCTTCTCGCCATTTTCGCCCTTTAGTCGTGCCATTTCGTCCCATCTCGGTCTCAAACAAGATTTTCTTCATCCGATCTCAATCTCGAACAAGATTTTCTTTGTCCCATCTCAGTCTCAAACAATGTTTTTTTGTCCCATCTCAATCTCAAACAAGGTATTCTTCTTCCTGTCTCGGTCTCGAACAAGATTTGACTAAGATCGGTTAAAATCGAAACCGAACCATTTTGAATCGAAACCGTACTGGTTCGGTTTGAACCGAAACCAATGAAGAGATCGGTTTGCTCGGTTCAGTTGTAAGAGAAACCGAAGGGTTCGGTTTGGTCTCCAATTTTAGCGAAAACCGGACCAAACCGAACCATGCACACCCCTACTCTCTACCAGATTTTGCAAACTAAAGTACTTGAAAAAGTGATTTTCTTTAAATTAATAAAGAGTTAATTTTACCAAAGATAAAAAGGGTTAAAATTGTTCTAAAATCACTTTGATGGCAAATTAGTGCCAAACGGACCCTTAACTAATGGAATTGCCTATTTACCGGTAGATTTTTCGTATAATATTCATATAATTTTTCCTGGAGAGGCTTATGACTTGATAAAATGCTTTCTTTGAGGCTAAATCAATCAATAACATAGGCCACAAGAACAAAAAAAAAATGTCGAGAAGAGGACATGAACTTTCACATGGACCGTCACATTCACACTGTAGAATGAAGTTCAAGAGAAGCAGAAAATATCACAGAGACTTACAACAATATGTTGTCGTTTTTCCAAGTTAATGGCTTGCTGCACCATGTCTACCCCTCCAACAAGCTACGGAAGATTAAAATAAAATACTTATCACCAAGATAGCTCCATGTTTACTAAATATAAAGCACAAACAAACATCAAGAGGAAAATACTAACGAGAAAAGCAAAATAAGAGACCTCACATTCCTCAAGAAGTTTTTTCGTTAAGCCTTTCTTTTTCCACCTTAATATCTCTTTCTCAATTTTGGTAGAAATCTTATCTCACAAGCTTTTAGATATTGAAGTAAAGAGTTCAACTAGATTTTGTATTCAGATCGATAAAGTACCTGCACAAAATACAAATCTCCCTCTCTGCCTTTTATTAACAACCGTAAGCTACCAATGACAACTAGACACCTAGCAGTTAGTTTCCTATAAACAAACTCCCATACACTAATCCACTCTCAAACAAACTCCCACCCCTTAGATAGCAAAACAATTATCCCCAAGGGATGAGGCTGTAAGCTATAGCTAATTAGTCTCAATAAGTATCACTGAGCAAGTCTTCTTCCTCCTCACTTGGCCACATAAAGGACATATTGCATAATGCTTCCCTATATCCTCCTATACATTTAATATGGGGTTTAGTTAATATTTGATAGCCATTTCATTTAAAATACATATGAATTACTCATGAAATGGATTATTTGATAAAACAATAGATAATTGAACGTTTAGAACACAATAATTTAATACACATGTAACCATTTTTGGTAAGATTCACATGTCACCGTTTTTGTATTCACGTACAATATAATATCCTCATGATTTGTAAACAGCATTGCTAGTTAGTAGACCATATTAGTATGAAAGCTTACCACTGCACACTTAATACCGACGCCACACCCTAAAGCTTCAAACTGCTCAACAATCTGAATTGCAAGCTCCCTGAAGAATAACAATAGCAACAAATATTTGAAGTTTATATACGGTAAAATCTTTCAAAAAGATCAATCTTTTATTTTTTAAGGATAAGACGTGCATGTGCACATATCATCTATTATGATTGGGTATCAAACCTTGTGGGAGAGATCACACAGGCAAAAAATGCTTGAGGAACCTCTAAAAGGGCTTGCAAAATGGGAAGAGCAAAAGCTTCAGTTTTCCCAGAACCAGTTTGTGCAAGTCCAATTAAATCTTTTCCTACATTACAACAGTCATAAGGTTGAACATTATCAATACCACAAACATAAGTTGCGAGGAAAGAATAGTGAAAACAAAGCAAAAACAAAAATGGAAGAAAAAGGGGCATCGCAGATCAATATTAGACCTGCATTCTAAAATTTGCATACAAGTCTAGCATGTGTTACTCCTATACCATACAAAGAGAATGAAAACACATAAACGTTCAAATAAATTTTTCCGTAATAAATACAATAATTAAGTGGATGAATAGAAGTGCAGGCCCCAAAACCCAAAGTTGTTATAGACAAAAGCCTCTACCTACAATTGAGAACAATAAAAATGAGGGGGAATAACTTTCAAAAAATATATCTTAAGAGTTAGAGCTAGCTCCCAATAGGAAAATTCTTGTATTTTGTACCGGCCAGGTAATGGACTTGTATGGGTGTAATCAGTTAACACGTGGTGTCCCACTTTGAAATTGGCCCGTCACTATATCCATGTTGTGTCATATTCATGTCACATGCCTGTCACATGTCAACATATGTGCTTTCATTTATTTTTCTAAATATTACATCACATGTAGGCGTGAAGATTTGAACCTATAACTTCTTAGAATAAGTGAAGATGTTTTATCCACTGAGCATAGCTCATGTTAGCATTTATTGCACCTATGCTTCTTAGCATAGGAGAAATTTATCAGAAGGTGTCCGATATGCCAAGCTCCAAACGGCGAGCTGATCATATAATAACAAATTACATTCACCACATTCACCATCGCTAGTCTTCCTATCATTGAAGATCTCTGAATGGATTTCATGTTTGGCCTACCAAGGACCAATGAGGTAATCAAAACTCATCATCCTTGACAAGATGGTCATGCATCATAAGTAACAAACAAAACCCACTGCCTAAGCAGAGACAAGCCTAGACAAAAGAATTTATGACTATTACAAACTGAGCTACATTTAACGGCATGAAGAACTATTCTACTAATATGACACCATCATTTGTCCCTTCGGGAACATCCGATAGATACACCAACATTTGTCCCTTTGGGAACATCCCATAAAAACTATGACACCAAGATTTGAGATTAGTGTATACTATCCTTCCACGTTTAACCATTGATTTGATCAATTTACCTAGTTTTGCAAGTAAAAGCCAAGAAGCCATAGTTCTAATGGAGAGAACTAAGAAGTTTAATATACCAACATATTTCTCAAAGACACCTACAACAAAAAGATACATGGGGCCTTATTGATTGTTAAAAAAGTAAGACCCATCAATTAGGTGATTGTGCTGCCTCTCGATCTAGAAACTATAAAATGCAGAGAGGATGGGCAGCAGTTCGTCAAAATATATTATCCCACAAATACAAAACCAAAGCTATCCAATATTATTGGCATTATATTTATATAAAAGATTGTAACCTTCATGCAACGCCAAAATATAAAGCAGTTACAAGAAAATTTAACTATGGCATTGGTTGAATAAAAAAAATTGAATAGAGGAAATGAATTAAGTGAAAAATGCATAAGCTAAAGAAAGAACCTTCCAGGGCATGAGGAATGGCCTCAGCTTGAATCTTGGATAGATTTTTCCAGCCTAAACTCTCGCATGCCTCCACCAGTTGCTCACATATCCCCAAACTCTTAAACGTCTTTACCTCTTCTTCACTTTCTTGTTCCATTGCCCCCGTTCAATCTAGAAATAAAACAAAACAAAAACTTGAGTTGGAGATTTTGATTTGAGACTTGGAGGATGACAGAGGAAAAGTTTTTAACATAAGAGGGAAAGAAGAATTGGGGGGGGGGGGGGGGGGGGGAGTGTTTTAGAGTTAGGATTTTTTTTTTCAAATTACAAACTTTTTTATAAATTTTATTTTGTGGGCTTTTAATTGGTACTTTGTGGCTTGGACTTTTGTCTTTATTGAGTTTGGACTCATATGGCTTATTGGGTTTTATGTAGATTTAAATTTTAAACTAAATTTAATGGCAAATTAAATTTTTGTTCAGATTTTTTTATTTAATTATTCTTAATAGTTAGTAAAAGAAAAAAAACTAAAGTATTTTGGATTTGATCTTTTAATATTATCTAATAAAAAAATAACGTGTCCTCGACGTGTCTGTGTCCTACATTTTCAAAAATTGACATGTCGCCGTGTCCATGTCATGTCTTATTCATGTCCCGTGTCCTTGCTTCTTAGGTGATTACTAGAAGGGACTTCCTCAATGATTGGGGAAGTATATTGGATAATTTGGAATCTCAGTTGTCCTTCTGAAGACTTGACTTCAATGCTCACAAGAAACATTGGGTGGGTGACTTACGACTAGTTTACCCTCAATGCTCACAAGAAACATTGGGTGGGTGACTTACGACTAGTTTATCCCCAGATTTGAGACTTGGAACTTTGACACAATAAATCTAACATGGTCTCCTCGTATGGTGGTTGGTTGAAGTTCAAAAATACTCACCTCAATCAATGGAGCTTGGGCAAGTTCGAAGAAATATGGGTTTGCTTTAGGGTTCATCGATTATGCTGACCCTAACTATGCTCTGATTGATTATATGGAGGTGGCCACAAAAGTGAAGGGGAACTATTGTGGGTTCACTTCTTTTGAGATCAAGTTGATTGAGAACAAAGAGATCTTTATGGCTAAGGCACTCATTTCAAGACTCTAATCTCCTCATCAAAAAAGTTGTGGACGTCCACAGTAGTTTCTCACTGAAGGCAACAACATTTCTACAAATGACAAATAGGTTTAGGTCCTCATCCAATGGACAGAGTTCAAGATAGACATTTTGTCCTACAGTTTTTCCTAGACGACTGTTGCAACAGGGCTAAATCTGGGTACAACCTTAGCGATCCCTCCAGCCAATTCATCAACTACTCTGCAAGCCATGACCGCCTTTGAGAATCACAATGGGACCACTGATAGTAGTTAGCCTTCTTCCTCCATTATCAAAAAGACACGTAAGGCCCACAACAATTCCAGCGAGAATCAAATAGGCAAATCCCTAGTCAAAGAAGCCATATTTCTTTTTACAAGGAGACAAAAACAGCAACTCTTGGGCAAAAATTGACCCCTTGTAAAATCGATGACTTTTTATAGAGAACGAGTGTAACGACCCGAATTTCGACGACTCTTTAAAGAGGAAGCACGACTTAGTTACCCCGCTCATGACCGAAATTTCAGCAGCATGACGGCATAACTATAAGAAACCCAAAAATTTACAACAACCTGATAAGAATGAAAACACTTCTATGACTCAGATAGAACGCTCAGCAACCAACAAACTACAACAAATATGCTGAGCTTCAATCAATAAACACAGGATTCCAAGAAACTTTAGCCAAGTACACGATAACTAAAGAATATTTAGAATTTACAACCAAACACACAACAAGGAACAAAGAAACAAAACTAAAAGCTAAACAGGGAAAAGAAAATGGTGGAGTCTCCATAGTCTCGTCAAGTCGTCGCCTGCGTCATCCACCCCGAGAATGTACACAATCTGCAAAACAAACAAAGTAGCAAAGATGAGTATAAACATACTCAGTAAGCAGCCCACTTAAGGGTCCAATGAATAAAGAAACCATACCAAGAAGAAAACTACTCTTACTCACGCTCGTGCTTAGATTTCAAATACTTCCTTCTGTTATTCTAAAAGTCTGTTTAACCATCTTCAACTTCCACCACTTCCTAATCTTAACTTCGTGTCATAACAGCGAGTCCTGTAACCTAGAACCAAACCTGTGAAGGTAATTACCCTCACGCTCATCACAAAGGAGAATTACCCCGAAGCTAGCATACAGGCAATAGGGAAACGCATCCCCTATGCTCAACAAAGTGGGGAATCACCCCTAAGATAGCCACACAGGCAATAGGGAAACGCATCCCCTATGCTCAACACAATGGGTAATCCTCCTAAGCTAGCACACAGGCAATAGGGAACGCATCCATATGCTCATCATACTGGGGAATCACCCCTAAGCTAGCACACGGCAATAGGGAACGCATCCCTATGCTCATCATACTGGGGAATCACCCCTAAGCTAGCACACGGCAATAGGGAACGCATCCCTATGCTCATCATACTGGGGAATCACCCCTAAGCTAGCACACGGCAATAGGGAACGCATCCCTATGCTCATCATATCACATGCGTTCTAGGCTTACAAACTCGCACGAAACGACATAATTAGGGTAGGTAGCACCAATCTAACGGCCTTTCGTACTTTCACAACACTTTTGGAACCCTTTTTGGGTCAATCCACCTTACCACATTCATCCACCATGTCCAAATCACAAACACAAGCTGGCCCGAAGGTTTCAAACACTGTTAATGGGGAACCACCCCCTAATTCACATAAACAAAGAGATGAAGCAACCCTCAAGCCCTTTCAACATTTACAACGTCTTACATCTCATATGTAAATAGGCGAGACACATATTTTAACGAACCAATCCGAAAGGCTATTTACTTCTTAGGCCAACACTAAAACAACCCACTTCTCTTTCTCTTAAAGGAAGTTATTCGTGACCTATGATCCAGGTCCACCTCTCATTAAACAACCACAATTGTATCAAGGTAATTTTTCACTATAGACCACAAACCCAGATCTCAAGTAAGAACTATACGTAGCCATAGCCCACACATATGCCAGTGACATAAAGCCCTTCTATCATTTAATCCTGAATTCAATCCTCCAAACATGCTAGACCTCAAAAACAACCAATACCCTTCCATTCTCATTTAAACCTGTCTGAAACTTAATAAACATGCCCAACCATCTGCTCATTCTAAACACACGAAACAAGATCCACAGTCTGAAGCACTGCATACCCTTAAGGTAAACTAAATCAGTCTCTAGCCCAAACTAACCACCCTGTTGACCTGTACACCATTAACTCATCCACAAATCTGTGAAAAACCAAACTTTCGCCAACCATTCAAGTGTTTCAAACATTCTATATTATGTTAAACACCTCAACATCACTTATGATCATTCAGTTTAACCAAATATCCAAAACTTCTATACTTTTAGTTAAAACGCTATCTTAGCCATTCAAGTATTCCTAGGCCTACATCCAAACTCAGGTAAATCGCATACATGAAACATAATGCACGGCCCGAACTCCTTGTAAATCATACTAGAATTCATTAGTTCTAAGCATTCCAAGATAATTTAAGCCCCAGTATCATTTTAAATACGTGCATAAGCAACTTAAGCTCAAGGATAAATCAAAATAATTCAACCACTCACACCATGACCCACATATTCATATGAGATACGCCACAACATGAACTAAACTCATTCAAATCCAACCTTGGAAAACTCTTAAAGCTTTACACGTGCTAACTACAATATCCCGATACTTTAAGCCCCTATTTTCAACTATAGCCACATAATTAAGCTATTTACAGTTCAAACAACATTCCTCTCGACCCACAAATCATTAATGCTTCATAACAAGATTTTCAAGCATGCTTTGATACTTTACAAGTTCTTGAACATACAACAAATGCAAAATAGAAACTTAAAGGGCTTAAGTCCAACTGACTACTTACAAACAATTAACTTTAAGATTTAAGGCAGCCCGGACTCGAATGCTTGATCTTAAATCACCAAACAAAGTCCTACACGTCGTGATTACATTTTTAAAACACAACCACCACCCCATAAACACCACAAGACTCCTAAATCATGTGCCAATGAACTCCAATCTAACATAAAGCTTCAAATAAGGTGACAACCATAACACCCAAAGAGAACTTACTCCCAAAATCGAGATCGGCACCGGCTGGACAGCAGTTCAAACGATCCAAATTCGCCTAAATTAGCTTTCTAGTTCAATGGGCATTCAAAAATAAAAACCAAAATATTGTGGGTAAGTTTCAAATCACTAAATTAACTCTTCATTTCTATCTTACAACCCATAAACCACTTCGAAGAGTCAAATTTGCAAATCAAAAACCCAAAGATTATGGGTAATCTTAATTCAAGTCCAAAATACTATGGTTAATCTCCAAAATTAGTGCAAAACTATATGGGTATCTCAAAGTCACAAACACAACTATCCAATAGTTTGAAAATAAGCTTTGAAATGCTTACCCACTCCAAAACGAAGTCATGAATTGTTGTACGAATGACGAACTTCTCGGAAATTGACCGCGAACCAGCCTCCTTCTTGCTGTCTATACAGAAACCGAGAGGGAGAGAGACATGTGGCTGGCCGCGAGGTCCTTTCCGGCGAGTTCGTGTGGAGAACGGCGCGGATCTGGGCAGACAGAGCTCGGCGGGACCACTCCGACGAGCTGAAAATGAGCCTCGGCGATCGACTATCAAAGGGAGGAGGAGCTACTAGAAAAGGTTGTAAGGAACTAAAAAAGCTTTTTTCTACTTGGGAGATGGAGGCAAAGGCTTAAATGAATTTTAGTACAATAAATATGGCCTATGAGCTCATAAGTCTATTGTTTGTCAATGAAGGTGATATCATGGAATATTAGAGGGATGAAGTTGCAAGAGAGCTGGGTGGATTGTTTTAGACACATTAAGCTCATAATGTGGAAAGAAAATAGAGCCTTAGTTATGGACTCAATCTTAAGGGTTTTATTATCTCAATTCAATTCTCCTTCAACAATTGGTATTAGGGTTGATTTTCGAAAGTCTACAGGACAACTACACCTTACAGTAGGGGGCCTTTTGCCAAGAAATTGGTGACCTCTCAGACCTATGTCAAGGCCCTTGGTGTATAGGTGGAGACTTCAAAATGGTGAGGTGGTTAAAGTCACAAGAGTATGCAATAGTTCGATAAGCTCATAACTTCCATTGATTTGGTGGATGTCCCTTTCAGCAACAAATTTGGGAGCAGTCAAAGTTGGCTAAAATCAATAGGTTTTTTGTTTCTAGATAGTGGGTGGAAATTTTCAAACAGTGGAAGGATCTTTGCCTACACAAGAAATTATTGGAAGTCCAAAATGGCAGAGAGATTCACTAGACCTACCTTGGACCATTTCCCCATTGCCTTGAAGATAGGTTCCCTTAAATGGGGGCCGACCCCTTTTTCGCTTTGAAAACATTTGGCTAGACTCCCCCTATTCATGTTGATGGTCAGGGGGCACACAAGACAAAAAAGAGAGCTACAAGAAAAATCCCAAGGGGATGTTACGGTCCTTCTTTAGCCAAAAAAATAACGCTGAGAGTTTGAGACCTCTAATGACTTCTTGTATGTCAGACAACAAATTCCCAAAACAATAAAGGATGAGTAATCCAAAGGAGGAAAAATTGAGGCCACAAACTGTAACCACATATCAAAAAGATGGTACATACGAGAAAATAACAAGCAAAGAGATTTCTCCAACACCCATCAATCATCAAAAAGTAGGTTTTTGAGTCATCCCCAATAGAACAATTGACAAACTAGGAAGAAGGGAAGACTGAAGAAATAGCTTACCAAGGCTTTTTAGAAGATCCTATAAGCCCACTACCAGAGACCCAGTCTAAAGGGTGCGGCCCATACTTGCTCACAATGACCCTAAACCACAACGCATTTGGTTCCTAGAAGAACCGCCATAACCATTTAGCCAACAAAGCGTCATTCAAAAATCTCAAGTTACCAATGCCCAAAGCCCCAACCTCCCAAAGCCGTAAGACCACCTCCCATCTAACTAAGTGAGGAAGCAATGAATTTTCTTTAAATGACTCGCTAAACCGAAGACATAGATTCAAAATGGCTTAGTTGCCCACATTTCCCTTCTCTGTCGTCCTCAGTTAGCAACCAAGGGTTGCTTTTATAAGCCAAATTAAATGTTATATAATTGTTTGCTTACTCAAGATTGTAAATAGGACAATTATGCAGTTTTCTGTCCTCAAGTATCCTTCTTCAATGATGAATATTTGAATGCCCCCTTACCCCAAAAAAAAAAATTTGAGTGCCCTAAATGTGGTGAAGTTAGTTGTTAGCCCAACAACCTAGCTCATGGATAACTTTGCCACCCAGAGACTAAAAAAAACGCACACATTTTTTAGTGATCCACGCTTAAACCCACAATGCCATGGCACTTTAGTGCTTCTCGCGCTTTAAAAAGAATTATTTCATAGGAGAGGAAGCTTAAATTTGTGTTAACGCGGAGATGAAAAGGGATGGTTTACTTGAATTCAAGGTTCATTTTGAACCAATCCAAGTTTTCAGGTTGGTACCCATACATGATACATCTTGAAGGAAACCAACTACACCAGGGTCGCCACATCGTGCAATTTAAGAAGTCTTATAAAACAATCTTTGAAGAGCTAGTTCTGATTGCTTAACCGACCACACCCACGGAATAAGATAAGCTAATGGAAACAGAACGCCCCAAAAAATCAAACTTGCAAAACTCACTAATTCAAAATCAATCTCCCCAGTGTAAATCAAAACCCAGACTTCCAAACAGCACAAATAAAGAAACCGAAAATTAAAAGATCATAAACTTTTAATCCCACTACTTGAAGAAAAACAAAGGAAAGAACAGGACGAGCGAGAGCAAACCTGTGACACTGAGAGTGGTGTAAGGTATGGCCTCCGCGACTACTGGTGCCCGCTGAAGTTGAACTGGAGAGTGGCTCACTGAACCTGCAAAACCGAGTAAGAAACGTGATGGGCTGAAGGCAGCATCAAACCGATTGGGCTGGGCTTTAATCGATTTAGGCCCAAATCTTACTCCCGCCAATTTCCCGTGCTATCAAAAATGTCCTCCTAGTCCTATCCAACAAAAAATGTCCAAAAAAAATGTCCAACAAAAAAAAAATCATAAATTATTTTGCATTGAAATTTACTAATTCACCCTTCAACGTTGATAGTTGGTTTGGTTCCTTCGATTTTAGGCCTAATTGAGAACTAAACCAAACTGGTCGGTTTGGTAAAATAAGAATTGTTCCTTCGATTTTGGGCCTAATTGAGAACTAAACTGAACTGGTCGGTTTGGAAAAATAAGAATCGAACCAATGTCTAATAAATGATAAAATTGATGGTTCGTTTTTTAGTCGGTTCAGTTTTCGATTTTTAGTCCACTTAGTTTTTTTATTAAAAAAAAATTGCAAATATTATTCCTAATGGGTTATTCCAAAATCATATATTTTTTTTAAATGTCCAAATATTTGAAAATTTTCATTATTATATTTGTTGTGTAATATTTGACTATTATACCCCTTATTTCGTTTCTCTCTCCTTAATGAATACATATATTAATGATATATTTTTATTTTAATGTTAAAGATTATACCCGTTTTTATCAATATTTTATTTGATACTGCCACGATTTTAGCGTTTAAATTTTTTCATTTATCACTTTTTTCACACGATTTGTTCCATGATTTTTGCATTTTCTTTCTCAACTTCCAGCCATCCATTTCTAACATTTCCAACATTTCACAGGATCGTCAAGTTCCATTTCAAGCAACTTTCGACCAACACGTTTTCTTCAATTTCGAAGTTGTTTAGCCAAAACAATTTCACATGATTCGTTTCCCTCCGGTAATTTTTTTTCAACTACGAATGAATTTTATATATTTTAATATATATTGCTAGTGTATACTTGTTTACATTCATTCATATATGAATAAAGTTTATATACTTTAATATACAGTGTTACTGTATACCTTTTACATTATATTCAATACGAAGGAGTTTTATATACTTCAATATATATTGTAAGTATACACTTGTTTACATTCATTCATACACGAATAAAGTTTATATATTTTAATATATACATGTTTAAATTATATTAAATACAAATGAATTTTATATACTTCAGTATATATTGTAAGTATACACCTATTTACTTTCGGGATAGAATTTCAATTGTTTGCATAATCATTCTTCGAAAATGTTTCTTTTTGGACCAAAATCACTCAAATTGCTCGTTTACACAACTTTTCCTTTTTTGTTTCCTTCAATCAGGCGTCGGTTGAGTTCTTTTGTTTTCCTTAAATAATTTTTATTTTTTATTATTTTTTTAAAACTATCAGATTGTGGAAAAGAACATAGTAGTAATTGAATCATAACTTTACCGTGTAAAATCATTATGCCTGTTAGCTAATTGTATAATAAATAATGGGTTTGACCAAAAATGAAATATGGATTCTTCTATAGGCTATCCCATGTAGTTGTCCCAAAAATTTACATAAGCACATCAAGATGGAACGTGAGAACACAACCAAAATTGGAGCTTTAGGCTTATAATCCATGGCTGGAATGAAAAAAAAAAAAGTTAAATCAAAGTTTAGTCTATGACAACTTTCAATTTTGTGTCTAATAGATTTATGACAAATTCAAAATTTTTAAAGATTAATTGTTCTATTTCAATTTTGTGTCTAGAAGATTTGTGAATTTTAAAATAATCAAAGGTTCAAAAACTAAATTTGTAATTTTAAAACTTTAGAGACTAAATATATAAATTTCAAAATTCATGTACTAAATTTGTAATTTAACCAAAATAATAATAATAATCGTGGAAGAGCTTTAGGGTTGCCCTGGAGATCAGAAAGAGTTCAAAGTTGATTGCAATTCTGCTTTGAATCTTTAAACCTTTCACATAAAAAATTGGAGCTTCATCGTATCTGGGCAGTGGGCAAATGAACCAACAAGCCAACCAATACAAGATTTGTTCTTCTTCTTATTCTTATCTTATGGTTTCAATATTTCTTTAATGAATAAAATTATGGTTGCTGCCAAGCTGTTAGTTTGAACTACCTATCTCCTTTAATTACAGAGGTTGATTCTGACCGTTGTCATAAGAGTCTTTTTTTTCCCCCGAAAATTGGGAGAAGACTGAAATACATTTAATTATTATCGAGTATTATTATTATTTTTATTAATTGCCATTTTTAATGCAAATTGGGTTTTTAGGGCTTAAAAAACAAGAGTTGAATTTTATTTTGGGACTGGACATTTTCTTAGAATTGGCCTTGACATATATAAACCCCAAATTCTCTTTTTGCCTATAAAATTCAGTTGAATGTTTACAAACCCATTCATATGTTTTCCCTTTTTACTCGCTCTTAGCAAAAATCTTGTCGTTGAAAAAAATTTGAATATGGCCTCTAATATGATTCTATTCTTAGGGTTCTTTGTTGCAACCTACTCCATTGTTTTGGCATCTGATCCAAAACCTCTTCAAGATTTTTGTGTGGCGGGATATCAATAATCCAGGTGATTTTTATCTATAAATTGAAATTGTTGAAGTATCATTTTAATCTTTATAACTCAAACTTGATTTTAATTTGAATGAGTGCTATGTTTCTAAAAGTCGCAACACAAAATAGTTTAGTTAAATTTTCCAAGATGTCTTTGATGTTATTAAATGTCAATGTTTACTTTAAATATGACAGAGGTTATAATAAAATGGGTAAGTTTTGAAAATGAGGGTGTTTGAAGATGGGCAACATAAGTCTCACCTCACTTTTGCACACAACTAGCCAGTTTCTTCTTTATTATTTGAAAATCTTCCTATCTTTTTTTTTCTTTTTTTTTTAATCGTAAGCCCTAATACACGAGAAATTATTAGATGGGGCAGCCACAACGTGGCTAACAATTTTGCACTCTTAGATATGGAAGAGAGAAATTATAAAAGTCTTTTCGCTATTGTATCCAATGGATATATTAGGGGACAGATAAATATTTTGATCTACAATCGATGGTCATTAAGATGCGTCTTTATTGTGGCGGCCTCTTTAAAAATTTGTCCTAATCAATGTTTGAAATGTCGATGTCGTTGGAAATGTCAAAGTCTAGATTTTATGAAAATGTCGATGGAAATGGAAATGTCGATGGAAATTTCGGGGAAATTTATGGAAATCATGGAAATTATTTGAATTAGTCAATGAAAATTTAATTTTGGCTTAATTAGACTATAATTGACCATTTTTAATCATCATATCTAAAAATTAAGACAATATTTAGATGTAAATGTCAATGAAAATGTCGATATGAGCATGAATTTTGACTGTAATTACAGATTTTTCTAAAGGAAAAGAAAATTCCATTTTTGTCTAAAATAGCATTTCATTTATTAATCACTTTAGTGTTAAAAAAATATAATCAACCTCATAAACAACAACTTAATACTTATACAATAATTAAAAAGCAGAATAAAATAGTTACTTAATGAATAAATATTATAATCATTGATATTAAATAATTAATAATTATAAATAGATCACTTTGACACTTTGATACCTTAGAAAATTGATATTTTACCACACGTCAAACACTTTGACATCTCGAAATGTCAAGCAACATTTCAAGATGCCACTCAAAATTTTAAATGCTTCTTATATATATATGTATAGAGAGAGGAGATGAAATGGTTGGGTGAGAGTCGTGAGACTCACATAATAAGATGATTAACTGATAGAAATTAAGGGAGAGTTAAAAGAGAATTAAAAAAAGAAAAAGAGAAAAGAATTTAAAAAAAAAAAACCATATTTTCCTGTGTCCTGTGATTTTCCTGATAATATAAATTCAACCCATCAAAGGTTTCAAAAGAAAAATCTTGATTACAAAAAGAAAAGAAAAATTCTTAAATAAGTATTCAACAATCTGTTTATGGCTAATCACAATACTAAACGCATAGTATTTTTTTTATTTCTTCAATTAGAAGTTTCATATCTTATTAATAAAAAAAATAAAAAATAAATAAAAAAAAAAACTGAGAGTCAATCAAGGACGAAGATGGAATTAGTGGAAAGAAAGAACATTTGAAAAAGAAAAGAAAAGAAAAAAGAAAAATGGTCACAACTCCTGTCCCACATCGAAAATTTGTAGGATGGAAAACCTGTATAAAGAAGCATCTAAGAAACAGAACATCCAAACAATGGGCTTGTGGGCTTCCAGTTGTGGGCCTTAAGTTGGGACAAATAAAAGGTTTTCAAATTCTCAATGGCTAACTCTTCGACATTTCGAGAAATGTCCTACTTTCGACGAAATTTCGTGATTTTGTCAAAATATCGACGATATTTTGGAGAGATATATCTCTCCCTACTAATATATTTCGAGGGTGTCAAAATTCCGGCTCGATATCTCGAGCGACATTTGACACCATGGCCCTAATACATAAATTAGTTTGACCTTTATACCTATCTTATATTGAATTTCAACTTATTGTCTTACTTTATCATGTCCAAAAGAAAAATGTGTAAAATTGTTAATATATGCTGACGATAGGGAGGTTTTATGTTTTGATTCAATGAACAGTGAGAATGAATGGTTTTGCTTGCAAGAGCCCCAATAATGTTGTAGCAGAAAACTTCTTCTTTACCGGGCTACTTATTCCGCGTAGCACAGACAACTTCCTAGGTTGTCCACCGTTACGCCGATGAACGTCTTGACCTTACAGGGCCTCAACACTCTAGGCATCTCTATAGCTCGCATTGACTTCGCACCCGGCTGGGTCAACCCTCCTCACGAGCACCCTCACGCCTCTGAGATCTTGACGGTGCTCGAGGGAAGGCTTTTGGTCGGGTTTGTCAGCTCGAACCAAGACGACAATCGACTCTTCTCGAAGGTGCTCAACAAAAGAGATGTGTTTGTGATCTCTCAAGGAATGGTTCACTTTCAAAAGAACATTGGAAATGGCAATTAAATTTTGGGTTTTCATTTCTTCCATAATGAGCTAAATTTTCTTTAAGGGTTCAAGTTGGTGAAAACCCTAAGGAAAAATGTAAAAGCTCTTAAGCATAACCAATCTAGCTAGCATGTGAACTTTGTTTGCTTTTGTTGAATTTAGATCTAGGTAAATCTAGTCGGCCAACTAGTGATTGCTTGTCAAGCTTGAACTTAATATCGAAAGAGTTAAAGGAAAGCTGATGTCACAAAAGCAATGGAGGAAAATGCTTAGAAATAATTTTTGAACATCGACCCTAGACATAGGGCGAGACTCCAAAACCACTAGAGTTGTGTGCGAAAATATCTAAGTTAGATTAGCCATAGACATATAGGTTTAATCACTTAGTCTCCTAAAGATTTTGAATCAAAATTGAATAGGAGTTGAACTCGGTTTACTTAGTTTTCACATGTTTAGTCAAGATTGCAATTGCATTTTGAATAGCATTTTTTCAAAGGTGCTTGAACCACTTGAAATCCCTTATTTTTACTCATTGATTTTTCAGCCATTCTTTGTTAACAAACGAACCTCTTATATTTTTACACCCACGGTTACTTAAGTTGCAATTTGTAAACGATTGTGTGCCATTTTATAAATTTTGTTAAAACTCGTTCCCTTGGGTACGATACTCTGGAGTACTTCCAGTTTCTTTATTACTTCGATCACGTGCACTTGCGTGTTGTAGAAAAAAGCGTCGATCAACTACATTCAAATTAATACAAATACAAAGTTCTTTACACGTGTCTCATTTCATTTCTTTGTTGAAGTCACGTGTGAACAATGTTAGCTATTTTTCTAAAGAAGAACAAGGTCTTAAAACTAATTTAAATTGGGAACAAAAATTCCTTGTGTTCTCATCCCAACCACCTCCTTTGAGGAGTGTGTATTAGTTTATTAATTTATTTTTGGAGAATATCATATTACTTTTAAGCTCCGTTTGGGATTGTTGTAAGAGTACTGACGGAGCTTGTCGAGAGCCCGTCAAATTACTATTTATAAATTGATCCTAAGCCACTTGTAGCATTAAGTGGACTGGGTCGATCTAAGGGAACCAAATATCACTTTCTCAAATTAAATTTGCAAAAGAAAATAAAAAGGGGGTTTTGTGTGTGTGTGTGTGTGTTTTTTTTTTTTCGTAAATAAAATAAAACAACAAGTAATTAAAAAGAGAGAAAATCAAATCTTACGAAAATCCAATTCAAAGGTATGGTTTTATCCAATTGCAAAATTGATTATAGGCATTCAAAACATTTAAACTTAATAATGCAAGTACTTGGTCAACTTATTAGGAAACCCCAAAAAGCAACAAATCTCCTAAAGTCATTAACTCTAACAAACGTCAAAGTCAATACTAATTACCTAAACGATTGGACACAAAACCGTTTCATATTATTTAGATAAAAGCATTAAGCACGTTGGAAAGACCAAGATTGGTTAAATAAAATAACTTCAACCTAACCAAATTACTCCTTTAATTCCTAGAATTAAACATGCAAGCTATGCAGTTATGAAAAACCCATAAAACACACAAATGAAATAATCCTAATGCTACTAGGCTAAATCAAACTCAACAATTACAGGTCATGCATCATGAATAGCAATCAAGCATATACAATGACCAAGGCGTCAATTCAATCAAAGACATATGCTCATAAATTGAAAACATGAATCAAATAATACTTGCAAATATAAGAAAACTATATTCGAGTCCATGCCTCACAACATTGCAATTGGCTTACAACCAACCTTTGAATCGAAAACGTGAGGTTTAGCCCAGCATTGTGATAGTATATCTCCCGTTAAACATGGTTCGAATTGCTACAATAAAAGTGTAAAAGTAGAAGAAGAAAAGCTCCAAAAAATAACCTCTAAAAGTCTAAGCAAAGGAAGCAAAAGTCTTTAACTCTAGAGCAAAATTCTCTATAAATAGGATTGGGTTAGTGCCGAGACGCCAAGAGTAGCGTCGAGCACTGCCGCCCTCGCAAATAAGGAAAGAATAATTGCTAGTTTGTGTGGCGTCAAGTGGCGTCGAGACGCTACTAGCGTCTAGCAAGCCAAATCGCAGCGTTGAGCAAAGACAGTAGCTTAGCGTTGAGACGCGTTGAAACGCTGCTCCTTGGACAGATTTGGTAATTTTGCTCTAACTTTTTGCTCAGGTATCCGAATGACCTCTGGTTTGGCTCGTTTGAATCGTTATTCGAAATAGAGTCTCCAAACACGCCCTTTGCTCGAATCCCTACAAAATAAACATGAGAATACATAAAAACTATCCAACTAACAAGAATTAAAGCGTGATTAAATAAAACTTTATAGGTCCTATCAAGTACATAAAATCAATGTTGAAAAATTCCTAACGGTGTTTTGGTAATACAGAGTTTTTAAACATTCATATAAAATCACTTTTTAAATTTTTTGATTTCCAAAATTTCCTAAATAGTAGCTTTCGATTTTAGCTTCCCGAATAATTAGACGTCTTTTTAATGATTTTTCATTCCTATTGCAAGGACACATTTGTCATTAGCCATTTGTTTATTTTTTTTTTTAAAAAAAATTGGTTATCGGTAAAGAAATATAAAGAATAGGGAAAAAGAGATTGAATAGTTTTAAAAAACTGGATTAATGTTGAAAAAAAATGGAGTTGAATTTGGACACGTGTGTTTGTGTTAGAGGTGTGGGTAGCTTGACAGGTGGTAAGTTTTAGTTAAATAAAAAAAACAGTTTATAGGGAAATTCGTGAAGAAAGAGAGAGAGAAACTAAAATTTAGAAACAAGGAAGAGGGAGAACAAAAGGAAGCTTTTGATTTTAGAGAACAAAAGATTTCTCTTGAAGTTGGGCTAAGAACAAATTGGTGGTTCTCTTGGAACAAATTAGAAGCATTTGGTAATTTTTTCTCAGAAAACTATGGAAAGAAATGAAGGAATGGACCTTAAAGAAATAGTTGTTATATGGGTCTCTTTTCCTTGCTTGTGTATTGGTCATTGTTGTTAAAAAAAAGTAATTTGGGTTATGGCAATGGTAAATTTGAGGAGAGATGGACGTACTTAAGGGGAAGAACAGAGGGATTAGCTATAGAAGAAGCTGTCAGTACTAAAGAGAAAATCTTAAACTGAAATAAAAGAAGTATAAGAAGACTAAAAAAAAAACAGAGGAATAGTCAAATGGGCAATGAAGAGGAAGAAGAAGAAGAAAATGACGATGATGATGGGAATAATTTGAATAGAATAAAATGAAGTGGTGTTGTACAAAGAGAGTTAATGAAGAAAGAGAAAAGGAAACTAAGAAAAATAATAAAATAAAGAAAGGTGATGGTGTAGTACAAATGGTACTAATGAGGAGAGAGAGAGAGTTTGTTTTGAGGTTCACATGGAGATGGAAATGGGAGAGAGAAAATTGTATGTGCGGTAAAAATAAATATGGAAAGTCATAAAGGAATTAGAAATTGGAGGGAAGGGTACATGAGTTTAATGCAGAGAGAGAAATCGGTTGTTAAGTAGGAAGAAAATGAAAATCTTTATTAATGTAGAGAGAGAGATAGAATTATAGAGAATTGGTATTATTAGATGAGAGAGAATGTATAAATTTGAAATTGGGATAAAGGAAAGAAAATCGGAGATTGGTATAACGGATTATTAGGGTGAAGTTTATGTTTATTTCCTTTTGAAAATATTTCATAACTTAATGAAACGGTTAATGAGGTTTCAGGTTGGATAGAAGTTGGAATAATTTACGAACCGAAGGGTGTGATCGACAATAATTTTGTGAGTAAGTTTATTTTACGAATTGTTTTCATTGTTTGATTATTATTATAAATTTTCAAGGAATCTACAACCATGTGTCATTTTAGAGAATTTGCTAAGAGATGTTCAGAAAATTGTTAAGAATGTCTAGAGAAGGTATTGAAATTCCAATGTTTTATGTTTTTAGCTAAAATTATCATTTGAGAAGTATTTAAGATATTATATGATTATTGAGATGTTTGAAGAGTTTATTGAGAAATGTACAAGATTTATGATATGTGATTTTAGAGAAACTGTTACGAGTTTTCCAGAGAATTGTTGTGAATTTTCAGTATTTTATGATTTTAACTGAAGTTATGGTTTTAGAGATGTTTGAGGGAAATTGTTGTGGAATTTTCAGAATTGGTCATGAATTTTCAGAGATTTTACGATTTTAGTTGTATTTATCATTTTAGATATATTTGAGAGGTTTGATTATTATTTGAAAATTTATACATGTGCAATGATATTTGAGAAATCTCTCAAGTTTATGAAATGTTATTGTAACGCCTGGCTTATTTTCAAGCATTAATTTCAAACTATGGAATTAAGTTGGAATGATTTACGTTGGGTAATTTAAATTTGAAGGTTAATTTGATTTTTTTTTATTAAGAAAAAGGGCATTTTTGGAAACTAATGTTTGGTCAAGGGGCATTTTTGTAATATTTGTTTTTTTTTAAAAAGGGAAAATGCCATCCTTATCCCTCCATCTCTCTTCTTCTCTCTCTCTTTCTCCCTTTCTCTTTGTGCTACCCGAAACCCACCCATCCTTAGCTCTCTCTCTCTCTCTCTCTCTCTCTCTCTCTCTCTTCTTCTCTCTCTCTCGGCCTAACCCATCCTTCTGCTCACTTTCTTCTTCTTTTTTTTTCTTCTTCAGCTCGCCGGTTTCTTTTTCTTCCCCTTCGTGTTCGTCCGACAGCTTCCACCGCCGATCACCCATCCATTTCACCCTTCTTCTTCCTTCTTTTTCGGCCGACCGAACCAGCCGGCTTCAATCCTCGCCGAAGAAGCTTTGAACCGAACACCCATCGTCGTTCGGCTCAGACCCACGCCCCAATCGCTCGAGCTCCAGCCACCTTCGCCGACTCCTCCTTCTTCTTCTTCCTCTTCCTCTGTGTGCTGCCGCTGCTCGCGAACTCTCGGGCCTCACCGGAACTCCAGCCACCAGCCAGCTTCAATCCTCGTCGAAAATCGCCGGAAAACGGCTTGACAGGATCAGATCTGCCCGTCACGCGCCTTCACGCACTCTCACGCGCCGGCCACGCTCACCCACGTGCCGCCGCACACGCCGCCGTCCCCCGCCGCACGCGCCGCCATCTCTGATTCTAATTTTTGAGCCTGAACAGTCCCGGTTACGATCGTGTTCCGATTTGGGTAATTTCGTTACTCAATTGAATTTAATTAAGGACTTTAATTGAATCGATCGTTAACCAATGGACTTAATTTCATGATATCGATTGGAGGATCAAACTATCGAATTGGAGGTAAAGTGTTAATTTTATTTCCAGCAAGGTTGTTAGTACTGATCAGCCACCTCTCGAGACTAATTAAGTTTGGGTTAAGCAGGAGACCATAGCTTGGAAGAGGTTTTGTTGCCAGTTTAATATTCATTACTCTATTCGAAGTAAGTAGTCATTTGGATTTAAGCCCTTAAAGTTGTTATTTGAATGTGTTTATTGTTTAAAAATGTATGAATTGTGAAAGGATTGCTCAATAATTGTGTTTAGGAAGCATGTGATGGTTAGTGAATTTGTTTGGGAAATGTTTAAGCTAAAAGCGATCTTAGAACGTAGCTAGTATGAAAATAAGGGCATAAGTTGAGTTAAATGAGGTTAGCTTGTTTGGCACCTTAAGGCATCGCCTAAGGTTGTGATTGGGCAAGTTTGGGAACTATGGTGCATGGTCACAAAAATGCATTTGTGATTGTTTGTGGAAGGTGGGCTTATAACTTATGCTACGAATAACTCTTTAAAAGAATGAGAAGTGGGTCGTTCTAGTGTTGGCCTAAGAAGAGGGTAGCCTTTCGGATTGGTCCGTTAGGATTTTCGTTTCTCCCGTATTTATGTATGAGGCATAAGACGTTATAGAAGTTGGAAAGGCTTGAGGGTTGCTTCTCCTCTCTGTTAATGTGAATTAGGGGATGTTTCCCCTAGAAGTGTTTGAAACCTCTGGGCCAACTTGTGTGAGTGATTTGGGCATGAGGGTGAATGTAGTAAGGTGGAATGACCCAAAAGGTTCCTAACGTGTTGTGAAAGTACAAAAACCCGTTAGATTGATGCTTCCAACCCTAATTCTGTTGTTTCGTGCGAGTTTGTAAGCCTAGAACACATGTGATATGATGAGCATAGGGATGCGTTCCCTATTGCCGTGTGCTAGCTGAGGGGATGAGTTCCCTAGTTGCCTGTGTGGCTATTGAGATATGATGAGCATAGGGATGCGTTCCCTATTGCCGTGTGCTAGCTGAGGATGATTACCTATTGTGTTGAGCATAGGGAATGCGTTTCCATATTGCCTGTGAGCTAGCTTAGGGGTGATTCCCCATTGTGTTGAGCATAGGGAATGTGTTTTCCTATTGCCTGTATGCTAGGCTCAAGGTAATTTTCCTTTGAGATGAGCGTGAGGATTGCTATCTTCATGAGTTTGGGTTCTAGGTTACAGTACTCGCAGTTATGGCTCGAAGATAGGGTCGGAAAGTGGTAAAGGTTGTGGAAAGATGAATTGGACTTTTGGAATAACTGAAGAAAGTATTCGAAAACTAAGCACGAGTTTAAGTGCGAGCAGTTTTCTCTTGGTTTGGTTTCTTTAAAGGTTGGATCCTTAAGTGTGCTACTTACTAAGTATGTTTATACTTATTCTTGCTACTTTGTTTATTTTGCAGATTTGCGAACATTCTTGGGGTGGATGACGCAGGCGACGACTTGACGAGACTATGGAGACTCCAACTAATCCCTTGTCTCTGTTTTAGTTTTTAGTTTTTCCTTGTTCCCTTTTGTTTGTTGGTTTGTAAATCTTAAATATTCTTTAGCTTCGTGCGTTTGGTTAGAAGCTTTCAGTTTTGGTTGTCTGTTATTTGAGCTCAGCATCATTTATCGTAGTTTGGTGGATGCTGAGTCTATAATCTAAATCCTAGAAGTGTTTTTATCTCTTTCCAGGTCTTTGTAAAATTTTGGTTTCTTGTAGTTACGTCGTCATGCTGCCGAAATTTCGGGCATGAACGAGGTAACTAGGTCGTGCTTCCGCGTTTAGAGAGTTGTAGAAAAATAGGGTCGTTACAGTTATTTTAGAAAAAGAGCATGATTTCTAGAAAGAGTTTGATAATCAAGAGTTTATGTTTAGGCTAGTTTTCAAACCACTAGATCTGTGTATCCATGGTGATTACCCATATACTATGTGAATGTGTTTCCATAGTATACTAGAGAGAGAGGTCTTTGGGACCCACTCTAGCACACACATAGGCTTTGGGCCGTGTGTTAGGGTGCTTAGCCCTTTGGGGGCAGGTCTGCGTGCACGTATGACAGAGATGACTCTGCTATGTATCTAGAGATTACTCAGTGCATAATATGACAGAGATTGTTCCGCTGTGCGTATAGAGATTACTCCACGCTAGTATGACAGAGATTTGGGTACAAGGTTGGTGTTGAGTTTTACTAGCCTATGCAAAATGTTTTCAAGCGTTGTAATTGCTTATTGCTCTACGTTTTTATTAGCATATGTTTACGTTCTCAAGAGTTATTATTGAAAGGAATGAACTCTTCATCCCGCAGCGGAAGCATTTGACCGTCTTTGATTTTATTTAAAATTAAACTAAAATACAAGGGTTAAGCAATAAATACCTTCAAAATATGAAGAATATTCTGGCGGGTCTTTATCTCCTCCATAAAGTCTTCCTGGCTATGACTCCAACACAGGACCAAGGCTTATGGGAGCCTCTTGAAAGAAAATCCACAAGGGATTGGAGAAAAGAGGTCTAGAGAGAATTCTCTAATTCTCTCTATTGAGGAGATGTGTGTTGTGAAGAATAGATCAACCCAAGGGTCCTATTTATAGAGACCAAGAGAAAATCTTTGCCATAATTAAAATATTATATTTTAATATCTAATATATTAAAATATATCTTATATTTATTTGAATCTCATTCAAATCTCCTACGATATGTATTTATTTAAATCTTATTAAAATTATATAAATATGTTTTATTCAATATATCAAATATACATGAATTATTTTAATATTTAATGTATCAAATACAATAAATATATTTTCCTATTTTATATTTAATATATCTAATATATTAAATATTAATTTGAACACTTCAAATTAATATTAATTTGAACATTTCAAAATTTTCTTTCAACTAAATTGATCTATTAGTGTTACTATGAGCTAGCAAGGGGACCTTATGGACCTATAGATTATAAACTCCAATGATACAAAATTAATTAATTAAACTCTTTAATTAATTATTTTTCATTCATTAACTATAGGTCACTCCACTATAGACCTAGAGTTGCACTCTTATGCACTATAGGACAAGTTGTGTCCATAGATATAATCATTACATGCAAGTCGATCATTCACTAGTTGTTCGTAATTACAGCTGGGTCAAAAGTCCGTTTTACCCATATAATTACATCTTGCACCTTAAGTACCATTGATCCTCTAATGAATAATCTGTTTATAATCTAATTATAAACTAAGTCCCTCTCGGGCCAGTGAGAGGGTGGGGCCCCATTGTTCAAGTCCCGAAATCAGCACTTAAGAGAACTACTCATCTACTTACTCTATATGGGAATGAGTGAATTCCATCTTGTGAGATTATTTTCCCAGCTCCCTATTTGGTCAAGTCCCCAAAATGGTAGGCATATTGAATCGGCTAAAAAAGTCACTCTCACCCATGCAAATCAAAGGACAAGCCCTCATAGGCAGGAGTTCATAACTCACTCAGGATTAAGATCGAGTAGCATATGATCATCATGATGAAATATTAATCTTCTCAATTAACGGATTTATAAAGATAGATTAAATATTTCGTGGTCCAGTCTTATACAAACTCATTGTATAAGATACCCCCACTCACATGTCTCCACATGAATGATTTGGATCAAATCATTTGTAACTATTACAAAGTGAACCGTATCAATAGTGTTACCAGGATAAGGCACCCAACCTTATCCATATACTATGACCTATTAGGTTATTTCTTGAACATGATCCTCTTGTATGTCAACCACATACTGTTCAAGATTACACTAATAACCTTGAATTTTTCATATAATGGATAATATTATATTGCAAATAAAATAATCAAAATTATTATTAATTATTAAATAAATCATTAATTACGAGGCTTTAGGGCATAAATCCCAACAATTGTTTAATATTGTACTTAGTTTTAATTACCTCGAGTAAATTGTTCGTGAATTACATTGATTTATTGAGTTTAAATTATGTTTAGTATGGAAAGAATTTTATCGATCGTTTTCTTTTATTTATGAAATTACCACTCACTGAGCTTTTTAGTTCATTCTTTTATCCTTATTTTTCCACCAGGTTGGTCTTGAGTTTCTTCCAAACTTAGCTTATCAGAATCTGCCACCAGTCTCATCTATTATAGGTAAAGATTGTAAATTTTGTTTCGTGGTATATAAGATGTTAGGAGATGAAGTTGAATTATAAGGAAAGAGAGACTTGGCATTAGGTTCCATTGCGCACTCGGGGTCTATTGTCATCACAACACGTTATGGGTTGGTCGGGTAATCTGGGACGGGGTGTGACACCTATAGCCTTGGGCTCCGAGGAAAATCAGCTGTGCAGATTAATGTTTAGTAAATTTCAATTTTAAACATAAAAAAGCAGGTCACAGAGTTTGGCAAATTCATACGAAATTGTTGTGGTTTAGCTATAATGATCAAAGTAGACATATTATTTTAATTAGTTATTATATTGATATTTAATATTAAATTTATTATAGTTTAAATTGCAAGTAACTTTGTTTAATCTAAATTATTTCATAAAAGTCTATTAAAAATAATTGTTAGAAAAAAATTGAATCAATCTAAATTTCGTTGATATTGGAGACTAGACATTAAAAAAAAGGGAAGGATTTTGAACTAATTAAAGTAAATTGAGAAGTAATTTTAGATAGATTAAAAAACAATCGGATTTAAGAAACAACATAAATGGTTAAGATTCTTCTTTAATCAATTTTTGCTCCTGCAAATGCAATCTTAGTCACGTATTGATGCTTGTGTGCTTTTTTGTCCAATTTACCCTCCAAATTGTTTATGATTGCTTTTCCACATCTCAAACATATCAAAAAATTGATGAAGTTTAAGCTATAAGGTAAGAGAGAGGCTTAATAATAGATCCCATTGAGCTCGACCTAGATTTGGTAGAGTGATCTAGAGCAGAGTGTGACAAAAACATATCAAAAAAATTAAGTCAAAATATTTTTAGATTAAAAGAGGTTGGATGTTACAATAATTGATTTTTGTGCTCCTTTTTTTTAATCTAATTTCTTAATTTTAGATCTTGATTGGTTTGTTTTTTATTTTAATATAGTTGTACAATATTTTTAGATTTACCTCGATATTAGATTTTGAAATTAAGAGGAGGATAAGGTTTGGAGTGAAAAGAGATAAGATGGGATAATGAAATAGTTATGAATATCGAAAGTCTAAAATAAAACTTTATTTAGAAAGATTTTAAAGAGAGAAATAGAGTTGAATTTTTTTTTTCAATTTTGTTTGAATTTACCAAGCATAAACCAACTAGTGGTTAATTGACCAAGCCAAGTATTTACCTTCTTAAGTTTATTAAGGCTAGGCTTGATCTTAACATTATTTGACAGTAGGTATCATAGTAATTATGATAAATCTCAAATAATATCTATATTATATTTATCAATATGCATCCAACTAGTATTTAAGAATAGAAATATATAAGTTAGGCATATGTATACTAAGAAGAAGAACCTTAAAATTGAGTCACAGGTAAATAAAGATTGGAGGGAAGTTTAATTTGCAAGGCCAAGAACACTGTAGCCTCGCCTGTGATTCAAGAATAATATCAGAAATTATGCGAGTAGATTTAGATTTAGATTATATTAGGTTTGATTGAAAGAAAGAAAGAAAATAAAAGAAAATAAAAGAAAAGAAAAATAAAATAAAATAAAATCGTGGTGTCTATTTTAGTAAAAATGTGTTTGTGGGTTTTGGGTATTTAAGAAGGGATTCATATTAGTGATTAGTCGAAAATTAAAAACCCTAGGAGATAGGAGGCGGTGGGCATGAATAATCCAAACACAAATGTGGCGGCGAAGAGGAAAAGCGAGATTGGGGTGGAAGAAGAAGAAGAAGAAGAAGAAGAGATCGGTGAGTATATAAGAAAAAAATTTGAGATAGGGCAAGAGAGAGACGCCATCCAGTCTCTAGTTTCGACTCGACTGGCACCTCTTCGTCAGAATCTTCAAAACGCCAAAGTCGACCTCTCCTCTGCCCAAACACACCTCCTTCAAGCACTAACACACCTCGCCCAAGCTTCAAGATGCACCAACAAGGTTAGGTCAATATATTATTAATTAATTAATGATGTTTTGTTTTGATTTTGATTTTGATATATATATATATATATATATTATCAAATAAAAATAAATTAAATTAAAACTCACTAACTCACAGGTCTGTAGTTGCCTAAAAACGACGAAGAGGGCAGCCATGGATCCGCCACCACCAGATCCAGTAGCAGTAGCAGCAGCAGCAGCTGCAAGAGCGGCAACAGTACCACATGAAATACTAGAAAGTCAAATAAGAACCTTACATAATAAGTATAATTTAAGAGACGATAATAATTTATATTTGAACAAGAAACGCCCGTTTGAGTTCCTCCAGTCGACCACAGCTCGCGAGGGAGCTCTTTTTCAGAAGCTTTGAAAAGCCGAATTGGACCTGTTTATTGTCGAATTAAACAAAACCGACCTGGACCTGGTTGCTGCAAAAACAGTCGTCACCACTGTCCGTTCCCAAATAGACGTCGCTCATGCCATGGCTTATTTATCTAATCATCGACACCACTAGGTCTAGACCTTTTTTCTATTTCCTAATTACTTTTTATTATTATATATTCTTAAACCTTCCTTTCTTTTCTTTTTTTCACCAATATATATAATAATCATCTTTGTTTTTGTTTCTATATAATATCATGTTGTTGAACTTGTTATGACGTTCGTCTGTCGACAATTTCTAATTCATCCAGCATATGATATAGTAACCAAGAATTAATTAATGCTCTAACAAATAACACCCCAAAAGAGGTGTTCCATTTTATCATATTTCAAAAAAAAAAAAAAAAAAAGAGGTATTCCATTTTATCTACTTTGCTTACTTTACAATAGACTCGAGTTTTTTCTGTTCAGAAAGTAGGAAAAATTAAGTAATGGAATGGAAAGGATTGTGAATCAATGTCAAATTTAAAGATCATGTCCAGTTGCTCGACGAATTTAAGCAGAAATATTGGCGAATTTTAATCACAAAAGTACCACCAAACTTAATTTCTTAACCAACTGTTGTTTTAATTTTTATCACATTTCAAAAAACTATTACAAGAAATTAAGCATATATCTAGTATTATATGCAAATATATATCTAGTATGAGAAAAATATTAAACATAAATGAATGTATATTCTTTTTCGATTTGTCTATTTTTTCACCTCATCCATTACTCTAATCAACCTCCATCTATCATTTACGCTTAGTCCATTGGCAAGTTTCAAATACTAGAAATCTACATACTATAGGACAACTCCCCTTGTTGAAGCTACATCGTACTTCTCATATTGCATTATTCGCATGGTCAAAACAACTTTTGCAACTGAAATCGGTGGGTAAGGGACATAATGCAAAGGAGTTTTATAATTTTTACTTATTATATTTTTTAGTATGAAAGATGGAAGTGTTGGAGTTAATATCATAAAAGCGGAAGCAATTTTGGATCTTAAGCACTCTAAATACATCAATTTGATCAAACAAACAACATGCTCATAAAACGAAAAACAGAAAAACAGAGTATAAGAAAACCTTACCTTTGAAGCTCAAATTCTTCAAAGATTTTTCAAGTTTCTAAACACGAACACTTCGTGGACCACCTCTAGTGTCTTCCTTACTATTCTCCGGCCTTAGAACGGTTTGTGGGAACCAATTGTGATAGAAAAAAAAAAAAGGGAAAAAAGAGAGAAAGCTAGCAATCTCTTCTAGTAATTTTTTTCACACACTTCTTTTTCACATCTATCTTCTCTTCTCTTTAAAAACATACAAACAAGCTTTGAAGCTCAAAGACAAGAGAAGGTGGGATGGATTAATCATGAGAAACACCACCAA
The DNA here is from genome assembly GCA_033996785.1 of Trichosanthes truncata. Taxonomy (NCBI): domain Eukaryota; kingdom Viridiplantae; phylum Streptophyta; class Magnoliopsida; order Cucurbitales; family Cucurbitaceae; genus Trichosanthes; species Trichosanthes truncata. The sequence goes on along the minus strand of JAWPNB010000004.1, from coordinate 29,802,477 downwards.
AAAAGAATCTCACTTTTTTTATATGAAATAATCCACTCAAATGAAATTTATTTATTTAATTTGATATCTCATATCAAATTAAATTAAAAATAAATCCCAACATTTCTCAAATGTTTGAACCAAAATATGTATCATATACATATTAGACATATTTATGAGAAACACTACCAAAAAAGAATCTCACTTTTTTGATATGAAATAATCCACTCAAATGAAATTTATTTATTTAATTCGATATCTCATATCAAATTAAATTAAAAATAAATCCCAACCTTTCTCAAATGTTTGAACCAAAATATGTATCATATACATATTAGGCATATTTAAATCATATTTAAATATTTTCCAACTCTCTCTATAATATAGTTTAATTCACAATTAAGCTATATGTATAATTGGTCAATTATATCGTATGTATAATTGGTCAATCATATTCAAATTCTCTTATCACACTGTTCTGAGGTTTAGTCCGATATGAGCTAGCAATGAGACCTAATGGACCTACAGATCATGAGCTCCAACGATTCGAGATTAACTGGCTAAACTCTTTAACCCAGCTAACCAACATTCGTTAACTGCCGGGACACTCCACTATAGCCCAGCAGTTGCACTCTCCTCACTGTAGATATATTTCTGTCCACTCGATATAACCATGATTAGTAAGTCGATCCTTCACAGGTTGTTCGTAATCACAGCTGGGTCAAATAAACCGTTTTACCCATGTAATTACTTCTTGTTCCTTAAGTCCCACTGATCCTCTAATGAACAATTGGTTTGTGGTCCAACCAGCAAACTGAATCCCTCTCGGGCTAATGAGAGGGTGGGCCCATTGTTCAAGACCTGGAGTCAGCACTTAAGGGAACAATCTCTCTACTGAACCCTAAAGCGGGTAGGAGTGAATTCCTTCTGGCATGACTATGTCCTCAGCTATCTACCCGGTCTTATCCCCAAAATGGGAGGCTTATTGAGTCGGCAATCTCGGGTCACTCTCACCCATGCAAATCAAAGGATTATCCCGAATAAACAGGAGTTCATAGCGTGCTCAGGATTAAGATCGAGTTACCTAGGTCATCATATGAAATAGTCAATTATGACAGTAAACGGAGTTAAAAAGTCTGTTGGGAGTGCGACCAAAGTCCCACATCGGCTAGATAAGGGGAAGATCATGGGTTTATAAGTGAGAGACACTATCTCCATTGGTATGAGGCCTTTTGGGTGAAACCAAAAACAAAGCCATGAGGGCTTATGCCCAAAGTGGACAATATCATACCAATGTGGAGATTTGTCGAGAGTCGATTGTCCCTAACAAAGTGGTATCAGAGACATGCAAACTCATGTAATATGCAAACTCATTGCATAGGACGCCCCCACTCTCATGTCTCCACATGAACGATTTAGGATCATATCGTTTGTACTATACAAAGTGGGCCGCGTCCATAGTGTCCCCAAGATAAGGTACCCAGCCCTATCCCTATACTATAGACCATTCTGACTATTACTCGAATTTGATCCATATTCATGTCTCCACATGAAGTTCAAGTATACATTTTATAGCCAAGGGTTCTTAATTTATTGGATTTGGGTTAAAAGAATGCAATTCACTTTATTCAATAACATCTTTACTGAATTAACCTCAATAACAACTTTATTGCAAAATAGAATATATATTCAGTTTACAAACCACGAGTTTTAGGACATAAAACCCAATAGGAAGGAGTGAGACAATATTGGTGTAACAACCCTAACCCATACGACTCTCTAAACGCTGAAGCACGACTGAGTTACCTCGCTCATGCTCAAAATTTCAGCAGCATGATGTGACTACGAGAAAACCAAAAATTTTACAAAGACCTGATAGGAATAAAAACACTTCTATATCTCAAAGAAACCACTCAGCATCCACCAAACTACGATAAAATACGATAAGCTCAACTTTAACCTTTCACGAACCCGACCTTTAACAAGGTAGTCTAATAGGCTAACACCAAAGCAACCAACTCGGCAAATAACCCAAGGCCACTCATTAACAAGCAACAACTTAGATGCTGATTTCAGGACTTGAACAATAGGGCCACACCCTCTCACTAGCACGAGAGGGACTTAGTTTATGGTTAGATCGTAAATAAATTGTTCATTAGAGAATCAGTGGTACTTAAGGTGCAAGATGTAATTACAGGGGTAAAACAAACTTTTGACCCAGTTGTAATTACAAACAACTCTTGAAGGATTCGAATTGCATGTAGTGACTATATCCATGGACACAACTTGTCCTACAAAGCATAACAGTGCAATTCTAGGTCTATAGTGGAGTGACCCTAGCGTTAATGAATGAAAATTGATTAACTAAAGAGTTTAATTAATTAATTTTGTATGATTGGAGCTTATAATCTGTATGTCCATAAGGTCTCATTGCTAGCTCATAGTAACACTAAAGGATCGGTTTAATTGAAAGAAAAATTTGAAATGTTTAAATTAATACTTAATTTGAAGTGTTCAAATTAATATTTAATATAAAAGAAAAAATTATATTTATTGTATTTGATACATTAAATATTAAAATGATTAATATATATTAGATACATTAAAGAAAAATATATATATATTTGACATTTGAATGAGATTCAAATAAGTTAAATATATATTGTACGAGATTTGAATGAGATTCAAATGAATAACATATTGATGGAGATTTGAATGAGATTCAAATAAATAAACACTGTAGGAGTTTTGAATGAGGTTCAAATAAGTATAATATATATTTTAATATATTAGATATTAAAATATAATATATTAATTATGGCAAAGATTTTCCCTCGATCTCTATAAATAGGACCCACTTGGGTTGAGCCATGAGAAAAAATATCCGCCACCACCAGATCCAGTAACGACGAAGAGGGCGGCCATGGATCCGCCACCACCAGATCCAGTAGAAGCAGAAGCAGCAACAGTACCACATGAAATACTAGAAAGTCGAATAAGATCAACATTACGTAATAATTTTAATTTATATTTGAACAAGAAACGCCCGTTTGAGTTCCTCCAGTCGGCCACAGCTCGCGAGGGGGCTCTTTTTCAGAAGCTTCGAAAATCCGAATTAAACAAAACCGACCAGGGCCGGCAGCCGCTTGCTGCACGAACAACCGTCGCCACTGCCCGTGCAAGGGCTTATTTATCTGATCGACTCCACTAACCTCTATTTCCTAATTACTTTTTATGCACGTTTATTATTTTAAACATTCCTTTCTTTTCTTTTCTCTTTTCACCAATATATATATAGAATAATAATCATCTTTGTTTTTGTTTCTGCATAATATCATGTTGTTCAACTTGTTTCTTTTCTTCTGTCGGGATCGGAATTTCTAATTCATGCACCATATGATATAAAATAACTCCCCAACAGAGGTATTCCATTTTATCTGCTTCCTTACTTACAATAGACTAAAGTTTTTCTGTTCGAAAAATTATATATTTTTTTGTTTTTTTTTTTATAAGATTTTGGAAAACAATCTTACCCATAAATAGCATTCTTAAAAAAAATCTAATGAAATATGGCCTCTATGAAATTAGGAGGGCCTTGCTTACCCACACACAATCCTCAACCACTCTAAAGTTCAACCCTCAAATCATCTTCACATATTTGAATTTATCTTTTATCTTTTCAATTTTGTTCAGTGATTTTATCTGATACCAGAAATTCAATAAAAAAAATTTCTGATTTTTTACTTTTTAAACATAAATGTATGTTCTTTTCCGATTTGTCTATTTTTTACTCTAATCAACCTCCATCGTATGCTGGGCATTTTTGCAACTTTTTACATTATTCATTGGTTTAGTTACTTCACAATCATTTACGCTTAGTCCATTGACAAGTTTCAAATACTCGAAATCTACATACTGTAGGACGACTCTCCTTATTGAAGCTACATCGTACTTCTCATATTGCATTATGCGCATTGTCATAACAATTTTTGCAACTGAAATCGGTGGGTGAGGGACATAATGCAAAGGAGTTTTATGATTTTTACTTATTATATTTTTTAGTATGAAACATGGAAGGAGTGAGAGGCACAAAATAATGCCTTTTTGAAAATAATTAAGATTTCTTTTTTTAGCAAAAACAAATTAGAAATTTAGAAGTCTTTGGAAACCCACTTTTATTTTGCATAAATGAGTTGTAGACGTAATACACAGTGATTTTCTAAACTATATCAATTCTCATTAAATCAGAGTTTTCTTGATATCATATTGAAAATTTGATCCATCTATATACCTTTTCAATCATTAGAACAAATGTCTTTACTAAGTCTATATATTTTTTTAAAAAGAATAGAATTAATTAAAATAAGAATTTTCTATTGGAATAATTTTGAAAGAAAATCTTTGAAAAATGTCTCTAACTATCTAAATCAGATAATAGGTGAAAATGGAAATGAAAAAATATTCCTTTGATGGAAACAACTCTTTATCATTTAAATTTAGAAAAATTGATACCTAATATAGCACTAATTGTATAGTATAATAAAGAATGTAGAAAAAAGAAACAACCAGCATAAACACTTATTTCAAAACTTTAATATATCACCAATATTGTTTTAAGACCGATCAGTTTGCCAATTTTAACTTATTTTATAATAACATAGTTCTGTGAATAACACTGTTGCTGAAACAATCGTAAAATCATATCACTAACCCACCCCCACATAAAAACATATAATGTTCATTAACAAAGCAGAAATGATCAATATACAAACTATGTGGAAAGAATGGATGATGTTTAAACGAGGTAAATGAAAAGTAAATACACAGCTTCTTCATATGTTGATTGATCTTTTACTATATACATATGGAGAGTTACAAGTAACTATGCGGATCAACTGCTAGTTATTATATAACTAATGAGAAGAGGTATTTTCAGAAATGCTATGAGGTATTATTGAAAGCTCTGAGGTATTATTGAAAGCTCTGAATCCATGTTCTTAAACAATACCTTCGAAACAGAACGACATAACTGATTTCCATTCTTACCGACATCTTCAACTCGGTTCCCTGTTTAAGATGAGTGTCTTTTTTCTGGGGTCTCGCACACCATGTCATTGCTTTCCTTGCTTTGGAACATCCTTTTTGACGCCTTTTGAAGATGTTTAGTCTTAGGTTTCCTTGCCTTCGACTGCTTTGGTGCCCAAACTCGATGCAAATCCGGAACCCAACTCGTGAAAGATGAAAATCTTCTAGCCCTCTCTCTACTTTCTTGAGCTTTGATCAGTTTGCTAGTGTAGTCATTCTTGATCCCTGGGTATTTTTCATTGTCATTTTCATGGAATTCGTTTTCTACTGAAACTGGATCATTGGAGCTATAGTTGTCGCCGACTTCGTCGCTCACTAAGTTCTCTCTCAAAGAGTGATTGCTATCCTGACTGTTGAGAGGGTGATTGGTAGATTTATGCTCATCAACAAACAACAACAAATCCATTTTTTTATACACCTTATTCACTACATCGCCTAGACTTTGGCAATACCTGAAATTTTAAGCAAAACGATAAATTGAGTCCTTAACGAAAACCTCCGTCCACCAAAAATGAAATTTGATTCTAGTCAACCTGAGTGTAACTCAACTGGTCAAGGCATATATACCCGACCAACCGGTCATAGGTTCTAGACCCAAGAAATCCATGAACCCATCCTAAGGTATATACATACAAATGGTGCAATGAGAGAAATAATTAGCCTGAACTTTATATGGGGGGTTATGAGTTACCTAACATAAGGAACAAATCTAATAAAGTCATGCTCCAGTTCGTTATGTTCATAACAAGCCCTAACCACCCAAAAAAAATGTATGTTCATTTATAAATTTTAATGTAGTAGTCATAAAGGAGCTCAATTGTGTTGATTTGTCAGATCAATACGTGACCTTATTCCTTGAATATTCAGTCACTTTTAAACTTGACAGAATTGATATATGGTTTTTCATAATATAGTCATTAATAGAAAATTTTCGAAATTTTTTCAAGAATGGATAGAAATGCTACTCCACTATAGAGTTCTACCAGACATTTTAAACACTTTAAAACCAGCAATCCAACAAAATCTTTTACTTATCCGTCTCAACAAATGATTTTATCTCTCTATTTTCTTTAGGCAAAAATACCATTTTAGTCCCTATACTTCAAGTTTCATTCTATTTTAGTTCGTATACTATTAAATGTCCAAATTTAGTCCATGTACTTTCAATATAACTTAAACTTGGTCCCTACTGATAGTTTATTGTTCACTTTTCTAGAAAAAATTAGTCTCTATTAGTCTTTCCTCTATAAATATTGAAAATAGGTTCACATTGTGTCTTTTCTTGCATGAAAATTATTATTATTATTTAACCAATTTTGATAAAAAATGAACTTCAAACTAACTGTAGGGACTAATTTTAAGATTTATTGAAGGCTAAAGTACAGGGACCAAAATAGTATTTAACCTTTTTTTTATGATAAGAAACATTTGGATTCCTTCATTTCATAGATGGTATGAAATTACAAAAAGAGGGGACAACCCAAATCCAAGGGAATTAAAAAGACACTTCCATTGGGCTATAAGAGTAGAGAGACTACAGCACGAACGTAAGTAGAGAATTTACACCATGTAAACAAAAAACAAAGATGTTCAAAAATAAATAAATATGCTTTGTATGGAAACGAGTACCTGTTTTTTATGATTTTTCCAACATAATTTTCGATGCTCCAGTCTCCAAAAAATCCTTCCTCCAAATGGCATTGAATTGTCTCTAAAAGCAAGCAAATATGCTTGACAAACTTTTGCTTCATAGATTCAGTAATGCTGCATCTAATCGGCGATCGTAGTATCTCCATTCGGAAGAAGATCTGCAATTCATGTCTGGTGCTTGTTAAGGAAAGTGCATGAAGGAATTGGATTCAATTCGTTCAACCATCAATGTCAAAATAAATATAAGAAAACTCAAATAATTCAATCTAAGGATACTCTCTGACCATGTTTTCAGAGGTTCGTCCTGTGGATCCTGGACTACACTCCTCAAAGGGGAGACCATTGATCTTTGGCTTGGTGGCCAAGTCTTTGGGCTCCCTCAGCAAAAGTTTATTTAATTCTGTAGCAACTGCACAACTGAGACTAAACTCAGACTTTCTTGCGTTTGGTTGATCATCTGAAGTGCCCTGCACTTCATGCTTTTGACTTAACCAGTATATAGCTGAACTCACAAGACGCTCTGCCAAAGCACCCAAGTCAACAACTTTGGATTCGAGTCCTTGCTGGATCTTACTGGAAAGATTATTGAAAAAGTCTTCAGAAGTCTCCACGTGATGGTCAATTGTTGCTTCCGCCAGTGTTTTAGAGGCCTCAGCCAAGGAATTTTCTTGACCTGATGAAGTTGCTATCGTGGAATATTTGGCTGCCACTTCAATCTGAATGAATTCAAGACCAAGAAAAATTAAGATTTGAATAAACTCAGGAAATGAAAACTAGATCTTTGATAATCTCAACCATACCTTAACAGGATTCCTTAAACACGCCCTTTGAAGTTTCCAAACCTGTAGTATTATCTCAACTTGGTTAGCAATTGTAATCGTTACAAAATTGCAAAAGTAAAACTACCAGTGTTCAGAAACCACTAGTTAACATTTACATATGACGTCTATGCATCTAAAGAAAACAATTTAATACTGATAATTGATATTTGCAAAGGAACTGTACCACCTAATGGGATTTTTTTTTTTTCGCGAAGAGCACAAAAGAAAAATAAAAATAAAAATAAATACAATACAAAATATATATATAGCATTATGAAATGAGATATTGAAAAACTAAAGAACTAAGGAAGCACCACAATGAGAATGTAAATAGACAGACTTTTTTGCTACTTATTTCTTATTTTTTTAAATAAAATTATTAAAAGATGGTGCTTAGCAAATAAAAAATAGAAACCCGAAGGCACATCACCACACATGCCTCAATGATGGTGCTTAGCATCTCCCATGCCCACTTATAACATTGCATAAGATACAATAATGACAGCATGATAATCCTGTCTTTTGAAATTTTTTTAATTAATTATTAATCCTCGACAAAAAAATTTGTTCTCCATGGGAAAAAAAAGGGAAAATCAAATCAAATGTTTAGTCATATACCTTTTTAGTCATAGTAGCAGAAAATAGATATGTTCTCCTCTCACGAGGAATTTCATTCAAAATTTCATCGATTGATTTTTCGAAGTCTTCATTCAATAACCTGTCTGCCTCATCAAGGACCTGCTCAACATGCAAAACAGGCCAGTCAGTACAAGATTATTACTAAAGTCAGTATGTGTACAAGAACGTAGGTGCAGTTGCAACAGTGCAGTAATCAATCCTTACACGTTTTCACAAGCAAGTAGAAACAGTTCACCATTTACAAAAAAAAAAATTAAAGGAAAAAGAAACATGGAGAAGCAGGGTGTTTAAAAAAATTATAACATCAACAGAAAAAAAATTTTAAAAGAAAAAGATACATCTAGAACGGCAATAAAAAGGATACCAAGACCATAATAGAATAGACAAGCTTCTTTAAAAAAAACACACACACAAGAAAATCATTAGTTATATCAAGATTAATGCTTCCCATGCATGTTCTTAAAGAAAACAAGAACTAAAAAAATACAGCACATGCTAAGATAGGGGGAGGAGTTGAAACAAAGGTGGGTAAAAACCTACATTTTTCTTGTCTACACTTCCCCAGTAACAAAAATGTTGGAAGTACATTTAATCGATCCCAAAATCAGAGTCAACAAAATTTTAATATTATTACTTCAACCAAGTAAACAAATTTAATTTACATGAAAGCTTATTGCCTCTCCATACCAGAAAAACATAAAGGTAAATGTGTATTAAACTCACCAAATATTTCAATGTGCAGAGGGAAAAACCTTCCGTATTGGATAGATGGTCCACAACGCATCTAGGTGTCCCAACCTACAACAAAGTAAATGAAATTAAAATCTTAAATAAACAGCTAGATAAACAAGCAGCAATGGAAGCCATGACAAAACATTTGATACCATCAAATGGATTACAAACATGCTAAGCAAATAGTGTATAGAAAGATGATGTACACAAAAGTACTTCAGTGAATATCATACGGTTGTTGATGCTTTATGATGTGTAGTAGTTTTAAGTTTAACTACTTGCTGCAAAAGTTACCAATAGGCAGTAACTTTATTTAACTTGGACATCTGTTTTAGGCTTAATTTGGGATTGTTGTAACTTTTAAAATAATTGTTGGCAGCTATGCTCTTTCAAGAATCAGCTGTAACATGAAGTAAATTAGTGTTCGGTAAAGTTCAATTTAAAACATGAAAAAGCAGATTATAGTGTTTGGTAAATTAATATTAAAATGTTGTAACTGAGTTATATTGACCAAAATAGACATAATTTTAAATACTTAATATTTTTCCTAATAAAAAATTCTATAAGATTCAATTGCAAATTATAAAATATTAGGAAAAGCAACTATTATAGCAAATTCTTTCCAACAGAATATCATTCCAATTTTAATTAAAAAAAGTTAAGAAACAAAGAGAGAAAAAAATCAAAATTTATCTCTCTTTTTTTTTAGTTCATTTATTTCTCATTTTACTATCATTCTAAATTGTTTGATAATTAATGTTATTATAATAAAATTGTATGAGGTATCCAACATAAGCTCAAAATTTTTCTGGGATGAAGTGTGGGGGTTCAAGCAAATTGGAGGCTGGGTGGATTGAAACTCAAGAACTCAATTTTTCTTCACTATTCATCTCATACTCTCAGTTACAGTTCAATAACATCGGTTTCTACTTCATAAGAGTGATAAATAATGGCAACAGAATTGAATTGTGGGAGCTCCAGATTGAACTAATGTCTTCAGTCGCTGTTTGGGCATGGTTTTTTTGAGGATCATGGGTTGTTTGGGAATCACCAAATTGCAGAAACACTCAATGATTTGCTCCTCATTTTATTTTTCTTCACTGGAAAGGTATCGCATTTTGGTCATTGGAATGCTTGAAGTTGCCTATGGCTGTCGGTGAATCAAGCGAAAGGCGTCACTGAAGTAGGCGATTCTAGGAATTCTTGAAAAGGAGATTTTTTCGAACTCAAGGACACAGTTGTACAACCTATAGAACAGATCCTGTTCAAGTAAGGTCGTAATTCTTGAAAAGGAGATTGTCACTGATCTAAAATTCCCATTTTATCCTTCCTTCATTTAGATCAGTGACAATTCTTGAAAAGGAGATTGTCACTGATCTAAATGAAGGAAGGATAAAATGGGAATTTTTGAAAGTTGATTAAGAGGGGCTCCATATTTTTCGGGGAATTTATTCTCAAAAGTTACTCTACCAGATTTTGCAAACTAAAGTAATTGAAAAAGTGATTTTCTTTAAATTAATAAAGAGTTAATTTTACCAAAGATAAAAACGATTAAAATTATTCTAAAATCACTTTGATAGCAAATCAGTGCCAAACGGACCCTTAACTAATGGAATTGCCTATTTACCGGTAGATTTTTCATATAATATTCATAGAATTTTGCCTGGAGAGGCTTATGACTTGATAAAATTCTTTCTTTGAGGCTAAATCAGTCAATAACATAGGCCACAAGAACAAAAAAAAATGTCGAGAAGAGGACATGAACTTTTTCACATGGACCATCACATTCACACTGTAGAATAAAGTTCAAGAGAAGCAGAAAATATCGCAGAGACTTACAACAATATGTGGCCATTTTTCCAAGTTAATGGCTTGCTGCACCATGTCTACCCCTCCAACAAGCTACAGAAGATTAAAATAAAATACTTATCACCAAGATAGCTCCATGTTTACTAAATATAAAGCACAAACAAACATCAAGAGGAAAATACTAACGAGAAAAGCAAAATAAGAGACCTCACATTCCTCAAGAAGTTTTTTCGTTAAGCCTTTCTTTTTCCACCTTAATATCTCTTTCTCAATTTTGGTAGGCATCTTATCTCACAAGCTTTTAGATATTGAAGTAAAGAGTTCAACTAGATTTTGTATTCAGATCAATAAAGTACCCGCACAAAATACAAATCTCCCTCTCTGCCTTTTATTAACAACCGTAAGCTACCAATGACAACTAGACACCTAGCAGCTAGTTTCCTATAAACAAACTCCCATACACTAACCCTCTCTCAAACAAACTCCCACCCCATAGATAGCAAAACAATTATCCCCAAGGGATGAGGCTGTAAGCTATAGCTAATTAGTCTCAATAAGTATCACTGAGCAAGTCTTCTTTCTCGTCACATTGGCCACATAAAGGACATATTGCATAATGCTTCCCTATATCCTCCTATAAATTTAATATGGGGTTTAGTTAATATTTGATAGCCATTTCATTTAAAATACATATGAATTACTCATGAAATGGATGATTTACGTGTACAAATTACTTAGATTTTTCATTATTTGATAAAACACTAGATAATTGAACGTTTAGAACACAGTAATTTAATACATATGCAACCATTTTTAGTAAGATACACATGTAACCATTTTTGTATTCACGTACAATATAATATCCTCATGATTTGTAAACAGAATTGCTAGTTAGTAGACCATATTCGCTGAAAGCTTACCACTGCACACTTAATACCGACGCCACACCCTAAAGCTTCAAACTGCTCAGCAATCTGAATTGCAAGCTCCCTGAAGAATAACAATACCAACAAATATTTGAAGTTTATAGATGGTAAAATCTTTCAAAAATATCAATCTTTTCTTTTTTAAGGAAAAGACGTGCATGTGCACATATCATCTATTATGATTGGGTATCAAACCTTGTGGGAGAGAGCACACAGGCAAAAAATGCTTGAGGAGCCTCTAAAAGGGCCTGCAAAATGGGAAGAGCAAAAGCTCCAGTTTTCCCAGAACCAGTTTGTGCAAGTCCAATTAAATCTTTTCCTGCATTACAATAGTCATAAGGTTGAACATTATCAATACCACAAACATAAGTTGCAAGGAAAGAATAGTGAAAACAAAGCAAAAACAAAAATGGAAGAAAAAAGGGCACCGCAGATCAATATTAGACCTGCATTCCAAAATTTGCATACAAGTCTAGCTTGTGCTACTACTATACCATACAAAGAGAATGAAAACACATAAACGTTCAAATAAATTTTTCCATAATAAATACAATAATTAAGTGAATGAATAAAGAAGTGCAGGCCCCAAACCCAAAGTGGTTATAGACAAAAGCTTCTACAATTGAGAACAATAAAAATGAGGGGGAATAACTTTCAAAAAAATATCGTAAGAGCTAGAGCTAGCTCCCAACAGGAAAATTCTTGTATTTTGTACTGGCCAGGTAATGGGCTTGTATGGGTAATCAGTTAACACGTGGTGTCCTACTTTGAAATCGGCCCGTCACTATATCCATGTTGTGTCATATTCATGTCACATGCTAATCACATGTCAGCATATGTGCTTTCATTTATTTTTCTAAATATTACATCACATGTAGGCGTGAAGATTTGAACCAATAACTTCTTAGAAGAAGTGAAGATGTTTTATCCACTGAGCATAGCTCATGTTAGCATTTATTGCATCTATGCTTCTTAGCATAGGAGAAATTTATCAGAAGGTGTCCTATATGCCAAGCTTCAAAGGACGAGCTGATCATATAATAATAAATTACATTCACCATTGCTAGTCTTTCTATCATTGAAGATCTCTGAATGGATTTCATGTTTGGCCTACCAAGGACCAATGAGGTAATCAAAACTCATCATCCGTGACGAGATGGTCATGCATCATAAGTAACAAACAAAACCCACTGCCTAAGCAGAGACAAGCCTAGACAAAAGAATTTATGACTATTACAAACTGAGCTACATTTAACGGCATGAAGAACTATTCTACTAATATGTCACCTGCATTTGTCCCTTCGGGAACATCCGATAGATACACCAACATTTGTCCCTTTGGGAACATCCCATAAAAACTATGACACCAAGATTTGAGATAGTGTATACTAGCCTTCCACGTTTAACCATTGATTTGATCAATTTACCTAGTTTTGCAAGTAAAAGCCAAGAAGCCATAGTTCTAATGGAGAGAACTAAGAAGTTTAATATACAAACATATTTCTCAAAGACACCTACAACAAAAAGATACATGGGGCCTTACTGATTGTTAAAAAAGTAAGACCCAACGATTAGATGATTGTGCTGCCTCCTGATCTAGAAACTATAAATGCAAAGAGGATGGGCAGCAGTTCGTCAAAATATATTATCCCACAAATACAGAACCAAAGCTATCCAATATTATTGGCATTATATTTATATAAAAGATTGTAACCTTCAAGCAACGCCAAAATTAAAAGCAGTTACAAGAAAATTTAACTATGGCATTGGTTGAATACCAAAATAAATAAATAAATTGAATAGAGGAAATGAATTAAGTGAAAAATGCATAAGCTAAAGAAAGAACCTTCCAGGGCATGAGGAATGGCCTCAGCTTGAATCTTGGATGGATTTTTCCAGCCTAAACTCTCGCATGCCTCCACTAATTGCTCACATATCCCCAAACTCTTAAACGTCTTTACCTCTTCTTCACTGTCTTGTTCCATTGCCCCCGTTCAATCTAGAAATAAAACAAAACAAAAACTTGAGTTGGAGATTTTGATTTCAGACTTGGAGGATGACAGAGGAAAAGTTTTTAACATAAGAGGGAAAGAAAAATTTGGGGGGGGGGGGGGGGGGGGTTTTAGATTTAGGATTTTTTTTTTCAAATTACAAACTTTTTTATAAATTTTATTTTGTGGGCTTTTAATTGGTACTTTGTGGCTTGGACTTTTGTCTTTATTGAGTTTGGACTCATATGACTTATTGGGTTTTATGTAGATTTAAATTTTAAACTAAATTCAATGGCAAATTAAATTTTTGTTCACATTTTTTTATTTAATTATTCTTAATAGTTAGTAAAAGAAAAAAAAAAACTAAAGCATTTTGGATTTGATCTTTTAATATTATCAAATAAAAAAATAATGTGTCCCCGACATGTCTATGTCCTACATTTTCAAAAATTGACATGTCGCCATGTCCATGTTATGTCGTATCCATGTCCCGTGTCCGTGTTTCTTAGGTGATTACTAGAAGGAACTTCCTCGATGATTGGGGAAGTATATTGGATAATTTGGAATCCCAGTTGTCCTTCTGAAGACTTGACTTCAATGCTCACAAGAAACATTGGAGTGGTGACTTACGACTAGTTTACCCTTATATTTGAGACTTGGAACTCTGACACAATAAATCTAACATGGTCTCCTTGTATGGTGGCTGGTTGAAGTTCAGAAATACTCACCTTAATCTATGGAGCTTGGGCAAGTTCGAAAAAATATGGGTTTGCTTTAGGGTTCATCGATTATGCTAACCCTAACTCTGCTCTGATTGATTATATGGAGGTGGCCACAAAAGTGAAAGGGGAACTATTGTGGGTTCATTTCTTTTGAGATCAAGTTGATTGAGAACAAAGATATCTTTTGGCTCATGCACTTATTTCAAGACTCTAATCTCCTCATCAAAAAAGTTGTGGAGGTCCACAGTAGTTTCTCACCGAAGGCAGCAACATTTCTACAAAGGACAAACAGGTTTAGGTCCTCATCCAATGGACATTTGGAGAGTTCAAGATAGACATTTTGTCCTACAATTTTTGCCTAGACTATTGTTGCAACAGGGCTAAATCTGGGTACAACCTTAGCCATCCCTCCAGCCAATTCATCAACTACTCTGCAAGCCATGACCGCCCTTGAGAATCACAATGGGACCACTGATAGTAGTTAGCCTTCTTCCTCCATTATCAAAAAGACACGTAAGGCCCACAACAATGCCAGCGAAAATCAAATAGGCAAATCCCTAGTCAAAGAAGCCATATTTCTTTTTACAAGAAGACAAAAATAGCAACTCTTGGGCAAAAATCGACCCCTTGTAAAGTCAATGCCTTTTTATAGAGAACGAGAAACCCACAACCTTAAAGAAAGTCAAAGTTTGCTCCACGAACCCTATCCCCTCTATCTCAATGACAAAACCAAAGGAAAGGAAAGCAGACTGAGGTTCCCTCTGATTTTTCTCCATCCAAACTAGGGAGTGTTGGATCTAATGAACATCTTCCTCCATTGGTGGAGGAAGATCCTCTGGTTAATTTTCATGTCTGCTTCTAAGAAAACAATGAACAAATTGAGTAAGAGGTTGAGTCCCCCAATAGGCAAAGAATTAGTGGTAGTTGACGAGATCCCCTAGTTGATCAACAATTCGTGGCAATAAACCCTCTTGAGGGGCTTCTGAAGAGGAAAAGGAGACCCCTCCCACTTTGATTGATTTACCTTTTACAAGGAAAATGGTGGTGGCCTTGTCGAAAAACAATATTGTATCAAGCCCATCCTAGTTAAAGGAAAATCGACTATCAAAGGGAGGAGGAGCTACTAGAAAAGGTTGTAAGGAACTAAAAAAGCTTTTTTCTACTTGGGAGATGGAGGCAGGCTTAAATGAATTTTAGTACAATAAATATGGCCTATGAGCTCATAGGCCTATTGTTTGTCAATGAAGGTGATATCATGTAATATTAGAGGGATGAAGTTGCAAGAGAGTTGGGTGCACTACTACAAATTTGACCTTTATTGACAGCTAAAAAATGTCAATTATCACTTATGTTGACATTTTTTGGCCGTCAATAATAGCGGTGTCAACATAAATAAAACGTCAACATTTCTACTCTCGTTGACGGCCAATGAACGTCAATTTTTATGTCTTTATTGACGTGTTTTGACCATCAATAATAGTAATGTTGATATGTATTAGCCATCAACTATACCCTACATCCGTCAACAATATCATCTTTATTGACGTTTACGAGCCGTCAATGTAGGGTATAGTTGATATTTTTCCACCGTCAACATTCATACCAAAACGTCAATAATACTCATTTTATTGATACTTTTTGGCCGTCAATATAATCCTATCGTGACGTGTTTTAGCCGTCATCTATAATTATAGTTGACACTATGTGTTGTCAAGTATGAAACATTTGTTGACTGATTTGAGCCATCAATTATAATGGTTTTATTGTCGTTTTTTAACCGTCAACTATACTATACGTATTTGGAAAAAATAAAAAATAAATCTAAATTTTTTTCACCCCCCTTCTACAACTTGTATTTACAGGTACAAAACTATCAAATTCGCATTTTCACAACTAGCTAGCTAGCAATTACCAACCTGCATTTCACACAAAACTAGCTAATAATTCAACTGCAAACCAACAATTACACAGCTAGCAATGCTATAGTTGCATATAATCATACAAGAGTAGATAACAACATCACTTAAACACAAGTCTACATGATTTTAACCACATTTTCATCCAGAAACATATTTCATCCAAAAACATAATCACAAATGAACCAATAGATTTCTATTGACTAATAAGCTAAGCGTATCCACAACGAAGTATCATAACAGCGTACATGTCAAGCAAGTTGTTTAAAAACTAACATCTGAGACAAATAATATTAACAAATATTCACCACATGTATTGTGCTATAAAATCACACAACTCAACTCTAATTTCGTCAAACTTCGATTGGCTAAATTTACCTAGTCTCGTCAACTACAAAAAAAATAAGTTAACATAATACATTAAAAACTTATAAGAAATGTAAAAAGTTAAAAAATAATAATAATAAGATCAAATTTGTATCACATCTGAATTACTCTGCTCCTATGGGTTATTATATCTTGTATATACTGTAGTACCCTTACTCCGTAGTACCTGATTGCTTAGCACACTAAATAATTAGTTCAAAACATGTAATAAGGAAACACATATACATAAACAAAATTATAATATAAAAAGAAATTGAACTGATTACCTGAACAGCTACCCAATTAAAAATTGGACTTTTGCATATTTGTTTAAACATAAAACATTATTATAGCCCTAATACAACAACATACAAATAAGAATTAAAAAAAGTTAATAATTATTTTAATCAAATATACTAAAATATTTATTTACTTACGTATTAACTATATTTTTCACATCATCGTGATCGAATGCCATGTTCGTTGAAGTCGACTAACCAAATTGTGCAACTCGTCATTGATATAACCAACAACATCTAGTGGTTTTTATATACACAATGATCCGCCAATAAAGTTATATATCCTAAACAATCTGAACTACTTAGTACACATTGAATAACTTAAACACTAGAACAAAAGGATCCTATATTTTCAATATAATTGATTTGTTGAATGGAGCTCACCCCAGAAACATAAATGAAAAAAAAAAAACCATAGACTCACATGACTAGCACTACAAGTACACCCCCACATTAATCAACTTACTCATCCAAACTCAAAAGGATTTAAAAAAACGACAAGAACAAATCAAGAATCTAATATGAGTACAAAGTTTTACAAAATTATAAGGACTAAATTGAATCTTTTAGAACTATAGGAAGCAAATTAAAACAAAACTTAAAACATAGAAACTAAATTAAAACTTATATCAAATTAAAACGAAACTCAAACTATAAGAACTAAATTTATAATTTAATGAATTAACCTTTCAATTGGACATCTAAAATGTTCACAACAAAAATGCTAAAATAATTGAGAATTAGAAAATTTTCAGTAAAGGATATTAAGTTCTCTAACATATAAAAATAAAAATCAAACAACAATTAAACAATAGGTGCATTAAATCAGACATAAAGTAATACTATGGCAGAGTCTATTTTGAAATGGACACCTAAAATTTTCACAATATAAGTGCTAAAACTTACTTACAAGACCAACACAATGTCGGTCATTATTAAATACTAGTGGCCACCTGAAATATAGATAATATTTAGCATATACATCCTTATTTCAAAATTAAAGAGATGAAAAAACATACATTTATGATCAAATAATGCATCTAAAATGATTTTTCTTTCTAACTCATAGTATATAGTGGTAGAATGCTTTCGTGAGTTCAAAATCTCTTGACATGACTTATTTTGGATATTCAAAACGCGTCCCTAAAAATTTTACAAACTTAAGGTAAAGGGTAATATGACCCCTAACTTTGTCTTTCGAGTTCATTCTTATTGTTCGAATGTTTTATTGATTATGAGTTAAAGGTTCATATAGCTCAAAGGATTTTTAACTCTAATTTATAAAGGTTTATATATCACAAAATAATTTATCCAAAATTGTCTACTAAAGTCATTTGGTATTGTCCATGACTTAGAATCAACATTTTAAAAGGCTTTTGAAGCTTACACCTTGGGACTCGCCTCGAGGTTAGCATCTAACTTTTAGCCTTGAGACATATGCCTTTTCTAGACCAATAGAGGCTTACGCCTCTACAAAAACATATTGAGGCTTAAAGTCTCTACGCCTCGACCATTGAAAAAATCTCTAAAAACTTACAAATTCCAACAAAAACCTAACTTTTATGTCATTGTTCTATAATTCATTAAACTTACATAAGCCACAGGAGCAAGTATACTTTAAACTTTAAAGTAAAACAATAATCCATATTATAAAACTAAACAAAAAGCTAAACTAAAGTCCTCCTTTAAATATGGAGCTTCAATGCCATTGATATCATGTTTAAATTTAAATCTCTCTCTCAATTGCTCCTGGGTGCTTAGAACAAGGATCTCAAAAATTAAGAAATGGGTGCAAATTATATTTGATAGGGAAATCTCATTATTGGGGACCACCAAATCTATTGCATAATAACAAACATATTATATTTTTGTAATAAACCTTTCAAACACACCAAATACAGTAGAAAGGAAAGAAGGTGGGGGCGGTGGCACCACCTTCATTGTTTGAAAATTTTACCTTAGCTTCAAATAATGAACCCAAAAAAAAAACCTGTCTCAAAGGTTTAATGAGGATCATTATGCATATATCTTCTTTTTGGGCTAGAAACTTGCATTTCTCATTTGAATGTTCCATTTGATATGAAATTGGAAGACTTAAAGGTTGGGTTGGAATGATTTTTTAGAGCTTAAAAAAGAGTATTGAGTTTAAAAAAAAATGTTTTTAAGCACTTGAAAATTCATTCCAAAGAGACTCTTGAATTCTTGTACTAGTTTATAAGGCAAGCAAGATTTTGTTGAAACATATGTACCAAAACAATCCTCAAATTCTTGTTACTAAAATTTGGTTGAAAATTCATAAATGTATATGATAAACAAAAAGAATTCAAATCAAAGAAACTAAAGAAAAACATCTTTCCCAGTAGCTTTTAAAATAGAAAACTAATGAAGCCAACCACACTTTTGATTGGATAGAGAACTGTATAGCTATAAAACCACACTATTTTGCATAGTCAAATGAGAACAACAAAACGTCCAACACCATAATAAAGTTTCCTAAGCATCCTTAGCCAGATTGCCTCAGCCTTAAGCAGCTCAAAACTCTCCAAACACTTAGTACAACAACCAAAACAAAAACAACCATCTTCTTAGTCATCATTAAATATGTGGTGTTTTTTTTTTTAACTGATGCACCATT
The DNA here is from genome assembly GCA_033996785.1 of Trichosanthes truncata. NCBI lineage: Eukaryota > Viridiplantae > Streptophyta > Magnoliopsida > Cucurbitales > Cucurbitaceae > Trichosanthes > Trichosanthes truncata. The sequence continues at coordinate 29,782,907 of JAWPNB010000004.1, read as the reverse complement.
GCCCTACTCATCCTTAGTCATCTTCACGAGGAGGACCTCGTCACAAGGATCCCCATTAAAACCTCCCCCTCCAAATTTAAGCATCAACTAGTTTCCAGCCATTTTTTCGTGCATTAGAACATAACTGACCATGGAAAACTATCATACTATCACAAGAATTTATCTTCCTATGTGCTTTTATCGAGATAACCCACTTTTGAAATCATCCTTAATCAAGGCCACCATAGGAATCCACGCCACATGCCTCTTGGCCAAAGTGGAGTATTTTGACAAACTCTTTTCAACGCTCCAATGACATGAATGATACCATGAACGAACTTAACTCAAATAAATAAAATCTAATAATTGTACATATAGGGCATAATAGTGACGAAAAACTCCGCCAAATCAGTATCACTTGCGTAAATACGAGTAAAACATGAATATAATCACAAATAGCTTTATACAGTTCAACAATTCAACTAAACCAGGGTACAAACAAAGACAAACAAAATGAACTACTCACCTCTAGAATAGTCAATGATGGCGAATGATGGTGACTAAAAGCAGAGCCACGAAGAGGAGAGCAAATCCCCTCGCCGATGGTGAAGAAAACGCAAAGTCAGAGGAGGGAGAAAGCCAAACGTCGTCGGTGAAGGAAACACTGTCTGAGACTGGGGGAGGGAGGGAGGGAGATACGAGGAAGGGAAGGAAGATGGTTTTGATGGATGACGTGAGAGGAGGGAAGGAGAAGCAAGTGGGAGGGAGAGTGAAAATTTGGGCTAATTTGGGAGAGCGTTTTTGCCCTAGGTAAGGTTTATTTTTTTTAACTTTTATTTAATCAATCAAAACGATGTTGTTTCATGAAGTTGAAACGATGCCATTTTGCCTAAAATAAATTTTTTAAAAAAAACAAAAGCCACTATGTTGACGGTCATTGACTGTCTATAAAAGAGACATATGTTGACGATGATTAGCCGTCAACAGAAACCTCCTTTTGGGCGTCAACGAAAAAATTAAAAGTTGACGCATATTAGCCGTCAACAAATACAAAACACGGAGTTCATCCAATTTTGACGAGATTTTTCGGAAATACTGTCAATAAAGCTATCAATGTTGACGGTTTATTGTGTCAACTTAAATATAGACATTTTTTGACATTCAATAGCCGTTGATATATGTATTTCTTAATTAATAATTTATTTTAAAGTGAAAATTAACCTTTTATTGACTATTTGTTGTACCAAGTGTCAACTATTCGATGAAGTCACACGTCAATAAAGGTTAAATTTGTAGTAGTGGTGGATTGTTTTAGACACATTAAGCTCATAATGTATAGATTCAAAATGGCTTAGTTGCCCACATCTCCCTTCTGTGTCGTCCTCAGTTAGCAACCAAGGGTTGCTTTTATAAGCCAAATTAAATGTTATATAATTGTTTGCTTACTCAAGATTGACTTTTGTAAATAGGACAATTATGCAGTTTTCTGCCATCAAGTATACTTCTTCAATGATGAATATTTGAATGCCCCCTTACCCCAAAAAAAAAAAAAATTAGTGCCCTAAATGTGGTGAAGTTAGTTGTTAGCCAAACAACCAAGCTCATGGATAACTTTGCCACCCAGAGACTAAAAAAAAACGCACACATTTTTCAGTGCTCCACACTTAAACCCACAATGCCATGGGACTTTAGTGCTTCTCGCGCTTTAAAAAGAATTATTTCATAGGAGAGGAAGCTTAAATTCGTGTTAACGCGGAAATGAAAAGGGATGGTTTAGTTGAATCAAGATTCATTTTGAACCAATCCAAGTTTTCTGGTTGGTACCCATACATGATACATCTTGAAGGATACATCTTGAAGGAAACCAACTACACCAGGGTCGACACATCGAGCAATTTAAGAAGTCTTACAAAACAATCTTTGAAGAGCTAGTTCTGATTGCTTAACCGACCACACCCATGGAATAAGATAAGCTAATGGAAATAGAACGCCCCAAAAAATTAAACTTGCAAAAATCACTAATTCAAAATCAATCTCCCCAGTGTAAATCAAAACCCAGACTTCCAAACAGCACAAATAAAGAAACCGAAAATTAAAAGATCATAAACTTTCAATCCCACTACTTGAAGAAAAACAAAGGAAAGAACAGGACGAGCGAGAGCAAACCTGCGCACTGAGAGTGGCGTAAGGTATGGCCGCCGCAAATGGTGCCCGCTGAAGTTGACTAGAGAGTGGCTCACTGAACTTGCAAAACCGAGTAAGATATGTGATGAAAGCAGCATCAAACCGATTGGGCTGGGCTTTAATCGATTTGGGCCCAAATCTTACTCCTGCCAATTTCTCGTGCTATAAAAAATGTCCTCCTAGTCCTATCCAACAAAAAATGTCCAACAAAAAAACTCATAAATTATTTTGCATTGAAATTTACTAATTCACCCTTCAACTGAGAACTGAACCGAACTGGTCGGTTTGGTAAAATAAGAACCGTTCCTTTGCTTTTGAGCCTAACTGAGAACTAAACTGAACTAGTCGATTTAGTAAAATAAGAATCGAACCAATGTCTAATAAATGATAAAAACGATGGTTCATTTTTTGGTTGGTTCAGTTTTCGATTTTTGGTCCACTTAATTTTTTTATTAAACAAAAAATTGCAAAGATTATTCCTAACGGGTTTTTCCAAAATCATATTTTTATAAAATGTCCAAATATTTGAAAATTTCATTATTAGATTTGTTGTGTAGTATATGACTATTATACCCCTTATTTCGTTTCTCTCCTTAATGAATACATATATTAATGATATATTTTTATTTTAATATTAAATATTATACCCATTTTTATCAATATTTTATTTGATACTCCCACGATTTTGGCGTCTAGACTTTTCCATTTATCACTTTTTTCACACGATTTGTTCCCTAATTTTTGCATTTTCTTTCTCAACTTCCAACCATCAATTTCTAACATTTCCAACATTTCACATAATCGTCAAGTTCCATTTCACACAACTTTCGACCAACACGTTTTCTTCAATTTCGAAGTTGTTTGGCCATACATTTTCACATGATTTGTTTTTCCTTCCGGCAATTTTTCTTCAATTTCTTCAAATACAAATGAATTTTATATACTTCAATATATATTGCTAGTGTATACTTGTTTACATTCATTCATATATGAATAAAGTTTATATACTTTAATATACAATGTTAGTATATATCTTTTACATTATATTAAATATGATTGAGTTTTATTTAATTCAATATATATGGTAAGTATACACTTGTTTACATTCATTCATATACGAATAAAGTTTATATACTTTAGTATATAGTATTAGTATATATACATGTTTACATTATATTAAATACAAATGAATTTTATATACTTTCAATATACATTGTAAGTATACACCTGTTTACTTTCGAGATAGAATTTCAATTGTTTGCATAATCATTCTTCGGAGAATGTTTCATTTTGGACCAAAATCACGCAAAATTGCTCGTTTACTCGACTTTTCCTTTTTTGTTTCCTTCAATCAAGCACCGGTTGAGTTTTTTTGTTTTTCTTAAATAGCTTTTGTTTTTTATTATGTCTTAAAACTATCAGATTATGAAAAATAACATAGCAGTAATTGAATCATAACTTTGCTGTGTAAAATCATTATGCTCGTTAGCTAATTGTATAATAAATAATGGGTTTGACCAAAATGAAATATGGATTCTTCTATATAGGATATCTCATTAGTTGTCCCAAAAATTTACCTAAGCACATAAGGTTGGAACGTGACAACACAAGCAAAATTGGAGCTTTAGGCTTATAATCCAAGGCTGGAATGAAAAAAAAAAAAAAGTTAAATTAAAATTTAGTCTATGGCAACTTTCAATTTGTGTCTAATAAATTTACGACATATTCAAAATTTTTAAAAATTAATTGATCTATTTCAATTTTGTATTTAGTAGATCTGTGAATTTTAAAATAATCAAAGGTTCAAAGACTAAATTTGTAATTTTAAACTTTAGATATCAAATATACATAAATTTCAAAATTCATGTACTAAATTTGTAATTTAACCAAAAAAATAATAAAAATCGAGGAAGAGCTTTAGGCTTGCCCTAGAGATCAGAAAGAGTTCAAAGTTGATTGCAATTCTGCTTTGAATCTTTAAACCTTTCACATAAAAAATTTGAGCTTCATGGAACCTGGGCAGTGGGCAAATGAACCAACAAGCCAACCAATACAAGATTTGTTCTTCTTCTTATTCTTATATTATGGTTTCAATATTTCTTTAATGAATAAAATTCTGGTTGCTACCAAGTAGCTATATATATATTTAGTTAGTTAGTTATTTATTGATTAAGCTGTTAATTTGAACTACGTATCTGCTTTAATTACAGAGGTTGATTCTGACCGTTGTCATAAGAGTTTTTTTTTCCCCCCCGAAAAATGGGAGAAGACTGAAATACATTTAATTATTATCGAGTATTATTATTATTTTTATTAATTGCCATTTTTAATGCAAATTGGGGTTTTAAGGCTTAAAAAACAAGAGTTGAATTTTATTTTGGGACTGGACCTTTTCTTAGAATTGGCCTTGACATATATAAACCCCGAATTCTCTTTTTGCTTATAAATTCAGTTGAATGTTTACAAACCCATTCATATGTTTTCCCTTTTTGCTTGTTCTTAGCAAAAATCTTGTCGTTGAAAAAAGTTTGAATATGGCCTCTAATATGATTCTCTTCTTAGGGTTCTTTGTTGCAACCTACTCCATTGTTTTGGCATCTGATCCAAATCCTCTTCAAGATTTCTGTGTGGCAGATATCAATAATTAATCCAAGTGATTTTTATCTATAAATTGATATTGTTGAATTATGATCATTTTAATCTTTATAACTCAAACTTTATTTCAATTTGAATGAGTGATGTTATGTTTCTAAAAGTCTCAACACAAAATAGTTTAGTTAAATTTTCCAAGATGTCTGTGATGTTATTAAATGTCAACGTTTACTTTAAATATGACAGAGGTTATCATAAAATGGGTAAGTTTTGAAAATGAGGGTTTTTGAAGATGGGCAACATATAAGTCTCACCTCACTTTTGCACACAACTAGCCAGTTTCCTCTTTATTATTTGAAAATCTTCCCATCTTTTTTTTTCTTTTTTTTTTTAATCTTAAGCCCTAATACACAAGAAATTATTAGATGGGGCCGCCACAACATGGCTAACAATTTTGCACTCTTGGATATGGAAAAGAGAAATTATAAAAATATTTTCGCCATTGTATCCAATGGATATATTAGGGGACGGATAAATTTTTTGATCTACATTCGAAGGTCATTAAAGAGGTGTCTACATTGTGGCGGCCTCATTAAAAATTTGTCCTAATACATAATTTAGTTTAACCTTTATACCTATCTTATATTGAATTTCAACTTATTGTCTTACTTAATTTATCATTGTCCAAAAGAAAAATGTGTCATGTAAGAAAATTGTTAATATCTGCTGACGATGGGGAGGTTTATGTTTTGATTCAATGAACAGTGAGAATGAATGGTTTTGCTTGCAAGAGCCCCAATACTGTTGTAGCAGAAGACTTCTTCTTTACCGGGCTACTTATTCCGCGTAGCACAGACAACTTCCTAGGCTCCACTGTTACGCCGGTGAACGTCGAGACCTTATCGGGCCTCAACACTCTAGGCATCTCTATAGCCTGCATCGACTTCGCACCAGGCGGCGTTAACCCTCCTCACGAGCACCCTCGAGCCTCCGAGATCTTGACGGTGCTCGAGGGAAGCCTTTTGGCCGGGTTCGTGAGCTTGAACCAGGACGGCAATCGACTCTTCTCGAAGGTGCTCAACAAAGGAGACGTGTTTGTGATCCCTCAAGGAATGGTTCACTTTCAAAAGAACATTGGAAATGGCAATGCCGTGGGGATTGCAAGCTTTAGCAGCCAATTCCCAGGCGTTGACACAATGGCAAATTCTGTGTTTGGATCTACGCCTAAAATTCGTACTCATATTATTGCAAAGGCATTCCAGACTGATCGGGCCATTATTAGGAACATTCAAGCCAAGTTCTAAGTAAATGCTAGTGAAGAATTCTAAACGAAAAGCCTTTTAATTTGGGTTCTTCATGTGCTTTTTTACTTTTTGCTATGATTTGGATACTTTGTCGAAGTTGTCATACTTTATGTCAGACTATCAATAAAAATATTTTTCTGTAGAAAAATCAATTTTGATCGGTGAACCCATTGTCACTAGAAACTTTAAATTAACTTGAATAAATGTTGTAATTTTGTCTAACAAGAAAATAATGGTTGAAGTTTGAAAAATTTTGAAAACAAAAATTGAAAGTTGTTTTGAAAATAATTTACTGAATAAACCCTAACCTAATTATTCTTTTTTCCAAGGGCTTACTTGTTATATATATATAATGAAAAACATTCTAAAAATCATAGCCAAATCTTAAAAAGTTTGCAAAGTTATATTTTTAATTCTTTAAATTTATCTAACATTTCAGTTGAATGAACCATTATTTTTTTTACACCAAATGTAGATTATGAGGATTTTAACCTTAAGAGAAGGAATAACATTTGGCAGAAAAATTTAACCCCTTATTAACACGCCACATTATCAACTATATTCTGTTTAAATATCTAAAAAGTAAAAGATGCATTAAATAAAGACACTCTCATTCAAATCAATTCAAATTACATAGCTGATAATTAAACAAATTAACAACTCTCAAAACGAATACAAACAGAAACACGCATCCAACCAAATAAAGAATCAAAGATTTCACATTCAGGACAACTCAAAACATAAAAATTATAAACCTCTAAACCAACGTCTAGAACTTGGCTTGAATTCCAGCGATAATGGCTTTATCAGTTTGGAAAGCCTTCGCAAGAATATCAGTTGGGATGTCAGGATTTGATCCAAACACAGCATTAGCAATGGTAATAACACCGGGGTTCTGGCTACTGAGAGCGGCAAGAGCAACTGCCGGTCTGTGGCCGATATTCTGCTGGAAGTGAATGAGACCAATGGGAAAAACAAACACATCACCCTTCTCAAGCACCTTGGTGAAGAGACGATTCTCGGTGTTGGAGGTGACGAAACCAACGAGGAGGGTTCCTTCGAGGACGGTCAAGATCTCGGTGGCTCGCGGGTGAGTGTGCGGAGGATTGATGCCCCACGGAGCGTAGTCGACACGTGCCAAAGAGATGCCAAGAGTGTTGAGCCCGGGGATTTGCACCACATTCACAGCAGTCACTCGAGATCCCACTGGATTTGATGTGTTGCCTACTTTGTTGAGTCCACTGAAGAAGAAATCATCAGCTGTCACAACTTTGGGATCTTTACACACAGCTCCATTCACTTTCACTGCAAAATCACAAGCAAAAATAAGTTAATACATGTTAATATATCAAGCTAAGCAAGGCATAAGACATATGTCATTGATTATGAGGTCGGATATTTGAATCCTTCACTTCACTAGTTGTTGAACTTAAAAAAAATAACTTTTGAAAAGGGTTTATATATTTACCCATACTGTTTGGATCTGCAACGCAAAAATCTTGAAGAGGACTGGGATCAGATGCGAAAACAGCAACGAAACACGTTGCGATGAGAAGTCCCAAAACGATGGATTTGGATGTCATGGCCAATGAAGCAATAATCAGGGAGAAGAATATATTATATCTCGGTTTGCAGAAGAGAATTAAAATGTTTTGATGTTGAGTTTGTGAAATTAGAATCCAAAAAGCGTCCTTTTATAGATAGAATATGGATGAAGGAAGCTTATGGTTTTGAAGGAGTCTAATTTGGCTGTCCACCATATGTTTGAAATGGTAAAATAAATCCTGAATCTCCTCATATTCATTTTAAACTTCAGAGATGGCGGGCAGCAGATATATTTATATGCATCTATTCTAATCTTATAGCCATTTGTGTGCAAATTCCCTGTTTATAGTTGGACGATGAGATAAAAAATTCAAAATATGTTATTTTATAGTATATTAAAGATTACATATACTCTAAAATATTTTGGGTTTCAGGGTAGCTAATTAACATGGTATCAAAATAAACTTGTTAAATTATAAATTTGGTCTCTTTGGTTTGGAGAAAATTAGAATTTAGTCCCTATGCTTTTAAAAGTTAGAATTTTGTTCTTATCATTTGATAAAATCTCATAATTAGTCTCTATGGTAGGATAGAATCCTCATAAGTCATAACTAGCTGTTCTTATGAGTATGAACTATTTATGAGGGTTTTATCGATGAATTCTAACTTTCAAAACCATAAAAACTAAATTTTAATTTTTTTTGGACTAAATTTATAATTTAATCCAATAGAATTCTTGTGTGGTTAGAAAATTTTCTAGTCTCAATTTACTCCCCATCAATTCTTGTGTGGTTAGAAAATTTTCTAGTGATCTCAATTTACTCCCCATCAATTTAATACAAATAGGCATTCGTTGTATTTACGTGTATATGATTTTGATCTTAAAGAGAATCCTTAAAAAATCATAATTTTTTTTTGAATTTCCTATTATTCCAGCTGCCCTCATTAAAATAATATAATGAAATGATATTGACTGTCATAAAGATATCAATAAGCATGAATGCATGATAGATGCCAAATGCTACATTTTGGGTCTACGATGATGTCATTTACATAAAAATTTGCTGTCTCCGAGGGGAAAAAAAAACATACAAAACTTGTTTGAATTTGTTGGGTCGCATGTGTTTGTGTTTGGTGGAAGAATAAAAGTCAATTTTAATACAAAATTTTCCATTTTATCCGTCTAATATATTAGTCAAATGTTGATGTATTAGTTTCCTCTAATTGTTCCACCTAACTATTACATTAGATATATTAAATCATTTTTTATTGGCTAATCAAGTTATAGACCATCTCCTCTTTCGTATTTATTTGTTAATGGATTATATTCAAATAGATTTTTTTTAGTTCAATAATATATGTAGTAAGATTCAAACTTCTGACTTCTTTGTCTAGAATATATATCGTAATGAACAAATATCTTATATATCTGAACAAATTATTTATTATTAAATTAGAAGATTGTTGTAAAATCCTTAAATTTGCAATTCCGTCATTCCCCCTTTATTTCTCTATCATCGATTCTCTCAGTCTGCCATCGTCACTAAGCTCAACATCGCCATCGTTACCCTCTCTCACTCAACAGCTGTCGTCGTCAAATCTCAACAGTTCCTTGTCGCTAATATTTAGGACGATGTGGGTCATCATACTAGTTGAACTACATTTTTTTTTTTTTGCAGCAACTGCAATTGATAAACCAGCAGTGCATGCTCCTTCAGCTAGAGCAGAAGGTGCTCGATCAAGGCCAGCAAATCCTACAACTCAGTCAGGACATTATGCAAGCAGCTGAGCTCACTGAGCCAGCCCTTCTGCCACTTTATGTAGATGCAGTTCTATTGAACCATGCAGAAAAAGGTGGTGTGGTTGCTGCAAGCAAGATAAACTTTGCACAACACTACAATAAAATTATGTTTTTCCGACGCAGACAATCCCGATGCACCAAAATGCGTAGACAAATGTGGCTACTATCGACGCAGTCGAGACGGTGTCAGGCAATCCTATATACAAAGTGTCTCCCGACGCACAGATTGTAGCGCGTCGGAATAGACCCCCTCTCCGAACGCGGAAGCACACCGCGTCGGGACAGAGGGGGAGATAAAGGATATGCCGACTCTCAAGTATAGCGCATCGCTGAAAAGTTACTTTTCCCGACGCCTATACCTTTGCGTCGGGAAAAGTCTGATTAAAATCTCCCCAAATTCGCGAAAACAGAAACCCTCGCCCCTCTTTTTCCATTTTCTTCTTCCTTCGAGTGGTCGTCACAGCTTGAGTAGATCGCCCAGTCGCCAGCTCCGACGAGGATCCGACCGCAGCCGCCATCTGTGAAGCAGCTGCCGTGGTCTTCGCCTGTCCGTGCTTAGCCGCCGAAACATCGCTTTCTTCTATTCGTCGTAGCAGTTTTTCTCCATTAGCCATTTCTCCTCCACCAGTCGTTGCTGCCTTCGGTACCAGCCCTCGTCGTCGCCACCAAATCTTCGTCGTTCGGTACTGTCGTTGCCGTTATCAGTTGTCGTCACCACCATGGTAAGGATCTCGTTTTCAATTTGAACTAAGTCTAACTTTGAATGACAAAATATTTAGTATCATTTTATATGTAAACATTTGTAGTAATATATTTTGATTTGTTTAATTTAAATGATATTTTGAATGCAATTTAGAATATGTTTTATTTTGTATATATGTATATTCTACAACAGAATTAAAAAAAAACAAGATTCAATGGAAACACACACACATATCTACAATGGTTCTGCCGACGCCAGCTAAAACGGCGTCGGCAAATCCAGTTTGCAAGACTATGTCGACGCCCATCAATTATGTGTCGTCATAGACCCCTTATACCGACAAGTATAGTGGCGCGTCGGCATAAAGTTGGCATGATGGATCTGCCGACGCGGACATGAGTGCGTCGGCAGATCCAGTTTTCTGCCGACGTGGGAACTTATCAGCGTCGGCAGAAGCTCTGCCGACACCGTTTTCCCTACGTCGTTGCCGACGCCAAAAAAAACGTCGGCATAGGATTTACCAACGCGGTTTTCGCTTTTACCGACGTTTTCTCGCGTTGGTAAAAGGTCACATTTTTGTAGTGAAAACTATTGCCAATGCGGCATAAGATGCCGTAATGGTCGCCCTAGCGTCGAGTCTGCGGTTGGTGAGGGCGTCGAGGTTGCAGTTGGCGAGGGCACCGAGGAGCCCACTAAGCCAGCCCTTACTGCCACTCTCTATAGATGCAGTTCTTATGAGCCATGCAGAAAAAGGGGTATGGTTGCCGCAAGCAAGGTAAACTTTGCACAAACTATTACCAATGCGGCAAAATATGCCGTAATGGTCGCCCTGACGTTGTAGCTGTAGTTGGCGAGGGCGTCCACGCTGCGGTTGGTGAGGGCGTCGAGGCTACGGTTGGAGAGGGCATCGAGGCTGCAGTTGGCGACAATGCTGAGGTTGCCGTTTAAGGATGCCACGGATCCAGTAAATATCATGTAGATATGAACTTTTAGACAAATAGAGGTATTAATGGGAATTCATACGTAAAGTTTACAACATTCGTTAACATAGACCATACTATATATGAATTTTGAGAAACATGGATGAACCCCATCTCTACTTGTGGGGTTTTCATTGTCAAAAAAATCCTTAAATTTGCATAAAATTATTTACATAATTCAAATATATGTGATAATTATGACCGACCCCTCATGACATTATATATATTTTTTATAATCTCAAAACCTTTATAGTCCAATGATCATTTGATCATCCGATAATTATTAAAAAAAAAAAAAAAGAAAAAAAAAAGAAAGAAAGAGGAAGATCATTGGAGAATTAGTCCAAATGTGATAGGTAATATATGTAAATGATATATCCCTTGAATGAAAAAATACTTTATTATAAGGTAACTTTCAAATTAGATTAACTTTCACCATTCAATATACACACCATGGGCTCGATTTAATTCTCATCGTGCACTAATACTGTTGTTGCCAAATTTTGGACAGAAAAAAATTCATCTGATCCCCACGTGACAACGACGGTGAATTTGTATTATCGGGGGAAGAACGCGACTTGCAAGATAAGAAAAACCTGGACACCGGTGTGGTGTAGGGCACATAGGCTCCAATGCTTAAGTCAGGGAGGGTTTAGAGAGAATTTGGTAGTTATCCGAGAGTTTTGAAGGATGGAATGAACTTACTTTGCTCTCTCTTTAAGAAAAGCTTCAATACCTTCATTCCTAGGGCTTGGGCTTTCTCCTGCCTCTCATTTTGGGCTGGTCTCCTCTCGATTTCAGTCCGTTTTGACTTCGTATTGGGCTTCTTTCTCGTTTGGTCCTTCGTTGCAACCCTTTAGCCAGCTTATTTTTGTTGGTCCAATCTCACCCACTAATTAAATCCCCTTCATTTGAAACTGTCAACTTGCATTTTATTTATGTATCGAAAAAGAGAAAAGAAACCTTACACACACACGCTCACTGAAGATAGAAACCTTGCACATAATTTGTGAAAGAGAATGTATACTCTCAAAACGTTGCTAAATCTGTATGCCTAGTCATCATGGAATTATTTGTAATTTATAATAATAATAATAATTATTATTATTACTATAATATAATAGACTAATCTATTCCCTTTGAATAGCTAGTTTTATTTTCCCTTCACCACAGGACAATATAGAGAAAAAGGTGATGACCGATGAGATTTTATTTTATATCCTCGGTCCCCTCCCCCACCGCGAAAAGGGACACAACACATCCTGAAATAACTAATCAGGATAGATATATAAGCTTATATAAATTTTAACCTCATAAATTATATAAAAAAATCATTTAAAAAAAAATTCAATAGACATTGTACTAAAGGTTGAGTCATTTATAATGAGAGTTATCCTTTTTTTTTTTAGGAAACAATGAATTATCCAATTAATTAATTCATATATCTTTTGTGAGTTTATTTCAATTATCTCTATATAAATGTAACTGTTGTATGGTCATGGTATCTATATTAATGGTACGGATTAAAATTTATTAAGAAAATTAGAAAAATCAAAATTTACTCCTATATTTGGCAAGTACATAGTATAAATTTTCACTTAAGCATTCAATTTCATCAATTTAGATCCTAAATTTAGATAATGTTGTAATTAATTTTTACCTTTCTATCCAAATTTCACTAATTCACCCACTTATTTTAACACAAAGTAATATAAAAAGCTCAAAAACTCATTAATTTAATTACAATCAAGTTTTGCACAAAATTCAATCATTAAACAATAACTCCACCAAAACTTACCAAGTTGAATACAAAACTAGTTTTGATGTTTTTTTTTTCTTTTTTCTGAATCCAATTAATTGCACAAATATATTTTTTATGATGTATTGGACACACATGAGAATACTTTTTTAACCATTTCTCGAATGAAAACCTACTATAAAGTATACATTGCAATCCTTTTTAAATTTTAAGATGAAAATTGTAACTCTTATCCAAGTTTAATTAAGGTGCAATTTGATGAATCAGGGTTAGAATGGATCATTTTCAAATTTATTAACATACATTTTCTTAATAAACTAAATGGCTTAGACATTAGTATGATCTCGTTTTAGTGTTAGCCAAATATTTTTATCTAAGAGGCGAGTTAATAATTTTTATGATGGAACAACTTGATTTTCATTATTTTGGTAGCCATTGATACCAATATTTATATTATTATTATATTAATGAAATTTCAAAATCACATTTAAAAGTTACCTATATGCATGTGTTGGAATAGAAATTTTGACTAACCCAAAATTACCACGTCATTACCCAACATTGATGACGAAATTATATTTAATTAGGGATTAATTAAATTTGCAAAGATTCCTATATTAAATTATGACAGATTCAAATACACTATTGGGTTTTTTTGAAATTTGGAAGACAAAAGCCCAAATTGAAGGCCCAATCCAGATGTTAGCCCAAAGGCAACTGAGCCCAGTTCAAAGAAACTGGCCCAAAGTCAACTAGGCCCAGTCAAAATGGCCAGGCCCAAATTCAACCAGGCCCAGTCCAGATGCTAGGCCCAAAATGCTGGCCCAAGGTCAACCAGATCCAATCCAAATGGGTTGGCCCAAAATTAATTGGGCCCAGTCCAACAGGCCCAAGCCCACCTGGGGCCCATGAAGAACTCTATAAATAGAGAGCTTCCTCATTCATTTCAGGGGTTCAGAACTGAAGAAGCTCAGAGAGAATTCAGAAACAAAGCTCAGAAGACTCCAGAAGCTCCTGAAGATCAAACACCATATGAACGAAGAACACGTCACAGAAATCAAGAACACTCCAAGAATCCATTGAAGTTCCAACCTCGAGAGCAAGCTATTCAGCCCTCGGTCAAATCATACATGTAGGAGAGAGAATCAGAGGATCAAATACTAGAGATTGTACTCACTATACTGAAATCAATACAAACACAAGTGATTTACACGTGTTAAATTTCCCTGTTGAAATTTTGTGTGAACAGATTGGCACGCCCAGTGGGACCACTCTACCTCTCATCTCTTTCTCCTTCAGATCAAATCATGGCACCAAAGAAAGCTGCATCAAAGACTACTGCTTCAAGCGACACATACGCAGGACCAGTTACTCGCAGTCGTTCGAGAGGGGCTGAGATAAGTGAAGGTCGAACCCCTGACACAATGGCAAGCAGAATCATAAAACTGATTTATGAGTCTGCTAAAAGCAAAGTCACTATCAAAGACAACCCGCTATTTGACAAGCCCATTACCGCTTCCGATCAACTGAAGGAGACATCGAACCCTGATGTGATGTCTGTTATGATGGCTGATGTCGACCCCGATGAGAGGATGGCGGAGATGGAAAGAAAGATCAACCTCCTGATGAAGGCGGTGGAAGAAAGAGATCTTGAAATCGCCCATCTAAAAAATCAAGTTCAGAGCAAAGAAATGGCTGAGTCGAGTCAAACCCCTGCTGTAAGAAAAAATGACAAGGGAAAGGCTATCATCCAAGAGGAGCAACCACGACACCCTGCTTCAGTTGCTTCCTTATCTGTCCAACAACTGCAGGACATGATCATGAACTCTATCAGGGCTCAATATGGTGGGCCCACTCAAAACCCTCTCATGTACTCCAAACCGTACACCAAGAGGATCGATAACTTGAGGATGCCCGCAGGATATCAGCCTCCGAAATTCCAGCAGTTTGATGAGAAGGGCAACCCTAAGCAGCATATTGCCCATTTCGTTGAAACCTGCGAGAATGCCGGGACGCGCAGTGACCTCTTGGTCAAGCAGTTTGTTCGTACCTTGAAAGGAAATGCCTTTGATTGGTACACTGACTTAGAGCCTGAGACGATTGACAGCTGGGAGCAGTTTGAGAGAGATTTCCTGAATCGCTTCTACAGTATGAGGCGAACTGTCAGTATGATGGAACTTACCAACACCAAACAGCGCAAGGGTGAGCCTGTCATTGACTACATCAACCGTTGGAGGGCCCTGAGCCTCGACTGCAAAGATCGACTCACAGAAGTGTCTGCTGTTGAAATGTGCACCCAAGGTATGCATTGGGGACTACTTTATATTTTGCAGGGAATAAAACCTCATTCTTTTGAGGAGCTAGCAACCCGTGCTCACGACATGGAGCTAAGCATCGCTACGAGAGGGAATAAAGACCTCCTAGTCCCATACGTGAAGAAAGAAAGAAAAGAGTTTAAAGGCGCAGAGAAGGCTACGAAGAGTGCCGCCAAAGAATCCATGGTCGTCAACACGACCCCGCTGAAGTTTTCCTCAAAAGGAAAAGAAATCAAGCCAGATAAGCAACAGGTAGTGGGCGAGAGACGCCGCCCAACTTTGAAAGAGAGACAAGAAAAAATGTACCCGTTTCCAGACTCTGACATCCCAGACATGTTGGAGCAACTGTTAGAAAAACAACTCATTGAGCTCCCAGAATGCAAGCGACCAGGGGAGCTTGGAAAGGTAGGCGATCCAAATTACTGTAAGTACCACCGCGTTGTTAGTCATCCGGTGGAAAAATGTTTTGTTTTGAAAGAGCTGATTTTGAGATTGGCTCGTGAGAAGAAAATTGAGTTAGACCTCGATGAGATAGCTCAAACAAATCATGCCGCAATAGTGACAAATCCAAGTGTTCAACCGTCTGCAATACCCTTACACGAGAATGGAGAGTGCCTGATCCATTTTGGGTCCTTTGAACCCATTGCGGTTCGGTCACCAAAGATTGCCTCAAGCAAGGATGTTCAAGAAAGAAGTCACCAAAAGAAGAACACTCAAGAGAAGTGCGAACAGATTGAAGACGAAAATAGCGGGTGGATTGTCCTGACCCGTCGCAAAAAGCGACGACAGAACTACATTCAGAAGGAAACTCGTGTGTTTCGAGAGAGAAAAAGAAGAAGTAAACTCCCAAGAAGAAAAAGCAAGAAGATTACCAGAAAGTCGAAGCTTATAATGCAAGAAAGCGAAGAGCTCTTCCGGCCTCGACAGACAGTTACTTTAGCGGAATTCTTCCCAAGTAACTTCCTAGAAAACAGCCAAGAAGAAACACTTGAGGTTGTTGCATGTCACGCCATCAACACTAATGAAAAGCCGACAAACTCGTTGGAAAAGTCAACCGAGCTAGGAAGCTCATCTTCCTTCAGCATAGAAGACTTGTTGTCACTCCCCCAGGCAGCCAAAGGCGCTCTCATTGAGGCCTTGATAGATTCTGATAGTGCAAGTGCCCCGACCTCTATGGCGCGCCCATGTGCCTCATGCTGCATGTCAATAGGTTTTACCGATGAAGACTTGTTGCTAGGGTCAAAGCCTCACAATAGGCCGTTGTTCGTCTCAGGATACATTCGAGAACAGAAGGTCGGTCGAATCCTCATTGACGATGGATCAGCTGTTAATATAATGCACAAGTCAACTATGAAGGGGGTCAACGAGCAATTGGCATGGTCCGCTTGGAGCTCATCATCGGTGACTTAAAAGCCGAAACTCTGTTTCATGTTATCGACTCTAAAACCACCTACAGGTTGCTGCTAGGTCGGCCTTGGATCCATGGAAACGGAGTGATAACTTCCACGTTGCATCAATGCTTCAAGTTTTACCAAGATGGCATCAAGAAAGTGGAGGCTGACACAATTCATTTTCAGAGGCTGAGTCCCATTTTGCTGATGCAAAGTTTTACATGAAGGGCGACAATGTAGGAGAAACTGTGCCCGCGGAGGTCCCTTTGATCAAAGGCAGTGATAAAGTCAAGCCAGAGCCACTAATTGAAAAGAAAAAGGAAGTCGTCAAAGAAACAAAGATATCTGATGCTAGCAAAGGTGAAGCCTCAACAGACCTTGCAGGAGACAAAGTTTCGAAAGACAGAGACGTCCCAAGTCCCCCTATCTTGCACTACGTCCCTTTATCTCGACGGAAGAAGGGTGAATCACCTTTTGCTGAATGTTCAAGAAATTTGAGAGTCGGGGATATTGAAATCCTGAAAGAAAACTTCATCACGCCTCTCACCAAGATAGCAAAGCAAGAGGTCAAGAAACCCGACGATGGTCAAGTAAAGGCAGTTTTACCTAAGAGACGAACGAAGGACGGATTTGATCCTAAGGCGTATAAGCTTCTGGAAAAAGCCGGTTACGACTTTTCAAAGCACACCAAGTTCGAGAGTCTAAAGATCATTGATGAAAGACCCGAACTATCTTCAACGCAAAAGAAGTTTTTAAAGGAGGGTTACACTTTACCTACGTCAAGAAGGGGGCTTGGATATAAGTCGCCCGAACCTGTTCGCATAACCAGAAGAGGGAAAGCAAAAATGGCAGACGTGAATCACATAACGGTGAATGAAGTCAATAATCAAAGAAAAAAAGAAAACACCAACCAAAGGATTCCTACTCTTAGGCGCATCAAGCCGCCAATCGCACGCACTTCAGTCTCGCAGAGGTTAGGTAAGGCTGTAACAAGGGAAGAGGAGTCACCGCTTAATACTGGCTCCACTCGACTTTCAGCTTTTCAAAGGTTGAGCAAGCCCATCGTGGGAGAATGAAGTACCTTATCAACTCAAACTTCTGATACCACTCGACCCTCGGCCCTTCAAAGGTTAAGTATACCTGCATATGAAGAAAAGAATACCTCTTCAACACCAACTTTGGTGCGACCGTCAGCCCTCCAAAGATTAGGCATGTCCACAAAGAAGAGGAAGAATATACTCTCAATTTCAGCTGTGACACGACCATCAGCTCTTCAAAGGCTAAGCGTACCTACGTCGAGAAATGAAGGGCATATCGCGTCAGTATTCGACCGAATTCAACCTGAAAGTTCGGTGGAGACTTCAAAAGATTAGCTTTGCAGCGAGAAAAGAATTGACAGAGACATTCGTAGCATTGTTCCCTCTCGGATGAAAAGAAAAATATTTGTTGCGGTCAACACGGAGGGTTCGTTAAAAGTAAAACGACGTGACATAGTCATCACTAATCCCCCAGAGGAGGATTTAGAGCAAGATGAAGGTGAGACCTCTTGCCACCATATCACAATTGAAGAAGAGTCGGAAACTGAGATGTCTGAAGAAGATGCAGACGAAGCTCCACTGCCACTTGAAGATGGTATTCAGTCAACGGTGGACGAACTTAAAGAAGTGAATCTTGGATCGACGGAAGAACCGCGCCCCACTTTTATAAGTGCGTCACTGACTCTTGAAGAAGAAGGTGAGTACATGAACCTGCTTACCTCGTATAAAGACGTATTTGCTTGGTCTTATAAAGAGATGCCAGGACTTGACCCTAAAGTGGCTGTCCACCACCTTGCCATCAAACAGGGGTATCGACCAGTAAAGCAGGCCCAACGACGTTTTTGACCTGAACTTATTCCTCAAATTGAGACAGAGGTCAATAAGTTGATTGAAGCCGGATTCATCCGCGAGGTAAGATACCCAACTTGGATTGCCAACATTGTTCCTGTCAGGAAAAAGAATGGACAGCTCCGCGTTTGTGTTGACTTTCGCGACTTAAATAACGCATGTCCAAAAGACGACTTTCCGTTGCCCATCACAGAAATCATGGTCGACGCCACCACAGGACACGAAGCTTTGTCTTTCATGGATGGGTCATCAGGTTATAATCAAATTCGGATGGCTCTCGAAGATGAAGAAATGACGGCTTTTCGAACTCCTAAGGGGATATATTGTTATAAGGTGATGCCCTTTGGATTGAAGAACGCTGGCGCCACTTATCAACGTGCCATGCAGAAATTTTTTGATGACATGTTACACAAACATGTTGAGTGTTACGTTGATGACCTCGTGGTCAAGTCTAAGAAGCGACAAGATCACTTAAAAGATCTTAAGATGGTATTTGATCGCCTAAGGAAATATCAACTGAGGATGAATCCTCTCAAGTGTGCATTTGGCGTAACATCTGGAAAATTCCTCGGGTTCATTGTAAGACATCGAGGGATCGAGATAGACCAATCAAAGATCGACGCCATCCAAAAGATGCCGAGGCCGAGAAACTTACGAAAGTTGAGAGGGCTGCAGGGGCGTTTGGCCTATATCAGGAGATTCATCTCCAACCTGGCTGGTCGATGTCAACCTTTTCAAAGGTTAATGAAGAAGGGAGAAAGCTTCGAGTGGGATAAGGCATGTCAGAACGCTTTTGAAAGCATCAAGAAGTACCTGCTTAATCCCCCTGTATTAAGTGCTCCGGTAGCAGGGAAGCCATTGATATTGTACATCGCAGCACAAGAAAGATCGCTCGGAGCACTTCTAGCGCAAGAAAGGGAAAGAGGGAAGGAGCGAGCCCTCTACTACCTAAGTAGAACTTTGAACGGGTCCGAAGTGAAGTATTCTCCAATTGAAAAAATGTGTCTTGCTCTTTTCTTCTCTATAGACAACCTAAGGCACTACATGCAAGCATTCACAGTGCACTTAGTAGCAAAAGCTGACCCGATCAAGTACGTTTTATCAAGATCGATAATTTCTGGGCGTTTAGCTAAATGGGCGATCTTGCTCCAACAGTACGACATTGTTTACGTGCCTCAGAAGGCGATAAAGGGGCAAGCGTTGGCTGATTTTTTGGCTAGTCACCCCATTCCATCAGACTGGAAGTTGTGCGAGGACCTACCCGACGAGGAGGTCTTCTATATTCAAAACATGGAGTCATGGACCATGTACTTCGATGGCGCGGCACGAAGAGATGGAGCGGGGGCAGGCATTGTCCTTATTTCACCGGAGAACCATATGCTTCCTTACAGCTTCACACTGAGTGAATTATGTTCGAACAATGTGGCTGAATACCAAGCATTAATAATCGGCCTTCAGATGGCCATGGAGATCGGCATCACGTGCATAGAAGTCTATGGAGATTCGAAATTAGTCATTAATCAACTCACACTCCAGTATGAGGTAAAGCACGAGGACTTGAAGCCTTATTTTGACTACGCAAGGAAATTGCTGGAGAAATTTGACAGCGTAGCACTCGAACATATTCCAAGAGCAAAGAATAAGAAAGCAGACGCGCTAGCAAACTTGGCCACTGCCATGACGATTCCAGGAGATGAAACGATGAACATTTCATTTTGCCAAAAATGGATCGTGCCACCAGTCGAAGACGAACATGAAGGAATAAACGTAATATCAGTCTACACTATTGAAGAAGAGGACTGGCGACATTCCATTGTAGACTATCTCCAACATGGAAAGCTCCCTGCAGAACCCCGACGCAAGGCTGATGTACGAAGAAGGGCTTCCCGATTCATCTATTATAAAGAGACCCTCTATCGCCGCTCTTATGAAGGACTATTCTTTCGATGCCTGGGAACAGACGAATCCATCAAAGCACTAGAAGAGGCACATTCAAGGGTCTGCGGGGCTCACCAGTCAGGTCCAAAACTCCACTTTCAATTGAAAAGAATGGGCTACTACTGGCCTACGATGGTCCATGACTCAATGGAATACGCAAAGAAATGTGAAGCCTGTCAGTTCCATGCAAACTTCATTCATCAGCCGCCAGAGCCCCTACATCCGACTGTTGCTTCATGGCCCTTTGAAGCTTGGGGTCTCGATCTTGTTGGTCCGATAACGCCTAAGTCATCAGCAGGCCACTCTTATATCCTTGCAGCAATAGATTACTTTTCAAGATGGGCCGAAGCAGTAGCACTAAAAGAGGCCAAGAAAGAAAATGTGGCAGACTTCATTCGAACTAACATCATCTACCGCTACGGCATCCCACATCGTATTGTGACAGATAATGGGAGACAATTCTCCAACAGTCTAATGGACAGGTTGTGTGAGAAATTCAAGTTCAAGCAGTACAAGTCATCCATGTACAACGCTGCAGCAAATGGGTTGGCAGAGGCGTTCAACAAAACGTTGTGCAACTTGCTGAAGAAGGTAGTCTCTAAGACAAAAAGAGATTGGCGAGAAAGAGTTGGTGAAGCACTCTGGGCTTATAGAACCACGCATCGCACTCCCACAGGAGTTACACCCTATTCCCTCGTTTATGGGGTAGAGGCCGTGCTCCCTTTGGAGAGAGAAATTCCGTCATTGAGGATGGCTGTGCAGGAAGGGCTAACAACAGAAGATAATGCGAAATTACGCCTTCAAGAGTTGGAAGCACTCGATGAGAGAAGATTGGATGCTCAACAGGCGTTGGAATGCTATCAAGCACGAATGACGAAAGCATTTGATAAAAGTATTAGACCGCGCTCATTTCAAGTTGGTGATCTCGTGCTCGCTGTTCGAAGGCCAATCATTACTAC
The DNA here is from genome assembly GCA_033996785.1 of Trichosanthes truncata. Lineage (NCBI taxonomy): Eukaryota > Viridiplantae > Streptophyta > Magnoliopsida > Cucurbitales > Cucurbitaceae > Trichosanthes > Trichosanthes truncata. The sequence goes on along the minus strand of JAWPNB010000004.1, from coordinate 29,761,571 downwards.
GCGACATACGGGAAACAAGTTCACAACTAAATGGGATGGTCCCTACATTGTCAAAGAAGTTTACACAAATGGAGCATACAAGATTGTTGACAAAGACGGCTTAAGGATTGGCCCCATCAACAGAAAGTTTCTCAAAAAATTTTATGCATAAAATGTAAACACTCATAATCGTAAGAGTATAAACTACATGTTGCTCCTGGCCCGCATGAGCTTAAAAGGTGAACGGCCCATTTGAAAGAAAAAATGTATGTATTAAATGAACTACGTTATGACTTGATCCCTTCCATTAAAAGGGTACGTAGGCAGCTTAAAGGAAACAAAAAAACTTTAAGTTCAGTCAAAGCAATAAACAAAAAAAATCCAAGCTAGAAGTAGAATTCCAAGAAATTATTATTCATGAGCAAATAGGGTTACAAATGGGCCAATTGAGCCAACAGTACATCTACAAGATAATAATAAAGACAAAGAAAAAGAAAGGCTAAGTTGTCCAATTGAAGTCTCGCGGTTCTTGTCACGCACCTTCTAAGCAATCACGAAGCGTTGTAAGGCTCTCAATCAAGGCACTTTTAACTGCACTCATGTCTTCACATATTTTGGAGACTTCAAGTTGCAGCCGATCTAAGGACTTATCTTCCTCAAAGATGAGCGTTAAGATTCTCTAATGGTCAGCTTCGAAATTTTTGAGTTGGATATTGATTCTTCAATCTCAAGAAGTGTTTGCTCAGACTCCTGCTGGAGTGCACTTTTCTTTTCAAGGGAGGGGTGCGACGCTGCAGCTCATTGTACTTTCCCAGATGGCGAAAGTATTCACCTACGAGCTGACAAAGAGGCGGGAAGTCGTATGCATACGAGAGAGCTTTGCTCACTTTAAGTTTGAGTTTTGTTCTCTCCAAGTTTGGTTCATTGCTCCTCCAAGTCCAGGGTCCATGCTTTGCTCACTTCAAGTTCAAGTCCGAGTGTTCGCTCCCTCAAGTTCAAGTTTGGGCTTTGATTGCAATCAAGTTCATGTTCGAGCTTCACTCATCTTCAAGTTCAAGTATGTTTGACCTTCCTTGCTACAAGTACAAGTTTGAGTTTCGCTCGAATTCAAGTTCAATCCGAAGCTTTCGTCGTTGTTCCGTCTCCAAGTTGGTCGCTTCGTCGTTGCTTCGCATCTCCAAGTCTAGAGGCTCCGTTTGTCGACGTTTGCTTCTCCGCTAAGTCAGAAGGCTTCGCCGTCATCGCTCGCTCCTTCGTCAAGTCAAGAGGTTTCGTTCGCCATCGCTCGCTCCTCCGCCAAGTAAAGAGGCTTCGTCTTCTTCTTCGTCTGCGACCTCACTTCATCTTCGTCAAAGTTGAAGCAACAAATGAGGGATCCACTTAGCCACATCTGGTGCTGAAGTTGAAGCAGCCGTGAAGGTGAACCATCCTTAGCAAGGGGTCACCTCCAGCATTGAACATCCTTCTCTGGTGGGGAAGCTGCCATGAAGGTGAACCATCCTTAGCAAGGGGTCACCTCCAGCATTGAACATCCTTCTCTGATGGGGAAGCTACCATGAAGGTGAACCATCCTTAGCAAGGGGTCACCTCCAGCATTGAACATCCTTCTCTGGTGGGGAAGCTGCCATGAAGGTGAACCATCCTTAGCAAGGGGTCACCTCCAACATTGAACATCCTTCTCTGTTGGGGAAGCCGCCATGAAGGTGAACCATCCTTAGCAAGGGGTCACCTCCAGCATTGAACATCCTTCTCTGATGGGGAAGCCGCCATGAAGGTGAATCATCCTTAGCCTAAGCCAGGAGTTTGGTCACCTCTAGCATTGAACATCCTTCTCTGGTGGGGAAGCTGCCATGAAGGTGAACCATCCTTAGCAAGGGGTCACCTCCAGCATTGAACATCCTTCTCTGGTGGGGAAGCCGCCATGAAGGTGAACCATCCTTAGCAAGGGGTCACCTCCAGCATTGAGCATCCTTCTCTGATGGGGAAGCCGCCATGAAGGTGAATCATCCTTAGCCTAAGCCAGGAGTTTGGTCACCTCCAGCATTGAACATCCTTCTCTGATGGGGAAGCCGCCATGAAGGTGAATCATCCTTAGCCTAAGCCAGGAGTTTGGTCACCTCCAGCATTGAACATCCTTCTCTGGTGGGGAAGCTGCCATGAAGGTGAACCATCCTTAGCAAGGGGTCACCTCCAGCATTGAACATCATTCTCTGTTGGGGAAACCGCCATGAAGGTGAACCATCCTTAGCAAGGGGTCACCTCCAGCATTGAACATTCTTCTCTGATGGGGAAGCCGCCATGAAGGTGAACCATCCTTAGCCTAAGCCAGAAGTTTGGTCACCTCTAGCATTGAACATTCTTCTCTGGTGGGGAAGCCGCTATGAAGGTGAACCATCCTTAGCAAGGGGTCACCTCCAGCATTGAACATCCTTCTCTGGTGGAAAAGCTGCCATGAAAATGAACCATCCTTAGCAAGGAGTCACCTCCTGTGTTGAACATCCTGCTCTGGTGGAGAGGCCACCATGAAGGTAAACCAGCCTTAGCAAGGAGTGGTCACCTCCAGTTTTGAAATTGAAGCCGCCGTGAAGGTGAGCCAGCCTTAACAAGGAGTGGTCACCTCCAGTTTTGAAATTGAAGCCGCTGTGAAAGTGAACCAGCCTTAGCAAGGAGTGGTCACCTTCAGTTTTGAAATTGGGTCACCTCCAGAGTTGAAACATCGTGGAAGGATGGCATCTTAGCTGCAAAAAAAAAAAAAAAAAGAAAAAAAAAAGGCATACATGATTGTTATAATTTACCTTGTAAATAGAGGCTCACTCCAAAAAAATATTTGTGGGTCTTGGTAAGTATGCAAGTCTCTGAAAAAAAAAAGGAAAAAAAAAAGGAATGAGACACTGTAAAAAAAAAAAGAAAAAAAAAACTTAAAAAAAAGGTTTGTTTGAAATAAAAAAAAAACTTGTAAAAAAATGCAAGTTTGCAAAAAAAAAAAAGAAATAAAAAAGAAATAAGTAAAAAAAAAAAAGAAAATGTAAAACTATTAGAAATTGAAAAAAAAAACTTTACAAAAAAAAAAGAATTTAAAAAAAAGAGCAACAAGTTTTTAAAAAAAAAAGAAAGAAAAAAATTGGTAAAAGAAAACAAACTTGCAAAAAAATAGAAAAGAATAAAACAAAATAAAACAAAAAAATATAAAAAAATATATATATGTAAAGAAAATAAAAAATATATATAAAAAAAAAAAAATTTCGTAAAAAGAAGGGATGTATAAAAAAAACGTAAAAAAAAATATTAAAATATTAAAATATTAAAATATCAAAATATTAAAATATTAAAATACCTTTTTTCTTTCCTCCTTTCTCTCTCCCCGAAGCCCCATTTCTTCTCTTCTTCATCTCTTTCTCTCACCAAAACTCATGTCATTTTTTTTTCTTTTTTTTCTCCATCTCTCTCACTCACTCTTCCTTCAACCACCCTCACAACGGTGACTCCGGCAAGCACAGTAGGCGGCGGCGTGCGGCTGCATGACAGCTCTGAGAACACCCACAGGATCCTCTGGCAAAGCACAACGACGGCGGTTCTGGCAAACAGATGGCAAACGCGACGACAAGGAACATCAGTTTGGCGCAACAGCCCGCGGGCGACTTTCAGGGTAGGTACAGACTGCTCAACACCTCCACAAGCTTGAGATTTGAATATTGGGTACACATTCCTCCTGGTATTTATAGGGAGCTTTGGGTCAACACTTCCTGATTTTCTGGTAAAAAATCTAAACTGAATATGGGAATCCCATTTTCAAAGGTGTGCTTTAACCTCCAAGGATAAAATTCAAGGCTCAAATTTTGGATAAATAGAATTCTAAATCTCGGCCGTTAGCGGGAATCTAAAAGTGAACGTCCAAATCCAAAATCTAAATTCAAGAGCTGAGGAAAAAAAATGGAGTGATTTTAAATCATTTCAATTTTTGACTTGAATCATGTAGAAAAAAAAAAGGAAAACAATTTCGCTCAAAGGAAGGTTTTGTAAAATAATTTATTTAAACAATTTCAGTAAAGATGGAAAAAAAAAAAACTAGTTTTTTTGGGTTTGTGAAGTTGAAAATCAAATCTGAAATGTTTATTTACCTTTAAAATCAAAAAGTTCAATTGCAGGTAAATTCAAATTTTGAATTGCTTGAGAACTCCTTAAATTAAAATTTGAGCACATTCAAAATTTTCCAAATTCAAGTCAATGTGGGATAAAATCAAAATTCTATCAAATTTTGGGCATAACTCAAGTTTTTTTATCCCAAACTAAAATTTTGGCCAAAGTTTAAATTAAGTTACTCAATCCAAAATGTGGGCATTCTTTAAATTTTGTTCCAAATCAAAATTGGGGTAAGTTTTAAAATTTATTCCAAATTGAAACAAAAATTGGATGGAATTCCAAATCCTAATCCAATTTCAAATAAAATTTGGGATATAATTTTAACCTTGCACCAAATTTGGATTTTGAATTAAAGTAGATTCAAATCAAAATTTTATGCCAGAAAAGAAAATCAAAATATTGACTCAAATTCATATTTTGATAAATTGGTATTAAAAAATGTGTCAAAAAAAAAAGTCAAAATTGTGAACCAAATTTCATATTTTGATTAAATTGACACGTCAAATGGAGTCCAAATTAGGAGCACCTTAAGTTTTGATTCCAAAATAATTTTTTTTTTCTTTTCGAGATTCACACACACATACTTGTGTATAAATCTCGAAAAGGGGGCATTTGTTGGAATAGAAATTTCGACTAACCCAAAATTACCACGTCATTACCCAACATTGATGACGAAATTATATTTAATTAGGAATTAATTAAATTTGCAAAGATTCCTATATTAAATTATGGCAGATTCAAATACACTATTGGGTTTTTTGAAATTTGGAAGACAAAAGCCCAAATTGAAGGCCCAATCCAGATGTTAGCCCAAAGGCAACTGAGCCCAGTTCAAAGAAACTGGCCCAAAGTCAACTAGGCCCAGTCAAAATGGCCAGGCCCAAATTCAACCAGGCCCAGTCCAAATGCTAGGCCCAAAATGCTGGCCCAAGGTCAACCAGATCCAATCCAAATGGGTTGGCCCAAAATTAATTGGGCCCAGTCCAACAGGCCCAAGCCCACCTGGGGCCCATGAAGAACTCTATAAATAGAGAGCTTCCTCATTCATTTCAGGGGTTCAGAACTGAAGAAGCTCAGAGAGAATTCAGAAACAAAGCTCAGAAGACTCCAGAAGCTCCTGAAGATCAAACACCATCTGAACGAAGAACACGTCACAGAAATCAAGAACACTCCAAGAATCCATTGAAGTTCCAACCTCGAGAGCAAGCTATTCAGCCCTCAGTCAAATCATACATGTAGGAGAGAGAATCAGAGGATCAAATACTAGAGATTGTACTCACTATACTGAAATCAATACAAACACAAGTGATTTACACGTGTTAAATTTCCCTGTTGAAATTTCGTGTGAACAACATGATTTTTTTTTTAGTACCATGGATGTTGATATATTACTAGATGGAAGTTTCTGTTAATTCCCTTGAAGAATTCAATTAAAATGAAAGCTTCTCAAAATTACCTTGAAAAATTCAATTGAAATGAAAGAAGAGAAAATGTACAAATTCGAACCCATCTACCGTTATATTATATTATAGAAGATTATTCTTTTGTTTGGCTACACAACACAAACTAAATTGACCAGGCAACCAATTAACCATTTAAATCTTCAACTAAGTTTGGAGCTTTCCATTTCCTTAGCCGGCTACCTTATCCTTAACCAAAACCCTAATATATAATCCACATTATGTATAAACCCAACTTTAGAATATAATATATAATATATTTACAATTTCAAATACGGTTCCATGTACCAACTGCAGAAGACCATTTCAGTAAGCTTACAACGTCACTGATCATATCAGTAATTTAATTTAAGCCTCAAATTAACTTTTACCTATAAAACCAGTTCCATGGCTTCCCCAACTCTTCACCTCAAACATTTTCTTTTTCTCGAGAGCTTATAGAGACTTTAAAAAGTTAAATTCTCTCAGTAATAATGGCTTCTTCTCAACTTCTCTTTCTAGCAGTACTCCTCCTTGTTGCCACTTCTTCTCTTGTTCTTGCATCCGATCCGAGCCCTCTTCAAGATTTTTGTGTTGCAGATGCAAACAGTACAGGTAAATGTATAAACTATTAAGTTCGAAAGCTAAAGTCGACGGATTATAGTAAACTTATTTTTTTATTCATATTCTTTATACCTCTCGTGTTCATGGCTTGAAAATTAGTAAAATAACTAATAAATGATTGTCAATTTATTAGAAGAGAAGAAAATAGCATAATAGAATGTGAAGTTGTGAACACAACTTTTTCGCCGTAATCATAGTTTAAGTTGATAGATTACTGTAAAATTAGTTTCATGGATTTGATGTATAACTTGTTTTTATTATGATTTTGTAGTGAAAGTGAATGGTGTGGTGTGCAAAGATCCCAAAGTTGTGACTGCCGACGATTTCTTCTTCCGTGAGCTTGACAAAGCAGGCAACACATCAAACCCGGTCTGATCTCGAGTAACGGCTGCAAATGTGATGCAAATCCCTGGGCTCAACACTCTCGGAATCTCTTTGGCTCGTGTTGACTATGCTCCATGGGGCATCAACCCACCCCACACGCACCCACGCGCAACCGAGATCTTGTCAGTCCTCGAAGGCACCCTCCTCGTCGGCTTCGTCACCTCCAACACCGAAAACCGTCTCTTCACCAAAGTGCTTTACAAGGGGGATGTGTTTGTTTTTCCCGTTGGCCTCATTCACTTCCAACAGAACATCGGTTACAGCCCAGCGGTGGCTCTCGCCGCTCTCAGCAGCCAGAACCCCGGCGTCATCACCATTGCAAATGCAGTGTTTGGCTCCAACCCTGATATTCCGGCCAACATTCTGGCCAAAGCTTTCCAAGTTGACGAGGCCACCATCACCAAGATTCAGTCCAAGTTCTAAGGCCCTTCATAGACTTGTTTTTAGTTTTTACCGCAAATTAGGGTTTAATTTATTGCAATAAATTAAAATATAAGCGTGGCGTGTGGAGAGTAGAGTGGTGGAGAGCTGTTTCATTTGCTGTCCTGTCGGTCAAATAGGTCATTGTCTTATGTTTCAATAATCATTGTTTTCTTTTCTTTTTTCTTTTTTGTTTCCTTTGATTGTTTTGCAGTTTGGTGGAATGTTTCGTTGAATGAAGTTGATTGATTGATTGTATTTGTATCTTATCTATTATTTTTTTTAGTTCACCGGCGTGGAATAAGGATTCAAACCTTTAAATTGCATTAATGAGTGTAATTAGATGAATATTTCAATGAGACTAAAAAATATCTTCTAAAAATGGAGAAATTGAGGTCGCTCACAATGTGGCTGACGATTTTTCACCGTTGGATGTGGAGAGAAAACTTTATCGAATTTATATCTAGTGATTTAGAGAGCATGAAAATTATTAAATCTACATCCAATGATCATTATGAGGTAGCTACATTATGGTAGCCTCATTGAATAATTTGTCCTAAAAATGGGCCATACTAATTAATTACAACAAAAATAAGTATGAAATTTTTATTTTTTAATTTTTAATTTTACACTCCTAAATAACTCTAATTTCTACCTCTAACAAAATTTTGAGATTATTCTTTGAAAAAAATGAAAAATAAAATATTTATCTTTCCACATTTTTTGTTCATTTACCTATTAAAGAAATGTTTATTTCAATAAGAGTTTGCATCAGGATTAAATTTGTAAAGAAATATAATTATAATGGTTGATTCTCTAGAAAAAGAATAGTTGACAACACCAATTGAGACAGAATACATCAATAAATAAGTATTATATTTTAATTATTCAAAAAGGTTCCATGAATATGGGTCCCATCTAGGTGGAGGAAGAACATTTTCAAAATGGTGGCGTAGCAAAATTGAATTAGCTATCATATGAAATAAGCGTTGAAAATTGATTATAAATATTCATCTACATTTTATATTTTTTTAGCACAAAGTATTTATTTGTCCCCTTTTTTATGAGTACAGAATATTTATTTGTCTTTAGTACTTAATTAAGAGTTTTTTTCTTTTGGTATAACTTTTAAGAGTTTAGAATCTATTTAGTTACCATTCTTACAGGTAACAACGTAGTAGGAGGTTCATAAACTCCAATCTTTTGTAATATTAGTTTTTCTTAGGGGTGTTCAAAAAACTCGATGACCCAAAAAACCCGATCAACCCAACCCAATTCAACGGTTTGGGTTGGGTTATCAACTTGTTTGGGTTGGGTTGGGTTCAAACAAATGGAAACTTTATGGGTTGGGTTGGTTCGTGGGTTAACCAAAAAAAAGTTTGGGTTGAACCGAACCAACCCGAACTTTTTATTAATTTAAAAAAATAATTTTTTTACTTATATTACAACTATATGTACATATATTTATTTTAATTTTATAATTATTTTTAGATTATTTATTATTCAATAACTTTTTAAAATAAGTTTTTGAGTCTTTGGAAGGTAAAAATTCATGATATAAATTGAAATTGAATTGCTAATCTTAATTCAATATTTAAAAATAAATAAATATATATTTTATATATCAATACTTAACTTTTTCTTAAAATAAAATTTTGAGTTTATAACCCGACCAACCCGAACCAACCCAACCCAAATATTTCATGGTTGGGTTGGGTTGGGTTTATTATTTAATAAGGGTTGTTTGGGTTGAAAAAATTTACAACCCGAATAATTGGGTTGGGTCTAAAACGTACCTCAACCTGACCCAACCCAACCCACGAACACCCATAGTTTTTCTATTCTATAACATTTAATATTAAATGAATCAAATTAATATTTGAACCCACATCTAAACAAAAAAAAAAAAAAGTTGAGAATAACGATATAATGGACTGAAAAAGGTAGAGCACATGTTAACTAGTAATTAGACTACAACTACGAATTACTACATATCTAAAAAAACAAACTAGTAACAAATTTATTTATAAAATAGAAACTTGTAGCAAGTATATATTTCTAAACATATTGTAACAAATTTTTTTAAAACAGTCATAATTTTGGAACGACACTGTGGAATATTTGGTTGAAAAGTAACAAAAGAATCTTCATTAATATTAGCAAGAAAGGGCAACAACTTCAATTATGGGAGGATACTTCTTATCATGGCCTCCTCTTGGTCCACAAAGCCTAATCTTTTTTTTTTTTTGTTAATTATGATACTTCATGTGTATTGCTCTAAACTAGCATGCTTTCTTGTGAGACATTTCCTTTTGTCCCGTTTGTTTCTTACCTATGCTTAATCAAGTATTTTTTTCCAAAATATTTTTTTTAAAAAAATACAGTTTCATAATTATTCATTTTATTTTTTTTAATAAGCATGTTTTCTTTAAATTTATCTAATCAGTAATCAATCACTTTTTTATTTTGACAAAATTTTAAAAATTAAAAAATATTTTAAAATTTTATTTTTGAAATTTTAGACTGAAAATTCTGAAGTATATCATTAGAAAAAAATATACATGTAAATAAGTAAAAGTTTTAAAAAAACTCAAAATTAGAAATGAAATGTTTCTTGAAATCATCAATTTTGTTATAAAATTTATTTAAAAGTGTCCACTAAACCCTAAATATAAGATGATTGTCTGAATAATCAACTATCACATGCATCCATCTTTTGCAAATTAAATATTAGAATTAAAGTTAGTTGGAATTAGTTTTTCCTTTTGAAACATCATATTATGGTTTGTAATGTTATTAAATATGCTACAAAATTTTGAAATGACGTAAAATATCCTTCACTATCGAAATATTGATCGAGCTAATAAAATATATCCAACTTCACTTAATCTTCTGCATGGATAATTTGAGAAAAAACTTTGAAATTTCTAAACAAGTATTTCAGAGTCGTATATATAGAAAAACTAATTATAACTGATGTGGGTAAGGAAACATCTCTCAACGTGGATTCAATAAGTATCGTAGCATGTTGGACAAGTACCACATTCGTGTTAAGTCTTTATACTGGTTATCCACCTTGACTCACTATCTTCCACCTCGAATCAGGTTCAGACGAACTCATTCTCTGCCAGAATTATGCATCAATAATAACAATTTTGCATTTTACTTTCTAAATTGTTTTAAAAATTGTGATTGAATAAATTATAAAAAGCAACACTATCGTATAGTTTAGTGGTCTAGACATCCTTATTGCTAAAAAAATCACAAATTGGAGTTTGTACTCCCATAATTTGTGATCAGGGGTGGATGTACGTGGGGCTCGAGCCCCCTCAACTTTTTATCTATTATCTATTTGTATTAAAAACTATAGTTTTATCACAAGTTTTATTGTTGGCTTGATGAAGCCCTCTTGATATTCTCAATTCCTTGCTTCAAGCCTCAATGCGCACATTCTTTTAGCTTATTTTTCGTTTTTTTTTTGTTTTCTTTTTCATTTTTTAATTTCATATTTCATTTTTTCTGTGCTTTTTTTTCATTGGATTTTTTTTTCCTTCTTTTCGTTTTCTTTTTTTTTTTTCGTTTGTTTTTCCAGCTTCTTTCTTCGTTTTTTTAAAAAATTATTTTTGGGTTTTTTTCTTTGCAATGTAATATTTATTTTTCATATATTTAAAATAATTTAAACTTCTTTCTTTCTCTTTTTTGTTTAGTTCAAAATTTCTTTCTAATAACAAATACATGATATTATAGTTCTTTTTTTTTTTTTAATTTTATTTTTAAATTTGAATTCTTTTAATGAAATAGAGATGAAACAACAAAAATATTTTTGAATTTTAGTAATTCTATGAAAGAGAAAAAATAATCTAATTATTAACTGTTATTTCAAGTTTCATTTTTTATACACTTATAATTTGATCTATTTTAATAGGCTTTTGAATTACCAATTGGTCTTTAAACTTTCAATTTTGTATTTAATAAGTTCTCGAGTTTTCAATTTAATGTTCATAATAGATCTGTAACCTAATATATATATATTTTTAAGTTCAAGGATAAATACAAAATTGAAAATTCATGAACCTATTAGACAGAAATTGAGAGCTTAGTGACTTAGTAAAAACTTTTTAATGTCAAGAACTTCTTAAACAAAATCTTGAAAATTTAAGGACCAAAATTTTAATTTAGTCAATTTAATAACAAAATATACGAACTGATATCAATATATATCAATATATCAATGTGTTCAAAATTATTTCTATATAGCCCCCGACATAAAATTCTGAATCTGCCACTGTTTGTGATATAATTAATATTAAAAAATAAATAATAAAAAATAAAAACCATCACTTTTTCTAAGGTTTTAAATAGATTTTTTTTATAAAAAAATTAAACAAAAAACCAGTCCTTAATTTTTTTTAGTTCAACAACATGTGGGAAGGGAATGAGGTTTTCGAACAAACCTTTGACCTTATGATCAAGGATATGATATCTTTATGGTTGACCGGTTTTCTTTTATTTTCTTTTAGTTTTAAAAAATTGAGCAAATAAACACAACATAAAACTAAAGACGTATGCAAAACGGAAAAAAAAAATGTTTTATTTAATAATATTTAACCTTATTACCCTCGCATAGGCAAGATATGACTAAGTAAATTAATGTAGAAGTTTACCAAGTCTCTCTTGAACCAAGTCTTAACGATCCTCATCACCAGCCAAACGGCCACCCATGACTTAGTGTGTCGCCGGCCGCCATCTTCCTCCTCAAGCAAACTGTGTTATTTTATCCAAGTTCACACACGGTCGTTTCCCCTTTTAACAACCCTAATTAAAACTCCACTCCCTCTATAAAAGCTTCCTCCATATCACGTCAATTCCACACAACCAAATCTCTACCTTCGATCAACTTCAAAAGCTAGCTCAATTAATATGGCTTCTCAACTTCTCTTCTCAGCTCTCCTTCTTCTTTGTTTTTCCATGGCTTTGGCCTCTGATCCTAGTCCACTTCAAGACTTTTGCGTTGCAGATCCAAACACTCCAGGTAATTAAGCTAATAAATACTCCTTCTGCACCTATATAAAGTTTCTTTTGTTTGATTTCTTACCTTTTTTTTAATTGTTTTTAAAATTTAAGCCAAATTTTAAAAATAAAAAAAAAGGAGTTTTTAAAAACTTATTTTTGTTTTTATTTTTTATATTTAGCTTAGATTTCAAATGTGTTTTTAAGAAAATGACAAACTTACCAAATAATTGCGAGGGAACAAACATAAGTTTTAGAGAAAAAAAAAACCACTAAAATTGAAATTGTTATAAATGAAGCTAAAACAATTCAATAATATAGTTTATCTCATCTTCACAAATAATTCATATATAATTTCCAAATATACTGAAATGGATGAGAGCTTTTATGTTTTTTTACAGTGAAAGTGAACGGTTTTGTTTGCAAGAACCCCAATTTGGTGGAAGCTACAGACTTCTTCTGGAGTGGGCTGCATGTGGCTAGAGGCACCAACAATCCCGTCGGCTCTCAAGTAACTCCTGTAAACGTGGTCCAAATCCCAGGGCTCAACACTCTTGGTATCTCTCTTGCTCGCATCGACTTCGCCCCGTGGGGCATCAATGCTCCCCACACGCACCCACGTGCCACCGAGATCTTGACGGTCCTTGAAGGCAAGCTCTTGGTCGGCTTCGTCACTTCCAACCCCGAAAACCGTTTGATCACCAAGACATTGCACAAGGGCGACGTCTTTGTTTTCCCTGTGGGTTTGATTCACTTTCAACAGAATATCGGCCATGGCCGTGCAGTTGCCATTGCAGCTTTGAGCAGCCAAAACCCAGGTGTTATTACTATTGCTAACGCAGTTTTCGGGTCCAAGCCCGACATCCCCACAGATATCCTTGCAAAGGCTTTCCAGACTGATCCGGCTGTAATAAGCAACATTCAGGCCAAGTTCTAGACGTACAGTAGTTATTAGAGTTTGAATGGGTTCTGTTTTGATCTCTATGTGCTCTATGTTGTTATATGTGTTTTCTGTTTATGTAGTGAAGTTGGATTGTATTCGTTTATCTAAATTTGTGTCCCTGTAATAATTTAATTTATTTCATTTAACTAGACAGTATATTATTCTATATATGTGCATAACTTTATTATTTTTTTTATATATGTGTCAAAGTGAATCTAATTAAGCGGTAATTGACATGCACCTTCCGCTAAGAAGTCAAAGTTCGAATCTTTCACTCCTAAATGTTATCGAACTCAAAAGAAAAAAAAAACGTCATTCACTGCATAATATATTTGTGAAAAATCTGAGAATATATTTAAACGCGTGCAATCTTATAAAATTAATCATTAATATGAACATTTTTTCCTTAAAGATAAAGATATATCATTAGTCTCTACTTTGATAATGATAATTAATATCAAAACAATATATATTTCTATTTTATGTGATAATTGTTGGTTGACATAATCAAGATTGATTTAAATCTATATCATCTAAAATCAGTTATTAATTTAAATATTGTATAAAATATCAAGAGGAGAACTAATTTCTTGTATTATACAAAGAGAAGAAAGGGTTTCTTAAAGAGAAGAAACACCCAATTACAGGAAAGGAAAATAATCTTCCAGCACATATAATACAATTAATACAAAAATACAGAAAATACTTATTAACAAACATGGAAATAACCAACAAATATTGAGTAATTAGAATTATAATAATAACTGCGTATAATTTAGTTTCTTTAATATAACTATAATAATTATTCTTTAGTTAAAATACCATTTTAGTTCTTATACTTTGAATTTCATTCTATTTTAGTCTATTTACTTTCAAATGTCATTCTATTTTAGTCTATTTACTTTCAAATGTCCAATTTTAGTACATTTACTTTCAATAAAGCTTAAAATTGGTCCCTATTATTAACTTTACTAAAAAAATTTAGTCTCTATTGGCATTTATTCTATAAATTTTTGAAAATATGTTCACATTATGTATTTTCATGCATGAAAGTTATTATAATTATTCAACCAATTTTGAAAAAAAGAATTAACTTCAAACTAACGGTAGAAACCAATTTTAAGTTTTTAAGTATATGGACTAAAATTGGACATTTGAAAGTATAGAGACTAAAATGGAATGAAATCCAAAGTGCAGTGACGTACAAAATTGTATTTTAACCTTTGGTACAAGGATTTTGAGGATGGGAATGGGCAAGGACTTTGGATACCCTTGTTTGGTACAAGGTTTGGAGGCTTGGCCATGAGAATAATTCCTATGAGTTTTTTGTATACCCATGAGTAAGGGTATTTGATGCCCTTTCAAAAGCATGAGTTTTCTTTATGCCCTCCTATTTCTCTCTCTTATTTTGTTAATATTCATCTTTCTTTTGAATATATTTATTTATTCTATTAAAATTAATTAATTTAGATTAATTTTTATAATCAACCCGATTATATTAAAATTATTTTATAATAATGTATTGAATTAACCTAATTAATTATTTAATTGTAATAAATTAATTATAATTAATTGATTGATTAAAAATATACACAACAAATTCTAATTTATATATATAAAAAAAAAAAATTTTACACCTAAGTTTGTCGAGTTGTATCAATTTCTACCTTAAACTTTTAATTTCATCAAATTGTATGCCCAAACTTAGATAAGTATTGCATCTTAACCTTAAACTTAAAAAAGTTTTGCAATTCCTATCCTCCAATAAGTTTTCTTTTGAAAATTTGTTAAAAAAAATATTTTCATATGCTTTCAATGAATTATACAAGACATATATATGGTACAAAATTGATTAGATTTAAAAAAAAAAAAAAAACAATGTTAGAGCTACATTTTGTTAAAATTTGTGAGTTTTGATAAAGTTATTCATTAGTTTATGAGTAAAAATTACAAGTAAAAATTGATACACGGTGACATGTTTACTGGTAAAATTGAATTTTTTTTCCTTTATAAAAATAAACTAAATTACTGTAATTGTGTGTTTATTGAAACTTTAATAAATAAGTAATCTATTTAATATATTTAATTAATTGAAATAATTTAGTATACAAATTATAACTTTTTACAATTATTTATTCAATTAAAATTATACATCTATTATGATCAATTAATTTACATCTATTTGTTGAAGAGTTCATTAATTAATGCATGATAATTATATAAAATTTATAAAATTAATCTCATAAAAAAGATAAAAATATAATTTATTATTATAAACATTAGCATTTTCAAGGTATACAACCAAACATAGCAATCAATGATTTTCAGTAATCTTATTCTCAGGCATCCATTATCTCCAGACATGTACGAAATGTTGAACCAAACGGCCCTTAACTGTTTTTGCAATAGTTAATCTCAACTTTTCTTAATATGTTGTTAAAAAATAAAATTTAAACAACAAGTTGCTGTGGTGTAGTGGTTATCACGTTAGTCTTACACACTAAAGGTCCCCAGTTCGATCCTGGGCAGCAACATCTTTCAATTTTTTGGCTTTTTTGATAAGCAAAGGCGAGTTTTAAACAACTTTCAAATATCCATCATCCTAATTTTCTTTTTTACCACATCCATCTTATTATTTTTAATTATTATTTTTGCTTTTTGATGAGCAAAAGCTGAGTTTTATGCAACTTTGACACATCCATGATCTTAATTTTCTTTTTAACCAGATCCATAATCTTAGTTAGTAAAGTCAACAAATTGATAAAATATTACTAAAAAGTTCTATATGAGCATGACTCAGTTGATTAAATATATATTCTCAACTAAAAATATCAAATTTTCATCCTCACACTTGAATTCATAAAAAGAAAAAAAAAGTCTAAAATATTTGGATTAAAATCCTTTCATGATTTTCATCTCACTTCCTACCTTTATTCCTTTTTATTTAAAAAAAAATTGAACCCTCAAAAAATTCAACCAGAATACTATCCTTTTGGCTAACAAAAGTGCAAATATTTTCTTTTTTGAATATGCAAATAATTTATTTAATAGAATAAGAATAAATACAAAGGAGTGGACGTGAGTATTGGCTCAACTGGGTCAAATCTATATTAACCCCAATTTTGGCATATCAATAATCTTAATTAATAAAGTTAACAAATTGGTAAAGTTTAATTAATAAAATTAGGTAAAAGTGAATTGGTGAGATAAGTTCAATATAGTCCTAGGTAATTAATATAAATAGTTTATCAAAATTCAAATGCCTAGAATTAATTTATCATCCATCTTTATTTTTTTTAATTTCTTTTTTCTTTTAACAACTATATGGGTAGGGATCAAACCATTAACTTTTGACATGATAATAAATTTCTTATCGATTGAACTATGCTTGGATTGATTCATTGATCAATATTTTTTTAATCCTTTTTAATTTTTCTTTTTATAAAGTAAAAAAATATGTGAAATGGAGATTCGAACGTCTAACATCTTGGTTGAAAACACAACACGACCATAACTAGTTGAGTTATGCTCTTGAATCTCTTTTATCCTTAATTATTTTACTTTTCATTTGAAATATACTATATTCTTTTTATATATAAGAACTCACAGTAGCTCAACGGTAATTGACATGTACCATCGATCAAGAGGTAAGAAGTTCGAATACTCCCACCCCAAATGTTGTTGTTGAACTAAAAAAAAACACACACACACACATATTTATTGAAATATATTTTTTAAACCTAGATTTTGGACTTATTCCTTCTTCAACAATGTACGCGTACAGACTTAAAAGAAAAGGGCTAGCTCCTTCATCTTATATATTTATAGAAGTATAATATAAATAAGATGATACTAAGATTAACTTATCAAACAAACAATGTTGCAATATATATCATGGATCGGAAGTAAACGATTATCTTCATTCTCAAGTAAGGATTAGACAAAACTAGGTCAATTTTGTCTTCTATTATTATTATTATTTGGCAATTGAAATGTTCATATATGATTAATTTCTCCAACAAACATTTTTAGCCCTTTCTTTTATTATTTAAGTTGAAGTGTTTGACCATACATATACTTCGAACCATGCCTCCTCTATATCACTACAATACTAAGTCTCTGTCTTGAACTCAGTCTTCATCCAACCAAAGTTAATAAACAATTAAATTATAGTGAAAACAAGCATATTCTTACAAGTTTGATCAACTCCAACTAATTTATTTTACAGTTTCAAATAGAAATGCGTGTTGTATTAAGGTACGAAAATTCTACAGCCGTCCTTCAATTATTAATTAAAAACTCTCTAAGTGATCTATAAATAGAGCTTCATTAGGTTCTTTGTTAATCCCATCCACACAATTTATACCAAAGCATATCTAGCTAGTTCGGTTTCTCTCAACCAAATATACCCTAACTTTCCGGACATTCTTCAATAATAATGGCCTCCCGAGTTTTCTTTCTCACGTTCCTCGCTATAACTTGTTCTGTTGCATTGGCATCCGATCCTAGTCCACTTCAAGATTTCTGTGTTGCAGATCCCATAGTCCTGGTAATTAAGCATGCTCAACATCCTAAATTTATGTGTATATTTTTGTTGTTACTTTTACGACAAAGACTCTAAAAGGAACTATTGATCTTGTTTCTTTGACGTATATGCATGTAATTTTTTTATTTCAATATTGATGATGATGCTTCTTGTTTTGTTATGACACAGTGAAGGTGAATGGTCTAGTTTGCAAGGATCCCAAACTTGTAGAAGCCAAAGACTTCTTCTGGAGTGGGTTGAATGTAGTAGCTGACACAAACAACCCCGTCGGCTCTGAAGTAACTCCTGTCAATGTTGCTCAAATTCCAGGGATCAACACTCTTGGCATCTCTCTCGCTCGCATTGACTTTGCCCCATGGGGCATCAACGCTCCCCACACGCACCCTCGTGCCACTGAAATCTTGACCGTCCTTGAAGGCACGCTCTTGGTCGGCTTCGTCACCTCCAACACAGAAAACCGTCTAATAACCAAGACGTTGAACAAGGGCGATGTCTTCGTGTTTCCTGTGGGTCTAATTCACTTCCAACAGAACATCGGTTATGGCCCTGCAGTTGCCATTGCAGCTTTGAGCAGCCAAAACCCAGGTGTTATTACCATTGCAAACGCAGTTTTTGGGTCAAAGCCAGACATCTCCACTGATATCCTTGCAAAGGCTTTCCAAACCGATCCTGCTATAATAAGCAACATTCAGACCAAGTTTTAGACAGTATTAGAGTTTGATATTGGGCGTTCTGTTCTGTTCTTCATCTGCTAGTTTTATCATCCTGGTCGTGTGATTGCTGAGTTGTTTTGTTTTCAATTTTATTACCTATTGAAGTTCAATTCATTATTGTATTCATTTTTAATTTGTTTCCATGCAATAAATTAGTGTTTGTGTTTTTTCTTAGAGGACAAAGTTGCTTTGTAATGTGATAGTTTTTTCTTTAGTTCAACAATTGCAGCATGAAGGATTAAACCATCAACATTTTGAGATAATAATTGATGTCGTCTTATATCTATTGAGCTTATTTTTTTTTAGTATTATATCACGCTGCATGTCTCCCTATTAATCATCGATCGGTGGGGACGATTGTGGGGTGAGAGAGAAAGGAGAGAGAGTTTTTTTTAAAAGTTCTTGCCACTTCATAGTCAGTATCATGTTAGAATTACCAACATGACGAAAAGGAAGCATTACTAGAACTGTTATGCTTTGTTCACTCCCCCGAACAAACACTTATAAATACTTTCTTTTGGTATTATTTTTAACTATTTAAGCCTCGTTTGATAATCATTTGATTTTTAATTTTTAGTTTTTTAAAATTAAATCTGTAAATACTACTTCTACCCATAGATTTTATTGTTTTGTTATTAACTTTTTACCTATGTTTTCAAGAACCAACCCAAGTTTTGAAAATTAAAAAAAATAGTTTTCAAAAACTTGTTTTTGTTTTTGGAATTTAGCTAAGAATTCAAATATTTTCTTAAGAAAAATGAAAAGCTCATTGTAGAGAATTGTAGAGAAATGATGAGAAAACAAGTACAATTTTAAAAAACTAGAAACCTAAAATCAAATGGTTATCAAACGGGCCTTAATTTTTGGTTTTCTATTTTTAAAAATTAACCTTACAAAAACTTTCTTCCTGTATTATTTTGTTTTTCTAGTTACATTTTTTTAATGTTTTCAAAATTTAAGCGAAGTTTTGAAAATTCAAACAAGCCCTTTTTTAAAAGCTTAATTTTGTTATTGAAATTTTAATAAAAATTCAAACGTGTTTTGAAAAAACATATAAGAAACCAAGCATAAGTTCTAAAAACAAAAAACCTAAAAGTAAAATCACTTCAATATGGGTCTTTAGTTCTAAAAACTAAATATGATTTTAATTTTCAATCAACAATTGCCTTAAATCTCCGGCATTTAAATAGGATGACAAAAATGAACTTGAACATAATTTAACTGGTTAAGATATATATCCTTAACAAAGAGTCACGAAGTTTGAATTCTTCTACCCTACATGTTGTTAAAATCAAATGAGATTACTAAAATTTGTGGAATATTGTTTTTTTATATATATTTAAAATATGTATATATATAATAGTGTCAGTTGGAATGTTGTTGTGCAGGTCAGTCTCAAATTTGTGTACTTGGCAATTGGATGTGGTGTAGCGGCTTTTATCCGTGGTCAAAGTGCATCAATTGTTTGCATTCTATCCGATATACAGCTAGCAAAAACAAAAAATAAAACATGAGAACTGTACTCTTTAAGTAAATCCCAGAAACATTCTAAAAGGAATAAAAAATTGCAAAGTTCAATAAAAGAATGTGCACCTAAGAGCTAAAACTGCCCTTGGATTGCCGCAGAATCTTTTAAATGTAGGAAGTAGCTTGGTCTGTGACATGTACAGAGCAGCATCCAGGCCAGGGAGATAAACCATCGCCACTTTTGGGATAAGGGGTTTATTCTGCATATATCTAACTCCTTAAGTACGTCCAGGAAATCTTAAACACTTGGAGCAAAAGTAAGCCATCAACCATGGATAAAATAACAGAGCATAAGGCAATTAAATTAACATTCTTCGACAAACGAACAATCACAGTTAAAAAATAAGCATGCTCATAAATTTTCAAAAGAGATAAAGGAACACCAAGATCCCAGTTTTCAATCTAATTCAGGCGTCAATGAAGTTTCACCCAGGCATAAACCACACAAGCTCATAAAATATATGTGTAAGGTTTATCTCCTGGCCACATCTCCATAGGAACAAATCAGCATGCATCTTCAAATAATCATATGTGATGGAAGTGAAAAAAGGAAAAGGAGGAAACAAATGATGGAATATAGCTCAAAAATATTTTGGTCAAAGACCTTTAAACTAACAAATATCACCAAAATTCGATTTCTATTTAACAACATAACGTTCGTGGTCAGATCTGCATTCCTTACACAAAATTTTAAGTAAGACGTACCAATAACCTAAAGGTTGAAAAAGTATTGACCTTAATAAAAACCCATGATGGCATGAAACCTTCAGCAAGCACCCAAGTTACAAGCCCTTGAACATCCTGCAGAAAAACATAAACGATAATCAAAATCTTCTGCCTTTAACATTAGAAGAAACTTGGCAACTAAGTAAACTCACTTGCAGACTTAAAGTTGAATTAGATTCTGGAGTTTTGAAAAGAACCTCAGCTTTGGCCTACAAGAGGAATCAAAGCAAGCAGAATGCACCATGTCATCCGGTTCCATATTGTTTCACAATTATAAGAATCACAATTATCGGGGTATTACATCTCTAGTTATTACGAAAATGACGTCCCGTGGTCAAAGTGCTTATGCGAAAGCAGCCGATGTTGTCGAGCAGACGATCAGCTCAATTAGAACTGTATGTTATATATTCCAAACTTCATAGTGTTCTTTTCTTGGACTTTATATTCTTTATGAACGATGACTCTTAACACTTTACTGCTTTGTAGGTTGCATCATTTACTGGAGAGAAACAAGCTGTGAGCAATTATAAAAAGTTTCTCGTAAACGCTTATCGATCAGGTGTTCATGAAGGCTTGGCCGAGGGACTTGGTTTCGGAACTATTTTTGTAGTACTTTTCTTCAGCTATTCATTGGCTATATGGTATGGTGCGAAGTTGATTTTGGATAAAGGATACACCGGAGGAGAAGTTCTTAATGTGATCACTGCCGTGTTAATCGGTTCCATGTAAGTTTTATTTACATTTCTTCCATTGCACATTACAAAGTTTATCAACTGAATTCACTTAAATATTTACTTGTTTCTAAATGTTTTTATCAGGTCTCTAGGCCAAGCATCTCCATGCCTAAGTGCATTTGCTGCTGGCCAAGCTGCAGCCTTCAAAATGTTTGAGACTATCAAGAGGAAGCCTCTCATTGATGCTTATGACACGAAAGGAAAGACATTAGACGACATTTCAGGCGATATAGAATTAAGAGATGTTCATTTTAGCTATCCTACTAGACCGAACGAGAAAATTTTCAATGGATTTTCCCTCAAAATCCTGAGTGGTATGACTGCAGCTTTGGTTGGACAGAGTAGAAGTGGAAAGTCAACTGTGATAAGTCTAATTGAGAGATTCTATGATCCAAGTATGGGTGAAGTTCTTATCGATGGCATTAACCTGAAAGAGTTTCAGCTAAAATGGATTAGAAGCAAAATCGGTCTCGTCAGCCAAGAGCCTGTGTTGTTTGCATCGAGCATAAAAGATAACATTGCTTATGGAAAAGACGGTTCGACCATTGAAGAGATAAAAGCAGCAGCTGAACTTGCCAATGCTTCAAAATTTATCGACAAACTCCCTCAGGTATCGACATTTGTTACAAGTTTAATGCATCAATAGTAGCTTTGAATGTTTAACTTCTAATATTTGGAGCCTTTGCATCCAGGGACTCGACACGCTTGTTGGTGCACATGGAACTCAGCTTTCTGGTGGTCAAAAGCAGAGAGTTGCCATTGCTAGAGCAATTCTAAAAGATCCAAGAATCTTACTTCTAGATGAGGCCACAAGTGCACTTGATGCCGAATCCGAGCATGTCGTGCAAGAGGCGTTGGACCGTATCATGGTTAATCGAACTATCGTAATTGTTGACCATCGTCTGAGCACCGTAAGGAATGCAGATATGATTGCTGTCATTCATAAAGGAAAGATAGTTGAAAAAGGTACTGACAAGTTCTTTCTTCCTTTTTTCTCACTCCCATATTGGTTCACTATAGTGTGTGGATTACGATCTTGTGGTTTGGTCGGTTTCGATTGGTTAAACTAGTTTCTACATCAAGAAATTTCATGACATTCTGATTTTGTAAGTTCAAGTTTCAGACAAGAAAATTTTGTTTCTGATAGTTCTTTGTTTGATTGATCAGGCTCTCACACCGAACTACTTGAGGATCCTGAAGGTCCTTACTCGCAGCTTATTAAGCTTCGGGATCGTTTAGAAGATATAGCAAAGGAGCGTCGATGCCATGATCCATTAGCAGGGGATCATCTGGAGTAGGAAATAGCAGCCGCCACTCTTTCTCAGTTTCATTTGGTTTACCTGCAGGAGTCCCTATCACAGATGTTCCCATAGCCGATGAAAATGCACCTCTCGACACCACGGAGCAATCTCCACCAGTCCCGCTCCGTCGACTTGCATACCTCAATAAGCCAGAAATCCCCATACTTTTACTTGGATCTGTAGCTGCAATCATCAACGGCATGCTTCTTCCACTTTTCGGCTTACTATTTGCCAATGCAATTGAAACATTTTACAAACCGCCCGATAAACTAAAAAAGGATTCGAAATTTTGGGCATTGATAATGATGTTGCTTGGTGTAGCATCATTAATTGCAGCTCCAGCAAAAACATACTTATTTTCTGTGGCTGGTTGCAAGTTAATCCAGCGAATTAGGTTGCTTTGTTTCGAGAAGATAGTTAACATGGAGATTGCTTGGTTCGATAGGACAGAGAATTCTAGTGGTTCGATCGGTGGCAGGCTCTCTGCAAATGCTGCAACCATACGTGCGCTAGTTGGGGATGCTCTAAGTCAGCTTGTCGAGAATCTAGCAGCTGTTACAGCTGGTTTAGTCATTGCTTTTGCTTCAAGTTGGCAGTTGGCTTTGATAGTCCTTGCCATGTTTCCCCTTCTCGGACTTAATGGCGCCGTCCAAATGAAGTTTATGAAAGGATTTAGTGCAGATTCAAAGGTAAAATCTAAAACTAACTAAAATAGGTTGAAGTCTTAATGAGTATTCGTTAACATTGTTTATCGCTTCACAGTTGATGTACGAACAAGCCAGCCAAGTCGCTACCGATGCTGTGGGGAGTATAAGAACAGTTGCATCATTTTGTGCAGAAGAAAAGGTTATGTAACTTTACAAAAAGAAATGTGAAGGCCCAATGAAATCGGGCATAAGACAAGGCTTGATCAGTGGGACAGGATTTGGAGTATCATTTTTCTTATTGTTTTCAGTCTACGCCGCGACATTCTATGCCGGTGCTCATTTCGTTGAAGATGGCAAAGCAACTTTTGCTGACGTTTTTCGAGTAAGTATCCGTTGAACTGATGGTCATCTCTTTACTCTCATAATCGATACAGCCCTTATTTAGAGCTAGCTTTTAATACCAAATGTCATTGGCAGGTTTTCTTTGCTTTGACCATGGTTGCTTTTGCCATTTCTCAATCAAGTTCACTAGCACCCGATTCTACCAAGGCAAAAGACGCCACAGCTTCCATATTTTCCATGATTGACCGAAAATCAGAAATCGACCAGAGTGTTGAAATAGGTGAAACATTGCAAAATTTTAAGGGTGAGATCGAGTTTCGACATGTAAGCTTCAAGTATCCTTCCAGACCAGATGTTCAAATTCTCCGAGACCTGAGCTTGACCATTCGATCCGGCAAGGTATTGTTTTTTTTGCCAATTACCTTAAACTTTCCTTGAAAAAACTTTGCACAAGTTTTCATTTTGGTTTCCATGTGCTTCTTTCAGACTGTTGCTTTGGTTGGAGAAAGTGGCTGTGGAAAATCCACTGTCATCTCACTATTGCAGAGGTTTTATGATCCTGATTCTGGTAGTATCACTCTTGATGGAATTGAGATTCACAAGTTTCAACTAAAATGGTTGAGACAACAGATGGGGCTTGTGAGCCAAGAGCCGATCCTTTTCAACGACACGATCCGGACTAACATTGCATATGGGAAGGGAGGAGGTGCCACTGAGGCTGAAATAATTGCTGCATCTGAATTGTCCAATGCTCACAAATTCATCAGTGGTTTGCAACAGGTGAGAAAATGAAAAGTTTTGTTGTTATCACGTAACTTGTTGATATTAGCATTGTCGAGTCAATCGAGATTATCCTTCTTTTTTTTACTTACGTAGTATGTGTTATGCGGTTTTGAATAAAATATGTAGCTTGAGATTAGAAAACCTACGTAGCATTTGTTATACAGGTTCGAAAAGCTTGAAAACATTTAGCTTGAGATTAGAAAGCCTATGATCGGGATGCTATTCATGCTTTTCACATGAATAAGTTTCAAATACGTGAGTTAGCTAAAAACAACTATGCACGGTACATTTGACTTAATCACCACGAGTTTCAAGCACGTAATGTCATGTACTACTCAACCCCATTTTTGTAACTAAAACATGCATAACAGACGCATCTTAAGAAAATCATTGAAAAATCGACCTTATACTAACTCCTATAATGCAAAATGTAGGGTTATGACTCGATGGTCGGAGAGAGAGGAGCTCAGCTATCAGGCGGGCAAAAGCAACGAGTAGCGATAGCACGAGCGATAATCAAGAGCCCAAAGATCTTGTTGTTGGACGAGGCCACAAGTGCACTCGATGCAGAATCAGAAAGAGTGGTTCAAGATGCGTTAGACAAAGTGATGGTGAACAGAACAACCATAGTAGTAGCTCATAGATTAAGCACAGTGAAAAATGCTGATATAATTGCAGTGGTGAAAAATGGAGTGATAGTGGAGAAAGGAAAGCATGATACTTTGATCAATATCAAAGATGGGTTTTATGCTTCCTTGGTTCAACTCCACACTAAAGCTTCAACTTCATCAGCTTAATGAGCATTTTGCTCTATATTTGTTTTTTTTTTCCTTTTCTTTTATATATATATAATTTTGATTTTTCTTTTTTAATAGCTACTAAGGTGTTAGTAATTCTTTTTTTTTTTTTGGTGGTTTATAATAAATGATTTAGCACATATAGGTGGAGGTATTGTCAACTCTCCTGTTTTGCCAAGGTTGAATGAAAGTTCTATATTGACAGTAGTAAAAGTCACTTCGGTATGTTAAAAATTTCTTTTAACCATAGTAAAAATACTTTTAAATGTTAAAAATAATTTTACAATTTGAAAGCATTTTTCAAAAAAGTCAACAGTACTTAAAAACTGCTTTTCAAAGAAATAATTGATAAGTACTTTATCAAGTGATTGTGGTTTAAATATTCATCTTCTTTGTTAGTTCAATAATAATTGGGAGTTGAGGATTTGAACCTCATACTTTTGGTTTAGGATAAATGTCATTACCGTTGAATTATGTTCATCTTTAATCAATAATAACAAACACTTTGCAAAAAAAATAATAACAAACACTTTGTTTTCCTAATTATCTTTGCATATACTTTTTCATACTAACTTTTCATCATAATTATAAGTACTTTTTCTCTCCATACAATTTCTCTAGCTAATTCTCTCTAATACTCTCTCACTTATTTCGTTTTTGTAATTTTAAATAATTTTTATTATTTTTACTTTAGTAATTTGTCAATCCCATCAATATTGGTTAAGAAATGGTAATCATTAAAAAGCATTCTAATTAGATCAAAACCACTTTTAAATATTACACCAAAACAACACTTTTTTATTATAAAAGTACTTATAATGGAAGTACTTCTAATAAAAAAAAAAAGAAACATTTCTTTTAAAGCATTCTCAAATATAAATTATTAATAGAAGGAACTTTGATTAAAAAAAAAAATTCATGTTTCCAAGATGGAGTCTTTCTCAATCTTAAAAATACTTAAAAATCACATAAAGCATTAATTACAAATTTGGTCTTTATAATTTTGAGAAAGTTAGAATTTACTTTCTATGATTTTAAATGGTAGAATTAGTCCTTATGGTTTGATAAAACTCTAAAAAATAGTTCCTACCGTTAGAATTATTTATGAGGATTTTATCAAATCATAGAGACTATTTATGAGGTTTTATCAAATCATAAAAATGAAATTCTAACTTTTAAAATCATAGGGACTAAATTCTAACTTTCACCGAACCATAAGAACCAAATTTGTAATTTAACCAAAAGTGTTTATAAGAAATGCCTTCACAAACCTTATTCCACAAAAATATAAATTAGTGTCTATTAGTACTTTGACTCAATCAGAAAATATCTTGTTTTGGAGATGTGATGATGCAAATACATTTCCTACTTTTAAAAATTTAGAAACGGAAAAAAAAAAAAACCTTTTAGTTTTTGAAATTTGATAAATTATTTTTAAAAAAGAAAAAGATCGTGCAAAATTTTTTAAAACTTTTTTTTAGTTCATCAAAATGAGATTGAAGATTCAAATACAAAATGGGCACTCGAAAGCTAAAGGATAGAATTAAGAACGGTATGTATGTATTATGTATGTAATTTCTAAGTTTCAATCATCCATGAAATTAAAGAATTTATTTAATAACCAATATGAACATAACTCATCGATAGTTGACATCTACTTTTTCTCTTAAAATCCGAACATACCTCACATTTGTTGTACTAAAAAAAATAAAAGAATTTATTTAATAATATAATGTATTGTTGTCACAACAACTTTGACATTAAGTTAGAATATTTAATGCTTGCATATGTTGTTTTAGTGGTCCATTTAAGTATCGTTTGTAACATCATTTGAAATGACATGTTTAATAAATAAAAGACAAATTTAATTCTCTTTCTCCTTTTTCTCTACTCCAAAATGATTATATGATGCAGATTTTAATATGTTACAATCAAATCAATAATGTAGTAAAAAAATTAAATCAATAAAGAGTAACAAATTGACCTATATGAGCGTTTCAACATCTCGTCTGAAGCTGTTGTGGACCTTCCTTCTTCAACAACTGCTATGAGCGTTTCGCCCAGCCCGTTCGGTCATGCTACCTGAACCTATTTTCAAAGCAAAAAAGGTGCGGTCAGCTGGGCCAAACTGGAAAAAAGGGGCCCGTGCTGCCCGTTTAGCTACTCGATTAGATGGAAATTGCTAAACAAAAAGACAACTTATCTTGAATCCTCTTGATGTTGATAGTGTGAAACAATAAAAAAATGGATATCCCAACTGAAGGATCAGCGGAGGTTGAAAGTCAGTCCTGTCTAGAGCCATGAAAATCTTATGCTGGAATGTTCGAGGATTGGAGAGTTCTTGAGCATTCCGAGAAGTGTGCGATGAAATAAAGCGCATTAATCTCTTGTTATGTTTTTTTGTCTGAAACTAAAAGTTACTCGAGAACTATGAATAAAATGAAAGCCCTTTTGAATTATGTTGGTTGTCTTTCTGTTGATTGTGAGGGAAGGAGTGGGGGCTTATGTCTTCTTTGGAACGAGGGGATTGATGTTTCAGTGTGTTCTTTCTCAAGTCACCATATTGATGTTTTTGTTAATTGGAAGAATTTTAAGTGGCAGTTTACTGGAATTTATGGACAACCAGAGTCCCACTTAAAATATTGGACTTGGGAGCTCATTCGCAAATTGTTTGGCCATGATCAATCTCCATGGATAATTGGAGGCGATTTTAATGAAATCATGTGGGAACTATGAGAAATTGAGAGGCCTCGTTCGAGGGAGGCTTTTTTTTTTTATAATCAAAATTCAGAGAAGCCATTGACGAGTGTGACCTGTTCGATTTGGGTTACTTTGGTGATACTTATACCTGATGCAATCTGTTAGGGACCGATAAAATATAACCAATCTAAATTCACTCAACTAGATTCAGACAATATATATTTTATCTAAAAATCTCAGATCAGGTTATGGTTCCAAATACCGCGAAATGAAAAATTGGAACTCACAAGCTTAAAAGAGTAGATAAACCACCTAAACTTCTAAGCAACAAGAATGATAATTAAAAGATAAGGGAAGAGAAATTGACACCGAATTTATACTGGTTCACCAAATGTTGGCTACGTCCAGTTCTCTGCTACCGATGCAGGTTCCACTAAAATGTCAGGGAGAAAATTACAAGAGTTTACAACGCTCTCTAGAATGATTTCTCTCACTTTTCTCTCAAGGAAAAGGCACACGAATCACTCTACAATAAGCTCTCAAAACTCTTTAATGAAGAAAAAACACTCTTGCAAACAATCCGAAGAAGAAAAAAAAACTCACACAAGCTCACTGGTTTTTCTTTTCTTCAGTTTCTATTTTCGTAAAAAAAAACTCAGCTGCTGAAATTTTTTTCTTCTTTTCGTCACAGCCCTCACTGTCGAAAACCACATATATATAAATTTAGGTCAAAAGAATGATGATGCTGGGCCAACTTATACGGGACCAATTTTGGCTCCATTTACTTAGTAATCTCCCACTTGGAGACAAAACAAGCAACATGTCTTCCCTGCAATGGTAGCGACTCCTCTCTACTCATGGAGAAGTCCAATTGAAGTTGCACACAACTTCAGTTTGTCAACAGGAACGACCTTGGTAAACAAATCGGTTGGATTTTGACTTCCTGGAATCTTTTCAAGCACCAGCACTCCATCTTCCAAAACTGATATGATAAAATGGTACCTC
The DNA here is from genome assembly GCA_033996785.1 of Trichosanthes truncata. Taxonomy (NCBI): domain Eukaryota; kingdom Viridiplantae; phylum Streptophyta; class Magnoliopsida; order Cucurbitales; family Cucurbitaceae; genus Trichosanthes; species Trichosanthes truncata. The sequence continues at coordinate 29,732,811 of JAWPNB010000004.1, read as the reverse complement.
ACCTGTATGTGTTTCGTTCTCGAATGGAACACTGGATTCTTTGCTAAATGAATAGCACTCTGACTGTCACAATGCAAAGTCCCCTTTCCTAATTTCAAGCCAAGTTCTTTTAAAAAAGACTGAAGTCATATCATCTCTTTACTTGCTTCAGTAACTGCAACATACTCAGCCTCTGTAGTAGAAAGAGCTATTATCTTCTGCAGTCTAGAAACCCAGCTAATTGCAGTATCACCCAAAGTAAAAACATACCCGATAGTACTTTTCCTGCCATATGTATCACCTGCCATATCTACATCCACATAACCCTGCAGTTTAAAATCTGACTTCTTAAAATGCAGAGCATAATCAGTTGTCCCTCTCAGATATCTGAAAATCCACTTCACAGCCTCCCAGTGCTGCTTCCCTGGATTACTCATATACCTACTAACAACTCCCACTGCATGTGCAATGTTTGGTCTTGTGCAAACCATGACATACATCAGGCTACCTATAGCTGAAGCATATGGCACTCTAGCCATATGATCTCTTTCGTGCTCAGTAGTGGGTGAGTGCTCTTTAGATAATCTAAAATGACAAGCTAAAGGAGTACTCACAGGTTTTGCATCTTCCATGTGAAATCTGTTCAACACCTTTTTCACATACTCTTCCTGCGACAATGTCAATGTACCATCTTTCCTCTTAATTCTCATTCCTAAAATTTGTTTGGCAGCTCCCAAATCTTTCATATCAAATTCTTTAGATAATTCAGCCTTTATCTTCAGAATTTCCTGTTTGTTAGCACCTGCTATCAACATGTCATCAACATATAGCAGTAAAATAATATATGAGTTACCTTGAGATCTTATGTAGCAACAATGATCTGCCTGACACCTCTGAAATCCACTGTTGCACATAAAACTATCAAACTTCTTATACCACTGTCTGGGAGCTTGTTTGAGACCATACAGGCTTCTTTGAAGTTTGCAAACCATTTTCTCCTGTCCCTGTACTGTGAAACCCTGTGGCTGTACCATGTAAATTTCTTCTTCTAAATCACCATGACGAAAAGCTGTCTTTACATCCATCTGTTCCAGAAACAGATCCACTTCTGCCACTATCAATAATACAGTTCTAATAGTAGTAAGTTTGACTACAAGAGAAAATATCTCATTAAAGTCAATACCTTCCTTCTATTGAAAGCCTTTGACTACAAGCCTTGCTTTGTACCTTTTGCTACCATCAGGCTCTTGCTTGATTCTATAAACCCATTTGTTCTGCAAAGCTTTCTTACCTCTTGGTAACTCAGCCAGTTGCCATGTCTGATTCGTCATAAGAGAATCCATCTCATCCTTCATGGCCAACTCCCACTTGACAGAATCTTCCAGTTGAACCGCCTCATCATAACATTCAGGTTCATCTATGTCAGTCAATAAAATGTAATTCAAAGTAGGGGAATACCTCTGTGGTGGTCTGATAGTCCTGTTAGACCTCCTAACTGTTGTAGGTGGCGTTCTCTGAACTTCATCAAGTTCCACAGTCTGCTCATCAGGTTCCACAACTAGTTCCTCAGTTTTCACAACTGTTTCCTCAGGAGTAACTGCATTCTGATCTTCAAATCTCATTGTACTAGTCTCAACCTTAGGAAGACTTATATACTGAGTCTTCTCTTCTGTACTTTCATTTGATTCTGAATCAACTGTTGTTCTGTTTTTGTTGGGATTTTCAAGAACAAGATACTAACCTCTTATAGCGCAGCGGGATTGTTGAAAATCCAATGACGACTGGAGAATAATCACGAGGAGAATTCTCACTTCTTCACAGCCCAAAATCTTTTAGTGAAAATGAAAGGGAAAAAGAAAAGAAATCGAGAGGAGAGGATTTCTGTATCTTCAGTCACTGTTCTCTCATAGAACCCACGTAATAAAAAAAACCAAAAAACCAACCATAGAGTTCTCGTAATTTTTGCGATATATCTTTGCAGTTTTAAAACTGCAGAGATTCTCTTGAGATGGCAGTTACAGAAACTGCCTTCTCCTTTTTAATTTACAAAAATAAATTAATATATAAAATTAATTAAATAACATATATTTAATTAATTATATAAATACCTTCATCTCCCACTCGCACATAATGTACTTTCATTATGGGCGTATAAAACGCAACTCCTATCCTCATTTCTTAAAACATGGAACACATTCCTTTTCATTTGCATCAAAATTTCATACAAGAAAATGGGCCGTGTGACCGTCATACTTTTATCTCGAGAGCTTGTCACTTTGCAACGGTTAAGTATATAAAGTAACCTAATAATTGAGTAGAGTAAGTATGAAGTGCCCTAGAGTCATTTAGTCACATAAATTATAACTTACGATCTCTTCTTGAAATATTATATTTTCATGTTTATATATTCACAATCATATTACAAAAATATAATTGGTCGACCAGTGAATACATTACAATGTGACACTTGAAATGATCTTCCCTTTTCTAAAATATTTCCATTTCAAAACAATTGCTTACTAGGTAGGCCTCGTTTAGATCGAATCATTCATGACCATTGGTAGCCTCCCTAAGATAGCTAACATCGAAGTGAAACTTCAAACAATTTTAGCCAAAAGGTCATAAGGGTACTTATAGAGACTTTTCAATCTCAAGGGTCTCACACAACAAAGAAGTAGAGATCAATTAACTTCTGCTACCATTTGTGGTCATATTAAGCACATGTGGCATGAAACACATGTTACAGTAATACTGTACAGATGATAGTTCAGACATGTCTCAAGTAATACTGTACAGATGATAGTTCAGATACACTCAGTATCTAACTTGACTCCACTACTCTACCTTAATATTCTATCAACAAATGATTATTGGACTTCCATCTGGCATTTATAGACAGTTTAAGATGAACAGTGGGATTATCACCCTCGATCATAATATGATCTCATCTTGATCACTTATCAAGGCGATATATTCTTTTAAGCACATGCTCTCTTTCTATTGTACTACTATAACAATAAAATTGCTTAAAAAATTATCTCATTTCTAATTGACACAAAAGTCATAGAAGCGATTGCTTGTGCGAGAAAGCCAATCTCCTGTCCGACATACTTTTGATTATATGTATTAAACATTTGTGTGTATGCATTCTAAAGTACAAAACTTTATTTCATATATCAGAATAAGCGTAATACAATTTGTTGAGAAGTACAAAGTCAAAACCTACGCAATCCCAAAGATTTAATGTGACTATTAAAAACATCTCTAGGTATAGGCTTGGTAAAGGGGTTTGCAACCATGTTGCTCGTTGATATATATTGCACATTCACTTCCTTTTGTGCAACCATATCTCTAACAAAATTGCATTTAATGTCTATGTGCTTTGTCTTAGAGTGATATTTGGGATCTTTCGTGAATGCTATGGCAGCCTGACTATCGCAGTTCACTGATACTGAGTCATGCGTGCTTTCTTTAAATCCCAAATGACTTAAAAATCTTTTAAGCCACACTGCTTCTTGTACTGCCGCTGAAAGTGCCACAAATTCAGCTTCCATTGTTGATAAGGCTATACAAGTTTGTTTCTTACTACTCCATGAAATTGCTCCTTTGTTCAGTAAGAATACATATCCTGAGGTAGATTTTCTTTCATCTAAATCTCCTCCCCAATCAGCATCTGTGTAGCCTTCTAATTTCAAATCGTTTCCTTGATAGCACAGTGAATAATTCATAGTTCCTTTGAGATACCGAAGTATTCTCTTAACAGCCTTCCAATGGGGTTGTCCCGGATTTGATTGATAACTGCTTACCATACCAACAGCAAAGCAAATGTCTGGACTCGTACACGTCATGGCATACAGGAGGCTTTCAACAGCACTCGAATAAGGAACCTTTCTCATTTGTTCTATTTCTTCAGGAGTCTTTGGACACATTCTTTGACTCAAACTTTCGCCTTTTGCGATAGGAGTATCAATGGGTTTGCAATCTTGCATTTTAAATCTTTCAAGAATTTTCTTAATATATTGACCTTGTGACAGGGCTAAAATCCTTTTGGAGCGATCTCTTTCAATCTTAACTCCAAGTATATAAGTTGCTTCACCCATATCCTTCATTTGAAAATTTGTGGATAACCATTCCTTAATAGTTAACACGTACTCCTTATCTTTCCCAGCCAACAGTATGTCATCCACATATAGTGAAAGAATCACAAATTTATCTTTGTTTGTTTTGACATACACACAGTGGTCTTCATCGATCATATGAAAATCATATGAGATGATTACTTGGTGAAATCTAATGTACCACTGTCTGGAAGATTGTTTAAGGCCATAAATTGACCTCATTAATTTACATACTTTATCTTCTTGTCCTTCAGTAACGAAACCGATAGGTTGTTGCATGTAAATTTCTTCTTCCAATTCACCGTTTAGAAATGCTGTTTTTACATCCATTTGATGTAATTCTAAATCTAAATTGGCAACTATAGCTAGGATGAGTCTTATAGAGGTAAACCTCACAACAGGTGAGAAAGTTTCTTCATAATCTATTCCTTCCTGTTGTGTGAATCCTTTGGCTACAAGACGGGCCTTATACCTTTCAATTGAGCCATCAGCCTTACGCTTAATTTTAAGAATCCACTTGTTACCAATTGCTTTGCGTCCTCTAGGGAGATCAACTAGCTCCCAAACTTTATTAGATTTCATTGACTCCATTTCTTCTTCCATTGCTTTCATCCAATATTCTTTATTAGGACATTGAAGAGCCTCTTGAACATTTTCAGCTCTTCATCATCGTCAGGTGTAATCATGTATATCTCATCATCAAATAGACGTTTTGGTATTCTACCACGATTACTACGTCTGATTTGTGGTCCATTTAACTGTCGTTTACTTATTGATTCCATTGAATCACGTGATAATTGTTCAATCGAATCACACACTGTTTGTGGTTTTTCTAAATCTCTCCCACTTGGATGAGATATTGTTGGTAGATCATTTATAGTTTCCCATGATGGTAAAAACGAATCGTTTTGATCATTATTTTCAAATAGGGATATCTCAGTATTGATCTCACATTTTCTTGGAAAATCATTCTCTAAGAAGGTAGCATCTCGTGATTCGAATTCAGTCACACTCCCACTTTCTTGTTCACCAATGAACACATACCCTTTTGAAAGTTCTGAGTATCTTATAAATATACTCTTTTTACCTCTTGGACCTAACTTTCCATGTTGATGTAATGATTCATGTACATAAGCAGCACATCCCCATGGTCTCAAACCACTAAGGTCCGGTTTTCTACTGGTCCATAATTCATAAGGTGTGGAAGTGACAGACTTTGAAGGTACACGATTTAGGATATAAGCAGCAGTCAATAGAGCATCACCCCAAAAGGCGATTGACAGTTTCGCTTGTGCCATCATTGACCTAACCATTTCTAGAAGAGTTCTATTTCTTCTTTCAGCTACTCCATTTTGTTGTGGTGTCCTTGGAGTAGTTAACTGTCTTACTATACCCTTTTCCTCACATAACTGTTTAAACTGATTAGACAGATATTCACGTCCTCGGTCTGTTCTCAAGGCCTTAACCTTTTTATCTAATTGATTCTCCACCAAATTTATAAATTTTCTAAAACACTCTAATGCTTCAGACTTGTGAGAAATTAGATAAACATGACCATAACGTGTGAAATCATCTATGAAAGTGATAAAATATTCACCCCCATGTCTTGCCTTCACACTCATAGGTCCACAAATGTCAGAATGAATTAATTGCAATGGAAGTTCAGCTCTAGTTCCTTTACCAAATGGTTTTCTTGCCATTTTTTCCGCTAAACAATTTTCACATATAGGTAAGTCAACAAAGTTAATTTGACCTAACAAGCCTTCTTTAGCTAATCTAGCCATTCTATGTTGACCTATATGACCTAATCTGGCATGCCACATAGTCACGTCAACATTTGCATCAACAGATGATGTTATCAGGGAAAAACTAGCATAATTATTGGATATCATATCAATAACATCCATTACTATTAAACCGTTCAACAGAAATCCATAACCATAAAGTATGTTGTTCAAAGAAAGAGTTAACAAACTACCAGACAATGTAAAAGTATAACCAAGTTTTAGAAGGACAAAAACAGAAAGCAAATTTCGTCGTATGTCAGGCGCATATAACACATCATGCATAAACAGAGTACGACCATTCCGCATGTTCAACTTGTAGGAACCAATGCCCTTCACAGGTACACGTGCATTGTTTTCAACATAAAGCCACCTTGCTCCTGATGGAATTCGACGAAATTCCACATACACTCCACGTTCTCTAGCTACGTGGTCTGTGGCTCCTGAGTCTACTGTCCACAAAGGATGAGAGTCAGCCAAAAATGCCGAGCTAGAAACACAACTTTCAGAAATGAAAGGATGAATCTTAAAATTTTCGAAAGTTTGTACCTTTTTGGGTTCAGTACACTCATGAGCATAATGACCATTTTTCTGACAATTGTAACACTTGATATTTGCTTTCTTCTTTTTAGGACGAGACATGAGACGCTTTCCCTTACCTTTGTCATTCTTACCTTGCTTATGTTTCTTATTCTTATGATCTCTCTTCCCCTTAAAGTCTCCTTGATGTTTACGTTTGTGACCTTTGTTCCCATGAGAACTAGGTCCAACCATATACACGTCAGCATCGTCAGGCCTTGCTGCCTCCATGCGATCTTCTTCTAACTCGAGGTGACGTGCAACATCAGTGAGAGTTTTAATTCCCTCATTGTGGGTAAGGTGCACCTTCATGTGCTCCAAATTATGAGGAAGAGATCTGATAGCAGCTTGAACTTGTTGTTCATCAGTCAGGACATGGCCAACTTATTTTAGCTCACTAATCATATTAGACATCTCCCTCATGTGTTGTCTCATATTGTGATTAGGGCGTTTCTTATAAGTGTCAAATTTAATAGTGAGTTGCCTAAGTTTGGTGACAGAAGTTCCACCAAACTTCAATTTCAATGCATCCCACATGTCCTTAGCAAGGTTATAAGAATGAAACTCACGCATGACATCATTGTCCATGCTGCTCAGCAAAGTAATGCGAGCCAATGAGTTTTTCTTCTTCCAGGCATCATAAGCCTCACGGTCCCTTCTATGTTGAGCCGAGTTTCCTTCCTCAGGCTCACTTAACACATGGTTTAAAACTTCAAGAGCCTCTTGCTCTTCTAGAACGTACTGTATTTTCATGGACCAAATTTCATAGTTATCCCCATTCAGCTTCTCACCTTTGTTTAGTTCAACTATTATATTCTTAGAAGCAGATGCCATAATTTCAGAGTCTACAAGACATATTTGCACAAAAATTAATCCATTTGCACAACACGACCCCTAGTATTTTACAATTTTTAAATAAATTTGATAATAATAATTTTACATAACATCGAGTCGAAATATCACTAAGTTTCAAAATCATCGTCTATGTTTTGTAAAATTATTATTCACAAATTTATCATATTGTAAAATAATCAAATTCGTTCATCAAGTAAAATAAAATGAAACATACTCATAACTTGATCACCCACATTCAAAACCTCAAAATGAGCACATATTTCATTCAACATCTATAATTAACGACGAAATATTTACAGAATTCATGAAAGTTAATTCAAACGCAACAAAGTAATAGGGAATGAAGATTTAAAACGTATATACAAGTCATTAGGAAGTTCATGATTGAAGACTATTACCCTAGGGTTGTTCCACGTTGGACGAGTCCTATTTCCAAACATAATAGAACTATGCCTTTTCATGGCTCGATAAATAAGCTCATGCACAAAGGTTAAGATCACACAATCATATGAAATATTTCTTCTAAGTCTGTTAGAAATGTAATCTAAGAAGTTCTTCAAACTTTCATCAGGTAAAAGTGATCGAAAGGCACTCAGTCTTTTATCACTTGACAAAAGTCCTCCTTCCCAAATGATCTCTTGTAGCTGACCATTCACTAATATGACATGCTTGACTATATGCACCAAATCTAATTCATGACCTGGTTCAAATTTAATGTCATGCAAATCTTCTATTATCTTTTCCACTTTAGTTCTTTGAGCCTTTGTCCTAATTATTTTTGGTGTCTTTATCAACCTTGGCATATTTTCTGTAACATATACAGAAAAAAATAATCAACATATGATTATGACACAAAAAAAAAAAAAAACAAGACAAATTGAATAAAGAAATAAAATATAAAAAAATATGACCATCCTTTAGGAAAATAAAACATATTAAGCAAACAAAACTTGCTTCTAGAAAGGTGGTGAAGACATTATTTAAGATCTTAAATGTCAAGATTTCAAACCTTAAAGAACTCATAAATATGCAACCTCTTTTTTTTTTTTTTTTTAAATTTAATTTTAGACCACCCTACTAAGTCGAATACTAATTAAACAACAACAAAAAAAAAAAAACAAGCCTTTACGGATTCAGCCCAAGATTTTTTTTTTTTTTTTTAATTTCGTAATATAAGGCTCATTTGCGGTTTCTAGCGCTTGAAATTCCAGAACACATTTCAGAATTTCGAATGGCCATAACTTTTTCGATACTTAACCAAATTAAGCATATAATATACCGTTAGAAAGCTCTTCAAACGTACTTTACACTCATATAAGGTTCATATGAAACAAGTCAGTGGACAAAAATTAATTGAATTTCGAAACTTGTAGAGGCATGAAACCTTAAAAAAAATGTAAACCAAGAATTACTCAACCAAAATGCATGAAATTTTGCAGAGACTTCCTCAATCATATTCTTAACATACATGAAAAATTTCATAACAATTCGATGTGTATATAAAAAAATGCCATTAAAGGGTTCTAAGCATTTATGTTTCAAAATTAAAGGAAAAACATAAATAATACTAGAAGCCCTTTAACCTGGCTCTGATACCAATGTTGGGATTTTCAAGAACAAGATACTAACTTCTTATAGCGCAGCGGGATTGTTGAAAATCCAATGACGACCGGAGAATAATAACGAGGAGAATTCTCACTTCTTCACAGCCTAAAATCTTTTAGTGAAAATGAAAGGGCAAAAGAAAAGAAATCGAGAGGAGAGAATTTCTGTATCTTCAGTCACTGTTCTCTCATAGAACCCATGTAATTAAAAAACCAAAAAACCAACCACAGAGGTCTCGTAATTTTTGCGATATATCTCTGCAGTTTTAAAACTGCAGAGATTCTCTTGAGATGGCAGTTACAGAAACTGCCTTCTGCTTTTTAATTAAAAAAAATAAATTAATATATAAAATTAATTAAATAACATATATTTAATTAATTATATAAATACCTTCAGTTTTTGTACAGAACTTCCTCATTGAAGATCACGTTCTTGCTTCTGAGAATCTTCCTGTTTTGGTCATCCCAAAACCTGTAGCCAATCTCAGCTCCACCATACCCAATAAAATAATGTTTCTTGGATTTGGCATCTAATTTACTCATGTATGCAGCATCAATGTGAATGTAAGACACACAACCAAAAACCTTTAGATGAGAAAGATTTATCTGTTTACCGCTCCAGATTTCTTCAGGCAACTTGAAGTCTAGTGATGTGGTTGGGCTTCTATTGATCAGATAGGTCGCTGTGTTGATTGCCTCCGCCCAGAACATCTTAGGCAATCCTGCATGTAATCTCATGCTCCTGGCACGCTCATTCAGTGTCCTGTTCATTCTCTCAGCCACACCATTTTGCTACGGTGTCCCTGGTATAGTCTTTACCATCACAATTCCATTGTCTGCACAGTATCTTTTAAACTCCCCATCAACATATTCACCGCCGCTGGCTGACCTCAAGCTTTTAACTTTTAGACCTGTCTCATTCTCAACCATAGCCTTCCAAGTTTTGAAAACAGAAAATACATCAGATTTATGTTTGAGAAAATAAGTCCATACCTTCCTGCTTGAGTCATCTATGAAGGTCACATAGTATCTAGAACCACCGAGAGAAGATACTTCTGAAGGCCCCCACACATCAGTGTGAACTAACTCTAACTTCGTAGGTTTTAACTTTGTTCTTGTCCTTGAGAAACTGACTCGCTTCTGTTTCCCAAATACACAGCCCTCACACAACTTGTGTTCAACTGCCTTTAGTCCCTGTAACTTCCATGCAGAGTGAAGAATTTTCATACCTTTTTCACTCATATGTCCCAACCTGTTGTGCCATAAATCAGTTTGACTCGAGTGATCGACAACAGCCACCATATCTTTGTCATTACTGTTGATATACAAAGTCCCTTATTTTCTTCCTCGAGCAACTACCATGGCACTTTTTGTAACCTTCCAGTTTCCTTGGCCAAAGCAAATCTCATATCCTTCACTGTCTAACTGCCCTACAGAAATCAAATTCTTCATCATATTTTGAACGTGACGTACCTTGCGAATTTTCCAAACTGAACCATTCGCCATTTTCAATTTCACGTCACCAGTTCCAATGATGTCCAAAGGCTCTCCATCAGCTAGATACACCTTTCCATGATTTTCTGCAACATAATTTTCAAGAATTGCACGTTGTCCTATAGTATGAAATGATGCACCTGAATCTATAACCCATGGGTCATGAGCACTTTCCACTACTAGAACCAAAGCATCATGCACCTCATTAACATCAATATTTTGCACCGGGTTCATTCCCCTTAGTTCGCTTTGCGGCCTTGCAGTTCCTTTTCAGGTGTCCAGTCTTACCACAATTCCAACACTCTAATCTGCCGTTTCTAGACTTGCTTCTGTTGTTTTTCGATTTACCTCAATTCCCATGACTTCTGTTATTACTCCTCCCTATGTCCACATTCAACGCTGAACCAGAAGTAGAAACAATACCTGAGTCCTTTCTGCCAATCTCTTCTGCAATGGCAGAATCTCTAACCTGTGAAAACTGCAATTTCTCTTTTCCACATGAATTAGAAAGTGCGGCTTTCATGGTTTCCCAACTATCAGGCAAAGATCTCAACAACAAAATCGCATTTACTTCATCAGTAAATTCTAACTCAACAGCAGCCAATTTGTTCATCAACAAATCAAATTCATTTATATGGGCAGTACAGATGCACCTTCAGCCATTTTCAAATTAAAAAAATTGGTTGCGAGATATACCTTGTTGTTTACAGAGGGTTTTTCATACATGTTAGACAAAGCTTCCATTAGCTCTGCTGTAGTCGTTGCCTTCGCTACACAGCTTTGCACATTCTTTGTCAAAGTCAAGCGAACAGTCCCCAACACCTTTATGTCTAACTTTTTCCATTCAGCTTCTCCCATATCTTCAGGCTTTCCTTCTAATGGCAAATCCAATTCCTTGGAATGCAAATAATCCAATATCTGACACTTCCAAAACGAAAAATCTGATCCATTAAAAGTAACCAATTTCTCATCACCTCCTGACATCGTTCTACAACCTGAATGCTTTGATACCACTTGTTAGGGGCCGATAAAATATAATCAATCTAAATTCACTCAACCAGATTCAGACAATATATATTTTATCTAAAAATCCCAGATCAGGTTATGGTTCCAAATACCGCGAAATGAAAAATTGGAACTCACAAGCTTAAAAGAGTAGATAAACCAACCTAAACTTCTAAGCAACAAGAACGATAATTAAAAGATAAGGGAAGAGAAATTGACACCGAATTTATACTGGTTCACCCAATGTTGGCTACGTCCAGTTCTCTGCTACCGATGCAGGTTCCACTAAAATGTCAGGGAGAAAATTACAAGAGTTTACAACGCTCTCTAGAATGATTTCTCTCACTTTTCTCTCAAGGAAAAGGCACACGAATCACTCTACAATAAGCTCTTAAAACTCTTCAATGGAGAAAAAACGCCCTTGCAAATAATCCGAAGAAAAAAAAAACTCACATAAGCTCACTGGTTTTTCTTTTCTTCAGTTTCTGTTTTCATAAAAAAAAACTCAGCCGCTGAAATTTTTTTCTTCTTCTCGTCACAGCCCTTACTGCCGAAAACCACACACACACACACACACACACACACACATATATGTAATATAAATTTAGGTCAAAAGAATGATGATGATGGGCCAACTTATATGGGCCCAATTTTGGCTCCATTTACTTAGCACAATCGACGAGATTCAGAATTCCAGATCAGTCTCAGATTAGATTGTTTTGTTGCTAATACCCATTTTGTGGATTTGTTTCCAAATTTCATGGTAAACAATCTGAATTGGAAAAAATCGAATCATCGACCTATTGAACTCTTATTTAGTGTTAAACCTTGGGTTTCTAGTAAACAGAGGAAGCATAAGATCTTCAGGTTTGAGGAGTCATGGACTCTTCATGCCAATGGTAGGAAGGTTATTTAAGAATCAGGGGATTGACACACAGATCAGGGGAGTGGTTGTGGAATACAAATTATTTGTCGATTTGTGCTTCTCAACTTGATAAATGGGGTTTATTAGTGAATCGATGCTTCCAAAAATGAATCTAGGAACTAAAAGCCAATATTCAATAGGTGTATAATCGCCCATTTACAATAGATTTCAATTTAATAAATGTTTTGGAGAACCAACTCCATACTCTCTACCAAGAATAAGAGATCTATTAGAAACAATGCTCACGAGAAAGTTGGCTAAAATGGGGTGACTAGAATACGAAGTGGTTTCACCAAAAGGCCTCCAATAGGCAAAAAAAGAATACTGACCAAGGCATTACAGATCGATATGGGTTATGGCATGAGGAAGAAGGGAAAATTTCACAAATTTTTGTTGATTACTTTAAGGAGATTTTTAAATCTTCTAACCCTTCTTCTGATGATTGGTCAAAAGTGACCAGAGTGGTTTCTACTACTGTTACTACAGAATTGAATGATTTCTTGTTGGCTCCTTTTACAAAGGAAAAGATTGAAAAGGCTATGAATATGTTCCATCCTACCAAAGCTCCTGGTCCCAAAGAATCGTTCTCCAAACTCGGTTAGTAATTTTCAACCAATTGGCCTTTGCAATGTATCTTATAAACTTATTACAAAGGTTTTAGCTAATCGCATGAAAGTCGTGATGGATAGAATCATATCGAAGTCTCAATCTGCTTTTATTCAGGGTCGAGCTATTTTTGATAATCTGATTATTGCTCATGAATGCTTAGATTTTATGCGTCAAAAAAGAAAAGGGTTAAAGGAACATGCAACTATTAAACTCGACATGAGTATAGTTTATGATCGAGTGGAATGAGGCTTTTTGAGGTAGGTCGTGTCTAAAATGAGGTTTCACGATAGGTGGATTTACTTAATTATGGAATGTGTATCCTCTGTCTCTTTTTCAGTCCTGGTTAATGGTAGCCCATCAGAATTTTTTACTCCAATGCAAGGCCTTCGTTAGGGAGATCCACTTTTCTCCTTATTTGTTTCTAATTTGTGCAAAAAAGGTTTGATTTTGGATGCTATCTTTGAAGGAAGACTGTATGGGTTGACCATTTTGAGTAGGTGCTCAAGTATTTCTCATATGTTTTTTGCGGATGATAGTCTTTTCTTTCTTAATTCTTCAGTACAGGAGTTTGTGGTGTTACGAGAAATCCTCTGCACTTACGAGTTGGCTTCTGGTCAATGTATTAACTTTGGTAAATCTGCTATGGTTTTTACTCTGAATGTTTCACAGGAGCAAAGGAGTTATCTTCAGCAAATTTTGCAGGTCCAAATTGTTAATAATCTAGGGACTTATCTGGGTTTACCTTCTTCGTTCACTCGAAGTAAAGGGATTGATTTTTTCGGAGTTAAAAATAGGATTTTCAAAGCCATGTAAGGTTGGATGAGAAATTCTTTTCTATTGGGGTGAAAGAAATCCTTTAAAAGAGTGTCGTCTAAGCTATCCTTACTTTTGTTATTGGTTGTTTCAAACTATCCAAGTCTTTTTTTAAACAGGTATCAAGAGGTATGGCGAGGTTCTGGTGGGGTTCGACTCCATATATATATTTTTTGTTTATAAGAATTATAGATTTTTTCTTAAAAATAAATTACTACAAATTTTAAAATATTTTATTAATTTTCATTTATATTGGATATCAAGATTAAAAATCAAATTTAAAAAATAAATGAAAACAAATATTAGAACATTGAATGTTAATCTGAGCATAACTCAACTAGTTATGACATAAATGATCGATGAAAAAGTCAGAAGTTTGAATTCTCACTCTCACATTTTGTTAAACTAATATATATATATATATATATATTGAAATCTTTTGCTATTCTGGATGGGGTACGACTTGCTAGTAGGTTAGGGCTTCAAAATATCTATGTTATGGGTGAAATTGGACCAACAAGAATGGGCTGGATAAAGGGCTGCAACAAAGGGCCAGACGAGAAAAGAAGCCCAATACGAAGTCAAAACGGACCGAAATCGACAAAGGATTGGCCCAGGATGAGACGAAGAAGAAACGGGCTTGGTCTTTGGCCTAAGCCTGTGGTCGACCTGCTGAGGCCGACCAGTTTGGCAAGGCCCAATTTTGGGTCTTGCCTCGGTCCCTCATGGCCCGTGTGCCCTCGGTTCAGCCCAATTCGACATTTCCTTTCCCCATTCAAAGACGGAAACCCACGAAAAACCCTAGGAAGGAAGTTATTTAAGCTCTCCCTCAGGGGGAGAGCAAGCTAAGTTCATTCCAACCTACAACAATCTCTTAGAATTCCTAAATTCTCTTAAAACTCTCTCTGACTTAAGCATCGGAGCCTGTGTGGCCTACACCACACCGGTGTCCAGATTTTTCTTATCTTGCAGGTCGCGTTCTTCTCCTAAAAATACAAATTCACCGTCGTTGTCACGTGGATGTCAGGTGAGATTTCGCCTATCCAAAATTTGGCAACAGTTGGCGCCGTCTGCGGGGAACGACAACGCTTGCTTGGAAAACCTTTTGCTTGAGTTCAATCTTCCAAAAAGATGAGTAGAATGCTAGAAAACAAGAACTGAAATGAAGATGGAGACAATTTCGATCAAGATCGTCACCCGAGACGCATGAGAGAGGTTTCTCATCCTCGGCCTCATACTGACACAGGTCGACCAGAAGAGGAGATTGTCGAGCTGAAGAAAAAGGTCGACAACATGGATAGATATCTTCTGAAAATCTTGGAAAAACTGGAAAAACAAGATCATCAGAAGAAAGAAAGACATGAGGAGGAACCACCTCTCGTACGAGACCCAAGAAAAGGAAAAGCGAAGGTGGTTGAGGGGATGGGAGAATCAAAATCCCATACCCAAAAATCAATCGAGAAGCTGATCCTTGGAGGAAACAACAAGCCACGTCAACCCTTGGTCAAAAGCCATACGAGTAAGGCAGGTAAGTTAAAATCTGTTGTGCATGTCATCTCCCAAGCTGATGGCCAAGGTCGACCAGGTAAGGTTGAAGCGATGGTCAACGAGAATATTGAAGCAACATCGGACTTGCGAAGTCTGATCGAATTGAAGCAGAAGCTACAAGCCGAGGCCGAGGCCGATCAGACACAGGCCGAGGCTGAGGAGATCAAATTGAGGTATGATGCACGAAACCAAAGTCCTCCATGGAAAGCAGACATTCTAAAAATCCAAAAGGAGCTTGGAGACCTTCAAGGGAACGTTCTCAGAACTCGTGAAATCGAAAGGTGGGATCTCGAAGCTCTCATCGAGCAAGTCGATCCCCCTTTCACTGATGAGATCATGACATAGAAGGTTCTTAAGAAGTTCAAAGTGCCAACCATCACCCCATACGATGGAAATACTGATCCTATTGAACATTTGGTACATACCGAGCACAGATGGAACTTCATGGAGTTTCAAAGGCAATCAAATGCAAGGCATTCTCTTCTACCCTCACAAGAGCAGCTAGAGAATGGTATAGGAAGCTAAAGAAGAAGTCCATTGGTTCCTTCAAAGAGCTAGCAAGAGCATTTGTGACGCAGTTCTTGGGCCAAAACAAACCTTACTTGATTATGTTTCACGCTTCAACAAGGAAGCATTGCAAGTTGAAGGATTCACAGACACGACTGCCCTAATCGCCATTGTTGCAGGCCTACAAGATAAAGGCTTGCTTAGATCGATTGGCAAGAAAGAACCGACCTCCTATGTCGAGTTCATAACCAGGGCTCAAAAGTATATGAGCGCTGAAGAGCTGATACGATTGAAAGAAGCTACATTTGATTGTGAAAGAAGAACAGACATGTAGAGCAAGATAGAGCTCGGGACAACAATTTCTCCAGTACGAGGAGAAGGCTCGAGGAAAGAGGTCGAGGCCGACCAGACCCTAAGGTTGTCCCCGATCAACGGTTCGAGAGGTATACTTCCACAACTCTCCCTCCTGAGCAGATCTTGATGGAAATTCGCCACTTGAATTTAGTGAAATTTCCAGCAAGATGCGAACTCCAACTGGAAAGAAGGACAAAGACAAATATTGTTTCTTTCACCGAGATCACGGTCATGCAACTCATGATTGCTACCAAGTACGAGACGAAATCAAAACCCTAATCAAAGAAGGGTATCTGAAAGAATATGTCAGAGATGGCCGAGGCCGACTAGAGGATGGCCGAGGCCGACCAGAAGATGGCCGAGGCCGACCCAACGAAGAACCCCCACGTGAGATCAGAACCATACTTGGGGGACCTACAAGAGGTGAATTGGGCAGAAAAAGGAAGGCAATTGCTCGTGAGGCTAGACACGACCCAGATTATCGAGGTATGTATTCAGTCCATTATGAAACTGTGAACCAAGCCTTAGAATTCACAGAGGCTGAAGCTAGGGTCATCCATCAGCCTCATAATGATGCTCTGGTAGTTACCATGACTGTGGCCAATGTGAAGGTTCACAGAATCCTCATAGATGAAGGAAGTTCAGCTGATGTTCTCTCTCTGACTGCCTTCAAAGCAATGAGGTTAGAGAGGGGGCTACTAAAGGAGAATCTGACTCCCTTGGTTGGATTTGGGGGAGAAAGAGTTACTCTTGAAGACAGCATCGAACTTCCAGTCACCTTTGGGGATGGACTGAATACAACTACTAAGATGATTAACTTCTTGGTAGTAGAATGCACATCAGCTTACAATACCATATTAGGAAGACCAACACTCCATCAACTGAAGGCAGTAGCTTCCACCTATCATCAGCTACTAAAATTTCCTACTTTGAATGGAGTGGGAATAGTAAAGGGGGAGCAGAAAACTTCAAGAGAGTGTTACTTCACATCACTCAAAGAGGTAAAAATATCAAGAAGCGAACATGAAGCATACCTCGGCAAGCCTAAGGCCGAGGCCAAGAAAGAAGCCGAGGCCAACCACACCCCTATGGACTACCAGGGGGCTTTTTTCTGTTTACTTCTTATCTACTTAGGATTTCTTTTATCAACTTCTACAAGTTCATGTAAGATTTAAATTTTATTAGCAATAAAATTCTATTATCAAGCTACACATTTTGCCACTCAAGCATGAATTTCAACCAAGAAACTCCTACTTGAGTAGGGGGCTACTAAGGGGATATGCTTCCATATTAAACAAAAAGCAAAGAAGCTACATAGGAGGTATGCCTCTCTGATAAACAAAAGGCAGAAGCTACTAAAGAGATAGGCCTCTCTAATTGAACAAAAGGCAGAAGCTACACAAAACGAGGTAGAAAAGTCAAGAATTGGAGAAAAATTGAGGCCGAGGCCGACCTCCAAGGCTGAGGCTGAGCATGCCCAAGTAAGTGATTTTATATGGTTTGTGGTTTGGATGCATGTCTGAGGACCCCTTTTATCAATTTATCTTGTTTAGTAAGACTTCTATAATTCTGTTCAACAGAGTTTACCTCTTTAAAGTCAAAATTCATTAAAGAGAAACAAGGATGATGGACAGAAAAGATATTCTCATTGATAAAAGTCTTACAATAAGATAAAAAGAAAGTAAAGGGAAAGCACATAAGATTTAGTTCTCATTCATGTTTGCTCCTCCACTACCATTGGAGTCATCTGAATCAGGGAAGGCGAAGGGATCTTTCTTGAAAGAAGCATAATCTTCTCGAATGATCCCACAATCTAAGTCCTTGTGATGCTTGGAAAAGCGCTTGACGCCCCAGTTAAATCCGCAGTCAAAGATTTCATTTTGCATCACGACATATTCCTCTGTCTTCTTAAACTCTTCAGCCAGATATTTTGCATTGGATAGATGAGCTTGGGCTTCATCCACTTTTGTTCGAACTGATTGGAGCTCAACCCTTGTAAAGTCAAGCTCAATTCTAACCTCAGCCAAGAGACGATTGGTTGAGTCAAGCTAGCTTGAGCCTGAACCAGCTCTGCCCTCGAAATGCTGGTCTGTTGGAAAGAGGAGATCTTCTCAGCCATGGTCATGACAGACATAGTAAGCTGACCAAAAGCCTAAGGACAAAACAATGAAGGAGTTAGTTATAAAGAAGCGAATGTAAGATAAAAGAAGACAAATAACTACTTAAAGACTTACATGGCGTAACTCACGAGCTCTTTCAACAACAGCCTCCCTAGGATCTTCCATCTTATAACCTGGAGAATGGTCATGTCCAATACCCCTCCAAAGCTTAAAACTCCTTCCCAGAATATCAATCTCATTACTTACTGGAGAGAAATCTTCAGGAAGGGAGAAAGTGGGAAGATTAGAAGGAGTATCCTCCTCAGGAAAGGATGGAGCGCCCCTTCTAGTACAACGAGTACTTACACCAGAAGGTCGAGGAGGAAGATTTGAAGTCTCAAAAGTAGAAACACCTCCCATGTCTGAGCTAGAGCCACATGCCCTCGAGGGCCCAGCTCCTCTCGTGGTCTTTTTCTTCTTCTTTTGTCTTTGAGCTTCAAACAAAGAAGTAGATCGTGGAGGCATATCTAAAAAACAGAAGCAACGAAATCATGAGTTAACGAAAGCACATGAGACAGAAACTAAAGCAGAGGAACTGAGGTCTGACAAGCATGGCTGAGGCCGACCACGTTGGCCAAGACTAAATGCTTTCTAAGAGAATGATTACAAGAAGAATTTGAGGTTAAATCCAACCTTCCAGAAGAAGGGGTGGAGTAAAACCGATTTTAATTCAATTCTCTTGACTAACGAGGGAAAGACCAAGACAAGTTAACTCCCAGAAACAAAAATGAAGAAGAGGATGGTAAGACTGAGGAGAACTTGTACACGACATAATGAAAGGAGTTGCAAGCACGCGCCTAGCAGAAGCGCCAAGGAAGCCTCGGCCGAGGCCAAGCAGACCGACCGAGGCCGACCAGACCTCCTGCCCTCGATGCTCACTCCATTGCTTATTTCCTCTTCTCCTCTCACAGTATCATCTTGAAATGAAGCTGATAAGCCTTAGAATTCAGGCTTATTTAACTACCAATTGCTTAAAATATTCTTGTTTTGACTTAAGACCATTTGAAAATAGTTGAAATATTGCTTAAATTTAAGGAAGAAATGAATATTATGGTATGTGGAATAAAATTCTAAGTAAATTGATCTTGTTTGCAGAAATTATGGAAATTGCAAAATCAGATTCTGCAATTCTGGACAGCAAGGAATGACAATGAAATTATGAAAATTGAAAGAGAAAAAAAAGACCCGTCGCAAGTAAAGAAACCCATATATGGAAAACCAAATTACTGCATAAATTGGTGGAATTGGAGCACAATTTTTGGGCAATCTTCAACCCTAATGAAGGCCTATAAATGGGGAAGAATAGGAGGAGCTCGGAGGAAGGGATTTGGAGGCGTTTTTGGAACTTTACATCATGGGTTTTTGTCAAATTTTTCCTCTGTTTCTGCAGATTTTTTTTACTCTGTTTTTGTCGAAATTTGCAGTTTCTGTTTTTTATTTTCTGAATTTTCTTCTTGTATTATCAAGATTTATTGGTAGTACACATTTGTTCTTCATTTAAATTCCGTTTCGCATTAAGTTTCTGTTTAATTCCAGCTTTTATTTCGTGGGTTGTTGTCCATATTTTCCTCTGTTTTCTTTTTTTTTTTTTTTTTTTCCAATTCTGCCGAAAGTTCCAGCCAATTCATTCTTGATTTCCAATCCGATTCAATTAGTACTTGGATTGTTAAGATTGATCATCTCCTAGGAATGGTGAGAGGATTCGATTGATTGGAATAAGGGAGAACTCATAAATAACATATCATTTTTGCCTCTGTTTTTAGTGAAGTTTGTATTCTGCCTTAGAAAAGTTTATCAATTAGTTGCAGACTTCATTGAAATTGAAGGGAGGAGAAAGTAGGACTCACCAATACCTTTGATTCTTGACTTAATTTCCATTGAGAATTTTCTTTAAATTGCTCATATTTGTGTCAATGTTTATTACCATAGTTGTTTATTTAAGTAATATTAATTAGAATAGAATTTTGTGTTAATTGGCAATTTATTCAATTTCCCAATATGAACTTTTCTTCAAAATTTAGTTGTAAGATTTTCATATTTAATTTGAGCTAAAACTTCTTAAGGGGTTCAGGAATGTGAATTCCCTAAGAAGTAATTGTAGCTTAAATTTCAATAAAAACCAAGCCTACATCTCAATTATTTGCTTGTGTTGAATAAATTTCCGTTGAGATCCTAGATTGATCTACTAGGGTAGCAACTCAAACTTAGATCTCATACCGACGGGATTAGTGATAAGCGGATTTCACACAAGTAATGGAGAAAAACGCTTAGACATAAGCCAATCCTTATCATAGACATAGGAATTTAAGACTCCAAAACCCATAAAATTGTTGAGTCGAATGATCTAAGATAGAGAGACTATAGACATATAAGTCACTCACTTAGCCTCCTAAGCCTAAATTCCAGGTGAACAGGAGAAGCAATTTTGGTTTACAATTGAGTGTGGAGTAGGTTGGAATTGCAATTTTGGCTTACAATTACAACTTAGGGCAATAACATTCTTGAGCCCCATCTTTATCTAAATTTCTTTTGAAATTTTAGTTCACTATCTCATATTGCCATTTCTAGATTCTACTATTCGATTATGCAATTTTTGTTATTTCAATTTTTGTAATTTTTAGATCCTGCAATTAGATTCTGCAA
This sequence comes from Trichosanthes truncata, assembly GCA_033996785.1. NCBI lineage: Eukaryota > Viridiplantae > Streptophyta > Magnoliopsida > Cucurbitales > Cucurbitaceae > Trichosanthes > Trichosanthes truncata. The sequence goes on along the minus strand of JAWPNB010000004.1, from coordinate 29,711,835 downwards.
TTTTTCTTTTTACCAACATAACAACCCAACATTATTTTTGCATTTCTAGTTTTCAATTTGCAATTTTCCTTACACTTTGCTTTACAATATTTTTGTTACTCCGTTCTCTGTGGGATTCGATACTTGGTACTCAGATACCATTTTATATTACTTCTATCGCGTGCGCTTGCGTGTAGCACCGATCAGAAGCTACAATGGTTCAGAAAATGCTTACGAAAAGCGGGAAGCTATGAGGCTATAGAATAGCCAAGAATTCCCTCCAGCAGGAGGTCATGAAGCTACACGACTACAAGATAGCCAAAATTCCCTCCTACGGGAGGTTGGGAAGTCCAGAATAGTCTCTACGGGGTTTGATGGCAATCCCACTTAAATTTGAGGACGCCTTTGAATTTATGTATTCTCTCCAGGAAAACGACACAGATTACGAATCTAGAGGAGAGTCTTAGCCCCCAAGAAAGATCGAAATGTTCCTTACGGGGTCGAACGACAATCTTGGGGAGATCTAAGGAGAACCTTGGAGCCCTAAATTTTCTTTAGAATGTGGACGAACACACATCTAGAGGAGAATCTTACCCACCAGGAAGAGACCGACCTACGGGGTTAGACGACAATCTTGGGGATGATCTGAGACGCAAAATAAGCGTCACGGAACCCTAAAATTCCTATAGGGAATAGAGAAACCAAGACGAGAGATAAGCGTCATGGAACTCTAAAATTCCTACTGGAAAACGGAGAAACCGACACTCTAGAAGACTGAAAATTCTCACAAGAATGGACAACAATAACTAGAGATAATTCGAGGCAGACCTCGAAATGTCAACAATGCTTCCAAAACTTAATAAGCTACTCATAAGTCAGGCACCATGCAATTACTCCACATACTCTTAATCTCGAATCCTAACTAGGGAGTGGGGGCTAATATTATGGGTGAAATTGGACCAACAAGAATGGGCTGGATAAAGGGCTACAACGAAGGGCCAGACGAGGAAAGAAGCCCAATACGAAGTCAAAACGGACCGAAACTGACAAAGGATTGGCCCAGGATGAGACGAAGAAGAAACGGGCTTGGGCTTCGGCCCAAGCCTGTGGTTGGTCGAGGACGACCAGTTTGGCAAGGCCCAATTTGGGCCTTGCTTCGGTCCCTCATGGCCCGTGTGCCCTCGGTTCAGCCTAATTCGACCTTTCCTTTCCCCATTCGAAGACAAAAACCCACGAGAAACCCTAGGAAGGAAGTTATTTAAGCTCTCCCTCAGGGGGAGAGCAAGGTAAGTTCATTCCAGCCTACAACACTCTTCTAGAATTCCTAAATTCTCTCAAAACTCTATATGACTTAAGCATCGGAGCCTGTGTGGCCTACACCACACCAGTGTCCAGGTTTTTTTTGTCTTGCAGGCCGCGTTCTTCCCCCAAAAATACAAATTCACCGTCGTTATCACGTGGAGGTCAGGTGAGATTTCTCTTGTCCAAAATTTGGCAACAATAATCTACATTTGGTTGGATTCACAACTGAATATAGATATGTTAAATCAAAATTTATCTATTTTGAGTGAAGTGGATTTAATTTTATAGGATATTAAGGTGTTATGCTTCGACTTCGAGAGTATCTCTTTTCTTTATGTTTCTAGATATTGTAATAGGATCTCAAATTTATTAGCTAAGAAGGGTCGGTGTGACTTGGTAGCTTTATGGACTCACCCTTTTCTGCTTTGGCTTAAAAACCTAGTGGTTAATAGCGGTGCAGACATTGTAGGCCATGAGGCTTCTTCTTTTGTTTCTTAATGAAGTTTCTCCTTTTCGTCAAAAAAAATAATAATAAATTGACCTATGTCTGCTCGACCCTGAGGTTCGAGGTTTGAATCCCTCTATCTTATATGTTGTGCTAAAAAAAATTGACCTATATCAATTAACTTAAGTATTGCCCTTTGGTGAAATTCAACAACAACAAATGAGGAAAAAGTTTTCTTCAACTAGTGCAGATTTAAATTTAATACTTCATTGTCATAAAGATGTAGATAACTTTGCCTATTAATTATTTCGTTAATGTTGCGAAAAGATTAGTTAAAATAAAAAAAGAAGAAAGAAGAGAGAGCGTTAAAATATCATTTGTCCTTGTACTTTGGAATTTTTTCAATTTTAGTCCATGTACTTTCAAATATTTAATTTTGGTCCCATACTTTTAATATATCTTGAATTTAGCCCTTATTGTTAGTCTGAAGTTTATTTTTATTTGACTAGACAAAATAAAAAGGAAAATTGTAATGGGTAGCAAAAAAACATTAGGATATTTGTAAATCTAGTAATGATTTTTCAAACTTGCAAATATAGCAAAATTTTTAAATTTGATTTTTTCGTTTTTTTAATTATACCAATTTTACTCTCGTTGGTGTATCAACAGTATATATGATATTCTTTATATTTCGTGTATCAGTCGTATATCAATAATATGTATGATATACTTTATATTTTGTATATAAATATTATATCTGATATACTTTATAATTTGTATATAAGTTAATTAATATACCCAATAATATATCAATACTGATTCAAAATTCATTTCAAGTATAACATTGATGTATCAATAGTAGTCTATACTTGAAATTGCATTTTTGAATGAGTACTCAAAATGAAATATATTAGTACTATATCATTGATATACTTTATTTTAGGTATATCTGATATACAGAATATGAAGTATTGAAATACTGTTGATATACTTCATATTAGGTATATCAGTACATCAATGAAATGATATACCTAAAATAAAGTATATTAGTGCTAGATTTACTACTGATTTACTACTAAACTAGTGTATCAACTAAAAACTAGTGTTTCAACAAAAAACTAGTGACCAAAAACATTGATAAAGTCAAAAACTAAAAATGATTTCCATATTTAATCCCATCACAATTTGAAATACATAAAGGTAAAGGTAAAATTGAAGGAGAAACGAAGCCAATGAGAGACAGTGAAGGTGTATCATGTGTCTATCAATGGTTTAAGTTCTAAATATCTTTTTTCAAATACCCGTGTGTTTAAGTGTAATGAGACGAAACAAAGAAAAATGAATGCAATTGAATTGGAAAAAATAAAAACGCTTGGTAAAAATAAAGTATATCAACAGTATATCAGTGATATACTTCATTTTAGGTATATCTAATATATTGAATATGAAATACTGATATACTGTTGATATACTTCATATTAGGAAAATCATTCCACTAAATACCATAGTAAAGTATACTAGTAGTATATCAGCGATATACTTCATTTTAGGTATATCAGTAGTATATCAACAGTATATCTGATATATTACTAATATACTTCATAATAGTAAAATGCATGAAAATGCTAAGAAGGCTATTTTTGACTTTTCCAATTTGTGTTTTGGGTTGGACCAAATGTTTTTTCCATATTTGCAATCCTAAAAAAAACACGCCTGCAATTAGTCCAAACATTTTGGCTAGTGTTGCAACTACCCCTAATAAAAATAATTTTCATTTAAGAAAAGACACAATGTGAATATTGGGACTAAATTTTTTTAGCAAAAGTTGACCAAAAACTAACAATAAGGATTAATTTTAAGATATATTGAAAGTCGGACTAAAATTGAACATTTGAAAGTATGGGCCTAAAATGGAACAAGTTCCAAAGTATATTGACCAAAATGGTATTTTAAAAAAAAATGGTAAAATACATTTCTGGTCATAAGATTTGAACTTAGTTTATATTTGGTCTCTAAATTTTCAAAACTAACACTTTTGGTCATTGAGATTTGAATTTAGTTTCCATTTGGTCCTTGAGATTTCAAAAGTGGCATGTTTGATCCTCAAGGTTTGAATTTGATTTCCAATTGGTCCCTAAAGTTTGAAATTGATTTATAATTGCTCTCTAAAGTTTGAAATTCGTTTCTAATTCGTCTTTGAGTATAATAAATAAATAATATATAAAAACTTTTCAACTCAATTAAAAAATACATATCATCAAAATCTAGTTAGCATATGTTAACTACCGTATAATCATTCCATTATATCAATTAACGTCAACTTTGGAGACTAGAGATGTCCGAGGCGGGGCTAAGGATGACTTCCCCACCCCATTTCATTTTCTGTCCCCATGAAATTCTCCATTTAATTTCACAGGGATCAATGCGAGAAGATTTTGGCCATTTTGAAAAAAAACCGTTAGAAGAAAACGCATGATTATTAGAGAATCTAAAATCAAAAGCTACGATTTAGAAGATTTTGGAAATAAAAAGAATTTTAAAAGTGATTTTATATAAATTTTTAAAAAAAATCAAGATTCTAAAATCATGTGATCTCTATTTTTTCAACTAACTAATGCATATTTGAATAATATATCTATCTAATGCATATTTAAATAAATATATTAACACAATAATAGATTCTAATCTATTGTGATTGAGTATGTATAGTACATCCCATAACTAAAAATTTTCATACAAAGTTATTTTCATCGCATCTTCTAAATTTATGTTTGTGGATTGATTTACAAAAGCACTACGCTACTGAATTGGGTTCGAAGCGCTCAAGAAGAGCGACTGAGAGAGTACTTTATTGGCACTGTTCGGATCCTTTAATTTGATAGAGAAAGAAAAGTATGATGAAAGGAAGAAGTGGTGGGATTGCGTCATTCTTCTTTGTTTAGTTGTTTGATACTTTTTTTTATTTTTTATTTTTTATTTTACTGTCTCTCATTTTATTTTTTCTTTTCTTTTTTCGACGAGGAGGAGTCTTTTCTGCTATTATTATTGTTTTTTCTTTTTCTAAGGGTTTTGTTTTAACTTTGTTTTTTCAGTTTGTGGAATATATGTATGTAATATTTTTTTCTACTACCTATCACTCTTCTTAGATTATTATTATATTATTTCTTGTTGATCCAATCTTCAACAAAATATGCAAGAGACAAGCTTTTCTAGCTTTGTTATTAAGGTTCACAATTCAATGGTCTTTAAATTTGTTTGCATCTATGCAGAATTCATATACTAATGGATTAGCTTGTCACTCATCACCCATGCCAAATCGAAATTATATTTGATTCTACAATAAAAACTAATTATCATGACAATAGGTTGCAAGAAAACCTCATGAATTGATTTTTCATTGGAATTTTTAGTAATTTAAAAAAATACCACTTAATAAAAATGCACTTTATTTTTTTCACCTCTTTATATTAAAATTTTATATTCAAATAATATGGATTTATTCACAAAATAAATCTTTTAACTCGAAAAAAACACAAAACACATTTGTAAAAGATTACATTATTATAATTAAAATTTCATGAAATGGTATGTGTGTCAACAATTTGGCCCCTTCATTTTGAATATTGAATTAAATAAAATGTATGGTGTTAAATTCAATTTCATATATTATTTAAACATTCGTGTAAATGTCCATTCAAATTATATGTGTGTGTGTGTGAAATTGAATCTCAAAGTTTGTTAGTATATAATGTATCACAAAATGAAAATCTCAATGAGTGATTCTCTCTTAGATATTCATTCATTAAAATCTTAATGGATTGTTCTCTCTAAATATTCAATTATTTTGGATATCGCACAATATTTAAGTCTCTTTCTCATGGGTAAATAAATTAGATTTGTCGAGTTTTAAATTTTAATGTTGTGTTAGTTTTTAAAGAAGTTTCAAAATTTTCTTTTATATACAATAGTTTTGATTATAATAAATTTGTGTTATGGACATTGTTATTTAAGTGTTTAGATGATATACCAATAGGAGAGAATGTATAAATTGAAAAGAATGATTTAACATAATTTAGTATAACTGTTGTGGTCAAATTGATAAAATAAGAGTGAATATGCATATATTTTACTGTATGTCATTTTAGGTTGTTTTAAAAGTTATTTTGAAATTTGCCAAAGAGATCATAGTTCAACTGGCATATTGAATGTATTAACAACCACGAGGTCTGTGGTTCGAATCCCCCCAATCCCTATTGTACTCAAAAAAAAAAAAAGTTATTTTGAAATTTTAACCCACCTAAGAAAATAAAGCATTAAAAAAAACTTTATATAAAAGGAGCCATGTAAGGACCCTACTTATTCTACTAGACTTCCTAGGGACGATACTACATGCATACTACTAAAAGTTAGAAATCTTTAATGAAACACAAAACTTTAAAGCATTTATTTAAAACCATAGAAATCCTTTACTATCGGGATCCCTTGTAAAAACTAAAAACATGAGGACAACCAAAAACATTTAAAATCTGAAATAGTTTGTAGCATTCGACAGTTAAAAAGGTCATAAATAAATAAATAAATGACATGCTAGCCTAAAGAAGAATTGCGGAATAAAAACTTCTCCAAAGTCACCCATGGCTTCTGCAACAACTGCCCTGTCATTCGCCTAGAATGCCCTTGCCTCTACCTGAAAAGAATAGTTTTGAAAAGGGTGAGTATTTTTCAATACCCAGTAAGTGACCTTACTACCAGGTCAGGATATGCATACACACACATAATGAGTTTTCGAAAACCTTTTTCTTTTCTTTCTTTCCTTTGGTGGGACCTAACTTCCTTTCATAGTGTAAGCATTTACTTAAAAATTCCCTTCGGCTTTTAATGTGGATAATTACCCAACCTAACCTTACCTTTCACATAGCCTCATAAATTCCTTTTCATATAGCCCTAAGGCTCCTTTTCATATAACCTTTTCAGGTTCCTTTTCATATAGATGTACATCAATAGTGTTAGGGGGTAATTACCACAGCCTTCGAAATAAATTTTAATATGAAAACATAGTGTATGCGTGAGGTCCCAAAGCATTTTAACTTTTAAATTTCATGATGCAACATGCAACAAAGTTCTCATATCATCATACATCATGAATCATACATGTAAAAATCTATTTTCACACAAACAAGACAATTACCAATTCATCAAACATCACGAATAACACATTGATAAAACTTTTATCTTGAAGGTGAAATTTCTTTTCAGTTAAGTTCCTGATTTGCATTTAAGCATACTGGCATAAAGTCCCTTACCTTGGTCAGTCTCAAGAATCCAAGTACTCAATTTGCTAACCAAAAGTTCCTTCCTTGAGTCTTAGCCAACCAATTTAGAGCCTAGATCGAATCATCCTAAGGTTAGGAAAATTTCTAAAATTCATAAATTATCCTAAAATTCTTTTCCCCAAAATAAGTTCCAAGAATTTATAACTACTTCCTTAATCCAATCTTAAAGTTCTCAAATTAAATTTGGTTTAGTATCGAAACTACCCAGGTCAGAGCACGATCGAAAACGGTGACCGGAAGGCTGCGGCGCGTGGGCGCGCGTGGAAGCGGCGGAGGTTGGGGTGGTTCGGCGCTCGGCGTTCAGCGTACAGGGGCGGCAGATCTGGGCTTCGCGCGGTGGCTAGCAACAGATCGGGTTGGAGGCCCGGCGGTTCGACGGCGGCCGGCGGTTGCGGATCTGAAGGCCGGCGTTCAGGCGAGCAGTTCGTGGGTCTTGGCGTGCGGCGGCGTCTGTCTGACGTGCGAGTAGCGGTGCTCGGCGATCGGTTGGCGCGGCGGAACGATCGGAAACGCCACGGGCTGCGGATCTGGGTTCGGCGAGCGGCGGTTCTTGTAGCGGCGGCCGGAGATGAGCGATCGGCGACGAAGAGCTTGTAGAAAAAAAAATCCTTTAGCTTCAATAGTGGTTCTTGAAACTCAAAGGAAGAAGGAAGAAGATGAAGATGATGGCTTGGTGGCTTGGAGGCTTGAAAAAAAAACTTGGTTGACCTAGGGCTTCGTGCAGAATAAAATATTAGGGATAGATAATTGTGGGCTTGGCTTCTTTGGGCTTGGCTTGGCTAAAAGTCCTTTAATCTACAAGAATGCCCCCAACTTTAATAAAATCCCATTTTCCTTAAATCTTCCCAAATTACTCTCAATTCTCCAATTTCATAATTCAAGACTTCAATTTAAAACCAAATGCACAAATTAAACATCAAATTGGGCTTATACTTAAATTAAATTCAAAAGCCTTAGTTAGTACCTGAAAGTTTCCGGTTGTTACAAGCCATGAGGGAGAAACTTTTATAGTTAGTTTGAAGTTAGTTTTTATCAAAATTGGTTTGAAAATTTTCAATGCACAAAAATGAATATGTTCCCAAAATTTATAAAGATGGTTAATAGAGATTAATTTTATTATTATTATTATTATTTTGGAAAAGTTAGTAGAGACTGATTTTAAGAGTTATTGAAAGTACAGAGACTAAGAATTAGAATGAGACTCAAATATAGGGACCAAAATGATATTTATAGCTGGAAATTTTGTGTCATGTACATATAATTTTTTTCAAACAATATAACCAATTAAAATAAAGTTTATATAGTTAGAATCAAATCAATCATTAATAAAACAAACAAAACAAAAGGCAAGATATATATAATTTGTATTATATATTCATTCTAAATTAATCTGAAGCAATATATATACTTTTAGTCACTATTTTTTTTTTTTACTTTCAATTAAAATAGTGAAATTTTACGTGCATCGCCTGTATCTTTTAACTAGTAGTTATCAAATGAAAATGGATTCAAAAGTTGTAACAACTATAATAAGATTTAAATCATATTATATGAACATCAAAATATATATATATACACGCAAGGTTTAAAATGTCGATGTCGACGAAAATGTCGAAGTCTCAATTTTATGAAAATGTCGATGTCGATGGATATTTCTGAAAAAAAAATTAAACACAAAAAATTCAAAAAAAATATTTAAATTAGTAAATAAACATTTTACACTTTTTAAATGAGTTAAAATACTTGTTACAATATTATATTCACATTAAGTTACATTTTCTTACTATTTTTTTTAATATTTCATCAATTTTGTACGGTACAGTGGAAATATCGATTCTCCCTTATGTCGATGTCGAATCCATGGACATGTGAAAATATTGATGGAAATATCAACATGTCGACGGAAATTTAATACCATAATTATACGAAAGATTTATTTACTTGCCCCATAAAAAATGGGATTTTTGTACGGATGACTCGTTTTCCAACGCTTTAATGACTGATGACCTGCGTTTTGAAAATAATGAAATATGACCTATTCTGATGTGGCATACCATGCAAAATTACACATGAGCGTAGTATGAGGCGGTCTTGCTTGTTCACTCTCTCGTAGGCAGAAATGCTATCGCTCTAGCTCTCTCGCTCTCGCTCTCGCTCAAATGAGTGGTCGAAAATCTAGAGAAAAAAAAAAGACAAGAAAAAATTACGTTAGAGAAGAGCTAGAGCAGCAGAGCTAGAGCGAGAGCGAGAACGAGTGATAAGCCTTAGAATTAAGGCTTATTTAACTCCTAATTATTTAAAATATTCTTGTTTTGTCTTAAGATCATTTGAAAATAGTTGAAAGTTGCTTGAAAATAAGAAAGGAATAAGAATGAAGGCAATTAGATAAGATTCTACAAAAGTTAAGTTTGTTTGCAGGGAATGTGGAAATTGCAAAATCAAATTGCAAATTCGTGATTCTGCAATTGTTTCTGGACAGGGAATGTAGAAATTGCAAAATCGTGATTTTGCAATCTGGAGCAGTAGAAAAGGTCAAAAAATGAAAAAAATCTACATTTAACCCATTCCGAAAATCTTCAATTACAGCATGATTTGGAGGATTTTGAGCACGAAATTTGGGTATTCTTCAACCCTAATAAAGGCCTATAAAGGGGGAAGAAGATGAGGAGCTAAGGAATTCATTTTTGGAGACATTTTGGAGTTAATTTTCGTGGTTTTCCTCCTCTGTTCTGCAGATTTTTTTTACTTTGTTTTTGCCGATAACTTCAGTTTATGTTTTACTTTTCTGCATTTTATTCTTATATTACCGAGAGTTGCTAGTAGTCCAATCTTGTAGCTCATTCGAATTATGTTTTGCACTCAGTTTTTGTTTAATTCCAGCCTTTGTTTTGAGTTTCTGTAGGTTTCTTCTTGTTTAATCTCACAACTCTGCTGCAAATTATTTAATTTCTGTTTTTACTCAAGTTTACCCAATCGAATTCAAGTGGTACTTGGATTGTTAAGATTAATCATCTCCTAGCAATAACGAGAAGATTTAATCGATTAGAATAGAGGGAGGAGTATCATTGAACAATTATCATATTTGCTTCTGTTTTTAGTTAAATTTGGCCTCTATTTTATAAAATTTAATTTATTATTTGCTTGTTATTATCTCTAGCAAAATTGAAGGGATAAGGCAGTAAAACTCACTGCTACCCTTGGTTTAATTCCAATTGAGAATTTTTCTCAAGGTCCTTATGATTATTGCCCAGAATTGTATTTCAATTTATTGTCTCAATTTGTTCAATTAAGCAAGGGTTGTCTAGCATAGGAATATATATTAATTTATTTAACCTTGTTCACCATTAGCAATTTATTCAACTTTCTAATATGAACTTTTCTTCAAAAATTAGTTGTAAGATTTTTACTTTCAATTTGAGCTAAACTTCTTAGGGGGTTCAAGGATGTGAATTCCCTAAGAAGTAATTGTAGCCAAAATTCCACAAAAACCAAGCCTACATCTCAATTGTTTACTTGTGTTGAATAAATTTCCGTTGAGATCCTAGGTTGATCAACTAGGGTAGCAACTTAAGCTTAGATCTAATACCGACGGGGTTAGTGATAAGCGGATTTCGCACAAGTGATGGAGAAAAAAGCTTAGACATAAGCCAATCCTTACCCTAAACATAGGGATTAAGGACTCCAAAGCTCATAAAATTATTGAGCCAAATTATCTAAGATAGAGGGACTATAGACATATAAGTCACTCACTTAGCCTCCTAAAAACCTAAATTGAAGGTGAATAGGAGAAGCAATTTTGGTTTATAATTGAGTGTGGAGTAGGTTGAAATTGTAATTTTAGTTTGCAATTACAACTTAGGGCAATGACATTCTTGAGCCCCATCTTTATCCAAATTCCTTTTGAATTTTCATTCACTAAGTCTATTTAGTTTGCTATCAAATATTGTCATTTCTAGATTCTGCAATTCAATTATGCACTTTCTGGTTATTTCTATTCTTGCCATTTCTCGATTCTGCAATTAGATTTTGCAATTCAATTCTGTAATTTTTCTTTATTCCAATATTGCCATTTTTTTATTTTGCAATTAGATTCTGCAATTTTTCTTAACACACCAACTCAACCTTATTTTTGCTATTTTAGTTTTTAAGTTGCAATTTTCTTTACACTTGCTTTACGATATTTTTGTTACACCGTTCCCTTGGGATTCGATACTTGGTACTCACATACCATTTTATATTACTTCGATTGCGTGCGCTTGTGTGTACACCCGATAAACGAGCTACAACGAGAACAAGCTAGAGCAAGAGAGAAAACGAGCTAGAGCGAGAACGAGAACGAGCTAGAGCAAGAGAGAAAATGAGCTAGAGAGAGAGCAAGAACGAGCTAGAGCGAGAGCGAGAACTAGAGAGCTAGAGTTAGAACAAGAATGAGAGTACGCTGCCCTCACAGTAATTTGGACGAGATGTAGAGTACGGAAAGGGTCATATGTCATTAATTTCAAAACACGAGTCAAATGGCATCAATGCGCATGAAAATGAGTCTTCTGTGCAAATTTTCCATAAAAAATCCCCAACCACCCCACCTCTCTGTGAATCCATAAGATGCACTGTTGCACGTGTATAAATGGAAATAATAGCAATAATTTAAAGACCTTGCAATTTCCAAAGGTTTCAAACTTATTTTAAAAATAAAATTAATTTCTTTTATCATATTTATTAATATGATTATTGAAATAATAATCAAAAGGTGTGTGAAAATACAGAGCTTGAGTTTGACCCGTCTTCATGGGATTCTCTAGAAGGTCCAAAGTGATGTCGTTTTTGGACATCTCTAAAAACTATTAATTATTTTTTAGTCTCGTTTTAAAAATTAAAACAAGCAACATGAGTTTTGGCTTCAACTTCTAGTAGAGCTTTGTCTCCTTTTCTATTATCCTCTTCTATGCGAAGTTTAACAGCAAGATTCTCCATGGACAATTCCTTTCGCTTGTGTTTGAGATAACATTTGAAGTCCTTCCAGGAAGGAGACAACTTCTCAATCACAGTAGCAACTTGGAATGGTTCACTAATGTTCAATCCTTCACTTTGCAAATCACTAATGATAATTTGCAATTCTTCCATTTGATTGACTACCAATTTGGCATCAATCATCTTATAATCTAAGAATTTTCCTACAAGGAATTTCTTAGTACCAGCATCTTCCAGCTTATACTTCTTGTCTAATGCCTCCCACAATTGCCTTGAAGTATAGTAGGCATTGCAATAGACATTATACAGGGTGTCTTCAAGACCACTAAGTATATAATTCTGGCATAAAAAGTCTGAATGCATCCATGCTTGCTTGGCAGCTTCAGTTTCAGGAGTGACAGCTTCTGGTGGGGTAATTGGGCATTCTTCCTTCAAGATGTGAGCAAGATTCAGCGTAGTGAGATAAAAGATCATCTTCTGTTGCCATCTTTTGAAGTTTTCTCCCTTGAATTTCTCTGGTTTTTCAGCATGAGTTTTGAGGATGGTCGATCCCATCATGGTAGAACTTAATTGGTAACAAACAATTACAGTGTAAACAATAATACAAACACTGTATGTAATAACAATTTCAAAACTCAAGAATAAAGGATAATAAGTAGTAGAGGTACGCTTACAAAGAGCTGTCCTGAAGACAATTATTCGCTCTGCACGGGTTGCAAGCAGACTACAACGATTGTCTCAGCAGGATACAACGACTAACTCCAATAGAACAGCAACCTTGAACTACTCGGATATGGCAGAACTTTTGGATACTTGCGCTCAACTTGACTCATGATTAAAGAAAAGAAAGAGATGAGAGAAGAACTCTTCAATTGGAATAAGATACTCAAAAATGGAATGAGATACTTCAAATGAAGAAACAAGTTGCTATTTATAGGCTAGCAACTTAGTAACTCTCCAAAAATAAATTAATATAAACAATATGAAACATACATAAAAAGTAACTCAATTGTGTAGTTACTTGTAAAAATTCAAACATAACTCACAAATTTAACTTTTAAGTTAAATTTGTAAAAGAAACATCAACACTTTTTGATGTTTTGAAACCATTTTGAAACCTTTGAGTTTCAAGTCAAGTAACAACAACATAAATGAAACATCAATTCATTTTTGATGTTTCAAACCAACACTTTCTTTCACAATTTACTATAAAATCCAACAGAAATTACCTATATAGATAGGATAAAAATTTAAATGTTTGTTTGAAAATTTATTTTTGAAATAATTTCAAGAAATGAATTATAAAGGTTTTGACTTATTACATATATTAAAATTCAACTAGCATGTGATTTTAGAAGGAAGAACAATAATTCCTATCATTATTTTCTGAAAAAAAGATTTGTGTTACTATTAAAAGATGCTAAAAGAAAACAAAAATAAAAACTTTATTAAAAGTATTGTCCAAATATGTCTTCATTCCACTTTAGGTTTAAAAAATAGGTCCAATTACCTTTTTTTAGTCCTTATAGCTTTACCTTCGTTTCAATTGTCTCTATATTTTTAAATTTTTTTTATATATTATCATCCCCATTCTTTAATTAAAATTTATAATTAAATGTGCATATCGAGCATTAATGGAAAACATTTAATCGTCTATGCAACAAGTTATTCGTGGTCCCGTTTCAAAATATATTGAGTCAAATTCAATCAATATTTTTGGTTGCAGACCAAAACAAAAATTGGACCTAATTATTTTAATCAAAATAATATACTAACATTTTTTTTTTTTTTGACAATATGTAGGATAGGAAATTCGAACCTCTGAACTTTTGGTCAAGAGTATACACTTTTATTAGCGGAGCCATACTCATACTCATGTTAGCAAATAATATACTAAAATTTGACTTAAATTCAAATGTTCAATCAGTATCATTTTAAATTCAAGATTGATGATTGAATAATATAAATTATATTTTATGTGTCATTCCTTGTTTGGTGCAAGTTCATAGTGACAATAATAGTTGCTAGGGAAAAATGAGTGTTGCTGTTATTTTTTTAATTTATTTTTTTTATTCTTTTAGTTCAACAACGCGTTGAGATGAGAGGATTCGAACTTCTGACCTCTTGGTCAATAGTATATATGTCTTAACTAGTTGAGTTATGCTCAATTTTGCAATGAATGTTGTTAATAGATGCTTAATCACTAGAGAATGAGAAATGAAAGAAAGTGAGGGTAATTGTCTGTTGTGATTATATTGGGATTAGAGATCACCTACTCGACCATTTGGGTAAGAGATTCAATTGATTGAGTCACGTGGACTACATAAATGACTTTAAGTAATTAAATAAATTTGATTCTTATTAACAAAACTTTGAAAATAAACATAGACATTTAATTCATGAGATATTAATTCTTTTTCGCACACAAATATTAATATTTTAATATTTCAAATATATATTTAGTCCTCGATATTTGAGTTTGGTGTCTATTTAATTTTCAAGTTTCAAAAGAGATATTTTAATGCTCAAGGTTTGGAAATTTGTGTTCTAAATAGTTCTTAAAATCTATTGACCGATAGTTAATACAATGGAAAGTTGATGAGACAATTAATAGGTAATTGGACCTTCCATGACATTTTTAAATGTGCCAGAAAAAACTATTAATTTTATATAATTCTTTTTCTAATGTAGTATTCTCTCTCATCACCTCTTCACTCTCTTCCTTTCTCCTCTCTTTTTTCTGTCTTCTTTTCATATGCAAACCTCACCACCATCATCAAGACTAAAATAATGCACGATGGCCAACATGAGCCTAGTTCAACGGCATAAAATATGTACCCTTGATCAAGAGGTTTGAGATTTAAATCTCTCATCTCACATATTGTTGAATTCAAAATAAATAAATAAATAATTCACGTTCCAAAAGTTAATTATAAGTAAATCAATATTATATATATATATATATATATATATATATATATATATCAATTTTTACCTTAAACTTTTAATTTCATCAAATTGGACAATAGACTTTGATAAGTGTTGCAATCCTTATCTTAAAACTTCAATAAATTTCGTAGTTTTTACCTCTTTAACAAGCTTCTTCCGTTTGAAGAATAATTGTTAAAAAAGAAATTCTTGTGTGAGTTCAATTCATTACAAAATGTAGAGCTAGTGCAAAATTAATTAATAGGACTTCAAGAAATCTGACACTAGAGTTTAATTTTTGTTGAAATTTCTAAGTATTGAGACATTTATTCAATTTTCAATTTTGTGGATTGATGAAGCTTAATTTTATGCTAGACTTGCCTTTCACTAAAATCAATGAGTTTTAATAGATTTTTTCATTGGTTTTCTATATTGTTCATTAAAACCAGTGGTGAACTACATAATTCTTGTAGAAGGTAAAAATCACAACACTGATCAAGTTTCAAGTTTAGAGTTCAATTGGATGAAATTTAAAGTTTAGGATGAAAATTTATATACCTTACCAAGTAATAGACATAATAAAAATATATAATGTTTTATTTATATTTTATAATTAATTATTCATTTACTTAATTAGTCCTTTAAGCTGTCCGCCTTTTGCCGTCTAGAAGAAGAAGATTTGGCTGCCAAATCTGGTCTTCTTCCAAACGGCAGCCAGTTCGTTCTACACGGCTGCCTTCTGTTGGAGAAATTATTGGGGGAGACCGGTACATTGAGGCTCTCCCTCAATTTGATGCCACGTGTGGGTGGGTTAACCACCTTAGTTAACCTTTTTTTTTAAATTTATAGCTTGCAGTTAGATTCTTCTCCGAATTCAACTTTTTTTTTTTTTTTTAATTTTCAGATTGGACATTCAATTTTCTCTCAATTTTCTGTTTTTTTTTTTTTTTTATTATTTTAGAGTTTGTTAAGATTCTCTAGTGACCAACATAGTTTTTGTTTATTTTTTAAAATAATTCTCTTTATTTTTGTCTGTTTTATTTTTTTCTTCTTTTTTATTTCCATTTAAAATTTGCATGTTTCTCCTGTCTGTTGAGATATTCTAGATTTAGCCCCTTTTTTTTTCTATTCTTTTTCTCCTAGTTTTTTTATTTGCACAAAATAGTGTTCAAGATTGCAGTGGAGAAAAACATCCACGCATGTAAGTAAATGTTGATTTCATTTTCTCTTTTTTTTAACTACTCTAAATTTTTTTAGAAAATATAATGAAACAATGAAGAAATTATATATTTGTTTTAACTAAAGTTTTAAATGTCATTCTAGCCCATTGTAATACTTGATTTTTGTCAACTAAAAAATTTATTAAATATTATTTTTGGTATACATAACATTCTATTTATTAAATTTGAATTGATATAACAAATTTATAAAATAAAAAAAAGATTAAAAAATAACATTCAAATTATAACAATGATCATATTTTTTGTTTCTAAAAAAAGGCTTAAAAATCAGAAAAAGGAGAAAGAATTAAGAAGAGCAACATGGAAATTTTAAATGGAAATAACAAAGAAAAAAAAAGATTTTTTTAAAAAAAAAAACTATGATGGTCCTTAGAGAATCTTAACAAACTCTAAAATAATAATAAAAAAAACAAAAATTTGAGTTAAAAAAAATTGAATTTGAAGAAGAATCGAACTGTGTTGCAATCTAAAAAATAAAAAAAGGTTAACTAGGGTGGTTAACCCACCCAGAAGTGGCATCAAATTGGGAGAAAGCCTCAATGTACCGGCCTCCCCCAATAATTTCTCCTTCTGTTGGGATTCATACTATTTTTTTTAAAGGGGATTAAAAAGGAGATTACTAGTACAACTTGGCTATAATTAATAGAGCTTTAACGGGTAGGGTTCAATTACGGTGATTCTATAAATTTGGAGTAATGTAGGCTTCGTTTGATAACTATTTAGTTTTTAAAAATTAAGTCTATAAATATTACTTCAACTTATAATTTTCTTGTTTTGTTATCTACTTTTTACATATGTTTTAAAACATCAAGCCAAATTTTAAAAAAAACTAAAAAATGTAATTTTCAAAAACTTGTTTTGTTTTTGAAATTTGGCTAAAAATATTCAAATATTTTCTTAAGAAAAATGAAACTCACTGCAAAGAAATGATAAGAAAACAAACACAATTTTCAAAAACCAAAAATCAAAATTTAATGGTTATCAAATCTATAATAAAGAAATGACTTTTGTGATTTCTCCTACTAAAATTGAACCAATCAAATTATCTATAATAATCCACGATGATGCTATGTGAAAAAACAAATTACTTTCTATGTGTTATTTTTAATTTTTTTTTCTATAATATCTTACTACAAAGTCAAATTCAACTAATTAAAAAAAAAAAAAAAAAAAAACTAGACACAAAATCGCCACTTTTAATCTTTTCTATTAAGATTTGACAAATACTTTTAAAAATACAGTGTTAGTAAAAGGCTAAAACTAAATGGATGTAAAGAATGAAATTCAACTTTAAGCTTCAAGGCATTCCAAGAAGCAACAATCCTAGAAGAAAAATGTGAATCTTGGACCAAGGAAGGACGTCAACAAGCGCATTCGTGGAAATTGTTGGGTTTGTGGTAAGAGTGGCCATATGGCTGCAACTTGTCGACACAAAAAGGGACAAAGCTCAAACCATCATGCCAATATTATGGAAAATGACGATCTAGTTACTGTCATTTCTGAGGTAAAATGGCTTCTGACACCAAAGGTTGGTAGATTGATACTGGTGCTACTAGGCACATTTGTAAGAACAAGTCATTGTTCACCTCATATGAGAAGCTAGATGGTAGCGATAAGCTATACATGGAAAATGCTTCAACTGCCTCTGTGGAAGGTAAAGGGAAGATCCTGCTGAAATGGACTTCTGGAAAGATACTTACCCTCAATGATGTGTGGCATGTGCTAGAGATTCGAAAGAATCTAGTGTCAGGAACTCTACTTAATAAGAATGGGTTCAAGCTTGTATTTGAGTCAGATAAATTTATTCTGACAAATGGGGGTATGTATGTGGGAAAAGGCTATATGAATGATGACATGTTCAAACTGAATGTATTGGCACAAATGCCCAAGAATAATAATAACAACTCTTCTGCTTATATTGTTGAGTTGTGTGATGTATGGCATTCTAGGCTGGGGCATGTCAATTATCATTCTTTACATAGAATGGTAAATTTAGGACTATTCCCTAATTTCAACATTGATAATAGACACAAATGTGAAGTTTGTGTTGAATCAAAGTTTGCTAGAAAGTCATTTTCATATGTGGAAAGAAGTAATGAAGTTCTTGATTTAATTCACAGTGATGTATGTGACATGAAAAGTACCCCTACAAGAGGCGGTAAGAAGTATTTTGTCACATTCATTGATGACTGTAGTAAATATTATTATGTATATTTATTACATAGTAAAGATGAAATCTTAGATGTTTTTAAAGCATATAAGGCAGAAGTTGAAAATCAACTTGAGAAGAAAGTAAAGGTGCTTAGATCAGATAGAGGTAGTGAATATGAATCTTCATCACTTTATGAATTTTGTGAAGTTAATGGTATAATCCATCAAACTACAACACCTTATACACCACAGCAAAATGGTGTAGCTGAAAGAAAGAACCGAACTTTAAAGGACATGGTTAATTGCATGTTAAATAGTTCAGGTTTACCCCATAATTTGTGGGGGGAGACCTTGCTTACAGCAAATTTTATTCTAAACAGAATTCCACATAAGAAGACTGATAAGTCGCCTTATGAAGTGTGGAATAGAAAATTACCTTCATATAAAATGTTGAAAGTGTGGGGGTGTTTAGCAAAGGTACAAGTTCCTTTATCAAAAAGGACCAAACTGGGACCTAAGACAATTGATTGTGTTTTGATAGGCTATGCAATGCATAGTGTTGCTTATAGATTCCTGGTAATTAAATCAGACATAACTGATATTAACAATAATACTATTATGGAATCTATTGAAGCTGAATTCTTTGAGGATATATTTCCTTTGAAAGAGGAAAGACACATAAGTAGTGGTGTCAAAAGGAATTATGAAGCTAGTTCTTCGAAAGGTCAAGACAATCAGAGAATTGAGTCTGAACCTAGAAGAAGCAAAAGAGCTAAGAAAGCTACTTCCTTTGGACCTGATTTCATAACTTATATGATTGAAGGTGAGTCTCAAACTTTTCAAGAAGTTGTGTCATCTCCGGATGCACCTTATTGGAAGGAAGCTATCAATAATGAAATAGAATCCATTTTGCAAAACAATACCTGCGTATTGGTTGATTTACCTCTTGGAAGTAAATGGATTTTTAAAAGAAAGCTAAAGGCTGATGGCACTATTGATTAATACAAAGCCCGTTTAGTAGCTAAAGGCTTTCGTCAAAAAGAAGGGCTAGATTTCTTTGATACCTATTCTCCAGTGACGAGGATTACATCTATAAGGATGTTAATCGCAATAGCAACTTTACAAAATTTGGAAATACACCAAATGGATGTAAAAACTGCATTTTTAAATGGAACTTTAGATGAAGAAATATATATGGAACAACCTGAAGGGTTTGTTGTAAAGGGACTTGAAGATAAAGTTTGCAAACTGGTTAAGTCTCTTTATGGGTTGAAACAAGCACCCAAACAATGGCATGAAAAGTTTGATTACACTATGTTATCGAATGAATTCAAGATAAATGAGTGTGATAAATGTGTCTATGTTAAAACCATATATCAACATTGTGTCATTATTTGCTTGTATGTGGATGATATGTTGATAATAGGCACAAATAGAAGTGTCATTGATTCCACTAAAAAGATGTTGAAATCCAACTTTGATATGAAAGACCTTGGTCTTGCTGATGTTATACTTGGAATCCGTATAACAAGAAATTCAAGTGGATACGTACTTTCTCAATCTCACTATATAGAGAAAGTCTTGAGAAAATTTGTTCAATTTGAGAGTAAACCAACTGTTACTCCATTTGATCCAAATTGTAAGTTAAAGAAGAACAATGATGAAGGTGTGTCTTCTCTAGAATACTCTAGAGTTGTTGGTAGCTTAATGTACATAATGAATTGTACAAGATCTGATATTGCCTATTCAGTAGGAAGATTAGCTAGATACACCAACAATCCTGGGCATGATCATTGGAATGCTTTAGTCAGAGTTCTAAGGTACTTGAAGTACACTCTAGACTATGGATTGCATTATACAAGGGATCCACATGTACTGGAAGGATTTAGTGATGCTAATTGGATTTCTGATAGCATGGAGACTAAATCAACCAGTGGGTATATATTTACCTTAGGTGGAGCAGTTGTATCATGGAAATCTTCAAAACAGACGTGTATAGCACGTTCTACCATGGAATCAGAGTTTATAGCTCTTGATAAAGCTGGAGAAGAAGCTGAATGACTTAGAAATTTTCTTGAAGATATTCCATTATGGTCAAAGCCTGTAAGTGCAATATGTATTTATTGTGACAGTTTGGTGGCCTCTATGAGGGCCAAGAATAATGTCTACAATGGGAAGTCGCGACATATAAGACATAGACATAATTCGATAAGGCAATTGCTCTCTAATTGAATTATTTCCATTGATTATGTGAAATCAAAAGAGAATATTGCAGATCCTTTAACGAAATGATTGTCAAAAGAGCAAGTAACATATACATCGAGGGAAATGGGGCTAAAGCCTATGAAATAAATTATTTGATAGTAACCTAACCTAGTTGACTAGAGATCCCAAGATCTAGGTTCAATAGGCAAACTGGTTGGATAATTTATATTGACACACTAAGAAACTTATAGTTTCTTCCCATTTCTATGATGTTGTAGAGTGTGTGATCTGTTGATGCTAAGGTCATGTTGATATCTTGTTTACAAGAGGAGTAATGACAGAATACTCTTAATCAATATCACCTATATGAGAGTAGAAGTGGGGTCGCTTCTATGAGGACTTTTAAAATGGCTTATATTCTCTAAAGCTCTCATGAATTCAGGATTTTGTCAAAGACCAAAATGGACACAAACGTATAGAACTCAAAGATACAAGATGAGTTATGTGTGATGTCTGTTGTCTCAATTTACCAATGAGAAGGATAGTTCCAGAGCTGGTCTCACTATTTCTTCGGTAAGTTTGATGGATATTCACTAAGGAAGGTTCAAGTCCAGAAGACACCTATCTTGATGCATAACTTGTTTGTTTGCTCTCAACGATTTTGTTTTGATTTTCAAACTTTCTTTCATGTGGGGGATTGTTGGATTTTATAGTAAATTGTGAAAGAAAGTGTTGGTTTGAAACATCAAAAATGAATTGATGTTTCATTTATGTTGTTGTTACTTGACTTGAAACTCAAAGGTTTCAAAATGGTTTGAAACATCAAAAAGTGTTGATGTTTCTTTTACAAATTTAACTTAAAAGTTAAATTTGTGAGTTATGTTTGAATTATTACAAGTAACTACACAATTGAGTTACTTTTTATGTATGTTTCATATTGTTTATATTAATTTTATTTTTGGAGAGTTACTAAGTTGCTAGCCTATAAATAGCAACTTGTTTCTTCATTTGAAGTATCTCATTCCAATTGAAGAGTTCTTCTCTCCTCTCTTTCTTTTCTTTAATCTTGAGTCAAGTTGAGCGCAAGTATCAAAGAATTCTGCCAGATCCGAGTAGTTCAAGGTTGATGTTCTATCAGAGTTAGTCGTTGTATCCTGCTGAGACGATCACTGTAGCCTGCTTGCAACCCGTGTAGAGCAAATAATTGTTTTCAGGACAGTGCTTTGTAAGCGTGCTCGACTACTTATTATCCTTTATTCTTGAGTTTTGAAATTGTTATTACATACAGTGTCTGTATTATTGTTTACACTGTAATTGTTTGTTGCCAATTAAGTTGTAATCAAATTTGCTAGTGTTACTCAGTTCTTATACACAGCGAATTATTATTTCCAACAATTTCATATTAAAAATTAAACTAATAATTAAAGAAGCATTGTTTTTGCATAATTTTAAATCATTCACCTCCATTTGTTTAAAAATATATGGTTCTATTGATAGCAATATCAAGTTATTATCGTACTAAAAACAGGAAAAAAAAATCAAGTTATTATCATCCAAATAACTTATATCTTTTTCAAGCGCATTAAAATTATGGAGAAAATTTATAATATTGCCAATTTCTATTTTAAAACTGTAGTTGTTTAACAATAATTTTCTTTATCATACCATTTATTTTTTAACATGTTTTAAAATCTTAGAAGAATTTTAAAAACTAAAAAAAAAAAAAATTCAATATTTTTTTGTTTTGATTCTTGAAATTTGACTAAATTTTTTTTAAAAACTGAAAAGTAAAAACTTATTCACTATTCTTTTCTCTTAAAGAATTGTTCAATATTTTAAAATACTTTTAATCAAGTCATATTATTCTAAACACAGTTTTTTTTTTATATACATAATTATTGTTGTCATTTTAAAATTTTCGTTAGAATTTTAAAAGTAGATTCCATAATTATACAATAAAATTAAAATTAAAATTGCTATAAGCATATATCAAATAACTTTGAAAGTTCCTGTCCCTATATAATATATGAAATGAAAGTTAAAAAAAACAAAAGAACAAAAAATTGTGTAGTAGTTGAATTTGAATAATTGGATTTGACATTTTCTAAAATAGTTTGATTATTACATACCAACTGAATTCTTGAAGCCCAATGGTTTATTTTCTATTGACATGTCAACATATACTATAAATTTTAATGCAAATGTCCAAGTTCAATTATAATTTAAAAATGGTCCCAAAGTTTATTTTAATTACAAATAATTTGGATTAAATAATAGAAATGGCAATACTTGAGAATGTAAAGCAAGATCATATCATCCTTGACACTTCTAAGTCCTAACACATATTATATTAATTAAACAAAAGTTTATAAAATTGACTTTTTTGTTAGATAGCGTCACGAGATGCATGGCTGTCACCATTCGTGAGAAATATATATATAATATAATATAATAAATATAATCTATACTATATAAATGGCACTTGAGGGAGAAACTTTTGATTTTTTTTTTTTGCCCCTTCTTAATTTGAAGACTTCTCATTATGACATTTTTAATTGAAAGATTTTCTCTTTTGTCCTCAATTTGAATAAAGGTTCTAAAATCTCTACGCATGTAATCTTTAATTTGAATAAATATTTTAAAATCTCTATGATCTCCAATCTTCCAACTAATTAATATTTAATTTTTTTAATGATAATTTAAAATTTTAATAACAAAAACTAAAACAATATTTTTGAACCTATGTATTTTCGAGAATATATAAAATTATTATGAAAGATTTTTCTTAAAATAAAGTAATATTTAAAGATTTTTAGTGCATATTTAAAAATTCAACAACAGAAACTTAAAAAAATAAATTGAAGAATTCATTTTCGAGAATATATAAAATTATTATGAAATATATATATATTTTAAATACATTAATATTTAAAGGTTTTTTTAATGCATATTTAAAAATAAAGATTTTTTAATGAATATTTTAAAGATCATGAATTTTTTTAAATAGATTTGTACTGCATATTTAAAAATTTAAGAACAAAAACTTTAAAAAAAAAATTGAACAATTATTTTTCAAGAATACAAAATTAAAATTACATTGAAGTATTTTTAAAAAAAATAAAGATAATATTTTTTTAATAAGTATATTAACAAAATATTAGATTTTGATCTATTGTGATTAATATACATAAATTAAATGTCATACATCAGTCTATATATAGAACATCCACAACTAAATTCTTCCATGCCTTCTAAAATGATTCCAAAAACCATGTAGAGAAGAAATCAAATTTCTCCCCCTTTCATTTGATGGCTTATGTCTATATAAGCGTAATTTTTCTTTTCAATAAACCAGATCATTCGTATCCAATTTTTCAAATTTCAAAGTTCAAGCAATTTATTATTGAAGAGACTTCATTATGGTGATGTTAGAGATTGACAAGTAAATGAGCTCTCCCTCCAATTGTTTTTGCAAATGGCAAATAAAGAAAGAGTGTGATTTAATGTAATTTACTTATTTTTACGTGTTTTTGTAATTCTTTTATTTATTTTTTATTATTTTTAAATGGTAAAGAAAGAGGTTGATTTAATGTAATTTACGGCTTACGTGCCTTTGTAGTTTTTTTCTTTTTTTTTCTTTAAGGAGAGTGATTTGATGTAATTTACTACTTTTGTAGTTTTCTTTTTCTCTTTTCAAATTTATAAATACACACTAGTTCATCTACTGATCCTTAGCATATTGAGGAAGGTGGGGAAGAAAACGATTGCAACTCTGGTTCCTTAAGGCAGAAGGAGAAGCAGATAACAAACAATGTGATGTAATTGTATTATTTTCTTCTTTGTTTTTATTTATTTTTGTTTCCTTTTCTTTTTTTTTTAATAAATTGGAGTTTACTATACTAGAATTTAGGAATGCCTGATTACAGTTTTGCATTTTTTTTCTATTTATATAATTACATTATATTTAAATATAATTACTAATAGTTATTAAAAATATAATGTCATTGCAATTTCCAATATTATGGAAACAATTAATATTCAGATTCTAAAAGTTATTTTATTTGATGAAGATTGAATTCTCTAAAAAAATAAACTCAATACTTCTTAGTTATTATTATTATTCAAGTTTGAAATAAAAATTACAATATTTGTTTAAATTAATTTATTAATAGATCCTCTCGATTTACTCAACTTTTTGAAACAAAAATAAATTGACCAATAGATCTTTTCGAAACTTCATTTAAAGAATTCTAAAATTGAGGACACGTATCTAATTAATTATTCCCTTGAATATGGAAAGATCATTGCAAAAAAGATGTTTCCAATTACTAGATAATTAATATATTTAAAAAAAGAAAAAAAATAATATTTTGGTTTAAATTAAAGTTTGAAATTAAACTTTTATAAAAAAAATTAAATTTATTAATAGATCTTCTCGATTTAGTGAACTTTTGTAAACAAAAATAAATTAAACAATAGATCTCATCGGAGCTTCTTTCATAGATTCAAAGAGTTCTAAATTGAGAATCACTATCTAATTAATGATTTCATTGAATTCTAAAAGTTCATTGCAAAAAAGATTTTTTCAATTACTAGATAATACGAAATTAAAAAAAAACAAATAATATATATTTTTTTAAATTAAAGTTTGAACTGAAGTGGGTAATCAAATGATGCAAATTAAAATTTTAAAAAAAATATTTTGGTTTGAATTAAAAGTTGAAACTAGGTGGGTAATTAAATGATACTAATCAAAATAAAAAATAATATTAAAGTGTAATTCTTCATTTTTCATATGTATAAGACTCTATATTCAACTTTTATACGTACATTGCATTTTCAACGTTATGAAACACGTGCAATGCACGTAGTATCAAACTCAGGGGCGGATCCACGTTGGGGCCACGGGGGGCAGGTGCCCCCGTCAACTTATAGCCTTTACATCTATCTATATAATCATTCAGCCAAAATATTGTAAAAATGCCTTGGTTCAGTGGTCAGGGGGCACCGTGAGCACTATGCTTGCAGAGGTCCAAGGATCAAATCTTGGTTTGTGCGTGTTTTCGTTTTAATTTTTTTTATATTTGCAATATATTTATTTATTTATATATTATTGTAACATTTTAATATTCAATTCTTTTTTTTTTTTTTGGATAACTTTAATATTCAATTCTTTAATTTGCAGTATAGATATTTATATAAAATTATTTTAATATTTTAATATTCAATTTTTTAATGTTGTAATATAGACATTTATATATTATTTTAACTTTAGTACACTTCAAACCGATTAGAATTTTGTTAATTTTTTTTATTTACGTACATATATATACAAATATGCAAATTTTTTTTTATATTTGCAATATATTTATTTATTTATATATTATTGTAACATTTTAATATTCAATTCTTTTTTTTTTTTTGGATAACTTTAATATTCAATTCTTTAATTTGCAGTATAGATATTTATATAAAATTATGTTAATATTTTAATATTCAATTTTTTAATGTTGTAATATAGACATTTATATATTATTTTAACTTTAGTACACTTCAAATCGATTAGAATTTTGTTAATTTTTTTAATTTACGTACATATATATACAAATATGCAAATATTTTTTAAACTTTAATAAATTATTTTAGAAAAATTAATTACATTAAAAAACTTAATTCTATGTTAAAAAATATTAAATACTTCAAGTTTCTTTATTTGCTTAGATATTTAAGTGGATAATTGAATTCTACCATGGTTTATTATTATTTTGTAATTAATATTTACTTAATTTATATATTATATATCAATGCATTTAAAATTATATTTATATGAATGTTATATTACAAGTTTAGTCCCTGAATTTTTAAATTTATGTCTAATAGGTCCTTTTTTTTTTTTTTGATTGTATTTCTAATAGGTCCTTAAACTTTCAATTTTGTGTTTAATAAGTCTTTGTACTTTAAAAATGTTTAATAGATTTATGAACTTTCAAATTTTTATCCAATAGGTCAAACTTTCCCAAAATTTTTAAAAATTAATTGTCCGATTAGATATAAAATTTAATTTTGTATTTAATTGAACCTTAAACTATCAATTTTGTAACTAATACATACATAATTCTAAAAAATCCTCGAATAGGCTGAGAAACTATTGGACACAATTAAATTTTATGCAAATAGAACATTTAATTTTTTTTAAGATTTGAATATGTCAAAGATCTATTGGATACAAAATTGAAACTTCAAAGATCTATTAAGACACTTTTTAAAGTTCTTGGACTATATAGACATAAATTATAGTTAAGAGATTAGCTTTATATGAAATTGTGCCCCCCCTAACATAAAATTATGGATCCGCCACTGATCAAACTAGTATAATATAATGTGGAAACCACCATGCAACCCAACATTCTTATCCCCATTGGTACCTTGAACACGGTTGCTAAAAAATTGAAAATTTTGGATTAAATTGAGTTCGTGAGATCATGTAAGAATGAAAAATATAAAATTAAAAAAAAAACATTGAATAATAATTAAAATAACAACCATTGATGAGTTCATGTAAGAATGCATGAAGTAAAAAAATGATAAATGTATATGATATAGGATCTGTTTGGAATGAATTTATAATCATTTTGGTTTTGTTTGATAACTATTTTGTTTTTGATAATTCTTTCTTTTTAAAAATTATGGTTGTTCTCTCATAATTTTTTGTCAAACTTTTTACATTTTTTGAAAACACATTTGAATTTTGAATTCTAAGCCAAATTTCAAAAACACAAAATCAAGTTTTTAAAAACTACTTTTTTTTTTAGTTTTCAAATTTTGGCTTGGTTTTTTAAAACACTTTTAAAAAGTAGTGATAAAGTAAGAAAACTATATGTGGAAGTACTGTTTATAAATTTAGTCTTAAAAAAAATAGGAAACAAAAAACAAAATAGTTATCAAACGGAACCTTGATTTTTTGTTTTGGTTTTTTAAAATTGAACTTATAAACACTACCTTCGCCTATGAAAATTTTTTGTTTTGTTATTTACTTTTTACAAATGTTTTCAAAATCAAAGTCAAGTTTTGAAAACTAAACAAGTAATTTTTAAGAACTTGTTTTTGTTGTTAAAATTTGACTAAAAATTCAAATGTTTTCTTAAGAAAGATGAAAATCATGTAAAGAAAATGTGAGAAAACAAACATAATTTTCAAAGACAAAAAATCTAATGGTTATCAAACAAGGGTTTTAAAAGTTTCAATTTCATGCCTAATATATTAAAATGTCTTCAATAAAGTTTTTATTGTTACAAAGTATTAAAATTAGTTAACAAAATGATGATGTAATCTCAAAATGCGTTTTACCAATTAAGTTAAAAATACTTTATATTTTAATTTGATGAAATAGACATAATACCCTTCCATAAAATTTAAACTTATAGCTTTCATTTGTCTTAGCACATAGTAATAACTTTCCTGACTTGAAATGTCATATAAGTTTGATCCATTAAACTGTTGGTATGCTAATCATTGAAAAACTGAGAGAGATTTCTATTTTTAAGTTTTTAGACTATCGTTCTTCTAACATTTAGTGATTATAAAAACTTAATTGAGAAAAAATAAATACAAAATAATGAAGTTTTCACTAAATTGAGAAAAAATAAATACAAAATAATGAAGTTGGACTTCTAAAAGATTACGGACCAAATTGAATAAACACCTAAATATTGGGGATGAATAAATATATTTAGGCTAATTTTTTATATTTATTTTCTGATAAAAGTAATTATAATTTGTTTTTGAATATTCAAAAAATATTTCTGAAATAATAAATAGTGAAAGTGCGATCAAAGTCTTACATTGACTAGATAATTGAAAGATTATGAGTATATAAGTGAATGGACAATAACTCCATTGGTGTGAAGCCTTTTGGGTGGAACCAAAAACAAAAGCACATGAGAGTTTATACTCAAATGGACAATATCATACATAGAAGGTCGCATTGTCCCTAACAAGAAAAAAAAATAGTCATTTTTTTTTGTGGGGACCATGCACTTCGAGCATGCATGCATAGGCTATATAAACCCATGTTACATATGCCGACGCTTATAAAACGTTTTATAAATCATCCATTCCATCTTTTACAAATCATAAACCCATAAACTAAATGCATGTTACATAAACTTAGTTTTTTTTCTTTTCTTTTTTGAATTCAACAAAGAGGTGGAGGATTCAAAGCTCCGAACTTTAAGAAAGTAAATAATGCTTTGACCAATTGAACTATGCTCATTTAGGCTTTTTTTTTTCTTTTTTCTTTTTTGGAATTCAGCAACATTTTGAGAGTGAAGAGATTCAAACCCTGACCTCCTAACCGAAAGTACATGCCAATTATCGATGAGCTAAACTCACTTTGACATGCTCATTTAGCCTCATATAAATGTTGGTTTTATAACATGTTCATTTACGATATAAATGTATATCATATAAACTTAGGCTCCCAACTTTAAACTGCATATATCTAAACTTATTTAAACATTGAGCTAAAATCTCCTATTGTTTTACAGGTGTTTGGTCCATATGTTGGCAAGTTTGAGAATAAGAAATTTGTGATTAAAACTGCCAAAAATGAGATTGATTTATATTTGGAATGTTTTGAAAATAAAGAATATAATGTTTGGTAGATAAGGTAGAGAACCATACATCAATATGATTTCCACCTAAATTAATAAAAAGTCATAAAATTGAAACTTCCAAATTAAAATGAGATTTTGAATAACAAAGATCAGGAAGTCTCACCAACACTTCTCTAAAGAGACGTTGGCTCTTAACTTTAATAAATATGAATACATGAAGCATGAAGTTTGAAAGACTTTAGTTTATCTAAAAATAAAAGGTAGATAGACTTACCTTTGTATAACGTGTATCTAATTGAATTTTTATAATATAATATTTAGTACGTATGTTTATAATTTGTAAAAGCTTGTATGAAATAAGTGTATTTTGTTCCTCCAATAATTTAATTTTGATTTCCGAACTTTGACTTTATTTCATTTTGGTTATTGTATTTTTTATAAAATTGTTTTAATCCTCCAATTTTGCATAAAAATCTATTTCAACATTTGCATTTTTCAATTTTTTTAACACAATTTAATTTTAAAAAAAATCCAATGTTAATTTGCGGCAGAGTTTGACAAATTCAGAAGTAAAACAAAATTTTAATTTATACAAAGAATATCTCAAACCACAATGAATATAAATATTTATAGACTAAAACCGAGCTTATATAGAACCTTTAAAAAATTATCTTCTTTTTATCATTGATTAGATATTAATAAATTTATTTCCTTTCAAGATCACAATTTCATAATTGTCAATTAGGTTTCTTCTAACATACAAGTCCATTATTTAAGGGAAAAAAAAAAAGTTGAGAGATTCTATAAAGTATCTGCTCTATAAATGCCATCATTTTCTCCTAAATAAACAATTAAAAAAAAAAACCACCATAAATAATGCCATCATTCCTCTAGGGCCCAAACATCTCAACCACTCCATTATATATAGAGAGTGGATAAACCATATCATCCTATATGTATATGAGGGATGTTTGTTTTCATATGTTATATGTATATATTAAACCATATCATCCTATACCTATATGTATATATTGTAAAAAATTAACCACACATATTAAAATAATTAAAAATCAAATATCTAACCTAAAAAAAAAAAAAAAGAGCATGAAAACAACATGAGTCAGTCCAAACTTTTGAATCGATAGTCATACGAGTATATACATATCACAACACAGTTACGTCGGTAGGGCATTATGATGGATTAAAAATTATTAAATTTTTTTTTTATACCTTCAAACATAATCTTTAAGAAATTTGTTTCTTTCTCATATTTAAATTAATGAGAATGAATTGTATGAGATACAAGTCTTTTTTTTTGAGTTCAACAACATGTGAGAGTGGAGGGATTTGAACCTCTGACCTCTTGATCGAGAGTTTGTAGCTTAATCAGTTGAGTTGTGCTCAAGATACAAAAGTGTTGTTGAAAGACATATTCGATTTCATTATTTATAGATTATAATTGTCCTATGTAAAGAACTATATCTCTTATTTGACAAGAAATATGAGAAGAGCGACGTGATAAATTATCTGTTGGGATTTATGCCATAAAGCCTCGTAATTAATAATTTATTTAATAATTAATAATATTTTTGATTATTTTATTTGCAATATAATATTATCCATTATATGAAAATTCAAGGTTATTATTGTAATCTTGAACAGTATGTGATTGACATACGAGAAGATCATGTTCAAGAAATAACCTAAAGAGTCATAGTATATGGATAAGGTTGGGTGCCTTATTCCGGTAACACTATTGATACGACCCACTTTGTAATAGTTACAAATGATTTGATCCAAATCATTCATATGGAGACATGTGACTGGGGGTATCTTATACAATGAGTTTGTATAAGACTGGACCACGAAATATTTAATCTCTCTTTATAAATCCGTTAATTAAGAAGATTAATATTTCATCAGGATGATCATATGTGACTCGATCTTAATCCTGAGTGAGTTATGAACTCCTGCCTGTGAGGGCTTGTCCTTTAATTGGCATGAGTGAGAGTGGCTTTTATAGCCGATTCAATATGTCTATCATTTTGGGGACTTGACCAAATAGGGAGATGGGAACATAATCTCACAAGATAGAATTCACTCCTTCCCATATAGGGTAAGTAGATGAGTAGTTCCCTTAAGTGCTGATTTCGGGACTTGAACAATGGGGCCCCACTCTCTCACTGGCCCGAGAGGGACTTAGTTTATAATTAGATTATAAACAGATTATTCATTAGAGGATCAATGGTACTTAAGGTGCAAGATGTAATTATAGGGGTAAAACCGACTTTTGACCCAGCTGTAATTACGAATAGCTCGTGAAGAATCGACTTGCATGTAATGATTATATATATGGATACAACTTGTCTTACAGTGCATAAGAGTGCAACTCTAAGTCTATAGTAGAATGACCTAGAGTTAATGAATGAAAATTAATTAATTAAAGATTTAATTAATTAATTTTGTATCATTGGAGCTTATAATTTGTAGGTTCATAAGGTTCCCTTGCTAGCTCATAGTAACACTAAAAAGATCAACTTAGTTGAAAGAAAAATTTGAAATGTTTAAATTAACATTTAATTTGAAGTGTTCAAATTAATATTTAATATATTAGATATATTAAATATAAAAGAGGAAAATATATTTATTGTATTTGATACATTAAATATTAAAATTTGAAATGTTCAAATTAATATTTAATTTGAAGTGTTCAAATTAATATTTAATATATTAGATATATTAAATATAAAAGAGAAAAATATATTTATTGTATTTGATACATTAAATAAAATATATTTATTTAAATTTGAATTGGATTCAAATTAGGAAATAAATGTCGTAGGAGAATTTTAAACGGTTTGAATAAAATTCAAATTGATTAGATAAATATATTTTAATATATTAGATATTAAAATATATTATTTAATTATTTTCCCTAGACCACTATAAATAGGACCCTAGGGGTGAGCCATTGTGCATTCTTCATAGAACACATATCTCCTCAATAGAGAGAATTAGAAAATTCTCTCTAGACCTCTTCCTCTCCAATCCCTTGTGAATTTTCTTTCAAGAGGCTCCCACAAACCTTGGTCATGTGTTCGAGTCATAGTTAGGAAGACTTTATGGAAGAGATAAAGATCCGCCAGAATATTCTTCATAATATTATTTTCAAGGTATGTTATACTTAGCCATAATATTATTATTTAATTCTAAATAAACTCAAGCTGATTCCTACGCTTCCGCTTCGGTTTAATTAGATTATTCCCTTCATTATTTAATATACTAAACATCATAATCTCTAGTGACTAAGCTATGACCACCTGTCATTACTGAAGTTTCCATGTTTCTAATTTAGCCATTCATTAAATTAGAAATATATCTAATGATAATTATAAATTTTTTTATGGCAATTTGATAATTATATCTTCTATATGCCACTATTTTTTCTTTGTTTTGGATCACTTTCATATTGGTTCAATTCAAATAACCAAACACATTAAGTACATATGTGCCCCCACATAATGGATTTCCAACCCATTGCTCTAAAATAAATGTCAATTTGAATATTATTGTATGCAACTATAAAATTAAGAGAGAGTATGGAGAGAACTTTGCAATTATATATATTCCTTGTCCTCCAACATGCTAATTTGTTGAGCTCCAAACAAGTGTCCATACTTTATGTAAGTTGCCACAAGATCTGTCTTAATAAACTTTGCAACTAATTATTCAATCAAGTTCAAGCATTCACCCTATTGAAAGGGTTTTTTTTTGTTTAAAGAAAAAGGTGATTTGGAGATTCATTACCTTCCAAACAATTAAAACTAAAATCAAATCAATCATGTTGGCTACACCAAATTGGAATGAAACTATTTTAATATTGTAGACCCCTAAATTTATCCCATATATATATATATATTTTATCATTTTTATTAATTGTGTGTTTTTTTCATAATTTATAATTATTGTTGTCTTTAAGAAAAATAAACAAAAAAGGTAAATATTTTGATTGATTCTTTTCCTTTTCCTTTTCTTAGTAATAAAATAAAATAAAAGATTGTTTCCTCTTTTTCGTTGTAGAGAGAATAAAATCTTAAAAAAATTAACACTCAAATCTTTCTTGTATGGAAAAATTATTTGATTTAATCAATTTTTGGAAGGAACCAATTTGGCCAAATATTCTTAAAATCAATTTAATCAATTTCAATCACTTTCAATTACTAGTTTATTACCACGTGCAATGCACGTGTGTGTATATATATAGGTTAAATTACAATTTTAGTCCATTGATTGTGAGACAGTTAGAATTTAATCCTAATGATTTTAAATGTTAGAATTAGTCGTTATAGTTTGATAAAACCCTAAAAAATAATCCCTACCGTAGGGACTATGTATGAGAATTTTATCAAACCATAGGGACTATTTATGGTGTTTTAGCAAACCATAAGGATGAAATTCTAACTTTTAAAACCATAGGAACTAAATTCTAGCTTTTTCAAACCATAGAGACCAAATTTGTAATCTAACCAATATATATATTTAATTTTTGAAGACTAAAATAATTTAAGTTCAACGTTATGGAATACAATTATTATTTATATTTGTATTATGATTCTTTTATAATTAATTAACTTCAGTAATTTTTTTTCCTATTCATATTATAATTTAGCGTTCTTGCTATTTTAAATATAATAAAATTGTTTTCTATTATAATATAAGTTTTTTTTTAATATAACATAACATAATTTAAATATAATATAATATTCTATTTTTCTTTTGAAGTTTTTAAAATTTTATTTGTATTTCTTTATTATTGTATATAAAATATATATTTTATGATACACAATATAGTTTTTCATTTTTTATGATACACAATATAGTTTTTCATTTTTTGAAGTTTTATTTTAAAAAAAAATTATCTAAGTGCATTTTAGATTAAAAAAATGAAAATAGTTGGAAGTAGAAGTTTTCATAATTTTCCTTTATATAGAAGAACATTGGAATTATACTTTTATCTAATAATTTAAAGGAAATTTTTTTGTATTTCAAATAGCGAATTTGAGAAAGATACTCTTGATTATGAGAGATTATGATTTGATTAATGTGAAAAGTGAAATATAATTTATTGAAAAACGACTTATCATATTCAATTTTATTGGGGTTAATTTGATCAATTGCCCTTTGTGGAAATGATTCTCTTCTTTTGAATTTGTTTTGAATTAATTTTTAGTTTGATTGATACAAATTCTATTGAAAATAATTGTAAGGATGAAGAGATAATTAAATATTGGTTATGATTTTGACGACATTTTTTATTTTAAAAATTGGATTGACATTTTAAAGTATTATAAAATTATAAAATAATGATTGATGAATTAATTAATAAATCAATTTAATTTTGAAATAGCTTAACATTCAAATGGATTTATTTAGTAAATCTTTTTCTCATAAGTTTTTTTTTAAGTGATTTTGAAAATGTTAATACTATTTACTTCTATTTAATTTTGTAACATAACTTTTAGAAACTGTCGAATTTGAAAATTACTCTAAATGAGTTAGTTATAAATCTCAATCATTTATTATAAGATTAAGTTAAAAGATTAGATGAAGAAGTGGTCATTTAAAGAGCATAGTTTGATGTATAGATTGAAAAAAAAAAAAAAAAAAGAAGGGAATGTAAGTTTAAAAAAAAAAGCAAAAAAATACATACATACACACATATATATAGTATTTAAAAAAAAAAAAGAAAGAGAAGATATTTGAAATAAATAGAAAATTAGAGATGTCTATTGCAAAAAAAAAAAAAAATGGGAGTGTAATTTAATTGGAGAATTTAGATTCAAATCCTAATTTGAGTTGATTTTGAATCAAATCATATCTTCAATTGAAAAAAAATATATGAATTCAATTTTGAATTCAAAATTAATCAGATTATGATCGAGTATATAAGTTTTGATTGATGTAATTAATTTAAATAAGGAATATTTTAATCTAAAAATATTTTTTATAATAAGGGGTATTTAACCTAAAAAACGATTATGCTTAATTATATTTTAGTCTAAAAATATTTTCTATAATAGCAGAAGCACCACCACCAACAACACAATTACATTGTGAAATATTAAAAAATAATTTTGTAATTAATCAAAATTTAAATTCGTATACGTCCAACAGATTTGCATATCAAATTTTCAAAGCTATGCATTACATTAAAGAACTACCACCGTTACGTTATTATTATTTTGTTCCTTCAAGTTTTAGTTTTGTTCTTCCACTTTTAAAGATAACCATAACCATATATTTTATTTTTATCTTAATTTTGCCTTAAATATTTAACTAATAAATGAGATGATTTTAGATTCAAATTATAATTTGATCTTATTTTAAATCAAATCAGATCATGTGTATCAAATTAAGAATTTTGATTCAAACTCATTTTGAATCAAATTATCTCGTTACATTATAGTTGTTTAAATTATAGTATTCAACCAACTAAACCGTAGATTTCCTAAAATTAAAAAAAAATTAAATCCTAAATAAAAAGAAAAAGGAAAAAAAAAGAAGCACCAGCAACAATACAACATTGTGAAATTAATTATTAAAATTGAGTGGCATCAACTAACATGGTTAGGTGTAAAAAAAATCGTGAAAGAAAAAGAAAAAAACATGCGCTAACGAAATTTCAAAAAAAAAAATCCAAGAGATAGAATTCCGAAAAAAAAAAATCGAAAAAGGTTGGAAAAAATAAAGAGAAAAAAAATAGCAATATAATATACAAAAGTCAGCCCAAAAACTTAATTTGAAAAAGAGAGAGTATCGACAAAGAAAATTACAACAAAAAAAAATGCAAAAAAGTTAAAAGCAAAATGAAAAAAAAAAGAGAGAGAGATACCTGATGAAAAATTGAGAATGACCCTGATGAAAAATTGTAGATAGCTAGTTTAAGACTTGAAAAAAATAGTTACTACTAAAAACTTGGAACCCATATGAAAAAAAAAATTGGATGCAATGGCAAGAACTAAATATGGAAAAAAAAAAAAAAAAAAAACTTGAAGAATTAGAATGGTGTGTATAAGAACTATATGAAAAACATACCTCGAGAATTGGATATAAGAATTGTGTATTTATAAGAATTAAATGTATGATAATTGGATGCAATTTATATAAGCAATTTGATTCAAAATCAAATTTGATTTGATTTTGAATCAAATTGCTTATCAAATTAAGATTATTGATTCAAATTCATCAATTTGAAATTAAATAAGATATTCATTTTAAGTTAAATTATCAAATCGGGTTAGGATGATCTGATTAATATAATTAACTAAAATTTAAAAATGGTATTTTAGTCTAAAAATGTTTTTCAGAAACTCTTGCTTTTTAATATATTATAGATTTGTTCCTTAAAATTTGGTTTGATTTATTTTTTTCCTAAATGAGAATGATTTGGGATTTCTATAAATTGAAGGCCAAAGGCAAGCTTTGGGGGGACCATTTGAATTCAACTCTTTCACCATTTTTTCTCATATATTCCTTCTTTCTCTCTCTCTCATCAAGCATCTCCACGGTTTTCTCTCCTCCCACAAAAGTTCTCTCTCAAATCTTCCCCACATATTCTCTCTCCTCCCACAAAAGTTCTCTCTCAAATCTCCCCCACATATTCTCTCTCTCCCTCAAAATATCCCCCTCTCTCACTCACGATTTTTGACCCCAACATACATTTTTTTTTAAATATTTTTTTTTTGAAGTAAAAAGAGAAAATCCTCTTCTTTACTTGCTCCACTCAACCAATTGATCCCTCCCAAGGTAGCTTGTGGCAATTTCTTCTCTCCGGTAATACTACCTTTTATACAACAGTAATCTTTGGTGTAACATTCTATTTTTCATTCATTGTTTTTATTTTTCCATCATTTACTCAATTGTGTTCCTTAGCATGATTCCTTAAAGATATATTTTTTTGTTTGTTTAGTTGTTTTTTTTTTGTTGTATAAAATAAAAGCATGTTTAGATATTTTTTGTTTGTTAATATCGTGTTTTAAAGTTTTAGTATATAGGACATTATGAGAATAAATTCTTAGTTGTGTTTTTTTTAGCATAACAATTACAAGCATGTATTATGTCTTTTTATTTTTTATGTTTGCATGCTATTTAGCTAGGAACTTAGAGTGATTTATCTTTTCATGAATTCTTCCTTTTTTTATTATATTTTCTATAAAAATACAAAAAAAAAAAATTGCATGAAAAAGTTTTTTTATCTTTTTTTTTTTCTTAAAAAAAAGAATTTATTTAAAAGGAAAAATATTTGATTGAAGTTTTCCATCTTTAAAAATAAAATAAAAAATTATAAAGAATACAAAAAATACTTTCATAAAGAGCATTTTCATCAAAGGGAGTTTTTTCTAGGAAACTTTGTTTTGTCTAAACTTGAAGTTTTCCTTTAAAAAATCTTTTCCATAAAAAAGTACAAAGGAAAAATAGTTTTATAAAGAGCATTTCCATAAAATGATTTTCTTAAAGAGAATTTTGATTTCTCTAAAAAAAACATCCCATTGATTTCTTTTCAAAGCATTAAATCAAATCTAAATTTTTTTTTTTTTATAAAAGTTTCACTTCTTTAAAATTAGAAAAATAATAAAGAATTTCCTTAAAAATAATCATTTTATCACACATGTTTTTAAATTAATAAACCAAACATCTTCCTAAAAAAAATATTGATTCTCTAAAATTCTTGAGGTGATGAATTTATTTTGGGATGCCAAATTAAATTCAAATAAATTTTGAATGGCTTTATGCCACCCATAATTATTGCTCATTATTTAATTTAAGAATAATGATCAGTAAAACATGTGACATTTAAAAATCAAAACCAAAAACTTTTTTTTTTTACAAAGGTCTTTTTCTTTTGAAATAACACAAGAATTGTAAAATTTCGTTTTATTGAACGAGTGTTGTGGGGTGCTAATACCTTCCCCATACACAAACGACCCCCGAATCCAAAATCTTTTATTCGAAGATCATCTCAACACATTTTTGGGTGCCCAGTCACACCCTCTAAATAAGACTGGTGGCGACTCCATGTTCCACCTTTTGGAAATAAAGTTGGCCGCTCTGCGTCGCAAACCCGTAGTGACAGCTTGGCGACTCCACTGGGGATTTACACTTTAAAGTGGGTCAGTTTTATTTTTCCTGTGTTATTTTTATATATGACAATTTATATTTCTTTTGCTCTTGTGAACACCCACGTACACAAGCCTTCTACCCGGGCTTTACCAATAGGATTAGAATCGAGGATTAGTAGTGGTGACCTTCGTGGAGTTATGACTCCCGTGTAGGCACATGAAAATCCTCACTCAGGTCGACCTTATTCAGGATGCTAATAAGGGTGCCTCAGATTTTTCTTGAATAAAGAAGAAATCGAGTACAACTTGGGGACCTTTATCCTTTAGATAATAGAGCCTCACCACACATGTTGTGTTGTAATTTATTTATACTTTAATTGTTTTCCTTTCCTATTCTTGTTTTATCCAAGCATGTCTATGTCTTTAATTAATTAATTTATTTATTTTCATGCCTTCATAAACATACATTCATAAACATATTCTCTTTGCTTTTCCTTTCTCCTTTCTCTCATATTTAGTTTTGCTGTCGCTAAACATATCCCCAGTGGAGTCGCCAAGCTGTCGCTACGGGTTTGCGACGCGGAGCGGCCAACTTTATTTCCAAAAGTTGGAACATGGAGTCGCCACCAGTCTTATTTAGAGGGTGTGACTGGGCACCCAAAAATGTGTTGAGATGATCTTCGAATAAAAGATTTTGGATTCGGGGGTCGTTTGTGTATGGGGAAGGTATTAGCACCCCACAACACTCGTTCAATGAAACGGAATTTTACAATTCTTGTGTTATTTCAAAAGAAAATGACCTTTGTAAAAAAAAAAAAAAGTTTTTGGTTTTGATTTTTAAATGTCCCATGTTTTACTGATCATTATTCTTAAATTAAATAATGAGCAATAATTATGGGTGGCATAAAGCCATTCAAAATTTATTTGAATTTAATTTGGCATCCCAAAATAAATTCATCACCTCAAGAATATTAGAGAATCAACATCTTGATTTCCTAATCTCCATCATAGGAAAGTTTTTTTTAGGAAGATGTTTGATTTATTAATTTAAAAACATGTGTGATAAAATGATTATTTTTAAGGAAATTCTTTATTATTTTTCTAATTTTAAAGAAGTGAAACTTTTATTTAAAAAAAAAATAGATTTGATTTAATGCTTTGAAAAGAAATCAATGGGATGTTTTTTTTAGAGAAATCAAAATTCTCTTTAAGAAAATCATTTTATGGAAATGCTCTTTATAAAACTATATTTCCTTTGTACTTTGTACTTTTTTATGGAAAATATTTTTTTTAAAGGAAAACTTCAAGTTTAGACAAAACAAAGTTTCCTAGAAAAAACTCCCTTTGATGAAAATGCTCTTTATGAAAGTATTTTTTGTATTCTTTATAAATTTTTTAAAAAATTTTTAAAGATGGAAAACTTCAATCAAATATTTTTCCTTTTAAATAACTTCTTTTTTTTAAGAAAAAAAAAAAAGAAAAAAAAACTTTTTCATGCAAATTTTTTTTTTGTATTTTTATAGAAAATATAATAAAAAAAGGAAGAATTCATGAAAAGATAAATCACTCTAAGTTCCTAGCTAAATAGCATGCAAACATAAAAAATAAAAAGACATAATACATGCTTGTAATTGTTATGCTAAAAAAAACACAACTTAGAATTTATTCGCATAATGTCCTATATACTAAAACTTTAAAACACGATATTAACAAACAAAAAATATCTAAACATGCTTTTATTTTATACAACAAAAAAAAACAACTAAACAAACAAAAAAATATATCTTTAAGGAATCATGCTAAGGAACACAATTGAGTAAATGATGGAAAAATAAAAACAATGAATGAAAAATAGAATGTTACACCAAATATTACTGTTGTATAAAGGGTAGTATTACCGGAGAGAAGAAATTGCCACAAGCTACCTTGGGAGGGATCAATTGGTTGAGTGGAGCAAGTAAAGAAGAGGATTTTCTCTTTTTACTTCAAAAAAAAAAAAATGTATGTTGGGGTCAAAAATCGTGAGTGAGAGAGGGGGATATTTTGAGGGGGAGAGAGAATATGTGGGGGAGATTTGTGAGAGAACTTTTGTGGGAGGAGAGAGAATATGTGGGGAAGATTTGAGAGAGAACTTTTGTGGGAGGAGAGAAAACCGTGGAGATGCTTGATGAGAGAGAGAGAAAGAAGGAATATATGAGAAAAAATGGTGAAAGAGTTGAATTCAAATGGTCCCCCCAAAGCTTGCCTTTGGCCTTCAATTTATAGAAATCCCAAATCATTCTCATTTAGGAAAAAAATAAATCAAACCAAATTTTAAGGAACAAATAATTGAAAGTGATTAAAATGGATTAAATTGATTTTAAGAATATTTGGTCAAATTGGTTCCTTCCAAAAATTGATTAAATCAAATAATTTTTCCATACGAGAAAGATTTGAGTGTTAATTTTTTTGAGATTTTATTCTCTCTACAACGAAAAAGAGGAAACAATCTTTTATTTTATTTTATTACTAAGAAAAGATAAAAGGAAAAGAATCAATCAAAATATTTACCTTTTTTGTTTATTTTTCTTAAAGACAACAATAATTCTAAATTATGAAAAAAACACACAATTAATAAAAATGATAAAAATATATATATATATATGGGACAAATTTAGGGGTCTACAAATATTATTCTCAATTTTGATTAAGATTTCCAATATTACATCATATGTGTACTTTAGTTTGGGATTACTCTAATTTCTAAAATAATTGCCAACAAATGTGCTGTTAGGAAAATCTATTGTAATATGAAGTAAATTAGTATTCGATAAATTTTAATTTTTAACAAGAAAAAGAAGATTAGAGTATTTAGTAAATTAATATTAAATTATTGTAATTTAATTATAAT
Source organism: Trichosanthes truncata (assembly GCA_033996785.1). Taxonomy (NCBI): domain Eukaryota; kingdom Viridiplantae; phylum Streptophyta; class Magnoliopsida; order Cucurbitales; family Cucurbitaceae; genus Trichosanthes; species Trichosanthes truncata. The sequence goes on along the minus strand of JAWPNB010000004.1, from coordinate 29,670,659 downwards.
GATGGATAGGCATATTATTTCAATTATTTTTATGTTTATATTTAATATCTAAATTCGTTATAAGATAATTATTTAATAATTTATATTATTTAATTTGCAAATTGTTTTGTTTACTCTAAATTATGCGATAAAATATTAGGGGAAAAATCTTATAAAAAATTGAATTGATCAAGATTTTGTTTATAATTTAAATATAAAAAAGATATAGGAGTAACACAGCCATGAGATGACAAGTTGATTTCGAAAGCAACTATCTACGTGATTTTGAAGTAAGTAAGAATAAATTAGAAAAGTGATTTTATATTAATTAATGAATAATTAATTAGTTTTACTAAACATCTTAAATTATTAAAATTCTCTTGTGATTGTATTTGACCCCTCCAAAACAACATTTCCAAATGAACCTTAAATCAAATTTAATTTTAGAATACTTAAAACAAAGTGAAAATATATGTAATATAATAAAAATTTGATTAAACTGAACCAAACCAGCTAAAAATCAATCCTAGAGACAACCCGACAAAGAATCCATTTAGAAAAGATTCTAAAGGGTAATGAGAAAAAGAAAAACCAATCTTGGAATCAAACAACATCAAAATATTTAGATTTTAAAAAGTTGCTAATTTTTGGAAAAGTATATCAAGTCATATTTTAGAAGGATGAAAAATAGTTTGATAAACAAAATTCATGGACAAGTTTTCTAACCTAAAAGTTAAAAAGAGGTTGATAATAAAATATCCAAAACAAGGTATCTGTTCCCCATGGTTGATAACAATGCATAATGCAACTTTTGGAGACCATAGAATAACACTTTTTCTGAAGTGTTGGTTTCTTTTTTTCTTCATCTTTCTTGATGTTGTCTTTTAATTTTTAATGTTTTTTGTTTTGGTTCTAATGGCATCCTTGGTTGTGTTTTTGTGTAGGAATCTTCTCTTTGTTTGAGGAATTTTATTAGGTGAGACACTTGGACTTCATTTGTAGAGGCTTCTCTCTCCCTTGAAAAGGGAGCCAAATAAATAATAATTAACAAAAAAGTTTTTAACAAATGACCAACAAAATATTGAAAAAGATAACTATCCTTCTTCTTGAAGGCTGTAAATTTAAATTTCCACCATGTATTTTTTTTTATAATACCTTGAAAATTAAAAAGTGATTAAAAATATAACAAAAGTTAGAATTAATAATAAGTAATTATAATTAATTAATATGTAGGTTAATTTGTAGTTGCTATGATTATAGTTAATTGATATTTAGATTAATTAACCGTTTATACATAAATGACCATCACATAAAATACAAAGCGAGTTAATTAATGTTTTTTAAAATTTTAAAAATATGCTAAAATTACAATTTTTATATAAAAATACTATATTTGTAATTATTTTTGTATTTTCAAATATTTGAAAACATTTAGGGGCCGTTTGGGCCCCCGTTTTGGACGGGTATGAGTGGGCTATAATAGCCCACTCTGTGTTTGGGCTAGGGTTTACATAACACGGGGGAAGGGTTATTATAACCCATGGTTTTGCTACAGTGGTTTTTGTCGATTTTGGTGAACTGCTCTCCACGCGTACGACATGCCTTCCTCCATTCTACTCACCCTTTCATTTTCCCTCTTTTGGTTACTCTTTGTTTTCGTCTCTTTGATTTTTCTCTCTCAAAAACTCCCTGTGGCCATCATCTTCCTGATCTATGTTCATGAGCTTCGCTTCAGGTTTGCTACCGAACTCCTCTTCCTGCCCCACATTTCTTTTCCCCTCAGTTTCGTCGATTTTGGCAGTTGAAACCCTAGCCTTAAACGAAACTAGATCTGAGACTCACACGGGAGCTGTACGTCGTCGGAAGCCGTGAGTATTATCGGCGGTCGTTTATCTTCTCCGGGCTTTGTGGGTGTTCGCCGGAGATTCAGGCTAGAAAGCTGATTCGTGGGTGTTCGAGTGATGCGCCGCCACTGTGTGGGTGTTTGATCTATTCGCAGAGTCGAGTTTGGTGGTCGGATCTTCTCGCTAGAGGTATGGGGAGCCGCTGTGGGTTTGCACGCCGTTGAATCGTGGAGAAAAAGAAGAACTCACATAAAAATGGTTGAGTAGAAAAACATAAAATAATTTAAAAATAAACAAAAATAAACAAAAATAAAAAATCAAATCAGAAACAAATAAAATAAAATAAAATAATAAAAATCAAATCAAATCAAATCTAAAGTGATAAAATCAAAATAAATAAAATAAAAATAAATACAAAAGTTTTAAACAAAGCTTAGAGAAAAAAAAAGAAAGTAAAAAAAAAAAATGAACCAAACTAAACACAAACTATAAACTAAAATGAAATTGAATCGAAGTATAAAAATAATCGGATCAAATACGGTATCTACAAAATAGGTTGATCTTTTTTTTCTTTATTAAAGTACGTATGTCATACCATTTCACCATAAATGCATTTTTACTATATGAACACATCACATTTAATAGTTTTTTTTTTTGTGTACCTAGGGAGATAGATATCATGTTGCAGTTGTACAACTCCAAAAATGGAGATTATGTAAGGAATGGTAACAATTCTTTTGTGCAACTCAAACTCCAAACTAGTCAAAGTATGGAACAAATTTTGTATTTAAATTTTGAAAAACTGAAATTTTAATATAACATTACTTGGACAATCCAGAAAATGTTGAAAGAAAAAATGTCAGCTTAAACCCAACATTCAGAACTCCATGTTATAATAATCTGCACTCCAAACACATACTATTATAACCCAGACTAAAATAATCTGCACCCCTGTAACGACCGGCACTTTCAGGTACTAATTAAGGCTTTATTTTTGAATTTAATTTAAGTGTAAGCCCAATTTATGTTTAATTTGTGCATTGGATTTTAAGTTTGAAATCTTGAATGATGGAGATTGGAGAATTGAGGGTAATTTGGGAAAAATTGAGGGAAAATAGGATTTTAATTAAATTGGGGGCATTCTTGTAGATTAGAGGACTTTTAGCCAAGCCCAAGCCAAGAGAAGCCAAGCCCACAGTTTTTCCTCTCTATTATTTTAAAAGGCACGCAGCCCTAGGTCAGACTCAAGCCTTGAAGCCAAACCTCCAAGCCACCATCTTCTCCAAATCTCTTCTCCTTCCTCTTTGATTTTCGACAAACACCATTGAAGCAAGGAAGAATTTTTTTTGCAGCAGCTCTTCCCCACACCACGTCATCGCCGCCGCCGTAACGCCAGCCACGAGCCGCCGCCGCCGCACGCAACCGCCGCCCCGAACGCCGGATCCGCGAATCGACCGAACGCCCACGCCGTCGCACACCCACGCTGCACGAACCGACCCGTCGCGCGACCACCGCCGTCCCACACGCTGAAGCCGCCGTCCACTCGCATCGCAGATCGCCGTCCACGCCGAACGCTGGCGTCTTGCTGCAGTTCGTTTTTCCGGCGAGATTTTTCTGTATTTGGGCTATTTTCCGGCGAGTTCCGGTACTGTACAGCCGTGGGTCGACTCCGTTTTCACGTGGGTAAGCTAACTAGTGTTGTATACTCATGGATTTCACAATAGAATTCTGATTTTGGGCATTGATATGGAAGTTTGGAGATTTACCCATTAATTTTTGGACTCTAAATTGGAATACCCATTGTAGGAGGAGGTTGATTTGTCAAAAGAAAAATTGAATCAAACCATCAACTAGTCGACAAGTACGGTTCTGTTTTGGGCTCGAAATTGAGGTAAAACTCTTATTCTAAAATCAAGAAAAAATCATTGAGTTTATGCTAGACTTCAATTCTAGAATTTGGATGGTGTTGGAAAAATTATTATCTCATGATTCTTTTACGAAGTTGGGAATTTATTATGAATTTTAGGAATTTATTTCTAACCTTAGGAATGGTTGATTAGGCCCCCAAATCGTTTGATCGAGGTTCAAGGCAGTAGAATTTTGGGTGATTTAAGGATTCTTTCTTGATTATTGGCCAAGGTAAGGGACTTTACGCCAGTATGGAACTAAACTGAAAAGAAAATTTTACCTTCAAAATAAAAGTTTTGTAAATGTGTTATTCATGATGTTGATGATTGGTGAATGTCTTGTTTGTGTGAAAATGAGTTTTTTTCATGTATGATTTATGATGTATGATGATATGAGAACTGTGCTTTACGTTGCATCATGAAATTGAAAAGTTAAAATGCTTTGGGACCTCATGCATACATTATGTTTTCATGATAAAAGTTATTTCGAAGGTTGTGGCAATTACCCCCTAACACTATTGATGTACATCTATATGAAAAGGAACCTAAACAGGTTATATGAAAAGGAGCCTTACGAGGCTATATGTAAAGGAATTTATGAGGCTATGTGAAAGGCAAGGTTAGGTTGGGTCTAATTGTCCACATTAAAAGCCGAAGGGAAATTTTTAAGAAAATGCTTATGCTATGAAAGGAAGTTAGGTCCCATTAAAGTAAAGAAAAAGGTTTTAGACAACTCATTATGTGTGTGTATGCATATCCTGATCTGGTAGTGAGGTCACTTACTGAGTATTGAAAAATACTCACCCTTTTCAAAACGTTTTTCTTTTCAGGTAAAGGAAAGGGCATCCTAGGCGAATGACAGGGCAGTTGCTGCAGGGGCCATGGGTGACGTTCAGCAGTTTCATTCCGCATATTTTTTTTAGCTAGCAAGTTATTATTATTTATTTACTCATAACTGTTAGTTGTCGAATTTCATAGAATTTTTATGATTTTTAATATTTTGGTTATCTTCATGTTTTTAGTTTTTACAAGGGATCCCGAATTTAAAGGATTTTAATGGTTTTAGATAAATGTTTTAAAGTTTTTTTTTTGTGTTTCTAAATCGAGATTTCTACATTTTTATTAGCATGCATGTAGTAACGTCCCTAGGAAGTCTAGTAGAATAAGTAGGGTCTTTACAACCCCAAACACAGACTATTATAACCAACTCTGTGCCCCAAACAGCCCCTTAGTTTCCTATCAAAATTTTACAAAAACTTATTTTGCAATATAATTTTTAGAACAAAAAAAAAAAAAAGAAAAAGAGAAGATAACATTACCAACATTATTTTGTTGTTTTTTCATGAGTCTAATGATATTTTGTTTTTATTATTAGTTTTTTCTTTTTTAGTTCAACAATATCTAAAGGTGAGATTCAAACTTCTTACATTTTGTCAAGGTTATAGTATGTTAACTAGTTGAATTATGTTTAGGTTGGAATGATATTTTGTTTACTGTGTTAACGGTTTACATATAATTATCAAAATCCTCTTTTACAAATTATTTAAATATATTATTTTTTAAAAATTAATATGTTATAAAAATAAATTAAAATTACTAAAAAAGGGCATTTACAAATAGCTTTCCGAATTTAAAAACAGTAGAAAACTGTTTCAAAAACTAGTTTATGTAAAACAGTTATTAAAAATAAATTTAGACAACCAACCATCCTCTAAAGTCTAAACGAAATAAATAATATATTTATTACATGAAAGTACAAAGCCAAAAGTAAATGGTGTTATGGTAAAATACCTAATTAAATCATAATATTATTTAGCATTACTAATTTAAGCATTAATCTTCATTAATATATTTAATACTCAAATATTTAAATTTAATTAATTAATTTATGTATTAATAATTTTCTAATTAAATTATTAATATTATTTAATAATATAAGTTAAAATTTATTTAATATGAATATTCAATATTAGAAGTTAATTGGTTGAAATCCTTTTTTTTTTGTCCATCAACTTTCATACCATTTCCACTTCGTTTTAGTCTTTCTAACTTTAAAATAATTTTTAGTTTTTAAATTTTCAAATATTTTTCTTTATATCCTCCCAACTTTTAGCTAGGTTGTTATAATGTTTAAGTTTGAACACTATTTTTCATGAATGAAGTTTTAAACACTTACTCTCATATAGATATCTACTCATCAAATAAGTGTTGATATCGACATTTGTTAAATATTTTAAAAAGAAAATTAATAAATACTAAGATGAATTATTATCTAGAGTTCATAAACTACCTCTTTGAAAAATATTTTTGGATTAGTTTATTCTTTATATTAATTTTGAAATTTACAAAGCATGCCACTAATTATTAATTACCAATAAATAATAAATTATACATTTAATTTAAATCTTAAAATTTCATTTAAAGGATAGAATATGAAAAAAATTTCTCTTAATTTACATAAATTAATTCAATAATTATTATCTTTAATTATTGAATATCAAAGGTCTAGATATTCAATAATTAAAGATAATAATTATTTATTTTTCTAAAAAAAAACTATGTAATACACACAGTAGTTCCTTATCACTACTATTGACTTTTTTGGATTATTTTATAATATATGTATGTATGTATAAAAGTTCTATTAAAAACCCACGCCCCTATGTAAATAATCTATAATCAAATTTCTTGATTTTACCTCAATGTTGACTTATTAAAACCATTAAAATAAAATTTTTACTCTCGATCAAGAGTTCAAAAGTTCGAATCTCCCATCCATTAAAAAAAAAAAAACTCACGACCTTATTTGAAAGCAACCATAATGGTAATTTATTTAAACTATATATATTGTTGGGATTTATGCCCTAAAGCCTCGTAATTAATAATTTATTTAATAATTAATAATAATTTTGATTATTTTATTTGCAATATAATATTATTCATTATATGAAAAATTCAAGGCTATTAGTGTAATCTTGAACAGTATGTGGTGACTTACAAGAGGATCATGTTCAAGAAATAACCTAAAGGATCATAGTATATGGATAAGGTTGGGTGCCTTTTCTTGGTAACACTATTGATACGGCCCACTTTGTAATAGTTACAAATAATTTGATCCAAATCATTCATGTGGAGACATGTGAGTGGGGGTATCTTATACAATGAGTTTGTATAAGACTGGACCACGAAATATTTAATCTCTCTTTATAAATCCGTTAATTGAGAAGATTAATATTTCATAAGGATGATCATATGTGACTCGATCTTAATCTTGAGTGAGTTATGAACTCCTGATTGTGAGAGCTTGTCCTTTGATTTGCATGGGTGAGAGTGACTTTTGTAGTCGATTCAATATGCCTACCATTTTGGGGACTTGACCAAATAAGGAGTTGGGAACACAATCTCACAAGATGAAATTCACTCCTTCCCATATAGGGTAAGTAGATGAGTAGTTCCCTTAAGTGTTGATTTCGGGACTTGAACAATGGGGCCCCACCCTCTCATTGGCCCGAGAGGGACTTAGTTTATAATTAGATTATAAACAGATTGTTCATTAGAGGATCAGTGGTACTTAAGGTGCAAGATGTAATTATAGGGGTAAAACGGACTTTTGACTCAACTGTAATTACGAACAATTCGTGAAGGATCGACTTGCATGTAGTGATTATATCAATGGACATAACTTGTCCTACAGTGCATAAGAGTACAACTTTAGGTCTATAGTGGAGTGACCCTAGAGTTAATGAATGAAAATTGATTAATTAAAGAGTTTAATTAATTAATTTTGTATCATTGGAGCTTATAATCTGTAGGTCCATAAGGTCCCCTTGCTAGCTCATAGTAACACTAAAAGATCAATTTAATTGAAAGAAAAATTTGAAATGTTCAAATTAATATTTAATTTGAAGTGTTCAAATTAATATTTAATATATTAGATATATAAAATATAAAAGAGGAAAATATATTTATTGTATTTGGTACATTAAATATTAAAATTTGAAATGTTCAAATTAATATTTAATTTGAAGTGTTTAAATTAATATTTAATATGTTAGATATATTAAATAAAAGAGGAAAATATATTTATTGTATTTGATACATTAAATATTAAAATAATTAATGTATAGTAGATACATTAAATAAAAGATATTTATTAAATTTGAATTGGATTCAAATTAGGAAATAAATGTCGTAGGAGAATTTTAAACGGTTTGAATAAGATTCAAATTGGTTAGATAAATATATTTTAATATATTAGATATTAAAATATATTATTTAATTATTTCCCTAGACCACTATAAATATGACTCTAGGGGTGAGCCATTGTGCATTCTTCACAACACACATCTCCTCGATAAAGAGAATTAGAAAATTCTCTCTAGACCTCTTCCTCTCCAATCCCTTGGGGATTTTCTTTCAAGAGGCTCCCATAAGCCTTGGTCCTATGTTCGAGTCATAGTCAGGAAGACTTTGTGGAAGAGATAAAGATCCGCCAGAAGAATCTCCATATTTGGAAGGTATTTACTGCTTAACCCTTGTATTTTAGTTTAATTCTAAATAAATCAAAGACGATTCCTATGCTTCCGATGTGGGTTTAATTCGATTATTCCCTTCAATATTTGGGTAAGTTTACTTGGATGATTTTTGTCTCAACCTATTTGAACTCATAGTTGGATCTTAGAATGGTTTGTTAATTTTTTTTCAAGAATTTTTTTGGCGTTTCAGGATCACGTATTTTATTTATGGGCTACCTTGAATCTTGGAGTAAATTGGTAAGTAATTATTTGGATTTAAGCCCCTTTAAGTTCCTATTTGATTTGGATGTATGTGGAGATAATTTGTGAATTGTGAAAGCATGCCTGGAAACTTTGTTTATGAAGTATGTAATGGTTAGTGGATCTGTTCGGAAGTAGTCTTGAGCTAAAACGGCCTAAGTTGTGGCTATAATGGAAATAGGGGCTTAAAGTTTTGAGTTTATTATAATTAGCATCGTTAAGAGTTTTCCTAAAGTTGTGATTGATCGAGTTTGGTGTATGTTTAAGCGATCGTGCATGTTTAAGTGTAACGTAAGCATGTAGCATGTTGATCGTTGGATGAGTGTAAACCTTGGATCTAGTTGGTATTAGAGCATGTTAGCATCCCGGGTGGGGTTGCTCCTTGATAAAGGGTTCGCTAGTTGTGACCTTGTGTAGGTGGACACTCGAAGCAATTGCTTTTACCCTGACAAGTCCTCGTTGGAGGTTGTCCCGTGTAGAGAGTGTCGGGCATAAAACATGTAACTGAGGGACCGCTGGATGAGTGTAGACCTAGGAACTTGTCGACCTAGTTGGGTGATTTTGCAATAGTCGTGATTGCCAATATGGTATGCAAGGGGTCTTGGACGTATGTATGTTTTCTGGAATTAACTTGTTGGAGATCAGTTATTGAGAGGAGCCTTAGAATGCATGTGTGACTCTATTGTAGTTTCTCGATAAGCGTGAATGTAAAGGAAAATTGACTTAAACTGAATGGTTGGACTGTTTGTGTTTTGTGGTTTGCGATGGATCCCAGAGCGGCTGTGGAACCCCAAATGCTTGAATATGAACGAGACTTAAATGAAGTGGGGTTCATTGAACCTATACATAAGACGTGTCCACCTAATCTTGTTGATGTTGAATTCGCAACTATGGTTGTGTTGGTGAACTCTGGTTCAAGAAGTGGGTGTGGTTTTGAGACGATGAGTGGTAATGGGAGCTTGTCACCCATTTGGGGGCTTTAAAGTGGTTGGATTTTGGATTAGTTCATCGATTAGGGGCCTTGGAGTGACTCACCGACCTGGCCATTCTAGTAGGGAGTTGGACCTGGGGCTCTAGGCGAAGGCCCAAAGTTCATTGCTTCTCGAGTAGTTTTGGCATGGTGAGTTACCACAGGGATTTTCAGGAGTGTTGCGAATACGCAAAAGCCTGGTAGACCAGAGCCACCTCCCTTTTCCTTTTTACCTTTTCTCCTATGCGAGCATGTATTTCCTAGGATGTTATGTGATATGATGAGCGTAAGGGTTGCTTTCCCTTATTGCGTGTGTACTAGCTTAGGGGGCGATTCCCCCATTGTGATGAGCGTGAGAGTTGCTTTCTTTCACCGTGTGTGCTAGCTTAAGGGGTGATTCCCCCATTGTGATGAGCGTCAGGGTTGCTTTCCCTTATTGCGTGTGTGCTAGCTTAGGGGGCGATTCCCCCATTGTGATGAGCGTGAGGGTTGCTTTCCTTCACCGTGTGTGCTAGCTTAGGGGGCGATTCCCCCATTGATGAGCATGAGGGTTGCTTTCCTTCACTGCGTTGGACCTAGGATACATGACTCGCAGGTGTAACATGAGGCAATACTAGAGAGGGGTTGGCTTTGGATAAAGTGAGTGGACACTTAGCTAACTAAAGTGAATGTTTGGGTTTGAGTTTGAGCAAGAGCTTGTGAGTTAGGGCTGAACTATTTTGCGTATGGTTGTGAACCTTGGACCCTTAAGTGGCCTACTTACTAAGTATGTTTACAGATTTTGCACATCCTTGAGACGTGTAACGAAGGCGATGACTTGCGAGGCTATGGAGACTCCACCAAAGTTTCTTCCTGTTGTCAGCTTCCAGTTGCATATCTTAGTGCTTGTAGTGTGTTAGTCTCTAAATACTAAATATTCTTTAGTCTCCGTATATTTGGTTAGAGTTTCTTAGATTCTTGTGTCTGATGGTTGAGCTCAACATATCTTGTCGTAGTTTGTTGGATGTTGAGTGTTTCTGAGATATAGAAATGTTTTTATCCTTGACAGGTCATTGTAAATTTTAGTTTTCTCAGAGTTATGTTGTCATGCTACCGAAATTTCGGACATGAGCGAGGTAACTCAGTTGTGCTTCCATGTTTAATCTGTTGTGTTAAGTAGGGTCGTTACATGCGGTTTCAACACATGTACCCAAAGGATAACCAAGCCAACACCCACAACTAGGCAAGCACTGTTTCGAGTTCAAATTCGAGTAAAAACATCTGACAATCACGCATTCAACACATTCTAGCCAAACAAGCGAGTTTACAACTAGCCAAGCAAGCCCTATATAAAAATCTTATGCATTCGACTCTAGTAAAGAAATCTAGCCAAGCTACTTATCCTCCAGAAGCACTCCAAATTCACCAAGTTGTCAACACTCCCTCAAGGAACGAAAGAAAACGAAGTAGACGCCCACACGAACTATGTCACCTTCAAGCTTAATGAGAAAGTCTCAGACTACATCAACGAAAGCATAATAAGATCATAATTAACCTTTCCTAGCTCGATTGGTCTAAAACATAACTCACAAAGGGTCCTGAATCTTAACAAACCTACCTAAATAGCATTTCAAGCTACCGGTTCGACGTTCGGCACGCTCACGACTTGTTTAAAGGATCTCCACCCTTGCTGAGCGACCTAAATTGAGTCCGATAAGCTATGGGTCAACCCAAAACTAACCAAACAGCTTCAAAACCCCTTTTTAAAATCTTCATACCCGATTAAATAGCGTCGGAACACTAACCCACGATGAATCGACCCCTAAAAAGCCCGAAATTAGAATTTTTTAAGAAACAGTAGAAACATCATCAAGAGGTGGGTTAGCAGATAATTTCTTCCTCCTTGTAGCCTGCTGGTGGAACCATTCAATGTTTCTATCTCCCCGTCTCAACTAGTTCTCCTGTGATCTCTGCTTCCAATAAATTTCCTCCTCTTATAGAAGATCCTTTAGTTTCCTTTCTAACTCATGAATCTCTGTAAAATCTAGAGGAAGAGGTCTATCATAAGCTACCTTGGTCAAAGCTCTTTGCTTCCTAATTCCCTACTTCATTTCGGCATTAACTGTCCGAGCATAGTGACTTAAAGTCCCCTACACACCTCTGCAAGTTTAAGTGTAAAGGCAGACTACATTATAGTTATGGATTTTAGGTTTTTGGAGCTTGTTTGGTCAAATTGTTGTTGAGACCTTTCAAATGCTAATACATTTATTCTCATTAATTTTCATGGAAAAAGAATCTGAGAGAGAGGAAGAAGAAGAACTATTTTCCAGTAAGAGGTTTTTTTATTTATTTTTTGAAAGGTCAAGGGTATTATTGAAATTAAGCTTTAACGTTTTCCATCCAAAACTAAACAGTAAGGATAGTTTTGAACGTTTTTTAAAGGTTAGAGATATTTTTGAAACTTTTGAAAATTCAAGGGTATTATTGAAACTAAACTTTAACGTTTTCCATTCAAAACTTAACAATAAGGGTATTTTTTTAACGTTCTTGAAATATCAAGGGTATTTTTTAAACTTTTTAAAATTTAGGGGTATTTTTTAAACGAAACTTATAGTTTAGGGGTATTTTCTATCATTTAGCCTAAAATACATTAAAAAAAATTATTGGTACCTATTATTTTAGTTAAAAATCATGTTAGCCTAGGTAAACTTTTCTATTTTGATTGACTTTTATTTCTATTTCTTATTATTCTAATTCGTGGGAAGTGAATGGGGCCTTAGAGTTATTTGTATACATATTATAAATATTCTTTCTTTAAATATAAAATTATTTAAGCTTAATATACAAAATGTCCTTTAGGCTCTATTTGATAACCATTTGATTTTTTGACTTTGGTTTTTAACTTCTTATTTTAAAAAATTGATTTGTTTGTAAACCAATACAATTTTCTATTTTTGTAATTCAAAAAACATTTTTCAGAATTGTGAAACAACTGTAAAATTGAAAAATAATTCAAAATCGATTTTTTGTTTTTCAAAAACAATACCCACTTAGAGATGTCCACGGGGTAGGGGTGGGGACGAGGATGACTTCTCCGTCCCTGTCTCTGCCCCCATTTCATTCCCCATCCCTGCAAAGTTTCAATTAAGTACTTAATTCTCCACTATGAATACTCATTTAAATGGTTAATTCCCCATGAAAAATTCGTAGACCTCTTAGATGAAACAATATTGTCGCAATGTGATCGCAATGCGGAGCGGCCGACGTCCTCTTACAAGGCTTTAATTAAAATAATTTGGGAGTTGCCACCAACCATTTTGAATGCGTGATTTGAAACCTAATTAAAATATTAAAATTGATCTGCATAAACAAGGTTAGGTTCGGGAGTCGATTGTGTGTAGGGAAGGTATTAGCACCCTACAATACCCGCTAAAAACGGTTACCACATTTTGTTTTGTATTATCCAATTATCTTATCACAAAATGGTCTTTTTATTTTGGAAACAAAAAGTATACTAATTTTGTACAAAATAAATGTCTCACTTGATCTTATCTTAACTTTAACAATAAAGCAAGGGTCGGTTTGGTGAGTGGGATTATACCCATCAATTTTTATCATGTTGGAATTTCCTTTTATTTAAAGAAAATTTATCACGTCAAGAATTTGAGAAATTTTATTATCTCACCTCCATCATAAGATCTACATGATTTTTTTAAAATAATAATAAAAAGAAAATGAGGATTTTCGTACACTTGCACAGGAGTCAAACTCCACGAAAGCATAACTCAACCCTCAAAATAAACTCTCTTTAAATGAAATAATTTTGTCAATTCCTTTATTTCAAACCAGAAGTTCAAATATTGAATGCTAATTATTAAACAAGCTTGAAAATCATTTGCACAAAAAGATATTTTTCCTTATTTTAAAATGCCTCAGGCTTATTAATTCACATTTTAAAAATAAATTGTGTGAAACCGTTCAAATTTTTTTTTTGCAATATACTTGGAAATTAAAATTAATTTGTTGCAAAAAAAAAAAAATAATAAAACCAAATTGGAAATTCATTTTACCATTTCAAATTAAGACTACTAAAAAAATCGTTTGGAATATCCAAATTAATTTGTTGCCAAAGTCAAATTAATCCAAATTGAAATTTTATTAGAAATTTCAAATTCATTCGGGAATTCACATCGAAACCAAATTGATAATTGCTTGAAAATTCTAAATTGAACCTAATTCATCTTGAAATTCTAAATTTTACAATCATTGTAATGACCGGGTTATTTAGAAGCATTAATTTTAAAATTTTGGAACTAAGTTGAATTAATTCTCAATTAAGTTTTAGATTTTAGAGTTAATTTGAAATTTGGAGGTTTAAGAAAGAGCATTTTTGTAATTTTCTTAAAAAAAAATCCCCCTCTCATCCTTATCCTCTTCTTCTTTCTTCTCTTCTTCTTCTCCACATTCTCCTTATTCTCCCTCCCTCTCCTGATGGCCCTCTCCCTCTCTCTCGAAAGCTCTCTCTCTCTCTCTCTCTCTCCACCCGAATACCCACCCATCCATTCTGATTTTTTTCTTCTTCCTCTCCCGCCGTGAACACCCATCCACCTTATTTCTTCTTCTTCTTCTCGTCTCCGGCAGCTTCCCCGTCGAGCAGCAGACCCACGCCGCCGTTCCCTCCCTATCCTCACGTCTCTCTCTCTCTCTCCCCTGTTTTCGTTTAAGCCTATGTCGCCCACATCAGATGACTCGTCGGAAAGCATTGGAATGCCGGCGCCAGCTCGTTTCTTCCTCCTCCGTCGTTTGCCAGACCGTCGGGTTGCTCCAGTTCCGCCGGAGCAGCTGTGCCGTACGCCCAGCTCGTTGAATAGAAGCTGCAAGCCACACCTACCTCTTTTCCTCTCGGTTTTGGTACAAACAGCAGGATGGGTGTTGGTTTGGTGGTTGTATAGCCTTGTTTGGTCTCAATTCGTAGTGGGTAAGTATTCCGAGTTTTGAATTTAATCTATTGGTTAGTTATGTTTGTGAATTTGAGTTATCCATAAAGTTTGGAATTTATTTTAGAGTACCCATAGCCTTTGGATTCTAAATATATAAATTTTGACCCTTTGGAAGTAAATTAACAAGCTTTTGGTTCATGAGTAAGTGTCCCAACAATGATTCGAGTTGATTTAAGGGTGTTAAACTGAGTTTTAAGGGCTTTTTGTGGAAGTTTGGGACTGTTTTAGTGTTTTATAATTTACCCATAACGCGTGAGACCTTATTCAAGGTTACCAATTATGTTAGGAGGCCGGGTTGTCGAGTTCGAATCAATTCGACATCATTTCAGCAAGCAAATGAGTTGTTCGGGACTTCATTTGGTGATTTGGAATGCTTTAGAAGTGCATATTATTATTACTTAAATTGGTAAGTAGTCATTTGGATTTAAGCCCTTTAAGTTGTTATTTGAATGTGTTTATTATTTGAAAATTTATGAATTGTGAAAGTTTGCTCAATAATTGTGTTTATGAAGCATGTGATGGTTAGTGAATCTGCTCGGGAGATGTTTGAGCTAAAAGTGACCTTAGAATGTGGCTAGTACGAAAATAAGGGCTTAAGTTCGAGTTAAATGTGGTTGGCTTGTGTGGCCCTTAAGGTATCGCCTAAGGATGTGATTGGGCAAGTATGGTTTTTGGTTTGTGAAGATTTGTGATTAAACATTTGTTCTTAAATATGTGTATGCGAGATATGGTGTGGTTGGCTGATTTATTATGAGGATTGTCGCGATGGGCTTATGATTACCTAGAATTGTTGCTATTCTCGTTTAAGTTTTCAAGAATATAAGCAAATGAATGAATTTGATTCTAGCTTTCCTCGTAAGCATAAATGTATGGATGGTTGTTTTAAACTGAATGATCATACGTGTTGGATTGTCTGAGCTGATTGGTTAGCAAGTTAGAAACGTCTAAAAGTATACCATGTTTCGAGTAATTATCCATGCTCCTAGCATAACTTGTGGGTTAGATTTGAAAGGAATGGCTTAGGAAAATATGTCACTAGCGTGCGTAGAAGCTATGGATAAGTGGAGGTCTTGTTTAAGATGGTTGATAAGCTTATACACGAGTCTTTGTTCCAGATGCACGAAGGTTGGTTAGGGGAAAAGTCACGATTAGTGATTTTGGTTACTAGTTGAGGGGCAATTGAGAATTCTTGTTGGTAGATGGACCTAACCGTAAGGCTTTGGCTCAAGTGTGATTGGGGCACGACTATCTGAATACCTTAGTAACATGTTTGCTTGAATAAGCAAGAGGTTTAGTCGGTGAATGGTTGTTTCAAGTTTGTGCCTGAACCATGTCTACCTTCGTGTGTTTATTGTTGTGCTCATGGTTCGGTTATACTTGAGAGTTATGAGTTGGACTTGTGGGAAAGGTTGGTGACTTGTTGAATGGCTTGGCGCTCTTGGCGTTCCAAGTGTGTTGTGACTGAGGGAGAGATAGTTGCTTGACATCACTAACTCTTTTCCCATATGAGGAATAGATGTAGTGAGATAAGATGGGCACGAGGGTTACTTTTCCTCTTTGCTTGTGCGAATTAGGAGGTGATTTTCCTTTGTATGTGCTTGCGAACCTCGGGCTAGTTTGTGGTTATGATTCGGGCTTGATGAATGATTTTGGTATGGTGGATGACCCGAGAGGTCTTGAAAGCGTTGGGAAAATGCAAAGGCCCGTTAGATTTGTGCTACCTACCCTATTTCTGTCGTTTCGTGCGAGCTTGTAAGCCTAGAACTTTATGTGATGAGCATAAAGGATGCGTTCCTTACTGCCGTATGTGCTAGCATAGGGGTGAGGACCCTAGAGATTTGTGACGAGCATAAGGGATGCGTTCCTTATTGTCGTGTGTGCTAGCATAGGGGCGAGGACCCCAGAGATTTGTGACGAGCATAAGGGTTACGATCCTTATTGCCGTGTGTGCTAGCATAGGGGCGAGGACCCCAGAGATTTATGTTGAGCATAGGGATGCGTTTCCTATTGTCGTGTGCTAGCTGAGAGATGATTCCCTAGTATGTTGAGCGTAGGGAATGCGTTCCCTAGCGCTTGTGTGCTAGCTTAGGGGTGATTCCCCATTATATTGAGCGTAGGGAATGCGTTCCCTAGCGCCTGTGTGCTAGCCTAGGGGTGATTTATCTATTGAGATGAGTGTGAGGGTTATAGACCTTCATAGGTTTGGGTTCTAGGTTACAGGACTCGCAGGTATGACACGAAGTTAAGGTCAGGTAGTAGAGAATGTTGTGGAGGGTTAAATGGACTTTTAGAATAACATAAGGAAGTATTTGAAATCTAAGCACAAGCGTGAGTAAGAGCAGTTTTCTTCTTGGTATGGTTTCTTTAAACATTGGACCCTTAAGTGGGCTACTTACTGAGTATGTTTATACTCATCCTTGCTACTTTGTTTGTTTTGCAGATTGTGCACATTCTCGGGGTGGATGACGCAGGCAACGACTTGACGAGACTATGGAGACTCCACCAAATTTCTTTTCCATATTTAGCCTTTAGTTTGTTCCTTTGTTCCATGTTGTTTTGTTGGTCTGTAAAGTTTAAATTTCTTTCGTTTCCGTGTATTTAGTTAGAAGTTCTTAGGTTCTTTTGTCTGTTGATCGAGCCCAGCATCATTTATCGTAGTTTGGTGGATGCTGAGTCTGTTATCTGAAACATAGAAGTGTTTATGCCTCTTTCCAGGTCGTTGTAAATTTTGGTTTTCTCCTAGTTACGCCGTCATGCTGCCGAAATTTCGGGTATGAGCGAGGTAACTAGGTCGTGCTTCCGCATTTACAGAGTCGTAGGAATTCGGGTCGTTAGAATCATGGTTTAAATTAAAATTAGACAATTATGGGCAAATTCGAGATAACAAATATGGTATGATCAAATTCAAAACCAACGAATATGTTATGGAAAAATGAAAATTGAACCAACATGTTATAAAAAGGAATAAATAAAAATAAAAATAAAACCTACATACTACGGTTAAATTAAATAAAAAATATTATATAATCTAATTGATGATCTAATTATTGACAGACTTAACAAACATGCTATGTAAATTGACAATTAAACATTGTGTAAACTTAAAAATATATAGTGGCCAATAAACATATGCAGTAGCCAAATACCAACATATAGTGGCCAGACAAATATTTGCAACAATCAAATTAAAATAATGCAGTGATCAAATTAATTGCCAAATCAAAATATGCAATGGCCAAATCAAAATACACAATAGTGGCCAAATCAAAATATACGGTGGCCATTAAAACATTAATATGCAGTGGCCATTAAAAAAAATGTGCACAAATTAAGAACGGCCAAATTAAAACCTATTCTGGCCAAATTAAAATAACAAACATAGAAATTAGAAAGGCGAAATTAAAACCTCTTTTGGCCAAATTAAAATAACAAATACAATTATAACGTACGGAGGTCAAATTAAAACCTATTTTGGCCAAATTAAAATAACAAACACACAAATTAGAACGTACAGAGGTCAAATTAAAACTAGTTTGGCCAAATTAAAATAACAAACACATAAATTAGAATTCCCAATTAATTTTTTTTTTAAAAAAACACTCACAATAAACCTAGCACCTTACCTACGAATAAAGTGAGGAAGAGATTATCTTGAGTTGTTTGCCGTATTGATGGTGACAAGGTTTTCTCAAAATCTTTTTATTCTTCTCTTCTCCTTTTTATTTTCTCTATAGCATCAAAAGAAAACATCCTTTCCAAGTCTCCTCCCCCTTTTCAATCAATGCATGATTTATATAACAAGAAAACCCTAGAGAAACAGTACATGAAAGAGAGGGGTAGATGATCGAGAAAGTGAAGAAAGGGAAAGAGAGAAAAGAAAAAGTGGGAGAGAAAATGGCATGAGAGTGGGGAGAGGGTGAGAAAAGAGAGATATTTGAGAGAGAAGAATAAAATGTTAAGATAAAAAGTAGTTAGGGGATATTTAAAAAAAATAAAAAATAAAAAAATTCCTTTTTAACAAACTTTTTTCTTTAAAAAAAAAGGTTTGATTTAAATTAACAAACAATTTTAGTTTTTTTTTTTAAAAAAAAACTTTCATTTACATGAAATAATTAGGAAAATTGTGGCAAAGAGCACGTTTTCAACCATATATTTCATAAATGTCTCATTTTAAAAAAATTATCGGCTCTAGCATGACTCATATTTATGAGATCAATTTATTCCATTTGTACTTGTTGGAATAGAAATTTTGGCCAATCAAAAATTGTCATGTCATTAATTTAAATTAGTGGCAAAATTATTTATTTAATTAGGGATTATTTAAATTTGCAAGTATCCCTAAATTAAATTAAAGTAAATCTCAATATGCAATTGGGTTATATGAAATTTGGGTTGATTTTAGATAAAGCCCAAATGGGAGGCCCTAATCCAATAAAGTCTAGGCCCAAAGTCAATAAGTCCTAACCCACAAGGCTAGGCCCAAGGTTAATCAGGCTCAGTCTAAGGACCAGGCTCAAAGTCCACCAGGCCCAGTCCAATAGTCAAGCCCAAGCCCATCTGGAGGTCCTTGGGGAACTCTATAAATGGAGAGCTCCCTCCTTCATTTTGGAGGTTCAGAAATTAGAGACCTCAGAGAGAATTCAAAACAAAAGCCAGAAGACTCCCTGAGTTCTTAAAGATCAAATTCCTCCTGAACGAAGAACACCTCCTCGAAGATCAAGAACACTTCTTCGAGACTCCAAGAATCCATTAAAGCTTCAGTCTCGAGAATAAGCTCTACAGCCCTCGAGTGAAACATACAAGCAAGAGAGAGAATCAGAGGATCAAGTATTAGAGATTGTATTCCACTACTTTCAAAACCAATACAAATACAAAATATCATTTGCAAGTGTTCTTATTTCTTTGTTGAAATCTACATGCGAACAGTACCCTTACAATTTTTGCATATATTTATAATATTGTTATAATTATCATTTATTGTTTCCATAATTAAATCATTCAATTTAGGTAATTAATATTACCATTACTTACATGAATATATTTTTTGTAATAGTAAATATTTTTTTCTTCCATATTTTACTATTCGAATTAGGTTAGAATTTATTGTTACCATTAATACCCATGCTCCATTATTCTAATTGATGGTTTTCTCCACCGGCGTTCTTCTCCGATTGTGGGTTCAATTGTTGTGTACAGATTTTTGTTCTCCAAAATGAGTAAGCTAGTCTTCTTCCTTATTCCTTCTTCTTTGTTTTTCATTTGATTTTTTTATTTAAATCTTATATTTTAGACTAAAGAAAGCAGTATGGATAGTTCCTTTACATAGAAGTATAATATATATATGTATGTATATAATTCTATTACATTTTATGTAGGCAATAAGTATAGTTATATTTACAAACATATATTATATAAACATAGGCAAATAATCGTCATATATTTTGTATTGGTAATAACTCTATTAATTTTGAGATAACCTTACAATATATAGCTATAATGTCATAACATGGTCTATCCATTTTATACATACTATATGTAATATATAATGTTCAATGGGTTCCTAAATATATACTGTTTTGTATATTGTACCAATACATGTATATGTTGAGGTATATAATATATACATCAACATGTAATCATTTTATATGTTTGGGATAACATGATACTCCTATTATATTCTCATATATATATTATATATACCCCTACTATATTTTCATATATATAATATATATACCCCATACGTATGAAGAATGGAACCGTTGATAATGGAAAGGGTTGTCTAGTTTTTAAAATCCCTAGATTTTAGGAAGAAAATTGTAAAAATCTTTCATCTATTATATTCCTTATACAAAATTAATGGTGTTTGGAGGGAAGGATATATGTTTCAACGTTTATGGAAAGTATCCATATATTTTATTTTTATTTTATATATAGAGAGAGAGCAATAAATAGAGGGATAAATGAGTAATGTTCCTCTAAATTTAGCTTCTATTTGGCTTGAAAAGTGACAAAGCCAATATTAATAACAAAACGTGCCATTTATGTAAAATTTGGTTCCAAATATGCCATTCATGTAGTTAACCCAAATAATTATGGGATAAAAAATAAAACTACCCGGTCCAAATACGGTATCTACAAATATAATATTTCATATTAAGTTATTTAATTATCCATACATAAGAGTTTAAAATGGTTCAAACATATCAAATTATTCATATAATATCTCATAGATCATTAAAAAAATTAATAAAACCTTAAACTTAAATATTACAATTCATAATCAAAAGTAATTCAAACATGTACATGTGTTTGTGTGTATCATCATTATTTTGCAAATTGGGCTTCAATCCCACCCAACAGCCCATTAATACTCCAAAGTTATTAATTATTATTATTTCATATTGTTGTTATTTGAACTTCTTTTGAGCAAAAAAAAAAAAGTACAAAAAAGTTTCCTAAAAATGGTTTAAAATTAAAATGAGGTGGTATTGTTGCAACTTATTTATGTTAACATTTTTAATATAATATTTTAAATTTATTCAAATAAACAAGATATTTTATGTTTTTTTTTGCTAAATTTACAAAAATAATCAATTTTTAAGTAATTCTCAATCACGTCGTTCCCTTAAAAATTTGTGTCAGATAAACTGTTTTATTAATATATTTGGACACGAAATGATAACTCAAGCGTGAGAGATTCTAATATCAAGCAATTTATCCGTATTTTTACCATGTTCTAAAAAAGGTTTGCAAACTCTTTTTTTTAGTAAAGGTTTGCAAACTTGAAACCATGATTGTTTGTTCTCCAAAATTTGAGTCAAAATCAATTCAGGTATACATGGATCAAATTGTTGATCAAACTTTTAATGACAACTCAAAAATGATGTGGAGTTTTATTTTTGCTAATTTTATTCTTCCACTTTAGTTTTTTATATAAATATTAAAATGAATTTATAAAAAAATGGTTTGATTTTATTTTTATAAAAAATAAGTTATCAAACAACCCCTTTAGTGTTTTAGTTTTAGAAAACAAAAAACTCAAATGAATTATCAAACATGTTTGGTATTTTGATTTTTAAAAAACAAAAAACAAAATAAGTTATCAAACATATATTGTTTTTGTTAAAAAAAAAAAAAAAAAAAAAAAACACCAAAATGGTTATCAAGCAATGATCCGTTTTAATTTTTACCCTTTAAAGTTTTAGATTTAGAAGTTTCAATCCTACTCTCAATGTTTTAATATGTGCATATATATATATATATATATATATATAGGTAAAAATATTAATATAACAATAAATAACCAGGTACAAATATTAAGTCGAGGTATCCATTCTATGACAACTCTCAACACCTTACCCTCTATTTTTGTGCCTTTAGTGGGCCTAGTATTTTCAGCAATTGCAATGGCTTCTTTATCTCTTCATGTTCAAAAAAACAAGATTTTTTAAATATGCTAATGTCATCTATTTTTTTTTTCCAAAACTTAGACTTTGACGATAACACAGCTATCTATTTAGTAGACTAGAGTCTAACATGTGGCTTACTCCAAACATAAACAATTATACATACATAAATATGATATCTAAGGAAATGAATTATAAGTATTTGAAAATAGAAAATATATAACAAATATAATTAGGCGACAGAATGTTTGAGATGTAAAGTCAATATATCTATATGGATGTAGGTCTCTATAGGGAATCATATAAAGGTGATGTTATTATTTTAGATCTAAGTAATTCAATGAATTACTCCTCAAGTCTGTTCACATCAAAATAGTGCTAGTTGATTAGAGTTACTTCGGAAACAAAAAAGTAAAATAGATTTTTGTTATTCTATCAATTCTAATAAACTGCAACAAGATCTAGTATGATTTGGGGATCAGAACGTATATGGATAGAATTCATTAGGGTTTTTATTGGTTGGAACTTCCAGTTATCTTGGTAGGGATTTGATATCTTTATGTCCACCTCAGCAAATAATTTTTTTTTCCACAAGGGATCGTGATGTCTTTGTTGGGGGAATTACAAATAACAGAGGAAAATGGAGTAAATATTGAGATAGATATTGAGAAAAAAACACGTAAACAATTAGGTTGAGGCGTGGGTATCTCACTCTCTTTAAAGAGATTCAAGCCCTCTGCGGTGTATATTTATTTATCAACC
Organism: Trichosanthes truncata; assembly: GCA_033996785.1. Lineage (NCBI taxonomy): Eukaryota > Viridiplantae > Streptophyta > Magnoliopsida > Cucurbitales > Cucurbitaceae > Trichosanthes > Trichosanthes truncata. Next base: position 29,648,037 of record JAWPNB010000004.1, on the reverse strand, counting down.
ACCGATGCAGCAGTTCTTCTCTGGTCTGTCCCCTCCAGGATACAACAACCCAACTGAAACGTTGTGTAGCTCAAACCACTCTGCACAATGAGGTTGAGCTCAAAGCTCCACAACAAAGAACACCCTTCTTTTGGTCAATTGCTCTTAAAAGAGCAAAGTAGAGAAATATGAGAATTTAGAGAGAAGTGAAGATTGAAAATGTTGTGTGTTTGAGAGTGTGGTAAGAGAGGTATTTATACTAGAATTTTAGATCTAGGAATTTAATACAAAATTAAGTAATTAATTTGTAAACTTTTTAACATCTTTACCAATACGTTTTTCTTCCTTAAAAAGGTGAAAAACTCTCACAAATTAAAAACTAAAAAGAAACTCATATTTAAAACTAATTAAATATTAAAATGTTACAACATTCCCCCACTCATTTTAATATTTAAAGTAATCAAAATTAATTGACCAAAAGAAAGATAATTATGCATCATAAAGGTGTGACTCTACATTAAACCTTTACTAGTGAAATAATAATCTCTACTTCAGCGTTAGTAGTGGTCTCTGACTTGAACTCTAACACTTAAGGGAAAATAAAGAACTATTATCCACACATAATCATCCAGGTGTTGACATGAGCTTTATTGGTTAGCACATTATGGCCCTGTGCTGATCCCAGAATTTCATGAGTGTATTTGAGAACAAGCCCCATATCCTCATAAAGAGCGGCCCCACTCTCACACTCATATAGGTAAAATCTATCAAGGGTTGCTCCTATAACAACAACACCCCACTCATAAGAGCTACAGATTTTATTAAGAGTTTATTGAAAAACTCAACCCTCCACTACGTTATAGGATAAATGCACTCACATCATAGGGATGGATCAATATATAAAAATAGTGCATATTTACGGCCACCTTATAATTCGTTTTTTCCCTTTGAACCTAGTTCTCAGGATCTCTGATCACTAGGTGGGTATCCTTATATATGGCTCATGACAATTATAAGGGCTTCAATCCCATCCCCCTCGATGTATTCCAGACCCTTTCTCTATTCAAGGCCTTTGTTAATGGATCTACAAGATTATTACAGGATTTAATGTAAATCATATTAATAATCCCATTACTCAAATAGGATCTCACAGTACTTTATTTTCTTCTTATATGTCTGAATTTACAGTTATAAAAATGATTTTTTACTCTACCAATTGTGGCAGTGCTATCACAATTTATCAAAATAGGAGGTATTGGTTTCTCACCAATTGAAATTTCATATAATAAATCTCTTAACCAACTTGCTTCCTCGCTAGCTGAAGCTAAAGCAATAAGCTCTGCTTCCATAGTAGAGTTGGCAATAATTGTTTGTTTTTTAGATTTCCAACAAATAGCACAACCTCCCAAAGTAAAAATATACCCTGTAGTAGATAAAGAATCACCTGACAATGTATTCCAGTTAGCATAAGAAAATCCTTCAACAACAGCATGATATTTTTTATAAACTAAGCCATAGTCTTTTGTTCCCAATAAATATTTCATAACACGATCTATGGCATGCCAATGTTCTTTACCTGGCTTATTTATAAACCTACTAAGAACTCCTACTGCATATGCAATGTTAGGTCTAGTGCAATTAGTTGCATATCGTAGGCTACCAATCACGCTAGCATACCCCTTTTGATTAATTACATCACTTTCATTTTCAATGGGAAACAAGTCAACACTTGAATCAAATGGAGTAGACACATGTTTACAATCAAAATAATTGTATTTTCTGAGTATTTTCTCAATATAATGTGATTGGTCAAGGAAAAATCCATCTGAGGTTTTTGTTATTTTCATACCCAAAACAAAATTAGCCTCACCAAGATCTTTCATGTCAAAATGGCTTCTCAATAAATTTTTCATTTCATTTATAACAAAAATATTTGAGCCAAAGATCAATAAATCATCAGCATATAGGCAAATAATAACATGTGAATCTTCCCATGATTTATAATAGATGCATTTATCACATTCATTTGGTTTATAACCATTATTTAGCATGCAAGAATCAAATTTCTCATGCCACTGCTTTGGGGCTTGTTTTAAGCCATATAGGGATTTTGTAAGCTTACACACTTTCTTCTCTTGCCCAGGTTCTATAAAACCTTCAGGTTGGTCCATATAAATTTATTATTCTAAATCACCATTTAGAAAAGTTGTTTTCACATCCATTTGATGAATCCTCATATTAAAAATTGCACCAATTGCAATTAACAATCTAATGGATGTGATTCTCGTAACCGGAGAAAAGGTATCAAAGAAGTCTAAGTCTTCTTTTTGTTTAAAACCTTTTGCGACAAGTCTAGCTTTATACTTGTCTATACTACCATCCGGTTTTAGCTTTTTTCTCAGGACTCATTTACACCCTATAGTTTTACAACCTGGAGGCAAATCAATTAATTTCCAAGTTTTATTAGAAATTAGTGATTCCATTTCATCATTCACAGCCTCTTTCCAGAAAATTGCATCTGGAGATGACAAAGCTTCTTGCAAAGAAATTGGTGTTTCTTGAATGTTATAAACATAAAAATCAGGACCAAAATCTTTTACAGTTCTAGCTCTTTTACTCCTCCTTAATTCAACTGGAGAGTTGTTTTCATTATTATCACTAGGAGTAGAAGAGCTAAACTTATAGGAAGCTTGTTCACAACTTCGACCCCCACTATTTCTTGAATTGAAAGGAAATTTTTCTTCATGAAAAATTGCATCACTTGATTCAAAAATCACATTATGTTCAATGTCAAGAAATCTATAGGCTGTACTATGAGCTGCATATCCAAAAAAAACACAAGTGGTAGCTTTAGACCCTAATGTAGGTCTTTTTGGATCTGTTAGCCTTACAAAAGCTAAATATCCCCAAACTCTTAAATATCCCAAATTTGGTTTATACCCTTTTCACAATTGAAAATGTGTAATTTTTGTCTTTTTATGTGGCACTCTATTTAACACATGACAAGCATTCAAAACCGCTTCACCCCAAAGATTAAAAGATGCACCTGATTCTAATAGCATAGCATTAGTCAAACCAATTAAGGTTCTATTTTTTCTCTCAACTACTCCATTAGAAGCAGGTAAATATGGTGGAGTAGTCTCATGAATTATTCCCAATGATTCAACATATGAATTGAATTCAAATGATTCATATTCTCGACCTCTATCACTACTAATTCTTTTAATTTTTCTACCGAATTGATTTTCAACTTCGAGGAGAAATTTTTTAAAATTCACAAAAGCATCACTTTTATTTTTCAATAAATAAACATTAGTATATTTTGAAAAATCATCAATAAAAGTGATAAAATATCTATTTCCTCCTCTAGTTAAAATTCCTTCAAATTCACACAAGTCTGTATGAATTAACTCTAGTAATTCGATATTTCTTTCAACACTTTTATGAGGTCCTTTTGTAATTTTAGCTTTACTGCATATTTCACATTTCTCAAAATCATTTTTTAAACTAGGAATTAATCCAAGATTACTCATCACCCCCACATATTTACTATTTATGTGACACAAACGAGCATGCCAAAAATTTAAAGAAGAGAGCATATAAACCGAACTGGTATATGCTTTATTAATATTCTCAATGTTCAATTTGAACATTCCATCACAAGCATAACCTTTTCCAACAAAAATTCCCTTTTTTGTTATCACATATTGATCAGATTCCATAGTTTGTTTAAAGCCAGCCTTATTAAGAAGATAACTCGACATTAAATTCTTCCTCATGGAGGGTGTATAAAGCACATCTTTCAAAATTATAACCCTTCTAGAGGTGAATTTTAATTCAACCTCACCAGTTCCCATAATTTGGGTAGTATGAGAATCACCAAGCATTATTGTTTTAGGCTCCTTAAAAGGAGTATAAACTTTGAACCAATCTTTGTCATAACAAACATGTCTATTGGCTCTAGAATCAGCCCACCATCCTTCAACACTTTGAACCATATAAATATCAGTTATCATAGCCACAAATGGTTCTTCAGTAACATTAGCCTGAGGTACAGGTTCATGTTTCCGAAATTTGCAAAATCGAGCAATATGCCCACCTTTGCCACAAACAAAGCAAACTGCTTTTGAGTGTTGAGGATATACTTGATTTTTATTCACTTGGCTTTGATTTTTCTTATTAGAAAAATGAGGTTTATTATTCTTTTTCATATAACTCTTCTTTGGCTTTAAATGACTAGCTTTAGGAATCTGACCCTTAGGTAAATTATCATTAGAAGAGATTAGATTTACCTTAGTGAAATTTTCATTGCCTTCTTGAATCAGTGCATCTTGCCCTCTTGCCTCTTCCTCCACACGAATGCGAGTAATTAGCACTTCTAGAGAAATTTCTTTTTGCTTATGTCGCATATTTTTCTGAAATTCTCTCCATGATGGTGGAAACTTGTCAATTATGTCGGCAACAATAAGATTGTCTCCAATCTTAATTCCTTCAGATGCTACTTCAGCTACTATCATCTGAAAGTCTTGTGCTTGCTCTACTACAAATTTTCCATCTACCATTTGGAAGCGAAAGAAGCGACTTGCAGCATATAATTTTTTCGTGCCTGTTTCTTCAGTATCATATTTATTCTGCAAAGCTTTCCATATTTTCTTGACTGATGTAAAAGTAGTATCATAATAATCATAAAAATGATCAGCAAGACAATTTAAAAGATAGTACCGACATTTGTACTCATCTTTCTTATACTTATCAATTTTCTCTTGGTGTTCCATGAACTCTTCAATGCCCATGCTTTCAGTATCAATCTTCTTTGGGTTTTTTTCTGTGAGGACATAAGCCACTTTGAGAAGATTAAGGTAGAACAACACTTTTCCCTTCCATCTCTTAAAGTGTGCTCCTTTAAATCGAAAAGGCTTGTTGAGATCTCCAACATTCCCATTAGGCTTCTCAATTGTAGACTCCATGATGAATCTCCTTAAAATTGTTGGGGGAATTACAAATAACAGAGGAAAATGGAGTAAATATTGAGATAGATGTTGAGAAAAAAATACGTAAACAATTAGGTTGAAGCGCGGGTATCTCGCTCTCTTTAAAAAGATTCAAGCCCTCTGCGGTGTATATTTATTTATCAACCACTGGTGCAACATTTCTTCTCTGGTCTGTCCCCTCTAGGATACAACAACCCAACTGAAACGTTGTGTAGCTCAAACCACTCTGCACTATGAGGTTGAGCTCAAAGCTCCACTACAAAGAACACCCTTCTTTTGGTCAATTGCTCTTAAAAGAGCAAAGTAGAGAAATATGAGAATTTAGAGAGAAGTGAAGATTGAAAATGTTGTGTGTTTGAGAGTGTGGTAAGAGAGGTATTTATACTAGAATTTTATATCTAGGAATTTAATACAAAATTAAGTAATTAATTTGTAAACTTTTTAACATTTTTATCAATACGTTTTTCTTCCTTAAAAAGGTGAAAAACTCTCACAAATTAAAAACTAAAAAGAAACTCATATTTAAAACTAATTAAATATTAAAATGTTACAACAGTCTTTATATGGGATCGCGGGTCTCTTTATTAGATGCTATTTTGTAGTGCACAATTTTGTGGAATGTACAAAAAAATGATGCACAAACTAATAAACTAATAAACTACTGGCTCCTATATATATATAGTTTTTGAAACTTTCAAAATGATGCACGCAAAAATGAAACCAACTATATGTCTTGAGGATTTTGTATAACTTAATTTAGGGAAAAAATCAATTTATACCTAGGGGTTGTATCATACACTACCCCAAACTAATAATTGTATCAATTAAAATCCTAAACTTTTATAAGTGAATTGATGTAGACCATATGTTAGAATTTCATTTTAAAAGCATTAATGCATAACTTTCACACATGTATAAGACCTCTCTAAATGCATGAATTAACATATTAGAGAGAAAACTAAAATCAAATAGATAATAGCAGTTTTTCATTAATATGAGTTATTTTTTCATTTTCTCGTCTTCCTCTATTTTCCTCTACTTATTTAGGAAGAATTGTGTGGTGTTTTTTTCTTGCTTCTTATGTAGGATTTTGGGAGAAGAATAATTTTATTTAGGTGATTTTAAATTGATTTTAAATGGAATCAAGTGAAAATAACTATAAATCACTAATGAAGTGTTTAAATTGATTTACATATGAAAGTTTAAAGTGTAAATTGATAGAATTATTAGTTTAAGGTTTTAATTGATAATACAACCCCTAAATTTAGGAGTATAAATTGATTGATTCCCTTTATTATAATATTTGGGACATGGGAGGGAATTCATATATTCTAATTGCACTATATATATTTATACACAAACATACACACACTAATATATTCCCCAACAGTCAAAGTGAGCATATAGCTCAGTGGTAATTGATATATATTACCTCCTTTGAGGTTGGAGGTTTGAATCTCCATTTCCCACATTTGTTTATATATATATATATATATATATATATATACCAACACATCTAAATTTGGAAAAGATCACATTTTCACCAATGCATTAGATCACACGCCAAACATTCCTTGCCATAGACTAAGGCATCCTAAGCCCAATCCATGTTTGGGGGAGGAATTTCCTAACCCAAAACCGATGGATTTGAATAGTAAACGGATTAATTTCTTTTAATATTTATTTTATTTACAATAATAATTATCTTATTTTTTAACATTCTTGTAAGGAACATATTTCGGTACTAAGAGACTTTTTATCTCTTTCCTTTTCTCCTTTTGGGGTTTTATTTAATAATTATTATTTGTTTATGTTTTTAAACTATCTTTTTTCTTTTCTTTTTTCTTCCTCCTTTCTCCTTCAACCGTCTTTTATCTTCCTTTTCTTATTCAAAAGTGTGTTGCCTGCAACTGTTGAACTTCTTTTAAGAAAATCAATTTTGAACTTGATTTCAATTTGATTCAAGGATTTTATTTTTCATTCCTAGTTCTTACAATGCTCATTTCTCTAGTTTGTTATTGTAATTGACTTTTCTAATAGATTTAGGACACCATTTCTTAATTAAGTTGAGTGACCTCATTCTCCCCCCACTTAGTTCATACTAGATCAACCACGAACTTAGAAGTATTTCATAATTTCTACAACAAAAAATAGAAACTAGAACCATCTTTCAAGAACAAAATCATAAGCAACACAATCACATGTATCGCTCAAACTTCAATGGATTTCATTGTCATTCCTCGATTCTTGATTCCAGACATAACTTCAGTCTCATTGTTAGACTTCAAGACTCTACAAAAAAAAAATATAGATAAATGTAAATGAGTTAAAGAGTAAAACAAAATATGTCATTGCTAAGAACTATATATATATATATATATATATATGGCATCTACCATAGAATCGGATTTCAAATTCTCAAATACAACTTCCATCTCCTTTCGTTCGTTTATAAAAGGCATTGTAAGGGGAGAAATTTTAGGCCCCATTTAATAACCATTCGATTTTTAAAAATTGTACTTATTTTCTTATCAATTCTTTACCATGGGTTTCATCTTTCCTAACAAAACATATGAATTCTTAACTAAATTAAGAATCAAGCAAGCACAACATATTCTAGAAAAAATGAAGAGATATATTTCGATATTTCAAAAGAGTGTTCTAATGGCCATCCACATTTTTTGTAAGTGTTTATGCAAATGGCAAAGAAAGATAGTAGTTTTATGTAATTTTCTGCGGAGAAAACGTCAAATTAAAGCTCAACAAGACAATACCATGATATGTATTGATATTCTCTTTATTTATATATATTTAGATAGATTTGTATGGTTATATAATATGATTCTTCTCTTTTTTTTCTTCTCTTTTAATAAAACATCAAATATCAAAATTTTATGATTATATAACATGGTTTAATTACAAAAAGATAATGGATGGTCAAAACTTTGTAGAACATTATTTATACCAAAATTTTCTTTTCTTTTTTAATATTAAATTAAATAAAATGTGTTGCATTAAATTCAATTTCATATGTTAAAAAATTGCAAGAGATTATATGTTTTCATCCAAATTCTAATGAAAGACAAAAAAAAAATTGTAAGTAAGTACTATATAATTCCGAAAAATTGATATATTAAAAAAGTATAATTAAATAAAATGGTTTAATAAAAAAAATGTATAATTTATCATTCACATAATATTGTATATGTTAATTAAGATTAATCTATATCTATACTATATATAAAAAACACTATAAGGAAAAACTTTAGCTTTCCATTTTGTCTTCAACTCTTTCATATATACCTATTTTGTCCTCAAATTCTATGTGTCAATTTTACTCTTTCATTTTTATATATGTGCTAATATTGGCCTTGTGACCATTCCTCTTTCCTCCTTCAATATCCAATGGTGCACTTTCGTCTTCCTCTTTAATGTTGTGTCTTTCTATTTCAATGCTAATCTTTCTATCTTCTTCTTTTAGTTTTAACTAGCATTTATATTATTATTTAACGACTATGTGTTTTCACTCATTAAATTTTAAGAATCTTTCCGTCTTTTCAATACTTTTGTAAATAGCCAATACTTTTCTCAACATATATATACATGCAAGGTGTGTGTGCGAGTGATGCGGAGAAAACGGCTGAGAGTGCTTCTGTCGACCCATTTTCGCAATCCTATTTCAACAAACACCTCTTTTGGCAATTTCAACCAATTTTGTACCAATTGTCCATTTTCAACCAATTCACTACCTTGAAGTTTATGGTTGGATTAATTTTTCATCTTCATCAATGACTGCCCCTTTTCCATCATTCCTCTACATGTCTGTTTAATTCTCAATTTTCATCGTCATTTTCTTCTCGGGTAGTTTCTCTCCCACGTCAGGAACTTTTGGTGGAGATTTGGAATAGATGATGAAGCCAGAAACTGAAACCTTAATTAGGCCATTGAAAAACTTCACATTGGAGCTCAAGGCGCGAGAGAGAGAGCTGTGGGATAGGGGAGGAAGTAGAGTAAATGAAGCTTATGTCAATAGTTTGCTAGAGCTTTTCATTTTCTAATGTTGTATAAGTTTAATTTATTATTTTTATAATTTTTAATTTAATTTTATTTGTAATAGTTCAATTCAAATAATAAGATCACACGCCAAACATTCCTCGCCACAGACTTAGACATCCTAAGCCCAATCCATGTTTGGGGGTTTGCATAGTAAACAGATTACTTTTTTTTAATATTTATTTTATTTACAATAATAATTATTTTTTTTTTTTAACATTCTTGTAAGGAACCTACTTCGGTACTTAGAGACTTTTTCTCTTTCCTTTTCTCCTTTTGGGGTTTTATTTAATTATTATTATTTGTTTATGTTTTTAAACTCTCTTTTCCTTTTCTTCCTTCTTCCTCCTTTCTCCTTCAACCGTCTTTTATCTTCCTTTTCTTATTCAAATGTATGTTGCCTGCAACTCCGCATGATTTTTTTTGTTAGTTAATTTAACTTGAAAACTTTTTAAAATCACTTATGTTAATTTGAAAACTTTTTTTTAACTTAAATGACTGAAATATTGTTTTTGAAAACTCAAAGGCCAAAAAAATAACAATAATAAACTCACACTCTAGGGATTAAAAGTGTAATTTGGCCAAAAAAAATTATAATTTTTAATAACTAATTTTAAGATAAAACTATTGATTTATTTTAAACTTTACTAGTATTAAAATTTTGAAAAATAGTATTTAATTTTAAATTATGATAAAGTAAAAAAAAATCACTTTCAAATTAGTTAAAGTAAACAAAAAAAATATGATATTTTATTTTGAAACTTAGTAAAACAAAAAAAATTAATTAGCCATATTAAAAAAATATTTATTTTCTTATTTTTCTACTTGTTGCAAATAATAATAAAATTAGTCTTCTTCTTTTCTTTTTTCATTTGTTGAGTTGTGAGACGAATAATCAAACATGATTTACATTCCAAAATCAATGTCTTTATTTTTAACTTAGTTATTTAAAAACAAAATGAATAACAAATTAGATAGTTCACTTGCTTATTTAGTCAATAAAATTAAACTATCAAATTATGAAAAGAAATGTATTATAATTTTTGTCAAAAACTCAATTTCAAAATTGACGGAAACAAAAATTCGTTTAAAATTTTTGGAAAAGTAATTGAAATTGAGTTGAATTTGAATTACAAACGTACTAAAATAAAATTAGTAAAATAAATAGTATTTAATTTTAAATTAGTTATGTTAAAAAAGAATTTAATTTACGAATTAGTCATATTTAAGGTAAAAAATGTATGATATTTAATTTAAACCTAGTCATATAAAAATAAATATATATGTTTTATTTTTTATGCAGTCATTTTTAAAAATTCTATCCAATGTATTTTATTTTTAAGTTAGACATTTTTTTTCATAATTAAATTAGTCAATTTAAAATAACAAAACAAAAAAAAAAAAAAGAAACAAATTTTAATTTTGAATTTAGTTATTATTTGAACGATAAGAAAGTTAAGGTTAGATTACAAATTTGATCCCTATGGTTTGGAGAAAGTTAGAATTTAACACCTATAGTTTTTAAAAGTTAGAATTTGTTCCAATGGTTTGATAAAACCTTCATAATTAGTCCCTACGGTATTTGTAATTTAATCAAAAATTAATTTATTTTAAACTTAACTATATTAAAATAACAAAATAATAAATAATAAAAATGGCACATTTAAAATAAATTAAAACCTAACTATTGATTAAATACAATTAAATATTTCAAAAATCCGAAATTTCTAAACCAAGCTTTCTAAATTTGTATTTCACATACAAACTTCTTAAATCCAGGCTTCTTAAACTTGTATCTCAAACACAGTTTTCTTAAACTCAGACTACATAAACCTTAGGTTTAACATTTCTAGGTTTAAAATTGCAAACCTACACGCCAAACGCCCCCTTATAAATAATTTCCTCTAAATCCATCATCCTAGGATGAAAGAAAAATGATCGCAGTGGATTTGTATAGTATTGTACCTTTAGACGCACAAAGGATAAGCTTGTCCCACGTAGGATTGAGGGGCAGAATGTGAAAATTTTAAGGCATATTAATTTAATTTTAACTTGTCAATCTATAATTAGTTTAAACTACATAATTCATCCCTATGATGATTGTAGGTTGAAATATAAAATTACCATTACAACATAATACTCCAAAAATATCAAATAATATAACTTTTTCTTTTTCATAAAATTAATTATATAAATTTATTTACTTTAGCATTAATTAATAAGTAATTAATTACAAAAAACTAAATTTATCTATTAAAATCTATTTACCCTTTAGTAGAAGGGGAAAAAAAGAATTCATACTAAGAATTCCTAAAGATGAGGAAGACAGAGTAAAAGAAGAACTGATTTCATAAAAGCATTCAAATTTTATTTGTTAAAAGATAACAAAGTCCCTTAACAAATCTCTTGGCTATAAAATTGAACACGATCTCCACAAAAATCTCAAAAGAAAAAATAGCAACCCTTTCAATTCTTCTTCTGTTACCAATTTTATCTCCCATAAAGTCCAACAAGAGTCCTAATGGCAACCTCAGCATCCTACAGAATCTTTTAGAAATAGCACTGTCCAACGCCATTTTAGCCCATAAAAATGCAATCTCCTTGGACTCAAATTGTTGATACGCTCGGGAAAAATCTACTTGGGTTGACTGTGTCTACCTTTATGACCAAACCATCTCCCAGCTCAACCAAACAACCTTTGAAACCTGCCAAATTGGGATTAAGGAACTTGGGGTTTTGGGTTTCAATTGCCCTTGACTGCCAACAATATCCCAAAGTTGATCAATGACAGCTTTCATGAAATCCTTCCTCGATAGCTTCATCAACCCGAGCAGATGAATGGAATGAAATGGTGATTAATGAAGCCACTCAGAAAGGATTTTCATGAAAGCAGTCACTGATCAACTTTGAGACATCATTAGCAATCAAGGGGTAATCGAAACTCGAAACCCCGAGTTCCTCAAACCCGATTCGGTAGGTTTTGAAGACAATTCTATTGAGTTAGGAGATGATTTGATCCAAGAGGTAGACACAATCAAGCCAAGCAGATTTTTTCTTGAGCATATCGATAATTTGAGCCCAAAGAGATTGTATTTTTGTGGGCTAAAACGGCGCTAGAGGGTGTCATTTATAAAAGATTTTTTAGAGTGTCGAGGCCACCATTAGAGCTGTTCTGGATTTTACGAGAGATAAAATTGGAAATAGATTTAAAATGGTTGTTATCTTTTCTTTTTTCTCTTTTTTTTTTCCTTAGATTTTTGTGGAAATCATGTTCAATTTTATCGCCCAGGGAATTTGTTCTCTTTTAACAAATAAAATCCAAATGTTTTTATGAAATTAGTTATCTTTTACTTTGTCTTCCTCATCTTTAGCAAGTTTAGTATAAATTCTTCTCTCTTTTGGTAAATAGATTTTAATATATAAATTTAATTGTTTTTTTGTAATTAATTACTTATTATTAATTCTAAAGTATAATAAATTTATATAACTAATTTTATGAAAAAGAAAAAGATATATTATTTGATATTTTGGAGTCTTATGTTGTAATAGTAATAAAAACTAGTATATTAAACGTTTATTTGCATTTAATATATGCACATACACACAGCCATCATATGGATTAATTATGTAGTAAACTAATTGTAAATTGACGAGTTAAAATTAAATTAATATGCGTTAAAATTTTCAGTCTAAGTTTCCTCCTTTGTGCCTAAAGGTACAAAACTGTACACATCCACTGTGTTCACTTTCCTTACATCTTGGGATGATGGATTTAGAGGGACAAAATCAAATTTCCATAAGTGTATAACTTAAATTTTCAAACTAAGAAGTGAATCAATATAAAAGGTAAACTCTTAAGTTAATCGTAGCCAACATAATTTATAACATTCTATCAACTTAAATCAAAGCAAACAATAATACCCACCAAATTTACAGCATGCCTATTAACTTAAATCAAGGCATGCGACAATACTCGCAAATTCATAACACATATATAGACACATCCAAGAAATTAAAACAAATCATACTAATTGCAAAAATATAACATGGTAACAACAAAGCATGCAACAATCAAGCAATAATCAATTAATACATAACCCCGTATGTAAGAATTACTTACTTAAAGAGCTCTAAAAATCCAATTCGAACAGTCCCTAAACAATAGCGAGTTTCTAATGGTTAAGAGCTAGATCAAAACTTAATTCGAACCAAGAAATAATTAAAAGGGGATTACCAACTCATCTTTAACTGCATCTTAAACCTTGTTCAACTAATTCGAACCTAATTACAAGAGAGTTTTCAAGAGTTAGAAGACACTCTAAAACACTTTAATTGAATCCGAAAGGGTTTAAATGAGTCATTACCTATATCGAATTTTATCAAAAGGGCTCGGATCCTTGTTGATTGGTGTTTGAATGGGTTCGAACTTGCAAAGATGACCTCCACGGGCTATGGATGATTTGATTTGAGGCCATTCAGAGTGTGGGTTGCGAAGCTAAAGAAAATTGAGCTCCCGAACACTAATCAGCAAGGATCATCAAATCATTACCAAGAACTGATCAAGTGAGGCTCGTGAGGGTTACTTAAAAGAAAATAGGGTCTAATAAGAAGACGGAAAAGTTAGGGTTTTTCTAAATCCCATTTTTCTCTCTTTTTCCCAAACTTAAATCTAACTTCTTTATTTAATTTTTTTTTTATTGAGAAACAAACTTAAATCTAACTTAATCACCTAAATATTTGGAAAAAATCAAATTGAAGGAGGATTTACAGTCCAACCAAACTAAAAAATCAAGATTAACCACATCAGAGGAAAAAATCCCAAAACAAAAATTAAACTCGAGAAAAATATGGTAACAATGGAGCATTACAGAAATTAAAACACCAACAAAAATTAATTAATAAACGAGGCCTTGTGTGAAAATAAAAATCTCAAGAAGGAAAGAAGTTATGTTTAACCCTGGATTTGGAAGGATTTCAAATCAAAATGGATTTGAAATCATTTATATCATTTATAGTGTTTGGAATGAATTAAAAAAATAGAATTTGAAATCCAGAATGATTTGAAATCTTATTTTGATTCAAAAAAAAAAAAATCCAAAATAGGTCGGATTTTGAAATTAAAATTTATCTCATTCCAATTTTACCCTCGTTTGAGATTGGTTGAATGGAAAATTGATAGGGCAGATATGGATTGATGGAGAATTGGCGTGGCGGAAGTGAGATAAGAAGAGGAGAAAGAAAAGTGGTGGCTGTGGCGATCGGAAGATAAGAGAGAAGGACAAAAATCAAAGATGGAAGTTAGTGAGTGGCTACCATTTGGAGAGCAAGAGAGTTACGGCAACAAATGAAAGAGGGGAGAGAAAAAGTGTGGGAAGAAGGATGGAAACGAGGAGTGTAAGGTTTACTTCTTTTCTTTTTATTTTTTTTAATATAAAGTATATTAAAATTTTACGTTTACCTAAACAAGATAAATAAATGATATTGTTTTGTTGTTTCTTTTTTTTTTTTTTAATTTATATATAATTTTAAGGGTATAATGGTAAAATTATTATTTTCTTTTCATTTCTCTTAAACATCCAAACAATAATTTTTACTTTTTACTGATTTGAATTCTATTAAAATCCATTGAGTTCAAACAAAATCAATAATTTTACATCATTTCCATCTTTCAAAATCGAAGAATTTAAAATCATTTCCTTCTTACTCAAGTTAGCTAACCACCATCTATTCCACGTCCTATTTAATAGAGGGAGTGAAATATCCAACATATAATACTTCTTTAAATGGAGAGATTAACATAATATTAGAGATAAATGCAAGAATTAAGTGAATAGTAGTGAATTTTCATTAATATGAATGGTCTTTTATCTTCTCATCTTCCTCTATTTTTCTTACATATTTAGAAGAATTACATGATAATTTTTCTTGCTACTTTGGTAGGATCTTGGAGAAGAATAATTTCATTGATGTGATTTTGAGTTACTTTAAATGGAATCAAGTGAAAATAGTTATAAATCACTAATGGAGGGTCTAGACTAATTCACTTTAAAAAGTTTAGGTTTCAAATTAATACAATTATTAGTTTCGGGTTTTAATTGATACAATCTCTAAGGTTTAGTGATCGTATAAATTAATTTTTTTCCTAAAATAAATGTTAAATTACAAGTTTAGTCCCTGAACTTTTAAGTTTGTGTCTAAAAGATCTCTGGATTTTAAAAAGTGTCTAATTTGATCCCTGAACTTTCAATTTTGTGTCTATTAGATTTCTAGACTTTAAAAATGTCTAATAGGTCCCTGAAATTTCAATTTTATGTCTAATAGGTCTCTGACATTTTCAAAATTTTTAAAAACTAATAGATCTATTAGATATAAAATTTAATTTTATGCCTAATAGGACTAAATTTTTAACTTTTGTGTCTAGTAGATGTGTGAATTTGAAAAAAAATGTCAAATAGGTCAATGACCTATTAGATGCAAAATTGAAAATTCAGGACCTATTGGACATAAAATTGAAAGTTTAAAAACCTATTAGACACATTTTAAAGTTGATGGACCAAATTGACACAAATTTGAAAGTTGAAGGACGTCTTATAGACACTTTTTAAGTTCAGTGACCAAATAAACACAAACTTAAAAGTTCAGGAATTAAACTTGTAATTTAACTTAAAATAAATTCTAATCCTACAATTAGAATAAACCAAAGGCGAAGTGGAATTTGGGCTATATTAAAAAATGAGAGATGAGAGGTTCTACTTACCTTGATTAAATCTAATACTATCTATAATTAGATTAAAAAAGCCAGAGTTTTTGGAAAACATTTTTAGACTAAAATACCCTTTTATATTTTAGTTAATTACACTAATCAAATCATCCTAATCCGATTTGATAATTTGAATTAAAATGAATATCTGATTTAATTTCAAATTGATGAATTTGAATCAATAGTTTTAATTTGATAGGCAATTTGATTCAAAATCAAATCAAATTTGTTTCTATAAACTATATTCAATTATCATACACAATTCTTATATCCAATTTTTCAACTACGTTTTTTTTATTTTGTTCTTATAGTTTTTTTTTTTTAAACAGAAGTTCTTCCTCATGTACGTTTTCTTCATTTAGTTCTTTTTTTTAAAAAAAACTGGACTTCTTCTTCATAGATTAGAAGTTTGAATCCTCATTCTCTTTCAACCATAAAACTATACACTAAAGAAATTTTAATAGTAGTAATTAATAATTCAATACATCTCAATCACTTTTTTATTTTTTTGAGTACAATAGGGATTGAGGGGATTCGAAACACAGACCTCGTAATCGTTAACACATTCAATATGTCATTTGAGCTATGCTCTCTTTGGCCAATACATCTCAATCACTTATTATCTTTTAATTTTTTTTATGACTATTTTATTTACATTATGCAATATTTATTTATTTGTAGCTATCCAAATAAAATTAAAGCCAAAAAAGTTCATAGTAAAATTCTTGAAACAACTCAAGTCATGTTCGGTTTATTTGTTTACTTTTCTTCTTTGGCTACAATCTACATGACTTTTCACGCATAAAAGTTCCACAGTTTCCAAACGCTGTGAAAACCCCCCACCAACAAACAAGTCAAAAGTTGAAAAAAAGAAAAAAGTGCGGCCACGTTAATTTAATCTTCTCGTATAGTGCATTTTTCAAAATCAATTTAAAGAAATGGACAGAAGATCATTACTGTACCTGGTCATTTCTCTAGATTCTATGCAAATCCATTACCTGTTTTTGGTTGTAATATTCTTTAAAAACAAACAGAGAAACAAGAAAACAAAAAAAAAAAAACATTTGTTCTTCAAAAAGTCATACGGCGAAATTTCTGGTGTGTTGAGGGACATTTTTACTTAGCTTCCAAGCATACGTGTTGGATCTTTGCTCTTGTTTCGATTCATTTGAATCTATGAAGAAAAAAAGGGGGGGGGGAGAATTTGAGTGTTTCTTTGACCTTTCAAAGCTTTGTTTTTTCTTTTGATTTAGTGGATGTGGATGCCATTTTAGCATTTTGTTTCTAATGAAAGTTCGAATTTTGGAAATGGGTTTTCAATTTTTTTTAAAACCCATAAGAAAAAAACAAAAAAGAAAAAGAAAGCCTCAAGGAATGAGAAAGTGGCAGTTTTTGAGAAGCCCCTTGATAAAGCTCTGCCTCAAAACCTTTCTAGAGTAAGTGCCAAAAGAGCTCTTTCTTCCAAGTGCTCTTCCCAAAAGTTGTTGGTTTTCCCCCTTTGCTTTGATCTTCTGCAAGGTTTAGCACCCACTTGCCATTTTGTTTTTTTGTTGGAGCTTTCTTGTGGTTGTGTTGTCTTTTTTGATGGTGATTTCTGTTGTATCCTTTTTCATGTGGGATTGGGATATATTCTTCTCAATGATGAATTTGATCATTTCTTCTTCTGGTTTTGATTTCAACTTTTCTTGTTTTTTTGATCTTTTGTCCATTTTCTGTGTTTCTTTCTATGGTAGAGCATTTTATGGAACTTTTTTTTTCTTTCATTCTGTTTCACTTTGGTTTCTTTTGAAGAAAATGGAATGAGGAAATGAAGAAAGTCTAATCACTTTTCTCTTATGATTTTCAGCTTTGCCTGAATAAGGGAGAAAGAGAGTAAACTGTAAAGTAACTCCTCTGTTTTTGTGTAAATACTTTTTTTTTTTTTTGTCTCTATTCCATTTTCTCTTTGTTTCATATACAAGTTTCAGCTACTTGTTAACCAAACTTGTTCTAGATTTCGAAATAATGATTCTAATATGCCATTTTTGTGTGTGCTATTTTCCAGTAGGTAGAACTTGAATTTAGGACACCAACATGGAGATAGAAAATGGTCTAGATGGAAACTCAAATAACACAGATCAACCAAGCTCATCAAGAAGCAATGAAATTGAGAAAAGCTCCAATAACAATGGAAACCAACAAGATTTGAAGATCAAAAATGGAGATGGGAAACCGAATTCAGTTCCGTTCTACAAGCTGTTCTCATTTGCCGATTCGACGGATGTTCTTCTGATGATCATTGGCTCAATCGGTGCCATCGGGAACGGACTCAGTCTACCCCTTATGACTATTTTATTTGGTGAATTGACTGATTCATTTGGGGGTAATCAGATTAGCTCAGATATAGTTAAAGCAGTTTCCAAGGTGAGAGATTATGTTAAGTTTATGAAGAATCCCTTTTTGTATTACCACAAGAAAAGCTTCATTTCATTAACTTTGTTGCCTTCAAAATGTTGTTGTGCAGGTCAGTCTCAAATTTGTGTACTTGGCAATTGGATGTGGTGTAGCGGCTTTTATCCGTAAGACATTTTCGATTCCGAGTTTTATCGATTTCTTATTAACTAAACAATTCTGATTGTTGAATTCTTTGTTTGTTGTATATCAGAGGTGGCTAGTTGGATGGTCACAGGGGAGAGGCAGGCTTCAAGAATAAGAGGTTTGTATCTCAAAACTATATTGAGACAAGACGTTTCTTTCTTTGACTTGGAAACAAACACCGGAGAGGTGGTAGAGAGGATGTCGGGAGACACCGTGCTTATACAAGATGCAATGGGGGAGAAGGTAACAACATTTAGTATAAAAGTTAAGCTTAAAATTTCATTACATGGAATAGATTGATGCTTAAGAAATCCATCTCTTCTTCATTCAGGTTGGAAAATGTATACAGCTTTTATCAACATTTTTTGGAGGCTTTACAATAGCTTTCATTAAAGGGTGGCTTCTAACACTCGTCATGTTATCGGCCCTTCCTCTACTTGTGATTTCCGGGGGTATTACATCTCTAGTTATTACGAAAATGACGTCCCGTGGTCAAAGTGCTTATGCAAAAGCAGCCGATGTTGTCGAGCAGACGATCAGCTCAATTAGAACTGTATGTTATATAGTCCAAACTTCATAGTGTTCTTTTCTTGGACTTTATATTCTTTATGAACGACGACTCTTAACACTTTACTGCTTTGTAGGTTGCATCATTTACTGGAGAGAAACAAGCTGTGAGCAATTATAAAAAGTTTCTCGTAAACGCTTATCGATCAGGTGTTCATGAAGGCTTGGCCGAGGGACTTGGTTTCGGAACTATTTTTGTAGTACTTTTCTTCAGCTATTCATTGGCTATATGGTATGGTGCGAAGTTGATTTTGGATAAAGGATACACCGGAGGAGAAGTTCTTAATGTGATCGCTGCCGTGTTAATCGGTTCCATGTAAGTTTTATTTACATTTCTTCCATTGCACATTACAAAGTTTATCAACTGAATTCACTTAAATATTTACTTGTTTCTAAATGTTTTTATCAGGTCTCTAGGCCAAGCATCTCCATGCCTAAGTGCATTTGCTGCTAGCCAAGCTGCAGCCTTCAAAATGTTTGAGACTATCAAGAGGAAGCCTCTCATTGATGCTTATGACACGAAAGGAAAGACATTAGACGACATTTTAGGCGATATAGAATTAAGAGATGTTCATTTTAGCTATCCTACTAGACCGAACGAGAAACTTTTCAATGGATTTTCCCTCAAAATCCCGAGTGGTATGACTGCAGCTTTGGTTGGACAGAGTGGAAGTGGAAAGTCAACTGTGATAAGTCTAATTGAGCGATTCTATGATCCAAGTATGGGTGAAGTTCTTATCGATGGCATTAACCTGAAAGAGTTTCAGCTAAAATGGATTAGAAGCAAAATCGGTCTCGTCAGCCAAGAGCCTGTGTTGTTTGCATCGAGCATAAAAGATAACATTACTTATGGAAAAGACGGCTCGACCATTGAAGAGATAAAAGCAGCAGCTGAACTTGCCAATGCTTCGAAATTTATCGACAAACTCCCTCAGGTATTGACATTTGCTACAAGTTTAATGCATCAATAGTAGCTTTGAATGTTTAACTTCTAATATTTGGAGCCTTTGCATCCAGGGACTCGACACGCTTGTTGGTGCACATGGAACTCAGCTTTCTGGTGGTCAAAAGCAGAGAGTTGCCATTGCTAGAGCAATTCTAAAAGATCCAAGAATCTTACTTCTAGATGAGGCCACAAGTGCACTTGATGCCGAATCCGAGCATGTCGTGCAAGAGGCGTTGGACCGTATCATGGTTAATCGAACTACCGTAATTGTTGCCCATCGTCTGAGCACCGTAAGGAATGCAGATATGATTGCTGTCATTCATAAAGGAAAGATAGTTGAAAAAGGTACTGACAAGTTCTTTCTTCCTTTTTTCTCACTCCCATATTGGTTCACTATAGTGTGTGGATTACGATCTTGTGGTTTGGTCGGTTTCGATTGGTTAAACTAGTTTCTACATCAAGAAATTTCATGACATTCTGATTTTGTAAGTTCAAGTTTCAGACAAGAAAATTTTGTTTCTGATAGTTCTTTGTTTGATTGATCAGGCTCTCACACAGAACTACTTGAGGATCCTGAAGGTCCTTACTCGCAGCTTATTAAGCTGCAAGAAGTCAACCAAGAGTCCCAAGAAGCTGGAATTGATGAAAGTAGACAAGAAAGTACTTCGGGATCATTTAGACGATATAGCAAAGGAGCGTCGATGCCACGATCCATTAGCAGGGGATCATCTGGAATAGGAAACAACAGCCGCCACTCTTTCTCAGTTTCATTTGGTTTACCTGCAGAAGTTCCTATCACAGATGTTCCCATAGCCGATGAAAATGCACCTCTCGACACCACGGAACAATCTCCACCAGTCCCGCTCTGTCGACTTGCATACCTCAATAAGCCAGAAATTCCCATACTTCTACTTGGATCTGTAGCTGCAATCATCAATGGCATGATTCTTCCACTTTTCGGCTTACTATTTGCCAATGCAATCGAAACATTTTACAAACCGCCCGATAAACTAAAAAAGGATTCACAATTTTGGGCATTGATAATGATGTTGCTTGGTGTAGCATCATTAATTGCAGCTTCAGCAAAAACATACTTATTTTCTGTGGCTGGTTGCAAGTTAATCCAGCGAATTAGGTTGCTTTGTTTTGAGAAGATAGTTAACATGGAGATTTCTTGGTTCGATAGGACAGAGAATTCTAGTGGTTCGATCGGTGGCAGGCTCTCGGCAAATGCTGCAACCATACGTGCGCTAGTTGGGGATGCTTTAAGTCAGCTTGTCGAGAATCTAGCAGCTGTTACAGCTGGTTTAGTCATTGCTTTTGCTTCAAGTTGGCAGTTGGCTTTGATAGTCCTTGCCATGTTTCCACTTCTCGGACTTAACGGCGTCGTCCAAATGAAGTTTATGAAAGGATTTAGTGCAGATTCAAAGGTAAAATCTAAAACTAACTAAAATAGGTTGAAGTCTTAATGAGTATTTGTTAACATTGTTTATCGCTTCACAGTTGATGTACGAACAAGCCAGCCAAGTCGCTACCGATGCTGTCGGGAGTATAAGAACAGTTGCATCATTTTGTGCAGAAGAAAAGGTTATGCAACTTTACAAAAAGAAATGTGAAGGCCCAATGAAATCGGGCATAAGACAAGGCTTGATCAGTGGGACAGGATTTGGAGTATCATTTTTCTTCTTGTTTTCAGTCTACGCCGCGACATTCTATGCCGGTGCTCATTTCATTGAAGATGGCAAAGCAACTTTTGCTGACTTTTTTCGAGTAAGTATCCGTTGAACTGATTGTTGGAGTAGAAATTTTGACCAATCAAAATTTGCCATGTCATTAATTAAAATTAGTGACAAAGTTATTTATTTAATTAGGGATTTATTAAAATTTACAAGTATCCCTAAATTAAATTAAGGCATATCCAAATATGCAATTGGATTATATGAAATTTGGGCTAATTTTAGACAAAGCCCAAATGAGAAGCCTTAAGCAACAAAGTCCCAGCCCACAAAGGCTAGGCCTAAGGTCAATCAGGCTCAGTCTAAGGACCATGTCCAAAGTTTATTAGGCCCAGTCCAACAGTCAAGCCCAAGCCCATTTAATGGCCATGGGGAACTCTATAAATAGAGAGTCCCTCTTCCATTTTGGAGGTTCAGAAGTTGAAACTCTCCAGAGAACTTAGAGAGAATTCAGAAACAAAGATCAGAAAACTCCCTAAACCTTTGAAGATCAAACATTCTCTGAACCAGAGTCTTGAAGACTATAAGACTTTAAAGATCGAGAACAAGCTGTAAAAACCCTCGAGACAAATTCACATTCGAAAATAACCTACAAAGCCCTCGAAAAAAATCTACATTCGAGAACAAGCTGCGAAGCCCTCGAGACAAATTCACATTCGAGAATAAGCTGCAAAGCCCTCGAAACAAATCCACATTCGAGAATAAACTGCGAAGCCCTCGAGACAATTTTACATTCGAGAACAAGCTGCAAAAGTCCTTGAGACAGATTCACATTCGAGAACAAGCTACAAATCCCTCGAAACAAATCCACATTCGAGAACAAGCTGCAAAGCCCTCAAGACAAATCTACATTCGAGAATAAACTGCAAAAGCCCTCAAGACAGATTCACATTCGAGAATAAGCTGCAAAGCCCTCGAGACATTTGTACATAAGAGAGAAAGAATCAGATGATAAACATTAGAGATTGTACTCCCCTACATTCAAATTAATACAAATTAAATTCATTTACACGTGTCTCATTTATCTTTCTCTGTTGAAATCACGTGGAAACAGATTGGCATGCCCAGTGGAACAATCTCTACCTCTCATCTCTTTCTTTCATCTCAACATACAAGTGAAGTAATGTCATCCAAAAAGACTTCTTCGATGACTGTTGTTATGAGTAACTTGTACACGGGTTCTGTTACCCAAAGTTGCTCCAATGAACTGAGGCTGCAAGACGATAAAGTTTCTATTGCAGGTGAAGTAATGACACTGTCGGGGGCTGATCGGTGTTTTTCGCTACACGCAAGTGCACGTGATCGAAGTAATAAAAATTAGAGTATTTCAGAGTATCGTACACAAGGGAATGAGTTTTAACAAAATCTACTGAGACGACACAAAATATGTTTGCAAATTGCAATTGTGGTAACCAATGGTGTGAAAATGATTGAGTGGTTGTTTTTTGCTAAAGAAAAAAAATGATAAAAGAGGGATTCAAACGTGTTTTTGCTCCTTTGAAAGAAATTGCGGCCTAATTGCAATTGCAATCCTTTGACTCAACACTTAAGCTTTGTAAACCGAATTCAACATCTATTCGACCTTCTATGAAGTATCTTTAAGAGGCTAAGCGATTAAACCGATATTTCTATGGCTAATACGAACTTAGTTAATTTTGCAACACAATTCTTTTGGTTTTAAAGGTTTTTCCCTATGTCTAGGGTCAAAAACAAATTCCTATGCTTAGGCTATTTTCCTCTATTGCTTTTATGAAAACCTTCCTTTTCATCTAACCGTTTCAGAATTAGACTCAATTTTTATATACTAATCTAGGTGATCAATCTAGACTAATAATAAGCATTAAAATCAATAAAAACAAACAAGTTATAGAAGAAGCAAGGTTGCTCTCACAATTAGGCCTTTATTTCTTTCTTTAGGGCATCCACATGCTTGAATCCCAAAGAAGAAATTAGCTCATTATGGAAGAAATGAAAATCAACAAGTTAGAATATTGAAAATCCATAACGAAGTTGATAAAGAGATGGGAATAATAAGTAAAACTCAAAGAAAAATTTAAATGAAAGAAACTTTTATTGAATCAACTCAATACTCAATTACATTCAACAACTTTAAGCAACAAATTTTAACAATAAAAGTGGCAGTAACTAATCCTAAGAAAAACAGAAACCTCAACCAAAGACTTGAAACAAAAATACCCAAACTAAACTAAACCCTTTTTTGGCTCATGTCTCAATCGAACTCAATTCTTTCTCTTTCAAGAGGATTTGGCTCGTAACAACCTTCACTTTCGTGAGGAAGGATTGAGATGTTGAACTTTGAAGCTTTTTTAAAAATGAAGAAGAAGAAAACAGTAGCAAAGTAAAAAAAAACAGCAGAAAATTAAGATAAAACAATGCAGAAAAACCCATAAAAAGAAAAGAATGAAATTCAAAGATTCAATGTTTAACGAAAATTTAACAACTTACAACATTTAGATCAAAACAAAAACTAACTATAGACTAAACAATGAACAAAAATAGAGGAACATTGCTGGAAAAATGATAGAAAAACGCTGCTACGGAATGTGGGCGAGCAGAAGAAAAATCCAGCCACGTTTTGGATCGTTTTCCTCATTTTTATAGACATTGAGGGCTAGGGTTTCCATCTATATGCTCCTTCAATCATGGGTCAAGGGTTGGGCATGAGTTCGGGCTTGAAATTCTCCATAAATCTAGCAAACTGCGTGAATCTTGGTAAATTTCCTTATTTTCCGTAATGACTAATAGGTGCAGAGAATGCAATCTTGGTAAATTTTCTTAATTGCATTGCAATTGCATTCTTCTTCTTTGTTCTTCACCTTGCCTTCCCAAGGAAATGCAATTGCATTTCATTTGCAATTTCTTCACTTCTCCAAATCTGCACAAAAAGTCAACATAAGCGATCTTTCTTGCATCTTTACACTTAATTCCTTCTTTTATCATATTCCAACAAGCTTGCTTGAATTTATAAAAAAAAGTTATTTTTTAGCTTGCTCAGTAATCAATAAAGCATACAAAAATGACAAAAATAACTTAGTTTAGGGTTAAATAATCCTCATAAATAAGAATTATCAGGGATATTAACTAACAATAAGTTTTCTGTTAAGTGTAACCCCTTGTACAATCCTGATTCTGACATAATGTTTGTCATGACAACTGAAACAAGTACTATGGAAGAAAGGTTGGAAAGATGCATGAAAAGATCAACACCTTGATGAAAGCGATTGAAGAAACAGATTCTCAAATTGCATACCTAAAGAGCTAGATTGAGAACCAACATGTCGCAGAATCAAGTCAAACTCCTGCCATCAAAGATTGCAACAAATGGAAGGTTGTTGTGCAAGAAGATCAACCACAACCTTCCACTTCGATTGCTTCTCTATCTGTCCAACAACTTCAGGACATGATAGTGAACTCCATTAGAGCTCAATATGGTGAGGCTTCTAAAAGTTCTCTCTTGTATTCTAAATCAAATACTAAGAGAATCGATCATTTGAGAATGCCAACTGGATATCAACCACCAAAGTTCTAGCAATTTGATGGAAAAGGCAACCCTAAGCAACACGTTGCTCATTTCATCGAGACATGCGAAAATGCTGGTACACGAGGAGATCTACTGGTTAAACAGTTCGTACGAACGCTGAAAGGGAACGCATTCGACTGGTATACTGATCTAGAGCCTAAGTTGATAGACAGTTGGGAACAGTTTGAAAAGGAATTTCTCAACCAATTCTACAGCACAAGACAAATCGTCAGCATGTTCGAGCTCACCAACACTAGACAACGAAAATGTGAACCCGTTGTCGACTACATAAATCGTTGGAGAGCCATGAGTCTTAATTGCAAAGATCGTCTCACTGAACTGTCTGCTGTCGAAATGTGCATTCAAGGCATGCACTGGGAACTTCTGTACATCCTCCAAGGTATAAAGCCTCACACCTTTGAAGAACTAGCAAGTCGTGCCCACAACATGGAGCTAAGTATTGCTAGTCTAGGAGACAAAGACCTTCTAATCCCTAACATAAGGAAAGAGGAAAATAACATCCATGAGACTTTAGAAGAGTCTATGGTTGTAAACACAACTCATCTCAAGTTGTCTTCGAAAGACAAGAGGGTTGAAAAGCGACAAGAAAATGAAAGGCGTCATTTAACTTTGAAGGAAAGACAGAAAAAAGTCTATCATTTTCCTGACTTTGACATTCCTGACATGTTAGAGCAACTACTGGACACACGACTAATCGAACTTCCTGAGTGTAAGCGATCGGAAGAGATGGAAAAAGTCGATGATCCCAATTACTGCAAGTATCATCTAGTTGTCGGTCATCCAGTCGAAAAGTGCTTTGTCCTAAAAGAGCCAATTCTAAAGTTAGCTAAAGAAGGAATGATTGAGCTAGACCTTGATGAATTTGCTCAAACAAATCATGCTGCATTGACAACAAATACATGCAGTCAAATGCACTCTAGTCCGCTTCATGATCAAATAGTGTGTCTAATCCAATTTGGAACCATGGAACCTGTATCTATTTGGTTTCAACATGAGGTACCAAAAAACAAACTTCAAGACATGGTCAAACCTACCAAACTTCAAGATTTCCTTCCAGTAGAGAAAGGGGAAGAAAATTTGGCAAGTTCATATTGCACTAATATGGAAGAAGTTGATGATTCAAAAGAAGCTAAGCAAAAGACTTCTGTCTTTGATCGCATCAAGCCTTCAACTACTCGACCTTCAGTCTTCCAAAGGATGAGTATGACCACGACAAAAGAAGAAAATCAAAGTCCAACTTCTGTCTCAACTCGAACTTCAGTTTTCCAAAGGCTAAACATCTCCACATCGAGGAAAAATCAACCTTCAACATCTGTACTTGATCGTCTCAAAGTAACAAGTGATCAGCATGAAAGGAAGATGAAATCCTTGAAGGTGAAACTGTTCGATGAAGTGAACAATGACAAAAAGATTCATAGTCTTGTTCCTTCTCGTATGAAAAAGAAGTTCTCTGTTCTCACAAACACGGAGGGTTTTTTGAAAGTGAAGAAAAATGTCATCATCTTAACAAATCCTACAAATGAAGGATCTGATCGACCATGATGAAGACAAGAGCATCTAAGATAAAAAGAAAACTCCTAATCGTAAGAGTATAAACTACATGATGCTCCTGGTTCGCATGAGCTTAAAAGGTGAACGACCCAAATAAAAAAATCTTTAAGTTCAGTCTCCTCCTAAAAAAAAGCATTTTCATCCCAGGAAACAAAACATTGCAGGTTGGATGCATACGAACGAGCTTCAACCCCTTCAAGTTCGGTTCGTCGCTCACTCTACTAAAGTTCGAGCTTCCGCCATCTTCAAGTTCGAGGATTTTTATCGCTCACTCCACTAAAGTTTGAGCTTCGTTCTCCTCAAGTTTGGTTCGTCGCTCATTCCACTAAAGTTCGAGCTTCTACCTCTTTAAGTTCGGTTTGTGGCTCACTTCCTTTAAAGTTTGAGCTTCGTTCTCCTTAAATTCGGTTCGTCGCTCACTCCCACTAAAGTTCAAGCATCAACAACTTCAAGTTCGGTTTGTCGTTCACTCCACTAAAGTTTGACCTTCGTTCTCCTCAAGTTTGGTTCGTTGCTCACTCCCTCTAAAGTTCAAGCTTATTCTCCAAAGTTTAAAGGCTTCGTCGTCGCTTCTTCTCCCAAGTTTGAAGACTTAGTCGCGTTTCTTCTCCAAGTTCGAAAGCTTCGTCGTCACTTCTTTTCCAAAGTTCGAAGGCTTCGTTGTCACTTCTTCTCCAAAGTTCAAAAGTTCGTCGTCGCTTCTTCTCCCAAGTTTGAAGGCTTCGTCATCGCTTCTTCTCTAAAGTTCGAAGGTTTCATCTTCTTCAAGTTCGAAGGTTACGTCGTCACTTCATCTCCAAGTTCGAAGGCTGCACTGTCGCCTCACCTTCAAGTTTAAAGGCTTCGTCGTCGCTTCTTCTCCAAGTTCAAAGGCTTCGTCGTTGCTTCTTCTCCAAGTTCGAAGGCTTCATCGTCGCTTCTTCTCTAAGTTTAAAGGCTTCATCATAATTTCTTCTCCAAGTTTGAAAATTGTGCTATCGCCCTACCACCTCTAAGTTTGAAGGCTACGCCATCTCCAAAGTTGGAACGAATCTAAGGGCGAAGCTAACAAAAGGAGGATCATCCTTAACTCCACATGAGTTAGGAATTGAGTAAGGATTTGGTCACCTCCAAAGTTGGAACGAATCCAAGGGTGAGGCAGGACCACGATGAAACAAAGTGGAAGGTGGACCATCCTTAGCCTAAGCTAGGAGTTTGGTCATCACCTTCAAAGTTGAAGCAGCCGTGAAGGTGAACCATCCTTAGCCTAAGCCAGAAGTTTGGTCACTTCCAATGTTGAAGTTGAAGCTGCCAAAAGGTGTCATCCTTAATTCCGCCTGAATCAGGGTTAGTCACCTTCGAAGTTGAAGAAGCCGTCGAAAGATGTCATCCTAAATTTCGCCTGAATCAGGGGTTGGTCACCTTCGAAATTAAAAAAGACGTCGAAGCCTTCGAAAGGTGCCATCCTAAATTCTGCCTGAATCAGGGGTTGGTCACCTTCGAAGTTGAAAAAGACGTCGAAAGGTGTCAACCTAAATTCTGCGTGAATCAGGGGTTGGTCACCTTTGAAGTTGAAGAAGACGTCGAAGCCGTCGAAAGGTGCCATCCTAAATTCCGCCTGAATCAAGGGTTGGTCACCTTCGAAATTGAAAAAGACATCTCAAAGTTGAAGAAGACATCTTAGCTGCAAATCAAAAATAACAAGGGGGCATGTTTTTTTTTTTACATAAAAAAAATTACCTACCTGTTTACCTTTTGGTGGATGAATGTATTTTTTAACTGCAGTAGAAATATTTGCAAGTCTTGCAAACGTTAAAAAATAAATAATAAAAATAAATAAATAAAAACGTGAAAAAAAAGAAGAAAAAAAATTTGGGACTTGCATGTTCCTCATTACTCAGTGTGAAGCTCCACTCACTATGTGAATTGATGGAAGACTCATCTCCTCTATTTATAGTGGAGGAAAAGATAAAATCACATCTGATTTGAATTCAAAGGTAATGCCAAGAAGATCAAATCAAAACCAATTTGAATCCAAAGATCATACATGATTCAAATTTTGGGATATTAAAGTTTGAATTTTGGGATGAGTTGACTACAAACTCAAATTCAAGTTCTATTCCAAAATCCAAATCGAAATTGTGCAAGATTTCATCTCAAATTAAATTTTGGCATATCTTATCTCAAATTTAAAATTGACTGCAAACCAAATTAAAATTCTATTCCAAATCCAAAGTTGAAATTTGGTAGAATTTTATCTCAAAAAGTAAAATTTGGGAATAATCCAAATTTTATCCCAAATCAAAATTAGATAAAATTAATGCTATCATGGTCAAATTATGGTAGAGTTTCAATTTTATCTCACAAAGTAAAATTTGGGCATAATTTAAAATTTATCCCAAATCAAAATTAGATCAAATTAATTCTATCACAGTCAAATTATGGTAGAATTTCAATTTTATCTCACAAAGTAAAATTTGGGCATAATCCAAATTTTATCCCAAATCAAAGATTAGATAAAATTAATTCTATTGAAGTCAAAATTATGGTAAAATTTTAATTTTATCTCTCAAATCAAAATTTGGGCATAATCCAAATTTCCTCAAATCAAGATTTGGCTAAGATCCAACTTCAAATTTTACTCCAAATTCAAAGCAAGTAAAATTTGAATTCCAAGTTCAAATTTGGGCAGAATTCAAATTTATCCCAAATAAAAATTGGACTAAATTTCAATTTTTATTCCAAGTTCAAACAAAAAAAGTTGGATGGAACTCCAAATCCTATTCCAATTTCAAGAAAAAGATTGGTAGAATTTTAACCCTGCCTCAAGTTCATAATTTGAATTAAGGTGGAACATAAATTCTACTAAGTTCAAATCAAAATTTTATACCAAATAAGAAAATCAAAATTATGACCCATATTCATATTTTGATGAATTGGCACATCAAATCGAGTCCAATTTAAGAGCAAATACCTTAAATTTTGATTCCAAATTATCTTTTTCGAGATTCACTCACACATACTAGTGCATAAATCTCGAAAATGGGCATTTGTTGGAATAGAAATTTTGGCCAATCAAAATTTGTCATGTCATTAATTAAAATTAGTGACAAAGTTATTTATTTAATTAGGGATTATTTAAAATTTGCAAGTATTCCTAAATTAAATTAAGGCATATCCAAATATGCAATTGGATTATATGAAATTTGGGCTAATTTTAGACAAAGCCCAAATGAGAAGCCTTAAGCAACAAAGTCCCAGCGCATAAAGGCTAAGCCTAAGGTCAATTAGGCTCAGTCTAAGGACCATGCCCAAAGTTTATCAGGCCTAGTCCAACAGTCAAGCCCAAGCCCATCTGGGGGCCCTGGGGAACTCTATAATAGAGAGCCCCTCCTCCATTTTGGAGGTTCAAAAATTGAAACTCTCCAGAGAATTTAGAGAGACTTAAGAAACAAAGACCTTGAAGACTAGGAGACTTTAAAGATCGAGAACAAACTGCAAAAGCCCTCGAGACAAATTCACATTCGAGAATAAGCTGCAAAGCCCTCGAAACAAATCCACATTCGAGAACAAGCTGCGAAGCCCTCAAGACAAATCTACATTCGAGAACAAGTTGCAAAAGCCCTCGAAACAAATCCACATTCGAGAACAAGCTGCAAAGCCCTCGAGACAAATCTACATTCGAGAATAAACTGCAAAAGCCCTCGAGACAGATTCACATTCGAGAATAAGCTGCAAAGCTCTCGACATTTGTACATAAGAGAGAAAGAATCAGAGGATAAACATTAGAGATTGTACTCCACTACATTCAAATTAATACAAATTATATTCATTTACACGTGTCTCATTTATCTTTCTCTGTTGAAATCACGTGTAAACACTGATGGTCATCTCTTTACTCTCATAATCGATACAGCCCTTGTTTAGAGCTAGCTTTTAATACCAAATGTCATTGGCAGGTTTTCTTTGCTTTGACCATGGCTGCTGCTGCCATTTCTCAATCAAGTTCACTAGCACCCGATTCTACCAAGGCAAAAGACGCCACAGCTTCCATATTTTCCATGATTGACCGAAAATCAGAAATCGACCCGAGTGTTGAAATAGGTGAAACATTGCAAAATTTTAAGGGTGAGATCGAGTTTCGACATGTAAGCTTCAAGTATCCTTCCAGACCAGATGTTCAAATTCTCCGAGACCTGAGCTTGACCATTCGATCCGGCAAGGTATTGTTTTTTTTTTGCCAATTACCTTAAACTTTCCTTGAAAAAACTTTGCACAAGTTTTCATTTGGTTTTCATGTGCTTCTTCTTTCAGACTGTTGCTTTGGTTGGAGAAAGTGGCTGTGGAAAATCCACTGTCATCTCACTATTGCAGAGGTTTTATGATCCTGATTCTGGTAGTATCACTCTTGATGGAATTGAAATTCACAAGTTTCAACTAAAATGGTTGAGACAACAGATGGGGCTCGTGAGCCAAGAGCCGATCCTTTTCAACGACACGATCCGGACTAACATTGCATATGGGAAGGGAGGAGATGCCATTGAGGCTGAAATAATTGCTGCATCTGAATTGTCCAATGCTCACAAATTCATCAGTGGTTTGCAACAGGTGAGAAAATGAAAAGTTTTGTTGTTTATCACGTAGCTTCTTGATATTAGCATTGCCGAGTCGATTGAGGTTATCCTTCTTTTTTTACTTACGTAGTATGTGTTATGCGGTTTTGAATAAAATATGTAGATTGAGATTAGAAAACCTACGTAGCATTTTTTATATGGGTTCGAAAAGCTTGAAAACATTTAGCTTGAGATTAGAAATACTACGATCGGGATGCTTTTCACATGAATAAGTTTCAAATACGTGAGTTAGCTAAAAAAAACTATGCACTATACATTTGACTTAATCACCACGAGTTTCAAGCACGTAATGTACTACTCAACCCCATTTTCGTAACTAAAACATGCATAACAGGTGCATCTTAAGAAAATTGTTGAAAAATTGACCTTATACTAACTCCTACAATGAAAAAAGTAGGGTTATGACTCGATGGTCGGAGAGAGAGGAGCTCAGCTATCAGGCGGGCAAAAGCAACGAGTAGCGATAGCACGAGCGATAATCAAGAGCCCAAAGATCTTGTTGTTGGACGAGGCCACAAGTGCACTCGATGCAGAATCAGAAAGAATGGTTCAAGATGCATTAGACAAAGTGATGGTGAACAGAACAACCATAGTAGTAGCTCATAGATTAAGCACAGTAAAAAATGCTGATATAATTGCAGTGGTGAAAAATGGAGTGATAGTGGAGAAAGGAAAGCATGATACTTTGATCAATATCAAAGATGGGTTTTATGCTTCCTTGGTTCAACTCCACACTAAAGCTTCAACTTCATCAGCTTAATGAGCATTTTGCTCTATATATATATATATTTTTTTTTTCCTTTTCTTTTATATATATATAATTTTGATTTTTCTTTTTTAATAGCTACTAAGGTGTTAGTAATTCTTTTTTTGTTTTTGTTTTTTGTTTTGGTGGTTTATAATAAATGATTTATCACATATAGGTGGAGGTATTGTCAACTCTCCTGTTTTGCCAAGTTTGAATGAAAGTTCTATATTGACCGTAGTAAAAATCACTTCGGTATGTTAAAAATTTCTTTTAACCATAGTAAAAATGTTTTTAAATGGTTAAAAATAATTTTACAATTTGAAAGCATTTTTCAAAAAAGTCAACAGTACTTAAAAACTGCTTTTCAAAGAAATAATTGATAAGTACTTTATCAAGTGATTGTGGTTTAAATACTCA
This sequence comes from Trichosanthes truncata, assembly GCA_033996785.1. NCBI lineage: Eukaryota > Viridiplantae > Streptophyta > Magnoliopsida > Cucurbitales > Cucurbitaceae > Trichosanthes > Trichosanthes truncata. Next base: position 29,615,537 of record JAWPNB010000004.1, on the reverse strand, counting down.
TCTTCTTTGTTAGTTCAATAATAATTGGGAGTTGAGGATTTGAACTTCAAATCTCTTGGTTTATGATATATGTCAATTACCGCTGAGTTATGTTTATCTTTAATCAATAATAATAAACACTTCCTTTGCAAAAAAAAATAATAACAAACACTTTGTTTTCCTAATAATCTTTGCACATACTTTTTCATACTACTTTTCATCATAATTATAAGTACTTTTTCTCTCCATACAATTTCTCTAGCTAATTCTCTCTAATACTCTCTCACTTATTTCGTTTTTGTAATTTAAAATAATTTTTATTATTTTTACGTTAGTAATTTGTCAATCCAATCAATATTGGTTAAGTAAATGGTAATCATTAAAAAGCATTCTAATTAGATCAAAACCACTTTTAAATATTACACCAATTTTTTTTATTATAAAAGTACTTATAATGGAAGTACTTCTAATAAATAAAAAAAAGAAAAAGAAACATTTCTTTTAAAGCATTCTCAAATATAAATTATTAATAGAAGGAACTTTGATTTAAAAAAAAATTCATGTTTCCAAGATGGAGTCTTTCTAAATCTTAAAAATACTTAAAAATCACATCAAGCATTAATTACAAATTTGTTCTCTAGAGTTTTGAGAAAGTTAGAATTTACTTTCTATGATTTTAAATGCTAGAATTAGTCCTTATGGTTTGATAAAACCCTAAAAAATAGTTCATACCGTTAGGACTATTTATGAAGATTTTATCAAACCATAGAGACTATTTATGAAGTTTTATCAAATCATAAAAATGAAATTCTAACTTTTAAAATTATAGAGACTAAATTCTAACTTTCACCGAACCATAAGAACCAAATTTGTAATTTAACCAAAAGTGTTTATAAGAAATGCTTTCACTTCAAAAGTATTTTTCCAAACCTTATTCCACAAAAATATAAATTAGTGTCTACTGTAGTCTCTGCTTTTGACTCAACCAGAAAATATCTTGTTTTGGAGATGTGATGATGCAAATACATTTCCTACTTTTAACAATTTTAGAAAAAAAAAAAAACCTTTTAGTTTTTGAAATTTGATAAATTATTTTTAAAAAAGAAAAAGATGGTGCAAAATTTTTTAAAACTTTTTTTTAGTTCATCAAAATGAGATTGAAGATTCAAATACAAAATGGGCACTCGAAAGCTAAAAGATAGAATTAATAACGGTATGTATGTATTATGTATGTAATTTCTAAGTTTCAATCATCCATGAAATTAAGGAATTTATTTAATAACCAACATGAACATAACTCATGGGTAATTGACATCTACTTCTTCTCTTAAAATCCGAGCATACCTCACATTTGTTGTACTAAAAAAAATAAAAGAATTTATTTAATAATATAATGTATTGTTGTCACAACAACTTTGACATTAAGTTAGAATATTTAATGCTTGCATATGTTGTTTTAGTGGTCCTTTTAAGTGTCGTTTGTAACATCATTTGAAATGACATGTTTAATAAATAAAAGACAAATTTAATTCTCTTTCTCCTTTTTCTCTACTCCAAAATGATTATATGATGCAGATTTTAATATGTTACAATCAAATCAATAATGTAGTAAAAAAATTAAATCAATAAAGAGTAACAAATTGACCTATACGAGCGTTTCAACATCTTGTCCGAAGCTGCTGTGGACCTTCCTTCTTCAACAACTGCTATGAGCGTTTCGCCCAGCCCCTTCGGTCATGCTACCTAAACCTATTTTCAAAGCAAAAAAGGTGCGGTCAGCTGGGCCGAACTGGAAAAAAAAGGGCCCGTGCTGCCCGTTTAGCTGCTCGATTAGATGGAAATTGCTAAACAAAAAGACAACTTATCTTGAATCCTCTTGATGTTGATAGTGTGAAACAACAAAAAAAAAATGGATATCCCAACTGAAGGATCGGCGGAGGCTGAAAGTGAGCCCTGTCCAAACCCATGAAAATCTTATGCTGGAATGTTCGAAGATTGGAGAGTTCTTGGGCATTCCGAGAAGTGTGCGATGAAGTCGTGATGGATAAAATCATATCGAAATCTCAATATGCTTTTATTCAGGGCGAGCTATTTTTTATAATCTGATTATTGCTCATGAATGCTTAGATTTTACGAGTCAAAAAAGCAAAAGGGTTAAAGGGACATGCAACTATTAAACTCGACATGAGTGAAGCTTATGATCGAGTAGAATGAGGCTTTTTGAGGTAGGTCATGTCTAAAATGAGGTTTCATGATAGGTGGATTTACTTAATTATGGGATGTGTATCCTTTATCTCTTTTTTAGTCCTGGTTAATGGTAGCCCATCAGAATTTTTTACTCCAATGCGAGGCCTTCGTTAGGGAGATCCACTTTTCTCCTTATTTGTTTCTAATTTGTGCAAAAAATGTTTGATTTTGGATGCTATCTTTGAAGGAAGACTGTCTGGGCTGACCATTTTGAGTAGGTGCCCAAGTATTTCTCATATGTTTTTTTGTGGATGATAGTCTTCTCTTCATTAATTCTTCAGTACAGGAGTTTGTGGTGTTACGAGAAATCCTCTGCACTTACGAGTTGGCTTATGGTCAATGTATTAACTTTGGTAAATTTGCTATGGTTTTTACTCCGAATGTTTCATAGGAGCAAAGGAGTTATCTTCAGCAAATTTTGCAGGTCCAAATTGTTAATAATTTGGGAACTTATCTGGGTTTACCTTCTTCGTTCACTCGAAGTAAAGGGATTGATTTTGTCGGAGTTAAAAATATGATTTTCAAAGCCATGTAAGGTTGGATGAGAAATTTCTTTTCTATTGGGGCGAAAAAAATCCTTTTAAAGAATGTCATCTACGCTATCCCTACTTTCTCTATTGGTTGTTTCAAACTACCAAAGTCTTTTTTTAAACAGGTATCAAGAGGTATGGCGAGGTTCTGGTGGGGGGTTCGACTCCAAGTAAAACCAAATTACATTTGAAGAGTTGGAAAAGTCTGTGCCGACCAAAGGAATTAGGTGGCCCAAATTTTAGGGCGATGTTGGCTAAACAGGCTTGGCGGGTTTTCAAGCACCCTGAATTACTCGTCTCACAATTCTTAAAAGGTCGGTATTTTTCTCTATGTGACTGGCTTGATGTTGTACCCATGAAAAAAGTGCTTATTTTTGGAAGAGTTTCTTATTTGAAATGGATCTATTAAAATTGGGGTTGAGGAAAAGGGTGGGGAATGGGCAATCCATTCGAATTTTTCTAGACACCTAGATTCCCAAGCTTAAGACTTTCAGAGTTTTTTCAGGGTCCAGAGATGATCTAGGCACTGTTGTGGCTGATTTCATTACTCCTTCGAAGCAGTGGGATGTACATAAATTAAAAGGAGTTTTGTGTCAGGAAGATGTTGAGGAAATTATCAAAATCCCCATCAGTATTATTGGGATTCATGATTCATGGGTTTGGCATTTTGACAAGCATGGTGAATATTCTGTCAAGAGTGGTTATAAAGCTTTTTCCTTATTCCAACAGGAGTCCAACCAATCCGGTTCAAACATATGTATTCCATAGTGGAAAAAGTATGGGCTACCAAAATTTCTTCTAAGATAAAACACCTTGTTTGAAGGGGCTTCCATGAATGCATTCCCACTTTTAATCGGTTGAAATCTCGACACAAAGACTTGTTTGTCCTTTGTGTAAAGGGCGTATAGAGACTATCTCTCATGCTTTATTTTTTTTGTAAACGTGCAAAACTTATCTGGAGAACTATCTTGCCAAAGTTTAATCAACTTTGTCACTCTTGTATGCATGTTCAGGACATTTGGTTGAAATGTGGGAAGTTTTTTCAGATGCTAAATTTCAGGTACTTTGTGTGGGTGCATGGGCCATTTGGAATGACCGAAATAATTTGATCCATGACTGACCTATACCAATGGTTACTTTCAAATGTGAATGGATTCTTGATTATATTCAGGAATTTAACCAGTTGGCGACACAATTTGTTGAAAGAGTTTCAGGATTTTTTTTGGTACAGCGGCAGGGGCCACAAAGTTGGAGAATTGTAATGGATACTTCGTGGGTGGCGATGGAGAGCACGGTTGGCAATGGTGGATCCAGAACTTTATGTCGGGGGGGCTTGAATTCGTATGAAGATAATTTTAAATACATTTATATATATTGATATTAATTTATATATTTTGATATTAATTTGTTCAATAGAAGTATATGACTGATTTTTCTATATAAATATACCCAAAAAAATACAACTTGAAATAATAGGTTTTTTTTTTTGTTTATAAGAATTATAGTTTTTTTTCTTAAAAATAAATTACTACAAATTTTAAAATATTTTATTAATTTTCATTTATATTGGATATCAAGATTAAAAATCAAATTTAAAAAAAATAAATGAAAACAAATATTAGAACATTGAATGTTAATCTGAGTATAACTCAACTGGTTAAGACATTTATGATTGATGAAGATGTCAGAAGTTTGAATTCTCACTCTCACATTTGGTTAAACTAAAAAAAACAAAAAATATATATACACCAAAAACACGCTAACAGGACTTGAACATGGGCCAAATTTCAAAATATGGAGAGGGGGTAGCTTCAATGTATAATCACCAAGCCAACTGATGATTTTGTTAATTTCTTCTACTTTATTTTATATATAATATTTACGGTTTGAGAGTTGAGTGGGGCTCAAGCCCCTAGGCCCATGGTAAACTTGCCCCCGACTGTTGGTATAGGATTTCTATTTTTAATCCTGAAGGAAGGATGACCATAGTTTTGCAAAGCTCACAAACTTGTTCAAACTCACCATTTATGGCTAAGGCTTTCGCTATTCTGGATGGGGTACAACTTGCTAGTAGGTTAGGGCTTCAAAATATCTGCATCTGGTTGGATTCACAACTGAATATAGATATGTTAAATCAAGATTTATCTATTTTGAGTGAGGTGGATTTAATTTTACAGTGTTATGCTTCGACTTCGAGAGTATCTCTTTTCTTTATGTTTCTAGAGATTGTAATATGATCTCAAATTTATTAGCTAAGAATGGTCGGTGTGACTCGTTAGCTTTATGGACTCTCCCTTTTCTGCTTTGGCTTGAAAACCTAGTGGTTAATAGCGGTGCAGACATTGTAGGCTCTGAGGCTTCTCTTTCGTTTCGTAATGAAGTTTCTCATTTTCGTCAAAAAAAAAAATAAATTGACTTATATTTGCTCGACCCTGAGGTCCGAGGTTCGAATCCCTTCATCTTATATGTTGTACTAAAAAAAATTGACCTATATCAATTAACTTAAGTATTGCCCTTTGGTGAAATTCAACAACAACAAATGAGGAAAAAGTTTTCTTAACTAGTGCAGATTTAAATTTAATACTTCATTGTCACAAAGATGTAGATAACTTTGCCTATTAATTATTTCGTTAATGCTGCGAAAAGATTAGTTTTAAAAAAAAGGTTAAAATACCATTTTGGTCTCTATACTTTGAGCTTTGTTTCATTTTGGTCCCTATACTTTTAAATGTCCAATTTTAGTCCATGTACTTTTAATAAAGCTTAAAATTGGTCCCTATGACAAGTTTGAAGTTAATTTTTATCAAAATTGGTTAAATAATAATAATAATTTTAATACAAGAAAATACACCATGTGAACATACTTCCAAAATTTATAGAGGAAAAGCTAATAGAGACTAACTTTTTTTAAGAAAAAATTAACCATAAACTAATAGTAGGGATAAATTTTAAGCTTTATTGAAAGTACATGAACTAAAATTGGACATTTGAAAGTACATGGACCAAAATGGAATAAAGCTCAAAGAACAGGGACCAAAATTGTATTTTAACCAAAAAAAAAAAAGAAGAATAAAGAAGAGAGAGCGTTAAAATATCATTTGTCCTTGTACTTTGGAATTTTTTCAATTTTAGTCCATGTACTTTCAAATATTTAATTTTGGTCCCCATACTTTTAATATATCTTGAATTTAGCCCTTATTGTTAGTCTGAAGTTTATTTTTATTTGACTAGACAAAATAATAAAAAGGAAAATTGTAATGGGTAGCAAAAAACATTAGGATATTTGTAAATCTAGTAATGGTTTTTCAAACTTGCAAATATACAAAAATTTTAAATTTGATTTTTTTAATTATACCAATTTTTCCCTTGTTGGTGTATCAACAGTATATCTGATATACTTTATACTTCGTATATCAGTCGTATATTAATAATATATATGATATACTTTATATTTTGTATATTAATATTATATCTAATATACTTTATAATTTGTATATAAGTCAATTAATATACCTAATAGTATATCAATACTGATTCAAAATTCATTTCAAGTATAACATTGATGTATCAATAGTAGTCTATACTTGAAATTGCATTTTTGAATGAGTACTCAAAATGAAATATATTAGTACTATATCATTGATATACTTTATTATAGGTATATCTGATATACAAAATATGAAGTATTGAAATATTGTTGATATACTTCATATTAGGTATATCAGTATATCAATGAAATGATATACCTAAAATGAAGTATATCAACTAAAAACTAGTGTTTCAACAAAAAACTAGTGACCAAAAACCATTGATAAAGTCAAAAACTAAAAATGATTTCCAAATTTAATCTGATCACAATTTGAAATACATAAAGGTAAAGGTGAAGTTGAAAGAGAAACAACGCCAAAGAGAGACAGTGAAGGTGTATCATGTGTCTATCAGTGGTTTAAGTTCTAAATATCATTTTTCAAATACTCGTGTGTTTAAGTGTAATGAGATGAAACAAAGAAAAATGAATGCAATTGAATTGGAAAAAAAAAATGCTTGGTAAAAATAAAGTATATCAGTAGTATATCAGTGATATACTTTATTTTAAGTATATCAAATATATTGAATATGAAGTACTGATATACTGTTGATATACTTCATATTAGGAAAATCATTCCACTAAATACCATAGTAAAGTATACTAGTAGTATATCAGTGATATACTTCATTTGAGGTATATCAATAGTATATTAACAGTATATCTGATATACTACTAATATACTTCATAATAGTAAAACGCATGAAAACGTTGGGAAGGCTATTTTCGACTTTTCCAATTTGTGTTTTGGGTTGGACCGAATTTTTTTCCATATTTGCAATCCTAAAAAAAACACGCCTGCAATTAGTCCAAAAATTTTGGCTAGTGTTGCAATTGCCCCTAATAAAAATAATTTTCATTCAAGAAAAGACACAATGTGAATATTGGGACTAAATTTTTTTAGCAAAAGTTGACCAAAAACTAACAATAAGGATTAATTTTAAGATATATTGAAAGTCGGACTAAAATTGAACATTTGAAAGTATGGGACTAAAATGGAACAAGTTCCAAAGTACATTGACCAAAATGGTATTTTAAAAAAAATGGTAAAATACATTTCTGGTCCCTAAGATTTGAACTTAGTTTATATTTGGTCCCTAAGTTTTCAAAACTAACACTTTTGGTCTTTGAGATTTGGATTTAGTTTCCATTTGGTCCTTGAGATTTCAAAAGTGACATGTTTGATCCTCAAGGTTTGAATTTGATTTCCAATTGGTCCCTAAAGTTTGAAATTGATTTATAATTGCTCTCTAAAGTTTGAAATTCGTTTCTAATTCGTCTCTAAGTATAATAAATAAATAATATATAAAAACTTTTCAACTCAATTAAAAAATACATATCATCAAAATCTAGTTAGCATATGTTAACTACCACATCATCATTCCATTATATCAATTAACGTCAACTTTGGAGACTAGAGATGTCAGAGGCGGGACTGAGGATAACTTCCCCGCTCCCCATTTCATTTTCTGTCCCCGTGAAATTCCACATTTAATTTCACAGGGATCATGGCAGGAAGACTTTGGCCATTATGAAAAAAAACGTTAGAAGAAAACACCTGATTATTAGAGAATCTAAAATCAAAAGCTACGGTTTAGAAGATTTTGAAAATTAAAGAATTTTAAAAGTGATTTTATTTTTTTTTTTTCAAAAAATCAATCTAACCAAACACTCAAAACAGTTAAAATTTTCTCAAAATTATTTTTACGTGCCTTAAATGCAATACCAAACGCAACCTAAGTATAGCATAGCTCAAGTAATTAGGGGTTATAGGTTTGAAACTACTCTTTCACACAATAAATGGAAAAAATGGAATCATAAGACATTCTCTTTTGACATGAGGTTAAAAAAGAACCCATAAGAGAAATTAGGGATGAATTTTAGAAGCATAAATGAACGGTGGGCTCAGCTCAAGTTTAGGGATAGAAATGTGTGGATGTGAAAGCACTTTGGCAGGTTCTAAAATAGAATGCCCACCAACTCTTTGCTTTTGTGTCACAGAGACGATCACATGGGTTGTTAAACTTAGCCATCACACCCAAAAAAAAAAAAAAAAGAAGAGGTTAATCAAATTCACTTTTCTCAATGCAAGAAAAGTCCATTTGCATTTGCTTTGCCAATGTCTTAAAAGAAAAAAGTTAAATTATAATTTTTACTTTTTGATCATTGTAAATATTTGGAACAATTTACATGCCCTCCATTTAATGGAAGAATCTATTTGACTATGGTTAGAAAACTCACAAGATTTTAATATCTTTGATAAGTGGTCACTATGGAATTTGAACTTATACTTACAAAGTTCTTCATCATCATCATCATCATTATTCAATTATTCCAACAAGGATTAAATTATAAATTTAGTCTTCTAACTTTGATTATTATGTCTACTTAGTCTCTAAATTTAAAAAAAAAACACAATAATTACGTTGCTAAAGTTTGAATTGTGATTTTATTAATATTACTTGCAATTAATATGGTTGACTAATTTTCAAAAAAAAAAAGGTTTACTAAACGGTAACGCGATATACTTATATGAACAAACAAATTGACTAATTTGGTACTATATGGCCAAAGTAGCTAGACAAAAAACAAAAAGTGACAATCTATAAAAGTGATCTACAAAAGCATGACATATGGTTATCAATTTTCTTCTATCAAATCAACCAAATATTTATTCAATATAAGGCATTTTACATTACCATTTAGTTAGCATGGACCATACATAGAATTGCAATAAAAAATTTAAGAGAAATTAAAATTTTCAAAACTTTATAAATTAGATAGACACAATCATCAAAGTTTAGAGACTAAATTGAGCGGAAATTTGATTGATGACTATGGTTGACAAAAAAGATGAAAAGGATGAAACAGCAAAATAGAAATGTGAATGCATTAAAAACTTAGAAACTACCAGCAGCACATGAGCATCCAATTGCTGCATGTGAGCAGGATAGGGTTTAATGGGGGCTACTACCCAACTACCATCTCCTTCATTATTTGGTTGGCTACACCTACATACATTAATTCCCCCCCCCCCCCCCCCCCCTCACATCTATCTTATCATCTACCACCCATTAAACCCTTTTCTTATCAACCTCATCTTCTTGTGTTTCACTTAATTCACACCCCCCTCTCTCTTTCTCTCTCCCTCCCAACCTTTTCTCTCTCTCGAGTTTATGAGGTCGTTGCAATTGAACTTCCCTTACAACCGAACATAAAAGATGCTCGAACCACCCATGAACAATAAAAGGTTAAGTTATAAGTTTAGTCTTTGAACTTTTAAGTTTGTGTCTAATGGGTCGTTGAACTTTTAAAAGCGTCTAATGGGTCTCTAAACTTTTAATTTTTGTGTGTAACAAGTCCTTGAACTTTTAATTTTGTGTCCGATAGGTACTTGATTTATTCAACATCTTTCATTTTTGTGTCTAGCTAATAGGACTCTTAAACTTTCATTTTTGTGTTTCATAAGTTGATAAATTTTTTTAAAAAAAAATTGTTTAGGGTTTAGTAACCTATTAAACACAAAATTGAGAGTTTTGAGACTTATTAGACATTTTTTTAAAGTTCAAAGAGCTATTAAACACATCAATAACAACTCCAAGACACATTTTTTAAAGGTTGGGGACTTATTAGACACAATTCTAATAGTTCAGGGACAAAACTTGAAATTTAACGAACTATAAAAGTTGTTTCAATTAAACTTTAAGCCAACCCCTTAAATTACAGAGGAGTTGCAATTATTGTACCCTCCAACTTGCAACATTATTGCGGTTAAACCCAACTGCTAACATAAATACAACATAAGAGTTTATAATTGCAACAATTTTAGGAGGATGATTATTTAAATTAAAAGTATTAAAAAAGATCCAGCATTGCCCATTTTTAGTAGTGATAACTCATAACAGCCATTAAAGTTATAATTTAGGGGTGCTTTTCATAATTTCACCTAATAATAAAAACAACAACAAAACAAAAACAATGAAGAGAGAGAGAATAGAGAATAAAGGGAAGCAAAAATTTGCACCTTTCTCTAAGCTGCAGTGTGCTTCAAAATTCAACAAATGATTGCCATGTTGTTGTTGCAGACCAACCACTGGCTTCACTTGATGGAAAAGCTTGGACTGAGCATGACATGACATGTATGTATATGTTTTTTTAAACCTGTAATGTCTGCTTCAACATTTCTGTTATCACCAAAAAGCAAAGCAAAACAAAAAAAAAAGTATTAGCACATTTCAATACTTCCATAATATTGTCCACTTTGAATCCAAATCTAGAGGTAAGATTTTAGGCGACCCAAGAAGTGTGCCTAAAGTGAGAGGCGAGGCAAACTTGAGCCGTTGCATCTTGAAGGCAGCTAAGGCAAGCGCCTTCAACCAAATACATAAGTGAATGCCCGTCCCTTTTTGTCACCTCTCACTTGGAACTACGTTGGCATCCCGAACACACAATACAGTATTCCCATCATTCATAGGGGAGAGTGTGTGTTATTTCAAAAGGAAAAACTATGATGGAATGAATCAGAACCGTAGCAAAAAAAGCAATGATTGTAAAGAAAAAGAAGTCCCTCTAGATTAAAGCCCACCTCAGAAACAAACAAACAAACAAAATCAAGAAAAAAAATACACAAGAAAGGCACTTAGATTAACACAATAGAGCCATCAAACAGTGCCCAACAAGCCAAATCTTGGAAACATTCCCTTCTAAAAAGTTGAAGCTATGATATCTCTCCTATCAGAAACCAAATCAAGCCAAACCCCATGAACAATGAACAATTTAAGAACATATATTCCACCGTTTCAGAGATCCAACAATGAACAATTTTCAATGTCATAAACAGAGAGAGAGAGAGAGAGAGAGAGAGAGAAAGAATAAGAACAAAGCTTAAATATGGCAGCCAAAGCAGTTACAGGTCTTGGGGGTAAAAGAGCAAAAGCCAAAGGGCCTATTAGGGATGTTACAGTTTATGGCATAGCAACAAGGCGATGGAAGGCACATCCTTCTGGCGCCGCCGCAGCAGGTACAGAGAGCACATATCTGGAAGCTCTTCAGCTGCCGCCGGCCGCCGTTCATCGCCACCGCCGTCGTCGTCTCTATCTTCTCCATTAACGGCACCATCATTGGTTCTTGATCGGACCCATTAACCTAAGAAACAACAAGCACACACACAATCAGCTCATTGAATCGGAACATTGAACAAATCGATTTGGGGGAAATGGCAACCAAATGGGTTTTCGATTTTTCGAGAAGTGGGTTTTGAAGAGAAGCGGATTTGATTACTCACGTGGATTGAGGTTGCTTCAATGGCGTCGTGGGCGAGAAATAGCACGAAAATGAGACAAAATGTGACCCCATGAGGCGACATCATGAGAAAAATGGGGTGGAAATGGGGGTTTTTGAGAAGAGTTACAAATCAAGAAAGTGGAATTGGAGTGATTTTTTCATGGGGAGTTTCTCATTTGCTCTTGAACATCAAGAACTTTTCAATTGCTTTGATCTGAGGGATTGAATTTCAATGGAGGTAAGGGGTTTTATTACAGGGTTTTGCAGAGATTTTTTTGGAGGGAGTTTGAAGGTGAAAAATAAGAAGAGGAATTATATGAAGTTGTTGAAGCATAAGCGCAAGTCACGAACTCATATGGCTTTTTTGAAGATTTTTCTTTAAATTTCTGAACCAGAAAGAATGGCCCTCGTGAATGGGGATTGTACGCTGTGGGCAAATTTCTCTTTGTTTGGTTTTTTTTCAATTAAAATAAACAATCTTGTTGCATGTTTCTTTCAGTACTACAAGTCAAACAATTATTAATGTCTTCATTTCTTTTTTCTTTTTGAAATATTGCCTCCCATGTGTGGGTGGAAATCCGAGTTGGAGTGTACGACCTTTTAAAGTAGAGATGTTTTATCTGTGTTGAGTTATAGTTAGTTTATGCTTGGTGGATAAGATACTTGTTACTATTTCAAAGGTTGATAATTTAATTTGCTACCCCTACAATTGTTGAACTAAAAAAAAATTATTAAATTATGCTCAAATTAGCTTATTAATGTCTTAGCTAACTTATGGATGTATTGTAATGGATTAACATGATGGTTTATTTTGTAGTTAATCAATTTGGTCTTCAAAGGTGGTCTCTATTTAGCTCCTATACTATAAATAGTTTTTAATAGTTTTTAATAGTCTCTAAACTTTTAGGATTGTGTCTTTATAGTCTTAAAATATAAGATGTTTTATAATAGATTCCTCAACATTCAATTTTGTGTGAATAGGTCTCTATTGTTAACTCCTCAGTTTAGTGTTTAGGTGGAACACTAATTATTTTATTTGAGGATTATGTGGTAGGTTGGATTTGGGCAATTTCTTGGTGATGCAAGCATTAAACTCATGAAGTTGATGATAGGAATCTTATAATAGGCACAAAATTAAAATTCTTGTGATTTATTGTAAAATACAAAGGCTAGATAAATACAATAACTTGAGCATAGTTCAATTGGTTAAGACATATATTCTCAACCATGAGATTAAAAGTTCGAATCACCTATCCTATATGATGTTGTTGAAAAAAAAAAAAGAAAACTTAGTAAACTTAGCCTATTTTGATACGTATTTTGCTTTTGGTATTTTTATGCTTGAAAACTAAACAGGTTTACTAACATAGACAAAAGGTTAGCAGAAATTTAACTTAATTTAGATGGAATATTATAAAAATAGTAGTTCAAAACAAATAATTACAAATATAACAAAAATTATAAGACAACGCAAATCACCGATTCAAGTTAATTGTAGGCTATAATTATAGTTAATCTTAATCAATTTCGTAAGTTAATGTCAATTTATATTAATTCATGATTATCACGTAAAATAAAAACATACTAATTACCGTGATTTAAAATAGTATTTACAAATTTTCTAAAAAATATTATATTTGAAAGGCTAAATTATAAAAAAAAAAAATACCCCTTAAGCTTAACTATCATATTTCAAAAATACTCATTCTTTCAAAAGTTGCAATATTACCTTTGATCTTTCATAGATGTTTCAAAACTATCTTTGAAATAGAAAATATGTTAGAATATTGGACGAAAAGTACACATGATGGAATGCCGTTCTTTCAAACTTAATATAAACAAGCATCGTTGTCCCATTGATCGCCACATCGTTTCAGATCACCGCTATGTCGATTTTTCGTCCAACATTCTAACGGATTTCTACTAGCTACAAGAGTAGTTTTGAAATATTTATGAAAGATCAAGATACTATTGCAACCTTTGAAAGAATAAGAGTACTTTTGAAACAAATGGCAAAGTTTAGGGATATTTTTAATCATTTAGCCTATTTGAAATATATATGTATGTATGTATGTGATCGCTTTTCAAAAAACAATATATATTTACAAATATTTCATAAAATAAAGCTAATAGTTCAAATTTCTTGATAGACAACTAAAGGTCCAATGCCAGGAGAGAGGTTTAATTTAAGAGGTTATAGAACATCGATGCGGTGTTTGATAAGGAAGCTCGAATAGTCAAGTTAGTAATTAATTAATTATTTTTTTTTTTAAGTTCGTGCAAGGTAGGAGATTCGAACCTATGACCTCTTGGTCGAAAGTACATATTTTATGTTAGTTGCACTATGACAATTAATAACTAAATAATTCTAACGTAAAGAAATAGCAAGTGAATGTTTAAAAGAGTTGGTGAGGTGGAAAAATCAATGTCCACACAACGTAGTTCACTCATATTTCTTCAAGACGTCCAAGGAACTCTCAAATTCAATACCCAACAAAGACGAAATAATTATTGACAATGTGTCCCAAAATAAAGTGAATGACATTAATAATAGAGTAGGAGATTTCCTCATTGGATGACCTATTGAGCTAACATTTTTTTAAAAAATAAACCCATAGACAACTCTTTTGAGACCTTGTGGTTGGTGGTATTGCATTTACCTACATCATGTGGTCAACTCTTTTGCATCACTTCATTTCAAAAAAAAAAAAAAAACTTTTGCATCACTTCTTGAATCAAAGCTTCTTTTTTTATTTTTATTTTTTCTTTTTGAGTTCAACCAACTTGTGGAAGTGGGAGATTTCGACCTGTTGATTGAAGGTACATGTCTTAACCAATTAATTTATGCTTAGGTTGGCCTTCTTGAATCGAACTTTGATCCTACTTCTATACTATTAAGTATATCTAATACTTGCACCCAAAAAAAATCATATAGAACAAAAACACTATAGAAGTAATTATCTAATAATGTCATTGACTTGATCACACTTTTTAGCTAGAAAGAGTTATCGAAGGATGATAGAAACATTTTTCTTGGCCTCATAATCAGTGGCGGATCCAGAAATTTTTATCGGGGGGACTTGATATATTTTGATATTAGTACTGATTCAAAGGTTTATGTCATGGCTTTTTCAAAAAAAAAAAAGAATTTTATGTCGGGGCCTTGATATATTTTTATGTCAAGTTTGAGCCCTTAGGTGAACTTCATAAATAAAAACCCTTGATGTCTCCCGAGTTAGGGCCTTAGGGTTGGCACGGGTGCCCTCGGGTATAGGGGAGCAAAGCTCCGACTCTTGATTTCAAAAAAATATGATTGATATTATTTATATAAGTATATAAAAAAATGAAACTTGAAATAATAATTATAATTTTTGTATAATAATTATAGTTTCTTATAGAATTATTTATTAAAAATAATTTAAGAACGTTTAAAAATATTTTTGTATTATTTTATATTTTGTAAATTGTAAATACTTTATAGGTTGAAGTTTTTTTAAAAGGAAATGCAACTTACCATCCAAATATATAAGAAATAAATGTTTAAATTATTTATTTTAGATTAAAAGAACAATTTTCTATATATTTTTGAATCAATGAAAATAATACTCTTTTATAAATATAAGGTTAAAATACCATTTTAGTCCATGTACTTTATGTTTCATTTCATTTTAGGATTTGTACTTTCAAATGTCAAATTTTAGTCATTGTCTTTCAATAAAGCTTAAATTTGGCCCCTACCGTCAGTTTTAAGTTAATTTTTATCAAAATTGGTTAAACAATAATAATAGTTTTCATGCAATAAAAGACACAATGCAAACATATTTCCAAAATTTATAAAATAAAAGTTAATAGAGAATAATTTTGTTTTTTCAAAAAGTTAACAATAAACTAACAATAGGGACTAATTTTAAGTTTTATTAAAAATATAGAAACTAATATATATGAAGTAAAATGAAATGAAACTCAAAATACAAAGACCAAAATGGTATTTTAACCTAAATATATATATGTAAAAATGCAAAAACGGAATGGGAATTTGAGTAATCCGAGATTCAAACTCGGAATGTAGGGGGGGCTATAGAGCACTACCACCACTAAGGCAAAGGAACTTTTGTTATTTTATATGAATTACCATATAATAATAGGATATCATGAAGTTTAGGGGGGGCTCGGGCCTACTGTAGATCTGCCCCTGCTCATAATCACAAATGATGAAATTTAATTACAATTTTAGTTTCTGAACTTTCAATTTTATGTCTCATAAATTTAACTTTAAAAAATGTCTAATAAATCCTAATATCTTGTAATTTTGTGCCTAATAAGTCTTTAAATTGTCAATTTTGTGTCAAATAGTTCATTGAAATATTTGTCATTTTTTAAAATTCATGAATTTATTGGACACAAAGTTTAAAGTTTAAAGTTTAGGTCTCGTTTGATAGTTAATTCATTTTTTATTTTTTTATTTTAAAAAACAGATTTGTTGGTAACCAATTGAGTTTTTGGTTTTTAAGTTTATGAAAACGTTTTTAGAATTATGAAGAAATTTTAAAAATGAAAAAAAAATCCTAATATCTTGTAATTTTGTGCCTAATAAGTCTTTAAATTGTCAATTTTGTGTCAAGTAGTTCATTGAAATATTTGACATTTTTTAAAATTCATGAATTTATTGGACACAAAGTTTAAAGTTTAAAGTTTAGGTCTCGTTTGATAGTTAATTCATTTTTTATTTTTTTATTTTAAAAAACAGATCTGTTGGTAACCAATTGAGTTTTTGGTTTTTAAGTTTATGAAAACGTTTTTAGAATTATGAAGAAATTTTAAAAATGAAAAAAAAAGTTTTTTAAAAACAGTTTTCGTTTTTGTTTTCAGAGACCATAGCACGCCATTTGATTCATCTTCAATGAATAACCTTGTTAAATGTGGAGTGGGACACACGTTTCTGCTTGTTTTTGTGCCGACCATATTATATTGCCAGGAAAAAAAATTAATTTTTATTCTTTTATTTATTTCTTTCTTTTAAACTTCAATTTTTATTTTTAAATTTGAGTTATATCATTTTTTTTTATTAATTGAACCTTCAACGAAATAAGTGCGGCATTGTTATCTTTTATTCAAAATTTTAAAATTCGCACACTAATTTTTTTTAAAATGTCAAAATCTAAAAAAGAAACTAAATGTGAGGAAAATCTTCACGAAATTAAATTTAATCTATACGCAGAATTGTGAACATGAGCATAACTTATCGAATAAGATATCTACTTTTTTTTTTGAGGTAGTAGGTTTGAATTTCTACCCAACGTTTATCTTACTAAAAAAAATCAATACACAAAATTGATCATTGAATAATTCTTCCATAATTCTAATCAATACATTTAAAACATTACTATTGTTTTTTCAATATGCAATTTTTAAAAAATAAAAATAAAAAATATATAATTTTATAATTATGTATATTAGATGGAAAAGTGTTGTAAAAATAGTTTGGTTTTATTTTTATAAAAAAATATAAAATTAAAAACAGTCATCAAATGTTATTTTAATTATTTAAGAACAAAAACACAGAAAACAATTATCAAACATGTTTTTGGCTTTCAATTTTTAAAAAATAGAAAACTAAAAATAGTTACCAAACATGTCTTTGGTTTTTGGTTTTAAAAAAAAAAACATAAAACCAAAAACAGTTACCAAATATGTATAATTTTTGTTTTTTAAAAACTGAAAACCAAAAATCAAAAACCAAGGTCCCATTTGATAACCATTTAGGCCCCGTTTGATAACCATTTGGTTTTTGATTTTTGGTTTTTGAAAATTAAGCCTATAAATACTACTCCCACCTATGGTTTTATTTATTTTGTAAAACCAAAAACAAAAAACCAAATGGTTATCAAACGGGACCTTAATTTTTAGTTATTTGTTTTTGAAAATTAAGCCTATAAATACTACTCTTACCTATGGTTTTACTTGTTTTGTTATCTACTTGTTACCTATGTTTTAAAAAACGAAGCCATATTTTGAAAACTAAAAAAAAATAGTTTTCAAAAACTTGTTTTTGTTTTTAGAATTTGGCTAAGAATTCAAATGTTTTCTTAAGGGAGATGAAAACTATTGTAGAGAAATTGAGAGAAAACAAGCTTAATTTTCAAAAACCAAAAATCAAAAATCAAATGGTTTTCAAACAAGGCCCAAATTTTTGAAATTCAAGAACTTATTAGACACAAAATTAAAAGTTAAATAACCTATTGGATATTTTTTAAAGTTCGAGACCTATTAAACACAAACATGAAAATGTATGGACTAAACTTTAATTTAACCTAGGAAATATGAGTCTACCTACCCTAACCAAAAAAAATCGTGAACATTTGATCGTTTTGAATTAAACAAACAAGTCATTGAGAAGTTATAACAAAATTATATCTCATACCTTATTTGACTTATTCCCAAAAATAGACATGAATATAAATGTATACTTGCCCACAAATTGCATAATTGCTTTTCCAAATATCCCAAATTCAAACGGCATGGTAAGGTAAAATCAAATTTAAAAATAAACTAAAGAAAAAAATATATAATATTTATTATTATTTCACATTTATAAACATTTTTGGATTGAACTCAAAAAACAACATTTTAGGAATAAATTTGAATTTTTAAAGAAAATATATAATTTATAATGTTAATTTACAAGATAAAACGTCCAAATTATTTAGTAGATAATGATATAAAATTAAGTTTTGATATACATTATGGGCTCGTTTGATAATGTTTCTGTTTCCTGTTTCTCATTTTTCAAGAAACAGACATGTTTGATAAATCATCATGTTTCTTGTTGTTTCTAAATTTTTTAGAAACGTTCTTATTCCTGTTTTTCATTTTTCAAGAAACAGACATGTTTGATAAATCATCATGTTTCTTGTTTCTAAATTTTTTAGAAACGTTTCTAAAAAAATGGCAGATTTTGAGAAACTTCAAAAAGTAGTTTCTCAAATTTTGTTTCTGTTTTTTTTTTCAGGTTTCATGCATGTATTCTTATTTCTCTTTTTACCCATCTCTCCTCTCTCTTCTTTCTCTCTCTTCCATTCTATTTTTTTTTCTTTTAATACTTTTTAATCTTTTTGTTTTTTCTTCTTTTTTATTTTTATTTTTTGATTTATTTCTTTCTATTCGTTCTCTCTCTTTCATCATAATCTTTTTTCTTTTAATAGTTCATTATCTTTTTTTTTTCTTTTTTCCTTTTCACTTTTCTCTTTTCGTTTATGTTTTTCTCTTCTCTCTTATTTTCTTATTTTCTTTTACTTTACATTAACGAGCTTATAGTTATTATTTTCTATTTAATTCTCTATTATTTTTCCCTTTAGTAAGATTTTATTTTTTTATTAAATAAATAAACTAATAATGTATTTCATGTTTACCATTAAATGTAAAAAAATATATACATTATCTTTCTTTTTCTGATTTTACTTGCGTGTATTATTGGCTAATGCATTTTTTAAAAAAATATAAAAATAAAGTTTATTATTAAATTAAAAAAATGTGGGTATGTTCGATTGTCTGACCTTAAACAATTTACAAATTCGTCTAATTGAACTAACTTTTGTAAGTCAAAATCGTTCAAGGTAAATTGATTGAAATGAGAAATAACATTGCAAATCAAATTTGAACAACATTTGAAGGATAAAATTTATTATTATTATTATTAATTAGGTGTTGGGCCTTAATAAAATACTATAACATTTTTATAATTGTTTTATATTTATTTTAATGCATGTTATATGTTTTATTATAGTATATGTACTAAATTTTATTTTTACCAAAAAAACAAGAAACATAAATAGTTATCAAACATGTTTCTGTTTTTAGTTTTTAAGAAACAGAAACAAGAAACGAGAAACAGAAACAAAAAACAAGAAACAAGAAACGAGAAATGAGAACGTTATCAAACAGGGCCTATATTATTAGGAAACTTAAAACCAAAAGCTGGGTAAGGGGGGAGTCAAACCAAGGAACAATTACGCATGCAGGGGGGCTTAAGTCTACTTGCCAACGGGCCAAGACCAAACTTTAGAATAATTATAGATATAAATAAATTGTTCTAAGTTCAGGGGGACTTGCCCTACTTAGATCTGCCACTGATTGTTTGTTCTATTGCAAAAGTAAATTTTTAGGTTAAATTACATATTTTGTACCTAGAAAAAAGTTAAAATTTCATTCCTATTTATGAGGATTTTATCAAACCGTAGAAACTATTTATAAGGTTTTATCAAACTATTAGAATGAAATTCTAACTTCTAAAACTATAAGACTAAATTCTAACTTTCTCCAAATTATCAAGTTTATAATTTAACCATTTTATTTATTTTCTATATAGATACTTGGTTTAGATCTTTTTGTCTTATTACAAAATACGATATTTTATAAAATATTTGGAATGTACCATATTTTTTTTGAAAAAAAAATCTGATAACTCAAAAGAAAAGTTTTAGAGTCTGTAGACCCCTAAATTTGTCCATTATTTTATTTTATTTTGCATTTTTGTAAAAAAGAGAAAATAAAGGAAAATTAGTATATCTTGGTAAAAATTAATTAGCCAAATCAAATATGTAAAATTTGGTAAAAATTAATTAGAGCAAATATCTTATTGACTAATTAATTTGCCAAATCAAATATTTGAAGATTTGGTGTTTTTAATTAAGCCAAATATATTCTTTTATTTGGGAAGGAGATTTCATTATGGACAAATCAAATTTTGAAATTTTTGGAAGGATTAACTCAATCATTTATTTAGGTGTTATTTGATATTATTTTGTTTTATTTTATTTCCTTTAGGTTTTATTTTATTCTTCTCCTTAATTAAAATTGGGGTTTGGGGCTATAAAAAGGGAGGAAACCATCTCTTTTACACACAATCTCTCTCCCTCACACATTTCCCTCAACCACCCACATCTTT
This sequence comes from Trichosanthes truncata, assembly GCA_033996785.1. Classification (NCBI taxonomy): domain Eukaryota; kingdom Viridiplantae; phylum Streptophyta; class Magnoliopsida; order Cucurbitales; family Cucurbitaceae; genus Trichosanthes; species Trichosanthes truncata. Next base: position 29,594,968 of record JAWPNB010000004.1, on the reverse strand, counting down.
CTCTCTCTCATCAAGTCATCTCCACGTTTTCTTTTCTCCAATACAAAATATCCCTCTCAAATTTCTCTCACATATTCTCTCTCCCCCCACAAAAGTTCCCTCTCAAATCTCCCCACATATTCTCTCTTCCCCCACAAAATCTTCCTCTCTCTCACTCACGATTTTTGACTCCAACATACATTTTATTTTTAAAAAAAAATTTGAAGTAAAAAGAGAAAATCCTCTTCTCACTTGCTCCACTCAACCAATTGATCCCTCCCAAGGTAGCTTGCGGCAATTTCTTCTCTCCGGTAATATTACCCCTTATACAACGGTAATCTTTGATGAACATTCTATTTTTCATTCATTGTTTTTATTTTTCCATCATTTACTCAATTGTGTTCTTTAGCATGTTTCCTTAAAGATATATGTTTAGATATAAAATAAAAGCATGTTGAGATATTCTTTGCTTGTTAATATCGTGTTTCGAAGTCTTAGTATATAGGACATTATGCGAATAAATTCTAAGTTTTTTTTAGCATAACAATTACAAGCATGTATTATGTCTTCCTATTTTTTATGTTGGCATGCTATTTAACTAGGAACTTAAAATTATTTATCATATAAATTTATATGTTAGATTTGTAAATTCTTGTATTTATTATTATTATTATTATTATTTTGTACATTTATATTTAGTCCATTGTTTTTTTTTTAGACTCTAATTTGGAATAAGGAAATTTTCCAATGATGGAACTTTAAGTCTTCGGGAGGCCGATAATTTAAGGTTCTTGAGGTAAAAAAATCAATATCTTGGGATGCCGAGATTTGATTTAAATATTTTTCCTTAAAAAAAATAAATAAATAAAATTGTGTTCAATAAAGTTTTTTTTGTGCAATTATTTATCTTTTCATGAATTCTTCCTTTTTATATTTTCTATAAAAATACAAAAAAAAATTGCATGAAAAAGTTTTCTTTCCTTAAAAAAAAAAGAAGTTATTTAAAAGGAAAAATATTTGATTGAAGTTTTCCATCTTAAAAAAAATAATAAATAAATAAATAAACTTTTTTTATAAAGGATACGAAAAATACTTTCATAAAGAGCATTTTCATCAAAGAGAATTTTTTTTCTAGGAAACTTTGTTTTGTCTAAATTTGAAGTTTTCCTTTAAAAAAAAATATTTTCCATAAAAAAGTACAAAGGAAAAATAGTTTTACAAAGAGTATTTCCATAAAATGATTTTCTTAAAGAGAATTTTGATTTCTCTAAAAAAAACATCCCATTGATTTCTTTTCAAAACATTAAATCAAAATCTAAAATATTTTTTTTAAAAAAAAGTTTCACTTCTTTAAAATTAGAAAAATAATAAAGAATTTCCTTAAAAAGAATCATTTTATCACAGATGTTTTTAAATTAATAAACCAAACATCTTCCTAAAAAAAAACTTTCCTATGATGGAGATTAGGAAATCAAGATGTTGATTCTCTAATATTCTTGAGGTAATGAATTTATTTTGGGATGCCAAATTAAATTCAAATAAATTTTGAATGGCTTTATGCCACCCATAATTATTGCTCATTATTTAATTTAAGAATAATGATCAGTAAAATATGGGACATTTAAAAATCAAAACCAAAAACTTTTTTTTACAAAGGTCATTTTCTTTTGAAATAACACAAGAATTGTAAAATTTCGTTTCATTGAACGAGTGTTGTGGGGTGCTAATACCTTCCCCATACACAAACGACCCCCGAATCCAAAATCTTTTATTCGCAGATCATCTTAACACATTTTTGGGTGCCCAGTCACACCCTCTAAATAAAGGCTGGTGGCGACTCCATTTTCCTCCTTTTGGAAACAAAGTTGGCCACTCCGTGTCGCAAACCCGTAGCGACAGAGTCCTTTCTATAATACCTCAATTGGTTATTGGACTCTCCCATTAAGAGAGTGTTAAATGTGTGAAAAAATTTCCAGTCCAATCATTTTTTTAGTTCAATACCATGTGGAGTGAGAATTTGAATCTCAGATCTCTTGGTCAAAAGGATATGTCTTAACCAATTAAACTATGATTAGGTTGGCTCAATAATAAATTGAGGTAGTATGAAAATTTTACCCTACAATTGTAGTATTATAAATTTTCCCATTAATATGTTTATGTGACTATGTGGGTAACAATTTCTTTTCATTCTAAAAAAATAATAATGATAAAAAGAAGGTAATGGTTTCATTTATAAATTTTAAATTTTAAATTTTTTTTGAAGAGAGCATGTAAAATTAAAAACTTTGGTCAATCGAAAATTGTCAATGAAATGATGCTATAATTAGTTTAATCAAATATTTAAGAGAAATTGTAAGTAATGGCTAAAAAAAATAGCCATAATGAAAAATAGCTGAAAACTAGTGATATTTAGAATTATGCCTACCATGATTTAAGAAAGAGAGAGTGAATACTTTTTGTTCCATTTATACCCTTGGTATATACTCGTATTCACAGTCAACTCTCACAAAATATATTTCTTTTTTTAAAAAAAAAATATCCTCAATATTCTCTCATCTCTTTCCATAACTAACTTGCCCCCTAAATTTATGCATTTTTAAATTCTCTTATTTTTTAAATTTCTCCATTTTCAAACACTTCATCTAATTTTTCAACGTTCTTTGTGGTTTCTTTAATTTTTCAAGATGCAATGTAAACAAACGAAAACTGTGCTTGATAAATGGAAGGAAAAAAAATGCAGAGAAGTAGCTACAGGATCATTTGATTTTTGGAGGCGAAAACGAAGGTTGATAGAAATATATACATCGAGAATGTGATTGGTTCAACGACTCTTGCTCTACTAATTTCTATCGCTAAAGGCCAAAGGGAGATGAAACAAAGTTAAAGATTGAAGAAAACCAAATGGATAGCAGAGTTTCAAATGAAATGGGTTGTTGGGGAAGATGAAGAGCATTTTTCATTGTTTCTTTAATTTTCCAAGGCAACGTCTACAAACAAAAATTGTGCTTGGGTAAATGGAAGGAAAAGAAAACCAAGGAAGAAGCTGTAGGAATAAAGAAATCGATCGAACACATTTGATTTTCAAAAGCAGAAACGACAGTAGATAGAAATATATACCTCAAGATTGACATTTGCATTGTAGATAATGATATCCACAGGGACGGGGCAAGCCTAAAGGAGCTAGTAAGCAAGAGAGGTCCCTGTATACCGTGGGTCGTCAAGAGGAACCAGTAAACAAGAGGAAATATCTAATCGAACTTGATCGGGTCCAACAAGTATTTGTATATGCCTTAATGCAGGGTTGAGCTTCGTTCGCTAGGACAAGGGATGAAGGGCAAGAGTTTGCTTTATTGTTGGGTTTGGAAAAAATCAGTCGTATAAACAATGGGGGAGGTGAGGGGGTTTCAAGTGGAGTATTAATTATGGCAAGTCGTTAATGATGACATTTTTACCTCTGTAAACGACATGTGTGAGGTATTAGTTTTTATATTCAATTTAAATTTTGCACACTTAATGGATGATTACACATATTTCCATTTCATTAAATTAATACAGATGTATGGTCCAGTATATACTATAAGTTAGATGCAAATTCAATAGCTCGTCATTTAAATCGTTGTGTTCATCTATGTAACCTATGCATTGTTCTGCAAAATTAAAAAGCTTGTTATATTTTGTAGGCTTAGAATCTTCTCCCCTAAGAATCCTACATTTTTGTAGGCTTTTATTTAGTTAGGTAGGGAGTAGAAAATGTAGGTAGGGGAATTTTAATCCCAATATAATTATAAAATCGTAATATAAATAATGTAAAAAAAGATATAGACATTTTTCTAAATGTAAACAATTTTAATTATTTTTCAGTAGGGGCTATCAATATTTAGCTCTTTTTCTAGTTGTCCCAATAATTAAAGTCCACTAAAAGTCAATTATGCCAAAGCCCAAATAAGTAGTTTGCGTAAGGGAGATTGGGCCAAAGTCAAAATGGCCCAAGCCCACTTGAGAGGTGAAAAAAAAGCATCAGAAACTATGCTATAAGGGGTCGTTTGGCCCATGGGTTTGGGTTGGGATGGGTTTGGGTTCCAAACCCAAAACCATGTTTGGCACAAGGTGTTTCAAAACCCACACAACCCCATGGCTTACAACAGTGCAACCCCATGGGGTTTGTGCCATGTTTTCCTCTTCCATTTGCCGTTTTCCATTTCGGGCGACCACTCCGACAACAACTCAGGCGACCATTCCGATGACAACTCCGGCGACCACTTCGATGACAACTCCGGCGACCACTCCGACAACAACTCGGTGACCACTCCGACAACAACTCCGGCGACCACTCCGATGACAACTCCGGCGACCACATCGGCGACCCGACCACAGCTAACGATTACCTTCGACGACCACTGCAATGAGAACTCTAGAGACCAGTTCCATTTACCATTCTCCATTTCTAGCGACTACTTCGACAACAACTCTGATGACAACTCTGGCGACCACCCAACAACCACCGATAACAACAACTCTGACGACTACAACGGTGACCCGACCACCCCTGACGATTACCTCAAACAACCACTGCGATGAGAACTCGAGAGACCAGTCTGACGATTACCCCTGCGACTTAACCACCCCAACAACTAGACACCCCGATAACCCAACCACTCAAACAACCCGACTTGCCCGAACCACCGACAACAACCACTTCAATGATCCGATCACCCGACAACCATAGTTGACGATCACCTCGAAAACCTGACCACCTAGCAACCACCTAGTGACCACTCCGATGACCTGACCACCCTGATGACTACTTCGGCGATTACCCCGACGACCTGGTAACCCAACCACCCAAAACCACTATTGACGACTACCTGGTGACCACCCTGGCGACTCCAACAACCCAACCACTGCCACAACCACCCAGCAACCACTCCGGCGACATGACCACCCTGATGACCACTCCAGTGACCCGACAACTACTGCTGAAACCACCCAACGACCATTCCGGCGACCTGACCACCGTGCAATCACCACCGGCGACCACCTTGGCATACCTAAACACCCCATCAATCCAACCACCCCAACGACCACTCCAACAATCACCCTAGCGACCCAACCACCTAGTCAATATTTTAAAAGGGCCAGCGTGGACGAGCTATATGCAAAACTAAAGGCGATCCCAGGGATGACAAAGCAAGACTGAATGGCTGTTGCAAAGACTATTCTCTCGGATAGTATGATGTTGAACTCCTTCTTTACATTCACCCTATATTGGAAGTATGATTACTACGTGAAAATTTTGGGGAAAGCACCTAGAATCTGACTCTCTTTTCATCACTTTCATCTACCACTCTTATGACTTACATTTGTGTTTGGACAACTACTTCTACTTTCTTGTCATTTCATCTGGAATGTGTGTTATAATATTTTTAGAACTAGATCTTAGTTCTAATTTTTGGTTTTACTTTACCATTGGCAACACCATTCTTACATTGCACTTATTAATTATCTGTTGCTACGCATAATCTTCAATTTTATGTCATCATGAGTGGAGTGAATGAGATAGCATATAGTTATACAAACTACACATAGTATAATTCAAATTGAACTATAGTTGTAACAATTGCTTTACATAATTGGTTAAATATTTGGTATGTAACACACCAAAAAAATTATGAAGTTAAAAAAATGGAGTAGGAAAAAAAAACAGTGTAAGATTTTTTTTTAAAATAATAAACAGTTTGAAAAATTATAAAAAAAAAAACAAACTAAACAAACCCAGCCCAACCCTGCACCCCAAACACAGGAATCAGAAACCCCAGGATTTCTGATTCCAGCCAAGAAACCCTAGGGTTCCAGAACCCCAGGGTTTCTGATTCCAAACCAGCGCGCCAAACAGCCCCTAAGGGTCATTTTCAAAAGAGAAATTGTGATAAATGGATCCTTTAAGGAACTTGTTTACAAATATATCCAATTTGTTTAAAATTTACATGTACGGATTTTAACCATTTTTAGAACTATTATACGGTTTTTTAGGACGAAATTGCCCCCACTGACAGTTGTGTACTTTTTTTTTCTTATATAATTTGAAATTAGAATTTCCTTGTATACGTTTCTACAGTTATTAATTTCAATTTGTAATAAATGTTATAGATTTTTTGTTTATCTCTTCCATTAGTAGAATGCCATAATTATCAAGACACCATTAATGTTTAGTTTTAATTTCTAATCATATTTAATTTATGATTTTCATTTCCACCGTCAACCTCTATCAATTTTTTCATTTCTTCTACTTTAACCAATTCCTTTTCTGACACCAATTTTTGGTGGCAACTACATTTTTCAACACCCATTTCCGTTTGGGTTCAATGTTGAGTAAGTTGTTTTATGTTTGCATAATATATAGAATAACAATTCTATCTATATTCTGTCTTTAAATCTTTGTATATATGATACCATTATGTATGATATATACATGATATATATGGATCATAGGTAGGTTCACACATACTGGATTTTCTCTCAACATAGTCGCAAACACAATATTATAGAATTAATATAATCGAGCAAATATAGTACATTTATATTTATTATTACATCTTATAAAAATATGTATTCTACCTTGAATTTCTTTCATATACACTCAGTATATTTATTGATGTACAAATATGTACTCGATATATTTGTTCGTTACCACCACATTTTGTTCCCTTCCAAAATATAAAACATGGTATGAAAATAATTTTATTAATATAAAGAGTAACATTTCACCAGCTTTTAATGATAAATTTAACAACTAGGTAACTTACTAAATATACCCTTACATATAGGAAATATAAACATGGTATGAAACTATATAAGAACCATATACAACCCCACCAGGTACAATGTTTACAAATTTGAGCTAATGTCGTCGGCGCAAAGAATGAAATGAGATCGAGCTTATGATTGCCCATAGTAGTTTTGGTGGCTCTATAACCATCAGAGGGCATAACTCCATAAACAACCGAGACATTAATGTTAGCCTTCTCCCAAACAACACCATCTTGAAAACACCTACTAAAATAATTGTCATCCACTTCAATTTCTCAAATTCCTCAATGATTGTGTTTTGAACAAAAGGTCGAACATTTGTGTTATCAACTCCAATTTCTTTTTCTACTTGTTTATCTTCCTGTAAGGTCAATTTAAGAGATTAGTAATTAATATTATAGATTTGATATATACATGGTTATATACTATCAATACATGGTATATGAAAAACCATTTAACATTATGTTCCACATTTATCCCACCAACTATGTATCAATAGAAGATAGAATATCTAGACCAACTTCAAGATCTCTTCCCGTAAGGTCAATTTATATAGAATATATTAATAAATAACATGACGGATGTTATATAGATATGGTTATATATAATACTAATACATGGTATGAAAAATGATTAAACCTTAATTTCCACATTTTCCAATTTTCCAATGACTAAAATGGTTTATATCAATCACAAATTCTTTTTCTACTCGTTTTCTTCTTGTCATGCAAATTTAAAAACATCATTGAAATACTTTTTGTTCTAAATTCATATACCATAAAGAGGTTAATATACTAGTTATATATAAATTATACCTTTTCATTAACTTTTTCATGTTTGTACTAACTCATTACTCTATCTCCATTATTTGGTATTTGAAGGGAGTAAAAATAAGACCCATATTCCCAATACGAAGTTGAAAAATGTTGAATTAATCGGTATACCAACATTCTCAAATTCGACATTTTTACCTTTTGTAGTTACATCTTAAAACCAAAAGTACACAATTTGTTATGGTATATTTAATAGACATATATATTAATACATAAGCAGTATATATAATACATAGCTCTTAGACTAATTCTTGGTGTATTTTGTTTTCACAATTGTCCAGTATACTAGTTATATATACACAAAACATATTTTAATAGTGAAATAGATGCTACACTATTGTATATATGATTTTAGTAACTAGATAGTGGAAAATTTTCCCTATATTTGGTTCCATTTAGTGAAAAAAATTTCACACAAAGTTTCATAATATTCTCATAAGTTTGTTTCCCAAAAAAAATCTCATGAGTATATATTTTTGCACATCAATATTCATAGATGGGGAAGGAATATTAGCCGATCAATGAAATTGAAACAATCTAAAAGCTACTCCAATCGACAAATTTAAAAATACAATGGTGGTTTATACAACTTTTTAGTTCAACACCCTAACATCTGCATCCAAATCGTTCTTCATCTTCTACAAATTTAAAATTAATAAAAAAATTGAGGTAAAAGAAACTAACCAGTACGTAGTTTGTTCTTCTTTTGATGGAGGTTTGATAGAAAGATTTCTACTGGAGCAACAATGGATGCCAAAAGTTTGGAAGAGATTTTTGTGTGGAGAAGATTTGGGTGCATGATTTTTGATTTGAAAGGAAAGTTAGAACGTGAATCTGGAAGGAAATTTGAGAGTGTGATTCTTGCGTTTTTTTAAAAAGGTATCTTAACAGTTTTTCCATATTTAAATATAATATAATTTTTTTGTATATTGATTTTTACAAGTGGGCATTTTAGTAATTGGGCTGTACAATTGAATGGTAGGTTTTAAAATAAGTGGCCATGAATGCAAATTTTGGAAAATCTGGACATTAATGCAATATGGGTCTATTGACCAACCCATTTATGTATTTCACCCTTTTCAAAACCATATTTTACTAATATCTACAAATTTACTTATTTTCACTTTTAGACTTGAGAATTTGGAATCCTTTCTTTTACCATTTTATCTTTCATTAATGCTTCCATCAATATTTATCGATCTATTTTCATTATTAATTTGTCAAATTGAACATATATCAATTAGGGTAAATTAGGGTGATTTAATAAAAATTGATTTTCAAATAAATTTATTATAAAATATTTTTTAGTATTATTTTCAAAAAAACTTTTTAATATTAAAAATCAGTATTTAGTCTTTCCATAATTACAAAAATATTATTTGATGGTCATTAATGAGATTGTGCCCAGATTGTCCTTTTCTTCTTTATTTTTTCTTATCTTCAGTATTCATTTTGTTTAATTTGTTCTATATGTGTCATTTTCATTTTTATTTTGTTTAATTTGTTCTATGTGTCATTTTCATTTTATTTTATTTTTCATTCTCATCTTATAGTATCTAGCTGCAAGTGATTTTGTTTAAGATGTTCGACTTTTTTTTTTTCAATTTTGTCTTCATTTCTCCATTTTCATCAAGTTTCTTCCTTCAATTTTTTTTCTCACTATAGTCATGTATATCGGGTTTTATTGTCATACATATAGTCACAAACACAACATAATAAATGATATTATTAAATTAATATAATTCAGCATATATACTACTTTTATATTTATTATTCCTTTTATGCAAATATGTATTTGACCTTATAAGAATTCCACTATATACATGTTGTTGCCAAATTTTGGACAGGAGAATCTCAACTGACCTCCACGTGACAACCACGATGAATTTGTAATTTGGAGGAAAGAGGTGACCTGCAAAAGAGAAAAAACTAAGGACTGATGTGGTATTTGCCACACCAGCTTCGATACTTAAGTTAGCTAAGAGAATTTGAGTGCAGTAAGCTATAATTTAGAGAATGAGGGTTAAGTTGAACTCCCTTTCTTTGAGTATGACGTATTTATAGGACATTTGTTTTCCATATTCCTTTTTAGATAAGGATATAAAAGGTTTCCCCTTCTATTTAGGAATTGAATTTGAAAAGGTTAATCTTATCTTGCAAGATTCCCTTATAATTCGAGTTTACTTCTTTAGTCCAATTTCACCCACAACATTAGCCTCCACTCCCTAGTTAGGATTCGAGATTGCGTGTGGAGTAATTGCATGGAGCCTGACTTGGGAGTAGCCTATTAATTTTGGAGTCATTGTTGACATTTCGAGGTCTGCCTCGAATTATCTCTAGTTATTGTTGTCCATCATTGTGAGGATATTCAGTCTCCTAGAGTGTTGGTTTCTCTGTTTTCTAGTATGAATTTTAGGCTTCCAGGGAGTACCTCAGATCATGCTCAAGATTGTCATTCAACCCCGTAGGGAACATTTCGGTTTTTTCTGGCAAGTAACTTCATTTGGAGCACATTTATTGTGAATATCCGATTGAAAGAAAATTTCATTGGATCTTCTTGTGAATTCCTTCAGTTGGTATATATGATGAAAAAGCATATCATCCTCAAGATTGTCGTTCGTAGGGAACATTTCGGTCTTTTCTGGTGAGTAGCTTCATTTGGAGCACATTTATTGTGAATATCCGATTGAAAGCGAATTTCATTGGATCTTCTGGTGAATTCCTTCAGTTGGTAAATATGATGAAAAAACCTTCTCATTAAGCCCCCATGTCTTCATAACTTTGATTTTCTCAATTCATGTATGCAAGGTAGAGCACTCTCGTTCCCCACAGAAGATGCCAACTATTGTTGCCAAATTTTGGACAGGAGAAATCTCACATGACCTCCACGTGACAACGATGGTGAATTTGTATTCTTGGGGGAAGAAAACGGCCTATAAGACAAGAAAAACCTAGACACTGGTGTGGTGTAGGTCAAACAGGCTCCGATGCTTAAGTCAAAGAGAGTTTTGAGAGAATTTAGGAATTCTAGGAGAGTGTTGTAGGCTGGAATGAACTTACCTTGCTCTCCCCTTGAAGGAAAGCTTAAATAGCTTCCTTCCTAGGGTTTTTCGTGGGTTTTCGTCTTCGAATGGGGAAAGGAAAGATCGAATTGGGCTGAACCGAGAGCACACAGGCCATGAGGGACCGACGCAAGGCCCAAAATTGAACCTTGCCATGTGGTCGGCCTCTGCCTCGATCGAGGCCGACCACAGGCTTGGGCCGAGCCTAAGCCCCGACCTTCATCCCTCCAATGCTAGACCATGGCAAGGCCCAAAATGGGGCCTTGCCATGTGGTCGGCCTGGCTTGGGCTTCGGTCCAAGCCCGTTTCTTCGTCCCTTCTCGTTCTGGGTCGGCCTCTTGTCGGTTTCGGTTCGTTTTGATTTCGTATTGGGCTTCTTTCCTTATTTGGCCCTTCATTGCAACCCTTTAGTCAGCTCATTCTTGTTGGTCCAATTTCACCCATAACATTAGCCCCTACTCCCTAATTAGGATTCGAGATTAAGAGCGTGTGGAGTAATTGCATGGAACCTGACTTGGGAGTAACTTATTAAGTTTTGGAGTCATTGTTGACATTTCGAGGTCTGCCTCGAATTATCTCTAGTTATTGTTGTCCATCATTGTGAGGATTTTCAGTCTCCTAGAGTGTCGGTTTCTCCATTTTCCAGTAGGAATTTTAGAGTTCCATGATGCTTATCTCTCATCTTGGTTTCTCCGTTTCCTATTGGAATTTTAAGGTTCCGTGACACTTATTTTGCATCTCAAATCATCCCCAGGATTGCCGTCTAACCCCGTAGGTCAGTCTCTTCATGGTGGAAAAGATTCTCCTCTGGATGTGTGTTCATCCACATCCTGGAGAAAATTTAGGGCTCTAAGGTTCTCCTTGAATCTCCCCAAGATTGTCGGCCAACCCCCTAGGGAACATTTTGATCTTTCTTGGGGGCTAAGACTTTCCTCTGGATTCGCGATCTGTGCCGTTTTCCTGGAGAGAATATATAAATTTGAGGGCATCCTCAAATTTAAGTGAGATTGCCATCAAACCCCGTAGGGACTATTCTGGACTTCCCGACCTCCCGTATGAGGGAATTTTGGCTATCTTGTAGCCATGTAGCTTCATGACCTCCTGCTAGAGGGAATTCTTGGCTATTTTGTAGCCTCATAGCTTTTCGCTTTTCATAAGCGTTTTCTGAACAAATGTAGCTTCATTTCAAGCTAATACCGTGAGAGGATAAGAGGAAATAAGCAATGGAGTGAGCATCGGGGGCATGAGGTCTGGTCGGCCTAGGCCGAGGCTTCCTTGGCGCTTCTGCTAGGCGCGTGCCTGTAGCTCCTTGCGTTATGCCGTGTACAAGTTTTCCTCAGTCTTACCATCTTCTTCTTAATTTTTTTTTTTGGGAGTCAACTTGTTTTGGTCTTTCCCTAGTTAGTCAAGAGAATTGAATTAGAATCGGTTTTACTCCACCCCTTCTGCTGGAAGCTTGGATTTAACCTCAAATTCTTCTTGTAATCATTGTACTGGGAAGAGGTTGGTCTTGGCCAAGGTGGTCGGCCTCGACCAAGATGGTCAGCCTTGGCCACCCTACCTCAACATCTCTGTTTATGCTTCTGCTTCGTGTGTTTTCTATAACTCACGATTTTGTTGCTTCTGTGTTTTCAAATATGCCCTCTATTGTCAGCTTGTCCCTCTTATCTTTTCAATCTCAATGTAAGACTTCTTCTTTTGTTGTTCAATAGAAGTTTAATTTCTATTTATCATCATTGTCCTTCTTTAATGAATTCTATTTCAAAAAGATAAACTCTGATAAATAGGATTACTAAGTCTTATTGATCAAGATGAATTGATAAAAAGGGAGTCTCTCACTCATGAACTCAAGCCACCAAACCCAAAGAAATGACTTACTTGCAACTGAATGGGTCGTTTGGTTCACAGGTTTGGGTGGTTTGTTAAGCATGGGGTTGTTAAGTCTGGGTTTGTTAAACCAGTGTTTGGATGGTGTCAAGTCTGGGTTTGTTAAGTCTGTATTTGCATTCTAATTTGTTAAACCTAAGTTTATTAAAAGTGTATTTGATTGGTAAATTTAAAATTTGTAATAAATAATAGAAATTATTTAATTAAAGTAATACAAACTATATATTAAATTATATTTAAAATGTAACTTTATTATGAAATTAGAGAGTATTATTTTAATAATAAATAAAATATTTTTAATACATTTGTCAACTCAATTTTCTTCCAATAATTATTTTATAGAATAAATATTTAATTGTTCATAAAAATATTTTCAGACTATGTACCAAAGCGTGAATAAATATAAACAATTTTTTTTATATAAATATATCCAACATAAAATTAACTATAAAGAAAATGTTATCAATTGTTTATTTAATGATTTATAACTTGTTGTGCTATCAAAAGTTATTTACTACTTATCATCAAAATTACTATTGAACTTAACTTTCTATATTTAACTATTACATAAGGTTATAAAGTTAAAATATTTTAAATAATATTATTTTAAAAGCTATTAAATTCAAGATACACTAACCAAAATAGTTTAATTAATTAATTTTACAAATATTATGTTTTTAATTGAGTATGATAACATGATTTTTATATTTTCATAAGAAAATAAGTTTAGGAAAGTTGTGGATTTAGAAAAATGGATTTTATTTTATGAAATGGAAATTGACGTATTAAATTTAGGTTTATATAACGTGTGTGGTTTGGAATTTATAATAAAATAATTTTTATTATAATTTATATGTTAATAAAAATTTTAAAATATAATAATAAGTTTCTTCACGATGAACATCTCGTACACCATATCATTCTCTTCAAATTTGGAAAAACAGAGCACCAATTTCTCCAATCGCTCCAAAAATTTAACAACAATACTGTATGATATGAAGCCATATCGTCGATTGTGAAGGTGAAGAACATCTTGGGGTTAATGGAAAGGGAGAAGAGAGAACAAATCTTGAGAGGAGAGATAAAGGAAATTGTTATAAGTGAAAGGAAGAGAAATTGTGAGAATATGGAAGAGAGATGAGAGAGAAAGAGGGAAGGAAAATTGGGAGAAGAAAAAATGGGTAAATGGGTACAGTGCATAAGAGAGAGGAGAGAGAAAGAGGGAAGGAAAATTGGGAGAAGAAAAAGTGGGTAAAAGCAAATAAGAGGGTTTAACAAAATGAGGAGAAAACGGGGGGTTAAATTACTTGGGTATATGGGTTTGTAAAATTGGGAACCAAACATGAGTTAGGGTAATTAAACCCAAACTTCTCACTTGGTACCTGGGAACCAAACACATCCAAGTGATTTTGGTAACTTGCTTGGCCTCGGCCTATGAGCTCGGCATCGGCTTTAGTTTGTTTGAAGTTGTTGACTTTTTTGGCTTGTTTGGTGTAGTTTCTGCATATTGTTCAATTGGAGAGACATATCTCTTTAGTAGCTTCTGCCTTTTATTTAATAGAGAGACATATCTTCTATGTAGCTTCTCATTTGATGAGGAAATCTAGCTATGCTGAGTCTATGCTTTATTCACAAAGTTCATGATGATTTCGAGGAAGAATAATATTTTATTCATGTTAATCAGTTTTTGAGAAAACACAACAATAGTAACCATAGAAAAGTAATTTATTGATAATAGATCTTCAGGTGTTTTGCGTTCTAAGGATGGGAAAGAACCTTTCCTTTATAATCAATTAGAGTGTGTCAGGCCTGACAATTCTTGCAATTTGGTACGGTCCTTTCCATGTTGGACCTAATGCACCTATTAATGGATCTTTGGTGTTTTGCATGACTCTTCGTAGTACAAGATCTCCTTCTTTGAAGCTTCGTCTTCTAACTATTGCATTGTAATATCTTGAAATTCTGTTCTTGTATTCTGCAGTTTGAAGATGAGCTTTTTCCCTGTGCTCTTCTAATAGGTCTAAGCTCAGTTTCATTAACTCCTCATTTTGTTAAGGGTCAAATTCCTCTACTTTTGGTGAGGGTAAACCAATCTCCACAGGAATGACTACCTCTGCCCCATAAGTAAGTGAGAAAGGAGTCTCGCCTGTGGTAGATCTTGCAGTTGTTCTGTATGCCCATAGCACATTGGGTAACTCCTCTGCTTATGCTCCTTTTAGATTTTCTAACTTTGTCTTGAGATTTATCTTGATAATCTTGTTCACTGCTGCCCATTGGCTTGTGGATGTGTTGAAGATGAACATCGATGATTGATGTTAAGATCTGAACAAAATTTTCTGAAGGCTGCATTATCGAATTGTTTTTCATTGTCTGAAATAATGACATTAGGAATTCCAAAACGACATACTATGTTTCTCCATACAAAGTTGGTTATGTTCTTTTATGTAATTGTTGCCAATGCTTCTACTTCAGCCCATTTTGTGAAGTAATCAACTGCGACCACTGCAAACTTAGTTTGTCCTTTACCTTGGAGAAGAGGTCCAATAAGGTCTATTCCCCATTGTGCAAAAGGCCATGGACTTACTATATTTGTTAGTGGTTCAGGTGGTTGTCTTGGTACTGGAGCAAATCGTTGGCACTGGTCACATAATCTTGAGAAGCTTCGAGCATCTTGGAGCATCGTTGGCCAATAATATCTTTGTCTTACAATTTTATGACATGAGGATCTTCCTCTAGAATGGTTGCCACATATTCTGCCTCAGTAGGTGTGAGACACCTTAGTAGCGGCATTGAATAACCTCTCTTATAGAGTTTACCTTCTCTGAGTAGGTAATGAGATGATCGCCTCTGTACCCGTTTGGCTTCTAATATTTCTGAGGGAAATTTTCCCTCTTTCAAGTACTCTAATATGGGATCTATCCAGGAAAGGTCTTTCCCGGCCTCGGCCTCATTCTCCTCGTCCTCGGCTTGAGTTGGCTCGTTCCCAATTTTAGCCTCTTCGTCTCTGAAAATCGTTACATCAGTTTCTAGTATCTCTTCTATGTTTATGGTTGGCTCAAATAGGATTTCAATTGGAACTGTTCTACTCAGTTCAGTTTCATAGGTGGCTGCTAATCGAGCTAAAGAATCAGCATTGGCGTTTTGTGATATTGGAATTTGCTTAAACTCATGTTTGGGGAATGAGGTAAGTAGTTCCTTGACCTTCGATAAATACTTTGCCATTTTTTGCCCTTTAGCTTGATATTCTTCAGTTACTTGCTTTACTATCAATTGAAAATCACTAAGGACTAAAAGATTGGAGATCCATATTCCCCTGGCGACCTTTAATCCTGCTACGAGCGCTTCGTATTCTGCCTCATTATTTGAGGTTCTAAAGTTGAATCTGAGAGCATATTCATACCTTTCTCCTTCGAGAGATTCAACTAAGATTCCTGCTCCACATCCTTTGACATTGGACGATCCATCAACAAAGAGTTTCCAAGGAAGATTAGGATCTTCTGGATGAGATGCCTCCACCTTCATTATGCTTTAAAGGTGGTCGACCTCGGCCTCTGCATGGTTGGCCTCGGCCCCTGCGTGGTCGGCCTCAGGCCTTGAGTGGTCGACCTCGGTCCGTAGCGAAGTGAGCTCAGCAATGAAATCCGATATTGCTTGTCCTTTGATAGATGTCCTCGATTTGTAGTGGATATCGTATTCACTAAGCTTTACTGCCCACTTCATGAGACGTCCTAAAGCTTCTGGCTTTTGCAACACTTGCTTGAGAGGAAAGTTTGTGAGGATAGTGATCTTGTGTGCTTGGAAGTAAGGACGTAATCTTCTTGTTGAGGTAACTAAGGCAAGTGCAAGCTTTTCTACTTGAGGGTATCTAGTTTCAGCCCCCACCATTGCTCTGCTTGTGTAGTAGACTGGCCTTTGGTGACCATTCTTTTCCTTGATTAGTAAAGAACTTACAGCGGTGTTAGAAGCTGCTACATAAAGTAATAATTCATCTCCCTTAATTGGTTTGGCTAGGAGGGGAGCTGAACTTAGATAAACCTTCAATTCTTGAAAAGCTTGTTCACATTCTTTAGACCTTCAAATTGAAGACCTTTCTTCAAAATTTTAAAGAAAGGTTGACATCTGTTAGTAGCTCTACTAACAAACTTGTTCAGTGGTGCAATTCTCCCATTGAGACTCTGAAGTTGCTTGAGATTGGTTGGAGAGGAAATCTCTAAGATGGTCTTTATCTTGTCAAAATTTGCCTCGATTCCTCTTTGGTGTACCATGAATCCAAGGAACTTTCCTGATGTTACTCCAAAAGCACATTTACTTGGATTCAGTTTCATCTTGTACTTTCGAAGTATTTGGAATGCTTCATGGAGGTCAGTTTCGTGTTGATGTGCTTTAATACTTTTTACTAGCATATCATCCACATACACCTCCATATTCTTTCCCAGCAATGGGGCAAACATTCGATTTACCATTCTTTGGTAGGTTACTCCTGCATTCTTGAGACCAAATGGCATGACTTTGTAACAGTAAAGCCCTCTATTAGTAATGAAAGAGGTCTTTTCTTGATCAGGTCCATACATCTTGATTTGATTGTATCCAGAGTAGGCATCCATGAACCTTAATAACTCATGGCTTGTTGTTGCATCTACCAACTAATCTATCATAGGCAAAGGGTAACTGTCCTTAGGACATGCCTTATTTAGATCAGTGAAGTCGATACACATGCACCATTTTCCATTAGACTTTTTTACTAAAACCACATTGGATAGCCATTGAGGATAATGGACTTCCTTAATGAAATTGGCTTTTCGTAAATCATCTACATGGCTGGCTATGATCTCGTTCCGCTCCTGATTGAATGTGCGTCGCTTCTATTTTATGGGCTTGAAATCCCTGTCCACGTTCAATCGATGTACCATAACGTCGAGATTTATTTCTGGCATATCTTCATGAGACCAGGCAAATAAATCTGCATTGTTCCTAAAGAAACTGATCAATTTTTCTTTATGTTCAGCCCTTAGGTTTGTTCTAATGTTTATTTGCATGTCCTCTGATGTGAGCGAGACAGATTCTAATTCCGGCTGGTTGCCCTCTCTGGTCAGCCTCAATCTCCTCAGGGGCGAGGAGCTAGTCAGCCACCTTCTTTGTTGCTTATTCTTGTAATCCTTTAGGCATGCGCTACCATGTAGCTTGAATGATCTGGTCGGCCTTGGCCTCCTTGTGATCGGCCTGGGCCTCGGTGTGAGGTCGAGGAGATCTATTCGTTTGCATTTGTTGCAAGCGACGCTCTTGATCGGAATCATCTTCTTTCTCATTCCAGCGTTTTTTTTCCTGCATTTTGCTCATCTTTTTAGGAGATTGAACTCAAGCAAAAAGGTTTTCCAAGCAAGCATTGTCGTTCTCTACAGACGGCGCCAACTGTTGTTGCCAAATTTTGGACAGGAGAATCTCACCTGACCTCCACGTGACAACCACGATGAATTTGTAATTTGGGGGAAAGAGGTGACCTGCAAAAGAGAAAAAGCTAAGGACTAATGTGACATTTGCCACACCAGCTCCGATGCTTAAGTTAGATAAGAGAATTTGAGTGCAACAAGCTATAATTTAGAGAATGAGGGTTAAGTTGAACTTCTTTTCTTTGAGTATGACCTATTTATAGGACATATTTTTTCCATATTCCTTTTTAGATAAGAATATAAAAGATTTCCCCTTCTATTTAGGAATTGGATTTGAAAAGGTTAATCTTATCTTGCAAGATTCCCTTATAATTCGAGTTTACCTCTTTAGTCCAATTTCACCCACAACAATACACTTGGTATATTTAGTTATTTACAAATATGTACTCGATATATTTGTTCGTCACCACCACTATGTCGTTCCCTTCCAACATGAAGTTGTTCTTTCACTAGCATCACGATGTTTCTCACCACAATAAAAGTTTGTAATTTGTCTTCATATTAGATTAATGGCTCATGTTTCTAATTTTTCCAATGTATTCGATATTGATAACTTGTAATAACAAATTATATGGGTGTCTTATTTTGACTATTGTTGACTTCAATGCATTGAAAGAAAGCTTAAATAGAATAAGATAGAGCAATGTTTGTATAAGTGCACGCGATGGGAGCATCATGTGTTTATGCGTTGATTCTCTTGAAAACCTTTATAATCTTTTTATGAATGCGACATTTTTAACAAGCATTGTATCAGGTGAAGTTTGGCTTGTGCACTGAAAGCTCGTCGCGATGAAAAGAGAGTAAAGGACGAGAGAGGCATGTATATCCCTTGTTAGAAACACATAGTGGAGCAGCGCAAATCGTACAGATGAAGGGGTTAAGGTCGACCAAAAAGTAGAATAGGACGATGATGTTCGTAGGCATGCAAGCGCACACGATCAAATAATATAAAACGGTAAGTATTATCAAGTATCGAATCCATAGGAAGGCTTAATGAGATTTCTTTTGAAATAGTTAATTATTAGAAATATCGATAATTGGAATTATTTAGGGATAAAATAGAAGTGAAAGATGCTTGGAAGTAAAACTAGACTAAAAAGCATATAAAAACTTATGGAGACAACAATTAAAGGGGTGCTTACGAGATTGAGCTCAATTTAGATTACAACTATGGATAATTGAACCTGCCAATTAATTAATTCTCACAAATTCATAAGCCTAGAGCTAAACCGGTTGAAATCTCATGTCGGTCTCCATCAATCATGCTTAATTAATCACTAACTTAAGTGTCTTAACATTAATTAAGTTAAGCCCGCTCGTATTAAGCTTCACCGGTCATTTGTTAATCCTATGTCACATGGACAAATTCAAGGTATTGGATGGATTAATTCTATCCTAAATTCTTTCTTTCAAGAACTAAAATCATCTAATTAAGGGCCAATCAATTAGAAGCATTAGACATAATCCATTCCAATGAACTCAACTTGAACAATTAATGGTAATGCATTCAAATTAAACCATAATTATAAGTCTAATTGAGCTCTAACCCCTAAACAATTACAATTAGCCCATAATCATATCAAAACAGTACCCAATTCTCTGTTTTACACCCATATGAAACTTAGAAAAGATATAGAAAACAAAAACTAGATCCATTGACGCCGTAATCTCGACTCTCGCCTCGATTTCTGCATTCTCAAGCCTCGAAATATGCTCTCAAACAACTCTAATCAAGCTCCATAGGTCTCAATATGGAAAGGAATCGTAAAATGGCCTCTAAATCCTAAAATGGTCTCTCCAAAATTAGTCTCAAAGCGATGTTTTTATGTCTGGTGTCGCAGCAACGTTGAGACGCTGATGACAATGTCTCAACGCTGTCGCTGCGCACCACTTTACTTAAGCTCATGTCGTGGGTTTGGTTGTGAATAAAATAATTAGGTCTGCACTCAATAACTAATGACTCGCAGAGACATACAATGGGTGTAAATATAAAAATGCACTTAACAAATTGTTCTATGCGATTAGTGCCAACCTTACGCAAGGTCCAAGTATAAATCAACGCAAGCAAGTAATACTCGGTGAATATTTTGAGGTCGAGATCCTCAGGGACTTAGATATGTAAAACTCACTAATTCAAAAACAGATGTCGATGTAGTGGTGAAAGCAGTCAAGATAAGATGTGTTGAGTGCTTAGACAAATACTTAACTGAATATTCTCACTAAATGAATATAGAGAGTCTGGCTAAGAATCTTCTAGAACAATGTGATTGAGAATATTGTCAATGCATGTTGGTCGTTATTCCTTAGAAGAACGAATACCTACTTTTTCTTGCACTTCTGTGAAGAATGTTAAGCACTTTATGCAGTCATATTCCTATGCTCAACATAAAGAATAAACTCTCTGATTCACTTATCTTACAAATTAACTATCTTATTTCTAAGACAATCTTGTGAATGATGATCACTTTTGTTTTTTTTTGGTATTTCCACATGTTTCACCCTTCTAGTATGAATACATGTTTTCACCTCTCTCGGCTAGCCAGACGGAGATTAGTATTGAAGAACATACTACACCCAAGAAAACTAAGGATTAATTACCAACATTCATTTCGCGGTTTCAAATCACATTATGCTAATATTTTCCTTAGCCATCTCCAAAGGGATTTAGCCACTCATGTTATAAAACAGATTAAATATAACTGAACAAATAAACTAAGAATGACATTTTGTAATTAAGGGAATTAAACAGGATGAAATTTTTAATAATATATCAAGAAGTAGAAACAACAAACTACTGATAGTCTATAATATGAAAATCGCTAATGTACTAATATAAAATTGAAAAGACCAGCGAGGGTAAGAAAGAATGAAGGATATGTTATTCTCGAGCTTCTGCTTTAATGGTAGAAATGCTTGGTTTTTGCAAATTGAGGTCTGATTTCTTCTTCTTCTTCTATGAAAATCTATTCTTTGGTAAGCTAACTAATCAACCCACCAACCAACCCTTTCCAAAACGAGCTTTCTAACATATATAACCAACTTCAACCAATGATTAGAAGACACGTAGCCTTTTTGTTAATTCACACAAGCAAACTCATATCAAATTGACCCTCCCCTTTGTTCTATTGGTCCAATTAGCGTTCACCATTCTTCCACTTGCATAGAGGTCCAATGCGCTTTGAACACGTCGCTCATTAAGTCTATTCAAAACTTTTCAATGGTAATGATTTCCTTTGAAGCGACAGGTTCCAAGCAAGTGCCTGAATCTCCACCGACACCGCTCGTTCAAGGCCTTTAAATATTTCTTCAACGCATCCTTGTGTTTTTCTCCCACTTCAGCGCATAGTTTTCCTGAAAAGAAACCAATATTACAATCTATTCTACCAAAGAAATTCTTCTCAATTATAGATGGTCGTTTATGAAAATTATATCCAATAATGAGAATAATATTCTTCAACACCTTAAAAACATCTGAATTAGGTGCATATGATATGTTTATTAAGTTATATTAACTTGTATTTCTACAAGTTATCAGCACTCGCCCTCAGAGTCGAGATGCTGAGAGAAATGTCACAACGCTTCGGACGAAGCTTTGTTGTGAGCACCTTTCCAGTGTTGAGATGCCACATGATAGCATTTCAACGCTGGCTCTCAGGTTTACTTCATAACAAATGGAATTTTAACGTTATCCTCTCAGCTCCAATTGCTCATGCAACCATTCTTCTCATACTTAGCTTCCAAATTAGCTCCATTTAAGCTCCAATTCACATACAACCACTCCAATTTCATCAATTCGCTCCTAATTGTTCGATTTCCTAAAATGTATGATAAATCCACGTAAAAGCTCACAATAATACCACAAAACTAACTATTAATTAGGCATAAATATAGCACTAATTTAGTGCTATCAAATGACCATTGCTTTGCCACGCCAAAATACCTGTGGAATGATATGTCTGACGTGTGTGGTCCTAGCTAGCTACATGTCCCTCTATAAAAAAAGCTCCATGTTGTGCATTTAAGGATATCTTGAAGACTTGTTCATCTTCATGATCATTTTATCCATCTTCTCCCTAGAATCTTCATCTTCTTCTTCAATCTATAAAGATTCCCGCAGGTGAAGTGATAGCCACCATTAGAAAGCTGAAAGAAGTTGAGAAGAAGCTTCAATTCACCACCGATTATTTCCTTATTTAGTTTTTCGATTGCCTTAGTTTATTTCATTATTTTTCTTTGTATTTACCTTCAGTATGCCTTCATTTAAAGTTGTAATGTCTTTTATTTCCATCATGAACCAACTTTTCACACAAGACCTTGGTTTAGGCCCTTCTGTTGCATTTATTTCCATGGCTTAAACATATTATCCAATGAAATATATTTTGTGAATCTTCTTCTTGATGGTGTTTTATTTAAATTGCTTATGCCCATTTGGTCAACCAATTACAAGTAGTAGCATTCTTTAGGCGCCGAAAGGGTCAAGGTGTGTGGAAAAACTCAAGAAGAGTGAAAGTGAGCATATTTCACTAGGTTGTTTTAGGGATAATTCAACCACTCGCAAGTTAAACAGGAGACAGTGAACTAATGAACAAACTTAGCACGTAGGAATTTAACTAGGTTTTTTTGCATGGCGTTACACCGAAAGGGTATCATGCGTTGGTTCTCCTGCTTAGATTCATTTGTATGCTTCATTATATTGCATGTCGACGCATAGGAATTAAGTGTAGCATTAGACAGCTGAAAGTTGAGTCTTGATCTCGCCTTACTGTTATCTTCTCTTCACTGCCTTGATTTGTTATTATTACAAGCATCATGTCGTTTATATTTTTCAAAAGCCTAGTTATAATTTTGAGTGACCTAGTTACATTTAAGCACATTTTCAAGTAGTTGCATGATTTTTGAGCATATCATTAGTAAACATTTATCCTTGAGGATTCGACCCTGAAGTACTCCATGTATTACTTGCTAGCGCGCTAGTTTACACTTGGGTCAACGTGTTAGATGACATTCATATTTTGTGTGCACATCTTTTCAACGCCTCATCCTTACACCATTTTCATCCATTCTACATTCTTTCTCTTTCTACCATTTCACACAGAAATTCATACATTTAAAATAGCATACATCCACCTTTATATCTATATATATATATATATTCCAAAAAATATATACCTCGTATATTCTTTCTTTCTTTTATTGTTCTAAATAGTACGTTAATTTCTCTACACATGTTGTGTGTGTGTGTATATATCTTTTCTAAAAAAAAAAAGTTGTATAAAAAATATATACATCACAAGTGACTTTCTTACTAAATATACCCCAACATGTAGAAAATATAAACATGGTATGAAACTATAAAAATCATATACAACTCTAGCAGATATGCATTATATTAATAGAACAAGTAACATTTCACTAGTTTTTTAATGGTAGTTTTCATAACTAGGTTTTTTGCTAAACCCTTGCATATAAGAAATATAAACGTGGTATGAAACTATATTAGAACCATACACAACCTTGGTAGATAAACACTTTATTAATACAAAGAATAACATAAGACAAAAAAAAAAAAAAAAAAAAAAAGGCGATAATCTTAGACAAAAACAAAAAAGGAAATTCAAATACCAACATCATACAAAATAGTATTAATACAAAGAAAACAATAACAAAAAAAATATCATCCACACTATATATTTATTTTGAAATAATCAAATTTTCCTAAAAATTTACCAATATCTTTTCGGCGTTGGTCTTCATAAATCAATTTAAAACTACAAAAAGTGATTAAAAATGTAATTTTTGGTTAATATACCTAAGAGAAAAATCTATATTTAACATGAAAAATTTTAGAGGAACAAATCTAATTGCATGCATCCACACCGTATATTTATTTCGAACTAATCAATTATTCCTAAAAATTCACCAATAGCTTTTCCGTGTTATGGAGTAGTAGAAGAACTTCATAAATCAATTTAAAATTTAAAAAAAAAAAAAGATTAAAAATGTAATTTTTGGTTAATAATCAACACACCCATGAGAAAAATCTATATTTGAGGTCTGAAAACAAAAATCCATTGCATAAAGCCAATATGAAAGCCATTGCGATAAACTAACTCTAAAATAGAATGATATATTTTTTAGAATGAACCTGGTAGTGGTAGGACGACGATGAAGCTTTACTGCAACATTGGAGAACGGTGTGTGGCCACAAATTTTCTCCAGCAATCAAAACACAAAGAATTTTGGAGGGAAATACCGTTTTGGAGAACGGGAACT
The DNA here is from genome assembly GCA_033996785.1 of Trichosanthes truncata. Classification (NCBI taxonomy): domain Eukaryota; kingdom Viridiplantae; phylum Streptophyta; class Magnoliopsida; order Cucurbitales; family Cucurbitaceae; genus Trichosanthes; species Trichosanthes truncata. The sequence goes on along the minus strand of JAWPNB010000004.1, from coordinate 29,570,680 downwards.
ATTTTGTTTTCAAACCCATAATTTTCTCATTTAAGTTTAATACTTTATCTGGTTTTATTATAATAAAATTAATACTAAAGGATGAAATGGTAATTTGGATGGATTGTTGGACTTCTTGTGGGTTGCATATAGACATTTAAATTTTTTTTAGGAAAGTTAGACTTTTATGTAATATGGGTTTCTAAAGAGACCCATTTAGTCCATGTAGACACTTTGAAACTAACAATTTAATATTTATACTTTAGTTTGTAAAAATTTAGTCCATGTATTTTTAATTTTGTAATAATTTAGTCCATAAACTTTAGTACCTAATAATTTAGGCTCTATACTTTAAAATTTGTAACAATTTAGACACTATCGTAAAAAACAATGTTAAAGTTTTATGAAATTTCATACATATATAGATAGATAAACAGAATAGAGACCAAATATATTTATAAACTACAAAACCTAAAGCATTACATAATAAAAATTAACACTTAATTTTGATGAGATTTTTTGTGATAAGAATTAAATTGTTAGAAATTTTGAAGTATAAAGACTAAATTGTTACATATTCCAATTTAAGAACTAAACTGTTATAAATTTAAAAGTACATAAACTAAATTGTTACAAACTAAAGTTAAGAAACTAAATCGTGATTTTTTTAACCAATTTTATTTCTCCTTTTTTTGTTTCTTGTCTGGTACTATTTCTTATGCTTGAAGCCTTTTAGTTCTGTTGGACTTTCTTATACTTGAGGTTAGCTTCATTATTTTTCAAACTTGAAACCAAAATTGTAGCAATAACTAAAATCATTATATTGACTTTAGGTGAGGAATTTCTATCTAATCAAATAATATTCTCTCATCCCATTTTTCGACACATCCCAAAAAATATTTTTATTAGCCGAGGTTGTCTAGCTACACATAGAACTGTGAAAAACTAAAAATCAATAATAACTCCAAAATTGCATTTTTCCTTTATAGTCCTCCCATTGTTCCATCCATTGAAAATGAAGGTGACCTTGACCTCTATTATCTCAAAAATTCTATCATACAATAATTAGCTTCCTCTTCAAACCTCAATAAATTTAAAGGACGAAACTAATTTTCAAATAAATGAATCCCAATTTATTCAAATTCAAACTAAGTCAAAAGAATTAATAACACATATCCTCTCTTTATTTAATGAAAGTAGAATGAGAGGAATGTAGGGAAGGAGTCATAACGTTTTTTTTTTCTTTTGTTTTGGCAAAATACACTTTTAGTTATTGAGATTTGAGTTTTATGTCTATTTGTTGGTCTATGAAGTTTCAAAAGAAACACTTTAGTCCTTGAGATTTGCAACATAATTCTAAATAGTTTCATTCCCATGCGTAATTAATCGTAGTTGACCTAATAGAAAGCTGATGTGGCGGTTAAATGTTGATTAGATTGTGCTGATATGACATAAAATTATTAATTTTATATTATTCCTCTTATGATTAGGTTGTAATGTGCACCTTCTTCCTCCCATTCCCTTATCTCTTATCTTTCCTCTCTATATTTCTCCTCCTCCTCCGGCGAACCTCATCGTCATTCCTTCACCTTATTTGGAACAAAGGTTTTGGAAGAAGAATCTTCATTCTAGATCATAAAATTGGAATGAAGGCTTACGCCATTAGCATTTTTACCTTCATTTTCAGACAATGAGTGTGATGAGCGAGGAGGGGGCAGCAATGGCATTGAGTTCTGTTGGATGGTAGGAGAAAGGGAAAAGGGATTTTGCCACATTGCTACCACATCATATATATTTTCGTTCGGTTAACTATATTTAAGAATCAAGGTTAACTATATTTAAAAATCATTTAGAACTACTTTGCAAACCTTAGGGATTAAAGTGTCTTCTCACACGAGATTTTTAGAGAAATTTGATGTCGTGAAAATGAACTTGATTTTATTAATTTTGGAATATTATTATATTCTCTAATGCATAATCCTCTGATGTTTTTTTCTTGAAATGTAAACTTTGATCTGAGGGCTTGAAGCTTGTTCTCAGATGGAGAGAGATTGAATCTTCAACTTGTAGTCGGTGAAGAGACGATCAATTTCTTGAAGTCTTCCAATTGTTGAATCTTCTGAGCATTGAATCTTTTAAATTCTGAGTCTTTGATCTTCTGAACTCTTTGGATTCTCTGGTTTTTTACTCTTCTGGATTTTCTGACTGAACTTAAAGCTTTTGAATTTTCTCTAGTCTAACTTCTGAAGTCTTTGAATGCTTTGAATTCTGACTCATCTGAATGTCGAAATGAAGGGTGACCTCCTCTATTTATTAGAACCTTGTATGGGCTTGGGCTTATTGACTTTGGACCTAACTTTTGAGCTTGGACTTATTTGTGCTTAATCCAATCCTTTTTTTAATAGGCTTAGATTATTTAAATTTGGCTCAATCCATTCTTAGTAATCTTGGGCTAAATTAGCACTACAACAAATATCACATACGATAGCGTTAAAAAAGCGTTGTTGTAGACTTTTTATAGCGTTTTTTGAAACGTTGTCATAGCCGATATTATTGAAAGTCCTTGACTTTTCATAGCATTTTTCCAACGCTATAAAAGCACTATCAAAAATCTATTTTCGATTGTATAATTTTAATGTTATGATTGCTTAATAGTGTTTTTTATAGCAATGACAAAACGTTATAAAAAACATATCATAGCATTAGACACGCTGTCCTAGCCAATGTTATTAAAAGTCCTCAACTTTTCATAGCATTTGTTCAATGCTATAAAAAGTCTATTTTTGATTGCGCAATTTTAATGTTATAGAAACTTTTTATAGCATTAACAAAAAATGCTATGATTGATCTTTAATAGCATCTTTTAATAACATTTTTTATTTTAGTTTTTTGTTTACATTTGTACCATTTTCGAGTAGTATGTAAGAGTTTAAGATTGATTAAATAGCTATCAAACTATATCAAATAAGATTGTTAAAATCACTTTAACTTTTGTACTAATTTAATGACACGAAACCAAAAACTTAAAATTTAGACAATCAAATCCATACAAAAACAATTAACATTAAATTGTTGAAGAGTTTGGACACATTAATGTGATTCTTCAATCACTAGAACACTTCATAAACATAAACAACCATTTTTTTTTTGTGAGATAGTCATTTCTTGAAATTACATTAGTTAACGCAAAAAAAAAGGTAATCTCTCTAGTTTCTTTAGGTTGCATCCTTTAGTCTTCATATCCAACTCTCTATATGACTTAGTCTTTTAACCTTTACTGCTGCAAAAAGAACATAAATTTACCATCAAAATCACCTCAAACTCCTTAATCAAAATTGTTTTGCACAACAAAAAAATAATAATAAAGTCTATATTAAATTTACTATTAAAAAATCCCATGAACAGTTAAAAAAAAATTCAAGCTAAGTGCAGTACATGAAGAAAACCATGAAAAACTCTCAATGAGAGCAAAAGAAAACCCCAAATCACAACAGAGAACCAAAAGAACATCCAAACACCAACTTAACAAAAATTCAAGTAAGATCACATCCCTTACAAACATTGAACCTTATATCGTATGAAAAATCTATAAGTCCAACTATCCTAGAAGGAAACAAAGCCTCATAGAACAAAAATACCCTAAAATTGTTTTAGGATACAATAATTGATTTGAGATTTTGAATTAAAATTAAATTTGAGTTGCATAGTATTACTACAACAGTACCAAGTAAAAGTCACTAAGTCTAACTTTCAACCTTGCATCATTTCATTCACCTATAGAAGATAAACAAACAAACAAAAAATATTATAACCTCAAAGTTGCAAATAAACATAAGTTAACTATATATTGAACTAAAAAAACTCTAATGTAGTGAAAATATCAACATATACAATAAATCTTTAATTCATGCAAATAATTGATCAACTCAAGGAATTGATGAAAACTATTGTAAGGGTTGAAAAACACATAATGACTTTACCATATCTTCTACTCTAACAAAAAGGTTGCCAGCAAAATTCCAAATCCTACAATTTTGAGTTATTAGTAATAAAAGAAATAAAAGTAAAATTGCTAATCTCATAATGACAAACCAAGGAGATAAGACATGGTTCCTACAAGACATAAAAATTGAAATGCTATAATAGTAAGAAACAAATGAAAATAGTAACAATCTTTTACCAAGGAAATGTTAAATAATATAAACAAGTTATAACTAAAGCCTTGACTTTGGCCCGAACATTAAAATCAAGTAATGTACTACTCTTAACCTGCCTATTTTTCCATAACTATTTGGGCTTAAAACATCTAAAGTTTAGTTCCAAAGGTCATAAAAAAAAAATCAGAATCACAAATAAAATGTTCCCTGAGTACAGTCACAACAAATAACCATTATTTTTTTTTGGTGAGATAGTCATTTGCTGATTTATCCTGTTTCCCAAGTCCATCTACCAATTTGAAGCCATAGCCATGGAAGAAGAAAACTAATATCATATGTTATTCCTACCAAGTAACATATAATCATAGGAAAATAAATATAAAAAATTTGCAAAGTAATTTTGACATGTTTGATGCGCCCTCCATTCGTATTATAATCATAAATAAAAAAAAGATAAGAAAAAAGAAGAAGAATCATAAAAGAATAAAGCAATACTTGTCCAACAAATATGCAATCATTTCTTGTAAATTTCAAAACTACCAAATATATTTGATTCGGGGAGTAAATCTCCATTTTCAATAACACATTCAGAATAATGATGGTCTTTCCCAGATAAGGAAAAACTATATTGTCAAGTGTCATAACTAAACTACATCAAATTAAATTTAATAAAATATAGCAAAATAAATAAAAGATAAGTCTCCCAGCTTCTACATTAGGGCTATGACAATATAGACAATGTGAAGACTAACTCCAAAGCTAGTTTCAACTTTTATATTTTAGCTAGAGCACCCAAGAATAGCATAAGGAAAAAAGTAATCAATAATCAAGATAAATTTCAATATATATGTTGCAAACAAAAAACTAATAATATTAATAGCGCTGCACAGATGTAAGAGAAAGTAAAACAAGAATTGAGCATATGAAAAGAGAAAGAAAAAGTAAAGTTTAGACCAAATATAGATAACAACAGTTGCAAAGTTACATGTTCTGGTAGTGACTTATCCATCTCAAGGTCATAAAACCCCATGTGTAGTTCTTCAAGCAACTCCACCACAAAGGGGTCCACCCTCACCCTTCTCTGTTTTCCATCAAAGCAATTGCAGGCTCAATAACTATGGTTATATAATTCAAACTCTACAAAGATGTGGAATCACAAGTTATAATACCACAAACAAATGCAACACTAAAAATTGACTTGAGACCCTTTGACAAGCATTTGGTTTATTCTTCATTCATGCACTTTAATTAGCTACAAACCAAAAATCCAACTTGGTTTATTCTTTTTAACAGATCTTTATGGGAGTTTGAGCTTCAAACTAACAAAAAAATAAAAAATAAATAAAAGATATAGTGAAGAACTTTTAGTTGAAACCAAAACCTTTAACCATAAAAAAATGACAATAAGAAGTGAAAACAGGTAGTTAGAGTGGAATAGAAAACAACAACAAATTCAAACACAAAAAAGAAACTAACAAAAAAGATTGGAAAAATAATCATAAGCATCAATACCACCAGCAATACAAATTGACTTGTGACCCTTTACAAGCATTTGATCCACATGTTTTACTCATGCACTGCTCCAAAATTTACATCTTTAACTTTTAAAAAACTTTTTTAAGGACAAATAACAAGCCAAGCAGCCACAAAATTTGTCTATATGTTCATTCAAACTTCAATATACTTTCAAAATCACCCAAAAGAAGAGAAAAAAAGAATACAATCTCATTTCAAGGCTTACTGACGACCTTTCCTTTCTTTGTTTTATATCTTTGCTGAGATCTTTGTTAAAACAATGAACTAAAAAATAGAAACAGCAAAATGGGATCTAATTTCCCAAACAATATGAATCAATATTTATACAAAAAAAAAAAAAACAAAGAAATTTTACCACTCCAATTCCATATCATGTTGATTAGTCGCTATTGAGGAACTTGGATTCCTTTGATGAACATGTGATCGACGGTGATCGTTGCAGGAATCCTTGGCAATGGTAAAAAGCTGCCGCCGACAACATCGAGACCCTAGAGTCAAGGGTTGGTGATCATGATCAAGATGGAGCTTCCTCTTGAGACCAATTGTGTCCTCCCTTCATTTTCTCTTTTCATAATGAAATCTGGCAATCGTTTCGCATCAAACAGTTTCACAGGCTTCACTATGAATTCTTTAGCTCTTTCCTTCAGGCAAATATCATAAAGAACAAGCCCCATTTCAGCTCAAAAATTAAGCATGAAAATTGAAAGAAGAACAAATTAAATCCAAGAACAAGAGAGAAGGGGGAATTTGTAATTACCGACGTTTTCTGTTCATATCAATTCTCTTTCAGCCATTGATATGTGTAAAAAAGAAGCTGACATAGAAAAACATGACAAGTTTAATATCTTCCCCATATTTGTTCTCCAAAACCCAGAATCCCCAAAAAAATGCCAATACAAAGTAAGTGAGTTTTTTCTGAAAGAATTACAAGAAAATGGAAAAACAAGCCAATCAACCAAGAAATAATGTTCGACTTTTTGTAATTACTCTCATCGTACAACTTTCACATGCATTTGATCCACATATTTTACTCACCCATTTTCAACACATAAAATAAGTTCAATAATATTTAATATCTCTTGATAAATTAGTGGAAGGACCTTGAAAAGTATAAATGGATATAATCAAATGTTCAGACTTACATTTGTTTAAAAACCGAATCTTCAGTGAATCTTAAAACCGAATCTTCAGTGAATCTTAAAACCAAATTAAATGAATAAATTATTTGCTTCACAATATCTTGCAAATAAGAACCCCACGATACTACAAGTTTGAGGATCTCTACCACATAAACAGAGACTCCCAAAACAAACAGACCACTAAAAATCAAATATCTTTTCCAACCACAAAAGATTGAACTTCCTTCACAGTTAAAGCCCAACACAGTTGAAACTCAACAGAGATGAAAAGATTGGAAAAAAAAAAACGAATACATAGAAGGAAAAAAAATTTAAAAGAAATTACAGAAAAAACATACCAATACTGTGTTTCTAAACAGCCTGACCTGAGCGATAATGACATCTGAAATACCCCTCTTCTTCATCTCTCTCTATTCCTACCTGACAACAACAGATTCAAAACCCCAAAAAAAGGTAAGAAAGAAACCACTATTTTTACCCTTTTTTTAGTTTTAATCTTTGTTCTGATTTATACATTATTCCTACCTTTGCCATGGACAGGGTAGCTCCGATAGCTTGGCGATTGTTGTGGACTGTGAAGACTAGGAGGATGAAACACTGCCGATGTATCTACTTTTGATGAGTTTTCCAACTGCAAGGGCATACATGAGAGAGAGCTCTTCTGCAAGCAAATAACACCCATACGACAAAGGTTCAAAGAACTTCCACATATCTTGCATTAAGAAAATTACGATAAAGAACCATGGGAGATTTGAAGAATAATGAGAGACATTCCAGTAAGGACTTGAATGTTTGAGCAATTTGAAATCTGACCCAATGTACTGCAAGAAAATAAAAGAAAAGTGGAGAAGTGGAGAAGTAAAGAAAAGTACAAACCATAGGAGATTGCAATGCAAGACGAGAGAGAAGAGCGAAAGATTTGAAGACACAAACCTAAGAGAGATGAGAGGGAAACCAAAATTCCTCATCACTACGAGGGAGAAGATGATCTGGTCTTGTTTAAATTGCCGATCAATCAATATTAGATAGATGACATTATTTGATTTGTCAATTTTTTATGTATTTTAATTTAATTTGAGTACATATATAAATTTGTAATTGATTCTAAATTTATCAAAATGTATTTTTTTTATCATTAATTTAAATTAATGACATGACAATTTGTGATTGACTGAAATTTATTATTAAACCGTGCCCCCTTTCATACCTTAATAACCAAATAGATATGAAATCTATTTAAACTTCTATGACAAAAAAGAAAGAAAGTATTTTGTCCTTTTTTTCCATTGTTTTTAGTGACATAAACATATAAAAACTGTTTTTATTTTATTTTATTTTGTTTCATATTTTAAGACATGTTTCCAAAATGGTATACAACTTTTAAAACAATAAATTTTTTGGTATTATTTTTTGTTCCCATTTTCAATTTTTTGAAAACATAAACTTAAACTATTATATGTTTTCTACTTATAAAATGCATAGTGTTAAAATAAATAAATATAACATAATAATTTTGAATTTTTTATTTTTAAAAATCATTTTCATATAATATTTTGATTATTTGATTTAAAATTTAAGAGAATAAGAAACAAGAAATAGTTATCAAATACATTTTTTTCATTAAAAAATAAATAATAAAAGATAATTACTACACATTTTTGTTTTTCTTTTCTAAAAAGCAATCCTTTCTAAAAAGCAACATAAGAAACAAGGAATAGAAAATGAAAAATGAAAATAAAAGAAACAAGAAACATTTCCAAACCATTTTTCATCATTCTCATTTCTATTATTATTTAAAACAAATTATTCTTTGTCCACTTATTAAAAAAATGAGGAAAAACCGATCATAGCTCAACTAGTTAAGACATACATTCGCGATGAAAAGGTTAGAGTTATGAATCCCCAACTTTCACATATTGTTAAACTCTAAAAAAAAATTACAAAAAGAAATAAAAATGAGGAATGCAAATCATTTTTTAATTTTCTTCTCATATCTATTGCTTTTTTTTTCCTCTTCTTTTTAAGAATGTATAACATTTATCTATAAAAGGTGTTACTAACACCTTAACCATTGAACTTGCTCAATTTAGTTTACTTATATATTATTTGCTCATTTTAGTTTACTTATCTATTGCTAAAATAAAAGACAAATAAGTAAATAAAAATAGCCTACATGTATAAAATAGTTCCTAAACTTTTAGGTAATTTTTAATGGAAAATACTTAGATGCAGCCCGGGCTACACCCATCTCCATGCAACCCATCTTTTCTAAACAGAAAAAAAAAAATGTATGTTGTGTATTTCCGCATGGAGATGGGTGCAGCCTGAGTTGCACCCAAGTATTTCTCATTTTTAATTTGGTCTTTAATCTTTTAAAATTCTCAATTATTCGTATCTCAATTAAGTCAATATGAAAAAAAAAATCTATAAAATTTATTAATAGATAAAGCTAACACATATCATTAAATTACTGTTTTATTAACATATTTGGACAGTACATGTGCACATCTTGGACATGTGTCATTTGGAAGAAATGCATTTTGTTGATGGATAAGTTGAATTTTGCTGATAAGCAGGCTAGGTTTTATGTGTCAAGTAGCATTAGAGTAGCATGTCAATATGTCTAAATATGTTAATAAAACAACAATTTAATAATATATCAACTTTTTGTTAACAAAGCCAAAGTTAGCATAGCTCAGCGGTAATTGGCATGTACCCTCGACCAAGAAGTCAAAGGTTCGAATTCTCCCACCCCAAATTGTTGTTGAACTAAAAAGAACTTTTTGTTAACAAATTTTAACAATCTTAGGCCTCATTGAGAATTTTTAGTACATTAGGATTAAATTGAGAATTTTAAAAGATTAAAAATCAAATAAAAAATCAGCCAAGACCAAATTGAGACTGATTATCTCTTCTTATATCTTATAGTTATAGCATTATAGGTGACCTCTCAACCAAAGGAGGGAAGTGAGAAAATTCAATATTCCAACCAAGGCTTACTCTCAAAAGATAAATGGAATTTAAAAAAAAAAAGAACAAGAAAAAGAAGAAGAAGAAAACTATATTTTAGAAAAAGTCTCTCTTTAATTTTTCTCTCCATTTAGCTACCCAATGTGATATGTTATATGCCAAAGGTAAGATTTTCTATCATGGAGTTGACATGTCCACATAGATCAGCCTCATTGGATCACCAAAATAAAGTAACACACATGAAAGGAATTTGATAATAATAAATTTGTTTAAAATAAAAAGAAGAGTATATGTTACAAGATGCTAGTTTATTTCGTTCAACCGTTCACTTTCTTCTATTATTTGTCTACCACATCGTGTAAAATCATATATATTTGTCTTGTCATCATTTCATGTATCATATTAATGGTGCTAACAACATATTTAAAAAATAGAACAAATAACATAGACTTTATAGAATCACAATCTAAAGTTCAGAAATGCAATTATAACATTTTAAAGTTTAAAAATTAAATAGATACAACCATAACTTTTTAAATATTCTTGTATACGGATATTTATATATTTTTTGAGCTCGTGTATATGGATAGTTGATTTAAGTTTATTTTTTCTTACTACAAAATATGATACTTTAGAAAATATTAGGAGAAGTTATGTGTTTTTTAAAAATATCATTAAAATATAATGTTTTTTTCTAAAAATTCTCACAACACAAGAAAAAAAAGTGTAATGATCCTTCCCATTATTATAGGTGAGTTGGTTATTGAACGGTTCAATTTTCTTGTTTTTTCTTTAGTTCAACATATACCTAGGAAACTTTTAAACCACGAACATTTAGGTATGTAAATGATATTGTGGACTAGTTGCACAATGCTTGTGGCTATTGAACTCTCCAATTAAGAGGGTGTTAAATTAAATAACCAACATAAGCATAACTCAGTGGTTGAAATACTACTTCATTTCTTTAAGATCAAATATTAAAATCATCACCCCATATATTTAGGGGTGTAAATGGGTTGAGTTGGGTCAGGTTAAAGGAGTATTTTGGCACAACCCAAAAATTCGGGTTAGTCAATTTTCCAACCCGATCAACCCTATTCATGAGAATAACCCAACCCAGTCCAACCCAACCCATATATTTATGGGGTGGGTCGGGATGGGTCAACGAGTTGGGAACTAGAACAAAGAGGCGCAGATGGGCAGATCGAATGGGAACGAGAACAAACAGGAGGCTACTGGTGAGGCGACGACGACCGACGACCGAAGAAATGACACGTGAAGGCTTGTTGTTGTCGGAATTGGGATTAACAACTACAAAGTTTTTAGATCTATGTGTGGCGTCTGGAGAATGGAAATTGGGAGGTGTCGAGGCGACTGGATCAGCAAGGCGTATGGAACTTGGGAGGTGACGACGAGGGTTTTGGCGAATGGAACTTGGGAGGCGTTGAGGCGACGACGATCGATGACAGGTGATGGCGATGCAACGGTGACCAGCGACAATGAAGCGATTGGGACTTGGGAGGCACTGCAAATTAAAGCGTGAAAGTGAAGGATGAAACTCTACATATATATCTGTAGAAAACCAATTCGATTTGGATTGAACTGAATTTTTCTCCCTTAAACCTGAGAACTAAAATGAACCAGTTTGCTCATGAAAAAATAACCCAACCCTTATGTTTCGGGTTGGTTTTGTTGGGTTTTTTGAGTTATCGGGTTTGTCGAACACCCCTACCATATTTATTGAACTAAAAAAGAAAAAAAGTTGAGAGACCTTTATGTTTGTGCAACGATTTCATTTAAAATTTATGCTTTTTTTAAAAAATTGACACTGGCCTAGATCGGGCCAAGCCAACCGGCTCCGGTCCAACCAAACCACTTCTAGGGTCCATTTAGACTGTGAGAGAAAGATTATTGGGCCAAAAGCCTAATAGCTCATTTTGGCCTGGGGTGAGGCCAAGGTGGGTCGAGGTTAGCCAAGTCCTCAGGTTAGGCTCATTTGGGCAGGCCATAGCCCAATAGACCCCTCTGGATCCAACTCGACCCTCTCTCAGTCCAGTTCCAAAAAGGAGACAGGAAAACCTAGGAGAACCCTCATATAAATAGACAATTATAACTTCATTGAAGGCAACTTCATTCTCATTCTCAAAACCTAAGCTTGCTACACTTTTTCCTCTTTGATTTAAGTATTGGAGTGTGTGTGGCATACACCACACTAGTGTGCAGTTTCCATTATTTTGCAGATTGCCTTTTCCTCAAGTGGCCTCTTTTCGGGTCGCCTCTCCCTTAGGTTGGCTCTTCCCAAGTCACCTCTTTTCTTGTTAAACAAATTCACTATTTAATCACGTGCAAATCAGGTTCATTCCCTTTGCCCGTACTTGTGCATCAACAACATCCAAAATTAAATATGTTTAAATCCACATAAAAGTAATTGGGCCAAATTTCAAATAAGTTTAAGTCCACATAAAAATGATTAGGCCAAAGTCAAATAAGCTCCATGAAAAAAGAAAAACATAGATAACTCTAGAAATTCCTCAAAGACTTGCCAACCTGAGTATAACTTAATTGGTTAAGACATATATCTTTGACCTAAAAGTTAAAGGTTCAAATCCTCACACCAAATGTTATTCAACTTTTTTTTTTAAAAAAAAAAAAAAAAGAGATTTTGAAGACTTTGGAGTCAGATAATTTGGAAGACCCTTTTAAGACTTTTAAAAAAAATTCTAAAAACTAAGACGAAAAGCACCCCACACCACACCTAAAGACTAAATTAGGGTTTTAGTATTAGCGGTTTAAGAAATTGATGGATTTATTCTAGAAAGCCTAGGACTCAATAACTTTGATTGAAAAAGCTAATTACTAGTCCTTGAATTAAAGTTCATAGTAAAAATAAAAAGGTTAAAGTGAGTATAGCTTAGCGATAATTGACATGTACTCTTTCTCTTGAAGTCAGAGGTTTAAATCTCCATATCCCTATATTTGTTGTACTAAAAAAATTAAAAAAAAAAAAAGAATTAAAGAACCATTTTCATATTAAAATTGTAACCACAGTTGCATTAATAAAATTATATTTATTCCATGACCTTATTGTTTCAAAATTGGGTGTAAATGATATTCTTTTAGCGAATTATTATAAATAGGAATGACAAAAATTCTCATATAATTAGAGAAATCTTCCTTTAATATGGAGTCGAAGGATTTCTAACTGCTTAAAAAAGTATTTTTAAGTGCAAAACAAAATATTTTTAAGCAGTTCGAAAATCATTCCAAGCAACCCTAAAGTTTGAGATGAAATATCTTTTTTTTTTCTTTTTTTGGATATTAGGATGGAGAATACATTTTATGCCTATACTAACAATACATGTTGATGCGCAAGTCCAAGCAAGGGGAACGCACTTGATTGTTGGGATTTATGTCTTAAAGCCTCGTAATTAATTATTTATTTAATAATTAATAATAAATTTGATTATTTTATTTGCAATATAATATTATCCATTATATAAAAAATACAAGGTTATTAGTGTAATCTTGAACAATATGTGGTTGACATATGGGAGGATCATGTTCAATAAATAATCTAAAGGGTCATAGTATATGGATAAGATTGGGTGCATTATCTTGGTAACACTATTGATACGGCCCACTTTGTAATAGTTACAGATGATTTGATCCAAATCGTTCATGTTGAGACATGTGAGTAAAAGTATCTTATACAATGAATTTGTATAAGACTCGACCAAGAAATTGTTGGGATTTATGCCCTAAAGCCTCGTAATTAATAATTTTGATTATTTTTGCAATATAATATTATCCATTATATGAAAAATCCAAGGTTATTAGTGTAATCTTGAATAGCATGTGGTTGACATACGAGAGGATCATGTTCAAGAAATAACCTAAAGGGTCAGAGTATATGGATAAGGTTGGGTGTCTTATCCTGGTAACACTATTGATACCACTCACTTTGTAATAGTTACAAATGATTTGATCCAAATCATTCATGTGGAGACATGTGAGTAGGGGTATCTTATACAATGAGTTTGTATAAGACTGGACCACGAAATATTTAATCTCTCTTTATAAATCTGTTAATTGAGAAGATTAATATTTCATCAGGATGATCATATGTGACTCAATCTTAATCCTGAGTGAGTTATGAACTCCTGCCTGTGAGGGCTTGTCCTTTGATTTGCATGGGTGAGAGTGGCTTTTGTAGCCGATTCAATATGCCTACCATTTTGGGGACTTGACCAAATAGGGAGCTGGGAACATAATCTCACAAGATGGGATTCACTCCTTCCCATATAGGGTAAGTAGATGAGTAGTTCCCTTAAGTGCTGATTTCGGGACTTGAACAATGGGGCCCCACCCTCTCACTGGCCCGAGAGGGACTTAGTTTATAATTAGATTATAAACAGATTGTTCATTAGAGGATCAGTGGTACTTAAGGTGCAAGATGTAATTATAGGGGTAAAACGGACTTTTGACCCAGCTGTAATTACGAACAACTCGTGAATGATCGACTTGCATATAATGATTATATCAATGGACACAACTTGTCCTACAGTGCATAAGAGTGCAACTTTAGGTCTATAGTGGAGTGACCCTAGAGTTAATGAATGAAAATTGATTAATTAAAGAGTTTAATTAATTAATTTTGTATCATTGGAGCTTATAATCTGTAGGTCCATAAGGTCCCCTTGCTAGCTCATAGTAACACTAAAAGATCAATTTAGTTGAAAGAAAAATTTGAAATGTTCAAATTAATATTTAATTTGAAGTGTTCAAATTAATATTTAATATATTAGATATATTAAATATAAAAGAGGAAAATATATTTATTGTATTTGATACATTAAATATTAAAATAATTAATGTATATTAGATACATTTAATAAAAGATATTTATTAAATTTGAATTGGATTCAAATTAGGAAAAAAATGTCGTAGGAGAATTTTTAAACGGTTTGAATAAGTTTCAAATTGGTTAGATAAATATATTTTAATATATTAGATGTTAAAATATATTATTTAATTATTTTCCCTAGACCACTATAAATAGGACCCTAGGGGTGAGTCATTGTGCATTCTTCATACAACACACATCTCCTCAATAGAGAGAATTAGAATTCTCTCTAGACCTCTTCCTCTCCAATCCCTTGGGGATTTTCTTTCAAGAGGCTCCCACAAGCCTTGGTCCTGTGTTCGAGTCATAGCCAGGAAGACTTTGTGGAAAAGATAAAGATCCGCCAAAATATTCTCCATAATATTATTTTCAAGGTATTTATTGCTTAACCTTTGTATTTTAGTTTAATTCTAAATAAATCAAAGACGATTCCTATGCTTCCGCTGTGGGTTTAATTCGATTATTCCCTTCAGAAATATTTAATCTATCTTTATAAATCCGTTAATTGATAAGGTTAATATTTCATCAGGATGATCATATGCGACTCGATTTTAATCCTGAGTGAGTTATGAACTTCTGCATGTGAGGGTCTGTCCTTTGATTTGTATGGGTGAGAGTGACTTTTGTAGTCGATTCAATAAACCTACCATTTTGGGGACTTGACCAAATAGGGAGCTGAGAACATAATCTCACAAGATGGAATTCACTCATTCCCATATAGGGTAAGTAAATGAGTAGTTCCCTTAAGTGCTGATTCGAGAGTTAAACAATGGGGCTCCACCCTCTCACTAGCTCGAAAGACTGGCCCTAGAGGGACTTAGTTTATAGTTGGGTCATAAACAAATTATTCATTAGAGGATCAGGTACTTAAGGTGGAATATGTAATTATGGGAGTAAAACAAACTTTTGACCCAACTGTAATTACGAACAACTTGTGAATGATTGACTTGCATGTAGTGATTATATCCATGGATACAACTTGTCCTACCGTGCATAAGAGTGCAACCTAGGTCTATAGTGGAGTGGTCTTAGAGTTAATGAATGAAAATTAATTAATTAAAGAGTTTAATTAACTAATTTTGTATCATTGGAGCTTATAATCTGTAAGTCCATAATGTCTCATTGCTAGCTCATAGTAACACTAAAAGATCAATTTAGTTGAAAGAAAAAATTGAAATGTTCAAATTAATATATAATTTGAAGTGTTCAAATTAATATTTAATATATTAGATATATTAAATATAAAAGAGGAAAATATAATTAATGTATATTAGATACATTAAATAAAAGATATTTATAAAATTTGAATAAGATTCAAATAAATAAATATCTTAGGAGATTTGAATGAGATTCAAATAAGTATAAGATATATTTTAATATATTAAATATTAAAATATAATATTTTAATTATGACAAAGATTTGCCCTTGGTTCCTATAAATAGGACATTTGGGTTGAACCATTAGAGATAACACACATCTCTTCAATAGAGAATTAGAGAATTCTCTCTAAACATTTTCCTCTCTAATCCCTTGTGAATTTTCTTTCAAAAGGCTCCCACAAGCCTTGGTCTTGTGTTCAATTCATAGTCAGGAAGATTTTGTTGAGGAGATAAAGACTCGTCAGAAATATCTCTATATTTACTCAAAGTATGTTTGCTTAATCTTATTTTTTAGTTTAATTTTAATAAAATCACAGATGATCCAATGCTTCCACTGCAGAATGAAACTTGATTCCTTCACTGATTGCAAATGAAGCCAATAGTGAATTTGTAGTTGTGAGGGGAAAAATGTGGCTTGCAAAACAAAGAAAACCTGCACACCGATGTGGTGCTTCCCACAACGACTCCGATGCTTAAGTCAGAGAGGAAAAAGTGTAGCAAGCTAGTAGAGAGTGAAGACTGAGAATGTGTTACCTTCAATGGAGTTATAATCCAGTATTTATATGAGGGTTGACTTGGGTCTCTTCCCTTTTCTAAATAGAATTAGGTTGGAGATAGAAAGTGGGCCCTTGGGGATGATTCGGACTATGGACAAGAAGGGCGCACGTCACGCACACGTGGACCGACCCTACTCGGCTCAGTCTAGAGTTCGGGCCGAGTGGGACTTTTGGGCCTTTTGGGCCTTTTCCTCATTTTCCTAAGCCCAATATCGCCTTGGTCCTCGGGTTTGACCCAGTTTGGCCTGTTTGTCTTATATTCTCTTGGGTTTGATCTGGTTATCCAAATTTACCCATAACATTAAGTGATAAGCGCCCAAGATGCTGGATTTACAAAGCTAGAGGTCCTTCTAGGATCTTTGCAAACATTCGCGAATAAGACTAACTTAACGAATTGATTCTAACCAAGAGTTTGGTTAGAGATGAATCACTCTAAGATCAAACTTAGAATCTATGATGGTCACTCTTAGATCCTAAGACAACTCACTCCAGAATTAGCTTGATCAAGACTAATCCAATGAATTGGTTTAACATCAAACCTAAAGCAAGATTTGAAAGAAAATAACACCAAATGGGTTTCAAGAAAACACAAGTTTTGATATTCAATGTTGTTGCTCTCACTAGCAATACAAATTCCTTTTATAGACAATGAATTAGCAAATGAACTATTCCCCAACTACTTCATTAAATGAGCTTCCCAACCACCTCATTTAATGAACTTCCCAACTACCAACTACCTCATTAATTAACTTCCCAACTACCAACTACCTCATTAATTAATATATGTCTAAACTTTAAACTTAAAATTACAATGTCAAAGTTCATGAAACTTAAAATTACAAGGAATTTTATTCAAATAGCTTGCCCTACTTAAGTGAACTCCATGGTTAACTTTAATCTTGACTTGTTGAACTAACATTATAAAGAAATTTGTGCTAAAAAATCTTTGTCTCTTCTTGTGCATTAGCTAGCTTTTGTAGATGTAATGTGAAAGCCTCTTGAATCTTCTTTGCCTTGCTCCTTGTTATTGCTCCTTCAGGCACATGCAATGGATTAGAGGTTGGATTCACATCATTAAGCCTTCACTCCCATGTTGGGATTTGTTGTTCAGCTCCTTTTTTTGGGTTGGATACTCAAAGCCCAATTTGGAAGTATTTATTTGTAAACTTATCCTCGAGGAATAATATTTAACCCAAGTATAAGGCGTCCCCTGTATTTTCTTGAGTTCTTATTTTGGAATGACCTATCAAGTCTATTTGGGCTGATTTTCTAGCTTTCCAAGATTTATAACAAAAAGATTTAGGGTTGGTCCCAAATTTTATTTTGGAATGACCTATCAAGCCTATTGAGTTGATTTTCTAGCTTTCCAACATTTATAAAGGAAAGATTTGGGGTTGGCCTCAAATTTGATTTTGGAATGACTTATCAAGCCCATTAGGCTGATTTTCTAGCTTTCCAATATTTACATCATAAAAACTACTAAGGTTGACCCCAAATTAAATTATGACCTATTGAAAACTCTTAAAATAAGAGTTATAGGCTATCATTTTAGGATTAAATTGTCATATTTTATCTCAATTTATCTTGAAAATTTCCTAGTTTTGATTGCTTTGCTCTAGGTTTGATTTTGATGTAGTAACAATCTAATGAGAGCAAGATTATTGTAATTAATGAGCTTTATGTGATTAATTTAGGGTTTAATTTAAGGAGGACTCTCAAAGTTAAGGGCAACAGTTATACAACGTTTTGCTGGAGCAAATCTGGTAATTTAAGCCAACACGAATTTTGCACATGAGAGATGCAGCTCATTAAATGAGCTGGAAGTTATCAGATGACTTAGCCTGTATCGGCCAACATAAGCTTGCCACATCGTGGGACCTGAATAATAAACCTTATTTGCACAAACTGTGAGATATTTAAGGATGGACAGCCGTTTTGAAAAAGGGGACAAGATGAGAGAAAAGGAGGAACCCGAGAAAACAGAAAGAAAAGGAGAAGGGAGTTGTCTAAAGAGAAAGTTGCCGGAATATTTCCCAAAGAGGAAGGGTCTTCCATTGGAGCTGGTGTCGAATGCTACTTCAACCTTTTTAGGGCAACATTTCGGCTACTTCTTCTTTCTTCTAGTTTCTTAGCACTGTTTTACATAATGGCTGTATTTCGATTTATTTTCTATTTTTCTATTTTTCTTGCACTATGAACTAATCACCTTAAGGTGAGGATTATGGGTTGGATGTTTTAATTTATTTTATATCTAAGTACATTTCATTTAACTCAATCTGGTTTTTAAGAGCTTCTATTTCTTTAGCTCATTTCCGTTTGGCCAACCGATTTGTAGTAACGTTTCTTTGATTTCTGGGAAGAATAGGAGGGGCTGAAAGCTTAAAAACCAAATTAGCCCTGTGTTAGGGTTAGTAACTAGCTAAGTGAGGAGGTTAGCGATAATCACTCACCTAATGCACACACATTACAGTGGATTTAATTTCACTGTAATAATGGGAATGAACCGTCGTATTTTCAGGTGATTCGGGAGAATGTCGTGTAAGCTGTAGTGGGTTGAGAGAAACGAACATGTACTTAAGTTGTAGAATCGATTAAAACAAAAATTACACCTAATCCAAGCCTTTTTAATTAGCTCCAAAGTACAAGTTTAGTTGTTCTATTTACTTATCTTTCTTTTGTTAACTTTGTTAAAACATGTATTTTGTTCTAGCATTTTTCGATTTACTATATTTCGTCACTTTGATGAGTTTGATTGGTTACAAATTGAGTTTATTGAGCGTTAATTTGTGGTAAAATAGAGAATTACTAGTTTTTGTGGATACAATTATTTACTTAGCACTTGCTACAAATATATGTATACACTTGCGCATAGACATTGATAAGCCTTAGATTAAGGCTTATTTAACTACCATTTGCTTAAGATATTCTTGATTTGTCTTAAGATTAATTGAAAATAATTGGAAGATTGCTTAAATTTAAGGAAGAAATGAATATGTTTGCATTTGGAATAAATTTCTAAGTAAATTGATCTTGTTTTTAGGAATGGTAAGAATTGCAAAATCAAATTGCATAATCAGATTTTGCAATTATGGACAACATGTAATATCAAGGGTTTATAAAGTTGAAAAGCCGAGGAGTCAAGCAACAAAACCCATTTATGGAAAACTCAATTTCCGCACAAATTAGGGGAATTGGAGCGCGATTTTTGGCAAGATTCAACCCTAGGAAGATCTACAAAAGAGGGAGGATGAAGCTAAAAAAAAAAAAGGAGATTTGGAGAGGAATTTAGCTTGTGGGTTTTGTATTTGTCGAAGCTCTGTTTTTTCGATTTTACTGCAGAATTTACTTTTCTATTTTAGCCAAGAACTTAAATTTCAGTCTTGTTTTTCTTCAATTTGTTTCACTAGTATCAGGGAGAGTTGTTTGAAGTACGATCTTTGTTTTCCAATAGATTTCTTATTGCATTAAGCTAAGTTTTAATTCAGTTTCTGTTCGTGGGTATCATGCACGTTATTACTCTGTTTTTTTTTGGAAATTTTTCTGTTTTGTTTTCTTTCGGACTTCTAGCGAATGTTTTGCTTGTCCTTCTTGGTTTCCAATCCGATTCAAATGATGCTTGAACTGTTGAGATTAATCCTCTCCTGAAATTAGTGGTGGTTGAGTCAATTGGATGGAAGAAGTTGTGAACAATTATCGAATCAATTTATGTTACTAGTTAATGTTATTCTTTGTTTTTGTTCAACCCCAGTCTCTGTAGGAGCAATTTCTTTTACTTAAATTTAGTTTCTGTGGGAAGGTTGTTTTTATTCAAAGATCAGTTTTCTTTTGGGAATGTTAAGCTTATTAGATCCAAGGGCAGAAGGCTAAAACTCATATAGATGCCCTTGATGCTTTTGCTTAATTCCCATTAAGAATCCTTTCTCTGTTTTTCTTCAAGTCAACTTCTGTGGAGGTGTTGTTTTTATTCAGTTAAATTTTGTGGGAATGTTAAGGCTTGTTAAACTAAAGGGCAGAAGGAAGAATACAAATTTATTTAGCTGCTCTTGAGTTTTTGCTTAAATTCCCATTGAGAACCCTTTTCTTGAATTCCTAGTAGTCGTCGAAATTAATATTACAAATTATTGTTTTAATTATTCAATTTACATAATTTCTAATATGAACTTTTTCTCAAAAATTAGTTTTAAGATTTTTATTTTTAATATGAGCTAAAGCTTCTTAGGGAGTTCAAGGATGTGAATTCCCTAAGAAGTAATTGTAGCCAAAATTTCAATAAAAACCAAGCCTACATCTCAATTGTTTGCTTGCGTTGAATATATTTCCGTTGAGATCCTAGATTGATCAACTAGGGTAGCAACTCAAGCTTAGATCTAATACCGACGGGGTTAGTGATAAGCGAATTTCACACAAGTAATAAAGAAAAGAGCTTAGACATAAGCCAATCCTTACCCTAGACATAGGAATTAAGGATTCCAAGACCCATAAAATTGTTGAGCCAATTGATCTAAGATAGAGGGACTATAGACATATAGGTATCTCACTTAGCCTCCTAAAAACCTAAATTCAAGGTGAATAGGAGATGCAATTTTTTGTTACAATTGAGTGTGGAGTAGGTTGGAATTGTAATTTTGGTTTGCAATTACAACTTAGGGCATTGACACTCTTGAGCCCCATTTTTATCCAAATTCCTTTTGAATTTTCATTCACTAAGCTTATCTAGTTTGCTCTCAATTATTGCCAATTCTAGATTCTGCAATTCAATTATGCAATTTTTCTTATTTCGATTATTGTCAATTCTCGATTTTACAATTAGATTCTGCAATTTTTCTTTTACCAACACACCATCCCAACACTATTTTTGCATTTTTAGTTTTCAAAGTTGCAATTTTCCTTACACTTTGCTTTACAACATTTTTGTTACCCCGTTCCCTGTGGGATTCGATACTTGGTACTCAGATACCATTTTATATTACTTTGATTGCGTGCGCTTGCATGTTACAACCGATCAAGTTTTTGGCGCCGTTGCCAGGGAACGACAGTTTTAACAAAAATTTTGTTTTTAGCAAAAAAAAATTGTAAGACAAAGTTGCAATTTCTCTTTCTATTGCAGGAGGGCAGAATTTCACTTGCAAAAATTGCAGGGTAGATCCAGTGTATGCGAAAAGAGCCTCATCTCTTTGAGCTAGATCCTGAGATAGAGAGAACCTTCCACTGGCACCGTAGGCAGCAAAGGAGGAAGAAACATGAACAACGCGAGTTGAACACCCGGGAGAAATCTGTGAAAACTTGTTTGCAGGAACCACTCATGGATCGACTGGAAGATGTACCTCGAGTTAATCCGCTTGGCAATGAGGGCCAAAATAATGGAATGAACAATAATGCTCAGCAGCAAGCAAATCTTATGCAAAATCCCATATTTATTGCAGAAGAAAGAAATAGGGCCATCAGGGATTATGCTGCTGCTACATTCCAAAATCTGAACACCGGGATTGCAAAACCAATCATAGAAGCAAATCATTTTGAACTGAAGCCTGTGATGTTCCAGATGTTGAATACGATAGGACAATTTGCTGGATTGCCGAATGAAGATCCACACAAGCACATAAAGATTTTTCTGAGAATCTGCAATTCATTCAAATTGATAGGAGTTTCTAATGACACCTTGAGGCTAAAATTGTTCTCTTTTTCTTTACAGGGAAATGCAGAGGCATGGCTTGACTCATTTCCCCCAGACTCGATCACAACTTGGGACGAACTTGCAGAAAAGTTCCTTCTAAAGTATTTCCCACCCACAAAGAATGCACAAATTAGAGGAGAAATCATCACCTTCAAACAAGGAATAAATGAAGGAGTAAATGTTGCATGGGAGCGTTTTAAGAAACTGGTGAGGAAATGTCCATACCACGGATTGCCAGCTTGCTTGTTGATCGAGCACTTCTATAAGGGGCTGACACAAGCTTCGAAGACTCTAGTCAATGCATCTGCCAACAGATCTCTACTCAAGAAAACAGTGAACGAGGCGAATGAAATCTTGGATGCCATGGTGTCCAACAATAGCCAATGAGGAGAAGAAGAGCCAAGCAATACCCAAAATGTTGCAGGAATGCACGAAGTGGATGCAATTGCAGCTTTGAGTGCACAAATTTCGGCGATGAACAACACCTTAAAATCCTTAACTTTGGGGAACCAGGCTCCAATAGCTTCCATTAATCAAATTGCTACTCCACCTTGTATTTATTGCAATGATAATCATATTGCTGAAAATTGCCCTTACAATCCGACTTCTATCTGTCATGTAGGACAACCTAGGGAAAACCCTTATTCCAATACATACAACCCTGGATGGAGGCAACATCCCAATTTCTCATGGGGAGGACAAGGTGCAAGCACATCTAATGCCAATTCATATGGAAAGCCAGGAGCACCACTAGGATTCAGCAATTCACAACAGCAAACTTTTATGCCCCAGACTGTGACACAACCACAAGCTCAACCTGCAATACACAATTCATCATTAGAAGCCTTGATGAGAGAATACATGGCCAAAAATGAAGCAAACATGGCTAAAAATAATGCCATTATCCAAAGTCAGGCAACTTCACTACGAAGTTTAGAAATGCAGGTGGGGCAGTTGGCGAATGAGTTGAAATACCGACCTCAAGGGACATTACCGAGCACAACGGAGAATCCTCAAAGAGAATGGAAAGAACACTGCAAAACAATCACTTTACGCAGCGGGCTCAACTATGCCATTATCAAGAGTTTTGCATATTTTATGCTTTAATTGCACGACATAATTTGCCATATCTTAGAGTTGGCTCTTAGATTTTGGCTCAGAATTTAACATATCTAGAATTAATTCCAGATTTCGGTATTTAAATCGATCCATTTGTCAAATTCGATCAAAAAGCAAGGGAAAAATAGGAAAAACACCTTGAAAGTTCCCAACCAATGACTTGTTGATAAGTAGGGGCACGTGTTGGCATGTGTCTGATATAAGCTGACACACACCAGATTCCTTTTTTTGGGCGAGGCCGACCTGAGGTTGGCTTGATTTTTTTTCTTTTATTTTTTTCGCTCGGCCATGTGGTTTGGCTCTGTCATGTGGCTTGGCTCAGCTATGTGGCCTCAACCAACCCCCATCCAACTGCTTCTGTTTTGTTGGTATTGACTTCTGGATCAATACTTGGTTTTTGTTTAATAGGGAAACATATCCCATGTTGCTTGCTGCTCTAATTAGCTTTTGAGCCAGTAGTTCTCATTTGTGATAAGTGAAATTTATAGTTTATTACTATCTTTATCAACTATTTTGCATTTAAAGTATAATTTTTCATGAACATGATATTCTTCATGATATCAAAAGTCCAATGAAAATATTTCTAAGTGATTTGATGCATATGCTATGTTGATTTAACTGAATAAAACATATTCACAATTTCACATACGAGGAATTAATGTATGTTAGGAATTTCATAAAATGGGTATGCATTCAACTAACTTATTATATCAAATAAGCAATTGTATGACCTTCGAAATTCCACAAGAAAATTTTTTCTTCTAATATTTCATGGCATTCATAGTTTATTCATGATGTTCTACTCATATTCATTATATCACTAAGTCATATAAGGTTTTATCTTGAAAAATACAGAGCATGACATGCTAATTAGTGAATTCTAGAACATAGTACAAGAAGATGTCATTGTAAATAAGATAAAAGATAAACAACTATTTCATGATGATTGTATCATTTAGCTTTTAAAATTTTAATGTAGTATTAGAAAGTTTTCAAGTTCGAAATAAACTTATCTGGAGATCTTTGATGTTGAAGCTCCAAAATTTGCTCTGATTGATGTATATCTTTTAGATTAATATCAGAAAAAATGATGAGCCATCTTGGCCTCGGCTCACCTAGTTAACTTAGATAAATCTATCAAAATCAATATTTGGTATCATGATAATGACTAGCTCGGCCATGATGGCTTTGGCTCGACCAGTTCTGAATTTAGCTTTTGTTCTAATGTTGCATAGACTGTATTCTGCCTTAGATTTCATTCTCTGAAACCTTATTCTAGATCAACTTTTTCTTTTAATATGAAAGCATATCCTTTTTGTTCGTTATTTGTTTAATGGGGAGGCATATCCCCTCTTAAGCCCCTATTCAAGGAGGATCTTAATAGCAGGAAAAGCTGACTTGAATACAGATAGATTATCAAGGTATAACTTGTATTGATTGTTCTAGAGTGAAAAATAATATTCATGCCTAGTTAACTTAGATAAATCTATCAAAATCAGCAAGTCATTATCATGATACCAAATATTGGACTACTGATAATAAGCCTCAAGGTGTTCTGCATTCCAGGGATGCGGTAGAGTCTTCCCTTTTTTAAAGATGAAGTAAGTTTTTCCCTTTTTGAGGATGAGGTGAGCTCAAACCTTTTTGAGGATGAGGTGAACTCAAACCTGTTTAAGGATGAGGTGAACTCAAATCCTTTTGAGGATGAGGTGAGCTCTAATCCATTTGAGGATGATGTGAGCTTAATATAGGTGACCTTTTGAGGATGAGGTGAGCTCTAACCTATTTGAGAATGAGGTGAGCTCAAACCCTATTTGAGGATGAGGTGAGCTCTAACATGTTAGAGGATAAGGTGAGCTCAAACCTATTTTGAGGATGAGGTGAGCTCAAACCTTTTTGAGGCTGTTTAAGGATAAGGTGAGCTCAAACCCTTTTGAGGATGAGGTGAGCTTTAATCTATTTGAGGATGAGGTGAGTTATAATATGTTTGAAGATGAGGTGAGCTCAAACCCCTTTGAGAATGAGGTGAACTCAAACCCTTTTGAGAATGAGGTGAGCTCTAATCTGTTTGAAAATGAGGTGAGCTCAAACGCCTTTTGGAATGAGGTGAGCTCAAACCCTTTTGAGAATGAGGTAAGCTTAAACCTTTTTGAGGATGAGGTGCTCTAACCTGTTTGAGGATGAAGTGAGCTCTAACCTTTTTTGAGGTGAGGTGAGCTCAAACCTCTTTGAGAATGAGGTGAGCTCAAACCTTTTTGAGGATGAAATGAGCTCAAACCTTTTTGAGGATGAGGTGAGCTTTAACCTGTTTGAGGATGAGGTGAGCTCTAACCTTTTTTAAGGATGAGGTGAGCTCTTCCCTTCATGAGGACGATTAACTGCTTTCCTCATTTCATAACCTCTTTTTCCTAATGTTTCTATGTATTTCTTATGTTTGTATTTAGTGTTATGTATTATCACAATCAAACTCAATGTATTCTTCACTTATATTGGTAATTAAATGAAGCTATGTGTTTTGTGAAATTCATCGTTTGTGCCATTATTTGAATTTCTGATCTAGCTGAATTGCCTCTATCTGACTTGACTTCTTCTACCTTGGCTCGTTCAATTGGGATCGGCTTGGCCATGGTGGGCTCGGCTTGGTCATCGTTGCTTTTAGCTTGATCAGTCTTGACATGATTCAGCTAGTCATCAAATGATATTCTGAATTAATATCGGGCAAAATGATAAGTCATCTTAGCCTCGGCCTCAAGTTGGCTTCATCTCAGCTTCATTAAAATCCATCTTCTGTCTTCTTCAATACATTGATCCAAGGCTAGGGTTTTTTCTTCGCCTCGGACACAGTGGCCTCGGCCTTGACCTTGTCTGACTCTGTCTTCGTTGGACTTCTTTAGTCGGTCTCGAATTCTTCTTGTTGAATGAGACTCCGATCAATTTTTCTCTCTTTGAAAACCTCTATTTTTTTTATACACTTACGTTTTCAAAGAAAATACTTGGGATGACCTCACCTTGGCTCGGTTTGGCCTTGGGTCGGGTCGGCCTCGACCTTCCCATCGAGTATTAGGGTTTGACCTTGAATTGACTTGTACAACTGCTATGGCATCCTTGCGGCTTTTTTCATTCGTTCCTACCTACAATTAGCTTTTCCTTTGGATTCTAACAATGAGCATATGGTTTGCCCAAATCTTTTTCTATCTAGACTTTTCCTTTGGCGAGATCGCGAACGAATTTTTCCTGATGATGGTCGAAGGTCTGATCTGATTTTTGTCGTTTCTCAGCCAAGATGGTCGGGACGGCCTCAGGTCTTCTCTCCTTTGGAAGAGGTTGAGGCAAGCTCATCCCTGATGAATGGAGCATGATGATCTTCTTCTTCAGTGCTTCGAGTTCTTCTGGTCGACTTTCTTCGATATGAGGTCGAGGTGAGCTCTTCCTAGTCCGAGGATGAGGTGGGCTCTTCCCCAATTGCAAATTCATTATTGTTTGGGAACTGCCTTACCTCATCTTCCTCAGGTGGTGTTCTTGATCGTAATTCTTCTCTTTATCCATGGCATGATTCAGATCCATGGCCTTCTTGTTCATCCTCGATGTTGGTATGCAAGTTTCTTGGTAAAACCCTCTCGATCCCCACAAACAGTGTCAATTGTTGATGCACAAATCTAGACAAGGGGAACACACCTGATTGCACGTGAAACCAACAGTGAATCTGTAGTTGTGAGGGAAAAGAGGTGGCCCATAAAACAAAGAAAACTTGCACACCGGTGTGGTGCTTGCCACAACCACTCCGATGTTTTAGTTAGAGAGGAAAAAGTGTAAAAAACTAGTAGAAAGTGAAGACTGAGAATGAGTTGCCTTTAATGGAGTTATAATGAGTATTTATATGAAGGTTGACTTGGTCTCTTCCCTTTTCTGATAGGATTAGGTTGGAGATAGAAAGTGGGCCATTGGGGATGATTTGGACTACGGATAAGGAGGACGCACGTCACGCACACGTAGATCGACCTCGCTCAGCTTGATTTGGTCCAGTTCAGGCCGAGCGGGACTTTTGGGCCTTTTTCTTAGTTTCTCTAAGCCCAATATCGCCCTGGTCCTCCGGTTTGACCCGATTTGGCCTATTTGTCTTATATTCTCTTGAGTTTGATATGATTGTCCAAATTTACCCATAACAATACATACACATATATATATTATTAACATAAATATTAAATATTTGTAAGAAATAATTATTTCAATTAGAAAATAATAGGTCGAATAACAAATGTGATCCCTTTGATTTGGGCAAAGTTTCAAATTGGTCCCTATGGTTTAAAATTTTTCAATTTAGTCCATATGATTTAAGTTTGGTTTCAATTTAGTTCCTAAGATTTGATTAAACCTTACAAGTGACTTTAAATTGTGTTTTGCCTACTCAAAAAAACTGTCTATTTGTTTTTTCATGTGGCAATTTCTTTGTTGTTGCCACATCAAAAAAATTAGTACGACAATAAGAAGAATGATTTTGTGAACTTTGATTAAACTATAGGACCAAATCAAAACTTTTAAAACTACATAGACTAAATTAAAACTAAACCCGAATGAGAGACCAAATTAAAATTAAACCCAAACCAGAAGAACTAAATTAAAACTTTTAAAACTATAGAAATTAAAATTGCAAATTTAACTAAAACAATATAAATACTAGAATTTTAATAAAACTATTAATAATAAAAATAATAATCTTTACACAACTACATCATGGATTTTACACGGTTTGGGGAGTTAGAAATTTAGAAAAGAATCAGTCAGCCATGAAAAAAAGCTTTTAATTGACCAGTTTCTGATTCTAACCCGTTGGTCAAAACATTTACTCTCAAAAATCAATAAAAAAAAGCTTCCATGGTTTTGGCTATGGTGGATCTCTAGCTTCGAAGAAAGATCTCCCCCTTTCTCTCTCTCTCTCTCTGGGATTCAAATTGTGGTGGTGTACAATTGCAGGATACCAATGCAGATCTGATCTTCCTTTCAATTGAGAGAGATCCCACCCTCTCAACTTCCTTCTCCGATTCAGATCCCCATCCACAAAAACACAAATTCCATCCAGTTCTTACTTAATCTGCTCCAGTTATTTCCACTCCGGAATCACTGATCCGTTCTTCTTCAATGGGTTTGCGTTCAAAACCTACCGGAAAGTTCTCTTTCTCTCCTTCCTTTCTCCTCCTTCTCCTCCTTGTTTCTCTCTTTGCCTCCGTCCAGGTATTCATCTGGCATTTCTCTACCTTTTTTCTGTCTCTATGGCGTTCTTATGTGGGGTTTGATTTTTTTAATGAGTTGGGTGTTTTTAGGTCTATTCTGCGGAAGTGGAGAAAGAGGAGTTGGATGGACCTAAAGATCTCGGTCGACGGAGTAAGGTGAGTCCGATTTGTTATCTTTCTTGTTTTGCTTTGGATAAAGCTATTCCATGGTGTATGTCGGCCATGGAGGGAAGGGGTTCTTGGGTTTATTGAGATTGGGATCTTTGTGCTTTGACATAATTGTTTTTCTTCTTGTACATTGTAAATGGAACTAACTATTGAGATGTATTGTTGAGCGTTCTGGACTTTTTACTACCTGTTTGTGTATGAAAAGGGGAAAATATGTAATTCCTGGGGGCTGTGAGGAAGATGATTGAAATATTATGTACACCTAGTGATTCAATTGTTTTGTTTTGAAAAGCTTGAAGAAGGCAACCTGACTAGGAGGCTTATAGGAAGTGTTTTCAGAATGTGGTTTTTTAGAGTTGCTTTCAATTTAGAATGCTGTTTGAAACATATTATTCATATGCTTTCACGTATTTTTCTCTATATTAACTTGAAAATATAATATGTTTAAATCAGTTTATACATAAAAAGCGACAAGTAATTGACTATGGAGTATTATTTTACAGAACTACTAACAAAACATTTGAAATTTCTGTTTTTCGCTTTTCTTTGTTTTAAAAAGTTATGTAACAGGCATGTTTTGTGATCCAAACAGGCATGTCTGAGCAACTATCAGCAGGAACTAATTATTGGGGGCTTTGTAACTTTAGTTATTTGCTAATTTTTGGCATTGACTGCTCTTTTGTGTAATGACTTTTTTGCCTTGTTTGTAGTATCTTGTGGAACATTTTGGCCATTCTAAAAACTACGGAATTTTGGGACTAAAATGCGAAGCCCCAATTGATCATTTCTTTTTTCCTTCTTTAAATTTTAGTTTCAGTTCGTTCATGATGTTATACTCGTCTGTATTTCCTCGTTAGATTTCCTGGAGCAATGTTGACACAGTTGCTGCAAAAAAGGATGGTATTGACTCTGAAGATATTAATCTTGACTTGGACTCCATTGGTCTTGGAGTCTTTGACGCATTTTTTGCAAGTTTGTCCATGATAATTGTCAGTGAGGTTGGTGTAGTTGATTCTATTCTCACTTATACTTTCTGTGAATTTTTTCAGCGTAATTGGGTACATTCCCAAAATGCACTTGGGTGAATTTCTGCAGTATCAGTTCAATTGAGTTATCAACATGAACTGAAAAAACTGAAAGATGGGAAATGGCAGTTTTGGACCTAACTGCTTGCTTGTTCAAGTTAGATTATTTTAACTTTTCTGGAATGATTGTGTAGATTGGAGATGAGACGTTTATAATAGCTGCACTTATGGCCATGCGGCACCCCAAGTCCATTGTTTTATCTGGTGCGCTCACTGCCCTGATTGTAATGACAGTAAGTTGAATAGGTCTTTCATTTTCATCAGCCCCTAGGATAATAACTTATTTTAAGCTTCAAACTTATTTTTATAGTATGATTCTGTATTTGTGTTATTTGAACTCTTTAACAACTACACGTCATGTTTCTTTATCTGGTGAATAAGAGTAGAACTGTTTCAATGTCCATTAGGTACTATCAACTGGTTTAGGTAGGATAGTGCCGAATTTGATATCAAGGAAACATACCAATAATGCTGCTACAGGTACGTACATTGTATTTTACACTTTTGTTTCTTACTATTTGTAGATTATTGTGTGATGCTATTCATTTTATTTTGACTATATCTTTTTGGATTATCTTTTTTAATATATATTTCCTGTTTAATCGTTACCATTTGATTCCCCCGCTACTGTAACTTCATTCATACTAAGGGTTGATAATTTAACAATTTTCTTCTGTTATTTCACCATCACTAATAGCTGTCACTTTTCCTTCGCTGCAATTAAAAGAATTTTTTTTTTCTTAAGATCCACCTAGTTTTAATGGAATCTATACATAGCAAAAAATAAACAAAACTTTTACTGAGAGAAAGTGGAAGACGGGTTGGATAAGGAATCTTGACTTCAAAATTTGCAAAAGGCTTGCTACCAAATACCAAGAGAAAAGCCTCCTAAAAGCATCTGTACCTCAAAGGAAGGAAGGAATTGAATTGAAGAGTTAAGAACCATTAATATCCCTTCCACCTGTATAATAAAAAAGGGTTAGGAGGTGAGCAGAAACTGGTGATTTTATCATCTGAGTCGGACCAAATCGATCTAGGTTTTTGATGTAGCTTTGGTTCCAACCAAAGGGAATTGACCTAAATAAATTTGGTTAAATTTTTGTTTCACCTGATTTTTTTGAATGAACTGAATCAATTAAAATAATTGATGTAATAGTTAATATTTCAATCAATTGATCAGAAAACTGATCTGTACTTTATTGGAATTGAATAAAACCTCCTTTCTATGGTTAGTTAATCAACCTAACTAGTTTAAACTAGTTTGGTCCAATTCAAACTGTTTAGTATCGAACTGATCAACTTGCTCAAGATATATCTAGAATTAAATTGGCTTGGGTTTTTTATGCAGCTCTGATTTCAACCTAACGGTATTGATGCAAACAACCTCAATTGGATTTTTGTTTCATTTCAACCTTTGAATGAATTTAAATGATCAAATTTGTTTTGGAGTTATTTCTATAATATCCTTCTCGGAAGGAAATATATATTCAAAATCTCGGCATTGAGATTATTGTATTAACATGAATATCACCTATGTTAGATTTATGTACAATTTGTTGGGCTCTAGCGAATTCAAATCTTGGTTAAGATTAAACTTTTTAGCAGTGATGCATCACTTAAACAACTTAATCTGAAGCTGGGGGTTGGTTTTATCTGTTGTCTTTTGATCCTGCATTTAATGTGTAATCACATATTAAATTTAACTTGATGCATCGCTTAAACAACTATTGCTTCTCATTTTGGGCTGTTTTAATATGGTGCCTTCTTTCCAAAGGATGAGACTACATTTATTGTTTAATTTGTTAAATGTGACACTTCTGTCGAATTTGCATGCTTTTGCTTTTGTTAGAGTTTTTTTTTTTATTTGTTTCTTCTGAGTTTGGCTAGTTTGACATCAATATAGACTCATAGTAATGTTGGCCAACATTGTTTTCTGCAGTTCTGTATGCATTTTTTGGATTGCGGTTACTTTACATTGCTTGGAGATCCAAATCAGATTCAAAATCTTCATCGAAAAAGGAAATGGAAGAAGTATGATATCTTCAACACCTTTTGCAGTTTGATGCTTGTTTACCCTTTATTTTGTTTGGATTCTTGTCTGCATTTTTCTTTTCTGTCTGGTATTATTTCTTATTCTTGAAGCTTTTTATTTCTATTAGACTTTTGTGATAAAAGATTTGGTGATTCATGATCTATGACATGAAGATGATCGTAATACAGATATTTTTGGTAGTTAATTTTTTTCCCTTGTTTTTCATTACGTTGATTTGAGGCTTTTATCTGTTATTTAATAAATGAAATATATGGTGAAGCCTGATTGCAATGTGCACTGTGGAACCTGCTAAAGTGGACTATTATATTCCTTTCATTCATTTCTCTATACTCGTAAATTTTTCCCATGTCCAGATCATCATATGACATTCTAAATGTGAGACTCCACTCTGGAGGAATATTTCATGTTTTGATAGTGCTGTTAGTTGTTATCTGCTATTCTTTTATTTGGATTTGTAAATTTTTATTCTCTGAACTTTATATTTGCCCTTGTAGTGTCACAAAAGGATTTGGAGCCATTCTGAATATTGTTGCTCTTGAGTGAATAAATATCTATAAAATTCATCTGTTTTCCACTCATTTTTTTAGATAGCATGTGGCCATTTTAGCTACATATGGAACTTAATCCTATGATTATTAATTTGTATCATTCCATTGATTAGCCTTTTCTTGTTTGTCATTATCTTTTGATGATATTTGTTCAGGCAATGTGCTAATGGCTCCTTGATCCTAGAATCCTAGTGTACTCTTATTCGCTAAATTGACTCCTAATCATGTGTTTAGGTAGAGGAGAAACTTGAGGCTGGACAGTCCAAGACGACCTTCCGCCGCTTCTTTCTGCGATTTTGCACACCCATATTCTTGGAGGTCCACAAACTACTATATCACTGATTTATCATTAAAATTTTCAGACTGACTGGGCATCTAACAATATTCTTTTCTTTTTTACTTTACTCATTCTTCCATTAGTGTAAATATTTTGTGTCATTGAGATGCATATATATAATTCCTTAGCTGATTTTGGAGATTGTTTTGGCTTTGCAGTCGTTTATTTTGACATTTCTTGCCGAATGGGGGGATCGGAGTCAGATAGCAACAATTGCTGTAAGTTCTTTTATTAAATTAAATTGTATGTTTGGTTTGTTTGATATCATCTCGTTGGTCCTGGTTAGTTTCCATCTTTTACACCCATAGAAGTTGGATTGATCCATGGTTTCAATAGTCTTTATATTCTTGAAGCAACTATTTTATTATGTATCAAGGACTAGAATAGGCTTTTTTTATACAAAATTCAGAATTTGTAAAGCTTAGAGATTGAGACGAAATAAGCATGAAAGATCAAGAAGAATTTAAGCTATAACTATTTTCTTGAGTTGAAATACGTGGGGGGCTCTATTGCAGCTAGCAACACACAAAAATGCACTTGGAGTGGCTGTGGGAGCCATATTGGGGCATTCAATTTGTACATCAATAGCTGTGATTGGTGGAAGCATGTTGGCATCAAAGATATCCCAAGGCACAGTTGCAACAATTGGAGGCTTGCTCTTCCTTGGCTTCTCCTTGTCTTCCTATTTTTTCCCTCCTCTATAAGTTTTTAACCCCAATTCACTTGTTTGTGATTTTGTTTTTATAAATTCTTTCCAACCCTTTTTTTTTCTTTTTACATTTTTAGTAGTTTGGGGAAGTCAGATATTTTGGCCTTTTCGTGTATCGTTCCTAGCATACAAAAAATATATGTACCGATATTACCTCTATAGTTCAAAAGCAAATTCATATATAGCCTTTTTGTACTCGAGCTTGAAGAACATGAAAACTTGGATGTTCATGTCGTATTAAATTGCATAGTTTCTCATATTTTGTTCCGGTGAGTAATGTCTTATTGTTTAAGCTAGTTTGGGGCAGGAGGTTTCCCTTTTTTACGTATGCACTCTCCTTCATGCAACTCGCTTCCCTTGGTGTTTGATAGAATCTCTATTGGTAGTTAACATTGGCCATAGATTCTCAAGGGATAGCTATGTGAGATGAAAAGTGAAGCCTCTGGTCTAGAAGAAGTCCTATGGAGGAAAGTCAAAATTTGAGAAAGACTTTGTGTGTATTGGCATTCTCCTAAATAAGTGCTTTAAGGAAGTTATATGAAATCATATTGTCCTTCTATTGGTGAGCCTGTTTCTGATAAAGACCATGTTGCATATATTTTGGAAGGTCTTAGTTTTGAATACATTGCCTTTGTTACTTCAATCCAACATGCGTGTGGAGTTACCTCCTGTTGAAGATATTCGTTACGAGTATCGCCTTGAACGACAACATTCGGTCGACCAACTCAACACTATTCAGGCTAATCTTGCTGGAATGAATTCAGTTGAATGCAACCTCCAATGCCAAACAGCCACAAACAACACGTGACAAACAGAGCACAGACTATGACATGCCCTCGGATGGTATTCTTGGTAAGCCTACTGCCCCTTCTAATTAGCGATGGAATCCACGCTTTTCTTCTGCTCCTCAAGGCCGAGTACAGTGCCAAATATGCAGTAAATTTGGCCACACTATTGTATGTTATCATCGAGCAAATTTACAGTTTCAACCAGGGAGGGAGCCTAAAATTAAGTTTTGTACAAAATTAAATTTGATCGATGCACAAATTAAACACCGAAAATTTTGTTAAAATTCACAAATTTTAACAAAAATTTAGCTCTAATGTCGTCTTTCTTTGAAATCTTATCAATTTTGTACGATACATATGTTTTAAAATTCAAAGAGTGCATGTGAGGATATTTTTTTTAATGATATTTCAAACGAAAACTTATTAGAGGATTAAAATTGCAATGCTTTTTAAAGTTTAGGGTAAAAATTTACACGATGAGTTTAGAGTCAAAATTGATTTTTTCCTATTTTTTTAAAACAATTTAAATTTATATATAATAACAAATATATGATATTATAATTATTTTATCAATTTAAATTTTCTTTTCTAGAGTCAAATAAAGAAAAAACAATAAATTATTTTTTACTTTCAGTACATTATATTTCAAAATTAATTACATAAAAAATTTATAATTCTCATGAAAAAGAAAAAAAAATCTATTTGTTATTTCAAGTTTCATTATATATACATATATATATTTTATAAATTCGATCTATTCTAATAGGCTTTTGAATTAAAAAAGTATGCAATTGGACTTTAAATTTTCAATTTTATATCTAATAAGTTTCGGAGTTTTTAATTTAATGTCTAATAGATGATTTTTTTTTTAATTTTTTTTTTAAGTTCAAGGACCACAAAATTGAAAATTCATGGAGTATTAGATAGGAAAATTGATATTTCAGTGATTTAGTAAAAACTTTTTAAAGTTAGGGACTTATTAAACACAATCTTGAAAATTTAAGGACCGAATTTATAATTTAGCCTATTTAATATCAAAATATACAAATGATATCAATATATCAATGTGTTCAAAATTATGTCTATATAGCCTCCCCAACACATAGTTCTGGATCCGCCACTAGTTTCAACCTTCCACCATGATTACTACCAATCCTCAAGCTCTCTTAAATTTTATTATTATTGTCAATTAACATCCAGCTTTATTATTGATCATATAAATCAACGATGTTACATAAAATAATTAAAAACATTGATTTTTATAATTGAAGTCAAATGATGATAAAAAAAAATGTTATACATGTAAAAGATGATGTTATATGTTTACATTTATTTTTAGAATATTACATTCAAACAATTGGTTGAAATTCAAATATACTAATCAAAGAAATTGCTAACTCTTTAACTATTATATTTGGTCATAGGTTTATTTGCAATTGCATTTTGAAAAATTATACATAATTTTTTTTTTTTTATAAAAAGGTACTGTTAAATATTTAAAAAAAAAAGTTGAAGCTACGATGGATATACGTTTCTAGCTTACCAAGTATTTTGTCTAGTTAATTTGAACATGACTGAAATGGTTATGTATTTGTCAATACGATCATAATGCAGATTAAGATATTACTTACCTCTTTAAAGATTAAATGTTCAAATCCTTCCACCCTTTATCAAACTCCAAAAAGAAAAAGGTTGGGTTTTGCTAACACGTTACTTTAAGGTTAAATTGTACAAAAAAGAAACTTTAAGGTTAAACTTAAAATTTAGGTCTCTATGATTTGGACATAGAATCAATTTGATTATGGTGTTAAAATGTTTCAATTTAATCCCTATGGTTTTGAGTCTAACTTTGTTTCAATTTGGTACCTATAGTTTTGAACGTTTCAAGTTGGTTCTTATGATTTGGTTAAATTTTACAAATTATTTCTAAACTATATTTTACTTTCTTGAAAAATTCATATATTTTCCTTTATTTTTTACTCAACTCTAAATTCTGAAATAGTCAACTAATACAATTAGTCAAATAGAAAATATCAGTTCATTGCTACACAAAAAATGTGTCAATATGGAAAAGGTAGGGATGCATTGTCCATAAATTATTGGAGATTGCTACAATGTGACTGGTAGACAGGGAGTTTTACACCACTGGTAGTATGAGAGATATATTGCAAAAGCACTTTCGAATATATATTTAATGTATTAGAAGACATGAAGACTTTCAAAATCTCTATTCAACAGTTATTAAGAGGCAAACATGTGGCGGCCTCGTAGAATAATTTTTCTGCATTATAAGGTTTGACTAAACTAGTTAATGGTTTTACCTAAAAAGAAAAAAAAAACCATTCAATGGTTACTAGAAGACGTAAATTTTTTTGAAATCCACATGAAAGAGGCAACCTAACATGTTATAAGGTTTAACTAAACTATAATCATCAAATGGAACCTTTTAAAATCACACAAACTAAATTGAAACAAAGTCAGAATTAGAAGTTAAGGCTCCATTTGATAACCATTTGGTTTTTGAAAATTAAGCTTATAAATACTAACTTCCACCTATGAAATTCCGTGTTTTGTTATCTACTTTTTATATATGTTTTCAAAAACCAAACCAAATTTTGAAAATTAAAAAAAAAAAAAAAAAACGTAGTTTTCAAAACCCTTTTTTTTTTTTTTTTTTTTTTTTTTTTTTGAAATTTGAATAAAAATTCAAATGTTTTCTTAAAAAATAGAAGCCATTGTAAACAAATAATGAAAAAACAAACTTAATTTTTAAAAATAAAAAATCAAGTAGGAAGCTTAAAATTATCAAATTTATAATTTAACCTAACTTTAAATGGCCGTTGGAACCTCATTCGTAAATGTCAATTTACATTACTTGGAGCGAATTCTGCCGGCTTCGGGGATTTAACACAATCCATTGGTTGAAATGGCCAGCTATGAGTTTGAAATTGGTTTTTGGGTTTCGTCATTACTTTAATGCTCTGTTTCGAATTCTATTTTCCCAGGCGCCAAACACAAGCTGGGAAGAATCGTCACTTTCTTTCACCTACATTATTGAAGAAGGTGGTCTAAGATGAGATGGATGAATCTGGGCAGCGGATGCTTTGCTTCTACTGCTTTTCTGAAACTTTCCCATTCTGTTTCTCCAGTTACAATGGCCCAAAGAATCATGTCATTCAACTTGTCTGAGCATCAGCTGTTCAAGTCATGTTGCTACCACTCTTCAAATGATTCTTTGGCCAATACCCTTCATGCCAAGATGGTAAAAAGTGGTTCTATTTTGGATTCGGGAAAGTTCGTTTTGAGTTCCTATGTGAAATCTGAGAAACTAGACGATGCACAGAGAGTGTTCGACGAAATGCCCAACAGAGATGTACTTACATGGACGGTACTTATATCGGGTTTTGCTAGAGTAAATTATTCTGAAATGGCATTGAAACTCTTTAGAGAAATGCTGGATGAAGGGGTTTGTCCAAATCATTTTACTTTGTCGTGTGTTTTTAAACTTTGCTCTAGAGTAGGTGATGTGCAAATGGGTAAGGGGATTCATGGATGGATACTCAGAAGTGGGGTTAATTTAGATGTTGTCTTGGAGAATTCTATGCTTGATTTGTATGCAAAGTTTGATGCATTTGATTATGCCAAAAAGTTGTTTGATTCAATGAGAGAAAAGAGTACTGCTACTTACAATATAATGCTTGGTGTGTATGTCCGTAGTTGTGATGTTAACAAATCTCTTGATTTATTCAGAAACTTGCCTTGCAGAGATACGGCGAGTTGGAATACGATTATATGTGGGCTAATGCAAGGTGGGTATCTGAATAAAGCATTGGAGCTACTCTATGAGATGGTGGAGATTGAACCTGAGTTTAACAAAGTTACTTCTTCCATAGCTTTAAGTGTGGTTTCTTCTTTAATGACTATCGAGCTAGGTAGACAAGTACATGGCCGAATTTTCAGGTTTGGTTTTCATAATGATGGATTTGTAAAGAGTTCATTGATAAATATGTACATTAAGTGTGGAAATTTGGAAAAAGCTTCGGTGATATATAGTCAAATGCCTTCAGATTTTGCAAGGAAACAAGATTCCAACATTGTATGTAGCGACATGATGACAGAAATTGTTTCGCGGAGCTCAATGGTGTCTGGATATGTTCGAAATGGCAAGTTTGAAGATGCCTTCAAAACTTTCGTTTCTATGGTCTGTGAACGGGTTGTGATGGACAAATTTACCATTGCAAGCATTGTATCCGCTTGTTCTAATGCTGGCGTTTTAGAGCTTGGACGTCAAATCCATGCTTATATTCAGAAAACTGGGGAACAGCCTGATGCTCACTTGGCTTCCTCCTTGATTGACATGTACGCTAAAGGTGGGAGTTTGGATTGTGCCCATCAAATTTTTGAGCAAACGGCTTACTTAAATGTTGTGATATGGACTTCCATGATCGCTGGATGTGCTTTGCACGGTCAAGGTAAGGAAGCCATTCAACTGTTTGAACAGATGAGATCTGAGGGAATCATACCAAATGAGGTTACTTTTATAGGAGTTTTAACAGCTTGCAGTCATGCAGGGCTGCTTGAAGAAGGCCGTCTATATTTTAACATGATGAAAGATGTTTATGCAATCGAGCCTAAGGTTGAGCATTTCACTTGTATGGTAGATCTTTATGGTCGAGCTGGATGCTTGAATGAAGTTAAGGAGTTCATCTATGAGAATGATTTATCACACCTTAGTGCAGTTTGGAAGGCATTTCAATCATCTTGTCGGCTTTACAAGGACATTGAAATGGGAAATTGGGTTTCTGCAAAATTGTTTAGACTCGAACCACAAGATGAAGGGCCTTATGTTTTACTATCAAACATGTGCTCCAGCAATCAAAAGTGGGAAGAAGCTTCCAGAACAAGAAGATCTATGCAACACAGAGGGATTGGCAAAACACCTGGTCAATCTTGGATTCATGTGAAGAATCAAGTCCACTTTTTTGTTGTGGGAGACCGATCACACCCTCAACACGCTCAGATATATGCATATCTGGACAAGCTAATTGGAAGATTGAAGGAAATTGGGTACTTGTATGATGTAAAAATGGTGATGCAGGATGTAGAAGAAGAACAGGGTGAAGTGCTTCTTGGTTTGCATAGTGAAAAGCTTGCAGTTGCTTGTGGCATTATCAGTTTGGCTTCTGGCATTCCAATCCGAATCATGAAGAACCTTCGAGTATGTGCCGATTGTCATAACTTTATGAAGTTAACATCTCAACTTTTAGGCAGGGAGATCATTGTTCGAGATATTCATCGTTTCCATCATTTTAACTCTGGTCGTTGCTCTTGTGGTGATTATTGGTGAGCTGAGATGGAGAACCTGATACATGTGAATTTTCATGCATAAAATTGCTCTACTTTGCTTGGAGTCATGTAGCACTGTTTGGGGACGCAAG
Source organism: Trichosanthes truncata (assembly GCA_033996785.1). Classification (NCBI taxonomy): domain Eukaryota; kingdom Viridiplantae; phylum Streptophyta; class Magnoliopsida; order Cucurbitales; family Cucurbitaceae; genus Trichosanthes; species Trichosanthes truncata. The sequence continues at coordinate 29,530,912 of JAWPNB010000004.1, read as the reverse complement.
GCAAATATTCATTAGAGAAGCCGAAATCTTAACATTCTGCTTCTTAGATGTCAAGACTCTGGAGTTCCAAGGCCGGAATTATTAACGGTGAACTTCACATGCCTGAACTGAAGGATTGAAGTAAATTCTGACGTAGTTCAACCCGTATACTTGGAATTTCATGAACGTAATGAGAAAGTTTCTGTAAATGAATGAGCCAGGAAGAACCTTTTTAACATGGCTTGAGCTAAAAGAGAGCTGCCACAGTACAATACACAGAATAGTTTGCAGAAGGTTACCTGGTGAAATAAATCATAGCCTTTACCACCTGATTTTTCATTAGGAAAGGATAGTGAATTGGAGATACTATGCTCCGAGTCCCAATGGCTAAGTCTTACCTCCACCTCAACAACAGAGTTTCAGAAACACAAGACGTTTAATCATATTGATGTATAACCGGAAGAATCTGGAGAAGGGTTGCTTACAGTTACCAATTCTGTCACGCATGGAAAGAATCAATGGTAGATTCTTGAGAATACTTTTTCTATACGGTTTTGAAAAAAGTGCTTAAAAGTGGTTTTTAAGTGTTTTAGAATTTTTCAAGGGCATTTTTAGTTAAAAGCACTTTCTACTATTCTCAAAGACATGTCAAATTGCCTCCAGGAACTTTAACACCATTTTAGTTCTAGAGGCATATACAAGAGACGCAAGGGAAGAAGATTTCTCAATCACCAGTAACCATGCCAAGGTCAATGTTTATCCATAATTAGAAAAACTAATTACCATTAGTTTTGTTTTCATTTCTTTCCTGTTAAATAACTTCTGTATGTTACTTCTCTGATGTCAGAAAAGAAAATAGTATCAAAGTATGTTGATAATCTTCTCCCTCCAATTTGCAGTGCAGTCACTGAAACTATAGTTTGTGAAGAAGCACATGGAAAGTGGGAACACAACAGTTTCAAAAGGGAAATCAATATGCAATCACAAAGGATCTAACAAAGAGGTTTGGCATGAAATATACAATTTTATGATTCCTTAACACAGACATGGAAGTTGCATTGCAGAAACAGAAAATGATACAAAATCTACTTGACGTAGTAAGGAAGGTCCAAGAAATAGAGGAGGAAGTAAGCCCAGATCACGCCGGAGATCCCGCCGAAGAAGAACCCGCCAGAGAATTTCGCCCACCCGTCGGCTGTTTGCAGCTGATCCGGGGTCTTCTTCCGGCCTGTCAAGGTCAATGACGGCGCGGTGGATGGCTCTCCTTCATTGAAGGATGCAACGCCATACATTGTCAAGCAGATGCTCAAAATGACAATGAGACCGCCGGCGGCCAGTGAGCCGGCTCCTCCAGCGTAGGGTGTGTCCCTTAGAGGCCCAGTTTTGACAAATGGACCGACGAGAAGAAAACCATGGGCCAGGCCCACTTCAATTCCCCTCAGCAATGGGTTGACTGCTGTTCTGTAGGCTGGGAGGTTTGAGAGGTACCAAGCTATCAGTGGGCTTGAGGTTACTGGAGTCTCAAGGCTTCCAATGAATGGGTCTCCATTGATTGGCTGGATCACTTGGTAAGTTGGCTGCAACAGTTTCAATAGGTTATTAACATGTGGAGAAGTGCTTTTCAAATAAGCTTGACTATGTTTTTTATTTGACTTGAATACTTTATTCATAATCTCTCATCACACATCTTTTTTTCTAATTACTCTCTTCACATACATTTTTTTTCCATTTCACCTTTCAACACTTTCTTTTAGTAACTTATATCTGCACACTCCAACACCCGTTCTCTAACTTATCTTTACACACTTTCTCTCTCTCTCGTCTACATATCTCTTTGTATACATTTTCTCTTGTTAACTTCTTCGTTAAGTATGTTTTCTCTCATTAATCTCTTCTCACATTGTCTCACGCACCTTCTCTTACTATATATTCTTTATGCTTACAATTTCTCTTACTAACCTCTCTCCATACTTTCTCTTACCATATTCTTTATAATTACAATTCGTCTCACTAATCTTTCTCTACATACTTATTTCATTTCTTATAATATTAGTTGTCATTTTTGTAATTCTTTTATAATTTAGTTATTTTAATTTTAGTAGTTCATCAATTAAGTAAATATAAATCTTTTAAATAATAGTTCTAACTAGATAAAAACTGCTCTTAAAATACCATAACTAAACAATAAACTATATTATTATTAAAGTACTTACAATAAAAGCACTCTCAAACACACCTAATTCGTTTATATCATTCAATTCTTACTCAACTGGTGGAGATGTTAAGTTTGTATCCCTTGAAATAGTACATATTACTTACTATATATATCTTAAAAGCTCAAAGAGAGGCAGATTATTATGTAGATTTGGAAAATGGGGGTTGGGTTACCTTATCAGCTTGGATGGCTCTGATGGTGAAGGAGTGTGTTCTTGCAGGGATGCGTCGGAGCGGCGAGGTGGAGAGGCCTTTGGGAGAGATCAAAGCTCTGGTGTTCGACGAAGCGAAGCTGGAACTGAGCTGGCTGGCAATGGGGGAGGTTGCAGTGGCCATGGCTGCCTTTGGCTTGTGAAAGGATCAGTGGCAGAGAAGAAGGAATGAGGTGAGATTTTTAGATTTGGTTTTGGGGGTTAGTTTATTGTTGGTGGCCATGGAAATTTGTGGGAGGCTGTGGTTGATCAAACCTCTCTCCTCTCATTGGATGGAACTTGCCACATAACCTTATCCCTTATCCATCTCTCTTTCTCATGAAAAAGAATGAGAGATTTCTCTCTCTCTCATGAGAATGGGCTAAGGCCATGTGGGTTTCAAAGGTTTGGAACTGGGTCTCTCTCTCTCTCTCAAGATAATGGGCTGAGCCATGTGGGTTTGAAAGATTTAGATTTGGCTCTCTCTATTTGGAGTATGGCTTGGGGCATGTGGATTGGAAAATTGAAAAATGGAAGGTCTCAAATACTGAAAATAGTCAAAATTGTGAATTCATTTTAGAACTCATCTTTGGACTTTTAAGATTATTTTATTCTGGTACATGAACTTTCAAAATGTCTATTTTAGTTGAACTTTCCATTTTATTCTATTTTGGTCTGTAAGCTTGAATTTTAAAAATGTCTAATTATTTTTAGTTCAACAACATGTGGGGGTAGGAATTTGAACTTCTAACATTTTGATAGAAGATATATGCCATAATAAGCTGAGCTATATTCAAGTTTGCCATTTTTTCCCACCACATTGTGGGAGTAGATTCAAACTTTTAGAGAAAGTAGAGATGTCTTAATTGCTAAGTTATACTCATGTTGGCTTCAAAATATATTTTCTAATTCCTAATTTTTTTTTTTAAGATAACCATTTTGACTCTCATTGTTAATTGTTTGACAGATGGATGATATGCTTTCAAATTTATTTATATGTTGATGTGGGCATGTATTGGAGCCATGTAAGTTGGTTGGGGCAAGTATTGAGTAAGCAAATATTAGATGGTAGAATAATAGTTGTTTGTTTTTTTAAGTTAAGGACTAAAGTAAAAATTAATCTAAAAGTCAAGGGACCATCATCAAAGTAAGCTTAGTCCAAAGACTAAAATAAATTAAATCTCAAATTGCAAGGATTAAAATAAAACAAATCATCAGCCATCAGGTGAGCTTAATAAATAAAAACCCTTGATGTCTCTTGGGTTTGGGTCGTGGGGCAGGCGCGGGTACCCCCTGGTATAGGGGAGCAAAGTCCCGACTATCCAAAAAAAAAAAACAAATAATCAATTATTAGTATTTTTGCTCATATTAGTTATATTTTGTTAGACATTTTTACGATATAATGTAAATATTGATTAACCATTCAAGTCAATGTTGATTCATCCAATTTATAAAAACACGGAAAAAAATATCAATATATTGACGAATATTTAATTCTTTTCTTCGAGCGTAAGCCACGTGGTCGAACCAAATTCGAGCTTGGTAGCACTTTGCTTGAAAGGGTTCATGTAAATTGGAAAATAAAGGTCGTGGGAAATGTGGAGTGTGATTCTTCAATGATTGCTACTCTTCATTCGTAGCACTTCACGTTTGTCGTATCATAAATGTGCCATTTTCTTTCTTTTAATTTGTGGTTTTCATTCAACCTTTGGTGATTAGTGGAAATGGAGACTTAAAAGGAATGTTTGACAATCATCTTTCAAGATCTTTATATATTTGCAAAAAGTTTATCCTAACTTTCATACTTATTTTGGGACTTTTTTAGGATTTTAAAAGTTTTAATTTAATCTCTAGTTTTTGTAGTTTCAATTATTCTTTTTTAGAAAAAATCAATTTTGATCATGAACTTGTCAATTTGTATCAATTTTAACCCTAAACTTTCAATTTCATCAAATTGCACCTCAAACTTAGATAAATGTTACAATCTTAACCCCAAACTTTAAAAAGTGTTTCAATTTTAACCTTCTAATAAGTTTTCACTCTAAATATCGTTAAAAGAAATTCTTTTATGTGTTCAATGAATTATAAAACATATGTATGATATGAAATTGATAAAATTTTAGAGAAAAACAACATGTGAGCTAATTTTTTTTTTTATGGAAATTTATGAATTTTGGCAAAGTTATTTAACGGTTAATTTATACGTTGGTCAAATTTATTTTTGTGCAAAATTTTATTTTATTGAAAATAATGAGTTTATGAAGATTTTTACATTGTTTCTTGTTAAAATTAGTAGGCGAATTAGTGGAAATTGAACCAAAGGTAAAAATTGCAACAATTATGATAAGTTTAGGGTCCAATTTGATGAAATTGAAAGTTTAGGGTCCAAATTGATACAACTTGACAAGTTTATGGTCAAATTTGATTCTTTTCCTTTTTTTTTTAGGCTCAACAATATTTCGGGGGTGAGACATTCAAACCTTTGACCTCTTGGCCAATTAGTGTTGAGCTATGCATACTTTGGCTTCTATAGTTTCCATTTCATCTTTATAATTAGTTAAATTTCATAAATTGTCCTTAAATCTTTTTGGAAAAAAATACACTTTTGATTCATGAGGTTTGAGTTTGATAGCATTTAGGTCATTGAGTCTTCAAACTTGACATTTTAGTCCCTAAGGTTTGGATTTTCTCTCTTTCTTCTTTCTCCCTCCTCCCATCCTTCTTCTTCCCATCCATGGCCACCGCCCGTTGTCATTGTCACTATCACTGTCGCCATTGCCTGCCTTCAGCCTCTCGTCGCCACCTCGCCATCTCCTTCGTTTTCATTTTTTCTTTTTCTCTTATTCTTCTTTCATTCCTTCCTTTCTTCTTCTTTCTTTTTCTCCTCTTCTTCTTTTTTCTTCTTTTCTTTCATCTTCCTCCTTCTTCTTTCTCTCATTCCCTACGGTTTTTTTTTAAAGAGTCGGTTTGTTTCAGATTTGGACCAAATTGAAACTTTTAAATTATGTGGATCAAATTGAAACTAAACTCAAATGATAAGAATCAAATTGAAACTTTTAAAATTATAAGGACTCAATTATAAGCTTTTAAATGTTTTACTCTAATCTCTCAACTTTTAAATGCTACGCTTTACTTTATAAACTTTGCATAATAAATTATTTTAGTCTTTAAATATTTGTCCAATGTGGACTTTTGCCTATTGAATAAATGAATAAAACACCATGTCTATCTTAGGTTTTTATTAATTAGTTTGTAAAAATTAACGACAATCACAATGACAAATACTTTTTATTCAATACTTAAAAACTAAAATGAAAATCATTTTAATCCTATTTTGAACATTGATGCTACTTTTTCTCGTATTAATTTTTCTAGTTGTGTTTGATACTTTTTCTAATTTTGGATATCTTGTTGCTACGTACAAGTTTTGTTTTAATGTAAATTTTACTACTAGGCTCTAGTATTTCATAATAGATTTGAACATTTTTATAATGTGATTTCAACTGTTTTGTTAGTTAATTCATATATAACTTTATAATTTAGTTTTGATGAGATATTAATTGTAATAAATATATTTTAGTTTAACTTTAATTGGATGAAATGAAAAGTTTAGCTTCATTTGATAATCATTTGGTTTTTGATTTTTGAAAATTAAGTTCATAAATACTACTTCCACTTATGAGTTTATTTGTTATGTTATCTACTTTTTACAAATATTTTCAAAATCCAAACCAAGTTTTGAAAACTAAAAAAGTAGTTTTTAAAAATTTATTTTTGTTTTTGAAATTTAGCTAAGAACTTAAATGTTTTTTTATTACGTCCTATGATTGATGTCTTATCAAACCTTTGCTTCTTGGTTAAGTTGGATTTATAGAGAGTTTGTCTTTGTACAAAGAGCAAAAAAAAAAAAAGAAAAAAAAGCAATAATTTGGTGGGACTTCCAAAAGAATGTTTCCATTTTCCAATGTAGACATCAAACCTTTGCTTCTTGGTTAAGTTGGATTTATAGAGAGTTTGTCTTTGTACAAAGAGCAAAAAAAAAAAAAAAAAAAGAAATAATTTGGTGGGACTTCCAAAAGAATGTTTCCATTTTCCAATGTGACAGAGTGCAAGATATATTGCTGTCAATTTGTCAACATTTCTATTAACGTTTTCATACATTTATAGATTTAACGTTGACTTAAAAAGTGAATCAAGATTTCTTTTATATTATAAAAAGTTGACAAAATATAAAAAATACTAATAAAATATCATTAATATGAAGATTATATTAATAATATAAAGTTTAACTTATTTAAAAATTGTGAAAGGTTTATTTATTAATGTAAATATTTTTATGAATTTTTACTTTTATATTTTTTTCAAAATATCTGTCGGTATCAATATTTTATTGACACTTCCATTAACATTTTTTAAAACTTGAAGTCTCGACATTTTCGTTGACATCGACATTGAAAATCATAGGTATAATTAATATTTTTAATTGATCAATTATTTCTTTTATAGCAAGAGAGTCAATATTTACCAATTGTGTCATATGAATTAGGCAAGTTTTCAAAATTTATGGGTGGATATGCTTGCGGATTTCATCAAACTTTCAATGATAAGAGTGTTCTAATTTCATAAATAAAATGTACCTTGGTTTTATGCTATAGTAAATTATTATAATCTGAGCTGGGTACGTTTTTAACTTTATGAGTGAATACCTCTATTTTATCGAATTAAAATGTAGGATATTTCTAACTTTAGTTAATAGAATGTATATTTTGTTGTTGTATTGCAATTTTGTTAATGAATCTTAATGTTTTGTAACATGAAGGACTTGGTTTTGGAAACAAATCTTTGGACAAAAAGTGAAATTAAAACTTTAAAAGATTAGAGATGAAATAAAAAATGAGCTAAAACATTAAGAACAAAATTGTATATCAAGCTTATATTTAAGGGGCGAATATGGAATATCCCTATTATCTAGAGGGGTATATATTTGTATGCTATAAATGTCTCTAAAAATGGTCAAATATTCTCGACCAAGAAGTTAGATGTCCGAATCTCCCACATCAAATGTTGTTAAACTCAAAAAAAAAAAAAAAAAAAAATCCTAAAAATGGGCATAGAATAAGGATTACATTAGATGAGTAATTTTATCACATTAAAAGTGTTAGATACCTCACAAAATCTCATTTGGCCATGATTACAATATTCAAAACTTTTGGCTATATACAAAATGATATTAATTGAAAATTTTGAACTAGTGGCTAGATTTACAGTGTTAATGAAAAACTGAAAAAATGTCTAACCATATTATTTTTAGGGAAGTTCAGCCTTACCTTTATTTGCAAATTTGGTTGAGCTCAACTCCAGCGGTATATATATATTTTTTAAATAAAAATTCTCCTCTCAATTTGGATAAATAGGTCATAGATTTTTGCTTTATAAAAATTGCAGCATTTTGTTTCAAATTTCTTTTTTAATCTCTCTTTCAATTTGAATATTTAGGTTCTAGATTCTTGCTATTTTGAAAATTGCAACACTTTGTCTCAGATTTGTTCAAATTAAATTATTTTTAAATCTATTACTTTTATATTATTCAAAGATTTCACTCGCCCTTTTTTGATATTTTGCCATTTATACTCAGCTTTTGTTAACAAACGAATATGATCAACTTTGATTTTCTACTCTTCTATAGGACGTTAATTACTCAAACTATCTCCTTTCAATTGGTTACAATTCTATACAATGGTAATTGGGACGAGAAAAATATCCACAACAACTTTAAATTAAGCATTATTTATTGTCTCTTTAAGGAATGATTCAAAACGTTATCAAAACTTATGGAATCCATCGCTAATTACTTCAGTCTCACTGTTGAAAAGAGAATTTCACGAATGTCCTTGTTTAGAAATGGGGTAAATAAATTAGTTATCATAAGGCTATCCGAGGAAAGGAACATGGTTTGGGTATTGTTGGTTTTGTCCAATGAGATGTGTAACAATTGTTGTGTCTTTGTGGATACTGATAATGTAAATTCTGATATACACAAAGACGGAGAAAGTTTAAATACAATGAAGAATCTACCTTTGGGAAAGAAAAAAAAAATTTGTTGATCAGTTGACACTGATTTCGTATCAAAAAATTTATGTATTTCCAAGAACTACATTTTTTCGGAGCAAAGTAGAATTGTGAGGTTGTTTACTCCTTAGCTTTAAAAAGAAGCTTCCAATTCAAAACTTTAAAATCCAACCAGAAATAGTCATTTAGCATGTGCATTTGTGTAACAATGTATACATGCAAATATCAAAAGGAAACATCATCCCTTTATAAAAACATACCACATACATGTGTCAGCTAATTATGTTGTATTCCATTATAGTATTATTTTGATTTAGAATATTTTAATATTTTTTTAGTTCACAACATGTGGAGTAGGAGAATTAGAACTGTTTACACGAAATTTCAACAAAGAAAGAGAAACGAGACACGTGTAAATGAATTTAATTTGTATTAATTTGAATGTAGTGGAGTACAATCTCTAATTTGTTCCTCTGATTTCTTTCTCTCAAATGCACATCAGTCTCAAGGGTTTTGCAGCTTGTTCTCGAATGTAGATTTGTCTCAAAGGCTTTACAGCTTGTTCTCGAACGTGGATTTGTTTTGAGGGCTTTACAGCTTGTTCTCGAATGTAGATTTGTCTCGAGGGCTTCACAGCTTGTTCTCGAATGTGAATATGTCTCGAGGGCTTTTGCAGCTTGTTCTCGAATGTAGATTTATTTCGAGGGCTTTACAGCTTGTTCTCGAACGTGAATTTGTTTCGAGGGTTTTACAGCTTGTTCTCGAATGTAGATTTGTCTCGAGGGCTTCACAGCTTGTTCTCGAATGTGAATCTGTCTCGAGGGCTTTTGCAGCTTGTTCTCGAATGTAGATTTATTTTGAGGACTTCGCAGCTTGTTCTCGAATGTGGATTTGCTTCGAGGGCTTTGCAGCTTGTTCTCAAATGTGAATTTGTCTCGAGGGCTCTTTGATCGGTGCTTTTCGCTACAACACGCAAGTGCACGTGATCGAAGTAATAAAGAAACTGGAAGTATTCCAGAGTATCGTACCCAAGGGAACGGGGTTTAATAAAATGAATTTTAGTTGGCACAAAATCGTTGACAAATTGCAAGTTAAGGTAACCAAGGGTGAAAATGATTTGAGAGGTGTTTTGACTAAAATAAAATTATTTGAAAATTCAATGGAAATGAAAAAGGGATTCAAGTTGCTAATGCCCCTTTGGAAAGAAAATGCAACAAGAAAGCAATTGCAATCGTAGCTAACTCAAGAACTAAGTAAACCGAATTCAACTCCTATTCGACCTTCTATGAAGTATCTTTAGGAGACTAAGTGATTAAACCTATATTTCTATGGCTAATCTAACTTAGATATTTTTGCGCACAATTCTAGTGGTTTTGGAGTCTCGCCCTATGTCTAGGGTCGATGTTTCGGACTTATGTCTAAGCCTTTTCCTCCATTGCTTTTGCGACATCTGCTTCCCTTAACCCTTTCGGTATTAAGTTATAGCTTGGCAAGCAACACTAGATGTCCAACTAGGTTTACCCAACAATTAACTCACCAAAAGCAAACTAGAGTTCAAGAATTAGCTAGATTGTTTTTACTCTCGAGCTTTACATCTTTCCTCTGGGGCATTCACAAACTTGAATCCCAAAGGAAATTTAGCTATTCATGATGGAATAAATTGAAAACAGTAAACGTAAATTAGAAAAATTCATTGGTATAATCAAGGTAAACAATGCAATCAAATTGCAAATACAAAGCAAATCAGTAGCTTAAAGAAATAAGTTCAAAATTTCAAGATATAAAATTACTTAAAGAAACTTGTATATAAGTGGAAATTGAAGTACAGTGGGTCTCCAAATTAAACTTGCCACTAAAATAAAATTATTGAATTGAGAATTCCACAACCCATAGCTTATACACTCAAGAAATTGAAATTAAACTTGCTGAATTGAAATTTCTCTGCTAAGATTCAAATGACAGAAGCTAAATTGCTGAAATTGAAAACAACCAGTGGCTAATTAACATAATTGACAGAAACAAGGAAAAATCTGAGAACTAATCCATCCTAAAAACCCATTCTCCGTAACTCAATCGAACAAAGAGTTTGTTCGTAACCATACCCAATTCTTAGGTAGATGGGATTGAGAAGAGGATTCAGGAAATTTAAGAGGAAAAACAATAGAAAAACAACCCAGAAAATTCAAATACTGTCGTAGGAAAAAAAACCCAAAAAACGTGAACGACAATCTTCTCCAATCGAGCTCCCTTTGTTTGGCTTCTTTGTTCAATATTTATAGGGATCTCATGCTAGGGTTTCCCTCTTGGTTGATGGACAATCATGACTAATCATCTTGCTGAATTCGTGGGTCAAATTTCCTTCAAAATCCCGAAATTCTCGTTTTTTACTTAAATTCCAGATCTGTCCAGATTGCAATTGCCTAGCAATTGCACTGCAGTTGCATTCCACGAAAATCCTGCATCAAAACATTAAGTAAGTGTGAATTTTTTTCTTCTTTTGTTGTCTTTTCTCAACTTACTTAATTTAAAGGTCTTCCATCAATCATGTGATTAAATTCAAGAATTTTTTTATTTTTCATCAAATAATATGAATAAAAATCACAAATATAACTAAGTTTAAAGGCCAAATAATCCTCATGAATGAGAATTATCACTTTTGCAGCTTGTTCTCGATCTTTAAAGTCTTCTAGTCTTCAAGACTCTGGTTCAGAGAGTGTTTGATTTTCAAGAGTTTAGGGAGTCTTCTGATCTTCGTTTCTGAATTCTCTCTAAGTTCTCTGGAGAATTTCAACTTCTGAACCTCCAAAATGGAGGAGGGGGCTCTCTATTTATAGAGTTCCCCAGGGCTCCCAGATGGGCTTGGGCTTGACTGTTGGACTGGGCCTAATAAACTTTGGGCATTGTCCTTAGACTGAGCCTGATTGACCTTGGGCCTAGCCTTTGTGGGCTGAGACTTTGTTGCTTAAGGCTTCTCATTTTGGGCTTTGTCTAAAATTAGCCCAAATTTCATATAATCCAATTGCATATTTGGATTTGTCTTAATTTAATTTAGGATACTTGCAAATTTTAAATAATCCCTAATTAAATAAATAACTTTGTCACTAATTTTAATTAATGACATGGAAAATTTTGATTGGCCAAAATTTCTATTCCAACAAGAACATCTAACACCTCTTGGTCGAGGGTATATGTCTTAACCAGCTGAGTTATGCTTTGATTATAACAGTTTAAAATTTTTGAAATTAAATAGAATATGTTTGTCTGTCTAATGTTGTAGATATAGTATATAGAATTTATAATTGCCAATTGAATACACAATATTTTTACTACAAACTAAAGCATATAATGTCTAGAGTATCTCTATAAATCTCTTTAGATATATAAATCTACATCCCAAAACTAATTATCCCAAAAATCAAAATAAACTAATACTTCAGCCCTTTTTAACTGAAAACACATTTAGTCTATATTTAAAATAATAATACTTTTAGCCATTTTTCAAGTTTCACTATTAAACCCTGCCCCCAAATGTTGCTGAACTTGAAAAAAGTTACACTAGTAAATTTAGTCATTCCTGTCATTAGCCCTTTTTAATTTAGTCATTCCTACTGTTAGCCCAAAATAATATCTTGAAAGTGTTAGACTTTAGGCCTAGCATGCAACCCTAAACAAAACATTGAATAAGTTCTAAATAGCAAGACCACATATCAATCATATAAAAAAACAAAAAATACTACTACTTTAGCATGACCTAGAAGTGTAAAATTGAAAAAAGAAAACATAAAATAATTTTTTTTCGTTCAATAACGTGTGGGGGTGAGGCGTCAAACTTCTGATCTTTTGATTAAAGATATGGTACGTTAACTAGTTAACTAGTTGAGTTATGTTCAAACTAACAAAATAATATAAAATTTCATAAGATGTAAAATTTATGGTGTAGATTGAACTTACGTCGTCCATCTTATGAGATTCAACTTCTTCTAGCCTTCTATGAGATCCTCAACATCCATACCACGTAAATCAACCAAAACACAAAAGCTAGAAGACATCAAAACACAATGCCATTGGAGTCTAAGACTAAGAAGCTCTCCTTTGGAGATAAGCTAATAAATTCTTGCTTATCTAAAATCTCCTTTTCCCTAGTAAAATTTGACCAAACACTATTTTTTTTCTTCTTAGAGAAAAAAAAATTCAATTTCACCCCCAATTTAACCATGCGAATCAATTCTTCTAAAAGAAAAAATTAAAAAAAAAACATGTGAGTCAATTTATATCATAAATTTTCAATCTTATCAAATTAGATATAAACTTGAATAGGTATTGCAACTTTTACCTTGTGTGTTAGGATTCCCTTTGATCTACCCACTAATATCAATCAAAAAATGAAAAAGCCATGTATAAATTTTTCAAAACTCCCTGATTTTAACAAAAAAATAAAGTCGTAATAACAAATCAATGGAGAAAGTCGAGTTCTAGCAAATCAATGCACAAGATCTACTATTGAATAAATTTTCCAAAATTTTTCGATCTTTGTAAGAAGTCTAACATTAGTGTCACATTTTTTAATGCCTCATTAATTTTGGGATTTGTAGTATATCTCAGTTGAGCACATGTTTGTATGTTTTTTTTTTTTGGTAATAATTTTTCAAATGGAAGTCTAATTTAAGTTCAAAATTGTAATATGTTATCTATATCCTAGGTCCAATTAATGAAATTGAAAATTTAGGGTAAATGTATTAAATGTTGATGGTTGAGATGCAACGTAACATAAAGCAATATGATAGCTATATAAATTAAGGGTAACAGAAAAAAATTGTTTAAAATATATTCTACCTAGTATCCACTTTGAGTTTGTTTGGCCCATCTACTTTAATATTGTATCTAGTTGACTTATTTTTTTGTATTATGTAATATCAAATCATCACTCGATAGTCTAATTCGTCATATCACTGTTTACATGTGATTTCAACAAAGAAATAAATGAGACACGTGTAAATGAATTTAATTTTGTATTAATTTGAATATAGTGGAGTACAATATCTAATTTGTTCATCTAATTCTTTCTCTCAAATGTACATATGTCTCGAGGGCTTTGCAGCTTGTTCTCAAACATAGATTCGTCTTGAGGGCTTTGCAGCTTGTTCTCGAATGTAGATTTGTCTCGAGGGCTTTATAGCTTGTTCTCGAATGTAGATTTGTCTCGAGAACTTTGCAGCTTGTTCTTGAATGTAGATTTTTCTCGAGAGCTTTGTAGCTTGTTCTCGATCTTCAAAGTCTTCTAGTCTTCAAGGCTCTGGTTTAGAGAGTGTTTGATCTTCATGAGTTTAGGGAGTCTTCCGGTCTTTGTTTCTGAATTCTCTCTAAGTTCTCTAGAGAATTTCAACTTCTGAACCACTCAAATGGAGGAGAGAGCTATCTATTTATAGAGTTCCCCAAGGCCCCCAAGTGGGCTTGGGTCTGACTGTTGGACTAGGCCTGGTGGACTTTGGGTCAGGTCCTTTAGACTGTGTTGGGATTTATGCCCTAAAGCCTCATAATTATTTAATTATTTAATAATTAATAATAATTTTGATTATTTTATTTGCAATATAATATTATCCATTATATGAAAAATCTAAGGTTATTAGTGTAATCTTGAATTGTATGTGGTTGACATACAGAAGGATCGTGTTCAAGAAATAACCTAAAAAGTCATAGTATATGGATAAGGTTGGGTCCTTTATCCTGGTAAGACTATTGATACGACCCACTTTGTAATAGTTACAAATGATTTGATCCAAATCATTCATGTGAAGACATGTGAGTGGGGGTATCTTATACAATGAGTTTGTATAAGACTGGATCACGAAATATTTAATCTCTCTTTATAAATCCGTTAATTGAGAAGATTAATATTTCATCATGATGATCATATGCGACTCGATCTTAATCCTGAGTGAGTTATAAACTCCTGCCTGTGAGGGCTGTCCTTTGATTTGCATGGGTGAGAGTGGCTTTTATAGTCGATTCAATATGCCTACCATTTGGGGACTTGACCAAATAGGGAGCTGGGAACATAATCTCACAAGATGGAATTCACTCGTTCCCATATAGGGTAAGTAGATGAGTAACTCCCTTAAGTGCTGATTTTGGGGACTTGAACAATGGGGCCCCATCCTCTCACTGGCCTGAGAGGGACTTAGTTTATAATTAGATTATAAGCAGATTGTTCATTAGAGTATCAGTGGTACTTAAGGTGCAAGATGTAATTATAGGGGTAAAACGGACTTTTGACCCAGCTGTAATTACGAACAACTCGTGAAGGATCGACTTGCATGTAATGATTATATCTATGGACACAACTTGTCCTACAGTGCATAAGAGTGCAACTCTAGGTTTATAGTGGAGTGACCTAGAGTTAATGAATGAAAATTAATTAATTAAAGAGTTTAATTAATTAATTTTGTATCATTGGAGCTTATAATCTGTAGGTCCATAAGGTCCCCTTGCTAGCTCATAGTAACACTAAAAAGATCAATTTAGTTGAAAGAAAAAATTGAAATGTTTAAATTAATATTTAATTTGAAGTGTTCAAATGTGTTCAAATTAATATTTAATATATTAGATATATTAAATATAAAAGAGGAAATATATTTATTGTATTTGATACATTAAATATTAAAATTTTAAATGTTCAAATTAATTTTAATTTGAAGTGTTCAAATTAATATTTAATACATCAGATATATTAAATATAAAAGAGGAAAATATATTTATTATATTTGATACATTAAATATTAAAATAATTAATGTATATTAGATACATTAAATAAAAGATATTGGTTAAATGATCAAAAATACCCCTAAACTATAGGGTTTGTTTCAATTATACCCTCAAACTTTGAAAAGTTTCATTATAACCCTTGAACTTTGAAGTTTGTTTCAAAAATACCCTTAAAGGCTTTTTTCGTTAAATTCATGGACAAAAAAATGATGTTTTTGCATTTGTATTGTTGCATATGTGAACATATTTGAACATATACGTTGAAAAAAAATCAAAACATATGCAAATATGTCATTTTTGGTCCATAAATTTAACGGAAAAAACCTTCAAGGGTTGTTTTAAAACAAACTTCAAAGTTCAAGGGTTAAAATGAAACTTTTCAAAGTTTAGGGGTAGAATTGAAACCAACCCCATAGTTCAAGGGTATTTTTGATAATTTAACCAAAAGATATTTATTAAATTTGAATTGGATTCAAATTAGGAAATAAATGTTGTAGGAGAATTTTAAACGATTTGAATAAGATTCAAATTGATTAGATAAATGTATTTTAATATATTAGATATTAAAATATATTATTTAATTATTTTTCCTAGACCACTATAAATAGGACCCTAGGGTGAGCCATTGTGCATTCTTCATAGCACACATCTCCTCAATAGAGAGAATTAGAGAATTCTCTCTAGGCCTCTTCCTCTTTAATCCCTTGTGGATTTTCTTTCAAGAGGCTCCTACAAGCCTTGATCCTGTGTTCGAGTCATAGTCAGGAAGACTTTGTGGAAGAGATAAAGATCCACCAGAAGAATCTCCATATTTTAAGGTATGTTATGCTTAACCATAATATTATTATTTAATTCTAAATAAACTCAAACTGATTCCTACGCTTCCGCTTGGGTTTAATTAGATTATTCCCTTCAGACTGTACATGGTTGACTTTGGGCTTGGCCTTTGGACTGAGATTGACTGACCTTGGGCCTAGACTTTGCTGGATTAGGGCCTCCCATTTGGGCTTTGTCTAAAATTGGCCTAAATTTCATATAACCCAATTGCATATTTGGATTTCACTTAATTTAATTTAGGGATACTTGCAAATTCAAATAATCCCTAATTAAATAAATAATTTTGTCACTAATTTTAATTAATGACATGACAATTTCTGATTGGCCAAAATTTCTATTCCAACAATCACTTCTTTAAGGATGTAATTAAATTTAGCTTATAATTGGTATTAAAATAAAAAAGAAAATCGTTATATGTATAGAAATTGGAAGGCATACACGATATCATTTACAATATCATTCATGAAACTTGACGTATAAAAATGCTTTTGTGAATTATGTTATCAATGATGTCAGTGATGTATTTTTAGTTGAAGTGAATGGTAAATGGTAAAAATGATCTTTGATATGAATCACCATGAACATCAAATTGTTATTTTTATAATTTTGATGTAATTTTATTATTTTCCAATTTTACATTTTTTATGACATTTTAAGTAGGGATATTTTCGTCGTTTTGCTATGATCAATAATGTGACATTTAGGGTTTGGGAAGCTATCTAAAGCTTGGCCATTAGGTTGTACAAGACAATTTTATGATGAACAAAGTTTTATCGTTGAGCTTGTTCTTTCAAGTTTAGCCAATGGAGTTTTAATTTTGCAAATTCATGTATTGAGTTGCATGCCAAGAACATTCAAGTAGGATTAATCATCCTATCTTGTGAAATGTTCAACTTTTAGGCAAATAACTTATTCTTTGTCTCAAGAGCTTTGATTCTTAAGGCAATCCAATATCTAACCTAATCCTTAGGGTTGAAATCGAATGAATTTGAGGGTTTTAGTGTTTGCGAATTAGTGGTTCACATACCCAAAGGGTTTCTAATTCCAATTTATTAAGGTTTTCACATCATTTGGTATCATAACATCTTTGGTATCACATCATTTGATATCAGAGCTTGGCTCTAGATTGGACATATCATTCTTCTGTTTTTTTTTTCTCATCTATATTATGAATTTATTTGCTTCCTAAATTATTGTCTCTTTTATTTAAAAAAAATCACTTGCAAGTAGCTTGTTTTGTGTGCTTAAATTCATTTATTTGCAAAACTTTTCTTGTGTCGTTTCATGCTTGCATTCTTGTTACAATTTATTGAAATTGATCACATTGACAAGAGCTTTCTAACAAGCTCGAGTTCATCTAATTCTGAGTATCGTAGTCTAAGATACATTCTTTTATTTGAATTTTCAATATCTAAAAATTTCTGTTGCACAACTCAAAATTGTAGTTTATTTGACATTTTTTTCTCTGTGATCCGAAATGATGTGATACCAAACCTGAGCCTAAAATGTAGCAATTAGCTTTGTGGGAATAATTTTTTTTTTTTTTTGTTTTGAAATATTATATATTTTGGGAGATATCATTATTTGAATACAAGGTGCTCAATCTGGAAATTTTCTGAAATTCTGCTAACACTTTAAACGAGTGTGTAGAAACCATCGGATATTGTTTTGAGTCTAAATTTTGACCATAAGTCAGAATACCTCTCAAAAGAAAATCCAAAAACTTTGCACATGGAACCAACCAAAAAAGTCCTGAACCACTTGTTTACATCAACTGTTTGAGGTTAGTTTTCTGCAGCAGTTTTCTAATTTTGTAATTTTTTCTTACTTAACCTTTTTTGATTTGAAGTTTAAGTTCATAGAATTGTTCTACACTCATTAAACTTTGATTTGACACTAGTTTCACTCAATTTTGAGACTATTGCAATTTTTTTCAAAATTACCAAATTGCCCTTACAGCAAAAACCCAGCTACTAAATTCATAGTTCTTAGATTTGTGATCAAGGTAGGTAATTTGCTGCAAATTGTTTGTGTGAAATTGTGCATGATATTTTGTTTATTGATCTCTTCCATTAGAAACGCTTGCAAGTACTTAGTTTGTTAGGATTGATTCTTTTGTTTATTGCTTTGTTTCCATTGGCTTATCTTTTTATATATTATTTCTTCGTTTCCTTGCTTTGCTTTGAATCTTGTTTAGTAGTCTTTTCTTTTTCTTTTTTCATCTTGCATAATTCCTTGAATTTTGAATATTAGATTCTTAATTCTAGATATCTTATTTTTGTTGTTTCTTATCCTAGTTTGTTGGATCTTGAATATTAGGTTCTTGATTCTTAGTTTTATTATTTTTGTTGGTTCTACTTGTTTCTTTGCTTGAGTGTCAATACTTCACGTCAATCTCCTCGCTTTAGTGTTAAGGCTTGCTCCTTAAATATGTGATATTGCAAACTCTTGACTACTTGTTTTCTATTTTGAGAGAGTTTACTATTTGTGAGGGAGTGCTATATCTTTGAGCGTAAACACGAGTGACCATTCATATTTTGAGTGAAACGTATGAGGGAGTGATTGTGAGGTCCAATTTTCTTTATACTAACATCTTTTTGCATCCATGTATATTGAAAGAAGAGCTCCAAGAAATGACCATCATGTTTACCGAAACATGCCTCCAATGTTCTTTGAGAGTATTTCAAATCCAGAGGAGTACCTTCTTTGGGAGGAGGAAATTGATGTCATGTTTAACCACCTATAGTGAAAAGGGAAAGGTAAAACTTATCGTCTCTACATTTGAGGAATGTGCACTAACATGGTGGAATGTTTTGTTGTCGAAAAGGAGGAAGAGTGGAAATCATGGAATACCCTCATGGGAATAAATCAAGTATCTAATGAGATCGTTTTGTTCCAAAGTCTTTTCACAAATTGCAAACTTTGAAACAAGGGAGCAAAAGTGTAGAAAAATACTATGAAGAGATGCTCCTATTAGTTGAGGAGATTTACTTGGATGAGGATGAGGAAGCTACCATGGACCAATTCTACCAAGGACTTAAGGAGGAGATTTTTGAGATGGTTGATGATCGAGAAGAAATTCAACCTTGTGAAGATTTAGAGGAGATGATGCATGTTGCCATCAAGGTAAAAAAGAAGCTCCGAAAAAGATCTTTAAGGTACACTAAATCTAAGCTTAACTACAATTTCAATACTTTCATGAAAAAGATGGTTAGTTTACCTACCATATATGAGAATGTTGATAAGGTAGAAAGTAGTAAAGAGAAGCTTGTTACTGTTGTACCCATGCATGATAATGATATTTTGCCTAGTAGGTCATTAGATAGCAAGGAGTCACATGATTGTATTGTTATACCACTTATTTCTAGAGAAGCAAGGAGTAGAAAAAGTAGATGGTAGTGAGTTTGAAACTAGAGTACTTTGTGATAATATTGTTAGTACATTCAATCACAAAGTAACATGTGATCTTATTTTTGTATCCTTGCTTCCAAGAGAAGTAAAACTTGATGTGTGTGAGGTTGAAAACAAAAGGCATGAGACCGAGGAAAAATTAATAGAAATCTATGAAGAAGAAAAATGTGAAAACACGAATGAGAGAGAAAAGCAAATGAGTAGTACTCGATCTAGAGATCAAAACGAGAGAAAAGCTAAGAATGTGCCTTTAAAAACTTGTGAGGACAAATCTTTCTTGATTTCAAAACAAAACATTCTTGAACTTTTTGATAAAAGAGTTTGTTTTCTGACAGGTGAGCTTCAACAAAGTTTGCCTAGTTTTTCTTTTCAGTTTTTGCAGGTTGTTAAAACATTGATCATGAAGCAAAACTCAAAAATTAGCCCAAATTCTTTCTATGGTTGCAAGCTACATGTGAATTGGAAGAGCCATCATTCTTTCCAAAATAGATGGAATCCAAGAAGAGATGGGCCTTTGACATCTCATGTTTATGAAGTTGCTTTACAAGGGAGACCATCCAAGAGAAACTCAAGAAGAGTCACACCATTTTCTTCTCATGACTTTAAAACTACTTTACAAAATATTGATTTAGATTCGAGGACAATCCTTCAAAAGAAAACGAGAGGGTGATATGAACCACCAGGGACATCAAATTGTTATTTTATAATTTTGATGTAATTTTATTATTTTCTAATTTTATCATTTTTTATGACATTTTAAATAGGTATATTTTCGTCATTTTTCTATGATAAATAATGTGGCATTTAGGGTTTGAAAAGCTATCTAAAGCTTGGCCATTAGGTTGTACAGGCCAGTTTTACGATGAACAGAGTTTTAGCATTGAGCTTGTTCTTTCAAGTTTAGCCAATAGAGTTTGAATTTTGCAATTCATGTATTGAGTTGCATGCCAAGAACATTCAAGTAGGATTGATCATCTTATTTTGTGGAGTGTTCGACTCTTAGGCAAAGAACTTGTTCTTTGTCTCAAGAGCTTTGATCTTAAGGAAATCCAGTATCTAACATAATTCTTAGGGTTGAAATTGAATGAATTTGAGAGTTTTAGTGTTTGTGAATTAGGGGTTCACATACCCAAAGGGTTCCTAATTCTAATTCACTCAAGTTTTCACATCATTTGGTATCAGAGCACTTTGGTATCACATCATTTTCCAAATGATGAGAAAATCCTAGTGATTTGTAATTAGAAACCCTTTGGTTATACAAACCTCTAATTCACAAACACCAAAACCCCCCAAATCAATTTGATTTCAACCCTAAGGATGAGGTTAGACACTAGATTACCTTAAAATCAAAGCTCTTAAGACAAAGAACAAGTTCCTTGCCTAAGAGTCAAACACTCCACAAGATAGAATGATCAATTCTACTTGAATGTTTTTGGCATGCAACTCAAGACATGAATTGCAAAAAGATCAAGAAGCTCATGGCTAAACTTGACAGAAAAAGCTCAAACGCTCAAAATTTCATTCATTAAAAAACTGTCATGTACAACCTAATGGCCAAGCTTTAGTAGCTTCCCAAGCCCTAAATGCCACATTATTGATGATAGAAAAATGACGAAAATACCCCTACTTAAAATGTCATAAAAAAGGATAAAATTGGAAAATAATAAAATTACATCAAAATTATAAAATAACAATTTGATGTCCCTAATGGTTCATATCAATCTGTAGACAAACTAGGGCAAATGGGAAACAAAACTAAATTCTATTTTTCAAAAATTTAATCGAATAACATAATATGTATTATAAATTATTTTGATTTTTTTTATCAATATAGTATAAAATTTACTTTCTTATGACATTTTATATTATATTTGAATTTGAGTTAGTTTTGAATTAGGTTAATTTTGTAAAATTTTAGATATTTTGTTATATTAAAAAATATATATATACATATTATCCTATTTATGTACATCTTGAATTTTTTGGCGTATACATTTTTATTTTATCTAGTTAGCCTACACAATGTCAAATCATTACTCATTAGTTCAGTTTACCACATCAGTTTAAAGTTGAAGTAACAATATATATAAAAAAAAACTTGAAATTAAAATTGAAAAATCATCTACACATTTACAACTTAGGACTAAACTTTATAGTTTAATCATACAAAAATCACTATCCATCTCTTTAGGTTAAAATATCATTTTGGTCCATGTATTTTGGATTTTATTTCATTTTGGTCATATACTTTTAAATGTTCAATTTTAGTCTATGTACCTTCAATAAAGCTTAAAATTAGTCCCTATGATAAGTTTCTTGTTAACTTTTCTTAAAAAAAATTACTCTCTATTAGTTTTCTCTCTATATATTTTATAAATATGTTCCCATTGTGTCTTTTCATGTATTAAAATTATTATTATTATTGAACTAATTTCGATAAAAATTTACTTCAAACCTATCATAAGGAATAATTTTAAGCTTTACTGAAAGTACAAAGACTAAAATTAGACATTTAAAAGTTGTACTAAAATTAGACATTTAAAAGTACATAAACCAAAATAGAACAAACTTCAAAGTACATGGACTAAAATGGTATTTTAACCAAATATATACCATACATAGATTATAATATATATTCCCATTTTTTAAAAAGGTTTGTGAAGTTGTACATTGGAAATGGAGATTGAGTTGACCTTTTTTACCCAAACAAAAAACAAATAACATTTACATAATTAATTAATACTATTTATAGAGATATACATTTTTTATTTTTTATTTTTTTTTACCAATTAGTTCAATTGACATAAAGTTTGTACCTCAGACCAAAATTAAATGAGAAGTTCAAATCTCTCATCCCACATATTAAAAAAAAAAAAAAGACTTCATTAATTTGACTTTGAAAACATTTTTTCCTTTTTTAATTGAGAAAAACTTACATGTTGCTTGAGCTACAAGTGCAGGTAAGTCTCGTGCGCACTTGAACACTAGACAAAAAAATATTGGGTTTTAAAAAAAAAATTAATATTGAAATGAATTGCACGAAACTTTTACCAAGATTCCAAGCAGATAAGTTTTTTTTCTTTTTAATTCCCTATATAAAGCACAATCTGTCAGTCACCATCATCATTTCTGCACAGGCGAATGCGCAAGGTCTCATCAATGGTGGACGCCGCCTCATCATCTCCGACAAGCCGGCGGTGGGCGTACGACGTCTTCTTAAGCTTCAGAGGTGAAGACACTCGCCGGAAGTTCACCGATCACCTCTACCACGCCCTCGCAGCCGCCGGAATCAACACATTCCGCGACGACGTCGAGCTCCGGCGAGGAGAGGCCATAGACTCGGAGCTTATAATAGCGATTCGAGAATCGAGGATCGCCGTGGTGGTGTTCTCCGAAGGCTACGCCGATTCCCGGTGGTGCCTGGAGGAGATTGCCGAGATCTTGGAGTGCCGGAAGGTGGAGCGGCAACTGGTTCTGCCGATCTTCTACGAGGTGGATCCGGCGGACGTTCGGAAGCAGAGAGGGAGATTTTCGGCGGCGTTTGAGAAGCATGAGGAGAAATTTGGTGTCGATGCGGCGGAGGTGCGGCGGTGGAGGGCGGCGCTCACGGAGGCAGCTAGCTTGTCCGGCTGGGACTTGAGGCAGTTCGCCGATGGGTACGTACAGTTATCTTTTTCTTTTTTCCCTCGGAAAATTGCAAAAAAAGCACTCAATCAACTATAGAAGTCGTTAAAATATTATACTAAAACTTTAAATTTGCTCGATCACCTCATAAACTAACGAAATTTGATTTAAAACCTTTGGATATTGTAGATCGAACACACCCTTTTTTATCTATAAGTATTCTTCTAATCAAACTATCAAACTAAATTGTTACTATCAAATTCTAATTTTCTACATCACTTTTTTTGTTTTTTATAATAACAAATAAAGTTTTACATTGTCTAGGGAAAGAAAAGATCAATGATATACAAGTGAAGACAATTATTTTCATTGCTAGGAGACATTGTAGGTATAATCAAGAGCAAAACAATAAGAGCTTATGCCAAAGTGGACAATATCATACTATTATATATATATATATATATATATATATATATATATATATATATATATATATATATATATAGTTTTCTTAAATCAAAATGAATGCTTAAGATTAGATATGAAAACTAAAATATTTTAATAGTCAATATTATAGTTTTTAAATTTTATAGAATAAAAAAATTTGAGTTAAATGGTAACCTAGATTTGATTGTAATAATTCTTGAAAAAAAACCTCCCACTACTACTGCAGGAATAAACAAAAAATAACTAAAAAATTAAAAAAAACAACAAAATAAGAAACATAAGAATTTACGTGAAAAAACACTCCAAAATCGGAGAAAAAAACCACAGATAGAAAGAAACTCTACTATGTGAAAAATTATTACAATCACATAAAATTATCTCTCCAACTCCTCAATTACAAATAAACACTCTTTCAAAGCTTTATGTCACTCACACAACTAGAGTTAGTATACTAGACTTAAATTAGTGAGTTAGTATACTAGACTTAAATTAGTATACCAAACTTAAAGTATTTCGAATTAAGATGATTTGAAACGACCAAAGTCATATGCTCCTTTTATAGTACTTGTAGCCCAATAGTTCCTTGCATCTCCAAAAAAATCTACAATAGCTTGAGGGTGGTTGCAATTTGCAATATTTAAAAACTTAATTATAATAATTTCTTAAGCTTAATTATAATAATCTCTTTCAAAGCTTTATGTCACTCACACAACTAGAGTTAGTATACTAGACTTAAATTAGTGAGTTAGTATACTAGACTTAAATTAGTATACCAAACTTAAAGTATTTCGAATTGAGATGATTTGAAACGACCAAAGTCATATGCTCCTTTTACAGTACTTGTAGCCGAATAGTTCCTTGCATCTCCAAAAAAATCTACAATAGCTTGAGGGTGGTTGGTGCAATTTGCAATATTTAAAAACTTAATTATAATAATTTCTTACGCTTAAAGATGATTGGGTCAAATTAAAAATGTGAGTGTTTGATGGTTATAACTCTTACAATTGAGGGATGGTTTTTGCAATTATTCTATAATATTTTCAAGAGATTGAGTTTACTCAGTCTCTCAAAAAGTTTTTGGAATAAAAACTTTCTGCTTTTTCATTTTTTTGCAAATTTTGGTTAAAGATAAATTTGGATACCATACCATTACTTTTTCTTTTCTTTTCCTTTTTAGGTTAGATTTTGATCTATTTTATTTGATTAAATTTTAAATTGTTTAAGCCACCTATTTGGTTTCTTAAAATTAAGCTTATAAACCCTACTTTTCACTTATGAATTTTTTATTTTGTTATCTACTTTTTAAAAGTGTCTTCAAAATCTAAGCTAAGTTTTGAAAACTAAAAAGAGTGGAAAATTTTTGTTTTTGTTTTTAAAATTTCACTAAGAATTCAAATCTTTAATTCTTTAAGAAAGATGAAAATTAATATATACAAATTGTAAGGAAATAAGCTTAATATTAAAAAAATTAAATGATTATCAAATGGACCTTATAATCTTCTCAAATTATATATAGATTATAGATCTTGGTAGAATATATATGGCTGTTTTGTTTTTGTTTTTTTTTTGCTGGAGGTTGCTTTTGTGTACTTTTCAAATTATATTTTTCAATTATTCTTTTTGAAGCCATTGTTTAGATAAAGCTTACTAACCTTTTCAAATTATTAATCTTGGTATAATATATATATATTCAGATTTTATTTTATTTTTTAATTTTTTAGGTTAAATCAATATTTTAATCTTATGGTTCGACCTCAACTTTAATTTGGCTGTTTTAAAATTTTTATTATAGTTGTTATGGTTCAATCAAATCTCACAAAATATTTATGTTAAGATGTTAACGACAACATAAACATAGTTCAACTGACATAAGCATAAAAAGTATGTACTTTCGACCAAGATATCAAATGTTCAAATTTTTATCTCCACATATTGTTGTACTAAAAAAAATAGATGCTAACGATTTTCTTGCATAAGATGTTTTCTTTGCACTTGGTAAAGAGAAGTAATAAATTAGCCTTCAGAATGAGATATGTCTGAATGTTAAATTGATTAACTAAATTAGACTAACTTTATTTAGATTTGAGCATGAAAGAAATATAGAAAAAACTAGGTTATGCAACCATACCAACCATTATAGTCAATTTAAGTTTCACACGTATTTTAGATTGAACATTTGTTCACTGTTTCTTTTTGCTGTCTAAAGAAAACGTGTTACTCCATAAAATGGTTAAAATATAGTAATGACAAAAAGTTTTAGGGGATATAATCAAAACTAAAGACTAAAATGAAAAATTAAGCTTAAACTATAGGAATTAAAATGATATATTTTTTAAAGAAAAAAAAATACTAATGATCAGAAAGATATATATTTTATTCATATATTTTTATATGATCTTAATTTAAGCATATAACATATTTAAATCAAGTTGTACTTTAAAAAAATAATGGGGGATTGTGACAAAATATGACAACAGTTTTATTTTTGCTGTTGTCTTGTTGGGTATTATTTGTTATATTTTGTTGGTTAAATTATCAAAAATACCCCTGAACTATAGAGTTGATTTCAATTATGCCCCTGAATTTTGAAAAGTTTCATTTTAACCCTTGAACTTTCAAGTTTGTTTCAAAACAACCATTGAAGGCTTTTTTCCGTTAAATTCATGGATGAAAAATGGTGTTTTTACATTTATATTGTTGCTTATGTGAACATATTTTAACATATATGTTGAAAAAAAAATCAAAACATATGTAAATACGTCATTTTTCGTCCATAAATTTAACGAAAAAAACTTTCAAGGGTTGTTTTGAAACAAACTTCAAAGTTCAAGGGTTAAAATAAAACTTTTTAAAGTTCAGAGGTATAATTGAAACCAATCCCATAGTTCAGGGGTATGTTTGATAATTTAACCTATTTTGTTTTGTCCTGAAGCTTAAAGAAATCTGACTTCAAACATATCGCTATTTTTATTTCAATAAATCATGAACAATGAATAAGAAAAAAACAAAAGTTGTTAACACGAAGTCTTTGAAGTTCCCTAATTGAGTTAGTGCTTCGTAAAAAATCTTATATATATTAACATTTCAAAACTTTTTTTTCTCTTATTTTTAATTTTAAAAACATGTTTGAAAGGATACATTTTGTTCTTTGTGTTTCATTTATTTCATCGTCCCATTAATTCTAAAATGTTGTAGCACATTTTAAGTAAGTTTTGTATATACTTACAAAATAGTTAAAATTATATATATGTTACAAAAAAAAAAAAAAGTAAAAGAGATTATATAATATGAACAGTAAATTTAGCAAAACATAAATAGAAACTCCATGAATTTTTTTTGGTTAAGTTACTAATTTTGTCCATAAATTAGAACTAAGTTTCAATTTGATCTATATAGTTTTAGAAGTTTCAATTTGATATTTATTTGATCTCTATCATTCTAAAAGTGTTAATTTGATCTTATAGTTTAGTTAAATCTCACGAATCGGTTGAAAACTCATTTTCAACTACCATAGTCCACCAAATTGAAAACACCATCAGCCTCTTGAATCAGTGTAAGTTTCTGATGAAACCATAATGGTCTAACCATAAAACTCTTGGTCTCCATACTGTTCGCCCTTTTGGTTCTTATACTCTTAAAAAGAGACTATTTTGATTCATTTATTTTCTTTTATATCTCTCATTTTTTTTTTAATTGCAATTTCAACCTGACATTGTACTCAATAATTTTTTTGGCAAAAATATAAACTTTAAGGTTGTATCAATTAAAACCCTAGACTAATGATTGTATCAATTTAAACCATGAACTTTCATAAGTAAATCAGTTTGGACTCTCCATTTCAAATGCATGCATGAACAATTTTCAAATGGAGAGTCTAAATCTTTAAGAAGTCTACACACACATGTGGAATTGATGCATGAACGATTTTTAAATGGACGGTCTAAATTGATTCAATTATGAAAGTTTAGGAGTTTAATTGATACAATTATAAGTCTGCACATATGTGAACTAATGTTTTTCAAATGGAATCAAACAGATGATGTAAATTGATATACTTATTAGTTTAGAGTTTTAATTGATACAATCTCAAAGTTTAGGAGTATAAATTGTTTTTGTTTAGAAAAACTATATATATAGCCATAAGGTCATATTAAAGGATTTTCTTTTTATATAAAATTCGTGTCAAAATTTTGCAAACAAAATCTTAACGTTCACTCTTTAGAAGTATAGAGATGAAAAGGACTAAAATGAACGAAAATAGAAGACATTTTGAAAGTGCAGGACAAAATTAAATCAAAGTTTAAAAAAAAAAAAAAAAAAACTACTCAATTATAGAAATCAAATTGGTCACCTAAGGTCCGTTTGATAACCATTTGGTTTTTGAAAACTAAGCCTATAACACTACTTTCATCCACTTATGGATTTTATAGTTTTATTATCTAATTTTTTAGATATGTTTTAAAAAATCAAGTCAAGTTTTGAAAAAAAAAAAAAAGTAGTTTTTAATTTTTTTTTTTTTGTTTTTGAAATTTGGTTACAAAATTCTGATGTATGAAATAATGAAAAAACCATTTTTTCAATCTTTGAAATTTTAGTCGATGATATATGTTTGTTCCATTGGCGGTTTCTGTTTTCAGTTATTTTGTTTTAAGATAATATGATTTCCCAAACCAACTCCAACATTGTCTTCATTCTCGTGACGAAAATTTTCCACATTCCAAAATTAAAAAACAGAGCAATGGAGGAAGATGAACACTGAAAAGCTTTCAAATCTGAAACATAATTTTGACAGCCACGAAGGAAAATTCATAAAGAAAATAGTGGAAAGGGTACAGAACGAACTGAACGTGACATACCTGGAAGTCGCCGTCTACCCCGTCGGCATCAACCTCCGTCTGCAACGTTTGAGCTCATTAATGGCGGTTTCCACTAACCCCTCCACTCTCTTCCTCGGCATCTACGGCATGAGCGGCATCGGCAAAACCACTCTCTCCAAAGCACTCTTCAACAAATTCTTCCACTCCTTCCATTCCAGATCCTTCCTCCCCAACATCAACCACACTTCCACCGCCTCTCCCGACGGCAACGGTCTCCTCCACCTCCAGCAAACTCTCCTCTCCGATCTCCTCACCGCCACCAACCTCCACTCCTCAGACGCCGTCGTCCAGATCCAACAGAGACTCCGCCAGCGAAAGGTCCTGGTAGTCCTCGACGACGTGGATCGAATCGAACAAGCGAACGCACTCGCGAGAGACCGCGAGTGGTTCGGAATCGGAAGCCGAATCGTAATCACGACGCGAAACAAACAGATCCTCGATACTCTGCAGGTGGACGCAGTTTACAACGCAGAGTCCGATCCGCTGGACGAAGACGAATCGCTCGAGCTCTTCAGCTACCACGCCTTCCGGAAACCGAATCCACCCCTGGAGTTCGTGGATTACGCGAGATCCGTGAGCTCGTACTGCGGAAGCCTCCCGCTGGCTCTGGAAGTCCTGGGCGGGTCGTTCCTGGGCGGGAGGGCGATTTGGGAGTGGAGATCGGCGATCGAGAGACTGAAGAGGATTCCGCACGGGGATTTGCAGGAGAAACTTCGATTGGGATACGAGGGGCTGAGGGAGGAGATGGAGAGGGAGATATTTCTGGATGTGTGCTGCTACTTTGTGGGGATGGAGAACGATCTGGTGGTGAAGATCTTGGATGGATGTGGAATGTATGGGGAAATTGGATTGGGGACATTGAAATCGAGGTGTTTGATTGGATTTGATTTTATGAGCGGGAGGTTGAAGATGCACGATTTGGTTCGTGATATGGGGAGGGAGATTGTGAGGCAGAGTTGCGTCAAGGAGCCTGGAAGGCGATCCAGGATTTGGCTTCATCATGAGGTTGTCAAGGTCTTGGCCAATCAAACGGTAACTGCTTCCTCAATAATTTATTTGTCTTTTCTTTCATTTTGTTCCTTGTCCATTTAGCTTTTGTTCATTTTTGAAGTTTTAAAAACTAACCATTTATTCGATCTTTCTATCATAATTTTATATCTTGACACTTCGTTCGCTATAAACCTTGAAATGTAATCATAAATTTGTACCAAAAGGTTTTTGTTGTGTATAAAATTTATGTTTGCATTTTACAAATTAGAGACCAAATTGATTACTTTTTAAAAGTACAGAAATCAAAACATACGTTTTTTAAACTATGAGGGCTAAAATGAATAAAAGTTGTAAGTGCAAGGACCAAAATGAAGGTTTTAAAAGTACATGGACCAAAATGAACACAAGCCAAAAGTATGAGGATCGATCGAAATAGTATTTAAATTGAAAAACACAAGTATTCTAATTTCTATCTTTATGTTATGTTTGGTCCTTGGAGTTAGAAATTTGATTTCTAATTGGTCTTTAAAGTTTTGATATTGGTTTCTAATTGGTCTATAACTCGAGTTACCTGTTAGTTGATCTAACGGAATGATGTTGTGATAGTTAACATCTGATTACTAGACTTTATTGATACGTTTTTTTTAAAGAGAGTGGAAAATTTTATTTATTTGTTTTTGACATTTTCTCTCTTCCTTTCTTCTCCCTTCCGACAAAGCTTGCTGACACCCTTTTCCTTTGTTACCGCATTGATCATGACTACCTTGGCGAAGGGAGAGAGGAAGGGAAGAGAGAGAAATGCCAAAAACAAAAGGAAAAAACTTGGGTGCTGTCTGGGCAGCACCCAAGTATGGTAATGCCCACTTCATAGCCATTGGATTTGAAATTTTTTGGTTTTTTTTTTTTAGAAAATTGTGTGGCGATGTGGGCTGCACAGCACTTGGGTGCTGCCCAGACAGCACCCAAGTCTTGCCCAAAACAAAAATCTAACTCATTTATAAATATATATATATAAAGTCTAGTCAACACATATTTAGGTCATCGTTTCTCTTAGGTCAGCTAACAATCGACTCAACTCAAAAACCGATTAGAATCTAGTTTCAAATTTTAGAGACCTAGTTAGAAATCAAATTCAAACCACGGGACCAAACATGCTACTGTTTTGAGGCCTCAAAAAGCAAATAAAAACCAAATTCTAATATATCTCAAAGACAAAAAATGTTAATTTTAAAAATTGTGTAACCAAATAAAAATTAAGTTCAAATTTTAAGAACCAAAAGTGTATTTTATCTAACGAAAGTATAAAGACAAAATTGATACTAAAGTTAAATCACTCAGAGCTATTCTTTGATAAGTTAATTATACAATTTTTTTATTAAAAAAAAACTATATAGTTTTTAAAAAAAAATTGAAACAATTTTTTTTAAAGTAAAGAACAAAATTCAAACATGGTAATCTCCTGGGTGTATTGATTTACTTGTATTACATTTAATGTCAATTTATAAAATCTTGTTCTCATCATTTTAAAAGTTTTAACTTGGTTTTACTATGCTTTAGTGCCAATTTGGTTTCTATGATTTTAAAAGTTTAAATTTAGTTTCTATAGTTTGGTTAAAATTTTATATATATATGGTCCCTAAACTATTTTTATCCAATTAAAATCTCATAAGTTATCATTCTATATTATACTCAATATTAAACCCTAATACAATTAGCTAACAACAGTGTCTCATTGTCACATAAATAGAAAAAATGTCAGGTATTCAATTTGTTTTTAATGGAAAAGATAATTTTTGAGATTTTATCAAACTATAAAGAATCAAATTGAAACTTCTAATACCCTATAAAGACAAAAAATTGAAACTAAACAAAAACTATAGGGAGCAAATTAAAACCACGCCAAAATCATAGACAATATGTGTTCTAATTAACTTATATTTAATACACAAGTACATTCAAAGCAAGTAGCTTTTTGTGAGGAGACAGGCCTTTTTTTTTTTTTTTCTTTTTTCAAGGTATGCAATTTAAAATGATATTACCCAAAAAGGGTAAAGAAGGTAATTATATATTTTTAGCAATGGGATAAAAGTTTGACCTAATTTCCATCACTTAATTGGACATGCAGGGAAGTGAAAACATTGAAGGAGTTGTCCTAGAGTTGGCTAAATCAAATAAGGAGAAATTCAAAGTGGAAGCATTTAGTAAAATGCAGAATCTAAGGTTACTGAAACTCAACTATGTGAATCTCATTGGAAAGTTTGAGCACTTAATCACCAAAGAATTAAGGTGGATTTGTTGGCATGGATTCCCTTTCAAGTCTATTCCAACCAGCTTTTATCAGGGAAACCTTGTTGTTATTGACATGAGACACAGCGGCTTGATACAACCTTGGACTTGGAGGGATTCACAGGTAAAAAAAAAAAAATGGCATTATGAATTTTAATGTTCGTTCTATTTTGTATACTGACTATGCTTGAAACCTTGTTAGAAGAACATGCGTACGTACGCGATTTATGTACTTTTAGTAGTAAGAAAATTGTTAACATCTAAGAACAATAAAGACATTAATTATTGAAAATTTAATGAAAGTCAAATTATAAAGACTAAAATTTAAAAAAAAAAAAATTAGCATTACAATACAAGTCATTTGAAAGTTGGGGAGATTATACAAAAACAAACCCACTAAAAGTTTAGAGACCAAAATAGACTAAGTATGAAGTTTGTATAACAAAATAGGATTTAAACAGAGAAAAAAAGCAATTTTTGTTCTTGAAAACGAGCAGGTAACTTTTTAAATAAAAGATGAGACAAGACAACAACCATCTTTTGCTATTTCATGTGTTTCTTTTAATATTTTTGTTGAATAATTACTGATCATATGTAACCATAAAATATTCTTGAAGTAGAACTCAACTTAGAATCAAATCTGTTATATTTTGAAATTAAAATACCATAACATAAGATAATTTTATATTTCAATTTTTTAAAATTAAAAAGCAACAAGAAAACCCTTTTTTATTTTATTTTATCTTTTTTGAGTTCAACAATTTGTGGAGTGAGGAAATTTAAACATCTGATCTCTTAGTCAATTGTACATACTTTAACCAATTAAGCTATATTCAGGTTGATAATAAGAAAAAACCTTGTTAAAAGAAACTATAAAACATAAAGTTTAATTAGGGTTTCGTTTGATTGCCACTTTTTTTTTTCTAATGTTTAACCGCTTTATTATATAGTTTACTTTGTTTAGTAGTTAAGATATCTCTACCTCTATTGAGTGATGGCAAGTGATGAATTTCATCCAGCAAGAGCTTTACTTTTAACTGCATCTCTCTCACATATATTGACAGTGCCTTGAAAATCTGAAAGTTCTAAACCTCAGCCATTCCAAGCAGCTAAAGAAATCCCCAAACTTCACCAAACTTCCAAATCTAGAGCAGCTGAAGCTCAAGAACTGCATAGCCTTGTCAAGCCTTCATCCCTCCATTGGCCAACTTAGCAAGCTTCTTCTCATCAACCTCCAAAACTGCACAAATCTCTCCTCTCTCCCAACCTCCATCTACAAGCTCAACTCCCTCCAAACTTTGATCATCTCCGGCTGCTCCAAGATCGACCGCCTTCACGACAACCTCGGCTGCCTCGAGTCCCTCACCACCCTCCTCGCCGATCGAACCGCCATCTCCCAAGTCCCTTTTTCCATTGTTAGGTTGAAGAAGCTCACTGACTTGTCCCTGTGTGGCTGTAACTGTCAAGGGTACGTTAATCTTTTATATATATATATTATATATATGGTTTGTTTGAATTTTTAAAGATTTATTTTAATCTTTAAACTTTAAAAAAATAATCATTTTAATTTTTAAACATGAATTATATACCTATTTAAGTTTATGAACACTCAAAAAGTCACTATTTTGGTACATGATATTATTTTATCGCCTAATCTACTTAATTCTCGTCTCAACCAATCTATGTGACTCAAATAAATTCTCAAGTCAACATATATTAATACTATACTAAAAAAAAATTCAATACATTAATACATATACTCCAAGCCACGATATCCATTTGTTGAATAAAATATAAAAGTAAGGTAGAAAATAATAATTTTATTTTAAAATTCAGGGACTAAAGTAGATGGTTAGTTTAGAGATCAAAATAGAATCTAAAAACTTTTAAGGGACTAAAATAGACGTTTTAAAAGTTTAATGACCAAAATAAAATGAGCTTGAAAAGTTTAGGGAATAAATTTCAAAGTTCTAAGAACCAAAATGCATAAGATTTAAACCTATATATTTCTAACATTTTTCCTTACGTGTGAGCTCATGAGGCTCAATATGTGAGCTATTAATATCAATTGGGAAGAAAGTAAGATTGCTTAGGTTTGAAAAGACCTTGTAGCTTAAATACTATTAAACCACCATTAAAAATCCAAAGGTGTAAGATATTATTAAGAATGAGTTCAGAAATATTAATCTAGTGTTTGTTGACATAAAAACATTTTTCTTCAAAAGACATGCCAGACACACCTTTAATCTTTTACGTACATTCGTAGCAGATCGGGAAGCTCCCTGCCATGGCGGCGGCTGGTGTCATGGGCAATGGCAAAACCAAGCCAAACATCCACAAGCCTTCTTCTTCCATCTTCATTACAGGGTTTGAGCTCTCTAACAGAGTTGAGTCTAGAAAACTGCAATCTTGACTCAATCCCAGTGGACATTGGGAGCTTGAGTGAGCTAAAGAAGTTGAATGTTGGGGGCAACAAAAATTTGAGGGTTTTGGGGGATGAACTGTGTGGGCTGTTGAAACTGAGTGACTTGAAGGTGGAGAACTGTGGGAGGCTGGAGTTCATCCATGGATTTCCTAAGAATTTGAGAAGTTTCTATGCCACCAATTGTAAGTCTTTGGTGAGGACTCCTGATGTTTCCATGTTTCAAGAGGCACCCACTTTGTTTTTGACCAATTGCTGTGGATTGGTTGAGGTTTGTGGATTGGATAAGTCGGAATGTTCCACTAATATTCGTATGGCTGGTTGTTCCAATCTCTCCAATGACTTTAGGATGAGTCTTCTCAAGGTTTCTTGCTCCTCTCTCTCTTGTTAAATTAAAAATTTGGTTCTTATAGTATTTTAATATGGTTGCTATATATAATTTTAAAAGTTTCAATTCAGTTGCTATGATTTGGACTTAGTTTCAATTTATTTGAAAGTTTGATCATTGTGAGTCATTATAGTTTAGTAGTCAAAATCTCATAAATCGTCTTTACTTTATTGGCAAATTTTTTGTATGCAGCAATGAGAGTTGATATTTTCTAATTGACTTACTATTTGTTAGAGTTTAGGATTAAGTAAAAATAAGTGAGTTTTTTTATTGGATAAAACATAATTTAGAAATGATTTTGAAGTTTCCCTAAATTATAGGGACTAAATTTGAAAAACTTTTAAAATCACAAGGATGTCAAATTGAAACTTGCAAAATCCATAAGGACCTAATTTGTAATTTAACTTGTATATATCTATATCTATATCTATCTATATATAGCATGCACATGCATATAACGTCTTCTATATATGTGTGTATATGAAGCTCCTCTTTATACATCACATTGGAGTTCTCCCTATCATAGACCATGTGGAGAGTTCCAAACAAGGGAGCCAATTTTTTTTTAGAAAAGGGTAAAATTTTACATTTTAATTTGTCATAGAGAGCATGAGTTTAGAGAAAAACTACAAAATCTTGAATATTTTATATATACTTTTTGAATTTACGACGAGTTAGGAAGGGCATTGCCCCTCCTTTCTTCATAGTGAATTCTTCTATATATATATATATCCCCCTCCTTTCAGTACTAACAAGGATTCTATCTTCTTTCCATTGGTACAGAAATGGAGTGGGAATGGCAAAGGCAGCCTTTGTGTACCAGGCAACCAAGTTCCCAAATGCTTACACTTCTACACCTCACACCCACCCTTAACCTTCCAAGTCCCTAACCTCAACCGCATTCTTCTTGGCATCAGAGTCTTCGCCATTTACACTCACATGATCACTGACCTCAACGACTCTCCATCTCTCCAACTCATCAACAAAACCACGTCTCGCACCCATCGCTACCGAATTCTCGGCCTCCATCAAGACTCCATCGACATCCATGCCTATCACCATACTTGGGCCATCCACCTCCCCCTGTCCTACGGCTACCGTCTCAACCCTGGAGACGACATCGAGCTTCAGATTCTTAATGCTAATGCCTATGGAGTTCGGTTAGTTTATCACGATGATGATCCTCAGATGATAGAGAGTTTTGCCCTGCCAGTGGTGGCAGAAGAACAGGACAGTGGTGGTGGTGGTGATGGCAGAGATTTTGGTTGCAATGATTCTCAATATCATCGTCTTGATCATTAGTTGCAAGAGAGGGATTCTAGTTCATCTCCATTGTTGATTAGGTATTTCTTGATGATCTCTATTTTGGTTTTGTGTTTGTCACTGGTTTTGATGATCAATTGGTAATTGGAGTTTGTTTGAGTCAACACATCCAAGAGAGAGTGGGTTATGAGTTTTTAAGACATGTAATTATTATAAATCCAAGATCGAATATCCTCTAATTTTGTGAAAGTTATTTAGTGAAACAGTGATCGAATTAAGCGTTATTGATTAACAAAAGTGTTGTACATATTTATCAAAGAACAAGGATAGTAAAGAGAGAAATCCAACACCAATAATTTTATAGTGGTTCAGTTTGTGAGGAGGACCTACTTCACTTGCTAGGTTTAAAGCTCGTTACCAATCAATATTATTAGAATAAAAAGAATGCTTACAATAGTGTACAAAGGGGATAAAATCAGATCTGAGGTGTAAAATTCAAAGGGGTTTCGAAGAAAGAGGAGCTCCCAATTGAAGAACCACTAATGTCTCTATAACGATCCGCAACTTTTTTAACTCAAACTGACTAGGGTCATTATCACATGCATGTCTTAGACATTTAATCTTGGAAATTTGTTCAATGTTAAAAAAAAACAACTTCCATAAAAAAAACTTTTATAAAGAAAAAAATAATTTTTTTTTTTGAACATAACCCAAACCCAACCAACTACAACACCCGGTCCCTCTCAAGAATGAGGGAAAGCATATCTGCTGGAAAGCCATCATTCCAGACCAAAGAGCACCCTGAAGAAGATGCCAAAGCTGCTAAAGCATGGGCAGCTATGTTCTCCTCTCTAGGGATGTTACAAAAAAGAATTGAGCTAGCACTCCTAAGAAAAAAATAATTAAAAAACCTTTAGTTTATAATTTAATCATACAAAAATCGCTATCCATCTCTTTATGTATATATGCCATACATAAGATTAGGTTAAATTATCAAAAATACCCCTGAACTATGAGGTTGGTTTCAATTATACCCCTGAACTTTGAAAAGTTTCATTTCAACCCTTGAACTTTGAATTTTGTTTCAAAACAACCATTGAGGGCTTTTTTTCGTTAAATTCATGGAAGGAAAATGATGTTTTTGCATTTATATTGTTGCTTATGTGAACATATTTGAACATATACGTTAAAAAAAATCAAAACATATGCAAATACGTCATTTTTCATCCATAAATTTAACGGAAAAAACCTTCAAGGGTTGTTTTGAAACAAACTTCAAAGTTCAAGGGTTAAAATGAAACTTTTCAAAGTTTAGGTGTCTAATTGAAATAAACCTCATAGTTCAGGGGTATTTTTGATAATTTAACCCATAAGATTATAATATATCTTCCCATTTTTAAAAAGGTTTGTAAAGTTGTACATTGGAAATGGAGATTGAGTTGACCATTTTTACGCAAACAAAAAACAAATAATTCTGTTTCAATGTAAAAAAAAAAACAAATAATTCCCTTGGCGTAACATTTACATAATAATTAATTAATACTATTGATAGAGCAAGGTTTAAAATGTCGATGTCGACAGAAATGTCAAAGTCTCAATTTTATGGAAATGTCGATGGAAATATTGATAAAATGTCAATGTCGATAAATATTCCTAGAAAAAATTTTAAAAATAAAAAATTCAAAAAAAATATTTAAATTAATAAATAAACATTTTACACTTTTTAAACGAGTTAAAATACTTCTTACAATAGTATATTCACATTAAGTTACATGTTCTTGCTATTTTTTTAATATTTCATCAATTTTATACGGTATAGTAGAAATGTCGATGTCGAACCCATGAACATGTGCAATGTCGATGGAAATATCAACATATCAACGGAAATTTAATACTATGTGATAGAGATATAAAATTTTCTATCACACTATTGGGTTAGCATCAAGAGATCTAGAACTACCGACAATTTCTTAGAAACCGTCGACAATTCTTTTGATTCAGAATTTATTTTCTTTTTGTAAATTTCAATATTTTTTCTTTGGAATTCCATTATAATTTGAAGCTTGTTGTACCTAAACAGAATTGTACACAAATAATAATATAAATGAAATTTTATATTAAACCAAATTTTCTCTTACAATTTGTTCGTAGATAGTTTGAATACAAAATGAAAATAACACTTCAACATAAATAAACCTAAAGTAATCTAGAAAGAAATCTTCATTCATTCTCGTCAACTTCATGTCAGCATAATCTTGGAAAGTGGCTTTCGAGAATCACATCGACCCAAATCACCTAAGAAAAACAAAGATGATAACTCATTAAATTAAAATGAACTATTAAAAAAAAAACATAAATTTATAAGCATGAGATCAAAACTATAAAACACATAACAACCAAATTGAACTAACCTTTCAAAAGTAATGAACATAATATCAAAACTTAACTAAGTTACCAAAGTTACAACATATAACAATTAAAATTACCTAAACTTATAAATATAACATCTACAACTCAACTTTCATGAACTATATTCCAAACAAATCAAATAAACTTATCAAAACTTAATAACATAAATTCAAAATTGGTAACTTACCACACATAACAACTACATGCACATTTACCTAAAACTTTTCAAAACTTAGGACGAACATAACATTCAAAACTCAACTATCATGGACTATATATACCAAACAAATCAAATAAACTTAAAGTTGGTAAACTTATCAAACTTAAGAACATAAATAACTCAAAACTTATCATGAATTCACAGCTAAACCCGTCAAATTATAAAGAACAACTAAAACAATCAAAACTTTATAAACATAAGATCAAAACTTGTAAACAAAAACAACCAAATTGAACTAACCACTCAATTGTCTAACTAAGTTTCGATAGACATATTTATGAGTCCAAAGTATAAGTATTGAATTGTACTTTTGATTGAGACCCCTTTCACTGTAACAATATTGCAACTTAGTTCTTTCAGGCAATTCTTCACCTCATGCCTACAGTAAAGTCCACCTATGCCGACGATAATTTTCCACCGTCAGCATAAGTTTGGGATTTCCTGACAATTTATAAAAACGGTTGGGAAATCCTTAACTTATGTTGATGGTAATTCGCTAACATCAACATAGGTGGTCTTTTGCCAACGATTTTTAAAAACTGTCGACAAAAGCTCTTTCTTCCAACGATTTTATTAGTGTTGGAAAAAAAACGTTGGTAGAAATTTATTTTTCTTGTAGTGACTCTTTTCACAAATACAAACTTAGGGGCTGTTTGGCGCGCAAGTTTGGAATCTTAAACCCGTAAATGTTAAACCTGAGGGGTTAAGTTTAGAGATGTCCAAGGGGCGGGGCGGGGTCGGGGAATGGATTCCCCGTCCCCGCCCCTCATTTCATTTCCCATCCCCTCGAAATTCCCCATTTAATTTCTCGGGGATCGGGTTCCCCGTGGGGAATTTTTCCCCTTTTTTTTTGTTTTTTTTTGTTTTTATCTTTTTTATTTTTTAAAATTTATTCTCAACCATAATAAAAATTATTTTTAAATGAATAATTTTCAATATAATTCTATTTAAAGAAAATGTTATAAAATTTCCTAATAAAAACATAATATACATAAGTAAAAATATTATAATGTCGAAACAACTTAATTTCTAAAAATTCAAATTTCAATATTACAACATAGTTTTTAATTTTTTTTATAACGAAATAGTCTTAAACTAATTCCTACTATGGTTTTTTTTTTAAAAAAACTTCTATTTATAGGTAATTATTAATATATATATATATATATATATATATATATATATATATATATATATATATATATATTACTAATTGGGGCGGGGTAGGGGTCGGGGGCAGGGACGGAGAATATATTCCTCGTCCCATCCCCGTTTAGCCAACGGGAAAAAAAATCTCCCTGCACCCTCTCCCATTTTTCGTGTAATCGGGGATTCCCCGTCCCGTTTGGGGCGGGTCCCCGTGGGGCCCCGGCCCCGCGGGTTAAATGGACATCTCTAGTTAAGTTGAGGGTTTAGGTAGCCTGGGTTTAAGAATGTTGTGTTTGGAGTGAATGTTAAAGAAGTCTGGGTATAGGAAGTTTGTGTTTGGAGTGCAGGTTTAAGAAGCCTAGGTTTAGAATGCATATTTTAAAATATTAAATTTATGAAATGTTTGATTGTATTTAATTGATGGTTAAATTTTAAATTATTTTAAATTTTCATTCTAATTATTTATTTATTTTTATTTTAATATAGTTAAGTTAAAAAATTAATTAATTTTTTATGGTTCAAATATAACTAAAGTCAAAATTAAAATTATTTCTTATATTTTTGTTATTTTAAATTGAATAATTTAATTTTATAAAAATGACTAAACTAAAAAAAAAATACATTGGGTAGATTTTTTTTAATTGACACTATGTCAAAAATATATGACCAAGTTGAAATAAATATCATACATTTACTTTTTTTTTTTCTTTGAATACGACTCATTGGTAAGTAAAATACTTTTTTAATATGGATAATTTAAAATTAAATATTATTTATTTTAATAATTTAATTGAATAAGTTTATAATTGAAATTCAACTCAATTTTAATTACTTTTCCAAAAAATTTAAATCAATATTTGTTTCCATCAATTTTAAAATTGAGATTGGACTAAAATTATATTTATATATATATATATATATATATATATATTGCATAATTTGAGATTTTAATTTTACTAACTAATAAGAAAATGAACTATCTAATTTGTTATTCATTTTGTTTTTAGATAACTAAATTAAAAATAAAATTTTATTTAGAGGTACAGTTCTAATGTAAATTAGTTTATTTTTTATAATTTTTCTCGTAGAATTCAACAC
Organism: Trichosanthes truncata; assembly: GCA_033996785.1. NCBI lineage: Eukaryota > Viridiplantae > Streptophyta > Magnoliopsida > Cucurbitales > Cucurbitaceae > Trichosanthes > Trichosanthes truncata. Next base: position 29,490,275 of record JAWPNB010000004.1, on the reverse strand, counting down.
AACAAATGAAAAAAAAAAATTAATAAGTACTTTTTACTAGTTATCAATTATAAATTATCTATTTTACTAAGTTTTGAGAAAAATATCATATACTTTTGTTATTTTAACTAATTTAAAATTAAATACTATTTTTTTAATTTAATATTAGCAAGTTCAAAATAAAATAATGTTTTTATCTTAAACTCAATTATTAGAAATTATATATTTTTGGCCAAATTACACCTTTAATCCTAAAGTTTTATTTTAATTTTTATTTGGTGTTTGAGATTTCAAAAACAACATTTTAGTTCTTAAATTTTTAAAAAATGATTCTAACAAGTCTTTAAGTTAAATTGACTAACGGAAAAAATTCGAAAATAACAGACAACACATTTGAAGTTATCAAAATAGTTGTTGATATTGGTGAAAATGAAAAGAAAGATAAGAAATGAATGAAGGAGGAAGAAAGAAAAAAGATAAAGATAAAATAATAATAATAATGATAGAGAAGGAATAAGAGGAAGATAGAGAAATAATATTTTTAAAAAACAAAACAATTATTTTTTACAACTAAAATTTAAATTAAAAAAAAAAAAAAAACTAACAAACAAACCAACATTCCATGGGGTTGGATAGTAAATACTATTCAACCTCATGGGTTTGGGTTTAGGAAACTAAGGGGGCGTTTGGAGCACCGTTTCCGAATCAGAACCCTTGGAATTGGAATCCTGAGGGGTTTGTTATGGGGGGTTTGAAAGCTTGGGAATCAAAAAATAGTGTTTGGGGTGCAATGTTCTGAACCCTGAGAATCAGAAAACAGTGTTTGGAGCATAGTGTTCTGAACCCTGGAGTTGTGCAGTTTTTGTTTTTCCTTTTTTCCTTTGCTACTTTGGTCTCTTTTTTTTCCTTTCCTTATTTTCTAGTGGCAATCTTTGATTAGTTGTAGAATCCTTTGTGTAAGTTGGGTAATTTTTTTAGTACTTTTGAACGGACCTTTTAATTAGTATAAGAATGAGAAATTTGTTACTGGAAATGCAAATAATTATTTCGTAAAATACAAAATTTGGTTAGGGTTATGGCATGTATAAAAAATCAACATACTTTGTCAAATATCAAATTTGGTTAGGTTTATGACAAGTATAAAAAAATATTTGTAATAATTTATTGTTTTCTACAAAAAAAAAAATGTGAGTTTTCAATGAAAAATCAACATACTTTGTCAAATATCAAATTTGGTTAGGTTTATGACAAGTATAAAAAAAACATTTATAATAATTTATTGTTTTTTACAAAAAAAAAAAAAAAAAAAAAGAAGTGAGCTTCCAATGAAAAATAATTACTTTGTCAAATATCAAATTTGGTTAGGTTTATGACAAATATAAAAAAAACAAAACATTTGTAATAATTTATTGTTTTTCAAAAAAAAAAAGTGAGTTTCCAATGAAAAATAATTACTTTGTCAAATACGAAATTTGGTTAAGTTATAGCATGTATAAAACAAACATTTTTAATAATTTATTGTTTGTTACAAAAAAAAGTGAGATACTAATTAAAAAAAAAACAATGGAAGAGACGGGAGAGAGATAAGAAAACGTGATAATGAAAACATGTGCCAAATGATGAGCAAATCGGTGTGTTGGAAATCAAACCCCCCCCCCCCCTATTTCACTATGCAAAACCATGAGGTTGTGTTTCAAAACCATTGGATTTTGAACACAATGGCCCAAACAAGGGTTTGGGTTTGGATTCCAAAACAACTCAACCCAACCTATTGCTCCAAACACCCCTTAGGGAGCATTTGGAGCACCGTTTCGGAATCAAAACCCTTGGAATAGGAACCCTGGGGGGTTTGTTCTAGTGGGTTTGAAAGCCTGAGAATCAGAAAATGGTGTTTGGGGTGCAATGTTCTAAACCCTAGGAATCAGAAAACAGTGTTTGGGGTACAGTGTTGTGAACCATGGGAATCAGAAAACAGTGTTTGGAGTGCAGTGTTCTGAACCCTGGGGTTGTGCAGTTTTTGTTTTTCCTTTTTCCTTTGCCACTTTGGTATCTTTTTTTTCCTTTCCTTATTTTCTAGTGGCAACCTTTGGTTAGTTGTAGAATCTTTTGTGTAAGTTGTGTAATTTTTTGTAGTACTTTTGAACAGACCTTTTAATTAGTATAAAAATGAGAAAATTGTTACTAAAAATGCAAATATTCATTACCATTAACAAAAAAAAAAAAAAAAAACATAACATGGCAATTGTTCAGGTTCACCAATTCAAACATGGGATAGAAAATGTTGAAATAAGATAAACATGAGATAGAAAGTCTGTAAATAAGATAAGAGAGCACGAACAACATAAAGAAGCATACAAATGTAATTAAAGTTCATGAAGATGAGGGTCATGGCTGTCTCCCAAGGATACGCATGCAATACTTGTACTTCCAATCCCCTGGGAAGTCCATAAACATGTTAAACAACTGGGGATCAGTTAGCAGCGTTTGAGATACCAGCAAACAGTCGTCCATAGTGAGTCCAGGGATCGCTTGAAGTTCCCCGTACAGCTGCCTGCGTTTGGAGGATTCCACTTCATCTTTCTCTTTAGGCCACGACGCGATCTTCTCAATTTGTGTAGATGCCCAGCGCATCTCCGTGCGAAATGCCTTGAGGAGGTCAGCTGTCCCTACACGTCTCCTCTTGTTTACTCTGGAGGATCCTCCCCCATCTTACCTACTCACATCCGGCCTGTTCTGATCTTGCATGCTGCTTGGTGTGGTAGACATGTCATCCCCCACTAGAGGATCAACTGAATGTGGCTCGGGGACATAGAAATTCTAAAATTCTGGAGTCAAGTCATCCTCCAAGTTAGTGGCTGAGGCCATCTCAATAGGTGTCTCGGTCGCTGCTCCGTTAGCCCTATCCTTACTGAACACAATGGCCAGGTCATCAAAGTAAGGAAATGGTTTGTTCCTCAGACCTCGGGCAGCGGGGTGTCCCTATATGGAATAGTTTAATAGAGTCAACATACGTAATCATGTCACAGATTTTTTGATGTTAGATTGCTAATGAATAATATGTGTTAGATTGCTAATGAATAATATGTGTGGTTTTACCTTCACCCAATCATCGAAGGTCAATTTCTCTACCTTGATGCATTTTCGTTCGTCATTCCAACTGAAACCACTTCCTATAGGGCCCATCATTTCAGCGATTGCCCCATACTGCTTCTTCAAAATCCTCACCCTCGACTCCAAGTTAGAGGTCACTTGTATGTCACATTCTGGTAGTCTCTCTTTCATCAACTTTTGTATTTGCACCAAGTACCCTGGTCTAAACGTTCCATTATCTGCCCTCCATCCACTTGCTTGAACAAGATGTAACAAGCACTGCACCAATACTTCATCCTCCTGTTGTGTCCAGAAATGCTTAGGGGCCTTTGAACTGAATGTTGCCATCTACATAAAAATGAAGACATAGACAATATAATATTCAGAAATTTGATTACAATAAACACGAAATTTAAGCAACTATATTTACACCCAAAAAATTAGTTCAGTACAAAGATTGCAATCGAACGATATAGACAAAACACTATAAAACATCAGCTTATTTACACCCAAAAAATTTGTTCGACTACGAAGATCGGATTCGAACGGTGTACACAGAAGAATATAGAACCTCAACAAGTGAAGTACATAAAAGTCTCATACATCAAACATTTGATTAGCAAGATTGTCCCTCCATTCAGTCCATTCACTAGTCGTCTCCACGAAGTTTATGTTTTCGTCGCTCATCTCGTTTGAGTCAACTTCACCGGGGTGCACCTCCTCATATGATGGGTCAACACCCATCTCTCGAAATATCAAGTTATGTATGAGGCAACACGCTGTTATCGTCCTACATTGCACTTGTACCGGGTAAAATGATTTTCCTCGTAAAATGGCCCATCGACCTTTTAACGTTCCAAATGCCCTCTCAATAACATTTCTAGCAAATGAATGTCTCATATTGAATAATTCCCTCGGATTTGTTGGTGGGTTCCCGCTCTGCCACTCGGTGAGATGGTATCATTGACCTCGATATAGGGCGAGGAATCCTTCAGCGTTCGGGTAACCGGCATCACACAGGTAGTAATAACCTGACCATTGTGATACAATTATTGATGATCAGACTTAGCCTACAATGCACACACACGCATGTAGTACGTTAAAATAAGGAAGAACACGTCATTTTACCCCTAGGGACTTTCAGGTCGGTTGGTCGTGATATTGCATCTCTTAGTACCCTGGAGTCCGGCGCAGATCCTTCCCACCCAGGTAGAACAAATATGAACTCACCTTTCTGAGAGCACACAGTGAGTACGTTCGTTGCAATCTCACCCTTCTTAGTTTTGTACCTAGGACGATCGGATGCGCTTACGTTCACTTTAATGTGTGTTCCATCGAGCGCACCAAGACAGTTCTGCAAGGGAGTATAATGTTCAGCGTTCCTTCGAAGGCATTGTACTTTGTAACTGTAATTAGAGGGTGATACGATTTATATACCTCAAACCATTGCCACTTCTCATCAATACAGTTATGTGTGACAAGATTTGGAGTCTTCAATAGGACGTCATGGAGTCTGACTATGGCATTAAGAACAGCGTTGAAATGTCTAAACACTGTCTCACCAGATCGTGCGAAGTGTCGTCGGATCACTCTGTTCTTTACATCATGCGCTAGAATATGAAGGAAGATCGCCACCATCTCTTCCACATCCACAAATTGAGTGTCTGACAAACCTCCCCTTGTTTTTAACAAGGTGCATAATATGGCAAAACATCTCCTATCCATTCGTGTGCTCTCTCGACATGCTAAGTCATCCTCGTGAATGAGGCGAAAGAAGTTAAGCTGCCTAATTTGGTGTCTAAGATGTGGTGAGAAATTTTCAATGGTCAAGTCTCCATGACTCATTATCATATTGAACATTATCAGCCACTGTTGTAGGGTAGTGCATATGACAGTGAGTATTGCAATTAACTCATCCGCTTCTATGTCCATTCCATCCATTACTGAAAGACATAAGAAACAACGTTCATAATATAGGACCCTTGTCGTTTTATTGAAGTACCTAGTGGTAGGATTACAACTAAGAACCAACTAACGTCATGACAATTACACCAATTAAGAACCCTAGAAGGATTAGAAAAAAAGGGATAACATTGCCACTCGCATCTATCTCGGTGGGTGTTTGATAGGACGTATAAAGCTTTATTTAATCACATTTAACTCTTGTTAGTTTGATAGTTTTTATGTGTTTTCATGTTTATTTTGTAGGGAATCGAGCAAAATATGTATTTGGAGACTCTATGTTGAATAACAATTCAAACGAGCCAAACCGGAGGTCAATCGGACACCTGAGCAAAAAGTTAGAGCAAAATTATCAAATCTGTCCAGGGAGCAGCGTCTCGACGCCGCTCAACGCCATGCTCGACGCTGCGGTTTGGCATGCTCGACGCTACTCAACGCTAAGCTTCTGTCTTTGCTCAACGCCGCTCGACGCTGCGGTTTGGCTTGCTCAACGCCAGTAGCGTCTCGACGCCATGCTCAACGCCACACGAACAAGCGATTTTTCTTTCCTTATGTGCTAGAGCAGCGTCTCAACACCACTCTTGGCATCTCGACGCTGCCTCAACCTTATTTATAGCACTTTTTCACTCTAGGGTGGGGACTTTGCCTCCTTTTCTTAGACTTTTAGAGAGAGCTTTTGAGAGTTTTTCTCCTTCTATTTTTACACTTTTATTGGGGCAAATCGAACCATGTTTAACGGGAGATATACTATCACGATGCTTGGCTAAACTGCACATTTTCCAGTTCAGAGGTTGGTTGCAACCAATTGCAATGTTGTGAGGCTTGAACCTTAACTTAGTTTTCTTTCAATTGCAAGTATTCTTTAATTCCCGTGTTAATTTTATAAGTATGTATTTTGATTAAATTGACGGCTTAATCACTCTACATATTTTATTGCTAATCATGATCATGATCCGTAATTGTCATGTTGAATGAACCGGTAGCATTAGGATTATCACATGTGTATGTTTTGTGGGTTTCCATATTGCATGGCTTGCATGTTTAATTCTAGGAATTAAAGAAACTTCTTAATTAGGTGAAAGTTGTTTTACCTGATTAGTTGTCTTGGTCGTTCCAAGGTTCGTAATGTCTTTATCTAAATAATTTGTAGCGGTTTCGTCAAAATTGTTTAGGTAATTAGCGTTAACATGACGTTCGTTAGAGTTAATGAATTTAGGGAATTTGTTACTTTTGGGGTTTCCTGATAAGTTGACTAAGTGCTTGTATGATTAAGTTAAACGTTTTGTGTGCCTATGATCAATTTTGCAATTGGATAAAACCGTGCCTTTGAATTGGAACTTGGTAAGATTTAACCTATCTTTATTTTTATCTTATGTTTTATTTTATTTAGAAAAACACAAAATCCCCCCTTTTATTTGTTTTCTCCTTTGCAAATTTAATTTGAGAAATTGATATTTGGTTCCCTGAGATCGACCCGGTCCACTCAATGCTACAAGTAGCTTAGGATCGGTTTATAAATTGTAATTTGACGAGCCCTCGACAAGCTCGCATCAGTGTTCCCCAAGTCATTCTCCCGTCCACAGTGAGTGTATCCTATCTGAGTGGATGGACCACATGTGGTGACATTGTATGCGTTATAGGCATACTCCTCTTCTTCCAGTGTCGCATAAGACTTGTGAACTGCCCCACTAAATGAATGAACTTGCCTATGACATTCGTACCATGCCATATAAATTTCGGGCTTACGACCGACAAAAACAACATAGTATTTCGTTTCCCCCATAACCCTAGTATAAAAGTTAAATTGTCAAATACAAAGTTTGGTTAGGTTTATGGCATGTATAGGAAAAAACATTTCTAATACTTTCTTGTCTCTTACAAAAAATGGGAGTTTCCAATGAAAAATAATTACTTCGAAAAAAATGAGATTTGGTTAGGTTTATGGCAAGTATTAAAAAAAAACATTTATAATAATTTATTATTTTTTACCAAAAAAAATTGGAGTTTCCAATGAAAAATAATTACTTTGAAAAATATGAGATTTGGTTAGGTTTATGACAAGTATTAAAAAAACATTTATAATAATTTATTATTTTTTACCAAAAAAAAATGGGAGTTTCCAATGAAAAATAATTACTTCGAAAAATATGAGATTTGGTTAGGTTTATGACAACTATTAAAAAAAAAAAATTATAAAAATTAATTATTTTTTACCAAAAAAAATGTGAGTTTCCAATGAAAAATAATTACTTCGAAAAATATGAGATTTGGTTAGGTTTATGACAACTATTAAAAAAAACATTTATAATAATTTATTATTTTTTACCCAAAAAAAATTGGAGTTTCCAATGAAAAATAATTACTTCAAAAAATATGAGATTTGGTTAGGTTTATGACAAGTATTAAAAAAAATATTTATAATAATTTATTATTTTTTACCCAAAAAAAATTGGAGTTTCCAATGAAAAATAATTACTTCGAAAAATATGAGATTTGGTTAGGTTTATGACAAGTATTAAAAAAAATATTTATAATAATTTATTATTTTTTACCAAAAAAAAATGGGAGTTTCCAATGAAAAATAATTACTTCGAAAAATATGAGATTTGGTTAGGTTTATGACAAGTATTAAACAAAAAAATATTTATAATAATTTATTATTTTTTACCAAAAAAAAATGTGAGTTTCTAATGAAAAATAATTACTTTGTCAAATATCAAATTTGGTTAGGTTTTTGACAAGTATTAAAAAAAAACATTTATAATAATTTTATTATTTTTTACCAAAAAAAATGTGAGTTTCCAATGAAAAATAATTACTTTGTCAAATATCAAATTTGGTTAGGTTTTTGACAAGTATTAAAAAAACAAAACATTTGTATTAATTTAATGTTTGTAAAAAAAATGTAAGTTTTCAATGAAAAATAATTACTTTGTCAAATACAAAATTTGGTTAAGTTATGACATGTATAAAACAAACATTTGTAATAATTTATTGTTTGTTACAAAAGAAATATGAGATATCAATTTTTTTAAAAAAAAATAGTTTGTGAAATACCAAATTTGGTTCAAAATCATTACTTTGATTTGTGAAAGAAAAAGTTTGGTGAGGACCATTGGTTTATTATTCTTTAAACAGTGTCGTACAATGTCATTTAAAACCATTTTTAAAGACAATGTGATTTCATAGTATTTGCCAAGGTGACATTAAGGAAAAAAAAGGACCATTGCTTTTCTTTTGTGAAAGAAAGATTGATGAGGGTTATGTCATTGAACCATTACTTGTGAACAAAAAAACTTCTTCCTTCTTACCACCATATGACATAAAAAAGGTAATAAACATTACTTTTACAAAGAAAAATTTGTCAAAACAGATCACAAAAGTGTAATGAACTTTATTCTTACAAAACATTGTTTCTATTTAGATTTTGACATAGTATATTTTAATGAAAAAACAATGTCGCTCACTTTCTAAAGAACCACGGAATACAAATGTAAGAACCCTGTTAAACCCCACTTTATGTGATAATAAACATTAAAAATGAATTGAAATTTAGATAAAATTTGTTTGGAACCTATTAGGCCTTTTATTGCGTAAATCAAGTGATTATGTTCATTATTCAATGTTCGTGCACAAATTTTGAATCATTTTTTAACTACTCACTATCCTACATGTTTTAACCGTTTATTATCAAGTTTGGGAAATTCATATTCTATCTAATTTACATATTGAGCAGAAACAAAAAGTAAGAATATGTTTGAAAAAGGTTTTAAAATACAAATCCTTAAGTATATAAACACACATCCATATTACAAAAAATTTCCAAAACATACGTAAAGAACAATGTCTTCGCTACTAAAAGGAAAAAAAATAGTGGATGAGAAAAATTTACGTTAAGAAGATGAAGCGATTCGAGGTGCACTGTACGGACTTAACTGTGACAATACAAGGCCTGCAGAAGGAAGTAAGCAGATTATAAAAAAAAAAAAGAGTTAATGTAACAATGAGGGGCATGGGAAAGGACCATACAAAATGAAAGAGTGAAAGCAATGATAAATCTACAATGTTTGGCCCGATCCTTGACTACGTGATCATTAAAGCATGAAAAAAAAATAGCAAACAATGTTCAACGTACACCACGTATCATGTAGACATTGAATAGAAACAAGAAAAAAAGTGGGTTAGTTCAAAAAGAAGGAAGGAGCATAAGTGGAATACTTAGAAAGTAAACAAAGAATGAAGAAGCCTAAGAGAAATACTTAGAAAGTAAACAAAGAAGGAAGTAGCATAAGAGGAACACTAAGAAAATAAAACCATGTACAAAGAATAGAATACTATATAGATGAACTCATATGAGGAGAGAAAGGCTTACCAAAGAAAGAGATCATTCGGTGAAAGGGCAGTGCATGTGTTTGGGTATCAAGATGGGTAAATTTATAAAGAGTGATTGAAGAAAAGATGTCATTAACAACAACTACCATTTACCACCATTAAAATGGGTTTAACATAAATGGATGTGACTATTAGCCACTCAACCACCAAGTCATTTCATCATTTAAAACTTGGAAGTACAAGTCTCGTTCATCATTTAATATGAAGTAAGGAGTCAACCCAAGTTGGTTGGAAAATAAATTTACACAATGTTATGACTATCAAATGTGAAAACCAAAGAACAATCATGCTCATAAGCTTCACTTGCCTGGTAATCGAATTTTGCTAGGATAGATACAACGATGGCTAGATCATAGATGCTATATCCGATATATTAAAGTTAGCAAATATTCTAAAAAGCTGCATAATTTTCTAAACGAAAGATGTCTGCATGTTTTGGATATGTTTGTGCAATTTTCTCCAAAGTAACAAACATTATACTGACCTATATATAAAACAATGTATATAGTCCTATAACACAAGCAATTTATTGTGAATGTCATATAACACAAGTAATTTTCCAAGAGAAAAGTCGCAAACAATGTAAAAATGACAAAAATTTATCCATTAGAACCCTAGTAGCTATTGCAGTATGTTTAATGAAATTGTCAATGTTTTACTCTAAGATTGAATATCAAATATTAAAGAATCATAGATATTAATACCAAAACCAAGCCATCAAATACTTTATTTGGCTCTCCAAATCAATGTGCCAATAACAAGTGAATGTCTAACGCTATAGGCTTCTATACACATTTTCCAGTAGTTAAATAACTCATGTATGGATGCCATTGCCAGACTTGAAGACAGAATTCAGAAAGGCCATAAATCACCCCAAACTGACCTTTGAGCTTGATGATGTAAAGTAGGATTCTTACCCTGTGTGACAACGACTCGCTCAAACGAGCCCTCTGAGGCATCTCTCGTTGTTGATCGACAAATATCCATCGATACATGCCTTCACCTTCGTATCGGTGAAAATACAATCCTGCCCCAACCACCACCAAGATCAGCAAGCGGCGATTCTCTTTGTCCCTCTCCCTCTTCTTCTCCATCATCAAGAGTTTCAGTTTCCATGACATCAGAATCATATGTAACTGGATCCACTTCTTGGTATGGAACAATATCTTGTGTGTTCAACTTTATTAGGTCCTCTGCCATGGTCAAAGTAAGGAGGGATACTAATTAATGGAACAAATTTAGTGAAACCGTAGCTAATAGAGATCAGTTTGAAGATTTTAGTTGTCATTTCTGTTTACTGGATTGTTTAAACAAAAATGGATATACATATATTATATTATATTTATTTAATGTTCACCATAGTCAATCTCTAAATCTTCTGGATTTCTTTTGGCATGCTGTTCCTTTAGCGTCTCAAACTTCATGCCGTCGAGAGGCCATGGTTCCCTGGAAAAATCAAAGTGAGGTTTTAAAAAGTGAAGCAAAAACATGTTTGCAGAATTGACAGTCTACATATAAATATCAAGATGAGGACACAAGGTTGGAGAAATTATAAATATAACACAAACTGCTAACAATCAACATAATATCACTTGAACAATCCTATTATTCTTAAGAGAATTGAACCTCAGAACTTTTAGATTTTGAGAAAGAATAAAATGAACTCACCGAGGACGTTGTCCGCGCCTGAACGCAACAAAATAAAACTTCTCATCCTCAAAGCCTCTTAAAGATTCACCCTTGGCACGCTACATGTAAAAAGGGTAAAAGATAATAAGCAAGGGTATTTTGGATTCACATATTATACTATATACTGGGGACACTAACAGATTCGTCATAAGAACATTCAAGATCTACAATTAAAAAGATGCGGTAATCCCCAAAATCACTTTTGCTTTCTTTTTTAAAGAACTCTACATATAGAATCGAATGAATCTGCATAGTCTCAGAAACTTTTTAATAGTAACCATGTTTAAGCATGCAAGACATAACAAAGTAAATAATAAATTTTACAATAGGCCCTTTTTCATCTTTCTCAAAGAATTTTAGGCAGGCACTTCAATTTATGATGTGGTCACATTCAAGAATAAGAGGTGAGTACAGGATCTGAACCGACGAGGCAGGCAAACAGCGTTGATCTGAAGTTTGTAGAGATTAAAATGGAGAAGGGGAAAATGAGATGAAGTAGATGTTGGAGATAACACGAGAGAGATGGAGGAGAGGCGATGAGAGAAGCATACGAGGGAAAGAGAAGAGGGAAGGAGAGAAGGTTAGAATTAAAATGAAAATGATGGAAGAGACGGGAGAGAGAGAAAAGAAAATTTAATAATGAAAACAATTGGCAAATCAGGGGCAAACCGTGTGTTGGTAAATCAAACCCTCCGTATTTTACTTTGCAAAACCAAGGGGCTGTATTTCAAAACCATTGGGTTTTGAACACAGTAGCCCAAACAAGAGTTTGGGTTGGGATTCCAAAACAACCCATTCATCCAAACAGCCCCTTAAGGTTTCCTAAAGTCTTGTCCCAAACAAGGGTTGGGCTTAGGTAAGCTAATCCACCCTAAGCCCAACCCCCAAAACAAATACCCCTTTAGGGTAAACAGGAGGAAAAAAAATGAATTCTATTTTTCAAAAATTTCATCAAATAACATAAATTTAATATGTATTTTTAAACATAAAATTATTTTCATTTTTTTTATCAATATAGTGTAAAATTTTCTTTCTTATGACATTTTATATTATATTTGAATTTGAGTTAGATTTGAATTAGGTTAATTTTGTAAATTTTAAATATTTTTTATATTAAAAAACATATACATATTATCATATTTATGTAAATACATCTTGAATTTTTTGGTGCATACATTCTTATTTTATCTAGTTAATCTAAACATTGTCAAACAAAAACTTCTTAAAATTAAATTTGAAAATTAATCTACAGAATTAAAACTTAGGATTAAACTTTATAATTTAATCATACAAAAATCGCTATCCATCTCTTTATGTATATATGCCATACATAAGATTATAATATATATTCCCATTTTTAAAAAGGTTTGTAAAGTTGTACATTGGAATTTGGAAATGGAGATTGATTTGACCGTTTTTACGCAAACAAAAAACAAATAATTCCCTTAGAAGTAAGTCAGAAACATTTACATAGTTAATTAATTAATTAAGACTATTGTATTGATAGAGATATAAAAAATTTTAAAACTTCATTAATTTTGACTTTAAAAACATTTCGCCCTTTTTTAATTCCCTATATAAAGTACAATCTGTCAGTCACCATCATCATTTCTCCACAGGCTAACGCAATGGCGGACACCTCCTCATCATCTCCGACGAGCCGGCGGTGGGCGTACGACGTCTTCTTAAGCTTCAGAGGTGAAGACACTCGCCTGAAGTTCACCGATCATCTCTACCACGCCCTCGCCGGTGCCGGAATCAACAGATTCCACGACGACGTCGAGCTCCTGCGGGGAGAGGCCACAGGCTCGGAGCTTATGAGAGTGATTCGCGAATCGAGGATTTCCGTGGTGGTGTTTTCCAAAGGCTACGCCAATTCGCGGTGGTGCCTGGAGGAGATTGCCGAGATCTTGGAGTGCCGGAAGGCGGAGCGGCAACGGGTTCTGCCGATCTTCTACGAGGTGGATCCGGAGGACGTTTGGAAGCAGAAAGGGAGATTTTCGGCGGCGTTTGAGAAGCATGAGGAGAGATTTGGTGTCGATTCGGCGGAGGTGCGGCGGTGGAGGGCGGCGCCAGCTTGTCCGGCTGGGACTTGAGGCAGTTCGCCGATGGGTAAGTACGGTTATCTTTTGGGAAATTACCAAAAACAAAACAAAACACTAATAAAATTGTTATAATCATACAATAAAACTTTAAACTTTGGTTTATCATCTCTTAAACTAAGAAAATTGTGATTATTAAATCTTTGGATATTGGAAATCGAAAGCATCATTTTTGATATATAACTATAAGTATTGTTATAATCAAACTTCCGAAAATCAAGTCCAAATTTTCTACATCAATTTTTTGTGCTTTTAGATTAACATGGTGGTTGAACATCAATATAAAAACAAATTTCTTCTTGATCTACTTTTGAGGAAGGAATAATTTTTGAAAAAATTGTAAAAATCACAATTGATGTATAAGGGTTGCTACAATCAAATTCCCAAACTTTGAATTTAATCCATCACCTTCCTAAATTTATGAAATTATTATAAGTAAACTCTTAAATATTACAAAATGCACAAATCATCCTTGAACTAAAAATATTATTCCAATCAAACGCTCAAACTATAGGTATTGTTATAATCAAACACAAAATTTTCCTATAAATATTTTGTTTTCTTAAATCAAGATAGATGCTTAATATAAATATAAAAAGGGAAAAAAAATAGTCAATATTATAGTTTTAAAATTTTATAGAATTAAAAAAGAAAATTTGAGTTAGATCGTAACAATTCTATACTTACGAGTTTGATTATAACGAGTCTTATAGTCTGAGGGTGGTTGATGCATTTTGCAACTTAATTATAATAATCTTTTAAGTTTATAATTGGGTCAAATTGAAAATGTGAGGGTTTGATTGTTATAACCCTTACAATTTCGAGGGTGATTTTTGCAATTATCGTATAATTTTTTTTCAAGATATTGAGTTGTCCAGAAGTGTCAGTACTCAATCTCTCAAAAGTATTTGGAATAAAAACTTGGTTAAAATATTATTTTGGTTCCTGTACTTTGGACTTTGTTCAATTTTGGTCTCTGTATTTTCAAATATTCAATTTTAGTCCATGTACTTTCAATAAAACTTAAAATTGGTTCCTATGATAAGTTTGAAGTTAATTTTTATCAAAATTGGTTACATAATAATAATAATTTTATTACAAGAAAAGACACAATGTGAACATATTTTCAAAATTTATAAAGAGAAAACTAATAGAAAATAATTTTTTTAATGAAAAATTAACAATCAACTAGCTTTAGGGACCAATTTTGAGCTTTATTGAAAGTACATGGACTAAAATTAGACATTTAAAAGTACAATGACCAAAATCGAACAAAGTTCAAAGTACATAAACCAAAATGGTATTTTAACCTAAAAACTTTATGCTTTTTCAATCTTTTGAAAATTTTGGTTGAAGACATATATGGATACCATTAATTACCTTTTCCTTTCCTTTTCTTTGTTTGGGTTAAATTATGATCTCTTTGATTTGATTAAATCTTAAATTGTTTAAACCTTGTTTGATAATTATTATTGATTTTTTGTTTTTGCGTTTTTAAAATTAAATTTTATAAAAACTACTTTTTCACTTCTAAGTATTTCTTTGTTTCATTATCTACTTTCTAAAAGTGTTTTCAAAATTCAAACTAAGTTTTGAAAACTAAAAAAATAGTCTTTAAAAACTTGGTTAAATTACAAATTTGATTTTATGATTTGGAGAAAGTTAGAATTTAGTCCATGTAGTCTTAAAAGTTAGAATTTTGTTCTTATGATTTGATAAAATATCACACAAATAGTCTCTACGGTTTGATAAAATTCTCATATATAGTTCCTATAGTAGGGACTATTTTATGAGGGTTTTATCCAACTATAGAGATTAATTCTAACATTTAAAATCATAGAGACTAAATTCTAACTTTCTCAAAATTATAAGGACCAAATTTGTAATTTAACTTAAAACCTTGTGTTTTGTTTTTGGAATTTGACTAAGAATTCTAATTTTTCATTTTTTTTGTTGGAGGTTGTTTTTGTGTACTTTTCTATTTTTTAATTAATTATTCTTTTTGAAGCAATTGTTTAGATGGACCTTTTTTTTATTATTAATATTGGATTTTCAAACTTATTATAAAAATATTGTATTTTCTAAACTATTTATATTAATATTGTTGTTTTAATGGTATGGAGGATGGTCGTCTCTTGATCGTCTCGATTTTTAGAAGAAAAAAAAAAGACAGGTGGATGGTCGTTTCTTGAAAAGACGACCATCACATAATATATGGAAATTATTACAGCGACATGTTGGTCAATTGACCACTCTATTTTTATTTCTTTTTTTCCTCCGCTTTCTCTCTTTCTTTTTTTTCCTTCCATTTTTTCTTTCTTATTTTTCCTGTATTTTTATTTTTTTTAGTTAAATCAAATAAGATATCTTCAGTTTTTTTAATATTTTAAATAAATTGAATATTATATTGCAATTTATTCTTTTTTTCTAAGAAATTGAAAATTTTAATTATTTAAATATTTTCTTTTTCTAATATGAGTGATTTTTTATTCTCTCATATTTCTGTATTTTTCTTTATTTATTTAGAAATAATTACATGATAATTTTGAATAACATGATAATTTTATTTAAAATCAACTCAAAATGATGTAAACGAAGTTGTTCTTCTTCCAAAGTCAATTGTAATATAATATTTAAATAGTTAATACTTAAAATAAATTTCAATTTCTTTAAAAAGAATAAATTACAATATAATATTCAATTTACTTAAATATTAAAAACATTGAAGATATTTTATTTGATCTAAATAAAACAAATAAAAGGAAAAAATAGAGAAAGAAAAAAAGAAAGGAAAAAAATAGAGGAAAAATAAGAAAGAAAAAATGGAAGGAAAAAAAGAAAGAGTGATAAAGCAGAGGAAAAAAAGAAATAAAAAGTTGAAAACTGTGTTCCACAATGCTTGAACTTGGGTCCCTTATATTTTAGAGTGATCAATTGACCAATATGCCAGCTGTAATAATTGGTACACTTTATATGATGGTCGTTTCAAGAGACGACCATCCACATGTCTTTTTTTTTTTCTTTTTAAAAATCGAGACATGGTCATCTCTTGAAGATAAGACCTTCCGTACGTGGAGGATGATTCTCTCTTGAAAATAGATGGTCATCTCTTGAAGAGACGACCATTTTCCACCCCATTAAAACAACAATATTAATATAAATAGTTTGAAAATTACAATTTTTTTATAATAAGTTTGAAAATCTACAATATTAATAAAATAAACAAATCCTTGTTTAGATAAAGCTTACTAAGCTTTTTCAAATTATTGATCTTGGTATAATATATATTGATGCTTTTCTTTTGGCGGATGTTGTTTGTGTACTTTTCAAATTTTATTTTTAAAATTCTTTTTACGTTAAATCAATATTTTAATCTTATGGTTTGACTTCGATTTTAATTGGGCCATTTTTAAATTTTATTTATGGTTCTTATGGTTCAAGTAAATCTCTGAACATAGTAGAGAGAATTAATAAATTAGCATTCAAAATAAGGTACGTCTGGATGTTAAATACATTAATTAGATTAGACTAACTTTATTTAGATTTGACCATGATAAGAAATATAGAGAAAACTACATTATGCGACCATACTAACTTTTTAAGTCAATCTAATTTTCACACATATTTTGGATTTAACATTTGTTTATTGTTTTCTTTTGCTGTCTAAAGAAAAAGTGTTACTCTATAAAAGGGTTAAAATATGATAATGGCAGAAAGTTTTAGGAGTTTTAATCAAACTAAAGACTAAATTGAAAAATTAAGCTGAAATTATAGGAATTAAAATGATAATTTATTAAATTTTTTTAAGAAAAAAATACTAATCAGAAAGATATCTATTTTGTTCTTATATTTTCATATGATCTTAATTTTTTTTTGGAGGCATATGATCTTAATTTAAGCATATAACATATTTAAATCAAGTTGTACTTCAAAAAACTAATGGGTGATTGTGAAAGGTTTTTTTTTTTTTTTTTTTTAATTTTTAATTTTTAATTTTTAAAATTAATATTGTAGTTTTCGAAACTTATTATTAAAATTTGATATTTTCTAAACTTTTTATATTAATATTGTAGTTTTTATTAGTTGGATCGATGTCGTCTCTTTGACTTACATTGCATTTTTAAAAATAAAACTTGTGTGGAAGTTCTCTTCAAGAGACAACTCAATTTTTACGTCTTCTAATTTGGAGTAGTGGTCAAGCGTGCAATCTTACATCTGGCTCTTAAGTTTGATCCATAATGAGTGCAAAACAATTTTTTTTTTTTTAATTTTCGTTTTACTTGTTAATTAAAAAAAAAAAAAAAAAAACTATCTCCTATGCTTTTCTTTTTCTTTTTTCTTATTCTTTTTTATACAAATTAAACTTAGTTTTTTTTTAAAAAATAGTCATTTTATAATTTGTATCTAATATTATAATAACTAAATTATAATTAAAATATTAAAAATTATTAGCGGTAACTTTTCTTTTTTTAAAAAATTAACAAGTAAACAAAAATTAAAAACATTTTACACTCAGTAGATCGAGAACCCAAGCACTCATGAATGTAAGACAGCACGCTTGTCCACTGCTCCAACCTAGAAGATGTAGTATGTGAGTGTAAATGTCGTCTCTTCAAGAGACAACTTCCACATAAGTTGTTTTTTTTTTTTAAAACGCAGCGTAGGTCATCTCTCCTTTTGTAAAGATCGACTTTCTTCAGCCGCATATTATAGGTCATCTCTTTAAGGGACGACTTTGATCTAGCTAATAAAAACTATAATATTAATATAAATATTTAGAAAATACCATATTTTTATAATAAGTTTAAAAAACTACCAAATTAATAAAAAAAAAAGTATGAAAACAGTAAAATATTAGTTTTATTTTTGTTGCTGGGATATTATTTGTTATTTTTTGTTTTTCCTGAAGCTAAAAGAAAATTTGACTTCAAACATATCGCTAATTTTTTTTTTAATAAATCCTCAACAATGAATAAAAAAAAAAGTTGTGGTTAACACAAAGCTCTTTGAAGTTCCCTAATTGGGTGAGTGCATTGCAAAAATTGATTTATATATCAACATTTTAATTTTTTTTCCTATTATTATTTTTTTAAAAAACAGGTTTGAAAGGATATATTTTGTTCTTTGTGTTTCATTTATTTCTTCTTCCAATTAATCCTAAAATGAAACACATTTTAAGTATTTTTTTTAGTTCAATAATGATAGAATGGGAATCAATAATTGATACCTTATTCATTGCATTATACTCAAATTGACACATTTTAAATAAGTTATACCAATATTTATAAAATAATTAAAGATTATATATATGTTACTAAAAAAACTAAATATTATATATGAACAATAAATTTTGCAAAACGTAAAAAGAAACTCCATGAAAATTTTTTGGTTAAGTTGCTGCGTTTCATATATATATATATATATATGCATATATTTTGAGATAACTCAGTTTCAATTTGATGTATATAGTTTTAGAAATTTTAATTTGATATTTATTTGATCACCTATAGTTTTAAAAGTCTCAATTTACATAGTCAATTAAATTAAAAACACCATCAACATTTTTTGAGACGGAAGATTCAAATGTTTGAGCTCTTAGTCAAAGGATATATGCCGTAGAAGATCTGCCGTAAATCCCTCTCCTTGATGTGACTTCCATAAATGCAACATCTCTTTTCTTTTTTTATTTTTATTTTTTTTATTTTTTATATTTTATATATTTTATATATTTTTATTTTTATAACACACACTTTCTCTCCTATTCCCCAACTTCTTCTTCTTCTTCTTCTATCTCTGTTTTGTTTTCCAGCTTCTCTGTTTTTCTTCTTTCTTCTTTTTTTTTTCATGACTTCCCCATTAATAGAAATTCAGTAAGGTAAATCGTTTCTCTTAGTCTCATTTTGATTATTTCAACCATGACTACACCTTAATCTTCATCAAAGTCTAAAACCCATGAATTTTCATAACTAAATCTTTAATTTCTTCATTCCGACCTTCTAATTTTCCAAGATATTCAACATACCAAAACTTCTATTTACTTCTAATTGATTTCTCAATCCATTCAAATACTTGAAGATTTAAAAGAAAACTCCTGAAAACTCTCTATTATGAACTCTCTATTATGAATTCAATAACCAAATTTCTCCTAAAAAGATCAACTTACCAAGACAAGATCTTCACTTAACTATAATAAAGCTTCTGATCATAGTCCCAACCTATCAACCTTCTCCTTCCAAGTAATCTTTATGCAAGAAATGCAACTATTAAAATTCATAGAAACTTTTTAGCAACAAGACACAAAACCCACATTAAAATGTCCAAAACTTAAACATATTTTCCTAATCTTCCAAATCTTGAAGAGGAAAAACTTACCGAGCTTGAAATCAAGCTTGTAAGCCTTTCAATCCATTTTTCGGTGACTTCCGGCATGACCATGACTAACCCGATGAGTTCCAGCAAGCTATGAACCCCTTTTTGCTACCACCATCTCACCTTCTTTCTCTTTCATTTCCTTTTTCCTCTCATTTCCTCTTTCTTTCCTTTTACTCTCGGAAAGCCCCACTTTTCTTTTTTTTTTAACAAAAGAAAAATATGTGGCTTCTTTTACATCACATATTAATCTTTTTATTTTTATTCTTTTTTTTTTCTTCAAAAAGCACCAAACGAATACCAAATTTCATTTTCCTCCCTCCTTTTTATTTTATAACAAAAATTTTCCCAACACTTTCAATTTCCTTTTAGTTCTAATTTTTTTTTCAAGCTATCCTTCCTCCATAATTTTTCAAAAAAAAAAAAAAAAAAAAACTCAGATATCAATTACGTATATCCAATTGCTAGAGGACGCAAATTGTGTCTTACAAGAATTCTGTTTAGTTATTCTTTGGGCCTAATTGTCTGAAGTCCATACTTGTCTTACTTAACAACCTAGGTTAACTCTTTATTGCTGTAAATGTAATATATATTAAATGAGCTGAGTTAGCTCATCTTTTACAGAACGATCTCTACACCCATTATTCTCACTTGGAGGAAGATGAACACTGAAAAACTTTCAAATCTGAAACATAATTTTGTTTGACAGGCACGAAGGATAATTCATAAAAAAAAAATAGTGGAGAGGGTGCAGAGCGAACTGAACGTGACATATATGGAAGTCGCCATCTACCCCGTCGGCATCGACCTCCGTCTGCAACGTTTGAGCTCATTAATGGCGCTTTCCACTAACCCATCCACTCTCTTCCTCGGCATCTGCGGCATGAGCGGCATCGGCAAAACCACTCTCTCCAAAGCACTCTTCAACAAATTCTTCCACTCCTTCCATTCCAGATCCTTCCTCCCCAACATCAACCGCACTTCCACCGCCTCTCCCGACGGCAACGGTCTCCTCCACCTCCAGCAAACTCTCCTCTCCGATCTCCTCACCGCCACCGACCTCAACTCCTCGGACGCCGTCGTCCAGATCCAACAGAGACTCCGCCAGCGAAAGGTCCTGCTAGTCCTCGACGACGTGGATCGAATCGAACAAGCGAACGCACTCGCGAGAGACCGCGAGTGGTTAGGAATCGGAAGCCGAATCGTAATCACGACACGAAACAAACAGATCCTCGATACTCTGCAGGTGGACGCAGTTTACAACGCAGAGTCCGATCCGCTGGACGAAGACGAATCGCTCGAGCTCTTCAGCTACCACGCCTTCCGGAAACCGAATCCACCCCCGGAGTTCGTCGATTACGCGAGATCCGTGAGCTCGTACTGCGGAAGCCTCCCGCTGGCTCTGGAAGTCCTGGGCGGGTCGTTCCTGGGCGGGAGGGCGATTTCTGAGTGGAGATCGGCGATCGAGAGACTGAAGAGGATTCCGCACGGGGATTTGCAGGAGAAGCTTCGATTGGGGTACGAGGGGCTGAGGGAGGAGATGGAGAGGGAGATATTTCTGGATGTGTGCTGCTACTTTGTGGGAATGGAGAAGGATCTGGTGGTGAAGATCGTGGATGGATGTGGAATGTATGGGGAAATTGGATTGGGGACATTGAAATCGAGGTGTTTGATTGGATTTGATTTTGTGAGCGGGAGGTTGAAGATGAATGATTTGGTTCGTGATATGGGGAGGGAGATTGTGAGGCAGAGTTGCCTGAAGGAACCTGGAAAGCGATCCAGGATTTGGCTTCATCATGAGGTTCTTAAGGTCTTGGCCAATCAAACGGTAACTACTTCCTCCATATTCTATTTTGCAAAAACAAACTTTTTATACTATTTGTCTTTTCTTTCATTTGTTTTTTGGTCCTTAAAGTTTTAAAAATTCACCATTCATTCAATCTTTCGACCATAATTTTATATCTTGACACTTGTAATCATAATTTTGTGCCAAAGGGTTTCTGTTGTGTGTAAAATTTATGTTTACATTTTGCAAATTAAAGACCAAATTGATCACTTTTAAGTACATAGATCAAAACAAACGTTTTGAAGTAGAGGGCTAAAATGAATAAAAGTTATAAGTGCAAGGACCAAAATGAAGGTTTTAAAAGTACATGGACCAAAATGAGCACAAGCCAAAGGTATGAGGATCGATCGAAATAGTATTTAAATTGAAAAACAAAAGTATGCTAATTTCTATTTTTATGTTATGTTTGGTCCTTGGAGTTGGAAATTTAATTTTTAATTGGTCTTCGAAGTTTTGATATTGGTTTCTAATTGGTCTCTAACTTGAGTTGACTGTTAGTTGATGTAACGGTACGATGTTAGATAGATAACGTCTGCGTACTAGACTTTATATATATATTTTAAATGGAGTGAAAAATTTTATTTATTTATTTTTTCCATTTTCTCTCTTCCTTTATTCTCTCCCCTCTCTTCTTCTCTGTTCGACATCAATTGCTGACACCCTTTTCCTTTGTTACGACATTGACCATAACTACCTTGGCTAGCCCTATTGAAGAGAGAGAAGGAGAGAGGAAGGGAAGAGAGAGAAATGCTAAAAAAAAAACTAACATATTTAGGGGGCGTTTGGCGCGCAGAGTTGAGTTGAGTTGGGCAGAGTTAGTTTGTCAGTGAGTTCAGAAGTCTGTGTTTGGGGTGCACAGTTGAGTTGAGTTGAGTCAGAAAGTCTGTGTTTGGGGTGCAGAGTTGAGTTGAGTTGAGTTGTCAGGGGTATCTGGTACATTTTTTTGTAACCCGAAGTAGACTGATTTTTAGCTGACTATTTTTGTTTCCTTTATTTTTATTTGTTCAAATCATTCATCTAGAAACATATTTTCCCAACTTTCCAACACATGTCCATCTAAATACATACATATATATATCAACATTGATTTTTTTTTTTAAATCACTATTTATCTTTTTTTTAGAAATTGAGTTCTTCCAAACTATAGGCAATGTAGCATTGTTTTATCTTTTTGCTACGCATTGAACTTCTTTCAATTTATAGAAACCAAATATTTGCATTACACATTGAATTTCTTTCAATTTATAGAAATCAAATGTTGTATTCTTTCTAACAACAAATAACAATTGATGAATGAAAAAAATGCAATGTACCTGTTTTTTTTTTCTTTAAACACAAATTGAACTCCTATCAAAATATAGAAATCTAAGGTTTCATTTTCTAAATACACATTGAACTTCTTTGAAATTTACAAATGAGGACCTTATTAGGATTTTTTTCAATTACTAAGAGGGTCTTCATTATGAGGGAGTTTTTTTAAATATATATATATATATATATACATTGACCATTACATATTGTTTTGTTTTTTTGTTTTTTGTTTTTGTTTTTGTTTTTGTTTTTTTTTTGTTTTTTTTTGTTTTTGCAAAGGAACATCGTTTGTTTACATTTGTTTAAACACATGTACCAAATTGAACATCTTTGGAAAAGAGAATGCCAGTAGTTTACTTTTTCAAGATGACAAGAAAATGACAATATATTTCAACATTAGTGTCATGTAGGAGTAGAATATTCACAAAATATTAGTAGTCGGTCGCTGGAAATTGTTGCCGAGGATAGTCATTGGAGACGATGTAGGCGGTGAACGTCGGTTGCTGAATATGGTCGCTAACGATTGCCATTGATTGTCGGAAAAAGTAGTCGGCAATGGCTGTCAGTTGTCGCATATGGCCGTCGATCGTCAAAGAAGGTGGTCGGCGGTGATCGTTAGTTGTCGGAGGTGGCTGCCGGTCGCTGGAGAAGGTCGATGACGATCACCGGAGGTGGTCGTCAGTCGCCGGAAAAGGTCGTCGGGGGGTGGTCGTCGGAGGTGGTCGTCGGTCGCCGGAGAAGTCGCCGGAGTGGTCGTCGGTTGTCGGAGAAGGTCGCCGGAGGTGGTCGTCAGTTGCCGGAGAAGGTCGCCGGAGGTGGCCGCGTGGTCGCCGGGGAAGGTCGCCGGAGGTGGTCGTCGGTTGTAGGAGAAGGTCGCCGGAGAAGGTCGCCGGAGGTGGCCGCCGATCGTTGAAGAAGCGGTAATAAAATATGTTAATAGGATATTGGGGGGAGTTTAGGGTGAGTTTACAACTCAACTTGGTTGAGTTGAGTTAATAAGTGGGGAGTTGGGATGTTGGTGGGCCAAACGCAGAGTTGGGTTTTTAACCCAACTCAACCCAACCCAACTCACCCATCCAAACAGCCCCTTAAAAATATATATATAAAGTCTAGTCAACACATGTTAATTATTACGTCACGGTTCTCTTAGGTCAACTAACAATCAACTCAACTCAAGAACCCGTTAGAAACCAGTTTCAAACTTTAGAGATCTAGTTAGAAATCAAATTCAAACCTAAACTAAATTCTAATATATCTCAAAGATCAAAAGTGTTAATTTTAAAAATTGAGGAACCAAATAAAAATTAAGTTCAAATTTCAATGACTAAAAGTGTATTTTTATCTAATGAAAGTATAAAGGCAAAATTAATACTAAAGTTAAACCACTTAGAGCTATTCTTTTATAAGTTAATTATACAGTTTTTTTTAAAAATTTTAAAAAACTATATAGTTTTTTTAAAAATTTTGAAACAATTTTTCTTTTCTTTTCTTTTTTTTTTTAAAAAAAAAAAAAATTAAAGAACAAAATTCAAACATGGTAATATCCTGTGTGTATTGATTTACTTGTATTACATTTAATGTCAATTTATAAAATCTTGTTCTCATCATTTTAAAAGTTTTAACTTGATTATACTATGATTTAGGGTCAATTTGGTTTCTTTGATTTTAAAAGTTTGAATTTAGTTTTGATAGTTTGGTTAAAATTTTATAAATGGTCCCTAAACTAATTGTACCCAATTAAAATCTCATATGCTATCATTCTATATTTTACTCAATATTAAACCCTAATACAATTAACTAACAACATTGTCTCATTGTCACATAAATAGAAAAAAATGTCATTTATTCAATATGATAATAATGTTTTTAATGAAAAAGACAATTTTTGAGATTTTACCAAATTATATAAAGAATCAAATTGAAACTTCTAATATCCTATAAAGACAAAAAGATTGAAACTAAACAAAAACTATAGGGAGCAAATTAAAACCATGCCAAAATCATAGACAATATGTGTATTGTATTAACTTATATTTAATACACAAGTAGATTCAAAGCAAGTAGATTTTTGTGAGGAGACATGCCTTTTTTTTTTCCTTTTCTTTTCAGGTATGCAATTTAAAATGATATTACCTAAAAAGGGAAAAGAAGGTAATTATATATTTTTAGCAATGGGATACAAGTTTGACCTAATTTCCATCACTTAATTGGACAGGGAAGTGAAAACATTGAAGGAGTTGCCTTAGAGTTGGCTAAATCAAATAAGGAGAAATTCAAAGTGGAAGCATTTGGGAAAATGCAGAATCTAAGGTTACTGAAACTCAACTATGTGAATCTCATTGGAAAGTTTGAGCACTTAATCACCAAAGAATTAAGGTGGATTTGTTGGCATGGATTCCCTTTCAAGTCTATTCCAACCAGCTTTCATCAGGGAAACCTTGTTGTTATTGACATGAGACACAGCAGCTTGATACAACGTTGGACTTGGAGGGATTCACAGGTAAAATATATATATATATATATAGCATTATGAATTTTAATGTTCGTTCTATTTTGTATACTAACTATGCTTGAAACCTTGTTAGAAGAACATGCATGCGTACGTACGTACATACGCGATTTACGTACTTTCAATAGTAAGAAGATTGTTAACATCTAAGAACAATAAAGACATTAATTATTGAAAATTTAAAGAAAGTCAAATTATAAAGACTAAAATTAAAAAAAAAAAAATTAGCATTACAATACAAGTCATTTGAAAGTTGGGGAGATTATACAAAAACAAACCCACTAAAAATTTAGAGACGAAAATAGACTAAGTGTGAAGTTTGTATAACAAAATAGGATTTAAACAGAGAAAAAAAGCAATTTTTGTTCTTGAAAACGAGCAGGTAACTTTTTAAATAAAAGATGAGACAAGACAACAACCATCTTTTGCTTCATGTGTTTCTTTTAATATTTTTGTTGAATAATTACTGATCATATGTAACCATAAAATATTCTTGAAGTAGAACTCAACTTAGAATCAAATCTGTTATATATATATATATATATATATTTTTTTTTTATATCGGTGAGTGTCCGGGCCAGCTTACGCGCACCTCGACTAATCTCACCGGACAACCGCCTGACCCTACTACATTTGGTTGACAAGGAAACACGTAGGATATTTAATCCTAGGTAGGTGGCCACCATGGATTGAACCCATTCCCTCTTAGTTCCCCAAGGCCCTTTTGACTACTAGGCCAACCCATGATGGTTAAATCTGTTATATTTTGAAATTAAAATACCATAACATAAGAATATTTTATATTTCAATTTTTTAAAATTAAAAAGCAACAAGAAAACCCTTTTTTATTTTATTTTATCTTTTTTGAGTTCAACAATTTGTGGAGTGAGGAAATTTAAACATCTGACCTCTTAGTCGATTGTACATACTTTAACCAATTGAGCTATAATCAGGTTGATAATAAGAAAAAACCTTGTTAAAAGAAACTATAAAATATAAAGTTTAATTAGGGTTTCGTTTGGTTGCCACTTTTTTTTCTAATGGTTAACCGCTTTATTATATAGTTTACTTTGTTTAGTAGTTAAGATATCTCTACCTTGATTGAGTGATGGCAAGTGATGAATTTCATCGAACAAGAGCTTTACTTTTAACTGCATCTCTCTCACATATATTGACAGTGCCTTGAAAATCTGAAAGTTCTAAACCTCAGCCATTCCAAGCAGCTAAAGAAATCCCCAAACTTCACCAAACTTCCAAACCTAGAGCAGCTGAAGCTCAAGAACTGCATAGCCTTGTCAAGCCTTCATCCCTCCATTGGCCAACTTAGCAAGCTTCTTCTCATCAACCTCCAAAACTGCACAAATCTCTCCTCTCTCCCAACCTCCATCTACAAGCTCAACTCCCTCCAAACTTTGATCATCTCCGGCTGCTCCAAGATCAACTGCCTTCATGACGACCTCGGCTGCCTCGATTCTCTCACCACCCTCCTTGCCGATCGAACCTCCATCTCCCAAGTCCCTTTTTCCATTGTCAGGTTGAAGAAGCTCACTGACTTGTCCCTGTGTGGCTGTAACTGTAAAGGGTACGTTAATCTTTTGTATATGTTATATATGTATGGTTTGTTTGAACTTTTAAAGATTTATTTTAATCTTTAAACTTTAAAAAATAATCATTTTAATTTTTAAACATGAATTATATACCTATTTAAGTTTATGAACACTCAAAAAGTCGCTATTTTGGTACATGATATTATTTTATCGCCTAATCTACTTAATTCTCGTCCTCACGTGTGAGCTCATGAGGCTCAATATGTGAGCTATTAATATCAATTGGGAAGAAAGTAAGATTGCTTAGGTTTGAAAAGACCTTGTAACTTAAATACTATTAAACCACCATTAAAAATCCAAAGGTGTAAGCTATTATTAAGAATGAGTTAAGAAATATTAATCTAGTGTTTGTTGACATAAAAACATTTTTCTTCAAAAGACATGCCAGACACACCTTTAATCTTTTACGTACATTCGTAGCAGATCGGGAAGCTCCCTGCCATGGCGGCGGCTGGTGTCATGGGCAATGGCAAAACCAAACCAAACATCCACAAGCCTTCTTCTTCCATCTTCATTACAGGGTTTGAGCTCTCTAACAGAGTTGAGTCTAGAAAACTGCAATCTTGACTCAATCCCAGTGGACATTGGGAGCTTGAGTGAGCTAAAGATGTTGAATGTTGGGGGCAACAAAAATTTGAGGGTTTTGGGGGATGAACTGTGTGGGCTGTTGAAACTGAGTGAGTTGAATGTGGAGAACTGTGGGAGGCTGGAGTTCATCCATGGATTTCCTAAGAATTTGAGAAGTTTCTATGCCACCAATTGTAAGTCTTTGGTGAGGACTCCTGATGTTTCCATGTTTCAAGAGGCACCCACTTTGATTTTGACCAATTGCTGTGGATTGGTTGAGGTTTGTGGATTGGATAAGGTTGAATGCTCCACTAATATTCGTATGGCTGGTTGTTCCAATCTCTCCACTGAGTTTAGGATGAGTCTTCTAAAGGTTTAATTCTTGCTCCTCTCTCTTTCTCTCTCATTAAATTACACAAATTTAATTCTTATAGTTTGGATGTAGTTTCAATTTGGTTGCTATGGTTTCAAAAGTTTCAATTCAGTTACTATGATTTGAACTTAGTTTCAATTTGGTCACTACGATTTTAAAATTTTTTAATTTAGTGATCACTATGATTTTGGTGTTTATTAGTTTCAACTTGGTCACTGTGCAGGGTGTTTTAAAAGTTTCTATTTAGTAAATGTGCTTTGAATTTAGTTTCAATTTTATCATTGTGATTTTAAAAGTTTCAATTTAGTCATTATAGTTTAGTCAAAACCTCATAAATTGTTTTACTTTATTGACAATTTTTTTTTGTATGTGGGGTGATGAGAGATGATGTTTTCTAGTTGACTTACTATATGTTAGAGTACTTTAGGAACTAAGTAAAAATAACTGGGGTTTTTGATTGGATAAAACATAGTTTAGAAATGATGATAAAGTTTAGCCAAATCATAAGGACTAAATTTGAAAAACTTTTAAAATCATCAGGAATGTCAAATTGAAACTTGTTTGGATCTAATTTATAATTTCTCTTGCCTATATGCATGCATGCATAAAACATCTATATGTGTGTGTATATGAAACTTGAAAAACCATAAGGACCTAATTTGCAATTTAATATATATATATGCACATGCATATAACATCTTCCATGTATATGTGTATATGAAGTTGAGTTCCAAACAAGGAAACCTAAATTTTTTTAGAAAAGGGTAAAATTTTATATTTTAATTTGTCCCAGAGAGTGTGAGTTGGTGGGCAATTATTTAGTGACCATGTCGATGAGGCCGCTACAATGTGATTGATAGTTTTTTCTTTTAGATGTACAGAGAGAAGTACCTTAAATTTACATCTAGTGGTTATTAGGGGCTATGAAAATTATTGAATCAAAGTCCAATGGTTATTATGAGGTTGCTACATTGTGGCGGACTCATTGACTAATTTGTATATACTTTTTGAATTTACAGACAGATTAGGAAGGGCATTGCCCCTTATTTTTTCATAGTGAGTTCTCCTCTATATATCTAACAACCCTTCTATCTTCTTTTCACTGGTACAGAAATGGAGTGGGAATGGCTTAGGCAGCCTTTGTGTAGCAGGCAACCAAGTTCCCAAGTGCTTACACTTCTACACCTTACACCCACCCTTAACCTTCCAAGTCCCCAACCTCAACTGCATTCTTCTAGGCATCACAGTCTTCGCCATTTACACTGACAAGATCACTGGCCTCAACGACTCCGCATCTCTCCAACTCATCAACAAAACCACGTCTCGCACGCATCGCTACCGAATGCTCGGCCTCCATCTAGACTCCATCGACATCCATGCCTATCACCATACTTGGGTCATCCACCTCCCCCTATCCTACGGCTACTGTCTCGACCCTGGAGACGACATTGAGCTTCAGATTCTTAATGCTAATGCCTATGGAGTTCGGTTAGTTTATCAAGATGATGATCCTCAGATGATAGAGAGTTTTGCCCTGCCAGTGGTGGCAGAAGAACAAGATGGTGGTGGTGGTGGTGATGGCAGAGATTTTTGTTGTGACGATTCTTGATATCATCGTCTTGATCATCAGTTGCAAGAGAGGGATTCTAGTTCTTCTCCATTGTTGATTAGGTATTTCTTAATGATCTCTATTTTGGTTTTGTGTTTGTCACTGGTTTTGATGATCAATTGGTAATTGGAGTTTGCTTGAGTCAACACATCCAAGAGAGAGTGGGTTATGAGTTTTAAGACATGTAATTGTTATAAACCCAAGATAGAATATCCTCTAATTTTGTGAACTTTATTTAGTGAAACAGTGATCGAATTGAGCGTTATTGATTAATAAAAGTGTTGTACATATTTATCAAAGAACAAACATATTTATCAAAGAACAAGGACAGTAAAGAGAGAAATCAACACCAATAATTTTATGGTGTTCGGTTTGTGAGGGCCTACTTCACTTGCAAAGGTTAAAGCCATATTATTAGGATAAAAAGAAGGCTTACAATAGTGTACAAAGGGGATAAAATCAAATCCGAGGTGTAAAATTCAAAGGGGCTTCGAAGAAAGAGGAGCTCCCCAATTGAAGGACCACTAAACGTCTCTAGAACGACTCGACTTTTTGAACTCAAACTGACTAGGGTCATTACCACATGCATGTTTTAGACATTTAATCTTGGAAATTTGTTCAATGTTAAAAAAATAACTTTATAAAGAAAAATAAATAAATAAAAAACCTTTAGTTTTGGGAACTCTTTGAAAACATGGTAAAACATGAAATAAAATAATTTGATGACTAGTTAAATAATCTCATAACATAACTTCTAAAATAAAATCATTAAAACATGAAATATCATAGATGCAAAAATCATGCTGACATTGTCCTCGTGGCTTAACCAGAAAACAATCTCGCCAAGTGCCTTGCACAACTCTGCCATTACCTAGAACTTTTTTTAAAAAATAAAATGTTGAGTAAATAAAATACTCAGTAACACTGCTATCAGGGTTGGACATGCAAACACATAGATAACATGCATCGTGATACATAAACTAATGGAACCTAAACCTTTTCTACATTAAAAACTTTTCATCTTGGTCATATTGTCAGATGTGACTATATCGCTCATCTTCTAAATATGACCATACTGCCACTTTTCATCTTAAATGCATCTATATCGCCACTTTTTAATTAACAAAAAACATCTTTTATGTAGTTACACATATCATGCATGAGGTCCCATAAATACATTCACTACAAGAAAATGTGACTATTGCAACATAAAATTTGAAGCGATTGCACAACTGTTGCAAGGGTTTATAAAATTCTAGCAATTTTATACAAACATTTTTATACACCTCAACAATTATGTATATTGTAACAGTTAATTTGTAACATTTTAATTAACTGTTACAATATAACCACTACAAGAGTGTATATTACAACAGTTAATTTACAACTGTTCTAAAAGCTATTGCAATAGGTGGATACAATTGTAGCAGGTAGATGTAGGGAAGTATATAGTAACAGTTACCGGTAATAGTTCTAAAAATGTTACAATAGGTTAATGCAATTGCAAAAAATATATTGCAACAATTTTATAAATTGTTGTAGGAGAGTCTATTGCAATAGTAAACATGCAACAATTGTACAACCGTAGAGATTAATGCAATTGCAACAGTTACATTGTAACATTCTTATTAATTATTTTGGGGTGTGTATTGCAACACTTATTTAGCAACATTTGTTAAAACATTGAAAATTTAAAATAATTGCAACATTTTGTGATCAACGTAAATATATTTAAGGTATTGTATAAATATAAATTTTTATAAATTAGAAATTTATATTTATTTTTTTATAAAAAAAATTATTAACTATATTAATTACAATATTTAGCTATTTGTCAAGTCCAAAAATGATTTGCTTATTGAATTAGGTACAAAAATTACTCACCTATGTAAATCAAAGGACAAGTCCTCACATGCAAGAGTTCATAACTCACTTAGGAATAAAATTGAGTCACATATGTATAAAATATTAATCTTCTCAATTAACAAATTTATAACGAGAGAGAAAATATTTCATGGTCCAGTCTTAGACAAACTCATTGTATATGTCTCACTCACATGTCTTTACATGAATGATTTGGATCAAATCATTTGTAACTATTATAAAACAAATCTTATAAATAGAGTTACAAGGATAAACACCCAACATTATCCATATACTATAAACTCTTTAGGTTAATTATTGAACATGATCCTCTAATATGTTTACTACATACTGTTCAAGATTACACTAATAACTTTGGATTTTTATGTAATCGATAATGTAATTTGCAATTAAATAATTATTAAATAATAAAACATTAATTACAAGGCTTCAAAACATAAATCCCAACATAAATTGCATGCTTAGAAGAATTCTTACATATATCTAGTAAATTTTAGGGTGCTTATTTGATAAATTCGCATTGAATTAGTTTCACTTAAGCTAATGAAAATATTTTAATTTTATTAATTAAGCAAACCTTATTAAATTCTTTAGTGTTGTCAAACGATCCTACAACTCTATACTTTAGCGGTGGCTAGAAGTATAGAACGATTTTACAATTCTATCCATTACTATTACAAATTTGGCTTTTGTTCATAGCCGAAAACGTCAACAATTATAAAAATTTAACGTTTATTGACTATTATTTATTTTAGTGTCGCATCTTTTTAATACTATATGTTCAACGACATTTCTAGAGAAATTTAATTCTCATAGTGAACTTTGAATTTATATTAATTTCTTGTAAGTGTAGTGGAGTACAACTTTATTGTATAGTCATTTGATTCTTTCTCTTACAAAGTCAAGGAAGTTTTAGTCTCGAAGTCTTTAGGAAACTTTGACTTCAATCTTCAGGAAGATTTAATCTCAAATCTTCAAGAAGCTTTAATCTCGGGCTTCAAATCTTTGGTCTCTGGTTTCAATCTTTGAGAAGCATTAATTTTAGTCTTCAAGAAGAGTTTGTTTCAGCCTTCAGTCTTCCAGGCGCTTTAATTTCAGTCTCCAAGAAGAGTTCGTCTCAGTCTTCAGTCTTTCTAGATGCTTTAACTTCAGCCTTCAACCTTCAGGATGCTTTAGTTTCAGTCTTCAATCGTCAGGAGAAACTTTAAACATCTCCCCACCTCAAATGGAGGAGCCCTCTATTTATATAGAGTTTTCCAAAAGTTGTGTGGCTTGGGCCTGATTGCTTTTGGGTCCATAATTTGTTTGGGAAAAATATGGGCTTTGGGTCGGACTGGCTTAATGGGCTTGGATTTATTTGAGCCCAAACCAATTTAATTTGTCAAACTTTAACTAAATTGGGATTTAGGCCAAATAATCATTTGATCCCGAGCTCGACCCTTGTTAGATTTAATTAGGTCACGTGACATATTTGGGTTTGTCATGATTTAATTTGGGGACCCACATTAATTTATATCCGGTTCCTAATTAAATAAATAATTTTATCATTAATTTTAAATAATGACGTGGCATTTTCTGATTGGTCGAATTTCTATTCCAACAAATGTCCACTTTTCGAGATTTATGCACAAATATGTGTGAATCTCGAAAAAATGATATGGAATCAAAATGTGAAAATTCATTCTTGATTTTGACTCATTTAATGCGCAAATTTAATCAAAACCTAAATTTTAAACAAGATTTTGATTAACTTTGACAACGATTTGGATTTGGATTTGTTCTAGGTAGAATTTATGCCTCACTTTAACTCCAAATTTGTGCTTGGAGTAAAGTTGCTTTATCTCAATTTCCACTTGAACTTGGGGCAAATCCATAATACTTTGGGTCTTAATTTAGTTTGAACTTGGGATCAAATCATGCCAACCTTTCAATTTGAGTCACAACTTAAATTCCACCTAAACTGTTTTCCTTGATAGAATTTTGACTCTACACTATTTTAGCTTGAATTCGAATGTGTCCAACTTTGGAAAAAACAAAAAAGTCTCGAGATAATTCGAAGTTCAAATGAAATTTAAAGTTTTATCAAACTTTGATTTAAAGTTAAATAAACATTTAAACTTATCTCGAAATTGATTTGGATCAAAGGTAAGTTCTTGAATTTAATGCAATTCAAAATTTGACCTGAATTCAAAAGAACATTTTGAGCTTGAAATTTATTCCCAACTTTGACTGAATTTGGAATATGTTCCAATTTATTGGTTTGAGGGAAGAAAAATAGATTTTTCCAAAGGTTTACTTTTAAACAAAACTTGGATGGATCATAATATAGATTGAATTTAAGTTTAATTTTGAACTTTGCAAACCAACCTTGGATTCTAAATTTCGCTCACGTTTTTTTTTGTTAAAGGGACAAAAACTGAAATAACAACCGAAATCTTCAATCGAACTAAAAGATTTGGTAGGGGAAGTTTGAATAAGATTTGATTTTGTACCATGATATGATTTTAGTTAAGATGTGAAATACTTCCCCTATAAATGGAGGTCAATTGCTTCAGAAATTCCGACACGCTTGTCAAACAAGAAGAAAAGAGAGTACAGGAGGTGCATAATTTCCAACAAACCATTCTTCTATATAAAGTTAGCTTTAAGAAGCCTATACGACATCTACTCGCCTGCCAGATCGTGGAGCCAAAATTGAATCGGGAAATTTTTGAAACCGTCATCAAGGGTGTCCACCAGATCGTGGAGTCGAACACAGCCGCCGGAACATCAGGTTGAGTTTTCTTGAGTCGTCGTCCGCACAGTCGCCGGTTCTTCATGGGTTGAGATGATCCCAGCTGCCGTGGGTTTGCATCGGATCGTCAAGTCGAGCTCTGGAGTCCAACAGCTGTTGTACGCCGCCGTGGAGTCGAGATTTTTAGTCCAACAATGGCAGCAAAACCGGAGTTTTGAGAAGTATTTAGATGAATATAGAACAAATTGGAGCTAAGTGTTGAAGAGAAGGAAACAAGCTTGTGCCTTGCAATGCTATCTGTAACATACATAGGGATAGCGTTGCAACGCCATTCAATTGAGCTTGAGAGAGGATATTAATCACTTAGGGCATGTTTGGGAGTGATTTTGGACCAAAATCACTTTTGTTTCAAAATTGTGATGTTTGCCAATGTTGAGAAAGTGATTTTGGAAATATCAGAAATTACTTCAAGTGATTCTCGGTCAATCACTTGGGAGGAGATTCCCAAGTGATTGTGGGTGATTTTATTTTTAAAATGACTATTATTTGATATTTAAAAAAATTAACTTTTTGTGACGAGTACAAACCATCAATAAAAAAATGTATTTTCTCAAAACCGTCACCATTGAGGTCATTCGTCATTGTTTACATAAAGCCAATTTTTTTTCTCTATAAAGGTTTTATAATGTCTCTCTTACTTTATTCTCTTTTTAAAAATTTTATTCATTTTTCTCACTTTTTTTCTTCTCCAATGGTTTTAGCTCCCTCTAATTTTCTTTATTTCTAATTTTTTTTGTTCTTCTCTCTATAATTTATTTTTTTACCTCTTGCTCTAATTTTTTATTCTTGAACTTTTTGTTCTTTTTGCTCTTGAACTTTTTGTCCCTGACTCTTAACTTTTTTCTCCTCATTAAAGTTTTCTCCCTAAAATTTTGATCATTTCCCCAAAATTTTTATATATCTCTCGAATTTTATTTATATATCTTCGAATTTTCACTCTATATTAAAATTTTCTCTCTCTAAATTTTTTGTCACTCTCTCTAAAATTTATATCCCTCCATGTCTCTAGCATTTTTTTTCTCTTTGAAAGTTTTCTCTAGCTTTATATCTTTCTCTCTCTTAATTTTTAGTTCTCTTTGTATAACTTTTGTCTACCACCTTCTAATTATTTTTAATCTCAAATATAATACTATTTTTAGTAATTTGATGATTCTAAAATCACATTTGAAAACAAATATTAATCATTTTAAAAAAATATTATTGATTAAATTTAAATCTCTTTTCAAGTGTGGAACAAAATTAACATGATTTATAACTAAAAATTTTATAAAATTAATTATAATTGAATCACTTAGCTCAAAACACTTATTCTAAATCACTCCCAAACATGCCCTTAATCATTGAAAATCACTTTTAATTGTATAAAAATCACTATTAAAAATGTAGAACCAAACATTAAGATGATTATATGAAAATCAATTTTAATAAATCAATTATAAACAAATCAATTGTGCTAAAATCACTATTTCTAAAATCATTCCCAAACATGCCCTTATTAATTCTTAGCTTAAGATAAATTGCATGAAATCAATTATTTATCTGCAAAGATGTGCTTAATTTACTAAACCATTATGTTTCTCAAATATTGGACTCCAACCTTGTAAATAGTAGTTTAGGTTTTATTTGTCTTTTTGATCACTCTAAAGTTATGTTTCCCTAAATAAAATTGGGCATAATTAACTATGGTACTTAATTAATCTAAGAATTTCAATCCTTGTGGATGACCCTAGCCACTATTATTGCAAAATATTTAGAGGTTCGGTTTTTATAAATTTAATCTTGATAGGACCTTCGACAAGTCTTTTATCACCTACACATCACGACCATCAAATCCGCCGCACGTTGCAAAATTGAGTTGTCGTCTGAATTGTGGCTATTCGCCATTAGGTCCATGTCGCCTGCTATTCCTTGCCAGAGGGAATGAGAGATAGCGAAGGAGATAGGGAAGAAATTTGGGGAAGATGACAAGAAGAAGAAGAGAAAGAGGTATGGGGGAAATGGAAGGAAAAAAAAAGAAGAAATAGAGGGAGTGGGGGAACGACTTCGTGAAGAAGATAGAGAGAGAGAGAATGAGTTTTTCTTTTTGTCTTTAGGTGGCGTTTGGAACACCGTTTTGGGCCATTGTGCTCAAAACCCAATGGTTTTGAAATACAACCCTATGGTTTTGAACAGTGAAACATAGGGGGTTTGATTTTCCAACACGCCGGGTTTCTCCTCATTTGGCACATGTTTTTCATTCTCACGTCTTCTTCTCTCTCTCACATCTCTTCCATTCTCAAGTTTTTCATTCTAACCCTAACTTGTCCTTCTCTCCCTCCCTCTTCTCTTCCCCTCGTCCGCTTCCCTCATCGCCTCTCCTCCCTCTGTCTCGTGTTCTCTCCACCGTCTGGTTCATCTCATTTTCCTCTCCTCAATCATCGTTTTCATTTTAATCTCTGTGGACTTCACTTCGTTCGCCTTTTTCTCCTCCTCGATTTTCGACCACTACGGCAATTTTTTGCTCGTTTTCGAGATTCTTCTTCAGAATATTCGACTTGCTTAGCGTTAAAGGTGAGGATTTTGAAGAAGCAGTATGGGGCAGTCGCTGAAATGATGGGCTCTGCATGAGGTGTTTTCAGTTGGAACAACGAACGAAAATGTATCGAGGTAGAGAAATCGACCTTCGATGAATGGGTGAAGGTAAAACCACATATATTATTCATTCTCAATCCAAAAGAAAAAATTGTGTCATGATTACGTATGTTAATTCTATTAAACTGTTCCATATAGGGACAACCCGCTGCCCTAGGTCTGAGGAACAAACCATTTCCTTACTTTGATGACCTGGCCATTGTGTTCGATAAGGACAAGGCTATTGGAGTAGCGATCGAGACACCGATTGAGATGGCCTCAGCCACTGACCTGGAGGATGACTTGACTTTAGAATTCCAGGATTGCTATGTACCCGAGCCACGTTCAGTTGATCCTCTAGTGGGGGATGGCATGTCTACCACACCGAGCAGCTGGCAAGACCAAAACAGGTCGGATGTGGGTAGGCAAGATGGGGGAGGATCCTCCAGAGTAAGCAAGCAGAGACGTGTAGTGGCAGCTGACCTCCTTGAGGCATTTCGCACGGAGATGCGCTGGGCATCTACGCAAATTGAGAGGATTGTGTCGTGGCCCAGAGAGAGAGATGAAGTGGAATCCTCTAGATGCAGGCAGCTGTACTAGGAACTTCCAGCCATCCTTAGACTCACTATGGACGACTGTTTGGTGGTATCTCAAACTTTGCTAACTGATCCCCAATTGTTTAGTATGTTCATGGACTTCCTAGGGGATTGGAAGTACAAGTATTGCATGCGTATGCTTGAGAGACAACCATGATCCTAATTTTCCTGAACTTTTATCTTATTTACAGACTTTCTATCTCATGTTTATCTTATTTCAACACTTCATTTGCCATGTTATGTTTTTGTCGTTGTTAATGGTAATGAATGTTTGCATTTCCAGTAACAAATTTCTCATTCTTATACTAATTAAAAGGTCTGTTCAAAAGTCCTAAAAAAATTTACCCAACTTACACAATGGATCCTACAACTAACCAAAGATTGCCATTAGAAAATAAGGAAAGGAAAACAAAGAGACCAAAGTAGTAAAGGAAAAAAGAAAAAATAAAAACTACACAACCCCGAGGTTCAGAACACTGCACTCCAAACACTGTTTTCTGATTCCTAGGCTTTAGAACACTGCACTCCAAACACTGTTTTATGATTCCCAGGCTTCAGAACACTGTACCCCAAACACTATTTTTTGATTCCTAGGTTTTCAAAGCCCCCAGAACAAACCCCCCAGAGTTTCAATTCCAAGGATTCTGATTTTGAAACGGTGCCCCAAACGGCCCGCGTAGGGTTTCCTTTTTTTCTTGAAACAAAAGCATTTTTTTTCAACATTTCGTAAATGTGAATGGTCTTCATCTTTCAACATCACTAAGGTCCTAAAAGCCCATAATTTTGTTGGACTTTTTTTTCACGTTTTCTTTCATTTTCTTTTGTTTTTTCATTTATATACCCTTTTTCTTTGCTAACTTTTCTTTTTAAGAGTAACTTGTACCTCAAAACTCTTATTGACTCATACGAGTGACTAACACAAGGTGAATAAAACTTTGGACCAAATTTTTTGTACCCCTTTTTTTAGTTGTTTTTTTTTTAAGGAAATTTTTATCTGCAACTTCTCCAAACAGTTCTCAACCACCACTCAAATAAATAAAGATTTAATCCTTTTTTGTGGACTTCTTTTTTTTTGGTATTTTGCTTGTAGTCAGGATGCCCCTAGTGAAACTTTGTAATAGTATATGGTAACACTTATAGTAGGGCCAACACGAGTAACAGTGATTGTGTTCCTCAGTATTCATCCATTCCTTTGCAACATAACATTATGCAACCTTCAACTCGAAAACGATACGAAGCAAGTATAGGGGTGACACTTATAGTAGGGCTAACATGAGTAACGGTGACTGTGTCCCTCAGTGTTCATCTCTTACTTTGCAACAGAAAATTATGAAGCCTACAACTTGAAGAAGAAACAAAGTAAGTACAAAGGTGACACTTATAGTAGGGCCAACACGAGTAATGGTGATTATGTCCCTCAGTGTTCATCCCTTACTTAGCAACAGAACATTATGCAGCCTCCAACTCGAAGACAGAACGAAGCAAGTACATGGGTGACACTTGTAATATGGCCAACACGAGTAACGGGGATTGTGTCCCTCAATGTTCATCCCTTACTTTGCAACAAAAAATTATGAAGCCTCAACTTGAAGATGAAACGAAACATGTACAAGGATGACACTTACAGTAGGGCCAACACGAATAACGGTGACTGTGTCTCTCAGTGTTCATCCCTTACTTAACAAACAAAACATTATGCAACCTCCAACTCGAAGACAGAATGAAGCAAGTACATGGGTGACACTTGTAATAGGGCCAACACGAGTAATGGTGATTGTGTCCTGGTTGAACTGAAACGTGGGGGCTTTAAGAAAAGATTTTTAGTTTAAAAACAAAGCTCCAATTCAGTGCAAGTGCACACTGTTGATGCAAGTAATATAAAATTGGAAGTATTCCAGAGTATCGATCTCACAGGGAACAGATACAAGAAAATTCAAAAGGTAGCAAAAATTGTTTTCAAATTGCAAGTTCGGTAACCAAGGTTATAAAAATGTTGGGAGGTGTTTTTGGCAAAAGAAAATAAATAAAAATAATAATAAATATGAAAAAGGGAAATTCAAGTTGTTCATGCCTATTTGGAGAGAAATGCAACTAAAATGCAATTGCAATCATACCTAATACAAGAAACTAAGTAAACCGAATTCAACTCCTATTCGACCTTCTATGAAGTATCTTTAGGAGGCTAAATGATTAAATCTATATTTCTATGGCTAATCTAACTTAGATATTTTCGCGCACAACTCTAGTGGTTTTGGAGTCTCGCCCTATGTCTAGAGTCAATGTTCAGAACTTATGTCTAAGCCTTTTCCTCCTTTACTTTTGCGAAATCCGCCTTCCCTTAACCCTTTTGGTATTAAAGTCAAGCTTGACAAGCAACACTAGTTGGTCGACTAGGTTTACCCAACGTTAATTCAATAAAAATAAACAAAGTTCAAGTGTTAACTAGATTGTATGTACTTTTAAGGTTTAAATCTTTCCTCTAAGGCATTCACCAACTTGAACCCTTAAGGAAAATTAGCTCATCATTGAAAAAGTAAAAAACAAAGCTTTAAAGTAATAAAAATGCATAACTGAGAATGAAAGAAAGAATAGATGAAATTCTAGAATGTAGAAATAAAAATAACTTAACCAAAACTTAAAGAACATAAACTAGAATAAAACTTTGGTAGAAGAAAATTAATTCGAACAAGCTGGAAATTTTATTAAGAACGAAGAACTCAACGCCGAAAATATAATGAAACTTAAACAAATAACTTGAATCTTGAAATACAACTAAATGAATGAAAATACAACAACAACTAAGTTCCTAAAATAGAAGAAAATAACTTCAATAAAATAGAAATAAAATCTAAGAAATGGAAGAACACAACCCCTTTTCACACTTACTCAAT
Organism: Trichosanthes truncata; assembly: GCA_033996785.1. Lineage (NCBI taxonomy): Eukaryota > Viridiplantae > Streptophyta > Magnoliopsida > Cucurbitales > Cucurbitaceae > Trichosanthes > Trichosanthes truncata. The sequence continues at coordinate 29,450,095 of JAWPNB010000004.1, read as the reverse complement.
TGACTCAACTCCACTTTTTTCAAAGAGAATTGAGCCTTCACTTCCTTCAACTTTCGTTGAGGAAGGATTGAGTTTTGAAGTTGAAAGGGGCTGGAAAATAGAGGAAAAAACAGTAGCAAAAAAGAAGAAAAAATAGTAGCCCGAAGGTATGTTTGTGTGAGAAAAACCTATATGCTTTGCCTTTGTTTCTTCCTTCTTTTATAAGCTTTATAGGCTAGGGTTTTCATATTTGTTCATGTGCAGCTTGGGTGAACTTGCCTTGCTGAATTCGTGGAGAAGAATGACATAAAATCTCCAAAATTTCGCCAATCCCGTATTTGGTGCGTTTTCCAGATTTTTCTAGAAATGCAATTGCATTTCTGTTGCGTTGTTTTCTAGATCTTCCAGAATTGCAATTGCAATGCAATTGTATTTTTGTTGCATTTTTCAAATTTCTACACAAAAACATCAAGTAAGTGTGGTTTTCATTTTCTCTTGCTTTCTTTTCTCCACTTACTTAATTTAAAAGGCTTCCAACAATAATTCAATTTAAACCAACTTTTTGCTAGCCTTTTTATCTAATAACACACATAAAATAACAAGAATGACTAAGTATAAAAGCCAAATAATTTTCATAAATGAGAATTATCACACCCCCAAACTGGAGTTATTGCTTGTCCTCAAGCAACTACAAAATAAATATAGAGACATAAACACAAGCCAAAGCATATTCTAAGAATAATTATTTTGAAAAATACGCCTCTCAGGGGAGGTCTCATGCTCATAACACTTTAACTTTACTTGAATGCTTCCACTACATGCAACTTTCATGCCTTCCTTGTCTAAACAAAATACTTTCCTCTCACAACCTCACCTTGGATTCATACTACGTATGTCATTTCGTCAAGTTTCACTTAGTTGCTAAACAAGCTAACTTTACATGTTTTTCTCAACTAACAATGTCCCCCAAACTTGTTTTTCACTGCTAGGATGCATACTTTTTTTTTATAGAGAGAGTCGCACTGTCACTTGTACCTTCATTCCAACTTACTAACACTTTGTGGTGAAAGTAGTTGACTACGAGCACAAGTCACTGCTAAGACTCTTTTCACATACTCACTTCCTAAGTTAACTTTTCATACAAAGGAAATCATAGGTGTCATGACTTCCTCTGGTTACTCAGTTAACTCTCGAAGGGGGAATATCTTTTTTTTTTTCTATTTCTCTTTTTTTTTTAATCCTAGCAGCTGTTACAACAACATAGTATTACAACAACATACTATTACAACAGTAGTATTACATATATTACATGACTCACCCCCCCAAACTTCAACGGGTCAATGTCCCCATTGACCAAGGATAGCACAAGGGGTGAAAATGGGTGATTTGCAAAACATCTAAGCTAGACTTTCCTAAGGGGATTCAGCGTACAAACTTAGGTGAGTTTGAGGCTTGGGTGTTTTATAAACACAAAGAATCATGAAATTGTTTGTTCAGGAAGCATCTACGTAATGTTTGTAAGTATTTAATGAACTGAGCATACTCCAAATTTTCATCATTAAGGGTATTCAACAAGAACCAAACTCAAAGAAATCAGACAAGAAATGTGTTTATCAACTAGAACAAGTGAAAAACATTCACAATTGTTTTTTCTATTTTTTTTTTATTCAAAGCAAATAGCTAAAGAAATCATAAAAGAACCTAACTACATCTTAAACCAAAAAGAAACAAAAAACAAAAGATGGAAAGATAGGTCAGAAAGAAACTCCCCTATGTAGAGAAAAATGTGTTATTGTTGCCATTACTTTCTTCAGGGGTCTTGGAGTTTTGAAGAAGAATTGTTAGGAAGTTCGGAAAAGTGATCATTTTCCTTTGGATAACATGGAAAGTTATTGCTTCATCATTTTCTTTGATGTACTCCCAAATGCCTTGTTTAGTTGAGTTTCCTGAATTTGCAATTGCAACTTGCTTTCGCAATTGTGATTGCAAGACGTTTTTTTTTTCATCTGAAACTCAAAAGTAGAGCATCAAAATGTTCACACAATTTCTCTTAAGCCATAGTTAACTTTTTGAAATTTCCAATTTCGAACTTAAAGTTGATTTATCGAACTCCCAGGTGAATCCCCAGGTAGGGTACCTGGGGTTCTCTTAGCGGTCAACTTAAATACCTCAACCTTGACAGGATTTTCCTTAGATAGAGACTCTCTAAATTAAGCTTCTTCATTCTGATTGGAATTCTATAAGTTGAAAATTTCTCGCTCTTTTTTTTTTTTTTTTTTTTTTTTTTTTTTTTTTTAATAAAAAAGAAAATGAACGAAAAGGTAAACTTATCCTATTCCAGTAGGGAGACTGCAACTGGGTTCCTTCATTTTGCACCTAGGTCTTGATGATGGACGAGATTTTGATCTTATTTGAGGTGCTTTAATCACAACGGGCCTTGCCTGCTCAAGAGATTTACATGTGCCTTTGAAAGTAGAAATTGTGGTCGTAACTTGTGTCACATACTGTAAATTGTCATCCTTCATGCTCTTCTTTTTGCATTTTACTTCATTTAGTGTTTCCTGCAAACTGCAATAAGTGAAAGCAAGGCATTCTAGTATCGGGAGCACTTTGGATGTCATTTGCTGTGAAATTGCAACTGCATAGCTCACTGCAACTTCCTTAGGTGGTTCATTCTATTCTTGAGGTGGTTATTCTTTAATATCTTCTCTCCTTTCTGGCTCCTTAGTGTTTTCAAGTGTTGGAGCGCTTTTTTCTTTTACTGGGAGTTTGAGATCCCCATATTCAAATTTACTTGGTGTCACCACCTTGCATTCTTCTTTTTCTTCTTGTTTTGAAGTCTCTATATTGTTGAGCAAGATTCCTTGGGACCTGTTTTGCAATTCATTTGCAATTTGTTCCATCTGGATCTTCAAATTCTGTAAAGTTATGGTTTGGCTTTGCATCACAACATCGCTCTTGGCCATGTATTCCCTCAGGAGTTCTTCAATGCTAGGCTCCTTTGGAATCATCTTCTCTTGTTAGAAACACTGGTGTTGATGTTGATTTGCAAAACTGGGTAGAAATCCATAACATAAAGAATCAGGATTATAAGGACAATTTTCAAATAAATGACTTCCTTTATAGTAAATACAAGAAATAGAAGGGATAGGGTTAGCAGGAGCTATGGAATTTCTCATCATCAACGTCTCCATCATGTAGGTTAATGATGAAGTTTGTGCACTCAATGTTGCAATTGTTGGGATTTATGACCTAAAGTCTCGTAATTAATAATTTATTTAATAATGAATAATAATTTTGATTATTTTATTTGCAATATAATATTATCCATTATATGAAAAATTCAAGGTTATTAGTGTAATCTTGAACAGTATGTGGTTGACATACGAGATGATTATGTTCAAGAAATAACCTAAAGGGTCATAGTATATGGATAAGGTTGGGTGCCTTATCCTAGTAACACTATTGATACGACCCACTTTGTAATAGTTACAAATGATTTGATCCAAATTATTCATGTGGAGACATGTGAGTGGGGGTATCTTATACAATGAGTTTGTATAAGACTGGACCACGAAATATTTAATCTCCCTTTATAAATCCGTCAATTGAGAAGATTAATATTTCATCAGGATGATCATATGCAACTCGATCTTAATCCTGAGTGAGTTATGAACTCTTGCCTGTGAGGGCTTGTCCTTTGATTTGCATGGGTGAGAGTGGCTTTTGTAGCTGATTCAATATGTCTACCATTTTGGGGACTTGACCAAATAGGGAGCTGGGAACATAATCTCATAAGATGGAATTCACTCTTTCCCATATAGGGTAAGTAGATGAGTAGTTCCCTTAAGTGCTGATTTCGGGACTTGAACAATGGGGCCCCACCCTCTCATTGGCCCGAGAGGGACTTAGTTTATAATTAGATTATAAACATATTGTTCATTAGAAGATTAGTGGTACTTAAGGTGCAAGATGTAATTATAGGGGTAAAACGGACTTTTGACCCAACTGTAATTATGAACAACTAGTGAAGGATCGACTTGCATATAATGATTACATCTATGGACACAACTTGTCCTATAGTGCATAAGAGTGCAACTCTAAGTCTATAGTGGAGTGACCTATAGTTAATGAATGAAAATTAATTAATTAAAAAGTTTAATTAATTAATTTTGTATCATTGGAGCTTATAATCTGTAGGTCCATAAGGTCCTCTGGCTAGCTCATAGTAACACTAAAAGATCAATTTAGTTGACAGAAAAATTTGAAATGTTCAAATTAATATTTAATTTGAAGTGTTCAAATTAATATTTAATATATTAGATATATTAAATATAAAAGAGGAAAATATATTTATTGTATTTGATACATTAAATATTAAAATAATTAATGTATATTAGATACATTAAATAAAAGATATTTATTAAATTTGAATTGGATTCAAATTAGGAAATAAATGTCGTAGGAGAATTTTAAACGGTTTGAATAAAATTCAAATTGGTTAGATAAATATATTTTAATATATTAGATATTAAAATATATTATTTAATTATTTTCCCTAAGCCACTATAAATAGGACCCTAGGGGTGAGCCATTGTGCATTCTTCACAACACACATCTCCTCAATAGAGAGAATTAGAGAATTCTCTCTAGACCTCTTCCTTTCCAATCCATTGGAGATTTTCTTTCAAGAGGCTCCCACAAGCCTTGGTCATGTGTTCGAGTCATAGCTAGGAAGACTTTGTGGAAGAGATAAAGACCCGCCAGAAATATCTCCATGTTTATTTCAATGTAAGTTTTTGCTTAACCTTGTATATTTTGTGTTTAATTCTAAATAAATCAAAAACGATTTCAATGCTTCCACTGCGGGATGAAAAGTTCATTCCTTCAGTAATGATGTCTACTTCCATCTTGTGGATTTTCTCAAGAAATCCAACCCTAAGTTGTGTCTTTCTCTTCTTGCAATTTCTTTCCCTTAACCTGCAAAAAAATGTGAACAAGAATTAGGATTTCTCTTAGAAAGAGGATAATTGCAATTGTAATCTGATTGCAAATTGTGCTAAAAAAATTTGATTTTTGTTAGTAAAGCTGCTCCCCGGCAACGACGCCAAAAACTTGATCGATGTTACACGTAAGTGCACGTGATCGAAGTAATAAGAAACTGGAAGTATTCCAGAGTATCGTACCCAAGGAAACGGGTCTTAATAAAGTTCATTAAAATGGCACAAAATTATTGATGAATTGCAACTTAAAGTAACCGTGGGTATAAAAAGGTTTGTGAGGTGTTTTGGCTAAAAGAAAAATTGTTTGAAAAACAATGGAAATGAGGAAGGGATTCAAGATTGCTAATGCCCATTTGGAAAGGAAATGCAACAAGAAGGCAATTGCAATCGTAGCTAACTCAAGAAACTAAGTAAATCGAATTGAACTCCTATTCAACCTTCTATGAAGTATCTTTAGGAGAATAAGTGATTAAACCTATATTTCTATTGCTAATCTAACTTAGATATATCCGCGCACAACTCTAGTGGTTTTGGAGTCTTGCCCTATGTTTAGGATCGTGTTTCAGGACTTATGTCTAAGCCTTTTCCCCCATTGTTTTTGCAACATTCGCTTCCCTTAACCCTTTTGGTATTAAGTTATAGCTTGGCAAGAAACACTAGATGACCAACTAGGGTTTACCCAACATTGAACTCACCAAAAGCAAACAATAGTTCAAGTGTTAGCTAGATTATTTTTGCTATCGAGCTTTACATCTTTCCTCTAGGGCATTCACGAGCTTGAATCCCTAAGGAAATTTAGCTCTTCATAATTAAACTAACAAAAAATAGTAAGATTAAATTGAAGGAATTCATTGGTATAAAAGAGAATTGAAAATAAACTAAAGAACTCTTACAAGTTAAACTTGTAAAAGAAAAATAATATTGCCTTGCCGAAAGAATGTTTTGGACTCAAAAATCAAAAGAATTTCTATCTTTAATAAAATTATGGGAGAAGAGTTTCAAAACAGTAGCTAACTCAAAATTAGATGACATAAGTAAAAAACTACAACAATTGGAGAAATCGAATAGAAATACGACTACACTCAAATCCGTTGCTCTCGGTTCAATTGAACAAGGAATCGTTCTTAAGCACCATCAACTTTCGTTGTGATAGGATTGAAGGAGAATTTAGGAACTCAGATGTAGAAGAAATTACAACAGAGCAACAACTAAAAAATGAAAATAAAAATTGCAGTAGGTAAGGAAATAAAAACCAAAAACAGAAACAAATTTCTTCCCAAAAATCGAGCTCTCCTTCACGGATTTCTTCACCAAAATATATAGGGACTTCATGCTAGGGTTTTCTTCTTGGTTGATGGACAATTATAGCTTGGAATCTAGCTGAAATTGTTGCATTTTCCTTCCCGAAATCCCTTAATTTGCGTTTTTTTCCTTAATCTCCAGTTCTGCCGAAATTGCAATTGCCTTGTTGTTGCATTTTGTAAAAAACCTACATCAAAGCATTAAGTATGAATTTTTCTCTTCTTTTGTTCTCTTTTCTCAACTTATTTAATTTAAAGGTCTTTTAATAATAATGTCATTAAATTTAACCATTTTCTCATTTTCATCTAGTAATATGAATAAAATTCACAAGTATAACTAAGTTTAAAGGCCAAATAATCCTCATGAATGAGAATTATCATGTCCCTTAGTGCTCATCCCTTACTTTGCATCAGAGTGGAGCTCTTCCATTAATTTTTTTTGTTTCTTTTTGTTTTTATATGGTTCTTTTATGATTTTTTTTTTAATCTTCTTTTGTATGGCTAAACTTTTTTCCCTTTCTTTTTTTATAGAATCATGGAGCATTTTTTCGAACACATCTTTTCAGGGCAAAAACGTCTTGTCATTCTAAAGGATAGAGATCAGCCAATTAAAAATGGGCTCACTCTTTTTGCCGAGGAGCCAATGTCTGGTCCTCTTTCACCTTTATGGTCTGACTTAGGTGCTATTTTTCCACATGAATTATCAACAGAGAAGCCTATAAATCTAGATGAAAAAGTATGGGTTTTGAAGTCTTCCATCCACAATAAGGCCTACAATCGAGACCCAGAGTTATCCTTGGGGCATCGTTTGATAAAAGGCCAAACTCGTTGGAACCCCATAATGAAGATTCTTAGGGAATTTACTTTCACTCCATATTATTGGGAGTGGCTGTAGTTTGTAGTTGGTCGAAATGAGAAACTACTTTGCGAAGCTCGCCTATTTAACACGGTAAAGGCCTCTCTCTCTATACTTACGCTTTCCTTGAAGGTTGGTATCCCTTGACCAATACTCTCCATAATACGGCAGGTGAACTATATGTTCTCTGTGGGACTTATGGACCTTTGGCGGTCTCCCAATTAAAGGCAAGTTTTACAATGAGGTTATTCCTTGAGTGAAAGAATTAACTGGGTCGCAGAGCAAGCATATATACCTTCCAATGAGCTGTGAGCATCTTTTTGAAGCCTACTATCTAATAGTCTCTTGGAAGAATGAACGAGGGTCATCTTCAAAGACTGATGCTCATGTGACCGTTGGCTCTTGGATTTCCTTTTGGTTTAAGGGCATTCAGAGGTATGAGAAACCTCCCTCGCAAAAATAGAAAAAGATTTCTCGTTCCAAACTTACTCACAATCCGGATGGTACCAAGATCAAGCCTCGTGACTGGACAAGCAAAGAATACAAATTATTTCATGACCTCGGCGTGGAAGATGAATGGCGTGAAAAGACGTATTTAGCTGCCTTTCTGTCCTGTTGGTTTTGTATCTTCATGTTCCTTTATAAGAGAGCTCAACTTCTTCACCCCAGAGTCTTTAGGGTTGCTAACTTGATGGCTGAAGGACATGTCTTTCGTCTTGCTGCCCCAACTTTGGCCAATATATATCATGGACTAGGAAGAATAACAGAGGCTTCCAATCCAATTGGGCACATGGAAGTCTGCTTACCTATGCACTATATTTATGGTTGGCTAGCTCATTACTTCAACATGCACTACTTGGTCCCGGTGGAGGTTCCAGGCCTTAAAATGGTTGGTTTTTCAGGTGAGGGCAGCTCAAAGTACTTTGGGGAGTTTGATGCTCGCAAATTAATTCACAAGGTGCGACCATTATATGGCATGGAAATATTCAAGGTAGAAATAAGCATGAATTGCTAGAAGACAACAACATCCTATCCTTTTCACAATCTTCATATTTTCTAAGCCTTCGATCAAGCTATTTATTGTCCTGGTGTGCGGACTTGGTTGACAGTTTGGGTTTTACCAAGATGTACCAAATGATTTAGAAGGATCCCTGCCAACCCTTAGCTTAGACAATAATTTACGTCATTGGAGGATCTGTACCCAAGGTAAGACTTTGTCTCATGTGTATTTACCAGCTCGCAAGCCCCCATATGCAAGTTTCTCCACAACATAAGAGTTGGTGGTCTGAAAAACACGGTAATTACTTTGAGAAAAATGCACATAAATTAGTAGGCAGTGTCATTCCGTCTCCAATCTGACCAAAACTACCAAAAAGTACTGGGGGTAATCATGAGGATAAGAAGATATGCTTACCTGAGGATGATGTCCTTGCTCCTGAACAGAATAATTTAGAACATGGTGAATCGAGCCACAGTAGTACCCAAGGCTATTATTAGAAAAAGGCGCCAAAAAAGTCGAAGGTGTCCCTCCACTCGTATAGATAACTTTTTTGAAGAGGTTCGAAGTGCTTCACAATTCCCCAGTCTTCCCCCTACTTTTGGTTAGTGACCCTTTTTTTTCTAATTAATTATTTATTATTTTTTTCTCTCATTATATACATTTTTTTTGTAGTCTCCTTTGAATGATGTTGATGTGCTTGCTAGAGTGATGTGAAATTATGAAAATTTTAGGATGTCAATGCGCAAGTGTACACATTCATTTTGTAGCAAGTGGTAAGTAAAATTATCGTATCCACAGAGACTAGTAATTCTCTAATTTACCACAAATTAATTCTCAATAAACTCAATTTGTAACCATTAAACTCAACATGGAACACAATAAAATAATTCAGATTTGCTGGAACAAAATAAATGCTAAAGCAGAGTTAATAGCGTAAACTGCGAAAATAGAGAACAACTAAACTTGGACTTTGAATGAATTGGAAGGCTCGGATTAGGGGTGATTGTCCGTTTTAATCTATTCTACAGCTTAAACATCTGATCAACTACCTCAGTCCACTACAGCTCACATGGTATTCTCCCGAATGACCAGAATGTTACTGTTTCATTTCCATTACTTCAGCATTATCTATCCTGATGTACTTATGTGCATTAGGCAAGAGATTATTCCTAATCCTCTTACTTAGTTAGCTACTAACCCTAACAATGAGGCTAATGTGGTTATCAAGCAATCAGTTCCTTCTATTCTTTCCAGAAATCGACAAAAACACTACACAACATGGTTGACCAAACGAAGTTGTGATACAAAATAAAAACACTTAACAACCATACTGAGTTAGAGACAATGTATTAAGCTGCAAGAATGATCAAAACGTACACTCCCTAATCCTCACCTTGTAGGTGATCAGTTCATAATGGGAAAAACACAGAAAATAATTCGGAAATAAGACATAATCCTAAAACAGTGGTATAAACTAGAAAGAATAAGAAGAAGAAGTCGAAATGTTGCAACAAAAAGGTTGACTCAGCATTCGGCGGTAGCTCCAACGGAAAATCCTTCCGTTTTTGGAAATATTCCGGCAGCTTCCTCCTTCAGACAGCTTCCTCTTCGTTTCTCTCTGTTTTCTCCCGATTTCCCAGCCTCTATTCTCTCATCCTCTTTTGTAAAACGGCTGCCCAACCTAAATACCTCATAGTTTGTACAAATAAGGGCTGATTAGACATGACCAGTGACGTGGCAAGCTCCCATTGGCTAAAATAGACTGAGTCATCTGACATTTGCCAACTCATTTAATGAATTGGTCTTCTCACGTGCGAAATTGATATTAGCCTGAATTTCCTGGTTTGCTCCAGCAAACTGTTATAAAACTGCTGTTCCAACTCTCCACAAGTCCTTCTTTGAATTAACCCTAAATAAATCACATAAACTCGTTAATTCAAATAACAATGCTCTAATAAAAATTTTACTTCTTCAAAATTAATCATAGAGCAAAAATGATTCAAAGTTAGGGAATTTCTAAGGTATAATTAAATAAAATATGACAATTCAATCCTAAAATGATACTCTATAACTCTTATTTTAAGAGTTATCAGATGTCCTTCAAGAAGTTTAGGAGCATCATAGCCATAAGTCATTAACAAGTCCCACTGCTATTGATAATGTTGTTGGGTGTGCGAGTAGTTCCAAAGTAATATCATATGAATGAGTTATAAACTCTTGTCGTCCTTTCAAAGTTTCTGGGAATCCTCAACCATACCAGAAGAAAACCATTGCTGGAGATCCTGAAGCTTCCTAGTTTTTTGTTGACCATGTGATTTCCAATTTCAAACAACAGGCAGCCATAAGCATGTGGGAAGCCGTGCAACAAAAAATTGTACGCACATCTTTTGAAAATGTCGCCAGTCTTCAGCTTGAGACACATAAAATACTTGCTGCCATTTCAGGGACTCGAACGAACAATTTGACTTTCCTCCAAAATTTTGTAGGTGATTATTTTAAGAGGGTGGAGACGTACAACAAACTTGTGCTTACATATTCCACCCAATTGACTTTGACAAGTAGAGATGACCAACTAAGGGAGAAAGAAAATCTGAATTAGAGAAAGTATAGCTTGTGGAAAGTCAATTACTTAAGGAGAGGGATGCATTGTAACAACAATTTACACAATTATCGCTAGAGATAAAGGAATTAGAAGCTAAGTTACAAAATGCAAAAGTCGAGTTTGAGAAGCTTTTTAGTTTGATTTATGAGAAGGAGAAGACTTTAGAACAACAGGGGCTCGAAGTGACTCGGATCTGCGATGAGATTAGTAGTATTGAGTGTGCCCCCATTATGGACGAGGAAGATGCCAAAACTTTGGTGCTAATTCATGAAAATTTAGAGGCTATACGTGAGAGCTGAGGAACTTCAAATGGAAACCTTGATTTGATCATTTTTTTTATGTAAATGTATTTTTTAATTCTTGACTGCATTTTTTGTTCGTTGATTCTGTTAGACAATTCGTCTATTAGTTCAATCAATAAAATATTATAGCCTTTTTCATGGACAACATTTTTTAAAAGTTATTTTGACTAAACTTAAAATTTCATTTAAGCTGCCTATGTATCCTTATGATGAAAAACGATCAAGTCATAACGTAGTTCAAAAGTAGTTTAATTTTTGTTTAGGTCGCTTACCTTTTAAGCTCATTCGAGCTAGGAGCAACATGTAGTTTAAACTCTTACGATAAGGAGTATTTACATTTCACGGATAAAATCGTTTGAGGAACTTCCCGTTAATAGGACCGATCCTTAATCCATTTTTATCTAGGATTTTATATGCTCTGCTTGCTTAGACTTCTTTGATGATGTAGGGTCTGTACCATTTAGCTATAGACTTGCTTCATGTACGTCGAGTCGTGATAATCGGTCTTCGAATAACAAGTACTAGATCACCGACTTGAAATGATCGAGGCTTGAGATTCTTGTTGAAAGCTTTGGTCATTCGCGCTTGATAGCACTCTAACACTTGTTGAGCATCTAATATTTTCTCATCAAGTGCTTCTAACTCTTGGAGACGTAATCTCGCATTATCTTCAGTAATTAGTCCCTCTTGAATCGCCATTCATAATGATGGAATTTCTCTTTCCAATGGGAGCACAACTTTTACTCCACAGACGAGAGAATAAGGTGTGACCCCTGTAGGAGTACAATGGGTAGTTAAATAAGCCCATAGTGCTTCACCAATCTTTTCATGTCAATCTCTTTTTGTTTTAGAGACTACTTTTTTCAACAAGTTACATAAAGTCTTAGTAAATGCTTTTGACAACCCATTTGTTGTGGCATTGGACATAGATGACTTGTATTGCTTGAAGTTAAACTTCTCGCATAGTTTGTCCATGAAGCTGTTGGAGAATTGCTTTCCATTATCTGTCATAATAAGATGAGGGACACCGTATCGGTAAATAATATGAGTTCGAATAAATTCTATAATATTTTCCTTCTTTGCTTCTCTCAATAGGATAGCTTCAGCCCACCTTGAAAAATAATTAGTCCCTACAAGGATGTAAGAGTGTCTTGTTGCTGACTTAGGTGCTATAGGTCAGACAAGATCGAGCCCCCAAGCTTCAAAAGCCATGAAGCTACAATTGGATGAAGGGGATGGCGGTTGATATATGAAATTGGCATGAAATTGACAAGCTTCACATCTCTTTGCGTACTCCATTGAGTCATGGATCATTGTAGGCCAATAGTAACCTATCCTTTTTAATTGAAATTGAAGCTTCGGTTCGGACTGATGAACATCTCAAATGCCTGAATGCAGTTCTTCTAACACCTTTAGAGATTCTTCCTTTCCTAAGCATTGGAGGAAAAGACCTAGTATCTTTATAATAGATAAATCGCTTAGCCCTCATTCGCATCTCAACCTTATGTCGAAGTTCTGTGGGAAGCTTTCTGTGCTACAGGTAATCTATAATAGATTGTCGCCAATCTTCCTCTTCGATTACATAGACTGATATCATATTGAATTCTTCACATCCATCTTCTCTTGGTGGAATAATCCACTTTTGACAAAGAGTGACGTTTATAGCAACATTGTCTGAAATAGTCAAAGTAGTAGCTATGTTTGCTAGTGCGTTTTCGCTTTTGTTTTCTGATCTTGGGACGTGCTCCAGTATTATGCTATCAAACTTCTCCAATAGTTGCCTTGCATAGACGAAGCAAGGCTTTAAATCTTCTTACTTCACATCTTATTGGAGTAAAAGTTGATTTATTGTTAGCTTTGAATCACCATAAACTTCCATGTATGCAATCTCAATCTCTAAAGCCATTTAAAGACCGATGATGAGTGCTTGATACTCATTCACTTTATTTGAACATGATTCACCAAGTGTGAAGCTATATGGAAACATTTGTTTCTAAGGTGAGATGAAAACAATGCCAACCCCTACTCCACTTATTTGTGCTGCACTATTGAAGTACATGGTCCAAGGTTCTGCCATTTCAATACAGAATACTTCCTCATCAGGAAAATCTTCACATAATTTTCAGTCTGATGGAATTGGATGATTGGCTAAGAAATCCGCCAATGCTTGTGATTTCACTGCCGTTTTGGGTATATACACAATATCATATTATTGTAGTATGATCGCCCATTTAGCCAGGCACCTCGAAATGATAGGCCTAGATAGAATATATTTAATGGGATCAACTTTCGCCACTAAGTGTACAGTGATTCATATAATGCCTTAGCTTATCAATGGAAAAGAATAGTGCGAGACACATTTTCTTGTTGAAGAGTAATTTAGATAAACTCCTGTTAGGGTTCTACTTAATTAGTAGAGAGCTTGTTCCTTATGCTTTTCTCTTTCTTGTGCCAACAATGCTCCAACAGATCTTTCATGTGCATCAATGAATAATATTATCGGCTTTCCTAATGTTGGGGCACTTAAGACAGGAGGGTAAGTAGGTAATTTTTGATATTGTCTAAAGCATTCTGACATGCTTGACCCCACTTGAAATTTTCATTATTCTTCATCAATCTTTGAAAATGTTAACATCAACCAGCTAGGTTGGAAATGAATCTTCTGATTTAGGCCAAACGACCTTGAAGACTTTTCAACTCATGCAAGTTTCTAAGGCTTGACATTCTCTAGATGATGTCAATTTTAGATTGATCAATCTCAATTCCTCGATGCCTTACAACAAAACCAAGGAACTTTTTTGAAGTCACGCCAAATGCGCTCTTGAGAGGGTTCATTCTCAATTGATATTTCCTCAAGCGATCAAAGACTACTTTTAGATCCCACAGGTGATCTTGTCATTTTTTGGACTTCACCACAAGGTCATCAACATAACATTCAACATGTTTATGCAACTCATCAAATATTTTATGCATAGCACGCTGATAAGTGGCACCAACATTTTTTAATCCGAAGGGCATCACTTTGTAGCAATAAATCCCTTTTGGAGTTCAAAATGTTGTCTTCTCCTCATCTTCAAGGACCATTCGAAGTTGATTGTATCCTGATGATCCATCCATGAAGAATAAAGCTTCATGATCCATGGTGATATCCACCAAGATTCCTGTAATAGGTAATGGAAAGTCATATTTCAGACATGCATTGTTCAAATCACAAAAATCGACTCAAATATGAAGTGGCCCAGGGTATTTAACTTCGCGAATGAAGCCTACCTTGATCATCTTATTGACTTCAACTTCAATCTGAGGGATGAGTTCTGGTCGAAAGTGTCTTTGAGCTTCCTTAGTTGGCCAGTATCCTTGTTTAATTGCGAGGAGATGGACAGCTACTTTCGGGTCAAGCCCTAGAATTTCTTTGTATGACCACGTAAAAATGTCCTTATATTCAGTGAGGAGGCTCATATAATCGCCCTCTTCTTCGTGAGTAAGTGGCGAACTTATAAAAGTGAAGCATGATTCTTCTGTCGTGCCAAGATTCACTTCTTTAAGTTCAACCATTGTCGACTGGCTACCATCTTCAAGCGGCAATGGCGAGCCTTCCCCATCTTTTTCAGCTGTTTCAACTTCTGCGAATTCCTCTATAGTGATATGGTGAATAGAGATCGTATCTTTTTCGTCACTTGGGCTTTCTTCCATGGGTCTTGTGATGACAATATTATGTCTCTTCATTTTTAAGGAACCCTTCGTATTTACAGAGACAAACATTTTTCTCTTCATTTGTGGGGGAACAGTGTTACAGATTTTCTGATCATTTCTTGCCTCATTCGAAATTTTCACTGTTTTAGAGGATCATTCTTTACTTCTTTTTGTGGTCACACTTAGTCTCTAGAAAGCCGACAGTCATGTGGTAGAGGTTGAATGCATATTACTTTCTTCTCTAAAAGTCATACTTAGCCTTTGAACGACTGAAGGTCGTGTAGCACTGGAGATTGGATGCTGACTTTCATCTTCAATTGTAGTCATACTTAGCCTTTGAAAATTTGAAGGACGTGATTGTAAGACTGATGCTACTGAAGGTAGAAGTTCTGTGCTCTCCACTTTCCTTTCCCTCTTCAGGATCATCAATTTCCTTCACCATGATATGAAGTGTGTCTGCGACTTTTGCTTTCCATTTTCTAGTTATGTGAACTGGCTCTGGAGATTTATATCCAAGTCCAGCCCTAGAGATAGGTATAACATAACCTTGTTTTTGGAGATGCTTCTGAGTTGAGGAAAGTTTGGATTTTTCGTCAAAGATCCTTATCTTTTGAACTCAGTATGAGCTGTGAAATCATAACCCGCCTTTGCCAGTAGTTTGTATGCTTTAAGGTCGAATCAATCTTTTGTTCGTTTATCCAACAAACTTTACTTCATTTGTTCATTCTCAAACTTTACTTCATTTTGATGTAGCCAATCTTTAAATTATTTGAGCATTCCGTGAATGGTGACTCACCCTTTTTTCGTCGAGATAAGGGAACATAACGTAAGACAGGAGAGTTTGATTTCTTCTCCTATGGGTTTGGTACTTTTTTATTCTCCGACACCTTAGAATTTGTTTTGGCTGGAAGATACTTGTTTTTCCTGGCTGTCAGAAGTACTTATTTTTTCACTTAATTCTTTTCGTTCGCTTGTCTATCACTCAGGTTCTTTACTACCTTTGAAAAAAAAAAAAAAAAAAAAAAAAACTCCCAATGGTATAGCTTCTCCTATGCTGTCGCTTTTCATATAAAACGTTGCGTCTGCAAAGAGACTCAACATCTAAGAATGGATTGGTATCAACATCAACCTTCTTGATGTCATCTTGATAAAATTTAAAACATTGGTGAAATGCAGAAGTTATCACTCCGTTTTCATGAATCCAAGGGTGACCTAATAATAGTTTGTAGGTGGTTATAAAGTCAATAACATGAAACAAAGTGTTCGCTTTTAAGTCTCAAATGATGAGTTCTAGACGAATCATGTCAATCGCTCGTCCACCTTGGTTAAACCCTTGAATCACCAACTTACTGTTTGACAGTTTTTGCATCGAAATGCTCAGTTGGTTCATGGTTGACTTGGGCATTATGTTGAAGGCTGAACCATCATCAATAAGAATCTGATTCACTTTTTGTTCTCTGATGTATCCCAAAACGAATAAAGATTTATTATGAGATTTTGACCCAAGTAGTAAATCTTCCTCAGTAAAAGTTATAGACATGCAACATTAATCACTTGTATTCGTTTGAGAGGCTGGGATGGTTGCAGCCTTAGAACCTTTTAGCGCTTTGATAAGAGTGTCTTTCCTCTCCTGGGGGAATGACAACAAATCGTTTATGGTAAAGGGAGGTAAGTCCTCTAGCTTTGTTACTACTTTTGATGAGCTTGAGAAACGTTGTTGTCTTCTATCATATTGACAACGTGACACATAGTAATCTCATTGAACCCTGCAAGAAAATTCATTGGAAAGAATTCCTTTAAGGTCATTAATTGTTGCGGTTGAGCAAGGTCTTCATTTTCTTCCACAACATGCTTAAACCTTATTGTATTCGTCTTCCATTTTTCTTAGGAAGCTTACTTCTCCTTGTATGATCTTGAATTGAGTGAGATTCCTTGTGAACAAGATTTTGTTTTCGTCTTTTTCATCAAGTCACAATGGTCCTGCCCCTATTTCATCTTCAATTTGTGTGCTATTGTGTTCTTTCTGGAAGCTTCCTTCTTGGGAGTTCTTTCTTAGGGCTTCCTCTTGAGACCAAACAACAATAGGCTTTTAGGATCCGAATTGTATTAAGCTTCTCTTTTTATCGTAAGACGATCTTGTAGGTAATTGAACCTTGGGATGAATCATTATGGCAGCATGGTTTGCTTGAGCTACTTCGTCAAGATCTCGCTCAATCTTTCTTTCTCTAGCTAGCTTCAAGATTAGCTCTTTCAACACAAAACATTTCTCTACTGGATGGCTAACGACCCGGTAATTTATTTTTCCCATTTTCCCTAGTCGTTTGCATTCAGGGAGTTCGATAAGCCATGTCTCCAGTAGTTGATCCAACATGTTTGGAATGTCAGAGTCTGAAAAAGGGTGAACCTTTTCTTGTCTTTCTTTCAAGTTTGGACCTTGTTTATCGCCCTCATCTTGACGTCTCTCTATTTTCTTCTCTTTTCCTTTTACAGCGTATTAACGACCATAGATTCTCTTGTAGCACCCTTCGAAACCTTCTCAGTGCTCTTAACTTCTTTCTTTTCCTTCTTCACATCTGGGACTAAAAGGTCTTTACTCCATTTAGCAGCAATGTTTACCTCTATGTCATGAGTGCGTGTTGCCAGTTCTTCCAACGTGCGAGATTTTAGGCCCTGTAAGATATAAAGAAATTCACGGTGCATGCCGTGGATGCACATCTCTACAGCAGATAGTTCAGTAAGTTGTTCTTTGCAGTCGAGACTCAGAGTTCTCCAATGATTGATATAGTCGACGACAGGCTCGCCCTTTTGTTGTTTTGTATTTGTGACTGACTGTTCGCCTCATGCTATAAAAGTATTTAGGAATTCTATTTCAAACTGCTCCCAACTATCGATTGTCTTAGGCTCTAAACTATTACCAATCAAAATCATTCACTTTTAGGGTTTGGACAAATTGCTTAACTAGGAGATCACCGCGGGTCCCAACATTTTCACATGTTTCAATAAAGTGAGCAATATGTTGCTTAGGGTTACCCTTTCCATCAAATTGTTGGAAATTTAGGGGTTGATATCCAGTAGGCATCCATAAGTCGTCAATTCTCTTGGTGTATGGCTTAGAATACATAAGAGAACTTTGGGAAGGTCTGTCGCACTGAGCTCGAATGGAGCTCATAATCATATCTTGAAGTTGCTGGATAGACAATGAAACAATTGAAGTAGAATGTTGAGGTTGACTTTCTTGCATGACAATATTTTCCTTGTCCTTACTCTTTACAGCAGGTGTTTGACTCGATTCGACAGCATCACAATTATTGATGTGATTATTTAGAGAGGCAATTTCATAATCTCTCTCTTTGATCACTTTCATCAACATGCTCACTTTTCTTTCCAGCTCAGCCATTCTTTTTTCGCCTGTACCCACATCAGCCATCATCACAGACATCACATCGGGATTTGGTACATCCTTTTCTTTTTTAGAGGATGAAGTAGATTTGTCAAACAAGGGATTTTCCTTGATGACGATATCGCCTTTGGGCCTTTCTGTCATCTGGGTCCATATCGTGTCTGCAATCACAACAGCTTGCTCTTTTCCTGGTTCTTGGATTTCTTTAGAGCGACCACAAGTAATCGGTCCCGTGTAAGAGTAGCTTGAAGCCACTGGGCGTGCCAAACTGTTCGATGAGATTTCTAGAGAAATTTAATTCGTATAGTGAACTTTGAATTTGTATTAATTTCTTGTAAGTGTAGAGAAGTACAACTCTATCGTATAGTTCTTTGATTCTTTCTCTCACAAAGTCAAAGAAGTTCTAGTCCTCGGAGTCTTCAAGAAGCTTTGACTTCAGTCTTCAGGAAGATTTAAACTTAGATCTTCAAGAAGCTTTAATCTCGGGCTTCAAATCTTTAGTCTCTGGTTTCAGTCTTTAAGGAGCGTTAATTTCAATCTTCAAGAAGAGTTCATCTCAGCCTTCAGTCTTTCAGACGCTTTAATTTCAGTCTTCAAGAAGAGTTCGTCTCAATCTTCAGTCTTCCAGACGGTTTAACTTCAGTCTTGAACCTTTAGGATACTTTAGTTTCAGTCTTCAATCTTCAGGAATAATTAATTTCGTTGTTCAATATTCAGAAAGATTTAGACTCTACCTTCGGGTCTTCGAACTTCAACCTTCAGGAGAAACTACAAACTTCTCCCCAGCTCAAATGAAGGAGGAACCCTCTATTTATAGAGTTTTCCAAAAGTTGTGTGGGCTTGGGCTTGATTGCTTTTGGATCCATCATTTGTTTGGGCAAAACATGAGCTTTGGGCCCAATTGACTTAATGGGCTTGGATTTATTTAAGCCCAACACAATTTAATTTGTCAAACTTGAACTACATTGGGCTTTAGGCCAAATTATCATTTGATCTCAGGCTCGACGATTGTTGGATTTGATCAGGCCACGTAGCATATTGGGGTTTGCCATGATTTAATTTGGGGACCCACATTAATTTATGCCTGGTCCCTAATTAAA
Source organism: Trichosanthes truncata (assembly GCA_033996785.1). Classification (NCBI taxonomy): domain Eukaryota; kingdom Viridiplantae; phylum Streptophyta; class Magnoliopsida; order Cucurbitales; family Cucurbitaceae; genus Trichosanthes; species Trichosanthes truncata. The sequence continues at coordinate 29,430,859 of JAWPNB010000004.1, read as the reverse complement.
TAAATATTTTTATCATTAATTTTAAATAATAACGTGACAATTTCTGATTGGTCAAAATTTTTATTCCAACACTATCAACTTTTCTATTTTAATTAATTCATGACTAAAAACTATCAGCTACAACTCTTTTTAGTTTTTAGTAATATTGCATCATTTTAAAATTAAAAATTGTCAACTAAGAAATGGTATATTTGATGAATGAAAACTATCAATTAAGGTATTGTATTAACGAACTAAAAATTGTCAACTATATTCAACTGATAGAACTTGACATAAATTAATGATGAAACTATTTTTGACAATTAAAAATGAATATCAATAAAAGTATAGAAATTGGAGGTTTAATGTGTATCTTTCATTGATATAAAAATCGACGTTTTGTAATTGTCAATAAAGTTGTTATTCAGAAAATTAGGGTTTTTGTACGAATGACCTCTTTTCAGCGGGGTTATCGATGGATGATCTGTTTTAAAATTTAACAATACATAACCTTCTGATGTTGTCAACATTCTCGGTCTAGGTTGAAAAGACCGGCAAAAGTCTCATTCCAAAGGACTCGCTCTCTGGGTTCCAAAAGACTTGTTAACGTAGTGTGATTCACTTCTGTTAATGCAGTGCGATTTTTTTCTTTTATTTTCTTTTAACAACAAAACTCTCGGTCTAGGTTATTTAATTGATTATGAATTCTTTAATCCAATGAGACTCTCGGTCTGAGTTATTTGGCAAACTTTTGAACCCCCTCGGTCTGGGTCCTTTTCGACTCGTTATCTCCATTGCGATTTTTTTTCTTTTAATAATAAAACTCTCGGTCTGGGTGGATTCAGATGAGTCATAACCTCTTGCTCTCGAGCCTTTTATGTTAAAAAATACATGTGTCCGTTATTGGAGGTGTTCATAACCTCTCGCTCTCGAGCCTTTTCTGTTAAAATATACATGTGTCCGTTATTGGAGGTGTTCATAACCTCTCGCTCTCGGTCGTTTTCAGTCGTTGATAACCTCTCGCTCTCGGTTGTTTTTCGTATTTGTCACAAAAGACAAATTTTGCAAGGAAATTTTATTTTAGCATAACTAGAAATATGATTGAAAGTAAAGTTTTACACGAATACATTACAACCTTTCAAGTTGTAAATAAAATTAAACTCAAATATATAACATTTAAATGGAATTAAACAAGTCTACAAACACAATAAAAACCATACTATATATATGAATTCCTATAAATACAATTGAAGGTGCTTTCTATATGCTGCCCCAAAAATTCCACTTTTTACTCTCCAGGACTTCCAATTTTCTTTATTTAAAAATGGCCCCCAGAAGCAGATAATACGTCAGAATTATTGGGAAGGCAATCAACATTCCAACAACCACCCTTTAGAAACATCAACACAGAAGCAACAAAACAAAATATAGATGTAAATAAATGGGTGATGTCAACTTTGCATGTGAAAAAAATTATGTTTGGTTTTTATTGATGTGTTGTGTATAATTTGTATAAGCAATTATTAGGGCTCTTTAATGCTGTGTCATTTTTCAAATTTGTCTCTAATCTTTTTAAATTTTCAATTTTTTTTCTCAATCTAGTCCATATTGTCACTAAATATTAAAAAAGAAAATGATATGACGTGTAAATTTTAAAACGGTGTTCTTTTTTTATGAGGATATAAGTTGTTAATGAAATAATACTTTTAAAACGAATGTTTTCAAAAGCAATATTAAAAGATTTTAAGATTTAAAAAAAAATAAAAGTTGCTTTCTCTATATTATACAAAATCACTATTGTCTTAATTGTTTAATATAGTAACAATTAGATGAATTTTGCTAATTCTATTAACTGTTAATTTTTTTAATCTCATTAGCTAAAGGGATGAAACTTTGAATGAGGTGGGTACAATATGACTTATTGTTTTATTATTTAACCAACATGTATGTTTTGAACTTCATTATAATTTCCAAATTAAATCTTAAAAATTTAGATTGAATTATATAGAAAATGCCTTGCAAGTTTGATTTGAATGTTTGCCCTTATTGTTTTGAAAGTTTCAAAACCATACTCCAATCTTTTAATTTATATAAGGCATTTAATGAAAATTGCTAACAAAAAGAACAGAAATTTTTGGGATGAAATGAAATATATACTTACGAAGTACTGAGTACATTTGGATGAACATTGTATTCCTTAGCCAATACGAATGAAACAACTCCTTGAGGAAAAGCAGCCTAAACATAAAAAAGATAACCAAATTAGAGTGAACATAAACCTTTATAAATGTACTTTTAACTTTATATTTTTATTTTATGTGATAGTCATTGATTAACATAAATCTATATTTGCCAACATAAGGTGTGCTTAATTACCTGTGCAGTATATTTTTACTTATTTATAATAATTTTTTAACTATTATTTTTTAAAACTACGACACTTCTTTTTTTTTTTTTTTGTCCCTATTAGACTTCAAACATTTTATTTTCATCTCTAAACTTTTATAAATATTGAATTCGGTACTTATTGACATGCACATAATTCATAATTAATTAAGATATTAGTAACCTAGGTTGTAAATTCAAAGATATGCCCTTGCCTTGAATTATAACATTCTTAACAAAGAATTAAAAAAAAAAATGTAATACCATAAAAATTTGTGTTGAATGCAATAAACAATATCAATAGCAATAATGAAAATAAGTATTTATGAAAGTTTAGAGACTAAAACAAAAGAGTTGAGAAGAACCTGAATAATAGCAGTATGCAATGCAATCCCATGGAGGGCCACGAGTTTGGAAATGGCAGCGACAAGCATGGGACTGACGAGGAATCGAACAACCATGGCAGAGGCAGCCTCCGACATCGAACAAGCAATGATGTTTGGCTGTGCTGCCATGAAAATTCCCAAACTGAACATGGAGAGAGCTTGGCCGGTGTCTGATAACATTAATACGCATCTCTGTATCAATGTTGGCATTTTTATGTTGTACCTGCATTCATGCGTTATATGTACCTTTTTAACTTTAACTTGGAGAACGAAACATAATGAAATCAATGGTGATTTGGATTTCAATTTCAAAAGAATTAGGGCTTCATTATTGAGAGTCTATTTGATAACATTTTCGTTTTTGTTTATTGCTTTACCTATGGTGTTTCTTGGTTTTGAAAAAAACGAAAAAAACACGAGAGAAATGTGTTTCATTATTCCTTCTTTGTTTTATTTTTTCCTATGGAAACAAAAAAGAAATGCATTAGGTAACCCATTTCCTTGTTTCTATATTCTTAAGTTTTGAATTATGAAAATCAATTTTTTAAGAGTAAAATATTTTAAAATACTGTAATATATTCATTTTTTAAAAATATATTTATTATAGATTTTATAAGTTGAAAAATTGGGAATAAAAAACAAAAAAAAAAGTGGAATGTAATTTTTTAATTTCGAAATGTGTATACAATTGCAAGAAATTTTTTTAAAATAAGGAATGAAAAGCAGAGAATAATTACCAAATGGATATGTTTTTTTAAAAAAACTAGAAACAAAAGATAGGAAATAAGAAACGATCTTTTTATAGGCAACAATTTTCAAAACAAATTTTTTATTTGTAAGAAAAGAATTCAATGAAAATATGTTTGAGTAATGTTTTTTTAAAAATACTTTTTCATAGAATTTTACCATAAATGACCGATATCTTAGAACATATGTACCAGGGTTGTTTTTCCTTCTAAAACTACATATATTTATTTATGATTTGAATATGCACAATATATCATTAATCTTTTCTCATCATCTAATCATAATTCTTAAAAGAAAATTTGAAAAAAAAAAGGATTTCAAAACAACTATGCAAACTAACATAGTTCTACCTTCTTTTTTGATTTTTTAAGCTTTGAAATCATAGTTTTAATGATCCTCTAACTTTTTTTTGTCAAAAAAATAACTAAAAATAAAATAATTAATCGTCCAACTTCCATTATAGGTCTTTGCTATAAAAAATGTTATAAAAATAAAAATGTTTTATTATTTTTTTTAAGTCATTGCTGATGCAATCTTATGAACAATGAACCACATCATAAAACATAGGTAAGATCTCAATAATCTTATTGTAATGTGGTTACGACATTATATTCTTGACCAAAAAGTTAAAGGTCTAAATTCTCACCCCTTATATATTGTAGAACTCAAAGAAAAAAAAAAGATCTTATTGGTATGGGACCATTTCGTTTTCTTCCATTCCCTGTATATTTAACTAAAAACCTTGTCTCTCCTTAGTGTCTTTGTTATTTTTCATTTCTCACTAACCCTACAAAACTTTTGATTTCATTTTTATGTATTAATTTTTTGTCAATCAAATATTTATAGCGTTATTGAATATTAAAATTTATAAACAAAATGATGAAATGTAACATTTTATTATTTTGGGTAGAAATATCCTATATTTTAATTTCATCAAATAGACATGTCCAACCATAAAATTAAAAATCTACTCACTCTACATAAACCTACCTCTAATAACTTACCCAACTCCAAATGGTTTTTTTTTTTTTTCCTTTTAGAATATCAATCCTGAATGAATTGCTAATATAAAAGTCAATTCAAGCAAAACTCAACTGTGATACTATACTAACACCAGACAAGCTTATAAAATATGTTACCAATTAAAAATTATACCATACTAACAACGAACAAGCTTATAAAAATACATTTTAAACTTGTTTTAACATTTAGTGACAGTAAATGATGAAATTAAAAATGTTAAAGATTAGGGATAGGAATTTAAAGTGAGAATTATATAATTTTAATCTAATGAAAATATTTGAGAAGATGACATACATAAATACATGGTGCATGCAAGGGAGGGTTGGCAAGTATTGGAAAAAAAGAAAAATAAGAATATACTTGAATGATATGAGAGACCAGATGATGCCGAATAGACTGGAATAAGTAATTGGATTTTTTATAATCTTCTTCGACAACATGTAAAGTACAAGTTTTGTCATCCCACTTGCTGTTCCTGCTGAAGGCAACAACCAAAAAAAAAAAGCAATTTTAAATATAAATTTGTAACCTATTAATAATTAAATTACAAATTTAGCTCTATATCTATCTAATCTTTAATTTTACAAAATAACTTTTTTTTTTAGTTCAACAACATTTGGAGTAGGGAGATTCAAACTTCTGACCTCTTGATCGATAGTATATGCCAATTACTGCTGAGTTATGTTCACTTTGGCTTTTACAAAATAACTTTGATTTTAACCACTCAGTACTCGTAAGATTGTTGATGTGATACACTAAATTGACTAATGAATGATGATTTGGGTATGATAATAAATAGTACAGGAGAATAGGTTATGCTAATAAAATATGGACAAATGCTCAAAAAAATTTAGTTCAAAATGTATTTCACCTACTCATTTTGCATCAAATTTTTTTGCCATGTTCACCTTCATTTTATGTTTTCAACAAACTTTGTAGTTTGTAGGTTTACAAATCTTATTGGAAACTTTGAATTTTTATAATTATTTTGTTTTAATCGATAATTTTCAAATATCTTGTTATACTTTCTTTTAACTCTTGAATTGGTACCCATAAGTCGACCTCCTACACGTGACTTTGAATATTTATTCATATCAACATCTACGATTCTTTAGATAAATAGAAAATAAGTTTATATATATAACTAAAATTTTTCATGCGCAGTTGGAACAAGAAAGACATGCATCTATATTCAATACACAATCAAAGGATTTTTTAGACTCTTAATCAAAGATAGACTTTGCACTGACCTCAACATCAAAGAATGAACTTGGTTTGTTTATTTGTAAGATTAAGGACATGTTTGAGAGTAATTTTTAAATGGTCAACATCCCTCTTTGTCATATTAAAAATAACTTCAAATCATTTAAAATCATTTTAATGTTTGTTTTACACTTTTAAACGCAATTTACATATCATTCAAGTTGATTTTGCATGGCCATAAGTGAGTATGGCTCAGCGGTAGTTAGCATGTATTACTTTATTTGAAGTTGGAAGTTTGAATTTCTATTTCTCATTTGTTGTACTAAAAAAAATTAATTTTAAATGATTAAATGTAGGATAGAATAGTGTTGAAATTAGTTTATAAGTCAAGCTAGAGGACATCGACAAGAAAGATGGCAGGCAGCAACAACAGATATGGGCCCGGGGGCTCAAGGCCCTTCAACTCTAAAATGTTTTCTATCATTATTAAATAGAGCCCCTTTAAATAGTTAGTCGAACGCCAAAAGATTTTCTTTTGGCCTAATGTTTTAATTTTTCAAAAGTTTAGTTTTTTTTTAGAATAAGGAAAGTATAAACATTTTACATAAAAATAATTATGAATATTAGGTTAAGTCTCATTTTGGTGTAAAAGTTTTAGACTTATTTCATTTGGGTCCTTTTAACTTTGAAAATGACTATTTTAGTCCATAAATTAAAAAAAAAAATCTAATTTTTGTCTCTAAAATTTCAAAATATCTATTTTTGCCTATGTACATTATAAAGCGATCAATTTTGGTCATTGTCACCAATTCATCCACCTAATACTCGTCTCACGTAACCTTTGTGGCTCAAATAGATGCTCAAAATAGAATAGTCTTAAAAATATATAAACCAAAATGAGATCTAAACTTAAAGGCTAAATATATCAAATGATTTCCAATTTTATAGATATTTCTAAGTTTGGTCTTTAATCTTTTAAAATTCTCAATTTTATCCTTAATGTATACAAAAAATTCAATAAAGTCATTCGAAGGAATTTTTTTAAAATTTAATATATAAGGCTGATATATCATCAAATATAATTACTATTTAATAAACATATTTGGACATGTGAACATGTCATTTAAAAATAGATTTGGTTGAAGTAAGTCAAATTTTGTTGATGTAGAAGTTGAATTTCATGTCAAGTAGAGTAGCATTTCAACCTATCAAAATATGAGAATATTAAACAAAAGAATATGGACCAAATTAAAAATTACTTGCTAGAATAGTTCAATTGGTTAAAGTATAATCACTTCCATCGACCAAAACATTAGATATTCAAATAATACTAAAGTATAGTCACTTCAAACAAAACGTTAGATATTCGAATTCACATCCCACATTTTGTAGAACTCCACAAAAGTTAAAAAAAATTAAATATTACCTAAAGCATTGACGAGTATTTGATAAATTTAAGAGAAAAAAATACTAAACAAACCAAAATATAGCATTTTGAAAGATATATATATATATATATATATATATATATATATATATATATATATATATATATATATATATGCAGTTGGAATTACCTTTCGGAGAAGCCGTGTCCTCCGATCGAAGATCATCTTCCTTCTCAGCCTCCAAAATGAGCCCTAAATGTCCAGAACCACCATGACCACCGCCGTTGGCCGGACGTATTTCTTTCGCCGGTAAACCCTGATTACCATTACCAACGGAATCAACTTCGCCGTCGCGACCAACAGACACAACAGTCACCTCTGTTTTCTCGGGAAAAACCTGCGCCAATCCACTCAAATCCACCAAACCACAATCTCCGGCCGACCTCCGATCATCCGCCGCCGACAAGTTCAATCTCTCGGCCGCGACAATTATCCTGGCAGCTCTGTACTCGAACAGAACAATCAACACATTGATCCAAATGGCGTTCTGAAAAACCAGAGTCTGAATCATGAAACTCACGGATTCTTGGCCGTACATGGCCGTGGCCATCGGAAGGCCGATGATGAGCGTGTTGGGAAGAGAGGAGAGAGAGAAGAGAGTGATCATCCAATCGAGAGAGGCATTTTTGCGGAGCAATTTCCAGAGGAACAGAGCGGCCAGCGATATGAGCTTTTGAAGCGAATCGGCGGCGAAGAGTTTGAGATTGATGGCGAGGAGGTTATTGGAGGATATTACTTTGAAGGCCAGGAATGGAATCGCCAGGATTCTCAAAAACCGGCTGATTCCGGCGGATTGCTCGGCGGTGAAGAGCTTGAACCACCGGACGGTAATGTAGGCGATCGTTAGCGGGAAGTACATCGGCACGATTGCGCCCAGTATGTCGACGACGTCCTTGCCAGCGATCATGACGGCACCAGCGGTGGATGATGAAAATTACAGAGTTAGTGTAGAGAGAAGAAAGGTTGCATTTGAGTGAGTTTGGTCTGTGCTCCACACTGTGTATTTATATGTAAAAATACTAGGTATCGTTCAATTTTTTACAACAAGGAGAGAGAAAATATTTTCTACATTTCTGTCTTCCAGTTTTAGTCGTGCTTTCTCTCTTCTCGTTATCAACAATTGAATGGTGGGAGCAAAGAGATTCCTAGATATGCATCAAAATATTTTATTTATAAGCTTGTGAATAACAAGTACATTTTTTTAAGTAAATTGCATGTACTATTTTTTAAAATTAAATTGCACGTACTATTGAAAGTTTCTTTTTGGTTCTTGAACCTTCATATTTATTTTACTAATCATTCTCGGTCGTTAATATGATGGTTAGTAAATTTTTTTTAACGTATCAACTAAACCTCTCTACTTCTAATTAGAGTTCAAATATGTTATTTCGTTCATATTTGTGATGTGCTATTTTTTTATTTTAAAAAAATTGATCCTACTTACTTTTTAACGTGACATATTTTTATTTATTTGCAGAATTTTTTTGTTGACCACTGCTATATTTTTACTAGGTAGGAAAGAGTGCGAAGGAGAGAGAGCATAATTATTTAAAAATAAATAACTAGATGTTAATTTTTTAGTGGTGATTGGAAAGATTTTTTAAATCATGTTTGGGAGAGATTTTGAAAGGATTAAAATCAATTTTGTCATATATAAAATCACTCCAAAATATGTCTTTACTCATTCTAAATCATTTTAGTGTTTGATTTTACACTTTTAAACACAATTTACATACCATCAAAATTGGTAAAATTTAGTTTCACACTTTTCTCACCTATTATTTTCTTTAAATTTAATAGTTTTCTTCTAATTTTTACACAATTTTAGTTTTTTTTTTAATTTTAATATGTATTGAGTAGTATTTGTTAAAAAAAACACATTTGAATTATATAAAAAAATCTTTTTCAAATATTAGATACAAACAATAAAATATTTTATTATTAAACACTTTTTTTTTAATTAAAACACTTACAATAAAAGTAATTTTGATAAAATAATACTTACCTCTTCCTCATCCAATACGTATTTTCCACATACTACTATTATATTTTTGACATTTGGAAGAGAGGAATGCAGGAAAAAAAATGATTTTTTTTTCAATAAATAATTGTCAAAATTTTAATAGTCATTGGTATAAAGATACCTATTTGACCATGAGTAGGTTATTACTATTCATTTTTTTATGAAGAGATTTTTTAGAGGTGCTCTCAAAACACCCATTTTGGACAAGTTATACGAATTTTAAATTTTAGCATTAAATTTAAAAAGTATTTGACGGAACTACAAAGTATCACTTTTTTTTTTTAAGTTTTTTAATTTAATTTATTAATTATTATTACTTTTTTGAGTTCCAACTACGATTTATTGGCTGAAGATACAATGTTGTAACTAGTTGAACTCTGTTTAGATGGGTATTAAATTTTATCCTCAAAGTCAATTCATCTCTATATTTATATTTATCGTTTATCAAAGTTAGCATGAAGATTATTGTTTTGAGGAAAAACCATTATTTAGATGTATTTTATTTTATCGTGTATCAAAGTTAGCATGAGCCATGTATGTACCAATTCGATTGGATATACGTACTGGCTTAATTTAAAGGTGAAGTAAAAAATTTTAAAATAAAACCACAAACATATATATATTGCAAAGAACCATGGTGGAAAATGTCGGTCGTGTAGTCCAGGGAGGGATGTTGTTTCCCCCCCCCCCCCCCCCCCCCCCACCCCCCTTCGACGACATGTCGTTCAAGTTTCGATTTTTTTTTTTATATAGTGTGAATTGTCAATGTCACTGCCAATTTGCCAAATCAATGGGTAGGGATTGATTGCTGACTGACACATGGCAATGTCATGTCAATGATGTCATCTCAATTCTCAATTTCTCATACTCATAATTCACATACTTCTCTCTTCTCTTTTTTTTTTTATGTATTTCTTTTTTTATTTTTATAAACAAATACATACTCATAGATTATAGATACAACTAAGACACCCCCAAATTTGGACCCATGATTGAAGGCTTTGCTCAAATATAAAAATAGCGATAAACATATTAGAAACGTACAATTTTGTATAAGAGAACATAGCATTGCTGAACATTAATGTTCTAAAAATAGCAAAATCAGGAAAAATGAAAACCAGTTTCAATTTCAAGCCACTGATTCAATTTCTTTCAATTTTCAAGAATTTTTTTTTCATGAATTTCAACAGTAATAGACTAAAATGATTCGACCCATATCCGCCATTGATGAACAAATCAAGAACATCAAAAAATCATTCTGCTCCAACACTATTATTCAATTCTTCAAAACTAATTGAAATGGGAAAAAACACAAACAACAAGAGATTTGATTTATAGTAGACATAGACACATAGTCTCATACACTCTATTATTATTATTTAACCAAATAAACTATAGAAACTAAAATAAAACACAGAAAAAAGGAATGAAACTGAAACCAAACATTTTAAACAAAAATATGTAATTTAACATTCAAATTGGAGCCAAAGTAGATGGAGAAAAATTCAGGAAATGAATTGTAGATGAAGGGACATGACAACTATTAAGTTAATTGTATTAACATGTAATAAACAATTAAATTAAGGTAGGGAGTAATTAATCTGTTTCTTAGTTTTTTAGACACACAAACATATAAAGTAAAAATATGTGTGTTTTTTTTCTTTATATTTTCATTTAATTATCTTATTTCATTATCATATCACTTTACTTTCACATCAAAATCCCATCAAATTTTACAAATTTCAAAATAAAAAATTTTAATTTTCCAAACATATTTTAAATCACAAAAAATATTTTAATTTTTTACATTTTGATTTTTTAATTATTTTTTACCATCTATAAATACCCACTTCATTTCACTTTCTTCTTCACCAATCACCACAACAACTCAATCTCCAATTCTCAATTATCTCCAATTCCAATTCTCTCAATTTCCCTCTAATTCTTTCAAATTCCCTTCTTAAATTAGGAGTTTTAGCTTCTAATTTACTTTTTAGTCTATCTACATTACTTTTAAGTTTCAACTTTCAAGGTTATTATATCTTTATATTATTATTTAACTTTTGTTTTATTAATAATAATGATTAGTTTTTTGTTCATTTAAACTATCTTCGTTAGTTAATGGTTGTTTATTATTATTATTTTTTCTTTTTGTTATAATTGTTATTATTATGGATTGATATTGAAGTGTTGTTCTTATGTTTCTTAATTTTATAATTTTCTTATTAGTTATATTGTTTATGAATTAAATAATTCATTTATATACTAGTTTATTGTAATTTGAATAATTTGACTATACTTTATTCTCCAACACACTGTTCTGTCTAGGCTGAGATATTTAAGTTAACCATAAGGGAACACTTCTACCTAGGAACTAAATTGGAAATGGAGCTAGTCATTTTTATTCAATCTTTTTTTTTTTAATGTTTGTGAAGTAAATAATATATTTTGTTAGTGGTGATAATTTTATATTAGTTTTTGGAAAGTATAGATTGTATATTTATTATTATTTTTTGGTTTATTAATAGTGTTCATAGATGGAAGAAGGATGTTCAGCTTCAGCTTGGGCTTATTGCCTTCCATTGGATGGAAACAAATCTGGCACTGTCTGCAATTTTTGCCAGTTGGTGATTAAAAGCGGTGGCATCACCAGATTCAAACATCATTTATCTAGAAATGATCCCAAAAAGAACACTAGACCCTGTTTTAATGTGCCACCAGAGGTGAAGAAACAAATTGTAGATCAACTGAAAATGAAGGAGACGAAAAAAATTAGAGAAGCAAAAAAAATGAAAGAAATTCAAAAGGATTTACGATCCAATCTGAAAGGTCATCAAGTTGATGACAGTAGTGACGACGAGGATATTGAAGTCTTTGATATGACTATGAGTTACTCAGAAAGAAAACAGTATCGTGAAGTTATACGTAACTCAAGAAAGACGGCCGAAGAGGAGGAAGATATGCGACAAAGTGGACTTGAGCGAGGTCAAGGCTCTAGTCAATTCCAACGGTTTAGTAGTATGAAGGAGCTCTCATACTACAAGTCTGAAGGAGGTAAACAAAAAAATTTAAAGGATATGTTGTCAGGAGGAGCCATTAGCAAAATGTTGGACGCCTAATCTCTCGTTTTTTTATTTATGACAATATCGCACCCAATAAACTAAAGTGGCATCATTTTAAAAATATGATTGTGGGAATACAAAAAGTTGGTAAGTGTGCTTATTAACTATTTTCAAGCATGTTTTTTTTGTAATACAATTGTACTTACATAAATCCTAATTCAAATGAGTTTCATTTTGTAGGTATGGGAGTTGAAGTACCCTCACCGTACAAAACTCGCAATAAATATTTGGATATGGAGTATGAAGATATGGAAAAATATGTTCAGGAACAGAAGAAAAAGTGGAAAACTTTTGGCTGCACGATCATGTCTGATGGATGGACAGGACCAACAAAATTATCCATCATCAATTTTATGGTCTATTCTGATGGTACTACCGTCTTCTTAAGGTCAGTTGATGCTTCTAAACAAGTTAAAAACCATAAATATATTTATATTCTCTTGAAGAATGTCGTTCGAGAGATAGAGAGTGAGAACGTAGTCCAAATTGTGACAGACAATGGCTCTGCTTTCAAGAAAAGTGGAGAATTGATAATGAAATTTTTTAATATTTATTGGATCCCTTGTGCAGCCCATTGCATAGATTTAATGTTTGAGGATATAGGTAAAAGGGTCTCAGTAGACAATATTATTAGAGCTGCACGAGGGGTGACCAATTATATATATAATCATGGATGGTTACTTAGTAAAATGCGCGAGATATGTGAAGATGATATTGTCCGACCTGGTGCCACTAGATTCGCAACAAATTATCTTACATTAAGTAGCATGCTGAAGAAGAAAGCTGGATTAAAACAACTATTCACTAATGATGCATGGTTTAATGACAAGTTGAGTCGGGCGAAAATTGGAAAAGAAATTGAATCTCGCGTATTGAATCACTTATTTTGGGATCAAGTGGAGAGCATTGTCAATATTTTTGAGCCATTGTACACTGCTCTTCGAATTGTGGACTCTGAGGTTGTTCCAATGATGCCTGTTATCTATAGCGTGGTTGAAAATTTGAAATCTAGAATCATCCATATCAAAGACAAAGGATGGGTCAACCACGTCATTGAAAATTGATGGGACAAGACACTTTATCATCCTCTTCATGCTGCAGGTAAAATTAATTATTAAATTAAAAGTAAGTATGTTTTTATTTTCATTAATTGTAATTTACTACTCTATTAGACTAATAAATTTGAATAAATTGACTCTTTCAGAGATAGTTCTGTCTAGGTTGAGGTATTTAAGGTGACCGTAAGGAAACACCTCTACCTGGGAATTAATTTGGAAATTGAATTAGTTAATTTTATTCACTCTCGTTGATTACTTAGCTGAGCATGAACAAATTGGCGAAATGATTTTTTCTAAAGATAGTTCTATCTAGGTTGGGGTATTTAAGTTGACCATAAGGGAACACCCCTACCTGGGAACTAATTTGGAAAATGAATTTGTCAATTTTATATCACATCAATTATGAATTTTTTAATATTACTAACCAAATTGTTATATGATATCATTTGTAGCTCATTATTTGAATCCAAAATATCAATACACTCATGGTATTGGAATGGATTTCAATTTGATTGAGGTTGTACATACAGTATAGTATAAATTATTTCCAGATTGCCCAAATGCTGGAGATTTTGGAATGGAGGTAATTATAGAAAAGAAATCAATAGATAATTATCTAAATTTAAATTCATATAAATTCACCTAATACATAATCTTTTAATGCAGCTTATATATTTTAGAGATGCCAAAATGAGTTTTGGAGAACGAGGTGCAATAAAATCAATAAACAAATTGCAACCATGTAAGTACCATTTAAAATTATGATCATCTACTAAAGTAAAGATTAAAAAAATACTAATTTTTTATCTATTGTTATTTTTTTTGTGTTTGTGCAGTCCATTGGTGGAGCATGTATGGTAAAAGTGCTCCTACAGTATAGAAGCTAGCTATGCGGGTTTTGTCTCAAACGGCTTCGTCATCTGCATGTGAGCGGAACTAGAGTACGTTTGCTTTAGTCCATACAAAGCAACGTAATCGGTTAGCTTACGAAAAGCTCCACAAACTTGTTTTTTCCTACTACAACATGAAATTGAAGCTTGGAGATATGGGGGCCAAAGGTGAAAAAGTAGCAGAAAAAGATTACATCGATTTGGTGGATGTCGTGGCAGATCCAAATGATGATGGTGATGACCCACTTTTTCAATGGGTCCGACCAGCATATTTGGATGATGAGTCTGGCAATCCCGACCCCGAGATTGCCAACATTGCTGCAGAGATCGGTATCAATGTGGAGCAAGTAATAAATAAAGAAGTTAGGATGCCTGACGACCAATTAAATGACTATCAATTTAATGTTTGTTTAGACGTTGGTTATTCTGAAGCAGAACTTCTAAAAGTGAGAAAAAAGCTTCGTACAAGTAAGTTGGCAAATGACAAAGACGATGACAGTACGGACGATAGCAATGATGATGATAATACAGCTGGTGGATGAGATGATACAAATGTTAGGACTTCAAGTGCTTACCAAGTTGGGGAAGGACAATCTAATGAACTAGGAATAAGTCCTTTTACCTGTGAGGCTGGATTAGACCATGTCACCCAAGATGAGGACCAACTATTCTTTTAATTCTTTCTTAACCATACTTGCATATCTTCAAGATCCCTTTCATTCAGATGTGGTCACGGTTCATTCATGTACTCCTCCTGAGCTCAAGTGTCACAAATATTTATAGTTTTAATTTTCAAAAACAGAAAATCGAAAACAAAATGGGTTATAAAATCTAACCTAAACAAATAAATAGAAATGTACATATTTTAGTGAAAGAAATCTCAATTCCCATGGAATAATTAAATGAGCAAAAGAAAATCCTCTTTCAGTTACACTATTTCCCTTTTGAACTGAAAGGAAGAAGAAGCCATAATCACTTAATTTGATCAAAAAAACCATTCAATGATTTTAGGAGATGTGGAGGGGCTGCATGCAATCTCCCAAACCCTAATGGTCTAAATTTCATTGACCCAAAAAAAAAAAAAAAAAAAAACATGAACAAGTTCAATGAATTTGAGCTTTGCATTTGTAATAAAGAAGCCACATGGTGATTGATGCATGAAAACAGATATGCTCAAATTAAATTTGCATGCAATGAAACAGAAAGCTTTCTTCTTGGAGATAAAACGTGTCAATAAGAAGGAATTCAAGATTTTGATACATGGTTGGCTCATAATTCACTCTCTTTATCATTGCTTGCATATCATCTAGTCTACTTGGCGACTAGTTGTAAACAAGTTGTAAATTTCAAGTACTCATGATCATTCTTTTGAGGAATTGAATGGAAAAGTAACTACTTTTTGGAGTGTTTTAGTAGTAGGGGTGCAAGTGGAAATAGAAAAAAAAAAAAACAAATTGAAATGGATTGAACCGACTTATAGTTCAATCAATTTGAAGTATGCAAGGCTCTGTTTGGTAACCATTTGATTTTTAGTTTTTGGTTTTTGAAAATTAAGCCTATAAATACTACTTCCAGTTATGGGTTTCCACGTTTTCTTACTTACATTTTTACATATGTTTTAAAAAATCAAGCCAAGTTTTGAAAACTAAAAAAAAGTAGTTTTTCAAAACTTGTTTTTGTTTTTGAAATTAACTAGAAACTCAAATGTTTCCTTAAGAAAGATTGAAACTATTGTAGAAAATATGAAAATTATTGTACTGAAATAATTGTGAGAAAACAAGCACAATTTTCAAAATCAAAAACCAAAAACTAAGGCCCCGTTTGATAACCATTTGGTTTTTGGTTTTTGGTTTTTAAAAATTAAACTTGTTTTCTCTCAATTTCTCTAAAATGGTTTTCATCTCCCTTAAGGGAGCATTTGATTCTTAGCCAAATTCTAAAAACAAAAATAAGTTTTTAAAAACTACTTTTTTTAGTTTTCAAAACAAGGCTTAATTTTTGAAAACATAGGTAAAAGGTAGATAACAAAACAAGTAAATCCATGGATGATAGTAGTATTTATAGGCTTAATTTTCAAAAACCAAAACAAAAAACTAAATGGTTATCAAATGGGACCTAAATGGTTATCAAACGGGACCTAAATGGTTATCCAACGGAACCTAAATTGCCAATTGGTTTGATTTTTTCCTTGGTTATTATTTCTTTGTAAGTTTGTTAAATAGAAAGATTAAATTTATCATAAGATGATGATAGGCAATAACTCAATTTTTTGAGTACATGTAATAACTCAATCTTAATCTTGAGTTAATTATCAACTCCTACTTTATAAGTTTTTTTTTTAAAAATTTTATTTAATGGATGAGAAAGGTTAGAATAGACTGATCAATTGAGTTTACCTTTTTTTTTTTTTAATTCAACAACATTTAAGGTGAGAATTTGAATCTTTGACCTTCTAATTGAGGAGATAATCACTTAATCAATTGAACTATGCTTGGGTGGACAATAAGTTTACTATATTAGGGATAAAATTACATATGAGAAGATAGAAACATAATGACACAATAAATTTCACTCTTTCCCACAGTACAAACGTAGATGAGTAAGTCTCCTGATTTTTTCTTTTTTTAATAATGTGAACCCACCAACCCACACTCTCATTAATTAGCTTAAGGAAAATTTCATTTCGTTTTTTTTTAGTACAACAAATGTGGGGTATGCTACCACAAAATTAGTCAAATAATATTCCTTTAAACACAACATTTTAGCACAAAATAGCACATGCTTCAGCTCATTATGCTAGATATGCTACAACACTCAAAATAGAACAAATATTATTAAAACAAATGGAAAACAGAGTTAGTTTAAAAAAAATGAAAACAAAGTTCTTCTTTCTACTTCAAAATAGAAATGAGATAAACTTAGGCTATAATAATTCACCAATCACGATTTATCAAGGCTCATGGTTTCATTTATTTTAACACCAAAAATTAACACTCTTAAATTACACTTTATATGAAATAGCCTTTAAAAGAAAAATAAATTCCAGTAAAGGTGGTATTCGAGGTTTTCTTAACAAATAAATATTGATTTCCAAGAATCAAGGGTAGATAATAGGCATTTATAGCCATTGGCTCTTTGGAGATAAGTTGTGACTTTTTCTTACTACTCTCCATGATTCCTACTTGCTTCTCTAATATTTCCATAACATTCCCTACAATAAAACATATGTTAGGTTGGTACATACACACATCATATTGTTGGGATAAACACTATATAATTGTAAGGATCAATTCTCTCCTTTTGTGTGTACCTAATGAAAAATACAACAAGCAGAAACAGTGATATAATTCAAGTATAAGACACAAAGGTTTTAATGTGGAAAATCCCCCTCAAGGTGAGGAGTAAAAAACCATAGATCGAAGTTAAAATCTCCATTATAAAAAATAATGGGCTACAACAAGTTCTCCCGAGTTAAAACTAAAGGGTATACAACAACTGATATCTCAAGATTATACATCTCAGCAACACACGACAATATAGCAATAGAATTAATTAGAAAATCTCACATAACGTGGAACCCGACTACCCACTATAATATGATTGTAGGAAGCCCCAAAGACCCTCGTCCCAAGAACACGCTATCAAAAAATTCACCTCATTGGACCACGAAACATCCTCCAAAAAGGCTGAAAACAAATCTATATAGAGGAAACTTTCTTTTCTGTTTTTCTTTCTTCTCTCTGCTTTCAATCGATTTCTTCTCACTCCTCACGTCTTTCATGCAACTGAAGGCTAAAAAAAATTGAAGCCCAAGATGGGCCTTATGTTGGGCTTTTCTACAAATAATGAAAAACTACCCAACAAATCTATCCATTTTTTCATTATGTGGAGGAACTTTGTTGTTCCAACAATGGAACGACAAAACTCAAGCTTTTCTCTTGGTAGATTCTTCTTCAACAAATCAGATCCATTAGGATTAACTTGTATCTTTTCAAGCTCAAATAGCTCATCATTCAATGCATCTCTCATCCATTGATACCTTACATCTATATGTTTAGTTTTTGAATGAAATGTAGAGTTCTTACCAAGGTGAATAGCACTCCAATTATCGCAGAATATCACATACCATTGTTGCTTGAAGCCAAGCACCTATATAAACCGCTTCATTCACAACATCTCTTTGCATTCCTCTGCTATTGCAACATATTCTACTTCAGTTGTAGAAAGTGCAACGCACTTCTATTGTCTTGATTGCCAAGACGCTGCACCACCTGCAAATGTCATCAAGTAGCCAGAAGTAGACTTTTGGTTATCCAGATCTCCTGCCATATCTAAATCAGTATAACCAACAAGCACTAGTTTTCCACTGCCAAATGTGAGCTTCAAACTGGATGTACCTCGCAAATATCTTATGATGCACTTGACTACCTCCCAATGCTATTTTTCTAGATTGGACATAAAACAACTAACAACACCAACAACATGAGCAATATCTGGTCTAGTACATACCAAGGCGTACATCAAGCTCGCAACTGTTGAATAATATGAGATTCTTCTCATGTCTTCCTTCTCTATATCTATAAAAGGGCTCCGCTTTCTACTCACTTTGAAGTGATTGGATAGAGGAGATCAACTAACCACTTTAGCTTTACTCATGTTGAATTTTTCTAGCACATTCTCCAAGTATTGCTCCTGTGACATATACAATTTCTTGGATGCTCTGTCTCGTACTATTCGAATTCCAAGAATTTTCTTTGTTGGCCCCAAATCCTTCATGTTCAAGGATTTGCTCAACTATTTTTTCAACATCTCAATTCTCGAAACATTCATGCCAACAATCAAAATGTCATCAACATAAAGCAATAATATAATAAAATCATCATTAGAAAATTTTTGCACAAAAATGCAATGATCAGAAGTAATCTTTTTATAGCCTTGCTCCACCATAACTAACTCAAACTTCTTATACCACTCCCTTGGTTCCTATTTCAACCTATAAAGACTTTTCTTCAGCTTGCACGCAAGATCCTCTTTCTCTTTCTCCTCAAAACCCTCTGGCTGTTCCATATAAATTTCTTTATCTAAGTCTCCATGAAGAAATGCAGCTTTACATATCCATCTGCTCAACTTCTAAGTCAAGGCTAGCTGCCAAACTCAAAACTACATATATAGAAGACATCTTAACAATAGGAGTAAGGATTTCATTCAAGTCAACACCTTTCTTTTAGCTGAACCCTTTGACAACTAGTCTTGCTTTATAGCGTGGTCGTGAGGTGTGTTCTTGTTTCACTCGATAAACCCACTTGTTTTTCAGTGCGATTTTCCCTTTACGTTCTCCCCCGTCAGTCAATAACACATATTCATTAGTAGAATATCTCGTTGATGAACTCGATCTTTAATAGTTCTCTGTTTTGTGGTTTTAAGTGCTCGCAAATAACCACAAGTGTACGGTGTCAAGTTTTAATATAGTGATGATGAATATTGAGTATTGTCTCCACAGGGATTGGATTTCTTAGATTAATTAAGTACTATAGTTATTCATGCCTAATTTTATTTAGAGAATCTAAACTTTGAAAGAAGAAAAAATAAACTAAACTAATTATTTACACGATTGGAGTCCATTTAGAGAGAATATTGGAGATTAAATGATCATTAAGCGCAACTTGTGAATTGATTAAGAAATTACACTAACATTTAACGAACAAAAACCATGAATTACTAATTAATCTATTTGATACTCTCGAGTTCAAACCAACTCATGCATAGAATATATCAACCTCTCGGTCTAATTCTAAACTAAATATGACATTAACGGTATTCTTTTAGCGGCTTCTAATGATAACGTATTCATTACCATGCAATAGATTATTATTAGTCATACATCTAAGTTCTTTAACTAACTTTACTTTCTCAAGCTAAACTCAATTCAACAAATACAAGCAATGACCAAAAGCTTAAACAAAACATACAAGATGCATAAATCCTCGTTGCAATATACAATAACTCAAAAACAAAAACGCGTCAAAGTATACAATCATCCAAGAGTCTAAAATACTCAACAAAATAGCAACATTTAGTCCGAGAAATCCTAAAATTAAAGAAACTAAGGGAAAGAGATAAAACTGGAAGACGCATACCAACACTTGTTCTCGATGTGATGTCCTGCGATCTCAAGCATTGAGTCTCCTCCTTAGCTCATGAAAGTGTCTTCTAGGCCCCAAAACTAAGCTCGAAGCGAAGTTAGGGTTTTTGTCTCTCCAAAACAACTCTTTTTTTTGTAGCAAATTTCCTTTTTATAGAATCGGGACAACATTGATGATCGAGTGAAATTTGGGTGAAGAAAAGTAAATAAATACGTTCACCCCAATGCAAGTGCACACTGTCGATGCAAGTAATAAAACAGAAGTATTTCTGAGTATCGATCCCACAGGGAACGTTGTAACAAAAATATTGTAAAAATAATGACGTATGTAGAATTGCAACTTGGAAACTAAAAAGTGCAAAAATAGATTTTGGTTTGGTGCAAAATAATAATGGAAATAAAGTCAAAGGGCAAAAAACAGATTGCGAAAACAGATTGCAGAATCGAAATTGCAAACTCGAAATTGCAAGAAATGTAAAATAGAAATAAAGATGCAAGGAAAATTACTCAATGGGGGAAGATGGGGCTCAAGTATGTCATTGCCCTAAGTTGTAATTGCAAAACCAAAATTGCAAATCCAACCTACTCTACACACAATTGTAAACCAAAATTGTTACTCCTATTCACCTGAAATTAGGTTTTAGGAGACTAAGTGAGTGACTTATATGTCTATAGTCCCTCTATCTTAGATAATTTGGCTCAATAATTATATGGGTTTTGGAGTCTTTAATCCCTATGTCTAAGGTAAAGAATTGACTTATGTCTAAGCTCTTATCTCCATCACTTGTGTGAAATCCGCTTACCACTAACTCTGTCGGTATTAGATTTAAGCTTAAGTTGCTACCCTAGTTGATCAATCTAGGATCTCAACGACATTTTATTCAACACAAGCAAACAATTGAAATGTAGGCTTGGTTTTCATTGTACTTTTGGCTAGATTTACTTCTTAGGGAATTTACATCCTTGAACCCCTTAAAAAGTTTAGCTCATAATTAATTCAAAAAAATTCAAAACAAAACCTTGAATTAAATTTCATGCCAAGAAAAGTTAACTAATAACTCATTTGAAACCAAGAGAAATAGAAAGATGGAAATTTGTTGCTGTATTACTAAGAATTGAAGATGAAGAAATTAAAAAAAAACAACAATTCACAAATCTTCCTTCAACACAAAGCCCTTGGACAAAAACCCAAGAAGAAAAAATTCCGAAAAAAAATGCTTTCAATTGCTTCATCAACCTCAACTCAATTCCAAAGCTTGATACAGTAGGTAAGGAACAAAAAACATGAAAAGTTACAACCCAAAGAACTACAAAACATAAATCGAATTCAAACTACACTAAGAACAAGCTAGAATGAAAAAAAAACTTGAACAAAACCCATTGTTTCCCTTAGATTTCAATCGAGTCAATCCTAACTATTTCTAGGAAAGAATGAATCATTACATACTAAACTTTCATTTGGATTGGATCGAAAAATCAAGGAAGAACAGACCTAGACAAAATGAAGAAGAAAAAGGAAAACCCAGAAATCGTTATTTCATTTTTTTGGAGAAAAACCCATGAAAATGGAATCCTTCGTTAAGCTCCAAAAATCTCTTCCATCTCTTCTCTTCTTCTTCTCCTTTTGTAAGCCTTCATTAGGGGTTGAATATTGGCCAGAAATTGTGCTTAAGAACCTCCAAATCGTGCAACAAATAAAGATTTTTCTTATCTGCTTATGTGAAGATTCTTTCCTTTTTTTGATTTTTTTCTACTGCTCTAGAATTGCAATTTCATCTTGCAATTTTGATTTTACAAATTCCACAATTCCTTCACAAAAGAAACTCTTCTTAGTTTATCTTTCTCTTTTCCTCGTTCTTTCTTTCACATGCACTTCTCACAAGTTATTGGTATTTTTCAAGCATTTACCAAATTTCTCCTATGATTTCTAAAGCAAAGTAAGCATAGTTTAAGCTTATGAGCATTAAATAAGTCTTAATTCTAAGGTTTATCAGTTGAGATGCTAGGGGCAGCATCTTAAAGCTGTCCCTTTACAACTTGAATAACTAAGGAATGCGTTGAGATGCTACGGATGGAAATCTTTAACGCATGTTTTTGGTAGCGTCTCAATGCCCTCAGGTAAGGTCCGATGCTACTGTGGTAGGTCCTTGTGCTTGATGACCTTCAAATGTAGCTTCTCAACGCCTTGGGTGGTGTCTTGATGCTATACCCTCAAGTTCTTTTGCTTGTGCACTTCTTCTTCATGTCTCCTTTTGCTTCAAAGTGCATATTTAGCTTCATTTATACTCAAAATAGCTCCAAAAGCTTGATTTAGAAATAACACACTTTTGTGTGCTATCAAACACCCCTAAACTTAAATTTTTTCTAGTCCTCGAGCAAAACAAAGCAAAATGATATTTCTACTGTATAATTATGACTCTAGCCTCAATAGTCCAAACAACATAAAGCAATGAAAGAAAACATCAACACACCCTTTCATTAAGCAATTTAAATTTAAATTATTTCATCCCTTGTGTGTGTGTGCGCCTAACCTCCTTTCTATTAGTTTTTACTAACTTTTGACAATTTTAAGGAGTCATTCCTTCATTTTACCTCTACACTGGCCCTAAACCCCAATTTCTCTCCTTCCCACAGTCAAGCAAGCAATCCACTTAAGCATTCTTTTTTACAAGGGGTTATGAAGTCCCAAATTTATCTTTTTCTTTCTTTTTGAGACCCTAGTTTTCATGCTTCCACTTTAGGGACCCATATCCAGAGATTTTGCTCAATGGATGGCCTTACTGGTCATAATGGAAGTAGCTCTTTTGATAGCCATACTTTTAAGCACATTTTATTGATGAAACATGCAAAAAAAAACATTTATTTAAACATGAAAAAAAAAATCAATAAAGACAGTTTTCATTCCAAAAATTTCAATCACCGACTACCATGCAAGTCCTTCAATCAGTTCTCAAGCCTATCGGGGTGACAACAACCTCTAGACTCAATAATACTATCCTAACCATTCGAACGTAATAGATAGTTGGTTATGTGCTCACTAAATGCAAGGAAATCTAAGAAAAAATTTAAATATACTCATCTCAGGGCATGCTTTCAGATTTCAAATAAAATTTCAAAACATAGACCATGCAATAAAAATCATCCATACATGCTCAAAAATTTACAAATTTATCCAAAATAATGCTCAAACTAGCACAAGACTTTATAAAGTTAAAGTACTTCCCACCCCCAAACTTGTAGTTTACATTGTCCTCAATATAAGAAATAAATTAATGCAAGCAAAGATAAAAATAAAAAGAGGGGAATATGAACAATACTATCCTGGTATGTGGGAGAAACGTTCCATGTATGCTCAGTGAATGGGAGAAAGAGACCACCTAAATGATTGAGGTCTTGCACGAATGGGAACGAGATTAATGGCACTTAAACAACCTAACCTAGAAAGGGAAAACAACTAACTGAAAATAAAACGAAGGGATAGAAAACTTGAGTTTCCTCCCAAGAAGAACTTTCTTTAACATCTTTAGCTAGACGAGGCTCAAATGGAAAATTAACTGTTGCTCGAGCCCACACCACCTTCCTTTGTGAGCACCCACTCCAGCGAGGCCATAGTCAACATCACATCCTGAAATTCATTAGTCAAATGATTTACAACATCCACAAACATACCTTGGCTCACCACACAGGGGCATTTCATTGCTTTGCTCATGTCGAAAGTTACCTTTTCGTCATTTACCTGAAGAAATAACTTTCATTCTCTCACCTTGATGGAGGCTTCTCTTGTAGCAAGAAATGTCTTCCTAGAATGATGGAAATATCATCATCGCCCTCCATGTCAAGCACCACGAAGTCTGCAGAAATCCAGAGCTTATCAACCTTTACCACAACATCTTCTACTATACCTCCACAATAGGTGGTGGGGCGATCTGCACACTGTAGAGAGATTTTGATGGGCTTCAATTCCTTTAAACCCAATGTTTTGTACACATAATAAGGCATCAAGTTAATAGAGGCACCTAAATCACATAATGCCTTATGAAAATAAGAGCTACCAATAGTGCAGGGAACAATAAAACTCCTTGGATCTTTGAGCTTTGGTGGAAGCTTTTTATGTAGTGCTTCACTACACCCTTATGTCATGTATACAGTTTCAGAGGTCCCGAATTTCCTTTTTTTTTTTTTGTCAAAATCTCCTTCATGAACTTCATGTAACTAGGTATCCTCTTTAGGACATTTGCAAAAGGAATAGTCACATGAAGATTTTTAAATAATTCTACAAATTTAGATAACTCGGCATTCAAAATTTTCTATCTGAAGCACTGAGGGTAAGGAATCTAATTAGGCACAGAAGGAAGAATTGAACTAGTAATCTTTATAGCCTCAGATGTAGGTGCAGCTTTCTTATCGTCATCCTCAATAGATTCATCATCCTCATTATTGTGGTGCCTCACAGGTTCTCCCAAATGCTTCCCACTCCTTAGACTTATAGCTTTGCACTACTCCCTAGAATTAACCTCTGTGTCATTAGAGAATTTCCCTTTATGCAGAGCATTCAGGGAGGTGACTATCTAATTCATCTGGACTTCAAGGTTTTTTATAGCCATCCCATGTCCGGAAGCAATGCCCTTCATTTTCTCCTCCAAATGAGTTGTTCTCTTGTTTGATTCAGCAATGAAAGCTCCAATCATGTCCTTCAGAGAGGACTTCTTTTCAACTAGCTGGGAATTGGAAAGGAAACCTGAGGGGGGCAGTAAGACATTTCTGTTATTAGCATATGAAAAATTCTTATGATACCTCAAACTTGAGTGGTAGTGAGTAGGAACTGAATTGTGCGTGTGATTGCCGCCCTGATTGTATCCTCTATTATTCACATAGTTGACATACTCCATGCTAGACTCCCTCCCATAATGTTGTTGTTGAGAAACTCCTAATGATTGAAGAACTGTTCCTTAAACTTGACAATTGAGACAAAGCATGGATCAGAAAAGCCATTTGTTCTTTCAGAGCACTTACCTCACTAACTTCATAAATGTCAGCTATTGGCTTTGTAATTGATCTCTCTGTGGTCCACCGATAGCACGTGGGGACCATCTCTTCCAATAAGGTCTTTGCTTCAGGCACTGTCTTGGACAAGATCGTGCCTCCAACTGCTACATCCAAGATTGTTTTTGTATTACCATTCAGACCGTTATAGAATAGCTGGATCTGAAGCCAATCAGGGTAGCCATGTTGTGGGCATCGTTTGAGCAAGTCCTTGTACCTTTTCCAAGCCTCAAACATCTGATCGCCCTCAAACTGCCTAATCTCAATTTTTGTTCTAAGTTTGGTAGTTTTGGCTGGTGGAAAATTTTTTGTGAGGAATGCTTGGGCCATCTCATCCCAAGTGGTGATGTTTTGAGGCCCCAAACTCTCTAACCAATCCCAAGTTTTATCCCGCAAAGTAAAAGGGAACAAACATAAGTGAATAGAACACTAGACACACCATTAATCTTAACAGTTCCACATAAAGCAAGAAAAGATTTAAAATGTGAGTTTGGGTCCTTTGTAGGGTGTCCTAAAAAAGCGTTATCCCTTCCCATATGAATCAAGTTAGTTTTCAACTCTAAATTATTTGCAGAAATAGGAAAGTGGACTATCCCTAAGCTCTCGGCAGGGAATACATGCTTGAAATAATCCCTGATGGCCTTTTGCTACCCAGCTTGCTCATCTGCCATTTGTAAATTTTGATTCTCTCTTTAAATTCGATAGGGTCTTCTACAAGTGTGTTCGATCTCAGGATTAAAAGGTTCTAACTTCTCCCTAGCTTTGGACATACACCAAGTGAACCAGAACAAAAATAAAACAAAAAAAAGTCAAAAACTAAAAAAAAAACAAAAATTTATACAAATGTACACTATATACATTCTAAATTAAAATTAAGCAATTTCACCACAATATCAATTAAACTAAAATATGTCAATCCTCAACAACGGCGCCAAAAATTTATTGCATGGTTTCAAGTGCTCACAAATAATTGCAAGTGTACGGTGTCAAATTTTAATATAGTGATAATGAATATCGAGTATCATCTTCATAGAGATTGGATTTCTTAGATTAATTAAGTATCATAGGTATTCATGCCTAATTTTATTTAGAGAACCTAAACTTGGAAAGAAGCAAAAATAAACTAAACTAATTATTTACAAGATTGGAGTCCATTTAGAGAGAACATTGGAGATTAAATGATCATTAAGCGCAACTTGAATTTATTAAGAAATTACACAAGCATGCAACAAACATAAGCCAAGAATTACTAATTAATCTATTTGACTCTCTCAAGCTCAAACCAACTCATGCATAGAATATATCAACCTCTCGGTCTAATTCTAAACTAAGCATGGCATCAACGGTATTCTTTTAGCGGCTTCTAATGATAACGTATTCATTCTCATGCAATAGATTACTATTAGTCATGTATCTAAGTTCTTTAACTAACTTTACTGTCTCAAGCTAAACTCAATTCAACAAATATAAGCAATGGCCAAAAGCTTAAACAAAACATACAAGGTGCATAAATCCACGTTGCAATATACAATAACTCAAAAATCAATACACGTCAAAGTATACAATCATCCGAAAGTCTAAAATACTCAACAAAATAGCAACATTCAGTCTGAGAAATCCTAAAATTAAAGAAACTAAGTACGAAATAAGAGATAAAACTAGAAGATGTGTGCCAACACTCTTTCCCGACGTGATGTCCTGCAATCTCAAGCCTAGAATCTCCTTCTTAGCTATTGAAAGTGTCCTCTAGGTCCCAAAACTAAGCTCCAATCGAAGTTAGAAACGACTCCCTTTTTCAGTAGCAAATTTTCCTTTTTATAGAATCGGGGAAGCATTGAGACGTTATCCCTTTACCGCGTTAATAACTAAGGAAATTTAAGTAGCGTTGAGACGCTATATTACAGCGTTGAGACGCTACGGACATAAATCTTTAACGCGTGTTTTTGGTAGCGTCTCAATGCCCTCAGGTAGTGTATCAATGCTACTACAACGAGTCCTTGTGGTTGATGAGCTTCAAATGTAGCGTCTCAATGCCTTGGATGGCGTCTTGACGCTATACCCTCGGGTTTTTTGCCTTGTGCACTTCTTCTCCATGTCTCATTTTGCTTCAAAGTGCATCTTTAGCTTCATTTATGCTCCAAATAGCTCCAAAAGCCCGATTTAGCTCCAATTGCTCAAAATTTACAAATTATGTAAATAGCTTGTGAAAGCTCACTTATAAAAGTATAAAATAACAATAATTTTAAGTCTAAAAATAACACACTTTTGCATGCTATTAATCTCTTGAGTGAAACCAAATAAGAATGAACGCTTCACCCTGTAACGGAAGCATTGAATCGTCTTTGAATTTACTTAGAATTAAATAAAAACTAAGGTTAAGCAACTATACCTTTGACATAAATATGGAGAAAGTTCTGGTGAGTTTTTATCTCCTCTTCGTGTCCTCCAACTCCAATGTTTTTGAAACTCCAATTCCACAAAGCCTACTTGCTATGACTCAAACACAAGACCAAGGCTTGTGGGAGCATCTTTGAAAGAGAGAAGGAATGGATGGGAGATTTGAGAGAACTCTTTTCTTTCAAGTGAGAGACATTTTTTGGCTTAACCCATAAATGTTCTATTTATAGTGACCACCTAGGACACAACTTTGCCCTAATTAAATAATATATATATATATATATATATATATATATATATATATATATATATATATATATATTAATATCTAATTTTAAAATATATATTTAAACTATTTGAATCTCATTCAAATATTTCAAATTCTTATAATATATATTTTCTTACTTGAATCTCATTCAAATTATATATATATATATATGTATCTTAATACATTAATAATTTTATGGGATACTTGCACAAATAGCAAAGCCGGCAAAAAAAAAAAAGAAGCAAAAATAGCAAATCTTAAAACTATTTGCAAATATGCAAAAATTAAATCAAGCTTGCGTCAAAAGACTAAAAACCCCTCAATGATAGACTTTTATCACTGACAAAGTCTATTAGTGATATACTCTTATCACTGGTAGTCTATCATTGATAGACTTCAATTATTTAAAGTCTATCAATAACTATCACTTATTGATTTCAAAATAATCAATAGAAGTTTATCAATAATTGTAAGCTATCGCTGATAGACTCCTTGCACTTATAAACTCCATAGTGATATACTTCTTTCATATGAACTTAAGTCCTTTCATATTTAATCTTCTATTTGGTATTGTTTGATGTTTAGATGCATCCAAATTGTTTAATTGGTTTAGTTTGCTATTTTTTTTCTTTGTATTATGCTTCTTCTAATATGTTTGGTTTCCTGTTTGGTTGGATTATGTTTTTTCTTTGTTTGGTTGTTGATTAATTACACTAAAATGGTGCATCATTGATGTTTAGTTGATAGACTACCATTGTGAGTGAAGTCGATAGAAGCCTATCACTGATAGACTTCAATCAAAATGGCAATTATTGCTGATTAGGTGTTTTTGTACTAGTTTATCAGTAATAGATTTTGCTTCTGATAGATTTGTACAAGAGATAGGCTACATGTGATGAATGAAGTCTATCAGTAATAGGCTTCTATCACTGATGAAGTAATCACAGTAAATGTAATATTCTATTTGATTTTATTTGATGTTTAGTTGCTTCTATAAATCTACTTAGCACTGTAATATCATGTAATATAAATTAGAGATAATCCATTTCCATACTCAATATTAGATCATATACTTTTGACTTTCATATCACATGCAAATCAGCGAGAGGCCATGTAATGCAAACGTGAGTCCATGGGAAGGCACTTAACACTTAGATTTAATTTTGACTTTTAGCATTGAAGGTTGAAGTGGTTTTTTTTTTCGTAATCGTTGATTAGCTATTGTTTCTACAATTGAAGTCTATTAGTGATAAACTTCTATCACTGACAGAGTCTATTAGTAATAGTCTCTTATCACTGATAGAGTCTATTAGTGATAAGTCTATCATTGATAGACTTCAATTATTTAAATTCTATCAGTGACTATCACTTATTGACTTCAAAATAATGAATAGAAGTTTATCAATAATAGTAGGCTAAAATTATTCAACCCTTCTACTTCATTTATTTATTTATTTATCATTGATATACTAATAAATGAAAGTGATGAGAAGCATGATGACGAGGAGGAAGATGACAAAGAAATAGAAAATGAGAACGAGGAAGAAGAACAGAGATGACCAAAAAAGCACATGACAAAAAGAACAATTGGAAATGCACAATGTACTTTACCTAACTTATGAATGTATCACCGTTGCAATTATTGTTGATTAGTTGTTGTTACACAGATCTATCAGTGATAGCAACATATCACTGATAGACAACATATATTGTGATTGAAGTATATCAGTGATAGGAGTCTATCACTAATAGACTACCATCATGGATTGAAGTCTATCACTGATAGACTACCAATGTGGCTAAAGTCTATCAGTAATATACTTCTATCACTGATAGACTTCAATATTGTAGTCTATCCATGATAGCTACAATACATGTATTGTGATTGAAGTCTATCGGTGATAAACTTCTATCACTGATAGACTTTAACATTCACATTATAAAAATGCTTCTCATTCAACTTTAATTCACTTAGTGTAGGACTTAATTTCAATTATTTTTTTTTAACATTCACATTCAACTTTGAATAAAGTAGTGAGATTAATATCCTTCTCAAACTCAAATTAAAAATTATCATAAAACAGTCTATTATTGTTTGATAAAATTTTACATATAATCTAGTGAATGAAATAATAAAGGTTGAGGCTAGAAACATCCAGACCCATTATAAAAATGCTCTCATCTAATCATAGAATCAAATATCCAAAAAGAAAAATCTACCCAAAAAATATCCAATACTATAGGAAAAAATTGGAAAAAAAAGGGAAAAAAAGGTCCCCCGTGAAAGTGTTTGGAGGCATTTAAAAATTAAAATTAAACATTCTTTTGGTTGCTTCTTGGCCTTCATTTCTTTTGATGGCCATTTTTCACTCCCATCCGCAACAATCAAGGGTAAAAAGGGAATAATGAAATTTTATTTAAAAGATTTGCCATATTTGCAAATCTTTTTAAAAGTTGCTATATTTGCTAATAACAAACTCTAATTTGCTACCCATTACAATTACCCTAATTTTATTTGATATTTAATGTATCAAATACAATAAATATGTTTTCTCTCATTTAATATATCAAATATATTAAATATTAATTTGAACATTTCAAAACTTCTTTCAACGAAATTGATCCCTAATTGTTCATATGAACTAGCAAGGGGACCTTATGGACCTACAAGTTATAAGCTCCAATGATACAAAATTAATTAATAAAACTCTTTAATTAATTAATTTACATTCATTAACTATAGGTCACTCCACTATAGACTTACAGTTGCACTCTTATGCACCGTAGGATAAGTTGTGTCCATGGATCTAATTATTATATGCAAGTCGATCCTTCACGAGTTGTTCGTAATTACAGCTAGGTCAAAAGTTCATTTTACTCATATAATTACATTTTGCACCTTAAATACCACTAATCCTCTAATGAACAATTTGTTTATGATCCAACCATAAACTAAGTCCCTTGATGGGATTGCTAACGCAAAAGAGCGCAAGTGCATGTTGTCACAAACAAGTAATATATGGAAGTATTCCAAGTATCGAACCCAAGGGAATAGGTTAACATGTGTAATCTTCAGTTTACAACACAATTGGTCATAATTTGCAACTAAAGGTAATCAAGATAAATAATGATGATTTTGGAGTTTTTTTGTAAGAAAAAGTAAAAAATAAAAAAGTAATAGGAAAAACAAGGATTAGAAACAGAAGATTCAGTTATAGTTCAACCCTAAGGAAATGCGTCCACCATGTGCCCACAAACTGCCCAACTAAGTCCAGCTAATTTAGAGATTCTTCTTCTTTCGCCCGCACTAACTTTGTCGACTTTTGTACGGTTCATACAGAATGCTTCCAAATTGCGCCTGCAACTTACCCTTAACAACACTTAGCCAAGTAAATCAAGTTCAACACCTATTTGACTCATTTTTCAAAAATCTTTAGGAGACTAAGCAATTTAAAACTCATATGTCTATGGCTAAATTCGCTTAGATAGTGAGAAACACAACTTCATGATTTTAAAGGTTTTTGTCCTATGTCTAGGTACAAAAAGCAAGGTTCTATATTTAGACTCTTTTCTTAGATTACTTTTAGGAAAACGCGTGTTGACTCCAACCTTTTCAGTATTGAAATCTTCACATCTATACTAAGTCGAATGGTTAATTTAAGCTAACAATGAAGCTTAAACTCACTAAAAGTAAACTTAGCTAAATGTCGAGCAAATTTACAAGAAACACATGGTGGTGCTTATCTCCTTTTTAGGGTATCCAAATGATTGAATCCCCTCGAAGGAGTTTAGCTACTCTTCGAAGAGAGAAACAAGGTGTAGAAAATAAAAAGAAAACGAGTAAAAGAAAGGACACAGTTCATTGAAATAAATAAACTTGAATACACTTTGAAGTATGAATCCAAGAAAGAACTAAATAGAATTGAAACAAAAGAACTTCTAACTCGAATTAAAAGATAAAATAGAAACTTACAAACTAAAAATAAAAATAAAATAGCAAGTACAACTCCTAAAAACTTATAGAACTTGAATGGAAAATCCTAAGAACAAAAAGAATCCTAATATGTTCTTCCTTTCTAACTTATTCGACCTTTTTTCAAGGAGAATCAAATACTTACTTCTCTTTTTTTCGAAGTTTGAGTCCAAATGGAATATGAACAGAGCTTAGGGGAGACTCGAAGTGGTAGTTAAAACTTAGAAAGAAAAACCACAGGATTTTGGGATGAAGAGAATTCTCAACTCCGAGTTATCTTTCAAATGGAGATATGAGCTGCCTTTTATAGACTTCACACCAAGAGTTTGTTGCTGAGTTCAGTGTGAAGATGCTTGGTCGATCATATCCTTTGATTTGAGGAGATTTGGTTGAGAATCTTCCATAAAATCTGTAAATCTCGCAAATCTTGGAGAATCTGTCGAAAAAGTCTAGATGCAGGCACATTTGTAATCGCATTTGTATTGTTGTCGAGATGACCTAAATGCAGGTGCATTTTCGAGCGCGTTTTGGCTCTTTTTTGCAACACTTGGATTTTGACGTCTGCTCGCAAATGCTGGCGCATCCTAGTCGCATATCTAATGGATCATTTCTTCCTTGCATAAATTGCGGTCAGGATGTGGGTCCATTTGGGTCATTTTTCAGCATCAACAAAAAACCAACAAAAATTAACACTTTTCTTTACCAAAATGACTCTAAATACACCTGAAAACTCATTTTTACAAAATCAAGATTTCAAACACATGCAAAGCTTGTTTTTACTTAAATTTTCCCTAAATGATATGAAGTACAACATTAAACACTCACTTTCTAAACAAATAAGTTAGTTTTTAGGGCTCAATAACACTCATAAATGAGTGTTATCATCCCTCTCAGGTCAGTGAGAGGGTGAGGCCCTATTGTTCAAGTCTTGAAATTAACATTTAAGGGAATTACTCACTACTTACCCTATAGATGAAGGAGTGAATTCCATATTGTGGAAATTATGTTCCCAACTCCCTGTTTGGTCAAGTCCCCAAAATGGTAGACTTATGGAATCGGCTACAATGGCCATCCTCACCCATGCAAATCAAAGGACGAGCTCTTACGGGAAGGAGTTCATAATTCATTCAAGATTAAGATCTAGTTGCATATGATCATCTTGTGAATATTAATCTTCTCAATTAACGGATTTTTAAAGAGAGATTAAATATTTCGTTGTCCAATCTTATACAAACTCATTGTATAGGATACCCCCACTCACATGTTTCCACATGAACGATTTGGATCAAATCATTTGTAACAATTACAAAATGGGTCACATCAATAGTGTTACCAGCATAAGACACTTAACATTATCCATATACTATAGACCCTTTAGGTTATTTCTTGAACATGATTCTTTTTTATGTCAACCACATACTATTCAAGATTACACTAATAATCTTGACTTTTTCATATAATGGATAATAAAATATTGTAAAATAAAATAATTAAATAATTATTAAATAACAAATTAACTACGAGGCTTTAAGGCACAAATCCTAACAATCTCCCACTTGTATTGAAGCTAGTGAGACATGTATCCTAGCGCATACACTATACCCAACAAAACCTCTATAGGAACTTCTATTTTAGAAAACTTTTCATGAACATCATCATCAACCTCAACCCATTCAAAACCCTCTGCCTCATCTGTACTATCAAACTAATCATTATGAATCTCATTCTCAGTCTGTGTAAAAGGCTGTGCCAAAGGAACTGAGTCTAAGTCAATCAAATCATCACTATGTTCAGACTCTGGTTTGGTCTTCTATAAACACAACATCTCGAATTCTAATGAGCTTCTCATGCACTGGATCATACAGTCTATAACCACACTCATCTTGACCATAGCCAAGGAACACACATGGTCTTGTCTTTGCATCAAGCTTTGATGTCTCATCTTTAAGAACATGAACAAAAGCTTTACGACCAAAGACACGTAGGTGATTGTAAGATATATCCTTCTTTGACCAAATTCTATTTGGAACTTCAAATTCCAAAGAAACACATGGTGTGAGATTCAAAATATGTACAACTGTACTTAATGCTTCACTTCAAAACAATCTCGATAATTGTGACTATGAAAGCAAGTGTCTCACTCTTTCAACAAGTGTTTTGTTCATTCTCTCAGCTAGCCCATTTAACTGAGGAATCTTAGGAAGTGTCTTTTGATGTCGAATGTCATAACTCTTGCAATACTCATCAAAAGGTCCATAATACTCACTCCCATTATCGATCTTAACCAAGGATGAAAAAATCGATATAGGAACCAATATCGGTAACTCAAATTTACGAATATATCAATGGATATTCCCGAAAAATCACGAATATCACAGAAACTTATAAAAATATTTTGAATTTTTTTGTGAAACTTTAGAATAAGCTTATTTAAGCAATAAACTACTATTTTAGGCATATATATTACTAATTATAAGCCAAATATGAATATTAATACAATAATAGATAATATTGAAGAACGAAAAATGAATGAACTTGAATACTCATTGATAAAAAATTTTGTCATACAAGTACATGGTTTAGTAATACGATGATGACCTTGGAAGTATCAAACCAAGATTAATATAGTTGATTTCATAGTGACAGTATTTCTCCCAACTCACGTTATTTTCAAAATTTCTAACATAATTTGATATATGTCACACATAAGTATCATGATCAACTCCAATGACACCAATAGAAGGATATCTTCCACCAAACCATGTCCTATCTAAATGAGGATGCTCTGAAGAATGAAGATAATACAGAGGCTCTGAATCTGAGTCTGGATCATCTTCAAATGAAAGTTATGGACTCCGTGTATAGATCAATCTATTTTATCCTTGACTATAACCATAAGTAGGGGTGTGCACGGTTCGGTTCGGTCCGATTTTTTACAAAACCATGGACCGAACAGAACATGTCATTTATCCAGCGTACTGAACCGAAAAAAATCAACCATTATTGGTTTCGGTTTTGGAACCGAACTGTCCTGACTCGGTTCAGGTCGGTTCTGTTCGGTTAAAACTGATATATATATATATATATATATATATATATATATATATATATTAATTTTCGCAGCCCATCCCAACATCACTTTTCCTTTTATTAAGCTACATGGTATTTCCCTTATGTCTTCATCCATAACAATAATTCTTTCCTCCCTTACACATCCTCTCTCATCTTCCATACACGTTTCCCCAATCCTTTACATCAAAGACAAACACATCCCTTTTGTCTTTTCTCTTCTTTTCACCCCATCCATTCTTCCCACTTGTCCTTTATTATTATTATTTTTTCTAACCTTCTCCATTTATCGAAGACATTGTCCCCATTTACACCTTTCCCCAACCCCTTACACTTCTCTCCATACACATTTCCCCATCCCCCAAAAATCACTTCTCTCCTCTCGCCGGCGAGTGACTAACGAAAAAGGCATCGGCGTCGCGTGACTAATGGAGGGGAGACACGCAGTCAGCTTCTCCGCAAATATTTGAAGCCCTTTTTCCTCTCATCTCTTCCATTTTTCTTATACCATTTCGATTACAGATACCCACCACTTTCTCTTTTTCTCTTTTTCTTTTTTTCCCTTTTTGCCGATGGCACTGACTGGCTGATGAAAGGTCAGAAATCGGTGTGGGCATTTGAAGATAGAGTTGGGAAGAAGAAAAGTTTTAAGAGAGGAAGGGATGAAAGGCGTCGTAAAAGAGGGAAGAAGAAGAAGACCGTCTGCATCTCTGCGATGCAACTCTGCCGTGTGTGAGACTGAGAGATGTGATTGTGAATCTCAATCTGTGATGTGAGTGAATTGTGATTTAGAATCATTAGGGTTTTACTTTCAAACTTAACTGAAGTGGGCTGGAGTTGTGTTTTAAATTGGGCCACTTTTAGGTTGAGTTCAGATGGCTTAAAATTTTTAATTAAAAAGATAAGATATATATATATAGTGGTCGGTTCGGTTTTATCGATTTTTTAAGTCGATGAATCGCGAACCGAACCAAACTAGTCGGTTTCTACTACAGTGTAACCGAGAAACCAAATTTTTTAAAAATAACCGAACCGATCCAGTCGGTTCGGTTCGGTTCGGCTCAGTTTGTCAGTTCGGACCGGTTTCTGCACATCCCTAACCATAAGTACTATGATCACTTGGATGACTATAGTTACTATTGTTATAGCCATAGTTACTACTGCTACAACTATAATAATTATTGTTATAGTCATATATATTGTTGATGTCCATACTTGGTGTCCAAACTCATCCCCTCCATACTTGAAACGAGAGATTCTTCATCAAATTGAGCATTGTAGTCGTAGAGCTCTTTCTTTCTAACATTAAAAAGAAAGTTAGAAAGAAAGAGCTCTACAACTTACGTGTTGGAAATGGAGACTGATTCTTGCTCTCAACTAGCAAATGTTGGAAATAGAAAAGGGTGTGGGAGAAAAGTGGTGTGGTGGGGGTATTTATATTGGTAAATTAAGTATTTTTTGTTTTTTTTTTTAAATAAAAGTGTTAAAAATGTAAGTTTTGACTAGTCAAACAAGTAAAAAACATTTCAACATTGATGCTGAAGTGAAAATACAATGCAAAAGGCTTACAATATCATGTTAGAAATGAGAAGAGCTCACAAAAGTATTGGAAATGTAAGTTTTGGCTAGTCAAACAAGTAAAAATCACAACATTGATGTTGAAGTACAAATACAATGCAAAAGGCTTACAATATCATGTTGGAAATGAGAAAAACTCATAAAAATGTTAGAAATATAAGTTTTGGCTAGTCAAATAAGAAAAAATCACTTCAACATCGATGTGTGAAATGAAAATGCAATGCAAAAGGCTTACAATATCATGGGAAATGAGAAGAACTCATAAAAGCGTAGGAAGTGTAAGTTTTGGTTAGTTAATTAAGTAAAAATCACTTCAACATTGATGTTGAAATGAATATACAATGCAAAAGGCTTACAATATCATGGAAAATGAGAAGAACTCATAAAAGTATTGGAAATGTAAGTTTTGGCTAGTCCAACAAGTAAAAATCACTTCAACATTGATGTTTAAGTAAAAATACAATGCAAAAGGCTTGCAATATCATGTTGGAAATGAGAGGAACTCATAAAAGTTTTGAAAGTGTAAGTTTTGGCTAGTCAAACAAGTAAAAATCACTTCAACATTGATGTTGAAGTGAAAATACAATGCAAAAGCTTACAAGATAATGTTGGAAATGAGAAATACTCATAAAAGTCTTGAAAATGTAAGTTTTGGCCAGTCAAACAAGAAAAAATCACTTCAACATCGATGTTGAAATGAAAATACAATGCAAAAGACTTACAATATCATGGAAAATGAAAAGAACCATAAAAGTGTTGGAAGTGTAAGTTTTGGCTAGTCAAACAAGTAAAAATCACTTTAACATTGATGTTGAAATGAAAATACAATGCAAAAGACTTACAATATTATGGGAAATGAGAAGAACTCATAAAAGTGTTGAAATTGCAAAAGGAGAAAGACACGACTTAGGATTGAATTGCTTAAGAGAATCAATAAGATGGAAGTAGACATCATTGCAACATTGAGCGCACAAGTCTCATCATTAAGCTACATGATGAAAACTTTGATGATGAGAAATTTCATAGCTCCTACTAACCTATCCCTTCTGTTTCGTGTATTTATTGTAAAGGAAGTCATTTATTTGAGAATTGTCCTTATAATCCTGATTCGTTATGTTATGGATTTCTACTCAGTTTTGCAAATCAACATAAACACCAGTGTTTCCAATAAGAGAAAATGATTCCAAAAGAGCCTAGCATTGAAGAACTCATGAGGGAATACATGGAAAAGAGTGATGTTGTGATGCAAAGTCCAGCCACATCTTTACAGAATTTGGAGATCTAAGTGGAACAGATTGCAAATGAATTGCAGAACATGTCTCAAGGAATCTTACTCAACAATACATAGAGACTTCAAAACAAGAAGAAAAAGAAGAATGTGAGGCAATGAAACTAAGTAAATTCGAATATGAGGATCTCAAACTCCCAGTAATAACAGAAAGCATTCCAACACTTGAAAATACTAAAGAGCCAGAAGGGAGAGAAGAGATTATAGAAGAACCACCTCAAGAAGAGAAAGAACTACCTAAGGAAGTTGCAGTGAGCTATGTTGCAATTTCATAGCAAATGACATCCAAAGTGCTCCCGATACTAGAATGGCCTATTTTGATGTATTAAAGCTTGCAGGAAACGCTAAATGAAAAATAATGCAAAAAG
This sequence comes from Trichosanthes truncata, assembly GCA_033996785.1. Classification (NCBI taxonomy): domain Eukaryota; kingdom Viridiplantae; phylum Streptophyta; class Magnoliopsida; order Cucurbitales; family Cucurbitaceae; genus Trichosanthes; species Trichosanthes truncata. The sequence goes on along the minus strand of JAWPNB010000004.1, from coordinate 29,392,469 downwards.
GAGAGCATAAATTATGACAATTTGCAGTATGTGACACAAGTGGCAACCACAATTTCTAATTTCAAAGGCACATGTAAATTCAGCTGTAGCATGGCTCATATGTATGAGATCATTTTATTTCATTTATGCCCTTACGAATTTTTTTACATAATTTTAATAATGATATTATTATTATTTATTATTTTCATAATCATATCATTCAATTTAGGTAAATGACTTTACCATTAATTACATAAAGCTATTTTTTAGAATGGTAAATATTTTATTTTCCAACAATATGATTATTCAAATAATGTTATAATTTTTTTTATCATTAGTAACATTTACTTTAAGAAATTAGGATTATTTATTGAATTTGGTTGTTTTTTCCACTTGCGTCCAAAGCACCATCCTATTTCAAATTGTCGTCCGAAGCACCATTCAATTCTCTTTATCATTTTGTTCATTTCAATTTTAAAATGAGTAAGCTTTTTACTCCCTTCTTTATTCTTCTTTATTTTTCATTTGGTTTTTTATTTTAAATTTTTAAGTTAAATAAACCTTTTTGTTATGTTTTATTCACATCAATATGTTCCATAAGTTTGGTTTTGTTTGACATTTTTATTTGGTTGATTTTTACATTTAGCAGTATGTATAATTTTTCAGAAGAACATTTGTCTTGCATTTTTAGTTTGGTTAGTTATGTTATGGCCATTTTATTCAAAACATAGGTTTTGATTTTAATTTTTTTTCATAATCTTCTGCATATATATCATTGTCATCATGTATTTATGTATTATATTCATTTTCATGCGTTGATTAGTCTTATTCGATAGTGTGAACTACATAAATCTCACTTTGTAGGTATATATTTTTATTTTAAATGATTAAAATTTTAATATATATATATTATAAACATCAATATATATATGGAACATGCTTTAAAAATAGACCATGCTAAATATATACTATATTGTACAATCTACACATAAATATATACATAAAAATATAGTATATATACATCAGTATATAATTCACACTATATATTGGGATTGTCATGATAATCTCATTTATGTTCTGAGATATATATTATATTAACGTAGGTATATAATACTTTTATACTCTGTCTAGGTTATAATCTTGGTGACATACTCATGGTTTATAACAGTCATTGGAATGAGATGGATAATTATATTGATTACAAAATATCTGAGATTACGATTCATGAAAGAATTTCGTTCACTAATTTGATTGAAGCAATACCCCAAAAGTTAGCAAGCATACAAATTTCATGAAAAACAACATGAAGATTACGAAAGACAAGGATGTTCTTTGGTTGTACAACATATTGTCTAAAAGTGTTGTTCAAGAATGTTCACTAATAGTTGATGTCAAAAATAAATTATCTGTTTATCTTTATTGAGATATGTATCTCACCTATTATGAATTTCATCATATACACTTGATATATCTATTTATTGGGAAAAATACCTTTTTGGTCTCTGAATTTTTAGCAATAGGTTCATTTGGTCTTGAGTTTTCAAAATAGACGTTTTTAGTTCCTGAGTTTTGATAAATTGGTATAAAAAGTCCCTCAAGTAATTTTTTATTATTTTAATGTCACGTGGAAAATTAAAATATTAAAAAATAATAAACATAATAATAATAATAAACCTTATCTCTCCTCTCACTCACCTCATGCCCCCACCCACTCTTCTCCTCTCTCTCTCCTTTCACTGGCCTCCCCTTCTTCTTCCTCCATATCTTCTTCACACTTTTCTTTTCTTCATTTCTCCAAAATTGCCCATAAAAAGAAGAAGGCCTAGTTGAACTGAATGATGAGTTACTGTAGAATTAGAACAAATTTTATAGAGAGAGAAATGAGAGGAGGTTTTTTAGAGAGAGGAGGTTTTTTAGAGAGAGAAAGAAGTGGAAGAAGAGTTAGGGTTGAGAAAAAATATTTTTTTATACTTGGATAAAATGGTGCAGCAAAAATAGGGATGGGAAGAGTTCAACAGATCTTTGTATGAGTTCTTTTATGGGCAATTTTGGAGAAATGAAGAAAAGAAAAGTGTGAAGAAGATGGAGGAAGAAGAAAAGGGTGGTCGTGTGAGAGGAGAGATAGAGGAGAAGAGGGGTGGGGTCATGAGGTGAGTGAGAGGAGAGAGAAGGTTTATTATTATTATTATGTTTATTATTTTTTAATATTTTAATTTTCCATGTGGCATTAAAATAATAAAAAAATTACTTGAGGGGCCTTTAAACCTATTTCTCTCAGGGACTAAAAAAGTCTATTTTGAAAACTTAAGGACCAAATGAACCTATTGCTAAAAACTCAGGGACTAAAAATATACTTTTCCCTTATTTATTTGTAAATACATACTTTGTATATTTGTTCATCACCATCATCATGTCATTTGCAAATATATACTTAGAATACATATATATCTTTTTCACGAAAAATTGTATACAAAATATATACCTCATATTATTAAATATACTCATATATTTAGGAAATATATACATGGTATGAAATAACTATACAACCATAAAAAAACTCTACTGTTTTTATAAAACCCTATTCTCTGGCCTCTTCTCCAGCGACTACCCAATGACACGAGCTTCTCAGGCGATGTCATATTCTCATATGATGATCCTATGTGTTATTCAATAAAACATACCTTGTGTTTGATTCTAACTAAGTTAACATAGTCGTACAATGTGAAAAATAAGCAATGAAATATAGTTGGTGTTCTCGGATTATATGAAACAAACCCATATATAATTTAAATCTAAAAATTATGAACTCCATATATATTTTACCTTTGCCATCAGATTTAATTAGTGGTTCGCTAGAAAAAAAATTATCGTTTGCCATTGTATCATTGGTAAACAAAAAATTCAATATTCTGATTTATTAAGTAATACACGAAAATAGATAAAAAATGCAAGACTAAAAATGTACTTTTTGTTATTTAGTAATTTTTTTTGAAAATGTGTTTTTTTTTTTATACAATGAATGAAAACTTAGCTTAATATACACAATTTGCACAAAGGAAACTTAAGAGGAAAAGCTAAATTATTGGAATGAAAAACCAAATAGCTTATTCCAAAGGAAAAGTAATGACCTCAAACTGATAAGGAAGGAGTAGAGTGAAAAAATGGTAGAATTGAACTGAATTTTGCCATGATCTGTACCAGTTGAGAAATTTTGGCTGCTGTTCGAAGGAAGATTGTAGGATTTATTGATTTTTAGCAGACCAAGATGAAGAGACGAAGGTGGAGAGATGAAGTTGTACGTACGTAGATTTAGATTTAGATAGATGTTCTGGAAAGTAGGAGCAATTGGGGGTTATTTCAAAATAAAATATACAAACAGTTATGGAAAATCAACTAGTTTATTTTTTGCACATTAACTTGTCAAAATCTTAATAATTACAAATGAACTTAATGGGTATATATGTAAATTCAACCCTCTTTTTGGCTTCAATAAGCTTAGTCATTGACAAAGCTCAAATTTTATTGAAAAATGAATATTTGTGTAAATATGATTTTTAGATAGGTTATCTATGTAGTTAGCCCTAATTATAATTACAACTTGAAAGGGTTTAGTAGTTATTAAAAATGTTGGGGATGCTAACCATGGTGACTTATTGTAGACATGGGTCAAATGGCTCACAACTTACCTGATCAAAATGTGTATAAATCATGGAAATTAGCTTCCGTGGTACGGTAGAGTGCTCACTTATATATCATGGATCTTCTTCTTTCTTAATCAATGTGAGACTTTGGTTGCAATCTCAACAATCGTCCACTTGATCCACACTTTTGAACATCTGAGAAAATTCATCCACAATTGGATTTCTACTAACATGGCTAAATTTGGAACATGATGATACCACTTGTCAGGGATAAATGACCTTTCCATAATTTTGCGATGGTAGAATATTGTCCATTGTGGACACAAGCCATCATGGTTGCTTTTGATTTCACTTAAAGCATCATCTCAATGGAAATAGTTATCCTAACTTATAGACTAGATTAATTTTCTTTTCTAACCAGTTGTATTCTTAAAAAAAACATTTTACCCAGTTAGGTTTGGAGTATGTCTCCCCTAATTTCTCTATGAAGTCAAATGAACTTGTCAATTGCCTTTATAATAAGACATGTCTTCTGTCCCATTTGAAGTGTCTCATTTTCTACATGTAGCATTAGAGTGCTTGACTGAAACAAACAACCAACAAAGAGTGCTTGACTGAAACAAACAACCAACAAATACCGTAATAACATAGACGACCTTATTTCTATTTTGAAAAAGAAAAAAGAAAAAAAACAAAAGAAAAACATAGACCTTATTTCTAACTAACTCAAACCCACTTATGTAAGCCACAATGCTTACTTTTGGTCGGTTGCATATTTTTCAAATGCCCAAACCATGGGATGGGTCAAAATTGACCCATACATATTTCTCATCATATGAATAGAAGGAAAAAAAAAACACGATGTATGAGAAAACGTTTCAAATGAGAAAGTATATTGTGATTGAGTAGAAAGTGAACTATATGCAATGAAAATGACAAATATGTTTACTTGGTCAAATAGTTAAGAGGCTACTATTATTAGTTATCATTTCACTCAACAAATGGAGACTCTTTTTTTTTTTTTGGGTTAAAAAATAGGTGATTTTTGACAAACATGAAGAACATTTTGAGTTTAAAGTTCTAAATAATACATTTACACACAAATTTTACTAGGGTATTTTAACTCCTGGTTTAAGTATGAGAAAATGTTTCAAATGAGAAAATATATTGTGATTGAGTAGAAAATAATATGCAATGAAAAGGGCAAATATGTCATTACTTGGTCAAATAGTTTTTGACGAACATGAATGGTGCGCATTTTGACTTTAAAGTTCTAAATAATACATTTACACACAAATTTCACGAGGGGTATCTATAAATTGTGGTTTAAGTATGAGAAAACGTTTTAAATGAGAAAATATATTGTGAATATTGAGTAGCAAAATAAACTATATGCAACGAAAAGGACAAATATGTCGTTACCGTTTGAATTTATATCATATTAATATTTTATTATTTAATGATTATTTAATTATAATTTACATTATCCATTACATAAAAATTCAAGGTTATTAGTGTGATTCTTGAACAGTATGTGGTTGACATACGGGAGGTTCATGTTCAAAAAATAATCTAAAGAGTATATTATATGGATAAATTTGGATGCCTTATCTTAGTAACACGATTGATACGACTTGTTTTGTAACAGTTACAAATGATTTGATCCAAATCGTTCTTGTAGAGATATGTGAGTGGGAGTATCAATATACAATGAATTTGTATAAAGAATAGACCACAAAAGATTTAATCTCTATTTTTAAATCCGTTAATTAAGAAGATTAATATTTCAACAGGATAATTATATGTGACTCAATTGTAATCCTAAGTGACTGATGGTTGAAATCCTTAAAAGGAAATTACCCAAATGCAAGTGCACACTGCCAACAAGTAATATATATATGAAAGTATTCTAAGTATTGATCCTACAATAGATTAGTTATAAATTCGAGTGTTAAGTGAAAAACTTTATCAAATTGCAACTTGTGGTAACAAGGAAAAAAATGATAATGGTTTGTGGTTTGTAAAGTAATAAAGAATGTGAGTATAAATAAATGCAAAGATGTCAAAGGCAATGCAGGGATTCAATCATGTTTCTACCCTAAGTGAGTAAATTGTTACTATGTGCCTGCATGCATACCGCATTATACATGTGCTATAAATTAGATTCTTCTCCTATGTCCAGGGTCAAACAACAAAGTCCTATATATATGTCTAGGTTCTTTTCCTATATTAATTTTTCGAAATTTGTTTATTACCCAACATTTTCAGTATTGAGTTCAACTTACTTTGCTAATCTAAGTGATCAATTTAGACTAACAATGAAATAATTTAAATTCAATAAAATCAAACTACTCAAGGGTAAATGGGCAAACATGCAAGTGATCAAGTTTAGCTCATCTTCTAGGGCGTCCACTTAATTGAATCTCAACAGACTTTTAGATCATAATGAATAGAAGATTAAAAAAAAAAAAAAAAGTCAAACATGATTACAAAAATGAAATAAATGATAAATGCTCTAAAACAAGTGGCTATCTAAGTAGAAAGAAGAAAAACTCTAGGGTTGCCAATCGACTAGCTCAATTCTTCCTTTGTCAAGGAGAATTGAGCATTTTGTATAGTCCTAGACTAGTTGCTGGAATATTTTCTGGGTACACACAATAGAGGAGTTTTCACTCTTGAAGTAAACTAGGGTTCTTTCTTCCTCACCTCCTCACCAATTAGTCCCTTTAATCGATGGAATGAAGCTGATTTTATAGGATTGTGGGAGAAGGTTGTTGCTAATTTGTAGGTGGAAAACTTGACCGGACTGACTGAGTGAGAATAGGAAGTAGTTTGTACAAAATCTGCATTTTGTTTTGACCACAAAAATTTCGTTGAAATAGTCACAGGATTCCTATCAATTACTTGGTCAAATAGTTAAGAGGCTACGACTAATAGTTATCATTTCACTTAACAATAAAGTCATTTTTATTGAAAAAAAAAGGGTCATTTTTGACAAACAAATGAGCATTTTAACTTTAAAGATCTAAAAAATACATTTACACGCAGAATTTCATGAGAATATTTTTGGCCCCGTTTGATAACTATTTAGTTTTTGGTTTTTGGTTTTTGAAAATTAAGCCTATAAATGCTACTCTCACCTATGGATTTATGTAAGCCCTAAACTCTCTTTTGATCATATTGTGCTCATATATGATGTTTTGACATATGCAAATTGATAGAGGTTGCACTAAAAGATGTCGTGATGGGATTTGGGAATCTTTTGGATTGTGAACTACAATGTGTATAAAGCTTCATAAGGAGATAGGTAAGCCATTGAATAAGCATATTAAGAGTTGAATTGAAGTAAGCTAAGATGTTGTACTTGAGGTTTATCAAAAAATATTAGGTGGTTGTTTTGCTAAATTTTGAGGAACCCAAGCTGAAAGTTGAACCTGGAATTTTAGGTGCAAGAAAAAAAAAACTGCTAGCAGAACAGTGTGAAGAAATCAGTTTCTTTTGAGCTCTTGAGGAGGAATTAGAAGCTGAAAATTTGAGGTAAGTAAGTTAAGATGTTGTACTTGAGGTTTATCAAAAAATATTAGGTGGTTGTTTTGCTAAATTTTGAGGAACCCAAGCTGAAAGTTGAACCTGGAATTTTAGGTGCAAAAAAAAAAAAAAAAAAAAAAACTGCTAGCAAGAGATTGAAGGAGATGTGCTTCCATTTCTATATACCTTACACCCAAGTATGTATGGTTATTATGAATTGAGTTATGGGACTGAATTAGATATGTTTTTAAGGTGTATAAGGAAAGGAATTAATGTTATTAATTTCTTTTTCAGGGCAAACGGATATAGGAATAGCTTATAATCCTTGGAACCCTTTTGGTGATTGTGAGTGACTCTATTTTAGTACTATGTTTGACCTTTGTTTTTCTTCAAAAGCATAAATGTTGATCATTGAAACATGCTTGACTTACTTTTGTATATTTTTCATGGAGCTTTTAATAGAATGTCATTGATGGCACTTAAGCATGATTTGAATTAGTTTGTAACTACACATTCAAGCATGGAAACTAAATTATGGAAGTATGATTTCCTTTAGAAAATGCCTTGTGTAAATCCACTTGGAAACATGTTTAGAAAGGAAAAGTGCAAATGTTGAGAATTTGTTGTTTGTGTTATCAAAACATGATTTCCAAGGTAATCAAAGTATGCCCCGGTATGTTGTTAACCCCCAGTACTGGAGGACATTGAGAAGGTACTTGGGAGGGAGGAATCATGATTTCCGATACTGAAGGACAAAGAGAAGGTATTCGGGTAGTAACTGGTCTAACCCCAATACTGAAGGACATAGAGAAGATATTAGGGAAGACCAGTGTGTTCAATGGCATTCCACGTGCACGTGAGAGAAGTATGAACGTTGTTGGTATAGAGATGACTCTACCACAGCTAAGGTTCGAAAGTGGTATCAAGTTATGAGTTTTATTGTTATGAGCTTCTACGCTTTTGAAATGTCTATTCTTCAGTATGGTACTACATTATGAGTTTCTATGCTATACATAATGTGGTGACTTAAACCTGTAAATGGGTAGCATGGTTTGATTATGCTTACAAATAAGTGATAAGTTATCTCTAACTTGTAGCTTGTCCATCATTATGCTTCACCTTTGAGCTTATAATGTTTTTAAGATAGACACTCACTAGGCTTTCCAGCTCACGTTTTCATTATGTTTTCTCTTTCCAGGTAGCAAACGAGTTCCTGGTGCTCAGCCTTGACAAGACCTGTTTGCCACCACGCCGTTTTAGCTCCTTGTATATACACTTTCTTATGTATATAGTTTGTAGTAAAAGCATTCTAGCGGGGTTGTAATAACTATAAAATGTTATGACTTGTTAAAGAACATAGTACTGAAAGTAAATGTGTCTTGCTCATATGTATATTTGAGCGTTTCAAACTTACTTGTTCAAACGTGCTGTGTTGCCTTCATTTTCAGGTATATGTTGGGATGGTCAGGGAGAGCTAGTAATAGGGTTGATTGTCTCTATCTTTACATCTCTTCCTAAGTTAGGCAGGTAAGCTGGGAAGGGGTGTGACAATTTACTTGTTTTGTTATCTTCTTTTTACCTATGTTTTCAAAAACCAAGCCATGTTTTGAAAACTAAAAAAAGTAGTTTCCAAAAACTTGTTTTTGTTTTTAGAATTTGGCTAAGAATTCAAATGCTTCCTAAAGGGAGATAAAAACCATTGTAGAGAAATTGAGAGAAAACAAGATTAATTTTCAAAAACTAAAAACAAAAACTCAAATGGTTATCAAACGGGGCCTTAACTCTTGGTTTCATAAGAGTACTTTAAAATTATCACGAATTTCATCAAGTGATAATTTTGCATCATGTGTCATGAGAGAGTACACTAAGCAAGATAAAATAAGGGTAGATTAGCTAAAAGAATAAGGTTAAAATGTATTCCACCAACTTGTTTTATACAATTTCTTAACTTGCCTATCCTTTTATAAATAAAATTAGGCTATTCTCTTGTGCCATATCATGTCAAATCATATTTTTAATCTAATCAATCTAAAAATTGATTTTATCAAAAGTTCAAAGATATAATTTAAGATTTAAAAAAATTGAAGTACTAAATGTCTAAGTTTATTGAATAAATTTATAATTTAATCTATATTTAATGCATATAAAGTTCACTAGTATGTTTGATCTAATAAAGATAAGCACATATTAAAAAAATAAGTAGTGGAAGTTTTTACTTTTAAGTATGTGGTCGTTTTCTTCTCTCTTCTCGAGATTGTCAAAAGGGGGGGGGGGGAAGAAAAACAGAAAAACATTTTTATTTTATGCAACATTCTCAAGGGAAAAAAAAATTGTTTGTATTAGTTTTCAGTTTTGAAATTTTATTTAAAATAAAAACAAGGATTTTGAAAAACACTTTTTATTATTCTCATAATTTGGCTAACATCTCAAAAATATTGTTAACATTAGATTAAAAGACAAAGAAAGATGTTTTTTAAAAAAAATTTAATTGAGATTTGAATATCTAACTCTTCGATATATGTATAATGTCTTAATCAATTGAACTTAGATTGAAAAAATAATATTAGTTTATTTAGTACCGCAAATATGAAGATAGGCCTACATGAGCACAATGGTAATTGACTCATACTTCTTCCCTTGAGATTTGGATGTTCAAATCTTCATACCTTCACTTTTTTGTACGAAAAAAATGAGAAGATAGAGATCAACCTCCCATCTCCAAAAACGTTAAATACTTAATTATATTGATGTTGACATATAATAATGTTAGTTAAGATCTTAGTTAATAGCCTGGTTTTTTAAAAACATAAATATGCAGACAATATATATTGCTATACAAAAATAGTTTAGAGCATCATTTGTGGTTCTTTTAAAAAAGAATTTAAAAAAATTACTTCACTTTAAATTAGGCTAGTGTACCCAATCGAAAATTGACATGGCTCATGCAACTATTCAGATCACTAATGGAGGCTATTGGCGGATATAGTTAAATCAGTTCTTATATTGTTTTATTTTAGTTATTGAGTAGTTACTCTCTGTTAATTGTAAACTCTTCTCTGATATGTGAGTGGGTTATTATAAATACCCACCTTCTGTAATATAATTGTGTGGAATAGAATTACACTTTCACAATTTCTTATGTGAAAGATTTCATGGTATCAGAGCTACCAGACCCACGTCATCACTAGTTCCACGCGTTTCTTTCCTTTCTTGCCATCAATCTTTCTTTGTTCTTTACTTTCCTTGCCTGACATGGCCTCTACCGAGACTTCCTCTCTAAGTGATCATAAGTCTCCGATCTTTCTACTCACTAACATATGCAACCTCATCTTAATTCGGCTAGATTCTACGAATGATGTACTATGACGATTTCAGTTTTCATCGATGTTGCGTGCACACAAACTTATCGGATTTATTGATGGTTCAAGTATTGTTCCTCTGAAACTTCTTACAGTTTCATCTTCCACATATCAGTCTTCATCTTCTACTGTTTTTGATAATCCTTTATATGAAGATTGGATGGCAAAGGATCATGCGTAATGCTACGCTATCGGCAGAAGTTTTACCATATGTTGTTGGTTGTACCTCCTTGAAACAGGTATGGGAAACATTGGAGAAGCATTATTCTTCAAATTCACGTTCCAATATTGTCAACATAAAAATCGATCTTCAATCCATCATGAAAAAGACTGATGAATCTATCGATTCCTATGTTAAGCGGATCAAAGAGATTAAGGACAGACTTGTGAATGTTTCTACTATTGTTCATGATGAAGATTTATTGATCTATGCTCTGAATGGTCTTCCGAGTGAGTACAACACATTTCGCACCTCTATGCGCACTAGATCTCAACCTGTTACTTTCGATGAACTCCATGTTTTAATGAAGTCTGAAGAATCTGCCTTAGAAAAGAAATCGAAGCGTGAAGATATTGCTATTCAGCCTACTGCTATGTATTCTGCTCAGACTAATCAGTTGCGTCCGAATAAATCTCTTAATACCTTCAATTCCTTTTGAGGCAGAGGGCGTGGTAGGAATTCTGGACGTGGTCGCTTCAATTTTTCTTCTTCTAACCTTAATTTTGGCCAAGGGCGTGGGCGTTCCAATTCGATGCCTCAGTTTCCTTCTCAGGATACTCGTCCAAGCTGCCAGATTTGTAATCGTCCTGGTCATATGGCCCTTGATTGTTACAATAGGATGAACTATCACTTTCAAGGGCGACATCCTCCTCCACAATTGGCTGCCATGGTCGCTACTCATAATAATCAGTTTCTTAATGCTTAGAGTTCCTCTTCTATCACATGGCTCACGGACTCTGGTTGTAACGCTCATATTACTGTTGATTTGGGGAATCTTTCTATTTCAAATGCGTACAATGGAGAAGATAATGTGGCTGTAGGCAATGGACATTCTCTTCCCATAGCTCGTACAGGTTGTGGTACTCTCTCTTATACACCAACTTCTTCCTTTAATCTTTCCAATCTTCTTTATGTTCCTAACATCTCTACTAACCTTTTATCCGTCTATCAGTTGTGTCTCGATAATAATTGTACTATCTCTTTTGATTCTGAACAATTTTTCATTCAGGACAAACCTACGGGCAAGATTTTGTTTCACTGTCCTAGTGTAAACAGCCTCCATCCCATTACACCATGCCCCTCTCCCTCTGTTTCCAATTCAGAAAGCTCTCATGCTGCTCATGTTGGAATCAAATCCTCTTCTACACTTTGGCACAATCAGTTAGGCCATCCTCACTTAAATGCTTTTAATTCTGTACTTCGCTCTTTAAATCTTCCTTCTTGTATAAAAGACCATAATGTCTGTGAATTTTGCCTGTATGGAAAAATGCATAAGCTTTCTTTTCCTTGTTCACAGACCCTTTCCTTGTTTCCTTTACAAATTGTTCACTGTGATGTATGGGGTCCTGCCCCTGTTACTTCAATAAATGGCTATAAATACTATGTCTCTTTCATTGATGATCTCTCTAAATATACTTGGTTCTTTCCTATTGTTCGAAAATCTGATGTGTCTACAGTTTTTCAACGCTTTAAACCTCTCGTTGAAAATCAGTTATCATCTCATATCCAAACACTTCGGACTGATGGAGGTGGTGAGTTTGTTAATAACAATCTAACTTCCTTCCTTCATTCTTATGGTATTTTTCACCAAAAATCTTGTGCCTATACTCCTGAACAAAACGGTGTTGCCGAAAGGAAACATCGTCACATTGTTGAGGTTGCTTTATGTCTTATGACTCGTGCTTCTTTACCTATATCATTTTGGTCATATGTTTTTGCTGCTGCTGTTTTTCTTATAAATCGGTTGCCCACACCTAATCTTCAAAACAAATCACCCTTCGAATGTTTATTTCATCGACCGCCTGACTATACACATCTCAAAGTTTTCGGTTGTGCATGTTATCCTCTCCTTAAACCCTATAATACTCAAAAACTTCAATCTAAAACATCTAAATGTGTCTTTCTTGGCTATCCTCTAGAGTATAAGGGGTATTTGTGTTACAAAATGAGCACTAGTAAGCTTTTCATATCTCGCATTGTTATATTTGATAAAACTTGTTTTCCCTTATCCACTTCATTACCTACTCCCTCTCATTTGACCTCCCCTTATTCTGTTTCTCCCTATATCTTACCCTTGCCTGTTTTATTCGCTACAACAGTACCATAATCTAGTAGGGGGTGTTTGGCCCATGGGTTTGGGTTGGAATGAGTGTGGGTTCCAAACCCAAAACCATGTTTGGCAATAGGTGTTGGTTTTGAAACACAACCCCATGGGTTACAACAATGCAACCTCATGGGTTTGTGCCATGTTTTCCTCTTCCACTTGTCGTTTTTCATTTTCGACAACCACTTCGACAACAAATCCGGTTACAACTCCAACGACCACCGGCAATGACAACTCCGACCATAGCACCGACTACCCGACCACCGCACTGAAGACCCAACCATCTCACTGGCGACCCGACCACTGCACCGGCGACTCAACCACCACTGACGACTACCTCCGGCGACCACTGTGATGAGAACTCTAGAGACCAATCTGACGATCATCATTGTGACTTAATCACCCCAACAACTTGACACCTCGATGACCCAACCACCCTGACAACCCGACTTGCCCGAACCACTGCCAATGACCATTTGACAACCACCCAGCGACCACTCGGACGACCTAACCAATCATATGACCACTCTAGCAACCCAACCATCCAACAACTACTGTCAACAACCACCCAACGACCACTCTGACGACCACCTCGTCAACCCAACCACCCCATCAACCTGATCACCCCAACAACCACTCCAACGATCACCCCAGCGACTCGACCACGTAGTCAATTTTTTAAAATGTTAAAATAAAATTAAAAATGGTTACTAAACAAATTTTTAACCCAATATATTTGAAATAGGTTTCAAAATATTGTGCAAAATAGAGTTTCTAATATTTTAATTTCTAAAATAGAATTCAAATTTTACAACTCATTGATTTCAAAATACGGTGCGAAATTTTGTTTAAATTCCATAATTTCTTAAATAGACCTCCAATATTTTATTTTTTTAAAATAGAGTTCCAAAAATATGTTTATGAATACTTTGTAAATAGAGTTTTAAATTCCCTAATTTCTTAGATAGACTTCCAATTTTTTAATTTCTAAAATAGAGTTCCAAAAATAGGTTTCGGAATACTTTGTGAAAGAGAGTTTTAGATTCCTTAATTTATTAAATAAACTTCTAATTTTTTAATTTCTAAAATAGAGTTCCTAAAATAGTTTTCTGAATACTTTGTGAAATAGAGTTTTAAATTCCCTAATTTTTTAAATAGACTTTCAATTTTTTAAATTTCTAAAATAAAGTTTGATAACTCTTCAATAGAAGAATTATTCATGTTTAAAAATCTCTTATTAAAGTATGATTACTGTGTGGAAGTGTAAGAGAGAACACCTAGAACCTGACTCCCCATGGACGACAACTTGATGCCTTCATCACCTTCAGCTACTACTTAGTTTTAATTCAGTTTTTGTTTTGGACAACTATTGCTATTTCTTTTCTTCATTCCTTTCAGCTTATGTATTATGATATTATGAACTTCGGACCTTCATTTGCATTATGGATTTCCTTTACTCTAGCAACATCATTCTTCTTTCCCACGTATTAATTATTAAAAATATATGTCCTTACTAATGTTATTTAATTTTACATCATCATGAATGCAGTGAATGAGATACTTGTACAAACTACACATTCATAATTAACTATGCTTGAAACAATTGATCCACATAATTGGTTAAAATATTGATATGCAATTCAGTAAACAATTATCAAGTAAAAAAATGGATATGAAAAAAAAACCTACAAAATTTATTTAAAAAAATAGACTAAACAAACTCAGCCCAGCCCAACCCAACCCTGCACCCCAAACACAGGTTTCAGCAAACCAGCCAAACCCAACCCTACACCCCAAACACAGTAACCAGGAACCCCAGGGTTTCTAATTCCAGCCAAGGATTCCTAGGGTTCCTGATTCCCAAGATTCCTAATTCCAAACCAGCGCGCCAAACAACCCCGTACTGAGCACTTGGTGTATGAGCCTTATGTTATGCCTTCAGCGCTACCGAACATTATTAATGATGTTCATCCTACTAGTGCCATTGTTACTAATGATGTTTCTGTTGAACCTTCTGTTGTTCATGAGCATTCTGTTGGTGTTACAAGTGGTAACAATGAACCTCCTGCTTCTATTGTTATCCCGAATAATAACCATTCTATGCAAACAAGAAGTAAGTCTGGGATTTCCAAACGAAAGGTGTTTGTTGTTGCTGCTTCTTTATCGGTTGATCATCCGGAAGATGAGCCAACTTCCTATACACAGGCTTCTAAGTCCTCCGTGTGGCAGAATGCTATGACTGAAAAATTTACTGCTCTTCTAAAACAAGGCACTTGGGCTCTTACTCTTTTACCCGAAGGAAAGACTGCAATTGGGTGCAAATGGGTATATCGAATCAAATGTCATCTCGATAGTAGCATTGCTCGATATAAAGCTCTTGGTGGCCAAAGGTTATCATCAAGAGGAGTGTATCGATTATGATGAGACCTTCAGTTCTGTTGTCAAGAAAACAACTGTCCGTACTATTCTTTCACTTGCGGCTCAATTTGGTTGGCCTCTTCGACAACTTGATGTGAAGAACGCATTTCTTCATGGTGATCTTCGTGAAGAAGTTTATATGCAGCAGCCACAAGGATTTGTTCACTCTTCCACACCTCCTCCGGTTTGTAAGCTTCTAAAGTCACTTCATGGTTTAAAGCAAGCCCCGCGTGCATGGTTTGATTGTTTTACTTCACATCTATTAACTTTGGGCTTTGAAGCTTCTGTTGCTGATTGTTCTTTGTTTGTGCGTAAGCTTGGTCCCTCTATCACATATCTTCTTTTGTACGTGGATGACATAATTATCACTGGCAGTGATCAAGCTTATATTGTTGATTTGATTTCCAAGCTGCAACTGAAGTTTGACATGACTGATTTAGGAGCCCTTAAGTATTTCTTGGGTCTTGAGGTCCTTCACACTGCTACTGGTATTTTAATAACCCAGACAAAATATGCCAAAGATCTTTTAAGACGTTTTGGAATGGCTGGCTGTAAACCTTGTCCCACTCTTATCTCCTTGAGCTCTTTTCAAGATACAGGTGATTCCTTATGTACAGTTGAGGATGGAAAGGCTTATCGTTCTATTGTTGGTGCACTTTAATACCTTACTTTTACACGACCTAATATTATTTTTAGTGTCAGTAAGTTGTCTCAATTCATGCACTCCCTTGCTTCGTGTCATCTGACTGCTGCCAAAAGAGTATTACGCTATATTAATGGGTCTTTATCTTAAGGACTTTTCTTCTGTAAATCTTCTCATGGGCTCGATCTCAATGCCTTTTCCGATTTAGATTGGGCTGGGAACACGTTGGATAGATGATCGACAACTGGCTTTGTCATTTTCTTGGGCACTAATCCTATTTCATGGGCAGCGAAGAAACAGGCTACTGTTTCTCGAAGTTCAACTGAGGCTGAGTATCGAGCGTTAGCAATTACAGCAGCTGAACTGTCTTGGATTTGCCAATTACTTAAAGACTTGCATATTTTTGGAGCTTCCCCACCTCGTCTTTGGTGTGATAATCAATCAACAATACAGTTGGTCCGAAATCCCGTGTTTCATGGCCGTACGAAACATGTTGAGGTTAATTTTCATTTTGTACGTGAACGGGTTGTTCGTAATGATATTCTACTCCAACATGTCTCTACACAGTCTCAACTTGCTGATGTTTTGACGAAGCCTCTCACGACTGATCGTATCTTCCTTCTAAGCTCCAAACTCATGCCCAACGCTGGTCTTCGTTTGCGGGAGGATATTGGCGAATATAGTTAAATCAGTTCTTATGCTGTTTTATTTTAGTTATTGAGTAGTTACTTTCTGTTAATTGTAAACTCTTCTCTGATATGTGAGTAGGTTATTATAAATACCCACCTTCTGTAATATAATTGTGTGGAATAGAATTACACTTTCACAATTTCTTATGTGAAAGATTTCAGAGGCAACATTAAAATGAGCATAATAAAATAAAATAAAGCTAACTTATAGTTTTTCCTTAAAACAATAACCTTTTTATAAAAAAAAAAAAATCCTTAAAAATTTATGAAGTCTCTAGTACGCCTCTTACCATTTTAATTTAGGGACAAATTTGCAACTCCAAATAAGATTGAAGACAAAATTGAAATTTTATACATATTTTAAAAGCATGAGACATGCATTTTATGTTGATGATACTATATATTTCTGCCAAATTTCCTCTATCTGAGTCACTTGAAGAATGAGTTTGGAACAATCTAAAGCTAACAAGCTCTTTTTGAATTTAATGGTAAATTTTAATTTTTGTATAGTTTGTCCGAAAAAAAAATGACACTAAGGCTGTGTCTTGAGAATACCTTAAACAAATCCCTTAAAAAAATCAATAATATAATTAACTACTCAATGGTCAGGAGGTATCTTTCTACTAATGACCATTAAAAATTTGATAGATATTTATTCTTTTTTCTCTCCTTTCATATATTCTTCTCTCCTAGTTTTCAAAAGTATAATGATGGTCAATAGTAATTAGAGGTAAGTATTATTTTATCAAAATTGTTTATATTGTAAGTGTTGGAATAAAAATTTTGGCCAATCAGAAATTGCCACGTCATTACCCAACATTGATGATGAAATTATATTTAATTAGGGATTAATTAAATTAGCAAGGATCCCTAAATTAAATTATGACGAACCCCAATATACAATTGGGTTATGTGAAATTTGGGCTAATTTTAGACGAAAATCCAAAGGGCTAGACCCTAAAGTTAGCCAAACCCAGTCCAAAAGTTAAGCCCAAAGTTAACCAGGCCCAAGCCCACCTGGGGAACTCTATAAATAGAGAGCTCCCTCCTCTATTTTGGAGGTTCAGAAGTTGAAACTCTCCAGAGAACTTAGAGAGAATTTAGAAACAAAGACCAGAAAACTCCCTAAACCTTTGAAGATCAAACACTCTCTGAACCAGAGCCTTGAAGACTAGAAGACTTGGAAGATCGAGAACAAGCTGCAAAGCCCTTGAGACAAATCTACATTCGAGAATAAGTTGTAAAGCCCTCGAAACAAATCCACATTCGAGAACAAGCTGTGAAGCCCTCGAGACAAATCTACATTCGAGAACAAGCTGTACAGCCCTCGAAACAAATCCACATTTGAGAACAAGCTGTGAAGCCCTCGAGACAAATCTACATTCGAGAACAAGCTGTAAAGCTTTCGAAACAAATCCACGTTTGAGAACAAGCTGTAAAGCCCTCGAGACAAATCTACATTTGAGAACAAGCTGCAAAGCCCTCGAGACAGATGTACATTTGAGAGAAAGAATCAGAGGAACAAATTAGAGATTGTACTCCACTACATTCAAATTAATACAAATTAAATTAATTTACACGTGTCTCATTTCTCTTCTTTGTTGAAATCTCGTGTAAACAGTAAGTACTTCGATAAAAAAAAAAAGTATTTAATAACAAAATATTTTATTATTTGTATCTTATATTTAAAAAGTATTTTAATATAACTAAATGTGTTTTTTTAACAATTATTACTTGACACATACTAAAATAAAAATAACTAAAATTATTACAAAAAAAAAAGTTAAAAAATTATTAAAGTTGAAGAAAAAATAAGGGAAAAAAAGTGCGAAACTAGTCAGTAAAGGAATCTTGTTCATAAAAATATGAATAAAACGTACTTCCTATCTAGTGTTGTCCTCCTAACTCTCTCTCCTTTTTTTTCTGCATTTTTCTCTCCTACTAACAAAAAAAAAACATAATCATGATAAATTTCCTAAAATGATAAATTTCCTAAATATTATTCAAGTGGTAAGTTTTGTCCCCAAAAAATATGTCACATCAAACAGTATGTAGGGATTGTTTGTTAAGTGATAACCTTCTGGTTTTTTTATTTTTTTTAAAAAAAAAACTATGTGTGCTTTCTCACAATTTGTTTTTACAATAATTTTCATATTTCTTAAAGAAAACATTTAAGTTTTTAGTCAAATTCTAAAAATAAAAACAAGTTTTTGAAAACTACGATCCCGTTTGATAACCATTCAATTTTTAGTTTTTAAAAATTAAGTTTGTTTTATTTGAATTTCTCTACAATAATTTTCATCTCTCCTAAGGAAACATTTGAATTCTTAGCCAAATTCCAAAAACAAAAACGAGTTTCTAAAAACGACTTTTTTATTTTTCAAAAATTTGTTTTTATTTTTGGAATTTAGCTAGGCATTCAAATATTTCTTTAAGAGAGATGAAAACTATTGTAGAGAATATTTCTACGCTCTTCTCCTAGATTACTTTGATAAAAACACGTGCTTGATAGTATTGAATCTCATAAAAACTATGCTAACTCAAGTGATTAGTTTAAGCTAACAATGAAACTTAAACTCAATAAAAGCAAACGGTACTAAATGTTGAGCAAAGTTGCTAAAATCATATGGTGGGATTTATCTCCAAGTTAGGGTATCCACTTCATTGAATCCACTTCAAGGAGTTTAGTTACTCAACTATGTTGGGATTTATGCCATAGAGCCTCGTAATTAATGATTTATTTAATAATTAATAATAATTTTGATTATTTTATTTGAAATATAATATTATCCATTATATGAAAAATCTAAGGTTATTAGTGTAATATTGAACAGTATGTAGTTGAGATACGAGAGGATCATGTTCAAGAAATAACTTAAAGGGTCATAGTATATGGATAAGGTTGGTGCCTTATCCTGGTAACACTATTGATACGGCCCACTTTGTAATAGTTACAAATGATTTGATCCAAATCGTTCATGTGGAGACATGTGAGATGGGGTATCTTATACAATGAGTTTGTATAAGACTGAACCACGAAATATTTAATCTCTCTTTATAAATCCGTTAATTGAGAAGATTAATATTTCATCAGGATGACCATATGTGACTCGATCTTAATCCTGAGTGAGTTATGAGTCTGTGAGGGCTTGTCCTTTGATTTGCATGGGTGAGAGTGGCTTTTGTAGTCGATTCAATAAGCCTATCATTTTAGAGACTTGACCAAATAGGGAGTTGGGCACATAATCCCACAAGATGAAATTCACTCCTTCTCATATAGGAT
Source organism: Trichosanthes truncata (assembly GCA_033996785.1). Taxonomy (NCBI): domain Eukaryota; kingdom Viridiplantae; phylum Streptophyta; class Magnoliopsida; order Cucurbitales; family Cucurbitaceae; genus Trichosanthes; species Trichosanthes truncata. The sequence continues at coordinate 29,372,605 of JAWPNB010000004.1, read as the reverse complement.
AAGTAGATGAGTAGTTTCCTTAAGTGCTGATTTCAGGACTTGAACAATGGGGTCTCATCCTCTCATTGGCCCGAGAGGGACTCAGTTTATAATTAGATTATAAACAGATTGTTCATTAGAGGATCAGTGGTACTTAAGGTGCAATATGTAATTACAGGGGTAAAACAGACTTTTAACCCAACTGTAATTACGAACAACTCTTGAATGATCGACTTGCATGTAATGATCATATTTATGACTCTATACTTAGTCAAATTTTTTCTTCTCCAAATGCTGTCGCAATACTGGTGCATATGGGCAATTTTTACACTTCTACACAGAACATCAAAACTTAACATTTTCTTACCAAAACTGACTCTATTTACACCTATTTTCTTATTTTTACAAAATCATGCTCTCAAACACATGTTAAGCTTATTTTTACTTAAAGTCACTATAAATGACATAAAATATGACAATAAACGATTGCTTTCTAAGCAATATGTGTAGTTTTTAGAGCTAAATAACACTCATAAATGAGTGTTATCATCGGTTCAACACCATCGTCAACTACGTTATAGGAAAACACTCAGACCATACGTTGCATGGAGTTCTACTGATGCGGTGTACATGGCCTTCAACCTATTCAAAACCCACTAAGTGTTGTTGCGCGTTGCTCTGTATACGAGTGAGTTGATCGTGACAAATTCATTCATGGCACTTAGTACAGACACAGACTTGCAAGTGTTGTTGAAAGTTCATCTGCACCTTCTTATCTATGTTGTTGGCCAATTGTGATGTCATGCAGGAGAGGCCTTTACTTCCACATCATACATGGAAGTTTCATAGGAAGACTGAAGTACCCCAACAAGTGGATAGTAGGGACTGTAGTGTTTGCACAATTAATTTTTTAGAATATGATGTAACGAGATCTCGAATAGATAACTTTAGTCTGGATAGAATTGACTTTTACACACGTCAGTATGCTGCGCAACTTTGGGCAAATAAGCCCTTTTTTTAGTGAATGTTTATTATGTATATTCCCATGTCGATAGACTCAAAACTTAAATCCATGCAACATAAGGTTTGGAACCCATGCAAGGTAATTCAGGCAAAAGAAATGAAAGAAAGGTCACATTTAAACTGCAAGGAACTACCCCAATTTCCAGGTGAATTCCCGATCAAACATGGAACCAAAAAAATAATAATAAACAATTGCAAGGAATTGCTCATTTTTCCAGTCCCTCATTCAATCGGGAGTCTGGCCAATGATTTTTTGGTCAAAAGGGAGACTGGGGTATTTTCTAATTTTATTTTCAATCTCTCATTTGACTGGAAAATTGGTTGATTATATCCTGGTTGAACGAGGGACTAGGATATTTACCAATTGATTTTCGGTCCCATGTTTGGCTAGGAATATGGCACCTATTTCCCAGTCTAACATTAAGACTGAGAATTTCAACAGTAGTCATGGGATTTGGATTTAAATAGACCACTTGAGCTTCCTTCCTTCCTGTGTAATATAAAATTTCATGTAAAACTTCAACATCTTCAAACAAAAATGTAAACATCTTTAAACATATTACATTAATATTTATTGTACATAAAACACAACAGTTTCATGCTAGCTATATTTGTGAACTATATGATGTTGAGTGGTTGTCGGCAAGTTTTTCTATTGTGTGCCAAATTACTATACCGATTGCATTTGTGAACTTGTCTACTTCTCCTGCAAATGATATTCTCAACGTTTGGCGGCGACCTACTCTGGAAACTTTTTTAGGGAGCAAGACTTAAATATCAATAAAATTCGATGATTTCTTCCACTTCGACATGTGCCCAAGTGGATGTATAGGCTCTGGGTAGGCAGCCAACAAAGATTCGACCTAGTAGGCTGTGGAACAAAGAGTAAGGGGGTCTACATTACAATGCATGCATGCAACAATTGCATGAGAACATGGAAGTTCATAGTAGTAAAATTCATGGCAACTACAGGTTCTCACCCAGGTGGTGGATACATATACAATGAAATGCAGTAGGAAACACAATTTTTACTACCTTACAAATGCTCGCATGTCTATCGAACACAATGACCAAATTACAAACTTTTCCCATTGCACATTTCATTTATCAGAAAAAACAAAACCATGATGTGTCTTTTTTCTCCATTAGCAACCTCCAAAACCAATTGGGTAGATTTGGTTATTACCATCAATACCAATTGCAAGCACTGACAAATTTACAGTAGGCCCAAGAGGACTTGAGCCCCCCTTGAACTTTATAATATATCCTATTAGTATAATATAACTCACATTTGGTAGTAGAGAGCTATGTTGTCTAAATGGTTTGAGTGCTCTCTAGCCCTCCTGCCTCCTGGGTTCGACTCCTAGAGAATGCAAATTATGTTTGTGAATTCTATGGCTCTCCAAATTGGTCTCTATTGTTAGTTTATTGTTAACTTTTTAAAAAAAAAATTGTCTCTATTAGCCTTCATTTTATAAATTTTAGAAATATGTTCGCATTGTGTCTTTATTGTATTAAAACTATTATTATTATTTAAGCAATTTTGATAAACAAAATTAATTTGAAACTAATGGTAGAGACCAATTTTAAATTTGATTGAAAGTAAATGATTAAAATGGAATGAAACCCAAAGTACGGGGACCAAAATAAATATCCAATTTTAGTCAAATTTAAAATTGGTCTCTATTGTTAGTTTATTGTTAACTTTTTTTAAAAAAATTTGTCTCTATTAGCCTTCATTTTATAAATTTTGGAAATATGTTCGCATTGTATTTTTTATTGTATTAAAACTATTATTATTATTTAAGCAATTTTGATAAACAAAATTAATTTGAAACTAATGGTAGAGACCAATTTTAAATTTGATTGAAAGTAAAGGATTAAAATGGAGTGAAACACAAAGTATGGGGACCAAAATAATATTTTAACCTTATATTAATAAGAGGTATTACTTTCATTGATTTAAAAATATATAGAAAATTGTTCTTTTAAACTAAAATAAATAATTTAATTCTTTATTTCTTATATATTTGAGTGGTAAGTCACATTTATTTTTTTTTTTAAAAAATCTACCTATAAAGTATTTACAATTTATAAAATAAAAATATTAAAAAATTATTTTTAAATGTTATTAAATTATTTTTAAATAAACAATTATATAAGAAACTATCATTATTATAAAAAAATTATAATTATTATTTCAAGTTTCATTTTTTTTATATATTTATATAAAAAAAAGATCAATCATATTTTCTATTGGACAAACTAATATCAAAATATATCAAGGCCCCGACATAATTTTTTTTTTTAAAGTCCTGACATAAAATTTTAAATTAGTACTAATATCAAAATATATCAAGCCCCCCCTCCCCCCTCACATAAATTTCTGGATCCTGGTTGCAAGTAAGAGCTTATCACCATACTTCCCCCGAGTTCCATCTACTACTAGTACTAGGTGAATGCAACTCAAGAAACCTCTTATTGAAGCACCTAAGGCCATAAATACGTGCTTGAAATATTTACCATCCTCAAGTTCCAAGTTGAATAACGTACCTGGATTTTCGATTTTCAAGATTTCACCAAACCTTAGCAAAAATTTGTACGACTCTTCTGGCAACCCCCTAGCAAGTACTAACGTTTGTTCTCTTGCCCGACATGCCTTGCCATAACTCAAGTTCACACCAAATTCATGTCGAATATCATTTACGATGTCCTTTGGTCTATATATAAGACTAACATCTTGAACTTTCGACTTGATTAGATGACCAATAACCCAACTTCTGGCTCGTATGTGGTCGTGGGCCAATATTTGATGCTTACATGTATGGATATTAGAATACTTTGAAACCTTATATATATCACACTCCTTTAACTTAATAGCCTGAAGTCTCTATTTGCATTCCTCGATAATATACCTAACTTTGTAAAGTTTCTTATTGGACTCCTTAATCCTAAACTCAAAATTCTGTCTCATTACTAGAACAGACAACCTCATGCACATATCTTTTTTTTATAAGAATATTTCTCCAACTTCTACATCTTTAGAAGAAGAATACTCAATCGACATGATGATTGAATTACCTGAAGGATCGGGCATAGAAGGACTTGGTGTTACAAGCACGGGTGCAAAATGAACCTCATTGTTCTGTACATGTTCAAGGGTGGTTCTAACATCTTCATATATCTTTTGTTCTCCACCTCCAAAAAACTCCAATTGATATGCATCTGACTCATCATATCCTATCCTTTCTAACTCATCGTCTTCTGTTTCTCCCAATCATGGACATCATGTTGCATAACATGGTCTGCATCATCTCCTAAGTTATATGCCACCACATTATCAGACAATGGAGAAAGAGATGGTGACATACTAGAATACAAGTATGTGGATGTAAAAGGCATGTATGTAGATGTGGAGGGAATATGTTGCCCTTCATCATATGGGAAGGATATAGAGGTTGATGGAACTTCTTCACCTATATTATATGAGAAGGATGTGAATGTTGATGGAATTTCTTGCTTAGGATATGTGAGAAGGATGTGGATGTCGATGGAATTTTCTGTCCTATATTATATTGGAAGAATGTTGTTGTGGATGTATATGGAACATATAAGAAATTTTGCACTCCCATATTTGGAATGGGATATGGTGAAAGGAGTGGTTACTGGAAAACATCTTCCCACATCAAGAAACTTTTTAGGTTTACATCATTCCTAATAACGACATTTTGGACCTCAATTGGAGTAAACATCCTATTATAAGGTTTAACTCATTCAGATCTATATTGTTTATTTCATAGACGCGACCTAAAAACTTCTCGTACGTAATTTCAATGTCTACATCCAACCATCTCACCTCCCCACCATCATAATCCTTTTCACTATCATTCCATACACCACCAAAACATACTCATACACGAGGCATTTTCTACTAAAAAGAAAAAAGAAAAAAAAAATACATAAGCAATTAAAAAGAAAAGATAAAAAAAGCAATTAAAAAAACTAAAAAATAAAATTACTAATCTCGACCAGTCTGTTGTCCCGGTCGGTCCATCCGACCAGGATTATTTTTTGGCTAGGATGCATATTATCTCGATCGGGATGCATGTTCAGGCAGGATTTCCACTAAACCCACTCGAGATTTCAACAAAAAATTCCATTTTTCAGAAATTTTACAACACTTTTATTTACCCAAGACTAAATGTAATGTAATATAGATTATAATACAAAAGAATAATGTAATATAGATTATAATTGCATACCTTGCTCCAAAGTGTTGTAATTTGTTGTGGGCCCAATGAGTTGAAAAAAGAAAACTTGTAGGGACTTGTGGATTTTGTGGTTATGGAAATTAATTTTTATTGAGGTAAAGTGTAAAGGTTGGTAAGGTTAGTAAAAAAAAGATGGTGAAAATTAAATAGGATTGTATTTAATACAATGGGGCATATAAGTAATTTAACATTCACAATTTCCCTTGCTTACATCATAATCATCGTCAAAAGGTCCAAAAAAAAACATTGTTTTTAAATTGGGTCTTCTACAAAACTAAAACTTTTAGCGGCCATTTTTTTTTACAATTACCCAGTGTTTTGGTGAAAATTTTCAATTTTGACCAATATTTGATATTCTTTGAATGTCAAGTAAATTATCATAATTCTTGACATTTTAAAAATATAAGCTTTTTTTTTTTTAGTGTGAAGAAAATAGGAAAAACTCCATCAAACACCATTTTTGTTTTACATTTTTCTTCATTTTTTTTTTTGGTTAAAAATGCATAATTCTTGAATTTTTTTTACAAAAAATGTCAACTAATATAAAATTCAAGTGTCAACTATATAGCATTTTTTGTAGTGAAAATTTTAGCCTTTTTTTTAATTAAAAATTTAAATGAAATGGCGCCGCTTGAAGTAGGCATGGAATGGGAAAATTTTGACGTGCACTTTTGGAGTTTTTAATAGCAATTTTCTTGACGGGGTATTATCCTTCACTAAAAAACTTATTTCTTAACGGTTATTGACCATCAAAAATACCCTTTTTAATTTTTTTTGTCACCTTTACATTATTTTTTAATTTTTAATTTTTTAAATAAGCACTTAATGCATGCCTTTTGTAAGAAGTTTTTCTTGACGGCTATTATCCGTCAATAAAATTATTCTATCTTGATTGTGAATAACTGTTTGACGTCACGCAAGCACACGTGATCAAGCAGAGTATAAAACAGTATTTGAGTACCAAGAATCGAATCCTCAGGGTGTAACGCCCAGGCCCAGGATTCGAAATCCAAATTCGGCACCTAACAACCTTGGTATTCACCTGCATCCCCTGCGACCTGGCCATGTCACCTTACTTGTCTTAAACTACTTCTAAGAGTGAAGATTGTCCCCACAAACCAACACGGGTCCTTTTAGCATGCTTTGTCCTCATTCACACGCTTCCTAGGAAAATTTCCAGGAAGTCACCCAACATAGAATTGCTCCAAGCCAAGCACGTTTAACTTTGGAGTTCCTATGATTATGCCACCTAAAAGGAAGGAGCACTTTGTTGATATAGATAGTAGCTATCAATTCTTTTAAGCCTTTCTTAACCATGCCTTGCATAGTCTTAGGATCCCTTTTATTCGAATGTGGTCTCGGTTCATTTATGTACCCTTCTTTAACTCGGGCATTACATTCCCACCAGCTTCCACCTTTGTTCATCCCCGAACCACATCTTACTGGAAGAGGTTCTGCTTTGATATCATCTTTGATAAACATGGGATTCCATCTCAAAACCAATTGGCAATGAGAGGAGTAGCTCATGTATCTTATAAATTGGGAGATCTCTCTTCATCTTTCTGATGTGGGATCCTCAACATGCCCCCTCAATATGGTGTCTCTTTAGGTTCACCATTCTTGAGTCGGATCCCAAATTTTGGATCGAATAACCGTTTGGGCTTCATGAGCTTTGATCCTAATTGTAACGCCCCGTGTTATAAAATTAGGCTGTTTTAGAATAATAGGATTATTTGTTGGAGTTCTAATTTGAAAATTAGAATTTCAATCTAGCTTTCAGTTTGGTAAATTAAATTTCTAATAATTTTAGGGAAAAGAGATATTTAGTTAAATTTTTAGTTCCTAAAGTTTGGAAGTTTAAATTTTGATTCTATCTCCAAAATCCAAGAGAAACCCAAATCCTCAATCCTTTAGGATTTTTCAAATCTTTTAGAATTTAAATTAGGACTTTATAAAGGTCTAAAATGTTCTCTTTTTCTTATTTACATTTTCATTTGGGAGAAATTAAAGTAAAAGAGAAAAGAAACTAAAACAAACCCTAGCCCCAATCTTATCTTCCTCTTTCTTCTTCCCTCTCTTTGAATGGAAGCCATAGCCGCAGTCCCCTTATCTTTTTTGTTTTTTTCCTTCTTCACGTCAACAGCTGCCGCAGACAAACCCATCCGATGTCCAGCATCGAGTAGTCCCACGTCGTCCTTTCTCCCTCTCTTGCGAATGCTGGCGATCAACCAGCAACGGTGGACCCAACCAACGCAACAGTGACTCCTTTAGCGAAAGCAGCAACAGTCTTACCCAATTCTGACAAAACCAACACATGGACTCCCATATTCAGCACTTACCCACTAGATTTCGATCTCGACCCACGTTGGAATTGTGACCCACGCTTCGTTCGGCCTTAGATCTAATTACCCAAGGGTTGACGACTTCATATTTGTGTTTTGGCCCTTTCCAAACACTTTACAACCCACAAGGAATGCATTTTCGACCACCCCACACTCCATTCAACTTTGAGTTGGATTTCCCATTGTTTTTTAGGTTTGGTTCTACGACTTCAAGCCCTGTCGAGTGCTGTCTAGCACATAGTTAGGCTGTTTGGTGCTGATTGGTAAGTTTTATTACGCTCTGCCTTCTTCGCAAATCAATTTAAGTAGTGTGGCCTTGGTTCTAACATGTAAGAACCTTCAGTTTGCAGTTTAGGCTCGCAAGGACTCTTTCGGTAAGTTTTAATGCGTTTAAGACCTTTCGCAAATCACTTGAGGTGTTATAGCTTAGGTTCTAACGCTTGAGAGCCTTCTGTTTGTAGTTTCAACCCAATTCGATCCTATTCAAACACTCCCAGCACGTATTTGAGCTCTTTTGGTGTAGTTTGGTAAGTTTTAGTGTCTTTTAAATCATTTGGAACTCAAGTTGAGTGTTGTAGGTTATTTTTTAACCATTGAAACTATTGTTCTTGTAGTTTTAAATGAATTTGGAGTCCTTTCGAACACCTTCCAATGAATTAGGCACCATCCGACAAGGATTAAAGTCTATTCTGGTAAATTTTGGTTGAGTACCTTTAGTATAAGCCCTTGTGAGCTTGGTTTAATGTGTTTAGGTTGGACTCTAATCCTTGGTCACTCTTTTTTTGTAGTTTTGAAACACTTCCAGTAAGAACCCTAGCCAATTTAAGTAAGGTTCAAGTGGTAAGGATTCATTAGACCCTTTTTAAACTTGTTCCAAGTGTTGTAAGTTTAGTTCTAAACTTGAAAATTCTGTTTGTAGCCTTGGTTTGCCTTCAAAGTGCTCAAAGTTAGTTCAAGGGAGGGTTTGGGTAAGAAAGTCCCTCTTGAACACTCTTTTGTTACGAAAAAGGATATTGAACACTGATCAAGCTTTTCGAACTAAGTTGTAAACTTGGAATCTTGTCCTTCTTATATAGAATCTTAGTTTGGACTGTCTTAGGAGCGTTATAGGCCGTGGTAAGTAGAATTCTACCTGATGAGTCTATTTGAATATGTGAAGCATGTTGTATGTTTTCTTGTGATGTTATTATGCGATCTATGTATCTCTCCATGAGCTGTTATGAGTTATATGTTCTGATATGTGTGGGTTGTTGTGATGTTAAGTTATTTACCCTTGTGGTTTGGAGCATGTTGAATGTTGAGACTGTTTGAGATTGTGTGATGCTATGATGTTTATGTTGAAAACATGATCTTGTGGATAGTGGGTTGTAAGCATGGTCTAGAAAGCATGTTTAGGATTGCATTCTAGGTTGTTGTGAGTCTGATTAGTGAGGTCAGGAAACCTTAAGTTTTAGGTAAAAGTGGATGCTAGGGTCTCGAGTATAAATGGTCGAGGACTAGCATTGTGATGAAAGAATATGAGATGGATACCAGGGTCTCGGGTGTAGATGGTCGAGGGCTGGTATTGTTTAAGGAAAGTAAATGAATATCAAGGCCTCGAGTACAAGTGATCGAGGGGTGATATGTCACTATTGGGTGTCGAGACCTCGGGTATAAATGGTCGACATGCCAATATTGGATAAAGAGGAGCATCGAGGCCTTGGGTATAAACGGCCAAGGGTCAGTGTGATGAGTCTTGAGGCAAGTATTGAGGCCTTGGGTAATGATAAGCCTTAGAATTAAGGCTTATTTAACTCCCAATTGCTTAAAATATTCTTGTTTTGACTTAAGATCATTTGAAAATAGTCGAAAGATTGCTTCAATTTAAGAAAGAAATAAATATGATGGCATTTGGGATAGAGTTTTAAATAAATTAATCTTATTTGCAGGAAATATGGAAATTGCAAAATCGTGATTTTGCAATCTAGAGCAGTAGAAAAGTTCAAAAAACGAAAATTTCTGCGCAAAACCCATTTATGGAAATCTTAATTACCGCATGAATTAAGGGCATTGGAGCACAAAATTTGGGCATTTTCCAACCCTAATGAAGGTCTATAAAGGGGGAAGAAAAGGAGGAGCTAGGGGATTCGTTTTGGAGGCGTTTTGGGAGCTTATTTCGTGCGTTTTTCCTCTGTTTTTCTGCAACTTTTTTTTTCTTTCTATTTTTACGAAGAAGTTTAGCCTCTGTTTTTAGTTCTCTTCAATTTCTTCTTGTATTACTGACTGATGTTGGCAATATAGTCTTGTTCTTCATTCGATTTTCGTTTTGCATTAAGTTTCTATTTAATTCCAGCCTCAGTTTCGTGGGTTTTTGTCCAATTATTCCTCTGTTTTCTAGTTTTTTTTTTTTTTTTTTTTCTGTTCTTCACCAAGAGCTACTGCTATATTAGTTCTATTTTTGCTTTAATTTTTATGAAGGTTTGTTTTGGCTATGATTCTATTTTTGCTTCAAGTTTTCTGTTTTTAATGAAAAAGAGAAACTTTAATGTTTTGCCATAAAACTTTAGGCCTTGTTTGATAACCATTTGATTTTTGGTTTTTAGTTTTTGAAAATTAAGCTTGTTTTCTCCCAATTTCTCTATAATGGTTTTCATCTCCCTTAAGGAAACATTTGAATTCTTAGCCAAATTCTAAAAACAAAAACAAGTTTTTGGAAACTATTTTTTTTAGTTTTCAAAACATGGCTTGGTTTTTGAAAACATAGGTAAAAAGGAGTTAACAAAACAAGTAAATCCATAGGTGGGAGTAGCATTTATAGACTTAAGTTTCAAAAACCAAAAACCAAAAGTCAAATGGTTATCAAACGGGGCCTTAATGATTTCATTTTCAGTTTGAAGGTTCTGTTTTGCTATGATTCTATTTTTGCTTCAAGTTTTCTGTTTTTCCTCTGCTATGATGGTTATTATGTTGGTTTCGTTTTTGCTTCAATTGTTATTTCGTGGGTTTATTTTTCTAAAGTTTATGGTTTAGTTTTCAGTTTTGTTTGATTCGGTTTTGGATGGCAAAATCCTTTAATTCCTTTAAATCTTTGTTGAATTTAGCATTTTAATATATTCTTCTAGTATGAATTTTTATTCTAAAATTAGTTGTCAGATTTTTACTTTCAATTTGAGCTAAACTTCTTAGGGGGTTCAAGGATGTGAATTCCCTAAGAAGTAATTGTAGACAAAATTCCAACTAAAAACCAAGCCTACATTTCAATTGTTTGCTTGTGTTGAATAAATTTTCGTTGAGATCCTAGAATGATCAACTAAGGTAGCAACTCAAGCTTAAATCTAATACCAACGGGGTTAGTGATAAGCGGATTTCGCAAAAGTAATGGAGAAAAGAGCTTAGACATAAGCCAATCGTTACCCTAGACATAGGGATTAAGGACTCCAAAGCCCATAAAATTGTTGAGCCGAATTATCTAAGATAGATGGACTATAGACATATAAGTAACTCACTTAGCCTCCTAAAAACCTAAATTCAAGGTGAATAGGAGATGCAATTTTGGTTTACAATTGAGTGTGGAGTAGGTGGGAATTATAATTTTGGCTTGCAATTACAACTTAGGGCAATGACACTCTTGAGCCCCATCTTATTCTAAAATTCCCTTTGCAATTTCATTTACTAAGCTTATCTAATTTTCTATCTAATATTGCCAATTCTAGATTCTGCAATTCAATTCTGCAACTTTTCTTTATTTCCATTATTGTCATTTCTCGATTCTGCAATTAGATTATGCAATTTAATTCTACAATTTTTCTTTATTCCAATATTGTCATTTCTTGATTATGCAATTAGATTATGCAATTTTTTTTTAACACACCAACCCAACCTCATCTTTGCAATTTTAGTTTTCAAGTTGCAATTTTCCTTACATTTTGCTTAGCAATATTTTTGTTACACCGTTCCCTTGGGATTCGATACTTGGTACTCACATATAATTTTATATTACTTCGATCACGTGCGCTTGCATGTACACCATCAAGTTTTTGGTGCCGTTGCTGGGGAATGACAGTTTTAACAAAAATTTTGTTTTAGCAAAAATCGTAAGAGAAGATTGCAACTACAATTTCTCCTATTGCAGGAGGAGTTTGATTTCAATTTTTGAGGGATAGAAATTACAAAAAGACACAATGTGAGGTTGATTGCTTGAGAAAATCCACAAGATGGAATAAGACATTATTGCAACATTGAGCACACAAGCTTCATCATTAAGCTACATGATGGAAACTTTGATGATGGGAAATCTCATAGCTCATTTTAACCCTATCTCTTCTATTTCTTGTGTTTATTGCAAAGGAAGTCATTTGTTTGAAAATTGTCCTTATAATCCTGATTCTTTATCTTATGGATTTCTACCTAGCTTTGCAAATCAACATCAGTACCAGTGCTTCCAGCAAGGGAAGATGATTCCAAAAGAGTCAAGCATCGAAGAACTCGCAAGGGAATATAGAGCAAAGATCGATGTTGTAATGCAAAGTCAAGCCGCATCTCTACGAAGTTTGGAAATCCAGGTGGAACAAATCGCAGATAAATTGCAGAACAGGTCCTAAGAAATTTTGCTTGAGAATATATAGACTTCAAAACAAGAAGAAGAAGAAAAAGAACGTGAGGTGGTGTCACTTAAAACGGAATTGGAACATGAAGACCTTGAACTCCTAGTAGAAGCAAGAAACGCTCCAACACTTGACGACATTAAGGAGCCAAAAGGAAGAGAAGAGATCAAAGAAGAACCACCTTAAGAAGAGAAGGAAAAACAAAAGGAAGTTGTAGTGAGCCATACAGTTGCAATTTCATCGCAATTGACATCCAAAGTGCTCCCGATACTAGAATGCCCTACTTTCGCTTATTGCAGTTTGCAAGAAATGCTAAATCAAGAAGAATGCAGAAGTGAGAGCATGGAGGATGACAATATGCAGTATGTGACACAAATTGCAACTGCAATCTCTACTTTTAGAAACATACGTAAATCTCTTGAGCAGGCAAGACCCGTTATGATCAAAGCACCTCAACTACGACTGAAATCTCATCCAACATCGAGACCTAGGTGCAAAATGAAAGAACATAGTTGCGGTCTCCCTACTGGAATTGGATAAGTTACCTTGTCTTTCTTTTACGTTAAAAAAAAAAAAGGCAAAAAAAAAGTAAAAAGAAAAAAAAAAGAGAGAAACTTTCAACTTTTGAAATTCCAATATGAATGAAGAAGTTAATTCATAAAAACTCTGTCTAAGGAGGATCCTGTCAAGGTTGAGGTATTTAACTTGACCGCTAAGGGAACACTTCTACCTGGGGATTCACCTGGGAGTTTGATGAATCAACTTTGAGTTCAAAAATTGAAATTTCCAAAAAGTAACTTTGCATTGAGAAAAACTATGTGAACTTTTTGATGCTCTACTTTTGAGTTTTAGGAAAATATAAGAAGAAAAAGCGGGAGGAAGAAATTGTAGTTGCAATCGCGAAAGCAAATTACAATTGCAGTTTCAGGAGAATTCTTTGTCAAGACTTCCAACAACCCCGAGGACAGTAATGGCAACAACAACACATTTTTCTCTGCATAGGGGAGTCTCTCTTTATCCTATCTTTCCAGCTTTGTTAATTGTTATGGTTTAGTTAAGTTCTTTTATGCTTATTTAGTTTATTTGCTTTCATGAATTCTGAAAAATATATATATAAAAAAAAAAAAATCTACTCCTCGCACAAGCATGCCATAAAAATCATGTTCCAAAATTAAGTACAAATTGTTTTCTTTGGTGTTTTGTTAAAAAACTCTTAATGATGATACCTAGAGTTTTCTCAACTTTCAAGTACTTTCACACACAACTTCAAGTTTTCAAGATCATAAATTTTGATAAATTCTTTTTCTCCATTAAACATTCGAACCCAAATTTCCCTTGTGTTTATCCCATCTAATGGACTTAGGAGAGTTTAGCTTTGATGCTTAGCATATTAAGTGACCCAACTATGCCCGTACCCCTGTTCTTCTAGTTCTTAGTCAATGGGGACATTGACCCATTTAAGTTTGGGGGGTGAGTTTTGTAATACTACCGTTGTAATATTATGTTGTTGTAATAGTACGTTGTTGTATTATGTTGTAATAGTATGTTGTTGTAACACTATGTTGTTGTAATAGTATGTTGTTGTAATATTATGTTGTCATTGTAACAGCTGCTAGGACTTAAAAAGAAAAAACAAAAAAAGAAAAGGAGATACTCCTCCTTCTAAAGTTAACTAAGTAACCAGAGACAGTCATGACACCCATGATTTCCTTTGCATGAAAGGTTAACTTAGGAAGTGAGTATGTGAAAACGGTCTTAGCAGTGATTTGTGCTCGTAGTCAACTACTTTCACCACAAAGCGTTAGTAAGTTGGAACGAAGGTACAAGAGACAGTAAGACTCTCATAAAAAAAACATTTCAAAGGAAAAAGAAAATGAGACCTAGCAGCAGCTTTACATAAGTTCGGGGGAGAAAGGAAAATGCTTGTAATGTAAGTGAACTTAGCTTGTTGAACAAAGAATACCACCCTAGACTATATGACTATGACTTAGGTAGGATAAGCATAATAGATGGGTTTGCATAAGAATATTTTATCTTGAAAAAGAAAAGTAAAAGTTTTATGTGAGAAAATCTTGGAATTGTGTAAAGTGTTAAAAGTTTGAGACCTCTCCTGAACAACGTATTCCTTTTTTTTCAAAAATACAATTTGAAATCATTTTGTGAAGTGTTTGCTTGTGTATGTGCTATTTTTTTTCTAATTGCTTGAGGACAAGCAATATCTTAAGTCTGGGGGTGTGATAAGCCTTAGAATTAAGGCTTATTTAACTCCCAATTACTTAAAATATTCTTGTTTTGACTTAAGACCATTTGAAAATAGTCGAAAGATTGCTTCAATTTAAGAAAGAAATAAATATGATGGCATTTGGGATAGAGTTCTAAATAAATTAATCTTGTTTGCAGGAAATATGGAAATTGCAAAATCGTGATTCTGCAATCTGGAGCAGTAGAAAAGTTCAAAAAACGAAAATTCATGCGCAAAACCCATTTATGGAAATCTTAATTACCGCATGAATTAAGGGAATTGGAGCACGAAATTTGGGCATTCTTCAACCCTAATGAAGGTCTATAAAGGGGGAAGAAAAGGAGGAGCTAGGGGATTCGTTTTGGAGGCGTTTTGGGAGCTTATTTTGTGGGTTTTTCCTCTGTTTTTCTGCAACTTTTTTTTTTCTGTTTTTACAAAGAAGTTTAGCCTCTGTTTTTAGTTCTCTTCAATTTCTTCTTGTATTACTGACCGATGTTGGCAATATAGTCTTGTTCTTCATTCGATTTCCATTTTACATTAAGTTTTTGTTTAATTCCAGCCTCTGTTTCGTGGGTTTTTGTCCAATTATTCCTCTATTTTCTAGTTTTTTTTTTCTTTCTGTTCTTCACCAAGAGCTACTACTATTTAGTTCTATTTTTGCTTTAATTTTTATGAAGGTTTGTTTTGGCTATGTTCTATTTTTGCTTCAAGTTTTCTGTTTTTAATGAAAAAGAGAAACTTTAATGTTTTGCCATAAAACTTTAATGATTTCATTTTCAGTTTGAAGGTTCTGTTTTTGCTATGATTCTATTTTTGCTTCAAGTTTTCTGTTTTTTCTCTGTTATGATGGTTATTATGTTGGTTCCGTTTTTGCTTCAATTGTTATTTCGTGGGTTTATTTTTCTGAAGTTTATGGTTTAGTTTTCATTTTTGTTTGATTCGGTTTTGGATGGCAAAATCCTTTAATTCCTTTAAATCTTTGTTGAATTTAGCATTTTAATATATTCTTCTAGTATGAATTTTTATTCTAAAATTAGTTGTAAGGTTTTTACTTTCAATTTGAGCTAAACTTCTTAGGGGGTTCAAGGATGTGAATTCCCTAAGAAGTAATTATTGCCAAAATTCCAACTAAAAACCAAGCCTACATTTCAATTGTTTGCTTGTGTTGAATAAATTTTCGTTGAGATCCTAGAATGATCAACTAGGGTAGCAACTCAAGCTTAGATCTAATATCGACAAGGTTAGTGATAAGCGGATTTCGCAAAAGTAATGGAGAAAAGAGCTTAGACATAAGCCAATCGTTACCCTAGACATAGGGATTAAGGACTCCAAAGCCCATAAAATTGTTGAGCCGAATTATCTAAGATAGAAGGACTATAGACATATAAGTAACTCACTTAGCCTCCTAAAAACCTAAATTCAAGGTGAATAGGAGATGCAATTTTAGTTTACAATTGAGTGTGGAGTAGGTGGGAATTGTAATTTTGGCTTGCAATTACAACTTAGGGCAAGGACACTCTTGAGCCCCATCTTATTCTAAAATTTCCTTTGCAATTTCATTTACTAAGCTTATCTAATTTTCTATCCAATATTTCCAATTCTAGATTCTACAATTCAATTCTACAATTTTTCTTTATTTCCATTATTGCCATTTCTCGATTCTGCAATTTAATTCTACATTTTTTCTTTATTCCAATATTGTCATTTCTTGATTCTGCAATTAGATTCTGCAATTTTTTTTAACACACTAACCCAACCTTATCTTTGCAATTTTATTTTTCAAGTTGCAATTTTCCTTACATTTTGCTTAGCAATATTTTTGTTACACCGTTCCCTTGAGATTCGATACTTGGTACTCACATACCACTTTATATTACTTTGATCACGTGCGCTTGCTTGTACATCGATCAGGTATAAATGGTCAAGGGTCTATACGTTGTTAGTCATCGAGGCCTTTGGTACAAATGGTCACCGATCGATGCACAATTCGAGGCCTTGGGTAAAAATGGTCAAGGGTGGAATGCCGAGCACCGTAGAGAAGCATTGAAGCCCTAGGTATAAATGGTTAGGGGTCAATGCAACTCGAAGGGTTAGTCTTGGAGAGTTTTTTTAATAGCTAACTATGAGTGTTGAGTGAGCTTATGGAGCTTGAGTGGAGTTAGTGTGCATGGCATGATGCAGGATTTCATGTGTTAGACAATTCTCGTGTTTTACTTGTTTATGTGTGTTGAACATGCTACATGTATTATTCGTTTTTAAGAGCATGTTGGATGCATGTGAAAAGCATGTTGTTTGTCTTGTTTGATGCTTGGTGGCTCACCAGGTGTGAGCTACTTACTAAGTATGCGTTATGCACTGACTCACCAATAGTTTGCAGTTGACTAAGGTTTTCATGAGCTTGGTGGTGAGGAGAAGACGTTGGAAGAGGCCACCAGCGAGACTTTAGCTTTTTGATAGAAGTTTCTTTGAAGTTTCTTTGTTTGTCTTGTTTGATGCTTGGTGGCTCACCAGGTGTGTATGCTTACTTTGTCCATTCTTTATCTGTTAAGTCTTTATTCGAATTAGACGTGTAGATAGGTTCTTTTGTTTAAGCTTAGCTACTGAACAAAACTTTGCTTGTTGTTGGAAATTTGGTTCTTAGTTTTGGTGTCTTAAAAGGTTATGGTTTGTTTAGAGACTTGTGAAGTTGTTTATACTGGGAGTTTGGATGTCTTTGCTGTTGTTTGAAGTTGTGGGAGTTGTTGTGTTGGTTAATCTGGTTTTAGAAATGTGATATTTTTTTCTAACAGGTACTAGTAAAAATTTTGGTAACTTGTAGTTACGTCGTTATGCTGTCAAATTTTTTGGAGCATAATGGTTATAAGTTTAGTAGCGTTCCCTAAGTTAGGTTAAAATTTGGGGGCGTTACACAGGGAGAGTGAAATTGCTTTTGAATTGAATAATTATTAGAAATATTGATGACTTGAATTATTTATGGAAAAGATAACTAAAAGATGTTTTGAAAGGAAAATGGACTAAAAAACATACAAAGAAAACGGTGGAGACAACAAGATTCAGAGTTGTTTAGGGGATCAAGCACACTTTGGACCATAATTATGCTTAACTAACTATGCCAATTAATTAACTGTCATTAATTCATAGGCCTAGAGCTAACACGGTTGAAATCTCTTGTTAGTCTCATTCAAACACCCTTAACTAACCATTAACCTAAGTGTCCTTAGTGCCAATTAGTCAATTAATTAAACTAGGCCCACTCATCATTAGCCTCACCTATCCTTTGTTAATCCTATGTCACTTAGGCAAATTGTAGGCATTGAATGAATTATTTTTATCCTAAATTCTCTCTTTCAAGCTTAATTTAGGAAAATCAACAACTAATTAGTGGCCAATTAATTAGAAGCATTAAGCACAACTCATTCAAATGAATTCATAAAGAGCAATTAATAGGCAATAGTATCAATTAACACATAATTACAAGTCCAAAAGTACTCTCAACCCCTAAACAATTAAATTTAGCCACAAATACTCATTAAACAGTGCATTATACCTCTAATTACAGCCCTAGAAAGCATTCAAAAGAGTAGAGAAAATGGTAGATAGATCGTCGACCTCAAATTCTCAATTTTTGCCTCGAATTCTGTGATCTCGAGCCTAAAAACCGGTCTCGAACACTCCAAATCAAGCTCCCTAGGTCCCAAAATGGTATGAAATTGAGAATTGGCTAAAAATTCTAAAGTTGGTCTCCTCCAAAATGGTCTCGATGCTTCGAACAGAACGAGCTTCCCTCGCGTGATTCCAATGTTGCGACACTACAAGGCATTGTCTCAATGCTTGCTCTTGGGTTTGCAACTAAAACTTTGGAGTTTATATGCCAATTATGGCGTCTTGATGCCATTCTCTCGGCCCAAATGCCTTTGGAAGCTTCATTTCTCATCCTTGGCTTCAAATAACATCCCTTGAAGCTCCATTTTTTATATTAATCACTCCAAATTCATAAATCTTCACCAATTGCTTAGTTTCCTGAAATACAAGAGAAATATGCATAAAAGATTACCAATTCACTCCAAAACTAGCTAAATAATAAGGATAAATATAGTACTAAATTAATGCTATCAATAACCGTCAACAATAACCTTTTTATTGACGGTGTTCATCCGTCAACAAAACATTGAATAGTTGACTGCTAATAACCGTCAACTAAGATAAAAATGCAGAGTTGGCCCAATTTTGACATATTTTTATGGAAATAACATTAATAAAGCTATCAATATTGATAGTTTATTGCATCAACTTAAGTATAAACATTTTTTTTAAGTTCAATAATTGTCAATATATGTATTTTTTAATTAATAATTTATTTTAAAGTAAAAATGTTTATTGATTGTTTTTTTTCATAAGCGTCAACTATACAAAAAAGTCACGCACCAATAAAGTCCAAATTTGTAGTAGTGCTGACAAAATTTTCATCAGGGCTCGAAGAAATCTCAAAAGAAACTTCTACATCATCTTATTAATCCTTTATGAAATCATCATTATTGTTTGATGAAACCTCTACTTAGTTGTTGTTTCACAATTGTAGGATCAACATTATCTCTGCATAATGTGTTCTCCTGAATTGATTCGTCACTCTAATTCCACCCTTAACTTTTATCAACTTAAGCTGGTCATTTCCAAGATCTTCTACCTTTGGAACATCCCACACACGTTTGTTCTTAACCACTTGCACCACCTTCCAATTATTACCATATTTTATATTATTGAGGTAAAATACCGGTTGTGCTTGAGTAGCAAAGATAAAAAGGTCATTAGCATACCAGTAGTGAGATGTATTAATTGATCTCAACCCTAAATCAAAGTGTGATCTATTCTTTTTACTGTTTGTGTCGAACATTTACATTTAAATATAATAACACGTTTTCTCTTCACATATTCTAAGTCTAACACCTCAGTCAATACACCATAGAAATTCAACTCATCGCCTTGTCCTTTACTTTCTCCAAGCACCATAACTCCACTATTCTATGTAGCCTAACGATTATCGCTCGTTATAGTGTGAAAGCATACTCTATTAACAATGCATCCACTATAAGGGTGCACTTGCGAATTAGGTCCTATCGCCATTGAGTACATATCATTAGATATTTTTTCTCTTACACAATGAAAGAACTTGCTAATTCATTCATATACGTTACAAATCTTACTCATGATTAAAATTAAATTTATAAACTCTCATAACTCTAAACTTACATGAGATTTGAACCAACTAGGAAATTGGAGTTGGTGTCTTTGATATAAATTGTGGGCGGTCTATGCCCCAGGATGAATTAGTCTCAAATGTTGTCTATTAACACAACAAACAAAAGTTACGTCTCAAATTTATTTCAATTGCATATTGAATTCGGGATTGAACTTAGAGTGTTCGAGACGTACACACTATAAGACTTTATTTCATCACAATTGTTTAAAATATACCAATGTGCTATCCGTTTCTCCTTAATTGATAAAGTTCTTGAGGTTGAGCCCCCCATTAGTCTTGCACTTTGTCTAAACACTTCAAAGTCATCACAAATCTCGTCATGAGAATTTGGTCATCATTTCATTCGTCTCTATTGAATCTCGTTTTAATGCCACTTAGATACAACAAACAAAATTCAAAGATTCATTCATTACAAATGTTTCTACTATGGAACCTTCAAGATGTGCTTTGTTTCGCACGTATTATTTCAATGTTCAAAAACTTCTTTCAATAGGGTACATCCAACTGTAGCTAATAGAATCTATAACCCTAGTTTCATATTGAAAATGAACTGCAAAATACACCACTACATCGAAAAATACTAGTGGGAATATTTTTTCCGACTTATAAAGTATGATTATAATATCTGATTGTAATCAATCCAAATCATTTGTGCTATATTATTTTTCTGCATAGATCACGGAAGAATGTACATAGCTCAACTACAGTAGTGGACACATCCTTAGGTAAATATCCTTGAACACCAATAGGGAGAAGTCTCTGAAAGCAGAACATGAGAATCGTGGATTTTCAACCTCCATAGTTTTCCATCGTTGACACTCATACATCATGATATATTCGACACAAACCCATAAAAAATTTCACTGATTTCAAAAACTTACAGAAATCGACCTTTTTCCAATAGTAAGTGTGTACGCAGCATGTGGCTTTACAACCCTATTGCCTATCTTTTGCAAGTGAAGATCTTTCCCTATTCAAATCCTTAAGATCCAACCCAGCGTTTGTCATGTCCTTAGTTTTTCCCTCAATATTTAACAATGTGCCAATTAAGTTATCACATATGTTTTTTTCAATATGCATTACATCCAATTTATATCTTAACATAAGTTTTGACCAGTATGAGAGTTCAAAGAAAATACTCTTTTTGTTCCAATTAAGAATTTGTTTCGTTTTCTTATCCTACTTTGTTTGATGTTTACTGAGCACATGAAAGTTTAGCATACTAACTTCTTGTAAGATTTCGTCTCCATCTATTATGACTGGAGGAGGTCTAGGTTTCGACTTTCTATCAAATTGCTTACTCCTACGTCAATTGTGATTCTCCAGAAGATAACGTTGATGTCCTGTGAAAGAAAATTCACCTCTTATCTTAAAGGATGATATATCTTCTTTACAAATGGGACATGCTTGGTAACCCTTCGTACTCTACCCAAATAAGTCATCGTACTTAGGAAAGTCACTAATAGTCCACAACAAACTTGGTGTGTAGTTGAAAGTACTCACTACTAACTGAGTCATAAGTGCGCACACTATTATTTTATAACTCTTTCAACTC
Source organism: Trichosanthes truncata (assembly GCA_033996785.1). Lineage (NCBI taxonomy): Eukaryota > Viridiplantae > Streptophyta > Magnoliopsida > Cucurbitales > Cucurbitaceae > Trichosanthes > Trichosanthes truncata. Next base: position 29,351,353 of record JAWPNB010000004.1, on the reverse strand, counting down.
TTCAATCAATTGTTGCAAGTAAACATCAATTTCTTTTCTAAGAGATTTTGGCCCAGGAATAAGTAAAGAGATGAAGAAATTGGTTTCTTTCATGCATTTCCAATGTAGCAAATTATATGAAACTAGCACCACTGGCCACATTACTGTACGAAAGTGATCATATTCCCTAATGGATTAAATCCATCTGAAACTAATTCCAAACGAACATTTTGTGGTTCTAAAGAAAATTGAGGGAATTCACGATCAAAATGCTTCTACCCTTCACCATCAACTATATGTCGTAACATACCATCTTCCTCAATACGCTTACTTTATGCCACCTCATTTCAAAAGTAAAATATTTTGATGAAAACAATCGCTTCAATCTTGGTATCAATGGAAACTGACGTAAAATTTTATGCAGAATCTTCTTCCCTTTTCCATCATTGACTTTATACCGAGACTCACCACATGTTGGACACTTTTGGCAATCAAAAAATTCTTTCCAATATAATATGCAATCGTACTTGAATTAACTTATAACCTAGCCCTAAGTCACGCAACTTCCTCGTAGCTTCATAGAATGAACTAGGTATACATGCACCGATTGAAAATGCTTCATTTAACAATTGTAGTAACATATCAAATGATTTATTACTCCAATTGTTAAGAACTTTGATATGCATCAACCTCACCAAAAAGTTTAATGACGAGAATTGCGTACACCCAAGGTACAATTGATTACATGCTTCGGTTATTAAATCCTCAAATAAGGTTGAAGTATCATTTTCATGGACATTAGGAGGCATCTCATTTTCAAAATTTTCTTCATCTATATTCACTTTGACATTTGGGACATGAAGGTCATTTAGAATGTTGAACACCTCATTCTCTTCATTGAAATCATTAGACTCTATAGTACTTGATCCATCATCGTGTACTGACAAAACTGTATAACTTTCAAACCTAGGTAAGTTGGTTGGTTTTTGATAACGCTCATTTATGAGGGTTATTTAGCTCTAAAACATAGGCTTATTGTTTGGAAAGAGAGTATTTATTTCCATAATTCATGTCATGTAGAGAAAATTTAAGTAAAAACAAGTTTAACATGCATTTGAAATCATAAATTTTTAAAAGTTAGTAAATAGGTGTAAAAGAAGTAATTTTTGTAAAGAATTTGTTAAATTTTGTTGTTTTTGTGCAAAAGCTATAAAAAGGACCCAGATGCACCCAAAAATGTGACCGCATAATAATTTAGAAGGAAAATTTCAAGTGAAGCTGAAAATCAGGTGAAATGTGCTCAACATGTGGCCGCAACTAGACTTAAATTGACAAAATTTCAGAAATCACGGATTTGACAAATTTTTAAAAGATACTCCATCAAAACTACTCAAAACAAAGGATTATGGAGGACTATATCTTCTCACACTGATTTCGACAGAAACCCTAGACCTTGAGGTCCGTAGAAAGTGGCCAAAGCTCCATTTTCAAAAAGCTCGAATTGGAGGATTTTCTTATACACTTATGTTGTTTTTATTTTTTTTCAGTTTTTTTTCTTTTGTAACCACCACACAGAGTACCCCTAGTGCTGTACAAGCTATGTTCGGACACTCTATTCAAAAGAAAAAAGTGTAAATATTTGTCTCTCCTTGAAAAAGGTTGAGCAAGTTAGATAGAGAAACAAGCTAGGTCTTATTGCTTTACTTTTCTTTCTTTTATTCAATTCAGTTTTTAGTTTAAGTTACTATTTTGTACTTCAAGTTTAGATGCTATTTTTTTCTCATTCAAAACTCAAATGTATTCCATTCTTTATTACATAATGAAATCAGTTTTTATTCATTCAAGTTTTGTTCTTTACTTTTTGCATTTTACTTTCTTTTCCATCATGAGCTAAGTTCCTTCTTGAGGATTCAAAGATATGGATACCCTAAGTAGGAAGAAAGTCCCATCTTGTACATAAGCAACCTTACTCAACACTTGGAGCTATTTTCTTTTATTAAGTTTAAGTTTTATTGTTAGCTTAAACTGATCACTTAGGTGAGCATAAAAAGTGTGGAGTTTAATATTGAAAAGGTTGGATGAAAAATGGTTTTCATAAAAACAATGTAGGAAAAGTACCTATAAATAAGACTTTGTTTTTGTACCTACAAATAAAGCAAAGCCTTTAGAGTCACTAAGTTGTGTGCTTTCTTTACCTAAGTTCAATTAGCCATAGACATATGTGTTTAATTACTTAGGCTCTTAAAAGCACTTAGAAATGGGTTGAATAGATGTTGAACTTGACTTACGTTTTCAAGTGTTGATTAGGGTAGGTTGCAAGTGCAATCATAATGCATTCTGCTCGAACCATATAGAACTGGAAAGAGTGAGATGCGGGCGCATATGGATGATGCATAATTTTTGTAATACCACAGTGTATCGATCAAGTTTTAATATAGTGTAAGTAAATTATAAGTATCGCCCATAGGATTGAGTTTCTAGCTCATTTAAGTACCATAGATAATAATGCTCGATTTTATTTAGAGATAAATATGTAATGGGAGTGAAATTAAATAGAACAAAGCTAAATAATGAGAAAAATCAATGGAAAATGGATCTTAGGGAGTTGATTTCACCAATTAAATTCATGATTTAATTATACTGAATGCAACAAACAAACATGCAATATTTCATAAGTCAAGAACACTAAATTCATAACTGACTCTCTCAAGTACAATTAATTGTCAGGCACAAATAGAAACTAATATGTCTAATTAGTTTTACTAACATGCAAGCCCTTAGTCTAAGTTTTTTGGAAACTTCTAAAATGATCCTAAATGTTCATAGATTTTAGTTCACTTAGTCATGCAATTAAGGTCTAACTCTAAATTACCTCTCTAGAGCATAAAATTTAGAGATAACAACGTTCAATCCATGGCCAAAGGATTAAAAGCATTAAGCAAGCAATTGCATGAATGGAAAACAAACATCAATAAAGTATTGAGTAAATTAAAACATAAAATTCAATGGCTACATCAATATAAACCCAAAGACAAAAGATCTAGCCAATCATGTTTATAAAATAACTGCAAATTCTTAGGCTAAAATCCATAACAAAACTACAAAAGCAAGGGTAAGAAGACAAATCGAATCCGACATGGTGATAACTCATCTCCAGTACAATCTCCATGATCTCGAGCTTCAAAGATCCATCTTCTATGCTCCAAAATCGTCTCCAAAGTTGTGATTCTGTATTTAGGTCAAAACCCCCAAAAAGAATCCCCTCCAAATGACGCCCAAAAAAGAAAAAGTCGTGGTGTAGCGTTGAGATGTTCTCCATAGTGTCTCGACTCTATGGACGGAGGTGGAAACACATAGGCGCACGTGTTTGGCTTAATTGTAGCGTTGATGTAAAAATCTATAGCGTCGAGATGCTACCCTTGCTGGAAAATTGCCCTGCACAGTAATGCTATAGCATTGTTGTAGCATTATTGTATCATAATAGCAAAAATCATTAAAGCCTATAACATTGCCAACCTCTTAAGCTTGCTTCTCAATTTCTTCTTCTTCTAGAGCCTTAATTTCTTCTATTCTTGCCTAAATGCTCATGATTTTTTCGATATATTCTTCAAAACTTCCTTTCATTTCAAATGCTTGATTTCTACAAAATAAACAATTATGCACATAAAATTTTTCACTTAAGCATCAAAACTAGCAAAATAACTCATATTCATGTGAGGATTAAATTTATTAAACATATCTATAGTCGATGTTCGAATTTATCGTCCCTAAGATTCATTCGTGATTTGATATAAATATATATGAAAAGTCTTGATTTTCAATAACGATTAACATGGTAGAACTGCGAAAGTTATTATTGTACTGTAACATTTAGAATGACAAAGTCATTGTTGATGGAACAGCAACTATATAAAATCTAATTTGCAAGATCGTCTCACTATTCTTCTATGTAAAGAGAAGAGTGAGACAGAACTTTATCCTATCACTTACTACTACAAGTTTGGACCGTTTGGCTTTTGTTGATAGTTGAAAAATATCAAAACAATTATAAAATTTAACGTTTATTCATCATTATTATTCTAGTGTCATTTTTTAAAACTGTCATCGTTTCTATTTTAATTTATGATTAAATACTATCAACTATAACTCTTTTTAGAGTCATTTTAATTATCAATTAAAAATTTTCAACTCAAAAGAGGGATTGTTGACGAATGAAAATCTTGATATAGTGGGGGATTGATAACTGTCAACTATATTGAATTTTTGGATCTTTACCTAAATGATAAAACTATCGTTGATAATTAAAAATGAGTGTCAACCAAAGTTTTGTTTTTGTTTTTTTAGTACGAGTGTCAACCAAAGTTGACATTTTATGATTATCAATAAAATTGTTATTAAAAATATTATGTATTTAAAAATTGAAATTAAATTTGTATTGGCATTTACTTTATAAAACATTAGTTAAGGTGTCAACAAAATTCAAATTTGCGATAGTATCTTTTGTTTGTCCTGTATAGTTAACAACTAGAAATATGATTGAAAGTAGAGTTGTACACAAATACATTAGAACCTTGTACATAAAAATAAAATTCAATATTAAAAATTTTAATGGAATTAAACAAGTCTAATCTACAAAGACAATAATAACCATACTATATATATTTATGGTATAAATACAATTAAAGGTGCTTTCTATATGCTGCCCTAAAAATTCCATTTTTTACTCTTCAGGATTTCAATTCCAGTTTTCTTTATTTAAAAATGGCCCCCAGAAGAAGTAATAATAACTCAGAATTATTGGGAAGGCAATCACCATTCCAACCATATCACCCTTTAGGGGCCGTTTGTTTCATGGTAATCCAAGATTCCCATGGAATGAGCATCTGGATTATTTCGTTTGTTTTGTAGAAATGTAAGATACCTTGGCATATCAAGATGCCCGGGTATCCTAGGATGCCCATTCGGAGGGCATCTGGTTAAATTCGGATGCCCTTTGGAAACATGGGTTTTTAAGATTCCCACATTGAAGGCATCTGCTTATGATATATTTGCCCCTTATCAATTTTCTTAATTTTACATTTTTATTTTTATTTAAAAATAAATTAATGATTTATGCACTAATAAACGATCATATGTAGTTAGCTATATTTTATATTTCACATTTAGATATAAAATAAAGCTGATTTAAAATTGACTTAATATTAAATATTAAATATTTTATAAAAATATCAAAATAATATAAATTAATTTGTTCTACAAAATAACACATAAATAGTAGTATAAAATAAATTGATATACAAATATAATATTAAATTAACAACACCAAAATGCATGTGATATCAATTTAATTATATTAAACTAATAATTAAATTATGTAAAGGTTAGCAAGGGTATTATTGGTATAACAAATAATCTTAAGACATTCTCATACATAAATCCTGAAAACAAACATGACCATCTAAATATTCCCAGACATCCTTATAATTTTTTTTGCAAAATAAACATGGTAATTTAAAGATGCCGGACATCTAAAATTTTGGACATCTAAGATTCTGGGCATCTGAAGATGCTGGAAATCATGATTCTCTAAAAACAAAGGCCCCTTAGAAAGATTTTTTTTGACAACATGTGGGATGGGAGATTCGAACCTCTGATTTCTTGGTCGAGAATATACATTTTACGCCAGTTGATCCATGCTCATGTTGACCACCCTTTAAAAAGATTAACACACAAACCAACCAGACCTAAATAAATAGGTGATATCAACAATTGTATGTGAAAACAAATTATGTTTGATTTTTATTGATGTTGTGTATAATTTGTATAAACAATTATTAGGGCTCTTCAATGTTTCCTCATTTTCCAATTTTGTCCCTAATCTTTTTCAAATTTCAATTTCATGCTTGATGCATTTTTTTTTTCAGTCTAGTCCTTATTGTCACTAAATGGCAAAAAATAAAAATAAAAAAAAAAGATCGATGACAGTGTGAACTTTAAAATGATGTTTTTTATGAGGATACAAGTTGATAATATGAAATACCCTTAGACTTTAAGGATATTCCTAAACTTTGGGATAGGTTTCAATGCCCCTAGATTTTGAATTTTACCTTTGAACTTTGTACTTTGTCTCTATTATTAATTTGAAATTAATTTTTATTGAAATTGGTTAAATAATAATAATAATTTCATGCAAGAAACACAAAACGTGAATATATTTTCAAAATTTATAGAGGGAAGACTAATAGAGAGATTAATTTTTTTTAGAAAATGTTAACAATAAACTATCACTAGGGATCAAATTTTAAACAATTTGGATATTTGAAAGTATATGGACTAAAATAGAATGCAACCCAAAGTATAGGGACTAAAATGGCATTTTAACAAAACAATTTCAATAGCAATGATGAAATTAAGTATTTATGAAAGTTTAGAGACTACAATAAAATAGTGAGAAAAACCTGAATAATAGTGGTACGCAATGTCATCTCATGGAGGCCCATGAGTTTGGAAATGATAGCGATGAGCATGAGATTGATGAGGAATCGAATAACCATGGCAAAGTCGAACAAGCGATGATGTTTGGCTATGCTTTCATGAAAATGCCCAAACTGACATGGAACGAGCCTAGCATATGTTTGAGAACATTAAGGCAACTTGGAGTTGGGTGAAATGGGTTAAAATACCCCACTCCTTATAGTGGGTATATAACTCCACTCCACCACCTTCAATAGTGTTCACTATTGAAGTCTGCACATTTATCGAGGAACTCCATCTCTCTCTCTACCTTTCTCCACCTTCCTCTTTCTCCATCCATCCCATGTTAATAATAAGTATTTTAACATATTTAAAAAATGTAAAATGTTTATTTATTAATTTAAATATTTTTTTTGAATTTTTTGTTTTATAATTTTTTCAAAATTATTCAATGACATCGACATTTTATCGATATTTCCATTAAATCAAGACTTCAAATTTCTGTCGACATCGACATTTCAAACATTGATGTTAAGTAACTTACGTCAAAATTTTAGAAAATCTTGCAAAATATGACTACTTTAGTAAGAACCTTGTTTGACAGAAAAATATCATTCAATTTCATATGATAATAAACAACAAAGTTTATTTAAAATTCGTTAGAATTTGAAATCACTCAAAATCCTACACACAAATAGGCCAAAAAATAGAAAGCTACAATAGAGACAAAGTTTAACTATAAAGATGCTAAGAGTGTGTTTCATTAGTGACTTAAGGACGAAATCCTTGCACATCAGATTGTTAACTTTTGTGTTTAAATGATAATTTTAAAATTATAGGAAAACTAGCAAAATATTATTGTCCCGTAGTTTTTCTTATATAAAAATATCATTTAATTTCATATGATAATAAACAACAAAATTTACTTAAAACTCGTCAGGTTTTGAAATCATAGATAAAAAAACCATCTATAAAAGATGGGGTTACAATAAATACTAAGTTTAACCATAAAATGCTAAATTTCTAAAAGCTATAGGCAATAGATATGCAATGGAGTTGAAGGTAAAATTAGAACAAAAAATTTTCCTCAACAATCTTTTACATTAAACATCAGACATTGTTATGCAATTAATTTTTAACTTATATATATAATGAAACACACTCATCCTAGCAAACTTGCTTCTCATATAAACTAGCATGACTTGATTCACACTCATTCTTTGTATACAAGATCTTAACAAGCAAGTTCGAATGTCTACTTATTTCTTAGGCCTCATAGAGACAACCAACTCCTCCCTAACATGCTACAAACCACAACTGCTGTTATCCTTCCATCCACATCTAGACTCATTTAAAACACATTAAACATGCCCAACCATCAGTGATATTCTGAACACGCGATCCCTGAACACTAAACACTTCCAAGGTATTCTAAGTAGCCAATTAACCAAAACCAACTAACCAAGAGAAACAAACCCCAGCCGACCATTCAAGCGATTCAGGCATACTATACTCGAACAACATCCAACCATCACAAATAAGCATCACGTAACATCTAGTCCAATAACTCAAGCGCCCAAATTCAAAAAAAAAATAAGGAACTTAAAGGGGCTTAAATCTAAATGACTATTTACTAACAAAGAACTCCAAGATTTAAGGCAGCCCGAACTCGAATGCTTGATCTTGAATTGCCAAACAAAGTCCTACACATCATGGTTAAGTTTTAAAACACCACAACAGCCCCATAAACACAACAAAACTCCTAAAACATGTGCCAATGAACTCCAATCTCACACATAGCGTCAAATAAGGTGATAACCATAACACCCAAAGGGAACTTACCCTGAAACCGAGACCAAAGCCCACTGGACAGCAGCTCGAAACGACTCGAACTCATCCAAAATGGCCCTTAAAAGCAATGGGTGTCCCGTAATTGAATCCTATAATCAATGGGTTAGTTTCGAATCACCAAATCCACCCTTCAATTCAATTCTACCACCCATAAATCACTTCGAATAACTTTCGAAACACTTACCCACGATGATAGGAGCGTTACCCACATCGAAACGAATCGAAAGCTAGTTGGCTTTGGCTCTGAAAGGTCCAATTTCACGTATTTGATATCCGAAGGCTATGGGTAGTATGAAATCATACATAAAAATCCATGGGTCAACTTACAATCACTCAATCAGTACCTAAAACCAACTTTAAATTCCAAAAATCACTGGGATCGTTGCTGAAAAACTTACCAACTTCAAATTGAAACCAAACGAAGTTGTACAACGCCAAGTTCAAAAAAAATTTAGCTCCAAAATAGCCTCCTACTTGCTGTCTATACAGAATGCACAAAAGGGAGAAAGAGAGGTGTGGTTGGTCGGACTACAAGCGGGCAGCGTCAGCGGTGAGGTTGCCGTCCGACAAGCTGAGCGGTGTGCAGACAGAAGAGGCAGTGTGCTGCGCGAGGGGAGCTGGTGGCGTGGCTGGGTGCAGGTGGACGACGATGTGCTGAAGGCGTTCCGGCGAGGCTGCTGTTTGCAACGGAAGGGAGAGAGAGTGTGTGTGTGTGTCAATGGGAAGGAGAGGAAGAAGAAAGAAGGAGAAGGAGAGGAAGATAAGGATGAGGGAATTTTCTTCTTTTAAAAAAAAAAAACCAAAAGCCCTATATGCCCACAAACAATCTTTCATTCCCAAAATGCCCTCTTTAAACTTCCACAGTTTCAAATTAACCCCAAAATCAAAATACTTATTTAAGAAATATTCCAACTAAATTCCAAAATTTTGAAAATAACACACCTGAATAAGTCGGGCATTACAGTCTCCTTCCTCTACTCCTCTCTTCTGTATCTCCTCAAAACTTAATTGTCTGCATTCTGTATCTCCTCAAAACTTAATTGTCTGCATTCATGTGTTATTACACCTTTTTAACTTTAATTTGCAATGATATTTGGATTTCATTTTTAGAAGAATTAAGGCTTCATTAATGAGGGTCTGTTTGCAAACATTTTTGTTTTTGTGTTTTTGCTTTCCATTTCATGTTTCATTGTTGGTTTCGAAAAAGGGAGAGAGAGAAAAATGTGTTTGATTCTTTTTTCTCTGTTTTTTGTTTTTTTTTTCTACGGAAAAAAAAAAAAAAAGAAGAAATGCATTAGTTAACCCATTTCCTTGTTTCTATTCTCTTAAATTTCAAATTAGGAACATTAATTTCTTAAAGAGTAAAATATTTAAAATTTCTTTGATATATTCTTCATTTTTCTAAAAACATATTTATTGTTGATGCCAAAATATGGCTAGAGCAAATCTCACCTAACCTTTACATGCTTCAATGGTAAATTTGCTTAATTGGAGATAGTGGTGACCTACAAAAGAGAAAAAGTTGTCGCTAGTATGGCGCTTGCAAGGCTCCGATGCTCAAGTCATAGAGGAAGAAAAGTATAGCAAGCTAGAATATAGAGAATGAAGTTGAAGTTACCTCCAATGGCATTATAATAAGGTATTTGCAAGATCTTTTGACCTAGATTTTCCATATTCCTCTTAATATAAGAGTCAAAGAGGTTTCTCTATCTAAGAATTGGATGTGAAAATGTTAATCTAGATAGTGTTCTTTGGGCTTGTTTCTGCTTTAAGCTCTTATCATTTTGACTTTTATCTTGTTTTAGGTATTTGATTAAGTCTAAATTTCACCCATAACATTTATCATAAATTTTATAAGAAAAATATGATAAAGTAAGTGATTTTATTTATGTTTTTAAAAAATTGGGAAAAAAAACATAAAAGTAGAAACTAATGTTTAAAAATTTTGAAATTCGTCTACAATTTCAAGGATTCTTTCCAGAATTTTTTGAACATATAAGGAACATAAAAAAAAAAATAAAAAATAAAAAAAAGACCAAATGCTTATCTATAATCTATAATATATTAAAAAGCTACAATCTTGAAAAAAAAATTGGACCATTATATCCCTTTATTAATTTATGAATTTACTAAGCATGCCATTTAAATTTTTTTAATTTTTTTAATTAATTAGAATGTAAAAAGTTAGGAATAAGAAGAGCTTGAATATGAAAAGTTTTGCTTATTTATTTCTAATCATTTATGCTTTTATATTTAATTGAAATTAATAATAGAATTTCAAAAGTTTTCTAACTTATCAATCTCTATGTGTATATATATGGAGTTCTCTCACTTTTTTATACAACAATTTAGCTCTTTTGAGGAAATTAGTTACCCATGTGTAGATCCGAAGAGCGGTGAAAAAGAGATCATCGTAAATATAGTTGGAAGGCTGGTCGTTGGATATACCACATCAATTGATTATTGGAATTGGATTGAGCTTCAAATTGCATATGAATATAACATGGAATTGGAGGAAGAAAAGGAAAGATTGGTCAACAACAACCTGCACAATTAGGACAAGGAGATCTAGGAGACCACGGAAATGAGAGTCCAAATTTAAATGAGGTTTTGAGAGTTTGTTAATGAAAATGATGGAGCTTTTTTGGAGCATTTTTTCTCTCTCTTTTAAATCTAACTCTCTTTTTTAGGTTTTTTTTTTGCAGTTCTCTTTTTGAATTTGTTTCTTTTTATATTTGTTCTTCTTAAACTTTTTTACATTTAGTAGTGTCATATAACACAATGATTATTATTATTAGAAAATAAAAGCAAACATCTTTGACGAAAATTTTTAGAAGTTCTTATCATTTATATTTTTCATGAATTACAAATATACCAGTTATTTTAACACCATCTTATCCATTTGAGTTCATCATGAATTACAAATACAATATTTTCATTTGACCATACTACTTCTTTTATTCTTAAATAATATTTTCTTGTGAGTACCTTAAATAATAATTAATTCATTAATAAATTTCACATACAATTTATATTAATTTAAAATATAAAAACTCCATACACATTACAAAAAGCATTTAAATTAATTATTCAATATAAAGTATTTATCAAAATATTAATAAAAAATCCAATGAAATAATAAGTTTTAGCCAATACAGTTTTTATAATCTTAATAAAAACAATAATCGTTTGTTTTAATTTGAAAAAAAAAATCTTAATAAAATATTGCAAATTACAATTTTTTAAAAAAACACGTTACAAATTACAAATTGATTTTAAATATTCAATTCAAATTTATGTTCTTTTTACGTTTAAATTTTAAATATTTTGAATGATTATAAAATTTAATTTAAATGGTAAAAGTTTTATTCTATTGAATTATTTAAATTTAAAACAAATAAAAGAAAAATCTACTTAGTTATGCCTTAACTAACTTATTACTTTTGTAAGTTACAAATTCAATATTGTTTAATTATTAGGAAATGTAGTCACAGATTTAGTGTTTAAAATTTATTACCTTTGTAAGTTTCAACATTGGTAATTATTAGTAAAGGGTTACAAATTTAGTTTTTAAAACCAATCATCAATGAAAAAAAATAATTACCTATTTAAATTCCAACCGTTGAAACATATAAATGGAGTGGAGGTAAAATTCTGTACAATCTCTACAGTTGAACTTTGGGATGAGTTGTAGTTATGTCATGTCAAAAAATTAAGAATAAGCTAGCCCAAGAGTTGGCTAATGAAGCTACTAAGAGGGAAACGAAGGAAATGTGGGATGTCAATTTCCATTATGTGTTCCTGCACTAGAGAAAGATGATGGAGTAGAAAGTTTTTTGTTATTTAATTTATGTTTGAATTTATTTTATTATTTAACATTCTAATCACTACGTACATTACTATCCAACCAAAGTAACACTACTTTGATATCAATTTCAAGTGTGCAATTAGACCTCGGCCCATGATTTTACTACTTTTTGGACTTTTCTCCTTTTTCTTATTATTTTCTTTAATTTAATTTTTCTCCAAAGATTCTTTATTGTTGTTGGACTAGAAATTGAACTAGAATTCCTCCAATCAAATATTTTCTTTATGAAAAAGAAATTATTATGAAATAAAAGCCCCTTTTATTGAGGTGTTGTCGATCGTAGAAGAAGGTGATTTGATTGATTTTTCTTAGACCAAATTAGTAAACCGTTTGTTCTTGCTACTACAATTTGTTATAACTTAAATTTTAGTTATTTAGGTTTGGTAAAAGTTAAATATGATTTATTTAATTAACTTGAATTTAAGAATCAACTAAATAATGACATATATAGATATTAAAAGTGAAAATTTTAAGAATTTCACACCCTATTTATGATGTTTATTTATTAATATATTTTGTTTAACTTAGATTTCAAGATGTTTTTAAACCCTAACCAAAATTTGTTTTAGAAAATATAAAAATGTTGTTTTTTATTTTTCCGTTTTATATTTTTCAAAATCAAACTCACTCTTGATCAAGTAATAATTAATAACATTTTGCCCAAATCATTTGAGAATTAAGTTATTTCATAATAAAAAAAAATATACACATGCATTTGCACGTGGTAATACACTAGTGTTTTTAAAAAGCTAGAAACGAAGGCAAGACCGTTACCAAACAACCTCTATGATTAGTTTTAAAACAATTTTCTATTCTTGAGAAAATTATTCAATAAAAATATGTTTGAATAATATGTTTTTCAAAAATATTTTTCCATAGAATATTCCCATATAAATTTCTAAATGGCCTATATTTTATAATAAATAACGAATGTTTTTCCCTCTAAAACTATTTGTGATTCGAATATGCACATCATTAATCTTTTCTCAAAGCAAATTTGCAAAAACAAAAAAACTGGTCAAAACAAGTATGCAAACCAACATTTTCTAAAAACCAAATAAAAAGTATGCTAACCAATATATTTGGTTATTTTGACACTTAAATTGTACCTTCTATTTTGATTTTTAAAGCTTTGAAATCATAGTTTCAATAATCCTCTAACTTTTTTTTTGTCAATAAATGAAAATAAAATAATTAACCCTCCAACTTTCGTCATGCTCTTTGTTATAAAAAATGTTACACTCGATGTAATGCCAGCCAGGGTAATACCGATACACTCTTATGTAGGAGTGTACATGGGTTGGGTTGGGTCGGGTTGGGGAGTTTTTTGGACCAACCCGAAAATAACCTCCCAACCCGATCAACCCTATTCATAAGAGCAACCCAACCCAACCCAACCCATATATTTTCGGGTTGGGTCGAGTTGGGTCATCGGATTGTTCCCTTTTTTTTCCCTCTATTTTTTACCTGTAAAAAAAGAGCAAAAATATCATAAGACAAAGTTCATGTAATCGGGACGAACAAACACCAAGTTACAGATATTTGCTAGTAAAAAAAAGGAGATGAAGCCGCAGAAGTAATCAGAAGGAAGAAGAAGTTGAAGCATTGTCAGCCATAGTGAAAATAAAAACTGACCAAAGGAGAAAAAAAAAACCTAGAGAGAAAATGGTTGGTTTTATTTCTATTTTTGGAGAGAGTATATGGGTTCCATTTAAATAGGACCTATTGTACAACTAATTTCACAAAATTACAGGAAACATAGATAATATAATACAATCAAGGCAAGATTAAAGGAAAAATCTAAACAGATTTTGTATGCCTAATATCTCTCACTATGATGGTGAGCAACGGGAAGACGAGGGTTGACGTACGACAACAGAATTAGAATTACTGCTCGTCTGGAAGCTGCACAGCAAGGGAAGATTGCTCGATGATGAATTGAAAAATTGGAGAGAATCTCGATGGATGGTTGCTTGACAACGAACTGAAAATAGAGAGATTGAGAGCAGAGGGAAATCGGAGAGAATTAAACTCGATGGATGGTGCTGCATAGGAGAGAATCAAGAGATTGAGAGGAAATCGGAGAGAATCTGCACGCGATGGATGGCATTGCGTAGCAGAGAATCGAGAGATTGAGAGCAAAGGACTTGGCTGCAGCTGGAAGTGAAAGGAAAAACATGAAAGTGAAGCCCTAAAATATCTTTTATATTTATACGTATATACCGGTTCGGTTCGGGGTTGAACCTGTGGTTTTTTCCTTCAACCCGAGAATCGAACCGAATCGGCCGGTTCTCAAAAATTACAACCCAACCCAAACCAACATCTTTTCTAACCCAACCCAACCCTTATGATTCAGGTTGGGTTGATCGGGTTTTTCGGGTTGTCGATTTTTTGAACACCCCTACTCTTATGAATGAACCATGTACATACAAAATGACAAAAGTATGATCTCAATCTTATTGATGTGGTTAGGTTAAGGCATTATATTCTCGACCAATTTTCTACTCATACATATTGTTGAACTAAAAAAAAAAAATCTTAATGGTATATATGACCGTTTCTTTTTCTTCCATTCATGTATATTTAACTATAAACCTTGTCTCCTTAGTGTCTATGTTATTTTTCATTTCTCTCTGACCTTATAACTTTTAATGTCATCTTTTATGTATTGATTTTTTTTTCAATAAAATATTTACCATTATTGAATATTAAAATTTATGGACATAATAATGATGATATGTGACATTTTATTATTTTGGCTGGTAATATCCTATATTTGAATTTCATTAAATAGACATGTCCATTCATAAAATTAAAATCTACCAACTTGATAACATGACCTAACCCCTAATATAATAACTTATCCAATCCTTTTTTTTTAAATAATATCAATCGTAAATGAATTGCTAATATGCAAGTCAAATTTGAACATACTTTAATAGATAAAATACCTATTACTTAGCTATTACCTATATTACCTTCTCTAAGATTGACTGTTGGATCTCTCACACATGTTTGTTGAACTAAAAAAGCTATGTGACTCATTAAAACCGGTACTATACTAACAACTCCAAGCTCATGATAAAAAAAAAAAAAAAAAAGAAATGCCATTTTTAAATTCACACATTTCATCATTGTTTAATGTGCAGTGGAAATAACAAATCGAATATATAAACAATAAAATTGAAAATTTTAAAGATTAGGGATAGAATTATATTTAAAAAAAAGTGCATGATTATCAAAGTGAAATTTATATGATTTTAACCTAATAAAACTATTTGAGAACATGACATACATAAATTAAATATGCATGCATGAGAGTTGCTAGTCAGGAATAAAGAAAATAACAATATTTGAATGATATGAGATAGGGGTGTGCAAAAATCTAGCTGAACCAACAAATCAAGTTGGACTGAACCAAATCGACTAATTCGGTTCGGTTTTTTAAATTTTTTTATTTTCTTAGTTTATCCATTTAAAAATTTAAAAATTTTGGTTCGATCTATGGTTTCGTTCTTTGAAAAATTGAAAAAATTGAACCGAAATAATTTTAAGAAAACATTCAACCCAACCTATTATTAATTTAACCCACTCCCTTAAAGGCCCACAACCCTAAAAGCTCAAAGCCCATTCCTTTAATTCTCTAACCCTAATCCTAATCCTAACTTTCATCTCCCCTTCAACATTTCCGCCTTCAAATCCCCCTCTCTCCTTCTCCCTCTCTTCCTCTCCCTCCCTCCCCTACATCTAGTTTCGACCCTCTTCGTCGCCACCCCTCACCTTCTCACGGCCACCAACCGCCACCATCCATCACTCTTCCATTGGCTACTAATAGTTGTCAGCCTTCCATCTCTCACCGCCACTTATCGCCGCTCCTCCCTTTTCATCTGCTGGGGCTAGAGCATGTAGACAACATGGGTTAAATGCCCATTCAAAATCGAAACAAGGAATTTTCATCTTTCTCTACCTCTTCCTCTCTCAGTTTTTCATTGAAATTCATGCCCTCACCGCCCATCTCTTTCATCGT
Organism: Trichosanthes truncata; assembly: GCA_033996785.1. Taxonomy (NCBI): domain Eukaryota; kingdom Viridiplantae; phylum Streptophyta; class Magnoliopsida; order Cucurbitales; family Cucurbitaceae; genus Trichosanthes; species Trichosanthes truncata. The sequence goes on along the minus strand of JAWPNB010000004.1, from coordinate 29,335,154 downwards.
GTCTCTGTTGCTTGCTTGCTTTTTTTTTCTTGAATCAATCTATGTTGCTTGCTATCACTTTGCAAAATGGAGACAAAATTTGGTTAAAACCATACTGAACCAAAGAAAACTAAAGCTTATTGGTTCGATTTTTAACCGAAATCAAGCAATTTTTTTTTGTTTAAGACCTTTCAGAATCAATGTGTTCAGTTTGATCACTAGTTTTGGCCAAAATTGAACCGAATCAAACCCTGCATACCCCTAATATGAGAAAGCAAACGACACCAAATAGACTAACATAAATAATGGGATTTCTTTGGAAAAATTTTCTTACTACAGTAGTATGGATACTACTCCAATTTATTGTTAGTCACATTAGCATCATTTAAGAATGATGTCGAGTTCAACATAATTAAAGCATTAATTAATAAAGAAACATTTATGATATGAAGGGAGAAAATATGTACTACAGAAGTACTAGAAAGTTTCCCAAATTTCTTATAATCTTCTTCAACAACATGTAAACTATTGCCGAAGGAAAAAGAAAACAAAAACCAAAATTTTCTTTTAAGTAATCTATAATATAATTTAATAATTGATTAATAATTAAATTAAAATTTTAGTTTTTATATCTATTTTATCTTGAATTTTAAAAAAATAGTTTTTACGGTAAAAAGTTTCAATTACACATTCATGAACTTACAATTTTGATTCTAACAACTCATTGCCCTCATACCCATTACTACACGTTGACGTGAGACACTAATTATTTGACTAATAAATGATGATTTGGAGATGATAATAAATAGCACTACGGAGTAAAGTTAACATGATAAAATATGGATAAACACACTAAGAGAATGTTTGGGGCTCTGAGTGAGTTATAATAGTTTGGGTTATAATAGTTTGTGGGTTATAATAATCTATGGAGTTATACAATATGTGTTTAGGATGCAGAGTTATTTAGTCTGGGTTATAATAATTTATGTTTGAGGTGCATAGTACTCTACATGCTATTATAACTACCGGCTTCAAACAGCCCCTAAGAGTCTATTTGAAATGACTCTAAGTGCTTAAAAAGTAGTTTTTATTATGAGTATTCTAAATTACATTTGAATATTCTAATTAGATGTTCATAATCTCCAAAGATTATCTGCTCTTAGTTTATTTCTTTCAAATTGGGATTTAAAGATGATTTCCCTTTCTTCTTAGGAATTATGTAGATCTTGTAAATCCTATGAATAGTGGTTGTATTGAGCCTCTTGAAAGGATATATATACAACCTTAATATGTTCTCTAATTGCTTCTTGTGACTCTTGTTTTATAACACGTTATCAGCACAAATCTCTACTACTTTTTTTTTTTTGCTAAAGAAGTTCCCACAAACCTTGGTTCTTGGTTTGAGTCATAGCAAGGAAAATTTTGTAGAGATTGGAGTTGATTCATTGGAATACCAAGCCAAGTTTTGAAAACTAAGGCCTCGTTTGATAACCATTTGATTTTTGAAAATTGTGTTTGTTTTCTCACTATTTCTCAACAATGGTTTTCATCTTCTCTACAATGGTTTCCATCTTTCTTAAGAGAACACTTGAATTCTTAGCCAAATTCCAAAAACAAAAAATTGTTTTTGAAAACTATTTTTTTAGTTTTCAAAACTTGGCTTGATTTTTGAAAACACATCTAAAAAGTATATTAGAATGATAGGAATAAACACTTCATACCGCAGCGGAAGCATTGGATCGTCTTTGATTTATTTAGAATTAAACAATGAAAATTAAGGTTAAGCATAACATACCTTGAAAATATGGAGATTCTTCTAGCGGATCTTTATCTCTTCCACACAGTCTTTCTCGCTATGCTCGAACACAGGACCAAGGCTTGTGGGAGCCTCTTGAAAGAAAATCCACAAGGGATTAAAGAGGAAAAGGTCTAGAGAAAATTTTTTAATTCTCTCTATTGAGGAGATGTGTGTTGTGAAGAATGCACAATGGCTCACCCCTAGGGTCCTATTTATAGTAGTCTAGGGAAAATAATTAAATAATATATTTTAATATCTAATATATTAAAATATATTTATCTAACCAATTTGAATCTTATTCAAACCGTTTAAAATTCTCCTACGACATCTATTTCCTAATTTGAATCCAATTCAAATTTAATAAATATATTTTATTTAATGTATCTAATATACATTAATTATTTTAATATTTAATGTATCAAATACAATAAATATATTTTCCTCTTTTATATTTAATATATCTAATATATTAAATATTAATTTGAACACTTCAAATTAAATATTAAATTTGAACATTTCAAAATTTTCTTTCAACTAAATTGATCTTTTAGTGTTACTATGAGCTAGCAAAGGGACCTTATGGACCTACAGATTATAAGCTCCAATGATACAAAATTAATTAATTAAACTCTTTAATTAATCAATTTTCATTGATTAATTATAGGGGTCACTCCACTATAGACCTACAGTTGCACTCTTATGCACTGTAGGACAGGTTGTGTCCATAGATATAATCATTACATGCAAGTCGATCCTTCACGAGTTGTTTGTAATTACATATGGGTCAAAAGTCTGTTTTACCCCTATAATTACATCTTGCACCTTAAGTATCATTGATCCTCTAATGAATAATCTGTTTATAATTTAATTATAAATTAAGTCCCTCCCGGGCCAGTGAGAGGGTGGGGCCCCATTGTTCAAGTCCCGAAATCAGCATTTAAGGGAACTACTCATCTACTTACCCTATATGGGAAAGAGTTAATTCCATCTTATGAGATTATGTTCCCAGCTCCCTATTTGGTCAAGTCTCCAAAATGGTAGGCATATTGAATCGGCTATAAAAGTCATTCTCACCAATGCAAATCAAAGGACAAGCCCTCACAGGCAGGAGTTCATAACTCACTCAGGATTAAGATCGAGTCGCATATGATCATCCTGATGAAATATTAATCTTCTCAATTAACGAATTTATAAAGAGAGATTAAATATTTCGTGGTCCAGTCTTATATAAACTCATTGTATAAGATACCCTCATTCACATGTCTCCACATGAATGATTTGGATCGAATCATTTGTAACTATTGCAAAGTGGGCCGTATCAATAGTGTTACCAAGATAAGGCACCCAACATTATCCATATACTATGACTCTTTAGGCTATTTCTTGAACATGATCCTCCTATATGTCAACCACATACTGTTCAAGATTATACTAATAACTTTGGATTTTTCATATAATGGATAATATTATATTACAAATAAAATAATCAAAATTATTATTAATTATTAAAGAAAGACTTAATTACGAGGCTTTAGGCCATAAATCCCAACAAAGAAAACATGGAAAGCCATAAGTGGAAGTAGTATTTATAGGCTTAATTTTCAAAAACTAAAAACTAAATAGTTATCAAACGAGACCTAAAAGAAATAGTTTTCAAAAACTTATTTTTGTTTTTGGAATTTGACTAAGAATTCAAATGTTTTCTTAAAAAAGATGGAATTTATTGTAGATAAATGATGAGAAAACAAGCATAATTTTTTAAAACTAAAAACAAAAAATCAAATGGTTATTAAACGAGGCGTACTTTTTTTGGTTTTCAAAATTTGGCTTGGTATTTAAAAACATATATAAAAAGTAGATAACAAAACAAGGAAACTCATAGGTGCATGGAAGTAGTATTTATAGGCTTAATTTTTAAAAATGAAAAATGAAAAATCAAATTCTTATTAAACGGGACCTTATTAACCACATTATGTTTTAATTACAGGTAGGAAAGAGGAATGCTTGAAAGAAGAGAGAATATATATATATATATATTTTTTTAAATAGATGGCTATCAAATTTTTAGGGGTGGTCAAGAAGAAGATATTGTATTTTGTCCAGCCTACTTTTATTTTTATTATTCCTTAATTATTTCGTGTATTTGTTAAAGTAAAAGGGTTTAAGGTAAAAAAAAATGTTTGATAAAAGAAAATTTAAATCAAGATTTTTTTTTCCTCTCAAAATATCTTCTAACCACTTCTTCTCCAACTCTTTTGGTCTTCATCCCACAATTATCTCTCCCTAATTTTCTCATTCTTCCTACTCTCACATTTCTTTCTCCCCAATTATCTCTTCCCTGTTGTCACTCATTCTTATAGTGTTAATTTCTTATAAAAGGGGCCTTGATCAATTAGAAAAATGGGAGGGGTAGAGAAAACTTGGAAAAATTCATAAAGAAAGAAAGGAGAAGCAAGTTTGGAAAATTCAAGAAGGAATAGAGCTTTGAAGAAAAGAGAAAATACTAGGAGATTTTGAACAATTGACTTTCAAACCTCACCTTCTCTCTCTTGAACTTACACTCTTGATAGGAATTAACTCTTCATCCTGCAGCGGAAACATTGGATCGTCTTTGATTTTATTTAAAATTAAACTAAAAATAATATTAATTAAGAAAACTTACTTTTGAGATAAATATGGAGAATATTCTGGCGGGTTTTATCTCCTCCACAAAGTCTTTCTAGCTATGACTCTAACACAAGATCAAGGCTTGTGGGAGTCTTTTGAAAGAAAAACCTCAAGGGATTGGAGAGGAAAAAGTCTAGAGATAATTCTCTAATTCTCTATTGAGAAGATGTGTGTTCTATGAAGAATGCCCAATGACTCACCCCTAGGGTCCTATTTATAGTGGTCTAGGGAAGATAATTAAATAATATATTTTAATATCTAATATATTAAAATATATTTATCTAACCAATTTGAATCTTATTCAAACATTTTAAAATTCTCCTACGATATTTATTTCCTAATTTGAATCCAATTTAAATTTAATAAATATATTTTCTTTAATGTATCTAATATACATTAAATATTAAAAATATTTAATGTATCAAATACAATAAATATATTTTTCTCTTTTATATTTAATATATCTAATATATTAAATATTAATTTGAACACTTCAAATTAAATATTAATTTGAACACTTCAAATTAAATATTAATTTGAACATTTCAAATTTTTCTTTCAATTAAATTGATCTTTTAGCGTTACTATGAGCTAGTAAGGGGAACTTATGGACCTACAGATTATAAGTTCCAATGATACAAAATTAATTAATTAAACTCTTTAATTAATCAATTTTCATTCATTAACTCTAGGGTCACTCCACTATAGACCTAAAGTTGCACTCTTATGTACTGTAGGACAAGTTGTATCCATTGATATAATCATTACATGCAAGTCGATTCTTCACGAGTTGTTCGTAATTACAGCTGGGTCAAAAGTCCGTTTTACCCCTGTAATTACATCTTGCACCTTAAGTACCATTGATCCTCTAATGAACAATTTGTTTATGATCCAACCATAAACTAACTCCCTCTCGGGCCAGTGAGAGGGTGGGGCCCCATTGTTCAAGTCTCGCAATCAACACTTAAGGGAACTACTCTCTACTTACCCTATAAGGGAATGAGTGAATTCCATATTGTGAGATTATGTTCCCAACTTCCTATTTGGTCAAGTCCCCAAAATGGTAGGCTTATTGAATCGGCAACAAAAGCCACTCTCACCCATGCAAATCATAGGACAAGCCCTCACAGGCAAGAGTTCATAACTCACTCAAGATTAAGATCGAGTCACATATGGTCATCCTAATGAAATATTAATCTTCTCAATTAACGGATTTATAAAGAGATTAAATCTTTTGTGGTTCAGTCTTATACAAACTCATAGTATAAGATACTCTCACTCACATGTCTCCACATGAACGATTTGGATTAAATCATTTGTAACTATTATAAAGTGAGTCGTATCAATAGTGTTACCAGGATTAGACACACTCAACCTTATCCATATACTATGACTCTTTAGGTTATTTCTTGAACACGATTCTCCTGTATGTCAACCACATACTGTTCAAGATTACACTAATAACCTTAAATTTTTTATATAATGGATAATATTATATTGCAAATAAAATAATCCAAATTATTATTAATTATTAAATAATTAATTAATTACGAGGCTTTAGAGCATAAATCCCAACAACTCTCCCCCCTCATCTTTTTTCTTCTCCCTCTTCCATGCAAAGGCTTCTCTATCTTCGTTTTCCTCCAACTTCAACCAACATCAACACCAAATTCCATTTCAGTCATCTCTGACAGAGACCCAGCGACTACTGACGCGACCATCCGACGAACCATGCACAAAACCAGATCTGAATGACGCATGAACATGAGACCCACGACCTCCGACGAGCCTCTGGCATGGACCAACGACCCACATCTCTGGTGCAATTCTGACGATGCACAGTAACCTCCGGTGTTGAGGCCCACATCATGTACATACCATTCTTCTTCTTCTTCGTAAGTTGAGGTGTGGTGGGAGGGAAGAGAAATTTCTTCCCTTGAACTTCTAATTTGACCATCAATTTATTTTCTTAATTTCCAATTTGACCCTCTCTTGTTTGCTTAATTTCTAATATGACATGTTGGTTTGATTTATATTTTGACATGGTTGTTTAAACTTTAATTTGGCCCATAGCATGTGTTTAAACATCAAATTAGCCCTTAATTGTTTGTTTTCAAATTGACCAAGTAACATGCTGTTTTAATTGCAAATTGACCCATGACATGTTGTCTAATTGCAAGTTAACCCATAGCATGTTGTTTATTTTAAAATTGGCCATTTTGTTTGTTTAATTTTCAATTGGCCCCCAATTTGTTGCTTAATTTCAATTGACATTTTGTTTGTTTAAATTTCAAATTGGTCATCACCATGTTGTTTTAATTTCAATTCAACCCATAGCATGTTGTTTAAACTTCAATTTGACTAATTGTATGTTTAATTTTTCAATTTGACCAACAACATATTTAATTTCAAATTTAGCCATAATTGTCTGTAATTTGTTAATTTGACCACAGTATGTGTATTTGACTTTTATTTTGACCATGAAATGCTTGTTTGATTTTCAATTTGATCATCAACTCTTTTCTTAATTTCCTAACATTTTGACAATGATTTTTGTTTCAAAAAAGTAATAAGTGGTCTCTTCTTAAATAGTTTTGAAATACGAAATTTGTTTTAAAAACATTGTTTTCTCAATTTGTTGCTCTAAAAATTAGAGAAGAGTAGTGTTCTCTTTATGGACGTTTTTAAAATTCCATAAATACATGAAATTTCTCACTAAAATACACTTTCGAAAATCCAGGACACAATTTATTTTTTTAACAAAATTGAATTTCAAAATCCATCACTTTTTAAAAAAAAAAAAAAAAAAAAAGGAGATTGAGTAGTGTTCTCTTTTTAGAAGTTCTTAATTTCTTAAATACACGTAATTCCTCGCAAAACTCCAATGACATAGATTAGAAAATCAAGAATTTGATTTTCCTAATATTTTATTTTGAGAATTTAAAAAAAAAATTCCTAAATTTTCAATGGCTTTCATGCCACTCATAATCATTAATTCATGTTAATAGACATAGGACATTTAAAACTAAACTAAAATAAATTTTGGTGGATCTTCATTAACTTTTTAAAATTGGATAATATAAAATAAAATGTGGTAACCGTTTTTAACGGGTAGTGAAGGGTATTAATCCCTTCCCCACACACAGAAGACTCCCAAACCTAACTTAGTTTATGCATATTATTTTTAATCTTCTAATTAGGTGTCCAATCACATCTTCAATATAGTTGGTGGTGACTCCCAAATTTTGTCACAACTTGATCGTGACGCGGAGCGACTGACGTCCTCTTTCAAAGGTCTTCTTTAATTAAAAGAATTTGGGAGTCGCCACCAACCATATTGAATGTGTGATTGGATATCTAATTAGAAGATTAAAAATGATCTGCATAAACTAGGTTAGGTTCGGGAGTCTTTTGTGCGTGTAGGGAAGGGATTAGCGCCCTACAACACCCGTTAAAAATGATTATCACATTTTATTTTATATTATCTAATTTTAAAAAGTTAATGAACGTCCACCAAATTTTATTTTAGTTTAGTTTTAAATGTCCCATGTCTATTAATTCACATTTTATAAATAAAACATGAATTAATGATTATGAGTGGCAGGAAAATCATTGAAAATTTAGGAATTTATTTTGAATTCTCAAAATAATTTCCTTTACCTCAAGAATATTAGGAAAATTAAATTCTTGATTTTCTAATCTCTGTCATTGGAATTTTGTGAGAAATTTCATGTATTTAAGCAATTAAGAAATTCCAAAAAGAGAACACTACTCATCTCATTTTTAAAAATGGGTGATGAATTTTGAAATTCAATTTTGTTAAAAAAAATTGTCTTGGATTTTTCAAAGTATATTTTAATGAGAAATTTCACGTATTTATGGAACTTTAACAAACTTCCATAAAGAGAACACTACTCTTCTCTAATTTTTAAAGAAACAAATTGAGAAAACAATGTTTTTAAAACAAATTTCTTATTTCAAAACTATTTAAAAAGACATCACTTATTACTTTTTTGAAACAAAACATTGTCAAAATGATAGGAACTTAAGAAAGGAGTTGAGGATCAAATTGGAAATCAAACAAGCATGTCATGGTCAAAATGAAAATCAAATACACATGCTGTGGTCAAATTAACTAATTACAAACAATTATGGCCGAATTCGAAATTAAACAATATGTTGTTGGTCAAATTGAAAAATTAAACATGCAATTAGTCAAATTGAAGTTTAAACAATATGCTATTGGTCGAATTGAAATTAAAACAACATGTTGATGGCCAATTTGAAATTTAAACAAACAAAATGTCAATTGAAATTAACCAACAAATTTTGGGCCAATTGAAAATCAAACAAACAAAATGGCCAATTTGAAATTATACAACATGATATGGGTCAACTTGTAATTAGACAATATGCCATTGGTCAATTTGCATGCTAATTGATCAATTTGAAAACAAACAATTAAGGACCAATTTGAAGTTTAAACACATGCTATATGGGCCAAATTGAAGTCTAAGCAAACATGTCAAAATGTTAATCAAACTAACATGTCATATTAGAAATTAAGCAAACAAGGGAGGGTCAAATTGAAAATTAAGCAAATAAATTGAGGGTCAAATTAGAAGTTGAAGGGAAGAAATTTCTCTTTCCTCCCCCCACACCTCAACATACGCAAGAAGAAGAAAATGGTATGTGCATGCACGATGTGGGTCTCGACACCGGAGGTTATTGCGCATCGTCAGAATCGCACTAGAGGTGTGGATCTCGCCGTGGGTAGTCGGTCCATCCTAGAGAGGACTCGTCGGAGGTCGTGGGTCTCCTGTTCACGCGTCGTTCAGATTTGGTTCTGTGTGCGGTTCGTCAGATGGTCGTGTCAATAGTCACCGGGTCTCTGTCGGAGGTGACTGAAATGGAAGATGGTGGTGATGTTGGTTAAAGTTCGAGGAAGAAGAAGATGGAATAGCCTTTGCGTGAAAGAGGAAGAAGAAGAAAGAGGAGGAGAGAGAATGTGAGTTCAAGAGAGAGAACGTGAGGTTTTAAATGTCAATCGTTCAAAATCTCAAAATATTTTTTCTTTGCCTCAAATCTCTATTCCTTCTTGAATTTTTCAAACTTGCTTTTCCTTTCTTTCTTTATGATTTTTTTCAAGTTTCTCCCTCCCTATTGTCTAATCGATCAAGGTCCAAGTGATAACGAAGAAGAGATAATTGGGGAGAAAGAAACGTGTGAGTGGGAAGAATGAGAAAATTAGGGAGAGATAATTGGGGTTGAAGACCAAGAGAGTTGGAAAAGTAGTTATAAGATATTTTGAGAGAAAAAAATCTTGATTTAATTTTTCTTTTAAAAAAACCTCTTTTTTTACCTTAAACCCTTTTATTTTAACAAATATAGAAAATAATTAAGGAATAAAAAGTAGACCGGACAAAATACGGTATCTACACTAGTTATTTTATTTTAGTATGTGTCAAGTAATAATGGTTAAAAAACACACATTTAATTATATAAAAATACCTTTCAAATATTAGATACAAACAATAAAATATTTTATCATTAAACACTCTTTTTTTATTAAAGTAGTTACAAATATAAGTAATTTTTATAGAATAATACATACCTTATCTTCTATTAACTACCATTATATTTTTTTACAAATGGGTGAGAGAAAAGAAGAATTTTTTTCTTTCTTTTAAAAAAATAAATAGTTGTCAAAATTTTAATGGTGATTGGTAGAAAGATAAATATTCCCCACAAGTAAGTGTGGTTCCTTTTTTTGATAAAGGGATTTTTTTAAGGTACTCTCAACCGTCAAAACACACCCTAGTGTGTCATTTATTTTGGACAAATTATACGAACTTTAAAATTTACTATTAAATTTAAAAATGACTTTTTTGCTTTTTGATTGTTGCAAACTCGTCCTTCAAGTGAAGTGACCTAGATAGAGAAAATTTGATGGAAATATAAGTATCATCAATATAAGGCTTCAATTTTATTTTATTTACTTATTTATTTTTTTGACTTCCAACATCTGATTTATTGGTTGAGACTACCATGCTTTAACCAATGCCCTATGCTCAAGTTGTTCTTGAATTATATTGATAAATTTTTAATTAATTTCTTGAATTATAGTTTATAAACACATTTGGTCACTCATTAGTTTATCGATTTACAAATATAAGAAACTTCATTAAATCTTAACAACATTTTTCATGATAGGGATTAATACTAAAATTCAAAAACTAAAACATTACAAATATGAAAGTATAGGAACTAAATTATTACAAATTAAATAATTACTTCAATTAAAATTTATGGACAAAGTGCTGGAATAGCTCAGTTGGTTAGAGCGTGTGGCTGTTAACCACAAGGTTGGAGGTTCAAGCCCTCTTTCTAGCGATGATTTTGGCTTCTGCTTTTGTTTTTGTGCTTCTTTCTATTTCTCTTATGTCATTTCTTTTCTTTGAAGTTTTTTTTTTCCTTAAATTATAAGTTGAGTCCTCTATAAATTCTAGTGTTGTATCTATTTAATTTTTGTATTTTGAAGAATTTTGAATAGATTTCTAAAATTTTAAAGAATATTTATGATAAGAAATCAAAGTAGCTCTGATACCAAATGTTATGAAATCCATGAGCATTGGATTTAAAAACCTTTTTAAAGAACAAGATTCATAGAACTCAATCCCAAAAACCCTAAAACGAATTTGAAAATCAACCTAAGGAAAGCAAAAATTGAATATACCTTGATGATTAATATCAAGGGTAAAGAAAACTTGTTTCTAGACTCAAGACTCGAATCACTACACAAATAGTTTGATCAACGCTATTTGAATGATCCTAGCATGAAAATCTAAACCCAAGATATGCAAAGAAAGTTGTTCATGGCCTTTAGGCTCAAAAGACTCAATTTCATTGAAACATCATCAAACAAATTTGAATTTTACAAGTGATCTAATTGGGCTATACATAGCCACTAAAAGTAACCTATTGTCAACTTAAGGGTTAAATTCTCAAGTGCCTGAATACCATAACAACCACTAACTCAAAAGTAACCTAAAAGACATAAATGAAAAGTTTAAAATTGAAATTACATGAAAATGAGCCATAAATTCAAGAGTAAAAGACTCCATCAGCCAACCAAGTCTTTGTAACCTCCAAAATGTAAATGAAACTCCACTTGAAATAATTTGAAGTAACTAGAAGTGTAGTTTTATTAATCGGTGCTTGACTCACACTAAATGAAGCTTGAGATGTAGTTGAATTCAAGTAATGCAACTTGAGTTCCTTCAATGCAACTTGACTTCAACTTTAATGATACTTGACTTCATTTAATGTAACTTGAGTTTTGACATAAATGACGCTTGAGTACATTTAATGCAACTCCATTTTGAAACTCTCTTCTTTGGTCCTTGATTAGCGTCGTATGATTCATACAATCGCACATGTTATCATTAAAAAAAAGGCCCATTTTATTGTAAAATTATCATTTATCTTGCAGCAAAAATTTACAGAGCTAGTAAAGAGAGAAGAAAGGTACCATTTTTGTGTGAGTTTGGTTTGTGCTTGACACTTGTATATTCATAGGTTTGTAAATTGCATGTACTCTTAAAAGTTCATTTTTGGTTCTCAAACTCTCGTATTTATTTTACCAACAATACTCGCTTATACTATGGTTAATAGAAACTTTTAGTGTGTAGTAGTTGAGCATCTCTGCATCAAATTGAGGTTCAAATTTCTTACCTCATATTTGTGATGTGATGTTCTAAAACAAAAATAAATAATGTAAGTCTCATTTGATAACTATTTGGTTTTTGAACATTATGCTTGTTTTCTCACAATTTCTTTACAATGGTTTTTATATTTCTTATGGAAACATTTGAATTCTTAATCAAATTCCAAAATCAAAAACAATTTTTTAAAAACTACGGCCCTATTTGATAACTTTTAGGGACATATCTCCACAATGGTATGATATTATCCACTTTGGGCATAAACCCTTATAACTTTATTTTTTTCCATCCAAAAGGCCTCATACCAATAGAATAGAGATATTGTGTCCCTTACTTATACCCATGATCTTCCCCTTATCTAGCCAATGTGGGACTTTGATCGCACTCTTAACAATCTCCCCCCTCGAACAAAGTACTATTGAGCCTCCTCTCAAATAGTCATCTATCTATTTAGCTCTTATCTAGGTCAACTCCTTTTCTCCGAAGCACACCGCCAATTCGATAGAACTCAACCATGGTCTCCACCATGACTACGTTTTCGAGGCTCACGACTTCTTTGTTTGGCACCCAAGGATTCTACCGACAAGGCTAAGTCAGGGGCATGGCTTTGATACCCACATGTTAAGGACAATGGAACCTCCACCTATCTCCACAATGGTATGATATTATCCACTTTGGGCATAGGCACTCATGGTTTTGTTTTTGGCTTCTCCCAAAAAGCTCATATCAATGGAGGATAGTTGTCCTCACTTATATACCCATGATCGCTCCTTTTCCTAACCAATGTGGGACTTTGTTTGTACTCCTAACAGAATATAGTTAAATGTGTTAAAGCTATACACCAAACTAGATCCACTGTTGTTTATTTTTCTTTTTGGGAGGAGGGAGGGGGGAGGTGAGTTTATCTAAATAATGTAGTACATCTATTTCATGAGCATCTTGAAAGGAAATAATCTAATTAAACCCAAGCGGAAGCGTAGGAATCGGTTTGAGTTTATTTAGAATTAAATAATAATATTATGGTTAAGCATAACATACCTTGAAAATATGGAGAATCTTCTGGGGGATCTTTATCTCTTCCACAAAATCTTCCTAGCTATGACTCGAACACACGATCAAGGCTTGTGGGAGCCTCTTGAAAGAAAATCCACAAGGGATTAAAGAGGAAGAGGTCTAGAGAGAATTATTCTCTCTAATTCTCTCTATTGAGGAGATGTGTGTTGTGAATAATGCCCAATGGCTTACCCTTTGGGTCCTATTTATAGTGATATAGAAAAGATAATTAAATAATATATTTTAATATCTCATATATTAAAATATATTTATCTAACCAATTTGAATTTTATTCAAACCTTTTAAAATTCTCATACGACATCTATTTTCTAATTTGAATCCAATTCAAATTTAATAAATATCTTTTCTTTAATGTATCTAATATACATTAATTGTTTTAATATTTAATGTATCAAATACAATAAATATAATTTCCTCTTTTATATTTAATATATCTAATATATTAAATATTAATTTGAACACTTCAAATTAAATATTAATTTGAACATTTCAAATTTTTTTCTTTCAACTAAATTGATCTTTTAGTGTTACTATGAGCTAGCAAGGAGACCTTATGGACCTATAGATTATAAGCTCCAATGATACAAAATTAATTAATTAAACTCTTTAATTAATCAATTTTCATTCATTAACTCTCGGGTCACTCCACTATAGACCTAAAGTTGCACTCTTATACACTGTATGACAAGTTATGTCCATTGATATAATCACTACATGCAAGTCGATCCTTCACGAGTTGTTCGTAATTACAGCTGGGTCAAAAGTCCGTTTTACCCCTACAATTACATCTTGCACCTTAAGTACCACTGATTCTCTAATGAATAATATGTTTATAATCTAATTATAAACTAAGTCCCTCTCGGGCCAATGAAATGGTGGGGCCCCATTGTTTAAGTCTCGAAATCAGTACTTAAGGGAACTACTCATCTACTTACCCTATATGGGAAGGAGTGAATTCCATCATGTGAGATTATGTTTCCAACTCCCTATTTGGTCAAGTCCCCAAAATGGTAGGCATATTGAATCGGCTATAAAAGCCACTCTCACCCATGCAAATCAAAGGACAATCTCTCACAGGTAGGAGTTCATAACTCACTCAGGATTAAGATTGAGTCGCATATGATCATCCTGATGAAATATTAATCTTCTCAATTAACGAATTTATAAAGAGTGATTAAATATTTCGTGGTCCATTCTTATACAAACTCATTGTATAAGATACCCCCGCTCACATGTCTCCACATGAACGATTTGGATCAAATCATTTGTAACTATTACAAAGTGGGCCGTATCAATAGTGTTACCAGGATAAGGCACCCAACCTTATCCATATACTATGACTCTTTAGGTTATTTCTTGAACACGATCCTCCTGTATGTCAACCACATACTGTTCAAGATTACACTAATAACCTTGAATTTTTCATAAAATAGATAATATTATATTGTAAATAAAATAATCAAAGTTATTATTAATTATTAAATAAATAATTAATTACGAGGCTTTAGGGCATAAATCTCAACACATCTCACACATGTATATTACATATATTACAATTAATGCTCAATTATACAAGTGATGTTGGGATTTATGCCCTAAAGTCTCGTGATTAATATTTTATTTAATAATTATTTAATTATTTAATTTACAATATTATATTATCCATTACATGAAAAATCCAAAGTTAATAGTGTAATCTTGAATAATATGTGGTTGACAAATCAGAGGATCATGTTCAAGAAATAACGTAAAAGGTCTATAGTATATGGATAATGTTGAGTGTCTTATCCTAATAACACTATTGATGCGGCCCACTTTGTAATAGTTATAAATGATTTGATCCAAATCATTTATGTGGAGACATGTGAGTGGGGGTATCCTATACAATGAGTTTGTATAAGACTGGACCACGAAATATTTAATCTCTCTTTATAAATCCATTAATTGAGAAGATTAATATTTCACGGGATGATCATATGCGACTCGATCTTAAGCCTGAGTGAATTATGACCTCTTGCCTGTAAGAGCCCGTCCTTTTATTTGCATGGATGAGAATGGCCATTGTAGCCGATTTAATAAGCCTACCATTTTGAGGACTTGACCAAATAGGGAGCTGGGAACATAATTTCCATATAATTTCCATGAGATGGAATTCACTCATTCCTATATAAGGAAAGTAGATCAGTAGTCCCTTAAGTGCTGATTTTGGGACTTGAACAATGGGGCCCCACCCTCTCACTGGGCCGAGAGGGACTTAGTTTATGATTGGATCATAAATAAATTGTTCCTTAGAGGACCAGTGGTACTTAAGGTACAATATGTAATTACAAGAGTAAAACGGACTTTTGACCCAGTTGTAATTACGAACAACTCGTGAAGGATCGACTTGCATGTACTGATTATATCCATGAACACAATTTGTCCTACAGTGCATAAGAGTGCAACTCTAGGTCTATAGTGGAGTGACTAAATGAAAATTGATTAATTAAATAGTTTAATTAATTAATTTTATATCATTGGAGCTTATAATCTGTAAGTCCATAAGATCCCATTTCTAGCTCATAGTTATACTAAAAGATCAATTTAGTTAAAAGAAAATTTTGAAATATTCAAATTAATATTTAATTTGAAGTGTTCAAATTAATATTTAATATATTAGATATGTTAAATATAAAAGAGGAAAATATATTTATTGCATTTGATACATTAAATATTAAAATAATTAATGTATATTAGATACATTAAAGAAAAATACATATATTTAAAATTTGAATAAGATTCAAATAGATTAAATAAATATTGTAGGAGATTTGAATGAGATTCAAATAAGTATATATTATAATTATGACAAAGGTTTGTCATAGGTCTCTATAAATAGGACCTTTGAGTTGAGTCATTAGAGAAGACACCTCCTCAATAGAGAATTAGAAAATTCTCTTTAGATCGAATTCTCTCTAGACCTCTTCCTCTCCAATCCCTTGTGAATTTTCTTTCAAGAGGCTCTCACAACTTTGGTCATATATTCGAGTCATAACAAGTAGGCTTTATGAAATTGAAATTTCAATCTCATTGGAGTTGGAGCAAGAAGATTAAAGACCCGCCAGACAATTCTCCATTATGTTTGAGATATGTAATGCTTAACCTTAGTTTTTTGTTTAATTCTAAGTAAGATCAAAGTCGATTACAACGCTTCCGCTTGGGTTTAATTCAATTATTATTCCCTTCAAGTGAAACACATATTTCTAAGTTATATGACGTACCTCTTAAACACCAAAGATACAAAACGTCTTCCTTGAATCTACTCATTGTTCAAAACATTGCTCTTCTAAACTCCTCCTGAAACAAACGTCAAATAATCACATCAGTCTACTATCTAGAACAACTTAAGGTAAAAAATGAATAATTGATAAAATAATAAATATCTTACTGATAGACCAATAGTTCTCTTGAAGTACAAGATTTGATTCCTTCCATACAACAAAAATGGGCAGCAAAATGCACTTCAAAATAGTGTGAACAATAAAAATGACTACAACATTCAATCACATGTGTTTTGTTCTAACTCCAAAAGAGTATAGGCAACAAAAGTATATATCATGCATACAACTAAATGTGTTAAATGTATACCCAAAAAGAATAGCACAAATATTGTGCAAATAATATGTGCGATCCTGCAAACTCTGCCCATCAATTCTCACAACGTCAATATCATCATGTGTGTAAGTAGATGGTACATCTTTCATCTATAAACAAGGAAATAAAAATTAACATTTGGGTACTACAATCTTAATTGAATGTATTTTAGTTTGTATACATACTAGATCTATGATTGAAGTGTTCTTTTGATAGATTATCTCATGCATAAATTGCATGACATAATAATCGCATTCCACAACACCTGATTGTTTAGGGCACTGTGTGTACAACATACAGACAATACATCTTTAATAGTTAAGATACATATAATTTGAATAATGGTTACTATTTATGAAATAATTTACCTTAATAGACTTCCAAATAGGTTTTTTCTTTTTGATAACCTTGAATGTTCTACAAATGCATGAAATATAAAAGATATTTACTATTCATAGAAAGTAAATTAAATTCTAAAAGATAAGACGAGCTTAACGTACATGCCAACTACATCAATTATGTCATGATGAAGACGATTTTTTAAAGGGTTCATAAAGAATGCAATTCCCTTAGAATGATCAATAATGATCAAAGTCCAATGATTTCTACAAATTGAAATAACCAAACACATTAAATAATTCACCCAAAATACAATAACTATGTATTAAACATAACATACTCAAATACATAAAAATGAAAATTCAATTATTAAAAAAAATTGATTTGAGTATATACACTATTGATAAATAACTAATTGTAAATCCATGTGCATTCACAATCTTTTCTTGTGTATGAGGATTCACTTTCATCCATATCAGCTGATAGTGTCCATTCTAAAGTTGAAGGACAATGCAGAGAAGTATCTCCAACCTCGTCATCAAAACATGTGTTAGCAAATTCCCTTTGTGGTGGTGTGATAACAATCGACCATCGTGCATCAATTGGATCTTCTATATAAAAAACTTGTCTTGCTTGGGTGGCTAGAATGAACGAATTTGATGTATGCCCAATACGACTGAAGTCAACCAATGTAAATCTAAGTTCATCTATTTGTACCCCATTGTGGTTTTCAACCTAATCACATTTAAATAATGGAGATTTAAATGTATTGTAGCTAATTTCCCATATCTCTTGAATAACTCCATAAAAAGACATGTCAAAAATTATAGGATTCTTATCTTTTGCACTAGACACTTGCATTATTGTGACAACTTAACTAACCCCACTATTCTGAATAGTTCAACTATTGTCATGAGATTTTGTGCTATATCAACATCCATTAATCTTATAACCCTCGTATGTTATCACCTCTAGGTGGGTGCTGTTGTTTGAAATTCGCAAGCGCACGAATCGTTACAAGTAATACAGTGATTAAATCACAGTTCGTTCTCCACAGGGACTAAAAGTTACCAATTACCAAATTCTTTAGCTTCAATTTTATCTAAGCACCTAATTTTCAAAGATGAATGGAAATTTAATTTGCTTGATGAAAAATAAAAAAAAGAAATGATTAAACTCAACAATTTATAAAGCAAAAACAGAGGATAAAACCAAATTTGTAAAAACTCTAGAGCGATGATTTCACCAAATACTTCCTCCTACTCTTTGTTTATTAATAGCTAATTTTTTCTTCTATTTCAAGATTGTTGGCAAGCTCTACCCTATAGATTCGATATTCTTTCTCAAGCAATAACGATGTTCATTGAAGTGTAAATTGCCTATATCTCTATGACAATTCAAACAAATCAATTATTAAGCCCGTAGAACCTAAAATTGCCACAAAACCCACAAGGATATCTCTATCTCAAGTGTAAATTAGGGAAAATGCTTTAGTTCATCAATGATTCTTGTTTCTCAACCTCAAATCATGACATAGGATTAATGTAAAGAATGGCCAAATCTAAACATACTATAGGTGCAAAAGCATTCTCACAACCATGTATGAAATAGAGACATCAACTATTAACTAAGAAGAAGTAGGATTCAATATTCGATTACATCAAAGCCCTAGAAAAGAAAAACTCAGTTCATAATGCAAATCTTAGCAAAACCAACAATAATCACAATTTGGGTCTCTACAAACAGCAAAAAGAGAAAGAAGAAGAGAAATATAAACAAATTAAGCTTAGCTCCACTCCTTTTTGGTTGTTAAAGACCTCCAAGATGCGCAAATTTCTTCTCCTTGGTCGTTCTCCCTCTTTGCCTCTGTTTGTCGCCTCTTTCTTGCCCTAAAATGTCATAAAAATCCCCCCCCCCAAATGATAAAATCGACCCAATTTAAAGTTAGGGCCGCGACGTAGCGCCTAGGCGCTGGCATTCTGTCCAACTGCTTCAGTCTGCAGCGCCTAGGCGCCGTAATTTTTTTTTTTTTTTTTAGACTTCAACCTGAAAGTCCTTCAAAAAGTCCTCAAACATGACCTTCAAAATACCAATATTGATCACCTATAAAAATAAAAGAAAATCAAGAGTTAAAAATCAAAAATTAAATGAAAACTAACTAAAAACAACATAAACAAGATAGAAAACATATATATAAATGAACTTATCAGTGCCATGTGTTTTTCCATCATATAGTTTTTAGAAATATTATTTCTAGTATGTATTTCGCTCACCACATATTATAGAAAGTTTGTTTATATTATTTTGGAACAATATCAAGTGAATATAGTTAAAAGGAATATAAAAGTTGAATACCTGATCGCGTATCCAGTTAGCAAATGATCGATTATTTTCATAGCCACTTTTCATTCTTTACTCTTCTTGGATTTTCATTTTTCAAATATTCCATATGTTGTCTATAAGAAGTACTAAACATTAAAAAAGTAATAATAATTCAATACTCATGAGATAAAGAAGTTAAATCTTCTTACTTTCTATATGGTTGCAAGTACTTCATTAGAGTTCTCTAATATATAAAGATGAGCTTGTTTCAACTGTTGCACAGTAGGTCTAATATAAGATCCAGTTGATAAATGTCTATCACAAAGTGATTCTTCTCTTAATTTGAATGAACTGATCGGTGTGTACACGCAAGCATACGTGATCGAAGTAATAATAAAACGACACTAGAGTACTAAGTATCGTATCTCACGAGGAAGCAGAAACGATAGCTTTTTCTTTAGTTGATTAATTACTAGAAGTACTCATAATTGGAATTATTTAAGGCAAAAGCTAAAGTAAAAGATGCTTGGAATGAAATTCTAAACTAGAAAGCGAGTAAAAGGGTTAGAGATACTAAATTAAGGGGTAGTTTAGGAGATCGACCACTAATTAGATTGTAATTATGGGAATTGGATGTGACATTTAATTAATCTTGCTAATTCCATAAACCTAGAGCTAAACTGGTTGAAATCTCCTGTCGTTCTCATTCGAACACACTAGTTAATCACTTGCCTAAGTGTCCTTAGTGCTAATTAATTAATTAATTAGGATTAAGCTCGCTCATATTAAGCCTCACCCGTCAATTGTTGTTCCTATGTCAAGTAGTCAATTTTAGGGCGTTAATTGAATTAATTCAGTCCTAAATTCTCTCCGTCGAGCTCAATTAAGGGTTGTGATCAACTTATTAACAACCAATTAATAAGAAGCAGTAAGTACAACTCAATTAAATGGAAATTAACAAGCAATTACTCATAAAAGTCACAATTAAACCATAATTCCAATCTTAATTGTGCTCTTAACCCCTAAACAACTAAAATTAGCCCATAAGGTTCAATGTAAAGTACAGTAAACTCATCCCTACAGCCCAAAGATACATAAAACAGAGAAAGAAAATGGTAAAGAAGACCGTCGTTGCCGAATTATCGACTTTCGCTTGAAATTCTGCAATCCTGAACCTCAAACATTGCTCCCGAACACTCCGTTTTGTGCTCCATAGGTCCCAAGGCGTGAGAAATCATAAAAAAGGGATAAAATCCTAAGGTGATTTTCTCAAAATCAGTCTCAAAATGATGCTTTTATATTAGGTTTTCGACACAGCGTCGGGACGCTGTGCGAAATGCACCATTTTATTTAAAACACATGCCCTCAGCATCGCACCGCTTCGAACACAAATCCTCGCACGTGCCTCAGTAGTGTCGAGATGCCACAAGACAACGTCTCGATGCTAGCCCTCGAGTTTGAGCAAATAAAGACAGTATCTCAACACTTTTTTGGGTGTCGAGACACCATCCCTTTAGCCAAATACACTTGTGAAGCTCCTCTTCTCCATACTTAGCTCCAATTTGAGTCCTTTTAAGTTTCACCAATCACCCGAAGCTCCAAATTCATCATCTTCAGTCTAAAATACTCAGTTTCCTGCAATCTGCAAAATATTCACGTAAAATCTCACAATTACATGCAAAACTAGGAATTAAATAGGCATAAATATAGCACTTAATTAGTGATATCATGAGTCAAGTCTAACTTAATGTAGTCTAGATAAAAATTCAGTACAAAATTCAACAGCTTCTTCTACTACGTGTGCCTCTGTAATACTGCCTTCTGGTCAACTTCTATTATGCATATAACCTTTCAACACTTTCATATACCATTCAAATGGATACATACACCATAGGTAGATAGGTCCACAAAGTTTTACTTCTACTTACAAGGTGAACAGTAAGATGAATCATTATTGTGAAAAAAGAAGGTGGGAAGTACTTCTTAAATAAACATAATGTAACAACACCATTTTTCAACTTATCCAAATCGGATACCTTCAAACTCTTAGAACACATTTCATTGAAGAAGAAACATAATCTAGTTATAGCATACCTCACTGATGAAATGCCCCGTGTTATAAAATTAGGATATTTTCGGGTAATTAATTAGATTCATTTGTTAAAGTTCTAATTTGAAGAATTAGAATTTAAGTTAGTCCCTTAAGCTTGGTAAATTAAATTGCTTTAATTTTGGGAAGAAGACTTTTAATTAAATCTTTAATTTCCTAAAGTTTGGAAGTTTAATTTTAGGCCTTTATCTTCAAAAACAAAAGGAATCCAAATCTTTAATCAGTTGAATTTTTTCTAAAATCTTTAGAATTTTAAGTTGGGTTTAAAGTTTAAAATAGGAGAAGATATGAGTTTTAGGAATTCTAGAATATCCTCTCTCTTTTATTTATTGGGCATTTTTTTCCTATTTTGAAAAGAAAGGAAGTTAGAAACAACAAAAGAAAAGCCCTAGGATTCTTCTACTTTCTTCTTCCCCTCTACCTCATGTTGAACCAGCCGCCAAAAGCCTTGTCTTCAACTTTCTCCTCCAGTGGCAACGACGAGTGTCTTCTCTGACAATGCCTCTGTTTCTTTTTCATTGAGACCACAACACCAAGCCCATGCACGCCGACCTTTTCTCCGTGCGATTTCTTCTTCTCTAGTGCGAAGGCCTCACTGCGGCAAAGATTCACGACTGAGCAGCGAAGAATCCACGACCCCCACTAGTTTGAGTGACTGGAATCGCGACCCTCCAACGTGAAACACGCCTCAAACGCATTTCTTTGCTAGCCGACATGTTTTGGTTCTAACCCACAACCCAAACAACACCAAATTGAAATACCCATAATATTTAGACGTTAGTTCTGCAAATTTGAAGGATTTCCAGCAAGGATCATAGCTCTTTTTAGGTGGTAAAGGTCTTTTTAGATTGTTTCGAACTCTTTTAAAGTACTTTAGATTTGTTTCTAATGCTTGGATACCCCTTACTTGCAGTTTCGAACACTTTCGGCTATGACCCACAACTCGAATAGCCTAGAATCGAGTTACCCATAACCTAAAGTGTTTTGATTCGTGAAGTCGAACCTCGTTGAACACAGTAGAGCAAGCTTTCCAGTCCTTTTAGCTTTGATCGATAAGTTTCGCCACGTTATAAACCTTTCACAAATCCAAGTGTTGTAGTTTTGGTTCTAACATGTAGGAACCTTTAGTTTGCAATTTAAGATCGATTCGAACACATTCAAACAACAAACATCAAGCGTAGGAGCTCTTTCAATAAGTTTCAACACGTTTCATCCTTTTCGCAAATCACTTAAAGTGCCGTGATTTATTTTCTAACCTTTGGAAGTGTCTTCGTAGTAGTTTGAACTAATTTGAAGTCCCTTCAAACACTTTTCATCAAGGTTGAGATATTTTGGTGAGTTTAAGATGGTAAGGTTGTGTTTAAACTCTTTTGAACACTCTTTAGGTGCTGTAATAAAGGTTCTAACTTGTAGACGCTTTCGGTTTGCAGTTTCAAATAAGTTCAAACACCTTCAAACACTGGCCAACAAGGTTTCGAGGCCCTTTGGCGACATTAGGTAGGTGATAGCGCTTTCTAGACCCTTTTGAACTCCACTAAAGCATCTTAGATGGTCTCTAATCTTGAATACTCTTTGTTATAGGATTTAGTTCGGTCTTGATATGTTCAAACTTAGCTTAAGAGTGATTTTGGGGAGTCTCTTGGACTATTTTAGGATCGCATTAGGTAAGTAAAATTCTACCTGTGGGGTCTGTTTGCTTATTTGTGAGCATGTTGTATGCTTTAATTGCTTTATTATGAATACTTGAATGAGTTGTATTGCTCTTTGATATATTTTGGACTTGTTGAGCATGCTTTTGTGAATATGTGTTGTTGAGCAAATTGTTATGGTGGTTGTGGTTTTGTGTTTGATGAGCATGGTGTGGTTTTGTGCTATTATCTTGTGATATTGAGCATGTTGCAATGTTGGTTGTATGTTGAGCACGTTTACGAGTTTTAGCATAATGTGTTTTTTATGTGAGTTCAACATAGAGCATGAGTTAGAAACTTGTTTAGGACTCATGCATTCTAGTGAGAAAGAGGTCTAAGGACCGTGTGTTTAGAATAGTTGGGTGAATATCAAGTGCCTCGGTCAAGTGATCGAAGGGTGGTATGCCACAAGTGGATTTAAAAGTAGCATTGATGGCCTTGTCTTAAGATAGTTTAGGTCGGTGCGCTAAGTACAGAAGGGCAAGTATTTGAGATTTCTGAGAACATTGATGGCCTTTAATGAAAAATTAGTTGGGGTCGATGGAGAGCGTTGATGGCCCTAGATATCATCAGTTGGGGCCGACGGAGAGCGTCGGTGCCCCTGGATGCAAATAGTTAAGGTCGACAAAGAATGTCAGTGGCCCTTAATAAAATCAATGAGGATCAACATGTTTCGAAGGAGTCGATCTTAGAAAGCCTTGTGTGAGTTATGTATTGAGTATTGAGTGAGCTCGAAGGTTTGAAATAAGGTTGAGTTGGCTTTGCATGAGATAATAATTCATCTGTATAGTGTGTTGTGATCGTTATTTACTTTCCATGTATGATGAGCATGTCTATTTTTTGTAATTTTAGTGTATAGCATGACGTTGTCTTGTATGTTGGTTGGTGGTTCCCCAAGTGTGAGCTACTTACCAGTACATGTTATGTACTGACCCACCCACAGATTTTGCAGGTGATGAGGAACAACATGAACTTGGTGGTGCTGAGGAGGAGACATGAGGAAAAGATGATCATTGGCTTAGTTAGATTATTTTTTCTATAGTTGCTTGAGTTGGTGGACTTGATATAGTTGTTCTAATTTTCATTGATTGGGCATTTGTCTGCTTATGGTTTTGTTACTTAAAGTTGCTTCAGATTTGGTAGTTTAATTCATATGGAGGATTTTCTAATAGATTTTAGGTTACTTTGCTTTAATGAATGGTTCCATTATGAGATTTTTGAGGTAGCTTGTTTCTAATAGTTTTAAAAGTGTTAAATTGTTATGAGCCTTTGGTAGCCTCATGAATGGAGACTACAGTGGTTGTTGTCTGGATTATCTGGCTTTAGAAGTGTTTGTTTTGTTTAACTGGTGATGTAAAAGAATTAGGTAATGTTGTAGTTACGCCGTTATGCTGCTGAATTTTTTGGAGCATATTGGTTGTGAGTTTAGTGATGTTTCCTAGAATAGGCTAAATCTTGGGGGCGTTACACTCACATTCTTAGATAAGATTGAACATAACACAATTAGAAGCAATTGTTGCATTAGAACATGACAGTCATGAGATTTAAGGCCATTAACTTTCAAGGCTTCTAATGATACAAGACTTTTGATATTTGAAGAATATCCTTCAAGAACTTTGATTTCAGATAAAGACTTACAGAAACGATACTTCTCCTCCCTTGACAATGTATAACATGCTGAAGGTATGCTCTATTTTCTCTACCTACAGGTGTTAATTTAGGTCGGATCTTCATTTCAACTAAGTCAAGTCTAGCCTTGATTCCATTTTTACTATTTCCTGGGATATCAAGTAATGTTCCTATGATATTCTTACACACATTATTTTCAATAGGCATTACAAGAATGTCTTACATGTAACTTTTTCCAATATGCTAGTTCAAAAAATTCAAGTCTTGTCTTCCAATAATTATTTGCAGTTTGGTATTCAAATTCTTATAACACTTCTTTCCCCTTGAAAAGTTCATGTCCTTAATGAATATGGAGCATTTTCATATCAATATCAATGAATATGGAGCATTTTCATGCTCTTGTTTAATATCAAAAGTTCTTTTTTTGTTTTCTATATGGATGATGTCTTAGAAAAAAATTTCTATACCCCATGTATACATTTTTTTCCATGTTCTAACCTTATTGAAGAAGTGTCCTCCCCACATATCAGGCAAGCTTTATAACCCTTCACACAACATCCACATAAATTACTATATGCAGGAAACTCATTGATAGTCCACAGCAGAACAACATTGAGAGTGAATATTTATTCTCTATGTGCATCACAACATTTAACTCCATCTTTCCACAAAAGTTTTAGATCTTTGATCAAAGGAGCTAGATATATTTTTATATCATAGTCTGGTTGTTTTAGGTCTAATATCAATATTAACAATATCAAAAACTTCATTTTCATACACAACCAAGGTAGAAGGTTGTATATTATAGTTATCACTGGCCAACAACTATATTTACTACTCAAATCCCCATATGGATTCACCTCATAAGTGGATAGACTCAAATGAAGATTTCTTGGTTCTGAACTAAAAGCTAGCCACAAGTGATCTATTAAACTCCAAGATAGAGAGTCAGTTGGGTGTCACGCAATCCCATCTATTTTCCTATCAGTTGCATGTCAACACATCTTCTTTGCATGATTAGAGCTCTTAAACAACCTTATAAACCTTGGAATAATTGGAAAGTACCACGTTTGTTTAACCGTCACTCCTTTTTTCTCTTCCATTGAGTTCTTACATAACTTCCATCTTGATAAATTACAATGAGGCCATTTAGTGCTACTTACATACTCTTTCCTATACAAACCTTATAAACCTTGGAATAATTGAAAAGTACCACATTTGTTTAACTGGCACTCCTTTTTTCTCTTCCATCGAGTTCTTACATAACTTCCATCTCGATAAATTACAATGAGGACATTTAGTGCTACTTGCATACTCTTTCCTTACAAGCAACAATCATTTGGACATGCATCAATTTTTTCATAATTCAATCCTAGAGCACACAATGTTTTTGTTTTTCCTCAAACATAGAAACTGACATTTTATTCTCTTCAAGTAGGATATCACTTATTACAGACAATAGTTCAGAAAAGCTTGAATTAGTCCACCAAAATCTTACTTTTAAGTTGTACAATCTCACAAGAGCTGACAATTTTGTAAATTTTTTACATCTTGGGTATAATAGTTTCTTGGCATCCTCAAACATAGTGTCAAATATCTTAGGTTCATGAGCAACTTGAACTATGTCAAATCTTTATCATCCTCATAATTTTCAATTATCTCATCCTTAAATCTATTCCTAACCTTCTCTATTGTCAAATCTTCACTGTGCCAAAACCATATCTTATAACTTTGATCAATACCATTGACATACAAGTGATTTCTAATGATTGCAACATCCTAAGATATACGATTCCCACATTTTAAATATGGACATTGAATCGAGTTGGAACCATTGGCATGGTGTAAACCAAATTCAATGAATGTTTCAACTCCCAATTCAAATTCTTTGAACAATCTGTTTTTCTTCATCCATGATTTGTCAATTGTACGATGTTAAAAAATTTAGGCCCCGTTTGATAACCATTTGGTTTTTGGTTTTTGATTTTTGAAAATTAAGCCTATAAATACTACTCCCACTTATGGTTGTACTTGTTTTGTCATCTTCTTTTTGCCTATGTTTTCAAAAACCAAGCCATGTTTTGAAAACTAAAAAAAGTAGTTTTCAAAAACTTGTTTTTGTTTTTAGAATTTGGCTAAGAATTCACATACTTCCTTAAGGGAGATGAAAACTATTGTAGAGAAATTTGGGGAAAACAAGTTTAATTTTCAAAAACCAAAAACCAAAAACCAAATGATTATCAAACGGGCCTTAATTATTGATCATGTCTGGATAAACAAACCTAATAGGAAAAAAATCGAAAACCAATATTTTGCTTGTCCCCGTAAGAAAATAACAAAAAATAATACATAGAGAAAAAAAAAAAGGAAAAGAGAATAAAAAGAAAACAAATATTACTAACATTATTATGTAATCGAAAACCAATAGGTCCCTCCCTTTTTTTTCTCTCATAAAAGTAGATAGAAAAGATTGAATTCCAATATGAACGCAAAAAGTTGAATTAAAAAGTTGGGAAAATTTTAATCTCCTTATTATATTCTTTTTAACACTTCGAAAATTTATGGTTTGAGCTTAAAAATTAACCCGGAGTCTAATTCATGGACTATACTATCATGTGAAGCGTCACTGATATGTGAAAAAAATTGTTTGTCTGACTCAAATATGACAGAAAAAAACGACAGCAATCTAAGTCTTCTAAAAAACTGTTCCCAGTTTCATATTCAAACAAATAAAATAGTGGTATTTTTATAAAACAAGATCTAATCTATATTAGCGTGTTATTAATCCAAACAACCTAGTCCAAAAATTAGAGACTAATGACAGAGAGAGAGATCTGAATAATAAAGAAAATTAAGCTTACAGTCTGATATGTGGGGGCTGATAATTGGACTGAATTTAATCTATTATTTCAGACCAATTATATGTAGCTAAGGCTGATTTGATTCAGGCATATAAGGGAACATTTGAAGGGTTGATTGAGAAAATATATATGCAATACAGCCTTGTTATGACAGTTTGCTTTATGACAGATTGCTTAAATTATGAAAGACTATCTTCAATTCTCACAATCATTATAGAACATATAGTAGCTCAGTTAAAGATGGGCCTTGCTACGAGCTCTACACCTAATCCTTTTACTAGGAAATTGTCAAACCAAAGCTCAATGATAATAGAATCTTTGTAACTCAGGTTTTCCAATATTTTTCTGTCTAAATAAGTTCCTTAAAAATAGACAAATTTTGCCTAAAATTTGATAAATTTAAGGTTGCAGTTAGGCCCATCCAAGATTTTCACCCACAAAGAGGTTTTTACCTCAATATATAACACAAACAAACAAGTTTTCTGTTTGATAGGAATGAACACTTCATTTCACAGTAGAAGACATGATTTCTAAACAATTTAGAAATCAAAGTTTAGATCAGCTTTGATTATATTTAGAATGGAACTAAAAACAATGGAGTTAAGTAAACATACCTTATGAATTAAATGGAGAATAATTCTAGCGGGTCTTTATTTTCGAATCTCCACCACTTGATGTTATGACTCAAACATATTTTCAAATCTCCACCACATGATGTTATGATTCAAACATAGAACCAAGACTTGTGGGAACAGGGGCGAATCTTTGTGGAGACTGGCCCTCCTAAAGTTTTGGACATTATTTATAGTTAGGATAAGTAATACCATAGGATATATGCTATTAGTATTAGATAATTCATCTTAGTTAATTGTTGTGTCTTCACCACGTGGAAGCTTCAAAACACAACACTTACACACACCACTTTTGCACTCAATTAACTTTCTAACATGCAAAGATGGAGTTTACCCTCATAATTGAAAAAGGAAAAATCACAGCAAATGAAAACAAAGAAGAATAAAAAATCCAATTGTAAGCAAAGGAATTCAATGAAGAAGATAAAGAAGAACATAGAACACACACGATTTAGAGTGGTTCAGCCAATTTTTGGCCTACAACCACTATGAGCAGTCGATATTATTGAGAGAATTTGATGGTGAAGGATATTACAACTTTTCAGATAAGATCTTTACTCTTTACATTCTTATCTATTTACACAGTAACTTTCCTTAACTAATAGATGGTAAATCAATTTGTTACTGATTAATTTCACCAATTATAGTGGTATAATCTTTTATCTCTTCAATTCTCCACCTTGAATTTAATCAGTTCAAACTCGATCGACTGCTCTTTAATCTATTTTATCATTTTTTAGGTAGTTCAAAATCAACAGCTCAAAACAATATTCAAACTTCTATCGAGCTACCAGTTTTGTAGCATATCTGCAACATTTTGAGAGGTATATATCTTGATGACTTCTATATTTCCTTGTTCAATATGTTCTCTCACAAAATTGAACTTAATGTCGATGTGCTTTGTTTTGTTGTGAAACTCTTTGATAGATAGATTGTGCTTTGATTATCACAGTAGATTTTAACACAGTTTTGTGATAAGCCAAAGTCACTCAGCAGTCCTTTAAGCCATAGTCCTTCTTTTATAGCTTCAGATAATGCAATAAACTATGCCTCTGTGGAAGATAAAGCAACCACTGTTTGCAATGTTGCTTTCCAACTTAATAAATTTCCTCCACATAAAAAAACATAGCCTGGTAAGGATCTTCTTTTATCTAAGTCACCAGCATAATCCGAATCAACATAGCCATAAATCTCTATAGGACTATTATCATTCTATTTAAAAAGTAATTTTTCATTCTGAATACCTTTTAGATATCTGAGAATCCATTTTGTTGCCTCCCAATGCCTCTTCCCAAGATTAGCCATATAACGACTAACCATGCTTGCAGCATATGCCAAATCAGGTCTAGTTGAAACCATGAGGTACATTAAGCTTCCAACTGCTTGTGAGTAGGGAATTTTTGACGTTTGTTCTAGGTGCCTTTTCTCATCCACCCTAGGTGAATCAACAATTGATATTTTGAAGTGTTAAGCTAAATGTGTGACAACTGATTTAGCTTCACACATCTTAAACTTCTTTATCACCCTAGCACAATAGTTTGTCTAACTGATTTGAAGAATGCTCTGATTTCCTCTTCTCTGTATTTCTATTCCCAAAATTCTCTTTGACTCTCCCAAGTCTTTTATATCAAATTCTCTTTTAAGAGAATTTTTTACAGATTTCAAATCTCTTTTGAGCTTGCTTGCTAGGAGCATGTCATCCACGTATAATAACATATAAACAAGGTTTGAATAAACTCTTTTGTTTATGTACACATAACTGTCATATGAACTTCTGACAAATTGTTACAACCCGACTTTTAAAACCTAACCTAACGAGGGCCACTACCACATGCATGTTATGGATGTCTTACAAGTTTTCAATCAAGAACGAAATAAATACTAGAAAAACTCTTAAATGAAGCCATGCTTTTATTTAGGGATCCCAAAACAAAGTTTAAAACATTTACCACACAGTTAGGCCTCAAAACAGAATAATCCTCTTAAGAGAAAACACAACTTTCCACATGACTGAATAGGTCAACACGAAATCAGAAACATAAAGAAAATGTATAATGCAAAAGAATAAAATCCTATCTTGTATCTCCCATGGCCTTTATAGCAAGCTCTGTCATCCGCCTAGGACGTCCTTGCCCTTACTTGAAAAATAAATTTTGTAAAAGGATGAGTATTAAAAATATCCAGTAAGTGACCTCGCTGGTGGGGTCGGGACATGTAATCACATGCAACATAACTACACTTTTCTGACTATAACGGGATCCAAAACGTTACTAACATTGTCCTTTCCTTAGTTTCCTCGGGATGTGCATCACTTTCATGCACATGGCTCAATGTACATCACTTTCATGTACACCAAACCCACTAGGCATGCACCACTTTCGTACACCCTAGGCCTCTCCCTGCAGGTATGTATCACTTTCATACATAGGTGTGTATCACTTTGACACACACCGACGCTAAGCACATCACTTTCATGCACCTAGAGCCCTTGGCCATGCATCACTTTCATGCAATCAAAATTTAGTAGGGTAAAGAGGAAATCTAATTAACATTTCCTGACTTTTATGATCATACACACATGCATGAGGTCCCACAAAACATTAGTACACATCATGATGCAACATAAAAAGATGACTTAAATTGAAAATAATTCACCCCTTTAAATAAAGTAACCCATAACTTTAAATACATAATCCCTAACTTAGCTTATGAGTTACTAAAAACATTAGCTCATGGCTTAAATAACTTGACCCATGAATTTTTACAAGACTAATTTGTGACTCTTAAAGGCAGCTCTAGGGCCAACTAGCAGTAAGACCACTTACCTTGATAGATCACACAACTCGTTTGGCTTAACTTTAAGGTCCTTGGATCAACCGACAAATTCTCAATCAATATCATTCTCCAAGTTTTTTTTTTCTGGTCCAAGAATGAAATCCCTGGCCAATTTATCACAAATTCTTCCATAATTTAGCACACAATACAACCCATAAATGCCAAAGCTTTTCCTTCTAACACTTTGCAGTAACCTTAATTGATAACTCATTTTACCCATAATCAAAGCTAAAACCTTGTTGGTCCAGTCACGCTTAGGTCCAACTCCACAAAACTAAACTCTCATTGATGTGGGTAATCTTTGAAACAATTAAAACTTCATGGGTCACTCTTAACTACATCCAAAATCAAACATAAAACTTTAAGGGAAACGAAATTCATCTCATACCGTTGTTGGACAGAGACCGAAGATGCCTAATTCGTGATCTCAATGCTGGAAAGAGTGGAATCTTGAAATGGAGTCGAAAATTTTATGAATTAGTCTTAAATCAACTACTAGAACCAAAGACAACACATAAAAAGGGAAAAAGAACAAAAAAAAAAAAGAAACGCTCACCAACACCACTGTTGTCGGAGACCCCACGCTGGATGCTGATCGGAGTGTTGTAGCCTACTGGTTGATGCCAAAAATCGCGAACGGAGAAGGAGACGCTGCTAAAGATGCAAGGAGTCTCGCTTCGCCACCTACTCACCGTCAACAATACATTCACAGCGTTTGTAAGTCGAGGAGGTCGCCGTCGTCGTGGGTGAGTTGGAGGTGCTACTGCTGCAACTTGATGAGCTCGTCGGTGAAGATGATCGAAAAAAGAAAACAAAAAAAAATGGGCCTGACTTTTCGTGAATGAGGGAGGAAGAAGAAAAAGTTTGGAGACCATCTAGGGCAATGTGCACAGTACAAGACAAAAAGGGTTTATATAGGCTCAATTGTACCTCTACGACAACCATCTGCAGCTTTAACTAGCATCCACTACCTCTTTAAACCTTTAGCAATATCCAACTGACATTTATACAATGTAGATTTCCTGTGGCCAAACTGCCACTACTTGAGATCTTAACTTGAGTTTGCACTGGCTTCTGCCAAACGCACACATGTAGCCCTCATCTGCCAACTTTCCAGTAGAGATGAGATTCATCTTGATACTTGGCACAAATCTGACATTACGTAGCACTAATTTATCTCTAAATTCTATTTTTAGACTAACATCTCCAATTCCACTGGTCTTGGAGGTTCTACCATTCTCCATCCTTACTAGACCATGACATCCTCTTGTGAAAGATGTGAACAAACTCCTATATCAAGTTATGTGCACAGTGGCTGTACTATCTAAAATCCAATCAGATGAGTTACTACAACTATCTGTGTCACTATCAACACAGACTAGGGCATCATATGCTACATTTTCCTTCTAATTCTTTTCTTGATCCTCTTTCAATTTTCTACACTGACTCTTAGTGCGACCTTTCTTGTGACAGTAATAATACATATCTCTTTCTTCCTATAACCCCACTTCTTTTTACTGCTACTCGGTTTATTTTCCTCTTAAATCTTCTTTTTACCCTTAGTCATAACCAAAGTTGATCCTATAGTAGACTCTTTACTACTACCCTTTCTACGGATTACCTCAGCTAAGATTAAATTACAAACCCCTGAATACTTCAAAGTATTGTTCCTTGTCGAATTAGACATTGTTGTCTTCCTTATTTCCCAATTATTAGGTAAAGACGTTAATAACAAAATAGCATTAACCTCATCAATAAATTCTATCTTAACAGACTTCAACTGATTGATCAAAGTGGCAACCTCATTAATATAGGAATTGACTGAAGCATCCTCATCCATTTGCGAATTAAAATATTTTCTAAGCAAATAGATCGTGTTATTAGTGCATTTTTCATATATGTCTGTAAG
The DNA here is from genome assembly GCA_033996785.1 of Trichosanthes truncata. Taxonomy (NCBI): domain Eukaryota; kingdom Viridiplantae; phylum Streptophyta; class Magnoliopsida; order Cucurbitales; family Cucurbitaceae; genus Trichosanthes; species Trichosanthes truncata. Next base: position 29,301,954 of record JAWPNB010000004.1, on the reverse strand, counting down.
TGCTTCCATTAACTCAATTGCAGTTGTCACACCAGCCACCTTACTAGCCACGTCCATTGACAGATACATCCTAATTGCTGCAATTGCTTCTTTATCCCAAGTCTCCCAATCTTCATCTTTCATTCCTTCCGATCTTTTTTCAATGCTTGCCCAATTTCTTAACGGTCAGATAATCCTTGACCATCATCTTTCAATACCTAAAATTTTTTACATCAAACTTCATGACTCCATCGAAACTTGTTAGCTCTACTTATCTCATGACTCCTGAACCAAAGGCTCTTATACCACTTGTTGGGAGAAATAATAATAATAATAATAATAAAATATTATATTCTCACCTTCCACAAGATAAGCTAAACAAATTAAAGTCACAACAAATAATAAATATAAAATAGATAGAAAAAAGAAGAACGTCGGAATCCATACTGGTTCACCCCAAACTCAAGACTACATCCCATCTTCTGCAACTACAAATTCTACTATAATGGGAGATTACAAGAAGCCCTCAACTCCGCTACAAACTAACCCTCAATAGCCCAACAATGACTATTGACTTCAAAGTATCACAACCTGATAATTTGGGATAAGCAACAAAGGAAATAACCCCAATCCCACAAGAGAGAAACACTTTTTTCTCTCTCATGACACTCACTGCCACACAACGAAGAAGAATAAACTTCTCACAAAACTGCTCCAGCCGCAAAACTAAAGTCATTCACACTCAGTAAAACCTTCTTGCAACACACATAAAAAGGCCTATGAAGTCAATTGTCACTCACAGTTTTATATATGTAACTATGTAGCAACCGCATGAAACCTAGATTATAACCAAAGGATTGGGCCTCAATTATGCAAATTGGCCTTAACTTAAACATGCACGTGTTCTTCTGAAAATGGGGCATCAACGTTGGAGCTTTAATTTTTGCTCCATAATTCTTGACAAGAATGACAGTAGACAGCGGACACCAGGAGAATTGAATGGCAGTGAAGAACAGTAGGGGTGTGCATGGTTCGGTTCGATTTGGTTATGGCCAAAATCATTGATTGAACTGAACCCTTCGATTCTTAATGTTTCTAAACTGAAGAAACTGAGAAATTTGCAATTTCGATTAAAAATTGAACCAATTGGTTTCAGTTTTATACGGTTCGGTTCAATTTTTAACCGATATATGCCTCCATGTTATCCCGACAACAACAAGTTGAGAAGACTCGTGAGATAGAGAGTTTAGGGACAAAGAGAGGGAGATTGAGAGTTGAGTGATAGTCAGTCTATATAATCGGTAGGGTCTAATGAAAGAAAATAGTGTCGGTTTAGTCTACACTGATCTATCAAATTTAAAACGAAAACTACTGACCTTAAGATTAGGAATTTAGGAGAGCAAAATGAGATGGAGAAAATGAGTGATGTTGAAGAGTTGGCATGGCGGTGGTCGGTGGATGGCATCAACGTTGATTAACCAGCGTTGGTGCCAGCAAGTGACTGGCATGGTGGATCTAGCGATGGCATGGCAGTGATGGGGTGTTGATGGATTACCAATAGGGCTTGAAGAAAGAAAAAAAAGACAAGAAAGAGAGAGAGAGAGGATTGCGTGTTGCATTTGGGAATTGGGAAAAGAGGTAAAAAATAAGATTAGTACAGTTTAGGGTTAGGATTTTATATTTTTGAAAAAAAAAAGAAATGAAATTCACTTCGCATGAATCAAGAAAAAATGGCAAGCTTTGGGCCTGGTGGATAAGAGATTAGGCTTGAAAAGTGGGTGGACAACCTAATTTAAATATATAATATTAATAATATGGTTCAGTTTGGTTAACCTCAATGTTTAAGATTGTGAACCGAGAACTGAACCAAACCAATCAGTTCTCTATTCTAATGAATTGAGAAATCAATTTTTTTTTTAATAAAATCGAACGAAACCAGTCTATTCGAATTGGTTCATTGGTTCGGACCAATTTTTACACACCCCTAGAGAACAAAACTCTATTTTTTTTGTTTAATCAGGCCACCCTTTAGAACAAATGTTTTTTTAAAATAAAAAATAATAAACCTTCAAAAAAATAATAAACAATAAATAATAACTATTTTTTTAATATAGCGTAAATTTTGTTTTAAATAGTTTTTAAAATAAAAAATTACTTAACAATGAAAAAGGAAAAAAAAATCTATTTTTTATTAATGAAGATTAAATATTGTCATAAATGTATGACGGTTAAAAATTGTCATAAATTTCTAAAAATATGTAAAACTCCGTTTTTTTCCGCCAAGAAGGCGTGCCCAACACACTTATGGCATTTTTTTCTCTCTTACCTTCATTTTCTTTGCCCCTGGTGTCATAGAATCCAAAATTGTAGTAGTGGCTAATTACAAGGGTTGGAGAACACGTCTATTTATTTGTGTTTAAAGAGGTTTTTAGACACGCCAGCATAAATGTCATAGAAAATAGTTATCTAAGAAATACATGAACTTAATGAGCTCTTACATATTTCAATAAGACTCTTAGGTTGCATTTGGGATTGCGATGGGAACACGTAAACTTGATTTTGAAAAAATCTTAACTGATTTGGGTGTTTGGTAATAGTGTTTTTTTTTTAAAATCTATATAAAATCACTTTTTAAATTCTTTAATTTCTAAAATCTCTTAAATAGTAGCTTTTGATTTTAGCTTCCTAAATAATCAGTCGCTTTTTTAACAATTTCTCAAAATGGCTATGGTATCCTTCTATATATTTTATTTTCTCCAATTCCTCTGAGATCTAAGCTTCTGTACAATTTCAATATCAACATGAAGCAAATTTCATCAAGGTTTGTGATTTTCTTTACATCGGCAACAATTTAGGTTTTTTTTTTTTTTTTTAACTTTTCGGCTTTTTTTATGTGTTTGGTCATCATCATCTTCTTTCAATTTCCATGTTCTTTTTCCTTTTGTTCGTCCCATTGGTGCTTTCGCTCTGTTACACATCTTAAAGATATCGAAAATTGAGTCAATTTTTTTTTAGATTCTGATGTGTTGAATGTTACTATGATCTTTTTTCTTATCTAATTTTTTAATTTTATTTCTTGATTGGTTTGTTTTTTTTAATATAGTTTTTTAGTATAAATACTGGCTTTTGAAATAATTATGAATCGAAAACCCAAAAGAAATCCTTATTTAGAAAGATTTTAGAAAGAGAAATGGAGTTTAATTTTTTTTTTTGTTTTTTTATTGTTGTGCTCACACGAAAGAGATAATGACCCAAAAATAATAAATAAAAAAATGAGTCAATGGCTATCTGATGTGAATCATAGTAATAATTCTTTTCACGTTCAAGAATTACAGGCTCTAAGATACCATGTTGCTACAAGTTTGATGAGAGCAAAATGGATAACATTAATTTTGTTTTGTTTTATTTTATTTTATTTATGCACTAAAAAAATTATTTTTTCTTTTCATATGTTGAACATCAATATATAAATAATTTAAATTATATGCCTACTTTAGTCATTTTAGTTTAACAACAACAATTTTGATTGGATTTACCAAATGTTTTAACTTGCTTTTTATGTTTAAAATTGAAATTTACCAAAACTCTAATCTGCTTCTTATGACAACTATTTTTCCTCAAAGTACAGTTGCCAACAATTATTTTAAAAGCTACAGCAATTCCAAATGGACCTTTAGAATGACACAAGCTCATCTCATTGGAAACATGTTCTCATTCGCATAACATGGAAAATTACAAATTAACTTTAACACCCCCTTTTAATTTGTAATTTTCAAAACCTTTTCTTTTGTTGCATCATCAAAATTTTTGTGACTCACAAGGAAACATAGAAAAGTGTTCACTTGAAGCATAAATATCTTACAAAGACTGCATTCTTCTTGGGGGAGATTCTGAACTTTCTTGATTTGAAGAAGCTTCAATTGGAGATCTTGTAAGAGTTGATGGAGAATTCCTTGGTGAACTCAAATTTTGAAAGTTCTGTTGATAATCAATTCCTTGAACGAATTCATAATGTTGAGAAGGTTTAGAATTATTATCCTCCCAATTCCATGTAGCCATTTCATCAAATATCACATCTCTTGACATTAGCAATTTCTTTGTTTTAAGATATAACAATCGATATCCCTTTGATTCATCACTATAACAGATGAATAAATATTTAGCTCCTTTTTTTATTGAACTTATCTCTTTCCTAAGAAGGAAGTAAAGAATAAGCTGGAGAACTAAAAACTTTGAAGTGATCAGCTACAGGCTTCTTCTTACTTCATGCTTCAAAAGGAGTTTTATCTTGGACTGCTTTAGTAGGACACCGATTGAGGATATACACAGTGGTATTTACAGCTTCTGCCCACAAATTATTTGGATAGAAGACCTTTAGCCTTCAACATGTTTCTTGCCATTTCCACAATAGTTTAATTCTTCCTTTCAACAACGCTATTTTGCTGTGGGCTATGTCAAACCGTGATCAATTGCCTCATTATGCCAGTTTCTTTGTAGTACTCCATGAATGGTTTATAGATGAACTCTCTTCCATGATCTGTTCTCAAACCTTTGATTTTCTTCCACTTTGATTTTCTACAATAGCCTTGAATTGAAGAAAAATAGAAAAAGCTTCTCATTTTTCATCAAGAAAATAAATCCACATCATTCTTGAAAAGTCATGGAAGTTAGCTTCCACATGTAGAGTACTCAACTTGAACAACAACCACCATTATAATGTATACCTTATTTCTAAATAAGTCAAGTTCACGTAACAAAAAAAATGTTAAGGATCACAAACATCTCTATATTTCTACAATAGTAGGATATTAACCACTTTTTGGCATAAGCCCTCACGATTTTGCTTCTTATATGTATTGTTGATACACTAATCTAGGTTGGCTAGATCTACACGATCTTTACTAAGAAAGGGATAAGGCTACCTGCAAAAGAGAGAAAAAGCACCGGTGCGGTGCCTCGCCACACACGCTCTGATGCCTATGTCAGTTAGGGTTTTTTGGAGGAATGTAGTAAGTAGCTAGGATTTTTTGTGAGCATACCCTAGAGGTGTGTTCTTCTCTTGTATTTATAAGATGATATTAGAGTTTCGAGGGTACACACTTGAGGATAAATTGGGCCCGGACCTCTTTCACCTTTTAGCCCAACTCGACCTGGTTGGCTCGGCTCAATCGATTTGGTTCGACCAGGTGAGTTTGACTTGAGTCGTTACAGGTTTCAGTATGATACTCTTGAGCACGCCTTCGACCCTTTGATAAATCATACTAAGCCCGTCTCGAAGAAATCCTCAATAAATGAAACGAAGATAGCCCCTTACTCCCTTTAGGGAAGGACGCTCAGAATCTCTAGGCCTGCCTAAGCATGAAAAGTTAGCCTACTAAGTGATCACTCAGTCACTAGACTAAAGATCGAAATATTCCTGCCTAGAATGGCAACCAAGGTCTTCTATATTTGAGATTCCTTTAGTGCGGCAGTTGAGGATGTCACTATGCCCTCTTCCCATAGTCTGGTCTTGTCTATTTGGTGCGGTAGCCAAGGCCCCATTATTGGATCACATCAAATTGCTTTTGCCCTCCCCATGCCATTCCTTTGGAACTTGTAAGGTTCCCTTTTGAAGTGACATTTTGTTTGGCCTTCCTTCCCCCCTTTGGCCGAGCACATCTTTTCTAGAAAGGGAGGGGTGGTCTCACCTCTATCCTTACTCCTCTCCACGTCTTTCAGGTAAAGTTTCTCTCCTTTCTTCATCTCTTTTACTTTAACATGGCTCAGAACTTAAATTGTGAATGGTCCTCGACTACCGAGGGTAACAAAGAATCTGATCATCTCAAAGAGTCGAGTGAAGGTGGGAGCTCTTCACCTCGGCCCTATGTTTCTACTGTGATCGAGGCTCAACTGGTAAGACTTCGAGTGAAGTACCAAATTCTTGACAACATTAGACTCAGGGTGCTAGATCCGGGGGAAGATCTATGCCGCTCTCCTCCCGACGAGGTGACTCTTTACCTAGCCATGTTCAAATCTGGAGTGTGATTACCACTCCATCCTTTCCTTGTGAGCCTCATGGCTTTAGCTCAGATCGCTCCAACCCAGGTCATGCCAAATGCGTGGCTCACTTTGATCAAGTGCTACTACTTATGGATGGCTTTTGATGATGGGCTCCCGATGGAAGCTTCCACATTCTTGTCACTTTATGCTTTGAAGTATAGTCCTGACCAAGGGACTTCTTACTATTATCTTAGCACTCATGGTCCTTCTATAGTCAAGGTTCCCTCCTCTGTAAAGGCGTGGGAGACGAGCTAGTTTTTTACGAGCGAGAATTCGACTGCCCTTTGTTCTTAAGGATTGAGATATGCATTTCTAATGGACTTTAGGGAGTACAGTTAGTCTACTTTTTCTCCTTCGCTCGGGACCGCACATTTATTTTCAGCAATTGACATCATATTTTTTATGCATGCAATACCTCGTCCTTTTAAGCGTTCTCGTGCTGCGGTGACTTTTCATGAAGTGGTGAGCCACATTTCTGAAGGGTAGCACTTGGGTACCTGATAATTCTCATTTATGAGGATTATTTAACCCTAAAACTAAGTTGTTCTTGCCATTTTTGCATGCTTTATTGATTACCGAGCAAGCTAAAAATAACATTTTTAAATAAATTCATGCAAGCTTGTTGGAATATGATAAGAGAAGGAATTAAGTGAAAAGATAAAGAAAGTAGCTTAAGTTGTTGTCTTTTGTGCAGAATTGAAGACTTTGCAAAAGGAATGCAATTGCATTCCATTTGCAATGTAACCAGAAGAACAGAGGAAGGAGAATGCAATTGCAATCTAATTGCATTCTCTGGAATTACAGACCAAGTCCGAAAATCACGCAAATCACGCAAATCATGGATTTTGTGCACGATTTTGGAAGATTTTCATCCCGATTTGATTCCTAGAAGTTAGCCCATGGATTGAGGATGATTTATATGGAAACCCTAGCCCTCAACGCCTATAAAAATGGTGGAAAACGAAGCAAATGGTGGCTGGGTTTTCTGCTGCTCGCCCACAGTTAAGAGTTCGTTTTTAGGGTTTTGGGTTCTGTTTTGTTTTCTTTTTCTCCCGAAGAAGTTCTGTTTTTCTTGTTCTGTTTTATTCCCCTTTGAAAACAGCAGTTTTTTTTTTTCAAGTCAATTTTGTATTAGATCAGTTTCATTTCAATTATTTGTTATTTTTGCAATTATTCTCTACATTGTAACTCGAGTATCCTTCGATTTTAGCTTCAATCAATCGACAAGAAGGCATTTTCGGCATTGGTTACTGGTTTCTTCATCAGTTTTTGGTGCTTGTTCTCGGTTTCTGCCATCTACAAGTCTGTTCTTTTTAGTTTTATTTCTTTTTGTGTATTGTTTTGCCGTGGGTTTCCAGTTTTTCTTCTTAGAAATTGAATTATGGAGTTTATCTTATTTTACCCATAGGATTTCCTTTCTTTTGAAGACAAGATCTTAATTCCAGTAGCTAATTTAGTGGAAATTAATTTTCTTAATTTGATATTTTCTTGTTGGAAATTTAATTAGATTTTCTTTAGAATTCCTCCTCTTTGAAACTATGAATTTTTCAATAAATTATTTTGGGATTTTTACTTTTTCTACTATGAGCTAAATTTCCTCTAGGGGTTCAAGTTGGTGAATGCCCTAAGGAAAAATGTAGAGCTCTAAAGCATAAACAATCTAGTTAGCATGTGTACTTTGTTTGTTTTTGTTGAATTTAATTTTGGGTAAACCTAGCCGGCCAACTAGTGCTTGCTTATCTAGCTCGAACTTAATATCGAAAGAGTTAAGGGAAAGCCGATATCACAAAAGTAATGGAGGAAAAGGCTTAGAAATAAGTCCTGAACATCGACCCTAGACATAGGGCGAGACTCCAAGACCACTAGGGTTGTGTGCGAAGTATCTAAGTTAGATTAGCCATAGACGTATAGGTTTAATCACTTAGTCTCCTAAAGGTTTTGAATCAAAATTGAATAGGAGTTGAACCCGGTTTACTTAGTCTCACATGTTAACTATGATTGCAATTGCAAAGTGAGTTGCATTCTTCCAAAGGTGCTTGCATCACTTGAATCCCTATTTTATTCTTTGAATTTTTTCTCATTTGTTAAAACCAAACTCTCGCATTTTGAACTTTCGGTTACCCCCGTTGCGATTTGCAAACATACATTGTGACTTTCAAAATAGATTTTGTTAAACCCCGTTCCCTTGGGTACGATACTCTAGAATACTTCCAGTTTCTTTATTACTTCGATCACGTGCACTTGCGTGTTAGCGGATCAGTACCTCCTTAGTGGTTCAAGCGAACTTGGAAGCTATTGGTTTAGTCTGTCCACCGGTCATTTTCGAGTCTTTTGGTGAGTGCTATCTGGTCGGCCATAGTCGAGTCGTGCAAGATTTTTTTTATCTCATTATTTTGCTTTCAAGTATGGGTGATCATCCTCTATCATTTGCTGAGCGGCAAGCTCAACGAAAGGAAGAGAAGGAGACTACTTGGTTAGCTAAGGATGTGGCTTCGAGTTTTAAGAGTGTAGAAGTTGGTGCTTCATAAGACATCCAAGGTCGGTCTTCGGATGTCAACATCATTGATCTTACTCAGGATGATGACACCCGCCCAACTGGCCAAGTGACTTAGCCTCCAGCTTTCGCTCCGACACGTCGCTCAACTCTTAATCGAGGTAGGTCTTCTGCTCAGGCTGCTGGAAGCTCATCTGTTTAAGCCCCTCCTTTTGATCTTCCTGGTTCATACTGCCTTGACAGAGATTCGATCAAGTATATCACTAGAGCCTTTGATTTGTGGCAAGACCTCGCCTCACTGTGGCAGCAGGAAGCTTGGTTGATCAATCAACTTATACCATGAGTAGTATGTGCCTCAGGATGAGTTGATGCATACTCATATGGCTCTAGATCACGCTAATCAACTTCTTTTCGGAGTTAAGGTCGAGCTGAATTCCCTTCACTCCTCTCAATAATCTGAGCTTGAGAGTTTAAAGGTACAGCTGGTAGAAGCTCAATCTCAATTAAGTAATGCTGAGTTTCGGGTGAATGAATTCAAGAAGTCAACTAAGGATACTTCGCTGCAGAATTTCCTTATAGAGGATGGGGTGAGGTGGCCAGCTTGGCATGCTCATCGGCACCATCCTGAGGTTGATTATAGTTTCCTTTATATGGAGTACTTGGCTGCCGTTAATTATCCTGATTATGAATATGAAGGCTGTAGTCTGGATGTTGGGGATGCAAGGGAGAAAACCGTGATGGACACCGACCACCCTCGTACTAGAGAATAGTTTGCTAATGGCTTGCTTGGCTTATCTTGTATTTTGGATTCTATTTTGCTTTGTTTGCTTTGAAGTCTTATTTCTTGTTTATGTTTTTGGATGATTTCTATAGATTGAACTTAGTCATTCTGTATTTTTTTCAACTATTTGTCAATGAATCTATCATTATCTAAGCTTGTGATTATGCTTTGATAAGAGGGCTTGTCGAAGGCCCTATCAAATGAAGATTTATAAATCGGACCTCTAGAATTTGCAATAATAGTGACCAGGGTCGATCACATGGATTGGAGTTCTTAGATTAATTAAGTACCATTGTTAATTTTGCCCAATTTTATTTAGAGAACCAAACATTAGAAACAAGGAAAAATAAAATCTAAACTAATATTTACATGCTTGGAGTCCAATTTTGAGAAACATGAATGGTTGATTGAATTAAGCCCTACTTTAATTGATTAATTAATTGATTTTATAATAACAATCTTAAGCCAAGAATTTCTAAGGTAATCAATTGACTCTCTTAAGCCCAATTGAACTCATGCAAAAGAATAAATCAACCTATCAGTCTATTTCTATTTCTAAACATGGCATTAAGTCATTCTTTTAAGGCTTCTAGAATTATCCTACTCACTCTCATGCAATAGATTAACCTGGTCATACATCTATTGTTCTTTAACTACATTTACTCCCTCAAGCTAAATCTAGTTTAACATGCAAAACCATGGCCAAAGGTTAAGACAATAAAGACGAAATGCATAAAAGACGTCAATATATCAAATCAACTAAAAATCAACTAAGCGTTCAACAATACAATCAAACTAATGTCTAAAACACAGATAAACAGTACATATATAGTCCACAAAAATCCCAAATTCAAAAGATAAGGCAAAGAGAAAAAGAAAGAAAACGTGCCAACACTCGTTCCCATCATGATGTCGCGCGATCTCGAGCTTCGAGTCTCATCCTTAGCTCTCCAAAGGCCTCCTCTAGGTCCCAAGATAAAGATTGAATCGAGTTCAGGGTTTTTGGTCTCTCAAAACAGCTCCCCTTTGACGAATGAAATTTTTTCTCTTATAGACATCGAGACAGCGTTGCAACGATAAGGGTAAAGTTGCAACACTGTCCCTTCGAATTTTATAAAAAAGGAAAGAATTTGTTTGAGTAGCGTTGCAACGCTATGCCTGCGGTTTTTCAAGGTTGAAAGGTTTTTCAAATGGCATTGAAACGCTATAAGTGTTAGAAATGAACACTTCATCCTACAACGGAAGCATTGGATCATCTTTGATTTTATTTAAAATTAGACTAAAAAAATAAGATTAAACAAATTTACTTGGAGTAAATATGGAGATATTTCTTACGGATTTTTATCTCCTCCACAAAATCTTCCTGGCGATGACTCGAACACAAAACCAAAGCTTGTGGGAGCCTCTTGAAAGAAAATCCACAAGGGATTGGAGAGGAAAATGTCTAGAGAGAATTCTCTAATTCTCTATTGAGGAGATGTGTGTTATATCTAATGGTTCAACCCAATGGTCCTATTTATAAAGATAAGAGACAAATCTTTACCATAATTAAAATATTATATTTTAGTATCTAATATATTAAAATATATCTTATACTTATTTGACTCTCATTCAAATCTCCTATAATATTTATTTATTTGAATCTTATTCAAATTTTATAAATATTTTTTATTTAATGTATCTAATATACATTAATTATTTTAATATTTAATGTATCAAATATAATAAATATATTTTCCTCTTTTATATTTAATATATATAAAATATTAAATACTAATTTGAACTCTTCAAATTAAATATTAATTTGAACATTTCAAAATTTTCTTTCAACTAAATTGATATTTTAGTGTTACTATGAGCTAGCAAGGGGACCTTATGGACCTACAAATTACAAGCTCCAATGATATAAAATTAATTAAGTAAACTCTTTAATTAATCAATTTTCATTAATTCACTTTAGGTCACTTCACTATAGACAAAGAGTTGCACTCTTATGCACTGTAGGACAAGTTGTGTCCATAGATATAACCATTACATACAAGTCGATCATTCACGAGTTGTTCGTAATTACAGCTAGGTCAAAAGTCTGTTTTACCCCTGTAATTACATCTTGCACCTTAAGTACCACTGATCCTCTAATGAACAATTTGTTTGTGATCCAACCATAAACGAAGTCCCTCTCGGGCTAGTGAGAGGGTGGCGCCCATTGTTCAAGTCCCGAAATCAGCACTTAAAGGAACTACTTATCTACTTACCCTATGTGGGAAGGAGTGAATTCCATCTTATGAGATCATGTTCTCAACTCCCTATTTGATCAAGTCCCCAAAATGGTACGCATATTGAATCGGCTACAAAAGCCACTCTCATTCGTGCAAATCAAAGGACAAAGCCTCACAGGCAAAAGGACAAACCCTCACAGGTAAAATTTCATAACTCACTCAGGATTAAGATTGAGTCGCATATGATCATCCTGATGAAATATTAATCTTCTCAATTAACGGATTTATAAAGAAAGATTAAATATTTCGTGGTTCAGTCTTACACAAACTCATTGTATAAGATACTCCCACTCACATGTTTCCACATGAACAATTTGGATCAAATCATTTGTAACTATTACAAAGTGGGTCGTATCAATAGTGTTACCAGAATAAGGTACTTAACCTTATCCATATACTATGACCCTTTAGGTTATTTCTTGATCATGATCCTCCCGTATGTCAACCACATACTATTCAAGATTACACTAATAACCTTGGATTTTTCATATAATGGATAATATTATATTGCAAATAAAATAATCAAAACTATTATTAATTATTAAATAAATCATTAATTACGAGGCTTTAGGACATAAATCCCAGCAATAAGAAGCGTTGCAATGCTATGCCCTCGGGTCTAAATGCCTTGTTCTTCTTCTTCAATACTTGAATCCTCAAATATAGCTTTAAGTTGCTTAAATTTGTCCAAATATCTAACAATTCTTCAGTTTTGCTCCAAATGCTCAACTTTCTGATAAATATACATAAAAAAACATGAAAGCACACATAATCATAGCAAAACTAGCATAAAACTAAGCTTAGAAATAGCACTATTTTATCTACTATCATGCTTCCTATATACTGGCCACCTGTTTAAGCATTTCTTATTAACTTTCACGCATACATATGTATTTCTCCTTAAGAAAGTGCTTAAACAACATATATACATAATGAATAGGCTTAGCGGTTGACCTCTTTCTTCTTTGTCAAAATTGGGAACATGACTTCATATAGAATGCTTGTGATTTTAGGGCATTTATTGAAACTTTAAATCAAATTTTTGGCTTAGTTTAACTTTGTCTTGGTACAATGGAATTCAAATATCAAAATTTTAAATGAAAAGAAATTCCTAGATGGTTTGACCTATGAAGCCTTGGTATCATTTAAGGCAATAAAGTAGCATTCTCGAGACATCCTCTATTCTCCTCGGACAATTTCTATTCATTGCAGGGTCGGAAACTTCATCACTTGGTGATAAATAGAAGGAAAAACTCTTAGATCATGCAGGGTTAGCCTTTCCAAAATGGCTTTGTAGGCTAAGGTGCATTCCAATACTAAGAAGTTGACCATCATAGTTATTATATTGTTCCATTTTCCAAAGGTTACTTGCAGCTCTATTACTCCTTTGGGGATAACTCTCTTGCCGCCAAATCTGACCAAGGGGGTCAGGTTGTCCTTGAGATGACTTCTATTCAAGTTCATTGCATTGAATACGATCAAGGAGAGGCATCTGTTGAACTTCCTCCAATGATTAGGATCCTGTGAACCTTAGTATTAGCAAAAGTTAGGGTCACTACTAATGCATCATTGTGAGGGTGGATTAAGCCTATGCTCTCCTCCTCCTTGAATTTGATGGTTCTAATCGGGTCTTTCTATTACATGTAGAAGATTTCTCCTCCTACGGTAGCTCGGGTTTCTCTCACCTTTGCCTTCCTTTCTCGCCCCGACCTTCCTTCTGCAGGTCCTCCCACAATTGTTTTAATTTTCTAATGAGGTGATTTGCAATGCTCTTAGGTCTCTTCTCTCTTATCAGCCTGATCAGCTCGGCCTGCCATATCTTTCCTTGGGACATAGCTCTTCAGGTATCCATTTCAAATGAAGACCTCAATCTTGTCCTTGAGCTGAATGAATTCCCAAGTGGCCTGCCCATGATCTTCATGGTAGAGGCAGTACTTCCCTTTATCTCTTCTAGTTGAGATTTTCTTCATTTTCTCAGGAGGTTTCAGCAGGCTTAAGTGGCGCACCTCCATAAGTATCCGATTTGGAGGAACAGTTGTATCTGTGTATTTCTCAAACTTGCTCTGATTGTTTAATCGTGTTGATGCACGGCCTTCCGTCTTCCTTCGCTTTAGGTCATCATCAGTTCGCAGTTCAGTTCGCTCTTTTAGTCATTGCAGTTTAGTTCGGGTGCTTTCAATCGTGCCCTTATAACAAAGAAATTCTTGTGCGCTCATGTATTTTTGAGCATGAGTGATCAGTTCTATGTATGTAGTCGGCTCCTTCTTACCTAGAGACCACAAGAACTTTTCATCCTCAAGCCCAACCACAACTATTTTTAGGGTTGCTCCATCATTATAGCCTTCAACTTTGAGGGCTTCAATGTTGAATCAGGCGATATATTCTCACAGGCTTTCTTTAGCCCCTTGTTTGATGATGAGTATGTGGGTTAAGGGCTTTCGTTAGTCTCGTCCACCTAAAAATTGAGTTACAAAGGCTCTAGCGAGCTCTTTGAAGGAATTGATTGACTTACGCTTCAGCTTCCAGAACCACTCCCTAGACAAATCGACCAAGGTGAAGGAGAACACCTGACAGCTGATAGCGTCTTTTATGTCGTGGAGTTCCATCCAGGAATGATAGGTATCCAAGTGTTCAACATGGTCGCTCTTTCCGTCATAGGGCTTGATGGTAGGTACTTTGAACTTACGAGGCAAGTTGACGCTCATGATATCATCAATGAACGACAAATCTGCCTACTCTAGCAAACTTTCTAGGTCGAATTTCTCAACTTCCTTTACTTTCTGGAAAGTACCCATCTTTGTTTGGAGTTTCAGTAACTCTTTTTTCCAAGGATGACTATCTATTTCTATTAGGGCTTGATCCCTTCTTCACTTCTCCAAGATGCTTCTTAGGCCTCCAGTTTAATTTTCATTTCGTCGTGAGCTTCGAGGTTGGTCTTCCTCGAATTGTTACTTGGTTTTCCCATCTAGATCTAGTCTTCTTTAGACCGCGGCTCGTGATTCTCCAACTCCCTCCCTCATTGGGGCTTTTCTCTTTACAGGGTCGTGAACAAGTTTCGGTTGATCAACCACTTCTAGGGCTTCCATAGGAGGATTCGACTGTTTTAAGATTTCTAGGATTAGGGACAAGCTCTGGTCCAGTCCCTTAACCTTTTCTTCTAAAGTGGCGTACTTGTCTTTCTACTGACCTCGCTTTGGTGGTTGCAGAGGCCAGGACAGGTCTATAATAGTAGGTATCGGGTTCTGGGTTAGTGGTAGCTTGACTAAATCCGCTATAGGGGATTGATCCTCCAGATTAGCCTGAGACATTTGGTCTCTGGTCATAACCCTCCGAGGATGCCTATCCTGGCCAAACTCTTCTTCCTCCAGGGTTCGATTCGCATCACCCACGTTCATACTCATCCTTACTGGTAGCACACTTGTCCCCACAGACGATGTCAAACTGTTGATGCATGAATCCGACCTGGTTAGATCCGCA
The DNA here is from genome assembly GCA_033996785.1 of Trichosanthes truncata. Taxonomy (NCBI): domain Eukaryota; kingdom Viridiplantae; phylum Streptophyta; class Magnoliopsida; order Cucurbitales; family Cucurbitaceae; genus Trichosanthes; species Trichosanthes truncata. Next base: position 29,286,905 of record JAWPNB010000004.1, on the reverse strand, counting down.
CAATCTTAACTAAGAAAGGGATGAGGCTACTTGCAAAAGAGAGAGAAGAGCTTTGGTGTGGCGTCTTGCCACACACACTATGATGCCTAAATCAGTTAGGGTTTTTTGGAAGAATGTAGTAAGTAGCTAGGGTTTTGTGTGAGCATACTCTAAAGGCGTGTTCTTCTCTTGTATTTATAAGATGATATTAGGATTTTGAGAGTAGGATAAATCGGGCCTAAACCTCTTTCACCTTTTTAGCCCAACTTGACCTAGTCTACTCAACCCAGCCAGTTTGGTTTGACCAAGTGAGTTTGATGCTCGTTGTGTAACTGAAGTTTAAATAATGGATAATATGCGTAAGAATGTACATGCAACCAATAGCATGCGCTAAATTTCGTACAAGTTCAATGCTTTAAATGCATGAAAATTGATTTACAACTTCTGTCCACCTCGTGTTGAGCTCAAGTATAAACTCAACGTGAGCAAGTAGTACTCGGGGGTATTTCAAGGTCAAATCCTCATGAACTTGAACTAACCGCAATTGATTTCTTAATAGCAGATTGAACGCAATGAGAGGAAAATAAACCAGGCTTTGGGTGAGAAAAAATTTAAATGCAAGGTAAATAATAACAGTTGATGAGAATAAAAATTAACAATTACTGAGAGCAAGGGTCTAGTTTTAGATTCCTTTAGTATGCAATACTCTTGACTACAATAGTTTACTGATTATTTATTTCTTAGAAGCATGGGTTCCTACTTATTCTAACTCTTTCAAGAAGGATGTTAAGTACATTATGCAGTCATATGTCTATGCTCAACACAATGTTTTAGTTTTGACTCATTCTTACTTACAAGTGGTTTATTTCTAAAACAATCTAGTGAGTTATGTTCACTCTTGTTTTCCTTGGACTTTCCACACACTTTAAGCCTTTCGGCATGAAAGCATGCTTTTACCTCCCTCGGTTGGTCAAACGAAGATTGGCAATGAAAGAATTACTTAGGGCCAAGAAAACTAAGAAGAAACAACTAGCATTCTATTAATTGTTAAGACTCTTGCATAAAAAATTCCTCCTAAGTCATCTACTTAAGAAATTTATATACTCGTGAACAAAATTATGAACAAACGCATGAATATGAATGATAAAGATGCCATTAAATTACTTTAAATGAAAATGCATAAAGTTTGATATAATGAAACTGTTAATGCTAATCGTAAACTCAAACTACAACTTAAGTAAGGTAATTTAAAGACAAAAAAACTTAAACATGATGTAATCTACTAAAACCAATAAGATGAAAGTTGAAATCTTCAATCCTCAAGCTTCAATTGAGTTCTACAATTAGCTCTAGAAGTTGAAGGTTGAAGCAGAAAAACTCGAAAGTTCAAAGAGAAAAGTTGAGGAAGACGAAAAACAATTGGAGAACATAACTGAAGGAACCAATCTTCATCTTTCATTTGAGCTTAAATAGATGCGTCCAACCAATGAGGAATTGACACGTATGTGATGTTGAATTTGACCCATACTTTGTTGATCGCAAGTTGAAACTATGGTCCAATTAGATTCAGCCATGATAGTTTCTTAAGTGAAGGTCCAATTAACGTATGCCACATCAACTCCTTGAGCCCCGATCTATCTGATTTTAGGTAATGATTAGTTGATGTGACTATTTTTGATCTCGTACTGAATCTAGTTCACTAACATCTTGCACTGAAGATTCCTTCAAATATTCATCGTTTCACGCAAGGTCCTCCAGCTCAACGCATCTCATTCCTATGACAAACAAATTCTCATTAAGAACTTAGGAATGATTTTCAATCCTATATTTATATCAAGTTCAACGCATTCCAACAAATAAAGATTTTTTTATTAAAAAATCATAAAATCAAGGTTCAACGCATGCATTTTTCTCTCTCTCAAAGCAAAATAATCTAACTTTTGAAGCTAAATGTATTTCTACAAGTTATCATTTGACTTGGGTCGTTCTGGTTTGGTCTTGGGACTTTTGGGGTGTGAGGCTAATTTTACCCATAAAATATACCATGGATCTTCCATTTTCCTAACCAATATAATTTGGGACTTTGGTTACATTATTCCACAACAATCCTCCCCTTGATGTACACTTGTTGAACATTTGAGAATATTCTTCCATGGTTGGATTCTCCTAACACAACTAAGTTTGGGGCGTGACTCTGTTACCACCTGTTAGGGACAAGTGACCTCTGCATATTTTCATAATGGTAGCATATTGTCCACTCTAGGCATAAGCCATGATGGTTTTACTTTTTGTTTCCACTAAAGACATCATACTAATTGAGATATCTTCTCCTTTTCTAACAAATGTGGAACTTTGATCATATTCTTAGCAAAAAAAAAAAAAACAAAAACAAAAAAAAACAAAACAAAATTTAGTCAGTCAGGTTTGGAGACATGTCTCTAAATTTCTCTATAAAGTCAACTCGACTTGTCAATTGCCTTTATAATAAGGCATGTCTTCTATCCAATTCGGAGCGAGTAGCGTCTCATTTTTTACATATAGCGCTAGAGTGCTTGACCAAAACAAACAACCAATAAAAAGCATTAAAAAAAACCTTATTTCTAAATTTTTTTTTTTTTTTTTTTAAAAACGTAGACCTTATTTCTAACTCACCCAAACTCATTTATGGGAGGTAGGCCAAACAATGTTTAAATTAGGGTTATTAGCCTCTTGCTTACTTTGCTATTGCATACTTTTCAAATGCCCAAACCATGCGATGAGTCAAATCTAACCCATACATATACATCATCCTATGAATGGGAGGGCAAAAAAAACACAAAAGTATGAGAAAATGTTTCAAATGAGAAAATATATTGTGATTTGAGTATAAAATAAACTTATATGCAATGAAAATGACAAATATGTCGTTATTTGGTCAAATAGTTGAGAGGCTACTATTAGTTATCACGTTTCACTAAAAAATGAAGTCTTTTTTTATTGAAAAAAGTGGTCATTTTCGACAAAGAAAAGAGCATTTTGACTTTAAAATTCTAAAGAATATTACATACATGAATTTCATGAAGGTCGTTTAACTCGTGGTTTAATGGTAATCAATAATGGAGCTAAGGTTAAATCATCTAGTTTGGTCATAAATTTTCTAGGTTATGTCTATTAAATTTTTGTACTCTATTTTTTTAATTAAAAAAAATTGTCTATCATAACTATATTGTAAATTTTTTAATCGATTCCTAAATTTTAAATTTTGTGTTTAATAAGTTATTGTTGTTAGTTTACATTTGCATGACACGCTAACTTTATTATTTAAAAATTATGTGACATATTGAGTTGATGGGTTGAGTAACCTATTAAAATTTTAAAATACATACATTCAATGTATTCAACTATCATAGCCAAACTTATAATTTAACAAAAAAAAAAAAGAATATAAATTTAAATGGTTTGATATCTCAACTCTCAAGATCAAATAATTACCTATCTTTTTTTTAGTTCAACAATACGTGGATATGAGAATTTGAACTTCTAACATTTTGTTAAAAGTTATAATGCTTTAACCATTTTCTTTTCGAGTTCAACAACACATGGAGTGTGGATTTGAAACTTAACCTTTTTGTCAAAGTTATAAGGTCTTAACCATTTACTTTATATTAGCAAGTTATTTCAACTAATTAAACTATGTTCAAGGTGGCAACTTTTTTTTTTAGTCCAACAAGTGTGGGATATGGGATTTCAAACTCAAATCTCAAATAAAGAAGTACTACTCAATTATTGTTGAGCTATTTTGGCGACTAACTTTTTTTTAATTCAATAATATTTAAAAATGGTGAATTCGAACTTCTAACTTCTTATTGAAACTACGTGTCAATTAACGCTGAGCTACTTAACTTCTACACCTTTGCGGCGACTCAAAATTTGGTAAACTAATTAATCTGTTCACATCTAACTAAGAAAGAGGAAAGAGTCGTGACGTGACAGAGCGCCGTAGTTGAACTTGTACCCATCTCCTTCAAAAAGCGAATTGCAGGTCATTTGATCCTTCAATGGTGGACTCCCCAATTTACCAATGTCTCTAAGCTCTCAACTTCTCAAAACCACTCTCACTCTCTCCCTTTCCCCTTCCATTTCCTTCTCTTCCAAATGTTGTTTCTCTTCTTCTGTTTTTGCCCCTCGCCCCCTCTTCTCTAGGGTCTCCCGGTGCTCCCTCTCCACGAAGACCGCCATGGGTTCCGCATCCGCTCCTGATGCTGCCATGGATGCCGTCCAGAGGCGCCTTATGTTCGACGACGAGTGCGTTTCTTCTTAATAATCCCTTCTGTTACTGATTTCTCAGTTCCCGTTTTTTAATTTCTGTTTTGGGTTTCTTTTGTTTGGTCTAAATTTTTTAAAATTTTTGTTTCGTTGAGTTCTGGTTTCTGTTTCTACCATGGATGCTGATGTTTCGTCTTTTTGTTGATGCTTGGTACTGTTTGGTAAAATTGTAGAGAGATAGTAAAGGTAGAAGAAGGAGACTAGAGGAAAATATCCAGTCCATGTTAAAATTAGCTAGTGTTTCATATTTAGATTATGCTGATGGGTTCTGTTTTCAAGTCATGCAAAGCTTTGTTGAGTTTGCTTATTGGTGAGCTTTATGAATGATGAAGTTCATTGTTCATGAATGGTTGTGAATGTCAACATATTTGGTAGGTCAAGAATAAGGAATTGCTATTTGTTAGACTAAGAACCCGGCCCTGTTAGCTTAGCTATTGGATTAAATGTTTCAAATTAGTGCTTTGTGTTTGAGAACTTACTTGAATTAATGGCGCATGTGCTATTTATGAGGTACATGGCGATCTGTTAGTCTCATGGCCGAAAGTTCGTAGGCATGATGGCTATATCCACCAACATAACCTGTCTATGTTCCCTTTCTTGTTCCATTTCGTGCTACAGGGGCAGGGTAATTTGGACAAGGCTTAAAACTTAACCCTCCCCCCAAAAAAAAGATCAATTAGGGCAGCTTTGATATTACTTTTAAATTGTTGTTCTAATGATGGATTGGAAGTAAAGCATTGTTGGTTATGCCCTAATATAGTTGAAAAGTTTAAGCTGAGGGCATTCACAAGGAAAAATGCTGTTGATAGGCGAGGGAGTATTCAGGACCCAAGAGTCTCACAAACTCTCCCACTTAAGTAGTTACTTACATCAAACCAACTTTCTACCTCCCTTTTTTTATCCACTAATATACTAGTATAAATACTAGTGTTATTGTATGAGAATAATTCAATTGAAATAAGATTCTTATTTTTCTTTTACGGTTTACACCACTTTTTCTTTCCATTTCAATTTTCTTACTCTTGATGGATAGTTGATAAGGTGATTTATTATCTTCCATTTCAAGTACCTTATTCTAGCTTTGATTAGTACAGTATTTTCATCGTGTGCATCATTTTACATGCTATAAATGCTAAAATTTGTTATGTTTCTAAGAGCTTTCCCTCTACTATTTTTTATAGGAACTAGTATTGCATTCATTTATTTAATTACAAACGCCAAGGTAGAATTTGAGAGACCCAACTAGCTCTGTCTGTTATATTTAGTTTAGCCAAAATCTAGATACCCCACATTTATTCACAGTCCTATATAAGTATGTATACTTACTAACTAGCCTGCCCGTGCGCATCACACAAACTTCTCACCTAACAATTAAAGGGTCCCAGCTACTCCTTCCTCGCCAGAATTACCCTCAACATGCTTTGTACGTTTTTTTCTGTATATGAACTTTTTCTTTCTGTCTAATGATTCCCATTTCAAGATTGAACCCCAAGTCCAAATTTCCAATTAGATCTGCCTTCCTTTCTTCTTTCGTTAATGACCTACATTATGCTGTCATTGATTAATGGCTCAATCATGCCAGAAACTGATGAATTCTCTTCAAATGAAACCTTGCAGATGCATTTTGGTGGATGAAAGTGATAATATTGTTGGTCATGATTCCAAATACAATTGTAAGTAACAAATCTTCCTCCCAAAGCTATTTTGAACATTGGTCATGATTCTTAATATAATCATAAGCAATGTTCTGTTACGTTCTCCTGCTTTTGAAACCTAATCAACAGTCCTGATCATCAAGTGTAAGATTTTCTCTCTAAGTTATAAAGTTTTCTTTTTCCTTTGTCACTTTGAGAAAACTAAAAAGGAGTGTCCAGATAACTTCCATTTTATTTATTATGATATTGTGTATTTTTAAATCTTGAACCTAGTGAGGTAAAAAGGCTTGTTTATCTTTTTATTCTTCCTATAACCGCCAATCAGTTGGTAGCTATAAGATTCTCCTTATACGTACAAATTTCCACATGTATTTGCAAAAGATCTTAATCTCATTGACAACACTAAACAGTATGAGGAGGGGCTTCTTGTAGGTCGAACTGCCTCAAATTAACCTATGAATTTGTAGGATTCAACTTTAAACATTGATGAGACAATGAGAAGCACCTGCTTCTTGTTGTGAACTTGTTATTTAACCTTTTATTCTGATCATCTTGATTCTTTTATTTATTTTTTTTGGTCTTATAATTTGCAGGTCACTTGATGGATAATATTGAGTCAAACAAAGCGCTTCATAGAGCTTTCAGTGTCTTCTTATTTAACAATAAATTTGAGTTGCTTCTTCAGGTATGTAGTTACAATATTTTGGGTATTGTCTGAATATTTTCAGCATGGGGATGCATGTTTTCTTTAGTGTTTTGCTTAGACCATCTCCAATCCATAATTAATCTCTTACTAAAACCATCTTCATTTTATCTCCCCCCAAAAAAGAAGAAAGGACAAAAATATAAGTATTGAATAAAGTCTCACACTCAAGCCGCTTCTGCCTAAACCAAGTACACAAACAGGCCACATGGCTTGAATTAAGGCAAGAGTGATAGAACTCAAATGGACCTCCCACATGCTCCCACATGGAACTCAAATCAGTGATGCGATGTGCGGCTTATTCAAGCAAACAGCAAGTGCAACTTGACTCTCTTATGGCAACGCCTGGGGTGGGTGGTGTTGACAGAAGGCTATCCCAAAGTGATGACCCAAATTTCGAACCCTTGCCCCGCTTGAAAAGGAAATCCTAACTAACATCCTCGATAAGAACCCTAAATGTGCTCTAGTACCATGCAATTTCATATTGATAGAATAATCATTATATTTTATATATTGATGTCACTCACACAGGTGCATACATGAAAACCATAAACTAAAATTACAATAAAGGGCAAAAGACTAATAAGATCTAATACATTTACAGTTACACTATCATACGTATAATATATACTGTAACAACCTTTTCCTTTTCTTTGTTGTTAGCAACGTTCTCCTTCAAAGGTAACATTTCCTCTTGTTTGGACGAATACTTGCTGCAGCCATCCATTGTACAGGGAATCTGAGCTTATTGAGGAGGATGCACTTGGTATGCTTGTGGTAAAAACTAAAAGTATTATTATAAAGTCATTTAAGCTCTCTCTCAAACACTTTTTCTTGATGAACTCTAGGAGTAAGGAATGCTGCACAGAGAAAACTTTTTGATGAACTTGGTATTGCTGCTGAAGACGTGCCAGTTGATCAATTCGTTTCCATTGGTCGCATTCTCTATAAGGCACCATCTGATGGAAAATGGGGAGAGCATGAGCGTAATTAATCCAACTCTTATCGTTTTAAATTCACCCGTTCTACTCTGAATTTATTCTACTTGGAGCCATAAATTAGGATACCACTATATTCTTACTTATGGTTTGTTAGAAATGGTACTGAAATTGTTGAAGTATCTCTCCATAACATGTCGCCTGCTTGATTCTGGAAGTCATTTGTTGAAGTTTTGTAGTTTGATCCCTGCCTTGAACAGACAATTAGAGTGGACTAGTTTTGATTACACTATATTTAGACTGTTGAATTGAGTTATTATCCTTAAGGACATGTAAAAAATTAAATATACCTCAACCTATTAGTTTAAGCTTTTGAGTTTAGTTTAGGGATGAATATGGTATTAGAAAAGGTCTTATGTTCAAACTCCTACCATAGTTTACTTGTAGGATTTTCTGCTTATTTCTAAACTTACAGATAGTCGAGAGTGGTAAGAACATATATTAACAATTAAATATACTATAACCTATGAGCTTAAGCTTAAGCTTTTTGTGTTTCCTGATAATTTAATAGTTGTCGTGTATCTTGTTGCTTGCAGTTGATTACCTCCTCTTCGTAGTTCGAAATGTTAACGTTAATCCAAACCCCGATGAAGTGGCGGATATCAAATATGTGAACCAGGAACAGTTGAAAGAACTGGTGAGGAAAGCAGATGCTGGAGAAGATGGGCTGAAGCTTTCACCTTGGTTCAGGCTAATTGTGAACAACTTCTTATTCAAGTGGTGGGACCATCTTCAAAAGGGAACTCTCCATGAAGTTGTTGACATGAAAACCATTCATAAGCTTACCTGAAACCAGGTTGCAGCCTACATACAGTTCTGAATCTCTTACTCATATTTTGTTGGTGATTTTGTGTGGTTATGATTTAGAAACAAAGATGAGTGTAATAATTGGGATATCAACACAGGTCGACTATTTAAGTAACATTTCTTTGCCAAAGTGCTTGAAATTTAATAAATTCATAGATTTGGTCAACGTTTGTCGATGGTGGCAAACATAAGGCGACACAAAATTTACTTGAGTTTCAAAAGAGAATTTTTTGCTTGCTTTTCAAAGGAACAACATTGAATGTTTGGAGAAACATTTTGATAACATTAATTTATATATGGAGTCTTAATTTTGGTTAATTTTAATTTATTGATATTTTGCTGATAATAAATATACTACATACGAACTAGTTTAGTGTTCAAGAGTTGTATATATACAAGTTATAATTAGGAGCAGAATGATGTTTGTTTCATCCAAATTGGGGCTAAAATAGTTGGAAGTGATGAACAAAATAAGAAAAGATAATACAATTTCTTTTTTTTTTTCCTTCTTTTAGAATTTGAGAGACTAACTTAAAATTTGGCCCCAAATTGTATTTGACCTAGTTTTTTAAAATAAATGTTTTTTAACTTTTTTTCAAACATTTTTATTATTTTTTCTTTCTTCCACTCGTTTGTTCTCTCCCTCTCTCTCTCTCTTCAATCACAGTTCCACCATTTTTCTTCTTCTTTTCCTTTGAGACGTCGGTGTTGATGAGGTAAGAATTGCACCCCTCTACTTCAAATTTGAAAGGTACCAGAGCAAGAGGGAAAATATAGAGCGCAAGAGGAAAAATAGAGAGCCAGAAGAGCTAGCCAAAAGAAAAAAAATATATTAAAAAAATGTTTAACCAACGAAAAGTTTAAAAAGAAAAAACTTGATTTTAAGATACTGAGTTAAATCTCATATTTTCACAATGTTTTAGGTCATTCGTACAAAAAAAAATCTATTTTTTTTATTGTATGTGTCGTTTTAATTCTAAATCTTGTATACATATGCATGTGGAGGAAAATGAAAAAAAAAATTGGAATTGCAATGTTAATACATGTATTTTAGCTACGATGTTCCCATTGTTCTTTTGGTTGTTGAGGTTTTATCAAATTTTAAAAGGATGGACCATACCTCTCTCTCTCTATATATATAATATAGGCGAATATTTTAATAAGATGGAGGACCATTCGTAAATGTGTTTGGCGTGTGTTTTGAAATATATATATATATATTTCAAAGTGCATTTATTAAGGACTTTTTAGAAGAAAATTAGTTAGGTATAGGTATCATATTAGTTCTAAAAATATCTTAAATATTATTTTAAAAAATTTTCAGACAATTTTTTATTATAAGAAATTTTACAAAATACTTTTAATTGATAAAAATATTTTTTTACCACTCTTTAAAATTTTAACCAAACACTATCAATTTAAAAGAACACTGCATGATAAGAACCTTTGGTCTATTTAAGCAAGAACCTTTAACAATTAGGATCATTATCATGTAACAATAAACAATTCACAATCAAAATTTGTACAACCCCAAGGAAAGAGAATAAGTTGAACTCAGAGAATAAGTTACTTTGTTGATCGAATATACATAAGGTTGAATACTTCATATAAAGAACTGGTCAAACCTTAATTGAATGCTTCAACTTGCAACCTAGTTCAAGAAAAACAAATTAGATAATGTTCTTGGCTATCAAGAGAAAACTATCGATTTTCATTCAAATTTAACTTCAACTTCATCGAAAGAAAAATTAAGCTATAAATAGCCAACGACCAACAACCTAAATGACCAAAACTACATATAGGAAAGACCATTAAGAATGACGAAAACATAACATAATAGACCTTAATTCGAAGCCACATCATCAGCCAAAGCACAAAGACCTAATACCCCTACATATCCTAAAGGGAAAAAATTTGGCAAATAGAAAATCACATCAAGACCTTTGAAGAACATATAATCAATCAACATTTTCTCTTGACAGATCATTGGATGGCTACCATGCAGATGGATCTTAGCCCTTGAATGTAGGTTGTAGCTTTGATATTCGAATGTAGTCCCTTGATTCATATTAATACTTTGAGTCATCGATAAACACTTTGAAAGGCATGTCAAACACACACTAGTTCAATCTATATTCAGTAGGACTGAAGTGCTATATCTAGTTCGGTTATTGTACTATCTTTCCTAATGAAAGGTAGACTCTTTTGCCTCCTCCATTGACTTTTTTCCATCAACACAACTAGATTGACTATTGTTAAACGAGTATATCTAGTGTTTTTGGCAAGATCTTTGTTAACCCCTTGCATATGCTATTCCACTGCGGAGAGACGATCATTTCAAGCTTGCCATGGGAGTGACTCATGGTTTCTAGTTCAGGCTTATGTCATCTAGCTTTAGCTCCATCAAAGAGTCCATGCCCATGGCCTAAAGGTTGGCCCAAGTCCAATCTAGGCCTGGTTTGTCGAAGTTTCACCAGCTCAGTTCGACTCGTCCCCTAACTCATCCATTCATTAAATTTCATATGGAATATCATTTTGAAGAGTGGGTCAACTCGTTTTGGCCATATTTGGATCAGCCGTTGGGTCGACCTAGCAAGTTTATCCTTGAGCTAACCCAAATATACAAGTATATAAATAATTCTTAATATATTGTATTTTATATATTTAAACAAGTAAAATTTTTAATTTTTTCCTTAAAATATATTTTTATATACTTTAAATATCATAGTTTATAGTTAATAAAAGAATTTAAAGTGTGAAGAACGTTTCTTAAAAAATAACATATTAAAAGGAAAATTATAACATCAATAATTTTATCAACTAAAAGTAATAAAAATCACCCAAACTTTAAAAGAAAAGAAAATTTAATAAAAAATATAAATTCAATAAAATTTAATAAAATTTGGTTTAAAAATTTTAAAAATATATTTTTAAAAATAATTAAATAATAAATATTTAATGAACTAATTCAATAGGTCGGTCCAAGCTTGGCCCAAACTTTTGATTCAATGAGTCAAGCCCTCTACTCGGCCCAAGCCTTTGATGTCATAAGTCTGTAGGGTTTGGGCCTAAATCGAGCTTGGCCTTATACATTTTAGGTTCAGGCCAACCCAACCTAATTATGAGGTTGAGCTCATGGCTTTGGGGGAAGTGTAACAACCCGAAATTTTCAAAACATACATTCTATCACTAAATGCAAAAGTGATAAACAAATGCTAAAACCAATAAAAATATATATATATATCCTTATCTAATGGAAAAACAAGGCTTAATCCAAATCCAAGTCCATTTTTCGAAGAATAACAAAAAAAAATAGACAATCAATCAAAAGAACCAACTAATTGAACTATGAACAAATGCTAAGTCCATCAAAAACTTAACTAAAATACTAAAATCCTAAAGATCATCAAACTTCCTATGAGTTATGTCAGAATGTTAGTCTTTAATCACTGTTAAAACCATCACTTGCACCATCATATGAAAATATTTAGAAAACAAAATGAGTACAAAAATAATCAATAAGCAATTTCCACATCAAGTTTTAAAAAAAAAAAAACCATTTTCTTCAAAACAAAATACAAAAAATCATAGAAATTCAATTAAACAAACCATTTCAATTGTTGAAACAAAAATCAAACTTTTAATCGATTAGACTTTCATTCATTCAATACTTCTATTTTTAGAGTGAGAAAGATGCATGTTGTTCCCTCGTCGATAACACCAATCAAACATTCACTCAATCAGAGATGTCGATTAGAAATCGACTAGAACATTCAGTGCAATTACTTAAGTACACTTACATGAATCTTTGGCATATTCGGATAGTCCTATCGAATTAATCAAATACATTTAAAAAATATTCAAAACATTAAACATTCTTTCATTTAGCAAAAACAATTGAAACATACAATAACAATTTCCATAGTTTCTCAAATCATAGAAAAACGTGCTTTCAAACTCAAAACACAATCATACCAAAATTTCTATTTTAGAAGGGATGTGAAAACTACTTAGATCAATAACCTACAATTCTCATTTCCAAATTCAAATCCTTGAACAATCGTCAACCTCCTAGAAGCCTAAACGCATCCAATACTTTATACTCAGAAACCAAAATTCCATTTTAAGAGTCCAACAAAAAATTCAAAAAATTGAGTTGACTGACCGAAACTGGCCGAATCGACTTCAATCGGTCGGTCTATGGCCATTTCGATCGGAGAGCAAAACTAACTAGTCGGTCAGTCAGCAAGCCCAAGAAAGGCTCAAACCAACCAAACCGATCACTTAGGAAGAGAAAGACCATGAAGATATTATTTTAAAAAATTACTTTTTTTTTCCATTTTTTTCTTTCCCTCGTCTTTCTCTATTTCTTGATCTCCTCCTTTCCTTTCCTTTCCTTTTTTCTTCCCTCTTTCTTCTCCTCTCGATTTCTTCTTTCTTTTTCTTCTGGATTCACACTTTTTTTTGTTTAGTTCGTCAAAGTCTGAAAACCAGCGGTCTTCTTTCTTCTTTTCTTCTCCCTTCTTCACACTTTTTTCATTTAGTTCATCAGAGTCAGAAAACCAACCAAAATCAACCGATCGTCAGTCGGCGTCACCAACTTCTTCAAAATTGACCACAACTGACCAACAGAAGCTGACATGTCGGTGGTTGACGCCGTTTTGAGCCTAAATTGACGTCAACTGACTGATGATCATCTCTACTAATCTAAATGCTAAACAACCTTAACTACCAATTTTTCCACTCAACAATTTTCTGCATAGAAAAGTTAGGAAAAATGGGGTTTCTGGACTACAAAAAAAAAATCTAAAAAGTGGGATTAAACACCTTAAAAACCAACATTAACGTACTTAAAAATCACTAATACAAAATAAAATATCAAACGCTTTTCAATGCTCCTTTAAAACCTTCAAAACTATTTTAAAAAATTAGGAACAATTAAAATGAAAATTTGTAAGCTTCATAAAACAACATTTTCCAAGATTTTTACACTAAAAATTCAAGATTTTCCACTCTTTTGCCTCAAAATCATATATGAAAATTTTCGGTGATGTAAAAACAAGTAAAAACATGCCCATTTCATGTAGAAATGAAAATTATAAATTATACTTTAAAATAGCAATCATTAGGTAAATTTTTGTGCAAAAGGAATCCAAATTAAACACTAAAACAGTTCAAAATTTAAAGAAACTCAAAGCTAAAAATTTCTGAAAAAAATCCTCTTTATCAAAACCTTCAATTTAAACTAAAAGTTCTAAGAGGAAAAACTTGATAAAAATTTAGGCAAACCAAAAACTTAAAACATCTTTAGGGAAAAAAATTCAAAATCTTTCATTCTAAGCAATCAAGAAAGAAGGCAAAAAGAAATCCAATTTTTTTCCAAGAAAGTTCAATCTTAAATTAACCAAGAAAGAAAAGAAAGTCCAACAAAAGAATGAAAGAAAATTTACTGCTCTAAAGTACAGAACGTCTTCCTCTTTTCTCTCTTTTTGTCTTTAAAACATTTTATCTAAAATTAGGGCTTAAAAGATCTTTTAGAAAAGAAACCTAGTTAAAAACTTAAAACCCTTAAAAGATTATTTCTTTTAAAAAAGAATATAATAAAGATTTATGTTCTATTTTAATAAGAAGATAATTCTAATTTAAAATGATTTTAGAGATCAATAAAGCAAATAAAATATAATATAATATAGACCATGTCTTTTTTTGATTTTTATAGGAAGAATCATGTAGACAACCTGAGTATAGCTCAATTGGTGTAGATATAAGCCCTCGATCAAGAGGTTAGAAGTTTGAATCCTCCTATCCCACATGTTGTAACTTGGACTAAAAAAAAATGTATATTCACGCCTATTTTCGTAGTACTCTAGGTTGCTTTTACTACTTTGACTCTTTTTTCTTTTTTTTCTTTTTTTCTTTCCTTTTTACTATAGCACACAACTAAATGGTGTAGATTGTATGCTTCGCACAAGTAGTGCCAAATGTTGTGTGATTTTCACTAATCAACTCATTAAGCTAATATGTGCATCACTATGGTCAAAGGTGAGTGTCGATGCTAAAGGCAAGCAACGAAGAGCAAGGTATTGCAAAAACAAAAAGGTGTTGGACACCGATATGGTGTCTATCTAATATATGTATCTAGTATACTTTCATGTTTAAGTCAGTTTAAGTTGTGAGTTTGGCAGAGTTAAAGTACAATAGATCAGAGTATACCTTTATTTCTTTTCTATTCTTATATATATATAAAAGAAAGGAAGTGTGTTATAATTGCTACTAATTGTAGGCTACTAGTACGATCACACATGTCCTTCACACTCGACTCTTGAGTAGCTATTAGCTATAGTGTAGTTGTGACTAAGTGGGACATGTCAAGCAAGTTTGAGCATGAGGCTACCAATGACATTGCTATAATGTAGGATAAATCAGAACTACAACCATAAGATAATTAACTGACAAGTACTAGCCACATTACCCGAACTTCTAATATGACCTCTTGGAACCTCGTACCTTTTTTCGAGCTTCAAATCTCCTCAACTTGGTCGAGCTATGATCCACTTATGATATATTTAGTCCTTCAACCTTAAACTTTAAACAAATTTAATAAACTCTCCAAACTTTTCATTAGTACATAAACTCCCCAAAATTTTGTTTTTTTTGCTCTAATACGCTATTGTTCTAATACATCTCTACTTATATAAATACTGTTACTTGAATATTGGCATGGTATGCTAATTATACTAAAAAGTAAGACTTTTAACACAATATGACAATAAATAGATAAAACAAGGGCATTTTTGCCAAAATGTTTAAAATATATATTCCACTTGTCCACCCATCAAATTATCTAAAAATAATTTTTACTATATCAGCATTCAGCATCATTAATTATTTTTAAAAATGCCTAATTATTTATTGTTCTTGTAAGTTGTAATTAACAAAAAAAAAAAAAAAAAAAAAAAAGAGTCGCATCATAGCCAATGTTTTTAATGTTGACATCTTGCTTTTATGCAATATTAATAAAAATGTCGATAAAATATTTATCTTGATAGATATTTCTGGAAAGAGAAATCAAGTCAAGAAATTCATTAAAAAAATTAAATTAACAAGTAAGTATCTCATCTTTTTTTAATAAGCTAAATAAAATTATTATTAATATTATGTCTATATTCATGGTATTAAATTTCCGTCGACATGTCGATATTTCCATCGATATTTCCACATGTCCATGGGTTCGACATCAACATAAGGGGGAAATCGACATTTCCACTATACCGTACAAAATTGATAAAATATTAAAAAAATAGTAAGAAAATGCAACTTAATGTGAATATAATATTGTAACATGTATTTTAACTCATTTAAAAAGTGTAAAATGTTAATTTATTAATTTAAATATTTATTTTGAATTTTTTGTTTTTAAAATTTTTCTAGAAATATCCATCGACATCTACATTTTATCAACATTTCCATCGACATTTCCATAAAATTGAGACTTCGACATTTCCGTCGACATCGACATTTAAAACCTTGTCTATATTGTTGATATTTTTTCTTTTATCGATTATTTTACAATATAATAAAAATGTCAAATTCACTCCTTACGTTATGTCAAACCAATAGGCATATAGAATTGTCAACATGTCAATGAAAATTAATACCCTGGTCGCAAAGTCAAACCAAATCGAACTATTTTGCAAAACTTTTGGATCAAATCATAACTTTTGAAAATTCTAGGACCAAATAGAAAGGTAAAGGCCCATTGGCCGAGGAAAATTCACCTAAGTTTATAATTTCAGCTACATTCAAAGAAATCTCTTGTTTTCAAGGTACAAAATCCAAATTAGATAGAACCAAAGGATGTAAAACAAATTGGGTTTTATTGAATTTGAAACCAAAGGTTCTCTTCTCTACACTAAACCTTTAAATAATTTCAAGAGTAAGTTTGAGAGAATGTATGTGTATTTGGTATTACCTTACACTAATCCAAAACAGACAGTGGACATTAAGTCACATGAACATCTGTATCCACCCCTAACAAATTTCCAGCTCTTCCCCACTGTAAGAACCTAATAGAATTTTAATTTGGAGGAATGCCCCACTTCCCTTTTCTTTTCCTCCAGAAGTTAGAACTTAGAATCACCAGGCTAAAAGAAGCATGTACAAGAAAGAACCTGATACTGATACCAACAACTCTGTATTTACAGAAGTCAATTAACGCCGCCCTAAGTTCAGTCAAATCAAAATACTGAACAATGAATCATCTTCGATGACTTTGAATCTCTTCGTTAAGAAGTCGAGTCAGCACGTCTCGATCAACTGTTGGCCTATTATCATTCAAAAGAGTATAGAGTGAGTTTAGTTCTTCTCGGCTTGCCTTCTTCAACAATCCCCTAAGTACTATATCAACTCCAGCAGGCCTAGGGTCAGCCCCGTGGTTTCTTTCGGTTGTTTGCATGTTTCGACTAATTTCTGTTGACTGCGATGGTTGTGGACTCTGTACATGGGGCCGAGAATAGGGCCGAGAGTCCCAATACTCACCACATACTCGATTTCGATCCAATGCCTCAATGGCCTGCATAAGTATAAAGCAGTGCACCAATATGAGAAGCCTATTAAACCATGAATAGATATAGACAAATTGTTCTCCTCTTAGGGAGAGAGTTCTTCAATGTATCTACTTAAATATTCGGAACAATCCCACCGCAACAATGCAAGTCATGCATGAGGCGCCTATTCTCCCCTACCCGCAAATTTTCAGATACCATGCAAGAGATGATTTCCCATTGTTCACATACTTGTAATACTTCAAGTAGATGTATTCGTATTCCAAACCACATTTAACATATATTGGGATTGGCCATAGTTCTTAGGCAAATTTTCTCTTATTATAATATATAGTTTGCAACCAAGAAAAATAAATAAAAGGCATGTTTAAGTAATGATTTACCTGCACAATTGCCGGTGAAGTAAATCCGAACATTTCTAACCCATCTAAACTCCCAGGAGGCTGTAGAGGAGGAAGATTTGTTCTACCTAACTTATGTTGCTTCGCGATTTCCTGATTGACTCGGTCTCTAACCAACTCCCAACATCTAGAAGCAGAAACATGAACGAATACCTCAGTCGGACAATGCTCCAAAACAACCTGTAAAGAGATTAAAGAATCTAAGTATAATAGATCTCTAATGACAATCACAAATCGTACATTTGAACTCAAGACACAAGCAACAATCAGACAAGCAATACATTTTTTTTAGAGAAACAATTTCATTGATAATGAAATAAAAGGAGTTAAACACTCCTAACCAAAAAGTGTATTACATAAAAAATCTCCAATTATTTTCAATTAGTAATTAATGACGAAAGACTATAATCTGAAAAAAGGTGTTTACATTTACACCAATAAAGAAAATTAAAGACAACCAAATCCATAAAACTATCAAAATCGGAAGACCATGTCTATGAAAATTCGACCATTGCCCTCACACCAAAGGGACAGAAGCAATACATGACACTTGGAGAGTGGAACGTGACAGCAGTTAAAAGAATGAAAGTTATACCAACTACATGCCTCCACTAACATTGCCAAGGAAATACGGATTCAAAAGATAACTGCCCAAAATATAGTTACCACTTCTTAATATCCAGAACTAGATTAATAAAAGATTTTACAATACTCTCTTAAAGGGGTTTGTGATTTATCCACGACAAAGAGGCATTTGGATGAGAATAATTAGTAAGTACAGCATAGATGATCATGCGTAGCTTACTAGAACTCCCAAAGAAAACAGAGGTGGCTGACCTTAGCCTAAAATCATTCAAGCTTGGAAATGGGCACAAAATCAAAATTTCAGAAGATCCTTGGTTAGATTCAAGACCTCTTTGAAACCTTTTTCTTGGGGATTCATTCTATCTCCATTTCAAACGAAAGGCAATCAAAGAGTTACAGAAGTCTACAAGACTGGGGCTTAAGACTTAGAAGAAGTCTTTTAACAGAGAAATTAAGAACTGAATTCTCTTTCCAGAGAAGATAATATGGCGAGTTTAAGCACCAATGAGGACAAGAGTTGTTTGGATATCAGATAGCTTGGGCACTTATGATTTGATTTGATTGACAAGACTACCTAAGTAGTTATCCTTTGTGCGCTTGACAAGGATTCAGAAAATAGTTATCATTTTGACTATTCTTCTACGGGAGCATGACTGTAAGAGTATTTGAGGTGTGCATTCAGTACATAATGACTCTACCGACCCTTTTTTTAGTTGAACAGCTTCTTGCCTTGTCATTTCTTTAGCAAAAGATATGTACTTTTTTTTTCCTTAGGCACAAAAATCGGTTTTTCTAGTAACTGTGGGGCCACGAGCCTTGGTAATTCCAGGATGACAACAAAACTCTTCTGACCGAGTTTTGGGACCAAAGGAGTACCATCTTCTTGCCATCTCCATTTATCCACCTGCAAAAGTCTGCAATTCTCTTCTCATGATAGAATCCAGCAGCAGCAGCTTTGGCAGTGAAGTGACTGTGAACTCCAACCACCCTATACGACCAAAGAATCCGTTCTTGGGATGGAGCCGTTGGGACCATAGGATTTCATCACAAAAGCATCATCCTGGGGTGGCAATGACTTCACTCAACACAACTTTCTTAACCTCCTACAATGTCGTATCTTTTTTCCTTCTCTTTCATTAAGAAACACATCCTTTTTCTATAGAAGTCTGAGGAGACGGGCACCTAACTGCTTCCAAAAGAAGTGCCTCTTTTCATAAGGCTTTCCATTAAAGGCTTCCAGTTGTCTTCACATCTAAAGAATTCTTTAAGCATCTGTTGAAAGAGATCCAACCATAAAAACTCTCCTGTCGGTACCACGGATTAGACTTTCTCCTAAAGTTGAGAACTCTGACTTGTATTCTCTCCATGAAGCATCCTCTCTTGATGGATACTTTTTTTTTTTTTTTGGTTATAAGAAACCGGGCTTTCATTGAGAAAAAAAGAAAGAATAGAAGGGCATCCAAAAAACTAAGCCCACAAAAGGAACCCAACTAAAGAAAGGGGTTTCAATCTGTTAAATCACCCATCAACCCAAAAGCTTAAGTTGATGGGTTATGGTAAATTTAATTATATCAACACTTCAATACTCTCCTTCACTTGTGGGCTTGGAAATTTGCAGAAAGACCCAACAAGTGGAAATCAATATTAATTGGGGGAGGAATTGACATTATTGGAGTTCGAACACAGGATTTCCTACACTAATACCATGTTAAATCACCAATCAATCCAAAAGCTTAAGCTGATGGGTTATGGTAAATTTAATTATATCAACACTTCAACACAATCAAGTAAAATAAGATCAAGCGGATAATTACAAAAGATCTTAGAAATTAACGCCCAAAGGAAAACATAGAACCTGGCAGTGGACCAGACCTCATTGTGGATTCTCTTGATCCCTCTAAAGATCCTATATATTATTCCTCACCCCACAAACCCCATAAAACAGCACAAATCCCAACCCGCCACAAAAACCTCCCCTTCTCACGAAAAGGTGAATGGAGAAGGGACTCCTCAATCATCTCCCTGCAACCTCTGTGTCTAGCAAACTAAAAGCCAAACACGTCAAAAAAGAAACCAGACGGAATGAGCAAAATCGCACCCCCAAAGCAAGTGATTGAGATCTTCCTCCACCTTCCGACAAAGGATACAACAAATCGGCCCAATCAATGAAGACATCTTTCTCGAAAGCCTATCAAAAGCATTAACCCTTCCATGGGTAACCTGCCAAACTAAGAACTAAGCCTTCTTTGGAACTTTCACCCTCTACAGACGCGAAAAAATCGACTCACTAACTAGAAAGGGATTTAACAACCACTAAACGAACAAGCTACAACAAAAGCCCCCAATGATGTCTAGACTCCAAAAGCGAACATCCCTTCTCTCCGGTCTAAGGCCACCTCTATCAAAGATAGGAGAGCCAAGATGTCCGTACTTTCCCTATTGGAAAGCAAACGACGAAAACCAAACAACAAAGAACGGAACTCCTCAAAGGACCAAAGATATTAGTCACATAACAGTTTTTCATGGAGTATAAATGATATAAATGAGGAAACATGGACAATAGAGAACTATCCCTCACCCACTTATCCTCCCAAAAGACTCAGAAGTCTTTTCAATGTCACTTCCAAAGGAATTTCAGGATTTGGGGGCCATCAGAAGATCTTCTCTAATGCGTCTAAGAGCCAAACTACTCTAGCTTGTTCTACAGAAATCTCAGAATTTTTTTTTAATGAACAACCAAACTTTTATTGAGAAAGGATGAAAGAATACAAGAGCATACAAAAAGATTTATTTAATGATTTCTTGCCAAAAGATGAACTACTCTCCTTTTTCAATCGGGGTTGAACCTTATTGCAGACATTATTTTCATTTCTACATTTTAGCATCTTGACAAAAAAGAAATTAAACCATGGAAGGTGCTGACGAGCTAAGTCAAGAGTGTAAAAGCCATCGAGAAAGTAGGGAGCCATAAGAAGGAAGTGAAGGGGTGTAGAGAGAATGGAGTGAGCGATCTAGAAGTTACTGTGAACAACAATATATTCATTGTAGATAACTTATACATATCAACAAGGTTTTTTAATTTTTTTTATATAAAATAATGTACCAAAAAGGAAAAAATAATAGCCTGCGCTATCGAAGTTATAGAAAGGTATGGCCTTCAAATTAATGCAAAAATAGACATATCTATAATTACAAGAAGGCTTATAGCCTTTACTTCAGGAGGCAACAGAAGAAAAAATGTCTCCCAAAGGACCTCATCAAAATGTTTTCCTTCCCCCCCAAAAAATCTCATATTCCTTTCTGATCATAAAGAACAAAAAGAGGTCATTCAAGATTGTTGATTCCGAAATTAAGGAATGTGCTCTTGCCAATGACTTCCTACATAATTATAACAAAACATGAAGTAAAACATGAAACAAAAAAGTAAAAAGTTTAACAAAATTAAAGCTACAGATCGAAGTTACAAAATTTACCATGAAAAGAGGTCCTTCCCGTCCAGCATCGAGAATTTCAGAAACATAGTAACACAAAGTTGACGGATCTAAAACACTTATATACTTGACCCTGCTCTTAAATCCTGCAAAATACAGCATAAATATGTAACTAGTGGAAGCAGGTCATAGTTAACAAATTGTGGTAACAATCCGTCTTTCAATATCTAATTAAACCTGTAAAACAGAGATTTTAATACCTTTTGGAAAAATGGCCTGACTGTTTGACCAAGACTTTCCTGAGATCACGATTCCATATTCTAAAGGCTCTACATTGCAGTTAATCCTCCGAACTACCTTTGCCATTCGAGGACCCTTTTGCCTCAAGAATCTGTCCACATTAGCTTGATTGCAGGATAAATTTCCAGTAGTTCTATTAGTGTCTAACAAACAAGAGGTAGCACTTGTCCCCACATTTCCATGCTTACCCTCATTCGGTTTTCCAGAGCCACATGTCTGTGGTTTTTGAGAATCAATGTCTGTTGAAGCTGGAAATACTTTATTACTATGACCCAATCCTGCTTCTGAAAAATTGTTGTTCTGAACAGCATTAGCTGCATTTTTAACTGATAAGTTAATGTTTTGAGACTGTTTATCATTTAAAGGTTCAATGCTCGATTGGCAAGTATTCAATTTTCTGTCTTCCTTTTCTCCCATGGCCGTTGCATCAGTCACCGGGGTGCACAAGATTGCACTTTCATTGTAGTTGCACAGGCTAGCCTTAGAATCGACATCAGTGAACCGTTCTGAAGTTTCCAGCTGCTTTACTAATGAACTTTCAGCTAAACCATTTGAAATCGTCTTCTTATTCTCATCACCTTCATCATCACTTAGTAGTATGACATTTTCAGGACAAGTTTTATCCATTCTCTTTTTCACTTCTACCAAATTCAGAGCATTTGTATCCTCCTTAGAGAACTGTGAACCTGCATGCCTCAAATTGATTGCCATGAGTTCATGGTTTTCTCTTTTCACCTCAGATTTATGATTTTGCTGCTCAACGTCCTTCCCAGATCCATTAAGTGTGGAAATTACCTTCTTATCTTCTAGAAAAGAAGCAGTAAATTCAGATACCTTTTTGGCATGATGAGAAGGGCTGTCAATAGCAGTCAGAGTTGGCAGTAATGAAGATTGCCTCAAGAATTCTTTCAATCGAGTATTCCCAAAGGACTTGGTTGATGATTGAGAATTCAACTCCCTCGATGAACTGAGCGCCAGACCAAGATCCTGCCTAGCCCACCTGTATACTGCACTTAATTTTCCTTCCAATGCTTCAAGAAGTATGTTCAATTCACTGACGTCATAGCGAAAGAGAAAAAATTTCTCTTCCCAAGCACAAGAACACAACTGCTTTGCATGATTCAAGCACACATATTTATCTGGTGAACAACGACAACCGACTGCAGACAGATGCAAGTCAAAGAGGCATGAATTGCATTCTCTCTCATTAGAGGCATCAAAGTTGCTCTCCATCTTCATTGCCTGAGAAGAACTGCAAGGAAAGTTCCTCCATGCACACTCCATCTCAACACGTGTCTGCCAAACAACACAGTTTTTAGAGATGATATGAATATTCAACTCAGAGCATTGTTGGAATAAATTCTACAACTTATACTCATGGTATTAAATTTCCGTCGACATGTCGATATTTCCACATGTCCATGGGTTCGACATCAACATAAGGGGGGAATCGACATTTCCACTATACCGTACAAAATTGATGAAATATTAAAAAAATAGTAAGAAAATGTAACTTAATGTGAATATAATATTGTAACATGTATTTTAACTCATTTAAAAAGTGTAAAATATTTATTTATTAATTTAAATTTTTATTTTAAATTTTTTGTTTTTAAATTTTTTCTAGAAATATCCATCGACATCGGCATTTTATCAACATTTCCATCGACATTTCCATAAAATTGAGACTTCGACATTTCCGTCGACATCGACATTTAAAACCTTGCTTATACTCAATTTATTTATGTCTATTAAACCATTCAGAAGGGGGAATTCTCAATCAATGTATTATATAACTACGAGTCTTTAAATTCATGAATTCAGACAATAACAGCCAAGTACAGTTATCATACATGGAAAAACAAACATCTTTGCCCGTGGAAATTGCTCACCTAGTATTTTCTCAATATGTGATTTTTAAAATCAACTTCCACAATAAATAAGAACCCTTTTTTCAGATATAAACTTACAAGTAAATATGAGTTACAAGGAGAGAGCGAGGATTTACCTTGAATGCTCTTGCTAAGACTCCATCTTTTCCACAAACATTATTCCATCTTAAGTTATCCAAACTATTTTTTTTCAGTAAATTAAGTTCCCAGTGTGCTCTCACAGCTTCTCTTGCAGCACCAAGCAATAGTTTATCATGGGAAATAGTAGTTCTTCGTCCCTGCTCACGATATAATTCTACAGCAATTTGACCATGGGGCAACCAGTCAACTGGAGCTACATTAACTGCCTCTGCACAATTGAAACCACTGTTGAATCCTGAATGGTATGCACGAGGGAAGGTCAAAACAAACTCTCCAGGATTCTGAATACACCTATATACGGGTACACCCTCAGATTTCAATATGGACGGAGAAAGTTGTGTAACCTGCTCAAGGATAAAACTTAAAGTTTAGGCCAACATTTTTACCAAATATAAGTACTATGAAAAGCATACTGTTGCAAATATTATTGGCATTTTTAATACACACTACTACTGACAAATATAAAAGTGGAAGAAACTTGCAGCCTCAACTTTCTGCTTGAGGAAAAAAATTCCCCACCTCTGACGACTTCATGTTCATTTAAGACTTTGAGTAAAATAAGTTATTTGATGTACTTAGACATATAAACTGCGAGGACATTATTAGATCCTGCCACTTAAAGTATTCGAAATGGTAGGAACAAGAACACTTTAAATTAGCAATGGAACTTGCCAGTTTATGAAGTAAATCGGGTTGTTCTTCAAAGAGGTCAGGTAAATGCTTTCTCATAGCCTCTTCTAATTTACCAGCACCATTTCCTGGAACACCATACCAGACTTTGGGATCTCCCCAGTGCATGTAGTTTAGAGAGTAGAGGTGGTGATCTTCAACGTGCTGCAAATTGAAGTAAAAAATCAAAAGTAAGCAATCAATTCAAGCAGTTAACAAAGAGAATATATGTATATATATATACTAACACCTTCATGCGAGGAATCTTTGTGGAGTAATCTAACAAATTTAATGTTCACTTTTTTTAATAAGAAAACCAGCTTTCACTAAGATAAATGAAGAAACGAAAAAAAGGGCCAACAAAAAGAGCCCACAAGACGGAGACTAACAAAAAACAAACAAACTATAATGTTCATTATTGAGCCTAGAATCTCATATTAGAGCTTAAGGAAGGAACTGGCAGCTTAAAATTGCGATAACTTATAATATGGTAAAATCAAAAGTCAAAGAAGACAGACGATGGAAATTTATAATAGTCATTAAACTTTTTTTTGGGGGTAAGAAACCGAACTTTCATTGAATAAATGAAAGAATACAAGGGCATACAAAAAACAAGCCCTAAAGAACGGAAGTCCAACACTAGCTACGAAAGGGGACTCCAATCCAAAAGAACAAGACCAAGACCATAATTACAAAAAGGCCTAGTGACCTACACCCACAAAGAAGCATAAAACTTCACCACCCTCCAAACCTCCCCACCCGATTTCCCGACCTTCCTAAAAATCCTATTATTTCTCTCAAGCCAAATACCCACAAAGCAACAAAGAAGCTAAAATGCCACAACACTTTGCCCCTCTCCCGAAAGGGAGGATTCAGAAGCACCTCCCCCACGCCCCTCTCTATATCCGTGTCGAAACTAGTCTGTATAAGTCAAATTTTATTGTCTTTTTTAGAATCTAGGAAAGTTTACAATGCCAAATTTCCAGCCAAGTTATATCACTGTACTTTTGGAGGAAGGTTTATACGATGACAGCAGACAACTAAAACTTCTTTCCAGCTAATAAGTAATAACTGCTGATATTTAAAGTTGTTCACCAGCTTCAACTACAGTTTTATCGAATACTTCAAAATATGTTCAACAAAAGTTCTACTTTCTATTAAAAAAAAGGAAATCGTAGCACACTTTGGGTGGTGAGTTAGACAGCTTGGAATAGAATTAATAATTTGAAAAGGCAACTATTTTTTAATTTTAAAAAAAAATCCGTACTGACTAAGCATGACAACACATGCTCCTTCTCTATAACAGTGAAGTAAAACCTTTCATACTTCGTTAGCTTGACCTCAAATCCAATCTTGATTCATGATGTAAAGTGGTGCTTAAGCTTAATAAAACTTCCTAAGCTAATGTTAAATTAATAAAACTTCGAGTCATCCCTTCTTTCTTCCTATTTTCAATAATAACACTGTCCTTCCCTGTCATTTCTTCCTTTTTTTTTTTTGTTCTTTTGTTTGTATGACATTAGCATCCTTTAGCATGCTTATTCGTTTCCTAAAGTTGAAACAAGAACATAAAATATGGACTGGAATGGGCTTCGAAGTCGTCAGGTGCACATAATGGCCTTGCCAACAAGGTCTAGTCACCAATGAACAATAAAAAATTCCATCCACAACCATACGTGAAGAGGAAAAGTAAGTTGAAAATAACGTTATAATGAAAACATAAGTAGCCTCACCCAGCAAAAGGACGAAAAGCACATCCCAACATACAGCCATGGAACCAAGACTCCAGATATATTACTGCTCTCATAGCTAAGGACTGATCCAGGAAGCTTCGGAAAGTTATTCAGGTTCCAGCCAGATTTTACATACTTCTCTTCATCTGATGTAGAGCCCTCTTGACAGCAACTCTTTGGAAAACCGCTGCCAAACTCTCCAGTTTCCAAATCAGCCCCATAGAGCACCTAGCAAGGAGAAAAAACCAGAAATTTTAGATCAATGAATAAGGTAGAACGGAGAAAATATATATATATATATATATATATATATATATATATAAAAAAAAAATCGTTCAGAGCATGTAAAGAAAGACACGGCAAAAGAATTCCAAAATTGACACTCAAATACAAACCTCAATCTCTTCAGTTGGTTTCTCTACCATCCGCCAATATTCACCCTCAATATTTTCCACAGATGGTTTCCAATGTTCGTTCTCTTGCAGCATGGATGGATTACATCCCTTTGCAGTATCATTTTGTGGTTTACTAAAATACTGAGACTTAAAGTCATCTGCATATTTTTGAAACAATTCTAAAGTAAAATCTGGACCAGGATCAAATCCAAATCTTTCTGCCTCATAAGACCCAGCATCTCCACTTTTTCCATTTAAGGTGGTAACATCAACCCCCTTTCGATAAACCCTCCTCCTTTTCCTTCTCATTTGATTGCAAACCCTAAAGTTCTTTCTTATTGAATCTCGATTTTGAAGCTTATCAATCCTTTGGACACGAGTTGCAAATTTAGAACTCTCCCAAATATGTTTCTGCTTCAGGGGACATGGAGGTTTCCAAGAAGATGGTGGGACAATACGACAAATCCCATATGGTTCTGCTTTTGCTCGTATGCTCGCTATATATGTCAAAGTATCTCCAAATTCCTGCCACAATTGTGACAAATTTGAATGTCAGAAAATTCACAACAGTTAACTTCAAAATCAATTTACAGGAGAAATAGAGGGCCAAAATGCGATGATACACAAATCCAGAAGCATTGATAAACACCTCTTCAGTTGGGTAAAACACAGGAGCATCCTCAAGGTCCGGCCGGTAGGATTCTTCTGGACACCATCTGGCAACAACCTGTTCCAAGATTCCACTCAATCAAACATTCTCAAGAAAAGGTATTGATAGAAAGAGCTGCAAAAATGGCTAATATATCAGTTCAACTTGAAGAATCACAGCACCCTTAATCGTTCAAACTACTAGCCTCCTTCCCACTATTCTGTGAACTCAAAATACTCTGCCTGAGTGATTTATGTTTCAAGCTAAATTAAGAAGATTCAGAAGTTTGACACGATTGACTTGAATTTCTTGAATGCAAGTTAAGAAAATATCCAACAAATTGAAAAGAAAACCTTCCTTTTCAATGTTAAACAAAAACATTGGATTGAGAATTGTGCTTATAAGTAAAAAAGTGATATAATCAATTAAATAGTTGTAAATGAAGGTTGATATGAGTGATAACCTTTTGGCAATTATTACATTGTGGACATCCACGGATGACTCCCTTTGAAAGAGGAGGCCTTGAAGAAAAATTCTGCAACCGAAACCATAGAAAGGCTTTACACAGAAATTACAATCTCAGAAAGGAAAACAAAACCAGAAATAAATTTAAAAAACAACGTTGATGAAAGAGAGCAATCAAAAACCAACCTGATCAAGAAGCTTAGTATCAAGCTCGTCGTCGGAGCAGTAATCATATTGTCTATAGTTTATACATGGTTTACGCCGGAGGGACCTTGTTCCTTTTGCAGCATCAGTAACTTCTACCTCAGTTTCCACTTTAACTGGTTGTGATTCAGAGACGGTTGTCGGCAAACTAACAGGGACATGATCGTCTTGTTTCTCATGATTGTGCAGCTTCCCTAGAGGAAAGGATATATACGACTCAAAACCTGGTGGAACTGATGGAAAGTCATCACTATCTTCTTCAACACAAACTCTTATAAGCTCTGTCCCCATATCACAGTCTATGGAAGAGAAAAAAAAAAGGAACATCAACCTTCAAAGTGTTCACTGTACAAGGATTTCATGAATCAAAACAATCTCAAATGCAACTTTTTAGCTACATACAGCTTACCCTGAAACTAAAGCGACTATGTCATATGTAAGAGAAACTGTATCTAGTACCACCACATCTACAAGACAACCAAACATTGCAAAGTTAATTACATGACAAAGAGGGGAAAGACAATAACAACAACTCAGCCCTCCCCACTCCCAACACCCGACCAGTGGCAACACAAGATATATTATCGACTATATTAGTTCAAGAAGTTCTAACTCGCAAAGTTAGTAAAATGGTAGCAAAATAAATATCTTCATTTCAGACTCGAACAATTAAAGTCATGAACCAAAATAAGCATTTGAAGCATTAAAAGAAATGACAATCTATCTACACTTTAAAGTAAAAGGACACTTTCTTATAAGAAACACAAAACTACATGACTGATCAAAACCAAACAAGAATGGCAAAAAAACAGAAGTACATCATGTATTTCTCAAGAAATGTACTAATTCATGTATAAAATATGATAGGCCCAGTTTACAACTGTGAGTGACATGAATAATGAAAATATAATCCAAATAAATTAACCCTAAGTTTTAAACAATCAGCTTTTGTGTCAATTTGGTTACCAAATGAGGCTGGAAAATTGGGAACAACAAGCATAATCATGGCACACTTTTTCCAACAGATCAAAAAGCAATATTACCAACACCAGAAATAAATTTAAAAAATAAATAAATAAATAAATTTGGTTAAAATATTACTGACAACAACAACAACACAATAAGATTCATCACTATTCTCCGATTCTCAAAAGCTGAAAATGCAACCCAGAACAATCCAACATGACCCATTATTTATTTCATAAAAAAAATAATAATAAAAATACTCGATCAAAAATAAGAAAAACCTAAAAAATCAAAAACAAAACTGAAGAAGACCCAAATGATCCGATCTAACCCTAACCACTAATTCAACATAAACGACCATAACAGAAATTACCCAAATGGAACAAAGAAAAATCCACATAAGACAAACAAGACTAACCTTTCAGGGTATACCCTAGACAAACGAATCCATGAAAATTCACCAAGAATCCACCAAAATTTCGAAGAATAATAATTAAAAAAAAAAAAATAGGGAGTTTTCTTTGCAACCAAGACAGTGGAAGAGGGTAAATCAGGAAGAAAAATTATTGAACTAGAAGAATAGAAACAGATTTCAATGAACAAAAAGAAAAAACAAAATCACAGATATTTCTGAAACTTGTAGGAAAAAACCCTAACTCAAAAAAGGGGTAAACCACATATACCTAACAGATTAAATGCCCTTTTCCATGGTTTTCTTCTGGGTTTAATTAAAATAATAATCCCCACAAAAGAAAGAAAGAAGAAAGAAAAAATAAACGTGTTTTTCCTTTTGTCTGTTTTTTTATCTTTTTTTTAGATGAAGACTAAGGATTTGTGATCAATCTGCTGCCCTAGAAAAAGGGCATTTGGGATTGGGGGATTTGATTAATTAAAATGAAAAATATAATTGGATTCTAATTTTGATTAAATTTGTTGTTTTTTGCTTTTTTTTTTTTTTTTTTTTAATTATATTGAAGAAAGTGAAATAATGTACCTGGGGTTGGTTTGGCTGGAGATGGGGGAAGGGATTTAAGGCCGCGTTTGGATGCGGATAGTTCAAAAAGTGATTTAAGGTCTCGTTGGTTTTTTTTCTTTTTTTTTAAATTTGGTAAACAAAAAGAGTTTTTTTTATATTTGTTTATTAATAAATGAAGAGAGGAGGAGGATTATGGGTGGGGCCCACAAAACGGAGGACGTGGAAGGGACTTTGGTGTCGTAACGTGGAAGGTAATGGGAACTTTTTTGTAAATACCAATTTTTTAGGGGTAAAAGAGTCAACTTTATTCTATAACTTGGTCAATGTTCGTTCGAAAGGGTAATTTGAAGGATAGGCAAATGATGCATCGCTTAAGATTCTCTAACTTTTTTTCTTTTTCTTCTTTTCATTCGACATGTGGAAGTAGAGATTTGAATCTCATATTTTTTGGTTGAACTATAAGTTTTGTTTATAGGTTGGCAAATTCTTTAACTTAAAAAAGTGTTGTTTATTTTAAAATATATATTTTTAACGGCATATTATGCAAACAACTCTTAAATTATTATTATTTTTGTTACAATTACTTCCATGAACTTTTAATTGTAAAAATTTGACTCTTTGACTTACTGGTTCATAAAAATTACTCCCTTTAAACTTTTAACTATAAAATTTAAAGGCTTAATAAACTTACAAGATTGTAAGAATTGCACCCCAAGCTGTTAATTGAAAAAAAAAATACAACCTTGAACTTGCAAGGTTTGTTTGTAGGATTTGTTATGAGTTTTTCATATAGATATTGGATATCCCTATTTGTTTCACATATATTTTATTTTTTAAAACCTAGGATATTATTATAACTTAAAAACTTATCCATTAAAATTTGTAGACATGAGAAATGAATAGTAAAAATATAACCTAACTAATAAATTAGTTAATATTAACTCTTTTTAATTACTTATTAATGTCAATATATTATTTAGACTTAATAAATTTTAACTAATACATTTATGTTAATATTTTATATTACCTTAACTAATTAATATAAACTCTATTAATATTTTAATTAATTTATACTTATTTAATTATTTTACTAATTAAACTTTATTATTACTTTTAATTAATGTTTTGATGTAACAATATATTAAATAATTAATTAATATAACAATATATTAAATAATATTAATTTTAATTTATGATTACATTAATTTATTCCCTTGCATTTAATTAATTAATTAAGTAAATAGATTTTTTCTGCACAAAATTTAAAAAACATACACAATATTCAATTCTCATATATTAATTATCTTGTAAATCCAAACACAAATATTTAATATTCTAGATATTCAATTTTCAAATATTTAATATTCATACCTGAAACAAAACTCATAATCCTTTTTCAAAAAAATCATAATCCAAACGGGCCTATTAGAATTTTTGCTTGTAATTGTCAAGTTGTTCTCGAATTTATGAGAACAACAACAATTATATTAATAGAAGGGGCAATTTTTATAATATTGTAAGTTTAGGGTCTGATTTTGTATAATTGAATATTTGGTAATGCAAATTCACAATTTTGTAAGTTCACGGGTCTAAATTTTGCAATTAAAAATTCGTCAGTGCAATTGTACTAATCAGAATATCTGAGGGTAATTGTGTAATTTTCCCTTTATAATACTACTTTTTCATTTTTTAGGAAAATGTTCTTTTTTCTAAACATTCTAGTCCTCAATTATTTTTATCATATTGATGGATGTTCACACGTGATTTCAACAAAGAAAGAAAAATAAGACACGTGTAGATGAATTTAATTTGTATTAATTTTGTGGGTGTGGTACAATCTCTAATTTGTTTCTCTGATTCTTTCTCTGTCTCGAGGGCTTTGTAGCTTGTTATTGAATGTAGACTTCAACACCTAAGAACTCCAAGAGTGTTTGACACCTAAGGACTTTAGGGAGTGTTTAGCACTTAAGGACTTTAAGGATTCTCTCTGAATTCTCTGGAGAATCAAATTTCTGAACCCCTCAAATGAGGGAGAGCTCTTCTATTTATAGAGTTTTCCATGGCATGTGGGCTTGGACTTTAATGGACTTTGGGCCCAACCATGGACTTGAGCTTTGGTTGGCTTTGGGCTTAACCATTTGGATTTGAGTTTTATTTAACTTTGACCCAAATTCCATATAATCAAATTTGACCAAATTAAATTTAATTGTTTAGTCAAATTGTCATAATGAAGACATGTGACCTTTTAATTTTAGAATTTGCTAATTTTTGTCTTCAAATTAAATTTGGGACACATGTCAATTTATAATTGGTTCCAAATTTAATTATTTGTAGTTTCGTCATTAATTTGGAATAATAACGTGGCAATTGGAGATTGGCCGAAATTTCTCAGTCAACAATGGTATTTTCTGTAGATACCGTATTTGGTCCGGTAATTTTTATAATTTGATTTGACTTTCATTTTTGGTTTGTGTTATACATATATATCTTTTTCTTTTTATTTATTATTATTTTTTTAAGCTTTATTTAAAGTTTTTGTGTTTTATTTTTTATCATTTTAGATTATATTAGATTAGATTGTATTTTGATTTTATTTGTTTTGATTTGATTTTTGTTTATTTATTCATTTTCGTTTATTATTATTATTATTTTATTTTTTATTATTTTTTTAATTTAAATTTTTACGTTTTAGCTATCACTTTTTTCTTCTTCTTCTTCTTCTTCGTAAACGTAGTCTTCTTCTTCCCCACAAGAATAGGTAGTTGCATGTCCACGTTCTTCCTCAAAAAGAGGATTTGTAGTGGTTGTGACTAAAAAAATTGATCATTTTTTAGTAAATTGGATGGCTTTAAAAAGATGAACTAAAGAGACCAAAGGAGATTGATTAGAGAGGGAGGTGAGAAAGTTGAAGAAATCACAGAGGAGAGAGTTGAAGAAATCATAGAGGAAAGAGGAAGAAGAAAAAGTAAATCTTGGTTGGAGAAATCAAAGTGGAGCTTTGAGAAATTGAAGAATCGTTAGATCTACGAATTTCACCAACTCCAACGCAATACCCACGACTTCCGGCGACACCCACAACATGGACACGAGCTTGACAAATCCGACGCCCTCCGGTGTGCATTTCCGGCGAGAAAATTGAACACCCACGTAAAAGAAGAAGAAGGTAAGAGATGAGAGGGTATGGGTGAAGGGAGAGAAGCTTTTTCCATTTAACTTCCATTTTGACCCTCTCTTTTTGGTGCTAAATCCCCAAGTTGCCCCTAACTTGTGAGTGAATTTCAATTGGATCATTATTGATTTCACTTTAATATTTCCATTGTTAGCTTGATTTTCAATTAATCTTAATTGTTATTTGAATTTCAATTAACCATAATTGTTGTTTAAATTTCAATTAGTCTTAAATTGCTATTTAAGATTTCAATTAACACCTTGATTTGTTGGTGTCGTTTCAATTAGCCATTGAATTGTTGTGTATTTTCAATTAATCATAATTATTTGATGGATTATCTTTGAATTGACCAATAGCATGTTGTTAAATTGCAATTTAACCCATGACTTGTTGATTAAATTCCAATTGACCAATTAGCATGTTGTTTAATTTGTAAATTGACTCATGGTTTATGGTTTAATTAGCAAATTGATTTATGGCATGTCGCTTAATTTGCTATTTGATTTGAATAGAAAATTGATTGTTTCATTTTGATTTGAATTAAATTGCAAATTGTTTAATTTGTAAATTGCTTAAATTTTGCTACTCGATTGCTTCATTTTGATTTGAATTAAATTGCAAATTGCTTAATGTGCTTAATTTGCAAATTGCTTAAATTTTGCTATTTGATTGTTTCATTTTGATTAATTTGCAAAATTGCTTAATTCGTTTAAATTGCAAATTGCTTAAATTGCACATTGCTTAATTTTTTATATTTGATGATTTCATTTGAATTTGATTTGGAAATTTTTAAATACAATTTCGATTTCAATTGATTTATTTCTAATTTGATTCCAACTAAAATGAAGTTTTAATTTGGTTCTAACTTAGATTTTCTAAATGAGCTCTCAAGTTATAACTAATTAACGAATTTATAATAAATTTTGATTATGTGGGACTCAACGTTCTGTCTAGGCCGAGGTATTTAAGCTGACCAAAGGGAACACCTCTACCTGGGAACTGCCCAATTAGTCAAATTTTATTTAATCTCATTGAAACTTTCTCAAAATTGCATTTTGGCAACAAAAGTTT
Source organism: Trichosanthes truncata (assembly GCA_033996785.1). Classification (NCBI taxonomy): domain Eukaryota; kingdom Viridiplantae; phylum Streptophyta; class Magnoliopsida; order Cucurbitales; family Cucurbitaceae; genus Trichosanthes; species Trichosanthes truncata. The sequence continues at coordinate 29,252,847 of JAWPNB010000004.1, read as the reverse complement.
GAAATAAAACAAGTTTGCCCCTTTTAAAATTGAATTTCTGAAATAAGAACCTTCCAATTTCTCATAATTGCATTTTGGCAACAAAAGTTTGAAATAAAACAAGTTTGCCCCTTTTAAAATTGGATTTCTGAAATAAGAACCCCCATTTTTTTTTAAATTAAATTTTGGTAATGAAATTTGAAATAAAATAAATTGTCTCCTTTTAAAAATGGATTTCTGAAATAAGAACCCTCCGTTTTTAAAATTATTTTCATAAATAATTTGTTTTTTTTAAATAAGGAATTTATTTTGAAATATCAAAATAAATTCCAAGTCTTTCTAATGGCCTTGAGCCAGTCATAGTTATTAGTTCATGTTTTATTTTAAAAATGTGAATTAATAAATTTTGGGACATTCAAAATAAAGCATAAAAATATTTTTCTTTGGACTAATAAATAAAAGGATAATTTTGAATAAAATGTGATAACCTTTTTTCTAAAACGGGTGTTGTAGGGGTGCTAACACTTTCCCTACACTCAATTAACTCCCGAGCCTAATTTCTGGTATCATAGACTATCCTTTTCCTCTAAAATGGGTGACCAATCACACCATATGATGATTGGTGGCGACTCCAAACCTTTTATCTAAAAAGAGATGCTTAGTTAGGATGTCGGCTGCTCCGCGTCGCGATGACGTTGCAACATTTTCATTTCATTATATATTAAGAATAATTTGTTTTTTTAATAAAAAAAGTCAAGTTTTAATGTAAATTAGGGCGCTAGAGTTTTATGCTTCAAGGAGAAGGAATTTAGAGGGGAAGAAAAGCAAAATAAGGGTGTGTTTGGGATTGATTTTGGAGAGATCATAAGGGATTATGTAAGAATATTAATCGTTTAGGGTGTTTGATAAAACTATTTTTTTTTATTAATTTAAATAGAATCACTTTTTCAGTTACTTTGATTTGCAAAATCGAGTAAAAAGATGCTTTTGAAATTAGCTTCCTAAAAAATCTACCACCTCCTTCAACATATTTTAGAAAATTACTAGTTTATCCTCCCTATTTAGCTTGTCTAGTGATGCCTTTGTCATGAATATGATCGGTGTTTTTTTTTGTTAATATCGTTGTAGGTGAAATTATCGACTAGGCCCATAGGCCCAAAGAGAACCTCGATAAAAGCCCAAGAGATTGAAGGAGGCTGAGTAAGGCCGACCACGTGGGTCAACCAAGGCCAAGGGAGGCCAACCCTATGGGGGTCAACCGGGCCAAAGAGTGGCAACCCACACGTGGGTCAGTCGGGCCAAGAGTTAAGAGATAAGAGTCCTACATGAGAAATGTTTTGATAGAGTAATAGTCCAATTTTATAACCATTTCTCGAAGTTAAAATATCCCAAAAATCCCAACAAGATTATAGCACTCAATTATAGCGACAGTTTCTAAACCACCTTATAAGTACGATGAGTTAGTGATACGAAAAGATACGCGCGTCCAAAACACTCACATATTGCTCTCTAAGCTCATTACCGACTCAATTATTGACTTGAGCGTCATAGTGTAGGTGGTTTAACACCACATCATCATTCATCTTTTTTATCTTTCAGGCGCATTCTAGTTCCCAATAATACAAATTCGTTATTGATCCACCGATCCAAAATCCGGTATCAACAAATATTGTTGTTTTTAAAACTTATTGTTAAAATATAATTTTTTAAACTATTTATTTAAATATTGTAGTTTTAAATGCGTGAATGTAGTTCGTCTCTTGTGTGCATGTATGGAGTCCGTCTTCTATAATTATTATCATTACATAAGATAAAATTGAGTCCGAAGATCGAATAAAATCGTTAAAATTTTTATTCGATGCAATTATAACTCTTTACAACACTAAAGTTGTCAAAACTTGATTGGACTAAGAGAAACCAGTAAAAAAGTTCCTCGATGGTCATACAAATTAATCGACAATTTAGAACAACAAGAAGGAGAAAATGAAAAAATTCATTCAAGAAAAGCCAAACATGTCATAATTTTTACTAATAGTCTAGAAACTGGCGATACTTATACTAATACCACAGATACTAATAATCCTGATCAAACAGATGAAGTTGCTTTGATACGGTATTCCCAACAATCAATTTTTTGTCGATACATAATCAAAGGCTCTATGCGTGCTCAAAGATATAAAACAATTACTTGGAAATTGTTTCAAGCAAATGTACATTCTTATCTTTTTTTGAGAGACTAGATAAATCTTTTTTTTTTCCTTTTAATATTCCCAAACTAATGAAAATGATTTTTAGACCTTGGATATGGAAAAACACATAATTGACTATTTTATATAATACACTGGAAAAGACAAGCGGCAAAAAAAAAAGGCGAACATAAGAGAAAATCATAAAAGAGAGGAAAAGGCACGTATAGAAATAGTAGAAGCCTAGAATATCATTCTATTTGCTCAAGTAATAGGAGGTTTTTTTTGTTAGAAAATATATTGTCTTACCCTCATTGATAATAGCTAAAAATATGATTTGTATGCTATTATTTCAATTTCCTGAATGATCAGAGGATTTCAAAAATTGGAATAAAGAAATGCATGATTAATTAATTTTTTATAATGCATTTTATTTTTCTTTGATAAATAAGAAAGTAATCGTTGGCGTTTTTCAAGAATTTTACATAGACTTCTTTGAGATAAATAAACTTTTTTGTGCAATTCCAAATGTGAAATCTTCGTATCTTATTGGTGAAATTGAATACTTGAAATTCAACAAATCTTCCTTTTTTTTTTCCTTCTTGCAAAATAATTAAGCTAAATGAATTTTTTACCATAAAATGAAATCCCATTCCCCTCCTTTTTCTTTTATAAATTATTATTGATCAATAATAATAATGTTACTCATTTTAATTTAATATACACAATAATCTTAATTTGATTAAAAATGTATATTCTTTTTTTTAATAAAATTTAGTGTTAGTACTCAAATAGTGCTATCTTAGAACCTATTATTATGCTAGTTTTGTGCTTAATTTGTGAGCTTTCATGCCTTTTTATGTTGGTTTTGTAGAATTCGAGCAATTAAGGCAAACCTAGAGTTCTTGAGGAATAATTAGGATGATTATGGAGCCTTATTGAGCTATATTGAAGATCCAAGAAGTGAAGAATTGAAAAGAAGAGAGATAGAATCCAGGGAAGAGCGCCAAGACGCTCATATTTTGGAGGTACAAGCCATTCATGTTGATGCTACCCAAAGCGCTCAACGCCGTAAGGAGTTAAGATGCTGGCCTCAACGCTCAAAACACGTGTGAGGAGTGAGCGTCTCGACGCTGCTTTGATTTCACTAAGCAAAAATAGGGCGTTTTGGCAGCATCGAGACGTTACGACGAAACCAATATAATTTCATCTTTTCTCTTCGTGCAAAGGTTGCTCGATTCAGCACTAAATTTGAGGGGTTTAGGAGAAGATTGGAGCATTGTTGAAGACCTTAGAGCTCGAGATTGATGGAGATCGCCACGGGAACGCGGGATCAACATTAGTTTGAGCGTTTTCTTCCCTTTTCCTCTAATTTTAGTATTTCGATTAGGTTGTAATTAGGAATTTATGGATGTTTTTGTGATTATGAGTAGTTAATTCCTTTAATTCTAGGGTTTAATGGAGTTAATTAGACCAATCACTTAGTTTATTTGACTTTATAATTGATTTACAATTAATGTTATTTGTGCATTTTGAACTTAATGCCTTTAATTTTCTAATCAAAGATTAAATGAATTGTTGTCTAAATTAAACTTGAAAGAGAGAATTAGATTAGAACTGAATGAATTACTAATGTTTATTTACCTAAGTGACATCAAGTTAATAAATAAGCATTAGAGATTGTTAATGAAGGTTCTAAATATCATGTTCTAGTTAATTAAGGTCATAGACATATGGGTTAATTAATTATGCATGAGATTAGGATGAGATCGATAGGAGATTCCTAGTAATAGGCTTCTAAACTTATAAATTGACTGTCTAATTAATCCTAAGTATCTAATTGATTAAGTAATTAAGGTCCAATTAATGAAATCAATACCCTAGAATTACCCCTTGTGATTGTGTCTCTCATTTATCTTTTGCTCTTTAGTTTAGCCTTTTAGTTTAACTTCTTCAGCGTTAGATTTTGTTCTCTAAATAAAACCTAAGTATAAGTATTTGCGGTAATTAAGCAAATTAAGAAACCAATCACTGTGAAGACGATACTCTATACTCTAAATCACCATATTAAAACTTGACCCACGCTCCAATCTAGTGCAAGTGCACACTGTCGATGCAAGTAATATAAAACTGGAAGTATTCCAGAGTATCGATCCCACAGGGAACGGATACAACAAAATTCAAGAAGATAAGCAAATATGTTTTCAAATTGCAATTGTGGGTAACCGGTGTAAAACAATAGTTGGGATAATTTTTGTTTTTGAAAAGAAAATGATAAAAGAGGGATTCAAATATGCTTTTGCTCTATTGAAAGAAATTGCGGCCTAATTGCAATTGCAATCCTTTGACTCAACACTTAAGCTTTGTAAACCGAATTCAACACCTATTCGACCTTCTATGAAGTATCTTTAGGAGGCTAATTGATTAAACCGATATTTCTATGGCTAATACGAACTTAGTTAATTTTGAAACACAATTCTTTTGGTTATAAAGGTTTTGCCCTATGTCTAAAAACAAATTCCTATGTCTAGGCTATTTTCCTTTATTGCTTTTATGAAAACCCAATTTTTATCTAACCTTTTCAGAATTAGACTCAAATTGTTGTATACTAATCTAGGTGATCAATCTAAACTAGTAATGAAAATTTCAATCAATAAAAGCAAACAATGCTATAAGATTAAGCAAGGTTGCTCTTACAATTAAGCCTTTATTCTTTTCTCTAGGGCATTCACATGCTTGAATCCCAAAGAAAGTTTAGCTCATTATGATGGAGATGAAAAACAGTAAATTAAAGTGTAGAAAATCCATAACAAGCTTAGATAAAAAATGAAAGATCAACTAAATTAAATGGGAATGAGAAACAACACTTGAATGAATACAAAACTCATGATTAAATAACCGAATAAAAGGGAAGAAAATTCCAAAATATAAAGGCAACCCAAACTGAATTTTTATGAAAAAAAGACTTAAAGAAAAACACTCCCACAACTCACACAACAATCTTAAAGGAAAAAAAGAAAACAGTAATGAATTTAGAGATTTTCAACTTATTAAGGAAATAGAATTCAAGAGAGCAAATTGTCTTATGAATGAAATGGGAATAACTAAACCTCAACATAAACTAAAATTCCATGAACATACAAGAAAGAAATTAAAAAAAATAGTAACTAGAAGGAAATGACAGAACATAAAATAAAGAGGGCTTGTGTATTCCTTGCTTCAATCGATCCAAATACCCATTCAAAAGCAAATGGATCTTAACCTCCTCGAACTTTCGTTGAGGAGGGACCAAAGTCAGAAATTACAGAGCAAAAATGAAGAGAAAACTGCTGAAAATTTGACAGAAACTCGTGAAATACAAACTATAGGCGAGCAGAAAAACCCATGCCCTGTTTTGGATCGTTTTCCTCATTTTTATAGGCATTGAGGGCTAGGGTTTCCATCTTTGTGCTCCTTCAATCATGGGTCAATGTTTGGGCATGAGATTAGGCTGAAAATTCTCCAAAAATCGAGCAAATCCCGTGAATTTTGGTGTTTTCCCAAGATTCCCGCAGCTTCCAGATTTTCCAGAAATGCAATTGCATTTCAATTGCATTTCTGTTGCATTATTTTTCAGCTCTACCAAATTTTTCAGAAATGCAATTGCATTTTCATCAGCATTTTTGGGCTGAAAAGTCTCCTAGAATCAAGCCAAACGCCGTGGGTTTTGGAGCATTTTCGTGATTTCCACAATAAATTGATATGTCCAGAAAATGCAATTGCATTGCAATTGCATTTTCCCTTTTGTTCACCACCTTGCTTTCTTAAGGAAATGCAAGCATTTCATTTGCATTTCCTTCATTGCTTCAAATTTGCACAAAAACAACACTTTAGCCAACTTTCCATTATCTTTTCAACTTATTTCTTCTTTTTCTATACTCCAACAAGCTTTCATGAATTTATCTCATAAACGTTATTTTTAGCTTACTCGGTAATCAATAAAGCATACAAAAATGACAAAAATAACTTAGTTTAGGGTTGAATAATCCTCATAAATAAGAATTATCAGTGATCGAGAAAAAGAGACAAGAGAAAGCTTTGGTCGAGGGCGAGGCAGAAAGTTCACCATGGAAGGCATATTTTCTAAAATTACAAAGCGAGATAGGCCGAACATGCAAAAGGTAAAAGATACTGACTTTGATCTTGATGCTTTGTTGGAACAAGTGGATTCTCCCTTTACTGACAGCATAATGGAAGTACAACTACCTCCAAAATTCAAGGTTCTATCAATCAAGCCCTATGATGGTAAGAGAGATCCCATTGAACATCTGAATACATATCAATCATGGATGGAGCTTTATGGAGTACAAGATGCCATCAAATGTAGAACTTTCTCTTTTACCTATTAGGGGTGGCAATGGATTAGTATATGAAGCTTAAAAAGAAATCAATAAGGCTTTCAGAGAATTGGATCGAGCATTCGTAGTGCACGCAAGTGCACGTGATCGATGTAATAAGAAACTAGAAGTACTCCAGAGTATTGTACCCAAGGGAACGAATTTTAATAAAATTTATTAAGATGGCACAAACTTATTGACAAATTGCAACTAAAGTAACCGTTGGTATAAAAAGGTTTGTGAGGTGTTTTGGCAAAAGAAAAATTGTTTGCAAAACCAATAGAAATGAAAAAGGAATTCAAGATTGCTAATGCCCCTGAAATTGCAACTAGAAAGCAATTGTAATCATAGCTAACACAAAAAACTAAGTAAACCGAATTCAACTCTTATTCAACCTTCTATGAAGTATCTTTAGGAGGCTAAGTGATTAAACCTATATTTCTATGGCTAATCTAACTTAGATATTTCTGCGCACAACTCTAGTGGTTTTGGAGTCTCGTGTCTAGGGTCGATGTTCAGGACTTATGTCTAAGCCTTTTCCTCCATTGCTTTTGCGACATCTACCTTCCCTTAACCCTTTCGGTATTAAGTTCAAGCTTGACAAGCAACACTAGATGGACGACTAGGTTTACCCAACATTGAACTCACCAAAAGCAAACAAAGTTCAAGTGTTAGCTAGACTACTTTTACTATTAAGCCTTACATCTTTCCTCTAGGGCATTCACAAACTTGAATTTCTAAGGAAATTTAGCTCTTCATAATGAAACTAAAAAACAGTGCTTTGAAATTATAAAAATTCATTAAAACAAAAGAGAATGAAGGTGGAAAACAACCAATTTGCCAAAAATATTAATTCTGGATTCAAAAACCAAGGAAATTCATAGATCAACCAATCTTCAATAAGAAATTACACGAAAAAGAAGAAAAACACAGTAGCTAAAAAATCTGAAAGTGAAATAACAGAATGTGAAAAGAAATAAAACTACACTAAACTCATTGCTCCTACTTACGTTGAGATAGGATTGAAAAAGAGTTCTTTAAGGTTTGCAATGTAGGAAGAAAATACAACAGCATCTGAACTTGGAAATAAAAGCCCACAAACGTTGAAGAAAACCAAAAATTCTATTTTCCTTCTTGGTTGATGAGCAATTACAGCTAAGGATCTAACTGAATTCGTGGGTATTTTCCTTCTCGGAATCCCTTGATTTGCAATTTTCCTTAATTTCCAGATCTATTGAAATTGCAATTGCCATGCAATTGCAATTTTGTTGCATTCTGCAAAAACCTGCACCAAAACATTAAATAAGTGTGAGTTTTTTTGTTCTTTTATTTTTTTTTCTCAACTCACGTAATTTAAGGGTCTTCAAACAATAATGTAATTAATTTTAACAATTTCCCTACTTTTCATCCAATAATATGAATAAAATCACAAGCATAACTAGTTTAAAAGCCAAATAACCATGATGAATGAGAATGATCAATGACACAGTTTCTAGATGGGAGAAACTAAAAGAAGCCTACAACTCACTTGCTAACTATTAAACAAGGGTCAAAAGAAACCTTGCACGAATATATAACTCGTTTTAATAGTGAAGCACTACAAGTTGAAGGCTATATCAATGGAGCTGCATTAATGGTTGTGGTTAATGGACTCCAAGATCGAGGATTTATACGATCCTTGGGGAAGAAGGAACCAACGTCATATGTCGAACTCATTACTCTGGCACAAAAGTACACGAGTGTAGAAGAGCTCCTTCGTTCAAAAGGAGTAGCATATGAGATTAAGACTGAAGCTAATTGACCTTACAGAGGGAGAATCAATGATAAATAGGATCAGGATCCCAAAAGACAAAAGAGGGATGACCCGAGGTCACCTCGACCAAGTTATCTAACTGGCAGATTTGAGAAGTATACTTCGACTACTAACCCACCTGAGAAAATTCTGATGGAAGTATGTCATCTAAATTTGTTAAAGTGGCTTGATAAGATGAAAACACTACCAAGTAAGAGGGACAAACAAAAGTATTGTCTCTATCACGAGGACCATGGACACTTAACCAAAGACTGTCATCAATTGAAAGATGACATTGAAGCCTTTATACGGAATAGTTTCTTGAATGAGTACAAAGACGTAGATACCGAGAGGAGGTCGAGGCCGACCCAAGGCAACAATGTCAAAGAAGACAAAGTTTCTCCACCACCTCATGAAATCATAATCATATGTAGAGGACCAGTCGAAGGAGAACCAAATCGAAAGAGAAAAGTAAGAACCCGTGAAGCATGACATTCTCCAGAACACTAAAGAATATACTCTGTCCAAGTAGGTAACTCAATTCCAAATTTAAAGTTCACAGAAATTGAAGCACAGAATCTCCATCAACCACACAATGATGCCTTAGTAGTTGCATTAACTATTACAAATGTCAAGGTATACCGTGTTTTAATTGATGGAGGTAGTTCAATAGGTGTCCTATATTTAGCAGCCTTCAATGCTATGAAGCTAGGCAGAGAACAATTAAGAAGTAGTGCAACACCTATAGTGGGATTTGGAAAAGAAAGGGTTAACCCTGAGGGAAGCATTAAATTGCCTATGACCTTTGGAGAAAATCCTAACTCAATAACAAAGATGATAAATTTCTTTATTCTGAACTGCTTTTCTGCATATAATGCCATCATAGGAAGGTCGACATTACATGAGTTAAAAGCAGTACCATCAACTTATCACCAAGTTTTGAAATTTCTACCCCAATTGAAATTGGAATGGTCAAAGGAGAGTAGAAAACGTTAAGGGAATGTTACTGCACAACTTTGAAGAAAGGCAAACTGAGACAGAATTTTATGGATGGAAGCTGACTGAAAACTGTGATAGAATTATGGCCGAGCCCAAGCCGAGCCCACCTTCTATTTAAGATTTTGCTTCAATTTTTAATGTTGCCTTTTTCTTTTTTGCAATTCAGCTCTATAAAAACAAATGAAAGTTTGTTGAATAGGTTAGAAAATTTTATTTGATAAGATAGATTTGCCTTTCTATGGAAGTTTTCCATGCATCTCGTTAACATAAGAAAGTATAGCTTTTGTTTTGGCACATCCATTTGTACTCAAGCAAAATCTCTTTCAAAGCAACATTTTTTCTTGAGTAGGGGGCTCAATAGGGGATATGCCTCCCAATTAAACAAAGAGCAAACAAAGGCAATATGCCTCCCTATTAAACAAAAAGTAAACAAAAGGGATATGTCTCCCTATTAAACAAAAAGTAAACACATATGATAAAGCAAGAAGATGAAAACTGAAACCTGACTAAGCCAATGTGAGCTTTTCCCAAGCCAAACCAATTCAAGGATGTATCGATTATGCAAGCCAGGTATTCTACAAACATACTTAACTTCATTAATTGTTAAATGCTTATACGAAATACATGAAGTTCTTCATTGGAATATTTAAAGTAGACATAGAGACATAAGAAAAGTAGAAAAGAACATAAGAAATAAAGAAAGTAGATCATTCATCATTTTGAGCTTGATCGGTCTTCATATCCTGACCTTCAGTGTTGGAGGGCCCAACCTTAGAGCTTCCTAGAAATGCATTTCGATTATCTCGAACAAATGCAAAACGACTTTTCAGGAAATCATAATTATGGTCAGGATATTGTGTAGATGTTTCCTCAGCTGACCAGGCTACTCCATCCTTCATTATCTCATTCTCCATATCATAAGACTCTTGTGTCTACTTAAACGCATTGGCCAAATATCCAGCATCACTCAGGTGTCCTTCAATAGTAGCTAACCGACCCTACAACTCAGAAATCTGAACCTCAAAACTAGATTTAACAATTGCTAGCTCAGCTCGAACCCCACTCAAGAGATGATTAACGTGGTTCACACTAAGTTGAGCTTACATCAACTTAGCCCGAAGGACAAAGTTTTGTTGAAGATGAGTGATGTAGTTGATCATGCTAAGAGAGGAAACAAAAACCTTCCTTAAAGCCTGAAAGGAAAAGTGAGAAAAGCTAAATGAGATACTATTTGAGAAAAGCTAAATGAGATACTATTTATGGTTTTATCTCATCTTATTGTATAAGTAAAAAAGAATTTACCTCATGAATATGATAGATGGCCTGTGTAATGCTCTTTGAAGGTCAGAAGCACCAGACTCGCCTTCAACAAAGCTATCCTCAATGCCCTGCCATAGGCAAAAACTCTAGCTCAACAATTCAACTTCATTAGTTGACTCAGGATAATCCTCATGAAGAAAAAAGGCACAAATTCAAGTAGATATGCTCAAGGATTCACGACCCCTACCCCGACCTGAGGGTGGTTCATTTTGGGATGGTGTTGCCCAACAATTGCCTCGAGGCACCCTTGGAGGTCTCATAGGAATCACCTCATCCTCAATCAGGTCAGGTTCAACATTGGCGGCTCTAGAAGACTCACTAGCGAACCTAGCACTTCTTTTTTTGAGTTCAAAAACAGAGAGAACACGTCCAGCTATTTCTGAACATACAAAAGGAAATGAATTTAAAAAAAACAGAGGCCGAGCCGAGCCGACCAGAACATGGTTTGGAAATAAAGAGCCATGCACCGTGACCCTCCTTACCTGAAGTAGAAATAGGAGATGAAAGACCGAGGGAAATAAGATTATCTTGAGTGACAAAATTCAAGCCCAAGCGAAGTTTAGAATCCAATCTCCCAACGGTCTTTGCAAACCTATCAGCAGCTCTACTACGTTGAAGTAAAGAGGAACTGAAATAGACAAGCATAAGAAGAAATTAGTAAGCACATATGCCAAGAGCGGTCCCAAACGAGAAAAAGGAAAAAAGAATACTAACCATATTCTCTAAAACTCGGTGGAACCGCATATGAGTGACCAGGAGAATTAAGGACCAACCAATCTCCACTAACATAAAACCATTGCTTTTTCTATTTTTTGACTGAAGAAGGACCACCAATAAGTATTCGATCTTTAGCCATCCATTTAGAAGAATTTGAGCGGGAGCAAGTTGGACTAAAGTTAAAAAAAAAAACTGAAAAAATAGACGAAGGATAAGACAAACACCAAAATGAAGCATGCTTAAATAAAAAGAAGCTTCGCTAGGAGGAGAATTGTCAATTTTATCGCCAGGACCAAGAACCGTAAACACTCTCAAGGATGTCATACTCGTACCGAAGCTTATTAAGTTGAGATATGATCACCGAGGATGGAAAACCCCTACCGGAAACACTGGGTTCTTCTTCAGAATTATGTAGAGGAAAATGTAGCTCATAGAAAAAGGTGGAAGAACCCTATTCATTTGAAGAAATTTCTTCTTCCTCAAATGAAGTTCTATAAGAGCTACCATCTTCTTCACTAGACATTATAAAATAAAAAGAAGAAGAAAACTAGCACAATCTTACCTACAAGAAATTTGGAAAAGGAGAAGAATGAAGTGTGAAAAAGACTCCAACCCAAGCTTCTTATTTATAGGAAAAATGGGAGGGAAAAGCCAAAAATTTGAATTTTGAAATTCAAAGTTTGAATTAAAAAAAAAACTTTTCACCCGAGCCGAGCTGACTTGCACATGGCAGGTTTGGCCGGCGGTGTCAACGGTGGCAGGATGGCAGATGCTGCAGCCTGCCATATTGACTAAGGCCAACTTCTAGTTAGCCGCTACGTGTCTAGGTGGCTGGCACATGCCAACTGGTGTCAAGCACACATCGGCACACACCGCTGCCCAATCCTGACTTGCCACGTGTCCTAAATAAGTTTTTTTATTTATTATTTGAAGATATTTTGAAGAAATTCCCTCTCTTCTACCCATCTTTTGATTAAAGTTTAAATAGTTAACCAACTACCAAATATCGAAATCTAAAATTAATTCTAGATATGGTAAACTCTGAGCCAAAATCTAATAGTCAACTCTAAGATATGGCCAATTATGTCGTGCAATTAAAGCATGAAATATGACAAACTCTTGAGCACTAAGGTGCAGAGGAAGCGACCCTAAGAGTTGATTGATCCCAAAAGGGTTTGGTTAATTACTCTTGGCAACCCAAAAATCTGAAGTACACCTCACAATGGATCTCGATTGTGCAAAACTCCTCTTAAATGCAGAAGACCCAAATCTTGGAGGAGATTAGTTAGGTCCTCAAAAGGGGCTCGGTTAATTGGTCCAAGCATGACTTAAAATCTAAGGAAAATCTTGTGATGAGTCATAATTAAATATCGGGTCAACCCTAGAACTTTTTATGTTGTAAATATTGGAAAGCCAAAAAATCAACCCAATGGGCTCGATAGGTCATTCCAAAATTAAATTTGGGGCCAACCCCAAAATCTTTATGTTACAAATAATGGAAAGCCAAAAAATCAGCCCAATGAGCTTAATAGGTTCATTCCAAAATTAAATTTATGGCCAACCCCAAAATCTTTATGTTACCAATCTTGGAAAGCCAAAAAATCAGCCCAATGGGCTTGATAGGTCATTCCAAAATTAAATTTGGGGCTAACCCCAAAGTCTTTATGTTGTAAACGTTGGAAAGCTAGAAAATTAGACCAATGGGCTTGATAAGTCATTCCAAAATCAAATTTTGGGCCAACTCCAAATCTTTTTGTTATAAATCTTGGAAAGCTAGAAAATCAACCCCATGAGCATGATAGATCATTCCAAAATCAAATTTAGGGCCAACTCCAAATCTTTTTGTTATAAATCTTGGAAAGCCAGAAAATAAGCCCAATGGGCTTGATAGGTCATTCCAAAATCAAATTTGGGGCGAACTCCAAATCTTTTTGTTATAGATCTTGGAAAGCCAAAAAAATCAACCCAATGGACTTGATAGGTCATTCCAAAACTAGAACTCAAGAAAATACATGGAACGCCTTGTACTTGGATTAAATATTATTCCTCAAGGAAAATTAACAAATAAGTACTCCCAAATTGGGCTTTGAATGTCCAACCCAAAAATGAGTTGAACCACAAATCCCAACATGGGAGTGGGGAGCTTAATGTTATGGGTAAATTTGAACAATCAGGTTAAACCCGAGAAATAAAAGACGATTGGGTCATATTAGAGATCCAGAGGTAGAGTCAGATGTCCGGCTCGGCCCGAGTCGAGCTGAATCGATTCAACCGGTTCAGTCCCTCTCCGCTAAAGATGTCCACGGGGGCGGGGCGGGACAGGGGAATGGATTCCCCGTCCCCGTCCCCGCCCCCCATTTCATTCCCCGTCCCCGCGAAATTCCTCTTTTAATTTTGCGGGGATCGGGGAGGGGATTCCCCGAGGGGAATTCGCGGGGATCGGGTTCCCCGCGGGGAATTTTTCCCCGTTCTTTTTTTTTTTTTTTTAATTTATTCTCAACCATAATAAAAATTATTTCTAAATGAATAATTTTCAATATAATTCTATTTAAAGTAAATGTTATAAAATTTCCTAATAAAAACAATAATATACCATAAGTAAAAATACTCTAATGTCGAAACAACTTAATTTCTAAAAATTCAAATTTCAATATTACAACATAGACTTTAATTTTTTTTATAACGAAATAGTCTTAAACTAATTCCTACTATAGTTTTTTTTTAAAAAAAATAAATTCTATTTATAGGTAATATATATATATATATATATATATATATATATATATATAGATATATATTATTAATCGGGGCGGGAAATCGGGGCAGGGCGGGGCGGGGAATATATTCCCCGTCCCCGTTTAGCCAACGGGGAAAAAAACTTCCCCGCTCCCTCCTCCATTCACGGTGTAATCGGGGATTCCCCGCCCCGTTCGGGGCTGGTCCTCGCTGGTTAAATGGACATCCCTACTCTCCGCTTACTCCCGCATGCTCCACAAGTTAGACCCCCCCCCCCCCCCCGAGTTCATCTCCCTCCAAAAACCTAATCCAATTTGGTTTAGGAAAAGGCTCATCATATAAATACCCTATTATAATTCTAATAGAGGTAACTCATTCTAAGTCTTCAACTCTCTAATAACTTGCTACACTATTTCCTCTCTGACTTAAGTATCGGAGTAGATGTGGCAAGCACCACACTGGTGTGCAGGTTTCCTTGTTTTGCATGCGACCTCTTTTCCTCACACGTACAAATTCACTGTTGCCTTCACGTGCAAATTAGGTGCGTTCCTTTTGTCTGAATTTGTGCATCAACACTGTTGGGATTTATGCCCTAAAGCCTCGTAATTAATGATTTATTTAATAATTAATAATTATTTTAATTATTTTATTTGCAATATAATATTATCCATTACATGAAATATCCAAGGTTATTAGTGTAATCTTGAACAATATGTGGTTGACATATGGAGGATCGTGTTCAAGAAATAACCTAAAAGGTCATAGTATATGGGTAAGGTTGAGTGTCTTATCCTAGTAACACTGTTGATACGACACACTTTGTAATAATTACAAATGAATTGATCCAAATCGTTCATGTGGAGATATGTGAGTGGAGGTATCTTATACAATGAGTTTGTATAAGACTGGACCACAAAATATTTAATCTCTCTTTATAAATTCGTTAATTGAGAAGATTAATATTTCCTCAGGATGATCACATGCGACTCGATCTTAATCCTGAGTGATTTATGAACTCATGTCTGTGAGGGCTTGTCCTTTGATTTACATGGGTGAGAGTGGCTTTTGTAGCCAATTCAATATGTCTACCATTATGGGGACTTGACCAAATAGAGAGCTGGGAACATAATCTCACAAGATGGAATTCACTCCTTCCCATATAGGATAAATAGATGAGTAGTTCCCTTAAGTACTGATTTCAGGACTTGAACAATGAGGCCCCACCCCCTCACTAACTCGAGAGGGACTTAGCTTATGGTTGGATCATAAACAAATTGTTCATTAGAGGATCGGTAGTACTTAAGGTGAAAGATGTAATTATAGGGGTAAAACAGAATTTTGACCCGACTATAATTACGAACAACTCGTGAAGGATCGACTTGCATGTAGTGATTATATCTACACAACTTGTCCTACAGTGCATAAAAGTGCAATTCTAGATCTATAGTGGAGTGACCTATAATTAATGAATGAAAATTAATTAATTAATTAATTAAAAAGTTTAATTAATTGATTTTGTATCATTGGAGCTTATAATCTATAGGTCCATAAGGTCCCCTTGCTAGTTCATAGTAAAATTTGAAATGTTCAAATTAATATTTAATTTGAAGTGTTCATATTAATATTTAATATACTAGATATATATAAAAGAGGAAAATATATATTGATTGTATTTGATACATTAAATATTAAAATAATTAATGTATATTAGATACATTAAAGAAAAGATTTTTATAAAATTTGAATAAGATTCAAATAAATAAATATCATAGGAGATTTGAAAGAGATTCGAATAAGTATAAGATATCTTTTAATATATTATATATTAAAATATAATATTTTAATTATGGCAAAGATTTTCCCTTGGTTTCTATAAATAAGACCCTTGGGTTGAGCCATTAGATACAACACACATCTCCTCAATAGAGAATTATAAAATTCTCTCTAGACCTCTTCCTCTCAAATCCTTTATAGATTTTCTTTTAAGAGGCTCCTACAAGCCTTGGTCCTGTGTTCGAGTCATAGCAAGGAAGACTTTTGTAGAAGTCTTGGAACACGAGAAGTAAAGAACCGACAGAAAATATCTCCATATTATTTTCAAGGTATGTTTTGCTTAAACTTAATTTTTATTGTTTAATTCTAAATAAAATCAAAGTCGATTCCAATGCTTTCGTTGTGGGTTTAATTCGATTATTCCTTTCAAACACTATTTTTTATAGTTTTCAAAACTTAGCTTGGTTTTTGAAAATATATGTAAAAAGTAGATAAGAAAACATGAAAACCCATAAGTGGAAGTAGTATTTATAGGCTTAATTTTCAAAACCCAAATGGTTATCAAACGGAGCCTTACGCCCCATTTGATAACCATTTGGTTTTTGGTTTTTGGAAATTGTGTTTGTTTTCTCACAATTTTTCTACAATGGTTTCCATCTTCTCTACAATGGTTTCCATCTTTCTTAAGCAGCACATTTGAGTTTATAGCCAAATTCCAAAAACAAAAACAAGTTTTTGAAAACTATTTTTTTTAGTTTTGAAAACTTGTCTTGGTTTCTGAAAACATAGGTAAAACGTAAATAAGAAAACATGAAAATCCATAAGTGAAAGTAGTATTTATAGCCTCAATTTTCAAAAACCAAAAACAAAAAACCAAATAGTTATCAAACGGGGCCTTAGTAATCCAATTTTTATTGAATTCATATAGATATATACACAAAAGGCTGGTATATTTCTGCATGCACAAAAAATATTTAGACTTAAAACTTAAATTAAAATTTAAAATAAAATAAGAATACTTTATTGATTCATTTCGAAATCCAATAGATACGTCATTGAATTAAATTAATATCATCTATTAGAATGTAAGACAGTGCCATATGTGTATTTCTTTGTCTTCATATACCATATAAGATATGGGCAATATAAGAAAAATATAGCATTAACGAAATTTTCAATTGTGGATACGTATAGATCCTTAACATACTAAAACGACTACTATTATTGGTATCAAACTAATAACGATTCATACAAGCTAAATCTTCTAATCGATAATTGGACCAAAGAAAGAACTATAATTTATTTAGTTTATTTTATATCTATCAAGATGTTTGCTTCATTTATCTAAAACTTGATCACCAGTTTCCACCTTATTTGCATTGTAAAATATTGTATTTCTATGGATATCATTTCTATTTCGAGAATTGAAACAAATTAGAATTCTGAACGCTCTATGACCTCTAGGTCATAAGATATTTTCCGAAACAAGCAAAGCATAATGATTGCGAGTACTATTTTCATTCATTTTTTGATGTATTGCAATGGATTCAACAAAACTCTTCTTATCTGGATAGCTTTTTTCTTGATATCTTTTATTAATTTGGTACTTATTGTTATGAACTAATAAAATACCTATGGTTAGAGTCATAATAAAATGTCCATCATTTTTTACAGATAGACGAATCAGTTTGATAATCAATATTCTCCTTTTCATTAATTCTGTAAGAGTTAAATCCTTCTAAACTATCAGAATATCTAGACTCATTTCTCTCCTTTGAATAGAGGATATAGCAATTTCTCTAGGATTTATCCGTTTAAGTAGAAGACAATATACTTTGATATTATTGATATCTTTGATTTACGGAATCATCTCATCTTAATTGAAAACGAAAATATCTTTTTAGGAAGAAATCAAACTCTGCTTTTGTGTTTTTCTTGTATTGCCTTTTATTTATATGGTTTTCACATATGCTCCTGCGGAATCTTCTTGAACATATTTTTTGTGGTTTGAGAGAGCTAATTCAAGATTCTCTTCACCCACAAATTCCTTTTCTCCATTATTTCCATTTTCTAATTCAAAAGTTTTTTCCTTCGCTGATATAAAAAGAGAACTTTTTTCTTTCCAATTAGTTTTTATTTTTACTAAAAATTTCATTTCCATTCAAATTTAAAAGAAGTGATTTGATTGGTATGATCCACAAATTAATCTTATATGCATTATAAAATATTAAAAATTTCGAAAAGAACCAAAGTTCCATATTCGATATGGAACGACTTAGTATTTCTTCATTCATTCTCATCCAAACAATTTTTTTTTTACTGTTGGATGAGTTGATTTCTTGATCTTGATTTCTTATCAATTTTTTCAATTAGTTGAAAATTATTAACCTCAGTTTTAGTATTTTTATTACCGTTTGTGTCAACCTTAACATTGATCCAAGCTCCAATATCGACCTTATTTTAAAGGCAAAAATGCAACATTCTCCAATTAAAATATTTTCTATCTTGATTTTTTTCGAGATCTATAATATCAGCTTCTACTAGATAGTTATTGATAGGGATACATGTCAGTATATCAAAAAATTTCTATTTATATGTTTTGTACTTATAAGAACTTTCTTGATTATTTTTACTTGTATTGGTAATTCATAAATATATATTTCTTTTTTTATTCGGTAATGAGTATGTTTCAAAAGAATTTTGTTTTTTCTAATCCATTAATCGATTTTGTTCATATAAATAACATTGGTTAAAATCTTTATTTTTGGCCATACGATCGTGATTGACTCTATTTCACCATTTTGTGGCAGTAATTTTGCCCATTTAATCAGATATAAATTGTAGTGATAATCACCCCTTAACCAGATTTTCCATTGATTCCTTCCAGAATTTTGAAGATTCTTTTATTTTAAGTTGGAATGTAATATTTCTTGTGCTCCAACAACTTCAACAAAATAATTTTGTATTTCATTCTTATGAAAAAGAGATGTTCCGTGATATTGAAAGATATGTCTTAACTCACATAAGTTAATAATTTGTGTTTGTGATAATTTGTAAAATAAATATGCTTAAGACAAGTGATGACTTGCTAGAGTGATGTGAATAATTATGCAATATTATGTTGTCTATGCACAAGTGTACACATACTTTTGTAGCAAGCGATAAGTAAATTATCGAATCCACATGGACTATTAATTCTTCTAATTACTCTAAATTAAATCCTAGTAACTCAAATTGTAACCATTCAAATTTGTCAAGGAAATGAAATAAAATAAGTCACTATTGCTGGAACAAAATTAATGCTAAAGCAGGGAAAACAGAGGAATCGTAAAAGAACAAATGAAAACTGGGCTAAGTGCTTTCAATTAAAACAAAGGATCGGATTAGAGGTAAATCATGCTTTAATTAAGTTACGAATTGAGTACATATTCATTCCATTCGACTCACTACAGATTTCACGGTATTCTCCCGAATCACCTAAGTATACTGTTTCATTTACATTACTTCAGCACATTGAACCCTCTGTATTTTGTGTGCGTTAGGCAAGTGATTATCCCTAACCTACTTGCTTAGCTAGCTACTAACCCTAACAAGGGGCTAACGTGGTTTTTAAGTTCTCAGCCCCTCCTATTCTTCCCAGAAATCAAAGGGACACTGCTCACATCGGCTGGCCAAACGGACATGAACTATGAATAAGCCCTCTTAAAAACCAAATCGATGGAAATGAAATATACTCCTCTATAACATTAATCAAAAGCAATCATCCTCTAATCCTCACCTTATGGTGATTAGTTCATAATGTAAAACACAACAGCAGAAAAGTCGAAATGTAAACATAATGAAAATAATGCAGAAAATAAACTAAACAAAAGCAGAAAATGTAGCAGAAGAAATCGGAAAGCTGCCCAAAATATTTGACTCAGCATCGGCGTTGATCCCCTGGAGAAACCTTCCTTTTTGGGTAAACTTCCGTTGATGGCCTCTCGGGAATCGGAGCTCTCCGCCTCCTTCTCTCTCTCTCTCTGTTATTTCGGGATTTCCAGCTTCCTCTCTTCCCCAAGAAAACGGTTGCCCACACATATATTCCCTTCTTTATGAAAGCAAGGGCTGATTAGACAAGACTGGCGACGTGGAAGACTCCCATTGTCTGAAGTTGGCTGAGTAATCTGACATTTGCCAACTCATTTAATGAATAACAGTTCCCACATGCGAAATTCGTATAGGTCTGAATTGTAAAGTTTGCTCCAGCAAACAGTAGTAAAACTGCTGCCCTTGGCTTCTGGAGTTCTTCTTAATCAAACCTGAAATAATCACATAAAGCACCTTAATTAAGATAATTTTGCTCTAATAATAATATTACTATATCAAAATTAATCATAGAGCAAAATACATCAAAGCTTGGAGTTTTCTAAAATATAATGAGACAAAAATCTACAATTTAGCCCGGAAATACTAGCATATAACTCTTAATTTAAGAGTTATCAACAAGTATGATAAGTCCCAAAAGATATTTCCATTCTCTTTTTTTTAGGAAAAAATAAATTATATTAGAAACAGTGGCGGATCCAGAACTTTATGCCAGGGGGGGCACAAGTTCATATTAGGTCAAATTACGTGTTTAGTTTCTGAACTTTTAAATTTGTTCCTATATGGTCTTTGAACGTTAAAAAGTGTCTAATAAGTCTCTGAATTTTTAATTTTGTGTCTAATATATGCTTGCAATTTCAATTTTTTATCCAATAAGTCTTTAACATATTCAAGATTCAAAAAAAAAAAGTAAATGTTCTATTAGCCATAAAATTTAATTTTGTGTCTAATAAGTCGACATTTTTAAAATTAATATGTTTATTAGTTACAAAAGTGAAAGTTTAAAGTTCAATTAGATATAAAATTAAATTTTATATCTAATGGAACAATTAATTTAATTTTTTTTTAATATATCTAGACTTATTAGAAACAAAATTGAAAGTTTGTGAATTTGTTTGACATTTTTAAAGTTCAATGACTTCTTAGACACAAATTTGAAAGTTTAAGGATCTATTAGACATAAAATTTAAAATTTGTGGATGATCGCGAATTTTGCTACACACAAGTGCACGTGATCGAAGTAATAAAAACTGGAGTATTCCAGAGTATCGTACCCAAGGGAACGGATTTTAACAAATCTTACCAAGATGGCACAAAATTGTTCACAAAATGCAATTGTGGTAACCGAAGATGTAAAAATATAAGGAATTGGTTTGTTAACAAGAGTGAGTGAAAAATCAATGAGTTAAAATAGGGATTCAAGTGATTCAAGCACCTTTGGAAAAATGTTATTCAAATGCAATTGCAATCTTGACTAAACATGTGAAGACTAAGTAAACCGAGTTCAACTCCTATTCAATTTTGATTCAAAATCTTTAGGGGACTAAGTGATTAAACTTATATGTCTATGGCTAATCTAACTTAGATACTTTCGTACACAACTCTAGTGGTTTTGGAGTCTCGCCCTATGTCTAGGGTCGATGTTCAGAACTTATTTCTAAGTCTTTTTCTCCATTGCTTTTGTGACATCGGCTTTCCCTTAACTCTTTCGATATTAAGTTCAAGCTTGACAAGCAATCACTAGTTGGCCAACTAGGTTTACCCAAATCTAAACTCAACAAAATCAAACTAAGTTCACATGCTAGCTAGATTGGTTATACTTTAGAGCTTTTACATTTTTTCTTAGGGCCTTCACCAACTTGAACCCCTAGAGAAAATTTAGCTCATTATGGAAGAAATGAAAAACCAAAATTTACTTGCCATAAGATTCATAATTAATAAAACTAAATAAGGGAATTAAACTTACGGCAGCCAATTTAAATGGTTAAAGAAAATTGTCCTTAAAGAAGTAACAATGCTGGATTTTGTTAAATTAAAATTAAAATTGCATAAATCAAGATACTAAAAAATTCAACCCTTGTAAATAAATAAGAACCTAGGAATGATAAAGCTTTTATTTGGGAGAGATGAATTTGAAATCTAAAATTCAACTATTCCACATACAAGAAAATGAAATTCAACCACACTAATTCAATAACTAAAAGTTTAGCAAAACTTGAAGCATTAAACAGAAAGGGATTAAACCCAAAACGGAACAAAGCTACCGAAACCCCTTTACTGTGATCGATTCAGAATTCTTTTTCAAATTCTAGAATCTTAACCTCTTCAAACCCTCGTTGAGGAGAGATCCAATTCAGGACTTAGGAGCAAGCTGAAACATAAACTAATAACAGAAAAACAGAGAATGAAAATTTAAACAGCAGTTGTTTGAGACTAAGAAAACAGAGAAACCCATCAAAATTAAAGTGCAAAAATCGAATTCCTGGCTGAAGATGAATCAACTCAGAACTTAATTGAGCGAAACTACAAGAATGAAATACTGAAAACAATAGAAAATCGTCAACTTGCTAGGTACTGTTCGAATAAAATAGAAAATTAAAACCAGAAAAACAGAGTTCTTCCCAAAAACAACGCCTGCTTTTTTTCTTTGACCTTCTTCTGCTTTTAAAGATATTCCGAGGCCTATTCTTTCCATCTTGGGCTCCTTAATTCTTGGGTAGACTTTGGGCGTGAGATTCAGGCTGGAATTTCTCCCATAAATCGAGTGAATCACGTGAATTTTGGTGAATCTCCGATAATTTCGTAATTGATTTATAAGTCCAGAAAATGCAATTGCATTGCAATTGCGTTTTTCCTCTTTGTTCATCACCTTGCCTTTCCAAGGAAATGCAATTGCATTTCATTTGCATTTTCTTCACTTCTTCAAATATGCACAAAAATTCAACTTAAGCCAACTTTCTTGCATCTTTTCACTTAATTCCTTGTTTTATCATATTCCAACAAGCTTGCATGAATTTATTTAAAAATGTTATTTTTAGCTTGCTCGTTATTCAACAACATCCGCAAAACTGGCAAGAACAACTTAGTTTTAGAGTTAAATAATTCTCATAACTGAGAATTATCAGTGGACTAAATTTGTAATTTAACTTTCACATAAATATAATTTTAAATACATTGATATATAATATTTAGATTAAGTAATATAATTAAAAAATGTGTATATTAGCAAAGAATTAAACTAGAAATATTTAAGATTTTTTAAAATAGAATTAAGTTTTTTTATGCAATTAATTTTTCCAATTTTTTTACTAAAAATTAATTATATATGTGTGTGTAAAATTTAAAAATGAACATAATGCTAACAGCCGGCCAACTCACTAAAATTAAAATAATATAAATATATATATATCTTAAAAATCACAGAGACGGACGTAGATAGGACTGAACCGTGGAATTCCCAAGCATAAAGATAACTAGTGCCCCCACTGACTATCACGCCAAGGGAAATTCATGTCATTTTGTATGAAAATTAATATACATATATATATAAATGCTCTAATTTCAAGGGGGGCACGTGCCCCCTCTGGCCCCAACGTGCATCCTCCCCTGATTAGAAACATAACGATACCCAATGGGCTACAAAAGATATGGATTCTCTCACAACAATAATTTGCATGAGCCATAAAGGGAATTTGTGAATCCACAAAACTTGTCTACCTATCAAAACCAATCCGCTAAACCATCAACCAACGTATTTCGTTCTCTTGAAACATGAGTGAATTTAACTTGTTGGAGTACTTCTTAAATGGCCCGAATATCATGGCCAATTGTTTGGACTTCAGACATCTTCTCACAGTTACCATTTATCATTGGCACCATAGATAAAGAGTTTGAAAAAAGATGAACTTGATTGAACCCCATTCTTTGGGCAAGTCAAAGACCTTCTTTGATAACATTTGCTTCTGCACATAAAGGAGAAAAATGTGAATGAATAAAAGTTTCCATTGCTGCCACTAATTCACCTGTAGATTTTCTAATGGCAACACCCATCCCAGACATTTGGTCCTGCTCTTTACATGCAACATCAACAAAAACGAGCATCCCATTCTTTTGCACAAGTATTCGGAGTTGATTATAAACACAATTCACTTCTCCCCAAACCAGAATTTTCTTGTTGAGACGTGTTAAGATAATCCAAGATCCATTCACACCGTTGTTCAATTAGCTGAAGAGGCTTCGCAAAAGTTCCATTCTTTTGGTCATTCCAAATAGCCCATACTCCAACACAAATTAATTCAAACTGCTTGAATGCCATATGGTAGACACCTCAAACCATCGATCTTGTGTATCATATATACTAGATCTTTCAAAATCCAACTTTGGTAATAGGATTCTCGACACACGTCTAAATAAAGTATGATCTGTAGTCTCATACTTCTTTTTGCACAACAGACAGATCATTGAAACATCCATTATTCGTTATAATTCTCACAATTAAGGTGTCTAGTAAACACCTTAAACGACCAAGGCTTTGGCAGCCATGGATCCTTAAAGATTCATATAGAATTCTCATCACCTAAATTCAATCGGAGCCCTTTTCTCAGAAGCTCCCAACCCCACAAAAAACCCTTCCAAAAATATGATGACGAAGATGAAAAATGATCAAGAGAGAGCTCAATTAAATCAACATTTGGAAAATATTTACCTTTCAATACTTTTGCTGCGGTCAAGTTTGGGTTATTAAAAATCCTCCAAACCTGCTTAGCCATCAACGCTTAATTGAAGCCTTCAAGATCTTTGAAATTGAGGCCCCCTAACTCTTAGGCTTACAAAGTTTATCCCTACTCATCCAATGTATCTTCCTTTTCTCCTCTGTGAATCCCCACCATAATTTGGCCATAGCTTTTGTTAGCTGCGAACAAAGATTCTTTGACAACCTAAAACAACTCATTGCATAAGTCAGAATAGCTTGAGCTACTTTTTTAATCAATACCTCCTTGCCACCTACAAAAAAAAAAATTGACCTTTCCAACCTCACAGAACCTTCCAAAATCTATCTTTCATTCATTACACTAGTTATTTTCCTAGGAATATTGTCTGCTATCTTTTCCATATCATGAAAATAAGGATTATTCGAGGAAAAAATATTCTCAAAGTAATCAAAAAAAATTTGTGATACCTTTGAAGGATCTTCCTGCCAAACACCATTACCAGCAACAATCCTTCTAATTTCATTCCTCTTTTTCCGTTTTGTAGCTTGCTGATGAAACCATCTCGTATTTCTATCCTCTCAACGTAGCCAATTCTCCATTGATCTTTGTTTCCAATAAATTTCCTCTTCCTGCAAGAGTTCATCCAATTCTGCCTCTAACTTGGCAATCACCTTGAAATCCAATAGATGCAGCTGATGTGCTTTTTTAAGTAACATTCTCTTCTTGCGAATATTATTTGACATATTTGAATTCATCCTCCTACCCCATTTGCTCAGGGTCGAAGCACATAATTCTTGCTGTTTATTTAAAAGTGTGCTTCCAGCATTCAGAATATCCCCTCCTCTAATATGACTAATGAGATCTTTACATTCTGGATATGTAAAGTCCAATACTCTTCATACTAGAATTTTGACCTCTTCCTCCTCTGCCAACTTTGACTATTATCATTTAAGAGACATAACTCATTAGGTCTATGGTCAGATTTAGCTCAATTCAGATTATTCACTTAATAATTTTGAAAAATATCACAAAATTTTTTATTAGCTAAGAATCAATCAAGTTGAAGACTAACCTAATCCTCCGAGTCCCACCTATTGCACCACATATAAATGCCTCTAGAAAACCACAAATCTTTCAAATTGCAATCATCCAATGCGCTTCTGAAATTTGAAATTAAGTGTTGTTTTCTGAGACCTCCTCCTACCTTTTCATAATCCCACAAAATCTCGTTCAGATCACCGCCAACTTCCCATGCTAAATTTTCATTATTATGAAGGCGTCTTAACAATTCCCAAGTTTGGAAACGTAAGTTGTGATCCCCAAGATTTATCCTTCCAAACAATATTTTTCATCAACATGATGTTGTGAATATGTTTTGATTTGCACATCAATTTCATCCTTCCATAGCAAATACAAACCTCCAATCAAACTAATTCTATCTAACAATGAAGCAACCATAATAATTTAAACGATTATTTAATTTATTCAAATTCAAAGTCTACATTTGGTCTCCACCAAAAAGCATAATTTAGAATTAATACGAGTTAATTCATTGCATACATCCCGGAATGCCCATGGACTCCTCAATCCACGAACATTCCAACATAAAATTTTCATATGTCATGATGAAACTGCCCAACAGCCGTTGCTGATTCATCAGTGGGAATGTTTGATTCTGCCCCAGGTTCCTCAATCCTTTGTTTTTTCAACACATCAGGCTCTTGCAACATTGGTCCAGTCTTCCTTTTATATATCTCAGACATTGGCTGATAGCACACAAAATGTGTCATCCTTAGGCTTTAGTTATTGCTAATTTATTGGCTCTATCAATTACTTTCACGTATTTATTTGTCTTATTTGTAGTTATTGAGCAATTGGAGCAAAATTGAAGTTTTTGGAGATATCGTGATGAAAATGGAGCTATTTAGACATAAATTGAAGAACCAATTGAAGAAAATAATGAATCCAAGCTCATTTACCTAAGGAGAGAGCGTCGAGACGCCTTATCTGCAGCAAAACAAGCCAAAGACACCGCAAGGGTATCATTGAGATGTTGCCAATATTTGTGGATTTTTGTAAAATAAAAGAACAATACTATGCTTTGAACTTATCACTAAATAATTGCTCAACTACCATAAACGCAAGCATAAATTTAATATCCACCCTTACTTTCAGCACAAGTATACACTGAAAACAGGCAAGTAATACAATAGAAATACTCCAGAGATCAACCCACAAGGAAAAATGAATCCTTACACATATTTGATTTGATTTTAAACGCAATAGATTTTAAGGACACAATAAAATGTTGATGCGATGAAATGGGTCAAACAAGAAATTAAACAGAATTCTAGGTTAAAACAGATTAAAAACAGGTTTGGCTTCAATTCCTCTATACTATTCTTTCTTCTGGAAAACTCAATAAAATTCTGGATTCTTCTATATTAAAACTAGATGCCTACTTACCCTAGATCATTCCATGAGGGTGCTTGATACCTTGCTAATGTGTAGAATTATCTAGCAATAATTTGTGTGATAATACGTGCAAGTGTACACATAAGTTGTAGCAAGTAATAGGTAAATTATCATATCTACGGAGATTAGAAATCTTTCCTAAGGCAAAAACTAACATCCAGCAACTCAATAAGGTAACCACAATAAATTTAGGATAATTAATAACTACGACAACAAAAACAAAACAAATAATGCAAGGATAAATAGGATACTAAAATAGAACTTAAGCTTAAATAGAGCGTTAAACGAAACTAACTTGCAATTGTGAGTAAATAAGTTCAGATTAGGGTAAATCATGCATTAACAAAGAACGATGCGGACTCAAGAATTTTGCTAACTCAACCCACTAACAGTCTTCTAGGAAAGTCTCTCGAAATCCCTAAGATAAGTTATTAATTCCCATTAATCCCTTTGTTTTTAGCCTGTTGTTTCGATACTGTATTAGGAAAATTGTTATCCCTAACCCACTTGCTTAGATAGCTTCTGAATATGATTTTTAAGAATCGGCCTCCCCTATTTCTCCATAAAATCAAGAAGACAATGTAAAAGTTGAGCTGGCCAAACAAAACTTTGTTATAGCAGTAAACACATTTAAAAACCATATTAAGATTATCAAAATACGAATCAGCAGAAGTTCAAGCTAATACAATCATTCCCTAATCATCACCTTATGGTGATTAGCTCATAGTGCGAGAAATACAACAAAGAAATCAAAATACAGACATGAAGTCAAACGATGCAGGAAAAACTAAATGGAAAAAGAAGAAGAAAACTGAATGTTTTCCCAAAAAGCTTGGTTCAGCATCAGCTTCATCTCCATCGGAGGAAACCTTCCGTATTTGAAAAAACAATCGCCCATGGGCTCCAAAATTGGAAGTTTTTTTCCTTTTCTCTCTATCTCCTTTTTAGACCTCCCTCTTTGCTCTCCTCTCAAAAAACGGCTGCCCAAACATAATATATTCCTTTCTTTATACAAATCGGGGATGATTAGACATGACCTTGAAAATAGTGGGCTTTTATTAGCTAAACAAAGCTGACTATTCTGACATCTTTAACCTCATTTAGTGAGCTGACTTTCTCACATGCAAAATTTGTGTTGTCTTGAACTATTAGATTTGATCCAGCAAAGCGTTGTAAAACTGCTGCCATTTGCTTCCAAAGTCTTTGCTCCGTAGCGGAAGCATTGGATCGTCTTTGATTTTATTTAAAATTAAATTAAAAAAATAAGATTAAGCAAACTTACTTGGTGTAAATATGAAAATATTTTTGACGAGTCTTTATCTCCTCCACAAAGTCTTCCTGCCTATAACTCGAACACATGACCAAGGCTTGTGACAGCCTCTTGAAAGAAAATCCACAAGAGATTGGAGAGGAAGAAGTCTAGAGAGAATTCTCTAATTCTCTATTGAGGAGATGTGTGTTATGTTTAATGGCTCAGGGTCCGAGACCAAGAGAAAATATTTGCCATAATTAAAATATTATATTTTAATAT
Organism: Trichosanthes truncata; assembly: GCA_033996785.1. Lineage (NCBI taxonomy): Eukaryota > Viridiplantae > Streptophyta > Magnoliopsida > Cucurbitales > Cucurbitaceae > Trichosanthes > Trichosanthes truncata. Next base: position 29,224,384 of record JAWPNB010000004.1, on the reverse strand, counting down.
CTAATATATTAAAATATATCTTATATTTATTTGAATCTCATTCAAATCTCCTACGATATTTATTTATTTGAATCTTATTCAAATTTTATAAATATATTTTATTTAATGTATCTAATATACATTAATTATTTTAATATTTAATGTATTAAATACAATAAATATATTTTCCTCTTTTATATTTAATATATATGATATATTAAATATTAATTTGAACACTTCAAATTAAATATTAATTTGAACATTTCAAAATTTTCTTTCAACTAGATTGATCATTTAGTGTTACTATGAGCTAGTAAAGGGACCTTATGGACCTACAGATTATAAGCTCAAATGATACAAAATTAATTAATTAAACCTTTTAATTAATCAATTTTCATTCATTAACTCTAAGGTCTCTCTATTATAGACTTAGAGTTGCACTTTTATGCACCGTAGGACAAGTTGTGTCCATGGATATAATCACTACATGCAAGTTAATCCTTCATGAGTTGTTCGTAATTACAGCTGGGTCAAAAGTCCATTTTATCCCTATAATTACATCTTGCACATTAAGTACCAATGATCCTCTAATGAACAATTTGTTTATGATCCAACCATAAACCAAGTCCTTCTCGAGCCAGTGAGAGGGTGGGGCCCATTGTTCAAGTCCCAAAATCAGCACTTAAGGGAATTACTCATCTACTTATCTTATATGAGAATGAGTGAATTCCATATTGTGTGATTATGTTCCCAGCTCCCTATTTGGTCAAGTCCCCAAAATGGTAGGCATATTGAAATCGGCTACAAAAGCCACTCTCACCCATGCGAATCAAAGGACAAACCTTCACAGGTAGGAGTTCATAACTCATTCAGGATTAAGATCGAGTCGCATATGATCATCCTGATGAAATATTAATCTTCTTAATTAGCGGATTTATAACGAGAGATTAAATATTTCGTGGTTCAGTTTTATACAAACTCATTGTATAAGATACCCTCACTCACGTGTCTCCACATGAATGATTTGGATCAAATCATTTGTAACTATTACAAAGTGGGTCGTATCAATAGTGTTGCAGGGTAAGACAGCCAACCTTATTCATAAACTATGACCCTTTAGGTTATTTCTTGAACACGATCCTCCCTTATGTCAACCACATACTGTTCAAGATTACACTAATAACCTTGGATTTTTCATGTAATGGATAATATTATATTGCAAATAAAATAATCAAAATTATTATTAATTATTAAATAAATCATTAATTTCGAGGCTTTAGGGTATAAATCTCAACATAAACATACCCTGAATTAATCAAATAAGCTCACTAATTATTTAAATCATGCACTAATAAGAATTGTACTAAATCAAAAGTAACCAAGAGTAAAATAAATCAAAGCTAGGGGTTTTCCACAATATAATGAGACAACATATGACAATTTAATCTTGAAATGCTAGCGTATAACTCTTATTTTAAGAGTTATTAGTGCTAAGAACAAAGAAACTGTGTATTTCTAAACCAGAATCAGTACAATAAACCCGATCTATTCATTCTACGAATGGATGATTTTATTTCTAAAATATCCTAGCAATTTAATACCTTCATTCCTCCTGAGATTTTCACATATTTTAACCGTTTCAGTATGAAAACATGTTAATATTTCACTTCGGTTGGCCAAATGGAAAGAATCAATGCAAGAATTAAATCAATCAAGAAGAAATTGAGAAATCTTCCATCATTTATTGATTAATCCAACAAATATTATAATATAGAGTTCAATGAAGCCAAACCATGTGGATCTAGCCACTCATTGTGATGAAAAACGAAAATAATATCGAAATAAAGCCTGAACAGAACAACATAACTCAAAAATGAAATTACATAAAACTTGAAGAAGAATTATGTAAAATAGAAATGTAGAAATTAAAACTTGAAAACCAAGAGTTGAAGAGGGATGGTTTATCGCAACTTGTTTTTATTCTTCCACGAACTAACAATCTTGAACTTGAGAGCAAAAAATAAAATTTGCACTAACTAAAATCTAACTCTAACTAGGGTTCCTAAAACTGAAGAACTAAAGAGAGAAAAACAAAAGAAGAACTCCAAAAATTGCCTAAAAAATGACGAAGGAAGAGTGCTTGATTGTCTGCAACTTCTTCTTAAATATAAGCTTCCCATTAATCAGATTTCAACCACGTGGGAATCTAGATTCCTTCATGGTTATGAAAACGTTATGCCAGCTAACTGATTGTGGTCCCAAACGTAACAAGTTCTTCTTCTAGAACATCTCTTCATGAGTTGAACTCTTAGGTCTTATTCGTCACAGAGTACCACTGAGCTTGCTCAAGGATTTCTTCATGCGCGCATAACCTTGTGATCAACCAACAAACACGAATACTTTTCATAGCAAAAAAAACATAAATTCTTGAATTTTCAAAATGTTTAGCGCATACAATCTTTCCTTTTTACTTTGCACAAACTCACTAAAATAATCTTTTAAGCTCATGAAACAATGCTCTCAAAACAAGAATAATCTATTTCTAGAACATGGTAACTTGTATTTCTACAAGTTATTACCCAAAGATGTCTCGACACTACACTAGAGTCAAGACGCTACCCCTCGACGCTCAAAACACAAGAAAACTTTCCGTCTGTAGCATTGAGATACTGCGTGTAGCATCTCAACGCTACTCAATATGTCCTTTTTTTATTCATGCGGTAAGGGCACAATGTCTCAATGCTACACCCTAACTTCTTGACACTGTCATGATTTTTATAAATGCAATATTTTGCCTATATATTAGAGGAGCCCATTTGGAGAGACATAACCCTATTTTCGATTTCTACACTATTTGGAGAGTTAGAGGAGCTTGGTGGAGTACGAGAGATATATTTTGAAGTTCAAGTTCGTGGAGATCGCAATAGGGATGAGAGATCGACAAGCAACAATAATTCTTTCTTTTTTTCCCTTTATTTTGTAGTTTTTATTATGGGATTGTGTATGAGTTTAGAAGTTGTAATAGTGATTATGAGTAGTTGAACTCTTTATCTTAAGCTTTGATGTAGCTATTAGACTTGATGTTTTGATTAATTATATGCCTCGATTGAATGCTCTTCTTCCATTTATGCTTTTATGTGCTTAATGCCTATAATCTTTTGGCCATTGATTATTTGATTTATTGGTCTAAATTCATGCTTGAATAAAGATAGTTTAGACTAGATTTTAATTGCATGACTAGAGGTAGTTCTGATATGACTATGATTAAAGCTCCTTTAAAGGTTGTTTAATGAAGGGTCTTAATGTCATGCATGTTATTAAACATCAGCAGGAATGTATGTTTTATAATTTTGCATGAGAATTGTTGTCTTCGAAAGGGTCATTCATGATTTAATTCTTAAAGTTAGACTAGAATTGTTGTCTTTGATAAAGCCCCATCAATTGACAAAACTGCTTGGGCTCAACGCTTCCATGAGCATCCTTTGAATTTCGCAGACAGAGAGGTTAGAAGAATTCCATTATGGGCATTGGGTTGACTGCCTTCAAAAGCACCTTGATCTGGAGAACTATCAACTTGCAAACATCCATTTTGTACGCCCAAAACATCATATAGCATGATTTTAGTTTGGCCCACAGAAGGCCCAACAACTTTTGGATCAGTTTTCTCATCCCCTGCAAAAGGAATTTTGTCAGCAATAATTGGGATATCCAGATCTAACCGTTTTGCACATTTTGCCATGTTCCTTTCCTTTACAGCCCCACCATGATAGACACTTTATCCATTTATGGGCATTATAACTAGAGATTGTTCCATTAATGAGCAATCAGAGCCTGTTACTAGAGTGGCATCTCTTCTATCCATGCTCGCCGATGAAAGGGGTTTTCGATCTGCCAAATCCCTTTGTGAGGGCAGCCTTCGCTAGAGATACGAACTTTGGTTGCTTTCTCGCCACTGGTTTCTTCATCTTCCTCCAATCTTCGCTTGTGGAATCTTTAGAAAATTTTCTCTCATCCACTAGAACTCAGTGAACTAGCTATGGTTGATAGCTTTGCATTATACCTTAACCATTGACCATGATGGAATTGGTTGCTAGACTAGGCATTCTTGTAGAAAAGGCTGCAATCTTTGAAGTGGTGACCTATGATTCCACAATGGGTACAGAACTCTAGTAACTTTTCATATTTAATTGGAATCCAACATCCCCCATTGGGCCATCAAGGTTGATCTTAGTTCCTCTCCTCAACGGTTTTGAAATATAAATCTTAATTCGGACCCATAAACTCACAACCCCAACAATGTGAATCTTCCCCTGAATTGACAACCACAAAAACCCTTCATAGCATTTCCTAAACGTTCAACCATTGACCCATTGAAACGACCTAGTGGAACATCCAGAAAATGCACCCAAAAATGAACAAACAAAAACTCCATTTTTGTAATGCCCCCAAACTTTAGCCTAATTTAAGGAACGCTACCAAACCTAAAATCATAATGCCCTAAAATTTCGACAGCATAACAATGTAGGGAAATTGTCAAAAATAGGACAAATTTAGGGGTATTAAAGAGATTTAGGATGAGTTTTAAGGTTGAAGACAAATAGGACTTTTGGGGGTATGAAATTACAAATTTGCCCTTTTTAAAAAAAGTCCTAATTTTACCTTGTGCCCTAATTTCTTTCACCTTTCTTCACCTCTCAATCTCTCCTCACGCATGCACGAAATCGACCAGCGAAGGCACGCACGAAATCGACCAGTGAAGGCACGCACGAAATCGACACCGGAGTACCCATCCTCGGCCATCTCTCTGGTCAAAACAGCGTTTAGCTCGAAAAAAAAAACTTCATCGGCAGAAAACGAAATCAAAAAACACTTCATCGGCAGCGAAGGCTTCGGTTGTGACTGAGGGCGACGGCGACAGCTCCTGTTGCGACTAACTGCTACGACTGGAGTTGCGATTGACGATGACGACTACGGCTTCAGCAATGCCTTCAGCTTCGGCACTTCTTCACGTTGGGATTGACGGTGAATGTTCTTTTTTTTTTTTTTAATTTTTCTGATAACCGGTGGCATTGGGGGCAACTCATACTGGGTTGAATTTCTTTAACATTTGGTAGCCATTTCTTCACAATTGATCCGAAATTACGAAATTATTGATATTCTCGGGTACCCACATTTCGAAGGATAAAAGTTTGCTTTCGCGAAGGTACTTTCCCGTATAATTTGCGTATGGATTACTTGGTTAAATTTTCCAGAAATTTGTTAAAGGGATTGTTTACTTGATGAATCTGATTGTTAAATTTTCCAGAAATTTGTTAAAGTATTGTTCAATATACTTTGCGTATTGAATTTCTTTAAAATAGTTGCTTGCTTTAAAAATTAAAATTGCATCCTTTTTATGTGGTTGGTGCCATTGTGCTGAAGGGCCATAGAAGTCTGCTCTTCATCTTGAACAGCTGCATTGGAGCCTTTCTACTGGTATGATATGATATTAAAATTTTAAACCAATGTTCATTTTTCTACCAAAAACAACTAGATTGAATTCTCGAATGTTGGTTTTCTTGATGGACAGAGAAGGATTTCAACCAACTTTTTGTGAAGTTCACTCAGGTAATTGAACTTGTTAACCATGACTGATGAATCTGATTGTTTGCCTCTCATTTTGAGCTTGAAGTAATCTAAGAATTAAAGATGTTTGGGTCTGAGATAGCTTTTCTAGGTTGTTTATCCTTGTTTAGTGCATTCTTTTCTAGGTGCGAGAACCATGCGAGAAAAAAAACAGAATGCAACATGCCTTTTTTTTTTATTTCTTTCACTTGTGCTATGGCCATTAAGTAGTTTCTGAACATGTTTGGGTGCTGGATAGCTTTTCTAGGTTGTTTATCCTTGTTTAGTGCATTCTTTTCTAGGTGCGAGAACCATGCGAGAAAAAAAAAACATAATGCAACATGCCTTCTTTTTTGATTTCTTTCACTTGTGCTTTGGACATTAAGTAGTTTCTGAATATGGTTGGGTGCTGGATAGGTTGTCTAGGTTGTTTATCATTGTTTAGTGCATTGTGTTCTAGGTGCGAGAACCGTGCGAGAAAAAAAATAGAATGTTGAATGCCTTCTTTTTTGAATTCTTTCACTTGTGACATGCCCATTAAGTAGTTTCTGAATATGTTTGGGTGCTGGATAGCTTTTCTAGGTTGTTTATGATTGTTTAGTGCATTCTATCCTAGGTGCGAGAAGGGTGCGAGAAAAAAAACACAATGTTGAATGCCTTATTTTTTGAGTTCTTTCACTTGTGACATGCCCATTAAGGGGCTGTTTGGCGCGCTGGTTTGGAATCAGAAACCCTGGGGTTCTGGAACCCTGGGGTTTCTTGGCTGGAATCAGAAACCCTGGGATTTTTTATTCCTGTGTTTGGGGTGCAGGGTTGTGTTGGCCTGGTTTGCTGAAACCTGTGTTTGGGGTGCAGGGTTGGGTTGGGCTGGGTTTGTTTAGTTTGTTTTTTTTTTTTTATAATTTTTCAAACTGTTTATTATTTTAAAAAAAAAATCTTACTGTTTTTTTTTCCTACTCCATTTTTTAACTTCATAATTTTTTTGGTGTGTTACATACCAACTATTTAACCAATTATGTAGAGCAATTGTTACAACTATAGTTCAATTTGAATTATACTATGTGTAGTTTGTATAACTATATGCTATCCCATTTACTCCACTCATGATGACATAAAATTGAAGATTATGCGTAGCAACAGATAATTAATAGGTGCAATGTAAGAATGGTGTTGCCAATGGTAAAGTAAAACCAAAAATTAGAACTAAGATCTAGTTCTAAAAATATCATAACACACATTCCAGATGAAATGACAAGAAAGTAGAAGTAGTTGTCCAAACACAAATGTAAGTCATAAGAGTGGTAGATGAAAGTGATGAAAAGAGAGTCAGGTTCTAGGTGCTTTCCCCAAAATTTTCACGTAGTAATCATACTTCCAATCTAGGGTGAATGTAAAGAAGGAGTTCAACATCATACTATCCGAGAGAATAGTCTTTGCAACAGCCATTCAGTCTTGCCTTGTCATCCCTAGGATCGCCTTTAGTTTTGCATATAGCTCGTCCACGCTGGCCCTTTTAAAATATTGACTAGGTGGTTGGGTCGCTAGGGTGATTGTTGAAGTGGTCGTTGGGGTGGTTGGATTGATGGGGTGTTTGGGTATGCCGAGGTGGTCGCCGGTGGTGATTGCACGATGGTCAGGTCGCCGGAATGGTCGTTGGGTGGTTTTCAGCAGTAGTTGTCGGGTCGCTGGAGTGGTCATCAGGGTGGTCATGTCGCCGGAGTGGTCGCTGGGTGGTTGTGGCAGTGGTTGGGTTGTTGGAGTTGCCAGGGTGGTCACCAGGTGGTCGTCAACAGTGCTTTTGGGTGGTTGGGTTACCAGGTCGTTGGGGTAATCGCCGAAGTAGTCATCAGGGTGGTCAGGTCATCGGAGTGGTCACTAGGTGGTTGTCTACGTTGGTTGCTAGGTGGTCAGGTTTTCGAGGTGATCGTCAACTATGGTTGTCCGGTGATCGGGTCATTGAAGTGGTTGTTGTCGGTGGTTCGGGCAAGTCGGGTTGTTTGAGTGGTTGGGTTATCGGGGTGTCTAGTTGTTGGGGTGGTCGAGTCGTAGGGGTTATCGTCATACTGGTCTCTCGAGTTCTCATTGCAGTGGTTGTCTGAGGTAATCGTCAGCGGTGGTCGGGTCACCGTTGTAGTCGTCAAAGTTGTTGTTATCGGTGGTTGTTGGGTGGTCGCCGGAGTTGTCATCAAAGTTGTTGTCAAAGTAGTCGCTAGAAATGGAGAATGGTAAATGGAACTGGTCTCTAGAGTTCTCATCGCAGTGGTCGTCGGAGGTAATTGTTAGCGGTGGTCGGGTCGCCGATGTGGTCGCCGGAGTTGTCATCGGAGTGGTCGTCGGAGTTGTTGTCGGAGTGGTCGCCTGAGTTTTCATCGGATTGGTCGCCGGAACTGTTGTCGAAGTGGTCACCGAAGTTGTCATCAGAGTGGTCGCCTGAGTTGTTGTCGGAGTGGTCGCCGGAAATGGAAAACGGCAAATGGAAGAGGAAAACATGGCACAAACCCCATGGTGTTGCACTGTTGTAACCCATGGGGTTGTGTTTCAAAACCAAGAAACACCTTGTGCCAAACATGGTTTTGGGTTTGGAACCCAAACCCATGGGCCAAACGGCCCCTAAGTACTTTCTGAATATGTTTGGGTGCTGGATAGCTTTTCTAGGTTGTTTATGATAGTTTAGTGCATTCTATTCTAGGTGCGAGAAGGGTGCGAGAAAAAAAACAGAATGCTTAATGCCTTACTTTTTTTGAATTCTTTCACTTGTGACATGCCCATTAAGTACTTTCTGAATATGTTTGGGTGCTGGATAGCTGGTCTAGGTTGTTTATGATTGTTTAGTGCATTCTATCCTAGGTGCGAGAAGGGTGCGAGAAAAAAAACATAATGTTGAATGCCTTATTTTTTGAGTTCTTTCACTTGTGACATGCCCATTAAGTACTTTCTGAGTATGTTTGGGTGTTGGATAGCTTTTCTAGGTTGTTTATGATTTTTTAGTTCTTAATATTCTAGGTGTGAGAACCGTGCGAGAAAAAAAACAGAATGTTGAATGCCTTATTTTTTGAGTTCTTTCACTTGTGACATGCCCATTAACTTGTTTCTGAATATGTTTGGGTGCTGGATAGCTTTTCTAGGTTGTTTATGATGGTTTAATTCATTCTATCCTAGGTGCGAGAAGGGTGCGAGAAAAAAAACAGAATGTTGAATGCCTTCTTTTTTTAGTTCCTTCACTTGTGACATGCCCATTAAGTACTTTCTGAATATGTTTGGGTGATGGATAGCTTTTCTAGGTTGTTTATGATTGTTTAGTGCATTCTATCCTAGGTGCGATAAGGGTGCGAGAAAAAAAACAGAATGTTGAATGCCTTCATTTTTGAGTTCCTTCACTTGTGACATGCCCATTAAGTATTTTCTGAATATGTTTGGGTGCTTGATAGCTTTTCTAGGTTGTTTATGATTGTTTAGTGCATTCTATCCTAGGTGCGAGAAGGGTGCGAGAAAAAAAATAGAATGTTGAATGCCTTCTTTTTTGAGTTCTTTCACTTGTGACATGCCCATGAAGTAGTTTCTGAATATGTTTGGGTGATGGATAACTTTTCTAGGTTGTTTATGATAGTTTAGTTCATTCTATCCTAGGTGCGAGAAGGGTGCGAGAAAAAAAATAGAATGTTGAATGCCTTCTTTTTTGAATTCTTTCACTTGTGACATGCCCATTAAGTACTTTTTGAATATGTCTGGGTGGTCCATATATTAACAATAGCTTTCTTGTTGACTTTTAGATTTTGGATACCCATGGCGTTGAGCAACCCACCCAAGTACTTGATTAAGCCATCTGGTCACTTTCGGTCTCAAGTTAGCAGTCGATCCCACATTGGGAAGACACTTGAGAACATTAAGTCCAAGCTCACCTCTGATCAACAAGAAATGTTTAGATCTACTCGCTTTGGTCAATTTCTTGATTTAGATGTCACATTTAACGGGCAACTCATCCACTACCTATTATTGAGAGAAGTGGAGGAGGATAGGGATAGTTGCATAAGTTTCATGATAGGAGGAGAGGTTTGTACATTTGAACGATCAGAGTTTGATATAGTAACTGGCTTGTGGTGCAGTCCTAGCAATTCTACTTTTCAACCTAATGTAAATCGTAGATTGCGGAAAAAGTTTTTTCAAGATAAGGCTACTGTTTACGCAAGTGAATTGGAGAATGTTTTTTTGAAATACGAAGGCGATGACGAGGACGGTGTAAAACTGGCCCTACTATACTTACTGGAATTGGGTTTGTTGGGTAAAGAGAAAAAACTCAAAGTCGACACGACGTTATGGGGTATCGTTGATGATTGGCCCACATTCAATAGTTATGACTGGCGCTCTCTCATTTTTGAACGTACACTCTGGGGGATGAAAAAGGCCTTGATCATGGGGAAGGAAAAACGGAAAGGCACCATGGACCGATATACTATCGTTGGATTTCCCCATGCGTTACAGGTACAAACATTATTTTACATAAATTTTACATGCTTAGCTTTTATAAATAATTGTTTTTTCTTATGTATCATAGGTATGGGCATATGAAATAATATCAACCATAGATGGTTGTGTTGCAAAGAAAATAAGTGACGATGCTATACCTCGTATGTTACGGTGGTCTTGCTCACAGTTTCCATCCGCCGATATTCTACAAGGTCAAGTGTTTGACTTACAAAAGGTATATCACATATACATAATAAATTTCTTACATTTCTTATATTACATAGTTATGTTGTTTGCATTTACTTTTATCTTTCTCAAATTTATAGATGAAAATAAAAGTGTTCCTTGAGCCAACAGAAGAGGAACGAGTATTCGTTGATGTGGTTAGGGGCGAACAAGCGTCACACCCCTGCAACTTGGGTATCAATGACTCATTGGGCCAAACATCAAATATTCCCATTGAGGATGAAGTGCCAGCAAAACTATCAAAGAAGAAAAGAAGTGGCTCGAAGAGGAAACATAAGTCTAAATCCATGACTTCGAAGGAGTACATGGACTTAAAGGAACGAGTCACGAACTTGGAGAATGGCATAGAGCGGATGACATCTAGTATGGAGCGGATGACATCCAGTATTGCAGAGCTCAAGGTGATGTTATCAAGGGTCTTAAAAGGCCTTGGCCTTTCGGAACAGGTATGCAATTTTATTATACATTTAAAGAGGTTTGTGTTCAACAATATATGGATGTTTTTTCAAACTTTATTTTTTAAATACAGGACGGTGAAGAAAAAGTTGAAGAAAATGAAAAAACAAAGGTGGATGAGGTTGTGGGCACACCGATAATACAAACGATGGAAGAAGATTTGCCCAAAACTGAAATGCCAAGCACACCGTCCTAGTTGAAAATGCCAAGGGATGACTACGGGGCGAATGAACATGAAGTACAAGATGTAAGCAAACACGATGTATCGGTCGTGGTGAGTGCCCATGTTAATGAGATCCCGACCCAAAATACTTCAACCAGAGATCGTGAGGAGTCGGATGTTACGGAGATATCACCATTCAAAGTCATATGTCCGTATGTTCGCGTTGCACGTAAGAAGCCTGCAAGCGTTCATATTTCTACTCCCTTTACGACCCTAAGTAAACGGCCTAAGGTTTCCAACACTGTTCAACCATTAATGGATGATGCAAATGTGTACAACCCAATGCACAGCATACCAAAAAGCGAGTTGGAAAGGCTTAGGCAATGGATCACCAACAAGAAAACGAACAGTGATTTGTGGGACACAATCACTGGGAAAAAAACAAAGACATTTTTTAAAGACTTGTTCATGTGTCGACATTGGCTGAGTGATGAGGTAAATTAGTATTTATGTACCATTAGTAGGTTATTTAATTTTGGTATTAAATATGGTGCATTTTTTTTATACAGCACCTAGACACGATCTTCTTATTTATTCGATTGAAGCTGAAGGCCAATGAAAAATTATGTTCACAGAACTTTACAACTACATACACAGTGTTCATGGTATGTGCATCTGATTAAACCATTTTTAAATGTATATATGTTTATCATATTCACTAATATATGTGTGTGCAGCGCCATCTACAAGCAAAGTGGCCCCTATATCAACAGTGCATCGAGGAGAAGCGTGCATTCGATTGGCAAGCTGAGTACCGATTGGTTGATTATGTCATCAGAAGTAACCCTGACTTCAAGGATGCATGGGTCGACGTTAATACTGTGTATGCACCGTTCAACGTAAAGGGAAGCCATTGGGTGCTGATTTGCTTTGATCTAATACAGTGTGAGATCAAAGTATGGGATTCCCTCCCATCATACACCACGATCGAGGAGATGACAACGATGTTGGAGCCAGTGCGAACTTTGGTACCATTAATATTGCAATGTACCGGTTTTTTCACAAAGCGAGGTGGAGCGTCTAGACATACAGAACCTTGGCCCATTGTAATGGTAGAGTCGGCTCCGGTTCAGAATAATTGTTGTGATTGTGGTGTATTCACCGTTAAAGTTTTTGAATACGTTGTAACTGGTTCTGATTTTGTAACTTTATGTCAGGCAAACATGCCATATTTTAGAAAACAGTTGGCTTTCTAACTATGGACAAATACTCCGATGTATTAAGTGACCAATACTTCAATATATATTATAATGAGAATTTCAGTATATTGAGTACATTGTTTGAATGTCAAGAAGCTTATTCCTTATTAATTGTCATGTTTTCTAGGTGCGAGAAAACTGCGAGAAAACAAACATAACGCAAAGTACCAACTTTGATATATTGGAGTGTTTTTTAGGTACGATGAACTATGAGAAAAAAAAGTTTTTTTAAAAGTACCCTTTTTTTTTTTTTTTGCTTTGTAGGTGCATGAAACTGCAAGAAAAAAAAACAGAATGCAAAGAAAACTAGAATGCAAAAGTAATCAATTGTACACTAAGATAAAATAGAATAATTAATATAACAAATGTGTTCAATACTACAACATGTTAATATAACTAAAGCGTTCAACATAATAAACAAGTGGTCCATTAATCTCGCATTTTACTTTTCGGCATATGCAATAGAATTACGACATGTCAATCTATTATGGCCCCGTTTGTCGCATCTGCCACATTTATGCAATATGGGAGTTTCACCACTTGATGGGATTCTCTTTCTTTGGCGCCGACCAACCCTAGCCACTACTTTGGGGGGTAAGACCTCCATTTCCACATAGTCTATAGGTGTCTTCCACTTCGAGGCATTACCGATTGGATAAATAGGCTCTGCATATGCAGCCAACAAACATTCATTAGTATAATAGTGATGACATAAACTATATACACTTATACTCCGAGCTCTTGCTGCAGCAATTGCATGGGCACATGGTAATTGCTCTAGTTGAAACTCCTTACAACTACACTCCCGAGTATTAAGGTCAACAGTCTCATCGTCATCCATATCCTTCACTTGTAGTTGATAACAATCAATTGAATCAACCTTCATTGTTAAAGAATGCTCTTGAATTTTCTGTACAATCCTTCTGCCCACTTCGTCAAGACGGATGTAACTTTTGAAGCTTCATCTCGACGCTCCCAAAACCACCTTTGTAGTAAAGCTCTCAAATGTTCAACAAATGCGGCAATTGGTAATTCTCTGGGTTCTTTCAAAAGAGCATTCATGCTCTCTGCTATATTAGTAGTCATCATATTGTAACGCCTCCTTGGACAATGCATACGTGCCCAACGTGAAAGGCCAACATCTTCCAAATACTTTCCTACACCATTATCAAATGCTAGAATGCGGCCCCATAATTCTTGAAATTTTGACTCACGATATGCTCTTGAAGCATTACAAAACAAATGCTCTATTGTTTCATTCTTGAATTTCTTATTCAAATTTTCTCTCAAATGTTGCACACAAAGACCGTGAAATGCATTGGGAAATACCGAAGCAATGGACTTTGCTATGCTTTTATTTCGATCTGATACAAAAACCAAATCATTAACTTCACCTATGGCACCTTTTAACTTTTCCAAGAACCATTTTACCAAATCATCATCTTCTCTATCTACAATTTCGAATGCAAGGGGAAAAATCTGATTATTACCATCTAAGCAAGTGGCAATTATCAAAGAACCCCTATATTTACACTTCAAAAAAGTTCCATCCATAACAATAACATGTCGCATGCAATTTAAAAATCCTCGAACACATGGACCTAATGCCATAAAAAGATATTTGAAGAAACGCCCATCTTCAAGTTCAATGTCATAAAATGTACCTGGATTTGCCAGTTTAAGTGCTTCAACATACCTACGCAATAGATTATATGACTCTTTCGGTGATCCACATACTCGCATATATGCATTTTCTCTAGCACGCCACGCTTTTTCATAACTCATATTTATACCATAATCTTGTCTCATGTCTTCTATGATGTCTCGTGGTTGTATTGACGACCAATTCCCTTGAATTTTGATTTTATTAATTCCCCAACTACCCAAGATTTTGCTTGTCTATGGTCATGGTTCAAAATATCAAGTGAACATGAATGAACATTTACATACTTTGAAATCTTGAATATGTCTGAACCCTTCAATTTGACTGCCCGTAGTCTCCATTTACATTTATCATCAACACATTTAACATAAAGAATCTCCTTGGTAGACTTCTTTACCCTAAATTCAAAGTTCTTTTTCATTGCCATCACACTTAATTTCATGGATAAGTCCTTCTTGCCAAAAAATATTTGTCCGACCTCCAACTCGTCATTTGTAGAGCTTCCTTCCGACCAAATATTCGTATTCATGCATGTCCTTTGGCTACTTGATTGACATTCAACAACACGTTTTCTTTTACAATATTTTGAAGTACTTCTTTCTTGTGGGATGTCATAGGATTGATAAGTAAAGTTCTTGGCCTCATCAAACTCCATTGCAAAGTTATCTTCTTTTGAATCATGTGATTCCCATATGGAGCTCTCATTTATGGCATCACCTAAGCCAACTTGAACTACATTATCATCTAATGTTGCATGCACTGGAATCGAAACAGTTGTGTTCTTAACTTGATTGCTCCCAACAATAGATTTATTACCTTCAACATGTAAATCTTTGGCTGAGGTAAAACCTTTGTTCCTAGGTTCAAATGAGATGTACAGGGGGACTTCAAACAAATTTTCACCCATAAGATAAAATTTCAAATCACGGTCATTACTAATCTCAAATGGAGGAGTTTGATTTTCAGATTTTATCTCATATATGCATCTCATTTTGATATTAAACTCTTTAGGGTCAACTTCGGTGAGAGCATATATTTCAACCACTAAATCGTTGTGCGTGATTTCTTTACTTACGACAACACCTTTCAACAAACCCCCTTCATATTTTCTTCCTTTGTCATCCCACACTCCACCATAACGAAATAACACACGAACATGGGTCATTCTTGAATTATAACAAAGTCTTTAATTCCTACAACAACAAAAAAACGAAATGAGGCAAGATAGAGGAAGAAAAACCATAATCAAAGCTTCAATTAACAATTTATGGCTAAACATTCCACAACAACTACTATTTGCATTATTTTTTTTTCCTCATAATTTATCGTACTCACAAAACAATGCAACAAAATAAGGATGAAGCCCATAATTAAAGTACCAAGCAAGCAACTATTTATTGCTAAACACTCAAAATAACAATAGTAAAAATTCAATATAAATATAAAAAAAAATTGATCATAGTTAAAAGCTTTTGCATTCTTCTTTTTTTTTCATTCTTAGGATTTCATACTTATAAATCAAAGCAAGAAAAAGCACAAACCAAAATAACAACTAAATATTCATACTCAACTACCTTATACCAACAAAAAAAAAAAACAAATAAACTACACACATTTTGTTCCTCATTCAACAAAGTAAATATAAGCAAATTTTTTTATCAACAAAAAATATAAAAGTGTGAAGAAAGTTTCTCAAGCCTACCCAAAGAGATATTTCAAGAAATGGAGCTTTTTTTTTTCAACAAATTTTTCTGCTGCCGCCGCAGCCGATACTGCCGCCGCCGCCTGTGCTGTTCGCCGCCGCCGATGCTGTTCACTACCGCCTGCTGTTCAAATGCTTGGATGAAGGAAGAAGAAGGAATATGAGGGAAGAATGAAAAGTTTTCGTGAGATGCAGCAACTAAAAAGTGAAGTTTGGTATTTTTTTAAGAATGACAAATTTGTAATTTCATTGCCCCAAAAGTCCTATTTGTCTTCAAAATTAAAACTGATCCCAAATCTCTTTAATACCCCTAAATTTGTCCTATTTTTGACAATTTCCCAACAATGTAACTACAAGCTACCCAAAATTTTTCTAGCACCTGCCAAACAAGAAAACAACACTTCTACAACCAGAGTAACTCAACAACAAACTCCACACCTCCTAGCAGCAACACAGCACTCCCAAACTTTAGATTGAACAGAAGCACATCAACACAAAGCATACTTAATTCGAATAAATTAGCAGGAGCAAAAGGAAGTTTCTAACAACAAAGCTTTTATTTCTTTATCTAAGTTCTACCAAAAGAACCTATCTACACTTCGAAAATAAAGAAAGACATAAAGAATAAAGGATCGAAGGTATAAACCTACACATAATATCTGTTAAAAAATAACTAGAGTCCTAACTATGCATTTTAAGGAAAACTGCTATTAGAACCACATGTCATTAATGGTGCCCTTTCATCATGTTTCCTCATATGCATCACCAAGTTCACAATATTTGCCATCCCCTGCAAAATCTGGTGGTGGGTCAGTACAAAACACGTACTGAGTAAGTATCTCACACCTAGTGAGCCACCAAACATCAACATCAAACAACTTGTTGTTCACACACACCCAAACATGACTATTCAAAGTAATATCACAAGCATCATGCTATGCTTACATCTGCAAGTAAACTATGCATAAGACTTGCTTAACACATGAATTCCCGCACCATGCCATGCAACTAGCACATGAATTCTCACATCATGCCTTGCTCGCCCAGTTTACTCAACACTCATGTTTAGCTCTCACCAAAGCCCTCCAAGACTAACTCTTCAAGAAGCACCGACCCTAATCAATGTTACCAGGGCCTCAATACTTCTTATAGAGCTCTGATCGGTTTGCTACACGCAAGTGCAAGTGATCAAATTAATAAAGAAAACTGGAAGTACTCCAGTGTATCGTACCCATAGTATAAAATATTGAGCGACATGTCAACATTTCGGTTGACATGTCACCATTTCGAAGGGTCCGACATATCACATGGAAGGGAAACAATTTCTTCCCCAATATCAACGACATGTCGTCAAAATGATTGATATTTCGCCGACTTACCAACTTTTCGTCGACCGTGAACGACATTTCGCACAAATTTTTTGAACTAAAGGCTATTCTCATATAATATTGAATGCAAAAGGCCCAACTGAAAAGCCCAATTGCACTGTGATAAATTCTCAAGAGAATGAGGCTATTTATAAGGGGGAGCAAACTTCCCCATTCCTAATCCAAGCGATGTGGGACAAATTGTTTCCCACTCATTCTCCTCTCTAGTCTCCCCCTCAGGCCAACTATTAATTTTTTTATTATTATTTGATTACTTTTACACAAATTTTCCTTATTCTATTTCTATATTCTTAGTTTTTTTTTTCAATTCTTTATTTTATGTTCTTGATTTTTTTTATCATACTTGTTTGTTTTAAATTACCGACAATAACATAAAAATCATGTTTTTTTTTTTTTTTTTTTTGCATATGAATGGCGATTTATTAGTCCAAACAATTTTTTTTCAAATTTATAATTTCTATGGACTTCAATACTTTTATCAATATTTTTGTAAAATTAAAGGTTAAATTACAAATTTAGTCACTGAACTTTAAGCTTTGTATCTATTTGGTTCTTGAACTTTCAAAATTACAAATTTAGTCCCTAAACTTTTGAATTTTTTAAAATTCACGGATTTACTAGACACAAAATTGAAATCTTAGAGTTCCATTAAACATAAAATTTAAATTTATATCTAATATCAATTAATTTTAAAAAATTTTGAATTTTTTAGAAACCTATTATACATAAATTTGAAAGTTCAAGTACCTATTAAACAAAAAAATTGAAAGTTTAGGGATCTATTAGACACTTTTAAAAATTCAAAAACCAAATAGATACAAACCTCAAAGTTCAGGGGCTAAACTTATAATTTAACCAAAATAAATTATTTAAATGTTCAAACATGTTTGATTAGTCTTCATAATTTTTACAAAAATATTTCGAACAACATTGACATTTTCATGTAAATATTACTTATATTTTTTAATATGATGATTACAAATGATCAAGTATAGTTTAATTAAGTCAAAGTGTCTCATTTAACAATTCAAACAATTTCTCCATCAATTTTCATAATTTTTAAAATATTTATGCTAGCATTGACTTTTCAATATAAATATTATATATATTTTTAGATATGATTTTTCAAAATAGTCAGTTATAGTCTAATTAAGCTACAATTAAAGTTTCATTAAATAATTCAAACAATTTTAATCAATTTCCATATTTTTTTCAAAATTATTCATGCTCGAAACATTTCCATCAGCATTTATATCTAAATATTGTCTTAATTTTTAGATATGATGATTAAAAATGGTTAATTATAGTCTAATTAAATCACAATTAAAGTTTCATAGACTAATTCAAACAATTTTCATTAATTTTCACGATTTCCATAAATTTTTCCGAAATTTTCATCGACATTTCCATTTCCATCGATATTTTCGTAAAAAACCTTGATCGTACCCAAGGGAATGAGTTTTAACAAAACCTACTAAGATGACACAAAATTTGTTTGCAAAATGCAATTGCTGTAACCAATGGTGTAAAAATGCTTGAGCAGTTGTTTTTGCTAAAGAAAATAACGAAAAGTCAATAATTAAAACGAATGGGATCCAAGTTGTTTATGCCCCTTTGGAAAGAAATGCTACTTAAAATGCAATTGCAATCATAGTTAATACACGAGAACTAAGTAAACCGAATTCAACTCCTATTCGATTTTGCTTCAAAATCTTTAGGAGACTAAGTGATTAAACCTATATTTCTATGGCTAATCTAACTTAGATAAATTCGCGCACAATTCTAGCGGTTTTGGAGTCTCGCCTTATGTCTAGGGTCGATGTTTAGGCCTTATTTCTAAGTCTTTTCCTCCATTGCTTTTGTGACATCCGCTTTTTCTTAACCCTTTCGGTATTAAGTTCAAGCTCAACAAGCAATCACTAGTTGCCTGACACTCACGTTAATTCAACAAAAGCAAACAAAGTCTCGATTATTAACTAGATTAAACATACTTTTAAGCTTCACATCTCTCCTCTAGGGCATTCACTAACTTGAATCCTTAAGGAGAAATTAGCTCATTATGAAAGAAATGAAAATCCAAAATTTAATTGCTATAAATCTCATAGTTAATAACCCAAATACTAAAATTAAAGTCCTAATAATACAGTAAAACAAACTGAAAATTAATAAGAATTTGTGAATCTAAATCAATAATCCCAAATACTCACAAAGGCAATTTATATTCAATAATGGAATTCAAGTCAGCACTTTCATTAACCTTTAACTAAATTCAAATAAATCTTCAAGGCAGTGAATAAGCTAACAAAAAAATTTAGAACTTTGGAGCTATAATTTCATCAAATTAACAAAAAACGAAGGAGCACAAAACCCATAATTCTTTAATTGATTCAACTTCTATAACATGCAAAAATTGGAGTAAACAGAGACCCACTAAATGAGTAAAATCAAGTAGAAAAACAGAGGAATTAAACAGAATAAAACTACAAAAATAGAGTAACAACGCTAACAGAAATTCCTTGCTTTGATCGTCCCAAAATTCCTTCAAGGGTAATTGGATCCTTACCTCCTTGAACTCTCGTTGATGAGGGATCAAACTCAAGAATTAAAGAACATAATTACATAAATGAAATGCTGGAATTGAAAGGTTGCAGCTTGTTGTCCGAACAATTGAAAAACAGAAAAAGAAACCCCAAAGGCAGAACGTAAAAACTGGATCCTTTTCTCATCATTATTCCTCTCCTTTTATAGATATTTCGAGGCTTTTTATCCATCTTGGGACTCCTTAATTCTTGGGTAAACTTGGGGCGTGATATTAGGCTGAAGATTCTCCCAGAAATCGAGCAAATCATGTGGATCTTGGAATATTTCCGTGTTTTCCAAAATGAAGGATAAGTCCAGAAAATGCAATTGCATTTTCCCTCTTGTTCACCACCTTGCCTTCTCAAAAAAATGCAATTGCATTTCATTTGCATTTTCTTCATTGCTTCAATTTGCACAAAAACCACAATTTAACCAACTTTCCTTTATCTTTTCAACTTATTTCTTCTTTATCCATACTCCGACAAGCTTGCATGAATTTATTTTATAAATGCTATTTTTAGCTTGCTCGTTATTCGATAAAATATGCAAAAATGGCAAGAACAACTTAGTTTTAGGGTTAAATAATCCTCATAACTGAGAATTATCACACCTCCAAACTTGAGTTATTGCTTGTCCTCAAGCAATTATCAAAACAAACAGAAAAGCCACAAGATCGTTCAATCACAATTTTAGAAAGAACAATAACTCTTTTCAGGGGATATCTTAAGCTCATAACACTATTTATCACTATCAACTTCATTCCTAGCTTCTTCTGACCTCAGTACTCTCTCTCCCACACATCCTCTATGTTCACACCACTTTTATTCTAGTTCGGTCTTACTTGCTTCCTATATAAGCCAATTTGTGAAAAATAATTCCCCCCCAAACTTATTCTTGTGCTGCTAGTCTATTCACATTTGATTTTCTTCAGAGGAGCACCCTTTAGTCAATTGTGCCTTCGTTTTAACATACCGACACTTTGTGGTGAACGTAGTTAACTACGAGCACACATCGACATTTTTATCTACTCATTTCTTAAATCAACCTTTCATGCAGAGGCAATCATGAGTGTCATGACTTTCCCTAATTACTTGGTTGCTTCTAGAGAGAGGAGTAGCCCTCTATAATTTTTTTTTGGAACCTGGCAGCATTATACATAACCTAGATAACAATAGAAAGCATGAATTCAAAGTATCAAAAGAATGGGGTATATGGATTGCTCTTGCACTTAGAAATGCAATTACATTCTTGTTTTGACTCCCCCCCCCCCCCCCCCCCCCCAAAAAAAAAAAAAAACTTAAGATCAGGCAATGTCCTCATTGGCTAAATGTTGGTAGGAGTGTGGGTTTTAAAGGTCCTATATGTTCAACAAGCTTGACCTTTCTTAAATTCTAGTGGTTTTAATCTAGGGGTGATAGGGATTGAGTAATGTGGAAAGAAAAAAAAAGTCATGAGGTTGATGTGAAAAATCTAAGTGTTTAATGAGCTGAGTTTATTCCAAAGTTTCATCATGGAGAGTTTTTGTTCTTTCAAACTTTTTTTTTTTTTTTTTTGTAAAAAAAATGGACATAACTTAAAAGTTCAAATATATTGATCATATCAAGAAGCAAAATACTGGAAAAGACTAACAACTAACATAAACAATTACATCATAGATTTAACTAATTAAAAAACTGGAATAAGAGTCAAGTCAATTTGCATAAAAAAAAAAGGTTCAGGAACTCTCTATTCATCAGAAGCAGTGTCGTCCTCCTCGTCTTCATGAGCTGGGCTGTCAAGTAG
This sequence comes from Trichosanthes truncata, assembly GCA_033996785.1. NCBI lineage: Eukaryota > Viridiplantae > Streptophyta > Magnoliopsida > Cucurbitales > Cucurbitaceae > Trichosanthes > Trichosanthes truncata. The sequence continues at coordinate 29,203,098 of JAWPNB010000004.1, read as the reverse complement.
GTCGTTGGGGAAGTCCGGGAAGGCTAATCCTTTGCCCTTGGATAGCTCTAAAAGTATCTTGTTAATTGCTTCATCCCGCTCCTTGACATAGGCTCAATACTTTCGGTTTTTCTCCTTCATCTTCTTTAATTCTGCCCTTAAGGAGAGTAGGCTATTGGAATGCAATTGGTTTGCAATTGCATTGTCACCTTCACTGCCTGCTGCCTTCATTTTTTCACTTGGCCGAGAGTGCCTTTTTGCTTTTCTAGCATTGTGGATCATCAAGGATCTTACCCCAGCTGCATCTAAATGATGGATCTCCATGAGGTCATATTCTATTGGAATATATGCCTTTTTGCATAATTGGGTAATGAGAGAAGGGAAGAAAAGTTTTCCTACTTTCTTCTTGCCCCTCAAGGCCAATTCATTCTTTATTATTCTGCCCACATTGATTTCCAGCCCTTTGTAAATGTTATATAATAGCATTATTCTATCTTGCGAGATTGTTGAATCGAGAGATGTTGGCATTATTCGATTCCTAATGAAGTTTAGCCACACGGCGGGTTCATTCTTCAAATCCCCTACTGTTAGATGACGTTTTCCTTGACAAGCCATTGTCCATTCCGTTCATTCTCGAGCTATTAACTGCAAAGCTTCTTTCAATTGCTCCTCTGTGGGGTTTTCTATTGCATCATTCCCAGTTGGATTCATCAAGGACTTGAGTTTGTAAACTTGGTTTATGTCCCTTGTCGAGTACTTCACTGTTTTACCTTGAATGATGAGTTCATTCATTTGGCCACTTCCCATATGAGCATAAAATTCCACCACCAAATTGTGGGAAGTTGGATTTGGATGTTTGCACAAATCCTCCCATCCTCTTGTTTGGATGACCAATGTAATAAACTGGGGCAAGGTTCCTGCATTACTAGAGAAACCCCTTTCACCAATTAATGTCATCTTTGTGAAAAATCTTCTTCTTGCCTGCACATCAATCACTTTCTGAACAACTTTTACTTCTTCATTTTCATCAATTGCTCTTTTTCTTTTCCTCATAAGGGTGGGCAACCATTCTTTTGAATCCATCTCCTGCACTTATTCCTCCTTATTCTCATCTTCTGTTTCCTTATTTTCTTTCCCATTCTCTATCTCACTATCTTTTTGCCTTCCTTCCTCTTCATTGTCTTTTTGAGCTCCAATTTCCCTGTCCATCTTGGTTTCCACCTCCAATTGTTCTCCTTCTCTTCTGAAATCTTGATTTTTTTTTAAGAATTGGGCAGCATCTCCCCTATTTTCCAGCCTGCGCATTCACATCGCCCACTCAGGTGATAGGGTGCTAGGGGGAGAATCCCTCATAGGCTCCAATGCATTCAACCCAGCAGCATTTTCAAATTCATATGAGGTAAAAATTTGTACCTCTTCTCTTTTCGTTGTTTCTTTGTTTTCAAGCTCCTTATTCTCTGCTTGTACAGGTGTTGCTGACCATCTAGAAGGCCTCCTTGTGTTTATCCCAGCCGCTATGTGCTCTTCATGGAATTTTTTTGCTAATTTCATGGCACGTTCAACATCATTCTGTGCCCATTCTTCTTTGGCTAAAGGTTGAACTTCGGTATTGTCTTGGGCTCGAGGATGAGGTATTTTTTTCACATCTTTGCCCATTGTTCCCTTCTTCTTTTCCCTCACAATTTTTTCTTTTTTCTTCTGCATATTCAGGGGCAATACTTGCTTTCTTACAAGACATTTTCTCCTAGAGCCTTTAGAAATAGAGAGCAATTGAACTTTTACCTCTTTGGGCGGTGAAATTCCCTTAACTTCTTCATCTTCTTCCTTGGTCAAATCGATTGCTCGAGATGGAGAGTTCGGTTTGGAATGGGTTGTTCCTCTTCGTTCTCTTCAGAGCTATAATGAAATCCTAAAAGCTTTTGCTCGATTTTTGCTACTCTCCTTCGTTTAGGCATCATCCGAATTTGATCATGCCATTCTTGGGTTCCCCTCTTTGCTTCCCGAGGCTTAGAAGAAGTGGCCTCTGATGGAGATGCTATCGGTTTCACAGTTTGAAGCGGCTATTCCATAAGCGTTTGGCGTTCCCATTGCTCGTCCAAAAGCTTGTGCAATTGCTCCTTCCATTCTTCCAAGCCCGGTTTCAAGGAGAATAGATCCTTGTCCATGGGTTCCTTGTTCTTCGAAGTGGGTGAGGGTGAATGTGGCAGAGGATTTGCGATGGTGAGTGCCGAATCTTCTTCCTTCTCGAATGCTTTGGTCCATGTTTGTAAGTGTTTGATGGAGCACTCATGGTGGTAGTTGAGAGTGTTGTATGGCTTGAAAATGAGGTTGTACGGCTTGAATGAGGAAGAAAAAAAGGGGAAAAGACCAATTCGTTTTAGGTCAATTCTACAAGGAAACAGTCTACATTCCTTTTTTTTAAAATCACGAATAGCCTTTATGCCCCTTTTCTTCCTTTTTCGTTAAACGCAAGGTCTCCCTCCTTTTTTGCTTTAAAAATGCAATTGCATTTCTCCCCTTAGGTTGGATGCCTTTAGTCGCAGATTTGCAATTGCATTTTTTTTGTTCCTCAGTTTTGGGTAATTCTTCCCGAATGCAATTGCAATCTTGTTCCTAGCTTTTGGCATTTTGATCTTCCTATCTTCCTTTCATATGAATTCACAAGTAAATTGTTAAAAAGTTCACACAAGCTAAAAATTTATGCTTTAAAGATTTTTTTTTTCTTTTTTTCTTTTTTTTCTTACTTCTCTGTGAATTTCGAATTTTGTAAGCAATTTCCCAGGTAGATCCCCAAGTAGAGGTGTTCTCTAAACGGTCAACTTAAATACCTCAACCTAGACAGGATTCAGCCTTAGACAGAAATTACTCAATTATTCATCAATTCATAGAACTAAGATTTTTTCTTTTTGAAGAGTTATTTACAAAGTAACATTACTTGATTCCTTATTCAATTGATTTCTATTAAGGAAATAGAAACTTTTATCTCTACTCATACCTTATCCCTAGTAGGGTTTAGTCCTCTGACCATTTACTTTGAAGATGTTTCCTTTCTCGTCCTTAAGATCCACAGCCCCATGTGGTATACTTTTTCAATGAGAAATGGTCCTGACCACCTGGATTTTAACTTACCTGGGAACAACTTCAGTCTTGAGTTGAATAGTAGCACCTGTTGTCTTGTTTACAGGTCTTTATCTTTGATTCTTTGATCGTGCCATTTTTTCATTTTCTCTTTGTATAGCTTTGCATTTTCATAAGATGAAAGTCTCAACTCCTCAAGCTCGTTCAATTGTAGTTTTCTTCTGATTCCTGCCTTTTTTAGATCCAAATTCAATCTTTTTATTGCCCAATAAGCTTTATGTTCCAGCTCTAACGGTAAATGACATGCTTTCACAAATATTATCCTGTACGGGGACATTCCCAATGGTGTTTTAAATGTAGTCCTATGGGCCCATAATGCTTCATCCAATCGTAGAGACCAGTCTTTCCTTGAGGGATCAATTGTTTTTTCTAAAATTGTCTTTATTTCTCTGTTGGATACTTCTGCCTGCCCATTTGTCTGCAGGTGATACGCAGTTACAATTATGTGCTTGACATTGTATTTAGCTAGCAGGCTAGCCATAGCTCTATTTACAAAATGCGTCCCTTCGTCACTTAAAGCTCACAACTATGTAAGAAAAGATTTCTTACAAGTAAAAGCTCTCAAATGGCTAAAGAAAAATTAAAATTAGAAGCTCAAAAATGATGGAAGTGCTCTCAAAGAAGAATAAATTTTTTCAGAATTTTTTCAGAATTTTTCTAATTTTTTTCGAGTTTTAAATAGAGAGAAGACAAAAACTAGCCGTTTCTGCCACGTGTTAGTCTCTGATTGGCTGCAAAAAAGAAATTCAAAATTAATAATAAAATTATATTATTATATTATTATAATAATAAAATAATATTAAAATATTAAAACATTTGACTGTTTGACTAATTATATATATATTATTTTAATTAAGAATGCCATGTGTCGCATTTTTCATTGGCCGAAATAAAATAATAATAAATATTTTGAATTTTGACCGTTGGATTTTTTAATTATTAATAAAATTCAATATGCCACGTGTTGAAATCCTATTGGTCCACGTTTTGCCATGTCATTGTCCACGTCATTATTTTCGACCGTTTGAATGTTCCACGTCATTGCCACGTTGGTGCCACGTCATCAAGGTTGACCGTTGACTTTCCACGTCATCAATATATGTCACGTGTCATTTTCCTTCAATTTTGTTTTGCTCATAACTTCTTCGTTTTAGCTTCGATTCAAACGATTTAAGATGATTGGAATCATTTTTTCGAGATCTATGCTATGGATATTTCAAAATACTAAAATTGTTAATAAATAAAATCAAGTTTGTTATCATTAGAATATTAATTAATTAATTAATTAAATTTAAGTAATGTAAGATGAATGACCAAAAAGCCAACAATATGTACGATATGAAATTAGTAAAAATTTAGAGAAAAACGACATCAGAGCTACTTTTTTTTTTTTGTTGAAATTTATGAATTTTGACAAAATTATTTAATGGTTAATTTGTACATTAGTCAAACTTATTTTTGTGCAAAATTTTATTTTATTGAAATTAATGAGTTTATGAAGATTTTTACATTGTTTTTTGTTAAAATTAGTGGGCAAATTAACGGAATTTGAGCTTATGGTTCAATTTGATGAAATTAAAAGTTTAACATGTAAATTGATACAACCTCACAAATTTAGACTCAAATTTGGTTTTTCTCAAAAAAAAAAAAAAAAAGATTTTTTTTAAGTCAATGACAATATTGAACTGATAATTCGAACTTTAATCTCATAATCGAGGATATATGGTTTTTAATAAGCTATGGTCTGGTTGGAAAAAAATAAAAAAAATAAAAATTTAAGTGCTTCAACCTAAAACCCTGAGTTCCAATTTTTACTTTTAGAGTGTCTGCTTCCCCGGCAAAGCTCGCGATTCGCAGCCTGAAAATCGGAGCATTTCGAACCCTAATTTTGATTTTAGTTCTAACTGCTCTTGGCCATGGCGGGTCCTTCTTCCTCGGCTCCTTCAGCAGCTTCTTCCTCATCCGCTGCCCAATTTACGTATTCAAACGGTTCTTACTTTCCTTTACCTTTCCATCTCCAGCAGTCTGCTCCACCAGCCCCAGCCCCACAGTATCCCACTCCCTATGTCGCTGCTCCGGGTCCTCCGGCAGTTCCGCTCCCCGTCGCGTCCGTTTATCCGGCTTCTGCTCCCGCTCCGTCTGTATATACTCTTCCTCAGTACCAGCAGGTATGCAAAATTTGCATACGATTTGAATTTGAACTTCGGAATTGTGGTTTTGTTCTTTTGCGGATAGGGTTTGCGGGAAAATGTTATTCGGCGAGACATTTCTGATGGATTAGGGATTTGTTTAGTTCAATTTATGGTGTAATTTTTTTCATTTTCCTTATTGTAAACAGGCCCAACAACTATTTCAAAGGGATGCCCAAACGATAACGCCGGAAGCTCTTGAGAGTGTTAAAGCTGCGCTTGCAAGCAGTGAGATCGAGCATAAAGCAGAGACAAAAAAGAAAGCTATTCCTCGCAAAGCTGCCGGGCAATCTTGGGAGGACCCAACACTTGCTGAGTGGCCAGAAAGTATGGATTATCTACTTTTATTTGATTTCAGTATTTGCGATCATTGGGCTTGTTTTGGCGTTTTTTTTTTAAAAGAAAGTTTCTCTAGGAATGGTTACATATAATTGTTTCGGTTTTGAAATCAACTTGAGTTGATTGATGTTTCTTTTGGCTATTGCCTATATGTTTCTGCCAAAGAATTTTAGGCTGGAAACTCTTTAAAAGAGAAGGGAAAACTAAATGCTAGACATCCAATCATATGAAATAAGGGAAGAAAATCAATATCTTTAAAACATTGTGAAGGAAGCCCAAAGGGATGCCAAAAAGGGATTTTAAACAATGTTAGATAGTCTTTTCCAATACTTGATTAAACTGCCACAGTGATACGTTAATAAGGAGGTTTCTTCCTTTTGTTCCTCCTCAAACTTCAAAACCTGGTGGGTTTTGTGTGGTTAAGGATGTTCACCTCAATCTGATGCCTTGACAATTTTGCTTGTTGACTGCAAGGCTGATATGAGTCTATGACAACCTAGGAGATTTGTCCAAGATTTGGGTCCTGCATTGATTCTTCATTGGAATAGTTTTAGAATAGTACTAAAAGAGTTTTTTGGAATGTTTTGTATGGTTCCAAGACAAGCTTGATGGATATTAAGAAGATAGTGCAACACCAAAAATCACAACTCCTTTGATAGGGCTAGTAAAGCAAAGCTGGAGAGGAAAGATGGTGCCTTCAAGGCTAATATTTTAACAGAACATTTAAGGATGTAGTCATGATTAGAACTTTCTAATCTCTTCTTCTTTCAAAAACGATATGCAATCTTCTAAAGGATGTGTAGTGTGCACATTTTATGTACCTGGTACCTCTTACTTGAAATGATGAGGAACAACCACATAAGAATCGTGTGAGAAGAAAGGAGGATAGAGGTTTCAATTGAAATGCATTGATTGAGTTGATGAAAAGAAAAATGGGGATCAAATTCATTCTCAGGTGACCAAGCAGGGCCAAACTCGCCTTGCTCAATATTATGAATATCTTACTCTCAAAGAACGTCGAGCTCTTGAGGGTGAAATCATTCGAAAATGCCTCCCTTGTCACAAACAACAATGTTCCCTTATCGAGCATCGCAACTATAAGATTGTATATAGCTGATATGTACCTCTATTTTTTTTGGTTGGAGTTGGCAATGATGAAAATGAACGGGCAATTTTGGAATTCATTCACCTGTTGGTGGAAACCATGGATCATCAAATGTGTGTGAGCTAGATATAATGTTTCGTCTAGAGAAAGCACATTTCATGCTGGAGGAGATGGTCATGAATGGATGTATTGTAGAAACAAGCAAGTCTAACATTCTATCCCCAATACAATTGATGGAGAAACCATCATGAAATTTATGAATTGCTATCTTTGGTGCAAAATTTTGGTTGTCTGGCCTATGTAGTCTATCAAGGTATCGATTTAATGTTAATGAATTGATTTGATGGTGCTCTATTCAAACAAGGCACTGATTTGAAGCCTAAACAACGGACATGGTTAGAGAGACCAGTTGATGTTGGCTATCATAGAAGGTATCATTTTTAAAATTGATTTTGCAAAAGCCTACGATCATGTTGACTGGGAGTTTTTAGACAAGGTCCTCGAGAAAAAAGGGTTCAGTTGGAAATGGAGAGCTTGGATTTGGTTAACACCTTGGACTGGTTGATGGTCAAAGGTTCCCTCCTGGTTGGACCTTTTTGTTGTAATCTTTGCAGGAGGGCGGCTGAGGACCTTGATCATATTCTCTAGTTTTATAACTTTGCTCGTGGTATTTGGATTTGTCTCTTGGAGGAGTCCGACTTCAGCTTTGTCGGGCATCAGGATAGTAGAGAGCTGTTTGTGGAGCTTCTTCTTTTTTCGCCTTTTCACGAAAAAGGGTTGTTTTTGTGGCAGGCTGGGGTTTGTGCTATCTTATGGAGTCTGTAAAGGGAGAGAAATAATAGAATCTTTAGAGAGAGGGAGTTCTGTTACAGACGTGTGGTCCCTGGTCAAATTCTATGTTTCTCTCTGTGCTTCAGTTTTGAGGCTTTTTGTGTAATTATTCGTTAGGTCTTATCTCGCTTGAGTAGAGCCCCTTTTTTGTAGTTGGCTTCCTTTTTGGGTGGGCTTCTTCTTTTTGTATGCTCGTGTACTCTTTCATTTTTTCTCAATGAAAGTTCGATTTTTCATCAAAAAAAAAAAATGGAGAGCTTGGATTTGGAACTGTATAAGATCGGTTAATTTCTCCATTTTCGTCAATGGGAGCTTGGATTTGGCTATCATAGAAGGTATCATTTTTAAGATTGATTTTGAGAGAGCATATGATCATGTTGACTGGGATTTTCTAAACAAGGTCCTCGAGAAAAAAGGGTTCGATTGGAAATGGAGATCTTGGATTTGAAACTGTATAAGATTGGTTAATTTCTCCATTTTCGTCAATGAAAGGCTGAGAGGCAAGATTTTTGCGACTAGAGGCCTGAGACAAGGAGATCCTCTCCTGTCTTTTCTATTCACTCTTGTAGTTGATGTTTTGAGCGGGTTGGTGTTCAAAGGTGTTGAGAAGGGTTTAGTGGAGGGTTTTAGGGTGGGTTCTGAGAGGCTTCATCTCTCGCACCTTCAATTTGCTGACAACATGCTCTTTTTCTGCTTAGGGAAGGAGAGTTCCTTTAATAATTGTAATAGCTTTTTTTATTTTATTTTATAAGAAATCGAGCTTTCATTGAGAAAAAATGAAAGAATACAAGGGCATCCAAAAAAACCAAGCCCACAAAAGGAACATGACTAAAGAAAGGGGTTCCAATCAAGTAAAATAAGACCAAGCAGATAATTACAAAAGACCTTAGAAACTGACGCCTAAAGGGAAACATAGGACCTGACAGAGGACCAAACATCACTATAGATTCTTTAAGTCCCTCTAAAGATTCTATTATTCCTCTCACCTCATAAATCCCCGCTTGCCACAAAAATCTCCCTTTCTCATTAAAAGGCAGATGGAGAAGGAACTCCTTGTCTCCCTGCAACCTCTGTGTCTTGCAAACTGAAAGCCATGGCTTTCTATCCTTCTTTGAAGTTATTTTAGGCCTTGAGATAAATCGAGGGAAAAGTACTATCATTGGCTTAAATTGTGATCCATCTAAAGTGGATTCTTTAGTGGGTTGTGAGGTTAGCCAACTCTTCTGTACGTATTTGGGTCTTCCCCTTAGGTGGTAATTTGAAGAGTGTGTTGTTTTGGAACCCTGTGGTGGAGAAAATCCAGAAAAGTCTGTGTTGGGTAAGATTCCTACCTATTTCCTCCCTTTGTTTAGAATCTCAGTTTCTGTGAGTAAAAACATGGAGAGTCTTATGAGGAACTTTTTATGGGAAGGAATTGAGAAGGGTGGGGGTTCACACCTGGTAAGATGGGAAATTGTTTCTAATTCGATGGAGGTCGAAGGTTTAGGCATTGGTAACTTGAGATTACAAAAAGAGGCTTTGTTGGCAAAATGGTTGTGGCGATTGTCTAGGGAATCTAATTCTTTGTGGTGTAGGATCATTGTGAGTAGGTATGGACCACACCCTTTTGAGTGGGCGCCAAGTAATGGGTTGAAAGGTTCTAGCAAAAATCTCTAGACCGTTATTGCTTAGGGCTTCCCTTTGTTTTCCCAGTTTGTTAAGTGATTTGTTGGGGATGAGTCTAAATACTTATTTTTGGGAGGATAGGTGGGTCGTTGATAAGCCTTTTTGTGAGTTGTTCTCGTTGTATCACTTGTTTGAGAAGAGGTTGCATTCGGTTACCTAGTTGTTGATTTCCTCCGAGCCTTCCCCTTCACTTTTCATCCTCTTACTAATCGTGAGTATTTGGAGGTGGTGAGCCTTCTTTCTATTGTTTTTGATTGAAGGGTTCTTTTAGGGAGAAGGGATGTTTGGGTTTAGGAGCCTAATCTGTCGTAGGGTTTCTCTAGTCGTTCATTCTTTCTCCTCCTTTGTTCCCCTTCTCCTATCCTGGGGGCCTCAGTATTTTCCTCTCTTTGAAAGGTTAAAATCCCCAAGAAAGTCAATTTCTTTGCCTGGCAAGTTTTACATGGGAGAGTGAACACTTAGGATCGTATCCAGTGACATTCTTCCTTGGTGTTGTGCTCACAATGGTGTGTCCTTTGTAGATAGCAGGAGGAGGATCTTGATCATCTTTTATAGGGATGCCAGTTTTCTTACTCCCTTTGGAGTCATTGCTTTAGTTTGTTTGGAGTTGCTGTAATAGGGATTGTCGCTCTTTGATTGAGGAGATCTTGATGAACTCTCCTTTTCAAGATAAAGGGAGTCTTGTGGTAGGCTTGTTGTTTTGCTATTTTGTGGGGAGTGTGGTTGAGAGGAATGGCAGGATTTTTAGATGGGTTAAAGAGGTCTTTGGAGGAGGTATGAGAGAGTGAGGTTTAATGTGTCTTTATGGGCGTCCGTTAATTCCGTTAATTGGATGTTTTGTAATTATCAACTTGATATCATTCTTTTGGATTGGAGGAATCCTTTCTTGTAGTTGAGGACTCCTTTTGTGGGCTTTCGTTTTTTTTATGCTCTTATACATTCTTTCATTTTTCTCAATAAAAGTTCAGTTTCTTACCAAAAAAAAAATGTTGGCTATCGTAGTGAGGGACTTTGGGAAGCTTAATGGCAAAGGGCCAAAGGATGATTGGAGGAATAGGGAAAATTCATTTAAACAAACATTTGGAGCATTCTCAAAACTGATATAATGATAAGTTCCCATGAGTTGTTTTGTTGGACGAAAGCTTAAAGTAAAACTTCATATGCCTAGCACAAAAAAAAAAAAAGAAGAGAGATTATGGAAGGTGAGAGACTATAACCCTATTAATTTTGTTAATGGAGTAGTATATGAGATATGCAAAGTGTCTCAGATCCAAAATGCATACATTTGGAGGTAGACAAATAGTAGTCTCAATTTTGGTAGCTAATTATGTGGTGGGAGAAATAAGGAGATTAAAGAAAATAGAAAGGTATTTAAGATTGATTTTGAGAAAATATATAACATGGTGGTTTGGAAATTTATGTTATTGGTCAATGGTCATATCAAGAATAAATACCACTTACCTTCTATTTGTTGATGACACAATCTTTGTTCTTAAGATTGACCATGAAAAATTGAAGAACATGCTGTATTTAAAATATTTGAAACTGCATTGTGCTTGAAGATTAATTTGGAGAAATCAACAATTTGTGGAATCAATGACATAAGCAAAGATCAAGTCACTTGCTGTGGAACTTCAATATTTTTATGGGGGAGGTTAATGTGGATAAATGTAGCTACTCACTAATAATTTAGCACACTCTTTGTTGTAACTATCGGATCCTAAAATGCAAGAAGATTTCACAGGACGTTTGTTGCTTGTAATGGTCTGAGTGCAAATTGCACAAGCGAAGTTGGGAAATGGATTGCTGCTCAACAACTAGCATCTTTGGCTTTATTGGTAAGCATGATTCACAGAGTAATAAGCACCTAACTTGTTAGACCCTTAAAAAAGGTCGATGTCTAATAATAGGGCTCTAAATAGGCTTAAAATTTATTTTACTCTAGATGAGATTCATTCAATCATCAGAAACGAAAATTTCATAGAGTTTAAGATAGCCAGGCATTGTGTTAGCCTTAAAGCTAAAGTTATGGTGTTCTTTATTTCATGAATATGGAGTTGTTCCCATACTCGGCAGATCATTGGGACCATTCATCTTAATGCAAACTGGCCAATCATATAACACACTTCATGTCCTTTTTCTAAGTTCTCAGGCACGTGGCATTTAGATTGGTGGGGAAGATTACAAATTTCCTATGGGACAACCACCTTGTCAATTGGAAGTCGAAATAAAAACAACCGCCTTGTCAATTGTTAATAACTACATTGCTGATGGGAAGAGGAGGCCTTGGAATTAGAAATGTCCACGGGGCGGGGCGGGGCCGGGGAATGGATTCCCCGTCCCCGTCCCCGCCCCCCATTTCATTCCTTGTCCCCGCGAAATTCCCCATTTAATTTCGCGGGGATCGGGGTGGGAATTCGCCGCGGGGAATTTTTTCCCTTTTTTTAAATCTTTTTTATTTTTTTAAAATTTATTCTCAACCAATAAAAATTATTTCTAAATGAATAATTTTCAATATAATTATATTTAAAGAAAATGTTATAAAATTTCTTAATAAAAATAATAATATACCATAAGTAAAAATACTATAATGTCGAAACAACTTAATTTTTAAAAATTCAAATTTCAATATTACAACATAGTCTTTAATTTTTTTTTAATAACGAAATAGTCTTAAAATAATTCATACTATAGTTTTTTTAAAAAATATATATAGGTAATAATATATATATATATATATATATATATTACTAATCGAGGTGGGGCGGGGAATATATTCCCCGTCCCTTTCCCCGTTTAGCCAACGGGGAAAAAAAACCCCCCGCTCCCTCCCCCATTCCCCGTGTAATAGGGGATTCCCCGCCTCGTTCGGGGCGGGTCCCCGCGGGTTAAATGGACATCTCTACTTGGAATTGACAACTTGAAAAGTAGAATTGAAGTTCTTTTGGCTAAATGACTTTGAAGAGTTCTTAAGGAGGTAATGGAGGAATAAGGATGTCGTTGACATATGTGGCAAGGAGGGAGATAGTTGGTTTCCAAGGAAGCCTAAGTAGCCAATGGAAAAGCATAAAGGAATTGAAACCAAGGTTTGAAGAATTTTTCTCAATGATACTTGTTAATGGGGGAGATGACCTCAAATTGCAAAGGTAACAAGGCATATGTTTATACCTAGGAAGTATAGACACTCCATTTTTTTTGCAGTGTTGGTGTTGGACGTGTAGAACTTGGACACACCATGACACACTTGATATGTGAAAAAAGAGTCTAATCATTTCATATATATATATATATTGGTTAAAAAACACTTTTAGTCCTTGAGCTTTTATAGAAGTAACAATTAGTCTCTGTACTTTAGGGACTAAAATTGTTCGTCCCTAAACTTTAGAGAGCCACTTACTGTACTCTTAGTCTTATATGTTTTCACTGTGATTTCAATGGATTTCCTTTTGCCCGTTGGCATTTTGGAAATAATTACTATAGAGTAGGAATGAAATTAGCGCTTTGATTATCCTTTGGCTGTACTCTAATTTTTTAGATTTGTATTTAGTTAACTTTTATCTTCTTTAGCTAGAAATTCTCGTAATTCACCTAAAGGTGCTTGGAGTTTTTCTCCTTTATTTCATTCATCAATGAAATTGTTTCTTATAACTAAAAAAATCTTCTTTAGCTAGAAATATTTCTTACTTTGGAAAAATGTCCATTGTTGTTTGCAGATGATTACCGTCTATTTTGTGGTGATCTTGGCAATGAAGTGAATGATGACGTGCTCTCTAAAGCATTCTCACGATTTCCTTCATTTAACATGGCTAGAGTATGTTTATTTTTTCCAATATTCTACGTAATTCACCTTTTATTTTCACTTTTTTTTTGGAATTCTGCGTGATGAGTAGTTTCCTTGAAGGTGGTAATGCATCTAGGTAGCTCTGTATGTACATTTACGTGTGGTTATGATTATGAAAGCATTTGAGGCTTCTGATATGTCCATGGGTTTCTATTCCTTGAATTTCAATTTCTTTTTGATATTTTTTAGGTTTTAATCCTATTTTGGTCAAAAAAAAAAAACTTTTATATCTATTTTGTTTTGGTTCTCAAACTTTTAAATATTTTGTTTTGCTTAAGCTTTCAAATGTTCTATTTTCACCTCTAAAACTTTGCATAATAAACTTATTTTGTCATTGCTGTTTTTTTTCTTCTTTTCTTTTTGTAATCATTTGGGATTTGCTAACCTGCTATTTATTATTATTATTTTGATGAGAAAATGAGCTTTCATGGAGAATAAATGGAAGAATACAAAAGGGCATACAAAAAACCAGCCCAACAAGTTGACCTTGTATCTATGGCTCCAAAAACTTGTTTACATAGACGTATACTCAACAGATAAAGGAATAAAGGATAAATGATTTTAGAAATTAATGGAAAATTAATGGCAATGACTAAAATGTTTTTCTTATGCAAAAGTTGGACTAAAATAGAATCATCTGAAAGACCAAAATGAAATAAGTTTAAAAGTTCCAGAAGTAAAATAGGATTCAAACCTATTTTTCATGTTTCTTAAATATTATTGTGAGATCAAGAATTTTATTTAAGAAGGATGTGATCATCTGATTGGGACTTGTGCAGCTGGAACCTCTTTATGGAGCTTGTATCCCTTAGAATTTACCGGGTTCATGGACTAGCTTGAGTTGTAACATGGTTGGGTCATTTAAGCTTGTCAGATACAGGTTAGCCCTCGAGCTTTTAAAAGTGGGTCTTTTTTCCTTGGTAGTTTTACTAATCTTACTTCTTGATGGGGTACGAGGACAGTCCCTTGAAATTTTGGCACGAAACTATCCATGCAATTTTTCAACAGAGGGGCATGAAGACTATAGAAAGTAATGTCATTCTTTTGGCATTCACTCATGAATCTTGAAGATAGGAGCTGTTATAATGATCGGTCCTGTGATTTCCCCATGTAGGTGCATATAGTCGTGCTTTGTGGTTGTTGTAGAGTCATACCATGAAATATGGTTATCTTCTCTCCCATTTCATATAGGATATTGGGTCCTATCATGGAAGAGTTGTTTGATATATGTTATTGTTTGGTTATGTATATTTCACGGGTTGAACTCATAATTTAATTCTCACAAACATTTGTAGTTTTTGAAACAATCCATTTCAAGGACATTGCCCAATTGTTTTAAAGGACTCCCATGCCATATATATATATATTGAGTGTTCAAGCCAACTTGTGCACATATTGACCAATCTTATAGGACAACCGCTTGGCTTTATTACATTTGGACATTTAGTAGTCCAGGAAACTTGTAAGTTATTAAATCCTAAGTAGGTGGCCACCATGACTTGAATTTATTCTCTTTGAGTCCTTTATTACTTACCTTCTCCCTTATTGACCAGTAGGCCTACCCTTGTCATAATTTGTTGGAGTTGGTTTTGACCAACTGATGCATCTTTTATACAAAAGAATTTCAATTCTGTATCTCAAAAAATATACTAGTTAATGACTTTGTGGATTGACCTAAAATATTTACCCATGTCATAATTTGTTGGAAGTGGTTTTGACCGATCGATGCATCTTTTATATGAAACAATTTCAACCCTGTATTTTGGAAAATATACGAGTTGATGACTTTGCGGGGTGACTTAAAATATTTTGATATTTTATATATGGTTTATATTTGTAGATTATATTTTTCTGTGGAATATTTTCTTTTTACCAGTGGATTAAGATGCATATAATTTTTTTAGGTTGTTAGAGATAAGCGAACTGGCAAAACCAAGGGCTATGGATTTGTTAGCTTCTCCAATCCTACTGACCTTGCTGGAGCACTTAAAGAAATGAATGGTAATACTCTGATATTAGTTCTATATGGGTCCTGCAGTTCTTTCATCTCTCTGTTGGACTTGTGCTTCTGGTTCAATTCTCAGGGCATGTAACTGTGTATATCAGAAACCCTTGCTTTTTTTTTTTTTTTTTTTTTTTTTTTAAAGAAACCGGGCTCTGATGAAGAAATATGAAATATGACATTGTTGATAAGAAACCCTTCCTCATTGGTGAAGTGCTACCGCTTAGCTTGACAAAGTTCAATTTAAGTTGTTATATAACATTGTTGTTCAAATGAGTTTGTTTGTTTATTTATTTATTTATTTTTTTTTGTATGAGGTTGGTTAAGTTACAATTTCTTTTATTTTCTTTTCTGTTTTTGCTTTTCTTTTTCTCTCAGAAACATTTTGAAGACAAATTTTAAGATTTTAAACTTTAGGTTTTGAAAAAAAATTGTTTTTTGTACTCACAATTTGGTCAAGGAATTACTTTTTAAAAAAAAGAACAATCTTTAGATAGACTCCAGAATTTTCTTATCACCTCCCTTGGAGGAATTTTCCCTATGAACGACATCGATCTGTATGAACTAGCATGTATGAATCTCATGGTCAATGCTCAAGCTTAGGTGTCTTCTAGGGTGTGTGGTATCTAGAGTTTTGAAAGAAGATCTGGAGTTTGACATGCTTCAATATCTTCCTTATGTTTTCTACAAAATCTCTGAAATTATTCTGTCTCCCATTCGTTAATCCTTGAAGCCTTTTTTTTTTTTAGTTTATATGCTTAGACCCTTCTTGATTGCAGGCAAGTACGTCGGAAATAGGCCAATAAAACTAAGAAAGAGCAATTGGAAGGAGAGGACAGACTATGAAGCCCTGGAAAGACACAAGGTAAAAAATTACGACCTGTGGGGGTGTTCTTTTGCACACTAATATCTTGCTTTCTTGAATGTTCGATTTTTTGATTCGAGAAGTTTTTGAATCGACTAATTTAATGACAGAACCACACTCAAAAGAAATCAAAGCTTCCAAAGAAGAGTATCTTGCACAAGTAAAGACCGTTTTGCATCCTTGTGTCTCTGTTTCCACCCAGAGTATAATCGTCAAACGATTGATCGGTATCGTATGTCTAACTTGTGTTAAAAAATTTGGTGAAGTTAGTATCTGATAGAGCTTTCTGTTCTCTGCTGCAACTCTTTTGAAGTGAAGTGATTGTGCATTAGGGAAGATGTTTACTTTTAAGGAATCAATCTTGTAAAGCATTGTGCATTCTTCATTCTCTTTGGCAATTTAATGAATCAATGTGAAATTAATACTGTCTGTAATTTTTCTTGAGCTGATATTACAACTTTTATATGTAAATTTACAAAAGATACAATGATACTTTTTAATAATGTACTGAATTCTACTTGATATCTTATTTTCAATAAATTATTGAATAAGGTTGAATAATTATTCAAAAGAATACATAATCAGTAGTCTATGTCAAGCAATAGCTTGTCAATTATTAAATGTACTATATAAATTTGATTATCAATAATTATTGATTTCTCTTCTTTAGAAAAAAAAAGTGAAATTTTTAATATTAAGTGATTTGTTAATCTTTTTTTTTTTTTTTTTGATAATCGGGAGTCAGAGCTTTGTTCCCGTACAACCAGGGGCACCTGTGCCTGCCCCAAGGGCTGGACCCGAGAGACATCAAGGGTTTTTATTAATAAAGCTCACACAGGGCTTGAACTTGAGATTTCTAAGTCGGTATGACCAAGATACCTCAAGCTCTTAACAATGGGAGTGCTCCTTGGGGGCTAATTTGTTCATCTAATTTACCAGATAAGATTTTTAGTTATGTATTGTATGTTTTAACTTTTATAATTTTGTTAATTTATGCCCTATTTGATAACTATTTTGGTTTTTGGTTTTCGACTTTTTTTGTTTTCTATTTTGTAAAAACAAAAATCATATATATTTGATAACTGGTTTTCTGTTTTCTATTTTTTTAAAAATAGAAAACCAAACTTGTTTGATAATCGTTTTTTGTTTAGGTTTTTTTTAAAAAAAAAAAATTAGAGAGACGAAGAGATATTTTAGAAAGAGAGAAATGTGTGGAGACATAGAAATAAAAATTTAGAGATAGATATAATTGTTTTAGAGAGAAGTTAAGAAAAATATTTAGGGAGAAATTTTAGAAATAGATTGGTTAGAGAGAAAAAAGTTTGGGAAAAATATTTAATTTTTAGAGAGGAAGTGGAGAGGTATGTTAGAAGAGAAAGAGAAATGAAAGTTAAATAAAGATAAACATTTTAGAGAGATAAAAAAGAATGTAGTGATGAAAGTTTGAGGGAGAGAAATCAAAATTATATAGATATGAAAATTTTAGAGAATTTTTTTAGAGAGGAAAAAGTTTTAGAGAGAAAAAAAGATAGAAAAAACTTTGTTGGAAAAAATGAGAATTAGAAGAAAGATGAGTTTTTAAAAAATAGAAATCTGTTTTCAAAAACTATTTTTTTTAGTTTTTGAAATTAACATA
This sequence comes from Trichosanthes truncata, assembly GCA_033996785.1. Classification (NCBI taxonomy): domain Eukaryota; kingdom Viridiplantae; phylum Streptophyta; class Magnoliopsida; order Cucurbitales; family Cucurbitaceae; genus Trichosanthes; species Trichosanthes truncata. The sequence goes on along the minus strand of JAWPNB010000004.1, from coordinate 29,185,508 downwards.
TAATTTCAAAAATATTTTTTAAAAAAAAAACAAAAAAATGAATTGGTTTATCAAACAACTCTGCTTTTAAAACAAAAAAAAAAAACAAGAACAGAAAACGAAATAGTTATCAAATGACTCCTTAGTAACTATTATTTATACAACAAATCTAATGGGTGTTTATGTAATATAAATTTTGAAAATATGATTTGATGTAGTCTATATTGTTAGTTAAAGGTAGTATATTAATTGAATAAATGTATTTCTTTTTTTAGTTCTATAAATGTGGGATGAGAAATTAAACTTTTAATTTAAAAAGGTGATAAAGTGGCATAAAGTGTATACTCTCAACCAAGAGTTTAGAAGTTGGAATCCCCCACCTCACATGTTGCCCAAAAAAAAAGTGATTGGTGTTTTATCTACTGAATAAGTAAATATTTGTTGATTTTATATAATATGATAGATAGGTGGCAAAGAGGATAAGATTTTTTTTTTTCAGAACACATCAAAATCCTTTTATAGGTCCTACTATTCAATTTTATCCAACTGTTTAATTTCTTCTATCATTTGTTTGTCATATCATACTACATTAACTAATGTTTGTTCAATAGACTCACAATGATATCCCATTTAGCTCATGACGGGAATTGTATAGAATCACAATTCAAAATTTAAATACATAATTGCAACTTTTTTTAAATTTTAGGAATAAGGAGCCGTCAAAGTTCAAGAACTTAATTGTAATATAGGTTAAAATTTTTATTGATAATTTATTTTAAATGATTATTTATTATATTTGTAAAAGGACTAAAATTATTATTCTTATAATTAATATTGAGTAATGTTATTTGCTATAATTTTTTCTCTAAAAGGTATCTTTTGCTATCCCACTTTTTATCTTTTTATTTAAGTTCGCTCTATTTTCTATTAATAGGTAAGCGTTGGAGGTAAGTTTTTGTGTTTTCTTGTTCTAAAAGGATTTTCGCTGATTTTGAAAATTAAAAAATGGGAACTTTAAATACTTTCTTTCTTTAGTTCAAATACTTTGTTTTGACTTTTGAGTTGGTTAAAATATATGGATGAAACTTGGGAAGTTTATTTTTAGACCTATAGAAAAGTTTGAATTTACACTCCAAAGGCCAAAATACATTTTGATTAAGGATACTACAGGTGTATTTTGGGATGCTTCTAGAAGAAGTATTTTAATCCCTAGTAAGTAGTAATAGATATGTTTAATAATAAATTATCCTAATGTTTAGCTATTTACTTTTTTCCGATCAGGTACTAAAGCCAATGGCATTCCTCAAGTATTTTCTTATAAATTATCTTGATGTTTAACTATATCTTCTGTTTGGAATCAAGAAAGTTCAAGAAAATGTATTTAACCTAGTTATTTGAAATTAGAGAAATGATATAAACTCTTTATCTTTTTTTTTTTTTTTAAATGAGAAAGGTTTGAAATTAAGATTAAAATTTTTGTGTTTTGATGTTTATTAGAAAGGAAAAGAAAATAAAAGTTCACTACCCTAGACTTTTAATCTTGATTTATTAATTGAAAATAAAAATATGTAATAAGTAATTTGACTCAAAGTTCTATGAAATCTCTATCCAATTGTTTTGATCAAAAACTTTTTTACATAAAAATGTGATTCGAAATCCATTGAAATTTTAAATTGTTCCTTTTCATATCATCACAATGAAATTCATTTAAAATCTATTAGTATTTGAAATCATTCAAAATTCGACAGCCAAACATACATTAAACATTTGACTTTTCCCAAAACATAATAATTTGAGTAAAAGATAATTTTAATCATGGCAAAAGTGGCTTTAACCATACCAAAAACCCCTCTAAACATTGTGTACCTCTATTATCTAGAGTTGTGTGAAATGTGGAATATTTGAGGGGTTAGTAAAAATTTTCAAATTTCATTCTCATGGAGATGATGTTGAAATGTTAAGAAATATCTATCGATAAACTGTTTCTAAAAAACAACTCATGAAAAATCAAGACTTACCAAAATTATATCAATTAATAAACAGAAAAATGTAAGTTTGTTTTAAAGAAGTTATAATTCAATATTATTAGTAGCATTTCAAGTGATACTTTAATCAACATTTTTAACATTTCTTGATATTTTCTATATTTTATTGACATGCTTATAGTATTAAAACACGGTTTAAACTCTATTTTGTTCTCTACCTTTTCATTTAAAACAAACTATCAAACATTCCATTTTAATTTCTTAATTTTGTATAATACATCTTTTTAATACAAAGCTTAAAAGTTAAAAAAGAACTTTTGAAGTTGACCTTAACATAACTGAGTGGTTAAAAAATCTCTACTTCTAAGAAATCGTAGGTTCGTACCCTTACCCCATATATGCAATGTAATATTCTAAAGAAAATTTAAAAGCTCAAAGATATTAAATCAGAATATAAGTAAATTTAAGAGGTGAAAAAAAAATAGTAAAATTTATTGACTTCCCATATCAACATCAAATCCTTCCACTTAGAAATTTTATTGCATAAATATTGTTATGATAACTTCGTGATGTGCTAATAGATATTCCACGAGCTGGGGCGAGAACGGGAAAGGCTTCTCCGTCCCTGCCATTTCAATCCTCATCCCCGCAAAATTCTCCATTTATTTTCTCAGGGATCAGGACGGGGATTCCACATGGGGATCAAGTTCCCTGCGGGGAATTTTTCCCATTATTTTTTTTTTGTTTTTTTGTTATTTTTCTAAATTTATTCTCAACAACAATAGCAATTCTTTCCAACGACTACTAAATGAATAATTTCCAATATAATTTTCTAATAAAAACAGTAATATACATATGTAAAAATATTATAATGTTGAAACAACTTAATTTCTAAAAATTCAAATTTCAATATTACAACAGTCTTTAATTTTTTTTAATAAAAAAATAGTCTTCAACTAATTCCTACTATGGTTTTTTTTTTTAATTTTCTATATATATATATATATACTAACTAATTGGGGTGGGGCGGGGTCGGGGTTGGGGATGGAGAATATTTTCTCCGTTCCCGTCTAACCAACGGAAAGAAAACTCTCCCCACTCCCTCTCCCATTTCCTGTGTAATCGGCTAAATGGACATCTCTATGCGCTAATCAAAACAAGACCTTTATGGAAAAAACTAAAACAATAAATAAAAAATCAAAGAGTAATATTTTTCAAAAAAAATAAACACAACTTTAATCCATATCTGTCAAGGTAAGGAGACAATAATGAAGTTATAACATTTTCCATTACTTTCCTTTTATCTATTGAAAGTGAATAGTTAAAAACAAGAAGACAGGGTAGCTGTGGCCTGTTAACTTTTAATAGAACTACATTTCAACACTAATTCAAAACAACTTAACACCTATAGCTAAAAATGTGGACTAAAGCATCCAAATGCAAAGACTGTATAAATGAATAGTTTTTAGGGGGAAAAAAAAGAATCTACTTTTGAAATCAATATTTAGTTGAAGACATTGAAGATCTCATGGAAAGAGAGAGGAAGAGTCATGAAGGTGCAAAAGAGAGAATAAGAGAGTGGGGAAAAGAGAAAAAAATGCACAACACTGAAGGGACAGTACATGGAAAATTGGTCAAACAGAGAGTAAAACTCAAACTTCTAATAGAAGGCAAGAGGCCTTATTTTATTTTATTTGGAGAGGATGACTTTTTTATTTGACCAAGCAGAGACAATAAATCATCTGTCTTCAAGTTTATAGAAATAACAATACTTGCAGCATAATGTTTTGTTTCTAATATCTCCATCTGAAGTTTACATGGTTTTGCTTCTTTGATATACTACGATATCAATCGAAACCAATCTGGTCGTTTCACAGCAGTTCATAAGTTAGTATTGTATCAAAAATTACTATCATTGGGAAAGGAATGAAGTCAAAGTTGAGATCAAGTTTTCGAACATATTAATCAGAGTTTTCAATGGAGTTCATTAAAGAGTCCCAAAGGGAATACCTCTCTGGGCATGCCTTGCGTAGCAGAGTTTTCAAATTGCATGCCCTAAGCTTCTCATCCAATTCGATCACATTTGACTTTGGACAGTTCTGAAGCATAAAAAATTGGAAGAATCAGTTAAGTAAATTGGCTAAAAAGCCTGCATTAACAAAAGTAAATGAAGATGTTGATTCAGAATGGTTGAATTTCACCTTGATCAACCACAAGAGATATGCACCAGAATATGTTGCTTGTGCTTGAAAATCCTCAAAGTCATTATTCGGTATAAACGAGCAAGAATTCACCAGATTTAATTCATTGTCTATAAAGAAAAGGGCGTCATTGTTTATTCCCCCCTCTTGCTCACAAGTATTGAGATCAGTCGCAATATGTCTCATCCAACACACCGAAAGGAATCGACGGTGAATCCATAAAGCCTGTCAGAATGGATATCATTCAAGGAAAATAAAGAGGATCAAACTGCTAGCAACAAAGTTTCACGCTCTCTTATCTTGAAGAGGAACACTTCAGGCAGAACAAAATGCTAGTTACCATTCATAAACCATGTAGCCAAAGCACAGACTATATGTAATAGTTGTTCTACAGTCGATCCAAATACTACAAGAAGTTAAGACGAGGGGTACTAGACTGAAGAGGGTATATTCAGCAACAAAGTAAATCGAGCCTTTAGCAGCTGACTCTGAAGATGTTCTCCTTCAATTGAATCTCTACAAAATCAGAGATCAATCACAAAGGGTCCAAACTCATACTCATCTCCAATTGACCACCCAGGAACCCCTATTAGATGATGAACATTGAGTTCCATCTTAAAATCAATTGGCAATGAGAGGAATAAGTCATGTATCTTATAAAAATTGTGAGGTCTCTTCATTTTTTCAATGTGGGATCTTCAACATGCCCTCTCAAGATGGTGTCCTCTTTAGGTTTACCACTCTTGGGTTGGATTCCAATTTTTGGATTGAATATCCGTTTAAACTTCATGGGCTCTGATACTGTTGGTTATTTATGGTTATTTTCCTGTTTTTATAGTTAATCAGTAAAAAGAACCATTTCTTCTCATAATAAGATATATAGAAATTATTCCCTCTTTTGATACTCTACACATATGGTATTAGAGACAAAAACCCTTACTTTTTAGAACCCCTAAAATTAACCCTAACCCTAGTTGTCGCCGTCGACCGACCGTGTCTACCCAGCGCCGCCGATAGACAGTACCAACTACCCTTGGGCATCACCATCTTGCATTCCCATCGCACGAGGCCTTGTCGTTCGTGTGTTTTCTGCATTCGTGTTTGCTGCGACTACTGCTATTGCTACCGTCAACTGCCGATTTGTACCACCGCCGGTAAGCAGCGCTACTGCCCCGCCACCATAGCCTCTGTTGAGTTTCCCTGTTTTTATTTTCGACTCCTGTCAATTTTTTTCGGTTGCTGTTTTTTTGTGGGTTTGGTTTCTTTTTTTGCCCAGCTTTGAAGCTGTTTGATTTTTAGCAATAATGTCAAAAAATAAGTCTTCGATTGCTAAAGTCTCAAATAATCGCATCCAATCTAACAACCTTACTATCCAAATTACAACCATTCGGCTTAATGGGGATAACTTTCTTCGTTGGTCCCAAAGTGTTCGGATCAGTGTTGTTGAGGCGACCCTAGGCGCGCGCCTCAGGCGAGAGGCGAGGCGACCTGGGGGTTGCGCGCCTCGTATGCTGCCCAGGCGATGCGCTTCAAACAGGCGCTCGCCTGGCTGCGCCTGGCGGTGCCTTTCGCTTGTCGAAGGCGAGCGCCTGACTACTCTATGCAGATTTCGTTTTTTTTTTTTAATAATTAAAAAACACTTAACTTAATACCCACACCCACGAAAACCCAAAACTCAGCCCACAAAAAAAGAGCACTCACCCACGAAAACCTAAAAGTATTCGGTATTCCCACAAAATCTTCTGCGATTTCTTCTTCTTCTTCAATCTTTTTCTTCGGCCGCAGCTACTTCCGCTTCAATCTTCGGCTTTTCTTCAATCATTTTCTTCTGCAATATTTTTCTTAACTTAATACCCACACCCACGACTGCTTTTCTACTTCTGCTTTCAACCTTCGGCCGCTTCTTCTTCAATCTTCGACTTCTCCTTGGATTTTTATTACTTTTCTGTTTTCTCCTTCATCGACAGCACAGGAGGTGAATGACTGAATTCTTTAATTTAAATTTGTATTTTTTTTCTTTAATTTAAATTTGTATTTTTTTCTTTAATTTAAATTTGTATTTTTTTTCTCCCAATAATGGCATTTCAGTAGTATTATAATTCCATTAGAAATACAGTATCATTAAAATATAAATTTATATTATTATATTAATTATTATAATAGGAATCAAGATGGGAGAAGTTGAGACAAAAAGAAAGCATCCCGATTGGAAATATGTCATTTTGGAGAATGAGAAGGACACAAATACTTGCAAATGTATATTTTGTGGAAAAATCACAAAGGGTGGAATTTGTCGAGCAACACAACATTTAGTTGGTGGGAATCGAAATGTCAAAGCATGTTGAAGTGATGTTTTAGTCTTTTAGAGTGATGTTTTAGTCTTTTAGGGGCTGTTTGGGGCACTGAGTGAGTTATAATAACATGGGTTATAATAGTCTGTGGGTTATAATAGTCTGTGAAATAATATAATATTGTTTAAAATGCAGAGTTGTTTAGTCTAAGGTTATAATAGTCTGTGTTTGGGGTGCAGAGTATTACACGGGTTATTATAACACAGGTTATTATAACCCTTGCCCCAAACAGCCCCTTATTAGAGTTTAGACTAGCTTTACTTTTATTATTTTTGGTTCATTGATTCATTGTTAATGACTTGATCATGTTTGGACCTACTAGAACTTGATTATTATTGGATGTTCTTAACATTTTGCCATTTAGTATTAATCTTTTAAGGGTTTGACATTTTATGTGACTATAGTTACTATATAAATTTATGCTCTATATATTATTTATTTATATATTTATTTATTGCGCCTCGCTTCACTCGGGCGACGCCTTTTTGTCGCCTCTCGCCTTCAGGTGATCAAGGGGCTTGTCGCCTTGAGGTGCGCCTTGCGCTTTGAAAACACTGGTTCGGATGTATATTCATGAACAAAGAAAAATTGGCTACCTTACTGGAGATAAAATAGTACCCACCAAAGATGATCCTTCGATTGCCGGGTGGAATGCTGAAAACTCCATGGTTATGACTTGGCTAGTTAATTCCATGGTAAAAGACATCAGTTGTAACTATATGTGTTACTCTATTGCTAAGGAACTATGGGATAACGTGACTCAGATGTATTTTGATTTGGAAAATTAGTCAAGTGTTTGAGTTGAATCTCAAATTGGGTGACATACGACAAGGAAGTAACTCAATTACACAGTATTTTCATTCCCTAAAGAGGATTTGACAAGACCTCGATCTCTTTGATACATATGAATGGAAATCTACAGAGGATCAAAAGCACTATTAGGAAAATAGTGGAGGATGGTCGTATTTACAAAATCTTGGTCGGCCTTAATGTTGAATTCGATGAGGTTAGAGGCAGAATACTTGGTAAAACTAACCTCCCAACTATTAATGAAGCTTTTTCTGAAGTGCACAGGGAAGAGACCCGTCAGAATGTTATGATTGGAAAGAAACTCATTGATTCAGTTGAAAGTTCTGCTTTAGTGGTTAAAGCTACGACACACAAGGCTCCTGATCAATCAAATAAGACCTATGAAAACTTTGTGTCTGGTGTGACTACTGTAACAAACCTCGACACACTCGTGATACGTGTTGGAAACTGCATGGAAAATCTACAAATTGGAAGAGTACTAAGCAAGGTGATTTTTTGCAAATAAGTGGTTTGTTACCTTCATTGATGATCACACTCATTTAACTTGGATTTATCTATTAACAAAAAAGTCGAAGGTGAAAGATGTTTTTATTCATTTTTACAACATGATTGAAACTCAGTTTCAAACTAAAATTAGCATTTTGCACTCTGATAATGGCACTGAATATTTCAATGAATAATTTACTGATTTTTTGCAAGTTAAAGGAATTTTTCATCAATCTACGTGTTGGGACACTCTCCAACAAAATAGTATTGTTGAACGAAAAAATAGACATTTACTCGACATCGCTCGTGCCTTTATGTTCTCTATGCATGTTCCTTCCTATTTGTGGGGAGAAGTTGTCATCACGGTTGCACATCTTATTAATCTAATGCCTACAAAAAATTTGGATTTTAAAACCCCTCTTGATCACTTTAAAAACTTCTTTTCCACTGTCCGCTTGTTTTGTGATTTACCGATCAAATTTTTGGGGTGTACTGCTTATGTTCACATTCCTAGCTTTTCTCAGTCTAAACTAGATCATCGAGCTGTTAAATGCATCTGTTTAGGTTATGTCTCCCACAAAAAAGCTTATAAATGTTTTGATCCTGTGACCAAAAAATACTTTGAAAGTATGGATGTCTCCTTTTTAGAAAATTAATCTTTTTTTAACAACAATTCTCTTCAGGGGGAGATAATACCTAACTTAGAAGATAATATCTAGGATACTTCTCCTCTCCCTAACATCATTAGTCTAGAGGTTACCAATTCTAGTTACTCAATGCCAAGTATGGAAAATTCTTCTTCAGGGGGAGAAACACTACAAAGTGATCTAACTGATCAAAACCCTGAACTTCAAGTTTATACTAGAAGGGCATTGAATCAAAAGAATTGGGACCAGACAGTGGACTTATCATAAAACCAATCTAATACTCCGATGAATGATTCTGAAGATCCAGGTAACAGATCCTCTATTCCCATTTCTTCATCCATCCATAATAGTTTATCTAATATACCTAATTTTGATATTCCAATACCCATTGGAAAGGTACCCGAAACTACACTAAATATCCTATTGCAAACTATCTTTCTTACCATGGGTTGATAGTCATAGAGCATTTACCTCTAGGACAACAAATCTGTTTGTTCCAAGGAATATACAGGAGACTCTAGATGATTCGAATTGGAAGTTAGGAGTTATGGAAGAAATGAATGCTCTTAAACAAAATCACACATGGGACGTAGTAGAATTATCAAAGGATAAGAAAACTGTAGGATGCAAATGGGTGTTTACTATAAAGTGCAAAGTCGGTGGTAGCGTTGAAAGATACAAATCCAGACTTGTTGTTAAAGGCTTCACTCAAATCTATGGAATTGATTATCAAGTAACATTTTCCCATGTTGTTAAAATTAACTCCATTAGAGTTATGTTATCTATTGTTGTCAATGTAAATTGGCCTCTTTATCAGCTTGACGTCAAGAATGCTTTCCTTAATGGAGAACTTGAAGAAGAGGTATTTATGAACTTACCACGTGGATTTGAGGAAGATCTTGGGATTAACAAAGTATACAGGTTAAAGAAATCTTTATACCGCCTTAAACAATCTCCTAGAGTATGGTTTGAACGTTTTGGAAAAGTAATCACAAGCTATGGATTCCTCCAAATTCAAGCAGATCATACTATTTTCTATAAACATACTGGAAATGACAAGATTGTCATTTTAATAGTGTATGTTGATGACATTATTCTTACGGGGAATGACAAGGCAGGACTGACTACCTTGAAGAAAAAACTAGCTAATGAATTCCAAATCAAAGACTTGGGAATCTTGAAGTATTTCCTAGGAATGGAATTTGCTAGGTTGAAAGATGGTATCCTTGTCAATCAAAGGAAGTATATCATTGATTTACTTGAAGATAAAGGATTACTTGGTTGCAGAACAACAGAAACCGCCATTGAGCCCAATTTAAAATTGCAAACTGCAACAGAAAAAGAGGTAAAAGACAAAGAAAAATATCAGAGACTTGTGGGAAGACTCATTTACTTGTCCCACACACGTCTTGACATTGCTTTTGCAGTTAGTATGGTAAGTTTATGCATGCTCCAAAACCAACTCACTTTGAAGCCGTCTATAGAACTCTAAGATACCTAAAAGGTACTCTAGGAAAAAGTATACTATTTAAGAAGCATGGCTATCAACATGTTGAAGTTTATATTGATGCTGACTGGGTAGGTAGCACTTCAGATAGAAGATCTACTTTTGGTTACTACTCATTTGTTGGAGGGAATTTAGTTACCTGGCGAAGCAAAAAACAACGTGTAGTGGCCAGAAGTAGTGTTGAAGTTGAGTTTAGGCCTTAACCCATGGTATTTGTGAGGGTATATGGATAAAAAGACTATCAGAAGAATTGAAATTCTCTCAAAAGACGCCCATGCGTATTTACTGTGACAACAAGGCTGCAATTTCCATTGTCCATAATCCAGCCCTTCATAATAGGACAAAACATAACATTTTATAAAAGAGAAGATTGATGCAGGAGTAATATGCATTCCCTACCTTCCTACGCCATAGCAAATAGGACAAACCATAACATTTTATAAAAAAATATCTTTTAAACCAACTTGAGTTGGTTGCTTTTGGTTATTTTCCTTTTTTTGGTTAATCAGTATATTTGTATTTACTATATTATATTGTGTTAGGCCACCAATCACTAGTACTTACATAAGAAGGAATAAAGGGCCGAATATGTAATGTTTTAGAAGTCTGCTTTTATGTTTTGGGCTGCTAGTATGGGCTTTGGGCCTTAGTAAATGTTCTAGGGTTATACAAGTATTTATGTTTTGGGGGAAGTCAATAGTCACGTTAGAGTTAATGAGCCAATATAATGGCCATAAGTATTATTATAAATATCTATCGTGGGAGAAGGGGGAGTCATGTCTTAGAAAGAAAGTAAGAACACTTGTTTCTTGGAGAGACCAGCCCTCTTGAATTGGCTGAAGAATATCAAAAGTATCTCTTTTCCTACTAAGGTTGTCACTTTGTACGGCTATACCTTACATATTACTGAAAAATTATTTCCTTATTTGTAAATGGGGTTTCTTCTATTTAAGAACCCATTTCTTCTCATAATAAGATATACAAAAATTAATATCTCTCTTGATACTCTACACATAGATACCATATTAGATAAACATGATGTTCTATCTTAAAATCAATTGGCAATGAGAGGAGTAACTTATGTATTTTATAAAGATTGTGAAATCTCTTCATCTTTCCGATGTGGGATCCTCAACACCCCTCTCCCCCCCACAAACAGAAAACACAGAGAGAGAATCACAGTTAAAGCTACAAGAGAGAGAGAGAAGCATGTACCTCTCTTCCAACATATCGCTTTATCAGCATTTCATCCCAATCAAGCTCTTCCTTTCAATATAACAATTAGCAAGATATTAACAAGCCAATTTTAAATGAATAAGTCAATTAAAGATCATCTCAAACACAGCAAGAACGGACACTTATTATAGAGAACTTCCTATTACAGGCTTATTATTTGTTTCTTTTCTTCATGTAAACTCACATATCTCAAGAACATTCACTAATTTACTCCAAGAGAGACAAGGAACTCACAAGTATTAGGCAAAATAGAATAAAAATATTCATGTGTGCTAGCGTCAATGAAAACGTTGGTGCAAGAGCAATGTAAGTATCAAAAGCATAGATACAAAAAAATGTTAACATTTAACAGCATTACAACTCTATTCAAGAAAAGGTAAAGGATTCCATTTCAAGTTATGATAGTAAAATTTAAAAGGAATCAACATGACCCATTTAATATAATGGTATTGCATGTAGAGAGAACATTGACATGACTAACAGAGGGTTGGATTTTGGGATTACTAAAAAAACATCGATAAACAAATTTACCTTCCACACTTGATAAATGTCAATGCTGAGACCAGAACTTATTTCTGTGCAAGTTGATTCCTCTAAAATTTTGAGCATGAGCCGCTAGAGGGAGGAAAAAAAAAAGCAAGCTCAGGCATTGGAACTTTCCATCATTTCAAAATCATTTCAGCATTTTATGATCATTAAGCAATGTACAAAACTCACTCTGCGATAGTGGAAGCAACAATTGTCAGCAACATGCAACGCTGCCCATTTTCTGGTTTCCTTTAATTCATTCAACACCTGAAGAAAGATGTTTTTGGAGCCTCCCATAAGAACAATGCAATTGAGCCCAGAAATTTTTTTTGCCCAAACAAGATAATAATCCGAAAATTACTATAAAGTTGCATGTCGCACCTTATAATACTAAACTTGTGAAGAATTGAGAATTTTGCCATGTGTTAGTAGATTAGCAATTCTTGGAATTCCCATACAAATTATTTTTTGCTATCCAATAAATACTTTCCATTTTAAAGTTCGAGACAATTAATATATTTTCACCCCGGGGGCAGCATGACTCATGTATAAAAGGAACACCCTCAATTCTATGCAATGACCTTAAAGTAACAAATTGTATACCTCAGACTCAAGAGATATCAAACAAGAAAAAAGAAGAAAAACCCACCTGTTCTCTTGACATGTAAGAAACCAACCAGCATCGATGATTCCATGCACGATAATTCATTTTTGACATCTACACCAAAATGAAATTAACTTAGATGAGACAAAGTTCTTACTGTTACAGCAAGGTAGTAACAAGGGTACAGTTACAATCGATTGTTTAAAATCATGTTTGCAGCATCTACCAAGAGTTCAAAATCAATACAATCTAATGTCAAATCAAGGAAGCGGCTTCAAATCATGTTTTCTTTTCACAATTTCATTAAGAACATCCCAATCAATCTTTTTAAAGCCTTCTCAAGACCATGCTTGAAAATAAACTTTTTTCTTTTATTTCCTCCATTCATCAACCAATTGGTTGGCTAGAAGGCGTCAGTCAACAATTTGTCTCCCTGATACAAAGGCTGATTGAGGATATGAAATGGTAGAAGGCATCACCACTTGTAAGCACCTTTGACAAGAATTTTATAAGACTCAGTTCTAAAATCTCTAATAGGAAAGCTTCCAATTTTTAGTAATTGAAGCAATAGTCTCATCAGTGGAACATTAACAATACCAATCTAGAAAAAGCCAAGCATATCCATAATATCACATTTGAAGATGTATCAACCTTATGAAAGAACTCTGCTAGGAAACCACCAAGCCCAGTAATTTATTACCTCTAGAAGGCCCGAGCTGCACGCTTCGTCAAAATTCTATCTTTTCCCTTTAGAAGCCAACCATTTATAGCACCTCTAGAAGCCACCCATACACGTATCAGGGCAAGCAAAAAGACAACCAAAAGTCCTTCAGGAGAAAGGCCCAACCCCTTGAACCGAACTGAGGGTGGAGGAAAAGATCATCCAACGATTCCCCATCTAATAAACAGAGATTACAGGCAGAGGGAAAAATCACCTAAATTCTACACTTTATCTGCCTCTTGAGTATTAAGCCAGGATCTGTTTGGAGTTAAGAGTAAAAACCAACGAGGCCTTAAAGGTCATGAATTGTGCACCCCTAAAAATCCTCCATTTCCTCTTTAACCACACTTCCTAAGAAATAGCTCTTATTGATTTCAACCACACACCTTCTACTTCTTTCTAAATTATGATCGTTCAGTAACACTTGTACTCCTACTGGGACTGGAACTTTCAAGTGAGAGGAGCAATTTTAAATGCTTCCAGCTGCCTCCAAAAAATATTTAGCATGTAAGGCAATTCATGAAAAAGATGGTTAGCAGACTCTGCCTGCCTTGTAAATTGCTCCTACGAGGACCAATGCACAGAAGTGGATTTCGAAGCTCAATTTATCTCTGGTGTTTACCCCCCCATAGGCAGCTGTCCCTAATAAACTTTGCATTTTTCCATATTATTACGTAGGGATTGACAGGGAAAAGATAAAATTTCATGCCTCAAGTTCTGGGGGCTCTTTAGTTGAGTTTTTAGCATCCTAGTTGAGTGAGATCTCTTACAACCCTTGCTGTTCACTTCCATATTTGTTTAAGATAAAAAGTTAAGAGAAAAAAAAAATAATGACTCGGTCTTAAATTGGAGGTCATCACGTAGTCTATGGATAATCCTTCAGAGGAACAGCAATAAACAGAATGCATGTCGTACAAAATCTCTTCACAAAAAAGTTATAGTGAACCTCCAAATTTTAATAATATGCAGGTCCTTGAACCTCAGCTATTCTTTCCACTAGCTCAGATTCTTTCTTCAAAATTTCTTCTACGGTATGGCCTTTTTGAATAAGCAGCTTGATCACCCACCGCCTGCCAAGAACTGAGGTGCTTAATTTTTTTTTTTTAAATTAGGAAATTCAGTTTTCATTGAGGTTGTGAAAACTAAAAGTAATATACAAAATATCAAATCCCTACATAAACTTGCAAAACTACTATCTAATTTGTTCTGTAATTATCCTCCTTTTGTAATCGGGGAACACCACGAGGAACAATAAAATTTGGTCATCTCAAAACTTGGTCCCACTCATTGTATATCATTAAATAGTACGAGCTTAAAAACTTATTGACAAACAAAAACCCTACAATATACCAAATGCAGCAGCTACTTTGGGGGATAAAGAGAAATTGTTTCATCGTTGAAAAAGAATTGAAGCCTATATTGTAGCAATGAAGCCATAAAGAAAAGGATTTGGGCTTTCATCTTATTAATAATACTATCCTCAATCCTTTACTATGGTACCTGGAGGGCAATAATAACCTATCCTCAACCAGTTATCATACGAGTATGAACAAACTTGCACCAATTACTGAATCCTTACCTATGGCTCCATGCTTGTTCACTCTTGGGGAAATATGAAAGTACAAGCTTTGACAAGAGAAGTTCATCCAAATACATAGAGAGATGTTGTTTCTTTGACAATATGAGTTTCCTGCAGGTTATATACATGATAAAATCAGGAGGGATGGTTCATATACCAATTTACACCATGAGATAGCAAATCAATAATAACCACTGTTATCAATACAACTTTGATGTTTCTTGTACTATTCTAAAATGATTTATTGTCCTTCCATTTAGTAAGCAACAAATATCTTTACCGATATGGGCAATGATATACAATTTTTTGCTCCTCAAGTGAATTGTTTGTAACAAACTAGTAGTTGAATTGATAATTGAGGGCAAATTTAGAACTTAACTCTTAAAAAGTGAAGTAGGACATGATGATAGATAATAAAACAATAGTCAGCATTTCAATAATGAGAAAAGGTTTGCTAAACAAGAAACAAGCAGAAACCTGGAATTCCAAGCAGTCCCAAAATCGCAGCTCAGCAACAAAAGAACCCTGCTATGCTTCATGACCTCACTTTCAACAATGTTAAATGAATTTGGTAATCCACATAAAGAATTTCCAGCCACAGTCTGATCATCTTGGTTGCAAAAGCTCCTATATTTCCTAGTAGCAGCCATAAATGTGTTTCGAGCTGCTATATACAAAGGATGAAGGATCTGCGTTGATATGCCCAACTTATGATCTTGTAGCCAAAAATCTGAATTACCGTTCCCCACAATTTCATAGGTAGCACTTTTAGAGCTGCCTGCGTCTTCATTTAGTTTGGCGAACTGTGATGGGTGTATAAATCCAATCTCATCGCTGGATTCATGCAATAGTAGGACAGAGAAACGGTCAAGCAACTATCAAATACAACAAGACATAAAAAACACTGATCCTGTACTAATCTTCAGAGAAATGCCGTCCCTGTAATCAGACAAATTTGGTTTAGGAACCAAATCTAGTAAGCATCAGAACTTGCACATACGATAAATGCCCAGTTTTAACAAAATAAAGCTTCGCTAGAACTAGAACTATAATCAGACATCAATTGTTCATTCCACTACGATGATCTTCAAACCATAACAAACATAAGTAGCAAGAAAAAGCATCAATACAACCATCAGTACATGGAATCTAGCAAAGGGTTTTTTCTCATCAAATTGAGACGATAATTTACATAATTTTCCGGGAAATCAAACTCGAACAAAGGAGAATCTAACTTTTCATAATCGGATACTTACATAAGAGGGTCAGACTCTAAAATTCGTTCGAATTGGCTCAGCAAATCCGCCGCTTTCGATTCGAAATCAGTATTTTGAGCCATTTTTATGCTTCTTTAGTCTGCCTTAAGAGATTGAGGAGAGAGCTGGGGTATGAGATTGAGAGCAAAGGGCTGTATGTGTATTTGCACATATACGTTATTCCTCCATCCAGAATTTCTCTCTCTCTCTCGTAAGATGAGAATCCAGTATTGATTTTTGGCTAAACTATAAAATATACCCTTTTAACTTTTAACTACTTGTTTCAAAACTATTTCAAAATTACAATATTATCTTTCGGGTTTCATAAATGTTTCCAAACTATTTCAAAATTACAATATTATCTTTCGGGTTTCATAAATATTTCAAAACTATATTTGGAGTAGAAAAATTGTTATAATGTTGAATAAAAAGTCGACGCATCAAAATGTTGTTTCTTCATACTTAATCTAGACAAGCATTCTAGTCACCATTATATTTTTTTAGGTCATTGCCACATTAATTTTTCATCCAACATTCTAACGGAATTCTATTTCAATAGTAATTTTGAAACGTGTATGAAAGATCAAAGGTAATATTATAACTTTTGAAAAAATATGAGTACTTTTTAAACAATGGACAAAGTTCACAAATATTTTTTATAATTTAACATTTATTTTTAATGTATGTTTCAAAATAATTTCGAATTTATTTTAAATAGTATTTTTGGCTATACCTTTATTCTATTTCATCCTCAACTTCCCCACATTTTTGTTTTAGTTTCTTAAATTCGTTTAAAAGATTATTTTAATATTTAACATCGATCTAAGAGGTGGTTGCATATATCTAGGGATGGCAATGGGGCGGGGCCGGGGATGCACTCCCCATCCCCGTCCCTGTTAGGAATTTTCATCCCCGTCCCCGCCTCATTCCCCGTTTCGGGGAGTCGGGGTCGGGGTCGGGGAATCCCCGTTCGGGGATCGGGTTCCCACGGGAAAAAATCCCCGTTTTTTATTTTTATTTATAATTATTTTTTTAATTAATAACTAATTAAACATGTATAAATATATTAAAATTATAACTTTTATGTTAAATTAGTATTATTATTGCTATATTTATGTAAATAATTAATTTTTAAAAATATATAACACTTTTATTATAAATTTAATATAAAAGTGATTATATTATGAAATTAAATATAATAAATACATATACTAATTAAATTAAATCAGAAAATAAAATATAAAAACAGTGCAGTAAGGTGTTTTTTACTCTATATATATATAATGTTATTAATAATATTATTATAAATAATTATAATATGTTTTTAAAAATTAATATTTAAAAAAAAACATTCGGGGCGGGTTCGGGGACAGGGACCCGAAAAAATCCCCGGTTTGACCCCTATACCCGGTCAAACCGGGGATTCCCTGCCCCGTTTGGGACGGGGACCCGTGGGGATCCGACCCCGCGGGGATTTTTGCCATCCCTACATATATCGCAAAAGAAGTCCACTCATTGAAAAGACTAAAATAGTCTTGAAATTGACAATAGTTTTTTCCAATAACAAATGTTGATTATAGATTTATGTTTATCGGTCAATCGGTGATCAACATGTATCAACAATAGACATATATTACTAATAAATGTCTATCAATGATAGATGTCTTCCCGATAGACACTGATAAACATCTATTAGCATTTCTCAATGATAGATATCTATCAATGAAAGCGTCTATAAATAGTTAAACATAATTTTTTTTGTAAAAATGGCTAAATCCATTTTTCAATAGAATATTCTAATTTCATTGTGATGAAAGTACCATTGGTAGGGTTTCACATTTTTAAACCCCTAAAAGAAAGGCTACAAAAAGGGAGTGTATCAAGGAAAACAAATATGTTAGTTTAATTCAAATAAAAATCTATAAAAAAAATGTACAAAAAGGGAGTGCATCAAGGATGTAATTCAAAAAAAAAAAATATGTGTGATTAATAAAAATACATAATTTGTGATTCCAATTCAAAATAGTTGTTGGTGTGGATGATTGTGTTAACAACTAAAAAACGAATAAAACACTTATGCGAACCTTTTTTTGGGATCAATACTGATAAACAAACTGATAAACAAACTGATAATTTGTGATATAATTACAACTATTACAATTATTGAACACTATAAATCGTGGCATGTAATAGTAAATACATGTTGTATATAATAGGCACTTATTCAAATCAGACCCGCTAGACATTTCTTAAAGTATGGGTCCCTGACAATGAATTTGGTATATAATAATAAATACATGTTGTATATAATGAACACTTCTTTATAGACATATTAGATACTTCTTAAAAGTATAGGTCCCTAACAAATGAATGTGGTATATAATAGTAAATACATGTTGTATATAATAGACACTTCTTCAGATACTTATTAGACACTTATTAAAGTATGGGTCCTTCGACAATGAACGTGGTATATGATAGTAAATATGTGTTGTATATACAGTATATACACGTATGTATAAGTATATGTAAAGTATTAGATGCTAACTTTACAGAAGTAAAGACCTGAATTTTTTTCAATCAATCTGATTGCAAAATGTAATTTCTGCAAAATAAAAATCTCATCTCTCTGTCGTGTACTACTATTTCCATCAAGAATAATTCCAAGCCCATTCTTCAAATTATATACTTTGTGCACCAATAGAGTTCTTCAACCCCATGAAAGACTTCAAAACAATAAATTTTGTGTATATATAAACATCTCCATACTTGTATAAAGGCTTAAAAATGGCATATACTTCTACAGTTCCACTTTCAATTCCCTCGATTTCTCGATTTTTCTTCTTACAGGCTTGGTACTTCGTTTTCTCAATCTGAAACCCTAGGAATTCATCTTCTTCCTTTAACTTTCGACCTCTCATTTTCTATGAATTTCATTCATCCGTTGATTCTTTCTGGTGTTTCTATTCGCAATATCGATGGGTAGCCTTGTACCTTTGTGTGTCTTTTTTTGTTCACTTGCGCTTCATTTTCTTTTTGGTGATTCTCCTAGCTTTCTCCATTTTTCGCTTTCATCAACACTAGAAAGATTTGGAACTCTCAGCAGTAGACTCGTGAACTTGGTCAGAATTAGATCTGGGTATGAGGAAACAAATGAAAGAGAGGAAATGTATTTAAAAATAAATCTAATTCATATTGTGCAAACAACAAATCTATGGGAGACATAAAAGATACGTAGAAGAGGCCTTTTTTCATTTATTAATTTTTTTTATAAACAATCAGTAGATATGTTTGTTGATATTGTTTTGATTTTTTTTTTTTTGTTGTAACAAACATAGTTGACATTAAATCCAAAATGTATTAGGGGTATAATAGGAAAGAAAACTACCCACTCTCATCCCCTAAAATCGTGGTACCTAGAAGTCCAAATAGTAAACTTTTTTAGCATTTTTTTATTATAGCTATTTGTTTGTAGACATTAGTTACAATTTTCCTATGAATATTTAGGGTAAAGTACACTTTTGGTCCATATGTTCTCAAAACTAACACTTTAGTCGTTGATATTTGACTTTAGTTTCCATTTGGTCCTTGAAGTTTCAAAAGTGACATGTTTGATCATTGATGTTTGAATTTGATTTTTAATTGGTCCCTAAAGTCTAAAATTAGTTCCTACATGGTCCCTAAGTAGAGTTGATCGCTAGTTGTTATAACGAAATGATGACATGACAATTAAAATTTGTTGACTATTCTTCGTTAATATGTATTGTTTATATGAGTTGGATTTGTTATTGTTATTATTTTTTATATGCAAGGATCAATTAAAAACCAATTTTAAAATATAGGGACCACTTAGAAAATCAAATTTAGAGCTCGATAACCAAACATACCACATTTGAAACCTCGAGGACGAAATAAAAACTAAACTCAAATCGTAAGGACCAAAAATGTTAACTTTGAAAACTCATTGACCAAATAAAAATTAAGTTCAAATTTTAAGGACCAAAGGTGTATTTGACCCAAATATTTAAATCAGTGAGTGATATTAACAAAAAGTTGACATATTTGCAAAATCATAATTTTGTTGCTTGCAAAGTATGGCAATGTGTCACCGATTAAATTTTTTCCAACAAAATGGTGGAAGTGGGCGGTGGAGGAACAATTCCTATTATGTAAGATCATAAGCTCTTGTCAATTGGTTAAGACATATACAATAAAAACTCTATAAATTAATAATGTCGAGCCCAAGTAATTTTATTAATTTAAAGAGGTATTAATTAATCGATAAATTAACAATTTTTTAATTTAAAGAGATTTTTTCCTATTCAACGAACCTATATTATTCTTCATGAGTAAAACATATACATTGTATTGACTAATTGAATCATGTTCATGTACAATGTTACTAATTAAATATAATACATTCTCCTAAAAGAAAAATAAAGTTCATTGTAGTACGCAGTACTAATTAAAACTTAATGCAAGTTCATGTATGGTAAGAAAATCAACCACTATAATTGTATAAACAACTCAAATATTCCTAATTAGTCAATTCAAATCAAAACCAACCAACCATGGCTTCACATCTAAAAGGTATCCAAAAATCAACCACGACATATCAAATACGTAAAACACTATGTAAGTATAGAGAGATCACCCCACATACACTCGAAAAGATTTGCAACATTGGATTGATGAAAATTTTCATTTGAAAGTTAGTCAAGGTACAATATTGAACACACTCAAGCGATCAACTGAGTACCTTTCAGCTAACTTAGAAAAAGGAGGGGATACTAAGCGACACAAACCTGCAAAATATCCAGAGATGGATAAGGTTCTTTATGAGTGGTTTTTCCAATACCAAGAACGTGTAAACATGTCCGGAGAGCTAATTTTGGAGAAGGCAAGAGACACAGTGAAACTTCTATACCCTCAACAACCTCCTGAGTCGCACAAATTTTCTCAAGGTTGGCTTGAGAAGTTCAAGCTAAGACATGGTATCAAGTCATTTCATCGCATTGGGGAGAGTGGTTCTTTTGACATAGAGGACATGGAGAACAAATTAGTGGCATAAGGAAAAAAATAAACCAATATCCTATGAATGATGTTTTTAATATGGATGAAACTAGTATGTTTTACAGGTTACAAGCTGATCATTCTCTTGCAACAAAATAACTTGAAGGAAGAAAATAAAGTAAAGAAAAACTTACAATTGTTATTTGTTGAAATGAGGATGGCTCTGAAAAAATTCCTTTATGGGTTATTGGAAAGTACGCAAAGCCACGTTTCTTAAAAAATGTCAACAACACACAAGCATGGATGACGAGTGTGCTTTTTGACGAATATGTTTGTTGGCTGGACCAACAAATGCATGGTAAAATAATTTTGTTGATGGTAGATAATTGTCCAGCCCATCCAAAAATATTGAAGGGCTACATAATGTTGAGTTGTATTTTTTGCCACCCAACATGACATCAAAAATCCAACCATGTGATGCAGGGGTAATAAGAACTTTCAAGATGCACTACCATAGGAGATTTCACCATAGGGTATTAGAGGGCTATGAGTTGGGAGAATCTGATACATAAAAGATTAATGTTTTAGATGCCATCAATCTTGCAGTCTCAGCTTGGATGATAAATGTTCAGCAAGAGACAATAGCAAATTGTTTTCAATACTGTAAAATTTATTCGCATGATAAAGTAGCCTCAATGAATTTAAATGAAGGAACTACTGAAAAAGGCATTCATAAACTTGATACGATGATTAATGGCCTTGGGTACCGCAACAAAATGGATGTCAATCACCTATTGGATTACTTAGGTAAAAATTATACATGTTCAGAGGTCCAAAGTTTAGAAGAAATTGTAGCTAGTGTTGTTGAAAATCCTATTGAGAATGAAACTGATGATGATACAATGTCTTTGCAACCAATTACGTGGAAGGAAGAACTCATAGCAGCAACAACTCTTCGCAATTTTTTGTTGCAGTATGAAAATGCAACACCGAAGCTTTTTGATTCAGTAAGGAAAGTTAGAGATGAAATATAGCTAGATTTAAATTTTAAGAAGAAGCAAACAACAATAGAATCATATTTTACTAAGTTGTAGAGATGTCCACGAGGCGGGGCGGGGATGGGGACGGACCCCCATTTCATTCCCCGTCCCCGCGGGGAATTTTTTCCCGTTCTTATTTTTTATTTTTTTTTTTATCTTTTTTATTTTTTTAAATTTATTCTCAACCATAATAAAAAATTATTTCTAAATGAATAATTTTCAATATAATTCTATTTAAAGTAAATGTTATAAAATTTCCTAATAAAAACAATAATATACCATAAATAAAAATACTATAATGTCGAAACAACTTAATTTCTAAAACTTCAAATTTCAATATTACAACGTAGACTTTAATTTTTTTTTATAACGAAATAGTCTTAAACTAATTCCTACTATAGTTTTTTTTTTTTTAAAAAAATTCTATTTATAGGTATATATATATATATATATATATATATATATATATATATATATATATATATATATATATATATATATATATATATATATATATATATATTATTAATTGGGGCGGGGCGGGGAATATATTCCCCGTCCCCGTCCCCATTTAGCCAACGGGGAAAAAAACCTCCCTGCTCCCTCCCCCATTCCCTGTGTAATCGGGGATTCCCTGCCCCGTTCGGGGCGAGTCCCCACGGGACCCCGGCCCCGCGGGTTAAATGGACATCTATACTAAGTTGTCGTAGTTATATTTGTAATTTTATAGAATTATTAATTTATAATATTGAAGGGACCATAAATTTATATACAGGTCTTCCGAAAAATTATTATCTTATTAATTTATCAAAATTATTAATTTAGATCTTGGGCCCAAGTCAGGACGAGAAAAATTATTATTTTAGAGAGGTTATTAATTTATCAAGAATTAATTTATAGAGGTTCTACTTTAATCAAAAGGTTAAAAAGTTCGAGTTTTTCACACTACGTGTTATTGAACTAAAAATAATCATAAGCCGTTGTATACTAGCAAAATGGTGTTCTTATTCTTAGAACACTTCTCACTAAATCTCAACTTGTTCCATCTTATGTGCCAGTGTAGAAGTAGAACTAAAGTGATGTTGCATGGGATAATAAAAAAAAATACAATAATATGTACAATATTCAATTATTAAAGAGTAGATGAGAGTATTTTCACGAGTAGCAACTAGCATATTCAAATATAATAATATTATTTTACTTTAAGTTTTTTCTTTCAAAATTCTACAATTTTCGTATATAAAGCCAAACATCATTTTATTTTTAAATTGGTTAAAAAATACTTGGAAAAAGAGTATACAATTTTTTCCAATAAGTTAATTTCAATATTTTAAAGTTCTAAAATTGTACAAGTACAAAAAAAGAAAAAAGAAATCCAAGCACTAATTTACTTTGTAAACATTCATCTGAAAAAAATTGTCACCAAAAACATTTCAATTTTGATTGGCTGTATTTGCTTTGAAATGGTAAAGTAAAACTATTTTTGGGACAAGATTGCATGCTGGGTCACTATCCTTCCTTCTCAAGTATATAAAATAAATATTTAATTAATATATATTTTTTGTCGTTATTTAATTGCATTGTGTGTTATAATAAACAGTTTTGTTTTTATTTCTGGTCAATGTAGACATTTCAAAATCATTAACCAAATTCCTTCATAAAATCATTTATAAAAATTTGTTGGCTAAATTATATAAAAAAAAAATACCTTGAACTTTGTTATTTGTTTCAAAAGTATCTCTATCTTTTCAAAAGTTGTAATATTATTTTTGATTTTTCGTATACATTTCAAAACTGTCATTAGAGTAGAAAAACTGTTAGGATGTTGAACGAAAAGTCGATATGTCTGAATATCATTCTTGTAGACTTAATCCATGCAAGCGTTCTAGGTCATCGTCACATCAATTTTTCATCCAATATTCTAACAAAATTCTACCCCTTGAAACGTTTTAAAAAGCCAAGAGTAATATTGCAACTTTTGAAATAATAAGAGAATTTTTTAAGCAAATAGCGAAATTCAAGAGTATATATATATAAATATATTATAATTTATAAATTTTTCTAAGGCTAAAATTATGTTTTACCATTTGGTTTTGAACTTTTAAATTTATTCTATTTTAATTTTGAATTTTTAAAGTGTCTATTTTATTTTATTAATTTTAGGAAATAACCATTTTAGTATTTAACTTTCAAAATGTCTATTTTAGTCCCTTACAAAAAAAAAAAAAAAAAAAAAAAAACTACTTTTTGTTTTTGTTATTATTCTACCATACAAATGACCACAGAATTGTGTTTAGGCTAAAATGGGGTTTTTTTTAATGACAAATAAAAGAACTTAAACATAAATTAAATCCATCTCCCCTTCATGACTAACAGAGGGGCGTGTCGTAAGCCAGCAAATCCACTTCCGAGATGTCCTTTGTCGTAGATAACAAAACAAAAGGTCATATACCAAAACAAAATAAATCTAAAGTTAGAAATTAAAATGACATTTAAATCCTAAAGTTAAGTAACAAAAATATGGCTTTGGATTTATTTTTCCTATAGAATAGTATAGAAATTTTTATTTAAAATCTTCTATTATTATTCAAGATAAATTTAAAAAAAATGAATTTGTCTAAAAAGACATTTTAGTTGAAAATGCTTTAACATCCTCCGTGATCTTTTTCTCCAACCACAGAGGATAACCTTTCGTCCAAATGCTTAAATAGAAGCATAATCCACAATTTTTAGATATAGTTAGAACTTTTTTTAAAGTTTATACATTATATAAATTAAAGGTTGAATTACAAGGTTAGTTCTTAAATTTTTTTTAAAGTTATGTCTAACAGCTATCTGATCTTAAAATTCTCCTGGTTTAGATTATGATTACATCAATTAGTCTACAAATGCCTACCAGGACTTGAACTTTGATGGAATGCACAGCAAAAAGAAAGAAAATCCTTTTAGTTTGGATGTTTCAATGGTTCAAATGAAACATACAAATTTTACTCCTCAATGGATGATTTGGAATCCTTGGGTGCTTATGTCTATGCTTTTTAAGTTTAGGAAATGAAAATGGAATTCTATTTATATGCCTTCTGAAACTTAGTTTTAGGCTTTAACCTTCTCCTTAGGACCAAGCAAAGGCTGACATTAGTGAATGCTTATAACGTCCTTGCTTTCTTGATATCACTAATTAAGGATCTCGATGGCAAATGCATCATAGCCAAATTTAATCAATAAAATTTTCAAAATTTTGAGCAATTGTCTATCTTTTGCTTTAATTTGTTGATTTTTATTTTTTTTAGGGGGAGAGATCAGATATTGAATTTCTATTCTCTAAGTAAAAAGGAAGAAATTTAATAAATTCTCTTCATTATATTTTTCCTTTGATTTTTCAAATATTGTTAGTGCATACGCTCGTAGACAACAGGTGTTTGGCAAGGACTGAAGGTGTTCCCAGTAGAGAAGTGTAAGTCCGTTGGTAAGCCGTTCGTTCCCCCTACAACAAGTACTATCTGGAAGAAACAAAGAAAAGTTGGTGAAAGGAATTCATTCTATTTCTTATCATTTGCTTGGTTAATTTTGATTTCCAACCTAATAAAAAGTTTGGTCTCAAAATTAAAATCAAAAGAAGACTCAAATGCTCAATCGATTCAATCCCAAGAATTAGCCAAATAGGCTAATAAACACAGATTCAAAGATGGTGACTCAGTAACAGTCAGCTACAAAAATGAAACATCAATTATTGGAAAGATAAAGCGCGATCTTCAAAATTGGAATATTCCTAAGGTAGATCATTCAACGATTTATGAAAGGAGTACTTTCAATTTTGCTCAAAACAAAGGAATCAAAATCATCAAAAGCACGGTACCTATTCAAAGTAACCCATAAACTCTTAGGTTATTTACAGAAGACATGATACGCAAACACCAGCAAGAATACAAGTTTCTACATATTGGACTTGTTCAAGTTGTTGTCAAACATTTGTTTAGAAAGGGTCTCAATACTCCAGTTCTTTTAACCTTATGGGATGAAAGATATCTAGATTTCAGTAACTCCTTGTTAGGTATTGTTGAATCTAACATGGAAGGAGGACCAATCTATTTCAATTGCTACCCCAACTATACAGTGTCTCTCACAGACCCAAAAATTCTCAATACTTTAATCCTTGATATTTACTTCAAATGATTGAATATTGATCAAGAAGTTGAGGGATACACAGCAATTTTCAAGATCAACTATCATTTGATGCATACAACGATAACACCTAGATGCCTGAAAGCTTCACCAGAAGGAAAAACTCTCATGTTTGAAGCCAATGTAGACAAAGCCATAGTAAATATTCCTAAGACTCTATCTTTGGAAGAAATTACTAGAAAATTAGTTTCGAATCTAAAGAGAGCATTTACTCCTCTCCCTCCTAAACCAAAAGTATTGACTCAAATCACTGAGCACCTAGACGAAAAGGTTCGAAGACGAAGAACCTAAAACGTCAAAGATGACCAAATTTGCTCCTTCTAGGCAAAGTGTCTCATAATTCAGAGTAAGTACATCTTCTAGTATCCAAATAACAAACTCACTTCCAATAGAGAAGGTAGATTTGTACCCAACGATAGTAGAAGTTCAATATGGAAAAAGGGATTCTCCGACTCAAACAGAGATGGAAACCCAAACAGAATTCAATCAGCTCAATGTCATCATTGAAGATTTCAAGGTAGACATGGAAGCTTTAAAAAATGATTTCTTAAATCCTATATGGTCTGACTCAAGGAAAGCTTTCTTCAGAGCTTATTAAGTGAAGAAAGAGAGCAATTAAAAGCCACATGGATTAATATCATAGAAGCTTTAGAAGAAAACATTCCATTTTTTGAATAGTATGTTGACCAAGAAAGATTCAATACAAAGGCTAATTTTGTCAACACTCTAAAGGAAACCAAGTGGAAAACACTGAGCAGAGGAGAAGTATCTTCTACTCATCCTCCTTTTCATGTTATTCAATTTGAAAGTTTTGGCCAGATAGTCACTGTTGTGCCATTCAAACAAATTGATTCAGCAAACGAAGAAATAAATCCCTCTAAAGGAATTAGAGGAATTCAAATTCAGAACAATTTCACCAACAAAATGCTATCAACTATGTATAAGCAAATGGACAGGTGGGAAGAAAAGGTCTTTGACGAGAAGAAGAAGACTATTACATTCAAAAGCAATATGCCAGAACCATCTTCTTCGGCTCCTTACTTCAGGACCAGTGTTGGTAGATCGTTCTCTCAGCTAAAAAATAAATGAGCACAAGATGTTTGAACAAATTGACAAAAGGCTTAAAAGTCTTTCGATAAAAGAATCAAGAGAGTCTAAAATCAATGTCTTAAAAGACGAAAAAATTTCTAGAATGATAGAAGATATGAGTGCTCTAGCCTCATCTTCAAAAAATCCTGAAGAACACATCACCGCGAAAAAACATTATCATGGTGAAGTGAACAAAATTCAAAGTGAAAGAGGCTATACTTCAAATCAAAGGAATTGGTATCTGTGGCCTACTCGTCTAGATATACAATTCGAAGAAAGATCCTATATGACGTACAGATCCTTTGATAGAGATTCCATTTATGAATGGAATAATGATGGACTATCAGAGTACCTCATTATGGGAGTAATTCAAGAAATGTTGATGGCTAACACAACATATGTCTTAAAAGGAAACACAGATCATGAATCGACAAAATTTATCTATTTTGGCTTCTCAGGAGTCCTCAAATGTGAAGGAAATAATCTAATTAAACCCAAGCGGAAGCGTAGGAATCGGTTTGAGTTTATTTAAAATTAAATAATAATATTATGGTTAAGCATAACATACCTTGAAAATATGGAGAATCTTCTGGTGGATCTTTATCTCTTCCACAAAGTCTTCCTAGCTATGACTCGAACACAGGACCAAGGCTTGTGGGAGCCTCTTGAAAGAAAATCCACAAGGGATTAAAGAGGAAGAGGTCTAGAGAGAATTCTTTAATTATCTCTATTGAGGAGATGTGTGTTGTGAATAATACACAATGGCTCACCCCTAGGGTCCTATTTATAGTGGTCTAGGAAAAATAATTAAATAATATATTTTAATATCTAATATATTAAAATATATTTATCTAACCAATTTGAATCTTATTCAAACCGTTTAAAATTCTCCTACGACATTTATTTCTTAATTTGAACCCAATTCAAATTTAATAAATATCTTTTATTTAATGTATCTAATATACATTAGTTATTTTAATATTTAATGTATCAAATACAATAAATATATTTTCCTCTTTTATTTAATATATCTGATATATTAAATATTAATTTGAACACTTCAAATTAAATATTAATTTGAACATTTCAAATTTTAATATTTAATGTATCAAATACAATAAATATATTTTTCTCTTTTATATTTAATATATCTAATATATTAAATATTAATTTGAACACTTCAAATTAAATATCAAATACAATAAATATATTTTCCTCTTTTATATTTAATATATCTAATATATTAAATATTATTTTAAACACTTCAAATTAATATTAATTTGAACATTTCAAAATTTTCTTTCAATTAAATTGATCTTTTAGTGTTACTATGAGCTAGCAAGGGGACCTTATGGACCTACATATTATAAGCTCCAATGATACAAAATTAATTAATTAAACTCTTTAATTAATTAATTTTCATTCATTAACTATAGGTCACTCCACTATAGACCTAGAGTTTCACTCTTATGCACTGTAGGACAAGTTGTGTCCATAGATATAATCATTACATGCATGTCGATCCTTCACGAATTATTCGTAATTACAGTTGGGTCAAAAAGTCCGTTTTACCCCTATAATTACATCTTGCGTCTTAAGTACCACTGATTCTATAATGAACAATATGTTTATAATCTAATTATAAACTAAGTCCCTCTCGGGCCAATGAGAGGGTGGGGCCCCATTGTTCAAGTCCCGAAATCAGCACTTAAAGGAACTACTCATCTACTTACCCTATATGAGAATGAGTGAATTCCATCTTGTGAGATTATGTTCCCAGCTCCCTATTTGGTCAAGTCCCCAAAATGGTAGGCATATTGAATAGGCTATAAAAGCCACTATCATCCATGCAAATCAAAGGACAAGCTCTCACAGGCAGGAGTTCATAACTCACTCAGGATTAAGATCGAGTCGCATATGATCATCCTGATGAAATATTAATCTTCTCAATTAACGGATTTATAAAGAGAGATTAAATATTTCGTGGTCCAGTCTTATACAAACTCATTGTATAAGATACCCCCACTCACATGTCTTCATATGAATGATTTGGATCAAATCATTTGTAACTATTACAAAGTGAGTCGTATCAATAGTGTTACTAGGATAAGGCACCCAACCTTATCCATATACTATGACTCTTTAGATTATTTCTTGAACACTATCCTCCTGCATGTCAACCACATACTGTTCAAGATTACACTAATAACCTTGAATTTTTCATATAATGGATAATATTATATTGCAAATAAAATAATCAAAATTATAATTAATTATTAAATAAATAATTAATTACGAGGCTTTAGGGCATAAATCCCAACAAAATGATGGTGGGATGATGCCTTATTTGAAAACGAAAGAAGGAAAATCCTCAAACACCATACCAAGAAAAAGATTGGAGAAATCAAGGCAGAAACACCAGCGCAATGACTATTCTTGAAGAAGAAGTTCAAGACGCTGTGATTACCTTGATTCATTCAATAGCTAAGAACTTTGTTGGAGATACCAACAATCTCCATATCTTAGCAGGTATCTACCTTCAAAATCTTAGATGTCCTAAACTTCAAGATTTTATGTGGTACAAAGATTCATTCATGGTAGATGTTTACAAAAGAACCGGTTCTAACTCTCAAATTTGGAAGGAAAGATTCGTTGTTGGACTTCCAAAATTATTTCAAGCTCAATTGTTGATTAGTATTAAAGCCGACCATGGAGGAAATATCCCTTGGGATATACTTTCCTACGGAGATTTAATACAACATGTGATCAATGAAGGAATTAGTCAATGTCTTGCAGTAAAGCAGCAGGAAGAAATTTATAGCAGTGCAACAAGAAAATGAGAAATGGAGAATTTTGCGACATGTATAATGTACACTCAGAAAGTCAAGCCCCTTCTCAAATTGCAAAAAAGAAATTCCATAAAAGGAAAATTTCTAGATTCTCCAAGAAGTATGCTGGGCATAGTCCTAAGGTATACAAGGAACAAAAACCTACATCGGGATATAAAAGAAAGACTATTGGCAGACTTGATCATACAACCAAAGAAAAATTCTACAAGAAGAAAGGTAGATAGATGTCCTATGAAGGGAAAAATCAATGAGTTAGAGATTGACGAAAATCTAAAGCAAGAATTTCTTGTAGTTTTTCGATCTGACTTTGAAGAATTCTCAAAATAAGAATCTTATGACGATCAAATTTTAGAATTGCAGGAAGAAACCGATTCATATTCCTCAAGTGAAGGATGATATCAAATTGAACACAAAAAAGACTGCAATAGAAGAACATTATGCAATTGTTACAATTGTATAAATGTACTCAACAAAGATCAAGAATTTATTTTTGACATAATAGACAAGATATCAAATGACAATGTCAAATAAGAAGTGCTCAAACAACTGAATGAGTCTTTAAAGAAAGAAAGTTCTCATTCTACATTAAAGAAGACAATGGAAATCGTTCCAATCACCATGGACGATGTCTTCAATTGATTCAAAAAAATCCAAAGAAGTTACAATTCAAGGCCTTCAATTTAAAATCAACAACCTTAAAGATGAGGTTATGAAGATGAAGGCAAATTATCAAAAAGATTTCTCAAAATTGACTTTAGAAATAGCAGTTTTGAAGAAAGGAAAAGAGAAAGTTTTCATAGAAGAAAAAACACCTTCCGAAGAAGAAGAAATCTTTCTCAAAACAATTTCAATAGCATAATATCAAAAATGGTATACCAAGGTAACTCTTAAGATTCAAAGTTTCAAAGTTGATCTCATTACTTTGATAGATTCAGGTGTAGATTAGAACTGTATCCATGAAGGTATAGTACCATCAAAGTATTTTGAGAAGACTACAGAAGTTCTAAGAGGAGCAAACGGGCATCCCTTAACAATTAAGCACAAGCTTTCAAAAGCCCATATTTGCAAAAGAGGGATATGTTTTTTAACATCCTTCCTCTTAGTCAAAAACCTAAACCAAGCCATGATATTAGGCACCCCATTTATCACTCAATTATATCCTTTAAAGGTGACATACAAAGGGATATCTTCTATTATCCTTGATCAAGAGATATTATTTGAGTTTACAAATCCGATTCGTGCTCATGACATACAACTTATGACTCATGAAGGATTGATAAATTCTATAAACCTCAAGGAAAAACAGATAGCATTCTTGAAGGAAGAAATTAGTTACAAAAGAGTTTAAGAAAATCTTCAACAAGAAGCTATTCAAAGTAAGATTCAAATTCTCAAAAAAAAATTGAGAAAGAAGTATGTTCCAGTCATCCTAATGCATTTTGGGATCGAAAAAAACATGTGGTAGACTTGCCATATGTAAAGGAATTCAAAGAAGATCAGATTCCAACAAAGGCTAGGCCAATACAGATGCATTCAGAATTATTAGGCCATTGTCGAGAAGAAATCAATCATTTGATTCAAAAGAAGCTGATTAGACCTTCAAAGAGCCCATGAACTTGTGCAGCATTCTACGTAAATAACCAGGCAGAAAAGGAGCATGGTGTGCCCCGTATGGTAATTAATTACAAACCTTTAAATAAAGTTTTGTAATGGATTAGATATCTAATTCCCAACAAATATGATTTCCTCAAAAGAATTGCAAATTCATTTTTTTTTTTCAAAAATTGATATAAAATCTGGTTTTTGGCAAATTCAGATTTCAAAAAAAAGATAAATACAAAACAACATTTAATGTCCCTTTTGGTCAATACGAATGGAACGTTATGCCCTTTGGGTTAAAAAATGCTCCATCCAAATTCTAAAAAATCATGAATGATATTTTGGACCTTATCCAAAAATTTTCAATTATTTATATCGATGATGTTTAATTTTCTCATTATGTATTGATCAACATTTTACTCATTTAGACAAATTTATTGATATTATTAAACAAAATAGTTTAGTAATATCTCTCCCAAAAATCAAACTGTTTCAAACCCAAATTAGATTTTTAGGTTTTGAGATCCATATGGGTCAAATCAAACCAATTCAAAGGTCCATTGAATTTGCTGACAATTTTTCAGATAAAATTTTAGACAAAACTCAATTGCAAAGATTTTTATAATGTCTCAATTATGTTTCAGATTTTATAAAAGATTTGAGACTTATTTGCAAACCACTTTTTCAAAGATTGTGAAAAGATGCAAAGCCTTGGACGGCTGAGCATAAACAAGCGATCAAATCAATTAAAGCTTTAGTCAAATCAATTACATGTTTAAGTCTTGTCAATCCAAAAGCAACTTTAATTGTGGAAACTGACGCATCCAATATTGGATATAGAGGAATCCTCAAACAGTCTTTGGA
Source organism: Trichosanthes truncata (assembly GCA_033996785.1). Taxonomy (NCBI): domain Eukaryota; kingdom Viridiplantae; phylum Streptophyta; class Magnoliopsida; order Cucurbitales; family Cucurbitaceae; genus Trichosanthes; species Trichosanthes truncata. The sequence continues at coordinate 29,152,982 of JAWPNB010000004.1, read as the reverse complement.
TAAACAAGAATCAATAGTAAGATTTTATTCTAGTGTATGGAATAATACCCAGAAAAATTATTCAACAGTCAAAAAAGAAATTTTGGCCATCGTTTTATGTGTCCAAAAATTTCAAGGAGATTTAATTAATAAATTTTTTAATCAAAACGGATTCTCGGGCAACCAAATTTGTTTTAGAAAAAGATGTCAAGAATCTCGTCTCAAAATAAATTTTCGCAAGATGGTAGGCAATTTTATTGTGTTTTGATTTTGAAATTTTGCCTAGAAAAAGAATACAAAACCCCCTCGCATATTATCCCTCAAGGGACTTCCTAACTCCAAAACCCTCTATTTCTTCTTCTTCTTCTTTTTCTCTAAAAGATAATAGGAAATAAAATGTATAGTAGAAAGGGCAAAAGTCATGCTACTCCATCTTCAAAGGGCAAAAGCTCAGCCTCTTCATCTCAAAATCTTGCTCTGATGACAGCCGATCAATATGCAATGGATTTTGGTTTCACGCCGGTGACCCAATCTAGAGCAAATCGATCCTCTGGAATCGTTATCAGAGATTCAATGGAGTATTCTACTCCACCAAGGCCTTCGGCCAACTTAACGAGAAAGGCTACTAGAATTGTTGTTTCTCCATCTATTCAATCTCCCTCTCAGGGATCTTCATCTACTCCGACAACTTTTTTCGACGCAGTGGTGCCATCCATCAAAAGGTTTGTCCCCAAACCAGAAATAAGAGGTTATTGGGAAAAACCCTTCAAAATGGCTCAATAGTTATAGAAAATGAATTCGATGCATCTTCGATTGTAGAAATCATTGAAAACCTTTTTTCCATCATTCTTGTTTACGCCAGAAACCCTTTCAAAAACCAGAAAGTTTTACAAATTTATTCTCGTAGACACAAAATCGGTAGAGATAACTCATATCTCAGATCGAAATGACCCTTCAAAAATAGCTTACTCAAAGTTAAAAATATTCAAAGTTCCGACTCCCACTCACTGTAATCAGAATATTTATACTGAAAAATCATTTTCAAAGCTCTTTAATCCTCAATCATTCTTATACTGTGACATTGTTGAAGCATGGTATAAAGTATTATGGCTTCAAAATTATGAACACTCGTGGTTCATTCAATTTTGTCAAAATGCATGGAAAAATAATTTTCCATATTGGTTTACTTAATGGTGGAGAGCCTTCAGCCTCGTCGAAGAAATTCTTCTAGTTCCACATCAAGAATCAAATTTCTTATTTACTCAAAATGCGTACAAAAATGAAAATCCTTTAATTACGCATTTTTGTGCTCACTTGCAGATTCCATGGATACTCTGCTGTAATTTCCAGACAGAGCAACAAATTTCATATTACAAAAGACTTTACAAAGTTGTAAAGGTCAAATGGTGGGATAAGTATGGCTACACCCATGCCAGACTCAAAGAGGTAAAAGTATGGTTTTATCTGCATGGGTGAGAATGATTTTTTGTAACTAATTCAATAAGCCTACCATTTTGGGGACTTGACCAAATAGGGAGCTGGGAACATAATTTCTGAAATGGAATTCACTTCTTCCCATATAGGGAAAGTAGATGAGTAACCCTTAGGTATTGATTTCAGGACTTGAACAATGGGGCACCACCCACTCACTGGCCCGAGAGGGACTCGGTTCATGGTTAGATTATAAACAAATTATTCATTAGAGGATCAGTGGTACTTAAGGTGCAAGATGTAATTATAAGGGTAAAATAGACTTTTGACCTAGCTGTAATTACGAACAACTCGTGAAGGATCGACTTGCATGTATTGATTATATTCATGGACTCAACTTGTCCTACAGTGCATAAGAGTGCAACTCTAGGTCTATAGTGGAGTGACCTATAGTTAATGAATGAAAATTAATTAATTAAAGAGTTTAATTAATTGATTTTGTATCATTGGAACTTATAATCTGTAGGTCCATAAGGTCCCCTTGCTAGCTCATATGAACAAATAGGGATCAATTTCGTTGAGAGAAAATTTTGAAATGTTCAAATTAAAATTTAATATATTTGATATATTAAATGAGGAAAAACATATTTCATGTATATGATACATTAAATATCAAAGAAATTATTAATGTATTAAGATACATTAAAGAAAAGATATTAAATTTGAATTAGATTCAAATTAGAAAATAGATGTCGTAGGAGAATTTAAAAGGGTTGAATAAGATTCAAATTGGTTAGATATATATTTTTTAATATATTAGATATTAAAGTATATTATTTAATTATTTGCCTAGGCCATTATAAATAGGACCCTAGGGGTGAGTCATTGTGTGCATTCAAAAATAAGATAAAGTAACTCTAGAGAATTCTCCTATCATTCTCTCATTCTAATTTCAAGAAGGTTCCCACAAACCCTTTTGATCCTTTGTTCGAGACATAGCAATGACGACTTTTGTGGAAGAGACCAAGTATACAAGAAAAAACTTCTTTTATTCAAGGTATGTTTATGCTTAACACTAATATTATTATTTTATAAATAAACTCAAATCGATTCTAAAGCTTCCACTAGGGTTTAATTAGATTATTCTCTTCACTTACAACTTGTTCAACATTTTCAAGGAGAGTATGTACTTACACCTTCTTCTTTCAAATGAGGTGTCGGAAAAGAGCTTGAACGCACTAGGGGAACTCAGTGTGACGGCTACTGAATTTGATAAGAAAATGATAGAGCGTGGGAAGAATTCTAGGATTCCAGCTCTCTTGAAATTGAGGCTTTGCTGCCTTTTATAGACTTCAAAGTCTAGGATTTCTATCGAGGTCAGTGTGAGAAGCTATGTTGACCAAATCCCTTAATTTGAGGAGATTTACTGGAAAATCTTTCTAGAATCTGTCAAATCCGTGAATCTGGGAAGATTTGTCAATTAGGTCCAGTTGCAACCGCATGCCGAATGCATTTTTCTTAACTATGCACTTAGCCAATTTCTGCCTTTGTTCTTTAAATGCGGTTGCATCCTGGGCGCATTTGGGTCCATTTTACAGCTTTTGCACAAAAACAACAAAACTTAACAAATTCTTTAAAAAAAATGACTCATTTTACACCTATTTACTTACTTTTACAAAATCAAGGTTTTAAACACATGCTAAGCTTGTTTTTACTTAAATTTACTTTAAATGACATGAATTATTACAATAAATGTTTGCTTCATAAACAATAAACTTAGTTTTTAGAGCTAAATAACTTTCATAAATGGGCATTATGATATAACATGTGTTAATTCTTTGAACATTCAATGGCTAAGGTCTCTTCTTAATGATCGTTCCAAACTCAAAGATGTTGGTTCTCTCTAGTACTTTCTTGGTCTTAAGCTTGCACGATCTGCCAATGGTATTTTTATTTCATAGTGTCATTACACTTTGCAATTATTGGAAGATGTCGATCTTCTAGCATGTAAACCAACTTCTATGCCAATGGATCCTCAACTAAAGTTGAGTACTTTTAATGAGGATTTCCTTTTTGATCCTTTTGTGTATCGTCGCCTTAATGGTTGTTTGTTATATTTAATTATTTCTCACACTAATATTACTTTGGTTATTCATAAACTAAGTTATTTTATGTCAAAATCTAGTAAGCCCCATTTGGCAGTTGCTCACGATTTGTTGTGCGACTTGAACTCTTTCCCCAGGTTAAGGAATTTTTCTCTTTGTTGTTAAATCATTCGAGTTGCATGCTTTTGTTGACTATGATTAGGGAGCTTGCTTGAGCACCATACACACAATCACTTGTTTTCGTGTGTTGTTGGGGTGAATCCTTGGTGTCATGGAAGTCAAAGCAGCATAATACTATTTCACGATCTTATGCTAAAGTAGAATACATAGCATTGGCCCTTACAGCATGTGAAATTGTTTGGCTAATTGGGTTTTACGAGATCTACACGTTCATCTTCTCTTCCTACACTTTTATTTTGTGGCAACCAAGTTATTGTTCATATTACATCCAATCCTATTTTTCACAAACACACAACACATCAAATTGGATTGTTATTTATTCGATCCAAGATCATGATGGCTCCATCAAACTTCTTGTTTGCTCCTCCTCTCATCTTACTGATATTCTTCCTCTCATCTTATTGATATTTTTACTAAACCATTGTATGTTTGCTTTAGACATTTACCGTCCATCTTGAGGGGAGTGTTAAATTCAGTAGTAGTTTATTATTATTTTTTTGTTCTTTCAATTAGTAGGATTGCATGTGTATATATGTGCATATCCTTGGAGTTGACTGAAACAAGTCATATTTTTTCTCTTGTTTTTTCTTGGCTAAATTACAAATTGGTCCTTGTGGTTTGGAGAAAGTTAGAATTTAGTCCATATGGTTTTAAAAGTTAGAATTTCGTCCTTATGGTTTGATAAAACCTCATAAATATTTCATATGGTTTAATAAAACCCTCATAAATAGTCCTATAGTGGGTTTTATCAAACCATTGGGACGAATTCTAACTTTTAAAATCAAAGGAACTAAATTCTAACTTTCTCCAAACGAACAATATTTGTAATTTAACCTTCTTTCTTCTAATAATTTTAATAATGTTTTTCCAAGTAATAAAGTGGAGAGTACTCCAAGTATCGAATCCCAAGGGAATGAGGTCAAACAAATATCCAATTTAAAAGCAAAGACCTCTTTAGAGTATGTGATTGAGGTAACCAAAAGTAAATAAGTGGGATGTTGTGTGGTTTATGAACACAGAAAGTAAGTATACGAAATGCAAATGATTGATAAAACACTAATGAAGAAAGGGGGATTTAAAGCTATTTTTACCCTAGAAGGATATGCGCCCATCTATGTGCCCGCAACTTCAACTAGGTGAAGCTCATTAGAGATTGTTGCCCATATGCACCTGCATTTCACCCTTTCGAGTACTGTACGGTTTGAGCAGAATGCTACTTGATTCGCCTGCAACCTACCATTTTTGACACTAAACAAAAAACTTGTTGAGTGGGGCGAGACCTAGTGCAAGTGCACACTGTTTAACCAAGTAATAAAGTGGAGAGTAATCCAAGTATCAAACCCCAAGGGAACAAAGTTAACAAAAATCTAATTAAACAACAAAGACCTCCTCTAAATTTACAACCGAGGTAACCAAAAGGTAATGATGATTTTGGGGGTTTTATAAATAGCAAGTAAAATTAAACTGAAATGAAAATAGATGATAAAAACAATAATGAGAGAAGGGGGATCCAAATCTGTTTCAACCCCAAAAGAACATGCACCCACCTATGCACTAGCAAATTGCTCAACTAGGCAAGGCTCATCAGCGATTGCTGCCCATATACGCCTTCATCTCATTCTTTCAAGTTCTATACGGTTCGAGCAGAATGTGTTCTGATTGCACCCGCAACCTACTCTAATCAACACTTAAAACCATGAGTTAAGTTCAACACCTATTTATCCCTCTTCTAAGCACTTATAGGAGCCTAAGTATTAAACACATATGTCTATGGCTAATTGAACTTAAGTAAAGAAAGCAAACAACTTAGTGACTCTAAAGGCCTTGCCTTATTTTTAGGTACAAAAACAAAGTCCTATTTCTAGGTACTTTTCCTAGATTGCTTTTATGAAAACCATGTTTCATCCAACTTTTTCAGTATTGGATTTCACACATTTTATGCTAACCTAAGTGATCAATTTAAGCTAACAATGAAACTTAAACTCAATCAAAGTAAATGATGCAAGTGTTGAGCAGAGTTGCTTAAGCACAAGATGAGGTTTTCTTCCTTCTTAGGGTATGATGAACTATGTTTATCACCTATATTTGGCCCTTAATTTAGTTCATTTATTGCTTAAAGTATGGTTGATTGCATGTATTTATGTGTTTTTATTGTCCAAAAGCGTGCATAAGTAAGAGAGTCATGTGAGAATAGTCATTTGGTGATTAGTGAGTCATTTAAGGGGTAGAAGAGGTATTTTTGGGTGAATTTAACCTTATTTTACTATTTTGTAGGAGTCTGCCAAAACAGAGTATGCGACCGTATATTTTTTCAGGCTTAGGAAATGCGACCACATAATGCCCTAATTTCCAGTCAGATCCGTGAGCTTCGTGGTTCATTCTGTTTTAGTCAAATTTGCAACTTACACCCTATTTTGACTATGAGGGTTTAAAGTCAAGGTCAAAGGCATGAATTTCGTGAACCACTCACCCTTTAAAGGCCTATATAAAGGATGGTTAGTGATGATTGAAGGGAGAGTCGTGGAGAGTGGTGGAAGGACGTGAAGAGACGAAAAAAGAGTTTTTACCCTAAATTTCCAATGAAAGACTTAGGATAGGGAATAAAGTGATGTTGGAGAGAATTCCTTCGGGAGAAACTCATATTCCACACCCTAGAACCCTTAGCCTTCAAGATAACTAGCTTGTATAGATCGATTCCTCCTTGAAAGAGGCTTGGATCGACTCTTAAAGTGATTTTTCAATGAATGTAACTTAGTTTCTGCACTAGGAGTTCTCTGTTTACTATTTTTAAAGCACTTGTTATTGTCATTTCCATTCATCTTTGTAGTTATGAATTCTATTTCATTAAAGCATTCTATTTTTACTCATTCTATGTCTAGCTAAATTTCTATTTGGGATTCGGTTTCGTGGATACCCTTAAAGAATGACCTAGGCTAACATATTGCTTTTGTTAATCACCAATTTACTGTGTGTTCATTCTTATTTTATTGATTTTAGTTCTTAAATGTTAGTTTAAATTGACCACTTAAATTAGCATTGAGCCCAATACTGAAAGGGTCGGGCAATAAACAGTTGTCATAAATGGGATATAAAAGGGAAGCCTAGATATAAGATTTTGTTGTTGATCTTAGACATAAGGCACGCCTATAGGATCAAAAGGGTTGTATTTTTAATTATCTAAGATAAGTTGGCCATAGACATATAGGAGCAACTACTTAGCCTCTTAAGGGTGCTTGAAATCAAGGCTGAATAAGAATTAAACCCGATTCATCACACAAAGTCAAAATGGTGATTATGCGGTCGCAATGTTTAGCAAAGTTTCCTAGGGTTGATACTTAACTGAATTTCCATGCTTTCCATTATTGTTTCAAGTCACATTACCAATAACATCTTTGCTTATTTTGTTGGTTACCTTCAGTTGCATTAAAAAGCATTTTTATAACTTGAAATTTTGTCAAAAGTCTCTGTGGGATCAATACTTGGACTTAATCCATTTTATACTACTTGTGGACAGCGTATACTTGTGCTAAGGCTGAAAATAATTTTTAAATAATTTTCCAAAACCTATGTTCATCTTAGCATCCATCAGGGTATCCACATTTTTGAATCCCTAAGAAGGAGTTTAGCTCATTATACTAAGAGAAATAAAAGTGCAAAAGTAAATAGACAAACTTGAATGAATGAAAATGAACTTCATTACATAAAGAAAATGGAATACAACTTTGAGTTTGAAATGATTTGATACAAAACTTGAATTAAAGAACAAAACAGTAGAACAATTACTGAAACTAAACTCAAATTCAAAACAACAACTACACTTAACACAGAAACTGCAACTTCGAATGAAATAATAAAAGGAACCCTAATTTTGACCCTCTATTCTAACTTGTTCAACTTCTTTCAAGGAGAAGCAAGTGTCTACACCTTCTTCTTTCTAATGGGATGTCCGAATAGAGCTTGAACAATACTAGGGGAACTCGATGTGGCAATTACAAAAGAAAAGAAATTGAAAAAATAAAAACAACATAAGTGTAGAAGAGAATCCTCCAATCCGAGTTTCTTAAAAACTGAGCTTTGGCTACCTTTTATAACCTCCAAATCTAGGGGTTTTTCCAAGCTTAGTGTGAGAAGCTCTAGGCAACCATAATCCCTTGATTTAAGGAGATTTGACGAAAAATCTTTCGAGAATCTGTTAAATCTAAAATTTTTGGGATTCTGTCAATTTAGCTCTAGCCAACCACATGAAGGAGTTAATATTAAGAAAGCGGAAGCAATTTCGGATCTCGAGCACTCAAAGTACATCAATTTAACCAAACAAAAAACATGCTCTAAACTGGAAAAAACCAGAAAGTATGAACACATACCTTTGTAGCTCAAATACTTTTGATTCTTTGCAAATCTTGGATCACTAACAATACTTGGACCACCACTAGAGTCTTCCCTACTATTCTCAGCCCTTGGAATGGATTGTGGGATCCTTTGTTAAGAGAATTTTTAGAGAGAAAGGAAGAGAGCTCAAGATAGTTTTTAAAAAAAAACTATCAAAGAAAATTCACACAATCCTTTTGTGTTTCATCCCATTTATAGGCACTAATGAAACCTCATTTGTCTTCCCATGGAAGACAACACTTGTCTTCCCATGGAAGACAACACTTGTCTTCTCATGGAAGACAACACTTGTCTTCTTTTGGAAGACAACATTTGGTTGGAATTAGTCAAGTTTAAATCAAAATTAATTTAAAAACTTGATTAATTAATTAAACCATTTAATTATTTAATTTAATATCAAATATTAATTAAATAATTAGACCAATCCCTCTCTTTTATGACCAATCGTTTGTACATGAATCCCTATTCACGTATTAAACCGATCAAATATTTAAATCACATTTAAATATATTCCTCTCTCTTTCTTGTGGTTTTAATTCATAATTAAATTATAGTACGTTAAGTATATCGCATATAATTAACGTTTACTCCCAAAACCGAATTTGAACAATTCAAATTCTTTTCTCTCAAATTATTCCAAGGCTTAGTCTGAGCTAGTAAGGGGACCTAATGCACCTACAGATCATGAGCTCCAATGATACGAGATTAACCGGCCAAACTCTTTAGCCTAGCTAATCAACATTCGTTAACCACCGGGACACTCCACTAAAGCCCAGTGGCTGCACTCTCCTCACTGTAGATATATTTCTGTCCACTCGATATAACCATGATTAGTAAGTCGATCCTTCACAGGTCGTTCGTAATTACAGCTAGGTCAAATAAACCGTTTTACCCCTGTAATTACTTCTTGTTCCTTAAGTCCCACTGATCCTCTAATGAACAATTGGTTTGTGGTCCAACCAACAAACCGAATCCCTCTCGGGCCAATGAGAGGGTGGGCCCATTGTTCAAGACCCGGAGTCAGCACTTAAGGGAACAACCTCTCTACTAATCCTTAAAGCAGGTAGGAGTGAATTCCATCTTGCATGACTATGTTCCCAACTATCTATCCGGTCTTATCCCCAAAATGGGAGGCTTATTGAGTCGGCAATCTCGGGCCACTCTCACCCATGCAAATCTAAGGATAATCCCGAATAAACAGGAGTTCATAGCACGCTCAAGATTAAGATCGAGTTACCTAGGTCATCGTATGAATATAGTCAGTTAAAACAGTAAACGGAGTTATAAAGTCTAAGTGACTATTTCGCGGTCCGGTCTTATGCAAACTCATTGCATAGGACGCCCCCACTCGCATGTCTCCACATGAACAATTCAGGATCACATTGTTAGTACTATACAAAGTGGGCCGCGTCCATAGTGTCTCCAGGATAAGGTACCCAGCCCTATCCCTATACTATAGACCGTTCTGGCTATAACTCGAACTTGATCCACTTTTATGTCATACATAAACTTCAAGTATACATACTATAGCCAAGGGTACTTTGTTCATTGGATTTGGGTTATAGAATACACAATTCACTTTATTCAATAACACATTTACTGAATAAACCTCAATAACATCTTTATAGTTAAATAGAATATACATTCAGTTTACAAAACCACGAGTTTTAGGACATAAAACCCAACAAACTCCCACTTGGACTAAAACGTCAGTGGAGTCAAACATGCTGAGGTAAAAAACTGCCCTACTGTACAACCCGTAGTCCTAGACTCTCTAGGTGTCCCTCAAACACTTTAGCCGTGAGGGGCTTTGTAAACGGATCAGCAATGTTGTGTTCAGAAGGGATCTGTGTGACAATCACGTCTCCTCGTTGCACAATCTCCCTGATGAGATGATATTTGCGCTCTATATGCTTTCCCCGCTTATGGCTTCTAGGTTCTTTAGAATTTGCCACTGCACCACTATTATCACAATAAAGGGTGATAGGCAAATTCATATTTGGAACAACTTCCAAATCAGTAAAGAATTTCCTAAGCCATACAGCCTCCTTCGCTGCTTCGCAAGCTGCGACATACTCAGCCTCCATGGTGGAGTCAGCAATACAACCTTGCTTTATACTCCTCCAAACTATTGCTCCTCCATTAAGAGTGAACACTGATCCCGATGTGGATTTCCTTGAATCTACATCGGTCTGAAAATCAGAGTCAGTGTATCCTGTAAGGATCAAATCCTTCGCGCCATACACAAGCATATAGTCCCTCGTTCTCCTAAGATACTTGAGGATGTTTTTAACGGCAGTCCAATAATCATATCCTGGATTGGACTGATACCTGCTGACAATTCCCACTGCATAGCATATGTCGGGTCGAGTACACATCATGGCATACATCAGACTACCGACAGCTGATGCATAGGGAATGCGTCTCATATCCTCAACTTCTTGAGGTGTCTTAGGACACTGTTCCTTCGACAAATGAATTCCATGTCTGAAAGGTAATGAACCCTTCTTGGAATTATGCATCTTATATCTAACCAACATTTTGTCAATATAAGATGCCTGAGACAATGCTAGCGTTTTGTTCTTGCGATTCCGAACAATTTGGATTCCAAGGACAAACTGAGCCTCTCCCAAATCTTTCATTTGGAATTGGGTCGCTAGCCATTGCTTTACGTCAGTCAGGAATCCTACATCATTCCCAATGAGTAGGATATCATCTACGTACAAGATTAAGAAAGCTACAGTAGTATTGACTATCTTCTTGTAAACACAAGGTTCGTCAATATTCTGTTCAAAGCCATAAGATTTAATCGCAGTATTAAATCTTATATTCCAGGATCTAGATGCTTGCTTCAATCCATAGATGGATCGTTTAAGCTTGCAAACTTTTTGCTCTTGACCTTTAATTATGAACCCTTCTGGTTGAACCAAATAGATACTCTCTTCAAGATTGCCATTCAGAAAGGCTGTCTTGACATCCATTTGCCAAATTTCATAATCATAAAACGTGGCAATGGACAAGAGTATTCTAATCGACTTAAGCATGGCAACAGGGGAGAAGGTTTCTTCATAGTTCACCCCTTCCCGTTGGGAATAACCCTTTGCCACAAGTCGAGCTTTAAAGGTTTGCACCTTACCGGCTTGGTCTCGTTTCCTCTTGTAGATCCACTTACAACCGATAGGTCTTTCACCATCTGGTTGGTCTACAAGTTCCCAAACAGAATTGAAGTACATTGACTCCATTTCGAGGTCCATGGGTTTAATCCACTGGTCTTTATCTATGTCATTCATTGCCTGTTTATAGGTCAATGGATCCTCAATGCCATCATCAGGTATGACGACCTGGGTTTCAGTCAAACCCATGTAACGGTCGGGTTGTCTAACATCCCTCCCACTACGTCGAGGCATTCTCAACTCTTGAGAAGGACCAGCTTGATCAACAACTTTTGTTGATTTATTTGTAGCTTCCCTAGAAAATTCACTCAATACAATTCTACTTCGAGGCCGATGATCTCTTATGTGGTCTTCCTCTAAGAACGTGGCGTTTGTCGACACAAGCACCTTGTCCTCTTGAGGATCGTAAAATAGACCACCTTTCGTTTCCTTGGGGTATCCTATGAATAGGCATAATTTTGAACGTCGTTCCAATTTCTTTGGATTGGGCACTAGCACATGGGCCGGGCACCCCCAAATCCTGAAGTGATGTAAACTTCCTTTACGCCCTTTCCATAACTCATAAGGTGTTTCTGAAACACTTTTAGAGGGAACCATGTTCAAAATATATGCAGCAGCCTCTGCTGCATATCCCCAAAACGAACTAGGCAGTTGAGCATAGCTCATCATAGATCGAACCATGTCTAACAGGGTTCTGTTTCTCCTCTCAGATACACCATTCTGCTGAGGTGTACCGGGTGCTGAGAGTTGGGATATGATTCCATGTTCTATCATATAGTCTTGGAATCTCAAATCCATATACTCTCCACCTCGATCTGATCGAAGTGTTTTAATCGTCTTACCTAATATGTTCTCAACCTTTGTCTTATACTCCTTGAACTTTTCAAGGGTTTCAGACTTATGATGCATTAGGTAAAGATAGCCGTACCTTGAACAATCATCAATGAAACTGATGAAGTATTCATACCCTCCTCGAGCTTTGACATTCATTGGACCACAGAGATCCGAATGTATGAGTTCTAAGGGCTCTTTGGCCCTATAACCTTTTTCAGAAAAAGGTCGTTTGGTCATTTTTCCCTCAAGACAAGACTCACATGGTGGTAAGGAGTTGTCTTCTAACTGACTTAGGAGACCACTCTTAACCAATCTCCCAATCCTATTGAGATTAATGTGGCCTAGTCTCAAGTGCCAAAGATAGGTACTTGGAGAAAATTTCTGCCTTTTATTTTGAGTATCAGCTGTTTTAAACATCTCGGTGTTCAAAATAGCTTTTACCTCTGTTAGTCTTAACACATATAAGTTGTTTTCAAGTTTAGCAGAACATATTCGTATACCTCTTTTGCAAATGAACACTTCATTATAATCAAAAGATACTTTATACATATGTTCAAGCAAACAAGAGATAGATACAAGATTTCTTTTGATTCCAGGAACCAAAAGTACATTTTCTAGTAAAATGAATCTATCTCTAAACAACAACTTCACCGCTCCCTCTGCTCTGGCTGAGGCAACCTCTCCTGTTCCAACCTTGAGAGTTATCTCACCATCTGCAAGCTGCCTCCAGGAACTGGTTTCCTGAAAAGAAGAACAAACATGGTTAGTGGCTCCTGAATCTAGTATCCAGGCGGAATCATCATGTTCCACTAAACATGTTTCAACAACAAGTAAATCATATTTACCTTGTCTTGCCTTCTCAGCTTTCTTTTCTGCAAGGTACTTTGGGCAATTCCTTTTCCAATGCCCATCTTCACCACAGTGGAAACATTTTCCTTTATCTGTGGCTTTAGCCTTGCGTTTATTCATGACGGGAGCTTTTCCCTTCCCTTTATCTTTCTTCTTCTTTTGAATACCCTTATTCTTAGAAAAAGAAGAACCAGACTTAGTCCCAGAGGACGATCCTCTTGGGAACTTCTTCGAAGTGACAACATTTGCCTCCTTCTCTTTTCCCTTTGTTTTCATCAGGGAATCGAAAATCTGTAGCTCGTTGAGGAGAGTAGTCAGATTATACTCTATTTTTTTCATCATCGCATTGGTGCGGAACTGTAGGAAGCTCTTCGGAAGAGATTCCATTATAAAGCTAACCTGACTATTCTCATCTATGACAGCTCCGTTTACTTCTGCCACGTTGAAGTGGACCATCATGTTAAGGACATGCTCCCTAACAGAAGTTCCCTCCTTCATACGGGAGTTGTAAACATTCTTGAGAGCATCATGACGAATCGATGAGGACTGTTGTCCAAACATCGCCTGTAATGATCCCATGATCTCCTTAGCGGTAATCATGCTCTCATGTTTCTTAGATAGCACATCAGATATGCTGGCTAAGATATAGACTCGGGCTTTATCATTAGCCCTAGTCCATCTGTCAAATGCATCCTGAACAATTCGGTTTGCAGACGAGCCGGGAGGGGGAGGACATTCCTCCGTTAAGACAAACCTTAGATCATCGATAACTAGAATCGTATTCAAGTTCGATTTCCAGGTTGCGTAGTTATCGCCGTTTAATTTATCGGAGGCTAGTAACTGTATTAAAGAGCTCGACATGCTGAAAAATAGAACATATTCTATTAGTGAATTGCTTCTAACCCATTACTTGCATCCAATTAAAAATTTAGCAAAAGTAATAATGTACCCATAAACTCATTATTGTTTTTGCAACGATACTTCAGTGAGTCAGAGCAACCGCTACCGAGGGGCAGTCAATCACTCCTTCACTGAACCAAGACATTCTTGACTAAATGCTAATACTGGAATAACTCTTATTCCTATAGCATTCTAGTTATCGCTACTTTGGTCAAGAATTTACTAACACTTAGTAATTCTTGTAAGTGTGACCCGCCATTTTCAGACCTCAGAGGTCGGCCCCAACAATGCTACCGAATTGGAAAGTCAAAGCTGGGAATGGACCTAGGAGACCCTATCCATTTATGGAGTTTGAGTTGTTCCGACTCCCATGTTACATCCTTCCGAATGGATGGTGCTACTACGGGCAACCTGCAGGCGGAACATGGGAATCTCACGGTCCAACCTAATGGAGGAGACTGTAGGATGTGTTGACACACTTCCTTCTCCCACTTACTATAAATACTTTCTCCATTCACCTTGCTCTTGATTTATGCAAACACCATCCGAATGGGGATGCCCTATTGACATCACGAGGCCGAGCATAAATCTCACGGTGTGAACTTCGTAGAGAGCGTAAGAGGAAATTGATATATCATACATACCTTTTCACTCCCACTAAGTATTTTAGACGGTTTGGGTATAATTTTACTTAGGCATATTCCGGCTATTAATATACCTAAGTCTATCAATATAACGATTATTTTGATATTACCTAAGTCTATTAACCCCTTAAAAAACTTAGGTCTACGAGTTTAATTAAACCTTTTAATTAACGTCGCTCACGAGGAATAATTTATAAACCTTTGGATTAAATTCACTCCCAGGTCGGTTCCCAGGTAGGGGTGTTCCGTTTCCGTCATCTTAAATACCCCAGCCTAGCCAGAACCTTCCTTAGACAGAGTCCCTCTTTAATCATAGTTTATAAATTATTGGTTGCCTAATTCTAATCTTATTAGAACTAGATAACCTATGGTCTAATTATTTTAATTCTAAAACCATTTTAAAACTAAATAATTAAACCCTAGGTTTGTATGCATTTCTATGTTTGAGTGCTTGATCATTCATCACATGAACAATTAAATAAACATAGAGTAAAAATTCATCACATGAATTATGCATGGAAATGCTTTGATGCATTTAATATAACAATTATATTATACTAAGGCAACTATATGTTGTATGCTTTATTTTT
Source organism: Trichosanthes truncata (assembly GCA_033996785.1). Taxonomy (NCBI): domain Eukaryota; kingdom Viridiplantae; phylum Streptophyta; class Magnoliopsida; order Cucurbitales; family Cucurbitaceae; genus Trichosanthes; species Trichosanthes truncata. Next base: position 29,137,908 of record JAWPNB010000004.1, on the reverse strand, counting down.
AATTAATATAACATTTATATTAATTATACTTAAAACATACAACATCTATTTCATAAAATTAATACAACTCTTATATTAATACTTATGAAATGCTAAACATGCATACTATACATTATAACACTTATAACATACTTTCAATGCATGGAGCATGCTTCCTATGGTGGGATTTTAAATCTATATGGCATACTTTATGCACATACAAATATGGATTTAATTAAAACATACATTCATAATGCATAAATAATTAAACACACTAAAGTGGACCGGTTTTGGCATCATAAACAAGCATACAACTAAATTATTACAAGAATAATTTAATAACTAGGTTGAGACGCTTCCGAACACTTCGAAACGCCCCGAACCAGCTTGAAAAACTTGAACCGAGCTTCAATACAGCAGAACCGGATTTTGCTGAAAAAAAAACAGCAGCTTCTGCTCTGTTTTCCAGCTTGACCTTTCGAGCTTGTTTCTTCAAATTGAAGGCCTTCCCGGACTCCGATCGACTCGAAAATTTTACAGACTCTTCTTCACACATTAAAGCTCAAACACTCTTGAGCAATTACAAAACGGACTACAAATTAAAGCTCAAAAAAATGCCAAAACCGAAAGTACCACTTTAGACGCCCAGAAAATTGAATTTCTAAATGATACCCACCGAGCTTAAACCGATGCAAATTGAGTGCTCAAAATTGCTCTGATACCAATTGCAGGAGTTAATATTAAGAAAGCGGAAGCAATTTCGGATCTCAAGCACTCAAAGTACATCAATTTAACCAAACAAAAAACATGCTCTAAACTGAAAAAAACCAGAAAGTATGAACACATACCTTTGTAGCTCAAATACTTTTGATTCTTTGCAAATCTTGGATCACCAACAATACTTGGACCACCACTAGAGTCTTCCCTACTATTCTCAGCCCTTGGAATGGATTGTGGGATCCTTTGTTAAGAGAATTTTTAAAGAGAAAGGAAGAGAGCTCAAGATAGTTTTTAAAAAAAAACTATCAAAGAAAATTCACACAATCCTTTTGTGTTTCATCCCATTTATAGGCACTAATGAAACCTCATTTGTCTTCCTATGAAAGACAACATTTGTCTTCCCATGGAAGACAATATTTGTCTTCCCATGGAAGACAACACTTGTCTTCCCATGGAAGACAACACTTGTCTTCTTTTGGAAGACAACATTTGGTTGGAATTAGTCAAGTTTAAATCAAAATTAATTTAAAAACTTGATTAATTAATTAAACCATTTAATTAATTAATTTAATTATTTAATTTAATATCAAATATTAATTAAATAATTAGACCAATCCCTCTCTTTTATGACCAATCGTTTGTACATGAATCCCTATTCACGTATTAAACCGATCAAATATTTAAATCACATTTAAATATATTCCTCTCTCTTTCTTGTGGTTTTAATTCATAATTAAATTATAGTACGTTAAGTATATCGCATATAATTAACGTTTACTCCCAAAACCGAATTTGAACAATTCAAATTCTTTTCTCTCAAATTATTCCAAGGCTTAGTCTGAGCTAGTAAGGGGACCTAATGCACCTACAGATCATGAGCTCCAATGATACGAGATTAACCGGCCAAACTCTTTAGCCTAGCTAATCAACATTCGTTAACCACCGGGACACTCCACTAAAGCCCAGTGGCTGCACTCTCCTCACTGTAGATATATTTCTGTCCACTCGATATAACCATAATTAGTAAGTCGATCCTTCACAGGTCGTTCGTAATTACAGCTGGGTCAAATAAACCGTTTTACCCCTGTAATTACTTCTTGTTCCTTAAGTCCCACTGATCCTCTAATGAACAATTGGTTTGTGGTCCAACCAACAAACCGAATCCCTCTCGGGCCAATGAGAGGGTGGGCCCATTGTTCAAGACCCAGAGTCAGCACTTAAGGGAACAACCTCTCTACTAATCCTTAAAGCAGGTAGGAGTGAATTCCATCTTGCATTATTATGCTAGTTTTGTGGTGATTTTGTATGTTTTAATGTCTATTTATGTCTATTTTGTAGAATTAGTGCAAAATGGAGCAAAATCGGAGTTCTTGAGGTATTAGGATGATTTTGGAGCCATTTTGGGCTTAACAGAAGATCCAAGAAGTTGAGAGATGAAATGTGGTAAGAAATTTCGAGAGGATGGCATCTCAAAGCCATTTGAGGAATCTTGACACCCTATTTTGGAGTTCAAATTCGAGAGCAATCGTCGAGACCCTGCCTTGTGGCATATCGACGCTACGAAGTCAAATTTTTGTCAAAAAGTATGTTGTGTGCGCCTTTTGATCGAGATTTTTCGTCCGAAGCGTCGAGACACTCCTTCTAGCGTTTCAACACTTGAAGCCTGCGTGCTAGAGTGATGTCGTTTTGAAGGCAACATCTTTTAGCGTCTCGACACTGAGACGAAGGCAATATAAATTCATCATTCTCTCTTCATGCATGGGGGCCAATTCAAGGGTTTTACCCTAATCTTGATAATAGCACTAAATTTGAAGGTTTTGAGAGAAGATTGGAGAATTGTTGAAGATCATGGAGCTTGGGTTTGATGGAGATTTCCCGGAATGGCAAGATCAACACTAACCTAAGCGTTTTTTCCCTTTTTCCTTTACATTTTTTATCTTGATTAGTGTTGTAATTAGGAGTTATGGAGAAAGGTTATAATAACCTGTGTTATAATAACCTATGGAGTACTATGCACCTCAAACGCAGACTATTATAACCCCAGACTAAACAACTCTGCATTTTAAACAATATTATATTATTTCACAGACTATTATAATCCACAGACTATTATAACCCATGTTATTATAACCCACTCAGTGCCCCAAACAGCCCCTTAGTGATTATGAGTAGTTAATTCCTAAATTCTATAGGTATGTTGTAATTAGTTGGACTTTTACTTAGTTAATTTGACATTATAGTTTAATTGGCATTTTTATTCATTCATGCATTTATCTTTTAATGCTTTTAATCACCTGATCAATGATTAAATGAGTTGTTGTCTAAATTGATAGTCGATGGAGGGAATTTAGGCCTAGAACTAGAATGCATGACTAATGTTTATTTACCTAAGTAACAACGAGTTAATAAATATGCATTAGAGGTTGTTAACAAAGGTTCTTAATGCCATGTTTTAGTTAATTAAGGTCATAGACATATGGGTTAATTAATTATGCATGAGAATTAGTTGAGATCGACAAAAGATTCCATGAATTTAGGCTTCTGGACTTATGAATTAGTTGTCTAATTAATCCAAAATGTCTAATTAATTAAGTAATCAAGCTCTAATTAATGAAATCAATACCCTAGAATTATCCATTGTGATTGTGTTTTCCATTTATATTCTGTTTGCTTAGTATAGTTTTTATTCCTTTGCTTTTGATTTGTGTCTTTAAATAAAACTAAACTAAAAGTATTTTCGATAATTAAACGAATTAAAAAACCAATCCCTATGGAGACGATACTCTATACTCGAAAGCACTATATTAAAACTTGACCCGTGTGCTTGTAGATTTTGCAAATTACAATATTGTGCAACACTCATATTATTAAAAATAAAACTTACAAAGTAGATGACAAGATTTAAATGAACAAAAACTAACTTTTTATAGCAAAAGAATGTATTACACTAGGGTTTAAAGACAACAAGTAAGAAAAAGAAAACTTAAACAACAACCGAAATGAAAAATAGAAAATAATACTTAAAAAGTACAACAAGTGAAAAGATGAATGATAGCACCTGAACTATGTTATTTATGTCTTATTTCATGCTAGTTCATGTACTCTCAAGTGCTTATTTGTCTATTTTGTAGAGTTTGAGTGATTTGGAGCTAATTGGAGTATGTTGGACGAATCGAGATAAAAAATGAGCTATTTTGAGCTAAATTGAGTAACCGAGCTAAGAGGAATTGAAGATCAAGCTCAAATTCTCGAGGGGATAGCTTCTTAACACTATTCAAGCATCAAGACGTTGCTGCATACACCCATCAAGCCATTGGACTTGCACACACAGTGTTGAGACGCTATATTCAAGCTTTAAGATGCTACGAAATGCACCCAAGGCTCCACGCTCGACGTTGTGGTGAGCCTTGCTCAATGTTGATAATGTCGAGACGCTTCTCATGTTGTCAAGATGTTGTACATGCGCGCGTAAAAATGTCATTACGTCCATAGTGTCTCGACGCTATAACATTTTCAGTGATTTTTTCCCTTATTGGCATGGACAACGTCTTGACTCTATCCTTAGTGTCTCAACATTGCCGCCTGAATATATATTCTTTTTTTTCTTCTAGGGAAATCCGTGACTTAGTTTTAGGTTTATGTTTTTAGATATCTTTAAAGCTTTGCTTTGTATTTTTTTTTTTTTTTGCACTTTTGTAACGAACGAACCATGGTGGATTTTAGCCATCTTGTCAAGATGAGTAGCTAAAGTTTGTGTTTCTTATTCAAGGGTCAGTCAAGTCCAATTGAAAGATTGTGAGGCTTCGGGCCTCAATTCAATTTCCTTATCAATCCAAGTATTTCTTTTATTCTTGCTTTAATTCTTATGAGCTTTTATTGATTGAATTGATGCCTCAATATATTGATTGCTTGTATGTTTACTATGCATGAAATTTGTGATCCGTAGCTGTTATAATTGAATCCTTGATTTTAATAGCAATAGGGTCGTTTCATGTGTGTATTTTCTATGGCTTTTCTATGATTGCATAGCTTGCATGATAGACTCTATAATTACAAAAATCAAAATTGATTAGGTGTAGCTATTTCGCCTATTAAATCTTGTCTTGGTCATCCCATCATGTTTAATGATGTTATTTGAATTAATATGGAACCCTATCATGCCTAGTTAATTAGATAACAAGATTGGTTGTAATGATTTGTTAAAATCAATTAAATTAGAGAAATTAAACTTATCACGGCTTTTCCGAATAAATAGATTAAGTGCTTGGAAAGTTAATTGATTTACTTTTGTAAGCTTGAGATCATAATTACAGTTGAATGAGATCGTACTTGAATTGGAAACTTTAGTAAGATTTATTTTATCTTTCATTTTATTTATGTACAAGAAAATCAAAACCCCCTATTTTATTTTCTTTGCAAATTTAACATTGAGAAATTGATTGCATTGGTTCGCTTGGAAAATCGACATGGTCCACTATTTCTACAAGTTAGAGTAGGAAGCCAGTTTCAATTTTGGCAAGCCTCAACAACCCGACCAATGAAACTAAAAACAACAACTTAAAAGAAAAACATAAACTAAAACCTTAAGCTTGCTTCCTCTATCGAACTTGATTAAATCTTTTTCAAGGAGAATCAAGTATTTACATTTTTCTTCTTTCAAATAAGTGTCTGAATGAGGTTTAGTCAAGCAAGGAATAAGAACTAGGAGTCGTGGCTTCAAAACGAGATCTTTAATGAAAATGATGGAGTTCTTGATCTACGACTATGGAGGATCGAAGATGATGATTTGAGTGCTTTAGCCACATTTTATAGACCTTTTAGGTCTAAAGTTTCTGCCAAGATCAGTGTGCTAAGTTGTGGTCGACAATATTTCCATGATTTGAGAGATTTGGTTGGCAATTATGTAAAAAATCTATCAGATCTGCAAATTAAACACAATATGTCGATTAGGTCCAGTTGCGACTGCAACTTGGGTGCAATTTCACAGCTTCAGTCCTCTGGTTACTTTGCAGCTGCAATCTTGGGCGCATTTTGACTGTTTTCAAGCTTCAGTTGAAGTTTGTCCTCTAACTTATTTTGCAGTCGCAAACAGGTCACATTTTGACTGTTTTTCAACTTCGATTGAAGTTTGTCCTCCGACTTAATATGTGGTTGCAAATGGGTCGCATTTTAACTATTTTCCATCTTCAGTTGAAGTTTGTCCTCTGACTTAATATGAGGTTGCAAACAGGTTGCAACTAGGCACTTTTACAACTTCTGCACAAAAACACAAAAATATATCAAATTCTTAAAAATGCACTCTTTTTACACGTAATCACTTCCATTTAAAAAATCATAGTTGAAAACATGTTCTTGGCTCGTTTTTACCTAAATTTTCTCTTTTTTACTAGATTTACAATAATAAACACATAATGTCTAAACAATGAACTTAGGTTTTAGAGCTAAATAACCCTTATAAATGAGAGTTATCAAAACCCTACACATGACCTAACATATTGGATACAACAAAACAGTAATTAGAAAACTAATAGGGAATAAAAAATATTAATAACTAAGGTTTAACATCCCTCGAAAGCGAACAGGAAGATGAACAATAGTAGGCTTGACTCGTAGTCCATGGAACCATGAAGTGGAAGTGCCTTTGGTCATAATATCTGCAAGCTAATCATAATTTTCATACAAGAATGTGTTCACGAATAAAATGATGATCAATCTCAATATGTTTTATTTGTTGATGCATGATTAGATTCGTTGTGATGTAAGTGGTGTTAATATTTACATAAAAGCAGTGGCGGAGAGAGCGGCGGAAAACCAAGTTCTATAAGTATTGAAACAACCCACCAAATTTTGGCAGTGGCGTTGGCTCCACGATACTTAGATTCAACATGGGAATGAGACACTGTCTTTTGCTTTGATGATGACCAAGATATGAGATTATTTCCCAAAAAGGTGCAGTACCACTTGTGCTTCAACAACCATTAGGACAATTGGTCCAACGACATTCGTATAGCATGTAAGTGCAATAGGTGATGGCATAAGAAATAAACCATGACTGATAGTGCCCTTAAGGTAGCATAAAATTTGTTTCACTGTAAGCCAATGAGTTGTTGTTGGAGAGTGAGAAACTAAGATACGTTATTAACTGTAAAGGATATGTTAAGATGGGTAATAGTGCAATATTGTAGGGCACCTACAACAGTTTTGTACTCGATGTGATTAGGTAATAGTTGAGCATCATGTTGGGATATAGATACACCCAATACCATAGGTGTTGCTATCGGCTTGTAGTCCATCATCTCAGTTTGTTTTAACATATTCAAAATATACTTTTGCTAAGAGAGATGTAAACCATTATTTACATGTGAAATATGAATACCAATAAAGTATGAAAGAGGGCCTAGGTCTTTGAGCAAAAATAGAGAGTTCAAGCTTGAGATCAGAGAATCAAGCATTGAGTTGTTACTACCGGTCACGATAATATCATTAACATATACCAAAATTATCTACACAACATATGAATTTCACAAAAAAAAAATCAACGTATCAAATCGAAATGTTGTAAGACCTTAATTTTAATAGACATGAACTAAGCTTCAAGAACCATGCTCGTAGACTTTGTTTAAGACCATAAAAATCCTTTTTAGCTTGCAAACATGATGTAGGTTATCATAATCAATAAAACCAGGGGATTTATCTATAAATAGCTCCTCAGCAAAGTCACTGTTGAGGAACACATTGTTCATAAGGGTGTGCACAATTTAGTTTGACTCTATTTTGGGCAAAACCGATGACTGAATCGAACCTCTCGATTTTGAAATGTTCTTAACGAAAAATCGATTATTTCCTCGATTTCATTTCAAAACCAAACTGCTCGATTTGCTTCGAATTTAATCGATCTTTTTTCTCATTTTTTTTCTTTGATAAAAGACTTAGATATGAGATTAAGAATGAAAGGCAACATAAACTGACAGTGAAGGGCGAACAATTAATTTATGAAGTTGAACCATACCTACTAGCTTGACCGATGTCAGCGATAGTTAAGACTATGAAAAGTGATAATATCGGCAAAGGAGAGGTGAGTAGTGGGTGGCAGATTTTGATGTTAGTGACACGATAAGATTGAAGTAGTGGTGAGAAGACGAAGAGAAGAGATAGAGAGTGGTCGACTGCAGAGGAGGGTGAGAGAGAGGAAAGAGAGAGGAGAGAGAAAGATAGGGGAGAATGGCAACTAGGAAGTAAAACAAAATTAGGGTTTAAAGGGCTTTTGGGCTTTGGGAGGTGGCTGGGAAGTACAAGAAAAATAGTGGACTAGGCTTGCAAGGTTGGAAGTAGCTATGGAGTTGGGCTTGAGGTAGTGGGCTATAAGTGCAAGCTTTGGGATGACATATATATTTTTTAATAATTTTATTTAACATTAGTTTGGTTTGATTTTGTCTTCAGGTTGTTAAAAACCAAATCATGATCTAAACAAAATATCACAAATTTTTCACTATTTAAACTAAGGAAACCATTTTTAAAAAAATAACTGGACCAAACTAGTCGGTTAGGCTCAGTTCCTAGGTTTTCTCAGTTTCGTGCACAGCTCTAATTTTTCACATTGAGTTTCCAAATAGACCATTGAAATGATACAACAAGAGATAACATAATACAAATTGTTGTTGGCTTCACAATTGGACTGAAAGTATTAAAAAAAATCAATGCCACATGTCTAATTAAAGCCCTTGGTAATAGAGCAAACTTTGTGGCATTTAATATGACTACATGACTTTAACTTCAAATGAAAAACCCACTTGCATCCCACAGGTTTACAACCAAGTGAAAGTGGGACAAGAACCCAAGTTTCATTCTATTTCAAAGCTTATATTTCAAGTTCCATTATTGTTTTTTACTATGAGCGTGAGAGCATCTTTATAGGATTTATGTTCTTGACAAGTTAAAGTAAATGAGGGAAAAATGATAGAAGCTGCCCACGAATTTGAGCGTGTCACCCCTAGGATGTAAAATTGTGGTGGATGGGTTTGTGGGTTGAAGGTTATGTTGGTGGAGGGAGGCGCAAGTTAAAAAGACAAAGTTGTAAGGCTGTTGGCGGAAGAGAGTGACGGTGAGGCCAAAGATGTCAGGAAAGGAGTATTGAGTGATGAGTATGTGGTTTGCCGATTGAAAACTAAAAAATGGAAGGGGGTAAGGATGTGGCCATTAGAGAAAGGTGGTCTTGCATGTGAGATGAGGAAAAGGAAGATGTGTTTGGGATAGAGGTAGGTTAAAGGACAAGGGGGCTTAGGTAACGATAGGTGACAACATAGGTGATGTGAGCTTTTGAAAGGTGTATAATACAAAGGAAATTTTTTCTCATTGAACCCCACATGACGAGATACACAAATGCGATCCAAGATGTAGTCTAAACAAAGGTAACCCTTATGATTAGAACTATAACCAGTAAAAATACACTCTACTAATCGAAATTAAAATTTAGCTCTATTTACTTACTAGGAATTTATATGAGCTAGAATTGGAATGAAATCAATTAAAATGGGAATGTTATTCCTTTGATGTTGTTTACTTGAAGTTGTTTGGAATCGGAATCGGAAATGATGTTGTTTAATAGTGACTATCGAGAATCGAAATAAAAACAAGATATATTGTAATTACTAAGATACCCCTATCATATTTTTAACTAATTAAAATACATTAGTAAATAACATGTAGTGTAAATAAGAGAGAGAGAGAAAAAAATTATAAATAATTAATAAAAAGGTTGTGGGTCTCATTTATAGATGAGAGAGAAAGGGTAAGTATGTAAGGTAATAATAAAAATGTGGTGGACCCACAAAATAAGGAATAGGAATGAGATTGATGAGGGTTTAGAAAAGGAATGAAATTACTCCTTTTATGGGGTAGGAATTTCCAAATCAGTCCTGGGTCCCACCAATTGATTACATTCGAGCATTTTAGTAAATATCATCAATGTGAATAACAATTTTCATTCTTATTCCTTGATTTCCATTTCTTTGAAGTAAATGAGGCCTTTATGTTTATTGTATGGTCGAAGAAATGGAAAATAAGAGTAACCAAAAATGCGTAAAGTACTATAATTAGGTACAAAATTATAAAGCATGGAATAAGAAGATTTGTTGGATAAAATGGGAGTGAGTAATTGATTAATAATATAAACGACAGTTTGAAAAATAAATAGGCAAAGGATAAAGGGAGGGAAGAATGAGATAGAAGAGAAAGACATACTTGAACCACATGACGATTTTTCTATTAAACTTTACCATTTTGCTGTGAGGTATAGGTGTAAGAGACTTGATGTAGAATACCATGGGAGGCTAGAAATAAGGGTGTTCACGATTCAGTTAAGGTTTTAGGCAGAACTATGGACCAAACCGAACATGTTGGTTTAGAGAGATGTTAAACTGACCAAAACCAAACTTCGATTTCAGTTTTGAACCGAATCACCCTAATTCGGTTCAAATCAATTCAGTTCAGTTATAACTGTTTTTTTTTAGATAAACAATTCTGTGATTTGAGAAAGGCCATTAGAGAAACTGAGACCAAACTACTGAACCATTTCACTTGTATTAGACATAAATATTAAGTTAAATTTACAAAGAAAAAAGGAAGACTACCGACCTAAAAATGAAGTTAATCTACTGATTTATAAAATTTAACTTAGAAATGATTAAGAACTGACCTTAATATTCAAAATTAAGAAGAGTAAAATGAGAGGGAGAAAAATCGCCTGGATTGCCCGACATTGATTGGCTGACGCCAAAATGGTGTGTCGAGTGAATGGTCAGTGATGCAGTGGCCAATGAGGATGAAAGAATTGAAAAAGAAGAAGGAACATAACACTAAACATATTGAGAGTGAGAGGGAATAAGGAACGGAAGAAGAAGAAGAATAACTTGAAGCGACGTCTACAAACTTGCATTTGATTAGGGTTTTGTATGGAAAAATATATATTCTTAAATTATATAGATAGATAGATATTATAATTCGGTTTGGTTTGATTTTCCTCGATTTTTTAAGGTTCTAAATCAAGAACTGAATCAAAATATTGAATTTTTTGCACGTATGAACCAAGGAATCGAATTATTTTTAAAAAACTGAAATGAACTAGAAATAAGGAGATGGAACAAAATTCACCTCCTCAATCCATTTGCAAGACTTTAATTTTACAATTAAATTGTGTTTTGACCATAGCCTTAAAACATAAAAAATAAGGAATGAACTTAATCTTTAGTGGTAAGAAGGTAAAGCCAAATGAAGCGAGTAAAGTCAAGGATGACCGAAAATGTGTATGTTTTAGTTAAAAACCTTTAGTTGAGAAAACTCTCAAGTCTAGTGCAAGTGCACACTGTCAAGTAAGTAATAAAGTGGAAATATTTCGAATATCATATCCCAAGGAAACGGTTGTAACAAAATTCAAAAGATAAGCAAAAATTTTCTCAAGATTGGAACCTTGGTAAGTGTAAACCAATAGTTAGAAGAGTTGTCGTTGAAAAGAAGAAATAAGAATGATAAAGGAGGGATTCAAATACACTTCTACCCATTGAATGGAACTGTGGCTTATTATGAGATCACAAACTAAAACTCACTACACTAGCAAAGTGAACTAGGTTCAACACCTATTTGATCTTTATTAAAGCATATTTAGGAGTCTAAGCAATTAAGCCTATATGTTTGATAACACACAAAATTTGCTATCCTTAGGCTTTAGTTATTGCTAGTTTTATGGCCTATTCAGTTGCTTTTACGTCTATATTTGTCTATTTTGCAGAAATCGAGCAATTGGAGAAAAACTGGAGCTTTCGAAGTTATCGTGGGAAAAGGGAGATAATTTAGTGTCAATTTAAGAGGCCAAATCAAGAGGATAAGCAAAACAAGCTCAAAAAATCTGCGTGGATGGCGTTTCAACGATATAGAGCATCAAGACGCTAATCTACAGCTTGTTCAAGCCTATTAAATCTCAAGGATAGCTTCTTGATGCCCCTAAAAGCATCGAGACGCTTCGAATTTTCTATTTGTAGCGTTGAAACGCTGTATGTAGCGTCTTGACACTATGCAATTTTTCCTTATTTTCAATGCACGCTAGGGTACAACATCTTGACACTGCCCTATAGCGTCTTGACGCTACCTCGATTATTAAAAATTCTTTCTTATGCTTACGAGAAAAGGGAGCCAACTTTTAGAGACAAAGCTTATTTTGAAAAATACAGTGTGAGGGACTTGTGAGGGGATTTGTTGGAGCTAGAGGAAGAGATTTCGAGGCTCGTGATCATGGATAGTTCTTTTCTTTTTCCTTACTTTGTGATTTTGTTATGGCTTTGTATTTGAATTTAGAGGTTGTAATAGCGAACATGAGTAGCTAAATTCATTGTCTTAGGGATAGATGTAGTTGTTGGACCTTGCAATTTAGTTAATTGAATTATATGAATTATTATCTCTCGTTCCATTCATGTTTGTATGATTTAAATGCTTATAATCTCTTGATCACTGATTATTTGCCATGTTGATATGAATTTACACTTGAGAAAGGGTAGTTTAGATTAGACCTTACTTACATGACTAATTGTAGCTTTGACATGAGAATGATTAGGGCTCCTTTAGAAGTTGTTAAAAAGTGGATTGCTTAATACCTTGCATGTTATTAAAAGCTAGGCAGTAATGTTAGTTTTACAACGTTGCATGAGAGTTAATTGTCTCGATAGGGTCAGTTATTATGTGTTTCCTCCTAACTTATGGAATGATTGCTTGATAATTCATTGAATGTTCTTTTAGCTAAATTGTTAGTCCAATTGGTAAAATCTACTCCCTAAGATATTTTTCTCCTAAAGTTTGTCTCAACCTTTATTTTGTTTGTTATAATTGCACTCATCTTTCGAATTTGATTCTCTAAATAAAATTGGGTGGTCATATTTATGGTAATCCATTGATCTAAAAAAAAACCAATCATGTGGACGACACTCGTTTACTCAATCTCACCATATTAAAACTTGACTCGTACACTTGTATCCGAAGAAATGAACTTAGCTAGTTTTGAACACAACCCTTTTATCTAACCTTTTCAGTATTATACTCAACTTAGTATGCTATTCTAGGTGTTCAAGCTAAACTAACAATGGTAAATTGATATCAACAAAAGCAAACAATGCTAAAGTAATGAGCAAAGTTGTTAGTTACATGATAGGCCTTCTTACATTCTTTAGGGCATATACATTTTTTAATCCCAAAGAAAAGTTTAGGTCATATTAAAAGAAAAGATAAACAAAAACTGAGATAAATAAACTTCATATTAAACCTTAAATGAATGAATGACAAATTGTTTAATGGAATGAAAATACAAAACAAACGAGAATTGAACTAATGGCAAGAAAGAGACAATAAAAACAATATGTAAAACACTAAAGAACGAATCAAACTCCTAGATTACTTCTTAATCTAAGTCGATTCTTCCTTTCTACAAGGAGAACCGAGTCGTTACAAGCCTAATCTTTTGAATAGGAGTCCAACTGAGTACAAACACAACAATAAAGACTTTCGTCGCTTACAACAAATCTAGGTCCTATGTAGTTTGTTTTTGTGCAAAAACTCATTATGCAAGCATACACAATCGTTGGTAGTAAATGGTAAACAAGGTCAATCCCATGAGAACTAATGTAAGCAAATGTTTTGAAATTAAGCACAAACTCGACAATGCAAAATTAAACCAAAAAACGCAATTAAACCTGCAAATTGACTAAAAACAAACACAAAAGGGGCTACTAAACTAAGAAAGACTTTAAAAGGCAAAATATAACTTTAAATAAAGACTTGAGAGGTTAAACACGTACTAAAATGATAAAAACAAGAGGCTAGAATTTAGGAAAGCAGTGGTTATTTTTGCCCAATTAAGGTCAGTAATGCTATAGCATTAGACACCACAATGATATACAGAAGGGAAAATTCACATGAAACCAACCCGAACACATCTCAAACTTGATTTTCTTGCCTTTAACAATGATTTAAGCACATGTCTATGAAAATCCAATGTTAAAGAACACTAATGATACCAAAATTTCCCAAATTCACAAGCTTAGAATGTATGTCTACACCCTACAACTTCTACCCCTTAAGGAGAAATCACTTGCTCTATTTGTGTTAATCCACCTATTCCGAACCCTTTCAGTATTAAGAACTAATTTGTGTCTTACCTAAGGTATCCAACTCAAATAAAAACTTGCAATAAACACCACAAATGAATGTACAACTTCATACAAGTGCATTGAATCAAGAGAGTTCAAACAACCACTTCCATCCTTGAATTCCAGCCCTAAAAAAGACTTAGCCCACAACTTTAAAACAGAAAATAAACCAGTAGAATTCAGAAACAATAAACATTTTGAGATTAATCTAAGAGTTACACCAAAATGGCTACAAAAGTGTGCTAATCTAGCTCAAAGCTTAAGAAAAACTAAGGGCAAAACGAAATCAACAAGCTAGAATGTAAAACTAGAAAGAAAATGAGGAAGAAAGATTAGAGGATGATGAAACTTCTTCTTCTTCTGAAAAACAGCTTGGAAATCGCAGTCCTCTTTCCCATTTTCTCGTTTTTGTGGGTTTTCTTCTTTTTCGGTTCTCATTTCTCCTTCCCGAGAGCATTTCCTTCTATTCTTTCCTCTTAAGGGCGGATCTGGCTCTCCCATTCCATGGTCTATTTTAACAATTGTTGACTCCCATGCTGATGTAAGATTTAAATTTTGCGTAAAATTCTGCGTTCAATTGTGGTTTGTGATGTTGTAGCATTGCTGGTTTGTAATGTTGTAGCATTGCTAACCACATTCAACTGCCAACTCATAAAATTGGCCCAAAAGCCCAAAGTTTCTTCAGCCCAATTTTATATTTGAGAAAAATCTGTCCAAATGAGAGAAAAATCAACAAGAATAAAGGAAGAATAGATGATTTTTCAATACTCATGCTTGTTTAATTAAGTAACCAAATAAGAGCCACAAAATCGACAATGGAATGCAAATAACTCGATTTCTTGCGAGATCTAAGAATGAAATTGCAATAATTTACTCCCATTTCATGAGAGTATCATTGGTCAATTCTCTCTTGCAAGCATTGATATCTTTTTTAGGTGTGACGACTACCTTTTATAGGCCATCAAAGGCTAGGGTTTTTGCCAAAATCAATGTGAGGATCCATCTTTGCCATTAGTGCTGAGAATAAAGGGAGATAAGTGTCGAATCAGTCATTCCAGAGATTTTCGTCCAATCCATCGCTGGGTTATTTTATAGTCGCATTTTGCCTTTCAACTATGCGATTGCATTTGGGCTCTTTGACAGTTCTTGCACAAAACCATACAAATATATCAAATCTTTCAACAGTGACTCTTTTTACTCCTTTTTAACTTGATATGATAGCTCAAGCTTAAAAACACATGCTCAGCTTTTTCTTTTTTTTTTTTTTTAATTCACTCTAATTTCCCATGGATTAATCAATAAACAACACAACATGACAAGGATTGTTAAACTTAAGTTATCAGGCCAAATAGGCCTCATAAATGAGAGTTATCAGTCAACAATAAACAAGATAAAATAACATGCACCATTTATAGATTTTTTGGGGGAAGGACCCTATAATTCGGAACGAACAAGCTTAAAAGGTGAAAGACTTTTGCTACTACTTAAAAAAAATGAAGCCTATGACACTTAGGTTTATGACAAGACACACAATTGTTAGACATAATAAATGAAGGACACTCAAAATTACAATGTTTCAAATTTTTTCTAACAACAATAAACGTTGGGAGACCTAATCTATAGTGCCATATAGAGGCATCTTTCTTAGAAAAAAAGACAGTAACGGATGGCAAGTTGAAACAGACCGATCGGGAAGAGGAGCATGATAGAAGTTTGTATAAACCTTCATCAAGATGGCCTTGAAGCATAATTGTCTCAATCAAAAGATCATTCATAACGAAAAAAGTAGGGTAAAATTCAATAGATACCTTGTTATCCTTACATAACTTTGAAATACTAATCAATTTATGGGATATGTAAGGAGTATATAACACATGTGATAATGAATGGGTAAATGAGAAAATGATAAAGTAGAAGCGAAACCAACATGAGAAATGAGAATTGTTTTACCATTACCTAAAGTTACTTGCTCAATCCCATTGTACATAAGCAAGTTGGATAAGGAGTTAATGTTAGTGAAACATGATGTGTGGTGCTAGAGTCTCTATACCAAGCATCATCGGGAATGGTAGAATGAGCGAAAAAAGCTGCAAGTTGTGTAGGAGCAGATTGATATCAGGCAATATGAGATTGGTTAGTGGGTGGGGTAGTAGACTGGTTAAAATATGCTTAAGAGGAGGGTGATTGGTTGGGATTGGAGAAGGGTTGATAATATAATAGAGGTTGGTTCTATGGTGACACACCAATGTTAAGTGGTCAAACTTACCACAAACCTAGCATTGAATTTTTCCATGGGGTGTATTTGATTGTTACTTAGAGACCCAACGCCCATTCGAGGTTTGGGTTGGATATTTAGGAGGTTGAGAAGGGGTGCTTAGGATATCAAAGCCAAAGTTTGACCTCGTTGAAAATTTGAAGGTGAAAAACTAGGTGGATTGTTCTTTTTTTGCTCTAGAATTATTCATTTGAAGATTGACCAAGTTTGGCTTGAATGCTGTTGAGATGGTCCACATAATTTTGTCTCTCCACATGGTATTCGTAACTCAGTAGCGAAGTTTGAACATCCTCCAACCTCGATAGCATCACACAGTTCTGAATCAAAGTCACAAATGGGTTGTATTCAACACCTAATCCTTCCAAAATATAAGATATATGATCCTTGTGCGAGATCGGTTTCCCAACAGAAGCAAGTTTATTAGCAACCTCTTTGATTTTAGCCAAATATTGAGCTATAGAGATTTCATCTTTGTTAATTTTTTGAATTTAAGACTTCAACCTCATAATACGAGTAGAAGAGATGGACATACGATTAGCATAATGTGTCCATATGTCTACATTAGTCGAGAAGGAGATTATTTTTCCCTTCTTTTCTTCTGTGAGGAAGGAGCAAATCTAGGTCATAACGGTTCAGTTGAACTACTCCCAAACCAAAAATTCAAGATTCGATTGGTGTTGAAGATTATCAAGGTATTGTGGAGTGGGTGGAATTGAACGATTGATGAAGTTGTCCATTCCATGAGCATGTATGACATTTAGAAGTTGGTACCTTTATTTATAATCTATAATATATTAATAAGCCACCGTCATGGAGAAACACATTTAAACCATTATATCCCTATATCTATATTTATATTTACAATATGAAAGAAATTTGAAAAGTTAGAAGGTAAAAACCTTAAATATGTTTTTAAATCAATTCAAACCGTTGTGAATATATCTTTAATTAGAAGTAATAATTGAATATCAAAAGTATTTGAACATCTTCCTCCCCTAGATGTATACATATAGTGAGCTATCTTCTTCATTTTTCCCGTAACTACTTAATCGGTTTTATTTTTTTTGAGTTCAACAACATATGAGAGTGGAAATTTAAACCTTTGACTTCTAAAATATGTTTGGTATAATTTATGAGTGGTTTTAGAAGTTTTTTTTTTTAATTTTAATAAATAAAAAATATTTTAAAAAATTAGATTAATTTTCAAAAGAATTTCGAAAACTTTTTTTTTTTGAAGATGAATTAACCAAAAAGAAATTTTATAATGACTAATCGAGAATCTACCAAATTTGTAGTGAGAAAAAAAAGAAAATATTTATAATTAATAGAATTGCTTCCGAATGCAATCAAAGAAATGTGTTATTTAAAAGAAATTTTTGAAAAAGGTAAGATGTAATGACATTTTTATTAAAAATATTTAAGAAAAATGTTTAAACTAGAAAATGTTTTAAATATACCCTAAATACAAAATTAAAAATTCAAAAACTTATTAAACACTTTTTATCATTTATAAAGTTCATAATTTAACTTTAAAAAAATTATAATTTAGGTTAATTTAAAAAGGGAACTTCAATTTTTTTTTTTTTATAAAGAAAAAAAGCTACACTAATTTCTTCTAATTTTTCATCTTTTTGGAGTTTATAAAGCTAATAAAAAGCAAATCAACCACGTGACAAGCGCACGTGTTTTCGTATACAGTATTTTAGACGCCTTAAAAAACCATAGGGAACTGCTTTTTCCTTCTCCTTTTAGCCATTTTCCATCTCTCAGAAACAGTATTTCTTCAGATTGCTGTTTCTTTCTTTCTTTTTTTCCTCAAAATTTCATTTTTCTCGAGAAAAATCTCTCTCTTTCTCTCTCTCAATTTTCCCATCTCCCTGAAATCGCAATCGATCTCCCTCCTAAAATTTTCTCTCGCTTTCCCTCCTTTTCTCGGCTCCCAATCATCCCTTTCAATCTTCTTCGCCCTTCTCGTTGCCAGACCCACCTTAACCACTTTCACTTCCCGAAGATCTGAGGCTTTCCTCTGTCCCCTGTAGCTCTGAATCTGATCAAGAAAATTGTGGGTTGCCTTCGTTCTGTAATCTTGATTTGTTCTTGTTCAGGATGCTTTGAGATATATTGCCTTTCGAGGGTCGGAATTGGCATCTAGGGTTAAGTGATTGGTGGTGGTGTTGATATCGGTGCAGTTCATGCGAGAGTCACGGTCTGGTTTCGATGAATATGGAAATTTCTTGCGATGTGGCGTCGTTGGACGCTGAATTGTTGCAGCTGGCGGAGGTCTCTCCTTTGGCGATTAAATCTAATCCTGATTTTGTCGAGAAGCTATTTGAGCAGTGGCTTTCGCTCCCTGGCACTAATCGGCTGGTACTTGTTATGTTGTAACTTTGATTTCCTTGCATTACGAAGTTCGTTGAATTGGGGGAAATTGTTGAATCGTGGATTTTGATATTTGGATGGAAATGCAGCTTTCTGATTTAAAACCATTGAGTTGCTATAGTCATAGAAACTCAAGACCATGCTGTAAAGATCTTATCCCTAGTTGGGTTGTCTCGATGTCAGTTTTGGGAATAGAGAGTTGCATTTCACTTTTTCTTTTTCTAATTCCAATTTTCGTGCCGTTGATTTTAGTTGGGATTGCTTCATCCGTCGTTTTCACGTGTATGGCATGTATTCGAATTCATTATTTATCTATTGTATCTGTTAGGTGACGTCATTGTTAAGCGATGCAAAGGCTGGTGTACCCTTGAATGTGCCTGGAAATTCTTCTAGTCCTCATGCTTCTGCTAGCAATTCACTGCCTTCTTTATTTCCTGCTGGAAGTGCTCCTCCTCTATCACCGAGAAGTACATCTGGTTCCCCTCGGGTGATGAGACAGAGGGTTGGCCCTTCTAATTTAGGCTCCCCACTGAAAGTGATTAGTGAGCCAATTAAAGAACCAATTCCGCAGGTTAGGAGTAGAATGCACTTATTTATCTTTTGTTGTATATTTGTTAATAATTTCAGAGCTACGTTTCAGTTTGACATGCATTGTTATCCGTCTTTTATCTATTAACCTTTAGTCTTATCAGTTGAACTTGATTTCCTGGGATTATGATGATAGTTTAGTTTCTAATTGGACAACTTTAAATATTGCAGTTTTACTTCCAAAATGGACGTCCACCACCAATTGACATAAAGGAGCAATGCTTGTTCAGGATCAATCAGGTTTTTTATGGACACTTGGATGGATTGCAGATCCATGGTGAGATATCTCAAAAACTTTTGTCTCGTTTCTCCAATGGACACTAACTCTCCTTCTGTCATGCCAGAATTTAGGGCAGTTACAAAAGAAGTATGCAAGCTGCCATCATTCTTTTCCCCTTCTCTTTTCAGAAAGATAGATGTTAACAGCACTGGCATTGTGTCAAGGTAGATTTCTCTTATTGCTGGAGAATGTTGTTCTAGTATGATTTATATATTGGACATCTTCCCCTCTTTTTTTGTAAATTTCATACATCAATTAAATTGTTTCTTATAAAAAGAATATATCTATTGGACATCATTTCTGTTCCGTTGTCACCTTTTGTTTCTCAATAAATATTTTAATGAATTCCATAAAATGTTGCTAATTATGCTCGATTTTGCTTCTCAAGATTATACTTTTTTTTTTCTGTTGGGATAAGGAATAGCTTTGTTAGGAAGAGCGAAAAATTACAAAGACAGACCAGAAAAAGATATGCAACCTTCAGAAAATTGTAATAATTGATATTATGTAGTTTCTAATTTTGATTTTATAGACATTCCCTAAATGACGTCCTTAATATCTTTTGAAACTTTCGGGTTTAATTATAGAATCTAGAACTTCAATCTGTCTTCTTCTTATTTTCCCCATCCATGGATGTGATGCTCTTCTCAAAAGGTAGCTCCTGAGATGAATTTGTTGAATCTTTTCAAATCCTACACCTACCCCACAAATGGAAATTAAGGAGGTAAAATTCTAATTGGTTTTAAATTGATAGGGTGATATTTTGATATAGTCCAACAATTATTGATAATATTAATCTAGAAGGGAATGAGAGACCCTCCGTATTCCAGGCCACAATGTAGTTTTAGTAGATTGGCTGATTTCAAAGTCAAGAATGTTTGAAATAAAATGACATATAGATTTTTTTTATTATGATGGAAAAACTATACCTATTAGTTCATTCCCTAAAGTTGATCTTATATAAGTATATAACTATAACCAATGAAAGATTCTGCAATTCAGCTTCTAACTACAATCACTTGGAAGCAAGAAGTTCAGTGTTTTCTTTTTTAAACATTCAATGGTTTGAAGAATTTGTCATATTTTATTGCGTTGTACTTTTTGTTTGGTAAATTTCTATATTGTTGAGTTGTATATGATAATATCTTGGACTTGTGTTGGTTAAGTATAAAAAAATATAGTAGAAAAGAAATTGCAGAACTTTTTGAAGTGCATTGCTGCTCCTTCTAGAGAATGTGCCTTACATTTTTATTATTTTTGAAGAAATTGAATCTTAAAAGGGTTGATGAGTTCAAATCGTTGGCTTCTGTGTGATTGACTAAATCTCTTTCCTCTAACTAATTTCTAGTTGGGTTTTCTTGGGGGATACAAATGATTGACGATTGTTTGGTTGCTATTGAATCATTTTGGAGTAGTAAAAAGAAGAAAAGGTATTCCTTGAACTTGACGTCAGAAAATCTATTGATAAAAGTGGATTGGTGCTTTTTCAATGCCATCCTTGTGACAGAGAAATGTTGGCTCTCAATGGAGGAATTGAATTAGGGGATATCTTTAGTGATACTTTCTTGATTATTATCAATGGAAAACTTCAGAGGAAAAATCCTAATTTCTCAATTATTTCTATATTTATATTTTTGACAATTTTTATATTGTCAATATTTTTACAATATAGCGAAAATATCAATTGACACCTAATATCAATGACGAACTTTTCAATCCACAAAAATATTGACATGTCAATTGATATTGGGTATGTGACTTGATGACGAGAGATGTAAAAAATGTCTAGTTTTAGGTTGTAGAGTGGCAAAGAGTGTAGATCTTTTGGAGGATGTTTGTACTTTGGGTTGAACACAAACCCTTTCCCACCCATTTTCACCACCTCTATTCGCTGCGCTTGTTGGATTGGAAGTAAGAGACTCTTGGTATGTTAGTGCTGGAATGCTTTTAATTTGTATTGGAGGCTTTATTTTAGAAGGAATTTTAATGAACTTGAGTTGAAAGAGGAGGTCAAGGTTGAACTACGGGATCTTCAACCTGTTGTGATAGTGTAGAAAATGGAAGCAACGTACAGAATTGAGGACAAGAATGTGAAAGATTGATCTACAGGATCTTCAACCTGTTGATGAGATAGTGTAGAAAATGGAAATAGCGTAAAGAATTAAGGACAAGAATGTGAAACTGCCTAGAGAATCGAGAGAAAAAATGTGGCCTTGGATGCTAAACTCCACTCCAAACTCCAAGCCCCTTAGCTACATGGTGGCGGCAACATGGTCCATTACTATCACTTGACCTGGTTAAATGTTATACAAAAGTAAGATGCTCCAGTTATAAGGGGGGATATCATACCATTGAAGAGGTTGACGGAGAGTGAACGATAGAGTCAAAGGATAGAGGACTCTATTTCAAGCATGACAAAAGACTCCTATTTTTTTTTTTTTAAAGTTTGACAAAGGACAAAAAATTCAGATTTAGCCATCGTTTCTAAAAAGAAAGAATTGCTAGTCATGGTGGTTCATGGTTTTGATGATAAGAACTGCATTGGAGATGATGGAACATCAATGCAAAGAATGGAAGAGGAAACATCAGAGATGAATGACAGTAATGAAGAAGTGATGGTGGGGAGTTATTGTTGAATTTGGTTGGTGGGGTTGGATTTGCCCAACACTAGGAAAATGTGAGGGAAGTGGGCATAGTGAGAAATGGTTGTATTGATTGATAGTTGCGTAATGCACATTTGCATCTCTTTAGAGTTTTTGTTTTTTTAATGAGAAACAGAAAAATGGATATATTTGTTATAGTGCTTACATTAGTAAAGTTGTATTATTGTAAATATCTTAGATATATCGTCCTTTATTGTCTTTTTACTTTCCCTTATTTAGGTTATTCTTGTACACTTGTATATAAATATCTCTTTAGTTAATGGAATAGACTTATTCTGATTCTTCCATATTTAGTATCACAATAACATGGTATTAGAGCTCTAGGTCTTTTGCTAGGGCAATCAGGGTTTTGAACTTTTAGGTTTGGGAGTTAGGAACTTGTTTTCTTTTGGGTTTTGTGAAAGAGTTGACCTTTGCACCTATTTCCGCTGTCGCCGCCACCTCCACCGATGTTAGTGTCCAACGCAGCCTCCATCACAAGTTTGATCATAAATATTTGTCTACTTTCGTCATCGCCCAACTCAGAAGAATGCCCAATGGTCGATCTGCAAACGCCCACTATTTGGCCAAAAAAACACTGGCGCGTGGGCCACTCGTGTTGTCAGAAGTTACTGCCACTGGTCCTAGCACCGGCAAGTGAGGGAGGGTGCGTGCGTGGTCGGAATTTTCTTCGATTTTGTGGCTTGTCATTTCATGCTACTCTCGCCTGTTTGTGTGGTTATTTTGGTCATAATTGGCTCGAGTCATAAGTCGGTTTGGAAGAGTATTAGAGTTGTTGTTGGGAACTCCTTTCATATTAGTTTTTTAGGAGTTGTTTAGTCATTTTTTTTTCTTCTGATTTTGTGGATTTAGATCAAATTTTTTGTGTTTACACATTCGTCATTGACCAATGGCTGAACAAGAACTCACAGTGATATCTAATGTGGTTCAATCGGGGACTCAATCCATTCGTGGTTCATCTAAGCAGTCATTTGTTAATTCTATAGCCGAGTTTACTAAATTTCAACCGTACCAAAAATCATCGAAAGCATCTTCTTCATCATCCGCGCTTGCCCCTATTACAACCATTGTTGGGTCAGGTAACATGAATCATTGTCTTTTTTCATCCTTTAGCAAATGGGTCATAGACTCTGGTGCTACCAATCATATGACAGATAATCCAAATTTGTTTTCCACGTTCTCTTCATCTACATCCCCAAATAATGTTACTTTGACAGATGGATCAAAATCGTCTGTTCTTGGATATGGTGTAGTAAATCTAACCCCATCTCTCTCTTTGTCCTCTGTTCTACATTTACCTTAACTTTCCTTTAATTTGATCTCTCTTAGTCAATTCACTCATGACCTTAATTGTTGTCTTTCATTCCATCCTGGCTATTGCTTGTTTCAGGATCTTATGACGAAGAAGATTCTTGGTAGAGGACATGAATTTGGAGGACTTTATATTTTTGAAAAAGTGCCCAAAGTTGCATGTTTTGGAGTCGTTTCTCCTCTTGATACCCATTGTCGTTTAGGTCATCCGTCTATTTCAGCACTAAGAAAGCTTTGTCCTCAATTTCATAACTTGTCTTCATTAAATTGTGAGTCATGTTAGTTTGCAAAATTTCATCGTCTTAGTTCAAGCCCTAGAATCAATAAGCGAGCAAGTGCACCTTTCGAATTAGTTCATTATGATATTTGGGGTCCTTGTCCAGTTGTGTCTAAATTTGGATTTTGTTATTTCGTTACCTTTGTTGATGACCACTCTCGTATGACTTTGGTTATATTTTATGAAAAAATTGTTCTGAGTTACTTTCTCACTTTTGTAATTTTCATGCTGAAATACGAACTCAGATTAATGTTTCCCTTAAAGTTTTGAGAAGCGATAATGCTGGTGAGTACTTTTTTGAAGCACTTAGGTCGTACCTATGTAAGCATGAAATTCTTCACCTATCATCTTGTGCTGATACTCCATCCCAAAATGGAGTTGTTGAATGAAAGAATAGGCATCTTCTTGAAACTACAAGAGCATTATCCTTTCAAATGCATGTTCCAAAGCAGTTTTGGGTTCATGCGATTTCCACGGCCTGCTTTTTGATTAATCGCATGCCTTCATCTGTTCTTAAAGGTCAAATTCCTTAATCATGTTCTATGTCCAACAAAACCTTTATTTCCTATTGAGCCAAAAATATTTGTTTGTACTTGTTTTGTTCGGGATGTTCGTCCTAGTCTAACAAAATTGGACCCAAAATCTTTGAAGTGCATTTTCTTAGGCTATTCTCGTGTTCAAAAAGGATATAGATGCTATTGTCCTAGTTCAAATAGGCATCTTGTATCTTGTGATGTTACTTTCTTTGAAGATAAACCTTTCAATTTATCTTTGCCTAGTATGAATCAAGGGGAGGATGATGATCTTTTCATCTACACACTTGTGTCTCCTACACCCTCTCTCGATCCATCTCCTTTGACATCTGTCCCTACTCGTTCACCTATTGCTCAAGTCTACTCTAGACGGCAACAAAATTTAGGCACATGTCCTGTACCAGAAGATTCTTAGTTATCAGATCCAGGACCAAGTGATGAGCTTCCTATTGCTCTTTGTAAAGGTAAATGTTCTTGCACTTTTCCTATTTCTTCTTTTGTCTCTTATGACCACTTGTCATCTTCTACACGTTTTTTCTTTGCATTTCTTAATTCTATCTCCATCCCTAAAACTGTTCATGAAGCCTTATCTCATCCTGGTTGGCGCAATGTGATGATAGAAGAGATGAATGTCTTAGATGATAATGGTACCTGGTGTTTAGTATCTCATCCTGCAAGAAAGAAGCCTATCGGTTGCAAATGGGTATTTGCAGTTAAAGTCAATCCTGATGGGTCTGTAGCTCGGTTGAAAGCTTGTCTGGTTGTTAAAGGCTACGCACAAACTTATGGAGTTGACTATTCTAATACTTTTTCTCTAGTTGCTAAATTGGCTCCTGTCCGGTTATTCATCTCATTAGCATCAATCCATCATTGGCCCTGCATCAACTTGATATTAAAAATGCTTTTTTTTTTTTTTTGACAAGGAACAAGAGCTTTTCATTGAATTAATGAAAAGAGGCTAATGTTCCAAAATACAAAGCACCACAAGTGGTGACAAAATAAAGGAGATGAGAAGACAAAACAAAAAAGAACAATTAAGACAATAAAAACAATAAAAGAACACATTAAGAGGTACCAATAAAAGCATTCCAGTTTAAACAAATATCTTGAAGAGAAAACCCGGAGAATGATTTAGATAAAGAACACCATGAAGACGATCTCACTCGAGCCAATTCAAAACGATCCATCCAACTTAGTTGTTTATCCTGAAAAATTCTATGATTCCGCTCTAACCATAACTCTGAGAGAATGGCCTGGACCGCATTAGTCCATAATAACCTTGCGGGATTTAATGAAGCTGGGCCAAACAGAATCTGATGAACATTGCTTCTCAAACCATTAGAAACACCCATTGAATGCTGAAAATGGAGAACAGCCTATGCCAAATTTGTCCAGCAAAAGAACAAAAGAAAAAGACATGATTTAGATCTTCTGCATTCTGAAGACAGAACATAAATAGAAGGCAGCAAGCAAGCCCTTGGAGATTTCGTTTGCAAAGTGAGCTAACAAATCAAAATACTGCCAAACCTTGGAAATAGTCATCCACGAGTTTCGAAGACTAAAAGCTTTTTTAACACCAGAATTCGACCCAATTTTTGAAGAACCATAAATGCTAATGATTACCTTCCTCCAAACCATCATAAATCTCCACCCCCATTTTGCCAACAAGGCCATATTCCTCTGTTTCAAGGGCCCTATACAGAGCCCCCATCCTTTTAGACTTAGAAACTAAACTCCACCTCACCAAATGATTAACTTTGTTACCCTCGCTTCCTTCCCAAAAGAAAGAACACACAATTTTGTCTAATTTGAGAACAATAGAGGGAGGCATAAGAAAAATGGACATGTAATAAATAGGGATACTTGATAGAACCGAGGAGCAAAGGGTTAATCTCCCGCCCCTAGATAAAGTGAATCTCTTCCATCTATCTATCTTCCTCTGTATTTTGTCTACAACTGGCTGCCAAAAGAACTCCTTTTTTGGATACCCTCCTAGGGGAAGACCTTAATAAAAGAAAGGTAACACTTTAACTTTACAATTCAAACTTGCCGCAAACTGAGAGACCTTTGATTCACACAAATTAATCCCACACAAAGCTGATTTTTCCCAGTTAATCTTCAGACCCGAGCACCATTCAAAAAACCGAAAAGATTTAATTAAATTATCCAACATAACATCATCATCCTTGCAAAAAAGGAGCGTATCATCAGCAAACTGAAGCATATACACATGCACTTGATCTTGACCCACCCGAAAGCCTTCATAAGCCCCATTGCTATGGACCTTTTCAATCAGGGCAGTAAAAACCTCATTAACCAAGAGGAATAAGAAAGGAGAAAGAGGATCTCCTTGTCTTAATCCTTGAGATGCTTCAATTCTTCCACGCGGTCGGCCATTAATGAAAACCGAATATTGAGGATCCTTTATACATCCTTGGATCCATAGAATCCATTTTTTGAACAAGAACTTCTCCTAAGAAATCCCAATCAACACAATCAAATGCCTTCTCCACATCTAGCTTAAAAATCCACCCTTTTTCTTTTTAACTCTATAAAATTCCACCACTTCATTTGCAATCAGAATTGGATCCATAATTTGCCTACCCTCAATAAACGCACTTTGACAAGGAGAAATGATTGATGGAAGCACCGTTTTCAACCAATCAGCCAACACTTTGGATAAGATCTTGTAAACCGAAGAAATTAGATTGATGGGTCTAAAATCCTTCACCGAACACACCAATTCCTTCTTTTGAATTAAACAAATGAAATTCTCCTTCAAGCAAGCGTTCAAATGACCATTCTGATGACATTCTTCAAACAATCTCAAAAAGTTAGCTTTTAATAAGTTCCAAAACTTAATAAAGAACTCAGATGTAAAACCATCGGGCCCCGGAGCTTTATTTATTCATTAAAAATGCATTTCTTCATGGTGATTTTCAAGAAGATGTGCATATGGAGCAACCACCAGGGGTTTGTTGCTCAAGGGGAGAATGAAAAGGTAAGTTGCCTTCAAAAATCCTTGTATGGATTAAAGCGGGTCCATGAGCATGGTTTGAAAAATCCAGTTGGGTGATTGAAACATTTGGAATAAAGAAAAGTAAGTTAGATCATTCTGTCTTTTATAACGATTTGAGAGTGGTGTCATCTTGTTAGTTGTATATGTTGATGATATTGTTATTACTGATGATGACATTTTAGGTATCCAATCACCTAAGACCTTTCTCCATAGTCAATTCCATACAAAAGATTTAGGAATGTTGAAATACTTCCTAGGAATTGAGGCAATAAGAAGTAAGAAGGGAATTTTGTTATCATAGAGAAAATATGTACTTGACTTGTTGACTGAAATAGGGAAGTTAGGGGGTAAGTCATGTAGTACCCCAATGATGCCCAATTTACCGCTCATAAAAGAGGGGGAGTTGCTAAAAGATCCGGAAAGATATAGGACGTTAGTGGAAAAACTTAATTATCTTACGATGACTCGACCAAACCTAACTTATTCTGTGAGTATTGTGGACCAATATATGTCTTCTCCTACAATTGACCATTGGGCTGCATGGGAACAAATTCTATGTTATTTGAAGGCTGCTCCTGGGCGTGGTTTATTATATAAGGATTATGGTCATACTAACATTGAAATCTTCTCATATGCTGATTGGGCAGGATCTAAGGAAGATAGAAGATCAACTTCAGGACATTGTGTATTTGTTGGAGGTAATTTGGTTTCTTGGAAGAGTAAGAAACAAAATGTGGTTTCACGTTCAAGTGTTGAATCAGAATATAGAGCAATGGCACAACCTGGCTACGAATTAGTATGGACATATCAACTTGTTACTGAATTGGGATTTGATATCACAACACCGACCAAATTGTGGTGTGATAATCAAACAACTCTTCATATCGCACCCAATCCAGTATTTCATGAGCGGACTAAACACATTGAGGTTGACTGTCATTTTGTACGTGAGAAAATACAAGAGTTGGTATCCACAGGATGTGAGCAATTAGGAGATATTTCACGAAAGCATTAAATGGAGTGCGTATAGATTAGCTCTCTAACAAGTTGGGCATGATTACCATATATGCTCCAACTTGAGGAGTGTTATAGTGCTTACATTAGTAAAGGTGTATTATTGTAAATATCTTAGATATATCGTCTTTTATTGTCTTTTTACTTTCCCTTATTTAGGTTATTTTTGTACACTTGTATATAAATATCTCTTTAGTGAATGGAATAGAGTTATTTTGATTCTCCCATATTTGGTGTCACAATAACAATATTCATCAAAAGAGAGACACACAACCTAAAGGCCTTAGGGATGCAGGTCCCTAAGCCTACTTTGGAGGATAAAAATAAAGGGCCTCCAATCTATAAGTTGATGAGCCAGTGCTGATTGTTACAAAATAGAATTGTGCAAGGCACTCCAAGAGGGGGTTGTAAACGGTACATTTTCACAAAAAAGATTAAAGGAAGAAGTCTTATCTGGGAAAAGTCTGCTATTTGTTTCCATCCAAATCTTCCAAAAAAGCCCTCTGGTAGCATTATTCCACAACACCCTTGTTTTCTTTTTGAACCACCAACCAGACAACAACTCTTGCAATCTATCTTCCACATTTTAGGAAAACACCAGGCTAGCTGAAACATATTGAAGAGGAAAGTCCAGCCCTTGGAGGCAAAATGATAATGGAGGAAAAAGTGGCTGCTAGTTTCTGAACTTTCGTTACAAAGGAGACAAATATTGGGGGAGAGAGCCATTGTCGGATGTCTTCTTTGAACCCTATCCATTGTGTTTAGGCTTCCATGAGCTAACGACCAGATAAAAAACTTAACTTTCTTGGGGCTATTTCCTTCTCAAATTGTCTTGGAGGTCGAAATATTAAGGAAGGGATTGTTATCTCTTTAGAGTTTGTCAAGGAGCTTAGTTTACCTTTGAGTGAAACATTGTCTCAGAACTCTTCCAGACTAGAATCAGTCGCTTTGTAAGTTCTAAAATTTCTCTGAAACCATAATCTCCAAAAAACCGCAAGCATAGCATTGACCAAATTGTTCCAGCTTGACCATAGTTAAGGGGTTCCATAAATAAGTTGGTGAACGGCTACATTAATATCCTTTGGGCAGCAGTAGTTCTTTGAAGATATTTGACCAACAAGCAGGGTCGTAGGGGCATAGCATAAAGAGATGCAAATGATATTCCTCCTGTGTTTTACACAAAATGCATCAGCTGGGAGATGATGCAACACTTTTTCTTTCCAGAGTTTTGATATCTATAAGTTTTGTTTACTTAAAAAAGAAATCCAAATCCATCAGCTGGGAGATGATGCAACTCTTTTTCTTTCCAGAGTTTCGATATCTATAAGTTTTGTTTACTTAAAAAAGAAATCCATAACCAAATGTGGTAGGGTTAGATAGTTGTCCTATGAGAATAGTTGAGGTGTGCGCAAGCTGGCCCAAACATTCAAAGATATAATAGAAAAAGAAAAGAAATCCAGAAATGACACCCGTTTTTAAATACTGAGGAAATTCATTGTCAGGACAAATCAAAAGAGCCTTAAAACTCCTTTTGGACGAATGGGCAATGGTTAGTACTGGGTGTGTATCAGACATGGATAGCTCAATTGATTTGGAATGAGTTTGAGATCATTTACAAGCCAGGACTGGAAACTAAAGTTGCTGATGCACTATACTGCATGCCTACTTTGGTTGAATTTAGTTTGCATCAGCATGGTTGGTGGATTGAATACAACATCATTAGTCAGTTGAATACAACATTTTGTGGTTTTACAAGACATTTGGATTGAGAGGAATTACAGTATTTTTAGAGGTCTAATGGCTGTCTTGTGAGATTAGTTGAAACTCACCTAGATTGACCTAAAAACACTTGATTATTTATAAAAAAAAAAACTTCTCTTTGCTAAATTTTTTCTACTTGAAGCACGTGACTGATATTGTTTTTAAGAATTTTTATCATCATCATCATTATGTTGCAGGGATGCCTTTATTGATTACTGGATCAATGGAAACATGTTGACGCTGGATATAGCAACCCAAATTTTTAGGGTTTTAAAGCAGCCAGATCTCAAGTTTCTGACTCAGGTTTCTTTCTGTTCTTAATCGTTTCCTTTCTTCTCTTCTCCCAAGTCCTGATCATTATATTGTATAAATAAATGTCGATTATTATATATATCAAAATTTCAGTATATTTTGGAGTATTGTTTTCTATGAAAAAAAGTTTTTTTTAGTGTTGTAGCAGAGCATAAATGACAAGCAGTTATCTATGAATTATTTTGTGTTATTTCTTACCTATTTTATTGTAACACAAAGATTATATTCGGCAAATGGTTAAATGAAATTCGGAGGAGATATCATCTGAAGTAACCGTAAATATATTTTACGTTTAATCTTGTTCTTGGTAAAGTTGAATATTTTGATTTTATGACAGGATGACTTCAAACCTGTGCTTCGAGAACTTTTAGCAACGCACCCAGGGTTAGAATTCCTGCAGAGCACTCCAGAATTTCAGGAAAGATATGGTTGGTGCCTCTGTCTGAATTGCCCCGCTTTAAATATATGGATGTTTATGGTTTGCTTTATACTTTATCCTTCCTAATAATCATGTCTATCTTTGGTTAGTTTAATCGACTCCTTTCTCTAATTTTTGAACTATCAAATCTCTTTCATCATGATATTTATATAAAGTATTATATATTTGTCTTGATTACGAACAAATCCAGAACTTTGCTGATGTATAAAAGGATTACAAAGAAGTTTGGGAGGATGACGCATTCTTGAAAGAAAACAATTTAATAATTTCTCCTTCACCTTACAAACTAAAAAAAAAAGGAAAAAGAGAGAGAGAACCTACTGACTTAACATTGGAACCTACTTTTTGACAAATGACAGATTTTTCGTTGATAAAATGAGAATTTACTGAAGTAACGAAGGTCGAAGAACTTCCATTGGTAGAATATAACTAGCCGCATAATAAAATCCTAAAATCTAATAAAACTCAAAACCCATTCCACTAGACACAATAAAAATCATAAAAAACCAACTAAGCTTTCTGCCTTTTGAGGTATACAACCAAGAAAGAAATGGTGACATTGAAGTCTAAAGAATAAGATGATTAAGGAGATGTGGGCTTCAATTGTGGGGGATGGAAACATTTTTAAAGTTTTCGTGAGGTTTGAGTTTTTCTTTTCCCCCTCCCTTTTAAGCTTATTGTAACTTTTCCATGTTAATATTTGATATTGTTTCAACAAAAAGTTACAATAAAATTTTGTCTCTAAGCATGAGTGAACTTGTGAGTAACTCGTAAATCCTCATGGCTAGGACATAGTCTATGATCATGTAAAGGATGAGACCAACAACTTCTTATAGCAACTAATAGATTTCAGTTTTGGTTGCCAATGTCTATACCATTCTAAGAAAACCTTGGGGTACACCTCCATAATTTTCCCTTTGAGAGTGTTTCAACCATTTTTAAAGAACTCAGACACTAGATCATCCATGTTTGTCAATATGGCCCAAGGTCCACCATTATTCTGAACATTTCCTCTTTTGGAAAGGGGAGTTAAATCCTTTGTTTCTCTTTCAAATGTATCGTGTTTCAAAAGGCTGAGAGCTTGATGATGTGTAGGATTTGAATTTTTATGTTTCTAAATGGATTTCCAGTACAAGAAGTTTGTAACTTTCCTATTCTTTTGTTATCGAGTAGTTGAAGACTAATATTTCTAGACCATTTGTCCATAAATTAGAGTGGGGCCCTTTGTTCTCTCCTCTTTGTCTAGTATTCTTCTTCTGTTGCAATGTGGTCGTTTGTTTTTCCGGAAGAATATGGCACTAGAGTGGGGCCCTTTATTCTCTCCTCTTGTCTAGTATTCTTCAATTGCAATGCGGTAGTTTATTTTTTCTGAAAGAATATGGCACTAGTTTGCTGTGGTCATGCAGTGCAGTTCATCTAGTTGTATAGATTGTCGGTTTCTTTAATTGCATCAGTTGACATTAGCATTGTTGGTTAGGCACTGGTGTGCATTGGAATTGACCTTGCAGTCCATGTTAGATGCCTGCTGTTGTATGCAATTTGAGTTTCAGGCAGGGGCTTGATAATGGGTTCCCGCAAGGCTTCTTGCTATGATAAATCATCGTAAACCTGCTTGATTCTAGATTCTTTTTAAATTCACCTTTTTTAATGCAATTACACTATATTTGTTGTTCACTTTTTGAATGAACTTTTATTTTGTGAACCAGCTGAAACAGTAATATATAGGATATATTACTATATAAATAGAGCTGGAAATGGTCAGCTTTCACTTAGGGAGCTCAAACGTGGAAATTTGATTGATGCAATGCAACATGCTGATGAAGAAGAGGACATCAACAAAGTTTTGAGGTAGGGTTTATGAACAAAGACTTTTTTGCATTGTGATTAAAAAAAATGCTGTATGTTGCAATCATGAGTTTTACTATTCATAAAACAGTCCCAGATATCCTTTACTCTGCATCATCATTTTCATCTTTGCTGTCATATTTACCCTCATTCTTTCTCCTATCCTATCTCACTCATGGTTTTACCATTTTTTCCAGCTTTTGTTAATAAGGGAGTTCTTCTTTTTTGTAATTTCGTTTTAGTTTTATATTTTGGTCCATTGAAGAGTTCTCCATGAACTCCCACAAGTTTTTGGTTCACGGTGGATTTTCAATCTAGCCCTTCCTGTAATTTTTGAGTTAATATCCCTGATAGAGGAGTGTAATAATTTAATGGTGGTGTCTGAATTGGTTTCAGGTCGGGAACTTTACCACTATTTTTTGCCAGATTTTAGTTGAATTCAACCACCAAAACAGATCCAAGAATCTCTCTTTTTCTCTCTCTAAATGTGGACTAAAAAATCTAAAAGATAGAGGAGATGGCCCAAGGATTTAGTCTTTTATCAGAATGTTGGCATAAGAAGAAAAAGTAGTGCTTTTTGAACCTTTTAATTATGCTTACCCTTACATATGTTACTTCTAAATTGGATTGATATATTATGTTCATGTGTATGCTTATCGAGGTCTCCTCTTGATCATTATTTAATGTGCATTAATCGTGAATTGTAGGTACTTTTCATATGAGCATTTTTATGTAATATACTGCAAATTTTGGGAGCTGGACACGGATCATGATTTCTTGATCGACAAGGAGAACCTTATCAAATATGGAAATCATGCACTTACCTACCGGATTGTTGATAGAATATTCTCTCAGGTTTGTTTAATCATCTGGGATATTGCTTTCTTAGAAATGATTTAACTAGATGCCAGATTTCAGTTTTAAATGAAACTTCCTTAGAATCTATAGGTTTATTTATTTATTTTTTTTCTGTCTTTATTTTATTTATAAAGTGAATACTAACATTAACTTCTCTAAATGATTCCATGTGATCCCAGGTTCCAAGAAAGTTTACTAGTAAGGTTGAAGGTAGGATGGGATATGAAGATTTTGTTTATTTTATATTGTCTGAGGAAGATAAATCATCAGAGCCTAGCCTTGAGTATTGGTATGTTCTGTCCTTATCTAAATTTTAAGTGAATATTGGTGTTTTCTAATATTTTTACCAGGTCATATAAATTGTTTGTAAGATGGCTCAAATTTATAAGCCAATAAATTTGATGGAACATGTTCAAATTAGGACAGATCAACAAATTTGTGCAATTGAATTTTAGAGACGGTGGCTTCCTTTTTGACCTTTGTCCAAGGGATTTTTCCCTTTATTTTTATATTCAGCTTACTGGATAGCCTTTTTCTAAATCTGCTTGTTGGTTTCCCCTTTCTCTGGACATTTTTTTAAGTACACGTACAACATTGCATTTATTATTGTAAAGATGGAAAAAAGTTATAAGTTAATGTTATTTGATCAATTCATTCATTACATTAATGAAATTCTAGTTTCCCTTTAAAAAAATGTTATTTGATTAATAGACATATGCCTTCTTATAATTTTTCATTTAGGTTTGGATTAGAGTGATTTTGTATACAATATTACATATAATTTTTTGCCTCCTGGTTGGGTTGTTCATATTCTACTTGTGGAATTTATTGTAACTTTCTTTGTAATTTTTCGTTTTTTCAATGAAAGTTTTTTTTTCCTTGTAAATTATATATACACACACATATATATATAAGACATGTCTTTTTATGCATAGACATTATATTTTTAGTTGCAGTTCGTATGATTTTTGTATAACTTTGGTTTGTCTTCTCCAGTTTTCCATTTCTTGACCAAGTTTGTGACAAAAGCTGCCCATTATGATGACTCCTCCTTGTTTTTCCTAGGTTCAAGTGCATAGATTTGGATGGTAACGGAATTTTAACACGGAACGAATTGCAATTCTTTTATGAGGAGCAGTTACATCGTATGGAATGCATGGCTCAAGAACCTGTGCTTTTTGAAGATATTTTGTGCCAGATAATTGATATGATTGGACCAGAGGTTCAGCTTCTACTCCTTTATTAGTTTTGTTCTCCTGAGTTAGGATGTGTGTCCAAAGTTTTTGAAGAATATCATGAAAAGATATCCATTGGTATTATCATCGTTGAAAGCTTCTCCAAAAATTTGTGAATTAGTAAATGATATTGTTGTGCTTTACACAATGTCTACTTGCTTGCAGAACGAGAGTTATATCTCTCTGCGAGATCTGAAAGGCTGCAAGCTTTCTGGAAGTGTTTTTAATATTCTTTTCAATCTGAATAAGTTTATGGCCTTTGAAACGCGTGATCCATTTCTTATTCGCCAGGTAGGTGGAACTTTTATTTCACATGGCTATTGACGATCACCTATGATAAAATGGCAGTCAATATTCTGCCTATATCGCTGGTGACAATTTTGACCTTGTGGCTTGCAGGAACGTGAGAATCCTACTTTGACAGAGTGGGACCGTTTTGCTCATAGAGAATATATTAGGCTTTCTATGGAAGAAGATGTGGAAGATGCTTCTAATGGAAGTGCAGAGGTTTGGGACGAGTCTCTTGAAGCTCCATTCTGAGTGGAATTGGGTAAGCCAGTTGTTTTTCAAGACAGTGATTTCTGTTTTGAAAGCATTAATTGAAATTCAGTTCAAATCATAATGACGCTAGGAACACCACTGCTCTTACTATCCTTTTGTGCTTAAAACGAGCTTATATTCCGGCATTTTTGGTATTCCAGTAGCTCGGACCTTCCCATCTATTTTCTGCGTAATCTTCTGTCTCTATACTTCCAATGGTTACTGTTAAGGCTGAGTGGCTGACCTTTTTGAACAGAGATGACACAATGGATGCTTGGTTCTGTTTATGCACCTAATTTTTATTATGCCTCCTTCCTTCAATTGCAAAATGATATGCCATTGAATGGACATGATTGTACGATTACTGAAGTGATGAATAGCATGGGTTTTTGTGTACTATTATTCTTAAATTAGAGGGTTACTTAGGGCTTATTTGGTAGACAATCTGGATTTTGTTTTATGTGTTTGGATTCACTGAGTTCAGTGAATATGCATTTGACAGATGTGTTTTCGAAAACAGTTTTCGAATTTTGTGATCTGAATAGTGAAAATTCCGAAAACAACATTTTTACGTTTTCATTGTATCCAGATTTTGAATATGAAATTTAAAAATGTAGAATTATATTAAGAAGAATAAAAACTTTAATAAATATAGTATTTCATGTTATAAACTTAATTTATTTTTGTTAAATTAAAATATGTATAATATAATATATTATAAATTATATGATATTGTAAAATAATAATTATACAAAATTTATAACAAAAAAACATGTTCATAAATTAATTAATAATGGTTTATATTCAATCTAATATTTAGTTTTGCAACTACAATTAGTTTCATGATCTATAAATATATTATAGAACATATTTTGAACAATTGTTAAAATTGTAATCCAATTTCTAAATATGGTATCAAACACATATGAAAACATGAAATACAACTATGTTTTCATTGAATTCCTTGCTTTAAAAATTCTGTTTTCATTGAATTTCTTGTTTTACAAATTCTGTTTTCATTGAATTTCTTGTTTTACAAATTCTGTTTTCAGATTGCCTACCAAATAGGCCCTTAACTTTCTTACATTATATTAACATTGAGCAAGTGAAAAGTTTATAATGTAGAGTTTTCTTGTGCCCCTCTTTTTTTTTTTTTTTCAGGGAGTCAGAAAGCGGCTTGGCTTGAAAATTTTCGTTTTTAAATTGGCCACCAGTTGAAGAAATGTACCGATGGATCAGTTCTTTTGAATGAGAATGCAGACCGCTACAACATGTTTAGATGGGGGGCTTTGCAGCTTTTACTTATGGAATGTCTTCTCTAATGTTGCTTCTTGAACACAAATTGCAGGTCTCCGATTGCTGCTTTGACCAATTGCGACTATCGCATCGATCATCCTGTAGATTGTACTGATACGATATTCTGTAAGTCTTGTCTGCTTGGCACAGGTCGATAATTCAAGGCCATTTATTTAGTTTAGAACGCTGCCTTCCTTTTCCCCTTCAATTTAAGCCTATTTATAGATAGATATCATCTACGCCCCTTTTTTTGTTTGTAATTTTATTCTGTTTCTCAAAAAAGGGAAAAGAAAAAAAAAGATCCCTTCCCTTAATTATCTTGGGTGGTTCTGTGATGCTTTCATTTGTATGACTTTCTTTTGAGTGAAAGGGCAGGTCAGTGTTTACTTTTTATATCCTTTTTTGTGTAAGAGCTGGGATTCTTCTTATTTATGAATATTCATTTCAAATGTTCCTTTTTTTTTTTTTTTTCTTTTTTCCTATGTTTTGTTTTCCTTCACTTGAAAGATTTTTCTCCATCATCTCGCAAGTTAATAATCATTATTCTCCTTGCTCCTTTCCCATTCATCTTCTCATTTAAGCACTTTTTTATGCAATTTGTATCAAGAGGTATTTTTATCCT
The DNA here is from genome assembly GCA_033996785.1 of Trichosanthes truncata. Classification (NCBI taxonomy): domain Eukaryota; kingdom Viridiplantae; phylum Streptophyta; class Magnoliopsida; order Cucurbitales; family Cucurbitaceae; genus Trichosanthes; species Trichosanthes truncata. The sequence goes on along the minus strand of JAWPNB010000004.1, from coordinate 29,100,775 downwards.
CCCAGGAGTGTTGAAATGTTGAAGTTTTGGTAAATTTATTACTGTTCTCTGTGAGTGATTTGTTTACCACCTTACACATTTGAGAACCTTAAATATACATTTACAGGATGGTTAGATGGTACATATTTATATTTCGTCAATCCAACATAACTAAATCATTAGTTAGATGTTACAATTAGACTAGTGTTTTCATCTTGTGTTTGTGATGCAATATTCTTTTTTTTCTCCCCCATTAAAATTTCTTTTATTTAGCAGAAGCTTGAAATTTCCCTGTTGACAACATTAGGTTGAAATAAGGCTATCAAAGTTTCTCATTGTGGTGTCATATGCATTGATAGAATCCATTGGCAATGGAGACCCCATTTGATTTGGACAGGTGAATGCAAATTGAAATGAGATTTTCAGATATTGATCCTTTTACAATGGGATTTTTTTTCTTCTTGTTTTTGAAATTTATTATTATTTTTTAACTCATATGGTTGGTAAAAAAATAAATTTTCTAATGGAACAGATTATTTTTTTTATTTATGTGGTTCTTAAACTTTTATATCAAGGTTCTTAAATTTTCAAATGTTTTCTTTTGGCCTCTAGGCTTTGCTTAAACTCTTGATGTTAAGCTTTTGTATCGCATTTGCTATTCAATAGTAATTCTAAAATTGTCTTTAATTTTGATACAGCTATAGGACATGGAATTCAAGTTTATATGATGCTTACAAAAACATCATCGAGTACAATTAAAAATCTTAGTGAAGCAAAATATATTTTTGTATGAAGTTATGAAAAAAAATGATAAGTTAGGAACTGAAATAGAACCTCAATATTGTTTGTTGATCTGATTTTGTCTCTGTACTCAAAATTGTTCCAACTTTAACAGATGTTAAAAATGAAAAATATGCCAAATCTTCCTCAAATGTGGAGTAGGATGCGGTCGGGATCCATTCGTTATTTTCTTCTTATTCTTCTTCTTCTTCTTCATCTTCTTCTTTTTATTTATTTATTTATTTATTTATGTATTTATCATTTTGACTAAATACTGTTGGTGAAGTTTTGTGAGTTTGCAAGATTAAGTTCCCTAAGTTTTGAAGTTAATTGATGCTAAAATCACACTATAAGTAGTAGATCAATGGTAGATTGTTTCAAGAATTGCTCCCTCCTTGTTGCCAAACTTAACGAACTTTAAATCCTTTAACATCAAAATAAGAATTGGTCCCATGTGCTTGATTGAGAATGGAGTTGATGATGAGTAAGGAACATCGTTTTAATGTAAGGCCTTAGGCTATAACCCGAACAGAGGAGAAATTCATAAAGAATCTCTGTTTTTTTTTCTACTGTATTTTCTAGAGTTTTCTGTTTTTGGCTCAAAAGAGTCTTATTTATAGGCACTTAGATAGAATCTTTGCAAAAATTAAATAATATATTAAAAATATATATATTTGACATATTTGAATCTTATTCAAATCTCATAAAATCTCCCATAATATATATTTAGCCTATTTGAATCTCATTCAAATTTCATATATATTTTTTATCTAATATATTAATAAAGTATTCCCTTTAATATTTAATATATCAAATACAATAAATATTTTTTTTTCTTCTATATGTAATATATCAAATATATTAAATATTAATTTTTTTCAAATAAATTGATTTGTTTAGTGTTATTATGAGCTAGCAAGGATCCTTATGGACCTACAAATTATAAGCTTCAATGATACAAAATTAATTAATTAAATTTTTTAATCAATTAATCTTCATTTATTAACTTTAGATCACTCCACTATAAATGTAAAGTTGCACTTTTATGCACTGTAGGATAAGTTGTGTCCATATATATAACAATTACATGTAATTTGATCATTCACGAGTTGTTCATAACTATAGCTAGGTTAAAAGTTTGTTTTACCCTTGTAATTACATCTTATTTTTTAAGTACCGTCGATCCTCTAATGAGCAATTTATTTATCATCTAATCATAAACTAAGTCCTTTTAGGCCAAAGAGAGGGTGAGACTCCATTGTTTAAGTCTCAAAGTTAATACTTGAGGGAACTATTCATCTATTTATCCTATATGGGAATGAGTGAATTCTATCTTGTGAAATTTATGTTTTTACCTCCCTAGTTGGGCAAGTCCCCAAAATGATAAGCTTATTGAATTAACTACAAAAGTCACTCTCGCCCATGCAAATCAAAGGACAAGCCCTCACAAGGAGGAGTTCATAACTCACTCAGGATTAAGATCGAGTTGCATATGATCATCCTGTGAAATATTAATATTCTGAGTTAACAGATTTATAAAGAGAGATTAAATATTTCAAGATCTAGACTTATACAAACTCATTGTATATAATACTCCCATTGTCTCTACATGAACGATTTGGATCAAATAATTTATAACTCTTACAAAGTGAGTCGTATCAATAATGTTACCAGGATAAAACATATCCAGCTTTATCCATATACTATAGATATATTAGGTTATTTCTTGAACATGATTATCTCGTATGTCAACCAAATATTGTTTAAGATTACACTAATAACCTAGAATTTTTCATATAAGGATAATCTAATATTTCAAATAAAAAAAATCAAAATTATAAATAATTATTAAATAATAAAAACATCAATTACAACGTTTTAGGACATTAATTATCCAACATAATGTACACATGTTCAAAAATCCCAAATTAAATTAAGCTCACTTTTTGACTCTATAAAATGGGCTTAAAGCTGTTTAGTTGCTCATATTTGTTGTTATTGCAGTATAATTTGATCGAGATCCAACCTAATCTTCCCTTTTTCAACCAACTTTAAAACCAATTCCTTTAAGACAAAACACTTTTCCACCAGATCACTAATGATGCGGTGGTACTTGCAATTATTGGGATTGTTGACTTTTTTTTATTTCTTCTAGTTGTTTATACTTAGGAAGTTCAATCAATCGCATCTTTCGTAATTGGTCTAACATACCAAGAAAGATAGAATCGGGAAAAGGATAGATTTTTTTTCTAGCCTTTCTTTCAATAGCATGGGTACAAGTTGCTAGTTCTTGAAAAGTGCGAGACTTTATACCTTGGAGGATGTAGAGTAGTCTCCAATTCATATCTTAGGTGCACATATTGATAGCAGATAGCTTGATGAATCAATTTTTACAATTAAGACTTAAAGCTCTCCATCAATTTACGTAATCAACCACATGTTCACATTTCTATTGTCTAGTTTTGGTGAATGTTGACAATTCTTCTTGTGCTATAAAAGCGATTTATAAATTCTTTTTCGAACTATTCCCAACTATCAATGGTCTCAGGCTTGAGATCAATAGTGTACCAGTAGAAAGCATTTCATTTCAATGTCCGGATGAACGACTTGGCTAGTGGTTTTCATGTACCAAATTTTCACACGTCTCAAATGAAGTGAGCAATGTGTTATTTGGGATTGCCCTTCCTGTCAAATTGTTGAAACTTTGGTGGCTCATACCCATTAGACATCCTTAGATTATCAATCCTCATGGTATATGACTTGGAATACAAGAGGAAATTTTGAGCAGGTCCACCATATTGAACTCTGATAGAGTTCATGATCATATCCTGAAGTTGGTGGACAAACACTGAAACAATCAAAATGGAATGCTATGACTAATATTCTTTTACCACGATCTTTTCGTTATTTTTTATAATCTCTTCTTCAAGTATCTTCAACAACAAGTTGATTAGAAGGTAAAAATTGTAACACTCGTTAAAGTTTAAGATATAGATGCCAAAATGAGCATAGCTCAGCGGTAATTGACATACACCATCGACTAAAAGATTAGAAGTTCGAATCCCCCTATCCCCAATTGTTGTTGAACTCAAAAAAAAAAAAAAAGTATAGATTGCAATATTTATCAAAATTTAAGGTTCAATTAGATAAAATTGAAAATTTAGGACAAAAATTGATACACGAGAATATAAATTATAAATTAATTTTTGAAAGATAACTAAATTAAAACATATTATTTAAATAACCCCAAAATTAAGCCTATTTTAGAGTAGGTTTCAATAAATTCTCTTGAACTTTCAAAAGTTTATTTTTTACCCTTGAACTTTAAATTTGCTTCAAAATAACCCTTCCGTTAACTTTTTCTTTAAAATGAGGATGAACTAGTGATGTGGAGATGACCTATAAAGTAGTGGTACACGTGACATAAATGGTAGGTTTCAATTATGCCCATGAATTTTAGATTAAGTTTCAATTATGTCCTTATTGTTCCAAAACTTTCATTGTAACCCTACCTTTGAAATTGTTTCTAATCAACCATTTCATTAGCTTTCCATTAAAATGAAGACGAAAATAATATGGCCCAATTAGTTGAAAAATAAAGGTTCTACATGGGTGTACTTCGGCAGTGAGCTATAAAAAAAATGAAGGGTTTTAATCACATTTAAAATAGAATGGTATCAATTAGAGGGGGAAACAAATTTAGAAGAGATAGAGTTTTAATTGAAATGGTGGGAGAAACCATATATTGTAAGGAAAGTCATGCACCAATAAAAATTAATAACCTCTTTGACTATGAAAAATCAAACACTCAAAAACTTGAAGGAGAGATGAGTCAAGAGAAAAAACTTCATGAGAGGACTAAATTAATGAGACAAAAATTGTTGAAAAGTGAGGTCACTTGAAAGCATTGATCTATAGAAGCTAAGGACAATAACAAAGGAAAAGATAAACGAATAATAGAAGTTGTTTCATCCTTAAATATAAGAAATCTATCGAGTCAACTGATCATGAAATAAAGGCTCCAAATTTTGTTCATCCTTTGTGGTATACCTACCCGTCAAAATTTTTGTTTCCTCGCAAATCTTATAATTGTATAAGGAGGAAAACATTGTTTTACCAAAATCTCTAAATTATATTGTTTCATTTCAAATGTGACTAAGATTCTTTGATTTTTTTTAAAGAGCTCACCACAATGTCATATGTTCATCTCCATTTTAACCGCCGGAAGCTAATGAAATGGTTGTTTTGAAACAATTTTAATGGTTAAGGATTAAAACGAAAAATTTGAAATGTTAAGGGCATAATTGAAGCATATCTCAAAGTTGAAGGCTATAATTGAAACCTACTACTTTTGCCATGTGTACCACTATTCTTCAAGCCCATTACCACAACAATTTTCCATTTTTATTTTAAAGGAAAAGTTTATGGAATGATTATTTTGAAACAAATTTAAAGTTCAAGTGTAAAAATGAAACTTTTAAAAGTTCAAAGACATTATTAAAACCTACTTAAAGTTGAGGATTATTTTGTATAATTTAGCTAAAAAAAGAAACCCTTAACCCTTTAATCTCACTCTAACTCTCACGTGCTCCACCTTGATTAAAAAGTTATAGAAAATGGGACTTATAGGGGTTATTTGGGCACTGAGTGAGTTATAATAACATTGATTATAATAGTCTATGAAATTATATAATATTGTTTAAAATGTAGAATTATTTAGTTTGTGGTTATAATAGTCTATGTTTAGGTGTAGAATACTCCACAGGTTATTATATAACCCACGCCCCAAACAATCCCAAAGATTCTACCCCTCTATATAATAATATAATAATAATAATAATTTTGTTTAATTTATTTCTTTTATTTGACCTTAAATACACATTTTTTGGGTAGAAAAACCCCTAAGAGAGCCGTTGAAGCCAAACCAATTTCTCGTTCATCTCTACCAGTGCCAGAACCTCCCCAAACCCCGACGAACAAGGAGAGCAATTTTTTCCAGTCGGCGATCGGAGATGAAGGTGGTGGCATTGGTAAGCGGCGGCAAAGACAGTTGCTTCGCCATGATGAAGTCTATTCAATACGGCCACGAGGTTTCGTTTTCCTTTTCGATTCTCCCTCTTAATTCTTCTTCTTTTGTCTGGCTTAAGAGAACAATGTTTACTGGCACTTACATTTTGCTTCTTCTCTCAATTTTCGTTCGTTTGATTTTCTATTTCATGTAAACTTATGACGCTGCTTGGTTGTGTTGTTCTATGTTTGGTCTAGATTGTAGCGTTAGCTAATTTGATGCCTGCCGATGATTCCGTGGATGAGCTTGATAGTTACATGTATCAAACTGTAAGTCTTCGTGCCCTCCTCCTTATGCAAAACATGCACGCGTTCACTTACAATTTTGAAGTAAACGGTTGATTTGGTTTTTGACAATCAACTATCGGTCTCCTTAATCATGGAAGTGTTTGTTTTTGTTTTAGGTTTCCAACTCTTCAACTACAGCCCTGTCTTACATGTTGAAAAATTCTCTGTGAAAAAACAGGCACAGTTTTTTTCGTTGGAATTGGGAATAAATAAGTTATGTTTCCTTCTCCATTTTCAAAACTGCAATTAAAATTAAATACCTGCATTGGTTGATGGGGTTGGGATGGTTGATTTTCCTTTCTTTTCCCCTTCTTTTCCACCAAGAAAGTTTAGTTAGTATAGCTTTGAGATTAAGTTTCTTATAAAACCTTGGACTTGACCCTTGAGTTACCCCACTCCTTTGGTTCGCTGTTAATATTTTTTATCAACCCAACGTGTTGGGTTATAACTATAAGTTTATAACCTTCTTTACTTTGAGATGGAACCGACCCAAATTATTATTAATTAAAAAGACATATCTTTTTGTTATAATAATTTTTTCATATTTATTTTTATTTAACTCCTTATAGGAGTTTGTATCTTTCGAATGTACTTGTAAGTTGTAACACTTTACTAATCAATGAAAAGTTTGTTTCTTGTTAAAAAAAATTGCTTATATACACATGCACACACATTGATTTCATTTCACGTATTCTTTTAGATATTTTACTCTCCGCAATTTCAAAAAATATAAATCCCTAAATCTTTGAAATTTTATTTTTCATACATGACTTTGTAACTACCAATGTCTGAAAATTAGAAGATAAATATTGAAGTACTAATACTTTTTATTTTATTTTATTTTATTTTTAAATTTTTTATTTACAAAATTGTGAATAAATAGTTTGGGCCATCCGAACCAACCTAACCCGAATATTTTATTGTTGCATTGAGTATCTCATTTAATAAGAGGTATTTAAGTTAGAAAAAGTTGCAACTTGAATAATTGGATTGAGTTTAATAAGTAACTAATAACCATAATTAGTTACCGCACTCCTTTGAGTTGAGCCTTGAATTCCCTCACCCCTTTTGGGATTATATATATATATAGATTGTCATTTGAAAAGTAATTGAGGACTTGTAATCTATGATTGCTAATTTGGGTTATTGGCTATAAATCTTCAGGTTGGACATCAAATTATTGTTAGCTACGCAGAATGCATGGGAATTCCATTGTTTAGGAGGCGAATTCAAGGATCCACAAGGCAAGCCTATTAAAAAAGGAATTTCTTTGGTTAAAAACATCAGCTTGGTGTGTGTGTGTGTTTATTTTTGGAATAAGAAACACAACACTTTTCATTAAAAAGTCGGTAACAAGCATGGACAATTATTTTTTATGCAAATGGCTAGTAGGAGGATCTTGTCGGTCTGTAATGGTCCACCTCTTTTTGATGTAGGGTTACTTTCAGGATTTTTACATTTTGTTTTAAGGCTGTTTTAATGCCTTTAGTTTCTTTAGTACCCTCTGATTATTAGTTTTACCGTGGGGATAAGTTGTTTTGTCTTTTAACTGCCGGTTGTACTTATCCAGAAGGTAGCCAGTTGTAAATCAGCATTTAAAGACTTGTAATTACTGATTTCATAATTCATTGAATAAAACTTGATACTCCAAGATTTCTCCAAGATTTGGTCTTCACCAACTGGTATCAGAGCACCTCGTGAAAGGGCCTGATGGCTGGAAAAAATACGGCCTGATGGCTGGAAAAAATACCAGCAAAACCAATGATCCCTCACCTTTTGATGCGGAAGCATCTTCATCTCCTTCATCTAGCGATCTCAACCATCGTGTGTCTGCTGTAAAAATCCTGAAAGTAACCCTACATCACTTTTTCTGATTAAGGGAATCTATTTGGCAAGTTTTTTTTCTTTCTTCTCTTTTCTTTTTTTTTTTTGGCAATTTTATGGACCATTTTGCTTGAGAGAATTAGTAGTGTTTTTAGAAGTGTAGAGAACTTTTGGGGGTGGTTTGGGCCTTGGTTAGGTTTAACGCCTTCATTTGGGTTTTGGTAACTTAGGAGTTAGGAGTTTAGTGCTTTTCCTATGTCCGCAGCTCTTCTTGTAATAGCTATTTGGTTTTTGTTATTTTGCCTTTGTATCTCATGTCCTGGACTTCCCTTTTCTGTACTTCAATTCCGTACTTCTATTTTTATTGTATGAAAGCTGGTTTTTCATTGAAAATAGTTGTTTGTGCAAAAAAATTGCATCATCCATTCATGTAGTTGTATGATTCATTGCATCAGGTTATTTGCACAAATTGGGAGGCTTTTATTCATCCCTCATAAGTTCTGTATCCCTAGTTTTTATTTATTTATTTATTTTTTCACTCTTTTGGGAGTTTGTATCATTGAACATTATTGTTCCTTTTCGTTAATCGAAAAGTTTTGTATCTTGTTTAAAAAAGATACAATGCATTAGGTCCCCCTCTTTCTAATGGTTATTATTTTTTGGAATTATTCTAGGCATCAGAAGCTTAACTATAGAATAACTCCAGGTGATGAAGTGGAAGATATGTATATTTTGTTAAATGAAGTGAAGAGGCAATTACCTAGTGTCACCGCAGTATGCTCTGGTGCCATTGCATCTGATTATCAAAGATTGCGGGTAGAGAGTGTTTGTTCAAGGCTAGGACTTGTTTCCCTAGCATATTTGTGGAAACAAGATCAATCATTGCTTCTACACGAAATGGTAAATAACATTTATATAAGCTATAAAATGGACGTGCAACATTTGAACTCTACTCATTGAAGTCTTCTCCCTCTTCTTTTGAACTAGATAAACAATGGAATTTTGGCCATCACGGTGAAGGTATAACTCTCTCTCTCTCTCTCGTTGTGTGTGTGTTTTGGGGGGGGGGGGGGGTTGGTGGAGAGGGTGATGTTTTGGCGAGATGAAATTCTTGCATTAAATTATACCATGCATGCTCTGTCTAATCAGTCGTAAAGATATTTTTTTATCATTAACATGTGCTATGACCAGATATGATTGAATAACTAAATTCATTTTTGTAATGATTATGCATGCATTAGTATGTTTATATCTTTTAACATGGATGACGTTCGACCAAAATAAATGTTCGGAGCATTATTTTATTCCAAAAGTTTGAATTATTCTTTTTTTCACTAAAAAATCTAAAGTGAGTAGGGATATGCATCCATTTGCAAATGCACAAAATTGAATTTTTGAACCAGTAGTGGAATAGAGATTGCTATGCGGTGGTGGAGGAGGTACTTCTGAGCTCGCTCTTTCGTGAGAAGGGTAAAGTCTTGTGGCATGCTAGTTTTTTTTTCCATTCTCTGGCGTATTTGGCTTGAGCGTAATAATAGGATTTTTAGGGACGTGGAGAGGTCGCGTAGTGAGGTTTGGGAGGTGGCGAGGTTTAATGCCTCGTTGTGAGCTTCAATCACTAAGCCTTTTTGTAATTATGTTATTGGTTTGATTTTGTTGGACTGTTGTCCCTTTTTGTAGCTAGTTCTAGGTCTCCCTTTTTGTTGGGCTTGTTTTTCTTTCATCTTTCTCACTGAAAGCTCGGTTTCTTACCATTTTTTTTTTTGAACCAGTTGTTAAACGTAGTTTCTCCAATGCCTACCTGACTATCTAAGTTCTAATTACAGGCAATTAATCTTCTTTGTAATTCTTTTTTGAGGTCGTAGTTTCTCCAATGCCTACCTGACTATCTAAGTTCTAATTACAGGCAATTAATCTACTTTGTAATTCTTTTTTGAGGTGGTGTGGGAACTGTCGATATTTGTATTGAGGCACTGAAAGGATTACAAGATGGAGGAGAGTTGGGAGCTCTCCTACCCTCCCAATCTCAAACTATTGGAACATTAATCCAATGTTTGCCAACCACCCCAAGCCTCCTAACCAGCACTATTTAAACCGAGAGTCATCCTAAAGAAATTCTGCAGAGGGGTATGCTGTTTTTGGCCGTGTCCCCAAGTTGGTGTTCTAATGCAAGCAAAATGATGAAACATTGGACCATTTATTCATACACTGCCCTTATGCTTGGAACTTTTGGAGCAGAATCAGTACATCTTTTGGTTGGCATCTGCACATTCCTTGGAATGTTAAGGATCTTCTTGCCACTGTCTTGTTGGGTCATCCTTTTAAGGATGCTAAAGCTAGGTTGTGGAAACAAATCACCAGGGCCTTTCTTTTCTTTGGAGGGAACGTAATGATAGAGTTTTTTTGGACAAGGAGCAACTGTTTAACGAGCTCTTTGATCTCGTTATTTATTATGCTATTTCTTGGTTTAAAGTATCTAATCTCTTTGTTTTCTATAGTTATGCTTCCCTTTTAACCAATTGGGAGAGCCTTTTGTAATCATCAAGGATTCTCTATCCTTTTTGTAAATTTCATACATCAATGAAATTGTTTCTTATAAAAAACAAACTATTTAAACCTCTTTCCGTACCATTACAAAGTTTACTTCTGCTTGACTCACTGTTTCAAACTCTAACTATCCTGCATTATTATACACGCAATTTCAATGATAAAATGAAATGTATAAAAGGGGAGAACCTACCATAAGGAAGTTACTGAATGGTTTTTGATAGGATCCTGATCGTGAGAATGGAAGTAAGGAAATTGCATTACAATATAAAAGAAAATATATTGGGATGGCCTTTTGAGAGGGCTCTCTCTCCCTCTCATAATTAACCAATTCCCAAAATTGTACTTTTGCCCCCAACTTCCTGATGGTTTTATTCTTTTCAAAATGCTTGAGCTGTGATGAAAAAGCAATGCATGCTTGTCTGAGGGTGTCTCCTAGGCATGTGCCTGTCTAATGCTGTTCAAAATAGAGATGCTATTGTATCAAGATATTGGAGTTTATTCTCCATTTTGATGTTAAAATTGATGGCCTTTCTGATGGTTATTTTTTTTGTATATCATCAAGTAAAATAAATCCCTTTTATTTATTTTGATGGCTTGAAATTACTCTGGTCTACTTAGGTTGCAGCAATGGGATTGGATCCTGTGAAGCACTTGGGCAAAGAATTAGCATCTTTGGATTCAGATCTACATAAGTTGAACAAGTAATTAATAATGTTATGTTAGCTTTTGAATGGTAGTTTGACAAGCACCATTAGCACAACTATTATCTTTTTCATTTGTTTCGACAGATTATATGGGATCAATGTATGTGGTGAAGGTGGGGAATATGAAACGTTGACCCTTGACTGCCCTCTTTTTAAGGTATGTTCTGAGTTTTTATCCTATGCAATGTTGGTTAGCAGTTGGTAATATGTTTCCATTTTTGCTTAAGCTATTTTAATTTTTTCTTTATTAGGAACATTGCTGTAATACCAAGGAAAGACAATTTTATTGATGATAATGCATCTTACAGCCTAATCCCAAGTCCTTAAAACAGCCTTCTAACGACTTTCTAACGGCTGGAAAAGCTAACAGAAAGTTAAATAGCCTTCTCACTTCTCTAACTAGAAAAGCCAACAGAAAGAAAAATTTAAAAATACCACATGTTAAAGGCTTTAACTAACCAGTCAACTAACTTAAGTAGCTGTTTGAAGGCCAAAAGATGACTGGAAAAAAAACTTGACCCGAGTCAGGTGGCTAAGCAAAAAGTGTCTGGTGGGTGATACTCATAAAGATCTGCCACATTGAACGTTGGAGTGATCTTGAATTCTGGCGGCAAGTCCACATTAGAAGCATTCTCTCCTTCTTCACAATAGGTAAAGGACCAATTTTCTTAGGATGAAGCTTGCTGTAAGTACCTGTAGGAATTCGAGATTTCCAAAGATGCACCATAACAAGATCTCCTTCTTTGAAGGATTTGGCGCTCCTATGCTTATCCACGACAGCTACTTGGAATTAGATTTCTCTAGGTGGTGTTGGACTTCCTTGTGCAATTCTGTGATACACTCTGCCATCTCCTTAGCTTCTTGACTAAAATCGAAGGAAAATTATCTAGGTCTAACGTTAATCGAGGCAATTTAGTGTAAACAATTTCAAAGGGGGACTTCCATGTGGACCTATTAAGCAAGTGGTTGTATGCAAATTTTGCTTGTACAAGCTCAAATTTCATTAGTTTGGTTTGTCTCCACTATGATGCACTATATCAAGTTGCATAGAGAAAGAAGGCTAAAAAATATATAATAAATCTAATTTTCCTAAACCATCATGGGTTAGCCTAGTGGTCATAAGGGCCTTGGGAAAATAAGAGGAAATGGGTTCAATCTATGGTGGCCACCTACCTAGGATTTAATATTCTACGTGTTTCCTTGTCAACCAAATATAGTAGGGTCAGGTAGTTGTCCGGTGAGATTAGTCGAGGTGTGCGCAGGCTGGCCCGAACACTCATCGATATTAAAAAAAAAAAATCTAATTTTCCTAATTTTCTATTTACAAGAATGTTCTAACTTTGACACTCAATTTTTAATAACTTGGAAATAAATTCTTGGAACAAAAAATGTTTAGGTGAATTAGTTTGCAATCTCATCATGGTAAATCACTCTCAAACTTTGGTCAAGTTAATGTGCGTATAACGTTTCTGGGGTTGCCAAATAACATATCAATTTTTCAGAGTGCTAGGATTGTGCTCGACGAATTCAAAATTGTGATGCACTCATCAGATTCCATAGCACCAGTGGGGATCCTTCATCCTGTTTCCTTCCATTTGGAGTATAAGGCAAAGACCTCTTCTCTTGGTATCTGTGACAACAACAATTCAGTTGACCATGGGAAAGTGGGTCTTCTATTCGAAATTCAAGGAGATTGCTTTCACGGTAGCGACACATTACAGTCTGTTGCTGACGCCTCTAGTGCCAGTCATATACTTGATGATGTTCCAGATGATAGAATTCAAATTTCTTGTTCAAGGATGCAGAATACATTTGCGATTTGTGGCTGGTTGCAAGATTCATGCGATACTTCTCCAGGTTGATTAAAGATACTGAGTTTTAAAGGAAAAACTGTCATATTTACCTTTTCAACTTTCAGCCTATATTTTTTGTGAGTACGCTCAAGTCTTTGATTGGCAGGTCTGCAGGATGATCTAAATGCTGTTCTCAGGAAAATAGAATCAGAACTTCTAGGGCGTGGTTGTGGATGGAAAAATGTGCTCTATATTCATCTTTACCTTGCTGATATGGATGAGTTTGCTTTGGCTAATGAAACATATGTCAGTTTTATAACACAGGAGAAGTGCCCTTTTGGTGTCCCATCACGCAGTACAATTGAATTGCCTCTACTGCAAGTGAGATTAGGAAATGCATATATTGAAGTTCTGGTGGCAAATGACCAAACGAAAAGAGTTCTTCATGTTCAGAGTATATCATCTTGGGCGCCTAGTTGCATTGGACCATATAGCCAGGTAAAAATGCCTTTCTTGCATAACTTAATGATCTTAACTTGGAAAAAAATGATTTCACTCTTTAAGCTATTCTATTCAGACCCTGTCAAATTACATTTTTAGGGAAATAGATCTGTTATTGATTAAATTCTGGTGTCATGAAGTTGGATTACCATGTACATTTCATCATTTTCGTCAAAAATTTGACTGAAATCTTCACTTTGAGATATTATCATCTAGTAATTTCTCATCTGTTGACTAAACCGAAACCTTTTATAGAGGTCCAAGGAAATTATTTGATGTATAAAAACATAGCAAAGTACATATGTAACTAAGCATTCCTTTGTGCATTCTTATTACATGGATTAGAAATCTTGATGGTGGACAAGATCTCATAAATAGAGGTCAAATTAGTTCTATAGCTTCTGTGCAAAAATATTAACATTTTAAAATGCATTTTCTGTACCTATCTATTTTGGGTGTCTATTTTGGGGAAGGGGATTGATGTAGTTGTAATTATTAGATTATTGTGATAGTATCTTTACAATATTGGGTCTCACCTCTTCATAAGGTGAACTAGTTTTTACATTTGGAAATAAGACTAATAATCATTCCTCTCAAAGTTAATATGGTATTGGAGCAGGAAATTAAACCCTAACCCTAATCCTAGCAGCCCCTTGTTGCTGTTAGCTGTCGCCATGCCATCACCATCTACTTGGTGGTTTTCATTCCTCTAGCCCTTTGTTCGATGGTCACATCTGTTTGGGTTGGATCTGAGCAAAGTTTCCTTCATTAGCTGCTCAAGTCGTTTTGTTTGCTACTAGGATTTTGCAGCCACACACATCTTCATGTCTTTGGGCTGGTGTTCATTCACTAGGTTTCCTTGCGATTGAGTGGTCATCGATGTTTTCTCTATTCACTGTTGTTTGTTCTTGTTTGCTGGCGTTTCTGCAAATTCACGTGGTTGCTGGTGGCAGTCTGGTCATAGGTGTTCCTCGACTGTAACATTGGTAGTCTGGTCAGTTGTTCACGTGGTTGTTGCTGCTCATTTGTGGGGTTTCTGGTACATCTAAGTTGATGTTTTGTGTTTGCTTGTCTTGGCTGAATTAGTAACAATGTCAGAACTGAAGTAATTTCGAAAACAAAGAAGTCACTTGGTGCTAAGGTATTTGAAACCAGGCTAAACCTTAGTAGATCCTGTTCAAACTACTGAGATTCAACATATTGAAAACAATTTCTTTCATGGGTCTTAAAACATTCAGATATATTTTTGTGAGCATAGAAAAATTGGCTATTTTATTGGAGATATAAAAGCATCAGACCACCAGTTGCAGATAATCTTTTATATACTACTTGGGACGTTGAAATTTCCATGGTAATTACTTGGTTAGTTAACTCTATGGATGAAGATACAAGTGCCATCTATATGTGTTATTTTATCACAAAGGAATTATGGGATAACATGGACCAAATGTATTCTGATTTGGGCAATCAGTCACATGTCTTTGAATTGAATTGAAAATTGGGTGAAATAGATACGGTTCTTCTGAAAAGGATTTGGCAAGATCTTGACCTTTTTGACACCTATGAGTGGACCACCACAAGAGATTCTAAGTCTAAGCATCACAAAAAAGGCTGTAAGAGATGGTCGAATTTACAAATTTCTTATCAGTCTTGATGTTTATTTCAATGAGCGCAAAGGTAGGATCATTGACAGAAATCCACTCCCATCTCACCCTCATCATTGGGCTTGGCCTGACCCGATCCTAAAAAGTATAGGCCCAAGTCCAACGGGTCTAAGACACTGTTTGGGCATGGGTCGGCCTAACCTTCAATAGCTAAGCCCATAACCTTTTTTGTAATTATTTGCTAGGAATTATCTTGCTTGATTGGAGCCCCTTTTTCTAGTGTGGTTCTCTATTTTTGTGGGCTTTCTTTTTGTATGCCCATGTATTCTTTCATTCGTTCTCAATGAAAGTTTGGTTTTTCATAAAAAAAAACTCATTTCAATTCCTGGTAAGTAAATGAGGCCTTAGTGTTTATCTATTTCTAAAATTTCTTATGAAGGTTTGCTACAATGTTAGATGATTGCCTTAGATGATAATTGTACATTGGATTTAGTTTCTCTTTTGTAGGAAAAAAGTTTATCAGTTGTAAATGGATTTTTTGCAGTTAATGTCAATCTTGATGGAATCTATATCCCAATTGAAAGTTCGTTTTGTTGCTTATGGAGTTGACTATTCTAATACTTTTTCTCTAGTTGCTAAATTGGCTTTTGTTGAGTTATTCATTCTGTTAGCATCAATCAATCATGGGCCCTTGCATCAGGTTGACGTTAAAAATGCATTTCTACATGGTGGTCTTCAAGAATTGTATTTGGAGCAATCAATAGGATTTGTTGCTCAGGGGAGAATGGAAAGGTATGTTGCCTTTGTAAATCTTGGATGGGTTAGAGCAAGATCCATGAGCATGGCTTGAAAACTTCAATCAAGTGATTGATAACTTTGGAATTAAGAAAAGTAAGTTAGATCATTCTATTTTTTATAAACGATATGAGAGTGGTGTCATCTTATTAGTTTTATATGTTGATGATATTGTAATCATTGGTAATGATACATCAAGTATTCAATCACTCAAGACGTTTCTTCATCAGTTCCATACAAAAAGGTTTGAGAATGTTGAAATATTTCCTAGGAATTGAGGTAATAAGTAAGAGAATTCTTTTATTACAAAGAAAATATATACTTGACTTGTGAACTGAAACAAGGAAGTTGGGGGCTAAGCCACATAGTACCCAAATGATGCCTAATTTACCGCTCACAGAAGTGAGGTAATTGTTGAAAGATCATGAAAGCTATAGGAGGTTAGAAGGAAAGCTTAATTATTTTTTAGCAACTCGACCAAACATTGCTTATTCAGTGAGTAATGTAAGTTGATATATGTATTCTCTTACAGTTGACCATTGAACCATATTGGACTAGATTTTGTGTTATTTGAAGGTTGCTTTTGGGCATGGTTTATTATATAAAGATTATGGTCATACTAACATTGGATGTTTCTAAGATCTTGATGGGGTATTTGTGGGAGGGGAGGTAATTTAGTTTCTTGGAAGAGTAAGAAACTAAATTTAATCACGTTTGAGTGTTGAAACAGAATATTGAGTGATGACATAGAATTTGTGTGAGTTAATACATATATCACAACTTCTTTAAATTAGGATTTGATATCACAACTCCAACCAAATTGTGGTGTGATAATCAAACAACTCTCCATATTGCATCTAATACAATATTTTCATGGACAGACTAAACACATGGAGATCGACTGTCAATTTTATGTGAGAATATACAATAAGGTTTGGTGTCCACATGACATGTGAAGATTGGAGAACATTAGGAGATATCTTTATGCTAAGAAGCTTGGATATAGATACGAGACATGGAAACGACACGACGCGGACATTGTGACATGTTATTTTTTAAAAATCTAAGGCACAGGCATGACAAGGACACATTTATTAAAATATACATTTTTAAAAATATATATAATTTTTATACAAGAAGGAAATTCAAAGTCCATATGTTTATGCGCATGGGAAAGAATACACTTTTGGTCCCTAAGGTTTGACTTAGGTTTTATTTGGGTTCCTAAGTTTTCAAACTTGACATTTTAGCTCTTGAGATTTAGAATATTCTCGTTTTTGGTCCTTACTATTAACACATTTAGTCCTTACCTTCAACTTTGAGTTATGTAGGGGAGGGTTGTCTAGACAATTTTTTATTATTTTCAAAGTGATGTGGCCTAAATTTATTAATTTCATATTTGTTAAGTTGCTAACTTGGCAAAATCATATTTACTATTATTTTTGTTAATGTTGAAAATATTAAAAAATTAAAAACTTCATTTTTTTCCCTATCTTCTTTCTCTCTCCTCCCCCACCTCCGCCACCCGCTGCCCCTCCTTTTCACCACTCCGACAACCCCCCTCCTAGTTCTGACAAACCTCTCTTGCTAGTTCCATCGCCCCTTCTTTTCCTCTCTCTGACGAACCCACGCCCCAACTTCAACGACCTGCCCCCGAATGTGAAACCTTCTCCATCCCCCAAAAACACATGCCCTCGAACTCCGAACTCACACCTCCATAAACCACCTTCTCCATTCCAGCTCCAACGTCCCAAATCCGGAACATAGATAGGGAAGGTGAAAGAGAAAATATCAGGATCTCCCTGATTTGTTCATTATTTGTTATAATTTTATTCCTTGTATTGTAGGATATAGGATTAGAGAAATTTGTGGGATTTCTTTGCTGCAATTAGTTGGATTTTCACGTTCTTTTTTCAGCGCTTAATCCCCCTTTCTTCAACCTAGAATTTTATCTTCTTTTAAGTAAATCTACTTGAAGATAATAATAATTCTCTGTTGTATATTATTATGAGAAGAAAGGGTTTCTTAAATAAGAGAAACACCCATTTACAAGTAAGAAAATAAATTTCCAGCAATATAATACAATAAATACAAATATATTGATTAACCATAAAAGGAAAATAACCAAAAATAACCAACACGCCCCCTCAAGCTGGTTCGAAGATGTCTTCCATCGCCAGCTTGTTAGTCATCTGGTCAAATTTTAACTTTGGGAGCCCTTTAGTTAACACATCAGCAATTTGTTCTGTCGTAGGAAGATAGGGAATGCATATTATTCCTGCATCAATCTTTTCTTTTATGAAGTGTTTATCAACTTCGATATGTTTTGTCCTATCATGAAGGACTGGATTATGGGCAATGGAAATTGCTGCTTTATTATCACAATAAATTCGCATAGGTATCTTCTGAGAAAATTTTAATTCTTCCAATAGTCTCTTTATCCATATACCCTCACAAATACCATGGGCTAAGGCCCTAAACTCAGCTTCAGCACTACTTCTAGCCACTACACTTTGATTTTTGCTCCTCCAGGTAACTAGATTTCCTCCAACAAAGGAACAGTAGCCAGAAGTAGATCTCCTATCTGTGGTGCTACCTGCCCAATCAGCATTAGTATAGACTTCAACATTCAGATGACCATGCTTTTTAAACAATATACCTTTTCCAGGGGTACCTTTCCAGTATCTTAGAATTCTATAAACAGATTTGTTAATGCTAAAGGTTTGAGAGAATCAGAAAAATCTATTCCATTCACTAAAGAGATATATATACAAGTGTACAAGATTAACCTAATTAGGAGAAAGTGAAAAGACAATAAAGGACAACCCAATTATTATATTTACAAAAATACAATTATACTAATATGAGAACTCTAACACTCCCCCTCAAGTTGGAGCATATATATTCATCATGCCCAACTTGTTGGAAAGGTAATCTATTCGTGCTCCATTCAATGCCTTGGTGAAGATATCTCCTAATTGCTCTTCAGTCTTCACGAATCCTGTCGATACCAAACCTTGTTGTATCTTCTCACGTACAAAATGGCAGTCAACCTCAATGTGTTTAGTTCGCTCATGAAATACCGGATTAGATGCTATATGCAGAGCTGCTTGATTATCACACCATAATTTTGTTGGTGTTGTGATATCAAATCCCAATTCAACAAGAAGTTGACGTATCCAGACTAATTCACATACAGATTGTGCCATTGCTCTATATTCTGATTCAGCACTTGACCGTGATACCACATTTTGTTTCTTACTCTTCCAAGAAACCAAATTACCACCCACGAATACACAATATCCTGAAGTTGATCTTCTATCTTCCTTAGATCCTGTCCAATCAGCATCTGAGAAACATTCAATGTTGATATGCCCATGACTCTTATATAATAAACCACGCCCAGGAGCTGCCTTCAAATAACACAAAATTTGTTCAACTGCAGCCCAATGATCAACAGTAGGAGAAGACATATACTGGCTCACAATACTCATTGAATAAGCTATGTCCGGTCAAGTTACTGTAAGATAATTGAGTTTTCCCACTAACCTCCTATATCGTTCAGGATTTTTCAGTAATTCTCCCTCTTTTGTGAGCTGTAAATTAGGCATCATTGGGGTACTACATGGCTTAGCTCCTAACTTCCCTGTTTCAGTCAACAAGTCAATTACATATTTTCTCTGTGATAACATGATTCCCTTCTTGCTTCTCATTACCTCAATTCCTAGAAAGTATTTCAGCATTCCCAAATCTTTTGTGTGGAATTGACTATGGAGAAAGGTCTTAAGAGATTGGATGCCCAATGCGTCATCACCTGTAATAACAATATCATCAACATATACAACCAACAAGATGACCCCACTCTCAGATCGCTTATAAAAGACAGAATGATCGAACTTGCTCTTTCTCATTCCAAAGCTTTCAATCACCTAAGTGAATTTTCCAAACCATGCCCGTGGACTCTGTTTTAATCCATACAAGGATTTACGAAGGCGACATATCTTTCCATTCTCCCCCTGAGCAACAAATCCTGGAGGTTGCTCCATATACACCTCTTCCCCAAGATCATTGTGAAGAAAGGCGTTTTTAATATCAAGCTGATACAACGGCCAGTGATAAATGGATGCTAACGAAATGAATAATCTGACAGAAGTCATTTTAGCGACAAGAGAAAAAGTGTCAGAATAGTCAACCCCATAAGTTTGGGCGTAGCCTTTAGCAACAAGGTGAGCTTTCAACCGAGCTATAGACCCATATGGATTGACTTTTAACCGTAAAGACCCACTTACAACCAATAAGCTTCTTTCTTGTAGGAAGAGAAACTAAATCCCAAGTACAATTGCCATCTAAAGCAGTCATCTCCTCTACCATTGCAGCACGCCAACCAGGTTGAGACAAAGCTTCATGAACAGTCTTAGGAACAGACAAAGACTGTAGGGATGCAATGAAAGAACAGGTAGAAGATGACAAATGGTTATAAGAAACAAAAGAGGAAAGAGGATATGTGCACTGACGCTTACCTTTACGAAGAGCAATAGGAAGATCATCGCTTGTGCCTGGATCCACTGATGAAGAAGCCTCTGGTTCAGGGCATGAAACTGAAGACGGTGGTCGTCGAGAATAAACCTGAGTGATAGGTGGGTGAGGAGAAACAGGAACAACTGGAGATGAAGTTCGTGAGGACTCACAAGAGGGGAGAATTGTGTAAACAAGAAAATCATCATTGTCCTCTTTATGCTCCCCCTTACTCTGACTCGAAGAAGGAGAAAAGAAAGAAGAGTCTTCAAAGAATGTGACATCAGGAGAGACAAAGTAACGATCGTGTCAATTTTGAGAGAATAAGTCTCTTTTGTATATATTTAAATATGTGCAATTTAGGTCTTCTTATATATGAGAAAGACCTATTACAAATATGGAAATAAATAAATACAATAAAGACAAAATATTTTACAATTAATATTTATACACAAACATTCCTAAATAGTAGGAATTCCAACACTCCCCCTCAAGCTGGTTTAAATATGTCTTCCATAGCCAGCTTGTCAATCAATCTGTCGAATTGCTTCTTTGGAAGTCCTTTAGTTAGTATATCAACAATTTGCTCTGATGTAGGAAGATAAGGGATGCATATTGTACCTGCATCAATCTTCTCCTTAATAAAATGCTTATCAACCTCGATATGTTTTGTTCTATCATGTAGGACTGGATTATGAGCTATAGAGATGGCAGCTTTATTGTCACAATAAACCCGTATAGGTGTCTTCAGAGGGACTTTCAATTCTTCAAGTATCCTTTTGATCCATATTCCCTCACAAATTCCATGGGCTAAAGCTCTAAACTCTGCTTCAGCACTACTTCTAGCCACCACATTTTGTTTTTTACTCCTCCAAGTAACCAGGTTCCCTCCAACAAAAGAACAATAACCAGAGGTGGATCTTCTATCTGTAGTACTTCCTGCCCAATCTGCATCAGTATAAACTTCTATTTGGAAGTGATTATGCCTTTCGAATAAAATGCCTTTTCCAGGAGTCCCTTTTAGATATCTCAGAATTCTATAGGCCGCTTCAAAATGAGTCGGTCCAGGTGCATGCATAAACTGACTTACCATGCTTACGACATATGCAATATCAGGATGCGTATGAGATAGATAAATTAATCTTCCAACAAGTCTTTGGTATCGTTCTCTATCCTTTATTTCTTCTGCTTTTGCTACTTGTAACTTTAGATTAGGTTCAATAGGAGTTTCTGCAACCTTGCAACCAAGTAATCCGGTTTCTTCAAGTAAGTCGAGGACATACTTTCTTTGATTAACAAAGATACCCTTCTTTGATCTTGCAAACTCCATCCCCAGAAAATATTTCAACGATCCCAAGTCCTTTATTTGAAACTCACTTGCAAGATTTTTCTTGAGATTAGCTAGACCAGCTTCATCATCACCTGTGAGAATAATATCATCTACATAAACAATCAAAATTGAGATTTTATTATTCTAAGAGTGTTTATAAAATATAGTATGATCTGCTTGACTCTGAAGAAATCCATAATTAGACACAACTTTTCCAAAACGCTCAAACCAAGCTCTCGGAGACTGTTTAAGACCATAAAGGGATTTCCTTAATTTGCAAATTTTACTACATCTGAGTTCTTTTTCAAAACCTGGTGGTAAGATCATAAAAACCTCTTCTTCCAAATCGCCATTCAGAAAGGCATTTTTCACGTCCAGTTGGTAAAGTGGCCAATCTGAATTGACTGCAAGTGACAAAAGAACTCTAATAGAGTTAATTTTAGCAACAGGAACTAACGTTTCCTGATAATCAATCCCATATGTTTGAGTGAAACCTTTAGCTACCAATCTGGCTTTATATCTCTCAATACTGCCATCTGCATCGCATTTTATGGTGAACACCCATTTACAGCCCACTGGTTTCTTATCTTTTGGCAACTCTACTATTTCCCAAGTCCCATTTTGTTTTAGAGCATTCATCTCCTCCATAACTGCTACTTTCCAATTTGGATCTTCTAAGGCCTCATGTATATTCCTTGGAACAAACAAGTCATTTATCCTAGATGTGAAAGCTTTATGACTATTTGACAAATTTTGATATGACATGTAGTTTGCAATAGGATATTTGGTACAACTTCGAGTACCTTTTCTAATGGCTATGGGAACATCAAGATCAGACACAATTGGTAAAGTATTTTGAATAGTTGAAGTAGTAATAGAAGAAGGATTACCAAGATTTTCAATTTCATTCGTCGGAGTCTCAGATTGGCTCTGTGAAGGATCAACCATCTGGTCTTGGTTCCTTTGATTGAATTTTCTTCTAGTATAAAACTGAAACTCAGGAATTTGATCAGTAGGATCATTCTGTAGTATTTCTCCCCCTGATTGAGAAGTTTCTACACTTGGCATCGAAGGACTAGTAATGTTTGGACAAACAAGACTTGGAAGAGGAGTATAAATATCCCAAAAGTTATCTTCCAAATTTGGTTTCTCCCCCTGAAGAGAACTGTGGGTAAAGTAGGGTTGTTTTTCAACAAAAGACACATCCATGCTCACAAAAAGTTTTTTTGTCTGAGGATCAAAACACTTATAACCTTTTTGGCTTGAAGAATAACCCACGAAAATACATTTAACAGCTCGATGATCAAGTTTTGACCGAAAGTGGCTAGGTATGTGAACATAAGCAGTACACCCAAAAACTTTGAGTGGTAGGTCAGTATATATGCGAGATGTAGGAAAAACAGTTTTGAAGCAATCAATGGGAGTTTTAAAATTCAAGATCTTACTAGGCATTCTATTTATTAGGTAAGCAGCTGTGAGGATTGCTTCACCCCATAAATATTTTGGAACATGCATGGAAAACATTATAGCACGAGCTACTTCAAGTAAATGCCTATTTTTTCTTTCAGCAATCCCATTCTGTTGAGTAGTATCTCGACAAGTAGACTGATGAACAATGCCTTTATTTTTTAAAAACTCACCAAAGGATTCATTAAAATACTCAGTCCCATTATCAGAGTGTAAAATGCAAATTTTGGTTTGAAATTGGGTTTCAATCATATTGTAAAAATTTTGAAAAATGTCATTCACCTCAGATTTTTTTTCCATTAAATAAACCCAAGATAGACGAGTATGGTCGTCAATAAAAGTAACAAACCATCTTTTACCACTATGAGTCCTAATTTTAGAGGCACCCCAAACATCACTATGAATTAAATAAAAAGGTTTGGAAGCTTTGTAAGGTTTTGGTAAATATGTGGAACGATGATTTTTTGCTAAAATGCAACTTTCACAATCAAAAGAGGAACAATCAATTCCCTTAAATAAATTTGGAAATAAATGCTTGAGATAAGAAAAACTGGGATGTCCTAGTCTAAGATGCCAAAGCATAATTTGTTCTTTCATAGGAAGAGACCCTGAGTTATTTTATTACTGAAAGAACCTTCATCAAAGTAGTAGAGGCCATCAAGCATCCTAGCACTCCCAATCATCTTCTCCGATTCCTGATCCTGAAAAATACAATGAGATTCGAAGAATATAACGCGACAATTAGAATCTCTAGAAAGTTTGCTAACAGATAAAAGATTACATGCCAGTTTTGGAACATGGAGGACAGACTGTAGAGAAATATTTTCAGTCAATTTAATGGTTCCTTTTCCTGCAATGGAAGAAAAACTGCCATCGGCAATTCGAATTTTTTCATTAGAATAAGGAGAGTATGAGTTAAAAAAATTAGAAGAACTAGTCATATGATCAGAAGCTCCGGAATCAATAATCCACGGAGAAGAAGTACTACAAGAAAAAACTTGAGGACAGTTACCTATTTGTGCCAAGGAAACACAAAGATTACCAGATGATAAATTGGTTTGCAGCCGTTTAGAGGGTTGATCAATTCGCTCTTTACAAAAGGAACTTGAGTTAATGGTTGTGGTATCGAACAACCGAGTCTCGGTCTTACTCTGTATTTGAGCCATTTCAATGATTAACTTAGACATATAAGCAAAAACAGGTTAATAAGAAACCAGATAATTAGGCCAGAATTTGAAACTAATAAGGCCAGAATTTAATGAACCAAATCAGACCAGATCTGGAAAAAAATAAACCGAACCGGATCAGACCAAACCTGAACCAAAAATAAACCGAACCGGCCAGACTGGGAATATTTGAACCAACCCAAAAAACTGAACCAAATCAAAAATAATTTGCAACCCACGATTTGAAGAACAAAACCGATCTGCAACCCAAGAGTCGAAGCTGACGATAGGGCTGGAATCGGAGATGTTCGCGTCTGGGTGTCGATTGGATTTGGCGGCGTCTGGGTGTCGATCAGAGATGTTTGCGGAGTTGGCGGCGTCTGGGTGTCGGTCGGACAGAGACGGAAGGAGACGAAGTGAATAGAAGAAGACGAACGGATCTGAAGGTGTTCGCCGGAGACGAAGACAAACGAAGACGAAGCTTTGAAGGTGTTCGCCGGAGACAGACGGAGATCTGGACAGAGACGGACGGATCGGAGACGAGGAGCACGCGAATGAAGAAGCACACACTCAAATCGATCTGCGAGAGAATGATGAAAACGTTCGAAGTTGGAGCTGACCGTGCCGGCAGTAGGGTGCGCCGTTTTATATGGCGGCTAGGGTTCCGGCGCAATGGTAGCTAGGGTTTGTTGTTAAGTTTCCCTCTCTGGTACCATGTCAATTTTGAGAGAATAAGTCTCTTTTGTATATATTTAAATATGTGCAATTTAGGTCTTCTTATATATGAGAAAGACCTATTACAAATATGGAAATAAATAAATACAATAAAGACAAAATATTTTACAATTAATATTTATACACAAACATTCCTAAATAGTAGGAATTCCAACAGACTAGGACTAACACCGATACCCTTTTTGGACACGAGAATAACCAAGGAATATACATTTTAAGGACTTTGGGTCTAGTTTGGTGAGTTGAGGGCGAACATCCCGAACAAAGCAAGTACAACCAAAGATTTTGGGTGTAAGAGGAAATGAAGGAAGTTTGGGGCACAAAATACTATAAGGTATCTCACCCTTTAAAACTGAAGAGGGCATGCGATTTATTAAGAAACAAGTCGTCGATACAGCATAAGCTCAAAAGTCTTTTGGGACATTCATCTGAAACATTAAGGCTCTCGCTGTTTCAAGGAGATGTCGATTTTTGCGTTCTGCAACCCCATTTTGAGATAGAGTATAAACACACGAGGATTGATGGAGAATTCCATGTTCACTTAAATAGGAACTAAGAGCATGGGAGAAGTACTCTTTAGCATTATCACTCCGTAGAACTTTAAGAGAACCGCTAAATTGAGTTCGAATTTCAGCATGAAAGTTACGAAAATGAGAAAGCAACTCAGAACGATCTTTCATTAAATATAACCAAGTTACATGAGAAAAATCGTCGACAAATGTAACAAAATATCGAAACCCCCTCTTAGACTCAACAGGACACGGACCCCAAACATCAGAATGAACTAAATCAAATGGAGCACTAGCTCGTTTATTGACTCTGGGATACAAACTCAGACGATGAAATTTAGCAAACTGACATGACTCGCAATCTAAAGAAGACAAATGATTAAACTGAGGACGAAGACTCTTCAAGACGGAAAGAGATGGATGACCCAAACGACAATGTTCTTCAAAGGGAGAGGACACTTTAGAGCATGTAACAACTGTGGATACTTGTGGTTTAAAAATGTAGAGACCTCCAGATTCATGCCCTTTACCAATAGTCCTCTTCGTCAAAAGATCCTGAAATAAGCTATAACCAGGAAAGAATAAGACACAACAATTAAGATCGCGAGTGAGTTTACTAACCGAAATTAAGTTAAAGGAGAACTGTGGTAAACTTAAAACAGAAGACAACAGTGCCTGATCCTAAAACAGGAGAGGTGGTGCCGTCGGCTATAGTAACATTAGGGGAAGATGTAGACGAACGAATGTTAGAGAATAAATTGGGATTACTTGTCATATGATCAGAAGCGCCAGAGTCTATGACCCATTTCGAAGAGGAGGAAAGGAGACATGTAGATGTGTTACCTGTGTCGGCAATGGCAGTAATGGGAGTAGAAGATGACGCTTTTAATGACTCTTGATACTGTCGAAATTTAGCAAACTCCTCAGCGGAAATCGAAATAGACTTGTCAATGTTATCAGGAGTAGAGGCAACATGCGCAGATGGGAACCTCTGACCCTTATTCAGCAATTTTCTGCAATCACGTTTCATATGTCCAGGCTTATGACAATAGTGGCAAACAATATCTCCTGAATTTGCTCTCTGAGTGTTCGGATTTCCTCTAGACGTGTTGGGTCCAACCCCTCTATTTCCTTTATACTCACCTGCCTGACCAACCAAGGCGCTATTAGACTCAAATGGCAAGATCGCTTGCGACTTTTCAGTACGAAGTATTCTAGTTTGAAAGCCGTGGACAGACCTCGTTTGTGGCGGCGGCGGCGAATTCCGGCGACAGATTCCGGCGACAGACCTAGTTGAGTTGATGCACAAAGCTCACAGCAAGACCAAAACCCTCAAAGAAGGTGTTCTAAACCTCAAACGCTAATGGTCACAAATTCCTAAGGACGAAAAAATTTTCCTAGAGAACCCTAGGGCTCTGATACCATGTTAATGCTAAAGGTTTGAGAGAATGAGAATAATGTATTCCATTCACTAAAGAGATATATATACAAGTGTACAAGGTTAACCTAATTAGGAGAAAGTGAAAAGACAATAAAGGACAACTCAACTATTATATTTACAAAAATACAATTATACTAATATAAGAACTCTAACAAGATTCAAAGTGAGTTGATCCTGGTGCATGCATAAATTGACTTACCATACTAACTGCAAATGCAATGTCAGGACGTGTGTGAGACAAATAAATGAGTCTTCCCACAAGTCTCTGATATTTTTCTTTGTCTTTTACCTCACTTTCTATTGCAGCTTGTAATTTTAAATTGCGTTCAACTGGAGTTTCTGCTGGTCTACAACCAAGTAATTCTGTTTCGTCAAGTAAGTCAATGATATATTTTCTTTGATTAACAAGGATACCACCTTTTGACCTAGCAAATTCCATTCCTAGAAAATACTTCAAGACACCCATGTCTTTAATTTGGAATTCATTTGCTAACCTTTCTTTCAAGATAGTCAAGCATGCTTCGTCATTCCCTGTAAGAATAATGTCATCA
This sequence comes from Trichosanthes truncata, assembly GCA_033996785.1. Classification (NCBI taxonomy): domain Eukaryota; kingdom Viridiplantae; phylum Streptophyta; class Magnoliopsida; order Cucurbitales; family Cucurbitaceae; genus Trichosanthes; species Trichosanthes truncata. Next base: position 29,073,176 of record JAWPNB010000004.1, on the reverse strand, counting down.
ACATACACTATTAAGATAACAATTTTGTCATTTCCAGTATGTTTATAAAACATAGTATGATCTGCTTGACTTTGGATAAATCCATAGTTCGTGACTGCTTTTCCAAAACGTTCAAACCACGCTCTAGGAGACTGTTTAAGGCCATATAATGATTTCTTTAATATGCAAACTCTGTTAATCCCAAGATTTTCCTCAAAACCAGGTGGTAAGTCCATAAATACCTCTTCTTCAAGTTCCCCATTGAGAAATGCATTCTTCACATCAAGTTGATAAAGGGGCCAATCTGCATTAACAACAATAGATAATAGAACTCTAATGGAGTTAATTTTAGCAACGGGGGCAAACGTTTCTTGATAATCAATTCCATAGGTCTGAGTGAAGCCTTTAGCCACAAGTCTGGCTTTGTATCTTTCAACACTACCATCGGATTTGCACTTTATAGTAAACACCCACTTGCAACCTACTGTCTTCTTATCATTTGGTAATTCCACTATGTCCCATGTGTGATTTTGTTTAAGAGCGTTCATCTCTTCCATAACTGCTAACTTCCAATTCGAATCATTTAGAGCTTCCTGTATATTCCTTGGAACAAACAAATTATTTATCCTGGAGGTAAACACTCTATGACTATGTTAGGTATCCACTGATCTTAACCTGCACTTTCACTCAGATAACAACGAAATGCAAGAAAAACCAAGAATTCACAGCAGAAGAAAGGATCCCACTCTCCAATATTGTGAGTTCTACAATATGGAGAGGGCGATTCAAGATATATATTTATGAGAAAATAACAAGAGAAACACCCAGCATTCGAGAGGCTGGTTCTCTCCTACAAAAACTGTCCACCAATTTCCCAACAAAAACATCTCCAGAGGTACAGACACACTCAAATACCTCACTCCCCCCTCTTCCCTCTCTGCAACGTCCCTCACACCCCCGTGGTCCCCCATTCTTTTCCTCTAATTACATTCTTACCCTTTCTTTCATATTTCTTAACAATTGGAGGCCTTACAATACCCCCGGGGTTCATAGCCACCTTGTCCTCAAGGTGAAAATCTGGGTACTGCTGATTGATATTATGGTAGGACTCCCACGTGGCTTCACTGCTGGGTCTTTTCTTCCAATGAATAAGACATTCCCATTCCTCTTTTTCTCCATTCCATCGCGCTCCTAGGACCTCTTCTGGAACCTCGGTCCACTCATAATCGTCAGACAGCAGGGGAGCGTTCGGTTGCACAGTAACATGTGGTCCAATGGCTTTCTTTAATTGAGATACGTGAAAGACAGGATGTATATAGGAGGAGGATGGTAGTCTCAGCTTGTAAGCAACCGGGCCTATGCGCTCCATGATTTCGTACGGTCCATAAAACTTAGGCGATAGTTTTTCACACCTCCTCTAAGCCACTGATTTTTGGCGGTAAGGTCTTAATTTTAGAAAAACCTTATCTCCCTCCTGGAATTCCAGTTCCCGCCGGTGTCTATTTGCTTGCTTTTTCATTCGATCTTGTGCGAGTCTCAATTGCTCCTTAAGAGCTGCTAAGGCTACATCACGATCCAACAGCTGTTGTTCCAGTGTACTGTTAGCTGTTTTTCTTTCTCCATATGATACTAAGGGAGGTGGTTGTCGACCATACACCACATGGAAGGGTGTTGTGTTAAGGGACGCATGGAAATTGGTATTGTACCAATACTCCGCCCAACAAATCCATTGTTCCCACTTCTTAGGCTGTTCATTACAGAAACACCTGAGATAAGTTTCCAAACATCGATTTACCCTTTCTGTCTGTCCGTCGGTTTGTGGGTGGAAGGAGGTGCTCTTCTTCAGTTGAGTCCCTTGGATTCGGAATAACTCACTCCAAAAGCTACTCATAAAAATGGTATCCCGATCAGATACTATCGACTTCGGGAATCCGTGTAATCTGACGATCTCGTTGATAAATCACATTGCCACCTCCTTGGCTGAAAACGGATGTTTAAGGGTCACAAAATGGGCATACTTACTCAGCCTGTCCACCACAACCATAATGGAGTCTACTCCGTGCGATTTAGGCAGACCCTCCACAAAATCCATACCAATTTCTTCCCAAATTCGTTCCGGTATCGGAAGCGGTTGAAGTAACCCTGCCGGTGACACTGCCTCTGTTTTATTCTTCTGACAGATTACACACTTCTCCACATAATCCTTCACAGCTTTTTTCATTCCCTTCCAATACAGCTCCCCCGTCAATCGTTTATAAGTCCTCAAGAACCCCGAATGACCCCTCATTACCGAATCATGGAATAGCTGTAGAATCGAAGGGATCAAAACAGAGGTATCAGAAAGCACTAACCTGTCCTTGTAGCGTAATTGCCCTTGGAACAGTGAGAACTTGGGGTGACTCGCTGGATCTTCTTGTATTTCCCGGATGATTTTCTGCAATTCGATATCTGATGCAACCTCGCTCATTATCACCTCAACGTTAACAATGTTTGGGACCGTAATTTCTGACAATTCTCCTCCTGGATGTACTCTAGACAGAGCGTCTGCCGCCTTATTTAACAACCCTGGATTGTATCTAATTTCAAAATCGTAACCCAACAGCTTGATCAACCACTTCTGGTATTCCGGTTGCACTTCTCTCTGCTCTAACAAACTTTTGAGTGCCCTTTGGTCAGTTAATACCGTGAATTTCTGCCCCAACAGATAATGCCGCCATTTTTGCACCGCAAACACTATTGCCATTAATTCCCTCTCGTATATGGGTTTCAGTCTTGCCCTTTCTGACAGTTTCTGACTGAAATAAGCAATAGGCCTCTGTTTTTGGGTAAGTACAGCCCCTAACCCTGTTTCGGAAGCATCGGTTTCTAACACGAAGGGAATTGAGAAATCTGGAAGAGCCAGGACTGGAAGAGTAGTCATTGCTGTTTTCAGTTGTTGGAAGGCATCTAGTGCTTCAGGGGACCAATGAAAAGAGTCATTCTTTAGCAATTGATGCAACGGGGCCGCTATAGATCCATAATTCAGCACAAATCGCCTATAGTACCCCGTGAGTCCCAAAAAACCGCTCAATTCTTTCAAAGAACGAGGTTGTGGCCAAGTCAACATAGCCTTCACCTTTCTCTCATCAGCTTCCACTCCGTTCGCTGTGACCCAGTGTCCCAAATATTCCACTCTGTTCTGAGCGAAGGCACATTTCTTCTCGTTGAGGACAAGTCGGTTATCTCTCAGCACATTGAATACCATTGTGAGATGTGTCATGTGAGTTTCGAAATCTGGGCTATAAATAAGAATGTCATCAAAAAAGACAAGTACACACCTCCGTAGGAATGGTCGAAATACCTGGTTCATCAAGGATTGAAAAGTAGCCGGAGCATTAGTGAGCCCGAAAGGCATCACCAGGAATTCGTAATGGCCTTCATGCGTGCGGAATGCAGTCTTATCGACATCTTCCCGATTCATTCTGATTTGGTGATACCCAGATTTTAAGTCTAGTTTGGAGAATACCGTTGAACCGTGTAGCTCATCCAACAGTTCTTCTATCATGGGAATCGGGAATTTATCGGGCACTGTTACCCGGTTAAGAGCCCGATAGTCTACACAGAACCGCCACCCGCCGTCTTTCTTCTTCACTAACAGTACGGGACTGGAGAAAGGGCTAGTACTTGGTTGGATGATCCCAGACGCCAGCATTTCCGTTATGAGTCTCTCGATTTCATCCTTCTGGGCATGTGCGTACTTATACGGTCTCACGTTAACTGGCGGATGCCCTTCCAATAAGTTGATCTTGTGATCAATATCCCTCTGGGGAGGTAGTCCCTCGGGCAGGTTGAAGATGGTAGTATACTCGGTTATCAACTTGACGACTTCATAAGGAAGATTATCCGAGGTCCCCGATGCACTCTGTTCTTCGTCTTCTTCGGATTCATCTGATGATATGTTCTTTAGTTCCACCAGAAATCCTTGGTCTGTATCACTCCAGCTCTTTGTCAGCATTTTCAACGAGACTTGTGCCTTTGTTAGCTAAGGATCCCCCCGTATGGTAACTCGTTCCCTTCCCACATCGAACGACATGGTCAATTCATTCCAGTTGACCTCCATGATACCCAGCGTCCTCAACCAGAGCATGCCCAGAATAATATCTACTCCCCCTAGTTCAAATGGAAGTAAGTCTTCTTGAATAGTGATTTCCTTCAGATGTATCATTACATTCTTGCACATCCCGTGACCTTCCGCTGTCATTCCATTGCCCAGCACTATTCCATACTTCAACTTGTCCACTCGAGGTAGCTCCAACTCAACCGCTAGCTGTTTCGAAATGAAATTATGTGTCGCCCCGCAGTCAATTAACACAACCACGTCTTTCCTTCCAACCTTGCCACGTATCTTCATAGTGCCAGGAGTCGTAAAGCCAATCACAGACTTAAAGTCAAGTTCCACGGAGATTACCTCTAGTGCTTTCAACTCCTTCTCGGCTAGTACCCATTCTTCTTCTAGCTCGTGTTCTTCTTGCTTGACCTCAATGTCTCCGTACTCGCTCTCCCATACTACGCGAAGTTCCCGTAGTTCAAGTTTTTTACAGCGGTGATCTTTGGTGTATTTCTCGTCACAACGGAAGCACAACCCCTTTTCTCGTTTGGCTTGAAACTCGGCGTCGGTTAGTCTTCTAGGTAAGGGCCCTTTGCGAGTAGAGTTCCCCTTCTCCGGAATCGACACTGTACGTAAGCCTTCATTGGTTCTACCTCCTCCACGCTGGTTGCTGGGCCCTGGGCTTTTAGTCATTGGGCTCGAATAGGTCTCGCTCGTTGCTAATTTTAGGGCCATTTCTCTATCCTCAATCAACTGGGCCTGTTTCATGATTTCCTCCAGCCCACGCGGTTGTCTACTGACAACAGCAGCCTTAATCGCTGGAATCAGGCCGTTTAGAAACGTATTCTCTAATACGTCTTCCGATAGCTCCGGTAACGGTCCCGAATATGCTTTGAATTTCGCCCTGAACTCTGCTACTGTACCTTCCTGCTTGATGGCCAAGAAACGCGCGCACAGGCTCCCTTCCTGTGATGGTCTGTATCTATCGAATAATCTCTCTTTTAAGTCCTCCCAGGATGCTATTTTCTTGCGGTTATTCGTCCAACGGTACCAATCGATGACTTCCGGTTCGAAGCTAACTATCGAATCATTGATTTTCTCTGTCACTCAATTGATGCACTTCGAAGTAGGTCTCCGCCCGCACTAACCAAGCGTCCGGATTCGTCCCTGCGAAAACTGGCATTTCTAACTTCTTAAATTTACTCCGGTCAGTGTACCCCTCCCCTTTCTTACTCTGGGATGACTCCGCCTCGTCCCCTATCTCATTCCCGATCATATTCTCGGGTTGTTTTATTTTTAAGCCACTGACCTCCTGATCTTAACCTGCACTTTCACTCAGATAACAACGAAATGCAAGAAAAACCAAGAATTCACAGCAGAAGAAAGGATCCCACTCTCCAATATTGTGAGTTCTACAATATGGAGAGGGCGATTCAAGATATATATTTATGAGAAAATAACAAGAGAAACACCCAGCATTCGAGAGGCTGGTTCTCTCCTACAAAAACTGTCCACCAATTTCCCAACAAAAACATCTCCAGAGGTACAGACACACTCAAATACCTCACTCCCCCCTCTTCCCTCTCTGCAACGTCCCTCACACCCCCGTGGTCCCCCATTCTTTTCCTCTAATTACATTCTTACCCTTTCTTTCATATTTCTTAACAATTGGAGGCCTTACAGACTATCAGACAATTTATGGTAAGACAGATAGTTTGCAATAGGATATTTGGTGCAATTTCGGATACCTTTCCTATGGGCTATTGGAATATCAAGATCAAGTATATTAGATGAACTATTATGAATAGATGAAGAAGTAGGAATAGAGGATCTGTTACCTGGATCTTCAGGATCATTCATCGGAGTATTAGATTGGTTTTGTGATAAGTCTACTGTCTGGTCCTGATTCTTTTGATTCACTGCCCTTCTAGTATAAACCTGAAGTTCAGGATTTCGATCAGTTAGATTTCTTTGTAGTGTTTCTCCCACTGACGAAGAGTTTTCCATACTTGGCATTGAAGAACTAGAACTAGTAACCTCAGGACTAATGATGGTAGGAAGGGGAGAAACATCCCAAAAATTATCTTCGAAGTTAGGTATTATCTCCCCTGGCAGAAAATTTTGGTGAAAAAAAGAGTGATTTTCGAAAAAGGTGACATCCATACTTTCAAAATATTTTCTGTTCACAGGATCAAAACATTTATAAGCTTTCTTATGGGATACATAACCCAAAAAAATGTATTTAACAGCCCGAGGATCGAATTTAGATCGAGAAAAGCTAGGAATGTGAACATAAGCTGTACATCCAAAAACTTTGATCGGTAAATCAGAAAAGAGGCGGTCAGTGGGAAAAAAACTTTTAAAGTGATCCAGAGGGGTTTTGAAATCCAAAATTTTTGTAGGCATTCGATTAATAAGGTATGCAGCTGTGAGAACTGATTCACCCCACAAATAAGATGGGACATGCATAGAAAACATAAGGGCACGAGCAACATCAAGTAAATGTCGATTCTTTCTTTCAGCAATACCATTTTGTTGGGGAGTGTCCCGACACATAGATTGGTGGACAATGCCTTTTATTTGTAAGAAATCAGTTAAGTATTCATTGAAATATTCAGTGCCATTGTCAGAGTGCAGAATGGTAATTTTAGTTTGAAACTGAGTTTTGATCATGTTATAAAACTGAATAAAAACATCTTTCACCTCTGACTTTTTTGTTAACAAATAGATCCAAGTTAAACGGGTGTGATCATCAATGAACGTGACAAACCACCGTTTTCCAGTATGTGTCAAAACTTTAGATGGACCCCAAACATCACTATGAATTAAGTAAAAATGTGTGGAATAGTTATAGGGTGTGGGCAAATAAGTGGATCGATGATTTTTTGCAAAGATACAACTTTCGCAATGAAAAAGGGAACAATCAATTCCTTTAAATAAATTAGGGAACAAATACTTTAAGTAGAAAAAACTGGGATGTCCTAGTCTACGATGCCAAAGCATTATATTTTCTTTAACAGAGGAAGAACTAACATTACTCAAGCCTTGAACTTTTTTATGACTAGATGAAGATTCATCAAAGTAGTAGAGACCATCGAGCATCCTAGCACGCCCAATCATCTCCCCCGAGTCCTGATCCTGAAAAATGCAATGGGAGTCAAAAAAGGTAACACGGCAATTAGCATCCTTAGAAAATTTACTAACAGATAACAGATTACAGGCTAATTTAGGAACATGGAGGACATAGTTTAAATGGATGAGTGAGGTTAATTTAATAGTTCCTTTTCCTGCAATAGAAGAGAAACTACCATCGGCAATTCGAATTTTTTCATGATCGTACACAGTGGAGTATGATGCAAATAGTTTTGAGGAACTAGTCATATGGTCAGAGGCTCCGGAATCTATAATCCACGGAGATGAATTGAGACAAGAGAAGGCTTGAGGATAATTACCTGTTTGTGCCAAGGAAACACTAGGATTACCAGATGATGAAGTGGCCTTTAGCAGTTTCAGGATTTGATCAACTTGCTCTTTGTTGAATGGATTGGAATCAGCAACATTAGCACTGGATGGATGTTGGGTGGTGCTCTTCTCACTTTGCTTACTCTTCCAATTTGCAGGTTTTCCATGGATTTTCCAACACGTATCACGAGTATGCCGAGGTTTGTTACAATAATCACACCAGACACGAGGCTTTTCATGGGTCCTGTTTGATTGATCAGAAGCCTTGTGTGCAGTAGCTTCAACCACCAAAGCAGAACTTTCAACTGAATCATTGGGCTTCTTCCCAATCATAACATTCCGGCGGCTCTCTTCCCTGCGCACTTAAGAGAAAACTTCATTAATAATTGGGAGGTTAGTTTTACCAAGTATTCTGTCTCTAACCTCATCAAATTCAACATTGAGGCCAGCCAAGAATTTGTAGATACGACCATCCTCAACTATTTTCCTGTAGTGTGTTTGATCCTCTGTAGACTTCCATTCATATGTATCAAAGAGATCAAGGTCTTGCCAAATCCTTTTTAAGGAGTGAAAATATTGTGTAATTGAGTTACCTCCTTGTCGTATATCACCTAATTTGAGATTCAGCTCAAATATTTGTGACTGATTTCCCAAATCTGAGTACATCTGAGTTACGCTCTCCCATAGTTCCTTTGCAGTCGAGTAACACATATAGTTACAACTAATGTCTTCTATCATGGAATTAACTAACCAAGTCATAACCATGGAGTTTTCAGCATCCCACACAGCAAATGAAGGATCATCTTTGGCGGGTGGTATCGTATCTCCAGTAAGATACCCAATCTTTCCTTGGCCACGGATATACATTCGAACACTTTGGGACCAACGAAGAAAGTTGTCTCCATTAAGTCGAATGGTTGTAATTTGAACAGTAGGACTTTTGGGATGAATACGGTTATCTGAGACTTTGGTAATCGAAGACTTATTTTCTGCCATTATTTTGTAAACAGAGAGAAGTCAAACCCACACAAAAAATCAGAACACAACTAGTAGCAAAAAAAAAAATGACAGACAGCCAAAAAACAGGGCAAAAAAAAATCGAAGGCACGGTGGTTGGAGGCACAGTTGTCGGCGCCGATGGTAGCGGTAGTCGGCGTCGAGGGTAGCTGAGTAGACAGAAGCGGTACGAACTCAGCGATGGGCAAGATTTCGAGCCTTCGTGGGTTGGCTGACGCGAAATCGGCTCAAAAGCCGTGTCTTCGTGGGCTGTCTGACGTGAAATCCGGCCGAAAAAACGTGATGGGTATTACGACCGGCGTTGTCTGGAGTTGGCGCTGGCTGAGGAAGGTCCGTCAACGGCAGCAGCTCCGATGGTAGAAGGTGGCGGTGGCTGCTAGGTCAGAATATTAGGGTTTCTGAATTTTTTAGGGTTGCTCTGATACCATGAAAATAATAATAATTCTCTGTTGTATATTATTATGAGAAGAAAGGGTTTCTTAAATAAGAGAAACACCTATTTACAATTAAGGAAATAAATTTCCAGCAATATAATACAATAAATACAAATATATTGATTAACCATAAAAGGAAAATAACCAAAAATAACCAACACTAATAGATTTTTTTTTCTCCCTTCAGCCCAAAATCTCCCTCTCTTTTACGAATTTCAAGTCAAGTCGTGGGTTTCATTTTTTTTCTGCTCCTGATGCCCGATCCATAAAAAAACCAAAAGGAAAGAAGAAGATGGAAAGATAGAAGAAAGGAAAAGAACTTCTCTAAGATCTAAAACTTTTCGTAAATCTAATAGATTTTTTTTTTCTCCCTTCAGCCTAAAATCAAGGAAGAGAACTTCTTTCATATATGAAACTTTTCGAAGAAAGAGATGGTTGGCGCTAAAGGGTGGGAGGAAAGAGAGAGAGAGAGGGTCGTCGAGGTGGGGTTGTCGGAGCTGGGTGGGGATTGTTGGAGCAGGAGCTAGCGTATCGGGATGGGTCGTTGGGGAGCTATGGTGGTGAGCATGTCGTGGGTGGTGGGGAGGGGAGGTGAGAGAAAGAAAAGAGAGAAAGAAGCGATAGGAAGAATTAAAAAAAATTATTTTTTTTAATCTTTCCCTTAAAAAATAACAATAAACATATTTTTGCCACGATTGCAAACTAATAAATATTTAAACTAATAAATTTTAAACCATGTAAGCTTGAAAATAATAAAAAATTGTTAGCCTTACATAACATAAAGGTAACGGGAGGGACCAAAAACGAGATTATTCTAAACCTCAGTGGCTAAAATGTCGGGTTTGAAATCTCTGGGACCCAATTGCAACCTAAGTCAAACCTTAGGGACCCAAAGTGTATTTTTTCCTTTATGCATTCATAAGCTTAAAAAAAAGAGTTTGATATATTTAGTATACTTAACAAGTGTTCGATATGTGGCTAACAAATGTTGGATCTATATTAACTTTGTACAACTAGCGTCCAATAAGTGTGCTAACACACATCTATTGTGCTAACAAGTGTCCAATAAGTGTTGAAGTATCCAAGTGTCCGACACGTGTTGGACATGAACACGCTAGCCAAACTAAAGTATATGTGTTTCTTTGTGTTTCTTAAGCTTTCCTCGAAGAGCATAACATTAGGAAATATGGGTTAACTATTAAGACTTGGACATATATCAGCTTACATTACTAACTGAATAAGCAATGTAACTGATATATGAAGAAAAGTATTAAATGGAGCACGTATAGATTATCTCACTAACAAGTTGGGCAAGATTAACATATAATGTCCAATTTGAAGGGGAGTGTTATATTACTTATATTGATACATTTTTATTATTGTGAATATCTTAGATATATTATTCTTTTTACATGCTTTTAATTTTAATTAGGTTAATCTTGTACACTTATTGCCTTTTTACATTCTATAAGACAATATGTCAAAGATATTTACAACAATATAAATATTCTAATATAAGCACAATGAAATTAGCATAAGAATGCTTTAGAACAAAATCGTAAGTTGGACATTGTAGATTTACCAAAGTGTAAGAAAATATACAAAGCCAAATTGGTCCCTAAAGGTTTTACTCTGACTTATGAGATTGATTATCAAGAAACATTTGTCCATATTGATAAAATTAACTCTATTAGAGTTCTTTCTATTTATTGTTGCCAACTTGATGTTAAAAGAGTGTTTTTCTGAATGAAGATCTTGAAAAAGTGGTATTTATGAATTCACCCCTGGTTTTGAAATGTAGCTCAGAAGTAATAAAGTGTGTCGATTAAAGAAATCTTTCTATGGTCTAAAACATTCTCTTAGAGCATGATTTAAATATTTTGAGAAAGCAATCATATTAGTGATGGATCTCTTTAGAGTCAAGCAGATCACACCATCTTTTAAAAACACATGGAAAGGGAAACAAAATTGTTTTGATTGTCTGGGCCGACGATATTATCCTTACTGGTAATGTTATTATAATCATGTTCAATCTTAGTGAAGAAATATGTCTAGGTTTGGGGATTACCATCGGGAGTCTAATGCATATATCAGTTGCAATTACATTTTTTATTTTGTCGTGGCTATTGTAAATAGTAGAATCAAATTAATTTCAAACTTCTTAACTAGTTCTTCAAGTTGACAATCGTTTATTTCCAGGCAACTTTGCACAACGAAATCCTTTACATGGCCGGACAATTGGGGCTTAACCCTCCCACTATGACACTTTGTAGTGGAGGTGCTACAAATGAGCTGGAACAAGCACTAAAAAATTGTGAAGCAGTGTCAGATTGTTTTAACTCTTCAATATCTACTTCTTCTGTTATATTTGTCACGTACTGTTCTACTCGTATTCAACCAGAGGAGAGAACGAGAATAGAGGACAAGTTGCATGGTGTACTTGAGGAAATGAGGCATTCCAATAAAGATAGTTTGTCAAAAGTGCATGATACCATTTTTCTGTATATTCATGTACCCAATCTCCCTAAAGGGTAAGCTTTTATGTATCCATGTAATGAGATTTTTTCTTGTGCTTATGTTGGAATTTGTTATTTTTATACTCAATGCTCATTTTAAAATAACAAATTAGGAAAGATGGATTCTTTTAAATAATTATTTTCGGCCCTTGTAGAAGTTGAAAATCTTGATGATGCACCATAGGTTTGTGTCTATTTTGTTGGTTTTCAAAATTGAGTCAAATGTGGCTTATGATATTTTTAAGTGTTTCTTTCTTTTTCGTTTTTGATTTCCAGTATTTTCTTTGCAGAGCACTTGTTGAAGTAAAGCCTATTCTTTATGTTCTAGAGAATTTAGATACAGTGGCAGAAAATCTTCATGACTCACCCAAGTTACATACCCCTACATATTGGGGTTTCCAGCATGAACACTGGCACAAGTCTTGCATTCAGAAATGCGTTGTTAATGGAAAGATATGTGCAGTAGTGTTGTCTGTGACAAATGAACTTGCTCGGAATATTTGTTCTTGCTTACTAGGAAATCAGATTACTGAGGAGCACTTGGAATTGGTTTCTAAATTTTGCATTTATCTTCTCAATGAAGTTCTCTTGGATTGCGCTTTCTGTTGGGAAGATATAAAGGTTAGTTAATCTGGAAAATATTATTGCAAAAAGATTACTGTACAAAAGTTTTGTTTCTCGTCTAGTGTTTTTCAGTTCTTTATTTGTTTATGATTTTCTTTGATCCAGTGGTTGACCTAAATGATTTTAATTTTTATGCTTTGCCTTATTCTTTCACACCCCCCAAGTTGACTTGTTTTGCCCTGTCCTAGTCGTTGGGATGAAGGGAAAATTAAGATGGAGAAAAATATATCAGGAAAATAATACAGGAGAGTTCTGGTCTTGGCTTGTGGGCCTGCATTATTGGTTTGGTTAGCAGTGAATTCTGTAAGTTGGGTTATCTGTATTTAGGTTTGGACGGAAAAATGTTACCTTTTTGTTGAAATCTATTGTCAAAGTTAGGGTATTCTTGTAAATGACAAATTAGGAAATTCTCTCTTTTTTTTAAACTTGTAATATTTTAGGCCTAAAGTTTAGGGATTTGATTAGACTAAATTATTCTTACCTTTCTTGTATTTAACTTAGTGTGTTATTAGTTCTAAATCATAAGAAATTCTGGAAAATTTCATGGTATCTTCTGTTGAAGATGAGTCATCTGCTCACATATATGTTTCATACGGTGGAAACTTTCGAACAATCATCAGGACAGGCATCAATCTTCACAAATTTGAGATTATTGGCATCAATGTGGACCAACACGATATGGAGTTTTTTACTCAGAAATACAGTTGCAGATTGGGAGGATGGCCGAATACATATTTGGGTTTACCACTCAATGGTACTTACAAAACTTGTGGTTTTTGGGCACTGTTAAAGCTAAAGGTTTGAGAGAATCAGAAAAATCTATTCCATTCACTAAAGAGATATATATACAAGTGTACAAGATTATCCTAATTAGGAGAAAGTGAAAAGACAATAAAGGACAACCAAATTATTATATTTACAAAAATACAATTATACTAATATAAGAACTCTAACACTCCCCCTCAAGTTGGAGCATATATATTCATCATGCCCAACTTGTTGGAAAGGTAATCTATTCGTGCTCCATTCAATGCCTTGGTGAAGATATCTCCTAATTGCTCTCTAGTCTTCACGAATCCTGTCGATACCAAACCTTGTTGTATCTTCTCACGTACAAAATGGCAGTCAACCTCAATGTGTTTAGTTCGCTCATGAAATACCGGATTAGATGCTATATGCAGAGCTGCTTGATTATCACACCATAATTTTGTTGGTGTTGTGATATCAAATCCCAATTCAACAAGAAGTTGACGTATCCAGACTAATTCACATACAGATTGTGCCATTGCTCTATATTCTGATTCAGCACTTGACCGTGATACCACATTTTGTTTCTTACTCTTCCAAGAAACCAAATTACCACCCACGAATACACAATATCCTGAAGTTGATCTTCTATCTTCCTTAGATCCTGCCCAATCAGCATCTGAGAAACATTCAATGTTGATATGCCCATGACTCTTATATAATAAACCACGCCCAGGAGCTGCCTTCAAATAACACAAAATTTGTTCAACTGCAGCCCAATGATCAACAGTAGGAGAAGACATATACTGGCTCACAATACTCACTGAATAAGCTATGTCCGGTCGAGTTACTGTAAGATAATTGAGTTTTCCCACTAACCTCCTATATCGTTCAGGATCTTTCAGTAATTCTCCCTCTTTTGTGAGCTGTAAATTAGGCATCATTGGGGTACTACATGGCTTAGCTCCTAACTTCCATGTTTCAGTCAACAAGTCAATTACATATTTTCTCTGTGTAACATGATTCCCTTCTTGCTTCTCATTACCGCAATTCCTAGAAAATATTTCAACATTTCCAAATCTTTTGTGTGGAATTGACTATGGAGAAAGGTCTTGAGTGATTGGATGCCCAATGTGTCATCACCTGTAATAACAATATCATCAACATACACAACCAACAGGATGACGCCACTCTCAGACCGCTTATAAAAGACAGAATGATCTGACTTGCTCTTTCTCATTCCAAAGCTCTCAATCACCTGAGTGAATTTTCCAAACCATGCCCGTGGACTCTGTTTTAATCCATACAAGGATTTACGAAGGCGACATACCTTTCCATTCTCCCCCTGAGCAACAAATCCTGGAGGTTGCTTCATATACACCTCTTCCCCAAGATCACCATGAAGAAAGGCGTTTTTAATATCAAGCTGATGCAACGGCCAGTGATGAATGGATGCTAACGAAATGAATAATCTGACAGAAGCCATTTTAGCAACAGGAGAAAAAGTGTCAAAATAGTCAACCCCATAAGTTTGGGCGTAGCCTTTAGCAACAAGGCGAGCTTTCAATCGGGCTACAGACCCATCTGGATTGACTTTAACCGCAAAGACCCACTTACAACCAATAGGCTTCTTTCCTGCAGGAAGAGAAACTAAATCCCAAGTACAATTGTCATCTAAAGCAGTCATCTCCTCTACCATTGCAGCACGCCAACCAGGTTGAGACAAAGTTTCATGAACAATCTTAGGAACAAATAAAGACTGTAGGGATGCAATGAAAGAACAGGTAGAAGATGACAAATGGTTATATGAAACAAAAGAGGAAAGAGGATATGTGCACTGACGCTTACCTTTACGAAGAGCAATAGGAAGATCATCGCTTGTGCCTGGATCCACTGATGAAGAAGCCTCTGGTACAGGGCATGAAACTGAAGATGGTGGTCGTCGAGAATAAACCTGAGTGATAGGTGGGTGAGGAGAAACAGGAACAATTGGAGATGAATTTCTAGAGGGCTCACATGAGGAGAGAATTGTGTAAACAAGAAAATCATCATCGCCCTCTTTATATAGAAGAATGACCATTTACCCATAAGGAAAAAATATTACAAATATAAATAATAAAGATATACATAATACACAACCAATATTACAAAAGGTATAAAGGAAATCCAACATGTTACCTGTGTCGGCAATGACAGTAATGGGAGTAGAAGATGACGCTTTAATGACTCTTGATACTGTCGAAATTTAGCAAACTCCTCAGCTGAAATCGAAATAGACTTGTCAAGGTTATCAGGAGTAGAGGCAACATGCGCAGATGGAAACCTCTGGCCCTTATTCAGCAATTTTCTGCAATCACGTTTCATATGTCCAGGTTTATGACAATAGTGGCGAACAATATCTCCTGAATTTGCTCTCTGAGTGTTCGAATTTCCTCTGGACGTGTTGGGTCCGACCCCTCTATTTCCTTTATACTCACCTGTCTGACCAACCAAGGCGCTATTAGACTCAAATGGCAAGATCGCTTGCGACTTCTCAGTACGAAGTATTCGAGTATAAGCATCTTCCAACGAAGAGATTTCTGAGCTAGACAGAACTTGATCTTTGGCCATATCATATTTAGAGGCAAGACCAACCAAAAAACTCATAATGAATAATTGTTCACGTTGGGCAGTCTGAACTTTCACATCAGTACTCACGGGCAGCAAAGCATTAAATTCTGCATACTTAGTTTTGCACTCCATAAAATAACTCGTTAGAGATTTGTCGCCTTGATCAGGTTGAAAGAGATTCTTACACACATCGAACACTTTACTGATGTTCCCTTTCCCAGAGTAAAGAAATTCCAAGTACTCTAAGAGTTCCTTAACAGATTCACAATGATTAACCAACCCAACTATCTCACTCTCAATGGAGTTCTTTATCTGGAGAATAAGTCTAGAATCATCTCGTAACCAATTCTTCTTAGTATCATCAGTCGGTGGGGAATCGGCGGTGACGTGATCATCCATATCAAGACTCCGAAGATAATGACGAATATTTGTTCGCCATGCATAAAAGTTAGATCCATTAAGCTTATGTTCCATAACCTTTAACACCATAGGAATCATCTCCGACATCACTATATCTTTCTTTTCAGCCATAATTTAAAAAAAAAACAGATAAACAAGAGGTGAGATCTGAATCACAGCAAACCCTAAAGGTTCTAAACAAGATATGGCTCCAAACACTATAAACCGAACGCCCGATGACCCAAACCAACACAGAACAAGAAAGAGGAGACTACGGCGAATTGACCCACGCAAGGAGCAATTTCCGGCGGCGCACGGGCCTCCACGCGCCGGCGCGTGAAACTGGTGGCGATTTTTCTAGCGGCGCGTGTGGTCCACTCGCCGACTATTTTCCGACCAAAATTTCCGAACCTGCTGATCGGCGACTGGGCTTCTAATGGGCCAGGCGGTGACGAAAAAATAAGCCGCTGACAGACCTCGTTGGTGGCGGCGGCAGCGGATTCCGGCGACAGATTCTGTGACGATGATGGTTGAGTTGATGCACAAAGCTCACATCAAGACCAAAACCCTCAAAGAAGGTGTTCTAAACCTCAAACCCTAATGATCACAAATCCCTAAGGACGAAAATTTTTCCAAGAGAACCCTAGGGCTCTGATACCATGTTAAAGCTAAAGGTTTGAGAGAATCAGAAAAATCTATTCCATTCACTAAAGAGATATATATACAAGTGTACAAGGTTAACCTAATTAGGAGAAAGTGAAAAGACAATAAAGGACAACCCAATTATTATATTTACAAAAATACAATTATACTAATATAAGAACTCTAACAAGCACCAATTATTGAAAAGATAGAAAAAAGACTCAACATGGGGCTCATCCTTTTCATCAAAAGGGGGAAGACTCAACCTCCTCCATGCTACATTATCTAATCTACCTACCTACTATCTTTATTTCAATTGCCCAGCACGGTTGGACAAGAGATGGAGAGATTATTCAGAAACTTCCTATGGAAAGGGGAAAAGAACAATAATGGTCTACATCTTGTCAGATGGAGTAATATTCTCCATCCAATCGATAATGGAGGTCTTGGTATAAGCTCTATGATTGATAAAAACAAAGCTCTCTTGGAAAAATGGATATGGCGATACAATCATGAAAAAAAAGCCTTGTGGAGAAAGCTGATACAAGCTAAATATGGATCCCCCACCCACTCGAATTGTACGGCTCTTGCTAAATCAAAAGGCCCTTGGAAAAATATTGTCAAGCAACAAAACCTCATCTCTAGCCGCATTGTCACCAAATTGGGAACGGAGGTAATAAACTCTTCTGGAATGATCATTGGATCAATAGCACCCCATTGGCCACCCGTTTCCCACATTTGTATCGTCTATCACATTGCAAAAAGGCTACAATT
Organism: Trichosanthes truncata; assembly: GCA_033996785.1. NCBI lineage: Eukaryota > Viridiplantae > Streptophyta > Magnoliopsida > Cucurbitales > Cucurbitaceae > Trichosanthes > Trichosanthes truncata. The sequence continues at coordinate 29,055,885 of JAWPNB010000004.1, read as the reverse complement.
AAAGAAGTATGGAATGACGATCATTGTTTCTGGGATCTTCGTCTGGGGAGGAATTTGAAAGACATTGAGGTCGTCAAATGGGCAGATCTTAGTATTGTCCTTGAGCTTGTTACTCTTTCACAAAACGAGGACACTTGGAGTTGGCCCCTCAGTCCCAATGATGTATTTACAACAAAATCCCTTTTATCTGACATGGGAGGTAACATTTGTCTCCTTGAACCATCTTTGGCTAAAGCTATATGGAAGGACAATTACCCAAAGAAGATTAAAATTTTCCTTTGGGAGCTCGCTCACAGAACCATCAACACCAAAGATGTATTACAAAGACTCATGCCCTACATGGCCCTATCCCCTGGGTGGTGTTCTCTATGCAAAACAGATGACGAATCACAAAATCACATCTTTATGTACTGTTCTTTTGCTTGGACATTCTGGAACAAGATCTTTAAATCCTTCTGTTGGTATTTTATTTGCCCTGGTAATGTGAAGGATCTTCTTCCGATTGTCTTGTTGGGACATCCCTTCAAGACTGTCAAAGCCTTGCTATTGAAGAATATAATTAGAGCTTTCTTTTGGGTGCTTTGGAAAGAAAGAAACCACAAAGTTTTCCAAGAAAAAGAGCTATCCTTTGAGGCTTTCTTTGATCTTGTTATATATTATGCTATATCTTGGTGTAAACTCTCATCTATCTTTGCTACTTACTCATATGCTACCCTTTTAGTTAGTTGGGAAACCCTTTTGTAACCATCATGGATCTTGAATCCTTTTTGTAAATTTCATACATCAATGAAATTGTTTCTTATAAAAAAATAAAATAAAAATGAGTGAATTCTTATTCCATTCTATACAATAGAGCCAAATATATATAGGCATACATGGAAGCCCTAAACTAATAATAGTAAAATTACAATAAAGGACAAAAGACTAATAAGCTCCTAAATATGTTAATCACATATATACTATAACACTCCCCCTCAAGCTGGAGCATATATGTTAATCATGCCCAACTTGTTACAGAGATAATCTATTCGAACTCCATTTAAAGCTTTCGTGAAAATATCTCCTAATTGTTCTCTGGTCTTCACGTATCCAGTAGACACCAAACCTTATTGTATTTTCTCATGAACAAAATGACAATTAATTTCAATATGTTTAGTTCGCTCATGAAATACTGGGTTGGATGCAATATGAAGGGCAACTTGGTTGTCACACAACTTGGTTGGAACTATAATATTGAAGCCCAATTCGATCAAGAGTTGATGTACCCACATTTTCAGCACTTGATCGTAAGACTACATTTTGTTTCTTACTTTTCCATGAAACCAAATTGCCTCCAACAAAAACACAATAGCCAGAAGTCGATCTTCTATCTTTTCTTGATCCTGCCCAATCGGCGTCTGAAAAACACTCAATATTCATATGACCATGATCTTTATATAAGATCCCATGTCCAGTTGCAGCCTTCAAATAACATAGAATTTGTTGTATTGCAGCCTAGTGATCCTGTCAATTTTGAAAGAATAAGTCTCATTTGTATATCAATATGTGCAATTTAGGTCTTCTTATATATGAGAAAGACCTATTACAAATATGGAAATAAATAAATTCAATAAATATGGAAATATTTTACAATTAATATTTATACAAAAAACATTCCTAAATAGTAGAAATTCCAACACTCCCCCTCAAGCTGGTTTAAATATGTCTTCCATAGCCAGCTTGTCAATCAATCTGTCGAATTGCTTCTTTGGAAGTCCTTTAGTTAGTATATCAGCAATTTGTTCTGATGTAGGAAGATAAGGGATGCATATTGTACCTGCATCAATCTTCTCCTTAATAAAATGCTTATCAACCTCGATATGTTTTGTTCTATCATGTAGAACTGGATTATGCGCTATAGAGATGACAGCTTTATTGTCACAATAAACCCTTATAGGTGTCTTCAGAGGGACCTTCAATTCTTCAAGTATCCTTTTAATCCATATTCCCTCACAAATTCCATGGGCTAAAGCTCTAAACTCTGCTTCAGCACTACTTCTAGCCACCACATTTTGTTTTTTACTCCTCCAAGTAACCAGGTTTCCTCCAACAAAGGAACAATAACCAGAGGTGGATCTTCTATCTGTAGTACTTCCTGCCCAATCTGCATCAGTATAAACTTCTATTTGGAAGTGATTATGCCTTTTGAATAAAATGTCTTTTCCAGGAGTCCCTTTTAGATATCTCAGAATTCTATAGGTAGCTTCAAAATGAGTCGGTCCAGGCGCATGCATAAACTGACTTACCATGCTTACGACATATGCAATATCAGGACGCGTATGAGATAGATAAATTAATCTTCCAACAAGTCTTTGGTATCGTTCTCTATCCTTTATTTCTTCTGCTTTTGCTACTTGTAACTTTAGATTAGGTTCAATAGGAGTTTCTACAACCTTGCAACCAAGTAATCCGGTTTCTTCAAGTAAGTCGAGGACGTACTTTCTTTGATTAACAAAGATACCCTTCTTTGATCTTGCAAACTCCATCCCTAGAAAATATTTCAACGATCCCAAATCCTTGATTTGAAACTCACTTGCAAGATTTTTCTTGAGATTAGCTAGACCTGCTTCATCATCACCTGTGAGAATAATGTCATCTACATAAACAATCAAAATTGAGATTTTATTATTCTCAGAGTGTTTATAAAATATAGTATGATCTGCTTGACTCTGAAGAAATCCATAATTAGACACAACTTTTCCAAAACGCTCAAACCAAGCTCTCGGAGACTGTTTAAGACCATAAAGGGATTTCCTTAATTTGCAAATTTTACTACATCCGAGTTCTTTTGCAAAACCTGGTGGTAAGCTCATAAAAATCTCTTCCTCCAAATCGCCATTCAGAAAGGCATTTTTCACGTCCAGTTGGTAAAGTGGCCAATCTGAATTGACTGCAAGTGACAAAAGAACTCTAATAGAGTTAATTTTAGCAACAGGGGCAAATGTTTCCTGATAATCAATCCCATATGTTTGAGTGAAACCTTTAGCTACCAATCTGGCCTTATATCTCTCAATACTACCATCTGCATTGCATTTTATGGTGAACACCCATTTACAGCCCACTGGTTTCTTATCTTTTGGCAACTCTACTATTTCCCAAGTCCCATTTTGTTTTAGAGCATTCATCTCCTCCATAACTGCTACTTTCCAATTTGGATCTTCTAAGGCCTCATGTATATTCCTTGGAACAAACAAGTCATTTATCCTAGATGTGAAGGCTTTATGACTATTTGACAAATTTTGATATGACATGTAGTTTGCAATAGGATATTTGGTACAACTTCGAGTACCTTTTCTAATGGCTATGGGAACATCAAGATCAGACACAATTGGTAAAGCATTTTGAATAGTTGAAGAAGTAGTAATAGAAGAAGGATTACCAAGATTTTCAATTTCATTCGTCGGAGTCTCAGATTGGCTCTGTGAAGGATCAACTATCTGGTCTTGGTTCCTTTGAAGGACTAGTAATATTTGGACAAACAAGACTTGGAAGAGGAGTATAGATATCCCAAAAGTTATCTTCCAAATTTGGTTTCTCCCCCTGAAGAGAACTTTGGGTAAAGTAGGGTTGTTTTTCGGCAAAAGACACATCCATGCTCACAAAAAGTTTTTTTGTCTGAGGATCAAAACACTTGTAACCTTTTTGGCTTGAAGAATAACCCACGAAAATACATTTAATAGCTCGATGATCAAGTTTTGACCGAAAGTGGCTAGGTATGTGAACATAAGCAGTACACCCAAAAACTTTGAGAGGTAGGTCAGAATATATGCGAGATGTAGGAAAAACAATTTTGAAGCAATCAATGGGAGTTTTAAAATTCAAGATCTTACTAGGCATTCTATTTATTAGGTAAGCAGCTGTGAGGATTGCTTCACCCCATAAATATTTTGGAACATGCATGGAAAACATTATAGCACGAGCTACTTCAAGTAAATGCCTATTTTTTCTTTCAGCAATCCCATTTTGTTGAGGAGTATCTCGACAAGTAGACTGATGAACAATGCCTTTATTTTTCAAAAACTCACCAAAGGATTCATTAAAATACTCCGTCCCATTATCAGAGTGTAAAATGCAAATTTTGGTTTGAAATTGGGTTTCAATCATATTGTAAAAATTTTGAAAAATGTCATTCACCTCAGATTTTTTTTCCATTAAATAAACCCAAGATAGACGAGTATGGTCGTCAATAAAAGTAACAAACCATCTTTTACCACTATGAGTCCTAATTTTAGAGGCACCCCAAACATCACTATGAATTAAATAAAAAGGTTTGGAAGCTTTGTAAGGTTTTGGTAAATATGTGGACCGATGATTTTTTGCAAAAATGCAACTTTCACAATCAAAAGAGGAACAATCAATTCCCTTAAATAAATTTGGAAATAAATGCTTGAGATAAGAAAAGTTGGGATGTCCTAGTCTAAGATGCCAAATCATAATTTGTTCTTTCACAGAAAGAGAACTGATACTACTAAGACCCTGAGTTATTTTATTACTAAAAGAACCTTTATCAAAGTAGTAGAGACCATCAAACATCCTAGCACTCCCAATCATCTTCTCCGATTCCTGATCCTGAAAAATACAATGAGATTCAAAGAATATAACACGACAATTAGAGTCTCTAGAAATTTTGCTAACAGATAAAAGATTACAGGCCAATTTTGGAACATGGAGGACAGACTGTAGAGAGATATTTTCAGTCAATTTAATCGTTCCTTTTCCTGCAATAGAAGAAAAACTACCATCTGCAATTCGGATTTTTTCATTAGAAAAAGAAGGAGAGTATGAGTTGAAAAAATGGGAAGAGCTAGTCATATGATCAGAAGCTCTAGAATCAATAATCCAAGGAGAAGAAGTACTACAAGAAAAAACTTGAGGACAATTACCTATTTGTGCCAAGGAAACACAAAGATTACCAGATGATAAATTGGTTTGCAGCAGTTTAGAGGGTTGATCAATTCGCTCTTTACAAAAGGAACTTGAGTTAGTGGTTGTGGTATCGAACAACCCAATCTCGGTCTTACTCTGTATTTGAGCCATTTCAACGATCAACTTAGATATATCAGCAAAACAGTTAATAAGAAACCAGATAAAGTCTGAACCAAACCAAACCAAACCAAATCTGAAGGGAATAAGGCCAGAATTTAATGAACCAAACCAGACCAGATCTGGAAAAAATAAACCAAACCTGATCAAACCAAACCAAAATAAACCGAACCGAACCTGGTCTGGAAAAAATCTGAACCAAACCACAAATGTTCTGTAACCCACGAAGGACAAGTCGAATAGGTGTTCGCGGAGGTGGGACAGAGTGCGAAGACGAAGATGAAGCCGAAGACGAGGATCACCCGGATGGACGGATCTGGACGGACGAACACGAAGCGTGCGGACGAAGAGGATTGCGTGCGGTGAGTACAGAACACGAGGATCTGGTGTTCGCGGCGTCTGGGTGTTCGTGGGTTTGGCAGCGGTGGGCGTCTGAGGTGTTCGCAAATCTCGGTCTGAGGTGGATGTTGGCAGATTTGGCGCAAGTTTGAGGTTGGATGTCGGTCGGACAGAAACGGACGGAGACGAAGCTCGCGGGTTAAATCGAAGACGAAGCTTTGAAGGTGTTCGCCGGTGAGTAGTCGAAGACGATCTACAATGGTAACAAACCTGCGAGAGAATGATGAACACTTTCGCAGATCGTGCCGGAAGTAGGTTGCGCCGTTTTATGGCGGCTAGGGTTCCGACAACGACAAAGCTAGGGTTCCTACAAGAACAATGGATGCTCTGATACCATGTCAATTTTGAGAGAATAAGTCTCATTTGTATATCAATATGTGCAATTTAGGTCTTCTTATATATGAGAAAGACCTATTACAAATATGGAAATAAATAAATTCAATAAATATGGAAATATTTTACAATTAATATTTATACAAAAAACATTCCTAAATAGTAGAAATTCCAACCGATCCACTGTAGGTGAAGACATAAACTAACTCACAATGCTTACTGAATAAGCTATGTCTGGTGGTGTCACTGTAAGATAATTCAACTTTCCAACCAATCTTTTATCTCTCAGGATTTTTAAATGGTTCTCCATCTTTTGTAAGTTGTAGATTTGGCATCATTGGAGTACTACATGGCTTGGCTCCCAATTTTTCCATCTCAGATAGCAAATCAAGCACATATTTCCTTTGTGACATAAAGATACCCTTTTTGCTCCTCATTACTTCAATACCCAAGAAATATTTTAATGTTCCCAAGTCTTTAGTATGAAATTGACTTTGGAGGAAAGTTTTGAGAGATAAAATGCCTAATGTATCATTTATGGTAATAACAATATCATCAACATATTGGGCAAGTAGAATAATACCACTCTTAGTTCATCGGTAGAAGACAGAGTGATTTGACTTGCTTTTCTTCATTCCAAACTACTCAAGTGCTTGACTAAAATTTTCAAACAATGCTCATGGACTTTGTTTCAACCCATACAAAGATTTGCGAAGGTGACAAACTTTATCATTCTCCCCTTGAGCAACTAACCTTGGTGGTTGCTCCATATAAACTTCCTCCTGAAGATCACCATGGAGAAAGACGTTTTTAATGTCAAGCTGATGCAAAGGCCAACATTGAGACAGACGTTTTTAATGTCAAGCTGATGCAAGGCCAACATTGAGACGCAACCATAGAAATGAATAACTTGACAGATGTTAATTTGGCGACAGGAGAAAATGTATCAAAATAATCATTCCCATAGGTCTGAGCATAGCCTTTAGCAACAAGACGTTTTTTTTTGTTGGGAGTGTTGATATAATTAAATTTACCATAACCCATCACCTTAAGATTTTGGGTTGATTGGTGATTTGACATGGTATTAGAGCAGGAGGTCCGTGTTCGAACTCCAGTAATGTCAATTCCTCTCTTAATTAATATTGATTTTCACTTGTTGGGTCTTTCTACAAATTTCCAAGCCCACAAGTGAGGGGGAGTGTTGATATAATTAAATTTACTATAACATATCAACTTAAGCTTTTGGGTTGATTAGTGATTTGACACTTTTAATCGAGCAACTAAACCATCATGATTGACCTTAACTGCAAACACCCATTTACATCCAATAGTTTTCTTTCCTATAAGACAAGATACTAAATCCCAGGTGCCATTATCATCTAAGACATTCATCTCTTCTATCATCGCATTGCGCCAACCAGGATGAGACAGGGCTTCATGAATTGTTTCAGGGATCAAGATAGATTCAAGAGATGCAATAAAAGAACATGTAGAATGTGACAAGTGGTGATAAGAGGCAAAAGAAGGAATAGGAAAAGTGCAAGAACGTTTACTTTTACGAAGAGCAATAGGAAGCTCATCACTTGGTCCTGGATCTGATGACGAAGAATTTTCTAGTACAAGACATTCACCTGGAGGTTGTTTTCGTCTTGAATAGACTTGAGTAATAGGTGGACGAGTGGGGACATATGTTGAAGGGGATGGATCGAGAGAGGGTGTAGGAGACACAAGTGTATAGATAAAAATATTATCATCCTTCCCCTGACTCGTACTAGGCAAAGATGAACCAAAAGGTTTGTCCTCAAAGAAAGTAACATCGTGAGATACAAGATACTTATTCGAACTAGGACAAAAGCATCTATATCCTTTTTGAACACGAGAATAGCCTAAGAAAATGCACTTCAAAGATTTAGGGTCTAATTTTGTCAAATTAGGACAAATATCCCAAACAAAACAAGTACAACCATATATTTTTGGCTCAATAGGTTTTGTTGGGAATAAAACGTGATACAGAATATGACCTTTCAGAACAGATGAAGGCATGCGATTAATCAAGAAGCAGGCCGTGGAAATTGCTTTAACCTAAAAATGCTTTGAAATACGCATTTGAAAAGATAATGCTCTTGTAGTTTCAAGAAGAATCCTATTTTTTCTTTCAGCAACTCCATTTTGAGATGGAGTATCGGTACAAGATGATTGATGAAGAATTCCATGCTTACATAGGTATGATCTAAGTGCTTCAGAAAAGTACTCATCAGCATTGTCACTTCTCAAAATTTTAAGGGAAACATCAAACTGAGTTCGAATTTCAGCATGAAAGTTACAAAAATGAGAAAGTAACTCAAAACGATTCTTCATAAAGTATAACCAAGTTATATGAGAATAATCATCAACAAAGGTAATGAAATATCGAAATCCAGTTTTGGACACAATCGGACAAGGACCCCAAATATCAGAGTGAACTAATTTGAAAGGCGCACTTGCTCGCTTATCTATTCTAGGGCTCAAACTAAGATGATGAAATTTAGCAAATTGGCATAAGTCACAATTTAATGAAGACAAATTATGAAATTCAGGACAAAGCTTTCTTAGCGTTGAAAGAGATGGATGACTCAGAGGACAATGAGCATTAAAAGGAGAAATGACTCCAGAACAGGCAACGTTTGACACTTGAGGATAAAAAATATAAAGTCCACCAGATTCATGTCCTTTACTAATAATCTTCTTTGTCACAAGATCTTGAAACAAGCAATAGCCAGGATAGAATGAAATACAACAATTAAGGTTAGAAGTGAGCTTACTAATAGAGATCAAATTAAAGGAAAATTGAGGTAAATGTAGAACAGAAGACAAAGAAAGTGATGGGGTTAGATTAACTGTGCCAAATCCAAGAACAGATGATTTTGATCCATCTACTAAAGTAACATCAGCAAGGGATGTAGATGAAAAAAGAGTGGAAAACAAATTGGGATTACCTATCATATGAGCAGTAGCACCAGAGTTTATGACCCATTTGGTAGAGGATGAAAGAAGACAATGATACAAAGAAAGTGATGGGTTGTAATAGGGTTAAGTGCATATGATGAAGAAGATCATTTCAATGATTTTTGGTACTGTTGGAATTTAGCAGACTCGACTATAGAATTAACAAATGGCTTCTTGGATGAACCATGGATGGATTGAGTCCGTGGTTGAGAACCATATTAGACACACTGCGAGTTCGTGTTCAACCATATGTCAATGACGAAAGTAAAACCACAAAATCCAATCTAAAACCATGAGATCAAACCCAAATGACTGCACAACTTCTGTAAAACTGATCAGAATGGAGTTCCCAATAAAAAAGAACTAATTATTTTCCAAAGCAACGTCTACCATGAGCCAATGATAACCAAAATAACCACACAAATAGGTCGGAATAGCATAAAATGGAAATCCACGAAACCAGAGAGGATTTCTGCCATGCGCAGCTACAGATAAACCCAAGAAAACAAAAAAAAAAAAAGAAAAATGTAGAGTTGAAATCTAAATCACAACAAATCCTAAAATTCCCAAACAAGGTTGCCTTCAAACAACTACAAACCAAGCACTATATGACCCAAACCAACACAGCAATAAGAGGACACCACGGCAAGCAGACCCACAGAAGATGGAGCAAGATCCGACAACACGCCTACATGCGCTTGCACGTGGAGAAAACAGCAGACGGTGATGGTAGTGTGTGGCTCACGGGCCGCTCCGATCGAGACCAAACTTTGGGGATATGCTAATCGGCCAATGGGCTTTCCAATGGTATGGGCGGTGAGACAAAACGGCGACAAAAAAGACCAAATCGGCGGCGGCGGCAGACACTGGCAACAATAGAGGAATTAGTTGTAGACTAGAAAGCTAAGTTCACAAAACCACAAAACCCAAAAACAAACGGGTTCTAAACTCTAAACCTAAAAGCCCTCAAAACCCTAGGTTAACAAATAGAAAGTTTAATTGACCTATGCTCTGATACCATGTTAGTGTGGGACAAAATACTAAGAGAATTCTTATTCCATTCTATACAATAGAGCCAAATATATGTAGTGTGGGACAAAATACTAAGAGAATTCTTATTCCATTCTATACAATAGAGCCAAATATATGTAGGCATACATGAAAGCCCTAAACTAATAATAGTAAAATTACTATTAAGGATAAATGACTAATAAGCTCCTAAATCCACATATATGTACCATACCATCTTCTTTGTTGGACAAAGTCAAATCTAAATTCAATAATGGGTGGAATTATTATCTTTCCACGGAGGCTTGCGCTTATTCAAGTCATGTTATCAAGAATGCCTCCCTAGTTCTCTCTTTTAAAGTCCTCAAGAATGTTGATTTGGATTTCAAGAAAATTCCAGATATTTTCTTGTGGGTGGCTCAAAGTCCCAAGAAAGGTAGTTAGTTAATCTTGTCAGTTGGAGTACTGTTTTCTTGCCCAAAGATCTCGGAGGATTAGGCAATAGGCATTGTTAAATTGGCAGGGAAACATGGCTTTGCTTGCTCAGTAGGTTGATAAATTTTCTAACAAAAGTGGGTGGCACAATGCTATTAGAAGTACATTTGAAGATTCCTATGTATCGTTTATGAAGGGACCCAAAAGATGTATGTATTGCTAGAAGCTAGGAAGCACAGACACTTCATTTTAGGCCAAGTGTCTGTGTCAGACACGTGTCGGACACGGATACGTTCGGACATGCTCCGGACACGTGTCCGACATGCTATTTTACTTGTCCTTTTTTATTTTTATTTTTTTAATTTCGGACACAACTTGGACATGACTCGAACACGGTTGGACACGGCTTGGGAAAATTTTGAAAAAAAAAATGGCTCAAATCATTTAAATTTAAAAAAAAAAAAAAAACAAAAAGGACATAAAATCATGAAATCTAAAACCCCTAACAAGTAACACCGCCGACCACTCACCGCTAGCCGTCAGTTCTCTTCGCCATTGTTAGTCCTCTTCACCGCCAGTTGTTCACCATTTAGAAGTATATTTTTTTCCTTAACTTTCTATTAGTTAAATTAAATTAGAGTAAGTTAAACTTAATTAACTTGACATTTTATGCATTTTCGTGGAATATATTTAGTATTTTATGTTATATTTACATATATGTTAAAATAATAATAATAAAAAAAGAACGTATCCCCAACGTGTCCGTGCCCTAGTTTTTTAGAAATTGACGTACGTCGTGTCCTGTTGTGTCGGTGTCCGTATCCCGTGTCGGTGTCCGTGCTTCTTAGGCTAGAAGCTCTTGGAAATCGATATCATTTTACACTGGAAGCATTCAGAGTTTTCATTCTTGGCATTAAGAGAAGAATCAAATTTTTAGAGGATGTTTTGATTGGAGACAGAACTCCAAGTGATTCAAGGTACTTGGACCCTCCCAATTTTGAGTATTCTTACTCAAGCCTAAGTTCACAAACTAATTGCCAATCTTCATCCTTTCTCACTCATTCTATTTATATTTTTTTTGAGTTGAACAATATATGAGGTGGGGGATTTGAACTTCTAATTTCTTGGTCATGTCGAGGGTACGTGCATTATGCCAGTTGAGCTATGCTCATGTTGGCTCGCTCACTCTATTTATAACAAATCCCTCCCAACAAACTCTATGATTACTAATACACCCTTCATACCCTAATAATTTTTATAATTCTATCCTAATAGCATCATAAGTCTACACCACTTCATAAGACAGATTTTTTCCTTAGAAGTCTTCAGTCTTTGTTTTGCTAATTTGTACCCTAGGCGTTGTCAGGTAGTGTTGCATGACGCTCTGTGTTTACAAGTTTTGGTTGGTAACCATTGCAAAGAAATTAGGGAAGAGAGTCTCTAGATCTCGTTTTCTGTTTTAAAATTGATTGAGATGTTAAAACAAAACTCTTCTATAAAATGGAAAGGTAGGAAACACATTTCTTACTGCTAAGCCACAATTGTTTCTGAAAGGCGATGACAAAAAATATAGTAGTTATCAAATAGAACATTAGTTGAAGTTATACTCTTCATAGCTGTTCGGTTGCTATAATTTTCTTTTCACAACAGAGACCTCTTAGGAATATTATTTAAATTTCTTACAGTTTCTGACATATTGTATCGTTTTTGTAGAATTTAAGGTTCTACTTTCCAACCAGCCTTAATATTACTCTGGAGGCTGCGTCAATCATATTCTCACGTGCTTTCAATGAACTTGCTGAGTCGAATCCAACAGCTCATGTTGATCGGTTCTTCAACATCATCCCAGTCTTAGGTGCGGGACGGACACCAACATCCATGGATGATATATTGACTTGTGAATTATTTACTCAAAAATCCTGAGACCAAGTTGCTCAACTGCTGCTATTTCTGGCTTGCAATTTGTATATCTCTTTACCAAGTTCACAGGATTGAAGTGAAGGTTATGGAGGTACGTCCACTCTCTTGAAGGGAAAACTGTTATCTGTCTAGTTTTCGAGAAAATTTCTAGTACTACGGTAGTATAGTTCCTCTCGTTTGACACGTGATTTGATAATATATTAATTTATTTTATGGGCCCATACTATTCTTAAATGCTATTGTTATGGCTAGCAATGGATAGAAGTAGTATGAAAAATATTGGTAGCAATGAGTGAAGGTAGTATGGAAAAATTTTCATCCTACCGTGGTACTAGAATTTTCCGCATAGATTTCTTCCCCCGTAAGATATAGATATATAACTTAGATTGATTTGTATTATTCTTTTTAATGTTATTGTAATTTGTATCAATTCTCTTCAGGGGAAAAAACAAAGCAAAGAAAATATTTTGTGACTGATTTCGTACCATCAATCTTTTTGTTTTAGAAGTACATATTTCAATTTGAAAGGATCTTAAATTACAGTACTTCATGCAAGATACTTGAGATTACAACTTTAAGGCGGTTGCTGCAAAATGCATTGGAAGCACAATGCTTGCAATGTTTTATTGTTAAGACATTTTTGTTGCATTTAAGTTTGACTTTTGACATTTCGTGCCATGGGAGTTTTTATAGGTGTGATTAGGTATTCATTTTTTTCTCCAATTCCTAAACGATTCGAACGTATGTTCTTTGTTGATGGAATATGGAATCTTTCACAATCAAAGCTATGAAGATTTTCCTTGAGATGTTAGAAGAAGAATTATTTGGACAATAGGTTTTGTTTTTAGTGAGAAAATGAAATTTCACATAGTGAGAATTGAAAATTTATGAAAGGGGGTTTTCAAATTTAGGATAAAAATATATACACTCGAAGGGAGTAAAACATAGATCTTGATATAACTAAATGGGTAACATACACTCTTGGTCTCTGAGATTTGAACTTAGTTTCTATTTGGTTCCTAGATTTTTAAAACTGACACTTTTGGTCATTGAGATTTAAATTTTGTTTCTAATTTGGTCCTTGAGATTCCAAAAATGACATGTTAGATCTTCAAAGTTTGAATTTGATTTCTAATTAGTCACTGAAGTTTGAAATTGGTTTCTAAATGGTCCTATTAAAGTTGACGTTAATTGACTTAATGGAATAAACTTAGGGACCATATAGTAACTAAGTTCAAATCTCAAAGACTAAAAGTGTATTTTAGCTAAATTAAGATAGACATAAGATGGAGTTAATTTTCAATTAGCATGTTTTATCAACTTGACATTTTGGAAGTCATTTTATTTTGGGGTGCAGTTGACATATCTGTTAGGGGGTGTGGAAAATGTTGTTCTATGATGTATTGGGATGCTTATACGATAAGTAATCGAGAATGCGTACTACTTGTATGGAACTACAATGTATTAGCATACTTATATGATAAGTAGCTAAGGATGATTGTGATTTGTGATAGACTCAAATTTAATATAATGCATATTTTATATGCATTTGAAGCCACATGACCAACCTCTATTTAAATGAGGAATTTCTCTTTGGTCACATTTCTATTCAATTCATATCCACCTTATGAGTCCTCGACCTAAACGTAAATTCAAGCATTTGCCATGAGTCAATTACCAAGACGTCTTGCTATCCCTAGATGCCATGACAAATAGGGAGACAATTATTAGGTAACTAGACAAAATAAGGGATTTGGTTCAACCACGACAATTGTTTGACACTCATCATTCCAAGACTTGATGGTTAACCAATCTAATAAGTCAAGCCAATATAATTTCTATAATCAGTTCAATACTTTGAGAAAGTTTTAGGTAACCATTCTGTATCTTAAATGCATTTTTGTTGTAGTAGTTACTGTTTCAACCCTATGAACAACACTCATTTATGAATTATCAATTCGTCTCCAACAAAGTATTTACTTGCCATTACTCTATCTATAACTCTTTCTTAACTAAATTGTTAGAGATTTTGGCTTTTTCTATCTTCATGCCATTTATTTTTGAGCTATCAAAAAGTAGTCCTTTTGTTGTAGATGATTAGACAGGACATTGGATTTTTACGAAAAAAATTGCTAAAAACCAAACCGTTTGAATGATGTGCATATAAACTAAAATACTAAATATGATCATAGTATCGATTACTATGATGCAAATGATTTTTTTTTAAAGTTCAACATGTGGGGTAGAGATTCGAATCTCTAACATTTTGGTCGATGATATATGCTTTAGCTTGTTGAATTATGCTTAAGTTAACTATGAAACACATGGTTGTAGTTGTTGGTTAGGGAGTTAAATATCTAGCTCTTGATGGTGTGTTTTAAATACCTTCTAGTTTAAATTTAAAAATATTTTCAATACAAATATTTTTATATCTTACATTTTTTAAAAAGTGTTTTAAATAACAATTTTTTTATTGCACTACATTTAAAAGTGATTCTATTATTTACAAAAATGTTTTTTCTTACTACAAGAGTCGTGGTTAATCACTTTAAAGTCATTTTTTGATAATCTTTATGTTTCTTTAAAAATAGTTTTTAAATTAATTCAAATTTTTAAGGTGGTTTTTTTTTTTTTAACACTTGATCCCTCAAGAAGCTTTACTAAATACATTTTAAATTATTAATTTTTTCAAAGGTGCTTATGGAAAAATTGAATTTGTTTAAAAAACATTTTCTTTTCCTGTTATTCCAAACACACTATAAAGTTCATAAGAATACCGGTGCAAATAGATGTTGATGTCAAACTTAAGCTTAGGCCAACTGGTTCAGGCAAATAGATGTTTATTAGCATTAAACTATATTTACTTAATAATTTTTAATTTGTGCCAACTTGAGACAACTGGTTTAGGCATTTACTCTCGACTATGAGATTAGAGGTTCGAATTCTCCCACCTCATATGTTGTTGTGTAAAAAAAAAAAATATATTAAAAAAATTCAATGCACCCAATTCAAATCAATTAAACATATGCCACATCATCCAAACTTTAAGAAATTGATTTTTTTTTTCAAGAAAACAGAGGGTTGTTCTTTTTAGTACAATTGAGTGTTACATCTACATTTTAACTAATGATGATAATGATAACAACCATACGTAACTATAATTAAAAAAAAGAATTTATAAGTTTAGTCCTTAAACTTTTAAGTTTGTGTCTAATAGGTCTTTGAACTTTGAAATGTGTATATGTCTCAAAACTTTTCATTTTGTATTTAATAAGTCTTTGAACTTTAAAAGTGTCCAATAAGTTCTTAAACTTTCAATTTTTTTGTCTAATGTGTTCTTTACATATTAAGCATTTTAAAAATTAATGGATATATTGACATAAAATTAAAATTTGTGACTAAATTTTAAACTTTCAATTGTATCTAATAAATTTATGGATTTTAAAAATATCAAATATGTTAAAGACCTATTAAAGACAAAAATTGAAAACTCTAAGACCTATTAGTGTAGCGTAAAATGCAATACCTCATGTGTACATGTCAAGTTTTAATATAGTATCTTCCACAAGATTGGTTTTCTAGTTCACTTAAGTACCATGAATGTTATCACCCAATTTTATTTAGAGAAAGAAATAGAAATATAGGTTCAAAACTAAATAAAACGATAAAGATGAAGACAAATCAGGAGAGATATATCTTTAAGAGATTAATTTCACCAATCAGTCTAATGTTTCAATTAATCAAACAACTAAGATTGATCATGCAAATGTTTTATAGGTCTAAAAGTCTTAAATCATGAACGACCCTTTTAAAGACAACAATTCTCATGCAAAATTATAAAACCTATATCCATGTTGATTTTTAATAACATGCATGACATTAAGTCCATTCATTAAACAACCTTTAAAGGAACTCTAATCATGGTTATGTAAGAACTATCCTTAGTCATGCAATTAAGGTCTAATCTAAACTACCATTTCTCAAGTGTAAATTCAGATCAACAAAGCAAATAATCAATAACCAAAAGATTATAAGCATTAAAACACATAAAAGCATGAATGGAGAAGAAGCAATCAATCAAAGCATTTAATTAATCAAAACATTAAATCTAATGGCTACATCAAACCTTAAGACACAAGAGTTTAGTCACTCATGTTCACTATTACAAATCCTAAACTCAACAACAACTCCATAATAAAAACTACAAAATAAAGAGAAAGAAAGATAGAACTAATGTCGCGTGTCGATCTCTCGTCATTGTTGTGATCTCCACGAACTTGAGCTTCAAATGATCTCTCTCGTACTCCACTAAGCTCCTCTAACTCTCCAAATAGTGTAAAAATCAAAAAATAGGGTTGTGTCTCTCCAAATGGACACCCAAATCTATGGGCAAAAGTTGGTATTTATAAGGCATAGGGCAACATTGAGACACTAGGGACATCGTCTTGATGATGTACCCTAGTGCGTAAACTTAATATGGAAAATCGATGTAGCATCAAGACGCTACACGCAACGTCTCAATGCTATAGATAGAAATACTCGAATATAGGCGTGCACGTGTTTGTAGCGTTGAGCGTGGGGCATTAAGCTGCTAGTGAGTGTCGAGCATGGCGTTGAGATACTTTGGACAGCGTCTCAACGCTGCCTGTCAAGTTATCTTACTTAAATGGCTGCATTTTGGGCGTCTTGACGCTCTTAGGGCATTGACGCTATGCCTTCAAGTTTCTTGGCTCAATTCACATCATTTCTTCATTTGATTACTCCAATTGATGCCCAATTAATTCATTTTTCACCATAGAACTTCTAAAAGCTCTGGTTTGCTCTAAATGCTTGATTTCTGCAAAATAACCAAATATAAATGTGAAAGTACATAATAAAGCCACAAAACTAGCAATAACTAAAGTCTAAGAATAACACATTTTGTGCGCTATCAATTAGATACATAATTGAAAGATTACGGACATATAAATTATAATACAAAAACTTAAACATTCAAAAACTAAACTTGTAATTTAACCATAAAAAAGTTGAATGCAATTGAATCTTTTTTTTTTTTTAAAGTTGAAATACTAAATATACACTATTTGTTATTAAATCCATCTATATTTAAAATGGAATTTGAACTTTCTCAAAATAAAAAAAAAAATGCAATCCAAACTTAGAAAAGAAACCAAACCAATTATTTTGAAAAGAGAAAGGTATGTATGAGATGGCAATGATGTTTGGTTTTCCCAAGAAAAACAAGGAGTAAAATAAAAATTTTCTTTGTGCATTGGACAATCACCAATCTCAAAAAATTGTAAGGCCAGCTGGGCACTGCAAAAAAAATATATGACATTGCAACTGCATCTGCCTTACTTATGTTATGTCATGTCCCACACCAATAAAAACATGCCCATGCAACTCACCCACATGTCTCACTCTTTTTCTTTTTCATGCTTTTCCTTTTCTTAATTTTTAAAAAAAAAAAATTCAACCCAAAATTTTGTTTTAGTTTTGCTACTTAGTAGAGTAGTTAGCATGAAACAAAGTTGAATGGTTAAAAATATTCTTACTACTTTAAATGGTCGTAAGTTCAAATCTCCATTTTATGTAAGTTGTAAGTTGTAACGTTCTAAAAAAAATTTGCTTTACAATCAATCTGGATAGCATGTAACAATATGTTTGGTTTTAGAAAATATAAAATAAAAAATTAGTTAATTCATATGGTTTTGAGAGATTCTGCATTTTTTTTATTGATTCAATTTTGTTTTGGTTGGCTTTTCAATTTTGCATTTCAAGCAGCTGTGTATGTATTTTTCCTTTCCTCTTCTCATGCATGCATAATATAATACAAAAATGGCCAATTATGTCAGAATGCTTGCAAGTTGCAAGACTTTGCCAATTGAACTATCAACTTTAGTAAGATTTACTTCATGAAAAATTGTTTGAATGATATTTTAGACTATAATTAACAAATCACATATAATGTGTGAGATTATTAGTTTTTAATTTTATGAACAGATTGAAAATGTAAGTCATTTATTGTATATGATTTAGTTGTTTATTTATTTTTTTTGGGGAAAAATTTTGTTGTTTATTTTAGGACTAATTTTCCTTGTGTGGTAGATAAAATAAACGTAACAACAATACTATAAATTCAATATTTTTATTAGGTAAAATTGAAGGAAATGTCCATTGCTTTTAATTGCATATCAATAACTTGGATAGTTGGAATTTTGTAACATAAAAACTTTTGAGGTCACATTGTACCAAAATTCTTTGTATGTTCATATGGGAAGTTTTACAAACAAGTATGAGCTTCAATCCACTGGACAAGAACTTGGAGTACTATATTAATTTAGTCTTTGAAATATAAATGACATGCTAGGTAAATATTAGTTGATTTGACATGATGTAGTAAATAAATAAAAAATACAAGTGAGAATTTTTTTTTTTTTTTTTTGAGTTCAACATGTGGGAGTAAGATTGAGTTCAACACGTGGGAGTGAGAGAATTCCCTCAGAGTCGATGATATATGTTTTAACCATTTAACCATTTGAGTTATTCTTAGGTTAGCACAAGTGAACTAAAAGGGCACTCAAATGGGTTGGGACAAATGGAAGGAGGGTTAATTTAATTTATTCTGTCGTTGTCCACTTTTGTATATCATTTATCTATCACGTCAAGTTAAATTAACAACATTAAATTATAAACATGGCTTGTAGATAATATAGTTGTTCATGAAACATGGTTTTGATTGGCTTTAAACAGGTAGAAAACAAAAATAACATTTTGCTATTTTCCATTATTTTGAATCTTTGATTATTTATTAGAATATATAGTCTTTTTCATTTATTGACTTATTTTTTTTATAATTATAAATTGAATAATAAGAAAAGCAAAGGCAAAGCTCCCCCCACATTGGTAAGCATGGTTGGTTTGTTCTTTGACCATGTTCTAAAAGCTTAAAAATGAAAAATAAGAAGGTGAGATGGAAAGTTAAATTAAAGGACTTGTCAAGCAACTTCCTTTAAAACACAAATTCAATGAGAACCTATTCGGATAATTATTTTTTAAAAAAACAAAATTAATGTGTTCTCACATATCATCAATTTTTTAGAAAACAAATAAAATGGCGTTTTTTAATATTAATTTCAATGTATATAATAAATTTAATTTTTTAAGCTACTCTAAATATTTTTTTGAAAAATAATATTTTTAATAAGTCCAAATTATCTCTGGGTAGGAAAGCTATTTGGTCAACAAATAAGAAGAGAGGAAGGATAGATTTTTTTTTCTTCCTTAGGCTAATTTCATACAATGGAAGTCTTTTTTAACTCTCACCTCACTCGTTAATTACCTTTAGCTTAGCACTTAAGATTTTATAATTTTATAAACTGTCATAGAAAAGAAAGGTATATTGTCACTCCTATCGAGAGGTTTACTCTCTACTTAAATTTTTCTTTCTAATTTGACAATCGATTGTTGTGAAATCTTTCTCAACTCACATATAAGTACATCCTTTGACCTTCGACAAATTAGGGCTAACAAAATGTGATTGGTTGAAAAAATAAATGGTTGTAATACAACGGAGTGATGGATTGAGTTGGAATATAAATAAAAACTTGATTTCAGAGTAAAGAGAATTGGACCCTGAAAACTATTCTTTCATATGTGAGACAAATGAGGATTTATGATCCCACACAAAGCAATTAAAAGGATAGCCCTTTTCAATGTGAGATAATTATGTGTGTGAGTTGCTAACGAATAATCTATTCTTTTCCATATGGGACCAAGGGTGGCTAGCCACCTAGACTACCTTAGGTCGGCTCTCGATTGGGCCCACGACTCGGGCCACATGTCAAACACTTGTTGGGCCCATGGACCTAGTTTTTCTCTAGGCCAATATATAACTTCCTAGCACATGCTTAAACTATACTTGGAAGTTTGGATTAGCCCAAATATCATTGGTGTTAAAATGCAAGGATCACACCCCTAAAGTCTCTTTTTAAATATAGATTTATATTCTCTTCTTCCTTGCTAGAAGTGGATCTAATCTACCAATTTTTGGACCATTGATCTAATTCATTAGATAAGTTTTAATTTAATTTCAACTTTTCAAATCAAATTCTTCCAACAATGAATTTTCTCTTAATGTAAGATATTTGAGCTGTTCAAGAAATCTAATGAACTTATAGATTTTGAGCTCTAGTAATCATTTAATTCATTACTTTTCATTCAATGGCCCAAGATCTTAATCTATTAAAAACGTAGAGACTATATTCTCACATACCGTAGATAGTGTTGGTCCATGAATATAATTATTGGGTATGAACTAATCCTTCATAAATAATCTATAATATAACTAGATAAAATTATCATTTTATTTACTGCCATAACTACATTTTTATACGTAAGTCATATTGACCATATAATAGTTATCTACAATCTAAATATGAATGAAGCCCTCTTTTAGGCCATCACGAGGAAGAAGTTTCACTATTCAAGACTTTAAGCCAACACTTAAGGGGATTAATCACTCATTTTTCACCAATGGAAAGGAAAAAAAATTGATCTCAGGAAAATCATGTTCCTATAATTCTTATTTAGCTACATCATTCTCCAAAATAGTAGGTTTCTTTGAATTTAGTAGCTACAATAGTCTCTTCTTCGAGTGGAACTCTTGTCATTATTCTTGTCACTCCTATCTATATAAATCAAAGGATAATATAAAATCACAACTTACTTATGATGGATGTCCTATCACATATGATCATCATAGTGATATATTTGAATCTCTCTAACAATCAGAGACAATAATTATTATAGTCTAGTCTTATACAGTTGTCTATTCTCTATGACATAGTCACCCTCATGTTTGTACATGAACAACTTAGATCATATCATTTGTGACTTTGACAAAGCGAACAACATTATTTATATTATTAAAGTAAATAATTGTAGTAAAGACACCCAACTTCAGTCATATATTACATAATGTTTAAATTAGTAGGTAAATTAAATTGTCTGACAAACAACTCAATTCATGATTCTAACATAGTAGATTGAATTTTACTAAGTTGAGACAAACTCAATACTATTTCTAATCATTTGCTTACAACTCCTAAAATACAAGATCATTGAGAATGCAGAAATAGTTTTAAAAAGGTACATCCAAATAGAGAAATTTGCTTGCTTCATTAATCACTCTCTTACTTTTGCTTGCCTGAAAATTATAGCCCATTTCCTTAGAGATAAAGTGAAGATTAGTGAAAGTAATTATGCTTAGTTGGCTGCATTACAAAGTATGTCTTCTTAATCAGCAATGTTGAAATCATGGTCTTTTAGTGGGATTGGCATAGTGTTTGGAGGCTGCAAACCAATGCTTTTGTCCCCTTCAGCCTCCAATTTCTCCAAAGTAAGTTTGATTATTATAAACTAAAACTTACTTTATCCACTCATTAATTTTTGTGATGATTGATTCCATGCCTCACTCCTCTTTTTAGATGAAGGGAGATAGAAGTTTTTATAATGGTAAAATGTTCATAATGAAGTATGATTTTTGCTCCCCCCCCCTTGTTTAAGGTAAAATTAATTAAATATATATTTAGAATTTCATCTACCTTATATTAAGTTTAATTTTACTCTTAAAACTGGGTAAGATGAGTTGAATGTTATCTTGAACTTTAAATTCCATCAAATTAGACTAGACTTAGATAAGTATTAGAATTTTTATCTTTTGTGAAGCTTCTCGTAGAAAAATTATTAAAAGAAATATACCCAAATACGTTCAATAGATTATAAAAAAGAAGTTCGGTACGAAATTGATGGAGAGATGACACCAAGATTAAATTTTTGGTGAAACTGATAAGTTTGGAGAGATTTATTGTATAATCGATTTTATGCATTGATTTTCTAGGATTTTATTTTGTACAGTGATTTTTAAGGCTTGATTGGAATTAATGAGGTTTGAAAGATATTAATGTTGTTTTTCTTGTTCAAATGGGTAAGTGAATATAACAAAAGACAATAGGGAGTAAAAATTGTGACAATTGTTTAAGTTTAAAATCCAATGCCATGACATTGAAAATTTATGGTATAAATTAATTCACCTTGGTTAGTTAAGGCTCTGTTTAATAATTTATGGTTTTTGAAAACTATGCTTGCTTTCTCACAATTTTTTTACAATGGTTTGCAACTTTCTTAAGAAAATATTTGAATTCTTAGTCAAATTTCAAAAACAAAAACAAATTTTTAAAACTACTTTTTTTAGTTTTCAAAATTTGGCTAGGATTTTTAAAACAATTATAAAAGATAGATAACAAAATAAAGAAATCCATAAGGAAGTAATGTTTATAAGCTTAATTTTAAAAAATAAAATGGTTATCAAATCATCTAAATTTTTTTTCCTCGATATCTAATATTCTTTCATAGTCTTTGTAATCATTTAACAACTATTCAATCCATTATCTAGAACATCAATCTTCTTTAAATTAGATATTCAACTTAAAATAATAATTTGTCAAGTATAATTACATAAAAGGGGCCAGAGTAAGAGAAAGATGGGTGAATTAGATGTGTATAAATCTATGTCCCCTTTTCTCAACTAAAGAAAGTCCTTTGTTATTATTATAATGTCACCTAGAAGATTGAGACATTGTCAAGATATAGGTAATAATTTTATGAAGAACTAAAGAAGTCTATTTAAAAGACTTCAATTTCAATAGTATGTCTCTCTACTTTTGATACTTTAAAGTAGGTAAAGTTTAGTCTCTGAACTTTTAAATTTGTGTTTATTTAGTCCCTAAACTTTACAAAGTATTTAATTGGTCTCTCAACTTTTAGATTTGTGTTTATTTGGTCCTTGAACTTTAATACTTTAAAGTATATCTCTCTACTTTCAATACTTTAAAGTAGGTTAAATTACAAGTTTAATCTCTAAACTTTCAAGTTTATGTTTATTTGGTTCTTAAACTTTAAAAAATGTTTAATATGCCCTTAAAACTTTCAATTTTGTGTCTTATAAGTCCTTGAAATTTCAATTTTGTGTTCTATAGGTCCCTATTTTTTAAAATTCACAGACCTACTAAATACAAAATTGAAAGCTTAGGATTTTATTAGACATTAAATTCAATTTTATATCTAATAGATTAATTAATTTTAAAAATTTTCAAATATGTAAAGGACCTATTAGACCCAAAATTAAAACTTAAGAGATATATTAGATATTTTAAAGTTTAGAGATCTATTAGACACAAAATTGAAAGTTGAAGGACCTATTAGACATTTTTAAAGTTCAAGAACCTTTTAGACTAAACTTGTAATCTAACCTTTTAAAATATAACTCAAATAGTTTACCACTCAATTCATTCGTAGATGCTTTCCCAAATTAAAAGCTTATAAAAGACAAAAAAAAAAAAAAAAAAAAAAGAAGAAGAAGATGTGTTAGATGATATCTATATTTCTTTTGAAAAAGAAAAAGAAAACTTGGGTAATCTCCTCTTAAAGAGGGAGAGAAAAAAAACAAAAAGAAAAGAAAGAAGAAGAAGAAGGTAAGGTAAAATGGGGACCAAGTCCAAGTGTTTTTATCAAATGGAAAGCAAAAAAGGGGACAAGGTATGGGCATATTACTTGATGGCAATGAAGTGGATGGGCCTCACAAATTGCATAAAACACAAACAAGAGAGCAAAGTTTGTTTGGTTTTTTGTTAGGGAAGAGGGGCAAAAGCAATTCCCTTTTCATCTCTATAGTTTGGAACTTCAAAAAGCACTTCCATAATGTTTCAATTTTACCATCATTTTTATTAAAAGTAATTTAATCAAATCCATCTTAGTATTGGAAGCATATGCCATTGAGTTTGGAAGAATTTTAAATCAATCAAAACAATGACAAAAAGTTTTTGGCTTTCTTCTCTCTAAAGTATTTTTGGACTATATGGAATTTTAACTTTTTTTTTTCTTTTCTATGAGAATGAGATTCTTGTTGAGAAAAAAAAGAAGAAGATATGTTCGGTTTTTGAAAGCTAAACAAGATACTTTCTTTTTCTCTTTTTCAATTTTTAAATAATAATAATAATAATCATTTTTTTTGTGAGCTCAACAATATGCATGTGGAGTGATAATTCAAACCTCCAACCTTTTAATCGAAGATATATGTCTTGACTTTTGATCAAAGATATATGTCTTGACCAGTTGGGCTACACTCAGGTTGATCAATTAAACGAAAATTCATAAATGAATTAAACTTTTGCAAAAAAAAAAAAACTTTGCATCGATTAAAAGTAAATAATTCCACGAAGTCATACTTTGCAGATTAGGTTAGTTTGATTTAGTTTTAGATGAAAACAATGTGAAATTGGTGATATCGATGTAGAAGAAAAGAAAAAAAATAACGTTCATATGTGTTTTTGGAGACAGATGTAAAATGCCAACCACTAAAAATTTGAAGTAAATTGGCCAAACAAATTAAACTCAATCTTGATTGAAATTATTTTTTTTTTCCATTTCAACCAATTACATTTCAAATTAATCAAACAAATTCCATTTTCTTCTTTTTTTAGTTTGAATTTAAAATTTTCTTACTTTAGAGAAAATAGATGACTAAAGAAAATAAAAGATTCATTTCATGACTATGGAAAAAGAAGAGCTTTACATTGTTTGCATCGAACAAAGTATGGGTATGAATATGCAACATCCGAGATCATTTTGGTTACCAATACTCTTGTGATTTTAACAAGACAACAAATTTCAAGTTGCTTGGAGATAGGGTTGGAGATACTGACAAAGCATACATTCTCAATCGAGACTTTGACCCTACTCTAAAACCTATCCCCGTTCCCAAATTTATCGTATATGTTCTATAAAATGATAATAATTTTTATTTTTTTTTCTAATATGCATTTATCTTTCCATCTTCAAATGGATAAATAGCTAAACTTAACTATTAATTATTTATTTTTGTCCAAACATTATATACTCATCACACGGAGACACAAGACAAACCCAAAAAGCATTTTTTCTGGAAATCATCTCAAGAATACACTTAATTGATTTTACATAAAATAATTTAAAATTAAAAAAAATTAAAAATGTTTCTTGTGAATCTAAATTTAGAAAAAATGAATCAATGCCAAGAAGGAAGATTAAACGGAAAAGATATTATTGCCTTCATTTTAGGATTCAAGAGTTTTAGGACATTGATGAATATAAGGGGGATAGACCTTTAACTTTATCCTTGTCAGAGGAGGCTACTATGGTAGCTGATTGAAGGACTGCTGTAGGACAGGCTGCCAAAGTGTAGGCCTAATGGCATGGGAGAATGATGGTGTTAGTGGCCCTTTGGACAAGCTGGAGGGACCTATGCCTTACAAACTTAGGGACACTTCCAACTAGAAGGGGAAAAAAAAATTAGATTACAAAGCCTTTGCTAAAGTAACACTATATCAACAATCTTTGAAAAAATATCTCTTCCTCTATCATATACATATATACATCTTCCTACATGGACTTTTATTTTATAATAATGTGTCTCACATCACATATAATTCTTCGTATTAATAGGACTAAATATAAGTGATACAACTACCAAATTTTTACTTAATATTTTAGTAAGGGTATCACTTAGTACTTTTAATTTTTGATAATATGACAAATATATGGAATAATAGTACTAAGTTCTCACTAGTTGCACCATTATTTTATTAAGTGTGTCTCACATTTCTTTTAATTATTGATAATGTGGCTATGCATAACCATATAAGAGATAGTAGTATTAAGTTTTATTTGGCACAAGATTCCTCCCTCTAGATAGATAGAGATATAATTTTTTCGAAAGGTAATTTATATTTAAACACAAATATATGATCTATAAATAGATAAATAGGGTCTCAAAAAATATGTTGGCCATCTCACAATTTTTTGGTATCTTTTTCATCTTTCTTAAAAACACATTTTTTGAATTATTAGCCAATAAAAAATGGTTTTGGAAAACTACACTCATTTTGATAATCATTTGGTTTTTGGATTTTGAAAATTAAGCTTATAAATACTATTTTCACCTATGAGTTTCTTTGTTTTGTTATCTACCTTTTGAAAATGTTTTCAAAATCCAAGCCAAAATTTGAAAATTAAAGAAAATAATTTTTAAAAACTTGTTTTTCTTTTTAGAATTTGACTAAGAATTCAAATGTTTCTTTAAGAGATGTGAAAATAATAGCAAAGAAATGGTGAGGAAGCAAGTATAAATTTCAAAATCAAAAAACTAAAAACGAAATTGTTATTAAATGGGGACTAAAAAAAGTAATTTTTAAGAACTTGTTTTTGTTTTTAGAATTTGGCTAAAAATTCAAATGTTTCTTTAAGAAAAGTGAAATTCGTGGTAAAGAAATGGTAAAAAAGACAAGCACAATTTTTAAAAACAGATAACTAAAAACAAAATTGTTACTAAATAGAGCTTGCATATGTATAGAAATAACATTTATAAGCTTATTAATCTTCAAAAAAAAAAAATCAAAATGGTTATCAAATAAGATGAAAGTCGTTCTTTATTGCAAGTTTTCTATAGTTTTTCTTAATTATTCTTCGAAAATGCATCCATGACCTTATTTTAATTTCATTCCTATGATCATATTGAATAAAAACATAAGTCACTTTTCTATATATTCAACCAATTAAGGCTTAGTTTGAGATTATTGTAGATTCTAAAATAATTGATGTGAACTGTACTTTTTTTTAATAAAAAAATAGCTATAATACGAAGTAAATGAGTGTTTGAAAAGTTTCATCTTTAAAGATGAAAAAAAAGTTAAATTATTTGATAAGTTAATATTAAATTAAATTAAAAATGAAAATCATTGATTCATGGTGAATCACGCATCTCAACCAGAGATATGAGAGGGTGAATAATTAGTTAACAAGTCCACCATATTTATAAAAAAGCTAATTTGAAAAGCTACTATTATTGGATTTTCCAAATCAATATAATTGAAGAGGTATTTTATTAAAATTAAGGGAAAAATTCAATTTTAACACTAAACTTGTCAAGTTGTATCAATTTTCACCATAAACTTTCAATTACATCAAATTGGACCCTAAAGTTAGACAATTGTTACAATTTTTAACCTCTATTCAAGTTTCACTAATTCACCCACTAATTTAACAAAAAGCAATGTGAAAATCTCCATAAACTTACTAATTTCAATAAAATTAAGTTTGATCAATACACAAATTAACCATTGAATAACATTGTGAAAATTCACAACTTTTAACTAAATTTTAGCTCTAATATTATATTTCTCTGAAATCTTATCAATTTTATATCAAATGTTATTTTTCTCTGAAATCTTATCAATTTTATATCATACATAAGTTCTAGAATTCATTGAATGCATATAAGAATAGTTTTTTTTTTACGATTTTTCAAAAGGAAACTTATTAGAAGGTTAAAATTGCAGCACTTTTTAAAGTTTAGTGTTAAGATTCCAACACTTATCTAAGTTTGGGGTGTAATTTAATGAAATTAAAATTTTAAAGAACATGACAAGTTTAGGGGCAAAATTAGTTTTTTTCCTAAAATTAATTTATAATCAGCTATACCAAACACTAAAAATGGTTAAAATTCTTTTATAGTTTTGTTTGATAATGTTTCATTTTTTTTTCAGTCTTAAAAAAAATAATGTGGGTTATTATTTTATTATTTCTGTTCTAGCAAAAATAGGAAGAGAAATGAATTTTTTACTCACTATTTTTAGTTTCTATTTTAGTTTTAAATTAAAAATAAATTATTGTTTTTAAATAAGAAAATTCGAATTAATTATGTAATTTTCTAAATGTTGTTGCCAAATCCGGATAGGGTAGTTTACCTGACCTTCACGTGACAACAACGGTAAATTTGTAGTTCAGGGAAAAAGCATGACCTGTAAGACAAGTGAAACCTAGGTACTGATGTGACACTTGCCACATAGGCTCCGGTGCTTAAGTTAGCAAGAGAGAACAAGGAATGCAACAAGTTAGGATTTTTTTGGAAGATGAATTGACTTACTTCTCAAGGTTGAAGATGAGTATTTTTATATGACCTCTTAATTTTAAGGTTTTTTGCATATTCATCGTGAATTAGGAAAAGAATTGACCGAACTGGGGTAATAGGGGCCTGAGGGCACGTGGCCGATGGGGTGAGTTTATGCTCTCTCCTTTTTTCATTGGTTCTATCGGTTTCTCATTTGGGCTCATTTTGCCTCCTATTGGGCCTTTTGCTCTTGATTTTTCTTGTGATCTAGGCTTTTCCCCATGATCCTATTTTTACCCATAACATTAGCCCCCACTCCCTAATTTGGATTCATAGTGTGGCTAATTATTACTGGTCTAAGGTATGAAGACCAATTTGGAAGTATTAACCTTTTTTGTCTCGATCGCACTCATTTTTAAGTTTAAGTATTTCAAAATTACGCTTTGGTTATCCTTCAGATTTTGCTGGTTAATCAACTTGGGATTGATTAGGTACTCCTTAGGTCTAAGATTCTCCTCTGGGAAGATGAAAATCGATTTACTGGAGAAAATGTCAAAGCTCCATAGTCTTGCTTCATATTATTCTTAGGATTTGCCAGTGAATCCTCATGGGATTGACTCAATCTTCCGTAGGTTTTAAGATTCTCCTATGAGAAGATGAAGATTGATTCCCTTGAGAAAATGTCAAAGCTCTAAAGTCTTGCTTAAGATGATGAGATTTACTGACAAATCCTAAGGATCATCTAAAGCAAGATGGGATTGACTCAGTCTTCCTTAGGTCTAAATTCCCCTCTGGAAAGATAAAGATTGATTTCCTAGAGAAAATATCAGAGCCATCTCCTTAGAAAGATGAAAAATCAATTTTCTGGAAGGCTATCCTCGTTCATTATTCTCCTCTGATAAAGATGAAAATCAATTTCTGGAGAGGTAATTTTTAATACATCACTATTCTGTTAGAAAGATGGAAATAAATTTCTAGAGAGGTGCTTTTTAATTATTACTCTCCTCTTAGAAAGATGGAAATCAATTTCTAGGGAGATATTAGGTTTTCTTCTCACATGTTTCGTTGCTAGGTGGCGTCTATTTATTGGCCAAAACATGAAAACATGGATTGGGTAAGTGTCCATCTCTCATAGGTTGAAAAATGGAGACATGGATCGAGACACATGGTTAACCCTCATAGTTCGAAGAATGGGACATGGATCGAGACACGTGGTGGGAAGAGAAGAAAGAAATGGAGGTTTCCATGTGGGGCCAGTCGAGGTGCACATGGCACCTTTGCCATGCGTGCCTGCAAACTTGCAGGTGCCATTTTTTTTTTTTTTAATCAAATCAACCTTTTTCCCTCATCTTTTTCTCTATAAATAGGAGGATTGTTTTCTCCATTTCATTCCATCTACATCTCTCACTATTTATCTCTTTACTTCTTCATTTTCCTTATAAGGTTGGTTTCAATGTCTTCTTCTTATTTTTCTCGAACTCTTAGTGATGAGTATTCTGCCTCTTCTCCAAAAGTTGGAGAATATTCATTTGGAGATGAGTCTCTTAGTACCAGTTACTATGAGGTTCATTCATCCCCTGAGAACAATGTCGACATCACTCCAATGGATTCTCAAGGTTTATCATCTTTGGTGACTGCAACTCAACTTGGGCAATTGCAGTCCAAATATGATATTCCTCTTGACGTACATATGATGGTTCCTAGCCCCGATGATTGTATGGATGATCCTCCCAAAGGGGAAGTGGTTTTCTACTTGGTGATGTTTCGTTTTAGCATTCGTCTTTGATCGTTTGGCTCCTGCACAAATAGTTCATAAAGGATGGAGTAACCTTATTGGTTGTTACATCCTATGGTTAACTTATGGCGATGGATCTCCTTTAACTCCACACACTTTCATGTCTTTACATACTTTGAGTCATAATCCTTCTTTCAGTCATCTTTTTTACTACTTAAGTGCAACAAAAAAAATGGAATTTTGGTACTTGGGCCAACTTCCGTCCACCGATGGAAAAATGGTTGGTTTTTAGTAAGTAAAAATTGGCTCTCTTGGGCCCCTAAAAATTAAACTTTCAGGGTTCCAATGATATTTGGAGAATATGGTGGGTGTTTCTCTATTCTCCTTTTCTTATTTGGAACCATCGACTTTCTTTTATTATCTAATCGAATTTCGTTAATTTTTCAGTTCCTTGTGAGATTTTTCGTTCTTCTGCTGCTAAGGAGTTCACAAGGACTGTTCATTATCTTGAGAATCGTGTTTGGGACAGTCTGACCCTCGTCTCTCAGAACAACTTGATCTCTACAAGCTTTGCTCTTCCTTCTTTATCTAGAAGTGAGTTTTTTCACTTTTTTGTTATATTTTTATTTCTTCTCATATGCTCGACCTCGGCCTCCTAGGGTAGGGTCGGCCTCGGCCTCTAAGGGCTTGGTAGGCTTCTGTTATGCATCTTTTATGACAATCTTTTTATGGACAGTTTTTAGATATGCCTCATTGTCCAGTTAATTTGTTCGGTTTCATGAGTAGCAAATCAAAGAAAAAGAAGAGTGGAGAGGCTGGAACTTCTAGGGGAGGTTTAGGGACTAATATCATTAACCACTAAAGATGATAACTTAGAGCCTTAAATTCCACTAACTCCACCTCGTGCTTCTGTTTCTGATACTTGTAGAACTCGTCGAACTCGCTCTTCTTCTTGTCATGATGACCCTCCTACTAGGCTTCAAGCCTTCATTCCTGATGATTATTCCAGTGTAAGTCGTGAGGTTGATTTCCTTAGCCAAAGTTTCAACCTGTAGTAGGGCTTGGGTTCCAGTCATCCTACAGAGGGAGGTGAGGATTCGAGACCCTTCAGAAGCTCTCACTTAGGGCTTATACGAGATTCGTCATGTAAGTTTTCTTTTTCTTTCCATTTTTTTTTTACTTATTTTCCTAATGGGATTTTTCACATATATATTCTTTGCTGCTTCTTTCTAGGCTTTTGGTCGAATCTCCGAAACATCAATCGACATGGCTAAGAAGATCAGTTCTCTTCAGGCAAACAGCATTCCACGAGTTGAGCTTACTCGAGCTCAAGCTAATGTGACACATGCGAACCAAAGACCTTGAATCATCTAGGACCAAGGTTGAGAAGCTCCGTTCTCAGTTGAATGAAGCTCAGGCACGCTTGACTGATTCTGATTTCCTAGCTAAGGAATTCAAGAAAATCGATGAGTATATCATCTTGCAGAACACTATAATGGAGGGTGGTGCAACTTGGTCCAGGGGCTTGCTTTTCGTCGTCAACCCATCGTAAACTTTGACTTTCTAGCAGAGGATTTTGCTACCTTTCGTAGTAATCCAAATACTTTTCCTAAGGATTATTCAGATAATGACGGTGGAGAAGACATGGAGACTCAACAGGCAGATCCAAAGGACGGAGGAAATTAACTTCTAATTTTATCATCTTGTACTTTGTTTTCTTTGATGACTGTTGTAAGACTGATTGTCCTCATATGCTGTGGTTGGCCTAAGTTAATTTAGCTTCCAATTTTCAAAAAGCTCGTAGTGATTTGAGACTAGATTCACCTTTTGTTTTGTTGCATTTTGTTTAATAGGGAAGCATATCCCTTTTTATTGCTTTTGTTTAATAGGGAAGCATATCCCCTTTTATTGCTTTTGTTTAATAGGGAAGCATACCCCTTTTTCTCTTGCTTTCGTTTAATAGGGATGTTGATCGACTGAAATATGGGGGCTTTAATAAAATATTTTTAGTTTAAAAAGAACTCCAATCCAGTGCATGTGCACACTGTCGATTGCAAGTAATAAAACTGAAAGTATTATAGAGTATCGTGTCCCAAGGGAACAAATTTTAGTAAAATTTATGAAGATGACATAAATTTGTTTACAAAATGCAATTACAGTAGTCAATGATATAAAAATGCAAAGAGATGTTTTTGCTAAAGAAAGTAATTGAAAAACCAATAAGTAAGAAAAAGGGATTCAAGTTGCTCATGCCCTTTTGGAAAGAAATGCAACTAAAATGCAATTGTGATCGTAGCTAACACAAGAAAGCTAAGTAAACCAAATTCGACTCCTATTCAATTTTGCTTCAAAATATTTATGAGGCTAAGTGATTGAACCTATATTTCTATGGCTAATCTAACTTAGATAAGTTCGTGCACAATTCTAGTGGTTTTGGATTCTCACCCTATGTTTAGGGTCGATGTTCGAGGCTTATTTCTAAGCCTTTTCCTCCATTGATTTTGTGACATCTGCTTCCCTTAACACTTCCAGTATTAAGTTTAAGCTTGACAAGCAACACTAGATGACCAACTAGGTTTACTAAACGTTAAACTCAACAAAAACAAACAAAGTTCAAGTGTTAGCTAGATTACTTTTGCTTTTAAGCTTTACATTTTTCCTTTAGGGAATTCACGAACTTGAACCCCTAAGGAAAACTTAGCTCATCATGAAAATAGTGAAAAATATTAAATTAAAGGTCTGAAAATCCATAACAAATTTGAGAAGTGCAAGAGAAGAATTTCGAGTACAATAAAGGTTCAAATAAACGATAAGTCTATTAAAATGAACATTAAAATTCAGCAAACTATAATAAAGCTTTGGCAACTAAACCATTACAGTAAGAGAATTACACTGAAAGGAAATAAATAGCAGCTAAAACTCTAAAAATCTAAACAACAACGAGCTTTGACAAGACTAGAAAATTCGAAGAACAAGACTTCAAAACATGCCATTTTTCACTCCTAGCCCAATTGAACACAAATCCTTCTTTTTCAAGTGGAACTGGATCTTAACAACCTCTAACTTTCGTTGAAGAGGGACTGAGATTCAGAGCTTGAAGGTTTCTAAAAAAATGGGAACAACAACAACTATAGAATGCACAAAACAACATAAAACGAGGGACTTTTACGTGAGAAAACCCGAACACCATTGCCTTCGTTTCTTCCTTTTTTTATAAGCTTTATGGACTAGGGTTTCCATATTTGTTCATGCGCATCTTTTGTCAACTTGCCTTGTTGAATTCGTGGAGAAGAATGATATAAAATCTTCAAAATTATGTTGGTCCTGTGTTTGGTGCGTTTTCTAGATTGGTGCAGACATAAAACTCAACTAAGCAGCATATTCCCAACTCTTTTCAGCTTCTTTTCTCTCTGTCATTAATCCAACAAGCTTTTATGAACATTACTAAACAAAATTACCTTTTGCTTGCTCTTTCCTCTTCAAAATACACAAAAATTGGCAAGAATAACCTAAGTATAAGGGTCAAATATGTTGGGATTTATGCCCTAAAGCCCGTAATTAATGATTTATTTAATAATTAATAATAATTTTGATTATTTTATTTGCAATATAATATTATCCATTATATGAAAAATCTAAGGTTATTAGTGTAATCTTGAACTGTATGTGGTTGACATACGAGAGGATCATGTTCAAGAAATAATCTAAAGGGTCATAGTATATGGATAAGGTTGGGTGCCTTATCCTGGTAACACTATTAATACGACCCACTTTGTAATAGTTACAAATGATTTGATCCAAATCGTTCATGTGGAGACATGTGAGTGGGGGTATCTTATACAATGAGTTTGTATAAGAGTGCACCACGAAATAGTTAATCTCTCTTTATAAATCCGCTAATTGAGAAGATTAATATTTCATTAGGATGATCATATGCAACTAGATCGTAATTCTGAGTGAATTATGAACTCCTGCTTGTGAGGGCTTGTCCTTTAATTTGCATGGGTGAGAGTGGCTTTTGTAGCTGATTCAATAAGCCTACCATTTTGGGGACTTGACCAAATAGGGAACTAGGAACATAATCTCAAAAGATGAAATTCACTCATTCTCATATAGAGTAAGTATATGAGTAGTTCCCTTAAGTGCTGATTCAGAGACTTGAACAATGGGGCCTCACCCTCTCACTGACTCGAGAGAGACTTAGTTTATGGTTTGATCATAAACAAATTGTTCATTAGATGATCAGTGGTACTTAAGGTTCAAGATGTAATTACAAGGGTAAAACAATATGTTGACCCATCTGTAATCACAAACAACTTGTGAAGGATTGATTTGCATGTAATGCTTATATCTATGGGCACAACTGAAAGAATGAACGTAGTGGAAGCATTGGATCGTCTTTGATTTTATTTAAAATTAAACTAAAAATATGATTAAATAAACTTACTTGGAGTAAATATGGAGAATATTTTGGAGGGTCTTTATCTCCTCGACAAAGTCTTCTTGGCTATAACTCGAACACAGGACCAAGGCTTGTGGGAGCCTCTTGAAAGAAAATCCACAAAGGGTTGGATATGAAGAGCTCTAGAGAGAATTTTCTAATTCTCTATTGAAGAGATGTGTGTTATGTCTAATGACTTAACCCAAGAGTCCTATTTATAGAGACCAAGGGAAAATCTTTGCCATAATTAAAATATTATATTTTAATATCTAATATATTAAAATATATCTTATACTTATTTGAATCTCATTTAAATCCTATGATATTTATTTATTTGAATCTTATTCAAATTTTATAAATATATTTTCTTTAATGTATCTAATATACATTAATTATTTTAATATTTAATGTATCAAATTCAATCAATATATTTTCCTCTTTTCTATTTAATATATATAATATATTAAATATTAATTTGAGCACTTCAAATTATTAATTTAAACATTTCATTTTTTTTCAACTAAATTGATCTTTTAGTGTTACTATGAGCTAGCAAGGGGACCTTATGGACCTACAGATTATAAGCTCCAATGATACAAAATCAATTAATTAAACTATTTAATTAATTAATTTTCATTCATTAACTATAGGTCACTCCACTATAGACCTAAAGTTGCACTCTTATGCACTGTAGGACAAGTTGTGTCCATAGATATAATCACTACATGCAAGTCAATTCTTCACGAATTGTTCGTAATTACAGCTGGGTAAAAAAATTCGTTTTATCCCTATAATTACATCTTGCACCTTAAGTACAACTAATCCTTTAATGAACAATTTGTTTATGCTCCAACCTAAACTAAGTCCATCTTAGGCCAGTGAGAGGGTGGGGCCCCATTGTTCAAGTCCCGAAATCATCACTTAAGGGAACTACTCATCTACATACCCTATATGGGAAGGAGTGAATTTCATCTTGTGAGATTATGTTCTCAATTCCCTATTTGGTCAAGTCCTCAAAATGGTAGGCATATTAAATCGACTACAAAAGCCACTCTTACCCAAGCAAATCAAAAGACAAACCCTCACATGCAAGAGTTCATAACTCACTCAGGATTAAGATCGAGCGCATATGATTATCATGATGAAATATTAATCTTCTCAATTAATAGATTTATAAAGATAGATTAAGTATTTTTTGGTCCAGTATTATACAAACTTATTGTATAAGATACCCTTACTCACATATCTCCATATGAATGATTTAGATCAAATCATTTCTAACTATTACAAAGTGGGTCGTATCAATAGTGTTACTAGGATAAGGCACCCAACCTTATCCATATACTAGAACCCTTTAGGTTGTTTCTTGAACATGATCCTCTCGTATGTCAACCACATATTGTTCAAGATTACACTAATAACCTTGGATTTTTCATATAATGGATAATATTATATTGTAAATAAAATAATCAAAATTATTATTAATTATTAAATAAACCATTAATTACAAGGCTTTAGGGCATAAATCTCAACAACAACTTGTCCTACAAGGCATAAGAGTGCAACTCCAGGTCTATAGTGGAGTGACCCTAGAGTTAATGAATGAAAATTGATTAATTAAAGAGTTTAATTAATTAATTATGTATCATTGGAGCCTATAATATGTAGATCCATAAGGTCCCCATGCTAGCTCATAGTAACACTAAAAGATCAATTTAGTTGAAAGAAAAATTTGAAATGTTGAAATTAATATTTAATTTGAAGTGTTCAAATTAATATTTAATGTATTAAATATAAAAGAAAAAAATATATTTATTGTATTTAATACATTAAATATTATAATAATTAATATATATTAGATACATTAAAGAAAATATATTTATAAAATTTGAATAAGATTCAAATAAAGAAATAAATATCGTAAGAGAATTTAAAAGATTTGAATAAGATCCAAATAGATTAAATATATGTATTTTAATATATTAAATATTCAAATATATATTTTGTAATTATGGTAAAGATTTTTCCTAGATCTCTATAAATAGGACATTTGGGTTAAGCCATTATAACACACATCTCCTCAATAGAGAATTAGATAATTCTCTCTAAACTTTTTTCTCTCCAATCTCTTGTGGATTTTCTTTCAAGAGGCTCTCACAAGCCTTGATCATGTGTTCAAGTCATAGCTAGGAAGACTTTGTGGATGAGATAAAGACCCGCCTGAAATATCTTCATATTATCTCAAAGGTATTTTAGTATAATTCTAAATAAATCAAATGCGATTCAATGCTTATGTTGTTGGTTTAATTCGATTATTCCCTCCAAAATAATTCTCATAAATGAGAATTATCATATGCATACCCTTTGTAGTCCCCTACTTAAGAGAAATTTGTTGAGACAAGTTTGTGTTTAAAGTACAAATACTGTTGAACTTCAAAGGAAATGACTTTATTGATTAGTTTTAATAAACTTGTACATGCGATCTGTTTAGAGAGAATAAAAATAAAAATAAATGACCTTATATAATAAAAAAATAAAGAATTAGATATGGCAAACAAGAGATAAGTTCTCAAAGCTCCATAAGGGTGGGGTCGTCCTTGGCTTTTTCATGAGGCAAAAGAGTGACTTCTTTCATATGCTTGACCTCTTTCAATGTTGTATAGTAGCACTCTCTTGAGACCTTCTACTCCCCTGTCACCATTTCGACCCCATTTGGGATTGGAAATTTCAGTAATTGATGAAAAGTTGAAGGCACAACTTTGAGGTCATGCAAGGTAGGCCTTCCTAGTATGGCATTATATGCTGTCATGCAATCTACAATTAGGAAGTTGACCATTTTGGTTATTGTATTCTGCCCACTTCTAAAGGTCACTGGAAGTTCTATGATACCTTTCGTAGTTACTTTTTCTCCACCAAATCCTACTAATGGTATTAAGCTTACCTTTAGTAATTCCCTTCCTAGTCTCATTGCATTGAATGCATTGAATGCATCGAGGGATAAGACATCGGCTGAACTTTCGCCATCAATAAGGATCTTGTGGACTTTTACATTTGCAATTGGTAAAGTAAATACTAAAGCATCATTATGGGGCTACATTATACTTGCTGCTTCAGCTTCTATGAATTCTAAACTTTGGCTTATATTTCCTATTTGGACAGAAGACATACTTATGTGTTCAAGTTCAAATCAGGCTTCCTTTGCCTTAGCTTTTATTTTTCTGTTTGATCCTCCCCCTGTAGGTCCTCCAAAAATAGTTTGAATTTCTCTCGAGGGATCTTTGTCTAGTCTGCCTTGGTCATCTCTAGTCGGCCTCGGCCTTCTATGATCATCGTCTTCCACATACTCTTTTAAATATCCATCATAGATTAACGTTTCTATTTCATCCTTTAGATGGAAACAATATCTGGTTTCATGCCCATGGTCTTGATGGAAGAGGCAATATTTAGATTGATCTCTCTTATCAAGAAGCATCTTTATCCTCTTCATATACCTAACTAAATTATTGTTGTGAATTTCCATTAGAATCTTCTTGAGAGGAATTGACATTGGAGTGTATTTACAAATTTGATAGAGTGGTCGACCCTATAATCAGCTCGACCACGGCCCCTATTGTCTTTCTTTCATTTTCTGTTGGATTGTGAGTTCTCTTTGAATTTATTTTGGTCGTTAGGCTTGTCAACCCTAGGTTTTCTCTGAATAGTGGCTTCCTTTGATCTCAATAAATCCTCTGCACTCATATTATTTAGCCCTTTATATGAACTCCACGTATGATGTGGGTTTCTTTTTGCCGATTGATCTAAGTAACTTTTTATCCTGCAGTCTAGCAACTATGGCAATCAAGGTTACCCTGTCGGTATATCCTTCGATTTCAAGTGCTTCGTTATTGAAGTGAGTGATGTATTCCTTTATACTCTCTCTTGGCCCCTGTTTGATGGAAAATAGATGCATTTAAGGCTTACGTTGGTCCCTAGCCCCCTCGAATTGAGTTACAAAAGATCGAGATAGTTTTTTGAAAGAACTAATCGACTTTTTCTTCAGCTTCCTGAACCATTCTTTGGATGGTCCTGTGAGGATAGAAGAGAATCCACAACACCTAATTACTTCTGAAACCCCATGGAGTTCCATCCATGATTGCTAGTTGTTCAAGTGTTCCACTAGATCACTCTTACCATCATACGCTATTATATTAGGTACCTTAAACTTAGCGGGAATCTCGTACTCCATGATATTTGTCATGAAAGATGGATCAATTTGTTTGATCAAGGTTTCCAAGTTGGAGCCTTCGATTTCTCGAGGTTTCTAAGCATTCTCTCGAATAACCTCCTATTCCTGTTGGATCTTCAATAGTGTCGCTTTTCAGGGAGCATTTTCAGTCCTATCCCTAGCCTCAGTCTCGGCCTTGATTCTTCATTTTGCCTCGATTATGCTTTGGAGGTCTGAGCTCTTTGCTACTGGAGTAGTTGCAGCTAGCCAAGAAGAGGGTCGCCTCACCCTCGATTCGAGCTCTTGTGCAAGACTTGGACTATTGATTCAACCCACTGACTTTACTTGTTCGAGTTTTTTCGTCTTCTTGTGATTTTCTCTGTTGGCTTCCACCAAGGATCAACTTCTCCTCTGGTTTTTTGATGGGAGCACTAGTTTCTCCCATATCTTCAACCATTGGCCAGATTCTCGTGGCAAAAACTTGATCGAACTGAAACGTTGAGGCTTTAAGAAAAGTTTTTTAGTTTAAAAACAAAGCCCCAGTGATAAGCCTTAGAATTAAGGCTTATTTAACTCCCAATTGCTTAAAATATTCTTGTTTAAGAAAGAAATAAATATGATGACAATTGGGATAGAGTTCTAAATAAATTAATCTTGTTTGCAGGAAATATGGAAATTGCAAAATCGTGATTCTGCAATCTGGAGCAGCAGACGTGAGAATGTGGAAATTTCAAAATCAAATTGCAAAATCGGGATTCTGCAATTTTTTCTAGAGCAATAGAAAAGTTCAAAAAATGAAAAAAAAATATGCATTTAACCCATTCCGAAAATCTTCAATTACAGCATGATTTGGGGGATTTTGAGCACGAAATTTGGGCATTATTCAACCCTAATGAAGACCTATAAAAGGAGAGAAGATGATTGAAGAATGGATTCGTTTTTTGGAGACGTTTTGGAGTTGTTTTTCGTCATTTTTTTTCCAGTTTTGTTACTCTATTTTCTGCAATTTTTCATTTTCTGTTTTATCGTGATTGCTGTAACTTTTTTAGTTATGCTTCTCCTTTGATTTATCCAATCTGATTCAAGTGAAGAAGTTGGGGATTGGATGACGTTTTTGGAGTTAATTTTCGTGAGTTTTTCTCTTGTTTCTTCTCTGTTTTTTCTGCTGTTCTTCTTCCTATGTTTTCCAGTTTTTTTCCCTTTGTTTTACTGAGAATGGCTACAAGTTTTTCTTCTGTTTAGCTTTAATTTTTCCAGTCCAGTTTAGTGGTGATTTGGGTTGTTTAGTTTTTGTTGATTTAGTTTCTGTTTTAGTAAAGATTTGGATTGTTTAGTTTTTGTTTTAGTTTCTGTTTTAAGACTCAACTTTGTTTTAATATAGTTTATGTTTTTATATATTTTAGTTTCTGTTTTGTCTCAATTCTAGTTATGTTTATGTTTTTGGTTTTAGTTTTCTTAGCTTATTAATGGATTTCTTTTTGTCCAGTACACATTATTATTTTTATGAAGCTTAATTAGTGTTTTTTTGGTTTGTCATTTGATGTTCTATTTTCTTTAAAGTACAACAAAGAAATTTTCACTTTCCTTAAATTTAGTAAAACAATTTTCATTTCTCTTAAGTGTTATTTTTAGAATAATGCAATAGTCTAAACTTAATTTTACATGGAGTTTATTTTAATTTTTAGCTTAGTTTCTTATATATTTATTTTCAGCTAAACTTCTTAGGGGGTTCAAGGATGTGAATTCTCTAAGAAGTAATTGTAGCCAAAATTCCAACTAAAAACTAAGCCTACATCTCAATTGTTTCTTGTGATGAATAAATTTTCGTTGAGATCCTAGAATGATCAACTAGGGTAGCAACTCAAGCTTAGATCTAATACCGACGGGGTTAGTGATAAGCGGATTTTGCACAAGTGATGGAGAAAAGAGCTTAGACATAAGCCAATCCTTACCCTAGACATAGGGATTAAGGACTCCAAAGCCCATAAAATTGTTGAGCCGAATTATCTAAGATAGAGGGACCATAGACATATAAGTCACTCACTTAGTCTCCTAATTAAAAACCTAAATTTAAGGTGAATAGGAGAAGCAATTTTGGTTTACAATTGAATGTGGAGTAGGTTGGAATTGCAATTTTGGCTTGCAATTACAACTTATGGCAATGACATTCTTGAGTCCCCATCTTTATCTATTATTGCCATTTCTCGATTTTGCAATTAGATTCTACAATTCTAGTCATCTCAATATTGCAATTCCTTGATTCTGCAAATATATTTTGCAAATATTTATTTTACCAACACACCATCCCAACATTATTTTTGCAATTTAGTTTTCAAGTTTGCAATTTTCTTTACATTTTGCTCAGTAATATGTTTGTTACATCGTTCCCTGTGGGATTCGATACTTGGTACTCACATACCATTATATATTACTTCGATCGCGTGCGCTTGCGTGTACACCGATCACCCAGTCTAGTGCAAGTGCACATTGTCGATGCAAGTAATATAAAATTGGAAGTACTCCAAACTATCGATCCCAAAAGGAACGAATACAACAAAATTCAAAAGATAGCAAAAATTGTTCTCAAATTGCAATTTCGGTAACCAATATGCTAAAGAAATAAATTGAAAAACCAATAAGTATGAAAAAGGAAATTCAAGTTGCTCATGCCCATTTGGAAAGAAATGCAACTAAAATGCAATCACAATCGTAGCTAACACAAGAAAACTAAGTAAACCAAATTCGACTCCCATTCAATTTTGCTCCAAAATCTTTAAGAGGCCAAGTGATTAAACCTATATTTCTATGACTAATCTAACTTAGATAATTTCGCGCACAATTCTAGCGGTTTTAGACTTGCCCTATGTCTAGGGTCGATGTTCAGAACTTATTTCTAAGCCTTTTCTTCCATTGCTTTTGTGACATCCACCTTCCTTTAACCCTTTCGGTATTAAGTTTAAGCTTGACAAGCAACACTAGTTGGCCGAGTAGGTTTACCCAACACTAAACTCAACAAAAGCAAACCAAGTATCAAATATTAGCTAGATTGTTTTATACTTTTAAGCTTTACATCTTTCCTCTAAGGCATTCACAAACTTGAACCCCTAAAGGAAAATTAGCTCATCATTGCAAAAGTGAAAAACAAAGCTTTAAAGTAATAAAAATGCATAACTAAGAATGAGAGAAAAAATAGATAAAATTTCAGAATGTTGAAATGAAAATAACATAACCAAAACTTAAAGAACATAAACTTGAATAAAACTTTAGTAATATATAAACTTCAAATTCCTGCACAAAAACATCAAGTAAGTGTGGTTTTTATTTTATTTTGCTTTCTTTTCTCAACTTAATTTAAAAGGCTTCCAACAATAATTCAATTTATACCAACTTTTTGCTAGCTTTTTTTAATCTAATAACACACATAAAATAACAAGAATAACTAAGTATAAAGGCCAAATAATTCTCATAAATGAGAATTATCACATAGTCTTTGATAAGAACGTCTTCTTGAGCCTTTGTTATGGGATTATGTTTGTCAGAATGTCCAAAATTCGAGTGAGATTTTGATCCATGCCATCTAGTCGCTTTTCCAAAGCTACGAATTGTCAGCCATTAAGACGTGGCCGAGGAGGGGTGGTCGGCTTTGTCCTTCGTGGATGATGATCATCATCTGAATCTTCTCCATCAATGTCTCGATGGTTTTCGTTTACTCGATTATTCATTGTTCTGATTACGTATGCATATTTCACAAGTCAAGCTCTTTTCTTCCCCACAAACGGCACCAATTGTTGTTGCCAAAATTCGGACAACTTAACACACTTGACCTTCATGTGACAACAATGGTAAATTAGTAGCTTAGGAGAACAGCATGACTTGGAAGACAAGTGAAACCTGGGTACCGTGTGGTACTTGCCACACATGCTCCAATGCTTAAGTTAGCAAGAGAGAACAAGGAGTGCAGCAAGTTAGGATATTTTTGGAAGATGAATTGACTTACTTCTCAAGGTTGAAGAAAGGTGTTTTTATATGACCCCTTAATTTTAGGGTTTTTTGCATATCCATTGTGAATTAGGAAAAGAATCGACCCAACCGAACCAAATCAGGGTAATAGGGGCCTGAAGGCACATTTAGCATGTGCCCCTCATAGGTAGACCATAAGGTCTGCCTCGGCCTTTAGCTGCGGCCAACCTGCCCAAACTCACCTCTCTCATTTTTCTGATGATTCTATCCATTTCTCGTTTGGGCAAGTTTTGCCTCCTATTGGGCCTTTTACTTTTGATTTTTCTTGTGATCTAGACTTTTCCTCATGGTCCCATTTTCACGCATAACACTAAATTTAATTTTATTTTCATTATGCATTTTATAAGGAAAAAAATTATAAAAATAAGGTTTTCCTGTTTCTTTCTAAAAATTGGAAACATAAAACACAAAACTAATTTTCTTTTCTCAAAATGTATATACAATTTAAAAACATTTCTTTAAAATATAAATGGCATATGATTCTAAAAAGTTTGAAATAATAAAATAGGAAATTAGGAAACATTAACTACCCCTTAATTACTTTATCTCTTGCAATATTTAAATCAACGGTTAGTTGAGTTTATATACCTTTTAGTTTAAGTGCTTTTCTTTAATTACTTATATATAAAAATATTTTGAATTATACATTTGATTACATTTTTTTAAATTATTTGTAATGATAAATTTATTTGATTGCACTATATTCAAAAGCAATTCGACTAATCATAAATATGTTTTTTTAAGGGATTTTTAGCTTTTTTCTTAGAAGTGATTTTTAGTTAATCATTTTATAGTCAATTTTTTTGGATAATCATCTCTCAAGTTTTAAAATAAAATAATGAATTTGATTTTTTAAGAATGCTTAATTTTCTGTTTATTACCAAACACAATAGATTTTAAAAAAATATTTTTAGTCATCTAAAATCACTTAAACTAAACACCCTCTTAATTATTAATTCTTCTAAAAGCATTTATAGAAAATTTTATTTAAAAGGATCCACATGAGATAATTATTCACAAACTTCGTGTTGTTCTTGTTATGGGTGAAATTAGACCAACAATAATGGGCTGGCTAAAGGGCTGCAACGAAAGGCCAAACGAGGAAAGAAGTCTAATACGAAGTCAAAACGGACCGAAACTAACAGGGGACCGACCCAAAATGAGAGGGAGGAGAAATGGGCTTCGGCCCAAGCCCGTGGTCGGCTCGGTCTGTTGGGTTTTGTGTCCTAAAACTCGTGGTTTTGTAAACTCAATGTATATTCTATTTTGCAATAAAGATGTTATTGAGGTTTATTCAGTAAAGGTATTATTGGATAAAGTGAATTGCGTCCTTTTAACTCAAATCCAATGAACTAAGAACCCTTGACTATAAGATGTAAACTTGAACTTTATGTATGACATAAAAGTGGATCAAGTTCAAGTAATAGTCAGAACGGTCTATAGTATAGGGATAGGGTTGGGTACCTTATCTTGGGGACACTATGGACGCGGTCCACTTTGTATAGTACTAACGATGTGATCCTGAATCGTTCATGTGGAGACATGAAAGTGGGGGCATCCTATGCAATGAGTTTGCATAAGACTGGACTGCGAAATAGTCACTTAGACTTTTTAACTCGGTTACTGTTTTAACTGACTATTTTCATACGATGACCTAGGTAACTCGATCTTAATCCTAAGTGTGCTATGAACTCCTGTTTATTCGGAATTATCCTTAGATTTGCATGGGTGAGAGTGGCCCGAGATCGCCGACTCAATAAGCCTCCCATTTTGGGGATAAGACCGAGTAGATAGTTGGGAACATAGTCATGCGAGATGGAATTCACTCCTACCCGGTCTAGGGTTTAGTAGAGAGGTTGTTCCCTTAAGTGCTGACTCTGGGTCTTGAACAATGGGCCCACCCTCTCATTGGCCCGAGAGGGATTCGGTTTGTTGGTTGGACCACAAACCAATTGTTCATTAGAGGATCAGTGAGACTTAAGGAACAAGAAGTAATTACAGGGGTAAAACGGTTTATTTGACCTAGCTGTAATTACGAACGACCTGTGAAGGATCGACTTACTAACCATGGTTATATCGAGTGGACAT
Organism: Trichosanthes truncata; assembly: GCA_033996785.1. Classification (NCBI taxonomy): domain Eukaryota; kingdom Viridiplantae; phylum Streptophyta; class Magnoliopsida; order Cucurbitales; family Cucurbitaceae; genus Trichosanthes; species Trichosanthes truncata. Next base: position 29,011,250 of record JAWPNB010000004.1, on the reverse strand, counting down.
AAATATATCTACAGTGAGGAGAGTGCAGCCACTGGGCTTTAGTGGAGTTTCCCGGTGGTTAACGAATGTTGATTAGCTAGGCTAAAGAGTTTGGCCGGTTAATCTCGTATCGTTGGAGCTCATGATCTGTAGGTCCATTAGGTTCCCCTTACTAGCTCGGACTAAGCCTTGTAACAATTTGAGAGAAAAGAATTTGAATTGTTCAAATTCGGTTTTGGGAGAAAACGTTAATTATATGCGATATACTTAACGTTTCATAGCTTAATTATGAATTAAACTATGATAAAGAAGAGGTGGACATATTTAAATTTGATTTAAATATTGGTTCAGTTTAAAACATGAATAGGGATTCATGTTCGAACATTCGATTTGAGAAATCGGGATCGGTCAAATTATTTAATTTGATATTTGATATTAAATTAAATAATTATTTAAAATTAATTAAATTGTTTAATTAATTAAAAATTGATTTTAATTTAAAATTAATTTTATATTAATTTTGAATTAAAATTAAAAGAAAAATTAAATACATTTAAGATTGATTTTTGGACCAAATTCATCAATAGATGAATAACCTACTAGCTTTTTCAAATTCACCAAAATTCTCCTACCTCCTTCTTGATTTATCCTCATCATTCATGTGTTGTCTTCTTAATGAAGCTTTTGGTTTGCTTTAATTAGAGAAGAAACACAAGAATTTCATGAATTTTGCAGAAAATTGGAGAATTTTCGATTTTTAGACCTTTGCTCTCTCTCTCAAAAATTCTCTCAATAAAGGATCCCACAATCCATTCCAATGCCTGAGGATAGTAGGGAAGATCCTAAGGGAGATCCACGAAAAGTTCGTGATCAGAAATTGGCCAAGGATTAGGAGAATTTTGAGCATCAAAGGTAGTGTTCTTATTCTCTGTTTTTCCGTTTTTGAGCATGCTATTTATTTGATCAAATTGATATAATTAGAGTGCTTAAGATCCAAAATTGCTTCCGCTTTCTTAATATTAACTCTTTCATGGTCGAGGTTGACTAGATTGACAAGGGCCACTTTTGGGCCTTGCCTCGATCCTTCATGGCCCACGTACCCCCTGTCAAGCCCAATTCGGTCCTTCGGTTCTCCATTCGAAGACGGAAACCCACAAAAACTCTAGGGAGGAAGGTATTTAAGCTCTCTCTTCAGGAAAGAGCAGGATAAGTTCATTCCAGCCTATAACACTCTCCTATAACTACCAAAATCTCTCTAAAAACTCCATCTGACTTAAACATCGGAGCTTGTGTGGCCTACATCACACCGATGTCTAGGGTTTTCTTGTCTTGTAGGCTGCGTTCTTTCCCCAAGAATACAAATTCACCGTCGTTGTCATGTGGAGGTCACGTGAGATTTCTCCTGTCCAAAATTTGGCAACAATAGTTGGTGCCGTATGTGGGAAACGACAATGCTTTCTTAGAAAACCTTTTTTCTTGAGTTCAATCCTCCAAAAAGATAAGAAGAATGCGGGAAAACAAGCACTGGAATGAAGATGGAGACGATTTCGATTAAGATTGTCACCTGAGACACACGAGAGAAGTTTCTCCTCATCGGCCTCGTACTGGCACATGCCGACTAGAGGAGGAAATGGCCGAGCTGAAGAAGAAGGTCGACAACATGGACAAATACCTGTTGAAGCTTCTGGAAAAGTTCGACAAGCAAGACCTTCAGAAGGAAGAAAAACACGAGGAGGAACCACCTCTCGTACGAGATCTAAGAAAAGGAAAAGCGAAGGTGGTTGAAGGAATGAGAGAGTCAAAATCTCATACCCAAAAATCAACCGAGAAGCTGATCTTTGGAGGAAACGACAAGCAACATCAGCCACTAGTCGAAAGCAAGATGAATAAGGTTGGTAAGTTAAAATCTGTGGTGCAGGTTGTCTCGCAGAGTGATGGCCGAGGCCAACCAGGTAAGGTTGAAGTGACGATTGCGCGGGACCATGAAACGACATCATACTTGCGAAGTCTGATCAACCAGAAGCGGAAGACCCGGGCTGAGGTCAACTAGAGTAAGGTCGAGACCGACCAGACTAAAGCTGAGGGCGAGGAGATGAAGTTCAAGGGCAGAACACAAACCCAAAGTCCTCTCTGGAAAGCTGACATCTTGAAAATCCAGAAGGAATTTGGGGACCTTCAAGGGAACATTCTCAAGTCTCGCGAGATCGAGAGGTAGAATCTAGAGGCTCTCATTGAGAATGTCGACCCCTATTTCACTGACAAGATCATGAAAGAGAAAGTTCCAGAGAAGTTCAAAGTGCCAACTATCACCCATACAATAGCAATACTGATCCTGCTGAACACTTGGACACATACCAAGTGCATATAGAACTTCATGGAGTTTCAGAGGCAATCAAATGCATGACATTCTCTTCTACTCTCATAGGACCAGCCAGAGAATGATATAGGAAACTAAAGAGGAAATCCATTGGCTCCTTCAAGGAGCTAGCAAGAGCGTTTGTAACGCAATTCTTGGGAGGCTGAGATCAACGTAAGCCTCAAATGCACTTGCTCACCATAAAAGCAAGAGCCAAAAGAGACCTTACATGATTATGTCTCGTGCTTCAACAAGGAACCATTACAAGTTGAATGATTCACAAACACTACTACTCATATTGTTATTATAGCCAGATTACAAGACAAAGGACTACTCATATCGATTGGTAAAAGAAAACTAGCTTCCTATGTTGAGTTCATAACCAGGGCTCGAAAGTATATGAGTGCTGAGGAATTGATACGATCGAAAGAAGCTACATCTGATTGAGAAAGAGGCAACAAACACGAAGGATATGACAACGCGAAAATCACTTTTCTAGCTCAAAAAGGAGGAAGGCCGAGGAGAGTGGCCGAGGCCGACCAAACCCCAAGGTCATCCATGGTTGACAATTTGAAAGGTACACCTCCACAACCCTCATTCCTGAGAAAATATTGATGGAAATTCGCCATTTGAATTTGGTGAAGTTCCCTAATAAGGTGAGGACTCCTTCTAAAAAGAGAGACAAAGACAAGTACTGCTTCTTTCACAGAGATCATGGCCATGCGACTCACGACTGTTATTAGCTACGAGATGAGATCGAAACCTTAATCAGAGAAGGGTACCTGAACGAGTACGTGAAGGATGATTCAAGGTCGAGACCAAACAGATGAAGAACCCCCACGAGAGATCAAGTAAAGTTGAGGCCGACCACACCCCTATGGACTACTAGGGTGCTTTTCTCTGATTACTTATTCTTTAGTTAGGATTGCTTTTGTTAACTTCAACAAATTCATTTAAAGATTCAAATTTTATTAGCAATAGCATTCTTATTTTCAAGCTACAAATTATGTCACTCAAGCATAATTTTCAACCAAAAATTCCTACTTGAGTAGGGGCTACTAATGAGATATGTTTCCCTATTAAACAAAAAGCAAAGAAGTTACTAAAGGAGATATGTCTCTCTATTGAACAAAAAAGCATAAGTTACACATAATGAGCCAGAAAAGCCAAAAATCTCAGATGAGCCAAGGCTGACCCTCATAGACCGAGGCCGGCCTCATAAGCCGAGGCCGAGCACATTACAAGTAAGTGATTTCTTTTGGTTTTGTGGTTTGAGTGCATGAATGTGGGACCCCTTTATTAATTTATCTTATTTAGTAAGACTTAAGTAATTCTATTTGTCAGAGTTCATCTTTTTGAAGTAAAATTCATTAAAGAGAAACAAGGACGATAAATAGAAGTTAAACTTTCATTGAATATCAAAGTAAAGTCTTACATTGAGATTGAAAAGATAAAAGGGACAAACAAAATACAAAACAGAAAATAGGCTAGCCCTCATTTATATCACCTCCTCCACTCCCATTAGAATCATTTGACTCTAGGAAGACATATGAATCTTTCTTAAAAGAAGTAGACCATGTAAGCATATTTAAAAAAACGAACCAACAAAATCATGAGTTATAGAAAACACACGAGATAGGAGCTAAAGCAGAGAAACTAAGGTCTGACCAGGGAGGCCGAGACCGACCACCCTAGCCGAGGCCGATCCCCTTGACCGAGTCTAAATGCTTTTCAGCACAAGTATTAAAAGAAAAGTACGAATTTAAATCCAACTTTCAGGAAGAGGGGGTGGAGCAAAACCAATTTTGACTATGTTCTCTTGACTCACAAGGGAAAGACCGAGATGAGATGGAGCTTCTAAACTCCTCACAACTCTCACAAATTCTCGAGCAGTAGTTGGATGACGATATTCGATGGGAGCTGAAAAGGAGAAGAAAGTGGAAGAGTATCAGAGCAACAAGCTACCTTAAAGAGAGAATAAGAAGATGAGAATGATGTGAGAATATGGAGAAATGAACTCCTACTTATACGAAAATGATGAGGAGAAATTGGAGGGAGATTTGAATTTGAAATTCAAATTTTGAATTCAAAATAAAAATAATAAAAAAAGTGGTGTGATAGGCGTTGAGGCAGAGGAAGGTTTGCTCACGGCAAACCCACTTGCGCGAGAAAGAGGCCACGTGCCTAAGCATGGAAAGCGCTAGGCCTAGCTGGCCGAGGCCGACCAGGTCGGTTCGGTCAAACCGACCTTGCACAACTAAACCGGACAAGTGTCAAATGTGTCCAGTTGCCTTTTTCTCCCATAATCTCGACTTTGCGACTAATTTTCTCCTCTCCTCTCATTGTATTTGCCTGAAATGAAGCTACACTTGTTCAGAAAATGCTTACAAAAAGTATAAAGCTACACGGCTACTAGATGACCAAAATTCCCTCCTACGGAAGGTCAGGAAGTCCATAATAGTCTCTACGGGGTTTATTGTCAATCCCACTTAAGTTTGAGGATGCCCTCGAATTTACATATTTTCTCCAGGAAAGCGGCACAGATCACAAATCCAGAAGAGAGTCTTAGCCCCCAAGAAAGATTGAAATGTTCCATACGGGGTTGGACGAAAATCTTGGGGAGATCCAAGGAGAACCTTGGAGCCCTAAATTGTCTCCAGGATGTGGACGAACACATATCCAGAGGAGAATTTTACCCACTAGGAAGAGATCGACCTATGAGGTTAGACAACAATCTTGGGGATGATCTGAGACGCAAAATAAGTGTCATGGAACTCTAAAATTCCTATAGGCAAACAGAGAAACCAAGACGCAAGATAAGCGTCATGGAACCCTAAAATTCCTACTGGAAAATGGAGAAACCGACACTCTAGGAGACTGAATATCCTCACAAGGATGGACAACAATAACTAGAGAGAATTTGAGGCAGACCTCGAAATGTCAACAATGACTCCAAAACTTAATACGCTACTCCCAAGTCAGGCTCCATGCAATTACTTCACATGCTCTTAATCTCGAATCCTAACTATGGAGTGGTGGCTAATATTATGGGTAAAATTGGACCAACAAGAATGGGCTAGCTAAAGGGCTGCAACGAAGGGCCAAACGAGGAAAGAAGGCCAATACAAAACGGATCAAAACCGATAGGGGACCGACCTAAAATGAGAGGGAGGAGACACGGGCTCGGGCTTCGACCCAAGCTCGTGGTGGGCCCAGCCGAGGTCGACCAAATTGGCAAGGCCCATTTTTGGGCTTTGCATCTATCCCTCATGGCCCGTGTACCCCCGGTCCAGCCCAGTTCAGTCCTTCTATTTCCTATTCAAAGACGGCAATCCACGAAAACCCTAGGGAGGAAGGTATTTAAGCTCTCTCTTTAGGAGAGAGTAGAGTAAGTTCATTCCAACCTACAACACTCTCCTAGAACTACCAAATTCTCTCTAAAAACTCCATCTGACTTAAGCATCGGAGCCTGTGTGGCCCACACCACGCTGGTGTCCATGTTTTTCTTGTCTTGTAGGCTTTGATCTTCTCCCAAGAATACAAATTGACGGTCGTTGTCACGTGGAGGTCAAGTGAGATTTCTCTTGTCCAAAATTTGGCAACAACAGTTCTAAAGAATAAAATTATTCTACACATGAGATAATTATTCTCAAACTTGTGAATTTTTAGGAAAACCAACTTTAATTATTCTTATAAAAAAATAGGTCAACACATTAGATAATTATTCACAAACTTGTGTAGAGATTAAAATTATTCTACACATGAGATAATTATTCTCAAACCTGTGAATTTTTGCTGGAAAATCATCTTCAATCATTTTAATAGGACATCCATAGAGAACAGACTTAAAAATATACATATATGTTTTAAAAAATAGTTTTTTTTAAAGAAAGAGAAAAAAAAAATCTTCTGTTAGTAGGTATTTTTCACTGACAACTATTTATATAACATTTTAAAAAATAGTTATTCAAACAAAAATTTGTTTCTGAAATGGTTTTGAACACACACCCCTACTTTAACTGGATTAAGTGTATGCTATTTTGATTTTATCTATTTTTTTAACAAAAAATAAAAATAAATAACACTCAAATTAGTTAAAAAATTTTGAATAAAAACTTTTCTAAAATTTTATTTATTATTATTATTGTTGTTGAATGTGTTTTCATGAATGACACAATTTTTAAAACAAATAAACAAAAAAATTATTAAAAACAAGTGAGAATATAAAAAATATTCTTTTTTGTTTTTTCTAATTGTGTTTTCTTGAATGACAACATCATTTTTAAAATAAATAAAGAAACATTTTTTTAAACTTAATTCTAGAACGAGTACAAATTCAATAAAAACATATTTGAATAACTATTCTGCAAAGAATAATACTAGCTAGCCTACCAGTGAACATGAGTCTAGTTCAGCAGTTGAACCATTACTCATTTTTAAGGGTGGAAGTTCAAATCATCACCCTCACATTTGTTGTATTGAAGATATATATATATTTATATGTTGACTGGTCAATAGGTATCTTCTTACTGATCACCGAATTTATTTTTTAAAAAAGATAAAAAAAATATTCAGTCACTAGGTATTTTTTTATTGACCACCATTCGAAATTTGACACCTATTTATTTTTTAGAAAAAAAACTCTCTTCTTTCTCTTCCTTTTTGCATTTCTCTCTCTTAATTATAAACACAAAAGGCTAAATTATAGAAAATGCCCCTAAACTATGGGTTTTGTTTCAATAATACCCCTAAACTTTAAAAAGTTCTAAAAATACCCTTGATCTTTAAAAAAATGTTAAAAAATACCCTTACCGTTAAGTTTTGAATAGAAACATTAAAGTTTCATTTCAATAATACCTCTGAATTTTCAAAAGTTTCAAAAATACCCTCAATCTTTCAAAAATGTTAAAAAAATACCCTTGTCGTTAAGTTTTGGATGAAAAACGTTAAAGTTTCATTTCAATATTACCCTTGACCTTTCCAAAAATTTCAAAAATATTCTTAATGGCGTTTCTTCTTCTTTTTCTCTCTACAGATTTTTCCTCCATGAAAATTAATAAGAATGAATAGATTATTAGCATTTGAAAGGTCGTAGTAGCAATTTGACCAAATAAGCTCCAAAAACCCAGAATCCATAACTCCCTCTAGCTCTCCAAAGACAAAAAAAATAAAAATAAAAATAAAAAGAGGCTAAATTATTGTTGGTATGGATTTGGAACCTAAATGGCATGATTCAATAGGGATTTGTTCAATTCTTCAAAGTTGAAGGATAATTTGTTGTCGTCTTGCTTTGTGGGATCGATTTCTAGCTTAAATTCATTTAAAATTTAGCTACTCAAATGCTTGAATTTGACGTCAAATTGTGGGGATGAAAAATAAATTCTAAATAACCCACCTATCGCTTCCATCTCCAGATTTACTGGTTTTCATTCCATCAATATTAACACTTAATTTGAAGTTCATTTGTGACTCTGTACTTGCTTTAAACTTCTGGGTTTCCCTTTATCAATTGTTAATGTAGCATTAAACTTAGAAATTTAAGGCGTTCTACAACTAACAAAACAGCTAGCTGAAAATGCTAGTTAGCTAGGCTAGCGCGCAATAGCTTTCTCTGTGTTGGTGTTACATAAAATTATCTAATGCAATACCACAAGTGTACGAGTCAAGTTTTAATATAGTGTAAGAATGTCAGAGTATCATCCACGGGATTAGTGTTCTAGTTCACTTAATTTACCATGAATACAATCACCCAACTTTACTTAGAGAAAAAAATAGAAAGATGAATAAGATCAAAACAAAATAAAAACATAAAATAAAATATGGAGAACAATCAAGAGAGAGATATCTCAGGGAGTTGATTTCATAATAAGACCAATGATTCAATTAATTAAACAACCAAGATTGACATGCAAATAATCCACAAGTTAGGAAGACAAAGGTAAAACTACTTCTTAAAAGCACAATTAAATATCAAGGGTATTAATGAAACTTTAACGTTTTTCATCCAAAACTTAAAGGTAATTAAGGGTAGTTTTGAAGGTTTTTGAAAGGTCAGGAATATTTTTGAAACTTTTTAAAGTTTAGGGGTATTATTAAAACGAAACTTTAACGTTTTCCATCTAAAATTTAACGGGTAAGGATATTTTTGAAGGTTTTTGAAAGATTAGAGATATTTTTGAAACTTTTTAAAGTTTATGGTAATTATTGAAACAAAACTCATATTTTAGGGATATTTTCTATAATCTAGCCAAAATAAAATAATGGTCAATAGGAGATATCTACAGACCGATCAGAAGTAAATATTACTCTTATGCAAAAGTTAATTTTTTAAAGCAATTTTTTCTCAAACGACCTAACTTTTAGAACAAATAAAATTTCTTCTTCATCTTCTAAAATTACAATTTACGAGTCATCCGATCACAATTCTAGAAAGAATTTTGATGAAAAATATTAGAAAAAGAATTTTGATGATGGGAAAGGGAAGGATTTTTGGTAGGTGATATTGGAGAAAAGAGAGAGCATGTCCAAAGGGCAAAGGTTAATGTACTATTTTAACAAGTACAATGGGATCCAGAAAACCACGTGACCCTCTCTAATGCTCACTGATGTGATACAACCAATCCCTGTCTCTGAACAAGTCTGATCACTTTCAAGGTTTTATACGGATGAAAATGTAAAGATGTTAATTTTATGAAAATTTCGATATATAGAAATATTCATGAATATGTCAATGTGGATGAACAATCCTTGAAATAAAAAAAGTTTATAAAAGTTATTTAGATTAGTAACTAAACATTATATTTTATACTAGGTTGATTAAAATTCTTAGTATTGATGGTGGGGGAAAAATGATTTTTACCAGTAAATTTGATAAAGTGTAAATTTTTACACTAGACTCTTAATTTCAGTAAACTGTACCTTAAACTTAGATAGATGTTGCAATTTTTATATTTAGTTAGATTTCCATATGAAGAATCATTACAAGAAACATTTCATGTCATTTCAATGAATTGGGAAATATATCTCATGCGAAATGGATATGATTTAAGATAAATGATATTGACTTTTTTTTTTTGTTTTAATACAGTTATTCAGTCATTTTTGTGTATGATCGAGCTTAATTTTATGCAAAATTTGATTTTTCTAATTGAAAATTAGTGAATTTTTTTAAATTTTTACCTTGCTTTTTGTTAACTAGTAAATGAATTATTTGAAATTGAACATAAGGTAAAAATTGTAACATTCATCTAAGTTTGATTTTTTTCCCTAACTATTATGCATCACATTAAGAATACTCAATTGATATGTTGTCAAAGTGAGCATAGCTCAACGATATAATTCGCATGTATTCTTTGTCTTGAGGTCAGATGTTTAAATCCCCGTAGCTCTACATTTGTTGTACTAAAGAAAATCTCATCAATACTTTCTTTTTTACAATATAATAAAAATATTGACTAATCTAATCTTATTTCAATGCACGAATCTAAACATAGTTCAGTAGTTAATTAAGACACTTATATCTTCTCTAAGTTCAAACATTTGATCCCAACTCTCATATTTTCTGAACTAAAAAGAATCTCATATCTCGATGTTGTACTAAAAACTCTGATATGAATGTTTAAACTTATAGACATGTACAAAAGCAAACATATAAAGAAAAATATCGACATGGCGACCAAAATTTAAAAACTTCCTCTCTTTAAATCTCTCTCCCTCTAAAACTCTGCAAATCCATACTGTCAGCTCAGCTAAAGCAGCCTGACGGTGCCGAAAGCTGACCCCCCCTTTACACCTCTCTCTCTCTCTTGACATAAACATACCATAATATTAAATACTCCAAAATACTTTTTAATTAAGGGTGTGGATTATTTTAATAATTCAAAGTATCTTTTCTTTTTTCTTTTTCTTTTCAAACTTTTTTTGATTGATTGGATGTTGATCCGTATTTGTAGCAATTGAAAATTACATTTGCATGGTTTGTAAAATTTCTACAAGTTTAAGGGTTATTGGGGAGTTTGATTACGAACAATTTTGTATACTTTAGAATGAAAATTTTAGGAAAAAAACATGATTGGATAGCTGTTTTTCTTTTTAGAAACTATTTTTCTAATGAATGAAATTGTTATTTAAAAAAAAAAGTATAATCAAAGTGTTGTTGCCAAATTTTGGACAGGAGAAATATCACCTGACCTCCACGTTACAACGACGGTGAATTTGTATTCTTGGGGGAAGAACGCAGCCTGCAAGACAAGAAAAACCTGGACACCGGTGTGGTGTAGACCACACAGGCTCCGATGCTTAAGTCAGAGAGAGTTTTGAGAGTTGTAGGAGAGTATTGTAAGCTGGAATAAACTTACCTTGCTCTTCCCCTGAGGGAGAGCTTAAATAGCTTCCTTCCTAGGGTTTTTCGTGGGTTTCCGTCTTCGAATGGGGAAAGGAAAGATCGAATTGGGCTGAACCGAGGGCACACGAGCCATAAGGGACCGAGGCAAGGCCCAAAATTGGGCCTTGCCAAACTGGTCGGCCTCGGCCTCGGCCGAGGCCGACCACGGGCTTGGGCCGAGCCCAAGCCCCGGTTTTCTCCCCTTTGTCTTTGGACCATGGCAAGGCCCAAAATGGGGTCTTGCCATGTGGTCGGTCTCGGCCTCGGCCGAGGCCGACCACGGGCTTGGGCTTCGGCCCAAGCCCGTTTTTTCGTCCCTTCTCGTCCTGGGTCGGTCTCCTGTCGGTTTCGGTCCGTTTTGACTTCGTATGGGGCTTCTTTCCTTGTTTGGCCCTTCACTGCAGCCCTTCAGCTAGCCCATTCTTGTTGGTCCAATTTCACCCATAACATTAGCCCCCACTCCCTAGTTAGGATTCGAGATTAGGAGCGCGTGGAGTAATTGCATGGAGCCTGACTTGGGAGTAACATATTAAGTTTTGGAGTCATTGTTGACATTTCGAGGTCTGCCTCGAATTATCTCTAGTTATTGCTGTCCATCCTTACAAGGATATTCAGTCTTCTAGAGTGTCGGTTTCTCCATTTTCCAGTAGGAATTTTAGAGTTCCATGACGCTTATCTTGCGTCTTGTTTTCTCCATTTCCTATAGGAATTTTAGGGTTCCGTGACGCTTATTTTGCGTCCCAGATCATCCCCAGGATTGCCGTCTAACCCCGTAGGTCGGTCTCTTCCTGGTGGGTAAGATTCTCCTCTGGATGTGTGTTTGTCCACATCCTGGAGAAAATTTAAGGCTCCAAGGTTCGCCTTGGATCATCCCAAGATTGCCGTCCAACCCCGTAGGGAACATTTTTATCTTTCTTGGGGGCTAAGACTCTCCTCTGGATTCGCGATCTGTGCCGTTTTCCTGGAGAGAATATATAAATTCGAGGGCGTCCTCAAATTTAAGTGGGATTGCCATCAAACCCCGTAGGGACTATTCTGGACTTCCCGACCTCCCGTAGGAGGGAATTTTGGCTATCTTGTAGCCGTGTAGCTTCATTACCTCATGCTGGAGGAATTCTTGGCTATTCTGTAGCCTTGTAGCTTCTCGCTTTTCGTAAGCGTTTTTGGAACAACTGTAGCTTCATTTCAAGTTGATACCGTGAGAGGAGTAGAGGAAATAAGCAATGGAGTGAGCATCGGGGGCAGGAGGTCTGGTCGGCCTCGGCCAGTCTGGTCGGCCGGGCTGGTCGGCCGAGGCTTCCTTGGTGCTTCTTTTTTTTTGTGTACTACTTTTCCTCGGTCTTACCATCCTCTTCTTCATTGTTTCTAGGAGCTAGCTTATCCTGGTCTTTCTCTTGTTTGTCAAGAGAATTTAATTAGAATCGGTTTTATTCCACCCCTTCTTCTGAAAGGTTGGATTTAACCTCAAATTCTTCTTATAATCATTGTTCTTGGGAGATGTTGGTTTTGGCCAAGGTGGTCGGCCTCGGCCTATGTGGTCGGCCTCGGCTTCTTTGGTCTGCCTCGGCCACGTTTGTCAGACCTCAGTTCCTCTGCTTTAACTTCTGTCTCATGTGTTTTTGTTAACTCATGATTTCGTTGCTTTTGTTTTTTAGATATGCCTTCATGATCTACTTCTTTGCTTGAAGCTCAAAGGCAAGAGAAGAAGAAAAAAGGCCACAGGAGGAGTTCAAGGACTTAGATTATGGGGTCATTCGAGAAGATTATGCTTCTTTCAAGAAAGATCCCTTTGCATTCCATGATTTAGATTATGTTGGACATGCTCGGCCTCGGCCTCGATTTTTCTCCAATTCTTGACTTTTCTGCTTCATTTTGTGTAGCTTCAGCCTTTTGTTCAATTAGAGATTCATATCTCTTTAGTAGCTTCTGCCTTTTGTTTATCAGAGAGGCATATCTCCTATGTAGCTTCAATGCTTTTGTTTCATATCTCCTTAGTAGCCCCCTACTCAAGTAGGAGTTTCTTGGTTGAACTCATGCTTGAGTGACACAACTTGTAGTTTGAAAATTTAATTCTATTGCTAATAAAATTTGAATTTTACATAATTTTGCAAAAATTAAAAAAAATGCAATACTAACTCAGATAGAAAGTAAAAATAAGCCCCCTAGTAGTCCATAGGGATGTGGTCGCCCTCGGCCTCCCTTTTGGCCTCGGCTTCGGCCTCGGCCTTAGGCTTGCCGATGTATGCTTCCTGCTCGTTTCTTGATTTTTTGACCTCTTTGAGTGCTGTGAAGTAACACTCCCTTGAAGTTTTTTGCTCTCCTTTTACTATTCCTACTTCATTCAAAGTAGGAAATTTTAGTAGCTGATGATAGGTGGAGGCTACTGCCTTCAGTTGATGGAGTGTTGGTCTTCCTAATATGGCATTGTAAGCTGACGTGCATTCTACTACCAAGAAGTTAATCATCTTAGTAGTTGTATTCAGTTCATCCCCAAAGGTGACTGGAAGTTCAATGCTGCCTTCAGGAGTAACTCTTTCTCCCCCAAATCCAACCAAGGGAGTCAGATTCTCCTTTAGTAGCCCCCTCTCTAACCTCATTGCTTTGAAGGCAGCCAGAGAGAGAACATCAGCTGAACTTCCTCCATCTATGAGGATTCTGTGAACCTTCACATTGGCCATAGTCAGGGTAACCACCAGAGCATCGTTATGGGGCTGATGAATGACCTTAGCTTCAGCCTCTGTGAATTCTAAGGCTTGGTTCACAGTTTCAGAATGGACTGAATACATACCTCGATAATCTGAGTCGTGTCTGGCCTCGCGAGCAATTGCTTTCCTTTTCCTGCTGAATTCTCCTCCTGCAGGTCCCCCAAGTATGGTTCTAATCTCACGTGGGGGTCCTTCATCGGGTCGGCCTCGGCCTCCTTCTGGTCGGCCTCGGCCATCCTCTGGTCGGCCTCGGCCATCTTTGACGTATTCTTTCAGATACCCTTCTCTGATCAGGTTTTCGATTTCGTCTCGTAGCTGATAGCAATTATGAGTAGCATGACCATGATCTCGGTGAAAGAAACAGTATTTGTCTTTGTCCCTTTTTCCAGCTGGAGTTCGCATCTTATCTGGAAATTTCACCAAATTCAAGTGGCAAATTTCCATCAAGATCTGCTCAGGAGGGAGAGTTGTGGAGGTATACCTTTCGAACCGTTGGCCGGGGACGACCTTAGGGTCTGGTGGGCCTCGGCCTCTTTCCTCGACCCTCATTCTCTTCGAACTGGAAAAATTGTTGTCCCGAGCTCTATCTTGGTCTGCGTATCTGTTGCTTCTTTCACGATCAAATGTAGCTTCTTTCGATCGTATCAGCTCCTCAGCACTCATATAGTTTTGAGCCCTGGTTATGAATTCAACATAGGAAGTCGGTTCTTTCTTGCCAATCGATCTAAGCAAGCCTTTATCTTGTAGGCCTGCAACAATGGCGATCAGGGCAGTCGTATCTGTGAATCCTTCAACTTGCAGCGTTTCCTTGTTGAAGCGCTAGACATAATCACGTAAGGTCTCTTTTGGCCCTTGCTTTATGGTGAGCAAGTGCATCTGAGGCTTACGCTGATCTCGGCCTCCCAAGAATTGCGTTACAAATGCTCTTGCCAGTTCTTTGAAGGAACCAATGGACTTCCTCTTTAGCTTCATATACCATTCTCTGGCTGGTCCTGTGAGTGTAGAAGAGAATGCCCTGCATTTGATCGCCTCTGAAACTCCATAAAGTTCCATCTGTGCTCGGTAGGTATCCAGATGTTCAACAGGATCAGTATTGCCATCGTATGAGGTGATGGTTGGCACTTTGAACTTCTTAGGAACCTTCTGTCTCATGATCTCATCAGTGAAAGGGGGATTGACTTGCTCGATGAGAGCTTCGAGATCCCACCTCTCGATTTGACGAGTTCTAAGAACGTTCCCTTGAAGGTCTCCAAACTCCTTTTGGATCTTCAGAATGTCTGATTTCCATGGAGGACTTTGGTTTCGTGCATCATACCTTAATTTAATCACCTCGGCCTCGGCCTGTATCTGGTCGGCCTCGGCCTTGAGTTGTAGCTTCCTCTTCAATTCGATCAGACTTCTCAAGTCCGATGTTGCTTCAATATTCTCGTCAATCGTCGTTTCAACTTTACCTGGTCGGCCTCGGCCATCAACCTGGGAGACGATATGCACAACAGATTTCAACTTACCCGCCTTACTCGTCTGGTTTTTAACCGAGGGTTGACGTGGCTTGTTGTTTCCTCCAAGGATCAGCTTCTCGGTTGGCTTTTGGGTATGAGATTTTGATTCTCCCATCCCCTCAACCACCTTCGCTTTTCCTTTTCGTGGGTCTGGTATGAGAGGTGGTTCCTCCTCCTGTTTTTCTCTCTTCTGATGATCTTGGTTTTCCAGTTTTTCCAAGATTTTCAGAAGATATTTGTCCATGTTGTCGACCTTTTTCTTCAGTTCGGCAATCTCCTCTTCTGGTCGGCCTGTGTCAGGACGAGGCCGAGGAGGAGAAACCTCTCTCGTACGTCTCGGGTGACGATCCTGATCGGAGTCGTCTCCATCTTCATTCCAGTGTTTGTTTTCTGGAGTTCTACTCATCTTCTCGTAGAATTGACTTAGGCACGAGGTTTTTCCAGCAAACGTTGTCGTTCCCCACAGACAGCGCCAACTGTTGTTGCCAAATTTTGGACAGGAGAAATCTCACCTGACCTCCACGTGACAACCACGATGAATTTGTAATTTAGGAGAAAGAGGTGACCTGCAAAAGAGAAAAAGCTAGGCACTGATGTGGCATTTGCCACACCAGCTCCGATGCTTAAGTTAGCAAGGAGAATTTGAGTGTAGCAAGCTATAATTTAGAGAATGAGGGTTGAAGTTGAACTCCCTTTCTTTGAGTATAATGACATATTTATAGGACCTTTGTTTTCCATATTCCTTTTTAGATAAGGATATAAAAGGTTTCCCCTTCTATTTAGGAATTGGATTTGAAAAGGTTAATCTTATATTGCAAGATTCCCTTGTAATTCTGGTTTATCTCTTTAGTCCAATTTCACCCACAACATTAAACTGTTGTTGCCAAATTTTGGACAGGAGAAATCTCACCTGACCTCCACGTGACAACCACGATGAATTTGTAATTTAGGAGAAAGAGGTGACCTGCAAAAGAGAAAAAGCTAGGCACTGATGTGGCATTTGCCACACCAGCTCCGATGCTTAAGTTAGCAAGGAGAATTTGAGTGTAGCAAGCTATAATTTAGAGAATGAGGGTTGAAGTTGAACTCCCTTTCTTTGAGTATAATGACATATTTATAGGGCCTTTGTTTTCCATATTCCTTTTTAGATAAGGATATAAAAGGTTTCCCCTTCTATTTAGGAATTGGATTTGAAAAGGTTAATCTTATATTGCAAGATTCCCTTGTAATTCTGGTTTATCTCTTTAGTCCAATTTCACCCACAACATTAGCCCCCACTCCCTAGTTAGGATTCGAGATTAGGAGCGTGTGGAGTAATTGTATGTAGCCTGACTTGGGAGTAGCTTATTAAGTTTTGGAGTCATTGTTGACATTTCGAGGTATGCCTCGAATTATCTCTAGTTATTGCTGTCCATCCTTGTGAGGATTTTCAGTCTCCTAGAGTGTCGGTTTCTCCGTTTTCTAGTAGGAATTTTAGAGTTCCATGACGCTTATCTCGCGTCTTGGTTTCTCTGTTTCCTATAGGAATTTTAGGGTTCCGTGACGCTTATTTTGCGTCTCAGATCATCCCCAGGATTGCCGTCTAACCCCATAGGTCGGTCTCTTCCTGGTGGGTAAGATTATCCTCTGGATATGTGTTCGTCCACATCCTGGAGAAAATTTAGGGCTCCAAGGTTCTCCTTGGATCTCCCCAAGATTGTCGTCCAACCCCGTAGGGAACATTTCGATCTTTCTTGGGGGCTAAGACTCTCCTCTGGATTAGCGATCTGTGTCGTTTTCCTGGAGAGAATATTGTAAATTCGAGGGCGTCCTCAAATTTAAGTGGGATTGCCATCAAACCCCGTAGGGACTATTCTGGACTTCCCGACCTCCCGTAGGAGGGAATTTTGGCCATCTAGTAGCCTTTGTAGCTTCTTGCTTGCATAAGTGTATTTTTGAATAGGTGGAATCTGAAATGTTCCATCAATTATTTTGCATTCAAAATATAATTTTCATGAATATGATATTTTCTCATATCATATGAAATCACCCTCTAGTTTGAGAGTTAGGCAATTCAATGCAGATTGATTTAGCTTAATGAAATATATTCAATCACTTATGTAAGGAAAATATGGAATTTTATGAAGTGGTCTGCTGTTTGAATAACTTGTTATATCATGCAAGCAATTTCAAGACCTCTAGAATTCCATATAATAAATTTCTCTCTATAGATATTTCATGGCACTTTTAATAACTCATGATGTTCAATTCTTTAGTAGAGCACAAAAACTATCATTTTGATGTTATCATGCTAATGACATTTAAATAATTCAAAAATGTAGAGAGCATGTGTAGTGCATGAAGATGCTATAACATAGACAAAAGATCATAACAAAACAATTATGACATGCATAATTTGGTTATTGAATTTAAATATTGCACTATAAAGTTTTAAGTTTGAAGTAAACTTATCTGTGATTTTGCAACTTTGTAGAAACCTTCAAAGTTGATTCCTCCAAAATTGCTTTGCAGTCTCGTTTTTCATATTTAATTGTTTAAACCTTCAACCTCAATATTTTGAAATCTTGAGGAGTTCTTGTTTTATAATTCCTCTGTTTATCAATCTTCTTCCATATGGAGTTTCCAAAATTATCCTTCTGAATTGAATTAAGAGGTGTGGATAATCTTTAGCTATGTTGATTTGGTGAGCCCCCAGCTTCTTTTCTTCTTTTGCTTTTAATTTTCTCAATTCAGGTATGCAAGGTAGAGCACTCTCGTTCCCCACAGACGGCGCCAACTGTTGTTGCCAAATTTTGGACAGGAGAAATATCACCTGACCTCCACGTGACAACGACGGTTAATTTGTATTCTTGGGGGAAGAACGCGGCCTGCAAGACAAGAAAAACCTGGACACCGGTGTGGTGTAGACCACACAGGCTCCGATGCTTAAGTCAGAGAGAGTTTTGAGAGTTGTAGGAGAGTATTGTAAGCTGGAATAAACTTACCTTGCTCTTCCCCTGAGGGAGAGCTTAAATAGCTTCCTTCCTAGAGTTTTTCGTGGGTTTCCGTCTTCGAATGGGGAAAGGAAAGATCGAATTGGGCTGAACCGAGGGCACACGAACCATAAGGGACCGAGGCAAGGCCCAAAATTGGGCCTTGCCAAACTGGTCGGCCTCGGCCTCGGCCGAGGCCGACCACGGGCTTGGGCCGAGCCCAAGCCCCGGTTTTCTCCCCTTTGTCTTTGGACCATGGCAAGGCCCAAAATGGGGTCTTGCCATGTGGTCGGTCTCGGCCTCGGCCGAGACCGACCACGGGCTTGGGCTTCGGCCCAAGCCCGTTTCTTCGTCCCTTCTCGTCCTGGGTCGGTCTCCTGTCGGTTTCGGTCCGTTTTGACTTCGTATGGGGCTTCTTTCCTTGTTTGGCCCTTCACTGCAGCCCTTCAGCTAGCCCATTCTTGTTGGTCCAATTTCACCCATAACACAAAGGTTTAAGTCTCGCCTCTAAATTTGTAATGTTATATTCCTTTTTAAAAAACCACAAATTTGCGATATGAAGTTTTAATGGATAAAATAACATTAACGTTTTAAAGTTATTTAACTCAATTATGAAAACAACTTTGAACCGGAAAAAGGAAATGTTCTCAAAACAACTTTTCAATGTCCTGCCTAAATTCGGGCATAAATTCTATTAAAAAATTTATTTATTTAGGATCGTTTGATAACCATTTCGTTTTTTTATTTTTTAAAAATAGAGCTATTTGATAACCAATTTTGTTTTTTAAAAACGATTTTGAAATTAAGAGAGAATTTCAAAACCCAAAGACAAGTAGTTTTTAAAAATAGATTTTTATTTTTCAAAAACTCTTTTTTCTTCTAATGCTTGTTTTTTCTTCTTTGTCATATCTTTCTCGGACAAATTTCTTTTTCTAACTTTTTTTTCTCTAAAATTTGCATTTCTATATAATTTTTATTTTTCTTTCTCTCGCTAAAACTTTCATCTCTAAAACTTTTTAGTATCTCTCTTAAATGTATATCTTTTTTTAACTTTCATTTTTCTTTCTCTTTTAACCTATGCTCTCCAATTTTTCTCTCTAAAAATGAAATATTTTTTCCAAAGTCTTCTCTCTCTAAACTTTTCTTTCTCTTTAACTTATCTATTTCTAAAATTTCTCCCTACCTTTTCTTTCTCTAATAAATATATTTCTAACTTTTCTTTTAAAAATAATTCTATCTAAACTCTCTCACTACAACTTTTTTTTCCTCATTTATCTTTATTTCTCTAACATACTTGTATCGTACCCGCTCTCTAAAATTTCTCTTTTTATGTAACTTTTTTTCTCTCTAAAATTTATCTCTTTCTCTCTAACTTTTCTTTTCTCTAATATTTTTATGAAGTCTAACCAATATTCTATTTCTAATTTTTCTCTCTCTAAATATTTTTCTTTGGATGTATCTAAATTTTCTATGTTTGACGTTTTTTTGTACAACAATTATATATATGCCTCTAAAATTTTATTTTTGTGTGTCACCACACATTTTTCTTTCTCTAAAACTCTCTTCATCTCTTAAATTTTAAAAAAATTGAAAACAAAGAACAGTTTTCAAACAAGTTTGATTTTATGTTTTTTAAAAATAGAAATAAAAAAAAATTATCAAACATATATGGTTTTTATTTTTAAAAAAACAGAAAATAGGAAATAGAAAACCAAAAATCAAAAACAGAATTAGACCTTATTTATTTATTTTTTGAGTTCTTCTATTCAGAAATTTAATCAGTCTCATTTATTTCTGTTTTCCTTTATTTTTATACTTTTAGATTGTTCTATTTTAGATCTAATTAAGCTTTTATACAACTTTTTTTTTTTGTTGGTTATTCAATCTCTTCATTGCATTTAACTAAATTCTTCTATGGCATTAGATGAAGTTGTGTTCTGACTCATGTATATTGTTTAATGTTAGGTTTTAGAAGTAGGTGGCTTAAGATTTAAGTTGAATACAACATGAGGAACGAACTCGATTTTATAAAATTAAATTAACATATTACATAATATAAGAATTAAAATACAAGAATTGTTCAAAGGTTCATTAAGAACAAAAAATCGAATCACACCACTCTATTTACAAAATGAATTTAAGCACTCTTATGGTTTATAGAATCTACAAATTTTACCTTTCTATTAATTGGGATTATTGGCTAGTTTCTAACGAGATTAATACACGTGACACACATCATACAAGTAGTGTATGGTAATTTCTATTAAAGTCATCGTAAACTTAAATAAAATCATTTGATTAGCCTATCTAAAACACTAGGTTGTTTTAAAGCCCTTTTTAAAGCATTGAAGAAAAAAAAAGTCTATATAATAAAAAAAATCTATTTCTTTTTTCAAAATTTAATTCAATTGTCCTTTTGCAATTTAACATTTCTATATTAATAAGTAATACATTTAAAATGCATAATAATTCTAATTTATGACGAAATCATATAATTTTATAATTATTTTTTTTAAAAAAAAAGAAACATAAATGAAAAAACCCACATTGGTTGTGCCCTTGTGAAGAGCCATTATGATGAGATCCTACCTTTTAGTCATTACCAAATAAATTTGATTCTTTATGATTTAGATCTTTAGAAAGTCAACTTTTCATTATCTTTGAAAAAACATGCGATTCATTTACTTGTTTTTTAAAATAAAATAAAATAAGAGATGTACTTTTATTTTAATTTTAGTAATTGTTGTTCCCATTGCCCTTGAGAAAATGGTTCATCATTTTTATTTTTATTTTCATATATGGCTCATATCATGCCTCTTAAACATTAATTTAATTTAATTTGAGGTACAAAATTTAGTCTGATGTAGAAAAGTCTTTATAGATCAATTATAATGATTGCTTGTCTTTAAATATTTAGAGTCAAATTTATGATGGAAGGAATGACAATTTTTCTCGTGAGCGAGTTGGTTTAGTTTGTTTATTTATTTATTTTGTCAACTTACAAAAAAAAAAATCTATAAAATCTATTTTCTTTTTTTGAAAAAGAAAAGAAAAGAATTAGTTTAATGTAGAGATGTGAATTTTCCTCACGAGGCCGGAGAATGTATTCCCCATCTTTGTGTGTGTTGTTAAACATTTAAAATTATATTGTTAATGGTTTAGATAATTGGGTAGGTTTGAATTATATAGTTAAACATTTGAATTATATGTATGGATTAATTAGATAATTTAATATGAAATGTTGTTTTGTTTTTATTAGAATGTTTAAGAATTTTTATCTTTAAATAGAGATTTTTTTTTATAGAAGATTAACTATTTAAATGAAAATTTTTCGTGAATAATTAATAATGTAATTGAAAATTAATGAATATTTTCCATGGAAGTTAACTATTTGAATTTATCAAAAGAATTATTTATTCTTAAAAAAAGAAGAAAAAAAATAAACGTGGAATAATTCCCCACAGGGAACTCGATCCTCGTGAATTTTCTGCGATGAAAGAGGTAGTGCACAAAGAGATCATCAAGTGGATCAATGTAGGTGTGATCTATCTAATTGTAGATAGCAAATGGGTGACTCCGATCCAGTGTGTCCTCAAGAAAGGAGGAATGACAATAGTAAGCAACGAGAAGAATGAATTACTTCCAACCCGCACAATTATAGAATGAAGGGTTTGCAAGGACTACAGGCAAATGAATAAGGCGACTAAAAAGGCCCATTTTCCTCTACCCTTTATCTATCAAATGCTTGATCAACTTGCAGGAAAGAAGTACTATTGTTTTCTGGATGGTTACTCATGCTATAACCAGATAACAATTGCACCAGAAGATAAGGACAAGACAACATTCACATGTCCTTATGGAACATTTTCTTTTAGAAGGATGTCATTCAGATTATGTAATGCACCTGCAACTTTTCAAAGATGCATGATGGCGATCTTCTCAGATATGGTAGAGCGGATTGTAGAAATTTTCATGGATGAGTTCTCCGTCTTTGGAGAAAGGTACCATTGTTGCCTAGAAAATCTTGAACAAGTCCTACAAAGATGCGATGAAACAAATTTAGTGCTCAATTAGGAGAAGTGTCATTTCATGGTACAGGAAGGAATAATGCTTAGGCACTGAATCTCCAAGAAGGGTATTGAAGTTGACAAAGCCAAGGTGGAGCTGATTTCAAAGTTACCTCCACCAACATCAGTGAATGTGATTCACAATTTCCTAGGTCATGCAAGATTCTATCGACGATTCATCAGGAATTTCTCTCAAATCTCTAAACCATTGTGCAGGTTATTGGAAAAAGGCAGACCTTTCATGTTTGACCAAGAATGCTTGACTGCGTTTGAGACATTAAAGAAGGCACTTAGCTCGACACCGATTATGATTGAACTAGATTGGACCAAGTCGTTCGAGTTGATGTGTGATGTGAGTGATTTTGTAGTTAGAGTAGTACTGGCACAGAAAAGAGACAAGATTATACATCCGATCTATTATGCTAGCAGAATGATGAACGAGGCACGAGTCAATTATACCACCACAGAAAATGAACTACTTGTAGTAGTTTTTGCCTTTGATAAGTTCATATCCTACTTGGTCGGAACTAAGGTCATTGTCCATACAAATCATTCCGCACTAAAATATCTCCTATAAAAAAAGGATGCAATGCCCAAGTTCATCAGATGGATACTACTTCTTTAAGAGTTCGACTTAGAGATACAAGATAGAAAGGGGACCTAGAACTAGGTTGTTGATCATATGTCCAGGTTAGGCTAGCCCAGAAAGAGGAAAAATATGATATCAAAGATGTTCTTGCAGATGAAATGTTATTGACAGTAGAGATGGAAACAACTCCATGGTACGCTGATGTAGCTAACTACTTGGTGAGTGGATTAGCTCATCTGAATGCAAACCCACACCAATTGAAGAAATTTTTTCATGACATCAGGTATTATTATTTGGATGAACATTATCTCTACAAGATAGGCCCATATCAGATTTGGAGAAGATGCATAGCAGAGGAAGACACATGGAAAGTGTTGGAAGCTTGTCATACAGCTCCCTATGGAGGACACTTTGTTGGGACTAAGACAACTGTAAAAGTACTCCAAAGTGGGTATTTTTGGCCAACATTGTTCAAAGATGCACAAGAATTTGCAAGACGTTGTGACAAGTGCCAAAGAATAGAGAATCTATCAGCAAAGAACGAGATGCCAATGCAGTACATGCTAGAAGTAGAGATATTTGATGTGTGGGGAATTGAATTCATGGAGCCATTTCCTCCATCATATGGAAACATGTACATTCTCTTAGCAGTGGACTATGTGTCCAAGTGGATAGAAGCTGTGGCAACCACCAAGAACGATGCAAAAGTTGTGAAGAGATTTCACCATAAGAACATTTTTACCATGTATGGAACTCCAAGAGCGTTGGTGAGTGATGAAGGTACGCATTTTGTCAATCGAGCAATTGCAGGTGTACAGACCAAATACAATGTGAAGCACAAAGTTGCTACTATCTATCACTCTCAAACCAATGGACAAACAGAGCTATTCAATAGAGAGATCAAAGCCATCTTAGAAAAGACAGTAGATCCATCAAGGAAATATTGGTCTCTAAGGTTGGATGAAGCTTTATGGGCACATAGGACTGCTTTCAAAGCTCCACTTGGGATGTCTCCATACAGGATCATATTTGGAAAAACATGTCATCTACCGTTGGAGCTAGAACACAAAGCTTTTTAGGCTATAAAAAAAATTGAACATGGACCTGACTCATGCAGGGATAAAGTAAAAACTTCAGCTGAATGAACTGGAAGAGCTTAGGCATTCTATTTATGAGAATCCTAAGCTTTACAATAAGAGGTTAAATAAGTGGCATGACCAAAAGAATCAGAGGGAAAGATTTAAGAGAAGAACATCAAGTGCTCTTATTCAATTCAAGATTAAAACTATTTTCACTGAAGTTTAGATGATCAGGACCCTTTGTAGTCTCTAAGATTTATCAACATGGAGCTGTGGATCTACTGGATGAAAAAGGCAATATTTTCAAGGTCAATGGCCAAAGAGTGAAACATTATTGGGGAGAAGAGCCAAGCAGGGAAAAAATGTCGATCTCCCTAACTAAAGTAGAGTGAGGAATCACCAGGTTTGATGTATATATGTAAATTACGCAATTTGAATTCGTAGTTGTTTCTTTTGTTTTATTTCGAAAAAAAAATTGCACCTAAGAGAGAAGTATGATTTTGAGAAAATCAATTCAAATGAAGAAGTTTGATTCAGAGAATCTCTGTCTAGGAGAATCCTGTCTGGGCTGAGGTACGTAAAATGACTGTCTAGGAAACACCTTCACTTGGGAGTTCAATGAATTAACTCTAAGTTATGAATTGAGATTTTCAAAAAATCATCAAGACCCAAGGGAGAGATTGTGTGAATTTTTTAATGCGTTAATCTTGAGTTTCAGGTGGAAGAACAATTAAGACAGAAGCCCAAGGAAAAGAATGAAAAGAAGGAAGGGGCAGTTGAAATTGCAAATGCAATTGCAATTCTTGAGCATCATATTCCTAAATTCTTGTCAAAAATTGCAATTACAATTGCAATTGCAATTCCTGTAATTCACTGCAAAACATGGTGACATTTTAAAAAAGGAAAGGGGATAACTTTTTGAATATATATGCGTAAACATTGACCTAAGTCAAATATTTTCAAAAAGTCCTTTCACTTTCTTCGTTCTCCTTTTCCAAGCAATTAAAGCTCTCATACCACCGCTGACTGACGAGACTTCAACGACTCCACCCCCTCTTGCCCTAATACAAGAGGAAGTTCCAGAAGCTACCTAAGGAGCGTCACAGCCCTGGGTTAAAGAAGATGAAAACCATATTTTGCAAAAATGCGCCCGCTATAGGTTCGACACAATGGAGGGAGAACTTAAGGACGATGGTTGATCAAAGATACAAAGAGCTTCGCACCACGGAAGTTCCACTCGAAGCGCAAAGGCCAATTGGGTCTTCTTCTCAAGCGACTCCTTCAACAAATTTTGTGAAAATGTCGTTCTCCAGCAACAGCGGCAAAAACTTGGTCGACTGAAAATTTGTGGGCTTTTTAGAAGAAAACTTTTAAATAGAAAAAGTCTCCAGTCTAGTGCAAGTGTACATTGTCAAACAAGTAGTAAAGAAAATATTCCAAACTATCGATCCCACAGAGAACGGATGTCACAAAAATCCAAGATTAAGGCAAAGATGTTCACAAGCAACCTCGGTAACTAATATTAAATAATTGGGAAGGTTGTGAGTGTACTAAAAAAATAAAAAGATGGAATCCGAACATGCTTTTGAAGGGAATAATCTAATTAAACCCAAGCGGAAGCGTAGGAATCGGTTTGAGTTTATTTAGAATTAAATAATAATATTATGGTTAAGCATAACATACCTTGAAAATATAGAGATTCTTCTGGCGGATCTTTATCTCTTCCACAAAGTCTTCCTAGCTATGACTCGAACACATGACCAAGGCTTGTGGGAGCTTCTTGAAATAAAATCCACAAAGGATTGGAGATGGAGAGGTTTAGAGAGCATTCTCTATTTCTCTCTATTGAAGATATGCGCGTTGTGAAGAATGTCAAATGGCTCACTCCTAGAGTCCTATTTATAGTGGTCTAGGGGAGATAATTAAATAATATATTTTAATATATAGTATATTAAAATATATTTATCTAACCAATTTGAATCCTATTCAAACCTTTTAAAATTTTCCTACGAAATTTATTTCCTAATTTCAATCCAATTCAAAATTAATAAATATATTTTCTTTAATGTATCTAATATACATTAATTATTTTAATATTTAATGTCTCAAATACAATAAATACATTTTTCTCTTTTATATTTAATATATCTAATATATTAAATATTAATTTGAACATTTCAAATTAAATATTAATTTGAACATTTCAAGATTTTCTTTTAACTAAATTGATCTTTTAGTGTTACTATGAGCTAGCAAGGGGACCTTATGGACCTACAGATTATAAGCTCCAATGATACAAAATTAATTAATTAAACTCTTTAATTAATCAATTTTCATTCATTAACTCTAGGGTCACTCCACTATAGACCTAGAGTTGCATTCTTATGCACTGTAGGACAAGTTGTGTCCATTGATATAATCACTACATGCAAGTCGATCCTTCACGAGTTGTTCGTAATTACAGCTGGGTCAAAAGTCCGTTTTACCCCTATAATTACATCTTGCACCTTAAGTACCACTGATTCTCTAATGAACAATCTGTTTATAATCTAATTATAAACTAAGTCCCTCTCGGGCCAATGAGAGGGTGGGGCCTCATTGTTCAAGTCCCGAAATCAGCACTTAAGGGAACTACTCATCTACTTACCCTATATGGGAAGGAGTGAATTCCATCTTGTGAGATTATGTTCCCAACTCCCTATTTGGTCAAGTCCCCAAAATGGTAGGCATATTGAATCGACTATAAAAGCCACTCTCACCCATGCAAATCAAAGGACAAGCCCTCGCAGGCGGGAGTTCATGACTCACTCAGGATTAAGATCGAGTCGCATATGATCATCCTGATGAAATATTAATCTTCTCAATTAACGATTTTATAAAGTGAGATTAAATATTTCGTGGTCCAGTCTTATACAAACTCATTGTATAAGATACCCCCACTCACATGTCTCCACATGAACGATTTTGATCAAATCATTTGTAACTATTACAAAGTGAGTCGTATCAATAGTGTTACCAGGATAAGGCACCCAACCTTATCCATATACTATGACTCTTTAGGTTATTTCTTGAACACGATCCTCCTGTATGTCAACACATACTGTTCAAGATTACACTAATAACCTTAGATTTTTCATATAATGGATAATATTATATTGCAAATAAAATAATCAAAATTATTATTAATTATTAAATAATTAATTAATTACAAGGCTTTAAGGCATAAATCCCAACAGCTTTTGCCCCTTAGAAAAGAATTGTGACCTAAAATGCAATTGCAATCTTTATTCAATCACCAAGCAATGTTAACCAGGTTCAACTTCTATTCGATCTTAATGGAAAGACCTTTAGAATCCTAAGCGATTAAATCATATGTCTATGGCTAATACGAACTTAGTTTAATGAGAACACAACCCTTGGTCTTAGAGGTTTCGCCCTATGTCTAGGGTAAAAAACAAGAGCTTATGTCTAAGCTCCTTTCCTCTATTGCTTTGTATGAACAGTAATCTCATTTAACGCTTTCAATATTAAACTTGATTTTTGTATGTTCACCTAGGTGATCAATCTAGATTCACAATAGGAATGATAATCAATAAAAGCAAACAATGCTATGGAATCGAGCAAAGTTACTCATCTTAGGCCAAACTTCCAATCCTTAGGGCATCCACATATCTGAATCCCAAGGACGGAAATAGCTCATGATGGAGAAATAAATAACAAAACAGTAAAAGAAAGAAAAGACATACTGACTTTAAAAGAAAGAAAAATAGAAACTGGAAAATAAAGTGTTGAACTAAAAGGTAAAGAATAGGTTAAAAGAATAATAATGAACTTTATTAAAACCAAACTTGCTGTGAATTAACAAACTAAAATTAAAGACAAGGGCTAGAAATAAAAGTACTGGAATTTAAGACTAAAACAAAAAACTAAACTTGCGATTACTAGGGAAAAGTCAAACTTTAAGGAGATAACTTCCATCTCTTCAATCGATTTAAACTCAACCTTTTTTCAAGGAGAGTAAGATCTTCACAACCCTAGACTTTCAACAAGGCTGGATTTAAGTTTGGGCAGCGTTCCTTCTCCTTTAAGTCGAGAAAATAGAAAACAAAAAGTGCAAAAAGTAATGGGTCTTCAATCTATTGTGGGTGATCGTAGACTGCTTTTTTGTTGCTTGAATTTTCATATTTATAGCCTCCAAATGCTAGGATTTGCTCCTTGGATGTTTAACGCAAGAATCAGGTCTTTATGAGTTTGATTCGTGGAGAATATCTCCAAATATCAACATAAAATCAAACTTCCAGATTTTTCCCTTATTTTTCGAAATTCTGTCTCCAAGCTAAATTGCAGTTTCAATTGGAGTCGCAATTCTGGCAATTTTCACTTTTCTACATAAAAATACCAAAACTCATTAAAAATCAACTATTTTCCTCTTATTTCCTATTTCTTAGCTCAAAACAATCACTTAACTAATTTTGGCTATTCTCTCATTAATTTGCTATATTTATTAGACATAAAAAGATGCATTTGCTCAAATTGCTTAAGTAAAAATGTCTAGATATATGTAAAATATGAGTATTATCACACTCTCAAACTTAAGACATTGCTTGTCCTCAAGCAATATCATAGCAAACATACAAACATATAAGCACACCACAAGCCAAAACAGATTCTATGAGTGATTCTAATAAAATTATGCCTTTCAGGGGAGGTCTCATTCTCATAACACGTACAAAACTCTAATGCTTCCACTACATGCAACTTCTATGCCTCATTTGTCTAAACAAAATACCTTCATCCTACAACTACGCCTTGGGTTCATACTGCCTAATACCTCTAGTTAAGTTTCACTCGATTACTCACAAGCTAACTTTTTCATAGTTTTTTAAGTAATAACATCCCCCCAAACTTATTCTTCACTGCTAAGGTACATGCTTGCTCTTTTCTTTTTTTTTTTTTTTCAAGAGGAAACCTTTTTGCATCTATGCCTTCGCTCTATCTTACTAACGCTTTTTGGTGAAAGTATCTAACTACGAAAACTCATCACATCAAGGTCATTTGCATACTCACTTCCCCAGTTAACCTTTCATCCAAAGGAAATCATGGGTGTCATGACTGCCCTGGTTACATAGCTAACTCTGGAAGGAGGAGTATCCTCTTTTCTTTTCTTTTCGATGTAACCGTAGCAATGGTAGAGTGGTAGTACAACAATAACACTACAATTCAACTCAAAAATAATAACACACCCCACAAACTTAAAGATGGTCAATGTCTCAATTGCCTGAATATAACAAAAAGAGGTGAAAAGAATGGATGACTTGTAAAACATTCAAGCCATTCTCTCCTAAGTGATAGGAATAAACTCTTTATCCCGCAGTGGAAACATTGGATCGTCTTTGATTTTATTTAAATTAAAAAAAAATATTTAGTTAAGAAAACTTACTTTTGAGATAAATATGGAGAATATTCTAGCGAGTATTTATTTCCTCCACAAAGTCTTCGTGGCTATGACTATAACACAAGATCAAGGCTTGTGAGAGCCTTTTGAAAGAAAATCCTCAAGGGATTGGAGAGGAAAAAGTCTAGAGAGAATTATCTAATTCTCTATTGAGGAGATGTGTGTTTTATGTAGAATGCCCGGCTGACCCCTAGGGTCCTATTTATAGTGGTCTAGGGAAGATAATTAAATAATATATTTTAATATCAAATATATTAAAATATATTTATCTAACAAATTTTAATCTTATTCAAACATTTTAAAATTCTCCTACGACTTCTATTTCCTAATTTGAATCAAATTCAAATTTAATAAATATCTTTTCTTTAATGTCTCTAATATACATTAATTATTTTAATATTTAATGTATCAAATACAATATATATATTTTCCTCTTTTATATTTAATGTATCTAATATATTAAATATTAATTTGAACACTTCAAATTTTAATTTGAACATTTCAAAATTTTCTGTCAACTAAATTGATCTTTTAGTGTTACTATGAGCTAGCAAGGGGACCTTATGGACTTACAGATTATAAGCTCAAATGATACAAAATTAATTAATTAATCAATTTTTATTCATTAACTCTAGGGTCACTCCACTATAGACCTAAACTTGCACTCTTATGCACTGTAGGATAAGTTATGTCCATTGATATAATCACTACATGTAAGTCGATCATTCATGAGTTGTTCGTAATTACAGCTGGGTCAAAAGTCCGTTTTACCCTTGTAATTACATTTTGCACCTTAAGTACCACTGATCCTCTAATAAACAATTTTTTTATGATTCAACCATAAACTAAGTCCCTCTCGGGTCAGTGAGAGGGTGGGGGCCCATTATTCAAGTCCCAAAATCAGCATTTAAGGGAACTACTCATCTACTTACTCTATATGGGAATGATTGAATTCCATCTTGTGAGATTATGTCCCTATTTGGTCAAGTCCCCAAAATGGTAGGCATATTGAATCGGCTACAACAACCACTCTCACCCATGCAAATCAAAAGACAAGCCCTCATAGGCAGGAGTTCATAACTCACTCAGGATTAAGATCGAGTCGCATATGATCATCTTGATGAAATATTAATCTTCTCAATTAACGGATATATAAAGAGAAATTAAATATTTCGTGGTTCAATCTTACACAAACTCATTGTATAAGATACTCCCACACACATGTCTCTACATGAACGATTTGGATCAAATTATTTGTAACTATTACAAAGTGGGTCGTATCAACAACCTTATCCATATACTATGACCTTTTAGGTTATTTCTTGAACATGATCCTCACGTATGTCAACCACATACAGTTCAAGATGATAATATTATATTGTAAATAAAATAATCAAAATTATTATTAATTATTAAATAAATTATTAATTACAAGGTTTTATGGAATAAATCCCAACACTAAAGGGTTCAGTGCACAAACTTAGGTGAGTTTAAGGCTTGGGTATTTCATAGAGACAAAGAAACATGAAGTTGTTTGTTCAGAAAGCATCTAGGTAATGATCTAGTGCTTAATGAACAAAGGAAACTTCAATATCATCATTAAGGGCATTTAATTAGAAAAACACTCAAAGAATTCATCAAAATATATACTTGATAAAAAGAGTCCAAAACATTCAGAATTTTCCTAGAGTTCACAAAAAAGAAATAAATAAACTAAGAAGCAAGAAAACTAAAACAAAACCAATGAATAAAACACAAACAAAAATAAACAAAAACAACAAACTAACGACTAAAACAACTAAAAAGATAGAGTTAAAACAATTACTCCCTTGTGGAGAAGAAAGTTTCATTGCTCCCATCACTAGCCTTAAGAGTCTTTGGTAGCAGAAGAAGAATTTCTGGAAGTCGGGAAGAGCGAGTCGTTTACCTTTGGAGAGGGTAGAGAGAGTGGCCTGAATTGTCTCATCTCTCTCCTTCACATATGCCCAAAATATCTTGAGTTGCTCCCTCAGGAATGAATCCTCTTGGACTAGCGCAATGGGCTGAAATTGTGAAGAAGATGCAGTTGCAATGTTCGGCTGGGCTTATAGAGTCTTGGAGCGGCGAGTGGCTTTCATGGCATTGAGCTTCATCAACACCTGCACACCTACAGCATCAAGTGGCCTAATTTGTAAGTCTGGCTCATTTAATTCAAGGCCTCCTAGGTTGCATAGTTCCGTGATGAGTGAAGGAAAAAAGAGTTGGCTAGCTTTCTTTTTCTCACACGCTATGAGCTCACTCCGGATGATTTTGCCCACATTCAATTCCCATCCCTTGTAGATGTTGTACAGTAGCATCATTCCCTCTTGGGAGATGGTGGTGTCATGTGAGGTTGGGATCAGATGGTTCTGAATGAAGTTGAGCAAAACCGCAGGCTTATCTTTAATATCTCCACCTAGCAGATGTCTTTTGCCAAGTAAAGCCATTTGCCATTCGCCTCCTTCTCTTGCTAGCAAGTGTAATGCTTCCTCCAATTGTTCCTCGGTTGGATTTTCTATTACTTCGTTTCCAACTGAATTTCAAAGCGATTTTAGTGTAAGGAATAATTGAATTAAACCCACAAAAGCGTTGGAATCGACTTTGATTTTATTTTAGAATTAAATAAAAAATAATTTAGGCTAAGAAAAACACACCTTGACTTAAATATGAAGATATTTCTAGAGAGTCTTTAATCTTCTTGCTCAAACTCCAACAAGGTTGAAACTCCAATTCCATAAACCCTACTTGTTATGACTTGAACACAAGATCAAGGCTTGTGGGAGCCTCTTGAAAAAAATGAGAGAGAAGAAGTTTAGAGAGAATTCTACAATTCTCTGTAGAAGAGATGTCTCTTATGAAGAATACACACAATGGCGCACCCCTAAGGTCCTATGTATAGTGGCCTAGGGAAAATAATTAAATAATATATTTTAATATCTAATATATTAAAATATATTTATCTAACCAATTTGAATCTTATTTAAACATTTTAAAATTATCTTACAACATATATTTCCTAATTTGAATCTAATTCAAATTTAATAAATATATTTCTTTAATGTATCTTAATACATTAATAATTTCTTTGATTTTAATGTATCATATACATTAAATATGTTTTCCCTCATTTAATATATCAAATATATTAAATTTTAATTTGAATATTTCAGAATTTTATCTCAATGAATTTGATCCCTATTTGTTCATGTGAGCTAGCAAGGGGATCTTATGGACCTACAGATTATAAGCTCCAATGATATAATTAATTAAACTCTTTAATTAATCAATTTTCATTCATTAACTCGAAGGTCACTCCACTATAGACCTAGAGTTGCAGTCTTATGTACTGTAGGACAAGTTATGTCCATGGATATAACCACCACATGCAAGTCGGTCCTTCATGAGTTAT
This sequence comes from Trichosanthes truncata, assembly GCA_033996785.1. Lineage (NCBI taxonomy): Eukaryota > Viridiplantae > Streptophyta > Magnoliopsida > Cucurbitales > Cucurbitaceae > Trichosanthes > Trichosanthes truncata. The sequence goes on along the minus strand of JAWPNB010000004.1, from coordinate 28,978,739 downwards.
TCGTAATTATAGCTAGGTCAAAAGTTCGTTTTACCCTTGTAATTACATCTTGCACCTTAAGTACCAATAATCTTCTAATGAACAATTTATTTATGATCCAACCATAAACTAAGTCCCTCTCAAGCCAGTGAGAGGGTGGGGCCCCATTGTTCAAGTCCTAAAATCAGCACTTAAGGGAACTACTCATCTACTTACTCTATATGAACATGAGTGAATTCCATCTTGTAAGATTATGTTCCCAGCTTCCTATTTAGTCAAATCTTCAAAATGGTAGGCCAAAAGTCATCCTCACCCATGCAAATCAAAGGACAAGCCCTCACAGGCAGGAGTTCATAACTCACTCAGGATTAAGATCGAGTTGCATATGATCATCCTAATGAAATATTAATCTTCTCAATTAACAGATTTATAAAGAGATATTAAATATTTCGTGGTCCAGTATTATACAAACTCATTGTATAAGATACCCCCACTCACATATCTCCATATGAACGATTTGGATCAAATCATTTGTAACTATTACAAAGTGGGCATATCAATAGTGTTACTAGGATAAGGCACCCAACCTTATCCATATACTATGATCCTTTAGGTTATTTCTTGAACATGATCCTCCCATATGTCAACCACTTATTGTTCAAGATTACACTAATAACCTTGGATTTTTCATATAATGGATAATATTATATTGCAATAAAATAGTCAAAATTATTAAAATTATTAAGTAAATCATTAATTACGAGGCTCTAGGGCATAAATCCCAACAAATTGTTAGTAGTTGAGAGCTTGGATTGCTTGGGAAGAGAGGAACGAAGAAAGTTAATGGACTTTTTGAAAATATTTGACTTAGGTCAATAACCAATGTGCATGAATATATATATTCTTAAAAAGTTAGCCCCTTTCCTTTTTAACGTGTCACCCTGTTTGGCAGTGAATTTCAAGAATAGCAATTGCAATTGTAATTACAATTTTCGACTGGAATTTTGGAATCTAACGCTCAAGAATTGCAATTCCAATTGCATTTGCAATTTCAAATGCATTTCCTTCTTTTCATTTTGTTTCCCTTGGCTTCTGTTTTAACTGTTTTCCACCTAGAACTCAAAATTAATGCATTAAAAAGTTTACACGATCTCTCCCTTGGGTGTTGATGATTTTTAAAATTTTCAATTGATAACTTAGAGTTGATTCATTGAACTCCCAGGTGAATCCCCATGTGGAGGTGTATAATCTTGTCTCTTTTCTATGGCAACATTGCTCCAACTGTAAAATCACTCACGTCGCACATTAGTTCAAACGACTTAGTCCAATCTAGTTCAATCATAATCGATGCCGAGCTATGTGCCTTCTTTAGTGTCTCAATCGCAATCAAGCATTATTGGTCAAACATGAAAGGTATGTCCTTTTCGAACAACCTACATAAGGGTTTAGAAATTTGTAAGAAATTTCTGATCAATCGTCGATAGAATCCTGCATATCCTAGGAAACTAATCCTTAATTGATGTTGGTGGAGGTAACTTTGAAATCAGCTCCACCTTGCATTTTGTCAACTTCAATGCCCTTTTTGGAGATTCGGTGCCCGAGCAATATTCCTTCTTATATCATGAAATGACACTTCTCCCAATTGAGCACTAAATTTGTTTCCTTGCATCTATGTAGGACCTAGTCAAGACTTTCTAGGCAACAATGCTACATTTCTCCAAAGACAAAGAAGTCATCTATGAAAATTTCTACAGTCCGCTCTACCATATCTGAGAAGATCGCCATCATGCATTTTTGAAAAATTGCAGGTGCATTACATAATTCAAATGACATCCTTCTAAAAGCAAAGGTTCCATAAGGACATGTGAATGTCGTCTTGTCTTTATCTTCTGGTGCAATTGTTATCTGGTTATAGCCTGAGTAGTCATCTAGAAAACAATAATACTCTTTTCCTACAAGCTGATCAAGGATTTGATCGATAAAGGGTAGAGGGAAATGGTCCTTTTTAGTCGCCTTATTCAGTCGCCTGTAGTCCATGCAAACTTTCCATCCTGTAACTGTGCGGGTTGGAAGTAATTCATTCTTCTCGTTGGTTACTACTGTCATTCCTCCCTTCTTAGGGACACACTGGATTGGAGTCATCCATCTGCTATCTGCAATTGGATAGATCACACCTGCATCAATTCACTTGATGATCTCTTTGTGCACTAACTCTTTCATCACAGGGTTCAACCTCCTTTGCATCTCCACTGAATTCTTTGCTTCCTCTTCTAAGTTGATTTTGTGCATGCAAAACGACAGGTTGATTACTCGGATATCTGCAATTGTCTACTCGATTGCTCGTTTATGCCTTGACAGTACTTGAAACAAAGAAGATTCATCTTGATCAGTCAGTGGCTGAAATGATCACAGGTAGGGTCTTATCTTTCCCAATAAAGATATAATATTAATTGGGATGGCAGTGGTTTGAGTTCCAGCTCAGGAGGGTCCACTATAGATGGTTGAATGGACGTCATCTTGTCTTCGAAGTCCTTAGAGGGCTAATGTATGTTGATTCTTCCCATTGGTCTTATTCTAAAACCTCTTCTTCCTTAAAGTCGTCTTATTCGTCTTATTGCAGTTGCCAAGATTCCACAATTTCAAGTCTCAAACAATCCTCTATTTCCCCTAGGATATCGCAATGTATTAAGTACATTAAACTTTATTTCTTGATCATTCACCTGCATTGTAAGTTCTCCATTCTTGACACCTATCAAAGTGCGGCATGTGGCTAGGAACGATCTTCCTAGAATGATAGAATTATCTTGATCAGCTTCACAATCTAAGATGATGAAGTCAGCAGGGAAGAAAAATTTGTCTACTTTGACTAGCACGTCTTCAATCTTCCCTATTGGTCGAGCTATAGACATGCCCGCCAATTGTAATGTAATTGTAGTAGGTCTTGCTTCATCGATCCTTAACCATTTAAAAACTAGAAAGGGCATTAAGTTGATGCTTGCCCCAAGATCACATAATGCACGTCTGACATCCGTTCCTCCAAGTATGCAGGGGATTGTGAACCTTCCTGAGTCTCGCAACTTTGGTGGTACTTTACTCTTCAACATTGTGCTACAATTCTCAGTCAATGCCACAGTCTCAATTTCCCCCAACCTTCTCTTCTTTGTTAATATGTCCTTTAAGAATTTAACATAGTTAGGCATCTACTCAAGTGCCTCCACTAATAGGATGTTAATGTGAAGTTGCTTGAGGATGTCTAAAAACTTGTTAAATTGTGCATCTTGATTCTTCTTTTAAAATCTTTAGGGAAAATGAGGTGGTGGTCTATATCTCTGAACTACTGGTTCTAGCATCCTTGTTGTTGTGGTCTTCTTTTCTAATTCTTGGGGCCTTTCAATCACTTCCTCAATCGCTTCAACTGATTTTTCTTTCACTGGTTCTTGTACTTTTTCTTTTATGCAACCTTCTTCCATTCACCTGCATTTTTATTTGCTGAACTACTTTTCTATTCCTTTGGCAGTTTAGGGCCTTCATAGTTGAGTCCACCTCTTAATGTAATAGCTTTGCAATGCTTTTTTCCTTCGCGTTGTGGTGTCTCCGTAGTGCTTGGCAAAATTCCTTGCGGTATGTTCATCATTTTATTAGCTAACTATCCAACCTATATTTCAAGATTACGCAAAGATGCAGTTTGGCTTTGAATGAGAGCATCATTTTTGCTTATGATTGCTTCCTTTTTAGCCATGAATTCCTTCATTGAAGTTTCCAAGGAAGGATTTTGTGCTGATGATTGCAATTGCAATTGAGCAGCATTTTTCTGCGTGTACTGTTTTTGCAGGTGATTTCCAAATCCTGGTGGAGTTCCTTGTTTTGCATACTAATTAGCATTTGATGTACCTACATTCTGTCCTCCCCAAGAGAAGTTAGGATGCTGCCTCCAGCCCAGATTGTATGTGTTGGAATATGGATTAAATAGATTTTGCCTTATATAACACATAGAAGCAGGATTGTAAGGACAATTGTCAAAGACGTGATTATCATGACAATAGACACAAGTTGGAGTTAAATCTGATTGACAACAACAACAAGGGCCTGGTTCCCCAAAGTAAGATTCTTTAAAGTGTTGTTCATGACAGAAATTTACGCACCTAGTACTGCCAATGTATCGACTTCACTTACCTTTAGGTAAAAATAATTATTATTCCAGACGAACCCAAAAATTCCTATTTTGAAAAAAAAAAAAAAAAACTTAGCACCACCTAGCAACATTAAAGCAACACAAGATTAATCCCTTGCATGGAGCTAAAATTATCCAAATATATTCTAATAATTAATTGTTTGGGGTTTGCCTTAAAAGGTGGTGAAAATTTCACCTTTTTGACTCACTAAATAGTAAAACAGCTCGCTAAAAATTGTGCCAAAACCACCTAATTCCAAAGTTTGGCCTTCACTTACAATGGTTAACCTTCAAATAAAAATCCAACAATTTAAGGGTCAAATTAAACTTATCATAACAGCCCTTAAATTTCTTTAAAAGGGCCTAAACATGCCACCAATTAAATCCAATTTATGTTTGGCCTTTACTATGATCATAACTTAACCAAGCCAACACGAAACTTACCCAAACAATGTTGTACAGTAGCTCCAAACGCCTCAAAAACGCCTTAAATGCCCTCTAATCGCGATGGGTTTCCTAAACTCGAATTCAAAACAATTTGGGTTAATTTAAATGGTCACTTTGTTGGGATATGCCCTAAAGCCTCATAATTAATGATTTATTTAATAATTAATAATAATTTTGATTATTTTATTTACTATATAATATTATCCATTATATGAAAAATCCAAGGGTATTAGTGTAATCTTGAACTATATGTGGTTGACATACGGGAGGATCATGTTCAAGAAATAACCTAAAGGATCATAGTACATGGATAAGATTAAGTATCTTATCCTGGTAATACTATTGATATGATCCACTTTGTAATAGTTACAAATGAATTGATCCAAATCGTTCATGTAGAGACATGTGAGTGGGGGCATCTTATACAATGACTTTGTATAAGACTGGACCACAAAATATTTAATCTCTCTTTATAAATCCGTTAATTGAGAAGATTAATATTTCGTCAAGATGATCATATGCGACTCGAACTTGATCCTAAGTGAGTTATGAACTCCTGCCTGTGAGAGCTTGTACTTTGATTTACATGGGTGAGAGTGGATTTTGTAGCCGATTCAATAAGCCTACCATTTTTTAGACTTGACCAAATAGGGAGCTGAGAACATAATCTCACAAGATGGAATTCGCTCTTTCCCATATAAGGTAAGTAGACTAGTATTTCATTTAAGTGCTGATTTCGGGACTTGAACAATGGGGCCCACCCTCTCACTGGCCCGAAAGGGACTTAGTTTATGGTTGGATCATAAACAAATTGTTCATTAGAGGATCAGTGGTACTTAATGTGCAAGATGTAATTATAAAACTGACTTTTGATCCAGCTGTAATTATGAACAACTCGTGAAGGATCGACTTGCATGTAGTGATTATATCCATGGACACAACTTGTCCTACAGTGCATTAGAGTGCAACTCCAAGTCTATAGTGGGGTGACCCTAGAGTTAATGAATGAAAAATGATTAATTAAAGAGTTTAATTAATTAATTTTGAATCATTGGAGTTTATAATCTGTAGGTCCATAAGATCTCATTGCTAGTAGAGATGTCCACGGGGCGGGTCGGAGCCGGGGAATGGATTCCCCGTCCCCGTCCCCGCCCTCCATTTCATTCCCCGTCCCCGCGAAATTCCCCGTTTAATTTTGCGGGGATCGGGGCGGGGATTCCCAGCGGGGAATTCGCGGGGATCGGGTTCCCCACGGGGAATTTTTCCCCGTTCTTTTTTTTTTTTTTTTTAATCTTTTTTATTTTTAAAATTTATTCTCAACCATAATAAAAATTATTTCTAAATGAATAATTTTCAATATAATTCTATTTAAAGTAAATGTTATAAAATTTCATAATAAAAATAATAATATACCATAAGTAAGAATACTATAATGTCGAAACAACTTAATTTCTAAAAATTCAAATTTCAATATTACAACATAGACTTTAATTTTTTTTTATATAACGAAATAGTCTTAAACTAATTCCTACTATAGTTTTTTTTTTAAAAAAAATCTATTTTTAAGTAATAATATATATATATATATATATATATATATATATATATATATATATATATATATATTATTAATCGGGGAATTGGGGCGGGGAATCGGGGAGGGGCGGGGCGGGGAATATATTCCCCGTCCCCGTCCCCGTTTAGCCAACGGGGAAAAAAACTTCCCCGCTCCCTCCCCCATTCCCCGTGTAATCGGGGATTCCCTGCCCCGTTCGGGGCTGGTCCCTGCGAGTTAAATGGACATCCCTAATTGCTAGCTCATAGTAACACTAAAAGATCAATTTAGTTGAAAGAAAAATTTGAAATGTTCAAATTAATATTTAATATATTAGGTATATTAAATATAAAAGAGGAAAATATATTTATTGTATTTGATGCATTAAATATTAAAATAATTAATGTATATTAGATACATTAAAGAAAATATATTTATAAAATTTGAATAAGATTCAAATAAAGAAGTAAATATCATAGGAGAATTTAAAAAATTTGAAAAAGATTCAAATATATTAAATATATGTATTTTAATATATTAGATATTCAAATATATATTATTCAATTATGGCAAAAATTTACCCCATATCTCTATAAATAGGACATTTGGGTTGAACCATTATAACACACATCTCCTCAATGAAGAATTAGAAAATTCTCTCTAGACTTTTTCCTCTCCAATTCCTTGTGGATTTTCTTTCAAGGGGCTCCCACAAGCCTTCGTCTTGTGTTTGAGTCATAGTCAGGAAGACTTTGTGGAAGAGATAAAGACTCACCTAAAATATCTCCATATTATCTCAAAGGTATGTTTTGCTTAGCCTAAAATTATTTTTCGTTTAATTCTAAAATAAAGTCAAAATCGATTCCAATGCTTCTGCTGTGAGTTTAATTCGATTATTCCCTTCACACTTAAACACCAAACCAACCTTAAACTTCCATAAATCAAACTTGAATTAGTGCCAAAAACCTTACCCAATATAAAATGATGTTGGAAGGGGTTGTACACATGTTGGTTTGTTGGAAAACGACCCTAAAGGCTTGTTGTCTTGCAAACTGAGAAGGAGAGAGGAGAGCTGTCGGCAGCCATCTGGGCGGTGTGCAGGGACTGTGTTTTGTGCGGAATAAGAAGTGAGTGGTGGATTGGCGGCTGCAAATGGCTGGCTGCTCGCGGCAGTGACTGATAATGGCTATGGCGCAGTAACGGGCGAGCTCTGGCTAACGAGTGTCTGGCAGCGACGGTTCCTTTGCGCACGGATCGATTGAGGGAAAGAGAGAGAGAGAGAGAAGGAAAATAAAAAACTAAAAAAAGGAATAAAGAAGGGGAGTGGAACGTGAGAGGGTGAGAGAATTATGGGAAGTAAGACTTGACCATTTTTTTTCTTTTGATATCTTTAACCCCTTTTTCCAAAATTCAAACCAATTTAACTTAAAAGGTCTTTTTTGCCCTTACAAACTCCCAAATTCAAAATGAACTTAAATAAATTTCGAATTATCATATGGTACAAATTCCATACAACATATAATTTTCAATAAATAATCCAAATAAAAAAGACGGGCATTACATTAGAGCTAAATAACCCTCATAACTTAGAGTCATTAGAACTCTTAAATAGGCAAGTTGTAGGATATATATATGCCAATGGATTGATGATAGCATAAATGATCACATTGGTAAAGAGACAGTGGTACGCTCTTTATGGAAAATGTTAGAAGATTTGTATGAAAGAAAGACAACAGGCAACAAAACTTTCTTAATATGAAAGCTGGCAAACTTGAAATACAAGAAAGAGAATCCAATTACAGAATATTTGAATGAAATACAGAGCATTGTGGATCAGCTATCAAATATGCAAATGTACCTAGAAGATGAACTTCAAGCATTATTGCTCCTAAGTTCGTTACCAGATAGCTACGAGACATTAGTGGTTTCTTTGAGTAATTGCTCACCCAATGGTAAGCTCACTATGAGTATTATCAAGAGTAGTCTTTGATAGACTATAACCTAAGGACTTAGATAAAATACTTTTGGTTTTAAAGGAAGCTTCAGTCCAGTGCAAGTACATACTGTCGATGAAAGTAATAAATTGAAAGTACTCCAAAGTATCGATCCCACAGGGAAGGGATATAATAAAATTCAAAAATATAGCAAAAATTGTTTTCAAATTGCAATTAAGGTAACCAAAGCAATCAAAGATTGTGATGGATTTTTGTAGAAAAACATAATAATAAAAGGAAGGGAACCAAGCACATTCATACCCCTTTGTTTGGAATTGTGACTTAATTGCAATTGCAATCATTGACTCTAATCTTAAGCAATGTAAACTAGATTCAACACCTATTCGACCTTCTATGGAGTATCTTTAGGAGACTAGGTGATTAAACTGATATTTCTATGGCTAATACGAACTTAGTTGATTTTGAAACACAATCCTTTTTGTTTTAAAGGTTTTGCCCTATGCCTAAGGTCAAAAACAAATTCCTATATCTAGGCTTTTTGCCTTTATTGCTTTTATGAAATCCCAACTTTATCTAACATTTTCAGAATTAGATTCAATTGATGTACATTAACCTAGATGATCAATCTAGACTAATAATCAGAATTAAAAGTCAATAAAAGCAAACAAGCTATAGAGTAAGCAAGTTATTCTTACAATTAGGCCTTTACTCCTTTCTCTAGAGCATTCACATGCTTGAATCCCAAAGATAGGATTAATTCATAATTAAAGAAGAAAATAAATACGCTTGAAACAAAACAAACTCCATAGCTTGAATAGAAAAAAAAACTTGCAGTAGTGAGGAGAAAATAAAACTTAAACAAGAAGGGTTCAACACTAAATTGAAATCAAACTTTATTGAAATAACCTTGCAATAATCAAATGTAAAGTCACAAACTTATGTTATCAAACTGACTTAAAGGACTAGAATAAAAATGAAAGAAGTTCAACACTTTAACATAGAAAATACAACAGCTAAACAGAATAAAAACTTAAAAGAACAACTGGAACGAAATCTAAAACTTTAAAGAATTGAAGAACTCGTCACCCTCAACGCCCTCTCTTTCAATTGAACTCACTCCATCATCTTTCAAGGTGAAATGGGTCTTCACAATCCAAAGTTTTCACCTAGATTGGATCAAGTTTCAGGGGCTGTAGAACATGAAGAGGGATGATCAACACGATAAAAGAAGAAGCAACGGCAGAATGCGACGTGAACAATCAACATCTTTTTTAATTTGTTAGCTTCCTTTTTATAGCCTCCAAAAGCTAGAGTTTTTGTCAACTTTAGTGTATGTAAAGACCCATGCCATTAATATCGAGAATCAGGGAAGGTATCTCGAGAATATCCATAAAATTGAGCAAAATCCAAAATTTTTATTTTTATTCCCATTTTTTTGTATCTGCCCAAATTGCAATTGCAATCTATTTTTTGGATTGCAATTGTAATTTTTCACAGTTGCCTATACCTGCACACAAAAAAAACATAAAAAATCAACAATTTCATGCCTTTTCCAGTCTTCTCTTGCTATTTGGCATATTCCTAACATTTTGAGAGATTCCTAGCATGCCTAAGTATTTTTATTCAAACTTGCTCCAATTTAGTATGTTTTGTGGTTTTACAAAGAAGAATTTTCAAGAATAATTTGCATTTGGAAGCTAAATAATTTTAAAAACTGAGAATTATCAGTCTCCTAAATGAAGAGGTAAGAAGGAAAATGATGAATCCTTCAACAAGCCAGTTAGAAGCTCTTGTCACAGAAAATCAGGGGAGAAGCTAGAGTCACAACAAGAATCAAAATATAATAGAGGAAGATCTGGAAATAGATTGAATAAAGATATTCAGTGCTTCTATTGCAAGAAGATTTGTCATAAGAAAATCCATTGTCGAAAATGGAAAAGAGAACAAAACAAGGAAAAGAGACAAAGGAAAAGAATGACACATGAAATGAAGGAAATGATGTTGCAGTAGCTACAAATGTTAATGTATTGATGGTTTGTGATGAAAATGCAGTTAATTTCGCATGTCAGGATACTAATTGGGTAGTAGATAGTGGCGTCACAATCATGTTACCTCCAAGCATGAGTTTTTCTCATCCTACAAGTCATGTGATTTTGGAATAGTAAAGATGGAAAATGATGATAAATCAAAAATCATAGGTGTTGGAGATGTATGCTTAGAGACCAACAATGGTTGCCATTTACTTCTAAAAAATCTTAAACATGTTTCAGATATGCGGTTGAATCTTGATAATTCTCATTCATGAGGATTATTTGGCCTTTAAACTTAGTTATACTTGTGACTTTTATTCATATTATTTGATGAAAAATAGAAAAGTTATTGAATTTAATCACATTATTGTTGGAAGACCTTTAAATTAAGTAAGTTGAGAAAAGAAAACAAAAGAAGAAAAAAATTCACACTTACTTAATGTTTTGATGCAGAAATTTTACGGAATGCAACAACATTGCAATTGCATCAATTGCAATTTTGACAGATTTGAAAATTAAGGAAAAACGTAAATTTCAGGATTTTGAGCGAGAATTACCCACAATTTCAGTTAGATTATGAGCTGTGATTGTCCATCAACCAAGAGAGAAACCCTAGCATGAAGTCCCTATAAAGATTGAAGAAGAAGTAGAAGAAAGGGAGCTCGATTTTGGGGAGAAGAAGTTCACTTTTATTTTTGGGTTTTTAAGTTCTGTAAGTTCTGTTTTTTTTTTTTTTCAATTTTTTGTGTTGTTCTTCTTCCTTTAAGTTCCGAATCTCGTCCTCAATCCCATCTCAACGAAGTTGATGGTGGTAAAAAGCAAAATCTTTATTCGATTGAATCGAGAGCAACAAATTTTTAATGTAATCGTATTTAATTTCTTCAAGTTTTGTAATTTTATTTTTGTCTTTAATTTTGAAGTTATCTACTGTTTTGTAATTTCCCTTTTAGTATTTTATTAAAAAGAGAAATTCTTTTGAATTTTGATTCTAGAGTATTCCTTCGACAAGACAATTTATTTTATTTTACAAGTTTAATTTGCAAGAATTCTTTAGATTATTTTCAATTCTCTTTTATACCAATGAATTCCTTTAATTTAATCTTACTGTTTTTTGTTAGTTTAATTATGAATAGCTAATTTTTTTTTTGGGATTCAAGTTTGTGAATGCCCTAAAGGAAAGATGTAAGGCTCGATAGCAAAAACAATCTAGCTAATTTTTGAACTATTGTTTGCTTTTGGTGAGTTCAATGTTGGGTAAACACTAGTTGGCCATTTAGTGTTGCTTGCCATGCTAAACTTAATACCGAAAGGGTTAAGGGAAGCGGATCTCGCAAAAGCAATGGAGGAAAAGACTTAGACATAAGACCTGAAACATTGACCATAGACATAGGGCGAGACTCCAAAACCACTAGAGTTGTGTGCAAAAATATCTAAGTTAGATTAGCCATAGAAATATAGGTTTAATCACTTAGTCTCCTAAAGATACTTCATAGAAGGTCGAATAGGAGTTGAATTCAATTTACTTAGTTCTTGAGTTAGCTACGATTGCAATTGTCTTCTTGTTGCATTTTCTTTTCAAAGGGGCATTAGCATCTTGAATCACTTTTTCATTTCCATTGATTTGTCAAACACTTTTCTTTTAGTCAAAACACCTCACAAATCATTTTCACCCACTGCTACTTTAAGTATCAATTTGTTAACGATTTTGTGCCATCTAAAATTTATTTTATTAAAACTCGTTCCCTTGGGTACGATACTCTGGAATACTTCCAGTTTTTTATTCCTTCAATCACATGCACTTGCGTGTAGCGATCGATTCAAATCTCATTTCCACAGGACAGCTTGACGATGGTGGCCATCATAGTCACTTTGGTGATAATCAGTGGAAATTCATTAGAGGCTCATTGGTAGTAGCCAGATGAAATAGAAACTCTACAATGTATATGATTAATGCAAAGCTTACTATGCCATAAATGTAGTCGAAAATGAATTGTTGATAGAGCTATGACATAAGTGACTAGTCATACTAGTAAAAAAGGATTGAACATTCTTGCAAAGAAATGTCTCATACTACAAGCATAGGACATGAACTCTTAAAACTTGTCTACACTGTCTAGTTGGTAAACAACACAGAATATCATTAAAAGCCATGCACATAGAAGTTATAATGTATTGGATATGGTGCACTCTGATGTTTGTGGTCCCATGAGAAAGAAGTCTCTAGGTGGTGCTTTGTATTTTGTCACATTCATTGACAATCACTCTAGAAAGGTGTGCGTGCATATTCTAAAATTTAAGAACTAGGTCTTAAATGTGTTTAAAGAACTTCAAGTCAAGATAGAAAAAGAGACAAGGAGACAAATAAAATGCATCAGAACGGACAATGGTGGTAAGTATAAAGGTCCATTTGATGAATATTGTAAAAGGCATGAGATTATACATGAAATGAAAGTTCCTAAGACTCCTTAGCATAATGGTGTGTGATGACTGCTGATGCAAAAAAGTGCAAGTGCATGCTGTCAAAACAAGTAATATATGTAAGTACTCCAAGTATCGAACCCAAGGGAACGGTTAATAAGCTTTTCAATTAAATCAACAAAGACCTCCTCTAACTTGCAACCAAAGGTAAAGAAAAACGATGAAATTATAAAAACACTAATAAGAAATGGGGGATTCAAATCTTGTTCAACCCCAAGGAATATGCACCCACAACCTACTCAACTAGGCTCGGCTTGTTCATAGATTGCTGCCTATATGCACCCGCATCAGTCTTTTTCGAGCTCAGTATGATTCATGTAGAATGCTACTGAATTGCTTCCGCAACCTTCCCTAATCAACAATTAACATAGTGAATCAAGTTCAACACTTATTTAGCCTTAGGAGACTAAGTAACTCAAACACATATGTCTATGGCTAAATTGACTTAGGTAAATCAAGAGCACAACTTTAAGACTCCAAAGGTTTTTGCCCTATTGTCTAGGTACAAAGCAAAGTTCTATTTCTAGACTTTTTTCCTAGATTACTTTTATGAAAACACTTGTTCAACCCAACCTTTTCAGTATTGAATATCACACAAACTATGCTAATTCAAATGGCCAGTTTAAGTTAACAATGAAATTTAAAATCAATAAAAGTAAACTATGCCAAGTGTTGAGCAAAGCTACTTAAACGTATGGTGGGGGCTTTCATCCTCTTTAGGGTATCCACGTCATTGAATCCCCTCCAAGGAGTTTAGCTCATAGTGACAATGAAAATAAAAGTGGAAAAGAGAGAGAAAGATTTGAACGTAAAGAACAATACTTCATTGAAAATAGCAACAAAATTACAACTTAACGTTTATAAGAGAAAAAGTACAACTTAGAATGAATAACAAAAGTGAGACTACAATTTAAACTTTGAATTAGAAAGACTAAATAGAAGCTACACTTGAGCTGAAAATAAAAATCAGCAACTAAAAGTTTAACAAACACAGAAACTACAAGAATTGAAGAAACAAAGATCCTAGGCTTGTTTCTCATTTCTATCTTGTTCATGCTTTTTTTCAAGGAGAACGGGACTTTACAATTTTTTCTTTCGAAGTTGGTGTCCGAATGGAGTATGAACAAAACCTAGACGGCACTCAAAGTGGCGGCTAAAAAGAAAGAAAACATGACAAAATGTTGGAAAGTATAGGGACCCTGAGCTCCCTTAAAAATGAAGCTTCAGCCACCTTTTTTAGACCTCAAGGCCTAGGGTTTGCTGTTGAGATCAATGTGATAAGGCTTGGACGACAAAATTCCTTGATTATAGGAGATTTGCTCGAAAATCTATTGAAAATATGTCAATTCCGTAAATCTTGAAAGTTCTGTCAAATTAGGTCCAGTTGTGATCTCAAGGCTGGTGCAATCTTGCTGCTTCAATACTTAGAAAAATTTCTACATTGGTTCTCAGATTGCGGTCGCAACCCTAGCACATTTTTATCCATTTCCAGCCTCTACACAAAAACAACAAAACTTAACACTTTCTTAACAAAATTAACTCTATTTACACCTATTTCTTTACTTTTCATAAATCATACCTTTAATCTATGCAAAGCTTTGTTTTTACTCAAAATCACTCTAAATAGTATAAAAGATAACAATAAGCACTTGCTTTCTTAATAATAAGTTTAGTTTTTAGAGCTAAATAACACTTATAAATGAGTGCTATCAGTATGACTGAATGAACAAATCACACCATTATTAAAAGAGTCATATACTTGTTGTCAAATGCAAAATTGCCAAGATGTTTTGGGGTGAAATAGTGAAAATTGCAGTGGACAGCTCGATAACTCTTTTTCTTACCATTTTTTTGAAATGTGATATGCCACATAAGATTTGAACAGAGAATTATTCTTCCTTTGATTATCGGAAAGTCTTTGGATGCAAAAAGTTTGTTCATATACCCAAAGATGAGAGATCAAAGATTGACAATAAGACCAAAGAATACATATTTCTGGGCTATGGATATGATGAGTTTGGTTATCGTGTGTGGGATCCAATTTAAAAGAAGTTGATTAAAAGCCGATATGTTGTATTTCTAGAAGATCAAATCATCACAAATATAAAGACTGTGAAGAAACCAAAACCTAAAACAAGTGATCTGATAGATATGGGGCATTCTTCTTCTTTAGATATGGAAGATGGTAATCGAGAGACTCATACATCTTTAGACAGTATTGATGATATAGGGCCCCCTAATGAGCTACTAGTTCTAGAGCCACCAATTTAAGAAACTGTCCAAGTTAAGAAGATCCACCAAAGATCATCAAACCTTTATAATGTACTCTCTGCACGAATATGTATTTTTCACTGATGGAGAAAAGCCAGAAATTTATGAAAAAGCAATAAGTGATGATAGTAAAGAGAAATGGTTCGAAGCAATGTAAGATGATATGAAGTCACTACACAAGAATGATACGTACGAGTTGGTGAAGTTGCCTAAGGGCAAGAGAACATTAAAGAACAAATGGGCGTTTAGACTAAAGACAAATGAAAATAGCTCATAGCCAAAGTACAAAGCAAGAATGGTTGTGAAAGAATTTAATCAGAAAAAAGGTGTAGAATTTGAAGACATCATTTTCCCACCAATGGAGAAGATGTCATCCATTCAAGTTGTGCTAGGACAAGAAACCAATTTAAATTTGGAAATTGAACAGCTTGATGTGAAAATTGCATTCCTTCATGGTGATTTAGAGAAAGAGATATATATGGAAAAACCAAAGGGATTCCAAGTAGAAGACAAGGAACACTTGATGTGAAAACTAAAGAAGAGTCTTTAGGGACTAAAGTAGGTACTGAGGCAGTGGTATAAGAAGTTTGAGTCGTTCATGGGGAAGCATGGATATAAGAAAACAACTTTTGATCACTGTGTTTTCGTTAAGAAATTCGTTGATGGCAATTTCATTATTCTTTTACTATACCTAGATGACATGTTAATGGGTGGTGTTAGTAGTAAAAAGACTATTGAACTCAAGAATGAATTAAATAAATCTTTTGCTATGAAGAATTTAGGGCTGACGAAACAAATTCTTCGCATGAGAATTTTTCATGATAGGAAAACTAAAAAGTTATGGTTATCACATGAGAAATATATTGAGAAGGTGTTTGAGATTTTTCGTATGGACAAAGCAAAGCCAATAGGTGCTTCAATTAATAATCACTTCAAGCTCAGTTCGAAACAAATCTATTCGAATGAGAAAGAGAAGAGAGATATGAAAGAAGTTCCATACTCCTCAGCCGTTGGAAGCTTGATGTATGTGATGGTTTGTACCATGTCGAATATAGCTCATGTAGTTGGTATTGTCAGTCAATTTCTCTCCAATCCAAGCAGAAAACATTGGGAAGCAATGAAATAGATTTTCAAATATTTTAGAGATACCCTTAGAGTATGTTTGTGCTTTGGGAATGGCAAAGCTGTATCGTGGAAATCTAAGTTACAGAAGCGTCTTGCTCTTTCAACTACAGAAGTTGAGTTTATAGCAGCAACTGAAGCTTGCACAGAAATGCTTTAGATGAAAAAGTTCTTACAAGAGTTGGGCATTGAACAACAGAGATATGTATTGTACAGTGACAGTCAATGTGCTATTCATCTCAACGAGAATCCAACATTCCGCTCAAAGTCTAAGCATATTGATGTTAGATATCATTAGATTCGAGATATGTTGAATGAGAAATTGTTAGAAATTGAAAAGATACACACAAATAATAAGGGCTCAAATATGATGACAAAAGCCTTACCTAGAGGAAAAATGAAATATGCAGATTGATAGCGAGTATGGTTAACCCTTCTGTGTAGTTAGGAGGGAAGTTTGTTGGGTTCTGACTATATAAAGGCCCATCTATTTAGGCCCAGTATGGTTGTTTAATTGAATAAAAAAAAAACAGAAGCTTCCACAACAAGCTTGGCTTGTTTTTAAATGTATTTTCGAATGAGATAAAAAACAAAGAGCTCGAGAGAGTGTGTGAAAGGCTTGCATGAGAAGCTTACAGTGTGTGTGGCATTGGAGAGAAAAGAAGCAGCATGAAGGTGCAATTCATTTGCAATCAAAAAAGAAGAAAACTTTGTTTTCTTTGCTAGTTTATGGTCGAATTGATTCGTTTCTCTTTTCAGTTGGTTTCTCTAAGTCTTCCCCGCTGGTGAGACATCTGTTTATGTTTATGTTCCATCTTTTCTTGATGAAGGGTATTTTTATGTACCATTTTGTTAGTTGATGATGTATTTTCCTTATGGTTGTTGTATCCTCTAGTTATGAATAGGGATTAAACTGTTGTAATCCATTATTTTTATAGTAGAAGATTTTTTAGAGCTATCCCTTAGTTTTTTCCCTTATATTGAGGGTTTTCCACATAATTCTTGGTGTTGCTATTTTTCTCTACTTTGTGCTTGTGATTTACTTTGCTTTAAATCTATTGACTACACATTAAAAACTCAACAGTCCTCAGAGGAAAAATGGACATCCCTAACAAGCTCCTCCATCTTTTTGCAATTTTAATAAGCAAAGAAAGAAATTAGTTTTTATTTTATTTATTTATTTAGTACTAGGACAATAAATCTCTTAATATCAATTGTATGATATCATTCACTTTGAATCTTATACCACAATTTTTTTATCTACTCAAAAGATCTCCTACTAACAAATATGTAATTATTTATATACTCAAGAACTTCCCTAGTTTTAACCGTGATTTATGAAGAACTATATTCACATCCCCCAAAAAAAAGTATTAATACAAATATTTTGAGAAAGGAAAAAGAGGCTCGTTTTGGAGGGACAAAATGCAATATTTCAAATTCATAAGCTTATTTTACTCTCTTTTTTTATACTAAAAAAAAAACTACACCTTTCAAATACTTTTTTATTTGTTTAAATTCTATTTTCCCCCATAAACTTTTATAGAGGCCTTTCAAATGTTATTAGTTCTTAAACTTTATATAAAATTATTTAAATAAATTTACATAATTTGGTTAACTATTTTATAAAAATCTAATTTGGTTAACTATTTTATTTGGTTAACTATTTTTTTAAATTTACATGTATTAGTTAACTTTCTTACAATGTCAATTGTAAAGGAAATACATGTCATGTCAAATAAAGAGGTAAAACCTACAATTTTCTAAAGTGTCAAGATTAATTATTTTTTTAATAAAAAAATAAAAGTATTATTTATAATTTACTATGATAATTTTACTTCGAGAAAATTGTATAAACCACCCAGAGCTATCGGGTTTGTTACAATCACACATTTGAATTTTTAATTTGATCAATTAGTCTCATGTACTTTATTAAGTGTTGCAATCACACCCATGAATTTTTTATATGATCAATCAGCTTCTGTACTTTGTTAAGTGTTACAATCAATCCCTTATGTTAGTTGTTAAACTACCTAGGTTTGATTTGCTTCACCTATGAGAATTTCTATAGATTCTTCTTTTATTCATCAAAGCACATCCTAATCTCCGTCGATATTACTGCCACCATCGAACCTCTCTCTTCACATAGTCAGGAAGTGGGTTCGTAAACCATGTGAAGAGAGAGGGAAAGCTCTGACTAACGCTTTTTAAACATGTTCGAGTATTTCGATGCACATTGTTAAAGTTTAAATTTTGCTATTTCGATTTTGCTAGTCATTGCATTTAATTGGACTTCATATATGTGTGACTCATATGTGAGAAGGGAAAAACAAACTTGTTATTAGAAGATCTAAAAAAAAAGTTTTACATTTTAGAAAAAAAAGCGTAAGAAGTTTCACTTTAGTGGGTGTTATTTGGCCTACATGATTTTCTGTTCTTATTTTTGTTTGTTTGATGGGAAAGAAGAAACTCTAGAACACAAAAGAGATTGCCCATAGTTGAAACTTCCATCTCCCAATTAGTCAATGATGGCGCTATTCAATCCATACAACTCAAAAAGAGAGGGTCGCCCTTGTAAGATCCTCAATGACAAGTTCTCCCTCCCCTACTTACGTAAGAGTCACACATGTGAAGTCCAATTAAACAGTAAGTTAACAACAACTAATAAAAGGGTTGATTGCAACACTTAACAAAGTACAGGGGGCTGATTGATCAAATTAAAAATTCATGAGTGTGATTACAACACTTAACAAAGTATAGGATTGATTGATCAAATTAAAAATTCTAGGGTGTGATTGTAACAAACTCCATAGTTTAGAGGTGGTTTATGCAATTTTTCCTTTTACTTATATAAAATAAATAGTAAGTAACAAATATCTTGGATGTTGGATCCCATATTATTGGTTACTTTTTCTATATCATTTATTATGACATGTTGTGAATTACATACGTAATAATGTTTTAATATTTGTTCAATAGACAACCTAAGCTCAACTTGTTAGAGTGCATTGTACTCTTAACCTAAAGGTCAGAGGTTTGAATTCACACCTCTACATGTTGTTGAACTATAAAAAGAAATCAATAGGTATGTCACATCATAATACAATTACAATTTAAAGTTTAGTACAATTTAAAATAGTTTTCAAATTTTGAGAACTAAATAGGCATGTCACTGTTCACACGAGATTTCAACAGGAAAATTTAATACGTGTAAATAAACTTGATTTTGTATTGATTTGTGTATAATGGAGTACAATCTCTAATATATGGTCATCTGATTCTTTCTCTCGTATGTATACTTGACTTGAGGGCTGAAATACTTGTTCTTGAGGTTGAATTGTCAACATTGAACTAGTAGAAAGTTTTCACCTTTGAGCTTGTTAAAGGTCTTCGACTTGTAACTTATTGAAGGTCTTATGCTTGTAGCTTATTGAAGGTCTTCAGCTTGTAGCTTGTAGAAGGTCTTCAACTTGTAGCTTGTAGAAGGTCTTCAGCTTGTAGCTTATTGAAGGTCTTCAGCTTGTTAGAAAAATTTTAGTTATTTTCAGTCTTCAAGAAGATTTAAGTTCGTTTCAGTCTTCAGGTCTTCATGAAGCTCTTAATCTTTGAAGTCTTCAGTTCTTCCAGATGCTTTAGTTTCAGTCTTCAATCTTCAAGAATATTTAATTTCGTTCTTCAGTCTTCAGGAAGATTTAAACTCTGTCTTCAGATCTTCAAACTTCAATCTTTAGGAAGAGTTAATTTCATTCTGATAGTAATTGATCTTCAGAAGCATCTGGAGATTTCACAACTTCGTTTCTAAATCCTCTCGAGCTTCTTCCCTCCTGACCCCCTAAAATGAAGGAGGAAACTCTCTATTTATAGAGTTCCTCAATGGACTGGGCACAGTTGATTTTGGGTCAACCCTTTGGATTGGGCTTGGTTGACTTTGGGCTAGACTTTTTAGACTGGGCTTGGTTGACTTTGTGCCTAGCCATTGGACTGAGCCTAGTTGACTTGGGCTAGCACTTTTGGACTAGGCCTGGCTGCCTTTGGGTCTAGTCTCTGAACTGGGTTTGGTTGACTTGGGGCCAGCCCTTTTGGACTGGGCCTGGACTTTGCTAATTTAGGCCTTCAATTCGGGCTTTTATCTTCCAAATTTCAAATACCCCAATTGTGTACTTGTATTTTCATCTTTGCAAATTTAATTAATCCCTAATTAAATATAATTTCGTCATCAATGTTGGGTAATGACGTGGCAATTTCTAGTTGGTTGAAATTTCTATTCCAATAGTCACATAATAATTTAATTAATAGTATTGAATTACATAAAATAACAATTCAAAATTTAATGACTTTATTCAAACTTTTCAAATTTTAAGAACTAAATAGATACAATTAAAGTTCATAGTTCAATGACTAAATTTGTAATTTAACTTTTGTTTTGTCTTTTAGAATAGAGGGAAAAAATGAAAAATAATAGCCTTCAATTAATTATATCATTTTACTTTCATATAGATAATTATAGAGAGAAATACCCTCGTAATTATGGAATTCTTTTATTAGTATTATTTTCACAAATCAACACAAATACGGTGCAAATTAGGGGTGATATCGATTCGTTTTCATCGATTTTCGGCAAAATCGAGAATCGAACCGATCCAATCAGTTTTAGCAAAAGAGGAACCGAACCAATGTCCAATAAAGGACAAAACCATCAGTTTGTTTGTCCATCGATTCAGTTTCTCTTTGGTTCGGTTCTCGTTTTTTTTCTTTTTTTTTACAATTTTTTTTTATTTTACTTCCTAGTTCGAGCCCCTATTTTAGTATTTTTTGCCCTAAAATTTCTCAACAACTCAATAAGAATTCATAGAGTTAACATTCTCATTTTGTTACTTTAAAATTAATTGAAAGAAAACGGATGAAACGATACAAGAATGGAGTGGAATTCGATATATGACTTTTTTTAGGTATATATACATTGGTTTGGTTCAATTCGATTTTTAATGGTTTTTCTGGACAAAAACTAAACCGAACCAGTATTTTTCGATTTTTCCAAAACAAAAATCGAGATGTCCAATTTTCTTCTAAAAACTGAACCAAACTATTGGATTGGTTTGGTTTGGTTCGATTTAGTCGATTTTCGGTTAAGACTATCACCCCTAGTGCAAATAGCCAAACAAAAAAACATGAAAGTTGCCAATTGGCTGTTGGATTAGTTTATTCGTTGAGAGTCACCATCACATGGTACCTTTGTCATTATGCTAATCATCAAGGGCATCATTTTTCACGTAAAAAAATAAAATCTCTTTTAGATTGATTGTAAGAATAATATAAAGTATCTATCTACTATCTCATATGAAAAAATATATATATATATATATATTAGAAAATTTATTGGAAATTTGTTAAATTGTATCAGTTTTATTCTAAACTTTTAATTTCATCAAATTATACATTTTTTAGATCCTTCATCAAGTTATTTTTAAAGTTTGGTAAGTATTACAATTTTTACCTTAAATGTAAATAAATATTGTAATTTTTATCTTCTAGTAGATTTTTTTTTTGAAATAGAATCAATTAAAAAATTTCTATGTGGATTTAATGAATACAAAATATATATTTAGTATAAAATTTATGAAACTTTGAAGAGATATGACACTATAGTTGAATTTTTGGTTGAAATTTATGAGTTTTGAAAGTTTTATTCAATTGTCAATCGTGTACATTAATCATATCATACTTAATTTTTTGGAGAGCTTGATTTCTTTTATTGCTGAAACTAATGAGTTTTGAAATATTTTTATTATTCTTTGGTAAAATTAGTGAGTAAATTTTAGTGGAAATTAAACATAGGATAAAAATTACAACAAATGTTTAAGTTTAGAGTTCAATTTGATGAAACTGAAAGTTTATGATGAAAATCGAAACAACTTTCCAATTTTAGGTGTAAATTTTGAATGTTTTTCTAATAACTAAAATGATTTTTTTTCCTTGAAAAAAAGGTTAATATTTTAATTTTTCCTACAAATCTAACCTAACTAAATAAAATATTACCCTCCCCCCAAAAAAAGAAAAGAAGAGAAATAGTGTAACGACCCTATAGGCTCAACACGCTACCTAAGAGTCATTACTAAGTCACGTCGCTATATTACCGAAAATTTCGGCAACATAACGGCGTAACTACGCGAAAACCAAAAATTTGACCCTTACCTGATAAGACATAGAAAAACACACTTCTAAGATTTTCAAACAACCTCCTAGCATCCAACAAACTTCTCAATATGATGCTAGGGTTCAAACAACAGAAAGCCAAATACACGTGCACGATTTACAAAGAAAGGTTAAAAGACTTTGAAACATCCTCCTAAACATTTAAAAACTCGACATGAGTTCTATGTACATCCAGAAACATAAAAGAAGCGGAATAGCGATCGGTCGGCTCCCATGACTCAAGTAACTGATCTCCGGTCACGCGCTAGGGCCGATCTTAGCCTTACCTGAAAACATTTTTTTTTAAAAAAAGAAAAGGGTGAGTATTAACGAATAATACTCAGTAAGTAACTCATAGTTTCAAATAAGAGTTTCAATCGCATGCAACATGTCATTTTAAATCATAAAACCATCGTAAACCATCGCTTTAGTAGGGGACCTAAAATTCGTTTTATAAACCATGTACTTTTCCTCGCGGCTCTCGTGAACGATTAAATTCTCCCGAGGGCCTCGTGAATAGTCCGAAGACATAGTTTTTCCATCGAATAGAGTCCTCCCCTAACTCTGAGAGTTGAGCTCGAAAGCTAACATACATCGTGGAGTCCGAAGACTCAAGCCCGAAGGCTACCATCGTGGAGTCCGAAGACTCAGCCCGAAGGCTACCATCGTGGAGTCCGAAGACTCAAGCCCGAAGGCTACCATCGTGGAGCACTCTCGAACCCCGGGAGCATAGAGAGTCCGAAGACTCGGGTTCCCTCATAACCCACATAAAACTTTTGGGAGAATTATCGTCACGGCCTTACATAAATCTTTTCATGAGCACACAACACATGCATGAGGTCCCATTCGTTTTAGAACATAGTTATGAATGCATAATTCAAGGCAATCGCATTTCAAAGACATACATATCATTTCCATTCTTTTTAACATGAAAACTCAAATAGAACTCATGGAACTAGCGTATAAAGGAATATACATATAAAACACTTTCTTTCTTAAATACTTACACGAAAAACATAAACTTTCAAAGTAATTATAGGGCTAGCTCTAGGTTTCAAAAAAAACTTCTTTCGTTGTGAGATCCCTTACCTTAAATCTTTACTTACTAAAATACCCTTTCTTCACTAGTAATGAGCTTCTCGAGTCTCCACTCCAAGTACAATCCAAGGTCCTCGACAAATCACCTAAAAAGTTTCCTAAACGTGTCTTAAACCATCCGAATTACGCTAAAACACATTCTAACATTAATAACTCGACGAAACGGACCAAATGGCAATTTTTACCCAACTCCGGCGAACGGCGGCGCGTGACCGGAGCACGGCGGCGCTTGCAGCGGCGGACGGCGGCGCGTGGCCGGCACGTGGGGCTTCCAAACGGCGCGTGGACTTCGAATTTAGACAGATCTGGTGCGATCGGGACTTCGGTGAGCTCTGGTGAGGTAGAAGCTGCAACACCGGCGCGTGAGGACTCCGACGAAGCTGCGGCGAAAGAAAAGAAAAACAGAACCGGCGGCTTGCAGCGTGGCCGGCGTTCTGGTCGAAGCGGGGAAGAAGAAAGACTCGCCGGTGGAGGTGGGTGCTCGACGTGGGTTGCCGCAACCGGAGAGGAAGAAACCGGCGGCGAGAATCGACTCCGGCGAGCGGCTCGCGACTCGCGAAATCGCTACTGCCAGCGTTTTCTACGGCGGAGACGGAAGCTGGCTTGAAGTCGGCGGCTCCGTCTGCTGCTTGCAGCGAGAGAGTGAGAGAGGCACGGCGGAAGAGAGAGAGAAAAATTTTCGTGAGGGAGAGGGATTTTCGGGAAGAAGAAGAAGGAAAAGAAAAAAAATAATAATAATAAATAATAAAAAATAATAATAATAAAATAATATTATAAAATCAAAAATATCTTCTTCTCTATAAATGACCATAATACCCTTTCCTTTTCTAAAAATCACCAAAATACCCTCAAAGCAATTAAATTCTTAATAAATCTTTACCAAAACAACATTTTAAACTTACCCAAAACGTCTCGGGTGTTACAAATAGTAGCTAATATATATTTTTTGTAATTACTATTTCAATGCTTCCTTAAATTGATGGTTGGTTTGAAATCAATTTTGGTCAAAATTATGCTAAAATGTTTTACACTTCTAATTCATAGCATACAACAAAGGTACTCCTTTTTTTTTTTTGGGAAACAAACAAAGGTACTCTTAATGCTGCATATTTTAATGATCTTTTGGAAAAATTAATAATTTAAAGTGTGTTTAATATAGATTTTTCTAATTTAAAGTGTGTTTATTATAGCTTATTGAGTGATTATAGGTGATCAAAAATAGTTTTTAGACAAATTTTAATAAATAAAAAGTGTTTCAAAAAATTTGAATTAATTAATTATTTTTTTAAAATAAACACTTTATATATAGATTATCCAAAAAAAAAAAGATTTTAAAGTGATTAATCGAAAATCCTTAAAATATGTAATAGAAAATAAAAACAAATTTATAATTAATAGAATTACTTTTGAATATAGTGCGATCAAATAAATTTGTTATTTAAAATATTTTTTAAAAAATGTAGGATATAATAACATTTTTATTGAAAATATGTTTCTCAAAATGTTTAAACTAGACCTCTTTATTGAGGGTACATGCTATTCCCGTTGAATTATGCTCATGTTAGCAATTAAATTATTACATTGTATAGAAATAAATGAAGTTAAAGAATATACATTTCAAATTTTTGAATTCAAGATTGGAGAAGAGAGTCTAAAAGGAATTTTCTAACGTTCTTCCAATTTAGCTATGTTTTTAAATTTTACTGATTGTTTTGAAATACAAAATTTAGAGAAAAAAGGTTGAAAATAGGACAACAAAAGTTGTTTTTATTGAGAGAAACAAATCATCCCTCAACTTTTTTAGATTTGTAAATCTTATTTTGATTTCTAAACTTTCAAATAATTTATTTTAATTTTTTTAGTTCAACATTTGAAGGGTAGGAGAGATAGAACATTCACCTTTGAAATGATAATAAAAAATGATGAGAAGATTTAAACCTATTTTTAATACAAAAATAATTTAAACTTCTTAATTGTAAAAACAAAAATATTGTTGGAATAGAAATTTTGGCCAATTAGAAATTGTCATGTCATTATGACAAAATTATTTATTTAATTATGGATTAATTAAATTTGCAAGCATCCTTAAATTAAATTATGGCAAATCTAAATATGCAATTGGGTTATATGAAATTTGGGTCAATTTTAGATAAAGCCCAAATGGGAGACTCTAATCCAGTAAAGTCCTAGTCCTTTGGGGCTAGGCGGAGTTTAGGCCCAAGGTCAATCACACCCAGTCCAATAGTAAAGCTCAAGCCCACTTGGGGACCTGAAAAACTCTATAAATAGAGAGCTTTCCCTTCTATTTGAGGAGTTCAGAAGTTGAAAATCTCAAGAGAGAAGACTTAGAGAGAATTCAGAAAACAAAGACAAGAAGACTCCCTAAATTCTTGAAGATCAAACACTCTTTGAACCAAAACCTTAACGACCAGAAGACTTTAAAGATCGAGAACAAGCTGCAAAGTCCTCGAGACAAATTCACATTCTAGAACAAGCTGCGAAGCCGTTGAGACAAATCTACATTCAAGAAGAAATTGTGAAGCCATCGAAATAAATCCTCATTCGAGAGCAAGTTGCAAAAGCCCTTGAGACAAATCTACATTCAAGAAGAAATTGTGAAGCCATCGAAATAAATCCTCATTCGAGAGCAAGTTGCAAAAGCCCTAAAGACAACTTCACACTCGAGAACAAGTTACAAAGCCCTCGAGACAAACTCACTTTCGAGAACAAGCTATGAAGCCCTTGAATCAAATCCACGTTCGAGAATAAGCTGCAAACCCCTCAGATGAATTATACTTAAAAGAGAGAAAGAATCAGAAGATAAAAATTAGATATTGGACTCCACTATACTCAAATTAATACAAAATTAAGTTCATTTACATGTGTTTTATTTCTTTGTTGAAATCTCATGTGAACAAACATGTTTGAGATTTCAAAATTGGTTTGTTTTAGTATTTGAGATTTCACAATTGTTTTTTTTTTTCCCTTAATTTTGAAATCTTACAATTTAATTCTAGATGCCAGTTTTGAAAATGATTTTAAATAGTTCTTACTATATTAGTTCCCCGTTAAATAATCGTGCATTGGAGAGAATGTGATTGCTAAAGTTAAAAACTTAAAAACAAAAGAAAGCATACTCGTTCGAGTAAGGATAAATAATCCAATATCTCAAAAAAAAAAAAAAAAAAAAAAAAAAAAACGTAAATAATCTAAAAGAATAATTGTAACTTTTATTGGGTGAATGCCTACCAAACCTAAATAAAACCACGGTTAAATTATAAGTTTAGTTTTTGAATTTTGATGTTTATGTTTATTTGGTTTCTAAACTTTCAAAAGTGTTAATAAGTCATTAAGGGCCTGTTTGGTATGCAATCTGAAAACAGAATTTTGAAAACAAGGGATTCAATGAAAACATAGTTGTATTTCATGTTTTCAGATATGTGTTTGGTAGCAAATTTAGAAATTGGATTCCAATTTAAACAATTGTTCAAAATGTGTTCTATAATATATTTATAGACCATTAACTAGTTGTAGTTGCAAAACTAAATATTAGATTGAATATAATCCATTATTAATTAATTTATGAACATGATTTTTATTATAAAATTTGTACAATTATTATTTTACAATATCATATAATTTATAATATATTAAATTATACATATTTTAATTTAACAAAAATAAATTGAGTTTATAACATCAAAAACTATATTTATTAAAGTTTTGGTATTTTCTAATGTAATTCTGCATTTTAAATTTTCAAATTCAAAATCTGGATACAATGAAAACATAAAAAAGTTGTTTTCAGAATTTTCACTATTTGGATCACAGAATCCGGAAACAGTTTTCGAAAACAAGTCTGCCAAACGCATATTCACTGAACTCAGTGAATCTGAAAACATAAAACAGAATCCGGATTGCATACCAAACAGGCCCTAAACTTTTAATTTTGTGTCTAATAGATTCTTGAATTTTCAATTTTATGTCTAATAGATCTCTCATAAATTCAAAATTTTTAAATGTTAATTAATCTATTAGATATAAATTTGAATTTTATGTTTAATAGAATCCTAAAATTTTAACTTTGTGTCTAATAGATCCATGAATTTTAAAAAAATTCGAAAGTTCAGGAACTAAATTTGTAATTTTGAAAGTTCAGAGACCAAATTGACACAAATTTCAAAGTTCATGGACTAAATTTGTAATTTAACCTAAAACGAATCCTGATATGTATCTCTTGTATTAATTTGGTATTTATGATGAATCCAAAGAAAAAAACCTTATTGAAAATCTTATATAAAAAATTACAAAATTGCCCGTAATGAGAAGGAAACTTTGACGAGGAAGATCCATTATTTATTTTTTCTTTTTTTAGTTCAACAATATGTAAAAGTGGAGATTCGAACTTTTGACCTTTTGATCAATGTTACAAGGTTTTGATCGAGGTTCACCAGTTGAGTTATGCTCAAATTGACCCATTAATTTTGTAGCTTACACAAGGTTTGGATCAATGTTATTCCTATCCTATTTCATCTTTATGGTAAAAATTCTTAACCACCATCCATATATAGAGATGTCCATTTTTTTCGTAGGGACGGGACTTGCTCCTAACAGAATAGGGAATCTTCATTTAGGTGGGAAATGGAAGAGGGAGTGGAGGGAAAATTCCCTGCAAGATAAATGGAGACGGGAAGGGGAATGTATTCCCCACCCCATTTTCCATTCCCCACCATGTTTATTTCTATTATTATTATTATTATTATATATTTAAAGTTTTATTTTTAATAATTTAGATAATTAGATATATTGAATTATATGGTTAAACATTTGAATTATATGTATGGATAATTAGATAATTTGATACGGAATATAATTTTGTTTCTATTAGGAGGTTTAAGAATTTTATCTTTAAATAAAGATTTTTTAAGGAAATTAACTATATTTAAATGAAGATTTCCTGGGAATAATTAATAATCTAATTGAAAATTAATGGATATTTCTCATGAAAAGCTAACAATTTGAAAATTTATCAAAAAAATTATTTGATTCAATTGAGATTAAAAAGGAAAAAAAAAATAAACGGAAAATAATTTCCCAAAGATTCCCAATAGGGAATCCCCGCCCCAATCCCCACGAAATTTAATGGAGAATTGTGCAGGGATGGAAAAAAATGGGGGACAGGGAAGTCATCTCCGTCCTTGTCCCACTCTCCATGTGGACATCCCTATCCATATATCAAGGTTCTTTTAAGTTTAGAAAAGTCCCAAGATATCACAAGCTTGTCATAAATGTATTGTAATTTTTAGTTTCAACATTCCCACATGTTATTTATTATCTTATGCTTCTTTTTTTTTTTTCTGTCTTTTCACATTTGGTTGAATTGATTATATCTAGATTTGCATATTTAGCCGCTCCTCCAAATAGGCAATAGCCTTGAAGTTAAAGTAAGGTTCAAATGAGAAAAGACTTGTAGTTGATATCTAGACATTACAGACAAGAAGGAAGGGCTAAGCAATAAAATGCTTTGAGAAATGAAAATTTTGTGTAGAATCCAATAAATAAAAAATGAATATTTTAAAACCAAAAATTTGTAATTAATGTGTCTAGATAAAGTATCTTTTTTAATATATATTCTAACAAAAGACTTATTTATTAGAAAATACGAAGTTGTTCTTCTTTTCAAAATTATGGATTTGTGAATAATGATTTTAATAAACACAAAAACATTCTTTTGCAACTCATTCAATCATAATTATAAAAACAAAATATTGCTTTTCAAAATAGTTTTCTAAATATCACAAGCAAAGAGATAATTCAAGTAAAATTACAACAATCACTCTAAGATCAACAAATAGACACACCACCCACCCCTTACCTATTATTTTGTTACTTGTATTTGTTTTTTTACCCCTTTTGGCTAAACAACTCAAAACTAACTTTACACATTCCCATAATTTAGTCACATAGCTCAAAGGTTTTATGAACTAATTGAACAAGAAGTTATATCAACCAACTTGTGGGCTCCATGTTTTTTTAAAATGAAAAACGTAACCTACAAATTTAGGGTAGGAATTTGAACTTTTGATCTATACGAAAAGCTACTCATATCTTAACTAGTTAAGTTATCTATGCTCAAATTTACTTGAGCTTCATGTTAATGACTTGATTTGAACTTACTCATTTTTCATTCAATGCTTTTTTTTTTTTGTTCTATTCAATTTGTTTAGCTCAACCAATTGAATTCTATTATTTTATTCGAAAATAAAAATTACGAGAATGTTTTTTACACAAGAATCAAAATGTCGCATGATAAAAGTATTCCTTATCACATATTTTTGTTAGGTCAACAGATGATCTGCATAAATTATTTTTTAAATCTTAATAACCTAGACTCCATATGATACCATATGGTTTGGTTTTTAATTTTTGGTTTTTGAAAATTGTGCTTGTTTTCTTGTCAAAATTTTCTTACCATGATGTTCATATTTCCTAAGGAAGCATTTGAATTCTTAGCTCAATTCCAAAAACGCAAAAACAAAATTTAAAAAACAACTTTCTCTTAATTTTCAAAACTTGTCTTGAATTTTGAAAAATATTTATAAAAAGTAGATAACAAAACAAAGGAACTCATAAGTGAAAGTAGTGTTTATAAGCTTAATTTTCAAAAACTAAAAAACCACTCTAAAAGCTTAGGAATTAAATAGCAACCAAGATTCCTCAAAAACCAAAATCATATTTTGTCTAATAATAATAAGAAAAGAAATCTCATGTTATTTTCCAAATTTATATTTTAAATATTTTTAATGATAAATAATAAGTGTGAGTATTATTTTGATGTTTAAATTTATGACTTTATATCATTTTTTGTTTTTATACTTTCAAAAACTCTATCTTAATCCCGAACTTTCACACACTCCATGTTTTCATTCTTATCGATAAGTTTTTGTACTGCATTTAACAAAAACCTTAGACCATCTCTTTCTTGAATTAGATGCCAAAACTTGATAAATGTGGCTTAAGATGGAAGCTCATGTGATTTCAAATTACAAATTTAGTTATTAAATTTTGGTATAGTTGCGTCTATTTAATCTCCTAAACTTTAAAAGCTTGTTCCAAACTACTTTGAACTATATTAAAAAGTCTTCACTAATAGTGGTGTTAACTAGATGATATAAGCCCCTTGTTAGCAAATGTAGGCTAATTTTGCAATGGCAAACAAAAAAAAAATTGACAAGAAGTGGTGAAGGTTAGGGCAAGAAGGTAAATTACCATGAAAACGAGCTTTTTATTACGCTAGTTCACTTTATTTTACCACATATCTACTACGTTATGCCAAACCAGCTTCTTTCTACTATCTATATATCCGGTTGAGTTAAATTAGCTAATGTTTTTATCCAATAAGCATATTGTGTCCTCAATAGTTAGCACCATTAACAACAAACACTTGGAATAATAGTTCAAAATTTAGATAATAGTTGTTGATTTTGATCAATCTCTAATTGTCACGTCATTATTTCAAATTAATGATAAAATTACAAGTAATTAAATTTGAGACCAATTATAAATTGACATGTGTTCCAAATTTAATTTGAAGACAAAAATTGACAAATCCTAAAGTGAAAATGCCACATGTCTTCATTATGAACATTTGGACCAAATAATTAAACTTAATTTGGTCAAATTTGGGTCATATGGATTGTGGGTCAAAGTTAAACAAAAATCAAATCCAAATGGCTAGGCTCAAAGCCAACAAAATCCAAGTCCAATGGTTGGGCCCAAAGGCCATTAAAGCCCAAACCCACATGCTCATGGAAAGTTCTAAAATAGAAAAGCTCCCTTTATTTGAGGGGTTAAGAAATTAAAGTTTCCACAGAACTTAGAGAGAATTTAGAAACAAAAAGAACAAAAGACTCCTAAGCTCTTGAAGATCAAACACCGAACCAAAGCCTTGAAGACCAAAAGACTTTGAAGATCGAGAACAGTTTGCAAAGCTCTCGAGAAAAATTCACATTCAAGAACAAGCGGCCCTCGAAACAAATTCACATTTGAGAACAAGCTGCAAAGCCATCGAGACATTTGTACATGAGAGAGAAAGAATCAGAGGATAAACATTAGAGATTGTACACCCACACAAAATTAATACAAATACAATTTCTTTACACATGTCTCATTTCTGCCTATTTTGAAATCTCTTGTGAACAAATTGGCACACCCGGTGGGACCATATCTACCTTTTATCTCTTTCTTTCATCTCAAAACACAAGTGAAGTGATGTCATTCAGAACTTCTTCAATGATTGTTGTCATGAACAAATCTTACACGGGTTCTATTATCCAATGTTGCTCTAATGAACTCAAGTTGTAGAAAGATAAAGCTTCTATTATTGCGAGCAAAATAAATGAAACTTTGGGGGCTTCTACTAATGACAAGTTCCTAGTTAAATGTAATCATTTGTTCGATTTCGATTCTGATGTAGTGTCCATCATGATGACTGAAACAAATACTATGGAAGAAAGAATGGCAAAGATGCAGGGGCAAATCAACACCTTTATGAAGGCGATTGAAAACAGAGTTTCTCAAATTGCATACTTAAAAAGCCAGATTGAGAACCAGAATGTCGCTGAATCAAGTTAAACTCCTGCATCAAAGATTGCAACATAGAGAAAGTCGTTGTGTAGCAAGATCAACTACAACACTCCATTTCAATCGTTTCACTATCTGTCCAACAACTTCAGGACATGATAATGAACTCTATTATAGCTCAATATGGTGGAGCTTCTCAAAATTCTCTCTTGTATTCTAAACCATATACTAAGAGAATCGATAATTTAATAATGCCAACTGGATATCAACCACCAAAGCTCCAACAATTTGATGGAAAAGGAAATCATAAGCAACACGTTGCTCATTTTATCGAGACATATGAAAATGCTGGTACACGAGAAGATCTACTGGTTAAACAATTCGTACGAATGTTAAAAGGGAACGCGTTTAACTGGTACACTGACCTAGAGCATGAGTTGATTGTCAATTGAGAGCAATTCGAAAGAGAGTTCCTAAGTCGCTTCTACAGCATAAGACGCACCGTCAATATGTACGAGCTCACCAACACTAGACAACGAAAAGGTGAACCCGTTGTTGACTACATAAATCGTTGGAAAGACATGAGTCTCGATTGCAAAGATCGTTTCACTGAACTATCTGCTTTGAAATGTGCATTCAAGGCATGCACTGGGGACTTTTGTACATCCTCCGAGGTATAAAGCCTCACACCTTTGAAGAGCTAGCAACTCAGGCCCACGACATAGAGCTAAGTATGGCTAGTCGATGAGCCAAAGAACTTTTAGTCTCTAACATAAGGAAAGAGGGAAACAACATTGAGGCAACTTCAGAAGAGTTTATGGTTGTCAATACAACCCTTCTCAAGTCATATTCAAAAGAAAAATGCAAGAAAGATGAAAAGCGACAAGACAATGAAAGGCGTCACATAACTTTAAATGAAAGACAGAAAAAAGTCTATCATTTTTCTAATTCTGACATTTCTGACATGTTATAACAACTACTGGACACATAACTAATCGAACTTCCAGAGTGTAAGCAACCAAAAGAGATGAAAAAAGTCGATGATCCCAACTACTGTAAGTATCATCGAATTGTCATTCATCTAGTAGAAAAATGTTTCATTCTAAAAGAGCTAATTCAGCTAAAGAAGGAAAATTTGAGCTAGACCTTGATGAAATAGCTCAGTCAAATCATGATGTAATAACAGCAAATACATGCAGTCAAATGCACTCAAGTCTGCTTCATGATTAGAGAGTGTACCTAGTCCAGACCTTGGAACCTGTATCTATTTGGTTTCAACATGAGGTACCAAGAAACAAACTTCAAGATTTGGTTATACCTATTGATGATGAAGACAAAGGACGGACCATCAAGACTGATAGCACACAAAATGTGCTATTTCTAAGCCTTGTTTTGTTGCTAGTTTGTGTTAATTTTTCATTGCTTTCATGTATTTATTTGCTCATTTTTGTAGATTTCCAGTATTCGAAGCAAAATCATCAAAAGGAATGAAAACGAGGCGAGCAATTTGGAGCATTAAGTCAGGAGAAGAAGTGTTGCAGCTAAAATTCCCAAAAGGAGAGCGTTGAGATGCTATCAATGGTGTCAAGATGCTCAAAATTGAAGAAAATAAACCAAGGCTACAACACCGATAATGTCAAAACGCTATGAAGGGCGTTGAGATGTTGACCCTTCAATGCCAAAATTTAGCCGGGGTAGTGTTGAGACACTACCTGCAGCATCTCGATGCTATGATATGTGACGCGTGAGCTCTAAGCTCCAC
Organism: Trichosanthes truncata; assembly: GCA_033996785.1. NCBI lineage: Eukaryota > Viridiplantae > Streptophyta > Magnoliopsida > Cucurbitales > Cucurbitaceae > Trichosanthes > Trichosanthes truncata. Next base: position 28,945,096 of record JAWPNB010000004.1, on the reverse strand, counting down.
AGCGTCAAGCATCAACGTCTCAACACTGCGGATTCCTACTCAAAAATAGTCTCAATTTTTCTTGTTTCTTTTATTTTTAATCATGTAATTCCACACCCATTTAGGATTCCTAATTATTTATGAATCCTAATTATATTAGAATATGGAAAAACTCCCCTCTATAAAAAAGAGTCATTCACTTCATTCCAAGGGAGACTAATTGGAGGGAGAAAAGTTAGATTTTGATTTCTACTCAGCTTTTGAGATTTAGAAGACACTCTTGAGAGCCAAGAAAGGAATTCAAGGCTCGAGATCATGGCACATCACATCGGGATGAGGATTGGCAAGCATCATAGAGTTTTTATTTTTTTTCCTTTTTCTTTATAGTTTCTTTTATGGATTTTTAGATGAGTCTAGATTTTTATTGTGAATTTTGAGTGACTAAACTCTATTCTTAGGATTTTTTTTGTTATTTGTTACATTCATGAACATTTTATTTAATTAGTAATTTTTCTTTATATTGCAATAAGATTATTCATGTGTTTTTGTGCTTAATGCTTTTAGTCTTCTGGCTAAAGATTAATTATTTTCTTGATTTAAGTTTTAGCTCAAGCGAGTAAAATTTATATTAGAATATGGATACATGACTGTAAATAAAATCTTCCATGGTAATGAAGATTTTTCTAATAGAAGTCATTAAAAGAAGTTTTGTTTATTCCTTGCTTGATTATAGGAAATAGACAGGGATGTTGATTTTATAATTAGGCAAGAGAATTAATTGAGCTTGGAAAAGTCAATTAATAATAATCATCTTCTTGGCTTATAAGTTGTTGTAGGTTAAAGTTAAATTAATTAATTAAAATGGAATTTAATGAAAGCAATTTAAGTTCTATGAATGTTCCCCCCTGTTGTCTCCATTTGTAAATATTTAGATTTAGATTAAATTTTAGTTAATTCATTATTCCTTTCTGATTCTTTAGATAAAATTAAATGCTAGTAACTATGGTAATCAATTAAACTGAAAACTCAATTTTGATGATGATACTCGACACTTAAATTCACTATACTAAAACTTGACCCGTACACTTGCGGTTTTGCAATGCTTAACTAAAAAGTAACACAACAATGACTCACCATAAGAAATAAGGACAACATCTTGTTCAAACGGAGCATCACCCATTTAGAAGAAAGACCCATGCGTCAAAGAAAGAAGGATTCAAGGAAACCTAAACCTAGGAGGAAAGGAAATAAATTTTCTTCTCAACCTCGATAACTAGTGAGCTTAAAAGAATTCTTCTCAATAAATTTCTTTCCCATGAGAAAAGAGGAAGGAAATTGATGATTTAAAAGAAGTCGAGCAAAGGACTTCTATCTTCAATCACATCAAGCCTTCAACTACTTGACCTTCAGTCTTCCAAAGGATGAGTATGGTCGCATCCAAAGAAGAAAACCAATGTCCAACTTCTATCTCCATTCGGCCTTCAACCTTCCAAAGGCTAAGCGTCTCTACATCGAGGAAATGACGACCTTCAACATCTTTTTTGATCGCCTCAAAGTAATAAACGATCAACATAAAAAAGAGATGAACACTGTGGAGGCAGAATTGTTCAATGAAGTAGGAATGACAAAAAGATTTATAGTATCATCCCTTCACGCATGGAAATGAAGTTTTCTATTCTCATAAATACAGAGGGTTACTTGAAGGTGAAGAAAAATCTCATCATCTTAACAAATCCTACAAATGAAGGATCTGACCAAGACCATGATAAAGATAAGAATATCTAAAATGTCAAAACACTCATTATCGCAAAAGCCCAAATTGCATAATGCTCTTGGCTCGCACGAGCTTAAAAGGTGAATAACCCAAAAAAAAATTTGAACTACGTTTTGACTTAATCCCTTTCGTCCAAAGGGTATGTAGATAGCTTAAAACAAGCTTTAAGTTCAATCTTCTAACAAAAAATATTTCAAAAAAAAAATTGAACTTCGTTATAAATTTATCTCTTTCACTCAAAGGATACATAGGTAGCTTAAAGAAAAAAAAAACTTTAAGTTCAATCTAAATTTTTTTTTCCTTCCCCATGAAAAAAGATGTTACAAATTGGATGCATACAAGAGGGCTTCGCTCGCTTGAGGGTCAAGCTTCGTTCCCCTCAAGTTCAATTTGTTGCTCACTCTCCTAGAGTTCGGGCGTCACTCACCTCAAGTTCATGGCGTCACTTACTTGCTTGATGTTCAAGTTCGAATTTCACTTGCTTCAAGTCCAAGTTTAAGCTTTACTCCATTCAAATTTGAGTTCGAGCTTCACCCGTTTGAAGTTCAAGTTGAAGCTTTACTTGCTTGGAGGTCAAGTTCGAGCTTCACTCTCCTCATTCCAAGTTCGAGCGTCACTTACTTCAAGTTCAAGTTTATGATCGAGCTTCACTTGCTTCAAGTTCAAGTTTTGGGTTTTGCTCGCTTCAAGTTCAAGGTCGAGCTTTGCTCCCTTCAAGTTCAAGTCTGCACTTCACTCTCTTCAAGTTCAAGTTCGAGCATTCATCGCCTCGAGTTTAAAATCGAGTGTTACTCGCTACAAGTTCAAGTTCGAGTGTTGCTCTCTTTAAATCCAAGATCAAGCATTACTCACTCTCTTCAAGTTCAAGATCAAGCGCCAGTCACTTTAAGTTGAGGTTTTTTTCTTTTTTCATCTCTCTTTTTTTCTTTTTCTTTTTCAATCTAAGCCCCATGTCTCCATGTCTTTCATTCTTTGTTATTCTTATTTGTTATAGTCTAGAGTTCGCCTTTTGTTTGGTTTATGACGATGGATGTGAATTTCATGTCTTTTATCAAAAAGACCTTTTCCTTTGGCTAGATCACAAACTGATTCAACATAGTCTTGATTTTCTCAATTCTTGTGTGCAGGGTAGAGCACTCACATTCCCCACAGACGGTGTCAATTGTTGATGCCAAAATCTTTCTAGGAAAAATCTCAGACCTTCACGTGCTTCAATGATAAAATTTTTAATTTAGGGGAAAGATGTGACTTGCAAAATAGAAAGAGTTGCGCACCGCGCCACACCAGCTCCGATGCTTAAGTCAGAGAGGAAGAAAAGTGTAGAAAGCTTAAAGAATGAGGACTCAGTTGGACTTACTTTTTTTTTTAGCATAATGGCTTATTTATAGGATATTGTACCTAAGTTGTTCATATTCCTTTTTAGATAAGGATTCAAAGAGGTTTTCCCTTCTATCTAGGAATTAGATTTGAAAAGATTAATCTAGGTCTGTAGGGTTCCTTAGGGCATGTTTCTCTTTTGGGCTCTTATCATTTTGACTTTTATCTTATTTCAGGGTATTTGATTAAGCCCAAATTTCACACATAACAGTTATAAATTTTAAAGTACAAGAACTAAGTAGTTTACGTGTTAAAGTTGAAAGACTAAAGGTCTGTTTGATAACAATTTGGATTTTGATTTTTAGTTTTTTTTTTTTTAATTATGCTTGTTTTCACACAATTTCTTCACAATAGTTTTCATCTTTCCTAAGAAGATATTTGAATTCCTAGTCAAATTCTAAAACACAAAAACAAGTTTTTAAAAATTACGATCTCGTTTGATAACCATTTGATTTTTTGTTTTTAGTTTTTGAAATTTATGATTGTTTTCCTACAATTTTTTTATCATGGCTTTCACTTTTTTTGGGAAACATTTGAATTCTTAGTTAGATTCCAAAAACAAAAACAAGTTTTTAAAAACTACTTTTTTAGGCTCTGTTTGATAACCATTTGGTTTTTGGTTTTTGGTTTTTGAAAATAAAGCCTATAAATGTTACTCCCACCTATGGATTTACTTGTTTTGTTATCTCCTTTTTACCTATGTTTTCAAAAACCAAGCCATGTTTTGAAAACTAAAAAAAGTGGTTTCCAAAAACTTGTTTTTGTTTTTAGAATTTGGTTAAGAATTCAAATGCTTCCTTAAGGGAGATGAAAACCATTGTAGAGAAATTGAGAGAAAACAAGCTTAATTTTCAAAAACTAAAAACCAAAAATCAAATGGTTATCAAACGAGACATTAAGTTTTCAAAACTTGACTTAGTTTTTGAAAACATTGGTAGAAAGTAGATAACAAAAAAAGAAAGAAACTCATATGTAGTAATAGTGTTTATAAGCTTACTTTTTAAAAACAAAAAATCAAATGGTTATCTAACGGGACCTACTTTTTTCAAATTTCAAAACATGGGTAGGGTTGTGAAAACAACCCTAAAAAGTAGATGATAAAACAAAAAAATACATAGGTAAAAATAGTATTTATAACTTAATTATAAAAAACTAAAATAAAAAAACAAATAGTTATCCATCCCGACCTAAATTGTTGGCCACTAGACTTCAATTTCAAAAATCAAAAGTAAATTTTAAGAGGAAATATTAGAAGAGGCAGTGGCATATTGGTAGTATCTACAGAAAACGGAGGTCACATCCATAAAACTCTCTCTAAAAGCAGAAGAGATAGAAAGGAGAGAGAGAGAGAGAGAGAGATCTGAGTTGGGGGCGGAATCGCTTTGCGCTCCAAAACGCAGCAGTACTTGTTAACATAAATGGCGAAGAAGATCCGAACCCTTGGATTCTCTCTCTCAGATCCAAATCGTCCGATCCATTCTCTTTCTCTCTCTCTCTCTGAAGTTCGTTTCGTTTACCCATGAGCTCACAGAGCTCAACCCAATGGAGAGGAGAGAGATAGACAACTCACAATCACACTGAACCACCTCACACCCTCAATTCTCCGATTTTCTTGTGGTCTGTTCTCTGCTCCTTCTTAGCGTTTCTGCTCTTGCTTCCTTCTTCAATTTCTTCAGTCCTTTCCATGGATAATTGGGTTTTTCTTTGATTGATTGCTGGGGAACTCGATGTGGAGGATTGGGCTACTTTTTTCCTCTCTTTTGTGTTGTTTTCTTGCTTTTTGGTTGGGAGATTTTCAATACAACTGACTGTTGGTGCCAATTTGGTTGTTGTTGTTCTCTTGAGTTTAGTTGGTGGAGGGGTTTTGATTCTTTTTTTTTTTTTTTTTTTTTTGAAAATGAAATGTTTGTCGATGGAATTGAAGTTTGTGTTGTCTTTGTGTTGATCAAATGAATGGGAGTTTCTTGCTTTGGGGCTTTCAATCTCTGTGTTTACTCTGGTTATTGCTTGTTTTGCAGATTTGGGGTTTGTGATTGCTTCACTGTGTGGCAGTAGGCAGTAGAGTTTGAGATCAGGGTATTTGAGTGCTGTCTGTCAGTTCAGTGAGCAGCTGCTGAAAATGGTGGCGATTTGAGGATGATGAAGGTATGTGAGTAATCAGATTTGAGGTTCTTTCTGTCGTCTAGCTACTGGCAGAGGCGATTCTTAGAGATTCTGTAGCTGGAAAAGGGTTGTTGAGGGAATGCCTAATGTTTGTTGGTTTTTGAGTTAAGCCCTAGAAAGTTCTTGTGTATCTCGAGCTGGGAACTGAAGGAGAAATTCTGGTTCAGCTCGAGATCTGACTTTGAGTTTCTCCCAAAAAATGAAAGGGGTGGTGATTTAGGAATTTAAGTTGGAGATATACAAGAGTCAAACATCAATGGAAGATTTTTCAAAATACTCCCATAGTCCAGCTCATCTAGCAGTTGTCCGGCGAGATTATGCCTCTCTCAAGCGCATTGTTGCGTCCCTTCCTCGGCTAGCCAAGGCCGGTGAGGTTAATACTGAAGAGGAATCTCTTGCGGCAGAGCTCCAAGCTGATGCTGTCTCTGCTGCTATTGACCGCCGTGATGTTCCTGGTCGGGAGACCCCTCTCCACCTTGCAGTACGTCTTCGAGATCAGATTTCAGCTGAAATTTTGATGGGTGCTGGTGTTGATTGGAGCCTACAGAATGAGCATGGTTGGAATGCTCTCCAGGAAGCTGTCTGTACAAGAGAGGAAGCAATAGCAATGATAATTGCTAGACATTACCAGCCTCTGGCATGGGCAAAATGGTGTCGCAGGCTTCCTCGTATTATTGCTTCTGCTGCTCGGATTCGTGATTTTTACATGGAGATAACTTTTCATTTTGAGAGTTCGGTTATTCCTTTTATTGGCCGAATCGCCCCATCAGATACTTATCGCATTTGGAAGCGTGGTTCTAATCTCCGAGCCGATATGACCCTTGCTGGCTTCGATGGTTTTAGAATTCAACGTTCTGATCAAACATTTCTCTTTCTAGGTGAGGGTTACAATTCCGAGGATGGTAATGTTAAGTTATCTCCAGGTTCTTTGATTGTTCTAGCTCATAAAGAGAAGGAAATTACAAATGCCTTGGAGGGAGCTGGTGTTCAACCAACAGAAGCTGAAGTTGCCCATGAAGTGGCCCTCATGTCGCAGACAAACATGTATAGGCCAGGCATTGACGTTACTCAAGCGGAGCTTGTTCCTCATTTAAATTGGAGACGACAGGAGAGGACTGAGATGGTTGGAAATTGGAAGGCAAAAATATACGATATGCTTCATGTGATGGTGAGTGTGAAGTCAAGGAGGGTTCCTGGAGCTATGACAGACGAGGAGCTATTTGCTGGAGATGATGAAGAAAGGTTGGCCAATGGTGGTGAAAATGATGAGTTTGATGATGTATTGACTGCAGAAGAGAAAATGCAATTGGATTCCGCACTTCGAATGGGAAACTCGGAGGGTCTGGGTGAGGATGAGGAACCTGTAGCCTTTGAAAGCCAAGAAAATGGTTCGATAGGTTCACATGAAAACTGTGACCCAAATGGTGCTACTAAGGAGAAGAAGAGTTGGTTTGGTTGGAACAAGAAGAGTGGCAAGGGAAGTAATGATGATCCCGATGATCCAAAGATTTTGAAGAAAGTTTCTAAATCGGCTCCGGAAGGTGCCAATCAAAAATTGTCTTCTGAATTATCCACAGAAGATATGGGGGATGCGAAGAAGGGAAAAGATAAAAACAATAAGAAGAAAAAGAAGAAAGGAATCACCAATGACTCTAAGCATGAAAGTGAGTATAAAAAGGGTTTGAGACCTGTCTTATGGTTGACACCAGATTTTCCTTTGAAAACAGATGAACTTCTGCCTCTACTTGACATCCTAGCCAACAAGGTAAAAGCTATCAGGAGACTAAGGGAGCTTTTAACAACCAAATTGCCTCATGGCACATTTCCAGTGAAGGTAACGTAACCTAAGATTTTTTTATGTTAAGGTTCCAATTCCCCATCACATATTTTTTATCATTTGCTTTTATTACTTAAATTTTCTATTATTCTGTGATGTGAACCACTCGATGTGATTATATGCTCCTTCATTCTTTACCCAGAGAGGTTCATTAGGTAGGAAAAATGCCAGTGCCTGTTTCTTTTAAGATATTTGTTTGAAATCCTGTAAAAAATGTTTTTTCGAACTCTTTTTTTATTTCAAACTCAATCCTAAAAATATTGACGTATCTTGTTGGGGAGAGATTAAAGTTAGCTTGGTCCATTAACCAAATGGAAAAGACCTCATTAATCTTATTCAAGTAACATGATTTCTTTCCTGTTCTTAATAAGTTCAGAACTGACCTTGTCATATGAAACTCCCAACAAAGAAAAAGGGTCGGCTCAAAATCTCCTGGTTACCGCTAATTTTATGTTTTGGTGAAAAGAATTGTAGTTCCAAGAAGATTGGCAGGACCCTTGCTAACTATCAGTAACCAGGACACCTTAATATATTGAGAGAATTGAGAAGAATGCTATGCTAGTAGCTCTTACTTTCATTTAAATTTTCATTATTTGCTAGCTCTATGGACAACATCTGAATCTGCTGAGAAATATAATAACAAGAATGTACAGGAAGCTCTTTTTCCAAAGTAATTTCTCAAGTAACGATTAGTGTTGGTTTCCATAAAATTCTGAGCAGATGTAAAAGAAAAAGAAATAAATCGGAGCAGAAATAGGGGTCTTGCTAAAGGATGCAAATACTAAATAGAGAGTTTTAAATTCCTTAGTAAATCTTTTAATAAACTCCAACTTCAAAACAGAAAAAGAAAGTATTTTGTTTTTTTAAGCAGTAGATATCTTCTAATAACATATTTCACAGCTAATTCTCGTGAAATGTGCTGAAGGGATAAGCTGTACTATCATTTCTTTGAGATCATGGTGTAACCTTTGATCTCCATGTATTTAGGATATTAACACCCTACAAATTTTCTAATGTCAATGGTTGTGACTTGTGAGGTCAGAAAGGTTTTCCATAATATATGATTTTCTGATGTCAACACGTTCTTATTAAGGATATTTTTGTTCTTATCTTAATTCTTATCAACAAAATTTGTTTCGTATTAAGTAATAATAATAATGATGAAGCGATATGTTTCATTCTGTAGGTTGCCATTCCCATTGTCCCGACTATTAGAGTACTTGTTACTTTCACCAAATTTGAGGAGCTTCATCAGGTTGAAGAATTTGCAACCCCACTCTCAAGTCCAGCACATTTCCAGGATGCCAAATCCAAGGAATCAGAGGGATCCTCATCATGGATTTCATGGATGAGAGGAAGTCGAGGTGGGCAATCCAGCGACAGCGACAGCAATCGGTATAAAGATGAAGTTGACCCATTTCATATACCATCCGAGTACACATGGGTTGATGCAAATGAGAAGAAACGCCGCATGAAAGCAAAGAAAGCAAAGAACAAAAAGCACAAGAAACAAGCAACTGCTAAAGGCGGGAATGGAGGTATTCAAATGGGTGAGGACGTGGAAGAGTAAATTTTTTTATATAGTTGATTTCTGCTGCCATGCCACTTTGAGATCCTTCTGCAACAGACAAAGGAGGTAAGCTTATCTCCTATTTGAATTTGACCTTTTTTCTTTTGCACATTGAAAGATCATGAGCTTAGAGGGTCCACGGGTTATTTGTTTGGTGGGAAGGTCTGGTTGATTAATCAAGCATCGTTTCTGTAGTAATTTTCATCTGGAATACATATTTGGAGAGAAACAGTCTCTTCTTCTTTTGTAGCTTATTTCCAATTTGATTTTCAATTAGACCCCAATCTTTGTACTAGATCACCAATTATAAATTCTATGTTTTCGTTGTTGTTGTGTAAAAACTACGACTCCTAAGAGAGAAGCTCTTCTTGGACCCCCTTGACATGAATATTTTTCCAATTATAATGCATAAATCTTATTTTCATTGCACCCGAATGAATTAATAAATTTGATTAAACTATGACAAGGTTAATAAAAAATAAATATAAAACTTCCATGGCAGGTTTTTCTTTTAGGTTCAGGAGTCCAGTGCTGCTGTCTGACTATTTTTGTTCCCTTGTCATATTGAGTTAAGACTTCTTTGATCAATTTTGAGGGTAGAAGTAGAGGATGGTTCAACTGGTGAATTTTTTCTAAAATAACCTATCAGTTTAAGATTGAAAATTAAGCCATCAAGATCGACAGTATAAAAGAAACTAAACCGGCCAAAACCAAAATAAACCATCCGAACTGAACCAAGCAAACAGCTTTTTGGATTTGGCCTGCACCCATCATCAACTCCTTTCCTTTACAGCAAAGACAGCCACCTAACCAGAAAAGGGAACAGACTTTTATTTCTTGTCAACCATACTGTACACGTACTATATACACCACAAAATCTCATTATTCTCTCTCCCTCTCTCTTCCCACTCCAAAAGAAAGGCAAAAAGAAGAAAGGAGACAAAAGAAAGAATCCTATTTACAAATCAGACGTGTTTAGAGAGAAATTTTCCTGTCCTTTACCAAAACCGATCCTTGTTAACACTCAAGTATCCGGCCATTACTTTGCCCCCTGTATTTCTCATTCCATCTATAAGAAAGCACCATGTTGAACCCAATGCTCCAACGAAAAAATCAGCTTCAGTTGCCATCAAGAAGTTCACAAGAGGATAGTTTGTACTGGTTATCCTACCGAGCTGTGCTTCGTAGGTGGCCATCGTAAGGTTTCCTACTTGTCGCTTCACGTTTGTGTAGTAAAATTTCCAGGATGGGTAACTTCTCGTTTTATCAATCACTTCCTGAGATATATTATAGATTGCACAGTGAGAGAAGAGCTTATAGATGTTGATGTATAATTAAACATTTCATGTCGGGGTAGAACACACCTGCATTTCAGTCGAAAGCCAAACGCTGTCAAGATTTGGAAACCGTCTTCTAATGCGCTCAGCAAGGGCCATATATTCTTCAAATTCAACTACCCTCATTTCACAGGCTTTATCTCCCATTCTTACGTGCATGCTTAACAGTGGCCTAGGCATCCATGCTTTGTGATTCGACCATACAAAATCTTCTATATCATGTTTTGATGTCAATGAATCTTTCTGAAATAAGATGCTCAGTATTAGAATCATGATCCACCAGTCTAGTCTTGTAAGGTTAAGGTATATGCAACTACAGACTTGAATTACAACCTCTCAGTGTAATACTACTTTCCATCTTATTATGAAAAATTATGATAGTGAACTTAGCTTCCTTTTATTTAAAAGCATTTGATATTAGATTAACAATGAAGGTTCAATCGTTGAATTTCATTAGAGCATTTGACATTTGAATCCAGCAGCCAATATTTTCTTTTTTTGTCCCATCCCTGTATAAACCAAAATAGCAAAACTAATTTCAGCAAACAAACCTTTGGCCATTTTCCATCGAGACTTTTGAGAACCATTTCTGCAGCTTCCTTTCCAAATGCAGCATGGCGAGCAGCATTCATTAAGCCACACGTGTATTCTGTCTGAAATCTCATTAAGTAGCGCACTGCCTGAGGATCAAATTTGCAGTATCAGTATTCTGATGTATGGTCCTCGTTGTTGGACAATTCTGCTCTTTTAAATGTTAGAGATAGGAATGTAGGAATGCTTGTAATAACTTGAAATGTATGTTAGAAGTTTGTCAGTGTGTGAATTAGTTTATGATGGTTTGGACATAGGCAGATTTTGGAGATTTGTATTGCAAGAGAAAGATAGCCCATCCGAATGCTACCAATGCATATGGTTAGGAATTCTAGTAGGTATTTAGCATATGGTTAGGAATTCTAGGTATTTGTCAGGAATATTAGTAGTTGCATATTTGTATTTTTAACGTGTGTTTGTGTTTTTGAGTTCAATGGGGTTTGAACCTCTAATCTCTAGATCGAGAATATTATATCTTAATTAGTTGAGCTATACTTGGGTTGACATATTTTTAACGTCCAGTAGGGATAAGTTGTGTGGGAGGGAGAGAGAATCCACTCGTGGCTATCATGGTATATTTTTTCATTGCTTTTGCAGCACAATTTCAGTCCTATTTTCTTACTTGCCAGTCTCGAGATTGGCTTCTTATCAATTTATAGCACAGTTTTTTTTCTTTCAGCACAAGTTCTTTTTGTTAGCATAGGTCTTTATAATCTACTGTTCCACAAGTTTTTAGTATGTAGCTCATGTTCATTATTAAATTCAGACACAATCTTTCAGCAAGCCAACAAAAGGGAAGGGTTATCAAAATAGTGTCAGTGTTTTGAGGTTTTTCTCCTGGATTGTAAGGAGAAACGTCGTTATGGAGCATTCAAGTTGTCAAAATCTTCCATAATGACTTTGTTTAGGTTCGTGGTGTGTGCGTGTGTGAAAGAGATAGATTGGGAGGGAGAGTTTAGATCATCAGTTATCTGGAGGAGCATAAAATATTACCTGTGCTCTCCACCACCTTCTATCCATTTTGCGATGATTAGAAAGTAAACTTCCATTTACTTCAGTTGTGGGTTGCAAATAACTCCAAGGATTTCCCCATATCCTGCATTAATAGCAATGAATTTACCCTTCAACTAATAAAGCGATAGAGTTGAACTGTCAACTTCAAGTAAAATACCAAGATCTCAATTTTATAGAGATTTTGATAGAAATATCAACATCAACAAATATTCTTTGAAAAATTACGGGAATCATGAAGATATTTCAATTAATAAATAAGTACTTTACACATCTTAAATAACTAACAAATCTTGCTGTTAGTATTTACATTTATATGGGTCATATTCTTATGGATAACTTTTGTATTTCAGTGATATTTTTACGGTTTCTTGTCTGAATTAACACGGTGGAGATTCAAACTTCTAATTTTTCAAAAGGTCATATATGTTTTGACTAGTTGAACTTTTTGAATTATAGATATCAATGTGTTTGATTCTTATTTTATTCCCTAGGCAATTAACTCACCTAGGAATCCGACCAGTCCATATTTCCTTGGTGCTGTAATTTTCTTTTGCTGTTATGATTCCACTCTTCCATGCTTCATTGTTCCCCAAAAGTTCAAACGCACGGTCCCGACATTCTTGGGATGCTTCAGGGAAGAAGTAGCATGACCAACTGGACCGAGACAAACCTATAAACAAACCACGATTAAGAGCCCTTTTCAAAACAGTGAACATGTTAGCAGAAAAGTGCTTCCTTTAAAATATAGTCCTTCCTAGCTGGGTTTCCGTAAACAAGTCCTTTCCAAGCTTCAAATCCAGAAGAAAAGAGAAACAGGTAAAAAGATAGCAAATATTAAATACAGCTTCAAATTCAAGCTTCATGATTATAGCACATTTGGTACATAATCTATCACTCAATCATCCATATCAATTGCCATTTTCTGTACCTTGACATCCATCATGGTCTGCTCGATTATAATAATTCGTAACGAGAACCCTCTTCTCGTTGATCGCTATAGCAAGAAGTCCGCACATTCCTGCTATCTGAGCTCCGATACCGAATCCAGGTAACCGCTCCCAATCAGCTACAAGAAACCGAACATTTCGATCTCTACAGTTCGATGGATGCTGATGGATCCATAGATCCCGTTGTACTTTTCTAGTCAAGGGGTAGTTTTCTTCATCTGATCCTGTAACCTGGAAACATGGGGGCCAATTATTAAGTTTATGGGATTAACATAGGGGAATATACTTTAAAATAATCAAACATGGGGGCCAAGATGTTTTAACCTACTGCATCAAGTAGGAACTAAACAAAAAATTATTAGAAGCAACATGACAAAGTTTGCCAGATTGATTTTCAAAAATAAATTTTCAAAGAAAAAACACAACTGAGAGTAATTCAACATGTAAAAAACATGCAGAAACTTGAACGCGTCGTTCATTTAGTTAACAAGTGTAAACAACAGGAATTCTGTAGAATCATACTTCAAAATTCAAGAGTTTAGAAACAAACCCAGGGAGGGTATGAACCTCCAGACATTTCATGGTGCCGAAGGTAGCGCGATTCCTCAGTCGTAGCAGATGGGTGCCTGTCTAAAAACCCCTTCCAACTTGACCAAGGAGGGAATCCATCGGTCACGGTCTGCTCATCGTAACGCTTATTTGCTTCTGCTTTCGACTTGCAATCTTCCAAATGGGGTGCATTCGGTACTGTGGCTTTGTCCAATCCATGATTCGGTTCGGCCAACAAAGAACTCCAAGCTGAATATACCAAGGACGCTTTCTCATCGTCGATATTTACCTTAATTCTCTGCAAATTCTTCAGTCTCTCAACCTCCTTTGGTCTAACGTTGCAGTCTGACAAATCATTCACATTGTTTTCGGGTCAGAAAAAGGAGTCAAAATATTGAGATTTAATCAATGATGAACAACGAATTATTCACTATTTGGAAGCAATATGAAATGAATGAAAAGATTATCTTTATTTTCTTTCTTGAAATATTAGCTACTATACAGTTCCTTAAAGATGACTTCTCATTGATATTGCTTAAATGATTACATTATCTTTTAAAATTTTGAATTAAAAACGAATTGTGATTATATTCATGGCCAACTAAATAAAAATTTAAAATGAAAAAAAAAAATGAAAAAAAAAAAGCAGTAGCATCTCCCAGAAGAATGAGAGTAAAAGAAATTTGTGAAGAATTTACTAGTGGTGATTCAACTGCTATTGAAGTCAAAATGCATTAGGGTAAAGTAGAAGTTATTCCAACTTTAAGTATCTTATCCAATACCTTTTAATAATTCCCATACAGCTTTATACCGATGAATTTTTCCACAATCCAAACAAAAGTTCCAAACTAGCTTTCAGAATAAACAATTTTTTCTTTTAATCTTTGGCCAGCTCAAACTCGAACTTATACGCATCTCAACTAACCTTAAATGTTAATAGTTTGACCCTACAACATTAAGTATTAGAAAACTCATAAGAAATATAGTAGCTCAATTAGGTACTAAATTCATATTTTGGCTATTTTTTTTTATTTCCACCCTGGAGCCAGTTCATGCACACCTCAACTAATTTTACACATAATAGTCTAGTCCGACTCCTCGTCGTAAGAAATTTCATATCTTAACCTCAAAAACATCTGAATTTACAACTTCAATCCAAATTGAATTTACTATTCTACCAAACAGCAAGAAGATGATTCAATTTCAGAGAGTAAAAGAGAGAGAAGATGATGATGATGACTTACTAATATTTTCAGAAGTGGAGTTCCATAATGAAGCAGGCAGTGAATTAGGTGAGAAAGAAGTCCAACCAAATCCCAAAGGGCCACCAAATGAAGTAAAAGCACCAAGAAACAGAGAAGCAATACAAACTCCACAAAGAAAACCCACAACACAAATTTGACAAGGAAATGAACTCCCTAATTGCAAAGCTTTTTGAGAAACAACTTTCTCTAGAGACTTCTGATTTTGTGCTTCCATTTCCTTCTCTTCCCTTTTAACCCCAAAATTTTATCAAAAACCCCAAATCCACTTCAAGCTTTTTCTTCTAAAATCTCATGTCAAAAACCCAACTACCCTTTTAACTCCAATCACATGATGCACATACCCACCTCCTCTTTTTTCTTCTCTCTTTTGTAAGAGATTAATATCAATCTCAAGCTCAACCATCTGTTTTCCACTTTAGAAGCTCTTAAAAATCAGTGGTTCACCTTCATATTTTTCCTCCCTAAAAAATCAAAGGGGAAAACCCATTATAAAAAAAAACCACAAAAGTCATTAAAAACAAAACAGAAAGAAAGAAGAAACAACTAATAACATGAACTGAAATGTTTGGCAATGGAGAAAAATAGTGAACAATACCCAGAAAAGATTGAGTTGAAAACAGCCTAAAACCCCAAAAGCTAACAAACAATCAACCACAAAGAAAGAAGAGCAAAATTAAACTTGGAATCTGGGGTTCAGAGAGAAAGAAAGAGAAGAGAAGAGAATCTTCAAAAGCTGATCATCACACCACAGACTGCAAAAAAACAGAGATGGGTTGGTTTGTTTGGTCCATTCAAAGGTCTTTTATCGATTCTCAAAAGGGAAAAAAGAATATAAAGGAATAGAAATGGCGATGAACATAATAAATTGAAGTAATAAATTCAAATTGAGTAAAGAAATAGCAAGTGGGGTTTGCAACAATACCCAGATGAAGAAATGGAAATGTGGCTTCTGTAGACGAAACAAATAGACAGATAATACCTCTCGGCTCTCAGTCTGAGCTACTCTGCTCCGCATTTCATTGTGCTTTTATTTATTGCGTTTTTGGCTTTTTTTTTTTTTGGTTGCTCTTTTGTCTCCTTCCAAGTGTCTCAAACGGGATATTCAAAAATATTTGATATTCTGAACCAAATTTCTAGTAGGGTAGTATGTAAAATTTTTGGAAGAATTGGAGAAATGAGGTCTTTTCATAACTTATTACAAAAAAAGAGTTCAAATTTAAATTATTTGCGAAAAATAGGTAGTTTTTTTTTTGTCCTTATTAGAATGCGTCTCTTGAAGAGACGCATTCTTTGTTGTGAATAGTAGCAGTCAACACCAATTTTGACCAACTTTGACCAGACGATTTCGTTCATAATTTCAAACATAAAATTTTTTTTCCACTAAAATAATACCATCAAATCCTTTCAATTAATATTTAACTACCCCCAAAATTTTAAATGTCGATGTTGACGGAAATGTCGAAGTCTCAATTTTATGGAAATGTCGATGAAAATATCGATGTCGATGGATATTTCTGGAAAAATTTTAAAAACAAAAAATTCAAAAAAAAAATTAAATTAATAAATGAACATTTTACACTTTTTAAGTGAGTTCAAATACTTGTTACATTATTATATTCACATTAAGTTACATTTTCTTACTTTTTTTTTTAATATTGCATCAATTTTGTACGGTATAGTGGAAATGTCGATTTCTATCTTATGTCGATGTCGAACCCATGGACATATGAAAATATAGATGGAAATGTCGACATGTCGACGAATATTTTTTCTTTAAAATAAATATTTAATAAATTATTCATCATCACACAATCATTCACCAATCAAGTTTTTTATTATTATTTTGATAAACACATTCACTATTAAAACAAAATATACAATATGGAAAAAATATTAGGATGATTTTAGCATTATGGTTATGATCTATAAGATAGTAGAAGAGATCAATTGGTTTAAAAATTAAAAAGACTGAGATTTATTCATCTTGATTAAAGATTTTAAAAAAAAATGTAGCACGAAGTTGGTCGTGCCACATTTTTTGAAATGTGGGTAGTTAAATATTAATTGAAAGGATTTGATTGTATTATTTTAGTGGAAAAAAATCTTTCCGTTTGAAATTATGAACGAAACCGTCTAGTCAAAGTTGGTCAAAGTTGGCGGTCAAAATTGGTCAAAATTTGTGTTGACTGCTACTGTTCACAACAAGAAATGCTTCATTCTAATAAAGACAAAAAAACTACCTGTTTTTTACAAATAGTTTGGGTTTGAACTCTTTTTTGTAATTAGTTTTGAAAACAACTCTATTTTTATAAATCATCCAAAAAATTTCCCACATTCTTTTTTGTGGTTGCTTACTAATTTCTTTAAAAAAAATGGTGTGAGGTCTAGCAAACGAAATATTATTTCAATGTGTCAAATTAGGAATAAAAGGAGTAAGTATTATTGAAGTATTTTAGAGATTTTGAATTTGCTTCTTGTCATTTGATTCATATTATATGCCTAGGAATTTGGAATAAAAAGAAAAGTACTTTCACAGTATCTACTCTCGTAAGATGAATAAAAACATTTAATTCAAATTGCATGAGGTAAAATAAACGTGATAAGATTATGGTAGTTTCTTCTATTTCTATTCATAATAAATAATTTTTTTGAAAAATAATTTTTTTTTAAATGTTGTTGGACTCCACCTCATTTTTAAAGGGTTGCTATTTGCTAACATGGCTTAGAAATATTTTGAGGTTTGTTTCATTTTAGTTCATGTACTTTCAAATGTCCAATTTAGCCCATGTACTTTTAATAAATCTTAAAATTGGTCCTTAAGGTTTAGTTTGAAGTTAATTTTTATCGAAATTAATTAAATTATAATAATAATTTTCATACAAGAAAAGACAATGTGAACATATGTTCAAAATTTATAGAGTGGAGGCTAATATAGACTTTTTTTTTTTATAGAAAAGTTAACAATAAACTAATAGTATGGACCAATTTTAAGCTTTATTGAAAGTATATAAGACTTAAAGTTGTACATTTGAAAGTACAATGACTAAAATGGAATGAAACCCAAAGTATAGGGACAAAAATGATATTTTAACCAATAGTATATATATAAAGTACTCTATATTGAAAGATGATGTCTAGTAGCAAACATGAGCATAACTTAGTTGGTTAAGGTATATATCCTCAATCAAAATGTTAGAATTTCAAATCTTTACCCTCACATGTTGTTGAACTAATTTATAAAAAGATGTCTAGTGCTTCCATAGTAACTCTAACTTATTGGTTGAGAATATAATGTCTTAATCAGTTGAGTTATGTTTGAGTTGGCCGTTGAACCTTATAATATTATTATTAAAATACTATTGACATGATTGATAATAAGTAGAAATAGTATGCATGGGAATTTTTTTTTTTTATATAATCTTAGTGCTAAAAATTTTATAAAAAATCTCTCTCCTCTCTTCATCCATATGGTCATGGTTGTTTCTAGTTAATGGTGGACCAATGAAAGGGATCCCACGTCCCCACTTCTATTGTCTTTTTTACATCGTCGAGGAAGAACACAGCTGTTTTTCTCTAAACTTTATGTGATGAACTTTTTATTTTTAATATTTTTTTTTTGTTTTGAATGTGGACCCATATGATCTCAGCCTCAATTTTCCATTTTCTATGCACTGTTTTTACTCTTGACTTTTTTTTTCCAATTATAGATTGTTGTTTTTCCAACAGCAAATTGAAAAAAAAAAATCTAGAAAATATTTTTTCTAAGCCCTAAGCAGTAAGCAGTTCCCTTCCAAACTAACTCTCTAATCACATTAGGAACCCTAGCGGTCACTATTTTTTCTGCTCACGTTCAAACCCCACTACAACATGCTAAGTATAACAAGTCGTCCTGAACCATTCTAACACAAGAATCATAGATAATGGCTGGAACATTGAATACTTTTAGGAGGTTCTAAATTTCCACCTAGTCCACTCAACGAGTCAACGTCCTACACGCAGTCAACACACACAACACTGCAAGGAGCCAAAACTTAGCCAACCATTCAAGCATTCCAGCCGCCCTGTACTCAAACAAACCTCCAAACATCTCAAGTAGACACTACCTAACCATCTATTTCAATAGCTCAAGCATTCAGAATTCCACAGCTAACCAAACATCTTAGACAGTCTAGACATTTATGCTCATTCCTCTTAAACTACTATCCACACGTTCACACTTAATAGAGCAGACACAAACACGCTCACACATGCGTTGCAAACCCACTTTGTAACCAAGCTCTAAAAATCGTTCCAAACCACCTACTTACAAGCACGTAACACAAGGCCAAGTCCCTCCGAGCACCACACCAAATATTATGCATATTGCTAAATGGTCAAAATGGTCGTGGAACCCCTTTAAACATCAAGACAGGGTATAAAAATTTGAACCTCATACTTGAGGAGCTTACTAGGCACATCTTACGACAGCCAACATGTTAAAGTGCATACTTGCAAGAACATACTCATCGCCAATCAATCACACAAGCATCACAAAAATCCAAGAATTCCATATCCAAAGCATTAAGGAGTTATTCAACTAGGCTACTTACCTTCTAGACTAGCACGAAAACAATCAACGTCTCCTCATTTTGGAAAATAACTAGCTTCTTCTAAAATAGGCATAGAAACACGCAATGTAGGGCGTTAATATTTAGTTTAACTCCAACTTCCTTCAACTCTAACCAAGCAAACGTATCACAAACAACTTGGGTTCCTCTAGAATTAAAGATTTACCTTAGGGAATTATAAAAAATGAACCAATCGCCCACATCAATCTACGTCGTCATCCAGCTTCGCATTAAAGTCTCAAACTACACCAAAAACATACTCAAACAGATAATAACTAATTTCCTCTAGCTCGATTGACCTCAAAGTTAATTCACAAGGGTCCTAAACTCTAATAAACTTAGCCAAACAACAATCCAAGCTGTCGGTTCGACACTCGGAAAGCTCTTGACTCACTTAATCGACCTCCACCCTTGTTGAGCAATCTGAATTAAGTCCGACAAGCCATGGGTCAACCTAAAACTATCCAAATAGCATCACAATCCACGTTTAAACCTGCAATTCTTCCTAAACCAAAGTCGAGACACTTACCCTTCGCTAGCGAGGTACAACCCACATCGAAAGGAACTTCAAAAGACCCAAAACAGCCCCTCCAATGCTTCTATCCACGCTAGAATCCACCCGCAACCTCAAATCCGACTTCTCCTTCATTCGTACCACCTCTGTCGCTGCTTCAGGCCACTAAGAAATAGTTGCCATATACACGAATGAGAGGGAGAGGGAGAAATCGGGAAGGAGGGAGAGAAAAATCTCACCCAATTCACGTTGGCTGCTCGTCGAAGCCTCGTCGGGCCAGATCGTGGTTACCGCCGTCGCACAGCTCCCTCATCCTTAGTGCCAACCAAACGAACTAGAGAGAGAAAGAGGGGAGATGTTCGCAGAATAAGGGGATTAGAGCGAAAAGAGAGAGTGAGGTATTTATGAAAGGCAAGAAAAAGATTGCTCACCTGATGACGCCGCATAAGATTGCTCATGAAAGGCAAGAAAAAGATATTATTAACTTTTAACTTAATATATTAGTTTTTTAAAACTTATTTTAAGAGAATATAGTACTTTTTATATGTATCAACATAATATACGACTCAAACTTGTCAATATGAACATAGCTCAAGTTAGGACATTATAATCTTGACCAAAAAATGAGAAGTTTAAGCCCACCTCCACATACTGTTGAACTCAAAAAGGTATACGTACAATTCCAACTTGTTGAGTTTTAATCATACAATTTTGAACCTATAGCATCCTATAGCATCTTAGAGAACTAAAATGCTTAACCACTAAGTCATAATTATGTTTGTAATATAATTTACTTTTATTTATATATTTAAAAAAAAAAGTGCACAATTAACCTTGGACTATGGAATTCTTTTAATCACATCCATAAATTTTCAATTTGATCAATCACTCCTAAACTTTGTGACGCCCATGTTTAGGAGGGGTACATGAATGAACTAACACCACATTGGAATGAGAGAGATCTTGAGGCTATGCAAGACATGGTTAAGAAAAGGCTTAAAAAGAATTGATAGCTACTACCTATAGCAACAAGGTACACCTTCCTTTTTGGTGGCTTAATCATATGAACTCCAAAGTTAAGCATGCTTGGCTTGGAACAATCCTATGTTAGGTGACCTCTTGGGAATTTTCCTAGGAAGCACGTGAATGAGAACAAAGCATGCTGAAAGGACCCGTGTTGGTTTGTGGGGGCAGTCTTCATTCTTAGAAACAGTTCAAGACAAGTAAGATGACGTGGCCAGGTCGCAGGGGATATAGGGGAATGTTGGGGCCATCAGATGCCAAATTCGGATTCCAAATCTTGGTCCAAATCTTGGGCCTAGGGTGTTACAAACTTACAATAAATTGATGTCAAAATCAATGTTCTAAAAATTGAATGGACATTGTCAACCTGAGCATGACTCAACTCGCATAAAGTGTACACTCTCGACCAAGATGTCAGAAGTTTGAATCTTCGACCCCACATGTTCTCAAGAAAAAATAAACGAATGGACACTCTGTCTAATATTTAATTATAAAAAAGTTAAATAATTAAATTGATTTAGTTTTAAGAAAATTAATGTTGACTTCAATTTTCTACTTCCTTAAATTGATATGTTGGTTGAACATCGTTGATTTTGACCAAAAATCGATTCGAACCGATCACTTACACCTTACTACTTGAGCTTATATTCTAATTAATATTGTAGTTATTGAATTTAAAATAATTTTTTAAAAGTTAATATTATAGATTTTAAATTGCATAGAATTAAAGAGATTTGGGTTAAATTGTAGCAATTTTATAAATCAAGGGTTTGATTGTAATCATTATTATAGTTTAGGGCAATTTGTGCAATAGAATATGTCGTTAATGATGTTATAATAGTAAGGTTTAGTTATAATAATTTTCTAAGTTTGAGGAGGATGATTGATCAAGTTGAAAATTCACAGGCTTGGTCATAACAATTCTATAGTTTGGAGGTTATTGTATGTAGTTTTTCTTTTAACTAAAAAAATTAAATAAATAAATAATAATGAGAACATAGTGTCACTTAGAAATTAAATATGTTTAAGTATCGATGATCACTTAGAAATTAAATATGTTTACTTTTTCTATGAGATCATAAGTTCGAATCGCCACTATTACATATGTTTCGAGATAGTGGAAAATTTTGGTATAATTATGTGATTATACCAAAATTTAATATTTAAAATTATAAAATAAAAAAATAGAATTTAAAAGAGCAATACTTGGCTATCTCCCATCCTTCAATCCTTGACAACAATGAGAGAGAAAGCACACAGCTAAGAGAGAGAAAAGTGAAAAATATTTTCTCTCTTTATTATTAAAGATGGAATGGTGGGAGTAGAGAGATCCCTGCACATTCGTATGCAATCAAGTATTTTTCAATTTAAAAAGAACTCAAAGTTGAAATATTCCGCTCGAACACAATTTTACTCTCATATGTTGAAATCTATCTTCAAGATACGATTTCACTCCCACAGAAATAAAAACTACAATATTCTTAAAATAAGTTTCAAATTTATATATATTTTTTGAATATTCAAATTTATATATTTTAAAATACTAGAAAAAGAAAATTGAACATTACTCAATGTTGTCCTTTTTCTTGGTCATAAAATTTCTAGTGAGGGAGAGAGAATAAATTAGAGAGAGAAGTTTTTTATTTTTAAAAAAAAATCTTAATTTTATTTATTTATTTATTATTATTATTTTGAATTCAACAATATGTAGAGTGAGAGATTCGAACTTCTAACCTCTTAAATAAATGTATATGTAGTGAAGTTATACTCATGTTGGCATTCCTTCCGAACTAGAGGGAGACCTATTTGTTTGTTTGTTTTTTTGGGCCTATTTGTTGGTGATAAGATTTGGAAAAAGTAGATTCTTCATTGGAAATCTGCATGTAAATTGTAAATGTAAACTTCTGATTGCTTGACCAAAAAGGAAAACCACTACGCTCAAATTGTAAGCTACAGTCAAGATTACTAAACTCACAAGTGAGTCCACATCACGGACGTTGATTTTGATGACTTTTTATCAAAGTTTTAAATTAACAGACTTGATCTTTATCTCAGATAGGACCTACGTTCCTTACCCCATAAAGGCGAACATGGCAGTATTTCTCTATATAGATAGGCTTTAACTGGGGAAACGACCACTCTTGAGCATAAAGATGATACTTTAAGAGTTGCTAAGACACTGAATAGATTATAATAACATAGATTATAATAGATTGTGGGTTATAATAGTCTGTAAAATTATATAATATTATTTAAAATGCAGAGTTGTTTAGTCTGTGTTTGGAGTACAGAGTACCCCACAGACTATTATAACTCATGTTATTATAACTCATGTCCCAAACATCCTCTTATATTTTATAAATTTTAAGTTCAACTAAATAAATATCCAAGGTATTAAATTTTTCTCGACACAACATTTCTATTGATGTCTATGAGTTTGAATCGACACAAAAAGTGTATCAGCATTTCTATTATGTCATAAAAAATCGATGAAATATTTTTTAAAAAATAGCAACAAAATATAACTGATGTGAAAACAATATTAATAATAATTATTTTAACTCCTTTAAAAAGTGTAAAATTTTTATTTATTAATTTAAATATTTTTTTTGTATTTTTTGTTTTTAATACGTTTCCAAAAATATCCATTGAGATCGATATATTATCGATATTTCCATTGACATTTTCATAAAATTGAAACCTCGACATTTTCATCGATGTAGACATTTTCAACCTTGAATAAATCAAATTGTGTCAATTTTTCCCATTAATTCTTAATATAGTTTTTAATCTTCTAAAATTTTCTATAAAAAAATTGTTAATAGAAATTTTATATGTCATTAAATTATTATTTTATTAATATATTTAGTCATTTGGACATGTCACTTGAACATGTCAAGTTAGAAGTGAATTTGATTGGTTACGAGTGGGTCAAATTTTGATGATGAGTGGGTTAGATTTCTTGTGTCAAGTAGTACTGGAGTGACATATTCATGTGTCCAAATATATTAATTAAGAATAATTTAATGATTTTTCAACTTTTCAACTTTTTGTTAATAAATTTTAACAGTTTTTTTTAATAATCTAATTGAGAATTTTGAATACATTAACAACAAAATTGAGAATTTTAAAATATTAAAGACCTAATTGTGAATTACCTAAAATATTAGAGTTTATTAGAGTTTATTATTTTTTCTTTTTTGAGTACAACAACATGTGAGGGTGGAGATTCAAACCTCTAACATTTTGATCGAGAATATATGTTTTAACCAGTTGAGTAATGGTTAGATTGACAATAGGATATTAGATATATCATATATTTAGCCTTTAAGCTTTTATTGAATTCTTTTTACAATTACGGTCTGTTTGGATCGCACATATTTTTTTTATGGGTATGATATTAAATATTTGGGATTTAAATGTCTAGGATAATAAATGTCTGTGTTTGGATATGCAAGATAATTAATGTCTGGAAACTAAATATCTATATTTATTTTGCAAGTTTTGTTCTTGGGATTTAAATAATATATGTTTATGAACTAATCAAAATTAAAAAAAAAAAAAAAAAGACTAGAAAAATTGTCAAAAATCTTATTTGAGTAGATTTTTTTTTCTTATAACAAAATAAAATCAAGATTATACGATTATTATATGCATTATATACAAATAAAAGTATTAAAATTCAATCATGTTTTAAATAAAAGTTTCAATTGTGAATTTTCTACTAATTTTCCGTCCTCAATCTTTACCTTTTGACTTTTATCAATGAGCATTAATCTTATATCAAAATAATTTAAAATCAACATATATTTTTCATTTAATTATCAATGGAAATTTGTAGTTTTTTTTTTTTTTTGAAATGATGGAAATTTGTAGTTATCTCCTTGAAATGGAGGTAAAATAAACATATAAATATTAATATATTTTTTAAAAATTTAATTAGATAATAAACATATCAAAATCATCAAATATTTCATGCGCACTTTTTAACTCTCTCACACATAATAAAACTATATGTATTAAATTATTATATAGGTTTGCTTATGGAAAAAATAATTTAAATTATTAAATTTAATTAACTAAAATATTTATATTAGATAATTAGTTAATTAATAATAAATTAAAGAAATTGAAATTAATTTTCACATTAATTAGAAAGTAATTAATGAGTTGTTTCTCTCTCCTCTCTCCAAAAAATAATTAAATAAATATAAGTTAATTAAAATATTAATAAAATTTTATATTAAATAGTTAAGATAATATAAAATAATAATATTAATGTATTAGTTATAATTTTATTAAGTCTAAATAACATATTGATAATAATAATTAATTAAAAATAACTAATAATGATTAATTAATATAAATTAACTAATTAATTAGGTCACATTGTTACTATTCATCTCCCATGTATAAAATTCTCATCTATATAGAGAGTATAAGAAAACTCATGTTAGATGAGTTTTAAAGTTTTCTGGATAATAATATCCTGAGTTTTAAAAAATAAAAACCAGTGAAACAAACATTGATATTAAATATATGTTTGAAAATTCATGGCAAAACTCAGGAAACAAACCAACCTTTGATAGTAAAAATTAATTTTCAAGTTCAACATTAAGGATGAATGAGCGAAGCTTCAAATTTGAAAAGGTAGTATCATCCATTGAGCTATTGTATTTGAATTAGCTCACAGTAAAAATTATTTAAAATATGAATATCTCAAAAAAAAAAAAAAGAGTTAAAATCTTATGTTGAAATATATTGGGATAAATATATATATTTTGGTCTCTTATGTTTGAGTATTTTTTTCAATTTGGTCCCTAATATTCTAATAAGTTTCAATTTCACCCCGTATGTATTAATTTATTTTTCCAATTATGTTCTTACAATCTCAATTTAAAAATAACCATATCTATAAGTAGTCTTATAAAATAGGTGAGTTTTAAAAATCTATATTATCTAAATGACGTTTAATATGAGAAACTTTTGATTTCTTCTTTTGTCCCTTATTAATTTAAAGACTTCTCATTTTGCCATTCTTAATTCAAAGATTTTTCCTTCTATTCTCAATTTGAATAAATGTTCTAAAATATCCACGCATGTGATCTCTAATTTGAATAAAGGTTCTAAAATCTCTACGCATGTGATCTCTAATTTTCTAGCTATCTAATGCATATTTTAATAATAAATATCATATTAAACAATATTTGAATAAATGGTTTAAAGTCTCTACGTATGTGATCTTCAATTTTCCAACTAACTAATGCATATTTGAATAATAAATATCATATTAAACAATATTTAAATAAAGATTCTAAAATCTTTACACATGTGTTCTTCAATTTGAATAAATGTTTTAATACCTCTACGCATGTCATCTCTCATTTTCAACTTTTGGTTTCTCATATTGCCCCTTTCTATGAGGAATATATTATTAAAATATACGTTATTTGTTTGAATTATACATTATTTGTTTGAATAAAATAATAAAATAATTATTTGAAGAGTTTATTCTTTTGTATTGCACAACCATGCTTTTCTCTCACTCTAGTTTTTCTTCTTCATTTTTTGCAATTTTTTAATATGTATTATATATTATTTTAAAATATAAAAAATTAATTATTAATAATTAATTCTAAATTTGGATAAGTATAAAGGTCAAGGGATAAAGTATAAATCGAATGGAAAGATAATAGATCTAAATCATTAGATATAGAGAAAAGATTGAGAGAGAGATTTCAACAACGGTTGTCCATGGTTGTTGCTGTTGGGCCCGACCAGTAGTGGACTCCAAGGGTGTAGATTGGCCATTGAGAATTAAGTTTGATTGCCTCCTAATTAGGGGGACTTCCAAATTTGGTTTATGATAATTTTTCATATTTCATTTAAGTTTCTGGAATGAGCAATAGGTTGAAAAGGAAAATAGAAATGTTATAAAGGTTTGATAATTAATGATATTTGGATTATGAGATATTGAACTTTTTTATTATTACAATTCAATATATATATATATATATATATATTTATTATAGACTATATACACTATATTTTCATTCTAGATTATTTATCATCTCCTTCCTTCTAATAGTACAAAATCTTTATAAAAGTTTGTAGAATTACAAATATATACTTCAATAGTTCAACTTGATAAATCACGTGCAACACACATAGTATATAACTAGTTATTAGAAATGATCTACACAGACAATATTAATTAATAAAAAATGACCCTAAGATTCAAAACACACAAATATCTTTATTAATTAAAAATATAAAGCATGACCCTAAAATCGCAGGACTTTTTTTTTCATTAATATTGTAGTTTTCAAAACTTATTATAAAAATATGGTACTTTCCAAACTATTTATATTAATATTGTAGTTTTTATTAGTTAGATCAATGTGTCTCTTGAAGAGACGACCTGTAATACTTGGCTAAAGGTTGTCACTTGCATGGAAGGAGGTCGTCTCTACGCTACATTTAAAAAAAAAAAAAAACAAACTTCCGTGGAGGTCGTCTCTTCAAGAGACGACATATACACTCACTTACCACATCTTTTGGTTTGGAGCAGTGGACAAGCATGCATTTATAAGACCATGAGCATTTGGGAGCGATTCATAGGAAGTGCAAACCATTTTTTTTAAAATTTTCGTTTTACTTGTTAATTTCTTTTTTAAAAAAATACTACCAACCACTATCCTTTTCTTTTTCTTTTTTCTTATTCTTCTTTATAAAAATTAAACTTCGTTTTTTCAAAAAAATAGTCATTTTATAATTTTTATCCAATATTATAATAACTAAAGTATAATTAAAATATTAAAAATTATTAGTGGTAGACTAATTTAAATTATAAAATTATTTTTTTTTCGAAAAGACTAATTCAAATTTTTGTAATGAAGAAGAAGGAAAAAAAAGCTACTGCTAATAATTTTTGATATTTTAATTATAATTTAGTTATTATAATATTAGATAAAATTATAAAATGATTGTTTTTTTTGAAAAAACTAAGTTTAATTTTTATAAAGAAGAATAAGAAAAAAGTTGTAAGACCAAACTTTTGTCCATTACTCCAAACCAATAGATTTTGTCAATGAGTGTATATGTGTGGTTTCTTGAAGAGACGACGTCCACACAAGTTTTTTTTTTTTTTTTTTTTTTTTTTTAAATGCAGCGAAGGTCATCAAGAGACGACCTTCAGCCACGTATTATAAAAGAGACGATCTTGGTCCAGCTAATAAAAACTACAATATTAATATATATAGTTTGAAAAATACTATATTTTTATAATAAGTTTCGAAAACTACAATATTAATAAAAAAAATCCAAAATCACACACAATATTAATTAAAAGATATTAAAAATGACCCTAAGATTCAAAACACACACTCAAAATATCAATTAAAAAGATATTAAAGTTGACCCTAAAATTCAAATAGAATTTTATTGCCTCTTTTTTTTTTTCTTTTAAAATTCAAAAGAAAAAGCACACTAAAAACTAGAGATGTTCACGGGGCAAGGCGGGGACGGGGATGGCTTCCTCGTCCCCATCCCCACCCCCCATTTGAATCCCCATCCTTGCGAAATTTTCCGTTAAATTTCACGAGGATCGGGGCGGGGATCAGGTTCCCCGCGGGGAATTATTCTATGTTTAGTTATTTTTTTCTTTTTTAATAATCAAATAATTCTTTTGATAAATTTTCAAATAGTTAATTTCTATGGAAAATATCAATTAATTTTTAATTACATTGTTAATTATTCACCAAAAATCTTAATTTAAATAGTTAATTTTCTATTAAAAAAATATCTATTTAAAGATAAAATTCTTGAACCTCCTAATAAAAACAAAACAATATTACATACCAAATTATCCAATTAATCCATACATATAATTAAAATGTTTAACTATATGATTCAAACATATCCAATTATTTAAATCATTAACAATAAACTTTTAAATGACATATATATACTTATACACATATATACAAATATATATTAAAAAATAAAATATAAATATAAAAAAAATTAAACGAGACAGGGAACGGGGAACGGGGAATACATTTCCCGTCCCCGTCCCCGTCTAGCTCGCGAGGAATTTTTTCCCCACTCCCTCCCCCATTCCCCGCCCCGTTAAGGCGGGCCCCGTGGGAAAAATGGACATCCCTACTAAAAACTATACATTGTAATTTTAAACTCCATTTTAATTCCGAAACTTTTATAATTATTCAATTTTGATCATTCAACATTTTAAATATTGGTTTCCGTTCTTAAACTTTCAAGGTCAAATCTATTTTGGTCCATGAACTTTCAAAATGTATATTTTTAATCCTTCAATGTTTAGAAAATGACCATTTTGGTTCATTTTGTTATTTTCTCATTGATAGTTTAATAGATATGGATAATGTGATTTCGAATATGTAAATTAATTTGTTAATGTGGACAAGGGTGAGCAGATATTAAGTAACAAAATAATAGAAAAAATAAAAATAGTTTATTTTCTTTAAAAAAAAGTTTAGAGATCAAAATAAATATTTTAAAAGTTCCAAGGCTAAATTGATTGTTTTTTTTTTTTTAATATAAAAGGATTATTCTTTTAAAGTTTAAGAAAAAAATAAACATTTTAAAAATTAAGAAACTAAAGGTTGAACATCATAATGGAATTTGAAGCTATATTTTACTTGAAATAACTCTACATGTAAAAGCTAACATATTCAAATTCCAAGTCTTGTAGAGTAGTTAAAAAAAAAAAGAGAGTATTGTGGAATTAGTTATAGTAGTTGGGGTCAAATTGATTAGTGAATAGATAATTGGAGTGAAGAATAAATTTATTAGGAAGCTTACTAGTTGCCTTCATTTAGAAGCAAGTTAGACCTCACCTTTGAGTGAAATTAGGGTGTATTTAGGATAACTTTTGAAAAAAAAAATGTTTTTGAGTGAAAACACTTCACCTATAAAAACTTTTAGTGCTTCTCAAAAAAGAACTTCATGTAACCAAGCACTTCAAAAAATTTGAAGAATACTTTACTAAAAGTATTTTCTTTTTAAAAAGTCATTCAAAACTTAGCCAAATAATTGAAAATCTAGTATCAAGTAATGTTTTCCTTAAAGTGATGTAATAATTAGGAAATGACTTAAAATTGTGAGGTTATATATAAGGTAATTAACCTTCATATATATATATATATATATATATATATATAAGGTAACTAACCCTGGAACCAAAGTTTGTTTGTCTATTTGGCTAACCGTACAAGTATTGTAGTAACAACAATATGTGTTTAGGTAGGTCGTATAAGTGACCGTGAATTTTTGCTAGGGTACTTTATGGTAATTTTTTTTCACATTTTTCTAAAGAGGGCTCCTACACTTAGCTAGTATATGTGAAATATGTGCAACTAAGAAATATCAAGAAAAGACACAATTTGAATATGTTTAAAAAATTTATAGACGGAAGACTAATAGAGATTTTTTTTGTTTTTTGAAAAAGTTAACAATAAACTAATAGAATATACTAGTTTTAAGATTTATTGAAAGTATGAGAATTAAATTTAGACATTTGAAAGTATAAAGACTAAAATAGAACAAGTTCCAAAATACAGGTAAGAAAATGACATTTTAACTTAAAAAGAAATATATCTTCAAATAATTCAATATCTCTTGAATTTAATTATGGTGTTCAAATGAATATCCCGAGCATAAAATCTATGCACGAGAAGTTTATAGGCAATATTATTATTATTGGCATACTCAGTAAAGATGCAATCTATAGTTTTGAGACCTAATTTATCGTTGTCTTTAAAATTCTATTGCTACATTGGCTAAACACCCTTGCATTATCACTACTAATTTGCAATTATTTGGAATTAAAATCGCATTTTTCACGGAGGATCATATTAACAATATAATTGGTCAATTGGATTATGTCTCTCACAAGTTTTGTGATGATCTAGAAGTTATTAATAAAATATATACGATATTAATTATATCCTTTAAAGTTGTATTTTTCTATCGACCTTTTCTAGTATATTTGGAATAACTTCATAAAAAAATATTTTTTTTAACAAAATCGATTTTTCTATAAGTACCTTTGGAAAAAACTTATTTAATGATTTTATGTGTTCAAAAGTGATTTTTTTTAAAAATCTTAATAGAAAAAAGTGTTTTAAACAAATTAGATTAATTAATTTTTTTTTAAATAAACAACTTGATGGATAGATTACTTTAAATATATAATAAAAAATAAAAATAAATTTATAATTAATAGAATCACTTTTGCATATAGTGCCATCAAATAAATTTATAATTTAAAATACTTTTAAAAAATATATAAAATATAATAATATATTTTTTTAAAAGTGTTTAAACTAAAAAGTATTTGAAATGGACATTCCATTCTAATGAGAAATAGACCGCGTTTTAGTTGGATGAATGATGCCAAAAAGTGTAGTATTAACTAGTTTTTTTCGAGTGCTAGCACAACTCATTGAAATTTGTGTTTGATTAACTTAGAAAGGTGTGGAACTCATCCTTGTAAAATTTCAATAAATAACTACTCCCAACATAACTTGTCTCTTACTTTGTCTTTCTTTTGGCATTTTCTTCATTTAATTATTTCCATGCTCTTATTTTTATTATTAAATGACAAGTTGACGAGAACTTTAATAAATTATAAGTTAATTTGATTTTTGTTGTAAAATTGAGAGGCGAAACCGGGCACCAAAACTTTACCAAACCATATAATAATAATAATAATATATAATAATAATAATAATGCAATTAAAGAAATATAAAAGGAGTATATATAAATATAATATAAACAAAGAAAGTGGAAATTTATGGAAAATTAAAAACACAAGAAATTAGAGAAAATTGTTATTATTTCTTTACCAAAATGTATCTATTTATAGGCATAAGGGAGAGCATGAAGTGGAACAATTGGACACCAATCAATGGTCTTTGTTGGACACATGGAAGACACTATGGCTATGGATAAAAAGCCACTTGGTATGGAAATAAGGTGGGCATGTGGAAATGGGCATTTATATTTACAATACTCCCCCTTAAATGCCCATTTATATAAAATATGCCTCGTTAAAACCTTACTAGGGAAAAACCCAATGGGAAGAAAAACCCTAGTGAAGGAAAAAGAGTACATATTTTATATAGTTTACTATAATACATTCACTCCCCCTCATGGAGACATCACTTAAAGTCTTTGAGTCGCCGCATTCCAATGCTATATACTAATTTATCGAAGGTTGCAGTTGGTAATGCCTTCGTAAATAAGTCAGCCAGGTTATCTTTCGAACAAATTTGTTGTACAGTGATATCGCCATTTTCTTCAAGATCATGAGTATAGAAGAGCTTTGGTGAGATATGCTTTGTTCTATCTCCTTTGATATATCCTCCCTTGATTTGAGCTATACATGCTGTGTTGTCTTCGTATAACATCGTTGGAAGAGGTTTACTTGAAGACAAGCCACATGTCTCATGAATGTGTTGTGTCATCGATCTTAGCCATACACATTCTCGACTTGCTTCATGAATAGCGAGGATTTCAGCATGATTTGAAGAAGTGGCCGTTATAGTCTGTTTCACTGATCGCTACGATATAGCAGTTCCTCCACATGTGAATAGATAACATGTCTGAGATCTAGCTTTGTGTGGATCAGATAGATAACCAGAATCTGCATAACCAACTAGATCATACTTTGATTTGTTAGAATAAAATAAACCCATATCAATTGTTCCTCGAAGATATCGGAGTATATGCTTAACTCCGTTCCAATGTCTTTTTGTAGGACATGAACTATATCTAGCTAATAAATTTACTGAAAATGCAATATCTGGTCTTGTGTTATTAGCCAAATACATAAGTGCACCAATTGCACTAAGATATGGTACTTCAGGACCAAGTAGTTCTTCACTGTCATCTCGAGGTCGAAATATATCTTTCTTTATATCCAGTGAACGAACTTCCATTGGAATGTTCAATGGATGTGCTTTATCCATATAGAATCTTTTTAAGATTTTCTCTGTATAAGTTGATTGATGAACAAATATCCCATCTGCTAAATATTCAATTTGCAAACCAAGGCAAAATTTTGTTTTTCCAAGATCTTTCATCTCGAATTCTTTCTTAAGATATTCTATTGCCTTGGATAACTCTTCAGGAGTTCCAATTATATTTAAGTCATCAACATATACAGTTATAATAGCAAATATTGACTGAGATTTCTTTATAAAAACGCACGGACATATTGGATTATTTTGGTATCCTTCTTTCAACAGATATTCACTCAGGCGATTATACCACATTCGTCCTGATTGTTTTAATCCATATAATGATCTCTGTAACTTTATTGAATACAATTCCCGAGAACTTGATTCATATGTTTCTGGTATTTTAAATCCTTCCGGGATTTTCATATAAATGTCATTATCGAGAGATCCATATAAATACGCCGTGACTACATCCATTAGATGCATATCAAGCTTTTCATATACAGTCAGACCAATCAAATATCTTAGCGTTATTGCATCCACCACAGGAGAATATGTCTCCTCATAATCAATACCAGGCCTTTGCGAGAATCCTTGTGCAACAAGTCTCGCTTTATATCTTGTGACTTCATTCTTTTCATTTCTTTTCCTTACAAATACCCATTTATATCCCACAGGTTTGACGTTTTCCGGTGTTGGGACTACTGGTCCAAAAACCTCACGTTTTGAAAGTGAGTTCAACTATGCTTGGATTGCTTCTTTCCACTTCGGCCAATCCTTTCTACGTTGACATTCTTTGATAGATTTTGGGTCAAAATCGTCACTTTCATGAATAATATCGTGAGCAACATTATAAGAAAAAATGTTGTCAATAATGATATCATTTCGGTTCCATCTCTTTCCTGTTGTAACATAGTTTATAGAAATTTCATTATTATCCTCAAGCGTTTGATTTTCACTAATACTCTTTTGAGTAGTTGTATTCTGGATTTCTTCTGGAACATCCATACCTTTTATTGAATCATTTTGATTCTCAACTACTTTTCTTTTTCGAGGATTTTTATCTTTAGAACCTATTGGTCTACCACGCTTCTGGCGTGCTCCAGACTCATTATTGACAACTTGTTCCTTTGGGATATCAACTTTTGATGGAGCATTTGCAGCTGGTATATATGATTTAGTCACACTTTTAGTATCTGTGAATGCATCTGGTAGTTGATTTGCTATATTTTGCAAATGAATTATCTTTTGAACTTCAAGTTCACATTGATTTCTACGAGAATCAAAATGAGATAATAACGATGCATTCCATGTAATTTCTTTTTCCAACTTCTTAATTCCTCCCCCTAATGTTGGAAAATTTGTCTCATTAAAATGACAACCAGCAAATCGTGCAGTAAATACATCACCCGTCAGGGGTTCAAGATATTTAATAATTGATGGGGAATCAAAACCAACATATATTCCTAACCTCCTTTGAGGACCCATCTTAGTACGTTGTGGTGGAGCAATCGGTACATATACTACACATCCAAAAATTCTTAGATGGGAAATATTTGGCTGCTGGCCATAAGCTAATTGCATTGGGGAGTATTTATTATAAGCTACTGGCCTAATACGTGCCAGTGATGCAGCATGCAAAATAGCATGACCCCATACCGATGTAGGAAGTTTAGCTCTCATAAGCAATGGTCTTGCAATTAGTTGCAGACGTTTTATAAATGATTCTGCTAGACCATTTTGTGTATGAACGTGAGCTACAGGATGTTCAACACTTATCCCAATTGACATACAATAATTATTAAAAGTTTGGGATGTAAATTCACCAGCATTATCAAGTCGAATGGTCTTAATTGTATTATCAGGAAATTGTGCTTTTAACTTAATTATTTGAGCAAGTAATCTTGCAAATGCAAGATTTCGACTTGATAATAAGCATACATGTGACCATCTGCTGGATGCGTCAATTAATACCATAAAATATCTAAATGGACCACTTGGTGGGTTAATAGGTCCACAAATATCACCTTGAATTCGCTCTAAAAATGCTGGTGATTCAATCCCCACTTTAGCTGGTGATGGTCTAATAATTAATTTCCCTTGAGAACAAGCATCACATGACAACTCATTGGATTGAAGAATCTTCTGGCTCTTTAAAGGATGTCCATGTGAATTCTCAATAATTTTTCTCATCATTATTGACCCTGGATGACCCAATCGATCATGCCAAACACTGAATATTTCTGGATTCATGAACTTCGGGTTCATTATTGCATAACTTTCGATTACTCGTATATGAGTATAGTATAATCCAGAAGAAAAAGCAGGCAGTGTTTCTAATATACGTTTTTCATGTGAAACAATATATGTTATATAGAGACACTCTATATTATTTTTACAATCAATTTCAACATGATAATTATTTTCACGTATATCTTTAAAACTTAATAAGTTTCTTTTCGATTTGCTAGAGAACAGAGCATTATTAATTGTAAATCTTGTTCCTCTAGGCAAAATAAAGTTTGCTTTTCCAAAACCTTTAATCAGATTTGCAGAACCTGATATAGTATTGACTTTTGCTTCCAGCATTGTCAATCTAGTAAAATATTTTCTATTTATGAGTATCGTGTGCGTAGTTGCGCAGTCTGCCAGACATAAATCCTCATTGCTCATTTTCGAGTTACTCAACATATTGAAATTGTTCATATTTCTTCATTGAAAAGAAAAGAAAAACGATTACAAAGAGTCTTAAATATATATTCAAACAAAACAACAACAAAAACATACTAAACAGTACTTAATTATATATTTTCATACAAATCATCCTCTACTTGTTTGATTGCATCAATTCTCTCTCCAGGAGATTCAAAATAATCAGCTACATCAAGATGCATCATATTGGAGGGGTCAAACACATCATCTTCTTGAATGGCAAGATTTACCTCCACATTCTTTCCTTTTCCTTTTTCCTTCAGGGAAGCTTGATAGAGATCAACAAGGTGTTTTGACGTACGACAGGTACGTGACCAGTGCCCAGTCATTCCGCACCGGAAACATTTATGTTCATCACCTTTCGAACTTCTATCTTGTGGAGCCTTTCCTTTATGATCATCACTTCGTGTGGGTTTCTTAAAATTATAATGCCCACCACGAAAATAGGTATTTCTTCCTCTACCGCGGTCCCGACCTCGACCACGACCACAACCTCGACCACGGTTATTAAAATTCACAACATTCACTTCAGGGAATGGCGTTGCTCCAGTTGGTCGGGATTCGTGATTTTTCATCAATAACTCGTTATTTTGTTCAGCAACGAGAAGACATGAGATAAGTTCAGAATATTTTGCAAAACCCTTCTCTCGATATTGCTGCTGCAGGAGCATATTCGAGACATGAAAAGTGGAAAATGTCTTCTCTAACATATCAACATCAGTAATCTTTTCTCCGCATAATTTTAATTTTGAACTAATTCTGAAGAGTGCGGAATTATATTCACTTACTGATTTAAAGTCCTGCAACCTCAGGTGCATCCAATCATAACGAGCTTTTGGAAGAATAACTGTTTTTTGATGATCGTACCTTTCTTTCAAACCTTGCCATAGAACGTAGGGATTTTTTATTGTAAGATACTTCATTTTCAATCCCTCGTGAAGATGATGGAGAAGGAAGATCAGGGCTTTTGCTTTTTCTTGATTTGATGCATCATTTCCTTCTTTAATTGTTTCTCCAAGATTCATAGAATCTAAATAGATCTCAGCGTCAAGGACCCATGACAAGTAGTTATTTCCATTAATATCCAGGGCCGCAAATTCTAGCTTTGTAAGGTTTGCCATAATAACACTATCAAAAATAATAATATATTTATATTAGAAATTTAACATAAACCAAATGCGTAAAAATGGCTTACCTATAAGACTTACCTTTAGCGGGAAAAATGGCAGAGTCTCGTGCTGATAACGTGTTGTAAAATTGAGAGGCGAAACCGGGCACCAAAACTTTACCAAACCATATAATAATAATAATAATATATAATAATAATAATAATGCAATTAAAGGAATATAAAAGGAGTATATATAAATATAATATAAACAAAGAAAGTGGAAATTTATGGAAAATTAAAAACACAAGAAATTAGAGAAAATTGTTATTATTTCTTTACCAAAATGTATCTATTTATAGGCATAAGGGAGAGCATGAAGTGGAACAATTGGACACCAATCAATGGTCTTTGTTGGACACATGGAAGACACTATGGCTATGGATAAAAAGCCACTTGGTATGGAAATAAGGTGGGCATGTGGAAATGGGCATTTATATTTACAATAATTTTTTTAATATCTAAACTTTATTATTATCTAAAATTTCTACACGTGAGCTTTTCGTAATGAAATCAATTTTTTTTTAAAAAAAAGAAAAGGACAAAGCTGTTTAAAATCCATGCATGATTCCCTCATTTGAATTAATAAAAAAAAAAAAAAAATTAGAGTGAAACGATGTGACGAAAATAGCAAATGATTCTCTTTTTCTCGTAAAGAGAGTTTTTATTATTTAATTTAATTTCAAAAGTAAAATTAAATAGATATATTTAAGACTTCTATTAAGTGATAAGAAAAAAAATAACAAAGTGATTGGAAGTTGAAATTTATTTATAAATAATAGAGGTTTGGGTCCAATTCAATGAAAATATAGAGCTATTATTTGCATTTATTACTTTTTAATTAAATAAACTTATTTTATGTATTCTAAATTATACTGACACTTTAAGAATGTTTTTTTAAAATTGGAATTATTAAGAAACTTATATATTTTTTTGCCATAGTGAGCAAAGTTTAGCAGTAAGTGGAATTACTCCTTCTCTTAAAGTCGGAGATTAAAATTCTCATGCCCCACATTTATTGTATTAAAAAAACATAATTTTTTTTAAAAAAAATTAATAAATTTAGCATTACACCCTTAAAAGATAAATATAAATTTTATTAGAAATGTTTAACAATAAATATATTCATTGGAAATATATAATACAAAATTATTCTCAAGTCTTTTCGGATATATATAATTATTTTAGTTTTTGTTATTATTTAGTCATCCAACATTCACGCGACCCTATATTCACCTCAACCAACCTATGTTATTTTAATACATACAAACATCAACATGTTGATATGCATATTCAAAGTCGTTTATTATCTATCTATTTAATAATTTATAGAAAAATCGAAATAGTTATTTATTTTTTTTAAATTTTAAAAGTTTGGCCTAGCATCTCTACGATTTCACTATTCCAAAATTTGACCCTACATGGACCCATTTAGCACAATCCAAATATTACTCACTACCCAACAATCTCCTTCCACCTATTTTCTAGGAAGGCCTCTTGTGAACACATACATGCAAATAATTTTTCACTTTTCTTTTTATCTAAAGATTGTAACGTAGTTTAATATTTAAATTACTCAAAGTTCAACCAATAGAAAACAGAACACATGAAAAGAAAAAAAATCCAAAGTGTACTAAGAAACATCATAATTCAACTTTCAACAAATAGAAAACAGAACACATAAAAGGAGCAGCTTGGTTTCATTCAAATTTCAACCCATACTCAGAGCAAAATTCCATAATCTCATGTATGAAGAACAAGTGTAGAAGGTGATATTAATAGATGATGATGATATTCATAATTAATCTCATGTTTCCCTGAACTGTTAAACTCTCTTTGATTTGGTGGCTTAAGATATTTATGAGTCTCATTTTATTAATTGCAGTGTGTTTGTAGAATTTTTTAGTATATTGTTAAATTGTAGGTTAAAATACCATTTTGGTCCTTGTACTTTGAGCTTTATTCCATTTTGATCCCTATACTTTCAAATGTCCAATTTTAGTCCTTGTACTTTTAAAAAAGCTTAAAATTGGTCCCTACTATTAATTTATGGTTAATTTCTCTTAAAAAAGTTAGTCTCTATTAGCTTTTCCTCTATAAATTTTGAAACTATGTTCACATAGTATTTTTTTTGTATTAAAATTATTATTATTATTTAACCAATTTTGATAAAAATTAACTTCAAACTTGTCATAGGGACCAATTTTAAGCTTTATTAAAAGTACAGAGACTAAAATTGGACATTTAAAAGTACATGGACCAAAATAGAATAGAGCCCAAAGTACAGGTACCAAAATGGTATTTTAACCTAAATTTTATTGTTAGTTTAGTATGTTGATTTTTTATTTTACCCACAATAATGTTGGCCATGATATTATGCTAAAGCATGAATTATAGTTATGTGAACTTGTCCATTATTGTATTCTTGGTTTTTTTTTTTAAATTTTTTTTTGTCCATTTTTTTCTATAGGAATTCATTAAAAACTTTTTAAAATATAGAGATTAAATAGAAAAGTTTATCGAGATGTTAAAAATATTGGAGACTAATCAAAACACAAATGAAAGTTCTAAAACATAACCTATAAATTACGCTTTGCTTTTTATGGAATAACTCAAAAGAAGAATCTTTAAAGTTAGTTCATTTAGAGTTAATTTAAACAGGGTTTATGTTGATGGTTTTGTCTCTGTTTGGTAGGGCATGAAGTTGTTGTGACTGATGGAAATGGATCCAATGATGAATATGTTGATGTTTTTGTCTCTATTTGGTAGAGTATAATGCTGCTATGGTTGATGGCAATGATTCCAATGAAGAAACATCACCATGCATCCAGTTCCACCCACAAACCTGCAAGTCTCTCACGACCACCCAAATGACCCTTTTGGTAGTTGCCTTGCTGATTAGCATTAACATATCTATCATATCTAATATTATGTTTAGGAAGTTTTATGAAGGTTCAATTGAAAATATAATTTTGTTTTAGATTTCTACATCTTTATTTTTTTCCAAATGATTTACCATTGTCTATAAAGAATTATTTTTGAAGGTCTAAAACATAGTTGAAAATAACATTATAACCCTTGAAAATAATTAGAACCTTTGAAAAAGGTTTTTTTTATCAACAAATAATTTGACAATTATCAACAACATGTAACCTTTGAAAAATATTAATTTTCAAAGGTTAATAAACCTTTGAAAAATATTTATCTTTTAAGGTTAATAGACCTTTGAAAAATAATCATTTTCGAAGGTTAACAAACCCTTGAAAAAGCTTTTTCAATGGGATCTATTTCGACGCTTTTCAAATGTTGAATTAAAAAAGATTTATCGAAGGTCTACTAAGGGCTTTTTCAAAGGTTGTGACCTTCGAAAATATTCAACTTTCTTGTAGTGGATGAGAGATTGAACTATCTACTTTTGGA
The DNA here is from genome assembly GCA_033996785.1 of Trichosanthes truncata. Classification (NCBI taxonomy): domain Eukaryota; kingdom Viridiplantae; phylum Streptophyta; class Magnoliopsida; order Cucurbitales; family Cucurbitaceae; genus Trichosanthes; species Trichosanthes truncata. The sequence continues at coordinate 28,905,248 of JAWPNB010000004.1, read as the reverse complement.
ACGGTAATAGATACTTTATCTATTAAGTTGCTTTGGATTAGGGGTGATATTGGTTCAATTTTCCTCGATTTTTGGACAAACTAAAAACCAAACCAAACGATCGGTTTGATTAAAGAACGAATCGAATGTATGTCCAGGAAAGGACAAAACCGTCAGTTTGGTTTTCGCTCAGTTTGGTTCCTCTACGATTCAGTTTTTTGGTTTTTTTCCACTTTTTTTCTCTTCTTCTTCATTCCCATTTTTCATTCCTCAATCAAGCATATAATTTCAAATTCAGGCCCTTGAAAAAAAAAAAAAACTCCCTTCCTTTTCTCCCCTTTTGTCCTCTTCCCCCAAAATTCAATTTCATAATACACAATTTTGATGTTTTTTCATTCCAATTTCTCTCCCAAAATTCTTCTATTTTGGTGGGTTTTCTCTAATGGGTTGTGCCACCTCTAAGAAGAAACAGAAAGGATGCCCCCACTGTCGGAATTCCATGACTCAAAGAAGATAGCGTCATTAACTTTTGATCGGCTATGCTACACACAAGTGCACGTGATCAAAGTAATAAGAAACTGGAGTACTCCAGAGTATCGTACCCAAGGGAACGGGTTTTAATAAAATTTATAAAAATGACACATAATCGTTGACAAATTGCAATTTAAAGTAACCGTGGGTGAAAATGATTTATGAGGTGTTTTTGTTAAAAGAAACAATTGTTTGAAAAACAATGAAAATTGAAAAAGGGATTCAAGATGCTAATGCCCCTTTGGAAAGAAAATGCAACAAGAAGGCAATTGCAATCGTAGCTAACTCAAGAACTAAGTAAACTGAATTCAACTCCTATTCGACCTTCTATGAAGTATTTTTAGGAGACTAAGTGATTAAACCTATATTTCTATGACTAATCTAACTTAGATATTTTTGCGCACAATTCTAGTGGTTTTAGAGTCTCGCCCTATGTCTAAGGTCAATGTTTCATGACTTATGTCTAAGCCTTTTCCTCAATTTCTTTTGCGACATCTGCTTCCCTTAATCCTTTCAGTATTAAGTTTAGCTTGACAATCAACACTAGATGGCCAACTAGGGTTTACCCAACATTGAACTCACCAAAAGCAAACAATAGTTCAAAAATTAGCTAGATTGTTTTTGCTATCGAGCCTTACATCTTTCCTCTAGGGCATTCACAACTTGAATCCCAAAGGAAATTTAGCTCTCCATAATGAAATAAATAAAAAAACAGTAAATTTGAATTGATAAAATTCATTGATATAAAGGAAAATTGAAGGTAAACTAAGAACACTTACAAATTAAATTTGTAGAAAATTACTTGGCTGAAGGAATGTTATAGATTCAGAAATCAAAATAATTTTCTATTTTTAATAAACTGCTAAAAGAAACATAATAAACATTAGCTAAAAGAAGCAGAAATACAAAACTTGGAAAACTCAAATAGAAATACGATCACGCTAAGAAAAACCCATTTCTTTTGGCTTAATCGAATAAGGATTTTGCTCTTTACCACCATCAACTTCATTGCGATAGGATTGAGGAAGAGATTTGGGACTAAGATGTAGAAGAAATTAATACAAACAGCAACTAAAAAACTAAAAATGAAAATTGTAGAAAGTAAAAAAAACCCAAAAAACAGAAACTATAATCTTCTCCAAATTCGAGCTCCCTTTGTTCGGCTTCTTTGTTCAATATATTGGGGTTTCATGCTAGGGTTTCCCTCTTGGTTGATGGACAATCATGACTAATTATCTTGCTGAATTCGTGGGTCAATTTCCCTTCAAAATCCCGAAATCTACGTTTTTTTCCTTAAATTCCAGATCTGTCCAAATTGCAATTGCATAGCAATTGCACTGCAGTTGCATTCCGAAAAAATCCTGCATCAAAACATGAAGTAAGTGTGAATTTTTCTTCTTCTTTTGTTTTCTTTTCTCAACTTACTTAATTTAAAGGTCTTCAATCAATCATGTGATTAAATTCAACCACTTTTTATTTTTTCATTAAATAAATATGAATAAAAATCACAAATATAACTAAGTTTAAAGGCCAAATAATCCTCATGAATGAAAATTATCAACTTTCAAAAAAGAAAATTACTTCAAAAATTACCAGAAAATGACACAAAATCATAGACAAATCACAAGGAACCCTAATTCGAGAACGAATTAACACAAAAACACACAAACCCAGAACCAAACTAAACAAATTAGAGGCAATGGGCCGAAACCCATGAAGAATTAAGAGAGAAAAAACATCAAAATGATTATGAGGCTACCTCCAGTACTCAAAGCCATCAGAGGAGAGGAGGAATCGTCGATGGAGCTCGAAGAGATCTTGGCTGAAGCTCGCCTGAGAGTCGTTGGAAAATGCTGGAAGCAGAGGTCTTAGGAGTCGAGAAATCATCTCTCTATGGTCTGTCAATTTGAGAGTGAGAGAGGAGATACAAAAAAGAAGCACAAGCAAATGAGATAGGGATTTTACGGTTTTTTTTAGGTATATATATATACCTAGGTTTGGTTCGATTTTTTAGTAGTTTTTTCAGACGAAAACCAAATCAAACCAATAATTTTCAATTTTTTTCCAAACAGAAATCGAGATGTCTAGTTCTTTGCTAAAAAATCGAACCAAACTACTAGATTGGTTTGGTTCGGTTCAGTTTAGTCAGTTTTTGGTTATTAGTATCACTCCTACTTTGGATTAGCAAAAATCAATTAAGATGGTTATTAATTCAAAGTTTAGAGGCTAAAATAGGTATTTTAATTTAAAAGTTAAAAGACAAAAATAAAACAAATTTAAAAGTTTAAAAGGCATTTTGTACGTTTGCAAAGAATGAGATCTAAATCATACATATTATATCCAATCTACTAATTTTTGTATCTACCCCAATTACACTAAGTTGTGTTTTGATTCAATAATATATACATTTTTTTTTTACAGTATTCAATAATAAATTATTGTTTTTGTTCAGATGCAAATTAATCAATAACAACTCCCAAAAGCGTCTTGTAGCTTGTTTCCAGTTGACCCTTCTTTAATTAATTATCTTTTTTGCATTATTTAACATTGGAAAATTCAATTCATTGAGATAATTTGAATTTTGTAGAGCCAAATTGTACTTAAAATATCCCTATATATATGACCTTCATTTTTATTTGCATGTGCCTATGTGTTTAATTAATTAGGGGCTAATTAATAAAGTAAAAACTTTATAAATAACTTTAACTTTTCTTTATTATAAAAATGATTATTGAAAAAAAAAAATTAGGGACTAAAATAGAGGAAGCATCAATCAGCGCTTTCTTTTAAAGCAAAATTTTGAAAATCTATAAATTCAAAATCTATAAGTTGACCCTAAAATATATAATACAAAATAATAGAAAAAATCAAAATAGTGTGTGTTTTTTTTAAAGTTTACATATCAAAATAAATATTTTGAAAGTTTTAGGACTAAATTGATTATTTTTTTAATAAAAAAAATGATTATTCTTTTAAAGTTCAAGAAGAAAATAAACATTTTAAAATTTAGAACCTAAAGATTCAAAACCATAATGAAATTTGAAGCTACATTTTACTTGAAATAACTCTACATGTAAAAGCTAACAAATTCAAAAGTTTCCAAATCTTGTAGAGTAGTTAAAAAAAAAAAAAAAGTACTATGGAATTAGTTATAGTAGTTGGGGTCAAATTGATTAGTGAATAGATAATTGGAGTGAAGAATAAAATTGTTAGGAAGCTCACTAATTGCCTTCAAATAGGAGCAAGCTAGACACTCAAATTAGGATGACTTTTGAGAAAAAAAAAAAATTGAGTAAAAACACTTCATTATTATTATTATTATTTTTTTTTTGTGTTTTTAGAAAATTTTAAATCACTTTTAATTATGTAATCAAGCACTTCAAAAATTTTGAAAAATATTTTACTAAAAGTATTTTCTTTTTAAAAAGTCATCCAAATGATTATGTGGCTAACTGTACAAATAGTGTAGTAACAACAATATGTGTTTAGGTAGGTCGCACAAGGAATTATGAATTTTTGCTAGGGTACTTTATGGTCGTTTCTCACATTCTTCGAAGGAGGCTCCTAACACTTAACTAGTATATGTGAAATGTGTGTAACAGAAGAAAAATAGTTCATATATGCACATCTAAGCTATAAAAGTTGTTAGAATCATACTCTCTTAAACTTTTAATTTGAGCATTGTTTAGTAGATAATACTCTTATTATCATTCCAAATGTCGATAGTTTGAATTCGATCTCATTCCCAATTGTTGAACTAAAAAAAAATTAATTTAAGTAATTACCATTCAAATTCATGGATATATTGCAATTAAGCTCTACTGTTATAACACTATTAGCTATTTGATTTGACTGCAATAATTTTTTTAGTTCTGAAAAATAATTACCTCAATTAAAAGTTTGAAGTGTAATAACTCTGTTGTTGACGAGTTTTAGAATTACTCAATTAAGTATATGAAAACGAACTATTTATATTAATTTACATGGCTTAAGGAAAAAAAAAGATATTTTACATGGGATTAGGTGGAAACTAAAATTTAGCTATTTTAAGACCCGTTTGATAACCATTTGGTTTTTGGTTTTTGGTTTTTGAAAATTGTGCTTGTTTTTTCACAATTTCTCTACAATAATCTTCATATTCTCTAAAATGGTTTTCATATTTCTTAAGGAAACATTTGAGCTTCTAGCCAAATTCAAAAAACAAAAACAAGTTTTTGAAAACTACTTTTTTTAGTTTTCAAAATTTGGCTTAGTTTTTGAAAACATATAAAAAAAGTAGATAAGAAAACATGGAAACCTATGGGTGGAAGTAGTATTTATAAGCTTAATTTTCAAAAACCAAAAACCAAAATTAAATGGTTATCAAATGGTTTTTGATTTTTGAAAATTAAGCTTGTTTTATCTCAATTTCTCTACAATGGTTTTCATCTCCCTTAAGGAAGCATTTGAATTCTTAGCTAAATTCTAAAAACAAAAACAAGTTTTTGAAAACTAATTTTTTTAGTTTTCAAAACATGGCTTGGTTTTTGAAAACATAGGTAAAAGATAACTAACAAAACAAGTAAATCCAAGGGTGGGAGTAGTATTTATAGGCTTAATTTTCAAAAACTAAAAACCAAAAACCAAATGGTTATCAAACGGGGCCTTTTTGGTTTTTGATTTTTAAAAATGAAGCCTATAAATACTACTTCCACCTATGGATTTGTTTGTTTTGTTATCTACTTCTTACAAATGTTTTCAAAAACCAAGCCAAGTTTTGAAAACTACAAAAAAATAATTTTCAAAAACTTGTTTTTGCTTTGGGAATTTGGCTAAGAATTTAATTGTTTTTTTTTTTTTTTTTTTTTTGTAGAAATATGAAACTTATTATAGAGAAATAATGAAAAAACAAGCATAATTTTTAAAAATCGAGAACAAAAAACCGGTTATCAAACATGGCCTTAGCTTTTTCATTACGTCTTGGTTCAACTTTCTATTTTTTTAGCATTGTATTTGAAAGCAACTTCATGCATATAAGTTATCTTTTAGTTGCCAACTTGAGCATAACTCAATTGGTTCGAATCCCTCCACCCCAAAATGTTGTTGAACTAAAAAAAATGTTCTTTTTTAAATGTCTCAATTTAATTATTATAAAAAAAAGGTTAAAATACTATTTTTGTCCCATGTACTTGGGTCCCATTCCATTTTAGTCATGTAGTATCAAATGTCCAAATTTAATCCATGTACTTTCAATAAAATTAGTACTTTCTATTAATTTAAAGTTTTTTTTTTAATCAAACTTGATTAAATCATAATAGTGATATTTCCATTCGAGAAAAGACATAATTTGAATATGTTTAAAAAATTTATAGATGGAAGACTAATAAAGATGTTTTTTTCCTTGAAAAAGTTAACAATAAATTAATAGTAGAGACTGATTTTAAGATTGGATAAATTATAAAAAAAATACCCCCAAACTTTGTCCTTATTTTAAAAATATCCATATTCTTTCAAAAGTTGCAATATTACACTTGACATTTCATAAACGTTTTAAAACAAAAAATTCATTAGAATGTTGGACAAAAAATTGATGTGGCGGAACACCATTTTTTCAAACTTAATCCAGACAAGCGTCCTAGTCACCATCATATCGTTTTAGGTCACTGCCATATCGACTTTCCATCCAACATTCCTAACAAATTTCTACTCAAATAGTAGTTTTAAAATGTTTATGAAACGTTAAGGATAATATTGCAACTTTTAAAAGAATATGAGTATTTATGAAATAAATGACAAGGTTCAAAAGTATTTTTTTAGCTTTTAAGATTTATTGAAAGTATGAAGACTAAATTTGGACATTTAAAAGTACAAAGACTAAAATAGAACAAGTCTCAAAATACCGTTAACAAAATGGTATTTTAACCTAAAAAGAAATATATCTTCAAATAATTCAATATATCTTGGATCAATTATGGTGTTCAAATGAATATCCCGAAAGTGTAAAATCTATGCACGAGAAATTTATAAGCATTGTTATTATTTGCAAATTCATTAAAGTGCAATCTATAGTTTTGACTTGAGACCTAATTTATCGTTTTTTTTTTTTTGGGGCATTCTATTGCTACATTGGCTAAACACTCCTTGCATTTTCACTGCTAATTTGCAACTATTTGGAATTAATATCGCATTAATTAACAGTATAATTGGTCAATTGGATTTCAAGTTTTATGATGACCTAGAACTTATTAATATATACGATATTAATCTATTTTTCTGTTCACCTTTTTCACTATGTTTGGAATAACTCATGATTTTTTTTTTGAATAAAATCAATTTTTCGATAAGCACATTTGAAAAAATAAATAATTTAAAGTGTGTTTAGTATAGCTAGCTTATTGAGTGATTTTATGTCATCAAAAGTGATTTTTTTTTTTAAATCTTAATAAATAAAAGGTCTTAAAAAATTTGAATTTATTTAAAAACTTTTTTTAAAAAAATAAACACTTGATGGATGGATTATCTAAATTAAAATGATTAATTGAAAATCTTCAAAATATGTAATAAAAAATAAAAAAAAAATTATAATTAATAGAATCACTTTTGAATATAGTACAACCAAACAAATTTGTAATTTAAAATACTTTTGAAAAAGGTAAGATATAATAATATTTTTATTATTTTTTTTTTCAAAATCATTTCCATTCTGGTGAGAAATAGACGACGTTTTAGTTTGATGAATGATGCCAAAAAGTATAGTATAACTCTTCTTCTTTTTTAAGAACTAGCAAACATAAATTGGTAATTTAAAACACTTTAGAAAAAAAATGTTAGATATAATAATATTTTCATTGATTTTTTTTTTCAAAAGCATTTCTATTCTAGTGAGAAATAGACGGGATTTTAGTTTGATCAATGATGCCAAAAAAATGTAGCATAACTCTTTTCTTTTTCTTTTTTGAGAACTAGCATAACTCATTGAAATTTGAGATATACACACACAGATATATATATATATATATATATATATATATATATATATATATATATATATATATATATATATATATAGCTTATGCAAGTTGTGTTTGATTAATTTAGAAAGGTGTTGGACTCATTCTTGTAAAATTTGAATAAATAACTACTCCCAACATAACTTGTCTCGTACTTTGTCTTTCTTTTGGCATTTTCCTCATTTAATTATTTCCGTGCTCTTATTTTGTTGAATGAGAAGTTGATAACTTTAATAAATTAAGCTAATTCAATTTTTTTAGAGCTGGTTTCATAACGCTCTTGTTTCTTGTTTCTTATTTCTCATTTTTTTTTAAGAAACAAACTTATTTGATAATTCATCCCGTTTCTTGTTTTCAAAATTTAAGAAATGTTTCTAAAATTGGGGCTGAATTTAATATCTAAATTTTATTATTATCTAAAATTTCTACACGTGAGTTTTTAGTAAGGTCATATCAATTTTTTTTAAAAAAAAAAGAAAAGGAAGGGTAAAGCTGTTTAAAATCCTTGCTTGATTCCCTCATTTGAATTAATAAAAAAAATTCATTTTAGATTGGAAAGATGTGACAAAAATAGCAGGGAAATTGCATTTTTTGGATCCATTTGATTTTTTCTTTGGATTTGAGAACCCCTTTTTAAAAACTGATTATTTTGGACCCCTTGATGAAGAAAGTGATGTAAAAAAGAGAAAATTTGTAAGGTGAAATGACTATTGTGCCCTCATTATATTAAACACACTCCATACAATTAATTACATCCTTCACCTACCTAACCACCCCAACTAATGAATTAATTTCAACCCAACTAACACTAATTTGAAACAAATTTTCATATGACATCCTTTTTTCACAAAAAAATCAAAAGTTCTAAACTCAAAGGTCCCACATTCTACTTCACAAGATCTCTTTTTGTTCAACCTACACATTTGGTTTCACAACGTTCGAGAACAAGTAAGCATACTATGTTATTTTCCAATACATTCATTACATTTTAGTATCAGGCCATGAAAACCACATGAAAAAAAAAAGTTTAAATGCATTCTATCAAAAAAATCCCAGCCTGGTCTCAAAGTGATAAGGTAATCCTAATTCTCAGCCTAAAGATCCAAGCATTTGAAGCAAGAACCTTTGAATCAAAGAGATTAACACCTCCTTATACGAATTTTGTATCAACCAAGAGATAAGGCTAGAACTTGATTACCTCTTAAGGTCAAAGATCAAGAAGCAAGATTTGGAAATCTTGTTCTAGATTGAGTCACGCCACAATCAAACTTGTTCAAGGCTCGATTGCATGGCTCGGTTGCAATCTATCACAAGAATTGCAAGAACACTGAGAAATGGCAAAGGTATGTTGCTAGATTTCTAAGAAAAAGGTCTCAAACATGAGAATCTTGTTTTCATTCATTCAAGTTGTGTTTTCACAAGCAATACATATCCCTTTTATAGGCAATGAATTCTTGTACAATACTTCCCCAACTACCCCATTTAATGATCTTCCCAACTACCTCATTAATGAACTTCCCAACTACCTCATTAATGATCTTCCCAACTACATCATTATATGACAAACAAAGAAAACTAAAATTACAATTAAAACATCAAAATAAAACAAATGTGCTATCTTGTAATTGGACTTTGAGGCATAACAATAGATGTTCCTGGGTCACATCATCCATGGTCAACTTCAATCTTGCACACATTGACCTCCAAAGCTCCAAATGGTCCATCCTCACTTGAATTAGGTTGTAGCACATGAAATTGAGGTTGAGCCAAGCCTATACAATTTTGTAGATGAAGAATGAATGCTTGTTGGAGTTTCTTAGCCTTGGATCTTGTAATAGGTCCGGTTGGAACTTGTGGAACACCATGATTCTTATCACAAAGTCTTGCTGGTCAAACTTAAATCTCGGCTGGGAACTCATGAATTCCAATTGGAAACTTTTTTCGATATGAAAGAGCCACCGAAAAAAGTTCCCAATTTGGAAAACAGACTAGGAATTTCGACAGTTTTTTGAAATCTTATTTTTTGTTGCTTATGCATTTTTCTTCTGTCTTTTGCAGTCATGCCATGTGTTTGGGTGTGTTTTGGGGGTATGTAGAACTATAGGGAAAAGGATTATGATGGTGGTGAAGTTAGAGGGTTGGATGTTGACATTGAAATTATGTTTGAGGAGTTTTTAGGTCGGGCCTATGAAATAAGTTGTATAGATCAAAATGAGTCCAATTGAGGTCCAAAGCCCCTGCATTCGTTATTAGAAATGACGTAGACCTAAAAAAATTTCTAACGTGGAAAGAAGTATCTTCAATTCTCCTCTATATATCCACCTTGCCGAAGTTTTCAAGAAGCTATGCCTTTCGACCATATCCCATTCCATGTACGATACCAAATATTCCATATAGCGGAAATTTCATTATCCTTCCCATATTATGAAGTGAAACATAACATAGGGCACGGAATTTCATTCTCCTTCCCATATTATGAAGTGAAACATAACATAGGGCACGAAATTTCATTCTCCTTCCCATATTATGAAGTGAAACATATACCCACATACATGTCTACACCCACGTACATGCCCTTTACGTCTACATATACGGAAGTGCAAGATTCCTCATATCATCCATATACATCCACATCCCTCCCATATGACATAATTCAAGAAATTCTATCTACATCCACATACTTCCCATAGAATATAGGTGAAGAAGTTGTTCCATCAACCTTACCACATAGTATGGGTGAAGAATTTGCTCCATCGACCTTCCCACATAGTATGAGTGAAGAAGTTGTTCCATCGACCTTCCCACCTAATGACGGTTCTGAAGTTGTTCTATCTACCTTTCCATATTTGCCTTTCACATCCATATATATGTTATTTACATCCATACTTGGGAATGATGTGGACTATTTCTATGATTGGGGGAGAATATAACTTGGGGGATGATGAGGTGAGAGAGGAAGGAAATGAGGCAACATATGGAGGAACTCAACGGTCAGATGAAACAAGAGATGAGAAGCTAGAGGAAACAACATATTATATGGTAGAAGAGACAGACAATGATGAGCTGGAGGAGGCAGACGATGATGGTCATGATCATCCAGCATATGATGATCATGTACATAACACATATGTCCACACTACACCCGTGCATGTAGCACGAAACCCTAATGTACTTGGATCGTCAAGTAATCCAACCATCATGCCAGGTAAGTATTATTCGGTTAAAGATATTGAGGTTGGAGAGATATTTTTATCCAAAAAAGATCTGTGCATGAGGTTGTCTGTACTGGCAATGAGGGCGACTTTGAATTTAGGGTTAAAAGGTCAAATCCAAAACTATACAAAGTTGTATGTATTGTTAAGAAGTGCACATGGAGACTTCAAACTATGCAGATAAAGGGGAGTGATATATTTAAGGTGTCAAAGTACTCTAACACCCAGACATGTCAGCATCTTATGTTGAAACACAATCACCAACAAGCTAGAAGTTGGGTTATTGGTACTCTGTTAAAATTGAAGTTTGAATATGTTGGTCATAGTTATAGGCCGAAGGATATCATAAGTGATATGCTACAAAGGTTTGGTGTTAACTTAATTATGACAGAGAGTATATGGCAAGAGAAGAAACATTAGTATTTGCCAGGGGGTCGCCAAAAGAGTCGTTTAAACTGTTGCCAAGATTTTGTGAAGCTTTTCAAAATTGAAAATCCCGGTACAATATTCAACTTGGAACTTGAGGATGGTAGGTACTTAAAACATGTATTTATGCCATTAAGTGCATCTATTAGAGGATTCTTGAATAGCCTTCAGCTAGTACTAGTGGTAGATGTAACACATTTAAGGGAGAAGTATAGTGGTAAGCTTTTTATTACAACTGGTGTGGATGGTAATGGTCAACTTTACCCGATCGGGTTTGCGATAGTTGACGGAGAAACAAAAGTAGCGTGGTCATATTTTTTTTGACAAATGAAACGTGCAATTGGAGATGTTTGTAGTTTGGTTGTTGTGTCAGACATACATGCAAGCATATGTAAGGCAGTAACAAAGGAGATCCTTGATGCATTTCACTGTATATTTCTTCACCACCTAGGTGATAACTTGATGAAAAAGTTCAAGAGATAGGATCTTAGAGGCATTTTTATCCTTGCAGCAAAAGCATTTCGGGAGTCAGAGTTCAATACTTATTGGGAGAAACTTCTGATGGCTGCTAGACAATACTTAGAAGGTATCGGGGTACAACGGTAGGCTCGAGCATTCCAATGTGGGCAAAGATACAATCAAATGACAACAAATCTTATAGAGTGTATGAATTCAGTTTTGAAGGATGCACAAGAGTTACAAATCACTACCCTTTTGAATCACATTAGAGGGTGGCTTCAAGTAAAATACTATAGGCATCGAACTAAGGCCTATGAATTCAGTTTTGAAGGATGCACAAGAGTTACAAATCACTACCCTTTTGAATCACATTAGAGGGTGGCTTCAAGTAAAATACTATAAGCATCGAACTAAGGCCTCCAATTGGCCACATCGAATAGCAAAGTACATATGCAAAATTATAGATGCAACAGGAGATAATTTGAGGAGACATATAGTTAAGCCAGTTGATTAGTTCGAATTTAAGGTAGAAGATGGCTATTTGGTTGGATGTGTCAATATTCAAACGAGAACTTGTATATGTCGTGAGTTTGACTACTATGAAATTCCATGCTCTTGTGCAATTGCAGCATGCACATTCTGTAATGTAGACCCATTCACATTTTGCTCTAAAGCCTACCATGTCGAAACGTGGTTGGATGCATATGAAAGTCTCATACATCCACTTGGCCACATTTCGAAGTGGAAGAGATCACCAGAGTTTATTGACTTCGAAGTTTTACCTCCTAAACAAGTTTCTAGGGTAGGTCTTCGTCAGACGTTGAGAATACCATCAACAAGAGAAGTACGACGAGTCCACAAATGCACTCAGTGTGGTAATCTCAAACACAATAGGAAAACCTGTTGACAACCATTCAACACTGTGTAGACCAATATTTGAACTTATGTATCATCCAATATTTAAACTTATGTATTATTCAGGTTATCCAGCATTTAAGTTTATGTTTGTTTAATGATATCCAATATTTAAACTTATGTATTATCTAGGTTCATGGATGATAGGTGAAAAAAAAAAGAAGCAAGTACTGATTTTTTTCATTGTCTCAAGGACAACTGGGAATCCGATCCTAGATTTCCCAATTTGTGTATCCGATCGGGAAATAAAGGACCAAATTCCCAATTGTCCTTGAGACCAAGAAAAAAAAAACCAGTACCTGCTTTTTCCCTATTTTTCACCTACATGTCACTATATATAATACAACAAATGTAGCAAAAGCAATTAAACTAAAACATTATATTTGGTTCCATTCATTCAAACAACACATGAACTAAAAAAATGCTCTGTTCACCTAAAGTTATACAACATATTAACGTCTATAAAAATCTATCATATCTTGACTAAGGGTATCCATATTGGATCCCGTTACAACATATTCAAAAAACTTAATAGTGAATATACCACAATCCCCATTATTAACCTATTAGGGTACATCAGACCGTCTGTGAATCTTCCAAGGTTGTGTGGAAGTGAGGGTCGTTCATTCATGACGTCGCATCTAGCCAATAAATGGGATGATATGGTGCACACGGTCTTCAACTCTTGCTCCAACTCTATGTCTGTACTAAGTGTCACAGCAAATCTATAACAATAAGCTCTCCCGTTTGAAGGTCAACACATAGCAACACCCAGTGCGTCCTAAATATGTTAAATGGCAGATACACCGCGTCAACTGTGCTCCATGCAATGGTATGGTCCGAGTGTTTGCCCATAACACAGTTTATGACTCTGTTGAATCGATTCCAATCGAACTCTTCGTTCGTTTGCCCATTGTGAATGAAGTGTTCGTAGACGTTTGTTCGTCTCAAAAAGTCTTGTTCCATACAATTGGCTAGTTAGTGAATGTGAAAAGTGAATACACATACCGTAACGACTATATCTTCAATGACAAACTTCCGACGACATAAGTGGGAGTGGATGTTCGTCTTCGTCCAAACAAAGAGGAATAATGCGTCAATTACTTACACAACAAAGTCATTAAGTAGTTATTCAACACTCACCATTTCAAAAATGTGGCAGGTAGGTTGACTATGTACCTCGTCACTTATCCACTGGGATGAGGTTAACAAAGTTTGAAACCAACGTTTGTTATGAGTTGCATACACGTTTGTGCGCTCTTCATGATCTATGTTCGAGTCATCTAACCACTTATGAAACTTATTATCCACACGTTCAGGTATGGGGCACATCGGGTCATAAGTCTTTACCTTCCTCTTCTTACTATATGGCCTTGTGTCAACCCATGGAGAGCGCAATTTATATGCAGGTCGTCGATTACGCTTCCCCCGATGAGATGCATCTTCTCCAAGTGCTGTTACCTCCCAAATTGAGTCCGAATCGGCATCCGTGCCCTAAATGGACACAAGTATAACAGAATTAGGGAATTGAAATGACAAGTGACTTAAGTTTGAAAGTGGTTACCCCGATCTTTGGTTGGATGAGCTTGTTCAATTTAGTAGTGTCCACTGTTGATTGGGAACCCAAAACCTGAACGTAAACCAACAAATTCAAAAGTGGTTAACAAATTAGTTGGTATAATCCTAAAACAGTTAAACCACAAAGTTTGTTTACCGCCTCCGACTTTGCGTCTGAATCATCTTTGGGTCCAACATGTACCGACTCATCAACCTTCTCCACATCTCTGGTGGGTGTATCCCTATTCCCATCGTCTCCAGCATTGGGATCGTTGGCTCTGTCAAGCCCTTCGGATGGATATCCTTTGTCAGATGGACCATCTCTCACATCGGGATGTTCGACTCCGTCTTCTCTTGCATTGGAATCTTCGGCCTTGTCTTCTCCCTTGGATGGGCCACCCTTGTCAGTTGGATCATCATCTGACCCAAAGTACTTGGTTGGATCCACAACTTTCATCTGCACAACATTCAACGTATTAATAACATGTTTATTCAAACAAAAATTAGCATATTAGTAACACGTATCTTGGAAAGTCATCTCAAGAACCTTTTGATGGCCTTCAAGTCCGACTCCATACTCTCGACACGTCCATCGAGCTTCTTTAGCCACCTACTGCATCTATAACTCCACTCAGTCTTCTTTGTCTTCTTCTTCTTCTACCTGGTCTGGTCATTCACTTTCACAGTCTCCTTCTCTATATCCATATCCATGTCCACATACATCCACAGGAACGTCATTCTATATTTCCACATCCAATCCTGACACCTTCTCATTCTCTATCTCCTTCTTGTTCACTTTCTTCTTACCTTTAGCATTTTTAGAAACTTTAGGTGATGCAGGTAAGGATTGGAAATGTGTGGACCCCACTACTTCATCAATGGGTTGTAGTTCATTGTCTTCGCCCATTTCAACTCTATCAAGGGTATGAGCAAGTGGGTGATGGTGCATGCTGGGGTTCCATCTTGTGGTTCATAAATTGGATCTCTTCATTAGAAGGGAAAAGATCTGTTGTGATTGTAGCCTATTGGTTGGGTTGTCGAAGCCCTCCAAAATATTTACTGATTCTTTAAATCTAACTTGTAGAAATAGTGGACCAGGTCAAATCCCAAGGGAACCAATCGAATTAACTTCTCAAAGTAAAATAATAAAAATAAAATAAAATAAGGGGGGTTTGAATTGTTGAACAAAATTGTAATTAAACAAAGAAAAAAATGAATAAAAAATCAATTTTATAAACCTTCCAATTCAAGGGTGTAAATTTCATCCAATTGTAATCTTGATCATAGGCTTTAAAAAAAAATCAATTTCAATTTCTTAAATTCAAGAACTTAGTCTACTTATTTAGAAAAGCCATAACAAGTGTAAATTCTCCTATTTTAACTTATTCTGACCAAACATCAAAATCAAAACTTACCATTTAATCAATTGGGCACGATAACGTTCTATATCGATTAAATAATAGCATTAAAAACAATGAGAATGACTAAACAAAAACTAACTAATCGAGATAACTACAAATTAATTAATTTTGTTTCTTTATTTCTCTAGAGTCTATTATGCAAGCTATGTAAAATGGAAAAGCCATAACTACACACACATAAGTCAACCCCTTGCTACATAATTTAATCAATTGTGACAATTACGAATCACAAAATCATAGATAGCAATAAATCGATTGAAACTAAATTAAGGCGTCAATTTAATTTAATAACAATCAAAATCATGAAAGTAAAAACAAGAAATAAAGAATTCTTGAATTAAAGACAAAATTTCAATTTGGCCCAAAGCCTCACAAAATTACAATTGAAAATTAAATCACTCTTGAATCAGAAATTAAAACTTAGCCACACATGGTGGAAAAGTAATAAAAACTGTGAAGGGGTAGGAACATACAAAAAAAAAATGCACCCTACACTTTTCTCACAAAAAAAAACTCAAAACTCTTCATTGTCCCCTACTCAATGCACTGCCCTCCTTTTATAGGGAGAAGCTTCAACTAAAAATAGTTTTCAACTAAAAATAGATGTATTATCTCTCTCCTAAACTCATGCTAAAAATTGAATGAAGAAGCATTGTTCTCCATGCATTTCTCCCGTTGGTTGAAGAATAGGAAGAAGTCTCACATTTGAAGAAAACACCATGCCAGCTGCAATACAAATTGAAATTGGTTAATGGGCTAAAATGGCTTAATTGGCCCAATTCCATTTCACTTTATTTATTATTTTTCTTTTCTCATTTTCTTTACAACTTCTGTATTCAAACTTTTATTTCATTTCTTTTAATTTTATTTTATTTCCAATTTTCTTCTTCTTCTTTCTATTTTCAATTTTCCAATTTTTGTTTCATTTCTTTTCCAATTTCATTTCAATTTATGAATTTAAACTAAAATATTCTTTTTAGACTAATTCTACCAAATATTTGGCAATTTACCACCTAAACTAAATTAAACACAATTTTAACAATAAAGCACAATATTCAATTAAAATGTAAGGAAATTAGACACAATAAATGTGATTAATTAATACTTATCACCTGTGTAAAAAAGACTTAGTTCAAGTACAAAATATGTCAAGTATGAAATATAAAAATGTGGATGGGAACTCTAACTAACCACTCTTGCCACAAATATCTCGCTGCAAAGTGGTGTGTATGAAGGCAGGTGGGAACAAAACCATCTGAGAATGCGTGGGATGGCTATGTCATTCAACCGAGTTGCAACACGTCTCATCAAGGATGAAACAATCTCATATCCCTAAACCCGCAATAAGTAAATACAAAATTTAAATGTCATGAACGCTATATGAAGTAATTAAATAGCCTCAAATTGTGCTAACCTGGAATGCATGTGGAAAACCATAAAGATTATATGTCTCTTTGCTTCTTCACTACAATTTGTTTCTCCTTATATGACTCAGCTTTTCCCTTTAATGCTTTTTGTAAAATTTTCATCGTCATATCGAATATTATCTTTCTCCAATCCTCACTATAGAAGGTTCCTCAATCATCAATTATATTGTGGAGGTTGGTATTTATTTGTTGTTTATCTCCCTCCTCATCATCGCCAACTCAATGAAATAAAACAGGGTCACCTTAACTGCATCCTCATCATCTCGAAACTCAAGTGTGGAGAATAATTTATCCAAATATTCCCCCTTCATCCCTTCTTTACCATCGAAGTACAACTCTCTAAGTCTATTGGAAAACAAAGTCCTCCTCAAAGGTCTGTTCCCATGTTTAAGCTCAGCTATCATGTCAAACTCTTGCTTACCAAATGACATCTTTTAACCCAATAACTTGAAACTCATTACATTTGCCCTAGTCTCATTTACCTCCCTAAGAATGATATAATGAACCAACTGCCCATTAAACATTATGTTCGTATCTAATAATGCGTCAAAGCATGCTTGCATAAACATTGCTAGTTGGGATAGAGTGAGCTTATTTTTTTATATTTTTTATTGGTTCTACCTAAGTGAGCACAACAAGTCATGGTTGTAGGAAAGTGATCATTGGGAGGAATTTTCTCAACCAATTCCATTGTCAATCACCTATATATATACATTTCAAATCATTACCTCAATGGACAAAAAATAATAATAATTAATAATAACAAAAGAAAAGGATAAAAAAGAAAAAAAAAAGGAAACTGTCATTTTTCTCGATAAGATATTTTCCCAGTTTGCAACTCGGTCCTCAAACCAAAAAAATGTTCTTGGTAATCCCGATGAGTATCGTTCACCAGGATTTCTGACGATGATGAATTCTGACCGAAGATTCATCTTCTGTTTCGACAAATACAGCCCAAATCACGAAAAAAAAATGACCCTAAACACATATCCAACACCACAAAACACATAGAACTTACATTTAAAGGAGTTGAAGGGTCATAAAACTCAGAATAACAAATTGAAACACACGTAATCGAAGTTTCGAAAACCAAATCCTTAACCTTAGAAAACGCTATTAAAGGATCAAAATACATACTTGAGGTCTATTTTTTATCGATAATCGTTTCACCAGTTGAAAGCCACTGAAAAGAAAGGAGAAATTTGCAACAGTGGGAACGGGATGGGAAGAACGAATGAGAAATCGAATGGGTTCACCTTTTTCCTCTTTTTTTTTTTTTAACATACAAGGGCAAAATATTAATTTTACTTACATAGGGGTCCAAAATAATTAGTTTTTAAAAAGGGGTCTCAAATCCAAAGAAAAAATCAAATGGGTCCAAAAAATGCAATTTCCCAAAATAGTAGATAAGTCTCTTTTTCTCTTAAAAGAATTTTAATTATTTAATTTAATTTCGAAAGTAAAATTAATTTGATATATTTAAGACTTCTATTAAGTGATAAGATAACAGATGTAACAAGAATTTTGTTAAGTATTAAATGGATAAAAATAACAAAGAGATTGGATGTTGAAATTTATTGGTTAAATTAGGCCCCGTTTGATAACGTTTCCGTTTTGTGTTTATTGTGTCATGTTTCTTGTTTCTTGTTTTTTAAGAACTAGAAACAAGAATATATTTTGTAACTATTTCTATTTCTTGTTTCTTGGAAAAAATAAACAAAAACAAAAACTTGTTTGATAACTATTTCTTGTTTCTTGTTTTTTTCCCCCCTCTTTTTTCCATTTTTATAGTTTAAATTGAATTTAGTTATATAATATAAAAAAAATAAATATAGCATGCATTAAAGCATATCAAAAGCAATTATCAAAAGTTTACATTATTTAATACAAATACGTTCCAATGCAAAATTAACAACAATAATAAAGTTGTTTCTATCCTTCAAAATTTCAAATGTTATCCACATTTGATATGAAACGTTATCTCTCACTCAAGTCATTCGCCTTAAATCATGTCGACTTAAATCCAACTCAATTATATTGTTTTGTAAATGTCGTAGTTGTAAAATATTAAAGTGAGGTTAAATGTATGTTTTAGTCAGCAAAATTTATATATTACAAAATTCTATGGATCAAAAAAGCAAAGAACATCTCTAGGCACCTCCTTGCCAATGAACCAATGAACAATTTTTGGGAATTTAGAGGAACGTATTATATAACAAATAGAAACGGCATAGACAAAAACTACTTTTAGTAGTTTCTAAAATTCAGCCCCAATTTTAGAAATGTTTCTCAAATTTTGAAAACAAGAAACGGGATGGATTATCAAACAAGTATGTTTCTTAAAAAATGAGAAACAGAAAGAAGAAAGATGTAACTCCCTACATTTTTAGGTAATATTAATTTACACTTTTGGACTTAATTATAGGTTTAACCTCTCATTTAAATTAATTTTGGATAAATTCTGGAATGTTTGGCTCGTTACGCCATTGTTTGAAGTTTAATTTAAAGTTTTGAGCTGGGCAAGCTATTTTTCTTTTACCCAAACGTTTTGGAGTAATTAAGGGTGCATTTGGAGCACCGTGTTGGGTTTGGATACTTTTGGAATCCAAACCCAAAACGTTGTTTGGGCCACTAAGTTCAAAACCCAATGGGTTTGAAACACAGCCCCATGGTTTTGAATAGTGCACTCTAAACACTGTTTTTTTATTCCTACGCTTTAGAACATTGCACCCCAAACACTGTTTTCTGATTCCTACACTTCAGAACATTTTAAAGTTAAATCCACATGCATGAAATATTTCATAACACATTAAATGCCTTGACTTCCTTTCATAATTGAAATTTTATAATCTATTAACATTACAATATAAAGTATTTGATAGTCTCTTAGAATAAATAAGTAATCCAATAATACAAGAAGTTCACCAAATGTAATTTCCAACGGTATTTGTTTACACAATACAAAATTCACCAAATATTCAAGATTGTGTCATGAAGTTGAGCTTCCATCTTTGATCCTTTTTCATTTGTGAAAGTATCATTTAATTCACCTACATAAATATATAAAATATATGATTATGTGAATACCAATAATGAAGTAAAATAAAGAGATTCTTTATTAAATGCAAATAAAGAGACTTAGAAAATATACATAAAGACCCTAAAAATCTAAAATTGTAAAGGAGAGAAGTTTATGTTTGGATAAAGATGCATATCTCTTGAAAGTTCACACTAACAAAGATTAGTAAGCTGATGAACTATAATATGTAATATCATGACAAATATACAAAATTGTGACTCATACCCAAGGTTCGAAATGTCGATGTCGATGGAAATATCGAGGTCCAAATTTTATGGAAATGTCGATGGAAATGGAAATGTCGATGGAAATTTCGGGGGAATTTACGGAAAATCGTGGAAATTGATAGAAATTGTTTGAATTAGCCAATGAAACTTTGATTGTGGCTTAATTAGACTATAATTGACCATTTCTAAGCATTACATCTAAAAACAAAGATAATATTTAGATATAAATATCAATTGAATATTTGAATTGTCGATGCGAGCAGGAATTTGAGAAAAAAAATATAGATATTGATTAAAATTATTTGAGTATATCATGAAACTTTAATTATGGCTTAATTATAACATATTGATTTATTTTAACATCATATAATATATGTAAATTATATGTAATATTTATATTCAATGAGACTTTAATTATGATGATTTAATCAAACTAAGTATAATTAACCATTCATAAATCCTAATTGACTACATAAAATAATATTAAATATTGGTAATTAGAGTAAATTATTTAATATAAAATGTACATGTCTAATACCAAAAAGATGATCTTGGAGCATCTAATCCAGAATCTTGATAATTCTGATAAAAATTACAATATTGCTCCCAAGTCATCCTATATTGAAAATGTTGAACATAGTTGCTTACATGAAAACGATATGACTCGTACGGCCAACATATAGACCCTATTCGTGGATACATCTCATCAGTCGATGGTCCTTGATTTTCAGATGGATGGAGTGTGTAAGTGGAGAATGTAGATAACTTTTTCCCTTTTTAAATTTGAATATTAATTTGTTTCATTGTTTATTGTTTATAAAAAAAAATAATACATGAAAAACAAAAAAGTAATTTAGTAATCAGTATGCAAATTTGACCATCTTACATTAAAAAAAAAAAAAAAAAAAAAAAAAAAAAAAAAAAAAAACGAAATTTCGCCGACATGTCGCCGACACCTCGAAATTTCGAGGAAATTTCGACATGTTGGCGAAATTGGGGGGGAAACGACATCCCCCCCTGTACGGCATGTCGAACCGGTCGACATGTCGAAATTTCGGTCGAAATTTCGACATGTCGATCGAAATTTTATACTATGCTCATACCCCCCACTAAATTTATAAAAGTAAACATCTAACAGTGAATTCGTTGAATATATATATATTGGCTATAAGAACAAACATAAAGAAAAAAACTCACTCACAAAAGAAAACATCATTCTTAGTTGCAGAACACATTGATCGATTGGCGTAAGGCTGCAGAATAGTTGCAGAAACAGAAGCAGAATCTGGTTGGTAGTTTGAGACTAGAGAAATCTTGAGCGTTGCATGCAAATCTTTGGTTTCTTCATTCGATGGGGTACAACCAGCTTTTGAGCATTTTGAGGCCTTAGCCAATGAAAGGAGGAAAATGAAGGTTGAAAAAGGTTAAGAAGAAGGAAGGAAAAGTGTAGATGATAAGCTATTTTGTAAAATTTCGAGAGGATTTAAGGGCATAGAGAATGAAGAGGGGAGAAAGGGAGAGAAAATGGGGAACTAAGGGAATTTGAGGGGCACATCCAGCAGGAATAATGTGTATTACACTTTTTTTTTTTATTTCGTAAAAGTTCAGCGTGCAATAATTTTTTTTCAAATCAATTTTTTGCCATTTTTTTCTCCACGTCTTTCATAGCATATTTTATAAAATGCTATATTGAAAAGCTATAAAAGATGATATTTCTTGTAGTGTACCATTCTTTTCTTTTTAGATGGTACATGACTTACGAGGTGTGTGGAGAGGGCGTTCAGCTTGGCGAGGTTATGGAGACAACGTCAGACCTGACTTCCTTAGTTTCTTAGAAAATTCATAGTTTCATGTTTTATGCACTGATTGTTTATAACATTTGTTTGTGATTATTTAAAAGCTCAATGTCCATTAAGTTTTGTAAATTTAGGTTTTATCGAGATCCCGAACTCAAAATTTTGTGAATTTTGATTAGTTTTAATTGTTGGGATTTATGTACTAAAGCCTTGTAATTAATGATTTATTTAATAATTAATAATAATTTTGATTATTTTATTTGCAATATAATATTATCCATTATATGAAAAATCCAAGGTTATTAGTGTAATCTTGAACAGTATGTGGTTGACATACGAGAGGATCATGTTCAAGAAATAACCTAAAATGTCATAGTATATGGATAAGGTTGAGTGTCTTATCTTGGTAACACTATTGATACGACCCACTTTGTAATAGTTACAAATGATTTGATCAAAATCGTTCATGTGGAGACATGTGAGTGAGGGTATCTTATACAATGAGTTTGTGTAAGATTGATCACGAAATATTTAATATCTCTTTATAAATCCGTTAATCGAGAAGATTAATATTTCATCAGAATGATCATCTGCCACTCAATCTTAATCCTGAATGAGTTATGAACTCCTACCTATGAGAGCTTGTCCTTTGATTTGCATGAGTGAGAGTGGCTTTTGTAACCGATTCAATATGCCTATCATTTTGGAGACTTGATGATAACTCTTTATAGAAGAGTTATTTTTACTTGAATTCTCTTGCTAAACCTTGCTTGTTTGAGGTATTTTGGTAGCTCTTTGGTTACTTAAGTCCCTAATTTAGTGCTTTATTGCTTATTTGGCTAAGTATTGAGGAAACCTTAATTAATGTTTGGATTCTTGCAATTCATGAGCTGATTTGTTGCAATTTGTGTTTAAGGTAAGAGCAGAATTAATGAATAGAGAAATGAGTACAGTGAAGCTTTATGAGCTGAAATGCTGCAGCAATCTGTCTCAGTACAACTCCAAATCTCACACGTGCAAGGATTCTCATTAATTGAGCTGTCCAATTTTAGCCTAGCTGGAAAAACGTGGACCAATAGAATGCTGCCATATTTTATTCCCTGTCTATTCAGCCCTGATTTTGATGAAAAGGATGAGGTATTTTAAGATTGGCTGATGGAATTAAAGAAAAAGAGGCTGAAAAAGGAAGCTGGTACGAAAAGGCGAAAAGAGGAGCTGAGAAGAGGCTGTCTACTTTGGGGAAAGAAGCTGAGGAAGAAGGAGGAGTCCTTTAGAAGCTTCACCTGAGAAATTCTTTTCTCTTCTTATTGTCTTCTTCCTTTTATTGCTTTTCCATTTTCTTCTTGATTGCTGTAATGGAGTTTCTAGTAGCTTTTAGGAGTTTTATTTCTGTTATTATGAACTAATTAGCTTAAGGCAAGGATTAGGAAACTCTTATATTGTAGAGAGGTTCAATCTATGTGGTTTTATGCTGTTGAACACTGATTTGAAGTGTTTTCAATGTTTATGATGAATTATGTTTGGCCAACCTTTTTCATCTACTGTTTTCTTGACTTTTGGGAAGAAGAATAGGAAACTGATTGCTTCAATTCTCACTAAGACTGATTACAAGTTGAGCTTGCAGTGAAATGGGTAGGTTAGGGATAATCACCCACTTAGTGCACATAAGTAATGAGCTTATTTTGAGTAGTTTAAATGGAAATTTAGCTACAATTTAAGGAAATATGGGAAGATTCCGTGTTGGAATGCTGTGTGGTGCGATTTAGCATAAGTTTTGCTACAGCATTGAATCCTCAAAACAGTATAAGAAACCCCTAATCCAAGCTTGCTTTTAACTCTAAGTAATTTCACCTGCTATTACTTGTTTTAGCTCTTTTACTTGTTATTTTAAGCTTGTTATTGGTTAAGTTAGGTTTGTTTGATTTCTTTAAAAATCCCTTGAATGTTGTTTTTATTTGATTACCCTTTTTATCACTAAAAGCGAGCTCAAGCTTAGTAAAATTCATGGACTAATCCTTGAGGAGAACGATATAAATATACTTATCACTTGCTGCATTAGACTGTGTATACTTGCACATTTAGGGTGTTTCCATTCTAAAATTGCATACACTCTGTTAAAGTAACACTTGACCAAATAGGGAGTTGGGAACATAATCTCACAAGATGGAATTCACTTCTTTTCGTATAGGGCAAGTAGATGAGTAGTTCCCTTAAGTGCTAATTTCGGGACTTGAACAATGGAGCTCCACCCCTCTCACTGGCTTGAGAGAGACTTAATTTATAATTAGATTATAAACATATTGTTCATTAGAGGATCAGTGGTACTTAAAGTGCATGATGTAATTATAGGGGTAAAACGAACTTTTGACCCAACAGTAATTACGAACAACTCGTGAATGATCAACTTGCATATAATGATTATATCTATGGTCACAACTTGTCCTACAGTGCATAAGAGTGCAACTTTAGGTCTATAGTGAAGTGACTCTAGAGTTAATGAATGAAAATTGATTAATTAAAAAGTTTAATTAATTAATTTTGTATCATTGGAGCTTATAATCTGTAGGTCCATAAGGTCCCATTGTTAGCTCATAGTAATACTAAAAGATCAATTTAGTTGAAAGAAAAATTTGAAATGTTCAAATTAATATTTAATATATTAGATATATAAGAGAAAAATATATTTAATGTATTCGATACATTAAACATTAAAATAATTAATGTATATTAAATCCATTAAATAGAAGATATTTATAGAATTTGAATAAGATTCAAATAAATAAATATCGTATGAGATTTGAATGAGATCTAAATAAATATAAGATATATTTTAATATATTAGATATTAAAATATAATATTTTAATTTTGACAAAGATTTTCCCTTGGTCTCTATAAATAGGACCCTTGAGTTGATCCATTAGACACAACACATATTTTCTCAATAGAGAATTAAAAAATTCTCTCTAGACCTATTCCTCTCCAATCC
The DNA here is from genome assembly GCA_033996785.1 of Trichosanthes truncata. Taxonomy (NCBI): domain Eukaryota; kingdom Viridiplantae; phylum Streptophyta; class Magnoliopsida; order Cucurbitales; family Cucurbitaceae; genus Trichosanthes; species Trichosanthes truncata. Next base: position 28,880,243 of record JAWPNB010000004.1, on the reverse strand, counting down.
CTTGTGGATTTTCTTTCAAGAAGCTCCCACTAGCCTTGGTCCTGTGTTCGAGTCATAGCCAAGAAGATTTTATGGAGGAGATAAAGATCCACCAGAAATATCTTCATATTTACTCCAAGTAAGTTTGCTTAACTTTAATTTTTAGTTTAATTTTAAATAAAATCAAAGACGATCCAATGTTTCTGTTGCGGAGTGAAACGTTCATTCCTTCATTAATAACCAAATGTTTTGTTTTTGCTTACACGAGCTTCCGCTTTACTTTCAAAAGTCCATGTTTTTCATGCATGTAGTAGCGATCCTCAGAAATTTAGTCTAAGAAGTCGAGTCGTTACAAAATAGAAACAAGATCGTTATCAAACAAGCCCTTATATATTTGGTCTCTATGATTTGAAAAAAGTTAGAATTTAGTTCCTATATAGTTTTAAAAGTTAGAATTTTGTTTTTTTTTATTTGATAAAACCTCACAAATAGTCTCTATGGTTTGATTTTTTTTTTTTGAGAAAAGAGAGAAACAAAAATTAAGAGAGGCGCTGAGAAGCCCTATGCATAGCAACACTATCGTTTTGAATAGCTAATTAACCCCAAATAGGGGTTTCTTCAATCCAAAAAGCTGACCACTGATCTGTTCTAGCATGTGTAGAAAGGATATGCGCAACTCTATTAGCTTCATGAGGGATATACCAAATGCTATGGAACCCATAGATGTTGAAAAGTTGTTGAATATCACGAATCATCAGTTGGATTTCGTTTTGGTAATGATATTTCCCCAAAACTAAGTCACATACTAAATGTGAATCAATTTCAACATAGATGGGTAAACGGGCCATATCTAAGGCCATTTGGAGGCCATGTCATAAGGCGAAGGCCTCAACATGGTCCATTGAGGTTTGGAGATCAAAGTAAGCTTCCATTATGGCCATTACTTGGCCATTATGATTTCGAATGATGGCTCCCAAACTTATGGTTGTGAGATGTTTGGAGGCATATGCGTTTAGCTTATAATGAGCGATAAGTGGTGGCTCCCACTGAGTTGAAAGAGGGGTTTGGGTACACCATCTATATCCATGTAATGAGCATGTATATCTTCACAAGGAGTAAAGACCCATCCACTCTGAACTTGTGTTGAGGAGAGTTCTTCCATAAAATCTTGTGCCCAGTAGATAAGATTCACTAAATTAGTAGTCTGTGTATTCAACACAATCTTGTTTCGATTTGTCCAACATGCATAAAAACCAACCACCAACACTCCGATCATCTCTTTATCATGTTCCTCTTGAAAACTGCACAAAAAATAAAAAAATATAACAAAATTAAGGTGAATAAGGTGTCCAGCGAGGCTCCAATTGGCCCAATATATTTTTATTTTTTTACAATTCCAAGTGCATGCATCATTGTTTCTTCTTTTCTTCCACATAAACGATAAATAGGATCATCGATCACTTTCTTTTGGAAAAGGAAAGCTCTAGTAGGGAAATATTGGAACATTCTCTCCACATAAAAATCTTAAACTTTCAAGGGATAATGAGTTCCCAGAGAGTTTTCCACCATTCAGAAGTAAAAGTGAAGCTAGAAAAAGAAGGTTCAGTGGCTTTAGATTGGCTACTTTTTAGCCACTTTTTACTGAGTAAACTTCTCTCTTATCATAGTGCCAAAAGAACTTGTCTTCGTTTTCTTTTCTACCGATTGGGATGGTGAGATTTATTTTAGCTTCATCCTCACCAAATAGATCAGTTAACGAAGGTCTATTCCACTCCAAGTTATCAGTTAAAAGGTTACTGACTTCGCGATCTGAAAGGGATCTGTTTACACAATATTTCAACAAAGTAAGAGAAATGAGACACGTGTAAATGAATTTAATTTGTATTAATTTGAATGTAGTGGAGTACAATCTCTAATTTGTTCCTCTGATTCTTTCTCTCAAATGTACATCTGTCTCAGGGGCTTTGCAGCTTATTCTCGAATGTAGATTTGTCTCGAGGGCTTTACAGCTTGTTCTCAAATGTGGATTTGTTTCGAGGGCTTTACAGCTTGTTCTCGAATGTAGATTTGTCTCGAGAGCTTCACTGCTTGTTCTCGAATGTGGATTTGTTTCGAGGACTTTACAGCTTGTTCTCGAATGTAGATTTGTTTCAAGGGCTTTACAGCTTGTTCTAGAATGTAGATTTGTCTCGAGGGCTTTGCAGCTTGTTCTCGATCATTCAAGTCTTTTAGTCTTCAAGGGTCTGGTTCAGAAGTGTTTGATTTTCAAGAGTTTAGGGAGTCTTTTGGTCTTTGTTTTTTAATTATCTCTAAGTTCTCTAGAGAATTTCAACTTCTAAACCCCTCAAATGGAGAAGGGAGCTCTCTATTTATAGAGTTCTCCAAGGCTTCTAGATGGGCTTGGGCTTGACTATTGGACTGGGCCTGGTGGACTTTGCTGCTTATGGTGTCTCATTTGGGCCTTGTCTAAAATTAGCCCAAATTTCATATAACCCAATTGCATATTTGGATTTGACTCAATTTAATTTAGGGATACTTGCAAATTTAAATAATCCCTAATTAAATAAATAATTTTGTCTCTAATTTTAATTAATGACATGGCAATTTCTGATTGGCCAAAATTTCTATTCCAACAGGGTATTTAAGAGCATTTAGGTGAAAAGAGGTTTCACGGGGTATCCACTGAGCATCATATACATCTATCTGTTGTCCATTGCCAATCTTCCATCGCCCACCTTTTTTGGCTAATTCCCTTCCCTATAGTATGCTACGCTAGGCATAGGAAGGATGTGACCCTATAGTTGTATCCAAAAATTCACTTTTTGGAAAGTAGCGAGTCTTTAGTATTCGTGCAAATAAAGAATGAGGTTGATTGATTATTCTCCAAGAGTGCTTTGCAAGAAGTGCTTGGTTAAAAAGAGTGATGTCACAAAACCCCATCCATTCTCTTTCTTTTGGGAGTGTCATAAATTTCCAACTGCGCCAGTGAATTTTGGCTCCAAGTTCAGAGTTGCCCCACCAAAAATTTGCTATTAGCATGTTAATTTCATTACAACAACGAATTGGTAGTTTAAAACAAGATAAAGTGTAAGTAGTGATAGTCTGTGCTACAGGTTTAATAAGAATTTCCTTCACTAATGCTAAGAAAAGGCGGCCTTTCCAACTTTGTAAAACTTTATGGATTTTCTCTTTGATGAAATTTAAAGGTGCCTTCTTGTTTCTCAAAAGAAAAGCAGGGGAGCCCAGATATTTTCCATGATCCTTCACCACTTTAACCTAAAAAATGTTAGCCAAGTTATTATGTAGCGTCTCATTGGTCTTCCTCCCAAATGCAATCTTTGACTTGTCAAAATTTATGGTTTATCTAGATGCTTTCTCGTAAGTTTTTAGGACTCACTGTATCTCGGCTTCTTCATACTTTGCTTTGAAAAAAAGTAAGTTATCATCTGCAAAGAAAAGATGACAAATAATGGGAGCACTACGTGCAATTTAAGACCAGAAATAATATTGTCAAGTTCATCTTTTCTAAGAAGAACAGATAGCCCTTCAGCACAAATTAAGAACAAATAGAGGGACAGGGGATCCCCTTGTCGTAGTTCTCTACTTGGCTTAAAAGTACACGTGACTTTGTCATTAATAAGAATAGAAAAATGGACAGACTCAACACACATTTTTATTCGAGTTATCCAAATAGGACTAAACCCCATTTTGTTCATCATGCTATAGAGAAAAGACCATTCTACCCTATCATAGGCTTTACTCATGTCAAGTTTTACAGAAGCAAAACTATTCAAAACCTACTATTACATTATCAGCTATGAGACGCCCTGGCACAAAAGCACTTTGATTTTCATAAATAATTGCAAGAATGATAATTTTTAGTCTATTAGCAAGTACTTTCGCTACTAGCTTATAACACATATTACAAAGGTTTATGGGTCAAAAGTCATTCACCGTGGTTGCATCTTTCCGCTTTAGGATGAGAACAATTGTGGTCGCATTTATATTATCGAGAATTACACCCTGATTTAGCCATTTCAAGCATGCATCTGAGACCTCCTTACCTATATGTGCCAATATTTTTGGAAGAACTGAGCTGGTAACCCATCTGGACCTGGAGCCTTTGTGGGATGCATATGTTTGAGAACCACCTGAATTTCTTCTATTGTGAAAACTCTACATAGTTAGGCCTGTATAATTTACGTTACACTGGTGGGTGTAGCTACCAAAATCTCATCAATAGCCAGCACATCAAGAGAAGCAGATTTAAAAAGATTAGAGTAATAATCAAGAAAAGCATTATTAATATTGTCTTTTTTTTTCCATCCATTCCCTTGTGGAGATGCAAATCCCAAAAATTTTGTTCTTTTGTCTCCTGTGTGTAGCTTTGGAGTGGAACCACTTTATATTTATGTCGCCCCATTGTTGGAATTTATGCCCTAAAGCCTCGTAATTAATGATTTATTTAATAATTAATAATAATTTTGATTATTTTATTTGCAATATAATATTATTCATAATATGAAAAATTCAAGGTTATTAGTGTAATCTTGAACAATATGTGGTTGATATACGAGAGGATCATGTTCAAGAAATAACCTAAAGGGTCATAGTATATGAATAAGGTTGGGTGTCTTATTCTGGTAACACTATTGATATGGGTGTCTTATTCTGGTCACACTATTGATACAGCCTACTTTGTAATAGTTACAAATGATTTGATCCAAATCATTCATGTGGAGACATGTGAGTGGGGGTATCTTATACAATGAGTTTGTATAAGACTAGACCATGAAATATTTAATCTCTCTTTATAAATCCGTTAATTGAGAAGATTAATATTTCATCAGGATGATCATATGCGACTCGATCTTAATCCTGAGTGAGTTATGAACTCCTGCCTGTGAGGGCTTATCCTTTGATTTTCATGGGTGAGACTGGCTTTTGTAGCTGATTCAATATGTCTACCATTTTGGGGACTTGACCAAATAGGGAGTTGGGAACATAATCTCACAAGATGGAATTCACTTCTTTTCGTATAGGGCAAGTAGATGAGTAGTTCCCTTAAGTGCTAATTTCGGGACTTGAACAATGGAGCTCCACCCCTCTCACTGGCTTGAGAGAGACTTAATTTATAATTAGATTATAAACATATTGTTCATTAGAGGATCAGTGGTACTTAATGTGCAATATGTAATTACAGGGATAAAATGAACTTTTGACCTAGCTGTAATTACGAACAACTCGTGAATGATCGACTTGCATGTAGTGATTATATCAATGGACACAACTTGTCCTACAGTGCATAAGAGTGCAACTTTAGGTCTATAGTGAAGTGACTCTAGAGTTAATAAATGAAAATTGATTAATTAAAAAGTTTAATTAATTAATTTTGTATCATTGGAGCTTATAATCTGTATGTCCATGAGGTCTCATTGCTAGCTCATAGTAACACTAAAAGATCAATTTAGTTGAAAAAAAAATTGAAATGTTCAAATTAATATTTAATTTGAAGTGTTCAAATTAATATTTAATATATTATATATATTAAATATAAAAGAGAAAATATATATATATTGTATTTAATACATTAAATATTAAAATAATTAATGTATATTAGATATGCCTATTCGTCCACATTAAATATGTATGTGACCTATTTGTCCACAGTTTATGCACAAACTCGGTAGACTCTCATATTGAATTTCAATCCAATGTTTTTGGTTTGCATCGCCGCTAAGTCTGAGTCCTCGACACAAGGGGTCCTAACATTTATGAGGATTTTATCAAATCATGGGGACTAATTCTAACATTCAAATCATAAGGACTAAGTTCTAGCTTTCTCAAAATCATAGAAACCAAATTTGTAATTTAACTAAATTTGTTTATAAATAATAGATGTATGAGTCCAATTCAATGAAAATATAGAGCTACTATTTGCATTTATTATTTTTTAATTAAATAAACTTATTTTATGTATTCTAAATTATACTCCAACTTTAAGAATGTTTTTTTTCAAAAAATTATTAAGTAACTTGATTTTATTTTTTTTTTGAAAGTGAACAAAATTTAGCGGTAAGTGGAATTACTCTTTCCTTTGAGGTCGGAGGTTCAAATTCTCATGCCCTACATTTGTTGTACTAAAAAAACTTAACAAAATTAGCATTACACCCTACAAAGATAAAAATAAATATATACATTGGAAATATAATAATACAAATTTATTCTCAAGTTTTTCGGATATTATGTTATTAGAAAAAATCAATCTTACATTTATTTAATTAATTGATTATATATAATCATTTTAGTTTTTTTTTTTTTTTTTTTGTTATTATTCAGTCATCTAACATTCACTCGGTCCTATATTCACCTCAACCAACCTATGTTGACTTCAATACATACAAACATCAATATATTGGTACATATATTCAAAGTCTTGTATTATCCATCTATTTAATAATTTATAGAAAAATTGAAATGATTATTTTTTTTTCCAATTCAACAATTGCAAGAATAGAAGATTGAACTCTAATTACTGATGAAGCGAATAGTGGTCATATCTTAGGGATGGCCATCTCATGCGAGAGTCCAAAGGTAACACATCTCTGTTGGGATTTATGCCCTAAAGCCTCGTAATTAATTATTTATTTAATAATTAATAATAATTTTGATTATTTTATTTACAATATAATATTATCCATTATATGAAAAATCCAAGGTTATTAGTGTAATCTTGAACAGTATGTGGTTGACATACAGGAGAATCGTGTTCAAGAAATAACCTAAAGAGTCATAGTATATGGATAAGGTTTGGTGCCTTATCCTGGTAACACTATTGATACGACCCACTTTGTAATAATTACAAATGATTTGATCAAAATCGTTCATGTGGAGACATGTGAGTGGGGGTATCTTATATAATGAGTTTGTATAAGACTGGACCACGAAATATTTAATATCTGTTTATAAATCCCTTAATTGAGAAGATTAATATTTCATCAAGATGATTATATGTAACTTGATCTTAATCATGAGTGAGTTATGAACGAGTCTGTGAAGGCTTGTCCTTTGATTTGCATGGGTGAGAGTGACTTTTGTTGCCGATTCAATAAGCCTACCATTTTGGGGACTTGACCAAGTAGGGAGTTGGGATCATAATCTCACAAGATGGAATTCACTCATTTCCTTATAGGGTAAGTAGATGAGTAGTTCCCTTAAGTGCTGATTTCGGGACTTGAACAATGAGGCCCCACCATCTCACTTGCTCGAGAGGGACTTAGTTTATGGTTGGATCATAAACAAATTGTTCATTAGAGGATCGGTGATACTTAAGGTGCAAGATGTGATTACAGGGGTAAAATGAACTTTTGACCCAACTGTAATTATGAACAACTCATGAATGATCGATTTGCATGTAGTGATTATATCAATGGACACAACTTATCCTACAGTGTATAAGAGTGCAACTTTAGGTCTATAGTGGAGTGACCCTAGAGTTAATGAATGAAAAATGATTAATTAAAGAGTTTAATTAATTAATTTTGTATCATTGAAGCTTATAATCTGTAGGTCCATAAGGTCCCCTTGCTAGCTCATAGTAATACTAAAAGATCAATTTAGTTGAAAGAAAAATTTGAAATGTTCAAATTAATAGTTAATTTGAAGTGTTCAAATTAATATTTAATATATTATATATATTAAATATAAAAGAGAAAAATATATTTATTGTATTTGATACATTAAATATTAAAATAATTAATGTATATTAGATACATTAAAGAAAAGTATATATTAAATTTGAATTGGATTCAAATTAAGAAATAGATGTCGTAGGAGAATTTTAAAAGGTTTGAATAATATTCAAATTGGTTAGATAAATATATTTTAATATATTATATATTAAAATATATTATTTAATTATCTTCCCTAGACCACTATAAATAGGACCCTAGGGGTGAGCCATTGGACATTCTTCATAGAACACACATCTCCTCAATAGAGAATTAGAGAATTCTCTCTAGACTTTTTCCTCTCCAATCCCTTGACGATTTTCTTTCAAAAGGCTCTCACAAACTTTGATCTTGTATTATAGTCATAGCTAGGAAAACTTTGTGGAGGAGATAAAGACCCGCTAGAATATTCTCCATATTTATCTCAAAAGTAAGTTTTCTTAATTAATATTATTTTTAGTTTAATTTTAAATAAAATCAAAGATGATCTAATGCTTCCGCTGCGGGATGAAGAGTTCATTCCTATCAATCTCTCCTTTGTTGACGATAGTCTTATCTTTCTAAAAGCTAACGACGTGGAGTTTGGATTCTTGAAATTCATTTTTCAAATTTATGAAAAGGCGTCTGGCCAGAGTATAAATTTGGGAAAGTCAACTTTGTGTTTTTCTCTTAATGTGATTAATGATTGTAAGGTGTTTTTGCATCAAATCCTTCCTATGACAGTTGTGGTCAATTTGGGAACATATTTGGGACTTCCTTCATCTTTTACGAAGTGTAAAGGTGCTGATTTTAAATATTTAAAGGATAGATTTTGGAAGGGGTTACAAGGGTGGGTGCAATTTGATTTTGCAATTTCTACATTCTCAAGTCTGCTGCTTCAGATTGCAGAATCACAATTTTGCAATTTGATTTTGCAATTTCCATATTTCCTGCAAACAAGATTAATTTATTTAGAACTCTATCCCAAATGCCATCATATTTATTTCTTTCTTAAATTGAAGCAATCTTTAACTATTTTCAAATGGTCTTAAGTCAAAACAATAATATATTAAGCAATTGGGAGTTAAATAAGCCTTAATTCTAAGGCTTATCACACCCCCAAACTTAAGATATTGCTTGTCCTCAAGCAATTAGAAGATAAATAGCACTTCACAAAATGATTTCAAATGGTTTTTTCTTTTTTTTTTAAAAATGTTGCCTTTCAAGAGAGGTCTCAAACTCTTAATACTTTACACAATTCCAAGATTTTCTCACATAAAACTTTTACTTTTCTTTTTCAAGGTAAAACATTCTTATACAAACCCACATATTATGCTTATTCCACCTAAGTCATAGTCATAGAGTCTAGGGTGATCTTTTTTGTTCAACAAGCTAAGCTCACTCACATTACATGCATTTTTCTTTCTCCCCCAAACTTATGAAAGCTGCTGCTAGGCCTCTTTTTTTTTTTCCTTTAAAATATTCTTTTTTATAAGAGTCTTACTGTCACTTGTACCTTCGTTCCAACTTACTAACGCTTTGTGGTGAAAATAGTTGACAACGAGCACAAATCACTACTAAGACTGTTTTCACATACTCACTTCCTAAGTTAACCTTTCATGCAAAGGAAATCATGGGTGTCATGATTGCCTCTGGTTACTCAGTTAACTCTAGAAGGAGGAGTATCTTTTTTTTTTTTTTAGTCCTAGCAACCGTTACAACGACAATATAATATTACAACAACATACTGTTACAACAACATACTATTACAACTATTACAACAACATAATATTACAACGGTAGTATTACAAAACTCATCAAACAAAAATTTAGTCGGTGTACACGCAAGCGCACGCGATCAAAGTAATATAAAATGGTATGTGAGTACCAAGTATCAAATCCCACAGGGAATGGTGTAACAAAAATATTGCTAAGCAAAATGTAAGAAAAATTGCAAACTTGAAAACTAAATTGCAAAAATAATGTTGGGATGGTGTTTGGTAAAACAAATAATTGCAAAATCTAATTAATTGAAAAATCAAGAAATTGCAATATTGAGATGACAAGGATTGCATAATCTAATTGCATAATCGAGAAATGGCAATAATGGATAGCAAACTAAAAATTTCAAAAGGAATTTAGATAAAGATGGGCTCAAGAATGTCAATGCCCTAAGTTGTAATTGCAAGCTAAAATTGCAATTCCAACCTACTCCACACTCAATTGTAAACCAAAATTGCTTCTCCTATTCACCTTGAATTTAGGTTTATAGGAGCCTAAGTGAGTGACTTATATGTCTATAGTCCTTTTATCTTAAATTAATTCGACTCAACAATTTTATGGGCTTTGGAGTCCTTAATCCCTATGTCTAGGGTAAGGATTGGCATATGTCTAAGTTCTTTTTCTCCATCACTTGTGCGAAATCCGCTTATCACTAATCTCATCGGTATTAGATCTAAGCTTGAGTTGATACCCTAAATTAATCTAGGATCTCAACAGAAATTTGTTCAACACAAGCAAACAATTGAGATGTAGGCTTGGTTTTTAGTTGGAATTTTGGCTACAATTACTTCTTAGGGAATTCACATCCTTGAACCCCCTAAGAAGTTTAGCTTAAATTGAAAGTAAAAATCTTACAACTAATTTTAGAATAAAAATTCATACTAGAAGAATATATTAAAATGCTAAATTCAACAAAGATTTAAAGGAATTAAAGGCATTTTGTCATCCAAAACTGAATCAAACAAAATTGAACACTAAACCATGAACTTCAGAAAAATAAATCCACAAAATAACAATTGAAGCAAAAACGAAACCAACATAATAACCATCATAACAGAGGAGAAATAGAAAACTTGAAGCAAAAATAGAACCAACATAGAAAAAAATAGAACCTTCATAAAAATAGTAAAAATTGAAGCAAAAATAGAACCAATATAGCAGCAGCTCTCGGTGAAGAACAGAGAAAAAAAAACTAGAAAACAGAGGAATAACTGGATAGAAACTCAAGAAACAGAGACTGAACTAAAACAGAAATTTAATACAAAGAATAAATTGAATGAAAAACAAAGACTTGAACTGCTAGCAACTCTCAGTAATACAAGAAGAAATTGAAAGAAAAAAATAAAATAGAAACTTGAATTGGACAGAAGTTCTTGGCAGAATAGTGGGAGAAAACTGAAGAAAATAGAGAGCATTATATTGACAGAAACCCACTAGCAAAATTCTCCAGAAAACCCACGAAATTTCCTTCAAAAATCCCCTCTAATCGGATCTCATATTCTCTCCTTTAATAGGCCTTCATTAGGGTTGAATAATGCCCAAATTTTGTGCACACAATCCCCCAAATCGTACAAGAATTGATGATTTTCGGATATGGTTAAATGCAAATTTGTTTCCTTTTTTGAACTTTTCTGCTGCTCTAGAAAAATTGTAGAATCACGAGTTTGCAATTTTCACATTCCCAAGTCTACTGCTCCAGATTGCAGAATCACGATTTTGCAATTTTCATATTTCCTGCAAACAAGATTAATTTATTTAGAACTCTATCCCAAATGCCATCATATTTATTTCTTTGTTAAATTGAAGCAATCTTTAACTATTTTCAAATGGTCTTAAGTCAAAACAAGAATATTTTAAGCAATTGGGAGTTAAATAAGCCTTAATTCTAAGGCTTATCAGTGGAATAGCGTCTTTTTGTTTTTTTTTTTTTTTTCTGTTGGAGCAAAAGAGATTTTAATTAAAAGTGTTGCACAGGCTATTCCCACATATGCTATGAGTTGTTTTAGGTTACCAAAAATCTTTTGTTCTCAATTGAAAAAACAAATGACAAGGTTTGGTGGGGTTCAACTGATGAAAAAAGGAGGATCCAATGAGTTGGAAGAAACTATGTAAGCCTAAAGATATTGGAGGATTGAATTTCAGAGGTTTTCAAGAGTTTAATCAAGTTTTATTGAATAAGCAGGTATGGAGAATTTTTTCTAATTTTGAGCTAATCGTTTCTAAAGTTTTGAAAGGTAGATATTTTTAACATACATATATTTTTTATATCAGTTACACTTATACTTCGTCATCCTTTTTTTGGAAGAGTTTCATCTGGAGTATGGATCTTTTAAAAAAAGGTCTTTGCTGGTAGGTCAATAATGGGGAATCTATTCGGATTTTTAAGGACCCTTGGCTTCCTCGGCCTTTGTCTTTTAAAGTTTTATCTAGGATAAATGATTCAGATAGTTTGCGGGTCTTTGAATTCATCACACTTTCAAGACAGTGGGATGTTCTAAAATTATGACAATATTTCTATCTGGCTGATGTGCAGGAAATTATGGATCAACTGGTATTGTCCATAGGGCATCATGATCGATGGATATGACATTATGACAAATATAGGCGATACTAGGTTAAAAATGGTTATAAAACCTTTATGTTTTTGCAGGATATAGAGGCATCACAAGTGAAAATGGTTACTAGTAATGGTGGAAGACTTTATGGAAGACAAATATACCAACAAAAACTAAGCATTTTATTCGGCGCTCTGTTCATGATTGTATTCCTACAAGAGTGAACCTGCTCAACAGAGGTTTGAAGGTGAATGTAAATTGCCCTGTGTGTGTAGATAAACCAAAAGGTACTAATCACGCTCTTTTCAGATGTTCGAGAGCAAGGGAGATTTGGAGAATTTTATTCCCAGATGACAACCTAGGGGAAGGTCTTTTACTAATATCAAGGATAGATGGTTGTATTACTTGGGCAAGCTCAGACTAGATAGTTTTGATGCTTTGTATGTAGGTGCATGGAGTATTTGGAACAATCAAAATAGTTTGTGTTTTGATCGACCTTTACAAGTTGTCCATGTTAAATGTGAATGGAATTTGAGGTATTTGCAAGAGTTCCAACATTTAAATGGTGGTGTTCGAAAGGTACCTTTGTCACAAATAGTTTAGTTAATTAGTGTGATAGAAATCAATTGGACAAATATTTATGTGGATGCAACTTATAATGAACATGAGCGCAAAACTAGTATGGGGGCGATAATTTGTTATTCAAATGGCAAGCTAGTGGCTACAATGAAGAAACTATTATAATAATTTTATTTCTCCAACCTACTCTGAAGCTTGTGTTGTGTTGGAAGGCCTTCAATTAGCACAAAGATTGGAGTTTTCAAAAGCTCTATTGTTCTTTGACTCTTTATCAATTGTTTCAATGATCAGTGGGATGTGGAATCCAATTTTAGAAGTGCAGAGCATCCTTCATGATATTGCTCTGATCTAGAAGAATTTTCAGCAAGTGAAGTTTAGTCATGTTCAACGTAGGCTAAACATGTTGGTTGATAGTTTGCTAGATATGAATTATCTGGATGTCCTGTTTTATGGTCTAAGAATTTTTCGGATTAGATAATGCATATTGTTTCTCACGAAAGCTCTATTTTTGTAGCCTATGGGGCATAATTGTTTTTAATGAAATGCTTATTTCTATAATAATAATAATAATAAAACATAACCATCAATATTTGTAGACAAAATATGTGTTATGCTATAAGTAAATAACAAATTGAAAGCTAAGGCCTTGTTTGATATTGTTTTTGGCTTTCTCTTTTTGAAAACTATGCTTGTTTTCTCACAAATTTTTTTTGGAATAGGTGATAAAGCAAGAAAACTATATGTTGAAGTAGCATTTATAAACTTAATTTTCAAAAATATAAAATAAAAAGAAAAATGGTTATCCAACGGGACTTGAGTTAACAACACACACATCTAACCATTAATTTTTTTTTTTTAAGTTTTTGAATTTCATAACAAATTTTTGCTCTTTTAATTGTAAATATTGAATTCATGCATTGCATATCACAAACAATCTCCATTATCATATTGATATTTTATTTTCCATCAAAAGTGTGAAGTATTTTTTTTAGTCGTTCTATGTAAAATTTGGTTAACCACCAACTACAATCAGAGGCGGATGTACGTTGGGCCCGGGGCTCGAACCCCTCCTCAACTTTTTAACTATTATCTATTTGTATTGAAAACTATAGTTTTATCACAAGTTTTTTTGTTGGCCTGATGGATGAAGCCCTTCTTATATTCTCAATTCCCTGGTTTGAGCCTCAATGTGTATATTCTTTTAGCTTATTTTCATTTTTTAAAATTGTTTTTGGGGTTTTTTCTTTGCAATGTAATATTTATTTTTCATATATTTAAAATAATTTAAACTTCTTTCTTTCTCGTACTCAAAAAAAAAAAAAAAAAAAAACTTCTTTCTTTCTCTTTTATTTTTTTTTTAGTTCAAAATTTCTTTCTAATAACAAATACATGATATTATAATTCCTTTTTTTTTTGTAAGTTCATTTTTAAATTTGAATTCTTTTAGTAAAATAGAGAGGAACAATAAAAATATTTTTGAATTTTAGTAATTCTATGAAAGAGAAAAAATAATTTAATTATTAATTGTTATTTCAAGTTTCATTTTTTTACACACTTATAAATTTGATCTATTTTAATAGGCTTTTGAATTATCAATTGGTCTTTAAACTTCAATTTTGTATTTAATAGGTTCTTGAGTTTTGAATTTAATCTTTATAATAGATCTGTAACCTAATAAGATTTTTTTTTAAGTTCAAGGATAAATACAAAATTGAAAATTCATGAACCTATTAGACAGAAATTGAGAGCTTAGTGACTTAGTAAAAACTTTTTAATGTCTAAGAACTTTTTAAACAAAATCTTGAAAATTTAAGGACCAAAATTTTAATTTATTCAATTTAATATCAAAATATACGAACTAATATCAACATATATCAATATATCAATGTGTTCAAAATTATTTCTATAGATCCGCCACTGACTACAATACTTTAATAGAGAGAGAGAAAAAGAAACTAATTAAAGTATGAGAGAGGAAAAAAGGAAGTAAAAGTTTGAAAGCAACTTGAATGTATTTTTCTAATAATGATCCAGTAATAAATATAGCTTCTCTTGAGTGATGATTATTTTTCAATAATCATCCATTTCACAATTAACTGTTTCTTGAGATATTATTTTTTATTCTTCTTTTACATATTATTTATACCTTAATTGCTTGTAAAATCTTGTTAATAGAAAATACTAGAACAAAATGGATCATATGGGCTAGGATAAGCCTAGTTTTCCCCCAAAATATTGGGCCCAATAAAAGCCCAAGCACGGCTCAAGAAAGGAAAACACCATCACAAAGTCAAATACTAGTTTTGTTATTAATTTACATTTTTGAGGTTCTTACATATATAAACTTTATTAAAGTAAAATTTTAAAAAATGTCATCAAGATTTAACATTTATTTTATTGAAAAGGTTTAGTAAATATGTTCATTAAATAAACTTGTAACTTAACATATTCTACGTTTGGTTACAACTCTTGTACTTTATTCTTTATGCAACTTATTATTTTATTACAGAAACTTTCGAATGTTGTAGTTTAGTTCTTAAACTTACAAATATTCTAGCTTAGTTCCTAAATTGTAAACTACTCTACTTTAGCACTCAAATATTGCATACAAAGTCCTTTTATTTTTGTCATTAACAAACAATTCAAATCTCTTTCTAAATTCAACACTTGTCCCATGAGATGCAACTTGCATCGACATATGCTCATCAAATAAATGAAACAAAAGATATACATTTGAAAAATCTGAACATCTCTAAAATAGATAAAGAGGTAAGAGTTCATTTATGAGATGATGCAGAAAGTTTGAACCCAATTTCTAGAGCGATGAATATGAGTGCAATTAAAATTTTTGGAGAGTATACATATGTGTATTGAGAAGGCCATTTACTCTTTTTTGAAGCTCAATCTCTCTCTTGGATGAACCATATAGGAAAGAGAAACCATGAACTAAAATAGAACTTGCCCCATGAATAAATATTTTGCAGTAGCCTCAGTAGATGATACATCTTTCTTGGTATAGATAATAAGGTAGGAGCATAAAGACATTCTTCTTGGAGTAGTTGTTAATACGGATAACAAAAACTCTAATATAACTATTTTGTTATATTTAATGTACTCTACGGACTAAAGAAAATATATTTTTAATATATTTGAGAGTTTAGTTACTAGAATAAAATAGTTAAGGAGTACAAATGAATTAAAATCATTATTTTAGATTTAAGTCTTATTTTGGTCTCTAGACTTTTAGGTTTATTTTATAACTTTTTTGTGTTCTTGAACTTTTAAAATGTCTATTTTATTGTAGTCCCTAAAGGGTTTTTTTTTTTTTTTAAACAACTTTGGTTGATGAACTTTTGAAAGATCTACTTTATTTCTTACACTTTAAAGTAATCATTTTTTTTTCTTGTTTTTGCTATTATTTTGCTACCAATTATTAAAATCCACAAAACCCAAAAGTTGTCTTAAGTTACTTATGTAGCTTCAAAATAAATAAATCTATTTATTTATTCAAAGTCACACAATTTATTTGTTAAATAATTTGTTACAAAATAATGACAAATTTTTTTAATATATATATATGGGCTAAAATAGACATTTTAATCTTTTTAAAAATGTAAGGATCAAAATAGAATAATTATGATAGATTACCACCGAAAATGAAATAATCCCACAAAAGAGATTTTTTTTTTTTTTTGAAATGCAAGAAAAAATAATTTAAACCTTTTTATTTTATTGGAAATCTTGTGGGTATAGTATAGCAAAAAATAAAAATATTTGACTAATTAGTTCCAACTTCCAAGTTAGCGACGCTCCTTTGAAAAGTACTTAGCCAGTGAATGAAGCCAAAAAAAACTCCCCCAACGGTCATATTTCTCCAAAGAGATTCATCAAAATCATCAATGGCCGTTTCATTTCCTCTTCCTTTAAACCCAAACCCCACTCGCATTCAATCAAAAACCCCTCTTCCTTCTTCCTCTTTCATCCATCCTTTCACTTTTCTCTTTGATTCCCCACTTTTCGCCCGCTCTCCATCGCCTAAACATGGGCTGCTTTCTAGCTTGTTTTGGCGATTCCAAGCGCCGAAAACAAACCAGAAAGTCCCCCGTTGAAATTCCCCCTTCAAATCATGTAACCCCTTTTGATTTCTTCGTCTTTTTCTGGGATTTTGTTCTTGTTCTTGAATGATCGGTGAATTTTGTCTTTGGTTGTGTTTTTTCTCTAGGTTCTTAAAGCTTCTGAAGCTGTTTGTGCGTTGGAGCAAGCGAAGGAAGTGGTTGAAGTGCCGTCGATTGACCTAAATAAGGATTCTCTGTAAGATCTTTGATGGTTCTTTTATTTGTGTATTGAATCTTGATTGTTCTCTGTTTAGTTTCTCTATCAATTTTCGGTTTGATCATCCGTGTGAACTTGTGTGTTCTTTTTGTTCTTTGAGTTTGGTTTTTTGTTCTTCGAGTTTAGTTTCGCTGAGAATTTTCAGTTTGATCATTCGTGAGAATTTGGGTGTTCTTCTTGTTCCTCGAGTTTAGTTTCACAAAGAATTTTCAGTTTGATCATCCGTGAGAACTTGAGTGTTCTTCTTGTTCATTGAGTTTCGCTTGAAATCAAGAAAGTTTAGGCACCGTTTGATAACCATTTGGTTTTTGGTTTTTTAAAATTAAGCCTATAAATGCTACTCTCACCTATGTATATACTTGTTTTGTTATCTACTTTTTACCTATATTTTCAAAAACCAAGCCATGTTTTGAAAACTAAAAAAAGTTTTCAAAAACTTGTTTTTGTTTTTAGTTTTTGGCTAAGAATTCAAATGCTTCCTTGTGGAAGATGAAAACCATTGTAGAGAAATTGGAAGAAAAGAAGCTTAATTTTCAAAAACCAAATGGTTATCAAACGGGGCCTTAAGAAATGGTTTTTAAATTCTTTGATTTGCAATCTTAAAAATGATTTAAAATTCTTTATTTGTTTGAATGTAATTAAATTTTTGCAATTGGATCTTAGAAAGTTAAGATATGATAACATTGAATAATTAATTTAGCTCAAAATTCTATGAAATCCTGCAAAATTAGATTGTTTTGGCTAGAATTTTTTTCCTTTTTACTGAAAACATGATTCAAACCATTCTCTTTAATGTGATAACAAACAAAGGATTTGAAATCACTCAAAATCCTGAGCAACCAAACAGACCATGAGTGCTTCACAAAGGATGTTCACTTTGATCATCGGCAAGAACTCGAGTGTTCTTTTTGTTGTTCTTCGAGTTCAGTTTTTCGGGTGTGGTTCTGATGAAGCTCTGAATTTTCTTTGGTTAATTTTTCTGTTCTTTAATGCACAGAGAGAAACTTGAAGAGCAGATTGAGTTGTGTCATACAACTGAAAAAGCATCCGAACCAATTATCGAGGATGATAAAGTGGTTCCTTCTAAGGAAGTTGAAAATAATTTGGATGAGATTAAAAAAGAGGAGAAGAGTGGAAGGGAAGAAGATGAATCAAGAGGAAGTTCAAATTTATCAAATTCATTTTCTTTACCTCTAAATCATAGGTATGCAGATTGCCCAAACAGTGATGATGATGATGAGTATGTGGAAGAAATGGATCATTTAGATGATGAAGAAGAAGAAAGAAAAAATAAAGCTGATGCTGATGATGGGGATGGGGATGGGGATGCAAAAAGTAAGTTATTGATTAAGCAGGAATCTTCAGAGTCTCTCTTTTCTTTGTCATTAGGTTCAAGGAAACAAGTTTGTACAGTTGAAGCCGGAGAAAATGAGGTTAATAGTCCTGATCTAAGCCATCAAACTGACAAGGCCTCATCGGACAAGAAAAAGGGATGTCGGAACGAGAATGTCGATTCTGTTCTTAACCCAATTGAGAATGTTACTCATTGTTTGAGTGCTGCAAAAGTGAAAACAATGCCACCAGTTCGTCATTTAGAAAAGGAAAACGTTAGTCTAGATGAAGGCTGTGATGTACTCATCAGTCCAGAGCCTACTTTTAGGTCAATGCGAAAGTTGAAAGAAAACCGTAGCGATTTAAAGCATGTCGTGGACAAGATTGCAGTCGATACCAGCCTTTCGAACTGGCTGGTTGAATCTGAAACCACACCAAAATCCAAGAGTAGTAATAGCTCCATTGGAAACTCACCCACGTGGACAAGAAATTCAGGCAAAAGCTATGAAGATAGGCCAATTTTAGGAGCATTGACACTTGAATCTGAAAGCACACCAAAATCCAAGAGTAGTACTAGCTCCATTGGAAACTCACCCATGTGGACAAGAAATTCTGCCAAAAGCTATGAAGATAGGCCAATTTTAGGAGCATTGACACTAGAAGAGCTTAGACAGTTCTCTGCATTCTCAACTCCGCAGCGATCAAG
The DNA here is from genome assembly GCA_033996785.1 of Trichosanthes truncata. NCBI lineage: Eukaryota > Viridiplantae > Streptophyta > Magnoliopsida > Cucurbitales > Cucurbitaceae > Trichosanthes > Trichosanthes truncata. The sequence goes on along the minus strand of JAWPNB010000004.1, from coordinate 28,861,269 downwards.
GAGTCGGAGTCCCGAGGAGATGCCCATCATAGGCACTGTTGGGAGTTACTGGAGTCATACAGGACAGGATGCAGATTCCAATCCGGGCTCATCTTGCAGGGGATCGATGAAAACAGCAAGGAAAAGCAGAGAGGTATTTTTGATATCCTTTTAAATGTATCTTTCAGTCAATAAGTGGTGATATTAACTCGTTTGTTTGGCTAATCTGAACATAGTTCAACTAGTTAAGACATTATAACTTCGACTAAAAGTTCAAAGGGTTCAAATCTCCATTCTCACATTTATTTGTGGTTTCAGGATGAGAGAGTCAACTGGAATTCTACCCCATTTTTAGAAAGATTGGACATGGCTTTGGCATCAAATTCAGCTGAAGTTTAGTATCTCTTATTAGAACATTGTGTATGGTCTTGCTTTATAAATTGTCTTGTCATATTCATTTTTTCTTGGAGAAGTGGGACATTTTTTGGATGTAAAAAGCAATTAGAAAAACAAGTAAATAATTATTATATTTTTTATCAGTATAAGTTTTTTCTTTGTTCATAAACATGCCATCTTTGTCAATAATTTATGTTGATATTTCTTTCTGTTTAGAAGAAGTTTTGTCTGTTATATGCAACAACCTTGGAAGCATGGATAAAAAGCCTGTCAGAAATTAAAAGAGCAGTATTGAGAAAAGGTAAAATCGAAATTTGAAGGGAGATTTGAATGTTCTTTTATAGGTCAAGATTTTGGAAATTTAGTTCAAAATGAAGCTTAAAAATCCATGAAATCTTGTTTTTCTGATGAAAGTTATGAATTATCAATTGTAGGAAGCATCACTTCCATCACTAGGAGGTGTAGTACTGCTGAGGGAAGCTACTATATATTTTGTGGGGTGGGTATGTCTTAGAATTGCTTTTGGCTTAATCATATGAATATACATATATATTTTTATCAAATTACTCTTAACACATCCTTGTGTCACTAAACCTAACTTTTCTCAATGGGGGTGAACATTGATGAAATCCGAAAAACTAACCAAATTGAGTTTATCGCAGTAATAACACTCTACCTCCATATTCCTATTATTTTACTTTTTCTTACTGCTACTCAATTTATCATCTTTAGAATCGGCTTTATCTTTACCCTTAGTCACAACTAAAACTGTTTCTACTGTAGGCTTTTTAATATTACCATTCCTACAAATTAAACACCGTTGTCTTCATCGTTTCCAAATTTTCAGGCAAAGATGTTAACAATTGAATATCTTCACCTCGTCAGTAAATTCCATCTTAATAAATTTTAACTGATTTATTAAAGTGATCACTATTTATATGGGAATTAAGAGAAGCATCCTCAGCTATTTAACATATTGAAAAACTTCTTAACTAGGTAAACCGTATTATTAGCATATAGTTTTTCATACTTATTTGTAAGTGTTGTCAACAAATCAATTGCATTAGTCTCATTTGCTACGAGACTTGCCCATTCATCAACAAGCACAACTTATAATTACAGTTGTCTCTTCATCAAAGCTTCTCAATCTCCATCTGGCATCCGTTTTGATCTTGCCTTCAGTGCCTTGTGCACTTTCTTGCAGGTTAGGTAATCTTTGGTCTGCATCTTCCAATAACCAAAGTCATCAAACTTTGTGCTTCATTTGAAACTTGACAGCTGTGAAAATCGCATGATTTCTAAACCAAAAGCTCTTATATTACTTGTTGGGAGAAAATTTTCCTTCATAGATTAAGCAGTCAAGTTAATAAATCACAATGACAAATATAACAATACCGAAAATATATTGGTTCGCCCTAAACTTGGGACTATATCCAGTTTTCTTCAATTGTAGGTTCTACTATAATGGAGATTACAATGGCCCTAAAACTCATGCACCACAACCCAGTAGCTTAAGATAAACAAACGAATAAACTCTCAAGTCGACAAAGAATAGTTGCCAATACAATTTGCAACTTACTCAAGAAAACACACACGACTGCACAAAAAGGTAACCAACGCAGTGCAACATTCGGTAGGTCACAAAAACTAATCTAGTGGACTGGTCCAAGTTGTACATCACGGTGAAATCTATGGTCTCCTCAACTCATATCTTCTCTGTGCCATCATCAAGCACATAAAGTTTATCATCAACTGCAAGAACTATTGGGGGAGGAGGGTGAGTACGTGAATACACATAGTAACCACAAGAAGCATATCACATAGCAACAAGTATCACAATATATCATGCTTGTCGTCTCAGTTGCAACAACATTACTAAGCATATTGGAAACCACATCACACTTCTCAACCATCATAAGAAGATCGTTCTCAAGGTTCACATTTAGCAATCTCATCTCCTCGAGATTTCCAAACTTTTTCTAACTATATCAAAACTCGTCCAAGTTACTCCTTTGAAACATGTTGACCCCTGACCATTTGTATCCAGGGCCTCCACAATAATCTTAGTCATTCAACACGTATTGACACCTGACCATTTGTACTTAGGATCTCAATATTAATCTTACTCCTTCAAGACGTATCGACCTCTTACTATTTGTTCACAAGACCTCAATGCTAGTCTCCATCAAGGATACCATTTCGACCCTTGACCATTTGTACCCAAAGCCTCGATACAACTTCTTATCCGTCCTTATCACATAAGATTTGAGAAATTTAACAAATAGTATGAGACTTGGTGAATAAACCAGTGAGCTAGCTATAAGCAGTGGGAACACGTTGAAGGCGAATGTCTTAACGAACAACCTTTTCGTGAACAAAATAGAAATCAATCTCCACATGCTTAGTCTGAGCATGAAAAACAGGATTAGATGCTAGTTGAATGGCGACTGATTGTCACACCATAGCGTTACAGCCTCAGAAAAGAAGACATGAAGATCCTTACAAAGCTGTCGAAGCCAAGAGTGAAACAGCATTAGCAGCTAAAGCGTGAAATATATAGGATACACAATAGACTATCAAAAGGTCTAAGCCTCTTAAAGACCTTAACAAGGACTATAAATATATGTTTGTTAGGTTGGAAAATTCTGTTGAAAAGAAGGATCAGGTCCCCAAAAGTTAATGCCAACATGATTTTCACAAGCAATGAAAGTTTGTTTGAGCACATGCACCATCATTTTCGAAGGCATAATGATATTCTTTACTTTAGTATTATCACAGAGGAGCACAATCATTGCAGAAGGTAAAAAAAACACTGAAATGCAACAACAAAGTTCATACACGCACTATGCTTTTGAATGCATTAAGTCGATCATCATAATGAAAGATTTAAGGTCCTATTTGATAACCATTTGTTGGTTTTCTATTTTTGAAAATTAAGTTTATAAACACTACTTCCACATATAGTATCAAGCCAAAATTTGAAAACTAAGGCCCGTTTGATAACCATTTGTGGTTTTTGGTTTTTGAAAATTGTGTTTGTTTTCTTATCGATTCTCTACAATGGGTTTCATCTTTCTTAACAAAACGTTTGAATTCTTAACCAAATTCAAAAAACAAAAACAAGTTTTTGAAAAATATTTTTTTGAGTTTTCAAACTTGGTTTGGTTTTTGAAAACATAGGTAAAAAGTAGATAACAAAACAAGGAAAATCATATGTTGAAGTAGTATTTATAGGCTTAATTTTCAAAAACCAAAAACCAAAAATCAAATGGTTATCAAACGGGACCTAAAAATGAGTGGTTTTCAAAAACTTAAATTTTGTTTTTGAAATTTAACGTAGAATTGTATGCACAAGTTGCAAAGATGCATGGATATCTTAAGAATGAGCTCCATATATGCTTTAAGTTTAGGAAGATGAAGCAACTTCAACTCTTTCAAATGGTGAACTGTAATGGTTGCCATTGATAACTGGATCTTTAACTTGAAATATCTCCACTAGGGAACTGGATCTTTAAGATTTGCCAATCTGTTGAGCATGTAATCTGGGAAGATTGTGATCTCTAGTTTTCTGCAATTTTTGATGTCCAATTTTTCAAACTTTGAGAAGGATCCTTCAGTAGCTTCTTCACTATCCCATAAATGTCTCCAAAGAATCCATGTGAGAGATTACAAGGGATTCCAGGCTTGGGAAAACATTCTGCATTCATCATTTGGTTCATCACTTTTGCGCAAAATCAAAATAATTAATATGGGAAGGTTAAATAATGAATATAGTCCTTAAATTATGATTACATCCTAAAATTTTAAAATGCATTCTCCTTGCATTGCATTGAATGAACATTGACATGGCATAATTATTATATAAATATTAGCTGATTTGGCATATCTTAGCCAAGTAGAAATTTAGATGTAATAATTGCATCCATTTGTTTTGTTTTTATTTGATTTTTTTCTGATTGTTCTCTTCTATCTACGTTGCTTTGTTATATTATGTCAAATCAATCAATTAGCATTATTTTACCTTTGTTAACATCAAAAACTAAATGTAAGCATAATTTAAAATTTATGAACTTAATTGAATTTTTTTAAGATAAAGGACTATGTAAATTTATTAAGATAAAGGACTATGTAAATTTATGAACTTAATCTAAAAGCATTTTTTTTACAACTTAATAAACACGTCGATATAAAATATTAGTGACGAAAGTAAAATGTTGCACGTTACCAGAGAGGGAAATGAAAATTTGCGACAAAAATAAGGTTTCATTGCAATTGCGACGTGAACTAAAAAATGTCAAATGTTTCACTAACCAATTATCAGTGATGTTTTTTGCCAATAGCAGCGTTTTTTTTTTCATCACAGAAAGGCCAATTTTTTGTAGTGTACAAACAAAACGAAAATGTTGTCTCAATTTTAAATGTAAAAAAAAAAAAGTATGAGAAATAAATCTTACTGGATTAAATAGTAGGAGAGAACTAATTTTATATTAAAAAAAAAAAAAGACTCACAAGATAGGATTAATTACAAATTAGTGGAAAGATAAATGGAAATGTATAAAATTTTGTTAGCAAATGCACTACATTTTTCAATTTGATATACCATTTTCAAAAGTTGTTGACTTAATTTTGCAAATGAATGTAATCGAAAAAGTGATTTTATTTAAATTAATATACAATCAATTCTATCCAATACTAAAAAGTTAAAATTATCCTATAATCACTATCGATGCCAAACAAGGCCTTATTTTATACATTGAAGATTTCTAAAAAACAACCTGAATCTATACATTGAAGATTATTCAAAAACAAAAACAAACACATGAATAAAATAGAATAAACAAACATTTCCACATGTAAGTTTATATGTATATATATCTGCATAGAACAAAATAGAGAGATTACAAGAACAAGCTTCTTCTTTGGTGCCTGGGTTGCATTTGTGTTTTATTCAGCCTCATAACAAATGGAATAATAATTATTGGAATGAGGTTGATTAGGAATCACTTTGAGGCAGCCTCATGATCAACAGCAATTGTTGTGAATTTGGCCAAGTGTTGCATCATTTGATTTTGAGCAACTACAAGCGCTTGTAATTGAGCTCTTATTTCAATTAACTCAGCTTCAACTTTATCTTGGACTGTGGTTGTTATTTCTTCTTTCCTTGTGGATGTCTCCTCCAACACATCTGATTCTTTTCTTTCTAACTTCTTTCTTTGGGAAGATTCATCATCTTCAACCTATTATTAGAACCACAATGAATCAGAATCAATCAACTGTGTATTTGATTTTAATTATGAACAGTAAGGATGCCACTAACATGTTTGTATGTTTTCTAGAGTAGTGCATGAACAACTCTGAACTATAGTGATTGTTACAATTATATTTAACAGACTTAAAATTATAAAAATCAAACTCTTTAGGAGTTGTTTGGAGTGCTGAATGAGTTATAATAGTCTGTGGAGTTGTATAATATATGTTTAGGATACAAAGTTGTTTAGTATGAGTTATAATAGTTTGCGTTTGGGGTGCATAATTATTTACAAATTATTATAACTCATACTATTATAACTTGCACCCCAATTAGGCCCTTAATGATTATTATAATTGTATCCACAAGCTTAACATAAAAAAATAATAATAAAAGTAAAACCGTTACCATGCATAACCTTTTGCTCAAAGTTTTCCATTTATGAAAGAGAGGCTACAAAGGTAGTTGCAATTAACTTTTTCAATAGCCATGTATCAAAAAAAAAAACAACTTTTGTATTAGCCAAAGTGAGCATGGTTCCGTAGTAATTGACATGTACTCCTTTTGAAGTCAAAGGTTCAAATCCTTCATACCTCCATTTGTAATAACTATAAAAACTATTCCAACTTTAAGTTGTAATCCAAGAAAACAAACATGAACCTTACAATAAGGATAAAAAACTTGAAAGATATCTAATTATGATTATAATTTGAACAAGAACCTCTAAAGCACACAAAAATCACAGCACTACAACCTCAAACAAAAGCATATAGTAGGGAAAGGAATTTCAAGAAGGGTCGAGAGAATTTAGTACGAAATCAGATTTTCATTAAAAAAAAAGGTTAACTTATACAAAATACTCCTACACTTTAGGGTAGGTTTGAATTATACTCCTAAACTTTGAAAAGTTCATTTTAACTCATTTGAAATTATTTCAAAAAGTACCCTTGAAAAGTTTTTTTTTTTTTTTGTTAAAATGAAGAACATAAATTGACGCTGCATTTGAATGTAAAAATTGGAAAGCGTATATAGTATCATTTACAACTCAATTTCAACTATGTAGAAGATTAAAATCATTGCTACCATTCCTTTCAACTTAAAAGATATCAATGTTAGGATTTACATGAATGTTGTAAATGATGTCGTGTATGTGTTTCAATTTTTACACATCAGCTGTCATGTCAATTTTCATTCATCATTTTAATGGAAAAATCTACAAGGGTATTTTTTTAAACAAATTCAAAGTTCAAGGGTTTAAAATGAAACTTCTTAAAGCCTAGGGACATAATTGAAACATCCTCTAAAGTTAGGAGATATCTTGTATAATTTTTTTTTAAAAAAAGGGAAAATTGACTTTGGATTTCAATCATGCATGAGCTTTTGAGTTAGCATAAAAAGGACTAAAAACTACACAAGAATTCAAGAATTACAACACACATACCTTTTCAACAACAGGAAGAAGTGATGAATTTTCCAAAGTTCCTTCCATCAACTTGAATGATTTGCAATGGCGAACATCCAACAATGTCAAAGACGGGCAATCCAAAGTATACTTCCCAGGATAAAACCTCTTAAACTCGAACAAATTCCAAAGCGACAACGATGTCAACCCACTCAACATAAACAACACATCTCCATCTCCATCTTCTCCTTCACCAACAATTTCCTCGACTCCACAGAACTGTATTTTAAGCTCTTCGAGTTGTTCGAGATCCTTAGCAATGGAAGCCGGGAAGAGATTCACCAAGCTTTGGCAATGAATTGTATGAACAACTTGCAAAAATGGATAGCTTAAGAGTCTTTTTGGGTCTGAGCTCCATATATGCTTTAGTTTAGGGAGACGAAGCAGCTTCAACTCTTTCAAATGGTTGTCTGCTATTTCGTTGCCATTGATGAGAGGATCTTTCACTTGAAATATCTCCACTAAGGAACTGCAATCTGTGACGTTTAATCTCTCGAGATTTGTCAATCTGTTGAGCATGTAATTTGGAAAGATTGTCTCTAGTTTTTTGCAATGTTTGATGTCTACTTTTTTCAACTTTGTGAAGGATTCTGAAGTGGCTTCGTTGTTCCATATCGTCTCCAAAGCATCCATGCGAGAGATTACAAGGGATTCCAAGCTTGGGAAAACATTCTGCATTCATCATTTTAGTTTATCACTTTTGCTCAAAAATTAAAATAATATGCGAAGGTTAAACAAAATAAATATTGGATGTGTTTAGAATACATTCTAATTTTACCATTTTTTTTAAATATTAACAATTAAAATGTTTTTATATCTTACATTTTTTTTTGTTAAATTACAAATTTGGTCCCTATGGTTTTGAGAAAGTTAGAATTTAGTTCTTATGATCTTAAAAGTTAGAATTTCGTCCTTATAGTTTGATAAAACCTAAAAAATATTCCTTGTGGTTTGGTAAAACCTAAAAAAAAGTCCCTATGGTTTGTTAAAACCTAAAAAAAAGTCTCTATGGCTTGATAAAACCCTTATATATATATTTTTTGCATTATATTTCAAAACTTGATTCTATTAATTATAAATATGTTTTTTTTTCTTAGTATAGATCTTGAAGATTTTTGGTTAATCATTTAAAGTCATTTTTGGATAATTTATCTCTTTGTGTTTCTTCAAAATTAGTTTTTAAATTGATCCAACTTTTTTAGAGGGCTTTTAATTTATAAAGATGTTTTTAAAAAAATACTTTTGATCATCTGAAATCACTCAAAAAACTATACTAAACCCACTTTAAATTATTAATTTTTTCAAAGGTGCTTGTAGAAAAATTGATTTTATTTAAAAAGTATTTCTTTTTTCAAAAGTTATTCCAAAACACACTAATAATCCTTAAAGTTTGAATATCTATCTATTCAGCCTCTGAATTTATTTTTTTTTAAAACAACTTATTACGTCCTTAGATTTTAAAGTGCTTCTATTTATTCCTTGTATATGAACATTGACATGAAATGATTATTAGAAAAATATTAGTTGATTTGGCATATCATAGCAAAGTAGACACCTAAACACATAATTAACTTAACCCATCTATCTTGACCTATATTTTATCTGGTCACTTGTGTTATCTACCATTTGTTCGTGGTTATATCATGTCAAATCAATCCATTTTTATCTAATAATCATATTATATTTGCATTCTATTAATGTTAACAATAGAAGCTAAATATAGAAGCATAATTTAAAGTTTTTTTTTTTAGTTCAATAATATGGGAGTGGGAGATTCGAACTCATGACCTCTTAATCATAAGCACATACTTTATGTCAGCTGAACTATGCTCTTGTTGGCAGCATAATTTAAAATTAATATGGACATAATTGAAATCTTTTAAAGATAAGACTAAACAAACATTATACTAAAAATTTGGGAGGAAAAAGCATGCATGACGAAAAGCATCAAGATGTTGAAAGTGTACCTGGTTCTGCAAAATGGATTTGGAGTAATTGTTGTCAAGATCTCTATGTTCTGAGATGATTATAGCTTTCATCAACTTACAGTTGCTTATTTCAAGGCGTTCAAGATTCACAAGGCTTTTTGCCACACTGATTGTCATTAAATATTTTATTGAAGCACATCCCTCAATACTCAGAGAAGTTAGATTTTTAACGCCAGAAAAGTCAGCTGGAAGTTGATCCTGCCATATCTTTCCCAAATTCAAATCATGTATTTTTAACGTTTCCAATTTGGGGAAGGAAACCTGCATAAAACAATTTAATTTAATTGAGGAAAAAAGCTTTTTAATAAATTTCTAGATATATAAATTGAGAGAATGAGTTTGATGGGAGAGAAAAAAATAAAGACATATTAATGTTGACTCAAGAGAGGAAAAAAAAACCTCCCAACAGATTCATGTGTATTTATATCTATTTATAGAGAAGAGAACTGTTGTTTTTACTTCTATGACAAACAATTAAGGTTACAATACCATTTTGATTCCTATACTTTGAATTTTGTTCCGTTTCAATCCTATTTTAGTTTTTATACTTTGAATCTTATTCCATTTTAGTCTCTATACTTTCAAATATTCAAATTTAGTCCTTATACTTATCTTAGTCCTCAACATTAGTTTGAAGTTAATTTTTATACAACCTAGCAAAAAAATAATGATAATTTCCCTTTAAGAAAATTTACAATATGAATATGTTTTCCAAATTCCTAAAGGTTGGGGACTCAATTTTTTTTAGCAAAACTTAACCATAAACTAACAATTACGTGGACTAATTTTAAGTTTTATTAAAAGTATCAGGGCTAAATTTGAGCATTTGAAAATTCATGCACTAAAATGGAAACAACTGCGCAAAGTATAGAAAACCAAAATGACATTTTAACCCAAAAAAAGTTATTAATCTAAGTAATTGTGGACTTTCCTCTTCACATGGATTGACATCTTCATTTATGATTTGTTGGTTCATAAAAATATATATATTTATATATATGAATGTGACAAACATCTAAGAATTAGCCTCTATGGTGTTGAGGATCCCACATCAAAAAAATGAAGAGACCTTTCAATCTTTATAAGATATATAAGTTACTCCTCCCATTATTAATTGATTTTAAGATAGAACCTCATGTCCATCTAATATGATATCAGAGTCCATAAAAGCCCAAACGGATATTCGGTCAAAAAATTGGAATCCGACTCAAGAATGGTAAACCCCAAGAGACACCATCTTGAGAGGCATGTTGAGGATCTCACATCGAAAAGATGAAAAGATCTCACAATCACAACCTTTATAAGCTACATGAGTCTGATTGTCAATTGGTTTTAAGATGAAACCTCATGTTCATCTAATATATAGCTCTACTTTCCACAAGTTTGTAAATTCTAAAGCCATAATAAAGATAATAATGGAAGTAAGTACGACAGATAGCATACCTCTTGGTTGAGAAGTGGATGAAAACTAGGCTTAACAGTTTGATATGAAGAAACTGCTATGCTTTCATGACAGTAGAAACCCATAAGCTCTGGTAGATGTTGGAGTATCAGAGAACGCAATTCAGGAAACTCAATCATGTTCCTCTCATTCAGCTTATCGCCATTGATTTGCATTTCTGTTTCTAATTTGCTCTTGGACAGTACTATTGTCTCCATGGCAACACATTCACTAATTTCCAGCTTTTGAAGATGTATAAGGCCTCTGCCCATGAAATGTGGGAAAACAAATTTTAATCTATTACAACTCTCAACTTTTACTCTTTTCAAGTTACGGAAGGACATTTGTGGAAGTCTAATTCCATGACAAATGCTTCCAAGTTCAGCCAGATTTTTCAGAATTAAGGATTCCAATAGTGGAAAGACGCTGTGTGGGTGCTGCTGCATATTGTCTGAGTTGACGATCGTCACAATCTCAGCATTGTCTTTGACACGCAAACGCTTCAATTTTGGAAAACCTCTGTAGTCTAGACTAAACAGAATGTTCTTGGCACTTCCTAATTCATCTAGATACAGATCTTCAGTATTCTCTAGTAATGCTTGAATTCCATCCTCGCTGATCTGAAAGCTTCTATCAAGCTTGAGTTTCAGAGTTTTTGAAGTTTCATACTTCCCAGACCAATCCCAACCATCTCCAATCAGTATTCTATAACCACTCAATTTTCTGAAAAGTGAGGCTTTTGGTAGAATGTTGGGATTCGGAATGTGGACATGTAGAGTCGTCAACCGTGGCAAGTTGTTTAATTCAGCAATCCCTGCATTAATATTTCTCTCATTCATTTGTCCTACATTCCAATGTTTAAAACTATTGTCCATGTACAACTCAGACAACCCTGTCAACTTAGATAACAGGTTAGCAGGGATCACCTTGAGTTTGGAGCAATTAGACAAGTTCAACATTTTCAAATTGGTCAATTCTCCAATTACTCTTGGGAGTGCAACAATGTCAGATGCTCTCAAGCTGAGAATTTCAAGCTTTTTCAATTCCCCAACTATAGACATGTCTGGCAAAACACAGTCATCTAGACACAATGTTTGAAGGTTTACTAGTTGGTTGATTGATGATGGAAGTTGTTGAATACATAAGCCAGTCAGGTCTAAAACTCTTAGCTCCTGCATACCTGCAAAAAAGCTTTCAGGTAATCGTAAAGACGTTCTTTTTCCCACCAATAATAGGAACTTAAGTTGTGGACATATAAATTCTGGGAGTTCAAAGTAATCACTACATCCTAATGAAATTGCAGTGTAGTCTTTAAACTCATCCATAGGGGGCCAAGAACTCTCTCCAGCACCATGCCTTACCAAATACTTGAACTTCATTTTAGATGCAATCAGAATTGCTGTATCTCGAACAATATCATGCATTTTCACAAAATCACTATCAGCCCCATCAAGCAACAAATAAGAAGTTTTGAGCTCATCAACTAAAGAAAGTATTCTCCATTTTGCCATTGCGAGAGAACTAATGCCATTTAATAACCCCAAACCCATGGCATACATCAATAAGTATTTGATGTTAATCTGATAATCTTCAGGAAACAGGCTACATAGTAAGAATAATGACCTGGCTTCATCTCTGTTTAGAGAATTATAACTCAATTTCAAAGAAGAATATGCCTCTTTGTTCACTCCATAGTTATTGGGTTGGCCAGGAAACTTCAATTCTTGCAAGGCATCATTCCAAATTGGCCTCCCTTTACCTTTCAATGCTTGTGCAACTGTGGCAAGAGCAAGCGGCAATCCTGCACATTCATCAGCCAACTCAATAGCAACAGCTTCCATTTCAGGGTCAGAATAATCATTGTTAGATTCAACAAAATCACATGCCATCTTGTTGAAAAAATTTCTTGCTTCCTTTTTTGACAAAACATTGATCTTGATATTTTTTTGACTAGCACCAAAATTGTCAAAAAACACATCTTCCTTTCTAGAAGTTACAAGTATCTTACATCCCTTGTGATGACTAGAAATCCCAATGTCTTCCAAATCAAGCTTAGCCCACACATCATCCAAAATCACTAACACCTTCTTCTCCATCTCCAACCTTCGACGCAGTCGATTGGCCCTCACTTGTTCCTTTTCCTCCTCAAATTTCAACCCTAACTGATCAGCAATCTCCTCCTGTATTCTTTTCATGTTTGGAATCTGCGTCACAGTCGTCATTGCTATAGCATCAAAAAGCTTTCCCTCTATGGCTAATCTCGCAACTTCTTCAACTAGAGTCGTTTTCCCGACTCCCCCCATCCCATGTACCACAATCACCCTCGCATTTGCATCAGCAAGGGCTTCGATTATCTCCTTAAGAATCAGAACCCTAGATTCGAAGGCTTCGAACTTCTTACTGCTCTTCAGCGTCATAATCCCCTGTGGAGGTATACGATATGAAACCCTCTCGAATCTCCCTTCTTCAATTGCCTTAACAACCTCCACAGCCAATTTCGTAGCTCTTCTGCTAAATCGATGTCGCGATAGCGTATTCCACCATCGAAGACTTCGCCCGTTCGCTTCATTGAAAAACCTATCGGCATCTTCACTAAATTTTTCGGCAATACTCAACCATTCGACAACCATACCTTCGATTTCGTCTCCATTGCTTTTGGCGGAGTCGACGGAGTGTTGCACGAAATTTCTGGTTTCCACCAGCTTCTTCCGTTGATCTCTGAGATTATTCACATTGCTTCTAAAGTGGAGCAGATAATCCAGTTGCCGGAAAACTGGATCCACCATGCAATTGGTGATTTTTTCTCCGATTGGATCCACAATGGCGGTCGCACAAATCTCCATTTATCCTTCTTGCTCAGCTCTGAAGAGAAATTTGTGAGAGAATTCAATTCATTGTCATCTTCACGTTATCATTCAAACGCGGGAAATTTGAATTTGACTATTAAAATATCATAAAACGATGGCTAAATTACAGTACTTTGTTAACTCTCGGTGAAGTTTCAAAAATTTTATTAATGCCTTTAAACTTAAAAAAAAATTCAAAAATACTCTTACGGTTATTTTTGGATGGAAACTATTAGTATTTTGTTTCAAAAATAACCTTAAACTTTTAAAAGTTTCATTAATACCCTTAAACTTTGAAAAAAAAGTTTAAAAATATCATTACAATTAGTATATGTACAGAAATCGTTAGTACCTCGTTTTAAAATACCTTTGAACTTTCAAAAATTGTATTAATACCCTTAACCTAAAAAAGAGTTAAAAAATGATCTTACTATTACTATATGGACGAAAAACATTTATGCACACCCTATTACCTTCCTTTTTCATTTCTTCTCTCTCGATTTGTTTCAATCTATGACCTAACACTTTTCAATTTTTCCTCTTTTTTCCCCTTATTTTTCAATACCCTCTTTACTTTCTTCTTCCATTTTTCAATCTCCAAAACTACCCCCTTCAATCAAAGTATATAGACTATAGCAAGAAGAAAGGAGAATAATGAAACTACCAATGGACTTTAGGACTTAAATGTTTTAACAAGGTTGTACGTTATTAATTTGAGTTGGTACATTTTGGTTTAATACACAAAAAGAGAGACATGTTGAGCATTTGGGTCATAATTTTAAGGACATCTAGGAAGTAACATAAAGAAAACATATGTATTACCAAATTTGTAGCGGATGAAGATTTTATTAATCCTTTTTGTTGTTCAAATTAGTCTATTTGTTGTGGTCAGTTAAGAAAGTTTTCCATGGTTGAGAATTGGATAAATGGAGGAAAAATAAGGTATCTATATGAGTTGTTTTCAAATTTGTTTTTTCCAACTCAAGATAACTTCAAAGACATTGACTATTTAAGTGTTGAAATTTCTTATATTTATGTTTAGGCATGCTTAGAAATAAGAGATGGCTTCTCATTGTTTATTTAAAGTTCTAATATTTAAGAAGATAGGAGAAATGAGAGAAGTTTTAGAGATTTAAAAATGGAAAAAGAGAGTAAGATGGTATTGAAAAAGAAAGGGAAAAAAAAAGAAAAATAGATAAGTGTTATGTCATAAATTGAAGCAAATCAGAAGAAAGAGAAAATAGAAGATGGAGGTAATTGAGTGTAGATAAACAATTTTCGTCAATATACTAATGGCAAAGAACATTTTTTAACTTTTTGTTTAAGGTTAAGGGTATTTATCAACTTTTGAAAGTTCAAGAGTATTTTTAAAACGAAGTACTAACGATTTCTGTCCATATATTAATGGTAAGAGTATTTTTGAACTTTTTTTTTTAAGTTTAAGGGTATTAATGAAATTTTTGAAAATATGAGGATATTTTTGAAACAAAGTACTAACAGTCTCCATCCAAAACTAACGGTAAGGGTATTTTTGAACTTTTTTTTGAAAGTTTAAGGATATTAATGAAACTTTTTAAAGTTCAAGGGTTTTTTTTTGTATTAATAATTTAGCCTAAAAAGATCTTGTTTTCTAATCTATTAAAATATATGAATTTTGAACTTATTTTATTTTGTTGCTTTTATTAGTTGTTACAATCCTATCTGTAAAACTTTCACCTTAAACTTTCACTTTGATCAATAAATTCGTAGAAATGTTCACCGTTTGCTAAATAGGGAAGGAAGTGGAAGGAATTTTTTTTTCGTTAACTAAATGGGGACGGGGTGGAGACCCGGTCACTACCTTGTTCTCATGATTTCTTTATTTTTTTAATAACCCTAAATTTAAACTTTTATAAAATATTATTTTGTTTTTCTATGTAAATTAAAAAAAAAAAATAAAAACTCTCTAAATAGAAATTTCTTAGTAATTTAAATAGAAATTTTCTTTTAAAAAATATTTTATATAATCAAAATAAAAAATTCTAAATTCTAAATGAGAATAATTCCTCACAAGAAATTCAATCCCTGCTAATTCTCCAAGGAATCTCCATCCCAATCTCCACAAAATTAAATGGAGAGTTCCAAATTTAATTCAATTCTAATTGTATCTTATTATTCATTTATAATTTGGTCAATTGACTATAAGATCACGCATTCTCTAACAATATTTTATCAATTAATCTTAACAACCAAAAACTAAATATAAGCATAGATAATAACATTTCAACCCATAAATTTTTCTTTTTACCTAAAATGAGCATTAATTGGCATGTATCTACGATCGAGATATTAGAGGTTCGAATCCCCCACCTCTAAATATTGTTGAACTCAAAAAAAAAAAAAAAAATCAGAAGTTTTTTTCTTCCTTTTTAAAAAACACAAGTTTCTGTTTGACTTCAACTTTTTTTTTTTTTTTGGGTATATGAGTTTAGATCAGGTCATAGCATCTTCCACACAATTGACAATAATTGGTCATAGGTTAGCTGGAATGGCTTAATTATCAACAAAGATAGGCGCAATAAATGAGTTGAACTTCTTGGACCCTTTCCAATCATCGGCCACTTGAAAATATCACAAACCACTTTTGGAGAATTTGTGGTGGAGAATGTACTTTTAAAATGGTAATTTTTTGTGGATCCCCCTGAGTTAGATCCGTAAAATTCAAAGTTTTTTTTTTAGCTCAACAACGTAGGGAAGGATTTGAATCTCTAATCTTTCAAAAATATATGCTTTAAGTACTAATTGAGTTATACTTAAGTTGACCGTAAAATTCAAATGTAAGTTATGTTGAATATTTAGCATATAAATTAAGTTAGTGAACCTATCGTTTATACTATGTATTAGTTTCTTTTGAATCAATATATGCACAAACCAAACGTAAATTAGATATAACTGATTTATTTGTATAATTCAAACATAATTACATAAGCCTGAATTTTTTAACACTAGGGTCCACAAACCTATACTTGTTAAAAAAATGTTAATTTCTTGGTTCCTGTTTGATAATCATTTCAATTTTTGGTTTTTGGTTTTTGGTTTTTCTGTTTTTCTGTTTTTTGTGTTTTAAAAACAAAAACTATATGTGTTTGATAATTGTTTGTTATGTTCAGTTTTAACAAAAAAAAAAAACTAAACTTTTTTTTATTACTGTTTTTTTGTTTTTCAGTTTTTTAAAAATTAGATCGTGAAGAGATTTGTTTTAGAGAGAGAAATTTAGATAGAAAAATGTTTTAGAGAGAAAAATGTTTAAAAAAATAAATTTGTTGGAGAGAGATATGTCAAAGAGGAAAAAAATGAGCATTAGATGGAAAATAGAAATCTAGTTTTTGTTCTTTGTAATTTGATAACCATTTGCTTTTGAAAATTATGTTGTTTTCTCATCACTTCTCTACCATAGTTTTTCATCTTTTTTAAAAATATATTTGAATTTTTAGCCAAATTTCAAAAACAAAAACAAGTTTCTAAAAACTATTTTTTTTTAATTTTGAAGAGGGGAAGTTTTTCTTCTTACAAGTAAGACTTTTTTAGATATTGTATCTCATTTCATCCTTATGAAGTACTTTTTTTTAGCATAGTACTATTAAGTTGAAAAAATGAACATGTAAGTTCTGAAAATAGTTACCTTTCGTGGTTAAAAAATGCTAGGTTTTACGAGACTAAGTACCTTCTAACTACATTTAGATTCAATTTTTCAAGAGTAGTTTTAATTATTGTTTGAACAAAATATGGTCCATCACAAATAAGGGAGGTGACAAAGTGAGCTTAGCTCGGTGGTAATTGGTATGTACTATCGACTAAGAGATCAGAGGTTTAAATCCTTTCATCCCCAAATGTTGTTGAACTTAAAAAAAAAAAAACAAATAAGGAAGGCATATTCAAATGTATGATTTTTTAGAGAGATTATTAATGTTTTAAACAATTGAACTATGCTTAAGTTGACATAGTAAACGTAATTACCTAACCATTATTCTAAAGAAAAGAATAAAATTAACCGCTATAACTATAAGCCTGCAATACACATAACTACTGCACTAATTTTTTAAAATATTGCTCAGAAACCACTGCAATTGTATAAAGCCTTAGAGAAACCTACTGCAATACCAAGAGAAAAAAATTATTTAAAGTGAAAAAAACAAAATCATCTAAACTTGGTTATCCTAAATTTTTATTTTAAAACGTACCGAACTATCTTCTAATTCTAATCTTTTTCAATAGAATATCATCACAAAATATATAATTAAATAGGTGCTTCAAAATAATAAATAAATAAATGAATAAGTCGATTGTCAACTTAAATATAGTTCAATTGGTTAAGACTTATATCATCGATATAAAAGTAAAAAATTTGAATCTCCTCACCTTCACATGTTATTAAACTAAAAGAAAAAAAATGAATAAGCCAATTTCGATTAACAGATTAAAGATTCAAATCCCTACTCCGAGACGTTAAACTCAAAAAATAAATGAACAAATGAAGGGTGAACATACCTTAATTTTCAGATAAAATTGGTTTCTTCTCCTCTTCAAGTTGAAAAAAAGAGAGTTGCGCCTCTCTCTCTCCTCCTCAAGCTATTTTTCTTTTGGACTCTCTCTCTCTCCTATTTCTTTTTGAGAAAATCTCTCTCTCTCTCCCTCTGGTTATTTTGTGTTCTCTCTCCAATTTCTTTTTGGGGTTTTCTCTCTGTCTCTCTTGAAAGTTAATGAAAATGAAAATCTCTCTTGATAGAATATGGATAGAAATGAGAGAGGAAAAATAAAATAAGGCCACAAATATATCAATACCAGGAGCTCAATTCATCACAAGCTTGTCTCCATTTATATTTTATAGAGAGAGAAATTAGTATATATGTAGAGAGAAGAAAAGTCACAAAGGAAAGTTCAATGAAACTAATATGTTTTTTTTGAGAAATTCAATGAAACTAATTATACTACTTGTCGTTCACAAAAATAAATCTAGAATGCTGAACTTGTCATATTGAATAGGTCCCCCCTCCCCTATATATTAGATTTTTTTAAATATATATATATATATATATATATATATATATATAATACAAAATGATGTATTTTAAATATGCTAAATATATGTTTTAGTTTTAAATGCTTTGGGTTTTTTTTTTTAAAAAAAAAAATTAACTAAGTGGTTAAAAGTTTCAATTTAGTCTCTTGTTTTAAAAATTTTCAAGAAAAAAAATACTTTTTTGGTCCTTGAGGTTTCATGTCGATGTCTATTTGGTTCCTGAAGTTTCAAAAAGAACACTTTAGTCTCTGAGATTTGAAAAATTGTTCTAAATGGTCCATAATCATTAGTTGATCTAATGGAATGTTGATGTGTCAAACTTAAGCTTTGATGACATGGCAATTATATTTTAGTTGATTGGATTGCTTGACGTCATCCTCTTCTTTTCTCCTTTTCTTTCTTTTCCTTCCTTCTCTTCAACGCTTCTTATTTGACAAGCTTAGCTAGTTGTTGCTGTTTTCGCATCCCATTGTTGTCTGACGTTCATCACCACGTTATCATATGATAATCGCCATCATCGCCTTGAAGTTCTATCTTCAGATATTGGAACAGATGATAGATCTTGCAACTCGAAATGAACACGCCCAGATCTAGAACGAGGGAATTCGTTCACGTTTCCAATTGAAAAGAGTGTCTCATTCATTCCCTGGATTTGGAAACGAGCTCGTCTTAAATTGGAGGAATGAACGTTAGAGAACTTGGGATTTGGTTCCTCCCTCCTTCCAACGTTCGTTCCTCACTCATTCCAATATCATATGATGGATTCTCGAGACATGACAGCTGCATGACTCAGAGACAATGTTGTCGAAAAAAATGGAGAATGAGAGAGAAGAAAGGGGATGAGAGAAAGGAGGGAGAAAGGTGGATGACGCGCTAATAGTCCAATCATCCAAAATTGTAATGTCATCAAAGCTTAGGTCAGCATGTTAACTACTACATTAGCAATCTATTAGGTCAACTAATAGCCATGAACCATTTAGAACCATTTTTCAAACCTTATGGACTAAAGTGTCTATTTTGAAACATTAGACTCTGAATAGATATCAACTTCAAACTTCATGGATGATCAAAAGATTATTTTATCCAATTTTCAATTATAACCTTTTTGTAAATGAATTTTGAAGTTTGTTGATCATTAGCTTACATAGCATGATATTTGATATATGAGTTGAACAAATTTTGGAGGAATTAGGTCATTCAAAGAGAAGAAAATCAAAATTTCTTCCGATCTTTTAGAAACTTGCACGAGAAATTAGAGATTTTTGTCTCTTAAGTTATCTCATTTCTTTCTTAAAGTTTTTGAAACGCGCTAAAAGTATCATCATGTAAACTAATCATCAACTAAATTTTAACATGAGAAATGTATAATTAAAAATGTTAAAAACATTAAAAAAAAAAAAAAAAAAAAAGAATAAAACCTTTTTAATTAATAAGAACTAAATTGAATGCTCGAGATTAAGACTTAACACATAGGTAACCTTTTGAATGTTTTGGTCAAAGTTCATGTTTTTACAAAAATAGCATATTGCATGATATTTTAACCATGTCATGTGAGACTAATATTGTTCTGGTTTTGAGGCTGACTTCATGTTTTGAAATTTTTGTAAATTTGAAAATGGGGATGTTTAGAACTTAGTATATTATTTTTTGTAATTCTCTCTGTCAATTTAGTCAATTCTAACGGATTGTTTTCAATAATTATTTTAGTAATTATTAATATTATAGGGTTTAAAATTCATTTTGGTCGTTTAATTTTATATTTATTTATTTAGCAAAATACTTTTTTAATCCCTCAATTTTGCTTTGGTTTTCTTTTAGTTCTAAATTTTCAAACTCAACAAATTTACACTTTAGCATTTAGTTACACCATTATTCTTCCATCTAATTTTCCATGTGTCTCAAATAGAAAAATGACGTGTCACCTATTTTTTATTAAAAAAATATTACTTAATTAATATTCTTCCCTTTGCCAAACTCAAGGGACCTCAAATACTTAACTAACGTCGACCAACAAAAACCCACATTCCGGCAAGATCCATGAACTCAGCTCGACCCATCGGCCTCAGGTCCGAATCCATGGACGAAGCCAGCCCACAGACGACGACCTGACCTGCGTGTCAAAACCCACGAACAACGAATCACTTCGATCGCAGCTCGCGAGCAGATCCGCAAAGAGATAATCTCTCGAACCAGTCTGTCGGTGAATGAATCTTCGGCCAACACCACCCACACCAGATCGATACCCAGACCCTCGCGATAACTGATCTACGAACACCCACTATCGATCCACAAACAACCTCTTTCGATAACGTGTGTGAAGACCCAGGAGACCCACACTCCAGATCTGAGAGGAGACGCAAATTTCGCCACTGCCATTGATTCTCTTTCTCCTCTTCTTCCCTCTACCGCCACCCCTTGGCTTATCGATGACCTCGCACAGACCCCGAACCCTCACCGAGCCGATCATCTTCATCTTCATCCCCATCATTCCCCTCGTTTTGATCGACACCGTTGGAATCATTCAGCGATTCAAAAGAACTTGGATCTGAAATGAAAACATATCAGATCTGAAACGTTTTCAAATCTGAAAATGAACTTGTTTCAATTCATTTTTTAAAAAAAGAAAATGAAGGGGAAAGAGATGAAAGAAAGATTGGAGAGGAAAGAAGTAGGAATGGAAGAATTTTTTTTGACATTCGCCAGAGGGAAGAAGGGAAGAAAGAGAATTGGTGGAAGTGGCGAGCAATGACAGTGGTCGACGAGCGATGATGGCGGTTGGCGTGGGGTGGTAGCAGTCGTGAGCCGATGCAATTGTCGACGGTAGGTTGAAGAAGAAGGAGGAAGGAGGAAGGAAGAAGAAGGAAGGAAAGAAGAAAACGAAAAAAAAAATTAAAAAAGATTTTGTTAACTAAAAAATAATAAAATAACATTTTTTAAATAAAAAAAATAGGTGCCACATCTGGAACTAATAGAAAATTAGATGGAAGGACCAACCGTGTAACTAAATGCAAAACTTAAGGGTAAATTTGTTGAAAAAAAATTGAATGACTAAAAAGATATTTTACCTTTATTTATTTTAGTTTCTAAACTTTTAAATTAATGCTTTATTTTAATCTTTTCCATTTCAAATATGCTTTATTAGTTCTTAAATGTAAAATTAGCATTATTCTAGTACTTAGGATTATTTTTTGTTCATTAATTATGTAACACAAATCTAATTAATTTTAAAATTCAATATCTAACATAGTACATATAGCTTCATATACTCATCGCCAAAGTGAGCTACCTCAGTAGTAATTGGCATGTACCTTAGATCAAGAAGTCAGATGTTCGAATTCTCCCACCTCCAAATATTGTTGAACTAAAAAAAAAAAAAAACTCATATACTCATCTATGTAGAAATCTAAGCGGTTAAATAAATCAAGCACATCCCTGTGTTAGGCTTTTGTAAAATGATATTTTATGTAAAATTCTAGATATATAGAGGCCAAAATATAATAAGTCTGCAAATTCAATTATAGAGAATCGATATGTCTGACCCATGCACAACTAAATGACTAAATGAGATATGGAGAAAAGAAAATCAAAGGGTGTTAGCTATACAAGAAGTTTCTAAATATTTTTTTTTAATTCAACAATATTTGGAGGTTGGGAGAATTTGAAGCTCTAACCTCTTGGTCTTAAGCACATGTCAATTACCGTCGAGTTAAGCTCACTTTGACAAAAGCTTCTAAAGATTTGAGTGAATATTGTGAGAAAGGACCTTCATAAAACTCGAATGAACCTTCGTAGATTTAGTTAGTTGATGTCTCTCAAAGGGTTGTTTTTCTCCCTAAAAGGTAATGTCATCTCAACTAAACAAAACCAATTAATATAGAAAAGATTCTCACATTTTTTTCTTTTTTTTTTCAGAAAAATATAAGATGTCAATGGAAATGGTGGTTTTAATGCCAATAGAGAGATGGCTTTTGAAGATTTCCATCCCATAGGAGTTCTTTTTATTCCATATTTACCCTTTTGAACGCCCCTTATTTCATATTTGTTTGACTCATTAATTTTGCCTAACTAATTTCTGTTTTCCAACTATTCTTTTTATCTCAACAATGGTAAGGGTAAGAAATTAAATCATCAACCTTTAAAATGATAATTTGTGCTTTGTTCCCTAAAACATTACATACACATGCATATATGGAAACTACAAAATAAATTAATTAAAACTATTGTAATCAAGTTTGTTTAGTTTTATTAAAATAAATTCTTCTCTTCATTTCTCGTCATTTGATGGTTTGAGTTCATATACTAATTTTATTTACATCAGAATTTAGTATTAGTAAATTAAATAATTTTAATTTGATAAATGTATAATAACCCCTATCCAAATGATATTTTAAGGTTTGTTTGGTAGGCAATCTGTTTTATGTTTTTAGATTTTATTGGCTTTAATGAATATGCATTTGGCAAATGTGTTTTTTAAAATTGTTTTTAGATTTTATGATTCAAATAGTGGAAATTTTGAAAAAAAAACTATAAAATTGTTTAAATTGGGATTTAGTTTCTAAATTTTAAGATCGAAACCAATATATAAAAGATTTTGTTTTTAGATCACTAACCAAACACACCCTTAGTAATTCTACAATTAAGGTAGAATAGTAAATTTGACCAACCTCTAACATCTTAGTCGAAAACACATGCTTTATGCTAATTAAGCTATGCTCATGTTGGCAATTCATACAAGCGTTCTAAGATATATATATATATATATATATATATATATATATATATCCGTAATTTAAAAAAAATAGATATGCATATAATCTCATGTCCTTATTTCTTTTTTTTTTTTTTGTTGAATTATAAAAAAAAAATACTCCTAAACTTTGCCCCTTGTTTAAAAAATACATCTATTCTTTCAAAAGTTGCAATATTACCTTTATTCTTTCATTAACGTTTCAAAACTTCTATTCGAGTAGAAATTCGTTAGAATGTTGGATGGAAAATCGACGTGATAATGGTCAGAAACGACATGGCGGTTCTAGGATGTTTGTCTGAACTAAGTCTAAAATAACAATATCCAGACATATCGACTTTTCGTTCAATATTCTAGTGATTATTTTTCTACTCCAATGATAGTTTTGAAACATTTATGAAAGGTTAAAGGTAATATTGAAACTTTTGAAATAATAAGGGTATTTTTAAAACAAATGTAAAGTTTACGGGTGTTTTTTATAATTTAGCTTCTGTTTTTTTTTTGGACATATTCTTATCTCTTTTATTGTGTCGATTGGTTTCCAACTAATACCAAGACTTTCAGTCAAATCTACAAGGAGCATTAACAAAGAATGCATCTAGACATATTTCCTACATCAGTATACAAATTAAAAGCCTATCAAAGAACTTTGAACACAAGCATTCATAAAAGATTGCACAAGAATTAATAAACATTATGTATCAATTGTGAAACATTCAAAGGCTAATCAAATCTTACTCTCTCAATCTCAAATCAGACTATAATCATGCAATTGGTAATTAGACAATTAAAATTATAAAAAAAAAAAAAATCCAAATTGAATAGCTCAATATATATGAAGAAAAAATTTCAATAATTAAGAATATATATATACACACTAAATCAGGACTACATAAAAAATAACCCTTATAAAAGAAATATAGATCATTATTCATAACTAAGCTAAAATCCATGATTAATAATAATAATAATAATAAATGAAAATATAACAAAAAGGAAGAAGAATAAAAGAAAATAGATAATTTCATCCAAACAATCCTCATTTACACTAGTTTTTCAATCTAGAGATCTTGAAAATCAATCAAAATCGACTTAAAATAAGCTTCAACTTTCACTCCAGTGCTTAATGGCTACATATACTAGAAAACACTACTTGCATTTCGTCTACGCTACTTTATGTAACTCCAAAAGTTTCAGTAGGAAAATATTTATTGGAAGAAAAATTATCAAAAATATTGAATAAAAAAACCTATTCATTGGCCAAGAAAACAATTTTGACATCTCTTCCCATAGAACATAGGAATTAAAGTTGGCCAAAAAAAAGGTGGGGAAATTGCATAAAAATTTTGGAAAGTCTACTTAGAGTAATTTGACCCTAAATTTTCAGACTACGATTTTGAGAATTTAAAAAAAAAAAAAAAAAAAAGACTTCAAAACTTTCACGAAACCAACTCTTCAATTTATTGATTTAATATCAAAGATTGCTTGGAAGTTTGATTATAAGAAGGAGGAGGAGGATGGAGGAAGGAAGAAGGACGAAGGAAAGAAGAAAAAGAAAAAAAATTAAAAAAAAGATTTTGTTAATTAAAAAATAATAAAATAATATTTTTTAAATAAAAAAAATAGGTGTCACATTACCTTTCTATTTGGAACTAATGAAAAATTAGATGGAAGGACCAACAGTATAACTAAATGCAAAACTTAAGGGTAAATTTATTGAGTTTGAAAACTCAATGACCAAAAGAGAACCAAAAGCAAAACTGAGGGACTAAAAATGTATTTTTCCTTTATTTATTTTAGTTTCTAAACTTTCAAATTAATGTTT
Organism: Trichosanthes truncata; assembly: GCA_033996785.1. NCBI lineage: Eukaryota > Viridiplantae > Streptophyta > Magnoliopsida > Cucurbitales > Cucurbitaceae > Trichosanthes > Trichosanthes truncata. The sequence goes on along the minus strand of JAWPNB010000004.1, from coordinate 28,836,278 downwards.
TCTTTTAATTAGAGGATTTTGTTTTTAGATCACTAACCAAACGTACCCTTGGTAATTCTACAATTAAGGTAGAATCGTAAATTTGACCAACCTCTAATCTCTTGGTTAAGAACACATGCTTTAAGCCAGTTAAGCTATGTTCATGTTGGCAATTCATACAAGCGTTCTAAGATATATATATATATATATATATATATATATATATATATATATCCGTAATTTTTTTAAAAAAATAGATATGCATATAATCTCATTGGCCAAGAAAACAATTTTGACATCTCTTCCCATAGAACATAGGAATTAAAGTTGGCCAAAAAAAAGGTGGGGAAATTGCATAAAGAATTTGGAAAGTCTACTTAGAGTAATTTGACCCTAAATTTTCAGATTACGATTTTGAGAATTAAAAAAAAAAAAAAAAAAAAAAAAAAAAGACTTCAAAACTTTCATGAAACCAACTCTTCAATTTATTGATTTAATATCAAAGATTGCTTGGAAGTTTGATTACTAATTGTAATCTAATATTTATGTGTATCTATTTGCTTCAGACACATATAATGGTTTGGTTTAATAGTCAAAGAATTTATAGAATGTATAAAATTTGTTCAATGACATTTATTGCTAGATATTTTTTTTCTTTTAGAAAAAACGAAAAAACGAAAAAATAAAATAAAAACGTCTGTCTGGCAACAGCTATTTTTTGTTTTCTATTTTTCAAATTTAGAAGCAAGAAAACTAAAAGGATATATGGGAATTTCCTAAAGAAATTGTACACAAAATTGATTGATACTTTAAAACAAGAAATATTAAATTTTAATTTTCTGTAGAAATTGTATAAAACATTTATTGAATTTTTCATAATGGAGGAGTTTCTTCTTTCTTTCTTTGATATTTTTTTTGTGAATCAAAAGGTTAATATAGAAACAATAGATATTCCTATATTTGTACTAATGTCAAAAATGTCAACAAAAATACCAATGTGATTCTGTGGATGTAGAGATAACAATAATACGATTTTATAACTCATTAAAAAAAGGGTGAAAAATCATCATTTACTATTTCAACATAATTTTTAAAAGGTTCTTGATTAACTATAATTTTTTTATATGTATAAATATCCATTTGCATCATTATTTTGTTAGTAAATCCATCGATATTTCTAAAATATTGAGACATCAATATTATATCTACATTGATATTATAGTCAACCATATTTCTAATAAGGACTCATTTTATAACACTCCAGGCCCAAGATTCAAATTCTAGATTCGGCGCCTGATGACTCCGACAACATCTAGTCTTAAGTTGCTTGCGAGAGTGAAAATTATCCCCACAAACCAACATGAGTTCTTTCAACATGTTTTGTTCTTACTCAAATGCTTCTCAAGAAAATTCCTAGGAGGTCACCTGTAACGCCCCACGTTATATTATTAGCCTATTTTTGGGTAATTAGATTCATTCATTAGAGTTCTGATTTGGAAAATTAGAATGTTCGAGTTTAGCCCTTAAATTGGTAAATTAAACTTCTAACGCTTTTGAGAAAAGAGATTTTTTAGTTAAATATTTAATTCCTCAAGTTTGGAAGTTTAATTTTTTATTCTATCTACAAAATTCAAGAGAAACTCAAATCCTCAATCATTTAGGATTTTCCAAATCTTTAAGGGGTTGTTTGGGGCACAGGTTCGGAATTAGAAGCCTGGGAATCAGAAGCCTGGGGGTTTGTTCTAGGGGTTTCTGAAGCCTGGAAATCAGAAAGCTGTGTTTGGGGTGCAGTGTTCTGGAACTTGGGAATCAGAAAACTGTGTTTGGGGTGCAGTGTTCTGAATCTTGGGTTTGTGCATATTTTTTTTTCCTCTTTTTCCTTTAGCTGTTTTGTTCTCTTATTTTCCTCTTATTTTTTAGTGGATGTTTTGTGAATTGTAGAAGCCATCATATAGCATGAATGAGTTACAAAATTGGAACTCTATTTTAGAAATTAAAAAATAAGAAGTCTATTTAAGAAATTAGAGAATTTAAAACTCTATTTCATAAAGTATTCATAAACTTATTTTGGGAACTCTATTTTAGAAATTAAAAAATTAGAAGTCTATTTAAGAAATTAAGAAATTTAAAACTCTATTTCACAAAGTACTCAAAAAACTATTTTTGGAACTCTATTTTAGAAATTAAAAAATTGGAAAGCTATTTAAGAAATTAAAGAATCTAAAACTCTATTTCACAAAATATTCAGAAACCTATTTTTTAAACCATATTTTAGAAATTAAAAAATTAGAAATCTATCTACAAAATTATGGAATTTAGAACTTTGTTTTACAAAGTATTCAGAAACCTATTTTTGGAACTTTATTTTAGAATTTAAAATATTGGAGGTGTATTTAAGAAATTAGGGAATCTAAAAAAAAATTTGCATTGTATTTTGAAACCTATTTCAAGGATAAATGAGTTATAAAATTCGAATTCTATTTTAGAAATTAAAATATTAGAAACTCTATTTTACACAGTATTTTGAAACTCATTGGTGGTGGTTGTGAGCAAGTCAAGTTGTTGGGGTGGTTAGGTCAATGGGGTAGTCGGGTCGCAAGAGTGGTCGTCAGACTGGTCTCCGAAGTTGTCATCGCGCAATCATTGGAGGTAGTCGTTAGTGGTGGCCTGGTCGTCGGAGTTGTCATCTTGAGCGGTCATCGGGTGGTCGCTGGAGTTTTCAGCGGAGTTGTTGTCAAAGTGGTCGTCAGAAGGGTTGCCGGTGTGGTAGTTGGAGTTGTCATTTTTGGCGGTCGTCGGATGGTTGTCGGAGTTTTCATCGAAGTTATTGTCGAAGTGGTAGCTAGAGTTGTCATCGTCGACGGTCGACAGGTGGTCGTCGGAGTTTTCATAGAAGTTGTTGTCAAAGGGTTGCTAGAAGGGTCGCTGGTGTGGTCGTCAGAGTTGTCATTGTTGGCGGTCGTGGGAGTTTTCACCGGAGTTGTTGTCAGTTTGGTCGTCGGAGTTGTCATTGTCGGTGGTCGTTGGGTGGTCACTGGAGTTTTACTGGAGTTGTTGTCAAAGTGGTTGCCAGAAAGGTTGTCAGAGTTGTCATCGTCGACGGTCGTCAGGTGGTCGTCAGAGTTTTCATCGGAGTTGTTGTCGAAGTGGTCACTGGAGTTGTCATCGTCAGCGATCGTCGGGTGGTCGTCGGAGTTTTCATAGAAGTTGTTGTCAAAGTGGTCGCCAGATGGGTCGCCGGTGTGGTCGTCGGAGTTGTCATTATTGGCGATCGTCAGTTGGTCGTCGGAGTTTTCATTGGAGTTTTCATCGGAGTTGTTGTCGGTGTGGTCGTCGGAGTTGTCATCGTCCACAATCGTCAGGTGGTTGTCGGAGTTTTCATTGGAGTTGTTGTCGAAGAGGTAGCCAGAAATGTAAAAGGAAAACGTGGCACAAATTCATGGGGTTGCACTATTGTAACCCATGGGATAGTGTTTCAAAACCAATGGTTTTGAACACCTTGGGTCAAACATAGTCTCGGATTTGAAGCTAAAACCCATCCAAATCCAAACCCGTGGGCCAAACGCCCTCTTAGGGTGTGTTTGGCTCATGGGTTTGGGTTCCAAACCCAAAACCATGTTTGACACAAGGTGTTCAAAACCCTTGGTTTTGAAACACAACCCCATGAGTTACAACAGTGCAACCCCATGGGTTTGTGCCATGTTTTCCTCTTCTACGTGTCGTTTTCCATTTTCGATAACCACTTCGACAATAACTCCGGTGACAACTCCGACGACCTTACCGGCGACACGACCACCGCTGACGACTGCCTCCGGCGACCACTGCGATGAGAACTCTAGAGACCAATCTAACGACCACCCCTACAACCTAACCACCCCAACAACTTGGCACCTCGATGACCCAACCACCCTGACAACTCGACTTGCCTGAACCACCGCCAATGACCATCTGATAACCACTCCGACAACCCGACCACTTAGCAACCCCGCCATCAACCACCTAGTGACCACTCCGATGACCCAACCACCCTAGCAACTGAAAGAGTTAATATTAAGAAAGCGGAAGCAATTTTGGATCTTAAGCACTCTAATTTGATCAATTTTATCATACAAAAAGCATGCTCAAAACTGGAAAAACAGAGAATAAGAACACTACCTTTGATGCTCAAAATTCTCCTAATCCTTGGCCAATTTTTGATCACGAACACTTCGTGGATCACCCTTAGGATCTTCCCTACTATCCTCAGACCTTGGAACGGATTGTGGGATCCTAAATTGAGAGAATTTTTTAGAGAGAGAGCAAAGGTCTAAAACCAAAAATTTCTATGCAAAATTCTCCTTTCCCATTGTGTTTCTTTGCTACTTAAAGCTATTAATAAGCTTCATCAAGCTTGCTAAACTTGACAACACATAGATGAGAAGGATTATTCAAGTAGGAGGTGGGGAATTTTGGTGAATTTGAAAAAGCAAGTAGGTTATTCATCAATTGATGAATTTGGTCCAAAATTCATTCCTAAATGAATTTGATTTCTTCTTTAATTTTAATTCAAAATTAATTTTAAATTAAAATCAATTTTTTAATTAATTAAACAATTTAATTAATTTTAAATAATTATTTAATTTAATATCATATATCAAATTAAATAATTTGACCAATCCTGATTTCTCAAATCGAACGTTCGAACATGAATCCCTATTCATGTTTTAAACCGAACCAATATTTAAATCAAATTTAAATATGTACACCTCTTCTTTATCATAGTTTAATTCATAATTAAGCTATGAAACTTAAGTATATCGTATATAATTAACATTTTCTCCCAAAACCGAATTTGAACAATTCAAATTCTTTTCTCTCAAATTGTTACAAGGCTTAGTCCGAGCTAGTAAGGGGAACCTAATGGACCTACAGATCATGAGCTCCAACGATACGAGATTAACCGGCTAAACTCTTTAGCCTAGCTAATCAACATTCGTTAACCACCGGGACACTCCACTAAAGCCCAGTGGTTGCACTCTCCTCACTGTAGATATATTTCTGTCCACTCGATATAACCATGATTAGTAAGTTGATCCTTCACAGGTTGTTCGTAATTACAGCTGGGTCAAATAAACCGTTTTACCCCTGTAATTACTTATTGTTCCTTAAGTCCCACTGATCCTCTAATGAACAATTGGTTTGTAGTCCGACCAACAAACCAAATCCCTCTCGGGCCAATGAGAGGGTGGGCCCATTGTTCAAGACCCGGAGTCAGCACTTAAGGGAACAACCTCTCTACTAAACCCTAAAGTGGGTAGGAGTGAATTCCATCTTGCATGACTATGTTCCCAACTATCTACCAGGTCTTATCCCCAAAATGGGAGGCTTATTGAGTCGGCGATCTCGGGCCACTCTCACCCATGCAAATCTAAGGATAATCCCGAATAAACAGGAGTTCATAGCACACTCAGGATTAAGATCGAGTTACCTAGGTCATCGTATGAAAATAGTCAGTTAAAACAATAAACGGAGTTAAAAAGTCTAAGTGACTATTTCGCGGTCCAGTCTTATGCAAACTCATTGCATAGGACGCCCCCACTCTCATGTATTCACATGAACGATTCAGGATCATATCGTTAGTACTATACAAAGTGGGCCGCGTCCATAGTGTCCCAAGGATAAGATACCCAGCCCTATCCCTATACTATAGATCGTTCTGACTATTACTCAAACTCGATCCACTTTTATGTCATACATAAAGTTCAAGTATACATCTTATAGTCAAGGGTTCTTCGTTCATTGGATTTGGGTTATGAAATACACAATTCATTTTATTCAATAACAACTTTACTGTATAAACCTCAATAACAACTTTATTGCAAAATAGAATATACATTCAGTTTACAAAACCACGAGTTTTAGGACATAAAACCCAACAGCAACCCGACTACCCCGATGACTACTTCGGCGATTACCCCGACAACCTGACAAACTCAACCACCCAAAACCACCGTTGACGACCACCTGGTGACCACTCTAGTAACCACCCTGGCGACCCGACCACCCTAATGACCACTCCGACAACGACTCCAACGACTCGACCACCAGACAACCACCCAGCAACCACTCGGACGACCTAACCAATCATATGACCACTCCAGCGACCCGACCTCCCAACAACTACTGTCGACAACCACCCAACGACCACTCCGGTGTCCTGACCACCGTGCAACCACCACCGACGACCACCTCGGCAACCCAACCACCCCATCAACCTAATCACCTTAACAACCACTCCAATGCCAACAACGTAATCACCTTGACAACCAGACTTGCTCTAACCACCGTCAATGACCATCTGATAACCACTCTCTCCATAATAGTAAAAGGTGTCCCTGGCCATTTTTCTTCAGGAGTTTTATATTCAATAGAAACACAAAGGCTCCTATTAATAGTAAAAGTAGTTGTAGCAACAACCTCTGCCCAAAATCTATTAGAGAGTTTAGCTTCAGATAACATACACCTAACTCTCTCCATAATCGTTCTATTCATCCTCTCAGCTATGTCGTTATGTTGTGGTGTATAGCTAACTATTTTATGTCGTATTATACCATTCTCAATACAATAATCAGTAAACAAACTCCCTGGGAACTCCATTCCATTATCAGTTCTCAAGTATTTAACTTTGCAATTAGCTTGATTTTCAACTCTAGTCTTCCATTCTTTGAATTTTTCTAGTGTCTGATCTTTAGTCTTTAACATAAAAGTCCATGTCTTCCTAGAGTAATCATCAATCAAGGATAAGAAATACCTGGAACCACCTAATGAAGGAGTTCAAGAGGGTCCCCATAGATCAGCATGTACATAGCTCAAAATAGACTTTGTTGTGTGTTCTCCTTTAGTGAATTTCAACCTCTTGGATTTCCCAAAAACACAATGTTCACAAAATCTCAATCGCTTTGTGCCTTGGGTTTTAATTAAACCCTGTTTTAGAAGTTCTTGTAGCCCATGTTCACTTATGTGAGACAACCTCCTATGCCATAATTCAATTTATTCAACTTTGTTAGCCTCTGGAATAAGAGTTGAACTTGGAGGAGTAACATCCTTTAAGATGTAAAGCCCATTGAACTTTTCTCCTGTCAAAATTGCTTTGGGACCTTTTGTAATTTTGAAAACTCCATCTTTCCCATTGAAAGAGCATCCTTGATCATCTAACATTCCAATGGAAATTAGATTTCTCCATAGGTCAGGGACATGCCTCACATTCCTTAATCGGATATCTCTATTGTCTTTAAGTTTCAAACTGAACCAATTCCCACAACTTTACGGCCATGGTTATCTTCCATGAAAACAGCACCTCCCTCACATGGTTTGTAAGTCACAAACCACTCTTTTGAGTAGGTCATGTGGTAGGTACACCCTGAGTCAAGGACCCAGTCTTCCTTCAATTTTCCCACACCCTGTTTTATTGCCTTTTCCCCAGTGGTTGCTAACACTTCTGTATATTCAAAAGTGTTTTCTCCAATAGAGACATCCCCTTTACCATGTTCCCTGCTTTTTCTGAAATTTCCCTTCCTTCTTTGAGGACAGTCACGCTTGAAATGTCCTTCTTTGTGGCAAATATAGCACTTTAAAACAGTTTTTCCCTTGAAGCTCTTTTGCCCCCTTGAGAATCTAGTTTTCTTGAAATGATTCTTTCCTTTTGTAAAAAGAGATTCAGCTCCACCATTTCCTTTGTTTTCTGATTTCAACTCAAGTTCTAGACATCTTATTGCTAATATAACATAATCTAAAGAAATGGAATCTCTTCCATATTTCAGTGCATTCTTTACGTCTTTATAGGCCTCGGGTAGAGAATTTATCAAGATTGTAGCTTCACTTTCACTTCCCAATTTTTCTCCAGTAGTTGCTAATTCAGTGGTGAGTTTCTTGAACACATCAAGGTTCTCATCAAGCATTTTAGAGCTATTCATTCGGTAAGTGAACAACCTTTCTCTAAGATAAATCTTGCTTGGCATATCTTTCTTGACATAAAGAGCTTGTAATTTTTCCCAAGCACCAAAAGCAGTAGACTCATCCATAATTTGTCTAAAGACATTGTCAGTAACATTCATAAGAAGAGTACCATAGGCGATTTCTTCCATTTTCTTTTTCTCCTCATCAGTAATTGTTGCAGGTAAGCTTTTTGGATCCTCCAAGTCTTTGAGTGCAGACTGTTGTTGAAGAATGATTTGAATTCTCTTGCACCATAAATTGAAATCATTGTTGCCATTGAATCTTTCAATCTCATACTTTGTTGTAGTCATTCTCTCGATCAACTCCTCTACTTTTCTTGAATGTGTCTTGAATTCTAATAGCTTTGATACCAATTGTAAGTGGTATTAATAGCTATCAAATCTCACTGACCTTGTTTTTCGTACACGTTTTGACAGCACACACATTGAGTAAAGCTAACACTTCACTTTACCTTTCAGACTTCATATTAACATGCAAAAATGAAGGTTGCAGAAGAAGTTTCTTTTGAGAGAAAAAGGGAAACAAAGGGAGATCAAAAGAGAGATTCAAAAGGAGATGACGAAAAGAAGATCAACACAGAGGATTATAGTGGTTCAGTGTTTAAAGCGCCTACATCCACTGTAGCAAAGAAGCAGCAAATGTTTATTGATGAAGAAGAAAACAAGAAAGGTACAATTCAAAGTCTCTCTCACTCTTGTATCTTTTTCTTTTCTGTAGACTGAAAAAATACAGCTCTCTCTCACCTCTTTCTTTAGCTTCCCTCTTCAAAGTCTACAAAAATGAAATTAGTTTGAGAGTTGTTGTGACTAACTTGTAACAGACTTTAACTAATAAATTGAGTATTTGAGAGGAAATTACGAAGAAGAACTTCACAAGAAACTTTAGGTTTTCGTAGATTTCATTTATATGTTAATGTATCTCAAGTGTTTTTTTTTAAAAAAATTATAATAATTAAGATCATATGATCAAATAACAAAAACCAATTAATATATATTGATATTTTGATTCTCAGTTGTTTTTTAATATATATATATATATATATATAAAAGATGTTAATGGAAATGGTGGTTTTAACTTTTAATACCCATAGAAATTTTGTGATGAATTTTGATAGATTTTCATCTCATAAGAGTTTTTTTTTCCATATTCACCCTTTTTGAACTCCCCTCATTTCATTTTTGCTTAACTCATTAATTTTGCCTAATTAATTTTATTTCTTTTTTTTCTTTAACTTATTATCTTTATGATTTTTTTTCACATATACATACACACACCTATATGAAACTAGAAAATAAATAAACTAAAACTATTGTAATCAAGCTTTTTTTTTTTTTATTAAAATTATTTATTCTCTTCATTTCTCGTCATTTTGATAGATTAAGTTCATGTACTACCTTAATTTGCATCAGAATTTGGTTCTAGAACATTAATTAATTTTAATTTGATAAATGTAAAATAACCCCTACCTCAAAGGATATTTTAGTAATTCTCCATAAAGGGTAGAATTGTAAATTTGTTCCGTTTGGGTCATTAGAAAGTTCTCTCATTAGCCACAAATTTTCTTTAATAAAATTCATAAGAGTTCCAATATAAAATAATCATTTTTTAAGATAACATTTTATTTTCAAGAAAGGATACCTCCATAACTTTAAAAATAATTTTTAATTTTAATTTTAAGGAAAAAAAACTTTGGAAATATATACATATAATATCTCATGTTCAAATCTCTTTTATCTCTCACATCTATTGTTATGTCCATTGGTTTCCAACCAATTCCAAAAGTTTCAATCAAACCTACTAGGAGCATTTATTTCCTACCCACCAATAAATTTTGAATTATTTTATTACCTCAGTATATAATTTAAATTTATTCTTTTTTTATAATTTCTTTTATAACCTTTTAAAAATTGTCAATTTCATCTGTTATGTATTGAATTTTTTTCAATTAAGTTCTTATTGTGACTAAGTCTTAAAAGAAAATGAATATGTGAAATAAAAAAAAATTATAAAAAAAGTGTGCACATACACATTTTAATAATTAGTATAATAGCAATTCTAGTGAGTTCAAATTCTATAATAATAAGTCACTTTAGATTTGATAAATTAATAGATTTAACATAACTAATCCATTTTAAATTTTTTATTTTAGTTAACAAATTCTATTTCTTATGCTTTTTTAGTTCAATTCTATTTCATAGGTAAGAAGGTGAATTCTCCACATTCATTAATCCTTCTCAAATATTAGAAAACAATTCATATAGACATATTTCCCACCTTAGTAAAAGAAATTAAAAACCTTTAAAAGAACATTAAACACAAGCAATTTAAAAAAGATACACGAGAATTGATAAACATCTCTACTTCTGAATATATACCTATCGTCAAACATTTAAATGATGGTCTATTTTTCTTCTCACGGTCTTCAATTAGATTCATAATTATGCAATTGATGATTTGACATCTAAAATCATTAGAAATAAAAAAAAAATCATAACTAAGCTAAAATCCATGATTAATAATATATATAACCCCTTATAAAAGAAATATAAATCATAACTAAGCTAAAATTCATGATTAATAATGAAAGGAAAAAAAAATGAAAGAAAATAGATAATTTCATCCAAACAATTCTACTTTGTCATTCACATTAGTTTTTCAATCCAAAAATCTCCTAGAATCAATTAAAAGCAACTTAAAATGAACCTCAACTTTCATCCCACTGTTTAGTCGCTATTGATAGCTATTGATGTTGGAAAACACTACTTGTGTTTCTCTGCTACATAAACCTCCAAACTTTTTTAGTGGAAGAATATTGGGGAAAAAATCAATTTTTAAAGTTGTATCAATTAAACTTGTCAAGCTGTATCAATTTTTACTCTATATTTTTAATTTTATCAAATTATACCTCAAATTTAGACAAGTTTATAGGTAAATTTCGATTTTCTTTTTTCCAAAATATTTATCAGAAGATGAAATATCAATAATGGTGAATTAAAAAGCCCATTTATTGGCCTAGAAAACACTTTTGACCACTTTTCCCATGGAACATAGGAATTAAAGTTGGCCAAAAAAGCAAGGTGAAATTGCATAAAGAATTTGGAAAGAATATACAGAATATATAAAATTTGTTCAATGACATTTATTGGGATTTTTTCTTTCTTCAGAAAAAAAAAACTAAAATAAACATGTTTTTCTGCTGAGAACTATTTCTTGTGTTTTCTATTTTCAAATTTAGATGCAAGAAAAATAAAAAGGATACTTGGGAATTCCTGTAGAAATTGTATAAAAATTGTTTGATATTTTCAAGCAAGAAATATTAAATTTTCTGTAGAAATTGTAAAATAAATTTGTAAAATTTTTTGTTTAAATTCTATTTTGATCTTTATACTTTCAACTTTTATTCATTTTGATCTACTTTCAAAATGTCTATTTTAGTTCTTGTAGTTTCAACTTTTGTCCAATAGTCCCTACACTTTTAAAATATCTCTTGATTCCTATACTTTTATAAAGTGACGATTTTGATCCCTTCATTTTTTTATTTTTTTTTTTCATTTTTTCAATCACAATTTATGCATAATATTGCACTCAATAAATTTATTGAAATATAACTATAACTTTATATTAAAGGGCTTTTGTTGTATATAAAATTTGTGTTAACATTTGACAACCCATGACTAAAATAGTCACTTTTCAAATGTACAAGATCAAAATAGACATTTTAAAAGTACAATCACTAAAATGAAGAAAAATTGAAAATACAAGAACCAAAATGAACATTTTGGAAGTACAATCCCTAAAATGAACAAAAATTAAAAATACAAAAACCAAAATAGACATTTTAAAGGTACATGACCAAAACGTACCTAAGTTTTACAAGAACCGGAGAAGTATTTAAACATAAACCATTCCAAGTGGAAGAGTTTCCTGACCTCCAAGACTTTGCATAGGCCAAAGACTTCACAGGTTTTCAAAAATGCACAACCCTAAACTCAAAAAATATAAATGATTTCATGAATCAAAAGTTTCAACATTAATATTGGAAACAACAGATATTTCAACATATCGATGCTAAAAATGACAGCAAAAATACCATTTTGAATATAGATAACAATCATAAGATTTAGAACTTTTAAGTATAAGATCCTCATTTGTGAATCAAAATAATTTATAGAAGTTTCTTGATTTCCATAGTTTTTTAGGAATACTTATCTACCTTGATATTCTACCAATATATCCACCAATAATATATCCATCAATGTTCTCATAAAACGAGACCTCGACATTTCCATCAATATTATAATATTACTAATGACTAGTCATTAGCATCCTACAATCTACACATTTTCAACCATCAAGGTTATAATACACTACATAATGAACAAGTGTAAAATTTAAATTTCATTTCAAGTGGGAGATTTAATAACAAGAAGCCCACTGAATCCTTGTGAAGATGGCAGCCATTAATCCTTGAATTGTTGAGTCCCTCAGACTCTTCACATATCATGGAATAGCCTCCTGATGTGATCAACATTTGCAGGCATTAATGTGATTGGGCAACGCTTGTACTGATCCAATGCCAACATAAACAACACAAGATTAAAACCTTTAGATGCATTTCTCCTAAGTGCACGAGTAGCATTACAAAAAGATAACATTTGCACAAACACGAAGACATACAAAGAGTTCATCACATATCATGTAAGCATATTCACTTGACTTTCTTTAGTCTCATTTGATAACAATTTTGTCTATTTCTTAGTTTAATAACATGTGGGGGTGAGGATTCGAACCTCTAACCTTTTGGTCGAGGATATAACGTCTTAACCAATTGAGCTATGCTCAAGTTGGCGATAACAATTTTGCCTATTATTTTCAGTTCTTTAAAATTAGGCTTATAAAACCTACTTATGTTTTCTTTGTTTAGTGCATTACTGAAATTTTAGTCCAGTCTTGAAAACGTGTTTTTTTAACCCTTTTTTTAACATTGCGAATTTTAAAGAACTGAAAATAATAGGCCTAATTTTAAAGAACTGAAAATAATAGGCAAAATTGTTATCGCCAACTTGAGCATAACTCAATTGGTTAAGATATTATATCCTCAACCAAAAGGCAGTTCTTTAAAATTGGGCTTATAAAACCTACTTATGTTTTCTTTGTTTAGTGCATTACTGAAATTTTAGTCCAGTCTTGAAAATGTGTTTTTTAACCCTTTTTTTAACATTGCAAATTTTAACTAGAATATCAAAAATGTATTTGAAATTGGAAGAAAACAGAGATAAAATGTTAGTAACATAATTTTTAAAAACAAAAATGTAATCAAACAGGCACTGAAAATTGATTTTAACTAACCAGGGATGTCTCAAATGGTAGCTCTCTAGTATGGTGGCAATCTAACTAGAGAACTAGCTTCAACATTATCTCCCCTATGACTGAAATTAAAAATTTATCACTTACTATTTCGTATTTCCTTGTTTAGCGCACTATAGTCAATATAAAAAAATTCTAGAGTATCCTTTTTTCTTACCAATAACTTCCAGACTGGAAAAAGAGCTCACACTTGGCCAACGAATTCCCACAACCAATACCTCCTCTATAAGAACTTCTCCATCTCATCCTTATGTGAGAACAGTGATAGCTCACATATTATAATAGGTGCTGCTCCCTCTTTTCTTTCTAATCTTTTGTTTTTTCTTATAACCATAAGTGTTGAGGTAAGCTTACAGACACCTCGACTATTCTCCCAAGACAACTTGAAAGAATGCTCACAAGTTTCCCTCACTCTTTTAACATGATTAGTCGGGACAACAGTCTGATGGCTCACAAGTGTCCCTCAACTCTTTTAACACGATGGTGTGCTCCTTGTTCCTAGGTGGAGTAACCTAGCAATTACCTCAAATCCACTGGAGAATTCATGCCAATATAGATAAACTCCTCAAAAACTCTATTTTCTACCTCCTCATTCAGCAGTCAAATTACTCTTCAAATATAAGATCCCTATATGAAAAGGAAAATGTACAGAGAGAAAAAAAGTAAAATACATATTTAGAGTTGACAGTAGTTAAGGGCTTACCTGTGAAATATACTTAAAAATGCAAGTATAACAAAAGACAAAGCCAGAAACAGTAATAACTGATGGATTGGCTCGTTTCTCTGAGCACAAAGGGCAAATTGTTCTGTTGGGCGGTAGTGGAATCCCCTCCTTGGCTACCTGTTTATAACAACACTTTAGACCTTGTATTTGAATGGTAATACATACTTTTGTGCATATATACACAAATACAATATATATTCATAAAAAGAGCACAAAACCTTGTGATATAGAGTTCAATTAAGCAAAAGTATTTCACCTTTGGAGGAGGAGGTGGTGGTGGAGGGGGATACACAGTTGGTGCAGACATTCGTTCCTCAGCAGATTGGTACCACCACTCCATCATCTAAACAGATTACGTCGTATGTCATAATGCAATGTAAAAATGATCCAATATGCAATTCATTTCATCAATGCATGCTAGAACAACGTATTCTAGCGTTAAATCCTACATTCGTATTCAAAGCAAAACTTCTGAAACAAAAATGAAAAGATCCAAGATCATTCTTGTATTATATATATAAAGTTAAATACTATTTTGGTTCATGTACTTTGAGACTTGATCTATTTTAGTCACTGTACTTTCAAATGTCCGAATTCAGTCCGTCACTTTCAATAAATCTTAAAATTAGTCCCTACAAATTAATTTATTGTTAACTTTTTCAAAAAAATATTTATAGTTTCTATTAAATTTTTCTCTATAAATTTTGAAAACATATTCACATTGTGTCTTTTCTTGAATCGAAATAATTAACTTCAAACTAACAAGAACTAATTTTTAAGATTTATTGAAAGTACAAGACTAAATTTGGATATGTGAAAGTATAGAGACTTGGAATGAGACCCAAGGTATTTTAACCTATATATAATTAGATTGATAAAGCCAACGAGTGGATGATAAAAATAATTCTGTGTTTTTGTATTAATCAAAATTCAAGTTGTATATTATTTTTCATAAAGTAAGAGGTTATCATTATTGTGTTTTAAACAAATAATTCAAAGCAACACATACAGTATTGGATTAGTAAAGCACTCACTTTGAAGAAAAATACTGCTGCAATTAATCCAGTCTGTGCATAATCTAGCATCGTGTACATACAAGTGAGGATCCCTCGTTGTATTGCCTGTGTCGAACCATGCAATATTGTTGACATGAATAAAGTAACCTTTAAGCATAACATATTGAACAAGAGTAAAGAATGAAATTGACACTAAAAGTTGAAAAGGACCACTGTTATTTTTTGTTTTTTTGAAATGGAAAAGGACTACTTTTAAACCAACAAAACAACGACAAAATCCAGAGACTAATGCATGCAGTTGAAATTTTGATGTAGTAACAAGTTGCCAAGTAGCTAACTAAACAAAGTAATTCTCTCATCAGATCAGCCATCAAAACTAGTTAACCAATCTCTTTACTCAAGAGTTGGAGGATGTTGCCAAAATTCAAATAAGAATATATAATAAATATAGTTATTTCAGATGCAACAAATGAATCACACCATCCTTCTTGTCCTCACATAAAGTCTTTAATAGTTGCACCATACATGACCATCATTACCAAGGTTCTCAAAACGTAAATTGAAATCTGCATAGCTTTTTAAAAAGTACATCATGTATCCTAACACATTATGCATCCAGAAATTTAGTTTCTCCAAAAGTGGAAGATTGACCCTAGCACAATCCGTGAAATAATTGTTCGCTACCAACTTCTTGTATTTAAAATGTGCAGCAAAATTAACCACCCTATGGCCTAGTGACCATTGCACAAGTGACTAAGAAAGAAAATGGATTCAAACCCATTGTGGCTACCTACCTAGCCTATAAAATCTTATGAGCTTCTTGGTATTTAAATTCTGTTGGGTTAAGCAGATTGCTCGGTAAAATTAATTGAGATGCATAGTGTCACAGTCAGTCCAAGGCATGTTGCCTGTGGCCGCATGCCCATTCCAACCCCTTTTTATCATGCTTTCATTGTATATATGTCTAGTTGCTTTCTAGTTAACTTTCCTTGTATTTTTGTGGGCGTATGACTCCTCGCCATTTTCATGTTCAAGCGTGTCATAATGTAAAATCCTAGAATGTACTATAGGAGAGTATGACTAGTTGTCCATCCTTCCTACCCGAAGTTATATGCTAATTAAGTCGTTGTCCCTTACTTGCTTACTAGTGTATAACAAAGCTCTTTCTTGAACGTGTTCAAAATACTCTCTCTCACGTTTTATAAAACCATTTTCTCTCGAAACGTGAGGGGAGGCTAGACCCTACGCTGAAGTTGTCTGCGACTTCCAGTTTTCATACGGCTGACTTGCTTGCCGGGTTAGAGCAAGTTCCGCACAATCGTCGTCCCATCCCGAAGAGTGCGATTGTGACACATAGCAACTGGCCCATACACTCGTGGAAATTAAAAAAATGCTTCACAAAATTTTTAAAAGAAAACATAAGATTTGAGGAACCTCCTTGGGCCAGAGCATTGAAACAATGTAAAAAAAAATTTGATCGAAACAGTGTAAAATTACAATAAAGGTCAAAGAAGTTATACCTTCAACCAAGGAGGGCCACGTAGTCTCTCACGCTCATGGCTTCGTATCTTTGAAATTCTAGACGATGTGTCCATCTACCTTGATGTCACAAAAAGGGTAAGGAAAACAATGAATACATAGAATAATGGGAAAAAAATTTAATCTTTGAATGTTATTGATCTAGTAGCACTAAAAGGAGAAAGGATGCTGATGTTTGATACATCTAATCCAATAACAGGAAAAACATTTGAAATGCAACAACTATTCTGCTCAAGATTTTCATAAACTATAAAAATTGAATTCCAGTTGTTGTCAACATTCAATAACAGATTAAGCATATACATGTCATCTTCATCCACGGGGTATACAAAAACTGCAGAATCAAATAACTGAATTATAAAGCATCCATGATTCTATTATGTGTAGAACTCTCTGAAGAAGGGTACTAAAGATTTGAATGAAATAAAGTAGATTATTAAATTTTTACTAAAAAAGATTTACGACCTTAAAAAATTTCAATAACGGGTAAAAGTTCAAGAATTACCAGCTCCTGTCCTGTAGCCCGACAGACATGAACTCCAATGACCTGCAGTCCTAGTGAATAGAATCCGGTAGCATCCAACAAATATAACAGTTGATAAGCAAACGATAGACCTGCACCATCATAAAGATAGTCCTTAAACAACGATGTTAAGGAGGGTTTATAAAACAATGAGTAAGAAATATAGATAACTGTAATAATATTTTATTCCAAATAAACTTCAAGATGTACCATTACAGAAAATATATACAAAGTACTTATTTTCTCTGAAATGAAACAACGTTCTTTCATAACAGATATGAAATTATTCAAGGGATTGGATAATAAATGAACCATAAGAAACAATCTAGAAGGACACGCTAGAATAGAATCTTCAAGCCCTTCCATAATTTACACGTAACCTCTGATCCCTCACAATCAAAAGAAAATAAGAACATTTAAAAAATATTTCATACGGGAAATCCAAAGAGAATTTGTCATATTGACTATATTCCAAATATTAAGCATTTTTTAACTCTCTAAAAAATGTGAATAAAATACTTGCATTTTCTCAACTACATGTTAGGCCTCCAATTATTAAGCAATACACAAGGAGGGGCACGAAAGACATTCCACCTACTGAGAGTTAGTTATACGGCTGTAAGGGTGGGACCACTCAAGGGTTGTGGGTAGTATATATGTAGGGAGAAGACGTTAGTATATTTTCATGTTTATTCTGTTTTGCGCTAGGGAGTGCTTGGTGAGGAAGGAGAGCTTACCAACCCTCTTTGATAGGTTGGGTATCTTTTTGTATGGCCTTAGGGCATTGCTTCCTCTATTAATATCAATACTGGTAAGGGGATACCTTACAAATTGGTATCAAAGACGTTCATCCTGGGGCGATTCTGCAAAATGGCTCAAAAACGAATGGAAGAATGTCTAGACATGATGGATGCAGAGTTGGGGAACATTACGGCAGAGGTTCAGAAGATTCCGGGGATGGAGAGCCATTTGGCCAAACTTCCGAAAACTTCCGACGAGACGGTAAAAGCATTAATGAATATAGCAGCATAAATGGCCTACTACGAACGAAAGCATCATCATTAATGGTGATAGACGATTCGAGTCCGAAATTGAAAAGAGAGGAAGAATCAGGTGAAACGTCTAAGGAGCTATATGGCCAAGAGATGAAAGAAACGAAAGAGAAAGACAACGAAGGGATCGGAGGTGAACGTATCAAATTTAAAAAAGTGGAGATGCCTGTTTTTGGAGGCGATGATCCGGATTCTTGGTTGTTTCGGGCAGACAGGTATTTTCAACTCCATAAGCTTTCTGATTCTGAAAAATTGATTGTGGTTGTAATAAGCTTCAAAGGTGTGGCTTTAAATTGGTACCGGGGCATGGAGGAAAGAGAACCATTCAAGGATTTGAAGGAGCTAAAATTCTAATTGCTAGATCGGTTCAGGATAACACATAAGGGAAGCGTGTGTGGACGATTCCTTGTCGTGAAGCAGGAGAAGACGGTGCAAGAGTATCGAAATACCTTCGAACAATTGGTGGCGCCGTTATCCCATTTGCCAAACGAACTATTAGAGAATACCTTCTTGAACGGGCTGGATCCGACAATACGAGCTGAGGTTCAGTGTTGGGAACTCGCTGGGCTGAATACTATAATGAAGAAGGCCCAACTGATAGAAGCTAAGGGCAAGGCCCATTTGGGCTCTTCGAAATTAACGGGAAACGTCGTGAAATCGCACACCAATAGCACTAAAGCTAACCCTAATTCACAACCCAAGGCACCCAACACTATCGCCACGCGTACGATCACGCTACAAAGTGGTTCACAGCCACAAACTCCACGTCGCGAGGGTCCTGCCAAACGTTTATCTAAGTTTGAATTCATGGCCAGGAAAGAGAAAGGGTTATGTTTCCGTTGTGAGGAAAAATACACTAGGGGGCATCGTTGTAAACAGAAGGAACTGAACGTCATGCTTGTACACGATGAGGAAGAAGATGATCCGTTGGTGATAGATGTCGATACAACCATTGAATCAGTAGCAATGCAAGCCGTCGAAATGGGTGACTCGGCGGAGCTCTCTTTGAATTTGGTGGTCGGATTTTCAACGCCGGGGACTATCAAAATGATATGGCAAATAGAAGATCAAGAAGTGATCATGTTGATCAATTGTGGCGCCACACACAACTTCATTGCCCAGCGATTGGTCGAGTCTTTGAAGCTTCCCCTTACAGAGATTGCAAACTATGGCGTGATAATGGGTACCGGCACAGCTGTAAAAAGAAAAGGTGTATGTAAAGTCGTGGTGCTTACTATTGCTGGATTAACGATTGTAGAAAATTTTCTGCCACTGGAATTAGGAGGTGTAGATGTGGTTCTAGGAATGCAATGGCTCCATACTCTAGGGGTTACGAAGGTCGATTGGAAAGCATTGTCCATGAAGATTGGTTTGGGGCCATCTCAGGTTACTCTCAAAGCGATCCAGCCTTAACTAAAGCCTGCGTGACGCTGAAAAAAATGATGAAGTCGTGGGAAGATCAAGATCAGGGCTTTCTAGTTGAGTTCAGAGCTTTGACTGCAGCGATACATATGAACGAGCATGAATTGGTTGTTTCTGAAGAGACGTTACAAAATTCAGTCCAGTGGTTACTTCAAGACTTCAATGACGTGTTTCAGTTGCCATAGGGATTACCTCCTAAGAGGAGTATTGACCACAAAATTCAACTTATTGAAGGCACTCCTCCAGTGAATGTGTGACCGTATAGATATGCACAGGTGCAGAAGAATGAAATAGAACGATTAATAGAAGAAATGCTGAAGGCAGGGATTATCCAACCAAGCACGAGCCCACTCTCGAGTACCGTGTTACTCGTTAAGAAGAAAGATGGGGGATGGCGATTCTGTGTTGACTACCGCGCTCTCAACAATGTTGCCATACCCGATACCAGTGATTGAAGAACTACTAGACGAATTACATGGCTCTCGAATATATTCCAAAATTTATCTCAAGTCCGGGTATCATCAAATTCGGGTTCATGAAGACGATGTGGAGAAAACAGCGTTCCAGACACACAAAGGGCACTATGAGTTCTTGGTAATGCCTTTCGACCTCTCTAATGCTCCCTCTACTTTCCAAGCATTGATGAACCAAGTCTTCCGACCCTTCCTCCGTAAGTTTATCCTTGTTTTATTTGATGATATTCTAGCTTACAACTCTGATTATGATGAGCATATACAGCATTTTGACTGTTGTGTTTAATGTTATGAGGGACAATCAATTGTACACAAACAGAAGCAAATGTCACTTCGCTCAAGAATGTATTGAATATCTGAGGCATTGGGTTTCGGCGGAAGGTGTGATGGCTGACCCAGAGAAGGTTTGTTCCATGATTGAATGGCCCATTCCTCAGAACATACGGGAATTGCGAAGTTTCATTGGCTTGACTGGATATTATCAGTGCTTTGTCACTAATTATGGCAATATTATAGCCCCTCTGCATCAAGTAATAAAGGGAGGAAGATTTGAATGGACTGAACAAGCTACAATGGCCTTCGAGCAACTCAAGAAAGCGATGATCACTCTTCAGTCCTTGCATTGCCCGATTTCGGTCAACCATTTGTGGTTGAGACAGATGCCTCAAGAACAGGACTCAGAGTTGTCCTCTCACAGAATGGTCGCCCAATAGCGTTCTTTAGCCACACGTTATCAAGTCAAGCTAGAGCAAAATCCATCTATGAAAGGGAGCTAATGGCAGTTGTGTTAGTTGTCCAACGTTGGAGACCCTATTTGTTAGGGAGGAAGTTCATTGTTCGATCAGATCAGAGGGCTTTGCGACATCTCCTAAAACAAAGGGTGATTCAACCAGAGTATCAAAGATGGGTATCTAAATTACTTGGCGATGATTTTGAAATACAATATCGGCCGAGATTGGAAAATAAAGCAGTTGATGTCTTGTCACGCCTCCCTACCGTTGCCCACTTATCCCATTTGACTGTTCCAGCCCTCCTTGATGTTGAGGTGATTAAAATTAAGGTGGAAAACGATCCAAAACTAGCTACGATCATTCAGAAGCTAAAGAACGATAAGGAAGATGTCTCACGGTTTTCGTTTCACCAAGGAACCTTAAAGTATAAGGGCCAGTTAGTTCTGTCAGCACTTCGACTTTAATTCCAGCGATACTACATCTATATCATGCTTCTGTATTAGGGGGTCACTTTGGGTTCCTAAGAACCTTTAATAGGCTAACGGGGGAGCTCTATTAGGAGGGAATGAAAGCTGACACAAAAAATATGTTGAGGAATGTGTCATTTGCCAGAAAAACAAATCTTTAGCAGCTTCTCCGGCCGATTTACTACATCTTATTCCTCCACCAAATCGAATTCGAGAAGACATAACAATGGATTTTATCGAAGGCTTACCCAAGTCAGAAGGGAATGACACCATCCTAGTGGTAGCGGACAGACTGAGTAAATATGCACATTTTCTTGCTATTAGGCATCCCTTCACAGCCAAGACAAGGCAACTACATTTGTCAAGGAGATCGTTCGTTTGCATGGATTCCCTCGATCTATTATCTCTGATCGGGATAAAATTTTTATTAGCCGCTCCTGGACCAAATTATTCAGAATTCAACGAACTCAGTTGAAACGTAGCACAGCATACCACCCTCAGACGGATGGCCAATCAGAAATTGTGAATAAATGTGTTGAGACATATTTACGGTGTTTCTGTACTGAAAAACCAAAGCAGTGGTTTCAATGGTTGTGCTGGGCAGAATATTGGTATAATACCATGTTCCATATTTCAATTAGGATTACTCCGTTTCAAGCCGTCTATGGTCGATCTCCACCTCCCTTGATTTCATATGGGGAGCAGAAAAAGCCCAATGCAACGTTGGATCAGCAACTTTGTGAACGTGATGATGCTTTACGAGCCTTGAAGGAACATTTACTATCAGCCCATGAGCGAATGAAGAAGTTTGCATATAAGAAGCGGCGAGAATTAGAATACACGGTGAGGGACTGGGTTTATCTTAAGCTACGACCCTATCGCCAACAATCGGTCATTAAAAGAAGAAATGAGAAGTTGACTTCAAAGTTTTTTGGCCCCTATATCATTGAAGAAAGGATCGGACTAGTGGCTTATCGCCTTCAACTACCAGCAACGGCCTCCATCCACCCTGTTTTTCACGTATCTCAGTTAAAAAAAGCGGTAGGAGAAGCCCACATGGTGCAACCTGACCCCCCTTTACTTAATGAGAATTTTGAATGGCCAACTGAACTGGATGACATCTTCGGCTATCGCAAAAACAGCAACACAGGGACTTATGAGCTCTTAGTGAGTTGGAAGGGTTTACCTCCACATGAAGCAACCTGGGAGGATTTCAATGATTTCCGCCGCCAATTCCCAAATTATCACCTTGAGGACAAGGTGTCTTTGACCCCGAGCGGTGATGTTAGGCCTCCAATTATTAAGCAATACACAAGGAGGGGCACAAAAGACATTCCACCTACTGAGAGTTAGTTATACGGCTGTAAGGGTGGGACCACTCAAGGGTTGTGGGTAGTATATATGTAGAGAGAAGACGTTAGTATATTTTCATGTTTATTCTGTTTTGCGCTATGGAGTGCTTGGTGAGGAAGGAGAGCTTACCAACCCTCTTTGATAGGATGGGTATCTTTTTGCATGGCCTTAGGGCATTGCTTCCTCTGTTAATATCAATACTTGTAAGGGGATACCTTACACTACATCGCAGGTCTAGTGGTAGAATAGAACATATTTGGCTCTCTTCATAACAGCTAACAAGAATGGACATGGACACTCCACACAAATAAAAGACAAGCAATTACATGGTATTGTTCAAAAAAAAAAAAAAACGAGGGGAAGGACACTCCGAAATTTTTATTTATTTTTCTTTTTTTGACAACAAAAAGGAGACCCAGGATATACATAAAGACACGTATAACCCATATATTTACGTGTAAATATAACATGGAACATAAATGTTGCAATTCCAACTCAGATTAGTGAAAGGTAGAAACGGAAGACAGTTTGTTATTAAGCTTTTGTTAGGCCTCCTATTATACATACTTATGTTAGAAAGGGTAGAATGGGCAAAAAGGTAGGAAATTAAGAAAGCTGAGTTGTGGGGATATTAGATAAACATGGGGTTCCATCTCAAAGCCAATTGGCAAGGAGAGGAGTAGCTCATGTATCTTATAAAGATATAAAGATTGTGAGGTCTCCTCATTTTTCTGATGTGGGATCCTCAACATGCCCCCTCAAGATGGTGTCTCTTTTGGGTTCACCATTCTTGAGTCAGATCCCTTTTTTTGGGAGGGCCGAATACCCGTTTGGGCTTCATGAGCTTTGATACCATATTAGATAAACATGGAGTTCCATCTCAAAACCAATTGGCAAAGAGAGGAGTAGCCCATGTATCTTATAAAGATATAAAGATTGTGAGGTCTCTTCATTTTTTCGATGTGGGATCCTTAACAGGGGACCAGGTAGCATGTTTGTGCGTGTTGTACGGGCTGGGTAGGTGAGGTTTAAGTAGGGCGTTGGTGCTTGTTGGGAGGTAGGTTTTTGTGTAGACAAGGGTGGTCTGTGGAGAGTACCAGCTCTCTCGAAAAGCTGGGAGAACTTCTATTTGGTTGCTTGTTCTTATTTTCTCAAATAATATCAAGGGAATTATCCACTGTCTATGGGAGAACTCCCAATAGAATAGTGTTGATTCTTGAATATTGTGTGTTTGTGTATCTTGTTGTTTGTAACAGGTGGAATCTAGTTTGGATACTTAACAACTTTTCTATAAGGAAGAAAAATTATTTATTCGATCTTTATTGCCAATGAAGTAGTTTATACGATTCATATCCTATTAATATTGATGGAGTGTTACTTCAGGTTGATTAACCAAAAGCTTCTTCAAATAGCTTTTAGGAACATAAACACGTTGCCCAGTTTTTCTTCCTCATCCTCACTAATTTTTTGAGAACCATAAAAGAGTAATTTCATTTAAAAAACAAGTGAGAGAGAGACTTAAGAGCCTAAAAAGAAAAGAAAATCATATCAACCCATAGTTGATCTCTAGTCTTCTCATCATTTTAACAAACTCTTTCTATTCCTTTCTGACCAAACTATCCAGCAAAAAAGCTGTATAGTGTTGAAACAAAGTGTTCTCTTCATGTAATGGGAATTCTAACATTTGAAGATTTGAAAAACAAAAGCCTTGGCTGACCTACACTGAACCCAACTCATATCAAACGCTTTCAGAAGCCTAAACCAAAGGGGAAAATGAATGGACAAGAGCAAAACAAATGATTGGCATGCCTTCTGATCACATCT
The DNA here is from genome assembly GCA_033996785.1 of Trichosanthes truncata. Classification (NCBI taxonomy): domain Eukaryota; kingdom Viridiplantae; phylum Streptophyta; class Magnoliopsida; order Cucurbitales; family Cucurbitaceae; genus Trichosanthes; species Trichosanthes truncata. The sequence goes on along the minus strand of JAWPNB010000004.1, from coordinate 28,811,813 downwards.
GCATAAAGATTACCAATTGGGATTAAGAGCCATGAAGGGATTGTGTTTCTAGACTTTCTCCAATGTGTTGAGACCTCCCAGGACAGCAGGCCACATGAAAGCCTTAGGCATCTTGAGCTTCCAAGGGACTTTGAAAACTGGGGGGAAGAACATGTGATTCTAGAAGGGCAGAAAAAAGAGATTTAACGCAGAATAGCCGACTCTTGTCAAGGTTCCACACCCTTTGAAGTTTGATCTTCCACCCCATAGATCATTAAAAAAAATAGAAAAGAACATAATAATTCCATATACATTTTTCCAAACTGAACCAATCAATTATTTATTAGATTTAAAATTTACAACTGACCTATACATTATAATAATCCAAACGCTAACTGGGATCACAAATCTCCAAATATTTATTTGTTCAACATAAGAATACACCACAAAAACTTGACGCAATGTATTTATTACCTTCACTACTTGCATGAAGCCATGGGTAACAAGCACCAACAATTTTCTGAAACTTCTTCATCACTCGTGCTCTTACTGATGTTTCAATTCTCAAAGTTCTAGTCGGAATAACAGGGTCACCACTTGCATCATAAATTTCAGCATCATTAAATATTTCATTGTCATCACCCCATAAACTTGCTTGAAGCCTGGCTTCCCTTTCCTTATTGTAAATTGAGTGCAATTTTGACTTAAAATAGGGCAATACAACCTGAAAATTATATATTCATTGTATTAATCATTCAAGATGCGCAGTGTGTTACAAGGAAGTCTAGTTTGAATCCACATGAAATAAAAACTGTTCATTTTAAACTTATGTTCACGAAAACTTAATTACACACAAAAAACCATTCTGAAATTCTATGGGAAAATATGCTGCCAAACAACAATTTTTTGTATCTCATGTTTAGTGTCTAAATGCCCTTGCCTAGTGAGAGAAGTATGCACAAAAACTGAGATAAAAGGAAGTGATTAACATACACATAAACCGACTAGGTTATATATAAATATAGAGACAGAGAGAGAGACTAGTGTACAAAGCATCAAATTTTCCAAGGAGATAAGCAATGCGAACTAAATGTCAAAAGCACAAAAAAAAAAGTTAGAGCAGAACAATAGCTTGCCTCCACAGTATTTTTTTTAAATGAACAAGATTCAGATCATACCAAGAAAGCAACAGAAAGAACTTTTTGATGCTTTTCTAATCCTCTATGTTGAATACCATCACCAGAGACCGAACGAGCATCTTCCTTCTTTACTTTTACATTTGCAGCTCTTCTTCTTAAGCCATACAGAGATTCTGAAAAAGAAGCATCTGAAAAATATGTAGAAAATGAAAAACAATTAGGTACAGAGTGACTGGAACAGTAATGTTCAAATTAAAAATATGTGCTTTATGAGAACCATCATTAACCTGTAGTTCGTAAGCTGTGTGTTTCAAGAACCAGCATTAGCAAAGAAAAGAATTCATCTTCGTAGTCTAACACGCTATGAAAGAATGGTCTTCTTAGAGCTAAAACCTGAAAATTTTTCACCAACCCAGAAGAAATTAAGGTTCGGGACTAAACAACAACAAAAATATTACAGTGAGGAAACAAAGTACAGCTATATGAAAGGACACATAATGTGCACAATCATGTATGCAGTAGGAGGTGGATCGGTACCTCTCAAAAGAAAAAATTGATTGAACAACCAACACAAACCATTTCATTTTTGTAACTATGGTTCATCTTCTCTTTGTACTAATTAGAAGGCTTTTTCGTACATAAGTCGGATGAGGCTTTCCACCCCTCCTTTTTATATTTTCATACTTCCAACGAAATAGTTTCTTATCTAAAGAAGTAGATGGTAATAACTAGTTGTAGATAGTTGAAGAAACAAGATATCGTCTAACAAAAAACACTTTTGACACAAGCAATACGCCCTCCGCCAAGAGCATAAAGCACATAAATTATAATGAAATTTTCAACACTACCCTATTCCCAAAAAGTACCAATTAGAAGATCATGGAAAGGAGAAATTCAATAACCCATTCTCAACAAAATTGAACCCCACCTTTCCAGAAATTAATTGAACCGAACAACAATCCAAAAGCGCAGACAACTCATAACTATAAACATCAAGAAGAATTCCAAATTCGCCAAGAATCGAGAATAACAACGAAATTGCCACAGAAATGGAGGGTCGGAGTTTACGGTAGACTAGTCTCTGACGAACGCATACAGAAAATCGAAGTTATTGAAGACATGGTTTCAAAAGAGAGAGAATCATACGCCGATGGAGTAAGTGAGAGCGGCACGAAGGCTGGCAGGGAGCTGCTGAGCGGCGGCCATTTCAAAGAAGGTGGGACGAGTCCCTTGACCTCCAACCTGAAACAACATCGTTCTTCAATTTCTTGCTATGGAGGTTCTGAACTGATCGAATACTGTGCTTCACAGCAAAAAGTAGAGCTCGTGCAGCGACAATGGCAGACTGTTCGCACAAACCATCAAATGAAATCAAATTTTGATAAGTTACAAATTTAATCATAATTTGGTGACTTTATACGTTAATACTCCAAAGAACTCAAGGACACAGTCGTAGAACAGATCCGGTTCATGTGCAAAAATCGGTCTGAACCCAAGCTAAACCGATTAGTTCGGTTTTTTTTCTTTTCAAAAATTGGTTTTTTCGATTCAGACTCTTATGCTCTGTGTTGGCAGATGAATTTGGTAAGAAATGATTTCAAATTTCAAGATTTTAAAAGATGGAAATGATTTAAAATTTCTATCTGCATTAGGAACCAAATTGATTTGAAATCACTGAAATTAAGGCTCCATTCGATAACCATTTGACTTTTAGTTTTTGGTTTTTGATTTTTGAAAAGGAAATTTATTTTCTCATGATTTCTCTACAATGGTTTTCATATTTCTTAAGTAAACATTTGAATTCTTAGTCATATTTCAAAAACAAAAACAGTTTTTAAAAACTATTTTTTTTTAGTTTTCAAAACTTGATTTGGTTTTTGAAAACATTGGTAGAGAGTAAATAAAAAAACAAAAATACTTATAGATCGAAGTAGTGTTTATAAGTTTAATTTTCAAAAACTAAAAACTAAAAATCAAGTGGTTATCAAACGGGGCTTAAAATTTCTTGTTTGGATACTCACGATAACTGAAAATAAAGTCTAAAATTTTACTGCTATACCCTTATAATTATGCAGGAGATTATTTTAACTAATAACAATATATTTTAATATCAAATAACAATGTAAAATACATATAACCATGAAAACATACCATTAATCAAAACAAATTAACTTATTAAATTAAATTTTGCAAATGTCATCATTATTGTAAAAAAGAAAATGGAAAAAAAAGAGTTGCAAATGTCTTAATTCAAGTGAAGAAAATAAAAATTGAACTCAGTCGAATCTAAACAAAGCCCATCAATTATTGCCCCCCATTTTCCAATGCAGTCATTCTTTGCACATAGATTCTAAACATCCAAAAAATGTCTCTGTGACTAGGGGTGTATACAGGTTGGGTTGAAGGATTTTTTGGGACCAACTTGAAAATTCGGGTTGGTCGAGTTGGCTACCCAAATGACCCGATCAAGGGTTGCAACCCAACCCAACCCAACCTATATTTTTCGGGTTGGGTTGGGTTGGGTTGCTAGGTTGATTTTTTTTATAATTTTCTTAATTATTTAAAATAATTTTTGCTTGAATTAATAACTAAAACCACATAAAATTCAATATATCAAACTTCAAAGTTCATAACATCTTAATATTCGTTACAATCCTAGATGAAAAACATTAAAAGTTCATAAACAATTCATTTATAAGTGTGTGTGTGTATATATATAACATAAATTTTGAATTGGGTTGGGTTGGATTGGGTTGGGTCAGGTCAACCCGAGAACCGACCCGAAATTTCGATTCTCCAAAATTCTAACCCAACCCAAACCGGAAAAAAAAACTCCAACCCAATCCTTACGGTTTGGGTTGGGTAGTCCGGGTTGCTTAGGTTATTTGTACACCCCTATCTGTGACTATGGAATAAGATAAAATGAAGCTAGAAGCACTGAATGTCATATCATGTGAAATTCTAATATTTAGCAACTCATTAAAAACATTTTCAGCACTGTAAATCCATCGATTATGCCCTCTAGCCATAGCATTTGCTTCTCTAGCAACATCATTCCCTATAATTTTTAAAAAAAAATTATTGAAATATTTTTCACATATTAAAATATAAAGTGTACTTAAAAAATAATGATGGTCATACCTTTGTCAAGTACGATAGCCACTTTGTCCATAGAATTTTCTCCAATCAAGTCAACTACAGGCGACTTCTTGTCACGCTTAGAAGCAAAAGAATATGCTTGATTTGTTGATGTTTTTTAGGGCTGACTATCCATAGAATCGTTATCCTCAAAACTTTGTAGATGAATTTCCTCTCATTCCATCATTTCATCGATGTCATTGATATTCAAGGATTCATCCCTTTGCCAACGACGTACCTTCTCTTTTGCACTCTCTGCAAATGCTCCAGTTGCTCTGTCTTTCTCAAAAAATTATCTTAAGACATCAAAGTTGTAAATTGGCTAACCTTGAACTTGTTGAGCTTCTGGATAAGACCGGTCAAGCAAATATAGAGAAAAATTGTTTACGAACAAAATTGTTTATGTGATGTTATTCCAAGTAAAACCACTACCATGTCGAAAGACTTCAAGTCTAATACCCATTTTTTCTTTTAAAGTCTTTAAACAATTAATGACATTGTCCTTAGATAAATCCATTTTAAAATTTGAGTTTAAGCCTTCCACTGCAGCTTGGTATGCATCATTTGTGAAATTCTTGTCCGACTTTTGTCCTCTCACTTTTTGCTCTTTCAGTATCTCAAGCAAATATTTGTCCATCACAATTGACCAACTAATATACTTTTTCTTGTCACTCACAGTTTCCATTTCCCTGTCATCGACCAATATTAAAAAAGTAGAATTATAATTTATGTTTAACTTTTATTATAAATAATAAAATGCTTTAAATGTACTAAAATTTATATTTGCAAAAGATGAATTTACAACACATGTGCAACTAAAAATTAAATAAAATAATAGAAAATTAAGAGGTAATATATGTTTTGAATTTTCTAAATTAATGAAAAAAAAAGTTGATAAATAATCCTGCACATATGAGCTACAATTGAATCTCAAATTTGTTTGCCTCTTCGTCCATCCTCGGTTAAATTTATTGATGCTAGAGGACCAATGTCTATTTCACTATCAACTTCTACAATTAATCTATCATCTGGATCAAAATTCATAAGAAAATTATATATAATGCAACAAGCTATGACTATCTCTGTTTGTGTCTCAAAATTGTAATGTGGTTCGATCCCACTAGCTATAATTGGAAACCTCTTCTTTAGTACTCTAAATGCTCTTTCAATTGCATTTCTTAAAGATGCATGTATGTGATTAAATAATTCTTTTGGAGATTGCAGTGCACATGTTGAATACTCCTTTAGATGGTACCTTGTCCCACGATAAGGTGTGATAAACCCATATCACAACATAAAACTAGCATCAACAAGATAATATTTTCATATAAAAAATATGGAAGTTCAACTTAGTCATATGGCATCTTCCATGAACGCAATGCAGAAAGGTAAGTTTCCTAGTGACACTGAGGTAAATCCTAGAGAACACTACAAGGTTGTGACCTTAAGAAGTGGAAAGTAACTAAAGGAGCTTGAAAATCATCATTGTAATTTAGGCTTGATTTACTTCTTAGGGAATTCACATTCTTGAATCCTCTAAGAAGTTTTAGCTCATAATTAATTCAAAGACCACAAAACAAATTCTATAAATAATTTCCATGCTAAAAAGAGTGAACTAATAACCTACTTGAGACCAAGAATTAGAAGAATAAAGGGTTGCTTGTTATAGCACTAAGAATTGAAGATGAAGGAATAAAGAACAACAACTAACAAATCTTTCATCAACACAAAGCCCTTGGACAAAAATCCATGAACACAAAAATTCTAATGAAATGAATTCCAAAACGTCTTCAATCTAAACTTGAATCCAGCAATAACACAAAGTGCAAGGAATTGAAAGTTATGAAAATTACAACTCTACTTGAAGGAAATAATCGAATTAAACTCACAGCAGAAGCGTTGGAATCGACTTTGATTTTATTTTAGAATTAAATTAAAATAATTTAGACTAAACAAAACATACTTTTGAGATAATATGGAGAATATTATGGCAGATCTTTTTCTCTTTGTATTCCAACTCCAATGAGGTTGAACTCTAAGACTTCCACAAAGTCTTCCTTGTTATGACTTGAACAAATGACCAAAGAGGTTTGTGGGAACCTTCTTAAAAATAGAGAGAGGGAATGAGAGGAGAATTTCTAGAGTTTTTTTTTCTCTTGTGAAGAATGCACACAAATGGCTCACCCCTAGGGCCCTATTTATAGTGGCCTAGGGAAAATAATCAAATAATATATTTTAATATCTAATATATTAAAATATATTTATCTAACTAATTTGAATCATATTCAAATATTTTCAAATTCTCCTACGACATCTATTTCCTTATTTGAATCTAATTCAAATATAATAAATATCTTTTCTTTAATGTATCTTAATACATTAATAATTTCTTTAATATTTAATGCATTATATACAATAAATATGTTTTTCCTCATTTAATATATCAAATATATTAAATTTTAATTCGAACATTTCAAAATTTCTCTCAACGAAATTGATCTCTATTTGTTTATATGAGCTAGCAATGGGACCTTATGGACCTACAGCTTATAAGCTTCAATGATACAAAATCAATTAATTAAACTCTTCAATTAATTAATTTTCATTCATTAACTATAGGTCACTCCATTATAGACCTAGAGTTTTCACTCTTATGCACTGTAGAACAAGTTGTGTCCATGGATATAATCACTACATGCAAGTCGATCCTTCATGAGTTGTTCGTAATTACAACTCGGTCAAAAATCCATTTTACCTCTATAATTACATTTTGTACCTTAAGTACCATTGATCCTCTAATGAACCATTTGTTTATGATCTAACCATAAACTAAATCCCTCTCGGACTAGTGAGAGGGTAGGGCCCTATTATTCAAGTTTCGAAATCAGCACTTAAGAGAACTACTCATTTACTTACCCTATAAGGCAAATAGTGAATTCCATCTTATGAGATTATGTTCCCAACTCCCTATTTTGTCACGTCCCCAAAATGGTAGGCATATTGAATCAGCTACAAAAGCCACTCTCAACCATGCAAATCAAAGGACAAGCCCTCACAGACAGGAGTTCATAACTCAATGAGGATTAAGATCGAGTCGCATATGATCATCCTGATGAAATATTAATCTTCTCAATTAACAGATTTATAAAGAGAGATTAAATATTTCGTGGTCCAGTCTTACACAAACTCATTGTATAAGATACATGCACTCACATGTCTCCACATGAAGGATTTGGATCAAATCATTTGTAACTATTACAAAGTGGGTCGTATCAATAGTGTTACCAGGATAAGGCACCCAACCTTATCCATATACTATGATCCTTTAAGTTATTTCTTGAACATGATCTTCGTATGTCAACTGCATACTGTTCAAGATTACACTAATAACCTTGGATTTTTCATACAGTGGATAATATTATTTTGCAAATAAAATAATCTAAATTATTATTAATTATTAGATAAATCATTAATTACGAGGCTTTAGGGAATAAATTCCAACACTACTAACTTGAAACAAAACCCTAATTCAAAAGAAGTAATAATATCACAGATTCATCCCACCATTCACGATTTCTCTTATTGGTATCCAATCGATTCAATCCCCACTATTTCTAGAAAAGAATGAATCATTACAACCCAAATTTTCATTTGGATTGGATCAAAAAACCAAGGGAAAAACAGAACACAAAAGTCTAAACTGTTGGGATTTATGGCCTAAAGCCTCGTAATTAATAATTTATTTAATAATTAATAATTATTTTAATTATTTTATTTGCAATATAATATTATCCATTATATGAAAAATCCAAGGTTATTAGTGTAATCTTGAACAGTACGTGGTTGACATACGATAGGATCATGTTCAAGAAATAACCTAAAGGGTCATAGTATATGGATAAGGTTGGGTGCCTTATCCTGTAACACTATTGATACGGCCTACTTTGTAATAGTTACAAATGATTTAATCCAAATCATTCATGTGTAGACATGTGAGTGGGGGTATCTTATACAATGAGTTTGTATAAGACTGGACCACGAAATATTTAATCTCTCTTTATAAATCCGTTAATTGAAAAGATTAATCTTTCATCAGGATGATCATATGTGACTCAATCTTAATCTTGAGTTGTTGGGTTTTATGTCCTAAAACTTGTGGTTTTGTAAACTGAATGTATATTCTATTTTGCAATAAAGTTGTTATTGAGGTTTATACAGTAAAGTTGTTATTGAATAAAGTGAATTGCGTATTCCATAACCCAAATCCAATAAACTAAGAACCCTTGACTATAAGATGTAAACTTGAACTTTATGTATGACATAAAAGTGAATCAAGTTCAAGTAATAGTCAGAACGGTCTATAGTATAGGGATAGGGCTGGGTACCTTATCTTGGGGACACTATGGACGCGGCCCACTTTGTATAGTACTAACGATGTGATCCTGAATCGTTCATGTGGAGACATGAAAGTGGAGGCGTCCTATGCAATGAGTTTGCATAAGACTGGACCGCGAAATAGTCACTTAGACTTTTTAACTCTGTTTACTGTTTTAACTGACTATTTTCATACGATGACCTAAGTAACTCGATCTTAATCCTGAGTGTGCTATGAACTCCTGTTCATTCGGGATTATCCTTAGATTTGCATGGGTGAGAGTGGCCCGAGATCGCCGACTCAATAAGCCTCCCATTTTGGGGATAAGACCTGGTAGATAGTTAGGAACATAGTCATGCGAGATGGAATTCACTCCTACCCGCTTTAAGGTTTAGTAGAAAGGTTGTTCCCTTAAGTGCTGGCTTCGGGTCTTGAACAATGGGCTCACCCTCTCATTGGCCCGAGAGGGATTCAGTTTGTTGGTCAGACCACAAACCAATTGTTCATTAGAGGATCAGTGGGACTTAAGGAACAAGAAGTAATTACAGGGGTAAAACGGTTTATTTGACCCAACTGTAATTACGAACGACCTGTGAATGATCGACTTACTAATCATGGTTATATCGAGTGGACAGAAATATATCTACAGTGAGGAGAGTGCAGCCACTGGGCTTTAGTGGAGTGTCCCAATGGTTAACGAATGTTGATTAGCTAGGCTAAAGAATTTAGCCGGTTAATCTCGTATCGTTGGAGCTCATGATCTGTAGGTCCATTAGGTTCCCTTTACTAGCTCGGACTAAGCCTTGTAACAATTTGAGAGAAAATAATTTGAATTGTTCAAATTCGGTTTTAGGAGAAAACGTTAATTATATGCGATATACTTAATGTTTCATAGCTTAATTATGAATTAAACTATGATGAAGAAGAGGTGGATATATTTAAATTTGATTTAAATATTGGTTCGGTTTAAAACATAAATAAGGATTCATGTTCGAACGTTCGATTTGAGAAATCGGGATTAGTCCAATTATTTAATTTGATATTTGATATTAAATTAAATAATTATTTAAAATTAATTAAATTGTTTAATTAATTAAAAATTTTTATTTTAATTTAAAATTAATTTTATATTGATTTTGAATTAAAATTAAAGAAGAAATAAAATTCTTTTATGAATGAATTTTGGACCAAATTCATCAATTGATGAATAACCTACTTGCTTTTTCAAATTCACCAAAATTGCCCACCTCCTTCTTGATTTATCCTCATCACTCATGTGTTGGCATCTTCACAAAGCTTAAGGAAGCTTATGATTTATTTTAAATAAGAAGAAACACCATGGGTGAGAAAATTTTTTTTGCAGAAAATTGGAGAAATTTTCGGTTTTAGACCTTTGCTCTCTCTCTCAAAAATTCTCTCAATTTAGGATCCCACAATCCGTTCCAAGGCCTGAGGATAGTATAGAAGATCCTAAGGGTGATCCACGAAGTGTTCGTGATCAAAAATTGGCCAAGGATTAGGAGAATTTTGAGCATCAAAGGTAGTGTTCTTATTCTCTATTTTTCCAATTTTGAGTATGTTTTTTGTATGATAAAATTGATCAAATTAGAGTGCTTAAGATCCAAAATTGCTTCCGCTTTCTTAATATTAACTCTTTCATGAGTGAGTTATGAACTCCTGCCTGTGAGGGCTTGTCCTTTGATTTGCATGGGTGAGAGTGGCTTTTGTAGCCGATTCAATATGCCTACCATTTTGGGGACTTGACCAAATAGGGAGCTGGGAACATAATCTCACAAGATGGAATTTACTCCTTCCCATATAGGGTAAGTAGATGAGTAGTTCCCTTAAGTGCTGATTTCGGGACTTGAACAATGGGGCTGATAATTCTCATTCATGAGGATTATTTGGCCTTTAAACTTAGTTATATTTGTGATTTTTATTCATATTATTTGATGAAAAATAAAAAAATGCTTGAATTTAATCACATGATTGATGGAAGACCTTTAAATTAAGTAAGTTGAGAAAAGAAAAAAATTCACACTTACTTAATGTTTTGATGCAGGATTTTCGTGAAATGCAACTGCAGTGCAATTGCTATGCAAATGCAATCTGGCAGAATCTGGAATTTAAGTAAAAAACGAGAATTTCGGGATTTTGAAGGAAATTTGACCCACGAATTCAGCAAGATGATTAGCCATGATTGTCCATCAACCAAGAGGGAAACCCTAGCATGAAATCCCTATAAATATTGAACAAAGAAGCCGAACAAGGAGAGCTCGATTGGAGAAGATTTTAGTTTATGTTTTTTTGGGTTTTCTTACTTTCTGCAATTTTTCATTTTTAGTTTTTAGTTGCTGTTTTGTTTTATTTTCTTGTAGATCTCAGTCCGAATCTCTTCCCCAATCCCATCACAACAAGAGTTGGCATTGGTTATGAACAAATCCTTGTTGATTAAGCACGAATTCTTGGGAGGAAAATTTGTTTCGTTTTGGGTTTTTGTCCCGACAGCAGCATTCTTCAATTTTGGATTTTATTCTTCTATTGTTCTTCTTCTTAAATTTCCAGAATCCTTCTCTCAATCCCATCTACCTAAGAATTGGGTATGGTTATGGACAATTTCTTGTTCGATTGAGTTACAGAGAATGAGTTTTTAAGATGATTGAAATTTCAATTTCTGCACTTTTGAAATTCTGCAATTGGATGAAAATAGCCACTGGTTTGTCGTTCAATTCAGCAAATTTAATTTCTGTTATTGAACTTTGATGACGACTTGTTAATTTAAGTTTTGGTAATTTTACTTTCTGCTATTTGAACATTTTGGATGCTACTGGAATTCGGTTTTTGCCTATATATAATTGCAAGTTTCTTCAAATTTTGAGCTACTGGTTATTAATTTCAATTTTTCGTGGTTAATTTGTATCTTGAATTCTTGGAATTGTTTCTTTAAACTACTTACTTGCATTGCATTTGCAACTTGATTGCATTATTTACTTTGATTTTTCAAATGAATTCCTACAATTCTAATTTACTGTTTTCAATTTATTCCATCATGAAGAGCTAAATTTCCTTTGGGATTCAAGTTTGTGAATGCCCTAGAGGAAAGTTGTAAAGCTCGAAAGTAAAAACAATCTAGCTAATTCTTGAACTCTAGTTTTCTTTTGGTGAGTTAATTGTTGGGTAAACCTAGTTGGCCGTCTAGTGTTGCTTGCCAAGTTATAACTTAATACCGAAAGGGTTAAGGGAAGCGAATGTCGCAAAAGCAATGGAGGAAAAGGCTTAGACATAAGTCTGAAACATCGACCCTAGACATAGGGCGAGACTCCAAAACCACTAGAATTGTGCGCAAAAATATCTAAGTTAGATTAGCCATAGAAATATAGGTTTAATCACTTAGTCTCCTAAAGATACTTCATAGAAGGTCGAATAGGAGTTGAATTCGGTTTACTTAGTTCTTGAGTTAGCTACGATTGCAATTGCTTTCTTGTTACATTTTCTGTCCAAAGGGGCATTAGCAACTTGAATCCCTTTTTCATTTCCATTGAATTTTCAATAATTTTATTTTAGTCAAAACACCTCTCAAATCATTTTCACCTTCGGTTACCTTAACTTGCAAATTGTCAACGATTTTGTGCCAACTAAAATTCATTTTATTAAACCCCGTTCCCTTGGGTACGATACTCTGGAATACTTCCAGTTTCTTTATTACTTCGATCACGTGCACTTGTGTGTAGCGAAAAGCACCGATCAGGGGCCCCACCCTCTTATTGGCCCGAGAGGGACTTAGTTTATAATTATATTATAAAAAAAAATTGTTCATTAAAGGATCAGTGGTACTTAAGGTGCAAGATGTAATTATAGGGGTAAAACGAACTTTTGACCCAGCTGTAATTACGAACAACTTGTGAATGATCGACTTGCATGTAGTGATTATATCAATGGACACAACTTGTCCTACAGTGCATAAGAGTGCAACTTTAGGTCTATAGTGGAGTGACCCTAGAGTTAATGAATGAAAATTGATTAATTAAAGAGTTCAATTAATTAATTTTGTATCATTGGAGCTTATAATCTGTAGGTCCATAAGGTCCCCTTGCTAGCTCATAGTAACACTAAAAGATCAATTTAGTTGAAAGAAAATTTTGAAATGTTCAAATTAATATTAATTTTGAAGTGTTCAAATTAATATTTAATATAAAAGAGGAAAATATATTTATTGTATTTTATACATTAAATATTAAAAGTTGAAATGTTCAAATTTAATATTTAATTTGAAGTGTTCAAATTAATATTTAATATATTAGATATATTAAATATAAAAGAGGAAAATATATTTATTGTATTTGATACATTAAATATTAAAATAACTAATGTATATTTGATATATTAAATAAAAGATATTTATAGAATTTGAATAAGATTCAAATAAATAAATATCGTAGGAGATTTGAATGAGATTCAAATAAATACAAGATATATTTTAATATATTAGATATTAAAATATAATATTTTAATTATGGCAAAGATTTTCCCTTGGTCACTATAAATAGGACCCTTGGGTTGAGTCATTCTACACAACACACATCTCCTCAATAAAGAGAAGAGCAAAACTTAGGTGCAGGCTGGGCTGCACCCATCTTTTGCGGCCCAGCCACGTGGAGCATTTTTATTGGATGTTATATATATATTAAAAAAATCTAAACCAAATTTTTCACGTCGTTTGCTTCTTATTTATTTATTTATTTTTTAAGTTGGAAACTGTTCCTGCATGATGTTATTTTTCGATGTTCTTCTTTGAGTGCTTTTATAAACCATTTTCACTGCAATTGCAGGCTTGCAGCCCTACTTATATATATATATATATATATATATATATATATATATATATATATATTTATTTATTTATTTATTTATTTATTTATTTATTTAAAAACTTAATTCTTGTCGTTAGTTCTGTGTTGGGCTTCAAGTTTTGTACTTTTTTTTACATTTGTTCCTTTCTTTTTTTTTTTTATGATTTTGGCTTCACGTTTTTTTTCTTTAAATATTTTTCTTTCCTTTTTTCAGCTTTTTGAGTTTTATACTCTTTTATCATTTTCAAATTTTTAGATGAATTAATAATTAATTTTCAATTAATTATACATTTAATTGCATGTAATTAGATATTTTGTACAATTATTTTTACTATTATTGTCGAAAGCCAAATCTAACAACAATTATTTAAAATTTAACGTGGATATGTCAATCCACTCTACAAAAATTAGAGGTTTGAATGCACACACCCTAAATTACAAGATCTTTCACAACTAGTCAATTAAAAATTACAAGCTTGAAATAACAATGTAACAAAAAATCACAACTAAATTATAAATAAACATTCAACAATAGTTATAACTTTATATAACATTAACAAAATGTTTCATATACTTGAAAATATTCCAAAATAAACTTAAACAAAACACATTAATGCTCTAAGTTATCAATCTTCACTTGGTTGGATTTTTTTACCAAATGCTAATGTTTCCTGCAAAAGAAAATATAAATAAATCGATAATAAATAATCTCTATAAATGTAACTAAAATATTTTGAATAGAAAAGTTACCTCAAGTAATTGAGTGAATGACATATTGTTTTGCCTATCCATAGATACAATTTTTTGGTTTACAGTCGGCAATATAGATATTGTTTGTGTATCTTTCTCCATAATATTTTCCTAATTGAAAAAATAATCATTAGAATAACTAAATATATTTACTTTGGAATTCATAAATATATATATATAGTTTGATGTGGTGGAACCTGTGTGAGGGGTATGATGTGATTTGACGAGGAAGAAACTTTGTTTGACTTCAAATTTTGCTTGTATCTCCTCTTTTCAAGTGGATCTTTCAATCGATTACGAGGACGACCAACTGTAGGCTTTCTCTTAACTCCATGTGCTTCTACTAGATTATCTCCAATCAAACTTGAATCTTCTACATTGCTTGCATTATTATTTTCCACCAAAAATTTTTCCTTCATCTTCTCCAAATCTTTGAGCAATTGAATAAAATTTTGTGATGTATACTCAAACAACTTTTCATGTTCTGCTGCTAGTGAAGTAATTTGGCAAGCATTACGACATAAGTGGATATAACGCTTTCCAACTGACTCTTTAAAATTTCCACTTACCTCATGTATTTGATTCTCAAATCCACTTGAAGCTCTAGCCTCTTTTGTCCACCTTTTCAAAATATATGAAGTAGGAATTTTGTTCACATTCTTCTTATCAAGCACCTTAAGCGCGTGGGTACATAAAATACCTATAAAAGTGAATTTCATGCAACTACAAGTGACAGTTTGTGTTGAAGCCTCATATTTAACCAACCAATGATGTGATCTTCCAAAAAATGATACTTTATACTCTGATGTACCATCCAACTTACCAATCTTATAGAGGTTACACTTAAGAATATCTACATACTCTTTTTGAAACAATTTAAACATCTCTGGTGTATATATTTTTGCCGCATGTTGTAACATCTCTGTATTTGTTAGCAAGACTGGTGTTGTTTGATTCATCTTGAAATCTGCAATCAATTCCTCATATCTTCGATCTGCTAAAACCCTTTCATAATGTTCAAGAAAACGCAAAATGTCATGACTTGGCTTTAAATATTTTTTCAATAAACTATTCATACTTTCACTTCGTTGTGTGCTTTTCATATCAGCTGTAAAAGTATGTCGCCCATATACCATCGCCCATTTTTCTCGCAATTCAAACAAATCTGTCAACCACTTATTGTCTTTAAGATTATAAATGTCCAACATTTGTTGCCATGCTAGCAACCAATCATCTTCATCTTCATAATCATACACACAACGACTAAAGTCATGAACGAACTTGTTTGATCTATGAAACACGTGACTTAAATTTTTAGCCGCATTTTGAAAAATATGCCAAACACACAGTCGATGTTGACTTTCAGGAAAGACATCACTTATTGCTTTAGCCATTGCTGCAGATTGATCTGTAAGAATTGTCCTTGGTTGTTTTTCCGACATTGCACCAAGGAATGTTTCAAACAACCATTTAAAAGATTCTATAGTTTCGTCTTAAAGTAAAGTTGCACCAAACACCACTGATTGTTTATGATGATTCACTCCAATGAATGGCGCAAATGGCCGACCAAGTTCATTTGTACGATAAGTAGTGTCGAAACAAATAACATCTCCAAAAAGCCTATAATCACAAATAGAACGTGCATCTGTCCAAAAAATGTTAGTGATCATGTCATCTTCATCAAGTTGCAATGCATAAAAAAAGGAAGAACTTCCCATTTGTCTTTTCTGAAAATACTGCAACAAAACTCTAGCTTCTCCCTTCTCGATTCTTGATTTTCGCTCTTTATTCACATAATTTCTATAATCCTTATCCAAGAATCCCAAAGTTCTCTACCACCAACTTCCCTACTCATTAGTTCCATGGTTGCTTTAATTGAAATTCCTGATCTGTCTGCATCATAAGCTAGAGCCTTTTGGGCACTGGAAATGCTCCTATTGACTTTTAAAATATGCTTCATAGGTGTTCTAACAAGGTCGTGGTTGTGGTTTCTATTAAAAGACACTACTTTGTATTTACCATTCTTTCCAAGCAAGCAAGCTATATTAGCTTTACATCCCGTTCTTGAAATTGGCCGAGTATATGAAACACTTTTTTTTTGGCTATCTACTTGACGAAACCCTTCTTTCGAGCAACAAAAAACTATTCTTGAAATATCTCCATTTTTCCTCTTTTTGTGATATCTTTTCCTTACATTAAAACCAATTTTTCCTCCATAATTGACATAAATTTGATATGCATCATCAATAGAACTAAATTCCATCCCAACTATCGGCTCAACAATTTCAAATCGAGTATTGATAACAGTCCCTATATTATCTTCAACTTCATCCCATTGAGTACTAATTGTGGGCTTCATATTATCTTTCAAATGAACTTCATCAGATTGAGTACAAATTGTGGGGTGAGTATCATCTTCCAAATTGATAGTAGGCAAGTTTGTATCTCCTAGGTTCTCCATGACTTCCATATATGATGTTTAAATCACATCAATCACAACATAAAATCATTGTAAATCAGTAAAAATCTCACAAATTGTTCTTAAATAGTTGATTACATAAAAGAAATATGCAACTATGTATGCTTTAGGATCATAATACATAATGCTAAAATTACTTCATTCTGCTTTCTGTTTATTGGGATAGTGCAATCTAAATATCTAAATTATTTATGTAGAGTTTTATGAATATGTTATCAATATGTGGAGTACTTGAACAAGGTGCATGCTTTGTGTTCAAAATCTTGTGATTAAAATGTAAAATACAAAAACCCACTTTTCTCTTCTCCTAATTTAAAATAAAATCATGAAAACAGAGGAGAAAACCCAAACCTGAGAAAATGCAAGTGAGAAAAGACGCAGGTGAAATGCCGATGAAGAAAGACGTCGGTGAAATGCCGATGAGAAAAGACGCCGGTGAAATGTTGGTGAGAAAAGTCACTGAGATTAGGGAGAAGACGAATGGGAGATGAAGAAGTTGTTGATGAACAATTAGAAAGAAATGGGAGAAGAAAATCGTGAAGCCAAAAAGCAGAAAAAAAAAAAAAGAAGAACAAATGTAAAAAAAAAAAGTATCAAACGTGAAGCCCAACACTAATGGCAAGAATTAAGTTTTTTAATATATATATATATATATATATATGCTCTGTTGAAGTAGGGCTGCAAGCCTGCAATTGCAGTGAAAATGGTTTATAAAAGCACTCAAAGAAGAACATCGAAAAAGAACATCGTGCAGGAACAGTTTCCAACTTAAAAAATAAATAAATAAATAAGAAGCAAACGATGTGAAAATTTTGGTTTAGATTTTTTTAATATATATATAACATCCAATAAAAATGCTCCACGTGGTTGGCCTGCAAAAGATGGGTGCAGCCCAGCCTGCACCTAAGTTTTGCTCTAGAGAGAATTAGAGAATTCTCTCTAGACCTCTTCCTCTCCAATCACTTGGAGATTTTCTTTCAAGAGGCTCCCACAAGCCTTGGTCCTGTGTTCGAGTCATAGCCAGGAAGACTTTGTGGAAAAGATAAAGATCCGCCAGAATATTCTCCATAATATTATTTTCAAGGTATTTATTGCTTAACCTTTATATTTTAGTTTAATTCTAAATAAATCAAAGACGATTCCTATGCTTCCGCTGTGGGTTTAATTCGATTATTCCCTTCATAACAACTCTCGAATTTTTGACAAAAGAAACGAGAAAGAAAACCCATGAGTTTGAGCGAAACTTGGAAATCCAAAAATCGATCCTTTTGTCGTCCCTCTTCCTCCTCTTTTATGCTCTTCTTATTAAGGTTGGTAGCCTCTTCAATTTCGTCCATCATCCCATCAATTTCGTGCAGGAAATCAAGACTTTCCATAATCGACGTTTTTCCCTTTTTTTTTTTTTTTCACTGCTGCTAGATTGTTATTTCATATTGCAATTTCGATTATGCAATTTTGATTTTGCAATCTTCAAATGTCCTGAATCAAAAGAAACCCTTTTTAGTTTGTCCTTTCCTTTTCCCTCATTCTTTCTTTCAAGTGCACTTCTCACAAGTTATTGATGTTTTTCAAGCATTTACCAACTTTCTCCCGTGATTTCTAAAGCAAACAAGCATATTTTAAGCTTATGAGAGTTAAATAAGCCTTAATACTAAGGCTTGTTAATGATCAAGAAGAAAGGAGAACTTGTTCCTATTTTTGAGATTTCGAACACTCCACAATCTAATGGATCAAACTAGATTGAAAGTTCTAAACAGGCATCTTAACACCAGAATACAAAGAAATCATAAAGCATGAGAGACTAAAACTCAAATATGAGATTTCATTTAACTTCAACTTGTGTACAAATGACAAAATAACAACCTTATTTATACTAAATATTGAATAGACACTATTAAAGGACACAACCCTTTATCAATGTAGTTTAAATCTAGCCCCCAACCCTTCAAATCCATACATGAACCCTATTAAATGTAAGTACATGAATTTAATAGGTACATAATGCATTTGAGATAGGTACACCTTGTTTACTTAACAAAATATTTTTAACTAACACACTATCTAAATGCGGAAGTCATGATCTTCAAAGTCACCCATGACCCTTTCAGCAAACTGCCTTGTCAATCGCCTAAGATATGTCTTAGCTTTTGCCTGAAAAGAAAAATATTTTGAAAAAGGGTGAGTATTTAAAATACTCAGTAAGTGACCTCACTACCGAGGTCAGGATATGCATACACATACATAATGAATTTTCGAAAATATTTTTCCTTTAGTGGGACCTAAAACCTTTTCATAGTGGAAACGTTTCCCTTTAACTTTTCCCTTCGGCTTTAATGTGGACAATTAACTCAACCTAACCATGCCTTTTCATTTAACCTTTTCAAGTTCCTTTTCATTTAGCCTTGTTAAGCTCCTTTTCATTTAGCCTTATCAGGCTCATTTTCATTTAGATGTACATCAATAATTTTAGGAGGGTAATTGCCACAGCCTTTGAAATCATTTCAACATGAAAATGCACATGTATGCATGAGGTCCCAAAGCATTTTCATTTCCATCAGTGATGCAACATAAAGCAACATTCTCACATTATTCATCATAAATCATAAATCATAAATCATGCATCACATTCATAAGAATATTTGGCAAATCACACATGTAAGAATTCCTTTTCACATATAGTGTTTTAAAATTCATCAAAAATCATAAATAAAACATTGATAAAATCTTTTCATTTCAAATGGAGTTTTTCAATTCAGTTCCCAACTTGCATTTAAGCATACTGGCATAAAGTTCCTTACCTTGGCTAAAAAAAATAACTTGCCTGCTCCTTTTATGGAGATCTTTCGCCTTAGCCTATAATGATTTCAAAAAAACTTATTACTTGACAAGCCCAATTCATGAACCTCAGGCGAAAACTCACTCGAGGTACTGTATACTGATCACACGAACCAACCATGGGTTTACAACATTAGATTATTCAACAAGAATAACTATGGCCCCGTTTGATAACCATTTAGTTTTTGGTTTTTGGTTTTTGAAAATTAAGCCTATAAATACTACTCCCACCCTTGGATTTACTTGTTTTGTTATCTACCTTTTACCTATGTTTTCAAAAACCAAGCCATGTTTTGAAAACTAAAAAAAGTAGTTTTTAAAAACTTGTTTTTGTTTTTAGAATTTGGGTAAGAATTCAAATGCTTCCTTAAGGGAGATGAAAACCATTGTAGAGAAATTGAGAGAAAACAAGCTTAATTTTCAAAAACCAAAAACTAAAAACCAAATGGTTATCAAACGGGGCCTATATGTTTAGGCAACATTGTATATTCACAAATAGTCACTAAGATAAGATAAATTCATCCAACTACAAACTTAGGTAAGTTCTTAAGGTACTATACATGTTACCCACAATGAACTCAAATCTTTAAGCCCCCAATTCCAATATAGCCATATACTTAATCCAAATTTATCTCAAAACAACTCCAGTAGAATTCTCACAACCATGGCATGCTTCATACCACAATTTCATGCATACTCTCATAATCCACAATTTCCCTAACTATAGCATGCTTCATAACTAAAATTCCATACATACTTTCTAGGGGTGTTCAAAAAACCCGATGACCCGAAAAACCCGATCAACCCAACCTAATTCAACGGTTTGGGTTGGGTTATCAACTTGTTTGGGTTGGGTTGGGTTCAAACAAATGGAAACTTTATGGGTTGGGTAGGTTCGTGGGTTCACCAAAAAGGAGTTTGGGTTGAACCGAACCAACCCGAACTTCTTATTAATTTAAAAAAATAATTTTTTTACTTATATTACAACTATATGTACATATATTTATTTTAATTTTATAATTATTTTTAAATTATTTATTATTCAACAACTTTTTAAAATAAGTTTTTGAGTCTTTGGAAGGTAAAAATTCATGATATAAATTGAAATTGAATTGCTAATCTTAATTCAATATTTAAAAATAAATAAATATATATTTTATATATCAATACTTAACTTTTTCTTAAAATAAAATTTTGAGTTTATAACCCGACCAACCCGAACCAACCCAACCCAAATATTTCATGGTTGGGTTGGGTTGGGTTCATTATTTAATAAGGGTTGTTTGGGTTGAAGAAATTTGCAACCCGAATAATTGGGTTGGGTCTAAAACGTACCTCAACCCGACCCAACCCAACCCACGAACACCCCTAATACTTTCATTAATAGAGTCATAAAATAACTTAAAGGGACTTAATCCAAATGACTACTTACCTCGAACAGAATAATTAATTTTATTCCGGGCAGCAAAAGTCTTTTCTAACTCTGGCCTTCTGCTTATCCCAATCGAACTGAAACCGAGAGGTGGCTGTGCAGTACTGGATCTTGGCTGGAATTATACGAATTCACTCAAATCCGACAATGGATACCCCAAATCAGAACACGATCGGGAGCGTGGCTGTTCAGGTTTAGGAATGCTGATCATGAGGGAGGCGGCGCATGAAGCGCGTGGGGGCACTTTGAATCCAGATCTGGGCTTCCGACGAGGTACGCGCTACATATGACCAATGGAGAGGCTGCAGTTACGCAGATCTTGGCAAATAGCGGCGTGTGGAGGTTCGATCGGATCTGGCCGCGGGAGATGCTTCATTGAGAACGTAACAACGTTCAATTGAAAGAGCTGATCGGCACAATCTAGGCATGTAGTTGCCTACAAACCAGGAGCTGAACGACAGTGAGGGGTAGTGTGGGATACGAGGTTCGTGGCGACAAAGGATCTGAGTTGCTCATGAGGTCTAGTGGCCGACGGCGTGCGGTACTGAACAAGCGGCGGATGGGTGTTCGGTGAAGAAAAATGAGCTATCGGTGAGGGTGAGAAGAAGAAGATGTTCAGGGAGAGGGAGGAGGAATTTTTTTTCTTTCTTTTTTAATAACAAAATGGCAAATACCAAAAATGTCCCTCTACCTAACCATTTCTTCCAAAAATGCTCTTCCGAGCTCTTTCAATAACCACTTTACCCTTGAAATTTCTTTCCATAATTGCCCCTTCAAACTTTTCAAATTTCTGTCTAACCCATTAACCAGATAAACCAAATTTTAACTTTAAGATTACTTAAATTCAAGGGTTAATTAAATTCAAAAATTTTCGGGCGTTACAATAATCCTCCCATATGTCAACCACATACTGTTTATGATTACACTAATAAATCTTGGATTTTTTTATATAATGAATATTATAAATTACAAATAAAAATAATTAAATATTAAAATATTAATTATGAGGCTTTAGGGCATAACTCCTAACAATCCAAACACGTGAAATGATTTCAAATCTCATCTCAAATCATAATTGATTTGAAATCATCTCAAATCAAGGAGTTCCAAACAGGGGGTTAGAAGCTGAAGGTTTTGGTTTGGTTCTTAGTTAAATACTTTAAAAAAACCTAGATAAACTGAATTCTTTTTGCCCTTTTATTTCTCTTTTCCTTTCGAGGGTAACTGGATGGATGGCTAAATGTAACGCCCTAGGCCCAGGATTTGGAATCCAGATTCGGCACCTAATGGCCTTGACATGCCCCTGCATCCTGCCATGTCACCATACTTGACTTGAACAGCTTGCGAGAGTGAAGACTACCCCCACAAACCAATACAGGTCCTTTCAGCATGTTTTGTCCCTACTCACATGCTTCCTAGGAAAATTCCTAGGAGGCCAACATAAGATTGCTTCAAGTCAAGCACGCTTAACTTTGAAGTTCTTATGATTGAGCCACCAAAAAGGAAGATGCACCTTGTTGGTATAATAGTAACTATAAATTCTTTTAAGTTTCTTTTAACCATACTTGCATATTTTTAAGATCTCTCTCATTTGGATGTGATCTCAGTTCATTCATGTACCCCTCATGAACTCGAGCGTTATATGCCCACTAGCTTCCGCCTTGATTCGTCTCTGAACCACATCTTACTAGAAGAGGTTCCACTCTGATACCATCTATAACGCCTCAAGCCCATAACTTGGACTAGGATTTGGAATTTGGATTTAGCACCTTATGAACCCGACATTCTTTTGCATCCCTTGTGACTTAGCCACGTCACCATACTTGACTTGAACAGCTTGTGAGAGTGAAAACTGTCCCAACATACCAATATAGGTCCTTTTAGCGTGCTTTGTCCTCACTCACATGCTTCTTGGGAAAATTCCTAGGAGGTCACCTAACACAGGATTGCTCCAAACCAAACACGCTTAACTTTAGAGTTCTATGATTGAGCCACCCAAAAAGAAAGTGCACCTTGTTGGTATATGTAGTAACTATAAATTATTTTAAGCTTATCTTAACCATACTTGCATATCCTGAGGATCTTTCTCATTTGAATGTGGTCTTAGTCATTCATGTGCCCCTCCTGAACTCGGGTGTTACACTAAATTTAAATAGTCATTTTGAAAAATGGCCAATTGTCTTTTTTATTGAATAAATGGCCAAAAGATTAAATGATGGGTAATTTTAAATAATGGAATGAACTAAAATACCCCGCATAAAAAAATCTTAAATTATAGAATAATTTGGTGAAATAAAAAAATTAAAAAACCAAATAATTAAAAAAAAAAATCTAAGCTAGTAAAATGTGTTAATTTAAAATCAAGACTAAATTTGAGATTTGGGAAACAAAAATATACAAGTGTGTTTTTCAAAATGAAAAAGAAAGGGTTTTTGAATGTACACACAAATACCTGGTATTTGGGGGCGTTTAAAAATTTTCGTGAGAAAATTGGCCTTTAATCCTCTTAAGCTCTAAAGTAGTAATCATAGCACATACACTCCCTACATCAATCCAATCATAGCCTTTAGTCTACAGCTAAAAGAATTATACCACATACTTACCCATGCATTCTATGAAGTGTGCACGTTGCCCATAACTCACCTTTTTAGATTCCCATTAATCTTTTTAGATTTTTTGACTATACTCTTTTATGCCGGAGAGGGGATTATCCACCACGTTCAAAATATGGAGATTGGTCAAGTTCCTAAACTTCATTGAAAGGCCATAGAAAAATGAGTTGTATTACAAGAAAATCAAACGCATAAACACACATTTTTTAATGTGGGAAAGCCACGACAGATGGGAAAAAGTGGGCCCAGAGAAGAGATAGAAAAGATATAGTGACACACAAAAAATGCAGCAAATAGATCAAGAGAAGATATGCAAATTTGAGAGGCTTTCTTCTTCTTCTTCTTCTAAATGAAAATGGGACCATGGGGTTTGGAATTGCAATTGTAAATTTGCAATAAAGAGTGAAAATTTTCAAAATAAATGATTTCAAAATCAATATGTATTCGAAACTCCATGGTAGAAGTTTCTTGAATTTTTTGAATGAGGCGTTCAATGATACAACAATTGTTATTCTTTTGGGCGGCAACGTGGAAGCAAAAATGTAGAAAGAGAAATACAAATACTATGTATTTATATTGAAATACACAGTTGATTTTTTAGGGGTTCTAAATATTGAGCCATACAACTACCTTGTAATTGATTGATAGACAAAGTACAAAACTATAAAGATGGATGAAACAATGGAGCTTAAGCGGCAAGAAGAAAAAAACCAAACAACCTTAAAGATTTGTTGAGAAGATCAAAATGTACCAATAGAGCTTAACCTATATTTGCATAAAACGAAAAAGGTGAGTTTATGGGCAACATGTGTACTTAATAGGATGTGTGGGTAAGCGTATGATATAATTCTTTTAGCTGTAGACTATAGGCTATGATTGGATCGATGTAGGGAGTGTATGTGCTATGATCATTACTACTTTAGAGCATAAAAGGATTGAAGATTGAAGGCTACTTTTCTCAAAAAAAATTTAAACACACCCAAATACCAGGTATTTGTATGTACATTCAAAAACCCTTTCTTTATCATTTTCGATTTTGAAAAAACACAGTTGTGTATTTTCGTTTCAAATCTCACATTTAGTCTTGATTTTAAATTAATACGTTTTACTAGCCTAGATTATTAAAAAGCTATAATCTTGAAAAAACATTTTTGGACCATTATGTCCCTTTATCAATTTATGAATTTACTAAGTTCTATAATTATATTAAAAAGCTACAATCTTGAAAAAACATTTTTGAACCATTATGTCCCTTTATCAATTTATGAATTTACTGAGTATGTCATTTAAAATTTTAAATTATCTTAATTAATTATTAGAATGTGAAATGTTGGGAAGAGAAAGGGCTTGAATATGAAAAGTTTTGCTTATTTATTTCTAATCATTTATGATTTTATATTTTATTCAAATTAATAGTAGAATTTCAAATTTTTTTTAACCTATCAATCTCTATGTGTATATGTATGGAGTTCTCCCCACTTTTTTATACAATAATTATGCTCTTTTGAGTAAATTAGCTACCCATGTATAGACCCAAAAGAGCAGTGAAAAAGAGCTCATCTTAAATATGGTTGGAAAATACCACATCAATTGACGATTGGGGTTGGATTGATCTTCAAATTGTGAATGATATACCATGGAATTGGGGGAAGAAACAGACGTTTCAACTTTCAACTGAGATAAGGAAAGATTGGTTAACAACAACATGCACAATTTGAACAAGAAGATCCGAGCACAGAAATGAGAGTCCAATTTTACATGAGGTTTTGAGATTCTCTGTTAATGAAAATGAGGAAATTGTTAGGGTGAAGACTAATCAAGAGTGGGAATCTTTTTTTTTTCCTTCTTCTTCTACTCTTTTGGAGCATTTTCTCTATAAACAAAAAAAAAAAAATAGCTCTCTTTGTTAGTTTGTTTCTTTTCATGTCTGAATTTGTTCTTCTCAAATTTTTGGGATTTCGTAGTGTCATATAACACAATGATAATTGTCAAAAGACATCATCTTTGAACAAAAATTTTAGACCATTACCTTGCAAAAAAAAAAAAATTAGACCATCTTATATTTCTTATTTTTCATGAATTACAAATATACCAGTTATTTTAAGACCATATTTTCCCTTTGAGTCCATCATAAATTACAAATACAAACATTTTCAACTTTTTTTTTTCAACCATCCTACCTCTTTTATTCCTAAATAATAATTAATTGATTAATAAATTTCACATACAATTTACATTAATTCAAAATATAACAACTCCATACACATTATCAAAACCATTAAAATAAATTATTCAATATAAAGCATTTATCAAAATAATAATAATTAATCCAATGAAATAATAATTTTTTAGCAAATACATTTATTTACAATCGTAATAAAAAAATTTTTTTTTTGTTAATGAGGCAATCTCTACAATTGAGCTTGGTGTAAGTTGTAGCTATGTCATGTCAAAAAATTATAGAATAAGCTAGTACATGAGTTGGCTAATCAAGCTACTAAGAGGGAGACAAAGGAAATGTGGGATGTCAATTTCAACCATAATTCTTGCGCTAGAGAAAGAATATGGAGTAGAAAGTTTTTTGTTATTTAATTTATGTTCAAATTTATTTTTGTTAAACAATGTAAAATATTTAACATTTTAATCACTATCTACATCACTAACCAACCGAAGCAATACCACTTTGATGCCAGTTTCACGAGTGCAATTAGATCTCGACCCATGGCTCTATAACTCTTTGGACTTCTCTCCTTTTTCTTAATTTTTTTAAACTTTAATTCTTCTCCAAAGATTCTTCATTGTTGTTGGACTAGGAATAGAACTATAATTCCTCCAACCAAATATTTTCTTTATAAAAAAATATTTTATTATGAAATAAAACTCCATATTATTGAGGTGTTGTTGAACATGGGAAAAAAGTGATCTAATTGCTTTTTCTTAGATTAAATTAGTGTACTTTTTGTTGTTGCTACTACAATTCGTTGTAATTTAAACTTTAGTTATTTAGACTTGGTAAATGATCTATTTAATTAGCTTGAATTTAGGAACAACTAAACAATGACATAAATATAAATTAAAAGTGAAAATTTTAAGAATTTCACATCCTATTTGACTAAAGTTATTTATAGAATAATCTTAAATTTCAAAACTCATTTTTTATCTTTACTTTTTTAAATATGATGATTATTTATTAATACATTTTGCTTAACTTAGGAAGCCTAACAAAACTTTGTTTTTAAGAATATAAAAATGTCGCTGTTTATTTTTCAAAATCAAACTTAGCCATTGATTAAGTAATTAAATTAATTTTAACTGAAATATAAAAACATTCGAAGAATAAAGTAAAAGAAATTATATAATAAAATATTAAAATTAATTTTGATATAATAATAATTAATAACAATATTTTGTCCAAATTATTTGAGAATTAAGTTATTTCAGGATAAAATATATATATACACGTGCATTTGCACTGGTAATACACTAGTTATTTAAAATTATCCATCATTTAATTTTCTTTGGCCATTTATTCAATAAAAAAGCTAGTTATGGTATGTTTGGGAGTGATTTTAATATAGTCAAAATCACTTTTGTTATTGTAAAATTACTTCTAATTGAAAATAGTGATGTTTGGCAAAGTGTATAAGTGATTTTGTAAAAAAAAAATTACTTTGAAGTGATTCTCGGACAATCACTTAAAAGGTGATTGTTGTTTAAGTGCATGTTTGGGAGTGATGGTTGAATTAGTCATTTAAGTAAAAAAGATTTAGTTACAATTGATTTTGTAAAATTGATTTTCATACCATTATTTTAATGTTTGGTTTCAAACTTTTAAAAGTGATTTTCACATAATAAAAAGTGATTTTGATTGATTAATGTTTGATATAAAAAGTAATTTTAAACCATTAAATTACTAAAACTTTATTAATTTAGAAAATTATTTGACGCTGGATGGAAAAAAAACTATCTATATAACTAAATTTATTTAATTACAATTAATTTATTATTTTAAAATACTTATTTTTATTAATTTATGTTTCATTTGGTTTATTTTCTAAATCTTCTTACAAAAATTTATGAAAAATAATTATTTATGCAAAACTCAAGCATTAAAAATTCTCATTTGATTATAATATTATTTTTTGTTTCTGTTCTGTAACATTTGAGTTTACCAATATTATTTACATCTATGTTTTATTTATTTAACTTTTTAATTTTTTTTTCAAATAT
Organism: Trichosanthes truncata; assembly: GCA_033996785.1. NCBI lineage: Eukaryota > Viridiplantae > Streptophyta > Magnoliopsida > Cucurbitales > Cucurbitaceae > Trichosanthes > Trichosanthes truncata. The sequence continues at coordinate 28,783,994 of JAWPNB010000004.1, read as the reverse complement.
ATGTTTTAAAATTTTAATTAAATTTAAAAATAAATTAGTTTTTAAAATTTCCCTGAAGTTTTAAAATTTATCTAGAAAGTAAATTAGAAAATGAATAAAATGTAAGTAAATAATCATACATACTATTTCAAAAAAAATATATAAAAATATATATTATGAAATTGAGGCTAAAATATAATATTTGGGTGCAAAAATATAGATTTATACAAATGTTGATGTTATATTTAAATAAAATAGTTGGAATTGGAAATTTTATTTTGAAATTAATCGGCATGGATATTATTATATTTACACACTTAATTTTTTCATACGATAAATCTTCAATATATGAACCATGAGAGAGCAGCACACACATTTGAGCTCAAAACTCTCCCTTCCATGATAGCATCCTCTCCAATCAATGAAAATTTAAAATTTATTGATAAGGGGGCGCTTTTTCGAGTCCCCTTCGTGAGGAAAGGCCGACGGTTTGAACTGTCGGCCTTTCAGCAAAATCGTTGACGATTCGACGAACCGTCGACGGTTCCTTGTCGAATCGTCGATGGTTCCTTGCCAAATCACCGACGATTCGGCCAACCATCGACAATGCCTTGTCGAATCGCAGACAGTTCGACGAACCGTTGGCGGTTCCATGCCGAATCACCAATAGTTCGACAAATCGTCGGCGGTTCCATGCCGAATGGCCCACGATTCAGGAAACAGTCGGCGATTCCAACACAATTGCCGACGGTGTATAAAAAATGTTGGTGTTTCGTCCCTTATGATCGACGATTTAAGCAAAACAATTAGCATTAATAAATAGATGCAGACGGTTTATGAAACCGTCGACAATTCTCTCCTATTTTATCGACGATTAAGCTTACCGTCGGGAGTCCCTACTTTGTCGGACTATTTTGAAAGCGTTGGGATATCCTGAAATTCTTGTAGTGTAGCATTCTTTCTGCAATCAATGACAAATCTATAATTTTTGTTCAGGGGAGCTTTACTCAAAATTTTATAAAAACAATGTACAAGTAAACAATATAGAAAATTAATAAATGAAATTGAACCATTAATTTAATACATCACAATTGTCATCTACGAATTTTATACTATGAAATCACTGTATAATAATTTCATTATTTATCTTATCAAAAATTAATTTAATACATCGCAATTGTCATTTACAAATTTTATATTATGAAATCACTACATAATAATTTTATTATCCATCTTGTCAAGTTTGAATAAATGAGCCTCCATATATTCATTTTGAGAAGGCTGAGAAAGGAAAAAAAATAATACTATCAAGGAAGAAGAAGGAAATAAGGAAAAAAAAAAGCCTTGACCTGATTTGAACCCATTCTATCCACGACAATCTCAAAGGGAATGAGAGGCCATAGCCCAGAGCAAACACCATTGTCTCAAAATAAAAAGAATTTTAAAATACAAATTATTACACAATTCTAGATATTTTAGAATTAAAAAATAATTATTATTTTCAGTCGTGATTTTCCATCACTTAAACAACAATCACCTTTTAAGTGATTGTCCGAGAATCACTTCAAAGTGATTTTGTTTTTTTACAAAATCACTTATATACTTTGCCAAACATCACTATTTTCAATTGGAAGTGATTTTACAATAACAAAAATGATTTTGACTATATTAAAATCACTCCCAAACATACCATAAGTGATGGATGGAAAATCACGTCTGAAAATAATAATTATTTTTTAATTCTAAAATATCTAGAATTGTGTAATAATTTGTATTTTAAAATTTATTTTGAGACAATGGTGTTTGCTCTGGGCTATGGCCTCTCATTCCCCTTGAGATTGCCGTGGAGAGAACGGGTTCAAATCGAGTAAAGGCTTTTTTTTTCATTCTTTCCTTCTTCTTCTTTGATAGTACTAGAAAATTTTAACGTGCGTTGCACGTGTTTATGTTTTGATTATATTTTTATTTGTTAAAATAATCATAAACAATATTATTATACTAATAAACATCTATATGAACCATAAAAAAATTTGAATAGTTAAATAAAATGTCCGTAGGTTAAACACGGTAAATGTTCAAAATTTTAAATTTTATATGTTTTATTTATATATATTTTTTATTTATTTGTATTTTTTTTTACAGTAATTGTAATATATTTTTTTAACTTGTTTTGAAAATATCTTTTATTTAATTTAGAGGGACGAAATCATGTTTTTAAGCCAAATAAAAGTGGATTTCATAAAATTTTGTTTAAATATCTTTTCATTTCTTCTTTTTTTTTTTTTGTTAAAGTCTATATTTTTATAGCTATTTATTATCTATTCTCTCTATTCAAATTACTCATTCTCTTTCTTTTTTTTTTTTGAAACAGCATTCTCTCTCTTTATTCGATTCTTAGTCATTTTCAGCATAATTTTCTCTCTTCTCATACCCTCTCTCTCACTTAATACAATTTTTTTTCTTCTAATTAAATTAAAATTATGATTAACAATTTTAAAAATATCTAAACACTCTCTGTCCTAAAAAAAAAAACCTTAATCACTGTTAGTTATAAGCTTTTAAGAAAGTAACCAAAAAATCTCGATCTTTTCTTATTTCACTATCAACCATCATTCGTCCTTATTGATAGGAATGAACTCTTCATCCCGCAACGGAAGCATTGGATCTTCTTTGATTTTATTTAGAATTAAACAATAAATTAAGGTTAAGCAATAAATACCTTGAAAATAATATTATGGAGAATATTCTGGCGGATCTCTATCTCTTCCACAAAGTCTTCCTAGCTATGACTCGAACACAGGATCAAGGCTTGTGGGAGCCTCTTGAAAGAAAATCCACAAGGGATTGGAGAGGAAGAGGTCTAGAGAGAATTCTCTAATTCTCTCTATTTGAGGAGATGTGTATTGTGTAGAATGGCTCAACCCAATGGTCCTATTTATAGAGACCAAGGGAAAATCTTTGCCATAATTAAAATATTATATTTTAATATCTAATATATTAAAATATATCTTATATTTCTTTGAATCTCATTCAAATCTCTTACGATATTTATTTATTTGAATCTTATTCAAATTCTATAAATATCTTTTATTTAATATATCAAATATATATTAATTATTTTAATATTTAATGTATCAAATACAATAAATATATTTTCCTCTTTTATATTTAATATATCTAATATATTAAATATTAATTTGAACATTTCAAATTTTTCTTTCAACTAAATTGATCTTTTAGTGTTACTATGAGCTAGCAAGGGGACCTTATGAACCTACAGATTATAAGCTCTAATGATACAAAATTAATTAATTAAACTCTTTAATTAATCAATTTTCATTCATTAACTATTGGGTCACTCCACTATAGACCTAAAGTTGCACTCTTATGCACTGTAGGACAAGTTGTGTCCATTGATATAATCACTACATGCAAGTCGATCCTTCACAAGTTGTTCATAATTACAGCTGGGTCAAAAGTCCGTTTTACCCCTATAATTACATCTTGCACCTTAAGTACCACTGATCCTCTAATGAACAATTTGTTTATAATATAATTATAAACTAAGTCCCTCTCGGGCCAATGAGAGAGTGATGCCCCATTGTTCAAGTCCCGAAATCAGCACTTAAGGGAACTACTCATCTACTTACCCTATATGGGAAGGAGTGAATTCCATCTTGTGAGATTATGTTCCCAGCTCCCTATTTGGTCAAGTCCCCAAAATGGTAGGCATATTGAATCGGCTACAAAAGCCACTCTCACCCATGCAAATCAAAGGACAGGCCCTCACGGGCAGGAGTTCATAACTCACTCAGGATTAAGATCGAGTCGCATATGATCATCCTGATGAAATATTAATCTTCTCAATTAACGGATTTATAAAGAGAGATTAAATATTTCGTGGTTCAGTTTTATACAAACTCATTGTATAAGATACCCTCACTCACATGTCTCCACATGAATGATTTGGATCAAATCATTTGTAACTATTACAAAGTGGGCCGTATCAATAGTGTTACCAGGATAAGGCACCCAACCTTATCCATATACTATGACCCTTTAGGTTATTTCTTGAACATGATTCTCTCGTATGTCAAACCACATGTTGTTCAAGATTACACTAATAACCTTGGATTTTTCATATAATAGATAATATTATATTGCAAATAAAATAATCAAAATTATTAATTACGAGGCTTTAGGGCATAAATCCCAACACTTATGAGTTATATATTACTCTTGTTCATTTCACCATCTCTCTAAAGAGGCTTCATGCTATTGAATCTCTTCTCAATTAACACTCTAAATCTATATTGTTAGTTATTATTGTGGTTTTTTTTATACTTGTTCATTATATTATTGTGGCACTGTCACCACAATATTCTTTCAGTAATCTTATAAGGTAAATAATTTAATCTTCATTTTTTTCTAAATTTTTGCCCCTACTTTTGAAAATTGGTAATTGATATATTGATAAGTTTTTAATAAAATCGGGCTGGTTTGATTTAGAGCTTATATTGTTAAATTATTTTTTAAGTATTGAATAAATCAGAATGGTTTGATTTAGAGCTTGTTCTATGAGATGTTGTCAAAATTCTTATTATTATTTGGTTATTTTAAGTGGTTTTTTTTGTTCAGTTTTTGGATTATTTTCGGGTTTAATATTTTTTATTGCTTACTAAGAATTTTTTCAAAGATTATATATTTATTTATTTGGAGGGTATTATCCTGAAAATCCATAGTTTGATTTGGTTAGTTTTGAGAGTTTATTGGGTTTTTATTGTTTTTTTGTATTTGGGTTTCTTTTTTTTTTAAATTACATTGTTTGCTTAATGCATGTTTTGTATTGTTGATTTATGCTAAATGCATGTTTTGTATTGTTCATTTTTCACATGGTTTCATGTTTTTACTATAGAATAGATATTTTATTATCAATTTTTTGCAGTAGTAAAAAATATGTTTCAAAATAATGGATTACTATTAAGATGTATTATTTTTTTATTCTAATGACAATTGATAAGTATGGTTGTTATAGGTTTATTTATTTTTATCTTTTCATTTTTTTTTTGTTTGGGTATTTATCTTTTTCTTTATTTCATTTTTTTTCCTTAATTCTTTTACCATTTCTTATTTAGTTTTTTTTTTTTCATTTTTTGCACTTTATTGAGTAAATTTTTAGGATTTGAATTTTAATTTTTTGAGTCATTGTTCCATTGTGTTTTTAGTTTTTCATTTTGAAGATTATCATTATAAATACTACTACTATTCATGTGTTTTTTATTTTGTTATTTACCTTTTAAAAATATTTTCAAAATCTAAACAAAATTTTTAAAACTTAAAAAAGGTTTTTTTTTTTAATTTTTTTTATTATATATGGGTAAGAAATCATATGTTGTTTTTAAGAAAATGAAAAACATACCAAACAAATTGTAGGGAAGAAAACCTAATTTTAAAATAAAAAAACTAAAAACAAAATCATTGTCAAACATGGTCTTAGTATTTCAAAATTTTATTTCAATATCTTGAAGTAGTAAGACAAATGTTTGAAAATGATGGCATACTTACAACTTGTGATAATTTGATATGAAATCTTAAAAGTATAAAATTGTTCTAATGTATTTGCAACCTTTCTAGATCTATATATATTTAAAATAGTTGTCAGAAGCATAAGGCGGCATTGAAAAATTATTCTTGTGATTAAACAAAATGCTTATACTTATAATAATTATTTAAAAGGTTAGATACTTACAAACTTGAATGATATTTTCTTCCAACTTCAAAAAATTCTTCTTTTGATTTGGATGCTCTTATCTTTGTCGTTCAAAATTTTCTTCTTCTAAGAAATCTTGCATCAATTGATACACAAAAAGAAAAAAAAAGTAATTGCATGTATTATGTTAATATGAATTTTCAAATGTAATGCAATGGAACAATTAAAATTTAAACTAAAATAAATGTTAAAAAAAACATAAGATTGAGAGAGATACCTTTCATCCATCAATTTGGTTAAAAAAGAAAACAAACTATTCTTTGTTAGACGTTCTTCTCTTTACAAATGCATGAAACTATTTAAAGGGAATGTTTGATGTGATATGTTGTAATGGTACATTTAAATTTGTGTTATGAAATTTGAAAAGATTAGTATTTATTGAAGAATTTTCAATTTTATTTTAATGAAATATCTTCCATGCTTTTAATGTTGATGGGTAAAAAACTCTTCATTTCAAGAAAAATATTTCAATTCACCCAAAGGAAACACTTCATCTTCTATGCATTTACTCAAAAGAAAGTTTAAAAAAAAAACCCACTTTAAATAGATTTTTTTTCCATTTTGAAAACCATTCAAAAGAAATTTGAATATGCATAAAAACAATTATAGATAGAAGAGAGAGATTGCAAGGCTTAGTGGAAATGAAGTGGTCCATTTTTTTAAAAAATAAAAAATAAATATTGATTAGTAACTGCAATACATGAATCAAAGTGGTCTTGATGAAACCTTTCATTAAGAAAGAAAAAAAAACCGTAACTACATTACATTAAAATTAAAAGAAAAAAAAAAGAAAAAGAAAACTTTACCGTGGCTATATAATATATTAATTTCATTTTTATTTTCTTTGTGTTAATTTCATTTTTTGTTTAATGATTATATATAATATATTCAATACTTAAAAAACAATATAACTTTAAAAAAAAAAAGTTCCACAATGTTTGTTTTATTTTATTTAAACATAATTAAATTTAAGTAATTCATTTATTCTCTAGAGTTAATTGTTACTGGCACAATTTGTAAAATTAAGAATTAAATAAGGACAATAAATAGTTCAATAATGAATTAAGGGACATATTTGGAATTATAAAATTAGTATTTGGACATAATAGTCCAAAAATGATTTTCCAACTAAGCCATTTTTTAAGATAGTATGATTACTTTTTTTCATTACATTAAAGTTAAAAGAAAAAAAAAAGAAAAAGAAAACTTTACCGTGGCTATATAATATATTAATTTCATTTTTATTTTCTTTGTGTTAATTTCATTTTTTGTTTAATGATTATATATAATATATTCAATACTTAAAAAACAATATAACTTTAAAAAAAAAGTTCCACAATGTTTGTTTAATTTTATTTAAACATAATTAAATTTAAGTAATTCATTTATTCTCTAGAGTAAATTGTTACTGGCACAATTTGTAAAATTAAGAATTAAACAAGGGCAATAAATAGTTCAATAATGAATTAAGGGACATATTTGGAATTATAAAATTAGTATTTGGACATAATAGTCCAAAAATGATTTTCCAACTAAGCCATTTTTTAAGATAGTATGATTATTTTTTTTCCTTTCTCAGCCTTCTCAAAATGAATATATGGAGGCTCATTTATTCAAACTTGACAAGATGGATAATAAAATTATTATGTAGTGATTTCATAATATAAAATTTGTAAATGACAATTGCGATGTATTAAATTAATTTTTGATAAAATAAATAATGAAATTATTATACAGTGATTTCATAGTATAAAATTCGTAGATGACAATTGTGATGTATTAAATTAATGGTTCAATTTCATTTATTAATTTTCTGGATTGTTTACTTGTAAATTATTTTTATAAAATTTTGAGTAAAGCTCCCTTGAACAAAAATTATAGATCTGTCATTGATTGTAGAGAGAACGCTACACTACAAGAATTTCAGGATATCCCAATGCTTTCAAAATAGTCGGACAAAGTAGGGACTCCCGACGGTAAGCTTAATCGTCGATAAAATAGGAGAGAATTGTCGACGGTTTTGTAAACCGTCTGCATTTATTTATTAATGTTGATGGTTTTGCTTAAATTGTCGATCATAAGGTACGAAACACCGACAATTTTTATACACCATCGACAATTGTGTTGGAATCGTCGACTGTTTGCTGAATCGTGGGCCATTCGGCACGGAACAACGACGGTTTGCCGAACTATCGGTGATTCGGCATGGAACTGCCAACGATTCGTCGAACTGTCTGCGATTCAACAAGGCATTGTCGATGGTTGGCCGAATCGTCGGCGATTCGGAAAGGAACCGTCAACGATTCCACAAGGAACCGTCGACGGTTGGCCGAACCGTCGACGATTTTGCTGAAAGGCCGACAGTTCAAACCGTCGGCCTTTCCTCACGAAGGGGACTCGAAAAAGAGCCCCCTTATCAATAAATTTTAAATTTTCATTGATTGGAGAGGATGCTATCATGGAAGGGAGAGTTTTGAGCTCAAACGTGTGTGCTGCTCTCTCATGGTTCATAAATTGAAGATTTATCGTATGAAAAAATTAAGTGTGTAAATATAATAATATCCATGCCGATTAATTTCAAAATAAAATTTCCAATTCCAACTATTTTATTCAAATATAACATCAACATTTGTATAAATCTATATTTTTGCACCCAAATATTATATTTTAGCCTCAATTTCATAATATATATTTTTATAATTTTTTTTTTGAAATAGTATGTATGATTATTTACTTACATTTTATTCATTTTCTAATTTACTTTCTAGATAAATTTTAAAACTTTAGGGAAATTTTATAAACTAATTTCTTTTTTAAATTTAATTAGAATTTTAAAACATATATTTGAAAAAAAATTAAAAAGTTAAATAAATAAAACATAGATGTAAATAATATTGGTAAACTCAATGTTAAAGAACAGAAACAAAAAATAATATTATAAGCAAATGAGAATTTTTAATGCTTGAGTTTTGCATAAATAATTATTTTTCATAAATTTTTGTAAGAAGATTTAGAAAATAAACCAAATGAAACATAAATTAATAAAAATAAGTATTTTAAAATAATAAATTAATTGTAATTAAATAAATTTAGTTATATAGATAATTTTTTTTCCATCTAGCGTCAAATAATTTTCTAAATTAATAAATTTTTAGTAATTTAATGGTTTGAAATCACTTTTTATATCAAGCATTAATCAATCAAAATCACTTCTTATTATGTAAAAATCACTTTTAAAAGTTTGAAACCAAACATTAAAATAATGGTATGAAAATTAATTTTACAAAATCAATTATAACTAAATCTCTTTTACTAAAATCACTAATTCAACCATTACTCCTAAACATGGGCTTACCCTTTTGTGAAATCACTATTTAAATTTAGGCATTGATTCGTGACTCCTTTCTTTTACCAAGTGCAGTGTGTCACGGTCATGCTTGTCCAGGGCGTGTTGCCCGTGGCCGCATGCCCATCTCAACCCCTTTTTATCATGCTTTCATCATATGTATGCCTTATTGCTTTCTAGTTAGCTTTACTTGTATTTTTGTGGCCGTATGACTCCTCGCCACTTTGCATGTTCAAGCCTGTCAAAGGCATAAATCTCAAAATGTACTATAGGGGGGTATGACTAGTTGTCCATCCTTCCTACCCGGAGTTATATGCAATCTAAGCTGTGGTTGTCCCTTCTCTCGCTTATTGCCTATAACATTTATATGAACAAAAACACTTTCTCAAAACGCTTTCAAAACACTTTCTCTCTCCCGGTTTTCTAAAACATTTTCTCCCGGGACTCGAGGGGAGGCTAGACCCTATACGGAAGTATTCCGCAACTTTCGTTTTTGGGGCAAGGCTGACTTGCTCACTGAGTTAGAGCAGGTGCCGCACGGTTGAAGAGCTGCGACCGTGACAAGTGGTATCAGAGCCTAATTGGCTCCTCGAATCGAAAAAGCAACGATCATGGCCGCGACCGAAGAGTTGGGAATGGGCCATGTTGACCGAATGTCCGCGATGGAAGAACAAATGCTCTTCTTAAGAGCAGTCCCTGATAATGTGCGGTTCCTGGAATCTCGCCTGGATGAGATTGCCGCCAAAACCGACACGATTGATGCGGTAGCTGGCCGCCTTGACGCAATGCCCGTCAGAGAATTGATGGTGAGGGTTGAAGCCCTGGAAGATAGAGCCACAAGACCTGTTGGCTTCGAGCGTGGGGATAGCTCGTCGGGCTCTGTTGCCCATTTAGAAGAGCGCGTCGAGAGTTTAGACAGCGCGCAAAGAGCGATACTTCAGATGATGTCCGACCTATCTGAGGATGTAAGAGCTACCATCGATGTCGTGAGAGCAGACGTAGCAGACTTGAGCGCTCGTGTGAATCTCACCATGAGAGCGGTGGGAAATCAAGCCCCAACTGGGGGCGTAGTCCAGTTGAACAAGGTAAAAGTACCCGAACCGAAGCCCTTCTGTGGGGCTCGTGATGCAAAAGCCTTGGAGAACTTCATATTTGACATGGAGCAATACTTCAAGGCCACAACTACGACAAATGAAGAGTCGAGAGTTACCTTGGCAACGATGCATCTAGTAGATGATGCAAAACTATGGTGGAGATCCCGGTATATGGACATCCAAGAAGGACGATGTACCATCGATACATGGGAAATCTTGAAACAAGAGTTGCGTTCCCAATTCTTCCCCGAAAACGTTGAAATATTGGCGAGGCGCAAGTTGCGCGAGCTGAAACATACGGGGACCATTCGAGAATATGTGAAGCAGTTTGCTGGGTTAATGTTGGACATCCGAGACATGTCGGAGAAAGATAAAGTCTTCTGCTTCGTCGAAGGGTTACAATCGGGGGCTAAGGCCAAGTTATACGAACTTAGAGTACAAAGCTTGTCAGAAGCTTATGGGGCCGCCGAACGTTTGTTCGATCTCACCACTGAAGTAAGCCAGAATCAATGTCAAGACGTGAGACGAAGCCAATCTCCCCCAAATAGGAGGAATAGAAATTCTCGGCCTAACTCTCCAAAGAGTGGGGGAGGGGGCCAGATGACAAGTGGGGGAGGAGATATTAGACCGCCCCAACAGAATGGGGGAAATTCGTGGCGAAGGCCACATTATCAAAATAACGGCAACCAAACGCCCCCATACTGCTACATATGTAAAGGGGCTCATCGTGCGTATGAATGCAAGAATCTAGCATCCTTCAACGCGTTTCAAGCCTCATTGGCAAGTACATCAGGGGCCAAAGATGAAACCTCTGAAGATTATGGGGGCGACACCCGCATTGGAGCATTGAAATATTTGTCCGCCTTACAGAAGAAGGTGGAAGTAAGCAAAGAAACCACTTCACGTGGTCTTATGTACGTCGATGCATGGGTTAATAAAAGACCCACGAAAAGCACCATGGTCGACTCAGGAGCAACTCACAACTTTATAAGTGAAGTAGAAGCACGTCGGCTGAACCTAAGTTGGGTTAGAGACGTGGGAAAAATCAAAGCTGTAAATTCAGCTGCCTTACCCGTTGTGGGCATTGCACGAAGAGTTCCAGTGAAATTAGATGCTTGGACTGGACAAGCAGACTTTGTGGTCATCAGAATGGACGACTTTGATATTGTGTTGGGGATGGAATTTCTTCTCGAACACAAGGTAATACCAATGCCGTTGGCAGAAAGTTTAGTCATCGCGGGATCCAACCCCACTGTGGTCCCTGTCAAGTTAAGACAGCCGAATGGCGCGAAATCATTATCAGCCCTTCAGTTGAATAAGGGCCATAATGGACATCACAACACCAAGGTCCGTGACGTTGATCAGCCTTGGAGAAAAAAGAATCAGCACAATTATAACTCCTCTGTGGAGTTTAAGCCGAAGCCAGAAGTTACTCAAAAGAATGCAAAAGAAGTACCGGTGAGTACAAGAGAATGGGTCGAACGAAGATGGTACAATTCATCAGGTATGCAAGAAGCGTCGACCCCACCGATCACCTTGAAGAACGCTTTTGAGGCACTGGCTGAGAGAACGCCTCAAGTCAAACAAAGCGAGAATATGAAGAAGTTTCTTGAAGACTGGAAGAGAGGCCAGAATACAGAGGTCCGCTGGGACCGCCTTGAAAAGAACTGAAGAGAAGATGCTCGTACGACTGCTGAGTTCGAGCGAGGACGGTTGACGAGGACGTCAACCATTTAAGTGGGGGAGAATGTCATGGTCATGCTTGTCCAGGGCGTGTTGCCCGTGGCCGCATGCCCATCTCAACCCCTTTTTATCATGCTTTCATCATATGTATGCCTTATTGCTTTCTAGTTAGCTTTACTTGTATTTTTGTGGCCGTATGACTCCTCGCCACTTTGCATGTTCAAGCCTGTCAAAGGCATAAATCTCAAAATGTACTATAGGGGGGTATGACTAGTTGTCCATCCTTCCTACCCGGAGTTATATGCAATCTAAGCTGTGGTTGTCCCTTCTCTCGCTTATTGCCTATAACATTTATATGAACAAAAACACTTTCTCAAAACGCTTTCAAAACACTTTCTCTCTCCCGATTTTCTAAAACATTTTCTCCCGGGACTCGAGGGGAGGCTAGACCCTATACGGAAGTATTCCGCAACTTTCGTTTTTGGGGCAAGGCTGACTTGCTCACTGAGTTAGAGCAGGTGCCGCACGGTTGAAGAGCTGCGACCGTGACACAGTGCATGTATGATGTACCGATGGGTGAGAAGAAGCCCAATTAAAAAGCCCATTTATCCTTCTATTCAAGGAGGGGCAATTCAGGCTTTTCACATCTTCATTACCCTCTTTCTGAAGAACCTCATCACTGTAATTTGGCATCCCTTCAATTTCTCTCCCATTTCCTCTTATTATTCAGCTCTGCAACGCAACACAGAGAGACACATTTCTGAGATTTCTCTTCCACCACCGGTCTGATTCTCTCCCAACATAACTCCAAGATTTTCCATCACTTTCCGCCGCTAGCTCCGCCTTGCCTCTCGTTTCTGCCCTCGCCGGAGCACCGACGGAAAAGCCGCTTCCTGTCTTTCCCTTCCTACCCTCCTTCGCCGTGGCCCTGCTGGAAACTGGTTCTTCTTTTTCTTTACTCTATGGTTTTTGTTATTTTTATGCCTTTTACTTCTCGGTTTTGGTTGAGCCTCTGCTGATTTTCGTACATTTTGATTTGTGTCTGTTGTTCTTCTCTTCATTCTCATAGTCGTGTGCGCGGTTTCTTTTCTGATCGATTTGTGCAAAGGCTGAATCCGAGCATGACTGCGGAGGTGATTTCTCAGCCGAATGGAGTTTTCGCGAATGGTGGCGATTTGGACCTGAATTCTAACCCTAAATCTGGCGCCGCCAAGAAGTCGCGGGAAAGTGAACGACGTCGTCGTCGGCGCAAGCAGAAGAAGAACCAGAAGGCTTCTAAGGTGAAGGAGGCTACTGCTGGAGACGATAGTGATGCTTCTGGCGACGACACGAAGGAGAACGATGATCCACTCCAGGTTTTTGTTCTTTTTATTTTTTTTTTATTTTACGTTGAGGAAATTTTCGTCGGTTTGTGGCTTTAGGGTTATGTTTTCTCAGTGCTTCGGTATTGTTGGCCAACAGTGGTTTTTGGTATGAAGATTGAACGAGATAGGTAGAATTTGCGGGTTGTCCTTGGGAAGGAGCTTGATATATAAGAAATCTATCATTTTTCAACCATTAGAAGCGGATTTAAGTTGAGATTTAGATGATGTTCTATGTGAGTTAGAAAGCAGTAACACCAAGCCCTAACCGTACCAGATAGCTGGATTCATTTGTTATGTTTCCATGGTCTTTCGAGAAATCGCAGAGAATACATGGACAAACTAATCTGTAACCAATTCCAGTATCTTTCTCGGTACATAGTCAATCTTGAGGTGTCTTGATTCACCTCATGATACGTCTCGGTCTCATGATACATTAGCATATGTTCCATAATGCTTTAATTTTTTTATCCTTAACCTTTTCGTTGAGATGAAGTTTAGTCCCTCAGTTGAGGACCGCAGTGTTGATTATTTTTCTTTGATATTTCTGCCTGGAATTTGTTTAATTAGGATACTAGGACTTAGAATTTTGATTGTTGGACAGCAAGAACATTCATGGGTCAATTCCTTCTTCTTCTTTACTTCGATTCATATAGTTAAATTAATTGTTTGATGTTAATGAGCCATTCATAATGCATTTATTTGTTTTTGAAAATTATAGGCTTTTGAGAAAGTAGAAATTGAATATGTACCTGAGAAGGCTGAATTAGATGATAGTTTGGACGAAGAATTTAGAAAAGTTTTTGAGAAATTCAATTTCAGTGAAGTAGCTGGTGCTGAGGTAAGTATAAACTTGCCAGAGTAATTTTGGTTATCAATTCAATTTCTTCTGTCATTGTGCAATCCTCTGAACTTTCTGCTTTCTATTTCTACATAGGAGAATGAAAACAAAGATGAGTCTGCCCAAAATGCAGCATCTAAGAAGTCGGACTCAGACTCTGATGATGAAGAACTTGATAACCAGCAGAAGGAAAAAGGCTTGTCAAACAAGAAAAAGAAGGTTTAGAGCCTTTCTATTATCTTACATATATGTATAAAGAACGGCATTGGTTATTGCTTGTCATAATGATCTGAAAGTAAATGGTTATTTGTCATTTTTCAGCTGCAACGGCGTATGAAGATTGCAGAGCTGAAGCAGATTTGTTTGAGACCCGATGTTGTTGAGGTATAAATGGAACACTTTATACTGTATTGCGCTTATTTTTTATCTTAAAAAATCATCATAAAAACCTGACACCAGAGTTTCTGACTGCATTTTCGGGTTATGATATTCTTATGTGCTAATTTATTTACCGTTCAGATCTGGGACGCAACTGCAGCTGATCCCAAGTTACTTGTTTATCTAAAATCTTATCGCAACACAGTTCCTGTGCCAAGGCATTGGTGTCAGAAAAGGAAATTTTTACAGGTCAGCAATTCCGCTAATATTAAATTTATAGTATTATACATCTATGCACAATTGATGGGTATGTTCTACATGAGGGAATGAGAGAGTTGAGTGAGGGAAGATCGTGTTGATAAGGTTTCTCTTATATATACATATCTGGTTCTTGCAGGGGTGTGGCTGTGACACTGTTGGAGCCGGAACTTGTAGGTGTTTGCTAAGAGCACCCTTGGATTATTTCTATTTTAGTATATTTGGTGGTGTGGGTTGGGATGTGAACAATTTGATGTTGCATTGATGGGCGGATTTAATTGTGTATTGCCTGATTTATATATATATATATATATATATATCTGCATCAATTTGACAATCAGTCTGCTTTTAAGTTTTAAATGCCTTTCTGTTAATAGTGACCCTGCATTCTATGATTCTAGTGATGAAATAATATCTTAGCTTGGATTGTATCTTATATGTAGTTGGATTTATTTTGTAGGGGAAGCGTGGTATCGAAAAACAACCATTCCAACTTCCAGATTTTATTGCAGCAACAGGAATTGAGAAGATTAGACAGGTAGCTTCCACTACAACTTTTAGTTCATATTATGCTGGCAAAATCATGTAGTTAGTCTTATTGTATTTCAATTTTCAATACTCATGTTAGATCCAATGTGATGCCTGAAATTGCCAATTCTCTATTATATTTGTTATGCAGGCCTACATAGAAAAAGAGGATAGTAAGAAGTTGAAGCAAAAGCAAAGAGAACGAATGCAGCCAAAGATGGGAAAGATGGATATTGATTATCAGGTTTTTACTGCCTTTTGGTTTTGATTTGATGTGTATTTGACTGGTAACATCTAGTTTTATGTCTGCTGCTAGGTGTCTTTGTTGTTGTGTTCAGAACGTGAACATTCTAACTAATTGAGATGGCTCTTGTGCATTAGGTTCTTCATGATGCTTTTTTTAAGTACCAAACGAAGCCAAAGCTGACAACACTTGGAGATCTGTACTATGAAGGGAAAGAATTTGAGGTATTCGGCTGTTACTATTATTTGTTTCCCTTCTCAAAAAAAAATTAGGCTGTTTCTATTATTTATCCACAATGCTCTTTGGTCCCTAGGACCAGTGTATCTGGCTGTTACTATTATTTATCCACAATGCTCTTTGGTCCCTAGGACCAGTGTATCTGGTTATTTTCCATGCATTAAAATATGATTTGGGCCAATGTGCATTTGAAGTTTATAAATAAGGAGCTGGTACAGAAGTAACTATTTGTATATGTTGACTGCTGCTTGTACAGATATTGAGTAGTTAATCCTAATGGGGATTTCTTTCTTGTTTATTTGTTCCTTGGCATACAGGTTAAGTTAAGGGAGATGAAACCAGGCATGCTATCACAAGAACTGAAAGAAGCTCTTGGTATGCCGGAGGGTGCTCCTCCCCCATGGCTCATTAACATGCAGGTTGGACAATTAAATTTATCATCAAACTCAAATCTGACCTCATGTTTTCTTAAAGCTGTTCATTGTGATCTTACAACTTGTTATTGTTTCCTTCCATAGAGATATGGTCCTCCACCATCCTACCCAGATCTAAAGATTCCAGGACTCAATGCTCCCATTCCACCTGGAGCTAGCTTTGGTTACCATCCTGGTGGCTGGGGCAAGCCTCCTGTAGATGAAGTAGGTATTTGACTGTCGTATTTTATCTTCAGGTTAAGGTCTGTCTGCTAAATCTTACCATTGTTCTTTCTGTTTCCATGGATAGTATGGCCGTCCACTGTATGGAGATGTGTTTGGCGTTCAGCAGCAGGAGCAAGCTAACTACGAGGTATCTTATTTATTGTTCTAACAATTTTTTTTTATTAATTTAGTGAAGGATGGATACATGAAATGCAAAACTAAAATACCCAACTTTTAGGTTCTTATAAGACTTCCTCGAACTAGATCTATAGGAAAGTGGTAGAATTACATGAATAAGTAGATGGTGAACACCAATTTGAAGGTATAAAGTTTACTAAATCCAATATTTGCTCTTAATCTCTCTATGTTTGAAATGCTTCGTTGCTGATTTCTCCTTTTTGACTCCAATGTGGATTCTCTTTTATGCCAACACCTTTCTGTGCAGCACTTAGATTTTAAGCCGTTCTTTTATGCTTAGTTTCTTTTTCGAAAATAGTGTGATTCTCTCATCCACCACTTTTTGAGATTTGTGTATGCTTAGTTTCTTTTTCGAAAATAGTGTGATTCTCTCATCCACCACTTTTTGAGATTTGTGTATATGTTTGTTATTTGATTGTCTGACGCCTCTTATATAGGAGGAACCTGTTGATAAGACCAAGCATTGGGGTGATTTGGAAGAAGAGGAAGAGGAAGAGGTGGAGGAGGAGGATGAGGAGGAAATTGAAGAAGAGGAAATGCAAGATGGCATTGAATCTGTGGATAGTCTGTCGAGGTATGCCATTAATTCATTGCCAATTTTATGTCAAGCTCATTTTTGAAATCTCTTTCTTGGTTTAATCATCTTGAATGTACTTAATCTGAAAAAATAAAATATTCTTGTCGGATGTCCCTAAATAAAATATTCTTGAATGTTCAAATTTCTAAATATGGACACAATGAAGAAAAGTCAAAGATATGACATGTTTTTCCACAAGATCAAAACATGTGATATGTTTGATTAAGGCACTTCAATTAATATGAAGGCTTTGGATATATTTGAATGTTTTGGTTTATTTCATGTACTGGCCTAATCCTGCTGATAGAGATGATATTCCAATTTGGGGTGGTATGTGGATGGTAGCACGGTTTGAGGCTGCTCCTTTTCTTTTTATTTAATAGAAGCCTTGATATCTTTAGCTAGAATAGACTGAAGTTTAACAATTAAAACAGTACAACAAATAGATTGAATGCTTGTTTAACCTCGTCTTATACACATCTGTGTTGAAACATGCCTTCATGGTTGTGCGTCCCAGACCTTTTGGATATCCAAACCTGAACTTTGGAGTTTGTCTATGCTTCTCAGTTCGATTCTATTCTCTGGATTGATTTAGTAATAAGTTCAAATATTTTGCTTATACTGGATTCTGGACCTCTGATTATCCTTTAAGCAGTTCAATAACTGACTTTTCTGTTTCATGCAGCACTCCTACTGGTGTGGAGACGCCTGATGTTATTGACCTTAGGAAACAACAAAGGAAGGAACCAGACAGGCCTCTTTACCAAGTATGTAAACAGTGTGAATGTGACTTCATCAGAACTTGTCTTCTCTCTATTCTTTTTTTTAAACTGAAATGTGATTTACTCTAACTGTTTGGTTTCTTGAAGGTTCTCGAAGAGAAAGAAGAGAGAGTTGCTCCAGGGACTTTGCTTGGAACTACACATACGTATGCCATTAATTTGCTTTATCTTTTTATGATAGCCATCTAACCGTTCTTTCTTATTGTACTTAAATTTGACACTTTGATGTGTATTTCTCTCTTCAGTTATGTTATTAGTGGCGGTACTCAAGATAAGACAGGAGCCAAAAGGGTTAGAAACTTTTTGATGTTTCATGTTAATATGTAATGGGTGATTATTCAACAATTCGTAATAATCTGTCTTTTCATGGCTATTTATCTTCCAGGTTGATTTGCTTAGAGGTCAAAAATCTGATAAAGTGGACATTACTTTACGACCCGAAGAATTGGAAGCTATGGAAAATGTTCTACCTGCAAAGTATGTGATATCACGTAAATATGTAGCTTTAATATTCATGTCATAATGCATCTCCTAATTCTCTTTATTTTCTTTTCTCAGGTACGAGGAAGCTAGGGAAGAGGAGAAGTTGCGTAGTCAGAGGGAGGACTTCAGTGACATGGTTGCAGAGGTGTGATTCTTTTATTAAGTGAATCAACCAATTAGTTCTTTATACTCTGCACAAAAGAGGGGGAAAAAGTTCTTTCTCTTGAATTCGACAGCATGATTTCATTTCTTAACATATTAACAATTGGAATATTTTTTCTTGCAGAATGAGAAGAAAAGAAAACGTAAGATGCAGGAGAAGGAAGGAAAATCTAAGAAGAAGGATTTCAAGTTCTAGGCCATTTTTTCTTACGGTAATCGAACCACTCTATCAACTATGACTGCCATGCCCGTCGTGCTTTTACTTGAAGAAGAAGCTGGCTTTTTCTTTTGGTGGAGATGTTCTGATCTTGTGTAGTATCAAGTATGTGCTATCCCTATAAACTTCAGCATTATGTTGCTCTTCCTAAAACCACCAAGATCCCTCTTTGCAGGGTAATCTACGTAGTCACATACGACTCTTCAATGGAAGTAGTTTTCTCATATATAGTAGGTCTTGTATTCGTTCTTTTCGATTCCCGAGCTTCGAAATGGCTGATGTGCTGTGATAACTGAATATTAGCTTACTATTATTAGCGATGGAAGAAGAGATAGATCATCTAAAAATGAGTTTTATGCTTTTTTGTCATGGCTGCTATGCTTGTTGTACTTGAAACACCAATTAAACCATGAAAAAGCGTAAAATGGTGTTGAGTTATGGCTCTGCTTGACTACACTTTTTAAAATTCTTTTGAAATGCCAATTAAAACTTTTTTGAGTTTTACAGAAATGAACTTGTTCCAAACTGATTAGATTTTCAGTTGAGCTTTAATTAATCTTGAGGTTTTGGTACTCACTGCTAGAACACCAAAGTTTTGATAGGTAGGAGAGTTTTGTTCACCAAGTCCTCTTCGCCAGATAAATGTGCATAGGAAGTTGTGAATTTCCATCCATGGAAAAGAAAAAGGTTTTTTTCCCCTTAAATTTGATCAGGTGAGTTGACATTTTATTAAATTGGATGCAGTTTTACCTCAGTTCAGTTCCATTCGTTAATTTTGTCAAAAAATTATGTAGAATCTCTAAAGTTAACTAAACTATCTCAACGATCAAGGAGGTTACACACTACACTTTTGTCTTTTTTCCAATTTATTAATAGTTTGTCTAATGTGTCTCTGAACATAAAAAATATCTAATAGGTCTTTAAATTTTTAATTTTGTGTCTAATTGGCTCTTGGCATATTTAGAATTTTTAAAAACTAACTAATATATTAGATATAAAATTAAGTTTTATATATAATAGGGCTCTTTATCTTTCAATTTTGTGTCTAAGTGTATCCGTGAATTTTAAAAAAACATCAAATAAGTCAATGGCTTATTTGAAATTCAGGGACTTATTGGATACAAAATTGAAAATTTAAGGATTTATTACTACCTTTTAAAGTTTATGTATTAAATGGACACAAATTTGAAAGTTCAGAGATTTATTGACACTTTTTAAAGTGTAGGGACCAAAAAGACAAAATCTGAAAGTTTAGAGATTGAACTTGTAATGTAACCTTTATTAATTTACAAAGTGTGCCACTAATAAATAATTATAGTAATAAATATAGAGATTGCAAAAAGTTGAGGCACCTTTTGATAACCATTTAGGCTCTATTTGATAACTGTTTCATTTTTTTTTTTAAAATTGTGCTTGTTTCTCACAATTTCTCTACAAGAATTTTCATGTCTCTACAATAGTTTCCATTTTTCTTAAGGAAACATTTGAGTTTCTAGCCAAATTCCAAAAACAAGAACAAGTTTTTGAAAACTATTTTTTTTAGTTTTCAAAATTTGGCTTGGTTTTTGAAAACATATGGAAAGAGTAGATAAGAAAACATAGAAACCCATTTGGGGTGGGAAGGATTCGAACCTCTGACCTCTTGGTCAAAGGTACATGCCAATTACGATTGAGTTATGCTCACTTTGGCATAAATTCAATGTGGTTGAACATTATCACCTCTGATTTTTATTTTGAAGGTTTAAATTTGTATATTTTATTTAGTGTTAAAATATGTTTATTTAATGTTTATAAATACTTAAAATTTGATAAAATGTTGATATTTTATCTTAAATCAGAAACATTTAAATTACTTTTATTTTTTTTAATAAAATATAAATTGTATTATAGGAATTAATAATTTTGTCAAATAACTTGCTTTTTAATTAATACAATAAAAGAATTATATAAAAAGGAATAAATGTTTAAAAAATACAAACATGCATTGTACGTGTTAAAAAAAAAACTAGTAATTCTAAAAGGATTCACCAATTTCAATTTTTTTTATTTAAAAAAAAAAGGTTGTAGAGTCGGGTTGTTTTATTTTTTTACTATTTTAAAATTTGAAATTTTAGCAATTTTAAAACTAATTTAAAAAAAAATCGAACGATACAATCGTCTTTTTCTAAATCATCAATCTAACGTGGAGAGCTTTTTTTTTAACTAAGCCCGTTTGATTATTATTTCATTTTCATTTTTTTTATTTTTAAAATTTTGTGTTTGTTTCCTCCCAATTTTTTTACTATAGTTTTTACCTTTCTTAAAAAATTTAAATTCTTAGTCAAATTCCAAAAATAAAATAAATTGTTAAAAACTATTTTTTTTTAGTTTTCAAATTTGGTTTGAATTTTGAAAACATCTTTAGAAAGTAGATAAAAGAAACACATATATGGTAGTGTTTTAGGGGGCATTTGGGAGGGGGAGTTGGGTTGAGTTGGATTGGTTAGAGAAGCCCAACCGGCGTTTGGCCCACCGATATGCAAACTGCCCACTTCCTCATTAAGCAACTCGGTGGAGTTCAACAGTACCACTGTTGAACTCCACGTGTTTTCGTTCCTCAGACTACTTTATCTCCCTCATTCATTGCATCTCACTCTCCACACGAAAGTCTTCATCTCTTCAGTTCTCTCTCCCTCTCGTTCCTCAAACTCTCTTGTTTCTTCGATGGAAATAGGGATGGATCTGGGGTTCGATGGGCGATTTGAAGTTTTGCTTATTCAAGGTACGTTCATCTGCTATTATCTTCATCTTCACCCACCCATCTTCTTTTCTGTCTTCTTGAAAAATCGAAGATCCTAACTCCCTCTGCCTAGATCTGAAACTCTAGCTCTCTATTTTTCATTTTAACCCTTGAATCTTTGGAGGAAACCTTTTTTCTTTGATATATCAAAAGCTTAAGACCCTGGTTTGTCGATTTGTACTGTACATACACCATTACCTCACATTCTCTTCCCATATCCATTAGATCCGTAACCCCACGTAGCCTTCTTTTACTTATTGTCCCTCGAATCTACCTTTTCTTTCCTAATTTCTTTTTTTTTTTCAGAACCATAAACCCTAAACAATCCATTGCATGTCGATTTCCTCGCTCTCCCTCACTCCCCTCACTACTCTAAACCCTATGCCAATCAAGCCCTTGTCGGAGTCCTTGCTTTTCCTCCATTGGACCATCCACTCATCCATAACTAACCTGTCAAACGATTGAGTTTGTTTGAATGAATGCATGTACCATGTGAGGGATGAGTGAGGAACTTCGTGGTAGGAGACTTGACGTGTGATTCGAGCTTGGTTGGGGGAGGGGTCTAATGACAAGTATGTTTTCTAACCCTTTCGGCCGATGATGAATTATAGCATCCTGGAATTAATTTTTTCCTCTTCCCTAAACCTTATGTTTATATAGATTTTTGGTACTTGCATATTGATTTCTTATTCACTGTTATATGGTGCTCATTCACTTCGTTTTTTACTTGCATACTGAATTGTTGTCGACTGTTTTGGGATTTTTGTTGATTTTTGGTTTTTGGTTATTGCATACTGATTTCTTGTTCATTGTTGACTTTTTTTTTTGGTTTTTTGGATTCATTTCCTTTTTCCTTTTGTACTTGGATACTGATAAATGTTTCATGATTTTGATTGAGCTCTGTTGTACTTACATACTGACATGAATGAGTTCAATGTATTCCTGAGGTCGATTTTCCTTTTCTTGCTATACTTGTTTGTCTACTGATTTTTAATCCTATGTTAGAAATGAATTTCGAATTTGATTTATGTGCTACATTGATGAATTTCCTTTGACCATACTGAGTCAAACTTATTCCTAAGGCTGGTTTTTCTTTGCTTACTATAGTTATATTTCGAAATAAATTTGGAATGCCCTTATCTAACTTTGTCTTATTCCACCTTTCGGTTGGATAAGGTTGGACTGTCATCTCCATTATAAACATGCCAGACATGTTCTACCTTTCTTTTAAGTTCAATAATTTGTATCTACCTCATTTATTATGAGTGTTTGAATTTACAACCACCACCTACTTTTCTTTGGTTACTTGGAAAACATTATTGCCATTAATGATTGATAATAACTTAAATAGAGGTAGGTGGGAACAACCCACCTCCTATTTCTATATATCCATTGGTCCCCATGTTTTACTTTTGAGAATCCTCCATTGCATACATTGGTTTCCTACTTCGGTGAGTGACGTCTAACAATTCATTCCTTTAAATTTCGTACACTGTTTTTATATCACAATTTCTCATTGATTGTATTTGAATCTCAGTTTCACCATATCCTCGTGTGCACTTCAAGAACCAAAAGACTCCTCCCGATTCATTCCGCTCCACCTAAGGTACACCACTCATCTTTAAGGGCAACATTCTTTAGTACCATGATTATGTTCTTCATTTTCTTTCTATCTAACATAATGTTTGTAATATGTGCATCTCAAACTAATATTATTGAGCACATTAGTTTGAGGTTCGGAATGCCAACTTTTTATCGTGTACACCTGTGTTTTTTTTTTTTTTTTTTTGATGTGCTCTTAACATGATGCTTTATTTCTGTTTATAGTTATACACATTCTTTTCATAATGTTGACAATTACTTATGTGTAAGTTTGTTTTAGATTTTTTAGTCACTGTTTCCATTATTTTCCTTCCTAAAAAAATTGATAACAATAGATTTGTAATGAACTGTTCAATTTTGATTTGTAGCCATAATTCTTTTCTATTAAACTAATTTTTATTATTTTTAATATTATTCAATTCTAATATTATATTCATTAATTAATATAATGAATAACTTTGAATTTTCATTGTATTCATTAATTAATGTATGACTAGATTCATAGTAATTGGAGTTATTAGCGATTTCAAATAAATAATAATTTTGACATTTATGACGCCACCTAAAAATTATTCTTAGAAACAAAGTTTTTATCTCACAAAATTCTAAACAATGAGTTGAAATTGTGATGTAATAAAGTAGAATAATGAACATTTTTTAAAAGTCAAAAAATAAAACTGAAATGATTTTTTTTTTCAAAAAAATAACAAGTAAAATGGTTGATAAAACCATGTTCTACGTTAACTTTCGAACTTTAGGTGGAACGGTTGAATGTTTCTAGCATTCTAAATTTATGGCATATGTAAAATTTTACAAACGGTTCAGTGTTTCTAGCATTCTAAATTTATGGCATATGTAAAGTTATAGAAATATTATACAACCACCTTTTGATCATTTACAAATCTTGAATTATATATAAAAATGAAGACAAATATATTCAAAAGAAAAGAAGGAGAAGAAAAATGTTAACTTGGAATTAAGAATTGAATTTTTCAGTTTAAAACAGGTTGGAAATAATAGATTTGTAAATTATGTGTTTTTTCAAGAAAATTAAAAAAAAAGGTATAATGCATATAGTTAAAACCCTAAAACCATATATCATAATTGGAAATATATGTTTTGCTTAGGAAAGTTCAATTTTTTTTCCTTCTTCGTAAATAAAAAATGTGTTGGCTTGAATTTCAAATCTTATGAAAATCACAATTATTTTCATGGAGAAATTGAAACTAACGTTACATACCTTCTTGCATGAGCACATTTCGTAAACTCTATGACTAGTAGTGGAATATTTTTTCATAGGAAATAATTTCATACATAATAGACCAAAATCATCAATTTAATTTGAACATAGATCATAAAACACATAAAATCTTAAAACCTTAAACCCATAAAACGAAAATCATAAAACCCAAAACTCCAAAACCCAAAACCCCTAAACCCTAAACCTTAAAATCCCTAAACCTTAAAAACCCCAAACCACTACACCCTAAACACTAAAACTCCTAAACCCTAAAAACCCTAGACCTTAAAACCCCCCAAAACCCTAAACCAAAAATCCTAAAAAACCCTTCAACCCTAAAAACCCTAAACCTTAAAATCCCCCAAAACCCTAAAAAATCCCTAATCCCTAAATCCTAAAACCATAAACCCCTAAACTCGAAACCCTAAAACCCATAAACCCCTAACCCCCAAAACATCCACTACTCCAAACCCCCAAAACCCTAAACCATAAAATCCTAAAAGCTAAAAACGTAAACACTAAAACCCCTAAACCCCTAAAACTAACCCTAAACCCTAAAAAATCCCCAAACCCTAAAACCCTAAAAAATCCCAAACCCCAAAACTCATAAACCCCTAACCCCCAAAACATCCACAACTCCAAACCCCCAAAACCCTAAACCATAAAATCCTAAAACCTAAAAACCTAAACACTAAAACCCATAAACCGTAAAACCCCTAAAACCCTAAACCCTAAAACCCATAAACCCTAAACCCATAAACCCTGAAACATCCACAACTCCAAACCCCCCAAAACCCTAAACCCTAAAAACGCTAAACCATAAACTCAAAAACCCTAAACTCCCAAAAAACCCCAAACCCTAAAAACCTAAAACCGATAAAACCTAAAACCTTAAACCATAAACCCTAAAAACCTAAACTCCAAAAATCCTAAATCCTAGAACTCTAAAAATTAAAACCCTAAAAACCTAAAATCCCAAAACCTTAGATGTTGGCTTTTTGGCCCTTCATCTCAAATTAATTAATTAATTAATTAATGTTTTGATGATAACAAACCTGCTCTTAATTACTAACAATTTTGGTATTTTTGAAGTGTCCATATCGTAGAGCTCAGAATAAGGATTCCAACGCCTTTTGAATCACTCAAATCGGAGTTAAAACGAAGAAGTTATGGCCAAATTAAAATTGAACAGAAAATTCCCAACGCGATGACGTGGCAGCCGAGTCAGCAATGTGCACCATCTAGAGAGTGACACGTGGAACTATGGGGAAGTGACACATGGTGGATTTTTGTTTGTTTAAAAAGAAAAAAAAATAAATTATTATATATTATTTTTCTGTGTCTAACGGTTTTTAAAAATTAAAAAAAAAAAAAAAAAAAAAAGCTGACAGCATTTAATGCTGCCAGCAGTTGGGCAATTAAAAAAAAAATCTTTATATATATAAGTTTTTGACCGTTGGTCATATATATATATATATATATATATATATATATATATATATATATATATATATATATTATAATATTATATTATAATTTTTATTTATTATTTCTTTTATTATTTTTTATTTTATTTTAATCTCCACCATTCATTTCACTTTTATCATAATCCAATGACCTAAATTAAATTTTGATTTTTACCTCTTTTCCCTCTCTTTTTATGCCATATTCTTCTCCAAAAATTACAACAAGTTTTCCATAGTTTTTCATCCTCCAAATTCTCAAAGCTTCCATTGTTGCTCTCTCCAAACTCTCAATTTTTTTCCTTTCATCTTTTTCTTGAGAGAGAATTATTGTATTGTGAGAATTTCTTTTTGTGTGAGAAATTTGTAAATCCACTCTATTGAGAGAGTTATAAGTGTGTTCTATAAACATATCAAATTTTGTAACGGTTTGATCCTAACCCGTGGAAAGGATCGAGTTTGCTCTTGAACTCGTAAAAAGAGCGTTGTAGCGGTTGGGCTCTAATCTGTGGAAAGAGTCAATAAAGTTTTTATTCAAATTCCCAAGAGGCGCTTGGAGAGTGGAGTAGGTTGAGTTTGACCGAACTACTATAAAATTACAGTGTCATCCTCTCTAACTCTATCTCATCTACTTTTGCAAATTAATTGTAGTAATTTGTTGCATGCTTTAATTTGCTCTTAATTGTTTATTGTGTTAGATTGAATTAATTTTTCATACTTTACATATTGTATTAATTATCCTTTTTATTTGTGTATAAAAAGTTTGATAATTAGATTATTTGTGCATACTTAGGAAAAAGTTTTATTAAACCCTATTCAGCCCCCCTCTAGGGTTGCCATACCGATCCAACATTAGAAACGTAAACCTTTAACCACTCTTCGTAACCTTAAGAAAATTTGTTGGGCTACTCGTTCCATGATATCAAGGTTAACTACGTACCCTTTGAATTTAGGATTATGGGTAAGACAAAGTTCTATGTAGTATTCGTTGGTCATAACCTTAGTATTTACATGAGCTGGCATGAATGTCATGGACAAGTCCATGAATATAGGGGAGCAATTCACCAGTCCTATGCAACTTTTGCAGAAGCAAAGGCTGCATATGCCCAGTTTGTAACTAATGATCAACCTGTTGCGGTCGTGCCTAGTGGAGTTCCATGGAGCACTTCTACTATGAATAATGTTGATGTATGATAATGTAATAGTACTGTGCTGATTTTATTAGGGTTCTTTGTTGGAATGATCGTTATGTATGTATGGATTAGCTTATTCGGACATCAGTGATACGTTTGATATACACTACAATGGATGTATCCAGAAATAACAAATAACACATTTGTATTTCAGGAACAACTCTCATCCCCCCTTGTTCTTCCTTTAAGATGGAAACCATTGAAGAAATATTTAATATCCTCACCATCATAACCACCTCCCAAAGACAGTTGTTGATGAGTCTAGCCTTCTTTTTGAACGATTAGCAGATGATAGATTACCAATCATCGTACGATAGACATCGCATTAGGCAATTGAATTTCTTTCGCCTAATTTACGAGAATGACTTGTGCTGTCGTGAAAGCACGAGGATGGATAGAAGGACATTCACAATCCTATGTAGTATGCTTAGGACGACTGGCGGTTTGCAAGCGACCCAATGTATTGATATCGAGGAAATGGTTGCCATATTCCTGCACATACTAGCGCATGACATTAAGAATAGAGTAATTCGCAGGCAATTTGGGAGGTCTGAGGAGACGGTGTCCAGACACTTCAACTCCGTTCTCACAGCAGTCTTGCAACTTCACGAGGTGTTGCTAAAAACCCCAAAGCCAATTACCAACGCATGCACTTATGAGCGTTGGAAACGGTTTGAGGTATAGAATGCATTTCTATACATTAATTGAAATAAATTACACATTCATTAACGTTACTACCATGTCTATAATGGATACAAAATTGTCTGGGTGCATTAGATGGCACCTACATCAAAGTGAATTTTAGTGTCGTTGATCGACCTTGATATAGGACGAAAAAATGTGAAGTCACAATGAACGTACTTGGAGTTATTTCCCCGAATGAAGAGTTCATATTCGTCATGCCAGGCTGGGAAGGGTCCGCAGCTGATTCTAGGGTTCTTATGGACGTACTCTCTAGACCTAATGGCTTCAAGGTTCCTAGAGGTATACCCTAAATATTATCGTCTTGAATATTCATATGTTAAAAGAAGTAATGAGCTTATGTGTTAACCATTGATACCTTCTAGAGGATACTACTATCTGTGTGATGTTGGGTACCCTAATGCAGAAGGATTCCTTACACCGTATAGAGGAGAATGGTACCATCTCTCATAATGGAGTGGAGCAGAGAATGCACCAACTACTCCAAGGGATTTTTTCAACATGAAACATTCTTTTGCAAGGAACGTTATCGAGAGAGCTTTTAGTGTGTTAAAGGGGAGGTGAGTGATCGGCTGTTACACGCAAGCGCACGCGATCGAAGTAATATAAAATGGTATCTGAGTACCAAGTATCGAATCCCACAGGGAACGGAGTAACAAAAATATTGTAAAGCAAAAGTGTAGGGAAAATTGCAAATTGAAAACTAAAATTGCAAAAATAATGTTGGAATGGTGTGTTGGTAAAAAGAAAAATTGCAGAATCTAAATGCAGAATCAAGAAATGACAATATTAAAATAACAAAGAAAAATCGCAAAAATGAATTGCAGAATCTAATTGCAGAATTGAGAAATGACAATATTAGATAGTAAACTACAATTTCAAAAGAAATTTAGATAAAGATGGGGCTCAAGAATGTTATTGCCCTAAGTCGTAATTGCAAGCCAAAATTACAATTCAAACCTACTCCACACTTAATTGCAAACCAAAATTGCATCTCCTATTCACCTTGAAATTAGGTTTTAGGAGGCTAAGTGAGAGACCTATATGTCTATAGTCCCTCTATCTTAGATAATTCGGCTCGCAATTTTATGGGTTTTGGAGTCCTTAATCCCTATGTCTAGGGTAAGGATAGGCTTATGTCTAAGCTCTTTTCTCCATTACTTGTGTGAAATCCGCTTATCACTAACCCTGTATTAGATCTAAGCTTGAGTTGCTACCCTAGTTGATCAATCTAGGATCTCAATGGAATTTTGATCAACACAAGCAAACAATTGAAATGTAGGCTTGGTTTTCACTGGAATTTTGGCTACAATTACTTCTTAGGGAATTCACATCCTTGAACCCCCTAAGAAGTTTTAGCTCAAATTAAATATAAAAATCCTACAACTAATTTTTGGGGAAAAGTTCATATTGAAAAATTGAGTAAAATGCTAATTAATAAAAATTCTACCCTAAGTGGTGTTGGAACAACTAAGACAAAACTTATGCAATTCTGGGCAATTAACTTCAACAACTACTAAAATTCTCAAATTAAAAATTAAACAACAAAAATCAATGGTTTCAATAGAAAATTTCCAAGGGTTTCAATAGAAAATTTCCATCTTCTTTCTTTACCCTTGAATCTGATGGGTTTATAAGGATTTCAAGAATTACAGAAACTTGAATAAATAAGAAGAAATTGGAGAAAAGATATATAAAAAAAAAAAGGAAAAAAAAAAAACAGAAGCTGAACTTCTTTGGCAAAAACAGAGCAAGTTTATACAAAACTTAATAATAAAGAAGAAATCAACTGAAGATTAAGGTTTCATTCCACCCACTGTTTGTAATACAATACTTTGTTTTTGAATAACCCACACTTAAACTCCATGATGAATGTTCAACAAACAGAGAATAAAAAAAAGAAAAACATAAGGGAAAAACTAAGAGAAACAGAGGAAAGTTTTGACTAAAACCCACGAAATTGATATTGAATTAAAACTTAAAATGAATACAAGAAGAAATCGAAAGGAAGAACAACGATTATACTCTCCATAATACAAGTAGAAATTGAAGAAAAATATGACAGAATCAGCTAAAAAAAAAAAAAAAACACGAAAAACAGAGTATGAACGTTGTGACAAAAACCCACGAAATTGACTTCTAAAATCGCCTCCCAATCAAATTGTGTTGCTCCTCCTCTTCTTCCCCTTTTATAGGCCTTCATTAGGGTTGAAGAATGCCCAAATTTCGTGCTTAAATTCCTCCAAATCGGGCTGTAATTGAAGATTTTCGGAATGGGTTTAATGCAGATTTTTTCCTTTTTTGAACTTTTCTACTGCTCCAGATTGCAGAATCCGATTTTGAAATTTGATTTTGCAATTTTTACATTCCCTGCTCCAGAAACAATTGCAGAATCACGAATTTGCAATTTGATTTTGCAATTTCCACAATTTCTGCAAACAAGATCAATTTACTTAGAATTCTATTCCAAATGTCATCACATTCATTTCTTCCTTAAATTCAAGCAATCTTCCACTATTTTCAAATGATCTTAAGTCAAAACAAGAATATTTTAAGTAATTGAGAGTTAAATAAGCCTTAATTCTAAGGCTTATCAGTGGGCCATTTTTCAAGGAAGGTCATTCTACCAAGTTCAAGTACAATGCCGAACAATAACCGCATGTTGCCTCATTCGCAACCTCATAACTAGGAAGATGGGGTCAGTTGCAATGTTGGATGAGGTTGAAGAAGATGACTCTATGCCCAGTGCTGTCGGAGGAGATAATATACAATTCATTGAAACCTCCGACGAATGGACAGGATTCAGGGATGACTTGGCTGAGCGAATGTTTGATGCTTGGGAACAATCATGATGACTTTTCTACTTTTTCATTTCTTTTGTATTAATTGGAACAGAATCTTATATGCACGTTTATGTTTTTAGAGGTCTTTTATGATGTAAATGGACAACTTTCTCATTTTTTCCCTGTTTCTATATCAATCATGTGGTAATATAATTATTCTTTCTTATACCATACGCATTCTCTTGACCTAATTGTTATTTTTTTATTGTATTCAATGTAACATTACTTGACTATGTGTACGCTTGTAGCACCAAGGCAGGTACATCAAAGACTCCAAAACACAACTAGACAAGGGTGGAGGATGCAAAGTTGGTGGAGTCTCTAGTAGTGTTAGTAGAGGGTGGTTGGCAATCTAACAGCGGGACCTTCAAACTTGAGTATCTACGACTTCTCCATCGGATGCTTGTAGAGAAACTACCAAATTCTAACAAAAGCCAAAATACGATAGAGTGCAAGATCAGCTCTCTAAAAAAGCAGTACGAGACAATTTTCGAGATGCTAAAATTTGTTGATGTGGAGAAAGAGATTTTTTATGCTTGGGTTAGGGTAAGATCGTACCATTATATTATATGTTCACATGCAGGGCCATTCTACTGCTAAGGGGCTGCAAAACAAGTCATTCCCCACTATGATGAGTTGGCAATCGTGTTTGGTAAGGATCGGGCTACGAGACTAGCCGCAGAGACACCATGGAGATGGCCTCCAATGCTGCCGAACAGATGGAGGAGGAGATTTGATTGGGATCACAAGACATTTTTTGCCCAGAGCAACAACCTGTAGAGATCCCAGGCACCGGGGATGTAGGAGAGGAAGAGTTGTCAGAAACCCCTACCAATAGGCAGCCTCCATCTGGCATGTCTACTAGAGGAAGCGGAAGCAAAAGGAAAAGATCTTCCTTCCAATCCAAGGTCCTGGACGTTATGCGGACCGCCATGTACATGCACACATCTCACATGCGTTCGCTTCTATCCTGGGAAAAGGAAAAATATGAATTGGAATCGCACGACGAAATTAGGTGGTCGACCAGTTGTATGCAATAGAAGGGTTGACAGAGGATGATCGAATCATCCTTATAGACCTACTTTTCGCTGACATCCAGAAGACAAACTTCTTTTTACATGTCCCACCTCAATTGAGAAAGACGTACTACTTGCATCTCTTGGGTAGGACTGTCTAACTCCTTGCTCCTACCATATTTCACTAGACCTAGGAACCCGGCCCATTGTCGACCATAACTTGATATTTTGTGAACAATTATTATTTTGGTGGACTATTTTGTTTGTGCATCATGTAAATAGGAAATTGATGGTCTACCAATATTTTTGTGACTATTCCACGTATAAATGAAAGTAATGTTGACTTATATACATTATTAATCAATTGTCACATTGGCTATCAATAAATTAAAAGAAATTCAATGTGTAATGAAACATTTGATTTCTATTAATTGCATATCATTAGGAAGAAGCCAATTTGTAAAAAAAGAAATATAAGGAATGAAGTTTTTTTTAAAAAATGGTCAAATTGAAACATTCCACTAATATTGAAATATATAGTCATTTTGAAGTTGACATATGAATTCAATGTTTGAAGGTTGGAAAAATATGTTTCTAGATGAATGGTTGGAAAAAAAAAAAACAAAGAAAAAAAGACAGTCAGCTAAAAATCTGTTTGCTTTTGGTTATAAAAAATTGCACTAGATACCTCTAATAACTCAACTCGACTCAACTCTGCACCCCAAACACAGACTTTCTAACTCAACTCAACTCAACTCTGCACCCCAAACACAAACTTCCTAAACTCACTGACAAATCAACTCTGCCCAATTCAACTCAACTATGCGCGCCAAAAATAGTTATTTGACTTTCTTCAAGCTTTCGATGACAAACCAATTCTGCCCAACTCAAAAATCAAATGGTTATCTAATCGGGCCTAAGGTTTTTCTTCTTTTTTTATTTTTATTTTTAGTTTAATATGTGAGTGAGAATTCGAATCTTTGACCTTTTGGTCGATAATATATGTCTTAAGACATCAATTATCTAATTTAGATTTCATCTGGAGTATTGAGATTTTCTAAGACAGATGATTATAAGTTATTTGACTTTCTTCAAGCTTTCGATAACAAATAACATGAGATTAATTATGATGAATAGAAGTTTGCACATGTCACAATTTGAAACATGCCAAAAATAGTTCATTATTCTAATCAATAGATGTTTAAATGCACTAATGTATGAAGCCATATATAAAAGACGAGGAATTAAAGTTCCCAAATGTATTTAAGTACTTGTTAAACAATGAAAAACTAACTGTAAAACTAAAAAAGTTTTTCCAAAATATTTATGGACTAAAATAAAATAATTGAAAGTTTAGAGATCAAAATGAAACAAGTATGAAAGTTGAATGACGATAATAGAATTTAAACCTAAACTCCAAGAATAAAAAATTTCTCAAAACAATAATTGAAATTTGCATAGAGATAAAAGAAAATTAATAACAAGAGCAAAAAAGTCCAAAAAATAGCAAGCAAAGTTGGTGGAGACTCAAGTATTATTAGTAGATAAAATTGGTCATTTACCATAATTTCTATTGAAATAAAAGATATTTAAAAAAGAAAAAAATAATAATAAAAGGTTCCCTATTGCCTTGGAGGAATCTCTTTCCTAATCTATGCATGCAACACAGCACCAAGCATTACAAAAGAACAATATTCAGTGTTTGAAATTTTAACCATTCATAAGCTGCAAGGTTTATGTTTGAAAGCTAACAACCAGAAGAATTTAATATCATTTTTTTTAGTTCAACAACATTTGGGGTGGGGGATTTAAACCTCTACCCTTTTGGTCAAATGATACATGTCAATTATTGCTAAACTATGTTCACGTTGGCCACAAACAATCAATAAATCACAGAGTACAACAAACAAGAAATTCAAAAGACATCCATAAATATGCCCAAACCATAAAAATACCAAACCTAACAACAAATTTAAGTAAAAAAAGTACTCAAACTCGATAATAAAATATCTACATTGGCAAATCTCTCTTTCCCATCCAAGGTCTCGGCTACCATCGAGCGTTAGTACTGTAATTTTCTGAGGAAGGGCAGCAAAGAGAAGGGAGGTTATGGCCTTCTCAAATGGGATAAAGTCAAGCTCCCAAGCGACGAAGGAGGCTTAAGGATTGTCGACCTTAAACAGAAAAATGCATCGTTGTTGGCTAAGTGGATTTGGCGATTTCATATTAAAAAATCTGCCTTCTGGAGGAAGGTGATCGCTTTGAAATATGACACTACACCTCAACTTAAAACCGGGTATTTCTTCATTATGTACAGCCAAAGGCCGTTGGAAAGCATTGATAAGATCAAAGAATCTATCTACAAATATATCTCATGTAACATAGGTAGGGGAAAATGAGGCTCTCAAAGACAAGTTCCCCCTCCCTATAATCTATCACCCTTAAGAAGGAAGCATCCATATCTACATTGCCTTTTTGGAACAAATGGCCAAGAAGATATTTGTCCAAAGTGGAAATTGAAGAAAGGATGAAAATATTTGTCCATATATCTATAAATTGGAGGGTTCGACATCAATATTGAGGATCAATCGATATCTTTTATAGATATCCATAAAATATTTTAAAAAAAATAATCTATTAACCCTAATATAAATATAAATACTAATAACAAAATCTATAACTTGGTTTGGAAGTAAAAACAACTTAGGCCCCACTTGATAACCATTTAGGCCTCGTTTGATAACCATTTGATTTTTTGTTTTTGAAAATTAAGCTCATTTTCTCTCAATTTCTCTACAATGGTTTTCATCTCTCTTAAGGAAGCATTTGAATTCTTAACTAAATTCTAAAAACAAAAACAAGTTTTTGAAAACTACTTTTTTTAGTTTTCAAAACATGGCTTGGTTTTTGAAAACATAGGTAAAAGGTAGATAACAAAACAAGTAAATCCATGGGTGGGAGTAGTATTTATAGGCTTAATTTTCAAAAACCAAAAACCAAATAGTTATCAAATGGGGCCTTAGTTTTTAGTTTTTGATTTTTGAAAATTGTGCTTGTTTCTCATTATTTCTCTACAATAGATTTCATTTTTATTTAGAAAATATTTAAATTCTTAACCAAATTCCAAAAACAAAAACAAATTTTTGAAAACTATTTTTTTTGTTTCCAAAACTTGACTTGGTTTTTGAAAATATATGTAAAAAGTACATAACAAAACAAGAGAACTCATGGGTGGAAATAGTATTTATAAGCTTAAATTTCAAAAACCAAATGATTATCAAACGAGACCTTAATTATCAATTTAAATAATTTTATAATTATTTTGATTTACAAAAATATTTGTCCATATCGATATTTTATCAATATGTCTATAAAATTGAAATCCCTATATTGATATCAACATCAATATTTTAATCTTTCTATCAGATGCCCTTACTCCCATTGTGCTCAATGATAAACGAGACACTTGGCTCTGGAACTTGGATTAAGAGTGGAGTTTTTACATCCAAATCCCTATCAAAGTTCCTATAATCTGCTGTATTTATTGCAAAAGAGATACTGAAACTCACAGCCACCTTTTCAACATATGCCCCTTGCTGAAGATTTTTGGATGGTCTAATGCTATTTGGAATGATATTAGGGGTCTTCTCTCGATCCCTTTTGTTGGGCATCCTTTCAAAGGAGAAAAATACCCCTTCGCTAAACTTTATTTAGACTTTTGTGTGGTCTATTTGGCTAGAGAGGAATTCTCGACAAAGACCAAGATATTGAATCTTTTATTTCTTCAATCATTTATCTAACTCTAATGGTATAAATTTCTTCTATCATTTATCTATCTCATGATGTAAATTGATTCTCCCATTTTGTAATTATAATTTATCCTTCCTTGTAGCCTTTTTTTTTCCTTTTTTTTTTTTTGAGTTTACACATGGAATGAAAAGATTTAAACATTCACCCATCGAAGATATATGTCTTAACTAGTATAGCTACGCTCAAATTTGGCTTCTCATAATCCATTGGAATAGCTTTTTTGTGTAATCCATTGGATAGGTCTTCCCTTTTTTGTAATTTCATTTTATCAATAAAACGAATTGTTTCCTGTCAATATATATATATATATATATATATATATATATATATATATATATATATGTACACACACAACTTTTAAAAAAAATAAAAAATAAAATAAAATAAAATAATGTTATTACAGTTTTATCTAGCCCAAAGAACTATAGATTACTACAAATCTTCCAAAATTAAAAAAATAATAAGAAGAAGAAAGGTAAACTGAACAACCTCACAATTTGAAAAAGAGAATGTTGAAGACTAAAATTGACGAACTAAGCCGAAGGATAAAACATTAACTCTTTCTTTCAAGGAAAAACAACATAACAGTAAGGCTAAAAAGTACAACAAACAAGCTATGCAAAGACTGATGGAACTAAGCTAGCAGTAAAAAGATGTTCACATTAAGCAAAGGTAGATTTTTTAGGTTCAAGTATTCACATTAATCGGTTAGACCATAGAGCTTTTAGGACAAAAGAGGCTAACATGCCTTAAAACATTATAAATACAGCCTTCAAAACTAATTTACCTTCTCCTATGTAAAAGGTAAATTCCACCCCATCCACCATCCCCCCTCCCCAACCACCTGAATAATCCAGTTAATTTTGTCACTGTGAGAGAGTAAAAGGCAGAAGATAATCAGGAGAGGGGGAGGGGGAGGGGCTTACCTATCTCTGACTAAATTACTGTCTAAAGATTATCAGCTGCAATATGATAACTGTTGGCGCTAGACAGACCAAAACCATGCATCAACCGGACACTGAATGGAGGCTGACAACCATGAGTAGAAACTAGTAAGAATTACCGACCACCTCGACCGTCAATTACCATCCAGTCGCAGAAAAAAAAGCTTAGATCTAAGAACCCCACCCTCCACTGTTACTTGCACCAGAACCACCCCAATTTCCTTTGGAATTCCCACCAGTGCCACCCCAACCACTGCCATCAGTGCCACCACCGCCGCCATTGTCGCTCCATCCATTACCACCGCCCCCACTCCCACCCGAGCTCCAGCCACCAGGAAAGGCTTCTTTGCCTGGTGAATTTTGAATTTTAGCTCCTGGGAAGTTGCTTAATCCATCATCCCCATCCTTGGAAGATGAATCCCATCTGGAGGTATCATAACTAGAATCTGGCCTCTCATTATTCCCTCTATTATTATTGTATGAGCCTCGACCACGCCCACGTCCACCGTATGGTCTAGGCAGACCACTCGGATGTCCATCACGACCACCAGAATTTCGGTTGTCATTGCGCCCTGCAAGCAGAATATAAAGATAAATGGGTGGTTAAAACAAATCAGGAGAAGAAATAGCATAAAATAGTATGAACCTCTACCAGGACCCAAAACCAGAAAGGTCCCGTAAAGAAGAGGGAAAACTACCAAAAAAGAGTAATCTGTGACTGGAGTAAAAATCATAGCCATGCCAATCAAGAATAAGGAAAACATATTCACAAAATTTCCAACTTTCAATGGTACTTATCAATGTATAGAACATATAAAGAAGGGTTGGAAGGTGACAATGCCAAAAAGAAAGCACTCTTAAGGAGCAAACTTCAAGAAAAGAACAACAATTATGAACCTCAGAATCACCCCCACACTCCCCCCAACACCAAAAAGACGCACGCATAAACCCAAATGAAGGATCGGACCATTAGATGAGTCATTTCTGTTACTACATACAGATCAGAGACAAACACTAGTACCAAAATACATGATACTAGTGATGGGCATAATGTAAGCGGGAAAAAACAGTGATTCATGGTAATAATTACACTGATATGCTATGTGATCTATATTTTCTCATAAGAAGTGAAAAAGCTTTCAGCCATTTAAATCTAACAATGTAACTCATAAGTGATATTTGAATTTGTTCAGTACACTTTTGATTTCTATCCCATCTAAGGTTAAAGTTTAAAAAGCAAAATTGGCATAGATACACAACAAATCATAATTACAAAATCCCTTTAAAGAGAGCACCAAGAAGAGGAAAATAGCCTGACTAGGTCCCAGAAAAGGACATCTAGTAGTTTAGAATAAGAAAGCACATTATTCAACCTGAACGTTCCAAGAGCAGAAGTAATTTGAATGCAGTTCACAGTTCTCAGAAAATATTCAACAAAAAATTTTGAATGCAACATTTTGTAGACCTCACCTGTTCTAGACCCAGGAGTAGAAGAACGATCCCTGTCAAATGACTGGCTTCTCCAGCCACCATCATGTGATGAACCACCCCAAGGGCTACCTGCAGATGCTGCTGAAGAGCCACCAGTTGCAGGGCTCCGCATTGGTACCATCGCAGCAACTGATCTAATCGATGGTGCTGAATCATGCTGGGGATCATCGATGTGCCTTTGAAAATAGGCCACAAGCCTATCAATATCTTCAAACATTCTTTTCCTAAATTTAAATCCCTTTGGATAGAGGCCAATATACTCATGGTGTGGATTTGTACTTCGTATGTATGTCAAAATGAATGTACCCGGATGTTCGTGAGAAATTCCAAAACCATAAACTATTCTCATTGGATACTCTGACTTCTCAATCCTCATAAGTTCATCAACTTCTGCTTTTGTGCCCTTCCTGAACTTGCGATAACTTAGCATTGCCTTTAAGTGAGCAACTAAGGGATCAACATAGCGATCCATCACCTGCATTTTTGGGGGGCATACAAGAGAGATTCAATAGAGGTGCCATATCAAATTCAAAAAAAAATCAAGACATACAGAAGTTCTGAAGAAGTTCGTTGCACAATCATATGATAGTTATTCGATAAAAAAAAAATTGGAATTTTTCTGGGGAAAAATATCAACACAGAAAACAGGGTACCAAGAATTAATTTTAAAAAAACTATTTTCTAATATTTAAATGCAGAAGCCTAGAGATTAACAGTTCCCGAAAGGTCGTTAATAATGTCTACAACTTATGACATGAATCACATTGAAGACCTCCACCTATGGCTACCAGAACACAACACTAACCTCGTCCAAATCCTCGAAAGTGTCCTCCCCAATTTTCAAGGTCTTCCCAATACGCAACAAGCTAGTGATGTCTTTATGCTCCTTTCCACCTTCAACTATATCTTTGTGAGCATATACTCCGTCGTAAATTTTAAGTGTCAAAGTCAAGAAAGAAGGTCCACGAGAACTAGGTCGGACAATACTTTCACCAGGATCCTTGTCAGACAAGAGCTGCCATAAAGAAAAAAATGTTAGAAAAGATTTGACGAGAATAAAGTGCACGAAAAGTATCCGAAAAAAACAAATCAACCATTTTCAAACATATATCCTTGAAGACTCATTATTCTTCACTAAACAAGAAATTCAAGAAATCAAATCACTCCCCCGTGGCTCATGTTTTTTTTTTTTTGATAGGAAACAAACCATTTCATTGATGTATGAAATAGATACAAAAGAAGTCCTATCGATGATAGTTACATAAAAGATCTCCAATGAGATAAGAGGGTCGATAAGCCATAATTACAAAACGGAGGTGATAAAATACTCCAAGATAACGCAAAATATGATGTAGACTCAATGAAGGATTGTAAGTTCTGCTGCTTATCTTTAAAGACCCGAGCATTTTGTTCACGCCATAAATTCCAAAGAAAGGCATAGATGAAATTGAGCCAAAGAATCTTCTTTTCCTTCTTAAATGGGTGTCCCTTTAGAGACAAGTTGAGCAAGGTAAAGATATCCCTAGGTCAAGTGATGTACCAACCAAATGTTTGCTTTAAGAAAGACCAAAAAGCAGAGGCAAAGGCACAGTTGCTGAACAAGTGTATTGGGGACTCATTATCCATATAGCATAAAAGGCAACAACTTGGAGAGATAGCCTGCAAAGGCGATTGCCGCTATAAATTGTCAAAGGTGTTGATACAAACATGACTTAAACAAAAAAATTTACTTTGGGAGATTGACCTTTCCATAACTGTTGATAAAAAGCCGAATTGTTCAAATTGCCCATGGATGCAAGCTTTCGGGTTAGTGAGCTAGTAGAGAAGATCCCATCTTTTTCTAAACCCCAAGCCCATCAGTCATCTTGATCTTTGAACATGAAGGTCGATAAAAGATGAGATAGGGAAGCCCATTCTTCAATTTCAACTTCGTTAAGATTTCGTCTCAAGAAAAGGTTCCAAGAACCAGCCCTTTGATTCCATAGTTCAGCAATAGATGCCTCTTTTTTAAGCGATAAATGATAAAGAGAGGGATACTTTGTCTGTAAATTCTAAGCTCCCAACCAAACATCTATCCAAAACAAAGTATTATCTCCCCTCCCAACTCTGACTTCTATGTGATTGTAAACCAGATTCTGCAGATTATGAATAGACTACCCTACTTTAAGTTATAATGGCTGGTACCATATTTTGCAGCAATAATTCTTCGCCAAAGAGCGTTTTTTTTTCTTGATAAAACCTCCAGTTCCATTTGGCCAAGAGGGAGATATTTCGTTTGTGCATGTCAAAAATTGTCATGCCTCCTTCAATAGGGGATTGAATAATAGACAACTTTAGGCGATGGCTACCCTTTTTGTCAATGCCTCCCCTCCACAGAAAGGTTCTGTATAACTTCTCAATGAATTTTGTGATCTTCGATGGAGCAAGAAAAATGGAGAAATAATATATAGGCAAGTTTGAAAGTATAGCTTGGATAAGAGTATGCCTACCTCCTTTAGATATATGCGAGGCTCCCCAGTTGTGCAAACGTTTTTCCACTTTCTCAATAACAGGAGTCCAAAAGTTAATGGTGCGAGGATTACCGTTCAATGGAAGACCCAAATAAGTAGATAGCCAACATCCATTTCGACAACCAACGGATGAAGCTAGAAATTCTGCTTGTTAGGAATCCAAACCAACTCCCAAGCATTCAGATTTTTGACAATTTATGTTTAGCCCCGATGCTGCCTCAAACTCATGAATGATATGAAAGAGATTGTGGAGATGATCTTCCTCGGGAGAAGAGAAAAGTATGGTGCCATCTACAAATTGAAGGTGGGTTATGGAGATTTTGCGTGGTTCCTTTCCTACATGGAAACCTTCAATCAAGCCTTTTTGTTCCGCCAGTAATAGCATCCTACTAAGACAGTCAACCACAAGGATAAATAAAAAAGGAGAAAGAGGATCTTCCTGACGAAGGCCTCTCTATGCTCGAAATTTTCCTCTAGGTTACCATTGATAATAATGGACAAATTGGTTGAAGAGATGCACCCCCTAATCCATTTCCTCCATGTTTGTCCAAAGCCTTTAGCTCGAAGAATATCTTCAAGAAAGTCCCAATTCACCATATCGAAAGCCTTCTCTATATCAAGTTTTATGACCATGCCCCCCTTTTTCCTTCTATTCCATTCATCAATGATCTCATTGGCAATAAGGGAGGCATCTAGGATTTGACAATTGGCCACAAAAGCAGATTGGTGATCCGTAATCATATAAGGGAGGACCCATTTCAACCTTTCTGAAAGCACTCTTGCAATAACCTTGTAAAGACAAGTTGTAAGACTAATTGGTCTATAATCACCCACTTTTTTTGCATCCACCTTTTTAGGGATAAGACAAATGTATGTCTCATTTAGACTAGCATTGATGATTCCATTCCTAAAAAAAATCATTGAACAGCCCTATTATGTCATTCTTGAGGATGTTCCAAGATTTTTTAAAGAATTCAGCCGTGAATCCATCGGGTTCAGGGGTTTTGTTAGTTCCCAATTCCGTGACAGCTTTATAGATTTTAGCTTCAGTAAAAGGTGTCTCTAGAAGGTCCTTTTGCTCAGGTGTAATTGGGCTCCAGTCCCCAATATCAGGTAGCATTCTATTTCCTAGTTTTTTGGTGAATAATTTCTGATAAAAGTCAATAAACTCACCCTCTATCTCATTGTCTTGAACCAAACTGTCCCCACTGGATGTGAATACTTCCACAATCGTGCTTTTCCTTCTATTTGCAGCCACAATTCTATGGAAAAAAGCAGTGTTTCTATCACCCTCAATTAACCATTTAGTTTTGCAACTTTGACGCCACATGGCTTCTTCATTGGCCGAAATAGAAATCAAATCCCCTTTAATAGCAATTCTTCGCTGTGAGTCATCACTAGTTAACTGAGCACTCTCCTTCTCATCGATGATCATTAGCTCTCGGTGAAGGCGGTCATGGAATTTCTTTTGGTGGCCAAAGGTATTCTGGTTCCAATGCTTCAATTCCTTCTTAAGGCCTTTGAGCTTTTGGATAAACCCATGGCATGGGCATCCCTGAATTGGAGTTGTCGACCACCAAGTATCAATCATCTTTAAAAAAGAATGATGGTTCAGCTAGGCATTAAAAAATTTGAAGGGAGTGGGGCCCCAAGATTCCTTACCCAACATGAGATAAATTGGGTAGTGATCCGAAGTAATTCGCTCTAGTCTACGGGCAAAGGCATTTGCAAATTTTTTGAGAATACCATCCTTATTTAAAAATCTGTCTATAAGGGTCATAGTAGCATATGCACACATATTGGACCAAGTGAACTTGTCATTGGTAAAGGGGATGTCCATAAGCTCGGTGGATTCAATGAATCTATTGAATTTCTTCATTCCACGGGCAGGGGCAGATATAGAAGATTTCTCCCAAGACCATCTTGTAATATTGAAATCTCCACCCAAAGTCCAATTAGGATGACATAGCGCATATAAATCATTCAGCTCTTTCCAAAAGAACTTCCTGTCTGTTGAACAATTGGGACCATAAACCCCTGTAATCCAAAATGAGAAGCCATCAGAGAAAGATGAATGGATAAGGAATAAATACCTTCAACCACTTTAAGGACACTGAAGGAGGATTCTTTCCAAAGTATGACAATTCCTCCAGGAGCACCAATTGCATCGATTGACGCCCAAGCAATGTTTCGAGAGCTCCACAGAGACTTAATAAACCTTCTATCAATGGCTTGTGTTTTTGTTTCTTGTAAAATGATGAGGGTCAGATTATGTAACTGAAGGAAATCTTTGATAAGGGCTCCCTTTTTCCAAGAGCCAAGACCCCTACCATTCCAAGTGATAAAAATCATCTAGGTGGGGTCAACCCCTCAGCCTTGTTAATGCGGTTGCCACTAGGCTTATTGTAATTAACCGAGGATTGTAAATTCTGTATCTCCCTCACCCATTTGATTTTCTTCTTTGCTGCTGTGGAGATCTTTTTTTTTTGGTGGGCAGAGGCATGATACACATCCCATTTTCAACTAACCAAGGGAAAATGATGGGAAGATACATAGCCAGGTCACCAAACTGTGATTCAACCCCTTTACCCAATTCGCTAGCATCTTCTGCAATGGAGTTCTCCCGAGTGCAATCAACAATACACAGTGGCTGATTCATCTCCATAAGGTCCCTGGACACTAGAGCAAGATCCTCGAAATGAAGGGGTGAAGGGTTGACGATGGGAGTCTGTGTTCGGGGGGGTAAAACAAAAAGACTAGAAATATCATGGGGGGATTTTATGGGAGATTTAGGAAAGGTTTGGATCAAGGAGGGCCCGTGGATCATGCATTAAATATCAGTAA
The DNA here is from genome assembly GCA_033996785.1 of Trichosanthes truncata. Taxonomy (NCBI): domain Eukaryota; kingdom Viridiplantae; phylum Streptophyta; class Magnoliopsida; order Cucurbitales; family Cucurbitaceae; genus Trichosanthes; species Trichosanthes truncata. Next base: position 28,740,781 of record JAWPNB010000004.1, on the reverse strand, counting down.
CTTAAAACTAGAATGTTTACATGGTTGCCCCAAAATCAGTTCCACAAAACATCATTCCTCTAAATCCTCTCTAACTGAATAGAGTACACAACAGTCTTTTCATCTTATAACCCCTCCTCTCCCATAATTTTGCAGAGTTAACATCTTAGATACCAGATTAGTCATATTTGGACCTTAGACCCCTCGGTATTTTTCTCTTCCAAATCTCTCTTTAATCATTTGGTGACCTCCATAATTTCCACCGTTCCCCTTTCTTTTCTAAGTTATGGACGTTAAAATTTTGAAGAAAATAATTATAGCTCTTGACAGGATTATCTCATGCAAAAATCTTCTAGAGTGCATTTTCTCCAGTGGTGCATCTTATGCAAGCAAGGCCTGGTGAGATCTTCACCCTCCTAGACATGTCCCTCATCGGTCACCCTTTTAAGAAGGAGAAGAAAATCCTCGAGTGCAACTTCATCACTACTTTTTACTGTAACTTATGGCTAGAAAAAAACGCCTATGTCTTCACTCTTCACAGATAAGCAACAAAGCATTCATTCTTTTATTGAGTCTACATCTTTTCTTGCTTTGTCTTGGAGTAAACTTTCTCCACCTTTTTGTAATTATAGCTTATCATCCCTCATGACCCATTGAGGTGCTTTTTGTAACTATTCATAGATAGGTCTTTCTTTTGTAATCTATTTCATATATCAATGAAATGGTTTCTGTTTCCTATAAAAAAAAAAGATTTTTTCCTTAATCTCAACAAAACCCAATGTGTGTTCATGTCCCACTTAAGATTCACAGGGAGAAGTGTTCAGCAGCTAGTAGTAATTGTGAGACTTCCAAGCCTGCTAGACGGGCATCAAACAGAGTGCATTGCTTTTCTTTCTACTACTTATTTAGGTCTTCCTCTTGATCATAATAATCCCAAACATCTATCATTTTGATATCTTATTGTGAAAAAGACCATAAATGTCTTTCCTCTTTGAAAAAGGCAGTCTTGGTGGCAGGTTAACTTATCCAAGCCCTTCCATTTCATACAACATTAGTTTTGGGGTGTCCATTCTTGAAAAGGAAAGGAGGTGTGGTACATGGCTCAATCCAATGCCTTCAATGAGAGGCTCCCTTTTATCTGGGCTTCTTCCTTTTGGTGTAATTCACTTTTGTTCTATCATTTATCTTAATGAAGTTTAGTTTCTCATAAAAAGATGAGTCCTTTTAAGAATGTTCTTCTCTTTTCTTTGTAATTACCAACTATTGAGGCTCTTTAGTGTGATTGTCGTGCAGTATTGGGTAGTCCATTTTCATTTTACTTGATGAAAGGTGTTCTTTATTATTTTTCTCAAGACTTTTAAGGTGACTAAACAATTGCATATCCCACTTAAAATGTTTTTTTCACTAGTTGTGACATCCGGGTTCTTAACTTTGTACAACCTAAAATTTAGAATAAGAAAAAGTTTCTTAGAGAAAAACAAACCTCCATTGCTTCATCTGCTGTCATATTCTGGAATCGAGGATGAACAATCATTCTTGGCTTGAAATGTTTTTTCGCAAGCTCCTTCTCTTTCCGAGACTTTTCTTGCTCACTCTGTAGGCTGCTTCGCTCTTCATGATAGTAGGGATCAAGATTTCGAGTAATCTGGTGCCGATTACTTCTCATTTCACTCTCCTTACAAACGAGGAAAACCTGGTACCTATTCTTCTGAATTGATTTGATCTTGCAAGTAACAATATCCCCCTCGTGCAATCTATCAGATAAGTCAGAAATCTCTCTAGAATCATCTGCATAATCTTCTTTCATTAGCATCCCAGTCAATCCAGATTCAAGTCCACAAATTGCTCTTTGACCTTGTACCTTGCGGACTGTAGCCTGCACAATTCTCCCTTCCGCAAGGGTATCCTCTGTTTCCCCCGATATCATGTAAAACTCTTCATCCTGACTGGGCTCTTCATATTGCTTACGCCAATCCTGAAAGCCCTGCATCAGTTCTCTTTTTATGTCAAGAAAAGTCTCTCTTTTATCTTCGCGTTTCTTGCTCTTGGAATATTCATCAACATCAAGAGTCCTCAGTAAATGAGGCCGGTCTCTAACATGCTCTATGGCCATTTCTGCATCCTCATCGTCATTAGCATCACCTTTAACATCTTCATCAAAAACATCTTTTGCTAATTCTTGTGCCAGAGCATAAGATTCAGGATGAATTCTCGTATCATCCAATAAATCTATAAATTGGCTGCTGCTTGCAGCCAACCCACTCCGCCTAACACGCAAGAACCCAACTGCATTAACAAATACCTTTTTACCAAGTCCATGTGCTGTAACAAAGTCCTTCCGTGTGAAAATTGATCCAGCCCTCACCAAGGATCTCTGCAAAGAAGCTGCCTTCCTAGGTCCAAGTCCAGCTATAAATTGCAATGGGCTGAACAACCATTCATGGCTTATAGCCAAATTAGTGTCCAGGCCAACCTGGTTGGTCACATCAACCATAACCTGTTCAACCATCCCGTATTGTTCATCTGGGGTCAGAAAATTCTCCCAAGGATGTAGTTTCCAAGATAAGATCTCCCTTCCTGGCCCACAAAGTGTCGCAACCATAGCCAGAGGATTTTGCAGATAACGTCCAAGAGCAACAGCACGCTTCACAATGCCTAATAAGAAAAGAAATTTATAAAATCACTTCCAATAAAATAGTTGTTTAAAAGCAAAAAGAAATCAATACATAAAAAAAGAGTCAGTGTACAAATACCTGATTGCCCTTGCAATTGGTCAGAGGAAATCCTAGAATTTTCATACAGACGAGGAAGCGACTCATCACCATATACAATGCTTAATCCATCCATCTCATGTCCAACGTCTCTAGGATTCTCCTCCACCATCTTAAAGATAATCTGATCAAAGAATAAAATAGCAAATGAAGGACATGATACATACCATCTGAATTGATATACCATCTGGAATGAATAACATGATATGTACCATCTGGAATGTTGTACGTTTAAACTGCAACTTAATAGAGCACATAGGACCTCACAAAGGAATGTGACTCGGTCATTGCAGACCCTACTTATTTTCTAAAGCAAATAAAATTCATCATTAAAAGCGAGACATGTATAAACCAGGGAGATGAGATATCGTCCCCCCACTAGAGCTAAGAGAGATTAATACAAAAAAAATGCTCTTTTTCATCACACCTCTTTCTTAAACAAGAAATTCCTGAACCTATAAATGCCACTGGGCTCCAAAGTTTTTGATAATTCCTAAACCTGTGGGATAATTGATCTCCCAAAGATGATACCAAGTGTGTTTTGAGCCTTTGAAGACTTAGTTTAATCCAAGGGTCTTTGTCATTATCGCCTAACGCCTAACGCCTAATCCATAGGGTTAGTACCAAATCACGTATAAGATTAATGATTCAAATCTTCCCAACAAGCCAAATTCCAAGGACTGGATGAATAATTCCATTTCACTTAGAAGTCATATTGCTCCAACATAAAGGCCCTTCTGAAAAGTCGCAGCACCAAAAATTGAGAACTCTCACCAAAAACTTCTAAATTATCAAACCATAACGTAACATAGATTCTATTAGCACGAGGTGCTTATATACAATATAATTATGTGATTTTCTTTTATGATGCAATAGATAGCACCATATATATGATATATTTACAACCCCCAAAGAAACTAAAGCCAACAAGAGAGAAATGATGGTAATTGGTAACCAAATAGCAGTAGTGAAATAACATCAAATCATGTTTAGATGAATTTTGTGCTACACTCCTCTGCTAAACAAGCACAAACCATTCCTAAAAGAGGGAAAAAAATATAATCTCATTATAGAATTTAATGACCAGTATCACTAGTTATAGGAACACTAACCTCGTAAATATCATCTTTCAATCGGGTACAAGATAAATTAACAGCTCCTAGAACAACAACATGCGGTTGATGGTCTGTCATGAACTTCAAAACTCGCTCTTGATCATTTTTCTTCCGTTGTTGGTCATTCACATTTTGGGAACGTAGGGTGAGAGATCCAGTGTAAAGAACATCAAGAACCTCGCCTGATGAATCTAACATCACGAAGGTGGTAGCTGGCTTTCCAGGACCCCAACAGCATGCCATTACCCTTGGGGCAGCCTCTTCATCAGAACTAATATCATTTTCTTTGTGTTGATATGGACCAACAGATATTTTATTCCATAAATTCTTTCCATATTCCATAAGTAACCAGTTCTTTGCTTTACTAGTCATCAGGGTTCTTGCTTCTTTCACCATTGAAGGCAGAAGAAAACCAGAAAGAGCATCCTGCAATATTAACTTTCTCTGCTCATTCCACAGCTGAGCAGATTTGCTAACACCATCACTGAGATAATATTCATTAAAATCATTTATCAACTTATTTAAATGCTTTTCGGGTAGCTTGAGAGTGACATTCAGAAGTTTTTCTTCTTCAGCCTTCTGAATAAGAAGCCACTGTGCATCCTCAAATCTACTCAATGGCTTTTCACGGAGCCACTTAACAACTGAAAATTGATGAAAAGAATCTATTGCAACATTTCCATCTGACGTAGGACTTGTTGATATCACAGCATAGTCCATAAAGTAGCTCCTGACATGCTTCCTCACACAAGGTTCACAACTAATCTCAATAGCTGCCTGAAATCATATGAAGAGACAGACAAGACCATGAAAATAATGCTATACAGCATTCTATAATTAAATCTAGAAAAACAAAACTATAATACCATATGCCTAGCTCCCTTGAGTACAGCTTGAGGAGTCTCAAACATCGCACAGGTAAAGTTTGATGCCATCTCTTCAGGTGTTTCCTTTGGATCCTCCAACTCGTCATTTCTCTACAAAAATTGAACAGGTGTCATTACCATATCCAAGATTACAGATAAAATCATATCAAAGAACACTGACCATCTTTTCTAAGGAAAGCTGCAACCCGAATTGCTCAGAGCTATAACCAAATTTTCCTGCGACCTCCCATAAGCCAGCCTTACTACATATACTGTACAGTGATTTCCTCTTAGGCCTTTTGTACTGTCCTTCATCAACACCAACTTCACCGGGAGGAAAATGCAAATTGAACTTTGAGTCAACATCATCTACCTCTCTCTCTGATTCAGCTGCCTTGAGAGATTTCATGACTGAATCAAAATGCTGTTTACTCAATGAGAGTTTAGTTTCATCATAAATCCTACATGCTTCCTCGTCATTTCGCTTCTGGTAATATGATTGAAGAGCATTTTTTCGCTTTTGGAGAAGCAGCCACTTTTTGTCCAAGTCTTGAATTGCCCAAAGTATCTACAATGAAAAGTAAATATACATGGCATCTCATATTTTTCCAATCCATACAAGTAAAGCATTACTTCCAATTACAATTTTACTCACCTTATGCCACTTTAATGAGGGTGTTTTTTCATTTTTATCCTGATCATCACCAGCTTCATGTTCTGTATCTTTTAACAAGCTTAGAATCTCCTCCTTCCTATACATGGCAATGAATGGTATCTAAAAGAAAGAACAGAATAGAAAAATATTAGAACAAACAAGTAAAGATGAGAATAATAAGAAGAATAAATGATAAGAGAATACTAACATCTAACTTTTGGACATGTACAAGATCCAGAAACCGCAGAATATCACCCTTTGTTACAGATAGGTCTTGCCCACTGGAATTGCCAAACAAAGAGTACATTCCATTTGCAATATGACCATGTATCCACGAGGCCTCCTCATCCTCCAGTCTATCGTCCATAGTAGGAGGAGGCCCGGTGCTTTCCTCTGAAATCTAAAATAAAGGCAACAAAATAAAAAACCCATGAAGATGCCATATACAATATGAAATTATATTCAGATATGAAAAGAAACCTGCATTCTTTCGGGCATATCAATCTCCCTTATCTGATCATCTTTTTCTGTCATATACTTCTCAGAAATTACAATTGGTTCAAATTCATCTTCTAATCTCTTCTCATGCCACTCATGACTATCCAATTCTCTCTTGCGAAGCTGAAGAAGCTCATCGACATCACCAAAAATTTCATGTGCCTCCTGCAAAGCAGTTGATGAAACACCAGGTGCTTGTCTGGACTTCTTTTTCTTCAACTTCCTCCTCCTAGATCGTACAGTTAATAAATTGAGATTATATATGTAAAATAAGATAATTATTGGTAATAAAAGAAATAAAAACACTAGAAGATGTGGTCTGAGGTCCCTAAATATATTAAGGAAAAAAACCTTAAGGGAGCCCCATCTTCATCAACTTCTTCATCTACAATGAAATCAGCCATTTCATCCTCGTCTCCAATGTCAGCATCTTCTTCCTCTTCAGGTTGTTCCTCCTCTTCCGCAATATCCTCAAGTGGAGCTTCAAATAATTACCATAATGTTTCAAAAAGTAATTACGAGTGATACCTCAATGAGAAAAGTAGCTACTGTACTTCTGTCAGAAATGTGGCAGAAAAAAAAAAGAATTCAAACGCATACCTTCATCATCACCAAACAAACTACGTTTAAGTTTTTCCTCAGCAGTTCGTCCGCCTCTACTGCTTTCTACAAAATCCTCGTCATCTGAAAACCCAGAAGGCTCCACATTGTCCCTTCGAGCTTTTTTAAGCCTCTTAAACTTTTTGCTCCCCTGAAAAAGATGATAACAAATGCTCAGAAATAAATTATATGAAGCAACATTATCAAAATCCAATACCACTACCTTTGGCCGTTGAATGCTAATATTGTTGTCCTCAAGGAGTTCATAGTCATCTTCATCAAGCACATATTCCTCCCTAGGAAGGTGAAGATGATCTCTCGTCAATAGAAGATCTATTGAGAACTTTTAGACATAAAAGAGCTATTTGACCTACTATATACAATGACATATAGAGGGAGTTTTTTTTTTTTTAAATAAGAAACCAAACTTTCATTAAGAAACATGAAAGGATATACAAGGGCATACAAAAATAAACAGCCTGCACAAGAGGAGCCCAAACCTAAAAAAGGGCCTCCAATCCAAAAGAATAACACCTAACTGATAATTATAAAAAGCCTTAGAAGCTACTGCCCACATGGAAATGTTAAACCTAATATAGAGGGAGACGGACAGATATGTCAACCCAATGTGGTTACACAGTTTTTATTAACAAATCCAGTCCACTTATGACTCCATTTGCAAATTATAATTCAAAGAAAATTATAGCATCCAACCTTCGACATACTGTCTATATTATTTCAGAGTTCAGACTAAACTCATTTGAACAGGTAGAAAAACAAAATCCATTTCATATATAAAATAATATTTATAATAACAAGTTAGAGAGTAAAGTTCACTTTTTCTTCCTTTTCTTCTTCTTCTGCCTTTCATCATCACTGTCTTCCCTCTCCTCTACATCTTCATCTTCTTCTTCGACATCATCAACTATGAAACCATCCTTTTCATACTCATCCTGTCCTTCTTCTATAAAACAAAAACAAAAAAAAAAAAAGGTTTATTACCACTATGGCACTGGCAGCAGCAAAAGAAAAGACCGTACATTTAAAATCAATTGTTTCCACAAACAGAGACAGAATGAAAAAGATAAGATGAATAATTGTTATTTGTCCACAAATTAATTTCAATATCTTACAGCGGGGGTTAGACTTTTCCTTTTAGATCAAAACCATTTTATTAAATAAACATCCTACAAACATAGATAGGAAGATGAAATATCCTTTCCCACTCAAAAGCCAAGAAAAGATTACTTGAAGGCTTTCTAATTAGCTTGAATTAAACAAGAAATAACTACAAACCCCTATAACAAGAAGCTCGATCTCAAAGCATAATAGACATGAACTCCTCGTTATAACAATTATGTTAATATGCATTGTCAAAAATCTTAATGTTCTTCACAAGCTGAAGAATCTAGCAGGTTTCCATAATTGCATTTAACCAACAAATTTTAGCTTTTCCAATAAAGGGGTGTTCTATAAATATAAGCAGTACATCAAAAGCCTCAAGTCATATGGGTACGCACCAATTAAAATCAAACAGCTTAAGAATATTCCACTGAAAGTGGCTGAAGGGGCAATTAATGCAGATATGATCCTGATTTTAACCATTCCAGTTGCATACCTCACATCAGCCAAGAGAAAGGACTGGAAGAGGATTTTTCTTTTGAATGCCATCATAAGTATTCATTTTACCAAGTATAAGGGATGAAGTTAAGACTTTACCCCTTCAGACATCCTCAACTCCAAACAAAGTACCAAACTCCTTGTGATGAAAGGTCATTCTATGACACACAATAATGAATAAAGACTTGAAATTAAAGATCCCTCAAGCTACAAAAGGATAGCCACATAACAAAATTTTGTGCCATGAAATTCTGCGGGAGGAGCTTTGGGGTGTGATGCAATCTAACCCCTCTCTTTGGATTCTTTCCAATTAAGTACTCCACATAGTGAAGAAATGGACTTGCCATAAGAAACAACTTTCTATCCCGAAAGAGAAAATCTAAGGCTTCCTCCATCATCAAGCAGAAACTCAAACTTGAACCATAAAGATACCAAACATCTGCCAGAAATGCACACTTAGTGGCAAAAGTGCAAAGGCACAACAATGGGGGCCAATGACAAGAATAGAAACTCTCGGATAGAATCAAAGGTATTAATCCTCCCCAACAAGCCAAGAAAATAAGGTATTTTCTTTGGCATATTCAACTTCTTAACCTTAGAGAATAAAGGATGGCACTCTGCTCATTTCTTAACCTTAGAGAATAGATTAAGAAGTGCCATTTACCATTTACAACTCAGTAATTACAACAGCTGTTAACCCAGTATTAAAAATCAGATACAAATTTGATATTAATACTATAAATACAAAGCAAAACAGCCATCACAGAGTAACTAGAAGATCCATCAGAAGGTAGCTAGAAACTTTGTGATTCATCATGGTCATTAGAAACAGTTCCTGCTACATCTCTAAACTCTTACCGTTCCTAAAACACATTTAAAGACATAAAGTCGTCAATACGTTTCTATTCGCACCCCAAATCATCCATGACTAGAAGGGAGACCCCGAATGCATGAAAAGAGTTTCTTATCCTAATTTCTTCAAGCCGAGTCAACCTACTGGTAGCTAATGCAAGACCTAAACATTTGACAATCACTGACTCACAAAACTCATAGGATATGCCACACCCTTCAGTTTCACCCTTAGTCCTCACCCCAGCTCAATAAGTCAGGCCATAACTTGAAGAGTTGTCACAGTTTCTCATCCTCTATAAACGAACGGGAGAATAATAGAGGGGGGAGTAGTACACTCCTCACGAAAGATAACGGAAAAAAAGTAGAAAAGAAAACCTACACACTAACCACCAATCGAGCCACAGAAACCCAAAAACATCCAACGAAAATAAATGCAAATCTGAGTAAAACTACAACCCACAATTTCAGATAAAAAAATTAAAAAAAAAACAAACAAACCATCGTCTTCGTCTTCCTCGTCCTCCATGTTATGACCGTCGACATCCTCACCGTCAAGCGGTTCGCGGTCGTCCAATTCGACCTCATCTACAGAAACACCCCAGTGAGAAAAGTGGGAAGAATGCAAAGAGAGCCACAAAATCCGAGCCAAAATTGAAAGAACAAAGATGAGGTAAAACCTTCTTCGTCAGAGATCACCGCCTTGCCCATTGATGGAGATGAAAAAGTAATGTATGGAGAAGTAGAAGTGAGGAATGAGTTGGGGAGAAAGGAAATTAGAAAAAGCAGAGAGCTCCTGCAATGGAGCCCTAAGTAGAGAGAAGGCAATGAAGCAAAAAAAGTTGTTCAAATGAAGCAGCAGCAGAATTCAATTGCACCCTCTTCGAAAATCCCAGCTCGTTTCGACCGCCTTATCAACTTTAAACCGAACCAGTTTCTGTTTTTTTTCTTTATTTTTTTTAAAAAGAAATTAAGTTAAAACATCATTTTTTTCATATACCGTGAGTTTCATTCTATTTTAATCTACGTACTTTTAAATGTTCAATTTTAGTCTCTTTACTTTCAATAAAGCTTAATACTAGTCCCTAACATTTTTTACCAAAATTAGTTAAATAATAATAATAATTTTCATGCAATAAAATATGCAATATGAACATATTTCTAAAATTTATGAAATAAAGGCTAATAGAGACTAATTTTTTTAGAAAAGTTAACAATAAACTAACAATATGGACCAATTTTAAGCTTTATTGAAAGTACAGGGACTAAAATTGGACATTTGAAAGTGCAGATACTAAAATGGAATGAAACCCAAACCCAAAGTACATGGACCAAAATAGTATTTTTACTAAATATTAATATATACTTCTAAACTTCGAGGTTGTATCACTTAAAACCTTAACCTAGTAATTATATCAATTAAAACCCTAAACTTTCATAAGGTAATCAATTTTGATCCTCTGAAGTTTGTTTCAAAACCGTTAATGCATAACTTTCATACATATATAAGACTTCCTTAAATGCAGGGATTACCGTAAATTAGAAAGAAATGTTGAAATCAAATAGATAGTACCAATTTCTCATTAATATGAACAATTTTTCATTCTCTCGTCTTCCTCTGTTTTTCTCTACTTATTTAGAAAGAATTATGTGATAATTTTTCTTGCTAATTTGATAGGACTTTGGGAGAAGAATAGTTTTATTTGGGTGATTTTGAGCCTTTTTTCTTAATTGAATAAAGTGAAAATCACTATAAATCACTAATAAATTGTCTAAATTGATTTCCTTATGAAAGTTTAAGGTTTAGACTGATATAATTATTAGTTCATAAATTGTGCTAGATGAGTTGTTTCCAACTTCATATTTCACAAATATCTAACTTGAGACTATTTTCAAATTTAGCTTTCCAAATTTTATTGGGTTTTTTTTCTTACCAATTTACCATCCCTTAAGTTTCTCACTCTACATTTATTATGTTCTTTTATTTTATTTCATTCCTAATAAACAATTTTTATTTATCCTTTATTTGGCATCTAGAATTTAAAGGAAATGATTTTGAATTTTGAGATTTAAAAAAATGGAAATAATTTAGAATTCTTGATTTTGTTTGGAACCAAATTTTTTTTAATAGAACTCAAATCAATAAAAAGTAAACTTTCTTGTTTGGATACTTAAAAGAAATGCAAAGAAATTAACTATTTTGCCACTGTATCCTTATAAATTATGTATAAAGTTTTTTTAAAAATCTAACAACCCTTATTTGTTTGTTTATTTATTTTTTGGCTAAATTATAGAAAATACCCCTAAACTTTGTACTTTGTTTCAAAAATACCTCTGAACTTTCAAAAGTTTCATTAATACCTTTAAACTTTCAAAAAAAAGTTCAAAGATACTCTTACCGTTAGTACTTTGTTTCAAAAATACCCCTAAATTTTTAAAAGTTTCATTAATACCCTTAAACTTTATAAAAAAAAATTCAAAAATACCATTACATTTAGTATATGGACAAAAATCATTAGTATCTCGTTTTAAAATACCCCTGAACTTTCAAAAATTGTATTAATACCCTTAACTTAAAAAAAAGTTAAAAAATGCTCTTACCGTTAGTATATGGACGAAAAATATATATCTACACCCCAAACCTCCCTCTTCCATCTATTCTCTCTCTTGATTTGTTTCAATCTATGACATAACACTTCTCTATTTTTCCTCTTTTTTTTTTCCATTTCTTTTTCAATACCCTCTTTACTCTCTTCTTCCATTTTCCAATCGCTAAAACAACCCCCTTCAATTAAGATATATAGATTATAGCAAGAAGAAAGGAGAATAATGGAACCACCAAGGGACCTTAGGACTTAAATGCTTTAACAAAGTTGTACGTTAGTAATTTGAGTTAGTACGTTTGGGTTTAATACACAAAAAGAGAGACATGTTGAGAATTTAGGTCATAATTTTGAGGACATCTAGTGGGAGGGAAAAGAAAGAAAAGATATGTATTACTAAATTTGTAGCGGATGAAGATTTTATTCATCATTTTTGTAGTTCAAATTAGTCTATTTGTTGTAGTGATCAATTAAGAAGATTCTCCATGATTGAGAATTAGACAAATAGAGGGAAAATGAGAGTATCCATATGAAAAATAATGATAAATAAATGAGGGTATCTATATGAGTTGTTTTCAAATTGGTTATTTTCCAACTCAAGATAACTTTAAAGACATTAACTATTTGGATGTTGAAATTTCTTATATTTATGTTTGGGCATGCTTAGAAACGAGAGAGAGCTCCAACTGTTTATTTAAAATTCTAATATTTAAGAATATAAGAAAAATGTGAGAAGTTTTAGAGATTGAAAAATTGAAGAAGAGAGTAAGAGGATATTGAAAAAGAAAGGAAAAAAACATAAAGAAGTGATAGGTCATAGATTGAAGCAAATAAGGAGAGAGATGAAATAGAAAATAGAGGTAATAGGATGTAGATAAATGGTTTTTGTCCATATACTAATGGTAAAAGCATTTTTTTTACTTTCTTTTTAAGGTTAAGGGTATTAATGCAACGTTTGAAGTTCATGGGTATTTTTAAAATGAGGTATTAACAATTTCTGTTCATATATTAACGGTAAGGGTATCTTTGAACTTTTTTTTGAAAGTTTAAGAGTATTAATGAAAATTTTGAAAGTTTGGTAGTATTTTTGAAACAAAGTACTAACGGTTTCCATCCAAAACTAATGGTAAGAGTATTTTTAAACTTTTTTGGGAAGTCTAAGGGTATTAATGAAACTTTTAAAAGTTCAGGGGTATTTTTGAAACAAAGTACAAAATTCAGGTGTATTTTATATAATTTAGCTTTATTTTTTTTAGGTAAACGTAAAACTAACAACTTTTACCATATTTTTATTTTAAAAAATATAAATAAACTCGTCAACGGTCCCCTCCATCTTCCTTTCACCACTTCTTATTTCTCCATCTCCCTAGTTTTGTCACAGTCGCACATCCCCATTTCTCCCTCTCCCCAGCTCTGGTTTATTTCTTTTTCTTTCCTATTTCTCTTGCTCTCAAATGGCAGCCATGCACCAACCTCATCTCTCTCTTTTCTTTTTTTTTCCTTCTCTCTTATCTTCATCTTTGCTACTACCGTCCCTCTCTATCGTTGTCGTTGCCGATTGGCGGCATGCCCAATTGCCACTTTTCTTTTTCCTCTACTTATTTTCCTCTTCGTTCATCTTCTTGCATAGCCCCTCCATCAATTGGTCGTTATTCGTCAAACGCTTGGATCATTTTTTTCCCTTTTTATTTCTTCAATCTAAACCATTTCAAAATAGGGTAAATTTGGAATTATGTCAATTTTAATTTAAAATCCTGCATAATCTGAACTATTTTGAATAGAAATTTTTTTGGATCAAAACAAGATTTCAAATCATTTTGGATTTTAAAATCTATTTTTTCTATTCGTTCCAAACACTCGAAATGATTTCAAACCCATTACGATTTGAAATCCTTCTAAATATGGAGGTTCCAAACAAAGGGTTAAGGTAATTGATTGTCTAATTAATTATAGATCCAAATTTTAAAATAGTATTTCCATACTGATTTTGTTTAATTAATACATATATTATTTCACCAAACATTACATAATTAATATTTGTTTAATTGAAAACAACATTGTTGGAATATAAATTTCGGTCAATTAGAAACTGTCATGTCATTATTTTAAATTAATGACAAAAGTATGTATTTAATTAGGGACTAATTACAAATTTACATGGATCACCAAATTAATTAAGTTTAGGTTGGTCAAATCGAGTTGTATGTAATTTGGGTTGATTTTAGACAAAACCCAAATTGGAGGCCTTAATCCAACAAAGTCTCAGCCCAAAGGACTAGGCCCAAAGTTAACCAAGCCCAATCTACTGGTTGGGCCCAAAAGCAGTCAAGCCTAAGTCCACATGAGGCCTTAGGAAACTCTATAAATAGAGAGTTTTCCCTTCATTTCAGAGGTTCGAAAATTTTAGATCTTAGAGAGAAAACTCAGAGAGAATTCAGAAACAAAGGTCAAAAGACTCATTGAGCTCTTGAAGATCAAATACTTCCTGAACACAAAACACTTCTTAAAGATTAAGAACACTCCAAGACTCAAAGACTTCAAGACTCAAAGAATCAATTGAAGCTTCAATCTCAAGAACAAGCTCTTCAGCCCTTGAGTAAAACATACAAACATGAGAGAGAATCAGATGATCAAATTCTAGAGATTGTACTCCACTAGATTCAAATCAACACAAATCAAGTTTATTTACACATATCAAATTTCTTCATTGAAATCTCGTGTGAACAAAATGACACACATAGTGGGACTAACTCTACCTCTCATCTCTTTCTCTTTAAAGTCAAGCAATGACACCAAAGAAGGCTTCGTCAAAGGTTATTGCTTCAAGTGACACTTACACTGGACTAGTTACCCATAGTCGTTCCAACTTCCAAGAGGATTGAGATAAATGAAGATCGAACCCTTGATGCTATTGCAAGTAGAATCGCAAAACTAATTGAGAAATTTTCCGAGGATAAGGTCGTTAAAGATAACCCATTGTTTGACTAGTCCACTCGTGCTTCTAGTCAATTTAAGAATTAAATGCACAATTGAGAAGTTGTTGAGCTGAGTCAAACTCATGCCGCGAGAAAGAGTGAAAAGAAAAAACTATGATCCAAGATGATCAATTGTAGCACTCAACTTCAGTTGCTTCCTTATTCGTCCAGCAGCTGCAAGATATGATTATGAACTCCATTAGAGCTCAATATGGCGAGCTTATTCAAAATTCTCTCATGTATTATAAATTGTACACCAACAGAATCGACAACTTGAGGATGCCTACCAATACCAACCTCTAAAATTCTAACAGTTTCATGGGAAGGGTAACCCTGAGTAACATGTTGCTCACTTTGTTGAGACAGGCGAGAATGACGGAGCTCACGGTGATTTTCCAGTCAAGCAGTTTATTTGTACCTTGAAAGGAAATGCCTTTGATTGGTAAACTGATTTAGAGCCCGAGACGATCAACAATTGAGAGCA
This sequence comes from Trichosanthes truncata, assembly GCA_033996785.1. NCBI lineage: Eukaryota > Viridiplantae > Streptophyta > Magnoliopsida > Cucurbitales > Cucurbitaceae > Trichosanthes > Trichosanthes truncata. Next base: position 28,725,766 of record JAWPNB010000004.1, on the reverse strand, counting down.
GTTTGAAAGAGAGTTCCTGAATCGCTTCTATAGTACGAAGCAAACTGTCAGCATGATGGAACTCACAAATACAAAGCAACGAGAGGGCGAGCATGTCGTTGACTACATCAATCGTTGGAGAGCTTTAAGTCTCGACTGCAAAAACCAGCTTAAACTGTCAGCTGTTAAAATGTGCAACAAGGCATGTGTTCACACGAGATTTCAGGAGAAATTTGATTCGTGGAATGAACTTGATTTTATTAAATTTGGAGTAGTGTTGCAGTCTCTAATATAAAATCCTCTTATGCTTTCTCTTGGAATGTAGACTCTGATTTGAGGGCTGGCGAGCTTGTTCTCAGATGGAGGGAGATTGAATCTTCGATATGTAATTGGTGAAGATGACGATCAATTTGTCGAAGCCTTCCAGTCGTTGAATCTGAATTCTGAATCTTGGATCTTTCGAATTCTCTGGATTCTCTGACTGAACTTGAAGCTTCTGGATTCTGACTCTTGAAGACTCTGAACTCTCTGGCTGAATGCTCTGGACTCTGACTCTTCTGAATGCCTTCTAATGAAGGGTGACCTCCTCTATTTATAGAGTTTGGTGGACCTTGTATGGGCTTGGGCTTATTTGACTTTAGGCCCAATCTTTGGGCTTGGGCTTATTTAGGCTTAATTCAATCCTTTTTTTAATATGCTTGAATTATTTAAATTTGGCCCAAATTTATTTTTAATGACCTCGGACTAAACTAGTTTTGTGTCCAACTGCCATATGACATAATTTGATTGGACTGGCTTAAGTCGTCTAACAGATCAATACTAGACATGTGGCATCATTTAATTTGCCAATTTTTCATGTCTTTTAATTTAATTTGAGGACACGTGTAAATTTGTAATTGGTCCCAAATTTATTTTATCACTAATTTAAATTAATGACATGGAAATTTGTGATTGGCCGAAATTTCTCATTCAACAAATGCCCCCTTTTCGAGATTTATACACAAGTATGCAGTGGATGGATCTCGAAAAAGATACTTCAGAATCAAAATATGTGATGATTTTGACTTCCTTGAATGAAATTTAGGATGTCCCTGAATTTTGGTTTGAGTTTGGAATGAAATTTGAATTTGAATCTTATTCAAATTTTGACTTGGAGAAAATTGGAGTATGCTCAATTTTTTATTTGAGAAATTTTGCCAAAATTATATGGATTTTGTCTTGAATTTGGAATGGAATTTGAATTTGAGACTCAAATTTTGATTTGGGAGAAAATCTGGAGTATGCCCAAATTTTGATTTGAGAAATTTTGCCAAAATTATATGGATCTTGGCTTGAATTTGGAATGGAATTTGGAATTGAGACTTACTCAAATTTACTCAAATTTTTATTTGGGAGAAAATTTAAGTATACCCAAATTTCGATTTGAGAAATTTTGCCAAATTATATGGATATTGGCTTGAATTTAGAATAGAAATTGAATTTGAGACTTACTCAAATTTTGATTTGGGAGAAAATTTGGAGTATGCCTAAATTTTGACTTGAGAGAGAAAAGAATGCCAAAATTTTGACTTCCAACATTTTTGTCAAATAATCAAAATATTTTATTCAAGCCAAAATTTTGATTATTGTATTTGGCTAGAATCTTCCTTCAATTTGGAAATAGAGATCTATCCAAATCGTAGAGACATTTTGATTAGGTCAAATTTTCCCTCACATAAATTTGGAGGTAGATTTTTCCCATAATAACAATGGTAGGAGATTCCTAAATTTGGCTTGTCAATTTTATTTGATTAGGCCAAATTTTTTGCCAAAATCAAAACTCTCCTTATATGTTTTGACCTAATCCCTCCCTTTATAAATTGTAGAGATTGCATAGGCCAAAATACAAGAGCTTCCATCAAAATACAAGAGCATTCCATCAAAGCTTTAGGTATTTGAATTCTTCTTTTCAATCTTTTTTTTTATTTGACTTCAAATGTTCATGCACTTTTTTTCTTGTGTAGGTCTTGAGTTCAAGCACTAATCTTCCTTTAAATCTTTCTTGGGCCATCAGTAAGTTTTTTTATTTATTTTATTTTATTTATTTATTTTTATTTTTTTTGCAACTGCTTCCACTGCGCAATTGATCTTTATTTGCCATCTAAAAGGTACATGCATATTCACCACTTTTTTTTTATACAATGTTCCTCTACTAAATATGTATATGTATGAATTGCTTCTATTGCACCACAAGTATTATTTTTTGTTTGCCACTATTTCTCTTGCTCTGAACTTTTCACTTGAATATGTAAATATTCTGTTATTATTGCTCTTGAATTGTTGTGAAGATGTCCCATATTCAATGATGCAACCATTCTCCCCTTACAGTGATGTCACTCATGCTAGACCAATCACCTAATTTATTTGGTGACTTGAGTAGCCTGCAATGATGGTCACCTTCACTTACAGTGATGTCACTCTTGCTAGACCAGACACCTAATTTATTGGGTGCCCTGAGTAGCCTGCAGCGGTGGTCACCTTCACTTACAGTGATGTCACTACTGCTAGACCAAACACTTGATTTATTGGGTGGCCTGAGTAGCCTGCAGCTGTGGTCACCTTCACTTACAGTGATGTCACTCCTCCTAGACCAGACACCTAATTTATTGGGTGACTTGAGTAGCTTGCAACGGTGGTCACCGACCTCACCAACAGTGATGTCACTCCTGCTAGACCAGACACCTAATTTATTGGGTGGCCTGAGTAGCCTGCAGCGGTGGTCACCTTCACTTACAGTGATGTCACTCCTGCTAGACCAGGCACCTAATTTATTGGGTGACCTGAGTAGCTTGCAGCGGTGGTCACCGGCCTCACCTACAGTGATGTCACTCCTGTTAGACCAGGCACCTAATTTATTGGGTGGCTTGAGTAGCCTGCAGCGGTGGTCACCTTCACTTACAGTGATGTCACTCATGCTAGACCATGCACCTAATTTATCGGGTGGCCTAAGTAGCCTGCAGTGGTGGTCACCTTCACTTACAGTGATGTCACTCCTGCTAAACCAGTCACCTAATTTATTGGGTGGCCTGAGTAGCCTGCAGCGGTGGTCACCGACCTCACCTACAGTGATGTCACTCTTGCTAGACCAGGCACCTAATTTATTGGGTGACCTGAGTAGCCTGCAGCGGTGGTCACCGGCCTCACCTACAGTGATGTCACTCCTGCTAGACTAGGCACCTAATTTATTGGGTGGCCTGAGTAGCCTGCAGTGGTGGTCACCAGCCTTACTTATAGTGATGTCACTCCTGCTAGACCAGGCACCTAATTTATTGGGTGGCCTGAGTAACCTACAACGGTGGTCACCGGCCTTACCTACAGTGATGTCACTCCTGCTAGACCAGGCACCTAATTTATTGGGTGGCCTGAGTAGCATGGTGATCACTGAGTTTTTTTTTTTTTTTTTTTTTTTTTTTTTTTTTTTTTTTTTTTTTTACTTATTACTTGTATTCCCCTTTCATCAATTTTTTTTTGGAGACTAACCTCAATTTTTTTTTACAGGAATCCTTTTTTCAATATGGTGTATTTTACAGAACATCCGGATCCAAGGAAAAACTGCTTAGTCATCTTGAAGGATAGTGATCAGCCTATTGATAGCAGAGTCATTCTTCCGGTAGGAGAGCCGATATATGGGAATTTTAGGGAATCACGACCACCCTTAGACAATTCCATCTTTTTATCCATGTGGTTTAAGAAGAGACCCTTGAGTCACGATTCCTCATTGAAAGCATGGTTTTTAGAGTCTTCAATACATAATAAAGTGCCGAGCGAGAATTCAGAATCAACGTTAGGTCGTCGAATTATTGAAGACGAAAACTTTCGTTGGGGCTCTTCTTTAAAGATCCATGGAGAATTCTTCTATATCTCTCATTATTGGGAATGGTTAGAGGTCGTAGTTTCTCGAAATGAGACATCACTTAAGAAGGCTCGTTTGTTCGATGTGTGATAGCTTCTCTATACACCTATGATCGCAACAACGATATAGTTCGTGCTTTCTTTGAAGCGTGGTGTCCTTCAACAAATACCCTTCATACGTTGTCTGGGGAACTGTCCATCTCTCTATGGGACATGTGGAGATTAGGGGGGTTCCCATTAAAGGCAGGTTTTATGATGAAGTTATTGTTGGGATTTATGCCCTAAAGCCTCGTAATTAATAATTTATTTAATAATTAATAATAATTTTGATTATTTTATTTTCAATATAATATTATCCATTATATGAAAAATCCAAGGTTATTAGTGTAATCTTGAATAGTATGTGGTTGACATACGAGAGGATCATGTTCAAGAAATAACCTAAAGGGTCATAGTATATGGATAAGGTTGGGTGCCTTATCCTGGTAACACTATTGATACGGCCCACTTTGTAATAGTTACAAATGATTTGATCCAAATCATTCATGTGGAGACATGTGAGTGGGGGTATCTTATACAATGAGTTTGTATAAGACTGGACCACGAAATATTTAATCTCTCTTTATAAATCCGTTAATTGAGAAGATTAATATTTCATTAGGATGATCATATGCGACTCGATCTTAATCCTGAGTGAGTTATGAACTCCTGCCTGTGAGGGCTTGTCCTTTGATTTGCATGGGTGAGAGTGACTTTTGTACCCGATTCAATATGCCTACCATTTTGGGGACTTGACCAAATAGGGAGCTGGGAACATAATCTCACAAGATGGAATTCACTCATTCCCATATAGGGTAAGTAGATGAGTAGTTCCCTTAAATGCTGATTTCGGGACTTGAACAATGGGGCCCCACCCTCTCATTGGCCCGAGAGGGATTTAGTTTATAATTAGATTATAAACATATTGTTCATTAGAGAATCGGTGGTATTTAAGGTGCAAGATGTAATTATAGGGGTAAAACGGACTTTTGACCCAGCTGTAATTACGAACAACTCGTGAAGAATCGACTTGCATGTAATGATTATATCTATGGACACAACTTGTCCTACAGTGCATACAGTGCATAAGAGTGCAACTCTAGGTCTGTAGTGGAGTGACTTATAGTTAATGAATGAAAATTAATTAATTAAAGAGTTTAATTAATTAATTTTGTATCATTGGAGCTTATAATCTGTAGGTCCATAAGGTCCCATTGCTAGCTCATAAGTAACACTAAAAGATCAATTTAGTTGAAAGAAAAATTTGAAATGTTCAAATTAATATTTAATTTGAAGTGTTCAAATTAATATTTAATATATTATATATATTAAATATAAAAGAGGAAAATATATTTATTGTATTTGATACATTAAATATTAAAATTTGAAATGTTCAAATTTAATATTTAATTTGAAGTGTTCAAATTAATATTTAATATATTAGATGTATTAAATATAAAAGAGGAAAATATATTTATTGTATTTGATACATTAAATATTAAAATAATTAATATATATTTGATATATTAAATAAAAGATATTTATAGAATTTGAATAAGATTCAAATAAATAAATATCGTAGGAGATTTGAATGAGATTCAAATAAATAAAAGATATATTTTAATATATTAGATATTAAAATATAATATTTTAATAATGACAAAAATCTTCCCTTGGTCTCTATAAATAGAACCCTTGGGTTGAAGCATTCTGAACAACACACATCTCCTCAAAGACAGAATTAGAGAATTCTCTCTAAACCTCTTCCTCTTTAATCCCTTGAGGAATTTCTTTCAAGAGGCTCCTACAAGCTTTGATCTTTTGTTAGAGTCATAGCAAGGAAGACTTTGTAGAGGAGATAAAGACCCGCCAGAAGAATCTCCATATTTTCAAGGTATTTATTGCTTAACCCTTGTATTTTAGTTTAATTCTAAATAAATCAAAGACGATTCCTATGCTTCCACTGTGGGTTTAATTCGATTATTCCCTTCAGTTATTCCTTACTGCAAGGAGTTATTAGCATCCTCTGATCGAGAAGATGAAGACTGTCCAAAAAGTTGCGAGTATCTTTTTGCTGCATATTATCATATTGCATCTCAACAAATTGATCGCTCTCAGATCCCTATCAGTTCATGGATTTCTTTTTGGTTTAAAGGAACTTCAAAGTATGCAAAGCCTCCTCCTCGAAAGACAAGGAAAACTTCTCATCCTCGTTTGACCCATAACCCAGATGGGGTTCCCATAAAATTCCATGACTGGTCTAAAAATAAAATGGATCTATTCTTTGAGTTGGGTGTGGAAGCTGACTTGCAGGATAAGACGTACCTGGCTGCTTTCCTTTCTTGCTGGTTATGTGTATTTGTATTTCCCAACAAACAAGTTTCCCTTCGTCCAGAGGTTTTTTAAAGTTGCCAGTCTTATGGCTGAAGGTTATGTTTTTAGCCTCGCTGTTCCTGTTTTGGCCAACATCTATCGTGGGCTAGGCCAGATTCACGATGCATCTCCTTCTGCTGGATTTTCAAAGGCATGTTTTCCTCTACATTATGTTCATGCTTGGCTCGCTCATTATTTTAATACGCATTATAAAGTCCCAACAACTGTCAGGGGGCCGATGATGGTCGAGTTTTCTGGCGAAGGCGGGGCTAAGTACTTCAATGATTTTGAAGCTCGTGTACATATTCACAAGGGTAAATATGTATCCTGGTATGCGAGTCTCCAAACCAGAAATAGGGGTGAGCTTTTGAAAGATGATGAGAAGTTGTCATTTTGGTATTCTTCGTTCTTCGTAAGTATTCGATCATGTTTTTTATCTTCGCGATCAGTCTCTACAATGGTCATTGAAACTTATAATCCTTGCCGATTTAGTCGACAATTTGGATTTTGTCAAGGCGTACCGCACGACTGAGGCCAGAAGACTCCTGAAGCTAACTTAGACAATGTGTTACGTCTTTGGATGATATGTACCCAAGAGGAACATTGTCCCAAGTATATATTCCTGCACGTGCGATGAATCCTCACACCTAGGTTACTCAATGTTATCGAAGCTAGTGGTCAGCCAAACATGGAAACTATCTTGAGGATGGCATACAAAAATTAGTGGCTAGCGCTTCCCCTCTTCCCTCTAAGCCTAAGTTCCCTAAACAAGTTGGCGACAATAATGGAGGTAAGAGGATTCGCATGTTTAAACCTAGCGAATTCGTCCCTAGGGATGATGAGGATAGTCATAGTAGTAATAGCGATCATCATTGGAAGAGATCGAAGAAATCCAATAAACTACCCGTCTGTGACGATGATTTTTTTGATGGAGTTGCAAGCGCTTCACAATTTCCTGCTCTTCCTACTCTCTTGGTTAGAACTATGATCTTTTTTTTTTTTTTTTTTAATTTCTTTAAATATTTTTGCAACATCTCTTTATTTATTTATTTATTTTGTGTGTGCAGTCGCCTTTAGATGATCTCATTCAAGAAGTTGTAGAGCATCACAGTCCTCAATCTTTGTCCAGATATATTTGATTCTGCAGTTGCGCATGTCAATCACTTCAAGGCTCCAATGGACAAAACGATGATTCCTTCTTGTCCTCCTGCAATTAATGAGGCTTCTAGATGAAAACGACACATGTTGTTGCTTCTGAGATTTCTAATTATTGTGATGATAGTGTGATTTCGAATCTGCGGCGAGAAACTGCACTGGCCATGTGGGATAGCATACATAAAAAGATCGTACGCACCTCTTTTGACAAAGTACCTTGTCTTAAACAAGAGACAAGAAAAATTTCCAAGGAATTTCAAAGACTTGTGCAACTAATCTTCATTCTCTTCAAAAAGTTGCAGGTGAGTATTTTCAGAAGGTGGAAAAGTATAACAAATTACAATTGTCCTTTTCTTCCCAACTTACCCCAGCAAGTAAGAATAGTCAATTGCAAGAAGCTAGATTCAGTTTGGAGAAGATACGAGGCGATGAGAGTTAGGCACTTGTAGAGATGGATACGCTTCTACAACAACATCAACAAACACTACGAGAAGAAGAAGAATATGAGGCCAAACTTAAAGCTATGAAAGCTAAGCGAGATGAAATTTCCCATTTGATCGTTGATAAAGAAGGATGTTTGAATCAATACAAACTCAAAGTGTCTGCAATGCAAGAAACTATGAGTAATATTGAAAATACTCCTATTCTCGCTGATGTAGATACCAATAACTTGGAGATGCTTCGAGGAATGTTGAAGGATGCACAACAAGAACTGCAGAACTATAAATGGATGCCATGATTTAGCCTTTTTTTTATTTGTTTTTTTTGTTATTGGATTGAACTTATTCTCTATTGTCAAACTTTTTCTTTTTTTTTTTTATAATGAAAGATTTTTTATTTTTTTTTTATGAATGGATGATTTTGTTCATGACATGGGATGATGATTTTTTTTTATTTATGGACTGAACTTAAAGTTTCCTTTAAGTTGCCTACGTACCCTTCAACAAAAGGGATCAAGTCATAACGTAGTTCAATATACATATGTGGCAATTTTTTTTGGGCCGTTCACCTTTTTAACTCATGCGGGCCAGGAGTATCATGCAGTTTAGGCTCTTACGATAAGGAGCTTTACATTTTAAGCATAATATTTCTTGAGAAACTTTCCGTTGATTGGGCCAATTTTGAGCCCATCTTTATCAACTATCTTGTATGCTCCATTCGTGTAGACTTCTTTCACAACATAGGGTCCGTCCCATTTAGGTGTAAACTTGTGCCCCGTATGTCGAGTTGTTATAATAGGTCTACGAACTGCGAGGACGAGCTTTCCGACTTGGAATGAGCGAGGTCGAACCTTTTTGTTGAAGGCCTTAGTCATGCGTGCTTGATAGCATTCTAATGCTTCTTCTAACTCTTGCAGACGTAACTTAGCATTGTCTTCGACAATAAACCCCTCTTAAACCGCCATTCGCAGCGACGAGATTTCTCTCTCTAAAGGGAGAACAGCCTCCACTCCGTAGACAAGAGAATAAGGTGTACCTCCTGTTGGAGTGCGATAAGTGGTCCGATATGCCCATAGTGCTTCACCGATTCTTTCTTGTCAATCTCTTTTCGACTTGGAGACCACCTTCTTCAACAAGTTGCACAACGTCTTGTTAAACGCTTTAGCTAGGCCATTTGCTGCAGCGTTGTACATGGACGAATTATATTGCTTGAAGCTAAATTTTTCACATAACTTGTCCATTAAACTGTTAGAAAATTGTCTCCCATTGTCTGTTACAATGCGATGGGGGATACCATATCGATAAATGAGATTGTTACGAACAAAATCTACCACATTTTCTTTCTTTGCTTCTTTTAACGCAATAGCTTCTGCCCATTTTGAGAAATAATCTGTCCCTGCAAGGATATATGAGTGCCCTGCTGATGATTTAGGTGTTATAGGGCCAACAAGGTCAAGTCCCCAAGCTTCAAATGGCCATGAGGCTACAGTTGGATGAAGTGGTTCTGGAGATTGATGTATAAAATTGGCATGGACTTGACAAGCTTCGCACTTCTTTGCATATTGCATCGAGTCTTGAACCATCGTAGGGCAATAGTAGCCCATTCTTTTCAACTGAAAGTGGAGCTTTGGCCCAGACTGATGAGCTCCACAAATGCCTGAATGAGCTTCCTCTAATGCTTGTGTTGATTCTTCTTTTCCCAAGCATCGAAGAAAAAGACCTTCATAGGAGCGACGATATAAAGTATCTTTGTAGAAGATGAATCGAGATGCTATTCTTCGTATCTCAGTTTTATGTCGCATATCGACAGGAAGCTTCCCATGCTGTAGATAATCTATAATCGGCTGCCGCCAGTCTTCTTCTTCAATTACATAGGCAGATATTGCATTTGTTTCTTGGCTTTCATTTTCAATCGGTGGTACGATCCATTTTTGACAAAGTGGGATGTTTAAAACTTCACTTTCTGAAATGGTTAGAGCTGTAGCTAGATTTGCCAAAGCATCTGCCTTTGTATTTTCAGATCTCAAGACATGCTCTATCGTCACACACTCGAAGCTTTCTAATAGTTGCCTAGCATATTTGAAGTAGGGTATCAGATCTTCATGTTTCACCTCGTATTGGAGCAATAATTGATTTACCACCAATTTTGAATCTCCATAAATTTCAATATATGTCACCCCAATTTCTATGGCTATTTGAAGACCAATAATGAGTGCTTGGTATTTGGCAACATTATTCGAACATACTTCTCCAAATGTGAAGTTGTATGGCAACATGTGCTTGTCAGGAGAAATGAATACTACACCTGCCCCTGCACAATTTCTTCGAGCTGCACCATCAAAATACATAGTCCAAGGTTCAACGATTTCAATGTAGAAGATCTCTTCGTCAGGCAATTCTTCAGACAACTTCCAATCTGACGGTACTAGATGGTCTGCCAGAAAATCCGCCAAGGCTTGCCCCTTCACCGCCTTTTGCGGCACGTAAACAATATCATATTGTTGAAGTAAGATAGCCCACTTAGCCAATCTCCTTGAGATAATTGGCCTAGATAGAACATATTTAATCGGGTCAGCCTTTGCCACCAAGTGCACAGTGAAAGCTTGCATATAATGTCTCAGTTTGTCAATGGCGAAGAAGAGAGAAAGACACATCTTTTCAATTGGTGAATAATTTAGTTCTGCCCCATTCAAAGTTCTACTTAGATAGTAGAGGGCACATTCTTTACCCTTCTCACTTTCTTGTGCCAGTAGTACTCCAAGAGACCTTTCTTATGCAAGTAGTGCTCCAAGAGACATTTCTTGTGCAGCAATATACAATATCAAGGGTTTTCCTGTTATGGGGACGCTTAAAACAGGAGGGTTGAGCAGATACTTCTTTATGTTGTCAAAAGCATTTTGACATGCTTTATCCTACTCAAAGGTTGCGTCTTTTCCCATCAATCTTTGAAATGACTGGCATCGGCCTGCTAGATTGGAGATGAACCTTCTGATATAAGCCAAACGACCTTGGAGACTTCTAAGTTCACGCAAGTTTCGCGGCTCTGGCATTTTTTGAATGGCATCGATCTTGGATTGGTCAATTTCGATCCCTCGATGCCTTACTAGGAAACCAAGAAATTTTCCTGATGTCACGCCGAAGGCACATTTGAGAGGATTCATCTTCAACTGGTACTTTCTCAGACGATCAAAAACTATTTTTAGATCTTGCAGGTGATCTCTTCGCTTTTTAGACTTAACCACGAGATCATCAACATTGCATTCAACACGTTTATGGAGCATGTCATCGAAGATCTTCTGCATGGCACGCTGGTAAGTTGCCCCAACAGTCTTTAATCTGAAGGGCATCACCTTGTAACAGTATATTCCTTTTGGAGTTCTGAATGATGTCATGTCTTCATCGTCAAGGGCCATCCGACTTTGATTATATCCTGATGATCCATCCATGAAAGATAAAGCTTCATGTCCTATGGTAGCATCGACCATAAGCTCCGTGATGGGCAATGGAAAATCATCTTTGGGACATGCATTATTCAAATCGCGGAAGTCGACACATACGCGAAGTTGTCCATTCTTCTTCTTAATTGGAACAATGTTTGCTATCCATGTTGGATAGTTTACTTCTCGAATGAACCCTGCCTCAATCAATTTATTGACTTCGACTTCAATTTGTGGAACGAGCTCTGGTCGAAAACGTCTTTAGGCTTGTTTGATTGGTCGATATCCTTGTTTAATTGCAAGATGGTGGACTGCTGCCTTAGGATCGAGTCCTGACATCTCTTTGTATGACCAAGCGAAGACATCCTTGTATGAAGTAAGCAAGCTTAAATATTCACCTTCTTCTTCATCATTAAGTGATGCACTTATGAAGGTTGGTCATGGTTCTTCTGTCGTACCAAGGTTTACTTCTTTGAGCTCGTCAATTGTTGATTGACTGCCATCTTCTAGTGATGCTGGCGCTTCTTCAACTTCTTCAGATATTTCATTGTATGACATTTCTTTAACAGTAATATGACAACAGGTAGTCTGTTGCTCTTCCTGCTCTTGGTCTACCTCAACAGGATTAGTCAAAATGACTAATTGTCGCTTTACTTTCAGAGAACCCTCCATATTTATGAGAACAGAAGGCTTTCTCTTCATTCGTGAAGGAACAGAACTGCAAAATCCATTATTGTCATTCATCTCATCAGATTGTTCTATTGTCAGAGTTCTCAACTTTTCCTTGCACTAGTTACTTTCTGTCTCAAGGTAGTTGAAAACGGATCGTGAAGGTTGATCTACCTTTTTCGATGTAGACACACTCAGCCTTTGAAACACTGAAAGTCGAGCGGGAGTAGAGTTATGAGCTTGACTGTTTCTTTTTGTTGACGCATAATTTAACCGCTGGTGAATTGAGGGACGAGTGCTTGGAGCTTCAATGCGATTAAAGACAGAGGTTCTCTGGTGATCAACTTTCTTTTCTTCTTATGAGTCACCAACCTCTTATGCCGTTATGTGATGTGTATTTGCAATTTTTTCCTTTCCCTTCTTGATGATGCGGATTAGTTTTGGTGGGTTGTATCCTAGTCCGGCTCTTAAGGTGGGTATGGAATATCCCTCTTTGTGGAGATTTTTTTTGTGTTGGAGAAAACTCTGACCTTTCATCAAAGATTTTCAAACGTTCAAACTCAGTATGAGTTGTGAAATCATAACCTGCCTTTTCTAGGAGTTTGTATGCATTAGGGTCAAACCCATCCTTTGTCCGTCTTTCGGGCAAAGCTGTCTTTGTATGATCGGCCTTTGAATTTTGAATCTCCTGCTTGGTGATTGTTGTGAGAGGTGTTATGAAGCTTTCTTTTAGGATCTTCACATCACCAACTTTCAAATTTCCTGAACATTCTGCGAATGGCGATTCTCCCTTTTTACGCCGAGATACAGGGATGTAGCGCAGTATCGGAACATTTGATCTCTTCTCTTCCTTTGCTTTTGCAGAATTGGTAGATGCTTTATTTATATGAACTTCACAAGCATCTACCTTTTCAATTGGTGCTTTCTTCGTATGCTTTTGGTGCTCCACCTTGCGATTTTCAATTAAAGGAATCTCAGTTGGCACAATCTCCTCTGCTTTATCATTCTGCATATAGAATTTTGCATCCGCGAAGTGGGACTCCGCATCTGAGAATGGATTAGTATCGGCTTCGACCTTCTTGACGCCGTTTTGATAGAATTTGAAACACTGATGAAATGTGGAAGATATTACTCCATTTCCATGAATCCAAGGGCGACCCAACAGTAGCTTGTAAGTGGTCTTGGAGTCTATGATATGAAATAAAGTGTTGGCTTTCAATTCTCCAATGACAAGCTCTAAACGAATCATGCCAATTGCCCGCTGGCCTCCTTGATTAAAGCCTTGGATAACCAATCTACTGTTCGAGAGTTCATCCATTGAGATGCCTATTTGTTTCATAGTTAACTTAGGCATGATGTTGACAGTAGACCCATCGTCGATGAGAATTCGACCTACTTTTTGTTCTCGAATGTAGCCCGAGACAAATAAAGGTCTATTATAAGGCTTCGATCCTAACATCAAATCTTCATCTGTGAAGCTAATAGACATGCAACATGAGGCGCATGTGTGTGCTTGAACATCTGGAATGTTTGAAACATTAGAGCCTTTTGATGCTTCAATAGTAGTATCTTTAGTCGCTTGAGGAAGTGACGACAGATCATTTGTATAGAGTGAAGACAGGTCCTCTAGCTTTGTTATCACTTGAGATAGGCTTGAGGAAGAGTCTCCTTCTTCGAATGCAATGGCAACATGACACGTGACAATTTCGTGGATGTCTTTGCAATTATCATTAAGGAAGCTCGTTGGAAAGAAATCTTTTAGAGTTATTGGCTGTCGAGATCGAACAAAATCTTCGTTCTCTTCCTTGACCAACTTGTGCTTCCTCAAACCTTTGATCTTTTTATTCTTCTTTTGTAGCACATTCTTCCTTCTATAGTTTCGAAACATATGCGGCTCTTTCTGGACGGATCGTTGCTTGTTCTTCTTTCGACGAGTTACTAGAGTCCATCCTTCATCTTCATTTTCAGTAGGCTCAGGCCTGCCATGGGAGGTACTTCTTGGAAACTCTCGTCGAAGCCAAACTGCTACAGGTTCTAAAGTCCCGAACTGAATCAAACTCGCTTCCATATTATGAAATGGGCTAGAAGATATTTGGTTGCTGAGATTTGTTGCTATTGCAGCGTGGTTTGATTGAACAACTTCGTCTAGATCCAGCTCAATCTTCTTTTCTTTAGCCAATTTCAAAATCAGCTCTTTCAGAACAAAGCATTTCTCCACTGGGTGACTAATGACTCGGTGATACTTGCAGTAGTTAGGATCATTGACTCTTCCCATCTCTTCTGGTCGCTTACATTTTGGTAGTTCAATAAGTTGCTTTTCCAGGAGCTGTTCTAACATGTCCGGGATTTCGAATCTGGAAAGGGGTAGATTTTCTCTTGTCTTTCCTTTAGAGTTAGTCGACGTTTCTCAACTCCATCTTGTGGTTTCTCCATCTTCTTTTCTCTTCCTTTGGAGGAAAATTTGAAAGGAGCTGTGTTGACAACCATTGACTCTTTGGCAGTGCCTTTGGCAGTTTTTTCAATGTGCTTAACTTCTTTCTTCCCTTTCTTGACGTCTGGAGCAAGAAGATCTTTATTTCCTCTGTTAGCGATGCTCAATTCCATGTCGTGAGCACGAGTTGCTAACTCTTCGAAAGTGCGAGGCTTTATTCCCTGTAGAATATAGAGAAGTCCCCAATGCATGCCTTGGATGCACATTTCAACTGCAGATGCTTCAGTGAGTCTATCTTTGCAGTCAAGGCCTAAAGCTCTCCAACGGTTGATGTAGTCAACAACTGGTTCACCCTTTCGTTGCTTGGCATTAGTGAGCTCCATTATGCTGACGGTTCGCCTTGTACTATAGAAGCGGTTGAGGAACTCCTTTTCAAACTGCTCCCAACTGTCAATTGTCTCAGGCTCGAGGTCAGTATACCAGTCGAAAGCGTTTCCCTTCAATGTTTGGACAAACTGCTTGACTAGTAGACATGGGCGGATCCACGTTGGGGCCAAGAGGGGCACGTGCCCCCCCTGACATTATAGGTTATATATATCTAATACTTGTTTCATCTATAATAACAAAAAACTCTCTTGGTTCGTTGGTTAATGGGGGACACAATATGTGCTTTTGTGCCTGAGGTTCTGGGATCGAAACTTGTCCAGTGCTTATTTCATAGGTTTTTTTTATACTGCTCTTGAGTTATTCATTTTTTGATTTTGTATAATATATATATATATATTTTTTTTTTTCTGACAAAATATCTATATATTATTTCAATTTTTAAGTAAGTTTGATACTATTAGAATTTGGTTTTTTTTTCAATTTACGCTCACACATATATATAATTAATCTTTGGTAAATGTTTTAGAAAAAAATAAATGCATAAAAAAATTTAATTTAATTTTAAAAAATCTTAAATATTTCATGTTTATTTTTCACTTAGGTATTTAGGTGGATAATTTTACAATGGTTAATTATAATTTTGTAATTATAAATACATCTAAAATTATATGTATATGAAGGTTAAATTATATGTTTAGTCCTTGAATTTTAAAATTTGTGTCTAATAGGTTGTATACTTTTAATTTTGTGTCTAATAAGTCATTAAACTTTAAAAAAAATTCAATAGATACACAAACTTTCAATTTTGTATCTAAGAGTTCTTAGACATATTTTAAAAATTTTATTGGACATAAAATTAAATTTTGTATCTAATTGAATCTTCAACTTTCAATTTTGTAACTAATAAATACACTACAAAGTCTCAAATAGGTTGAGGACTTATTAGACGTAAAATTTAATTTTATGTTTAATAGAACATATAACTTTTTAAGATTGTGAATATATCAGAGATCTATTGGATACAAAGTTGAAACTTTAGAGATCTATTAGACACAAAATTGAAAATTTAATGACATATTAGATATGTTTTTTAAAGTTCAAGGATCATATATACACAAATCTAAAATTTTGTAATTTAACCTAATATGAACTTGTGTCCCCCCTGACATAAAGTTCTGGATCCGCCACTGCTAGTAGATCCCCTATGGTACCGGCATTTTTGCATGTCTCGACGAAGTGAGCAATGTGTTGCTTAGGGTTGCCCTTTCCGTCGAATTGTTGAAACTTCGGTGGCTGGTATCCACCAGGCATCCTCAGGTTGTCGATCCTCTTTGTATATGGCTTGGAATACATGAGGGAATTCTGAGTAGGTGATAAGCCTTAGATTAAGGCTTATTTAACTACCATTTGCTTAAGATATTCTTGTTTTGTCTTAAGATCAATTGAAAATAATTGGAAGATTGCTTGAATTTAAGGAAGAAATGAATGTGATGACATTTGGAATAGAATTCTAAGTAAATTGATCTTGTTTGCAGAAATTGTGGAAATTGCAAAATCAAATTGCAAAATCGTGATTCTGCAATTGTTTCTGGAGCAGGGAATGTAAAAATTGCAAAATCGGATTATGCAATTCTAGACAGCAGAAATTTCAAGGAAAAACGAAAAATTTTGCGCGAAACCCATTTATGGAAAACCAAATTACCGCCTGATTTGGTGGAATTGGAGCACGAAATTTGGGCAATCTTCAGCCCTAATGGAGGCCTATAAATGGGGAAGAAGAATTGGAGCTAAGCGGCGGATTTTTGAGGAGCGATTTCAAGGATTAAATTCGTGGATTTTTACGTTTTTCGAACCTCTATTTTCGTTTTCTTCGTTTCTTAGCCAATATTTTCAATTTCAATCTTAGTTTTCTTCAGTGTTGTATTACAGAGAGTTGTTTGAACTTCTTGATTCTTCAATTGATGCACTTTTTAATTAAGCTTGAGTTTAATTTCAAGATTTAGTTGGTAGGTTTATTTCAAGTTATTCCTCTGTTTTTTTTTTTTGCACTCTTTTTGGTTCCTTTTTATGCATCTATGGCTATTGTTTTTTGTTAATTTCTTCTCTTGTTGACGAATAAATGTGGGAGTTATTCCCTTGTGTTCAATTGATATTCAATTGGGAATTAATTTTGTGATTCAATTCAACATTCCTTTGTAAGCTTCTCTAGAAATTCTTCTTGATTTCTTCTTAGTTTTCTGCACTTTTCTAGTTTATCCAATCCGACTCAAAGTAGCATTTGGGTTGTTAAGACTAACCATTTCCTAACGTTGGTAAGGTTGAGTCGATTGGAGTGGAGCAAATTAGATTGATTAAGTTTTGAAACAAAATTTGTAAGCCCCTGTTTTTCTTCAATTATGTTCTCAGCTTTTGAATGATAAAGCTTTCTAAGGGGCATGAGGAAGAAGACCATCAATTTACTTAATTGCCCTTGAATTTTTCTTTAATTCCCATTAAGCACCATTTTCTTGAATTCCTAGTAGTTGCCAAAAATAATCTTACAAATTATTGTTTTAATTATTCAATTTACACACTTTTTACTATGAAATTTTTCTCAAAAATTAATTTTAGGATTTTTATTTTTAATATGAGCTAAAGCTTCTTAGGGGGTTCAAGGATGTGAATTCCCTAAGAAGTAAATGTAGCCAAAATTTCAATAAAAACCAAGCCTACACCTCAATTGTTTGCTTGTGTTGATTAAAATTCCATTGAGATCCCAGATTGATCAACTAGGGTATCAACTCAAGCTTAGATCTAATACCGACGGGGTTAGTGACAAGCGGATTTCACACAAGTGATGGAGAAAAAGAGCTTAGACATAAGCCACTTCCTTACCCTAGACATAGGGATTAAGGACTCCAAAACCCACAAAATCGTGAGCCAAATTATCTAAGATAGAGGGACTATAGACATATAGGTCTCTCACTTAGCCTCATAAAAACCTAAATTCAAGGTGAATAGGAGATGCAGTTTTTGGTTTACAATTGAGTGTGGAGTAGGTTGGAATTGCAATATTGGCTTGCAATTACGACTTAGGGCAATGACATTCTTGAGCCCCATCTTCATCTAGATTTTCCTTTGCAATTTCATTTTCTAAGTCTTTTTAGTTGTTATTCCAATATTGCCAATTTTAGATTATGCAATTTAATTCTGCAATTTTTAGTTATTTCGCTGATTGCCATTTTAGATTCTGCAATTTTTATTTTTCACCAACACACCAACCCAACTTTATTTTTGCAACTTTAGTTTTCTAGTTGCAATTTTCCTTACACTTTTGCTTTACAATATTTTTGTTACTCCGTTCCCTGTGGGATTCGATACTTGGTACTCAGATACCATTTTATATTACTTCGATCGCGTTTGCTTGCGTGTAACAGCCGATCAGTAGGTCCACCATATTGTGCTCTGATAGAGTTCATGATCATATCTTGGAGTTGTTGGACAGACAGTGAAGCAATTGAAGTGGAATGTTGTGATTGATCTTCTTGTACAGTGGTCTTTCCCTTGTTTTTGATGGCAGGGGTCTGACTTGATTCAGCAGCATCCCGACTTTCAATCTGGTTTTTGAGATAAGCAATCTCGTAGTCTCTTTCTTCAACTGCCTTCAGTAGCATGCTGATCTTCTTTTCGACTTCAGCTATTCTTTCCTCACTAGTGCCCACATCAGTCATTATAACGGACATCACATCAGGATTTGACGTTTCGTTTGGTTGAAGAGAAGGAAAAGTAATTCGGCCAAACACAAGATTTTCTGCAACGGCGGCATTGGCTTGAACAGACTCTGTCATGCTTCTCAACATTTTGTTTGCGACGACAGGTGTTTGACTTTCTTCATGCTGGATTTCTCTGGAGCGACTGCGTGTGATTGGCCCCATGTAGGAGTTATTTGAAGTAGCAGGCTTTGAAGATACTTCTTTGGATGTCATGACTTCTTGGAGAGAGAAAGAGATGAGAGGTAGAGACGGTCCCACTGGGCGTGCCAATTTGTTAACACGAGATTTCAGGAGAAATTTGATTCGTGGAATGAACTTGATTTTATTAAATTTGGAGTAGTGTTGCAGTCTCTAATATAAAATCCTCTTATGCTTTCTCTTGGAATGTAGACTCTGATCTGAGGGCTGGCGAGCTTGTTCTCAGATGGAGGGAGATTGAATCTTCGATATGTAGTTGGTGAAGACGACGATCAATTTGTCGAAGCCTTCCAGTCGTTGAATATGAATTCTGAATCTTGGATCTTTCGAATTCTCTGGATTCTCTGATTGAACTTGAAGCTTCTGGATTCTGACTCTTGAAGACTCTGAACTCTCTGGCTGAATGCTCTGGACTCTGACTCTTCTGAATGCCTTCTAATGAAGGGTGACCTCCTATATTTATAGAGTTTGGTGGACCTTGTATGGGCTTGGGCTTAGTTGACTTTAGGCCCAATCTTTGGGCTTGGGCTTATTTAGGCTTAATTCAATCCTTTTTTAATAGGCTTGAATTATTTAAATTTGGCCTAAATTTATTTTTAATGATCTCGGACTAAACTAGTTTTATGTCTAACTGCCATGTGGCATAATTTGATTGGACTGGCTTAAGTCGTCTAACAGATCAATACTAGACATGTGGCATCATTTAATTTGCCAATTTTTCATGTCTTTTAATTTAATTTGAGGACACGTGTAAATTTGTAATTGGTCCCAAATTTATTTTATTACTAATTTAAATTAATGACAAGGAAATTTGTGATTGGCAAAAATTTCTCATTCAACAGCATGCATTGAGGATTGCTTTACATCTTGCAAAACATAAAACCCCGCATCTTCGAAAAGTTAGCAACTCATGTACATGACATGGAGTTAAGCATTGCTGCTAGAGGGAGTATAGACTTTTTAGTCTCAGATGTGAAGAAAGAAAAGAAAGAAGTTAAAGGCAAGAGAAAACCCTACGAAGCAGAAGACGATTAAGATCTAGCCAGCCGAGGCCGACTAGACCCAACCGTATTGTTTTCTCCAAATTTGAAGCCATACTCATAGTTTATTTTCCTTTCATCGTGTCTAACTAAAATGAAGTTACAATATGCAAAAGAATTGCTTTCGTAAAGCAAGAAGCTATGAAAAATCATCCCCATAGGATTGGACGAGCTATCCTACCGATGATCTAAGGCTCACCTTAGAGCCTTTAAACATGAGAAAATCCAAAGTCATACCATATTGGATAAATTTGGAGGAATGAACCAAGAATTAATCGAGGCGTAAACTAGACCACATAAAAGAGGAGATTGGGGCAAAATAGTTGAACTCCATCCTCGACCTCAGTCTAGGCCGAGGCCGAGGAGCCCAACTTTACTTAGGGAGAGTGTGTCATGCACAACCCCAATCCTTGGTATCATTGGTTCAGCCCGGTTCAATCTTCTTCTTGACCAAAGTTTACAAGAAAGAAGAAATAGAGAACCACAAGATCAATCTTTAGAATTAGAGTAAAAAATATGGGTCTCGATCTAGATATGGTAGATGGAAGCCAAAATCTAGAGCCTACTCCAAATACGGCAAATTATGTCGTGCAAACAAAGCATGAAACACATAAAACTCTAAAGCACTTAGGTGTGGAGGAAGAGACCCAGAAGGTTGATTGAACCACAAAAAAGTTTGGTTGATTGATCTTGGTAACCCAAAAATCTTAGGAAAATCTCACGATGGGTCCTTATTGAGCACAACAAAGTAGGCTTCATAAAGCTGAGCATAGCGTGATGAATGCAAAACTCCACTTAGGTGTGGAGGACGCAAGCTCGGAAGATTGATTGGGTCCCCAAAAAGGACTTGGTTAGTTGATCTGAGCAGCCTAAAAATTTGAGACAAGTCTCACCATGGGTTTTTGAAAATAACAAATGAGAAGAATTTGGTTTCATAAAACCAAGCACAGAAGTAAATTCTGAAAACAAATTCAAACACAAAATCTATACTCCTAAATCAGCCTCCATGCAATTAGCCCATAACTGAAAAGCTAAATTATGAAACCTAATTAGGGAGCGAGGGCTAATTGATAATTCTCATTTATGAGGATTATTTAACCCTAAAACTAAGTTGTTCTTGCCATTTTTGCATGCTTTATTGATTACCGAGCAAGCTAAATATAGTGTTTATAAGATAAATTCATGCAAGCTTGTTGGAATAGGGTAAAAGAAAAATTAAGTTGAAAAGATAGAAGAAAGTCAGCTAAAATGGTGGTTTTTTTGCAGATTTGAAGAAATGAAGAAAATGCAAATGAAATGCAATTGCATTTCTTTGAGAGAGCAAAGGTGGTGAACAAAGAGGGAAAATGCAATTGCAATGCAATTGCATTTTTTGCACCTATCAAGCATTACGGAAATCATGGGAAATCACCGTAATTAATGAAAATTACTTGATTTATAGGAGAATTTACAGCCAAATCTCGTGCTCAATCATTTACCCACGAATTAAGGAGCCCAAGATGGAAGAAGAAGCCTCAGAATCTCTATAAAAGGGAGGAAGAACGAAGAAGAAGGCACCAAAATTTTCATACTCTGTTTTTCGGATTATATACTCTGTTTTCTGTTTTTTTTTTTTTTTTTTTTTTCTGTTTTGGACAGCAGCTTT
The DNA here is from genome assembly GCA_033996785.1 of Trichosanthes truncata. Lineage (NCBI taxonomy): Eukaryota > Viridiplantae > Streptophyta > Magnoliopsida > Cucurbitales > Cucurbitaceae > Trichosanthes > Trichosanthes truncata. The sequence continues at coordinate 28,704,330 of JAWPNB010000004.1, read as the reverse complement.
TAGTATCGATTTTTCTATCATTTTCTTTAGTAGATCGTCTTCATCTTGCCCTAGAATTCCTGTGTTCGATCCCTCCTCAACGAGAGTTCGAGGAGGTACAGATCCAATTGCCCGTAAAGGACTTTTGGTTCGATCAAACACAAGAATTTTCCGTTAGCGTTGTTACTCTGTTTTTGAGGTTTTATTTTGTTTAATCCCTCTGTTGTTCAGCTCGATTTTACTCACTTAGTTAGACTCGGTTTACTCCAATTTTTATATGTTAAAGAAGTTGAATCAATAATTGAATTATGGATTTTGTTCTCCTTCATTTTTCTGTCAATTAGATGAAATTTTAGCTCCAAAGATTCTGAATTTTTATTTAGCTTATTCACTGATTGCAAATTTATTTGAAATTGAGCTAAAGGTTAATAAAGGTGCTTAATTGAATTCCATTATTGAATACATATTGCCTTGTGAGTGTTTTGGGTTATTGATTTAGATTCACAAATTCTTATTAAATTTCAATTTGTTTACTCTATTATTAGGAATTTAATTTCGGTATTTTGGTTATTAATTATGAGATTTATAGCAATTGAATTTTGGGTTTTCATTTCTTTCATAATGAGCTAACTTCTTCTTTGGGATTCAAGCATGTGGATGCCCTAAAGATAGGAATAAAGGCCTAATTGTGAGGACAACCTTGCTTCATCTATAGCTTGTTTGCTTTTATTGATTTTAATGCTTATTATTAGTCTAGATTGATCACCTAGATTAGTATACAAAAATTGAGTCTAATTCTGAAAAGGTTAGATAAAAATTTAGATTTCATAAAAGCAATAAAAGAAAATAGCCTAGACATAGGAATTTGTTTTTGACCCTAGACATAGGGCAAAACCTTTAAAACCAAAAGAATTGTGTTTCAAAATTAACTAAGTTCGTATTAGTCATAGAAATATTGGTTTAATCGCTTAGTCTCCTAAAGATACTTCATAGAAGGTCGAATAGATGTTGAATTCGGTTTACAAAGCTTAAGTGTTGAAGTCAAAGGAATGCAATTGTAATTAGGCCGCAATTTCTTTCAATGAAGCAAAAACACGTTTGAATCCCTATTTTATTATTATTATTTATTTTCTTTAGCAAAAATAACCACTCAATCATTTTCACACCATTGGTTACCACAATTGCAATTTGCAAACATATTTTGTGCCGTCTCAGTAGATTTTGTTAAAACCTGTTCCCTTGGGTACGATACTCTGGAATACTCCAGTTTTTATTACTTCGATCACGTGCACTTGCGTGTAGCGAAAAGCAGCGATCACTAATGTTATGGGTAAAGTTCGACCATAAGGACAAATTTAAATTATAAAGGAACTGAAAGGACAAATATGCAAAGAAGAACTGAACACGAGATGAGACAAATCAAAATAGACCCAAAGGCGAAAAGAATCGAACCTCTAGGAGAGATAGAGGTGGAAAATCTAGGCTAGTCGGCCTCCGCTGACCACCATGGCTGACCCATAAATGGGGTCGGGCCCAATTTTTCCTCAAGCCAGGTCTCTATCCAACCTGTTTTCAGCCTTTTCCTCTTCCTAATTCCCCAAAGATTCGTAATTATGCCCTAGAGAGGTCCTATAAATACACTTCTTCATGAAGAAGGTAAGTCCAATCTTATTCCAAGAATCCTTACTCACTCAAATTCTTCTAGCTAACTTGAGCATCGAAACCTGTGTGGCTAGCACCACATCGGTGTTCAGATCTCTCTTATCTTGCAAGCCACATACTTATCCCTTCAAACAAATTCACCGTCATTGCCACGTGAAGGTTAGGTGAATTCTCTTGGTCAAATTTTGGCAACAACACTTACCATTATCGATCTATGGAACTTCTTCATAAAATAACTTACATGTTTTATTCTCACACATCTCTTCTATCTCTTGCCTTCTCATCTATGGCAAAATTAGACCAAACCCTATTGATAACTCTCCAAAGGAGAGTTATTTAGGATGAAAAATGGTGAATTTAGGAGCTAGTTAGTGCTAATTATGTTGGAACCTCTACATATTTAATGCTCTTACATTTACTATCAAATTGATATTGGCTAACTGAGTTCCTTGTTGAAAATAGGTGAAACATGCCAAAATTAAAGGAACAAAGTCAAGTTTCAATGTTGAGATCGAACAGTTGAAGATTACTAAGGCTGTCTGGTTTGTTGGAGCATATTCTAGATCTGGAGTCTATACGAAATTCGCACGGGTTGAACACTTCATTAAATGAGCTACAATTGAATATTCCATGGAGGATGTGGAAAACCGTAGAAAAGCTCCACGTGTCCAGATTATCCACTCCTCGTTTTCGCAAATAGACATAGTTATTTAAGCTGATGTTTTGCCATTTGAGAATCAGAGTTCGACGGATAGAAACGTTGGAGGAAAGAAGCTCTCAACAGAGCAAAGTTGCTGTGACACAATTTTCCGAAAGAGGAAAAATTCTTGTCGGAGCTGTGAAAACGGTGTCAGCATAGAGTCCCCTCTTCCGTTTTCTTTTTCTTCTCTTAGTCTAGCAATTTAGTTTCTTTTTATTACAACATTATGTGTACCATTTACTGTTTTATTAGTTTCATTTCTTGTATCATGAACTAAATCACCAAAGGGTGAGGATTAGGGGCGATGATTGTTTTTAATTAATAAAATTATTGAAGGGCATTTGCTTGTTTATTTGATTCGCGATAGTGTTTAATTTTGTACTCGACTCCATTTGGCCAACCGAGTTGTAGTAGCGTTTCCTTGATATTTGGGAGAATTAGGGGAATCTGAAAACTCGTTAATCACATTAGTAGAGATGTCCACGGGGTGGGGCAGGGACGGGGATGGCTTCCCCGTCCTCGTCCCCCATTTGAATCCCCATCCCCGCAAAATTCTCCGTTAAATTTTGTGGGAATCGGGGTAGAGATTCCTCGCAGGAAATTTACGAGGATCGAGTGCCCCATAGGGAATTATTCCTGGTTAAGTTTTTTTTATTTTTTTATTTTTTTATTTTTATTTTTAGAATCAAATAGTTATTTTGATAAATTTTCAAAAAGTTAACTTCCATGGAAAATATCCATTAATTTTCAATTACATCATTAATTATTCACCAAAAAATCTTAATTTAAATAGTTAATTTTCTAAAAAAATAAAAATAAATCTCTATTTAAAGATAAAATTCTTGAACCTTCTAATAAAAACAAAACAATATTACATATCAAATTATCTAATTAATCCATACACATAATTCAAATGTTTAACTACACAATTCATATCAAATTGTCTAAATCATTAACAACAAAATTTTAAATGGCGCACGCGTACACACACACACTAAAAAATAAAATAAAAAATACACACACACACACTAAAAAATAAAATAAAAAATACACACATACACACTCAAAAATAAAATAAAACACACATACACACACACTAAAAAATAAAATAAAACAGTGGAAAAAATGGGTCCCGTCCCATTAGCCTATTTGGGTTAGAAGCTTTCTAAGTGGGTTGATTAGGGATAATGATTCACCTAATGCACACACAAAATAGTGGATATTTTTGTAGAGGACTAATGGGAGTTAGCTTGTACAATGAAGTGACTCGAGAGAATACTTAGTGAACTGTTGTGATTAAATGAGTTTAATGAGCTTCAGCTGTTTAGTTAATTAATGCAAGATTCCACCTTAATCCGAGCTCGTTTAAGTTCATATTTTCAAGACCCTATTGTTTTTGCTAGTCACTTTGTTTTAATTCGCATTAAGTTCTGTGTGAACATTTAATTTTACTTTTGCAAGATTAGTTAACGTAGCATTTACTTAATGATAATTGGTTTGGTTTTTAATTGAATTCACTAAAACGTTAACTCTACTATTGAGAAAATTGTTAATCTTTAAGGAATTGATAATTTACTTGCTACTTGCTGCATCATTGTGTACACTTGCACAAGAATACCACACAATTTACCTTAAATATTAGTACACTCTTAGCATGGTATCACTTGAGCCTAGCAACGTAACTAATAGGTATTGGATTGTTGTAGATCTCTATTTCAACTCTGAGCATCTAAATATGTGAGTTTATTGTTACATTCTTTCAAAATGTTGAAACTGACTTGGGTCTCAATTATTGCTTAGCAATCAAGATTATTCAACATGAGTGTTGGCTAGCATTGCTCAACTCTTTGAGAAATGCACAACACAATAAGGTTAAAGGAATGAACGTTTCACTCCGCAGAGGAAGCATTGGATCGTCTTTGATTTTATTTAAAATTAAAAAAAATAAAAATAATAAGATTAAGCAAACTTACTTGGAGTAAATATGGAGATATTTCTGGCGGGTCTTTATCTCCTCTACAAAATCTTCCTGGCTATGATTTGAACACAGGACCAAGGCTTGTGGGAGTCTCTTGAAAGAAAATTCACAAGGGATTAAAGAGGAAGAGGTCTAGGGAGAATTCTCTAATTCTCTATTGAGGAGACGTGTGTTATGTCTAATGGCTCAACCCAAGGGTTCTATTTATAGAGAGACAAAGGACAAATCTTTTTCATAATTAAAATATTATATTTTAATATCTAATATATTAAAATATATCTTATACTTATTTGAATCTCATTCAAATCTCCTACGATATTTATTTATTTGAATCTTATTCAAATTTTATAAATATCTTTTATTTAATGTATATAATATACATTAATTATTTTAATATTAAATATATCAAATACAATAAATATATTTTTTTTCTTTTATATTTAATATATCTAATATATTAAATATTAATTTAAACACTTCAAATTAAATATTAATTTGAACATTTCAAAATTTTCTTTCAACTAAATTGATCTTTTAGTGTTACTATGAGCTAACAATGAGACCTTATGTACCTACAGATTATAAGCTCCAATGATACAAAATTAATTAATTAATTTTCATTCATTAACTATAAATCACTCCACTATAGACATGAAGTTGCACTCTTATGTACTGTAGGACAAGTTGTGTCCATGGATATAACCATTATATGCAAGTTGATCTTTCACGAGTTGTTTGTAATTACAGTTGGGTCAAAAGTCCGTTTTACCCTTATAATTACATCATGCATCTTAAGTACCACTCATCCTCTAATGAACAATTTTATTTATGATCCAACCATAAACAAAGTCCCTCCTGGGCCAGTGAGAGGGTGGGGCCCCATTGTTCAAGTCCCGAAATCAGCACTCAAGGGAACTACTCATCTACTTACCCTATATGGGAATGAGTGAATTCCATTTTGTAAGATTATGTTCCCAGCTCCCTAATTGATCAATCCCCAAAATGGTAGACATATTAAATCGGCTACAAAAGTCACTCTCACCCATCAAATTAAAGGACAAGCCCTCACAGGCAGGAGTTCATAACTCACTCAGGATTAAGATCGAGTCACATATGATCATCTTGATAAAATATTAATCTTCTCAATTAACGGATTTATAAAGAGAGATTAAATATTTTTTGGTTCAGTCTTATACAAACGCATTGTATAGGATACACCTGCTCACATGTCTCCACATGAACCATTTGGATCAAATCATTTGTAACTATTACAAAGTAGACTGTATCAATAATGTTACCAAGATAAGACACCCAACATTATCCATATACTATGACCCTTTAGGTTATTTCTTGAACATGATCCCCCCAAATGTCAAGCACATATTGTTCAAAATTACACTAATAACCTTGGATTTTTCATATAATGGATAATATTATATTGCAAATAAAATAATCAAAATTATTATTAATTATTAAATAAATCATTAATTACGAGGTTTTAGGACATAAATCCCAATAAAGGTTACATCCTAGAGACCTATAGTGATGTTGTTGTTAAGCACACCCGGTGATCACCACCACCACCTCCATTGCCACTTTCCATTGAGCCTAAAGGTTTTTCTCATTGAGAAGTAAATTGATCTTTGCAATAGAAAAATATGGAGTGACTCTAGTTATTATAATTTTATGTTTATTTGTGTCATGATGTTGAGTGTGTGAGTTACAGTCACATACTATGGGTATTTTGCATCAATTTCAATTAATGTTCTTTAACTAGATACTGAATAAATAAAGGTTGTACTTTGCTTATTTTGAACTATTAATTACACAATGTCATTATATTTACAACTATATGAAATATATATGAATAAAAAAAAGTGAAAAGAATATATCTTTCTTACTATACCTCAAATGGTGCAATCCTAAAGCCATAAGGAAGGCAACACCGCTTTTCAATCTGAAGAAAAAATCATTGCAAAGGGCCTTGCATGCATATTCAAAGATTTTATAAAATTATTATCTCACATGGCATTTAGTCTCTTTAAGTTAATATATATTTTTTTTCTAAAAAAGGAAGATATAGATAAATTAACACTTAGTATTGCATTGTATAATTTAATCGTTTCAATAAAATAGTAAGATATTTATTTTAACAATTATACTAAACTACTTTAAGAATAATAATTATTAAATTGTATTGGAAAATGACTTAATACTTTACAAATAGTTTTTTTTTTTGTAAATATAAATGATCATGTTATTTAACATGTATTCAACAATTTCTTTAAAAAAAACTTAAATTTAATACATGATAAAATAAAATAGAAATGTCACGTGCAAAGCATGTGCTAAAAGACTAATGATATTAAAATATATTATTTGATTTATTTTAAAAAAAGATTTTACCCTGAGTCCCTATAAATAACCTTGGATTGAACCAAAAGGAAGTTCTACATAATTCTCTACGAAATTTTCCTCTCATGAATTTTCTTTGAAGAGGTTCCCACAAGCTTTGGTCTTGTGTTCGAGTCATAATAAAGAAGGCTTTATGGAAGTCTTGAAGATTCAACTCGCTGGAACACAAGAAGCTTTAAAAACATGCTGATAGCATGCAATTATGCTATCTTATTTTCTATTATTTATGCTAGTTTTGTGATGATTTTATGAGCTTTTATGCCTATTTCTCTTAATTTTGTAGAAACCAAGCTTGAGGAGTAAAACCAAGTGTTTGGGAGTATTTTGGAGGATATTGGAGCCTTTTAAAGCTTAATTAAAAATTCAAGAAGATTAAAGATGTTATTTGAGCATAAGGCAAGTTTTGGGAGATTCTACATCGAATCATGGTTCCAACGCATCAAACTAGAGGTCATTTGGACACTCGAGCGAAGAGATATAGCAAAAATGGTCAGTATTGTCCATAGCGTCTCGACGCTACGAAAAACGTAAAAACGCTGTTTTTTCGCTAAAACACGCCCGTAAACCATTTTGCTTGCAACGTTGAGACGCTATAAGCAGCGTCTTGACGCTGCTTTGAGATTTCCTATATAAACATCATTTTTTGCGCAGTTTTAGGAGGCCAATTCGAGGGTTTCAGCTCTATTCTCGATTTCAAGCTAAAATTGAGGGTTTAAGGAGCAATTGAGAGCGTTTGTGGAGCATTTAAGAAGATCCAGAGCTCGAGGGACGTGGAGATCACGATGGGAACGTGGGATCGACCATCGTTTGCTAATTTCTTCAGTTTCCTTTAGTTTTAGTTTCTATTTTGTGGCTGTAAATTAGGAACTTAGAGGTTTAATTATATGAATTTAAGTATCTATGTTCCTAATACTTGAGATTTTTATATTAATTGAATTAATTGCTATTAGACTTGAGGTTTTAATTGATTAAATATCTTGATTGAATATTTTTGTTTCATTCATGCTTTTATGTATTTATTGCTTATAATCTATTGATCACAGATTATTTGTTTTATTGGTCTAAATTTGTGCTTGAAAAAGTCTGGTTTAGGCTAGAACTTAATTGCATGACTATTTGTAAATTCTTGCATGAAAGTGGAGAATTCTCTTAGAAGCTCTTAAAAGAAGTTACTTAATGTCTTGCATGCTATTAAAATCTAGATAGATATATTAGATTTATAACATTGCATGAGAGCTAATTGTGCTTGAAAGAGTTAGTTAATACCCTCACTTCTTGGCTTATGGAATATTTGCATGACAAATCTTGGTAGCTTTGGCTATAAGTTTAATTGGTGAAATTAATTTCCTAAGATATTTCTCTCGTATTGTGTCTCCATTTATCTTTTGCTTTCTAGGCTAGCTCTTTAGTTTAGCTTGTTTGCATTTGATTTATTTCTCTAAATAAAGTTAAATGAGAGTAATTGCGGTACTTAAATGAACTGAGAAATTCAATCCCTATGATCGACCCTTGCCACTATTATTGCAAAATTTTAGAGGTTTAGGTTTATAAATATATTTGATAGAGCCTTCGACAAGCTCTTTATCACCTGCCAGAACTATCTCTATATATTTCGAGGTATTTATTGATAACTTTTATTATTTTTTGTTTAATTATAAATAAATCAAAGTCGACCCCAAATTTATTTCTAAATTGTTTAGAAATCACAGTCTTCTGCTGCGAGGTGAAGTGTTTATTACTATAAGTTTTTTAGCCCATTTTTTAAAAAAATAATAATATAAAAAGAAATATGATCTTTTGGTTTTTTTTATATATATATAAATAAAATCGTGCCACATCTCAATACATGATTGGTCCACCCTATTTTGTTTAGGGCCATAAATCGCCATGTGGCATCATGTGAATCATCAGTTTAGTCATGTCATCTATCATATCATCATTTTAACCGTTGTGGTCACTGATAACTCTCATTTATGAGGGTTATTTAACTCTAAAACCTAAGTTTATTGTTGAGAAATTATGTGTTTATTGTTGCAAATCATATCATATAGAGCAAGTTTAAGTAAGAACGAGTCAAGCACGAGTTTTCAACCATGAGTTGTTAAAAGAAAGAATTAGGTGTAAAAGGAAACAATTATTAAAGGATTTAATGTATTTTTATGGTTTTGTACAGAAACTGTCAAATTGCCTAGATTGCGAAAAGCAATTTTAAACAACAGCAAAATTACGTAAATTCCATATTTGAATGATTTTGAAGATGTTTTCTAAAGATATTCTCTTTGATTCTCGACATTGATGGCAAAGATCTTTCCATACATTAAAGTTGACAAAAATCCTAGTGTTTGGAGGCTATAAATGGCCGCCAAAGCTCTCAAATCATTATCTTTGATTCCTCCACAATCTTAGATCCTTGGAGAAGAATTCTACTCTTATTGTACTCTATTTATACCGATTTTGAAGGAATCCGAGTTGCTACACTTGTGTTCAGTCTGATCTCATTCGAAAATCTAGGATTGTAACAACCAAATTCTCCTTGACACAAGGTAAAATCTGGTTAGATTGAGAAAAGCTTAGTGTTTCGCTCCAAATTGCATCGCTTTCAACTTGTTTATTTGTTGTTTTTTCAATTTTGTTTATTGCACTTTATTTTTTAGTTTTTCTTCTCTGTTTCAGTTTTTAAGTTCTAGTTCTGTTGCTGAAAGTTAATCTTTTAGTTCTTCTTTCTTTTCATCTAGATTCCAGTTACTTGTAATCCCATTCTTTACTTTACAATATTTGAATTAATAAAGTTAGGTGTTCAAGTTTATTAACAAGTGTATTTTCTTTTATGAAGTTAAGGAAGCGGGCTTAATATGTAAAAGTAACTTTGCTTTATACTATAGCATTGTTTGCTTTTATTGATTTAATTATTCATTGTTAGTCTAGTTTGATCACCTAGATTAGCATACAAAAATTGAGTCTAATACTAAAAATGTTAGATGAATTTGGTTTTCATAAAAGCAATAGAGGAAAAGAGCTTAGACATAAGACTTTGTTATTAACCCTAGACATAGGGCAAAGCCTCTAAGACCAAAAGAGTTGTGTTTTGATTTAACTAAGTTTGAATTAGCCCTAGACATAGAGGTTTAATTGCTTAGGCTTCTAAAGATGCTTTTGAGTAAGGTTGTGTTGGGATTTATGCCCTAAAGCCTCATAATTAATAATTTATTTAATAATTAATAATAATTTTGATTATTTTATTCGCAATATAATATTATCCATTATATGAAAAATCCAAGGTTATTAGTGTAATCTTGAGCAGTATGTGATTGACATATGGGAGGATCATGTTCAAGAAATAACCTAAAGGGTCATAGTATATGGATAAGGTTTGGTGCTTTATCTTGACAACACTATTGATACGACCCACTTTGTAATATTTACAAATGATTTAATTCAAATTGTTCATGTGAATACATGTGAGTAGGGGTATCTTATACAATGAGTTTTTGTAAGACTGGACCACGAAATATTTAATCTTTCTTTATAAATCTGTTAATTGAGAAGATTAATATTTCATCAGGATGATCATATGCGACTCGATCTTAATCCTGAGTGAGTTATGAACTCCTGCCTGTGAGAGCTTGTCATTTGATTTGCATGGGTGAGAGTAGCTTTTGTAGCCGATTCAATATGTCTACCATTTTGGAGACTTGACCAAATAGGGAGTTGGGAACATAATCTCACAAGATGGAATTCACTCATTTCCATCTAGGTGATCGGTTTATGCTAGACGCAAGTGCACGTGATCAAAGTAATAAGAAACTGGAAGTATTCCAGAGTATCATACCCAAGGGAATATGTTTTAATAAAATGAATTTTAGATGACACAAAATTGTTGACAAATTGTAACTTAAAGTAACCGTGGGTGAAAATGATTTGTGAGGTGTTTTGACTAAAAGAAAAATTGTTTGAAAAACAATAAAATTGAAAAAGGGATTCAAGATGCTAATGCCCCTTTGGAAAGAAAATGCAACAAGAAGACAATTGTAATCGTAACAAACTCAAGAACTTAGTAAACCGAATTCAACTCCTATTCGACATTTTATGAAGTATCTTTAGAAGACTAAGTGATTAAACCTATATTTCTATGGCTAATCTAACTTAGATATTTTTGCACACAACTTTAGTGGTTTTGGAGTCTCTCCCTATGTCTAGGGTCAATGTTTCAGGACTTATGTCTAAGCCTTTTCCTCCATTGCTTTTACGACATTCGCTTCCCTCAACCCCTTCGGTATTAAGTTTAGCTTAACAAGCAACACTAGATGACCAACTATACCCAACATTGAACTCACCAAAAGCAAATAATAGTTCAAGAATTAGCTAGATTATTTTTGCTATCGAGCTTTACATATTTCCTTTAGGGCATTCACAAACTTGAATCCCCAAGGAAATTTAGCTCTTCATAATTAAATTAACAAAAATAGTAAGCTTGAAATTGTAGGAATTCATTGGAACTAAAGAAAATGAAGAGAACAACCAATTTTTCAAGAACCAAGCTAAACTAATTTCAATTTTTCAAAGTCCAACTAATGATAAACTAATGCTAAACTAATTTCTATGGCTAAACTAATGCTGGATTCAATTTTTCAAAGTCCAACTAATTTCAATAAGAAATCACAAGGAAAGGATGAGATAAACAGTGGCTAAATGTTCTGAAATTTAAATAACAGAATGGAAAATTTACAGTAATTGAAGAACAGAAACAAAATTACACTACTCGGCTCAATCGAACAAAGATGCTCTTAACCACTACCAACATTCGTTGTTGTGAGATTGAAGAGAGTTTAGAGATGGAGATGTATAAGAAAATTCCAGTACAACAACTAAAAGAAAATGAAAATAACAGTCTGCTGCAATCAGTGAAGAAAACCCAAAAAATATAAACGAAATTCTTCAACAATCGAGCTCCCTCTTACTGTCTTCTTCTCCAAAATATATAGGGACTTCATGCTAGGGTTTCTCTCTTGGTTGATGGACAACTACAGCTCATAATCTAGCTGAAATAGTGGGTAGTTCTCGCTCAAAATCCCGAAATTTGCGTTTTTTCTTAATTTTCAGATCTGTCAAAATTGCAATTACATAGCAATTGCAATGTTGTTGCATTCCGTAAAAATCTTGCATCAAAACATTAAGTAAGTGTGAATTTTTTTCTTCTTTTATTTTCTTTTCTCAACTTACTTAATTTAAAAGATGTCCAACAATAATGTAATTAAATTTAACAACTTTTCTATTTTTCATTAAATAATATGAATAAAAATCACAAGTATAACTAAGTTTAAAGGTCAAATAATCCTCATGAATGAGAATTATAAATAGGGTAAGTAAATGAGTACTTCCCTTCAGTGTTGATTTTTGGACTTGAACAATGGGGTCCCACCCTCTCACTGGCCGAGAGGGACTTAGTTTATAATTAGATTATAAACAGATTGTTCATTAGAGGATCAATGGTACTTATGGTGCAAGATGTAATTATAGGGGTAAAACGGACTTTTGACCCAACTGTAATTATGAACAACTCGTGAAGGATCGACTTGTTTGTGTAAGACTGGACCACGAAATATTTAATCTCTTTTTATAAATCCATTAATTGAGAAGATTAATATTTTATCAGGATGATCATATGCGACTCGATCTTAATCATGAGTGAGTTATGAACTCTTGCATGTAAGGGCGTCCTTTGATTTGCATGGGTGAGAGTGACTTTTGTAGCCGATTTAATATGCCTACTGTTTTGGGAACTTGATCAAATAGGGAGCTAGGAACATAATCTCACAAGATGGAATTCACTTCTTCCCATATAGGGTAAGTAGATGAGTAGTTCCCTTAAGTACTGATTTCAGGACTTGAACAATGAGGCTCCACCCTCTCACTGCCCCGAGAAGGACTTAGTTTATAATTAGATTATAAACAGATTGTTCATTAGAGGATTAGTGGTACTTAAAGTGCAAGATATAATTATAGGGGTAAAACGTACTTTTGACTCAGTTGTAATTAAGAACAATTCATGAAAGATCGACTTGCATGTAATGATTATATCTATGGACACAACTTGTCCTACAATGCATAAGAGTGCAACTCTAGGTCTATAGTGAAGTGACCTATAGTTATTGAATAAAAATTAATTAATTAAAGAGTTTAATTAACTGATTTTGTATCATTAGAGTTTATAATCTGCAGGTCTATAAGGTCCCCTTGCTAGCTCATAGTAACACAAAAAGATTAATTTAGTTGAAAGAAAATTTTGAAATGTTTAAATTAATATTTAATATATTACATATATTAAATATATAAGAAAAAATATATTTATTGTATTTGATACATTAAATATTAAAATAATTAATGTATATTAGATACATTAAATAAAAGATATTTATAGAATTTGAATAAGATTAGAATAAATAAATATTATAGGAGATTTGAATGAGATTCAAATAAATATAAGATATATTTTAATATATTAGATATTAAAATATAATATTTTAATTATGACAAATATTTTTCCTTGGTCTCTATAAGTATGACCCTTGGGTTGAGCCATTAGACATAACACATATCTCATTAGTAGAGAATTAGAGAATTCTCTCTAGATCTCTTCCTTTCCAATCCCTTTTGGATTTTCTTTCAAGATGCTTCCCACAAGTCTTGGTCCTGTGTTCGAGTCATAGCCAAAAAAATTTTATAGAAGAGATGAAGATCTGTCAAAAATATCTCCATATTTACTTCAAGTAAGTTTGCTTAACCTTAATTTTTAGTTTAATTTTAAATAAAATCAAAGACGATCAAATGCTTCCACTGCAGAGTGAAACGTTCATTCCTTCAGGTTGAATATAAGTTGAATTCAGTTTACTTTGATTTGGTATTTGAGTTAGAAATTGCAATTGCATATTAGGCCACAATTCCTTTCAAAGGGACAAAAGCATGTTTGAATCTCTCATTTATCATTATTATTATTTTTTTCAAAAACAACTATCTCAATTATTGTTTTATACTAGTTACCTAATTTGCACTCTTGAGGACATGTTTGCCTATATTTTGAATTTTCTTGCATTTGATCCCTTGGGATTTGATACTTGGAATATTTCTACTTTATTACTTATTTGATAGTGTGCACTTGCACTAGACTGTGAACTTTTTACATTTAAAGGTTTTCAACTAAAGGTGTACACGTTTTCAGTCTATCAGTTGCCACGTCAGTAAAATTTGATCGTTGGTGCCCATGTCAACTGCCACATCAACATTTTTTGCCACATAGGTTTCCCACTTCAAATTTATTTTGGTCATGACTGTTCTGTTTGAACTCTGATTTGAGTGATTCTAAAGGCGTTGGAACTGTTGTTTTGAGTTCTACGTTGTGAGCACTTTAAAACAATAAAATTGTTGGTAAACAAAATTATGTTTGTTACAATCAAAACATTAATTGATTAATTAATTTAAGATTAATGGCCAAAGAGCCAATAAATTGATAAATTGATTAGAGTTCAAATGTGTTTATAAACTACAAAGACTAAATCATTACATAATAAAAATTAACTCTTAATATTGATGAGATTTTTTACGATAGAGATTAAATTGTTACAAATTTGAAAGTGTAGAGACTAAATTGTTACATACTAAAGTTCAAGGACTAAATTGGTACAAATTTGGAAGTATAAAGACTAAATTGATACAAAATAAAATTTAGGGACTAAATTGTTACTTTCATGAAAGTTTAGGGACCAAAAGCATTTTTAACAAAAATATATATATATATTTTTAAGGTTAGATTACAAGTTTAGTTTCTGAACTTTTAAGTTTGTGCCTAAAAGTTCTTTAAACTTTAAAAAGTGTCAATAGGTCTCTGAACTTTAAAAATGTTTAATAGGTTCATAAACTTTCAATTTTTTGCCAATAGGTCCTTGATATATTTGAAAATTTTAAAAATTAAATGATATATTAGATATAAAATTTAATTTTATGTCTAATAAGAATCTAAACTTTCAATTTTATGTCTAGTAGATCTGTGAATTTAAAAAAAACGTCAAATAGGTAAATGATTTATTAGATACAAAATTGAAAATTCAGAGACTTATCAAGTACAAAATTGAAAGTTTAAGAATCTATTAGTCACTTTTTAAAGTTCAATGACCTATTGGATACAAAATTGAAAGTTCAAGGACATATTAGATAATTTTTTAAGTTGAAGGACCAAATAGACATAAACCTAAAAGTTCATGTACTAAATTTGTAATTTAACCATATTTTTGTAGGCCCAATTTGATAACCTTTTGGTTTTTTATTTTTTAAAATTAAGCCTATAAATACTATTTTCACTTATGGATTTTCTCGTTTTGTTATCTACTTTTTTTACATATGTTTTCAAAAACCAAGTCAAGTTTGGAAAACTAAAAAAAAAAAAAAATTCAAAAGGTTGTCTTTGTTTTTGGAATTTGGCTAAGAATTCAAATATATTTTCTAAGGAAGATGAATGTCATGGTCGAGAAAACAAACCCAATTTTTAAAAACGACAAAAAACCAAATGATTATAGAAAAAAACTTGTTCAGCTTAAACTACACTCAAGTCTTGTGCTGCTCACTTTACAATCATAAAACAAAATTATGTGATTATAAAGTGGGCACAACCCTTGAGTATAAAAAAAAATTATGTGATTATAAAGTGGGCACAACTCTTGAGCATAAAAAAAAATTATGTGATTATAAAGTCGGCACAACCCTTGAATAAAAAAAAATTATGTGATTATAAAGTAGACACGTGACACTTGCGTATAGGATGTGAAGTTGTTCTCATATATATATATATTGATCACGAAGATCTCATAAAGCTCAGGTTTGGTCAAATGGTATCATTTTCATTTACGTGCGCAACCACAACCATTTCCTCCATTTCTGTCTGACCTGCAACAGCTTCTCTCTCTCTAACCCTCATCGCAAGCCAAGCAAAATAGCGCATTAACTCCACATTTCACCATCAACAAGGAATCGCAGAGCTCTGAGGGATACAAAACGAAAGAAAGAATGGCAACAGAGGCGTCGGCGGAGGCCATGGCAACGGTGGCCGAGAAGTCCCCAATCACTTCAGACAGGAAAGTCCGAGGCGATCTCGACACCAAGCTCCCTAAGCCATGTGAGTCGTCCAAAATCTGTGCCCTAATTTCCACGTAATCGAACGATCTTCACTTTGTAGGACCAGATTTGGTCGATTGATTTCAAATACAGAGGCGATGAATCATGATGATGCTTGAAAATCGATTAATTCGTACTTCTTTTCTTTTGAATCTGGCTGGAGGTGACGTTCGTTTCTCTGTGTTTTTGCAGATTTACCTAGGGCTTTGGCGGCACCTGATTCAGAAAACATCAATGGAACTTGGGGCCACAAACACAATGGAATGTCTGTGCTTCAACAGCATGTAGCCTTTTTTGATCAAGATGATGATGGCATTATTCGCCCTTGGGATACGTATCGAGGTATGCCTCTATGCACTCTGTTAATGGAGAGATTCACATTCAATCGCTGGGATCAAGGATTAAAATGTTTGAGATGCCAATTCAAGCATAGATAAAATATCTTTGGAGTAGAAAAAAAATTCAAATGTGGATGTTGACCGAAATATAGATGCCTCAAGTTTTGGATATAATGAATGGATCTTCTGTGCCAACCTTGAACTTAGATCAATTGGTTAAGATGTATATCTTCGACCAAGAGAGATTCAAATTCTCAGTCCTATATGTTTAACTATATATAGTACATTAAATTACAAATTTAGGCTTTAAATATTTTAATTTAGTCTTTAATGATTTGGACTTATTTTAAATTTAGTACTATGATTTAGTTAAATTTTACAAATCATCCCTAAACTATTTTTTACTCGAAAATTAGTTTTTCTTCTATTTTTTACATTGTCCAGTTAGCCCAAATAGAAATGTCGGCTCATTGCCACATAAAAAGATGCTTCATTATGGTCATGAGTATGACATGGACAATAGGCAAAAATACAGGAGAGCCATAGAAAACTTTAAATTTTTAACTTTTTTATATAATATTTTTTGATATAAAACAAACTAAAGAGCAATTATCCCTCAACTTCCTTCTCCACCCCGCCCTGCTAACCACCTTTTCAACTTGAGGCTAATATATTCAATATAGAATTTTAATATAGATATTTAGATACATATAAGATGTACAGATTGAGCAATTTTATGCAATTCTTTTATATGTTATATTTATAGTTTTTTTAATATGAACGTTCATGGGTTGGCCTAGTGGTCAATAAGAAGGAATGGGTTCAATCCATAGTGGCCACCTATTTAGGATTTAATATCCTACGTCTTTAAGCAATATTTTACTAACTTGAATATAACTCAACTGGTCAAGGCATATATCTTCGACCAAAAGGTCAAAGGTTTGAATCTCTCCATCTTACATGCTATTGAACTTAAAGAAAAAAAAAAGGATAAGCAAAATTTTAATATATCTTCACAGTTATTAAGTAATTTTATAGTGATATCATTTTATCAAATTTTCTTCCTTGTAACTTCTATAATTTACCATCTATATCGATATTTAGTTTTACAATTTGGGGAGCTTTCGTTTGTATGAAATTGAAACCATAACATTTGATTTACAAAGCATAATTTCTATATATATGTTTTCAGCTCTTTAAGCATTGATGACGAAGTCTTTTTGTAATTATTCAATAGGTCTCGTTCTATTTGATCGGAGTCCCTTTTTTTAGTGGGACTCCCTTTTGCGGGCTTGGTTTTTTAGATGCTCTCTTTCATTTTTTTTTTTTTTTTGCAATAAAAGTTTGGTTATTCATAAGAAAAAAAAAATGTTTTCAGGATTTCGAGCATTGGGATTCAATGCCATTGCATCTTTCTTCTTTATGATCTTTATACATGGAGCACTGAGTTATGCTACTCTCCCTGTAAGCAATCAACTTTTTGGCTTTATAATTAATAACGGATGCATGAGAAGGAAAATAAAATTTATTTTTAACCGTACTTTCTAACAGCTCCATGAGAATAATGAAAACCACTAAAGTTATTTTTAGCTCTAAGTTGTTAATATCTGTATCCAATGGCTTTCTGTGCAGACCTGGATACCTTCACCTTTCTTCCCAATTTATATAAAAAACATCCACAGGGCAAGGCATGGAAGTGATTCAGGGACCTATGACACTGAAGGAAGGTGAGTTCTGTTTGGAAGGCATGCTTTATTAGGTTTAAATCTCATTTTGGTCCAACTTTTAGATTTTTTCTATTTCGGCCCCTTAGTCTTTAAATCTTCTTTTTTTTTTTTTTTTTTTTTAATTTTAAAGAAAAGAACCATTGGTCCTTAACTTTATTTTACTTTAAATAAATCGAGAGCATAGTTTCAAGAAAGATAATTTTAATTTTTAGAACACCGTTGGCGAGAGATGATTTCTACGACAATCTCCTAACCCTTGAACAACTCTAACATTACTCCCGAAAAGTCATAGAAGTGAATAATTTATCCCTTTTACCCTTGTTCGAATTTCTAGATCCTTTTATGAAAGCCCAAGTTGCTCGATCCATAAATTTTATTAGGTAATCATAGTCTGATAAAATTAGTTAATATCCTGTCTGTGCAGATTCATTCCAGCACACCTTGAGAATATGTTCAGCAAATATGGTCGCACTCGTCCTGATAAGCTTACATTGAGAGAGATCTGGCACATGACCCAGGCTAACCGTGATACTTTCGACTTCTTTGGCTGGTCTCTCTTTCTCTCTCTCTCTCTCATAAGATGATTGCCAATACTGGCTAAATATATGTTTTAGTCTCATCGTTAAAAGTTTTTTTTTTTCTCGGTATAGTTCTTATTG
This sequence comes from Trichosanthes truncata, assembly GCA_033996785.1. Classification (NCBI taxonomy): domain Eukaryota; kingdom Viridiplantae; phylum Streptophyta; class Magnoliopsida; order Cucurbitales; family Cucurbitaceae; genus Trichosanthes; species Trichosanthes truncata. The sequence goes on along the minus strand of JAWPNB010000004.1, from coordinate 28,685,710 downwards.
TTTAAAAAGTTTTAATTTAGCCCCAGGTCTTTCAATTATACTCTTTTTAATAGGAAAGGTTAAAATTGATCGAAAACAAGCTTACATCGAATGACATGATATACTTAGTCAGCTGATAGAAATTAAGAGGAAGAATTAAGTTACTTAAGAGAGGAAAATTAAAGCTCCATTTGATAACCTTTTCATTTTCTATTTTTGAAAATTATACTTGGTTCTTCACAAATTTGTTAGATAAGCTTTTCACCTTCCTTACAAACCCATTTAAATTCCAAGTCAAATTTTAAAAACAAAATCAAAATTTTTAAAAACCACCTTTTTTTAGTTTCAAAATTTGGTTTGATTTTTTAAAATGTTTTTACAAAGTAGGCAATAAAGCAAGAAAACTATAGGTAGAAGTAGTGTTTATAAACTTAATTAAAAAAAAAAAAAGAAAACCAAAATCAAAATGGTTATCAAATAAGGCATTTTTTTTTTGTTGTGAATTTCTTTAAAATTTGAAGAAGGAATTGGAAGCTTCTCTCCTAATTCCTCTATTAAGTTCTTGCTAACTTACTAAATATCATGTATATTTATTATTAGCCAATTTTAACATTAATCAACGAAAAAGGGTATAATTAATTAAAATATATTAAAAGGTAAGGGATTAAATTGAAACTTTTGAAACAACAAGGACTAAATTGAAAAAACACAAAAATTAGAGACTAAAATATATATTTAGCGGTTTGTTAATTATGATATCTAAGTTTGTTTATATAATATTGTGAGGTATTAATTTGATGTAGGGCTGCAAGTAAATTGGAGTGGGGAGCTTTATATGTTCTTGCGAAGGACGAAAATGGTTTCTTATCAAAGGAAGCAGTGAGGCGTTGCTTTGATGGTAGCCTATTTGATTACTGTGCCAAAATGCAAAATGGTGCTGTTGATAAAATGGGGTAAACAGAAAATGATGAATCCATTTTTTTTTAAGAAAAAAAGCTCTATAGGATCATATTTCTTTTATTCATTCTTTCTTTTTTTTTTTAATTTTTTTTGGTCATAACATCCAACCAAATCTTGTCTATTCTTTTTATTCTTCTTTTTTCAATATTGGTTGGTTAATAGACAGGCGCAAGCTTGAGACCTGAGATACTTTTAGAAACATCTATTAGATATTAATTTGGGAGTGATTTGTTTTTATTTCTGTAATTGGCCCAAATTATAACTATAAACTTTCAATTTAGTACTTTCGTTAGTTAAATTTTTTCAGTTTATTTATTTATTATTATTTTTTAAGGCTAAATTATAAAAAAATACCTTTAAACTTTGTCATTTGTTTAAAAAATATCCTTATTCTTTCAAAAGTTGCAATATTGCTCTTGACCTTTTATAAAGGTTTCAAAACTACCCTTAGAGTAGAAATCCCTTAGAATGTTAGACAAAAATTCGATGTGGCAATGTTTGGAATGATGTGAAGGTGACTAGGATGCTTGCTTGAATTAAGTTTAAGAGAACGACATTCATACACGTTGACGTTCAACATTTTAACGGCATTTTTGAAGCGTTTATGAAAGGCTAAGGGTAATATTACGACTTTTGAAAGATTAGGGGTATTTTTAAAATAAATGACAAAGTTCAGGAGTATTTTTTATAATTTGGCATTTTCTTAAAAAATTTATGAATAGGTAGGAGTATTATTGTGGATGGATGATTTTTGTTTAGATGCTTGGTTCTTCCGATTGTGTTGGATGCCATTTAGGGGCCGTTTGTTTCGTGGTAATCCAAGATTCCCATGGAATGGGTATCTGGATTACTTCGTTTGTTTTGTAGGAATGTAAGATACCTGGGCATATTAAGATGCCCGAGTATCCTAGGATGTCCATTCGGAGGGCATCTGGTTAAATTTGGATGCCCTTTTGAAACATGGGTTTTTAAGATTCTCACGTTGAGGGCAACTGCTAATGACATATTTACCCCTAATCAATTTTCTTAATTTTACATTTTTATTTTATTTAAAAATAAATTAATGAATTTATGCACTAATAAACGATCAAATGTAGTTAGCTATATTTATATTTTACATTTAGATATAAAATAAAGCTTATTTAAAATTGAATTAATATTTAATATTAAATATTTTATAAAAATATCAAACTAATATAAATTAATTTGTTCTACAAAATAACACATAAATATTAGTATAAAATAAATTGATATACAAATATAATATTAAATTAACAACACCAAAATGCATGTGATATCAATTTAATTATATTAAACTAATAATTAAATTATGTAAAGGTTAGCAAGGACATTATTGGTATAACACATAATCTTAAGACATTCCTATATATAAATCATGCAAAACAAACATGACTATCTAAATATTCTCAGATATCCTTATAAATTTTTCTGAAAAACAAACATGGTAATCTAAAGATGCCGGACATCTTAAATTCCAGACATCTAAGATTCTAGGCATCTGAAGATGTCGGAAATCATGATTCCTTAAAAACAAACGGCCCCTTAGCAAGATTTGATCATTTTATTGTTGAGTTTGAATGATTTTTACCTGGTATTTGGTTTTGTGGCTAGGTTTGGTGTGTGCCTTTTTTTTTTTTTTTTTTCTTTTTAGTTCAATAATTGATGGGGTAGGAGATTAAACCATTGACTTGTAAGATGATAATAGTTGCTTTATCACTGATTTATGTTCGAATTGGCAGACCATTTCTTGCTTCATTTGGCAGACCATTTCTTGCTTCATTTTGCTTTATTGGTTTATTGTAATTTATTGTGTAGTTCTAGATAGATTTCAAAAAGGTGTTGTTTACAATTTTAAAACTACCTCACTAAATCTAATTACGTGGGTAAAACGAATCTCTACCAATTTTTATGTAAGACACATTGGTTCTAAGGGTATCAAGCTTATAACAAATTAATTGACTGATAAGATTTGTGAAATTAAAGTAGTAAGTTCAAGGATTGAATTATTTTTTGGAATTCATTCAAGGATTGAATTAAGGGGCATTTTATTGAACTAAAAAAATTGACATTTTAAACTTAACTCAATTAGACATACTAAAATTTCCAACTCAAATAAATCAAATTATATGATGAATCTAGTCTAACCCAACCGTATATTACTTGAAACTTTTTCAGTTTAAAAATAGTAGTTTAATGCATGTTTTGTTATTTCATAAACTAAAGGTCCATCTGGTATGCAATTCAGGTTTTTTTTTTCTTTTCAGATTTACTGAATCAGTTAATCTAATGAGTTCATGAATGAATATTTGTTTGGTAGGCTTGTTTTTAAGACTATTTTTGGATCCTAAGTTCCAAATAGTGAAAATTTTCACAACAATATATTTATGTTTTAGTGTATCTAAACCAAGATTTAAAATGTCGATGTTGATAAAAATGTCGAGATCTCAATTTTATGAAATTGTCGATTGATATTTTTGAAAAAAAAATTAAAACAAGAAAATTAAAAAAATATTTAAATTAATAAATAAACATTTTACAATTATTAGATAAGTTAAAATGCTTAATATTAATATTATATTTACATTAGTTATATTTTGTTGCTATTTTATCAAATTTTCACGATATAATGGAAATTTTGATTCATCCATCATGTTGATATGTCAATATAAATTTAGGGGGCGTTTGGAGCACCGTTTCAAAATCAGAACTCTTGGAATCAGAACCCTAGGGGGTTTGTTCTGGGGGTTTGAAAATCTAGGAATCAGAAAACAATGTTTGGAGTGCAGTGTTCTGAAGTCTGGGAATCAAAAAACAGTGTTTGGAGTGCACTGTTCAAAACCATCCAAACCTAACACAGTGTTCCAAACGCCCCCTTAATATATCGATCCAAACTTTAAATTTGAAAATATAAAATGCAAAATTACATTAAGAAGTACAAAAAAATTAATTAACATAAAGCATATTCATGAATTAATTAATAATAGTTAATATTCAACCAAATATTTAGTTGATAACTACAATTATTTTATTGTTTATAAATAGAAAAAAAATATCTTTTTGGTTCATGAGTTTTCAAAATAAACCTTTTTAGACCCTAAGTTTTGAAAAATAGGTTTAAAAAGTCCCTCAAGTAATTTTTTTATTATTTTAATGTGACATGAAAAATTAAAATATTAAAAAATAATAAACATAATAATAAACCTTTTCTCTCCTCTCACTCACCTCAAGTCCCCACCCCCTCTTCTCCTCTCACACGACCACCCCTTCTTCATCCTCCATCTTCTTCACACTTCTCTTTTCTTCATTTCTTCAAAATTGCCCATAAAAGAACTCATATAAAGATATGTTGAACTCTTCTGCCACTCATTTCTCTCTAAAAAACCTCCTCTCATTTCTCTCTCTATAAAACTTCTTCCAACTCATCATTCAGTCTAATTCTACAGTAATATATATATATAATTGTCCAATGTTCTTCTCTAACCTATGTAACTTAAATTTAAGTGACTTCCATATGTGTAGGGGAAGAACAAAATTGTCATATGAATAAGAAAATAGGATTTGAATTTTTCACCGAAGAACCAGTCGCTTGATGGAAGTGAAAAGGACAAATAGTTGAAGAAAAAGTTGTTAAGAAAAAGACCCATAAAGTTTCATCTTCAAACTTCTTTGAAACAGAGCCTAGCCTAAAGGAAATTTTCTGAATTTCAAAGAAAGAAAATTGTGGCTCGTTGACTTCATGAAGTTTGGCCCCAAAACTAAAATTATGGATCCACATGAAATTGATTACTTTCATCCTCCAACTAAATCCCAATTGTGAAATTTGAGTTTCTAGTAGGGCATAGAATGTAGTAAAAGTAAAACCCTTGAGGGGTGAAGTGGGATTGAGAGAAGGTGAATTGGAATTGGGTTTTGATGAAATGGGCATAGATTTGGTGAGTCTTTCCTAGATTCAAATGCCCTGAAAAATTGTAGAATTGGACTGAATGATGAGTTGGAAGAAGTTTTATAGAGAGAGAAATGAGAGGAGGTTTTTTAGAGAGAAATGAGTGGAAGAATTGTTCAACATATCTTTGTATGAGTTCTTTTATGGGCAATTTTGAAGAAGTGAAAACAGAGAAGTGTGAAGAAGATGGAGGATGAAGGGGTTGGTTCTGTGAGAGGAGAAGAGGGGTGGGAGCTTGAGGTGAGTGAGAGGAGAGAGAAGGTTTATTATTAATATTATTAATATTTTAATTTTCCACGTGGCATTAAAATAATAAAAAAAATTATTTGAAAGACTTTTTAAACCTATTTCTCAAAATTTAAGGACTAAAAAAGTCTATTTTAAAAACTCAGAGACCAAATGATCTTGTTTTCTAGAGACCAAATGAACTTGTTGCTAAAAACTCAGAGACAAAAAAGATATTTTTTTCTTATAAATATATTACCAAACACATTTTAAATAACTTCTTAAATTGAAATCTACTTTCCAAATATATACGCATATACGTAGAGTAAAATTCAATTTTCACTAAATCCTTGTTTGTCGAATTTTTGTTTTTATATTCAAATATCTGTTTTCAAATCTAACCACACCAATCATATTCTAAAATTTTGAATCAATTTATCAAGAACGATTTATGAATTATTAAGTGAAATGAAATTAGAATGTAAAATGTCAAAATAACTTCTCTTCATAATATTTTTAATTAATAAATTCAAGTCTTCAAATCAACTCACACTAATTTTAGAATAACCATTAAACTAATCCAAACAACTTTTTTAAAGTAAGATCTAACTTCCAAGTCTATTACTAAACACATATTCAAAAATTGAAAACATAAAATAAAATTCTACTTTTACGAAATCCATTGGTTGTCAAATTTTTGTTTTCAGATCACCAACTCGCACCAATCATATTCTAAAATTTTGAATCAATTTATCAAGTTAGATTTATAAAATAAAATTAGAATATGTAAAAATAACCCCTCTTCATAATATATTTTTAATTAATGAATTCAAGTCTTCAAATCAGCCCACACTTATTTTAGAATAACTATTAAACTAACTCAAACTCATAACTCGACTCATAGAAGTTTAATATATTTGTAGCCAAACCAACTAAAATGGTTGGGATCGCGTTGCTTGAATCTCTAAACTACTGACTCAATTTTTTGAGCTGCTTTGATAGAATTGATGAATCAACGAATAAAATATAAATTGAGTTTAATACTAGGTTAGATTACGAGTCAAGTCTCTCAACTTTTAGATCTATGTCTATTTGATCTATGAACTTTAAGAAGTGTCTAATAAGTCTCAAATAAATCTCTGAATTTTAAAAAGTATTTAATAAGTCATTTTTCAAGTTTTTCAGTTGTCTCTAATAAGTCTCTAACCTATTTGACAATTTTTTTAAAAAAAATTCATAGACTTACTAGACACAAAATTAAAAGTTTAGGATCCCATTAAACATAAAATTCAATTTTATATTTAATAAATCAATTAGTTTTTTAAATTTTTGAACGTGTCAAGGACCTATTAGACATAAAATTGAAAGTTCAAGATCTTATTAGACATAAAATTGAAAGTTCAAGATCTTATTAGACATTTTTAAAGTTCAAAGACCTATTAGACATAAAAAATTAAAAGTTCAAGAACTTATTAGACATTTTTTAAAGTATAGGAACCAAATAGATACAAACCTGGAAGGGTAATTGCTAGAAATAGTACAAAATATTTTTCCGTTTATATAAATAGCCCATTTTTAAGAAACTTGTTTCCATAGTACTTCCCGATCTCTTCCCGGCCAAGATCGTCACCGAAAAATGACAAAAAAAAGTTTTCATCTTCTCCTTCCCATTCTCTCTCTCCGTGCTTTTTTGGTGGTGATCTTTGAGACCGACTTCGAGAAGGACAAAAAAAACTGGTGTTGATCTTGGAGATCACCACCAGAAAAAGGTGCATCAGATTTTTCTGTCTTTCTCGATGCCCGAGATCATCACTAAAAAAGCATCGAAAAAGCATGGAGAGAGAAGCTTTTGGATTTTGATTATTTTTTTGTTGGATTTGCCAAACTTTTCCAGTTGGGATTCATCCATGTCTCGGTTGGAATTCATCAAGAGGCTAGCCGGTGGTTCAAAGAAGAGAATGGGAATGGGAAGATAAGAAAACTTTTTTTTTTGTCATTTTTCGGTGACGATCCCGACCGAGAAGAGATTAGAAAGTGCTATGAAAACAATGCGTTCAAAATGGGGCTATTAATGTAAGACCCAAAACTTTTTGTGTTATTTCTAGCAATTACCGAAGTCCAAGAATTAAACTTGTAATTTAACCTTGCTATTAATATTAAGAGCCAATTAATATTTTGATATATCATATGCAAATTAACGAAATCTAAAAACATAAACAAAAGTAATACTAATATGAATATAAATGTTACTGCAAATTACTTTTGGTCATTTAAATTTGAAATTGATTTCTATTTAATCCTCAAGGTTTCAAAATCAACACTTCAAAGATTCTAAAATTGACACTTTCTAAAGAGTTTCAGTATGTTGACCATACCATGACCATACAAAGATTGTGCATTAAGGGGTTAACTTCTGAATCAACCAACTTTATTCGATGACAAGGATATTAGTTTAACTAAATCAAGACATTTTCTTAATCCAATTTGCAATTTTATAACTATTACTATAAAGTTTACTTCCTAAACTGCTGCATCTATGAATACTTCTTAAAAGACGGAGAGAAAAATAATGAAACTCTCAAACTAGCTAATATATTTTTAAAAGGGATACATGGTAAAAACACTTTTTTTTTTAATTCAATGACATGTGGGGTGAGAAGATTCAAACCTCCGACCTCTTGATTGAAAGTATATATTTTAACCAGTTGAGCTATGCTCAAGTTAACGTAGAGTAAGAACACTTCAAATAGAGGAAAGTATGGAAAAAAAAACATGTTCTATTATAAAGAACAAAAAGTCGAGTATTCTAAAATGTAAAGAAAACTGTACGAAGTTCTAAAGTTGTGAAATAAAATATTGACATACCGATGCTCATAACAGACACCTACAGTACTTTCTCATTCTTGCAATAGGTGGTGGGTCTCAGTTGTTGCAAGCCATCACCTGAATCATGAACAAGCACAAAATTAGACTTGGAATACAACAAACGTGTATCTAATCGTTAACTTTAAAAAATGTTTAACAAGTTTTTAAACTTTTAATTTTGTGTCGAATAAGTTCTTAAATTAAAAAATGTCTAGTAGGTGTTTGAACTTTTAATTTTATGTCTAATAAGTCTAACTTATTAGATATTTATTAAAATCTACGAACCTATTAGATATAAAATTAAAAGGTCAAAGTTTTATCAGACACAGAATCACAATTTTGTGAATTTTTTAAAAAAAGTTGAATAAGTTAGGAATTTATTAGAAACAAAATTGAAAGTTTAGTGACTTATTAAACGTTTTTTTTTTAAGTTTAAGAACCTAAAAACATTGGGAAAAAATCACCCAAAATTTGTCATGTTGTATCAATTTTGACCCTAAACTTTCAATGTCATCAAATTGCACTCCAAATTTACATAAGTGTTGCAATTTTAGTCCTCTAATAAGTTTCCTTTTGCAAAACCGGTGAAAAAACTATTCTCATACGACCTGACAATTTTGAATATTTAGGCCCCATTTGATAACCATTTGGTTTTTTATTTTTAGTTTTTGAAAATTAAGCATATAAATATTACTTCCACCTATGAGTTTCCTTATTTTGTTATCCACTTTTTGTGTATATTTTCAATAATCAAGCCAAGTTTGAAAATTAAAGAGAGTAATTTTCAAAAACTTGTTTTTGTTTTTGGAGTTTGACTAAGATTTCAAATGTTTTCTTAAGACATATGAAACTCATTGTAGAGAAATGATGAAAAAACAAACACAATTTTCAAAAATCAAGAATCAAATAGTTATCAAACGAGGTCTTAATTTTTTAAAATTAATTTTCAAGTAAAATTTTATTATTTTATTCAAAATTTGAAAAAACGAAAGGTAAGAAATTGCTATCTACACATTTATATTTCTTTCTTCTATTTTTAAAAAAAGAAAACAAGAAATAAAATAAAAGAAAGAAAGAAGAAACAAAACATAACTAAACGGAGGACCCTAAAGAAGTCGTATTTCGCTGTGGACTAGAATGCACTTGATTTTCTAAATTTGTTTCGCCTGAAAAACTCACCTGGGAAAATTTCTGATGAATCAGATAAATAACGCAAACGATGAAGGAGTGGCCCCCTTTATTCCTCGTTTATTGCTCCACTCAACCTGCAACCTATTCCCATACCAAACACACAATAGTCATCAGACTATTAACAAATAAGTATGACTAATGTGCATATTTTTCACTAACATCCTATGCAAGTTGATGTAATAGATTTCAAGATTCTTTTTTAATCACTTTGTTGTTACTTATTTTAATGATTTTGGGATGGAGTATCGATACAAGAGGATTGATGAATAATTCCATGCTTAGATAGGTACGACCAAGGGCATTAGAAAAGTACTCACCAAGATTTTCTCCTCAAAACTTTAAAGAAAACATCAAACTGAGTTTGAATTTTAGCATGAAAATTACAAAAGTGAGAAAACAACTCAAAATGATTCTTCATAAAAAACATATAACCAAGTTATATGAGAGTAATCATCAACAAAGGTAATGAAATATCAAAATTCAGTTTTGGACACAACTGGATAAGAACTCCAAATATCAGAATGAACTAATTTGAAAGATGCACTTGCTTGCTTATCGTTTATATAGCTTGAACTATGATGATGGAATTTGAAAATTTGACATTGAGTCACAATTTAATGAAGACACGTTATGAAACTGAGGACACGACTTTCTTAGCATTGAAAGAGATGGATGACCTAGACGACAATGGGCACCAAGAGAAGAAACGACTCCAATAAAAGAACAACTTTCAGTACTTGATAAAAAAAATACAAAGCCCTCTATATTCATGCCAAATCTTCTTCATCACAAGATCCTGAAACAAACAATAGCTAGGATATAATGGAACATAACAATTATGGTCACGATTGAGTTTACTAACAACAATCAAATTAAAGGAAAGTTAAGGTAAACGTAGAACACAGAACAAAGAAAGAGATACGGTTTGATTTACCGTACCATATCCAAGAACAATAGATTTTGATCCATCTACTAAAGTAACATTAGCAATAGATGTAAATGACAAACGAGTGAAAAATAAATTAGGATACTTGTCATTTGATCGACAACACTAGAGTCTATGACCCATTTGGTAGATGATGAAAGAAGACAATTATTCACATTACTTGACCAAGGAATGGTTGTAATATTGGTAAATATAGATAATGAAGAAGATGCTTTTGATGATTTCTAGTACTATTTAAATTTAGCAAACTTGGGTACAAATTAACACATGGCTTTTTAGATGAAGCATAGATAGATTGAGTCCTCAATTGAATCACATTAGATATCACCTCGAGCTTTCTTTCAACCATAGTTCATGAAAAATGTAGAAACAAAAAAAAAATCTAATCTAAATCCACAAAATCAGAACCAAATGACCACACAACTTCTAAAATTTTTATATGAATGGAGTCCCAATAAAAGAACCTTAATTCTTTTCCAAAGCAACTTCAAACCTGAGTTGATCTTGACCAAGACAACCACACAAACAAGTTGAAAATAGCAAGAAAAGGCAAACCAAGGTTAGAGGGGATTCTGGCCACACACACGCCCTCATTTGTCGACACGTGGGACACTGACGACATAAACTTCTAGGGGCATGTGTGGCCCACGCGTCGATGATCTTCCAACGAGACATTGGGGTTTGTTGATCGACAGTTAGGCTTTCTTTTTGGTTGGATGGTGATAGAAAAAGAACCCTTTAGGGTAGAGTTCCAAACTCCAAACCCTAATGGTTCAAAAAATAACTCATAAAATCCTAATTGCTCTAGGAAAAGACCTAGTGCTCTAGTACCATGTTAATGTAAGAGATCAAATACAAGAGACACATTCTATACACTAGAGTTAAATATATATAGGCACATACGGAAGTCCTAAACTAATAATAGTAAAATTACAATAAAGGACAAAAGACTAATAAGCTCCTATATTCACATATATACTGTAACACTTTGAAACATTTAGAATCCATGAGGTACTCACTACCAAACCACCCTCCAAAATCTTGCGTTCAAGCTTTGGAAAATGTAGGGTGTGTTTGGTTGGTGAGTTAGAAACAAAAGATTTAATAGAAAACGAAGTTGAATGTCATGTTTTCACGTTTTCTAAATGTGTTTTGTTCTAGATTTAGAATTTGAAAACACTAAAAATATGTAAATATTGTTTTCAAAATTTCACTTCCTTAGTCCTAGAATTGAAATACAATCTAAATACTGCTTTAAAAAATTAACCTACCAAATACAATTGGATATATTTGATTCACTATACCTGAAAACAATCAATTAAATATGGATTTGGACTACCAAACACAATTGGATATATTTGATTCACTAAACCTGAAAACAATCAATTAAATATGGATTTGGCCTACCAAAGACAATTGTATATATTTGATTCACTAAACCTGAAAACAATCAACTAAATATGGATTTGTTACCAAATAGCTAGGCCCTTAATAACTTAAAATCATTGTTGTCTCTTAGATTTGACCTAAGGCTAATTAAGACTCCACTTAAAATTGTGCTTGTTTTCTCATAATTTCTCTACAATGGTTTTCATCTCTCTTAAGGAATCATTTGAATTCTTAATCAAATTCTAAAAATAAAAACAAATTTTTAAAAATTATTTTTTTTAGTTTTCAAAACTTGACTTAGTTTTTTAAAACATGGGTAAAAAGTAGATAACAATGATTATCAAACCAAAAACCAAAAACAAAATGATTATCAAACGGGGCCTAAGCCTCTTAGGATTATCGAGGGTAAACCAATCTCATTGAACGATATTTTTGCCAAATTACATGGAAACAAGATTCAACACCACCAAAAACCATTAATATCTTTTGGGTGTAAAAACCATTAATTATTGATGAAGAGAATGCAATGTACCTATAAAAGTGCTTCCTTGTGTTTCTTCTTAGCATCTCGACAAAATGCACTTCCACAACAGCATTGAAATGCCTTCACAGGATGATCTTCATCGTCAAAGTCAATTGCATAGTCCTGCAGATTCTCACATTCGTACAACTTCAAAAGCACTTATAATCAATGGCACATATAGAGTATAATAAAGTACAACGTAACTCAACCAGATTACATCATCAGAGATAATTGTTCGAATATTCCAACAATTCATTTATTGGAACTTATAAAGCACGGACACTTTTATTGGAGAATAATTGTCATGTTAGTAAACATGTATCGAGCATTGTGAACGTGTGGCAAACAATTATTAGACACAAATTGAAATATTAAGACTTTTATTATTATTTTTTATTTACTTCTGTAAAATGGACATAAATAGAAATATAATTTTGGGAATAATAATAAATTGGTTAAATTACACATTTAGTCTCTGAACTTTGAAATTTGTATCTATTTAGTCCCTGAACTTTTAAAATTATAAATTTAGTCATTAGACTTTCGATTTTTTTAAATTCATGAGTCTAATAGACACAAAATTGAAATTTTAGAGTTCCATTAGACATAAAATTCAAATTTATATCTATTAGATCAATTAGTTTTTAAAAATTTCGAACTTGACAAGGAACTATTGGACACAAAATTGAAAATTTAGAGACCTATTAGATACAAAATTGAAAGTTTAGGAATCTATTAGAAACATATCTTTTAGCACATTAACTTTAAATTTCCTTCTTCAATAAAAGGAACATATTTTCAAAGTTTATTTTTTACCCCCTAAGATTAGATGTGCAAAGTCAAATTTAACCTTAAACTATCAATTTCATGAAATGAAATGTAAGCACTATGCATAAACGTAATGTAATTAATGCCTCCTCAAAACTAAATTTGAAAATTTTCCATAAATTAACCAATAAATCATGTAAAATTCAACTCACATAACCCCAAAATCATGTAAAAGAAATGCTCAAACTCAAGCACGAAAATACCAAATTTAGCCACAAAATCAAGCAAATAAAAAACATTCAAACCTAACAACAAAATGCACAAATCCAACTAGTTATTAAAACCTAAAGCCCCGTTTGATAACCATTTGGTTTTTAATTTTTAGTTTTTAAAAATTAAGCCTATAAATACTACTCCCACACATGACTTTACTTGTTTTGTTATCTACCTTTTACCTATGTTTTCAAAAACCAAGCCATGTTTTGAAAACTAAAATAAGTAGTTTTTGTTTTTAGAATTTAGCTAAGAATTCAAATGCTTCCTTAAGGGGGATGAAAACCACCGTAGAGAAATTGAGAGAAAGCAAGCTTAATTTTCAAAAACCAAAAATCAAATGGTTATCAAACGGGACCTAAACTTTTGGAGTTGTGTCTAATAGATTTTTAAATTTTGAAATATCTAATAAATCCCTAGAATTTGAATGTTGTGTCTAGTGTCTAATAAGTTTGAACCTAATATCAGAAAATTAAGGGCTCTTTTAATAACGTTCATGTTTCCTGTTTCTTGTTCATGTTTCTCATTTTTCAAGAAATAGACATGTTTGATAAACCATCCTATTTCTTGTTTCTAAATTTTTTAGAAATGTTTCTAAAAAAAATGGCAAATTTTGAGAAACTTCAAAAAATACTTTCTCAATTTTTTTTTTTCAGATTTCATGCATGTATTCCTATTTCTCATTTTACCCATCTCTCTCCTCTCTCTTTTCTCTCTCTCTTCCATTCTATTTTTTTTTCTTTTAATACTTTTTAATCTTTTTGTTTTTTCTTCTTTTTTATTTTTATTTTTTGATTTATTTCTTTCTATTCGTTCTCTCTCTTTCATCATAATCTTTTTTCTTTTAATAGTTCATTATCTTTTTTTTTCTTTTTTCCTTTTTACTTTTCTCTTTTCGTTTATGTTTGTCTCTTCTCTCTTATTTTTTTATTTTCTTTTACTATACATTAACGAGCTTATAGTTATTATTTTTTATTTAATTCTCTATTATTTTTCCTTTTGGTACGATTTTATTTTTTTATTAAATATATAAACTAGTAATGTATTTCATGTTTACCATTAAATGTAAAAAAAATATATACATTCTCTCTCTTTTTTCTGATTTTACTTGCGTGTATTATTGGCTAATGCATTTTTAAAGAAAAAATAAAAATAAAGTTTATTATTAAATTAAAGAAATGTGGGTATGTTTGACTGTCTGACCTTAGACAATTTACAAATTCGTCTAATTGAACTAACTCTTGTAAATCAAAATTGTTCAATGTGAATTGATTGAAGTGAGAAATAATATTGCAAATCAATTTTGAACAATATTTGAAGGATAAATTTTATTATTATTATTATTATTATTATTATTATTAATTAGGTGTTGGGCCTTAATAAAATACTACAACCTCTTTATAATTGTTTTATATTTATTTTAATGCATGTTATATGCTTTATTATAGTATATGTACTAAATTTTATTTTTACCAAAAACAAGAAACAAGAAACAGAAATAGTTATCAAACATATTTCTGTTTTTAGTTTTTAAGAAACAAAAATAAGAAACGAGAAACAGAAACAGGAAATGAGAAACGAGAATGTTATCAAATGGGGGCCTAATAGTTTATTAACCAATTAAACTATTATATACAATATTGAAAGTTTAGAGAACTATTAGAATTTTTTTAAAAAAATTAGGGAGTTATTGAACGTAACTTTGAAAGTTCAAAACCAAACTTCTAATTTAACCTAAAAATAAATCAAAATAGAATTTAGTTTGTTAGTAAAGCATACCTACCCATGTAAGCTCTTCCAAAGCTTTCACTTCCCTGTTAGTGAAAAAAGCAAGCTGCACATACAGGAGACGAGATGAAATTAGACGAACTTCTTTAGCTAAATTATAAAATGCTTCCATTTTCCAGTAGAAGAGGCAGAGTAATATTCTACTTTTTCTCGAAGACAGAGACATCTAATGTGTTGTGAACATTTATAAGTTTGTTAAGATTCATACATGATAGTAGTGGCGATCAGGGGTTTCGACTTCAACAGGAATGTCGATCAAATTTGCATCAGAGCATCTAAAGAAGAAAAACGAAATACATCAAGAAGTTAGGGAAGTGGGTTCGAGGGATTAGTAAATTGTAATATATATATATAAATAGAAAATAATGTCCTGAAAACAAGTTTAATGGAAAAGAAATAATCTCAGTAAAAATAATATTCTTCAATGATTAATCTATGGAGTTGCTGTTAAGACTCTTCTTGATACTTAATATTTCTATTCAACTTGAATCAAAATAACTAGCAATGATAGAAAGTGGCTGCAAATACTTGAGATTAATAATAGACAAACGTACAGAAGTTAACCACCTTTCGAGAGGGTGGGACTCTCCTAATAACACCAAGTCTGGTATTACTTACAACTAAACATAAAATCCCCTGCAAAAGGATAACCCAAAATATAAATAACATAAGCAGCCTAACTAGAAGAGGGTGTATTTCCTGTTTTGCCCTTCTTGGAATAAACATTTGTAATAGGTGGTCTGACAGTTGCCTAATAATTTATTCCTTTCTGTATTTTACATTACTTAGCTCAATCACATCACAGCTCAATCAACAGATTATCTTATCTAAGGAAGATCGTTGGAATTTCTAATCTTCATAATGGTGTACATATTAGTTATCTATATTTAGTCTTTATCGTCTTTATTTTTTTCTTAATTTTTTTCTTATGTTGTAGTCAATTTTTCTCCTATATAAGAAGACTTTGACTGTACACAATTGAATATAACAGAATATTATTATTCTTCAATGTAATAAAGATACCAATGGAATACAGAAAAGCAAAGAGGTTTTGATGTTCCTAAGGAAGAGCTAAGTTCTACCCCAATTTTGGTCCTACTGGATATTTATGAAGTGCACACGGTTGAGGATGATACCTCCGAAATAGGCGTACATATGGCCAAGTTATGGAGTTGTTTAGGGAAAAACTAAATGAAGCTAGAACAATGTGGAGCAATTATAAGCAGAACTGTATGCATTAGTCAAAGCACTCAGAAAGTGGAACACTGTTTAATTGGCAAGTAATTTGCCGTATCCCCTGATTGCCAAGCCTTAGAATATGTCAATTTTGAGAAACGTCGAGTAAAATGCCAAGCACATTGGACTTTTCTATTCAGAAAATTTTGATACAAAGCAACAATTCAAACATAGTAATAATATAGTAGAAGACCATATTAAGGAGGAGAATTAAAAAATCATCATTAGCTATCTCACGAACTGAGATAACTGCGTTTGACAGCCAAAAACCATCCTTTCAAGTCTATCCTTGGTGAGGAAAACATATTACTGAAAGCTTTCTTTTAAAGGCCTTAAACTTTGTATTCCAAAAATTTCTCCATGGAACAACTTATTAAAGATCTACTGTAAATCACCTGTGAATCACCAATCAATCCAAAAGTTTAATCCAAAAGTTTAAGTTGATGGGTAATGGTAAATCTAATTATATTAATACTTTAACACTCTTCCTCACTTGTGGGCTTGAAAATTTATAGAAGGCCCAAGAAGTAGACATCAATATTAATGGGGAAGGAAATGACATTACAGGGGCTCTAACACATAACCTCCTACTCTGATACCTATTAAATCAATCACCCATCAATTCAAAAATTTAAGCTGATGGGTTATAGTAAATTTAATTATATCAATACTTCAACATCTGTGGAGCCAAAACAAGGCTTCAAAGTTAATAGGCCCAAAAGGGCAATGTCTAAATGCTAGGTGGAGTGTTGCAACACTAATATAAGGTGGAAAGCATCAAGACGTTGGTTGGAGTGTCACAACGTTGGTATAAAGGCAGAAGAGGAAGTGAACTTAGAGTTTGTAGCGTTGAGATGCTATCAAAGCGTGTCTCAATGCTACCACAACATCCCAAAGTAAGAAAAGATGGAGAAGCATGCAATGTCACGAGAATGTTGTAGCACTAGCATCGCAATGCTATATGCGACGTTTTTTAGTTCAACAACATGCGGAAGTGGAGATTTGAACCTCTAACCTCTTGGTCGAGGATAAATTTAACCAATTGAGCTATGTTCAGGTTGGCACACATTACTATAAGCAACGTTGCGACATTGCATTGCATCATGTTTCTTTATGAACCCAATGTGTTTGCTAGAGTTTCTTTGAAGTGATAAGTGAATAGTGGCAATGGTTTTTCTTTGAGTGTAAGAGGATATATGACAGAGCATTCTAGGTAGCCATTTTTGAATAACATAGGACTATTATTCTCCCAAAATCATCATATGGTATCATAGCATGTAAACCCTAGCCATTTCTAAAACCCTAGTCGTCACCACTAAAAACAACCCTAAAAACCCTAGCGGACTTTAGATTAGCACATTTACTTCTAGCGCCGGTGTCTTCGTTTTGCCATAAGCTCACATCAACACGTTCTGACCATAGCTAGAGGTCTTTGTGTTTGCCATAGGTATTTGTCTTTGTCTTGGACTATAGCCACGCATACGTTCGGTCTTCGCATTAGCGGAAGGTGTGCCCATCCCTTGTTCAACCTACACGTTTATGGTTGCTAGAGGTCTGTTTGCGCAAGCTGATAAACAAGGTCACAAATCCAATAAACCAACTAAGGTTAGTTAAGATTACATTCAATAATGAGGTATGCTATTCAGTTGTTGATGTCTTTACCTGATAGCTAGGAACCGATGAAGACCAATGTCAATTTGCAATGAGATAAAAGCTTAAAATTCTTAGAGATTTGTGATGCAACAATTGCTTTAGGAACTTTGTAGAAAAGGGAGTGGTAAGGAATCCACGTTACACTCAGCTTTGGCGGTTCAGAGAGGTAAAGAAAAGGTTGGATTTGATGGTAGACATCAGAAAGATACTAGAAAAAATAGGAACAAGGAACTTGAATGTTATTACTACCATAAAAAAAAAAAAAATCACTTCAAGAGACGATGTAGGATATTGATTGAGGATCTAAGGTAGAGGCAAATGCAATTTTGCATGACGCTCTTGTTTGGGTTGAAGATGAGACAAAAATTGAAGACCACTCATCAAAATGGATAATTGATAGTGCAGCTTCCATACACATATTTCTGGCAGAAGATTGTTCACATCTTTCATTGCAGGCAATCATGGCCTAGTGAAAAATTGGAGATATTCATTTGAAGACTAACAGTGGCAGTGAGTTAGTGCCGCAGGATGTCAGGTATGTGCCCAATATCTAAGAATTTTATCTTGACAGGTAGGCTAGATGATGATCATTATAGAAATGAGTTTGGTGGTGGCCCCAACCAAGAGGTGGCCTTGTTAGCTACGGCCTATAGACTCTATAGTCTCTCAATATCATGTTGGGGCTCGAACCAGGAAAGTGGGAGTACTATGGGGTAGTCTCTCAATATCCATTTAAAGAGAATTTTTAAACCTCCTAATATAAACAAAATAATATTCCGTATCAAATTATCTAACTATACATATATGGCACCTCTACACCTACCTAGGGGTTACGTGTTCAAATCTTTGGGTGAGCTTAATATAAAAAAAACCCCAATGTCTCCAAAGTCTTGGGATGGGCACAGGCTTTTAGAAATAAAGAAATGAGTTTGGTGGTGACTAGTGGAAACTTACTGGAGGATTCAAGTTGGTGGTAAGTGGCCACAAATGATCTACATTGTATACAAAAAAAAAACTAAGGGTTGCCAAAGGATCAGTGAGACGGTGAATGCAAATTAAAGTTGCATATGGTTTCTAAGAAAGTAGAATAGAACTAGCTACAATGACAACCAAGTTAGATCAGTTAGATCATTAACCCCACTCATCAGATGGATTAGCAGATTGATAAAGTTGTCCAGATGAATGCTTGCATCAAAGAAAAACTGTAGTAGGTGGTAAGGTGAAGAATAGTGTCTTAATCTTGGCAAGTAGGCTTGAATGTAGCGATTAATCTTGGCAAGTAGGCTAGTATAAAAGCAGAAGAGGAAGTGAACTTAGAGTTCATAATGTCAAGACGCTACTCAAAACATCTCAATGCACATCCCAAAGAAAGAAATTTCGGAGATGCACGCGATGATTCTATGCTACAACATAGCTAGCACCGCAATGCTATTTGACAAGTTCTTTATAAACCTAGAGTGTTTGTTAGGGTTTTTTCAGAAGTGAGAGTTAATAATGGTGGCAGTTTTCTTTGAGTGTAAGGGGGTATACGACAAAGTGTTCTAAGTAGCCATTGGCATGGTAGCCAAAGAGTTTTAAGAGCTTTGAATAGTGATTTGTGGGTATTTTCATTGTAGTGAAAATAGTGAGAATCAGTCTAAAGCGTTAGTAAGAATCTCATTGTAATCTTTGTATATTTAGTAGTCTTGAGTTTGGAGTGGACCAGTAAATCCTTTAGGGGCCATTTGTTTTTAGGGAATCATGATTTCCGGCATCTTCAGATGCCCAGAATCTTAGTTGTTCGGAATTTTAGATGTCCGGCACCTTTAGATTACCATGTTTGTTTTGCAAAAAAATTTATAAGGATGTCTGGGAATATTTAGATAGCCATGTTCATTTTGCAGGATTTAAGTATGAGAATGTCTTAAGATTATGTGTTATACCAATAATGCCCTTGCTAACCTTTACATAATTTAATTATTAGTTTAATATAGTTAAATTGATATCACATGCATTTTGGTGTTGTTAATTTAATATTATATTTGTATATCAATATATTTTATACTAATATTTATGTGTTATTTTATAGAACAAATTAATTTATATTAGTTTGATATTTTTATAAAAAATTTAATATTAAATATTAATTCAATTTTAAATCAGCTTTATTTTATATCTAAATGTAAAATATAAATATAGCTAACTACATATAATCGTTTATTAGTGCATAAATTCATTAATTTATTTTTAAATAAAAATAAAAATGTAAAATTAATAAAATTGATAAGGGGCAAATATGTCATTAGCAGATGCCCTCAACGTGGGAATCTTAAAATCTCATGTTTCAAAAGGGCATCCAAATTTAACTAGATGCCCTCCGAATGGGCATCCTAGGATATCCAGGCATCTTGATATGCCAATGTATCTTACATTTCTACAAAACGAACAAAGTAATCCAGATGCCCATTCCATGGGAATCTTGGATTACCATGAAACAAACGACCCCTTAATGTCATTCTTATCCCTATCTTATCTCCTTTTGTTTATTTAACTATGATATGCTTTATCCTGGAAGGAGAATTTCGTAGGTCCTGATTGAAAAGCCCTACTAAATTCCTAACAAAAGTAGTGCAACATTCTGGTAAGGATAAAACATTTATTCTTGTATCAAACAGATTCCTTCGAGGCTTTGACTCTAATTAAAAGGATGAAGAAACTTTTGTAAGACAACATGCCAAGTGTGAAACTAATAAAAGGTGGCAGAAAAATCCAGAATTATGTATGCCACCACCAATGTACATTTGGCCATGGCTTATCTAGAACAAAAAGAGGGTAGCACTCATCATTTAGCTGCAATCTAGTCGAAAGTTCACTTTCTACCATCCCATAGTGTATCTTTGATTTGAAGTTTTCTTGTTATTTTGTGATTTTTTTTTACTAAGTAGATTCAAACTTTTACCTTTTTTTTTCATGATTATACAAGATTGTGTCTTGTTATGTTTTGCAGTTTTTTACCTCTTCACTTTCAGTCTTCGGATTCCAAATATTCCTGCTTTTATAGTAATATTAAATAAATTCTTGTTTCTAATACATACATATAACATATTAGCACTTAGCAGCAACGACACACATCAACTAGAATATAAGTTAGAACTTTAAAGATGCAGTGAAGGAATGAGAGCATTTGATAAATCCATAAGATTATATGCTAGTTATGATCTCACCTAGGTTAATCTCATGCAATAAACTTCCATTCTCTATGTTGAAGGAAATTTATACAAAATAAAATAATTTGTATGCAATGCTTACATTACCTGTGGTTGATAAATCTTGCAACATTTCCATAATAAGTTGCATCCAAACAAAGTAACTCGTCATCCTCTAAAGCTCCCTCTGAGCCCCAGTCCGCATCAAGAGTTACTGGATATGTATGCCTCTCATTGCCAGTGCTCTCCATATTTCGATCATACAACTCTGTATTTGTCAATACTTCACCAACGTACTCACAGACAAAAGACCCTTTTGGCAAGTTCTTCAGTGTTCTGAGACCCCATCCTTTTCCCTCACAAGTGAAGAAAACCTGAAAAATGAAGGTCAAGTATGCATCTTAACTAAAATAAAGTCATAACAAGAAATCTGGTTTAAGGTTACCAAGTCAAACAAGTATCCATTTCCTTTATATTGTCATATGTCATCATGAAAGTTCACGAGCCAGTTTAAAGGAGTCACCAAGGGAAAATATCAACAAAAAATGCAAAGGCCAGAATTTGAAAAAAGTAATCAAACAATTCAAGAAAGAAGAACTAGTTAGACAGCTTCCACGTTCATTTCTCCGTCTTGCTACTCAAATAAACGGATAAAAAACTATCTATTGAAGTTTGAAGCAGCCAAGCTTTTGAAATTATTCTTATAAGATCTTATGAGTACTTTCTGAATTAGTGTGGACCACCCTACAAGACCAAATACTCCATGTTAACCAATAGTGAAGTAGTATTGTGAAGGAAGAGTGAAAAGAGCTCCACCTAAGCTCACTAAGTTAAGGCTATTTTGTCGAGTTCCTTAAAGAGAGTTGTCTACACTCCTAGGAATTCCCTACCTACCCAACTATATTGGTTTCAGGTACAGGTACTCTTTTGAGATTTTTATGGGAGCATGTTATTAAATGAGGCCGATAATGAACAGGTTAAGTCAATAATATCCAATAACTTGGTAAATTATACAAGTTGGAGGAAAGCAGTTTCAGAACAGGAACATCATAGGAAGACATAAATAAAATCTGACCTGCAATTTGCAAGAAATACCTCGTTGTACAACTCGATTTCCACACTGCATGTCACATCCACATTTGCTCCAGCATTCTTTGATAAACTTTCTGAGCAAATGACCCTTGCATCGCTCAGGCTTCCAGTCATTCTTTAACCTCTCAATTGGGCAATCTTCACAATAAAAGAGATGCTCCTTCTTAGGCTCGCATCTCATAGACATACAGTGATTTAGAAATTCTTCTTTCAGTAGGCCTTCTTGTGTATAAGCAAATTCCCCACCAGTTTCTCGAGCACAAGCACATGGATAAGTTGATAAAAGGCAATCACCTGAGCAACTTGAACAGCAATCATCCTCTGAAATCCGAGCCAGTGAAATGTTGACATTGGCATTTTGAAAAATTATATTGTTTGGTATGTAATTGAACTTAGGGATAGACTCATTTCCTAATTCATTAATCCAAGATATTTTGACTTTCTCTGCACCCTTTGTCAAGTCATACATATGATGTAAAGAATGACTTTTATTTTTTCTGTTTTGTTGATCACGGACAATTGGCCTCACATGCTCAGAAGAAGTTGAACGCTTGCTACTGTAACTGGTGCATTGATCTTGAAAAGGTGCAGTATTCAATGGCCTCGCACACTGAGAAGAACTTGAGCACTTTTGATATGAATCGAATTCCATGTTACCATTTGTTAATGCATTCTTATCTGATGCAGCAAAATTGAAGGGTACCACCATAGAAGTTAATAACAGCTTTAAAAGAAATCTTAACTGTAGTTCATCTGTTAAAATAATTGATTACGGCTACGAGAAACAATCAATTACAGATAACTCAATATTTTCACAGAAAATCATTGCTTTCCTGGCTTTCCAGCTGTTGTAGATGATGCGAACGATAAGTCAGTTTAGCAAGTGTTACTTCTCCGAAGGGCAAGGAAGAAGTATCAAATGACCTATTTGGCTTAAGTTATTATGTCACGGTGAATATATATCCTTGTTCTAGTTCCTATCTACCAACTAAGTCAAAGATTAAAACAGAAATCTATCAATAAGTTGTGTTATGAACTTATGATGGTGTATGATTCGTCTAAGAGCACAACCAAGGGTTCATTTTAAACAGCAAACTTGGTATCAAATCAACTGTATTTTCGACAGTAATCAGATAATAAAATGACGTTCCTTAAACAAATATATTGGCATTTTCAATAGTCAAAATTATAAATAAAAAAGGATTACCTGGATAAATTGCTGAAATGGGTTTCACTGATGACAATTTTTCACTGGGCCTAATAACTATACCTTGTTGAGACGACTTTGCAGTTTCCTGTCCAGCATCTACTTCAGCAATTTTATCCTTCCTTACAACTTTATGGCCTGAGCTACCACCAATGGTAGACGAAGCCTGATTCTGTTGTTCTCCTTCACGTGGTCTCTTTAGTGAAATCAAAGACTTTTTGTCATCCATAAGACCACCTCTCTTTCCTTCTAATCCCTATTCACACCGCATTAAAAGAGAACAGTCTCTGACATTATTGAAGGGATAAAAAATACAAGAAAAAGAGATTAAGAACTGTTATTCATATTAACAAGTTTTAGATGAAATCTAATGTGCAGTAATTAAAAGAGAACAGTCTCTGACATATTTCTTAAAAGAAAAAAAAGGAGAAAAAGAAACCTCATTTTCCTTGTGCTCAAAATAAGCATCTACTAGGGTGCGATAATTGTCTTCTTCAATGAGTTTCCAGTTTCCATCATACATCTTTAGCAGATCCCTCAAGATTGGTTTTACTTGGTCATCAGAAATTCCTAATGATCTCGTTGCACTAAAAGCCTTGACAACTTTCTTTTTTGAAGACATTGGCACACCCAAATATTGACAAGTTGGAGGAAACTTATTTCCTGTACCTAAGAGATCAGTAAATTTTAGGCAAAAATGATAAAGTTGGGCGACATAATACTAAGTTCATACATGAAATTAGAGCAATCTCTAGATTTTATTGGAACGAGTTGCATAATGTCTGAAATAGATATGAACAACAAGATGAAAGAAATCGAAAAAATGACAAACATGCAGCAAGAATACATTCAAAACATTAGAAAATGTTTAAGTTCATTACAAGAGTAAAATATACTGACGCAACCCTTGCATGTGGATTTTAAAAAAAAGCTCATAAGCCGAAAACATTGTAGAAATAGTACCAAGCAAAGTATCAAGCAAAGATGAACTAATCTATATATTTAGAAATAGTACCAAGCAAAGACGAACTGATCTATATATTTAGTAAATGTAAACAAAACTCAATAGAAATAGTTTTTACATTTCACATCGATTAAAATTTGTCAACTTAATCTAGCAGAACTCAAAACAAACAATTGAATCCAGATCAATTTTTCCATATTCTCTTCTCCTTCTTCATCATCATAGCCACTAGAAGCCGCAGCAAAATCGATCCTTCGTAAACATAGAAACGAAAAAGAGAAACACAACGATGTCTCTGTTGATCTTGTTCCCTAGAGTCCACAAAAATCGATTCTAAACGGCCAACGAAAAAGAAAGCATTCCAGAACCAAAAAAAAGCCTTCAATGGCCAGACCGCGGTTTATTCGTTCATACAAGTCAAAGCATTAACTCTGTTCGCCATTACCATTGGAACGATCAGAAAACGAAAACACACAACACCAACAAACATTCTCAACATCCAAACAGGAGGGAAAAGGCAGAAAACTCAAAGCACAGAGCATTTAGAAAAGGAAAAACAGAGAAAGAAATAGAACATGCAAGAACAAAACCTCCAGAAACAAGCGTCGGTACTCTTTTCAAAGCTTGATGAAGAACAGAGTACAAAAAAAAACCTCTCAAAAAACCGGAATGGCGTAGGACGCAAGTTTTGAGCAGCGAAAGAAGAGGAAAATGCTGGTGTGCAGAAACGAGGCCACCATTGAAGAGAAGATTCTGGAATGGTTTTTGAGGGAATGAGTGTTTGGGTAGTGGAAAAGTGAGGAAGAATGACGGACGGGGTTACAGGTACTCTGAGAGCTAAGTTGGACGATTGATTTTCCAGACAGAATCATGTGGGGTCGAGTTCGTTACCCCATTCAATCTGCTACGCCCTTCAACACGCAACGCCCATGTACATTCTACGTGCTCAAATTCTATTGCTTTCTAAATAATTTTTAATTTATTTTGTTACTATTTTAATTGATGGCTAGCAACGTTATTTATTTTCATCATTTATTTAATATTAGAGAATAATAACTAATTAAATAAAATTACATAACTAAAAAAAGATTAAATAATTTTTTGTTAGAAGAATATAGGCTAATTTTATTTTTATATGTTATCTAATATAAATATTCTACTTTAACAAAATAATTAATAATTGAACATTTAATAAATTAAATAGAAAATTTTAATTTTATAAAATGATTTAAGATGTAACAAAATAATAGATAAGTATGTTTTCTTTTTATTAGAAGAAAAATTATTAGTAATGTAAATAAAAAAGAAAGAAAAAGGGTAAAATAATTAATAAAAAGGTTGTGAGTCTCATTTATAGACGATAGAAAGGTAGGCTTAAAAGTAATTAATGAAAAGGTTGTGGGGCCCTCAGAATGAGACTGTAATTGATGTGAGTTTAAGAAAGGAATGTGATTAATCCTTTGATAGGGTAGAGATTCTCAAATTTTGGTGGTAAGTCTCACAAATTGATTCCATTCCTGCATTTTAGTAAATAACATCAATTGAAATTAAAATTTTCATATGCATTCCTTGATTCTCATTCTCTTGAAGTAAAGACGGTCAGCAATATTTAAGATATTTCTATCATATTTTTAACTAATTAAAATGCATTACTAAATAATATGTCAATATAATTTTTTATTAATATTTAAAATAATAATAAAGTTAAAATTATTTTATTACTATTTTATTTGATATTTTTATTTTAACAATTTATCTAATATTAAAATATAATAACCAATTAAAATAAAATTACATCACTTAAGAAATATTAAAAATATTTTAAAAATATATATATATATAGTCTAATTTTATTCGTATATGTCATACGAATATTTTATTTTAACAAAATAATTAATAATTAAATATTTAACAAATTAAATAGAAAATTTTAATTTTATAAAAAAATTAGATATAATAAAAGAATAGATAAATGTGTTTTTTTTATTAGAGGAAACATATTAGTAGTCTAAATAAGAGAGAGAAAAATTATAAAATAATTAATAAAAAAATTGTGAGTCTCATTTATAGATGGGGGAGAAGAGTAAAGATGTAAAGTAAAGTAACTAATAAAAAAGTTGTAGGACCCACAGAATATGAAATGAAAATGAGATTGATGGGAGTTTAGAATAGGAATGGGATTACCCAATTCCTAAATTGGTGGTGAATTCCACCCATTGATTCTATCATTTTAGTAACCGACATCAATTTTCATTCTCACTCAATGTTGTTGGAAATATATTCATTTTTACCTACAACTTGACAAAGCTATGACAATTTGTAGCATAATACGTTAAGTTTCTCAACATTCAAATTTGTGTTTAATAAATCCAACTCTTTAAGAAGTGCCAAGGGTTGTTAAAATTTTAATTATGTGTCTAATAAGTTCCTAAACTTTAATTTTGGGTCTAATAGGTTCCTAAATTTTTAATTTTGTGTTCACATATTTGAAAATTTTAAAAATTCATTGATCTATTAGACATAAATTGTAAGCTCAAGAACCTAGGACCAAATATATATAAACCTTAAATTTTAGAGACTAAACTTATACTAACATGAACTCAAAAAAAAAACTTATACTAACATTTTCAAATAGATATAAACCTCAAAGTTTAGAGACTAAACTTGTAACAACATTGATCTTATCATCAACAAGATTGTCTCTCTAAATACTTTGCTCTCAAGAGTAGAAATTATTTGAGGAAGTCGTCACTTCCACTAAATAACTAGTAGAGAAACTGCAAAAATATAGGGGTATACTCATTTTTTATTCTACATTCCAACTCTTATTAAAAGGTAGCCACATTGAGCGATTTTTCTCTCATATATATATATATATTAATTCACAGAAGAATACTACTATGAAAAGGAACGAATCTCAACAAAGCCAATATCCTAAAAGTCCCAAGAGCATAACTCAACTAGTATAAAACATGTACCTTTGATTAGGAGGTCAAAGATTCGAATCCCCCACCCTACATATGGTTAAAAAAAAAAAAACAAAAAGCAAAAGAAAAAGCTCCACCCTACTTTTTTAAAGTCTCTAAAGCTACATTTAAAAGATACCAAGAAAGAAAATATTTATCTTTAACACTCATTTAATTATAAATAGAAATTTTATGGAAATATCAATAAAATGTAATGGAATAATCATAAAAATTAAAAATATTTAAATAAATAAATAAATATTTTAAATGAGTTAAAAGATTTATTACAGTTTGAAAGTTTTGGCAATAATATTTTAGTTTTAGTTTTTTAAAATTAAGCTTATAAACACCATCTATAGTTCTTTTTTTGCTTTATTTCCTATTTTTAAAGTCTATAAATACTGCTCTACTCATCTCTCTATCCGTATGAGTTCCTTTGTTTTGTTATTTGTGTTTTCAAAAACTCAAAAAGGTAAGCCCCGTTTGATAATCATTTGGTTTTTGGTTTTTGGTTTTTAAAAATTAAGCCTATAAATCCTACTCCAACCTATGGTTTTAGGTGTTTTGTCATATACTTTTTGACTATGTTTTCAAAAACCAAGCCATGTTTTGAAAACTAAAAAAAGTAGTTTTCAAAAACTTGTTTTTGTTTTTAGAATTTGGCTAAGAATTTAAATACTTCCTTAAGGGAGATGAAAACCATTGTAGAGAAATTGAAGGAAAACAAGCTTAATTTTCAAAAACAAAAAACAAATGGTTATCAAACGTGGCCGTAGTTTTCAAAATTTTGTTTTGAAAACCCATAGGTGGCATATTGAACTAAAAAAATTCATAATTAAAGCTATTATCATTGTTGGCTTTTTAATTAAAGTCATACCTTGAGTAAAAACTATAGATTTTCATGGGGAAAAACTATACCTTTTTTAAGGATTCTTAAGAAAAACTCTACCAAAGAACTTTGGTGTTAATCTCTTAAAATTATCTGTTTTATAATTTATTTTTATTAAGGATTTCATAAAAATGATATTTTTAATTATTATAGATTAAATCAAAACCATATATATATACACACACAACCAAAATTAGAAAGTGTAAAAATGTAGAGCCTAAGATAAAAGTGTGCAATAACCGAACTAAAGAGGAATTGAATCAATAGACTAATTCGATCCTTCTTTTTTTGGTTTTCTTGATTATTCTTTAAAAAAAGTGATCTTTTCAAATCCCCTCATCACCTTCTAGTTAGATGCATCTCATCTTGTCTCATTATCGCCCTTACTCTCACTCTCTGTTTCTTGCTCTCGCTTTACCTCTCATTGTCTCAATGAATATATATATATATATATATATATATATATATATATATATATATATTTTGTGGAGAACAAAGAAGATTTTAAAAAAAAAATTCAATTTTTTTTATTTTTTTTGATTTAAGACCAACCGACTAGAATTAAAATCGAGGAACAGTTCAGTATGCAAATCCAAACATTCCAACCCAAGTTTACAAAAATCTAAACGTATGAAGGGTATAAA
Source organism: Trichosanthes truncata (assembly GCA_033996785.1). Classification (NCBI taxonomy): domain Eukaryota; kingdom Viridiplantae; phylum Streptophyta; class Magnoliopsida; order Cucurbitales; family Cucurbitaceae; genus Trichosanthes; species Trichosanthes truncata. Next base: position 28,657,003 of record JAWPNB010000004.1, on the reverse strand, counting down.
ACAAACATCCCCTAAAGAATTTTACTCAATCAAAGATTTCTCCCCTATTGTAGAATTTGGTTGAATTTTGACCTAATGTATTACTAGTTATCCATTGAAATGTTCTCTTATATCAATTTAAACATAGGTCTTTGAACTAAAAAAATAAATTTCTATTTGAGTCTCTTTGGAAAAAGAAAAGTTGGGAGATACCTATAAATTTTTATAACATAAAAGATATTTTAGAGGATGCTTAACTCATACACGATGAAAAAGAATAAGAAAACCATACCTAAATAGTGCAAAAACCCAACAAATCCTTCAAATCTTCAGCAGCAACCCTCTCTATTTCTTCCTTCGAAAGTTTTTGTGTAAAAAATGTTCACTTTTCTCATCTATATAAGAAACAAGAGATAACCCAAAAAAAAAAAAGATAACCAAAAAAATATTGTTGACTTATGGTTTATTTGAATCTTCAAGATTTTGAGGGATTCTAAATCTATTTAGATTTTAAATTAATTTTGTTAGTTTATTATTCCCAAAATAGAAGGATTTGATATCCATGGTATTAAATTTCAGTTGACATTTTCATTGATATTTTCACATGTCCATTGGTTCGACATCGACATAAGAGAGAATCAACATTTCTACTATACCGTATAAAATTAATGAAATATTAAAAAAAATAGCAAGAAAATGTAACTTAATGTGAATATAATATTGTAACAAGGATTTCAACTCATTTAAAAAGTGTAAAATGTCTATTTATTAATTTAAATATTTTTTTTGAATTTTTTATTTTTAAATTTTTTCCAGAAATATCTATCGACGTCGACATTTTATTGATATTTCCATTGACATTTCCATAAAATTTAGACTTCGACATTTCCGTCAATATCGACATTTTAAACCTTGTTCATATCATGCCTAATTTGAAATTCTATTTTTATTTTTACTTTAAAAAAGCTACCAACACTTTGTTTGCAAGAAATCTTGAAAATCATTATAAAATCTTTATTTTGTTTGGAATAAAAAAAAGTTTGAAACCAATGTAATTAAAATTTTTTGTTTATATATTCTCGCAAATAAAATCAAAGGTTTACTAATATAAACTTTTCAATTTTAATTTATCAATAGAAAATTAGAATATAACAAATTTAAATCAGTAATTTATTTTAAAGTGATATGTAATTCTTCAAAATTCGACCGTTTTATTTTATAATTAAAAATTAAAAAAATAAAAATCGAATTTGAAATCACATTCTAATACACAACTGAATTCATTTGAAATCCATCCAAATTTTAAATTCCTCAAAATCTTGAGGATACAAGCATGGTATTAAATTTCCGTCGACATATTTCCATCGATATTTCTACATGTTTATGGGTTCGACATCGATATAAGGGAGGAATCGACATTTCCACTATACCGTATAAAATTGATGAAATATAAAAAAAAATAGTAAGAAAATGTAACTTAATGTGAATATAATATTGTAACAAGTATCTTAATTCATTTAAAAAGTGTAAAATGTTCATTTATTAATTAAATTTTTTTTTTTGAATTTTCTGTTTTTAAAATTTTTCCAAAAAATATCCATCGACAACGACATTTTATCGATATTTCCATCGACATTTTCATAAAATTGAGACTTCGATATTTCTGTCGACATCGACATTTTAAACCTTGGATACAAGTTGATTAGATTTGGTAGGATTTCACCGAATTTTAAATTAAATTACCAATGTAATCTTGACATATTTTAATAATTAATAAATTAGGACTAAAAGTTTACATTAGTAAACTTATATATATATATTTATTGTATTTACCCAATCTTAAATATTTTTTGATTTTTTTTTTGTATTTATCATTTTTTTAATTCAACAACATTAGGGGGTGGGGGGATTCGAACTCATGACCTCTAGTCATAAGTACATATTTCATACTAGTTGAGTTATGTTCTTGTTGGCTTGTATTTACCAAATCTTAAATTGATTCATTCCAGCCCTATAAATAATAGCCTAAGCCACACAGGAAAAATTCAAAAAATCAAATAGAGGAGAAAAGAAGAGTTGAAATGTGAATGAGAAAATGTTTTTTTTTTGTCTCGTCACCAAAATTAAAATGATCTTCTCTCCAAAACTACACATTCTCTCTCCTCTACCCAGGTGTGATTGTACAATGAAATTGATAATATTAAAAGAAAAAAACTTGGGTGAAGTTCAGGCTGCACTTAAGTTGTGCTCATATTAAAATTGTTATAAAATTGAAAGTACTCGGACTAAATAGTTACTTCCATGAAAGTTTTAATTATCATCTAATAATGATGTGACATTATTTGTATTATTTTAAATGATGAATTGTCCTAAACTTAACTATAGATATTTATCAATATATTGATAAAGTTAACAAAAAAGAAGAAGAGAAGAAGAAATTAGAAGTATGCAAATTTTATTACTTTGAATAAAAATCAATCATCACCTTTTTTCCCACAAGACTTGAAAAACATCAAGAGAATAAACCCTAATCCAAGAGATGCTGCACCACCCAATACAATTGCTAACAGCTTCCCACTTGAACCATTCTTCTTGTAACCTTTCAGAGAGAGGAGAGATATTAGAGCATTTTTCATTTTTCCAATAATATTTTAAAATTGAAATTCATGGTTTTTTTTTTTTTTTTAATGATTTTTCATTGCTTAATTAAATCTTTATTACACATCTATCTATCTATATATATATATAATATATGGCATAATTTTTTGGTATACAAAAACAAACAAAAAACCTAAAAGTTTTCACGAAAGAATAGTACTTTTTAAAAAAAAATTAAAAATACAGATTTACCCACTTTTTAAAATTTTATCTTAATTTTTTAAAAGCTTCGATTTACCTTTCTGCACCAAGTTTTTTTTTTTTTTTTGAAAAACCAAGTATTCTTAAGTCGGATTGTTAACACGAGTAATATATTAAAAATATGATAGTATAAAAAATTTTTAAATGATATTTTTTAGTTGAAGTGGCCAATAATTAATATAGAAGATTTCATTTATTTATTCAATCATTATTTTTAAAAAATAAATCCATTATCCATAGTAGCACAAATTAAAATATGAGGTATTTCTTACTCAATTACTTAAAATGTATTTTAATATTACATCTTTGATTTAGTATTCACTATTAAATTTTGACATTTATTGATGGTAAAATTTTAAATTAAAGAAACGTTCTTTCAAAAAAATAAAAAATAAAAAATAAAGAAACTTTTAAAATATTTATCCAGACATATTTTTGGTTATCTCTCATTTTTTTTTAGTTAAATTATCATTTTAATCTCTATAGTTTGTGCTTGATTTTAATTTGGTCTATATAATTAATAAAATTTTCAATTGGATCCTTATAATTTTGATTAAATCTTCTAGAATGTCCCTACCATTATTATATACACCGAGTTTTTAACTTATCCATACCTTTTTGTTTTTATATTCAATTCAATCTCTAATACTATCAATTAATTCCTTCACACGTATTTATATTGAACAACAAGCGGTTGCTTCTCTTGTCATATTTAAACCTAATTTAGCACATATAAAAAATCTATTAACATCTGATAGCGATTAACATTTACGGAGATCCTTTGCAATTTTTTTTTTTTTTTTGGAGATTTAACCAAATTTTAGAGAGCAAATGAAAAATTTATAACTATAGTAACTAAAGTGAAATCAAGCACAAACCATAGGGACAATGAAAACTTAAACTATATGTTTAAACCATTTTTGTTCCAAAAAAAGAAAATATTGTAATCCCTTTTTGATCCTAAATTTTTTTGTTATTTTATTTTAGTCTCTCAACTCTTAAAATGTCTATTTAGTATCTATTTTTTTTTAAAAAATATCTATTTTAATCCTCAAACTATCAAAGTGCCTATTTTAGCCTCTTAACTTATTTGTCCACTTAATTTTTGCTCACCTAATACTTTCCTTAGCCAACTTATGTGGCTTCAATACATGACCAAATCAGCAACATATTAACTCACATGCTCAAGTCACCAACAAGTGCACTGCCACACATTAATTTGTTAAAAACAAAAGAAAGATAAGGACTAAGGTTAGTTTTTAATAGTTCAGTGACCAAAATAAACTGCGAAGTTCACATCTAATTTTTTTTCGATCACAATTTTAGTACGAAACACTATACATAATAAATTTCTTGAAATATAGTCATAATTTTATATTAAAAGATTTACAGTTTTTGTATAGATTTTGTGTAAAAACTTTGCAAATATGGACTACAATAGTCATTTTTTAAAAAAAATTACAGGACCAAAAAATGAATGTTTTGAAATAGGAGCAGGGACGGGGATAAGAATGACTCTTCTGTCCCCGCAAAATTCCCTATGGAGAATTCACAGAGATTGGGTTTCCCACGAAGAAATATTCTCTGCTTATTTTTTTTAATCTAAATTAAATTAAATTAATTCTCTTGAATTTTTTTTAATTAGATAGTTAATTCACTATGAGAAATCTCCATTTAAAGGAAAAATTCTTAAATTTCCTAATAGAAACAAAGTAATATTTCATGTCAAATTATCTAATTATTCATACATATTATTCAAATGTTCAACCACATAGTTCTAACATATCAAATTGTCAAAGTCATTAAACAATAAAACATTTAATTTATATATATTAAAAAAAAGAGACAAACGAAGACGGTATCCACATCCCTGCCCCCATTTAGCGCACAAAATTTTTTTTCCCCATTCACTCTCACATATCCCCGCCTAACACATGGATTCACCACCCGAGATTAGAGGCGGGTCCTCATGGAAAGTGTGGAAACTAAAATTAAAATGAATAAGACCCGAGAAATAAGAGAGACCAAAAGGAACCATAATTTAAACCAAAAAAATACACACATAAATATACATATTTTGAAAGAGAGAGACGGTGGAGTCTATCTATCTCTCTAAAGAAAATTACCTGATGGGTAGCTATAGCGAGCATAGCTGACATAGCATCCATCCAAATAAACATCAGCAGCAAGCGCAGAGCCACAGTCCTCCCGCACAACCTCGACAGCGCGATTGATACACTCCGCACAATCACACCCCAACAACTCCGCTTCGCACTGCGCCACCGCCCTCAGTCCCTCATTCTTCGCCTCACAAAACCCACTCCCACTCCTCGCAATCCCCTCTTCCACCGCCCACAGCGCCCCATCTCTCGCCCCATCATCATAATAGCCCTTCTCCCTTTCTCCACACTCCTTATGCACCAATTCCCCTTTCTTCACTTCCTCTTCAACTCCCCCGTCCGCCTCGTACCGCACGTAGCAGCCCCGCAGCTGCATGCGCGCCTCTCTGGCTCCTGCACACAACCTGTTCGACAAAATGCCTAGCTGAGTCACGCAGCTTTTGCAGGCGGTGAGACTCATGTCCCCTCTGCACTGGTACTCGCCGGAGATGGGGACGCCGTTTTTGGCGGTGATTTGTCGGTGGAAGGTGGAGTTTGTGGAGTGTGTGATGAGGGATTTGAAGAGGGATGAGACGGCTTCAGAGGTTGATGTTTGGCTGTTGGTGCAGTGGTGGTATATTAAGGCAGTGTGGTCTGATTCAGAGTGGCAATGTGAAAGGAGGAAGAGGAGGAGGATAAGAAGGTGGAAGATGGGGGGAATTTTGTTGTTTGTTGGGGATGAACCTGCAGATTTTGTGATGGGTTTCATTGGTTTTTCAGGTGGGTTTTGTGTTGTTAACTTTTGCTTTGGTTATGGTGGATTTGAAGCTAAGTGTGTGCGAAGCAGAAAACTTTGAGGAAGAAGAAGATGAATGATACAATGGTGAAGGATTCATACACCAACTATTTGAACATACATTTAGGAATATACAAATGAAATTGTGGAAATTAGTGTATATTATATTTATGAATGGTGTGAGTTGAATATTAATGAAACAAGTACCTACTATAAATGAGATGTATGAGATGATGGCTTATATTATCTTTTTCATAATGATATTGTTATTAGGACTTTGTAGGCTTTGTTGCACGCTATTAATGAAAAGGGGAGTTTCATACATTTTGTTCTCCATTATTTTGGATATGGTAGAAGTAGTTTAATATTTTTTATTTATGGAGTTGAGAAATGGTTTTGAGTTTCCTGCCTACCTTCATCTTGTATGGAGCTAACTTTGTACTTTGTTTTTTTTTCTCAAATCTAGAGAGAGTGAGGACAAAATAAGAGTGAACCACCTTTTGTTTTGGGTTTAAGATTTGAAATACTAAAGTTGGTCATCTAATATGCTGCTAATGGTTGTAAAACCTTTTGAACTAAGTTTTAACTTTTGAGCTCTTAAATTACTAATTTTTGACATGGTCAACTTTTATTAAATAAAAAATAGGTTAAAGTCTTATATTTATACTATATTTCTATATCTTTCTTTTTAGACTAAATATGTACTTTAGTTCCTAATGTTTGAGTTTTTTTTTTCTTTCTTTCAATTTGATCTCTAAACTTTCAAAACTTTCAATCTTATCCTTTGTATATTGTTTTTTCTTCCAATTACGTTCTTATTGTCATGAAATGTTAAAATTAATTGAAAAAATGATGATGTAATGTCAAAATATATTGGATGGAATCAGTGGCGAATCCAGAACTTTATGTCGGGAGGGCTTGAATTTGGTTCAAGATTAGTTTGAACATATTGATATTAGTTTGGTGAAAATACTATTTTAGTTCGTGTACTTTGAGTTTCATTCCATTTTATTTTTTTACTCTCAGATGTCTAAAGTTAATCTTTTTCGTATAAAGATTATTTTAAACACACCGATATTAGTCTCTTTACTTTAAAAAAAAATCTAAAAACTAGTCATTATTGTAAGTTTTGGAGTTAATTTTTATTCAACTTGGTAAAATAATAATAATAATTATTTCATTTAAGAGAAAGATACTGTTACACCTATTTTTACAATTTTGGAAAAATTATATAATTGGAAAGTATGAAATTTGAAAAATTAGGAATTTGGATATTTATGGTTTTGGTTGGAAGATAAGGATTGGTTTCTTTTTATTAATTAAATAATAGACATTAAAGAAAGAGAAAGTGGGATAAATATATTTGTTTATTAAATAAAAACATGTGGCTTTAATAGATATTGTTTAATAAAAAAAAAGATGGGTATTGTTGGAGAAGTTATCATGTAAGGAAGAGGAAGAGGAAGAAAGTGAAGAGAAGGAGTGTGATTTGTGGGCTATTTTTGAAGTGGAAAAAGAAAAAAATAAACAAAGAGAACCTCTCACAACATTGGATTGAAGCTTTTGGTAAGTTTTCTAACTTTTGATTAAGGTTTCTCATGAGTTCTAGAACCTAATTTGGTGGGTTTCCTTATGAGTTTTCTTCCTTTAGTTGGAAACTTCATAAACTAGCTTGAAAACTAAGGTGAGGGTGATGATTGAGTAAAAAAAGGAAATTTGATGAAAGTCATGAGTTTTATCAAAGTGTAGATTGAAGGGGATTAGTTGTATGTAGAAATTGCAAACTTTTTAGGGAAAGAAAACCAATGAATTTATTCATGGAGAAGAAGAAATGAAAAGAATGAGATTTCTTGTGGAGAAGGATTACAATGGAGTTTATTGGAAACTTTATTTTGGGTTATGGTCTCAATTTCTTGGTAATTTGAAGAGTCAGATGATGAAAAGAATGGTTAATTCTTGGGTTAGTGAGAAATTTAAAGGCTTGGATAATTTAGTGTTGTTACACTTTAATTTTGGCATAAAGAGGTTAGTAATATGTTGACAAATTATGATTTCAGGGCAAGCGGAGATTGGAACCATTTACGACCCAAACAAACCTCGTTCGTAGTAGTTGTGAGTGGTTATTTTATAAAGTATTTCAATTATTTTAGTAATTGATGATATTTTTGTGAGATTTGAAATCAATTGCAATTAATGTTAATGCAAATGATTTAGTTATTGAAGATTTTGATAATTGGAGGAAATTATGTGTATTTCATAAATTGTTTATTATTGAGATTGATGATTTACTAATTTGATAAGAAAGTGACATATGCTCACTAAATTGAATTCATGATTTAGCATATTTGAATTTGAAGAGATTTATGTTTATATGAAATTTTAGCTACAATGACTTAATTATATGTATTATTTAAGCTTATGAAAGATGAATTTATAGAAATCTCTTGATTTTAGCCAATTGGCAAAAGTTCAAATTATTTGAGATAAAATCAAGTATTTGTGAGTTTTAAAAATGACTTGATTTTGAATCATGATTTTGGCTGATCTTTAAGTTATGGCTTAAAGTTATGAGACCTCATGATTGAGAATGTTTATGACTTTAACATGGGTTGGATGATTATCATATAGAAATTGTTTTCAAACCACTAAATGTTGTACCCATGGTGAGTACCCCGTATGCTATGAGAATGTGTTTCTATAGTATGCTAGTGTGCTCAGGCTGCAGGGGATGCAGGGGAATGCCGGGGCCATTAGGTGCCAAATCCGAATTTCGAATCTTGGTCCAAATCCTGGACCTGAGGCATTACAGATGTTAGAGTTTGTTTTACGTGCACGTATGACATAATTTGCTCTGCTATGTATCTGGAGATTACTCGATGCATAGTATGACAGAGATTTGGGTACAAGTTTGGTGATGAGTTTTGTTGGCCTATTATTTTGTGCTTTATTTTAAAAGTTATTGCTGCAAAACTTTGTGACGTTTTACTTATCTTGTGTATTCAGACTGTGCTTAGTATATAAAGTTTTATTGAACTTTGAATTTCCTGTATAATATAAAAGTTTTATGTCGAGAGGTTATTATTTTTCCTATTAACTTACCACTCACTGGGCTCTATTAGCTCATTCTTTCTTCCTAAATTTTTCCTCCAGGTAGGGATTGAGTTTCTAACGAGCCTACAGAAGTCGATATCTGCCACCAGACTTGATAGTTTGCATATCATTTTGTATGTACATTTTTACAAATACTTTTTGTGTAATTGATATGGCTAGTACCATTTTGGGATTTCCCTTTGGTTTGTAATATGAAACCCACCTGTTTATCTACTTTAAAGTTTTGTGGGTTTATATTGAATTTCTGAATTGATGGTTGGAGTTTGAATATATTATTATGGAAGTATATATATATTTCTTTTCAGGTGTGTTTTACTCAGTTTTCAGGGGAAACTCTGCCGAAATTTTTATAAAATTTGGTGTTAACAAAGTTTTGGCTAGCCATTTGTGGTTTTAAAAAAAAATAAATAAGATTTCGTCATGCAAAGTTTGACATTGGATTCCATGGTTTAGTAGGGATCTAATGTCGGCACGCTACATCCCAGATTTGTTAGGATAATTTGGGGTGGGGTGTGTCAGATACAATGTGAATATGTTGACAAAATTTATAGATGGAAGGCTAATAGAGATTACTTTTTTTTTTTGGAAAAGTTAACAATAAACCAACAGTGTAAACTAATTTTCGGATTTATTGAAAGTACAAGGACTAAATTTGGACATTTAAAAATATCGAAATTATAATAGAAAAGGCCACAAAGTATATGGATGAAAATGATATTTTAACTTATTAATCTTTATATTTTGATATTAGAAGTAGGACTAATTTTTTTATATAAGTATACAAGAAAAGAAAAGGAATCTTCAAATAATAAGATTTTTTTTTTCTTTTATAAGAATTCGTAGAATCATAGTTTCTTTTTATGTAATTAATTTTTTAAAATAATTTTCTAAAAAATAAAAAATATTTGTAATCATTTTGATTTATATTGATACCAAGAAAAGAAATAAATTTAAGAATAAATTAAACTAGAAAGTATGATATTAAATATATTTTTATTATTTCATATTTGTAAATATTTTATAAATAGAATTAATTATTTACAAGAAGTCAAGAAATATGATTTATAAGAATTTTTTTAAGAGAATTTAAACTATTTAGACCCTATTTGTAACTATTTAGTTTTTTTTTTTTTTTTTTTTTGAAAATTAAGCCAATAAAACTACTTCTACTTGTTATCTACTTTTTACACATGTTTTAAAAAAACAAGCGAAATTTTGATAACAAATAAAAAAACTCATTTTCAAAAATATGTTTTTGTTTTTAGAATTTAGCTAAAAATTCAAATGTTTTCTTAAGAAAGATGACACTATTGTAGAGAAATTATGAGAAAACAAGCACAATTTCTAAAAACAAAAAAACGATCACATGATTATCAAACAGAACCTTAGAGTTTTTATTTTTTATTGGGTGATATATATATATTCTAAAATTTGGGAGATTTTTTTGAAGAGAATTTAAATTATTTACATAAAAAACTGACTTTTTATTTTTATTGGGTGAAATATATATAAAAGATAAAACAATACATATATATTCTAAATTTTGGGTTTTAAGTGAATTTAAATTATTTACCTAAAAAACTAAGTTTTTATTTTAATTAGTTGAAATATATGCATATATAATAAAAAAAAATAAATATATATTCTAAAACTTGAATTGAGCATGATTTGAACACTGGACGGCTGAAGGCCTAAAGAAAAACTTGTATTGAGCATGATTTGAACACTAGGCCAAAGAATAATTTATGAAATTTAACAAACATTATATATATAAAACCTAAACACTTCAGAAGTTGAGGGGGGCTCAAGCCCCTGGGCCCTTCATAAATCCGCCCCTAGATGGAATAAACATACTACTCATCCTTAAAATAAAAAGTTGATTTATATGACTTTACTCGTAGTAATTTGAACTCAACAAAAAGCATGAAGTAACTTTATTTGAAATTGTTTGTTGTTAAAAAAAAAAGACCTATGAAAATGTTAGTACATTAATAATTGACCATGACAACCGCATAAAAATTACCTTTTAACTTCATAAATTATCAATTTTTTTAACACTAAGGTCGTGCTTACTTTAAGGCTTCATTTATTTACCATGAATTGAAATCAAGGAACGAGAATGCAAATTTTCATTCTCTTTGACGATGTTTACAAAACTCAAAAAATAAGAATAAAATGTGGGACCCACTCTAAAATTAAGAATGACTCTCCAAAAAAAGGACAATCCCATTCCACTAAAAAGGCATTTCTTTTTCTATGGGATTCACACCATCTTTTTTTTTTTTTTAATTACTTTACACTATTTGTGTTTTCTCTCTCCTTTTTTCCCATCTTTTGAAACCTACCATTCACATATGCAAATGATTTTCCTTTCTTTTATGAAATCTCTCACGGTGTTGTTCATAAATAGCAAATTTTAATTTTCCCTTTATTTTTAAAACTCAAATTTCTAAATTTTCTTCTTTCTCTCTCCTTTAATCTCATGATTACCAATCTAATTAAAAATTTAATTTTTAGTTAAATTGATAAGATCAAATTCATTATTAATAAATAACATAACAATAAAATTAAATAACGTTCTCTATTTATAATTGTTCTTTTAATAAAAAAAAAAGTATACCGATATTTTTTTGGTTGATGTAATTTCATTGTGAAGAGTTATTATATATGAATATAAATAAAATGTAAATGTAAAATTTATTATTGTTAAACAAAATAATATGGAGAAAAACTGAAACTTTATATATATATATATATAATTTTGAAAATCGTCATAGAATATTTTTTAGATAATACATTTTAATGGATTAGAAATATAAAAGGGCATTTTGGTAATCAACATATATTTTATTTCGGTTCCGATGGAAGTAAACAACATCAATGAGTTTATGATTCAGACAATTCCTATTAAACAACATCAAATGAATAACATTCCCATTCGAGTGATTTCATTCCGATCCCAGTTCATTCCAATTCATGGTATGTAAACGAAACCTAAGGAAAATGAGAATCAAGAAATGAGAATAAAATTCTTTGATGGTATTCACTAGAGATGTCCACGTCCCTGTCCACGCCCCCCATTTCATTTATTGTCCCTGCAAAATTTTCCATTTAATTTCGTGGGGAACGGGTCGGGAATCCCCGCAAGGAATTCGTGGGGATCGGGTTCCCCGTAGAGAATAATTTACCATTTATAATTTTCATTTTTTTTTTTTAATTTGGTCAAATAAAATCTATTTTTTTAAAAAAAATTCATATTTTAAATTGTTAATTCTTAATAAGATATTTTTATTTAAGAGAATTTTTTTTTATTTCCTTAGAAAAACAAAATAATATTAAATAAAAGTTTGGATTTATGGTTTATTATATATATAAAAAATATATATATTAAAAAAAAAAAAGAAATCGAGGCGGAGTCGGGAAACGGGAAATGTATTCCCTGTCCCCGTCCCTGTTTAGCTAACAGGGAAAAAATATTTCCCACTCCCTCCTCCATTCCTCGCCTAAACGGGAATTCCTTGCCCTGTTAGAGGCGGGTTCTTGGGGGCTCCGTCCCCGCGGAAAAAATGGACATCTCTAGTATTCACACAATAGCAAGAATAAGATCAATTGTTGGGACCCACCACAAATTTGGGAGTCACTCTAACTCTCCCATAAAAGGAGCAATTCCATTTCTCTCCAAAACACGTCTCAATCTCATTTCCATTTCTCATTTCATAGGCCCACAATCTTTTTTTATTAGTTGCTTTACAACTTTTATCCTTTTCTCTCTCATCTATTAATAAGACCCACAACATTTTTATTAATTATTTTACAACTTTTACTCACTTTTATTTACACTACTAATAATTTTTCTTCTAATAAAAAAATCATACTAATCTACTCTTTTATTGACTGTAATGTTTTTTAGGGAAGAATACAATATTTACCTCTAAACTTGTGAAATTGCATCAATTTTTACCATAAACTTTCTATTTCATCAAATTGAACCCTAAATTTAGACAAGTGTTGCAATTTTTACCCTCTATTCAATTTTCGATAATTCACTCACTAATTTTAACAAAAAAAAATAATGTAAAAATCTCTATAAACTCACTAATTTCAATAAAATCAAGCTTTGCATCAAATTAAGTTTGATCAATGCACAAATTAACCGTTGAATAACGTTGTCAAAATTCTCAAAATTCAATAAAAATGTAGCTCTAATGCTGTTATTCTTTGAAATCTTATCAAATTTGTACTGTACATATATTTTAGGATTCATTGAATGCATATGGAAATGTTTTTTAATGATCTTTCAAATGAAAATTATCAAAAGGTTAAAATTGCAACACTTTTTAAAATTTAGGGTTAAGATTGCAATACTTATCTAAGTTTGGGGTGCAATTGGATCGATGAAATTGAAGTTTTAGGGTAAAAATTGATACAACATGACAAGTTCAAGGGTAAAAAATTGGTTTTTTTCCCTATTTTTTTATAAAATTTAAAATTTCTATTAAATTTGTTAAATATCTAATTTTAATTACTAATTATTTAGTATGTAATTTGATAAAAAAAAATATCTTTATTAGGTAAGATATGCAAATAAAATCGATCTATATTATTTTAATAAAATTGATTTTAATAATTTTATAGTTGATGTAATTTTATTTTAGTGAATTATTATTTGTTAATATGAAATACGTTATTCAAATAGAATTTTTTAGTATTGAATATCACAATAATAAATTTAGGTTAAATTACAAGTTTAGTCCTTAAACTTTCAAGTTTTTTCTATTTGGTCCCTAAACTTTTAAAAGTTTTTAATGTGTCTCTCAACTTTCAATTTTGTGTCTAATATGTCCCTGAACTTTAAAAATGTCTAATAGTCTTTGAACTTTTAATTTTGTGTCTAATAGGCCCTTGATATATTTAAAACTGTTAAAAATTAATGTAACTATTAGATATAAAATTGAAATTTATGTCTAATAAGACCCTAAACTTTCAAAATTTTGTGCCTAGTAGGTTCGTGAATTTTAAAATTATAAACATTGAATAGGTCAAGGACATATTAGATACAAAAATGAAAATTCAAGAAACTATTAGATATAAAATTAAAAGTTTAAGGATCTATTAGACACTTTGTAAAATTGAGGGACTACACTTGTAATTTAACCTAAAATATACTATTTTATATTAATGATTGTTGCTATAATAAAACTCATATCAGTACTTGGTTAGTTGATGCAAATTTATTTTAATTAGTTATTATTTGTTAATATTGAATAAATTATTAAAATAAAAAATATTACTATAAAATAGAATATTAGTAAAATAAATTAAAATGTATTATCGATTATTATTACTTTAATAAAAAAATTATTAGCATGTTATTTAGTCATGCATTTTAACTATTTAAAAATATGATAGGGGATATTCTAATAATTATAATATGTATGATTTCTATTTTGATTCTTGAAACTTTGGAGTAGACAACATCAATAGGTTGCTAATTTCAATTCTAGACAACTCATTGAGAAACAAATGAAATGAATAATATTCTCATTCTGATTGATTTTTATTTTTATTTCAATTCATTTAGATTCCTGATAATTAAACGGAGTTTTAATGATTGCAAAAGCTTAATTAAATTCAACATTTTAAAATATATACTAAATGATTTATCTCAATCAGATCAGATAGTTCAAAGTTGAGTTGGATTGGACTTCCAATGGAAAATGGGTTTTGGGCCTTAATTAAAAGGGGTAACTACATGGATAACCCATATAGGAAGCCCATATTTCACTAGTAGCCCATATTTATACTATTTTACAGAAATATCCAAATGTCCATGATTTTTTACACAAAAGATGGGTTACAATTACTACAAAGCCCATCTTGCATTCTATTAAATATAAGAAAGCAAAAAATTAATTAAAAAAAAACTCAATTAAGGTAAGAATACGGTTTTCAATTTTTTTTCTAAAAAAACTCAACCGGCGTTTTTGGAAAGAGAGAAATTTCAAAATCATTTGCGTGATTTTTGTTGAAACCCTTCCTTCGTCTAAAAAATACTTGACGGAAGAAGAAATAGAAGAAGAAAAACTTGACGGAAGAAGAAACAATCGACGGAAGAAGAAGAAGCTGAATATTTCACACAAGTTCTTCATCAGACTCTCCCATTGGTATTTCCATTTTTTCTGAATATCTGTTTTACATAAATATTGTATATATGTAGTATACCCTAGTTTTTTTTTCTATCAGACTTCGATTTATGAAAATTTTGTCTATTATGAAATGTTCATTGATAAACTGATGAAGAATATGGAAGGAATGACATATGTACTTTTTCAAGTATTGGTTTGCTGTTTTTGATTTTAAAACAAAAAGAGGGATATACAATGTCGTGCATGTAGAGGTTTATATATAAAATGGTATCCATATACATTTTCGTGCATGTAGAGGTTTATATATACTGCTATTAATTTCAACCTGGGTATATACATTGTCGTGAATTTCAACTGTTTGGATGTTTTTGTATTTCAAAATATATAAAAGTATATATACATTTATTTTTGTTTGTGTGTACATATGAATGTTGTTAGATGTCTATGTATGTTCAATATGATTAATATATGTAAGATAACTATATATCTGACTGTATATATGATATATATTAGGTAATGGATAGAGTAAAATATACCGAAAACACTCAAAATTTACGGAGAAGTCAAAGGATGTTGGGTAGTTCCAGCAGAAAGCCATCAAAAAAAGGAAATATAAATGAGATTGTGACAATTGAACCAGATGTATGTAAAACTCGTTGATATGTGTCATAGTGATATATTATATATATAATGGTATTATAATAATAAATATATATGTGTGTGTGTGTGTTTGTACTTTCAGGACGAGGGAACAAGTTCCAAACCAGTTCATTCCGCGAATATTGGTGTACCAACTAAGTCCCCTTTTTTCGATCGTCTTTTCGGTGATATGGCTCGAGAAGTTCGTAATGAACAGAACAACCCATTAAAAGAAAATGTTGGAGAAGATATTGATCAGGAAGTAGGACAAACACAACCAATTCCAATCCAATACCAAGATCCATTCGCTGATGTTATAGGGACACAATTAGTACCTATTGGATATTGCTTTGAGGTATATTGTATATAGATATTATTTATTTAAAAGTGTTTTGTTAGTTATATAATGGAAAATATAATATACTTATTTATGGTAATACGAATATTTTATTATTGAAATATTCATAATCAGGAACATGAGGATGAACATATTGCAACTGAAAAAAACAATGCAGTAGGGGAAAAGGAGATTGAACAAAAAGACAATGAAGAGGTATATATATTATGTTTTATTAGTTATATAATAACCTAATACTAACGAACTATGTTGATGCAGGATGATACACATGGTGAAAGTGTGAATATGAATGATGAAGAAGTTGAGAATGTTGATATCATAGGAGATGATCAATCTGAGGTATTGCAAAATGTATACTCTTATATATAATGCTTAACTAAATAAGTACATGCATGCAAATATATTTAGGAATGTTTTTTATATATCATTGTATAAAATATATAATATAAGTGTATCTAAGATAGAATTTTACATTTAGGAAAACGAGGCTGTCGTCACTAAGAGAAGTGCTAGACCAAGAGTTGCCAGGGGAAAACAAAAACAAATAGATAATCAGGAACATGAGGATGATCATGTTGATAATCAGGCACATACCAAGGTATATATAATGAACCACAAAATCATTAGCTTTAGCAGTATATATTGTTCCTTTTACTACTAAAGTGCTTAAATTTGAGAAATAACAGGAAGTGAAATCAAAAAAGTATAGGAATGAGGAGCAAACAACAAAAAGAGTAAGTCAAAAAATAATATATAATCTAGTTTATATAGCTGTCTGTATGTTCGAAGTTTGTGACTTCTTTATTGGTTCAGGTAACAAGACAATCTTTAATTGCTAAGAAACAATGTACGAGCAAGAGGACAAAAGAATCTCATAAAGTTGGGAAAAGGAAGGTATATTTTTTAGAGTTGTTATGAATGTTTTATATCATATTAAAAAATACATGGATTCTTGATCTTCAACATATGAGCAAAAGATGGAATTTTTTTTATAAGAATCTTCTGGAGATCCTCTTATTTCATTCAGTGCAAATTCTCGTGCACGCCAAGCTTTCTGATAACTTATTCTCAGGCCATGTTCAGAAAGAACATAAGATATAATCTCTTTAGGAGTGGGCAATTGACTACCATCTATGCTAATCAATTTCTTGATACAATCCTTTATAACAGAGGATGTCGCTTGCTTATGATCCGTTAAAACTATATCAATAGAACATGTATGTTTGTGGTCAAACCTCTTAACAATCCAGGAGTCACTACCATGATCTCCAAAACGACAAGCTCGAAGAAACCATTGACAATTTTGAATGACACATTGAACAACTAAAAAATCACGGTTTGATTTTACAGTTTTATACTAAAAACTGTCTCTAATGGCAATAGATCGCAAAGCATTTTGTAATACATGCTTCCCAGAAAAAAACGTCATCCAACTGAATTTGAAAGTTAGATGATATCTTTGTAACATCAATAGAACGATAAAAACGTCCTTCTCGTAGATTATCATTACTAGTTGAACCTATTTGGGGGATATTATCCAAGAGAACTGATAGGGTATTCTTTGAAACAATAATTAGTGTACAGTATTGTTCAATACCAGATGACATTATGCTAAACAACCACTTAACATCATTATCTTCAGTAACTTCTGTATCATTCTTAATGAAAGTTTGGGATCCTATACAAACAAATATATCAGGTGAGTCGATATTGCCTATACTGCCCAATTTTTGCATGATAGATTGTTGTAACTCAATGAAGGTCATTTCTTCATGTAAAGCAATCTCTGATACTTGGTAACCAACATAATTATCAGACTCATTCCAGGATCCGTCATATAGCATTGGTATAACACATCTACCTATACATTTATATCAAAATATATTAGCTAGTATATATAAACATGGTATATAGAACATAATATTATATAGAACATACACTATGGTATATGTTTTCTAATAAGAATACAATGTATATTCAATATACTGTAAGTCGAACATTATATTCATTATACAGTATAATCACTATTATGTGAATATACTATGGTATATACGATAGTATATGAATGTACGTTCCAATATATAAAAGCGATACTTACATCATATATGTAGATATGAATGTAACTTAAGGATAATTACACATCATATTTAAATATCAATGTATATTATCATAAAAAAAACATAGAATAGTGAATTGCTGGAGAGAAGATGGGATACCGTATCAAAGATAAATCAAAAAATTAGGATTCAACAGTGAATAAAAACACATATAAAACACAATTTCATACCCATTGTTCGGACGTTGACAAAGATAGGAGCTGTGCGACGGTATAATCAACGACAATGACCTAATTAACTTGCTGGGAAATAACTTGCTGGGATAATGACGTTGACAAAGATAACTTGCTGAGAAGAAGATGATGTTGATAAAATGGAAAAAAATGATGGCTGGAGGTTGGGAGTTGAAATTACAAATGGGGCATAAGGAATAAAGGATTGGAAACGAGAAAGTGAAAAAAAATGGCTCTTTAATTATGGAATTGGGAATAATTGGGAATTGGGAATAATTACTGTAGAATGAAAGTTGACAAATATGGCAATGCTAAAATCATGATAAATTGAGGAAGACAAATCACTATAATTATGGAATTGGGAATAAAATAAAATATAAAATAAAAAAATACATAATTACTATAAGTTTTAATTGAAGAGAGAGAAACGAAAATAAAAAGGGTATAATAGACCGAAATTGCACATTATATCTATATGTGAAAATATTCAAATCTTTGTACATTTATGTAAATACATATTTTAAATATAATTATTTGTGTAAATTTTCCTAATTAAAATGAAAAATTGATTGTGATTGCATGGGAGCTTAAATACTGGAAATTTGTATTTCGGTTTAATCAGTCGGCTTGGGTTACATGCTGTTTTTTACCCTCAAATCCAAAATCGACCGATTAAACATCGGCTATCAAATTCTCAACCCAAACCGCTTAAAAATCGAACCGACGAAGTTTCGGTCGGTTTAAACGGTTTTCTCAGTTTTTTCGGTTTTTTCATACACCCCTAACTAAATCAATTATTTAGTCATTTAATAAATAAATATATTATAATAATCCATCGATTATTTAGTCATCTCATAAATAGATATATTATTTTATTATGTGGAGGCAGCAGGGGTTTTTGTACGGATGACCCCTTTTTTAATGGTTTAATGCGATCTGACCTGTCATCCCATTTCAATGAAAAATGACCCATTCTGACGTGGCAACGAGCGCAAAATTACCCAGAAGGGCAGTTTGAGACCGGATCGCTTGTTCACGCTCTCGGATAGGGTCACGCTATCGCTGAATATTATCGCTCTCGGTCTCGTTTGCCACGTCGTACTCATTCTCGCTATACGTCGTACTCGTTCTCGTTGTACTCGTTCTCGCTCTCACGTTGATGTTTCTCGCAGTAATCGTTCTCACTCGTCACTCAAAATTATCTGTACTGCTCGCTCTCGCAGTGAACATTATTTTCCGCCGCTCGAACGTTGTACTCGTTCTCGCAATACTCATTCTCGCTCTCACGTTGACTCGTTATCGTTCCCGCTTTTAACAACATTTTTCGTTAATTATTGCTCCCAGGTTTGTTTGTTTCTTTTGTTAGTTTAATGTGAATCCATGAACGACGACAAGAACGTTGCAAAATATAAAATTTCATTGTCTGTTTGTGAGTTCATACAAAGAAATTTAAAAAAAAAAAACCACCATTCCCTAACCTACTCGGAGTCGGATGATGATATTATCACCAGTGGCAACCTTTTGTCATCAACTCTCCTCCTTTTATGCTTATCGAGCGTGCGACTGGACCCTTCATCAGCAGAAGGGGATTTCTTTTTCTTCTTTCTCCGGTCGCCACCATCCTTAGGCACGTTCACAGAACATGCTGAAGGGGCTGGTTGCGGTGTGGGAGGATGGGAAGTAGGTGGTGGTGTCTTCTGGGAAGATTGTTCTTCATTCGGCCAATCAGCCAGGAAGTCTTCCAAATCATGCTCTTCCTCCGCTTCGGTGGAGGACATGGTTGTCGTGGCTGGCGTGGGCGAGGTTGGCGGGTCTGACTCATCCGAAAACGGTGCAGATGGGTATTCTAGAAAACTGTCATCGGATGAGCAGTCCATTGTAGTGATTGTGTTTAGTGAATAAACCATTTTAGGGCTGGTTTATTAATAGGCAAAACGGAATGAAATGCCAACGGTCACCATTAATGCATTGACACCACTGCAAGTCACCCTTCCGTCTCCCCAATCACGAATAACGAGCATGCAAGATTACGGTGAAAATACGAGAACGAGAACGAGATCGAGAACGAGAGCCCAATTACGAGAGCGAGAGCGGGAATAGATATTACGCTCGTTCACGTTCTCGCGCTCGCTATGTAAATGACTATTGTTTTCTCTCGTATTTCATTAAAATGGGTTGGTCTATTAATTAATTAATAGGAATGGATTGACATGACTGCAGGTCACACCCAATCTCGAATCACGAGGATGCACGATTCCATTACTGAAACGGCGAGCGCGAGAACGAGATCCCAACTACGAACTGCGAGAACGGGAGCCCCACTACGAGAGCGATAACAAGACGAGACCGAGAGCGATATTATACTTATTCATCGCTAATTATCGTTCTCGTTGTTCTCGCTCTCGTAGTTGACACTCGCTCTCGCTCTCGTTCTCCACCGTTCTCTCACGCTCTCGATTCAGTGGTCGGATGCATCATTTAAAAAAACAAACGAACAGTATTTCTCTCACTTCTTTTACTTTACATTCAAAACTCACTCTCTCTCCGTCCATAGAGGCTCATCACCGCTAGATTGCTTTGTCACCGCCGTCCATCTTCACTAGTGACTCGTCGTTTCTCTGAAACAGTAAGTCTAAATCGACCAATTCCTTCGTTTATTGTTTCTTTTGTGGTTTTTCTGGTTTTGTGCATGTTTGCGATATAGGGCGAGGTTATGGTTGTTTTAGTTCTGTGCATGTTAGCCATTGTTTGTGGATTTGATGAAGTTGCATAGCTAGAGCGAGCGTACAGGGACGAGAGCGATAGAGCTAGAGCAAGAATTTATGGACGAGAGCGATAGAAGTAGAGCGAGTAGTTAGGGTTATGAGTTGAAATGGATAGATTTGGTGAACGAGTGCGTGAATACTATAGTTATAGAGCTAGGGTTTCTGCGAACGGAAGCTTAGGTTCCGTGAACGAAATGAAGGATGTGAGCCGTAGGGATAGCGAAACTATGAGAGCGAGGGCGCAACTGCGAGAACGAGAGCGACACTGCGAGAACGAGAGCGGGAACTGAGTTTCAATATGCCATACTATGTATGCTGTGTGTTTGTATTTTTTCCCTTCTGTGTTATGTTTTTCTGATTATTTGTGCAATTGTTGCAGTACCGAGATGGCAACAATTCTAAGAATCCCCAAGGAGGATTGGTTCCCCGGCCAGGCTTCTAGCCTTGCCCACATAAGTTATGCAAATAAAGTGGTCAAGGAGAAGTTGACCGTTGGGCAGTTGGAAATGTTCAAGATGATCGTTTTTGGGCGGTTTGTGGATGTTGAATTGGTTTTCAATAGCCCGTTGGTCCATCACATCCTATTGAGGGAGGTTGTTGATGGTCCGGATGATGCGATGAGGTTCGACCTTAAAGGTACAGTCGTGCAATTTTCGAAGGCCGAATTCATCTTGATGACTGGGTTGTGGCCATCACCCGAGGGAGGACACGAGGCAGGTGCATCAAATGAAGTCCTACGGCACAAGTACTTTGAAGGCATGGGCACTGAAATCCGTCTGGATAATTATGAAGCTGCATATAAGATATTGCAGTTTGAGACAGACGAGGATGCTGTGAAGGTGTCCTTGATTTACTACACCGAGATGGCCATGATGGGTAAGAATAAATCAAAGGCCGTGGTTGATAGGTCCCTATATAGGGAAGTTGAAGACCTTGAGTACTTCAACAGTTTGGACTGGGGGAGCAGACTTTGGGATAGGACATTGCGTGGACTTAAGGTAGCCTTGAGGGCCAAGGTTGCAACCTACAAGTTCAAGGTCCGGACGAATAAGAATTATATTGTTAAGTATAACCTCCCTGGATTCCCTCCTGCTTTCCAGGTATGTATTTCACTTTATATAATAAAGTAAAAGTCGCTTGTTATTGTTATGTCGCATATTGTAAACTAACTATGGTTATTTGGTTATAGGAATGGGCGTATGAGACACTTTCGTCAGCAGCGGGTCGCTTTGCGACTCTACTTAATAATGACGCAGTGCCTCGAATGTTGAGATGGTCATGCTCCCACTCAGTTTCATATAGGGTGTTGGAACGAGATGTATTCGATTCCCCTGAGGTTAGAATGCACTCATTTCGGTATTACACAACGTAGTTTCATGTAGTTTTATTATATTAACATGTACTTGTTTGTGACAGACAGTAGTCACGTCGGTACTGGTCATGTCAGAGGCCGAGATACAGTACCGCGATACTCAGGTCGGGCAGAGGGTCCATGACGACGACGACCGAGAGTTTGAGATGAATTTTGAGGGTCAGACCGGAGAGGGCCATGTTTACCCTCAGATCATAGAAGAGACCGGTGAAGTTCATACTGGAGAGCGTCAACCCGACCCTCAGGTTAGGGAGGATACCAGAGAGGGTCAATCTGATCCTTTTACGAGGGACGAGACTGAGAGTGATCGCTCCTCTCCCCATTCGGGACCTAGACACGGTGGTTCGTCTACTTTAAGTTATCTTCGAAGCATCGATGCTCGTGTCTATAGAGTCGAGCAGTCTGTGGATGAATTGAAGTCGCAAATGGGAGAATTGAAGTCGGACATGGGAGAGGTGAAGTCCCATTTGATCATCGTATCTATGTTACTCCGCAAACTGTTCAAGGTATGTGATACAATATGTAGACAATATTTGGATTATTCTCATGATATCGACTAACTTTGACTATTTGTTTAATGCAGGATGAGGGCCACGAATGGGTTGAGTCACCAAACATACATGTCGATCAGTCGATGGAGGCCATCCACATTCCAGCCACCACTACCACCACCGAGTCCACCCTCCCCATCACTACCACCTCGCCCACCGAGGCCACCCTCTCCATTCCTTTCACCACCACCACCGAGTCCACCCTCCCCATCACTACCACCTCGCCCACCGAGTCCACCCTCTCCATTCCTTTCACCACCACCACCGAGTCCACCCTCCCCATCACTATCACCTCGCCCACCGAGTCCACCCTCTACATTCCTTCCACCACAACCACCGAGTCCACTCTCCACATTATCCCCATCACCAGCTCTCTCCCAATGCCCACTTCCACTGCGACATTCATAGACCTCATCATCTCATCCTCACGTATATCCGGCATCCCTGACTCCGACCCCCCTGACTCGGTGATCGCGGCCACCCTACAGAGCCTCAAGTCGATCGCCTCCATTGACTACGACACTAGTGACATAGTCCTTGTTGACACTGAACCCACTGGTCTCGCTGACTTCACTGGCCTCGCCAACTCCACAGGCATTAGCATTGAGGATGTTGATGTCACCATTCCCATTGCCAGCGAGAGCCCCACTGACTCGGTCGCATCTGAACCTGTTCTTCTCCCTCGAAAGGGTATACAGAAGAGGAAGACATTGGAACGGTATACACCTTCAGAGGAGGCAAAGAAACTGAAGGAGGAGTCGCCGAGACCGCGAAAGGAGAGTAGATATCCACTTCCTGGTTTGATTACCACCCTCCATAAGTCGTTGATCATTTACAATCCGGCGCACGATGTTGACTCCCGCATCTTCGACGCGATGATGCAGTGGATCGCAGATCCGAGCACGGACGCGGAGGTTCGACCTGGCCCCATTACCACGGCAACAGGAATGGGGAAGAAATTCTTTAAAGACTTATTAACACCAAGCTATTGGGTCGAGTGCGATGTAAGTAGCTTTTATTCCGTAGTTGGTTTATTATTTAATTATGTCTAGTTTCACATGTAATGACTAATGGCTTCATTCATTCAGACTATATACACGTTGTTCATGTTTATCAAGCGGAAGCTATCTGCTCGACCGGATATGTGCATACATCGATTCACTATATTGCCCACGGGGATCCTGGTATGTATTGTCTTTTGCAAACTCATTTAAACTTGCGAACTAACTCACATTTAAATTTGCGTTGGCTTTTGCACGTGTTGGTTTTTTGCAGGCTGATAACTCTTCAATTAAGAGTTATGTGCTAGTGTTTCTGGAATGAATTGCCATATTTTATTTAATTATACCTTAGAAATTCCCTAACTTTGAATCATTTTTGCTCTATGATTAATTTTGAAGAAGTAAAATTTTTATTTGAGCATTGTTATCTGAATTAACAAGTTTATGTGATTTATTTAGGGTTAATTCAAGAAGGACTTGTGGAGAGTTGGAATAGCAGTTTGATAACAGTTTGCTGGAGCAAACCAGGCAATTCGGGCTAATATCAATTTCGCACGTTATAAGACCAATTCATTAAATGAGTTGGCAATTGTCAGATGACTCAGCCTGTTGCAAGCAATGGAAGCTCGCCACGTCGTCAACTATGCCCAGTCAGCCCTCGTTTTGAGCGAAAGACCTGTGGTATTTAAGTCCCCATTGGTAGCCGTTTTACGGGAGGGGAGAGAAAAAAGAAAAACAAAAAGCAGAGGAGGCTGGTTTTCGGAGAAGAACAGAGGAGCTACCCTTCTCATTCCGACGAGAAGGAGTCTGCCGGAGCATTCCCAAAAGAAGAAGGAACCGCTGCTGAGCTATTGCCGAATGCTGGTTCAACCTTTCTGTGGCAACATCTCATCCTCCTCATCTTCTCTTCATTTCTTCTTTTCTTAGTATAACTACATTGTTAGGATGATGCTTTATTTCCGAATTATTTTCTGTGTTTTTCCCATTATGAACTGATCACCTACAAGGTGAGGATTAGGGAGTGTACGTTTTGATCATTCTTGCAGCTTAATACATTGTCTCTAACTCAGTATGGTTGTTAAGTGTTTTTATTTTGTATCACAACTTCGTTTGGCCAACCATGTTGTGTAGTGTTTTTTCGATTTCTGGAAAGAATAGAAGGAATTGATTGCTTGATAACCACATTAACCTCATTGTTAGGGTTAGTAGCTAACTAAGTAAGAGGATTAGGAATAATCTCTTGCCTAATGCACATAAGTACAGCAGGATAGATAATGCTGAAGTAATGGAAATGAAACAGCAAAATTCTGGTCATTCGGGAGAATACCATGTGAGCTGTAGTGGACTGAGGTATTCGATCAGGTGTAGAATAGATTAAAACGGACAATTATCCCTAATCCAAGCCTTCCAATTCATTCAAAGTCCAAGTTTAGTTGATCTCTGTTTTTGCATTTTACTCTATTAACTCTGCTTTACCATTTATTTTGTTCCAGCATTTCTGAATTATTTTATTGTGTTTCCACGATGAGTTTAACGGTTACAAATTGAGTTTATTGAGAACTAAATTGTGGTAAATTAGAGAATTACTAGTCTCTGTGGATACGATAATGTTACTTACCACTTGCTACAAAATGAATGTGTACACTTGCGCATTGACATCCTGAATTTTCCAATTCATTCATATTACTCTAGCAAGCGTGTCACAGGCCCATTTAAATTTGCGAACCAAAGAGAGCATATACAACAGGATTCGGAGAAAGCAGTTGTTCAAGGCCGCGTTGATATGGGGATCAGAGGATACGTACATCGAGTACGTGAATGGAGTCCATGCTGACTACAAACCTGCTTGGCAGGATGTTGACTTCGTGTACTGCCCCGTCAACATGAATGAGCATTGGTTCCTGTTGGCCATGGACATGAACAGGGGACAGTTGTTGGTGTACATCGCAATGGTGCGCGTCTCGAAGTTTCTGGAGCCCCTCACGCACACTCTACCCTCAATGCTATACTTTTGTGATATCACTCGCACCATACCAGGTATGCGAACATCCGCGTGGCCCATCTATCGTGCAAAGAACAGCGACATACAACATGATTCATTGGACTGCGGGATATTCTGTGCTAAATGGTTCGAGTACTTGATGACAGGCGCAGATACGTCCGGACTTGTACAGGAGCGGATGACGGACTATAGGACACAGTATGCATGTCAACTGTGGTCTAACACATATTCATTTTGATGTCATTTTGATGGGGGGATGTGTTTTTCACTTTTTGGTACATAACTGTAATTCATTCGTTTTTGTATTTGTACAAAACAGTATGAATAAAATGTATTCTGCATTTACACGAGCTCGAGTATGAGAACTTAAAGCGAGAGCAAGATCTATTAAGCGAGAGCGAGATCTATTAAGCGAGAGCGAGTAGTCGAGAGTGAGTAAGCGAGCGCGAGTAAGCGAGAACGATAAATCGATAGCGAGTAAGCGAGAGCGAGAAATCGAGAACGAGTAAGCGAAAGCGAGAGCGATAGCGAGAATTATTTCTGTACTCTTACACATCGTACAAACTGGTTCAATTACATACATAAATATACATAAAAATAGTATACAGAAAGAAGCATTTATACTACTTCGGTTGGTTGAATATTGTGGTTGACAACGGTTGATTGCATGACTGCCGGTTGTGTCCGACATTACCACACCTACCACATTTCCGTGTTCGAATGTGTTCGCTTGCAGAAGGGATTCTTTGTATCATTCTCCGTCCAACTCGAGTAACTCTCTTCGGTGGAAGTATTTGCATTTTTACATATTCAGGTGGTTGTGGCCATTCTGATACATGCCCAACTGGGTATATAGGCTCCGCATATACTGCCTTAAGAGTTTCAACGGTATAACACTTATTACACAGGCTAGATGGGGTGATGTTGCGTTCTATAGCAGCAACAATAGCATGCGAACATGGTATTTCATATGAGTCGAATTCTTTGCACGTGCATTGTCGAGTTTGAAGATTAATAATGCCATCCAACCGACCATCTCTTACATGACATGTGTAACAATCAATTGGGTCAACTCGGTATCGTCTACCTTTATCGCAATCTGTGGCCATTCGTTGCTCAGCATAGTCGGACATCAATGTAGTGCGCGAAAACCAATAGTTTCGCCTTTCATAAAACCACCCATGTAGATGCCCTCTTATAAAATCGAGCAACGGAACGATGGGGAGCAGTCGTGCTTCTGCAGTCAACGAATTGAAGCACTCTGCACTGTTCGAAGTCATATTGTCATAACGTTTATTTCTCTGAAAACAGCGTGCCCACCGTTCAATACCAACGCTCTCCAAATATCAAGCTACAGCACCTTCACGCAAGTGCAGAAGTTGATCCCAATTTATATTGAATTCTGACTCGCGGAACGCCCTAGCGGCATTGTTGAACAATTTCACTGCCGCCTTGTCCTTGAAGTTCTTCAACACATTAGACTGTAGATGGTAGGTGCACACTCCATGAAAAGCTGTGGGGAATACAGCTTGAACACTATTAGCAATACTCGCGTGACGGTCAGAAACGATAACCAAGTTCGGGGAGTCTCCAATGGCTATCTTCAGTTTCATCATGAACCATGTCCATGACCGATCGTTCTCATTGTCCACGATCGCATATGCCAATGGATAAAGTTGATTATTTCCATCCCTCCCTACACCAACCAACATGCATCCTTTGTACTTTCCCTTTAAATGGGTTCCATCAACAACGATAACATCTCGCATGTGCGCATAACCTCTGATGCAAGGCCCCAATGCCATGCATGCATATTTGAAATAGAGGGAGTCTTCAATTTCTACTTCAAACATAGTGCCTGGGTTAGCAATTTTCAGTGCTTCTCCATATGCATGGATCATTGTGTATGAGTCTTCTGGAGTCCCCCTAACAAATGCATGTGCCATTTCCCTAGCACGCCATGATTTGTCGTAACTTGTATTCACTCCATACTCTTGCCTGACGTCCTCAATGATGTGCTTTGGCTTATACACATGACCGACTCCTTCAAACTTATGTTTAATTATGTGTCCGATCACTTCAGCACTCGCTTGCCGATGGTCGTGATTTAACAGTTCAATGGAGCATGTGTGTGTGCTCGCATACTTGTTTATCTTAAACATTTCAGTTCCCGCCATCTTCACCGCCCGGAGCCTCCATGTACAAGCCTTGTCAATGCATCCCATAGTGTACAATTCCTTTGTGGACTTCTTTACTCTAAACTCAAAATTCTTGCTCATGGCCAGCAGCGACAGTCTGTTCTTCAAGTCCTTCTTACAAACAAACAACTCACCAACCTCAATATCAACACCATTAGCAGAGCCAGAAGAAGATGGACCGGTCAAAGAAGTGACAGACGGTCTAACTTGAGAATGGGCACCATCATGTGCCCTTGGAGTTGGAGTATGCCTTATCTCATTCTCAACAACTGCACGTTGACTTTGGACTCCTTCATTTCGACTGACATGGATTGCTCTATGTAAGTCCCATGCTTCATTTCGGTCCATGTGATGATCTTGGGAACTATGGTGAGTATAATATGAATCCCATGGGTTATTGTTGTCGGTTCCTAGGGACACCCCCGTCTCATATAATGGTATATATGCCTCCTCTGTATACCCGCCCATTGATTCAAACATTCCCCCATCCACAACATCGTTCTCGACTATCACATGAGAATTGTCGTTATAAGCTTGCTGCACATCCTCATCCAGCCATATGTTCCCACCATTCTTTTGTACAGTTGTTATAAATACTTGCAACCTTGAAACATTTTCTTGAAAGAGGATAAATTCAACATCACAATCATTCCTTATGTACATCAGAGGGGATTGTTCTTCCAACTGCACTTTCACCATCATTATAATGTCAAACATCACCGGACTAATGTTTGTAACTTCATATATCAGACCTTTCAACTCATCGTATTTGACATTGCTCGGCACGACTACCCCTGTTAGCAAACCTCCAATGTAACAGTCATCAGTCTCATTCCAACTGCCACCGTATCGAATGAATAGTGATTTCCTTTCCATCCTGAAAAAAAAAAGTAATAACTAATTAAAACCAATTCTCGCTCTCGTTCTCGTTCATTTTGTGATCGCTTTCGCTCACGCTATCGTTCACGCTCTCGCTCACGCTGTCGTTCACTCTCCCGCTCTCGTTCTCACTCTCGCTTTAATACTATCGCTCCAGTTCAACCAGTATCGCTCCAATGCCAATGCCATAGTAACCAACGTTCTAAAACTAAAAAAAAAAAAAACTTTCAAAACATAACACGTTTGTACCATAAGACATAAGACGTTTGTTCAATGTTTCAAAACCCTGAAACATAAGATGATTTTTCAATGTTTGAAACGTAGAAAGATGTCTTCCAGAAATATAAAACAAGTATTAGATCGTACCTATTTTTTGAATGTGGATTGGTTGATGCTCGGACGTTGAACACTTGAAAGGAGAAAATGTTTTAAAGTAAAGTAAGTAAGTTTGAACAAATGAGAAAACGAAGGAAGCCAATGAATACAATAAAAAATTATGTTTGTTAGACATATAAATCATAGTAATTTTCTTTAATTTATTTATTTAAAAGGTTTATTGGGAAATGTTGATGTTGAAAGTAGGTGTAGAACTGATTGAGGTCTTTTTTTTGTCAGTATTTTCTGCGGATAAACCTCCAGTGTACGGAATTGCTGTAAAAGAACGACCACGAGAGCGAGAACGAGTTCAGCGTTCGAGTGAGGTAGAGTGACGAGTGAGAACGAGGCAACGTGTGCGAGAACGAGAACGAGAGCGAGCACGAGTATAACGTTCTATACTCGACAAATAATGTTCGAGTGCGAGAGCAATTCGAATGAGAACGAGAGCGAGTCAACATGTGCGAGAAAATATGCTGACGTGGCAAACGAGACCGATTTGCAACGTTCTTGTCGTCGTGCATGGATTCACATTAAACTAACAAAAGAAACAAACTTGGGAGCAATAATTAACGAAAAATGTTGTTAAAAGCGGGAACTATAACGAGTCAACGTGAGAGCGAGAACGAGTACGACCAATAATGTTCACTACGAGAGCGAGCAATACAAATAATTTTGAGTGACGAGTGAGAACGATTACTGCGAGAAACATCAACGTGAGAACGAGAACGAGTACAACGAGAACGAGTACGACGTATAGCGAGAACGAGTCACCGGGGGCGAGAATATTTCATGAATGAAAAAGTTGCTGACGTGGCAAACAAGACCGAGAGCGAGAATATTCAGCGAGAGCGTGACCCTATCCGAGAGCGTGAACAAGCGATCCGGTCTCAAACTGCCCTTCTGGGTAATTTTGCGCCCGTTGCCACGTCAGAATGGGTCATTTTTCATTGAAATGGGATGACAGATCAGATCGCATTAAACCATTGAAAAAGGGGTCATCCGTACAAAAACCCCGAGGCAGCAGCCAAACTTGCAAAAGGAACTATGTGAGGATTCATATGATTCATTTAACATAATTTTTTTTAAACATATAGTTTGGTTTAAACTTTTAACATATTGTTATCAATTAGGGACAGATCCACGTTGGGGCATGCTCCCCTCAAATTATTCATTTTATATATATCTATAGTTTTTTTCATCAAATGTACACAAAGTTGCTTCAGTGATCAGGGTGGCACCAAAATCTTTATGCTTGGAGGCGCTCTAGAATTTAATCTTTTTTTTTTTTTTTTTTTAAATTTGCTATATTTATTTATTTATATATTATTTTAATATTTAATTTTCAATTTTTTATTTTGAAATATAGATATTTATATTTTATTTTAGTTTTAGTACACTTAGAAACCGATTATCATTTATAATTTTTAAAGTTTACACATATATATACAAATATCTAAATATTTTTTTTAATATTAAATACTTCAAATTTCTTTCTTTGCTTATATATATTTAGGTGGATAAATTCTACAACATTTTATTATAATTTTGTAATTAATATTTACTTAATCTAAATACTAGATATCAATGCATTTAATCTTATATTTATATGAATTTTAAATTACAAGTTTAGTTCTTGAATTTTTAAATTTTTGTCTAATAGATCTTTAGACTTTCAATTTCGTGTTTAATAAGTCTTTGTGTATTTTAAAAATGTCTAATAGATTTATGAACTTTCAAATTTTATCCCATATGCCTTTGACATAAAATTCTAGATCCGCTATCGATTATCATTAGTTGAATCCCCTAGCTCGTGAAGCGACAAGAATTGTTGATGAAGTAATCGAAGGAGTTTACGAGTTGGAGACAGTTTTGTGCGAACTGCGAAGAGATACCCTCTGCCTAGTATGAGTATCTACTCCAAATTCTGCTGCCAACCATTTTTTTTTTTAAATACAAAAATTCAATAAGATAGGGTTGCAAAATTTATTTAATTAAATCGATTTTCTTTTTGCCTACGCCTACCAAAACTCTTTTTTTTATTAAACTAGACTGCTTTCTTATATCACAACGTATCAAATCATTACTCATTAATTTAATGGATGTGCTATATATGCCAACATTTATTAATTTTTTTAAACTATATAAACATAATCTTCAAATGTTGTAGTAGTGAGTCTTCAAATTTCATTAATTACTAAATTTGTAAGAAAAAAAAGGGTTAAAAAATACTTTTGGTCTCTAAACTTTCATAAAAGTAATAATTTAATCCATGAACTTTAGTATGTAACAATTTAGTCCATGTATTTTTAAATTTGTAACAATTTATTTCCTACCGTAAAAAATTCCATTAAAATTGGTCAATTTTTATTCTTTAACGATTTAGACTTTGTAGCTTTGTAAACATATATATTGGATCCCTAATTAGTTTATTGATCTATCTATATAAGAAATCCCATTAAATCTTAACAATAATTTTCACCATAGGTACTAAATCGTTACAATTTTAAAGTAAAGGGACAAAATTGTTAAGTACGAAAGTTTAGAGACTAAACTATTACAAAATTAATAGTACTTGGACTAAATTGTTACACACCAAAGTTCAAGGACAAACTTGTTACTTTTATAAAAGTTCAAGGACCAAAAATGATTTTTAACTAAGAAAAAGAAAAGTTATGTCAAAACAAACGAGTTTTTGTATGCATAGTTTTTGTTGGATTCTATTGAATTTTTAAATTCTGACACAAGTTTTAACCCCTCCTAAATTAACAAAAACATATACGTTTTATACTTGATTTGATGAAACAAAAACATCTCAATTTATTATCTCATTTAAAAGTTAAAACATCTACAATAATTAATAGTAAATATTGAAATATAACAACATATCGTATCAAATCATTACTTGTTAATTCAATCCATGTGTTATATACATCAACATATTTATTATTATTTTTTTGAAGTTGAGAGACTATATATACATAATCTTCAAATTTTATAGTAATGAATCTTCAAAATTTTGTAGTAATGAATTTTCCTCTGTATAATTGAAGAAAGTTTAATGCGAAAAGATGCGACATCGTTTATCCCCTCTTTGTATAGTCTTTAATGCCTTGTTGATTTGTTCCTATCAACTATACTCTAACACAATAAACTGAGGGTCTGTTTGGAATGACTTTTTAAGCGCTTAATTTTTTTTTTTTTTCACTTAGAAACACTTTTTTAAACACTTAAAAAGTCATTCCAAATAGGCTCTGAGTAGCTTTACATTCTATAACTTTTTTATACCAAAAATTTGATGAGATAGAGTGGTGAAATTCATTTAATTAAATCGATTTTTTTTGCCGACTCTAATTTTATTTAGTTAGCTTGTTTCTTTATAACACATCATGTCATATCATTACTTATTAATTCAATTAGCATACCATGTCAACACCATTTAAACTCTTTAGTGTTAGAGACTAAAATAAGACCTAATTTTCAAAGTTCATTAACTAAATTAGTATGTAGTATGTTAATATTTTGAAAAAAAGTTAAGCCAAAAACAATTAAAAACATTATTTCATATGAAATTCAAACAAATAACATAATACTCATAAGTAAATTAACACATTTTTACTTTCCTAAGAAGTCATGAAGTCAAATCTCCTCGATATTCTAGGAAAAGAAAAACTAACAAGTAATTTAGGCATTGTTTGATAATTTTTTGTTTTTTGGTTTTTGAAATTAAGCTTATAAACACTACTTCCACCTATGGATTTCTTTGTTTTGTTATCTACTTTTTACAAATGTTTTCAAAATAGTTAAATTACAAATTTGGTCCCTATGGTTTTGAGAAAATTAGAATTTAGTCCCTATGGTTTTAAATGTTACAATGAATAGTGGCTATTCATGAGAATTTTATCAAACTAAAGAGACGAAAATTCTAACATTTAAAACTATAGGAACTAAATTCTAACTTTCTCAAAATCATAGGAGTCAAATTTGTAATTTAATCATTCAAAATTCAAGCTAAGTTTTGAAAACTAAAAATAAAAAGTTTTTAAAAACTTGTTTTCCTTTTCCTTTTTTTTTTAGAATTTGGCTAAGAATTTAAATGTTTCCTAATAAAGATGAAAATTATTGTACGAAATTGTGAAAATACAAGCACAATTTTCAAAAACAAAAAAACTAAAAAGTTATAAACGGAGCTTTACTAAATTCGTTTTTTTTTTTTTTTTTTTTTTTTTTTTTTTGAGGCGGGGTCTTACTAAGTTGGAAGTCATTGAATTTGTCAGCATATGTGTTTCTCATAAGCTTGGAATTAGCATATCTGGTGCTCTTCATAAAGTTTATTAATTTGTCAGTTTTTTAAAATTAATTTTGCAAAATTCTATGAACTTTGAGTTAATTATTTGATTATTTACTTAAGAAATCATACGTGTTTCATCCTAAATTTCTTAATGAACTGCCAACCTAATATGTTTCAATGGTTAAAACATCTTTACTTGTTTTAGAACATCCTTTAAGTTCGAATCCCACCTTTGTATATATAATGTGCAATATATATATATTAAAAAAAAATACATCGATTAGAATAGAATAAGACCCATTAAATAATTACATAAAAGGGTAACAAATATTAAAGGAAAAGCTAGGCTAAATATGTAATTTAGTCCTTAATGTTTCTACCCTTTCTTTAATTTCATCTTCTTCTTAGGCAAAAATCAATTTATACCCTTAAACTTTGGAGTTGTATGAATTAAAATCCTAAACTAATAATTATATTAATTTAAACCTTGAATTTTTATAAGATTTACACAATTCGTTAGATTCTGTTTGAAAAATGTTAATTCACACGTGTGTGAATTTATAGTTGTATCAATTAAACTTTTAAATTTTCATAAATGAATCAATTTAGACCATCCGTTTCATATACATGGACAATTTTCAAATGGAACGTCTACATTTTTTAAAAAGTCTACACATGTATGAGAATTGATGCATGGACAATTTTCAAATTGTGGGTCTAAATTGATTCATTTATTAAAGTTCAAGAGTTTAAATGATACAAATTATAAGTTTGCACACGTGTGAATTAATATTTTTCAAATGGAATCTATCGAAGGATGTAAATTGATACACTTACGAAAGTTCAGGTTTAAATTGATACAACCCCAAAATTTAGGGATATAAATTGATTTTTGTTTTTTTTTTAGAAATTTACATTTACCCTTTGTATATTATTGATTTCTGAAAATTAAATCCTCAACATTACTAAACATTAAATGAAAAAAATGATGTTCGATAACAAGGGTATTTTTTTTTTAATGATGTTGTTATTCGTTCTAACACTAAACATAACTCAATTGATTAAGACTTAGTTTGAAATTGCTGGAGCTTTAAAAATAATTGTTTTCAATTGTGCTTTTACAAAAATCAACTGTGATATAAAGTAAATTAGTATTTGGTAAATTTCAATTTTAAATACGAAATAGTAGTTTGCAGTGTTTGGTAAATCAATACTAAATCATTGTGATTTAACTATAATGACAAAATAGACATTATTATTTTAAATATTTTTTTTAGTTCTTTATTATTATTATTATTATTTTGAAAACAATTTGAGTTCTTTATTTTAAATACTTAAATACTAAATTTTGAATGATTGAAATTACAAATTATATATTATTCACTCTACATATATAATAAAATATTATGAGAAACAATCGTGAAAATGAATTGTATCCAAACAGTGTACAGTCATTAAAACAAATTTGGGCTTTTGTCACCTAATCTTCGGATCAAACCTTGGTTGCTAAAAAATATATAGAAAAAATATCAACAAATTGAAGCAAAATTTTTAGGAGGATAAAGTGGGGATTTTTTAAAGTAAGTTGGAGGTGGCAGATTTTCCGAGAATCTAATCTCAAAAGCTGCTAACTACCGGATTTTGCAAATATAAGTAATTCAAAAGTGATTTTTTAAAAAATGAATCTACAAATTACAATCAGTTTTATCAAAAGACTAAAGTCATATTTGGGAATAATTTTAGAAATCGTAATTTTAGTACAATTGATTTGTTTATAATTGATTTATTAAAAGTAATTTTTATATAATCATTTTATGTTTAGTTCTACACTTTTAATACTAATTTTCATACAATTAAAAGTGATGTTCAATGACTAAGGGCATTTTTATGAATGACTTTAGAATAAGTGTTTTAATTATAATTAATTTTGTAAAAGTTTTAGTTATAAATCATTTTAATATTTAGTTCCATACTGGTAAAAGTGATTTAAATTTAATTAAAAGATTTTTTTTTAAAAAAAAATGATTAATGTTTGTTTTCAAAGGTGATTTTATAATCACCAAATTACTAAAAATATAAAGCTAGAGAAAAATTTCAAAGAGAAAAAAATGTTGGAGACATGGAGGGATAAAAAATTTAGAGAGAGAAAAATTTAATAGAGAGAGCGAAAATTTGAATATAAAGAAATAAAATTAGAGAGATATACAAAAAATTTTGGGGAGAATGATCAAAATTTTAGGGAGAAAAACTTTAATGAGGAGAAAAATTAAGAGTTAGGGACAAAAAATTCAAGAGCAAAAAGTTAGAGCAAGAGGTAAAACATTAGAGAGAAAAAAGTTAAAGAGATACAAAAATTATAGAGAGAAGAAAAGAAAATTTAGAGATATACAAAGTTAGAGAGAGTTAAAACCATTGGAGAGAAAAAAAAGTGAGAAAAATGATTTAAAAATTTTAAAAAGAGAATAAAATAAGAGAGATATTATAAAAACTTTAGAGAGAGAAAAATTGGCATTATGTAAACAATGACGGATGACTTCAATGGTGACGGTTTTGAGAAAACACGTTTTTTGATTGAAATTTATGAATTTTATAATAGATGACGATTTTTAACCGTCACAAAAGTTAGTTTTCTTTAATATGAAATAATAGTCATTTTAAAAACAAAATCACTCACAATCACTTCACAAAAGTCACTTAGGAATCACCTCTTAAGTGATCTACTGAGAATCACTTGAAGTGATTTTTGATTTTGGATGCTTCCAAAATCACTTCTTCACCAATGCCAAACATCACAATTTTGAAAGAGAAGTGATTTTAGGCATGTTAAAAGTGATTTGGACCATTCCAAAATCACTCCCAAACATACTCTAAAAATAGTTAGAATTGTTTTAAAATCACTTTCATGCCTTTCAAAATCAATCCCAAACAGACCCTAAGACATATATCTTCAACCAAAGGGTTAAAAATTCGAATTTCCACCTCCACATGTTGATGAGCTAAAAAAAAGAAAAAAAAAACATATTTTTCACTAGTACATTTTCTATAACAAAAAATTGCTACTTTTAGTCAAGTAAAGTTATCAAAGGTCGTTATATGATGTGAGTAATTTTTTTCTTTTTATTATATGAGTGTATATGTCTATTTTATGAGTGTAAACTATTTACCACTTGATTAATAACAAATGTTACATCATCATTATGCCAATTTTGTGAATATACATTTTTCCTATAAAAAACAATGGTATGATGTCCATATACATCCTATATATAGTGTTCTATAATTTAAACTTATTGAGAAATAAGTTAAACAGGCAAGAAACATTAAATAAAAAACTCACCAAAGTTATAATTAGCATAAAGATGGTTTAAACAGCCAATGAAGAAGTTGGCCACAACTAAGACTAAATATAAAAAATTACAGAGAAAAGGAACTGTCTTTCCAACAATCCTAGGTGGACCAATGGGGAGTGCTGTTCAACATTGAAGTGTAAAACAAAACAAAAATTCTGTTAAAATCAGATGGGAATGACAGGTGAAGATGTAAATATGAAACTGATCTTCCCAATTTACCCCCTATTGTATGAAAATTCTAAATTCTAGAAGGTTTGTGTATTCATGGTTTGATTTGGTTTGGTTTAGTTAAACCAATTATAACTAAATTGATTGGTTTGATTCGGTTTTCTTGGTTTAGGATTTATTAGACATGCTTTTACGATACTTATTAAGATTCCAAATTTGCAACATTTCCTTCAACTTTAAAGTATTTTGCTAGTTTGAACTTAATGGATAATACATTGAATTCACTCTTTAAAGTTGAAGGTTCCATCCCCATATCAAAAGTGAAAAAAAAAAGTATTGTGTGATAAATATAATTTTATTTTCAAAAAAGAGTTTGGTTTTATTTATTATTGTTATTTTTAATCAAAATCTCAATCACCCACTAGAGTTTCTAACATTTCAACAACAACAACATAATCATGTTAAATTAAAGAAGCATTTTATAATAAAAAAAGTTTCCCAATTCAGTGATTTGATAACACATAAATGAAACCTTACCCAAAAAAAAATCTTCATAATTTCAATTCAATTTTTGGGGTTGTTTTTAGAATGGTTTTTTTTTTTTTTTTGGTTTGGTTTGTTTTTCAATTTTATTTGTGAAGAATGTGATGTTTTGGAGGGACAAAATTGGGATTGTGAAAAACCAGTGGCAAGAAAATAGGTTTTTTTTTTCTTTCTTAAAAAAAAAAAGAAAGAGCAATTCTGTTAGATGTCTGGTTTATTACAGCCATACACGCATTGTTTGTTAAGAAAAAAACTCGGTTTCCACAGTACTCAATCTCATCTCACACCCCCAAGACTCTCTCCTCTCCTTCATTAAAAGCCTCTCCTTCCCACCATTTCCTCTAGTAGGTTGGACCCACCACCATTTTCTCTAACGCCACTTCCTCCCTACTCAACCTCCCGACGACCGCTACCGTCACCTGCACAACCACCACCACCATTACCACCGTCATTCTGCAAGTGAGCTTATTGTCGTCAAAGACGACGTGGTCATTGCCTGCACCATAATCATCATCATCATGGTGCGTCGAGCCTTCCAGGTTCTTGAGCTCAGTTTATTATCTGCAAAAGACCTCGCTTCGGTTTCCAAGACCATGCGAACATTTGCTGTTGCATGGATCAATCCAGATCGAAAACTGATGACTCGAGTTGATCAAGTAGGTCTCACAAACCCAACATGGAATGAAAAATTCGTGTTCAGAGTCGATGACGAGTTACTCGAGAACCTTAATTCGACCATCACGATCGAGATCTACTCCTCTGCCTTGCTCCGCGACATCCTTGTTGGTACTGTTACTGAGCACGTTAGCAACCTCCTCCCACAATCGTCCCCTAAGTCCAATATCAGATTTCTCACACTCCAGGTTCTTTCAAAATCACCTTTAATTTGTTTGATAACTATTTATTTTTTTGGTTATTGAAAATTATTCTTGTTTTTTTAACATTTTTTTACAATGAATTTTACGTTTTTTTAATAAAACATTCGAATTATTAGTCAAATTACAAAAATAAAAACTATTTTTTACATGATTTTTTAAAATATATGTAAAAAATAGATAATAAAATAAGAAAATCATAGTTAGGAGATGGATGATTATCAATCG
Organism: Trichosanthes truncata; assembly: GCA_033996785.1. NCBI lineage: Eukaryota > Viridiplantae > Streptophyta > Magnoliopsida > Cucurbitales > Cucurbitaceae > Trichosanthes > Trichosanthes truncata. The sequence continues at coordinate 28,618,128 of JAWPNB010000004.1, read as the reverse complement.
GATCTTAACATTAATTGTTTAATCTCACCACCGATCTCAAAAGCTTAATTTTTTAATAGGTTCGTCGCCCCTCCGGCCGTCCGAAGGGCACGGTGAACGTCGGTGTGACGCTATTAGACAGCGCGAAGCGGAGCATGCCGCTGGAGAGCGATCTCGGCTCATCGGCCATCGATTACGACTGGGACTTAACAGAGATCAAAGCACAGAAACAGAATCTCATAAAGAACGGATACAAGATCGTCATGAAGCGATCACAAAGCGATCGGTACGATCCCGACGCGTTCATCGGAAAACCCGCCGGATCGGTCTGCAACGCGAGCTCAGTAGTCGGCGGCCGCGAGTCCGTCCGGAGCAGATCGGAGCTCGGAACAACGAAGAAGATCGTAAACGCGAACGGCTCACTCTGCTCCGACGTCGGGCCGTCGCCATCGGTAGTGGCGGCGGCGATAGCGAAGGGGCTATATCCGGCGCCGGACGACGTTGGAAGCTCGATTCTGGAGGATTGGACGGAGAAAGACAGCATCGAAGGGCTGAAAACAAAAATCGAGAGATGGAGAACAGAGCTACATCCAGTGTACGACAGCGAATTGACGAAATTGGAATCGAGAAATTACCGGAAGAAAGCGGCGAAGAAGCAGCGGCGGAAAAGGGGATCGGGGCTGTTCTCGTGCTTCGGCACTGCGTATGGTTGCGAATTTTCGATCACCTGCGGCGGCCCTAACCAGAAGAAGAAATTTGGGAATGGGAAAGGGCAAATGACGCCATCGGAGATCACATTCGACGAATCGTATGTCTAATCGAAAAAGAAAAGAAAAATGGCAGAGAGAGGAGAGAGAGAGAGAAATAGAGGAGAGAGAGAGAGAGGAGCTCGAATAAAGCTGAAACCGCACTGAGGAAGGAGAAGACCGCCATGGATGTGGTTGGTCTCTGCGGAATTGTGTGGAGAGGGAGAGTATTTTTTTAGGGTTTTTCCTCATGCTCCCACTATTTCCTTTCTTTTTGTCTCTTTTGCTTTTTAATTTTTTTTTATTCACGTCGGAAATGTGTTGATTTCAAAAGGTGTTTTTTTTGTTAATCAATCATGGCTTATACCTTGTGGGATGTGAGTCGTGAATGTGATATTCGATGTATAATATGGAAGAGATGATGATAATCGAATGCAATGAGTTGTTAATCATAACTCAATTAGTGAAGACCTGGTCTATAACGTTTGGTTTTTTATATTTGATTTTTAAAAATTGTATTTTTTTTCTATAATATATTTTATCTTTCTTAGGTAAGGATTTGAATTCTTAACTAAATTTTAAAAACAAAAATAAGATTTTGAAAACTACTTTTCTTAGTTTTCAAAACTTGGTTTGATTTTTTAAAATGTAGTAAAAAGTACATCACAAAATAAGAAAACTTATAGGTGAAAGTAGTATTTATAGGCTTAATTTTTAAAAATAAAAAATAAAAAAGTAAAAACCAAATAGTTATCAAATGAGACCTATAATATCAACCAAAATGTCGACGTTAACACATTAAAATTTGGAACTCCCACATGTACATATTGTTGAATTCAAAAGAAAAAAAGTAAGTTGGTTTGTAATTGGCATAGTTAGAGTTGATTAGCACTTTGCCTAATTGTAGATATAAAAGTGAAAACGAAGAACTTTAGACTCTATTTGATAACCATTTTGATTTCTTGTTTTTTGCTTTTTAAAATTAAGCCTAGAAATACTACTTCCACCTATGGGTTTCTTGCTTTGTTATCTACTTTGCCTAATTGCTTAAAAAATCAAGCCATATTTTGAAAACTAAAAAAAAAAAATTTAAAAATTTGTTTTTATTTTTGGAATTTGGCTAAAATTTCAAATGTTTTTTTTAAGAGAGGTGAAAACCATAGTAGAGATATTATGAGGAAATAAACATAATTTTCAAAAACAGAAAGTCATGATAGGCCTTCGTCCTTTATTCAGATAGTAGTGATATGAGGGTAGTGATCCATATAATTTTTAGTGGGTTAAAAATCGCTTTTGGTCCTTGAATTTTCATGAAAGTAACGATTTAGTCTATGAACTTTGGTTTATAACGATTTAGTTCCTATACTTTCAAATTTGTAACTATTTAGTGCTTGAACTTTAGTATGTAACAATTTAGTCATTGTACTTTAAAATTTGTAACAATTTAATCCCTATCGTAAAAAATTTCATCAAAGTTAAATGTCGATTTTTATTATTTAATGATTTATACCTTGTAATTTATAAACATATTGGGTCCTTACTTAGTTTATTAATCTACATATGTAAGAAATTTCATTAAATCTTAACAATAATTTTCACGAAAGGGACTAAATCGTTACAAAATTTAAAGTATAGGGATTTTTTAAAAAAAAAAATAATGTAGTTAAAAAAAAAAAACAAAAATAGGGTAGTTTTCAAACTAATTGCAGATATGGGGTGGATAACTCGTGTACATGGGCCACAAATTAGGTAATTCGTAGCCTAGGTACACGTTTTCATTAATGAAACGCGGCTATGGAACACAAATATAGCTAATACGGAAAGGAATAATCGAATTAAACCCACATCGTTTATTTTGGAGGAGTGACATCACTGTAGGTGAAGATGACCACTGTTGCAGGCTACTAAGATTACCCAATAAATTGGGTGTCTGGTCTAGCAGGAGTGACATCACTGTAAGTGAGGCTAGTGACCACTGCTGCAGGCTACTCAAGTCATCCAATAAATTAGGTGCTTGGTCTAGCAGGAGTGACATCACTGTAAGTGGAGATGGTTGCATCATTGAACATGGGACAACTTAAGAGCAAATCAAGAGCAATAATAACAAAATATACACATATTCAAGCAAAAAGAGAACAAAGCAAGAGCAATACTAACAAAATATTTATGGTGGAATAGAAGATATTCATATATACATATTCAATAGGAGTATCGCTAAAAAAAAGTTTTGAATATACCTCTTAGATGATGAGCAAAGATTGATGTTGATTTGAAGGGAATTGTCAAATAAACTTGGTAATTTTAATTCCTAAAATAAAGGAGAATACAATTAGCAAAACAAAGAAAAAGCCTAGTTTATGGTGAAAAAAAAAAAGAGGGCCAAATTGCTTAAAAAAAAAGTGCAATGTGCTAAAAGGAGCAGCAAACGAAAAGGCATATACATATATTTGTATGTAAAAGGCAGCAAATTGTATATATATGTGTATATGTAAAAAGGCTGCAAGCATTACAAAAAAAACCAACATATATATAATATGTGTGTGAGAACCAACTGAAGTAAATTATGTATAGGGATTTTTTTTAAGGGCCCATTTGTAACCTACCACACCCATCATTGGTTCTAATTCATCACATACATGCCCTAGATTTAAAGCAATGACCGTGACAATTAAAGAAAGTAAGGAAGAAATCACAGAAACTTGTTGTAGCATGCATATATATATATGGGCCTGTGGCAGCAATTTTGTGCACTGGCGAAGAAGAAATTTTCTAATACTTATTTCTTTCTTTTAGTTACTGATAAACCTTAGAATTAAAACTTATTTAATACTCATAACCTTAAAATATGCTTGTTTTTCTTTAAAAATCATAGAAGAAATTTGGTAAAATGCTTGAAAAAATCAATAACTTGTGAGAAGTGCATGTGAAAGAAAAAATGAGGAAAAGAGACAAATAAACTAAGAAGAGTTTCTTTTGTGCAGGAATTGTGGAAATTGCAGAACCGAAATTGCAAGATGAAGTTGCAATTTTTTCTGGACAGTGAAAAAAAATAAAAAAGGAAAGTGCCGATTATGGAACGAGCTGATTCTTTGCACGAAATCTATGGGAATTGTAATGAAATTGGAGAGGCTACAAACCCTAATTGAAAGAGCATAGATAGGGGAGGAAGCTATGGCCAAATGGGCGGTTTTTAGGACGAATTTTAGTAGAGTTCTTCGTGGGTTTCATTCCAAAGTTTCCTCTATTTTTTTAAAAAGTTTTTATTCTCTGTTTTCCATCGAAGAGTTGTTGCAGTATTTTGGTTTTGTTTTTCCCTTGGTTTTTCGATCCAATCCAAATGAAATTTTGGGTTATGATGATTCATTCTTCCCTAGAAATAGAGGGGGTTGAATCGATTGAAAACTAAGGGAAAATAGTGGGTATTTTTCAATTCTTTTTATTCCAGCTTGTTCTTAGTTTAGGTGAATTTGATTTCTGTTTTGTAGTTCTTTTGGTTGTAATTTTTCAATTTTTTTGTTCCTTACCTACTGTATTAAGCTTTTGAATTGAGTTTAGATTGATGAAACAATTGATTGATATTTTCCTAGAATTTTTCTTTATGGGTTTTGGGTCTAGAGGCTTATTTTTGAATGAAGGTTGCTAATTTTTCCTTTCTGCATCTTCAATTCTGATGTACAACAACAAGCTTCTTTAATTCCTTTAGTTTTTGGTTGCAAATAGGCTTTTAAGTAATTCTCTCAAGCATGAATTTTAATTCTAAAATTTGTTGTGAGATTTTTACTTTTAATATGAGCTAAACTTCTTAGGGGGTTCAAGGATGTGAATTCCCTAAGAAGTAATTGTAGCCAAAATTCTAACAAACCAAGCCTACATCTTAATTGTTTGCTTGTGTTGAATAAAATTCCATTGAGATCCTAGATTGATCAACTAGTGTAGCAACTCAAGCTTAGATTTAATACCGACGGGGTTAGTGATAAGCAAATTTCGTACAAGTGATGGAGACAAGAGCTTAGACATAAGCCAAATCTTTACCCTAGACATAGGGATCAAAGACTCTAAAACCTAAGAAATTATTGAGCCAAAATTACCTAAGATAGATGAACTATAGATATATGGGTCACTCACTTAGTCTTATAATTTCAAGGTGAATAGGAGTAGTAATTTCGATTTACAATTGAATGTAGAATAGGTTGCAATTGCAATTTTGTTTTGCAATTACAACTTAGGGAAATGACATTCTTGAGCTCCTCATTTTTCTAAAGAATTTCTTTTGCAATTTTCATTTTTTTTTATCAAGTCTGTTTAGTTGCTATTCAATCTTGCAATTTTCGATTTTGTAATTCAGTTATGCAATCTTTGTCAATGTAACTTGCAATTAGATTATGTAATTATTTTGTTTTTAATAGACACAGCAAACCCAACCTTATTTTTGCAATTTTTGGTTTCCAAGTTGCAATTCTCCTTACATTTTGCTTTGTAATATTTTTGTTATACAGTTCCCTGTGGGATCAATACTTAAGAATACTTCTGTTTTAATACTTGCATCAGTAGTGTGCACTTGCACTGGGGTTGAATGTATTTACTTACTTTTCTTCACCTAAAGTTCACCTGATCAAGTTTTTGGCGTCGTTGCCGGGGAATGACAGTTTTAACAAAAATTTTGTTTAAGAAAAAATTGTAAGACATAATGGTAACTATGATTTCTCCTATTGCATGAGGAGCTCGAGTTCACTTGTTGAGGGAGAGAAATCGCAAGAGGAGAAAGACACAACATAAGGTTTGATTGCTTGAGAAAATCTACAAGATGAAATAAGACATCATTGTAGCATTGAACGCATAAGCTTCATCATTAAGCTACGTGATGGAAACTTTGATGATGGGAAATTCCATAGCTTTTTTTAACCCTATCTCTTATATTTCTTGTGTTTATTGTAAAGGAAGTTATTCATTTGATAATTGTCCTTATAATCTTGATTCTTTGTGTTATGGATTTCTACCTAACTTTGCAAATCAACATCAGTACTAGTGTTTCCAGCAAGGGAAAATGATTCCAAAGGAGCCTAGCATTGAAGAGCTCGTGAGGGAATATAGCGCAAAGAACGATGTTGTAATGCAAAGTCAAGCCGCATCTCTACAAAATTTGGAGTTTCATATTGAACAAATTGCAAATGAATTGGAGAACAGGTCCCAAGAAATCTTGCTTGAGGACATAGAGACTTCAAAGTAAGAAGAAGAAAAATGCGAGGTAGTGACACTAACTGAAGTGGAACACGAAGACCTTGAACTCCCGATAGAAGTAAAAAGCACTCTAACACTTGACAACATTAAGGAGCCAAAAGGCAAAGAAATAAAAAAGAACCACCTTAAGAAGAGAAGGAACAACAAAAGAAAGTTGTATTGAGCCATACAGTTACAATTTCACAGCAATTGACATCCAAAGTGCTCCCGATACTAGAATGCCCTACTTTCTCTTATTGCAGTTTGCAGGAAATGCTAAATCAAGAAGAATGAAAAAATGAGAGCATGAAAGATGACAATATGTAGTACGTGACACAAATTGCAACTGCAATTTGTACTTTCAAAGACACATATAAATCTTTTGAGTCATCAAAGTCTGTTGTGATCAAAGCACCTTAACTACGACTGAAATCTTGTCCAACATCGAGACTTAGGTGCAAAATGAAAGAACATAGTTGCGGTCTCCCTACTGGAATTGGATAAGTTACCTTGTCTTCTTTTACGTTAAAAAAAAAAAAAAAAAAAAAAAACAAAGATAAACTTTCAACTTTTGAAATTCCAATCCGAATGAAGGAGTTTGATTTAGAAAATCTTTGTCTAAGGAGGATCCTATCAAGGTTGAGGTATTTAAGTTGACCGCTAAGGATCACCTCTACTAGGGAATTCACCTGGGAGTTTGATGAATCAACTTTAAGTTCAAAAATTGGAACTTTAAAAAAGTTAAATTTGCATTAAGAAAAACTGTGTGAACGTTTTGATGCTCTACTTTTGAGTTTTAGGAAAATGTAAGAAGAAAGAGTGGGAGGAAGAAATTGTGGTCGTAATCGCGAAAGCAAATTGCAATTGCAGTTTCAGGAGAATTCTTTGTTAAGACTCCAACAACTCCGAGGACAGTAATGGCAACAACAACATATTTTTCTCTACATAAATGAGTTTCTATATAACCCATCTTTCTAGTTTTGTTAATTGTTATGTTTTTGGTTTGAGGTTTAGTTAAGTTCTTTTATACTTATTTAGTTTATTTGCTTTCATGAATTTTGGAAAAAAAAAAAAAAGTCTACACCTCGCACAAGCATGCCATTAAAATCATGTTCCAAAATCAAGTTTGCAAATTGTTTTCTTTGGTGTTTTATTGAAAAACCCTTGATGATGATACCTAGAGCTTTCTCAACCTTGAAGTGCTTTTACACACAACTTCAAGTTTTCAAGATAAATTTTTTTGGCCTAATCAAACAAAATTGGCAAGCCAAATTTAGGAATCTCCTACTATTGTTATTATGAAAAAAATCTACCTCCAAATTTATTTGAGGAAAATTTTGACCTAATCAAAATTTCTTTACGATTTGGATAAATATCTACTTCCAAATTGGAAGAAAATTTTGGCTAAAAACAAACATTTTGATTATTTGACAAAAATATGGGAAGTCAAAATTTGGCATTTTTTTTTCTCTCAAATCGAAATTTAGGTATACTTCAAATTTTCTCCCAAATAAAAATTTGAATAAGTCTCAAATCCAAATTCCATTCCAAATTCAAGCCAAGATCCATATAATTTTGACAAAATTTCTCAAATCAAAATTTGGGCATACTCTAAATTTTCTCCCAAATCAAAATTTGAGTAAGTCTCAAATTTAAATTCCATTCTAAATTTAAGCCAAGATCCACATAATTTTGGCAAAATTTCTCAAATCAAAATTTGGGCATACTCCAGATTTTCTCCCAAATCAAAATTTGAGTCTCAAATACAAATTTGATTCGAAATTCAAGCCAATATCCATATAACTTTGGCAAAATTTCTCAAATCAAAATTTGGGCATACTCCAAATTTTCTCCCAAATCAAAATTTGAGTAAATCTCAAATTCAAATTCCATTCTAAATTCAAGCCAAGATCCATATAATTTTGACAAAATTTCTCAAATCAAAATTTGACAAAATTTCTCAAATCAAAATTTGAGCATACTCCAGATTCTCTCTTAAATCAAAATTTGAATCTCAAATTCAAATTCCATTCCAAATTCAAGCCAAAATCCATATAATTTTGAAAAATTTTCTCAAATCAAAATTTGAGCATACTCCAATTTTCTCCAAGTCAAAATTGAATATGATTCAAATTCAAATTTCATTCCAAACTCAAACCAAAATTCAGGGACATCCTAAATTTCATCGAAGGAAGTCAAAATCATCACATATTTTGATTCTAAAGTATCTTTTTCGAGATCCATCTACTGCATACGTGTGTATAAATCTCGAAAAGGGACATTTGTTGAATGAGAAATTTCAGTAAATCACAAATTTCCACATCATGAATTTAAATTAATGGTAAAAATATATATTGATGAATTTGGGACCAATTACAAATTTATGTGTCCTCAAATTAAATTAAAAGACATGGAAAATTGGCGGATCAAATAATGCCACATGTCTAGTATTGATCCATATGACGACTTAAGTCAGTCCAATCAAATTATGCCATATGGCAGTTGGACCAGGAACTAGTTTAGTCCGAGGTCATTAAAAAGAAATTGGGCCAAATTTAAATAATTCAAGCTTATTGAAAAGGATTGAATTAAGCCTAAATAAGTTTAAGTCTAAACGTTGGGTCCAAAGTCAACCAAGCCCAAGCTCATACAAGGTCCATCAAACTCTATAAATAGAGAAGACCACAGTTCATTTGAGGACATTCAGAGGAGACAAAATCCAGAGCACTCAGCAAGAGAGTTCAGAGTCTCCAAAAGTTAGAATTCAAAAGCTTCAAGTTCAGTCAGAAAATCTAGAGAATCCAAAAGACCCAAGATTCAAAATTTAGAAAATTCAACGACTGAAAGATTTCAAGAAGATCAACAAGCTTGCAGGCCGATCCAAGATCAATAAGCCAATAGTTCGATCCAAGATCAACAAGCCAGCAAGTCGATCCAAGATCAACAAACAAACAGGCAGGTCCGAGATCAACAAGCCAACAGGTCGATCTAAGAAAATCAACAAGCTTACATACTCAAGAGAAAGAATCAGAGGACAAATATTAGAGATTGTATCACTTATACAAAATAAATAAAATCAAGTTCATTTCTACAGATTAAATTTCTTTGTTGAAATCTCGTGTGAACAGTTACTTTCATGAAAGTTTAGGGACTAAAAGTATTTTTTAATCTTTTTTGTGACAATTGTGTTTATTCAAATTACAAAATTCAGACTAAAGTGTTAAAAAATCATCAGTAAATTTTAGAATTACAAGAAATGTCTCACCGAATACATTCATGAAGCTAAAGAGTAAGGCACTGTTTACTTCTCTGCAATTATAATCAGGAAATGAGAATAAAAAATTGTGGGACCCACTTCATTCCCTCTCATGGTGTTTACCAAACTCTGGAATCGTAATAAACTGTAGGCTCCATGCCAAAATCTATAATTCCATTATGCATCCTCATTCCCCCAAAATATTTGTTGCTTAGCAGAGTGTATGCAAGTTTTTGAATGTAAACACCCTAAATGTGCAAGTATACACAGCCTAATGCAACAAGTGATAAGTATTTTTATATCGTTCTCCTCAGGGACTAGTTAAGTAGATTTTTGCAATGCTTAAGCTAAATTTAGTTAGGTAACAAGCAATCAACATCAATTGGTGCAATGAACTTAAAAGAAACTAAGGAACAAGATTAAAATGGTGCTTGAATGCTTGAACAACAGGAAAACAATTAATATAATGGGATTAAACAAATTTTGTGAAAAGGGATTAGGATTAGGGGTAGAATTTTTCTTCATCAAACTAAATGCTATAGCATAGATCATGTCTCAACACTCAATGCAGCTAATTCGCGGATCCTTTCCAAATTTCTCACAGAAACAGTGATTAACTCCCATTAACCTTTGAAATTAATCCCTTAACTGCAAACATTAGGTGAGTTACTATCCCTAGTGTCCCCAATTACCTTAGAGCATGCTTCTAATCAGAACTAATGTTATGCCATGCATTCGATTTATCCCTCCCTTTCCCAAAGTTAAGATAAACACAGCTAAGACAAGTTGGCAAGACAAATCCAAGCTAAAATTAAGCACACAAGACATAGGAGTGAAGAATATGCAAGTCTGCTATTTCATTCAGCAAGAATCAATAATAAATCCCCTAATCTATCACCCAAGGGGTGATTAGTTCATAATTAAAAGAAAGGACAACAACAAAATAGTAAGGAAAGTCTTAAACAACATTCTAAAACTTGTCTTTAATATCAAAATGCTGAAAAATAAATAAATACTGTAGAAACTAGGAGAAATGGACAAAACAGGGATGTTTGGTTGCTTCTTTATGGCAGATTTACCTTCCTTCTAGACGTAGACCACCTCCCAAAAAGGGCTCTTCTCATCTTCTCGAAATCCTCTCTCTCAATTGTCTAATGTCCAAGATTTTCCTCTAAAAACGGCAAGCAAGGGCTTTATATTTGTTTTAACGAACGTTCAATCTCTTCCCTCGTAAAAGTTCGATCCAACCTGGCATGCATGTCAGGAGTGATCTGTTGCTCAGTCGCCCTGTAGTATTTCTTCGACTGGCCTGCATATCAGAGGGATCAGAATTAAAAAGGTTTACATAATAATCAGTAAAAACATTTTCGATACCCTCTTGATCCTCCACCCATCGATCATGGTCATCCCGAATTCTCAAAATTTTGTTCTTTTTCGAATGTCTATTGTGCCTTTAAAAAATATATGGATTCTCTTTATTTTATTTTATTATTATTAGAATTTACAACAAAGGTGAGGTATAGGGATTTGAACCTCCGACCTCGAAGGAAAGAGTATATGCCAATTACCGTTGAGCTATGTTCACTATATGGATTCTCTTTAAGTGCTTGATAGTGGGTCATTCTTGGAAAAAATTATCTTAGAAGGCCACCACAATCTGGTTGTCAATTTTGCACTGATGATGTATGAGAGAGAAACTACAAAAGTACTTCAAATTTGTACTCATTAGTTATTAGGAGACATATAGATTTTTGAATCCACATCCAAAAGTTATTAAGAGGTAGTTACATTGTGATGGTCTTATTGAATATTTTTTTCATTCTTGAAATTAAGAGGTATTGAGGTAGCCAAATATAGATATTTCGAGCTTCCAACAATACTTGTATGGTATGTAGGGTTGTTGATTACTTCCCTACTCCTCTCATTTTAATCTTTTACCGTTTGGCCCTCTGAGTTGAGTTGAGTTGGATTTTAAACCCAACTCATCGTTTGACCCATGGAGAAATTAACTCTCCAACAATCTTTCTTCTACATGACACTAATGTTGAAATATATTGTCGTTTTCTTGTCATCTTGAAAAAGTAAAATACTGTCATTCTCTTTTCCAAAGATGTTCAATTTAGTACATTTGTTTAAACAAATGTAAACAAACAATGTTCCTTGGCAAAAAAATGAATATGTAATGGTCAATGTGTGTTTTTTTTTTAAAAAAACTCCATCATAATGAAGACCCTATTAGTAATTGAAAAAAGGTCATAATAAGGTCCTCATTTGTAAGTTTCAAAGAAGTTCAATGTGTTTAGAAAATGAAACCTTAGATTTCTATATTTTGATAGAATTTCAATTTGTGTTTAAAGAAAAAAAAAAAATACACTTACATTGTCTTTTTTCCATTCATCAATTACTATTTGTTGTGATAAAGAATGCAACATTTGATTTCTATAAATTGAAAGAAGTTTAATGTGTAGCAGAAAAAGAAATCAAGGCTACATTGCCTATAGTTTGAAAGAAGTCAATTTCTAAAAAAAGAAAGATAAAGAATGATGTTTTTTAAAAAAGATCAATGTTGAAATATATTATTTTTTTGAAGTAGACATCTGAATTCAATGTTGGAAAGTTCGGAAAATATGTTTTTAGATGAATGATTGAAAAAAATAAAAATAAAGGAAATAAAAACAATTAGCTAAAAATCAATTTACTTTAGGTTATAAAAAACTGTACCAAATATCCCAGACAACTCAACTCAACTCTGCACTCCAAATACAGACATTCTAACTCAACTCAACTCTGTGCGCCAAATGCCTCATTACTATTTATCATTGGTGTTGCAGAGATTTCCAAAAAAGTGATTTGGCTTATTATCCAAAACAAAAAGAAAAAAGTGCTTTGGCTTGGATGAATGCCCATTTTTGTCTTCTTAACTACAATTCCTAGGAAGTCTTTCATATTTGTAAGTGGAAACTTTGCATTTGCTTGTCAGATATATATACATATAAATTATATAAAAGTTAAAAAATTGGTTTATTGTTATCCTATTTTATCAAGAAATTTAATTACTAACAATTATCTATGAAATAGTAAAGTTGAAAGATAAATAACATGGTAATCTCTGAGTTATTTTTCATATTTTTTTGAAGCTACTATTACATACTTTGTAAGTGCTACGTTAGTTAGAGAAAACTAAATAACTTGTAAAATTCTTATAATTGGCCACATTTAATAACCATTTTATTCTTTTGGACAATACACATTTTTGGTAAGGTTTAAATTTGGTTTAAAAAAGGATTGAAATTTAGAAAACAATTCTAAATAGTTTCTAAGTCAGTTGACCGTTGCGTTAACTGATCAATGAAAATTGATATGATATTGTTGACGTCACAATTTTAAAATGACATTAAATTGTGTGAGAACAAAAATGTTGGTCATGATTATTAATTTCAAAGAAAAGAATGGAAAACAAAAACCATAAATCTTATCGAACTGGCCCGTGAGAACATATTTAATAAAGTCAAAGAGTATCAGCAACGATTCCCATTTCCGCCTAACAATTATAGGTTCAGAGCAATGAATCTAAATGTAACAAGAAAAACTTGCTATTTCATTCAACTTATGTATTAAATGATCATTAAAAACAAATGTATACAGACCTAGTTTCAACTAACCAATATGAATATTATACCCTTCTGACTATTAACTTCATCCCCCAACAAAAAAAATTGACAAAAGACAAAAAAGACCCTTTCACATTGTTGCCAAAAGAAAGGCAAAAAGATAAAAAGTGAAGCCAAAAAAGGGATGAGGAAGCAGATATGCCAATAATAAATGAGGATACGGGTGGGGCTTCATGTTACAAAAAGGAATTGCTGTATTCTGTTAGAAGAATTGGACTTACAGAGGCTGCAATAGCAGATTATAAAATAGACAAAATGGAAGAAGCTGTTCTTCACTTCCCTAACTTGCTATCTTTGTTGAGCTCTTCCCAGCTTATCTCTTGTGCACACTCCCCACAAACTGTACTACAACCAACCTTTGTCCCCTGACTTCTGAGTGTCAGCAAGTGAGAAAGATTAGTGCATTTACGAGTAACGAATCGGTTCCTTGCCCTTGATTGTGCCAGATCAATGGTCTCAGGTGCTGGACGTGCGGCGTTTGACGTGGTTAGCTTTTGCTCGGATATAATATCACCTGGCGAAACTTTCTGCACTTCCTCCCATTCTAATGATTTTCTGTACACTTCCCATGCCATGTCTTGCTCCTCCTTAGATAATTTTTCCTCTTCATTCTCTTGCAGTAGTGTTTCGTGCTCGTGGTAATTGGCAACCCACCTGAATAAAGAGAGGGCATCAATACTATATAACATGGAATTTGGCAAAATCTGAATTTCCATACTTTAAATATTGAACATCCAAACCACAAAATCAGGTCATTTTGGAAGAGAGAAAAGGTCAGAAAAATGTAATATCCTATTTTCAATGCTCTTGTCTTGGCAAGGGGTGTCAATGAGGTAGAATCAAAATTTTGAGCCCAAGTTGATAAATTTCACGAAAGGCTAAGGATCAAGCTTTAAGGGCTGAGGCAGAGCAATTTGAAAAATTTACAGGCTCCTGAACAATTTGATCAGGAACCAGAATTAAGATATGTCAGAACTTAGATCCCTGGTTCACAAACAGAGTCATTTAGCCAGCCAAGAGAAGGCATCTTAATCCAAGAAAAGACAAGGGTAATCTTGTGATTTTAGAATTTATCATTAGATATTAATTGGTTTTAGTAGTTCGGTTGTTAGTTGGTTATTTTCTTAGTAATTGTTTATTTAGCAAGAGCACTAACATTCTCCATAAATAGAGGGTTAAGCTCTTATATTTCAAACTCTTTTTGAATAATGACTTCCATTGAGAAATCTTGGATAGATAACAATATATATATATATATATATATAGATATATTATAAAGTAGTTATTTATTTTTTGGGCTTTAGGATTGAATTTAATGGTGCACCAATAAGTTTACTGTTAGTTTTCTAGTGTCAAGGATCATTCTTCCTCCCACCTTCGTCAAACTTTGTGATTCAAATTTTCTCCATAAGGTTCTTACAAACAAGAGGAGCATCTCTAATGTTCCAATTGCGTTCTAGTTTTATATCCATAGATGATAATGATAAGTACGTTCAAAGAATCTACCTTGGATGGTGTTTGCCAAGTAAAGTTTCCATTAACTTATCAGATGAGCAACTTCCATGGGAAAGAGGCCCTTTCTGCTTCAGCACATTGCCGTGATGCCCAGTCATAATCTGGTGAGATGCATGTCCATTTCCTTGGTCCAACTCAGTGGAAGCCTCAGGATTCTCATCATCACCAAATTCAAAAAGGTGCAACATTTCTTCCCGAGAAATAGTTCTGTAAACCTGTTGGCGATCAACAACTCTTGCAGCCAGTCCCTCCTTTGTTACCTATCAAATTTACTTATCGTCAAATATAAGCACATAAAAAAAAAATAAAAACCCCTCGTCTATAATGGTAAAATGTAAGCAAATGTTTTACCATACCTGACGCTTGTAAATTTTTTCTTCCATTGTTCCATGGGCCAAAAATCGGTAAGCAAACACGGGTTTTGTTTGGCCATATCTGCCAGGTTAAAAAATAACGTTAAGATAATTTACGTATATTAAACAATAAAATTTTTTGGGGTTCACTGTCAAACGTAGCTTCCAAGTTGGGAGTGGCTCTTGTTGAAGAAAGAGCATGATAAAGATATTACAAAAGCAATAGTAAAATAGTAAAAAACTTAATGTTTGTTGAACAAAGAAAAGAAAGAATATGAGAGAGAGATGCAAAAAAAGTATGAATAATTTCTTATTGATAATAGAAAGAAGGAAATAAATCAAGAAATTATGAATGAAGTCTACCACAATTATCCAGAGAGAGAGAGAGGAGGTAAAAAAATGATACAACTGTCAACAAAATTAGGGAAGCTAAATCAACATTCCCATTATTTCTATGTACGTAGTTGATAAGAAGAAACATGTTCCATCATTCACAAAAATATTACAATTTGAAAGATTTCAAAGTTTGAGATGACATTGAAGATTGACCGATAGCTTAGTTTAAAAAAACAGCAACATAAATTATTTCTTCACACCATCCTCTCATAGACATTGATAAATGAGGCCAATGCATACAGCCATATACTACACATTTTTAGTTGGAAGAATATATCTATCCAAAGATTATGAATTTCTCCTAGACATTTGTTAAATCACCAATCAACCTAAAAGCTTAAGCTAATGGGTTATGGTAAATTTAACCTTATATCAATACTTTAAGACTCCCCCTCAATTGTGGGCTTCAAAATTTATAGAAGGCCCAACAAGTGGAAATCAATATTAATTGGAGAGAAGATCAAGAATATTTTTCTGACGTTGATTGGCCAAGATCAAGAGAAGATAGATGATCAACTTCTGGCTATTGTGTTTTTGTTGGAGGTAGTTTGGTTTCATGGAAAAAGTGCTGAATTAGAATACAGAGCTATGACACAATCAGTATGTGAAATAATGTGGGTACATCAACTCTTGATCGAATTAGGCTTCAATATTACAGTTCCAACCAAGTTATGGTGTGACAACCAAGTTTCCATTCATATTGCATCAATTCCAGTATTTCATGAACGAACTAACATATTGAAATTGATTGTCATTTTGTTTGTGAGAAAATACAACAAGGTTTGGTGTCTATTGAATACGTGAAGACCGGAAAACAATTAGAAGATATTTTCATGAAAGCTTTAAATGGAGTTAGAATAGATTATCTTTGTAACAAGCTAGGCATGATTAACATATATGCTCCAGCTTCAAGGGGAGTGATATAGTATATATATATGTGGATTTAGGGGTTTATTAGTCTTTTGTCTTTTATTGTAATTTATTATTATTAGTTTAGGGCTTCCATGTATGCCTATATATATTTGGCTCTATTTTATAGAATTGAATAAGGATTCTCTCATATTTGGTCTCACAATAACACTGGCGATGACACATTAGACATCCAATAACTTAAGGCCTTTCTCCATGCTCAATTCCATACAAAAGATTTGGGAATGTTGAAATGCTTTCTAGGAATTGAGGTAATAAGAAGAAAGAAGGGAATTCTATTATCATAGAGAAAATATGTAATTGACTTGTTGATTGAAACAGAGAAGTTAGGGGCTAAGCCATGTAGTACCCCTATGATGCTTAATTTACAACTCACAAAAGAGGAAGAATTACTGAAAGATCTTAAAAAATATAGGAAATTATTGGGAAAATTCAATTATCTTACAATGACTTGACCATGCATAGCTTATTAAGTGAGTATTGTGAGCCAGTATATGTCTTCTCCTACAGTTGATCATTGGGTTGCATTGGAACAAATTCTATGTTATTTGAAGGCAGCTCCCAAACGTGGTTTATTATATAAGAATTATGGGCATACTAACATTGAATGCCTCTCAAATGCTGATTGGGCAGGATCTAAGGAAGATAGAAGATCAACTTTAGGTTATTGTGTATTTGTGGGTGGTAATTTGGTTTCTTGGAAGAGTAAGAAACAAAATGTGGTGTCCTGTTCAGCTGCTGAATCAGAATATAGAGCAATGGCACAGTCTATATGTGAATTAGTTTGGATTCGTCAACTTCTTATTGAATTGGGATTTGATATCACAACAATGACTAAATTGTCGTGTGATAATCAAACAGCTCTTCATATCGCATCTAATCTAGTTGACTGGGAAGGCAACATCGTAGATAGAAGATCTATTTCTAGTTACTGCTCCTTTGCTAGAGGGAATCTAGTTACCTCACGAAGCAAAAATAAAGTGTAGTGGCTAGAAGTAGTGCTGAAGCCGAGTTTAGAGTTTTAGCCCATAGCATTTGTGAGGGTATATGGATAAAGAGACTATTGAAAGAATTGAAATTTTCCCAGATGACGCGCACACATATGTATTGTGGGAACAAAACATATCGAGGTTGATAAACATTTCATAAAGAAGAAGATTGATGCAACAGTAATATGCATTCTCTACCTTCCTACGGCAGAGCAATTACTGATGTGCTAACAAAAGGGCTCCCAAAGTTACAATTTGACAAAATGATCAACAAGCTGGCAATAGAAGATATCTTCAAACCAACTTCAGAGAGAGTGTTGGTTATTTTCTTTTTGGTTAATCAATATTTTTTGTATTTATTCTATTATATTTGCTGGAATATTATTTTCTTACCAGTAATTAGGTGTTTCTTCTATTTAAGAAACACTTTTAACACTTTCTTTTCATAGTGAATATACAGAAATTATAATTTCCTCTTGATATTTTAAACAGATTCTTCGATCCTTCGCTAATTTACCACTAATTCTAGAGGCTGAAGTTATCATATGAAGGATAGTTCATTAACTCACCAAAATAGTTCCTACCGAGAAAAACCCAAGTTCCTCATTGCATGCATGTTTGGGAAAATTCTTTTGGGTAACAAATAAAAAGTACACATCCAAGTCTGACATGGCCATTGAATTTTCAGAGACATTAATTATTGGGTAAGAAGTGGAAAACGAATGAGAAAACTAAAATACCTCCAAGCTCGATAAATAGCCTGAAGATCATAAGTTGGATTCCAAGAACCATCCACTATGATGACACGGTTAGCAGAATGAAGGTTGATGCCCAATGATCCAGCTCTGGTTGATATCAGGGTACATTTTACCCTCTTATTTAGAGGCTCATTAAACCTCTCAACAATCTTCTGTCTTTCAGAACCCTCAGTTCTTCCATCTAGCCTGTCAAGAAAGAAGTACTGAATGATTACTTTTTCTTCCTTTTTTTTTTTTTCTTAACAGTACTTTCATTGAGTAATGAAAATAACAAAAATGTTAAGGATACAAACTCTAAAAGGGTGTGAAATGAAAAAACAGCATAAAAAGACAAAAACAAATAAAAATTATTCTAAGATAACTCTTTACCCCAAAGATCACATGAGAGAGAGCCAAAAACTTAAAGCTTCCATTCTTTAATTTTAGAGAAGCACATCCATACACATTTGGATTAAGTGATAATATGATACAACAACCCACCACCACAGATCCCCCATATAAATCAAGGTATGAATCTGTGAGACCCCAGTTATGCACACATATGCGAGGAAGGGTAAAAAAGGGAATGTACAGAATTCAGTTAGTTAGTGGGCGCATGTAGTTTGGATTGTATGGCCTTTTGGCGAAGGAGAGTATGACAGGTAGAAGGAGGGTTAGGAAGGTTTATGCTATTTTGTGGGCTGTTTTGACTGTGTAGGAGAGATTCCCAGCACTCTCGAAATTGCTAGTTGCTTTTGGGTGTTTTCCTTGCCGTTTTCTTATCATAGAATTGATAGATTGTCCTTGTTCTTGGAGATTATCAATATAACAGTGTTTTCTAGGTATATATTGTTCTGTTTTGGTGCGTTGGAGTATTTTCTTGAGTAAATTGCAGGTGAAGTTGGGTTAGATACCTAACAATTGGTATCAAAGCATGTTCAACCTGGGGAGAACAAGGAGTATGGTGCAAAAACAAATAGAGGAAAGAATGGATGCTACCGAGAGAGAGGTAGAAAAAATCAAGGAGACGTAAAACATGAGCACGAGTATAGAAAGGCTTACTGTTGGGGTGATTGATAACCAAACAGCTATGGCGAACATGATATCCTATCTAGCTAGTGGGAAGATAAAAGTTCACTTGCTCATCACGGAAAATTCGAGTCGGAAGTTAAAGGCAGTAGAAGTTGAGGCACCTCGCATCACTGATACAGCAGAAGAAGGTGAATCGTTTGTGGAGAAGTAAGAAAACAGTGGAGGAGATCATAGTAAATTCAAGAAATTAGAGAGACCTGTTTTCTTGGGTAGAAGTCTCAACTCATGGATTTTTCGGGCAAAGAGATACTTCGATATCCATCCGTTAACGAAAATTGAGAAGGTGAATGTGTCTGTGATAAGCTTCGAGAAAGACACGGTGGATTGGCTCCAATGGGCGAATAATTGACGGGAGATCAAAACATGGGTGGAATTGAAATGAAGGATGTTTATACGTTTTTGACCACCCAAGAAGGCAGCCTCTGTGCTCTTTTTTTGGTGGTGAAGCAGGAAGGTACCCTCGCCGAATTCATCAATCAATTTGAAGTTTTGTCGGTGCCGTTACCACACTTAGATGAAGAGGTATTAGAAAGCACATTTTTGAACGGCTTTATTCCAACCCTTAGGGTATAAGTAATTAGCCGTAAGCCCAAAGGTTTTGAGGACATCATGGAGCAGGCCCAACTGCTAGAGGATAGGGATTTAGCAGTTTGGTTGGCGCTGGAAGAAGAAAAAAATGGGCATGGAAATTTGGGAAGTAAAGGAGCTCATGGTGGAGGGTTGAAATACACAAGCCCATCGCCTAAAGGATCGGGCAACAAGGGAATCGAAACCCTACCCATTCGCACAATTACCCTTCTGGGAAAGAACCCAACCCACAAACGTGAAGGACTCTCAAAGAGGCTGTCGAATGCCGAACACCAATTGAAGCGCGAGAAGGGACTTTGTTTCAAATGCGATGAGAAGTACACAGTAGGGCATAAGTGCAAACAACGGGAGGTTCGAGCACTATGAGTACTGGCGGTTACGAATTTGGGGAAATCGAAATCGAAGGAGTGTGTTTTGAAGAAGATTCACCTGAGGCTAACAATTTGGAGGTCTAAATTTTGCGGAACTCGCATTAAGGTCGATCGTCGGATTCTCAACACCCAATATGATGAAGCTAAAAGGGGAAGTCAAGGGAAAATCAGTGATAATTATGACATTTGAGTCCGACGAAGGGAAGGTGATGTTTAGAGGCAATCCCTCGCTCACATAGGCTGAGGTCTCATTAAAAATGTTATCTAAATCATGGAAGGATGCCGATCAAGGCTTCCTAGTTGAAATGAAAGGTCTGAATTTATTTGATCAGAATGATGAAAGGGGTTCGAGTAGACGTGCAAAAGAGAACAAAATACCATGGAGTATACAAGATCTATTAACGGAATACAACTCCGTTTTCAAATTACCTACAGGCCCTTCCACCTCAGAGGAAAGTTGACCACCGAATCCAGTTGGAAGAGGGCCATCCGTGGTCAAGGTCCGTCCGCATGCATATGCTTATGCTCAGAAATCTGAAATTGACAAATTTATTACTAGAATGTTGGCTACGGGAATAATCCAACCAAGTAACAACCCGTTTTCAAGCCCTGTTTTGTTGGTGAAGAAGAAATATGGGGGCTGGCATTTTTGTGTCGATTATCGAGCCCTTAATCCCGTGATGATTCAAGACAAAATTTCCATTCTTGTAATCGAGGAGCTACTTGACGAAAAATACAGCTCAACGGTGTATTCAAAGATGGACTTGAAATCAGGTTATCATCAAATTAGGATGCACGAAACTGACATTTTGAAGACGGCTTTTAGGACCATTGAGGTCATTACAAATTCTTAGTGATGCCATTCAGGTTGACGAATGCACCAGCTACATTTCAGGCATTAATGAATAAGGTTTTTCATCCCTTTCTCCATCAATTTGTACTTGTATTCTTTGACGACATACTTGTTTACAGCTCCGACATCATTGCCCATGAAAAGCATTTAGCAGTGGTTTTCAATATCCTGAAGGATCATTCGTTGTTTACAAATCGAAAGAAGTGTGTTTGCTCAAAAACGGATTGAATATATTGGACACTAGGTGTTGGCTGAAGGCGTTGAGGCAAATGTAGAACAAATACAGGTGATGATCCAATGGCCTATTCCACAATCACTAAAAGTGTTGCGAGGTTTTTTGGGCTCATGGGTTACTATCGGCGGTTTCGTCTCCAATTATGGAACTTTGGTAGCACCTTTGACCCAATTGATCGAGAAAAATGCCTTTCATTGGACACCGAAACCCACTCTTGCTTTTGAGAGATTGAAGCAAGTTATGGTTACACTTCCTGTTCTTGCTTTGCCAGATTTCAATTTACCTTTTGTGATCAAAACTGATGCTTCTAGCATTGGATTGGGGGCAATGCTCTCTTAGAATCATCGGCCAATTGCTTTCTTCAGCCAATCTTTGTTGGCGACGAGTCGGACCAAATCTATTTATGAGCGGGAGCTTATGGCTATACTGTTGGTCATCCAATGTTAGCGCCATTATTTGTTGGGTCAAAATTCTTGATTCGAACCGAACAACGATCCCTTAAATATTTGATGGAACAACCCGAGTTTCAGAAATGGGTCACAAAACTATTGGGGTATGATTTTGATATTGAATACCACCCGAGCATCGAAAATAAGGCTGTCGATGCTCTTTTCCGCTTACATCCAGTGGTTGAGTTGGCATCTTTATTTGTACCTAGTATTATCGACGTGGAACAGATATAGAAGGAAGTGAAGGAAGATGAACACTTAGCGGAAATTCTGAAGGCTTTGGAGGATGACCCTGATGGCATCCCTAAGTTTTCCTTGGAATGGGGTCGGTTGCTCTATGATGATTTTTAGTATTTCTCATTAATTTTCAACTATACAAGAATACCAATATATACACAAGATCCAATCCCTTTCAAAAAAGGAAAGGATATTCTATCCTAATCAAAACGTAAAATATTTAAAAGGAAAAGAAATAAATCTTAAAACAAAATTACAAGAATGCCCTAACTTTAACCATAATTTACAACACTTCCCCTCAAGATGGGTTGTATGTATAATACAAACCCAACTTGCTATTCAAATCTTCAAAGTTAGGTCTTGGTAAAGGTCTGGTAAGGATATCTCCTAACTGTTGTTTGATAGGCACATAGTTGAGTTGAACCACTTCATTATTGACTTTCTCTGAGATGAAGTGTCGATCAATTTCAACATGTTTTGTCCTATCATGATGAACTGGATTCTTGGCAATACTTATTGCAACTTGATTATCACACATCATCTATATTGATAATAAACAGTCTTTTCCTAATTCACTTAGGACTCTCTTGATCCATATGCCTTCAAACATGCCATGAGCAAATGTTCTGAATTCAGCTTCAGCACTACTTCTTGCAACTACAGATTGCTTCTTGCTTCTCTATGTAACAAGATTACCCCATACAAAGGAACAGTAACCTGAGGTAGATCTTCAATCTGTAACATCACTTGCCCAATCTGCATCAAAATATACCTCAATGTCTCTCTTGTCAGTTTTTTCAAAAAACAGTCCTTTTCCAAGAGTCATTTTTAAATATCTAAGGATTCAATATACTGCTTCCATATGTTCTTCATTGGGACTATGCATAAACTGGTAACCATGCTGACAGCAAATCCAATATCTGGACGTGTATGGGAAAGATATATAAGGTGCCCTACAAATCGTTGATATCTCCCCCTATCCACGAGTGTGCTCTCATGGTTGAGTCCAAGTTTCTTTTGAGGATCCATAGGAGAGTCTGTTGGTTTACATCCTAACATGTCGATCTCTTTGACAAGGTCTAAAACATACTTCCTTTGAGATACAACTATACCTTTTTTCGATCGAGCAACCTCCATACCTAGAAAATATTTGAGATTTCCTAGATCTTTGACTTCAAATTCTTTAGTCAAGTGCTTCTTCAACATTTGCAATTCTAATTCATCATTTCCAGAAAGAATGATTTCATCAACATATACTATTAAGAGGGCAAGTAAATTTTCAGACCTCATTTTAACAAATAGAGTATGGTTTGATTGACATTGTGAATATCCAAGACTGAGAACAAATTTTGCAAATCTACCAAACCACACACGAGGAGATTGCTTAAGTCCATAGAGAGATTTTTTAAGTTTGCAAACCTTTGGTGAACTGAAATTCTCTTCACATCTAGGAGGAATATCCATGTACACTTCTTCTTATAGATCTCCATTCAAAAAGGCATTTTTGATATCTAACTGTTGAAGACCCCAATCAAGATTGGTTGTTGGAGATAAGATAATTCTTATCGTGTTGAGTTTAGCAATAGGTGCAAAGGTTTCCTGGTAGTCAATCCCATAAGATTGAGTGAATCCTCTAGCAACAAGTCTGGCTTTCAATCTCTCAATGCTTCCTGTTAGAGTCTTTATATTAGTATTATTGTATTTTTGTAAATATATTAATTGGGTTGTCCTTTATTGTCTTTTCACTTTCTCCTAATTAGGTTAACATTGTACACTTGTATATATATCTCTTTAGTGAATGGAATAGAGAATTCCGATTCTCTCAAACCTTTAGCATTAACATGGTATCAGAGCAATAGGAAGATCATCGCTTATTCCGGTACTAAAAAAAATTACCCAACTTACACAAAGGATTCTACAACTAACCAAAGATTGCCACTAGAATATAAGGAAATGAAAAAAAAAAAAAAAAAAAAGACCAAAGTAGCAAAGGAAAAAAGGAAAAACAAAAATTGCACAACCCTAGGGTTCAGAACACTACACTCCAAACACTGTTTCCTGATTCCTAGTGTTCAGAACACTGCACCCCAAACACTGTTTTCTGATTCCCAGGGTTTAGAACACTGCACCCCAAACACTGTTTTCTGATTCCCAGGCTTTCAAACCCCCCGAACAAACCCCCCAGGGTTCCGATTCCAAGGGTTCTGATTCCGAAACGGTGCTCGAAACGCCCCCTTAAGATCACGTGTCAATTTACTTATTGAAAGTAAATTACAATCCAAGCCTGACACATGTAATACAGAGTTAAGGTATAAATTTTGAGTAACTCGAATGAAACCTATCCCAGCCACTTCGAAGTATGACCCACCTGCAGTTTTCACAGAGGAGTTGGAGGTGTCAGCTTATAGTTTTGAAATAGAGATGGATTCCCTGTCATATGATCTGATGCTCCAGTGTCTATAATCCGAGGTTGTATCCCTCATTTACTAACTGTCAGGACAGTAGATGTAACTTTCTGTGCAACTAGTTCTGCTCCCTGTATTGTATGACCAATGATCTTTTGCAGTGCATCTATTTGTTATTTGCTAAATGGAGTTGTATCTGAAGTGACTGAGTTATCAGGAGCTACATTAGCCACATAGGCCCTACCATCACGATCATTGCGATGGATTTCCAATCAGCAGGCTTCCCATAGATTTTCCAACATGTATCTTTTATATGACCTACCCTTTTGCAATGTTCGCACCCAGGTCTCTCTCGTTTCTGCTCATTGTCACCTAATACTATTGGGTTAAAACTGCGGTTAACAAGTGCAGATGCTTCCAAGACTATAGGGATTGATTCTGATTTGTCCATCATAAAACTTTTCCTACTTTCTTCTCGCCGTACTTCAAAGAAGGCTGCACAAAGAGTCATCAATGGCATGGTTCCCATGATTCGACCACGAACTTCATCAAGATCGTTGTTAAGACCAAGGAGAAATTTGAATGTACTCAAGTTCAAGAATTTTCGTGTATTGAGCTGTATCGTCGACACACTTCCATGTATACACTTCAAATAAATCAAGTTGTTGCCAGTGACGAGAGGGAGTATTAAAGTTTAGTAACAGATTTGTCACCTTGATGAAGATCATGAATGATTGATTTGATTCCAAACAATTCTGAAGTGTTCTCCTTACTAGAGTATGTTTCTTTAACAGGTTCCCAAATTTGATGAGTTGTTCCATACAGGAGAAAATTTTCACCTGGGTCATGGAGTTAATTAACCACGACATGACCATGTTATTTTCTACTTTCCACTTCCTAAATTCTAAATCACTTGCTTTAGGCTACACATTTTCTTTCGAGAGACACTCATCCTTACCCTTGCCGCATATAAACATCATGACCGACTGTGACCACTGAACATAATTGTGGCCACTCAGTTTGTGACCCGTGATATGGGTAGGTGATGATGAATCATATCCTCCTTGACTATGGGAGATTGGTTAGATGGATTTGGAAGAAGACATTAAAAATCTAAAACCCCCAAAAAAAATAAAATTCCAATAGTTGTTGGAGAGTAGTCGGAACGACATCGAAGAAAAGTTGGAGCGGCGTCGGAGGAGTTGCGCTGGAGGAGTCGACGTCGTCTGAGTTGTGCCGGAGGAGTCACGAAGGGTTCTGCTGCTGCAATTTGAAGGAATCGCAAAGTTGCGATTTGGGCTTCACGATCTCGCGATCTGGACAGCGTCGGAGGAGAAGGCCACGACTTCGCGATCTGGACGGCGTTCGAGGAGAAGGCCAGAGGTGAGGGTACTGTCAGAGTTGATGACGGTGGATGCTCCATCAAAGGGGAAGGCAACGACGACAACTAGGTTATGAAGAAATTTGGCTTTTCTTTTTCACTGCTTTGATACCATGAAGATTTTTAGTATTTCTCATTAATTTTCAACTATACAAGAATACCAATATATATACAAGATACAATCCCTTTCAAAAGAGGAAAGGATATTCTATCCTAATCAAAACTTAAAATATCTAAAAGGAAAAGAAATAAATCTTAAAACAAAATTACAAGAATGCCCTAACTTTAACCATAATTTACAACACTATATAAAGGTCACATGGTGATGTCGACCAAGTCTCCTCTCATTCCGATGATTTTGCACACTTATCATGACTCGGTAGTGGGTGGACATTCCAATTTCTTACGGACCTATAAAAGACTAACGGGAGAGCTTTATTAGAAGGGCATGAAAGCATATGTCAAGGCGTATGTAGAGGCTTGTTCCATTTTTCAGAGGAACAAACCGAGGCGGTGGCCCCAACGGGATTATTGCAACCATTACTGGCTCCGAAAAGAATATGGGAAGATATTTCTAAGGATTGTGTGGAGGGCTTGCCTAAGTCGCTTGGGAAGGACATTGTTTTTATGCTAGTGGACCGTTTGAGTAAGTATGCCCATTTTCACACATTATGTCATCCATTTTCTACCGAAGTTGCTGCAGTGTTCATACAGGAGGTTGTTCGGTTGCACGGGTTTCCTAGATCGAGTGTTATGTAAGGAGAATTAGGTTAATTCCCTTTTACTATCTTCTTATGTATAAATAGGGAGTCCCTCTCATATTCTACGCAACTTTCATTCTTAATAAATATCTAGAGATTGATTCTTGGAGAGAATTCTCCATTTATCCTTAGGCTACATCAAATTGGTATCAGAGCAATCGCTTGGGCCAATGTTGACTGCCCCTGTGGTGGAAGACCAGAAAACTCTTGGCGGCGCCGATCGCAAGAAGGAGCTTCGTGAGTTGTGCACGTTGCCAAACAATGTACCCTTATTTAGGGGGAACCCTTTAGATTCAAGAAACTTGAAGAATTTTCCCAAGAATTTGCAAGAATGAATAATTACCAGTCAAAGAAGATGACCAAGAAAAAAATACAGCAATTGGTATAGGCAAGAAAGTAAAAAATACTCCCAAAATCATTGGTGGAATTTTGATTCCAATGAATCACCATTAGGACAAAGATTGCAATATAGTTTGGGAAAAACTAACGAACTGACATTACAAAGAAAGAGTTCTACGATCTAATCAAATCAAATTTTCAAGTAATCGAAGTGAGAATTGGGATAGATCAATTTTTCAAGCAATCGAAGTGAGAATTAGGACTTGTATGATTCAGAAAGTGATTCGGAGGCTGAAACATTTTCAAGAAAACACCAATATTCAGATCAGACCATGAATTGGGAGTAGTTTCAAAAGGGAATGGATGAAATTTGGCATCTTTTGGAAAATGTATCTAAATGACAAGAATGAGAAAATGCTAGAATTGAAAATTTCAAAAATAGTAGTCAAGAAAATTGGAAATTTGTCCAAAGTCAAGAGCTCACAGATGTTACAAAGAAACTTCAAGGAAATAAAAAAACATTTCAGAACCAAGAAGATGTGAAATTGGTGTGTGAAGAAGTAGCAAGCAAAGATGTTGAGAATGGCAGTACCGTAAGTGAAGGCGAAAATGCAAAGGTTGGATTCGAAGTGGGTGGTCAGTCACAAGCCAAAAAAGAAGAGAGAGCTGGAGATGAAGACACATTCAAAGTTGTGCGCCAAGTAGTCTTGAGGGAAGGAAAAAAATCAAACGAAGAAAACGAAGAGGCACTGAATGACGAAACCCTAGCCCTGCTTGGCAATGCACCGACGACACCTTTTCAATTCTTAAATAGAGTCGCCGACGTTGAGGGGGAAGAGGTATCGAACGCCGAAACCCAAAATGCAGTCGAAGAAGAAGAGTCTGCAGAAGGAGAATACAAAGAAGACAACTCAAGTACACCCAACCCAAAAACTTTCTGAACTTCAAGTAGCGTCGCATACGAAGAAGAGGAAGAAGGCGATTCGAGCCGAAACCCGTCGGGGAAGCCTTCAGCTTGCCCTCCCATAAACCACACAACCTGACCCATCTGATTGTGCCCGATCCGCATGGTCAACACCCTCTAATCGAAAAGAGTGTTTCTTTGGCCCAAGAACAGCAAATTCCAAACTGGCCCATTTCTAGACCTGCTTTGTTGAGTTTGATTCGGCCCACATCTAGTTCTTTGTTGTTTTTTGAACGTGGGTTTTTATTTTCAAAAGGAGATATCCAAGCTGAAATGTTATTATCATAGTATTCTTCACCAAATTTCTTTCTAAATTTTGGGTTTGACTTTGAGGATTGTTTTGAAGCTCCAACAATGGCGAAGAAGCTAATTTTTTCCGTGGGAATTTTTTTGAACCACCGAAAGAAGCGGCCTTAATTTTCCTTTTATTTTCTTTTTAAAACTCGAGGACGGGTTTTTTTTGGGAGGAATAGAATTGATGGAAGGAGAATTAGGTTAATCTTAAGTAATTCCTAGGTTAATTCCCTTTTACTATCTTCTTGTGTATAAATAGGGAGTCCCACTCATTCTACGCAACTTTCATTCTTAATAAAGATCTAGAGATTGATTCTTGGAGAGAATTCTCCTTTTATCCTTAGGCTACATCAGATTGTGTCAGATAGAGATAAGATTTTTGTTAGTCATTTATGGAATGAGCTATTCAAGAGCCAAGGTACTCAACTAAAGAAGAGTACGACGTTTCACCCACAAATAAATGGTCAAATCGAGCGTGTTAACAACTGCCTGGAAATGTACTTACGTTGCTTTTGTAATGAGCAACCCAAGCTATGAAGCAAATGGATGCCATGGGTGATGGGCCGAATATTGGTACAACACTAATTACCACATCTCCATAAACACTACTCCATTCCATGTAGTTTATGGGAGACCACCTCCACCGATCATTTCTTACGGGGATCAAAAGACTACTAATAGCACAGTTGAGCAACAATCGATTGATCGAGACTTAGCCCTTATAGCATTGAAAGAAAGACTTCACCTGGCACGAGAAAGGATGAAGAAATACGCCGATCAACATCGTCGAAAGGTTTAGTTTGAGGTGGGTGATATGGTTTTCTTGAAGATTCGGCCCATAAGCAACATTCATTGGCCAAATGTTGCTATGAGAAGCTCACTCCCAAATTTTTTGGTCCTTACCGCATCATAGAGCTATTATAGTATATATGTAGATTTAGGAGCTTATTAATCCTTTGTCCTTTATTGTAATTTTACTTTTACTAGTTTCTGGCTTCCATGTATGCCTATATATATTTGGCTCTATTGTGTAAAATGAATAGAAAACTCTCATATTTGATCTCACAATAACATGGTATCGGAGCAGGAGGTCTTGAGTTCGAACCCCTGTGAAGTCGTTTCCTCATCAATTAATATTGATTTTTACTTGTTGGGCCTCTTACAAATTTCCAAGCCCACAAGTGAGGGGGAGTGTTAGAGTGTTGATATAATTAAATTTACTATAACCTATCAGCATAAGCTTTTGGGTTGTGATTTAACATGGTATTAGAGATATAGAAGATTGGTTGGAAAGTTGAATTATCTTACAGTGACACGACCAAACATAGCTTATTCAGTAAGCATTGTGAATCAGTTTATGTCTTCACCTACAGTGGATCATTGGGCCGCAGTACAACAAATTCTATGTTATTTGAAAGTTGCACTAGGACGTAGGATCTTATATAAAGATCATGGTCATATGAAGATTGAGTGTTTTTCATATGCCGATAGGGCAGGATCAAGAGAAGATAGAATATCGACTTCTGGCTATTGTGTTTTTGTTGGAGGCAATTTGGTCTCATTGAAAAAGTAAGAAACAAAATGTAGTCTCTCGATCGAGTGCTAAATCAAAATACAGAGTTATGGAACAATCAGTATGTGAAATAATGTGGGTACATTAACTATTGATCGAATCAGGCTTCAATACTACTGTTCCGACCAAGTTGTGAAGTGACAACCAAGCTGCCCTTCATATTGCATCCAACCCAATATTTCATGAGCGAACTAAACATATCGAAATTGATTGTCATTTTGTTTGTGAGAAAATACAACAAGGTTTGGTGTCTATTGGATATGTGAAGACCAGAGAACAATTAGGAGATATTTTCACGAAAACTTTAAATGGAGTTCAAATAGATTATCTTTGTAACAAGCTGGGCATGGTTAACATATATGCTCCAGCTTGACGGGGAGTGTTATAGCATATATGTAGATTTAGGAGCTTATTAATCCTTTGTCCTTTATTGTAATTTTACTTTTACTAGTTTATGGCTTCCATGTATGCCTATATATATTTGGCTCTATTGTATAGAATGAATAGAAAACTCTCATATTTGATCTCACAATAACAAGAGCGTCTTGGAGCAGTTGCTTATAGGCTGGAATTCCCATCGAAGTCGTACATTCACAATGTTTCCATGTTGCTCAGTTAAAACGCAACCTTAGCCCAAATGTAGTGGTTCAACCGAAACCACCATTACTGACCGAGGAGTTTGAATGGCAAGCAGAACAACTGGATGTGTTAGGACTCCGCTAGAATATGGAGATTAATTATGAGGAATGGCTAGTTCATTGGAAGGATCAACGGGCTTGTGAAGCAACTTGGTAGGAAGCCAATTACATGAAGCAACAATTTTCGGATTTCCACCTTAAGGACAAGGTGTATCTGACCCCAGGGGTATTGTGAGACCCTCAATTATGCACACCTATGCGAGGAAGGGTAAAAAAGGGAATGTACATAATTCAATTAGTTAGTGGATGTAGTTTGGTTTGTACGGCCTTTTGGGGACGGAGATTTGTGCTATTTTCGAAATTGCTGGTTTCTTTTGGGTGTTTTCCTTGCTGTTTTCTTATCGTGGAATTGATAGATTGTCCTTTTTTCTTAGAGATTATCAATATAACAATGTTTTTTTGGGTATAGATTGTTCTGTTTGGGTGTGTTGGAGTATTTTCTTGAGTAAATTGCAGGTGAAGTTGGGTTAGATACCTAACAGAATCCCATGGGAAATTGAACTTGAAATAACATTCATACAAAAACACCTCACCAGTAGGCTAACCTACAGTCTATCAGGGCCATCAAGATCTCATAATTTTCATGGATCCACCCCATTGATTTACCTCTCCCTCTCCCCCCAAAATCCCTTTCCTTCCATTGGAGAAAAGCATCAGTTGCAGAGATGAAATTTCAAAAAATGTTTAGGTACATTCAAGAAACTGAAGGGGCCATGGATAAATTGGGCTTTGATAAGATTTTAGGTAATAGATTGTTAAAATCAAACATGTAATAGCCATTCAAAATTGTCTACATTGGTTGTTGATATCCTAATTTGGCTTTGTTTAGATATCAATGCATAGAAACAATCAATTCCTTCAACTGTTCAAGTTAAAAAAGGAAATCAAACTATATACAAAATCTCAAACACAGAGAGAAAGATGAGCTGCAAGCAATGTGACTGGTCTATGGTATAATTTTCAATTCAAAGAAGCAATGTATGGGCAATTTGAGAGACCACCCAACTCTCCGCAATAAAAATTCGTATTAGAATTTCCTTTTCTCTCCCTTCCTCCTAACCCTTATGCCGAGCATGTACAAACAGACGAGCCCAACTAACACAGGGGCCCCACTCTCATCATGAAACAATCATCACCTGAAAATCTCTCTAAACATTCTACTGGCCTGAATCACAAAATCACTATTCTTATTTACTGTTTCTATCACATGGTTGTCACCCGCAAATTGAGGTTCTAAACAGGTAAAGGGATCTCAGGTCAGCAAAAATTACTTTTTTGTGTGAAGGGGGGGGGGTACATAAAACAAGAAATTCCTACAATGTTAAAGCAGAAAGTGCCAATCATAATACTTTGCAAAATTGCATACCTATACCAATCTTTACCCTTCTTCCAAAATTTTCCTCTCTTTCCTCGTCTGGGCAATCTTGAAAGATAGAATTCAATTAGGTCAAGCGTAGGAATGCTCTGGCTGAATACCAATGCCTTATCCCCCAATTCAGAGCACATAGTTAAGATCTCTACCAGCAAAACCATTTTGCCACTGTAATCCACTTCCTTGTAACTACTTGCGTGAAGCAGACCATTCCACCAATCCTAAAAGAAATAAAAGGGCATTGCTGATTATAAGTACTTCACATGCTTATGCAAAACATTATATGAGAATTATAATCAGACGAATGTACAAATCAGGACACCAATATTGTACTTCATCAAATTGACAAGTTGTAAATTTGAAAAGCATGATAGTAAATAAGAACTCATACCTTAACAAAAAAGCCACTAACAAATTTATCCTGATGATTCCCATTGGCATTCGCTGGCTTCTCTGTTAAGCAAAGAAATATCCAGACAATCATTTAACACTTAAAAGCACAGCAAAGATGAATGAAATAAGTGTTAAAAACAAAAAATCAGCAAGAGAGAAATAGAATGTGAAAAAAAAAAAAGGAAAGAAAAAGTTAATATCCCTAAGTTTTAAACAGGGCATTTATTTATTTAAATGATTTATACCTGCTACAATTATGGGCTAATTCTATTCAAAATAGCCAACTGAAACAGTGAATATTTTATTGTGTTTCTTATGTCTGAAGTCAAGTAATGTGGATTAAGTTTGGATGATGACTTGGTTTTCCATGAATTTCATCGAGGTTTGGTTAAAATCTTACCACAATCATGACAACAAGCACGAGCATGAAGTATACAAGGAACAAATGTATAGTTTTGATTTCAACCTAACAAATCAACAGCTAAGCGGCACGGATACGGACACAGAACATGGCAATATGTTAATTTCTAAAAAAACTAGGACACGGACATGTTGGGGACACATTTTTTTTAATTATTTTAATATATATGTAAATTTAACATAAAATACTAAATATAATCCATTAAAAAGCATAAAATGTCAAGTTAATTAAGTTTAAGTTATAGGAACCTAAGGAAAAATAAAAAACACACTTTTAAATAGTGAACAATCGATGGCAAAGAGGACTAACAATGGCAAAGAGAACTGACGGCTGGCAGCAAGTGGTCGACAGTGTTACTTGTTAGGGTTTCTAGATGTCAAGATTTTTTGTCCTTTTTGTTTTTATTTTTCTAAATTTAAATAATTTGGGCCTTTTCTTTTCAAAAATTTCCCCAGCTGTGTTCGAAATTAAAAAAAATAAAAATAAAAAAAGGACACATAAAATAGCATGTCGGACACGTGTTATGACGTATCCTGTGTTAGACACACACTCGGCCTAAAATGAAGTGTCCGTGCTTCATAGATCAACAGTGACTGCAAAAAAATAGACCTGAATACACAAATAGTGGAACAAAAGCCCCTAGAGGTCAAACAGCTGAAAATTGTTGAAGAAATGAACAAACCTCAAACAAACAAGCAAACCTCAAATCACTGAAGAAAACTGTGACCAAGAAAAGAAGGGGCCACTACTGGTCACGGGCTAGAATTTTTCTCCAACTATTATACCAACAAGATTTTTGTAAAACTATTATAATATTATTTTATCGACTATAGATTGATTACATGGTCCCTTAAAAGGAGACAATAAACATCACTTCAACAAAAGAAATTACAAGCAATGTTTGACAGCTAAACTTCCAAAATACAAAACTGACAACTAATATTTACAATATCCACAAGATAATTAATACAGAAAAATCCAAAATCTAACAAGTATACCTCCAATGCCGATATTAGAATCTATGTTTTCGTCGCTGGAGCTTTCATCTGCAAGAAAATTTTCAACAGCATCTTCACGCTTCACATAATATTTATCTTCTTTTGTCAATTGGAGGATTCCAGGATGATTCCAAATCTATAATGGCAGAAAAACTTGATAATATATGTGGGCAGTGACAAAGGCAAAGACATGTTCTAGTATAGTAATTATATTGGTCCGAAAGATTGAAATGAAAAATAGCCAAGGGCAACTTTGGTAATAAATTTGGAAAATATATTTTTTTCATGAACATGAAAAAAAAAAAGAAACAGTAGAATATGTCTTTGGCAATTTAAGATTTGAAAAAACTGTTTTTAATTTCTAAAAGCAAAGTGGATTTGGAAAACTACTAGACTAATTTTACATATTTTAGATGGATTATTTTTATCAACCCTAAATTACTTTTTCTTTTATAAATTTGAAACAAATTTTGAAGTTAAATGTTAATGCTAAAGGTTTGAGAGATTAGAATACCCTATTCCATTCACTAAAGAGATATATATACAAGTGTACAAGGTTAACCTAAGTAGGACAAAGTGAAAAGACAATAAAGGACAACCCAATTAATACAATTATACTAATATAAGGACTCTAACATTAAAAATTAAATGAAAAACGAAATTTAAATTTATTGAAATTCAGTATCTAAATATTTAACTTTTAAAGTTTCACTTGTGTAAAAATAGGATTATTCATCAGTCTTCTTGTGCTGACACTCCATCCCAAAATGGGGTCGTTGAAAGGAAAAACCGGCATTTACTTGAAACTGCTCGAGCATTATCTTTTCAAATGCAGGTTCCGAAACATTTTTGGGCTGATGCAATTTCCACAACTTGTTTTTTGATTAATAGAATGCCTTCCTCTGTTCTTAATGGTGAAATCCCTTATCGCGTTCTCTGTCCAACAAAATCTTTGTTTCCTATTACACCAAAAATATTTGGTTGCACTTGTTTTGCTCGAGATGTCAGTCCTCATCGTACCAAGTTAGATCCTAAATCCTTAAAATGCATCTTTCTCGGTTATTCTCTGAGTTCAAAAGGGATATCGTTGTTATTGCCCTAGTCTTAACAAGTATCTTGTCTCTCCAGATGTTACGTTTTTTGAAGATATGCCCTTTAGCCCATCAATGTCCAGTCCGTGTCGGGGGGAGGATGACCTACTTATCTATGAGATTGTCTCTCCATCCTCCCTCCCTACTCCATCTCCTTCAGTATCTATTCCTCATCGTCCACCCATTACTCAGGTTTACTTCAGACGACCACCACCACTACCTTCAAACACATGTCCTGTACTAGAAGATTCTTCGACATCTGATCCCGAAACACGTGATGAGCTTCCCATTGCCCTTCGTAAAGGTAAACGCACTTGTACTTATCCTATTGCCTCATTTGTTTCTTATCACCAGTTGTCACAACCAACATATTCTTTTCTTACATCCCTTGATTCTATCTCTATCCCTAACTTTGTTTCTGAAGCTTTATCTCATTTTGGTTGGCGTAATGCAATGATCGAAGAGATGAATGCTTTAGATGGTAATGGTACTTGGGATTTAGTATCTCGTCCTGCAGGAAAGAAGGTCATTGGGTGTAACTGGGTGTTTACAATTAAAGTTAACCCGACGGATCAGTTGCTTGTTTGAAAGCACGTCTTGTTGCTAAAGGCTATGCTCAGACTTATAGGATAGATTATTCTGACACATTTTCTCCAGTTGCTAAATTCACTTCTATCCGCTTGCTTATTTCCATGGCTGCTACTCAATGTTGGCCTTTGCATCAACTTGACATCAAGAATGTTTTTCTCCATGTTGATCTTCAAGAGGAAGTTTATATTGAGCAACCACCTGGGTTTGTTGCTCAGGGGGAGAGTGATAAAGTTTGTCGTCTTTGAAAATCGTTGTATGGATTGAAACAGAGCCCACGAGCATGGTTTGGTAAGTTTAGTCAAGCACTTGAGAGATTTGGAATGAAGAAAAGTACATCTGATCATTCTGTTTTCTATCGACGTTCTGAGAAGGGTATAACTCTGCTGGTTGTGTACGTCGATGATATCGTTATCACTGGGAATGATACATCAGGTATATCTTCTTTGAAAACTTTCCTTCAGGGTCAATTCTACACTAAGGATCTGGGAACACTGAAGTATTTTCTGGGTATTGAAGTGATGAGAAGCAAGAAAGGTATCTTTTTGTCGCAACGGAAATATGTACTTGATTTGTTATCTGAGACAGGAAAACTAGGAGCTAAACCATGTAGCACTCCGATGATACCTAATTTGCAACTCACCAAAGAAGGAGAAGCATTTAAAGATCCTGAGAGATACAGAAGATTGGTTGGGAAGTTGAATTATCTGACAGTGACACGACCAGACATTGCTTATTCAGTATGTGTTGTAAGTCAATATATGTCTTCACCTACTGTGGATCATTGGGCTGCAGTAGAACAAATTTTATGCTACCTAAAAGCTGCACCTGGGCGTGGAATCTTATATAAAGATCATGGTCATACAAAAGTTGAATGTTTTTCAGATGCTGATTGGGCAGGATCTAAAGAAGATAGAAGATCAACGTCCTGATATTGTGTTTTTGTAGAAGGCAATTTGGTGTCATGGAAGAGTAAGAAGCAAAATGTGGTATCGCGTTCAAGTGCTGAGTCAGAGTATAGAGCTATGGCACAATCTGTGTGTGAGATAGTCTGGATACATCAATTTTTGACTGAGATAGGTTTCAATATTACTATGCCAGCTAAATTGTAGTGTGATAATCAAGCTGCACTTCACATTGCGTCTGATCCAGTGTTTCATGAGAGGACTAAACATATTGAAGTAGATTGTCATTTCATTCGTGAGAAAATTCAACAAGATTTGGTGTCCACGGGATATGTAAAGACTGGAGAACAATTAGGAGATATCCTTACTAAAGCTTTAAATGGAGCAAGAATAAATTATCTCTGCAACAAGCTGGGCATGTTTGACATATTTGTTCTAGCTTGAGGGGGAGTGTTATGATATACATAGTATTATGTATATATGTCCTTTATAGTAATTGTACATTCTTTAGTTAGGGTTTCCTTGTGTACCTATATATATGTTAGTCTTTCTTATGAATAAAACGAGGTGTATTTTTCTCTCCATACTGAGTACAGGACCCTAAAGACCTTTTTCTATACATATAAGAAACAAACAATTTGAATTAAGAAATTAATTTAGTGTCATTGAAATAATCAAACTTGAGACCATGGTAGCAAATTAAAACCTAAAGCCCTTGACCAACTGGGCTGCCCTTGGGGATCAAATTTCACAAATTTATAGCAATTTCAAAATTTTGAAACTGCAAAAGACTTATCTCAAGTTCTAATTGACACATGTTTTAGAAGAAACATGAATTTCATTTATAAATGAACATACAAAAAAGGAGGAAAAGCACTCCCCTTCTAGGAAAACACTTACAAAAGACACTGCCAACTATTATGAAGGGCACAGAATATTTGTAGCAAACCAGAAAATAGACACAAAAATTAAGATTTTTTTAATGAAGACGTGAACTATTGTGAAAATCTCACTCCCAGGGACTCCCCTCGCACTTTACCCATAAAAGTGCAAGTCAACCTTTAATGGCGACAATCAAATTGAACCAAAATAATGTGTACAAATGACTACACTGCTACTGATCCAGTGCAGCTGTACCCATGCCATAAAATATACGCATATCGAATATAGATTAGCAGCTCAAAAATCAGATAAAGATGTCATGAGTATACCTGAGCCAGTGCTTGGTATCCAGCAAAAAAGCTCCTCTTCCTCAACTGTTCACTAGAAACCTTGCCATTATTAAATCCATGCACGTCAAGAAATCTTTTGTATAACTTCCTCTGTAAGGGAGAAAGTTTAACGGATATCACAAAGACAGTTTTAGGTGGCAAGTCCTTCTTCACCACAGTCATGTCCATTCTTTGAACAAACCCTTTCAACTGTTCATATAGGATATGAGACCTCTGGTTCATTATTTTAACATCATCCAGAGTTGAATTAGTATGCTGCCCATTCTCTATAGGGTTCTGGAAGCTGCATAAGAAGAATATGCAAAGAGTAATATGGAAAGACAAAAAGGCAGAAGAAACGAAGACTGAAGGTGAAGTCTTACCGGTTCCTAAATTCATGGCTACTTCCCAGGAAACCTTCTCTCACAAAATCAACCATCTGTGCCAATCATCGTATCAAAGAAAATAACATCATGTATAAAGATATCGGCTGCTATAACTGTTTCAAAGACTTACACAATAATACTCCATGAGATTGTTCTGTAGTGGTGATCCAGTTAACGCAATCCTCCTCTGGGATTTCACTTGTTTCAATGCCTGGGTTATATCAGCCTTGGTATTCTTAATCATGTGGGCCTCGTCACATACAAGAATATCTGGTCCATCCTGGCAATTGAAAGGTAGCCAAAATCATATACACTCAACAGTTAGCATTGCTGGTAAGAAATGATACTTTTCCCACACGGTGTTACATCGTATAAGAAAATTTAAGTTTTAGAACATAAAAATTAGTCTGACAGACCCATAAGTTAACCCTGTAATTTAGACCCCTCATCGTACGAACTCTCTCTTGGAGGAGTAAAACTTCTTATATCTCATGAGCATGAGCAGTGTTATAATGCTTATATTAGTACATCTCATGAGCAGTGTTATGGTGCTTATATTAGTATATTTATATGTAAGGATCGTAGACATATTGTTCTTTATTGTCTTTTTACATTGTTTAATTTAGATTAACCTTGTACTCATGTCTATACATATCTCTAGTGAATGGAATCGATGGTTACTTATTCTCTAAAACCCTAGCGCTATTAGGGTGTTGTGAGCTATTGGAGTTTGTGAACCTTTATGGAGGGCTAAATACAGCTAATAGGTTACAACAGAAATGTCCTTTTATGAATTTGAGGCCGAATGTTTGCCTGTTGCATATGGAGGGGCAAAAGGATATGAATCGCTTGTTTTTCCATTGTTTATTTATTTTCCTTATAAAAAACCAAGCTTATATTGAGAGCAATGAAAGAATCTACAAGGATAAAAAAAATATACAAAAAAAAAAAAAAAAAAAAAAACCCAACAAAAGGAGTCAAACAAACTACAAGAAATGACTCCAATCTAAAAGAATAACACCTAACTGTCAGTTAAAAAAAACCTTAGAAACCGGAGCCACATAGAGGTATTAAATCTAATGTTATCCCAAATCGAGACCTCTCTCCTCTAAAAATTTTGTTATTTCTCTCCAGCCAAATGCTGCACTTGTTTTTTCCATTGTTCCTTTAGTAAAAAATTATGGTGGGCACTCTTTCGAGAGTTTGATTTGTCTTGGGCATTCCATAATAATTCAACCAATAATTTGGAGAATGTATTAGGGAGAGGAGTTGTTTAAAGAGTTTTGCAAAAGTGTTCTAGGTAAATTCAATAAAAGCTCTTCTTTGGGGTGCTGTGGGAAATTTTTTTTAAAATAAATGTTCTTCGTGGCTTTGAATTAATCAGGTGATCTTCAGCTTCTTGGTGCAAAATTTCCAAAGCTTTTAAGTGTTTTTCTGTTAATGATGTTCTTTTAGGGTGTTAGGTTTTTGCTTGTAATTTACAATAACTTTGTAGAAGGTTGATGATTGATTATGGTGATTCTGGTGTTATAGTATATAGGTAGATTTAGGAGCTTATTAATCCTTTGTCCTTTATTGTAATTTTACTTTCACTAGTTTAGGGCTTCCATGTATGCCTATATATATTTGGCTCTATTGTATAGAATGAATAGAAAACTCTCATATTTGATCTCACAATAACATGGTATCAGAGACACTAGGTCTTTCCTAGGCAATTAGGGTTTTGTGAGTTTTTGAGAATTGGGAACAATTAGGGTTTGAGGTTTGGAACACCTTTTTGGAGGGTTTGGTCTTCTACCTTAGGTTTTGTGTTTCACCACTGTTGCCAAGGTCCGCTGTCGCCACCGTCACCGGAATCCGCCTCCGCCGCCGGAATCTGCCACTGTTGCCGGAATCCGCTGCTGGCGCCGCCTGTCTCCAGCGTATTTTTTGTCACCGCCCAGACCAAACGAAAGCCCATTTGCCGATCAGCAGGTACCTGAAATTTGGCCAGAAAAAATCCCTGAGCGTGGACCTCACGTGCCGCTTGAAGGTTTTGGCGTCATTCCCACGCGTCGGCGCGTGTGAGCGCGTGGATCGCCGGAATTTGCTCCGATTCTGTGGCTTGTCGTTTCGTCCAACTTCTGACCTGTTTATGTAGTTATTTTGGTCATAATTGGCTCGTGTTAGAAGTTGGTTTGGAAAAGAATTAGAGGTTTTTTTTTTTGATTGGGCACTGCTTTCAGATCAGTTTTTCAGTAGTTTTTCAGAAGTTTTGCAGTCATTTGGGTCTGATTTCGTGGTTTCAGATTTGATTTTGTGGTTTTAGATTCGTCATTGATCTATGGAAAAACGAGAACTCGAAGTGATGTATAATGTGGTTCAATCGCAGCCTCAATCCACCTATGGTTCATCTAAAAAGCCATTTGTTAATTCTATTGCCGAGTTTGCTAAATTTCAACAATGCCAGAAATCATCGAATGCATCTTCTTCATCATTTGCGCTTACCCCTATTACAACCATTGCTGGGTCAGGTAACATGAATAATTGTCTTCTCTCATCTTCTACCAAATGGGTCATAGACTCTGGTGCTACCGATCATATGACAGGTAATCCCAATTTGTTTTCCACCCTTTCTTCATCTACATCCCTTGCTAATGTTACTTTGGCAGATGGATCAAAATCGTCTGTCCTTGGATCTGGCACAGTAAATCTAACCCCATCTCTTTCTTTATCATCTGTTCTACATTTACCTCAACTTTCCTTTAATTTGACCTCTATTAGTAAATTCACTCGTGACCTTAATTGTTGTGTCTTATTCTATCATGGCTATTGCTTGTTTCAGGATCTTGTGACGAAGAAGATTATTGGTAAAGGACATGAATCTGGAGGACTTTATACTTTTGATCATCAAGTACCAAAAGTTGTCTGCTCTGGAGTCGTTTCTCCTTTTGATGCCCATTGTCGTTTAGGTCATCCATCTCTTTCAGTACTAAGAAAGCTTTGTCCTCAATTTCATAACTTGTCTTCATTAAATTGTGACTCATGTCAATTTGCCAAACTTCATCGTCTTAGTTCGAACCCTAGAATCGATAACCGAGCAAGTGCACCTTTCGAATTAGTTCATTGTGATATTTGGGGTCCTTGTCCAGTTGTGTCCAAATCTGGATTTCGATATTTCATTACCTTTGTTGATGATTACTCTCGCATGACTTGGTTATATTTTATGAAGAATCGTTCTGAGTTACTTTCTCATTTTTGTAACTTTCATGCTGAAATTCGAACTCAGTTTGGTGTTTCCCTTAAAATCTTGAGAAGTGACAATGCTGGTGAGTACTTTTCTAAAGCACTTAGTGCATACCTTTGTAAGCATGGAATTCTTCATCAATTATCTTGTGCTGATACTCCATCACAAAATGGAGTTGTTGAACGAAAGAATAGGCATCTTCTTGAAACTGCAAGAGCATTATCATTTCAAATGTGTGTTTCAAAGCATCTTTAGGTTGATGCAATTTCCGCAGCCTGCTTCTTGATTAATCGTATGCCTTCATCTGTTCTTAAAGGTCAAATTCCCTATCATGTTTTATTCCCAACAAAACCTTTGTATCCTCTTGAGCCAAAAATATTTGGTTGTACTTGTTTTGTTCGAGATGTTCGTCCTAATCTGACAAAATTAGACCCCAAATCTTTGAAGTGCATCTTCTTAGGCTATTCTCGTGTTCAAAAAGGATATAGATGTTTTTGTCCTAGTTCGAATAGGTATCTTGTATCTCGCGATGTTACTTTCTTTGAGGACAAACCTTTCAGTTCATCTTTGCCCAGTACGAGTCAGGGGGAGGATGACGATCTTTTTATCTACACACTTGTGTCTCCTACACCTTTCGATCCATCTCCTTTGACATTTGCCCCTACTCGCCCACCTATTACTCAAGTCTACTATAGACGGCAACAACCCCCAAGTGAATGTCTTGTACCAAAAGATTCTTCGTCATCAAATCCAGGACCAAGTGATGAGCTTCCTATTGCTCTTCGTAAAGGTAAACGTTCATGTACTTTTCCTATTTCTTCCTTTGTCTCTTATGACGACTTGTCATCTTCTACATGTTCGTTTATTGCATCTCTTGAATCTATCTCGGTCCCTAAAACTATTCATGAAGCCTTGTCCCATCCTGGTTGGCGCAATGCAATGATAGAAGAGATGAATGCCTTAGATGATAATGGTACCTGGGATTTAGTATCTTGTTCTGTAGGAAATAAAGCTATTGGATGTAAATGGGTGTTTGCAGTTAAGGTCAATCCAGATGGTTCAGTTGCTCGATTAAAAGCCCGCCTTGTTGCCAAAGGCTATGCTCAGACCTATGGGGTTGATTACTTTGATACATTTTCTCCTGTCGCTAAATTAACTTCTGTCAGGTTATTCATTTCCATGGCTGCTTCTCAATGTTGGCCTTTGCATCAGCTTGACATTAAAATTGCATTTCTCCATGGTGATCTTCAGGAGGAAGTTTATATGGAGCAACCATCAGGGTTTGTTGCTTAGGGGGAGAATGATAAAGTTTGTCGCCTTCACAAATCTTTGTATGGGTTGAAACAAAGGCCACGAGCAAGGTTTGGAAAATTTAGTCAAGCACTTGAGCAATTTGGAATGAAGAAAAGCAAGTCGGATCACTCTGTCTTCTACCGACGAACTAAGAGTGGTATCATTCTGCTTGTTCTAGATGTTGATGATATTGTTATCACTGGAAATGATACATCAGGCATTTTATCTCTCAAAACTTTCCTCCAAAGTCAGTTTCATACTAAAGACTTGGGAACATTTAAGTACTTCTTGGGCATTGAAGTAATGAGAAGTAAGAGATGTATCTTTATGTCACAAAGGAAATATGTGCTTGATTTGCTATCTGAGACAGGAAAATTGGGAGCCAAGCCATGTAGTACTCCAATGATGCCTAATTTGCAACTTACAAAAGATGGAGAACCATTTAAAGATCCTGAGAGATATAGAAGATTGGTTGGAAAGTTGAATTATCTTATAGTGACTCGACCAGACATAGCTTATTCGTTAAGCATCGTGAGTCAGTTTATGTCTTCACCTAAGTGGATCATTAGGCCGCAGTACAACAAATTCTATGTTATTTGAAAGCTACTCCTGGACATGGGATCTTATATAAAGATCATGGTCATATAAAGATTGAGTGTTTTTCAAACGCCGATTGGACAGGATCAAGAGAAGATAGAAGATCGACTTCTGGCTA
Source organism: Trichosanthes truncata (assembly GCA_033996785.1). NCBI lineage: Eukaryota > Viridiplantae > Streptophyta > Magnoliopsida > Cucurbitales > Cucurbitaceae > Trichosanthes > Trichosanthes truncata. The sequence goes on along the minus strand of JAWPNB010000004.1, from coordinate 28,575,500 downwards.
TTGTGTTTTTGTTGGAGGCAATTTGGTCTTATGGAAAAGTAAGAAACAAAATGTAGTCTCTCGATCGAGTGCTGAATCAGAATACAGAGCTATGGCACAATCAGTATGTGAAATAACGTGGGTACATCAACTATTGATCGAATTAGGCTTCAATACTACTGTTCCAATCAAGTTGTGGTGTGACAACCAAGCTGCCCTTCATATTGCATCCAACCCAGTATTTCATGAGCGAACTAAACATATCAAAATTGATTGTCATTTTGTTTGTGAGAAAATACAACAAGGTTTGGTGTCTACTGGACATGTGACGACTGGAGAACAATTAGGAGATATTTTCACAAAAGCTTTAAATGGAGTTCAAATAGATTATCTTTGTAACAAGCTGGGCATGATTAACATATATGCTCCAGCTTGAGGGGGAGTGTTATAGTATATATGTAGATTGAGGAGCTTATTAATCCTTTGTCCTTTATTGTAATTTTACTTTCACTAGTTTAGGGCTTCCATGTATGCCTATATATATTTGGCTCTATTGTATAGAATGAATAGAAAACTCTCATATTTGATCTCACAATAACATCTCGAAGGTTTTTTCAGATACTTTTCTCTTGATCTTGGGCTGGTTATTTTCTTTTGATAATACAGCAAACAACCTAGGACAAATGGATTCAGTAGATACCATTTCCATTCATCAAGAGGAGTAAAGTTAGAACGTGAAGGAGAGGAAAGATAAGAAAAAAAGAGAAAAATGAAAGGAAAAAGATAAGGAAAAAAGTGGGTGACGTAAAAGGTTAGGGAGAAAACACAAAGAAAAATAAGATATTTTAGTGAAGAAAAATCAGTATGAAGTAAAGAAAGGGGAAAAAAGGGTGAGAAAGGAAAAATAATAAAAAAAAAAGTGGATTTAGAAAGGGAAAAGAAGAAAAGAAGTAGTAGCAAGAGTATTAGTCAAATTAAATTCGTTGGTTTTGTTTAGGTCTCTGATCTATTTCATTGTTACAGAGGTGGACACTTTGAGCTTCAGTTACCTAGTACTATGGGTACAAACTTCCTTCTATAGAATAACTTGCATTCTGGTATCATAAACTTACAACCATGGTTCCAAGATGTGTTGCTAGTTTTGGATTCTAAAGTTTGTGGTCTCAAAAGTTTTACCTCAGAGTGTGGATTTCACTATGGTGTTTTGTTCCTTCAATTGTGTTTCCAAGATTTATTCCTGATTATGAGGTTAAAGGTGTCTGAGAAGATTCCCAACCTACAAGCGGCTTTTGGGCATTTCTCTTGCTGGTTGTCATTTTGGAATTCGAAGTTTTTAGTCTTCAAGGTTTGGTTTGTTGAAAATGGTTTTCATTCATCCTTTTGGTGTTGCTGGTTTTCCTATCAAGCGTTCTGGTTCTTGCTTCAAGTTTGTTGCTGTCGTTTGGTCTGATTCTGAAGCTGCCAGCAGACAAGAATTCACTGGCCCATTTGCATAAAATTCTTGGAACAATTTTAAGAAATCCAGTTTGAGGAAGGACCAAACCTTGATGATGAATTCAATCGTAAATCCATTGGGCCCTGGAACTTTGTATTTGCTCAAGAATCATGGTTATATGACCTAGGAAGATTGAGTGTTTTTCAGATGCTATTAGGCAGGATATAAGAAAGACAGAAAATCCACTTCAGGATATTGTGTCATTGTTGGAGGTAATTTAGTTTTAGGAAAGAGTAAGAAGCAATAGGTGATATCATGATAAAGTGCTAAATCAGAATAAAAAACTATGACACAGTCTATATGTGAAATAACGTGGGTGCATTAGCTCTTACCTAAGTTAGCTAGATAAGTTATGGTGTGACAATCAAGCTACCATTCATATTACATCCAACCCAAAATTTCATGGTGGACTAAACATATTGAAATTTATTGTCATTTTGTTTATAAGAAAATATTGAAAGGTTTGGTGTTTACCGGACATGTAATGGGAGCAATCAAGAGATATTCTTACGAAAGCTTTAATTAGAGTACGAACAAATTACATTCATAACAAGTAAGGCATGATTAACATATATGCTCCAGCTTCAGAAAGAATATTAAAGTATTTGTATTTGCAAATAGAAATTTATTAGTCTTTTGTCCTTTATTGTAATTTAGCTATTATTAGTTCAGGGCTTCCATGTATGCCGCATAGAATGATAAGAAAACATTCTCAAATATTTTATCTCACATCATTATCACCCTTATCAGCCATCTTTTGTTCATGAACACCTTTTATTTAAAACATAAAGGGGGTGTTTGGAGCACCGTTTCGGAATCAAAACCCTTAAAAACAGAACATTGGGGGTTTGTTCTGGGAAGTTTGAAAGCCTGAGAATCAAAAAACAGTGTTTGGAGTGCAGTGTTCTGAAATCTTGGAATCAAAAAACAATGTTTGGAGTGCACTATTCAAAACCATGGGGCTGTGTTTTAAACCCATTGGGTTTTGAAAACAGTGGTCCAAACAACTTCTTGAGTTTGGATTCCAAAACCATCCAAATCCAACACGGTGCTCCAAACACCCCCAAAAGTACCTTCAGATTCATCGTAATACTAAATGAGCCTCATCATAGTCTATATTAGGGGTGAATCTACGTTGAGTCGGGAGGGCTCAAGGCCCACTCAACTTTAAAATCATAAGGAATTAGTACTATAATTCTTCGTAATCAACCATCATGGGTTGGCCTAATGTTCAATAAGGGCCATAGGAAGGTTCAATCCATGGTGGCCACTTACTTGGGATTTTCCTACAAATTTCTTGGCAATCAAATGTAGTAGGGTCAAGCAGTTGTCCCGTGAGATTAGTTGAGGCTCGCGTAAGCTGGCCTAGACACTCACAGATATCAAAAAAGGAAAAAAAATCTTCGTAATCTATTACAACTTTGCCTTGTAGCCCCAATGGCATGTATGCCTACATGGTTTCTTCAATCCCACAATGATGCTTGGATCGAATCCCATGGCTGGCAAACTGTACATATTATTTTATTTACTATGTGTATTGTTAATGCTAAAGGTTTGAAAGAATCAGAATGCACTATTCCATTCACTAAAGAGATATATATACAAGTGTACAAGGTTAACCTAAGTAGGAGAAGGTAAAAAGACAATAAGGGACAACACAACTAATATATTTAGAACATTACAACCATACTAATATAAGAACTCTAACATGTATGTTTGTATGTCTCTTAGTGTGAATATATATTTGCAACAAAGAAATTATGATTTTTCTTTATCTAAATAAAAAATATATGAAAGCTCTTTTTTTTTTTTATTTCAAGTAAATTTATATCGTAGATTATTTCTTTAAATAATTTAAATCTAATCATAAAGTATCTACAAACATAAAATAATAACAAATATATACTATTATAGTTTTGTTTTAGTTGATCTTTAAATTTGATATATATTTTTTTATATCAAATATAGATGGAAATGAATAAAAATATTTTTGAATTTTTAGTAAATTAATTAAAAATTAATTGCCTAAAAGAAACTATAGTTCTCATAAAAGAAAAAGAAGTAACTTATTATTTCAAGTTTAATTCTTTATTTTATATTTATATAGAAAATTAACTCATACTCCTTACTAAACAAACTTAATAGGTTAAATTATAAATTTGGTCCTTGAACTTTTAGAGTTATGTCAAATAGGTTTTTGAACTTAAAAAAGTATCTAATATGTCCCCGAACTTCTAATTTTGTACCTAATAGATTACCTAACTTTTCATTTTAGGTATAATAGATCTCTAACCTATTAGGCTTTTTTAAAGTTCAAGGCTGATTGGACCAAAAAATGAAAGTTTTGGGACTTATTTGCCACTTAGTTTAGAGACTTGCTAGAAACAATCTTGAAAGTTTAAGGACCAAACTTGTAATTTAACCAAATTAATCTCATAATATATAAACTAATATCAATATATATCAATGTGTTCAAAATCATCTCTATATGAATTTATGCCCCCCAACATAAAGTTTTGGATCTGCCATTGGTCTACATCCTAGTGTTAAACTATCCAGCCAGCTTCCACAACCCTTTCCTACCAAAGAACTACTACCAACCCTTTGCCACCTTATCTCTCCCATTTTTCATGATCCCAAGCCACAAGTTCTAAACTTTGATTATCAATCTCTCTCCCACAATGTAGTCCCCCATCCTTCATAAGGCCTCTTTCTTAGTTAGGAATTTCCAGCTCCATTTGGCAAGAAGGGCTCTGTTTTTGTTTCTACAGCTGAAGAGACCCAGCTCACCTTTTCCTACGGGAGATGAACATTATCCCATTTGACTAGATAGAGACTTAAACAATTGTCATTGTCTTTTCATAGGTATTAAATCACCATTAAACCCAAAAACTTAAGTTGGTGGGTTACAGTAAATTTAATGTTTTTCAACACTCCCCATCTAAGGGAGGGAGACACGCCCTTGCTATGCCCACCCAAAACAGTCTTCCCATCTACTATTTTTCAGTTTTTAAGTGGACTCAGAATGGACATTATATGATGTTTCAGTTTGTAACAAGTGCAAAGTTCTAGTAAGATCATTTGCCAATGGCCAACTTAAAGCAAGCAAACGAGGCAAAATATGAACATTGTTTTTAATAAAGAAATTAACTTTTCATTAAAACAATGAAACGACGCAATAAACAAGGCAACATATCAAAAATTCAATTAAGAACTTAATTTTTTTTCTCGAGACTTTCAGAAATTATTTGGTTTCTACCAACTAGATAAGGCATCCAATAATATAACAAAAAAGAATCAAAATGTAAAATTAGTTGGTAAACATGTAAAATTAGTTGGTAAACGAGGTACAAATATCTGGCAGGTATAAACATCACAATTTGGTCTTTTATATAAAAGAAAAATAAAAACCCAAAAGATGTAAGATGACATTTTAAAGGTAAAAGAGTGACCAATAAAAAGATAAAGTCACCTGCAAGGCATGGTAAATTTCTTTAGCCATGTGCCGGTCCTTGACATGTTTACCAAGTGATAAATTTCGGAAAGCACTATAACCAATTAAAAAGACACCACCCTTAGCTCTCCACTTAGCAAGCAACTCAGCCCTCCTCTCCCTGGTAAGAAAGAAAAGCCGTCAACAATAAAAAAGAAATCGAGTCATAACCACAAGCCTAATGAATTGTAAATTATAAATTTCAATTTTCTTTCTTTTTAATATCAATATGGTAATATACATAATACATATATATATAACCTTTTTTTTCATATTCGTGAGTGTTCGAGCTAGCTTCACACACCTCGACTATTCTCATGGAACAACTATCTGACCTTACTACATTAGGTTGCCAAGGTAACTCATAAAATATTTAATCCTAGGTAGGTGGTCACCATGACTCAACTGATTCCCTCCTAGCCCTTTATTATTTACATGGGCCTTTTGACCATTAAGTCAACCCATAGTGGTTTATATATATATATATAACTTATAAATAGAAATACTAAATCAATACCTTTACTGTAGAATTGTGTATAGTTTAATTGTATTTTTATTAATCTTTTACTTTGAGTATTTTTTTATTATTCTTTCCTTTTATAATTAGTTTCCTTAGTTGGAATTTCTAATGTATTATATTTACCCATTATTGGGTTCAAAGAAATAATAAGAAAAGTAATTTCTCTAAAAACTACATGGTATCAAAACCAAACCCTAAAAACAAACCCTAGCTGTCAAAAACCCTAATCACAACACAAAAACCCTAGCTGTCAAACACCCACCGGCAAGTTCCACTTCCGGCAACAACCTCACCGGCAACTCCTCCTTTCGGAGAAGCTTTGCCTGCAAGTTAACTTTTTCACCTAGCACCAGCGCCCATTAACGCTTCTATCGTCGCTCATTCGCTCAATCGCGATCTCCTTCTGACATCACTTCCAGCATTGTGATCTCCTTCCCACTCCACTTTCATCGTTTGCAGTTGTGGGTCTCGTCTACAGGTCACATTGCCGCCTTCATTCGTTGGTTAAGTTTGTCGTCATCATATGGGTACGTCGCCATTTGGGTTTTTGTAAGGTTCCCCTTACTTCTATTGATAACGGAACAACCAGAAGCCCTAAGGCAATACAAAATGCCCAGCCTGATTAGAGAGGGCTGGGAACCTCTCCTCCCTCCTATTTGCTCTAGCAAATTACACAAAGAAAGCATAAAGAAAAATCGAAAACGAAATACTGAATATAAAGCCATAACAGACGAGTGGTCCTAACCACCTTCCCCACTATCCCACCACCCTGACCCCTAACTACTTGTCTCCTGACGAATTTCCTTTCTTGCCCCTTCGATGATATTGTGCTATGATCGGTGGCCTCACATTACCCCCGTGCTGCCGAGAAACCTTGTCCTCAAGGTTGAATTCAGGAAATTGTTGTTGAAATTCTCGTATTTTCTCCCACGTAGCTTCATGCTCAGGCAACCCCTGCCATCCAATTAACGCTTCCTCTTCCCCAGTCTGGTCATTAACACGATAAGCATAAACCTCTTGGGGCACTGCCACCCATTCAAATTCCTCAGACAACATCGGGGGGTCGGTTTGGACCTCTTGGTGGTTGCCTACAGCCTTTTTTAGTTGGGATACATGAAAAACAGGGTGGATAGTTGCTTCAGCTGGTAAGCGGAGTCTATAAGCCACTGTTCCGATTCTCTCTTCAATGTAATACGGCCCAAAATACTTGGGAGCAAGCTTCTCATTCCTTTTCTTCGCGAGGGTAATTTGTCGATATGGTCTCACCTTTAGGAACACCCAATCCCCCACCTCATAGATCACCTCTGTTCGTTTTCGGTCCGCATACTTCTTCATCCTTTCTTGGGCTGATTGCAGATGGGTTTTTAAAACATCCAATGCTGTGTCCCTTTCCACTAGTTGTTGCTCCAAAGTAGCATTTGTTGTTTTTACCATACCATAGGATATCAATGGGGGTGGAGTCCGACCATACACTGCCTGAAAAGGAGTGATGCCGATAGATATGTGATAGGTCGTATTATACCAAAATTCAGCCCAATTCAACCATGTTGTCCACTGCTTTGGTCGCTCACTGCAAAAGCACCTCAGGTAGGTTTCCAGACCCTTGTTAACGATTTCTGTTTGCCCATCAGACTGTGGGTGATACGAAGAGCTTCTGCTCAACTTAGTTCCTTGTACCCGAAACAGCTCTGTCCAAAAGTGGCTGAGGAAAATTTTATCCCGATCTGATACAATTGACCTCGGATAGCCATGGAGTCTGACTATTTCTCGCACAAAAACCTCTGCCACTGATTTGGCCGTATACGGGTGTTTGAGTGCCATAAAGTGTGCCATTTTGCTCAATCTATCCACTACCACCATAATTGTGTCAAAACCTCCTGACTTCGGCAGTCCCTCTATGAAGTCCATTGAGAGATCCTCCCAAATTCTCTCGGGAATTTCCAATGGTGCCAACAACCCTGCTGGTGAAATTGCCAATGTCTTGTTTCTTTGACATATCAGACAGTTCTCCACATACGTCTTGACATCCGCCTTCATGCCTTCCCAATACAATTCTCCAGTCAATCTTTTGTAAGTTCTTAAGAATCCCGAGTGTCCACCCAAGACTGAGTCGTGATAAGTGTGCAGAATAGTGGGAATGAGAGTTGAGTTTTTGGATAATACTAACCTCCCTTTATAAAGCAGGTTCCCTTGTACCCATGAGAATTTGGGGACATTGTCTTCATCCTCTTTCAGTTGCTGAACTATCTTTGCTAACTTAGTGTCAGCTGCAACCTCCCTTTTAATAGTCTCGACCTCTATAATCGCAGGAACGGACAGGGAGTTTAATTGGGCCATTGGGGGCAATCTAGACAGAGCATCAGCTGCCTTGTTTTCCTGCCCGGGTCGATATTGTACTTCGAAATCGTACCCCAACAATTTTGCTATCCACCGTTGATACTGTGGTTGTATCACACGCTGCTCCAATAGGAACTTAAGTGCACGCTGATCTGTTTGAACTACAAATTTTTGGCCCAATAAGTATGGTCTCCAACGTTGTATGGCCAATACAATTGCCATCAATTCTCGCTCATAGATTGATTTGGCTTGGGCTCTAGGGGACAAAGTATGGCTATAGTATGCAATGGGCCGTTTGTTTTGGGATAACACCGCGCCTAGCCCTGTTCCCGATGCATCCGTTTCTACTACGAAGGGACGGCTGAAGTCGGGCAGGGCTAGTACCGGCAAGGTTACCATTGCTTTCTTCAACCCCTCAAAAGCTTTCGTGGCTTCAGCATTCCATTCGAAGGCTCCTTTCTTCAGTAATTGAGTCAAGGGAGCAGCCATGGCTCCATAATTCTGGACGAATCGCCGATAATACCCGGTCAGACCCAAAAATCCACGCAACGCACTAATATTATGAGGTACTGGCCAGCTTAACATGGCTCTGATCTTCTCCGGGTCGGCTTCTACCCCTTCAGACGATATCCAATGTCCCAAGTACTCGATTCGAGCCTGAGCGAATTGACACTTATTTCGGTTCGCAAACAACTGATTCTCTCTCAAAATATCGAAAACCACTGATAAGTGTTTTAAATGTTCATCATAATCCTTGCTGTAAATCAATATGTCATCGAAGAAAACTAGAATGAACCTGCGTAGGAAGGGTTTGAAGATTCTGTTCATAAGTGCTTGAAATGTCGAGGGCGCATTCATCAGGCCAAATGGCATCACCACGAACTCGTAATGTCCCTCATGTGTCCTGAATGCCGTTTTCTCAATGTCCTTCTCGTAGACCCGTATTTGGTGGTACCCTGATTTCAAATCTACCTTAGAGTAGACCTGTGATCCTCGAAGTTCATCCAGTAATTCTTCAACAACCGGTATGGGAAACTTGTCGGGGATGGTTACATTGTTCAGAGCCCTGTAGTCCACGCAAAACCGCCATCCCCCATCTTTTTTCTTGACGAGCAACACCGGGCTGGAGTAAGGGCTTACGCTTGGGCGAATTACCCCTGCGTGTAACATCTCTTCCACTAGGCGTTCTATCTCCCCTTTTTGCACTTGGGCATAGCGGTATGGCCGAACGTTCACTGGATTTGCCCCTTCTTTTACGTGGATGCGATGGTCTATCTCTCTGTATGGTGGTAGGGTAGCAGGGGGCCCGAACACTCCCTCATTTTCTTGCAATAAGCGACCAACCCCGAGGGGTAATCCTTCGAGAGTCAAAGGATTTGCAGCTTCGCCCTCGGGTTGTATGGCCTCCAAGGCTTTGAATTCAACTAGAAAACCTTGATCACTCACCTCCCAGGTCTTCATCATTTTCTTCAAGGTTACTTTGGACTTTGTCAAGCTCGGGTCCCCTTTTATAACGACTTGCTCCTCCCCTGTTCCTATTTTTATCGTCAAAGAAGGCCAATGTACACTCGTCTCTCCCAGGGTGTGTAACCACTGCATCCCAAGTACCACGTCGATCCCTCCTAACTCCAGGGGAAGAAAGCTCTCCACCACTGTCAATTCATCCAAATTAACCATTACCCCCTTGCATACCCCTTTGCCCTTGACTGCAATTCCACCACCCATGATGATCCCGTAGTTGGCTGTTTCCGTTAACGGTATCTTCAACGTTTCTACCAGTCGTTGTGATATGAAGTTGTGTGTCGCTCCACAATCGATCAAGACCACCACGTCTTGTTCTTTAATTTTTCCCCTTACTTTGATCGTTCCTGGGTCCGTGATCCCCACGACCGCATTCAACGAGAGTTCAACCGCATCCCTTTCTTCTTCGCCTTGATTCACTTCCTGTTCAATAATCTCGGGTTCTTCTTCCATAATTTCCGACTCCTCGCCATTGGCATGGACCACCATCGCTCGTAGTTCTTTCGCTTTACACTTATGGCCCACTGTGTATCGCTCTTCACAGCGAAAACATTGCCCCTTTTCTTTGCGGCGTTGAAATTCCATATCCGTCAATCTTCTCATGAGCCCTTCACGACGTGGCGCTCCTGGATGATTTCCTGTCAACGTGATTGTACGCGTAGGTACAATCTCCTGGGCCTTCACTGTTTCTCTTCCCCCACTCCCAATAGTTCTAGGGTTTTGTGGGCCGCTCCTTCCCCCAACTGGGCCGCTTTTGGAGGCCTCCACGCGGGCCAGTTCTCTATCCTCAATTAATTGGGCCGTCTCCATCATGTTATCTAGCCCAACCGGTCGCCAACATGAGACCTCTGCTCGGATCACCGGATTCAAGCCGTTCATGAAAGTATTTTCCAGCACGTCGTTCGACAACTGCGGCAGGGGGGCCATCAACAGTTCAAATTCATTGCAATACTCGGCCACTGTTGTTTCTTGCCTCACAGCCAGAAATCGACCCAGAACACTCCCTTTTTTGGCCTTACGAAATCTCGCTAGTAACCGCAGCTTCAAGTCTTCCCAGCCTGAGAATGGTTCGCGTTCCTCCTTTCCCCAATACCAATTCAAAGCTACTCCCTCGAAGCTGATCACCGCTACAATGAGCTTTTCAGAATCAGATAGTTTGTGAATTTGAAAATACCTGTCCGCTCTGAACAACCATGAGTCAGGATCTTCTCCTCCGAATACCGGCATCTCCACCTTCTTAAACTTGTTTCGATCTCCGGCGCTATCCTCTTCTCTTACCGGTGCACTTTTGTTCTCTCCCACGACTCCCGAGTCCGAAGCCCCCCCCGACTCCGCATAACTCTTTAACTTCTGAACTGAGCTCTGTCCCTCTCCAAAGACCCCTGATCTTGCCCGCAATGCTGCCCACTCCGTGACTAGCATCGTCAGAGACTTCGATAGGGAAGCTACTCCTTCTTCAATAGCAGGTATCCTCAACACCTTCTCTTGTATTCCCTCAAGCTCCACCTTCATCTCTTCCCTTTCCCGATCCGCTAAATCCATTCGCTCTTCCATTCTCTTCTGGGCCATTTAGGCGATCTTCCCCCAGGTAAGGATGCTCTGATACCAATATGTAAGGTTCCCCTTACTTCTATTGATAACGGAACAACCAGAAGCCCTAAGGCAATACAAAATGCCCAGCCTGATTAGAGAGGGCTGGGAACCTCTCCTCCCTCCTATTTGCTCTAGCAAATTACACAAAGAAAGCATAAAGAAAAATCGAAAACGAAATACTGAATATAAAGCCATAACAGACGAGTGGTCCTAACCACCTTCCCCACTATCCCACCACCCTGACCCCTAACTACTTGTCTCCTGACGAATTTCCTTTCTTGCCCCTTCGATGATATTGTGCTATGATCGGTGGCCTCACAGTTTTCTTCTCCATTCGTCTGTGTTTTTCTTTCTTCAACCTAATTCGCAACTCCTTTGCCACGTCGCCACCGTTGCCGCTCCACCCATGCCGCCACAACCTTCTGGCAATAGATTTAGCCTTTCTGCTATCTGCCACTCTATTTGCTCCTCTCAAGCATAACAGATCAGCCTACATTTTTCTCTCTCACCATGATGAAAGGGATGATTGCACCTTCTATCAACAATGTTGATCATCAAGATATTATCTTTCCTTGCTTTTATGTACAGCACTATATACAAAAATTATGGATTGTGGATTTTGGAGCATCAGACCACATGTCTGGCAACATCAGTGTTTTTCATCAGTTCAAATCACAACCTGGTCCACTCATCAGTTCGAGTAGCAGATGGATCTCTTTTTGAAGTTACAGGAACAGGGTCAATAAAATTGTCAAACGATCTCTTACTCTCAAATGTTCTTTATGTTCCTAAATTGAATTGTAATTTGATGTTAATCAGCAAACTTACGAGTGATTTGAATTGTATCTCTAAATTTTATTCGAACTTGTGTGAATTTCAGGAGGTGGGTTCGAAAAAGGTGATTGGCATTACTAAACACCATGGTGGCTGATAGCACACAATATGTGCTATCTTTAGGCCTCATTTTATGCTAGTTTTATGGTTTAAATGTGTACTATCACGCCTATATTTGTTTATTTTGTAGAAATCGAGCATTCGAAGCAAACCGAAGCTTTTAAAAGATATTATGGCAAAAAGGAAATCATTTTCCATCAAATTAAAAAGACAAGTTAAGAGAATAAATGATTCAAGTTAGAAATCCCGAGGCTACAACGTTGAGAATATAGCGTCAAAATGCTCATTCTGCAGCAAAATAAGCCAAACCACCTGCTCACATAGTGTCTAGACGCTACATTCGGAAAAAGCTTGCACAAGTCCCTCCGTCACAAAAGCGCGCGCTCGCCTCACTTTTAGAATTTCCGTCTGTATCGTCTCGAAGCTATCCAAAGCATCTCGACACTACCTTAATATTTCTTGTTTGCGTGATTTTAAAGACTGCATCAAACGCTAGGGACAGCGTCTCAATGCAGCAACGATAAACATAATCTTTGTGACGATTTTTGGAGATCTTTTGCATTCCTAATTGGTTTTGGATTCGTAATTCAGATAGATTTTTGGGTTTCTTATTCAATTAGGACTTGTATTTGCACATTATAAATACTCACATTCTCTTCACTTCAAGGCATTCAACTTTGGAGAGCATAACTCTACAATTCTACATACAAGAGGAGAAGAGACTTGAGAGAAAGATTCAAGGCCAAGTTCGTGGAAATCATACGGAGATGAAAGATCGACACACCAGCATAGTTTTTCTCTTCTTTCTTTTTATTTAGCATTTGGATGTTGTTTAAGAGTCTAGATATTGTAATAGTAAACATGAGTGGCTAAACTCTTTTCTTATTCTAGGGATTGATGTAGCCATTAGACCTTTTAATTATTTAAACTCCATGATTGATTGGGTATTTATTTCATTCATATTTTTATTTTCTTAATGCTTTTAATATTTCATTCATGATTGATTCACGCTTGAAAAAAGTAATTTAGATTAGATCCTAATTGCATGACTAAAGGTAGTTCAAATGACTTTTAATATTGACTACATGATGCACACAATTTACTGGAGACACTGAGAATACACCTCAATCATCGTGACAAACATATATGCATAAAGCAAGCAATTGATCTTCACCTTGTTACATCTTCAAGCATGAAAACGCGAAGTGGCTTTAATTCTGAAGGCTTCCACTTGAAGAATTCTTGCCGCCAATTATGCAACACATTAACAGGGGTGACTATAAGTGCTGTTCGTAAACCCAAGTCCGCATTCCTCATTGCAGTATATAAAAATGCTATAACCTGAGACCATAGTTTAATTCAGCAAAAAAAAGTAGGCAAAAGGATTGTACTTATGCACCGTTAGTTAGAAGGTTTCTAAACAATTACCTTTCTTTCATTTATAGAGGGAGTGTAGCTGTCATGATCTCTTAATTCTTACTCTTTTTTTTATTAATTATCTATTAATTCTTATTCTAATTCAATTATTTTACTTTATTTTGGTAAAAAAAATAACTTACAGGACCACAATAATATATCTTCGTTCATTTTTTCTAAAAATGTTCAAACCCTCGCAACTTGAATAATAATTAAATCCTCAATTGGCAAGCATAGAAGTTAACCATATTGCATACAAAGCATTGAGTCATTTTTACAACATTTCATAAAGGGTATTTATAAAAGAAAATAGACTTCTATTAATGACAGAAAAAGTTCGGCAAATACATGGTGAGAAGAATTTTGAAAGATGAAGAGATGGAAGAGTTTTGTAATCTTAAGCAAATGATAGAAAAAGTACGGCTTATAGTTATGTAAACATTACATAAGTTGAATTCTAATTGCAACTTTCAAGTTCAGTTGATTTAGATATGCTGTACGTTTTTAGACATTGAAATACCTTCAAATTAGAATTATTTGTAGCAAGAGACATCCTTTATTATATTCCTAGTACAGTTAGCAGATGAAGTGAGTTCTTTAATTGTTCATTTGAAGATGACTCTTCTATGTCTTTTGAATCAATTATTTATCCGTTTATTTAAAGGGGAAAAAAATCAAAAAACCACTTTTCGGATGTATAAACAAGGGCACATTGGAGATCGATGAACCAAATACCTGAAAAGTTTTACCAAGGCCCATTGTGTGAGCAAGAATGCATCCAAGACCTTTATCACCAGACCTCACTTTCCTTATCGATTGAATGATATTTTCCCACATAAATCTTATTCCAGAAATCTGCAGCAGAAAACAATATAATAAAAAATAAAAATAGACCAGAGAAGGCTTCCACTTCCAGTATAGGAATAAAAACTCAAGAGTCATCCAGGACCACTATAGCATGCTTGTCAAAAAGTTTAAATGAAAACAGAACACAACTCTTAAAGCTCATTAGATCAAGAACCAAGCATTTATCGGCCCCAGTTATATTAGTACGTAAAAAATTATGACTCTGATGGTCATCCAGGTTTCAAACTATACCAGAAGCTAAGTAACCTGAAAAGGTATTACAGAAATGGGGATAATGTGGCCAAGATGAAACAGGATGGAAATGGATGCTTGGAACACAGAGAAGGAGAGGAGATATGAGTTCAAATAGAAATTATATGACATTAGAGAAGCTTCTATTTGAGTAAAAAATAAAATGGTTGAAAGAAGGTGACTATAATCCTGACTTCCACAGGATTCTTGTAGCTAGGAGAAGGATATTTTTTCAAAAAATAATATACAAGAATGATAGAAGTTCACACAGAGAAAATGAGGGGAGTGGAGGCATTTAGGCCCCACTTACCTACCAATAATCAAAATGAAAATCAATGGAAATGAAATCAATGGCAAAAAGAAAATCATTCCTTTAATGTCGTTTACTAGAAGTTAATCTAAATTTTAATTAATTTACCCTAACCAAAATATAAATTTTAATTAATTTACACCAACCAATTGTTAAAGTGTTGATATAATTAAATTTACCATAACCCATTAGCTTAAGTTTTTGAGTTGATTGATGATTTAACATGGTATCAGAGCAGGAGGTCCTGTGTTCGAACTCCTGTAAAGTCATTTCCTACCCAATTAATATTGATTTCCACTTGTTGAGCCTTCTACAAATTTCCAAGTCCACAAGTGAGGGGGAGTGTTAAAGTATTGATATAATTAAATTTACCATAACCCATCAACTTAAGCTTTTGGGTTGATTGGTGATTTAACGCCAATAATAAATTTTTAATTGATTTTATTACTATTTTATTTGCTAGTAATATTTTTATTTGGAAAACATTTTTTATATTAATAAATAATAGCTATTTAAAATACAATTACATCAACTAAAAAGGATTAATATATTTGTCAAACCAAAAAACGAAAACAAAAAAGATTCCTGTAATTTTCATCAGAAGAACAATTACTAATATAAAATATTATTAAATTAGATTGTTATGATATTTAATAATAATGAAGTCTATTTGAATAATTTACTTGATATTTCTGTTTCTTATTGTACTATGTTAAAGACAAGCTTTAACAAGTTCTATACTGTTAAAAATGCTCTCCCCTCTCTCCTCCTCCTTTCCCTTCCCACCCCTCAATTTTAGCTTCCAACCGGTTCTTCTTCTTCGTCAAATTCTGCATCAAAGTTAAGTAATTCTTCCTTGGTTTCGTTTTCCTCGTTTTAAGTTCTAGCTCGTTCCCTTTTTGAAGTGATGGATTTAAGAAGTTGCTGCATTGAAAATTGTTCTAATATATATATTATTATGTATAGTTGTCCTTCATTGAAATTGTAAATTCTTTAGTTTAAGGTTCTCTTGTGTACCTATATATTTGTGACTCTCAAAGGTAGAATACATTGAGTATTTTCCCAATACTAAGTACATGGTATCAGAGCACCCCTAGGGTTTAGAATTTTCGTTTGGTGATTAGTGTTTTCTCTCTTCCAAGTGAGGCTAGGGTTTGAACTTAGGGTCATCACGTTAGAGTGGCCGTTTGTCAACACTGCCTACCTCAAGAGGAGCACCACTGTCAATAGAGCAGGATCGCCGTCACCATTCGCCAAAAGGAGCCGTGCGTGAGCTACACGTGCCGCCGGAAGTGACTGTGTTTGTTGCCATGCGTCGGTGCATGAGGGCTCGTGGGAGCTCCAATCAACCTTCCACTGCCTGGGTTCATCTCGGCTGGAAGTTTCTAGTCATTATGTGTCTTTGGATTCAGCAATACCTCCTTAGTTTGTCTCAGGTTGGTCTATTTGCGTTTGGGTCAATTGGTTTCTTGCAGTTCAGGTTTGGTTTTTTGTTTCTCTTGGGGTTTATCTGCAGTTTGTGTGTCTAATGGCTGAGATGAAACATGTGGTAGTATCTAATATGGTTCCCCTTTCGTCAAATATCACAAAGTATAAGTTAAATCGCTCCAATTACTAACATTGGAGTCGGACGATTCAATTTTATCTACGAAGCACGAAGATGGATAATCATATTGATCAGAATTCGTCAGAGGATGAAACAAAGAAGGTTTGGCTTTGTGATGACGCTAGATTGTACATTCAAATCAAGAATTCAATTGAAAGTGAGGTAGTTGGCTTGGTAAATCATTGCGATTCTGGGAAGCAACTGTTCCCGTTTTTAGAATTTTTATACTTGGAAAAAGAGCAAGTCAATAGAATGTATGAAGTTTGCACGGCTTTCTTTCATGCAGAACAGAAAGAATAATCCGTTACGAATTACTTTATGCAAGTTAAGAAGACGTGTGCAGAACTTAATACATTACTCCCATTTAGTACAGATATACAGGTTCAACAAGCTCAGCGAGAGAAGATGGGTGTCATCAACTTTTTGAATGGACGTTTGGTTGAATTTGGAATGGCTAAAACACAAATTCTCTCTATCTCCGAGATCCCTTCTTGGGAGAGGCCTCCATACAGAAAATTCTTCATCTAGTTCGTCTGTTTCTTAATCTAACAGTGCTCTAATTAGTCAGAATGATCCTAAGTCACTAAAGGGATGAGCATCAATACTCAGAGACTTGGTTCTAATAATTGGCGACAACATTCGGAGGAGATTGTATGTAACTACTGTCGTAAGCCTGGTCATATGAAACGTGACTATCAGAAGTTGTTGAATAAGGGTCAAAGACCTCAAGTTATTTAAGTTGCTTCCACCAATGATACGTCTGAGAGATCGATTCCTATTTCTGCAGATGAGTTTGCTAAATTCCAGTTGAACTAGGAATCATTACAGGCATCATCTTCCTCGACTCCTATTGCACATCTTGTTGAGTCAGGTAATATGAATCATTGTCTTCTTACATCCTCTACCAAATGGGTCATAGACTCTAGTGCCACAGCCCATATGACAGATAATTCTAGCTTACTTTCTGCCTCTTTGTCACCTGCACCTTCTCCAACTGTCACCTTGGCAGATGGATCAACATCCTCTGTTCTTGGATCTATTCTCACACCTTCTCTTCCTTTGTCTTCTATTTTACATTTGCCTCAACTCTCTTTTGACTTGATTTTGGTTAGTAAACTCACTCGTTACCTTAATTGTTTTATCTCTTTTTTCCTTGGCTATTGCTTGTTTCAGAATCGTATGACGAAGAAGATTATTGGTAAAAGAGGTTGGAGTGTTGATATAATTAAATTTACTATAACCCATCAGCTTAAGCTTATAGATTGATTGGTGATTTAACATGATGTCAGAGCAGGAGGTCATGTGTCCGAACTCCAGTAATGTCAATTCCTCCCTCAATTAATATTCATTTCCACTTGTTGGGTCTTTCTACAAATTTCCAAGCCCACAAGTGAGGGAGAGTTGCAGTGTTGATAATTAAATTTACCATAACTAGTGTAGTGTGAGACTTTATTGTTGGGTTGGTTAGTTAGTTGATTGGTAGTTGTTTGTTATGAGTTTGTTTGTTGTTATGCTTTGTTAGCATTGGCTATAATTTCATTATAAACAAAACCTATTGTTTTGTTTTCTCTATAAATAAAGGACATCTCCCCTCATTTTGAGGTAGAGATTGATATTCATTCAAAGTGAGATTTTGGTATTACACCAAATTAGTATCAGAGCTCCAAGAGTCCTTGGACTGATGGCCGGAAGAAGGGTAGCTAACCCGATTATGGGTGACTTACGTGCGCAAGACCAAGAGGCGGAGGAAACACCCGTCCTCTCTCCAAGAACAACAGTACACTTGCTGTTTGTTGAAGATTTTTTGGGAGATATTCATGGAAAACTGGACAGCATGCAAGAAATGATGGAGGCTTCGGCAACCCCTAATATTGTTGAGAACATCCCCGTGGATGATCAAGAAAGGGGAATGAGAGGCAAGCGTGGTCACGGGCAACCGAGGTATTTTCAAAATCAACAAGAAGTTGTTCAAGAAAGAGGTCAAGGCAATTACGTACCTCGAAGGCGGTTCCAAGAATGCCAAGAAAGGTTCCAAGAACGCAAGGACCACGACCAAATCTTCAAGAAAGGTATCAAGAATTCCAAGAATGGGATTCTTCAAGCGAGGAAGATCAAGAAGATGATTTTGTTGATCAAGGAAGAAGGCAAGAAGGACAATATGTGGCGAGAGGAGACCCTTATGACTACAAGATGAAGATTGACTTGCCACATTATAGTGGAAAGCGTGATATTGAGGCATTCTTGGATTGGATTAAAAAAATCGAGAATTTCTTTGCATACATGAACACTTCTTACCATAAGAAGGTGCGATTGGTGGCATTGAAATTAAAAGTTGGCGTCTCCGCTTGGTGGGATCAACTTGAGGTCAATAGAAGGAGACATGGCAAGAGACCAATCCGCACATGGGAAAAGATGAAGCACTTGATGAAGGAACGATTTCTCCCACCCAATTATGAGCAAACGCTCTATAATCAATATCAAAATTGTAAACAAGGCTTGCGGTCCATAGCTGACTATATTGAAGAATTCCACCGATTGGGAGCAAGAACGAATTTGGTTGAGAATGAACATCATTAAATTGCAAGATTTGTTGGTCGTTTGCGGATGGACATCAAAGAGAAGGTAAAATCGCAACAACTTCATTCTTTGGCTGATGCGATTTCTTATGCTAAAATAGCGGAGTTGAATGAAGTTCGTTCCAAGAAAGCTTCAAGAAAGGCTCCATGGGATGCTTCTGCAAGTAGAAAAGCAAGCACTCCAAATCGTGCTTATACTACTCACCCTCCCCCACCAACATCAGCCGTGGATAAGGCCAAAGAAAAGCAAGAAGATGATAGTGAGAAGAAAACAAAGGTTGTTTACAAGAGGAAAATCCAAAATCCTTACAACCGACCCACATTAGGCAAGTGTTTTAGGTGTGGCCAAGCGGGTCACTTGTCTAATGAGCGTCCTCAACGAAAAACAGTAGCATATGTGGGGGATGGAGAGGATTCCTTGGTTGAATGCAGTGAAGATGATGAGGAAGAAGCCAATTCGGATGAGGGTGATACGGTGTCTTGTGTTCTCCAAAGGTTGATGCTCACTCCCAAAGGAGATGCTAGTCCTCAAAGACATTGCCTCTTCAAGACACAGTGCACAATTAAAGGCAAGGTGTGTAATGTCATTATAGACAGCAGGAGTAGCGAGAATTATGTCTCCAAGAAGCTAATGGCAGCCTTGAATCTTAAAGTGGAACCTCATCCGAATGCTTACAAGATTGGTTGGGTTAAAAAAGGTGGAGAAGCTCAAATAAGTGAGATTTGCACAGATCCTCTTTCAATTGGGAGTGGACACAAGGACCAAATCGTATGTGATGTGTTAGATATGGATGTATGTCACATCCTCTTGGGAAGGCCTTGGCAATATGATACTCAAACCTTGCATAAGGGGAGAGAAAATACATATGAATTTCAGTGGATGGGCAAGAAAGTAGTGCTACTTCCATTGAATAAGAAGAGTGATGCGGGAGTTAGTTCAAAAAAGGGTGGTGCAGTCACTTGTTCACTACAATCAATGGCAAAATGTTTGATAAAGAGAAAGAGGCTAATATATTAGGTCTTGTAGTTGCTGAAAGGGCAGAAAATACAATAAACAGTGAAGTTCCTCCTGAAGTGCAAAAGTTGTCGGATGAGTTCCCAAAGCTCAAAGAGGAACCCTCAACCTTGCCTCCTTTGCGAGACATTCAGCACCATATTGACTTGGTTTCGGGTGCTACAATCCCTCATCTTCCTCACTATAGGATGAGTCCTAAGGAGTATGAGATCCTTCACCAACATATTGTGGAGCCCCTAAATTAGGGGCATATTCAACCGAGCCTCAGCCCATGTGCAGTGCCAACCCTACTCACGCCAAAAAAAGATGGCTACTTTGTCTTATAAGGAAGCTAGGGACAAGTCTCGACAGTTGGTTGAGTTTGAAGAAGGGGACCTTGTAATGATTCATCTACTCAAGGCTAGATTTCCTTCGGGCACTTACAACAAGTTGAAAGATAAGCAGTTGGGGCCTTTCAAGGTGTTGCACAGGTATGGCTCCTATGCATATCGCATTGAGCTGCCTTGTGACTTGCATATCAATCCGGTGTTCAATGTTGCTGATCTCAAACCTTACTTTGCTCCTGATGACTTCCAGTTGACGTCCTAATTGCCCATCCATGTCCGTAGGTTTCATTTAGGAGGTATTGACAATACCATTCCAAAAAAAGTCTTGGAACACGACCATAAAGTCAAGTTGGAGCACGTTCCACTCCTTTTTAAGG
The DNA here is from genome assembly GCA_033996785.1 of Trichosanthes truncata. Lineage (NCBI taxonomy): Eukaryota > Viridiplantae > Streptophyta > Magnoliopsida > Cucurbitales > Cucurbitaceae > Trichosanthes > Trichosanthes truncata. The sequence goes on along the minus strand of JAWPNB010000004.1, from coordinate 28,554,944 downwards.
AATTCAGTGGTGTATCCATCGAGCCCTAGAGCATGTTCCACTCCTTTTTAAGGAATTCAGTGGTGTATCCATCGAGCCCCAGGGCTTTGTTGCTGCCACGGTAATCAATAGCTCATTTTATCGCCTCCAATTCAAAAGGTTTTTTCTAGAGCCACATTAATTAAGGGCAAAATAATGGACCAGTTTAGGTTAACAGGGAACCAAAGCACTGATCCATTATCAGTATAGGTTTCCGAAGTAATTGACAAACTCATTTTCATTATCTTCCTCATGAGAAGAGTTCCACCGTTGCTGGAAATAATTTCTGTGATGCATTTCCCTTTTCTTCAAATAGAGCACAAGTTGGGGAAGAAAGAGGTGCTTTCATCCTCTTCAAGATTCCACTTAAGCTTGCATTTATATGCCTACAATCTGTGTTTCTTTAGAGTGAGATGTGGGAAAGTAAATTGGAGATACTTTCTTCAAGCTCTGTCTTTATCAGTGATCGTGTTATCAGCCTCCTTCAGGTCCAAGAAGTGAATCTAGGAGAGTGTCGTTTTTCTGAGTGTGTACATTTTCATAGACTTCTCTAGGAAAAATGGTCAGATGTGGATCTTGTGAGACATTTATTCTCATCAAACTAATCCAATTCTTCACTCAAAGGAATCTGTCAATTTTGGAGAGTTTCTCTAAGACTTAACCACGTATAAGAAGTGTGGAGGAGAGAAATATCCTGCAGGTTGGATTCTCTAATAAAGAGATTATTTCTCATACTATGGGAGAATATGCCTCCTGAGGAGCGCTCTTTGGGGAAATTTGTATTACAGCAATCCAAATGTTCTCTCTCTTTCTTTGTCAACTTGCAATTATTTTAAATGTATTACTTGTTCATTAGACAAGTATAACAATGGTAATAATTAAATTTTGTTACTTGTTACGTCACATGAAACATAAAATGAAATAAACCATTATACTCCCTACTCACTAAACACCCCCCCCCCCCAACAAAAAAAAAATAAAAGAAACAGACAGAGAAGCCAATTCTAGAAATTTTTGAAAAAAGATTCACGTGCATGTGTAGCTATGCTCAAACCTGATGGGTTTTCAACTTTGATGAAATGCTTGGTGGAATTCTAATGGCTTCTTCTCCTTTCTCCCTCACAACATTGACTATATATCCCGTTGAAGTATCACCAAGGACTTCAGCACTAGCACCTTCAGGTAGATTTCCACAAAAGCCAGTGGTGCTCATCATTTTAGAATTGGAGGAAAACTGAACTTGTAGTGATTTTAGACGTTCTTGGCGTTCCTTTGGAGAAAAAAAAAATGAAAAGAAAAGAAAAGTAAAACATGGTGAATTATTCTCTACAAGTTACAAGGAAAAATCGTACAAAACTGCTCCACAAAATTTACCTTTTCTATGGCAATTTTCTTTTTAGTATCTTCTCCTAATTCAGCATCATCAAGTATCCTCCGTATCTTCTTCTTGCGCCTTCTCTTTGAGCTGATTGGTAAAGCGGAAAAGTAGTCATATTACAACAGAAAAACAAAAGTCCATTAAGGTTAAAATAATAAAATAACTGTAATGAAAACCTAGCCATAGTACTAGGTAACTGAAGCTCAAGAAAAAATAAAAACAACAGAAGGAAAAGGCTGATAATTTGTCTCAAAATGTTATCACCTAGAAGAATTTTATTTAGTCAGATCATGTGAATTCCTAGGAGGATGGATTTCATTAATTATCTTCCTCTCAGGTGGCTTCATGTTAAAAGTTTTGACATTGCAAACTTCTCAAGAAAAGTCTGGCTTAGTTGAAATTTTTCCTAGTGTTGCAATGAAAAGACTCCCTGCATCAAGGTCGGTCTTTTTTGGTGTTTTGTTGATATAGCTCCTAGGTGGTTTATACATTGGCTATTGTTTTTTTCCTTTTCAAAATGGATAATTATGTTGAGTGTTTTACTTTTATTCCAGTTGAAGTTTGGGGTATTTATTGCATCTTTTATGGAGTTTTGTTGGGCTGGTGATGGCTTATTCTCCTCTAAGGATTTCTTTTAACTATGTTTGTAACTTTTCATAAGTTCAATGAAAAGTTTCGTTTATTAGTCAGAAAAAATTGGAAGTCTTTTTTGTAATCCCCTTAACTGTTCGGGAATAGTTCTATCTCCTTTTTTTCTAAATCTTTTTGTTTTAAGAAATTACAAGTCTCTGTTTCCGATCAAAAAAAAAAACTAATGGCTGGAAAGTTACCTTATGGTTACATTTATATCTGCATTTGGGTTGTCTGAATCGCTATCAGAGCTGGAACCTGTCAAGTCTCCAGATCCTAAGACCTCCTCCAACTGCATCGTCAAGGGTTGCAAGAGACTTGGGCAACAACAACAACAATGCCAGCCAGAAGACTGGGCCTTGAGCAAGCACTCAACACCAAGGTTCCTCCTTATGCAACTGATACAAAAGAGTGTTTTGCATGATTTACAACTTACTAAGTCAGCATTTCGCCCACACCATCCACAATAGCATTCAGAGCAATCAGGTTCCTGAAACCATTCCAACATGAAATCCAAGAACTTTAAGAAATGTCTTATTATGTGGTATGTAAAGGACTAAAAGACGATGATCATTTTACTTTCATTTCATGTGAGATAACAAACAACATCCATGCAACATGCCAAATATGATATGATGGATTTTTTTTTTTTCAACAGAAGAAATCAGTAGTGACTACTTTTACCAATAACACTGAACAGAATCAGAAATACTTATTTTTTTTTACCAATAGCATTGAATCAAGTATGAAATGATTAACCATGTCATAGTGCAGTCAAAATTCTATACAGAACCAAAATACAAATTTCAGTAAGATCAACAAGTGAATTTTTTCCGTACCTTTACATTCTTCTTGTCATCCATCAAACATTTGCAATCTGCACAAACAATTACTTTCAGAAAAGGATGTGCATGCGCTTTAATAACCACTTGATCACAAGCAGTACAACGGATTTTCTCATTCAGACTCTCTGATGGAAGAGAATCAGCACCATGGTCATTTTGCTCTGTGTTGCATAGGGTGTCCAACGTTGTCAGATTGAAAGCAGAATCCTCCTTTATCAGGGGACTTTCATCGTTATCTATACCATTGGTTCGACTCTTTTTAGTTTGAATGGTCAGTTCTTCAGTATCATTTAAACGCTTGGAACCTAAAGGTTCCACAAAATCAGATAAAACTGAAGGACGCATAGAAGCTGTATTCTCCATAGACCTTTCCATGTCAATATCACTTGAAGCATCAGAACCATTGGGTATGTCAATCTTGAGATTGTGGCAACCATCTGCATTTTCATCATCAGAAACCCCCTTTTGACGTCCATCAGTTTTCTCATCTGAAACAGGGTTCAAACAGTCAACCAGAGATACAAGCTGCTCTTCATCTCTTTGTATCACTTTATCAACAGGGGAAACATCTTTTTGGAAGACCTCCTAAATCAAACAATAAAAGAGTCAAGAATGCAGGAAAAATCCAAACCACTTGAATAACACTAGAAACTAAGGTACGTAGCCTCTGAAGAACCAAATTAATCCTAGCACCAGGTGTAGCCCTCATCACTCACATTGGAGATACAAAATCACTGGTGAAACTACAGTCCGATCCCACAGTATAAAGACAAGAGACTTTATTCAATTGTTCCAAGCCCAAAATTATTAGCAACAGTTTTGATTACATCCTCAATCATTTCCCCTACAGCCATTATTCCCATGTCTTTCTTTTTCTGAACAAGAAACGAAACTTTTCATTGAAGAGATGAAAAGAGACTAATGCTCAAAAGATACAAACTTCAAAGGGAGTGAAATAAGATAAAAATGGAGTTACAAAGGATACATGAAAGCATTCCAATTTAAACTAATATCCTGTAAAGAAAAGTCATCAAAAGAGTTGGAGAGAGGACACCAAAGAGAAGCTTCGAGATGAGCTGACTTGAATCGATCTAACCAATAACAATATTTATCTTCAAAGATCTGCTTATTTCTTTCCATCAATAACTTTGAAATCATACCTTCAGTGTCATGTTCAAACGGTAACATGCTCTCCCCTCTCTCCTCCCGTTTATTCCATACCTTTCCATTTCCCTTTGCCTCCAGATGAAATTTTCAAGTTCAGATCTTCACATTCTAAGTTAAGTTCTTCTCTGCCTTCGTATACTTTAGTTGATTTCAAGATTATCTTCAGTTCTCAAGCTGTGGAAGCTAGGAGTTGTTGTGTAGGAAACAATTACTACCGTATTTGGTTAGAAAATGTTTTTTATATTGAAAATTTGAAGAGCAAACTGATGATTCCTTTATCTGTTTCCCATTATGCTGGTTTGAAACATCATTGGTAGAATTATTGCAGTTACCTGTGCATTATAAATTTTTAAAGCATGAAAGGGATGATTTTGGCACAACGCGTTTGGTGAAGCTTAGGTTCTCTCAAGTCTGGTATATTGAATGTATTGTTTGGTCGCCAACAGGGGGAAGTTGATTCATGTCCATGCCGGTATTTCAAAACAAGGTTGGCTTATTTTCTGGAAATGATGAAAGATTTTTTGAAGAATATGAAGGACATTTCCAATTTGCTGGTAAGGAGAATTTAATTCACAAGAGTTATGTAGATAATAGATATTGTGAAGAAAAATCTGAAGGACATTCAGTTTTCAAGATCTCTTACTAAAGAAAGTTTAAGTGGTACGTCATATTGGGTGAGAGAAAAGCTAAAGATGTGGTAAGAATGAATTTTAGTGAGATGTTGATTGTCTCCAAGTTATTCCAAGTTATTCACCCATATTCCTTGGAAAGAAATCAAAGAGGCTTTAGAAGATTATTTTCAAGTCAGGGTTTCAATTAACCCCTCCATGGCTGATAAAGCTTTGTTGAAGATTGATGGGAGCTAAGAAGCACGGACACGACATGACATGAACACAGAGACACGCCAATTTTTAAAAATGTAGGACGCAGACACGTTAGGGACACATTATTATTTTTTATTTTTTATTAGATATAATATTAAAAGATCAAACCCAAAATACTTTAATTATTTTTATTGACTATTAAAATTTTAAAAAAAAATGTGAATAAAAATTTAATTGGGAATTGAATTTAGTTTAAAATTTAATGTACATAAAACTCAATAAATCATATGAGCCCACTTAAACCCAATAAAGACAAAGGCCCAACATGTTTACCCATTAAAAGTCCACAAAATAAAATTTATTTAAAAGTTTGTAATTTAAAAGAAAACCCTAACCCTAAAATCTCTTTCCCTTTGTCGTTTCTTCTTTCCTCCCCCCCCCCCCCCTTCTACTTTCCATCTTCAATTCTGCTCTCTCCCTCCCCCCGATTCTACTTTCCATTCCTCTGTTTGATCTCCCTCCCTCTACCGATGTTGGACTTTGTCGCCAACCACCTCTGCCAACGTCGCCTCCCTCCCCCCAATTCTGCTTTCCATTCCTTTGTTCGATCTCCCTCCCTCTACTGATGATGGACTTCGCCACCAACCACTTAAAAGTTTGGGTTTTTGAATGGTGTGTCCACCACGTATTCGAAATTAAAAAATAATAATAATAATAAAGGGAACACGCAATTTCGCGTGTACAGACGTATCTGTGTCCAACACGTGTCTGACATAGACACTTTGTCAAAAACAAAGTGTTCGTGCTTCCTAGGATGAGACTATTGTCCAGAAGAATTTTGATGGAAAATGGAGGTTAGTGGGAGATTTTCATGTGAAAATTGAAAATTGGTCTAGAGAGAAGCCCACTCATCCTAAGTTTATTGAAGGATATAGAGGTTGGATATCTATAAGAAACTTACCTTTGATGTATTGGGAGCAAAGCGTTTCTTCTAAAACACTCAATAGGATCGATTGTTCTGAAGCTCATCTTGAAGTCAAAAGGAACCTTTGTGGTTTTATTGGGAGAAAGTTTTATTCCTTTTGACTTCCCTGAAAAGGCTGCATTAATTCATTCAGCAATAAATGAAGAACTTCCAGTTGAAGACTTGACTAATGCAGGATAGACTAATAATTTTACTTCAAACCATAAAGACGAACAGATTTCAAAGGCACCTCTTCATACGACCATTGAAGCTCTAAGTCCACAAAATGTGAAAGAAGTTCAAAGGTGTTTTAATGAAGCTTATCCACTACATTGGGGACACGTTACGGGACACATTAGGGACACATTATTCTTTTATCCCTAAGGGGCTGTTTGGGGCAAGGAATTGCAGGGAGTAGGAGTTAGTAAGTCTGGAGAGTTAGGAAGTCTGTGTTTGGGGTGCAGAGTTGTCTAGTTTGGAGTTAGGAAGCCTGTGTTTGAGGCAAGGAGTTGCAGGGAGTAGGAGTTCTAAAATCTATGTTTGAGATGCAGATTTGTTAAACATGGAGTTATGAAGTCTGAGTTGATTTTAGCGTTTTTTTGTATAATTTTTTCTACAATATCTCAAAATTTCATTATTAAGAATTTGTTCCCATGAATTCTCAGATTAAGATGTTTTGTTTTTATTAATTTATATATTTTTTACAAATTTCTTTAAAGAAAAAAAAAGAATTTTGAACAAAATACCCCACATTCTTTTTTCAATATCTCTCACATTAATTATTCATTTGTCTTTGATAGTTTTCAAATAAAAGAAATTCTTACAATATTATTTTAAATATTACATGTGATTCGGAAAGATTTCAATCCATTAATTTAAAGGTATTCAAATAAACTTTAAGATTTTTATGCTTTTATTATCTCAATTCTAGAAATAATATAGATTTGTTTCCATCAATCCTAAAATTGAGATTTTAAATTATATTATTTCATGAATATTTTACAATTTTGTTAAAGACTTATTTTCGTCAATTTTAAATTTTAATTTAAGATTTGTTTTTCAAGCTTAATAAAATAATTTTTTTTATAGAATTTAAGATTTTATTTTTCTAACTAATCAATGTAATGGATTATCTAAAGTTTGATTAATTTGAAAATAATACATTCTTTGAAGTAAATATCAAATATTTATGCTATTTTAAAATAATTAAGTTCAAAATGAATATATATTTGGTAACACCATTCAAAATGAATATCATATATACTTTTGTTCAGATTACTATATATTTATGTTATTTATTGTAATAATTTTATTTTATTAAGTTTGGAAGGAGAAATCGTTTATCTTTGTACTTTGAATATAATTAATTTGAAAATCAAAATTTTTTTAATACGTTAACCTTTTTTAAAACTAATTTCTTAAATTGTAATACGAGTTAGTTTAAAATATGTTTTTCTTATCTTCAAATCATAAAATTATATATATATTTTAGCTATTAATAAAAAAATAAGCTAAAAAAAGATAAGATTGTTTTTTGTTATAAGTAATTTTTATTTAAACTTAAAAAAAAATTGTAGATGACATGTGGAGGAAGTGAGATAGGGAGATTTTTATCAATTAAAAAAATTGTTATGTAATACTCTAATTTACATTAAGAATTTCAATTTAAATAATAGAATCATATCTAAAACATTCTTATATAATTTATATTTAAAAAATAAAATTATAGAATAAAAAGAAAAATATTTTTGTTAAAAATTTATTAAAATTATAGGATAAAAATAAAATTATTTTTTTAATAATTATTTATATTTAATTAGTAATTAGTAATAATTATGAGAAAATTTATATAAATAAATAAATAAAGTTTTTTAAATTAAGAAATTATGTAAAAAAAAAATAGAGAGAGAAAGGAAAGGAGAGAAGAGAGAGGTAGGAGTGAGGTGAGGTAAAGAAAAAAGGAGATAGGAAAGTTGTGGGGAGTTAGAGGAAGAGTTAATAAGTTGGTGAGACCCACAATAGGAGTTAAAATATCCTTGGGCCAAACAAGGAGTTGAGAACTCCTCCCAACTCCACTCTCCCTAGTTCCTCAATCCAAACACCCCATAAGAGTTCAGTTCTTAATTTGGATGCTATTGAAGAAGCTTTCTCTAGACTCTTAATAAATGCTCAACAGCATTTTAATTTTCAAGAAAATGTGAATCATTTGGCTCCAGAAAGCCAAATTGTTTATCAAGCAGAAGTCTCACTTTCTGGTTCAAATGTTGCATTGACCAACGGTGTTTTTTCTTCTCCAGAACACGAGGTACCTCCATTTTCTTCTTCATCTTTGATTTAGTCATACGGGGAATCTGATCTTCCTTTTAGTGTAGAATCTGATTCACACTCATTGGATCCACAGAATTTGGGCCAAGATAATGCTGATTGTTTTGAGGACAATTTTGCAGAACCTTTTGGAATTCTATTTTCAGATGACGTATTTGGGCCTTCATTACCGCCAATATCAGTACTTCTCAACAAGTAAACACTTCTTTTTCACCAACAATTCCAAGCAAATTTTCATCCCTAGTTGAGGTCTGTGGTCTTCAATTCCGTAGTATTCCTTCATTGCCTTCAATAGATTTTTCAGCTCATTCTATTTGAGCTCTCTTTAGCTTAAATAATGAAGATTATCTCGTGGAATACTAGAGGCCTTGGGGTCATTCTAAAAGAGCAGCTTTGAAGAAATTCTTTCAACATCATTGTCCTCCTGATTTGGTTTTAATACAGGAGACAAAGATTGCAGTTTTTGATCGAAGATTGATTAAATCCTTATCAAGCTCTAAAGAAATCCGTTGGATTAATGTTGAATCTTATGGAAGATCCCGTGGATTATTAATATTGTGGGATGATAGCAAATTGAAAGTGCTGGAGTTTCTCAGAGGGGGCTATACGTTATCAATTAAAGTATCTTTTCGGAGTAAGACAACTTGTTGGATAACTAATGTTTATAGGCCAATTGATTATAGCGAATAAGTTAATTGAAGATCTCAAACTTATGGAAATACCTTTGTTAAATGGGAAATTTACATGGTCAATGTTGGAAGATGATTCGCAACATTCTTTGATTGATAGATTCTTTGTTTTAAAGGAATGGGATAAGCTGTTCAATAATTCAAGGGTATCGAGACAAGCTCATTTTTTTCTGACCATTTTCCTTTGCTTTTGGAGGCTGGAAGTTTTGTTTGGGGACCTTCTCCCTTCAGATTTTACGAGGGTTGGTTGCATTTATCAGATTGTGAGGTGGTAATCAAGCAAGCTCTCTTTCAAGACCGTTCTAATGGTTGGGCTGGTTGTGTAATAGCTTCAAAGCTGAGAAGTTTGAACTGCTGCAAGCTTCTCATTGGATCTTTCAGTTTCCTGTCTTTCAGCAAGGCGGTTTTTCGAAGTTCCAAGTTTGGTTCAAGTTTAGTTCTTGTCTTATGATTGTCGCAAAGTTTGTTCTTTTAAGTTTTTTCTCTCTTTTTGGGTCGATTCTTTGTACTTTTTATTTCTCTATTCTGTTTATTTTTCCGATCCCTTGGAGTTTGTATCCTTTGTGCATTAGTCTCTTTTCATTTATTCAATGAAAAGTTTTGTTTCTTGTTCAAAAAAAACCATAACTTTGAAATCAAGCCTTTTACCACAAATGCAAACGAAGGCCCAATAAGATCTGAAGAACATTACTTTTGGCATTAGAATAGAAAACCCACTGCAAAATGAAGATGCTGAATAATTTGAACCAACAAGCCTGTGAAAAAGGGCATCCAAAAAATAGGTGGTTGAGAAATTCCCCTGCTTCGTAAGAAAGGCAACAGATGGAAGGCTGAAGGAAAGAAGAGGGAAACTTTCTTTGAAGATCATCAGCTGTATTTAGACAACTATTCAGCAATATCCAAGAAAGAATGTTAATTCTTTTTGGACTTTTTAATGTCCACAAGGCAGAGAACAAATACTTAGGCAAAGAGATGAAGCATTCAACTTACAAGAAAGGTATTTGAAAAGAAAATGAACCTGAAGCCTCCAAACACCATTTACGGGAGTCTTCAAAACTTCCAACATTAGCAACTGAAATCAACAACTTCCACATCTTTTAACAGCCTTCTAAAAATAATATTCCAAGCAAGACAATGAGGGGTGTTTGGTTCCTGTTTTGGAAGTGGGGAGTATGGGTTTGTTTAAACAAACTCATGTTTGGTTGGCAGTTTTGTTAACCCAAGTTTGCTACAGTACATACTATTCTACTTCTCAGGTTTGCTACAGTACTTTACCTTACTCACCATGTTTGCTACAGTACTTTATTCATACTTTTCAAGTTTGCTACAATACATATTTTGTCTTTAATCATGCTTTTAAAATGTATTAAATTTTTAATAAAAATATATTAGTTAAATAAAAATAATTAATTAATAATAACTTTATAATAAATAAGTAAATAATTTTAGTTCAAATTTCAAATAGTAATAATTAATTCATAAAACGATTTGTCATCTTTGTTATACTTCATGTTTTAGAGCAATTATAATGATAAAATTATAAGAAGGAATTTCTTTGTATTTTGTTCCTATGTTGACAAATATTAGAAAAAAACAATTACAAAACTAACTAAATATTTGTTTTACAAAATTATTATTCAAAAAGTGTTCAGATTAACAATAATATTAAAAAATAAATTATTCATTTACAAAGTAATAGTTCCTAATTCAAAAAAACTTATTATTATATTTTAAAATTTTCATTAACATATAAATTATAATAAAAATGATTTTATTATAAATTCCAAACCACACACATTATGTAAACCTAAATTTAATAAGTCAATTTCCATTTGATAAAAAAAAGTCCATTTCTCTAAATCAACAACTTTTCTAAACTCCTTTTCTTGTGAAAATGTAAAAATCATGTTATCATAGTCAATTAAAGACATAATATTTGTAAAATTAATTAATTAAACTATTTTGGTTAGTGTATCTTAAAGTTAATAGCTTTTAAAATAATATTATTTAAAATACTTTAACTTTATAACCTTATGTATTAGTTAAATATAGAAAGTTAAGTTCAACAGTAATTTAATAAATAACTTTTGTTAGCACAACAAGTTATAAATCATTAAATAAACAACTGATAACATAACATTTTCTTTATGGTTAATTTTATGTTAGATATATTTGCATAAAAAAAATTGTTTATATTTGTTCACACTTTGGTAAATAGTTTGAAAATATTTTCATGAACAATTAAATATTTATTCTATAAAATAATTATTAGAAGAAAATTGAGTGGACAAATGCATTAAAAATATTTTATTTATTATTAAAATAATACTCTCTAATTGCATAATAAAAATTACATTTAATATATAGTTTTTATTACTTTAATTAAATAATTTCTATTATTTACTACAAAATTTAAATTTACCAATCAAATACACTTTTAATAAACTCAGGTTTAACAAATTAGAATTCAAACACAGACTTAACAAACTCAGACTTGATATCATCCAAACACTGGTTTAACAAACCAAAACTTAACAAACTTATTTTCTGTACCATCCAAACACAGACTTAACAAATCCAGACTTAACAAAACCAGGCTTAATAAACTCAGACTTAACAAACCACCCAAACTTGCGAACCAAACGACCTCTGAGAATCCCAAACATCAGAAATTGAGCCATTGGGAAGAGAAGAAATACTGAATAAGCGAGAAAATCTGGTTTCCAAAAAAGAATCACCAATCCATTGATCGTGAGAAAGCAAAATTCTTGAACCATTCCCTAAAGAAAAGGGAGCATAAACTTCCACTGATTTCCAAGAATTTGAAATGTTAATCCAGGGGCTACGAAGGCTAAAGTTTGATCTCCCAAGAGCATGCCAACCAAATAAATCAGAAACATGAATGCTGTGTCTTTCTGCAGGTCGCCAAATTCAAAACTACAGATTTCACAGGTATTCAATCTCAGTAATCCAAGAATTCCAAAAGTTGTTCATGTTCCTTAGAGAATTAAGAACATGGAACCTCTATTCTCATAAATGAATCTGCCTATCTGAGAGATTGAAGTTTAGTCTATTTCATTTTTCATGAAACTGGAACCGTCGTTTGAAGTCTTTTTTTATATGAACTCATTGTGATAAGTTTTCTTTAGTTCCAAACAACAAAAAATTACCCCTCAAAAGTATATATATATATATATGTTTGAATACAAATATAAATCAAAAGTACCAAATATCAAAGGTAGACTGAGATACACAAGAAAATAAAACCAGAAGAAGACAAAAGATTGTACCTGTTTACATCTCTTCTGATATCGCTTTTGTTTCAAATGCATTTGGAGTTTTCTATCAAAAATGGCATCATCTTCTTCTTTGACCTGTCAATGCAAACTAATCATCTTCTCGAACTTAAAAAGACCTTAAAGGAAAAAATGACGACAGGTAAATTGCAACCTCAAAAGAGGTATAAAGCATATGTGTGGTCAATGAAACCAGAAGTACTGATCATCAAGTTAACATATTTGCTCAATGGAACCTATAAATTGAGCATTTTATGAATACATCATCCAACGCTCATTATTTGCACCCAAACAAATCACCTTGGAAGAAACAAACTTCAAGTTGGAAAAACGGTGAACATGATAACAACACCATTCACAATAGAACAAGAAGAATCACAATCAACTCAACTTGAGCTATCAAGTTCGTAGTCAACTAAAAATAATTTAACCAAAACTATTAAACTAACTCACTACATCAGTTTCCCTCCCTCTAAACAAAACTCGTCCTGAGTTCAAAAATAACAAAGATAGAAGGAAGCAAGCATACTCTCAAAGCCGAATCTCTCTTATTTCTACGATTCAAAAATACTACCATTCAAAAATTTTTCTTGAATCCATCGAAAGACCCAAAAATCATCTTCACAGCTACCATTCTTTTTTGAACAAGAAACTGTTATAGTATATATGTAGATTTAAGGGCTTATTAATCCTTTGTCCTTTATTGTAATTTTACTTTTACTAGTTTAGGGCTTCCATGCATGGCTATATATATTTGGTTCTATTGTATAGAAAGAATAAGAATGCTCTCATATTTTGTCTCACAATAACATGGTACCAAAGCACTAGGTCTTTCCTAGGACAATTAGGTTTTCTGAGTTTTAGGGATTTGTGAACAATTAGGGTTTGAAGTTTCGAACAACTTTTTGGAGGGTTTGGTCTTCTATCTTAGGTTTTCAGTTTCACCACTGTTGCCAAGGTCTGCCACCGGCACCATCACCAGAATCTGTCGCCGCGGCCAAAATCCACCGTCGTTGTTGGAATCCTCCGTCGCCGCTTGTTGCTGGCGTAGTTTTTTGTCACCGCTAGCCCAAACGAAAGCCCACTTGCCGATCAGCAGGTACAAGAAATTCGGCCAGAAAACTACCTGCGTGTGGACCTTACGCACCGTCTGAAGGTTCTAGCATCATTCCCACGTGTCGACGCGTGTGGGTGCATGAGTCGCCGGAATCTACTCCGATTTTGTGGTTTCGTCCAACTCTCGACCTGTTTATGTGGTTATTTTGGTCATAATTGGCTCGTGTTAGAAGTTGGTTTGGAAAAGAATTAGGGGGGCGTTTGGCCCATGGGTTTGGGTTGGAATGGGTTTGGGTTCCAAACCGAAAACCATGTTTGGCACAAGGTGTTCAAAACCCTTGGTTTTGAAACACAACCCCATGGGTTACAACAGTGCAACCCCATGGGTTTGTGCCATGTTTTCTTCTTCCACCTGTCGTTTTCCATTTCCGACAACCACTTCGACAACAACTTCGGTGACAACTCCGATGACCACCGACCACGACAACTCCGACGACCGTACCGGCAACCCGACCACCATTGATAGTCACCTTCGGCGACCACTGCGATGAGAACTCTAGAGACCAATCTGACGACCACCCCTGCGACCTAACCATCCCAACAACTTGACACCTCGATGCCCAACCACCCAGACAACCGACTTGCCCGAACCACCGCCAATGATCATCTAACAACCACTCCGAGAACCCAACCACCTAGCAACCGCCGTCGACAACCACCTAGTGACCACTCTGATGACCCGACCACCCCAGCAACCCCGATGACTACTTCAGCGATTACCTCAACAACCTAACAAACTCAACAACCCAAAACCACCGTTGACGACCACCTGGTGACCACTCTAGTGACCACCCTGGCGACCCGACCACCTAGCAACCCGACCACCCTAATGACCACTCAGACAACGACTCCAATGACTCGACCACCAGACAACCATCCAGCAACCACTCAGACGACCTAACCAATCATATGACCACTCCAACGACCCGACCACCCAACAACTACTGTCGACAACCACCCAACGACCACTCCGGCGACCTAACCACCGTGCAACCACCACCGGCGACCACCTCGGCAACCCAACCACCCCATCAACCTGATCACTCCAACGATCATTCCAGCGACTCGACCACGTAGTCAATTTTTTAAAAGGTTAAAATAAAACAAAAAATGGCTACTAAACAAATTTTTAACCCAATATTTGAAATAGGTTTCAAAATACTGTGCAAAATAGAGTTTCTAATATTTTAATTTCTAAAATAGAATTCGAATTTTATAACTCATTTATTCTTGAAATAGATTTCAAAATACGGTGCGAAATTTTGTTTAAATTCCATGACTTCTTAAATAGACCTTCAATATTTTATTTTTTTTAAATAGAGTTCCAAAAATATGTTTATGAATACTTTGTAAATAGAGTTTTAATTTTCCTAATTTCTTAGATAGACTTCCAATTTTTTAATTTCTAAAATAGAGTTCCAAAAATAGGTTTCGGAATACTTTGTGAAATAGAGTTTTAGATTCCTTAATTTATTAAATAAACTTCTAATTTTTTAATTTCTAAAATAGAGTTCCTAAATAGTTTTCTGAATATTTTGTGAAATAGAGTTTTAAATCCCTAATTTTTTAAATAGACTTCCAATTTTTTAAATTTCTAAAATAAAGTTTGATAACTCTTCAATCGAAGAGTTATTTCTGTTTAAAAATCTCTTATTAAACCTGCTTGTTTGAGTGCTTTTGGTGATTTTTGGTTGTTAAAGTCCCAAGTTTTGTATGTGTTTGCCGTTAAGAGTGAATTTCTTTTAAGATGTGAAAATGGTCTACTTTTGCCTAAGACATGAGCTTAATTTATTGAATTTTGCTTCAGGTGAAGAGCTTTGAAAACAATGTTGGGAGATGAATTTGGAGAGATAAGTCAAAATCCTTGTTGAAGCATCTCTTTATTAAAAGAACCACTTGATTCACACGTGCAAGAAAATTCATTAATCGAGTTGTCCACCTATCTATTAGAATTGTCCAACCAACCCTGAATTCAAGGCTTCGAATGAGGTATTTAGATGAGACACTTTGGATGGAGAAAGGAGGTTGGAAAAGGAATGAAGCTACGAAAAGGGAGAAAGAAAAGCTGAGCAAGACTATCTACATTGGGAAAGGGAGCATATCATGCTTTCTTATTTGTCCTAGGATTCGTACCCATCCGTTCTTTGCATTCTCCCTAGATTGGAAGTATGATTACTGTGTGAAAGTGTAAGGGAGAACACTTGGAACTCAACCCCCTATGGACGACAACTCGATGCCTTCATCACCTTCAGCTACTACTTAGTTTTAATTCAGTTTGTGTTTTGGACAACTATTGCTATTTCTTTTCTTCATTCCTTTCAGCTTATGTATTATGATATTATGAACTTCAAACCTTCATTTGCATTATGAATTTCTTTTACACCAGCAACATCATTTTTCTGTCCCACGTATTAATTATTTAAAATATATGTTCTTACTAATGTTATTTAATTTTACATCATCATGAATGGAGTGAATGAGATACTTGTACAAAACTACACATTCATAATTAACTATGCTTGAAACAATTGATCCACAAAATTGGTTAAAATATTGATATGCAATTCAGTAAACAATTATCAAGTAAAAAAGATGGATCTGAAAAAAAAACCTAAAAACATTGTTTAAAAAAACAGCCTAAACAAACCCAGCCCAACCCAACCCTGCACCCCAAACACAGGTTTCAGCAAACCATCTAAACCCAACTTTGCACCCCAAACACAGGTTTCAGCAAACCATCCAAACCCAACCATGAACCCCAAACACAGTAATCAGGAACCCCAGGGTTTCTGATTCCAGTCAAGGATTCCCAGGGCTCCGGATTTCAAACCAGCGCGCCAAACAGCCCTAGAGGTTTTTTTATTGGGAACTTCTTTCAAATTAGTTTTTTAGTAGTTTTTCAGAAGTTTTGCAGTCATTTGGGTCAGATTTCATGGTTTTAGATTTGATTTGTGGTTTTACATTCATCATTAACCTCTGGCGGAACGAGAACTCGCAGTGATGTCTAATGCGGTTCAATCGCAGCCTCAATCCACCCATGGCTCATCTAAGAAGCCATTTGTTAATTCTATCGCCAAGTTTGCTAAATTTCAACAATACCAGAAATCATCGAAAGCATATTCTTCATCATTTGCGCTTACCCCTATTACAACCATTGCTGGGTCAAGTAACATGAATCATTATCTTCTCTCATCTTCTACTAAATGGGTCATAGACTCGGGTGCTACCGATCATATGACAGGTAATCCCAATTTGTTTTCTGTTAAATCACCAATCAACCCAAAAGCTTAAGCTGATAGGTTATAATAAATTTAATTATATCAACACTCCCCCTCACTTGTGAGCTTGGAAATTTGAAGAAAGACCCAACAAGTGGAAATCAATATTAATTGGGGATGAAATGACATTACAGAGGTTCGAACTCAGGACCTCCTGCTCTGATACCATGTTATATCACCAATCAACCCAAAAGCTTAAGCTGATAGGTTATGATAAATTTAATTATATCAACACTCCAACATTTTCCACCCTTTCTTCATCTACATCTATTGCTAATGTTACTTTAGCAGATTGACCAAAATCGTCTATCCCTGGATTTGGCACTGGAAATCTAACCTCATCTATTTCTTTATCCTCTGTTATACATTTACCTCAACTTTCCTTTAATTTGATATCTATTAGTAAACTCACTCATGACCCCTTAATTGTTGTGTCTTATTTTATCCTGGCTATTGCTTGTTTCAGGATCTTGTGACGAAGAAGATTATTGGTAAAGGACATGAATCTGGAGGACTTTACACTTTTGATCATCAAGTACCAAAAGTTGCATGTTCTAGAGTCGTTTCTCTTTTTGATGCCAATTGTCGTTTAGGTCATCCATCTCTTTCAATACTAAGAAAGCTTTGTCCTCAATTTCATAACTTGTCTTCATTAAATTGTGACTCATGTCAGTTTTTCAAACTTCATCATCTTAGTTCGAACCCTAGAATCGATAACTGAGCAAGTGCACCTTTCGAATTAGTTCATTTCTGATATTTGGGGTCCTTGTCCAGTTGTGTCCAAATCTGGATTTCAATATTTCGTTACCTTTGTTGATGATTAATCTCGCATGACTTGGTTATATTTTATGAAGAATCGGTCTGAGTTACTTTCTCATTTTT
This sequence comes from Trichosanthes truncata, assembly GCA_033996785.1. Taxonomy (NCBI): domain Eukaryota; kingdom Viridiplantae; phylum Streptophyta; class Magnoliopsida; order Cucurbitales; family Cucurbitaceae; genus Trichosanthes; species Trichosanthes truncata. The sequence goes on along the minus strand of JAWPNB010000004.1, from coordinate 28,537,532 downwards.
GTAACTTTCATGCTTAAATTCGAACTCAGTTTGGTGTTTCCCTTAAAATATTGAGAAGCAACAATATTGGTGAGTACTTTTCTGAAGCACTTAGTGTATACTTATGTAAGCATGGAATTCTTCATCAATCATCTTGTGCTGATAATCCATCACAAAATAGAGTTGCTGAACGAAAGAATAGGCATCTTCTTGAAACTGCAGAGCATTATCATTTCAAATGCGTGTTCCAAAGCATTTTTGGGTTGATGCAATTTCCACAGCCTGCTTCTTAATTAATCGTATGCCTTCATCTGTACTTAAAGGTCAGATTCCCTATCATGTTTTATTCCCAACAAAACCTTTGTTTCCTCTTGAGCCGAAAATATTTTGTTGTACTTGTTTTGTTCGAGATGTTCGTCCTAATCTGACAAAATTAGACCCCAAATCTTTGAAACGCATTTTCTTAGGCTACTCTCGTGTTCAAAAAGGATATAGATGCTTTTGTCCTAGTTCCAATAGGTATCTTGTATCTCGCAATGTTACTGTCTTTGACGACAAACCTTTCGACTCATCTTTGCCTAGTACGAGTCAAGGGCAGGATGACGATCTTTTTATCTACACATTTGTGTCTCCTATACCCTCTCCCGATCCATCTCCTTTGACATCTATCCTTACTTGTCCACCTATTACTCTAGTCTACTCTAGACGGAAACAACCTCCAAGCAAATGTCTTGTACCAGAAGATTATTCGTCATCAGATCCAGGACCAAGTGACGAGCTTCCTATTGATCTTCGTAAAGGTAAACGTTCTTGTCCTTTTCCTATTTCCTCTGTTGTCTCTTATGACCACATGTCATCTTCTACATGTTCTTTTAGTGCATCTCTTGAATCTATCTCGATCCCTAAAATTGTTCATGAAGCCTTGTCTCATCCTAGTTGGCACAATGCAATGATAAAAGAGATGAATGCCTTAGATGATAATCAAACCTGGGATTTAGTATCTCGTTCTATAGGAAATAAAGCTATGGGCTGTCAATGGGTGTTTGCAGTTAAGGTCAATCCTGATGGTTCAATTGCTCAATTAAAAGCCCGCATTGTTGCTAAAGGCTATGCTCAGACCTATGGGGCTGATTACGTTGATACATTTTCTCCTGTCGCTAAATTAACTTCTGTCAGGTTATTCATTTCCATGGTTGCTTCTCAATGTTGGCCTTTGCATCAGCTTAACATTAAAAATGCATTTCCCCATGGTGATCTACATGAGGAAGTTTATATGGAGCAACCACCAGGGTTTGTTACTCAGGGTGAGAATGATAAAGTTTGTCACCTTCGCAAATCTTTCTATGGGTTGAAACAAGGTCCACAAGCATGGTTTGGAAATTTTAGTCAAGCACTTGAGCAATATGGAATGAAGAAAAGCAAGTCGGATCACTCTATCTTCTACCGACAAACTAAGAGTGGTATCATTCTACTTGTTCTATATGTTGATGATATTGTTATCACCAAAAATGATACATCATGCATTTTATCTCTCAAAACTTTCCTCCAAAGTCAGTTTCATACTAAAGACTTGAGAACGTTAAAGTACTTCTTGGGTATTGAAGTAATGAGAAGTAAGAAAGGTATCTTTATGTCACAAAGGAAATATGTGCTTGATTTGCTATCGAGACAAGAAAATTGGGAGCCAAGCCATGTAGTACTCCAATGATGCCTAATCTGCAACTTACAAAAGATGGAGAACCATTTAAAGATTCTGAGAGATATAGAAGATTGGTTGGAAAGTTGAATTATCTTATAGTGACTCGACCAGACATAGCTTATTCGATAAGCATCGTGAGTCAGTTTAAGTCTTCACCTAAGTGGATCATTGGGCCACAGTCCAACAAATTCTATGTTATTTGAAAGCTGCTCCTGGACATGGGATCTTATATAAAGATCATGGTCATATAAAGATTGAGTGTTTTTCAAACGCCGATTGGACAGGATCAAGAGAAGATAGAAGATCTACTTCTGGCTATTGTGTTTTTGTTGGAGGCAATTTGGTCTTATGGAAAAGTAAGAAACAAAATGTAGTCTCTCGATCGAGTGCTAAATCAGAATACAGAGCTATGGCACAATCAGTATGTGAAATAATGTGGGTACAGCAACTATTGATCGAATTAGGCTTCAATACTACAGTTCCGACCAAGTTATGGTCTAACAACCAAGCTGCCCTTCATATTGCATCCAACCCAATATTTCATGCGTGAACTAAACATATCGAAATTGATTGTCATTTTGTTCGTGAGAAAATACAACAAGGTTTGGTGTCTACTGGATATATGAAGAATGGAGAACAATTAGGAGATATTTTCACGAAAGCTTTAAATGGAGTTCAAATAGATTATCTTTGTAACAAGTTGGGCATGATTAACATGTATGCTCCAGCTTGAGGGGGAATGTTATAGAATATATGTAGATTTAGGAGCTTATTAATCCTTTGACCTTTATTGTAATTTTACTTTTACTAGTTTAGGGCGTCCATGTATGCCTATATATATTTGGCTCTATTGTATAGAAAGAATAAAAATGCTCTCATATTTGGTCTCACAATAACATAAACAAACTTTTCACGGATGAACTTTTCATTCACAGCAACCATTCTTTGAATTTCTTTAACCATAGAGATCAACTTAGAACTCTCAAAGAAGTGGATGGTGGAATAAAGTGGCAAAAGAGAATGGCAGCCAAAACCCTACAATAGAAGGCAAGAAAGTTAATTCCGGCAGTGCACTCGAAGTTCTAGCAAAAGATGATGACAGCAAGCTGAAACAGACGGTGCAACAAAATGAACACCAGCCAAATTGAACAGCCTGCTACATTTTTTCATTCTCTCTGACCTTCCTGAATATTAAAGTATTAATATGAGATTAAATTTACCATAACTCATCAGCTTAAGCTTTTGGATTGATTGGTGATTTAATATGATATCAGAGCAGGAGGTCCTGTGTTCGAACCCCTGTAATGTCATTTCCTCTCCAATTAATATTCATTTCCACTTGTTGGGCCTTCAACAAATTTTCAAGCCCACAAGTGAAGGGAAGTGTTAAAGTATTGATAAAAGATTAAATTTACCTTAGCCCATCAGCTTAAGCTTCTGGGTTGATTGGTGATTTAACCGAATTCATAGCAAGCAACTTGCTCTTTTCCAATTTAGAATGCTCCAGCCCCGTCACTGATTCATCAAAATTTACTTTTGAAAGAAAACCTTCATCTCCACTTGCCCATTCCTTCTGATCTTCATCTTCCACACTAAAATAATTGTCAAAACCTTTTAGAAAAACATATTCTTGATTCACAACCATCAAAATTTCCCAGCTGCAATCCCTATCCAATATCAAACACATCTTCATTTAGTCCTTTGCACGATATTGCTTCCAATTCTGATTTTCTCTAATACTTCGGATTGATGTAGCTTTTGGCCTTTTTCTTGTTTCTTAAAGGAAGTGTAAAGATTCTTGCTCCTTAACATCTTGAGTTGTTAATTGAACTAAAGAAGTTGAATTTGACACCCACTTTTCAATGAAATTTTCTGTTAAACAAGGCGAGACATCTTCTTCATCAAAATAATCACACAATTAAAAAAAAAAAAAAAAAAAAAAAAGCTCTTCTTGATTTGTAGACCATGTTAGAGATTTATTTAATTCAAAATCCTCTGAATTTTTTTATCATTTCATACCATCAATGAAATTGTTCCCTATCCAAAGAAAAAAAAATCTCTAAATTTTGAATTTCTTGTCATGGATAACTTGCTTCAATTTCTTTTTTTTATTTTAATAAGAAACCAAGCTTTCATTGAGTAAAATAAAATAATATACAAGAGCATACAAAAAATAGGCTCACCAACAAAAACCAAAGCTAATTACAAAAATGGGATCCAATCCAAAAGAATGATACCAAGCTGATAGTTACAAAAAGCTCAATTAACAACGTCCACAAAGACGAGTTAAATCTAATCATCTCCCCGAGCTCCTCAATCGATCTATCAACCCCTCTAAAGATTCTACTATTCCTCTCAAGCCAAACGCCCTACAAAATAGCAAGAAAAACAAGCCTCCCACAAAATACCTCCTCTATCATGAAAAGGAGGGGGTTCAAAATAACTTCCTTAAACATAGAACAACACCCTATATTTCGAGCCAACAAACCCCAAAGGTTCTAAAAAATCGACTCCAAACAAAGCAAACAAAAGGGCACTCCCATAAAAGAAGGTTGAGGTCCTCCTCTTGCTTCTTGCTCCACACCATTGCGGCAGCAACACAAGAAGAAAACCTTTGGAGGCAATCCAAGGTGTTTTGTTTCATTTCTCTTGGACCGCTACCCATTAAATTTTTGTATTTTCTTTTAGCTTGAGATGGATGATTTTGCTCTAAATCTAAATAAAAATTTGTGTATATCCAATACTGCTTGCGTCAAGGAATCCCCTGTGAAATGAAACTTTGGTGTTGTCTTTTTATATTTTTGGTCATAAATTAGCTTAGGTTTGAATGAAACTGAATGGATAACATTTAGGACCTTTGTAGAAAGTTCAAGATTATATCTTGAACTCTCCAAATAGAAACACCAAAATTTTGTGTGATATTTGTTCTTGGTTAAAGACTAACTCCCTTCATCAATATGAAATTCAACTTCAAATTCCGAGTTAGCCCTAGCCATCAAAAACCCAAACTGTCGATATCAGCTCATATCAACTCCTTCCAACGCCTCTCACCTTCCGACGTCACCTTCATCCTTCGCAGTTGTGAGTCTCATGGGCAGGTTGTGTTTGCGTCCCATTACTTTGCTCGCGTTGCATTTATCGCCATCATCATCTGAGGTCGTTGCAGTCGACATTAATTTTGGGTTTTGTTGGTTATTTTTGGTTATGTTCCTTTTATGGTTAATCAGTATGTTTGTATTTATTGTATTATATTGCTGGAAATTTATTTCCTTACTTGTAAATGGGTGTTTCTCTTATTTAAGAAACCCTTTCTTCTCATAATAATACATAACAGAGAATTATTATTATCTTCATGGTATCAGAGCAACCCTAAAAAAATTCAGAAACCCTAATATCCTGAACCCTAATTTTCAACCTAGCCGCCGCCGCCACCTACTACCGCGCCGCCGCCGCTACCGTTGTTGATCTTACCCACCCAGCTCCGACTACAGACCAGCGCCGATTACAGACGAAGCCGACTCCACTTGGGCATTTCGAGCTCTTGCTAATCGTCGCACGCAGACCCGCAATTTCGTGTCCGACAGCCTCTGCGACCTTCGACGCCGACCACTGCTGCTGTTTCTGCGCCGCCGCTGTCCTCAACGTCCACCGTAGCTCCTTTCTGCGCCGAACGTCGACCATCGTGCCTCCGACCACCGCGCCATCGAGCCCGTTGTCACCTTCGAGGCCAAACGCTCCTTTCTGACCTGTTTTTTGTGGCTGGTATTCTGGTTGTATTCTGTTTTTTTTGTGAGGGTTTGACTTCTCTCTGTTTTCAGAATAATGGCAGAAAATAAGTCTTCGATTACCAAAGTCTCAGATAACTGCATTCGTCCCAACAGTCCTACTGTCCAAATTACAACCATTCGACTTAATGGCGACAATTTTCTTCGTTGGTCCCAAAGTGTTCGAATGTATATCCGTGGACAAGGAAAGATTGGGTATCTTACTGGAGATACAATACCACCCGCCAAAGATGATCCTTCATTTGCTGTGTGGGATGCTAAAAACTCCATGGTTATGACTTGGTTAGTAAATTCCATGATAGAAGACATCAGTTGTAACTATATGTGTTACTCTACTGCAAAGGAACTCTAGGAAAGTGTGACTCAGATGTATTCAGATTTGGGAAATCAGTCACAAATATTTGAGCTAAATCTCAAACTAGGTGACATACGACAAGGAGGTAACTCAGTTACACAATATTTTCATTCCCTAAAAAGGATTTGGCAAGACCTTGATCTCTTTGATACATATGAATGGAAGTCTACAGAGGATCAAACACACTACAGGAAGATAGTTGAGGATGGTCGTATCTACAAATTTTTGTCTGGCCTCAATGTTGAATTTGATGAGGTTAGAGGTAGAATACTTGGTAAAACTAATCTCCCAATTATTAATGAAGTTTTCTCTGAAGTGCGCAGGGAAGAGAGCCGTCGGAATGTTATGATTGGAAAGAAGTCCAATGATTCAGTTGAAAGTTCTGCTTTGGTGGTTGAAGCTACTGCACACAAGGCTTCTGATCAATCAAACAGGACCCATGAAAAGCCTCGTGTCTGGTGTGATTACTGTAACAAACCTCGACATACTCGTGATACGTGTTGGAAAATTCATGGAAAGCCTGCAAATTGGAAGAGTAAGCAAAGTGAGAAGGGCACCACCCAACATCCATCCAGTGCTAATGTTGTTGATTCCAATCCATTCAACAAAGAGCAAGTTGATCAAATCCTAAAACTGCTAAAGGCCACTTCATCATTTGGTAATCCTTGTGTTTCCTTGGCACAAACAGGTAATTATCCTCAAGCCTTCTCTTGTCTCAATTCATCTCCGTGGATTATAGATTCCGGAGCCTCTGACCATATGACTAGTTCCTCAAAATTATTTGCATCATACTCCCCTGTGTACGATCATGAAAAAATTCGAATTGCCGATGGTAGTGTCTCTTCTATTGCAGGAAAAGGAACTATTAAATTGACCTCACTCATCCATTTAAACTCTGTCCTCCATGTTCCTAAATTAGCCTGTAATTTGTTATCTGTTAGTAAAATTTCTAAGGATGCTAATTGTCGTGTTACCTTTTTTGACTCCCATTGCATTTTTCAGGATCAGGACTCGGGGGAGATGATTGGTCGTGCTAGGATGCTCGATGGTCTCTACTACTTTGATGAATCTTCATCTAGTCATAAAAAAGTTCAAGGCTTGAGTAGTGTTAGTTCTTCCTCTGTTAAAGACAATATAATGCTTTGGCATCGTAGACTAGGACATCCCAGTTTTTTCTACTTAAAGTATTTGTTCCCTAATTTATTTAAAGGAATTGATTGTTCCCTTTTTAATTGCGAAAGTTGTATCTTTGCAAAAAATCATCAATTCACTTATTTGCCCATACCCTATAAGTCTTCCACACCTTTTTACTTAATTCATAGTGATGTTTGGGGTCCATCTAAAGTTTTGACACATACTGGAAAACGGTGGTTTGTCACGTTCATTGATGATCACACCCGTTTAACTTGGGTCTATTTGTTAACAAAAAAGTCAGAGGTGAAAGATGTTTTTATTCGGTTTTATAACATGATCAAAACTCAGTTTCAAACTAAAATTAACATTCTGCACTCTGACAATGGCACTGAATATTTCAATGAATACTTAACTGATTTCTTACAAATAAAAGGCATTGTCTACCAATCTACGTGTCGGGACACTCCCCAACAAAATGGTATTGCTGAAAGAAAGAATCGACATTTACTCGATGTTGCTCGTGCCCTTATGTTTTCTATGCATGTCCCATCTTATTTGTGGGGTGAAGCAGTTCTCACAGCTGCATACCTTATTAATCGAATGCCTACAAAAATTTTGGATTTCAAAACCCCTCTGGATCACTTTAAAAGTTTTTTTCCCACTGTCCGCCTCTTTTCTGATTTACCGATCAAAGTTTTTGGATGTACAGCTTATGTTCACATTCCTAGCTTTTCTCGGTCTAAATTCGATCCTCGGGCTGTTAAATGCATTTTTTTGGGTTATGTATCCCATAAGAAAGCTTATAAATGTTTTGATCCTGTGAACAGAAAATATTTTGAAAGTATGGATGTCACCTTTTTCGAAAATCACTCTTTTTTTTCCCAAAATTCTCTTCAGGGGGAGATAATACCTAACTTTGAAGATAATTTCTGGGATATTTCTCCCCTTCCTACCATCATTAGTCCTGAGGTTACTAGTTCTAGTTCTTCAATGCCAAGTATGGAAAATTCTTCGTCAGGGGGAGAAACACTACAAAGAGATCTAACTGATCGAAATCCTGAACTTCAGGTTTATACTAGAAGGGCGGTGAATCAAAAGAATCAGGACCAGACAGTAGACTTATTACAAAACCAATCTAATACTCCGATGAATGATCCTGAAGATCCAGGTAACATATCCTCTATTCCTACTTATTCATCTACTCATAATAGTTCATCTGATATACTTGATCTTGATATTCCAATAGCCCATAGGAAAGGTATCCGAAATTGCACCAAATATCCTATTGCAAACTATCTGTCTTACCATAAATTGTCCGATAGTCATAGAGTGTTTACCTCCAGGATAAATAATTTGTTTGTTCCAAGGAATATACAGGAAGCTCTAAATGATTCGAATTGGAAGTTAGCAGTTATGGAAGAGATGAACGCTCTTAAACAAAATCACACATGGGACATAGTGGAATTACCAAATGATAAGAAGACAGTAGGTTGCAAGTGGGTGTTTACTATAAAGTGCAAATCCGATGGTAGTGTTGAAAGATACAAAGCCAGACTTGTGGCTAAAGGCTTCACTCAGACCTATGGAATTGATTATCAAGAAACGTTTGCCCCCGTTGCTAAAATTAACTCCATTAGAGTTCTATTATCTATTGCTGTTAATGCAGATTGGCCCCTTTATCAACTTGATGTGAAGAATGCATTTCTCAATGGGGAACTTGAAGAAGAGGTATTTATGGACTTACCACCTGGTTTTGAGGAAAATCTTGGGATTAACAGAGTTTGCAGGTTAAAGAAATCATTATATGGCCTTAAACAGTCTCCTAGAGCGTGGTTTGAACGTTTTGAAAAAGCAGTCACGAACTATGGATTTATCCAAAGTCAAGCAGATCATACTATGTTTTATAAACATACTGGAAATGACAAAATTGTTATCTTAATAGTGTATGTTGATGACATTATTCTTACAGGGAATGACGAAGCAGGCTTGACTATCTTGAAAGAAAGGTTAGCAAATGAATTCCAAATTAAAGACCTGGGTGTCTTGAAGTATTTTCTAGGAATGGAATTTGCTAGGTCAAAAGGTGGTATCCTTGTTAATCAAAGAAAATATATCATTGACTTACTTGAAGAAACAGGATTACTTGGTTGTAGACCAGCAGAAACTCCCGTTGAACCCAATTTAAAATTACAAGCTGCAACAGAAAGTGAGGTAAAAGACAAAGAAAAATATCAGAGACTTGTGGGAAGACTCATTTATTTGTCTCACACACGTCCTGACATTGCATTTGCAGTTAGTATGGTAAGTCAATTTATGCATGCACCAGGATCAATTCACTTTGAATCTGTTTATAGAATTCTAAGATACTTGAAAGGTACCCCTGGAAAAGGTATATTGTTTAAGAAGCATGGTCATCTGAATGTTGAAGTCTATACTGATGCTGATTGGGCAGGTAGCACCACAGATAGGAGATCTACTTCTGGCTACTGTTCCTCTGTTGGAGGAAATCTAGTTACCTGGCGGAGCAAAAAACAAAGTGTAGTGGCTAGAAGTAGTGCTGAAGCTGAGTTTAGGGCCTTAGCCCATGGAATTTGTGAGGGTATGTGGATAAAGAGACTATTGGAAGAATTGAAATTTTCTCAGAAGATACCTATGCGAATTTATTGTGACAATAAAGCAGCAATTTCCATTGCCCATAATCCAGTCCTTCATGATAGGACAAAACATATCGAAGTTGATAAACACTTCATAAAAGAGAAGATTGATGCAGGAGTAATATGCATTCCCTATCTTCCTACGACAGAGCAAATTGCTGATGTGTTAACTAAAGGACTCCCAAAGTTAAAATTTGACAAGATGATTAACAAGCTGGCGATGGAAGACATCTTTGAACCAGCTTGAGGGGGAGTGTTGGTTATTTTTGGTTATGTTCCTTTTATGGTTAATCAGTATGTTTGTATTTATTGTATTATATTGCTGGAAATTTATTTCCTTACTTGTAAATGGGTGTTTCTCTTATTTAAGAAACCCTTTCTTCTCATAATAATACATAACAGAGAATTATTATTATCTTCAGGTTTATTTCTCCGTTCGTCTAGGTTTCTTCTTCTCAGTGCAGTTCACGAAGCCATTGCCTTTGCTTGTGCTACCACTGTCGCCGCTTCATTCTCACCGTTGCTACTCCACTTGTGCCGCCACAGACTTCTAGCCATCAAACTCCAACTGTTTGTACTGCCAGTGCACTTGCTCCACTTTCATTGTTTGCTGCCATCATTATCAGGCTCCGAAAATCTTCTCTTCTCCATCTCTACTTTGGTTTAGCTTGTTCAATTTCATCATTTTTGGCTGCTATCATGTAAAGCAGTAGTTGTTGTGTCCAAAATCGTTTCTTTTTGCATCTAGTTTAAAGACAATTTATTCTATGTTGAACATCCTGGGAAAAAATTGTCGATTCCACTTTCCTTATCACAGCTGAAGTGGTTTGAAAATTCTTTAGTAAAGATGATGCTTCAGCCAACATATTAGAGCTTTTTAAAGAAAAATAAGGATGATTTTGGTGTCACTCGTTTATCAAATTTTAAATCTCCCTCTGGTTGGAATATTGAATGTGTGGTTTGGCCATCTACCGGTGGATGTAAGTTGATTCAAGTGCCTATGGGGATCTCAAAAAAAGGATGGCTTATCTTTTTGGAAATGTTAAAAGATTTTCTCTTGAAATTCGAAGTGATGAACCAACATGAAAGGACTCTTCCTAACCTACCATCGATCAAAGTTAACTCCATTGACAAGAACTATGCCTAGGCATTTATATCGAACTTAAAAGATATGAAAGAGAATTTTGATTCGATCACCCCTATAGGAAATGGTTTGTTCTAGGTTAGAAAGGCCAATGAAGTGGTAGCCTTGGATTTCAACCAATTATTAGTTGTATCCAAATTATTTGCACGCAACAAATGGAGCGATATCAAAGCAACATTAGATGAGTATTTTAAAGTCCCAATTCTTTTAAATCCATTTCTAGTGGACAAAGCATTCATCCAATTGGATAAAAAAAGTATGACCTTGGGCTTTTGTGTTGAGTGGTAAATGGAAACTTTTTGGTGACTTTCATTTGCTAATTGAACAGTGGTCTAGCAAAAAACATAGTCATCTAGGTTATTTGGAGGGATACAGCGGATGGATTTCGATCAAGAACTTGTCTTTGCCATACTGGATGCGTCAATCTTTCGAAGCAATTGGAAAATATTTTGGAGGATTGGTCAATGTATCCTTCAACCGTTTGAATTTAATTGATTGTACAGAAGCTTGCATTCAAGTTAAAAGAAACTTGTGCGGTTTCATTCCCGCCACAATCGAAGTCAAGGATAAGCTACTAGAGAGTATTTTTCTGAGTTATGGCGATATTTCTCCATTGGATCCTCCAAACATTATCCATGGTGAACTGTCACTAAGTGATTTCACTAATCCCTTGGGCCTTTTTAGATTGCATCAGGTTATGGATGATGAGGGTGTCTTTGTCCCAAGTGATCAAAGAAAGGATGATGATTTCTTTAAGTCTGCAATTGATGATATATTGTCGATTAAGGTGACTAATGCATCATTGAAGAAAGTTGAGGCAATGCTCGAGGTTGCGATCCAGCAAGAGACAGAGGATTCAGATATATTAGCAGAGGAAATTAGAACTATCCCAAATGAACCATGTTTGGACATTGAAAATGATCTTTTAACAGTGATTGTTGACACAGAAACACCTATAGCAGTGAAGGAACCCGTTTTGAAATCAGGAATTGATATGCTTAACACAAATATATTGCACAACAAAGAGCCTATAGGGAAACGAGGGTTAAACAAATCGACTACAATCAATGGATTCTTTAATTGTAATCCTAAGTCTATCGTCTTGCCTTCCATTGTCGATAACAGTATCAAAGAAGGAACATATCGTTTTTGTGAATCCTCTTCAAAATTCTACACCCAAAAAAAAGACCACGCCCCTTTGCCTTCACAAGTTCAAAGTGCCTTCTCCTAATGCATATATTATTGAAAGTCTTGTACAAATTTATTGGTTCCTACACCCAACTCAAAGAAAGAAAATCTTCCAAAGGCTTCATCACATAATCCATTGTGGAACATTGTAATTTAGGACCTGAAGGTACACATTACCTTCTTCTAAAACAAACTCACGACACAAAGATCATTCTTCTCTCTATCTGATGTTAGTGTAAGTAGTTGGGAACTTGATCTTCAGCATCATAGCAGTCTTTGTGATGAAGATATATCTAAGGATTCCATTTTTGCTGACTTGCAAACTCTGTTCCAAACACCCATCAACTCAGATTGCCCCAATTTTAATGTTTCATATGAAAATCAACTATCAAGCAATGATATTTTGATATCGGATAAATTTTCCTCATTAATCAAGGCGAGTGGGTTGTAATTTAGAGAGATTCTCCCTTATGTTCCCAAGGGAGTTAGTTAGAAAGCTTAATTTTTTATCATTGTTCTCTATTTTCCAATGAAGAAAAATTCTTGAAATTCACAAGATTATGGATTTTTGAATTTGGAATTTTCTTACAGTGAATATGTTAGAAGTTGTTAGAAGATTGTGGTTTTGTTGATTGAAATAGACATGCAATGTAAGAGAGTACGAGAATAGTTGGAGATTTTTTTGCGGCAGTTGACTGGGGAGTTTCGATTCATCGATTATTTTTGCTTTGTGCTTGATTAAGGTCTTCAATATGGATTATGTCAGAAACTTGAAGTTTCCTTCTAATGAAGTTTCCTTTTTCGGTTGTCTCAGTCCTGCTTGTGTTGTTTTATAATCAGTATGGATTATGTTGTTTTTTAAGAGGTTTTTTCTACTTTGAAGAAAGTGAAGGCTACATTTCAATTTGGATAGTTTTGTGGATGGTTAGGTTTTAATGAATCTTCGAACAATAGTATCTTCCTTAGTTTGTTCGGTTTGGTTCGGCACGATTTCAAGTCTCATCTTGGTGTTTTCTCTCCAAGACCTTTGCTGATATGTCCTACTTTGATTTATGACTTTTTTGGGATGCTTTCAAATTTCCTTTGTGACTCCTTTTATTTATTGTCTCCAGTCTTCACTCCCTTGTAGAGTTTGTATCTTTTGAGAATTAGTCTCTTTTCATTTTTTCAAATGAAAAGTTGTTTCTTGTTTAAAAAAAAAAATCAACTTCAAATGCATCTAAATCCTCACTATTTGATGGGTGACGTCACAAATCATAATAGTAGTAAGATTTAAATTGAGAACCAATTATTGTGAAACTTTTGACCCAATCTCTTGCTTTTATCCAAGAATTCATATCCTTCAAAGTCTCTCCCACAAACAGAAAGATATTTCTTTCTTGCACCCACCAGTTTTAGTACAAATCCACAAAATCATGAATCATAATCAAAATATTGAAAACGTTGGACAGAAGAAATATTCTCAAATTTTTTCTCATAGTCACTAGAACCAAAACCCCCAATCTTTTTTCTTTTTGATAAGAAATTGAACTTTCATTGAGAAAAAATGAAAGAATACTAGGGAATCCAAAAAAAACCAAGCCCACAAAAGCAACCCAACTAAAGGGAGGGGCTCCAATCAAGTAAAAGGAGACCTATGGAATAATTACAAAAGGCCTTCGCCACCGAAGCCCAAAGGGAAACATAGAATCTAACAAGGGACCAAACATCACTAGAGGACCTCTCAAACCCTCGAAAGATTCTATTATTCCTCTCACCCCACAAAACCCACAAGATAGTACAAACCCTTGCAAGCCACAAGAATCTCCCCTTCTCACGAAAGGGCAGATAAAGAAGGAACTCCTCGATCATCTCTCTATAACCTCTATGTCTAGCAAACTGATAGCCGAACACGTCAAAAAAGAGACTCCACACAACCCAAGCAAAGTCACAACTCCAAAGCAAATGATCAAGACCTTCCTCCGCCTTCCAACAAAGAATGCAACAAAAAGGCCCAACCAAATGAGATCTGATTTCCATTGTACTTGAATCCTTCCTCGCTCGAATCAAAATCCCAATCATGGTTTCCATTGAAGGTTGAAATCTGTCTTTCTTGTGCATCAAATCTACAACTGCTCATATTTCTTGGTTCGTAGACTCATTGTTCTTCGTTCTTGCAAATCTTGTATTGGTATTTGTTTCGCCATAATACCATCTATGTTCTCACATCTCTTTTTGGAAGGAGAGCACTCTAACAAGTATCCTTTTGTAATTTGGTGTGCATTGCTAAATATTGAGCATAGCATTACGAAGCTCCCTCTTGCAAACTATGTAAACAAGAGTTTTTCGGTCTCTACCAATAACATCCATCATTGGCTCAAGCAATTGCTCTGATACCAAAATGGTGTAGCGAAAATAACACAGGAGAGAATTCCCCAAGAAATATAACCCAAAGGATTTTATTGTGACTCAAAGTATTCAAGGCAAGAAACTAACCCTCTATTTACAGGGGATTTAGCAACAACCTAAGTATTTAAAAGCTAAAAAGAATTTAACCAAAATATTAAACTCACTACACTTTCGTCCAAACTTACCCCACAATTTTCAAGCCAAGTACTTCAATAAACTTGCAATCCAATGGACATTAAAGAAGCTGCACGAGAGACTCTCTTCTAATCAAAGCACCTAATTCAATGGCCATTTTCCTTCACAATCATCAATCTGAGGAACATCTTCCTTGATGTTTGTGAAGGAAAATGGAAGCTCTTTGGTGACTTTCATCTAATCTTTGACAAATGGAATGTAAACAAGCATTCTCACCTGGAATTTATTAAAAGTTATGGTGGTTGGATCTCCCTCAAGAACTTACCCCTGCCTCTCTGGAAACATTGTGTTTTTGAAGCAATAGGAGAGCATTTTGGTGGTCTGGAAAGTACATCTTATCAGACTCTCAATTTGTTGAATTGTTCTGAGGCTCGTATTGAGGTTAAAAAGAACTTATGTGGCTTTATTCCAGCATCAATTGTAATTACAGACAAAATAAGGGGTAATGTTTCTCTCAGATTTTGTGATATAGATGCAATTGGTCCTGAAAATGTTCTTCATGATGATCTGACGATTGAAACTTCTCAAATCCTATTGATTTGTCGAGATTAAATCAAGTTATGATTGATGAGGGTGTTATTAGTTTGAATTTCAAGCAAGTAGCAAATGATATTCCAAATGTTATTATTTCGAACGACCAGAGTGTGGAAGTTGAAGGGTCTTTTTTGCCATTTGAGGAAGAAATTATGCCTGTAGTTAAAGATTTAAATGCTCCAGCCTTGCATATTATTAATTCGAATGATCAGAGTGTGGGGGTCTTTTTTGCCATTTGAGGAAGAATTTATGCCTACAGTTAAAGAATTAAACGTTCCAGCCTTGCATGTTCAGTCTCAACAGCCAACCGTTTTTGTTCGAGGAATTAATCCCCTCAGTCTTAATGAAATATCATCTGAGTCCGAGGCAATTAATGTTAAAGTCATTCCTCTCATAGGAAATGAAACAACTGCTTTAAATGTTGCTGCGCTGGAACAACCCCCCGGTCTCTCTCATCAAGCAGACTTCTCAAATGTGACTCCTCAGGTTCCAAATCCTTCTCTTGGTTTCAAAGATAGATCACAAATTTTATTGAAGCATGTCCTCTTTACACTCAGAAGTTTGGTAATGGTAATCATTGTCCACCAATTTTTTAGCAATCCAATTTTAATTCGATAGAGGAATCTTGTTCTCGCCTCAGGGTCTCTTCTTCACCTCCATCAGACCCTATCCACGAGTTAAAGGCTCAACCATCTACTAATTTCAATCTGTCACAACTTCTTGTTCCGGATTATGATGTTATCTTGACCAAAGGTGTACTTTCGTCTGAGTTAAGTAAAGTTCCCCAATTTGATTTTTATTCACCTAATGACTCGGATGGGAAATCAGTTGTTAGTATGAGTAGTGATGAGGTTATTCCTTTTTCCAAAGAAGTTCTTCAGCTAGAATCTGAGAAAGATGAAGACTTTATGGACAGCCAATTAGCCGAAGCTTTGGATAATCTTTTTATGGAAAATATCACTGTTAGTCCTTTGAAGTCAGTTGACGTTGATTTGGTTGAAGAAGCTTCAGATTCAAATTCTCCTTTTGTCCAAGCCAGATTCTCTTCTCTTGTTGAAACTTTTCATTTACCGTCTATTCCTCAATCGTCCCCTTCATTAAAAGCTTAATAGTTTTTCCTCTAGGATATAAATATTGTAGAAATCCTCTTGAAATATCAAAGGTTTTTATTTCTATTTCTTGGTCTTTTCTGTGGTGATTTTCGAAAGATTTTCTTTTTGGCAGCCCGCTAATGTTAAGTTTCAAAAGAATTTGGTTTGTTGAAGGAGATTCAGTTCAGCTAGAGGTGGCATTAATGGAAATATCATTCAATTGGTGAGTTGGTTTTTGGTTTTTAAAGCACATTCTGTTGGAGGTCTCGGTGATGGTGGTATAAAGGTTAGAAATATGGTTCTAGTTGCAAATTCGGGCTGGGGATTGTTCAAGGTTCAAGTTTCTTTTTGGTATGAAGTCAATATTTTTGTGTCTTCAAATCCCTTGGTATTCTATTTCTAAGGTTGGAATACAAGTGGATTCATTTGCAACCTTCGGTCTAGGCTATGGTAGTAGGTTTCTTCTTTGGCTTGTTTCAGGAACGTGGTCTTTAGAACCTTTGGTTTCGGTCTTTGTGCTCCAATTGCTTCTCGGCTCCCTTCGGCAAAAAATCCTTGTTATTGTGGTTCATTGCAGTCATAGCCATCCATTTGGTTCTTTGGTTTGTTAGAATTGAAAGAATTCAAAGGATTTTCATTTCAAGTATCTTTCTATCTTTTTGTCATAGCTAGTCTCTTCATGGTGTTCTCTTTCTAAGTTTTTTGTTGCTTTTTCTTTTCAGGTTTTATGTCTTGTTTGGTTCGCATTGTAATTTTCTTGTTTTGGTTATTTTCTTCTTCCCTCCCTCATTGAGGTTGTTAGGGGTTAGCATCGGTCGAACGGCGTTGGTTTTGGGCTCAAACCGACGCCGACCACCGACAAGTCAATTTTGATCGGTCAGTAGTCGTCAATTTTAGAAGTGGTTATGGAACTGATCGATCGAACATCAATCGGTTTTGGGGGTTCGTTGGAGCTGCTGTGCTGGAAAAAAAAAGGTGTTGTCCATGGCAACAGTGGGCTCTGCCGGGCGGTGAAGAAAGTTTTGATTAAAAAAAACGGAGAGAAGAGGATAAAGAAACAAGGGCAAATACGAAAAAGAGAGAGGGGAAAAGGAGGAAGGAAAAAAAAAGTGGTATGTTGGTGGCGGCATTGGGCTCCGACAAGCAGCAAAGAAAAAATTCTGAGAAGAAAGGGAGAAAAGATCAAAGGGGAGAAAGAGATAAAGTGAATGGGGAAGAGGAGAAAGAGAGTAAGGAGGAGGGAGGTGGTACGGAAAAGAGAGAGAAAAAAACATATAAAATAAAATAAAAAATAATTAAAAAGTATTTTTTTAAATAGGTAATAATGCCTATGACATTGACACAACAATTTTGAAGAAGCCATGAGCTTGTTTTCTTCTTTCTCCTTTCTTTTTTTTAATATAAAATCAATGTGGGTTGGCAAATTTTTTAGGCTCCCAACCGACCGACATGAAAAACCGACCACCGACCGATTAAGCCATAAAACCGACCGACCGACGTCGGTTCAGTCAATTTCGATCAGTCGGCTCGGTTTTTCGGTTTGGTTTGCTCACCCCTAGAGGTTGTATTCTTTGAGCACTTTCTTTGATTTTTTCAATGAAAAGTTTTGTTTCTTATTCAAAAAAAAAGCACCTAATCCATTTCAATCTGCTGTAGAAGGCATATAGATTCCTCTTCTACTCCAACTTAAAGTCAAAATTGCAAAAAGCATGGAATACAATAATGCAACAACTTATTTTCTACACTAAAACAACTAACTCCAAACTTTCATCTCAATCATGTGCATCCAAGAACTTTGTATCATCTTTGGTTGCTGGTCAACTACAGACATTCTACAAAGGAAAATGCCTTTTTCCACTCTTATGCCTTCGGTTTGTTGCTTGTGTTATGCGGGTGAGGATTCTTTGAATCATATTTTTTTTGGATGTTCTTATTCTTTGAACTGTTGGTTCAAGTTACTCTCGTCCTTCAAGACAAAAATGGGTTCTCTTCAAGTTTGAAGGATAATGTGCTTCAGCTTCTTTTGGGTCCTTCATTGGCTTTGAAGCCTTCTCTTATTTGGTCTAACGCAGTTAAAGCACTGTTGTCTGAGTTATGGTTGGAGAGGAATTCAAGAATCTTTGATAACAAATGTCTTCTTTGGTTCGAGAGATTTGATTCAGCAAGTTCAAAAGTGTCATCCTAGTGCACACTCTCCAAATCTTTTGCAGCTTTTTTCTATTAATCATATTTTCCTTCACTAGGATGTTTTTATTGTTGTTTAATTGCTATACTTTTTTTGCATTATTGTTTTTTGGTATTTCTCACTCTTCTATGGAGTTTGTATCTTTTTGAGCATTAGTCTCTCTTCATATCCTTAATGAAAAGTTGTTTTGGGTTAAAAAAACTTTCAATTTCTAGTTTTTTCTTAGTTTAAATTTTCTTCTTGTATACACTCGATACACATTAAAAAAAGTGTATAGTTAATAAAAGTGTTCTTGTCCTAGATTTTTAAACAATGACATATCACCGTATTCGTGTCATGTCATATATGAGTCTTGTATCTGCATTTGTGCTTCTAAGCGTTTCTCATTGTAACTACAAACCTTTAAACAATACAAATATGCTGATGGGAGGTCATATTGTTGGAATCTTCAAGTTAGACAACAATAATTTCTTCGTTTGTACAAACCAAACATTTTGGTTCAATTTTTTCTCAATCCATAATGAGCCATCAGTAAACCTCTCTACCCTCAGTAACTTGAAGTTCAATGGATTTTCAACAAGCTTCCCCATAGGTTGCTCTACCCATTCTCTGTAATCTAAATATAATATGAGTACAAATTTCTCTTTTCTCTGTAATCTAATATAAATTGAGTATACATTTCTCTTTTATTCTAACTTAATCAGCAACCACGGATTTCCAGCAACTATAAAAATGAAAAATGACTTAATTTGTCTGCAACACCTCTCCACCAATGTTTCTGAGAAGAACATTGGTGTTTAAAGCAAGATTAAGATCCATTTTTACCAACAATAGAACATAGCCAAATAGAGAGGAAGTAGAGGAGCGCTCCATCTAAACCTTTTCCACCATAGGTTCTCGTCTTCTTTTACTTTTTCGATCTGAGTAGAATATTGTTTGAAGAAACCCATGAAGAACTTTTTTGAAGTTTTAATGAATGCAAGGATTTTAAATAATATAAATTAAACTTTTCTTTTTTGGAGTTTTAATGAATACAAGGATTTTAAATAGTATAAATTGAACTTTTCTTTAACAAAAGAATGTATTTACCTTTCTGAAATTTTTCTTTTGTTCTTCAGAAAGATCCAACTCTTTTTCATTTTCAATGGCAGCGGCAACAAATGGATCACTAGAATTTCCATCAACATCATCAATCTCCTCCACCTGATAAAATGATATGAAATCTATTCTTAGGTCGTTCACAATGGAGAATAAACAAACATAGATGCAATAGGTTGCACAAATCAATAATAACATGAAGACTTAAATATTGTCCTAGATCTATGTTAAAGAGCCTACAGCAAATCTTCTTATATACGTTCATTCTGCCTGTAAAGAGTTTTCTTCCAAACAGTGCCCACCCCAGCCTGTTTTTTCTCCCTCATTATTTTTTATTGCAAAAAAGAAACTTACCACAAAAAAAAAAAAAAGTCAAATTTTTCATTAATGCATGAGAGCCTGAGGAACAGAAGATACAAAGTCTTATGAAACCAATGAATTATAGGACGGTATTGCTACTAAACTTTGTTAATGCTGTCAAATCTATCTTGTCAAAGTTACGGTTCGAGTGGAATCAATAGATCTTTGAAGATAAGAGTAACACTTGGCTTGAATGTTTTGGTTTAGCTAAATTCAAGGCTTCTCAATGGTACTCATCCTCCAATTTATTTGATCATTACTCTCTTAATGTTATGTGCACAAATTGGGATGCTTTTATCCACCCTCGTAAGATGTTCCGTATCTCTAGTTTTTCCATTCATTTTCTTACATTTTTCACTCCCTAGGGAGTTTGTATCATTTGAACATTTTTGTTCTTTTTAATTAATCAATGAAAAGTTTGTATCCTGTTTAAAAAAAGAATAAAAAAATCATAAAAAATACGCATAAAAATACACTGTTTGTCAAAAGGAAGTCCGAAAATTCACTTGCCCTCTTAATAGTATATGTTGATGATATCATTCTTTCAGGAAACGATGATCTGGAATTACAAATGCTGAAAAAACACTTGGCTCAAGAATTTGAAGTCAAAGATCTAGGAAATCTCAAATATTTTCTAGGTATGGAGGTTGCTCGGTCAAAAAGGGGTATAGTTGTATCCCAAAGGAAGTACGTGTTAGATCTTCTCAAGGAGACTAGCATGTTAGGATGTAAACCAACATACTCTCCTATGGACCCTCAAAAGAAATTTGGACTTAATCATGAGAGCACACCAGTGGATAGGAGGAGATACCAACGTCTTGTAGGGCATCTTATATATCTATCTCATACACGTCCTGATATCGGATTTGCTGTCAATATGGTTAGCCAGTTTATGCACAGTTCCAATGAAAAACATATGGATGTTGTGTACTGAATCCTTAGATATCTAAAGATGACTCCTGGAAAAGGCCTGTTTTTTCAAAAAACCGACAAGAAAAACATTGAGGTATATTCTGATGCAGATTGGGCAAGTGACATTACAAATAAAAGATCTACCTCAAGGTACTGTTCATTTGTATGGGGTAATCTTGTTACATGGAGAAGCAAAAAGCAATCTGTGGTTGCAAGAAGTAGTGCAAAAGCTGAATTTAGAGCACTTGCTTATGGCATGTGTGAAGGCATATGGATTAAGAGAGTCCTAAGTGAATTAGGAAAGGATTGTTCATCACCAATACAGATGATGTGTGATAATCAAGCCGCAATAAGTATTGCAAAGAATCTAGTTCATCACAATAGGACAAAACATGTTGAAATTGATCGACACTTTATCTCAGAAAAAGTCAATAATGAAG
This sequence comes from Trichosanthes truncata, assembly GCA_033996785.1. NCBI lineage: Eukaryota > Viridiplantae > Streptophyta > Magnoliopsida > Cucurbitales > Cucurbitaceae > Trichosanthes > Trichosanthes truncata. Next base: position 28,516,391 of record JAWPNB010000004.1, on the reverse strand, counting down.
TGGTTCAACTCAACTATGTGCCTACCAAACAACAATTAGCAAATATCCTTACCAAGAATTTACCGAGCCCTAACTTTGAAGATTTGAATTACAAGTTGGGATTGTATAATATATACAACCCACCTTGAGGGGGAGTGTTGTTAATTATAGTCAAAGTTAGGGCAATCTTATATTCTTATATTTTAGGTTTATTTATCTCCTTTCTAGTTTATATTCCTTTAAGTATTTCTAAGATTTGATTAGGTAGAATATTTCTTTCCTTTTATGTTTGTGTTGTACATTGTATTTATACTAATGTTTTGTATAGTTGAGGCAAGAATGAAAAATATCAAAAATCTTTAGAAAGTGCTTCAGGTGTGGCCAACAAGGTCACCTATCAAACAAGTACCCTCCAAGGAAATCTGTGGCCATTGTAGAAATTGATGGAGAAGATCAATCTGAAGACAATGAACCCGATGAAGGAGTAGATTATTTGGGAGCTGATGAAGGGGAACAGTTGTCTTGCATACTTCAAAGAGTTTTGCTAACCCCAACTTCCGAACCACATGCGCAGAGCCATTCCTTGTTTAGAACCCGTTGCACTATCAATGGAAAGGTATGTAACATCATCATCGATAGTGGGAGTAGTGAAAACATTGTTTCCCATGAATTGGTCCAAGCCTTGAAGCTAAAAGTTGATCCACACCCTAATCCTTACAAAGTCAGTTGGATTAAGAAAGGAGGTCAAGTTCAAGTTAGTGAAATTTGTACTGTTCCTCTCTCGATAGGTAACAGTTACAAAGATCAAATAATTTGTGATACTATAGATATGGATCCTTGTCATGTGTTATTAGGGAGGCCGTGGTAGTATGATATACAAGCAATCCATAAAGGAAGATAAAACACCTATGAGTTTTATCGGATGGGAAGGAAGATTGTACTATTACCTTTATCCCAAACAGTGGATAAGAAGAAAAAAGAGGAAGATAAAATTAGTAACCCACTGTTTACCATCATCAATGGAAAAGAGCTTGATTCAGGGAACAAGAAGGAACTATGGGCCATCGTCAACACTACAAAACATTATTCACAGGAAGAACATTTAGAGCCAGAAATAACGAATTTATTAGAAGAATTTCCCCAATTGTCCAAAACTCCTGATAAGCTACCACCACTTCGAGAAATTCAGCACCAAATCGATCTTGTTCTAGGGGCTACCTTACCTAACTTGCCACACTGCAGAATGAGTCCTAACAAGTATGCGATCCTTCAAGAACAAGTGCAAGAGCTACTTGATAAGGGGCACATTTCACCAAGCTTAAGCCCATGTGCAGTACCAACACTCCTCACTCCAAAGAAGGATGGCAGTTGGCGCATGTGTTTGGACAGCCAAGCAATAAACAAGATAACGGTAAAATATAGATTTCCAATACCTCAACTTACTGATTTGTTTGATCAATTAGTAGGTGCTACCTTGTTTTCTAGAGTGGACTTGAAGAGTGGATATCATCAAATACGAATTCGGCCCGGAGATGAGTGGAAAACTGCCTTCAAAACTAATTTTGGGCTCTTTGAATGGTCAGTACCTTTATGAGGCTAATGACTCAGGTTCTACAACATTATCTCAATAAATTTATGGTAGTTTACTTTGATGACATCCTAGTGTATAGTAAGACTAAGGAGGAACATTTAAAGCATTTACGCATACTGTTTTCCACACTAACAGAACATGAATTGTATATAAACCTTAAAAAATGCTCCTTTCTGACACAAAGAATACACTTTCTAGGATTCATTATTAGTTCACAAGGAGTAGAGGTAGACCCTTCCAAAATTCAAGCAATCACAGACTGGCCCACACCTAAAAAAGAGAGACATACAAAGCTTTCTTGGATTGGCTTCATTTTATAGAAAATTTATAAAAAACTTTAGCTCAATAGCTGCTCATATTACTGAATGTTTGAAGAAAGGGAAATTTGCATGGCTGGATGAACAAGAACAAAGTTTTCAAATCTTAAAGGAAAAACTTAGTACAGCCCCTGTTTTATCATTTCCAGATTTTAATAAACCTTTTGAAGTAGCAGTAGATGCTTCAGGAATTGGAATTGGAGCTGTCTTATCACAAGAAAATCATCCAATTGAGTACAATAGTGAGAAGCTTAGTGATGCTAGAAAGAAATGGAGTACATACGAACAAAAATTGTATTCTTTAATAAGATTATTAAAGCAGTGGGAGCATTATCCAATAGGAAGAGAGTTTGTCTTGTTTACTGACCATTTTTCCCTAAAGTTTTTACATGCTCAAAAATGTATTAACCGAATGCATGCTCGTTGGATATCTTAAACAAAGATTCGATTTTGTGATTAAACATAGGACAGGAGTTATAAACTGAGCTGCTGATGCATTAAGTAGAAAGTACAACCTCTTTAACACAACTAGAAGGAGAAATAACAGCATTTTAAAATCTACCAGAGAGTTATGAGAATGACCCAGATTTTCATACTATTTAGATCAAGTGTTCCCAACATATTCCATCCGAGGACTTCCACTTGGTAAAGGGATATCTATTTAAAAATAATGCTTTATGCATTCCTCATACTTCTTTAAGAGAAGCCCTTATTCGAGAATTACATGGAGGAGGTCTAGCTGGACATTTTGGCAAAGATAAGACCTTTGAACTCATATCTAATAAAATCCTCATACTTCTTTAAGAGAAGCCCTTATTCGAGAATTACATGGAGGAGGTCTAGCTAGACATTTTGGCAAAGATAAGACCTTTGAACTCATATCTAATAAAATCCTCATACTTCTTTAAGAGAAGCCCTTATTCGAGAATTACATGGAGGAGATCTAGCTGGACAATTTGGCAAAGATAAGACCTTTGAACTCATATCTAATAAAATCTTCATACTTCTTTAAGAGAAGCCCTTATTCAAGAATTACATGGAGGAGGTCTAGCTGGACATTTTGGCAAAGATAAGACCTTTGAACTCATATCTAATCGATTTTATTGGCCTCAAATGAGAAAAGATGTCTTTAACTCTGTTAAGAGATGTTTTATTTGTCAGGTTTCTAAAGGACAAAGTCAAAATACTGTATTATACCAACCACTTCCCATTCCACAAAACATTTGGGAGGATCTATCAATGGACTTTGTCCTAGGACTCCCTCGAACACAACGTGGGTATGACTCGGTAATGGTGGTAGTTGATAGATTCAGTAAGATGTCTCATTTTTTAGCATGTAAAAAGACTTCTGATGCTGTAAACATAGCTAACCTATTTTTTAAAGAAATTGTTCGACTCCATGGTATCCCAAAAACTATAGTCTCTAACAGGGATGTGAAATTCTTAAGCTATTTATGGAAAACCTTGTGGACAAAATTTAATACAGATTTAAAGTTCAATTCCACTACTCATCCCGAAACAGACAGGCAAACAGAAGTGACCAACCGCACACTTGGAAACTTGATTCGATGCCTAAGTGGGGAAAAGCCTAAACAATGGGATTTACATTTGGCCAAAGCAAAATTTGCTTATAATCACATGCGAAATCGCTCTACAGGGAAGTCACCATTTGAAATTGTTTACACTAGCCTACCTCGTCTAACTGTAGATTTGTCTAATCTTCCTTTTTCGATTGATGTGAGTCAAGAGGTAGAAATTATGGCTGAAAGGATAACCAAAATACATAAAGAGGTCCATGAATTTCTGGAGAAGGCTAATTCTGGTTACAAAGAGCAAGCAAATAAGCACAGAAGAGAGAAGATTTTCAAAGTGGGAGACTTAGTCATGGTGCATTTACATAAAAGTCGACTACCCTCTGGAACTCATGCAAAACTTCATCCTAAGAAGATCGGTCCTTATTCAGTGTGCGAAAAATTGGAGATAATGCCTTAGAATTCATTTGCCCGTTGAGTATAAGATTTCACCAATTTTCAATGTCGCAGACTTATTTGACTACCATCCCCCTGATGAGTTCCAACTAGCTCCTTAGATAACTCGAGGACGAGTTTATTTTTTTCTACAGGGATGGAATTGATGTATCAGCTTTTTAATAAGCCTAGGATATGTTTGTTAAACCACCAATCAACCCAAAAGCTTAAGCTGATAGGTTATGATAAATTTAATTATATCAACACTAGTCCAACACTCCCCCTCACTTGTGGGCTTGGAAATTTAAAGAAATACCCAACAAGTGAAAATTAATATTAATTGGGGAGGAAATGACATTGTAGGGGTTCGAACTCAGAACCTCCTGCTCTGATACCATGTTAAATCACCAATCAACCCAAAAGCTTAAGCTGATAGATTATGGTAAATTAATTATATCAACACTAGTCCAACACTGTTAATTTTATAAGTTTAAATCTGTTAATGTTTAGATTTCTTTGTATTTACCTTCGATAGTCAAGGCTTGATGTAACCGGTTGTTACGGTTACCTGGTTATTAGTGTTAAGATGTATTTAAAGGCATTTAAACCTTCATTTTTGGGTTGACATTTGAATAACAGAAGATTTCTCCAAGATTTGATTGTTGATTTACATCATTGACCCCACCCAACAACCACTCAAAAGGAGGAGAACCATACCGCAATAATCCTACACCAAAGAGACTTAGACTCGAGATGGAAGCGTCAAAGCCATTTTACTAACAGAGCTCTGTTACGAACCCTAAGATTCCCTAGATCTAACCCTCCAAGGCTCATCGGTTTTCCCACTGTCCCCCAAATCACTAAGTGCACTCCTCCCACCTCTTCAACCCCTTCCCAAAGGAAATCTCACATTAGCTTCACAATAATCTTACACACCCAGCAAGGAACACAAAAAAGGGAAAAGAAATAAATCAGGATGCCACTAAGCATAGAACTATGAGAGTCACCCTGCCACCTTTAGATAAAAAAAACTTTGTTTCCAAGAAGCCAACATTTTTCTCACCTTGTCCATGACAGGATTCCATAAAGGAAGGTTTCTAGGATTACTACCAAGGGGGAGGCCTAAGTAAGAGGTAGGAAAGGCACCGGTCTAACAGCCCATTAGAGAAGCTCATCTACCCACCTTTTCAGACTCACAATTCAACCCCCAGGAGTTGACATTTACCCCTATTAATTTTAAGCCCTAAAATAGCTTCAAAAAATGCCAACATAATGTTCAGCACTAGGAATGACCCCTCCTTACCCGAGCAAAAGAAAATCGTATTATCTTCAAATTGGAGATGAGATAAAGAGACCTTCTCCTCTCCAACCTCAAAACCCTTAATAATGCCTCCTTCCACACCCTTAACAATAATCCTACTAAGGACATCCACCACAACCAAGAAGTGGAAGTGGGTCAATTGATCACCTTGCCTAAGACCTCTCGAGGCTTTAATTATACCCCTAGGACTACCATTAATTAGGATCGAGTACTTGACTAATCTAGTGCAGCTCCAAATCCAAGACCTCCACTTGTACTCAAAACCTTTTTTTGCCATAACCTTATCAAGAAAGTTCCAATCCACGTGGTCATAAGCCTTCTCAAAGTTTATCTTGAAGATAATCCCTTCCAGTTTACGACTTCTGTAATCCTCAATGGCCTCATTGGCTATAAGAGCCCGATCGAGGATTTGTCTCCCCGCAATGAAAGCACCTTGAGATTCCGAAGTCGTCAAAGGTAGGACCCTCTTCAGCCTGTTCACCTGCACTTTAGCAATAATCTTATAAACACTCGTGATCAGACTGATAGGACGAAAATCCTAAACCTTCAAAAGTCTTCTCCTTCTTAGGGATGAGGCAAACAAAAGTGTCGTTCAAGGAGCTATCAAGAATACCCCTCTCGAAGAACTCCCTAGACACCCTTTCAAGATCAACTTTAATACAATCCCAATTATCCTGAAAAAAACTCAAGGAGAACCCATCTGGGCTGGGAGACTCATTCCTATCTCACTTAAAGACCGCCTTTCTTATTTCTTCCAAGGAAAAAGGACCGTCCAAAATCATCTTTTCACCCTCAGAAATGGGAGACCAACCCAAACCCACCACAAAAGGCCCTATTACTCCCGGATCATACAAACCAGAGAAGAAAGAGAGGACTTCCTCCTCGATATCTTCCCCCCCCCCCCCCCCAACCACCTTCTGCCAACCATTTTCCAACAGGCCAATAAAATTCTTACTTCTTCTGCCGTTCACCAAACAATGGAAGAAAGCTATATTATTGTCCCCATCCTCAGCCATCTAACTTTAGCTTTTTGCCTCCAACTGGTAGATTCTCTCATAACCAGCTCTGCAAACTCCACCTTTAACGACAACCTTTCCTCCCTGAGGATCTCAGAAAACCTACCCTCCTCTTCAAGCCCATCGATAACTTTTAATCTACTTAAAAGCTCCTATTTCTTTAACATGATATCCCCAAGCACCTCTTAGTTCCAAGAATTAAAGCACCTATTTAAGGTCCCTTCGCAAACTCCACCTTTAAGGACAACCTCTCCTCCTTGAGGATCTCAGAAAACCTACCCTTCTCTTCAAGCCCATCGATAACTTTTAATCTACTTAAAAGCTCCTATTTCTTTATCCTGATATCCCCGAGCACCTCTTGGTTCCAAGACTTAAAAGAACCATTTAAGGTCCCTCAACTTCCCCATAAAGCGATACCCCTCCCCAAGTTCCAAGAACTACCACATTCCACCATGAAGGAAAAAAGCCTTAAAGGAGGGGTGATCCATCCACATGTCTTCAAATCGAAAAGGGCAAGGGCCCCACCTCAAAGTCCTAGAACTCAGAAAAGCGGCCAGTGGTCCGAGGTAACTCTGGGCCCCAGCACCTATCTCACATTACCACACTTATCCATCCACTCCTTGGTCACCAAAAATCTATCAATCCTACTATGTGCCCTTCTATTGGACCAAGTATACCTCCCATTGATCAAGGGGGGATCCATAAGACTGCAACCCTCAATGAAATCATTGAAAAGTCTCATAGATCTCGTGACTCTCTCTCACGAAGCCTTCTCCAAAGGAGATTGAACAACATTAAAGTCTCCCACACACCAACGAGGGCCACAAAGATCGAACAAGTCACCCAACTCCTCCCAAAACTCCCGCCTACCTCTCTAGACCTAGGAGGACTGTAAACCCCAGAAATCCAGGCCACCATGTTGTCAAAGGAATGAAATGAAAATGAAACAAAGAACCTCCCTTTGACCACCTCTAGAGGAGAAACTGAACGACCACTCCAAAGAACTAGGATTCCTCTGACAGCCCCCAACGACTCAATCCCCGCCCACTCCACCCTTCTAATACACCAAAGACTCGTAACCAATTGGCGGTAGTAATAGGCTCATTTAGTCTCCACTAAAATCACAACATCCGAATTCTCCTGCAAAATAACTTCTTTAACCAACCTCCGCTTCTCCCTACCCCCCAACCCCCCTCACATTCCAGGATAGAAACCTTCATTGATAACCAGATGGAGCCCCAGCTGCCTTAAAAGCTTTCTTCCTTTCATAGTTCACCGAACAATCCAACTTCTTTAGTTCCCTATCTAACTTCTTACTATCCTTACCAACCTTTTTAACACTCTTCTTGTTCAACATGGAAACACTCGAGACCAAAGAAGGATTCAGCATGAACCGCATGGATGCCGGCAGAGACTAGAGTGGCCCACCCCACAAGCCAATAACCTAAGGACCCCCCAAAGAACGGGAGCCCCGAAAGACTTGAAGAGCCAAAACAAGGGACTGGATCAGAAACAGCTCCCCCATTAGGAAAGGGATGACTTCCCCTCTCAACCCTACACCCCAAGTTAAGAGGAAAAGGTGCAAAGGATGGAACACTCTCTCCTACTGAGTAAAAAGTTGAGTGAGGCAAGACTTGACCAGGAACTGAAAAAGAATTAAACACAAACTGAGGGACCAAACATAGAAAACCGTCCCCTGAATGAATCTTATAATGAAAAGGTATAAGACCCCCAAGGCGCAAACGGCACCAACACACCCCCCGACCAAAGAAGGAAAAGGAAATGCCAAAGAAGGAGAACTTACCTAATTAGAAATCCCGTCAGAATTTACCTCAATAATCGAGTGAGAAGGATCCTTTGTGCTTGGTAAGGTCAGATGCACTCGTTTATCAGGGTTGTGAGCTTGTAGCAACTTCTCTAACAATTGCTTCGAGGCATCTTGGGAAAAATGCACTCCCTGCTCCCTAGAACAAAAAGACCAACCGTGATCCCCTTCTATCGATAAACTAAACCCAACGAAGACATTGGCCGCAATTTCTGAGAAAACCCTTCCTTCACCGAATCCTTTCCTTTTGGGTCTTCCTTCTCACCATCGAACAACTCTTGAAAATTCAAAGGGTCTGAAACCTTCATAAACGGAGTGGAAAGAAACGATTCATCCTCCGAGTAACTTACAATGGAAGGATCCAACCCATACCCTCCCTCCCTTCCCATCGAATTTGAAGGTCCAAACTCGAAGGCCCGTTCCATCTCCAACGCCTGTTCAACCACTTCACTCTCTTCATTCAAAACGCCCGACACTCTCGAAGGCCCAGGCCCAACCTTCAAGATGGAGAGAGTTGCTTTCCTTTTACCTAAACTTGAGGAATGTTTGCTTGTAGAAATCACCCCAGAAATTTTTGCTTGGGTCTCAATCGGCCCAATCTTTACTCTACTCAGTCAACCCAATTCTATAGACTCATGCCCATTCTCGAACAATCTCTTGCCAAGCGAAAGAGGATTCTCTGACTTACTGATCACGTGACTCTGAGAAGACTAATCTTTCTACACCAACCTTTCTGCCACCAGCGTCGAACAATCCACTCTCTTTCGACTGGTTTGACCTGTCGTACCCATGTAACCCTGATCATCCCAGCTCCGGCCGACAACAAACCTCACCAGAAAAAAGAAGTTCTCGTGTTTTAGGTACCCAACAAAAGGGATAAAACCATATGAATTTCCTTTGGCTCTAAAACTAACCTCCTCCATCGAAACCTTGTCTCCCACGATTTCCTGGACCTAAGGAATGCTGCAATATCTAACGTCGTGATTCATCCCCCTAAGAATGCCGATCGCCTCAACTTAGCGGCTTTAAGTCCCATGCATGAATGAAAAACTCCTTAGACAAACCTACGACCCCCTCCATTGACAACCTCTCTAGCTTCAACCGAGCTTTCACAAATACCCACTGCAAGGTTGGTGCAAAACAGTTTAAACACCAAACCCACCTTTACCCTCTTTTTAATAGCTTCTGAAATAGAGACCCATTGTGTCCGAATACTACATCTCTCAATGATGACCGTTGCCTCACAATCAAAAGCGAAATCGAACTCGAAATTTTCCAATAACTCAAACTCATCATCCCCCTTAACTTCAGACACATCTGCCACCACTTACACAAACAACCTCTACTCCACAAACCCAGCCCCCAACATCTTGGGACTTCCTTTTCTCTCCTCGAGCGTTCGAACAAGGGAGGAGAGAAACCCAGAAAACTCACCACTCAACGCACTCCAACCCTTGCCATTCGGACCCTCTGGAATAAAAATAGACGACCTTCTACCTTTGAACGACTCCAAAGACAAAAGGCCATATCTCCCCTCCAAATTTGATAGAATTTGGAAGAAAATAATAGCCAAAACCAGTCTTCTTCTTCTCCAAAAACCTGTCGCGTTGCCCGCCTTTGAAGTTGCCACAAGACAGTCCTGAACCCAAGCTACCATTCCCAACTCTAGCTCCACTTTCCGTACCTTCGACCAACTACACTCCTCAACGATGATCTTCCTCCCACACCCACTCTTACGAAGGAAAAAAGGTCTTTTGATCTACTAAGACCCTTTTCATCATCCTCTTGATCTTTAAGCATGAAGGACGATAAAAGTTGAGATAGGGAAGCCCATTCTTCAATTTCAACTTCGCTTAGATTTCTTCTCAAGACAAGGTTCCAAGAACCAGCCCTTTGATTACAAAGATCAATAATAGGAGCCTCTTTAATGTGACTTGACTTTATCTTGAGTTCGTCATAAATGAAGCCCGAGTGCATTTAATGCAACTCCATCTTGTTGTAAATTTGGAGAGCATTCTACGCATCTTCCTTAAAGTTCATATTGCACGATTGAGATGCCTTAGTTCATATCACTCTTGAAGGGTGAGCTAGCCCTTTTGGGTCATATTTGGATCAACCCCTCAGGCTGGCCCAATGAGCTTACCATTAGGTCAATTCAAAAATATAATATATTTTAACAAATATAATTTCTAATATTTTTTTTTCCTAAAATACATTTTGATACCTTAGATATCATAATTTATAGTTAATAAAAAAATTTTAAACATGTAAAAAATTAATAAAAAACTTATTAAAAATAAAATATTAAAAAGAAAATTCATAATATAAGTAGAAGTAATAGAAATCACCAAAAAGTTTTTAAAAACTTAAATAGTAAATATATATTCAATAAAATTTTAATAAAAATTGGTTTAAAAATTCTAAAAAATATTTTATTAATGTCCAATGGGTTGGCCCAAATCTAGCCCAAACTTTGATCCAATTAACCGACCAAATTCAAACATCCTCCGATGACCCAACAACCAATGGATCTAATAAACACAAGGACTGCAAAACTAAAATTTCTTCAAACCAAAATTTCAACTTTTAAGAGTCTTCTAGAAAAGATGCACCAAGAACAATGTTGAGAATCCCAAAACTCCAATATTGAACCGTTAGGAATGACAAAATAGAAAAAATTTGAGGAAACCAATCCTTTAAAGTAACATTGCCACACCAAAGGTCATGCCAGAAAAAATGCGTCTACCATTTCCCATTTTAAAGGCAGCAAAAGATTCAAATCTCTTCCAGTATTTGGAGATACTCATCCAAGGACTCCTTAAACTAGAATTGTGTTTACCTGCTGTATGCCACTCAAAAGACGATTTTCCGTGCATACTAATTATCACCTCCCTCCAAAAAGCATGTGTCTCGTTCATAAAACGCAAACCCCTTTGGCTCGTTCTGATCAAATGATCTAGTTTTTGTTTCTTGGATGAGAACGAAATTAGCATTCCTCCAGGCAGCTTTCTATTTTGGAAAAAGCTTATGTAATGCCGCTGGGATGAGCAGCGACTAGATCTAAAAGTTCATATCTGGAGGGAGGAATGGATACTTGACCATGTCTATTCCAAATTTGAAGCGTCTCATATCTAGATTGAGAAGGATGTCCAATGATGACGAGCGTGAGAGAAGATGGTGATGGTTGATGGTGGCAGTAGATTTCATTGGAGGAGGAGAAAAAGGAGTGGAGAGAAGAAGCGGGGGAGAGAATAAATTATCCTTGTCAGCAAGTCTATGTCTAATCAACTAAAGAAAATATAAAAATGATTATTTTTTTGCCACTTCATCTAAATCTGCCATGTCACTAGAATTCAATCAGCAATTTAACTAACACATCATAGTCAAGGAACCATTTAAAGTGTCCATTTTGAAACCTCAATGACCAAATAGACACCAACCTCAAACCTCAAGGACTAAAAGTGTATTTTCCTCCAAAAAAAAAAAATATATCATAATAAAAGCAATAAGGGAAACAAGGGCAATAATGAAGCTAAAAAAAATCGACCAGACTGTCCCTGTTTTTTTACTGTGATTTCTGAAATATCCCACTTGCACCCAAAAAAAAAAAAGTACCTCATCAACTCCAGGAAATTTGAGTCCCATTTCTGCAGCTTGCTGCGGAGTGCTGGCCAAGTAAACAGAAGCCCAGTTCTTGCTGCCGAATAATGTGTCATTGTCCTTTGAGCCTCCGGAAAAAACTTTATTAAGAGAGCACCAATCAACTTCCAAATTTTCTGTTCCAATTCCCTCAATCTCGTGAGTGGAGAATTTCTTCTGCAGATATCCACTTGCTCCCTCCTCCAAGAGTTTACCATGTCGTCTAAAGCCCAGCAGACATTATATACATATGTGAAATGAAAATCTCAGTTCTTACAATCACAGTATCATAAGGGCTTGCTATACCTCCTTACAGGCCTTTGGGTTTGAAGGGTCTTCTCTGCGTCAGATACAGATGCAAGAAGATCACCAGTTACCTGAGACCCTACCCAGTGTATCCTCTTTTTCCAAGCTTCAGTATAGCAACCATTAGAAGCCTCACTTTCAATTTGCTTGAAGAGACTTGGTAGCTCGATACCAGCACCATCAAGTTGCTCCTATTCAGAGAGGTAATTAAATAAAAGCATCCTGGATAAAAGAAGACCATAACTTACAGAAGTAAAATATCACAGAGCATAAGAGACACTCCAGATCATACACGCAACTCATAAAGAATATTACGAATATACAGATAATATAAATTTATAAGAAGACTAAAATATCAGAAAAGCTTCAATACTGTCAGAAACTGCTAGAAGAAATGTCACCTTGAGCTTTTATTTTTTGATCAAGAAAACATCTGTATTTGATTCATGAGAAGATGGTGCATGGTTTCTAAGTTTCAGTCTCCTCTTTTTGTCTCGTTGCTTGGGAGTTGTACCTGTATCAAACTTTGGCTGTCTTAGTTGGCCATTTTTTGGTTGTATTGTTTAGGGGGCTTTATTTGGTTGGTCTATGTTGATCTTTTGGTCTAGTCGTTGGGAAGTAGCTTCCTGTTTTTAGTTGCTTTCTTTTAGAAGTTCTTCATGTGTAAGTTGTTCCTCATGGTGTGTCAGGAGTCGTCAGGGGCGTCTGGGGGTATCCTTTTGATGTGGGATGGTAGTGTGGGTTCCACTCTTGGGTCGTTAAAGGCTTTAACTCGGTGTCAATTTCTTTTCGGTTCCCTGCGGAGGTGGAGGGTTGGGTTACTGGGGTTTATGGGCCTCCTACGCAACAAGGGAGGAAGCGGTTTTGGGAGGAGTTGGGGGATCTTTTCGGGTTGTGTGGCCCTTGTTGGTGTTTGGCAAGGGATTTTAATGTGGTTTGAAGCCATCTGGAGAAGGCTCAGAGCGGAAGGGTTACTAGGTCGATGAAGTGCTTCAATAGGATGATAGAAGAGTGCAGGTTGTTTGACCCCCCTTTGGTTAATGGAAAGTTCACCTGGTCTAACAGCCGGTACAAGAGCAGGATTGATCGTTTTTTGCTGACCAAAGGTTGGATGGAGGAGTTTCACAATGCGAGGCTTTCCTTGGGTCCAAGGATCACGTCCGACCACTGGCCTATTTGTTTGGATTCGGGGGCTTTGAAGTGGGGTCCCTGCCCCTTCCGGTTCGAGAATATGTGGCTATCTCACCCCTCCTTTAAATCCTCCTTTCCTCTTTGGTGGCAAATGGAGGTTTCTGGGAATCGGGAGGGCTTTAGGTTCATTAGGAAGCTGCACACCCTCAAAGGGGTGCTAAAGTCGTGGAATCGGGAGGTCTTTGGGGACTTTCGTATTAAGAAGAAAGAGGTGTTGGGCCGGTTAAGGTTTTTGGATAGCTTGGACGAAGGGGAGCCAGGTCTTTGTGTTTCTGAGAAGGAGGAGTGGATGAAGCTTAAAGCGGAGTTTGAGGAGATTGTCAGGAAGGAGCATATTAGCAGGAGACAGAAAGCAAGGGTGAAGTGGGCCAAGGAAGGAGATTGTAATTCGGCCTTTTTCCATAGAGTGGCTAGTGGAAGGAGAAGTAAGAATTTTATTAATGTTCTTGAGAACGGGGAGGGGGTTATGCTGAAAGATGACAAAGAGATAGAGGAGGAAGTTCTCTCTTTTTTCTCCTCGTTGTATGGCTCGACTGGTGGCCCTAGACCTTTTGTGGATGGGGTGGACTGGTCCCCTATCTCCTCTTCGGACAAGGATTCTCTTGATTCTCCTTTCACCCCGGAAGAGATTAGAGGGGCGGTGTTTGAGTGTGATGGGAATAAGGCGCCCGACCCAGATGGGTTCTCTTTAGCCTTCTTCCAAGAAAATTGGGAGGGTTTGAAAGATGACTTGTGGAAAGTTTTTAGAGAATTTTATGAGAGAGGCATCATTGACAAAACGGTGGGTGAGACCTTTGTTTGTCTGGTTCCTAAGAAGGGTAAGGTTACGCGAGTGAAGGACTTCAGGCCTATTAGTTTAGTGACTAGTGTGTATAAGATAATTGCTAAGGTGCTGGCTAATAGGATAAGAAAGGTGCTCCCCTCGACGATTTCTAAAGCACAAGGGGCCTTTGTAAGGGGTAGACAGATTCTGGATCAGGCTTTGATTGCAAATGAAGTCTTAGAGGATTATCGTTCAAGAAAGAAGGAGGGGATTCTTTTTAAGACAGACTTTGAAAAGGCCTATGACCATGTGGCCTGGGATTTCCTGGACAAGGTTTTAGCTAAAAAGGGCTTTGGGTACAAATGGAGGTCTTGGATGTGGAGTTGCGTTAGAACTGTTCAGTTTTCCATCCTGGTCAATGGTAAGCCTAGGGGAAGGATCCAAGCTTCCAGGGGTCTAAGTCAAGGTGACCCTCTATCCCCCTTTCTTTTCTTGGTAGTGGTAGATACTTTGAGCAGAATAGTGTCAAAAGGGGTGGAGGCTAACATTATATAGGGCTTCCAGGTTGGGAGGGCCCGGGTTTCCCTTTCTCATCTCCAGTTCGTCGATGACACTCTTTTCTTTTGTTCTGACAGGGAGGATTCCTTCCTTAATCTGAATCAGTTCCTTAGGTTCTTCGAGGCGATTTCAGGGCTTCGGATTAATCGAGGAAAATGTCAGCTTTTGGGAATTAACTGTGATCCAAGTAAGTTGGCGAGATGGGCCTCTTTAGCAGGTGTGAGGTTGGGAACTTTCCTTCTTCCTATTTGGGTCTTCCCCTTCGCCATAATCCAAGGAGTCTCTCTTTTTGGGACTCGGTCCTTGATAAGGTTCGTAAGAGATTGGCCTCTTGGAGAAAGAGTTACTTCTCGAAAGGGGGAAGACACACTCTCATTCAGTCGGTCCTCAGTGGGATTCCCTTGTATTTTATGTCCCTCTTTAGGGTTCCTGGTCAGGTCAGTAAGGTTTTGGAGAAGTTAATGAGGGACTTTTTGTGGGAGGGGGTGGATGAAGGGAAAGGGACTCACCTAGTGAGTTGGGAGATTGTCTCCAAACCGGTAGACCTCGGAGGATTATGTATTGGTAATGTTAGGGCTAGGAATAAGGTCCTGTTGGCTAAATGGCTTTGGTGATTCTATCTTGAAGTTGATACCTTATGGCATAAAGTCATTGTAAGTAAGTATGGGCCTTATCCTTTTGAGTGGACTGTTGAGGGCGCTATTGGCACTTGCAGAAACCCTTGGAAAGAAATCTCTTCTGAGTTTCCTGTTTTTTCGCAGTTCGTGAAGAGTGTGGTGGGGGATGTGAGGGGTACCTTTTTCTGGGAAGATAAGTGGTTGGGAGATGCTCCCCTCTGTTCCTTGTTTCCTCGGTTGTATCACCTGTCTTGCTTTAAGAACCAGACAGTGGCTTCAATCCTTCATATTGAAGGCCCTATGTCCCTCTCTGTAATCCCTCATTCCCCTTCCTTTGGCTTTTGTCGGGCTTTGACCATTAGGGAAACAACTAAGGTCGTTGAGTTGTTGTCCATTCTTAATTAGGTCCAGTTGAGTCCCATGAGGGGGGATGTTCGTCTTTGGAGCCCTTGCCCTTCGCAGGGCTTCTCGTGTGGGTCTTTCTTTCAGTCGATTGTTAACTCGAACCCTTCGAGAGATTCTGCTTTCTCCTCGCTATGGAAGGTAAAGGTTCCCAAAAAGGTTAAGTTCTTTTTGTGGCAGGTTTGGCACGGCAGGGTTAACACCCTTGATCGGATCGTGGCTCATGGTTCTCCTTTAGTTGGTCCTTTTTGTTGTATTCTTTGCAGGCGGGCAGATGAGGACTTGATCCATATCCTCTGGGAGTGTGCTTTTGCACGTGGTGTCCGGAGCTGTTTTCTAAACGAGTTTGGCTATAGTTTTGCTAGGCCTCAGAGTTGTACTGATTTGCTTGTGGAGCTCCTTCTTTTTTCGCCTTTTCGAGAGAAATGGTTGTTTTTGTGGCAGGCAGGGGTTTGTGCTATTGTTTGGTGCCTATGGACCGAGAGAAACAATAGAATCTTTAGGGGAAAGGAAAGGTTGTCTGGTGATGTTTGGTCCCTTGTTAGATTCTATGTTTCTCTCTGGGCCTCGATGTCGAAACTTTTTTGTAATTATTCATTAGGTCTTATTTTGCTTGATTGGAGCCCGTTTTGTGAGCGGCTCCCCCTTTTGTGTGGGCCCTTCTTTTTTGTTGGCCCTTGTATTCTTTCATTTTTTCTCAATGAAAGTTTGGTTTTTCATCCAAAAAAAAAATGTAAGTTGTTCCTCATTTAATTTTTCATTTCATCAATGAAAAACTCTTTTCCCTTACAAAATTAAAATTAAAAGACATCTGTGTTTATATTACATCTATATAAAGAGTGATGGAAATGTGCATATTTTGTTCATCAATCCACTGTCACTAAAAATTTATATGGACCTTCCCCCTGGATTTGATGTTAATAAGTACAATGGGAAGGTGTGTTAGCTAAACAAATCACTCTACGTTTTAAAACAGTCTCCACACACTTGGCTTGGTAGATTTACAAAGGCAGTTTGCAAACATACTCCAGCTCAAACCGACCATACCCTGTTCTACAAGCACTCACAAGGTAAGGTTACCATCCTTATCGTTTATGTCGATGATATTATTGTGACAGGTGATCACTGTGAGGAAATGAAGAGACTAAAATAGGCACTTGAAAAAGAGTTTGAAGTAAAGGATTTGGGGACGCTTCAGTACTTTCTTAAGATGAAAGTTGCAAGAAACAAAACTGGTATCTCTGTATGTCAAAGAAAGTATGATTTGGATCTCTTGAAGGAATCAGGAATGCTCGGATGTAAACCAGCAAATGTTCCAATGAGTCCAAACCGGAAGTTGAGAGAGTGCTTAGACAGGACTCCGGTTGATAAAGGGCAGTATCAACATTTAGTTGGGAGATTGATCTACTTATCCCACACCAGGCCAGATATTGCATTTGCAATTAGTGTGATAAGTCAATACATGCATGCCCCAACTAAAGAACACATGGAAGATGTGTATCAAGTCCTTAGGTATCTTAAAGGTACTCCAGGGCTTGGATTATTTTTCAAAAAAGATAATGAAAGAAAAGTGAAAGCTTTTACATATGCAAATTGGGCAGGATATATGCAGGATAGGAGATCTACAATGGGATATTGTACCTTTGTGTGGCGTAACCTTGTTACATGGAGAAGTAAGAAATAATCGGTTGTTGCAAGAAGTAGTGCAGAAGCCGAATTTCAGGCTCTCTCTCATGGTATTTGTGAAATAATGTGGCTAAAACTTCTACTCCAAGAACTTAAGATCAGGTGTAATAGCCCAATGGAAGTCTATTGTGATAACAAGGCTACAATTGCTATTTCACACAACCCAATGCATCATGACCGTACTAAGCATGTTGAAGTTGACAAACATTTCATTAAGGAGAAGCTTGAGGAGAAAATTATAAACCTGATGTATGTTCTATCATCAGATCAAGCTGCAACTATCTTAACAAAGGGATTATTGAAACCTGAGTTTGAGATATTGTTGATCAAGCTGAAACTATTCAATCTGCATAGTCCGGCTTGAGGGGGAGTGTTGAATTAGTTAGAAAGTTGTTTAGATGATGTGGTTTGTTAAGTAGAAAATAAATATTATAAGAGAATCTCTTATTTTTAGGGAAGTTAAATAACTAAACCCTAGATTTAGTCTTCTCTTGTAATCTATAAATAATGCCTCCATTCTTCTGTCATTCATCTGTGAAAAAGAAATAAAAGAAGTTTACTCTCCTCTCTCTCTATGCTAGCATGTCTCTCTGGTGTCTCCTCTGTCAACGTTTTGCTTTGTCTTCTTTGTTTCTATGGAAGTGAAGAGTTGTTGTATTCGCAATACTAACTTCTGCATATGAGGTGGAAAGGACAAGTGTTTTGTGGAAGGAATGAACAACAAACAAAAGATTTCTCTTTCTTTCTCTCTCTTACGTTGGTTTGATGTTCCTTGGTTGAACTCTTGCAATCTTCCGTACACTCGTTTTTTCATAAGAAATTTTGGAAGGATTTTGGGACCATTCATTTATTAAGTTTAGACCATCCCTTGGTTGGCACTATGAATATATCGTTTGACCTCCCTTTGGAGGAAGAAAGAATGTTCATGTTCCTTTTGGTTTTGATAGGAAAGGATGGGTTGTTTTTTGGGAGATGGTAAGAGAATTTCTCTTAAAACAGGGGGAGATGAAGCATTCAGCGCCTATTTCTTCTACTCAGATTAAGGAAATTGAATCGTCACAGGATGTTGTGGTGAAAAGCAAGCACAAATTAAGAAATTATGCGAAAGTGATTAGACAGGATTCAAGCTTTCTTTAACGTCGTGATCATTTGAAATGCCCATTGTCTCTTCTTTCTGGGTTAGGAAAGAGAGAGAAGTGGTGGATTTTAATTTCAAATTCATTTTGGTGGTTTCTAGGATGCTTGCTCACTACTCTTGGAAGGATGTTCAAACCACTTTAGAAAATTATTTCGAGTTCAGAATTTCAATTAATCCTTTTCTAGATGACAAGGCTTTGATAAAGATAGATGATGATTTTTCTGATTTGAGTTTTGATGGAAAGTGGAGTCTTTTCGGTGATCTTCATTTAAAAATTAAGCATCGGTCCGATAAGAAGCATTCCCATCCATAATTTATCAAGGGTTATGGAGGATGGATCTCTATAAAGAATTTACCTTTGATATATTGGAAACATTCATTCTTTGAGGCTATAGGGCAATATTTTGGTGGTTTGATCAATATTTCCTCCCAAACACTTAATTTTATCGATTGTTCAGTAGCTGTAATTGAAGTTGAAGAAAATATTTGTTGTTTCTTCCCCGCAGAAATTGATGTCAAGGGTGAAAATATCATAAATTTTTCTCTCCTTTTTGGTGATATAGTCTCATTAGACTTTCCAAGCAAGAGAAGTTTGAATCATGGTAATTTACCTCTTAAAGACTTTACGAATCCAGTGGATTTAAAGAGGGAAAATCAGGTAATGGAAGATGAAGGGTTCATTTTTTCAAATGAAGATGAATTGATGAAAGCTGTTGAGGGTTCAAAGGTCCCTATGGTGCATGACAAGAAATTTAATTTGGACGGTCTTTATGGTTTAAAAGACGATTTCACACTTCAAGAAGAGCAGCCAGTTCATTCAAGCTTTTCTCTCTCCCATCAATTAAATAAGGAGGCATCCACATATTCTGAAATCAATCCTTCTTCTTTACAAGGGGACATTCGGGCTTCCAAGGCACCTTCTTTTCAATCAAAGCCAAGATTTATAAAAGCTTTCCCTCTTCATTATTCTCATAAAAAAGAGCTTCCATCTATCATTGAATATTCAGAGTCTAATTCAGGTACTTTAGAGGAATCTTGTGTTTGTCTTTTGGTTCATTCAACAAATTGTTTAGAGTCTCCCATTAAAGATTCCAAGCTGCAATAGTCTTTTTATCCCACCAAGACTTTTAGCCAATCAATTGTTATTCTTCCTGGTTCAAACATACAATTTACCAAAGGTGTCTCAAGCCCTTCAAAACCTAAGGAAAATCTATCTGGTATTGATTCAAATGGAGAATCGGTTGTTAGTGTGAGTAGTGTGGAATCAGATTGTCTTATATCGGAAAAAAAGTAGGCTAATCAGTTTGAAAAGGTTTCATTTGCAAAAGCTTTCAAAAACCTATTTTCAAATGAAGTTAATGAGCAAGGTGTTGATGTATCTAGAGGTGTAGTATCACCATTGATTTCTCCCCAAATTACATCCAAATTTGCTTCTCTTGTGGAATTCAGATGTGGACAATCCCCAATCACTCACCAACCATTAAAGCTTTCTAGTGAATTCTTCGTTTAATCACCATTGAAAGTTGTATTCAAGGTTTGGTTTTCTGCTTATGATGATTGGAGGAATTGAGTAGATTCAGTCTCATCTCTGAAATTGAATTCTTTGTTGACATATTTGTTTCTTCTGAGCTTTCTTCTTTTGAGTTTGATTTTAGTTTTGCAATTAAGGTGTATTATTGGTCTTGTGCTTGTCTGAGGAGAGGAAATTGTTTCAAAAAAGTAAGTTGCTTTGGTTTTATAAGGTTTCAAAGGATTTTCCACGTCAACCTTCTTTTTTGGTCTGTTCGTTTCAGTTTGGCCCATCTCAAGACTTCATCCTCGTGTTCTCTTTCCAATTCTTTGCGGATATTGCTCTTCAAGTTTTATGTCTTTCTTGATTTCCATTTATTTTTCTTTGTAACCTGCTTTTGATGTGTTCCTCTTGCTTTCTGTTTTTTTTTTCCCTTCCTTTTCCCTATGGAGGTTTTGTATTTTGGAGCATTAGTCTATTTTCATTATATTAATGAAAAGTTTTGTTTCCTCTTCAAAAAAATTTGAATTTAAATCCCCTTGCTTCTAGGTGCAGCCTACAATCAACACTCAACTAAGCGACCTAAAGGTCTTAATCCATTGGGAGCGTCAATCTATCTAAAAGGCATTTTGGGTACCTTGTGATCTAATTAGGTAGCAATTTCCATCTTTCCACCTTGAGGACAACGTGAAAGTTGGGGACGAAGGCCAGTACTGATAGTATAAGTAAACCTCCAATCAGATTAACATACGCAAGAAGGACAGCAACGGGCAAACCCATAACTAGGTGGAATTTGGTGGAAAAAAAACCTCTGTACAAAAAGGGTGGAGTGGGAGCCTTTGACAGTTATTAAGCATGTAATAAATCTGTTTAAATCTATTTTCAGAAGAGAATAGACTTCTTAAAGAGCTTGTTACGATCTTTCCAGAATTTCCATAACATAGTAACTTGCTCTTTGGCTATACCAATTGTCATATCAAACTTCAATGATAGATTATAAAGAAATTTCAAAGCATACATAAAATGCAAAGTCAACATGAAAATGGTTTAAAATTATAAAAATAAATGTCACTAGAAAGTCAAAAATATAGTTAATTGCAAAATACTACATGAAACTAGATATAAATTAAAAATATATATACAAACACTCAACATAACAGTATATTCTACATAGGCTAAATATATAAAATGGTTCCTAATCTTTAAAAAAAAAAACTCTTATTTTTGTCCTTAATCTGTTAAAATTCTCAATTTTATACTTACTATATTAAAAATTCTCAATTAAGTCTCTCCAAAAGAAAAATAGTTAAAATTTGTTAACCGAAATCTTATTGGTAATTAAATTATTGTTTTTTAACATATTTAGACACTTAGCAAAAATGGATTTTGTTTATGGGTGTGTCGAGTTTCGTGTGTCAAGTAGCATCCCAGTGTATACAAATATGTTAGCAAAACAATATTTTAATGATATATCAACTCTTTGTTAACAATTTTTTTTACCAAATGGCCTAATTATGAATTTATAATACATTAGGGATAAATTTGAGAATTTTAAAAAATTAAGTGCGAGATTGAGAATTACTTAAAAGACTATGGATCATTTTAAATATTTAGCCTTCTAAATAATAGTCGGTTAATAATCATATTTCACATTAAAACTAGACCAACAAACTGATCTCATTCCTTGTCTCTGTTTCAATCCTGTACTTTTGTGTCTCTTATGCTCAATTGGAGAAGTATTTTGTAACTCCTCCTTTGGATTGAGGCTTTTTCTCCCCCTTTTGTAATTTCATATATAAATGAAATTGTTTCTTATCCCAAAAAAAAATGCGACCTAACCAGATGCATATTCTCTCACTGCTATGATCAAATTTAGTTGGATCTTAACAAATTTAGGTATTAAAATATTAGTTCGATGTTAAACATGCTCAAAGGAAAAGAGAAAATCATACCAGTAACTGAGCACTCTCAATCTCAAGCTCATCAAGCACACCTTGCCACTCTTCTATCAAAGTGGCCATTTCATTTGCAACCGCAGTTTCTAACTGTAAGACAAGAAAGCACATTATTGATGGTAAATATGAAAGAATCCAAAACGACAGAGACAAGGCAACAACTAACATCATCACCATTAAGAGTCAATGCCAATTCTTCTCGAACTTCATTCTCCACTTTGGCAAGAGACTCCTTTTCAAGTGCTTCTTGAGCCTCTGCAGCCTAACATGAGCATAAGTGAACCTTCCTAGATATTTCTTGCTAGAAAACTGAGAAATATACATTAAAGAGAAAGCCCATACAAAAGAGGGGATATCTATCCCCACAAAACAAATGATAAAAGCATACAAACTCCACAAGGGAGTGCAACAAGAACAAAAAGACAAAGAAAAGATAAAAGCATCTCAAAGTAAACAAATAATCGATAAAGAAAATTCAACATTAGACTTTGAAAGAGAACACCAAGAAACATAAACTTCTTTTGCGATGGGAACAAGGCTGCCAAAAGCCAGAAAAAAAATCTCGTTGAGAAAACACCAGAAGAGACTAAAAAACAATGATTGAAGAGCACCAAAACCCATTCAAGGCCAGCCAAAACGTCCGTTTAGCCACAACGAACCAAGACTACTCCCATCAAGCTACACCAAAACCCATGCCACTTGCACTTGCACATGTCATTGACGAATTTATTATAAGTGAGACTAAATCACATTTAAGCTTCCAAATAGCTACTTAATAAGTTAATATACTTCCAACATCTCTCTAAATAAAATCTATTTTGGTTTTTACTTACTCTCTCGATTGGTCTCTCGCTCTTGCTATATCAATCTCACTTCTTTCCATCTACCTACCTCTATATTTTATATCCCCCTCTCTCTCTCTTTTTTCATGGAATCTTCTTTCCTAATTTCTTTCTTTTTGTATTGAATGATACGATCTCATATTCATGGATATAAGTGTTAAAAATAATGTTATATGGCTTGATTTAAAATTTGTTGAAGTTTTCGTTCTTTTTCACAAAATATCCATCGAACATTGATATTTCTATCGACATCTCCAAAATTCAAAACCTCAACAATTTTTTTGGACATTGATGTCTAACTCTTGAACTCCATTGCTGCAGAAAATCTCAACTACACATTGAGAGAAATACAATGGTAGAGGACAAAATCTAGAGTACTTTCACCATGGTTGTGATGGGATAAAATTCACGGGAGGGTAAGTTTGTTGGTGAGGATTCTATCAGAATAGAAGCTAAATATCAATACTACGATCACAAAACATTAGGAACATAAATCCTTGAAGCTAAGAGAATAATATGACACCTTACTCTCAACTTCCAAAAACTCAGCCACCAAATCCTCTATCTCTTGCTCTGTCAAAGGTTCCTGCTCAATGAACAAAAACAAAACAAACAACGAACATACCATACTTGAGATTATAGAAGTTAGTAGAATTGAAACAGATATTAATACCTAAGTATCAACTGACTAGCAAGAAATGAAGCTACAAGTGAAACCAAAACTTCCCAAATACAAAGGGAAAAGTTAATGTCGCTTGCCTCGAGATGCAATTGCTCGTCCTGCCCAGATGTCGACGGCCCATCATCTTCTGATTCATCGATAAAAGAATCGCTAGACGCACTCCCTACATCTTCGACGTCTTCGTGCTTTTCCTCCATCTCAAAATCAAAACAAAACTAAAAAGTTCATAAGTTAAAAGGACATGACCTATAAAACATGCTTGACGGCAGTACTTGAATGGGGAATGATGCTTCTAGAGGTTCAAACTTCGAAGAAACGGATTGCAAGAACGAGCAGTCCCCTTTCTTGATTCAATTTCAGTTGCTTTAGTTTGGGAATAGATTTCGAAGGAACGTTGGTTGAAATCAAGCCCCTTCTGCGCTCAATATTTGAAAGATGTTGAAAGAGTTGAAATTCAGACCACCGTGGTGGGGAGTTCAAAAGTCGCAGAGTATCCAGAGGTTTTCGGGGCCGATGCTCATATTATTTGTTGTATTTGAGGTATTTAGTAGGGATGTCCACGGGGCGGGGCGGGGCCGGGGAATGGATTCCCCGTCCCCGTCCCCGCCCCCCATTTCATTCCCCGTCCCCGCGAAATTCCCCGTTTAATTTCGCGGGGATCGGGGCGGGGATTCCCCGCGGGGAATTCGCGGGGATCGGGTTCCCCGCGGGGAATTTTCCCCGTTCTTTTTTTTTTATCTTTTTTTTTTTTTTAAATTTATTCTCAACCATAATAAAAAATTATTTCTAAATGAATAATTTTCAATATAATTCTATTTAAAGTAAATGTTATAAAATTTCCTAATAAAAATAATAATAAAAACAATAATATACCATAAGTAAAAATACTATAATGTCGAAACAAATTAATTTCTAAAAATTCAAATTTCAATATTACAACATAGACTTTAATTTTTTTTTATAACGAAATATTCTTAAACTAATTCCTACTATAGTTTTTTTTTTTAAAAAAAAATTCTATTTATAGGTAATAATATATATATATATATATATATATATATATATATATATATATATATATATATATATATTATTATTAATCGGGGCCGGCGGGGCGGGGAATCGGGGCGGGGCGAGGCGGGGAATATATTCCCCGTCCCCGTCCCCGTTTAGCCAACGGGGAAAAATCCCTCCCCGCTCCCTCCCCCATTCCCCGTGTAAACGGGGATTCCCCGCCCCGTTCGGGGCGGGTCCCCGCGGGGCCCCGGCCCCGCGGGGTAAATGGACATCCCTAGTATTTAGTTTATGTACCCAAAATTCAAAACTAATAATAATAAGGGAAAAAATCATTTTTACTCTACACTTGGCAAGTTGAATTCATTTTAATCATAAACTTTTAATTTCATCCATTTAAATTTTCAACTTAGCAGGTTGTATCAATTTTAACCATAAATTTTCAATTTCATCAATTTAAACCTCAAACTTGAATAAGTGTATCAATCTATACCTTAAGTTTTCATTTTGATCCCCATTAAAAATGTTTTCCACACATGTCCAAAACCACGTATTGTTCTATAACATATGCGTATTTGTTATTTTAAAAAATAATAATAAAATTGCTGAAGAAAATTAGAGTAGACTCGACATAATGTTTTTCAATTTTAGAGCATGACTTTGCTTCACTTATTATCTTCTCTGATTCCGCTACTTTTTTTATTTCATTAATTGAGGGTTTTTCAATTTTAAGACAAGATTTTACTTGATCCATCAACTTTTAATAGAAACAAAGCTTATTTGTACCATATTTTTTCTCAATTTAGTACTCTCATTCTTGAATTGGTCGTCAATATTAGTTTTTTTTTTTTAATTTATCTTCGGCCTCGAGCTCAATTTGTCATCCATCTGCCAGCGGATGCAGAGCTTTCGGAATCGCCCTCATTGGAATCTTTGTTCCCTTCCTCTCCAACATCGATGTCACTTTAATCCTTCATAAGATTGTCGACGGAGGGCGACAAGGTTGGCTACAACCAGTTCATTGTGTCCATGGGCGTCACTCTTTCCACTGCCTTCCCTATTCACTCCCGCATTTTAGTCGAGCTCAAACTCCTCACCATCGTACCGAAGTCGACGAAACCACCATAGTTGTCTTCACCTTCAATGATGTCACCGCCCGAATCTTCTTCATACTCGTTGTCGCTGGTATCGACACCAAAAGCAAGAGAGAACACAAGAGTCCATTTGTTTTTGTATGGGTCCTACTTCGAGTGTCGAGTTTGTGGTTTTCATGATGGTGGTGACCCAATCTTGAATGATTTAATTATTTTTTTTGATAATTTTTAAAAAAAAAAAAAAACAACAAACAAGTACATATCATAGAGCAACATGTGCATTTGGGCATGTGTAGGAAACCTTTCTAACGGTGATTGAAATGGAAATTTAATCGATTGTGTAAATTGATACACTTATTCCAGTTTGAGGTTTAAATTGATGAACTTGAAAGTTTAGGGTTAAAATTGATACAATTTGCCAAGTTTGAGGTCAAAATTGATTTTTCTCCTAATAATAATAACTAAAAAAATTTATTTTTTCTTTTTTGTTAAAATACTATTTTGGTCCTATACTTTGGCCTTCATCACACTTTAGTCTCTATACTTTTGAATGTCAAAATTTAAGACATGTATTTTCAATAAATCTTAAAATTAATCCTTATTATTACTTTAATGTTTATTTTTATCAAAATTGATTAATAATAATAATAATTTTAATGCGCGAAAAGACAATATATTTCCTAAATTTATAGAAATAAAGCTAATAGAGACTAAATTGTTTTAGAAAAGTTAACAGTAAACTAACAATAGGGACCAATTATATTTTTTATTGAAAATACATAGACCAAATTTGAACATTTGAAAGTACAATGACTAAAATGGAATGAAACCCAAAATATAGGGACCAAAATGGTATTTTAATATTTTTTGGTTTTTGAGTTCAACACTTGCAAGAGTGAGGGATCAAACATTTGGCCTTTGGGACGGTAATTGGTGATTTATCTATTGAGCTATGCTTGAAAAAAATAGTGATTTATCTATTGAGCTATGCTCGAAAAAAACAATTTATATCATTAAACTCGTAGATTGAATCAATTAAAACCCTAAACTACTCATTGTACCAATTAAACTCCTAAAATCAATTAAAACTTTAAACTACTACTAAGTGCACTCAACAAAAAAATAATACAAGTGGTTTTTCATCTCTTATTCTTCTTTTATTTTATGCTTTTTTTTTTTAGTTCAACAATATATGGGGATGGAAATTCGAACATTTGATCCTTAGATCAAGAATATAATTGTTTGGATTTATGCTCTAAAGTCTCATAATTAATGTTTTATTATTTAATAATTATTTAATTACTTTTATTTGTCATTTATATTATCCATTACATAAAAATCTAAAGTTATTAATATAATCTTGAACAATATGTGGTTGACGAGAGGATCATGTTCAAGAAATAACCTAAAGGAGTTTACAGTATATGGATAAGGTTTGGTGTCTTATCATGTTCAAATTATTTGTAAAGTTACAAATAATTTGATTCAAATCATTTATGTGGAGACATGTGAGTGGGGTATCACATACAATGAGTTGGTGTAAAACTGGACCGCGAAATATTTAATATTTCTTTATAAATCCGTTAATTGAGAAGATTAATATTTCATAAGATGATCATATGCGACTCGATCTTAATCCTGAGTGAGTTATGAACTCCTACCTAAGTGAGAGTGACTTTTGTAGCCGATTCAATAAACATACCATTTTGGGGACTTGACAAAATAGGGAGATGGGAACATAGGTTTTCACAAGATGGAATCTCCTCCTTTTCATATAGGGAAAGTAGATGAGTAATTTCCTTAATTGATGATTTCGAGACTTGAACAATGGGGTCCCACCAAATCTACCCCTAGGCTTTTGATTCCGAACCCGCGCTCCCAACAGTAGGGGTGTTCAAAAAATTTGATGACCCGAAAACCTGTCAACCCAACCTAACCCATATAGTTTGGGTTGGGTTATCAACTTATTTGGGTTGGGTTCATGGGTTCACCTAAAATTAGTTTGTGTTGACTTGAACCAACTTGAACTTATTATTAATTTTAAAAATTATATTTTATTTTTACCTACTATACAATTTGTATACGTGTATTTATTTTATTTAATTCCATAATTTTTTTTTAATTATTTATTCTTCAATAACTCTTAAAAATACATTTTTAAGTCTTTAGAGTGCAATTTTTCATAATATAAATTAAAATTGAGTTGCTAATTTTAATTCAATGTTTAAAAATAAATAAATAGATGATTTACATATTGTACTTGTTTTCATCTATTTTCCTTTTATGATACAATGGCTTGCTCTTGAGTCGAATGGAATTATCTATCTTTCTTTGATTTCTATTTTTCTCCATCGACTTGCTTCAATTATGAATTTAAATTCAAAAGAGCAATTTTCAATAATTAGAGTCTTACCACAGACTTAGATGTGGAATTCTAGCCTCCTAGTAGCCCCCATTCTACATGCTTATGATTGACAAATAAGGAGATCAATTTGTTGTGGTCGACCTTGGCCTATGAGGCTATTGTCGGTCTCGGCTTCACATGTGCTCTACCATATTTTGTCTCTGTTTGCTTTTTGTTTGATAAGGAGACATATCATCTTTTGTTGCTTGCTTTTGTTTAATAAGGAACATGCCATTTTTGTTGTTTGCTTTTGTTTAATAGGGAAGCATACCCCTTTTATTGTTTGCTTTTGTTTAATAGAGAAACATGCCCCTTTTCCTTGTCTTCATTTAATAGAGAAACATGCCCCTTTTCCTTGTCTTCATTTAATAGGGAAGCATACCCCTTTGTAGCCCCCTACTTAAGGAGGAAATTGTTGTGGCAAGTTCATACTTAAGTGCAATGTCTCTGTGACTCAAAAGGAAGTAATTCTCACTTATTGATTCTAAGAAATTTATACACTTGCATGAAGAAAAATAAAAGCAAATGATTATATCTAGACCTATCCATTAATAAAGAAAACAAAACAAATAGGAGATGAATCTTCTAAAACTCCATTGGAGTGTGGTTGGCCTTGGCCTTGCCATGGTGAAGAGAAGCTACTTCTTGCATCTATTTGACTTCCTTTAGTGCTACGACATAGCATTCTCTGGAAATCTTATTTTCTCCTCTTACTAATCATGTTCCATTGTTGGAATTTTTAATAGCTAATGGTAAGTGGAACCCACCACTTTGAGCTCATGCAGTGTTGATCTTCCTAGGATCACATGGTATCCTGCTTGCAATTCACAACCAGAAAGTTGATTATTTTGGTCACTATGTCCTGTCCACTACCAAGGTGATTGGAAGTTCTATGCAACCTTCGATGGTTACCTTTCGTCCACTAAATCCCACTAATGGTGTTGAACTAAGTTTCAACAGTTCTCTCCCTAGTTTCATGGCATTGAATGTTGTTGTGCAAAAACTCAATATGCAAGCTACGCAATCGAAGGTAGTAATTGGTAGACAAGGTCGACCCCACGATGACTAAGTAATGCAAATTTTGTAAACTTGAGTACTACTGATGCTAATTCTAAAGCAATTAAGCAACATAAAATTCACAATAAGCAAGCACGACACAAGGAAATTAAACTCTAGCAA
Organism: Trichosanthes truncata; assembly: GCA_033996785.1. Taxonomy (NCBI): domain Eukaryota; kingdom Viridiplantae; phylum Streptophyta; class Magnoliopsida; order Cucurbitales; family Cucurbitaceae; genus Trichosanthes; species Trichosanthes truncata. Next base: position 28,487,395 of record JAWPNB010000004.1, on the reverse strand, counting down.
TTTAAAGGAAATAAACAACTAAAATTAATAATAAACAAGTCAAGAATCAAATGATTAAGACGCTGGAATTTATGAAAGTTCACTCCTAATTTTAGCTCCCTGATGCTGTGTGATGCTATAGCATTGTGCAGCATTACTACACTGTGTAGTAACAGAAAATCTTGAAAATAAATTTCGAAATTTATTCTAATCCCCAAATTGCAGTTTTAAAGAAAAGTTTAACGTATGTCTATGAAAACCCAGCTTTCAAATACATGGATAGCCCAATCTCCCTAAGTTTACAAGCTAAAAGTATATGTCTATACCCTTGAATTCATCCCTAATTCAAGACATGAACATACTTGTATTGCCGATGCTATTATTTTAACATTTTCATAATTAAAACAAACTTGTAATCTTTCCTAAGTTGATTACTCTTAAGAAGAACAATAAAAATAAAAAAAAATAAAAAAAAAATCTTGATAGTGGATCTTGTATCAACTATCCAGGTGTCGTTATTTATTCTTCACCAAAAATCTAGTAAATCAAATTTACTTGAGTGTTCTTCTTATTCTCACGAGTCCGTGTCAGAGTCTATTTATTTTGATCTTTCTCCTTTTATGTTTTTCTTATTTGAAAATACCAAAAATATTTCTACTTCAAGGTCTCACGAGAAGCTAGTATTTCTACTAGCTTTGGTTTGTTTTGTAGATTCCAGGAAGAGAGGCCTGAAGAAATGGGAGAATTTCTATGTACCTCGAGAGACCACCTGAGCATTGTCTAGCTAAAGACGTTAAAGGAAGCGCTTCTTGGGAGGCAACCTAAGAGTTTTCTTTCCCTAGCATATTTACTTGGTTTGTTGTTTTTCTCTTCTAGTATAGGTTGTTTTTGAAAAAAAGTGCCAAGTAAACCTCGTTCCCATTTTGCAGGACGTCGATCACACTAAGTAACCTCCTAACCAATTAAAGGAATTTTCATGGAACCGTCTCTCATCTTATCAGGCCAGTATTATTCACTCATTCTATCATTGTCCATATTTATTTCATTGATTATGTTACATTGAGGGCAATGTAAACTTTAAGTTTCGAGGTGAGTAGTACTTTGTTGTCCTGATAATTCTGAGCAAAGTCTGAGCAAAATTGTTTTCGATCTTAAGCATGTTGAATGATTTATAATGCATAATGATTGATTAGGATAACCAAGGAAGTAATCTAAGTGATTTTTTTTTTTGGCAATAGAATGACATCTGAAGCATGTCTTGAATTGAGCATATCTGAATTTTATCTTTGATTTCCTTGCAAAACCATGAGCACATAACTAACTTTCTATTATGTTCGAATTATAGGATAGTTTTATTGAGTTTAGAGGCTGTTGTCACCCCGATAGGCTTAAGAACTAATTGATAGTTGACTTGCATGAAAGTTAGTGATTGAAATTTGTTGAAATAAGAAAATCTTTTATCTTTGTTGATTTTTTTTTTTTTTTTTTTGCATGTTTAAAGAAAACCAAAGCATGTTCCACCAATACTATGTGCTTAATGTATGGGCCATCCATTGAGCGAGTGTTCTGGATAAGGATCTCTATAGTGGAAGTGTGAAAGCTAGGGTCTCTGTAATTAGGAAAAAGATAAATTTGGGGTTAGTAACCCTTGTGAAAAAAATGAATGCTTAAGTAGATTGCTCTATGTAGTGTGAGAAAACTAAAATTGGAACTTAGGGCCAGTGTTGGGGGAAAACGAAGGAAAGACTTGGTAAAAGTTTCTTAAGTCAGTAGAAAATGATAGAAAGGAAATTAAACGCACACACACGCAAGGAATAAGATAGATAGAATTTAAATTGTTTGAGGAAAGGTATGTTAAGACTTTATTATATTGTTTTATATTAATTAGATAATTGAGGCTTGAGTCATGATTCTTGTATTAAAATATTGTGAAATTGTTATTTTGGTTTTGTTTTGCTCGAGAACTAGCAAAAATCTAAGTTTGGGGGTATTTGATAGTAGATAAAATAATGTTATTTCTTAGCTTAGTTTTATGCTAGTTTTGCTATGATTGTGTGTACTTTCATGTATTTTAGTGTATATTTTACAGAAACCGAGCAATTGGAGCAAAACTGGAGTTTTGAGAAGTATTTGGAGAAAATTGGAGCTATATTTGAGGATCCAAGTGTTGAAGAGAATGAAACAAGCTTGTGAGCCCGAGAGTATAACGTTGCAATGCCACCTATAGCGTTGCAACACCATACAAGCAACCTTTCAAAATTGGAGTGCAGCGACATAGCGTTCCAATGCTACTTACAGCGTTGCAACGCCAACCCAATTGATATTTTCCTTTTTTATTTTATTCGAAAGGACAACGTTGCAAAGCTGCCCCTAGCATTGCAATGCTATCTTGACACTATAAAAGAGAAGTTTGTATTTCGTCCAAAAGGGAGCCATTTTGAGAGACCAAAAACTCTAAACTCGATTCAATCTTTGTCTTGAGACCTAGAGGAGACTCAAAGCTCGAGATCGCGGGATATCACGATGGGAACGAGTGTTGGCACGCATCCTTCAGTTTTCTCTCTTTTTCCCTTTGCTTTATCTTTTGAATTTGGAATTTTTGTGGACTGTTTATCTTTGTTTTAGACATTAGTTTGATTGTATTGATTGAATGCTTGGTTGATTTCTAGTTTATTTGATATATTGACGTCTTTTATGCATCTCGTTTTTATTATCTTAAACTTTGGCCATGGTTTTGTATGTTAAACTCGAAAGGAATGAACATTTCACTCCACAGCGGAAACATTGGATTGTCTTTGATTTTATTTAAAATTTAACTAAAAATTAAGGTTAAGCAAAACATACCTTGAAAATAATATTATTGAGAATATTCTGGCGGGTCTTTATCTCCTCCACAAAGTCTTCCTAACTATGACTCTCACACAAGATCAAGGCTTGTGGAGCCTTTTGAAAAAAATATTCAAGGGATTTGAGAGAAAAAAGTCTAGAGAGAATTCTCTAATTCTCTATTAAGGATATGTGTGTTCTATGAAGAAAATGCCCAATGGCTCACCCCCAAGGTTCTATTTGTAGTGGTATAGGGAAGATAATTAAACAATATATTTTAATATACAATGTATTAAAATATATTTATCTAACCAATTTGAATCTTATTCAAACCTTTTAAAATTCTCTTACGACATCTATTTCCTAATTTAAATCCAGTTCAAATTTAATAAATATATTTTCTTTAATATATCTAATATACATTAATTATTTTAATATTATTGCATCAAATACAATAAATATATTTTCCTCTTTCATATTTAATATATCTAATATATTAAATATTAATTTGGACACTTCAAATATTAATTTGAACATTTCAAAATTTTCTTTCAACTAAATTGATCTTTTAGTGTTACTATGAGCTAGCAAGAGGACCTTATGGACCTACAGATTATAAGCTCCAATGATACAAAATTAATTAATTAAACTCTTTAATTAATCAATTTTAATTCATTAACTTTAGGATCACTACACTATAGACCTAAAGTTGCACTCTTATGCACTGCAGAACAAGTTGTGTCCATTGATATAATCACTACATGCAAGTTGATCCTTCACGAGTTGTTCGTAATTACAGCTGGGTCAAAAGTCTGTTTTACAATTATAATTATATTTTGCACCTTCAGTACCACTGATCATCTAATGAACAATTTTTTTATGATATAACCATAAACTAAGTCCCTCTCGGGCCAGTGAGAGGGTGGGGCCCTATTGTTCAAGTCCCAAAATCAGCACTTAAAGGAACTACTCATCTACTTACCCTATAAGGGAATAAGTGAATTTCATCTTGTGAGATTATATTCCTAGCTCCCTATTTGGTCAAGTCCCCAAAATGATAGGCTTATTGAATCGGCAACAAAAGTCACTCTGACCCATACAAATCAGGACAAGCTCTCACAGGCAGGAGTTCATAACTCACTCAGGATTAAGATCGAGTCACATATGATAATCCTGATGAAATATTAATATTCTCAATTAATGGATTATATAAGATACCCCAACTCACATGTCTCCACATGAACGATTTGGATCAAATCATTTGTAACTATTACAAAGTGGGTTGTATCAATAGTGTTACCAGGATAAGACACCCAACTTTATCCATATACTATGACTCTTTAGGTTATTTCTTGAACACGATTCTCCTGTATGTCAATCACATACTGTTTAAAATTACACTAATAACCTTGAATTTTTCATATAATGGATAATATTATATTGCAAATAAAATAATCAAAATTATTATTAATTATTAAATAAATAATTAATTACGAGACTTTATGGCATAAATCCCAACAAAACTAGATTTAGCTCGACAGAGTAACTATAGTTAAAGAACACTAGATGTATGACTAAGTTAATCTATTGCATGAGAGTGAGTAGGTTAATTCTAGAAGCCTTGAAAGATTGATTTAATGCCATGTTTATGAATAGAAATAGACCGAGAGGTTGATTTATTCTTTTGCATGAACTCAATTGGGCTTGAGAGAGTTAATTGATTACATTAGAAATTCTTGGCTTAAGATTGTTAATATAAAATCAATTCATTAATCAATTCAATTAGGGCTTAATTCAATAAACCATTATGTTTATCAAAATTGGACTCCACAACATGTAAATATTAGTTTAGATTTTATTTTCTTTTTATTTCCAAGTTTTGTTTCCCTAAATAAAAGTGGGCATAAGTAACTATGGTACTAAATTAATCTAAGAACTCCAATTACTGTGATCGATCCCTAGCCACTACTATTGCAAAATTTTAGAGGTCCAGTTTATAAATTTATCTAATAGAGCCTTCAACAAGCTCATTTATCAGCAACATATTCTCTTAAGCTTTCTCTTGGCCTTTGCTTGATTGTAAGCAAGTGCATTTGAGGCTTATGTTGGTGCCTAGCCCTTAAAAGTTGTGTTACAAAAGCTTTAGCTAGCTTTTTGAAGGAACCAATGGATATCTTCTTCAATTTTCTAAACCATTCTTTAGTCGATCCTATAAGAGTAAAAGAGAAAGCATGACATCGAATAGCGTCTGCAACTTCATGGAGTTCCATCCACGATTGATAAGTATCCATGTATTTTATTGGATCACTCTTACCATCATAAATTTATATCGTAGGTACCTTGAATTTTATAGGAACCTTAAATTCCAGGGTCTCATAAAAAAAAAGGACCAATTTGCTCAATTAGGGACTCCAAGTCGAAACTTTCGACTTCTCGAGGTTTATAGACGATCTTCTAAATAGTTCCCAATTCCTTCTGGATCTTCAAAAACACAACTTTCCAAGGTAGATTCTCAATTTTGTCCTCAACCTCGGTCTCGGTCACACATTTCACTCTTCATTTTTCTTCGATAAAGCTTTGTAGATCGAAGCCCGTCGTTATAGGTTTCGTGGGGGATTGCTGCACGTGCTAGAGTAATGTGAATATTTCAGCAATAATATGATGTCTATGCGCAAGTGTACACATGCATTTGTAGCAAGTGCTAAGTCAATTATCGTATCCACAGAGACCACTAATCTTCTATTTTACCACAAATTAATTATCACTAAACTCAATTTGTAACCAATCAAATTCATCAAGGAAACGAAATAAAATATATCGAAAATGCTGGAACAAAATACTTGATAAAACAGAGTTAACAGAGGAAAGGTAAATAAATAGAGAACGACTAAACTTGTACTTTGAGCTAATTAAAAGGCTTGGATTAGGGGTAGTTTTCGTTTTAATCGATTCTACAAGTTAAGTACATGTTCATTTCTCTCAATCCACTACAACTTACATGACATTCTCCCGAATCACTTGAAATATGTTGTTTCATTCCCATTACTACAACGATAATTAAACCCAATGTAATGTGTGTGCATTAGGTGAGTGATTATCCCTAACCTCCTCACTTAGCTAGTTACTAACCCTAACACGGGGCTAATATGTTTTTTAAGCTTTCAGCCCCTCTTATTCTTCCCATAAATTAGAGAAATGCTGCTACAAATTCGTTGGCCAAATGGAAATGAGCCAAAGAAATAAAAGCTCTTAAAAATCAAATTGAGCTAAATGAAATGTACTCAGCTATAAAATAAATCAAAACATCCAACCCCTAATCCTCACCTTAAAGTGATTAGTTTATAGTGCAAGGAGTACAGAAATTAAATCGAAATACAACCATAATGTAAAATAGTGCTAAGAAATCAAAAAGAAGAAGAAGAGGTATCCATAATGTTGCCACAAAAAGGTTGAAGTAGCATTCGGCCATAGCTTCAATGGAAGATCCTTCCTCTTTTGGAAATATTTCGGCAGCTCCCCTTCCAGACAACATTCTTCTTATTTTCTCTATGTTTTCTTAATTTTCTTTCTTTCCCCTCTCCATTTTGTCCAAAAACGGTTGCCCACTATATATACCTCACAAATTTGTTCAAATAAGGGCTGATTAGACAGGACCCATGAAATGGCGAGCTCCCATTGGTCGAAATAGGCTGAGTCATCTAACATTATCCAACTCATTTAATGAGCTGCCTTTCTCACTGGTGAAATTCGTGTTGGCTTAAATTACCAAATTTGCTCCAGCAAAACGTTGTAGAATCTGCTACTCTTAACTTCGAGAGTCCACCTTAAATCAAACCCTGAATTAATCACATAAAGCTCATTAATTACGATAATCTTGCTCTAATAAGAATGTTACTACCTCAAAATCAAACCTAGAGAAAAAGCAATCAAAGTTAGGGGATTTTCAAAACAAATTGAGATAAAATATGACAATTCAATCCTAAAATGATAGTCTATAACTCTTATTCTAAGAGTTATCAATTTTCGATCAGAGGGTTGGCCTGGGCCTCGGATGGGACTCCTTGGGACAGTCTGGATCATAGATTTCAGTCCCCTTATCTTACTGGCTTTGGTGCACTCGTCTATTTGCGGCCTCTTTGACGAATTCCCGCCAAGGATCCATTTTTCTTTCAATTTCTAGATAGGGGTGATAGGACCAATAAAGTCCTATTTAATCATGCCTAATTCTTATTAGTTGGATCGTTTTTATGAGTTTTAATGTTTATTTTGTAGGAATTCGAGCGAAAGGCACATTTTTGGAGTATTTGTCTGTGTTTCAAGTTTAAACGTGCTAATTTGGAAGTCATTCGAGCACCCAAATGAAGAAAAAGGAGTAAAATGAACAAAAATCCCGAGGAGACAACATCAAGACGACCATCAAAGCGTCGAAATGCTAAAAAATGAAGATTAAAGCATTTTTTACCCAAGGCTGGATGCTTAGGCGCTACGACAGGTTCTATAAATAGCACAGTCTGCTGCCTAGGGCTGGAAGGTCCGTTTCCAGACCTCGTTTTGTGACTTTTCTCTCCATTCTCTCTCAGTTTTAGTCTGATTTAGGGAGATTTGAGTTTCGTGGCTTACATTATGGCCAATTGCTTCAATTCCGCCATGTCCGTCTAGACAATTTTCTTACCAATTCGCGGTTTTATTGTGTAAAACATGTAACATTGTGAGATTTGTGTTTTGAGACTATATTTCTATCATTTTATGGTGCTTTAATTTTAGTTTCTATTATTCAAGCATGTGTTATGGCTGATCTAACAAGTTAGCTTTAATTTCGTTGCTTACTGCTATACGTATTAACTTGTAGATGTCCTTAGTTATACGTTTGATGTTAATAGCATACAGGCTTGGAATCACATTAGCGTCTAGGAGATTATGCACTTCATTCACTTTGCATGTGATAGGCTTAGGATTCAAGCACACAATTGAATTACGTTCGATAGGCCAATTGAATCTAACTGTATTGTTTCATCCAAATCCACTACTAAAAGCTGCTAATTAAAATGCATGGAAGAATAGGTATTTAGTAAGGTTAAATTTTCTCTTTGCTTAATTTTCAGTTTAATTAAATTTGTTTTCATTTGGCTTTTGTTGCACAAAATCCCCCTCCAATAGTGTGATTGTTCAATCCAATTTAAGAAAGCATGAATAACTAAAACATCGTCTCACTGCGTTTGACCCGTCACCACTGAGTACTATAAATACTTGGTGCCAATCGGTTTAAATTTATTTGACGTGTCTGACAAGCACGCTTAAGGGCATGGATTTCTCCCATGTCCTCGACCATTGGTGCTTTTCCATTGGTCAGATCTTGAACAAGTACGTCTTCCTAAGTCTTTGCAAACGAATTTTGTTTGTCTAGAATATCCAAAATTCGGTGCCCATTAAGCCGAAGGCAAGGAGGAATGGTCAACCTCATCCTTCTTTGGTGGTGGTCGCCATCTGAATCTTTTCCATTGAGATTATGGTAGTTTTCGTTGACCTGGTTACTCATCCTTATGGATCTTGTATGCAGATTTCACAAGCAAGTTGTTTCTTTCCCACAAATGGCGCCAACTGTTGTTGCCAAAATCTAAACAGTATAACACACCAGACCTTCACGTGACAACAATCGTAAAATTTATATTGAAGGGGAAGAACGTGGCCTGTAAAATAAGTAAAAGCTTGGGTACCAGTGTGGTACTTGCCACACAGGCTCTAATGCTTAAGTTAGCTAGGAGTTTGTTCAGTGCAACAAGAGTTTAGGGATTAGGATCGAGCATACCTTTTTTAGGTTGAAGAAGGGTATTTATCTGACTCTGTTTAGGGTTTTTGTCTATTTCTTCGTGATTTAGGAAGAGAACGAACCAAACCGAAATGAACCAGAGAACCACGGGTCGGGGCCATGTGAGGCAGAACAGTGCCCAGATTCCTTTCATTTTCTTCATTTTCTGGCCCTATTTATCTGTGTTGGCACGTTTTCGTTCCTCATTGGGCTTCTCTTTATGGATCTTGCCTTTGACTTCTCTAGTATTTTGGGTTTATCCCCTTGGTCCAATTTCACCCATAACATGTCTCATTAAATGTTACATACCCACACTTGCTTTATTATTGTCAATTATTTATTTTGTTGAGTTGATAGTTACCTGCCTCATTAATTCTTACTTACCCACACTTAATTGTTTTCTGTGTCATTTATTTCGTTGGCAATTTGCTGCCTCATTAAACCTTACTTACCCACAGTTAATTGTTTTACTATACTAAATTCTTTTACTTCTCTATAAATAAATGTTTGGTTGGACTCTCAACTCAACTCACCTCTTAAGAGATTGAGGTACAATTTCTTTATATTGGTTTGGTCTCTTTGATTTTTGTCATTTCTAATTCATATTTTTTTTTTTGTTCAATCTCATATACTTTCTTACATTGGATGTAGGTTTTAAACTCTTTCCATTATTTGAAAGAGACATTGAACCGTCGTGTGCTAAACAAAGGTCTTCCATCTTGTTCTTATCTCTTTCCCCCACTCATAATCTACCATTCTTTAAAGTATAATACCACTTTTTTAAAAAAAAAAAATTGGTACGACTTTATTTCTGTACTTCATTACTCATGTTATTATTATTTTTTTTTGTAGGTGCCCAATATTTTATATGTGTTTCGTATATGCTTAGATATCAAGTTTATAATATTATGTCATTTTACATTTATATATTGTGTTATTTTGATTTGTGGTTCATGGATATTGTTCAATTGAATTTTGTTCCCTTGAGAATTGAACGTAACTTTGCACATATTTTTTACCTTCATCATCATTACATACTTTTAAACTTTTGGTTATTTATTTACTCAATTGAAATTTGTTTAAAAATACTTCTGCTAGAGAGAACATACTATTAATTTTAGTTTTACTTAATTATTTATTTGCTCATAAAATAGAGTTTCAGTTGGATCTAGAATTAGATTTGAATTATTTATTATTAGTTCCCGATGGTAAGTCGCGGTGAGGCGCAGTGAATCCGTTGGTAAGCTTTCTGGTGTACCCTTGCCTCTTCAACAGCCTTGAAGTATCGAACAAGAGAAATAAAGAAAGACTGACATATCACTTTAATAAAGCTACTTTATTAAAGATAAAAGGACAAGCACAGTTGGAAGCACGTGATGAAGATTCGTTCTTATCTTTACTTTTTCAAAGTTTATCTTTTCTTTTGACGTTTTGTAATTATTTTGTACAACTTTATTCGCTTTACTTTATCACTTTTAAAAGTAGTTTGTTTTATTACTTTTTAGAAAGTAGTTTGTCTCATTGAGAAAGATGGAATCAGTCAGGGTCCTGTCCTGTCGATTTGAATCTTATCTCTTAGTTAGCTTGTTTTAATTTTCGTTTCAAATCTATGGTCTATAAAAGACTTCCGAGTTGTATTCATTAGGCATCGAAAAATATTCACATGCTTTCCTTGTGCGATATTTACTCAGCCTCCTTACTCTCAAAAACACTTTGTAAGAATTAGATCCTAATTCTCTTTTCTCAAGGAAGAAGATAGAATCGAATTTACCTTGATGCTCAAGATCAAGAGTAGAGAAAACTTGTTTCTAAACTCAAGATTCGAATCACTCCACAAGCAGTTTGATCAATGCTACTTGAATGATCCTAGCATGTAAATCTAATCACAAAAAATGCAAATAAACAAGCTCATGGCTTAAGAAGCAAAAAATGTAACTTTCAATCAAAACATGGTCTCAAAATCTCTCTAATTTGCAATACATCTTAGATGGCTTTATATAGCCTTTAAAATATAACCAAAAATCAAATTAAATGGCATATTTAAGAGTGTAACCTCCACAACATTATAACCATAATAAGCCACTGCTCAAATGTAACCTAAAACTTATGAAAAAAACTTAAAAACTGAAAATTACATAGTAGAGGGGCATAATTCGAGATTAAATGATTGCATCAAACCTTCTTGGTATTTGTAACCATTCATAAGTAAATGAAACTCCCTTTGTAGTGGGTAGTTCCATTAATTGATGCTTGACTTGCATTAAATGAATCTTGAGATGCACTTGAGTTCATTTAATGCAACTTGACTTTAATTTTATTGCAACTTGAGTTTAACTTGAATCTTCATAAATGAAGTCCAGGTGTATTTAATGCAACTCCATCTTGAAGCCCTTCTTTATTCTTGAATAATGTTGTAGAATTCATATCGGTATTATAAAGCTATGTCTTTTAGATTGATAATGTTTAGAATGAACATGAATTTGAAAAATGGTTTTAAATATGATTTGGTTAAATTATAAATATATGTTTCAAACTTTGATAATATTTGATAATTAAGAAAACAATAATTTAGAAACATTTGTTCTACATAGATTCAATGAATATGAGTTTCAAACATGCTTTGAAACATGGTTTGGTCAAATTATACAACAATGTTTTTAAGATTGATAATGTTTTGAATGAACATGAATTTGAAAAAAAAATGGTTTTAAACATGATTTGGTCAAATTAGAAATTTATGTTTCGAACTTTGATAGTATCTAATAATTAAGAAAATAATAATCCACAAAAATTTGTTCTAAATAGATCAAATGAACATGAATTCCAAACATGCTTTGAAGCATGGTTTGGTCAATTTAAAAATCTATGTTTTAGTCAACTTTTTTTTTCCTTGATTGCATCATTTTCTTTCATGTCAACTTGAGACAATTAGCTTAGGTGATAATTTATATTTAAATTTACTATTTCAGAAAAAAAATCACATTATATTACTTTAATTTTATATCTCTTCTTATCAATTTTTTTGTATATCTCTTAGTCCTATAATTTTTTTATATTTAATGTATATTTATTTTCCATTATGAAATCAATTGGTCAATTTAATTACTACTGTCATGGGGCATTCTTAATTAATATAGTCTTACGAGTAGAAAATTTACCCAAATACAACCTAAATATAGTGGAAGTATCAAAACCTCTAGGATCCTGTTATAGTGAAGGATCTTACAATGAAAAACATCATATTTCACACTATCTGATAAGATTTATAGTTGGATTGGTAGTTATGTATGTAGACATCAACTTCATGGTACATGAAAAAAGATTCGTCTAATTCACGAAGATGACACAACCTGCTATGAGAGTAGAAGAATGGATAGAAGTTGTTTCACAATTTTGTGTCATATGCTAAGGACAATTAGTGGCTTTAGAGGGACACAATTGGTTGATGTGGAGGAGATGGTTGCAATATTCCTACATATACTAGCTCATGATGTTAAGAATAGAGTAATACGCAGGCAATTTACGACGTTTAGTGAGACAATATCTATATATTTTCACGTAGTTCCCAACGTTGTCCTTAGGATTCACGAGATGTTATTAAAGAAACCAGAGCCAATTACATCATCATGTTCTGATGAGTGTTGGAAATGGTTTCAGGTTAAAACTTATTCAATTTTTTTTATAGGAAACAGAAACCATTTCATTAATAGATGAAATAGATTACAAAAGGATAACCTATCTTTGAGTAGTTACAAAAAATACCTCCACTGAGTCATGAGGTACAATAAGCTATAATTATAATAAGGCAGAGAAAGTTTACTCCGAGATAAAGCACTAAAAGATGTAGACTCAATAAAATAATGAATATTGGTAGCATCAAAGTCATTTAATTTATATACATCAGTTAATTGACTAGACTTATCAATTTATTCATGTGATTTGTCATCCTAGAATTGTCTAGGGGCATTAGATGAGATCTACATTAAGGTGAATGTAGATGTTATAAATCGCCCAAGATCCAGGACAAGGAAATGTGAGATTGCAACCAACGTCCTAGGGGTTTGCTCTTAAGATGGAGAATTTATTGATGTCCTTCAGGGGTGGGATGGGCCTGCTGCTGATTTTAGAGTTTTGATAGATGCAATTTCAAGGCCCAATGGCTTGAAAGTTCCTAAAGGTATACATGTATACCCTTTCATACCCTTTGTATCATGACTGGAAATCTCACAAAATCATGTTTCGTGATACAAAATATTACTACCTATGTAATGTTGGGTATCTTAATGCTGGTGGATTCTTGGCTCCGTATAGAGGACAACGTTATCATCAAACTGAATGGCGAGGGGGGAATCAACCAACTAGCCCTCAAGAATTCTTTAACATGAAACATTCCTCGACCAGGAATGTGATTGAGAGGGTATTTGGTGTACCGAAGGGGAGGTGGGACCTTCTTAGGGCAAAGTCTTACTACCTAGTTAAGATCTAGTGTCGAACAATAACAACATCTTGTCTACTCCACAACCTCATTAAAAGAGATATGTTGTTTACTCCACAACCTCATTAAAATAGAAATGTTGTTTACTCCACAACCTCATCAAAAGAGAAATGAGCACATATCCATTGTTTGAGAAATTAGATGGACCACCCTCTAATACTGATCCCTTGAGTGATGATCATATAAACTTTGTTGAAACATCAACTGAATGGAGAACTTGGAGAGATGATTTAGCTCAACAAATGTTCTATGAATGGAAAAGTAGATGATGAATACAATTCTAAGTCGTATTTGTTGATTGAATTATGTTTGTAATTATAAATACTTATTACGTAATAGAAAAATTTGTTATAAAATTGCTCTGCTATTCAAAATTTCATGAATTAGTAAACTTGAATTTCTAATGCACGTGTGCATGCATATACATCAGCAAACGATAACAAAAACTGAAAGATGTATGGAGCAGATTTGAGGATAGTAAACTTATAGTCCCTCCTGGAACTCGTACATGGCGAACTCATAACGGCACATTCATGCATGGTTATTTGACACAATTGGGAAAGTTGATAAGTGAGAAAATTCCAAATTGTGAGCTACAACCAACTAACATGGACTTTAGAATTAGGGTTTTGAAGAAGCAATACAATGAAATAATTGAAATGTTAGGCCCATCCTGTAGTGGATTTGGTTGGAATGAGGAGCTAAAATGTGTCGAGGCTGAGAAGAATATTTTTGATGAGTGGGTGGTCAGGTTGTCGAGGCCCGCCAAAATTAAAATTGGCTTCCTACTCTAACTTGTAGAAATAGTGGACCAAGTTGATTTGCCAAAAGAACCAATGTAATCAGTTTCTCAAATTAAATTTGCACAACGAAAATAAAACAGGGGGTTTTAAGTTTTATTAATAAAAAATAAAATAAACTGAAAACAAATAAATGTAAGGATAAAACTGACCTTGCCAAAGTTTTCAATTCAAGGTATGGTCTCATCCAATTGCAATTCTAATCCTGGGTTTACAAAAATAAATTGAATATTAACCAACCACATAGTCTACTTATTCGGAAAAGTTGTAATAAGTTTTATTCCCCTAATTCCATGATTCTAACAAAGCATTACAACGTTACATATTAACCAAACAATAGCATTAAGAATTATGGGAAGTCTAAGACGACATAAGATAGCTACACCTAATTAATTTCACTTCTTTAATCTAAGAGTCTATCATGCAAGCTATGAAGCCATGAAAAATATACACATGAGTCAACCTTATTGCTACTAAAATCAAGCATTAATTTATGACAATTACGAATCACAAATTTCATGCATGGCAAACGTATAAGCAATCAATACAACTGAGGTGTCAATTCAATCAATGAAAGCTCATAAAAATAAAAGCAAGAATAAAAGAAATTTTGGGATTAATGCCCTAAAGCCTCGTAATTAATAATTTATTTAATAATTAATAATAATTTTGATTATTTTATTTGCAATAATATTATCCATTATATGAAAAATCCAAGGTTATTAGTGTAATATTGAACAGTACGTGATTGACATACGAGAGGATCATGTTCAAGAAATAACCTAAAGGGTCATAGTATATGGATAAGGTTGGGTGCCTTATCCAGGTAACACTATTGATACCGCCCACTTTGTAATAGTTACAAATGATTTGAACCAAATCATTCATGTGGAGACATGTGAGTGGGGGTATCTTATACAATGAGTTTGTATAAGACTGGACCACGAAATATTTAATATCTCTTTATAAATCCGTTACTTGAGAAGATTAATATTTCATCAGGATGATCATATGCGACTCGATCTTAATCCTGAGTGAGTTATGAACTCCTGCCTATGAGGGCTTGTCCTTTGATTTGCATGGGTGAGAGACACTTTAATAGCCGATTCAATATGCCTACCATTTTGGAGATTTGACCAAATAGGGAGCTAGGAACATAATCTCACAAGATGGAATTCACTCCTTCCCATATAGGGTAAGTAGATGAGTAGTTCCCTTAAGTGCTGATTTCGGGACTTGAACAATGGGGCCCCACCTCTCATTGGCCCGAGAGGGACTTAGTTTATAATTAGATTATAAACAGATTGTTCATTAGAGGATTAGTGGTACTTAAGGTGCAAGATGTAATTATAGGGGTAAAACGAACTTTTGACCCAGCTGTAATTACGAACAACTCGTGAATGATAGACTTGCATGTAATGATTTTATCTATAGACATAACTTGTCGTACAGTGCATAAGAGTGCAACTCTAGATATATAGTTGAGTGGCCTATAGTTAATGAATGAAAATTAATTAATTAAAGAGTTTAATTAATTAATTTTGTATCATTGGAGCTTATAATCTGTAGGTCCATAAAGTCCCCTTGCTAGCTCATAGTAATACTAAAAGATCAATTTAGTTGAAAGAAAATTTTGAAATGTTCAAATTAATATTAATTTGAAGTGTTCAAATTAATATTTAATATATTAGATATATTAAATATAAAAGAGGAAGATATATTTATTGTATTTGATACATTAAATATTAAAATTTGAAATGTTCAAATTTAATATTTAATTTGAAGTGTTCAAATTAATATTTAATATATTAGATATATTAAATATAAAAGAGGAAAATATATTTATTGTATTTGATACATTAATATTAAAATAATTAATGTATATTTGATATATTAAATAAAAGATATTTATAGAATTTGAATAAATAAATATCGTAGGAGATTTGAATGAGATTCAAATAAATATAAAATATATTTTAATATATTAGATATTAAAATATAATATTTTAATTATGGCAAAGATTTTCCCTTGGTCTCTATAAATAGGACCCTTGGGTTGAGCCATTAGATAGAACACACATCTCCTCAATAGAGAATTAGAGAATTCTCTCTAGACTTTTTCCTCTCTAATCCTTTGAGGATTTTCTTTCAAGAGGCTCCCACAAGCCTTGATCTTGTGTTAGAGTCATAGCTAGGAAGACTTTGTGGCGGAGATAAAGACCCGCCAAAATATTCTCCATATTTATCTCAAAAGTAAGTTTTCTTAATTAATATTATTTTTAGTTTAATTTTAAATAAAATCAAAGACGATCAAATGCTTCCGCTGCGGGATGAAGAGTTCATTCATATCAAGAAATACTGAGATTGTTAAAGAAATTGAATTGAAGCCCGAAGCCTCATAGTCTTACAATTGGACTTGATCGACCCTCAAAATTAAGGATAAAAAGAGCTACCTCTGTTTTGTTCAGTTAGGCCACTCATTGAGTGAGTGCTCTAGGTAAAGGTCTCGACAGTGAAAGTGTGAAAGCTAGTGTCCATCAAAATATTGAGAAAATAAAAGTTTGGGGGAGGCCTACCCTGTGTTTAAGGCACCCAGTGGCGTATTATTGTCTTGAGTGTGAAGAGGCCCAATAATTGGAACTTAGAGCTAGAAGTAGGGGGAAAATGAACTAAGGGTTGTATAAAACTGTTCTGAGCTTATAAAGACTAAAATAGGAGAATTTTCACACACACACAAGGGAGTAGAGTTTTAAATTTAAATTTCTCAGCGACAGGGTGCGTTTGATTAATTTATGCTTTTGTAATTTATTTATTATTTGGAATATTGAAGCTTGAGTCCCATGTTTTCAATTATTAATTATTTGAGAGTTGTGTTTTATTTTGCTCGAGGACTAGCAAAAATCTAAGTTTGGGGGTATTTGATAGCACACATAAGTGTGTTATCCCTAAGCTTATATTCTTGCTAGTTCGTGGTGTTAAAATGTGTTTTCATCTACATAAATTGTTTATTTTGTAGGATTCGAGCAAACAAACTGAAATTTATCATTTGGAGAAGATATTGGAGCAAATGGAGCATACATGCGTGTTTAGGACCTTTGGAATTAAGGAGAACCTACACTACAGCTATGGGATCCAAGAGGATAGCATTGAGACGTTGTCCATAGCATCTCAACGCTATAAAAGTAGCCGTCCAAACTCAAATTTATGTAGAAGTAACGTTGAAACCCCACTTTTGGGCGTCTCAACGCCCAAAATGCGCGCACAAGGCATTCCTCGTCTGTAGTGTTGAGACGCTGCGTGTAGTATCTCAACGCTACCCCGATTCTCCTTCTTTACTTTGCGAATTAGGTCACAGTGTGGAGATGTTGTCCTTAGTGTCTCGACGCTGCGACGATATTATAAAAAGGAAATTTTAGCTGCGGATATGAGGAGGCCATTTGGAGAGGAACTAGTCAAAATTCGATTTCTACCTCATAATTGGGATTAAGGGAGCACCTTTGAGAGCCAAAGAAGAGATTCAAGGCTCAAGATTGCAGGACATCGCTACGAAAATGAGGGTGGCACGCGTCAGAGAGTTTTTCCCTTTTCTCTATTTATTTTGTAGTTATTGTTCTTAGATATCGACATGAGTTTATAGTTGTAATTTTAGATTTGAGTGGATGGACTCATTTGTTTAACTTTGGTTGTGCTTGATAGTTAGTTTGATTTCGAGATTTATATATTTCAACTTTTATTTATGTATTCTCGTTGTATTGATTCTTTGGCAAAGAGTTATGATTTAAGCTATAGCTTGGAAGAGTAAAACTTAAATTTGGATTTGTTTGCATGATTGTTAGTAAGCTTTCGCATGGGAATGAATTGTTTGCTAATGGAGGTTGTTAAAGAAATCTTATAATGCCATGTTTAATTATAAAATTTAAACTGGAGAGTTGATTGAACAATTGAGCATGAATTTTAGTTGGGCTTGAGAAAGCCAACTGAATGTATTTGTGATTTCTTAGCTTATAATAGTTGAATATATGAATAATCTCTTAATTTGATTAGCTTGGAGGTTTTTTTTTAAAAATCAATGTTAAAAAGGGTTCCCTCTAAGTGTCTCTAACGTTGTAAATACATAGCTTAGTTTACATTTATTTCACCTCTTGATTTTGATTCTCTAGATAAAAATGAGTACTAGTAACTATGGTACTTAATTAATCTAAGAAATTCAATCTCTGAGATCGACCTTGGCCACTATTATTACAAATTGTAGAAGTATGGTAATTAATTAATTTTATTTAATAGAGCATTCAACAAGCTCTTTATCAGTTGTGAAGCGAACATTTCATTCCTATCAATTGGTATCAGAGTGATCTTTGAAGTTTTCTTTAGAATTAAAGTTTATTGATGGTGAGAACATTAATTTTATTCATGTGTGATATGTGGTTTTCAAATTGAAAATTTAAGTTTGTAACCACCAAGGAAATATATATATCTACACACACACATTTATTTAATTTATTTTTATTAATTTCAAAACCTTTTTTGAATTAGAATTTATCTTTTTTTTAAAAAAAAAAAAAGGAGATAAATCTTTTTTTTTCTTCTAAAAAAAGGGTAATTTTTAAGAGTTTTAATTAGGGTTCTTTTTAAAAGGTTTTTTAAACCCTAACTTTTTGACTGAACGTTTTGATGGCAAAAAGAAGAGAAAAGAAGAAATGCTATGCAATTTTCTCTCTAAAGAAAAGCAATAAGTTTTCTTCCCTTCTATTTTTGAAATTTGTTTTTTTTCTAACTTGAATATTGATTTTTTTTGGAAAAATTTTAGGTTTTGATTTTTGTTTTGTCCTCTTTTTGATTGATTAGGATAAAAATTATTTTGAAATCCTTTGCCCTAAAAAGTTTTTAGGTTTTTGATTTGCTTAATTTTCATCAAGATGTTTGCTTGGGGCTTTTAGTTTAAATTGAAGGTTTCAATAATTGAAAATTTTCTAGAATTTTTCAGCTTTAAATTTCTTTAAATTTAGGACTGTTTTAAGTGTATTTTTTATTCTTTAAAGTGTTTTGTCGTTTCTTCCATGAAGGGAATCTTGCATTCTTGTGTTGTCTTCTTCTCAGGCAAGGAGGCAAGGCCATGACTTACCAACAGACTTACAATACTGCCTGGAACACCAAATGGCCGCAACGGTCCTCCGCAGCAGGTCCTTTAAAGAAAGCGCCGCAAGATTGAAAGTTCGGATCGGGAAGAAATGTTTCTTCGTGTATCTTTTGTTGTGTGCAGAGCATGTATCTACTGAAGAAATCAGAGCTGTATTTATATGGATTTCTTCAAACCTGTACAAATTTAAGAATTTACAAAGAAATAATATTTTCATGAAAGGAATATACACACCCTGATTATAAATAAATAAATATAAATATATAAATATATAAATATATATATATATATATATATATATATATATATATATATATATATATATATATATATATATATATATATATATATATATATATATATATATATATATATATATATATATATATATAGGTTCAACGGGAACCTGGCCGTCCTTTTAGGAGAAGGAACTCCATTTGAGAAAGATATATGCTTGCATATATCAACTTGAGTGTTTTTTAGTAAATTCGTAGTTTAATGTCATTGCGGACGATTACTTAGTGATTAAGGATCACCAAGATTGATTTCATCATCGTCTTCATCAATTATGGAAAGAGATGGAGAAGACGATTTATTTGAGTTTGAGTTCTGGATGAGAACTCTTTGAAGATCAGCTTCTGTGGCTGTTTGAGCTAAGGAAGCCAGCAAGGCAGCTTTATTTTTCTGGAACTCTTGCTATGCTTTCTTTGAAAAATCTTGGTTATGTGGAACATCAATGAACCAAGATTTTACTTTTGGAAGGTTTATTTGAGTAATATTGATTTTATTCCACCATTTGACATTGAGGGTTTTCACTAAATATTTGGTATTGTAGTGAAGAATTTGAGTAAATTAAGTTCCAACAGAAGATCCATAGAACTTGAAAATGTAAGGAAAAGCGGAAGGTCAAAGGAAAACCATTTTTGAATATATTTTGAGAAAAATAATGAAAAGATTCCTGAATAGGTGCAGGAAAATTTTCTTCGCAGAGGCCGAAATTATGCCACCAGGTTTTAAACCAGATGGGAAATAGGTTTTTATGGGCTTGTCTGCAAAATTGAATAAACCAGGAATGGTTAAAGGCTTGGTATCAAAGAACAGTGGTCCATGCTCTAACATAATCCCTGTATGAGTAAGAAGGTGGATTGAACCTGATTGAGGATTGTTTTTCTGTGTAGACTTTCTGGTTCCATTTTTTGGGAGTGAGAACCCTAAAAATCTTCAATTTTGATTAAGCGATGACAGATGGATTGTTCCCACATGGTATATGAGTAATCTCAGCAGATTTTGAATCAATAAGAATTAATTCATAAAACTGCCGTGTTTTGTATAAGCATTCCGGCATGAAATAGTATTCACCCGGATAAATATGGGAGGTTAGCTTAGCAAAGTTATCTGAATCCCACTCTGGTTCTATGGGGATTTCAGTAATAACATGAGCTTTTTGAAAATAGCCCTCTATTTCTGGCTTTGGAGTAAATCGTGTTGGTGGAGACACAACAGAGTTGTAGGTTGAAGAACCTGCAACAGATGGAGTATTTGTTTGGGGTAAAGGTTCTTGAAGCCTTATTGAAGAAGAACGACGTTGTGCTTTCGTTCTGGCAGGAGTAAAGGAAGTATCGGGAAGAACAAAATCCTCGATACGAACTGGAGTAGGTTTTTGAGTAGTCAAGGAAGAGGCAAGAGCCTTTCCCTTTGAAGTGGAAGAGGAAGCAATTCCTTTTCCCTTTCTTGAACTCATAATGAGTAAATGAAGAAGGAAGCTTGAATATGAAATTAAGAATTCTGATGAGGAAGATCAGCTAAGGCTGCGACCTCAGAGCATACTATCTTAATCTCAAAGAGATGTTTGAGAAGAGGGAGGCTCTCTAGAGAGAGGAATTCTCTTGAGAGGAGAGTTCTTTGAGAGATGTTCTCTCGAAAGATAATCTGCAAGAGGGTTTTGAGACCCTTTTATAGACAAAATTTGAAAATCAAAACAAGATAATATTGCTTGCCAACAGGCAAAAATCTGTTTTGAAACCAAAATTTTGACATCTTTTTCTAAAATAAATTTAGAAGCTCGAGAATCGGTTTTTATTAAAAACGATTTATTGATTAAATCTCCTTGAAATTTATGGACGCATAAAACTATTGCCAGAATTTCTTTCTTCACAGTTGAATAATTTTGTTGTGTACTATTCCAAATTCTTGAATGGAATCGTACAACAGATTCTTTTTTATCAAGATACTATTTTAGGATTCCTCCATATCCAATGTATGACGCGTCTGTTTCGACGATAAACTTTGATTTTTCATCGATAAGACTTAAGCATGGAATGCTTTTGACTAATTCTTTTATCTTTTGGACAGCTGTTGTCTGAGCTGGTCCCCAAGGAATAGTATCTTTCTTCAACCTTTGAAAAAGGGGTTTGCAAATTGGTCGAAGATCTTTGATAAAATCTAAAACGTAATTTAGGCAACCCAGAAATCTTTGTAACTGAGTTTTATTCAAAATTTCGTCAAGAAAATTTTGAGTAAAATCTAGAGATCTTTGAATAGGTTTTAATAATCCGAGATGGATATCAAAACCAAGAAATCTAATATTTGTTTGAAAAAGTTTTAGCTTGGTAGCTGAAACTACTAAACCATTATGCTTTATAGTTTGAATAAAGCTTTTTAAATGGCTAAAATGTTGATCTATATTTGATGAAAAGATTAAAACATCATCAATATAGATAATTGAAAATTCTTGAATAGATTCCAAAATATGGTTCATGATCTTTTGGAATTCGGATGGAGCGTTTTTTAACCCAAAGGGCATAACATTCCATTCGTATTGGCCAAAATGTACATTGAATGCTGTTTTGTACCTGTCTTTTTCGACAATCTGAATTTGCCAAAATCCATATTTCATATCGAATTTTGAAAATAATTTCGCATTGGAAATTCGTTTGAGTAAATCATTTTTATTTGGAATTGGATATCTAATCCATTCCAAAACCTTGTTTAAGGGTTTCTAGTTGATTACCAGCCTCGGGACGCCTCGTTCCTTTTCAGCTTGGTTATTGACATAGAAAGCAACACATGACCATGGGCTTTTTGATGGCCTTATCAGCTTTCTTTTGAGTAATTCTGCGATTTCCTTCCGACAATGGCTTAATAATTCAGAATTCATCTGGATTAGCCGCGCCTTGGTCGGAATATCTGATTCTTTGAAATCTTTTGCATATGGTAATGTTATCATATGTTTCTTTCTTGACCAGAAGGCATCTGGATGAGTGGAGCATATTTGTTGTTCAATATGCTTTTGTATGAGCTGGATTCGCTTCTGAACCCCAGGCGATTGAAGTTGTTCCTTAATCTTCTTGAAGCTGACTTCTTCTTTTAGATAGTCTATCTGCTTCTTCTTGAGGTGATTTTATCAACAACATTAAGATCACTTTCTCTTAATGGATCGATAAACTTGAATATAATGGTTTTATCCATGATTGATGAACAGATTCATTCATCTGTTACCTGTAATGGATATAATTGAGTAATGAATAGTGTACCTAAAATCACTGCTTGATTTTGGTTCTTGACTAATAGGAATGAGGTCACATAGCAGACTCCATTGTTGCAAATATGTACTTCTGGAAGCTTGTGCCTAATGAATAAAGGCTGACTATTCGCTCCTCTGAGAGTTTCCATTGTCTTCTCAAAATATCTTGAGGGAATAATGCCTTCATGAATGCAATTCTGATATGCTCCTGAATCTACTAGAGCAATTGCATTAATTGAAAAATCTTGTACCCGTAATGATATCTTAACATACCATTTCTGATACTGGACCTTTTGCAAGGTGGATAAGAACTGTCCTTCCTTTGCTGAATATTCTGAAAGTTCTCCATCTGCCTGCGCTGTTGAAGTAGTTGCTTGATTGATTTAATCATAGCAACTTCGATGGACAATTGTGCTATGTGCCTTTGATAATCAAGGCGAAGCTTCTTAACTTCTTCCTTGAGTTTATTGATTTTGAACTTCAAGTCTGAAGCTTTGATTTCTTGTTTATCTTTCTTGAAAAGGGTGAAGACATCTTCGATGTTCGGATAATGAGTATCAACCGAAGCATATTCTTTCTCCTTTCCTTTCTGAAGAGATTCTTTCAGACGAATGAGTATATTCTTTTTGAGGTTGGCATCAGCAATTTGTTCAGCCGCCTCAAATAGTAATTCCTGATCTTTAGTTAGGAAATTTATACGGTTAAAACAACCGCAAAATCTCCCTTTTTTACAGTCAGGTTTATGAGGTATCTCTCCTTCGGAAATATCTGTTTCATATTCTTCCAGGAGTTGGAGTATTTTATCTTCTTCTAAATCTTCATAAACTGATTCTTCAGAATCTATTCGTACTATTTGAAGTAGTTCATTCTTAATATCTTCTTCGATACTAAGTTCATAGATCCTCTTCTTTATTGGACATTTTGGAGCATAATGCCCAAATCCTCTACATTTGTAGCACTGGACTTTTGAAGAAGGTCTTCTTGAAAAATTCCTACTGACAGTAGGATTCTTCTTTCTATATTGAACTTTTCGGTAAGGACCCTTAGCATATGGTCTGCTAGTCTTGGATCGCTGCCGATAATTTGAGTAATAATTTTTGGCTTGATTAAGCCTCTTCTTTTTCCTGACAGTCGGAGCTTCAGGATGATAGTAATATACTTTGCAAAATTGTCCAAATTCTTGTTTCCTTTCTCTGGACTTGTTTTGCTTTTCCTGCCGAGCAGCTTCAAAACATTGCTTTCCTGCTTGGCTAATGACAAAATGACAAAGCTCACCATAAGTGACTGATTTCCAGGGAATATCTCCGTTGTAGAATTCTCGGATATGAAGTAATAATTCGGATCCAAATATTTTTGGTAGTCCGATAATAAATCTCTCTTTCCATAACGGACTATGGGCATTCGTCCTCTTGTAGACTTCTGTTAAGAAAGTCTATTTATACCATTCAAAGTCTTGAAGTTTTGGACAAGTTAGCCTTTGAAGGTATTCACCTGCTTGATTAACATAATCATTGTTGTCTCCAACAAAAGCTTTGATTATGCTAAAGCAGAGGGTTACAACTGCATCATCTTTTTAACCTCTTGTAGTAGCTGCAAGGGCTGTTGATAGAGCCGCTGTAGTGACACCAGTGGCTCCTATAGTTGGAGATACTCTGCTTTGGGTTGTTGAAGAGGATTCTCTAACTTTTCTCACTGTTATAGTAGAATCAGTTATTTCTACTGGAGACCTATGAGTAAGAATCTCCCTTCTTTCTTCATCAGTGAAGGTATTTGATAAAGAGCTTGTCGAAGGCTCTATCAAATATATTTATAAACCTAAACCTCTAAAATTTGTAATAATAGTGTCCAGGGTCGATCACAGAGATTGGATTTCTTAGTTCATTTAAGTACTGTAATTACTCTCACTTAACTTTATTTAGAGAAAGAAATCAAATGCAAACAAGCTAAACTAAAGAGCTAACCTAGAAAGCAAAAGATAAATGGAGACACAATAGGAGAGAGATATCCTAGGGAATCAATTTCACCAATTAGACTTACAGTGAAACTACCAAGTTTGTCATGCAAATATTCCATAAGCCAAGAAGTGAGGGTGTTAGCTGACTCTTTCAAGCACAATTAACTCTCATGCAATGTTATAAACCTAATATCTCTATCTAGATTTTAATAACATGCAAGGCTTTAAACAACTTCTTTTAATGGCTTCTAAGAGAATTCTCCACTTTCATGCAAGAATTTACAAATAGTCATGCAATTAAGTTCTAGCCTAAACCATACTTTTTCAAGCACAAATTCAGACCAATAAAGCAAATAATCTTTTATCAAGAAATTATAAGCATTAAATATATAAAAGCATGAATGAAACAAAAGCATTCAATCAAGGTACTTAATCAATTAAAATCCCAAGTCTAATGGGTACATCAAAATCCCAAGTATTAGGAGCAAAGATACTAATAATATTCATACAATTAAATCTCTAAGTTCCTAATTTACAGCCATAAAACAGAAACTAAAACTAAAGAAAAAGGAAGAAATTAGCAAACAATGGTCGATCCCACGTTCTCGTCGTGATCTCCATGTCCCTCGAGCTTTGGATCTTCAAAAATGCTCCACAAACGCTCCCAATTGCTCCCTAAACCTTCAATTTTAGCTTGGAATCGAGATTAGGGCTCAAACTCTCGAATTGGCCTCCCAAAACGGTGCAAAAAAATTATGTTTTTATAGAAAATCTCGAGGCAGCGTCTCAACGCTGCTTACAGCGTCTCAACGCTGCACAAAAAGTTTGTAATAATAGTGGCATTTTGATGATCCGGCAACAAGAAGTTTGACGATTTGATGATCAGTTGCGCCTTTTGAAGTGTATGCTGCATTAGCAACAAACATTTCTTGAACGACATTCATTATCAGATATTGAGAAAGACCGTCAATATTCCATTCATAGATGGATGATCCATCAAATGAACTGGCAATAACATGATTTCGGTCTTCTATTATCAGATCTGGGTGAGTAGCCCTTGGATAATAAGTCATTGGGTTACTTTTTGAGTGCATAGAGATTCTATTTATTTCTCTAGGTTCTTCATCTGAGATTGCTGCTTGTTGCATCTCTGCAATTATGTCAGCTATCTCGTCATCATTGAGTACGTTAATTTGAGAAGACTTTCCATTAAGCTTGTTGAGCTCCTGTTGAATTGATTCAAGCAAAATCTCTTCTTTGCTTTTTAATAATGGAACTGATCCTCCTGGAATTCTTCCAAAATTTGAAAGAGTATCTTCAATTATTGGGATTCCAGATGATCCTATCTTGAGAGGCTTCTGAATCTTTAGAGGAGTGAAAACCTTCTCCTCAATTCGATCCATTTGTTCTGCCATGGTGGATAGTATCTTGTTTGTGAAGTTGTTTTGAGCAAAGACTCCTCGAATACCTTTAGAGGGGTTTTTGTTCTCCTCTTCCAAAGACAATTGTTTGAATGGAGAGGCAACAACTAGATTTCTCTTGGAATTTCTGAATTCAATCTGTTTCATGGGTGGATGAGTACTAGAAACTTCTCCTTCTTGAGTTCTCCAAAGAGTTTCTTTTATAACGTTCACATGTTCACTATAATTTTCTCGGCTGGCAAACCATTGAAAGAAAGGAATATTTTGTTCAAGGGCTTCCATGGTTGAAATCCATGTAGCTTTGAATTCTTCTCTTTCTTCTTTTTTATATGCCTTAAAGAAAAACTTTCTAGGCATTTTCCACTTCAGGTCCATGAAATCCTCATTCAAGAATTCCATGTTTACCTTGAATCTTTCAGATATGACATTGAGCTCATTAAATTGGCTTCTGACATCCATATCTAATTGAGTAGAAGAATTTGTCCTCACATAAGTTGTTTCTGGTATGCGAGGAGCAAAGTCCACTGAGTTAATTTTTGCAGATAAAGATCTTCTCAGTGGTTCTTGAGGTTCGAAGCTTCTGGAAGATGAAGCTTCTCCTTCAAAATCTGAGGCACTCTGCCTGGATGGAACAAAAGTTGAGACTTTTGGAACCGATGACGTTTCTTGGGTGAAACTTATTTCAACAGTTCCATCTGGATGTTCAACTAGTTGAGTGGCAGACTTCGGAGGTGGTACTGCTGGAGCGATAGCTCGTTCAAGTATCCAATGAGAATTTCGAGTTATGTCTGTCCAATGTAATGTTTTCGGGACCTGAATATTAGATCTCGAAACATTTGCTTCAAGGAGTATGGTCTTGCCCTTTGGAGAACCCCTTAAGGCTCTTAGAGCTATCTCTGTCTTCATTAGGCGATAGCATAATCTGAATATAACAACAAATGCATGAACATCTGGTTGCATGTTCAGATCTTTGAAATAAACATCCAGAATTAAAGAATTTAAAATTCTGGGATCTTGAAGTGATAGCGGATAGCATGGATAGTAATTGAAATAGGTTAGTCCGCTTTCCAAGTTGGTTTCAACCATTGCTAAAAGAGAATCTTGAAACCGTAGAAATCTCTTATCCCTCAGGGTGAAAAGGATAGGAGTATTAAGATCGGTTCTGAACAGCGGCTTGATGGCAACCTGGACTAATTCAAGATGCATGTATGAGTAATCCTCTATGTGTGAAAGGATTGGATTCCTGGTGAGGAGATTCAAAGACTCAAGATTGTTGTGGACAGTAATCTTGTCTTCAACAATCTTTACTCCCCATTCTTGAGTAAAATTGAAGGTAGACGTGTAATAGATCGTTTTTGGGTCTAATTTTGGAATATTCCAGTTAGCTAATTGTTGCTCCACCTTAGCTATCTAGAGTAATTCATTTGTAGTGCTTGCGAGTTCATCAGCATTTGACTCCGCTTTATGAGCATCATCTTCTTGAGTAGTTTAAGCCAATTGAGTAGATGAAGAAGAACTCTCTCCTTTGAGTAATTTTCTTGGTAACAAAGATTTGAGTAACTTAGACATAATTCATAAAATCAAATTATAAATTAAGGATAGAAATAAAAATTGTTTTAATGCAATAAAACTCTTCAAACTATTCTCTCTCCACGAACTACCCAACTGTATACTGGAACACGCGGCTTACCAACGGTCTTACGCCTCTTGCTGCCTGGAACACCAATCGCTTACCAACGTTTACTTGCGGAAGGGCTGACAGAACGACCACAGAGAGAATCTTAAGAAGAATTATATTGAACTAAAGCAATACTTAACTCTAGCTTTAAGATATAAAAGATTTAATAAATTAAATCAAAGAAAGGCAAAAAATTTGAAACAAAGGAAATTGCTTCAAAGATTGGAGTGTTATTGAGTAAAACTTATCTTGGCTCTGATACCAATTGCTTTGTCAATTGGTATGGAGTTGGAGTACAATTTAATCTTGGCTCTGATACCAATTACTCCCAGAACCAGGGAGAATAGGATCGAATCAAGAAAATGATGGATACAAGTTCTTGTCGGAGGTGCTTGGCAAGGAGATTACAAATTTCTTTTTCTTTCTCTCTTGATAGCTTATCCAACTCTTTAGTCTAGATACAAAGTGGAAGTCTTTTATAGACCCCGGACTCCAAAATGAATTTGAAACTAATTGAGTAAAAGATATGGATGAAAGGATAAGACAAACCCTTATCTCAATCATCTTTATGGAAAGCAGTGTAAAATAGGATTGGCTCGACAAGTTATGCATCTTGTCAGAGCTTTAGGAAAATAATACACATAAAGGACAAAAGGTAATAAATACCTTTGTGTCAAAAGTCTAAAAGAAAGAAAACAAAACGTGTGAAGGAAATAATTAAAAGGAAAAAGTAAAAAGGCCAGAAGAAGAAGTCAAAAGGCTATAACATAGGTAATAATTACAAATAAAGGCAAAAATAATAATGAAAGGTTGAAAATGAGTTTGCATGTTTCGTTGGATTGTTGAAAGACTTTTGCAGCATGCTTTGAATTCTTTGACAGGTTAGTTATGGATGAGTGGATGGTCCAATGGAGGAAAAGCCAAGACTCTGGTAAGGGCTTGACTGGACATAGGGTTTAGAGCGGCGAGGGGAGCAAGGGAGGGTAAGGAAATCGGCATGCAATGGAGTGTTTAGGATTTATGATTTTGAAAAAAAATAAATTTGAAAAACAAAAGGTCGATTTAAGGGACAATAAGCAAAGGAAGGTTGCGTGGAGTTACAAATCTAGGAAGAGGAAATGAGGTAATGGTGCATGTACGGTACAAATCAACAAATCATGGCCTTATGCTTTCCATATATCAAAGAAAAAAGGTTTCCTCCAAAGATTCAAGGGTTAATATGAAGTACAGAGAGCTAGGGTTACGGATCTAGGCAGAGGGGGTTAGAGTTTCGATTTTTGAATAAGACAGAAAAGAAGAACATGGGGGAAGAAGATGGGTGGGAGAAGATGAAGAAAATCGCAGATGAACGTACCTTGAAAAAGCAAAGCCCCAAATCATCCATCGAACCCCAGATCCAACCCCATCTCCATCGAAGAAACGAGGGAGTTTGAGGGACAAGAGGGAGAGAGAACTGAGGAGATAGAGAGTTTCGTGAGGAGCGTGTTGCAATGAATGGGGAGAAAGGATAGCATGAGGAACAAAAACGCGTGGAGTTCAACAGTGGTACTATTGAACTCCACCAAGTTGCTTAATGAGGAAAAGGGTAGTTTGCATATCAGTGGGCCAAACGCTAGTTGGGCTTTCTTAACCAACCGAACTCCTCTTCCCAAACGCCCCTTAAGGGGAGAGAGGATCTCCTTGCCTGAGCCCTCTTGAGGGATTGAACCATTCTCTGAGGATCTCATCGATGATGACTACAAATCTAATTGATTCAACACAATTCATGACCAAAGAAATCGAATGCTGATTACATCCCATACAACGCATAACCTCTCGAAGGTAGATCTATTCGACGCGATCATAAGCCTTGCTTATGTCAGTCTTCAATGCCACTCACCCCATTTTCCTCTTCCTTTTACAATTTAAAGCATAAAAACATTCAAAATCGATGAGCGTGTTGTCTGTAATGTGGCACCTGGGACAAAAGTCGATTGCGAAAGGGAGATAATCTCATCGAGCACCTTTTTCAGACGATTCGAAAGGGATTTCACAATCAACTTATAAACCACATTGCAGAGGCTAATGGCGACATGGGACAAAAGGCAATCAATTATGGTTGCACTTGAGTTTGGGAGTTGCATGGTGAATGGTGATTATGAGATGATAAGGCCAAGGTAAATTTAGAAAATGAAATTCCTTTTTTTTCTTTCTACCGCATAACAATGTAGAATTGAAATTAGGTTCATTTTAATATAAAATACCACCAAATCTTATTTATTTGAACAAAAAAAGAATTTCAGTGTCAAAAACATGATTCCAAATTCCCTTTTTTTGTTTTCAATTTTATACCTAATAAGTCCCTAACATATTCAAAATTTTTTAAAAATAATTGATCTATTAAATATAAAATTGAATTTTATGTCTAATTAATTTTTTTTTAGTTCAGCAATTACATAATGAAAAATCGAACCATCGACCTTAGCAATAGTAATTGGTATAACCCATCGATGTATGCTCGAATTGACATGTCTAATTAGACCCTAAATTTTTAATTTTGTGTTAGTAGATCAGTGAATTTTAAAAAATGTTGAATAGGTCAAAAGACCAATCAAATTAAAAAATCAAGGGCATATTAGATACAAAATTAAAAATTTAAAGATCCATTAGATACTTTCTAAAGTTCGAAGACCAAATAGGCACAAACTGAAAGAGCAAGAATCAAATAGACACAAATCTACAAATCTTAAAAGTCTTGAAACTAAAGTTGTAATTTAACATTTATTTTATTTCAGACAAATATTGGAAATGATTTCTAACTCGAGATTTAGAAGGGCCAACTAAAGAGAGGGTTATATATATACATACATACATATACATATATATATATATATATACAAAACAAAAATTTGAAGGTAGAAGTAAAACATTTAAAACTTAAAACGACAACCCTTCAATTTAGCGGAACAAAACCTAAAAATCAAAACAAAAGAAAGATGAAAACAATTGACAAGAGGCCACCAAACGTTCAACAAGAGAGCATCAATTCTCAACATTTGATTTTATATTTGGCATCATAAACAGGGAGTCAAAAACCATCAAAATGTACAACATTACAAAATTACAGACCTGGAAAAGCCAGCTTCCAAACCAAAGCTCCTACAGATGACATGGATCATCACCAAAATCAAATATCACAAGAGCATCCAGGAAGGAAACCTTGTCACAATGTCAAAAACAATGGCAGAATCTCGTGTTCGGAGTGAACTGGTGACTTGATTTCTTTGTAAAACCTATACAGTTTTCCTTCTAACTTCTCCTATAGGCAATCATGTCCGTTTCACTACTAAAAGGAGAATCTGGCAACCTCTTCATCTTCATCCTCATTGATGAAATCCTCCTCCTCCTCGATAAATCTATCGTAATCATCGCCGTCTTCATCTTCCTCATCAACCTCTTCATCTTCGTCGTCGACCATCTTAGTTTTACTCTTGTCGTCCTTCAAACCGGTGCTCAAAACAACAGTTTGTCCCTTGGAGCTCTCCATATCTTTCCTCAACTTCTCCATGTTTTCTCGTCTGCGCTCTTCCTCTAATCGCTGCTTCTCAGCAATTCTCTTGTCAAGCTCTGCCCTAAAAATAAAAAGGCCAAAAGTAGCATAAATATCAAAATTGAAGCAACACTTGAACCCGCACAATCGCTGTCTCTATCTAATAGATTTACATATGGAAAGATTCAGAGCTTTATTTGTTCTCATTACTTGTAGTTTTCCATGTACTCCTCGGCGCTAGATTCGATTGCTTTAAAGAAAGAATCCACTCCGGAGCCGGAAACTGCAGACACTCCAACAGATTTCAGGTTCTTATAGAACTCATCCAGCACAAGGGAAAGAGACTGACTTAATGTGGAGGTGTAAGAACTATCCGAACTGACTGCAGCTTGAAACGCTTCAAAGTCTTCCATCCACTGCAAGCACAATTCCTTTTTTAACATTGTAAAATTTCTAAAGCTTTGTAATATATTGATAATCTAAAAAGAGAAATATAGAGCACACTAGTATAGATGGATATATATATATACAAACAAAGGTTCGAGAGCAGATCTTCATGGAAAATGAAGCTTTACTTGGGGGAAAAAGGTCTAAATTTTCAATTGAAATTATTAGGATTCTAACTCTATTTTTTCTTTCTTTCTTTCTCTTTTTTAATACCCTGATATTGAGGGCTCAATCCTCACATTATACTCATGGCTCACTCCACCCCACTAATAATTGGGAAACTTCGCCCACCCTATAACCAGCCATAATAGACAATAAGAGTATTAAATTATTATGTTTTCCACGGCTTGAACTCAGACCTTGAAGGGTAGGTCTTTACCAAGAGGATCAACCCTTAGGTGATTCCGCTCTATTTTACAAAAATCATTAAAGAAAGGTCATAATTACTCTGACGAATTACCTCCAAAGCGAACTCGTGTTTTGCCACATCGGTTTTATTGAAAACCAATACAACTGGTAACCTCGTCTTGTAGAGGATAGAACAGGCATAAAGCATGTTGCTCATGAAGGTGACTGGATTAGATGAACGAGGTGTATCAACAACATAAGCAATTACAGTGGGAAAAGTTGAAGCAAAAGCCTCAGTAATGATGGCCCCAGATGCAGACCATGTGAATATCTCAATCTGACCAGGGGTATCAACAAGGACATAATCAAGCTGATCTGCTCGCTTTTCGATCACTGAAATTACCTGAGATCACACAGTTCAACAAGAAACTTTTAATAGGACAATACGGAAGGGTGTCTGATGTATAGTATAAATTTAGAAGAAATAATAAACAAATAAAACAATATTGGTAATATGCCATCAATGTCAACTCGATGCACCTGATATGAGAAAAATATAGCATAGCATCTAAACAGAAACAAGCATTCTCCATGAACTTAACAAAGCATTACATCTTCTTTTACAGTTCAAAAAACAAATGATGAAAAACAATTTGCCAAACCCACAATAACCATTGAAAAGATCATAGGAGGGGAGGGGAAACTAGCCATGCTTGCAATGTTGATTCCTGTGATGGAAAAGATAATATAATTTAAGAAAGAGACCCATATGAAATTTCACCTCATCAAATTTTGTAGCAAACAAGTTAAGTGACGTCAAAATTCCTCCATTAGGCCCAAGATTAAATTGCTTCATCACTTCCTTGTACCGCACAGTATCTCTTATATCAATATTTGCACCATAAGGTAGTGTCATTACAGCTGGATCAAGGTTCATTACGTAACCCCTGATATTTGATGCATGTGTGTGGCAGACCAGACGATGAAGAAAAGTTGTCTTTCCACTCCCTGGAAAAAACTAGATCTTTACAACTATATAACATTTTTATAAGAATATGATAGAATTTCATTTAGGAATGGAAAATGAAATGAACATGGCTGGTTCGCCTGTAGTAGCCAAAAAATCTGCCAATTGGCACCAATAAATCATAATTACAAAAAATCCAATTATGAACGCTGGAAACCAAACGCAGTATTCCCCCACACAACAAAACAGTTCCTATTGGCACCAATAAAAATCACAATTACAAAAAATCCAATTATGAACACTGGAGACCGAACACAGTATTCCCCCACAAAACAAAACAGTTCCTATTCACCTTTTGAAGATTCTCCTATTCCTTTCCAATCCAAATCATCTGAAGACTAGTCCTGATAACTGACCAAAAGACAGGACATTCATAAGAATTCTTGGGTTACTTGGCAAACTTATTTTTGGAAATGGGTTTCAAAACAACAATCCATCTAAAAACTTGTTTCGTTTTGCATCCCATGTTTTTTAAAAACTTGTTTCTGAATCACAAAACAAACTAAGCCTCAACTTCCCAGAGTTTTTTTTTTCTAAAGGAAATATAATTTTTCATTGATAAAATAAAAAATTACAAATAAGTAGCCAGAGCTTACATGGAAAAAGGACCAACAAACAACTAAATACATGAAACAAACAGGAAACCAACTAAAAGATTCAAAAGCAACTAAACAAGCAATTTTAACCAAACAACTAGATCCAAAGACCCTCCTATATACCTAGCAAAACAATCCAAAACAGCAATACCAAACTCTTGACCATCTCAAGGACTTTGCAATAGGTAAAACAGCAATGATGTCTACAGCTTCAAATATCAAATCAATCATTAAAACCACCAACAACGCCTTGTAGCCCAGTGATCTCAATAGTTGGGACAACAAACAAAACACAAGCTTGTCAAACACCTGCTTGACTTGTAAAACCGGCAACATCATATTCAAACTGAGAACTTCATAACAACTTTAGACCAGCAACAGTCATTGATTTGGCAGGGCAACCGAAAGCTTCGGACAAAGGATTGAAAACCAAAGCTTGAAGACCAAACAGTAACAAACAACAAACTGATATTGCAGATCTTTTATGATGTCTGAATTTCCAAATTTTCAAGATACCCTTTAAAATATTTTTTTTCAACATGCTGATTTAAAATATAAGAAACCATCAACCCATATTTAATCTCAAAATCTACCCATCCACTACAGTTACACAAAACTCATCTACCATACCAAGCGTCCCACTAAATTATTCCTCTTTACAATTGAAAACAGTACAAAAACAAGAAGTAACAAACAAAACTTGAAGAATCATAGACAATCCACTCCAAAGACAAACTTGTACATCTCAATATAAACAAGCAAACTAGCTCTTTTCTCTCTACTTTTTCTATTCTATTTTCTTTCCCCTTCTAAATTTTTCTCTCTTTTTCACAACCTCTTTTTTCCTCTTAATTATATAAACCACCGTATTTTCTCTCTCCACTCTATAATTTCTTTTCTAAAATCTCAGCTTTTTAACTAACTAAAACTCTCTAATCTCTGTTGTACCCTTTTTATGTTTCTTTCTAGCCTCAACAGTACAGATGATATTGAAAAAGCTTAGAAGCATGTAAAAGAAGATACAAAACTAACATAATAACCAAAACCAGGGCCTTCGATAAGCCTAAGTTTCCCAGAGATTGACCGTATTTATTAAACATGATCTTATACTAAAAAGCCTCTATTCCTGATGAAACCTCCACATCCATTCAGATGGGAGTAAATCTTTCTTTCTCACATTTCCTACGCCCGAGCTTCTGAGCTCCTTGGGAAGGGTGCAAAACCCCACCTCCTCAATTTGGTCCTAGAAAAAATTCTTGAACAGTATCTAAATGGTCTTGGCCACACTAAATGGGATTCTGAAAACCGAAGGAACATGGGTAGGCACACTTGAAAAACTAGCTTGCAGAAGCGTAAGTCCATCCTTCTTGAAATAGGGAGATTTTTTAAATGTACTTTTTGAAAGTGACAAACATCAATATAGAAACCATGGGTCTTACACACCATAAATCATAATATAAGTTAAAAGATTTAATATGCATCCGAACTCCCACAGCGACAAGAATTTTCATTGAAAATTACCTGCCATTCCTATGACAATGATAATAACTGGTTTTCGCCTGAAGTTTGTGGTTGAAGACCCTGCATGCCTAGATGATCCTTCGATATTTAAGTTCTTAATCGAATCAGCAAGCTCCTCTTTTGCTTTACCCTTATCCTTTATATCAAATACCAAAAAGACTACAAATCAAGACAAGCTCTAAGTTCTTAACAACTTATTGGAACAAGGCAGTTGAAATGTGACCGGAACACACACACACACACACACAGAGAAAGTAAAACCCAATGTCTTTCTAAAATCTCATAACTAAGTGATTAAAATCCTAAACGGACCAAACAAGAAACTCAGAAAATAATTTCCCCCAACTTTCTTATGCACCAAACAGAAAGGATGTACATATTTCTAGAAGAAACAAGACAAAATAAGATTATAACTCCTCAATATGTTGTTCTTAATCGAATCCACAATTTCCTCTTTTGCTTTACCCTTCTCCTTGATATCGAAAAAGACTACAAATCAAGACAACCTCTCAACAAATTATTGGAACATGGTTCAAATGTGACCCAAACACACACATACAACAAAGAAAGTAAAAACCAACGTTTACTTTAAAATCTCAAAATTAATGGAGTAAAATCCTAAACGAGCAAAACAATAAACTCAAACAATAATTTCGTTACTTACACACCAAACAGAAAGGATTTACATATTTCCAGAAGAGAAACAAGAAAAAAATATATATAAGGAAGGAAATTAGAGGTACTTGATATACATTTGAATCATCAGACTCCATTGGCTTGCACTCGGCATCATCAGATGGTTTAGTAACAACATCAGAATCGACATCCATTTTTGGCTGAAACAACAAACCAAAGATGAAATGAGGCTCAAACTTGTTCTTCCTCCCTCCTTCTCCCGCCTGGTCTCTGAAAGACAACAACCCCTAAAACCCTAGCTTAAATCTCGCCCACCATAAATTTAATCTATAAGCTCACCAAACCAACTATAATCTACAAATATAAATATGGCTGAGGATCGATCAAAACAATTTCCTCATTTCTTTTATTAGGCAAGACCTAATTTCCTCAATTGACAGATATATGCAAGAAATCAGAAGGCAGAGGGTAGCACACGGCAGTTCGAAAAGTCCCAATTTTCCGCAGGGCTGATTTCTTTTTCGTTGCTATTCCGGTATTGTTATTTTAAAACAAAAAATCAAAACAACTCCTTTTTCTTTCATTATAACAGTCATAATTTGAGTTTTTCAAGTGAGAAGAAAAATAAAGATGGAAATGGGGAAATTATCAGTAACAAAGAGTAAAAAATCAGTGCAGACCGCTAAGAGGGAGGATGCGGCGGCACGAACGGAAGAAAGACGGCAGCGGCGGCGGCACTGAGCAGCTGAAAGGGAGGAGGAGCCGGAGGGAAGTAGAAGAAGAAGGTGGAGCAGGGGACGATGAAGGGGTTTTAGGGTTTCTTTCTTTTATTTATTTTTATTTTCTTTGACAAAGTCGCTGAGTTATTGGGTGGGACAGGGGTACGGTAGATAGATAGGAATTTCTTTGGAAAATCGCTGAAATGGACCCAAAAACCAAAAATTTCTACATAAACGACGAGCTTTTGAAACAAAAATGTTTTTTTATTAAAATATCATTTTGATTCCTGTACTTTCGAATTTTGTTTTATTTTGGTACTTATTTATATCTATAAGGGGTCGTTTATTTGGTGGTAATCCAATATTCTCACTTTATGGCCATCTAGATTACCGTGTTTGGATTGTGGTAATCCTAAAATAGCCAGACATCCAAAGATACTGGGTATTTTAAAATCCTCCATTTTAAGCTATCTTAAATACTGTTGAAAAGATGAGTTTTTAAGATTCCCTTCTTTCAGGCATCTATCAAATTACATTATTTACCCTTAACCCTAATTATTTGCCACTAATCGCTTTCTTTTTCTCCAAGTCGTCTCATAAGTCGTCACTTTTCATTAGGATTTTTTTTCTTTTCAAAAACACTTTGCTTTGCTCTATTCCTCTTCCAGGTATTTTTCATGTTCCTTTCTTACTTTCTTCCTCATTTTTTTTTTCCTTTTGCTACCTTTCACATTTTTTTTTCATTATGTTGTCTATTCAATTTTGATCACCTTTTTCTTTCATATGAGATGTATGTCGAGACATTGACCTTAAAATTGGAGGTCTTAATTAATGACTCTTCATTTTACAGATCATCTAATCATTGATTTTTTTTTTCCATTTTTGTTTTCTACATTTTTTACATTTCAAAATTTATCCATTTTTATTTTCTTCAATTTCAATATCTTCTACATTTTCATTTTCTGCACATTCATTTTCTTCATATTCATTTTCTGCATTTTCTGCATATTCATTTTCTGCATTTTCTGCATATTCATCTTCTGCATTTTTACTTTTTTTTTATTTTCTGCAAATTAGTTTTATGTATTATAATTTTCTGTAAATGAGTTTTCTGTATTTTCTTCAAACTAAATTAACTTCTGCATTTTCTGTTAATTAGATTTTTGAATTCTCAACATTTTCATTTTCAACAAATTAAGTTCTGTTTTTATTTTTTAAAAAAAAAAGAATTCTCAACATTTTCTGGAGTTTTATTTTCTATATTTTTCTGATAAATAAATTTTTGCATTTTGCATTTTTATTTTCTGCATTTTTAGCATTTTTATTTTCTGCTATTTTATATTCTTCATTTTGTCTATAAACTAATTTTATGCATTTTTTCTGCTCTTTTATTTATGCAAAATAATATTATGAAATATTCAAGATTTTTTTTTTGCATTGTCTGATCTTTCATTTTTTGCAAATTAATTTTCTATGTTCTCAATATTTTATGCAAATTAATTTTTTGGGATTTTCTGCATTTTAATTTTTTTGTAAATAATTTTTCTGAATTTCTTTTCATTTTAATTTTCTAAAATTTAATTTAACAAATTTTATGTCTTTTTAATATTTTATTATTGAAAGTTTGCCAATAAGAAAGTTTTTTAATTATTTGTTCTTATATAAATTCAAATTGCATTAAATTAATGTATAAATTACATGAATTGTCGTGAGAGCATTCTTGGAACATTATGTAAATTTAAAAGATTCTCAAGTACAAATCCTGCGAAACAAACACAGATATCCAAATATTCCCAGACATTCTTAAAAACTTCCCTACAAAACAAACATGACTATCTAAAGATGCCGGACATCTATCATTTCGGTTATCTATAATTCCAGGCATCTGAAGATTTCGGTTATTTAGATTCCCAAAAAACAAACGGCCCCTAATATATTAAAAAGTAAGAGTTTCTGAAAAATATTTTTAGACTAAAATATCCTTTTAAATTTTAGTTAATTACATTAATCAAATTATCCTAATTTGATTTGATAATTTGAATCAAAATGAATATATGATTTAATTCAAATTGATGAATTTGAATCAATAGTCTTAATTTGATAAGCAATGTGATTCAAAATCAAATCAAATTTGCTTCTATAAATTGTATCCAATTATCATACACAATTCTTATATCCAATTCTTTCAGCTACGTTTTTTCATTTAGTTCTTCTAGTTTTTTTCTTTCTTTCTTTCTTTTTTTTTTGAAAGAGAAAAAACATTAAACAATTAAAAAGACTAAGAAAAAGACCCACAGAAGGGTAAGTCATCAACAGTTAATTCAGCCAAGTAAAATTCCTTCGAACTCTCTGGAATTTCCTCCATCCATTTCGCCTCTTGAAGAAGCTGTAAAGAATCTCTTGCAATTGCATGTGCCAAGAAGTTCAACCTTCGATCACACCAGGTAAAAGAACAAACATGCATTTGTGTTGAAATCTCCTTGATGTCTTCTATAACTTGACCCAGCTCTGTTGGATTATGAGTATTTTGATGAAGAAGATGAATAATCCTTTTTGAATCTGTCTCGACCTCCAAACGATTGAAACCCATTTCGAAGGCCAAAATCAAACCATCTCGTACTGCTAAGGCTTCCACCACATCAACCTCCGTAATCCACCGTACCGGTTTGGCTAAGGTAATCATCGCTTCACCCTTCTCATTTCGAATCACCGCGCCTATTCCACTTCTATTCAATTTTTTATCAATCGCGGCATCTGTGTTCAACTTGTAATTAGGGTGATTTGGTGGTTTCCATTTGAAATTTCTTTCCTCAATTGATACTAGTTTCTCTGTTTTACCTTTTATATTATACTCTCTGTATTGTTGTAAGTAGGCAAGACAAAAATCCCAGTTATTTGGGATATTTCCTTCAAACTTTCTCCCTTGAAAGATAGTTTTATTTCTTTCATGCCAAACACACCAACACATGACAAAGAACTCCTTTAGTTGTTCCTTTTTTAGAAACGATTTAAACCACCAAAAGAGGTCTGCTATATGAACATTGTTCTGAGGCCAATTCATATAGAAAAATGGTGACTCCTTCCACATCTTTTTTGAAAATTTACACTCCCATATCGCATGAATGGATGTTTCAGCCTCCTTATGGCATCTTGGACATAGAGTATCCATCTTCAATCCTCTTCTATTGAGATTAACAGTAGTAGGAATAAACTCTTTGAATAATCTCCATATAAAATATTTGATTTTGTTAGGAATTGAGCTATTCCAAAGAGTTTTCCACCATCCTTCCATCTGTTCCACCTCTGAACTTGCTGCTCCTCCTAGTAATGAAATAGCTAGATGATAACCTGATTTGACAGAATATGAACCAGTTTTTCCATAGTGCCATATCAACTTATCTGATCTCATAAATCACCTTGGAAGATTGAGAATTTGTTCTACATCTTCCTTATGGAAAGTGGATTTTATCAAGTTCTCATTCCAATTTCCTATTTCATTTAAAAGGGATGCTACCTTAGCCTCAGGATCCACATTCGAATTATGAATTAATTTTAAAGACATAGGGCGACAAATCCATTTATCTTTAACAATATTCACACTTTTCCCTTCTCCAATCCTCCATCTTAAACCTTCTTTCAGCAAATTCCTTCCCCACATAATACTCCTCCACATAAAAGATGCATTACTAGGCACTTTAGCCTCCAGAAAGTTTGTTGAATGGAAGTATTTACCCTTTAATACGCGAGTCACTAGAGAATCGGGGTATTCTATCAATCTCCACCTCTGTTTAGCTAATAGAGCTTGGTTGAATAATTCCAAATCTCTAAACCTAATCCTCCTCTTAGCTTAGAAGTACATGCTTTCTTCCATGTTATCCAGTGCATTCTGTGAAAAGAATCTTCATCCCCCCACCAAAAGTTTGCCAAAACACGATGACAATCGTTCACAAGTGCTTTAGGTAATCGAAAGCAATTCATAGTGTAGGTTGGGATTGCTTGTAACACTGCCTTAATTAATACTTCCTTTCCTCCTGCTGAAAACAATTTATGCTTCGATGTCAAAAGGTAACCCCAAATTTTATCCTTTAAAAATTTAAAGGAAAACCTTTTTGAATTAACCAAAGAGACTGGAATTCCAAGGTACCTTTCATGATTATTCACCCTAACAACCTTGAGGAGAGAAATGATCTGGTTTTGGTCCATAGCATTTGTGTTAGGGCTGAAACAAATTGTTGACTTACCATAATTCACCTTTTGCCCAGTTATAATTGCATAATTCACTAAAGCTTGTTCAATCTTGATCGCTTCATTGAAATTAGCCTTGAAGAAAAGCAAACAATCATCAGCAAAGAATAAGTGAGATATGGCAGGAGAGGCTCTAGCAATTTTAAGGCCTGTTATTTCCCTATTCCTTTCTAGCTGATTTAGGATCTGTGATAATCCTTCTGTACATAATAAGAAGAGGTAGGGAGACAAAGGGTCCCCTTGTCTCAATCCCCATGTTGGTTTTATATTTCCTCTTCTTTGCCCATTAATATTAAAAGTATAGGAAACCGAGGTAATACATCTCATAATCAGTTCAACAAAAGCCCTTTCAAAGCCAAGAGAAATCATAAATTTATCAATAAAAAACCACTCTACCAGATCATATGCTTTACTCATATCCAATTTTAGAGCTGCCCAACCCTTTTTGCCTTTAGCTTTGCTTCTAATACAATGTAGACTTTCAAAACCCAAAATAGCATTATCAGAAATATTCCTGCCTGGAACAAAAGCACTCTGAGAATGTGAGATAATAACTTTCAAAACTTCTTTCAACCGATTTGCTATTGTCTTTGAAATTAATTTATACAAAACATTGCATAAACTAATGGGTCGAAAATCTTTCACAAAAGCTGCTGATGGGGATTTAGGAATTAGAGTAACCGCAGTTAAATTAATATCATCTATAACTTTCCCTTTATTCAGAACCTCCAGACAATAACTTACCACATCTGACCCTACAATACTCCAATATTTTTTATAGAAAAGTGCTGAGAAACCATCAACACCAGGAGCTTTAGAAGATCTTGATGGAGCTAATATTAAGAAAGCGGAAGCAATTTCGGATCTCGAGCACACAAAGTACATCAATTTAACCAAACAAAAACATGCTCTAAACTGGAAAAAACCAGAAAGTATGAACACATACCTTTGTAGCTCAAATTCTCCAAATTCTTTGCAAATCTTGGATCACCAACAATACTTGGACCACCACTAGAGTCTTCCCTACTATTCTCAGCCCTTGGAATGGATTGTGGGATCCTTTGTTAAGAGATTTTTTAGAGAGAAAGGAAGAGAGCTCAAGATAGTTTTAAAAAAAAAAACTATCAAAGAAAATTCACACCATCCTTTTGTGTTTCATCCCATTTATAGACACTAATGAAACCTCATTAGGCTTCCTATGGAAGACAACATTTGTCTTCCTATGGAAGACAACACTTGTCTTCCTATGGAAGACAATACTTGGTTGGATAGGATTAGTCAAGTTTCAATTAAATCAAAATTAATTAAAAAAAACTTGATTAATTAATTAAACCATTTAATTATTTAATTTAATATCAAATATTAATTAAATAATTAGACCAATCCCTCTCTTTTATGACCAATCGTTTGTACATGAATCCCTATTCATGTATTAAACCGAACAAATATTTAAATCACATTTAAATATGTTCCTC
This sequence comes from Trichosanthes truncata, assembly GCA_033996785.1. Lineage (NCBI taxonomy): Eukaryota > Viridiplantae > Streptophyta > Magnoliopsida > Cucurbitales > Cucurbitaceae > Trichosanthes > Trichosanthes truncata. Next base: position 28,445,233 of record JAWPNB010000004.1, on the reverse strand, counting down.
TCTCTTCCTTGTGGTTTTAATTCATAATTAAATTATAGTACGTTAAGTATATCGCATATAATTAATGTTTACTCCCAAAACTGAATTTGAACAATTCAAATTCTTTTCTCTCAAATTATTCCAAGGCTTAGTCTGAGCTAGTAAGGGGACCTAATGGACCTACAGATCATGAGCTCCAACGATACGAGATTAACCGGCCAAACTCTTTAGCCTAGCTAATCAACATTCGTTAACCACCGGGACACTCCACTAAAGCCCAGTGGCTGCACTCTCCTCACTGTAGATATATTTCTGTCCACTCGATATAACCATGATTAGTAAGTCGATCCTTCACAGGTCGTTCGTAATTACAGCTGAGTCAAATAAACCGTTTTACCCCTGTAATTACTTCTTGTTCCTTAAGTCTCACTGATCCTCTAATGAACAATTTGGTTTGTGATCCAACCAACAAACCGTATCCCTCTCGGGCCAACGAGAGGGTGGGCCCATTTTTCAAGACCCGGAGTCAGTACTTAAGGGAACAACCTCTCTACTAAACCCTTAAAGCAGGTAGGAGTGAATTCCATCTCGCATGACTATGTTCCCAACTATCTATCCGGTCTTATCCCCAAAATGGGAGGCTTATTGAGTCGGCGATCTCGGGCCACTCTCACCCATGCAAATCTAAGGATAATCCCGAATAAACAGGAGTTCATAGCACGCTCAGGATTAAGATCGAGTTACCTAGGTCATCGTATGAATATAGTCAGTTAAAACAGTAAACGGAGTTATAAAGTCTAAGTGACTATTTCGCGGTCCGGTCTTATGCAAACTCATTGCATAGGACGCCCCCACTCGCATGTCTCCACATGAACGATTCTGGATCACATCGTTAGTACTATACAAAGTGGGCCGCGTCCATAGTGTCTCCAGAATAAGGTACCCAGCCTTATCCTTATACTATAGACCATTTTGGCTATTACTCGAACTTGATCCACTTTTATGTCATACATAAAGTTCAAGTATACATACTATAGCCAAGGGTTCTTAGTTCATTGGATTTGGGTTATAGAATACACAATTCACTTTATTCAATAACATATTTACTGAATAAACCTCAATAACATCTTTATAGTAAAATAGAATATACATTCAGTTTACAAAACCACGAGTTTTAGGACACAAAACCCAACAGATCTCATCTGTTTTAAAGCTCCTTCAATTTCCTCCTGTGTAAAGGGCTGAGATAACCAAATCATTAAGTCAGAAGGGATACAATTATGTACCTGGTCTAGAAAACTCTTAAGAGCCATATTATCTTGTTGACCATGTTGGGTTTTGTGTCCTAAAACTCGTGGTTTTGTAAACTGAATGTATATTCTATTTTACTATAAATATGTTATTGAGGTTTATTCAGTAAATGTGTTATTGAATAAAGTGAATTGTGTATTCTATAACCCAAATCCAATGAACAAAGAACCCTTGGCTATAGTATGTATACTTGAACTTTATGTATGACATAAAAGTGGATCAAGTTCGAGTAATAGCCAAAATGGTCTATAGTATAAGAATGAGGCTGGGTACCTTATTCTGGGGACACTATGGACGCGGCCCACTTTGTATAGTACTAACGATGTGATCCAGAATCGTTCATGTGGAGACATGTGAGTGGGGGCGTCCTATGCAATGAGTTTGCATAAGACCGGACCGCGAAATAGTCACTTAGACTTTATAACTCCGTTTACTGTTTTAACTGACTATATTCATACGATGACCTAGGTAACTCGATCTTAATCCTGAGCGTGCTATGAACTCCTGTTTATTCGGGATTATCCTTAGATTTGCATGGGTGAGAGTGGCCCGAGATCGCCGACTCAATAAGCCTCCCATTTTGGGGATAAGACCGGATAGATAGTTGGGAACATAGTCATGCGAGATGGAATTCACTCCTACCTGCTTTAAGGATTAGTAGAGAGGTTGTTCCCTTAAGTGCTGACTCCGGGTCTTGAACAATGGGCCCACCCTCTCATTGGCCCGAGAGGGATTCGGTTTGTTGGTTGGACCACAAACTAATTGTTCATTAGAGGATCAGTGGGACTTAAGGAACAAGAAGTAATTACAGGGGTGAAACGGTTTATTTGACCCAGCTGTAATTACGAACAACCTGTGAAGGATCGACTTACTAATCATGGTTATATCGAGTGGACAGAAATATATCTACAGTGAGGAGAGTGTAGCCACTGGGCTTTAGTGGAGTGTCCTGGTGGTTAACGAATGTTGATTAGTTAGGCTAAAGAGTTTGGCCGGTTAATCTCGTATCGTTGGAGCTCATGATCTGTAGGTCCATTAGGTTCTCCTTACTAGCTCAGACTAATCCTTGTAACAATTTGAGAGAAAAGAATTTGAATTGTTCAAATTCGAATTTGGGAGAAAAAGTTAATTATATGCGATATACTTAACGTTTCATAGCTTAATTATGAATTAAACTATGATAAAGAAGAGGTGGAAATATTTAAATATGATTTAAATATTGGTTCGGTTTAAAACATGAATAGGGATTCATGTTCGAACGTTCGTTTTGAGAAATTGGGATTGGTCCAATTATTTAATTTGATATTTGATATTAAATTAAATAATTTTAAAATTAATTAAATTGTTTAATTAATTAAAAATTGATTTTAATTTAAAATTAATTTTATATTAATTTTGAATTAAAAAGAAATCAATCTCATGTGTTGGCTTATTCTTGAAGCTCAAAGAAGCTTGGCAATCACTCATGTGTTGGCTTATGCTTGAAGCTTAAAGAAGCTTGTGGCCAACTCCTCTATGTATTACTCATGTGTTGGCTTCTTCAATAAGCTTAAAGAAGCTTATGGTTTGCTATATATAGAGAAGAAACACAATGGGTAAGTAGATTTTTGAAGAAAATTCTCTACCCCTTCATTTTAGACCTTTACTCATTCTTCTCCCAAATTCTCTCAATCAAAGATCCCACAATCTGTTCCAAGGCCTGAGGATAGTAGGGAATACTCTAGAGGAGGTCCACAACTCGTTTGTGTTCAAAGAAAGCCCACGGATTAAGAGAATATTGAGCTACAAAGGTTTGTGTTCTTATTCTCTGTTTTTCCAGTTTTGAGCATGTTTTTTGTTTGATAAAATTGATCAAATTAGAGTGCTTAAGATCCAAAATTGCTTCCGCATTTTTAATATTAACTCCTTCAGACCATTAGTAGTAAAAACCACCTGGAAATAGGTACCAATCTCTTCCTCAATTTCATCTTCATCATTTATCCAGACTCCTGCATCATTCTTTATTTTCTTAATCAAATTTGTTCTTCTTCTTTGAGATGCACAATTATGGAACCATTTTGAGTTCCTATCTCCCCACTTTAGCCAACCGACCCTTGCACGCTGCCTCCAATACACTTCCTCTTCATTCAACAAAGTTTCCAACTTTTTACGGGAATTTTTTACATTTTTGCCCTGTTTAATTGCTAGTTGCACTTCCTCTTAAGCTAAAGCTATTTTCTTGTCATAGTTACCCCGTTTAGAGCCCCCCCAACAACTTAGCTTCTCAGCACATGAGTTTAGCTTCTCCCTTATGTCACCAATTGAACCAATAGGCCTATTCACATTTGAGTTCCACCCTCGTTCAATCACTTCCCCACAGTCCTCCTGTAGACCCACACTTCTTCAAAGCGAAACATATATTTTTTTCTTCTTCTGCTTCTAGATTGATTTGAAACAAGATTTATTTGAATTGGACAATGATCCGACTCCATGAAACCCAAATGGCTAACTGATGCATAAGGAAACTTTTCCCAAAGAGCATTATTACATAACCCTCTGTCTAGCCTCTCCTTCATGCTAATTTGTCCGTCTCTAATTTGATACCAAGTAAATGGTTCTCCTTTGTAGCCCATATCAAAAATACTACAATTTTGAATCGTACTTCGAAAATTATCCATTTGGCTTTGAGAACGAGTATTCCCTCCCCATTTTTCCTCTTCAGCAGTAATTTCATTGAAATCTCCAGCAATTAACCAAGGAAGTAAAGAGAGATGATGTAATCGTTCAATAAGCTTCCACGAATCTTTCCTTTTTGAAGTTTCAGGGTCCCCATAAAATCCTGTGAATCTCCAAGGTTCTAATCCATTATTTATAACAATATCTATATGGAATTTATTATAAGAGCAAAGATTAACCAACGTTCCATTGTTCCAAAAGAGACACAAGCCACCACTCCTCCCTGTACAGTCCACACAAAAAACATTATTAAACCCAAGTTGAGATTTAACAATATTAGCTATTTTACTATTTATTCTAGTTTCTGACAAGAACACCAGATTAGGCTTAGAAAGGTTAATAACCTTTCTTATTGTTCGGAATGTCGGAGGATTGCCCATTCCCCTAACATTCCAACATATAATTTTCATGGCGAACGGCGACCCTGAGATCCAGAGTTCGCCGATATTGAGCACGGGACAAATTCCACTTCTTCAATCCTCACTCTTTTTCCATTTTCTTTTACTGTATCTTCCTCCATGAAATCAAGCTCTAGTTGTCTCTTTCCTTTGATATTTTCAAGCTCAGTCATTGGCTTGTTCTCCTTAATATTGACCACTCTCTTCCAAGTTTTCCTTTTATAACCATCTGCTTTTTGATTTACCTTTCCTCCTTCCATTGGTTTATTAACATTGTAAATCTCATTGTCTCTTTTGGTTGAAATTAAATTCAGGTCCTCATTCATCACTTCAAATGTTTTCTGAAAACTGTCCAGCACAATCTGTCCTTCTACAGAAGATACTACCATGTTCTCATTTAAGTTATTTATTAAATCCACTGATTTTCCTTTACTATTCTCTTGTTCAGAATTCTCGATTAGCTCTTCCTGGTTCTCTCTTTTATCCACTTCCCCTTTACTTTTTCCTCCCTCCATCAGATTTAGATTATCTCCCTCCTCTTTTTCTTCTAGCCTGATCCCTATCTCTTCTTTCCTCCACTAGTTCTTATCGCTTCTTTGATTAGTGAAACGCCCATTACCTCATCTTCCCCTATTAATTCCTCTGGCAGAATCGAAGTTTATCCCTCCCAAATCATCCTTTTTAATGTCTCCATGTTTTCTAAACTCCGTTGCTCTCATACCAGGACCATAATTCGGTTCCCCCGATTCTTCCTTAGCAATAGGAATTTTGTCACACTCTTTTTGAGTATGCCCCATTAAACCACATATGAAACAGAATTCGGGAAGTTTTTCGTATCTACAAGGTATCCATCTATCTTCTCCATCATCTTCTGTTTTGATTTTCAGCCCTCTTCTAAGAGGTTTAGTTATATCAATTCTCACTTTTAGCCTGGTAAAGCGACCCCATATTCCTCCCAATGGAGAAGTGTCTATTTGTAGAACTTCTCCAATAGATTTGCCCATAATTCTTAATACCTCCTCTTCCATACAAAAGAGGGGTATATTATGTAACTGGACCCAAAAATCAGCATGGATCAATTTTAGATTTTCAGGCTGTTCTATCGCATTTGGTATCTCAAATAGAATTATGGCTCCATCGAAAAACCAAGGACCATTGGAAACAATTCTATTCTTTTCCATAATTGATCTGAACTTAAAGAAGAATAGGTTTTCACCAATGCAATCAATTGGTGTCTCTTTATGAACTTTCCACACGTTCTTCATCACACTCTTGAAGGAATCAATATTGATCAGTTTTTGGGATAAAACTTTCCCTACCAAACACCGCGACATGTCTCTAGTCTGTTGAACTTTTGCAAAAGCTCTAAGATCAGTAACATGTTCCTCCTCAGCCGTTAGTTTCATCGATTTCCACTTTTCAGATAGTAAATTCACATCCATCTTCCTTCCCTAAGATCAATCAAGACCTAGGTTAAAGCTGGAATGTCTCCAGATTTTTCCTCTCACGAAAGAGAGAATTTTCCTCTCACCAAGGAGACCCCAGTTTTTTTTCTTTCTTTAGTTCTTCTCCAAGTACGTCTTCTTCATTTAGTTCTTATATATATATATATATATATATATATATATATATATATATATATTTCTAAAACTGGAGATATTCTTCAGGTACGTTTTTTTCATTTAGTTCTTATAGTTTTTTATTATTATTATTATTTTTGAAACTGAAGTTCTTATATTTCCTTTTTTTTTTTTTTTTTTGAAAATAGACTTCTTTAGATACGTTTTTTTCATATAGTCTTTATAGTTCTTTTTTTTTTTTTTCTGAAACTGGAGTTATTATTCAGGTACATTTTTTTCCATTTAGTTCTGTTTCCTTTTTTTTGTTACTATTATGTTTTTGTATATACATACACAATTCTTCACGTATTAAAGTTATTCTAATTTCTTTTGCATCCAATTATTATTTTTTTTTTTTCATATGAGGTTTTAATTTTTAGTAATAACTATTATTTTCAGATCTAAAAGTAGTCATCTTCAATTTTTCATGAGAGTCATCTCCAATTTTTCATCAAATCACATATCTTTCCTTTTTTTATTGGATTTTTTTTTTCCAGAACTCTGTCTCTTTTTCAAATTAAGTTTTTAGCATGACTTTTGGACATCATATTACTACATTTTTTTCTTATAGTTCTTATATAGTTCTTATTAGTTTTTTTTTTAATTATTATTTGTTGAAACTGAAGTTCTTATATATATATATATATATATACACATACTGTTTGAAACTGGAGTTCTTATAGTTCGTATAGTTTTTTTTTTTTTTTTGATGTTTTGAAACTGAAGCTCTTATATTTCTTTTTTTTTTAAACTAAAGTTCTTATAGTTTTTATTAGTTCTTATATACGCACAATTATAATTCTTATGCTATTGAGTTGTAATAACCCAAAAATTTGAACTAGCTGGTTGGATGCTAATTCTTTTTGTTTTTTGTTACAATTATGTATTTATATATATATACACAATTCTTCACGTATTCAAATTATTATAACTTCTTTTGCATCCAATTATCTTTTTTTTTTTTTATATAAGGTTTTAAGTTTTAGTAATAACTATTTTTTTCAGGTCTAAAAGTAGTAATCTTCAATTTTCCATGGTCATCTCCAATTTTTCATTACATCACATATCTTTCTTTCTTTTTTTTTTTTCCAGAACTCTGTCTCTTTTTCAAATTAAGTGTTTAGCATGAATTTTGGACATCATATTGCTACATTTTTTCTTATAGTTCTTATTAGTTCTTTTGTTTTTTTTTATTATTTGTTAAAACTGAAGTTCTTATATTTCTTTTTTTTGAAACTAAAGTTCTTATAGTTCTTATTAGTTCTTATATACACACAATTATAATTCTTAGCTATTGAGTTGTAATAACCCAAAAAACTAAACTAGCTGGTTGGATGCTAATTCTGTTTTTTTTTTTTTGTTACAATTACTTATTTGTATATATTTACACAATTCTTCACGTATCAAATTATTATAACTTCTTTTGTATCCAATTATCTTTTTTTATGTATATGAGGTTTTAATTTTTAGTAATAACTATTTTTTTTAGGTCTAAAAGTAGTCATCTTCAATTTTTTATCAGGGTCATCTCCAATTTTTCATCATATCACGTATCTTTTGTTTTTCTTTTCAAAACTTTGTCTCTTTTTCAAATTAAGTTGTTGGCATAACTTTTGGATATCATATTGCCACTTTTTTTCTTCATTTTTTTCAACATTTTCCAATTTTTTTTCTTAACTCTTTTTTCTTTCACGTTGTTTAATTCAAAATTCAAAAAGAATTTGAATTAATTTCTATTCTTAATTTGATAAGATATCTAATTTGATTCAAAATCAAATCAACTTATAATTTGAATCTAAATTTCTTCTATAAATTTCACATGTTCTCCAAATTTTTTTCCATATCTAAAATAGTCATCTCCTCCAATTTTTCATCATGTTATGTTGTTAATGTTCTTTTTTCCAGATCTAAAATATTCTTCTCCTCCAATTTTTGATCAGGTAGCTCTCACTCTATCATCAGATATCTTTCTTTCTTTTTATAAATTTAAATTAGCCCACGTTTTTCGTTTTCTTTCATGTTTTCTTTACACAAAGTTATGTTAGTTGATACCACTCATGTTGTGTTGTTGATGTTCTTTTTTCTAGATCTAAAATATCTATCCCCTCTAATTTTTTATGTTGTATCTCTCACACTCTCATCATGTATCTTTCTTTTTTTATAAATTTAAATTAGCTCACATTTTTTTCAGTTTCTTTCATGTTTTTTTTTACACAAAATTATGTTAGTTGATACCACTCATATTGTGTTGTTAATGCTTCTTTTTAACAGATCTAAAATATCCATCTCATCCAATTTTTAATAAGGTATCTCTTTCTTTTTAAAAAAAAAAAAAAAAATCGTTAGCCCACGTTTTTTCTTTTACATGTTATTTTACTCATCGTTTTAATTTATTTATAACTAAATTATTATTTTGAGTTTTGAATTAGGGGTTAGTTTATTTTTGTGTTTGATTTTTTAAATATTACTTTTGATTTTAAAATGTTATCAATAATGTAAATACTTTAATTTTAGAAGATACTCTTTTAATTTTAAGAGGATGTTTATTAATTTTAAAAAGTTTCTTGCTTTCTTAAAAAAAATATTTCAAAAAGAAAAAAAATCACAATTATATTGAATGACATTTTTTTTAATTTACATAGCTCTTTGGTCCTCATTTGATATAGTGCAAAATAACAATTTGACCAAAAATATTGTCTATAAAGAAGTTTTGACTTTGTAAACCAATTTGTTTAAAATGTATTTTTGTATTATTTAGCATAATTATTGTTACTACATTTGCCATGATATGTCACATATATATGTGTGTGTATTTTTTAATTAATTCTCTGTTAATAATTGTATGCCAGATTTAAATAAAAATTAATCGTTATAAATTTGCAGTAACAAGTATTCCATAAATTAAACAAAATATAGTGTTACAAAAAGTATATATTATATTATAAATAATAATAATAATAACATAAATAAAAATTTTTAAAAAAAAACTTAATAAAAAAATTATATTATATTAACATTATGTTATATTAGATAAAAAATTATATTATAGTAGAAATAATATAATATAATATAATACAAATATTATATTATATTCAAATTAGTCACATTAAAAAAAATATATAAAATCATAATAGAAATAGAAAAAACAAAACTAATATAAGAATGCATAAAAAAAATTAATTAGTTAAATTCATTGTATATTCAATTTAATTCATACTATTTTGATTTCACGAGCAATGCACGTGGTAAAAAAATTAGTACTTTCAAATGTCTAATTTTAGTCATGTACTTTTAATAAAGCTTAACATTAGTCCTACTATTAATTTATTGTTAATTTTTTTAAAAAAAAATAGTCTCTATTAGCTTTTCATCTATAAATTTTGGAAATATGTGTACATTGTGTCTTTTCTTGTATTAAAATTATTATTATTATTTAACCAATTTTGATAAAAAAAAAAAATTAACTCCAAAATTATTATAGGGACCAATTTTAAGTTTTATTAAAAGTACAATGACTAAAATTAGACATTTGAAAGTATAGGGACCAAAATAGAACAAAACCTCAAATAGATGGCCAAAATTTTTTTACTTATTATGAGCGAAATTTTATTTTTACTCTTAGGTTAAAAAAACATAAAATTTCTCTCTCTTCTCTCCTCTTTGTTTTCTTCATCTCTCTCTTCTTTATCTTCTTCTTCTCCGCTCCTCTCTCATTCAACCATGGCTTGTGCATCAATGAAATGTTGAAGAAAAACATTGTGTAATTCAATTTGATGCCCAAATCAGTTGTTTTGGGTCAAATGGTCAAACAAGTCGCCTTCACACATAGATCTTGAAAAGTTACACGAAATTAAAAAAAAAAAACTATCAAACTTGGTCAATTGAGCTCAAAGTTTAAACTTAGATCATTTGAGTTTTTAGGGCACTAAAAGTTAAGATCCTTTAAAATTTTGCTGCATGGTTGTAAATAACATTAAAAAAAAGTATAAAAAAATAGTAGTCATTTAGCTAAAACGAGTTTTTACTGTAGGAGATATGATGTTCGAAATATCGTCACACGATCATGCACCATAGTCGCATCGCACGGGTGATTGCTTGACCTTCGTGTGCGATCGCGTGACTGTGGTGCACGATAGCGCGACCGTATTTCGAACATCATATATCCCTCGATACAAATTGGCCATAACTTTTAGCTTACATGCTGGAAGGCGGCTTATTCGACCCTTCAACCTCAAAATGCCCATTATGGCCTTCAATTTGAATTACACAATGTTTTTCTTCAACCTTTCATCTTTTTGAAGTTTGAAACCAATACTTTAAGAGGTCGTTTTGTTCACAGGTTTGGGAGGTTTGTTGGGCCTGAGTTTATTAAGCTTAGGGTTGTTAAGCCTTGGATTGTTAAGTCTGTGTTTGGATGATACAGAAAATAGGTTTGTTAAGTATGAGTTTGTTAAACCAGTGTTTAGATTGTGTTAAGTCTAGGTTTGTTACGTCTGTGTTTGAATTTTAATTTGTTAAACATTAGTTCATTAAAAGTGTATTTGGTTGGTAAATTTGAAATTTATAATAAATAATAGATAATTTATATGATAATTATTTAATTAAAGTAATAAAATCTATATATTAAATTATATTTAAAATGTAACTTTTTTAATCAAATTTAGAGAGTATTATTTTAATAATAAATAAAATATGTTTAGTACATTTGTCCACTCAATTTTCTTCCAATAATTATTTTATAGAATAAATATTTGATTGTTCATGAAAATATTTTTGGACTATTCACTAATTGAACTAAAACGTGGGGGTTTTAAGAAAATATTTTTAGTTTAAAAACAAAGCTCCAGTCCAATGCTAAGTACACACTGTCGATGCAAGTAATATAAAACTGAAAGTATTACAGAGTATCGATCCCATAGGGAACAAATAAAACAAAATTCAAGAGAATAAACAAAGATGTTTTCAAATTGCATTTGTGGGTAACCAATGTAAAACAATAAGTGAGATGATTTTTTTTTTGTTTTTTAAAATAAGAAATAAAAATGATAAAAGAGGGATTTAAACATGCTTTTGTCCCATTGAAAGAAATTGCGGCCTAATTGTAATTGCAATTCTTTGACTCAACACTTAAGCTTTGTAAACCGAATTCAACACTTATTCGACATTCTATAAAGTATCTTTAGGAGGCTAAGTGATTAAACCGATGTTTCTATGGCTAATACGAACTTAGTTAATTTTGAAAAACTATTCTTTTGGTTTTAAAGATTTTTTCCTATGTCTAAGGTCAAAAACAAATTCCTATGTCTAAACTATTTTCCTTTATTGCTTTTATGAAAACCCAATTTTTATCTAACATTTTCAGAATTAGACTCAATTTTTGTATACTAATATAGGTGACCAATCTAGACTAATAATAAGCATTAAACATCAATAAAAGCAAACAAGTTATAGAGTAAGCAAAGTTGCTCTCACAGTTAGGCCTTTATTCCTATTTCTAAAGCAGTCACATGCTTTAATCTCACAAAAAGACTTAACTCATAATTGAAATAATGAAAAACAATGAATTAAAAGAATCAAAGTGCATAACTAAAATAGAAGCAGTAGGTGATAAAAATTTCAGAATTAATAAATACTTGAATTAAAAAAATCAAAGTGTATAACTAAAATAAAAGCAGCAGGTGATAAAAATTCCATAATTAATAAATAATTGAATAACAACTTAATAATAAGGAACGAACAACCAAAATTCCATTAATCAAAACAAATTTAGCAACTATTTAATTTCAAAAAGGAATTACAAATTGGAAGAATAAAACAGTAGCTAGAAGATCAAAATTACAACAACAACTAAATCCCTAAAACTGAAGCAAATAAACTTAGATAGTGCAAAAAATAAATTATAAAAAAAAACTGAAGAACACGACCCCTTTTATACTTCTTACTCAATCGACTCAACTCCACTTTTTTTCAAAGGTAATTGAACATTCACTTCCTTCAACTTTCGTTGAGGAATGAATGAGTTTCGAAGTTGAAAGGGGTTGGAAAACATAAGAAAAACAGCAGCAAACATAAATAGAAATAGCAGAATGATGGCTTTCTTGAGTGAAACACCCATATATCATGGCTGAAGGAATGAACTTTTCATCCCGCAGCGGAAGCATTTGAATCGTCTTTGATTTATTTAGAATTAAACACAAAATATACAAGGTTAAGCAAAAACTTACATTGAAATAAACATGGAGATATTTTTGGCGAGTCTTTATCCCTTCCATAAAGTCTTCCTAGCTATGACTCGAACACAGGACCAAAGCATGTGGGAGCCTCTTGAAAGAAAATCCCCAAGGGATTGGAGAGCAAGAGGTCTAGAGAGAATTCTCTAATTCTCTCTATTGATGAGATGTGTGTTGTGAAGAATGCATAATGGCTCTCCCCTAGGGTCCTATTTATAGTGGTCTAGGGAAAATAATTAAATAATCTATTTTAATATCTAATATATTAAAATACACTTATCTAATCAATTTGAATCTTATTCAAACCGTTTAAAATTCTCCTACGACATTTATTTCCTAATTTGAATCCAATTCAAATTTAATAAATATATTTTATTTAATGTATCTAATATACATTAATTATTTTAATATTTAATGTATCAAATACAATAAATATATTTTCCTCTTTTATATTTAATATATCTGATATATTAAATATGAATTTGAACACTTCAAATTAAATATTAATTTGAACATTTCAAATTTTAATATTTAATGTATCAAATACAATAAATATATTTTCCTCTTTTATATTTAATATATATAATATATTAAATATTAATTTGAATACTTCAAATTTTTCTTTCAACTAAATTGATCTTTTTAGTGTTACTATGTGCTAGCAAGGGGACCTTATGGACCTACAAATTATAAGCTCAAATGATACAAAATTAATTAATTAAACTCTTTAATTAATCAATTTTCATTCATTAACTCTAGGGTCACTCCACTATAGACCTAAAGTTGCACTCTTATGCACTGTAGGACAAGTTGTGTCCATTGATATAATCACTACATGCAAGTCGATCCTTCACGAGTTGTTCGTAATTACAGCTGGGTCAAAAGTCCGTTTTACCCCTATAATTACATCTTGCACCTTAAGTACCACTGATCTTCTAATGAACAATCTGTTTATAATCTAATTATAAACTAAGTCCCTCTCGGGCCAGTAGAGGGTGGGGCCCCATTGTTCAAGTCCCGAAATCAGCACTTAAGGGAACTACTCATCTACTTACCCTATATGAGAAGGAGTGAATTCCATCTTGTGAGATTATGTTCCCAGCTCCCTATTTGATCAAGTTCCCAAAATGGTAGGCATATTGAATTGGCTACAAAAACCACTCTCACCCATGCAAATCAAAGGACAAGCCCTCACAGGCAGGAGTTCATAAGTCACTCAGGATTAAGATCGAGTCCCATATGATCATCATGATGAAATATTAATCTTCTCAATTAACGGATTTATAAAGAGATATTAAATATTTCGTGGTTCAGTCTTATACAAACTCATTGTATAAGATACCCTCACTCACATGTCTCCACATGAATGATTTGGATCAAATCATTTGTAACTATTACAAAGTGGGCCATATTAATAGTGTTACCAGGATAAGGCACCCAACCTTATCCATATACTATGACCCTTTAGGTTATTTCTTGAACATGATTCTCTCGTATGTCAACCACATACTGTTCAAGATTACACTAATAACCTTGGATTTTTCATATAATGGATAATATTATATTGCGAATAAATAATCAAAATTATTATTCATTATTAAATCAATTATTAATTACGAGGCTTTAGGGCATAAATCCCAACAATGGCCTCCGTTTCTTCCTTCTTTTATAAGCGTTTTGGACATTTTGGACAGCTCAACTGGTCCAAGCATTATTTCTACAAGGATTTCAATATAAAAGCTTCTTGAGGTCTTACACACCTTAGTCAGCCTTGATTTTTTAGGGGATTGGACATCTTTAAGGAAGAAGCTGTAAACCCGGAATCCCTTCTTGAAAATTCCTAAGGAAATGTATTGGTAAGCTTGTAAAATAAAAAGAAAAAGAAAGGAAGGGGGAATGTGCTGTATGTTCTGTCTTAAAATAAAAAAAAAAAGAAAGTGGGAAGTGGGAAATTGCACTCACCGCCAAGGCTTACCTTTACAACCCTTTCACACACTTTCACCCAATTTAGAGTCTCATTTACCAAAGGAAAACAGAGGGTTCTTTGTGGGAGAGAATAGGAGGAAGAAGGAAGGTGATGTTGGAGTTGTAATTGAAGAAGAAAAGGAGGGAAGATCAGTCTTGCATGGAAGATTTCGTGTTCAACCCTGACTACCTCTGATATTTGGAACATTTTGAGCTCCACAAGGGGTATTAAGAGGTGAGATTTGATTTCCTTAAAAGTTAACTCATTTTAGAACAATTTTCGTGAAGGAAGCTTGAGCAAAATCTGAAGTTATGTTATGGGTTTTTGAAGGGGAAGTCAGAGGAGTGTTTTTACTGTCAAATCCGGGGAACCTCTGATTTTTGGGATGTACTGATCTGTAGACTTCGAATTAGAAGCTGTATTAGGTATGGATGGAAAGCTGATTTAATTTCCTATAATTTTCATGAAGAGGTCGTGGTTAGAATTTGTTTGGAAATTGCTTTAAATTCCAGGTTAGTTTCGGGTTGCAGCAGGAAAACAGTTCTGGTTTAGCAGAAACGTGTTTGGGGGAAAATGACTTACAAGGTAGTTACAGACACATCCTTTAGGAATTTCGATTTCACTCCTTCAGATAAGTTTTAGAGGGTTCAAAAAGGAAGAGTTTGGTATAAAGAACATCATTATTGAGCAAGTAATGGAAAAGTTATAGGTGTGTGAGTTTAGGGTATAAAATCTGTAAAGTGCAGGAATTAGATGGGAGGGTTTTTGCAATCCTAAACCTTAAATTCATGAGGCCAATATTCTAATGCTTGGTTTTGTTTATTTGGCAGGCCAAGAAGGAATAGGACAAATTTACGGACCGAGAATCCAATATTAACGCTGTGAGTGACAAAATGAATTCTGAAAATAAATTCTATGCTTAAACTTGTGTTCGTGAAAAGAAAAGACTTCCTAAGAATGATGTAGCTTAAAGATTTATGGTCTCTTGAGCACGTGTTCATAAGCATATATGGTTTCCTAAAAATGATTTAAATTGTTCGTTGTGAGCATATGTTTACTGGTTTTCTGAAACTAGAAGAAATACCTTAATTCCAAGTCTACATGTGTTAGCAAGAACTGTTAAAGGTTTTCATGTGTTTCTCTGAGACCTGTATGAGTTAATGATTGAGATACTGAGCCCGAGGTTGTATAGTACCGTGTGCACACAGGTCATTTTCTGTTGTCGACGTTGAGTGTACTCCGTGGCAACAATGCTGTCGTGAGTGCTGGGCGAGCCCCACTACGACAAAGACGATGGGAGTGCTGGGCGGGCCCCACTACATCGTAGAATGAACATTGATTGTACTGGGCGAGTCTTACACAACTAATTTGTCATATGTTTAAAATGGTTAATATTTTTGACACACTTGCTGGACTTCTGTAAAAGCTATTGAGGTTATATGTTATGATTTACGAGTTAATAGTTTTAAACTCAGTCACTCACTGAGCCTTCCAGCTCATTCTTTCAATGTTTTCCAACTTTTCAGGTAGAGATCGAGCTCCCGGTGCCTGAGATCCTGCCACAGCCTGCCGAACGCTCTACGAGTTAGATATTTTGTACGTGGGTGGTATTATATAGTGAGTCTGCTCGTAGTGTAGATAACTTAAAAGGGATGTGTAGATATGTTCGTGTATGAAACTAGTGGTCTTGTTTGTGTAAACAACGAGTGGTTGTATTTTGATTGTTCAAGTGAGGTTTTAACTAAAATTGCTCCGTGTGCATATGTAGAAATTGTCCAGGGTTCCGCTGTGTAATATGTAAAGTATTTCGTTTACAGGTATGGTTTGTTTATCAGGAATTAAAAGGGGTCATAGGTATCGTTAAGTAGTGAAACGATGCCTGTTGGCTTCACGCCATCTTCCGAGCTAAGTTAGCAGGTGGTTCGGGAGGGGGTGTGACAGAAGCTATTTTTTGGGGGATTACATTCTAAAAAATGAAGAAGAACAAGAAGAATGAGCAGAGGATAGAGCTGGAAGAAGGGAGCTACTGCAACTTGTTGAGATTTATGCCTTAAAGCCTTGTAATTAATTAATTATTTAATAATTAATAATAATTATGATTATTTTATTTGCAATATAATATTATCCATTATATGAAAAATCCAAAGTTATTAGTATAATCTTGAACAGCATGTAGTTGACATATGAGAAGATCATGTTCAATAAATAACCTAGAGGGTCATAATATATGGATAAGGTGGAGTGTCTTATCCTGGTAACACTATTAATACGACCCACTTTTTAATAGTTACAAATGATTTGATCAAAATTGTTCATGTCGAGACATGGAGTGGGAGTATCTTATACAATGAGTTTGTATAAGACAGGACCACAAAATATTTAATCTCTCTTTATAAATCCGTTAATTGAGAAGATTAATATTTCATCAGAATTATCATATGTGACTCGATCTTAATCTTGAATAAGTTATGAACTCCTGCCTGTGAGAGTTTGTCATTTAATTTGCATGGGTGAGAGTGACTTTTGTAGTAGATTCAATAAGCCTACCATTTTGGAGACTTGACCAAATAGGGAGCTGGGAACATAATCTCACAAGATGAAATTCAATCATTCCCATATAGGGTAAATAGATGACTAGTTCCTTTAAGTGCTAATTTTGGGACTTGAACAATGGGACCCCACCCTCTCATTGGCTCGAGAGGAACTTAGTTTATGGTTAGATCATAAAAAAATTATTCATTAGAGGGTTAGTGGTAAGGTGTCAGATGTAATTACAGGGGTAAAATAGACTTTTGACCCAGTTGTAATTACGAACAATTCGTGAAGGATCGACTTACATGTAGTGATTATATCCATGGACACAACTTGTCATACAATGCATAAGAGTGCAACTCTAGGTCTATAGTGGAGTGACCTATAGTTAATGAATGAAAATTAATTAATTAAAGAGTTTAATTACTTGATTTTGTATCATTGAAGTTTATAATCTGTAGGTCCATAAGGTCCCCTTACTAGCTCATATGAACAAATAGAGATCAATTTCGTTGAGAGAAATTTTTGAAATGTTCAAAATAAAATTTAATATATTTTGATATAATAAATGAGGGAAACATATTTATTGCATATGATACATTAAATATCAAATAAATTATAGAAAAGATATTTATTAAATTTGAATTAGATTCAAATAAGGAAATAAATGTCGTATGAGAATTTGGAAAGGTTTGAATAAGATTCAAACTGATTAGATAAATATATTTTAATATATTAGATATTAAAATATATTATTTAATTATTTGCCTATACCACTATAAATAGGACCCTAAGGGTGAGTCATTGTGTGCATTCTTCATAAGAGAAAAGAACTCTTGAAATTCTCATCTCATTTCCTCTCTTTATTTTCAAAAAGGTTCTCACAAACTTCTTTAATCATTTGTTCAAGTTATAGCAAGAAAGACTTTGTGGAAGTCTCGGAGAAAAAGATCCGCCAGAATATTCTCTATATTATTTTCAAGATATGGTTTATGTTTAACCTTAAGTTTATATTTTAATTCAAAAATAAAATCAAAGTCGATTCCAACACTTCCACTATGGGTTTAATTCGATTATTCCTTTCACAACTTTCCTATTTTGGCAACAATTTATTATCTTCTTTTCTCTAGTTTGTTTTTATTTTCTGTAATGTCACCTTATAGGTCTTTAGTTTTGTTTTCAGGCTGTAATATGAGCTGAGTCATCTTTGGGTGAGGATTAAGAGTGTTTTTATCAATCTAAGAAGGGATTAAGACCCCTTGGCTCTTCTCATTCTGGTTGTTTGTGTTTTTATTGATTAATGCTTGGAGTTTTTTTATTAGCACACCTCAACACTGTTTTTTTGTATTTTGTGAGAAATATAGAGAATAGATTGCTTGCAACTACATTAGCTCATTGATTGGGTTAGTGTCTAACTAAGTGGATATGCTAGGGATAGTAACCTGCCTAATGCATGAAGTCAACATGTTTAATTAAGGTGGGTTAATGAGAATTAAACCACTAAAATCTGGAAACCTGGGAGGATTATGTGTTTAATGCTGAGCAGTTTGAGGGAGCAAAGTTCTCGTTGGAGCATCATTTTTAGAAAGATAAAAATCATTCTTAATCCGAGCCCATTTTTTATTATCTTTTCAAATCGTTTTATTCTCGCATTTAGTCCTACTTGTGCATTTGATTAGCAATTTAAGTTTGTTTAACAAAGTTAATGTTCTTGCATTTAAGTTTGTATGCTTAACTTAGTTAAAAACCCTAACTATATTTTTGGTTACCCAATTGAATTTGCTAGTAACTAACTTGAGAGAGATAGATTTCTGATACTAATCCCTAAGAAATCGATAATTTACTTATCACTTGCTGCCGTTGTGTGCACTTGCATAGCCATTATTGAGAATTATTAATTATTTATTAATAACATTTTGGAGGCAACACATCCCTACCTATTTTATGTCCCATTTTTAGAATCCCTAGTACATTCAGTAAGGTTTTTGAAAAGTAAATGAGGGATTTATCGTGGGAGGGGGTGGATGAGGGGAAAGGCTCGCATATTGTGAGTTAGGAGGTGGTTTCTAAGCCGTTGGACCTGGGAGGTTTAGACCTTGGTAATGTAAGGGTGAGAAACAAGGCCATGTTGGCTAAATGGCTTTAGCAATTTTATCATGAAACCGATACCTTATGGCACAAGGTTATTGTAAGCAAGTATGGTCCTCACCCATTTGAATGGACCATTGGTGGGGTTATAGGCACTTCCATAAATCCGTGGAAAGATATTTCGACTGAGTTTCCTCTTATTTCTTAGTTTGTTCATAGTGTGGTGGGAGATGGTAGGGATACTTACTTTTGGGAGAATAAGTGGTTTGAGGATAGACCCCTCTGCTCCTTGTTTCTCCGGTTTTATGAGTTGTCTTCGTTGAGGAATCAGTCAGTGGCTTCGATCCCTTCGCTCTCTCATTCTTCTTCTGAAGCCCCGCCTTCTCCCTCCTTTGGTTCATGTTGTGCTTTGACCAATAGGGAAACGACAAATGTTATCGCTTTGTTATCCCTGATTAGTGAGTTTCGGTTCAGTTCTAATAGGGGGGATGTTCGCCTTTGAAGTCCTTATTCATTCAAAGGCTTTTCTTGTAGATCTTTCTTTGAGTGGTTAGTTAGTCCTGCCCTGTCGAGTGGTTTTATTTTCTCCTATTTGTGGAAGGTGACGGTTTCCAAAAAGGTTAAGTTTTTTATGTAGCAGGTTTGGCATGGAAAAGTCAACACAAATTAGGTCGAATTTTGGCTAGAGGGTTCCTCTTGGCCGAACCGAAGACTTTGATCATATCCTTTGGAACTAGGACTTTGCTCGTGTTGTTTAGAGTTGTTTCATTGGGGATTTCAACTTTAGCTTTTTTAGTCCACAGGATCTTTAGGGGACTTCAACTCGCCTTTTCGTGAGAAAGAGTTATTTTTGTGGCAATGCTGTTTTGTGGAGTCTGTAGAGGGAGAGAACTGATAGAGTCTTTAGGGGGCGGGAGAGATCTTTTAGTGACGTGTGGTACCTTGTTAGATTCTTATGTTTCTCTTTGGGTTTCGGTGTCGAGACTTTTTTGTAACTATTTGATAGGTCTTATCTTGCTTAATTAGAGCCTATTTTTGTAGTTTGGCTCCTGTTTTTGTTGGCTTATTTTTTGTATGCTCGTGTATTCTTTATTTCTCTTAATGAAAATTCGATTTTTCATTAAAAAATGCTATGATATCA
Organism: Trichosanthes truncata; assembly: GCA_033996785.1. Taxonomy (NCBI): domain Eukaryota; kingdom Viridiplantae; phylum Streptophyta; class Magnoliopsida; order Cucurbitales; family Cucurbitaceae; genus Trichosanthes; species Trichosanthes truncata. The sequence goes on along the minus strand of JAWPNB010000004.1, from coordinate 28,425,254 downwards.
TTTTGGTCTAAATCTTATCAATTTCATGTCAAATATATTCATTGGATACGCATGAGAATACTTTTTTCAACGATTATTCGAACGAAAACCTACATAAGGTAAAAATTGCATCACTTTTTAAAGTTTAAGGTAAATATTACAAGGCCAATCTGAATATAGCTTAATTGGTTAAGATATATGATCCCGATCTAGAGGTTAGAATTTCGAGTCCTTCCCCCCAAAATAGATATTTTCCCTAATATAGTTGATTGAGAGTTAAATTCCATGAAATAAAAACTGACTCCTTATTGAAAAGAAGAAATCTTTTACCCGCTCGACTAGGAGATCGTCTCTCAATTTTCTCACGGTCGAACTGATTATAACAGGTCGGAGATTTTTCAGCCTGCCGCCATGGAGTAACCGTTAGGGTTTATGCTTCTATAGAGCTTCGTTTCTTTAAAATTTCTTCAAACCTTTGAATGTCACCAGATATTTCAGAAATCAGAAGGCATTTAAGTGGATATTAACAAAAGTTGAAGATGGAGCCAGAGGTGATAGAAGCAGAGTTAGTGTTGCCGACCCACCTGAATTTCAAGCGAATTCAAATGTACGAGAAGTACCCAAAAGGCCAATCCAGAGGCAGGCATTGGAAGCATCTGAAGCAAATTCTTCAAGCCGAGAACTATCCCAACTACTCCCCTGATGAACCCAACTGTAAGATTTCTCTCTTCGTTTCAATCATTTTGTCTCTTACAGTTTCTCTGACATTTGATTACACCTTTTACTTGAGAAGGAGTTCGTCTGTAAATTTATTTTTGTTGCTGCTTTGATGCATGGATGGCGATGTTTTTGTTTGATAATTATTTAAGAGGTCAAACGTATGATTTAGTTCTTAATGATGGAGTATTTTTTCAATTTAGTTCATATTGTTTCAAACTTTTAATTTAGTCACTCACTATTGGTGAATGTTAAAATTGGTTGATGATAAACTTATATGGACATAATACTTAGTGAATTGAAAGAAATTTAGTGGAGAAAAAAAAGATCATCTAAGATAAGAAAACTCAAAATTCTACCAACCCTTAGAAATTTGAAGCTTTCCTCGTCTTTTTTCTCATAAGGTTGCCAGTTTGCTCAGTCGATTTGGACCTTTTCTGGAAGCTTTTGAAGTCTCTTTGGTTTGGAATAGGGATTGCCCGGCAACATTCTATGGCAGACTTGTTTCTTCCCCATTGTTTGGGGGATTTGGATGGAGAAGAATCATAGAATTTTTAGAGAGGGTGAGAGATATGTGGGGGAGTTGTGGGAGATTAATTAGGTTTAATGCCTCCATTTGGGCCTCGGTGACTAAGGTTTTTCTGTAATGATCAGTTTAGCTTTATTCTTTTGGATTGAAGTTCCTTTTTGTAGGTTGTGGGGCTTCCTTTGTTGGGCTGTTTTTTTCCATGCTCTTGTATATTCTTTCATATTTTTCAATGAAAGCTTGTTTTTTTTTTTTTTTTTTTATAAAAAAGGTAGGGTGTACAACTCCCCTCTTCATCTTTTCATGCTAGTGTTTCCGTCATAGAAAATTCTTTTGTAATTATATTTTCTGGATGATTTTTCAAGATTGGAAAGCTCTCTGCTAGTTTGGGAGATGACTCTAGTTTGGGAATGAGTCATCTCTTCCCTTTTTTGAAGTAATATCAAGTTTCTTATAAAAAAAGGGTAAGAACAAAAAACCTGGTGGTTCATTAATGCTTGGGAAGTGAACAATGCGACAAATTGAAGGGCATCACAAGAAATGCATAGAGGCTTTTGTGGGTTGTGAAAGCTGTTTTTGGGAAGTCTTTATCATCAACTTACCAGGTCCAATTATTAATGAAAGTCCCTTTAAGCATCTCCTTTAACAAGTTTCGTAGTGGAATGGCCTTGGTCAGCACCTCAAAGAATTTCATGTGCTTTGACATCATTGTTTCTTGCTTGATGGTCAAGAATCTCTCACACAAGCTTCCCTATAGTGAGAGTTGGAAACATAATGAACTCTCTCCAGCCAATTACGGAACCACTTTATCATCTTAGCCTGATGATCCAAGATAGAGCTTTGCTATGAAGTATTACTATCACCACAATTAGCTTCTTCAAATTAAAAAAATTGATGGATTTTGAAGTAGAGCTCAATTCTAAATAGCCATCCGTTGGGATTCTCACCTAAGAAAATGGGCATCTATACTTTGTTGAAATTACTCCAATCTAGATGCTCATTATTTCTTTCTTCTCTGCGGTTCTCCCCTTTCTGTATTCTTGAGGTCTCCCCTGGTTTGTGTACTCTCTCTTTTGTGTGCTTCTCCTCTTCTACCAACTGATTCTTCCAACCTTAAGTACGCCGTTGATTTTTTTGTTATATTATGGGCTATTTTGAGAGTATTATAGCTTTAGTTTTCTACTTGTTGTCCTATGTTGTTAGTATCGTCACCTCAACACATTTTGTGTGAGATGTTCCATCACTCGTTTAGTCTTTTTAGTCCTAGAGTCTTTGCAATTCCTCATTCATTTCTTGCATTTTCTTCTCTACGGTCTCCATTCTTTCCTCTCATTTTGTTTGAGTCATTTTGATCTCCTACCCAGTTCGAAATGTGCTTGGACGCCAAACTGTCAGGAACTAACTATGTTATTTACATCGGTGGGCCCAAGGGTGCAATGGAGCGCCATACTTGAACAAGCCTAGCCAATTTAAGAAGGCTAGCTACTCTCATACCAAAACATTCCATAAAACAATAAAATATGTTTTGCCTCATGAAATTGATTTTCAACCCCAGCCTTTTGACCTAACCATCTTCGACGATGAGCCCACATTGGAACTTGTCCAGCCCTTAGAAATCCTCCCCCCAATCCCATTTGACTCAATTCTCCAGCTGCAGGACTCCTCTTCTAATTCACAACCTCCTGTACAGAATCAAATTCCAATAGAAAACTCTCCTTCTCCTTCGAATAATTCGCCACCTCCTCCATCCATTGAATCACATCCTCCATCCTCACTCCCCATCGGATTGAAAGATATTGCCAGCTTCCTTATTGAACATGAGTTATGCATTATGGCTATTCCTCCTCTACCTCCAGTCACCAAATTGAATAAAACCTATGCCACCATTGGGAAGAAAAATCGGATAAATCGGGAATTAAAAACTTGCAATCCTTCCTTCACTATGACAAAACTGCCACCTGGGCCATTTTGGAGGGTAATACAGGTGATTTATGAAATTCATGACATGGAATCTGAAAGGCCTAGGTTCTTGGAAAAAATAGGCCTTGATTAAAAAAGCTATCCAACAGCAAAATCCAGGAATTGTCTCCTTCAGGAGACTAAACTTTCATCTATTGATCACCACCTTGTTAAGGCTATTTGGAGTTCTACACATATTGGCTGGACAACACTTGATGCAATTGACTCTGCTGGTGGAATCCTTATTCTTTGGAGTGAACTTGATTTTACAGTCAAAGAAGTAATTCAAGGTTTGTACACTCTTTCCATTCATGTTTTATTGGCTGATGGTTTTTCTTTTTGGCTCACAATAGTTTATGGTCCATCTGGGAATGGCTTTTATGAGGATTACTGGAGAGAACTGGATGATTTGGCTGGTTTAGGGGGAGATAGATGGATCATTGATGGTGATTTCAATGTTACGCGTTGGACTTGGGAAAAATCCCATGATCATTCTATTAGCAGAAGTATGACTATTTTTAATCAATGGATTTCTAATTACCAACTGTTGGACATTCCTTTGCAGAATGGATGCTTTACTTGGTCTAGTTTTGGGACAACCCAATATTTATCTCTTTTGGATAGATTTTTGGTTACTAAGGGATGTCTCTATAAGCTTGGCTTGGCTACCCTAAAACGCATAGATCGAATTACATCAGATCATTTTTCTTTGGCTCTAAACTTTGGTTGCATAAACTGGGGTCCTTGTCCTTTTCGCTTTGAAAATTCCTGGTGGCATCCCTACACTTAAAGAAGTTGTTGAAGGTTGGTGGAGCCAAAATCTCTTAGAAGGTTGGCCTAGACATGGTTTGATGGTGAAATTTAAGGGGCTTAAAACTGTTTTACAAGATTGGTATAAAACGCAATGCTTAGAGGCCACCCAAATGAATTCTCTTATTTCTCAATTATGGATTCTAGATAATCTTGAGGACAATATGCCATTAACTCCCCAACAGATTGATTCACGTTCCTTGCTTCGTGAGCAGATTGATACTTTGACAGCTCAACATCATATAATGGTGTAAATTGAAATGGTTTAAAGAGGGAGATGAAAATACCAAATTCTTCCACCGAATTCTGACAGCTAGGAAAAGAAAAAAATCAATTTATGAAATTCTTTCTAGAGAAGGTGTTAGCCTTGTAACAGCTCAAGACATTGAAACTGAATTTATTGATTTCTATTTGACTTTGTTCACTAAAGAGGCAAGTACGCGTTTTCTTCCTACGAATGTGGATTGGAGCCCCATCAACTTAGAACAAGCTACTAGGCCTGAATGTGTTGTTACTGAAGAAGAGGTTTTCCAGGCTGTCTCTTCTTTGGGATCCAGTAAGTCTCCAAGTCCCGATGGTTTCATTGGTGAATTTTATAATTTTTTTTGGAGTACTATTAAGCATGATATAATGACTGTGATTCAAGAGTTTTTTTCCTACGGTATTATTAATGCTTCATTGAACGAAACTTATATTTACTTAATACCAAAGAAGCTTGCCCCTAAAATAGGAACTGAATTTCGCCCCATCAGCCTTATCTCTTGTGCTTATAAGATTATTGCAAGGGTATTGTCCAATAGATTAAAATCAGTTTGGCCATCTACTATTGCTGAGAATCAACTTGCTTTTGTTGAGAATAGACATATTCTTGATGCCTCTTTAATGGCTAATGAGCTTATTGACGATTGGAACTTGCATAATTGCGAAGGTGTGGTTTTGAAATTGGATGTTGAGAAAGCCTTCGATATAGTTGATTGGGATTTTTTGGATGCTGTTTTGCATGTTAAAGGTTTTGGACAATTATGGAGGAAATGGATTAGAGGTTGCATTTCTAGTGAAAATTACTCAATTATTATTAATGCTTGACCTTGTGGAATGATCATTCCATCTCGTGGAATCAGACAAGGTGACCCTTTATCTCCTTTTCTTTTTATTCTGGTTTCTGATTGTCTTAGTCGTACATTGAAATGCTGTGCCAGTTTGGGGAGCATTGTAACTCATCCGATTGGCTCTTCAACTTTTTACCTTAATCACTTGCAATTTGCTGATGACACTCTTCTTTTCTCTATGATTGATAAAGTGGGTTTAACGAAACTTTTTGAGGTAGTAGGTTTTTTTGAAAAAGCCTGAAAAAGCCTCTGGTCTAAAGATAAATTTGAGCAAGAGTGAATTATTGGGCATACATATTGATGACTCTGATATGGATTGGATATTATCGACCTTTGGGTGTAAAAGAGGTGTTTGGCCTTTTACTTATCTGGGCTTACCTTTGGGAGGGAACTCTAAATCTTCTTTTTTTTTGGCAACTAGTTAGAGAGGGAATTCAACACAAACTTCACAATTGGAAATATGCTTTTGTTTCCAAGGGTGGTAGACACACTCTTATTCAAGCCACTCTTTCTAGCTTGCCCACTTATTATATGTCTCTATTTAAAATGCCTTCGAGAGTGATAAAGACTTTAGACAAGCTCATTCGTGATTTTCTATGGGAAGGCACTGGAGGTGATGGTGGTGTTCACAATGTGAAGTGGGAAACAACACAACTTCCTAAACTAATGGGTGGATTGGGTATTGATAACTTTCAACATTGGAATTCAGCTTTAATGGCTAAGTGGATTTGGCGTTTTGTCCATGATACTCGATCCCTTTGGAGAAATCTTGTTGTCGCCAGGTATTATGGCAGTAAGCCTGAGAACAGTTGGCCTCAGCCTATAACGAACGCATCTCATAAATCTCCTTGGCGTTTTATTAGTAATGTTAGAGACTTGGTCTCTTCTCGTACTTGTAAGCATATTGTTGATGGAAGATCTACTTTGTTTTAGATGGATTCGTGGTTAAATTGTGGTCCTATTGCTATGGCATGTCCAAGACTCTCTCGTCTTCCTATGTATCCTGAATTAATTGTAGCAGACATGTGGAATATAGATACTTTGGCTTGGAATTTGAGGCTTCGTCGCAATCTGAATGATTTGGAAGTGGTTGAATGGGCCACCCTCTCGCATCTTTGATCACAAATTAATTTTAGGATATCTCCTGATTTGTGGTCTTCGCCTTTGGAAACATTTGGGAGGTTCTTTGTTAAATCTCTACAGATAGTTATTGAGTGTCGATGATCCTATTCTAAAGAACTTGTATTCTGTGATTTGGAAAGATGCTTATCCAAAGAAGGTTAAAATTTTCCTTTGGGAACTCAGTTTGGGTGCAGTTAATACGAATGACTGTCTCCAAAGAAGAATGTCGTATATCGCTCTTTCTCCTTCTCGGTGTTATATGTGTAAATCTAGCTCGGAGTCTGCTGATCATTTATTTGTGCATTGCCATTATGCTTATCGATTCTGGTTGTACTTTTTCAAAGCCTTTGGTTGGTCATTGCCTCTTCCCAATAATATTTTTGATTTTCTTTCTTTGATTTTGGTGGGACATCCGTTCAAAGGCACCAGGAAGATTCTTTGGTTTGCTTTTGTCCAAGTTTTTCTTTGGAGCATTTGGTTGGAGAGGAATGGTCGAAGCTTCAGGGGAGTCTCTCATACATTTGATCGGTTTTTGGACACTGTTTTATCTAATGTTTTCTTTTGGGGCAAATCTTTACAACCTTTTAGTCTTTATAGTTTATCTTTCTTCATCTCCAATTGGAGAGCTTTCTTGTAATTCACCTTAAGGTGACTGGAGTTTTTTCCTATTTCATTCATCAATGAAATCGTTTCTTATATTAAAAAAATGTTTTGCCTTGTGTTTATGACATTTATAACTACATATATACATGTATTGTGTTAACTAACTTTCGGAGGGTACATTTCCCTTTCTTTCCTTTCTACCATAAACATTCACTATTTTTTTTCCCTATACTCGTAAGTGTTTGGGCCAACTTGCGCGACACCTTGACTATTCTCACAGGACAACTGCCTGACCCTACTACATATGGTTGACAAGGTAACTCGTAGGATATTAAATCCTAGGTAGGTGACTACCATGGTTTGAACCCATTCCCTCTAACCAGAAACATTCACTATTGGGGGCCTAATAGATAAATGGGCAGTAGTGGAAGGGGTGGAGTTGGGGAACCCTATAAGTAGTTACTGCTATTGGAAAAGGTGGCTTTTTAACGACCTTTCAATTTTAGGTGTCATAAATATAACGTCTGTTCAAATCAGTGCATTTTAATGGATGAGCCGGTGAGGAGTGTGGTTCATTGGAAAGAACGAGCTTTTGGGGACAAGCTTTGAGTTTGGTGCGAGGTGGAGCGTAGTGAATTTTATTGATTCACTTCAGGTCCTCGTGAATAGTTTAGGGATCACTAGTAATTGGGATTCCAGTTTATGTAGCTTCGGTTTTTTTTTTTCCCTCTTCTTCTTGAAGAGGTACTTCCATTCCGTGCAAGTTTAGATATAGCTTCCTCTTTTCTCAAGCCTTCTATTTTTCCTTATCATTTTTCTACCTTCAAGAATTGGAATAAGAAGCAGTTTCATTGATAAGATAAAATTATAAAAGTGGTGGAGGAAAGCCAGCCATAAGCCAAGAAGATTAGCTCTTCTAAGTGGTACAAAGAGTATTTATAATATAATTACTGAAAGGAGCATAAATTTGCAACAAGTCAGAGCCACAAAACCGTGAATATAGGAAACAACCCAAGAGGTTTTCTTTGTTGTTGAAGACTATTTTTATTTTATTTTGTAGCCATAAAAGTCGAAAGAAAGCTCTAACAAGCTGTGGCCATAGATCTCCTTCTTCTTTTTGAAAGGATGGCCAACAAGAACTGAGGAGAGGAGGTTGTTGACGTTGATGGGGAGAGCTTCCTCCCAACTGCCAATTAAAGTTTAGGAACATGAGCTTCGGAAGTTCTAAACATTTCCTGCCAATTTATAGATGGCTTTCAGACTTGGACTCTTTCTTGCAAACGAGGCACTGACACAGCGAGAGGGAGCAATATGTGAGCCATTTTTGGATCTTTTCACGAGTACTGATGTTTTTATGGGCAATATCACAGTAAAACATTCTGGGAATTTTATACTTTTATATCCCTTATTGAAAGTCTTGAATCTTATACGTATAAGACAACCAAAAATATACACCTACATTTCGAAAGTTGGGTGAAGTTCTTAAAGAATTAGCTTGAATTTAAGATAAAAAAATATTTTAAACTGGCATCTATTTTTGATAAGTATAAATAAGAAACAAATTGGTGATCAAAGGACCTCTTAGATATTGATTCCAACTACAGTCCAAATACTTTCCAGAAAAATTCAAGAATCAAAATTCTGATTAAATGTACGGATAAAGAAATATTAGGGAAGGTAATTCAGTCTGTAACATTGTGGACTGAATCATAATTGCGCTTCTAGAATCTAGAAGCTTATGTTCTTCAAGTGGGATTTTTCTTCAAAATAATATGCTCTTCTCCTTTGAGTTTTGTACTCTTAGTTGAATTGATTGTTCCTTTTATTCGTTTTTCAGATGTTAATATTGAGTCACCTCCCTCAATGCATCCATGCAAGAAAATCTGTGATATAACAGGATATGAGGTATGTGACTTTTGGTAGTTTATGACTCAGCATTGCTTTCTAAATTAGAACAGCAATTAGTTACGGAATTCCTTCTTTATAGCTCATGATTTTTGGAATGTTTCTAGAATATAATGGATCCGAACAAGTGATGAATTGCATGCATTAGCTTGCCTTTTCAGTCCCAATCATATTGATTTCTTTTCATAGTATTTTAAGAAATACTCTTCTTTTTCTATATTTTCATATTAATATTTGTGAGTAATTAATTAATTTGGCAAATTTGGTCCAAATCAGCTTGATTTTTTTTTTTCTTCATGTAGAGGCAAGCAAGATTTCTTGTGGATATCACGTCATTCTAATCTTGTTGCCTTGTGCCTTAGAAATTAACAATAAATTTTCTTGTTAGTTATAATAGAAATAAGAACTAGAAAATGTCATTACCCTCAGCTTAAAGTAGTTAATATCTTAAATATCCTCTTCAAAGCATCAAAACAGACCTTGCTATCCTAACTACAGGGTTTCTAGATTCGGAGTTATATTCAGCCTACCAAGTGCTCAAGGTTGAGGGGAGTTGAAAATCACGTTACATTTACGTTACCTGCTTTAGTAAATATTCTTTTTGAATGATATAATTCACATTCTATTTCAAGCGAGTTAAAATCCCATTTTAATGCTTTCATTTGGGCTTATGTAGCTCTGGCTGTGTCTTTGTAAGACCTTTCTTTGATTTCACCAAAAAAAGGACTGTTTGAGTTCACTTCAGCTAGTGGCCTTGTTATTGTTCAGGCACCATACTATGATCCCAGGACTACTCTTCGATATGCAAATGCTGATATCTTCAAGGTCATAAGATCACTTCCTAATGAGTACGTTCAGAGGTATTTGGCCATGAGAAATGCAGCAGTAATTTTAAGGTAATTTCTGAAGTTTCTGAAGATATTTCTTTTTATTAGATCACTTCCTAAGAATTGTGCTCCATCTTTAATCATGCCATTAACATTGATTGATAGAATATAATCATTTTTTTTAAAACAAGAAACGAAACTTTTCATTGAATGAATGAAAAGAGACTAATGCTCAAGGGATACAAACTCTGCAAGGAAGTGAAATAAGAACAAAATGGAACAAAAAGATCTTAAAAGCGAACCAACAAAGAGAAAACCAAAGAGAAGCTAAAAAGCAAACAATGTTTTGAAATTTGGATGATGTGACATGATTTGGTAGCTAGTTGGACATATTAGATTTCATTGAGCAAGTGATTGGGTCAAACTAAATTTGATAATCTTTTTTTGGGACAAATTCTGTTTTTGGTTCATAAAATTTTAAAATCAATCTTTCAAGTTCATCTAGATGGTTTTGAGATCACACCACCTTATCCAAATTTCAAGAATTGAGTATCATGTTTCCATTTTATTAGTTGGTGTTAACAGCAGAAACTAATTATAGTTGAGCAGAAATCAAAGTTTAAGGATGAACCTACAATTACTAAAGAAACCAAACATGTAATTTAACCTTTATTATGGGAGAAATATGGGACACCAATCATATAAGTTTCAAAATGAAACTGTATATGATAATTATACCATACACCACATAATCATGACTGAAGAATTCGTGAGAGATATTTTGTGTTGTATATATTGTATCTAGGTGATTCTAGATGGTTTACATAGAAGTAAGGTAAAAGATAATATATTTTTCCCCCTTTTGGATGTGGAATATATGTATGGATAAAAAACTTGTCAGAGCGGCGAGGGCAGATTGTGGAGTTCAACACAAGCTGATGGACAAGATCATGACAAGGCTCAATTAGTCAAAGTCATAATTGAAACCTTTTATCATTCCTTACTAACCAACTACATTTTCCAAAAATTAATAGGTAGAGTTGACCTAGAAGATCCTAACCATCTTTTCATAAATTACTTAGAAGATGCATTTTGTACGATATCTAAGGGATTCTTGGATTTAAGTTAAAAAAACAATGTCACTCGATCATTGATTGCCATCTTTTTTCATCTACGTGGATCCCAAAGAGTGTCATCTACTTTTAGTAGGCCATGAACTAGATCGAAAGCATTCTCAATGAGTTTATAACATATGTTTCCATTTTTTTGGGTCGGGTCTAGGTAGAGATCAAAGGCCTTGAATGACCAATTCCACGGAGAATTCATGAGGAGCTTTTGCCGGTGTAAACTATGCACCTAGGCACCATACAAGAAGTGAAAGTTCCCAACTTCTCTGAAACAAGTTATTTGGAAAAATAACTTTAAGAAATTGATATCAAGCGGCTATTGGTCTAAAAACCCCTCGTAGTACTATGGTTGATGTGTTGATATTCAACCAATAGTCTGTTAGGATACCACCTAACAGGAATTAAGAACTAAAATATATTGAAATGTAATGGATCAAGAACTACAAGATAAACCAAGTATAAGGCACTTGTAACCTCCCCTCTCTTGAGTATGCTAACTCACACCCTAAATCACTCAATAATTGCCTGCCTTCCCTCAATCCCCCTCCCTCTATTTATAACCTAAATACACTAACTAACTCCCTAGGTAATTACCCTTGTGCCCTTACTAATACCATACAACTCCTACCCATAAACCCCTATTAGTTCCCTTACATGACCCCGTCCTTCAATGACACCTTGTCCTCAAGGTGTGTTTATCAAAACACAATCCCAAAATTGGGTAACGATCAACAATTTTTTTTTAATAGAAAACCCCACTGGTCAACGCTCCGATGACCATGTGTGGCGGTTGCAGTGAGCGGTGGTGGTCGGAGTCAGCGGATGGCAAGGTGCAGCGGCAGCCGATGGATGGCAAAGAATGGAAGAGGAGGTGGTAGCTTGGGTTAGGCTTTCTCTCTTCACATGGGCCAATTGGTGTCATATTGGGCCAACTATTTGAATGCAACCAGAGGGAATAACCCAGCCTAAAACAAAAAACCAATTTTGGCTGATGATTAAAATTTAATTGTGAAGTGGGTCTTCAGCCAAATTATTCAAGGCCAGCCCACTCCCAATAAGCTCAGCCCGTTTATTCAATTGTATCCCATTCCAAAATAGTTTATTAAGCCCATACTCAAGAGTAACCAACTTGCTTCCAGACTTTTCTTTCTCTGACAACGCACGTGGCCAACGAATTTCCTCCCCACGATTCCCTCTGGTTGGATTTCCTTTATACCTTTTGTAATATTGGTTGTGTATTATGTGTATCTTTATTATTTATATTTGTAATATTTTTTTCTTATTGGTAAATGGTCTTTCTTCTATATAAGAGGACATTGTACTTTGATTTAATATACAGAAGAAATACAATAGATTTATTTCTTCCCTAAATTCAAGTTGGTATCAGAGCCAAAAATAAAACCCTAAAAATATCCTAACCCTGGCCATCAACCACCGCCGTAGCCATCACCGTCGCTCAAACCCGTTGCCGCCGTCGGAACCCAAGCTGTCATCTTGAACAACACTCATTACTTCCGACTGCAGGTTATCGTTTGCGTTTGCAGGGTGTTTGCGCCAAGTTGTTGTTTTTTGGATCATTTGCTTTTGCTTTTGCGTTTGCAGGGTGTTTTTTGTTCTTTGCCGTTCAACTCCAACCACACAACCACGCACCATCTTCGCCATTTGTGACCAAGAGATTGTGTGACTCGCGATCCCTGACTCGCGACCCAACCTTTGCAACTCCTCTGCAGATCGTCTTTGTCAGCTCGCCGTCTTTTCGTCGCCTCACATCTTCGTCAACTCGTCGTCCGTCGCCTCCGTCCAGCGACTCTGGTTTACGTGGCTCTGTGGTTTACGTGGGTTGCAGATCTCTTGTTGACCTGTAATTTGGTTTGGTTCAGATTGGGTCTGATCTAGTTCCTGTTTATTTTTCTAGATCTGGTTTGGTTTGGTTCATTAAATTCTGGCCTTATTATTTTTTCAGATCTGGTTTGGTTCAAACTTTATCTGGTTTCTTATTAACCTGTTTTGGTAATATGTCTAAGTTGATTGTTGAAATGACTCAAATACAGAGTAAGACTGAGAGTGGGTTGTTTGATACCACAACTATTAACTCAAGTTCCCTTGGTAAAGAGCAAATTGATCAACCCTCTAAACTGCTGCAAACCAATTTATCATCTGGTAATCTTTGTGTTTCCTTGGCACAAATAGGTAACTGTCCTTAAGTTTTTTCTTGCAGTACTTCATCTCCATGGATTATCGATTCTGGAGCATTTGATCACATGATTAGTTCCTCTCATTTATTTGATTCCTATTCTATTTCCTATAAAAATGAAAAAATTAGAATTGCAGATGGTAGTTTCTCTTCTATTGCAGGAAAAGGAACTATTAAATTGACTGATACACTTTCACTACAGTCTGTTCTCCATGTTCCTAATTTAGCATGTAATCTCTTATTTGTTAGTAAACTTTATAGAGATTCTAACTGTCATTTCACTTTCTTTGAATCTCATTGTATTTTTCAGCATCAAGACTCAGGAAAGAAAATTGGGACTGCTAGGATGCTTAATGGTCTCTACTACTTTGATGAAGGTTCTTTTAGTAATAAAATAACTCAGGGTCTTAGTAGTATTAGTTCTCTCTCTATTCATGAACAAATCATACTTTGACGTCGTAGGTTAGGACATCCAAATTTCTTCTATCTTAAACATTTATTTCCAAATTTATTCAAAAATGTTGATTGCTCATCTTTTCATTGTGAAAGTTGTATTTTTGCAAAAAACCATTGATCCACATATTTACCAAAATCTTACAAAGCCTCCAAATTGTTTTACTTAATTCATAGTGATGTTGGGGGTCCTTCTAAGATTATGACTCATAGTTTAAAAAAATGGTTTGTTACTTTTATTGATGATCACACACGTCTATCTTGGGTTTATTTAATGCAAAAAAAATCTGAGGTGAAAGATTTTTTCAAACATTTTTATAATATGATTGAAACCCAATTTCAAACTAAAATAAGTATTTTGCACTATGACAATGGAACTGAGTATTTCAATGAATACCTGAGTGACTTTTTAAAGGATAAAGGTATTTTACATCAGTTTACTTGTCGAGATACCCCTCAACAACATGGAATTGCTGAATGGAAAAATAGACATTTACTTGAAGTTGCACGTGCCATAATGTTTTCTATGCATGTTCCTATTTGATAAATAGGATGCCTAGTAAAGTCTTGAATTTTCTAACCCCTCTTGAATGCCTTAAAACTGTTTTTCCAACTAATCGCATACATTCTGATTTACCCATCAAAATTTTTGGTTGCATTGCATACGTTCACGTGCCAATTCTTTTTTGATTAAAACTTGATCATAGGGCTATAAAATGCATTTTTTTGGGTTATGCTTCAAATCAAAAGGGGTATAAATGTTTTGATCCTCAGACAATTTTTTTTATGGGAGTATGGACGTTTCTTTTTTAGAAAAACAACCATATTTTACCCAAAATTCTCTTCAGGGGGAGAAATCAAGTTTAGAGGATAATTTTTTGGGAAATATCTGAACCTCTTCCTTATGTCATTCATTGTGACTTGTCTGTCACTAGTCCTTTGATATCAAATATAGAAACTTCTCATTCAGGGGGAGAAATACTACAAAATGACTCTACAGGTCAAATTCCTGAGTTAAAGTTTTATACTAGAAGGACAGTGAATCAAAGGAACCAAGACCTAAGAGTTGATTCTACACAAACCCAGTTTGAAATTCTTGAGAATGATGTTGAAAATCCATCTCCGATTCTCAATGATGAAAGGTCTAGTAATCCCTCTTCTATCCCTAATCTTTCAATTATTCAAAATACCTTACCTATTATTTCTGATCTTGATGTTCCTACAACTTGCACTAAATATCCCATTGCAAATTACATCTCATATGAAAAATTGTCCAATAGTCATAAAGCCTTCACCTCTAGGATAGACAACTTATTTGTTCCAAGGAATATACAAGAAGCTCTAGATGATCCAAATTGGAAACTAGCAGTCGTGGAGGAGATGAATGCTCTAAAACAAAGTGGTACTTGGGAAATAACAGACTTGCCAAAAGATAAAAAGATGGTGGGATGCAAATGGGTGTTTACCGTAAAGTGTAAGGTTGACGGATCTGTTGAAAGATACAAGGCCAGATTAGTAGCAAAAGGTTTCACTCAAACCTATGGAATAGATTATTAGGAGACTTTTGCTCCAGTTGCAAAAATCAACTCCATCAGAATTCTTTTGTGTCTTGCAGCTAACTTAGATTGGTCACTTCATCAACTAGATGTTAAGAATACTTTTCTCAATGGTGATTTAGAGGAAGAGGTATTTATGAGCCTACCACCAGGATTTGAAATGGAACTTGGAAATAATAAAGTTTGGAGATTGAAGAAAGCGCTATATGGTCTCAAGCAGTCTCCAAGAGCTTGGTTTGAACGTTTTGGAAAAGCAGTCACTAGTTATGGATACCTTCAAAGTCAAGCAGACCATACCATTTTCTATAAACACTCTAGAAATAGTAAAATTGCTATTTTACTTGTTTATGTTAATGATATTATTCTTACAGGTAATGATGAAGAAGGTTTGACTGATCTTAAGAACAAACTTGCAAGTGAGTTTCACATCAAAGACTTGGGAGCCTTAAAGTATTTTTTAGGGATGAAGTTCGCAAGATCCAAGAAAGGTATTTTTGTTAATCAAAGGAAATACGTTACTTACTTCAAGAGACAGGTTAACAACAGAAACTCCTATTGAACCGAATGTGAAGTTACAAGCTGCAAAAAATGAAGAAGTAAAAGACAGAGACATATACCAAAGACTTGTGGGTAGACTGATCTATTTATCTCACACACGTCCGAATATAGCATTTGCAATAAGTATGGTGAGTCAGTTTATGCACTCACCTGGACCTAGTCATTTTGAAGCTGTGTATAGAATTATGAGATATTTGAAAGGAACCCTAGGTAAAGGTATACTATTTCAAAAACAAGACCATCTTCAAGTTGAAGTGTATACTGATGCAGATTGGGTTGGAAGTCCCATTGATAGAAGATATACTTCTGGTTATTGTTATTTTGTTGGAGGAAATTTAGTTACATGGCGTAGTAAAAAACAAAATGTAGTAGCCAGGAGTAGTGCTGAAGTAGAATTTAGAGCCTTAGCACATGGAATTTGTGAAGGTATCTGGATTGACAGGATACTCGACGAGCTGAAACTGTCTCAAAAGACACCTATACGAGTATATTGTGATAACAAAGATGCCATCGCTATCACTCATAATCCAGTTCTACATGATAGGACAAAGCATATTGAAGTTGACAAGCATTTCATAAAGGAGAAGATTGATGCAGGTGTAATATGCATATCTTATCTTCCGAAGACCGAACAAACGGCTGATATGCTAACTAAAGGTCTTTCAAAAAGACAATTCGATAAACTTATCAACAAGCTGGCTATGGAAGATATCTACAAACCAGCTTGAGGGGGAGTGTTGGATTTCCTTTATACCTTTATGTGTATCTTTATTATTTATATTTGTAATATTTTTTCCTTATTGGTAAATGGTCTTTCTTCTATATAAGAGGACCTTGTACTTTGATTCAATATACAGAAGAAATACAATATCTTTATTTCTTCCCTAAATTCAAGTCCTCTTCACGAAGGTTGCGTTGGTACCTTCTACTATACTTCATCTCCTATCGCGCTTTCTCTTGCCGCCGCCGACGGCCTCTGTCAGGTCTTGCTCTTCTTTTATTTTATTTTTCTTCATGACTGTCAGCCTTTGATTCCTCCGCCACCTCGCCACATCCCTTGAGTCGGCACTTGTCCCAAGGCTGCGTCTCTTGCCACACGCGCCGGCGTTGCCGACAAAAGTCTCCATCAACCTTTTCTCTTCTTTTCTTTTGGACCTTGCAGCTGCTTAACTGTTGTTTCCTCCTCAACGGCCGACAACTCCCCCTTCAGAAAGCCAACCTTCAGCATGCCTGATGCAATCTCAGCCCCTTCGCGTGATGTCGTTGGACTCCAACAGATCACAAATCTACCTCCCCAATCCTTCTTCCATTTCCAACTGCCATTTTTTTTCGGTCCTTTCTACATCTCCTTTGCGCTTTCTTGTTCGCTTCCATACGACATCATTCTTTCGACTCTTACTTTTTTTTCTTTTGCTTGTTCTTTGTACTTTTGTTCCTCTTTTGAGGATTGATCTTTTTCTCATATGCGTACAACGATTCCTTGGACGAAAACACTTTTGGAATTTCTCGAATGGTTTTCTTTCGCATTTTCGGTCGTACCCTTGTGTAAGATCGATGCCTTCCAGCCACTCTTCGACTACTAACTGATAGTTTCTGGTTGATTTTGCTGCTCATTCTTGATCTACTTTGGATTTCCTTGCTCTTTTTTTTCTTCATTGCTTCTTCGATTTCTTCAACTCGGCTACTGTCATCATTCTCCATCTTTCGTTTCTGTTCTCTCTCCATCTTTTGGCGATCGAGTTCCTCACAACGCTCTCGCATTTCTCTCACCATTTGATGTGTTTCCTCGCATCTTTGTTGAGCTGCCAACACCAGCTCTATCAGATGATCCCAACAATCTAGGTCCAACTGTTCCATGGCCAGAATCGATGCTCTGATACCAATTGTTAAGATACCACCTAACAGGAATTAAGAACTAAAATATATTGAAATGTAATGGATCAAGAACTACAAGATAAACCAAGTATAAGGCACTTGGAATTTCCCCTCTCTTGAGTATGCTAACTCAAGCCCTAAATCACTCAATAATTGCCTGCCTTCCTTCAATCCCCCTCCCTCTACTTATAACCTAAATACATTAACTCCCTAACTAATTACCCTTATGCCCTTACTAATACCATACTACTATCCATAAACCCCTATTAGTTCCCTTACATAATCCATGCGGTGTTTTTTTCTTTCTTTCTTTTATTTGTTTCATAAGTAAAATATATGTCATGTAGAACCAGCATATTCAGTGCTATAAAGGGTTGGGAGAACCGAGTTTTCAGCAGGTCAACTTCCTGCATAAAAGCCTGTCTCTTGGGGTTTTAGTTATGGAGCACATGCGCCTTGCTAGTACTTAAATCATCTGTGTTTGCTTATTAGCTTGCATTGGCATAATAAAGAAAAACTATCTGCATGCAAGTTCTATATTTTCCTGCAAGTACTTCAATGTGCTGTATCTAACTCGTACAGGTGATGATATACTACATTTCTGTTGTTGATTCGCTCGGCGTCTTTTTCGTCCTTGCAACCTGTGTCAACGGATATGAACCGAAAGCATTAAGCTTTCCATCTCGTCGCTGAAAATGCAGTGTGAAACCTGTGCTTAAAATGTATTATATGTCTATTTGTTCAATCATTTTGTGTATTTAATCATTTTGGCAATTTATGATTGCCTTGGGAACTATTAGCGAAAGTTGATTCAGTTGGTTAAAACTCTCCATGCTACAAATACAAACATCCCTGATGGGATTGCAGTTGAAGAGAATTAAAGGTTTAAAACTAATTTAGTTTACCTCTTATATTTATTTTGTTTTGGTTAATAAGTTTTGATGGCTGTCAAATTGTTTCTTGAACTCACAAAAAGTTAATCCCCCTTGAATTTTGAGTTTCTAGGTAGATTCTACCATTAATATCGATAAAACTTGTTTATTGGACAAATTTTGGCTGATTAGATCTGACATGATAAACAAATAACAACAGGTGAACAACGGAATAAAATAGAATGATATGGTTTAGAAACGAGATTTGATACCTTATTTCAAAATGGAATTATTTTACATGTATCATTTTATTTTGCTAATTGCCTATTTTCTTCAATCATATATCTCATACTAAATTTGAGACTGAATTTGTAACTTAACTTTTAATTTTGAATTTGAAAATTTCAAACTTCAATTAATTTTTTTAAACTTTTATTAAACCCCAAGTTTAGGCCTTGTGGGAAAATGCCATCTTAATGTAACTTCTCAATAACAAATAGTGTTATAATTGCATGTCAACAACTTAAGCAATAAGTTTCACCATTGCTGAAGTACTTTTAAATGCATTTTTTTTTTTTTTTTTTTTTTTTTTTTTTTTTTGGAGATAATACTTTTACTTTTAAATGGTTATAACAAGAACTTCATGCTTCAAATATTTATATTTGGCCACAATTTAGTATCAATTTTCAAAATGGTGCTTTTCAGGGAGAAGTATTGACAAGATGTTTACCAAGTACTTTTAGGAAAATGCTTCACCTATAATATCCCATGACATACTTTCTTTTCGTTGTTACTTTATACATTTATTTTTCAATTTGATCTCTATACAATTTTTCTTACTAACTTCTCTCTACATACATACTTTTATCACTAATTAGTCTCTTCGTGTATATATCCTTTTTCAGTAGCTTTTCGTAAATATTAGCCATTAAGATACACTTCTAATTAGATACAAATTTCAGAACACATTAAAAAGTATAATATTATTGAGCATTTTTTTAAAGATTAAAGTACTTATAGTAGAAATAATTGGATAAAATACTTATTGGGAAAGCATTCTCACACACACTTGAACTTGAAGGACTTAAGTTGAAGTTTCAAAAATTCACAAAGCAAAATGAAAATTAGATCAAAGTTTATGAATCATATGGTTTATAAAAGGGACTTAGATAAATGTTTAGTTTTAATCCCTAATTTTTAATGATTTGTTTTAGTCCTTAAACTTTGTATAAGAAACTAGCTATCTGAGTTCTTATCATCAATTTTCTTATTTAATATGAATTTTGATCCATTTTAAAATTTGACACGCGACTCACAACATCTAATTTTAAATGCTTATTTAGATATTTACTTATCAAATAAACAAATAAAATATTAAAATAGAACATTTAACAATAGAAACTAAAATAATCTTTGTTGCAAAATTTAGAAATAAAGGCAAAACATTTGAAAGTTAAAAATCAAAATAGTACAATTTAAACATGCTTAGAGTGTGTTTGCCATAACTTTATAAGTGATTTTGGATAGCTAAATTTTTTATTTTATTTTATTTTTAATTTGCAATGTTAGATAGCAAATGAAATTATGAAAGCCACTTTTAAAAAAATCAAATTGATTTCAAAACATTTTTAAGAAATACTTAAAAGTTGACTCTTCAAAAAGTAATAGACTAGAAATCACTGTGGCAAATTGACATTTGTAGAATCATTTTTAGATATAGAAAAAGTGATTGATTTTATCTTTTCATTTCATTTTGTGGTAATTTAACATTTCTAGAATCACTCTCACATGTGTAGTGCAACCAAACAAACTTTTGATTAAAATCACTTTTTTAAAAATGTAACAAAAACACATAGATGTTTAATTCATTTTTTTTATTAAAATAGTTTAAAAAAAATATTTTTTAAAAAGTATTTAAACTAAAAGGCTTGTAGTGTGTTTGGAATAACTTGTGAAGAAAATACTTTTTGAACAAAATCGATTTTTCTATAAGAACATTTGAAAAAAATTAATAATTTAAAATGTGTTTAGTATAGCTTATTGAGTGATTTTAGGTGATCAAAAGTGGTTTTTAAATTTTTTTTAATAAATAAAAAGTACTTAAAAAATTGGATTAATTAATTTTTTCTGAATAAATACCTAATATGGATTATCAAAAATGACTTTAAATTGATTAACTAAAAATTCTCAAAATATGTAATAAAAAATAAAAATAAAATATCTAATTAATAGAAACGCTTTTGAATATAATGATACAAAACAAATTTGTTATTTAAAATACTTAAAAAAAGGTAAGATATCATAATATTTTTATTCAAAGTATTATTTTAAGAAATATTTAAACTAAAAGGTATTTCAAACCAAACCTTAATCCAATGACACAAAATCAACCTCTTTGTCTTCTCTCTCCACTGTCCAAATTTATTGATGAAAAGCAAAGTTTAATTAATGGGATAAACAATGAAAAAGGTTAAAGGAGCATGAGAGCCAAAACCACCAATTGTGCATCAACAACATACAAGAAGAGAAAGACATAATGACGTCATGGATGACGTCATTGGAACAATTTCAAACAGAAGAAACCATTTTTAAAATTTTGGTGACCCAATTATTCATAAAGCAACTTTTTTTCTTCTTTTCTTTCCACTTAGCACAAAAAAAAAAAAAAAAAAAAACTTTCCAAGGGATTATCATGCTTACTTGCATTTGGGCCATTGGTTTTGGAACAACTTTTTTTTTTCTTCTCTTTAATTTAAAATATTTATTGGCATTAATATGCATTTATATATTCCATACATGGTGCTCTTGGTTTCCCATTTCAACTGTTTTTAATCATTATCATTTGAGATTCTATCGCTTTTATATACATTTGAGGCTCAATCACAGTGCTTTTTTTGTCGTTCTCCTTTCTATCTTTGTCATTTTCTATTAGAATTACTTATTTTTAGAAATATCTAATTATGATTATCAAACATAGGATCAAGTTCTTCTCCATTATTCTTATTCTCACCTACCAAATAGC
The DNA here is from genome assembly GCA_033996785.1 of Trichosanthes truncata. NCBI lineage: Eukaryota > Viridiplantae > Streptophyta > Magnoliopsida > Cucurbitales > Cucurbitaceae > Trichosanthes > Trichosanthes truncata. The sequence continues at coordinate 28,404,040 of JAWPNB010000004.1, read as the reverse complement.
TAGTCCATTAGGTTTAAAGTGTTTGGATTCTATGTTAGGACGATTCATTAGAGCTAGTGCAGTGAGCCGATTGTTATTAATATATTGTTAAGTTGTTTATAGTTCATGAATTAATTAATTGTTATTATCGGAATTGTAATCTATATTATCATTTGTACTAAAATTAGGTGTAAGTAGGAGTTTTTCCACAACCGATGGCTCTTTGTAATTGAATTCCTTAGATCTCGTTTGATAACCATTTAGTTTTTGGGTTTTGAAAATTGTGTTTGTTTTCTCACAATTTCTCTACAATGGTTTTCATCTTATCTACAATGATTTCCATCTTTCTTAAGGAAACATTTGAGTTTCTAGCCAAATTCCAAAAACAAAAACAAGTTTTTGAAAACTATTTTTTTTAGTTTTCAAAACTTGGCTTAGTTTTTGAAAACATATGTAAAAAGTAGATAAGAAAACATGGAAACCCATGAGTGAAAGTAGTATTTATAGACTTAATTTTAAAAAATCAAATACTAAAAACGAAATCATTATCAAACGGGGCCTTAATGAGAAGAATTAGTAAGTCTCTCTTGCATCTCTATTTCTTCTTGTTTAATTTCTTTTTGATTCGAATCATCCATCCTTGAAAAAAATACATTGAAGTTTACTGATTTTTAGACTCTTTCGTACCTTCAAGTTAAATAATCTTAAATCTCATTAGAATCATATAGAAAATTGGAGAACATCAACCTACCATAAGTATTATGTATACTATATGAAAGATCTAGCCATTTTCAAATAGACATACTAGATGCCATGACTTGACATTCTTTATAAGTAAAATATATACCATGACATCTTTACGGTTAATAAACGTTAAGTCTCTAAAATTATTAAATTTAGTCATCACACTTGACATTCATTTGATGTCAAATGCTTAGAAAAGTTATCTTATGATAATTTTTATGAGTTAATTAATAACTTAGCGTGTTGTCAAATGTAAAAATTTATAGAACTTTTCTTTACACTAAGTCATTTGACATTTCATACAATATAGAATATATTTTATAAATTTTTTATGTGTAAAAAACACCCACTACTCCTCTTTTTGTATTAATTATATATACACAAAAGGGCTAATACTTTGCAAAAACCTTGTGAATGTTAAAGTTCGGGAAAAATTGAAAGAAAAAGGAAAACTTTAGGTAGCATTTGTGGGATGCGGCCTAATTTATTATCTTCCATTTTGGTTTCTAAGATCTAATAATAATAATTCAACCTTCACATCAAATAATATTTTTTTTTCCTTTTCACTTTAGAGCTATTGGAATCAATCACTCCATTAGACTTTATCCATTATCTCTTTTGTACATCTTTTGTATTGGTAAGCATGGACCACTCTTTTAGTCAAAAGAAAGTGCAATAGTTTAATAAATTAACATCTCCCTTTTGTATGTGCTCAACCCATCCTAATATTCACACAATTTAGAAATGTTTCCTATCTTTTATTTTAGTTTATTTTTAAAATGTAATTGGGAGGGATACATGTTTTTGAAGTTAAAATACATTTTTAGTCTTTGTATTTTTAATTCTAGTTAATGGATGCTTCTTTTTGGGGGTGAAGATTTGGTCTATGTAATTTAGGAATTTTAAAAACTAAGGTTTGAACATTAAAGTGTATGATGAGTAATTTAATGATTTGCTCTTTGTATGTATGTTTCTAATGTGTTAGCACATAGGAAAAGAAAGGTAAAATAAAGTTTAGGTCCTATGAATATTAGGTTTTAGTCTACTTAGTTTCTAAATTTCAAAATTTCACAATTAAAGCTTAATTTTTTTTAAAAAAGGCCTAAATGGCCTTTCTATTAGTTTTTCATTAGCTTAGTGCGGATAGTTGTTGGACATTCTTTTAATTAATTTTTAATACTTTTCTGCTGATATCTCATTGTTTAATTAATTTTATATATGGATTGTTTATTGTTGCATAATTTTAAGTGCTCGCAAAACTGCAAGTGCATGGTGTCAAGTTTTAATATAGTGAATGAGTTAGAGTGTTGTCCATAGGATTGAAATTTTTGTTAATTAAGTACCATAGTTACTAGCACCTAATTTTATCTAGAGAACTTTAAAATCAAGAGATAAATTAAACTATATTTACAAGCAGGAGACACATTTAGAGAGAACCTTTTTAAATATTGGTTTTATCAAAACATCATTAAATTGGTCAAATTAAGAGATAGTTCATACATGCAATAATTATAAGCCAAGAAGTTACAAACATATTTAATTGACTTTCCCAAGCCCTACTAAAACTCATGCTCAATTATTAAATCAACTTTTAGTATAATTTCATAACTAAACATAACATTAAGGAACTTCTCTTAACGATTCCTATGAGCAAACAATTCATTCTCATGCAAATGTCTACTAATAGTTATGCAAACGAGTCTAGATTTAAGCTCTATTTTTCCAAGCTAAAACTCAAATCATACACAAAACTAATCCTTGGCCAAAGGATTAGACACTAAGCACAAGAATGTATAAATAATTATTGAAATATAAAAGTCTTTAAATTAAACCAAACATGTACAAACAACCAAGTCTAAAAGAATGAGTTTAGTCACTCAGATTCACAATTACAACCCTAAACTCATATGGAGATCTAAAAACAAAAGCTACAAGATAAATAGGGAAAAAATGAATACACTTTGACGCATGCCAATCCTTGTTCTCGTCGTGATATGTCACGATACCAAGCTTTGAGTGTCTTCCTTGGCTCTCAAGAGTGCTCCCTTAGTCCCAAATATGAGGTAGAATTCGAAAATAGATTGGTTCCTCTCTAAAAGGCTTCCCCTTTTCTACAGTCTTTCTTTTCCTTTTATATTGTCGTGATAGTGTTGACGCTGTGACCTAATTTGGGAATAGGAAAAGGAAATACTAGTGTAGTGTCAAGACGCTACACGCAGCGTCTCGATGCTACGAACATAGAAGATCTCGCACATGTTTTGGGTGTTGAGACGCCCAAACGTAGCGTCTCAATGCTACTCTTGCGGTATTTTGGGCCCTTTGGCATTGAGACGCTATGTCCTCAGTTTTATTGGCTCAATTCATCTATTCTCTTCAATTCATTGCTCTAATTGATGCCAATTTGATCCCTTTTTATCCATAAAACTTCCAATAGCTCGGTTTTGTTTCATTTGCTCAGAATCTATAAGATAAACAAATATAGACATGAGAGTGCACAATAAAACTACAAAACTAGCAATAACTAAAGCTTAGGAATAACACATTTTTGGGCGCTATCATTTATGTGAAAAAATAATTAAAACTAAAATTTTGATTCACCAAGTCCCGTTTGATAACCATTTGGTTTTTGAAAATTGTGCTTGTTTTTTCATTATTTTTCTATAATGAGTTTCTTATTTCTTAAGAAAACATTTGAATTCTTAGCCAAATTCCAAATTCCAAAAATTAGTTTTTAAAAAATACTTTTTTTAGTTTTCAAAACTTGGTTTGGTTCTTGAAAACATATGTAAAAAAATAGATAACAAAACAAGGAAATCCATAGGTAGAAGTAGAAGTAGTATTTATAGGCTTAATTTTCAAAAACCAAATAGTTATCAAATGGAGCCTAACTATCTACTTTAACCAATTAGTTATTAAGGTAGCAAAAATAACCTAGGAAAAGAAAGACCTAGAATCTAATTTAATCAAGAAAAAAAAAAGAGAAAAATATAAAAAAGAAAAAAGAAAAAAGTCTTCTTCTCTCACTATTTCCCTCCTATTTAAAACTAAGTTAACATTGTTTTGCAACTACAACTAAGATGCTAAAATATTGTGAAAGATGTTGAGCTGACTTCACGAACTTGATGCATCATTTCCAGCTGTGTTGTCTTCGTGAACCTAATAATAAATTACAACAATTATTAACTTTTCTTAGGAAAAGACAATCTTTTAATACATAAAAAAGTTATACATGTCTTGAACCATTATTTGTATGTGCCTCACTCATACTACTAGTATGTGTGGAACCATATCTTCAAAATCAAATTTTATCTAAAGAAACATGAAAACGTGACAATAATTGTGTTAATTAACTTCCCGTGGAGAAGGTTAAGGACATAAATCAATACCATTTCATAAAGATTAGTATCTCCACAACACTGGAATGGTGAAGTTATCAAACAAAGTAAATAAGGCACATAATCTAGGTAAATAAAAAATGATAGAATAACATAAGAATATAGCAAAATCATACTAAATTGAATGGAGTTATCCATGTAACAAAAGAAACTATTCATGAAAAAGCTGAGTATATGTTAGTACTAGACAAAAAATCTATAATTTGTGGTACCTTAGAGTAAGGGAATGTTTTGTTGGTCTTTTATCAAAAAGTTAGAGACAATATCGATTGATGGAGAGTGTGAGACCATTTAGTTGAACAACATTGTTTCATTACTAATAGTTTAGAACACTTGTATTCTTACAACTTACTTGTTAGAACACTTGATTAATTAAATATCACTTGGATAAGTTAAAAACAATATGTTGTTCCCTTTATACAAATTATGAGATCGTTGGATTGAACCAAGTTGTTTCATTACTATCGTTGTCCAACTACCATATTAATTATAACACCATAATCATGTCTAATTGTGTTAGTGCCTATTATTGTTGATGTTCATATTCCATGCTAAGAAATACCCTTAATATATTAATTTTTTTTAATTTATATATGTGTTAGAAAATAGTGTTGCAACAATTGATTAAACAACTTTACTTAGATAAGTTTAAAATGATATAGTTCGACATTTCATTTAGTTGAACAACATTATTATTCTCTATCACTGCTGTCGTCCAACTACTATATTGGTTATGACACCTAATCATTTCTAATCATTGTTGGTGCCTATTATAGTCCACATTTATTTTTATATGCTTAGAATATCCTTATTGTATTCTAGGGCTTTACATGTGTAAGGCTAAGAGTGTTTTCAAAATACTTGTAGAAGTTTGATATTGTAAATAATTATCTAAATTTATTACTATAAATGAAAATATACCATCTCTTGGTATATAGTAAATGAGGACATTTATTGTACAAAAAGTACAAGTATTTTGGTTCCTATTTTTTGGCATCATAGCAATAATGGCAACCATCACTAAGGTATTATAAGGAAATTCACAAGTTTCTAGAGCTTTGGAGACAAACACTCCACCTCCACAACTCTTTTTAGAAAGTTTTGTGACATAATTGGGTGGCCTAGCCAAACTTGATAGAAACAATCATTATTTGTGGAAAAATTTGACAACATTGCCTGTCCTTTAGAGCTACAAATAAGAAGAGTTTGTGACTGGAACAAGAACATGTTCCACATATGTTTATTGCAGCTAGCACAGTAGAAGCAACTACTAGTGTGTGTTTAGAATAATTTTTGGAAAAAAAAAAAGCTTTTTGAAAATAATCGATTTTTCTATTAAACACCTTTTAAAGTGTGTTTAATATAGCTTATTGAGTGGTTGAGGTGATCAAAAGTGGTTTTAAAAAAATTTCAATAAATAAAAAGTGCTTCAAAAAAATTAGATTAATTTAAAAACCTTTTTTTTTTTAATAAACGCTTGATAGATAGATTATCCAAAAATGACTCTAAAGTGATTAACCAAAAATTCTAAAAAATGTAATAAAAAATAAAAATAAATTTATAATTAATAGAATCACTTTTGAATATAGTGTAACTAAACAAAGTTTTTATTTAAAATAATTTTTTTAAAAAAGGTAAGATATAATAATATGTTTATCAAAAATAACTTTTTCAAAACTGTTTAAATTAGAAGGTATTTTAAAGGACTTTTTTTATTAATATTGTAAAAATCGAAACTTATTAGAAAAATATTGCATGTTTCAAACTATTTCGAGAAATATTGTAGTTTTAAATAGCTGGAACAAGGTCGTCTCTTGAAGAGACGACCTCGTGGTCGTGGAAAAGGGTCGTCTCTTGAAGAGACGACCTGTACAAACGTGGACAAAGGTCGTCTCTTGAAGAGACGACCTTCACTTGTGTTTTAAAAAAAAGCAGTAACGATTTGACACGTAACGGTTCATAATTTTTTTAAAAAAATAATATGAAGGTCGTCTCTTGAAGAGACGACCTTCACAATTAAAAAAACAAAATAAATACTGGTCTAGAAACGATGAGAGGGGGAAGTCATAGCATGTTGAACACGCGTTGAAGGTCGTCTCTTGAAGAGACGACCTTCATAATTTAAAAAAAAAAAATAAAACAGTTTAAATGAAGGTCGTCTCTTGAAGAGACGACCTTCACAGAAACATTATAACCCCACCCTATTTACAATCTCGCTGGTATGCTTTCATCTTCATCTTCCCACCCGATTTTTACAGCAGCCAAACGAAGTGAAGCCCCACAATCTTTTCTTAGTCCCCACTTCAAAATTTTGTCGCCATTCAAGGTAGCAAACTTGACCTTTGTCGGTATTGGAGCAAACAAAGCATTTTTTGGCCGTTGGATAGACAAAGCACTTTTGAAGACCACCATATTTTGTGAGTTTTTTTAAACGTTTTTCACTAATTTCTTGTAATTTTTTAGTTGTTTTTATTGTGGATCTGTTAAATGAGAATCAAAATTTGGTAGTCTTGTTGATTATTGTAGACAAAACACGTGTTAGTTGCTTGTGGATCTGTTGAATAAGTATAAAATTTGGTAGCCTTCTTCATTATTAGAGACAAAGCACGTGTTGGTTGTTTGATTTTTTTCTAAGATTTGTTGGATGTTTTAATTTTTTTTTAGATTTGTTAAATGTATTTTTTTTTCAAGATATGTTAGTTGTGTGTGATTTTTTTGTTTATTTTGTTGTGTTTAATTTTTTTTTAAAAGATATTGTTTTAATTTTGATAAAGATTTTTTAGATGTATTTTTCTTTTATTCTTATTATTTTTTTAAGATGTAAAACATTTTATAGTTTACTTAATTGAATTTTGGATGTGTTTTTTTTTTAAAGATTTGTTAGATGTTTTTTTTTTCAAGACTTGGAATTTTTTGTTTAATTTGTTGTGTTTAAATTTTTTTTAAAAGATTTGGTTTTAATTTTTATAAAGATTTTTTAGATGTAATTTTCTTTTATTCTTATTATTTTTTTAAGATGTAAAACATTTTGTAGTTTACTTAATTGAGTTTTGGATGTGTTTTTTTTTCAAAGATTTGTTAAATGTGTGTTTTTTTTTCAAAGATTTGTTAAATGTATTTTTTTTTTTTTAAGATTTGTTAGATGTGTTTTTTTTCAAGTCTTGGATGTTTTTCTTTATTTTGTTGTGTTTAAATTTTTTTTAAAAGATTTGGTTTTAATTTTGATAAAGATTTTTTAGATGTATTTTTCTTTTAATCTTATTATTTTTTTAAGATGTAAAACATTTTGTAGTCTACGTAATTGAATTTTGGTTTACTTAAAACTTGGTTTAATATAGGACTTAATTTTTATATTCTATGAAGTTTATATTATATGAAATATTTATAGGAATTAGTTTTAATTTATATCTTGTTTATTTTTTTCATAGAAAATGGGAGATAAGTGTTTGGGATTTGTTTTGCATACCAATGGTTGTATGATTGATGGAGTAGATGGAGTTGACTATGACCGACCAGCCTGTGGAGGTTTTTCTGTTAACGTTAATAGTGGAGTTGTGTTTGAATAATTTGTTGAAATGGTAGGATTGTCACTTGGTGTAGATGTGAGGGAAAATCAGTTAGAGATAGTGTATAGACACCCTGAATTAACACTATCAGGAACAGTAAGGTATATGCCAATACCAATTCCTAACCATCAAGCAATGAACCTAATGTTTTCAATTGCGATGCCAATTCCGAATTTAGTGCATTTATATGTCACTGTGCGAAGGGTGGACATGAATGTGCAAAATTTAGGAGAAACCCCTATCCAATGTGACACTAGCCAGTGTATTGATCTTAGTCCATGTGTTGACCCAGACCCTGAATCAGTTGCCCCACCATGTCATGACGAAGATATGGTGGTAGATAATACATATAAAGAGTTTAGAACTAAAACAGATGATGAATTTGAAGACCTGGACTTTGAGGGTAGTGAAAATGTTATTCCTTCAAATACATTCAGGGAGTTAGATAACAGTTTAGTAGATAGTACAATAGAGCATGATCCCATCCAAGAACCAGTGGTCGTTGAAGGGAACCTATTATATAAGGGATTAGTCTGCAACAACAAAGAAATTCTCTAACATGTGGTGAAATGTTTTGCTGTTAAGTGTCACGCACCGTATGAGGTCATAGAGTCAACACCTGCGATATGGGCAATACGATGCAGAAAGTGGGAAGATGGGTGTAGATGGCGACTTCGTGCCACTAAAAAAAAATCACATGGCTTTTTTGAAATCACCCAATATATTGAGCAACATACTTGTTTTTATTCAGAATTAAATCATAGCCATGTACAACTAGACTCTTCAATGATTGCCATCGAATTCTGTGAAGCTGTGAAAAATAAGCCTTCAATTAGTGTATCCCAACTACAAACTGACATAAAAAGCAAGTTTGGGTACCACGTTCCTTACTCTAGGGTGTGGGAAGGAAAAAGAAAAGCTTTGGCTAGAGTATTTGGTGATTGGGATGATTCCTACAAGCTTTTACCTAAGTGGATGTACATGGTGAAACATACCAATCCTGGCACATGTGTCGAGTGGAAAATAAAGTATTTTGGTGAAACTGAAGGTCATGCCATCCTTACTTCTGTGTTTTGGGCTTTTGGTCCTTGTATAAAGGCTTTCAAAAAATGTCGACCCCATCATTCAAATCGATGGCACTCATGTATGGCAAGTATAGGGGGAAGTTATTAATTGCAACAGCAGTGGACTCAAATGGAAAATTGCTTCCACTTGCATTTGCCATTGTGGACGAGGAGTGTCGTGAAACTTGGGGCTGGTTTTTGAAACAATTGAAAAAACTTGTCACACATGAAGAAGTGTGTTTGATCTCAGATCGACATGGTGGCATAATTTCTGCTGTTAACACTCCGCAGAATGGTTGGGCAGACGATAAATCTCATCACAGGTTTTGCTTACGACACATTGCCAGCAACTTCAATAATAAATATAAGTCTACGAAGTTGAAAGACTTGGTTTATCGGGCTGGGTGTCAACACCAAATTCGTAAGTACAACAAATGTGTTGAAGAGATTAAATCAATAAATAACTCCTGTATGGGTTTTTTCAACAACATTAGTGCTGAGAAATGGACTCAATCCCATGATGGAGGGTTTAGGTATGGGTGGATGACCACTAACCTGGCATAGAGCATAAATGGAGTTCTTAAAGGAGGTTGCATGTTGCCAATCACTGCACTTGCTCAACTTACCTTCTATAGGTGTGCAGAATACTTTGAGAAGAGAAGAGAAGAAACAAGAAGTGCTTTGCAGCAACAAGCGAAATATACCAGGTAATACTGCAACTTATTTTCGTATTAGTCAGATTACATTATTTCAATATACTCATCATCCTCAATCAAATATATATTAGGTATGCTCTTGACAAGATTGTGAGGTGGGCATCAAGTTCTAGTAAGCATGAGGTAGTGTCCTATGATCGAGAAAGCGGTGTGTTTCACGTGAAAACTGGGCTACATTACTTCAATGCTAAAGGAGGAAATATTCAATCTCTGAGATTAACTCGAGAAGAAAATAGAGAAGTTCATTATTGTTCATGCAATAAGTGGCAATGTTATGGCATTCCATGCTCACATTTCATGGCAGTTTGCTCACACCTAAAATTGAACTTTGAAGATTTCATAGAGGACACATATAAGCTTTCAACATATATTGCATGTTACTCTCCTCAATTTCAACCGATCCCACATGAAGATTATTGGATCACATCTCCTAATATGCCCATACTATATCCTAACCCAAAGTTGTTGAGAGAACCTGGTAGACCAAAAAGTTCCCGCTACCATAATGAGATGGATTGGAGAGAACCAAGTACTCAACAACGTTGTGGTCTATGTAATCAATTGGGTCACAATCGAAGGAGTTGTCCTTCGAGACATAGAGAAGCACCTTAGGCTTAAGGAACTTTTTTGTAATTTTTTTTTTAGTTTTTGTTGTAATTTGTTATTTAATGATATTATTTATGTTCAATATGAATCGAATCTATATTTTTGGCGTTTCTTTTAAATTATTTGATGATTTAGAAGTTCATTTTGAATTTGTTATTTAATGATATTATTTATGTTCAATATGGATCGAATCTCCATGTTTGAGTGTTTCTTGTTAATTATTATATGATTTGGAAGTTTATTTCGAATTTCTTATTTAATGATATTATTTATGTTCAATATGGATTGAATCTCTATTTTTGGTATTTTTTTAAAATTATTTTATGATTTAGAAGTTTATTTTGAATTTGTTATTTAATGATATTATTTATGTTAAATATGGATTGACTCTCACTTGTTTTGGTCTTTTTAGATAATGGATGTTAATCCAGGACCAATTGATACATCGGTCTTATATGCTCAACAGTCTCATCGATCAGAGCTTGTTTGGCAAAATCGGAATTTGGAAGAGCTACATTGTAGACGTCGGGAAGCAGTTGTTCAACGCACTATCCCACTGCATCGTCTTATATTGCCACATCTTCGGGCTGTAGGGTTGGAGGGAGTAGCGAGATTAGGGTTTATTCAATTAGATTGGCACTTCGTCACTGCACTCGTGGAAAGATGGAGGCCGAAAACACATACATTTCACGTGCCTGGAGGGGAGTGCACTATCACTCTAGAGGACGTTGCAGTATTACTTGGATTGCCAGTGGATGGCGAGCCTCTCACTGGATCGAGGAGCTACAACTGGAAGCAGACTTGTGCATTGTTACTCGGGGTGACTCCAGACGACCACCATATTAAGGGCTCTAGATTAAGCTTACCATGGTTAGCATCTCAATTTCCAAGGTTGAACGATAATGCAGATGAGGTTACTGTAGCGAGATATGCCCGGGCATACATTTTGCAGCTATTTGGTGGGAGTTTATTCTGCGACAAATATGGGGATAAAGTGCACTTAATGTTCATGCCACTCCTGACAGACTTTGAGGTTGCACGAAGATATTCTTGGGGTGGAGCCTGCTTAGCATGGTTATACAGGCAGCTTTGTAAGGCGAGTCGATTAGATTCACGCGAGATTGCTGGGCCCATCATCCTTCTTCAGTTATGGGGTTGGGAACGATTCCCAACGATGGCTCCGCAGCGTCGCCACACCAACGATGCTGGATTAGTTGGACGAGCACTCGGTTCTCGGTATGTGAATTGATTTTTAATTTCATGTTATTTTCTGTATGATTGACATAATTTAAATTTAATATTTTAACATTAATATAGGTGGAGAGACCAATTTTGTGTAACTGGATCAGCTACACATGTGCTCGTACAGTATAGATATATGTTTGACCTCTTAAAACCCGACCTGGTACGAATGTAGTGATTTATTTTATAACACTAATGATGCGTTTGCTAGAGCAATGTGAAGAAATGTGCAAATTAGAGTGTCAATGCGCAAGTGTACACATCCTTTTTATAGCAAGTGGCAAGTAAAATTATCGTATCCACGGAGACTAGTAATTCTCTAATGTACCACAAATTAATTCCCATTAAACTCAATTTGTAACCATTAAACTCATTATGGAACACAATAAAATAATTCAGAATTGCTGGAACAAAATAAATGCTAAAGCAGGGTTAATAGAGTAAACTGCAAAAACAGAGAACAACTAAACTTGGACTTTGAATGAATTGGAAGGCTTGGATTAGGGATAATTGTCCGTTTTAATCTATTCTTCAGCTTAACACTTGATCAAAAACCTCAGTTCACTACAGCTCTCATGGTATTCTCCCGAAGGACCAGAATTTGCTGTTTCATTTCCATTACTTCAGCATTGTCTATCCTGCTATACTTATGTGCATTAGGCAAGAGATCATTCCTAATCCTCTTACTTAGTTAGCTACTAACCCTAACAATGGGGCTAATGTGGTTACCAAGCAATCAGTCTTCCTATTCTTTCCAGAAATCGGAAAAACGCTACACAACATGGTTGGCCAAACGAAGTTGTGATACTAAATAAAAGCACTTAATAACCAAACTGGGTGAAAGAAAATGTATTAAGCTGTGAGCATGATTAAAACGTGCACTCCCTAATCCTCACCTTATCGGTGATCAGTTCATAATGTAAAGAACAAAGAAAATAAGCAGGAAATGAAGCATTATCCTAACACTGTAACTAAACTAAGAAAACAAACAGGGAGAAGAAGAAGAAGAAGACGATTTGTTGCCACAGGAAGGTTGACCCAGCATTCGGCAATAGCTTCAGCAGCCACTCCGTCTTCTTTCGGAAATGCTCCGGCAGCCTCCTTCTCGTCGGAATGAGTTGGGCAGCTCCTCTGTTCTTCACGAAAACACCCTCTGTTCACTGTGATTTTTCTTTCCTTTCTGGTTTTTCTCCTCTCTCAAAACGGCTACAACATAACCTTTAAATACCACAGGTATTTCGCTCAAAACGAGGGATGACTAGGCATTGTTGACGACGTGGCGAGCTCCCATTGCTTCTAACAGGCTGAGTCATCTGACAAATGCCAACTCAATTAATGAATTGGTCTTCTCACGTGCGAAATTGATATTAGTCCGTACTGCCTGATTTGCTCCAGCAAACTGTTATAACTCTGCTGCTTCAACTTTCCACAGGTCCTTCTTTGAATTAATCCTAGATAAATCACACAAGTTTGTTAATTCAACTAACAATGCTCTCATGAAAAGTTTTACTTCCTCAAAAGTAATCATAGAGCAAAAATGATTCAAAGTTAGGGAATTTTTAAGGTATAGTTAAATAAAATATCACAATTCATTCTAAAAATAATAGCATATAACTCTCCATTGAAGAGTTATCAACTAATCATCTATATTTTGATATTTTAGATGATTTGGGAGCCGTACATTGATGTCATGGCCACATTACCTCATTATTGTAGAAATGGTGGTGATATCTGGCGTTCAGTAACTCCACTCATCTGTTTTCATATTATTGAGTGGCATCTGCCAAATAGAGTGATGAGACAGTTTGGGATGAAACAAGCTATCCCAGAAACGTGCAACACAGACCCGAACCTACATGCCATAGACCTCCGACATCAAGATTGGTCTGTTGTTCTGGCACCATATGTAGAGCGATGGCATATGCGCCGACAGGTCGTAGTTGATGCTCCTCCAATTGATGCATATGGACATACGACTCCAGACTATATGAATTGGTATCAGAGTATTACCAGGCGCTACATCACTCGTGAGGGAGCGTCATATGGTCAAGCGGTAAAAGTTTCATTTAAATTTTTAACATTTTTTAAGTTTAATTTACTTTCAAAAATTCATGTTATATGTTGTCTAATTGTTCTTATCATTTGTAGAGGTCCTGCTTCAGACAAATTCGAGATCTCTCACAAAATTTGGAGATTCTTAATCTGTGCGATAGTGGGGAACAAAATATGGACCAGCTACATTATATGTATAACATTCCAATTGCTCATCCTCCTGGTCCCAGACATAGAAGACGTGTTCGAGGACAGAACATTGCTCAGCAAGAAGACATTGAAGAAGAGGAGCAATTGCCCCGAGCTGTACCAGATGAAGTTGACCATGACGTCGACGCAAGTGCCTCCCATCAGTCAGATGCAGGACAATGCAGTTCCACTCCGATGATGATGATGATACCGACTCCTGGTTCACGATATGCTTTTGAAGCTTCTGAGGCTGGTGCCTCATCATCACATGCTTCTGAGGTTGGTCCCTCATCATCACATGCTGGTCCATCATCATCACATGTTCGCATAGGTGGACGTGGACGTGGAGAGCATTATCAGTATTTGTATCCTACTGGAGCACAAGAAGAATCAGATGAACTGGAAGCACAAGAGAAACAAGATCAAGCACCAAGGGGTCGTCGTCGACAACCCCCTCGTAATCGACGACGTCCCCCTTGTTGCACGCACTAAATTTTATATTTTTTAACTTGTATTCATACATTAGGTTTTAAGTTTTCTTTTTTTAGTATTTAATTAATTTAATTTTAAGTTTTTGTTCCTTGTTTTCACACATTAATTACTTACCAATTAAAATATTCGTAAAACAATTATTTGAATTAATATTTGAAACTTAAATTTATATTATAGAACTTTTATCATAATAAATTTTGGCAGGCCAGCCACTTGGACTGGAATCGAGCTGCTCTTGCTCCGCATCCTACGTGTAGCGAGATAGATAACCTCTAGAAACAACCTATTATTATTCATTCAATCGTCGAGATAAAAAAAATAGTACAATTTTCAATTCAATTTTCTTAATTTAAGTTATTTATGATTAAAAAAAACCTTAAAAACAAAAAAAAAAAATTTGAACAAGGTCGTCTCTTCAAGAGACGACCTAGTTGATTTTAATGAAGGTCGTCTCTTCAAGAGACAACCTTCTACCGGAATAATAATTAAATTGTAAAGGTCGTCTCTTCAAGAGACGACCTTTGTCCACGTTTTTACAGGTCGTCTCTTCAAGAGACGACCCTGTTCCACGACCACGAGGTCGTCTCTTCAAGAGACGACCTTGTTCCAACTATTTAAAACTACAATATTTCTCGAAATAGTTTGAAACATGCAATATTTTTCTAATAAGTTTCAATTTTTACAATATTAATAAAAAAAGTCCGTATTTTAAACCAACTGTATCCAGTGACAGATTTACATGGCCTCCGCTCCCCAATTCTTTTGTGAAGTATCGGCCCAAGTTCGACCCCGCTATGTGCATCTCGTAGAATATGTATATTTTTTTAAAATAATTATACTCAACATAAAAACTCATTTTTTAACGTAAATAATAAAAATTATTTTTAATAAAAATATTATAAATCATATTTGCTGTAAATAATTTAAATCTATTTATAATATATTTACATATATGAAATAAGAAAAAAATATTTAATATTAGATATGTTGTTTAATCCTTTTTAAATTTAAACTTTTTTGTTATTGGTATCAAATATAAATCAAAAGCTATTTTTTTTAAAAAACTAATTACATAAAAAAAATTAGAATTCTTATACAAGAAAAAAAATCTTAATTTGTTTTAAAGAAAAAAGAAATCTTACTTCTTATTTCAAGTTTCGATATTTTCTTCCCTTTTTTTTAGATATCAAGTTTCAATCTCTTTTCTCTTATATACTTATATAAAAAATTTAGTTGCAGTTGCAAGATTAAGCAAAACTTTTATACTAATTGCCGACGCGTCACCCATTTTTTAAGATTGCAAATATGGCAAAAAAAATTAAGTCCAATCCAAAACACAAATCGAAAAAGTAAAAAATAGCCTCCCAGCATTTTCATATGTTTTCCTATTATGAAGTATATCAGTAATATATCAGATATACTGTTGATATTGTTGCGTAATTTTTGCGCAATACCGCAAGTGTACGGGTCAAGTTTTAATATAGTGAAAGAGTGTTCGAGTATCGTCCTCAGGATTGGTTTTCTAATTCACTTAAGAATATTATCGCCCAATTTTATTTAGAGAATAGAATTGAATGATAGATGCAAGATTTAAATAAAACAATTATAATAAAAATTGAAACAATCAGAGGAGAGAATATCCTAGGGAGTTGATTTCACGTATTAGACTAAAATATTTTCCTCAGGTCTCTTCTCACTCTTGTATGTAGAAATTTAGAGTTGTGCTCTCCAAAGTTGAATGGCTTGAAGTGAAGAGAATGTGGGTATTTATAATGGGTTAATCCATATCCTAATCTAATTAGGAATTCATTATTTAATTAAATTAAGAATCTAAAATCTAATCAAATTAGGAATCCATAACCTAATTAAATTAGGAATATTTTTCTTCTCCAAAAATTGTCTCCAAAATTGGTTGCTTAATTAGCTCATTTATCACCATATTTCTTCTCAAATCTTCATTTTGCTCCAAATGCTCAATTTCTACAAAATAAACAATTATGAACGTGAAAAACATATTTTTAAGTCTCAAAACTAGCATAAAATGAAGCCTAAAGATAGCACATATTGTGTGCTATCAAATACCCCCAAACTTAAACTTTTGCTAGTCCTCGAGCAAAATAAAACAAAACCACTTTATGAATCAACAATTGCATGTAAGCGACTTGAGCCTCAATGTTCTAAATAACAAATAATGCACAATAGCATAATTTAATCAAGCATATCATATCTTCAAGAAATTTAAATTTAATTCTCTTTATCCTTTGCGTGTATGTGTGCTTAGCCTTTCCTATCTTAGTTTTTATAGGCCCGGAATAGTTTTATACAATCCTCAACTTGTTTTCCCTCTACTCTGGCCCTAAATTCCAATTATTAAGCCTCATTACACTCAAGAAAGTAATATGCCACTAGGGTGCCTGAAAACTGGGGTAGGCCTCCCCCAAACTTGATTTTTTATTATTTTATTTATTTTATTATTTTTTTTATAGTTTGGTGGACACTAGCTTTCACACATCCATTATAACGCCCCAAAATTTTAACCTAACTTAATGGACATTACTAAACCAACAATCATTATGCCCCAAAAATTTCGGTAGCATGATAGCTTAACTACAACAATACCAAAATTTTTCTAGTACCTGTTAGACAACAAAATGCACTTCTATACTTAAAATCACCAAGGATCACTCGAAACTCCAAATTTCCAACCCAAGAACCATTAGGAATAAGATCCACCACCATTCTAAACATATGAAAAGCACAACATGTTTTTAAATTCAAAGTCAAGCTCATGATGAAACTCCAACTAAGGTAAACAACTTAGAGTCCACTACAAATGCCCAACCCTAGCGACAAACAACTATTAAACCTAACAAAACTTCATCTATAATTTAAATACCAGAGTCACAAGCCAAATGAACCGAAATTTAACTCTTTGGATAGCAAAAAGGAGATAATGATATCTCGATTAACTAGGTCCAACTACTAACAAGATAAAACTAAACTAAGTCCCACAAATGCAACACTAATTGAGTAACATATGATTAGAGTCTTTCTCTTCTCAAGTCTCCTCCTCAGCACCACCAGGCTCGTCATAATCATCATCACCTACAAAATCTGTGAGTGGGTCAGTACACAACCGTACTGGTAAGTAGCTCACACTTGAGGAGCCACCAACCAATATACAAGGCAAAACATCATGTTATACATAATAATTATAAACTTAGGCATGCTCATCATACATGGAAAGTAATTAGCGATCACAACATACTAGACCCATAAATCAACATCTCATGCAAAGTCAAGTCAACCTAATCTCAAACCTTGAGTTCACTCCATGCTCATACTATAACTCGCATAAAGTTTTCTAAGGCCGACTCCTTCGAGACACACGTTGATCCTCGTTGATTTTATTCAGGGCCACCGACATTCTCTGCCGGCCCCAACTATTTACATCCAGGGCCACCGACGTGCTCTGCCAGCCCCAACTGATGCTATCCAGGGCCACCGACATTCTACGTCGGCCCCAACTGATTTTTCATCAAAGGCCATCAACGTTCTCAAGGATCTCACATACTTGCCTTTCTAGATTCAGCGCATCGACCCTAACTATCTTAAAACAAGGCCATCGATGCTACTCTAAGTCCTATTGTGACATACGACCTCTCGACCATTTTTACCCGAGGCACCTGGTACTCACCCAACTTTCCTTTTTCACACACAAGGTTATCCGACCTTTAAAACTCATCAGAATTTATGAATCCTACATTATGCTTCTTAAACCATGCAAAAACTATAGACACATCCATAACATGCTCATCACAAAAGGTCATTACAATATACTAAACATCACAACATCCCAAGTATCAACTAAGCACAACAAAATCTTAGAACATATGGAGGTTCAAGTAAAATAATCATATAAATAATAATATAACAAAATTTGGCACACAGCATGCTAGCACACAAGCAAACAGACTCATCAGGTAGAATTCTACTTACAATGTTCCTAGGATATTCCAAGGTATTCCTACACGATAAGTTAAAGATTTAGAAGTTAGAAAACAACTCCAAAACCTAGATTGAAACTAAAGGAGTGTTTGGAAGGATTTTCTTACCTAAAGAGAACTTTGAGCCTTACTCGAATACTCCAAATTAAGCCCAATCTATGAACGCAAGTTTACAAGAATTAGAAATTAATCTAACGCATCTTATTTTAGTTCGAAGGATTTAAAGACTTGCTGAAACTTATTGGAACTTACTGAACTAATTCAAACGAGCTCGAATTACTGTTGGTTGGTGTTCGAGAGTGTTCGAATATGTAGGATCGTATGGCGACACTAGAGGGGGGGTGAATAGGGTTGCTTAAAAAAATTAAAACTTTTTTTAAAGAATTAAACTAAAATAATGTAATCCAAACTAATCAAAATAAACACCCTAAAAATTCTAGAAATATAGAACAATTTTCCTAAGCATGCAATATACTCACAAAAATAATTAAATAGCAGAAATTAAAAGAGTAGAGAGGAAGAGATAACAACGAAATTTTTTACAGTGGTTCGGAAATCCCTACTCCACTCCCCAAGACTCCTTCTCGGGTATTTTATTGCGATGGCCCTCTCACAGGTGAGAACCAAATTGATTGCACTCTTTTTAAGGGTTCAAGAGTCAACCCCCAACTGATCCTTTTGCAGGTTCAGGATCCAACCTATATCGATCCTTTTAACGGGTTCAGGATCAAACCACTACGATCCTTTTACCGGTGCAGGATCAAACCACTACAAATCCTTTTTCGGGTTCAGGATTAAACCGCTCACTCAAAATCTCAAGGTGTACCCACACCTTAATACAAAACCCAATTGAAATAGTGAAATAATTTAAAGACCCACAAAGAAACTCTCACAAAGAGTAGACTTACAAGTTTTAGCTCAAAAGGAACAATCTAATCTCTCATATAAAATTCTCTCACAAGAAAAATAGAAAATGATGAAGCTTTGAAGAATGATCAACAATGGAGAATGTTTAAGAGAAAATTTCAGCAATTTTTGGGGATGAAAGTTGTGAAATGAGAGAGAAAATGATGTTTAAATGGAGTTGTAAGGAATAAGTTTGAGCCATTAGATCTAGGTTAAGATGGATCAAGGGTGGAGGAAATTTGGGAGGAAAATGAAAAAAGAATGATTAAAAAAAAATAATTTTAAAACGCCTATAACGACTATTTAAAAATGCCACGTGTCGCAATATTCTTCGTCCACGTCAAGCAGTTTTTCTAAATCTTCTTTTAGTCATAACTTTCTTGTTTGACGTCCGATTTGAGCGATTCAAAATGCGTTGGAATCGTCCTTTCGAGATCTACACTGTGGACACTTTAAAATACTAAAGCCATTAGTAATTTAAAGGTTTGTTATCATCAAAACATATGATCGTATGATTGAAGCTCATAAAGCTAACAGAATCAACCTAAAACTGCAACGCAAGGTTCCTACACGTTAGAACCTAAGCCATAACACTTAAAGTGATTTGCGAAAAGTCCAAAACATGTTAAAACTTACCCAACAGTGCCAAACTGACTGAAATTCTGCTGTAAATCCCGTTTTTTGACAGTAAATGGCTTCGAATGTGGACTATTCGGAGTCCAAACAAGCTAAAATCGCAAATAAGAGATGCTTAAGGCATGGGTAATCCAAAACTAAAGTCGATTAGGCATGGGTAAGAGACAAACCTCATCAAACAAGAAGGGGTTCGCGTTGGTCTGCTGTAAATCTCGTTTTTTGCATAAAACTGCTTCGAATGTGGGCTGTTTTGAGTCCAAACAAGCTAGAATTACAAATCAAATGTGTTTAGGGTATGGGTAATCCAAAACTAAAGTTTATTTAGCAAGGGTATGAGTTATACCTCGTCGAATTGAAGGAGAACGCATGGGTTTCGTGCTGCTGCTGCAAAACGGATTTGCTTGAGCCGCTGCCGTCAAGTGGAAGATCGCTGGAAAGGGAGTGTTGGTTGAAGAAGGAGAAACGAAAAGGAGAGGTGGCTAGCAGCTTCAACGTAAGGGAGAGGGGAGGAAGAAAGAAGAAGAAGAAGATGAAGGTCTTAGGGCTTTTTTTTTTCCTCTCTTTGTTTTGATTTTTAATTCATTCTCTCTTTTAATTCCCCAAAAGTAAAAAGATAATAAGTAAAAGGAAACATTCTAGAATTTAGGAATTCCTAATTTTAAACTCTTAAAGATTTGAAAAAGATAAATGATTGACGATTTGGGTTTCTCTTGAATTTTATAGATAGAATCTAAAATTAAACTTCAAAACTTTAAGAATTAAAGATTTAACTAAAAATCTCTTTTCCCTAAAACTATTAGAAATTTTAATTTACCAACTTAAAGGATAAACTAATAAAATTCTAATTTTCAAAATTAGAACTATAACGAATAACTGAGTCTAAATATTCTAAAATAGCCTAATTTTATAATGCGGGGCGTTACATCCACTGTAGGGACCCTTACCCATCAACGCACATGTGGTCCTAATTGATCACAACAAAGGAAGCTCTTTTTGTCCTTTTTTTTGTTTGTAGAACAAGTTATTGTAGTTTTCCTTGAATGAATAGTGATACAATGCAAGCAAATAGGCAAGTAAATAGAAAAGAATTTTCTCCTAAGTGTAACATTGCTAACCATCATGCAAGTTAACTATCTAATTAGTTCTTAAAGCCTTTCGAGGTGACAACCAATATTCAGATCATATAACCCAATTCTAAGCCTTCAAAACCATAAATAGGAAGACTATGTGCTCTAAAAGTGCAAGGGAATCAAAGAAAAAATTTAAAATTTACTCAATTCAGGGATATGCTGTCATATTTCAACAATTGCAAACATCATTATTTAAAACTTATCCTAGGCTATCTTAATCGTAACAATGCAACTGGTTCCTCATACAAATAATGCTTAAAAAATATTAAAATTTTCATATTCAAGGCTTAGCAGCAGTATTCCGCACCCCCAAACTTGAAAACATGCATTGTCCTCAATGTATAAATTACCCACTAAAGTTAAGCATGCATAAGGACAAAGAAAAATAAAAGAGTGAACAATACTATCCTAGTAAGTGGGAGAATCATCATGTTCATCAATGTAGAGGAAGAAGACTATGGCAATAGTGGTCAAGTACCTACAAAAGAATCAAGAGAGATATGATAACAAAGACATAAAAAAAAAAAAACTAATGAAAAACTAAAAATGAAGAAAAATGGGTTGCCTCCCAAGAAGCGCTTGGTTTAACGTCTCTAGCTTAGACTGAATGGTGTGTATGCGTGAAGGTGGTTGAAACTCATGTAGTCTAACATCAACTTCTTTGCCTGTATCATCTTTTAACAAATTCACCTCATCTATTTTACTCAATATAACTGAAAAAAACTTATGATGAGCAGAAGAGTCTTCCAAAATAAAATTTCTAAAGTGCACAGGCATATGATTCAGTTCAATTAAGGATACTTCGTCATGCGTAAAATCATTTACAGATAAATGCACCATTTTTTCATCACTAAAGTGTCTTATAGGAAGGTTATTTAGATTATCAGAATTAACATCTTTTATCTGATCCATTAACTCTAGATTCTCAACATCTAAATTAAACACGCAGTTTTTTATAGGCTCAGCAGGTACAGTTTTCTCATTAAACTTATTAATAGTAGTATCAACAACATCAATCCTAGGGCATTTACTAACCTCGTATGAAGAATTTATAGAACCAAATATGTTGAACTCTACCTTTTCATCATTCACTTGCAGAGTCAGTTTATCTTTATGTACATTAATTTCAGCCTGTCCAGTGGCTAAAAAGGGCCTCCCCAGGATGATCGGGATCTCAGAGTCTTCCTCCATGTCTAGAACCACAAAATTTACAGGAAAAATAAACTTATCAACTTTAACCAACACATCCTCAACAATACATCTTGGATAAGTCAGAGAGCGATCAACTAGTTGAAGAGAGATGGTGGTAGGCTGTACTTCCCCTAAACCAAGTTTCCTGTAGACAGAAAGAGGCATTAAATTAATACTTGCCCCAAGATCACATAAAGCTTTATCAATAGAAATACTACCAATAGTACAAGGAATAGTAAAACTCCCTGGATCTTTTAATTTCTGAGGTAGTTTCTTCTGAAGTATTGCATTGCATTCCTCAGTCATGTTGACAGTCTCACAATTTTCAAAATTTTTCTTCTTTGATAGCATTTCCTTCATAAACTTCACATAATTTGGCATTTGTTCTAAGGTATCTGGAAAAGGAATATTAATATGAAGTTTCTTAAATATATCCAAAAATTTAGAAAATTGAGAATCAAACTTTTTCTTTTGAAATCATTAAGGATAAGGAATAGAGTTAGAAATAATAGAATTAGTAGAGTTAGAAAGCTTCTCTGTTGTAGGCAAAAATGTTGCCTCCTGCTCTACTTCTTTTGTTGTTTCTTGATTTTTAATAATGCTTGGTTCCTCAACTGGTCTCTTTTCAAGCTCCTTTAGTTGCTTTCCACTTCTTAAGGTCACAACCTTGCAGTGTTCTCTAGGATTTACCTCAGTGTCACTAGGAACCTTACCTTTCTGCATGGCGTTCATGGAAGATGACATCTAACTAAGTTGGACTTCCATATTTTTTATAGCAGTTCCATGTCCACTTACCGTATTTTCTAGTTGGGTGGTTCTATTTCTGGATTCAATAATAAATGCTCCCAATAGGTCTTCTAATGATGGCTTTTTCTCATGCTGTTGTGAAGTGGATGTATATCCTGGAAGAGGTTGCAAAACATTTTTATTATTAGCATAAGAAAAATTTTCATGATTCCTCAAACCTGGGTGATAGTGGGTGGGCAATGAATTCTGCATCTGATTGCTCTTGTAGCCAAAATTGCGATTGTTTATATATTGGGCTTGCTCAATATCACGCTCCTCATATAATTGAGGATTGTTGGCAGCTGCAATTGATGCAATTGATTGAGAGTTCCCTATTCCTACAAGTTTATTTAAAGCATGAGTCAAAGAAGCCATTTGAGCCTTCAGGGAACTTACCTCATCAACCTCATATAAACTAGCAACTGTTCTAGAAGTGGAACGTTCAGAAGGCCATTGGTAGCTTGTAGTTGCCATCTCTTCCAATAATGTACGGGCATCCTCAACAGTTTTAGCTAAGAAGTTACCCCCAACTGCAACATTTAAGATGGTTTTAGTGTTACTTGTCAAACTATTGTAGAAAAGTTGAATTTGGAGCCAATTTGGATATCCATGATGATGGCACTTTTTAACATTTCCTTGTAGCGTTCCCAGGCCTCAAACAATTGCTCACCATCGTGTTGTCTAAATGTGCCAATTTCTGTTATGAGCCTAGTTGTTTTGGCAGGTGGGAAAAGCTTTGTAAGGAATGCTTGAGCTAATTCCTCCCATGTGGTAATGCTTCCAGGTGATAAAGACTCAAGCCAATCCTTAGCTTTATCCTGTAGAGAAAAAGGAAAAAGACGTAAGCGAATTGCATCAGCAGAAACGCCATTTATCTTTACAGTTTCACAAATTTCAAGAAAAGATCTAAGGTGAGAGTGTGGATCTTCTAAAGGATATCCTTTAAAAGCATTGTCTCTAGCCATTTGAATGAGTCTTGTCTTAAGCTCAAAGTTGTTGGCATTTATTGGTCCATAGACTATTCCAGAGTGTTCTGTAGGGAACACAGGCTGGAAGTAGTTTCTGATGGCCTTTGGCTCTTCCTGCTCATCCATGGATTTAGATTGATATCTTTTTTTCTTTTGAATTTTTCTACACGTTCTTTCTATCTCAGGATCAAATGGGACGATTTCTTTGTTTCTTCGCATAAACAGCCCAAATCTAAAAAGAAGAAAATTAAACAAAAATTAGTAAAATAAAATAAAAAATAAAAATAAATAAAACTCTAAATTAAGACCAAGTGATTTCTCCACAATATTAAGTGAATTAATTAGTCGCCAATCCCCAGCAACGGCGCCAAAAACTTGTTGCATAATTTTTGTGCAATACCGCAAATGTACGGGTCAAGTTTTAATATAGTGAAAGAGTGTTCGAGTATCGTCCTCAAGATTGGTTTTCTAATTCACTTAAGTACTATGAATATTATCGCCCAATTTTATTTAGAGAATAGAATTGAATGATGGATGCAAGATTTAAATAAAACAACTATAATAAAAATTGAAACAATCAGAAGAGAGAATATCCTAGGGAGTTGATTTCACCTATTAGGATAAAATAAATAAATTACTTAAAAATCCAAGATTGGTCAAACAAATATTTCATAAGTCTAGAAGTCTTTTATCATGAATGACTCTCTCGAGGACAAACAATTCTTATGCAATAAGGCAAAACCTACATCTCTGATGATTTTAAACGTTATGCATAGCATTAAGTTCCTTCATTAACAACTTCAAAAGGAGCCCTAATCATTATCAAGTTAGAACTACCTTTAGTCATGCAATTAGGATCTAATCTAATTACCTTTCTCAAGCGTGAATTTAGACCAATATAACATTTAATTCGTGATCAAAAGATTAAAAGCATTAAAAATATAAAAGCATGAATGAAATTAATGACAATCAATCATGGAATTTAAATAATTAAAACATAAGGTCTAATGGCTACATCAATCCTTAGAATAAGAAAAGAGTTTAGCCACTCATGTTCACTATCACAAAATCTAAACTCTTAAACAACATTTGAATACTAAATAAAAAGAAAGAAGAGAAAAACTATGCTGGTGTGTCGGTTTTCCGTCTCCGTATGATCTCCACAACTTGGCCTTGAATATTTTCCTCAGGTCTCTTCTCACTCTTGTATGTAGAAATTTAGAGTTGTGCTCTCCAAAGTTGAATGCCTTGAAGTGAAGAGAATGTGGGTATTTATAATGGGTTAATCCATATCCTAATCTAATTAGGAATTCATTATTTAATTAAATTAAGAATCCAAAATCTAATCAAATTAGGAATCCATAACCTAATTAAATTAGGAATATTTTTCTTCTCCAAAAATTGTCCCCAAAATTGGGTTCTTAATTAGCTCATTTATCACCGTATTTCTTCTAAAATCTTCATTTTGCTCCAAATGCTCAATGTCTACAAAATAAACAATTACGAACGTGAAAAGCATATTTTTAAGTCTCAAAACTAGCATAAAATGAAGCCTAAAGATAACACATATTGGAAAGCCACTATAGACCTAGAGTTGCACTCTTATGCACTGTAGGACAAGTTGTGTCCATAGATATAATCATTACATGCAAGTCGATCCTTGACGAGTTATTCGTAATTACAGCTGAGTCAAAAGTCCGTTTTACCTCTATAATTACATCTTGCACCTTAAGTACCACTGATCCTCTGATGAACATTTTGTTTATAATCTAATTATAAACTAAGTCCCTCTCGGGCTAGTGAGAGGGTGGGGCCCCATTGTTCAAGTCCTAAAATCAGCACTTAAGGGAACTACTCATCTACTTACCCTATATAGAAAATAATGAATTCTATCTTGTGAGATTATGTTCCCAGCTCCCTAAATAGGAAATAGTGAATTCTCAATTAACGGATTTATAAAGAGAGATTAAATATTTCGTGGTCCAGTCTTATACAAACTCATTGTATAAGATACCCCCACTCACATGTCTCCACATGAATGATTTGAATCAAATCATTTGTAACTATTACAAAGTGTGCCGTATCAATAGTGTTACCAGGATAAGGCACCAAACCTTATCCATATACTATGACCCTTTAGGTTATTTCTTGAACATGATCCTCTCGTATGTCAACCACATATTGTTCAAGATTACACTAATAACCTTGGATTTTTCATATAATGGATAATATTATATTACAAATAAAATAATCAAAATTTTCGTTTGTTTTTAATATGTTTTGCCTTAGATTTCTGTTTAATTTTGTGTTTGTTACCATTCGTTGCATCAATCCTTTATTTGTTACTAAAAATCTATTGCATTTAATTCAATCGAATATGTGCAAAAGTACTTTTTTTCTTCTTTGTGGATCAATCTCTAGAGTACTTCCATTGTATTATTTGCCTTTTTTTAGTGTATATTTGTGCTGAAATTAGGGTTGTATATTGCATTTATGCTTGAATTCATGAAAGTTAATCAATCATTCTTTTTTTAGATTAAACGCATAGCTCTGTATTTTTTGTTCTAAAAATCCACGAACAAGTTTTTGGCGCTGTTGTTGGAGAAAAAGTTTTTTATTTTTGCTAAGGTTGTGAATTTGATTGTGTTTTTCAGTAGTCTCAATTTTGGAGTCTCATATGTACTTATGCTCAGTGCATGAACTAAGGGAACAACTCTTTATTTGAACTAAACCCTGAAATTGATAGAACCTTCCATTCTAGAAGGAAAGCTATTAAACAAAGAAATATGGTAGATTAAGAAGCTCGTACTTAGCAAGAAAATCATGTCAATAATCAAAACGAGAATAGTCAAGCAAATGCAGTGAATAATCCTATCCACATTGCTGATGATAAGAATAGAATGATTAGAGAATATGCTGCGCCGACATTCATTCATTTGAATCTAGGATAGCACATCCTGTGATTATTGCACCACAGTTTGAAGTAAAGCCTATAATATTCCAAATGATAATTACGACGGGGCAATTTAGGGTAGTTCTTAGAGAATACCCTCATTCAGATCTTAAGAGTTTTCTTGAGATTTATGAGAAATTTCAATATGTGGGACTTCCAGCTAATGCTATGAAGTTGTTGTTGTTTCCATACTCAGTAATTGATGATGGCAAACTGTGGTTGAATTCATTTCCAGCCAGATTGATTACTACGTGGGATGAGCTTGCGGAGAAGTTTCTACTCAAATACTTTCCACCAACAGCAAATGCAAGGGATAGTAAAGAGATAGTTTTGTTTGAACAGGGTGATAATGAGTCACCCAGCAATGCATAGGTGCGATTTAAGAAATTTCTATCTAGATGCCCTCAGAATGGACTTCCTAGCTATGTTCAGTTGGAGACCTTTTATGGACGTTAGAATAGAGCATCTGATGAACTATGTTTATCACCAATATTTGGCCCTTAATTTAGTTCATTTCTTGGTTAAAGTGTGTTTAATTGCATGTAGTTTTATGTTTTTATTGTTCAAATGCATGCACAAGTAAGTTAGACACGTGAAAATAGTAATTTGTTGCTAATTGAGCCAATTAAAGGGGTAAAAAGGTCATTTTTGGTCAAGTTTTAACTGAATTTACTCTTTTGTAGGAAACTGCTCATTATGGAATTGTAAAGTTTTGCAGGCTTACATTATGCGGCCGTATCATGTCCTAATTTTAGTCAAATTTGTGAACTTTGTGGTCCAAGTTGTTAGAGTCAAAATCGCAACCTACACCCTACTTTGATTATGAAGGTTCAAAGTCAAGGTCCAAGGCATAAAATTAGGCAACAACTCACCCTCCAAAGGCCTACATAAAGGATGATTCGTGGAGCTTGAAGGAGAGGACGAAAAGGGACAAAAAAAGGTTTTTACCCTAGATTTGGAGCAAAAAGCTTAGGATAGGGAACGCCGTGTTGTTGGAGAGAATTCCTTTGGGAGAAACTCATCATCCACGGACTAGATCCCTTAGTCTTTGAGTAAATTAGCTTGTAAAGATTGATTCCACCTTGAAAAAGGCATAGGATCGAATCTTAGAGTGATTTTTCCTCAATTGTACTCAGTTTCTGCACTTGGGGATAACCTCATGGAATGACTTAGCCTAACATATTGCCTCCACTAATCACTAGATCACTTCGTGCTTATTTTTCTTTTATTGAATTTAGTTCTTAAATGTTGGTTTAAATTGGCCACTTAAATTAGTATTCAATGTTGAGTCCGGTACTGAAAGGGTTGGGCAATAAATGGTTGTCATAAAAGGGATATAGGAGGAAAGCCTAGATATAGGATTCCGTTGTTGACCTTAGACATAAGGCATGCCTATTGGATCAAAAGGGTTGTGTCTTTAACTATCTAGGATAAGTTGGCCACAAGCATGTAGGAGTTACTACTTAGCCTCTTAAGGATGCTTGAAATCAAGGCTAAATAAGAGTTAAACCCGATTCATAGCACAAAGTCAAAATGGTGATTATGTAGTCTCGGTGTTTTATCAAAGTTTCCTAGGGTTGATATGTAACAACCCGAATTTTCCAATACGGTCATTCTAACAACATTGAGGAAGCGTAACAATCAAAACTAAAATAGACTTAAACAAATTTAGCTGAAGTAATTTCTTACAAAGGATTTCTAAAAGAAACTATTGAATCCATAACAACAACTTTCTAAGTCTTGTACCAGAGTGCTAAACTTCACTTCTTTCAAAACTATCACTTGATCCTTCGTCTGAAAACATTTTAGAAAAACAAAAATGAGTACAGAAATACTCAATAAGCAATTTCAACATCAAGTTCAGAAATTCATTTTCTTCAAAACAAAAAATAGAAATTTAGTTTAACAAATCATTTCAATAGTTGAATAAAAAATCAAATATTCATTCGGTCATTTTCTTTTAAAACAATCATAAACAAAATACAAATATCTTTGCAAAACTGTTAATACAACTATTAAAACGTTCAGTCAAAACTTTCGGAAAAAAAAAAATCTTTCAATTGAACAAAACTTTC
Organism: Trichosanthes truncata; assembly: GCA_033996785.1. NCBI lineage: Eukaryota > Viridiplantae > Streptophyta > Magnoliopsida > Cucurbitales > Cucurbitaceae > Trichosanthes > Trichosanthes truncata. The sequence goes on along the minus strand of JAWPNB010000004.1, from coordinate 28,375,343 downwards.
ATTTAACAAAACTTTCAAATATCGAAACTTTCAATTCAAATAGTACTTTCAATTAATCATTACTTTCAAATATCAACGTGGGAATATGCATTATTTGGGTAGCCTTCATAACATATATGATGGTTTCCCATCGGTAACACCAATCAATCAATCAGAACATTCAATTAGAGTTGTTGATAAAAATCGACTAGAACATTTAATTCAATTACTTAATTGTGAGGCCATGTGAGTGAAACACACACATGAATCTTCATTCCAAAGGAATGCCAAACCACAAATTGTGTCTTCCCACAAATAAGCTTCAATAAGTCAGAGATGTCGATAAAATCGACCAGAACAATCAATATAATTACTTAAGTGTGAGGCCATGTGAGAGAAACACACACATGAATCTTCATTCCAAAGGAATGTCAAACCACAAATGTGCCTTCCCACAAATGTGTCTTCTCATAAATAAGCCAGAACAATTCCATCAATTCCAATTTAGGCTACTACCACAAATAAGCAAAGCATTCCCAAAACAGAAAATTGGCATATCCAGATAGCCCTTATCAAATTGATCAAAAATTCTTTTGTAAACATTTGAAACAAAACATGTAGTTTCAAATAACAATTTCAATAAAGATTCATCAAATCAACCATTCAAACTCAAAACCAAAACAAACTTACTTTCAATTCAAAATCAATCAAAACACATTTATTTCAAATTATCCAAAACGGCAAACATACTTTTAAATAGCAAAACACTTTAAAGCATACAAACCAATTTTGATCAATTTCAAATCATACAAAACATACTTTCAAACATTTGTCAAATAAACAATATTCAAAACATAATTGTACCAAAATTTCTATTTTGGAAGGGATGTGGAAACTACTTACTTCGGTCGATAATCCTACAATTCTCAATCTCAATCTCAATTCCAAATCTAGTCCCCTTTCTTGAACAATCATCAACTTTTCCTAGAAGTCCAAACATAGCTAATACTTCACTGATCAAAAACCAAAATTCTATCTTAAAAGTCCAAAAGCTTATCTAAAATATAAACAATCTTATCTATCTAATTTTTCCCATTCAAAACAATTTTCTGCATAAAAAGTTAGGGAAAATAGGGTTCTTGGACAAAAAAAAAAACAGCACTGAAAAAACTGGGTTAAAAACACTTTAAAACCCAATTAAAAACGTATTAAAATCGGTAAGATCAATACTTTTCAATACGAAATAAAATACCAAACAAATTTTCAATCCTACAACTTTTAAAACCTTCAAAACTATCATAAATTATAGACAAATAACCCAGAAAATTTTATGTTTCATAAAACAAAATTATTCTTCAAGATTTTAACATTAAAAGAATCAAGATTTGCCACTTTTTAACATCAAAATCAGATCTGAAAAATCTAGATAAAACTGCTGTAAAAACCTTTAAAACATACTCTTTTCATGTAGAAATCAAAGGTATAATTTGCACTTCAAAAATAAACATTTGGTAAACTTTCTTGTGCTAAAAGAACCCAAAAAACACTAAAAACAGTCACAAATTTAGGAAAAAATAAAAGCTGCAAAATTATGAAAATTTTTTCTTTATCAAAACCTTCAATTTAATCCAAAAGCCATAATATGAAAAACTTTGATAAAGAATTAAGCAAACCAAAAAAAATCCTAAAAAACTTTTTAGGGCAAAAGATTTTAAGAATCTTTTCATTCTAAACAATCAAGAATGAAAACAAAACCCAAAATTTTCCAAGAAAGATTCAATCAAGAAAGAAAACAAACTTGAAAATGGAAGGTCAAAACTTACTGCTTTTTCTTTAGAGAAGAAACTATAGAACGTCTTTTTTTTTTTCTCTTTTTTTGTAACGACCCTATAGGCTCAACATGCTACCTAAGAGTCATTACTAAGTCACGTCGCTATATTACCAAAAATTTCGGCAACATAACGGCGTAACTACACGAAAACCAAAATTTGACCCTTCCTGATAAGACATAGAAAACACACTTCTAAGATTTTCAAACAACCTCCTAGCATCCAACAAACTTCTCAATATGATGCTAGGGTTCAAACAGCAGAAATCAAATACACGTGCACGATTTACAAGAAAGGTTTAAAAGATTTTGAAACATTCTCCTAAACATTTAAAAACTTAACATGAGTTCTATGTACATCTAGAAACATAAAGGAAGCGGAATAGCGATCAGTCGGCTCCTCATGACTCAAGTAGCTGATCTCCGGTCACGCGCTAGGGCCGATCTTAGCCTTACCTGAAAACATTTTAAAAAGGAAAAGGGTGAGTATTAACGAATAATACTCAGTAAGTCCATCATAGTTTTAAAATAAGAGTTTCAATCACATGCAACATGTCATTTTAAATCATAAAATCATCGTAAACCATCACTTTAGTGGGGGACCTAAAATTCCTTTCATAAACCATGTACTTTTCCTCGCGGCTCTTGTGAACGATTAAATTCTCCCGAGGGCCTCTGAATAGTCCGAAGACATAGTTTTTCTGTCTAATAGAGTCCTCCCTACCTCTGAGAGTTAAGCTCGAAAGCTAACATATATCATGGAGTCCGAAGACTCAGCCCGAAGGCTACCATCGTGGAGTCCGAAGACTCAAGCCCGTCGGCTACAGTCGTGGGGGCACTCTCGAACCCCGGGAGCATATAGAGTCCGAAGACTCGGGTTCCCTCAAAACCCACATAAAACTTTTGGGAGAATTATCGTCACAGCCTATATAAATCTTTTCATGAACACAACACATGCATGAGGTCCCATTCGTTTTAGAACATAGTTATGAATGCATCAGTCATAGCAATCGCATTTCAAAGACATACATATAATACACTTTCTTTCTTAAATACTTAACATGAAAAACATATACTTTCAAAGTAAACATAGAGCTAGCTTTAGGTTTCGAAAACTTCTTTCGTTGTGAGATCCCTTACCTTAACTTTTTTTTTTACTTACTACAATACCCTTTCTTCACTAGTAATGAGCTTCTCGAGTTCCCACTCCAAGTACGATCCAATGTCCTCGACAATTCACCTAAAAAGTGTTCTAAACGTGTCTTAAACCATCCGAATTACGCTAAAACACATTCTATCATTAATAACTCGACGAAACGGACCAATTGGCAATATTTACCCAACTCCAGCGAGCGGCGGCGCGTGGCCGGAGCACGGCGGCGCGTGGGCTTCACGGCGGTGGCGCGTGGGCGGCGCGTGGGGCTTCCAATCGGCGCGTGAGGGCGCGTTTTGAGCGGATCTAGTGCGCTCGGGACTCCGGTGAGCTCCGGTGAGGCGTTTGCTCGCAGATCCGGCGCGATCTGAGTCTCCCTTACAAAAACCGGTGAACGGCGGCAGTTCAGCCTCTGCGCGGCCGGCGTTCGTGAGCTTCGGCGGTCGTTGCGATGGCGGTCGGCGACTACTGAAAACGACTGGGGAGCTCGGTACTGAACAGATCCGGCGGTCGTTGGCTGGAGCTTCAGGGTTCTCGGACGTCACCTCCGGCAGCGATGGACGTCTTCGGCGAGCGGCGCTGCGATGGAAGAGAAGTCGGCGGCGTGCGGCGGCGACATCCCGAGGAAGAAGAAGAAGCAGCCGGCGATGGAGGTTGTTCAGTCGGAGGGAGCGAGAGAGAGAGAGAGAGAGAGAGAGAGAGAGTGATCGGGAGGGAGGGGGCGTTCGCGAGGAAGAAGAAGGAAATTTTTTTTTTTTTTTTTTTTTTTTTTTTTAAAATAATAATAATAATAAAATCAAAATATCTTCTTTAAAAGACCAAAATGCCCTTTTTCCTTTTCCAAAAATTATCAAAATACCCTTAAAATAATTAAATTCATAATAAAACTTTACCAAAGAGTCTCGGGTGTTACATTTTTGCTGTCAAAAGGTTTTGTCAAAAAGGATAGGGCTTAAGAGACCATTTTTAAAAGAACTCTAATCAAAACCATTAAAAGATTATTGTTATTTTTTTTAAAAGAAAGTAAAGATTTATCTCCTAATTTAAAAAAAAAGATAAAATCCTAATTCAAAAAGGTTTTAAAAAAACCAATAAAATAAATAAAATAATTTTTTTTTCTTCGGTTGTTACAAAGATACTTAATTGAATTATCATGATTGTCATTATTGTTTCAAGTCACATTACCATTAACATCTTTGCTTATTCTATTGGTTACCCTTGGTTGCATTAAAAAGTACTTCTATAACTTAAAATTTTGTCAACAGTCTCTATGGGATCTATACTTGGACTTCATCTATTTTATACTACTTGTGGATAACGTATAGTTGCACTAGGGATGAAAATACTTTTTAAATACTTTTCCAAAATCCTATGTTCATTTTAGAATCCATTAAGTTTTTGGAGCATTTGTCGGGGGACTATTTTAGTTAAACATTTCAAGTTTCATAAAAATGCGATTGAATTGCAACTGGATTTTTCTATTCAAGGAAGCTGACTTTAGTTTGTATTTTTCTTACAGGTTGAGGTTAGTGTATGAATCAAGAGCTTTATTTTTATGAACTAGATCCTTAAATAGAACGAACGTTTTGTCGATGTTGAAAGAACGAAGGCAAAAGAAGAGGGAACAAAAGGAGTTGAGCACATAGAAGAGTCTTGAGGAAGTTGCGTTTGTTCAACAATTTCCAATGGATCCACCTGTAGACAATCCTCCTGTTGAACCACAAAATAGAAGAATAAATCATAATAATGTTCGACAATCAAACATACCAAATAGTGATGTTGGAGGACGACAAGCACATGTTGAAGCAAATCTTCAAAATCCCATCTTCATTGTAGAGTAGGGATAGAGCCATAAGAGACTATGCAACACCATCTTTTCAAACTTTGAATCATAGAATTTTAGAACCACCAATTGAAGCATCATAATTCGAGTTAAAGCCAGTGATGTTCCAAATGCTCAATATGATGGGAAAATCTTCTGGACTTCCAAGCGAACATCCACATAAGCATATTAAACAGTTTATGAGAATTTTTAGTTCTTTTAAAACAAATGGAGTATTTGAGGACACATTGAGGTTGAAATTATTTCCTTTTTCTTTGCAGGTTAATGCAGAGGCATGGTTGGATACATTTCTTCCTATCTCAATTACATCATGGCCAAATTTGGTGGATAAGTTTCTCGAGAAGTACTTTCCTCCAATCAAGAATGCTAAGCTCAGGGGAGAAACCATAATTGTCATGCAAGCATTCAATGAGCCTGAAAATGAAGCTTGAAAGAGATTTAACAAGTTAGTTAAAAAAATGTCCACACCATAGCCTCCTAGCATGCATAGTGATCAAGCATTTCTACAATGGTTTGAACCAAACATCTAAAACATTGGTCAATGCATCTACAAATGGATCATTGTTGAAGATATCCGTGAATGAAGCTAATGAGATCTTGGTTACTATTGTTACAAACAATTTGCATTGCGGAGAGGAAGATGCAATCACCACAATTTCCACAAGAATGTTGCTGGAATGTTAGAAGTGGATGCAATTGCATCACTGAATGAACAGATGACATCTATGCACAACATGTTGAAGAACCTAACTATGGAGAATCAAACAATGATTGCCTTAGTGAATTAAATTTCATCTCTTTCTTGTGCTTATTGTAATAAAAATCATTTGTTTGATAATTGTCCATTTAATTCAGCATCTGTTTGCTATTTAGGTCAACAGGGTAATCAAAACTGATAGAATCCCTATTCCAACAATACAACCCTAGTTGGAGGCAGCACCCCAATTTCTCTTGAGGAGGACAAGCAAGCACGAGTAACAATGCTTCGAGCTAGTACGAAAAACAAGGATTTTTGCTAGGTTTTAACCCTAAACCTCAGCAACAATAGGTGCAACAGAAAAATTATCAGCAATCTCAACCATAGGTTTCACAAACTCCAAGTATAGAGAGCTTGATGAAAGAATACATTGCTTTGAATGATGTACCAATGTGGAACCTAGAGATTCAAGTAGGACAATTGGTGAATGAACTAAAAAATAGACCACAAGGAGTATTGCCCAACAACACAAAAATACCTTAGCGTGAAGGAAAAGAGCACTGCAAGGTAGTAACTCTAAGGAGGGGATTGGAATATGAAAGTCCACACGTTCAGCGGAGCTCCAAAAGAATTCATCTTCAGAAGTGATGAAAGATTCCAAAGAAAAAGAGAAAGAGAAGTCAAATGAAGAAGACCTTAAGGAGTCAAATCAAGGATAAACCTCAACAGGGTCAGAGAAATCTATGGAGAACAGGTCAAGTGAAGATGACTTAGCTCAAGAGAAGCAGAGTAAGACATGAAAGGTTACACCCAAAAATTCCCAGAAGTCAACTAACCTTTACCAAGATTACATACCACCACCACCATACCCCAAAGATGCAAGCAAGCTAGTTAGAATGCACAATTTGGTAAGTTTTTGAACATATTTAAGCAACTTCACATCAACATTCTGTTGGTGGAAGAGCTTGAACTGATTCCAAACTACGTAAAGTTCCTGAAGGACATCCTATCGAAGAAAAGAAGAATGGGAGAGTACGAAATAGTTGCACTAACAGAATTCTGTAGTGCACTAGTAAAAAGCAAAGTACCCTCAAAGCTAAAGAGCACTGGGAGCTTCACGATTCCATGTTCCCTTGGAGGCAGAGATGTAAGAAGGGCATTTTGCGATCTAGGCGCAAGTATCAATCTCATGCTGCTTTCCATGTTCAAACAACTAGGAATCGGCGTAGCAAGACCGACCACTGTCACCTTTCAACTAGCAGATTGCTCTTTAACCCATCCAATTGGGAAGATTGAGGATGTGCTTGTTAAGGTTGATAAGTTTGTCTTCCCAGCGGATTTTATTATTTTGGACTGTGAAGCTGACAGAGAAGACTCAATTATCTTAGGGCGTCCTTTCGTAGCAACGGGATGAACTTGATAGATGTATAGAAAGGAAAACTTACAATGAAAGTGAGCAAATAGAAGATCACTTGTAATGTGACGAGTGCCTTGAAATATCCAGGAGATATGAAGGAATGTTCATTTTTGGATTTATGTGACGAATTTTCTTTTTTTGATTTGCAGGAAATTCTAGATATAAGTTATCATAAGAAAGAAGTTCATGAAGAAGTTGTCTTAAAAATGAATGACCTAAAAATTGAATGCAAAGATGCGCCCTCAAAAGAAGAAATCTTGGAGCTAGAGGAAGAAAGATCTGAGCCACTCAAGCCATCTCTTATTGACCCTCTGAGCTTGGAGCTCATGCCTCTACCCTCTCATCTTAAATACATCTTTTTGAAGATAATAAAACTTTACCAATGATCATCTCAACCAATCTTTTGAAGAACACGAAGTATCTTTGATGTAGGTTCTAGCCAACCACAAAAGGCCATCGGCTGGACCATTGCAAATATCGAGGGAATTAATCCATCCTTCTACATGCATAAGATAAATCTTGAGGAAGGTGCCAGGAAATCAATAGAGAATCAAAGGAGATTAAACCCTGTGATGCAGGAAGTGGTTAGAAAAGAGAGGATTAAGTGGCTAGATGCAACAATTATTTACCCTATTTCTAACAGTAGCTGGGTTAGTCTTGTGTAATGCGTGCCGAAGAAGGGAGGAATGGCTGTTGTTGAAAATGAGAAGAACGAACTCATTCCAAACAGAACAGTGACATGATGGAGAGTATGCATGGACTAGAGTCAACTGAATAAATCTACAAAGAAGGATCATTTCTCGTCGCCTTTCATTGACTAGATGTTAGACATTTCAGTTGTGCATGATGGCCATTTTCTTGGACATAGTGAAAAAGACACTAGAATTTTTTATGGATGATTTCTCCGTCTTTGGAGAAACATTTACCAAGTTCGTAGACAATCTTGAACAAGTACTTAAAAGATGTGAAGATACCAACTTAGTACTAAACTGGGAGAAGTGCCATTTCATGACAGGAAGGGATAATACTAGGGCACCAGATCTCTAGGAATGGAATCGAGGTTGACAAAGCGAAGGTAGAGTTGATTTGTAAATTATCTCATCCAAGCATGGTAAAGGAAATTAGATGCTTCCTAGGTCACATAGGTTTTTATAGAAGATTCATCAAAGACTTCTCCAAGATATCTAAGCCACTATGCAGATTGTTAGAGAATGAAAGACCATTTGTATTTGATGGAGAATGTTTGCAGGCATTCAATACACTTAAAGAAGCACTAATCACAACTCCAATACTGGTTGAGCTTGATTGGACTCTTCCAATTGAACTCATGTGTGATGGTAGCAATTTCGCTGTTGGAGAAGTGTTAAGGCAGAAAAAGGACAAGATAGTGCAACCTATCTACTATGCCAACAAGACACTTATGGAGGCTCAAGTGAATTACACCACGACAGAGAAAGGACTTCTAGTTGTAGTTTTTGCATTCGAAAAGTTTAGACCTTATCTAGTTGGAACAAAGATGATAGTGTACACAGATCATTTAGCACTAAAGTACCTTTTAACGAAGAAGGATGTGAAGCCTCGCTTGATTAGATGGATCTTACCCCTTCAAGAGTTTGATGTGGAAATTCAAGATAGGAAGGGAACATAAAATCAAGATGCAGATCATCTATCCTGATTAGGAGAAGGGGCCCAAATAGAAGAGATAAGATAAATCGTAGACACATTTGTGGATGAGAGACTACTAGTAGTTGAAGGGAAAGAAGAACCTTGGTACGCGAACATAGTAAACTACTTAGTAAGTGGTTTAACTCTGCTAGGTGCATCGAGTCAACTGATAGGAACAAACACTTCATCCCGTAGCAGAAGTATTAGATCGTCTTTGATTCTAAGGTTAAGCAATAAATACCTTTGTATATTATGAAGATATTTCTGGCAAGTCTTTAATCTTCTTGCTCTAACTCCAACGAGACTGAAACTCCAATTCCATAAAGCCTACCCTCTATGACTCGAACACATGACCAAGACTTGTAGGAGCCTCTTGAAAGAAAATCCACATGGGATTGGAGAGGAAGATGTCTAGAGAGAATTCTCTAATTCTCTATTGAGGAGATGTGTGCTATAATGGCTCAACCCAAAGGTCCTATTAATAGAGACTTGGGGCAAATCTTTTCCATAATTAAATAATATATATATTTTAATATCTAATATATTAAAATACATATATTTAATATATTTGAATCTTATTCAAATCTTTTAAATTCTCCTACGATATTTATTTCTTTATTTGAATCTTATTCAAATTTATAAACATTTTTTTCTTTAATGTATCTAATATACATTAATTATTTTAATATTTACTATATCAAATACAATAAATATATTTTCCTCTTTTATATTTAATATATCTATATATTAAATATTAATTTGAACCCTTCAAATTAAATATTAATTTGAGCATTTCAAATTTTTCTTTCAACTAAATTAATCTTTTAGTGTTACTATGAGCTAGCAAGGGGAACTTATGGACCTATAGATTATAAGTTCTAATGATACAAAAATAATTAATCAAACTCTTTAATTAATCGATTTTCATTCATTAACTTTAGGTCACTCCACAATAGACCTAGAGTTGGACTTTTATGCACTGTAGGACAAGTTGTGTCCAGGGATATAACCATTACATGCAGGTCAACCCTTCATGAGTTGTTCGTAATTATTGCTGGGTCAAAAGCTTGATTTACCCCTGTAATTATATCTTGCACCTTAAGTACCACTGATCCTCTAATGAACAATTTGTTTATCATCTAACTATAAACAAAATCCGTCTTAGGCTAGTGAGAGGGTAGGGCCCCATTGTTTAAGTTTCGAAATTAGCATTTAAGGGAACTATACTTACCCTATATGGGAAGAAGTGAATTCCATCTTATAAGATTATGTTCCCAGCTCCCTATTTGGTCAAGTCCCTAAAATGGTAGGCTTATTGAATTGGCTACAAAAGCCACTCTCACCCACGCAAATCAAAGGACAAGCCCTCATAAGCAAGAGTTCATAACTCATTTAGGATTAAGATCGAGTTGCATATGATCATCCTGATGAAATATTAATCTATGTTAAGGCCAGAGATGAGGCCTTGAAAGAATTTTATCTCACGGTGACCCCTGGAGTTGCTCCTGTCTTCCTAGATTTTCTTGATATTTTGATTGAGAGGCCTTAGATTTCTGATGACGAGGATAAGGAGATTTCATCTGATGATTGAGGGAGCCTATTTTCCTTTTGCTTATTTGTGATTCATGATTATCTTTGATTCTTGCTTGTCTTTGATCTTTTGCTTGTGAATAATATGTTAGGATTAGTTTTAGACTGCTGTTAGTTAAAGCAACTTAAAGTTGTTTTTGTGAATAAGTCAGTAGGATGTGTTTTTTTTTTGATAGGTTAGAATTTATGAACTCTTGACTTTGTTGACTTAACTCTTTTGATTTTGACCATGCTTATCTTTGTTTGTTTCTCTGAAAATCCTTGGTGATGATCATTGGAGCTTATCTCTACTCAGTAAAGTGCCAACTTGTCATAGCTTGAAAGTTTTGAAATTATGAGTTTATAGTCATTCCTTTTTCTTTGCAAACCTTTTCAAATCTAAACTTCCTTATGTTTAACCTATGTAACATGTTTAGGAGAGTTTAGTCTTTAAGTTTTGCAAAATCCTAATCCTACAACAAACTTATTCTTTGTGAAAATCCCAAAGTAGTCAATAAGGACATTGCCTCTCTTAAGTTGGGGGGGATGTGTATATCTGGTAATGTTTTTTTGCTAGTAGGCCATATGACACCCATGTTTTTCACTGCATGAAAGGTTAGCTTAGAGAAGTGAGTACAAGTCCTAGTAAGTGACTCTTGCTCATAGTTACACACTTTCACCACAAAGTGTTAGTGAGCTAGAGTGAAGGTAAGAGTGACAACAAGGGCTCTCTTTAAGAAAAAAGGAGGAAAAAGCAAGAAAAAGAAATTAAATGAAGGCCTAGTAGTTCAACAAGTTTGGGGTGAAGTCTCAAGTAGTTTTGTAATAAAGGTCTACGTTGAGCTAAAGTAAAAAGGGCAACCCTAGACTCAAGGATAAAGGGTTAGGTGGATATTTAAGATGGTGGTTAGGGCGGTTTAAGAGAGCTTTGCTTGAAAAAGGGAAGTTAGGAGCTTATGAGAGTAGAGACTTTAGAGTTATGAATGCCACTAGAGTATGAGACCTCTCCTGAAAGGAATCTTTCTAAGTAAACTACTTTGATAAGCATGTTTCCTTTCAAATAACTATGTTTTCCTTGTTTAGTATCGCTTGAGAACAAACAATGAGCTAATTTTGGGGGTGTGATGAATTATGTTTATCACCTATATTTAGTCCTTAATTTAGTTCATTTATTGGTTAAAGTGTGTTTAATTGTATGTGTTTTCATGTTTTTTATTGTTCAAAAGCATGCATAATTAAGTTGACACGTGAAATAGTCATTTGGTGTTAATTGAGTCAACTAAGGGGTAAAAAGGTCATTTTTGTCAAGTTTTAACTGAATTTGCTCTTTTCTAGGAAACTGCCCATTATGTGACCACAAAGTTTTGCCGGCTTACATTATGCAGTTACATAATGCCCCAATTTCAGTCAAATCTGCAAACTTCGTGGTCCAAGTTATTCTTGCTTTGAGAACATTGTTTATGCGCTTAAAATATAATTTTAGTTGAGTTTTTGCCAAGTGATCAGTAAAGTTTGTTTGCACTGAACATTTTGCAAATTCAAGAATTTATGCTTGTCTGTTGTGAAAAAGATTAATGTTTGTCTCTTTGATCTCAAGGTTATGCGAGCATGAAGAAATCCTTGAGCAAACTCAGTGCACTCTACAGTGAATTGTGCCTGGAAAGTTCAACGCATGAAGAAACGTTCTAGAAGAAGAAGTTGTTACTTCTTCTTGGACCACAATCAGTTAATTGGCATAACAAATTAGATTTTCATAACTGTGAGGGAATTTAGATTTCTACGTGGCTGAAATCTTTTTGGTGAAAGCTTATATTTAAGAAGAGGTTGTAGACGAGCTCTCTCTCTCTCTCTCTCTCTCTCTCTCGTTATTCTTCTCCTTCGTCATTTTGTTTTCAACAGCTTTTGAGTTTTGAGCTTTCCTCTTTTAGTTCTTCAGTTTTAGCATAGCATAGATTAGATAGAATTTTAGTTTATGCAAGTTGAGTTTCAAGTTGGCGATCATCAGTCATGGAAGAAGAAGAAGCTGCGACATAATCTTCCCTCTCAGCAACTGGTTTTCAAGTTTTAATTTCTGCATTTTACATTACCAGTTTATTTCTTCTGCACTTCTTATAATTTCATTTATGCAATACAATGTCCTATTCAAGCTTTGTTTTCATCTCATTTTCTTTTTTTAACACCATGAGTGGCTAGATCTTCATGGTTTGGCTTCAAGGAACCTTATATTATAATAAGTACTGGATTAATCAATAAATACTGGAGGATTTCTCAATTTCTTCTTGATTTCGTTAATCCTTTCATTGCTTCTTTTTGTTTGGCCAACCAAAGTAAAGTATGAGCGTTTTAATACTGAAAGGGTTAAAATATGTGGAAATCTCAAAAGGAACGAGAGTTTTAATTGCTACGATATTTTAGAAATAAAATCATCCACTTGTAGAATGAATAGGTCGGTTCAATTGTACTGAATTCGCTGTAACACCCTCATCAAAATATTTAGAGTAAGTAGGCATCTAAATCTAATTAAGAAGAATCTAGAATTTATTGAGTTATCTAGAACGAAGAATAATATAGCGAGAATTGAAGCGAAGCTTATTTTTAATATGTTTTACCTTAGATTTATGTTTAATTTTGTGTTTGTTACTATTCGTCGCATCAATCCTTTATTTGTTACTAAAAATCTATTGCATTCCAGTGAAATTGGATCTGTGCAAAAGTATTTTTTTTTCCTGTTGATCGATCTCTAGAGTACTTTCATTGCATTACTTGCCTAGTGTATACTTGCGTTGAAATTGGGGACGGATATTGCATTTATGCTTGCATTCATGATAGTTAATCAATCATTCTTCTTTTAGATTCAACGCATAGCATTGTATTTTTAGTTCTAAAAAATCCACGAACACCCACTCTCTTATATTCAGCTGTATATATACCGAGGTCAATAAATAACAAATAAATTGGATTACACCATAATTGGTCTGTGTATTCCTCTTCGTTTTAATTATTGTTTATCTCAAAATCTCTGTGGAAGGAACTTCTCCATTCTCATCGACAAAATGTTCCAAACCATGATCAAGAAGTGTAATTAACACCTAAAATTTTCAAAGAAGAAAATTCTCTTCATCTAATTTGATTGTAGTAGTGTCTTTTTACCTAGATTGATTACTTCTGAAAGTTGAGAAGAATTCAATACATAAAAAAACTATTTTCTGTGGAAGAAGAATCTTTAATGGAAAAAAAAAAAATATTTGATGGTCATTTGACCTATGATGGTCTGATACCATCACAAGATTCTCAATAGTAGAGAAAAAATGAGAAAAAAAAGAGAATGATCACAATGAGGAGTTTCTCATTAATGAGTGACCAAAAGTAGTAGCCCTATATATAGGCATATTGTGAATACAATGTGAAACAATATTACAATTGAATTAATATGGAAAGTGACTATGGTTGTAACTAATAAACTAAATATTGGCGAACTAATCATCAAAGCATAACAAACTTAGTGATCTCTCTTCACATTAGGAAGGGAGAGGAGAGAATGACAGAAATGGAGCTGAAGGAGAGAGAAAATTATTGTTTTTTTGCCAATTAAGTTGTTTTTAACCCTCAACTACAGATGAAGACTATTTTTGAGATTTATTGAAAGTATAGGGACTAAAATTGAACAACTACACCAAAACACAGGGACAAAAATAATATTTTTGCCTATAATTTCCAACTATTGAATTAAGATCCTACAACCTATTTTTGACAAATGTTACCGTTTACCGTCAACAAGGAAGAATGATGTAGAAATGATAGAATAATATCTTAAGACTTACATATAAAAACAATTATGCAAATATTTGAGAGTTGGGATTTATGCTCTAAAGCCTTGTAATTAATGTGTTTATCATTTAATGATTAATTAATAATGATTTGATTATTTTTATTTACAATTTATAATATCCATCATGTAAAAATCCTAGGTTATTAGTGTAATCTTGAACAATATGTAGTTGACAAACGATCATGTTCAAGAAGTAACTTAAAAAGTCTATAGTATATGGATAAAATTAGGTGTCTTATCCTAGTGACACAATTGATACGACCCACTTTGTAATAGTAACAAATGATTTGATCCAAATCGTTCATGTGGAGGCATGTGAGTGGATGTATTATATACAATGAGTTTGTATAAAGCTGGACCACAAAATATTTAATCTATCTTTATAAATTCGTTAATTGAGAAGATTAATATTTCACAGGATGATCATATGCAACTCGATCTAATCCTGAGTGAGTTATCTGAACTCTTGCCTATAAGGGTTTGTCCTTTAATTTGCATGGGTGAAAGTGGCTTTTGTAGCTGATTCAACAAGCCTATCATTTTAAGGACTTGACCATATAAGGAGTTGGGAACATAAGTTTCACAAGATGGAATTCACTCATTTCCATATAGGAAAAGTAGATGAGTAGTTCCCTTAAGTGATGATTTCGGAACTTGAATAATGGTACCCCACCGTCTTACTGGCCCGAGAGGGATTTGGTTTATGATTTCTGTGATTTATGCCTTAAAGCCTTGTAATTAATGATTTATTATTTGATAATTATTTGATTATTTTTATTGACTTTTCATTATCCATTACATAAAAATTCAAGGTTATTAGTGTAATGATGAACTGTATGTGGTTGACATACGAGAGGATCATGTTTAAGAAATAACCTAAAGGGTCTAAAGTGCATGGATAAGGTATGATGCCTTATCCTGGTAACACTATTGATACGACCAACTTTTTAATAGTTACAAATGATTTGATCCAAATCGTTCACGTGGAGACATCGGTAAGTGGGAGTATCATATACAATGAGTTTGTATAAGATTGGACCATGAAATACTAATTAGTATTTCAATAGAATGATCATATGCGATTTGATCTTAATCCTGAGTGAGTTATGAACTGCTGACTGTGAGGGCTTGTCCTTTGATTTGCATGGGTGAGAGTAGTTTTTGTAGTCGATTCAATAAGCCTACCATTTTGGAGATTTGACCAAATAGGGAGCTAGAAATATAAGTTTCACAAGATGGAATTCACTCCTCATATAGAGAAAGCAGATGAGTAGTTCCCTTAATTGTTGATTTCGAGACTTGAACAATGAGGCCCCACCCTTTCACTAGCCCGAGAGGGAATTAGTTTATGATTGGATCATAAACAAATTATTTGTTAGAGTATCAGTAGTACTTAAGGTATAAGATATAATTACAAAGGTAAAACAGAATTTTGACTCAAATGTAATTACGAACAACTCGTGAAGGATTGACTTGCATATGATGGTTATATCCATGGACGCAACTTGTCTTACAGTGCATAAGAGTGCAACTATAGGTCTAGGTCACTCAACTATAGACCTATAGTTAATCAATGAAAATTAATTGATTAAAGAGTTTAATTAATTAATTTTGTATCATTGGAACCCATGAAATTAATTAATTAAAATAAAAATATGAAACTAATGAAACTAATAAAAATCTATATTGATATGGTGACATGATTGATAAATATTCTCATCACTCATATTATCCATCATTACTATTACTTGAAAAGAAAATATATGAAGAAATGTTTATAAAAATATTTAGTAACTAGCCACACTAGCATGTTAGAGATGTATTGGTAAATTGGTACACATATAACATGTTCATGATGCCATAAAACATATGAGATCTAAATACTTTTTAACACAGGTACAACTTGGTCAAAATGGAACAATTAACTCATCCCAAAGCTTAATTAGCCACTCTATTCGGGTGTTAGATGAGTTTTCTATTGAACACAAACCCCATTTGATGTAACGCTTATTTATGAGTGTTATTTGGCTCTAAAAACGAGCTTATTTGCTTAGAAAGTGAGTGTTTAATGTTATATTTCATGTCATTTAGAGCAAATTTAAGTAAAAATAAGTTTTGCATGTGTTTGAAGTCTTGATTTTGTAAAAATAAGTTTTTAGGTGTATTTAGAGTCATTTTTGTCAAGAAAGTGTTAATTTTTGTTGATTTTGTGTATAGGCTGAAAAAGGACCTAAATGAGCCCACATTTTGGCTGCAATTGAAGCAAATAAAAGATGATCCAAGAGATATGCGATCAGTATGCGCCAACATTTGAGAGCAGAAGCCAAAGTCCAACTGTTGCGGGAAAAACCCAAAATGCGCCCAGATATGCGGCCGCATTTAGACCATTTCGACAACAACACAATTGCACCTACAAATGTGGGCGCATCTAGACCTTTTCAATAGATTCTCTAAGATTTGCGAGATTTACAAATCATATCAAATATTCTCAATCAAATCTCCAAAAATCAAGGGATATGATCGACCAAGCTTTTCCACACTGATCTCGACAGCAAACCCTAGGCCTTGAGGTCTATAAAAGGCGACTCAAGCTTCATTTTCAAGAGAGCTTGGAGTTGGAAATTCTCTTCATCCTAAATTCTGTCATTTTTATTTCTAAGTTTTAGCCATCACTCCGAGTCTCCCCTCAGCTCTGTTCATATTTCATTCAAACTACAACTTTGAAAAGAGGAAGAGTAAGTACTTGATTCTCTTTGAAAAAGGTTGAACAAGTTAGAAAGGAAGAACAACTTAGGGTTCTTTTTTTCTTAGGTTTTCCATTCAAGTTCTGTAAGTTTTTAGGAGTTGTACTTGCTATTTTATCTTTATTTCCAGTTTTTGTTTTCTTTCAATTTGAGTTACAAGTTCTTTTTCAATTCCATTTAGTTCTTTCTTGGATTCATACTTCAAAGTGTATTCAAGTTTATTTATTTCAATGAATTGTGTTCTTTCTTCTAATTGTTATCTTTTTACTTTCTGCACTTTATTTATTTCTCCGATGAGTAGCTAAACTCCATGGAGGGGATTCAATCATGTTGATACCATAAAGAGGAGATAAGCAACCACCATGTGTTTCTTGTAGATTTGCTCAACATTTAGCTAAGTTTACTTTTAGTGAGTTTAAGTTTCATTGTTAGCTTAAACTGGCCATTTGAGTTAGCATAGTTTGTGAAGATTTCAATATTGAAAGGGTTGGAGTCGACACACGTTTTCGTAAAAGTAATCTAGAAAAAGAATCTAGACATAGAACTTTTCTTTTTGTACCTAGACATAGGACAAAAATCTTTAAAATCATAAAGTTGTGTTTTTCATTATCTAAGCGAATTTAGCCATAGACATATGAGTTTTAAATTGCTTAGTCTCCTAAAGGTTCTTGGAAAAGGAGCCGAATAAGTGTTGAACATGATTTACTTAGCTAAGTATCGAAAAGGGTAGGTTGCGGGCGCATTTAAGCAACATTCTGTCTGAACAGTACAAAACTTGACAGAGTCAGTATGCGGGTGCAAGAGGCAGGATCTCTGAAATAGTCGAACTTAGTCCAGCAATTTACGAGCACATTTCCTCAGGGTTGAACCAAAATTGAATCCTCTGCTTCTCATCATTGTTTTTCTCATTATCTTTTCAGTTATCTTTACTTTTTCATGCACAAAACCCCAAATATCAATTTTATTTTCTTAGTTACCTTCGGTTGCAACTTGTGAGCAATTTTGTTGTTAGCTAGAGATTCTTTTTTAACCGTTTTCTTGGGTTCGATACTTGGAATACTCCATATATTACTTGTTTGTGACAGCGTGTACTTGTACTTTCTTTTAGCATTTGCGTAGTCGCCCCACCAATGATAGTGATATCTAGTAAGTGAAGCTGAGCCCCATTCAACTATGCTCCTAGTATTGATAAGATGCACATAAATATGATTGGCAACTTTTATTTATGTCTTAGACGAGTTTTTCTGGGAGACCAACCACAATAGTTGATAGCTAGTGTTTAGTCAATGGTTTAGAATTTCACTCACAAAGCATAGTCATGATTTCATATTCATCACCATAACAAATGAGGGTAATTGGATATTATCTTTCATGTTCATGATCGCACTTATGCATGAGGACCCAAAAAATATACATGATTTTTATGTGCTATGCAACATAACATAAGAAACATATAAAAATTCAGACATATATGGTTCAAACATATAATTAAACTTAAATCAAGATCATGCAAATATATCCAACTTAGCTCTAAAGGTAATTAGAGAATTGAGCACTTACATTAATAATTGCAAAAATATTAGAAATGGACACTAATAGCAGCTTAAAATTTAATTAAGAGAGAAAAGTGTTTATCCATGGTTAAACTGATGAAGATGACTGATTCATAATTATTGGCAGAAACTTGCTATAAAGAAAAGTGTGAGATTTATCCCTACTCATAAATCTAGGTATAATAATTTAGACCTTAAATGTCAATTGACATTTTGTAACCAAAATCGAAGGACTTCAATAGTGATAGTTTTGTGAAAACGTGTTTTGTTTTTTTTGGTGAAAATTTGAGGATCTAAAATTGACTCTTGATTAAATTTTGACCAGCTTCAGATCAATGCCACTCAAATTCAAACTTCTAAACTTCAATGGAAATTCACAAGATTTGCTATTTATATTTTTTTCTTTTTCTTTTTTTTTCTTTAATTTTTGAATCATTAGCATTGTTGATACTAGATTTTGGTCAAATGGATCAATAGTAAATTTGTATGATCGGAAAATGAACGTGCCTACAAAACAAGAGAAATGAGCTAAAGAGGAGGTGGTAAGCCACCTCCACTCTGATGCTCAAGTCAGTATTGGGTTTATAAGAAGCTTAGAGAAAGTAGGAGTATTTTTTCTAACTACTGAATCATAGTATTTATAGAATGGTTTAGAAATTGTCGTCATAATGGATTGCTACAATCCTGTCGTGATTCTCGCGAGGGGTTAAATAAGAGAAATGGTTTCTAAACTGGACCGTTACTCTAACCGAGGCCGAGTCTTTGCACCCCCATTGGGTCAGCCTCATGTAGCATGGCCGACTCAGGGGTTGACCTTATGTAGGTATGGTTGACCCCCACCCGAGTCAGCCTCATAGCGCCCGAGTCGGACTCATGAAGGTTGGTCGTGCCCCACCCGTGTCGGCCTTATAAGGCTTGGCCAACCCGAGGGTCCTGAGATTCGCCATATGGGTTCTCAGTTGCTTGCTCTCTTGGGTTCCTATTTGTGGTGGGCTTTCTGTAGGAATGAACGTTTCACTCCGCAGTGAAAGCATTGGATCGTCTTTGATTTTATTTAAAATTAAACTAAAAATTAAGGTTAAGCAAACTTACTTGGAGTAAATATGGAAATATTTCTGGCGGATCTTTATCTCCTCCATAAAATCTTCCTGGCTATGACTCGAACACGGACCAAGACTTGTGGGAGCCTCTTCAAAGAAAATCCACAAGGGATTCGAGAGGAAGAGGTTTAGAGAGAACTCTCTAATTCTCTATTGAGGAGATATGTGTTGTGTCGAATTTAATATATCTAATATATTAAGTATTAATTTGAACACTTTAAATTAATATTAATTTGAACATTTCAAAATTTTCTTTCAACTAAATTGATATTTTAGTGTTACTATAAGCTAGCAGGGGGACCTTATGGATCTACAGATTATAAGCTCCAATGATACAAAATTAATTAATTAAACTCTTTAATTAATTAATTTTCATTCATTAACTATAGGTCACTCCACTATAGACCTAGAGTTGCACTCTTATACACTGTAGGACAAGTTGTGCCCATAGATATAATCATTACATGCAAGTCAATCCTTCACGAGTTGTTCGTAATTACAGCTGAGTTAAAAGTCCGTTTTACCCCTATATTTACATCTTGCACCTTAAGTACCACTAATCATCTAATGAACAATCTGTTTATAATCTAATTATAGACTAAGTATCTCTCAAGCCAGTGAGAGGGTGGGGCCCCATTGTTCAAGTCCCAAAATCATCACTTAAGAAAACTACTCATCTATTTACCCTATATGGAAAGAAGTGAATTCCATCTTGTGAGATTATGTTCTCAATTCCCTATTTGGTCAAGTCCCAAAAATGGTAGGCATATTGAATCGGCTACAAAAGCCACTCTCATCCATGCAAATCAAAGGACAAGCCCTCGCAGGCAGGAGTTCATAAGTCACTCAGGATTAAGATCGAGTCGCATATGATCATCTTGATGAAATATTAATCTTCTCAATTAACGGATTTATAAAGAGAGATTAAATATTTCGTGGTCCAGTCTTATACTAACTCATTGTATAAGATACCCCCACTCACATGTCTCCACATGAATCATTTGGATCAAATCATTTGTAACTATTACAAAGTGGGCCGTATCAATAGTGTTACCAAGATAATGCACCCAACCTTATCCATATACTATGACTCTTTAGGTTATTTCTTGAACATGATCATCTCGTACGTCAACCACATACTGTTCAACATTACACTAATAACCTAATCAAAATAATTATTAATTATTAAATTACATTATTGATACAAATAAAATAATCAAAATAATTATTAATTATTAAATAAATCATTAATTACGAGGCTTTAGAGCATAAATCCCAACAATCTCCCACTTGCACTAAAGCTAGTGAGACATGTATCCTAGGGCATACTCTATACCCAACATGTTCCCCCTCTTGCCCTAGCAAAGATGAGACATGTCTCGTAATCTCAGATATTCTAAGTGACCTTCAAACACTTTAGCCTGGAGAGTCTCTTTATATAGATCCAAAGGACTGCCATTAAAAGCCATTTTAGTCACTACCATGATGCTTTCTTTCTCTCGATATGATTCTCTATACATTGGTATTTTCTAATTTCCTTAATATTAGTCTTTGCACCACTATTAGCATAATAAAGAGGATAGAGTAAATCATATATGAAACATCTTTCAGATCTTCAAGGAACTATTTGAGTTAGACAAGTCTTTTTGTTGCTTCACAAGCAAAGCAATTTAACTTGTATACCATACTCCACCACCTAGGGTAAAATTTATTTTACATAGATTTCCTAAATGTTTGTAAGAACTAGTGTATCTTGTAAAGATCAAATTTTTAACTCCATACACAAAAATTTCTCATCATCCATAGATAATTTGAGAAAGTTTTTAATTTTCTACTCAATGGTCATACCATTTGTTTAACTGATATATGTTAACCAATTGTATATTAAATGTTCTGTCTCATTTATGCATATCATATACTCTCAACATTTGAGATGTCTTAGGATACACTTCCTTAGACATAAATATCAAATATTTGACAACAATTTTGTCAATATAAGATGTTTGAGACAAAGTTAACATTTTGTCCTTAAAATCTTCATTTTGGACATGTAAAATATACTAAGTCATCCCAAATCACTTATTTGGAATTGGTTACTTAATCAACGTTTTATGTTAGACATCTTACATCATTTATAATGGGTAAAAATATCACCAACATAAAACATGAGAAAAATCCACTAAGCAATTAATGATTTTCTTGTCTATACAAGCTTCATTAATATTTATCCAAAGTCATAGATTTGATACTTTTATCAAACCTTATATTCACAAATCTAATGGTACAATTCATTTCATAAATGAACCTTTACTATTTTGCAAACTTTTTGCTTTTGATCTTTGAAAATAAACATATCTGATTGATTTGTGTAGATGCATTATTTAAGATTTCTTTTCATAAAAGAATTCTAAACATTTATTTTTTTTATATCATATATACAACAATGAATTAAATAATGCTTACAGACTTCAGTATGGCAACAAGATTTTTAGGGGTGGCCTACACGTAGGCTTATCTTTGAACATATACAAGATTTTTAGGCTTGTTTCAGCACGTGAGCTTAACATTCCCAAATTGTGAAGTGTTGTAAACTAGCTTTACTACTTTTCTATAGTCTTAAAATTGTCTCGTAGGCACTTTTGGAGGGAATCATGTTCACCATGCAATCTCTATTGCATTTCCTAACCGGAGTATGGTAATGGTGTGTAACTCATTACTGATGTGACCATGTCTAACAAGATTATGTTTCTCCTCTTGCAGCACAATTTCACAAAATTGTACTTGGTATTAAGATAATTGGGATAAAAACCTATTTTCTATCAATTAGTTTTAGTACGTAAGGTTCTTGTACTTCCTATTATGATATGATCATAATATCTTGATAGATTTAATTACCTAATCGATTTTTTAACTTCAGTCTTAATTTTCTTGAACTTTTCAAAAATTTAGACTTATGTTGTATTAGGTAAAGATACTTGTACCTTGAATGATCATCAACTAGAGTGATGAAATATTCATGACTTTATTTGACCTTTACATTCACCAGACCACTTGGTCAAAATGTGCAAGCCCAAAATATTCTTTGGCATTCTAGCCCTATCTAATAAAGGCCCAATGATTATCTTGCATGAAAGGCAAGGTCTACAGACAAGTAAAGTAATTAACTAACTTTTTAGAGAATTACCTCGTACTAGTCTTTTTATTTTATTCAAGTTGATGTTAATAAACCCTAACAGCCAAAGTCAAGTATCATTTTTTAGGAGAAAACAATGTCTTTCTATTTTGGATTCTATAATCCTGAATATCTCAGTATTTTGTAGATAGTATATGTCAACATTTTTAACATATAAAAATTGTTCTTATTTTCAGCTGAATGTATTTTCAAACAATTTTGAAAATATAAACTTTCATACTTTAAAGTAATTCATACTATATGAACATTTTTGTAATAAAGTTCGAGAAATTGAATTTCTCTTATGGTTACTAAAAACACCATATTCAGCATTATGTAACAATTTTTACTTAATGACATCTTAATGTCTCCTACTATACTAACTGAGATAGGCTTCCTGGTGCTAACTTATAGAAACTATTCTACATGTTAAGTATTTTACAAGAATTACATATTAAATGTAATAAAGAATAAATATTGATAGTAGATCTTATATCGACTATCTAGGTGACAATATTTATATTCCACCAAAAACCTAGTAAATCAAATTTACTTTCATTTATATTTTTCTTCCTAAAGGTGTTTCAAAAATTCCTCTTATTATGACTGTCCTAGCTAATTTAAGAACTATTTCCTTTTATATAACTTCAATCATTTTGTTTCTTTACTTAGATTTTTGTAATACTTAGTTTTGAGATCATTTAGACAATTTTCTAAATTTAGCTTATGTTGACTTTAACATCTCATATGTTGTCATTTTCTTCATCTTTTAAACTTGACATCTAACATGTCAACTAGGAGAATACGTACAAGTATCTCGTTTACTTTTGATTCATTAATCATGTGCTTCACGAACAATTCGAATAGCATTAGCAACAAGTTTTGAGAACATTTCTCAATAAAGACAAATTCAAAATTTTACATTACGATTATAGTGTTAATATTACTTTTTCAAGTAATAAAATTTCTTAATTTTGACTTATTAGTAATAAAATTAAAAATTATGAGAGAAACTGACATAATATTGAAATATATAAAATATATAATTTAACATCATGCAAACAATTATCCATTCAATTTTAGCATAGAAATCAAACAATTTGAAAAATAAACCCTATAAATAATTTCTAATGGTATTGCGCCCGTAGGGTAGGTGATAAGCCTTAGAATTAAGGCTTATTTAAATCCTCAATTGCTCGAAAAAACTCTTGTTTGCCCTAGGATTAATTGAAAATGGTGGAAAATCGTTTGAAATTAGGAAAGAATGAAATATGATAGCAATTGGAAAAGAGTTCTAAGTAATGTGGTTCTTTTTGCAGGAATTTCGGAAATTGCCAAACCAAATTGCTAAACCAATTTGGCAATCCTGAGCAGAGTATATATGGAAAGTTTGCAAATGCGTGAATGACGAAACCCATAAATGGAAGAGGAAATTTCGCACAAATCAAGGGAATTGGAGCGTGATTCTTGGCAAAATTGAACCCTAAACCGATCTACAAATGAAGATTGAAGACGCCGGAAGAAGTGAGACGATTTTTCGGGGGGTCAATTCGAAGAATTAGTTCCTGGGTTTCCAAGTTTATTCCAGCCTCTGTTTTGGTTTTCTGCTGCTGTTTTGGTCATTTTAATTCAATTTCCATCTCAATTTCTTTTAGTTTGTATCACAAAACACTGTCAAGTTACTTTGATTCTCGAATTGTTGTATTTTCGTTCAAGTTTGAGTTGCTTTCAATTACATTCGTGGGTAGTTTTTTCGCAAGAATTCCTCTGTTTTGTCCTTCAGTTTTTAGTTATTTTCCTTCACCAAAATTTCATTCAAAGTGTATCAACTCTTCTTTATTATATGATGAATGGTCATGGGGATTATCCTTTTGTTCTCATTTGGATGCAAGCATACATTATTTGGTAGGAATTTCCAAATCCATTCGAAGTTCATCTTTTAGAATTTTTCTTCAATTCAGTTTGCTCAAGCAATTTATGCATCTTCCTTGGGGTTTCCAATCCGATTCAAGAGATTCTTGAATCGTTAAGATCAATTTCTCTCTAAAAGTGGAGGAGATTGAATTGATTGGATAGGAAGGAGCGGGATAGGCATCGAATTGAATTCTTGTTTTCTTGCTTTGTTTTTCTTTTATCCTTCGTTTTAGCTTCTGGAAAGAAAAAAAAAGGGGTTTTCAACTTATGTGCAGAAGGTAGGAGATAAGACATTTTACTTAGCTACCCTTGCCGCCTTGACTTAATTTCAATTATTTACTTTTGCTTGAGTTTCTAGGAATAACCAAATTGCATTTCATAAGTTAGTGTTTTATTAAATTGCACCATTTCATTATGAACTCTTTCTTTAAAATTTGTTTTAGGATTTTCATTGAAAATATGAGCTAAAACTTCTTAGGGGGGTTTAAGGATGTGAATTCCCTAAGAAGTAAATGTAGCCAAAATTCCAATAAAAACCAAGCCTACATCTCAATTGTTTGCTTGTGTTGATTTAATTTCTGTTGAGATCCTAGATTGATCAACTAGGGTTTCAACTCAAGCTTAGATCTAATACCGACAGGGTTAGTGATAAGCGGATTTCACACAAGTAATGGAGTAAAAGAGCTTAGACATAAGCCATTCCTTACCCTAGACATAGGGATTAAGGACTCTAGGACCCATAAAATTGTGAGCCAAAAATTATCTAAGATGGAGGGACTATAGACATATAGATCTCCCACTTAGCCTCCTAACAAACCCAATTTCGAGGTAAATAGAAGATGCAATTTTGGTTTACAATTGAGTGTGGAGTAGGTTGGAATTGCAATTTTGGTTTGCAATTACGACTTAGGGCAATGTCATTCTTGAGCCTCATCATTTATCATTTCATTCTTTAAGTTCATCCAAATTGCCATTTCATATTGCCAATTTAGATTAGCAATTTAATGCTGAAATTTTTAGTCATTTCGCGCATTGCCAAAGTAGAATCTGCAATTTCAATTTAGCAATTTCTGTTATTTCCAACATTGCCATTCTGGATTAGCAATTGGATTTAGCAATTTCTGTTTTCTCACCAACAACCTATCCCAACTTTATTTTTGCATTTTTACTTTTCACACTTGCAATTTTCCTTACACTTTTGCAAAACAAAATCTTTGTTACTCCGTTCCCTGTGGGATTCGATACTTGGTACTCAGATACCAATTTATATTACTTTGATCGCGTGCGCTTGCGTGACCACCGATCGGTAGGTCAAGTGTTCATTCACTAAACTGAGACAATCTCAACCAAGTATTATACCAGAATAACTCTTATTCCTATAATATTTAGTTACCATTAGTTTGGTCAAGGACATCATTAGCAACCTTAATAAGCCCTTTGTAAGTGTGACCCATCATTTTAGATCCCGTAGTTTTATCCCAACAAGTGCCGCCTAGGGTAGGTCAAGTATTGGAAACAAAACGACAATCCTATCCTTCTCAAGAGTTCACCTTGGTATTGACCCATGCAAACACCTTCCGTAGGGAGACAGTCCAAAAGCTACCACGATGTCCCGTATGAATTTCACGATGTGAACCAATGATAGAGACTGTAGGATATGTTGACACATTTCCTTCTCCCACTTACTATTTTGAAATAAGGTTTTCTCTTACTTAGACAAATTAGGCTAATCTCATTTATCTAAGTTCTTCAAACTACCTTTTATAACCCTTATGTTGTTAGATTGATTTTAATATGAATTACTAAGTTTTTTTTTAAAAAAATAATCACATTATGAGCATGCTTAGTGAAAATAAATAAAATTTGACTAATTCAATTCTCTGATTGGTTCCTCGTTAGAGGTGTTCCCTTTCGGTCAGTTTAAATACCCCAGTCTAGACAGAACCTTCCATAGACAGAGTTCCCTTATAGTCAATTTTTATTTCAAATTCATTAATCTTTAATTAACTATTAATTATTAGATTAATGAACATAAATATTTTTAATCCTATTAAAAAATAATTCACTTGGATAGTCTTAAAAATCCATCATTTTAAACCCTTTAAAACAAATTAAAAGATAATCCTAAATATTTTATTCTAATTCTATTAGAAAAATAGAAGATAAATTAAATTCAAAACTTAAACTATGGATAATCTTGAAATTCTACAATTTTAAACCATTTAAAACTAAATTAAAAGATTATCCTAAACTCTAACAAATAAAGATATGTTAAATTCAAAATTTAAACTATTTAAAGCATGAATTCGAAATATCTTTATTTTAAGAAAATTTTAATCTCATTGGAATATATCCTAATCCTATTAGGAAAACATGAATTTCATTTATGAAAGAAAATATCTTAATTTAATTTTCCAAATATAACAATTATATTCAAAGATATGGAAAATATAAGCATATTAAGAAAATATCTCAATTCTATTAGGAAACATCCTAATCAAATTTTGGTCAGACAGATCAATAGTAAATTTGTATGATCGGGAAACAAACGTTTGTGCAAGACAATAAAAATGAGCGGCGTGGATGATGCTAAACCACCTATACTCTAACGCTCAAGTCAGTAATCTAGTCGACAATAGGTGTAGAGAGCAACGGGTGAGCGATTTGGACGTACCTTTCTATCTACTGACATGCCATACATATAGAGTGGTTTAGAAACCAATGTCATTATCGAGGGGGATAATCAGGTCATGATTCTCGTGATGCTTTAAGTATGGAGAACGGTTACAAGTTGGATCGTTTCTTGACTAACCATGGCTGAGACTTGAGTTTCATCCCTCTCAACCGATCCTTTCATACTTGGCTAACCCCATGGGGGGTCAACGTTGGAGGCTTTGGACTACCCTTATGGGGATCGGCCTCTGGGTCGGCCTCATGGCCTTGGCCGATCTCGATGGGGGTCAGGGGTCGGCCATATTGATCCTTATCGACCTCAATAGGGTCGGTCTCAAGATCCATAATCTTCGCAGTCGCTCGTGAACCCCTCGGGCTTACTTAATCCTCTTTGAGTCCTTTCTCTTGGCCTATAGGTTTTTACTCTTGATGAGCTTTTGGCTCAATCAATAATTCCACCTATAACATTACCCTTGATCTTTTATAAATATTTCAAAATTACACTTAGAGTAGAAATTTGTTAGAATGTTGGAACGACATGGAGGTGACTAGGACGCTTGCATGGTAAGTATGAAAGAATGACATTCAAACACGTCGACTTTTTGTCCAACATTCTAACGGTTTTTCAACTTGAAGGATAATTTTGAAACCATTATAAAAAGTCAAGGGTAATATTACAACTTTTAAAAGAATAGAGGTATTTTTTAAACAAAGAACAAAGTTCAGGGGTAGTTTTCATAACTTAGCCTTGATCTTCTGCTTGCTTGGGGTCCCATTGCCGTCATCAAAGATCTGCTCAAGAATTTGAAGATGCACAAGCATCGATGTCCACCTCTGCTTAGCAGTTATTTTGTGACCAGAAGCAGATGCCATTATTGGATTGCAGTAGAGATTCCCAAGCCTCATTCTTGAAAACCAGAAAACATTAAAGCTGTCAAGGGGCAAAGTTTATTTTCCAAAGGAGTCCATTTCTCTTGTCATGTTGGAGCATCAAATAATTAAAAATAGGGAAGGCAAGTAGATGGTTCTGATGATGAAACAAACTCCAATTCCTGCTTAATCTTACAATTCTCATTTGCAATTATAACAGAACAGGTCCAAACGAATGGAGAAGAAACAGAGAATCAATGAGAAGAGTAATGCTAAAAGATAAGCATAATTAATTGAAAAAAGATGGAGACGATGACCCAAAGTCCATTCTAACAAAGAAGAAATGAGATGAAGAATGAGCAGAAAAGAGAGAAAAAGAGAGACCAGCAAGGTCTTAGGGGGTGATTGCCTTATGCATCTCCACAAGCTGCTCACATATGGAAGCATAGACGGACATCTGTTGCCTGAGGAGCTCCATTTTCTCATATGTCATCATCTTTACATACAGCTCACCAACTCCATCGTCGTTTCTCAATTGCTCCACCTCCTTAGAGAAATTAGCTAAGGAGGAGGTGCTAGGCCACCTCCACTTTGACACTCAAGTCAATATTGAGTTTATAAGAAGCTTAGGAAAAGTAGGTGAGTATTTTTTATGTACCTTTCTCACTACTGAATCGTAGTATTTATAGAATGGTTTAGAAATTGTAATCATAATGGATTGCTACAATCCTGCCGTGATTCTCGCGAGGCATTAAATACGAGAAATGGTTTCTAAACTGGATCGTTACTCTGATTGCAGCTGAGTTTTCGCACTTAAGTCTTCTCAACCATCGGTCGACCCCCACCCAAGTCAGCCTCATAGAGCTTGGTTGACTTGAGGGTCAGCCTCATAGCACATGCCCGACCCTGGGGTTGGCCTCATGAAGGTTGGCCGACCCCCACCCGAATCGGCCTCATGTAGCATGGCCGACTTGGGGGGTCATCCTCATGAAGGTTGGCCATCCCCCACTCGGGTTGGCCTCGTAAGGCTTGGCCAACCCGGGGGTCTCGAGATTTGCCTCATGAGTTCTCGTTGGTAGCTCCCTTGGGCTCCTATTTGTAGTAGGCTCTTGACCTTGTTGATAATTTCACCCATAATAAGCACCTTCTTATTCATTTTTGTTTCCATTAGAAAGATGTCTATTTAAAAAGTTTTGAATGACGAACATTTTAAAAATTTTAATTTATAAATTTAATTTTGGATGCCAAATTTAAAAACTACGAGGCATTACATGGTATGTGCAATTTGCCCAAAAATTTAATATGCACTAGTATAACATTCAATAATAAGGGTAGTTTTATTCTCGTTCAAAAAAAAAAGTGGTTTTATTCAAGGTTAAAAAATACTTTTGGTCCTATACTTTCATTCAAGTATATAACGACTTATTTTTGGGACTTTATTTTATAATAATTTAGTTTTGGTACTTTCAAATTTGTAATAATTTGTTCCTTATACTTTCAATTTTGTAACAATTTGGTTACCATGAAAAATCTTATCAAACTGAAGTGTCAATTTTTATTATATAATAATTTGGTCTCCATAGTTTATAAACACATTTAGTCCCTGATCAATTTACCAATCTACATTTTTAAAAAAGCCCATTAAATTTTCATAATATTTTTTACGATAGGAATTAAATTATTACAAATTTCAAAATATATGGACTAAATTGTAACATGCACTAAATTTTAAAGACTAAATTGTTATAAATTTGAAAAATGAAGATTAAATTGTTACAAATTAAGGTTTACGGACTAAATTTCTACTTCAATGGAAGTACAATAACCAAGGTGTTTTTAACCTTCATTCAGTATATGTTAAATTATGTTCAATAAAAATTTCAATCACAGAAAATAAAAATATGACACTACATATTTTGTTTCATTGATGAAATAAACAAATTTATTTGTCAAATAAAAGTTTACTTGTTTTGCAACGTTTTTATTTCTTGTTTCTCATATTTTAGAAATGTTTCTAAAATTATGTAGAAATTTTTGAAGCAACAAGATCAAGTTTCTTGTTTATTATTTTTTGTTTCTAATTTTTTAATTAAAAAATATAAATAAAACCTTATTTTATCATTCTTGACTTTAAGTGCATAAATAAATATTTTAAGATGAATATAACACCAAAAGTTTGAATATTTAATTTTAAAAATTATTTTTCATATAAAATTTTTACATTTTTAATTTAAAATTTTAGAAAATTAGAAATAAGAAATGATTACCAAATATATTTTTATTTTTTATCAATAATAAAAAAAAAAAGAAACAGTTACTCATATTTTAGAAACATTTCTAAAATTGTGTAGAAAATTTTGAAGCAACAAGATCAAGCTTCTTGTTTATTGTTTATTGTTTCTAATTCTTTTAATTAAAAAATATAAATAAAACCTTATTTTATCAGTCTTGACTTATAAAGTGCATAAATAAATATTTTAAAATGAATATAACACCAAAAGTTTGAATATTTAATTTTAAAAATTAATTTTCATATAAAATTTTTACATTTTTAATTTAAAATTTTAGAAAATTAGAAAAAAGAAAAAAAAAATAGTTACTAAACGTAATTATATTTTTCTTCATTAAAAATGAAGAAATGAAACAAGAAACAAGAAACACGACGAGACTATAAGAAATGAGAGAACATTACCAAATGAGCCCATAATAATCAAATCGAATGTGATGTCATTAATAGTTCGACCAAGCTAATAATTATATAAAAAATTACTGAATATTTCTTAACAATTACTCAAAGTTATCGAGTGGTTTTTTTTTATTTCAACAACATGTGAGGTGGATATTTGAACCTCTGACCTTTTAGTCGATGATATATACTTTATGTAAGTTTCAGATTACATGATTATACAATAAAACTCGAACATTGTATAATTCAATAAAAGCCAAGATCTTTGAACTAGATGATTTTCACAATAACATGAGTTAGAATAACATACCTTGATCCATGATATTGTTGTTGTAAAGGAGGATTGTGTGTCTCTCTCTTGGCCTTTCTTTAGAACTTGATTAGGTTTCTTGATGGAGAGAAACTTCTACTTCCTTAGGCAGAGAGAGGACCAATCCTGAGGGTTTTAATCTTTATATATACACCTTTCATCAGGGTTTTAAATTGGAAAATTACCTTTTAATTAACTGGCCCATTAATGAAGTGAGCCTAAAATATTAAGATAGAAATAAATGTATATGGGCCACATTAATGATAATATTAAATTTAAAAATTGAACATTCTCCCACTTGGCCCATTTGACATTATTTGCTATATATACATTAATAAACATAATGCGCATAGAAGATAAATTTCATCTTCACATCATGATATCAATATCAAGTCAAGAAACTGATGAGGATCATGGCGGTCATATATCATTACATCGACATAATCCCTTCCATGTATCACAACATTAGTTCTTCACTTAACATGATCTATAATAAAGGTATTCAATAATGGTCCAAAAATAATTGTCCTTATCAAAGATAAGGTCCTGTTTAATTTACGTAATTCATTTATGTATATACCAATCATAAGAAACAGAAGTGACAAAATAAAATAAAAAACAATAAATAAATGAGCTCAAAGTGTCAAATAACATAATCGTAATATCAATAATGGTATCCACTAATGCCCATACGTTCGACATGTTCCTTGAATGTCTTAGGTGGCAATCCTTTCGTCAGTGGATCCGCAATCATAAGGTTAGTGCTAATGTGTTCGATTGACACCCTTTGTTTATGAATTTCTTCTTTAACGGCAAAATATTTCAATTCCATATGTTTAGCACCTTTCGTATATTTGTCGTTTTTTGAGAAGAAAACTGTTGCAAAATTATCACAATAAATTTTCAGCGGCTTGGCAATACTGTCGACAATTCCAAGTCCTGAAATAAAGTTTCGCAGCCATAAACCATGATTTGTAGCCTCAAAGCATGCTACAAATTCAGCTTCCATAGTGGAAGCAGCAATGACAGACTGCTTCGCACTTTTCCATGAAATTGCTCCTCCAACTAATAGAAACAAATAGCCAAATGTGGATTTTCTTGTATCCACACATCTAGCGAAATCTGAATCTGAATATCCTATCACCTCAAGATGATAAGATCTTCTATAGGTAAGCATATAATCCTTCGTTCCTTGCAGATACCTTAAAAATTTCTTTGCAGCTTTCCAATGATCCATTCCTGGATTACTTTGATACCTGCCCAACATGCCGACAGCAAAACTGATGTCTGGTCTGGTACAAGTCTGTGCATACATTAAGCTTCCAACAATAGATACATAAGGAATAGTTTCCATTTGATTGCGTTCCAATTCATTCTTTGGACATTGCATGAGACTAAACTTATCTCCCTTTTGAATTGGAACAACACTTGAAGAGCATTTATCCATCTTAAATCTCTCTAGAACTTTGTTAATATATGCCTTCTGAGACAATCCTAATAATCCACATGCTCGATCACGAAATATTTCTATTCCAATCACATAGGATGCTTCACCCATATCTTTCATTTCAAAATTCTTAGAGAGAAATTCCTTGGTTTGACATAATAAACCAAGGTCATTAGTAGCTAGCAAGATGTCGTCAACATACAGAATAATAAATATAAACTTACTCTCACTGATCTTTAGATATATACATCGATCAACGACATTTTCTTTAAATCCAAAAGATGTGATGGTATCATTAAACTTAAGATACCATTGTCGGGAAGCTTGTTTAAGTCCGTATATTGACCTCTTTAGCTTTCACATCATATGTTCCTTTCCTTCAACCACAAAACCTTCTGGTTGATCCATGAACACTTTTTCATCTAAATTCCCATTTAGAAAGGCAGTTTTTACATCCATTTGATGAAGCTCTAAGTCATAATGAGCTACTAATGCCATAATAATTCTTAATGAATCCTTTTTAGAGACAGGAGAAAAAGTTTCTTTATAGTCAATACCATCTTTTTGAGTAAAACCTTTGGCAACGAGTCTAGCCTTGTGTCGTTCAATATTGCCATTTGAGTCGCGTTTAGTTTTAAAAACCCATTTACATCCGACTCTTTTGCTTCCTTCAGGCAATTCTACAAGGTCCCAAACCCCATTGTGGTCCATTGATTTTAACTCTTCTTTCATGGCATCTAACCATTTAACAGAACTGTCACTTTCAATGGTTTGTGAAAACGAAACTGGATCATTATCAATGCCTAAGTCAAATTCTGACTCATGCAAATAAACCACATAATCATCAGAAATAGCAGATCTTCTTTGCCTTACAGATCTTCTTAATTCTGTTTCTATTGGTTCCTCTATTGTAGATTCATTAATTACAATATCATTATGTGGTGTTTGATCATTAATTTGTTGTTCCTGTGAATTATTAATAGAGTCAACACTTATAGGAACAACAACTTGAGAAGAAGTCATAAATGAAGAAATTTGTACCTTAGCTTCTTGAATTTCCACTTTACGTGGTTCCAAACTCCCACTAACTTCACCATTCTCAATGAACCTAGCATTTCCAGTTTCAACTATTCTCGTACTGTGGCTAGGACAATAAAATCTATACCCTTTAGATTTTTCTGGATAACCAATGAAGAAACCACTAGCTGTTCTTGAGTCCAGTTTCTTTTCGTGTAGATTATAAATTCTTACTTCTGCTTGGCAACCCCAAACATGTAGGTGCCTTAAACTGGGTTTCCTTCCTGTCCACAGTTCAAAAGGTGTCTTTGAAACTGACTTATTAGGAACCCTGTTTAACAAATATTGGACAGTTCTTAAAGCATACATCCACAACGATATTGGTAAAGATGAATTAATTAACATGCTCCTAACCATACTCGTTAAAGTACGTTTACGCCTTTCTGCAACACCATTTTGTTGCAGTGTTCCTGGCATTGTGTATTGAGAACATATGCCATGATTTTCTAGGAATTTAGCAAATGGACCAAGGCACTGTCCATTCTCATCATACTTTCCATAATATTCACCACCTCTATCAGACCTTACAATTTTCACTTTGCTATCTAATTGTCTTTGATAAGGATCATGGAGATCAAACCACTATCATGGAGATCAAACCTTTATGGCTTTAGTATTCAAATATGGTTTCCATTTTGTATTCATTACAAGTCCAACCAAGTCCTAGAAACCATTTAATGAGGTGATTGGGGAGTGAATTGAATGAGGTGGTTGGGGAGTGAATTTAATGAGGTGGTTGGGAAGGTCAATTAATGAGGGCAGTTGGGAAGCCCATTTAATTAGGTAGTTGGGTTCCTTGCCTATAAAAGGAAGTTGTATTGCTTGTAAAAAGGAGAACAACTTTGATGATGTTTCAATGAAATTGAGTCTTTTGAGGTTAAATGGCCATGAGCAACTTTCTTTGCATATCTTGTGTTTAGATGTGCATGCTAGGATCATTCAAGTAGCGTTGATCTAACTACTTGTGGAGTGATTCGAATATTGAGTTTAGAAATGAGTTTTCTCTACTTTTGATATTGATCATCAAGGTAAATCTGTTTCTATCTCCTTCCTTGGGATCATATCATCTTGATTTGGGGTTTTTGGGTTTTAGATCTAAAGGTGTTGTTTATTAGCAAGGTTGTTAGATCTAAATTCCTGGAAGTTTCGTATCATTTGGTATCAGAGCTTTAGGCTCTAGATCGGATATATGTTTTCGTTGTTTCTGTTCTTATCTTCGGTTTCATTCTGAAATTTTGTTATTTTTGTTCTTCTTGTCACATTCTGTCCATTTATAAAACTCAAAACAAATTCCATTTCCGTTCCTTATTTCATTTTAACTTCTTCTACAAGGTTTTAGATCTGTGTCTGATCTACAAATCTATCTTCTTTGAGGTCTTCAAAATCGGCTTGCTATAGGGTGCAATGTTCGTATTTTAAAAATCTGTCCAAAGAAAACTGCAAACCCGAGAGCTAATTTCATCTTTAAAATTCTGTCTATCTAATTTTTTTCTTCAATTCCTATTGTTTAAATCAGTATTACATCTATCTATCGTTTACATTTTGTCCAAATATTGAAAAAAAAAAAAAACAAACAGTGTCAAAAAGTTAAATGTCAAAAAGTGCCAAACTAGTCAATTTCCAGTTTTTATGTTCTTGAGTGTTCTTGGTGAAATCTAAAGCATGTATCAAAGAAGGAGTTCAAGAAAATCCATGTTTCATCAAGGTCAAATACGTTGTGAGAACCACATCAATGATGACCCATTTTTGAAGGCTTTTCGTGAAGATTTGGCTGAGTTGCATCTATCCATCAATTACATGACTGAATACGTCAAGAGTTGAAGTTGCGGGACCAAGAAATGGAGAGACAAACTGCACAATCAGTTAAAAAAGAGGAAGATTGTCTCATGCCTCTAGACGACGTTTCAAATGATGATGTTGTTATTAATGACATGGCGACCAACAAAGAAAGTGGTAAAATTGAAAATGAAATGCTTTGTAATCTTGATTCAACACATGCAAATGATTTCTTGTTTAGTAGGAAATTGGATTGTAAAGACTTGTTTGTTTGTAACGGTTCTACTATTGTAAAACCTGCTCTTGATGAAGAACATGTTGATGTGTGTGAGTTAGGGAAAAATGCGAAAAAGGTCGAGACAAAAGCATATGAAACATTTGAGAAAGAATCTTGTGAGAAAATGAGTGAGAGAGAAAAGCATGAGTTTAGTCTATGGCCTATAGAAAAAAAAGAGAGAAAAAAAAATAATGTGAGCTTGTGTGAAAGACCTTGTGAGGTTAAAACTATTTTGTTTTCAAAGCAGAATATTTTTGATCTTTTATACAAAGGTACTTGTCTTCTAACGGGTGAGCTCAAACCATGCTTCTTTAGTGTTTCTTTTGAGTTCTTACAGGATGCCAAAACACTCATTGTGAATCTTGATTCAAAAGTTAATGCGAAAGCATTTATTGGGAGGAAACACTTCAAAATGGCTTCTAAGTTCATCCATGGCAGCAAGCATAAGGTGTTCAAACCAAGTGATTCGGTTTGGAGACACTTTTGGAAGGATCATTGCATATTTTACAAGAAAACTAAGTGGAATTCAAGAGGCAATTTACCTATGAAGTCCCATGACTACAAGATTTCTCTACAAGGCGAGGTTGATGACAATTACATTTTCAATGCCGCTGATTTTCGTCCATTTGCTGTGGGAGATCCTTTAGATTCGAGGACGAATCTTCTCGAAGAAGGGGAGAATGATAAGGATCATGGAGATCAAACCATTATCATGGAGATCAAACCTTTATGGCTTTAGTATTCAAATATGGTTTCCATTTTGTATTCATTATAAGTCCAACCAAGTCCTAGAAACCATTTAATGAGGTGGTTGGGAAGTGAATTGAATGAGATGGTTGGGGAGATCATTTAATGAGGTGGTTGGGAAGGTCAATTAATGAGGGTAGTTAGGAAGCCCATTTAATTAGGTAGTTGGGTTCCTTGCCTATAAAAGAAAGTTGTATTGCTTGTAAAAAGGAAAACAACTTTGATGATGTTTCAAGGAAATTGAGTCTTTTGAGCTTAAAGGCCATGAGCAACTTTCTTTGCATATCTTGTGTTTAGATGTGCATGCTAGGATCATTCAAGTAGCAATGATCGAACTACTTGTGGCGTGATTCGAATCTTGAGTTTAGAAACGAGTTTTCTCTACTCTTGATATTGATCATCAAGGTAAATCCGTTTCTATCTCCTTCCTTGGGATGAAATCATCTTGATTTGGGGTTTTTGGGTCTTAGATCTAAGGTGTTGTTTATTAGCAAGGTTGTTAGATTTAAATTCCTGGGAGTTTCGTATCAGTCTTTCAACTTCATTGATAAATATCTTTAGAGCATCTATCAATTGATATTTTTCATGCAACAAATAGAGATATCCATAACGTGAAAAATCATCAATAAAGGTAATGAAATACTTTTCTCCACCAAAAGATGGAACATCAAAAGGCCCACAGATATCAGTGTGTATAATTTCAAGGAGCTGTGAGCTTCTTGTGGCTGTTTTCTTGATTGTGTGTTTTGTCTGTTTTCCCTTAATACAATCCACACAAGTTCCAAGATCAGTAAAATCCAAGTTTGGAAGGATTTCATTCTTTACCAATCTTTCAATTCTTTCTTTGTATATGTGACCCAAATGTTTATGCCACAAGTAGGCTGATGATTCATTAGATAAACCACGTTTAGTACCAACATTATGATGTAGGGTTAAAAGAGTTTCAGCAAAAAGATCATCAAGCTTTAATTTGTATAAATCATCACAAAGAGTACCAGAACCAATAAGAATGTTCTGTTTGAATAAACTGAAACACCCATTCCCAAATTTAAAATAATAACTAGAAGTATCAAGTTTAGATAAGGCAATCAAATTACGAGATACAAAAGGAACATAAAAGGTATTAAAAGGGTCTAAATGATGTCCAGTGTCTAAAACTAAACGATAAGTTCCTACAGCTTCAACTTGAACTTTGACTCGGTTTCCCATCAAGGTGAATTTCTCATTTGGGCTTGTGGTTCGGGTCGTAAGGAATCCCTGCATCGTATTTGAAACATGAATGGTACAACCAGAATCAATCCACCAAGTATTATAAAGAACTTCAATTAAATTTGATTCGAAACATGCTAAGACATTATGCTTACCTTTACTTTTGAACCATGCCTTACATTTCAGGCAATCTTTCTGATAGTGTCCTGGCTTGTTACAGAAACGACACTTATCCTTAATTTGTTCCATCTTGTGGATTTGGACAGATGACTGATTTATCTTTAGGTGTCTGTTATTGCCCTTTCCATTCTTCTTTCCTGGTTTCTTTCCAGCTCCTTTATGACCCATGAGATTAGCAGAATGAATTTTTGGTTTCTTAAGCCTTGCTTCCTCCTGAATGAGTATACTTTGCAATTCATGCACATTCCATTTATCTTTCAGAGTATTATAGTTCATATGGAATGGACCATACTCTGGAGGTAAGGAATTAAGGATGAATGTTACAAAAAAATTCTCATTAACTTCCATTCCCATGGTCTTTAACCTTGTTGCTAAGTTTGTCATTTCAAGGATATACTCATGTATAGTACGAGAACCATCAAACTTAATGTTGGTTAAGGTACTCATCAGTGTTCCAGTAAGTGACTTATCAGCCGACTCAGAATGGGAACAATTTTCTACAAATTTCATAAATTCCTTAGCATTTTCAGTTTTCGCAATTGTGGACTTGATATTGCTTGCCAAAGTCATTCGCATAAACATTAAGCTCAATCTATTTGATCTTTCCCAAGCTTTATAGAAAGATTTTTCCTCAGCACTGCTAGCATTAGTAAGTGTTGCAGGTTTCTCATTTAAGAGTGCCAAATCAAGATCCAAAATACCAAGATGGAATCGGATTTGTTCGCACCAATAAGAGAAATTGAGTCCATTAAACTTAATAATAGATGTGGCTTGCAAATGGAGAGAAATTGGAGCAGTTACTGCAAATACAGAATATATGTTTACACATTATTGCTTTGATAAATAAACTTAAATATATATAATGCAGATTCATAAAACTTTAAATAAACATTATTCATACATTGAAGTTCTCGTTTGGGAGATGCACCAATATACGACATTCAAATATAATTGATGCTAGATTTAATTTCACATAATTGGTAATTAAAATACTCAAATTAGATATATTAGTTATCTTTGGATGTACTTAACATACCTAACCAAGCACTTTAATTAACCACGATAAGGTTCAAAATTATAAAACTACTAATCAACCTTTGGGCGATTCAAAATGTTTTATAATAATAAATATCAATTTACTCATGATGAAATCATTAATATCATCTCATTCATTAGCATCACATAAACATGAGTATTTGAATTAACTTTAATTTGATATATATAAAACATACTAATTCGACCACTTTGGTGACTAACAAATTATTCATAATATAGATATCATAATAATGACAAGTAATTGTCATCACAAAATTTGCAAAACATTAATATTGCAAATAATTTTATTAATAGAAAATTTAGGAAAACTTCATGCATTCTAAATTGTGTAATTGAAATAACTTTAATTTAATGTCTATAAAACTTCCTAATTTGGCCACTTTGGTAGCAAACAAATTATTCAAAAATTCTTGTTGTGGTTTTCATGCTTGAATATAGAACTCAATAATCAAGAATGTAAATTGATGAATAAAATTAAAGAACAAAATTACAAAAAACTTAATGATCAAGATCGGGAAAAAAAGATTCTTTCTTAATCAAGAACTCATATGAAAATCACATGAAATCTTGAATACAGCCAAAATTACAAGAACTTAGTTACCAAGAACGCAAATCGATGCATCCTTGGAAAGATCGTGTGAACACTGAAGTTAATCATTTACGCACAAAATTGATGCACAAAAATTCTTTCTTAATCCACAATTCATACGAAAATTCACAAGAAAATTTGAAACTGGAACTTAATTCAAAATTGCATTCTTATTGGATTTAGATCACATGATACATTAAAACTTAAATGTTAATCTAAATCAATCGACAAACTCAATTTTTGAATGTTATAACAACGAATTCTTGAATACAAGAATGCAAATCAGTCAAGATACAAAATTCTTGAATGCAATAACAATAAGTTCTTGTTCCTCATAAATTTGATTACTTGATTCATTAAGGAAAAAACCAAGCATAGTTATTTGCAGTGAAAACATAAATTCATACATTAAAACATCAATGGAAAATCTCATGTTCTCAACCTTGCTCTGATACCACATGTAAGTTTTAGATTACATGATTATACAATAAAACCCTAACATTGTATAATTCAATAAAAGCCAAGATCTTTGAACTAGATGATTTTCACAATAACATGAGTTAGAATAACATATCTTGATCCATGATATTGTTGTTGTAAAGGAGGATTGTGTATCTCTCTCTTGGCCTTTCTTTAGAACTTGATTAGGTTTCTTGATGGAGAGAAACTTCTACTTCCTTAGGCAGAGAGAGGACTGATCCTTAGGGTTTTAATCTTTATATATACACCTTCCATCAGGGTTTTAAATTGGAAAATTACCTTTTAATTAACTGGCCCATTAATGAAGTGAACCTAAAATATTAAGATAGAAATAAGTGTATATGGGCCACATTAATGATAATATTAAATTTAAAAATCTAACACTTTAAGTAGTTGAGCTATACTTAAGTTGGCTTATCGAGTGATTATTACTCTTATCAATATTAAAAAATTCTATAAAGAATTCTCTATCTTTGTAATTAGCCCTTTTGAACTCAATCAAGATATATATCATGACTACTACATAACAAATATCCAAGGCTTTACATCAATCTAAGTATAGCTCAATTGTAAAAGTATTCTATTCTCAACCAAAATGTTAGAGGTTTGAATTCTTATCCTATATTTTATTGAACTCATAAGGAAAAAAAAAACCAAGACTTTACTATAAAATATGAGATATTTTAGTATCAAATTTTAATCCATAAACTGAGAATAAATAGAGCTAGTTCTTCGAGAAAACATATATTGTTTATATTTTGGTTTTGAACATGTTTTAAAAAGTTTGATTGAGTGACTTGTAAATGTTCTAATGCAATTACGTACATGAGAACTACTATTTACAAATTTGTAATTTTTAGAAGAAGGAAAAACTTATTTGATGAAGGCTTCGGCTGCCGTTGGGATTGCTTTTTTTAAATTTTTTTAAAATTTTTTATTTTGAGCTTGTTTAGGGGTGGGAGATTCGAACAACCTCTTGGTCAAGGATATATGAAAATTACTGCTAGGCTATGTTCACTTTGGCTTGTTGGGATTGATTTTGCAGGGCTCAAAAGTGATTATGATAGAATTTTAATTATTTTTAGTGTTTGGTAAAATTGATAATAAATTAATTTAAAGAAAATCACATTTTGAATTATGTTGGTTTGTAAAATCTAGTTAACCGTAGCTTTTGAGATTGGTTTTCAAAAGAATCTGATTCCTTTACTAATCAACTCTTAAAAATTTCTTATCCCTATTTTATCTTACTTTTCCCAATTTAAGTAGTTTTGGGGCTGTTATAACTTTTTAAATAATTGCTGACAATTTTGCTTTTAGAAAAATTAGCTGAAGTAAATTAGTGTTTGATAAATTTAAGCTTTAAATATGAAAAGCAAGTTACGGTGCTTGGTAAATGAATACTAATTTTTTATCATTTAGCTATAATGACTAAAATACCTATCAAAATTTGGATAACTTTTTTTGTTTGTTGATAATTTATCATTTTTTTAAAATAATTTTTAAAATGTTATAGACTTTCAATTTGAATTTAATTATATTTTGTTTGCTCTAAATTATTTGTTAAGTATTATGCAAATCACTTTCCGTCCGCTTCTAGAATGATTCCGAGGCCAAACGGTGGCGACAATGCTCAGGCCATTGATGTATTTTGCTACTCAGATCTGAAAAACATCAGATCTGAAAAATAAAAAAGAAGAAGAAG
Organism: Trichosanthes truncata; assembly: GCA_033996785.1. NCBI lineage: Eukaryota > Viridiplantae > Streptophyta > Magnoliopsida > Cucurbitales > Cucurbitaceae > Trichosanthes > Trichosanthes truncata. The sequence goes on along the minus strand of JAWPNB010000004.1, from coordinate 28,333,801 downwards.
AAAAGAGAGATGAGGGAGGAAGAGAGCGGAAAGGCAATTGAGGAAGAGGGGCATCGGTGCTGGTGCCAGTTGAAACATTGGGCTGAATGCCCATCCAAGTACTATGTTGCTTTATGTAAAGTAGTTAGGATATTCAAATATTGTTAGTATTCTTCCTATTTTTCTGCCTTTCTTTGAATCCCACTTCCCTAATTTTTAGATAGTGGGCAGTAGGTTGTTGAACAATAGTGGAGAGTTAGTGGGTCTGATTTTGTACTATTTAAACCCTTGTTTCTTCAATAAAAATATAGAAAAAGGATTTAGACCTATCTTCTACACATCACAAACAATACTAAATTCTTAAGTTGGTATCAGAGCCTTCTACAGCCAACGCATCAATGGCTGACGATTCCAGTTCAACTACTAATCCCCAAGTTTCTGTTCCTTTCCCTACCAACCAAACTCAAGCTTCAGTTATCCCAATCTCCTCCTTCGGTCATCCCCTCGGAACTGTCCTAACCCTCAAACTAGATGACAAGAACTACTCCCTATGGCGAGGGATGGTTCTTGCTGTTCTTCGTGGTCAAAAATTGGACGGGTTTATTATGGGCACCCACACTCAACCAGTCGAAACACTTCCATCTACTGAAGATGAAGGCATGTCCACTCCTCGTATCAATCCGGCCTATGAGAATTGGAGAGCCACTGACCAAGCGTTGCTCGGATGGTTGTTTGGTTCGATGACGCCCTCGGTAGCCTGCGAAGTGGTAGATTTGAAATCATCACGAGAGGTATGGGTCGCCCTGGAAAATCTCTTTGGTGCTGCAAGCAAAGCAAGGATCATACAACTACGCCAAGTCCTTCAGAACACAAAGAAGGGGAATATGAGAATGAATGAATACTTGACATTTATGAAGCAAACATCTGAAGCTCTAAAGCTAGCTGGTGAGTCAGTAAATCTTAATTACCTGCTGTCCTGCATATTGTTTGGTTTGGAGGCGGAGTATATTCCTATTATTTGTCAAATCCAGGGTAGAAACTCAATGTCCTGGGAAGAATTGTTTGAAACTCTTTTAACCTTTGAGAATACTCTAGTTAGGCTCAATGTAGTGAGTCCAGTTGATGGAACAGAAGTGCCAAGCGCACATTATGCTCATGCTAGATCTGGTGGAAGGACTAATCAAGGTGGTCCAAATCGTGGAAGAGGAAATGAGCGTGGTAGGGGCAGAGGCAGATTTTACTATAAGAACAACAGTTCAAAGCCAACATGTCAGTTGTGTGGAAAATATGGTCACAATGCTGCTATTTGCTACAATCGTTTCAACAAAGAGTTTGTCGGTATTTATTCAAACAACTCTTCTTCCATTAATTCTGCTAACCAAGATTGTGGTCATAGAAATGCAGCCTACATTGCCACTCCTGAATTGGTGGCGGATCCCAGTTGGCTTGTTGATAGCGGAGCCACTAGTCACATTACAGCAGATATGGGTAATCTTAGTGTGAAATCCGAATACACTGGTAAGAAAAAACTCACTGTAGGAAATGGGAATCGATTGAACATCTCTCATATTGGGCATAATACTATATGTGTACAGCATGTTGATAAACCCCCTCTTGTGATGAAGAATATACTGCATGTACCTAATATCAAAAGAAATTTGTTGAGTGTAGCAAAATTTACTGCCCAAAATAACTGTTTTGTTGAATTTCATTCTACTTGTTGTTTGATTAAGGACAAGGAAACAAGGAGAATTCTGCTGCAAGGGAGGCTTAAGGATGGTCTGTATCAACTGGAACTTCCTCTCAAAATTTCCAACACAAGACCTTCAAGTCAGAGACATAAATTAGTTGAGTCAAAGTCTGACCCTAGTTGTTTTATTTCTTCGTCCGTCAAAAGTAGTCAAAATTCCAGTTCTTGCAATGTCTCAAGTGAGCTTTGGCATCAAAGGTTAGGTCATCCCTCACATAAAGTGCTTTATGCTGTTTCAAAGCTTGTTAATGTACCTTCTTTTAGTAATAAAAATTTCTCCTTTTGCGATGCTTGTCAATATGGAAAGTCTCACAGCTTACCTTTTAAGTCTTCTACAACACAAACTTTGAAACCTCTTGAATTAGTACACTGTGATCTTTGGGGGCCCTCACCCATTCCTTCAACTTCAGGGTACAGATTTTATATCAGCTTTGTAGATGACTATTCTAGACTCACTCACATATATCCTTTAAAACTAAAGAGTGATGCTCTACAAGCTTTTGTTCAATACAAAACCTTAATTGAAAAAAAAACTTGAAGTTAAAATAAAAATGCTACAAAGTGACCAAGGAGGTGAGTTTATAGCTTTCTCTAGTTATCTAAAAAATCATGGCATAGACCTTAGACACTCTTGTCCCCATACAAGTGAACAAAATGGTGTTGTTGAAAGAAAACACAGACACATAGTTGAAATGGGTCTTACCTTGCTTACTCAAGCTTCTATGCCACTTAGATTTTGGTGGGATGCCTTTGCATCAGCTGTATATCTTATAAACCGTTTGCCTACACCTGTTATCAACAACCAATCACCTTGAGAGAGGGTCTACCAAAGAAAACCAGAGTATTCGTTCCTTAGAGTGTTTGGGTGTGCCTGCTTTCCTTGTCCTAGACCTTATCAAACACACAAATTTCAATTTCACAGCACAAAGTGTGTCTTCATCGATTATAGAGAATCTCATAAAGGGTATAAATGTCTAAGCTCAAGTGGAAGGTTGTATGTCTCTAGGCATGTTGTTTTTAATGAAAAAGAGTTTCCATTCAAAACAAATTTTCTCACAACTTCAGTTCCTAAACAACAAGCCTATGATACTATTGTCTCCATGTTTTCCTTTTCTCAAAATCAATCTACGTCAACACTTCCAACCAGTAGCCTAAACTCAAGTCAATTACCAACTGATGCTACTGTTTTTAAGAATCCTTCTAATCAACATCCTTTTGAGACTCCTAATGCAACACTCTCTCCTTGTATTCGTGAACCTGAACCAAATGACAGAGAAGGTTATTCTTCAAGCAGCCATGAGAGCTCACAACAAGCTACAAGCCAAGGACAAGAAACTATGCCTCCAGATGAAACTGAAATTGATGATATCACTCAAGCTCCCGGCCATCCCATGCAGACAAGGTCAAAAAGTGGTATTTATAAACCTAAACAATTTGATCATTATTCTTATCAAATAGCTTGTGATGAACAGAATCAAGTTGTTGAACCACAGACAGTACAAGAGGCATTAAATTCAGTAGAGTGGAAAGAAGCCATGGAAACAGAAATGAAGGCTTTGGCTAGAAACAGCACATGGACACTAGTACCTTACTCTTCAAAGAATAACTTGGTCGGTTGTAAGTGGGTCTTTAAGGTCAAACGAAACTCAGATGGTAGTGTCCAAAAATACAAAGCAAGACTCGTCGCAAAGGGGTTTCATCAACATCCAGGTATTGACTACACTGAAACCTTTAGTCCAGTTGTTAAGTGTTCTACTATTCGAGTTATTCTCACGTTAGCAATGGCTAAAGACTGGAGGATTAGACAGCTTGACGTAAATAATGCTTTTCTAAATGGTGTCCTTGAAGAATTAGTGTTTATGATGCAACCGGATGGTTTTGTTGACAAAAGCAAACCAAACCATGTGTGTAAACTTAACAAGGCACTCTATGGATTAAAGAAAGCTCCAAGAGCCTGGTATGAACACCTTAAACGTGTGTTGCTATGTTGGGGTTTCAAGAACTCAAGAGCCGATAATTCGTTGTTCTTTCTTACAACAAAAGGGGTAATCATTTACATTCTTGTTTATGTGAATGACATACTAATCACAGGAAATGCCTTTGATGCAGTAGATAAACTTGTGATGATGCTTAACAGAGCCTTTTATCTCAAAGACTTAGGCGAACTGTCATATTTTTTGGGAATTAAAGTAACAAGGGATAAGAATTCCATGTTTCTAAGTCAAAACAAATACGTGTCTGATTTGCTCCACAGATTGAAGCTCACTCATATCAAACCATGTAGTACCCCTGCAGCAATTGGAAAGAAATTCTCTCTTCATGAAGGAGAATTGATGGATGATCCAACAAAGTATAGAAGTGCAATAGGAGGGCTCCAATATCTTACTCAGACCAGGCCTGATATCTCATACATTGTGAACAAACTGAGTCAATATCTTCAAAGTCCCACAACCATCCACTGGCAGGGCGTCAAACGTGTATTACGGTACTTAAAAGGTACCTCTTCTTACGGACTGCGTATTCCAAAATCAAATGATCTATCAATAGTTGCATACTCTGATGCTGATTGGGCTTGCAATGTGGATGATAGAAGATCCATTGCTGCTCACTGTGTGTTCTTGGGTGAATCATTAGTGTCCTGGTCATCTAAAAAGCAACATGTTGTTGCTCGTTCTTCCACCGAATCAGAGTACAGATCACTTGCACATACTACAGCTGAAGTTAGTTGGATTCAGGCCTTACTAAATGAGATAGGTGTACAAATTTCAAGAACTCCCATTGTTTGGTGTGATAATATCAGTGCAATGTCCTTGGCTTCCAATCCAGTTTTTCACTCTCGCAGCAAACATGTAGAATTAGATGTCCATTTCATTAGAGATAAGGTGCTGAGTAAAGCCATAGATGTTCGTTATGTACCCTCTTCGGAACAGTTAGCTGATGGTCTAACAAAGCCTCTATCTGGTAACAGATTTTCTGATATGTGCAGCAAACTCAATGTGATGGCATGCCCATCCCAGTTTCGTTTGAGGGAGGCAGTTGAAACATTGGGTTGAATGCCCATCCAAGTACTGTGTTGCTTTATGTAAAGTAGTTAGGATATTCAAATATTGTTAGTATTCTTCCTATTTTTCTGCCTTTCTTTGAATCCCACTTCCCTAAATTTTAGATAGTGGGCAGTAGGTTGTTGAACAATAGTGGAGAGTTAGTGGGTCTGATTTTGTACTATTTAAACCCTTGTTTCTTCAATAAAAATATAGAAAAAGGATTCAGACCTATCTTCTACACAGCACAAACACTACTAAATTCTTAAGTGTGCCGGCGTCGGAGCTGAGGGAAAGAGAGGGGGTGGGGCTTGAGTGGTAGGGGTGTACAAACAAACCGATAACCCGAACAACCCGACCTACCCAACCCAAATTGTAAGGGTTGGGTTGGGTTAGATTTTTTTTTGGGATGGGTTGGGTTAAAATTTGGAAGAACAGAAAATTCGGTTCGGTTCTCGGGTTGGGATAATTTTGGCTCGGTTCAACCCGACCCGAACCGAAAATAAGTTTTTTTATTTTTTATTTTTATTTTTTTTAAGGGATGTTTTGGCTTCATTCTTGTTGTAAAAATTTAGTGGGACTATATTTAAGAATTTAATTGTTGTAGAAATAGTATTAATGAACTTGTATGTTTATTTGGATGATTGAAATTATGAATTTGTGAACTTATAATGCTTTTCATTTAGGATTGTAACGGATGTTATGAACTTTAAAGTTTAATATTTGAATGTTATGTGATTTAGTTCTAGAAGAAATTATTGCAAATAATTAAAAAAAAATATCTAAAGAAAAAAAAAAGAACCCGACAAGCCAACCCAACCCAACCCGAAAAAATTGGGTTGGGTTGGGTTGGGTTGCCTTCTATAACCGGGTCATTCGGTTTATGAACTCAACCAACCCGAATTTTCGAGTTGGTCCCAAAAACCCCCCAAACCCAACCCAAACCGACCCTGTACACCCAGTGGGGAGGGGAAGGGAGGAGAGACATAATTTGTTTTATTTTTTTAATTATTATTATTATTACCAGTATTATTTTTATTTAAAAAATTATTATTTTAATATTAAAAATGGCCACATGAGCAGTCTGTTAAAAAAATTAATTCATACAATTAACTTGATTATTCGATTTTGAAACCTAAGGCTTAATAGACATAATATCCAAGAAGGATTGAAAAAGGTATTTTATCCAATATGTTTTAATGGCTTGATTGATAACATTATTGTTTCTTGTTCATGTTTCTCGTTTCCAATTTTTAAGAAACTAAAACGTTTGGTAACTGTTCTTATTTTTTGTTTATCATTTTTTAGAAATATTTCCAAAATTGTGTACAAATTTTGGACACAACAAAATCAAGTTTATTGTTTCTTGCTTTTGTTTCTAGTTTTTCTCATAACATAAATAAAAGTATTATTTTATCATTTTTTACTTGTAAAATGCATAATAAATATTTTAAAATAAATATAACGTAATTTTTTTTTATATTTAATTTTAAAAACTTATTTGCATTTTTTAATTTAAATTTTCAAAGAATAAGAAACAAGAAATGGTTATCAAACTTGTTTTTATTTTTTTCAATAAAAAGAAAGAACAAGAAACAAGAAATAGTTATGAAACGCAGTTGCATATTTCTTTATTCAAAAAAATGAAAAATAGGAAACAAAAAAATGAAAAACAAGAAAAAGAAATGTTATCAGATGGGCCTTAGTTTCTTGTTTCCTATTTCTAATTTCTCATTTTTGAAAAATATAATCGTTAGTAATTATTCTTGTTTCTCTTTTTTTTTTTTTAATATTCCAAAAATTATAGAAAAGTTTTGGAAACAACAAAATCTAGTTTCATATTTGTTTTTCTAGATTCCAAGTTTTCAAAAATATAATAAAATAAAATAAAAACACTATACTGTCATTTTCACTTATAAAATGTGTGAAAATATCAAAAAAATAAATCTAACATAATAATTTTAAATATTGATTTTAAAAAAAATTCATTTCAAACATGCTATATATTTTTTTAATTTAAAATTTAAAAGAACAAGGAATCAAGAAATAACTACCAAAACACATTTTTTTTTCAATAAAAAGGAAAGAAAAAAAATTGCTTTATAGAAAGCAAAAAAAAACAAGAAAGGGGTAACCAGATATTTAAATGCCACTTTTTTTATTGGATAAATGGCCAACAACATATTCGAATATATTAGGCTTTATCAAAAAACTAAAATGCCCTTAACAAAATAGGGATCTAAATTATAGAATTATAGTGTAATTAAAATAAATCTCAAATTCAAATCAAAACAACTAAAATCCCACAAATCAAGAAAATTTTTTGGTAATTAAAAACAGATAAAAAATATAAATCTAAAACAACTAAATCTCATACACACAAATAAACAAGAAGATTTCCTAAAATTACGAAATAATTAAAATTTATTCAAAATCGAGGTATATTTAAAACCTGAAAATGAAAAAAAAAATTATTTTAAATTTTTTCAAAATCAAACTTTCAAAGAATAGAAATGTTTAATCAAATATATATTTTTTAGAATTTTATACATCCAAATACCTGATATTTCGGTAACATTCAAAATAGTGTTAAACCAAATCCTAAAATTATGGGTAGTCAAATCTCATACACACAAACAAATAAGAATATTTCGTAAATTTGTGAGATAATTAAAATTCATTCAAAATCAAGGTATATCTAAAACTTGAAAATAAAAAATAAAAACTTAAATTTAAATTTTTTTGCGAAATCGAACTTTCAAATAATAAGAAGATTTAATCGAATTTAGAAAATTTCAGAATTCATACAAGCAAATATCAAGTTTTTTGAGAGCAAAGAAAATTCAAACAACAAAATCTCATACACACAAATAAATAAGAAGAATTCCTAAAACTTGAAAATGAAAAAAACTTGAATTTAATTTTTTTTCAAAGTTGAACTTTCAAGTAATAGGAAGATTTAATCAAGTGTATAAAATTTTAGAATTTCATACATGTAAATACTTGGTATTTCAGGAGTGTTTAAAATGTTCTTTATACAATTGCCCTTACATGTTCAACCATAGCATAAACCCCTCCTTCACAAATTGCCTCTGCTCTGCCTTCAGTCACCATAACTTTCCTCCATCGAATTTCGTCCATACTAGCTTCAATTTCTTCGATCCCAAACCAAAATTGTCCTTTTTTCTAGTGAAGGCTATCATTGATGTTGAGCTCTCCTAAAAAATTACCTCTTTGTCCTCGTTCGCAATCTCCTATTTAGGAATCATGGTTTGAAAAATGAGAGAAAAACATAGAGACGACTTCCATGAATGCAATCAACATTTAGGAGAATGAAGTGCCTATTTTGATGGTAGAAACTCCAATAGCTAAAGCCCTAAGATACCTATGATCTAGATATCTAAAACTCGACTAAAGCTCTAGGATACCTATAATCTAGATATCTAAAACTCGACAGAAAATTGAGAGTAAACTATGGAGGTGATGATGTAACTAGCCAAAGAAATATCAACCATAAACCATAAAAGTTTTGAATCAAATTTATGATCACAACAAGATTATAAGATTTGGAAAGATAATGTGAAATTCGAAAATAAAAAACATTGAATTTTGAAAAACAAAATTTTTGATTACACCCTATGTAAGTCAAGGAGCCTAGCCGCCAACTTATTTACGAGTGTAAAAATAGAAGGAAAATACGTCCCAAAAAACGTGGTGGCCATTTTTCATTAAAAACATCTTGGCCATTTTTCAAAATGACGCTGTATTTGTAGCCATTTCTTCCAATTTTCCAACCAAAGAAAATATGTCATCATCAGCCCAAATTTCCATCCAATGAAAATATGTCATCATCAGTCCAAATTTCCTTTTCTTTTTTCTTGTTATATCTATATATATATTGAAAAAAGAAAAACAAAAATATGTTTGGTAAATGTTTCCTTATTTTTTGTTCTTTATTTTTTATTGGAAAAATAAACAAAATGTATCTACTAACTATTTTTTAATTTTTTTTCTCTCAAATTTGAATTTAAAATTTTAAAATTTTAAACAAGATTAATTTTCTAAAAATAAAATATCTAAAAATATTTTTAAATTTTTTTATGCTATACTTTTAATAATTATTGTACATTTTAAAGTAAGAATTAAGAAAATTATGCTGTTATTTATGTTTTTGAGAAAAGAAATAAACAACAAACTATTGTATTCATTTGATAATGTTCCTATTTTGTTTGTTTTCTCATTTTTGCTAAATCACCATTTAACCAAAAAGTGATTTAACATGGTATCTAGAACATGTTCCCTATTCGAACTCCTATAATGTTATTTTCACACAATTAATATTGAAAGCTACTGTTTTTTGAGGCAATATTGAGAGCTACTTGTTGGACTTTATGCTAATTTTCAATTTTTAATCTTCTTATTTCACAACCACCATTAGATTCTATTTTCTAAATAAAATTGGGTGATAATGTTAACAATACTTAAGTGAATTAGAAAAATCAATCCTGATGATGATACTCTTTACTCAATGTACTATATTAAAACTTGACCCGTACATTTGCGGTATTGCGCAAAAATTATGTAACAAGTTTTTGGCGCCATTGACGGGGATTGACAACTATTTAATTCACTTAATATTGTGGAGAAATCACTTGGTCTTAATATAGAGTTCCAGTTTTTTTTTTATTATTTTTATGATTTTACTAATTTTTGTTTAATTTTTTTCTTTTAAGATTTGGGTTCTTTATGCAAAGAAACAAGTAAACTGTCCCATTCGATCCTAAGATAGAAAGAACGTGTAAAAGAATTTGAAAGGAAAAAAGAGATCAGATTAAATCCATGGTTGAGCAAGAAGAGCCAAAGGCCTTCAGAGACTACTCCGAGCTTGTGTTCCCTACAGAACACTTTGGAATAGTCTATGGACTAATAAATATCGACAACTTTGAGCTTAAGACAAGACTCATTCAAATGGCTAGAGAAAGTGCTTTTAAAGGATATCCTTCAGAGGATCCACACTCTCACCTTAGATCTTTTCTTGAAATTTGTGGAACTCTAAAGATAAATGGTGTTTCTGCTGATGCAATTCACTTAATTATTTTTCCTTTTTCTTTGCAGGATAAAGCTAAGGATTGGCTTGAGTCTTTATCACCTGAGAGCATTACCACATGGGAAGAATTAGCTCATGCATTCCTTATAAAGTTTTTCCCACCTGCCAAAATAACTAGGCTCATAATAGAAATTGGTATATTTAGACAACACGATGGTGATCAGTTATTTGAGGCATGGGAACGCTATAAGAAGATGTTAAGAAAGTGCCCTCACTATGGATATCCCAATTGGCTCCAAATTGAACTTTTCTACAATGATTTGATTGGTAACACTAAAACCATCTTAGATGCTACAGCTGGGGGTAACATCTTAGCTAAAACTATTGAGGATGTCCGTACATTGTTGGAAGAGATGACAACTACAAGCTACCAATGGCCTTCTGAACGTTCCATTTCTAGAACAGTTGCTAGTTTACATGAGGTTGTGAGGTAAATGCTCTAAAGGCTCAAATGGCTTCTTTGACTCATGCTTTAAATAAACTTTCAGGAACAGGGAACTGCCGGTAAATTGCATCAATTGTAGCTGCCAACAATTCTCAATTCTATGAGGAGCCTGATATTGAGCAAGCCTAATATATAAACATCGCAATTTTGGCTACAAGAGCAATCACATGCAGAATTCATTGTCCACCCATTATCACCCAGGTTTGAGGAATTATGAAAATTTTTCTTATGCTAATAATAAAAATGTTTTGCAGCCTCCTCTAGGATATACATCTACTTTACAACAACAAGAGAAAAAGCCATCATTGGAAGATCTATTGGGAGCCTTTATTATTGAATCTAGAAGTAGAACCACCCAACTGAAAAATACGGTAAGTGGGCATGGAGTTGCTATAAAAAATATGGAAGTCCAACTTAGTCAAATGGCATCTGAACGCCATGTAGAAACGTAAGTTTCCTAGTGACACTGAGGTGAATCCCAGGGAACACTGCAAGGCCGTGACCTTAAGAAGTGAAAAACAGCTAGAAGAGCTTGAAAAGAGATCAGTTGAGGAGAAAATCATTATTGAAAATCATGAAGTAACAGTAGAAGTAGAGAATGAGGCAACACCTTTTCTTGCAATAGAGAAGCCTTCTAACTCTACCGTTTCTATTATTCATAACTCTATCCCTTATCCTCAACATTTTCAAAAGAAAGAGATTGATTCTCAATTTTCTAAATTTTTAGATATTTTGAAGAAACTTCACTTGAATATTTCTTTTGTAGATGCTTTAGAACAAATGCCAAGTTATGTGAAGATCATGAATATTGGCCAAGAAAAAGAAATTTGAGAAATATGAGACTGTGAATTTGAATGAAGAATGCAGTGCAGTACTCAAGAAAAAATTACCTCAAAAGTTAAAAAATCCAAGGAGTCTTACTATTCCTTGCACAATTGGTATTCTTTCTGTTGATAAGGCCTTATGTGATCTTGGGAAAAGTATTAAATTAATATTTTTTTTCTGTCTTTAGGAAACTAGGTCTTGGGGAAGTACAACCTACTACAATCTCTTCACAACTTGTTGATCTCTCACATATCCAAGAAATACTATAGAGGATGTTTGAACAAAAGTTGACAAATTTATCTTTCCTGCAGATTTTGTAGTCTTGGACATGGAGGAAGATTATAAGGTTCCCATCATCTTGGGGAGACCTTTCCTAGCTACTGGAAGGGCTTTGATATATGTCCACGAAGGTAGATTAACTTTAAGGGTAAATGAGGAAAAAGTTATTTTTCAATATATTTCGATCTATGAAATATCCAGATGAGGTAAGTACATGTCATATGATTAATATTATTGATAACACTGAAGATGGATTTAGAGAGGTAGTCTTACCTATTGATCCCTTTGAGAAAAGCATGCATAATTTAGTTTTTGAAAACTTAGGGATATTAGATTAAGAGATTATTTTCTATAATGATGCATTAAATCACTTGCCTATAGTACAATTGAGGAATGAAAAAGTATTGTCTCTATCCATTAATGAAATTGCACAAGTTGAAACACCTGCATGTCAATTGAAGCAATTACTTGAGCACTTATGTTATGGTTTCTTAAGAGATTCTTCTACTTATCCTGTTATTATACTTATGCTTTAAATAAAGTAGAAGAAGAAAAATTGCTGAGAGTCTTACGTACACATAAGTCTTCTTTAGGTTGGTCTATTAATGATATTAGAGGAATAAGTCCATCTATTATCATGCATAAAATCTTAATGGAAGATACCTTTAATCCATCAGTTGAACACAAAAGGAGACTAAATCTAGCAATGAAGGAAGTAGTAAAATCAGAGGTACTATAACTCATCAATGCATGGATTATCTATGCTATTTTTGACAGTTCTTGGGTGAGTCTAGTGCAGGTTGTTCTAAAAAGGGAGGGATGACTGTGGTAAAAAATAAAAATAATGAATTTATCTCTACAAAAACAGTAATTGGGTGGCGTGTATGCATCATCTATAGAAAGTTGAACAAAGCCACTAGAAAGGACTACTTTTCTCTTCATTTTATAGATCAAATGCTTGATATATTGGCTGGTTTTCATTACTATTGTTTTCTTGATGGTTATTTAGGTTACAATCAGATTGCTATCCCTCTTGAGGATCAAGAAAAGACAACATTTAAATGCGCTTATGGTACTTACACCTTTAGGAGAATTTCATACGCACTATGCAATGCCCCTATTACTTTTCAACGATGCATGATGGCTATTTTTCATGATATGATTGAGGAAATTATGGAAGTTTTTATGGATGTTTTTTCAGTTTTTGGATCTTCATTTGATTCTTGCTTGCATAATCTTTCTCGTGTTTTACATAGGTGTCAAGAAACTAACCTTGTTTTAAAATGTGAAAAATGTCATTTTATGGTTAAAAAATGTATAGTTTTGGGACACAGAGTCTCTGAAAAGGAGATAGAAGTTGACAGAGCCAAAATTTCTGTCATTGAACAACTTCCACCCCTAATAAATGTGAAGAAGGTTCGTACTTTTTTAGGCCATGTGGGGTTTTATAGACGTTTTTTCAAAGATTTTTCTAAAATTGTAAAACCTTTGTGTAATTTGCTTGAAAAAAAATACTCTTTTTTATTCTTACTAATGAAGGTTTACTAGCATTTAATTTATTAAAAGAAAAGTTGACTTCTGCACCCATAATTGTAGTACTTGGTTGGAGTCAACCTTGTGAAATCATGTGTGATGCTAGTAATTATGCTATAGGAGCAATCTTAGGTCAACGTCGTGATAAAATGTTTAGGGCCATTTATTATGCAAGTAGAACTTTAGATAATTCACAACAGAATTACACTAGTACTAAAAAATAGATGCTTGCTTTTTTATTTTCTTTTGATAAATTTAGGCCTTATATGTTAGGGGCTAAAGTTATTGTTCATACTGATCACACAACTATTCGATACTTATTTTATAAAAAAGATGCTAAACCTAGACTAATTAGATGGATCCTTCTTTTGCAAGAGTTTGATTTTGACATCAAAGATAGGAAAGGTTGTGAGAATGTGGTAACAAACCATCTATCTAGAATTAAGCATAAAAGCAACCATCAAACCTTTCCTATCACAGAGGACTTTCCTGATGAAAGACTATATCAGGTAAGGTCTGTTTTACCATAGTTTGCTGACTTTGTGAACTTTCTTGCAGGAGGAGTGATGCTAACAGACTTGATTTCTCAAAAAAAGAAAAGATTTTTGCATCATGTGAAATCTTACCCGTGGGACGACACTTTGCTATTCAAGATTTGTTCAGATCAAATAATCAGAAGATGTGTTCCCTTGGAGGAAGTGGCAAAAATATTGCATGGTTGTCATTCCTCTCCTTATGGTTGTCACTTTGGACCTACACGTACGACATCGAAGGTATTACAATCAGGTTTTTTTTGGCCTACCCTTTTTTGTGATTGTTATACTTTTGTAAAGACTCGTGACAAATGCCAGAGAACATGTAATATTTCTAGACATCATGAATTACCCTTAACTCCTATTCTTGAGGTAGAACTATTTGATGTATGGGGCATTGATTTTATAGCCCTTTTCCCTCTTCCCATGGTTATCTATATATCTTAGTTGTTGTTGATTATGTCTCTAAATGGGTAGAGGCTATAGCCACTAAAAAGAATGATGCCCATGTTGTGCTACGTTTTCTTCATAAAAATATTTTCACTAGATTTGGCCCTCCATGAGCTATCATTAGTGATGAGGGTTCCCACTTTTGTAATAAAATGTTTGATGCAATGCTTGCCAGGTATGGAGTAGAACATAAAATTTCTTTAGCTTATCATCCCCAAACTAATGCACAAGCTAAGATTTCTAATAGGGAGATAAAACAAATCCTGGAAAAGACTTTTCATACCAATAGAAATGATTGGGCATTAAAGTTAGAGGATACTCTTTGGGCCTATCGTACAGCCTTCAAAACTCCAATTGGTACATCTCCATATCGATTAGTGTATGGTAAGGCTTGTCATTTACCTACTGAATTAGAGCATAAAGCATATTGGGCCATCAAAAAGCTGAACTTTGACCTTTTCAAAGCTGGAGAACAACGTTTGTTGCAATTAAATGAATTGGAGGAATTTTGAGGCAAGCTTATGAGAATGCAAAAATATACAAAGAACGAATTGCAAGATGTCATGACCAACCGATCCAGAAATGTAACTTTGCATCTAGACAACAAGTACTTTTTTTTAACTCATGTTTATGCTTGTTTCCAAGTAAATTAAAAACAAGATGGTCAGGTCCATTCACAATGAAAGAAGTGTTCCGATATGGAGCAATCTAGTTGTATACTAGTGATGGTAATTCTTTCAAAGTTAATGGACAAAGAGTTAAGCATTATTATGGCATTGAGGAAAGACGCTTAGAGAAAATCAACCTTGATGAGCCTACATGATACACAACCATCTCATCAAGCTAGAGACGTTGAACTAAGCGATTCTTAGGAGGCAACCCAAGTTTACTATTTTTTTTTAGTTTCTTTTTCATTGTAATGTGTCTTAGTTCTCATGTCTCTATTAATTCTTTTATATGAACTTGATCACCATTTCCATAGTCTTCTTCCTCTACATTAATGAACATGATGATTCTCTCACTTACTGATAGTGGGCAAAATAATGCTATTTCTTGGCTTAGTTTTATGCTAGTTTTGCTATGGTTTTATATACTTTTATGTGTTTTTATGTATATTTTGCAGAAACCGAGCATTCGAAGCAAAATTGATGAATTGAAGAGTATTTGGATACATTTGAAGCAATTTGAGGCCAAAATTGAGGATCCAAGTGTTGAAGAGAAAGACAAGGCAATTGAACCTGAGAGGATGGTGTTGCAACGCCATTTATAGTGTTGCAATGCCAATGAAGCTAACTTTCAACATGGAAGACCCGAGGGCACAACATTGCAACACTGGTCGAATGAGATTTTTTTCTTTTTTGTAAAATGCTAAGGACAACGTTGCAATGCTGCCCCTAGCGTTGCAATGTTGTCTCGACTCTATAATGCTATTAGTAAAAAAGGAGCCATTTTTTAGAGACCAAAACCCTAATCTCGATTTCTATACTGTCTAAAGGCTTGGAGGAGAGTTTTGGAGAGCCAAGGAGGAAACTCAAAGCTCGAAATCGTGGACATCACGTTGGAAACGAGTGTTGGCAAACGACCTTAGTCTAATGTCTTCCTTTTGCTTTTTTTTTTTTGGTTTTAGGAGTTTTGTTATGAACTCAATTGCTGTTTATCTTTGTATTTAGACAAGTATTGGTTGTGTATTTGATTATTTGTTTATGTTGTGATTGAATCTATGTTTTTACATCTTTTATGCATCTTGTTATTATTGTCTAAACCTTTGGCCATGGTTTTGCATGTTAGGCTAGATTTAGCTCGAGAGAGTAAATTTATCCTTAGAACAATAGATGCATGACTAGATTGAATTTATTGCACGAGAGTGAATAGATTAATTTTAAAGGCCTTAAGAGAATAACTTAATGCCATGTTTAGTAATGAAAATAGACTGAGAGGTTAATTTGTTGCTATGCATGAGTTCAATTGAGCTCGAAAGAAGATGTTGATCACTTAGTAATTCTTGGCTTAAGATTACGTGCATGAAATCAATTCTCTATATTCAAAGTTGTGCTTTTATATAATCAACTATTATGTTTCTAAAAAAATTGACTCCAACCTTGTAAATAATAGTTTTAGGTTTTATTTTATTTTCCTTTGTTTCCAAAATTTTGTTTCTCTAAATAAAATTGGACATAATTAGCTATGGTACTTAATTAATCTAAGAACTTCAATCCCTATGATCGACCTTGACCACTATTACTGCAAATTTTTAGAGGTCTGGTTTATAAATATTATTTGATAGAGCATTCAACAAACTTCTTTTATCACTTACCGGGACAATATTGTTCAACTTCAGTAGGTAGTTTATACATTGATGACAATGCATGTTTTTGAGTTTGGGGGTGGGGGAATACTTTTGTTAAGATTTGAGCATGATTTATGAAGATTTTTTCTTTTAAAATTATTGTTTAGCATGATTTGCATGATGATTCTATTGTATTCTTAAGATTAGAACAGTCTAGGATATGTTTTAAACAACGATGCTTTATAATATTTTGGAAAAATGAGACCTTATGCCTAATTTGAATTAAAATTAATTTTGCACTTCTAGAGCACATAACTTACCTATTTATGGTTTTAAAAGCTTAGAATTATGTTATATGATCTAAATGTTTGTTGTTACCTCGAAAGAACTAGGAACTAATTAGAGAGTTAACTTGCATGATAGTTAGTAATGTTAAACTTAGGAGAAAATTATTGCTTTTTTAATCTATTGGTCATTTCTTTTATTCTTAAAAAAAAAAAAAGCTAAGGACAAAAAGATCTACCTTTGCTGTGATAAGTTAGAACCACTTGTGAGTTGACGGGTAAGGGTCCATGCAGTGGATGTGTGAAAGCTAGTGTCCACCAAACTAAATAAAAAAAAATAAGTTTGGGGGAATTCGTCCTTAAGTTACAAGCACCATAGTGGCATATTACTTTCTTGATTATAGGAAGACTTGATAGTTGGAACTTAGGACTAGAGTAGGAAAAACGAGTTTAGGATTGTATAAAAATAATTTTTGTGACGATTTTTGGGAATATTTTGCATTCCTAATTGGTTTTGGATTTATAATTCAGATAGATTTTTGGGTTCCATATTTAATTAAGAAATGGATTTTCACCAATATAAATACTCGTATTCTCTTCACTTCAAGGCATTCAACTTTGGAGAGCGCAACTCTAAAATTCTACATACAAGAGGAGAAGAGATTTGAGAAGAAAATTCAAAGCCAAGTTCGTAGAGATCATACCGAGATAGAAGATCGACACACCATCATAGTTTTTCTCTTCTTTCTTTCTATTTAGCGTTTGGATGTTGTTTAAGAGTTTAGATTTTGTGATAGTGAACATGAGTGGCTAAACTCTTTTCTTATTCTAGGGATTGATGTAACCATTAGACCTTATGTTTTAATTATTTAAATTCTATGATTGATTGTCTTTTATTTCATTTATGCCTTTATATTCTTAATTCTTTTAATCTTTTGGCCATAGATTAAATAGTGTGTTGGTCTAAATTCACACTTGAGAAAGGCAATTTAGATTAGATCCTAATTGCATGACTAAAGAAAATTCTAACTTGATAATGATTAGGACTCCTTTTGAAGTTGTTAATGAAGAAACTTAATGCTATACATATCGTTAAAAATAATGAGGGATGTAGGATTTTCCATATTGCATAAGAATTGTTTGTCCTTGAAAATGCCATTCATGATAAAAGACTTCTAAACTTATGAAATATTTACATGATCAATCTTGGATAGTTAAGTACTTTAAATATAGGTCTGATTGGCGAAATCAACTCTCTAGGATAGTTTCTTCTTTGATTGTTTCCAATTTTTAATCTCTTATTTCACAACCACCATTCGATTCTATTTTCTAAATAAAATTGGTTGATAATATTAACAATTCTTAAGTGAATTAGAAAAACCAATCCTCAGGATGATACTCTTTACTCAATTCATTATATTAAAACTTAACCCGTACACTTGCGGTATTACGCACAAATTATGGAACACCCACGTCTAGAGGGACTTGCCGCAGAGTTGCTGGACGCTTGGTGGGAGAAGACATGCGACAACATCGAGACGCTGTTTTGCATCCCTAGCTACTACCTTATTGCATTGAGCAGGGGCTCCTTATAGGGTTGAGACGCTGCTTCAGGGGCTATTTGGTCAATTTGAAGTTTTTCCTTGCTTGGGCACTCAATTGACCTCCAGTTTAGCTCGTTTTAACTCTGATTTGTCGTAAAGTCTTTGAAATGCGCCTTAAACTCGATATCCTACAAAATTAACAATTAATCTCAATAAATGGACCCAACTAACATGATTTAGGATAGATAAATTAGGACTTCCCAAGTCCTATCAAATAGCCCCAACCTAAATCTTGGTAGTCATCGAGCAAGGCATAAACACAACGATGTATATGAATCAATGATTACATGCACGAGATTCTAATTTCAATACTCAGGAATATCACAATAACCACAAAAAAGAAGCTAGTATATGCTATCCATGTTTTGAGACACCTTTTAAAAACTCTTTCTATTCTTTCCCATGGTGTGTAGGGCCTTCGTAAGTAGTCTTTAGAAGCCCGGGGAAGGTTTATAAAGCTCTCAATCCATCTTCCCTCTACACTAGAACTGGAGTTGACTACCGAACTTCTGCACCATCATACAAGTAATAGGTTACTAGGTGCCTAAGCTCAAACCCGCAGGGTAAATTCACATCACTTAGAAACCAAAGGGAACTAGCTTTCGCACATTTGTCGCAGGGACTCGTATCCAGGGCACTTGCTCAATGGATTGCCTAATTGATCACAACATAGGCAACTCTTTTTACCCATTAATTCATCTTTAACTATTACAAGCTTATTTTCTTTTCTTTCCTTCATTTTCTTTTTTTTTTTTCAAGAATAATCTTCTTTTTAAGCATTTCTTTATTTCTTTTTCTTGTCTTTCTAGGCAAATGATCACACTTTTTCTCCTCCTAAGCAACACATTACAAGCTATCAAGTCTTTCCACTCAACAACTAGCTCTACACCTATCGGGGTGACAACGAACATACAAGCTCTATAACTCAACCCTAAGCTTTCAAGACTACTAAAGGAAAGGCTAACGTGCTTAGAACGTGCATGAAAATCTAGAAAAATTTTGAAAAATTGGGCACAAAAAGGGCTCAACATAGGAGAGCATTCACACATTTCAACTAGAGCAATTAAAACAACATCCCTAAGTATGTCATTAATAGTCTTCATCAAGCACAAAGCAAGTACATCATCATCCATTCAAGCTCAGAATTCACACAACATTTTCACTAAAAAGCATACTTGATAAACCAATCATAAGTTCGAACTCAAGCGCTCAAGGACTCAATCATCAAGCTAAGCAATTAATCATTAAAGCTCAAAAACAATACAAACTCCACTCCCAACCTAAAATCTTACATTGTCCTCAATGTCAATAAAAGCAAAGCATAAGGACAAATGAGAGGGGAAAAAGAATACTCCCCTTGCATTCAAAGCTCATAAGTGGGTGGCAGGGCAGCTCCTACCAAAAGTGATATTTTTTCCATTTCTCTAGGTCAATTCTCCAACATATCAAAACAACAACCCAACTAAGCTATAATTAACAACTAGAAGCAACTAAATAAAAAAAAAAAAAGCAACTAAAATCTTTGACGCCTGATTGCCTCTAGGAAGCGCAAATTTTTAATGTCGATTTCTCGACCAGTCGTGTGGCACAATCATGTGTCCTTGTATGAAGGCTCCTCCAAAATGATAGTCATGAGGCACAAGGCAACGACATTACCCTTGTTGAAGATCTTTAACCTGTGTCCATTCACTTTAAAGGCTGATCTGAATGAAAGCTCTTAATCTAGATTGTACTATAAAGGAAGACATTAGTTACTTCAAAGGGACCAAACCATCTAGAATTAAGTTTACTTGGCATCAATTTCAAATGGGTGTTGTAAAGGAAGAACTTTTGTCCAATCTCAAATTGTTTCCTAACAATCATATTGTCGTGAAACAGCTTGGACCTTTCCTTATAAATGCTGGCACTCTTGTAGGCCTCTAATCTCATTTCCTCATGTTCTTGCAACTGAAGAAGTCTCGACTTACCTGCTTCTCCCAAATCCATGTTGCAAACTTCTTGATCGCCCAATATGCTTTGTGCTCAATCTCTACGAGCAAGTGGCATGCCTTTCCAAAAACCAACCTGTAGGGAGACATCCCTATGGGAGTATTGTAGGCAGTGCGATAAGCCCATAACGCATCATCCACGGAAGCTCCAATCCTGCCTATTAGGATTTACTGTCTTTTCAAGGATGGATTTTTCCTTGCGATTAGAGATCTTTGCCTGCCTGTTCATTTGAGGATGATAGGAAGTTGCAACTCTATGGTTTGCTCCATACTTCTTTAACAATGCTTCCACTGAATTGTTGTAGAAATGGGTGCCCTGGTCACTGATTATAGCCCGTGGTACTCCAAACTTGTTGAAAATGGCTTTCAAGAAACTCGCAACAGTTTTGGAATCGTTAGTACGAGTGGCTATTTCTTCCACCCACTTGGAAACATAGTCCACGACCAATAATATATAACAAAATCCATAAGAAGAAGGTAAATGACCCATAAAGTTGATGCCCTACATATAAAAAAATTCGCAATTCAAAATAGGAACATGTGGCATTTTATGTCTATGTGATATATTTTCTATCCTCTGACATTTCTCACATGCTTGACAAAACTAATGGGCATCCCTAAATAAAGTCTCCCAGTATAAATCTGAATCAAGTATTTTTCTAGCAGTTCACCTAGGCCCAAAATACCCACCACATGCATAATCATGGCAAAAAGCTAGAACATATTGAATCTCACTATTAGGCACACAACGTATTCTAACTTGATAATAGAAAAATTTTCACAAATATGGCACATCGTCTATATCATATTTCCTAGATCACAACGTCTTATAACTTGACCAAAGCATAGTTCCTAGACTCAGATTTAATGTTATCTTTCCTGGACCTACCTAGATCATAAGGCTAATTTCCTGTAACTAGGTAATTCACTATATCTGCATACCAGGGAATCGAATCTTGAACTCGAAATAAGTGCTCTTTAGGAAATTCATCATTAAAAGGTACCTTGTCTTCTTTCCTTATTGATAGGGCTGAAAAATTCCTATTTTTCTATGCCTAAATCTTGTGTTATTAACTGATTTAATGTGCTTAATTCCCTATTTTGTAGGTAAATTAGTCTGAGGAGCAATTAGGAGTTTATTGGACGCTTTTGGAGCTTTTTGAAGTGTTCGTGATTGATTCAAGCTTATCTGGAGGTCATGCAAACCCTAATTGAAGCTTTGGAGAAGAAATGACCAAGATGCCTTAGGGAATAGCGTCGAGACGCTCTATGGAGCCCCTGCTCGACGCTGAAAGACAAAATGTAAAGGTACTGGTCAACGTCGAATCGTTGTCGCAAGTCCAGAGTGGGCATATGCAAGGTTGCGTCTTGAGGCTGTCCCAAGTGTCTCGACGCTTTAACAGTGAGTGCAGGCTGACGCTGCGAGGAGCCCCAAAGACGCTGGTCTAATTAAGGACAACGTTGAGACGCTGCTTGTAGCATCTCGATGCTACTTCGACTTTTATAAAAGGATCTTTTCCATTTTTAGGGCAAGACTCATAGATGGCACCCCCTATTTCTCTCTTCTCACCCCTTTTCCTCTATATTTTCATCCCTAATCCTTAGTTTTAGTTTAGTTTAGTTAATGCAAATTATAGATACTTGTATTGAGACAACCGACTCCGGCTAAGCGGGAACGCCGATTCAGAGATGATCATCAGGATTTACTTGTAACGCCATGAGGTTTTTTCATTAATGCAATTTAATTTCAGCTTGTTTATGTTTTGCCACTTTGTTTTCATTCCTAAACATATTTGTAGTTGGGATTGACAACCATTAACGTGTCGAATGAGCTTAGCTTTGCTATGCATGTTTTTCCTTTATCTTGGCATGTGCTTAAGTAGCATTGGGTAATAGAATCGGTGAGTTCGTGAGCTATGAGCGGTCATGAACGACTAAAAGAGTCTATAGCCTAGAGAGGTAGTAAGTGTAAAAGCTAATTTAAACTTGGCACTTAGGTTAGTACGAGCAACCCACTGTTTCTAATTGATTCTATAGCTTAAATGATTGGTCTATAGTATGACACGTGACAATCTCAGGCTAGGATTAGTACCATCCCCAGCTCTAGATTGATTTTGGGTTTAATTAGCTCTTTATTAATTAAACTGCTTTAGGATTAATTAGAAGTTCGTTTGTGCTTAATTCAGACGTGTGAGTATAATCAAGCATGAAATTACCTTATCTTTTGTTACTCATGATTGGTGTTACTGAATCCCATCTCGACGTGATCCTACGAATTGGTATCCAGTTAGTCTGTTAATCTTCACTACTTTTATTCTCATTCTCTTTTATGCATTTTATTTTTCCTCGCACCATTTATTTTATGAAGCACCAATCCCCCTTTTTGGTTACACTAAATCTAAATTTAGCAAGCTAGCTACTAAAATTAGGCTCATGCCTCCCTGTGGATTGACCTAGCCACTATATTGCAAAATATTAGTTGGTCTAGTTTATAAATATCATTTGACAAGTCTGACAAGCTCTCCTATCAAATTGGCGTTGTTGTTGAGGATTTCATTTATTTGATTTATCTAGCTAGCACCAATTATGATTTTGATCACTTACCATCCGACTTAGATGGTCAACAACTGAGTTTTTTGATCCTTTATGGTCCTTTATCTTCAAGTTGAACTCTTGGAGAAGTAAGATCCACCTTAACAGACGAGGCTTCGACTCCTTCTTCGTTAAAAGGTACCGCAAAGCTGCATGATCAGAATACACAATTACTTCAGACCCACCCAAGAATATAAGATCGAAACTTATCTAAAGTGAACACAATAGATAAAAGCTCGTTCTCGATGGTTGTGTAGTTGCATTGATCAGGGTTAAGAGTTCTCGATGCATAGTGTATGACATGATTCTTCTTTTAGATTTGTTGGCCCAATACGACTCCCACAACATAGTTGGTTGCATCACACATGATCTCGAAGGCCGAGTCCCATTGTGGAGGGTGGATTATCGGCACACTAGTCAACAGACTCTTTAGCATATCAAATGCCGCCTTGCACTCTTCTTCGAAATCGAAGGAACGTCCTTCTGTAATGGTTAGTCATTGGCAGAGCAACTGAGCAGGTGGAACTTGTGGGTTAAAAATAAAGAAAGATGTTCAGCCCAGTGCAAGTCCACACTATTGATGCAAGTAGTAAAACAGGAGTATTCTTTAGTATTGATCCCACAGGGAACAGTTTAACAAAAAGATTGAAATAGCAAATTGTATTCAAAACTGAACCTTGGTAAATAAATTACAAAATTAGAATTGGGTTGGTGTGAAATAGCAATGGAAATAAAAGTCAACATGCAAAAATGGATTGCATAATCAAAATTGCAAAATCAAACTTGCAAGAATTGTGAAATAACAATTAAATTGCAGAACCAAATTGTGATATGCACGAAATAGAAAAGAAATGAAAGAAGCACGATGATAACTTGATGGAAAAGGGACGGGACTCAAGAATGTTCATTGCCCTAAGTGATAAATTGCCAAACCAAAATTGCAATATCAAACCTACCCTACATGCAATTGTAAACCAAAATTGCTACTCATATTCACCTTGTAATTAGGTTCTTAAGGGACTAAGTAAGTGACTTATATGTCTATAGTCCCTCTAACTTAGATCAATTGGCCCATACAATTTTACTTGGTTTTGGAGTCTTTTGCCCTATGTCTAGGGTAAAGATTGGCTTATGTCTAAGCTCTTGTCTCCAATTCTTGTGCGGAATTTGCTTTTCACTAGCTCTGTCGATATTAGTTCCAAGCTTAGTTTGCTACCCTAGTTGATCAATCTAGAATCACAAAGACGTTTAATTCAACACCAGCAAACAATTAAAATGTAGGCTCGATTTTTCTTTGCAATTTAAGCTCAACTTACTCCTTAGAGAATTCACACCCTTGAACCTCTTAAAAAGTTTTAGCTTATCACTAACTCAAAAGCATCTAATTAAAACTTGCAAATAATTTCCATGACACAAAGAGTAATCTAATGTACTAATCTAGAATAAAAGAGGATCGAAAGTGCTTGCTGTAATAGAAAAAAATTAAAGACCGAAGCATGAGCTGAAGAAAACAATAATCAAAACTTCATTAACTTAAAATCCCATTTGCCGGACATCAAATCCATAAGCAATTTCTCTAGAAAATTCAACTTCGATTAATAAAAACGCTTTCTTCCATGTAAATCTTAACTTCAAAATGCTTGATACAAGAAGTAAAGGACCAGAACAAAATTGACACAATCCAACTGAATTACAGAAATCAAATTCAAACTAAACTAAGAACAAGTTGGAAAAAAATTGAATAAAACCCATTGTTTTCCTTTAGATTTCAATCAATTCAACTTCATTCTTTGTCAAGAAGGAACAAATCTTTACAATCCAAACGTTCATTTGGGTTGGATCGAAGCTAAGGAAGAACAAAAAGGTTTCTCGGATGTAAAATGCACTTAGACATAATGCACTTGGAAGAAAAACCCAGAAAACCCATTTTTTTGCTTGAGGAGAAACAGGTGCAGATCGATCTTTTTGCCAACACCCATTTTCTCCTTTTATTGCCTTCAAAACTAGGGTTTTTGATTCCCTAATTTCGTCCAAACTTCCATGGAAATCACGCTGTAATTGAGGAGAATCGAGTGCTTTCCATATTTGCTTCATCCGAAGACTTTCCTTTTCTACTGCTGCTAGATTGTTATATTAGATTTCAATTTCGATTTTGCAATCCAAAATTGCAATGTTCCAACATCGTGCAACCAAACACCACTTTTAGTCTTTCCACTTTTACTCAATCTTCTTATCAAATGTATTTCCCACAAAATTATTGATGTTTTTCAAGAATTTGCTAACTTCTTCATATATTGTTAAAGAAAATCAAGCATAACTTAAGCCTTTCGGAGTTAAATAAGCCTCAATAGTAAGGCTTATCAACAACCTTGCTGAAATCTTTTATAAACCTGCGATAAAACCCTGCATGCCCAAGAAAAGATTGAACTTCCCTAACCTTTGTAGGGTAAGGGAGGTTAGCTACAACATCAATCTTAGCTCTATCCACCTCAATGCCCCTAGTAGAAACTACATGCCCTAAAATGATGCCCTAAGTAGCCATGAAGTGACATTTATCAAAATTTAAGACTAAATTAGACTCAATGCAATGTTTCATAATTTTGTCAAGATTAGACAGACAATCCTCAAAACAATCCCCATACACTGTGAAGTCATCCATATAACATCGATGCATTTCTTTATAGATTTAAAAAATATACTCATCATGCATCTTTGGAATGTACTTGAAGCGTTACACAGATCGAAGGGCATTCTACAGTAGGCATACGTTTCGAAAGGACACGTGAAGGTGGTCTTTTCCTGATCCTTTTGTGTTATCGAGATCTGATAAAAATATGAGAAACCATCAAGGAAGCAGAAAAAGGGTTTTCCATCCATTCTAAACTCTCATGGGCACTAACTCATCATTTTTATTCCTAACTCACCCACTTACTATCAGAAAGAGGATAGATAATACATGCATCGAGGAGCTTAAAGATCATCTTCATCATTAACTCTTTCATGGTTGGGTTCAAACGCCTCTGAGGCTCCCTTGAAGGTTTGGCATCCTATTCTAACAAGATCCTGTGCATGCAGAGAGCTGGGCTAATACATTTGATGTCAGCCAAGGTCCATCCAATGGCCAACTTGTTCTCTTTTAGCAATTTCACTAACTTCTCTTCCTGATCAAATGTTAAGTCGTTGGAGATGATGACAGGAAATGTCTCAAGATCTCCTAAGTACACTTACTTAAGGTGATCTGGCAAAGCCTTCAGCTCCAATTATGGTGCTTGCACAACAGACAGAAACATGCTATTAGTATTCGCAGAAATTTTAGCATTCAAACAAATTGGTCCAAAAAGTGGGGCTATAGGAAACTCCCTCAAGCTGAACTCCTCACTAAAATTCACAGATTCCTGCTTAAGATTAGAATCATGATCGTCTACAGATGTTTCCTGCACCAATGCATCAATGACATAAACTTGACACAGAGAATGAACTTCACTAGGGTACTTAATGGCATTAAATATATTAAACTTGACAAGCTCATTACCAAACTTAATAGACAAAGTACCCTTAT
Source organism: Trichosanthes truncata (assembly GCA_033996785.1). Lineage (NCBI taxonomy): Eukaryota > Viridiplantae > Streptophyta > Magnoliopsida > Cucurbitales > Cucurbitaceae > Trichosanthes > Trichosanthes truncata. The sequence continues at coordinate 28,307,545 of JAWPNB010000004.1, read as the reverse complement.
CCACATCTATTTTAGTCTTAACCGTTTTCATGAAAGGTCTCCCTAATAGAATAGAAGCAAAATCAGAACAAGAGGGAGAATTTCCATCCATTTTCAGCACATAAAAATCAGCAGGAAAAATCAAATCATTAACCTAAACTAAGACATCTTCCACTACACCTAAGGGATTCATGTAAGATCTATCAGCCAACTAAATAAAAACACCACTATCATGTAAATCATTCAACCTAAGCTCCTGATAAACAAAGTAGGGCATGACATTTATGGATGCTCCTAAATCTAACATGGCATGCCCCACCCTTGTACTACCAATCACACAGGGCAAGGTAAACATACTTGGGTCATTACATTTTTCTAGCATGTTTCTCTGAATTACAACTAATACATTCTTACTTACCTGGACACGCTCCTTATCTTTTCGTTTCCCCCTATTGGTGCACATATCTTTGAGAAACTTGGCATACCTGGAGACTTGCTTGATTGCATCAAGCAAGGGGATATTTATCTCGACACTTCTGAAGATGTTCAAAACATCCTTCTCCATGTCCTGAATGTTCTCCTTAAGTCTCTCTAACATGCTAGGAAAAGGATCTTTAGGCTGAAAACTATTCAAATTCAATGAAGGATCGAAAATTACCCTTCGTAGGTGACAGAGCTCATGACTCTAAAGAAGCGCTCCCTTTAGGATCTGAAAAATCTTTAGGATGAGAAGGAAGACTCTTTTTTTCAGGTGCTCATTGTGGTGTAGGGCTGCTTTCTTCAAGTAGGGCTCTCAAGGGAATTTCTTTCCTACTCCTTAACACAATTGCGTTGATTTCCTTATTTAGGTTCGCCTCAGGTGGTTTCTCTGAATTACTAGCCCTCATCTCACGAGCGAATTGGTTGAACGTGTTTGTCAGCTTCCTCAATCTAACTTAAGTTTCCTCGGCATCTTGTTGGAGTTGAACAACATTAGTAGTCAAAGTCTGAACCAGTTCTTCAAACATACCTAAACTTGATGCTCGTGTTTCAAATGGCTCTCTCTTCTCCACGACATCTATTCTAATTTCCATTCGAGCTTGCCCCTCAACGTACTTCCTCAAAAGGAAGGTAAAGTTAGTCACCTGAGACTTTAGTTCACTTACCTCTTTGTCCACATTTGAGGTGTGCCCGAACTGATGCATGTTCTCAGCCATGTTGGAGATAACCCTCCTCGCCTCTGCAGTTATTTTATCAAGTAACGATCATCCACTGACTGCATCTATCAAAATCCTGTCAGTTGAGAGTAAACCTTCGTAGAAGTACTGGACAAGTTGGTGGGCTGAGAACTGGTGGTAGGGGTAACTTATACACAGATGCTCATACCGTCCCTAGTAGTCATGTAAGTTCTCCTCGTCTCCCTGCATGATCCCATAGATCTCATTTCTTATCCTTATTGCCTTAAACGCTAGGAAATACTTCTCCAAGAACACCCTTTTCATCTCATTCCAGGTGGTAATAGAGCCTGAGGGAAGGTAGTGAAACCAGTCTCGAGATTGGTCCTCAACATAAAGGGAAATGCTCTTAAGCTGACTTGCTCCTCTGTGATGTTGTTGGGCTTCATTTCCATGCAAATTATGTGGAAATATTTGAGGTGTTTATGCAGATCTTCTCCTGTATAGCCATGAAAAATAGATAGTAAGTTAATTAAGTCAAAGTTACCTTGAGTAGGGGGATAGGAAATGCAGATGGGTTGCTGGACTAAATCAGGGGCTGTCAACTGTTTTATCGCGCGCTCGACCATTGTGTTTTCTCTTGATGTCTTGCCGAGGTAGAAATGAATTTCTTCATTCAACTCACTTTTCTTCTCCTTTGCTATCTCACTAAAGCATTGCTCTTTCTTTGCAAATTCTAAAAATAAATCAATCCAAATGCCTACAAAGAACGAGATCTCTAAAACAAAGCAAAGCAAAAGAGTTAGAAACCCAAAACAGTCAAGAAATAATAATAAGTCGATTCTCCAGTAACGACGCGAATTTGATTTGGCTCGTCAGACCCGCCAAATAAATTTATAAATCAGACAACTAATATTTGTAGCAAAAGTGGCTAGGGTCAATCACAGGGAATCGTGATTATTAATTCTCAAGAGTTGGATTATCGTACGGAGCCATGGGAGGGGGTTTTGGATATAAATGCTAAAAAATGTAAAATCTGTAGAAATTAAATGCATAAAAGAAGAAAATTAAAAATAGGAATGAACAATCTTACCTAACACCAATTTATGGCACGTTAGGATTTTTAAATGTAATATTGATCATAGATTTTTCAAGAGATAGACTAATGTCATTATTTGATGCTCAACTGACTTCTCAGAATACCGTGGAAGCCTCCCCTAACTAAACCAACTTTACGAATGCCTACATTGATTCGAGTCTAATTATCGGGCTGGGCACAAACGTTCCATGCAATCTAATTAGATACATTAAGCACTTGGGACAAGTTGAAACGAATCAATTAAAGTCGACTGGCCAATCGAAATGAATTAAACATGCTAACAGTTGTAAGGCCTATCACGTGTGAAGTAAATTAAGCAATTACATCTAATTACTAACATGATTGTCAACCTATTGGTACTCAAATTAAGCATGAAACCGAGGACCCCTACAAGTAAACATGCATAGCTATAAACATATTGAATACTGTTAATTTGTCATATCAACCACACAAGCATGCTCAAGGTATAAGAACAAGATTTGAAAGCTAATAAACAATGGAATTAACACTAAATTAAACCAAAGATCTCACAATGTTACAATTTAAATCTCAACAGTACCTCAAATTGGCGTTTTCCTCTAGCCGAAGGTCATGGGAACGAATCCTGAGTATATAATACAAGCCAAATCTAACTATAAATGACTAAAAAGTTCTAAAAGAAAGAGATGACAAAATCGAGAATGGGGGCTGTGTTGGGCGAAAAGAAAACCCTGAAATGAAAAATATTACTTTTATATGAATCACGGCAGCGTCGAGACTCTGACGCTGAGGATAGCTTCTCGACGTTGTGGCTTGCCGTAGCTTCGCGGGACGCTTAGTGCGGGAAGACTTGCGACAGCGTTTCGACGTTATTCTGCATCCATAGGTACTGCCTTATAGTGTAGAGCAGGGGCTCCATGTAGGGTCAAGACGCTACTTCAGGGGCATTTTGGTCAATTTGAAGTTTCTCTTTGCTCGGGCACTCAATTGATCTTTGGTTTGACTCGTTTTAACCCCTATTTGTTGTAAAGTCTCCGAAATGCGCCTTAAACTCGATATCCTACAAAATTAACAATTAATCTCAACAAATTGACACAAGTAACATGATTTATGATAGATAAATTAGGACTTTCCAAGTCTTATCACCAAGTCCGTTTCTCTTTTCCCTCGCTTGTTGGTCCAGCCTTCGTTCAGTTTCAGTCCGTCTTGATACGTGATGAGCTTATTTGCTTCGTTTAGCCTCTAATGCTTATATTTTTCTCAGTCTGTCCTTGTGGTCCAATTTTACTCATAACATTAGCCCCCACTCTTGACAGAGCTCGTCATACTGCCAAATAAATTTATAACTAGTTCTCACCAAGAATTATAGTACTTCAATGGTGATTGGGTCAAACACAGGGAATCGTGATTATTACTTCCTAAAAGCTAGATTATGGGGGGGGGGGGGGGGGAGTTTGCGATGTAAATATTGAAATACAAGAAAATTAAATGCAAAGGAAAATTAAATGCATAAGAAAAAGAAATTAAAGGAAAAGCAATCAGACGTACCTAACACAAATTCGAACATGTCAGGATTCAATTATAACATCGATCATAGATTTTTTGTGAGATTAGCTAATTCCACTTTTAACGTCCAACAAACTCCTCGGAACACCGTGGGAGCTTCCCCTAATTAAAACAATTTCCAAACACCTAATTGATTCTAGTTTAATTAACAAACTGGGCACGAACGTTCCATAAGAGTTAATTAAATGCATTAAGCCCAAGGGATAAGTCGAAATGAGTTCATTAATTAAGAATGACCAATCGAAATTAACTAAGCTCGCACTATCAATTCTAAGGCCTACCATATACACATAATTAAGCAATTATACCCAATTAACCAACGTGGTTACCAACCTATTACTACTCAAATCAAGCAAGAGACGAAGGACACATATAGTTACTCAAGCATAGCAATGAACAATTCGAATACAGTTAATTTATCCAATCAACCATACAAGATTGTTCTAAGAATAAGCACAAGAATTGAAAGCAATTAAAAGATGGAATTAACTCTAAATTAAGCCAAAAATCTCACAATGCTACAATGTAATCTTGACAATACATCAAATTAGCATTTTTTCCTAGCCAAAAGTTGTGGGAATGAATCTCGAGCACATCATACAAGCCAAAATCTACCTAAATTCACGAAAAAGATCTAAAAGTAGTAAATTTGGGGAGAAATCAAGATTAGGGGCTGTGTTCGGGGAAGAGATAACCTTAAAACAGAGAATAATAACTATTATAAGTATCGTCCATAGGAATGTGTTTTCTAGATCAAATGACTATTATAGTTACTGACACCTAATTTTATTTGGAGAATAATAATTTTAGAGAAAAGTGAGAACCAAAATAATTAAAAAAAATTGAGATGAGGAGAGGAAACCTATGAAATTGACTTCACCAACTAAACTAATGTCTTAGTTAATTAAATCAGGAATGATCATACATCACAATGAGCAGGAAGTTTTAAAAGACCAAAAGGATTTCTCAAGCCAATTGGAACTCATGCAATTTTATAAGCCTAACATGTTTGTCTAAACTTTAATAAAAGAACATGGTACTAAATTACTTCCAATGATGCTTCTAAGAGAACCCTCCATTATCATGCAAGGATTTACAAGTAGATATGCAATTACTAGAGTTTTAGCCTCAATTAGTTCTTTTCCAAGCAACAATCAAAGCTAAAAAAATAAGTAAACTTTGGCCAAAAGAATACTAGCATTAAGAACATAAAAGTCTAGCCATTCATTACCACAAAACTGAAGTCTAGACTTAATACAAAATCCATAACGACAACTACAAATTAAAGGGAAAGAAGAACTTTTGTGATGTGATGATCCTCATTCCTGATGCAATCTACACAATCTTGAGCTTCAAAACCTCCTCTCCTCCCTGCCAAGTATGTCTTTTAGTCTCCTCAATTGTGTAGAAATCAATTTGGGGGTTAATCCTCTCCAAAACGGCTCTCCCTTTCCGCAAGCAAATAAAGAAGTAATTATAGAAATCGTGACATCGTTGAGACGCTAGGTTGCAGCATCTCGATGCTGTTCCTCAAAAAACGTGTGTTTTTGAAATAGAAAAGGTAGCGCTGAGATGCTAGGTTGCAGCGTCTCAACGCTACGAGGTTGGCCTTGCTTAATCCGCATTGTTGAGCTCACAACGTTGCTACCCTAATCGCCTGGCATTGAGACGTTATAACAGCGTCTCAACACTACCTGTGCGGACTTCTTGACTTGGTATGTTGCATTTGTAGTGTTGAGATGCTATTGATGGCATCTCAATGCTATGCCCTCGAGATTTTTAGTCCATTTCACTTCTTTGCTCCACATGGCCCCTCAATTTATGCTTTATTAGCTCCAAACTTGCTATGGTATTTCCAAAATTTTCAGTTTCGCTCCAATTGCTCTATAACTTAAATTTAAATAAATAAACTCGTGAAAAACACTAAATAGGATATAAAAACTAACATAAGTAAAGTTTAGGAATAGCACATTTTGTGTGCTATCAATTTGGCTCGATTTAACCCTGATTTCACGTACAGTCTCCAAAATGTGCCTTGAACTTGAATTTCTGGAAAATACACAATAAATCTCATAAATTCCACAAAACTAACATGATTTAGGATAGATAAATTAGAACTTTCTAAGTCTTATCAACTCCCTAGTTAGGATTTACGATTTGAATGTGTGAGCTAATAGCAGAAGCTTGACTTGGGAGTAGCCTATTAGAGTTTTGGAGTGATTGTGACACTTTAAGGTATGCCTCGAATTCTCTCTAGGATTGTTGTCTGACGCCTTGGGGGATATTCTAGTCTTTCTAGGGTGTTGATTTCTCTATTTTCTCGTAGGAATTTAAGGGTTCCAAGGCACACCTCAGATCATCCCCAAGATTGTCGTCCAATCCCATGGGGAACATTTTGGTCTTTCCTGGTGGGTAAAATTCTCCTCTGGATTCGTGTATTTGTCCACTTTCTTAGAGAAAATTTAAGGCTCCAATGTTCGTCCTTGGATCTCTCCATGATTGTTGTCTGACCCCGTAGGGAACATTTTAGTCTTTCTCAGAGGCTAAGATTCTCCTTTGGATTCGTGATTTGTGCCGCTTTCTTGGAGAAAATATAAATTCAAGGTATTCCTTAAATTTTGAGTAGGATTGCCATCAAACCTTGTAGGAATAATTCTGGACTTCTTGATCTCTGGCAGGGGGTTATTTTTTCCATACTATGGTGTTTGTAGCTTCATTGTTGGGTTGGAGAGGAAAAAGGTTGAAACTGAGTTTGTAGTGTGAGTATTTTGGAAAGAGAAAAATGTTGGAGGGACTTTTGGGCGTAGGGGTTAAATGTCCAATCGAACAAATTGGACCGGAGTGGGTTGACCTAGGTCAACTAAGGTAGAGGTGTGCCTGACGTCTCTGCCATGTGTTATGGTGCGGCTCGACCTCGACATTCACTTTTTTTGTATATGAATTTGAATTTTGAATTTAAAATTCAAACTTCATCCAAACATCCATCCATGTTTTTTCAGGTGGACTTCCTTCCCATTTCTTCACACCACTTCTCTTATTATTATTATTCTTCTAAGGTAGCATTCTTCTTTCTCATTATCTTTTCCCTATCTCTTTCTTTGTTGACATGGCTAGTGATTATTCCATCACTTTTTCTGAGGTAGAGGGATCCTCATTTGATGGTGAGTCTTATAGCACGAGTTACTGTAAGACTTATTCGTCTTCTGATCATATTGCTCATGAATCTTATGTACATTCTGAGGCTATATGATCCTTGGTGATCGGGGCCCATCTTGAGCAACTACGGTACATGTATGTTATTCACTTCGTTGTAGATCTGAGGGTTCCAGGGCCTGATGATCGTATTGATTATCCTCTTTTTGAAGAAGTTGCCTTTTATTCTGTCATGTTTCGCTTTGGAGTTCGTCTTCCTTTACCATTATTTTTGCAACCTTTTTATGTTGGTTGGGTTTGATTCTGCTCAAATTTTCCACAATAGTTGGAGCTATCTCATTGGATGTTATGTTCTTTATATGACATATGGTGACGGGAGCTCGCTTACACCTCGTATTTTTATGTCTTTGTATATTATGAGTCATAATCCCTCTTACAGTCACTTGTTTTATTATTTGAGTTCTTCGTGTGGAAAACTCATTGGTGCTCCAACTTCGGTTCACAAATGAAAAAATAACTAGTTTTTGTAAGTGGAAATTGGTTAGTCTGTGGGTCCCAAGATTCCATTTACATGGTTCCCATGAAATTTGGGGAGTATGGTGAGTTATTCTCTTTATCCTCCCTTTCATTTTTAGGAACTGCTTATTTGCTCTGTTATATGATTATCTTGTGTTTCTTTTTCAGTTCCTTGTAAGTTCGTCGTTCTTTTGCTGCTCAAGTTTTTTCCAGAGTTATGAAGATTCTCGAAGCTCTTGCACTCTTGGTTCTTTCCCTTGTTTGTTAAGAAAATATGATCAGGCCCGAACTTGCTCCTCCTCCTCTCTCTCAAGGTTGGCTTTCCCTTTCTTTTTTTTTTTTCTTTTTCTCTTTAATTTTCATGCAAAGAAAACTCATTCTAGAATTTTAAGGAGCCTCGACCTCGACCTGGCTATGGTAAGCCTCAACCTTCGTGTTTACTGATTCTCATTGTTTTGTTTCTTCTTTTCTAGATGTGCCTACATGATCTGCTTCTTGGTTTGAGATTCAGGGCAAAAAAAAAAAAAAAAAAAAGAAGAAACATTTCGCTGGAGTGATGAGTTTAATTTATGATGCATTTGTAGGGGTATATTATTGCACTTTTAGAGGCCTTATCAAATACTTTCACGCACTTAAGTGTTTATTTTGTAGGAATCGAGCAATTTAGGGTAAATATGTCAAAAGAGAAGAAAATAAGGCAAACGAGTCATAATTTGGGCATAAATTGGAATTTGGGCGAGAAAGGAGGCAAGCAAAGCAAGCTAACCCGAGGGTGTAGTGTTGTAATGCTACCACGATTGCAAAAAAGGAAAAAGGGACAGTGTTGGAACACCGTCCATTGTGTATATAAGGGATGTTTATACATTCATGTAAAGGGAGCTGTTTTTGAGATACCAAAACCCTAAATCAATTCATACACTGCCTAAGGGCCTAGAAGAGACCATTGGAGAGCTAAGGAGGAGACTCAAAGATCGAGATTATGGACTTCACATCAGGAACGAGTGTTGGCACGTGACCTTAGTTTATTATCTTTTCCCTTTATCTTTTCTTTTGGTCTTAGGAGTTTTGTAATGAGTTTATATGTTGAAGATCTCTATTTAGACAATGAATGGTTGTATGTTTAAGACTTTGTTGATTTTGTAATTGTAGTATATATTTACATCTTTTGTGCATCTCAATGATATTATCTAAACCCTGGGCCATGGTTTTGCATGTTAGGCTAGATTTATCTCGAGAGTACATTTAGTTAAAGAACATTAGATGCCTGACTAGATTTAGTTTATTGCATGAGAGTGAGTAAATTAATTCTAGAAGCCTTAAGAGAATAACTTAGTGCTATGTTAAGTAGTAGAAACAGGTAGAGAGGTTGATTTATTGCTGTGCATGAGTTCAATTGGGCTTGAGAGAGTCAATTGATTAATTAATAATTTTTGGCTTAGGATTGTTAATATAAATCAATTCTTTATCTAACAAATTTGGGCTTAGTTTAATTAATCATTCATGTTTCTCAAAAATTGAACTCCAAAGCATGTAAATAGTAGTTTAGATTTTATTTGTCTTTTGATCTCTTCTAAAGTTATGTTTCTCTAAATAAAATTGAATCAAATTAACTATAGTACTTAATCAAGGGCTAAAGAAAACTAATCCCTGTGGAGACAATACTCAACTCACTACTATATTAAAACTTGACACCGTACACTTACAGATATTTGCGAGCACTTAGAATACCATGTAACATGGAGAGGCTGGGTCCTCGAGGGGGTCTTCGAAGGTTGGGGCCATTGATCCTACTGGAGAAAATGTTCCAACTTCGGTACTCCAATTGTTCCCCTCATCCCTTAGTTTTTGGTCTTCACCATTCTAAGCGAAATATGCCTTCTTCGCCTTCTGAGGAGGAGGTTTTCCCTAATGTTCAAGCTTTTACCCTTCCTAAGGATTATTCAGGAGTGAGCAACGAGATCGACCTCTTGGGACGAAGCTTTGAACTTTGGAGAGGGGTAAGTTAGGATCATCCTTGAGGCTTCAGGGTTGATGAGCCATCTGAGGCTTTTGCTCAAGGCGTTTGTGAGTTCTGTCATGTAAGCTTCTATTTGTAATTCTTTTTATCAGTCTTCTTATTTTGTCTTCATGACTGATTTTCTCTTTATTTTCTTTCTGGCTTTTGGTTGGATTTCCATGTATGCCATGAGTATTGCTGAGAAGATTTGTTCTCTCCAACAACCTAGTATTTCAAGGAAAAGAGCTAGTTCAAGCTCAAGCAAGTCTTAATCATGCCAATCGCCTTCTATCTGAAGTAAGGAGTGAGCTGGAATTTTCCAAGATCAAGCTTAAATCACTTTGCTCCCAGTTGGATGAAGCTAAAGCTCATTTGACTAATATCAAGTATTTGGTTGAGGAGTTTAAGAAGATCGAGGAATACACAGCCATGCAAAAATGAAGTGTTCGACAGTGGATTCAATTAGGCTTTAAAAGGTGCTTCCAAGCATCATCAACAAGTTGACTTTAGGGTTGTGCGTGAGGAGTTTGCTTCCTTCAAGAAGGATCCCTACGCTTTTCCTGACTTTGATGATTCCAACGGAGGAGGTGATGGCAATATGGACGTGAATGAGGACTAGTTCTTTTTTATTTCATCTTATGTATTCTAAGACTTTTATTAATCAATGCAAGATCTTTTTCTGGTTTCTACTTATCTTCATGTTTACTTTTATGCACTTTGTATTCAAAAAAATAAACTATAATAAGTAAAGTCAATCTAAGTCTTACTATATGGAATTTTAACAAAGAGAAAAGCCCCCTATCCTTGCACCTGAAACCAAAAAGTTTGTAGGAAATTACTTGAGGGTGGTCGGCCTTGACCTCTTATGATTTTTTCTGATTTTTGGGATGTTCTAATGATTTTGTATGCATTTCTTAAGTATCTTCTTTGCTTTTTATTTAATAGGGAGGCATATCCTCTTAGTAGCACCCTACTCAAGTAGGAGTTTATTATGTTGAAGTCATCCTTGAGTACTCATAAACTTTGTAGCTTAAAAGAAAAACTTTATTAATGATAAATTCCGAAGTTTACATGAATTTCTAGATTGAAAAAAAAAAAAAGCAAACCTATCTACTGTGACTAGGTAAGAAAAAGAGAAAAAAAGCCCCCCTAGTATTCCATGGGAGTGTGGTTGGCCTCGAACTTGTTGAGGTATGAAGATTGCTCGTTATTTGATTTTCTGACTTCTTTAAGTGCTGTGAAATAGCACTCTCTTGAAGCTTTTTGTGCTCTCTTCATTATTCCAGTCCCATTCAAAGTTGGGAACTTCATCAGCGGATGGTAGGTGGAGGCCATTGTTTTTAGCTAGTGTAATGTTGGCCTTCCTAAAATTGCATTATAGGTTGATGTGCAATCTACCATTAGGAAGTTAACCATTTTAGTGGTTGTTTTCTGCTCTTCCTCAAAGGTGACAAGAAGTTCTATACTACCTTCAGGGATGACTCTCTCCCCTCCAAATCCAACTAGAGGAGTTTGATTTTCCGTATGTAGTTTTCTATCTAGTCTCATAACTATAAATGCAGCTAAGGACAAGACATCAACATAACTTCTTCCATCTATTAGGAACTTGTAAACCTTCACATTGGCTATGACTATAGTTAAAACTAAAGCATCATTATGAGGTTGATGAATGGCTCTAGCCTCAGCCTCTATGAATTTTAAAATTTGGTTCACAGTTTTAGGGTGGATAGAATACATACCTCTAAATTTTGGATCATATCGAGCTTTTCGAGCAATGAATTTTTGTTTTTGGCTTGATTCTCCACTTATTGGGCTTCCAAATATGGTATTGATCTCTCTTAGAGGCTCATCATCTGGTCAGCCTCGGCTTCCTGTCATCTTTGATGTATTCTTTCATATATCCTTCTTTGATTAGGGCTTTCATCTCATCTCGCAGCTAAAAGAAATTGTGAGTTGTACGACCATGATCTCTATGGAAGAAGCAGTATTTCTCTTTATCCATCTTTTTTGAAGGAGTTCTCTTTCTTCCTGAAAATTTTACCAGGTTCAAATGGCGGATCTCCATCAGAATTTTTTCGGGAGGGAGCATCGTGGAGGTGTACCTAACAAATCTTTGATTGGGGACAACCCTAGGGTGGAGTTGACCTCAGCCACCCTCCTCATCCTTCTTCCTTTTCGAGCTGAGAAAGTGGTTTTTCTCAACTCTTTCGTGATCATATGTCGTGTTGCTTCTTCCACTATCTGTTGTGGCTTCTTTTGATTTCAACAATTCTTCAGCACTCATATATTTCTGTGCCCTGGTAACAAACTCAAAATAAGAGGTTGGTACTCTTTTTCTTATTCATCTAAGCAGCTTCTTATCCTGTAGTCCTGCTACTATGATGATCATGGTGGTGGAATCAGTGAATCCTCCCACATGCAATGCCTCTTTATTGAAATGTGAGACATAATCACATAGGGTCTCTTTTTTCCGTTGCTTTATGGTTAGCAAGTGCATTTGAGGCTTGCGTTGATCTCTACCTCTCAAGAATTGAGTTACGAAGGGTCATGCTAATTCTTTGAATGAGCTTGTTGACCCTCATGATCTTTCTAAACCACTCTCTTGCAAGTCTAGTTAGGGTTAAAGGTTTTGGGATTTATTCCCTAAAGCCTTGTAATTAATGATTTATTATTTAATAAATAATAATAATTTTGATTATTTTAATTGCAATGTAATATTATCCATTATATGAAAAATCCAAAGTTATTAGTGTAATCTTGAACAACATGTGGTTGTCATACAATATGATCATGTTCAAGAAATAACCTAAAGAGTCTATAGTATATGGATAAGGATGGATGTCTTATTCTGATGACACTATTGACAAGACTCACTTTGTAATTATTACAAATGATTTGGTCCAAATCATTCATATGGAGATATGTGAGTAGGGGTATCCTATACAAAGAGTTTGTATAAGACTGGACCACGAAATATTTAATCTCTCTTTATAAATTCGTTAATTGAGAAGATTAATTCTTCACAAGATGATCATATGCGACTCGATCTTAATCTTGAATGAGTTATGAACCCCTGCCTGTGAGAGCTTGTCCTTTGATTTGCATTGTGAGAATGGCCTTTGTAGCCTATTCAATAAACCTACCATTTTGGAGACTTGACCAAATAGGGAGCTGGGAACATAAGTTTTACGAGATGGAATTCACTCCTTTCTATATAGGAAAAGTAGATGAGTAGTTCCCTTAAGTGCTGATTTTGGGACGTGAACATTGGGGCCCCACCTGTTGCGTGATTTTTAGTGCTCACAAAACCGCAAGTGTACGATGTCAAGTTTTAATATAGTGAATGAGTGAGAGTGTCGTCCACAGGATTTGATTTTTATATTTAATCAAGTACCGGAGTTACTCACACCTAGTTTTATCTAGAGAACCTAAAATCAAGAGATAATACGACTAAGGAACTAAACTATATTTACAAAGTGGAGACACTTAGAGGGAACCTTTTTAAACATTGGCTTGATCAAAACATCATTAAATTGGTTAAATTAAAAGACAAGTCATATATGCAACAATTATAAGTCAAGAAGTTACGAAGACATTTAATTGTCTTTCTCAAGCCTCAACTAATTCTCATGCTTAATTAATAAATCAACTTCCAAGTCTAATTCTATAACTAAACATGACATTATGAAACTTCTCTTAACGGCTTCTATTAGCAAGAAATTCATTATCATGCAAGAGTCTACTAACACTTATGCAAACGAGTCTAAATTCAAGTCTACTTTTTCAAGCTAAACCTCAAATCAAACAAAACTAACCCTTGGCCAAAAGATTAGACACTAAAAATACAAGAATGTAGAAATAATCATTGAATTATAAAAAGTCTTGAAGTTTAACCATATTCATAAACAACCAAGTCTAAACAAATAAGTTCAGTCACTCAAATTCACAATTACAACTCAAAACTCATGTGGAGATCTAAAAACAAAAACTACAAGATAAATAGTTACAAAGGAAAAAACTCTCTAATGCGTGCCACACTTGTTTCCGTCATGATATGTCGCGATCCCGAGCCTTGAATGTATTCCTTGGCTCTCAAGAATGCTCCCTTAGTCCCAAATATGAGATAGAAATCGAAGTTAGACTGGTTCCTCTCCAAATGGTCTCCCCTTTTTCACAGCCACTCTTTTTCTTTTATAGTATCGTGACAACATCGAGACGGTGTGACCTAATTCGCGAATAGGAGAAGGAAATACAAGGGTAACATCTCCACGCTACGGAGATGATCTTGTGCACGCGCTTTGGGCATTAAGAATCCCAAAAGTGGCATCTCAATGCCATTCCTGTAGGATTCAACATTTGATAAGCTGCATCTATAGCATTGAGATGCCAAGGACAGCGTCTCAACGCTATCCTCTCGAGCATTGAAACTTCAACATGTCTTCTCTTCAATTCCAAAGCTCCAAAGATGCCTCAAAGCTTCAATTTCTCTAATTTCTTCTCCAAATGACCAAATTTGCTTTACTTGATCGAATCCTACAAAATAAACAATTAAATACATGAAACCACACATTGAAACCAAAAACTAGCAAGAAACTAAGCCTAGGAATAGCATAATTTGTTTGCTATCACACCCTCTCACTGGTCTGAGAGAGACTTAGTTTATGGTTAGATCATAAACAAATTGTTCATTAGAGGATCAGTGGTTACTTAAGGTATAAGATGTAATTACATGGGTAAAACAGACTTTTGGCCCAGCTGTAATTACGAACAACTCATGAAAGATCAACTTGCATGTAATGGTTATATCCATGGACACAACTTATCCTACAATGCATAAGAGTGCAGCTCTAGGTCTATAGTGGAGTGACCTAGAGTTAATGATTGAAAATTAATTGATTAAATAGTTTTATTAATTAATTTTTTATCATTGGAGCTTATAATCTGAAGGTCCATATGGTCCTCTTGCTAGCTTATAATAACACTAAATGATCAATTAGTTGAAAGAAAAATTTGAAATGTTCAAACTAATATTTAATATATTAAATATAAAAGAGAAAAATATATTTATTGTATTTGATACATGAAATATTAAAATGATTAATGTATATTAGATACATTAAAGAAAAATATATATATTTGAAATTTGAATGAGATTCAAATAGGTTAAATATATATTGTAAAGGATTTGAATGAGATTCAATTAAGTATAATATATACTTTAATATATTATATATTAAAATATAATATTTTAATTATGGCAAAGATTTGCCCTAAGTCTCTATAAATAGGATCATTGGGTTAAGCTATGATATAGATCCTCTCATCTATAGAGAATTAGATAATTCTCTCTAGACCTCTTCCTCTGAAATCTCTTGTGGATTTTCTTTCAAGAGGCTCCCATAAGCCTTGGTCTTGTGTTCGAGTCATAGCAAGGAAGACTTTGTGGAAGCCTTGGAGATTCGACCTCATTCGAGTTGGAGCAAGAAGATTAAAGACCCGCTAAAACTTTCTCCATATTTACTCCAATGTAAGTTTGCTTAACCTTTAGTTTTGATTAATTCTAAATAAATCAAAGACAATTCCAATGCTTCTGCTACGGAGTGAAACGTTCATTCCTAACAGAAGGGAAAGCCCTACACCTTATTGCCTCTGAAGCTCCGTGGAGTCTCATTAACTATATATAAGTATCAAGATGCTCCACATGATATGTATTACTATCGTAAAGGTGATGGTTGGTACCTTGAACTTTCAAAGAACTTTTCCCCTCAGGATCTCATTAGTAAAGGGAGGATCGATGATAGCACACAAAAGGATATTATTCCTCAGCTTATATTCTTGCTAGTTTTGGGTTTTCAAATGTGCTTTCATCTACATAATTTGTTTATTTTGTAGGAATCGAGCAAATACAATGAAATGGAGAAATTGGGAAAGATAATCGAGTATTTGGAGCGCAAAGGCATGCTTTGGAACAATAGGCGCGCACAAGGGTCTTTCCTTCTGTAGCGTCTCGACGCTGCGTATCGCATCTCGACGCTACCTCATATTTCCTCCTTTATTGTACAAATTAGGGAGCAACATTGAGACGCTATCCCTAGCGTCTCAACGTTGCCACGACAATATAAATTATGAGTTTCGTGTACGAAAAAAGGGAGACCATTTGGAGAGGGACCAGTCCATAGTCAATTTCTACCTCATAATTGGGAGTAATGGAGCATTATTGAGAGCCAAGGAAGACATTCAAGGCTCGAGATCGCGACATATCACCACGAGAACAAGTGTGGCACGTGTTAGAGAGTTTTTCCCTTATTTCCTATTTAATTTGTAGTTTTCGCTTTTAGACTTCCGTATGAGTTTAGCATTGTAATGTGGATTTTAAGGATTGAACTCATGTGTTTAAACTTGATTGTGATAGATAGTTAGTTTTATTTCGAGATTTATAAATTCAACTCTTATTTATGCATGCTCGTTGTTTTGATTAATTCTTTGGCCAATAGTTAATTGTGTATGGTTTGAATTATAGCTTGGGAGAGTAGAATTTGAATCTAGATTGGCATGCATAACTATTAGTAAGCTTGTGCATGAGAATGAATTGTTTGCTAATAGAAGCTGTTAAAGAAATCTTACAATGTCATGTTTAATTATGAAATTTAGACTGGAGAGTTGATTTAATAATTAAGCATGAATTTTAGTTGGGCTTGAGACAACCAATTCAATGTATTCATGATTTCTTAGCTTATAATAGTTGAACATATGAATAATCTCTTAATTCAATTAGCTTCGAGTTTCTTTGCTAAAACCAATGTTAAAAAAGGGTTCCCTCTAAGTGTCTCCAACATTGTAAATACATATCTTAGTTACCTTTATTTTCCCTCTTGATTTTGGCTTCTCTAGATAAAATTAGGTGTGAGTAATTATAATACTTCATTTTCCCTTTTGATTTTGGGTTCTCTAGATAAAATTAGGTATATTTCCAAATTTTGTAAAGCTGTTATTGCGATTAACATCCTTATAGATGTAATCCTCGTCACTAGAGAATAGGTATCAAAGAAATCTAGCCCTTCTTTTTGACAAAAGCCTTTAGCTACTAAACGGACTTTGTATTTATCAATAGTGCCATCAACCTTTAGCTTTCATTTAAGAATCTATTTGCTTTCAATTGGTTTACTTCCAGGAGGTAAATCAACCAATACTCATGTATTATTTTGCAAAATGGATTCTATTTCATTATTGATAGTTTCCTTTAAATAAGGTGTATCCGAAGATGACACAGCTTCTTGAAAAGTTTGAGGTTCACCTTCAATCATATAAGTTATGAAATCAAGTCCAAAGGAAGTAGCTTTCTTTGCTTTTTTGCTTCTTCTAGGTTCAGACTCAGTTTTCTGATCGTCTTGACCTTTCAAAGAGCTAGCCTCGTAATTCCTTTTGACACCATTACTTTTGTGTCTTTCTTCTTTCAAAGGAAATATATCCTCAAAGAATTCCACTTCAATAGATTCTATAACAGTATTATTGTTAATATCAGGTATTTTTTATTTAATTACCAGGAATCTATAAGCAGCACTATGCATTGAATAGCCTATAAAAACACAATCAATTGTCTTAGGTCCCAGTTTGGTCCTTTTTGGTAAACGAATTTGTACCTTTGCCAAACACCCCCACACTTTTAACATTTTATATGAAGGTAACTTTCTATTCCACACTTCATAAAGCAACTTATCAGTCTTCTTATATGCAATTCTGTTCAGAATAAAATTTGTTGCAAGCAAAGCCTCTCCGCACAAATTATGGGGTAAACTTGAACTATTTAACATGCAATTAACCATGTCCTTTAAAGTTCGGTTCTTTCTTTCAGCTACACCATTTTGCTGTAGTGTATAAGATGTTGTAGTTTGATGGATTATACCATTAACTTCACAAAATTCATAAAGTGATGATGATTCATATTCACCACCTCTATCTGATCTAAGCACCTTTACTTTCTTCTGAAGTTGATTTTCAACTTTTTCCTTATATGTTTTAAAAACATCTACGGTTTCATCTTTACTATGTAATAAATATACATAGAAATATTTACTACGGCCATCAATGAATGTGACAAAATATTTCTTATCGCCTCTTGTGGGGTACTTTTCATGTCACATACATCACTATGGATTAAATCAAGTACCGCATTACTTCTTTTCACAGATGAAAATGACTTTCTAGCAAACTTTGATTCAACACAAACTTTGCATTTGTGTCTATTATCAATGTTGAAATTAGGCAATAGTCATAAACTTACAATTCTATGTAAAGAATGATAATTGACATGCCCCAACCTAGAATGCCATACATCACACAACTCAACAATATAAGCAGAAGAGTTGTTATTATTATTTTGGGGCATTTGTGCCAATACTAGGGGTGTTCATCGGTCTATCGACATAGGTTTTGGGCGAAAACCGACGCCAACCATTGATACATCGATTTTCGTCGGTCAGTTTTTGATGGTTTTGGAGTGGTTAGAGACATCGACCTACCAACCACACGGTCAGTCAGTTGGTTTTTGTCAGTTTTTGTAACTCTGACAAACTGAACAAAAATAAGTGAGAAAGGGATAAGAAAAGAGAAAAAAAAAAGAGAAGAGAGAAGAAATAGAGAAAAAAAATAACAGGAAATGAAGAAGAGATGGAGAAAAAGGAGAAGAAAGAAGAAATCTTGAAAAAAAAAAGAAAATAAGAAGGAAGAAGGAAGAAGGAAGAAGGAAGAAGAATCGACTCTTTTTATAGATTGTTGGCTTCGTGGATATGCGCAAATATGAAGATCACAAGTTTGAAGAGTTGTTGGTGAGAGAGAAGAAGAAAGATGAAAGGAGGAGAAGAAGAAGAAGAAGAAGATGTTGAAGAGATAATAGAGAAGAAGGGAGTATGGTGGAAAAATAAGGGAAATCGAGAAAAGAGAAAGAGAAAAAAAATAGAAAAAATATATATATATATATTTATAATAATTACCTCCCTTGGGAAGAGGAAGACCATTAAATTGGTATTCTTCTTCCCATGAGAGGAAATTTGCAGCTAGTACTAGAGATTAATTCTGTTTTAAATTGTAAAAATCAGTCGGTTGGTCGGTTTGGGTTATTATTGAGTTGGTCAGTTTTGTCAATGAGCAAAACTGACTCCGACTGATTGTGGCTAAAAACCGACCGACTGCTAATGATTCGGTCGAGTCCGTTTTTAGCCTAACTTTGTTCACCCCTAGCCAATACATTCAGTTTGAACATATCGTCATTCAGATAGCCTTTTACCACATACATATCATCATTTGTCAGAATAAATTTATCTGACTCAAATATAAGCTTGAACCCATTCTTATTAAGTAGAGTTCCTGACTCTAGATTCTTTCGAATCTCTGGCACATGCCACACATCATTGAGGGTAAGTATCTTTCCAAAAGTCCATTTCAGTAGAATCTTCCCTTTGCCTTCCATAGAGGTAGTTGAAGCATTTCCTATGTATAGCTTATCGCTACCATCTAGCTTTTAATATAAGATAAACAATGACTTGTCCTTATAAATGTGCCTAGTAGCACTAGTATCAATCCACCAACCTTTGGTGTTAGAAGCCATATTTACCTCAGAAATGATAGCAACTAGATCGTCATTTTCCACAACATTGGTTTAATGGTTTGAACTTTGTCTCTTTTTGGGTCAATAAGTTGCAGCCGTATGGCCACTCTTACAACAAACCCAACAGTTTCCACGAATGCGTTCGTTGACGTCATTCCTTGGTCCAAGATTCACATTTTTCTTCTTGGATTGTTGCTTCTTGGGTTCACGCCTTGAAGCTTTAGCAACATGACCTTTGGCTTCTCAACTTCTAGTGGAACATTGTCTCCTTTTCTATTATCCTTTTCTATCCGGAGTTTAACAGCAAGATTCTCCATGAACAATTCCTTTTGCTTGTGTTTGAGAAAGCATTTGAAGTCCTTCCAGGAAGGAGACAACTTCTCAATCACAACAACAACTTAGAATGGTTCACTGATGTTCAATCCTTCATTTTGCAAATCATTAATGATAATTTGCAATTCTTCCATTTGATTGACTACCAATTTTGCATCAATCATCTTATAATCTAAGAATTTTCCTACAAGGAATTTCTTAGTACCAGCATCTTCCAGCTTATACTTCTTGTATGATGCCTCCTACAATTGCCTTGAAGTATTGCAGGCATTGTAATAGACATTATACAAGGTGTCTTCAAGACCACTAAGTATATAATTGCGGCATAAGAAGTCTAAATGTATCCATGCTTGCTTGGCAGCTTCAGTTTCAGGAGTGACAGCTTCTGGTGGGGTAATTGGGCATTCTCCTTCAAGATGTGAGCAAGGTTCAACGTAGTGAGATAAAAGATCATTTTTTGTTGCCATCTTTTGAAGTTTTCTCCCTTGAATTTCTCTAGTTTTTTAGCATGAGTTTTGAGGATGGTTATATGAGTTTAGTTATTTTTATTTGATTTGTTTTGATAGATTTAGTTATGTTTATGTTTTGATAAGCTTATGCATTTGGGAAGAATATGGATTTTACTTTGATTATGAAATGTTTGTTTATTATTGTTTTTTTACTGTTGCTGTTGTGATGTTCATTTGTGTTCTTTTTATGTATAAAAAAGATAAAAGATGATTTGCACTTAAGGGGCCGTTTGGTTCAAAATTTCTTATATGCTTGGAAATAATGGATGCCTGGAAATAAGATGTCTGGGAATAAGATTGTTGGAAATCATTGATTGCTATGTTTGGTTCTACACCTGAGAATACTAATTTTTATAATAATAAATTATATTTTTATCTTTTTATGAGATTAATTTTATAAATTTTATATAATTATCATGTATTAATTAATGAACTCTTCAACAAATAGATGTAAATTAATTGATCATAATAGATATATAATTTTAATTGAATAAATAATTATAAAAAGTTATAATTTGTATACAAAATTATTTTAATTAAATAAATTAAATAGATTGCTAATTTATTAAAGTTTCAATAAATATACAATTACATTAATTTAGTTTATTTTTATAAAGGAAAACAAATTCAATTTTACCCATAAAAACATGTCACAATGTGTCAATTTTCACTCTAAACTTTTAATTTTTACCTGTAAACTAATGAATAACTTTATCAAAACTTACAAATTTTAACAAAATGTAGTTCTAACATTGTTTTTATTTTTTTATTTTTAAATCTAATCAATTTTGTACCATACCTATGTCTTGTATAATTCATTGAAAGCATATGAAAATACTTTTTTTAATGAATTTTCAAAAGAAAAATTATTGGATGATAGAAATTGCAAAATTTTTATAAGTTTAAGGTTAAGATTGCAATACTTATCTAAGTTTGGGTATAATTTGATGAAATTAAAAGTTTAAGGTAGAAATTGATACAACTCGACAAACTTAGATGTAAAAATTGATTTTTTTTAATAAATGAGAACTCATTGTGTATATTTTTAATCAATCAATTAGTTATAATTAATTTATTACAATTAAATAATTAATTAGGTTAATTCAATACATTATTATAAAATAATTTTAATATAATCGGGTTGATTATAAAAATTAATCTAAATTAATTAATTTTAATATAATAAATAAATATATTTAAAAGAAAGATGAATATTAACAAAAATAAGAGAGAGAAAGAAGAGGACATAAAGAAAACTCATGCTTTTGCAAGGTATCAAATACCCATGGGAATAACCCATTCTCATGGCCAAGCCTCCAAACCTTGTACCAAACAAGGGTATCCAAAGCCCTTGGCCATTTCCATCCTCAAAATCCTTGTACCAAACAACTCCTAAAAGTTTCAACAAATGTGTAATTGCTTAAACTTTCTTAATTAATGTGAATTTTGAACAAAATAATGGTAGATTTTGTGGATAGATTTCAATTAAGTAAAAAAAAAAAGAATAAAAGAATTTTTTTTTTTGAATTCAACAATATTTGGAGATGAGAGGATTCGAACCCATGACCTCTTAGTCATAAGCACATACTTCATGTCAGTTGAGCTATGCTCATGTTGAACAAAAAAAAGAAAGTTTAGTTCAAGTTAAAAGAGAACTAATTCTCTATAAGGAGTATATTATTGAAGTCTTAGTTCAAGTTTATGTGAGGTTAAATGTTACTAGTTCTCAATATGGAGCATGTTATTGAAGTTTAGATAAATATATTTAGTAGTGTTTTGAGTGTAGGGTAGGTGAGATGAGAGATTGTTTTGATTATTTTGAGCGTAAGGAGATGAATGAGGAATTGTTTTGATCAATATATAGGGGTGAGTGAGTGCTAAGAGATGTATAAAAGTATGGAAGTTGATTTACTTGTTTATGTTGATTTCATTTAGTGGCACTATAAACTTAAAATTTGATTGTTTTTGTTAATTAATTTTTTTTTTTTTTTTTGTTAAGTTTCAATGAGTTTAATCATGAACATGATAACTTCTAAGTTTAAAGTTGAATTGTTTTAGTTCCTTATAATTCGCTAGAAGTTAGATGATTTCATTGGTCTATATATACTTCATTATAGTGTTAGATGTCTATGAGTTAAATTTTAGGTAAATGTACATATTTGTGTTTTTGGTTAAGGAAAAGTTACTTATATAGTTTTGTAACTTTGGTTTACTTAGTAAAGTTTTATATAGTTTTGTAATTTTGGTTTACTTAGTAAAGTTAGATTAACTTAGTTGCTTTCTTAAATTTGGTGTTTTGCTTATATATTTTTGTAATTTAATTAGTTAAGTTTTGATATTATTGTTTATTACTTTTAAAATGTTAGTTTACTTGTCATGTATTTATAGTTTTAATCTTATGTTCATGTCTTTGTTTTTCTTAGGTGGGTTGAGTCAACATTATTTTGAAAGCATGCCGAAGATTACACATGAAGCTTATGAGAACCTCTTATGTTCATTAAACTTTTGTTTCTAGATTAGGTTTATTTGTGTTAAAGTTTTATTTTTATCTTGTATGAATTTATGAACAAAGTGTAATCAAATTTGGTTTAATATAAAGTATTATTTGATGTATTTTATGTACAATTTGTTTTAGGTACAACATGTTCGTATAGTGAAAATCTAGACAAAAATATATTAAAATTAATAAAATAACCAAGATAAGCAACGTTGACCAAATTTGCGGTTTAGTCAGCATTTCCAAGAAACGCTGACTAAACGCCATTTTCCTTTCCTTGAATTGCCGACCAAATTGCATTTCGTTGGTTTCAAGAACTGTCGACACCAATGTTTGGTTGGCATTTCCTAGAAATATAGACCAAAAAGTGGCGTCAGCATTTTCTGAAATTGTCGACGCCACCAATATTTGGTCAAAAAAAGCTAGCCCGTTAAGGATCTGTCAACGACACTACCAACACCAGTTTTGGTGTTGAAAAAGATTTTTTTTGACCGTTTTTGCGATTTTTTCGATTGTTTTTGGCGTCAAAAATACCCAAAATTCTTGTAGTGCCTCCTCTAGTCGGCCTACTTCAATATGAGGTCGAGGAGGTGTGACATTCGCCTGTTCGTCGAAAGTAACGATCCTGATCTGAATCCTCCCCATCTTCATTCAAGTTTTTATTATCCATGTTTCTGTTCATCTCTTTACTAAGTAAGGCAAATAGATTCTTCAAGCAAGCGTAGTCTTTCTCACAGACGACGCCAACTGTTGTTGCCAAATTTTGGATAGGAGATTGCACTTCGTGACAGCAACGGTAAATTTATGATTTAGAAAAAGAATGTTGTGTGCAAGATAAGAAAAAATCTGCACACTGGTGTGATGTAGGCCACACAGGCTCCGATGCTTAAGTCAGTAAGAGAATTAAGAGAGAATTAGGGTTCTTGAGTGTTTTTGGTTTTTAAAATGAACTTACTCCTCTCTCTCCTCAAGAGAGAGCTTAAATACCTAACCTCTAGGATTTTTTATGCCCTTGCAGGATTAGGATAAAAGAGGATCAGAATGGGCTGGATCGGGGCTGCACGAGCTAAGGGGAAATGAGACAAGGCCCTAAACTGGGGCCTTGCCATGTGGTCAGCCTTGGCTTGGATCGGGGCTGCACGAACTTGGCCCAAGTTCGTTTCTCCTTTTCCTCGCTTGTGGTCCGGCCTTCGTTTAGTTTCGATCCGTCTTGATCCGTAATGGGCTTTTTTTGCTCCGTTTAGCCTCTAATTCTTATATTTTTCTCAACTCGTCCTTGTGGTTCAATTTTACTCATAACAGTTACTATCCACTTCAACTCAAAAGATATCATTGACATCATTTACAAAATCATTCACAAAATAATTTTTTTACACAACAATAGTTACGTCAATTTACATGAATGATGTTGCAAATGATGTCAGATATGTTTTTCAATTTTTTACACATTAGCTACCGTGTTAAAAATCTTCAAGAGTATTTTTTAGAACAATTTCAAAGTTCAAGAGTGAAAATGAAACGTTCAAAGTCTAGGGAATTGAAAACTATCCCAAACCTCAGCGGTATTGTGTATAATTTAACACACAAAAAAAAAAAAAAAAAAATCTCAAAACTAGTTTTTTATGTAGCAAAGAGATTTTCAGTATAATTGTAAAAACCACGTAACGTTTTAACCAATTTTCTAATAATTGATAAAAAAGATAAGGAACTTTTTATTTTTTATTTTATTTTTTCATTTTTTACCAATTTTTACTCAGCGTATGAATCAAAGATTTTAGTAAGTAAAATGTAATTTCATCGAATGGAAGCTTGAAATTAGATATTCATTTAACTACAAGTTAAAATCAAATGTTGATTTTTTTTTTTTTAATTCAACAACATTTGGAGGTGGAAAGATTCGAACTGATGGCCTCTTAATTCATAAACACATACTTCATGCTAGTTGAGCTATGTTCTTGTTGGCAATCAAATGTTTAATTTGACAAACCTAAAACTTTGAAGAAACATTTAACTTATGTGTGGGGTTTGATATTGCTTAAGGTTGTGAACAAATTAATTGAATCTATGTTTGATACATGAGTTTATTTATTCTAGTGTATGAAAATACTAGTTAATCACACCAACTATTGAAATTTATATTCAAGACTAAACAAATGCACAATCATAATCTCACAAAAAAAAAAAAAAAAAAGATGGTATGAACCAAAGTTTTGTGAATGAGATTTGAGAGAATCCAATTCTTCTTTTAATTATTTTGAAGTTGTGCATAATGAGGAAGCCCTAACTTTATATAAAGGCTAGGTTTTAGGGAAAGTAGTTTAAATTACTAGGGTAAAACCAATTAACCTAAGATGAACTAAGACTTAACTAACATCAACTTAAAAGTAACTAAAAGAACAAACAATAATGATTAAAATAGTTTTGAACATAGCTACAATAATTCTCTTCATCCTATCTATTATTTTCCTACACAATTTAAACACAGGATACACAAATTCAGATCGTTAAAATCCAAACATGTTTTATGATTAAATTTGACCTGTCAACTAAAAATAGTGTATGGGCAAAATTTTATTAACTTTTATTAGTTGGATTTTTCTTTAAAATCTTTCAAAAGGAAAAAGGAAATAAAGAAAAGAAAAGGAAAGGAAAAAACCTCTTCATAACCTCTTTTTCTTTCTTTTGGAAAATCAACTTTTTCACATAAAAGAATATACTTAATCTCTCAATTGTCCATTCAGTGACTGATAACTCTATCTCATATTGTTGTTTTTATATATATAATTGAATTCTTAGTGGACCCTTAATGAACCACTTTTAATTTTTAATTAATCAACAAGTTTGTCATTTAGTTCACACAAAAAAATAATTAAAAAAGACCACCCAATTAGATAGTTCACCAAAGATTCCCACTCAATTAATTAAACTTAATTACATTTTTCTAAAAAAATTGATTTTCTCTTAATGGCCTTTTTAAAAAAATGAACGTAGGGCCTCACATGGACGTAGCCAATTTTTTACCCCCTTTCCCCTATATAGAAGACACGCATATGAAGTCAATCACAATGCTCCAACGTTTTACAAGTTCTTCATCCGACTTCTCTTTTTTTTTTCTCTCTCATCTTCTTCTCCAAAACTTTCTCTCTCATTTGTACTTCCATAGCTCGGTAACAAGATGTCGGTGTCATTTTCAAAGTCGAGGCAAACGATGAGTGACTGTGATCGATGTATTGTCGAAAATTCAGTATTGAAAAATTGTCTAGAGTTCGAGCCATGGCCTGAATTCAAACGAAGACGTAGGTGAAACATATGTGTAACTACTACTGTTCTGAGGACAATGGTCCTCATGGCAAGTCTAACGCTTGGCTAAAACATACATACACATATATATATATATATATATATGTTCTTCTTCTTCCTTTCATCGATTTTCTCTTTCTTTTTTTTTCTTTTTTCTTTTTTCAAGTATCAATCTTGTGTTACCTTTGACTAAGTGTTGAAGGAAATATTTATGAAAGATGGGAATTTTACTTTTGTAAACTTTCCAATTTTGAGCAATATTTCTTCTAGTTAGTTTAGTAGACAGTAAAATTTTTCTTCTCTTTTCTTCCTTTTAAGAATTCATGTGGGGATGTGTATGGATAATTTTCTGGTTGATCTGTTTGGATTCTGAGAAAATGTAACCCTGGTTAGTTTTTGCAAAACTTGGGAAAGAAAAATGCAATAGGATAGAGCAATATCAAATATATGGTTTTTAGTGGAAGCTGATATTAACAGTCTTTTAAAAAAAAAAAAAAAGAAATTATATCTGCAATTTCTTTGTTACATAATATTAAAGAAACGTTTTTAAAATCTTAATTATGTTGTAAAGATTATGTAGATATTCAAAAACATGATTTTCTTTTTATGAAATTTGGCTAAGGATTTCAAGTTGGCTCTAGAGTTGTGAAGATTAATGAAGAAAATATGAATAAATAAGTTAAATGATATTGTTTTTTGGGAAAAATAAAGTAAGAATTACAAAATCGCCATGTATTGGATTTTATTTCGAGGAGTTATGTAATGAGATTATCTTTCATTTTTAATTTTTTTTTTTTTAAGTTCGATAATTAGGGGAGGGAGATTGAACCATCAACCTCTAGCATAATAATTAATGTCTTATTTTATTAAATTGACAATTATGTATTGAGATTATAAATTACTTGATTATTTACTCAAGTTCTAGATTGCCTTTTTCTTTCTTTAAATTTATCAAAAAAAAATTTGAGTTCAAGTTCTAAATAGGTTAACATTATAAGAACAATTAATTTTTTACATATGAACTGAGGAGACTAAATTTAGTAAAAAAATTTGCGTTTCCTATATCAGGCTCCTGATTATTATCATTTAGAGTGTCGTAATTGTAATGAGATTTTCCCAACATAAATTAACTTTTAAAAAAAAAAAAATTTTCTTGTCAATATAAAGAAAAAACGATTCAATGTGGTAATTTTTTTAAAAAAAACTAATGCAACATTGCGATTACGGAGGTGAAAATTCAAACTTTTATCCTACAAATTTTTTTTTTGGTGCCTTAATCAATAAGCTAGGTTAAGATTGACAAGATTTGACATAGTAGTAGAGCAATAAATCCTGAGTTGAAAAGATTTTTTTTTTTTTTTGAGCTCAACAACATTTAGAAGTGGGGGAATTCGAACCTTTAACTTCTTGGTCGATGGTACATGTCAATTATCGCTGAACTAAATTCACTTTGGCAAGTTGAAAAGTTCGCTAGTTCATATTCATACAATGTGTCAAAATTTTCGTATATATGTTAGATTTCACAAATCAAAATTAGTATCCAAGCATATCGAGCATACATGTGATGAGGAGTAATGTGGATATATTAAATAATTTAATTTAGGAAAAAATTATTTTTAACCTTAAACTTCTAACTTTGTCAAATTAAATTAACTCACAATTAGAATAAGTGTTTAAATTAATACCTCAACAATAAAATATTCGAACCTAACTAGAGAATTAAGTAGGTAAAAGAATTCCTCAAAGTTTGTACTTCTGACCTAACAAGTTAAAAGCCTTTCTAATCCGTCAAAATAATTAATCAGCCCGTCTGATAACCATTTGATTCAGGGGTGGATCCATGTAGGGACCAAGAGGGGCACGTCAAATTATCATTTTAATATATATTTATATACTTGGCGTACTCATATCATAAAAAAGACTCTGATATGTTGGTCAAGGGGGGGCACGTTGGTAATCTGTTCTCTTGGGATCTCTATGTGTCAAGCTACTTCTGTGGTTTTAAACTTCAATTTTGAATTAATTTTACAATACATGACAATAAAAAATAGGCTAAATTATAGAAAATATCCCTGAACTTTGTACCTTGTTTCAAAAATACCCTTGGACTTTCAAAAGTTTCATTAATATCCTTAGATTTTCAAAAAAAAGTTCAAAAATACCTTTATAGTTAGTTTTGGATGGAAACCGTTAGTACTTTGTTTCAAAAATACCCCTAAACTTTGTACTTTGTTTCAAAAATACTCCTTAACTTTCAAAAGTTTCATTAATACCCTTAAACTTTCAAAAAAAGTTTAAAAATTCTCTTACCGTTAATATATGGACAGAAATCGTTAGTACCTCATTTTAAAAATACCTTTGAACTTTCACATTAATACCCTTAACCTTAAAACAAAAAAGGTTAAAAAAATGCCCTTACTATTAGTATATGGATGAAAACTGTTTATCTACACCTGATAACTCCCTATTCTATTTCCTCTTTCTCCTTATTTGCTTCGATCCATAGCTTAACACTTCTCTATTTTTCCTCTTCTTTTTTTTCCTTTCTTTTTCAATACCCTCATACTTTTTTCTTCTATTTTTCAATCTCTAAAACTTCCTTCATTTCTCCTATATTCTTAAATATTAGAACTTTAAATAAATAGGATGAGCTCCCTCTCATTTCTAAGCATGCCCAAACACCAATATAAGAAATTTCAACACCCAAATAGTTAATGACTTTGAAGTTATTTTGAGTTGGAAAAGAATCAATTTGAAAACAACTCATATAGATACCCTCATTTTTTCTCCATTTGTCCAATTCTCAATCATAAGGAACTTTCTTAACGGACCACAACAAATAGCCTAATTTGAACTGCAAAAAGGATTGATAAATCTTTATCCGCTACGAATTTGGTAATGCATATGTTTTCTTTCTTTTCTCTCCCACTAGATGTCCTCAAATTATGACCCAAATTCTCAACATGTCTCTCTTTCTGCGTATTAAACTCAAACATACTAACTCAAATTACTAACGGTACAACCTTGTTAAAGCATTTAAGTCCTATGGTCCCTTGGTGGTTCCATTTTCTCCTTTCTTCTTGCTACAGTCTATATACCTTGATTGAATGGGGTAGTTTTATTTTTGGTTTTTGAAAATTATGCTTGTTTTCTCACCATTTCTCTACAATGGTTTTCATCTTTTTTCCAATAGTTTTTATCTTTCTTAAGAAAACATTTGAGTTTTTAGCCAAATTCCAAAAACATAAACAAGTTTTTGAAAACTACTTTTTATAGTTTTCAAAACTTGGCTTGGTTTTTGAAAACATATGTAAAAAGTAGAGGAGAAAACATGAAAACCAATTAGTGGAAGTAGTATTTATAGACTTAATTTTCAAAAACTAAAAATCAAAAATCAAATAGTTATCAAATGGGGCCTAAATATTTATAAAAATAGTCGTCTAGTTAAAAAAACTCTCATAGCTAGCTAAGTACAGGTCTTAAAAAGAACATGGAAACCTTAATCATTGAAGGCATTAATATCAATGGTTCAAATAATTTAGACTTTAATTTCATGAGATTGAAAATTTAAGTTCAGCGTAAAATGAAAAAAATAATTTTTTACTTCAAAACTAATTTAATTGTTTAGGCCCGTTTGTAACCATTTGGTTTTTGAAAATTGTGCTTGTTTTCTCACCATTTCTCTACCTAGTTTTCATTTTTCTTAAGAAAATATTTGAATTTTTAGCCAAATTCCAAAAACAAAAACAAGTTTTTTAAAACTATTTTTTTTTTAGTTTTCAAAACTTGACTTAATTTTTGAAAACATATGTAAAAAGTAGATAATAAATCAAAGAAATCCATAAGTGGGAGTAGTGTTTATATATAAGCTTAATTTTCAAAAATCAAAATAGAAAACTAAGTAGTTATGGAATGAGACCTTAGATTTTTTAGTTTGGTGATTATTTAAGTCCATCAACCTTATCATTTTTCCTACTTCTATCTCATTAGACTCTCGATTTAGTAATGTTTTAATTTTATATTCTCTGTACTTTATTTTTATTTTTGGAGAAATAAGTAGATTTACTAACATTCCTTATTTTCGGTTGTTATTTCCATTCTCAAATTTGAATATTATTATCGTAAAATAATTTAAAAAAAGATGAATATAGATTTGGAAATTTTTAACTCTATTTGATAACGATTTAATTTTTTTTAACTTACTTTTGTTCCTAAAAATTAAACTTATTTTTATTGATTGTTCCTCTATTTATATAAAAAAAAATTATAAAATAAAGATCATATATGGTTAACCATTTATTTTTTTAGTTTTTAGTTTTCCTATTTTTAATTTCTAAAACATTAAAGATGTTTTATTTTCTATTTTTATTATTAATGAGATGAGAACTAAAATAGAATTTGAAGACGAAAATTTGGATTGGTACGTATCTAAGGGAAGAACAATTCAAAGTTAAATATCATTTTAGTCTCTACTTATGTTTAGTATCAATTCAAAGTTAAAATTTCAAAAATAGCATTTTTTTTTGGTTAGTTTTTTCTTTCTTTTAACATGGGTGATCATGAGTGCTCATTAATGATAAGATATGTATGAAAATTAATTGGTTAACCATAATTAGGTTGACCAAGATTTTTAGCTAATTTACTCCACTAGTCTTTCAATTTCCTTTTACCTAATTCATACCCATTATAAGTAGTCTAATACAATATAATCAACTCATTTATCTTTCAACTTTATGCTAAATGTTAGCTCATAACACCCAATAAAATTGTTATTATTTCATAACGATGAGGGACAATTTTAGAGATTAACCAAATTAAATTAAGAGATTAAATTAAAAAATTTCAAACTAAAGAGACAAAATTAAAACCAAACACAAACGATAGGACCAAAAGTGGTAATTTATCCTAAATTTTAAAGGTTGTTCTTTACATAAATTGAAAAAAGAAAAAAAAAAGAATCCAATCCTAAGAAAATCAGTTACAGAAAGTTACCAATGAAATATATAAAAAATAAAAAAAAAATAGAGAAATTAATTTTTACCCTGGTAGAGGTTAGTGATCCAATCTTTTAAATCTTAAACTTTCACTTTTATCATGTTTTTCCCTGAATTTAAACAAATTGTAAAATCAATATTTCCTCAAAAATAAATTAGAATATATATTTTCATCAAACCAACCAGTATATTACACAAAATTCAACCTAAAAAAAAAACTCAAAATCAAGTAAAAGCAGTTATCTAAAAAAAAAAAAGTTAAAAACCCCAAATACTCAGCAACAAAAATACCCAAACCCTAGTTACAAAATCAAGTAGGAAAAAAATAGCGAACTTAATGACAAAATGTCCCAACCTAACTAAAAATCAATACAATATAAGCGCAAGTGAGCATAGCTTAGTGGTTGACATGTATTCCTTTCTCTTTAGGTCAGAGGTTTAAATTCTCATATCCCATATTATATATGTAAGCACCACCTATCAAAATTATAGAAATAATCTTATCTAACCCCAAGAATAACCAAAAGCTAGCCATAATTTTTCTAAAATAAAAATTAAGAAAATAAAACTTTACCTGATGAGGATATTAATTTCACCATGTATTTAAATTTAAGATTCAATTTGATGAAATTGAAAGTTTAGAATACATACTAAATTTCAGATATAGAAGTAAAAAAATCATATAATAACTAGTAATTAGGAATAGTGTCCCATACTATTATTAAATTTTAAATATTCAATCCAACAAATTATTCTTTCCCTATTTTGTTGAAAACTTTTTATAGACTTGCAAGTTTTACAGTGTCTTATGCTATAAAAAAGGTAATACATACTAATGGAGATGTATATCTTAATTATCCACCATTGATCTTTTGCTTTTCTGGCTGTGCCACTATGTTTGTATGCCCACAACCCTTCCTTTGAACAAAGGATCACATCTAACCTCCTCTCAACTAGCATATAATAACTAGTAATTGGGGTTTAGTGTCTCATACTATTATTAAGTTTTAAATATTCAGTCCAACAAATTATTTCCCTATTTTGTTAAAAACTTTTTATAGAGACTTGCAAGTTTTACTGTCTTATGCTATAACAAAGGCAATATATATAATGGAGATCTTTCTTACTCGTACACCATTGATCTTTTCTTTTTCCCACAATCCTTCCTTTCAACAAAGGACCACATTTAACTTCGTCTCAATTAGTCACCTATCCATCTACTCTCAGTCACATTGAGAACTTGGTTCTCTATCTAGGCTAACTTTTTTCTCTAAATAACACTGCTTATTCGATAAAGCTCAACTATAAATCACATTATAGGATATAGTTGGTGTCGACCACCCTTTATTGCACCCTTAATAACCATTCTCATGAACTATGTTCTACAAAATCTTTCTATCAAAGCACGTTACCATGTTTGATAGAGCTCTAATCATGGACCAAATTATTGACATAATTAGAGGCATCTAATAATTTACATTCAAAAGACCTCATTCGAATAGAGATATTGTTCTTACTTATACGCGTGAATCTTACTCTCTTCTATCTAGTATGAGACTATTTTTGCATTCTTGACGCTCTGGTATTTTTATGGTTCAATTTTGACATTTCTTTGGGTTGAGCTTGAGTTTCTTGTTGGTTGAATTGTGCGTAATTTGCTTTTTGCTTTTTTTTTTTTTATTGAGTTCAGTGTAATTTGCTTATTTAGTTTTGAGAAGGTATTTAGTTGTATCACTATTTCAACTTTAGGGTTTATTATGAATTTAGGATGAAATTGAAAATTTAAGATAAAAAAAAAGTCGGCAAACTGAGGCTAATACAACGGGAAAAAAAAAAAAAATTTTCCCAAAATAAAATTTAGATGTATTTTTCCCAAAGAAAAGATACAAAATAACCAAGTGCTAGCATTTATATTCTGCAACAATGAAAGTAAATTTCAAATGTCCCCCGCTTCAATCTCACTTCTTCAAAGTTTTTATTTTATTTTTCTTCAAAATAATAATTATGAGAGAAATATATCTCCTTACTATTAACATTTTGGCTGCTATTGATCCATGTATTTGGTTTCATTTTTTTCTTTACACAAAGTTTCAATTTTATCATTGATCTTTTATTAATTTTTTTTTTGAAAAAACTCTTTTCATTATAATGCCAAATGGAATTAATAGATTGAAAGTAAAATTGAAACTTGAAACTCTTAAAACATTAGAAGTAGAATTGATATTAACTATATAGGTTAGGAGTAAAAACTAAAGCTAAAAACTTTGCCCACATATGTATATATATATATATATATATATATATATAACAAGTATGGCGTATGAGGATTCTAACATCAAGGAAAGTAGTTGTTGTAGGTGAAATTGGACCAAAGAATAAGTCTTAATTGCATGCAAGGAGAATCGGAAGCAAAAAGGCCCAACAGGGAATCAAAAACGGACCTGAACACCAAACGAACCGGACTGTCAAGAAAGGAAGGAAGGTAAGTTTAGGCCGAAGCCCAAACTCACTTGGTCGGCCCAGGCATGCCCCCGGCTCGATTCTCCTCAGTCTAGAGGCTTCGGTTCGCCCTCTTCCTAATTTGCAAAGGACAAACAAAAATCCTAATCAAGAGGTCATATATATACCTTTTTTCATCCTTGAGAAGTAAGTCCAATTCTCTTTTAAAACCCTAACTTGTTGCACTCATCATTCTCTCTTGCTAACTTAAGCATTGAGTTCTTTGTAGCAAGTACTACACAGGTACCCAGGTTTCACTTGTCTTGTAGATCATGCTATTTCCCTAAACTACAAATTTATGATTGCTTTCACGTGAAGGTCATGTGCGTTGCCCTGTCTGAATTTTGGCAACAACAGTTGGCACAGTCTATTGGAAAGACAAGAGTTTTCTTGTGAAACCTATATAGAGAAAACCCAAAAGAATGAGTAATCAAGTGAACAGAAATCATCGAGACATCGATAGAGAATATTCAAATGGTGACCATCATCCACGAAGGATGAGGCCGACCACCCCTCTTCGGCCTCTACTCGATGGTCTTCGATTGGAAGCATTACAAAAGCAAGTGAATGACATGAACCGAAATCTTGCTAAGATTATGAGTATCTTGGATAAGCATAATTTGACCGCAAAGGCTCAGGACGATGTGCTTGTCAGGGATCCTACCAAAGGGAAAGCACCAATGATTGAAGACATAAGAGAAAGCAACGCCCCTATCCAGAAACCAAAGGTAAAGCTCATCCTTGGGGGAAACCAATCGAGAAAATTGCAAGAAGATGAAAAACTTGAACAAGCAAGGTCAATGTACTGCAGTTGGTGATCCAGGTGGTGCCGATAAGCCTGAGCCAAGGATGAGGCTGACCCTCTAGTCAGCTAACTACGACTGCCCTAGTATTAGCAAGCACCAATCTTCGAAGCATAATCAGGAAAAAGCAAATGATAAAGCTGCACTATTGAAGATCCAACAAGAATTGTGAGCTATTCAAGAGAATGTCCAGAAACCTCGAGAGATTAATGGTTTTGACCTAGAAGCCTTGATCGAGCAAATTAATTCTCCTTTTTCAGACGAGATCATGGAATACGACATCCCAGACAAATTTAAGGTACCTACCATAAATGCTTATGATAGTAAGAGTGAGTAATTACCAATCGTGGATGAAACTCCACGGAGTTTCAGAAGGGATCAGGTTTCATGCTTTCTCTTCTACTCTTACTGGGCCAGCTAAGGAATGGTTTAGGAGATTGAAGAAGTGATCCATTGATTCTTTCAAAGAACTAGCCTGATCTTTTGTAACCCAATTCTTGGCAGCTAGAGATCAACGTAAGCCTCAAATGTATCTGCTTATGATTAAACAAGGACCAAGAGAGAGCTTACAAGAATATGTTGCTCGCTTCAACAACGAAGCACTTGGAATTGTAGGATATACTAACATAGCAGCCTTAATTTCCATAGCAACTGGACTGTAGGATAAGAGGCTTCTAAGATCAATTGGCAAAAAAGAGCTAACATCCTATGTGGAATTCATATCAAGAGCACATAAGTATATGAGTGTTGAAGAATTTCTGAGATGAAAATGAGCAACTACTGAAAATAAACGGAAGATTGACAGATCTCATGACCAAAATAGATTCAAGGAGAGTTCGTACTCCAATAATAGAAAGCGAGGGACTGATGATAGAGAAAATATACGTCTACATCCATCATTCCTGAGAAAATATTGATGGAAATTTAAAATACCAACTTGGTCAAATATTCGAAGAGGATAAAGACGCCCTCTAAGGAGCGAGATGAGTCAAAATACTGTCTTTTCATCAAGATCATGGACATACAACCTAAGATTGCTTCCAACTAAAGGATGAAATAGAAACATTGATCAGAGAATGATATCTAAAAGAATATTGATAGCATGCAAAAGTGTGATATTTCTAGGCCTATATTTAAATTAGTTTTGTGCTATTTTTAGTGGGCTTTCATACTTTTATCTTATGATTTGTAGAATTCAAGCATTGAGAGCCAAATCAAAGAATTAGAGTGGTTTGGAGACAAAAACAAGCTTAAAGGAAAGCTTTTGGGCCAAAGAGACAAGGAGAAAAAGTGCACAAGCAACTAGGCCCGAGTGCATAGCATTGCAACGCTATACAGAGCGTTGCAATGCCATACATGCAACCCTTCAAACTCAGCGACAACACAAAGAGCGTTGCAACGCTATGTATAACATTGCAACGCCAGCTTCGAAAATATTTTTCTTATTTATTTGATTCGAATGGATAGCGTTGCAACGCTGCCCCTAGCAGTACAACGTTGTCTCGATAGTATAAAAAAAATTTCTTTCGTGCAAAGGGAGTTGTTTTTTAGAGAGGAATATCCTAATTCCAATTGAATCACTGTCTTACGAACTAGAGGACACTTTGGAGAGCTAAGGAGGAGACTCAAGGCTCGAGATCGTAGGACATCATGACAGGAACGAGTGTTGGCACGTGCCGTACAGTTTTTCTCTTTTCCCTTTACTTTATTTTCTTCAATTTTAGGATTCTTTGAGCTAAACCTCTTGTATTAATTTGAGTATTTTAGACTCTTGGAGATTTATATTATTAGATTTGTTTGATTTTGAATTGTTGTATATCATACCGAGGATTTATGCATCTTGTGTGTTTTGTTTAAGCTTTTGGCCGTGGCTTATATTTGTTAAATTAAGTTTAGCTTGAGAAAGTAAACTTAGTTTTATAACTTGGATGCATGACTAATAATAATCTATTGCATGAGAATGAGTAGGTTATTATTAGAAGCCGTTAGAAGAATGTCGTTAATGCCATGCTTAGTTGTAGAAACAAACCGAGAGGTTGATTTATATCTATGCATGAGTTTGTTTGAGCTCGAGAGAGTCAAGTAGATAATTTAGTAATTCTTGGCTTATGTTCGCTACATGTTAATACAATTTCTTAATCAATTGAAGTCATGCTTCATGTTAATTCTCTCCAATCTTTTCTCTAAATGGACTCCAACCTTGTAAATACTTCGCGTAGTTTTATTTTCTTTTCCTCTAAAGTTTTGTTTCTTTAGATAAAATTAGGTGTGAGTAACTATGGTACTTAATTAATCTAAGAACTCCAATCCCTGTGATCAACCTTGGCCATTATTACTACAAATTTTAGAGGTCCGATTTATACATATATTTGATAGACCCTTTGATAAGCTCTTTGTCAAATTGGCGCTGTTGTCGGAAATTGACATGTTTTAGTTTAATTAATATCGTGGTGTAAGTGCTTGATTTTAATTTAGAGTGTAAATAGTGTATATTTGTATAGTTCCCTTTTTTTAGCTTTCTTGTAAAGTTGTTTTGCTTGTGTAGTTGTTTAGTTTTCTTCATTTTGTTGTTATATTTTTCTTGTTGTTTTTCTTTTTGTTCTTGATTGTTGTTGTATTTTAGTAGCTTAGTTTTCTCTTTTGTTTGAGTTTCTTGTATAGTTATTTTCTTTGTTGTTTCTGTTTGTCTTTAGTTTTAGTCATTTATTTGCTCTCTACTTTGATTCGGGTACATTCTTAATCATTTGACTAATGAATTCTCTGAGTTGTTATTGAATAAGGACCTGTTGGAGTGAGTGCTTATAGAGGATTGCAGCGCGGGCTTGAACTCAAATTAATCTATTACATGAGTCTCATCTAGCCAAAGACGTTAAAGAAAGCGCTTCTTGGGAGGCAACCCAAGTTTTCTATCCCTTTTTCTTTAGTTTTGTTTATTTGTTTTCCCTTTTAGTATAGGTAGTTGATTGCCATTTAAATCTCGTTCCCATTTTGCAGGACCTCGATCATTTTGGTGCTCTCTTTGTCCCATCTCATGGGCCCCGCATGGAGCGATTTTCCCTTCATTTCAGGCCAATTTTGTTCACTCATTTTTGTCATTGTTCTTACATGCTTTACATTATTTTTTTTCATTGAGAACAATGTAGATTCTAAGTTTGTGACTGTGCAGAACTTAATAGTCTTGATAATTTTGAGCATATTTTTTTCGATTTTTGAGCATGTTCTAGATGAATTATATTGCATAATCATGATTAGGACGACTTATGATGTGGTTTAGATGATAGTTTTGCAATATTTTGGACTCTAAAAACATGCCTTGAATTGAGTATATTTAAATTTGTCTTAGATTTCCTTGCAACACATTGAGCACATAACAGATTGTCTATTATGTTCGAATGCTTAGGATAGTATTATTGAGTCCAGAGGTTGTTGTCACCCCAATAGGCTTAATAACTGATTAAAGTCAACTTGCATGATGGTTTGTGATTGAAATCTGTTGAATGAAAAACTGTCTTTATTGATTTTTGCATGTTTGAAGAAAATTGTGGCATGTTTTATCAATAAGTTGTGCTTAAAGTGTGGGGATCAAAAGAGCTACAACCACTGTGATCAGTTAGGCCATCCATTAAGCGAGTGCTCTGGATAAGGGTCCCAACAATAGAAGTGTGTAAGCTAGGGTCTCAAAAAGAGAAAGAAATAGACAAGTTTAGGTGTTAGTAACTCCAGTTAAAAATATGCTTAAGTAGATTGCTTGCTTAATTGTGGAGAGACTAGAGATTGGAACTTAAGGCTAGTGTAAGGGAAAAACTTTTTTTAAGATTCTGTAAAACTGTCTAAAGCTAGTAGAAACTAATAGAAATGAGGTTAGGCACACATACACGCAAGAGATAAAATAGTTTAAATTTAAATTGCTTGATGAAAGGGTGTGTTGATGTTTCTTTCATTGTTTTTTGTTGGTTGGACCATTCGGGCTAGAGTTCTGATTATGCAATAGAAATGCATTATGTGGTTTTGCTCTATTTTGCTTAAGGACTAGCAAAAATCTAAGTTTGGTGGTGTTTGATAGCATGCAAAAATGTGTTATTTCTAGGCTTAGATTTAGTTTAGTTATGTGCTATTTGTAGTGGACTTTGATGCTTTTATCTTATGATTTGTAGAATTCAAGCATTGAGAGCCAAATCAAAGAATTAGAGTGGTTTGGCGACAAAAAGGAGCTCAAAGAAAAGCTTTTGGGCCAAAGAGACAATGAGAAGTAGTGCACATGCAACTAGGCCTAAGAGCATAGCGTTGCAATGTTATACAGAGCGTTGCAACGCCATACAGAGCGTTGCAATGCCATACATGCAACCCTTCAAACCTAGCAGACAACACATAGAGCGTTACAATGCTGTGTATGCATTGTAATGCCAGCTTCGAAAATATTTTCCTTATTTTATTCGAAGGGACAGCGTTGCAACATTGTCTCAATAGTATAAAAATAAGTTTTCTTTCGTGTAAAGGGAGTCGTTTTTCAGAGGAATACCCTAATTTTGATCAAAGCATTGTCTTGAGACCTAGAGGACACTTTGGAGAGCTAAGGAGGAGACTCGAGGCTCGAGATCGCGGGACATCATGATGGGAACGAATGTTTGCACGCGTCGTTTAGTTTTTCTTTTTTTCCTTTACTTTTTTTTCTTCAATTTTAGAATTCTTTGAGTTGAACCTCTTGTATTAATTTGAGTATTTTAGTCTCCTGGAGATTTGTATTGTTAGACTTGTTTGATTTCAAATTGTAGTATATCGTATCAAGGATTTATTCATCTTGTGTGTTTTAATTAAGCCTTTGGTCGTGGCTTATATTTGTTAAATTAAGTTTAACTTGAGAAAGTAAACTTGGTTTTAGAACTTGGGATGCATGACTAATAATAATCTATTACATGAGAACGAGTAGATTATTGTTAGAAGTCGTTAAAATAATATCGTTAATGTCATGCTCAGTTGTAGAAACAGATCGAGAGGTTGATTTATATCTATGCATGAGTTTGTTTGAGCTTGAGACAGTCAAGCAGATAATTTAGTAATTCTTGGCTTATGTTCACTACATGTTAATACAACTTATTAATCAATTGAAGTCGTGCTTCATGTTAATTCTCTCCAATCTTTTCTCTAAATGGACTCCAACCTTGTAAATACTTAGCTTAGTTTTATTTTGTTTTCCTCTAAAGTTTTGTTTCTCTAGATAAAATTAGGCATGAGTAACTATGATACTTAATTAATCTAAGAACTCCAATCCCTATGATGGACCTTGGTCACTAACTGCAAATTTTAGAGGTCCGTTTATAAATATATTTGATAGAGTCTTCGACAAGATCTTTATCAAATATCTGGCACATGATGATCACAGAAGGCTGAGGCCGACCAGAGATGGGCGAGGCCAACCAAATGAAGATCTCTCACAAGAAATCAGAACTATTTTTGGAGGTCCCATATGAGGAAAATTGAGCCTGAAGATAGAGGTGTGTATTTTGTCCACATTAGTAAAGAAAACCAAACTTTAGAATTCACTAAAGTTGAAGCAATAGGCATACTTCAGCCACATAATGACGCTTTTGTAGTTACTTTGCCCATTGCGAATATAAAGGTTCATAGAATTCTCATTGATGGTGGAAGTTCTGCGAATGTTTTCTCTAGAAGCATTTAATGCCATGAAGCTAGGAAGAGAACTCTTAAAATCCAACTCCACACCATTAGTAGATTTCGGTGGAAAAAATGTGGACTCTTGAAGGTTGTATAGATCTTCTAGTTACGTTTGAAAATGGACAGAATATGGTAACCAATATGAACAACTTCCTAGTTGTGGATTGCATGACAGCTTATAACGTGATCTTGGGAAGGCCGACCTTACATGAGCTCAAAGCAATAGCTTCTACATACCACCAGCTGCTGAAGTTTCCAATCTCAAATGGAACAGGAATAGTAAAAGGAGAGCAAAAAACTTCCAAATAGTGCTATTTCATAGCATTAAAGGAAGTCAAACAGATTCGAGAAGTCACTCCTTTATATCATGAAAAAATGTTTATACTTAAGCATGAACATGTCTCACCAAATTCCTCCTTAAGTAGGGGGCTATAAAGAAGTATGCTTCCCTATTAAACAAAAGCAAAGAAAAATGGGTATGCTTCCTTACTAAAAAAAAAGAAGCAACTTAAATTCCAGGCTCCATAAGTAGCTAAAAAGTAACTCCCAGAGGCCAAAGTAAATAGAAGTCGAGGCTGACCATAGCCTATTAAGGCTAAAGAAGACAAAATTCATTCCCTTAGATTGTAGCTCGGTCCATCGTTGAAATAAAAATTTACGTTGCATTTACTCAAAGAACTTGCTCCAAGAAAAATTAAAAGAAGTAATACTCAAAGTAAGGATGACAAAAACAAAGGGATAGTTTCATTCAAAAAGAAAAAGATTACATTGATGATAAAAAGAACAAACAAGTACAAGATATTGGAAGCCATAAACTTAAGAGAAGCTAATTTCCTGAATTCTCAAGATGTACATTCTCAGTCTCCATATCATCCCCACCTTCGTTATTAGAAAAAATCTTATGGGAAAGCATTTGGATTGTTGCAAAAAGTAGCAAATTCCTCTGCCAAGAAATCAAAGTTCACTGTAGGATGACGACGAGAAGCATGTCGCTTAGACCAAGTCACACTACCCTCTATCACGGTATTTTGCAGGATAATATACTCATCGGTCTTCTTGAATTCCCCAGTAAGAAATTCAACATCAGCCAGATTCGCTTGAGCCCCATCTAACTATGAATGAAGCTTTGCAACATCATCTCTAGAAGACTCGAGCTCAGAATTAGCCTCAACTAGAAGTCAGTTGGCACAAGTTACATTAGCTTGAGCTTGAGTGAGTTCGACACGAGGAACACTATGCGCCTGAAGAGAATTGATTTTCTCAGTCATGTTGATGAACGTTGTAAAAATTCGACCAAAAGCCTAGAAAAGGAAATGAAAAAGAGTCAACAAAGATTCTTGTGAAGAGGAAAGTAAAAGAGGAAATAAAATGAAGACTTACATGACAAATCTCACATAGAGCTTGAGTAAGATCTTCTAAAGGGTTGTCAATCCCAAGCTCTCCTTGTAGGATGACTAGGAGCCAAACCTTGTCAAAGACTAAGAGTTTGACTAAGCACATCAACCTCTCGACTCACACTAGAATAGCTTTCAAGTAAAGTGAAAGCTCGAACCCTGGCTCAAGGCTCGGCCTGAGAAGCAGAAGATGCACAAGTCCAACAAGTCCTCCATGAATCAGTAATGGAATAACGAAGAGGAGCAAGTGGAACTTCGATCTCGGGGTTCTCATCTTTAGTGAGGTCAGTAATAGCAGCTCTAGAGCCTCTCCTTGAAGTTTTGGCCTCTCCAATTTTCTTCTTTTTTGACTTATTGCTCATGAAACTAACACATTAACTGGACGAGGAGGCATCCTACAAAACATTACAATGAGGGAGATTATAAGAAAAATATAGAATAGAAACCGACCCTACCCTTAGAGGCCGAGGTCAACCTTGCCCTATGAGGCCGAGGCTGACCCTGCCCTATAAGGCTGAGGCTGAGCAACAAAAAAAAAAAAGAAAAAATATATATCACCTCTGGAGGAGGAAGGTGGAGCAAGACCTGTAGAAATCAAATTACTTTGGAAAACAAGAGTAAGACCAATCCGAACACTATTTTCAAGCTGTCGAACAATCATAAAGAAGTTCTTAATAGTAGAAGAGCGGCAACTGTCACAAGGAACTGGGAAAAAATAGAGAAAAAAATATCATTAGTTCACAAAATAATCTCAATGGTTCCAAACAAGAAAGGAGAATAAAGGAATGCTCACCATATTCTCCAAATCTCATTGGAACCCCAAGCCAGCTCTCGCTCACAAAGAACCAACCATTCTTCCACTTATGAACCAAAGTTGAACCACCAACAAAAATCACCCTTTGGGCACTCAAATAGTAAAAAAGATGGCCAAAGGAAGGATTATGACTCAATTTATGCAAAGACATAAAAGTATGAGGAGTTAAAGAAGACCCATCCCCATAAGTTAGCCATAAGATGTAGAAACCGATGAGGTGGTTCCATCCTTTTGGAACTATTTGGGTGGGGGCCAAACGGACAAATGTTAAAAAGCTTTTTAGAAAAAGAGGTAAAATAAGGTAAACACCAAAAGGAACCATAGCCAAGTAAAAAACCATTTATCAGTCAGGAGGATTATCTATGCAATCATCAAGGCTAAGAATTCTCATATAAATGTTGTGAGGAATATCATATTTAGACCTCAAATGCTCAAGTTGAGCCGCAGTCAGCAAAGATGATAAACCTTGAGAACGTACAAGAGAAACATTGGCATCATTCTTAGGGGAGGAATGGACCTCTTAGTAACTAGTATAGACTCATCTCCATATGAAGAATCCCCAACTTTAGGAGAAGTGGTAGAATATTCATCACCAAAAGCTATATAAGAATAATAAGAAGACATGGAGACCCACCTTAAAAGGAAAAAGAAAAATTTAGAGTTGAAGGATGAAAGATGGAAATGCAGTGGAAAATGGAGATGAGAACCCTCATATAAGTAAAAAGATGAGGGAAAAGAAGAGATTTGAATTCAAGGCACACCAATACATACATACATACATACATACATACACACATACACACACACACACACACACACACACACACACACACACACACATATATATATAGGCCGAGGCACACCTACAAGCGTGCCTCTGCCTCGGCTGGCCAAGGATAGCCTTGGCCAGCCCCACCTAATGCTCCCAACATGCCCACTATTCCCATTGAAACCTACTTCATCTTCACTCTTCCATGTGTCCCAATCTTTTCAACCCATGAGAAAGTGTCACATGTCTCAATCCATGTCTCCACATCTTGGCTAATGAGGAAGTACCACCTAGGGAATAAACACATCTAGAAGAATTAAAGAAGAAAATACACAACCAGATTATAATTGGTTACCTCTCTAGAAATTGATTTTCATCTTTCTAAGAGGAGAGTAATAATTATAAATTACCTCCCTAGAAATTGATTTCCATTTTTCTAAGAGGAGAGTGATAATTCAACAATTACCTCCCTAGAAATTTATTGTCATCTTTCTAAGAGGAGAGTAATAATCATAAATTACATCCTTATAAATTGACTTCCATCTTTCTAAGAGGAAAGTGATAATTCAATAATTACCTCCCTAGAAATTGATTTCCATCTTTCTAAGAGGAGAGCGATAATTCAACAATTACCTCCCTAGAAATTTATTGTCATCTTTCTAAGAGGAGAGTAATTAGCTTAAATCACTTCCCTAGAAATCAATTCTCATGTTTCTAAGAGAAGAATCATTTAATAAAAAGAACTAGCCTCCCAAGAAATCGATTTTCATCTTTCTAAGAGGATGGCCCTAAACTGACATTTTCTCCAAGAATTCGATATTCGTCTTTCCATAGGAGAATCTTAGACCTATGGAAGACTGAGTCATTCCCACGAGGTTTGACTTGCAAATCCTAAGGATAATTTGAAGCACGACTTTCGAGCCCTGACATTTTCTCCAGGGAATCGGTCTTCACCTTTCCAGAGGAGAATCTTAGACCTATGGAAGACTGAGTCATTCCCATGAGGTTTGACTTGCAAATCCTAAGAATAATCCAAAGCGAGACTTTGGAGCCCTGACATTTTCTCCAAGAAATCAATATTCATCTTGCCATAGGAGAATCTTAAACTTATGGAAGACTGAGTCATTTCCACGAGGTTTGGCCTAGAAATCCTAAGAATAATCTGAAGCAAGACTTTGGAGCCCTGACATTTTCTCTAAGAAATCGATATTCATCTTTCCAGAGGAGAATCTTAGACTTATGGAAGACTGAGTCATTCTCACGAGGTTTGGCCTGAAAATCCTAAGAATAATTCGAAACAAGACTTTGGAGCCCTGACATTTTCTCCAGAAAATCGATATTCATCTTTCCAGATGAGAATCTAAAACCTAAGGAAGACTGAG
Source organism: Trichosanthes truncata (assembly GCA_033996785.1). Classification (NCBI taxonomy): domain Eukaryota; kingdom Viridiplantae; phylum Streptophyta; class Magnoliopsida; order Cucurbitales; family Cucurbitaceae; genus Trichosanthes; species Trichosanthes truncata. The sequence continues at coordinate 28,263,532 of JAWPNB010000004.1, read as the reverse complement.
TCATCCCTACAAGGATTGAGCGGCGAATCCTAAGGATAACTCAAAGTACAATTTTGGAGCGCTTAAACTTAAACATGAGTAAAATTAGAGCAAAGAGATCATACTTGCAAATTGATTTCCACATTGTAGGCCTATAATAACAAGTCACACCATAAATTCCAATTAGAGAGTGGGGGCTAATGTTATAGGTGAAATTGAACCAAAGAATAAGTCTTAATTGCAAGGAGAATCAGAAGCGAAAAAGCCCAACAGGGGATCAAAAACGGACCCGAACACCAAACGAACCAGACCATCAAGGAAGGAAGAAAGGTGAGTTTGGGCCGAAGTCCAAACTCCAGGCCCAGGCTGACCAAATGGTCGACCCATGGGGGGCATGTCATCTCTCCTGTCTAGAGGCTTCAGTTCACCCTCTTCCTAATTCGCAAAGGACAAACAAAAACCCTAATCAATTGGTCATATATATACCTTTCTTCAACCTTGAGAAGTATGTTCCATCTTTTTCTAAAATGCACTTATCATTTTCTCTTGCTAACTTTAGCATCGAAGCCTATGTGGCAAGTACCACACCAGTATCCAAGTTTCACTTGTTTTGTAGGTCACGCTCTTCTTCTGAACTACAAATTTACGATTGTTGCCACGTGAAAATCAGGTACGTTACCCTATCCAAACTTTGGCAACAACAAGAGTAAATGTCAATTACAGCTGAATTATGCTCATGTTGACTGCTCATAACATTTTTGAACCTTACAATTCTAAATCCAATTTTATATTTTTCATTAGACATTTGAAGCCAACCATATACGTCTGAAGCATCTTGGTGTAAAATTTTCATGCATATTGATGCATTTCAAAAAATATAGAACTAACGATATAAAATGAAAAGATATTTATGAATAATAGCAAAAAATAGAGAAATAGTTGGAAAATAAAACACAAGACTTTACGTGGAATTTGAAAAATTACCAAATATTAAATAGAAAAAATAAAACGAAAAAGAAAAGTTGACAATATATATATATCACACACATATACACATTATATATTGACCTGTGAAGTATAAGTTATACTTAAATCGGCAATATACTCTTTATTTAATTTATATAAATTAACAAATTTGCAAACGAGTTAATATTTTATTTAATATATTGAATTTTAAACTTGATATAGTAATGAAATTAGTATCTCTTAAAAATTAAATTAGAAAGTTTTGTCTGAACAAATATCAAATCACACATACTTCAATGAAGAAAACACTTCAAATCAATTCATAGTACATTATGGATAAATTTGGACAATAGGATCAAGCCCAAAAGAGATAGAGGACAACTAGGACCAAACTAGGATTCATGTAGAACCTAAACGAGAATTGGGCCCGAATGAAGAGCTTGCTGGGCCAGAAAGCCCAAAAGCTCAGCTCGACAACACATGTGGGCGTGTGTTCCCAAGACCCAATGTACTTCAGAGAAGTCTAATTTAACCTAAATCCAATCCTATTCTAGAAAGGGAAAGGAAACTCTAGGTCGACCCTCATATAAATAGATTATGAAAATGCCATCGAAGGTAATTCAATTCTCACTCTCAAACTCTTAGTTTGCTACACTTCTTTCCTCTTTGACTTAAGTATCGGAGTGTGTGTGACAAGCACCACACTGATGTGCAGTTTTCTTTGTTTTGCAAGTCACTTTTTTCTCCTAAAAAATACAAATTCACTATTGAATCACGTGCAGATCAGGTGCGTTCTCTTTGCCCGAATTTGCACATCAACACATAGTACTACTCAAACTCAACCATGCAATAAAATGTCAAAAAAAAAAATCTACACAGTAATAAAATGTCAAAACCTACCGAAAGCATCCAATGGCACCTAAAGAAATAAGGAAACTTATAGCTAATTACAAATATACTAGCTACAAATATACTCACGAAGATATCATAACGTTCAATCATAAGAACGTCTATAGCTAACTGCAAATATTAACGTTCAAAATTCAGAGCCCAATTTAACGAAATTTAAAATTAATGCACCAAGCTAAGCAATAAAAAAAAAAAAAGTAACATATGTGAATAATTTGAAACATTGAAATCAGATTGATTCTATTGAATCTCTTTTTAATTTTATTAAATGGAGAAAATCTCATCCTTAATAACCTCCCACCAAAACTTTCCATCAGTTAGGCCCCTTTTTTATAACCATTTAGTTTTTGAAAATGGTACTTCTTTCTCCTAATTTATTTACTGTAGTTTTCATCTCTATTAAATAAACACAAGTTTTTAGTCAAATTTCAAAAATAAAGACAGATTTTTAAATTTTTTTTTTTTTTTTAATTTTTAAAACTTGACTTGAATTTTAAAAATATTTGAAGAATTAGATAACAAAATAAAAGAATTTTATATGTGGAAGTAGTATTTATAAGTTTAATTTTTAAAAATTAAAAATAAAAAATCGAATGATTACCAAGCTGGACCTTAATTATTGAACGAAAACCAGTGGAAAAATTGTCAAACACTAAAATCCAGTCTTTCTTGAAAATGGAATAGATACCAATTATAGCTTCTAAGAAAATCAAACATGGAATCTTTTTTATTATGATTATTATTATTCCCCCATTAAGAAAGCCAATTGTTCTTGCGTCCAAAAAAAAAAAAAAGCCAATGGTTCTGGTTCTCTGGTCCGTACATTTCTGTTTGTTAATGTGATGAAATTAAAAAAGTGTAACTTTTTTTCAAGAAATAATTAATACTTAAAGGATAAGGACGATGATTCATCAGTCTTTATTAGCTTTCAAAATTTGCTTTACTTTTTACTATTATGTATCACTTGTCACCATGTGTGTCTCACACTTTGGTGGGAAAAGACTTCCAACTTCAAAAGAAATAATATTAAATAATATCAAAATAAGATGTGAGCCAACTCATTACCATTTTTCTATTGGTTTGTGACTCATCAAAGACTGATAGTGAGCATTATGATAATTACATAAATCCCCTCCAGTTGTTTCTAATTTTTGAAAATGTTGATTTAGTTTTTTAAACATCTCTATTATTTTTGAAACTGTAAATCAACATTTTTATCTTTTAAAAAAATTGGAATATTAATCTTTTTAAAAAATTATGGGACGCTAAGATAAATTATTCATGTCAATCCTAATACAAATAACAGTAAAACGTAACAGAAGGATCAGAATTTGCAAATTTGCTATATGAATTTTTTAGACATTTTCTTTACAAGATGTGTATGATTTACAATTTTTATAACTATGTGGTGTGTTTGGTAATTTTTTTAATTCAACATGTGGGAGTGGAGATTTGAACATCTGACTTTTTTGTCGAAAATATATGCCTAAACAAGTTGAGCTATGCTTAAGTTGACTAGTGTATTTAGTAGTTATTTCATATAAGGGGGGAAGGGTGGATAAATAAGATTGGAAGACAAATATTCAGCCATGCAAGAGAAGAGAAGATACTTAGTATCCAAGTAGCCAAATGTACTAAAGTTTATAAAATAATTTTTTTTTAAATAAAAAATTGTGGTGTGTGTGTGTGTGTGTGAGAGAGAGAGAGAGAGAGATTTTGCTTATTTTTTAAAGTGTTTCTCAATTAGGGTTTTGAATTTGACTTTGGTTTATTGTTATATGATTCAAAGTGGGTGAAGGTGAGCATTATGATAATTACATAAATCCCCCCTTATGTTGTTTCTAATTTTTTAAAAAGCTGTTTTAGTTTTTTAAACATCTCTATGGTTTTTGAAAATGTAAATCAACATTTTTATCTTTAAAAAAATAGAACTATGAATCTTTTTAAAAAATTTAATACACATGGAACACTAAGATAAATTATGCAGGTCAATTCTAATACAAATTATAACAGTAAACTTTAACAGAAGGATTAGAATTTGCAAATTTGCTATATGAATTTTTTAGACCTTTTTTTTATAAAGATGTGTATGATTTATAATTTTTATAACTATGTGGTTTGGTAGTTTTTTCGAATTCAACAACATGTGGGAGTGAAGATTCGAAACTTCTTGGTCAAAGATATATTAGATAAACATGGAGTTCCATTTGAAAATCAATTGACAATAAGAAGAGTAACTCATGTATCTTATAAAACTTATGAGGTCTCTTCATCTTTCCGATATGGGATCATTTTCAATGTGGAATCCTTAACATGCCCTCTTAAGATGGTACCTTTTTAGGTTCACCATTCATGGGTCGGATCCTAATTTTTGAGATGGAACCCTATGTTTATTTAATATGGTATTAAAGGCAATGTAGTCTAAACGGGTATTCGGTTCGAAAATTAGGATTTGATTCAAGAATGGTGAAAGAAAAAGAGGCATCATCTTAAAAGGGCATGTTGAGGATCCCACATCGTAAAGATGAAGAGACCTCATAATTTTTATAAGATACATGGACTATTCCTCTCATTGTCAATTGGTTTTGAGATGAAACTTTATATTTATCTAATATGATATATGTCTAAACAAGTTGAGCTATGTTCAGGTTGACTGGTGTATTTGGTAATTATTTCATATATAAAAGGAGAAGAGTTGATAAATAAGATTGGAAGACAAATATTCAGCCATGCAAGAGAAGAGAAGAGAAGATCCCTAGTATCTAGGAAGCCAAATGATAATAAAGTTTATAAAATAATTTTTTTAAAAAAATAAAAAATAAAATGTGTGTGTGAGAGAGAGAGAGAGAGAGAGAGAGATTTTGCTTATTTTTTAAAGTGTTTCTCAATTAGGGTTTTGAATTTGACTTTGATTTATTGTTATATGATTAAAAGTGGGTGAGGGTTTACATCCTTTTGTTCAGATTCTTTCTCTTTTGTTGTGTAGATATCTTTAATAGGCTGTAAAGATTTGAGTCCTAACTTTTTATTTGTCTGAAATTTATCCTTCAAAGTGTTGTAGGTCTCCACTTAATGGAAGCTACCCTTTAAGTGGTTTGTTGGGTCATTTTAGGTGGTCCTACCAAGCATAACTTTCACTTTCCAAACCTAAAATTTGATAGATGCTTTACTTTTAACCATGTGATGTGTCTCATTGCATAAACTTGAAATAGAACATACTACATATAGTAGTCTATTTAGTATATTATTTTGAAAGAGACAATATATAATTTAATAAATTTTCAAACATTTCATTTAATAGTCCTTGAATTTTGTATATTCTACCATCCTTGTTAATTTTTTTTAATAAGTTATTTAACAAGTATCTAATATATGCAGATCTTTAAATTTGTCCATTACTTAGATCAATAAATATCTAAATGGACAAGCATTTGAAACTAATATAGTAGTGATTAAATATTCCATTTTCAAATGGAATTGAATTCTCGTTAAATGAAGAAATGAAGGATAAGAATGAATTAGATTTTTATCTAGTCTAAAATATAATATTTAAATAATTTAACACCAAAACAAAATAACCACAAAAATTTAGAGACCAAAATAAAATTCAAACCTTATTGTATTGTATATATACGAATTGAATATTTTTTTTTCTTTCGAGATTTTGGGTTATACATGTGGCCCTCTTCCATACATATCTACCATTTCTTGGGCTTTAGGAAGACTTCAAATAAGTTTCGAACTAGCTTCATACGAGCCTACTTGATGATTAGACTCTACCAACCCAACAATCTCACCTTAAATGAATAATAAGCTCCTCATCTTAAACATTTATAACAATCACACATACTTGCTTTTAGATGAAAAAGGACTTCTTCTCTAGTTGAATCGATCCAACACGACAACTCTTGGAGGGAGGAATTTTCCATTCATTGCTTGATTCCAAGCTTGTTGCCAATATTGAGACGTCATCTTCTATCTTTACACTTGCTTTGATTATCGTTTAGGTATATGGCCTAAAGCTTTATAGTTTGTACATATGGAATATGAATTAACATTAATTATTTGTTTATATATTTATTTATCTTTAGAACAATATTTATATAATTATTTTTTTGATGAAATATTAAATGTTATTAAAGGTAAGGTTAAATTATACAAAATATCCCTAAACTTTGGGGTAAGTTTCAATTATGTCCTTAAACTTTGAAAAGTTTCATTAATCTTTGAACTTTGAAATTTGTTTCAAAAGATACCATTGGAGATTTTTTTTGGATTAAAATAAGATGGAAATTGACGTGACTGCTAATGTGTAAATTAAATTGGAAGACATATGTGACATCATTTACAACATTATTTACTTAAATTGATGTGAGAGTTGATTTATATAAAAATTAATTACATAAATGGTTTTAACAATATTTTTTTAGAAGAAATAAATGGTAACAATGATCTTAATTTTCTATATAGTTGTAAATAATATCACGTACACCTTCTAATTTTACTTACAAGTGGTTTGATTCAAATTGCTAACCGATCACAATATGGGTAGCTCTTTTTGTCCTTAATTTAATTAATATATTTTTCTCTTTTTTTTTTTCAATTTATTAGTAGATTAAAAGGAAAATAGGCAATAATTTTCTTCTAGGTGTAACATTACTAACCATCATGCAAGATAACTTTCTAAACAGTTCCTAGTCCTTTCGAGGGGACGACAAATTTCCATATCATATAATCAAATTATAAGTCTTCAAAACCACAATAAGTAGACTATGTGTTCTAAAAGTGCAAGTCAAAGAAAAAAAATTAATTTAACATAAAGCAGGCATATGTTCTCATATTTCCAAAAATTGCAAAGCATCGTCATCTAAACACATCCTAGGCCAAGCTACCTATTCACAAACAACGCAACAAAATCATCATACATATCATGCTCAAAAAATTTTAAAAAAAAAATCTCCATAAATCATGCTCAAGGCTAGGGGTGTGCAAAAATCGAGTCGAACCGACGAATCGAGCCAAACCGAACCGAACCGACTAGTTTGATTCTTTTTTATATAAAAAAATCGGTCCATCGGTTCATGCATTCAGAAAACTGAATGGTTCGGTTCGGTTCTCGGTTCATATTAGTGAAAAACCGAGGAAAATCGAACCGAACCAAATTAATAATAATAGATATATATATTTTTATATATTTAGACTTAAAGTCTAAAGCCCAATTCTTACCAATTCTATGCCAGCCCACAACCCAATATAAAGCCCCATTTTTACCTATCCCAGCCCACAACTTCTTTTCACGTGGATGGATATTATTTTTATATATATTTTAAAACAACAAACTCTAACCATCATAATCACTTTCATCTCTTCTCCTTCACGCCGTTTCATTTCTCATTTCTTCTCCTCCATGCCGCTTCAGTTCTTCGTTTTCCCTCTCAAGTCTCACTAAGTTTCTTTCATCCTCCATCGCTTGAGCCAGTCGACAACACGCCATTCACTCGCCCGCGTCGATTTCTTCTCTTCCACATTGCTTCAGTTCGTCGTCTTCCCTTTCAGTCCCAGTTTCTTTCATCTTCCACCGCCCGCGCCAGTCGACAGAACACCATTTGTGGCATTCACTCGCCCACACCGATAATCAACGCCATCCACACTCACGCCGGCAGATGACCATTTTTCTCCCTCTCATTTTAGTTTCTCATTTGTAAGTTTAGATCAGTGGATTAACCTAATTTTATTTTAGATTGTGTCTGAAATGTGAATGAATTTGGGTTTAATTTCAAAATGATTTCAAACTTTTTTTTAAAAAAAAATCGGTTATAACCGAACCGAACCGATCTGAACCGAGTCAACTCGGTTGGGTTCAAAAACTGAAACCGATGCACCTTCGATTTTGGTCGGTTTAGTAATCTTTAAAACCGATATGTTCGGTTCGGTCCATGGTTCTGTCCAAAATCGGACCGAACCGAACCGTGAACACCCCTACTCAAGGCTCAACAAAAGTATTCTCCACTCCCAAACTTTAAAACATACATTGTCCTCAAAGTATAAACTACCCAATCTACTCAATCATGTATAAGGACAAAGAAAATAAGAAAGTGAACAATACTGCCCAAGTAAATGAGAGACTCAATATCGTCATCAGAGTTATGGAAGAGTAATTATGGTGATCAAGCTCCTACAAAAACATAACAAAAACACAAGGATAAGAGCATGCAACAAACAAAAAAAAACATAAAGAACAAAACATGAAAACTAAAGAAAGTAAACATGGGTTTGAAAGAGTTAATATCATAAAAGCGGAAGCAATTTTGGATCCTAAGCACTCTAATTGCATCAATTTAATCAAACAAAACAACATGCTCATATCCCAAAAAACATAGTATAAGAACACATACCTTTGTAGCTCAAAATTCTCTTAATCCGTGGGTAATTTCTAATCACAAACACTTTGTGGATCACCCTTAGAGTCTTCCCTACTATCCTCAGGCCTTGGAACGGATTGTGGGATCCTTAATTGAGAGAATTTGGAAGAAGAATGGGTACAGGTCTAAAACCGAGAAAATGTAAAATTTTCTACAAAATTCCATTTACCCATGGTGTTTCTTTTTATTTAAAACAAACCACAAGCTTCTTTAAGCTTTGTGAAGAAGCCAACACATAAGTGATGAGGATAATTCAAGAAGGAGGTGGCCAATTTTGATGAATTTGATAAAGCAAGGAGCTTGTTCATCAACAAATATATTTGGTCCAAAATTCATTCCTAAATGAATTTGAAGTTCCTTTTAATTTTAATTCAACATTAATATAAAATTAATTATAAATTAAAATCAATTTTTAATTAATTAAACAATATAATTAATTTTAAATAATTATTTAATTTAATATCAAATATCAAATTAAATAATTGGACCAATCCCGATTTCTCAAATCGTACGTTCGAACATGAATCCCTACTCATGTTTTAAACCGAACCAATATTTATATCAAATTTAAATATGTCCACCTCTTCTTTATCATAGTTTAATTCATAATTAAGCTATGAAACATTAAGTATATCACATATAATTAACGTTTTCTCCCAAAACCGAATTTGAACAATTCAAATTCTTTTCTCTCAAATTGTTCCAAGGCTTAGTCCGAGCTAGTAAGGGGAACCTAATGGACCTACAGATCATGAGCTCCAATGATACGAGATTAATCGGCCAAACTCTTTAGTTTATCTAATCAACATTCGTTAACCACCAGGACACTCCACTAAAGCCCAGTGGTTGCACTCTCCTCACTGTAGATATATTTCTGTCCACTCAATATAACCATGATTAGTAAGTCGATCCTTCACAGGTCGTTCGTAATTACAGCTGGGTCAAATAAACCGTTTTACCCCTGTAATTACTTCTTGTTCCTTAAGTCCCACTGATCCTCTAATGAACAATTGGTTTGTGGTCCGACCAACAAACCGAATCTCTCTCGGGCCAATGAGAGGGTGGGCCCATTGTTCAAGACCCGGAGTCAGCACTTAAGGGAACAACCTCTCTACTAAACCCTAAAGCGGGTAGGAGTGAGAACCCTTGACTATAAGATGTATACTTGAACTTTATGTATGACATCAAAGTGGATCAAGTTCGAGTGATAGCCAGAACGGTCTATAGTATAAGGATATGGCTGGGTACCTTATCTTGGGAACACTATGGACGCGACCCACTTTGTATAATACTAACGATGTGATCCTGAATTGTTCATGTGGAGACATGAAAGTGGGGGCGTCCTATGCAATGAGTTTGCATAAGAATGAACCTCGAAATAGTCACTTAGACTTTTTAACTCCGTTTACTGTTTTAAATGACTATTTTCATACGATGACCTAGGTAACTCGATCTTAATCCTGATTGTGCTATGAACTCCTGTTTATTCGGGATTATCCTTAGATTTGCATGGGTGAGAGTGGCCCGGTGTTTAACGAATGTTGATTAGATAGGCTAAAGAGTTTGGCCGATTAATCTCGTATCGTTGGAGCTCATTATTTGTAGGTCCATTAGGTTTCCCTTACTAGCTCGGACTAAGCCTTGTAACAATTTGAGAGAAAAGAATTTGAATTGTTCAAATTCGGTTTGGGAGAAAACGTTAATTATATGCGATACTTAATGTTTCATAGCTTAATTATGAATTAAACTATGATAAAGAAGAGGTGGACATATTTAAATTTGATTTAAATATTAGTTCAGTTTAAAACATGAATAGGGATTCATGTTCGAACGTACGATTTGAGAAATCGGGATTGGTCCAATTATTTAATTTGATATTTGATATTAAATTAATTAAATTGTTTAATTAATTAAAAATTAATTTTAATTTAAAATTAATTTTATATTAATGTTGAATTCAAATTAAAAGGAAATTCAAATTCATTTAGGAATGAATTTTGGACCAAATACATTTGTTGATGAACAAGCTCCTTGCTTTATCAAATTCATCAAAATTGGCCACCTCCTTCTTGAATTATCCTCATCACTTATGTGTTGGCTTCTTCACAAAGCTTAAAGAAGCTTGTGGTTTGTTTTAAATAAAAAGAAACACCATGGGTAAATGAATTTTTGCAGAAAATTTTGCATTTTCTCAGTTTTAGACCTTTACCCATTCTTCTTCCAAATTCTCTCAATTAAGGATCCCACAATCCGTTCCAAGGCCTAAAAATAGTAGGGAAGACTCTAAGGGTGATCCACAAAGTGTTTGTGATTAGAATTTACCCACGGATTAAGAGAATTTTGAGCTACAAAGGTATGTGTTCTTATACTCTGTTTTTCGGGATATGAGCATGCTGTTTTGTTTGATTAAATTGATGCAATTAGAGTGCTTAAGATCAAAAATTGCTTCCGCTTTTATGATATTAACTCTTTCAATTGGTATCAGAGAAATTTTTAGCACTCAATTTGCATCAATTTGAGTTTGGTGCGTATGATTTTGAAATCGATTTTTCTGGGTGTCTAAAGTGGAACTTTCGGATTTGGCATCAAAATTGAGCATCAATTTGTAGTCCGTTTTGTAATTTCCTGAGCATGTATGGGCTTTAATGTGTGAAGAAGAGTCTGTAAAAAAATTGGAGTCATTAGAGTCCATATAGGCTTCCAATTTGAAGAGAGAAGGTGAAGAGTTCAAGCTGGAAAACAGAGAAAAAGCTGCTATTTTTTTTCTCTTCTTTTCTGCCCAGACCGGTTCACACATGAGGAAGACGAAGCGGTCCGGTTCGATGGTTTCTGGTCTGGTTCAGGCTAGGTTCAGACCGGTTCTTCACTCTCCAGCCTCTTGGGGTTCGGTTCAGCTTATGTTCGTTCGGTTCAGGTAAGTTTGGCTCGGTTTTTGCCATTTTGAAGCTGGCTAGTCCGGTTCAAGTGGGTTCAGTCCGGTTCTGCTGTTTTGAAGCTGGGTTCTGTTGGTTTTTGGGCCGGTTCAAGTTTTTTAAAGCAGGTTCGGGGCGGTTGGAAGGGTTCGGAAGCGTCTCAACCTAGTTTTTGAATTATTCTTGTAATAATTTAGTTGTTTGCTTGCTCGTGATGCCAAAATCGGTCCACTTTAGTGTGTTTAATTAATTATGCATTGTGAATGTATGTTTTAATTAAATCCTTGTTTGTATGTGCATAAAGTATGCCATATAGATTTTTAAATCCTACCATAGGAAGCATGCTCCATGCATTGAAAGTATGTTATAAGTGTTATAATATACAGTATGCATGTTTGGGGTTTCATGAAAATTAATATAAGAGTTATATTAATTTATGAAACAAATGTTATATGTTTTAATTATTAATTAATATAAGTGTTATATTAATTAAAAAATTAAACATACAACATATAGTTGCCTTAGTAGAATATAATTGTTATATTCAATGATAGAAGCATGTTATAGGTTGTCTCTTTTTATAAGTGTTATAAAATGAGATAGACACTTAAAATCTATAACAAAGATAAAGGCATGCTCACTTAGGGTTAACAAATTTCAATGTGATTAGGAAGTAGGCCTCGATTTGTTTTAATAGTTAAAATAGGTCGATATCTTGTAAAACTAAGGTTACAAGAGAACTCATTTGGTGAAATCCTGTCTAAGGCTGGGGGTATTTAAGCTGACGGTTTACGAAACACCTCCTACCTAGGGATCGATCCGATTCTTGAGTTGGGTTAACCCAGTTTTATGAGCATGCACGCGTGAGATGTAAGGTTTTAAAGCGTTTATCACTTAGACATCATAGGTAAAAATGGTTTTTACCTAGACTTAGGTTATATTGTCTTAGCCGGAGTATGCCTAAGTAAATTTATACTCAAACCGTCTAAAATACTTAGTGGGAGTGAAAAGGTATATATGATATATCAATTTCCTCTTATGCTCTCCGCAAAGTTCACATCGTGAGATTTATGCTCGGCCTCGTGATGTCAATAGGGCATCCCCATTCGAATGGTGTTTGCATAAATCAAGAGCAAGGTGAATGGAGAAAGTATTTATAGTAAGTGGGAGAAGGAAGTGTGTCAACACATCCTACGGTCTCCTCCATTAGGTTGGACCGTGAGATTCCCATGTTCCGCCTGCAGGTTGCCCATAGAAGCACCATCCATTCGGAAGGATGTAACATGGGAATCGATACAACTCAAATTCCAGAAATGGATAGGATCTCCTAGGTCCATTCCCAGCTTTGACTTTCCAATTCAGTAGCATTGTTGGGGCCGACCTCTGAGGTCTGAAAATGGCAGGTCACACTTATAAGAATTACTAAGTGTTAGTGAATTCTCTACCATAGTAGCGATAACTAGAATACTATAGGAATAAGAGTTATTTCGATATTAGCATTTAGTCAAGAATGTCTTGGTTCGGTGAAGGAGTGATTAACTGCCCCTCTGTAGCGGTTGCTCGACTCACTGAAGTATCGTTGCAAAAATAATAATGAGTTTATGGGTACATTATTACTTTTGCTAAATTTCTTAATTGGATGCATGTAATGGGTTAGAAGCAATTCACTAATAGAATATGTTCTATTTTTCAGCATGTCGAACTCTTTAATTCAGTTACTAGCCTCTGATAAGTTAAACGGCGATAACTACGCAACCTGGAAATCGAACTTGAATACGATTCTAGTTATCGATGATCTAAGGTTTGTCTTAACAGAGAATGTTCTCCCCCTCCAGGCTCGTCTGCAAACCGAATTGTTCGGGATGCTTTTGACAAATAGACTAGGGCTAATGATAAGGCCCGAGTCTATATCTTAGCCAGCATATTTGATGAGCTATCTAAAAAACATGAGAGCATGATTACCGCTAAGGAGATCATGGGATCATTGCAGGCGATGTTTCGACAACCATCCTCATCGATCCATTATGATGCTCTCAAGTACGTTTACAACTCCCGTATGAAGGAGGGAACTTCTGTTAGGGAGCATGTCCTTAACATGATGGTCCACTTCAACGTGGCAGAGGTAAACGGAGCTGTCATTGATGAGAAAAGTCAGGTTAGCTTTATAATGGAATCTCTTCCGAAGAGCTTCCTACAGTTCTGCACCAATGCGGTGATGAACAAGATAGAATATAACCTGACTACTCTCTTCAACGAGCTACAGACTTTCAAGTCCCTGTTGAAAACAAAGGGAAAAGAGAATGAGGAAAATGTTGTTACTTTGAAGAAGTTCCTAAGAGGATAGTCCTCTGGGACTAAGTCTGGTCGTTCTTTTTCTAGGAATAAGGGTATTCAAAAGAGGAAGAAGGATAAAGGGAAGGGAAAAGCTCCCGCCATGAGTAAACGCAAGGCTAAAGCCACAGATAAAGGAAAATGTTTCCACTGTGGTGTAGATGGGCACTGGAAGAGGAATTGCCCAAAGTACCTTGCAGAAAAGAAAGCTGAGAATACAAGACAAGGTAAATATGATTTACTTGTTGTTGAAACATGTTTAGTGGAACATGATGATTCCGCCTGGATATTAGATTCAGGAGCCACTAACCATGTGTGTTCTTCTTTTTAGGAAACTAGTTCCTGGAGGCAGCTTGCAGATGGTGAGATAACTCTCAGGGTTGGAACAGAAGAGGTTGTCTCAGCCAGAGCAGTGGGAGCGGTGAAGTTGTTGTTTAGAGATAGATTCATTTTACTAGAAAATGTACTTTTGGTTCCTGGAATCAAAAGAAATCTCGTACCTATCTCTTGTTTGCTTGAACATATGTATAAAATATCTTTTGATTACAATGAAGTGTTCATTTGCAAAAGAGGTGTACGAATATGTTCTGCTAAACTTGAAAACAACCTATATGTGTTAAGACCAACAGAGGTAAAAGCTATTTTGAACACCGAGATGTTTAAAACAGTTGATACTCAAAATAAAAGGCAGAAACTTTCTCCAAGTACCTATCTTTGGCACTTGAGACTAGGCCACATTAATCTCAATAGGATTGGGAGATTGGTTAAGAGTGGTCTCCTAAGTCAGTTAGAAGACAAGTCCTTACCACCATGTGAGTCCTGTCTTGGGAAAAATGTCCAAACGACCTTTTTCTAAAAATGGTTATAGGGCCAAAGAACCCTTAGAACTCGTGCATTCGGATCTTTGTGGTCCTATGAATATCAAGGCATGAGGAGGGTATGAATACTTCATCGATTTCATTGATGATTATTTGAGGTACGACTATCTTTACCTAATACATCATAAGTCTGAAGCCCTTGAAAAGTTCAAAGAGTATAAGGCAGAGGTTGAGAACATATTAGGTAAGACAATTAAAACACTTCAATCAGATCGAGGTGGAAAGTATATGGATTTGAGATTCCAGGACTATATGATAGAACATGAAATCGTATCCCAACTCTCAGCGCCCGGTACACCTCAGCATAATGGTGTATCTGAGAGGAGAAATAGAACCATGTTAGACATGGTTCGGTCTATCATGAGCTATGCTCAGCTGCCTAGTTCGTTTTGGGGTTATGTAGTAGAAGCTACTGCATATATTTTGAACATGGTTCCCTCTAAGAGTGTTTCAGAAACACCTTATGAGTTATGGAGAAGGCATAAAGGAAGTTTACGTCACTTCAGGATTTGGGGGTGCTCGGCACATGTGCTAGTGCCCAATCCAAAAAAATTGGAACGACGTTCAAATTATGCCTATTCGTAGGATACCCCAAGGAAACGAAAGGTGATCTGTTTTACGATCCTCTAAAAGACAAGGTGCTTGTATCGACAAATTCCACATTCCTAGAGGAAGACCACATGAGAGATTATCGGCCTCGAAGCAGAATTATTTTAAATGAACTTTCCAAGGAATCTACAGATAAATCAACAAAAGTTGTTGATCAAGCTGGTCATTCTCAAGAGTTCAAAATGCCTCGATGTAGTGGGAGGGATGTTAGACAACCCGACCATTACATGGGTTTGACTGAAACCCAGGTCGTCATACCTGATGATGACATTGAGGATCCATTGACCTATAAACAGGCGATGAATGACATAGATAAGGACCAGTGGACTAAAGCCATGGACCTCGAAATGGAGTCAATATACTTCAATTCAGTCTGGGAAATTGTAGACCAACCAGATGATGAAAGACCTATCGGTTGCAAATGGATCTACAAGTGAAAATGAGCTCAAGCTGGTAAGGTGCAAACCTTTAAGGCTCAACTTGTGGCAAGGGGTTATACCCAACGGGAAGGGGTGGACTATGAAGAAACCTTCTCCCCTGTTGTCATGCTTAAGTCCATTAGAATACTCTTTTCCATTGCCACATTTTATGATTATGAAATTTGGCAAATGGATGTCAAGACAGCCTTTCTGAATGGTAATCTTGAAGAGAGTATCTATATGGTTCAACCAGAGGGGTTCATAATTCAGGGTCAAGAGCAAAAGGTTTGCAAGCTTAAATGATCCATCTATGGATTGAAGCAAGCATCTAGATCCTGGAATATAAGATTTAATACTGCGATTAAATCTTATGGCTTTGAACAGAATATTGACGAACCTTGTGTTTACAAGAAGATAGTCAATACTATTGTAGCTTTCTTAGTCGATATCCTACTCATTGGGAATGATGTAGGATTCCTGACTGACGTTAAGCAATGGCTAGCGACCCAATTCCAAATGAAAGATTTGGGAGAGACTCAGTTTGTCCTTGGAATCCAAATTGTTCGGAATCGCAAGAACAAAACGCTAGCACTGTCTTAGACATCTTATATTGACAAAATGTTGGTTAGATATAAAATGCAGAATTCCAAGAATGGTTCATGACCTTTCAGGCATGGAATTCATTTGTCGAAGGAATAATGTCCTAAGACACCTCAAGAAGTTGAGGATATAAGACGCATTCCCTATGCATTAGCTGTCGGTAGTCTGATGTATGCCATGCTATGTACTCGACCCGACATATGCTATGCAGTGGGAATTGTTAGTAGGTATCAGTCCAATCCAGGATATGATCATTGGACTGCCGTTAAAAACATCCTCAAGTATCTTAGGAGAACGAGGGACTATATGCTTATGTATGGTGCGAAGGATTTGATCCTCGCAGGATACACTGACTCTGATTTTTAGACTGATGTAGATTCGAGGAAATCCACATTGGGATCAGTGTTCACTCTTAACAGAGGAACAATAGTTTGGAGGAGTATAAAGAAAAGTTGTATTGCTGACTCCACCATGGAGGCTGAGTATGTCGCAACTTGCGAAGCAGCGAAGGATGTTGTACTGCTTAGGAAATTCTTTATTGATTTGGAAGTTGTTCCAAATATGAATTTGCCTATCACTCTTTATTGTGATAATAGTGGTGCAGTGGCAAATTCTAAAGAACCTAGAAGTCATAAGCGCGGAAAGCATATAGAGCCCAAATATCATCTCATTAGGGAGATTGTGCAACGAGGAGACGTGATCGTCACGTAGATCCTTTCGGAGCATAACATTGTTGATCCGTTTACAAAGCCTCTCACGGCTAAAGTGTTTGAGGGACACTCTGAGTGATAGCCAGACTCTCTAGGTCCATGGCTTTAGTCCACTGGTCCTTATCTACGTCATTCATCGCCTGTTTATAGGTCAATGGATCCTCAATGCCATCATCGGTATAACGACCTGGGTTTCAATCAAACCCATATAACGGTCGGGTTGTCTAACATTCCTCTCACTATGTCGAGGCATTCTCAACTCTTGAGAAGGACCAGCTTGATCAACAACTTTTGTTGATTTATTTGTAGCTTCCTGGAAAGTTCATTTAAAACAATTCTGCTTCGAGGCTGATGATCTCACATGTGGTCTTCCTCTAAGAACGTGGCATTTGTCGATACAAGCACTTTGTCTTCTAGAGGATCGTAAAACATACCACCTTTCGTTTCCTTGGGGTATCCTACGAATAGGCATAATTTTGAACGTCGTTCCAATTTCTTTGGATTGGGCACTAGCACATGTGCCGAGCACCCCCAAATCCTGAAGTGACGTAAACTTCCTTTACACCCTCTCCATAACACATAAGGTGTTTCTGAAACACTCTTAGAGGGAACCATGTTCAAAACATATGCAGCAGCTTCTATTGCATATCCCCAAAACGAACTAGGCAGCTAAGTATAGCTCATGATAGACCGAACCATGTCTAACATGGTTCTATTTCTCCTCTCAGATACACCATTATGCTGAGGTGTACCGGGCGCTGAGAGTTGGTATACGATTCCATGTTCTATCATATAGTCTTGGAATCTCAAATCCATATACTGTCCACCTCGATCTGATTGAAGTGTTTTAATTGTCTTACCTAATATGTTCTCAACCTTTGCCTTATACTCCTTGAACTTTTCAAGGGCTTCAGACTTATGATGTATTAGGTAAAGATAGTCGTACCTCGAATAATCATCAATGAAACTGATGAAGTATTCATACCCTCCTCGTGCCTTAATATTCATAGGACCACAAAGAACCGAATGCACGAGTTCTAAGGGTTCTTTGGCCCTATAACCATTTTTGGAAAAAGGTCGTTTGGACATTTTTCCCTCAAGACAGGACTCACATGGTGGTAAGGAGTTGTCTTCTAATTGACTTAAGAGACCACTCTTAACCAATGTCCCAATCCTATTGAGATTAATGTGGCCTAGTCTCAAGTGCCAAAGATAGGTACTTGGAGAAAGTTTCTGCCTTTTATTTTGAGTATCAACTGTTTTAAATATCTCGGTGTTCAAAATAGCTTTTACCTCTGTTGGTCTTAACACATATCAGTTGTTTTCAAGTTTAGCAGAACATATTCGTACACCTCTTTTGCAAATGAACACTTCATTGTAATCAAAAGATACTTTATACATATGTTCAAGCAAACAAGAGATAGATACAAGATTTTTTTTTATTCCAGGAACCAAAAGTACATTTTCTAGTAAAATGAATCTATCTCTAAACAACAACTTCACCGCTCCCACTGTTCTGGCTGAGACAACCTCTCCTGTTCCAACCCTAAGAGTTATCTCACCATCTGCAAGCTGCCTCCAGGAACTAGTTTCCTGAAAAGAAGAACACACATGGTTAGTGGCTCTTGAATCTAATATCCAGGCGGAATCATCATGTTCCACTAAACATGTTTCAACAACAAGTAAATCATATTTACTTTGTCTTGCCTTCTCAGCTTTCTTTTCTGCAAGGTACTTTGAGCAATTCCTCTTCCAGTGCCCATCTACACCACAATGGAAACATTTTCCTTTATCTGTGGCTTTAGCCTTGCGTTTACTCATGGCGGGAGCTTTTCCCTTCCCTTTATCCTTCTTCCTCTTTTGAGTACCCTTATTCTTAGAAAAAGAACGACCAGACTTAGTCCCAGAGGACGATCCTCTTAGGAACTTCTTCGAAGTAACAACATTTGCCTCCTTCTCTTTTCCATTTGTTTTCAACAGGGACTCGAAAGTCTGTAGCTCGTTGAAGAGAGTAGTCAGGTTATACTCTATCTTGTTCATCACCGCATTGGTGCGGAACTGTAGGAAGCTCTTCGGAAGAGATTCCATTATAAAGCTAACCTGACTTTTCTCATCAATGACAGCTCCGTTTACCTCTGCCACGTTGAAGTGGACCATCATGTTAAGGACATGCTCCCTAACAGAAGTTCCCTCCTTTATACGGAGTTGTAAACGTACTTGAGAGCATCATAATGGATCGATGAGGACGGTTGTCGAAACATCGTCTGCAATGATCCCATGATCTCCTTAGCGGTAATCATGCTCTCATGTTTTTTAGACAGCACATCAGATATGCCGGCTAAGATATAGACTCGGGCCTTATCATTAGCCCTAGTCCATTTGTCAAATGCATCCCGAACAATTCGGTTTGCAGACGAACCGGGAGGGGGAGAACATTTCTCTGTTAAGACAAACCTTAGATCATCAATAACTAGAATCGTATTCAAGTTCGATTTCCAGGTCGCGTAGTTATCGCCGTTTAACTTATCGGAGGCTAGTAACTGAATTATAGAGCTCAACATGTTGAAAAATAGAACATATTCTATTAGTGAATTGCTTCTAACCCATTACATGCATCCAATTAAGAAATTTAGCAAAAGTAATAATGTACCCATAAACTCATTATTATTTTTGCAACGATACTTCAGTGAGTCGAGCAACCGCTACCGAGGGGCAGTCAATCACTCCTTCACCGAACCAAGACATTCTTGACTAAATGCTAATACCAGAATAACTCTTATTCCTATAGTATTCTAGTTATCGCTACTATGGTCAAGGATTCACTAACACTTAGTAATTCTTATAAGTGTGACCTGCCATTTTCAGACCTCAGAGGTCAGCCCCAACAATGCTACCGAATTGGAAAGTCAAAGCTAGGAATGGACCTAGGAGATCCTATCCATTTCTGGAATTTGAGTTGTTTCGATTCCCATGTTACATCCCTCCGAATGGATGGTGCTTCTACAGGCAACCTGCAAGCGGAACATGGGAATCTCACGGTCCAACCTAATGGAGGAGACCGTAGGATGTGTTGACACACTTCCTTCTCCCACTTACTTTAAATACTTTCTCCATTCACCTTGCTCTTGATTTATGCAAACACCATCCGAATGGGGATGCCCTATTGACATCACGAGGCCGAGCATAAATCTCACGGTGTGAACTTTGCGGAGAGCATAAGAGGAAATTGATATATCATATATACCTTTTCACTCCCACTAAGTATTTTAGACAGTTTGGGTATAAATTTACTTAGGCATACTCCGGCTAAGACAATATAACCTAAGTCTAGGTAAAAACCGTTTTTACCTATGATGTCTAGGTGATAAACGGTTTAAAACCTTACATCTCACGCGTGCATGCTCATAAAACTGGGTTAACCCAACTCAAGAACCGGATCGATCCCCAGGTAGGAGGTGTTTCGTAAACCGTCAGCTTAAATACCCCCATCCTTAGACAGGATTTCACCGGGTGAGTTCTCTTGTAACCTTAGTTTTACAAGATATCGACCTATTTTAACTATTAAAACAAATCGATGCCTAATTCCTAATCACATTGGAATTTGTTAACCCTAAGTGAGCATGCCTTTATCTTTGTTATAGATTTTAAGTGTCTATCTCATTTTATAACACTTATAAAAAGAGACAACCTATAACATGCTTCTATCATTAAATATATCAATTATATTCTACTAAGGAAACTATATGTTGTATGTTTAATTTTTTAATTAATATAACACTTATATTAATTTATAATTAAAACATATAACATTTGTTTCATAAATTAATATAACTCTTATATTAATTTTCATGAAACCCCAAACATGCATACTATATATTATAACACTTATAACATACTTTCAATGCATGGAGCATGCTTCCTATGGTGGGATTTAAAAATCTATATGGCATACTTTATGCACATACAAACAAGGATTTAATTAAAACATACATTCACAATGCATAATTAATTAAACAAACTAAAGTGGACCGGTTTTGGCATCACGAACAAGCAAACAACTAAATTATTACAAGAATAATTCAAAAACTAGGTTGAGACGCTTCCGAACCTTCGAACCGCCCCGATCGAGCTTGAAAAAACTTGAACCGGCCCAAAAACCAGCAAAACCCAGCTTCAAAACAGCAGACCGGACTAGCCAGCTTCAAAAGGGCAAAAACCGGGTCAAACTTACCTGAACCGGACCGAACATAAGCTGAACCGAACCCCAAGAGGTTGGAGAGTGAAGAACCGGTCTGAACCTAGCCTGAACCAGACCGAAAACCATCGAACAGGACCACTTCGTCTTCCTCATGTGTGAATCGGTCTGGGCAGAAAAGAAGAGAAAAAAAACAGCAGCTTTTTCTCTGTTTTCCAGCTTGAACTCTTCACCTTCTCTCTTCAAATTGGAAGCCTATATGGACTCTACTGACTCCAAATTTTTTACAGACTCTTCTTCACACATTAAAGCCCATACATGCTAGGGAAATTACAAAACGGACTACAAATTGAAGCTCAATTTTGATGCCAAATCCGAAAGTTCCACTTTAGACACCCAGAAAAATCGATTTCAAAATCATACCCACCAAACTTAAATTGATGCAAATTGAGTGCTAAAAATTTCTCTGATACCAATTGAAAGAGTTAATATCATTAAAGAGGAAGCAATTTTGGATCTTAAGCACTCTAATTGCATCAATTTAATCAAACAAAACAGCATGCTCATATCCCGAAAAACAGAGTATAAGAACACATACCTTTGTAGCTCAAAATTCTCTTAATCCGTGGGTAATTTCTAATCACAAACACTTTGTGGATCACCGTTAGAGTCTTCCCTACTATTTTCAGGCCTTGGAACGGATTGTGGGATCCTTAATTGAGAGAATTTGGAAGAATAATGGGTAAAGGTCTAAAACCGAGAAAATGTAAAATTTTCTGCAAAAATTCATTTACCCATGGTGTTTCTTTTTATTTAAAACAAACCACAAGCTTCTTTAAGCTTTGTGAAGAAGCCAACACATAAGTGATGAGGATAATTCAAGAAGGAGGTGGCCAATTTTGATGAATTTGATAAAGCAAGGAGCTTGTTCATCAACAAATGTATTTGGTCCAAAATTCATTCCTAAATGAATTTGAATTTCCTTTTAATTTTAATTCAACATTAATATAAAATTAATTTTAAATTAAAATTAATTTTTAATTAATTAAACAATATAATTAATTTTAAATAATTATTTAATTTAATATCAAATATCAAATTAAATAATTGGACCAATTTCGATTTCTCAAATCGTACATTCGAACATGAATTGCTATTCTGTTTTAAACCGAACCAATATTTAAATCAAATTTAAATATGTCCACCTCTTCTTTATCATAGTTTAATTCATAATTAAGTTATGAAACGTTAAGTATATCGCATATAATTAACGTTTTCTCCCAAAACCGAATTTGAACAATTCAAATTCTTTTCTCTCAAATTGTTCCAAGGCTTAGTCCGAGCTAGTAAGGGGAACCTAATGGACGTACAGATCATGAGCTCCAACGATACGAGATTAATCGGCCAAACTCTTTAGCCTATCTAATCAACATTCATTAACCACCGGGACACTCCACTAAAGTCCAGTGGTTGCACTCTCCTCACTGCAGATATATTTCTGTCCACTCGATATAAACATAATTAGTAAGTCGATCCTTCACAGGTCGTTCGTAATTACAACTGGGTCAAATAAACCATTTTACCCCTATAATTACTTCTTATTCCTTAAGTCCCACTGATCCTCTAATAAACAATTGGTTTGTGGTTCGACCAACAAACTGAATCTTTCTCGGGCCAATGAGAGGGTGGGCCCATTGTTCAAAACCCGGAGTCAGCACTTAAGGGAACAACCTCTCTACTAAACCCTAAAACGGGTAGGAGTGAATTCCATCTCGCATGACTATGTTCCCAATTATCTACCAGTCTTATCCCCAAAATGGGAGGCTTATTGAGTCGGCGATCTCGGGCCACTCTCCCCCATGCAAATCTAAGGATAATCCCGAATAAACAGGAGTTCATAGCACACTCAGGATTAAGATCGAGTTACCTAGGTCATCATATGAAAATAGTCAGTTAAAACAGTAAATGGAGTTAAAAAGTCTAAGTGACTATTTCGCGGTCCAGTCTTATGCAAACTCATTGCATAGGACGCCCCCACTTTCATGTCTCCACATGAACAATTCAGGATCACATCGTTAATACTATACAAAGTGAGCCGCATCCATAGTGTTTCTAGGATAAGGTACCCAACCCTATCCTTATACTATAGACCGTTCTGGCTATCACCCGAATTTGATCCACTTTGATGTCATACATAAAGTTCAAGTATACATCTTATAGTCAAGGGTTCTTAGTTCATTGGATTTGGGTTATGAATACACAACCCACTTTATTCAATAACAACTTTATTGCAAAATAGAATATACATTCAGTTTACAAAACTACGAATTTTAGGACACAAAACCCAACAGGGTTGCCTCCCAAGAAGCTCTTTATTTAATGTCTTGAGCTACATGGGATGATGTGTACACATCAAGGCAGTTTAAACTCATGAAATCTAACACCAGTTTCTTTGTCTACTCCCTTCTTGTAGACCAACATTAAAAATTCAATTGAAGTTTCAGAGCCCGTTAAGGCTTTAAAAACTTCTTTTTCATTCTGGACTCTCATGGTCAGTTTCCCTTTGTCAACTCGCCTAGTTGCCAAGAATAGTCTCTTGAGAATAACTAGCAGTGCATTGTCCTCATTTACATCCATCATATAGAAGTCAACTGGAATGAGGAATTTACCCACTTTGATCAACACATTCTCTTCAACTCCATGTAGACAAACTACAGATCTATCAACCAAGTAAAGTTTCACATAACTGGGCTTTATCCCCTCAATCTTTAACTTCCTGTTGAGAGATAGAGGAAATAAATTTATACTGGCGCCTAGATCACACAACGCTCTAAATGAATGACTACCAACAGTACAAAAAGTAGAAAAACTCCTAGATCATTCAATTTGTACGGTATCTTCTTTTGAATTCTTGTGTTGCATGCCTCTGTGAGATGCACCGCCTCAACCTTTTTACTCTTCTTTTTTTGGAGAGTCATTCCTTCATAAACTTGATATAATTAGGCATTTGCTCCAAGGCATCTGAAAAAGGAAGATTTACATTCAATTTCATAAAAATATTTGTTGCGTGTTTTAAGTGCTCGCAATTAACCGCGAGTGAACGGTATCAAGTTTTAATATAGTGATATTGAATATCGAGTTATCGTCTCCACAGGGATTGGATTTCTTAGATTAATTAAGTACCATAGTTACTTATGCCTAACTTTATTTAGAGAACCTAAACTTAGAGAGAAGCGAAGTAAACTAAACTAATTGTTTACAAAGGTTGGAGTCCATTTAGAGAGATAAGTGAAGATTGCATTACATGAAGTGCAACTATGAATTTGATTAAAGAATTCCCTAAGTCAAGAATTACCAAAATATGCAATTGACTCTCTCAAGCCCAATTAAACTCATGCAAAGTAGTAAATCAACCTCTCGGTCTATTTCTACAACTAAACATGGCATTAAGAAATTCTTTAATGGCTTCTAGTATTAACCTACTCATTCTCATGCAATATATTAATCCTAGTCATGCATCCAAGTTCCTTAATTAAATTTACTTTCTCAAGCTAAATTTAATTCAACATGCAAAGCTATGGCCAAAAGTTTAGAAAATCGACTCAAGATGCATAAATGGTGTTACGATATAATACAAATAAAAAATCAAACATAGTTCGAAAGTATAATCATCCAAGAGTCTAAAATACACAAAATTACATCAAATGTTCAGTATAATAAATCCTAAAGTTCAAGAAACAAAGTAATGGATAAAGAGAAAAACTGGATGACACTCGCCAACACTCATTCCCATTGTGATGTCCCGCGATCTCGAGTCTTGAGACTTCTCTTTAGCTGTCCAAAATGCTCTCTAGGTCCCAAAATAGTGCTCCTTATCGAAATTAGGGTTCTAGGCTCTAAAAAACGGCTCCCAAAATTCGTAGATCAAATTTCCTTTTTATAGAATCAATACAGCGATGAGACCCTGTAATAGTAGTGTCTCTTCACTGCATAGCGCTGCAACCCTGTAATAGTAGTGTCTCAACCCTATCACAGCACAAAAAAATTATCTTTCAATCTGTAGCTTCTCGATGCTTTACCTTCAAGTTTTCTCACTTGTAACACTTCTTCTACTTATTTTCTTACTTCAAAGTGTGTCTTTAAGCTCTAATTAAGCTCCAAGCTTCAAAAGTCCGGTTTAGCTCTAATTGCTTGAAATCTGCAAAATATATAAATAAATCATGAAAGCTCACTATAAACATACAAAACCAACACAAATATAAGCCTAGAAATGGCACACTTTTGCTTGGTATTAATATCTAAAAATTTAGCGAATTGAGAATTAACATTTTTTTTATTCTTTTTCTTTTGTTGAGGAGTAGGTAAAGGAAAAGGAGTAGAGATAGTAGAAGTGATGGCTTTTTGGCCTTAATTAAGGTGGTGCTATCTCCATTTCTTTTTCAATTATTGGTGCCGACTTCTCAATCTTCTCCTCAAGTTCTTGAATTTCTACATGTTGCACAATAATGGCCTTACAATGCTCCATTCACCACAGGGGCCTTTTCTTTTAGTAATGTGTTGACAGCTAAAACTAGTTGTTCAAGTTGAGTTTCTATATTCTTTATGGCAGCTCCCTGGCTATCTATTCTACTCTCAAGCTAGGTTATTCTGTTCCTAGATTCAATAATAAAAGTTTCAACCATGTGCTCAAGCTTGGTTAACTTGTTCCCAATTTCAACAAGAAAATTTCTAATAAAATCCTCAATAGATGGTTTCTTCTCTTGCTGCTGAGGTATGTAATCTTGTGGAGGTTACAACATGTTATTAGAATCATAGGAAAAATTCTCATGATGTCTCAAACCTGGATGATGATAGGTTGGCAATAAATTTTGCATGTGATTTGCCTCTATACACATTCTCTCTATTGTTAACATATTGCACTTGCTCCATGGTAGGCTCCTCATAGTGTTGAGAACTGTGGGCAGCTGCAAAGAATGCAATAGGCTGGAAATTTTCTGACTCTGCGATTTTATTCAAAGCTTTAGTCAAAGATGCTATGTGTGACTTCAAGAAACTTACCTCATCAACATTATATAAGCCAACAATTGTCTTAGGAGTAGAACATTCAAATGGCCATTGATAACTAGTGGTTGTCATCTCTTATAATAAGGTACAGGCACTCTCAACATGTTTAGCTAGAATTTTTCCTTTAGTTGCACATCTAAAATAGTTTCGATGTTACCATTCAAACCACTCTAGAAAAGATGAATTTGAAGCCAATTGAAATATCCATGTTGTGGGCACTTTCTTAACAAATCTTTGTAAAGTTCTCAGGTCTTGAGCAACTGCTCACCATCAAGTTGTCTAAATGTTCTAATTTCAATTCTGAGCTTATTTGTCTTAGTTGATGGGAAAACTTTTGTGAGGAACGCCTGGGCTAACTTTTTGTATGTAGTGAGGCTCCCAAGCTCCAAGGATTCAAGCCAATCTTTTACTTTATCCTGCAAAGAAAAAAGAAAAAGGCATAAGTGTACGACATCAGTAGAAAAATCATTTATCTTGAAAGTTCCACAAAGTTCTAAAAATAATCTAAGATGAGAGTGAAGATCTTCAGAAGGATATCCTTTCAAAGAACTGTCTCTAGCCATTTGAATGATGCCTGTTTTTAGCTCAAAATTATTGTCATTGATGGGTGCATAGACTATCCCATAATGATTAGTAGAAAACACAGGCTGGAAATAGTCTCTAATGGCCCTTGGTTCTTCCTCAACTCTTCGTTGTACTTGATCATCCATGGATTCAAATTGAGTTCTCTTTTCCTTTCGGTTCTTTCTGCAAGTTCTTTCAATCTCAGGATCAAAGGGAACTAGATTTGTTTCCTTGTCTTTTCGCATACATAGTCAAAAAATTAACAATATAAAAATAAACAAAAATAATACAAGCAAGAAAATTAAAATAAAGCTCTAAATTCAGATCAAATCAATTCTTCACAGTATCAAGTGAACTTAAATAATTGTCAATCCCCAATAACGACACTAAAAACTTGTTGTGTAATTTTAAATGCAATACTGCAAGTGTACAAGTCAAGATTTAATATAGTGGTAAGAGTTTTTGAGTATCACCCTCAGGATCAGAGTTCTAGATCAGTTAAGTACCATAAATACAATCACTCAATTTTATTTAAAGAAAGAAATCGAATGATGAGGTCAAAACTAAAATAAAGCAATAATAAAGATTGAGACAAATAAGGAGAGAAACTATCTTAGGGAGTTGATTTCATCTTTTAGATCAATGGTTCAATTGATTAAACATCCAAGATTGATCATGCAAATATTTCATAAGTCTAAAAGTTTTATATCATGAATGACGTCTTTTTTAAGGACAAACAATTCTCATGCAATGTGATAAAACCGACATCTCTGATGGCTAGACGTGCATACCATTAAATTTCTTCTTTTAAACAACCTCTGAAGGAGCCCTAATCATTGTTATGTCAGAACTACCCTAAGTCATGCAATTAGGTTCTAGCCTAAACCACCCCCTTTCAATTGTGAATCTCAGCCAATACAAGAAATAATCTATGGCCAAAAGATTATAGGCATTAAGCAAATAAAAACATGAATGGAATTAAAAAGTATTCAATCAAAGCATTTAAATAATTAAAACATAAGATCTAATGGCTACATCAATCTCTAGAATAAAAGAATCTAGCCACTCATGTTCACTATAACAAAATCTTGATTCTTAAACTACATAATTAAAGGGAAGAAAAGAAAAACTAGTGTGACGTGTTGATCTCCCGTCTCCGTTATGACCTCCATGAACTTAAATTTGAAAATATAATCTATTCCTTGCTCCCTACTTCGTAATTAGAGTTGGTCTCTCCCTAAAGTTGCTCTTCTTCAATGAAGAAAATGTGTGTATTTATAATGGGCAATCCTATCCTAATTTAATTAGGAATCCCTTATTTAATTAAATTAAGAATCCAAAATCTAATCAAATTAGGAATATTTTTTTCTCCAAAAATTGTTCCCAAATTGGTTGCTTAATTCCTTGTCCAATTAGCTCATTTTTCATTATATTTCTTCTAAAATCTCCATTTTGCTCCAAATGCTCAATTTCTACAAAGTAATCATTATGAACGTGAAAGCATATATTTAAGTCTCAAAACTAGCATAAAATAGGGACTAAAAATAGCACATTTTGTGTGCTATCAGTCTCTTTTGGCAATCATTTCTTCTATTAGATCACAATAATTTTTTAAAAAGAAAGTTACAAAAGATCCTAACCCTTATATGCTTTGCTATGAATCCAATCGAAAGTCAAATTATAATGCTAAAAAGCCTAAATAGTTAGTTTGTAGACCCACCACATATCACATATATAAGAAATTAATACCCACCGTGCAAGATTTTAAATCTAAATAAAATCCAAAGACCGTTTTGGTACCAATAGGAATAAACAATTCACTTCGAATTAGTATTTTTATTTTAAAACAATTTAGAAATCATGGAGCGACATTGAATTAAATTTAGAGATAAAAACTAATGACATATATCTTTCTAATGAATCTCGATCTTATTGTGTTCATAATAGATCAAATTCTACAAGACCTTTAATGTTATGACTTGAATAAAGGACCAAGATTGGTTGAAACCTCTTTGAAGGAAACCGAACAAGAGAAGACAGTCTTCCTTCACACAAAAGGGAAAAAGTTTA
Organism: Trichosanthes truncata; assembly: GCA_033996785.1. Lineage (NCBI taxonomy): Eukaryota > Viridiplantae > Streptophyta > Magnoliopsida > Cucurbitales > Cucurbitaceae > Trichosanthes > Trichosanthes truncata. The sequence continues at coordinate 28,234,904 of JAWPNB010000004.1, read as the reverse complement.
CATAGAAAATTAATTTTTTTTTTCTCAAGATATTGTGGTTTTAGGCTTAACATAAGGGTTCTATTTATAGAAACTTATAGCAGAATTTGAGCCAAAGTCCAAATCTTATATTATATTATCTTATATATTTAAATATATTTAAATTATTTGAGCCTTACTTACATTTTTAAAAACAAATATTTTGTTAATATATTCAATATTGTAATAAAAATATAGGTGGTTGCAAATATAGAAAAATCGGCCAAAATAATAGCAAAAATAGAAAACCCTAAAACTATTTACAAATATGGCAACAATTAAATCTAGCCCATGTAAAAAGACTAAAAATTGGTCCTCTCATTGATAGGAGTTGATAACGCTCTTTTATGAGTGTTATTTGGCTCTAAAAGCTAAGTTGTTTGCTTAGAATGCGAGTGTTTAATGTTATAATTCATGTCATTTAGAGCAAATTTAAGTAAAAACAAGTTGTGTATGTGTTTGAAGTCTTGATTTTATAAAAATAAGTTTTTAGGTGTATTTAGAGTCATTTTTGTTAAGAAATGGTTAACTTTGTTGATTTTGTGTAGATGCTGAAAAAGGATCCAAATGCGCTCACATTATGGCCACAACTAAGGCAAGTGAAAGATGATCCAAGAGAGATGCAACCAGGATGCGCCAGCAATTGAGAGCATAAGCCAAATTCCAATGGTTGCAGAAAGAACTCAAAATGCACCCAACTATGCAGCCGCTGGTGATCGAATTCGCAAGTGCACAAATTGTCACAAGTAATACAGTATTTGAATACAAAGTTTGTTCTCCACAGGGACTAAAAGCTACCAATTACCAAATTCTCTAGCCTCAGTTTTATCTAAGCACCGAACTATCAAATGTGAATGGAAAATTAAATTTACTTGATGAATAAATGTGATTAAGATCTAAAATTGACTATGCAAAACAGATGATAAAACTTCATTTGTAAAAACTCTAGAGCAATGACTTCATCAAGTACCTCCTCCTACTCTTTGCTCATTAATAGCCAATGTTATCTTCTATTTCTAGGTTGTTGACAAGCTCTACCCTATAGACTCGATATTCTTTCTCAAGCAATAACGATATTCATTGAAATGTAAATTACCTATATCTCTATGATAATTCAAACAATTCAATTATTAAAACCGGAGAACCTAAAATTGCCACAAAACCCACAAGGACATTTCTATCTCAAGTGTAAATTAGGGAAAACACTTCAGTCCATCAATGATTCTTGTCTCTCAACCTCAAATCATGACATAGAAACAATGTAAAGAATGGCTAAATCTAAATATGCTTGAAATGCAGAAGAATTTTCACAACCACAAATGAAATAGAAACATCATCTATTAACTAAGAAAGAGTATGATTCAAGTATTCGATTACATCAAGCTCTAGATAGAAAAACTTAGTTTATCATCTAAAACTTAACAAAACTAGTTAACAATGTCATTTGGGTCATTATAAACAGCAAAAGAGAAAGAAGAAGTGAAAAGAGAAACAAATCCAAGCTTAGCTCTCCTTCATTTTGTTGCTAAGACCTCCAAGGTGGTGTAATCTCTTCTCTTTTGGTCTTCGTCCCTTCTGTTCTCTATTTTCCTCCCCCAAGACTCTAATTTTCGACCCCCACAAATGATAAAAGATGCCCATTTAAACCTAGGGCAGTCGGTGTAGCGCCTAGGCACCATGGATAGCGCCTAGACGCTGTTAAAAAAGCGTTAAAACATTTCCGAATAGCCTAGGCGCTATCATTTTGCCTTCCAGCACTATCTGTGGCGCCTAGGCGCCTAGATTTTTTTTTTTTTTTTTTTTTTTGGTAGCTTTCATCTTGAAAGCTTTGAACTTTGACCTTCAAGATGAAATCTTTGATTACCTATAAAAATAAAAGAAATGCAAGAATTAAAATTTGAAAACTATACGAAGACTAACTAAAAACAACCTAAACAAGATAGAATACATATATATATAATGAACTTATCAAATACCCCCAACTTAGCCTTTTGTTCACACTCGAGTAAAGAATCATGAAAACAAAACTCAACGGCGCATATGTCCTGCAAAGTGAATAGTCTTATGCCTTAAAATAATGTTCATCAACTTTCAAAACAAGAGAATAGAAAATGTAAGAAATGATAATCATATCTAATAGATAAGCTTCATTGTCTTCATTTTAAACCCCTAGATGTGTGTGTGTATACAATTATTGGTATTTTACCACCTTTCAGCTGAAAGAAACTTTTTACCACAACATAACTTGTCCAACTTCTAATGGACTCTAAGATCTCACCTTTTGGTCAACCTTCACTCAAGCAAAACCATGTCAACTAGGATTATTAGGAGTCTTAAATAAATACGAATATTAGCAACATTTTTTTTTACTTTGCTCCTCTTTTTTTTTTCCATATTAGAGAGTCTATTAGTCACTTATACCTTCGTTCCAACGTACTAACACTTTTTGATGAAAGCAGCTGACTACAAGCACAAGTCGCTATTAAGACTGCATTCACATACTCACTTCCTAAGTAAACTTTTCATGCAAAGGAAATCATGGGTTTCATGACTATCCCTGATTACTCAATTCACTCTAGAAGGAGTATTTCTCTCTCTCTCTCTCTCTCTCTCTTTTTTGTTCGAAGTAGACCAACATGAAGTAAACAAGCCAATTCTTTTCCTAGAAAACATTGCATTTCGATTGGTTCAGAAGGCCAGAGCAAGTTCTAAGGCAGCAAAAAGATTCCTTTAAACATTGAAGAAACAAAATACTTATAATTGAGTGCTCATAAGAGTATCAAAGAGATAAAAATAAAGTCAACTACACTTCTCAGTTAGAAAAAAATCAATATACTTGCTCTTATTTACCTTTTATTTCAAATGAAATCAGAACACTTTATTAATCAACAAAAAAACTATTCAAACTCAAAGAAATCCCTCAATACCCCCAACTTAAAAACATGCATTGTCCTCGATGATTGAAAGGAACAAAAAGGATAATAAGTAAAAATCAAATGTAAGGGTTAACGAGACTTCCCTGAATGTGCTGAGTTTCAAAAACCCAACGCTCCAATGACCTCATATTTGCTTGTTGGGAGTTCTATTTCCTTCATTCAAAAAAACTAGAGTAATAGAAAAATAAAGCTAGAAAATAAAAGTTGCAAAACAAACCTTTGGGTTGCCTCCCAATGGCGCTTGATTTATAGTCCTTAGCCTGACTTTTCTTCTCTTCCTCAAGGTGGTTTAAAATAGTAGCATGATGCATGTGACTCCAAAGAAGATTGGGACGATGGTGATCCACTCCTAAAGATGCCTGAACTGAACATATGATGTGGAGGACTGGGACCCTTGAAGACTTTGAATGTGATTGACTCATCCTGAACTCGTAGCTTCAACTCTCCCAATTCTACATCAATCTTTGCTCTTCTCGTAGCCAATAATGGTCTTCCCAAAATCATGGGCATGTTCTCATCTTCCTCTATATCCAACACTAAGAAATCTACAGAAAATATAAATTTTCCAACCTTAACTAGAACATCCTCAATGATTTCCCATGGGTGCCTAATTGATCTATCAGCCAGTTGCAAAGAAACAGTTGTTGGTTTCACCTCTCTTATTCCTAATCTCTTAAAAATAGACAAATGCATCAAGTTAATACTGGCTCCTAGATCACATAATGCATTAGCAAAGATAATATCACAAATCGAACAAGGAATAGAAAAACTCCCTGGATCTTTTAGTTTGGGTGGTAATTTTCTTTGCAATAAAGCACTGCACACCTCTGTGAGTGGAATCATTTCATAATCCTCCAATTTCCTTTTTTCTTCAAGATGTCCTTCATGAATTTGACATAATGTGGCATTTGTGCAAGGGCATCTACAAAAGGAATGTTAATATGCAGTTTCTTAAAAATATCAACATCATAAGAAATATTTATCTTTTTTTTAACAAGATTAATGAAGAAAGATTAAATATTTTACAATTAGTCTATATACAAACTCATTGTATATAATACCCTCATTCATATGCCTCTAGGCTCCATATGAACAATTTGATATATCATTTGTAACTTTTAAAGTGGGTCATATCAATAGTTTTACTAGGATAAACATCCGACTTTATCCATGTACTTATGAACTCAAAGTTACTTTTTTAACATCATCCTCTAGTATGTCAACTACAAATTGTTCAAGATTACGTTATTAATCTTGAATTTCACAAAATGGATGATATTACACATATTAATAAAACAATAACAACCTAGTTATTTTATTTATGAATAATGAGATGTTTAGACTATGAGCCTTTTGGGTATAAATTTGACAATTTCCTACTAACACTAAAGCCAAAGAACATGTGGCCTAAGGCATACTATTTATCCAACATTTCCCCTCAGTTGCTCTAAAGAAAATGAAAGAACACTTAAGACTCTCTAGATAACCCTCAAATATTTTAGCTTAGAGAGCTTTCGTAAATGGATCGACACAGTTATCTCCAAATTCTATCTTAGTAACGTTTAGGTCTCGCTTTTGTGCAATTTCTCAAATAAGATGATACTCTCTCTATATCCTTCTCTCTTTTGTGGCTTTTGGGTTCCTTGGAATTTTTCATTGCAGTATTATTACAATAAAGGGTGATTGCTGGATCAATTAGGAACTTTTTGAATCATACAACTTCTTTCTTGTTGTATAAGCAACTGCGTATTCAACTTCCACGGTAGAGTCAACAGACAACCTTATTTAATGCTCCTCCACACTATAACCCATCCACCCAAGGTGAACGTCAAGGTGAACATTGATCATGATACGAATTTCCTTGAATCCTTGTCAATTTGAAAATTGAGCCAATATATCTTGTATTGATCAAATCCTTAACTCCATACCCAAACATGCACTTTCTCATTCTTTGTAGATACTAGAGAATGGTTTTGAATGCAACCCAATGATCGAATCATGGATTTGATTGATAACTACTGGCTATCCTTACTGCATAACATATGACCAGTCTAGTGCATAATATATCATACGTGAGATTGCCTACTGTTAAGGCATAGAGAATTCATTTCATTTTCTCAACTTCCTAATGTATTTTATGACATTCTTCCTTAAATAGTGTAATTTCATACCTAAAAGATAAATTGCCTTTTTTAAAATCCTTAACAAGAATCTAGTCAATATAAAATATCTAAGATAAGGCTTGTGATCCTTTATGATTTGGATGCTTAGAAGAAATTGTACATCTCCCAAATCTTTCATTAGCTAGCCAATTTTTAAAAACTTAAACATCCATTTGCCATATCTCACAATCAAAACATGTGGAAATGGATAAGAGAATGTTTATGGACTTAAGCATGGTAATATGGGAGAAGGTTTCCTCATAGTCTTGTCCCTCCCTTTGAGTATAACCTTTTTTCCATCAACCTTGCTTTAAAGGTATGTACATTTCCATCTACATCTTGTTTTCTTTTGTAAACTCATTTACAACCTATGGGTTTTACCCCATCACGAAAATATACTAGTTCCCAAACTAAGTTGGAGTACATCCTTGTCAACGTCATTCATTGCTTCTTTGAAAGTCAATGCATGGGTCCTCAATATAATCATCAGCTATGACAACTTGAGCTTCAGTTAAGCTCATGTAATAGTTAGGATGTCTCATTCTCCCACTACAAGGTCTTTCTAATTCTTGACATGGATGTATCTAATTTTCAGATTTAATGATGTTGTGAACAACTCTTATTGATGTGTTAGTAGCTTCACTTGGAATCATTTCCATTCAACACTATCTTACTATGATGTTCGTTATAATCTCCCATGTGGTCTTCATTTAAGAAAGTAACATTTGTTAATACAAATACTTTATTTTCTTCATAACTATAGAAATAACCACCTTGCATTTCTTTGGGATAACCTACAAATAGGCATACTTTAGAATGAGCTTCCAGTTTCTTTAGAATTTTTTTAGCACATGTGCTAGACATCTCCAAATCCTAAAATGTTGTAAACTAGGCTTTATGACCCTATTATAATTTAAAAGGTGTCTTAAGGACATTTTTGGATGGAACAATGCAATCTCTACTAGATACACTAAAAAAGAGTTTGGCATTGAAGCTAGCTGCTAATCATAGAATGAGTCAAAAGTTTAACCAAGTCTTGTTTCTCCTTTCCAAGACATCATTTTGTTGTACATATTATAAATTATCTAATATTATAAAATAATATTACATATTATAAATTATATAATATTATAAAACAATAATTATGCACCATTTATTTATTTATTTTTGAAACTACACACAATTTATAACATAAAATATGTTAATAAATTAATCAATAACAATTTAGATTAAACTAAATATTTAGTTGGGTCCAATTTTAGATAAATGCTCATGATTTATGGTTGTTTATGTTGTGTGATGATATAGATAATTCAAGTATCATAAAGGTTAGTATTCGAGTAAAATTCAACTACAGCCTGGGTAGAGTAGCAATAAAGCTAAGAAATTACCAAATAAATTGTAGGTATGCTGCTGAAAATATACATGGATTCAGATTAAATGAAATTTGTAGATTTCTCATTTCAACAGAGACATCACAATATCAAATGAATTAAATTAAGATAATTTACTTAAAACTACAACGTAACAAAAAATTACATCCTTCCTGAAAGAATGCTCTCACATGTCAAAAAGAGGGAAAAACAAACTTCAAAATCTAGTTTTTAGTATTGTACAATGAATGATATGAGACCTGAAAGTTAGTACAAGAAAATTTTCTATTTTACAGCACTGCTTCTAATTTACCAAATCATCAACACAAGAAACATATACTCCTGCTGCCTCTTGCACCATCTCTGCTCTCAAGACCCCTCAAGAATGATCTAATTGCAAGGTGTTCAGAAGCATATGTCATAAAAGATACCAAAATTAGCCCTCCTACAACCATCAAGCCTAACCTGTCAAACAGAAAAAAAAGTGAAATAAGATTCGATTGTTTTCGGGATGATGGCACAAGAAATAATATTCTTTTCATAAAGTAGAGACCCAGAAACAGGTTCTCGAATACCATCTCCATAAATATGTACCGGAGAAGCAGCAAAAAAAAAAGCTAACAGTAAATATAGACGTTTGCAGTTGATAAGGCAAATCATCAGAACACCAATGATAATAATGTCAACATGCTATATAGCGGCATAAACATATTAAACACAAAATTGAAAGTTTAGATTCATATTATAAAGGTTAAATTACAAATTTTGTCCCTATGATTTTGAGAAAGTTAGAATTTAGTCCCTATGGTTTTAAACGTTAGAATTAGTCCCTATGGTTTGATAAAACTTTTCTGGACTATTTATAAGAGTTTTATCAAATCATAGGGACTATTTATGAGGTTTTATCAAACCATAAGAACGGAATTCTAACTTTAAAACTATAGGGACTAAATTCTAACTTTCTCCAAACTATAGGGACCAAATTTGTAATTTAACCTATTATAAACTTTATGAGGTACACTGACAAAACATTGGAAGTTTAGGAACTTAGAAATTTAGTTCAGAAACTAAAAAGACAGACATGACAACTTTCATGTATCTCATGTTCTTAAAAAAATCCAAGTTTCTTCTGCATTATGGGAAAACGCAAACCTATGATACGACAGGCAAACTTTATGAGTAAAATTTTCAAAGACCAGCTGATTCTGAACATTGTTACTCTGTGACAATAAAGAACACGAGTAAATTACCTCAAAAATAGAGCAGTAAAACCCAAAATACAAGGCAAAGTTGGAGCAACAATAGCCAAGAATGCCATTCCTAGACCATAAAACCATGTGGTAACGTCACAGCTTGATGCCTGCCACTGATGATCTAATATAGAAGAGAAATCAACAAAACTTAGAATTTGCGTATAAACAATATTCGGTTGGTTGCAGATACCACAATTAGAAATTGAGGGCAACTGCAAAGTATTAAAGCATACCTTTAGCAGAATAATCAAAAGACTCAGAATCAGAGGAGAAGGATCCTGCTTGTGTTGCCATTGATTTTCCCCATTTGTAAATAAAATGGAGATAGCCTCCAAATAACAGAATGAAAATTGTGAATATCCACTCATACATCAACAGCAAGCCAGTCCATGGCATCACTTGCCTCGGCACAATCGCAAATGCAAGGGCAAGGGCAATTACAGCAGCGATAAAACAGACGAAGATTGATATTCCACCTAAATAAACAGGTACCTTGAACTGCACATCATCACAGGAACTTATAAACAAAACAAGATATAAACTTCAAAAAGATCTAAATAAAAAGTGGCATACTACTCTTGACTTTGAAAATAATGGTATGATTGTAAAATGCTTACTAATACTTGAATAGAGGGCAAAGAGAGGAAACTCACCTGATGGTTCAAATTAACAGTGTTTAGTGTAGAAAGACCAGTATAATTAACTGTTCCAACAGACTTTATTTTGTAGTAAAGATGCCTGGCTTGATCGCATAACAAGCTTCTCCACGATGTATTAGAGTACCACCGCGTCTGACAAAAATAAAAAACCATTTAGACCAAAAATATAACTAATCCTATCCTTGTAATTACTACTTGAAGATATATTACCCTGTTGCTTACCTGAAGACAAGATCGATAATAACAGAAGATTAATGCAACAAGAGGAAGAAGGACAAGAATTTTCACAATAAGATCATCATTAGGATTTCTACCCCCACCAGTTCCAGGAAGGGAGTCTTCTAGCCTTTCCCTGACATTCTACAATCAGCAGACAAAAGAAAAGCTTATAAGTGGCACAAAACATTTCACTCCTAAGTAAGACAAAAATGCATAATAAAAACAGCTATTGAGTCGAACTCAGGTTGCTGGACTCATGCACTGTGTTAATACGGGAAAGATAATTTTGAAGTGAATGTTGGCAAATGTGTGACACTATGGCACATGATAAACCGTACATGTACAAGCAGAAAAGGAATGGAAGAAACTAGAAATAAAATTTGAGAGTAATACCTGCCAGATATCAACAGGTTTTAAGAGCCAAGATGTCCACCAGTCCCAAGGTTTGAGGGGGCCCAGTGTATAGTGGATAACCCGCAGTTCGCTCTCCTCTACCATCCACTGCAAAAATATGCATGATGCTCATATAAGATTGCAGGTATTGACATAGAAATTGAGGGAAAATTTTTTTTTTTTTAAATGACAGCTCCTTCTCGATCTAGAGAGTTTTACTTCCAACCATAAACATAAATAAGAAATCATTTTAAGAGTTCACCTTTTTTCACAGATTGGATAAAAAATATAATGAGGGAATTTTCTTAAATATATGTCACGTAAAAAAGGGAATTTTCAGATCTAACCAAATAGGCTCAAGGTCTTTTCAACAAAAAAAGAAAAAGAAAAGTTTTGATCAACAATGTCTCCAGTCGGGTAACAGTCTCTTCATTAATAATTAGCTGAAATCAAGAATAAAAGGTATAAATAATTCCCACAGCAAGTATTAGCGGACTGGCAATACTAAAAAAGATTAGCAATTGTAATCTTGTTAGCTAAACACCAAAACTATGTATGACATAAAATCACAAAAATTTCATCATCACCTTTTTCTTAAATCAGAAAAAGAATTAAACTAGAGTAGGTTTTTTTCTCTCCTTCAATAAGCATGGGTGTCCAGGTCATAAGTTGATAAATCTTTTTTTTTTAGAGAATGAAAATAGAAAAATAAGGTAAATAAGAAATTCTACAATCACCAGAACTCACACTTACATAGGAACTCAATGAAACTACCAATAAACCACCATCTAAATCTTACTTCTCATGGTTTCTCCTTGTCTTCGTTTTCCATGAAGCCGAGAATACCCAATTGAAGAGGGAGCCCCATTCAAATTTTCCATTTGCTTTCTATTCTATTACTTTTTCTGTAATCAACGGCCCATTGTTTATCCTCTTTAATGCTCTAATATCATCAGGAATTGGGAATGAGGAGAATAACTCATTACCTTCTTATTTGAGAAGCCAAACGTCAACCCTTTTACAGCAGGAAACATCATCAATAATAAACTTTTCCAACTCTTCTTCATTAATTTTAATTGCCTCTTCAACTTTTTATGAATTTTCTAGAAAGCAATTATTTCCTTCCACATTAATGGGCTCTTTTTCAAACTTCTCATCCTCTAAACTCTACCCAACCACCAAAGTAAGAAACAATATCAAGCTTTTCCATGCTCCTTTTTCTTACTAAATTATACAAAATACCCTTGAACTTTGGCCCTTAATACTCCTGAACTTTAAAAAGTTGCATTACTACCCTTGACCTTTCAAAAAGTTTCAAAACTACTCTTGCCATTAGCAACTCAAACGAAATACTCACATGGCTGTTAAAATCTTAACATTAGGCATTAGCCTGAATTACGTTTAAAAGAATGTGGAAATTTTGGGCAAAACAGTGTAAAATATTTCTAGAAAAAAAATGTTTCATCCTTTTAAAAGGGGGATTAGGGCAAAAAAAATGTTTGTTTATGTAAACTTGCAGCCCCCCATTCCTCTATTCCTTCACTTCGTGGTTAGTTACCTTACTGCTATAAACTTCAATTTATTCGTGTAAACTTAGGGCTGCTATCAACTACTTCAGTTTTGGGGGCTGCTGTCAATTATTTCAAGTTTTGGGGCTGCTGTAAATATACTTTGTTGTTGGTTTTTGGGTTGTGATGTTCATTAAACTGCTGGTTCTTGGTTTTTGATGTTCATTGTATTGCTACAAATATACAGTAGTGTAAACTTGGGGCTGCCGTAAATTTTTGGCTTCAAAGCTTGGTTTTTGGTGTTGCTGGTTTCAACATTGGTGTTCGATTTAGTTTAACTCTGTTGGTGTTGCTTTTGGTTTGTTGCTGATATTGCTTCTGGTTTTTGTTTAATTTTAGTTACTTTGCTTCTGGTTTTTGTTTAATTTTGGTTACTTTGCTTCTGGTTTTAAAATCATAACGTTTGGTTTTGTTTAGTTACTATGCTCTTTAAATTTGCCGGGGAAAAAATTGCAATCTTCTACTGATAGTTTCAGTTGGAATTTCAATCAACGCTACATCGAGTGGACAAAGAGAAACTACCCATAAGAGGAAAATTGAAGAAGAAAGTCGATAGCGTTTACAACGTCATTCATAAATTTACAATAGCCCCAAAACTTGAAGAAATTGACGGTAACCCCAAGTTTACACAAATAAACCTTCTGTCTTGGAAAAGTTTCAGAAACGGTTCTCTAGAAAAAAAGCCTTTTTTCTCCAAAGGGGAGAGACTTCATCTTATCCAAGCTGTCATGAGTGGGATCCCTAGTTGTTTCTTGTCCTTATTCAGAATCCAAGTTTCGGTAAGTAAGAAGCTTGAGAGTTTGATGAGGAACTTCTTGTGGGAGGGTCGAGAAGGGGGTGATTCCCATTTGGTTAAGTGGGAGCTAGTGATGAAGCCTGTCGAGCTCAGAGATTTGGGTATAGGGAGCTTAAGATTACGCCACAAGGCTCTCTTGGCTAAATGGTTGTGGCGTTTCTTCACGGAGTCTGACACTCTGTGGTATAGAGTGGTAGTGAGTAGATATGGCCCTCACTCTTTTGAGTGGGCCTTTAGTGGGTGGTCGAGGGGCCTCAACAAAAACCTCTGAGAAACTATCTCTTTTTGCTTCCTCTCTTTTTCTTAATTTATCAGATGCTCTATCGGGGATGGCTAAAAAGTTTATTTCTTGGAGGACCATTGGGTGGGTGATAAACCTTTGTACGTTTTATTTTCACGTTTTTACTTTCTTTCAGATAAGAGGTTGCATTCGATGGCCATTCTTCTTCGATCTCTTTAGGCTTTCAACATCCTCTTACTGATAGGGAGGCGATCGACGTGGCAAGTCTCCTTTATATCCTTCAAGATCAATGTATTTCCCATGGGAGAAGGGATGTTAAGGTCGGGATCCCTAATCCTTCTAGGGGTTTCTCCTATCATTCCTATTTTCATTCTGTCTTTCCCTCCTGCTTCGTTAACTGCTTCTGAGGCTTTTTGTTTTTTCCTCCTTATGGAAGGTTAAAATTCCTACGACGGTGACATTTTTTGCATGGCAAGTTTTACTTGAGAGGGTTAATACCTTAGATCATGTCCAACGACACTCTTCCTTAGTTTTGTACCCGCATTGGTGCTTTCTTTGTAGGAGGCATGGGGAGGACCAAAATCATTTGTTGTGGGAGTGTTAGTTTGCTCACTACCTTTGGGCTTGCCGGAGGAGCTCGTTCGGTGTTAGTGGGGCTTTCCATAGAGATGGGCAATCTTTGTTGGAGAAGGTGCTTTTAAATCCATCCTTTAGTGAGGGAGGCAAAGTGTTGTGACAAGCTAGTTTCTTTGTTGTGTTGTAAGGTATTTAGCTTGAGAGGAATAATAGGATTTTTAGGGAGATTCAGAAGTTGGGTGAGGAAGTTTGGGAGGTTGTTAGGTTTCATGATTCCTTGTGGGCGTCAGTCACTAGACCTTTTTGTAATTATGGTCTTGATCTCGTTCTTTTAGATTGGAATCTCTTTTTGTAGTTAATATCGAACTTCTGTTTCTTTTGGACCTTTTTTTTTTTTGTATGCCCTTGCATTCCTTCATTTTTTTCAATGAAAGTTCGGTTTCTTACAAAAAAATAAAACAAATAACCTTTTTTTTTTGCCCTAATCCCCTTTTAAAAGGATGAAACCTTTTTTTACATAAATATTTTACACAGTTTTGCCCAGATTTTCCACATTTTCCCTTTTTTTCAACCGTAATGCAGGTTGTTGTTAAGATTTTAACGGCCACGTACAGCCTTACTTGAATAGGATTTATTCTATAGGTTTGTACATCTGTGTCCTTGAGTTCTAAGATTTTAACAGCCACGTGGGTATTCCGTTTAAGCTACTAATGGCAAGGGTAGTTTTGAAACTTTTTAAAAGGTCAAGGGTATTAATGCAACTTTTTAAAGTTCAAGGATATTATTAAAACAAGGCCAAAGTTCAAAGGTATTTTGTATAATTCAACCTTTTTTTCTTTAACAAAAAACAAACTTTACATTGATTAATGAAAAGAAACAAAAATTTTCAACAATACAAAGGAAAGGAGTGAAAAAATGAGGAATAGTTTTCCATGCTTTTTTGCTATTCACAAAATTTTAGAAGAAAAGCCCCCAGGTTGCTGTTAAGATTTTAACGGCCATGTACAACCATACTTGAATAGGATTTATTCCATAGGTTTGTACATCCGTGGCTTTGAGTTCTAAGATTTTACCAGCCACGTGGGTATTCCGCTTAAGCTACTAATGGCAAGGGTAGTTTTGAAACATTTTAAAAGGACAAGGGTGTTAATGCAACTTTTTAAAGTTTAGGGATATTATTGAAACAAAGGCCAAAGTTCAAGGGTATTTTGTATAATTCAACCATTCTTTTTTAACAAGAAACAAATTTTGTATTGATTAATGAAAAGAAACAAAAATTTTCAAGGATACAAAGGAAAGGAGTGAAAAAATGAGGAATAGTTTTCCATGCTTTTTTGCTATTCAAAAAATTTTCGAAGAAAACCCCACCTTAACCCAACCATTCATATGTTTTTTTAAAAATAACCATCAGTGTCCTGTCCCTCCTTGCATTTGAACAAAGCTTTTATCAATGTGAAAGGGGATTAAGAATGCCTTCATTAGAGAATTCACCCCTTAAACATCTGAAATTGCAAATCAATCATCATGAAAAGTATCCCTAATAAACACTATGGTGCAAACCCAACCTATTTGAACAAAATCCACATCTTTCTCATTCCAATATTCTATTTTAGCCCAATTTCAGTCTCTTTCCTAGTAATAGTAAACCATTCGAGAAAAAATAAATACATCTCATGTAAAGGGAACAATGTTTAGGGGAACCCTAGCAACTGTTTTCCAGCCAACTTCAACTTTTAGTTTCCTTTGCAACTCACAAATCATATCCCAAAAGACTATCCACCCTTGCTTATATTCACCAAGCGCAGCTCAATGCTTTTTCTCAAATCACCAATGAAAAGGTAGAAATCTAACCTAACGAACCATAATGATTTACAATTTTTTCCATACTCATCTCACCCTTTTCAAGCCTATTATTCTTAAAAAACTTGCACCCTAGATGTAACTGAAGAAGCTTAGCGAGTGACATTTCAAGCCATTGTAACTAATCCCATTGCTAACTATTATAGAAAGAAGAGAACTTTCTCTTTTCTTTCAATTTGAAACCAAAACACCAAAAATTGCCTCCATCATGGCATTGTAATCCATATAAGGAACTTTTAAATATAGCTAACCAATATCTTTATTCCCCGACCTGCGAAGCCTGCAGCGTAACATTAAAGTTAGAGAGAGAGAGAGAAAGAGAAATCTATGGCAGTAGCACAGGATCTGGTCAGTAGGCTCGAGATCATAGTGCAACTACTAACTTTGTTGTGGGTATGGAGGGTTTGTCCTATGGTGAGATGTATGGTTAATTTCATTTTTTTTTCCAGATGAAATACCAAGCTTTCATTGAGAAAAAATGAAAGAATACAAGGGCGACAAAAAAAAAACCACAAAAGGGAATCCCACGAAAGAAAGGGACTCCAATCAAGCAAAATAAGACCTAGCGAATAAATACAAAGCGCCTTCGACACTGAGGCCCAAAGAGAAACAGTGAACCTAACAAGGGACCAAACATCACACGGACCCCTCTCCACTCCCCTAAAGGTTTTATTGTTCCTCCCCCCCCCCCCCCCCACAACCCCCATAACAACACAAAAACCCCGACATGTCATAAAAATCTCCCCTTCTCCCGAAACGGCGGATCGAGGAGGAACCCCTCGATCATCTCCTTGTACTCTCTACGTCTTGCAGTTTGCACGCTGAAAGCTGCAAAGAAACAACTCCAAACAGCCTGAGCATACTGACAACTCTAAAGGATATGGTCCAGATCTTCCTCCACCCTCCGACACAGAATGCAAAAAAATGGCCCAACCAATGATGGCAACTTCCTCGAAATCTTATCTAAAGTGTTCACTCTTCCATAAATGACCTGTCAAACAAAAAACTTAACCTTCTTTGAAATTTTCACCTTCCAGAAGGCTAAGAACACTAACTCACTAAAGGGGGAATGATTAAGCAAGCAGCAAAAGAAACACCACTGTTGTTTTCATATTAACTACCGTACATAGAGAAATCTTGTACTGACTTTCTATGATAGTAAACTCCTCATTTCTACCCACTATTTTTTCTCCCAAAGATATCTGTATATTGTTTTGTTTTTCTGTCCATACTTTGGAACATTTATATTTTTTGTTTTCTCATCTTAGAGTGATTTACATTAGGCCTTTTGTAATTATGGACTTTCATTAATTTGTGCTAATTGGGGAGTGTTATCGAATGCCTTTTGACTTCATTTGATCAACAACAAAATTAATTTCTCATAAAGTAAAAGAAAATAACATCTAGGTCTTGAACTTGCCCATAAGACCGCTAGGCTAACATATTATAGTAGCCATAACTTATCAAATCAATAAGGTGAAGTTGATGAATACAACTTTCTCCCCTAGGAGAACTTGCCTCCTATGACATATCTTGGCTTGCCTTTAAGAAGCAACGCAAAGAACCTTAAATTTATGGCACCTGTATCTAGTGAGAATTTCTTTTCCTTTATTTTTTTCTCTACAAAAGAATCAATTTTTTTTCAACATTAACCCTGTGGATCTAAACCCAAAACCCTTAAATAACATTGAAAAAGCAAATATACTGAAAGGAAATAATGAAGCATTATCTGAGAGGAATGAGAATTCATATATATATGCTCAATTAAGTAAAGCCACTTAAACTGTCAGTATACGTACCTTGTTAGCAAGCATGTAAAGACCAACATCCGCATTATAAAGAGTAGAGAGTCGCTCCATTTCAGGAGCTGGTCTGGAGCGTAGCACTTCTGGTGGTAAGTTTGGCTCAAAAACGTGTGCATTAGGAAAATTAGAATAATATGAGTTCAAAAAGCCTTGATCCCCTGTTAAATTAAAACCAAGGTGTTCATCAAAGTTAGAGACTTCTACATAATCCAAAGTCTCCAATAGAACAAATTTAGTAACTACGCACAAAAGGAAGCATAAAGTATAGATAAGATTTTACAACAGGATCAACTACCTCCAGTGTAAGACGGCAACGTATTAACTTTGCTCATCATGTCGTTGAAAATAGTTTCAGATGGTTCCACAACCATAACGCCAGAATTTAGCCTTTCAGAATGCTTCAAGTTAGCACAGAATTTGCTACATTTGAAAAGATCTTCTATATTTTTCAACACAATTGTATCTGCGTCAAGATATACCACTGCACAATAGTGTAATGGCGATTAAAAAAGAGTAGTTAAACACTGCTTTTGACTGGTAGCATACACGCACAAAGTAAAATGAGCTGTCCAGCCAAAAATCACCACACTTTGTTGGCGTCCTTTACCAAGGTTTTCATTATCCGTGATTGGAAAGAACGCTATATTTTGTACAATCTGCACAATAAGATCACAAATTTTACCTTTCCTATAGTCAGTCATGTTAAATATTTTTAGCTTTGTATAGACACCCCAAAATCTTGATGGACGAACTTGATTAGGATTTGCCAATAAACTAATCTTCTCCACTATCCACCCATCAGCCTGCACAATTACAGTAAGCAGTAGAATATTTTATAACAGAAAAGTAATCATTGTAATATAGAACATAAACACACATACATACATAAACTCCAAAAAGAAATCAGAACAAATGGGATCAGGGATTCATTTTGCACATCAGAAAGATCAAGGAGGAGAGACTCTAATTTGCAAGTTTCAATTGACAAACTTTTTTTCACTTTTGATATCCATGAGTCCATGTTTTAGAATCAGCTTGCCCACACATAAACTAATCTCATAGGACAACTGTCTAACTCAACACCATTTAGTTGCTAGAAACCTCCTAAAATTCTAGAATTCTAGGCAGCTGGTCACCATAGAATCCCACAGTCAAACTATTTGTAATTGAAAGTATTCATCAATAAGTCGTTCAAATAGCTCAAATTTTCTAGGAAACAGAGAGAGAACCAAGACCTGACCTCTAATAGCTTCTTAGCATACTCAGAAACGCCATCAGAAATCAAGGCCACCATGTCCTTGTTGGACCCAGTATCGCGTATCGATTTCCCAAGAACTCGAACCCCCAAAAGAAATTCATCACCATATAAAAGCGTAACATAAGCTTCGTCGGAGGACTGTGATCCAGATGAAGAAGAAGCTGCTGACACTCGAGATTGAATCAAAACCAACGCGATCGCCACGAAAATCAAAGCGCTAGGTTTCATTATAAATTACAAGGAGTTAAATTAATTCCCAAATTTCGTCGGAAAATTGGGAATTTTTGGAGGAAGAGCAAAAGGGGGAATGGTTTTGAAGGCTTGCCGCTCCAAAGTCGAGCACTACGATCGAAACGATTAGGCAATTCTCTCTCTGCATGTCGCCGTGTTGACACTTTTCTCAGAAGCGTCTTTTTTGAAAATTATCGAGTGCAATCTCGTGTGGTTGACTCCACCCAAGTTTAGCTGTATCCCATGTGATTTTATTAAGCTAAATTATAAATAAATAAAAAAATACTCATTTGTCTTTTATTTAAAAAATACATCTATTCTTTTAAAAGTTACGATATTATCATAGACCTTTTATAAATGTTTCAAAACTGCTTTTGGAGTAGAACTCTATTAAAATGTTAGGCAAAAAATCGACATGGTGATGTCTTGAAACGATGTGGTGATAGGATGCTTATCTAAATTAAGTTTGGAAGAACGGTATTCGAACACGTCGACTTTTCGTTCAACATTCTAATGATTTTTCTACTCCAAATGTAGTTTTGAAACATTTATGAAAGGTTTAGGGTAAATTTGCAACTTTTTAAAAAAAAGATAAGGGTATTTTTTAAATAAATGGCAAAGTTTAGAGGTATTCTTTACAATTTAGCCTTTATATTATAACGATTTTGATGTGATAAATTAGAATTTTATTGTTATTATTATTATTTGATTTCAACAATACGGTGGGGGAAGATTTGAACCTCTCACTTTGAGGATGTATCCCTTTATCAGTTGAGTTAAGGTTGATAAGAAGTTTAATCTTCAACTTTTAGAATGGCATCTTATACATCTTTAAACTTAAAAAAATGTGTATTATACTAGGTGATAACTACATGAAGTTTGGTTTTTGAAAATTAAGCTTATAAACACTACTTTCACTTATGAATTTCTTTATTTGTTATCTACTTTTCAAAACATTTGTCAAACCCAAGCCAAATTTGGAAAACTAAAAAATGGGACATTTGGCCCACGGTTTTGGAATCAAAACCCTAGGGTTTGTTTGGGGTCTGAAGCATGAGAATCGGAAAACAGTGTTTGGGGTGCAGGATTTTGAAGCTTGAGAATCAGAAAGCTATGTTTGGGGTGTAGTGTTCTGAACCTTGGAGTTATGTAGTTTTTGTTTTTCTTTTTTTCCTTTGCTACTTTGTTTTCCTTTTTTTTTTCTTATTTTCTAGTGAATGTCTTGTTAATTGTAGGACCTCTTGTGTAACTTGGGTCATTTTTTAAGGACTTTTGAATGGAGCTTTCAATTTATGTTATAATATAATAATAAGAAAATCGTTTCTAACAATCAAAATATTAGTTACCATCAAGAACAAGGAAAACATAATATTTCAATGTTCACGATCATGAGTTTAAACATAAGGACACAAAGTCTGGAAATAAGATATGAAAGCATGATCAACATAAAAGAACATAACATGACAATTAATGTATACGGAAAAATAAAATATCATTTATTTTTATTGCTTTGAATATTGTTAATTTGAAAATAAAATATATATTTTTTTTTTCATTTTAATACGTTAACCATGGTGTTAAATGTCAAGCGACATGTTGAAATGTCCCTCGACATTTCAGTGTCAATAAGGTCGAAATATCGAGAGGAGGGAAATTTGTTTTTCCCCTCCTTTCGACAAAATATCGTCGAAACCTCGAAATTTCGAGGTTTCGAACGACATTTCATTTAATTTTCAGTTTGTTTCTTTTTTTTTTTTAATTTCAAAACATCAAATCAATGTATGTCACAAATTGATGCTTCTTGTGACCACTTGCAGCAATCAATCCCAAATTATTAATTTTCTCTATTACTCTCAAATTTCTTTCTTAAATTAGAAACTTTAGATTCTAATTCACTTTTTAATCTATCCCACTTCTTCTTAAGTTAAGTTTATAGGTTATTATCTCTCTTTACATTATAAATTAATTTTTGTTTTACTAATTGTATAGTTTCTTGTAAGTTCATTATTAATTATATAGTTAAATTTGATACTCTTCATATAAGTTTAAGAGAGTTGATAAATTCTCTTCATTTACTTATTCTTCGATCACTCAGTTGTTGCAGTGCGTCAGCTCGTCGTCTGCAGGTGTTTGGAAAAGGTAGGAGGTGTTCCCGGCAGTGAGTTGTAAGTCTGTTGGTAAGCTTCATGTCCCCCCTGCAACGAGTACACAAATACATTAGAATGAGAAGAAGACATTTTTTAAAAGAGTTATTATATTTCTTATCTTTTGTGAAAGAATCATAATTTAATTTTGATGTCCAATCTCTTGAAAATTTTGGCCTCAAAATTCAAATCAAATGAAGAATCAAAATCCTTAGAGGCTCAGAAGACTATGATGAAAGAAGTAGAGAAGCACCGATTCAAAGAAGGCGACTCAGCAAATGTCAGCCAGAAGAATGAAACTTCCAGTATTAGAAAGATCGAGTTTGATCTCCAAAATTGGAATATCCCAAAGGTAGATCTCTCAACGATCTATCAAAAGAGTACGTTCAATTTCGCTCAAAGTTGGGGAGTCAAGACAGTAGAACGAATTGTCCCGATAATCCACAACCCAGAATCTCTGAGATTATTCTCTAGAGATATGATTCAAAAGCACCAACAAGACTATAGATTTCTCCATATTGGTCTTGTTCAGGTGGCCATCAAACCGTTATTCAAATTCAGTCTCAATACTTCGGTCCTATTATCTCTCAAAGATAAAAGGCACCTGGATTATAAGAATTCCATGTTATGACTCATTAAAGCCAACATGGAAGGAAGACCAGTATACTTCAATTGTTATCCAAACTACACGGTGTCATTAACCGATGGCAAGATACTCAATACTTTAGTTCTTGATGTTTTCTTCAAATAACTAAATGTTAACGAGGCGGTTGAAGGTTTTGCAATAATCTTCATAATCACCTATCGTCTAATGTACACGATGATAACTAAGTTCAAGATCTACAATTTGAAATCAACAACCTCAAAGAGGAAGTCTCAAAGCTCAAGGAATATCAAAAGGATTTCTCAAAATTAACGTCAGAAATTGCAATTTTGAAGAAAGGAAAAGAAAAAGTTGAGGAAGCTCCTGAAGAACCTTATGTAGAAGAAGAAATATTCCTCAACACAATATGCAAAGTGCAGTACCAAAAGTGGTATACAAAAGTAACCCTAAAGGTAAAAGACTTCAAAATTGATCTCATTACTTTGATTGACTCAGGAGCAGATCAAAACTGCATCTATGAAGGCATGGTTCCATCAAAGTATTTTGAGAAGACAACAGAAATTCTAAGAGGAGTTAATAGAAGTCCATTGACGATCAAACATGAGTTACCAGAAGCACATATCTGTAAAGAAGGTATCTGCTTTATAACTTCATTTCTGTTGGTGAAAATTTTGAGTCAAGCAATGGTGTTGGGAACGTCATTCATTACCCAACTATATCCCTTATAAGTTACAAACAGAGGGATAACCACTCAAATCCTTGGACAAAAGGTTATGTTTGAATTTAGCATGCCTATACAAGCTCATAATGTTCAACTTATGAGTAAAGACTGGATGTTAAATCCCATTGATCTCAAGGAAAAGCAAATAGTTTTTCTCAAAGAAGAAGTCAATTACAAAAGAGTAGAAGAAAACCTTCAGAAGAACGTCCAAGAAAAGATTCAAATGTTAAAGGAGAAGATCGAGCAAGAAGTATGCTCGAATCACCCCAATGCTTTTTGGGACAGAAAGAAACATGTTGTTAATTTTCCATATGTTAAAGACTTCAAAGAAGATCAAATTCCCACAAAGGAAAGACCGATTCAGATGAACTCTGAATTATTGGAACATTGCTGCAAGGAGATAAATGATCTACTCAAAAGAAAGCTGATTCGATCATCCAAGAGTTCATGGTCCTACGCAGCTTTTTATGTCAACAACCAGGCAGAAAAGAAGCATGGTGTTCCCCGACTGGTAATAAATTACAAACCTATGAACAAAGTTTTGGAATGGATAAGATATCCAATGCCGAATAAAGCTGATTTACTCAAAAGAATTTCCAGTTCAAATATATTTTCAAAATTTGATATGAAGTCAAGATTTTGGCAAATCCAGATTTCTGAAAAAGATAGGTACAAGACTGCATTCAATGCCCTTTTGGGCAATACGAATAGAACGTCATGCCCTTTGGGTTAAAGAACGCTCCATCCGAATTCCAGAAAATCTTGAATGACATTCTTGAACCGATTCAACATTTTTCAATAATCTATATCGATGATGTCTTGATTTTCTCATCAGGTATAGATCAACATTTTTCTCATTTAGAAAAAATCATTGATATTATGAAACGAAATGGTTTAGTGATATTAGTCTCAAAGATAAAATTATTTCAAAGACTTAGAAAATAAGCTAAACCTTGGACAGCTGAGCACACGCAAGCTATAAAGAGGATAAAAGCTTTAGTCAAATCAATTTCCTGTTTGAATCTGATTAATTCAGAAGCAACTTTAATTGTGAAATCTGACGCATCCGATATCGGATATGGAGGAATCATCAAACAGTCTCTGGATAATCAAGAATCAATAGTGAGATTTCATTCTAGTGTATGGAACGATACCCAGAAAAATTATTCAACAGTTAAAAAAAATTATGGCCATTGTTTTATGTGTTCAGAAATTTCAAGGAGAATTAATCAATAAAAATTTTATAATTAAAACATATTCTAGAGCATCTAAATTTGTTTTAGAAAAAGATGTCAAGAATCTAGTCTCAAAACAAATTTTTGCGAGATGGCAAACAATTTTATCGTGTTTTGATTTCGAAATTTTGCCTATAAAAGGCACTCAAAACTCGATTGCTGATTATCTCTCAAGGGAATTCCTAACTCCAAAACTCTCTCATTTGCCCTCTTCTTCTTTTTCCTCTAGCAAGAAAGAATGAGCTATAAAAGAAAGGGCAAAGCCCCATCTTCTGTAGTTTCAAAGGGCAAATGCCTAGCTTCCTCGTCTCAAAAGTCTGCTCCTGTGACAGCAAATCAATATGCAATGGATCTTGGTTTCATGCCGGTGGCCAGATATAGAGCAAATCGAGCTACTGGAATCATAATCAGAGATTCAATGGAGTCTTCAACTCCACCCAAGCCTTCGGCCAGTCTTACCTGTCAAAGGAGAACACTTGTCTCCCCAACAACTCAAACTCCTTCTCAAGAAGGATCGTCTTCAAACCCAACTACTTTCGCACAAATGATAGTACCATCCACTAGGTTTATCCCAAAACCAGAGATAAGAGTCTATATGGAAAAACCGCATCAAATCTTTGAACTAGTAATAAAACTTGAGTTCGAAGGGGCTTCTATAGTAGAAGTCATCAAAAATACATTTCCAAAAGGCTTTCTGTTCATGCCAGAATGCCTTATGAAAGATAGAAAATTCTATGAATTTATCCTCGTAGATACAAAATCAGTCGAGATAACTCATATCCCAGACCAAAATGATCCTTCAAAAATAACTTATTCGAAGCTAAAGATTTTCAAAGTTTTGACTCCCACTCATTGGAATCGGAACATACTCATGGAAAAGTGTTTCTCAAAACCTTTTCTGCCACAAGCGTATCTATATCGAGACTACATTAAAGCTTGGTAAAACGTTATGTGGTATATCAAGTTTGAACACTCGTGGTTCATTCAATTCTGTTTCAATGCACACCGGATGGTTTTCCCATACTTTGTGGTATTCAATGGTGGAATACCTTTGGCATAATCGAAAAGATTTTTCCCGTTCTGATTCAAGAATCATTTTTCTATTTTTCTCAAAACTTTCAAAGAATCTGCCGAAAAGTCCAGATGCGGTTGCATAATGAGCCCAATTTTGTTGTTGTCGAAATGGCCTAATGCGGCCGCATAGTTGGGCGCATTTTGAGTTCTTTCTGCAACAATTGGAATTTAGCTTCTGCTCTCAATTGCTGGCGCATATTGGTCACATATATCTTGGATCATCTTTTATTTGCTTCAATTGAGGCTAGAATGTGGGCGCATTTGGGTCATTTTTCAGCCTCTACGCAAAAACAACAAAAGTTAACACTTTCTTAACAAAAATAACTCTAAATACACCTAAAAACTTATTTTTATAAAATCAAGACTTCAAACACATGCAAAACTTGTTTTTATTTAAATTTGCTCTAAATGACATGAAATATAACATTAAACACTCGCTTTCTAAACAAATAAGCTAGTTTTTAGAGCCAAATAACACTCATAAATGAGCGTTGTTACTAGTGTTGGGATTTATGCCCTAAATCCTCGTAATTAATAGTTTATTTAATAATTAATAATAATTTTGATTATTTTATTTGCAATATAATATTATCCATTATATGAAAAATCCAAGGTTATTAATGTAATCTTGAACAGTATGTGGTTGACATACGAGAGGATCATGATCAAGAAATAACCTAAAGGGTCATAGTATATGGATAAGGTTGGGTGTCTTATCCTGGTAACACTATTGCTACGGCCCACTTTGTAATAGTTACAAATGATTTGATCCAAATCATTCATGTGGAGACATGTGAGTGGGGGTATTTTATACAATGAGTTTGTATAAGATTGGACCACGAAATATTTAATCTCTCTTTATAAATCCGTTAATTGAGAAGATTAATATTTTATCAAGATGATCATATGCAACTCGATCTTAATCCTGAGTGAGTTATGAACTCCTGCCTATGAAGGCTTGTCCTTTGATTTGCATGGGTGAGAGTGGCTTTATAGTCGATTCAATATGCCTACCATTTTGGGGACTTAACCAAATAGGGAGCTGGGAACATAATCTCACAAGATGGAATTCACTCATTCCCATATAGGGTAAGTAGATGAGTAGTTCCCTTAAGTGCTGATTTCGGGACTTGAATAATGGGGTCCCACCCTCTCACTGGCCCGAGAGGGATTTAGTTTATGGTTGAATCATAAACAAATTGTTCATTAGAGGATCAGTGGTACTTAAGGTGCAAGATGTAATTATAGGGGTAAAACGGACTTTTGACACAGCTGTAATTACGAACAACTCGTGAAAGATCGACTTGCATGTAGTGATTATATCAATGGACACAACTTGTCCTATAGTGCATAAGAGTGCAACTTTAGGTCTATAGTGGAGTGACCTTAGAGTTAATGAATGAAAATTGATTAATTAAAGAGTTTAATTAATTAATTTTGTATTATTGGAGCTTATAATCTGTAGGTCCATAAGGTCCCATTGCTAGCTCATAGTAACACTAAAAGATCAATTTAGTTGAAAGAAAATTTTGAAATGTTCAAATTAATATTTAATTTGAAGTGTTCAAATTAATATTTAATATATTAAATATAAAAGAGAAAAATATATTTATTGTATTTGATACATTAAATATTAAAATTTGAAATGTTCAAATTAATATTTAATTTGAAGTGTTCAAATTAATATTTAATATATCAGATATATTAAATAAAAGAGAAAAATATATTTATTGTATTTGATACATTAAATATTAAAATAATTAAATGTATATTAGATACATTAAATAAAAGATATTTATTAAATTTGAATTGGATTCAAATTAAGAAATAAATGTCGTAGGAGAAATTTAAACGGTTTGAATAAGATTCAAATTGGTTAGATAAATATATTTTAATATAATAGATATTAAAATATATTATTTAATTATTTTATCTAGACCACTATAAATAGGACCCTAGGGATGAGTCATTGTGTATTCTTCATAGAACACACATATCCTCAATAGAGAGAATTGAGAATTCTCTCTAGACCTCTTCCTCTTTAATCTCTTATGGATTTTCTTTCAAAAGGCTCCCACAAGCCTTGGTCCTATGTTCGAGTTATAGCTAAGAAGACTTTGTGAAAGAGATAAAGACCCACTAGAAGAATCTTCATATTTAGAAGGTATTTATTGTTTAACCCTTGTATTTTAGTTTAATTCTAAATAAATCAAAGACGATTCATATGCTTCCGCTGTGGGTTTAATTCGATTATTCCCTTCAATTGGTATCAGAGCCTCTTTGAGTTTTATTTAGAATTAAAGTTTTGTGATGGTGGGTATTTTAATTTATCATATATTTGATATATTTGTGATTTGCAAATTGATTGTTTAGGCTATTTGGCATTAGATTTATTGCTTTGATTAGATCATTGTAAAACCCATAAGGGTTAGGATTTCATGTATTTTACTTGAATGACTACGATAGCTAAAAATTTTGATTTTATGGGCTGAAGAAGTCAACAGCGAAAAACGTTCACGAAAAAAAAAGTGAAAAAATTTAAGATTCCTAAATCCTAAATTTGGAATGGTCCAAACAAGGAAGATATTGAAGACCAAGATATGTCTTGGATTTAAATTATTGTAATTTAAATTATTTTCAATTTCTTAGGATATGCCAAATATGCCAGTCAATTTTGCTATTTTTAATTTAATTATGCATGAGATGTATGTTTTAAATTGTTTGATTGTTGCATAAAGTATGCCATTTAAATTTAAAATCCAACCATAGGTTAAGCATGATCATGCATCTTATCTATTTTTTAATATAATTGTTATATTTGAAAATTTTGCTTAGGTTGTTTCCTAATAGAATTAAGATTAATTTTTTTTTGGTATATTGAAAAATTTGATTAGGATGTTTCCTAATAGAATTGAGATATTTTCTTAATATACTTATATTTTCCATATCTTTGAATATAATTGTTATATTTGGAAAATTAAATTATGATATTTCTTTCATAAATGAAATTCATGTTTTCCTAATAGAGTTAGGATATATCCTAATGAGATTAGAATTTTCTTAAAATAAAGATATTTCTAATTCATGCTTTAAATAGTTTAAAATTTGAATTTAATATATCTTTATTTGTTTCTAATAAGATTGAAATTTAGGATAATCTTTTAATTTAGTTTTAAATGGTTTAAAATGGTAGAATTTCAAGATTATCCATAGTTTAAGTTTTGAATTTAATTTATCTTATATTTTTCTAATAGAATTAGAATAAAATATTCAGGATTATCCTTTAATTTTTTAAAGGGTTTAAAATGATGGATTTTTAAGATTATCCAAGTGAATTGTTTTTAATAGGATTAAAAACATTTATTTATAAATTCACTTATGTTCATTAATCTAATAATTAATAGGTAATTAAAGATTAATGAATTTGAAATAAAAATTGACTATAAGGGAACTCTGTCTATGGAATGTTCTGTCTAGATTGGGGTATTTAAGTTGACCGAAAGGGAACATCTCTAACTGGGAACCGACCTGAGAGTTGAATTAGTCAAATTTTATTTAATTTCACTTAGCATGGTCATAATGTGATTTTTTTCAATAGTTTTAAAACTTGGTAATTCACATTAAAATGAATATAACCAACATACGAGTTGTGAATGGTAGATTGAGGAACTTAGATAAATGAGATTAGCCTAATTTGTCTAAGTAATAGAAAACCCTATTTCAAAATACTTAGTGGAAGAATGACACATGTCAAAAATCTAATTGTCTCTATTATTGATTCACAACGTGAGATTCATGTGGGGCCTCGTGGCAGCTTTTGGACCGTCCTCCCTACAAAAGGTGTTTGCATAGATCAATATCAGGGTGAAACTTTTGAGAAAGTATTATAGTAAGTGGGAGAAGAAAACGTGTCAACATATCCTACGGTCTCCATCATTAGTTTACATCGTGAGATTCATGTGGGGTCTCATGGTGGCTTTTGGACCGTCCCCCTATGGAAGGTGTTTGCATGGGTCAATATCAGGGTGAACTCCTGAGAATGATAGGATTGTAGTTTTGTTTCCAATACTTGACCTACCCTACGGCGGCACTTGTTGGGATAAAACTACGGGATCTAAAATTATGGGTCACACTTACAAATGGCTCATTAAAGTTGTTAATGATGTCATTGACCAAACTAATGGTAACTAAATATTATAGGAATAAGAGTTATTCTGGTGTAATACTTGGTTGAGATTGTCTCAGTTTAGTGAATGAATGATTTATAGAGTTCATTTTTCAAATTGTTTGATTTCTATGCTAAAATTGAATGGATAATTGTTTGCATGATGTTAAATTATATACATATTTCAATATTATGTCAGTTTCTCTCATAATTTTTTATTTTATTACTGATAAGTCAAAATTGAGAAATTTTATTACTTGGAAAAATAACGTTAACACTATAATGGTAGTATAGAATTTTGAATTTGTCTTTATTGAGAAATGTCCTCAAAACCTGTTGCTAATGCTATTCGAATTGTTCGTGAAGCTCATGATTAATGAATCAAAAGTAAACGAGATAGTTTGTACGTATTCTCCTAGTTGACATTTAGATGTCAAGTTTAGAAGATAAAGAAAATGACAACAACATATGAGATGTTGAAGTTAACATAAGCTAAATTTAGAAATTTGTCTAAATGATCTCGAATTTAAGTATTACAAAATTCCAAGAAAAGAAACCAAATGATTGAAGCTATATAAAAGGAAATAGTTCTTAAATTAGCTAGGACAATCATAATAAGAGGAATAATTGAAATACCTCTAAGAAGAAAAATATAAATGAAAGTAAATTTGATTTACTAGATTTTTGGTGATATATAAATAATGTCACCTAGATAGTTGATATAAGATCTACTATCAAGATTTATTCTTCATTACATTTAATATGTAATTCTTAGAAAATACTTAACATGTAGAATAGTTTCTACAAGTTAGCACCAGGAAGCCTATCTCAATTAGTGTAGTGAGAGACATTAAGATGTCATTAAGTAAAAATTGTTACATAATGCTGAATATGGTGTTTTTAGTAACCATAAGAGAAATTCAATTTCTCGAACTTTATTACAAAAATGTTCATATAGTATGAATTACTTTGAAGTATTAAAGTTTATATTTTCAAAATTGTTTGAAGATACATTCAGCTGAAAATAAGAACAATTTGTATATGTTAAAAATGTTGGCATAAAATAGAAATACTGAGAAGATTATAGAATCCAAAATACTGAGATATTCAGGATTATAGAATCCTGAGATATTCAGTAATACTACAAAATACTGAGATATTCAGGATTATAGAATCTAAAATAGAAAGACATTGTTTTCTCCTAAAAGATGATACTTGACTTTGGCTGTTAAGGTTGATTAACATCAACTTGAATAGAATGAAAAGATTAGTAAGAGGTAATTCTCTAAAAAGTTAGTTAATTACTTTACTTGTCTGTAGATCTTGCCTTTCATGCAAGATAATCATTGGGCCTTTATTAGATAGGGCTAGAACGCCACAGAATACTTTGGGCTTACACATTCTGACCCAAGTGGTCTGGTGAATGTAAAGGTCAAATAAAGTCATGAATATTTCGTCACTCTAGTTGATGATCATTCAAGGTACAAGTATCTTTACTTAATACAACATAAGTCTAAATTTTTGAAATGTTCAAGAAAATTAAGACTAATGTTAAAAAATCGATTAAGTAATTAAATCTATCAAGATATAATGATCAGATCATAATAGAAAGTACA
This sequence comes from Trichosanthes truncata, assembly GCA_033996785.1. Classification (NCBI taxonomy): domain Eukaryota; kingdom Viridiplantae; phylum Streptophyta; class Magnoliopsida; order Cucurbitales; family Cucurbitaceae; genus Trichosanthes; species Trichosanthes truncata. The sequence goes on along the minus strand of JAWPNB010000004.1, from coordinate 28,205,997 downwards.
TGAATCTTACGTACTAAAACTAATTGATAGAAAATGGGTTTTTATCCCAATTATCTTAATACCAAGTGCAATTTTGTGAAATTGTGCTGCAAGAAGAGAAACAAGACCTTGTTAGACATGGTCACATCAGTAATAAGTTACACACCATTACCATACTCCGGTTAGGAAATGCAATAGAGATTGCATGGTGAACATAATTCCCTCTAAAAGTGTCTACGAGACAATTTTAAAGATTATAGAAGAGTAGTAAAGCTAGTTTACAACACTTCATCATTTGAGAATGTTAAGCTCACATGCTGAACACAAGCCTAACAAGCTTGTATATATTCAAAGATAAGCCTAAGTGTAGGCCACCCCTAAGGAGTATAAAGTGGTCTTTTATGTAGTCCTAAAACGAATAAGGTATTTGTATGATAAATATCAATATAAGAAATGTCAAATAAAAGACTACAAACCTTTAATAAGGTGAGATAATGTTAATAAATTGGTTCCAAGTAAAGCCACTAAATAGTTAACAAAAGTTGTTAACAATTTAATTATATTTGAAAGTCAAATGGATCCTAGTCATGAATTGGATAAGCCTCATCGTAGTGGGAGAGTTATGAGATGACTCAACCTTTACAAGGACTTAATTGAAACCCAATTTTTCAAGTTAGATGACAAAGTTAAAGGCTTATTACTTGCAAAATGAGACTAATGGCAAAGGGTTAAACCTAATAGGAGAAAGTAGACTGCGAGTAAATTTTCTTACTTGTTGCCATACTGAAGTCTGTAAGCATTATTTAATTCATTGTTGCATATGTGATATAAAAAAAATGAATATTTAGAATTCTTTTATGAAAAGAAATCTTAGATAATGCATCTACACAAATTAATCAGATATGTTTATTTTCAAAGATCAAAAGCAAAAAGTTTGCGAAACAGTAAAAGTTCATTTATGAAATGAATTTTACCATTAGATTTATGAATATAAGGTTTGATAAAAGTATCAAAATCTATGATTTCGGATAAATATAAATGAAGCTTGTATAGACAAGAAAATCATTAATTGCCTAGTGGATTTTTCTCATGTTTTATGTTGGTGATATTTTTACCCCTTATGAATGATGTAAGATGTCTAACATAAAATGTTGATTAAGTAACCAATTCCAAATAAGTGATTTGGAATAACTCAGTATATTTTAAATGTCCAAAATGAAGATTTTAAGGACAAAATGTTAACTTTGTCTCAAACATCTTATATTGACAAAATTGTTGTCAAATATTTGATTTTTATGTCTAAGAAAGTGTATCTTAAGACACCTCAAATGTTGAGAGTATATGATATGCATAAATGAATCTGAACATTTAATATACAATTGGTTAACATATATTAGTTAAACGAATGGTATGACCATTGAGTAGAAAATTAAAAACTTTCTCAAATTATCTATGGATGATGAGAAATTTTTGTGTATGGAGTTAAAGATTTGATCTTTACAAGATACATTGGTTCTTACAAAGATTTAGGAAATCTATGTAAAGATAAATTTTACCATAGGTGGTGGAGTATGGTATACAAGTTAAATTGTTTTGCTTATGAAGTAACAAAAGGACTTGTATGACTCAAATCGTTCCTTGAAGATCTAAAAGGTGTTTCAGATATGATTTAGTCTATCCTCTTTATTATGATAATAGTGGTGTAAAGACTAATATTAAGGAAAATAGAAAACACCAACGTATAGGAAATCATATCGAGAGAGAGAAAGCATCATGGTAGTGACTAAGATAGCTTTTAATGGCAGTCCTTTCGATCTATATAAAGAGACTCTCCAGGCTAAAGTATTTAAGGGTCAATTAGAATGTCTAGGATTACGAGACATGTCTCATCTTTGCTAGGGCAAGTGGGAGAACATGTTGGGTATAGAGTATGCCCTAAGATACATGTCTCGTCGGCTTTAGTGCAAGTGGGAGATTGTTGGGATTTATGCCCTAAAGCCTCGTAATTAATAATTTATTTAATAATTAATAATAATTTTGATTATTTTATTTGCAATATAATATTATCCATTATATGAAAAATTCAAGGTTATTAATGTAATGTTGAATAATATGTAGTTGACATACGAGAGGATCATGTTCAATAAATAACCTAAAGAGTCATAGTATATGGATAAGGTTGGGTGTCTTATCCTGGTACACTATTGCTACGGCCCACTTTGTAATAGTTACAAATGATTTGATCCAAATCATTCATGTGGAGACATGTGAGTGGGGGTTTCTTATACAATGAGTTTGTATAAGACTAGACCACGAAATATTTAATCTCTCTTTATAAATCCGTTAATTGAGAAGATTAATATTTCATTAGGATGATCATATGCAACTCGATCTTAATCCTGAGTGAGTTATGAACTCCTGCTTGTGAGGGCTTGTCCGTTGATTTGCATGGGTGAGAGTGACTTTTATAGCCGATTCAATATGCCTACCATTTTGAGGACTTGACCAAATAGGTAGCTGGGAATATAATCTCACTAGATGGAATTCACTCCTTCCCATATAGGGTAAGTAGATGAGTAGTTCCCTTAAGTGCTGATTTCGGGACTTGAATAATGGGGCCCCACCCTCTCACTGGCCCGAGAGAAATTTAGTTTATGGTTGAATCATAAACAAATTGTTCATTAGAGGATCAATGGTACTTAAGGTGCAAGATGTAATTACAGGGGTAAAACGGACTTTTGACCCAACTGTAATTACGAACAACTCGTGAAGAATCGACTTGCATGTAGTGATTATATCAATGGGCACAACTTATCCTACAGTGCATAAGAGTGCAACTTTAGGTCTATAGTGGAGTAACCCTAGAGTTAATGAATGAAAATTGATTAATTAATTAATTTTGTATCATTGGAGCTTATAATCTGTAGGTCCATAAGGTCTCATTGCTAGCTCATAGTAACACTAAAAGATCGATTTAGTTGAAAGAAAATTTTGAAATGTTCAAATTAATATTTAATTTGAAGTGTTCAAATTAGTATTTAATATATTAGATATATTAAATATAAAAGAAGAAAATATATTTATTGTATTTGATACATTAAATATTAAAATTTGAAATTTTCAAATTAATATTTAATTTGAAGTGTTCAAATTAATATTTAATATATTAGATATATTAAATAAAAGAGAAAAATATATTTATTGTATTTGATACATTAAATATTAAAATAATTAAATGTATATTAGATACATTAAATAAAAGATATTTATTAAATTTGAATTGGATTCAAATTAGGAAATAAATGTCGTAGGAGAATTTTAAACGGTTTGAATAAGATTCAAATTAGTTAGATAAATATATTTTAATATAATAGATATTAAAATATATTATTTAATTATTTTATCTAGACCACTATAAATAGGACCCTAGGGATGAACCATTATGCAGTCTTCATAGAACACATATATTCTCAATAGAGAGAATTGAGAATTCTCTCTAGACCCCTTTCTCTTTAATCCCTTGTGGATTTTCTTTCAAGAGGCTCCTATAAGTCTTGGTCCTGTGTTCGAGTCATAGCCAGGAAGACTTTGTGGAAGAGATAAAGACCTACCAGAAGAATCTCCATATTTGGAAGGTATTTATTGCTTAACCCTTGTATTTTAGTTTATGCTTCTGCTGTGGGTTTAATTCAATTATTCCCTTCAACTAGCCCTTGTCTCCTATTGGAATTTCAGAGTACTTTCATCTAAGTTTCTCAAGATGTCCTCTAGAGGTGTACATGAACTCGAAGACTGAGCTTGAGGCTGCATCAATCCTGTGGTGGTCTGTTGAAACTTTGAGGAGGCGGTCTTTGTTGGCCTCCTTAGTTACTATAGTTGAAGTTGGGATGATCCTTCCATCATGGATTGTACGTGGCAGCGTAGGGATCGTACCTCTTTTCCTGCTAGCTAGTCATACCCTTCTATGGCATTTACCTCAGGCATCGAACCTTGCTGCAACTGTAGGGATACATCAGTTGTGTGTCCATTGGTCAAGCACAGACCACACGTCTTCATTGTCTGCAACTACTTTACAGCCAACTGACGAACCATATTAGTTAAGTCAGAAATATGAGTTTTTAGCTCACTTACCTCTTAAAGTTGCCCAATTGCTCTTGGGGGTCGTGTGCTAAACTTCTGGGAGTCTACCATGCTCGAGATAAGTTATTGTGCCTCCATTGGGGTCTTTTTCACCAAAGCTCTTTCTGCTACTGCATTGACCATGCTCATATCCATCGGTAATAGGCCCTCATAGAAATATTGGATGAGAGCTGGTCGGAGATCTGGTGGTGGGGGAAACTGGCACATAGGCGCTTCAAACGCTTCTAATAATCATATAGGGGCCGTTTGGCCCATGGGTTTGGGTTCCAAACCCAAAACCATGTTTGGCACAAGGTGTTTCAAAACCCTTGGTTTTGAAACACAACCCCATGGGTTACAACAGTGCAACCCCATGGGGTTTGTGCCATGTTTTCCTCTTCCATTTGCCGTTTTCCATTTCCGGCGATCACTCCGACAACAACTCCGGTGACCACTCGGATGAAAACTCCGGCTACCACATCGGCGACCCGACCACCGCTAACGAGTACCTCCGACGACCACTGCGATGAGAACTCTAGAGACCAGTTCCATTTACCATTCTCCATTTCTAGCGACTACTTCGACAATAACTCTGATGACAACTCCGGCGACCACCCAACAACCATCGATAACAACAACTCCGACGACTACAACGGTGACCCGACCACCGCTGACGATTACCTCAGACAACCACTGCGATGAGAACTCAAGAGACCAGTCTGACGATTACCCCTGCGACTCGACCACCCCAACAACTAGACACCCCGATAACCCAACCACTTAAACAACCCGACTTGCCCGAACCACAGACAATAACCACTTTAATACCCGATCACCCGACAACCATAGTTAACGATCACCTCGAAAACCTGACCACCTAGCAACCACCGTAGAAAACCACCTAGTGACCACTCCGATGACCTGACCACCCTGATGACTATTTCGGCGATTACCCCGACGACTTGGTAACCCAACCACCCAAAACCACTGTTGACTACCACCTGGTGACCACCCTAGCGACTCTAACAACCCAACCATTGCCACAACCACCTAGCGACCACTCCGGCGACATGACCACCCTAATGACCACTTCAGCGACCCGACAACTACTGCTGAAAACCACCCAACGACCATTCCGACGACCTGACCACCGTGCAATCACCACCGGCGACCACCTCGGCATACCCAAACACCCCATCAATCCAACCACCCCAACGACCACTCCAACAATCACCCTAGTGACCCCAACCACCTAGTCAATATTTTAAAAGGGCCAGCGTGGACGAGCTATATGCAAAACTAAAGGCGATGACAAGGATGACAAAGCAAGACTGAATGGTTGTTGCAAAGACTATTCTTTCGGATAGTATGATGTTGAACTCATTCTTTACATTCACCCCAGATTGGAAGTATGATTACTACGTGAAAATTTTGGGGAAAACACCTAGAACCTGACTCTCTTTTCATCACTTTCATCTACCACTCTTATGACTTACATTTGTGTTTGGACAACTACTTCTAATTTCTTGTCATTTCATATGGAATGTGTGTTATGATATTTTTAGAACTAGATCTTAGTTCTAATTTTTGGTTTTACTTTACCATTGGCAACACCATTCTTACATTGCACCTATTAATTATCTGTTGCTACGCATAATCTTCAATTTTATGTCATCATGAGTGGAGTGAATGAGATAGCATATAGTTATATAAATTACACATAGTATAATTCAAATTGAACTATAGTTGTAACAATTGCTCTACATAATTAGTTAAATAGTTGGTATGTAACACACCAAAAAAATTATGAAGTTAAAAAAATGGAATAGGAAAAAAAACAGTGTAAGATTTTTTTAAAAAATAATAAACAGTTTGAAAAATTATAAAAAAAAAAAAACAAACTAAACAAACCCAGCCCAACCCAACCCTGCACCCCAAACACAGGTTTCAGCAAACCAGCCCAACACAACCTTGCACTCCAAACACAGGAATCAGAAACCCCAGGGTTTCTGATTCCAGCCAAGAAACCCCAGGGTTCCAGAACCCCAGGGTTTCTGATTCCAAACCAGCGCGCCAAACAGCCCCATAGTGTCTCCCTTGAGATCATCTGGGTGATGCCGTAGATCTCTTTCCTGATGTTTGCGGCTCTGGAGGCGAGAAAGAACTTTTCTAGGAAAAGCCTTTTCAACTCGTTCCACGTTCTGATGGATCCCAAAGGTACCAAAGCCAGTCCTTGGACTGATCGTTCAGTGAGAATGAGAAAGCCCTCAAATTAATATGCTCCTCAGTGATTCCATGAGGCTTCATCCCCGAGTAGGCGATATGGAACTCCTTCAGGTGTTTGCGGGGGTCTTCACCTTCATTGTCACGAAAAATGGGAAGTAAGTGAATTAAACCATGTTTAAGTTCAAAATCACCCGTGGTCTCGGGATATGTAATGTAGAGGGGCTGATGGTTCAAGTTTGGGGCCATTAGCTATTTTAAAGTGCACTTGACCATCTTTTCTTCAGTGGATGTCTCGTCAATGGTGAAATGGATGTCTTTGTTCTGCTCACCTTCTCTGTCTCTTGCCTCTTTCCTCAATCGACCTTCCTCCTTCGTGATTTTAGGAAAATACTGCAATCTAATATCCTGCAAAGAACGAGTGTTCATAAACAAAGGAAAATAGGGATATTAGGTATCCAACAAAGATAAAACAATTAAATGGTTGCCCGATAACAGTGCCAAATTTTGATGCGGGATGGTGATGATTCTCATATTTTACACATTTTTTTCCCTTTAAACTTAAGTTATTTACAAGTATTCATGCTTATAAGTCCATAATTGTTAGCAAATTGGTATGAGATTAGTCCAAATCAGTAAAAGTGTTGTTTTATGATGAGAAATCTAAAATTAGAGAAAAAAGAGTTGAATAATACTGATTTTTAGTGTTTTTATGCAGAAAACTGTTAAATACCCAGAATTACGAAATTGAATTGCAATTGAAATTTCCCCAATAGATAGAATTTTAAAAATTTTGGGAGCTCGATTTTGATTTGATATTTTGAAGATATTCTCCACGATTTAAGGCCATGATGATTTGATTCTTTCCTTAGAAAAATTTCATGCAAACCCTAGCCTTTGGAGGCTATAAAAAGAAGAGAATCAAGCCACATAATGAGGATCATCTATGTTCCCCACGCCAAATTACTACACTTTGTTTTTCTATTTTATTGATTCAAGAGGAGAAGAACACTGCTCTAATTTAGTCCAGTCCTATCAAAAGTCTTGCGTTGTTAAGACCCTAATCTCCTTGAAAAAGGTTGAGTTGAGATTGATTGAATTTGGTTTGAAGTTGTCTCCTCAGTCTCGATTTTCAAGCTTATTTTCGTGTTTCAGTTCTCAGTTTTGTTATTCTTTAGTTTATGTTCTTCTTTTTAGTTGAGTTGTTCTTTAAGGTTCAATTTTACATTATGTTATTTAGACTTCTACTTCTTTGTAGTTAAGTTCTTGCATTACAACAAGTTTTCTTAATAAAGTTAGTTATTCAAGTTCAATTTCCAGCAAGCTTATTTATTCTCCTGAGTTAAGTTTTATTCTTTTATTACTTAGTTATTTCTTTTAGTTTACTATGAAATTTTCTTTACTTAAAGTTGTGTTATTTTCTTCTTTTATTATGAGCTAATTCTATCTTTGCGATTCGCCTTAAAGATAGGAAGCTCAACCTAAGATGTGAAAGTAACTTTGCTTTTATTGATTATAATTCTTATTGTGAGTCTAGCTTGATGACCTAGGTGAACATACAACAATCGAGTTTAATACTAAAAGGGATAAACAAGATTAGGTGTTCATAAAGGCAATGGAGGAAAGAAGCTTAGACATAAGCACTTGCTTTTGACCCTAGACATAGGGAAAAACCTCTTGTGTTGTTATTAAACTAAGTTCATATTGGCCATAGACATATCGGTTTAATTGCTTAGTCTCCTTGTAATGCCTAAAAATTTTGTGTACTATTGGATATATACCATATGATAAGAATGAATTTGAGAGAAGTTTGTTCTTGAATTTTTTGGAGTTGAAATTAGAGAAAAACCAAACCATTGTATATATATAAATATATATGTACATATATGGTTTTGGATTTTTCTTTAAAAAAAATTTAATAAAAAGAAAATGGGGGGGGGGGGGGGGGGAGGGGGGAGAGAGAGAGAGAGAGAGAGAGAGAGAGAGAGAGAGAGAGAGAAAACTCCCTAAAACATTCCCCCTTTCCCTCATTACCCCAATTTGTGGGTTATTCTTTTATTTAATTTCCCTTTCTTTCTCTTATTCTCACACTCACTCTCTCTCTTTCCCTCTTTAACGCTCCCACCTCTCTGTCTCCTGAAGCCCCCCACCTTCTCTCTTTCTCTTTCTTTCGTAATCGAGCGTAGGCCGAAACCTCTCATCCCTTTTCTTTTTCTTTTTTCTTCTTCCTTCACTCACCGAGGGAGAATCCACCATCGGCCCCAAACCCACTCGCAGGAAAGCGTCCCTTCACCGCACTCCAGCTGGTCATCTACCGCCCGCACACCATCGCCACATGCCATATTCGTACGCTGCCGTTTGGCTCAAGTCTACTAATTTCGCTCGCTTTTTATCGCCAACTTTCCCGACCCATGCAACCCATTTCGCTCTCACGTCTGCTCGTTTAGCCCAAACATTACCACCCGGTCAGATCCACGGAAGTCTGGTGTAGTGCCACTATTCGCTGAAAAGCCCAGATCTGCTAGTTGCCGCGCACACCTCTGCCGGATCCACCAGAGTTCTGATCCATGAGTGTCTTCATGTCTAGATCGACCCAGATCTATAGTCGCCTTGTCAGAGTGTTGGTCGAGCCATCGTCGGTATGCATAATGCCTTGATCTGACCGATTGGAAAGAAGGCAGCAAGCGTTTTGGGAAAAATCTGCATTGTACAACCAATCCCCAGCTTCGTTTCATTTGGGTAAGTTTTTGTCACTGTTTTAAGGTGAAATTATTGAGTTTATGGGGCTGTTTTGTTCTTTGGTGGCCATTTAAGATTAACCCAAAGCGTTTGAATTCGAGTTTAGGAAAATTTTGAATCAAACCAAAACCAAAACCAAAACCAAAACCAACAAGGTTTCGGTATTGTACGGCCACTTCCCAACTTCTTTTCGATTGGGTGAGCCTTCGTTGCTGAATTAAAATTGATCTATGGAATTAAAGGGTTAGGTTTATCTATTAAATGGCCATTTAAAACAAACTTAAACCATCGAACTAATTTACAGGACATCCACTGTAGGAGACACTTTAAATCACTAAACATAACTGTAAGATTAAGGTTTGGTGAAATTCTGATAAGGTGTTAACACGGTAAAGACTAAACATAAATTGGATAAATTGGAGGCATGTTAGACCCCTCTATGAAATTATAAGGACTGTTCTAAAAATTATATGACCCTTAAATTCGTTGGAATATTGAAGGTTAAACAGAAGGCCAAAGTTTGGTGTTGGGCAATTTGTCACAAACTTCAAGGAGTTGATTTATTGTCCATAAATTCAAAAAAGTGAGATTTTCACCACCTTATAAATCACTTAAAAATTAAGATTTAAATTGAGTAAATCTTAATTAAAGTTCTTGGTTAAAGTTATTCAACTTTTAATTGAGTAGCTTTCAGCCAAGCCTTGAGCTAATTTATGGTTGTTGTACTATTGCTAGGGGCTATCGTTTATTTTTCAGGGAGAGGCCTTGGGTGCTTGGAATAATATTAATTATTCTTGCTTGAAGGTAAGTAGCTTTTTGGACTGAGCCCCTTTAAGTATTAATTAAATTTTTGGATCATGATTGGAATTATGTGAATTGTGGTAAGCATGCATGAGTTGTGATTACGAAGTATGTGGTAATTGGTTGGCTCTAAAAATTATCTTGAATTGAGAAATTTGCCTAAGAATGTGGCATGTGGATTAGGGGCTCAAAGCTGTGAGCTACGTGTTGATTGACATGTGAAATTTTATGATTTATCTTGTGTTTGAAATTCATGGTTTAGGATTATGAACTAGTAATTCTGATTTGTTGTGATTGTGAATTTAATCCTAAGGCCCTAATTACTCTGACTTTTATGATGATGTGAAGATGTGGTTGTGAGGTCTTGAAAACCTTGGTAGGGTTATTGAATGACTTAGGACCGTTAGGCTAGTGACATCTACTACCCCACCTGGAGCATGCTTGCCTAGGATAATTATGAAAAGCTAGCTAGTGGGTCGTGTACCCTGATGTGTGATGGCGTGGAAGGTGTGTCCTCCATTGTAGAGACGAGCTCATGAGTTGTGTATCCGAATGTGTGATGGCATGGAAGGGGTGTCATCCATTGCAGTGACTTGCCAGTGGGTTGAGTACCCAAATGTGTGATGGCATAGAAGGTGTGTCCTTCATTACAGGTGCGAACCTTCTTGCTATATGCTAGTTGTGGGTGCAAAGCTTCGTGGTTAGGAAGCATGACTCTAGGGTATGGCAATGAGGAATACCATAGGTGGGGGTATGTTAGATGGTCACTTAGTCCAAATAGTGTAGAACTTGATTAAGATTAGAAGCTTAAGTGGCTCGTGGGAAGTTGACTAGTTGATGTGTTAGATTGTAAGCCTTGGATCTTAAGTGGGCTACTTATTGAGTAGTTTTTATACTCATTCGATGCTACCATGTTTTCCTTTTCAGGTGGCCAGTAGACTCTAGAGGTGAATGGCACGAGGCATTGGCTCAGCTAGGCTATATGGAGGTTGTGTCCCTGTTCCCTATGAACTTATAGTTGTTCTGCTTTTAAACTCCTTGTTTTGTTTTAAAGTTTATTCTGCTTTTTGTCTTATGGGTTGTAGTACTCTGATCTTGTATTGAAATTTGGTAATGTTTGTTTAAAGGTATTTTGTTGAAACAAAATCTCAGAGTAAAGCATGTTTTTTGTTCTTATTTGAAAGTTGTTTTTAAAGCTCTATGTTTTTTAGATAAGTGAGCTAAGTAGCGATCCGGGTCAGGTTGTTACACTCTTAAAGATCTTTCCATTAAGGTTGAATAGGAGTTGAACTCAGTTTGCATTGCTTTGGTGTTGAGTAAAGATTGCAAATACATTTTAGGTCGCAATTCCTTTCTAAGGAGCAAAAGCATGTTTGAATCTCATCCTTTTCTTATTGATTTTTAGTACACTTACAACCTTTCCAATTCTTTTATATTGGTTATCGAGGTTGCCTTGTGTGAACATATTTGCCTTAGTTTTGGATTTTGTTGTATCATTTCCCTGTAGGATCGATACTCTAGAATATTGTATATTATTACTTGTTTGACAGTGTGCACTTGCACTAGACTGATGACTTTTTCTATTCAAAAGTTTTCTTCTAAAGCCCACACATTTTTAGTCAATTAGCTCTTGAGACCCATCAAAATTAAAATCGATCCTAACTAATTTGCAGCACTGGTGAACCGGATCGATCTAGGTGCCTAGGTGCTGATCTGACTGCCTAGTCGCTGATCTGGGTGCCTAGGCACTACATTGAGCAAGTGAAGGATAAAAGCATGGCGCCTAGGCGCTGTGGTACTAGAGGCTCCTAGGCGTTATCTATGGTGTCTAGGCATTGTCTATGGCGCCTAGGCGCTGCAGTAAAAGCCTAGGTATAAAAGCCTTCATTTGAGTCGTTTTAGGGAGCTTCCAAAGGGGAATTTCGAGAGAGAAACAGAGAGAGATGGCTAGACACTATTTTTTAGGACCCAAGCAACTGAATGGAGCGAAAGCGATGATTAGAAACTTGTGGAATCACCAGAATTTGTTTCTTTTCCCTTTTTCCTTCTCTTTTCTTGTTTGTAATGACTTCAATGGTTCTAATTAGGACTTTTGTTGAGATTTTCGTTAGGAACTAATTTACTTTTTCTAGAGCTTTGATGTAATCATTTATCAAATCCTACTATTTCTTAGTTAATAGTTGATATTTCTATTTCGTTTGTGATTGTGAAAACTATTATGGGCTTAATGCATGTTTAGAATTGGCTAATCTTTACATTGATTTTATGTTGTAATTTGAGGTTGAGAGACAAGAATTATTGATGAACTTGAATTGTTTTTCCTAATTTATACATGAGATAGAGATATCCTTGTAGATTTTGTGGAAGTTTTTAGGTTCTACATTCGTCATAATTGAATTGTTGGAATTGCCATAGAGATATAGACAATTTACTTTTCAAAGGATATTGTTAGTACTTAAGAGAGAATATTGAGTCTATAGGATAGAACTTGTCAACGACCTAGAAATAGAAATTGTTTCAACTATCAATGAATGAATAGTATGGAAGTTAATGGTCAAGTCATTGCTCTAGAACTTTTAGCAATTGAATTTATCCTTTTATTTTTATTAGTTTTAGACTTTTAAATAGTTTAATTCAAAGCAAGTATAAATTTCATCTTTCTTGATTGATTGACGTTCAGATAAAATTGAGGCTAACGAATTTAGTAATTAGTAAGCATTAATTCCTTGTAGAGAACAATATTGGTACTTACACTACCTTATTACTTGTAACAATTCGTACACTTGTGAAATTGAGCAACAAATTTTTGTTGGGGACAAAGTGTGCATCCATGATTTGCTTGAATTCACTCCAAGTCTCAATCCTTGGCAATTGGTTCCTATGCCTATAAGACAACAATTTATCCAACCAAGTGAGGGCATAGTCTTGGAAGTGAGATATAACAATACGTAACTTTCTTTCCTTACTCCAGTTGTTGCTCTCAAAGTGTGCTTGGGCTTGGGCCTTTCATTGAAGTTACTCCTTAGGATGGGTAGTGCCATGGAATGTAGGAAATTGGTGACTTTCTCTCCTCTCTTGGTCTTTCTCCATTGTTTGTGGAGGAGTTGGTGAAATTCTTCTTTGTTCTCACTTACTCACAAACACTCCATAATATGAAGGCAAGGGATAAACATTAGTGTGCAATTCTTACTTAGCCAAAGCGATGCCTTAGATGCAAATAAGCTAGCTTGCTTGTGGCTAAGTGAAAATTGGACTAAGATCAAGCTAGAGTAAGAAAGCAAGATACAACAACGAATAACTCAATTAAGCAACACAAAAAAACTAACGACAACACATGACAAACAACAATCAAAGACCAATATTTTCAGAATTTTGGTAGACTTTGAAGCAACGGTGTGAACAAACCACACGTGAAATTTCAAATTTAAAAGATGATTTGGAAAGCTTAAGAACTCTAGTTTAAGCATGTAAAATTTCAAAAAGAGATCATTCTTGTTTGATCCACTTTAAGAATTCAGGATTTTGAGTTGGAGTAGCATTCTTATCAGTAGTATCATAATGTATGAACTCATTTGGTATTTTTGGGTTATTTTTGACGTGCTCTTCAAGATCGTGCCCTTGCATGGCGAGAAGAACATGAGAGCTTTCATGCTAGGTAATTAAGAACAGTCAACTTGATGATCGAAGTTTGATTTACAGGGTTGGTGATGAGATTTTGGATTCGAATCGCTCAAAGAAATCTTTGGGTTAACTACATGAATAGCACAATTGAAACCCAATTTTACGCAAATGGCCAAATTTACTAATATTTTCAGCTTTGTCACTAGCTAAACCAATAGAAGCCAAAACCATCCTAGACATTACGTATTTGCCTATTTTCATTATTTGTAATTATTATATTTAAAAGTAGGAAAGAGAAAAATATATAAGGAGATATTCACTACAACTATTGAGAATAATCTTTATTCCTTCCAAACACTCTTCCCTTCCAATCGATTCAGACCACCTAGGGCAGTGTAAACGTCTTCTTCCTTCGATAGTTTGAAAAACCTTTGACAGTTATATTCTTGAATGGCGAGCGAGAGACTTGTATCATCGACGACGTTTGAACTAGAATAGGATTATGAACGGCGAGCGGCTTCTATCTTTGACGATTGGGCTTTCTACAACCTACAATTGCTAGTGGTTACGATGTCGACAACGAGCAACTACTTAACAAAAGCGGGTATTTCTGAACGACAATGAGGCATTTCTTAACGACGGCGAGAGATTTCTTAATGACGACGGTGAGTGGGTTTAGTATTTTTTGGTGGTTTTCGATTAAGCATATCAAAGGTAAAATCTAACAGAGGTTTAATTTTAAACTGTTTTTTCTTTTCTAATCTTGCTATATTTGGGGTTCATACGAAATAATCGTAGAACATAATATATAAGTATAGCATTTGACAGGGTATATATTATATAACATCTGACTTGGTATATTTATGAATAAGTTTTAATGTACAAGGACATATAAGTATAATTGAGAATAAACATTTGCAGGGTATTTATTATATAGCATATGAATAGGTATATATGTGAACAAGTTAGCCTAGGTATATTATAGGCTAAGTGTATTATCTAGGTATATATTATATGGCATTTGACTGGGTAAATATATGAGCAAGTTCTTAACCTACAAGGACTTATAAATAGAATATAGAATAAACATTTGGATGGCAAAACAATTGGAGGGATGACAAAGAAATGCTAGCAGTAATTAGAAAACAATAATGGACAAAAAAAATCTAGCAGTAATCTAGCACTTAATTTGGAGAATAAAATATTGTAAATTATAAAAAAGAGATATATGTAATTAATGATAAAATTATTTACTTAGATTGAACGCTTTCATAATGGAAACACTGAATCACAATAATATCATTATTATAAAGATGTGTAGAATTTTCAAGGGTATAAATGGAATACAATTGTCGTAGAAATTTGAGCCATGTTATAGCTGAAATTTTTTCTAAATTATGACATTTAGGAAATATAAGGTTGAAAAACGTGCTATTTGACATAACTTTTGGAAATCTTTTATGTAGAAGTAAGAGAGGCCATGAATCTTGATTTTGGTTTGAGTTGTGGGCTTTGATACCATGTCAAGAGGAAACGAAAAGGAGAAAAATAATTTTATTGCTCTGAGCTGAATTAATTGAATACAAGTGCTGGGGTAGGTGTTCATTTATACACATAAACAGGTGGCAATAACATAACAAATCCATCCAACTAATTGAACGAAAATACAAAAAAATCTAATATATAAAAAAGGATGTTGCATGTCACATGACTTCCTATA
This sequence comes from Trichosanthes truncata, assembly GCA_033996785.1. Classification (NCBI taxonomy): domain Eukaryota; kingdom Viridiplantae; phylum Streptophyta; class Magnoliopsida; order Cucurbitales; family Cucurbitaceae; genus Trichosanthes; species Trichosanthes truncata. Next base: position 28,190,795 of record JAWPNB010000004.1, on the reverse strand, counting down.
TGCATACCAACATGTTTAAAAATCTCTTTATATAAATTTGTGGTCTTCTAACATAAATTTTTAGATTCACCTTGGAAAGGAGAAAGGAGTTACCTTACATTCTAACTCAAAACTTAGAACAATAACGACACTCTATTTTCTCACTAGATCAAGATGAACTTTATTTATAGTTTAATCCTAAAAATATGTTCATTACAAAATTAGTGGTATCTAATGTGTAAGATATAATTATAGGACTAATATAAATATTTGATATATAACTATAATTTCGAACCACTTATATAAGTATCAATGTTAGTTGATTAACAAAGAAGAGATTAATTAATTAAATTGATTTTTGTTGAATATTTTTCTAAACTGATTTGAAAATTGCATTTAATCATAATCGCTCAATGGCTGTTGAATGAGAAATTTCGGCCAATCACACAATGCCACGTCATTAATTTAAATTAATAATAAAATAAATTTGGGACCAATTACATATATACACGTGTCCACAAATTAAATTAAAAGACATAGCAAATTGGCAAATCAAATAATGCCAACTATCCAATATTGATCCATTAGGCGGCTTAAACTAGTCCAATCAAATTATGCCAGGAAAATTTGCACAGAAGACTCATTTTCACGCGCATCGATGTCATTTGACCCATGTTTTGAAATTAATGACATATGACTCTTTTCGTACTCTGCATCCCGTCCAAATTACAGTGAGGGCATCGTACTCTCATTCTTGTTCTAACTCTAGCTCTCTAGTTCTCGCTCTCACTCTCGCTCTAGTTCATATTCTCTCTTGCTCTAGCTTGTTCTAGCTCTCCCTCTAGTTCGTTCTCGCTCTCGCTCTAGCTCGTTTTCTCTCTTGCTCTAGCTTGTTCTCACTCTCGTTCTAGCTCGTTCTCGTTCTCGATCTCGCTCTAGCTCTAGCTCGTTTTCTCTCTTGTTCTAGCTTGTTCTCACACTCTCTCTAGCTTGTTCTCGCTCTCGCTCATTCTAGCTGTCGCTGCTCTAGCTCTTCGCTAACGTAATTTTTTCTTGTCTTTTTTTTTTTCTCCAGATTTTCAACCATTCATTTGAGCGAGAGCGAGAGAGCGAGAGCGAGAGAACGATAGTGTTTCCGCCTACGAGAGCGTGAACAAGCAAAACTGTCTCATACTACCCTCATGTGTAATTTTGCGCGCTATGACATGTCAGAATGGGTCATATTTCATTATTTTCATAACGCATGTCATCAGTCATTAAAAAGGTGGAAAATAGGTAATCTGTACAAAATTCCCATTATGCCATGTGGCGTTTGGACTTGAAGCTAATTTAGCCTGAGATCACTAAAAATGGAATGGGCCAAATTTAAATAATCCAAGTGTATTAAAAAAAATTGGATTAAACTCAAATAAGCCCAAGTCCAAAAGTTGAGCCCAAAGCCAACTAAGCCCAAACCCAAGCCCATACTAGGCTCATCAAACTCTATAAATATAGGAGGCCAGCCTTCATTTGAGGACATTCAGAAGAGTCAGAATCCAAAGCATTCAGCCAGAGAGTTCAGAGTCTTCAAGAGTCAGAATTTAGAAGAGTCAGAATCCTGAGCATTTAGCTAGAGAGTTCAGAGTCTTCAAGAGTCAGAATTCATAAGAGACAAAATCCAGAGCATTCAGTCAGAGAATTCAAAAGCTCCAAGAATCAGAATCCATATTCAGACTCAGATTCAGAGAAGTCAGGATTCATAAGAGCTAGAATCCAAAGCATTCAGCCAAAGATTTAGAAGCTTCAAGTTCAGTCACGGAATCCAGAGAATTCAAAAGACTCAAGATTCGAAATTAAGAAGATTCAACAACTAGAAGACTTTAAGAAGATCAACAAATCGACAGGCTAATCCAAGATCAACAAGCCAACAAGTCGATCCAAGATCAACAAGCCGACAAGTCAATCCAAGATCATCAAACTGACAGGCCAATCTAAGATCAACAAGACAACAATATGATCCAAGATCGATAAGCCAGCAAGTCAATCCAAGAGGATCAACAAGCCCACAGGTCGATCCAAGAAAATCAACAAGTCAGAGCTCAAAGCTTACATATTTGAGAGAAAGAATCAGATGATAAATATTAGAGATTGTAACACTTCACAAAAATCAATAAAATCAAGTTCATTCCACAAATTAAATTTCTTCGGAAATCTCATGTGAACAAATTGGCTCGCCCAGTGGGACTGTCTCTACCTCTCATCTTTTTTCTCTCTTTCCAAGAAAGCATGACATCCAAAGAAGTTTATTCAAAGATTTTTGCTTCAAGTAACTCCTACATGGGGCCAATCACATGCAGTCGCTCTAGAGAAATCCAACATGAAGAAAGTCAAACACCTGTCGTTGCAAATAAAATACTGAGACGCATGAAAAAATCTGCTAAGTTGATGTCGTCATTTCAGAAAATCTTATGTTTGGCAAAATCAGTTTTCCTTCTCTTCAACCAAGCAAAACATCAAACCCTGACTTGATGTCTGTTATGATGACTGATGCGGCCATTAGTGAGGAAAGGATGGTTGAAGTTGAAAAGAAGCTCAACATGTTGCTAAAAGTTATCGAAGAAAAAGACTACGGAATCGCTTCCCTTAAGAATCAGATCAAAAATTGGGATGTTGCTGATTCAAGTCAAACCCTCGCCATCAAAGACAAGGGAAGAACTACTATACAAGAAGATCAATCACAACATTCCACTTCGATTAGTTCACTGTCTGTCCAACGGCTCCAAGATATGATCATGAATTCTATTAGAGCAAAATATGGTGGACCTACTCAGAACTCACTATTGTATTCCAAGCCATATACCAAGAGGAATGACAATCTGAGGATGCCTAATGGATATCAGCCACCAAAGTTTCAACACTTCAACGGGAAGGGCAATCCCAAGCAACACATTGCTCACTTCGTCAAGACATGCGAAAATGCTGGTACTCGAGGGGATCTACTAGTCAAGCAATTCGTTCGAACACTAAAAGGAAATGCCTTCGACTAGTACACTGATTTAGAGCTTGAAACTATTGATAGTTTGGAGCTTTCGACTGGTACACTGATTTAGAGCCTGAAACTATTGACAGTTGGGAGCAGAAGAATCGTCAGCATGCTTGAACTCACCAAAATTAGACAACAAAAAGGTGAACCGGTTGTTGACTACATAAATCGATGGAGAGCTTTAAGTCTTGATTGTAAAGATCGACTCACTGAGCTATCTGCTGTCGAAATGTGCATTCAAGGCATGCACTGGGGACTTCTTTACATTCTCCAAGGTATAAAACCTCTCACTTTTGAAGAAGTAGCAACTCGCGCCCACAATATGAAGCTGAGTATTGCTAGTTGGGGAGTCAAAGACCTTCTAGTCCCTAACTTAAGGGAAGAAAGAAATAACATCGAGCTACCTTCAGAAGAGTCTATGGTTGTCAATACAACTCTTTTCAAATCATCTTCAAAAGGAAAAGGATAACGGATTGAGCAGCAACAAGGAAATGAGAAGCGTCACATAACTTTGAGGGAAAGGCAAGAAAAAGTCTATCCTTTTCCTGATTTTGACGTTCCTGATATGTTGGAGCAACTTTTGAAGATGCAATTGATTGAACTGCTAGAGTGTAAACGACCAAAAGATATGGAAAAAGTTGATCCCAACTATTGCAAGTATCATCGAGTCATCAGTCATCTAGTGGAAAAATGTTTTGTCCTCAAAGAATTAATTTTGAAGTTGGCTCAAGAAGGGAAGATTGAGTCGGATCTCGATGAAGTAGCTCAATCAACAAAAAAGAGCACTTAGAATGAAAATGCTCCTTATCGCAAGAGCCTAAACTGCATGATGCTCCTAGCCCACATAAGCTTAAAAGGTGAATGATAAAAAAAAAAAAAAAATCATTGAACTATGTTATGACTTGATCCCTTCTATTGAAGGGTACGCATGCAACTTAAAGAAAACTTTAAGTTCAGTCTCTCCAAAAAAAAAAAAAAAATGACTTTCAAGACTATAGAAGCATGACACTAGAAATTGAAGATGTTCGTCCCTACTAGGGGCAACACAACAAATCAAAATGCTCAACCCAATTAAAGGTGGCGACACAACAAGTCAACAGGATGCTACAAATTGAATACATTCAAAAGGGCTTCCTTTGGTCGTCGCTCCACTTTTAAGTCTAGAGGATTCGTCATCTTTTTCAAGCTCGAAGGCTTGACATCACTCTCTCTTCAAGTTAGGACACTACAGGGTCGCTCTCTCTACCAAGTCGGGGCTACCTCTCTCTCCACAAGTCGAGGTTGCAGCTCTCTCTCCAAAGTCGAGGTTGTCGCTTCTCTCCAAAGTCGAGGTCGCAACTTTCTTTCCAAGTTCAATGTGGTCATTCTCTCTTCAAAGTCGAGGTTGCCACTTCATCTTCAAAATCGAGGTTGCAATTTCAAAATCGAGGTTATCGCTTCATCTTCATAGTCAAGGTTGTTGCTTCACTAGGGTCGAGGTTGTAGCTCTCTTTCCAAGTTCGAGGTTGTCACTCTCTCTCCAAAGTCAAGGTCGCAGCTCTCTTTCCAAGTTCGAGGCTGTCGTTCTCTCTCCCAAGTTGAGGTCGCTGCTCTCTTTCAAAAGTCGAGGTTGCCGCTTTCTCTCCCAAAATTGAGGTTGTCCCTCTCTCTCCCAAGTCGAGGTTGCCGCTCTCTCTCCACAAAGTAAAGGTCATCGCTCTCCCCAAAGTAGAGGTCGTCATTCTCCCTAAAGTAGAGGTTGTTGCTCTAATTCCAAAGTCGAGGTCGTCGCTCTCTCTCTAAAGTCGAGCTCGTCGTTCCCTCCAAAGTCGAAGTTGTCATTCTCTCCAAAGTAGAGGTTGTAGCTTCATCTCAAAGTCGATGTCGACACATCATCTCCAAAGTCGAGGTCGCAGCTCTCTCTCCAAAGTCGAGATCATCGCTCCCTCCAAAGTCGAGATCATCGTGCCCTCCAAAGTAGAGGTTGTTTCTTTATCTCAAAGTCGATGTTGACACACCATCTCCAAAGTCGAGGTTGTAGCTTCATCTTCAAAATCGAGGTTGTCGCTCTCTCTTCAAAGCTGAGGTTGTCACTCTCTCTCCAAAGTTGGGGTTGCATCTCTCTTTTCAAGTTTGAGGTTGACATTCTCTCTTCAAAGTCGAAGTTATTGCTCTCTCTCCAAAGTCAAGGTTGCCTTTCTCTCTCCAACGTCGAGGTTGTCAATCTCTCTTCAAAGTCAAAGTTGTTGTTTCATCTCTAAAGTCGAGGAGGTTGTCGCTTTATCTCCTAAGTTGAGGTTGTTGCTTCATCTTCAAGGTAGAAGTGTCACTTTAGAGGTTGTCGCTTCATCTTCAGAGTCGAGGTTGTTGCTTCATCTTCAAAGTCAAGGTTGTCGCTTCATCTTCAAAGTCTAACAGGAGTGACATCACTATAAGTGAAGGTGACTACTACTACAGGCTACTCAGGCCACCCAATAAATCAGATGTCTGGTCTAGCAGGAATGACATCACTGTAAGTGAAGGTGACCATCGCTGTAGGCTACTCAGGCCACCCAATAAATTAGGTGTCTGGTCTAGCAGAAGTGACATCACTGTAGGTGAGGCCGGTGACCACCGCTGCAGGCTACTCAGGCCACCCAATAAATTAGGTACTTGGTCTAGCAAGAGTGACATCACTGTAGGTGAGGTCGGTGATCACCGCTGCAAGCTACTCAGGCCACCCAATAAATTAGGTGCCTGGTCTAGCAGGAATGACATCACTGTAAGTGTAGAATCGTTGCATCATTGAATATAGGCATCTTAACAGTAAATCAAGATCTGCACACATTCAAAAAAAAAAATCATGGCAAAAGACCTATGGTGCAATAGAAGCAATGCATACATATGCATATTCAATAGGAGTATCACTAAATAGAATATATGCATATTCAATAGGAGTATCACTAAATAGAATATATGCATTTTTAAAATATTTAAAGGATTTTGAATATGCATGTATCTTTTGTATGGCGAGCACAAATCAATTGTGCAGTGGAAGCAATTGCAAAATAAAATTGTTTCCTAAAATTGAGAAAGAAAGTATAATTAGCAAAGACAAAAACAAAATATAAAAATAAAAAATGCCAAGATAGTGCAATGGGTGGATTCAAAATAGTGCAATGGGTGTGTTTGTTGTAAATATATAAAACAAAACTTGATAGCAAGCAAAAAAAAAAAAAATCTTAATCCAGAAGGCAGAAGCATATGTATCATTTATGTGTTTGGATTTTGGGGCGACATCATGCATTGAAAAAAAATATAGAGGCTTTATATATATATATGTGTGTGTGTGTGTGTGATTGAAGGCAGCAACTCACGGTTTCCATCATATCATGTATATATATGAAAAGGCTACAAGCAAAATGAAAAAAAAATGGTACATTTGAAGCAGAGCGCGGCAGACGTTAAACATTAAAAAAAAGGAATGGACTTGAGCTTGCTGCACAGCAGATTAAATCAAAAACAAAAAAAAAAAAGAAAAAAAGAAAAAAAAGGGAAAAAAAAGGTGTTCAAGATCAATTTCTACTTACCGCCGCACAAGTGAGGTGGAACAAATGAAGGTTATTGTTCAAATTCAAGACCTACATAAAGAAGAAAGTGTTTGAGCATTTGATTAAAAAAAAAAATTGAGAAGAAGAATTCATCAAATACCTAAAGCTTTGATGGAATGCTCTTGTATTTTGGCCTATGCAATCTCTACAAGTTATAAAGGGAGGAATTAGGTCAAAACATATAAGGAGAGCTCTAATTTTGGAAAAGATTTTGGTCTAATCAAATAAAATTGACAAACCAATTTAGAGAATATCTACAATTGCTATTAAGGAAAAGATTTACCTCTAAAATTATGTGAGGGAAATCTTGGCTTAATCAAACAAAATTGACAAGCCAAATTGGAGGAATATCCTACAATTGTTATTAAGGAAAGAAAATCTACCTCCAAATGAGGAAGAATTTTTTTTGGCTTAATTGGTAAGCCCAATCTAGAGGCCTCCTACAATTTTTGTTACTCCAACTTTATGTCTAAATTAAGAGGAAAATTTTGGCCAATCAAAATTTTTGGCTAAAATCAAAGATTTGAATTATTAGACAAAAATGTTGGATGTCAAATTTTTGACAAAATTTCTCAAATTGAAATTTGGGTATACTTCAAACTTTCTTCCAAATAAAAATTTAAGCAAGTATCAAATTTAAAGCCCATTCCAAATTCAAGCCAAGATCCATATAATTTTGGCAAAATTTCTCAAATTAAAATTTGGGCATACTCCAGATTTTCTCCCAAATCAAAATTTGAGTCTCAAGTTCAAATTCCAATCCAAATTCAAGCTAAAATCTATATAATTTTGGCAAAATTTCTCAAATTAAAATTTGAGCATACTCCAATTTTCTCCAAGTCAAAATTTGAATAAGATTCAAATTCAAATTTCGTTCCAAACTCAAACCAAAATTCAGGGACATCCTAAATTTCATCCAAGGAAGTCAAAATCATCACATATTCTAAAGTATCTTTTTCGAGATCCATCCATTGCATACTTGTGTATAAATCTCGAAAAGGGGGCATTTGTTGAATGAGAAATTTTGGCCAATCACACAATGCCACGTCATTAATATAAATTAATAATAAAATAAATTTGGGACCAATTACATATATACACGTGTCCACAAATTAAATTAAAAGACATGAAAAATTGGCAAATCAAATAATGCCAACTATCCAATATTGATCCATTAGGCAACTTAAACTAGTTCAATTAAATTATGTCATGTGGCATTTGGACTTGAAGCTAATTTAGCCCGAGATCACTAAAAATGGAATGGGCCAAATTTAAATAATCCAAGTATATTAAAAAAATTGGATTAAACTCAAATAAGCCCAAGTCCAAAAGTTGAGCCCAAAGCCAACCAAGCCCAAACCCAAGCCCATACTAGGCCCATTAAACTCTATAAATACATGAGGCCACCATTCATTCAAGGACATTCAGAAGAGTCAGAATTCAGAGCATTCAGCCAGAGAGTTTAGAGTCTTCAAGAATCAGAATTCAGAGGCGACAAAATCCAGAGCATTCAGTTAGAGAATTCAGAAGCTCCAAGAATCAGAATCCATATTTAGACTCAGATTCAGAGAAGTCAGGATTCAGAAGAGCTAGAATCCAGAGCATTCAGCCAGAGATTTAGAAGCTTCAAGTTCAGTCACAGAATCCAGAGAATTCAGAAGACTCAAGATTCGAAATTAAGAAGATTCAACGACTAGAAGACTTTAAGAAGATCAACAAACCGACAGGCCAATCCAAGATCAACAAGCCAACAAGTCGATCCAAGATCAACAAGCCGACAAGTCAATCCAAGATCATCAAACTGACAGACCAATCTAAGATCAACAAGACAACAATCTGATCCAAGATCAACAAGCCAGCAAGTCAATCCAAGAGGATCAACAAGCCCACAAGTCGATCCAAGAAAATCAACAAATCAGAGCTCAAAGCTTACATATTTGAGAGAAAGAATCAGAGGATAAATATTTGAGAGTGTAACACTTCACAAAAATCAATAAAATCAAGTTCATTCCAAAAATTAAATTTCTTCAGAAATCTCGTGTGAACAATGACATTGTATTCACTTAGCCTCATCAAAAGGCTTGCGCCCCTATATGTCTATGGGCAATTTATCTTAGTTAATTAAGCATGCAAACCCGTTGATCCTATAGGTGTGCCCTATGTCTAGGGTCAAACAACGAAATCGTATGCCTAGGCTCTTATCCTATATTGATTTTATGACATCAGTTTATTACCCAACCCTTTTAGTATTGAGTTCAACTTTGTGTGTAAACCTAGGTGATCAAGCTAGACAAACAATAAACATCTACAATCAATAAAACCAAGTTGCAGTAAGGGTAATTTTGCAAATATGCAAGTGATAGAACACGCTTAGCTCATATTCTAGGGCATTCAAATAATTGAATCCCAAAAGAAACGTAGCTCATAATGGAATTAAAAATAGAAAAATACTACATTGAAATAAATGCCATTATTACAAATTGAAATGAAATAATAAAAGACATAATTATAACTAGTTCAAACCTCAATAAAGAAGAGGAAAACACAAAGGAAGCCAATCGATAAGCTCAATTTGTCCTTTCTCAAGGTGAATTGAGCATTGTACAACCCTAGAATTTTAACTAAAGACTTGGGATAATATGATATGGGAAAACTTTAGAGGAGCTTTCGCTTTTGAAAAATTTGTAGGTTTTCTCTTCCTCACAGGTTGTCTCCAATTGATGGGTTAAAGCTCCTTTATATAGGCTTGAGAGTGGTTAGTAGGTGCCAACATCAAGGAGAAAATCTTGTCCAAACCAACTTTTTGAGTGATACTAGGAAGAAAATTGCATGAAATAAGAATTTTGTTTTGACCATGGAATTTTTGCTAGAAGCAGTCCACGGGATTATGTGGCCCATGGTAAAATAGCCTTGCAAACTTTGTAGACGCAATCTGGGACTTTTTGATGAATTTATGCAAAACAACAAAAAAAATAGTTAATTCTCACAAAAATGACTATTTTACCCTCAAAATAGTTTAATTAGCACGACATGACCAATCAAGTGACTTTCCTACTTTTGCACGTTTAGGACCATTTAAACACACGAAAAATTATTAAACATACATTTTAACCAAGAAATAAACTTATTTAAGGGTAAATATGTTATATAAATGAGGTTTATTAGCCAAGCTTGGACTTGTATATTTTAGAGTAAACCCAACCCAATGATGAGGCTAATAAGTTGTGCTTTTATAAAGACATCTTACTATCTTAAAAAGTGGCTAAGGGGAGAATCATTTTTGGACTATTTTGTCCAAATGATAATTACATAATGCCAAATATGCCCCTTCATTAATTATTATTCCTTTATTATTTTCATATCAAATTATTTTATATTTACACTTCTTTAGTTTTTCGTTTTTTTAGGCTTTTGTTGTTCCTATTTTGGTGCCAATGATGGTTGTTTTTTCATCAACCATATAGGCCGATTACAGAAAAAATTGCAATCTAATTATAATAAAGGATAATGTTTTATCATCTCTTAAATTATATAACCAAAAGGTAAATTATCAATTATGGTATACGTTTTCTATTCTCTATAAATAGTTACATGCATTTGAAATGCATTTGCTAAGCAAAGATGATTGTGTTCTTTTTGTGCCAATTTGATTTTGATTGATCAATTTTAGATGTATGTGAATTCTACGCTTTTAGAAATATATTTGAAATTTAATTAAATTAATAATTTAATGGTTGATTTAGACGTAGTTTAATTGAATGATTAATTATTAATTTATTACAAAATTAAAATTTTAGAAAATGTGAATGGTCTACTAAGTAATTTGAAAGGTTTTTGGCTATCTTCAATAAATTGGGTTCAATTGCTTTAGGGAACTTGAACTGGAGGTTCCTTCCTCCTCCTCCCTCCCTTTCTGTTATCTAGAATGTGCATTTTGTCTATTTTGCAATTCTCAACTTTTATTGTCTTTTGGAGCTATTAAGTTGAGATGTTTCCTAACTCAAAAAAAAAAAAAAAAGGTTAGAGATGTTTTTTATGTTTATTGATCATTGCTTCTCGATTTTGATTGCAGTGTTGAAGATGAAGGAGAAGAAGAAGATGACAATCGTGATTGGTCAAAGAAAATGCCTGGCGGTGAAGCAAGAGAGGGAGGGAGGGTTTTTATTTTTTTTGGGGTTGGGCAAGGTGGGATCCAAATTCTTCCTTTCTTTTTCCTTTTTATATTAACATGTAATCATTTTTTATTTAAATATAATTATTAATAATTTTTTTAATATTAATTCATTGAAAATTGTAAGTCAAAGTGATGTCATTTCAATTTTCAATGTTTTGGTTAACTTTTTTTTGGCATGTTTAATTTGGTTTATTTATAATAATAATAATTAATTATAAAATAAAAGTAAAAATTACTAGATTATAATAATAAGGTTAAATTATAAAAAATACCCCTAAACTGTGGGGTTGGTTTCAATTATACCCTTAAACTTTGAAAAGTTTCTGATAAGCGCCCAAAATGCTGGATTTACAAAGCTAGATGTCCTTCTAGGATCTTTGCAAACGTTCGCGAATAAGGCTAACTTAACGAATTGATTCCAACGAAGAGTTTGGTTAGAGATGAATCACTCTAAGATCAAACTTAGAATCTATGATGGTCACTCTTAGATCCTAAGACAACTCACTCCAGAATTAGCTTGATCAAGACTAATCCAATGAATTGGTTTAACATCAAACCTAAAGCAAGATTTGAAAGAAAATAACGCCAAATGGGTTTCAAGAAAACACAAGTTTTGATAATTAATGTTGTTCTTCTCATTAGCAATACAAATTCCTTTTATAGACAAAGAATTATATGGAAATGAACACTTCCCCAACTACTTCATTAAATGAACTTCCCAACCACTCATTTAATGAACTTCCCAACTACCTTATTAATTAACTTCCCAACTACCTTATTAAATTCCCCAACTAATAAATGTCTAAACTTTGAAACATAAAATTACAATGTCAAAGTTCATGAAACTTAAAGTAACAATGAATTACTCAAATAGGTTCCCCTACTTAAGTGAACTCCATGGTCAACTTTACTCTTGACTTGTTAAACTAACATTATAAAGAAATTTGTGCTAAAAAATCTTTGTCTCTTCTTGTGCATTAGCTAGCTTTTGAAGATGTAATGTGAAAGCCTCTTGAATCTTCTTTGCCTTGCTCCTTGTTATTGCTCCTTTAGGTACATGCAATGGATTAGAGGTTGGATTCACATCAGTTTCATTTCTTGAACTTTGAAGTTTGTTTCAAAATAACCCTTGAAAGTTTTTTCCATTAAATTTATGGAAGAAAAATGATGTATTTACATATGTTTTGATTTTTTTTTCAACGTATATGTTCAAATAGGTTCACATAAGCAACAATACAAATGAAAAACATCATTTTCCGACCATGAATTTAATGAAAAAAATCCTTCAAGGGTATTTTTGAAACAAATATCAAAGTTCAAGGGTTAAAATGAAAATTTTCAAAGTTTGGAGGTATAATTGAAACCAACCCCATAGTTTAGGGGTATTTTTGATAATTTAACCTAATAATAAAAAGATGTAAAGATTAGAAAGACTAAAAAAATGTTAGTAGTAGTGTACTACATTGGTAGCACTATTAAAAGAAAAAACATTCAAACATCCAAGCAATTTACATCTTTCTTGACACATTATATTTCACATTTTTTTAAAGTTATTCAGTGTCTTTCAAATCTCCCACAATTGTTTTCGTAAAAAATATTATAGAAGTGAATAAAGGTCATTGTTTGTCCAACAGAAAAAATAGAAGTGTTAAAAATGCATTTTATGTGATGATATTTAAATTATAAGCATTATTTTATTGAACAAGGAGGGTAGTAAATTCTCTATCTCACAATTTTAATATGGCAAACAAAATAAATTCAATATCTTTTAATTTATTATTATAGATTATAAACAAAAATTCAAATTGTATTATTAACAATACCATGGTAAGATTTAATGAAATACTTAGAAAAATATAAATTATACAAGGATTGTAAATGTAAAACCAAAATTTGAAATGGATTGTATCTTAAGCAAATAATAATATTTATTTTCAAAATTAAATATTTATATAATCATAAAACCATGTTTATTTTTAATTTTATAGATCTTAAAAAAGTTAAATCTTTATCTTTATGTTTATCTTTACTACAATAAAAGTGGTTAACATGAAGAATTATTTTTAGACTATTTTGTCCAAGCTCAAATTATATAATTTCATGTATGTCTCTTATTTACTTAAGCCAGCCGTTACAATATTTTTACACATCAACTATTATCGTTTTAATTTATTTATATATAATTTATATACATCCACTATTATTTTCTTAACATATATATATATATATATATATATATATATATATGTTATGCACATTAATAATTATCATATTATTACATTAATTGCTCAACTCTCTACAATAATTACATTATTCACTCAAATGTTTTTCTTTAAGATATATGTTATTTACATTCATTAATAATCAATAAATTAAATTAATTTATACACTCTCTAAGACTTAAAAGGTTTAATCTTCTTTTTCTATTAAAGTGATGACATGAAAGATAAAGTGTCTTTTTTTTTAAGGGGAAGATGAAGAGTTTTAAAAAAAAATGCAATAGATATTAATCTTTTCAAATTCTATAACAAAAAATTGAATGATTAATTATAGTAAACATTTTCCTTCCATACTTTCATGGATAGACTCATAGCTAAGCATAAATATATAGTTGTTTCATCTTTGTGGTAAATTGATTGATTCAAGGTATATCTCAATCTTATAATTTTTTTTTACCTTGATTTATTTAAAATTTCAAAATATGTTGTTGCATGGTATTGCAGTTCCAAATTAAAGTCATGGTAACAAAATACAATTGTTACTTTTCTTTTGTGCCAAATAGATTAAAGTCTGCCAACATGAACATATTTCAGTGGTTAAGGCATCTACTCCTTCCTATGAGGTTGAAAATTCCAATCCCCCTTACCCCTTACATTTGTTACCCTAAAAAAAAAATAATAAAGATGTCTCTTAATGTTCTGACCTCTTTTTTTTTTTTTTTTTTTTTGGTGTGAAAAATCATGCTAAGCATGAAACTACATGGTGTCTATTTTTTTTTTTACCAAGATTGATTTGAGGTTTTTACATTTCCGTTTAAACTACAGAATCATAATAGTTTATTTTTTGTTTTAATTTCAATCATGATTTGGATAAATCTATTGCAAATATATATAAAAACATATTTTCTTAAGCAATTGTGTTTCATAATTGTATTTTTTGTTGTAAAATCACAAGAATAATGGAGTATATGTTAATAAAAGATATCAAACTTTTCCAAAATAATTGGAGTTTCAAAGGAAGTGTTATTCATAAAAATTTTGTTAAAAAATATCAAACTATAAAGGAGAACTTAGGTATATTAGAATTAATTGTTGTGAATGAAGAAATACTCATTTACTAAACTAACATTTTATTTAACTATTCAATTTTATTATATTTAATATAATCTTTTATTAATTTAAGATTATTATTGATATCAACAAATAAAATTAAAGTTGTAAAAAAATAATTTAAAATTTTAAAAATTAAAATTAAATTAAAATATAATCTTGCACGTGAATATTTTCTAGTCACGTTAAATGGTAACTAAGATAAACAATGTCAATAATTGTTTATCTTAATTACCATTTAATGCAATGACTTTATAAAAGCATAATTTATTTGTTTTTGGGTTGAAAAAAAAAGTCTAGCTTGAAGATTAATTAAGATAGAGTTGGCCAAATCATAAAAAAGACATTAAATTTAGGGAAGTAATTTTTCGTTACAATTTAAGGGATGGATCAACATGTTCATTATGCAGGAGCACGACAATTTTTTTTTTCAAAAAAAATTGTCAATAGATATTAATAATGTGAACATAATATTAATGATAATGATGATAAGAATGAACACTTCATCTTGTAGTAGAAGCATTGGATCATCTTTAATTTTACTTAAAATTAAACAAAAAACTACGGTTAAGCATTATATACCTCGAACATAATGGAGAATTGTCTAGTAGGTCTTTACTTCGTATGCTCCAACTCCAACTAGGTTGAATCTCGATCTCTACAAAGCCTTCCTCGCTATGACTCGACCATAAGACCAAGGCTTGTGGAAGCCTCTTTAAAAGAGAGAGGGAATGGATGGAGGAATTGAAAGAACTCTTTTCTCTCAAGGGAGGAGGCACCTATTGCTTAACCCATAAATGTCATATTTATAAAGACCGCCTAGGGCAAAACTTTGCCCTAATTAAAAAATATATATTTTAATATCTAATATTAAAATATACATTTAAATTATTTGAATCTCATTCAAATATTTCAAATTCTCCTAATATATATTTTCTTAATTGAATCTCATTCAAATTATATATATATATATATATGTATCTTAATACATTAATAATTTTATTTGATATTTAATGTATCAAATACAATAAATATATTTTTCCTCATTTAATATATCGAATATATTAAATAATAATTTGAACGTTTCAAATTTTCTTTCAACGAAGTTGATCCATAATCATTCGTATGAGCTTGCAATGAGACCTTATGGACCTACAGGTTATAAGCTCCAATGATACAAAATTAATTAATCAAACTCTTAATTAATTTTCATTCATTAACTATAGGTCACTCCACTATAGACCTAGAGTTGTACTCTTATGCACTCTAGGACAAGTTGTATCCATAGATCTAATCATTACATGCAATTCAATCATTCACGAGTTGTTCATAATTACAGCTGGATCAAAAGTCTGTTTTACCTCTGTAATTACATTTTTCACATTAAGTAGCATTGATCTTCTAATGAACAATTTGTTTATGATCCAATCATAAACTAAGTCTCTCTCGGGCCAGTTAGATGGTGGGGCCCCATTGATCAAGTCCCGAAATCAGCACTTAAGGGAACTACTCATCTATTTTTCCTATATGGGAAGGAGTGAATTCCATCTTGTGGAAATTTTGTTCCCAGCTCCTTATTTGGTCAAGTCCTCAAAATGGTAGGCTTATTGAATCGGCTACAATAGCCATTCTCACCCATGCAAATCAAAGGACGGACCCTTACAGGCATGAGTTCATAATTCACTCCAGATTAAAATCGAGTCGCATATGATCATCTTGTGAAATATTAATCTTTTCAATTAAACGGTTTATAAAGAGAAATTAAATATTCCGTGGTTCAGTCTTATACAAACTCATTGTATAGGATACCTTCACTCACATGTCTTCACATGAACGATTTGGATCAAATCATTTGTAACAATTACAAAGTGAGTCGCATCAATGGTGTTACCAGGGAAGAAAATGTCGGTCGACATGTCATTAGGGGGGAATGTCATTTTTTCCCCCCTTTCGACGACATGTCGTCCATATTTCGTTTTTTTTGTTAATGTGAATTCTGATTTTGAAAATGATTGAATGGGACTTCGTGCACGCCAATGCTAGGTTACTTATACACTCCAACTTCACTTCAAATGTCTTCTCTAGCTCTCTCCTTCTCTTCTTTTTCTTTTTTTGTTTTGTTTTTGTATTTCTTTTGTTTATTATATAAACAAAACAAATAATACAAATACATACACACTCTATTATTAATATTAACTCTTAAGTCTTACACTCTTACTTATAAAATTAGTAAATTACTCTTAAGTCTTATTTATACAATACAATTCTCAAATCTCAATTTTAGCCAAAGTTTTACATATTTCTATAATTCTATTTTTGTAATTTAAAATTTTAAACAAAATACATATCTCTTTTGTGTGTTTTTTTCTTCATTTTTTTAATATTTTCATATCTCATCTTATTTAATTATAACTTTCACATCAAAATCCCATCAAATTTTACAAATTTCAAAATCAAAAATTTCAATTTCCAAACATATTTTAAATCACAAAAATATATTTATTTATTTTTATTTTTGTACATTTTTTTATTTTTTACCATCTATAAATACCCACTTCATTTCACTTTCTTCCTCACCACAATAACTCAATCTCCAATTCTCAATTCTCTCAATTTCCCTCTAATTCTCTCAAATTCCCTTTTTAAATTAGGAGTTTTAGCTTCTAATTTACTTTTTAGTCTCTCTACATTACTTTTAAGTTTTCAACTTTCAAGGTTATTATCTATTTATTTTATTATTTAACTTTTGTTTTATTAATAATATAGATTATTTTTTAGTTCATTTAAACTATCTTCGTTAGTTAATGATTGTTTATTATTATTATTTGTTATATAATTGTTATTATTTTTTGTTTAATCTATATTCATTATTTAATTGTTATTATTTTCTTCATTGCGTACTCTATCTTTTTTCTATTTATTATAATTGTTATTATTATGGATTGATATTGAAGTGGTTGTTCTTATGTTGCTTAATTTTATAATTTTCTTATTAGTTATATTGTTTATGAATTAAATAATTCATTTATATACTAGTTTATTGTAATTTGAATAAATTGATTATACTTTATTCTCCAACACACCGTTCTGTCTAGGCTGAGGTATTTAAGTTTACCATAAGGGAATACCTCTACCTGGGAACTCAATTGGAAATGAAGCTAGTCATTTTTATTCAATCTTTTTTTTTTTAATGTTTGTGAAATTATATGTTTGTGAAGTAAATAATATATTCTATTAGTGGTGATAATTTTATATTAGTTTTTAAAACATATAGATTGTATATTTATTACTATTTTTGGGTTTCATGGATGGAAGGAGGACGTTCAGATCTAGCTTGAGCTTATTGCATTCCATTGGATGGAAACAAATCTGGCACTCTATGCAATTTTTGCTAGTTGGTGATTAAAAGCAGTGACATCACCAGATTCAAACATTATTTATCTGAAAATGATCCCAAAAAGAATACCAAACCCTATTTGAATGTGCCACCAAAGGTGAAGAAACAAATTGTAGAACAATTGAAAATGAAGGAGAAGAAAAATAGGGAACCAATAAACTAAACTCGTTTATTTATTTATGACAAAATGTTGGACGACTAATCTCTTGTTTTTTTTTTTATTTATGACAATATCGCACCCAATAAACTAAACTCGCATCATTTTAAAAATATGGTTGTGGGAATACAAAAAGCTGGTAAGTGTGCTTATTAACTATTTTCAAGCATGTTTGTTTTTTTGTAATACAATTGTACTTACATAAATCCTAATTCAAATGAGTTTTCATTTTGTAGGTATGGGAGTTGAAGTACCCTCACCGTATGAAGCTCACAATTTATATTTAGATATGGAGTATGAAGATATGGAAAAATATGTTCAAGAACAGAAAAAAAAAAAGTGGGAAACTTTTGGCTGCATGATCATGTCTGATGGATGGACATGACCAACAAAATTATTCATCATCAATTTTATGGTTTATTTTGATGGTACTACCGTCTTCTTAAGATTAGTTGATGCTTCTACACAAATTAAAGACCATAAATATATTTATAATCTCTTGAAGAATGTCGTACGAGAGATAGGGAGTGAGAACGTAGTTCAAATTGTGACAGACAATGGCTCTACTTTCAAGAAAGCACTACAAGAATTTTGAGTTTTTCCGACGCCAAAATTGGTCGGCAAATGTCCGAAAACCATCGGCAAATGCATTCCCGATGTAAAAAATTGCGTCGACATATCCCCGTCGGGGACTCTTTTGCCGACCAAAACTTAGTGGCGTCGACATTTCCTAGAAATGCCGATGCCACTTTTTGGTCGGCAATTGTAGGAAATGCCGACCAATTCCCGGTTTGGTCGGCAATTGTAGGAAATGCCGACCAAATCTCGTTTTGGTCGGCTTTTCCTACAATTGCCGACCAAATTTGTTTTGGTAGGCAATTCTCATAAAGGCCGACTAAATCTCAAATTGGTCGGCATTGCTTGATTTTGATATTTTATTAATTTCAATATATTTTTGCCTAAATTTTCACTATAATTTAAACATATTGCACTTAAAATAAAATATAAAAAAAATAAGTCAAATAATACTTTATATTAAACCAAATTTGATTACACCTTGTTCATAAATTCATACAAGATAAAAATAAAACTTTTTCACTAATAAACTTAATCTAGAAACAAAAGTAATTTAATGTCGACACAAATAAACCTAAGTTCTCATCATCTTCACGGTAAATCTTTGTCCTACTCTCAGAATTGAAGGGAATAATCGAATTAAACCCACAGCGGAAGCATAGGAATCGTCTTTGATTTATTTAGAATTAAACTAAAATACAAGGGTTAAGTAGTAAATACCTTCCAAATATGGAGATTCTTCTAGCGGATCTTTATCTCTTCTACAAAGTCTTCCTGACTATGACTCGAACACAGGACCAAGGCTTGTGGGAGCCTCTTGAAAGAAAATCCACAAGGGATTGGAGAGGAAGAGGTCTAGAGAGACTTCTCTAATTCTCTCTATTGAGGAGTGTGCTGTTATGAAGAATTGCTCAACCCAATGGTTCTATTTATAGTGATCAAGGGAAAATCTTTGCCATAATTAAAATATTATATTCTAATATCTAATATATTAAAATATATCTTGTATTTATCTGAATCTCATTCAAATCTTCTACGATATTTATTTATTTGAATCTTATTCAAATTCTATAAATATCTTTTATTTAATATATCAAATATACATTAATTATTTTAATATTTAATGTATCAAATACAATAAATATATTTTCCTCTTTTATATTTAATATATCTAATATATTAAATATTAATTTGAACACTTCAAATTAAATATTAAATTTGAACATTTCAATTTTTTAATATTTAATGTATTAAATAAAATAAATATATTTTCCTCTTTTATATTAAATATTAATTTGAACACTTCAAATTAATATTAATTTCAAATTTTTCTTTCAACTAAATTGATCTTTTAGTGTCATTATGAGCTAGCAAGAGGACTTTATTGTAACGACCCTACTTATCAATTTAGACTTCCTAGGGACGCTACCACATACATTCTACTATAATTTCAGAAATCTTTAATAAAGACACAAAAAGATTCAATCATTTATTAATCAATCAAAAACTTTAGCTCGGGATCCATTTATTTCAAAACATAAGAATAAATCAAAACATTTAAAATCCATAAAGAAAATAATTTGCAGAACTCGACGGTTAAAAAGTTATGAAAAATAAATAAATAAAATGCTAGCCTATAAGAGTTTGCGGAAATAAAACTTTTTCTACGTCACCCATGGCCTCTGTAGCAACTGCCAAGTCATTCGCCCATGATGCCCTTGCCTTTACCTGAAAAGAAAAATATTTTTGAAAAGGGTGAGTATTTTACAATACTCAATAAGTGACCTCACTACCAGGTCCGGATATGCATACACACACATAATGAGTTTTCGAAAACGTTTTCTTTCTTTCCTTTGGTGGGACCTAAATTCCTTTCATAAAGAAACGTTCCTCTTTCAACTTTTCTCTTCGGCTTAATGTGGACAATTAACCCAACCTAACCTTTCCTTTTCATTTAACCTTTTCAGGTTCCTTTTCATATAGCCTCGTAAGGCTCCTTTTCATATAGATGTACATCAATAAATTTAGGAGGGTAATTGCCACAGCCTTCGAAATCAATTTTATCATGAAAACATAGTGTATGCATGAGGTCCCAAAACATTTTAAACTTTTCATTCCATGATGCAACACAAGCAACATTCTCACATTATTTATCATAAATCAACACCATAAACCATGCATAACATTCATGAGAAAATTGAGAAACAAACAAGTTAAAATCCATTTATATATATAACAAGCATTTTAAAAACTTATCAAAATCCATAATAAAATATTTATAAAAGCTTTTTATTTCAAATTAATTTTTTTTTTTCAATTCAGTTCCTGACTTGCATTTAAGCATACCGGCATAAAGTCCCTTACCTTGGCTAAGCTCAAGAAAAATCCTCCAACCCCTATTTCGAAATCCCTTGGCACCTATAAAATTTTTCAAAAGATCACGACTTGACATTCATAACTTTTAACTTTAATTCTAAAAATCACCCTAAGATATGGGTTTAAGAACTCCATTATCCCCAAGAACTCATACTCCAAAGTCATCCTAAGATCCAAACCACTTCCCAAACTTCGTAAAAGAATTAGGAGATAATAATTTTTCCAACACCATCCAAATTCTAGAATTGAAGTCTAGCATAAACTAAGAATTTTGCTTGATTTTAGAATGGAAATTTTACCTTAATTCCAATCCCAAAATAGAACCGAGCTTTGCCGATTTAAATGATGGTTTGATTCTATTTGTCAAACCAAACTCCACCTACAATGGGTATTCCAATATGGAGCCCAAAACCAATGGGTCAACCTCCAAATCAACAAAATAATGCCCAAAACTAAATCTACCATTTGAAAATCATGAGATTACAGCGAGAATAGGCTTACCCACGTGAAAACTGAGGCAAAACGGGGCTGTTCAGTACCAAAAATTGCCGAAAAAACTACCCAAAAATAGAGAAAATCTTGCTGGAAATTGAACTGTAGCAAGACGCCGGCGTTCGGCGTGGACGGCGATCGGCGATGAGCGACGGGGAGCGGCGGATCGCGGCGGCTTCTGCTCTGGGACGGCGGTGGTAGCGTGACGACTCGGGGCGTGCTGCAGCGTGGCGTGTGGCGGTTTGCGGTGCGGCGTTCGGGGCGGACTGCACCGATCTGATGCGACGGCGGCGAGCAGCGGTTGCGTGCGACTGCGGCGGCTCGTGGCTGGCGTTACGGCGGCGGCCGGATCTGCAGCGGCGGCGGTGATGTGGTGTGGGGAAGAGCTGCTGCAAAAAATTCTTCCTTGCTTCAATGGTGTTTGTCGAAAATCAAAGAGGAAGGAGAAGAGATTTGGAGAAGATGGTGGCTTGGAGGCTTGGCTTCAAGGCTTGAGTCTGACCTAGGGCTGCGTGCCTTTTAAAATAATAGAGAGGGAAATTAGTGGGCTTGGCTTCTCTTGGGCTTGGCTTGGCTAAAAGTCCTTTAAATAACAAAAATACCCCCAATTCAATTAATTCCTTTATTTTCCTTCTTTCTTCCCAATATACCCTCTAATTACTCCAATCTCAATCATACAAATCTCTAAAATTAAATTCCAACACAACTTTGAGCATGAAATTGACCTTACCATAAATTTTAAATTTCAGAATTAAAGCCTTAATTAATACCTGAAAGTGCCAGTCGTTACATTTATGGACCTACAAATTATAAGCTCCAATGATACAAAATTAATTAATTAAACTCTTTAATTAACTAATTTTCATTCATTAACTATATGTCACTCCACTATAGACCTAGTGTTGCACTCTTATGCACTGTAGGACAAGTTGTGTCCATAGATATATACAAGTCTATCCTTCACGAGTTGTTCGTAATTACAGCTGGGTCAAAAGTCTGTTTTACCTCTATAATTACATTTTGCACCTTAAGTACCATTGATTCTCTAATGAATAATATGTTTATAATCTAATTATAAACTAAGTCCCTCTCTGGCCAATAAGAGGGTGGAGCCCCGTTGTTCAAGTCCCGAAATCAGCACTGAAGGGAACTACTTATCTACTTACCCTATATGGGAATGAGTGAATTTCATCTTGTGAGATTATGTTCCCAGCTCCCTATTTGGTCAAGTCCTCAAAATGGTAGGCATATTGAATCGGCTACAAAAGCCACTCTCACCCATGCAAATCCAAGGACAAGCCTTCACAGGCAGGAGTTCATAACTCACTCAGGATTAAGATCGAGTCACATATGATCATCCTGATGAAATATTAATCTTCTCAATTAACGGATTTATAAAGAGAGATTAAATACTTCGTGGTCCAGTCTTATACAAACTCATTGTATAAGATACCCTCACTCACATGTCTCCACATGAATGATTTGGATCAAATCATTTGTAACTATTACAAAGTGGGGCGTATCAATAGTGTTACCAGGATAAGGCACCCAACCTTATCCATATACTATGACCCTTTAGGTTATTTCTTGAACATGATCCTCTCGTATGTCAACAACATACTGTTCAAGATTACACTAATAACCTTGAATATTTCATATAATGGATAATAGTATATTGCAAATAAAATAATCAAAATTATTATTCATTATTAAATAAATTATTAATTACGAGGCTTTAGGGCATAAATCCCAACAAGAATAATGTCGACTCAATCCACTTATAAAAAATAAAAACATGAACTTAAGCAAAACACCAAATTTAAGAAAGCAACTAGAAACATAACAACTAAACTAACATTTCAAAAGTATCAAAATTTAATTAAGTTACAAAACTATATAAGCAAATCACACCAAAATTAAGAAAGCAACCAAGTTCATATAAGTAAACCAAATTACAGAACTATATAAGTAACTTTTTCTAAACCAAAAGCACAAACATGTACATTTACATATAATTTAACATATAAACCTAATACTAATGAAGTATATATATAACGAATTATAAATAACTAAAAAATATTAAATGTAACAAAAACAATCAAAACTTTCTACTAACTTACAAAGTTACAAAACCCATGAATATAAAAAAGTAAAACCATCAAAACAACTAAATTAATATAACTTACTAAGTAAACTAATAATAAACTCATCAAATTATTATACTGAACTAAAACAATCAAAACAACTAAATTAATCTAACTCTATAAGTATAACACTAAATTTAACAATACACAATCAAATCTAACATTTTCCAAGTAAACCAAAGTAACAAAACTACAAGTAACTTTTTCGAAACAAAAATTACGAACACACTTAAACTTAACTTAGACTTATCAAAAAATATGAGTATTACCTAAAATTTTCAATAGGCATCCATATCCTCTAAAACTCAACCACATCATGAACATAAGCTCAAAGAAACGAACTAATCAACACATGAAATTCATAACCAACTAAGAGATTGAAAACTTTATAAGTATAACACCAAATTTAACAATACACAACCAAATCAAACCAACGTTACAAAGTTACAAGTAACTTTTTCAAAACAAAAAATTACAAACACACTTTACTTTGTCAAAAAAGTTACAAAACATATATATATATATATATATATATATATATAAATATATGAGTTTTGCCCAAACTTCTAAATATACATACATTGATCTAAAACTCAACCATCATGAACATAATGGGTTAGAAACCAACTAATCAATACATCAAATTCATAACCAACTAAGAGAATGAAAACTTTATAAGTATAACACCAAATTTAACAATACACAACCAAATCAAACCAACGTTACAAAGTTACAAGTAACTTTTTCAAAACAAAAAATTACAAACACACTTTACTTTGTCAAAAAAGTTACAAAACATATATATATATATATATATATATATATATATATATATAAATATATGAGTTTTGCCCAAACTTCTAAATATACATACATTGATCTAAAACTCAACCATCATGAACATAATGGGTTAGAAACCAACTAATCAATACATCAAATTCATAACCAACTAAGAGAATGAAAACTTTATAAGTATAACACCAAATTTAACAATACACAACCAAATCAAACCAACGTTACAAAGTTACAAGTAACTTTTTCAAAACAAAAAATTACAAACACACTTTACTTTGTCAAAAAAGTTACAAAACATATATATATATATATATATATATATATATATATATATATATATATATATATATATATATATATATATATGAGTTTTGCCCAAACTTCTCAATATACATACATTGATCTAAAATTCAACCATCATGAACATAATGGGTTAGAAACCAACTAATCAATACATCAAATTCACAACCAACTAAGAGAATGAAAACTTTATAAGTGTAACACCAAATTTAACAATACACAACCAAATCTATCTTGTCCCAAGTAAACCAAAGTTACAAAGTTACAAGTAACTTTTTCAAAACAAAAAATTACAAACACACTTTACTTTGTCAAAAAAGTTACAAAACACACACACACACACACACACACACACACACACACACACACATATATATATAAATATATGAGTTTTGCCCAAACTTCTCGATACACATACATAGCATCTAAAACTCAACCATCATGAACATAAGCTCAAAGAAGCCAACTAATCAACCCTTTCGTTGTATAACGAACTCAAACAATCAAAATTCTACCAAATAAACTAACTTTACCAAGTAAACCAAAAGTTACTAAACATAATAAGTAACTATTTCAAAAACCAACTAACATGAACATGAACTCAAACAAACCATAAATAAAGTCAAAACTTAAGAACTTAAACTCACAATTTAACTAAAACTTTTGACAAATAAAAGTGTAGTTTTACCTAAAACGTTTCAGAATTTATGAACATATTTACATAGCATCTAAAATTCAACTATATCAGGAACATACATACAAACCAAATAAACTCAAATTATTGGCTAACTTTACTGCAGGATAGCCATACACAATTTGTCGTACTATGTATAAGCATCTCAATTCAATCTCAAAGCATACTAACACCCCCCCCCCCCCCAGATCCAATGCTCAAATCATTGGCTACCTTTACTGCAGGATAGCCATACAAAAGTAGTTGTAGAGAGATCATACCTATTTAGATGATCCTTATGAGCGGATGAATTGTGTAAGCATTGATCGGAGGCTAGCCAACTCATTTGAAGTTCGATTCTCAACTTCTTCCAATCTATGTCTAGTCTAAGTCAACTCTTCTCTCGTGCTCACAATTTCGGCTTTGGCACGATTCAATTCCTCTTAGTCTCGTTCAGTTCTTCTACCCGATGTGTATTTTCGGACCGTAGTTGAGCCAATTCAACGCTCAACTCATGCTCCAGTTGTGTTTCCCCACCAGATGTTGAGCTGCTATACTGCCTCTGTTTTGGCTTTGGTCCCCAACCCATGCCTTTAACGTGGCCCGATCGATGGCCCAAAATAGTTTCGACGATCTCAGCTTGGGTGAGTGGTTGGGACCCTTCTGAATTTGATGCCTCTTGCAACTCTATCATTTGACTCTACGAGAAAAATTAAAATAAGTATTATTTGAGTAATAAGATTATAAACACACGTTAAGAGTATGAAACTTACATGAGCAACACTGGCTGCTGGATTCACCCACCCTTTTCCTTCTTTGTATCTTGTTTTTTTGAATAACTCAATTGGTCCAATCGAACATTTCGTGGTTCCAAAGCAAAATGAGGGAATTCACGATCAAAATGCTTCCACCCTTCACCATCAGCTGGATGTCGTAATACACCAACGTCCTCAACACACTTATCTTTATGCCATCTCATTTTAGAAGCAAAATGTTTCGATGAAAACATTCGTTTCAATCTTGGTATCAATGGAAAATGACGTAAAACTTTGTGTGGAATCTTTTTTCCTTTGCCATCGTTCACTTTATACCGAGACTCACCACATGTTGGACACTGTTGACAATCAACAAATTCTTTCCAATATAATATACAATCGTACTTGCAAGCATGAATTAACTCATAACTGAGCCCTAAGTCACGCAACTTCCTCTTAGCTTCATAGAATGAACTAGGTATACATGTATTGATTGGCAATGCTTCCTTTAACAATTGTAGTAACATATCAAATGATTTATTACTCCAATTGTTAAGAACCTTAATATGCATCAATCTTACCAAAAAGTTTAATGACGAGAATCGTGTACAACCAGGGTATAGTTGATTACATGCTTCGGTCATTAAATCCTCAAATACGGTTGAAGTATCATTCTCATGGACATTAGGGAGCATCTCATTTTCAAAACTATTGTCTTCCTCTATATTTGCTTCGACAATTGGGACTTGAAGGTCATTCAAAAGGTTGAACATCTCATTCTCTTCATTGAAATCATTAGACTCTGTAGTACTTGTTCTATCATCGTGTACTGACCCAGTTGTATAACTTTCGAACCTAGGTAAGTTGGTAGGTTCTCCATGATATACCCATTGACTATAAGAGGGGGATATTCCATATGTGAATAGATGTCGCTCTACTCCGTCTAACGATTGCCACATTGCATTCATACAATTTTTACATGGGCATCTTGTTTTTCTTGAGTCATTAACATGAAACTTTGCCTTTGCTAAAAATTGGGTTACTCATTCTATATACTCGGTTGACAACTTGTCTCTAATTTTAATCAAATCTCTATTCATCCTTATCCTTAATTTTATACACCTTCCAAGTCCAATTCTAGTTTGTGAGAAGTTCAATCCTGTAGGATTTAGACAAAGGAAGATAGATTTAACTTTGTCCCAAACCCTTAATGTAGAAATTTTTTGGCTATCAAGTTTAATTATACAGTTTTTGGCTAGCAAGTGAGCTACAAATTAAATTGAATATCTTAAGCCCCAATTTCATAACCATTTTGAATGATGTTTATAGTTTTTGGATTTAAAAATGTTTTTGGTTTTTTGGGATAAACAAGCCACAATTATTCATACGGAGGCCTAATGGGTTTGTTAAAGATAAGCTATAAGCATTCAATTATAAGCTAAGTGGGGCCTGATGTGGTGTTTGTAATATGAAATTAATAATCCAATATTGATAGATAAGATTTAAAATTTAAGAATTTAGAGGAGGGTACTGGTGTGTTCCCAATAATATTTAAAGTATGTGGATAGTTTAATTAATAAATTAGCTACTGATTGCACGCTGATTAATTTCTCTATTAAACCCACATATACTCAAGAATATTCATTAATTACAAAGCACATTAATTAGCTACTTAAGTTTTTACAATATCTTAATAAGCTAAATTAAATTGGATATCTTAATAAGCTAAAATTTCAATCTTAATATGCTAGCAAGTTCATATAGTTTAATAATATATTAAAAGCTAACAATTGAAAATGCAACTACAAATACATAGAAATGAGTTCAAAGTAAAAACATGAGTTAATATATAGGCAATTGAATGATTTATTATGACCCACCATGGTAAAATCCATCAATATATAGGTTAGGTATTGATTTATGCCAATCATTGACTATTGCAAAAGTATAGGCTAGTTAGGTAAATGTAAATAACATAAAATGGTTACAATTAAACTCAAAAAAGTATTGACCTTGAGTATGTAGCCCATTAGAAGACTTTGTTTTAATCCTTCAACAGAAATGCCCTGTTTTAAAAAAACATATATAAGTTGGTCATTATGCAATTGGTACAATTAAACTATAGTATTATAACCATTGCTAATTTGGTAGTGACAAATTGAAAATTGCACAAATCACTTCTCAATTATGAGGATTGTTACAATCATACACTAAAACTACAACAATTTAAATTTAACTATTTTTTTCCCTTTGTCTGAGTGAATATAACTCATTTAAATTTCTACTTATCTTCAAAACTTAAGTAAACAACATAAAAAATCTAACCAACCTAAGTCATAATTATAAAACCAACATAATTATATAACAAATTTAGAACTTATCTTGTTTACTTGATAACAAACATAAAAAAGTCTAACTAACATAAGACATAATAACCAACACATCTACTAACTTATGCTTATTTTATAACCAACATAAATATATAATCAACATAAGTCAAAAATATATAACCAACATAAGTCAAAATCATATAACCAACATAATTATATAACTTATCTACACATAAAAAGTCTAACCAACTTATGTTGTCTACACAATACTAAAAAGTCTAAACAACTATATTTAATATTCAACTCCATATCCATGAATAAGAATAATTAACTCAAAATAACTAAATTTAACTTTAAAGTACAAATAAACCAAATACATGTAGATCTATTTATTTACAATCACTAACATACTTTACAATAATTAATTCAAATTTTCTAGAATTAACTTTAGAAAATGATCTAACATACTTTGTCTGAGTTCGAAAAAGTTTAAAAGTACATTTTTACATACTTTTTTCACCAAAAAATCTAGAAGCTTTGTTGGTTTGAGCTCCAAAGTGTTCGAACTTGCAAATCCTATGATTACACAAACCAAAGCACACTAAACTTAAATAAATTTTGCAAAATAAACATACTTTGTTTGAGTTCGAAAAAGTTTAAAATTAGATTTTTACATACTTTTTTCACCAAATGAGCTAGAAACTTTGTTGGTTTGAGATCCAAAGTGTTCGAACTCACAAATCTATGATTACACAAACCAAAAATTCAATAAACTTAAATATATTTGCAAAATACTCTTTAATCTAACTATATTAAGTATTTAAGAACTAAAAAATTTTACAATATTACTACAAGTAAATAATGGGTGGTGGCTGGAAAAATGGGGGCGGCGGCGGGCGGGCTGTGGCGGCGAGCTGGGGGCGGCAGCGGGCGGGCTGGGGCTGAGGCGTGGTGGGGAGCGGCGGTGGATGGGGTGGGAGAGAAGGAAAGAGGAGAGAAGGAAAGGGGAGAGAAGAAAAGGGGAGAGAAGAAAAGGGAAGGGAGGGGCGGCGATGGGGTGGCGGCGGGCTGTGGGTGGTGTTAGGTGTGGGTGGATGTGGAAGGAGGAAATAGAAGAGATAAGAGAAAAAAAGGGGGAAATTTGGGAAGAGAGGGAAAATAATTTGGGGAAAAATGAAGGAAAATGGGCTCTTTGTCGAGCCCCCTTCATGTGGAAAGGCCGACTGTTCGACAAACTATCGGCGGTTTGGTCAAGCAATGCCGACGGTTTGCGAAATCTGTCGGCGGTTCCTTGTGACGAGCCAAACCGACACCGAATTGTCAAGAAACCGCCAACGGTTTGACAAACGGTTGGCAATTTGTAAGGAATCGCCGACGGTTTTGTCAAACCGTCGGCGGTTCCTTGACAAACCACCGACGGTTTGACAAAACCGTCGGCGGTTCCTTACGAATTGCCGACCGTTTGTCAAATCGTCGGCATTAAGCAAGATATGCCAACGGTTTTATAAAACCGTCGGCAATTACCTTCGGTTTATGTTACCGTCGGGAGTAGTTATTTAGTCCGATGAATTTTAAGACGTCGGTAATAATAACGTCGGCATATCCTAAAATTCTTGTAGTGAAGCTAGAGAA
The DNA here is from genome assembly GCA_033996785.1 of Trichosanthes truncata. Lineage (NCBI taxonomy): Eukaryota > Viridiplantae > Streptophyta > Magnoliopsida > Cucurbitales > Cucurbitaceae > Trichosanthes > Trichosanthes truncata. The sequence continues at coordinate 28,161,095 of JAWPNB010000004.1, read as the reverse complement.
TTGATAATGAAAATTTTAATATTTATTGGACCCCTTGTGCAGCCCATTGCATAGATTTAATGTTTGAGAATATAGGTAAAAGGGCCTCAATAGACAATATTATTAGAGCTGCACGAGGGGTGGCCAATTATATATATAATCATGGATGGTTACTCAGTAAAATGCGCAAGATATGTGAAGGTGATATTGTCCGACCTGGTGCCACTAGATTCGCAACAAATTATCTTGCATTAAGTAGCATGCTGAAGAAGAAAGCTGGATTAAAACGACTATTCACTAATAATGCATGGTTTAATGACAAGTTGAGTCCGACGAAAATTGGAAAAGAAATTAAATCTCGCGTATTGAATCACTTACTTTGGGATCAAGTGGAGAGCATTGTCAATATTTTTGAGCCAATGTACACTGCTCTTTGAATTGTGGACTCTGAGGTTGTTCCAACGATGCTTGTTATCTATAGTTTGGTTGAAAAATTGAAATCTAGAATCAACCAGATCAAAGGTAGAGACTGGGTCAACCAAATAATTGAAAATTGATGGGACAAGACACTTTATCATCCTCTTCATGCTGCAGGTAAAATTAATTATTAAATTAAAATTAAGTATGTTTTTATTTTCATTAATTGTATTTACTATTCTATTAGACTAATAAATTTGAATAAATTGACTATAATTTATCTTCTAGAGATAGTTCTTTCTAGGTTGTGGTATTTAAAGTGACCGTCAGGAAACACCTTTACCTGAGAACTAATTTGGAAATTGAATTAGTTAATTTTATTCACTCTCGTTGATTACTATTAGTTGAGCATGAACAAATTGGCTAAATGATTTTTTCTAAAGATAGTTCTATCTAGGTTGGGGTATTTAAGTTGACCATAAAGGAACACCCCTACCTGGGAACTAATTTGGAAATTGAATTTGTCAATTTTATTCATCACATCAATTATGAATTTTTTAATATTACTAACCAAATTGTTATATGGTATCATTTGTAGCTCATTATTTGAATCCACAATATCAATACACTCATGGTATTGGAATGGATTTCAATTTGATTGAGGCTGTACATACAGTATATTATAAATTATTTCTAGATTGCCCAAATGCTGGAGATTTTGGAATAGAGGTAATTGTAGAAAAGAAATCAATAGATAATTATCTAAATTTGAATTCATATAAATTCACCTAATAGGCTAATACATAATCTTTTAATGCAGCTTATATATTTTAGAGATGCCAAAATGAGTTTTGGAGAACGAGGTGCGATAAAATCAAGAAACAAATTGCAACCATGTAAGTAGCATTTAAAATTATGATCATCTACTACCAATTAAATTAAAGTAAAGATAAAAAAATACTAATTTTTTATCTTTTTTTTTTTTTTTTTGTGTTTGTGCAGCCCATTGGTGGAGCATGTATGGTAAAAGTGCTCTTACAGTATACAAGCTAGCTATGCGGGTTTTGTCTCAAACGGCTTCGTCATCTGCATGTGAGCGGAACTGGAGTACGTTTGTTGTAGTTCATAAAGCAACGTAATCGGTTAGCTTACGAAAAGCTCCATAAACTTGTTTTCTGCTACTACAACATGAAATTGAAGTTTAGAGATATGAGGGCCAAAGGTGAAAAAGTAGCAAAAAAAGATTACATTGATTTGGTGGATGTCGTGGCAGATCCAAATGATGAAGGTGATGACCCACTTTTTCAATGGGTCCGACCAACACATTTGGATGATGAGTCTACCAATCCAAACCCCGAGATTGCCAACATGGTTGCAGAGATTGGTATCAATGTGGAGCAAGTAATAAATAAAGAAGTTAGGATGCTTGACGACCAATTAAATGACTATCAATTTAATGTTTGTTTAGAAGCTGGTTATTCTGAAGCGGAACTTCTAAAAGTGAGAAAAAAGCTTCGTACAGGTAAGTCGGCAAATGACGTAGACGATGACAGTACGGACGATGGCAATGATGATGATAATACATCTGGTGGAGGAGGTGATACAAATGTTGGGACTTCAAGTACTTACCAGCTGGGGAAGGGCAATCTAATGAACCAGGAATAAGTCCTTTTACCTGTGAGGCTGGATTCAACCATGCCACCCAACACAAGGACCACGGATCTCGAGAGGGTGGTGAGGGGATTGCTGCTATTGGTAAACCGTTCTATCGACATAGAGATGCAGGATATTTTTATTCGATAAATTCTAATGAGAATTCCTTACTTTCAAGTATGGAAATGATGAACATTAGCAACAATAACACACAACAAGGCTATGGTCAAGGTAATTATTCTTACTCAAATTATGATGATTCTTCAAGTCTTGGTTATAGCAATGTCCAACCTAACTTTCCACCACAAAGTTATCATCCATCTGAAAATCAATGACCATCGACTGATGAGATGTATCCACGAATAGGGTCTATATATTGGCCGTATGAGTCATATCGTTTTCATGTAAGCAACTATGTTCAACATTTTTAATATAGGATGACTTGGGATCAATATTGTAATTTCTATAAGAATTATCAAGATTCTGGATTAGATGCTCCAAGGTCATCTTTTTGGTATTAGACATGTACATTTTATATTAAGCAATTCGCAATTACGTTGTCACATACAAATATGTCATATATTCTCTAATTACCAATATTTGATATTATTTTATGTAGTCAATTAGGATTTAGGAATGGTTAATTATATTTATAGTTTGATTAAATCACCATAATTAAAGTCTCATTGAATATAAATATTACATATATTTTAGATATATTATATGATGTTAAAATAAATCAATTATGGTATAATTAAGCCATAATTAAAGTTTCATGAAATACTTCAAATAATTTTAATCAATTTATATATTTTTTTTCTCAAATTCCTGCTCGCATTGACATTTCAATCGATATTTATATCTAAATATTATCTTATTTTTTAGATGTGATGCTTAAAAAGGGTCAATTGTAGTCTAATTATGCCACAATCAAAGTTTCATTGGCTAATTCAAACAATTTTCATCAATTTCCATAATTTTCATAAATTTTTCCTAAATTTCCATCGACATTTCCATAAAATTTAGACCTCGACATTTCCATCGACATCGACATTTCGAACCTTGGTTGTTACCAAGATAAGGCATCCAATCTTATTCAATTACTATAAACCTTTTAGGCTATTTCTTGAACACAATCATCTCGTATGTCAACCATGTACTATTCAAGATTACAATAATAACCTTGAATTTTTCATGTAATGGCTAATATAATATTGCAAATAAAATTATTAAATAACACATTAATTACGAAGCTTTAGGACAAAAATCCCAACAAATGATAGGAATTTATAACATATTTATTTAAAAAGTATGAAATGCTTATTTATTAATTCAAACATTTTTACTCAATTTGTATTATTTTTCTAGAAATATGCATTAAGATCAATAATACATCAAGATTATATTTTTATAAAATTGAGATCTCGGCATTTTATGTTGACATTAATATTTAAGACATTAATAATGTAATTTCAAAATCATAGTTGCTCTTATGGCTAAATACATATTACACCTTAAAATAAAAACAATACTTAGAATATTTAGGCCCGTTTGATAACCATTTGATTTTTTGTTTTTTATTTTTGAAAATTAAGCTTATAAACACTACTTTTACCAATAAGTTTCTTTGTTTCTTTATAAAAAAAAAAAGGGAAAATTGTAAAAACCACTTCTAAATTATGGTAATTGTTGCAATTATACCCTTAAACTTTTGATTGTATAAATTAAACCCTCTAACTTTCATATTTGTAAAAATTAGGTCCTTTTATTAACCATGGTTAAAAAAATCTAAAAGACAAGGGAAATTTATTCCTTTTTTTTACCGATGAGATAATTTCTCTTACACTTTTCTTCTGTTCTGTTCTATTCTCTTCTTCTTTCCATGCTCATTACGACACAATGGTAAAATTTTACAGAAATTTCTCCTATGGCTTCTATTAAAGCTCCACCATGGAAAGGAAAAAACCATTCTCAATATCACTCACAAACACAATGTATGGTCAAATCTATATATAAAAACCAATGTAAAAAAAAAAAAAAAAAAAAAAAAAACCACACCCACTCTGTATCACACACACAAACATAGGATTCACGAACCTCTTCGGTGGTCTTTTCTCTTCCATGGTCGGCTTCTTTCTTCTATGGGAACTCATAGAAAAGGTCCATCCCGTGTGCACAGTTTCATATTAAGTAAAAATATGTTTAATTACAAGTTTAGTCCCTGAACTTTGAGGTTTGTGTCTATTTAGTCCCTAAACTTTCAAAAATTTCAAATAGATCTCTATACTTTCAATTTTGTGTCTAATAGGTCTAAGAATTTTTAATTTTGTGTCTAATAGGTCTCTGTTAAATTCGAAATTTTTAAAAATTAATTGATCTAATAGATATGAATTTGACTTTTATATCTAATGGAACTCTAAAATTTCAATTTTGTGTCTATTAGACCCGTGAATTTTAAAAAATTCGAAAGTCCAAAGACTAAATTTGTAATTTTGAAAGTTTAGAGACTAATAATAGATACAAACCTCAGTTCAGGGACTAAATGTGTAATTTAACCTAAAAAATAAAATAAAATAAAAAGGTATGACTTGTGTAAAATTGGACCCTCCTTCGTCATTCATCGAACACACAAAACAAAAGAAACAACAAAATGGTCTCTGCCCTTTCACAAGTTTTTAGTTTCAGAGGCTTCAGAGCCAGAATTGGATAGTGATTTCGATGGAGATTGTGTCGCTGCCGAAGAAGAACCGCTTGAGAGGTCCTCAATCAGTTGAAAATATCGAAATCTCGTTACTGATGTTAGTCTAAATCGTTCTTTTGGGTTTAATTTCCATCCGGTTTTTTTCTGGGTTCTTCGTGATTTTGGGTTAGAGGCGAAGCAGCAAATGAGGCTCACTCGCTGCTTGAAAACAAAGGTACACAATGGTCAAGCAGCCTCATTCGTTGCTTTGCCTGAATCGTTACTGAGGTGGCTGAAGAAGAAAATCACCACCAAACCTGTGTACCTTTGTTTTTGTTTTCTCCTTTGGGAGAATGGAAGAGAGAGAAAAATATCACATAAATTAGAAAAAAGACTTTTCTCTCTCATTCAATTTTTTGAACCATGGTTAACCAAATGACCTAATTTCTACCAATATGAAAGTTGGAGGGTCTAACTTTTATAAATATAAAAGTTTGAAGGTCTAATTTTTACAATCAAAAGTTTAAGAGTGCAAATGCAATAACTACCATAGTTTAGGGGTGGTTTTTGGAATTTGCCCAAAAAAATAATAAGTTTCTTTGTTTTGTTCTCTACTTTCTACCAATATTTTCAAAAATCAAGCCAAGTTTTGAAAACTAGAAAAAATAGATTTTAAAAACTTGTTTTTGTTATTGAAATATGACTAAGAATTCAAATGTTTACTTAAGAAAAAAAAAACTATTGTAGAGAAATCATGAGAAAACAAGTTTAATTTTCAAAAACCAAATGATTATCAAACATGATCTTGGTTTTTGGTTTATTGTTTTTGAAATTTAAGCCTATAAATACTACTTCCACCTATATAGTTTCTTTGTTTTGTTATCTACTTTTTATCTATGTTTTCAAGATCCAAGCGAAGTTTTGAAAACTAAAAAAATTAGTTTTCAAAAAGTAGTTTTTGTTTTTGGAATTGGCTAAGAACTCAAATGTTTTGTTAAGAAAGATAAAATAGTCTATTGTAGAGAATGGATGAGAAAACAAGCACAATTTCCAAAAACTAAAAACCAAAAATCAAATAGTTATCAAACGGAGCCTTAATGTTTCATTTTTGAAATGAGGTCCTAGCCGCAATACAACATCAAAAAATGTACACAAATATAACATTCACTCCCTTCCCTCAAACTTAAAGAGGTCAATGTCCTCATTGACTTAGAAACATACATGATATTGGATATGCGATATAGGGTGGAATTTAAACTAAACTTATTAAGCATTGAGGCTAAACTCTCCCTAAGTACATTAGATGGGATAAATGCAAGGAAGTTTGGACTCAGTCAGCTTGCTAAGACAAAGAAAAGCTTTAGTGATCATCATCAAAGACTTTAATCACAATTAGTTCAAACATTCCTGTGCTAAAGAAATACGTGCATAGTGATCCAAAATTTTTATTCACAAGCATTCACAAATTCAGAGAAAACAAAGATCAAAACAAAAACAATGTAAATGTAATAAATCCTAACTAAATATAAAAGAAAGAAAAAAAATAATAAAAATAAGAAAGAATAGCAAAAGGTACTCCTTTAATCCTCATGAGGGTTGTCCTCGTCATCAGAGGTCTCAGGCTCATCAAGGAGGAATGAGGGAAATGGGAAAAAGACAGGAGCTTATTCAGACGAACCAACCAAGAGGATCCTCTTGATGGCCTTATCCTTCTTACAAGTGTAGGTCCAATAGGCTTTGTTTTGTTCCTCGATGTGCTCGATCTTGGCAAGGATGAGTACATGTATGTTCTCGGTAGATGAAGGGTGCTGCAGATGTGGTGGCATCTTCTAGCCTTGATGCGGTTGCATGTTGGGTAGGTGATGATTCGCAAGGCTCTTGAGGTTGTGGCCTTCCAACTTTTTTGAGTATTGAACATCTACAGCTCCTGGATGAAGGGCCTCTATCAATGGAGGTTTTGCATGTGTCCACCTCATCGTCGTTCTTTGGCATGATCTTTGCCTTTAGGCAAAGTTGGATGATGAGTGGAGGAAATAACAACTTCCCTACCTTCTTCCTTACACAGGCCACCATCTCACTTTTGATGACTTGGCTCACGTTGATATCTAATCCCTTGTATAAGTTATATTGGAACATGACCCTCTCTTGGGATACAATAGAGTCGTGGGTGGTGAGCCTAATCATGTTCTTAAGAAGTATAGCCATATATGGATGGCTCAGCTTTGATGTCCCTGAAAGAGTTTGTCAAAGGCTCATCAAATACATTTATAAGTACCGATCTAAAATAAAATACTTGTAGTACTTAATAATGGACCGACTCGAACAATATGGAACCAATTATCGATTTTTTTTAATTGGATTTCTTAATGACACAAACAAGGGGGATTTTGATATAAAGTGAGAAAAGACTGAAATTAAAGACAAGGAAAGATAAACGATATAACCTCAGGTACCGATTCGGGTTATGTCAGGCAACAATACAATTTCGATTACAGATAACCAACATGAGAATCAATTCAACATTTTATTACCTATTGGCTTAACCGGAACGATAGGCAAAGCCCCTAAGGATCTCCTTAAACAAGCTAATCCAACCCAGCATCAAATTAACTTCTAAACTAACCTGTTATAGCTGGGCACGATAGCATTCCATGATAACGGGGTTAATCACATTATGAACATGGATTGACTAAGATGGATCAACTAAACTAGGTTGGCTAATCTAATTCAAATAACTTGCTCTCCTAACTCTTAAAATCTATCGTGCAAAATACATGAAAGCTGAGACTCTACTATGAAAATATGAGTCGGTCGTCCTGTCGCTACTCGATACTGAGCTAGATAAACACATTCAATGCAAATAAGTTGTCAAGCTATTCTACGAATATGCTCATACATTTAAGTGAGAATTAAGAGATAACAAACATGTTGAAATCGATATGGCCTACTTGCTACTTAAACTAGCTTAGTGAACAAACTCTATGTAATTAAGTCGTCAATTTCTATGAGCATGCATGTAATTTAAGCTAGAATTAAGAGACAATAAGCTACTGAAATTGCATAAAGAAATTAAGTACAAATCTCACAAAAATACATTATTACCATTATTACACCCGAATCGACATCGAAGGTCTAGCCGCCATCAAAATGGCGAAGTCGACATCGAGTATCGATTCAAAATACCCAAACTAAGCCTAAAACTACTGAAAACAGAGAGAAATAAACTAAGGAGGTCACATAGCGGCGGACAAAATGGAGACAATTAACTTAATGGAGGAAAAATTACTTTTATAGAAATCGAAGTAGCGCCGAGATGCTACAAGCGTCAACCCCCAATGTTCCATAGCGTCGAGCGAGGCTTGCTGGTGCAGGTTTGCTACAGCGTCTAGATCTCAAAATTGTTCCATCTAGATCTCAAAATTCTTCTGAGATGCTACTTGGCTTTGAATTTCAGCATCCATTTTTGCCTTATATTCCTTTATGCGTTCTTCGATGCTGGTGGCACTTGTAGAATCGTTTGCTGTTGCATCTCTTGCTGGGCATACTAATGTTGATGTTAGTCTGCAAAACTAGGTAAAAATTCATGCTGCAATTGAGGCATTAGGTTGGAGTTACTAGCATCTTGCTGAGCTTCCATGAGAAGTTGGGGAGCTACCACCATTCTAAGTTATTTTTATTCGAATAAGGATTCGACCAGCTCTGAATTTCTTGCTACCCTACATAAAAAAATAGAATCAGCGTTATAAGGAAAATTCTCAAATAAATGTCTTCCTTTATAATAGACAAAAAAAAGAGAGAAAAATATAGATAGTGTTCACAAAAATGATTCTCGGCACAATCAAACAAAAGATGTCAAAAATTTGGTAAACAAGGGCAGTGGAGATATTGTTTACAATAATTAGATTTTCCAGCATGTTAGTCATTTTTCTATTTGTGCGCTCCATGTAGCAATGATGTCTGCTTCCATCCTGTAGATTATCTTGAGTGATCAAACTTTATTGTTGTACCTTTCTTCTTTTGCCTTTATTCTCTCTTTCAATGATGAAAGGATCTCTCAATCTCAGGATGTAGTTCAAAAGGGCAAAACCCTTGGTTCATACACTAACATAAACATGTAAAAGAAAAGCAAACTAAGGTCAGATTTTCTGAGAAAGAGATGTTGCGGTTGCAATCTAACAGTAATTTTCACTAAAAAAACTGAATGTATAAACTAGTCCCTAGCAATGGTGCCAAAAACTTGATGACTGAAACGTGTGTGAGCTATTTGGAAAAAAGATTTTGAAAGAGAGTTCAGCCAAGTGTAATTGCACACTGTCAACAAGTAGTAAAATGGAAGTATTACAAGTATCGATCTCACAGAGACTGATTATAAATTCGAGTGTTAAGTGAAAAGCTTTATCAAATTGCAACAAAGGTAATCGAGAAAAAATAGTTGGGAGATGGTTGTTGGGAGTGACTAAGTAAAAGTAAAAATACCAATAAAAATGTGGGAATTGAATCATGTTTCTATCTTAAGTGAGTAAACTATTACTATGCGACCACATGACTATTACATACCCTATGCACATGAATCAGATTCATCTCCTATTCAGCCTTGATGTCAAGCACCCTTAAGAGTTTAAGTAACTGCTTCTATATATCTATGGACAATTTATCTTAGTTAATTAATCATGCAATCTCTTTGATCCTATAGGCATGCCCTATGTCTAGGGTCAAACAATAAAGTCCTATGTCTAGCATCTTCTCCTATATTGATTTTATGACATTCATTTATTATCTAACCCTTTCAATATTAAGTTCAAGTTTGTATTTAAGCTTAGGTGATTGATCGGGTGAAACTTGATGGTTAAAAATAAAAGAAATAATTCAACCCAGTGTAAATACACACCGTCAATGCAAGTAATATAAAATTAGAAGTACTCCAAAGTATCGATCCCACAGGGAACGAATTTTAACAAAAAGGTGGAAAATAGCAAAGAGTGTTTAAGAATTGTAACTTAGGTAAGTGCTTGCAAAAATTGAGGATTGTGAACTAGGAAAAGTAAAACAAAAGGTAAATTTTAGTAAGCAATGTGATAAAAATGGGGCTCAAGCTTGTCATTGCTCTTAGGATATGAATTGTAACTTAAATTGTAATCACAATCCTAATTTACAATCGCATTGTAAAACGAATTGTAACTCCTATTCAACTTACAATCTAAGTTTTTAGGAGACTAAGTGAGTACTCCATATGTCTATAGTTTTTCCAACTTAGATAAATGAAATACACAATTCCAATGGCTTATGTCTAAGCTCTATTCTCCATTGTTTGTGTGAAATCCACTCTCCTCTAATCCTTTTGGTATTAGAGTCGAGCCTTAGTATGCAACACTAGTTGATCACTCTAGAGTTATAATTTCAATTTAATCAACACAAGCAAACAATGAAAGTGTATGCTTGGTCACTTTCGCAATTTAAGCTCAATTTATCCCCTTGGGTGTTCACATGCTTGAACCCCTCAACAGGATTCAGCTCATACTAAAGATAAAAGAAAATAGCAACTTGCAGGAGGTGAACTTCATAATGAAAGAACCGAATTTATTTAGAAGCAACAAAGTGTACTGAATTAAAATGAAACTAAATACTGAAATATGAAATTCAAAATTCCTAATGACAACGATATATAAGCAATATTCTAGAAACTTAAAAGAAAGATTACAAACTCGAACTAAATCTAAATAGGACTATAAAAACAAAAGTAAAACAAAAACATGAAAATAGAACTTGCTGGGAATTAATAAATGAATCGTTTAAATCCTTGTTCCTTTTTCTTCAATCGATTTCAACTCCACCTTATTCAAGGGGAATCAAACCTTAACAATCTTGAACCTTCGTTCAGATTGGATCGAAGAATTTAGGTTGAAGGATGTTGGAAAAAGAGAAGAAAAGAAAAAGCAGAAAAATTGGAAAAAGACAGAAGCTGAAACTTTTGCGTGAATCCAAAACTTAATCTTTTTGTGTGTTTCTCTTCCTTTTTATAGACTATGGTGGCTAGGGTTTATTTCTCTTTCCATTGGCCAAATAATCTCCATTGATTGTGTTGAAATCAAGGAAAATCGTGGGTTTCCTTCTTTAATTAGATGCAGCAGATTTTTGGGATTCTTTCCATATTTGACAGGTTCACGATTGCCAAGTGCAATTGCAACAGCAATTGCAAACTACAAGCCTTTGCAACATCAATTTCCTGCATCAAAACAAAGACTTCAGCTACTTTTAATTCCTTTGTTCCACTTCTTTTCTTCATTTAGTTCATTCTTAACATGCTTACTAACTTTCATTAAATATTGCTAAGATTTCCTAAGCTCATATACACATAATTTCATGGAATTTTAAGCATAACTTGAGTCTAACGGGGATAAATAATCTTCAAGAATGAGAATTATCAATGATCAAGCTAGACAAATAATAAACATGTACAATCAATAAAACCAAATTGAAGTAAGGGTAATTTAACAAATATGAAGGTGATGGAACAACCTTAGCTCATCTTCTAGGGCATCAACATAATTGAATCCCAAAAGAAACTTAGCTCATAATGGAATTAAAATAAAAAAAATACTAGATTGAAATAAATGTCATGATTACAAACAGAAATGAAATAACAAAAGACAAAATTAAAACTAGTCGAAATCTAGATTAAGAAGAAAGGAAGCCAATCGATATGCTCAATTTGTCCTTTCTCAAATTGAGCATTGTACAGCCCTAGAATTTTGACTAAAGGCTCGGGATAATATGATGTAGGCAAACTATAGAGGAGTTTTCGCTTTTAAAGCATTGTACAACCCTAGAATTTTGACTAAAGGCTCTGGATAATCTGATCTGGGCAAACTTCAGAGGAGTTTTTGCTCTTGAAGAATTTCGAGGGTTTTCTCTTCCTCATGGGTTGTCTCCAATTGATGGGTTAAAGCTCCTTTATATAGGCTTAAAAGTGGTTGGTTGGTGCCGAACTTAAGGAGAAAATATTGCCCCAACCAACTTTGAGTGAGACTAGAAAAGAAGTTGCACGAAATAAGGATTCTGTTTTAACCACAGAATTCTTGTTGGAAGTAGTCAATAGGACTATGCTGTTGCATGGTAAAATAGCCTTGCAAACTTTGTAGCTGCAATCTGGGATTTTTTGATAGATTTCTGCAAAACAACAAAAAAATAGTTAATTCTCACCAAAAATGTCTCTTTTACCCTCAAATGAGTTTAATTAGCACGACATAACTAAAATCACGTGACTTTCTTATTTTTTCACGTTAGGACCATTTAAACACAAGAATAATTATTAAACATTCATTTTAACCAAGAAATAAACTTAAATTTAGGGATAAATATGTTATATAAATGAGGTTTATCAGCCAAGCTTGGACTTGTACGTTTTAGAGTCAGCCCAACTCAATAAGTTGTGGTTTTAAAAAGTCATCATATTAAATGGTAACTAAGATAAATAATGTCAATAATTGTTTATCTTAATGACCATTTAATGCAATGACTTTATAAAAGAACAAATTTATTTGTTTTCGAGTTGAACAAAAAAAAGTCTAGCTTGAATAATTAAGATAGAGTTATGGACAAATCATCAAAATACATATTAAATTTAGGGAAGTAAATTGTCGTTGACATTTCAATATCATCATGAATATTTTAAACGTTCATGGGTTCAACAACGTTTTAAGGGATGAATCAAAATTTTCATTATACAATAAAAAGACAATTTTTTTTTTCTAAAAAAAAAAATGTCATTGGATATTACTAATGCAAACATAATACTAATGATAATGATAGGAATTTTTAACATATTTAAAAAGTATGAAATGCTTATTTATTAATTCAAACATTTTTACTCAATTTGTATTATTTTTCTTGAAATATGCATTATGATCAGTAATATATCAAATCATGGTTGATCTTATGGCTAAATACATATTACACCTTCTTATTTAGAAAAAAATAGAGATACTTTAATTATTTTATTTGTGAGTTCACCAACAATATGTGGAGTGCAGACAATTCAAATCTCTTACCTCTTGATTAAGGATGTATGCCTTAATCAGTTGTGTTATGCTCAAGTTTACGAGATACCTTAGTCGTTAAATTATATATATTACATATACTTTCAAAACAACAATTGCTTAATAAAGCCAATATGAGCATGACTCAACAGACATAAAGTGTATACTCTCGACCAAGAGGTCAGAGGTTCGAATCTCTCACCCTAAATATTGTCCAAAAAAAAAGACAATTGCTTAATAAAGATGTCTTATCTTGGGTCGAAAAATACACATTAATTTTAATTTCAATATCATAATTGTTTAGATTTTGTTTGATAACCATTTTTTTTTTTTTTGAAAATTAAGCTTATAAACACTACTTTTACCTATGAGATTTTTTGTTTTGTTATCACTTGCTACAAATATTTTTTAAAAAACCAAGTCAAGTTTTTAAAACTAAAAAAAATAGTTTATAAATATTTATTTTTGTATTTCTAATTTGACTAAAATTCAAACCTTTCTTTAAGAAAGATGAAAACCATGACAAAAAAATTGTAGGAAAACGAGCATAAATTTTAAAAAATAAAAATTCAAAACCAAATGATTATCAAAGTCATGGCTGAGGTCGACCAGACTGAGGACAAGGCCGAGGAGATGAAGTTCAAGTGTAGAGCACAAACCCAAGGTCCTCCCTGAAAAGATGACATCCTGAAAATTAAGAAGGAATTTGGGGACCTTCAAGGGAACGTTCTCAAGTCTCATAAGATTGAGAGGAGGGATCTAGAGGTTCTCATTGAGCAAGTCGACCCCCCTTCACTAACGAAAGCATGAAAGAGAAGGTTCTTGAGAAGTTCAAAGTGCTAATGATAGCACACAAAAGTGTGCTATTTCTAGAATATGTTCTTGCTAGTTTGTGGATTTTAAGTGCGCTTTCATCTACTATTGTTGTTTATTTTGTAGGATTCGAGCAAATAAAGTAAATCTGGGCAAATAGACAATATATTAGAGAAAGTAGAGCTTCAAGTCATGATTTGGAGCTTTGGAGCTTTGGAATTGAAGAGAAAATAAGTTAAAGCTTCAAGACCCGAGAGAATAGCGTTGAGACGCTGTCCATAGTGTCCCAACGCTATAGACGCAGCCATCCAATCTCCAATTCTCGTAGAAGTGGTGTTGAGATGCCACTTTTCGGCGTTGAAACGCCCAAAACATGCGTGCCAAGCTCTTTTCGTCTGTAGCGTTGAGATGCTGCGTGTAGTGTCTCAACGCTACCCCAATTTTCCTTCTTTGCTGTGCGAATTAGGTCACAGTGTCAAGACACTGTCTCTAGCGTCTCGATGTTGTCCCGATGGTTATAAATAGAACTTTTTGGCTGTAGATTTAAAGAAACCATTTCGGGAGGAACCAGTTTAGAGTCGATTTTGACCTCATAATAGGGATTGAGGGGGCACTTTTGAGATCCGAGGAAGACATTCAAGGCTCGAGATCGCGGCGTCTCACGACGGAATGAATGTGGCACGCATCAAAGAGTTTGTCCCTTCGTTCCTATTTATTTCATCGTTTTTGGTTTTAGACTTTTGTATGAGTTTAGCGTTGTAATTGTGGATTTGAAAGATTGAACTCATGTGTTTAAACTTGATTGTGATAGATAGTTAGTTTTATTTCGAGATTTATAAATTTCAACTCTTATTTATGCATGCTCATTGTTTTGATTAATTCTTTGGCCAAGAGTTAATTGTGTATGATTTGAATTATAGTTTGGGAGAGTAGAATTTGAATCTAGATTGGCATGCATAACTATTAGTAAGCTTGAGCATGGGAATAAATTGTTTGCTAATAAAAGCTGTTAAAGAAATCTTATAATGCCATGTCGAATTATGAAATATAGACTGGAGAGTTGATTTAATAATTGAGCATGAATTTTAGTTGGGCTTGAGAAAGCCAACTAAATGTATTCGTGATTTCTTTGCTTATAATAGTTGAAAATATGAATAATCTCTTAATTCAATTAGCGTTGAGTTTCTTTGCTAAAATCAATGTTAAAGAGGGTTTCCTCTAAATGTCTCCAACATTGTAAATACATAGTTTAGTTACCTTTATTTCATCTCTTGATTTTGGGTTCTCTAGATAAAATTAGGTGGGAGTAATTATAATACTTAATTAATCTAAGAAATCCAATTCCTGAGATCGGCCATGGCCACTATTATTGAAACTTGTAGAGGTCCAGTTAATAGTTATATTTGATAGAGCCTTCGACAAGCTAACTATCAAATTGGTGTCATTTTCGGGCATTGGCGTATTTTGGTTTAATTAATATTATGGTGAAAGTACTAAATTTTAATTTAGAGTGTAATTAATGTACAGTTGTGTAAATTAGTTGTTTATTATTTTATTTTATGTCTTGTCGGCTATTTACTTTTTACTTTGGTTTTGTGTGTTTTGTTCAAGTTCATTTGGTTTATGCCCAGAGCTAGGGAGAATTTAGAGCACTTTGATCCAGAGATTGAGTGTACCTGCAGGCGAAACCACCAAATTCGTAGAAAAATTCAAAATCAACAAATAGTGGATGAACAAGCAGAAGAGCAGAAGGCTATCAGGGATTACTTCATGCCTGTTTTCCTTGTTGAGAGCTCTAGAATAGTTCATGCACCCATCGCTGCAAATAATTTTGAGCTAAAAACTAGACTAATTCAGATGGCAAGGGATACTGCTTTTCGAGGACATCCTACAGAGGACCCAAACTAACATCTGAAATCTTTTCTTGCTTTATGTGGAATTGTTAAGATTAATGGGGTTTCTAATGACTCTATTCGCTTACGATTGTTTCCTTTTACCTTGCAGGACAAAGCTTGGGATTGGTTGGAGAGTCTAGAGCCTCAGAGTATCACCACTTGGGACGAGCTGGACCAAGCCTTCCTGACTAAATTTTTCCCACCAGCCAAGACTACTAGACTTAGAACAGAGATTGGGACATTCAGGCAATTTGAGAGTGAGCAAATGTTCAAGGCTTGGGAAAGGTACAAGGAGCTGCTCAGAAGATGCCCATAACATGGTTACCATGACTGGCTACAAATCCAGTTGTTCTACAATGGACTAAATGGAAATACAAAAACTATATTAGATACAGCAGCTGGAGGGACAATTTTGTCCAAGACAGTCACAGAGGTAAAGAACCTACTTGAGGAGATGGCTGCCACTACCTATCAGTGGCCCATCGAGCGCTCAATTACAAAGCCAGTAGTTAGAATCTATGAAATCAATGAGGTAAATGCTCTAAAAGCACAAATGGCTTCTTTGACTAACGCTTTGTCTCAATTATCAGGTCTAAGCAACAATTCTTCAATTGTATCATTAGCAACTGCCCAACATCCACAATATGGAGGAGAGCATGGAGCAAGTCAACTATGTAAACTACAGGGGGTATAACCAGGGTGGCAATCACATACACAACTCATTACCTACACATTACCACCCGGGTTTGAGGAATCATGAGAATTTTTCGTATGCTAACAATAGGAATGTTTTGCAGCCCTTTTCGAACTATGCTTCCACATCTTAATCAGCAGAAAAGAAGCCATTTTTGGAGGACATGATAGAAGCTTTCATTGTTGAATCGAATAAGAGGACGACTCAATTGGAGGAGAATATGGAAGACATTGCTTCTAGACATGAGAAAGCTATACAGAACCTTGAGGTTCAAATGAGTCAAATAACCACCTCCTTGAATGCATTGCATAAAGGAAAATTTCTCATTGACACAAAGATTAATCCTGAGGAGCAATAAGTGGAAAGAATTTTGGAGGACCTGTAAGGCGCCACAACGATGAGGATGATGAATCCCCAAAGAATGAAGATAAGGAAGATGCACATGCACATGAGGCTGCAAAGCCATCTAATTCAATTCTTCCATCTGTCATGAATCAGATTCCTTACCCTCAATGTTTCAATAAGAAAAATTTTAATGTTGAGTTCTCTAAATTTCTCTAATTATTTAAAAATCTTCAAATAACCATTCCTTTTATAGATGCCCTAGAGCGAATACCGAGCTACTCGAAGTTCATTCATGAAGGAAATCTTAACAAACAAAAAGAAGTTTGGGGCCTCTGAAATTGTATGCATGACAGAAGAGTGCAGTAATGCACTCCACAAGAAGCTACCACCCAAGCTAAAGGATCTAGGGAATTTTACTCTTCCTTGCACCATTGGTAGTTCTTATTTTTATAGGGCATTATGTGATCTAGGTGCTTTTATTATTTTGATGCCTTATTCTGTGTACAAAACATTGGGTCTTAAAGAACTGAAGCCCATGGGAATCTCTCTACAGTTAGCAGATCACTCCATCACCTACCCTAGAGGTATAGTAGAGGATGTCATGGTAAAGGTAGACAAATTTTTAATTCCAACAAATTTCGTGGTGCTTGATATGGAGGGTGATGATGATATTCTCATCATCCTGGGACGACCTCTCCTTGCCACAGGGTAAACCTCCATTAAGGTTAAAGAAGAAAAGATATCTTTTCAGGTAAGAGACGAAAAAGTAACTTTCAACATGAGCAAAGCAATGAAATACCCATGCGAAGTGATCCAAGTTATGTTTGTGGATGATATTGATAGTTTGACTAATGATTTTCATGAAGTGATGTTGAATATGGATGCTTTGGAGTGGGTGCTCACCAAGGATATTGACGTGGATTCGTGCAAGAATTGATTCATCACTTGAGCTCCATCTAGCTAAAGACGTTAAAGAAAACGTTTCCTGGGAGGCAACCCAAGTTTTCTATCTCTTTTACTTTTAGTCTTTTTTTCTTTTAATTTAGGTTGTTTGGAGTGCCATTAAATCTCGTTCCCATTTTGCAGGACCTCGATCATTCATGTGACCCTCTTTCTCTCATTCATTGAGGACATTATGGATACTTTGTTTTATCAGGGCAATAATGTTCACTCTTTCTTTTTTCTATTATCCTTATATGATCTAAATTCAATCTTTTACACTGAGGAAAATGCTAGTTTTAAGTTTGGGGGTGGGCAGTACCTTTCAAGTTCTAGTTTCAGAGCATGCTATATTTTTTTTAGGAAATTTAAAATTTTTAGTATGATCTTGATGAATTTTATTGCATTATTTGTGGCTAAGACAACTTAGGTATGTTTGAAATAATGATATTTTGCAATAGTGGAAATATGAGAGCATACCCCTGAATGGAGTCAAATTTAAATTTTTTGCTTAATTCCCTAATAAAATAATGAACCTAGTTCTCCTATTTTTAGTTTTGAAGGCTTAGAATAGGGTTATATGGTCCATATGTTTGTTGTCACCCTGAAAAGGCTAATAATCTGTTAGAAGGCTAAGTTGCATGATATTTAATAGTGTTACACTGAGGAAAATTCATGTTTATATATCTGCCTAGTTGAGCTCTATGGTGTATGTCTTATTTTTTAAAAAAAAAATAAAAATAACTTTTGCGCTTAAAATTAAGGACAAAAAGAGCTACCTCCACTGTGTTCAGTTAGGCCACTCATTGAGCGAGTGCTCCGGGTAAGGGTCCCTACAGTGGCAGTGTGAAAGCTAGTGTCCTTAAAGTATTGAGTAAATCAAGTTTGGAGGAGGCCTACCCCGTATTTAAGGCACCCTAGTGGCATACTATTTTCATGAGTATGAAGAGGCCTAATAATTGGAACTTAAGGCCAGTGTAAGGGAAAAATGAACTGAGGGTTGGATAAAACAATTCTAGGCTTATAAAGACTATATAGGAGAGATTTCACATACACACAAATGAGTATAGTTTTAAATCTAAATTTCTCAGTGACGAGGTGTGTTTGATTAAATTATGCTTTTCTAATTTATTTATTATTTAGAATATTGAAGCTTGAGTCCCATGTTTGCAATTATTAATCCTTTAAGAATTGTGTTTTATTTTGCTCGAAGACTAGCAAAAATCTAAGTTTGGGGGTATTTGATAGCACACAAAAGTGTGCTATTTCTAGGCTTATGTTTTTGCTAGTTTATGGCTTGATAGAAGACTTGTCGAAGGCCTTATCAAGATTAAATTTATAAAAATCGGACCTCTAAGTATTTTGCAATAATAGTGGCCCAATCAAGATTAAATACATAAAAATCGGACCTCCAAGTATTTTGCAATAATAGTGGCCAGGGTCATCCACAGGGATTGGAGTTCTTAGATTAATTAAGTACCATGGCTAATTATGCCTAATTTTATTTAGAGAAAAAAACTTTGGAGTGACCAAAAGAAAATAAAATCTAAACTACTATGTACATGCTTTGGAGTCCATTTTTTTAGAAACATGCATGGTTGATTACCTTAAGCCCAACTTGAATTGATTAATGACTTGATTTTATATTAACAATCTTAAGCCAAGAATTTCTAAATAATCAATATCTTCTCTCGAGCTCAATTGAACTCATGCCTAGCAACAAATCAACCTCTCCGTCTATTTTCATTACTAAACATGACATTAAGTTATTTTCTTAAGGCTTATAGAATTAATCTACTCACTCTTGTGCAATAAATTAAATCTAGTCATGCATCTAATGTTCTATAACTAAACTTACTCTCTCAAGCTAAATTTAGTTAAACATGCAAAACCATGGCCTAAGGTTAAGATAATATAGAAAGATGCATAAAAGACGTCAATATATAAATTAAACTAAAAATCAACCAAATGTTCAACAACTACAACCAAGCAAGGGTCTAAACACATAGTTACAACATAAGTACAGCCCACAAAAACTCCTAAATCTAAAAGAAAAGTAAAAGAAATAGAGAAGAAACTTAGGTCGTGTGCCAACACTCGTGTTCGACATGATGTCCACGATCTCGAGCTTTGAGTCTCCTCCTCGGCTCTCCAAAGATCTTCTCTATGTCTTTAGACAGTGCTTGAATCGAGTTTAGGATTTTTGGTCTCTCAAAACGGCTCTCCTTGCTCGAAATATAAATTTCTCTTTTATAATGTTGAGACAGCGTTGCAATGCTAGGGGCAGAGTTGCAACACTGTCCCTTCAAATTTTATAAAGAAGGAAACAATCTATTTGAGTAGCGTTGCAACGTTGTCCCTTCTTGCAGTTCTTCAAGGTAGAAAAGCTTTTCAAATGGTGTTGCAACGCTATGCCCTCGGGTCCAAAAGCATTGTTCATCTTCTTCAACACTTGAACCTTCAAATATAGCCTTAAGTTGTTCAAATTTGTCCAATTAGCTCACAATTCTCCGATTTTGCTCCAAATGCTCGGTTTCTGAGAAATAAACATAAAAATACATGAAAACACACAAAATTAGAGCAAAACTAGCATAAAACTAAGCCTATAAATAGCACATTTATGCATGCTATCATGGATTTTAAGTGCGCTTTCATCTACTATTTTTGTTTATTTTGTAAGATTCAAGCAAATAGAGTAAAACCGGGCAAATAGAGAAGATATTAGAGAAAGTAGAGCTTCAAGGCATGATTTGGAGCTTTGGAATTGAAGAGAAAATAAGTTAAAGCTTCAAGAATCGAGAGGGTAGCGTTGAGACACTGTCCATAGCGTCTCAACGCTATAAATGCAACCATCCAATCTCCAATTCCTGTAGAAGTGGCGTTGAGAAGCCACTTTTGGGCGTCTCAAAGCCCAAAACACGTGAGCTAGGCTCTTTCCGTCCGTAGCGTTGAGACGCTGCATGTAGCGTCTCAACGCTACCCCGATTCTCCTTCTTTACTGTGTGAATTAGGTCACAACGTCTTGACGTTGTCCTGATGATTATAAATAGAACTTTTTGGTTGTAGATTCAGGGAGACCATTTGAGGAGGAACCAGTTTAGAGTCGATTTCGACCTCATAATAGGGATTGAGGGGGCACTTTTGAGATCTGAGGAAGACATTCAAGGCTTGAGATCGCTGCGTATCACAACAGGAACGAATGTGGCATGCATCAAAGAGTTTTTCCCTTCTTTCCTATTTATTTCGTAGTTTTTTGTTCTAGACTTCTGTATGAGTTTAGCGTTGTAATTGTGAATTTGAAAGATATCAATGTAAGCCTCATATGCACTTGCTTACCATAAAGAAATGGCCAAAAGAGACCTTACGTTATTATGTCTCACGCTTCAACAAGAAAGTGTTGCAAGTTGAAGGATTCACAGACTCTACTGCTTTAATTGTTATTATAGCAGGATTACAAGACAAATGACTACTTAGATCAATTGACAAAAGAGAACCAATTTCTTATGTTGAGTTCATTGCCAGGGCTCAAAAGTATATGAGCGTTGAAAAGCTAATACAGTCGAAGGAAGCTACGTTTGATCAAGAAAGAGACGGCAAACACGAAGGATACGACATGATACGCAAAAATCACTTTCCCAACTCAAAAAGGAGGGGAAGGCCGAGGAGAGTGGCTGAGGCCGACCAAACCTCAAGGTCATTCCAAGCCAACAATTTGAGAGGTACGCCTCCACGACCCTCCCTTCTGAGAAAATCTTGATGGAAATTCGTCATTTGAATTTGGTGAAGTTTCCTGATAAGATGAGGACTCCTTCTAGAAAGAGAAACAAAGACAAGTATTGCTTCTTTCACAGAGATCATGCCCATACGACTCACGACTATTATCAACTATAAGATGAGATCAAAACCCTAATCAGAGAAGGGTATCTAAACGAGTACATGAAGGATGATTCAAGGCTGAGGGCGACCATATGAAAAACCCCCACGATATATCAAGTAACGAGCAAGAAACACACCTCTGCAAGGTTAAGGCCGACCACACAACCATGGATCATTAGGGGGCTTCTCTTTGTTTATCTTTCATTCAGTTAGTTTTATTCTAGCATATTCACGTAAAGATTCAAATTTTATTAGTAATAGCATTCTTGTTTTCAAGCTACAAATTGTGTCACTCAAGCATAATTTTCAACCAAAAACTCCTACTTGAGTAGGGAGCTACTAAGGAGATATGCCACCCCATTAAGCATAAAGCATAGAAGCTACATAGAAGATATGTCTCTCTATGAAATAAAAGGTAGCAAAGCTACTAAAGAGATATGCTTCTCTAATTGAACAAAAGGTAGAAGCTATGAAAAACGAGTCAGAAAAGTCAATAAGTTCAGAGAAACGGAGGATGAGGCCAAGGCAGACCTCACAAGGCGAGGGCAGCCAACTTGCAAGTAAGTCATTTATCTTGGTTTTGTGGTTTGAGTTCATGAATGAGGGACCCGTTTTTATCAATTTATCTTGTTTAATAAGACTTAAGTAATTCTATTTGTCAAAGTTCATCTCTTTGAAGTAAAATTCATTAAAGAGAAACAATGACGATAAATAGAAATTAAATTTTCATTGAATACCAAAGAAAAGTCTTACGTTGAGATTGAAAAGATAAAAGGGATAAACGAAATACAAGACAAAAATTATGTAGGAAGACTAGCCCTCATTCATTTCCGCTCCTCTATTACCATTAGAGTCATACGAATTAAGAAAGACATAATCTTTTTTTAAGGAAGTAGACCATGGAGACATATCTGAAGCAACAAAATCGTGAGTTATAGAAAACACACAAAGCAGAAGCATAAACATAGGGGCTGAGTGGTCGGCCTCGGCCGACCACCTTGGCCGAGACGGCCGAGGTCGACCTTGAAGGAATGAACGTTTCACTTCGCAGTAGAAACATTGAATTGTCTTTGATTTTATTTAAAATAAAACTAAAAATTAACGTTAAGCAAACTTACTTGAAGTAGATATGGAAATATTTTTGGCAGATTTTTATCTCTTCTATAAAATCCTCCTGGCTATAATTCGAACACAAGACTAAAGCTTGTGGGAGCCTCTTGAAAAAAAATCTACAAGAGATTAGAGAGGAAGAGGTCTAGAGAGAATTCTCTAATTCTCTATTGAGGAGATATGTGTTGTGTCTAATGGTTCAACTCAAGGGTCTTATTTATAGAGACTAAGGGAAAATCTTTGCCATAATTAAAATATTATATTTTAATATCTAATATATTAAAATATATCTTATATTTATTTAAATCTCATTCAAATTCCCTACAATATTTATTTATTTGAATCTTATTCAAATTCTATAAATATCTTTTATTTAATGTATATAATATACATTAATTATTTTAATATTTAATGTATCAAATACAATAAATATATTTTCCTCTTATATATTTAATAAATCTAATATATTAAATATTAATTTGAACATTTCAAAATTTTATTTCAACTAAATTGATCTTTTAATGTTACTATGAGCTAGCAATGGGACTTTATGGACCTACAAATTATAAGCTCTAATGATACAACATCAATTAATTAAACTCTTTAATTAATTAATTTTCATTCATTAACTATAGGTCACTCCACTATAGACCTAAAGTTGCACTCTTATGCACTGTAGGACAAGTTACGTCCATAGATATAATCATTACATGTAAGTCGATCCTTCACGAGTTGTTCATAAGTACAATTGGGTCAAAAGTCTGTTTTACCCCTATAATTACATATTGCACCTTAAGTACCACATATCCTCTAATGAACAATTTGTTTATAATCTAATTATAAACTAAGTCCCTCTCGGGCCAATGAGAGGGTGAGGCCCCATTATTCAAACTCCGAAATTAGCACTTAAGAGAATTACTCATCTACTTACCCTATATGGGAAGGAGTGAATTTCATCGTGTGAGATTATGTTCCCAGCTCCCTATTTGGTCAAGTCCCCAAAATGGTAAGCATATTGAATCCGCTACACAAGCTACTCTCACCCATGCAAATCAAAGGACAAGCCCTCACAGACAGGAGTTCATAACTCACTCAGGATTAAGATCGAGTCGCATATGATCATCCTGATGAAATATTAATCTTCTCAATTAACGGATTTATAAAGAGAGATTAAATATTTGGTGGTCCAGTCTTATACAAGCTCATTGTATAAGATACCCCCACTCACATGATTTCACATGAACGATTTAGATCAAATCATTTGTAACTATTACAAAGTGAGCCGTATCAATAGTGTTACTAGGATATAAGGCACCCAACCTTATCCTAATACTATGACCCTTTAGGTTATTTCTTGAACATGATTCTCCCGTATGTCAACCACACACTGTTTAAGATTACACTAATAACCTTGGATTTTTCATATAATGGATAATATTATATTGCAAATAAAATAATCAAATTTATTATTAATTATTAAATAAATTGTTAATTACGAAGCTTTATGGCATAAATCCCAACACAACACTCTCCTAGAACTACCAAATTCTCTCTAAACTTCATCTGACTTAAGCATTGGAGCCTGTGTGCCCTACATCATACCGATATCTAGGTTTTTTTTGTCTTACAGGCCGCTTCCTCCAAGAATAAAAATTCACCGTTGTTGTCACATGGAGGTCATGTGAGTTTTCTCCTGTCTAAAGTTTAACGACAATAACACGATTTGTTTTTTCCTCCGACAATTTTCTTCAATTCTGAAGTTGTCCGCCCATAATATCTTCATCACCACCCTCCTAGCACGTTTTCTTCACTTCAGATCATGATTTTTCAACATTATTCATTGGCGTTCAACACCTATTTTTCAAAATTTCATTCCCTCATCCATTTCAAGTTATAGCAGTCTATAAACTACTAATAAATTTTATATACTTCAATATATATTGTAAATATATATGTGTTTATGAATCCATGTACAAATAAAGTTTATATACTTCAGTTTATAGTGTTAGTATATACATGTTTAGATTACATTAAATACGAATGAATTTTATATACTTCAATATATATTGTAAGTATACACATGTTTACATTCATTCATATATAAATAAAGTTTATATACTTTAGTATATAGTGTTAATACATAAATGTTTATATTATATTAAATAAGAATGAATTTTACATACTCCAGTATATATTGAAAGTATACACATGTTTACCTTTAGAAAATATGAATGAATTTTATATACTACAATATATATTCATCTATGAATAGAGTTTATTCTTCTTCTTCTTCTTTTAATTTCTGTGTGTGTTTTCTTCCGATTTCTGTATGTGTTTTCTTTTTCTTCTTCAAGACTTCTTCAAACACAACCCAAGCCTGCCTTTTGTGCTTCAAGGTCTTGAAAAGCCAATACTTCTATAGACTTCTCGAAATGCGAGAACATCACGTTCAACGACATATTCAATTCTTCTCCACCAAGGAGTAAACAATAAAAAATCACAACACATTTCATACCATTAAAGAAGCTTCCCTATCCCCCTCCTCTCAAAAATATCTTCCATCTTGATTTTCTTGTTGAGATTGTTAATGTAGATGGTCATGTTTTGAGGAATTTTGTTTCCAGTGCTATTGACTTCCGCCATTTCTTTCACCTCTGTCTGTCGTGTAGAAGTGCTCAAATGGAAAAGCGGTGAAGGTAAGCAACGATGATCAACTTTGGAGAGAGTGTTTCTTTGTTTCAGACCAAAATCACTAAAAAATGTCCATTTACACTATTTTTCCTTTTTTGTTTCCTTCAATAGGCACCAGTTGAGTTCTTTTTAAAAAATGGATGAAAAAGCCTTATGTCTTCCTTAAATGGCTTTTATTTTTTATTTTTTTAAAAAAAATATCAGATTATGGAAAAAGGGCATAACAATAATTGAACTATAACTTTGTTGTAAATTCATTAACCCGTCGTATAAAAAATGGTGGGTTTGACCAAAAATGAAATATGAGCCTTTTATATGAGCTACCCATGTAGAATTATCCCTTTTTCTTTTTAGGGAAATTGTAAGTGATAGACAACTTGTCGAAAGTCCTATCAAGATTAAACTTATAAAAACGAGACCTCTAAGTATCTTGCAATAATAGTGGCCAGGGTCATCCACGGAGATTGGATTTCTTAGATTCAATTAAGTACTGTAGTTAATTATGCCTAATTTTATTTATAGAAAACTAACTTTGAATTGGTTCTCTTTGACAAAAACATAAAACCTAACCTATTATATACAAAGTTGGAGTCCAATTTTAGAGAGACATTCGTTAATTCCTATTCGTGAAGCCCAACTATGAAATTGACTATCGAGTTGTGAAGCATGCAACAGTTTTAAGTCAAGAATTACTAAAATATTCAATCGACTCTCTCGAGCCCAATTGAACTCATGCAAGAGGTAAATCAACCCTTCAATCTATTTTTACTACTAAGCATGGCATTATGAAATTCTCTTAATAACTTCTAGTATTAACCTATTCAATCTCATGCAATAGATTAATCCTAGTTATGCATCTAAGTTGTTGGTTAGATTTACTTTCTCAAGCTAAATTTAACTCAACATACAAAGCTATGGCCGGGAGCTTAGAATATTAAATCGAAATGCATAAAAACTGTTACAATCACCTTCAAACAATCAAACATAGTTTTATACAGTCATGCAATTAACTGAAAGTCTAATACACTCAAATACATGCAGTTGCAGTCTGCTAAATCCTAAAATTAAGAATGAAAAAGAAAGGAAAAAGAGAAAAACTGGACGACGCGTGCCAACACTCGTTCCTGACGTGATGTCTAGCGATCCCGAGCCTTGAGTGTCCTCCTTAGCTCTCCAATGTGCTCTCTAGACCTCCCAAACAATGCTTCTATCGAAATTAGGGTTTAGGTCTCTCCAAAATGGCTCTCTTTGCTCGAAATATAACATTCCCTTTTATAGAGTCGAGACAGTGTTGCAATACTAGGGGCAGCGTTGCAACGCTGTCCCTTCGAATTTTATAAAGAAGGAAAAAATCTGTTTGAGTAGCATTGCAACGCTATGCCTTGTTCTTCAAGGTTGAAAGGCTTCTCAAATGGCGTTGCAACGCTATGCCTTCGGGTCCAAATGCATTGTTCTTCTTATTCAACACTTGAATCTTCAAATATAGCCCTAAGTTGCTCAAATTTTTCCAGTTATCTCACAATTCTCCAGTTTTGCTCCAAATGCTCAGTTTCTGAGAAATAAACATAAAAATACATGAAAGCACACAAAATCATAGCAAAACTAGCCAAAAACTAAGCCTAAAAATAGCATATTTATGCATGCTATCAAATACCATCAAACTTAGATTTTTGCTAGTCCTCAAGCAAAACAAAACCAAAATACAGTTTCACAAGATTTCTAATACAAGATTCATAACTCAAGCCTCAATGATCTAATTGACATAAAACAACCGAGTAAAATGTTAATATGCTTTTCACTAAGAAATTTAAATTCTATCTATCTCCTTCCTTGCGTGTGTGTGTGTTTAACTTTCTTTCTATCATTTTCTACTAGCTTAAGATACTTTTACCAAGATTTTTCTTCGTTTCCCCTACACTCGTCCTAAGTTCCAAATTTCCAGCTTTCTCACACTAAAGAGAGCAATCTACTTAAACATTCATTTTCTTAAGCATTCGAAGGGTTACTAACCCCCAAACTTATCTTTTTCCTTCTTATGGAGACCTTAGCTTTTACACTTCCACTGTAGAGACCCTTATTCAGAGCACTCGCTTAATGGATGATCTAATTGATCACAATGGAGGTAGCTCTTTTTGTCCTCACACATTAAGCACACAATATTGATGGAACATGCTTTGGTTTTCTTTAAACATGCAAAAAAATCAATATGGATAAAAATTATTTTTATTAAAACAAATTTCAATTACTAACTTTCATGCAAGTTAACTATCAATCAGTTCTTAAGCCTATCGGGGTGACAACAACCTCTAGACTTAACAGGAGCATCCTAGTGTTCGAACATAATAGAAAGTTAGTTATGTGCTCGTGGTGTTGCAAGGAAGACAAAGATAAACTTCAAATATACTCGATTTAGGACATGCTTTAGAAATCATTCTATTGCAAAAAAATCAATTAGATTACTTCTTAGGCTATCCTAATCAATCATCATGTATTATAAATCAGTCCAGCATGCTTAAGATTGAAATTTTTTTACTTAGAATTTGCTTAGAATTATTAGGACTGCACAGTATTACCCACCCCCAAACTTAAAACTTACATTGCCCTCAATGTAACATGCTCAATAAAATAAATAAGGACAAAGATAAAGTGAGTGAATGATACTGGCCTGATAAGATGAGAGACGATTATATGGGAATTCTTTAAATTGACTAGGAGGTTTCTCAATGCGGTCGAGGTCCTGCAAAATGGGAACGAGATTTACTTGGCACTCTTTATTTCAAAAACAACCTACACTAGAAAAGAAAAACAACAACGAAAGGTAAATAAAGGAAGTAAAAAGCTTGGGTTGCCTCCCAAGAAGCACTTTCTTTAACGTCTTTAGCTAGACTAGAGTCATGTTGTGGATCAATTTGGATCGGAGTCCTCAATACTGCAATTCCTTG
Source organism: Trichosanthes truncata (assembly GCA_033996785.1). Lineage (NCBI taxonomy): Eukaryota > Viridiplantae > Streptophyta > Magnoliopsida > Cucurbitales > Cucurbitaceae > Trichosanthes > Trichosanthes truncata. The sequence goes on along the minus strand of JAWPNB010000004.1, from coordinate 28,133,025 downwards.
TCAATACCTCTTCTAACGGATCTGTCTTCACCCTTAATTCAGAAAATTCGTTAGCCAAACAATCAAGAGAATCAACACCCATAACTTGATTTACCTCTAGGGGATACCTCATTGCATTATGCATGTCAAAAGTTACCTTCTCATCGTTGACTTTGAAGGATAATTTACCGTCTTTCACTATGATAGAAGCTTCATCCGTAACGAGGAAAGGACATCCAAGGATGATGGGGATATCATCATCCCTTTCCATGTCAAGCACCACAAAGTCTGCAAGAATAAAGAATTTATCAACCTTGACGATAACATCTTCTACTATACCTTTAGGAAAAGCCAATGATTGATCTGCTAGTTGTAGAGAGATATTGGTTGGTATAAGCTCCTTAAGACCTAAGGTCATGTACACATAGAAAGGCATCAAGTTAATAGAAGCACCTAAATCACATAAAGGCTTGTGAAAATAAGAATTACCAATAGTGCAGGGAACAGTAAAACTCCCTGAATCTTTCAGTTTGGTTGGCAGCTTTTTATGTAGTGCCTCATTGCACTCTTTCGTCATGTATACTGTCTCTAGAGTCCCAAAATTTTCTTGTTAGTTAAAATGTCCTTCATGAACTTTGTATAACTTGGAATCATCTCTATTGCCTTTGCAAAAGGAATAGTAACATTAATCTTTTTAAATATGTCGAGGAATTTAGAGAACTCACTGCTGAGACTTTTCTTTTTGAATCTCTGAGCGTACGAGATTTAGTTTGGTACAATAGGTATGGTTGGAGTAGGGAACTTCTCGGCCTCAGGTACAGTTCAATTTCTTTATCTCCAATCTCTATGGTTTCCTCATCTTCATCATATAACTGTCTCATCGGTCCTTCCAACTGTCTCCCACTCTTCAGACTTATCGCCTTACATTGTTTTATAGGATTAACTTCAGTACGACTTGGGAACTTCCCTTTATGCGAAGCATTTAGGGAGGAAGCCAACTGACTCATCTGCACTTTCAGACTTTTAATTGCACTTCCCTGTCCAGAAACAATGCCCTCAATTTTCTGCCCCAGCTGATTCGTCCTCTTATTTGATTCAGTAATGAAGTTTCTAATCAGATCCTCAAGAGAGGATTTCTTCTCAGCTTGCTGTGAACTCGAGGGTAAACCTGAAGAAGGCTGCAAAACATTCCTATTATTAGCATACGAGAAATTTTCATGATACCTCAAACCTGGATGGTAGTGAGTAGGAATTGCATTATGCATGTGATTGCCCCCTGGTTGTATCCTCTGTTGTTCACATAATTCACCTGCTCCATATTTGACTCTCCCCCAAATTGTGGTTGTTGAGATGCTGCCAATGATGCAATAGTGGTACTGCTTCCTACACCTGTCAATTGAGATAAAGCATTGGTTAGAAAAGCCATTTGTGCCTTCAAAGCACTTACCTCACTAACTTCATAGATGCATGCCACTGGCTTTGCCATTGATCGTTCTGTGGGCCATTGATAGCTCGTGACCACCATCTCCTCTAGCAAAGTCTTGGCTTCAGCCACGGTTTTGGATAAAATTGTCCCTCCAGCTGCTGCGTCTAGTATCGTCTAAGTGTTTTTGTTCAATCCATTGTAGAACAACTGGATTTGTAGCCAATCGGGATACCCATGTTATGGGCACTTCCTTAGGAGGTCTTTATACCTCTCCCATGCCTCAAACATCTGCTCTCCTTCAAGTTGCCTAAATATTCTAATTTCAGTTTTGAGCCTGGCAATCTTAGCAGGTGGGAAGAATTTTGATAGGAATGCTTGGCAAGCTCTTCCCAGGTGGAGATGCTTTGTGGCTCTAAGCTTTCTAGCCAATCTCTAGATTTGTCCTGCAAAGTGAAAGGAAACAAAAGTAAGAGAATAGCATCACATGAAAGACCATTAATTTTAACAGTTCCACAAAGAGACAGAAAAGATTTCAAATGAAAGTTGGGATCTTCTGTAGGATGTCCTTTGAATGGGCTGTCTCTGGCCATCTGAAAGAGACAAGTTTTCAATTCAAAGTTGTTTGCTGCTATAAGTGCATGAACTATCCCTGAACTCTTTGCGGGAAACACAGGTTTAAAGTAGTCCCTAATTGCCTTCTACTCATCGATCTGCTCCTCTCCCATTGGTAAGTCTAGTTTTTCTCTCTGAGCTAGACGGTTTCGAATACAAGTGCGCTCAATCTTAGGGTCGAAAGGCACCAAAGTATCTCGAATTCTGAGCATATACTACGGAGGCCTAATCAAAAGAAAAACAAAAGACACAAGTAAAGAGCAAAACTAAACAAACTAAAAAGAAAAGGAAAACAAATAGACATACATAAAGTACAAACAACAAGGAAAAGGAAATTATTTTACATATAGTACACAAACTACCATAACAAGGAAATACAACACGAGAAAAAAATAATACAAAAGCATAAAACAAGAACAAAAATTACACTAATACACAACATAGACATAATTTTACAAAAAAGAGAAACTAAAATAAGAAAGGAAAACTAACCAATTACACAATTATACAAGTATACAAGGAAAAACGAAAGACGAAAATTTATACAAATTTATACTATTAACACTCTAAATTAAAATCGAGCACTTTCCCCATTATATTAATTAAACTAAAATATATGCCAATCCCCGACAACGTTGCCAAATTTGATAGACGACTTGTCAAAGGTCCTATCAAGATTAAATTTATAAAAACCAGATCTCTAAGTATTTTTCAATAATAGTGGCCAGGGTCATCCACAGGGGTTGGATTTCTTATATTCAATTAAGTACTATAGTTAATTATGCCTAATTTTATTTAGAGAAAACTAACTTTGAATTGGTTCTCTTTGACAAAAACATAAAACCTAACCTATTATATACAAAGTTGGAGTCCAATTTTAGAGAGACATTCGTTAATTGCTATTTGTGAAGCCCAACTATGAAATTGACTACCAAATTGTGAAGCATGCAATAGTTCTAAGTCAAGGATTACTAAAATATTCAATTGACTCTCTCGAGCCCAATTGAACTCATGCAAGAGGTAAACCAACCCTTCGGTCTATTTTTACAACTAAGCATGATATTATGAAATTCTCTTAATAACTTCTAGTATTAACCTATTCATTCTCATGCAGTAGATTAATCCTAGTTATGCATCTAAGTTCTTGGTTAAATTTACTTTCTCAAACTAAATTTAACTCAACATACAAAGCTATGGTCGGGAGCTTAGAATATTAAATCAGGATGCATAAAAAACGTTACAATCACATTCAAACAATCAAACGTAGTTTTATACAGTCATGCAATTAACTAAAAGTCTAATACACTCAAATACATGCAGTTGCAGTCCGCTAAATCCTAAAATTAAGAATGCAAAAGAAAGGAAAAAGAGAAAAACTGGACAACGCGTGCCAACACTCGTTCCAGACGTGATGTCTCCCGATCCCGAGCCTTGAGTGTCCTCCTTAGCTCTTCAATGTGCTCTCTATACCTCTCAAACAATGCTTGTATCAAAATTAGAGTTTAGGTCTCTCCAAAACGGCTCTCTTTGCTTGAAATATAACATTCCCTTTTATAGAGTTGAGACAACGTTGCAACGTTGTCCCTTCGAATTTTATAAAGAAGGAAAAAATATGTTTGAGTAGCGTCGCAACACTATGCCTTGTTCTTCAAGGTTGAAAGGCTTCTCAAATGGCGTTGCAATGCTATAAGGAGCGTTTCAACGCTATGCCTTCAGGTCCAAATGCCTTGTTCTTCTTCTTAAACACTTGAATCTTCAAATATAGCCATAAGTTGCTCAAATTTGTCTAGTTATCTCACATTTCTCCGGTTTTGCTCCAAATGCTTGGTTTCTGAGAAATAAACATAAAAATACATGAAAGCACACAAAATCATAGCAAAACTAGCCAAAAACTAAGCCTAAAAATAGCACATTTATGCATGCTATCAGTAAATAATGTCTACAAATAAAAGAGGTTAATGAAATATGGCTAAGATAGTTCGAATATTGTATTTATGGCTACTCCGTTTTTAGGAGGTTAATATAATGTTAATTTCCAAAATGTCCTTGGTGGACATTCGTATATACAGTCATGCCATCATCATATCTACCATATTTAACTAACTCTTAGATTCTATTTTGAAAGAAAATCACGATTTTGAAAAAAAATTACGTTGTTCAACTATTCATATATAGTTCTAGTTCAATTAGAGTTAATTTTGTTGGAGTAAATCAAGGTTGTTAAATTGCGTCTAACAAAAAATCATCATCTCTTTTCCTCATGATTTGCCTGTTTTTTAGGATTTCATTTGGTTGTTACAAAGGAGAAAACGTAGGTAAGGATATTTACGCCCATTAGTAAATAAAAAAAAATAAAAATTAAGTTTAGACATTTAAAAAAAAAAGAGTTGTAGCTATTTTTCAACTTGCACATTTAGATTTTAGCCATTCTTCTAGTTGCCCCTTCTTTTTAAATATTAATGGGTTTTATGTAGACTTCCAGACAAGCCTAAATATTGAATATCATGGGCCAAGCTTTATATATGGGTTGGAAATGGAAATATTTCAGAGATAAATATTATTCATCTATTTTTCTCATTTTTAAAATTTATTTATTATATTTAACTTTAATTCTTTTTGTAGATCATTTCATTTTTTTTTCCTTTCTTTTTGTTCTCTTTGAATTCTTAACCCTATTTTAATAGTTATTCTCATTTTAATTACCAAATAACTTTTAAAAGTTTGATTTAATATTTTAATTTAACTCAATTACTATTAATAAATAATGTGAAGTTAAAATGTTTGCTTTCAAATTTTTAAAATTAGTTTCAATTTAAAAATTGTGTATTGATATCAATTATTTAAAATTTATAATATTTTTTTACATTTTTAAATTGCTTATTTTATTGTTCTATTTTGCTTATTCTAATTTGCATTGTTATTGAATGGATACAATTTTAACTAATAATATATTACATTTTAAATATATTTTTACGATTTCATAATTAACTATGTTTTTTTTATATATATATTTTTTATTTTTTCAGTGAGTGATTATGGTCGTTAATAGTATTACATCAAAATCAAACTTTTTTTTATCCATTAATGTGTGTTGCACATATTTTTAAATATTTTAATTACAATAATATTGGACAATAAAAATTTATAATTTTAAAAACAATAACACTTTTTACTTTAAATTAACACGGAAAATTTTCACGTGCATTGCACGTGTTTCTTACTAATATATAATAATGGTGTAATAGAGGAGAAACTTTATAGGTTCCAATCCTTTATTGTTATATTAAACAAGCATATTGCACATGAGGTCTTCATTTTTTGTTATAATATAATAAATTTTAGGTTAAAATGTATTTTAGTCCTTGTACTTTAGATCTCATTCCATTTTAGTCCCTATACTTTGAAATGTCAATATTTAGTTATTGTACTTTCAATAAAGCTTAAAATTGGGCCCGGCTAATAGTTTATTGTTAATTTTTCTATAAAAAAAATAGTCTTTACTAGCCTTAATTCCCTCTGTAAATTTTGAACATATGTTTACATTGTGCCTTTTTTTGCATGAAAATTATTATTATTTAACTAATTTTGATAAAAAAAAATTAACTCCAAACTAACAATAGGGATCAATTTTAAGTTTTATTGAAACTACATGGACTAAAATGGAATAAAACACAAAGTTGTATAGGGACCAAAATAGTATTTTATGCTAAATTTTATTTTTTTAATCATAGAATTAGTCATATCATGGTTTTATTTATATATTTTTTCAATAGAAAATGAAGATATTATTTTCTTTTTAAAAGTTTCTCAAACATCCACAATTTTTATAAGCAAAGATTTCATTATATTTTAATTTGAAATATTTATGTTATTTTATTTTACTATACTAACTATTTAACTTATCTATTATACTTTTTTTTTTTCAAAAAACTACACAAAATTTAAGTGAATAAAGTACTTCTTTGATTTTATTATTATTATTTTTTGTAAAATATAGTCTCGTTTACTTGCAATATTTTAAATTGAGGTATTAATTTTGTTTTTGAGGTTGAAATGGAGGTATTAATGGTAGTTTAGAAAATTGTGAAAAGTATGAGGGTCACCATCCACATTTATATATCTCGTTAAGAAACGTGTGGAATGCACTCTAAATATCATAGTTTTAATGTAAAGTAAAAAAAAATAGTAGCTTTAATTTTTAAAATTTTATTTATGTAATAAGAAAGGTCTCATTTCCTAATTAAGCAGTAATAAAAAGCAAAAAACGACAAAAGAGAAATCTATGATTACATGTAATCTTCTATCTACCTCACAAAGATATGTGGGAAATTTGCACAGATGACTCACTTTCACGCGTATCGATGTCATTTGACATGTGTTTTGAAATTAATGACATATGACCCTTTCCGTACTTTGCATCCCGTCCAAATTACTGTGAGGGCATCGTTGCTCTAACTTTTCTCACTCTCGCTCTAGATCGTTCTCGCTCTCGCTCTAGCTTGTTTTCTCTCTTGCTCTAGATTGTTCTCGCTCTAGCTCATTCTCGCTCTAGTTCATTCTCGCTCTCGCTCTAGCTTGTTTTCTCTCTTGCTCTAGATTGTTCTCGCTCTAGCTCGTTCTCGCTCTCGCTCTAGCTTGTTTTCTCTCTTGCTCTAGATTGTTCTCGTTCTCGCTCTCGCTCTAGCTCGTTTTATCTCTTGCTCTAGCTCGTTCTCGCTCTCGCTCTAGCTCGTTTTCCCTCTTACTCTAGCTTGTTCTCGCTCTCGCTCTCGCTCTATCTCGTTCTCGCTCTAGCTCGTTCTCACTCTCGCTCGTTCTCGCTCTCGCTCTAGCTCTGCTGCTCTAGCTCTTCTATGACGTAATTTTTTCTTGTCTTTTTTTTTTCTCCAGATTTTCAACCACTCATTTGAGCGAGAGCGAGAGCGAGAGAGCTAGAGCGAGAGCGTTTCCGCCTACGAGAGCGTGAACAAGCAAGACCACCTCATACTACCCTCATGTGTAATTTTGCGCACTATGTCATGTCAGAATGGGTCATATTTCATTATTTTCAGAATGCAGGTCATCAGTCATTAAAGCATTGGAAAACGGGTCATCCGTACAAAAACCCCAAGATATGTGATTGGTTTGCATGTTTCAAAACTTTTACAGTTGGTAATATTTTTTTCTTTTCATATTTCATGGCTTTTCAACTATCTATAAATTTTTACACTTTTTAAAGTACATTGATGGTATAGATTTCTATTATGTCTTTTATTTTTATTTTTATAAAATTAAAATATATCAAATTTTAAGATTGAAATATATCATTTTAATACATGCAACTGTTTATTTTGTTTTTTTAATGATTTTTGAATAATGTTTTAATATCTACATTTGTTTCCTAGATGTGGATGAGTTTTATGTTTTGAATAGATTGTATTTTCTAATACTTTTTGTTTTTCAATAATATGCTAACATCAACAACCAACTGAAGCATAGCTCAACTAGTTTAGACATATTTCTTCGACCAAAAGGTTAGATATTTGAATCCTCCACTCTACATGTTGTTGAACTCAAGAAAAAAAGTGATAACATCTATTTTTTTTAATTACTTTTTGTTAATTTTTCAATAAATTAGTCATTTGAAACTATTGTCATATAAATTGAATTAGATTAGATAAATTATTGCATAACATTTGATAAGTATTGTATAATATTAGTTTCCCTATCTACTTAGTAAGCATATTATAGATTTGAAAAGAATACATAATATTCTTATGTAGAATTTGTATGTAATGTCAAGAAAAAAAAAGTATGCTTTATATCACAACTAGCTAGTGGACAATTTTAAATTATTTTAAAGATTTAAAAAATTAATCATTTTATATTTGGTGCCTAAAAAAACTTTAATGTAAAGTATAAAGTCATTATATACATGAAATTTTATTTTCTTATAAAGTTAAATAATACTAATAGTATGTTTTATATTTTTTTAAAAATAACAAAATTAAATATTTCAAGCTTCCAATGCGCATATTAACTGTCAAAAATAGATTACGTAATTTTTAAATGTTAGATTACAAACTTTGATATTTGAACTTTTAAAGTTGTGTCTAATCTAAAGTGTCAGATTCGACGACTTGTTTTGTTTTTTTTATTTTTATTTTTTTTATTTATATACATAATTCTAGAGTCTAATTTGACTAAAAAAAGAATACTATAGGAGAATAGTGGAACCAAACCCTAGCTAGTTCACAATAAATAAGTTAAGCATTAATTCCAATTATGTTCTATAAAACCCATATTGTCTCTCCCTTTATTTACACATCCATTATTTTCTTTTCACTTAAACATGAAGTTTTTTCATTTCAAGTCTTTCTTCGTGTTTTATGTTATGATCTTAAAATTGCAAAGTCAATATTGGGTTTCTGGAAAACCTCTAATGCCTTGTTTCTTCATCTTTGGTGACTCTTTATCAGATAATGGAAATAACAATCATCTTGCAACTCTAGCAAAGGCAAATTATAAACCTTATGGCATCGACTTTCCTAAAGGCTGTCCAACAGGAAGATTTACTAACGGTCGAAACCTTCCTGATTTCTATGGTTTGTTGTTCTTTCTTTTATCTTTTCTTCTATAATATCATTTTCCTTTTTTAAGTTTAGTATATATGTCAATGTAATTAAAAACTTTGCGTCCCGTTTGATAATAGGTTTTCTATACTAAAATTACTTATATATACATGTTTTCTTCATTTATACAAACCTAGTTTTGAAAGGGCTTTAAATTTTTTAGGTTCATTAAATTATACAAAATACCCTCAAGAACTTTGAGGTAAGTTTTAATTATGTCTCTAGACTTTAAAAAGTTTTATATCTACACCCTTGAACTTTTAAATTTGTTGGAGAGTTTCTTCGTTAAAGTAAGATGAAAATTGACACGACAACTAATCTGTAAAATTTGGAAGGCATACGTAACATCATTTACAACATCATTCATGTAAATGATGTGCAAATTATTTTAATGATATCGTTTTAGATGAAGTAAATGGTAACAACATCTTAATCTTCTATATAATATCATGTATGCCTTCTAATTTTTACACATCATCTCTTATATTAATTTTCATCCTTTATTTTAACATAAAAGATATTTTTTTGGAACAATTTCAAATGTCAAGGATATTTTATGGAACAAATTTCAAAGTTCAAAGATCAAAATGAAAATTTTAAAGGTTTTAAGACATAATAGAAACTTACCCCAAAGTTTAGGGGTATTTTATATAATTTAACCAATTTTTGAAGATATCGATTTTGTAAAAAATTATTTTCATAACTATTTTTTTAAAATATATTTTTTAAGTTGCTGTGGCGATGATTTTTTTTTTTAAATTGAATTTTTTTATTCCGTCTAAAGGGGTGAATTTGTGAATAATAATTTTAACGGGTAGAGTTGGTTATTTAACAATGATTTTGTTTGTGCATAAATAAATATTTTTGACATAGAAAATTTTATTCATTTTTTTTAGTTCAACAATGTATAAGGATAAAAATTCGAAGATCTAATCTATTTAATCAAGGATGTTATACCTTAACGCTATGTTTAGATTTGTGGAAATTTCATTATTTCAACATCTTCTAACATAGTCACCATTCTCAATATAATTTAATAATTATATGTATATGTATGAAATAGTATTTTTATTTTATATATAGATAGATAGATAGATAACATTACAAATGTGGGTTTGAATTCGAACGTTCAATTCAATAAAGAAGTTACCAATACGACCTTAGCTAGTTGTGAACTTTGTCCAACTTAAGTAGAAAATTAATTGTCATAGAGAGAATAATTTAATGGCAATTGAAATATACCCTCGATCAAAAAGTCAGAGATTCGATTCTCTTCACCCTCGGTTGTTAAACTAAAAAAAAGTAGAAAATTAATTAAGCTTTTAGTAATGAGTGGTCCGTGCAAATTTGTATTGAAAGTATACGATATTATAATATTATTTCTCTACATATTCTACTCTATTAAAAAATACATAAGATTGGTAAAAAAATATATTTTTTTCATTTTCCAGCTGAATATTTGGGGTTTACCAATTATATCCCACCATTTGCAATTATTAAGTATACAAAGGGATTCAAGATTCTCCAAGGTGTAAATTACGCATCCGGAGGAGCAGGAATTCGCAGTGAAACTGGACAAGCACAGGTATTTTATTTATAATAAAACTTGACTAACATAAGTAGGAACTTTTACCTACTTTTTTTTTCCTACATAGTTTTCGTTCTTTTACTATTTCCATTCATTGCTAAAATTTACGTAATACAATATATTATTTCTACCCATAAAAACCATCTATTTTAAGAGAAGATATTAACTATGACTAGCATATTTTTATTGCTATTTTTATATTATTAGATGTATGCAAGAGAAATTTCAAAACAAAAATTTTACCATGCAACTAATGGTTATAATCGTGGCACAAATACATTTAAATATTTTCTTCTATTTTCATTGTCCTATTTACTTTTCGTCATAACTACATTAAAAATTGAATAATTTTGGCCCCATTTGATAATCAATTACCGTTGTTTGATAACTATTTGGTTTTTTATTTTGGGTTTTTAAAATTAAGCCTATAAATACTATTTCTACCTATGAGTTTCTATGTTCATTTTTCCATATGTTTTAAAAAACCAACTCAAGTTTTAGAAACTAAAAAAAGTAATTTTCAAAAAACTTGTTTTTATTTTTGAAATTTGGCTAGAAACTCAAATGTTTCCTTAAGAAAAATGGAAACCATTGTAGAAAAGATGAATACTATTATAGAAAAATTATGAAAAAACAAGCATAATTTTCAAAAACTAAATAATTATCAAACGGAACCTTAAGGTCCCGTTTGATAACCATTTGGTTTTTGGTTTTTAGTTTTTGAAAATTGTGCTTGTTTTCTCACCATTTCTCTACAATAACTTTCATATTCTCTACAATGGTTTCCATGTTTCTTAAGAAAACACTTGAATTTTTAGCCAAATTCTAAAAACAAAAACAAGTTTTTGAAAACTATTTTTTTTTAGTTTTAAAAACTTAGCTTGATTTTTGAAAACACATCTAAAAAGTAGATAAGAAAACATGGAAAACCATAGGTGGAAGTAATATTTATAGGCTTAATTTTCAAAAATCAAAAACCAAAAACTAAATGATTATCAAACGAGACCTTAGTTTCCTGTTTTTGTTTTTAGTTTGTAAAAGACAGGTGTGTTTGTTTTAAAAAATTTTAAAACGTTTTTGAATTTTATGAAGAAAATGAGAAAACGGAAAAAAAGTCGTTTTGAAAAATGAATTTTCGATTTTAAAATCAAGCTGACTGCTGGGGGTTGAAGATGTGCCTGGTGTGGTGGGTTGTGACTCAGTGAGTTGTGATTTTTTTTCTTTGTTGACAAGATTCTATTGTCCTTCTTAAATAGTTACCACTTTTTTTAAATTAAAAAAAAATAGTTGTAGCTTTACTTTTAATATTTTAATGTTATTTTAATTCTTAAGTATAATATGTAATTTTGACTTTTTTCAAATAAATTATATGTGATTAATATTTTAGGTCATGCTATAAATATAGGAGTTCAAATTCTCAAAATATCACACGGTGAGAGAAATTGTCAAGTAGTCGAATAACTCAAACATGCCAAACAATCTTTTGATATTTTAATGATACATTATGCAAAAATGATGCTAGTTTGGAACTCAAATTATAATTTGATAGTTAAAACATATTTTTGCTCCTTGTATTTTTATCGAAATAACAATTTAATTTCTAAATTTTAATATATAATAATTTATTTTTTGTATTTTTAAATTTATAACAATTTAGTATTACTGTGAAAAATCTCATTATATCGAAGTGTCAGTTTTTTTATGTCATGATCAAGAATGAAAATATTTGTCGATATGTCGATATATCCGTAAATCGGAGGATTCAACATAGATATTGAAGATCGATATCTCCAATATCTTTTATAAATACCCATAAAACATAAAAAGATATCTTCTATTGACCATAATATAAATATAAATAGTAATAACAAGACGTATAACTTAGTTTGGAAGTAAAAATAACTTAATTATTAATTTAAATAATATTTAAAAATTTTCTGATTTATAGAAATATCTACCAGTATCGATATATCTATCGATATATCCGTAAAATTGAAATGCCGATATTGGTGTTCACATTGATATTTTCATCCTTGGTCACGATTTAGTTTTGTAGTTTTATAACACATTTAGTTCTTAATCATCATTTTATTGATCTACTTATATAATAAACTCTATTATTGCATCTTAACAGTATTTTTATGATAAGAACTACATTACAAATTTTAAACTACAAGAATTAAATTGTTCCATACTAAAGTTCATCGGTTACAAAATTTAAAATACAAGGACTAATTTGTAATAAACTAAAAGTTAGGGACTACATTGTTTATTCAATAGAAATACAATGACCAAAAATATTTTTTTAATTTAATTTGACATAATTTTTTCATAGATTATGTTCAAACCTAAATACTATCCTTTTATTAAGACGATTTTTAAAAATAATTATTAATTTATGAAGGAGTTATTTAAATGAAAATTAGTTATATAAGACGATTTTTAAAAATAATTATTAATTTATGAAGGAGTTATTTAAATGAAAATTAGTTTAAAATTCATATATGTATGTATGTATAGATGGATAGTAAAACATGGCTTAGTTTTATTTTTATATAAATAAAACATAAATATCAAGCCCTCATCAATTTTGTTATTTTTAAAAAGCAGAAAACAAAAAACAAAAAACAATTATCCAACGTTTTCTATTTTTTAAAAATTAAAAACAATATGGTTAAAAACAAAAATCCAAAAATAGAAAGTGAAAAAACCAAAAACTAACTTTTAATTTTGTGTTTAATAGATTCTTAAACTTTGAATTTTGTGTCTAATAACTCTCTGACAAATTTAAAATTTTTAAAAATTAATTGATCTATTAGATATATATTTAAATTTTATATCTAATGGAATACTAAAATTTCAATTTTGTGTCTAGTAGATTCGTGAGTTTTAAGAAATTCAAAAGTTAAGGGACTAAATTTGTAATTTTAAAAGTTCAGAGACTAATTAGATACAAACCTCAAAGTTCAGAGACTAAACTTGTAATTTAACCATATATTTATGATAGTCGTTAAACAGGCACCCATGTACCAGCCTGTATTTGATATTTCTATTTCTATGTTATTATTGATTAAAATTAACTTTGTTTATTAAAATAGTGAGTATGTATCAAATATATTATGATATTTTATATTTATACAAAAAAAAATATATATATAAATACTAAGAGATATTTTGATACAATTCGATAATTAATATTCTTTTAGTTTAGCCATAGTTAAAATTGATACAACCTGCCAAATTTAGGGTAAAAATGATTTTTTTCCTAAAATAAACCTAACTTACCATTTTATTCGAGCAATTATTTTATAATTTTATATTAACTATTAATTAATTGATTTTGTCTTTCTTTAATTTTTTAATTGATTTAATGTTACCTTTGAAATTTAGAATAGTCTACAGATTTAAGTCTTTAGGTTAGGGTATGTTTAGTTTGTGATTGAAAACATAAATTTGAAAACAGGAGATTCAATGAAAACAAAGTTGTATTTAATGTTTTCATATATGTGTTTGATAAAAAAGATTTTGCAATTGTATCCCAATTTAAACAATTGTTCAAAATGTATTTTTATAATATATTTATAAGCCATACAACTAGTTGTACTAAATATTAGGTTGAATATAAATTATTATTATTTAATTTATGAACATGTTTTATGTTACAAATTTTATATAATTATTATTTTACAATATCATATAATTTATAATCTATTATATTATACATATTTTAATTTAACAAAATTGAATTGAGTTTATAACATGTTTATCAAATATTTATATTTTTTAATATAATTTTGTATTTTTTCTTTTGAAAAACTGCATTTTAAATTTTCAAATTCAAAATTTGGATACACTGGAAACATGAAAAAATTATTTTCAAAATTTTCACTATTTGGATTATAGAATTCAAAAATAATTTTTAAAAACAAATATATCAAATGCATACTCACTTAACTCAATAAATTTAAAAACATGAAACATAATCCAAATTGCTTGGCCAAAAAGAAAACTAAAAGTTTATTCACTATCCACACATTTTATTTTATGTCTATTTACTGTAATTTATTGTGAGATATAGCATTTTCGTTTCATCATGACAATATAATTTAATGATAGAACATAGAAAAAATTAGCGTAATTATCCCTGTAGTTTTAATAAAATTAATAATCTAATTATTGAAAGAATTGAAAGAATTTTATATCATATTTGTAATTATTTTTTAGGTTAAATTATAAAAAAAATACCTCTTAACTTTGGGCCTTATTTCAAAAATACTCATATTCTTTCAAAAGTTACAATATTACATTTAACATTTCATAAATGTTTCAAAACTACCATTGGAGTAGAAAAACTGTTAGAATGTTGGACGAAAAGTTGACGTGTCTGAATGTCGTTCTTTTAATCTTAATCCAGGCAAGTATCCTACTCATTGCCATGTCGTTCTAAGTCATCGCCATATTGATTTTTCGTCCAATATTCTAATTAACGGATTTCTACTCCAAAGATAATTTTGAAACGTTTATGAAAGGTCAAGAGTAATACTGCAACTTTGGAAAGAATAAAGATATTTTTGAAAGAAGGGCCAAAGTTTAAGGGTAATTTTTTTATATAATTTTTTTAAAACAATCAATAGCTCACTTCAATTTTTTAAGAGCCTCAAATTACACTAAAGAAAGGATAACATCATTCAAAAAATCTTATCATACACAGCCTCACTCTCTTCACCCCCAAATATATTCTCGATCAAGAGGTCAGAAGTTCGAATTTCTCCACCTCAAATACTGTTTAACTCAAAAAAAAAAGTAGTTTACACATTAGTTTTTAGAATTGAATATCCAAAATTTTATGTTATATTTATTTTTAGATATTTATTATGCATTCTAAAAGTAAAAAATGAAAAAGTAATGCTTTCATTTATGTAGAAACAGAAACCAGACTTGATTTTGTTGTTTCCATAATTTCTACACAACTTTGAAAAACGTTTCTAAAAGATGAAAAACAATAAACAAAAACAATTACAAGAATACTTCTATTTCTAAAAAATTGAAACAAGACCCAGAAATTAGAAACAAAAAGGTTATCAAATCAAATGACTCCTAAAAATTCTAAAGAAAAGTTCTCAAAATAGAATGTTGTTATAGTGATTATGTGATTCCTAATAATATGATGACAATCAGTTATCTCCTTTATGTTTGCAGGGCAAAGTAATAAGCTTGGACCAACAATTGAAGAATCACAATTATACAATTTCAAAAATTCATAGCTTATTGGGAAACAATACCAGTGCAACAACAAGACATCTTAAAAGTTGTTTATATATGGTTGAGATGGGTAGCAATGATTACATAAATAATTACTTTTTGTCATCTCCTTATACAACTAGTCTCCAATTTTCTCCACAAGAGTATGCCATGGTCTTGATCCAACAACTCTCTTCACAATTGAAGGTTAGACCTAATTACCAATCTCTGATTCCATTATTCTTTAATTAATTGTTTGATATATTTTATTAACTCTAAAGTGTTTCTTCAAAATCCAACAACTCTCTTCACAATTGAAGGTTAGACCTAATTACCAATCTCTGATTCCATTATTCTTTAATTACTTGTTTGATATATCTTATTAACATTAAAGTGTTTCTTCAAAAAATTGAGTATTTCAAAAGTGGTTCTTAATTGTTACCAAACACTCTAGACTTCAAAGGAAAAAAAATAATTTTTGCCCTCGAAATTATTTAAGGAGTTAATCCAAACATACACGTAGAATGTTAAATGAGAAATTTGGCCAGGGAAACTACAGCTAAAAGTGATGCTTGATGATCATTACTATAGGCCTTTGGTAATATTTTATATGGTTGAAAATTAAGCTGGTTTATAAACAATTTTCTTCCATTATTTTTCACTTTTTTTGAAATATTTTAAAGTCTTAACCAAATTTTGAAAAGGAAAAAAACGAAGACGATTTTCTAAAACTTCCGTTTCTAAAATTTAAAATTTTTAGTACAATTTTAGAAAACATGTTTTTAAAGAAGGTAAAATGAAAATATAGAAATCTTGAGTAAAAAAGTTCAATTTTTTTTAGTACAACAACTATAGAGTATAGGAATTTAAACCTCCGTTCTCAAGAGAAAGAATAGACGCTAATTACCGTTGAGTTATGCTTTAAACTAAAAGATCAAAAGAAAAAGAGAGAAAATATAGATATTAAATAGGTTAAAAATATTTTGTTCTTGAAACTTAAAAAGAAAAAAAAAAAAACTGTTACATGTGTATATATATATATATTATATTTTTCCATGTATTTCAAAATTATCGAAAAATTTTATTGATATTGTTAGAGAATATATTGTAGACTCTGTATAGTGAAGGAGCTAGAAAGTTGGCTGTTTTTGGAGTGGGGATTGTAGGGTGTACTCCATATGCAATGGCCACCTATGACACCGAAGAATCTCCCTGTGTGGACAAAATCAACACTGCTGTTCAACTTTTCAATGCTGGCCTCAAGTCTCTTGTTGTGGAACTCAATGCTAATTTCACTGATGCCCAGTTTATCTTCATTGACCTATTCCAAATTTCCACTCTTGATACTCCAAATCAAGGTAACATATCTTACAAATTTTCATTCATGCATGTTGCCCAAAAATAAATAATGAACTTGTTTGAACAATCATAATAGAAAAATAGCAAAGGAAGCAAATGCAAGACATTTATACATTAACTTGTTTTCTAGTGTTTTTAATGTGAAAACTATCTTTAAGATCATCATCATACCAAACAAAATAATTTTCAAATTTTCTGTGTGTTGGGAGTGCGACCAAAGTCCCACATCGGCTAGATAAGGGGAAGATCATGAGTTTATAAGTGAGGGACACTATCTCCATTGGTATGAGGCCTTTTGGGTGAAACCAAAAACAAATCCATGAAGGCTTATGCCCAAAGTGGACAATATCATACTAATGTGGAGATTTGTCGAGGGTCGGTTGTTCCTAACAAGTGGTATCAGAGCCATGCCCTTGAGCCGAGCTCTATTGGATAGGCAGTGTGCTCCGGTAAAGGAGTTGGCCAGGATAAGAGCTAGATGGATAGATGACTATTTGAAGGGAGGCTCGGTTGGTACTTTGTTCGAGGGGAGGATTGTTGGGAGTGCGACCATAGTCCCACATCGACTAGATAAGGGGAAGATCATGTGTTTATAACTGAGGGATACTATCTCCATTGGTATGAGGCCTTTTGGGTGAAACCAAAAATAAATCCATGAAGGCTTATGCCCAAAGTGGACAATATCATACCAATGTGGAGATCTATCGAAGGTTGGTGTCCCTAACACTGTGTAATGTATATGTGTGTCTATACAAATATGTAATCTGTTTTTTCAAAAAGCTATTTGGAAACATATATGACTCCCAATCAACCTCTCTAAATTCTTTTAACATAACTATTTTTCACAATATTTAAAAAAATCATATTTAATTTAGAAAGCGAGCCAAAATATTATTATTGACCTATTTCAAGGGATAAAAAAAAAGGTAATAATCTTTCTAAATTCTCCCCTAAATTGAAAATATTTAAGTCTCTTGAGATTCTCATTCATTTAAATTAGTACTGGATCCGAAAATGCTTCTTCATCTATTTATTTATTTTTGAGTTTAACAATTACAAGGTAGGAGAATTGAACCATCAACCTCTAGAATGATAATTTGTGCCTTATTTACCGAGCTATGCTCGGATTGGCCTGAAAATGCTTCGTTATAACATGATACTTCTTTTGGTAATAAATATTACTCACTAAAAATACAAACTTGCAGGTCAAATGGTTTCAAATGTCCCTTGTTGTCAAGTTGATTTTAAGAAAGGGCTATGTTATCCTTTTCGAAGAAGAGTATGTGCCAATAGGTCCAAATACACATTTTGGGATGGATTTCATCCAACTGATGCTGCATTTGCGATGTTGGCAAACAGATCCTTCAATGCCCAACTTTCCAATGTCACTTACCCTTTTGGTATTAGTCATCTTGCTCAGCTGAGGCTCCCGTAAAAGTTTTCGTTCAATTCTCTTTTGTAGTTTAACAATTTGCTTTGGAATAAGTCCTTGCTCTTTTCGTGGGAATTCTAGATGTTTAGAGTAATATCACATCTAGAATTTTAAGTTGCTTATATCGATTGTAATATCAAATCAAATGTCTAAGGATGTGATCTATGATTAATATAAGTGTCACTCAGAACATGTCTCTCATACCTAATAAAAGATGAGTTTTCAAAATTTTTATTTTGTGAAAATCGTCCAATGATAAAATTTTCTATTTTTCTTATTTTAGATGGCCTCCCTAATTGAGTGGGCGAGAGAGAAAATATTTTTCATTAGACTCGTTAGAGAGAATGGTTCAAATGAGCCTTTCACTCAAAAGAGATCCTATTCATGGAGAATTAACATCAAGAAGTCTGTAAAAAAAAAAAAAAAAAAAAAATCTCATTTACAATTGGTAGGTCACATGCTTTTTAAATAGAAAATATTTTTCATTAGACTCGTTAGAGAGAATGGTTCAAATGAGCCTTTCACTCAAAAGAGGTCCTATTCATGGAGAATTAACATCAAGAAGTCTGTAAAAAAAAAAAAAAAAAAAAAAAAAATATCTCATTTACAATTGGTAGGTCACATGCTTTTTAAATATCCTATTAATGGCTATTAGTTGACTTCTGTCCTCCAACCTATTAGTAAATGGATTTTTCTAAAAGTATGAAAATATATACTCTCATGCACTTTACAAAAAAATCCTTAGTCTAAATCTCTAATATAATTAAGATGTAAGTAGACTTTTCATTGGTTCATAATTATAGCTTTTTTTTTTTTTTTGAGTACAATAGGGGTTGGGGGATTCGAACCACAGACCTCATGGTCGTTAATACATTCAATATGCTAGTTGAGCTATGCTCTCTTTGGCAGTTCATAATTATAGCTTATCGTGAGCTAAAAGTATCCATTAAACATAGTTAAAAAAATTATTTTTACAGTTAGAATTGGTCGGACTGCCTATCATAAAAAAAAAAAATTGAATGACTCATTATTAACTCCATTTCTGGGCCATAATCATTCTGTAGAAGAGATGGATGAATGGTTGGAATGCGTAGTATTGGAACTGCTATGTAGGCAGTAGGCTTTTGTTTACCGAATCTCTCACTTTTCATATTAATTAATTTAAGAGTGTTTCTGACCACAATGTGTAAAATCAAATAACAATGGATATTATTTCTAACTGTTAGACATTTTTTAGATATAGATTCTCTATTTCGAATTTTTGTTGTATGGAAACAAAAAGACTCTAACGAATGGACAACAAATGAAAATCTCTCTATCGCAATGATACATGAATGATAGATAAATTTCTGGATCAAAACTTTACTTTCTTTCCGTCTCTTTATGTAGACTTCGGTGAAGGGGAGGACAAAATTGTCCGAATCCTTGTTTTTTTAGTTCAGTTTAAGTCGAACAAGCAATTAATTTATTTTCAAACTGACCCATTTACTATCTATTATTTGATCGACTAATCCTTTATATTACAATGGATGAAGAATGAAATATTTTGGCAATTCTTGAGGGGGGAGGGGGATGAATCAAGGTAATTTTGAATAACAATCTCGATTTTGTTTTCATCCTTTGCTATATAATAATTTCTCGGGGTTTTGCAACGACAACTTGGTATATCCTATAGAATGGCCATTAACTAAAACATGTATATGATTAACTAATTGGTGGACTTGTGGAATAATCGAAGCCATACCCAATCGAAAAAAGTCGTTATCCAAACACATTTCAACTAATTGTAGTAAAACTTTACCTGTTGATCCTTTAGCGTTTCCGATGATATGAATGTATTTAAGTAATTGTTACATCATGGTTGTCAAAGAAAAAATTTCCAATATAACAAGAGTATGGATACTACTTCCATTGATTGTCAACCATATTCGTATAATTTAAAAGTGGTGTTATATTTCAAAGGATATATTTTCCCTTAAACATTCACTAATAACAAGATTAGACAATTTACCCCGAAAGTTATCCAAACTTTAATAGTATTCAACATATTCAAGTATAGAGTTGAGAGAGAGTCAACACATAGAGGATTTTTATAGTAGTTTGGTAATGTGCAAAAGCTCACTACATGCAAGCATACACAATCGTAGGTAGTATTTGATAAATCAAAATCAATCCACAAGAACTAATTTATGCAATTTTGATAAAATTGAGACTCAAACACAAGTGCACAAATACTAACTAATTCTAGTGCAATTAGGTATTTTAAAAGTTAACAAATGGATAATTGAATTCTAGCAATCCTAAAGTATGGAGCTAAAATTACTCAAAAATTAAAACAGGAATTAATTGGAAAAGGTGCTAGAATTTATAGAAATACCTATTCTCTGCTATTTCTTAAGGTCTAGGTGTCCTATAATGATATGACTGTTGAGATTTATGCCCTAAAGTCTCGTAATTAATTATTTATTTAATAATTAATAATAATTGTGATTATTTTATTTGCAATAAAATATTATCCATTATATGAAAAATCCAAGGTTATTGGTGTAATCTTGAACAGTATGTGGTTGACATACGAGAGGATCATGTTTAAGAAATAACCTAAAGAGTCATAGTATATGGATAAGGTTTGGTGCCTTATCTTGGTAACACTATTGATACGGCCCACTTTGTAATAGTTACAAATGATTTGATCCAAATCGTTCATGTGGAGACATGTGAGTGGGGGTATCTTATACAATGAGTTTGTGTAAGACTGGACCACGGAATATTTAATATCTCTTTATAAATCTATTAATTGAGAAAATTAATATTTCATCAGGATGATCATATACGACTCGATCTTAATCCTGAGTGAGTTATGAACTCCTACTTATGAGGGCTTGTCCTTTGATTTGCATGGGTGATAGTGGCTTTTATTGTCGATTCAATATGCCTACCATTTTGGGGACTTGACCAAATAGGCAGTTGGGAACATAATCTCACAAGATGGAATTCACTCCTTCCCATACAGGGTAAGTAGATGAGTAGTTCCCTTAAATGCTAATTTCGAGACTTGAACAATGGGGCCCCACCCTCTCACTGGCCCGAAAGGAACTTAGTTATAAATAGATTATAAACAAATTGTTCATTAGAGGATTAGTGGTACTTAAGGTGCAAGATGTAATTATAGGGGTAAAACGGACTTTTGACCCAGCTGTAATTACGAACAACTCGTGAATGATAAACTTGCATGTAATGATTATATCTATAGACACAACTTGTCATACAATGCATAAGAGTGCAACTCTAGGTCTATAGTGGAGTGACCTATAGTTAATGAATGAAAATTAATTAATTAAAGAGTTTAATTAATTGATTTTGTATCATTAGAACTTATAATCTACAGGTCCATAAGGTCACCTTGTTCATAGTAACATTAGAAGATCAATTTAGTTTAAAGAAAATTTTGAAATGTTCAATTAATATATAATATATTAGATATATTAAATATATAAGAATTAAATATATTTATTATATTTGATACATTAAATATTAAAATAATTAATGTATATTAGATACATTAAATAAAAGATATTTATAGAATTTGAATAAGATTCAAATAAATAAATATCGTAGGAGATTTGAATGAAATTCAAATAAATATAAGATATATTTTAATATATTAGATATTAAAATATAATATTTTAATTATGACAAAGATTTTCCATTGGTCTCTATAAATAGGACCCTTGGGTTGAGCCATTAGACAAAAGCACACATATCATCAATAGAGAGAATTAGAAAATTCTCTCTAGACCTCTTTCTCTCTAATCTCTTGCGGATTTTCTTTCAAGAGACTCCCACAAGCCTTGGTCTTATGTTCGAGTCATAGCCAAGAAGATTTTATGAGAGAGATAAAGATCCGCTAGAAATATCTCCATATTTATCTCAAAGGTATGTTTTGCTTAGCCTAAAATGTTTTTTTGTTTAATTCTAAAATAAAATCAAAGTCGATTCCAACGCTTTTCGTTGTGGGTTTAATTCGATTATTCCCTTCAATGACATTTTGCAGCAATACTGGACAATGATGCAATGTTATAGCTGTTGGGCGAAAACAGAATACAAAAATAGTATTAAGGCATCTCCCTTTCATAGGTATTAAGTCAGACAAGTAAGTAATCACAAAATGACAATAATAAAGAGATTAAAAAAAAAAGAAACAACACCGAAAGTATACTGGTTTGCCCCAAACTCGAGAACACTACGTCTAGTCCTTTGCAACTATAAGTTCTATTATAATGAAGATTACAAAAAGACCTCAATCTGGCACTATAAATCGACCATCAAATAGCCTAACAAAAGCTACTTGACTTCTAAGTACCACAATCTTGTAGCTCGGGATAAACAACGAAACAAACCCTCAACCTGACAAGAGAATTGGTGCTAATTTTGCAACAATCCACAATTATGCCCACTGAAATAGTGCAAAAGAACTCTAAAAGAGCTATAGCTACAAAGGTCTTACGGAAAATTTCCACACAAAAGGTCACACGTGAAATCCCAAAAATTAGCCTTCGTCATATACGTGTGAACATACTACAAACTTAATTCAATTTGGGCCTTAAAAAGACATAAGAAATGAGCCGTAGTTTTAGCTTCGAATCTTACAATTTCCCACTTGGAAACAAAATGACGATCTTTGCCTCCCACTGCAACGAAAACTTGTCATCTTTGCAAACTCCAAGGCTCCTACTCTCACTACAATAGTTATCTGTGATCTTCTTGGTAAACTCTAGGGATCAAAATTCTGTAAAATCCATAAACTAACAAACAAAAGCAACCATAAGAAATTAATTGTAAATCATATGTGCTCTCCCCGAGGTATGAGCAAGGTACATGCATCTATCCTTCAGACGTAAGAGTCAGTCACATACTCCCACTTCAACTAAGTGGTAGCTATTGAAATTTTCTTCCAACTCAAACAACTATTCCTGAAGGGGATACATGCTGCAAATGGCTTGACTCCTTTATTCAAGCCTACTACCAAGCTAGAGACTCGATCTTTGACCTTGGCCTTCCACTTTTATGCCTCCAGTTGCCTAGGAGACTTCATCAATTCATTCGAACGTCTGACAATTGAGGGTTCATAACAACCATCACCTTTCTTGGACTTCTCAATTGTTTCTAAACGGATGGATTTTGATTTGATTGATCGAATTGACTCTCATTGTTGCTGGCTCAACTGTACCGTTACAACTACCATCTATGACTTTAACATGCATTTATCGTCTCTTTGATCCTTTGGAAACATTCGAACGACATCTGTACAATGTAGGTTTTCTGTGGCCAATTGCCACCACCTGAGATCCTAAACTGAGTTTATACTGGTCACTGCCAAACTGACACTTATAACCCTCATCATCTAACTTGCCAATGGAGATGAAATTCATCTAAATTCTGGGCACATACTTGACATTGGCAACATCAGATTATCTCCACACTTTATCTTCAGAGTGACATTTCCAATTCCACTGGTCTTGGAGGTTCTACTATTCTCCATTCTCACTAGACCATAATGTCCTGTTGAGAAGGGTGTGAACAAACTCCTATCTAAAGCTATTTGTACCAAAGGCTGCGTTATCTATTATCTAATCAGATAAGTGGTTGCAATTCTCTGTGTCACTCTCAACACAGACTAAGGCATCATGCACTGCATTTGCCTTTTGTTTTCTTTTTTGATCCTCTTTCAATTTCCTACATTGACTTTTATAGTGACTTTATTGTGGCAGTAATTATACTCTATCTCCTTATTCCTATTACTCCACTTTTTCCTACTACTCCTCAGTTTATTCTCTTCATAATCGACCTTATCTTTACCCTTAGTTGCAATTAAAGCTGATCCTATGGTAGACTATTTACTACTACCATTTCTAAGGATTTCCTTAGCTATAGCTAAATCACAAACTTTTGAAAATTTTAGAGTATTATTTTCTACTGTCTTCATCGTTTTCTAATCATCAGATAAAGATGTTAACAACCTAATAACATTCACCTCATTAGTAAACTCTATTTTGATAGATTTCAGCTGATTAATTAAAGTAGTAACCTCATTAATATAGAAATTTACAAAAGCATATGCAACCATTTGCATATTAAAAAACATCTTAACTAGGTAGACTTTGTTATTAGCAGAGGGTTTCTCATACCCGTTTGTAAGCACTTCCATTTACTTAATTGCAGTTGTCTTGTTAGCTACAAGACTGGGTCACATCCATTGACAGACACATCTTTATGATTGCAACTGCTTGTTCATCTAAAGCTTCCCAATCTCCATCTGATATCCCTTTTAGTCTCTCCTTTAGTGACTTATGCACTTTCTTGCAGGTTAGGAAGTTCTTGACCTACAGCTTCCAATATCTGAATTTTTTCCCATTAATCTTCATGACTCCCTCAAAACTTGTCGGCTTTGATTATCCAATGACTCCTAAACTAAAAGCTTTGATATCACTTGTTGGGAGAAAATAGAATACAAAAATAGTATTAAGGTGGAACTCAAAATACTACAATTATTCTCTTTTTCACATGTGTTAAGCTAGATAAGTTAGTAATTACAAAACAACAATAATAAAGAGATAGGAAAAAAAGAAACAACAATGAAAGATATATTGGTTCACCCCAAACTCGAGACTACTATTACTAAATAGAGTGAAGCTAAATTTGCAATGAAAACATTCTTAACACGTGCAAGTATACATAGTCTAAGTAGTAAGTGATAAGTAATTTAATCATTTGCCACAGGGTAGTTTAAGAATTTAACAAAGCTTGAATCAATTTTTAATGAACTAAAAGGGTAACCAAAGAAAAATAAGGAAGCACAATGTTGAAATGAGTAACTTAAAGCTAAATAGCAATCACTAAAGTTAAAACAAACAGCAAAAATAAACATATGGAAGAGATTAAAGCATGTTCTAACACAAAAGATAAAAGAAGGCTCGAATTAGGGGTTCACTATACTATTTGAAGGCTAATTTGCTGAAGCAAAATCTATGTTTACTTGAACCACACAACACTAAACACGAGATTCTTCCCAAAATTCTCTAATTAGTAGCCCAATTTCTATTAAGCTACTCAATTTTAAATAGGGTTGTGTGCATTAGGTGAGTGATTATACTTAATCCTCACTTTTCATTGCAAGCTAAGCTTGGAATTGGTCCTAATGTGATTAATAAGCAATCGGTTTCCCTTTCTTTTTTCCAAAATAGAAGAAAACAATGAATGAATAAGTTGGCAACACTCAATACGTACATTAACAATTAATGCACTCAAAATCAAATCAAATAACCATAATAAGATTTAGCTCAAACCTCTCTACAATATAATGTTCCCTAATCCTTGCCTAAAAATATTTAGCTCATAACTAAGGAGGTAAAACAACTAGAATGAAATGTAAAAGCCATTACAGAAGTTTATCTACTCTATAATGGTACAAAAGAAGAAGGAAAAGCAGGATGAAGAGAAGAAATCCAACCACAAAAGCTTCCAAAAGGTCTTCCTCCTTTGTCGTCAGTTCATTTTCCCCAAAAATGCTCTCCAAGACCTTTCTCACCTCTTCCTTACCGTAAACCTTCCTTTTTTAAGCCAACCCTCAATTCAACTAACAATGCTTTTATACTCTATCATTTTCATCAATTTTAAGGTTGAATAGATAGGGCATCAGAAATGGCAGCTCCCTATTGGTCAATTTCAATCCAACTGGCTCCATTTGAACAGTTCACTTAATGATAGTCCTTGCATTCGAGCTTCAGGTGACTACTCAATAAGAGACTGCTTTAACAATACTGCTCAATCAGTCACATTTTAGCTTCTAGCTCCTTAATCCTTAAGTTTGCATTCAACGGAGGTTTTCTGTTTCCCTTTCTTTTTGTCCTTTAATTTTCACTAATTTTTATATATTAAAGACAATGTAGAATTTAGGTTGGGGTGGAGATTATTATTGTGCTTTGATGATGTGTTTAACATGATTGGTTGAGTCCTTGAGCATCTTAGCTCGGGCCTATTTTTAGGTTTGATAGTTGTTCTTATATGTTGTCATTGAGCATCTGAGCTTGGACTATTGATCGATCATGATTCTTGTGTGATTTTTTTTTTCAAATTTTGTGTGAATTATCAACTTGAATGCTTGATGATGTGTTTTCTTGTTGTTTGATGAGGACAATCAAGGACATGGCATGATATGTTACTTTAATTGCATTAGCTAAAGTATATGAATGCTATCCTGCTTTGAGTCTTTTTGTGCCTAATTTTTAAAATTTGTTTGTTTTTCTTGCACGACCCTGAGCACGTTAGCCTTTCCTTTAGTAGTCTTGAAGGCTTGGGGTGGGATTATAGAGCTTGTATATTTGTTGTCACCCCGATAGGTATAGGACTAGTTGTTGAGTGGAAAGATTGATAGTTTGTAATGCGTTGCTTAGGAGAAGTAAAAATGTGATTTGCCTAGAAAAAGAAAAAAAAAAAAAGAGAAGAGAGAAAGTGTGCTTGACAAGAATATCATTCTTGAAAAAAAAAAGAAAGAAAAAGAAGAAAATAAAATAAGCTTGTAATGAGTTTAGTGAATCAAGAGGTAAAAAGAACTACCCCTGTCGTGGTTAGTTAGGCCATCCATTGAGCAAGTGCTCTGGATACGGGTTCCTGCGACAAGTGTGTGAAAGCTAGTGCCCTTTGGTTTTTGAAGTGATACAAGTTTATCCCACGAGTTTGAGTTCAGACACCTAGTAACCTATTACTTGTTTGATGGTTTGGAAGCTTGGTAGTTAGTCCTAGTGCCAGTGTATGGAGAAGATGGATTGAGAGCCTTATAGACCTTCTCGGGCTTGTAGAGACTACTTTACGAGGTCACACAAACACGTGGGAAAGAATAGAAATAGTTTTTAAAAGTGTCTCAAAACATGGATAGTGTATGTCTGCTTCTCTTTTGTGGTTATTGCGATATTCCTAAGTATTAAAAATATAGTCTCGATCATGCAATCATTGATTCATATCTTTATTATTTTTGTTTGGGTCTTGCTGGAGGACTAACAAGATTTAGGTTGAGGTTATTTGATAGGACCAAAATAGTCTTATATTTTTATGCCTAAATCCTGTTAGTTTGGAGGTTTTAATGTAATTAATTGATCCTTTTGTAGGGATTTTAACATAAGCCACATTCTGAGAGATTCTACGTCGAATCACAGTTCCAACGCATCAAACCGGAGGTCATTCGGACACCCGAGCAAAGAGTTAGAGTAAAAATGACTAGTGTTGCATGCTGGGAGCGTCTAGACGCTATCGGCAGTCCTCTGAAGCCTCCCTCGACGTTGCGGAGAGCCCCTGTGACGCTGGGAAGCTTCTAACACTATCCAGAGCGTCTAGATGCTTCGTCGATTCCTATAAATAGATTTTTTTCGTCCTCTAAGTCATTTGTCCCAATTTTTGGCCTCCAAAAGACCATGTAAAGGCTATTTTCTCTTTGTTTTTCATTAGAATAAGTTATATTAGGAGTTTTTGATCTAAATTTGTTGCTTGGAAGGATCAGTTCAATGTCTAGCTAAGCATCTATCGTTGTTTCGAGGTTGGTTTGGGATTTTTTTGAGATTCCAGCACTTTGAATGTAAATTTGCAGCATCTTTATGACTTTTAATCTTTGTGCTTATATTTAGTAGCATGATTGTATAGTTGATATGACAAATTACTGTGCAAAAGTGTTCATAGCCATGCTAGAAGTACTAGTAAGCGTCCTCAGTCTCTAGCTTAATTGGAGTAGTAAATAGGTCGGTTGCCACGTTGGTTAATTAGGTAGAATTGCTTAATTGCGTGTGCATGGTAGGCTTTAGGATTAAAATGCATGTGTCGATTAATTTCAACCAGCCAGTCTTAATTAATTAGCACGTTCTGACCTATCCTAAGAGCTTAATGTTTCTAATTACATAGTTTGCTAGATAATTAGTTAAATAACCGATTTAGACGTTGGAATTTCGGCTTCTTAGGGGAGGCTCCTTAGGGGTGCCGAGGAGTTTAGTCAGTCTTTAATGTCTGAAAACTGCCTGATTGGTTGAATATTTGTGATCAAGTTGCTTTTAATCCCTAATTGCCTCGAATAGGTGTGTGGTTAGATCAATAGTGTTTATTTTACCGCTTTAGTCTTTATGTCTGCATTTATGCTTTTATCCCTCCTCCTTAGTCCGTGTCAAAAAGAATCCCAATTAAGAGAAAATAATTTTGTTTGGTTCCATGTGATCGACCCGACCACTTTTTACTACAAATTGTGGTTGGTTTATAAATGTATTTGACTGTGTGTGACGAGCACCTTCAACTATGCCCGAGGTGAACTCCATTGGAGGACATGCCAGCAATAATCACCAGAGAAGTATGACCCGTACAATAACACATACAATCCTGGATGACGAGACCACCCAAACATCATTTACAGCAACAACCAGAATCAGAACTTCAGTAGACCTCAGTAGACACAAGCCTAGGCTTCTAGTTTAGGCATGCCTCTTGAGGAATTGGCTAAGAGTTTCAAAAGGAAACTCGTGCTGGCATGCAAAATATGGGAAACTAGATTAACTAGTTCGCTACAACTTTCAGTAGGCTTGAGGCAAACCAGAACACGAGGAAGTTACATGCACAGCTTGACGTGCAGAAGAAGGAGAATGTAAGTTCCATTGCACTGCATAATGGCAAGGAGATTCTAGGACCACACCGCAAGCCAGAGATTGAGAAGAATTTTGAGAAGAAAGAAGAACCCATCCCTAGACCCACGAGAAGTATTATGTTTGATTCACCTCTAAATTTAAATTCTTACATTCCTCGTGCACCCTTTCCTAGTAGGTTGGCTCTTTCAAAAGAAGCAAAGGTTAAGAAAAAATAGGAGCAAGAAAAGGACATGCTCGAGGTTTCCAGCAAGGTATAAGTGAACATCCCACTTCTAGATGTGGTGAAGAAGAACCCGAAGTTTGAAAATTTCCTGAAGAAGTAGTTGATAACTCTTAAAATAAGAGTTATAGGATATCATTTTTGGATTGAATTGTCATATTTTATCTCGAATTATCTTATAAATACCCTAGCTTTCATTTAGTTTGCTCTAAGTTTAATTTTGAAGTAGTAAAATTCTTATTAGAGCAAGATTATCATAATTAACGAGTTTTATGTGATTGATTTAGGGTTTAATTTAAGGACTTTTGAAGATTTTGAGCAGCAGTTTTATAACAGTTTGCTGGAGCAAACCTTGCAATTCGGGCCAATACAACTTTCGCACGTGAGAAGATTAATTCATTAAATGAGTTGGCAAATGTCAGATGACTCAGCCTATTTCAGCCAATGGGAGCTGGCCATTTCATGGGTCATGTCTAATCAGCCCTTATTTGCACAAACTATGAGATATTTAGGGTTGGGCAGCCATTTTTAGAGAGGGGGAGAAAAGAAGAAGGTAGAAATCCCAAAATAACAGAGAGAGAGAGAGAAGGAGGCGGAGAGCTCCGATTCTCGAGAGGCCATCAACGGAAGTTTACCCAAAAAGGAAGGTTTCTCCAGGGGATAAACGTCGATGCTGAGTCAAATATTTTGAGGCAGCTTTCCGATTTCTTCTACTTCATTTACTGCTTTTACTTAGTTTATTTTCTGCATCATTTCCATTATGTCTACATTTCGATTTCTTTTCTGTTTTTCCAGTAATATGAACTAATCACCATAAGGTGAGGATTAGAGGATGATTGCTTTTAATTAATGTTATAGCTGAGTATATTTTATTTCATTCGATTTGGTTTTTAAGAGGGCTTATTCATAGTTCATGTCTGTTTGGCCAGCCGATGTGAGCAGTGTCCCTTTGATTTCTGGGAAGAATAGGAGGGGCTGAGAACTTAAAAACCACGTTAGCTCATTCTTAGAGTTAGTAGCTAGCTAAGTGAGTAGGTTAGGGATAATCACTCACCTAACGCACACTAAATACAGAGGGTTAATTTGTGCTAAAGTAATGAAAATGAAACAGTATATTTAGGTAATTCGGGAGAATGCCATGAATTCTGTAGTGGGTCGAATGGAATGGATATGTACTCGAGTTGTAACTTGATTAAAGCATGGTTTAACTCTAATCCGAGCCTTTGTTTTAATTGAAAGCACTTAGCCCAGTTTTCATTTGTTCTTTTACGATTCCTCTATTTTCCCTGCTTTAGCATTAATTTTGTTCCAGCAATAGTGACTTATTTTATTTCATTTCCTTGATGAATTTGAATGGTTACAAATTGAGTTATTAAGAATTAATTTAGGGTAAATAGAAGAATTAATAGTCTCTGTGGATACGATAATTTACTTACCGCTTGCTACAAAAATATGTGTACACTTGCACATAGACAACAGAATATCGCATAATAATTCACATCACTCTAGCAAGTCATCAGTAGTGCACTTTGAAAAGAGAGAATAAGGAAAAAGGTAAAAAAGAGGTTAGTGCGAACGTTTCTGTTGTTTCTTTGAAATCCATGCTTGAGAAATGCTCTGACCCTGACATGTTTACATTACCATGCATCATAGGAGAGAAAGAGATTAAGCATGCCATGTTAGACTTAGGTGCATTGATTAATGCTATGTTAATGATTTGCTATTTCCTATGGATCTTTATGTGATTAACATGGGCGATAAGCCTAAGCATGCATCAACATCCATTCTAGTCGGAAGCTTTTCATGAAAACATCAAAAACTAATATTAACGTTGATGGGGACACAATTTCTGTGGGATTTAATGGGCAAATAGTTGAGTTTAAGGTTGATGATTCTGTTGAAATTGCTGATTCATTACATTCTTTGTGTTAGATAGAGGATTTAGAATTATAGGTTATGCAATCAGGAAGGATTGGAATGTGTGATAAAGAAAGATCGAGCTTAGAGGATCTTGGTTGACTTTTGAGTGAGAGGACTCCATCGAGCAACCATCGTTAAAAATTTGCGCTTCTTGAAAGCAGTTAGGCGTTGAACTGTAATTGCTTTCTTTGTGCTTTCTACTTTTAGTTAGCTTAGCTTGTTGGTCTTTGTTGAAGGGATTTGATGAACCTAATTTGGGAAGATGATCGATTTTGGAGGATATTTGACCTATACCCACCTACGTGTTGGATTTTTAGGGAAGTTTCAGTTCCCTTATTTGTCCTTATGCTTTATAGTTGATATACATTGGGGACAATATGTGATTTAGGTTGGCGGTGGAGGTTTATGAATGTCTTGAGATTTAATTGATTGTTTAACATATTGATTAAGTCTTAAGCACCCGAGCGTTAGACTTTTGATTGAGATGTTAAACATGATGTTCTTTGTGAAATTTTTGATTGATTGTGTGTTAAGCAAGTGTTCTTTTTGAAAACTTTGAGATTAATTTGATGGATGAATTGGATGTATGTGGCATGATTAAGACAATCTATGAGATGCTTTCCATAGCTGTGTTATTTGCAATTTGACGAAGCATGACAATTTTGTCTTAATCGGAGCAAATTAAAAAAAATTTCCATGATTTTCTTGCATGTTGCGAGCATATTGGTTTGCCTAGTGTTGTCTTGAAGGCCTAGGGTAGCGTTATGGAATTCATATGTTTGTCGTCACCCTGATAGGCTCAGGTGCTAGTTTGATAGCGGCTTAGCAAGATCGTTTGTATTATGCCACTTAGGGAAAAAAAGCATGTCTTATTGCTTGCAAGAAAAGGAAAGAAAAAAACAAATTGAGCTTAGAAAGAAAATTATTTTTTAGAAAAGAAAAGAAAGAAAGAAAAATAAACTTGTAATGTGTTTAGTGATCAAGGGTAAAAAAAGTTGTCCTTGTTGTTATCAGTTAGGCCACCCATTGAGCGAGTGCTCTAGGTAAGGGCCCCTACAACAATGGTGTGAAAGCTAGTGCCCTTGAGTTAAAATGATGCAAGTTTAGGGGTCCCGTGTTTGTTTCAGGCACCTAGTAGCTTATTACTTTCTTGATTGGTAGGAAGCCTATATAATTAATGCCTAGGGCCTCGTAAACCTACCCCATGCTTGTAAAGACTTCATTTAGGAAGCTAACACACACACGCGAGATATGATAGGAAAAGTTTCTAAATATCTCATTGATGGACTTGCATGTGTTGTGCTTTATCTTTTTGCAAATGATTTGTTATCTTAAGCATCGAGGTTAGAGTCCAAAAACTTGCATCCAATGAATCATATGTTTTGTTTTGTTGTGCCTTGATCAAGGACTAGCAAGATTTAGGTTGGGGGTTGTGATAGGACCAAGAAAGTCCTATTTAATCACACTTATTTCATGTTAGTTTATCAGGTTTTATGGGATTTATCACCTATTTTGTAGGAAATTGAGCATGAGGTGCATTTTGGAGCTTTTTCATCACTTCAGGATTAATTCAGAGCAAATAGGAGGTCATTCGAGCCATCGAGTGAGAAGATGGGGCAAAATGACCAAAATGCCCCTGTTGGGAGCGTCGAGATGACAATTCAAGAGTCTCAACGCTGAGGAATTAGCGCAAAAGGAAGAATACTGGAGAACAGGGCAGCGTTGAGACACTTTCCACAACGTCTCAACGCTGTCGAGAGTACGCACGGAAAATCCTCGCTCGATCCTATGAAACAATGGGGATTGATGCTGGTAGCATCTCGATGCTACTTTGATTTATATAAAAGCATTCTTTTCGTTTTTAGGTCATTACCAACATTTATAGCAGCCATTTTCCATCTTTAGACACTATTTTTACTGTTTTAGTCATTTTTAGCTTAATCAGGATAGTTTTAGGCCGATCCATGGGGTTGAGGCTTGAGATTTTGATGTTTGGCTAAGCGAAAATGCCATTTCGGAGAGATCGTTGGGTTTTTACATTGTAACGCCATGAAGTTTTGAACATTTATGTATTTAATTTTAGTATTAATGCATCTTTTACTCTTTGTTCTTATTCTTAAGCATGTTCGTCGAATAGCCCGACAACCTATTTGCGTTGAATGTGTTTAACTTTGCTATGCTCGTAACTTTAGATCTGTAATCATTGAGAGTTTGTGCTTAATTTGAGTAGTAAAGGGCTAATGCATGAGTGAGTTGATGACTTTCGATAGACCATAGTTGCATGCTAGATTCTAAGAGTTAAATAGCGGTAAAATTGATTTAACCGGGCTAACCTAGGTTAGTTTAATCGTCTTGACTAATCCCTAGAACTTAATACAACTAGCTCAAAGAGTTTGGAGTGCTATCGTGCTAGTAACTTGTAGAAATACAAGTTATTTACCCTTAAAACCAGCTTATCTTACGTCAAGAGTAGAAGAAAGCATGCGTTTGAACTTGAACTGTTATAGCTTTTGAGTAGAAATTCATTATCTATCTTGAATGCATTGAATGGAATGAAAATTATAGGATTAAAAACTATTCCTAAGTTGAAGAAAATTTTGTTATAGCAATGAGATGTGCCGAGTATAAGGAACGTGCGCAAAGTAATGAGCATCAGAATGATACTTTAGCACAAGAAGCCATGTTGACCAGATTCAAGACATGATCAAGAACAGTCACATCAACTAATCATTGCCTAAGATCAGTTAAATAGGGGCTCAAGAAGTTGACGTGGCATGCATTCATTGGACCATTGCTCAAGGATCTATCGTGGCTGAATCTGAATGAACCACATCTTCAACTTCCATTCAATAGAAGCATGGGCTAAAGTCAAAATCTGAGAGTGCTCGTCACACACAATCAAATACATTTATAATATCGGACCACGAATAATTTGCAGCATAAGTGAGCAGGGTCAATCATAGGGAACTAAACAAATTGATTTCTATTATTTGGACTTTTTATTTAACACGGACTGACACAGACAGGGGGACTAAACACAAAACAGACATAGAAGAACTAAAACAGAGAGCGATAAGGATAAAGATCTCACATCGAGCACCAAATCGGGTGTAAATAGGTAATTATGCAATTTATTGGTCATTGAAATTGTCTTAATAGGCAATTTTCCAATGTTTTAAGACCAAACAAACTCCTCAGGACACCGTAGGAGCCTCCCTTAATTAAACCAATTTACAAACAATTAATTGGTTCTAATTTAACTAACAAATTTGGCACAACCATACCAAAAGAGTTAATTAAATGCATTAAACTTAAGAGATAAGCCGAAACGAGTTAATTAATTAAGACTGGTCAATCTAAATTAATTAAGCACGTTAACAATTCTAAGGCCTACCATGTACACGTAATTAAGCAGTTCTACCTAATTTAACCGACCTGGCAATAGGCCTGTTTACTACTTAAATTAAGCAAGAGACCAAGGACACTTACAAGTACGTCTAGCATAGCTAAGAAATCTCTAAATTAATTGATTTGTCAGGTCAATCAAAGTAGAATTTACTAGGATTAAGCACAAGAATTGTAAACCATAAAATGGTGCTGGAAAAATAGACATTAATAATCAAATCTCACAATAAAATGCATAAATACCATATTTACATCTTGAAACAACATTGAAAGTCTAGCAATACATTGCATCGACGTTGCCCGATACCGAGAATCGATCTGAACTACCTAATCTAGCCTAAACCTAAAAAAAAAAAAAGAGAAAAACAAGCTAAAAGAGCCTCATTTCGACAGAGAAAATGATAGCTAATGACCTAGGGCTCGAAAAATACAATATATGCTCTAGGCGATAGCATTGAACACTACATGTAGCGTATCGATGCTACCCAGTGTTGAGGGGGCTTGTCGCAACGTAGCATAATGTTGTTCGTGCAGATACTTGTGACAACGTTGAGGCAATGTCCTGCATCTGCAACATTCTGTCTTCTTAAGTGTCTTGATGCTCCATTGGGCGTTAGACACTCTCGTCAGGGGTATGTTTGTCATTTCACTTATACTTTTCACTCGGCTGCTCAAATGACCTCCAAATTGGTCCTTTTTATTCTTGATTGGACACAAATGCTCTAAAATGCTTTTCTTGCTCGATTACCTACAAAATAATCAATAAATACAATAAATATAAGACTATTTTGGTCCTATCAAAATCACAAACGTGTCACTCCTTTATTGACTGAATGCATTTACTTATACATCAAAGAAAGTTGAAGATCGAGTTGGCTAGTTTCTCTAGTTCATTTTATTCTTCGTATTTCAACATTACTTTGTCTTCAACCTTCAGCTTCATGGACAAATAGTATGATTCAAGATTTAACTAATTATTGTCACCTTCATTAATTAATGTTATTTCATTGCATTCAAGATTTAATTAGCAGTAAAACATCTTATTGTTATTTTCTCTCTACTGCGTTCAACTCTAGTAAGAAATCAGTTGCATGAATTATTAAGTCCCTTTGGATTCAACCTTGGAATACTTCCAAGTACTACTTGCTTGCGTTGAGTTTATACTTGGGCTCAACGCGAGGTGGACAAAAGATGTAAATAAATTCCATGCATATTGAACACATAATCTATATAAAACTCAATGCATGATATTGCATTTGCATGCATTCACATATTATTTTTACCCTAGTTATCCAACATTAGTGCCCAGTTCTCATCGGGTTAGTTTAGAATCTAATTAATGCTAAGTTAATTTGGCTGTTTTAAGGGATCATTTGGGGCGACAAAGTTAGTTAAGTGCATTTAATCTGAAATTGCATCTAGTTACCTGTGATTGATGTTACGCAAATAAACTCCGACGTGACCCTAGATTGGTGCCTGGTTTGTCTAATTCTATCTCTTACTTTTATTTACCTTTTATGCAATTTAATTTCTTGCAATTCACTTTACGCATTAAAACCCCCCTCGTTACGTTACAATATCCAAAGTAAAAGAAAAAATTACCAATAGAGGTCTTCTCTGTGGTTTGACCCAACCAACTATTACTACAAGTTTTAGTGAGGTCCGACTTAAAAATTTATTTGACGGAGCCAGAACAAAATCTCACAATCAACTAGCATTTCTTTCTTGAGAGTCGCATCCCTCCTTTTTGCATAACCCCAATAGGTCCTGGTCTGGGATTCAGAATGCTCCTGCATCCTCAACATCAACCTTTTGTTGGCTTTGCAACTGGTCGATTCCTACACCTAGGCCTCCTCCTTTTTAGGAACCACTTAACCCTTTGATTTTTGTCTTCATTAATGTATCCAACATCCCTTTGTTCTTTAATATTTCTTCACTTGATTGAAATGAAACTCCAGCTTTCATACATAATATCGTTATAATGTTTGGAAAGAAAAGCTTGCCTGACTTTTTCATAAAACAACTTATTATCTCGCTTGAAATGATTCTTCCCACATCAATACTTAGACTTTACATGATAGCAAAGACCATGAGAACTCTATCCCTTGATATTGTTGTATCATGAGTTGTTGGAAGTAGTCTCACTTTCATGAAGGACATCCATACATGAGCTTCTGGTTTTAAGTAAGAGGCAAGCATCATCCGTGCTCCTGTTTTTGTCACCCTCCATTGAGCTCCATTAATCCCAATTGTTTGAAGGGTTGAGTTTAACTGAACATCAGAAGGAGAAGTTACCATCTCATTTTAATGTGGCATATGAGAAGGACTCTAGATTAGAAAGATCATCGATAACTTTAAGACTCCAATCTACAAGCTTTTCTCTTACCATGGCTTGATACTCTTCTGGCACATTTATATTTGCATAGAATCCTTTACCAAAGGAATAATAGCTGGCTCAAGCTCATGAAAAAATAGCTCCCATCCTAAATTGGTTATTCCAGCCATGAGAAAATGAGGAAGCTGGCTAGTGGGCAATGGAAATCCTTTCTCCTGCAGCAGGACTTTTGATTTACATTATTCATACCTTAACAAAATTGCTTCATTTATAAACCTTTCCACCTCATGGCCCTCTTCTGATACTTTGTTTTTCCCTTTGGATTTCTTTTTGGATCCTTTACTGGTAAAAGGTGATGCATGGAACTTAGCTTGTTACTCCACCAATTGTTCTTTAACTTGGCCGTCATTCACTAGAGCTTTCTTCCCTTTAGAGTTTGAAGATCTAGAAAACTTGGACTTAGAGTGTGATTCAGTGACAACTTGCTCCTCTTCTATCTCTTGCTCAAATTCTTTCGCTTGGCCGTCATTCACGAGAGCTTTTTTCCCTTTAGAGTTTGAAGATCTAGAAGACTTGGATTTAGAGTGTGATTCAGTGACAACTTGCTCCTCTTCTATCTCTTGCTTAAATTCTTTTGCTCTCACCTCAACTATTGTGGATTCTTCCTTGGGTTTTCGGAGGCATGCTTTTCTGTTACTTGGATGATCGAAACAATATGAAAGAAAGAAGGAATGTAAGCTGTTTGTTAAAGAAAAAAGATGATGATTTAATACTTTGGTGAAGGAGCACTTCGAATTTAAAGACTGAAGGTGGTTGAACAATAAAGGCAGTATGTGGAAGCAATAAAATCAAATATGGATTTGTCCTTTCACGTGAATCTTGTATTTTCAGAATTTCAGACTACCATGACAGTTCATGACCTCTTATTCTCTTTAATGCTACAACACCTCTGCCACATGCATTCTTGAACCAACAAAACCGCATTCCCTTCTTGTCAAAATCCTTTTTTTCAAGACTGCCATCTCCATCTTACAGATTTTCTCTTGATTCAAAAAGAGCCCGTGAATGCTTGTTGTTGGAGTTGTAAATGCACCTACAAAACTTAAAATAAAAGCAAAAACACAAAAGGTATTAAGCAAGACAATAAAGCAATAAAAATAAAGAAACAACATAATTAAAATTCACTTCTTGAAGCGTATCAGAGTCATAAAAAATGCACAGAGGTCCCACAAATATTTTTTCTTCTCAACCATCAATTAAGCTAAAAGAGGCTATGCCTATTTGAAACTCTTCACCCCAATAGTGTTTCAATCTTTGCCTATTTACTTTGAACTCTCTGTCGTCCTTATCATCTCTCATTGTTATTGCACCATGAGGAAAGACTTTAATTACTGTAAAGGGGCCAGACCATTTGGGTTTCAACTTAAAACTTAAAATAAAAGCAACAACACAAAAGGATGTAAGCAAGACAATAAAGCAATAAAATAAAGAAACAACATAATTAAAATTCACTTCCTGGTGTGTATCAGAGTCATAAAAAATGCACAGAGGTTCCACAAATATTTTTTCTTCTCAACCATCAATTAAGCTGAAAGAGGCTATGCTTCTTTGAAACTTTTCACCTGAATAGTGTTTCAATCTTTGCCCATTTACTTTGAATTCTCTGCCATCCTTATCATCTCTCACTGTTATTGCACCATGAGGAAAGACTTCAATTACTGTAAAGGGGCCAGACCATTTGGGTTTCAACTTTCCAGGGAACAATTTCAACCTTCAATTGAATAACAGTACCCTTTCTCCTTTCTCAAATTGCTTAAGCAAAATTTTCTTATCATGCCAAGCTTTTGTCTTCTCCTTATACATTTTAGCATTTGCATAAGAAAATTTCCTAAACTCATCCATCCCATTTAATTGAAGCATTCTGAGATTGCCTGCAGCTGTGATATCCAAATTTAGCTCTTTTAAGGCCCAAAAAGTCTTGTGCTCAAGTTCAAAAGGCAAATGGAAAGCTTTTCCAAACACCAGCCTATGGGGAGACATGGTCAAAGGGGTTTTAAAAGTTGTTCTGTATGCCCATAAGGAATCCTCCAATCTGAATGACCAGTCTTTTCTATTGGAGTTCACATCACCTTTTCAAGAATTTCCTTGATTTCCCTATTGGATATCTCAGCCTGTCCATTAGCTTGTGGATGGTAGGGAGTGAAAATTTTATGCTTAACATTATACTTCGAAAAAAAGGGAGTTCATTGCTTTATTCATAAAATGGGAACCTTCACCACTGATTAGAACCCTAGGAGTTCCAAATCTAGTAAATATAT
The DNA here is from genome assembly GCA_033996785.1 of Trichosanthes truncata. NCBI lineage: Eukaryota > Viridiplantae > Streptophyta > Magnoliopsida > Cucurbitales > Cucurbitaceae > Trichosanthes > Trichosanthes truncata. The sequence continues at coordinate 28,093,903 of JAWPNB010000004.1, read as the reverse complement.
GCTTGTGCAAGAACCTCAAGACTGTCTTGGCATCATTTAATGGGCAAGAAATTGCTTCAACCCATTTAGAAACGTAGTCCACAACCACCAAGATGTATAAAGTCCATTTTGAAGGTGGGAAGGGTCCCATGAAGTCCATTCCCCACACATCAAATAACTCCACTTCCAAAATATAGGTGAGACACATTTCATCTCTTTTTCCAATGTTTCCTTTCATTTGACATCTATCACAAGCGTTACAAAAAATGTGAGCATCCTTAAAAATTGAAGGCTAATACAAACTAGATTGGAGCACTTTAGCTGCTGTTGTTTGGTCCCTAAAAGTGGATTCCATGAGGTGATGCATAGCAATGCTCCAATATTGACTGGATTTCACTTTCTGAAACACACCTTCCTAAGATCCCATCAACACATTGTCTATAAAGATAAGGCTCATCCCATATATAAAATTTAACATCACTGAAAAATTTCTTCAATTGTTGCTTGGATAAATCAGAGGGTAAAAGATCACAAGCCAAATAGTTTGCAAAATCATCATATAAAGGAACCTCTATTTCCTAAATTTTTTCCATTATGGATAACTGTTCATCAGGAAAAACATCTTTGATCTCAGGTTACTGAAGCAAAACTGGAGAATTCTCAATTCTGGAAAGATGATCTGATACCAAATTTTTAGGCCCTATTTTATCCTTAATGTCTAAGTCAAACTCTTGCGAGAGCAACATCCACCTTATCAACCTTGATTTAGTATCTTTCTTAGCTACTAGGTTGTAACGACCCTATAGGCTCAACACGCTACCTAAGAGTCATTACTAAGTCACGTCGCTATATTACCAAAAATTTCGGCAACATAACGGCGTAACTACGCGAAAACCAAAAATCTGACCCTTACCTAATAAGACATAGAAAACACACTTCTAAGATTTTCAAACAACCTCCTAGCATCCAACAAACTTCTCAATATGATGCTAGGGTTCAAACAGAAGAAACCAAATACACGTGCACGATTTACAAGAAAGGTTTAAAAGATTTTGAAACATTCTCCTAAACATAAAAAAAAACTTAACATGAGTTCTATATACATCTAGAAACATAAAAGAAGCGGAATAGCGATCAGTCGGCTCCCATGATTCGAGTAGCTGATCTCCGGTCACGTGCTAGGGCCGATCTTAGCCTTACCTGAAAACATTTTAAAAAGGAAAAGGGTGAGTATTAACGAATAATACTCAGTAAGTCCATCATAATTTTAAAATAAGAGTTTCAATCACATGCAACATGTCATTTTAAATCATAAAACCATCGTAAACCATCGCTTTAGTAGGGGACCTAAAATTCCTTTTATAAACCATGTACTTTTCCTCGCGGCTCTTGTGAACGATTAAATTCTCCCGAGGGCCTCTGAATAGTCCGAAGACATAGTTTTTCTGTCGAATAGAGTCCTCCCTACCTCTGAGAGTTAAGCTCGAAAGCTAACATATATCATGGAGTCCGGAGACTCAGCCCGAAGGCTACCATCGTGGAGTCCGAAGACTCAAGCCCGTCGGCTACAGTCGTGGGGGCACTCTCGAACCCCGGGAGCATATAGAGTCCGAAGACTCGGGTTCCCTCAAAACCCACATAAAACTTTTGGGAGAATTATCGTCACAGCCTATATAAATCTTTTCATGAGCACACAACACATGCATGAGGTCCCATTCGTTTTAGAACATAGTTATGAATGCATAAATCATAGCAATCGCATTTCAAAAACATACATATAATACACTTTCTTTCTTAAATACTTAACATGAAAAACATATACTTTCAAAGTAAACATAGAGCTATCTCAAGTTTTGAAAACTTCTTTCGTTGTGAGATCCCTTACCTTATATCTTTACTTACTACAATACCCTTTCTTCACTAGTAATGAGCTTCTCGAGTTCCCACTCCAAGTACGATCCTAGGTCCTCGACAATTCACCTAAAAAGTGTTCTAAACGTATCTTAAACCATCCAAATTACGCTAAAACACATTCTATCATTAATAACTCGACGAAACGGACCAATTGGCAAATTTTACCCAACTCCGGCGAACGGCGGCGCGTGACCGGAGCACGGCGGCGCGTGCAGCGGCGGACGGCGGCGCGTGGGCGGCGCGTGGGGCTTCCAATCGGCGCGTGAAGGTTCGTTTCTGGTATGTTGCAGCCCGATCTACAATAATCCGAGGTTATTTTGCTGAAAATCGATCAAACTCGAGCTCAAAATGCCAAACTCCTCACGGAACGAAAACCCACCTTGAAATCGCGGCGGAAATGGTGTTTTCCGGCGATGTTCAGTGCTGTGGCGGCTTCGAACACTCCACGGCAGCGAGTTGCTCTGTTCGGCGAGGCTAGGCGTTCGTGGCGGCGGAGCTTCTGGTTCACGGCGGACGTGGGTTGCGCGCGCGAACCACAGCAGCTCGGAGGGCGGCGGTTCAGCCTCTGCGCGGCCGGCGAGGAAGAAGAAGAAGAAGAAATCGGCAGAGGGTGGGTGTTCGTGGCGGTCGGCGACGGCGTGCGGTGGGGCTGGAGCTTCGGCGAGAGAGAGAGAGAGTGTGAGTTCGGGAGGGAGACGACCGAGAGAGAGAAGAAATTTTCTTTCTTTTTTTTTTTTTTTTTAATAATAATAATAATAATAATAATAATAATAATAATAATAATAATAAAATCAAAATATCTTCTCTAAAAGACCAAAATGCCCTTAAAATAATTAAATTCATAATAAAACTTTACCAAAGAGTCTCGGGTTTTACATAGGTATTTAATAGCAACATGGTCTATGAAAACAACAACCTTAGACCCTACAAAATAAGACCTAAACTTCTCAAATACGAACATAATCATTAATAACTCATTGTCAGTAGTGGTATAGTTTAGTTGTGCTTCATTGAGAGTTCTACTAGCATAATAGATGGGGTGAATGATCTTACCATGCCTTTTGCTTGACAATGCACCCACAACAAAGTCACTAACATCACACATTAACTCAAATGGCAATTGTCAATTTGGAGAAGACATAATAGGTACAGTAACTAATGTTGTTTTTAGTGTATTAAAGGCTTTTAAACATTCAACATTGAACTCAAAGGATTTGTTCACTTCCAACAACAAACAAAGTGGTTTTGAGATTTTAGAGAAGTCTTTTTTGAACCTCCTATAGAACCCTGCATGTCCTAAAAAGCTTCTCACACCCTTAACAGTGGTAAGAGGCTCTAACTTCTCAATAATTTCAACCTTAACTCTATCTACATCAATTCCCATTTTTGAAATCTTGTGGCCCAATACAATGCCCTCTTTTACCATGAAATGACATTTTCCCCAATTTAACACCAAATTAGTTTCCTCTCATCTTTTCAATACTCTTCCCAGATTTGCCAAGTAAGTGTTAAATGATTTTCCCAAATAGAAAAGTTATCTATGATTCATGATAGACTCAACCATATATGAGAAAATAGACATCATACACATCTGAAAAGTAGTAGGGGTATTACAACCTCCAAAGGGCATACACATAAAGGCAAATGTACAATAAGGGCAGGTAAAAGGGGTTTTCTCTTGATCATGAGGGGAAATGGTGTTGGGATTTATGCCCTAAAGCCTCGTAATGAATGATTTATTTAATAATTAATAATTATTTTAATTATTTTATTTACAATATAATATTATCCATATATGAAAAATCCAAGTTTATTAGTGTAATCTTGAATAGTATGTGGTTGACATATGGGAGGATCATGTTCAAGAAATAACCTAAAGAGTTATAGTTGATAGTGGGCAAAAGTGTGCTATTATAGGCTTAGTTTTATGCTAGTTTTGCTATGATTGTGTATGCTTTCATGTGTTTTTATGTATATTTCTCCGAAACTGAGCAATTGGGCAAAACTAGAGAATTGTGGAGTATTTGGACAAATTTGGAGCGATTAGAGGCTATAATTGAGGTTCCAAGTGTTGATGATGAAGAATAAAGCACTTGAATCCGAGAGCATAGCATTGCAACGTCACTAGTAGCGTTCCAACGCTACATCTGCAGCCATTCAACCTTGGAGTGCAGCAGGCATAGCATTGCAACGCTACCACGATTTGCAAAAAAAATAAAAAAGGACAGCGTTGCAACGCTGCCCACTGTCTATAAATAGGAAGTTTGTGTTTCGTGCAAAGAGGCCTTTTTGAGAGACCAAAGACCCTAAACTCGATTCAAGCACTGTCTAAGGACATAGATGAGACCTTTGGAGAGCCAAGGAGGAGACTAAAAGCTCGAGATCATGGACATCACGTCGGAGACGAGTGTTAGCATGCAGCCTAAGTTTCTTCTTTATTTCTTTTCCTTTTCTCTTGAATTTAGGAGTTTTTGTGGGTTGTACTTATGTTGCAAATCTGTGTTTAGACCCTTGCTTGGTTGTATTTGTTGAACATTTGGTTGATTCTTAATTTAGTTTATATATTGATGTCTTTTATGAATATCTTTATATTGTCTTAACCTTTGGCCATGGTTTTGCATGTTTAACTAAATTTTGCTTGAGAGAGTAAGTTTAGTTGTTGAACACTAGATGCATGACTAGGTTTAATCTATTGCACGAGAGTGAGTAGATTAACTCTAGAAGCCTTAAAAGAATCGTCTAATGACTTGTTTAGTAATAAAAATAGACCGAGAGGTTGATTTATTGCTAGGCATGAGTGCAATTGAGCTCGAGAGAGGATATTGATAACTTAGTAATTCTTGGTTTAATATTGTTAGTATTGTAGCCACATATTTAGTCCAGCTCACTTGTGTTAATTATCGATTAATTAATATTTGTATATTATGTTTGTGACTTTTTTGTTCTTTTCTTTCCTTTTTTTTTCTTCCTTCTTTGTTGAGTTCTTCTTGTGTGGACCACCTTGTTTTTCTAAGTTTGAGGGAAGAAGGGGATATTGGAAAAATGAGGAGATTGTGGACAAAGAAAATAAACCATGAGGTCAAATTTGGGTTTTTTTTCAAATTCTTGCCTTTCTTGTATAAGGGCTCTTTTGGAACAAATTTAGCCAATTTTTTTGGCCCAAAAGAACAAGTGGTTGGGGTTTTATAAACCCTTGCTTCTTAACCCTAGGGGACATTTTTCTGAACAAAAAAAAAAAACAAGAACAACTCCTACAAGCATCCATTTCATTCTCAACAAGCACATCACAGAAAAACAATAGAGTTATAGAGTAAGTTTTTTTTTTTTTTTTTTTTTTTTTTTTTTTTATAGAAAAAGTCCCTCATGGAAGTACCAAAAAATCATGGAATACAACAAGAATAACCCTAGATTAGTTGGAGGTTGCACTTGGTAGGGCCTTTGTCCCAAGGATCCGCACCTCGAACAACAAGTTAGTTGTTTTTGACCCCCACCACTAGATCTTCATCTCTATCTTGAAATGCCCCTGAAAAATAGTAGTTGAGTAAGGGTTTTCTGAGTTTTCTTTCATTTTTTCTTTTCATTTTTTTATTTTATTATTCATACGTTTTTTACAATGTGAGCATTTTACCTATTTTTTTATGTGCTTATGCTTTAGATATGTTGTTATCTTGTTTTCGTGATTTTTTTTCTCATTTATCTCCCCTTGCTTATCTACCTACTTTTATTTTCTTATATGTTTATTTTTTCCATTTTCTTCTTCTTGGCTCTTAAGTTTGTTGTTTAAAAAAAAAAGAAAAAAAGAGAACAAGAGAACAAAGAAGTAAAGTGTTGTAAAATCAAAAGAGAAGTGGTGTAACATACCTTAGAGGTTCTGTTATAACAAAGACAAACATGATAGGAGTTGCTGAAAAAAGAAGAAGAAGAATGGGATAGGTTGAAGAAGAGAAAAAAAAAATGAAGTTTGAAAACAGAGAGGAGATGAAGGTGAAGAGCTAAGAAGAAAAGGAGAAAAGAAAAAATGAAGTCTGAAAAAGAGAGGAGAAGAAGATGAAGTGGGTGAGTGGGAAGGTGAGAAAACTAGTTGAGTTTAAAAGAAAAGGAAAAAAAAAATGTAAGTTTTATGAAAATATGTATATGAATTTTAACTTTTATCTTATTATTATTATTATTATTATTATTATTATTATTATTATTATATATATATATGTTTGCTTGAAGCACTACAATTTTCTGATTTTTTTCAAATTGTCGCGTCAGTGTAGTGTGCACTGACGCATTCTTTTAAAAAAATTATTATAATATTACTGTTATTATTATTATTGTTATTATTATTATTATTATTATTATTATTATTATTATTATATATATGTTTGCATACCAGAGCAAACTTTTTGATTTTTTTTTGTTAAATGGTCGCGTCAGTGCAGTGTGCACTAACGCACTTTTTAAAAAAAAATTATTATAATAATAAGAATATATATATATATATATATATATATATATATATATATATATATATACTTACTTTCATGGGCGGCTATTTTTCCGCCCATGTGTTTGAATTTTATTTTATTTTTAATTTTATGGTTTTGTCTCATTCGAACACAAGTTTTTTTTTTAAATTTATATATATATTTTTGTTATTATTAGTATTTTGTAGTTGTGTCTATATGTACTTATTATTATTATTATTATTGTTTTTAGAAAGGATATATCTACTCTATTTTGATTATTGTGTTTTTTATTAACACTTCTTTTTTTTTTATGTGTTATTTTTGTGTAGCTTAAATGGGAATATGTTTTCTCACTTATTATTGTTGTGAAATTGATATATGCATGCTAATTAGTATATGATTTTAATCTTTTAATCCATACTGTTTATAAAAAAAACTGTCCGACGACGGAATATATAAATATTTGGGAGTCCGATTTTCTAGTTCTCCTGAGGTGAGAAATCGATTCTTTGGAAGTCTAAGATTGATTTCAATATGTTTTTTTTTAAAAAAAATTTACATGTTTGTACATGTTTGCTTGTTTGCTATGATCAATTTATTATGCGAGCGTGATTTATCTTTAAATTTCATTTGCATATTATTATTCAAATTTAATTTTTCTTCAAATTTGATTTATCTCGATTACCATCCATGGTTTCAAGTCCTTTTTAAGCGGTTTTTTTTTTTAATTTCAAACTTATTTTTAAGTCTTCAAAATTGCATTCTTTTGTGTTTATGAAATTTTTATAACTAAACATATTATTTCCAAATTTTGTGATCTTTTTTAAAAAAGTGTTTTTTTAAGGCATTTTTCCCTAAAATTCCTACGACGGAATCTAGAAATATTTGGGAGTTCGATTTTCCAGAATTCTTGAGGTGAGGGATCGTTATCTTTGGGAGTCCGAGATTTTGGTCCCAAGAAAAAATAAATTTAATTAAAACAATTTTTTTTTTCAAAAAACTTTCTTTTATAAAAGGTTATTCTATGACGGAATTGAGAAAATTGTAAAATTTCTCATAGTCTTCAGGTGGAGTCCTAAGTTTTTTTTGGGAATATTTCTAATATAGTCAAATTGATGGATATTTATCTGGTTATTTTATGGGATCATGACTTCAAATATTGGAGGAATGAGAGATAAAATAAGACATTGTTTTAAAATTTTCTTTTTTTTCCTAATTAAGCTTTTCTTCTAAATTCTTTTGCAATCCAAGATTTAAATTTGGCCACCGTTTTTAAACGGGTGTTGTGGGGTGCTAACACCTTCCCCATACACAAACAACTCTAAACTCAAAATATGGTTTTCGCATACCCTTTTGTTTCCCATTTTTTTAAAAAAAGTTGTTTTATTCTATTTTGGTGTCCAATCACACCATAAAAAAAGATTGGTGGCGACTCCTTTTAAAATCCTCCTTTTTTGAGGACATCGGCCGCTCTACTTCACAGGCATGTGGAGACAAGTATAAAATCAAGTTATTAATCAATTCAAGTTTGGCTTAAGGTAATCAACCATGCATGTTTCTCAAAATTGGACTCCAATGCGTGTATAAATTAGTTTAGATTTTATTTCCCGTTGATTCCAAAGTTGTATTTCTCTAAATAAAATTGGGCATAATTAACTAGTGTACTTAATTAAATCTAAGGACTCCAATCTCTGTGGATGACCTTGGCCACTATTATTGTAAAATATTTAGAGGCTCGATTTTTATAAATTTAATCTTGATAGGGTCTTCGACAAGCCCTCTTATCATTAGTATATGGATAAGATTGGGTGCCTTATCTTGGTAACACTATTGATACGACCCACTTTGTAATAGTTACAAATGATTTGATCCAAATCGTTCATGTGGCGAAATGTGAGTGGGGGTATCTTATATAATGAGTTTATATAAGACTGGACCATGAAATATTTAATCTCTCTTTATAAATCCGTTAATTGAGAAGATTAATATTTTATCAAGATGATCATATACGACTCAATCTTAATCCTGAGTGAATTATGATCTCCTGCCTGTGAGGGCTTGTCCTTTGATTTACATGGGTGAGAGTGACTTTTGTAGTCGATTCAATAAGCCTACCATTTTGGGGACTTGACCAAATAGGCAGCTAGGAAAATAATCTCACAAGATGGAATTTACTTCTTCTTATATAGCATGAGTAGATGAGTAGTTCTCTTAAGTGTTAATTTCGAGACTTGAACAATGGGGCCCCACCCTCTCACTGGCCTGAGAGAGACTTAATTTATAGTTAGATCATAAACAAATTGTTCATTAGAGGATCAGTGGTACTTATGGTGCAAGATGTAATTACAGGGGAAAAATAGACTTTTGACCCAGCTGTAGTTATGAACAACTCTTGAAGGATCGACTTGCATGCAGTGATTATATCCATGGACACAACTTATCCTACAGTGCATAAGAGTGCAACTCTAGGTCTATAGTGGAGTGACCCTAGAGTTAATGAATGAAAATTAATTAATTAAAGCATTTAATTAATTAATTAATTTTATATCATTAGAGCTTATAATCTGTAGGTCCATAAGGTCCCCTTGCTAGCTTATATGAACAAATAGGGATCAATTTCGTTGAGAGAAAATTTTGAAATGTTCAAATTCAAATTTAATATATTTGATATACTAAATAAGGAAAAATATATTTAATGTATATGATACATTAAATATCAAAGAAATTATTAATGTATTAAGATACGTTAAAGAAAAGATATTTATTAAATTTAAATTAGATTCAAGGTAGGAAATAGATGTCGTAGGAGAATTTTAAAAGCTTGAATAAGATTCATATTGGTTAGATAAATATATTTTAATATATTAGATATTGAAATATATTATTTAATTATTTGCTCTAGGTCACTATAAATAGGACCCTAGGGGTAAGCCATTGTGTGCATTATTCACAAGAGAAAATAACTCTTGAAATTCTTCTCTCATTCCCTTTCTCTATTTTCAAGAAGGTTCCTACAAACCTGTTTGGTCCTATGTTCGAGTCATAGCAAAAAAGACTTTGTGGAAGTCTTGGAGTTCAACCTCATTGGAGTTGGAGTACAAGAAGATTAAAGACCTACCATAAATATCTCCAAAATATTATTTTCAAGATATGTTTTGTTTAACCTTAACTTTTATTGTTTAATTTTAAATAAAATCAAAGACGATTCAATGTTTCCGCTGCGGGATGAAGTGTTCATTCCTATCAATTGGTATCAGAGAAATCTTTGATTTTTTTTAGAATTAACGTTTCTCATGGTAGGTATTTTAATTTATCATATTGGTGGTTTGCAATTTGATTGTTTAGGCTATTTGACATATAGATTTAATTATTTTTATTAGATTAATTGTAAAAGCCAGAAGAATTAAGGGTTTTTGTAATTTTTGTTTGAATTATTGTAATTCGATTACAATATGGATTCAAGCCAAAAGGCTCAAAGTTATTACCACCAGCAAGGAGGATTCATTTTTTCCCTCTACATACTGAAGTTTTTTTTTCTAACGTCGGTGTTGTGGATGCATTATATATATATATATATATATTTGTCGGTGGTCAATCGGCCCATGGTGTGTAGGTGGAATATACAATCAACGATGAATTAGATTCACCAAAGCACGACTGAGTTACCCCGCTCATGCTCGAAATTTTGGCAGCATGACGGCGTAACTATGAGAAAACCAAAATTTACAAAGACCTAATAGGAATAAAAACACTTCTATATCTTAAAGAAACCACTCATTATCCACCAAACTACGATAAAATATGCTAAGCTCAACCAACCAGACACAAGAATCAAAGAGATTCTAATCAAACACATGGGAACTAAAGAAATTTAAGATCTACAGACCAATACGCGACAAGAACTAAAATAAAAATTTAAATACTAGACACAGGGAAAGACTCTGATGGTGTCTCCATAGCCTCGTCAAGTCATCGCCTCCGTCACCTGCCTCGTGGTTGTACACTATCTGCAAACACAAAAACAAATTAGCAAGAGTGAGTATAATCATACACAGTAAGCAGCCCACTTAAGGGTCTAAAGTTCACAATCATACACAGAAGAGCTATGCCCTAACTCACAGGCTCTTGTTCAACTCGAACATTCACGTCCATTAGCTAAGTGCCCACTCACCTTGCCTTAAGGCCCACCCCTCTCTGGTATAGCCTCGTGCCATATCTATGAGTCATGTAACCTAGATTGGTCTAGTATAGTGAAGGAAAGCAACCCTCATGCCTACAATCTTAGGGGAATCGCCCCCTCTGGCTAGCGCAACGTAATGAAGGAAAGCAACCCTCATGCTCGAAATGGTGGAGTACTGCCCCTAGATTAGCATATCGAATGAAGGAAAGCAACTTTCATTCCAAATATCATGGGGGAATCGCCCACTGAGATAGGACGAGCAAAAAGGGAAAGCAATCCTCAGGCCTATCCTATCTCACAACATCCTAGGAATACATGCTCACATATGGAGAATGAATAGGATAAGTGGCATTAGCCTAACGGGCTTTCGTTCATTCGCAATACTCTTGAAACCTCCAAGGTAACTCACAAAGCCAAAACCACTCATCATATTAGAACCACACCCATAACCTGGCCCGAGGATCCCAAGCACATCCAATGGAAAAATCGCCCTCTAGGCTAGCATACTGAATGAAGGAAAGAAACCTTCATTCTAAATAAAGTGGGGGAATCGCCCCCTAAGTTAGTGATAACACACAAAATGTGCTATTCCTAGACTTTACTTTTGTTGATCTTTACAGCCTATTTGGTATTTTTCACGAGTTTATTTATTGAAATTTTAGTTATTGAGCAATTGGAGCGAAATCGGAGAATTTGGAGATACCATGGCGAGTATGAAGATGATGGAACATAAATTTCGAGGCCATGAGGAGAAAATGAAGGATTTGGGCAAGAATATCCGAGAGCATAGCGTCTCAACGCTATAGGTGCAGCCTAACAAGCTAGAAAAATTGCACATGCAGCGTTGAGACGTTGTCTTGTAGCGTCTCAACGCCACCTTTCCTATTTCGAAAACGCACGTAATAGAAGGACAATGTCGAGACGCTGCCCCGATTTCTATAAAAGGATCCTTACTTGCTTGCGGAAAGAGGAGTTGCTTTTGGAGAGAATTAAGCCCTAGCTCGATTTCTACTCTAATTTGGGAGACAAGGAACATTCTTGAGAGCAAGGAACGAGAGTTGGAGCTCGAGATCGTGACGTGCATCGGGAACGAGTATCAACATGTGAAATAGAGTTTTTCCTTTCCCTTTTTGTTGAAGTTCTTGCTATGGATATTTGTTTAAGTTTAGAAGTATTTTTCGTAATTATGAGTAGCCAAACTTTAGCTAGGGAATTGATGTAGCCATTGAATTCTTTATTTTTGTTGTTAATCCATGCTTTGATTATGATTTATAACTATTTGTGTTTGAATGCACTTAATGCTTGTGAATTTTGGCCAAGGTTTGCATGAGTTATTGATTTAAATTTGTGCTTGAAAGAGTGGCATTTAGATTAGAATAAATTCAAACACAACTAATTGTAAATTCTTACATGTAAATGAGGAATTCTCTTAGAAGTATAAAAAGACAATCTTAATTCTTTGTAAGCTATTAAAATCTAGACGCATACGTTAGGTATATAGTCTTGCATGAGGTCAATTGGGTTTGGAAGGGTCTTTTGACAACTGTGTCTTGCTTATAGTTTTGCACAATCATACCTTGGATTAATCAATTAAAATAGTGATTCAATTGGTGAAGTCAATTCCCTAGGTTTTTCTCTCTTTGGCATCTCCTTTATTTTTGCTTAATTTTGTTAATCAAGAAACTTCTAAAATTACTTCTCTAAATAAAATTGGATGTTAATATTCATGGTAGTCAATTAATCTAGAAAAATCATTCTTGAAAACAATACTCTATATTCACTAATCATTATACTAAAACTTGACACCGTACACTTGCGGTTTTGCATGGTAAATAAAACACACAACAAGTTTTTGGCGCCGTTGCCGGGGAATGGTGCATATTTAGATTATTTGATATTGTGGGAAAAGCACCCGGTCTTAGTTTAGAGTTTTCTTTTGTTTTCCTGTTTTGTTTATTAATTTTGTCTGTGTTTTGATTTTTTGTATTTTTTAAAGGAATTGAACAGTGTATGCGAAAGGATAAGGAGGCACCCCTTGCTCTTTTTGATTCTAAAATTGAAAGAACCTACAAGAGAAACCTTAGAGAAAGGAAAGCTAAAGGGATAGTTATGGCTAACCAAAGAAAGGAGGAGGAACCAAAAGCCATAAGGGACTACTTCCAGCTAATGTTCAATGCCGATCAGTTCGAAATAGTCCATGTGTCGATCAATGCCAATAATTTCGAATTGAAGACAGGCCTTATTCAGATGACGAGGGACTGCGCATTCAGAGGACTTGCCGTAGAGGATCCTAATTCTCATTTGCAAAATTTTTTAGAAATTTGTGGAACTGTTAAGTTAAATGGTGTTTCTGTTGATGCTCTTCGCTTATGACTTTTTCCCTTTTCTTTGCAGGATAAGGCGAAAGATTGGCTTGGATCTCTACAACCTGGGAGCATTACCACGTGGGAGGAGTTAGCCCAAGCATTCTTGACTAAATTTTTTTCACCTGCTAAGGCCGCCAAGATGAGGACTGAAATAGGAACCTTTAGACAACATGATGGGGAGCAGTTGTTTGAGGCTTGGGAGAGTTACAAAAAATTGTTAAGGAAATGTCCTCAGCACGGATACCCCGACTGGCTTCATATCCAACTGTTTTACAATGGACTCATAGGCAGCACTAAGACTAATTTAGATGCAACAACTGGGGGCACTATTTTAGCTAAAATTGTGGAGGAAGCTCGAGCCTTGTTGGAGGAAATGTCAACTACAAGTTACCAATGGCCGAATGAGCGCTCAAATCATAGAACAGTGGCTGGTCTTTATGAATTGGATGAGATAGGTGCCCTTAAATCTCAAATAGCATCTCTGACTCATGCTTTATCTAAACTTACAGGTACAGGCACTCCTCAGTCAATAGCCTCCATAGTAGCAGCTCAATCCTTTTAAGTTGGTGGGGAATCTAGCATTGAGCAAGCTCAATACATCAACAATAGAAATTCCAACTACGGGGGACATCAGATGCAGAACAATCTTCCATCTCACTACCATCCAAGTTTGAGAAACCATGAAAACTTTTCCTATGCTAATAATAAGAATGTTCTGTAACCTCCTCTGGGTTATGCAACTACCTCCTATCAAGCTGAAAAGAAGCCTTCTCTTGAGGACATGCTGGGGGCATTCATCACTGAATCAAGGAGCAGAACCAACCAGTTGGAGAGTATGGTCAATGGGCATGGTACAACTATAAAAAACATAGAGGTACAAATCAGTCAGATGGCTACCACATTAAACAGTCTATAGAAAGGTAAGTTTCCCAATGATACTGAGGTAAACCCATGGGAAACATGCAAGGCCATCATCCTGCGAAGTGGAAAGGCACTAATGGAATCAAAGAAAAGGCCAGCTAAGGATTCAATCCCAAAGGAATTACAGAAGTCCGAGAAGGAAGTTCACAAGGAGACACCTCCACATGCCTTTGAGAAATTTGCTAAGTCTTCTATCTCTTTAACTCCTAATTCTATTCCATATCCTCAGCGTTTCCAAAAGACAAAGTTAGACGCTCAATATGCCAAATTTCTTGATATTTTCAAAAAGCTTCACGTGAATATTCCTTTTGCAGATGCTCTAGAGCAGATACCTTATTATGTAAAGTTTATGAAGGAGATCATGTCAAGAGAGAAGAAACTGGAGGAGTATGATACAGTCAATCTCATTGAGAAATGTAGTGCAATCATCCAAAAGAAGTTGTCTTAGAAGTTAAAAGATCCAGGGAGTTTCACTGGTCCCTGTACAATAGGAAATTCTTCGTTTAATGCTTTATCTGATTTGGGGGCTAGTATTAATTTGATGTCTCTCTCTGTGTACAGGAAACTTGGTCTGGGGGAAGTGAAACCAACAACAATTTCACTACAATCAGCTGACTGGTCCATCACATACCCTAGAGGAGTTGTGGAGGATATCCTAGTCAAGGTAGACAAGTTCATATTCCCTGTGGACTTTGTAGTACTGGATATGGAGAAGGATGCTGAGATCCCAATCATACTGGGGAGACCTTTCCTAGCTACTAGTAAGGCAGACACTAGCATGCATAGAGGTACATTAACCTTACAGGTAGGGGAGGAAAAGGTAGAGTTCCAAATTTTTAAAACCCTAAGTTCGAATGATGAGGTAAATGCATGTTTAATAGTTGAATTGGCAAATTCTATGTGTTCTAACTGTGACAAAGAGAAGATGAAGGAGGGTGAGTTCAATAGCAAGAAACCGCCCTAAAGCATACACATGAGCTCAGTCTAGCTAAAGACGTTAAACAAGCGCTTTTTGGGAGGCAACCCAAGCTTCTATCCTTGTTATGTTAGTTTTATTTTTTTCGTAGTTTTTTGTCAAATGTCTTTACTTGGTTTCCTATGCTTTGAGTTATAGGAGTTCAAACTCTTTCGCCTTACTCCCTTGTGATGATGAAAAAAATGGATCTCCTCCTAATCAGGACAGTATTGTTCACCCCCTTCTCGTTTCTTTATCCTTATGCGTGTTGAACATTTTATACATTGAGGACAATGCATGCTTTAAGTTTGGGGGTGGGAGTACTTTGTACTTAGTGTTTGAGTCCTGAGCATGTTCCAATTTTCTTATGATCAATCTAATGCATATTCATGATTAGGACGGACTAGGATGCGATCTAATAAAGAAAATTACCTGCAATTATTTGAAACATGAGAGCATGTCCTGAAATTGAGATAAATTTAAAATTTTTCTTGGATTCCCTTGCAACTGTTGAGCACTTAACTTTCTTTCTTTTAGTTTGAATGCTTAGAACAAGGTATTTTGTTTGAAAGTTTGATGTCACCTCATTAGGCTTAAGAACTGATTTGAGGGTCAATCTGCATGATAGTTTGTAAAGTTATATCAAGAATTATGTGATAACGCTGCCTATATTGATTTTTTTTTTTCATGTTGAAAAGAAAAGATATTTTGGCATGTTTGAGTCAATATGTTGTGTTTAAAAGGATTAGGGACAAAAAGAGCTACCTCCACTGTGATCAATTAGGACACTCATTGAGCGAGTGCTCTGGGTAAGGGTCCCTGCAGTGGATGTGTGAAATCTAGGGTCCTTGTTTAAAAGAAAAAAAACAGAAATGGCGTCATTGCCGGGGAAAGCAACCCTCATGCCCATCCTATCTCATTTCACCTATGCCTCATACGGAGAAAGGGTAAGTGATGTCAACCAACGACTTTCTTCCCACTCACAACACACTTAGAACGTCAAGAGGTATCACCACGCCTAGCCACTCAACAAGTCACCAACCTTTCCCACAAATCCAACCCATAGCTCTCAAGCATAATCGAAAACACAAGCACAACAACAACACGTGTAGGATGCATGGTTCAAGCACAAACTCGAAACAACCACTCACCGGCTACACCTCTTGCTTATTCAAGAAATATTCTACAAAAGCGTTTAGGAAATCATGACCCAAGGCTCACCTAAGCTTTTCACAAACACGAATCTCGAGTATGGACTCATGCCCTAGTTCAACAACGTTCCTAAACAAGAACTTCACTTAACCGTAGCCCATATGTGTGTTAGTGGCATATAGCCCTCAAACCATTTAACTCAAAGTTCAACCCCTTAATCATGCTAAGAAATCATGACGGCCACTATCTTTCCACTCACATTTAGACCCGTCTAAAATATGTTAAACATGCCCAGTCATTTTCACCTTGCTGAACACATGAAACTTGAACCCTGTATACTTATAAGGTATTATAAGTAGCCAACAAGCCAAATCCAACAAGTCTAGCATCCTACACCTTGTCAATTCATCCAACAACCCAAGAGAACTAAACCTCAGCCACCCATCCAAAAGTTTCAGGCATTCCATGCTCGGTTAACCACCCCAATGCCTCAAGCCAACACATCTCAACAATATTCTATAACAAGGATGTCACTTAACCATGGCACCTACCCATGCTAGCACTCAATCGTCCTAAGCGCTCCAAAATTTAAACCCCTTTCATACTAATATAATATATGCTTAGACAACTTAAGCTCAAAATGGATTCCAGAACCGTTTAACCAACAACCACATGCTCCACATACACAATTTTAAGCATGCTTACTCATTCACAAAACTCCAAAGAAAATGCATATACCATACCAAAGATCATGCATATTGCTAGCATCAAAATGGTCATGAAAATTCCTTTAAACATCATGACAAAGCAACAAAATGTGAACCACATACTTGAGGAATTTACTAAGCAACTCGGAGCGCATAATTGAAAGAACATACTCAATCCACTCAATCATACATGTGTACAAAATCCAAGAACCCCTTATCCAAAGCATTAAAGAATTATCCATTGGCTACTTACTTCAATAGTGAGTACAAGAGAATTTAAAACTCCTTTGCCTAGAAACTCCTTTGCACCACTTGAAGCAATTTCAAAGAACCAAAACTACACACAATCAAGTTCCAAAATTTAGCGTTTAGTCTCTAGCACCTAAACACGAGTTCGATTGGGTTAGAAAGGACTTTACCCACAATTCCTCACCCAAACAGTGTTGGAAGTTGCTGGACAACAGCCCGAAGGATCCAATTTCACGCAAAATGACCATCAATCGTAATGGGTAATCCTAAAATTAAGTCCGACAATCAGTGGATCAACTTTAAATCACAAAATTAATAACTAATCCAACTTTAACGACCAAAATGCACCTCAAACTCATGTCATATACTTACCCTCATCAATTGGAGCGTTACCCATGGTCTCGCCTTAGATTTCAAACTCGAATCGCTGCTGAAATTAACTCTGAATAATTTGATTTCGCGAATCCAAGTTCCAAATGGTATGGGTAATCTAAATTCAAGTCCAAAATACTATGGGTTAATCTCCAAAATTGCTAGAACTACCAAAAACATCATTACCAACCCAAAAATCACTTTGAATCAACATTCACATACTTACCCACTTCGAATCGGAACCAAACAAAGTTGTACAACGCCAAGCTCGCTGGAAATTTAACTTCGAAGCAGCCTCATCCTTGCTGTCTGTATAGAACGTGCAGGAGGAAGAGACGGAGGTGTGGTCGACGACGCGAGCAGACGACGACGAGCTGCAGCGGCGAAAGGGAAAGAGAGAGAGAGAGAGAAGAAGGGTGGGTTTTCAGTGAGGAAGGGAAGAAGAAGAAGGAGACAAGCTTCACAATTTTTTTATTGTTATTTTTTTTAATTTCCAAAAATGCCCTTTGACCAATCTTTTCTTTCCCAATTTGACCTTTCCTCTTTCTAAATTCCAAATTAACCCCAAAAATTAATATACTTAATGAGAATTATTCTATCTTAATTCCAAAATTTTGAGATTTATGCCCCCGAATAAGTCGAGTGTTACGGAGTTATTATGGTATAATACTTGATTGAGATTGTATCAGTTTAGTGAAGGAACACTTGACCTACAGTACGAGGATAGTTGTTCTAGCTCACTAAAGTACTATAGCATTAGAAATGATTTATAGGGTTCACATTTTTCAAATTGTTTGATTTCTATGCTAAAATTGAATGGATAATTGTTTGCATGATGTTAAATTATATATAAATTTCAATATTATGTTAGTTTCTCTCATAATTTTTAATTTTATTATTGATAAGTCAAAATTGAGAAATTTTATTACTTAGAAAAGTAACGTTAATACTATAATGGCAGTGTAAAATTTTGAAATTTTCTTTCTTGAAAAATGTTCTCATAACCTATTGTCAATGCTAATCGAATTGTTCATGAAGCACATGATTAATGAATCAAAGCTAACGAGATAGCTTGTAGATATCTCCTAGTTGACATGTTAGATGTCAAGCTTAGAAGATAAAGAAAATGACACCAACATAAGAGATGTTGAAGTCAATAGAAGTTAAATTTAAATAATTGTCTAAATGATCTCGAATTTAAGTATTACAAAATTCCAAGAAAACAAACCAAATTGTTCAACTATGTAAAAGGAAATAGTTCATAAATTAGCCAAGACAGTCATAATGAGAGGAATTTTTTAAATACCTCTATGGGAAGAAAAATATAAATGAAAGTAAATTTGATTTACTAGATTTTTTGTTGAATATAAATAATGCCACCTAGATAGTCGATATAAGATCTACTATCAAGATTTATTCTTCATTACATTTATTATGTAATTTTTGAAAAACACTTAACATGTAGAATAGTTTCTACAAGTTGACACCAAGAAGCCCATCTCGATTTGTGTAGTGGGAGACATTAAGATGTCATTAAATAATAATTGTTACTTACTGCTAAATATGGTATTTTTAGTAACCATAAATTGTTACTTACTGCTAAATATGGTATTTTTAGGAAGCCCATCTCGATTTGTGTAGTGAGAGACATTAAGATGTCATTAAATAATAATTGTTACTTACTGCTAAATATGGTATTTTTAGTAATCATAAGAGAAATTCAATTTCTCGAACTTTATTACTAAAAAGTTCATATAATATGAATTACTTTGAAGTATTAAAGGTTCTATTTTAAAAATTGTTTGAAAACACATTCAACTGAAAATAAGAACAATTTTTATATATTAAAATATTGATATACTATACTACAAAATACTGAGATATTCAAGATTATAGAATCCATAATAAAAAGGCATATTGTTTTCTCCTAGAAGATGATACTTGACTTTGGCATTTTAGGTTGATTAACATCAACTTGCATCGAATGAAAAGACTTTGGGCCTTGAATCAATATACTTAATGTAAGAGGTAATTCTCTAAAAGTTAGAGTTAATTACTTTACATGTTTGTAGATCTTGCCTTTCATCCAAGATAATTATTGGGTCTTTATTAGATAAGGCTACAAGGCTAGAAAATACTTTAGGCTTACACATTCTGACCCAAGTGGTCTGGTGAATGTAAAGATCATTTAAGGTACAAGTATCTTTACCTAATACAACATAAGTCTAAAGTTTTTGAAAAGTTCAAAAAAATTAAGATTAAAGTTGAAAATTAATTAGGTAAATCTAACAAGATATTATGATAAGATCATAATAGAAAGTACAAAAACCTTACATACTAAGATTAACTGATAAAAAATAGATTTTTATCCCAATTATCTTAATATCAAGTACAATTGTGTGAAATTGTGCTGCAAGGGGAGAAACATGACTTTGTTAGACAGGGTCACATCAGTAATGAGTTACACACCATTGCCAAACTCCGGTTAGAAAATGCAATAGAGATTGCATGGTGCACATGATTCCCTCCAAAAGTGTCTACAAGACAATTTTAAGATTATAGAAGAGTAGTAAAGATGGTTTACAATACTTCACCATTTGGGAATGTTAAGCTCACAAGAAAAGCCTAAGTGTAGGCCACCCCTAAGAAGTACAAAATGGTCTTTTATCTAGTCCTAAACCGAATAAGGTATTTGTATGACAAATATCATTTTTATAAGAAATGTCAAATAAAAGACTACAAACCTTTAATAAGGTGAGATAGTGTTAATAAATTGGTTCCAAGTGAAGCCACTAAATAGTTAACAAAAGTTGTTAACAATTTAATTATATTTGAAAGTCAAATGGATCCTAGTCATAAATTGGATAAGCCTCATCGTAGTGGGAGAGTTATGAGATGACTCAACCTTTTCAAGGACTTAATTGAAGCCCAAATTGTCATGTTAGATGACAAAGTAGAAAGGCTTATTGCCCTCAAAGTGAGACTAATGGCAAAAGGTTAAACCTAATAAGAGAAAGTAGACTGCAGGTAAACTTTCTTGTGGGTAAACTTGATCACTTGTTGCCATACTAAAGTCTATAAGCATTATTTAATTCATTGTTCATATGGGATATGACAAATGAATGTTTGAAATTCTTTTATGGAAAGAAATCTTGGATAATGTATCTACACAAATCAATCAGAAAGGTTTATATCCAAAGATTAAAAGAAAAAGATTTGTAAAGTGATAAAGGTTCATTTATGAAATGAATTTTACCATTAGATCTTTGGATATAAGGTTTGATAAAAGTATCAAAATCTATGACTGTGGATAAATATTAATGAAGCTTGTACAGACAAGAAAATCATTAATTGCTTAGTGGATTTTTCTCATGTTTTATATTGATGATATTTTACTCATTATGAAAGATGTAAGATGTCTATCTAACATAAAAAACTGACTAAGTAACCAATTCCAAATGAATGATTTAGAATGATTCAGTATATTTTACATGTCTAAAATGAAAATTTTTAGGACAAAATGTTCACTGTCTCAAACATTTTATATTTACAAAATTGTTGTCAAATATTTGATATTTATGCCTAAGGAAAAGTATCCTAAGACACCTCAAATGATGAGAGCATATGATTAATTATCTACTTTAAGTGGGAGACAATTAATGCGTAAATGAGACTTAACAATTAATATACAGTTGGTTAGCATATATCAGTTAAACGAATGGTATGACCATTGAGTAGAAAATTAAAAACTTTCTCAAATTATCTACGGATAATGAGAATTTTTGTATATAAAGTAATAGATTTGATATTTACAAGATACATTGGTTTTTACAAAGATTTAGGAGATCTATATTAAGATAAATTTTACCCTAGGTTGTAGAGTATGATATACAAGTTAAATTGTTTTGCTTGTGAAGCAACAAAATGACTTGTATGTCTCAAATAATTCCTTGAAAATTTGAATGGTATTTCAGATATGATTTAGTCTATCGTATTTATTATGATAATAGTAGTGCAAAGACTAATATTAAGGAAATTAGAAAATACCAATGTATAGAAAATCATATTGAGAGAGAGAAAGCATCATGGTAGTGACCAAGATGACTTTTAATGGTAGTCATTCAAATCTATATAAAAAAACTCTTCAGGCTGAAGTGGTTGAGGGTCGAATGTCTAAGATTACGAGACATGTCTCATCTTCACTATGGGAAGTGAGAGAACATGTTAGGTATAGAGTATGCCCTAGATACATGTCTCGTCGGTTTAGTGCAAGTGGGAGATTGTTAGGATTTATGCCCTAAAGCCTTGTAATTAATGATTTATTTAATAATTATTAATAATTACAATTATTTTATTTTCAATATAATATTATCCATTAAATGAAAATTTTAAGTTTATTAGTGTAATCTTGAACAGTATTGGGTTGACATACAGAAGGATCATGTTCAAGAAATAACCTAAAGAGTCATAGTATATGGATAAAGTTGGGTGCCTTATCTTGGTAACACTATTGATACGACCCACTTTGTAATAGTTACAAAAAATTTGATCCAAAATGTTCATGTGGAGAAATGTGAGTGGGGGTATCTTATACAATAATTTGATCCAAATTGTTCATGTGGAGACTGAACCACAAAATATTTAATCTCTTTTTATAAATTCGTTAATTGAGAAGATTAATATTTCATCAAGATGATCATATGCGACTCAATCTTAATCCTGAGTGAATTATGAACTCCTACCTGTTAGGGCTTGTCCTTTGATTTACATGGATTGGAGTGGCATTTGTAGCTGATTCAATAAGCCTACCATTTTGGAGACTTGACCAAATAGGGAGTTGGGAACATAATCTCACAAGATGTAATTCACTCCTTCCCTTATAGGGTAAGT
Organism: Trichosanthes truncata; assembly: GCA_033996785.1. Lineage (NCBI taxonomy): Eukaryota > Viridiplantae > Streptophyta > Magnoliopsida > Cucurbitales > Cucurbitaceae > Trichosanthes > Trichosanthes truncata. Next base: position 28,071,764 of record JAWPNB010000004.1, on the reverse strand, counting down.
AGATGAATAGTTTCCTTAAGTATTGATTTTGGGACTTGAACAATGGGGCCCCACCCTCTCACTGGCCCGAGAGGGACTTAATTTATGGTTAGATCATAAACAAATTGTTCATTAAAGGATAAGTGGTACTTAAGGTGCAATATGTAATTACAAGGGTAAAACAAACTTTTGACCTAGCTGTAATTACAAACAACTCGTGAACGACTTGCATGTAGTGATTATATCCATGAACACAAGTTGTCCTACAGTACATAAGAGTGCAACTCTAGGTCTATAGTGGAGTGACCCTAGAGTTAATGAATGAAAATTGATTAATTAAAGCGTTTAATTAATTAATTTTATATCATTGGAGCTTATAATCTGTAGGTCCATAAGGTCCCCTTGCTAGCTTATATGAACGAATAGGGATCAATTTCGTTGAGAGAAAATTTTGAAATGTTCAAATTAAAATTTAATATATTTGATATATTATATGAGGGAAAATATATTTAATGTATATGATACATTAAATATCAAAGAAATTATTAAAGAAAAGATATTTATTAAATTTGAATTAGATTTAAATTAGGAAATAGACATCATAAGAGAATTTTAAAAGGTTTGAATAAGATTCAAATTGGTTAGATAAATATATTTTAATATATTAGATATTAAAATATATTATTTAATTATTTGCTCTAGGCCACTATAAATAGGACTCTAAGGGTGAGCCATTGTGTGCATTCTTCACAAGAGAAAATAACTCTTGAAATTCTCCTCTCATTCATTCTCTCTATTTTCAAGGAGGTTCCCACAAATCTTTTTGGTCCTTTGTTCGGGTCAGAGTAAGCAAGACTCTGTAGAAGTCTTGGAGTTGGAGTACAAGGAGATTAAAGACCCACTAGAAATATCTCCAATATATTATTTTTAAGGTATGTTTTGCTTAACCTTAATTTTTATTGTTTAATTCTAAATAAAATCAAAGACGTTCCAATGTTTTCGTTGCGGGATGAAGTGTTCATTCCTATCAAATGGTTATTTGGTTATATCATGAATAACCATCTAAGAAACAATTATATTCTTGCCCAACTAGTCTATCCAACAAAGGCCAATGAAAGGGAAAGGGAAATGATCTTTTCTTGTGGATTTATTCAACCTTCTATAGCTCATACAAACTCTCCAAACTTTGTTGGAATCAACTCATTTGCTTCATTCCTTAAATACTAGGTCTATCTTAAAGTTAGATTAATTTAGTTATTTTGATTGTTTTAGTTGATGAGTTTATTATTAGTATACTTAGTAAGTTAGATTAATTTAGTTGTTTTGATCATTTTACTTCGTTATGTTCATGGGTTTTGTAACTTTGGAAGTTAGTAGAAAGTTTTGATTGTTTTTGTTAAATTTAATTTTTTTAGTTCCTTACAATTCGCTATAAGTTAGATGATTTTGTTGGTATATATATATATATATATATATATATATATATATATATACTTCATTAGTATTAGGTCTATATATTAAATTATATGTAAATGTACATGTTTGTGCTTTTGGTTTAGAAAAAGTTACTTACATAGTTCTATAATTTGGTTTACTTAGTAAACTTAGATGAACTTGGTTGCTTTCTCAAATTTGGTGTTTTGCTTATATAGTTTTGTAACTTGATTAAATTTTGATACTTTTGAAATGTTATGTGTTTATAGTTTTGATCTTATGTTCATGTCTTTGTTTTTCATAGGTGGGTTGAGTCGAAATTATTCTGAAAGCAGGACAAAGATTTATCATGAAGATGATGAGAACTTATATTCATTAAACTTTTGTTTCTAGATTAGGTTTATTTGTGTAAAAGTTTTATTTTTATCTTGTATGAATTTATGAACAAAGTGTAATCAAATTTGGTTTAATATAAAGTATTATTTGACTTATTTTGTGTACAATTTATTTTAAGTACAACATGTTTAAATTATATTGAAAATCTAGACAAAAATCTCTTGAAATTAATAAAATATCAAAGATAAAGCAATGCCGACCAAATTTGTCATTTGGTGGGCCCTTATGGGAATTGTCGACTGAATTGCATTTGGTCGGCAATTTAAAGAATTGCCTACCAAATTTGTGGATTTGGTCGGCCTTTAGAGGAATTGCCGATTAAACACATTTTGGTCGGCTAGAAAATGCCGACTAAACAAGATTTGGTCGGCAATTCTTGAAAAGGCTGACCAAACCACAAATTGGTTTGCCAGGAAATGCCGACGACACTAAAATTTGGTCGGTAAAAGCTTCTCCGAAGGAGATATGCCGACACACTTTTTTGCATCGGAAATACCTTTTCCAATGGTTTTTGGACTTTTCCCGACCAATTTTGACATTGAAAAAATCCAAAATTCTTGAAATGGCTTAAGTGCCCGTAATGAGAATAGAAGAAGCAATCAACATAGAAGTACTTCCATCAAACATCTTTGAATACAATCCAATCTTCACAAAATGATTAAAACCAAGAACAAATTAATCTAACTAAAGAGCAAAAGATGAGATCTACAAGGTATCCACGAAAGAAAATGAAAATGAGAGGCCTTAAGAAACACAAAATATGGTAGTTCCCTTCTTCTTTCCCTTTTGTCAGCCATAGCCATAGCAAACTCACCATCATTAGAGAACTCAAGTTGCACCACCAACCCAAAAGCCTAAAAGGCAATAGAGGCCTAATGTATTATTAAACTGGAGTAGCCTACACAAAATAAGGCAATAAGTGCGAGGAGCAAAGAGAAAATATAAGAAATTGGCAGCCCATTCTTCGAGGGCCACAAATGTGGAGAAATTGCACTTTACTCGATTTTTTGCTCGTTCTAGTAAGAAGATGCAATAAAATAATTTTATTTCATGAGATTATCAATATGCCTCAAACGTCTCCTAACCAACATTTTAGTTCGAAATGGTCAAAGCAATAGTAACAAGTCTTAGAGGTCATATGTTCAAATCTTCACAACTCTCTAATTTGAATTGTAGTGATATTGTACTAAAAAATTAACACTTCAGCTCAAACTGAGAATCTTGAATGGGCTATGATCTTGTAACACCCTTAAAATGTGGCAAAGTAAATCTTCAATTATAAATATTACTTTCTTGCTAATAGTCAAGTATACACATGCAACTTAATATTATACATCTTGTTCTACTATCGAATTATATTCAAAGTCAAGTATACACATGCAACTTAATGTTATACATCTTGTTCTACTATCGAATTATATTCACTCATTTCTAACCTGGGCATCAAAGTATGATACCATATGTATTGATACCAAATATTATTAATACGAACTACTTAACATCTTTTCTCAAAAAAAAAAAAAAAAAAAAAAAAACTACTGGCATCTACACATATGTACAAAATATGTTTAATCATTATAGAAAATATTAAAAGCTAGTAACGTTTTCTGTTTTGTAAATTAGTAACTATGAATAATCTAATAATATACATAGGAAAATTTCACTCCATAACATTCGTAAATTTGATTTTTCTTAGTGTGTTCTATATTACATATGAGTTTGAGTTTGATTTGGATTATGCTATTTTTGTAAGATTTCAAACTTGTTGCTACATATTTTAACATACATCTTTATTAATTTTATTCTACGGATGAAGATTCAAATCTTTGACATTTTGGTTGAAGTTATAGTATCTTAACCAATTAAGCTATGTTCAGATTAGTTATAAATATTTTTTTTTCTTAATTTAATAAAAGTGGAGGATTCAAAGTTGCAATGTTTAAGGAAGTAAGACCTTAACCAATTGAGCTAGCCATGCACATGTCGGCACTCTCTCTCTCTCTTTGAGTTCAACAACATGTGGAGTGAAAATTTGAATTAACCTCTAATTTTGGTCGAGAATATATAACTTAACTAGATGAGCTAGACTGAGGTTCGAGTTTGCACTCTCTCTTGATGACAAGATGACAAGAAGCATAAATTCTATCAGTATGAGTTGTGTTATGAGTTTATGGTGTGTGTTTATTTCAACTTTTCGGCTATATAAAAATGGTCCCCTACAATACAAAGTAACCTTCCCATCAATATGCTCTGCCCAACACTCGTTCACAATTGTACATAGAACTTGTTCTTTGAAGGATTTTAGACTTTTCTATCACAAAAAGATCACGTCCAAAATCGTTGGTTAAATTCACTATCGGACCAAAACTTTTTAAATTTGTTTACAGAAAGTAAAGATCCTTTGATGCTGTTTTTTAATTTATTTATTTTGAATGGTTAACAGACGCTTCAATACCTTTTGATTTTTATTTTCTCAATTTCCCGATTTCAAAAATTATGAGATGATAATATTTTGTATGTGAGGATCCAATTTTTTATTAAGTTAAAATTATTTTATTGCAAAATTTAATCTTCGAGTAGTGGGTTTGGGTTTTAGAAGAAGCACGAAGCAATAGTAAATTTTCACCTTGTTTCTCAAAATAAAGATTTTTTTTTTAAATTTTAAATTGTTAATCAGTTTTATTTTTTTTATTAAGTATATATTATTTTCATTAATTTACGAAAGAAACCTTAATATTAATTATTTGTCTATTTCTGCAAAATAAAAAATAATGACTTGTTTTTTAGTACATGTCAATTACTACCGAACTATGTTCACTTTGATCAATTGATCAAAAAATAATGATAAATATGAATTAAATGTTTAGTTTAATAATTTTTAGGACATAAATATAAATGAAACGTAAAATATATAAGGACTGATTCAATAATTAAAAACTAGGACTTATAAAAATTAATTATTAGAAAAAATTAACGTATTATTATATATTACCCAGTGAAGAAAAAATTGGTTCTATTTGATTTCTATCTAATAAAAATAGGTTTAAATCTTATTTTTAATCTCTAAAATTTTGCATTTATTTCATTTTGATCTTTTAAATAATCTATTTTAGTCCCAAACTATCAAGTTTCTAACATTTTGGTCTTTTAACTTTTGAAAATGTCTATTTTAACCTTTGAATTATTTTTAATTAAAGATTTAAATACTATATATTTTGGTCCACATGTACTTTTAGTATTAATTCATTTTAGTTTCTATACTTTAAAAAGGTCCCTATACTTTTAAAAATGATTCATTTTGATCCTTAGTGTTACATTGCCGATAATAAACTAAGGAATTGATGATGTTGCATTTTTGTATGAGATGAGTAAGCGCTTTATGTGGTCATTTTATCTATCAAATAAGTTGGGTCGGATTAAATCCCTAGATTTCATGATTTTGGGTTTCTTCTCGTTTGCGTCATGTTTTCAATTGGGTTTTCTTCATGGCCTTCTAGTTTTCAGTTGGGATTTTTCAGCTATGTTTCTTCTTCGTCATTTGTTCGGGTTGCATTTTTCAATCTTATTGGTTTAATTAGATTCTTCCTTAGTGTCTCTTGAAACAAAACAAAAGTTACAAAACCTTATAATTTTTTTTCGAAAACGAAATACTTAGATTCAAGAAGGAAATGGAAGAAAACACAATGAAAGAAGAAAACAAAATCAAATCAAAATCTTCAATTGATAATGAGAGAAGTAACCATTGTATTTTATAAAGATTGTGAGGTGCCTTCATTTTTTCGATATGAGATACTCAACATAACTAATTAAGAATAACTAAAATCAAACAAAAAAAGAAATTCACTAAACATGACACAAAATCATAAACAAATCACAAGTCAAGAACAAATTAACACCCAAACCCAAAACAGACTCAAGAAATTAGAGGTAGTAGGTCGAAACCCATGAAGAATTAAGAGGGAAAAAGCAGCAAAAAAAAAAAAAAAAAAAAAAAAAACAGAACACGTCATCATTTTTCCTTGTGGGTATCTGAATTTGCAACATAGAAAGGAAACGAATTTACCTCAGGGTAAAAGGGGAGTGATAGAGGTTTATTAACCTCTTCAGAGGCCATTGAATTTTTAAAAAGAAACCTACTGCTATTATAATTTCTTTTTGCCTGTAACTGTTTGATTGGAGCACAGATTTACAAAAAGGGAAACCCAACTCAAAAATACCAATTGAAAATCATGAAGCCATGGCGAAAAATCCCGATTGAAAACACGATGCTGTGAAAAACACGAAGAAGAAACAGTGAAATCTAGGGATTTAACCCCACACAACCTGACCGGCTTAATTATTTGGCAACTAAAAGGACGACATAAGCGCTTACTCCTCTCGATAAAACATGTTAATTTATTGTTAACTTTATTTAAAAAAATTAGTCTCTATTAGCTTTCTCACTATAAATTTTAGAAATATGTTCACATTTTATCTTTTCTTGTATTAAAATCATTATTGTTATTAAGCCAATTTTGATAAAAAAATGAACTTCAAACTTATCATAGAGACCAATTTTAAGTTTTATTGAAAGTATAAGGACTAAAATTAGACATTTGAAAGTACAGAGACCAAAATAGAACAAAGCCCAAAGTATAAGGACAAAAATAGTATTTTAACCTAAAAAGAATGTCACTTCATCAATCCATTATTAAGAGCAGTTTAACAGTAAGGACCAAAATGAACTTGTTTTAAAAGTATAGGGACTAAAAGGGACATCTTTAAAGTATAGGGACCAAAATGAATCAAGATTGAAAGTATAGGGACGAAAATAGTATTTAAACCTTAATTTAAAAAATCACTATTTTATTTTTCACCATTATAATGTTGTTAATTTTTTAAAAAATATTAAATCACAAATGTGAGGGAAGAGATTTGAACCTAGGTACCTTTAGGTAGTACAAATGTCTTGACCCATTGAACTATACTTAAGTTGGTTTATCATTAATTTTTACAAAATGCATAATGTGACTTTGAATATATATGTGTATTAACTTGTTGACATGGCATGTATTGTAGCCACATAGATCGGCTAAGATTGTTGGGATTGTTGGGAGTGCGACCAAAGTCCCATATTGGCTAAATAAGGGGAAGATCATGGGTTTATAAGTGAGGGACACTATCTCCATTGGTATGAGGCATTTTGGGGGCACCAAAAGCAAAGCCATGAGGGCTTATGCCCAAAGTGGACAATATCATACCATTGTGGAGATATGTCGAGGGTTGTTGTCCCTATCAGTGGTATCAGAGAGTCATGCCCCTGAGCTGTGGTCATTAGAATCCTTGGGTGCCAAACAAAGGAGGCAAGCCTCGAAGGCGTAAAGGAGGCGTAAAGGAGTTGGCTAGGATAAGAGCTAGACTGATAGATGACTATTTGAAGGGAGGATTGTTTGGATTGTTGGGAGTAGGGCTCATGCCCAAAGTGGACAAATATCATACCATTGTGGAGATATGTGGAAACCCGTTGTCCCTATCATAGATGACTAACATGAGCATAACTCAATATAAAGGTATCTACTTCCAATAAAAAATTTCTTCTTACTTTCTCTCATAAGTTTTAATTTTTTTACTCTCTCACCTTCCATCAACATTAATAAATAAAAAAAATTGTATTGCCGGGGTGGGAGGTTGAACCATCGACCTTTAAAATAGTAATTAGTGTCTTATCCACTAAGTTATGCTCGAATTAGTACATTAAATTAGTTATTTCTCAAAGAATGGATTTTACTAAACACATATTAATCTTTTCACTACAAGAAATTTGCCATTTGCCGACGTTATTTATCCCGACGCTTTGAAATTGGTCGGAAAAAAGGGGTAATCCCGACGGTTTACGAATTGGTCGGCAAAAAGAGGGAAAATGCCGACCATTTATTATTTGGTCGGCAAAAATAGGGGAAATGCCGACCATTTCATATATTCGTCGGCAAAAAGAAAAAGAAATGCCGACTATTAAATATTTGGTCTGCAAATATAATATAAATGCCGACGGTTTATTATTCGGTCGGGAAAAAGAGGAGAAATGCCGACTAGTTTTTATTTGGTCGGAAAAAATAAAGAGATATGCCGGATATTATTTCAAAAGGAAGGAGAAATGCCGACCATTTTATTAAATGGTCGGCAAAAGGTAGAAGAAATGCCGACCGTTTTTCTAAACGGTCGGCAAATGGGGACCGAACCGCCGACCGTTTTTCAAACGGTCGGCAAAGGGGGACCGTACCGCCGACCGTTTATCAAACGGTCGGCAAAGGGGGACTGAACTGCCGACCGTTTGAGAAACGGTCGGCAAAAAGTTATTGAAATGCCGACCGTTTGAAAAACGGTCGGCATTAATCGACCGAACCGCCGACGGTTCAACTGAACCGTCGGCAGTTCTGAATATAGGGGGGCTCGAGAATGAGCCCCCCATTTTTTCCCTCTCAGATTTCATTTCCCCCTCTTCTCTGCTTTTCCCCCTTTTTTTCTCTACTCCTCTCTGCTCTCCCACCCATCCAGATTGCCCTTCCCATTGTCGCCGGCCAAGCTTCCTTTCCGCCGGCCAAGCTTCCTCTCCGCCGGCTACCCAGCTGGCCGCCGCCCGCCGCCCGCCGCCTGCCGCCGGTAACTCCGGCGCGGTACCCGCCATTTTCTTTTTTTTTTTTTTTTTTTTTTTGTTTTCATTTTTTCTTCTCTTATACAATACAAACTTTGTACATTGAATATTATTTTGCAAATCTTTGTTGTGTTTGTATTTTTGTAAACTCAAGATCTGCAAGTTTGAACATTTTAAAACCAACTCCAACAAAGTTTCTAGGTTCTTTGATTAAGATAATTATGTAGAAATCCTCTTTTAAATTTTTTTTGTACTGTTAGTATGTTAGTTCATTCATTGAGTTATTTTTTTTATAGTTTCAAACACTTTTCGAACTCATTCGAATAGTTTTCATCAATTATTAAATATGTTTTGGTAAATTTTAGGTGATAAATTTATGTTTAGGCATTCGTCGAACTGAGTTAAAATAGTTTAGATTGGTATCTAGCATTTGATTTATTTTGTTTTATCATTTGGTTTCATTTTGGAGTAGTTTCGAATACTTTCGAACACTTTTTATCAAGTATTAAGTATGTTTCAGTGAATTTTATTTGATCATTTTTGGAGTAGTTTAGGATTTAGTTTCGTTTTGGAGTAGTTTCGAACAATTTCGATCTCATTCGAATACTTTTAATCAAGCATTGAGCATGCTTCGGTGAATTTTAGGTGATAAATCTATATTTTGACTTTTGTCCAACTGAGTTAAAATAGTTAAGATTGATATCAAACCTTTGAATTATTTTGTTTTAGGATTTGGTTTCGTTTTGGAGTAGTTTCGAATATTTTCGAACTCATTCGAACACTTTTTATCAAGTATTAAGTATGTTTCGGTTAATTTTATTTGATAAATATATGTTTATACATTTTTCGAACTGAGTTAAAATAGTTAAGATTGGTATCTAACATTTGAATTATTTTGTTTTAGGATTTGGTTTCGTTTCGGAGTGTTGAACCAAAGTTTAAGCTAGGTTTGGGTTGATTTTGGTGGTGAATTCTTTTTTGAGGTGAGAATAATTCTTACTTTGAGTTTGTACTTTATACTTTGTTGTAAAGAAGTAGAAATATATATGTATTTTGTTTATTTGTAGTTTAAAATTTATTTTTAGTTAATTTGTAATGTTGATTATAATTATTCATGGGTATCAAGTTAAAAATTACATGGTATTGGTTAGACTCTTTAGTGCTAATTAGGTTGGTTAGACTTTTTAACTACTTCTAATTGGGTGTTGTGTAAACTATGTAATGATGAGTTATATAATTTGGGTTGTCATACACTTATGACTTATGTTGATTACACTTTTTATGTTGTTAGCATTTACCTAGCCGATACTTTTGATGGATTACATTGTGATGAATTGATTAATTATGCAATAGTCATTGGTTAAAGGAAGCATAAACCAATAACTAACCTATATATGATGGATGTAATGGTGGGTCATAATAAACCATTGAGACACCAACACATTAACTTATGGTTTACTTGGAGCTTCATTTTTCTATATTCGTAGTTGTATTTTTAGTTGCAATGTTTTAATAAATTATTAAACTATATGAGTTAAAAAGTTTTGTTTTTTAGTTGGTTTTTAGCTTATTATGATTGAAATCTTAGCTTATTAATTTACTTTAGCTTATTAAGATATTGTGAAAACTTAAGAATTCAAATTTAACTTAGCTTATTTAAGGATTAAAACATATGTTTCTTTATCTGAGGTTGAAGGTTCATATCCTCACTCCCAACAAACCCATTAAGCCTTTGTATGAGTAATTGTGGCTTGATTATCCCAAAAACCAACAAACATTTTTAAATCCAAAAACTATAAACGTTATTCCAAATGGTTATGAAATGAGGCCTACAGTATTCAATTTAATATCCATCTTCTTTTTGTCTAAGTTCTACAGGATTATTACTCACGATAAAGAAGTGGAGTTGAAAAGTGTATAATTAAGGATAAAGATGAATAAAGATTGGATTAAACTTAGAGACAAGTTGTCAACTGAATATATAGAAGGCGTAACTCAATTTATGGAAATGGCAAAGTTTCATGTTAATGACTCTGGGAAAACAAGATGTCCATGTAGAAATTGTATGAATGCAATGTGGCAATCTTTAGATACAGTAGAGCGACATCTATTCACGAATGGAATATCTCCCTCTTATAGCCAATGGGTATATCATGGAGAACCTACCAACCTACCGAGGTTTGAAAGTTATACAGTTGGGTCAGTAAACGATGATAGATCAAGTACTATAGAGTCTAATGATTTCAATGCAGAAAATGAGATGTTCAATCTTTTAAATGAACTTCAAGTCCCAATTGCTGAAGCAGATGTAGATGATGAAAATAATTTTGAAAATGAGCTGCCCCCTAATGTCCATGATAACGATACTTCAACCTTATTCGAGGATTTAATGACCGAAGCATGTAATCAATTGTATCCTAATTGTACGCGATTCTCGTCATTAAACTTTTTGGTGAGATTGATGCATATTAAGGTTCTTAACAATTGGAGTAATAAATCATTTGATATGTTATTACAATTGTTAAAGGAAGCATTTCCAATCGGTGCATGTATACCTGGTTCATTTTATGAAGCTAAAAGGAAGTTGCGTGACTTAGGGCTAGGCTATGAGTTAATTCATGTTTGCAAGTACGATTGCATATTATATTGGAAAGAATTTGTTGATTGCCAACAATGTCCAACATGTGGTGAGTCTCGATATAAAGTGAACGATGGAAAAGGGAAGAAGATTCCACATAAAATTTTACGTCACTTTCCATTGATACCAAGATTGAAGCGATTGTTTTCATCGAAACATTTTGCTTCGGAAATGAGGTGGCATAAAGATAAGCGTGTTGAGGAAGATGGTGTGTTGCGACATCCAGCTGATGGTGAAGGGTGGAAGCATTTTGATCGTGAATTCCCCCAGTTTGCTCGGGAAGCACGAAATGTTCGTTTGGGATTAGCTTCAGATGGATTTAATCCATTCGGGAATATGAGCACTTCATACAGTATGTGGCCGGTGGTGTTAGTTCCATACAATTTGCCACCTTGGAAATGCATGAAAGAAACCAATTTCTTTATGTCTTTACTAATTCCTGGGCCAAAATCTCCTGGAAAAGAAATCGATGTTTACTTGCAACCATTGATTGAAGAGTTGAAAGAGTTATGGAATAATGGTGTGCGCACTTATGACTCAGTTAGTGGCGAGTACTTTCAACTACACGCAAGTTTGTTATGGACTATTAACGACTTTCCTGCGTACGGCGACTTATCTGGGTGGAGTACGAAGGGTTACCAAGCATGTCCCATTTGTAAAGAAGACACATCGTCTTTTAGGATAAGAGGTAAAATTTCTTATATGGGACATCGGCGTTATCTTCCGGAGAGTCATAGTTGGCGTAGGAGTAAGCAATTTAATGGAAAGTCAGAGCATAGACCTCCTCCCGTCGTAATGAATGGAGATGAGATCTTACAAGAAGTTTGTATGCTAAACTTTCCTGTGCTCAGTAAACATCCAGCAAATAAAGATAAGAAAAGGAAACGAATTGATCTTAATTGGAGGAAAAAAAGTATCTTCTTTGAACTCCCTTATTGGTCAAAACTTATGTTAAGACATAAATTGGATGTAATGCACATTGAAAAAAATATTTGTGATAACTTGGTTGGCACATTGTTAAATATTGAGGGAAAAACCAAGGACACGACAAATGCTCGATTGGATCTAGAAGATTTAAATATACGGAAAGATCTACACTTGCAAAAGTTAGGCAACAAGGTTGTAAAGCCACATGCTGCGTACACGCTGACTACTAGGGAAAGGGTCGATTTCTGTAAATTTTTGAAATCAGTGAAATTTCCTGATGGATTTGTGTCGAATATATCACGATGTGTAAGTGTCAACGATGGAAAACTATGGGGGTTGAAAACTCACGACTCTCATGTTCTGCTTCAGCGACTGCTCCCTATTGGTGTTCGAGGGTATTTACCTAAAGATATGTCCACTACTATTGTTGAGCTATGTACATTTTTTCGTGATTTATGCGCAAAAACAGTATATACAAGTGATTTGGATCGATTACAATCAGATATTATATTCATACTTTGTAAGTTGGAAAAAATATTCCCACCAGCTTTTTTCGATGTAATGGTGCATCTTGCAGTTCACTTGCCATATGAAACAAGGGTTGTGGGTCCTGTTAGCTACAGTTGGATGTACCCTATTGAGAGAAGTTTACGAACATTGAAACAGTACGTTCGAAACAAAGCACGTCCTGAGGGTTCTATAGCAGAAGCATTTGTAATGAATGAATCATTGAACTTTTGTTCCTTGTATCTAAGTGGAATTGAAACGAGATTCAATAGAGATGAACGGAATGATGACCAAATTCCCATGAATGAGATTTGTGGTGACTTTGAAGTGTTTAAACAAAGTGCAAGACCATTGGGAGGGGCAACCTCAAGAACATTATCAACTGAGGAGAAACGGATAGCACATTGGTATATTTTGAACAATTGTGATGAAATAAAGTCCTATCGTATGTATGTCTCGCACACTCTAATAAGTCTCAATCTCAATGTTAGTATGCAATTAAGTTAAATCTGATGTGTAAATTTTTGTATCTTGTATTAATAGACAACATTTGCAACAAATTCGTCCTGAAGCACAAACTGCCAAAGATTTATATAAAAGACACCAACTCCAATTTCCTAGTTGGTTCAAATCTCATGTAAGTTCAGAGTTATGAGTTTATAAATTTAATTTCAATCATGATTAATATTTGAAACGTGTATGCAATGAATTGACAGGTTCTCTCATTGCGTGGTAGTGGGAACATGTCTGATGATTTGTACTCGATGGCGATCGGGCCTAGTTCTCAAGTGCGCTCTTATAGTGGATGCATTGTCAATAGAATGCGCTTTCACACTTTAACGCGTGATAATCGTCGGGTTACACAAAATAGTGGAGTCTTAGTGTCTGGAGAAAGTGAAAGTCAAGGCGACGAGTTGAATTTCTATGGTGTCTTAACTGAGGTGTTAGACTTAGAATATATGAAGAGAAGACGTGTTATGATATTTAAATGTAAATGGTTTGACACAGACAGTAAAAAGAAAAGATCACACTTTGATTTAGGGTTGAGATCAATTAATACATCTCACTATTGGTATGTTGATGACCCTTTTATCCTAGCTACTCAAGCAAAACAAGTATTTTACCTCGACGATCCGAAATATGGTAATAACTGGAAGGTGGTGCAAGTGGTTCAAAATAAACGATTGTGGGATGTTCCAGAGGTAGAGGATACTGGAAATGATCAACTTGAGTTGATAGAAGTTGAGGGTAGAATAAGAGTTGATGAATCTATTCAAGAGAACGCATTATGCAGGGATGATGTTGATCCGACAATTGTGGAAGGACACCTGAGTAGAGGAGTGTCATCAAATCATGATGATGATTTCATAAACGATGAAGATGATGATGTAGAACTTTCTCCAGAGATTACTTCGAGCCCTGATGAGAATTCTGACTCAGATCATGATAGCGATTAGCACTCGGAGTAACCATGTGTTTCATTTCTAGTTTTAGAAGCTTTTATCCTTATTATTTTATTTATATCACTCATATGTTTCATGTCTCCTTGTATAGAGACAATGGTGAGTTCTGTTCAGTTGGAGGACGAGGCGACTAATCTTTTTGCCAATAGCATCCCTAGCGCCAACCCTAGTGCCGCTGCAGTGTCTTCTACCGGCGAGACTTCAGGTCAATCTTCTTATAAACTTTTGTAAATAATTTTGTATTTACTTATTGTCTTAATTATTTGTGTTTCAGATAATTCTGCCCGTAGAGTAAGAGGATATTCAAGGAACATAGAGTTGGATAGATATGTTCACCTCCATGGGAAAATTCCAATACAAATAACCGATGATTTGAAGAAACCTGTGTGCGAGTTTGCCACAAAGTTTAGCAATGCGATTGGCACGATTGTCCGCGAATCATTTCCAGTACGTATATCAAAGTGGAAAGATGTGACTACAGATCTAAAGGACCACGTGAAAAACAAACTCCTGGTAATATTACCATTTAGTTCTTTGTGTTTATCATGTCTAATTTTATATATAACTAAAATTATATATAAAATTTTATGCAGAACCATTTCGAGTTGGATTTTTCTAAGTACGTTGTCCATGAGTTTATCGATCATGAGATACAAAGTACTTTTAAGGAGTATAGGGCGGACTTGGTCAAACACTATAGGAAATATTCTCCTGAGGAAGGACGTGCACACCCACATCCTCGAGTGGTTAATATGGATGATTGGCATTTTCTATGTGATAGGTGGGAGACTCCTAAATGGAAGGTACGTTACTAATATTTCTTAATATATAAATGTCGTCTCAAATGATTATAGATTCATTTACTAATACTTTATTTCTTTAGAAAACTACGGAGACAAATAAAAAGAATCGATCGAAGCTACCATTCAACCATTGTGCTGGGTCTAAGACGTTTATGCATATACTGCAAATACAGGTAGAGTTGGAAAAATGTTAATTATATCATTTTCTTGTTCTTCAATATTATTAGTAAATTAAAAACTTTGAATTACAGAAAGCAAAAGGTGTTGAATTAGGACCGATAGAGTTATTTGAAAAAACTAGATACAAAGAAGGAAAAGGATGGGTGAATCCGGCAGCCAATGTTGCTCATGTAAGTTTCCTATACTGCTAACTACTTTATAAACTTGTTACTCGAATAATACATATTTTAATTTGTCTCATAGAGTCAAATGATAGAGTTGCAAGAGACACCCACTCCAGAAGGGTCTCAACCACTTGCCCAAGATGAGATCGTTGAAACCATTTTGGGTAGTCGATCGGGCCATGTTAAAGGCATGGGTTGGGGGCCCAAGCCGAAACAAAGGAAGTGCTCATCATCCAGTGGAGAATCACGACGAGAGCATGAGTTGAGCATAGAATTGGCTCAACTACGATCGGAAAATGCACATCAAGTGGAAGAGTTGAATGAGACAAAAGATGAGTTAAATCGTGCCAAAGCTGAAATTATAAGTACGAGAACTAAATTGGAAGAAGTTGAAACTCGAACTACAACCGAGTTGGCCAGCCTTCGATCAATGCTTACTCAAATCTTGAATTCACAAGGAGGACCATCTATATAGGTAATGATCTCTCTACTACTACTTTGTGCATGGCTATCCTGCAGTAAAGGTAGCCAATGAGTTAAATATTGGGGAGGGGGAGGAGGTTAATATGCTTCGAGATTTTATTGAGTTTAGGATGGTAAACCAAAACATACTTATACGTAGTGAGACAGGTTGTGTATGGCTATCCTGCAGTTATGGTAGCCAATTTATTAAGTTTAGGAGGGTAAACCAAAACATACTTATACGTAGTGAGACAAGTTGTGTATGGCTATCCTGCAGTTATGGTAGCCAATTAATTGAGTTTAGGAGGGTATACCAAAACATACTTAAAGGTTGTAGAGATTGGAAAGTTTAGAAATGGTAGTGTTTTGGGTTATGCTTATAAAGTTTTGAAGCTTCTAGTATATGTTGTAAATATAAGTTTGATGGGTTTTATATAATTGGCTTCTTTTGAGTTCATGTTCATATATATGGTTGTTGAGTTGTAGATGCAATGTATGCATATTGAGAAGTTTTAGGCAAAACTCATATATGTTTTGACATGTCTAAGTCAAGCCTTCAAGTAAATGTGTTTGACAATTTTTGTTTTGAAAAACTAGTTTCTTGAAACATACTTAAAGTTTGGTTAGATTGGAAAGTTTAGAAATGGTAGTGTTTTGGGTTATGCTTATAAAGTTTTGAAGCTTCTAGTATATGTTGTAAATATAAGTTTGATGGGTTTTATATAATTGGCTTCTTTTGAGTTCATGTTCATATATATGGTTGTTGAGTTGTAGATGCAATGTATGTATATTGTAATTGTTGAGTTTTAGATGCTTTGTATGTATATTGAGAAGTTTATAAAGTTTTAAACTATGCTATGTATGAGTTCATGTTCTTAAACTAGTTTCTTGTAATTTTTGTTTTGAAATAGGTGCTTGTGTAATTTTGCAACTATGATTTGCTTGAAAAACTTAGATTAATTTGTAAAGTTTTGATTGTGTTATTAGGAAATAGTTACTTATTATACACATAGGTTTAACCTTTGCAAGTTATTTTAAAATTTTGATTATTTTTGCTAAGTTTGAATGAGTTTAGGTGTGAATATGATAAGTTTTAAGTTTAAGGTTGGATTGTTTTAGTTCCTTATAATTATAAGTTAGATGATTTCGTTGGTTTATATGTTGTTCATTCATTTCAATATTGGATCCTTCTAAGTAATTTTAGTTGTTATGTGTGTTTTGATTTTGGTGACTTCATCAATAATTTTGATATTATTGTTTATTACTTTTGAAATGTTAGTTGAATTTGGTTGTTCTTGATCATTCATATTATTGTCTTTGTTTTTCTTAGGTGTGTTGAGTAGATGATATTATTCTGAAAGCAGACGGACGATTACTTGAAGATAAAGGAATCTTTTGAAGATTTTACTTCTAGAGATTGGATTTTATATCATGTACAAATTTATGAGAACAAAATGTAATTGAACTTGGTTTTGTTTAATATAAAGGTTAATTTAAGTTAACTTTTGTGTACAATTTGTTTTAGGTACAATAAATTTGAAATTATAGTGAAATTAATAAAAATAAATATTGCAAATAGAAATATTGTAAACACCAAATTTTGCCGACGCTTTAGGTATTTTGGTCGGCATTTCCAAGAAACGCCGACCAAATTTAGTTTGGTCGGCATTCTTTGGAAAGCCCGACCAAACAATTTTGGTCGGCATTTCCAAGAAACGCCCACCAAATTTAGTTTGGTCGGCATTGCTTGGAAAGCCCGACCAAACGGTTTTGGTCGGCATTTCCTACTTTTGCCCACCAAATTTAGTTTGGTCGGCATTGCTTGGAAAGCCCGACCAAACGGTTTTGGTCGGCATTTCCTACTTTTGCCCACCAAATTTAGTTTGGTCGGCATTTCTTGGAAAGACCGACCAAACAGTTTTGGTCGGCATTTCCTACTTTTGCCCACCAAATTTAGTTTGGTCGGCATTTCTTGGAAAGCCCGACCAAACGATTTTGGTCGGCATTGCCTACTTTTGCCCACCAAATTTAGTTTGGTCGGCATTTCTTGGAAAGCCCGACCAAACGATTTTGGTCGGCATTGCCTACTTTTGCCCACCAAATTTAGTTTGGTCGGCATTTCTTGGAAAGGCCGACCAAAAGAGTTTGGTCGGCAAAAGATGGAAATGCCGACCGTCAAGAAAAAACGTCGGCAAAAGTTACCCCGACGAGGATTTGCCGACCAATTTGCCGACGATTTTTTTTTCTTCGGGAAAGCCTATGCCGACGTTTTTGTGGCTTTTCCCGACCAATTTTGCCGTCGGAAAAACTTGAAATTCTTGTAGTGTTTCCTGCATTTTTAAATTTGCAAACAAACACACTTTTCAAATTTTGAATTCAAATTTAAAGTTTTTAAATTGAAACCAAATGTACCTCTAGATATAGTGAAAATAAGGAATTTGTTTTTATTTTCTACTAAATTCTTTCTATTTAGAAACATATTTTTGGATCACAAACCAAATATGGCTTAATCTTTTTAAACTCGACCAAAATTTCAATTTAAAAAAAAAAGTTAAGAAAGAATTTCTTTAAAAGAATGGTTGTAAATTGAAACTAAATGAAACCAAAACCCAAAAGGAAAAAGCACATGGACTAAGCCGATGATTTTTTCCCCCTCTGTTTAGAGGAAACGAATAAAATCATTGGCTATCAAATTTCTCATCGTAGTTCAAAGACTAAAATGAAAAAGGTTAAAATATAATTTTAGTCCTAGTACTAGAGTTTCATTCGATTTTAGTCTCTATACTTTCAAATGCTGAAATTTAATTCTTATACCTTCCATAAATTTTATAACTAGTCTTTATTGTTAGTTTGAAGTTAATTTTTATTCAACTTAGTAAAATAATAATAATAATTTTTATTCAAGAAAATGTACAATGTGAATATATGTTTCCAAAATTTATAGAAAGAAAATTAATAGAGACTAATTTTTGAAAAAGTTAACAATAAACTAGTAGAAACTAAATTTAATATTTATCAAAAGCACAGAGACTAAATTTCGACAATAGAACCAATCTCAAAATATATGGACAAAAATGATATTTTAACCAATAAAAAAACTAGAATGAAATAGTTATAAAATTATAAGATCAAAATAGTACTTGAACAAATAAAATATACCAACTTATAATAACTAAATAAATAAAATATACCAAAACTCAAAAGGGGACAAAACACATGCAACTCTTGGTAGTATTTCAAGCCCCCATGTGATGCAGATAGAGAATCTATGCAATTCTTATTGGATACCAAGGGATCAAATTCCAATTTTGTTTGGTCCTTACAATAGTTCTTTTATGCCAATTGCATTAGTGAATATACAATATTGCCTATTATCTTACATTAGATCAAGGAAGAAATGCTCTTTAGAAATGGAAGAAAAAATAGTGGCTTTCTTTAGTTTCAATTTATAGATTTTTTTGTCACCTTATCATATTTTAAAATATAAGTATGTTTACTGATATTAAAAAAAAATGAAATTTTAGCTAGTTTATATAGGAATGATTCGTCTTATAACTTATAATGACTTTGTTTGAAATTAATCTTTTTAATCTTTTTAAATCAGTTTGTTTGATAACCATTATTAAAATAGATATCCGAAAATTACTATATTAATATTTAATCAAGTAGGATTTCAAAAGCATTTTCTAAAGTAGGTTAGAAACAAAATATATTAGTAATCAAGAATGATTTTTTAAAATAGATGATGGAAAATAGAAACACTAAAACGACCCCATTTTTAAAGTCAAACTGACTATACAACTTAATGGATAAGACACTCATTATCTTCCTTGAGGTTGAAGGTTCAATCCTTTACCCCAAACGTTTGTTGAACTAAAAAGAACTTATTTAAAAAAAAAAAAAAAAAAACTAAGATTTCATAAGGAAAATTTCAGGATAGGGAAACAGAAAAACAATAAAGTATCACAAACAATCTGTTTTCAAAAATTAAATTTAAATCAGAACATGACCAATATTTGGAAATATTTGGGATTTTTTTAATTTTTATTAAAAAAAAGAAAAAAAAAAGAAATTAGAAAATGTATTTGTGTTTCTAATTTTATGTATGGTTTTGAGTTCATTGAAAAAGAAAAATCTGTACTATACATTAAAGCTAAAAAGATGAAGAATCATTTTGGACATTTTAGGCCAAATTCTAGTTCAACAATTTCAATTGTATCCACTTATTGAATTATAAATATATTAGTTCAACAGTTAATACATATTTATTAGTTTACTATCAATATTAATTAAACCATCAAGTTTATGAAAGAAAAAAAATTAATTAAAAGCTTCCTAAGTCTTAGAAAATGTACTTTAATATTATAATTTTTATTCAAGTTTTGATTTTATTATTTAAAATATGCATTATGCAGAGTATATTTCTTATATGTTATGAAATACTAATTATTAAAATTTTATTTCTTAAATTTAAATAAGTTGTTAGATATAAAAAATTATTATTATTACAATTTAGCAGGTTTGTTAGATAACTGTTCATTTTTCTATTTTTAATTTAAAAAGAAACAAATTTTTAGCAGTTATTTATTATTATTTTTTAAACTACAAATCTATCCTAAAACATTTTCAAAATATGGAAAAAAAAAATTAGAACATGCCTATATTAGTGATTAGCATTACGTTAATAGTTAATCGATGTTTATCATCTCTTTGATATATAGAGAGAGTAATTACTATGAATAAATTGTACTAAAAAAAAATACTATGAATAAATGTGTAGGTATGTTATTAATAGTTATTATTATAATTAGTTAATGCATAGTTGTAGGTATAGTGATTATTATCTTTTAATAAATATCATATTTATAATTATTTAAAAAAATATGAAATATATATTTGCAATTATATTGATGAAGATATATCTTTAAAAATTATGCTACCAATTAAAATTTTCCCTTTTGTTTCTTGAGAATTAGTGACATCTAACCCAAATCTGAAAAGCGGAAAAGAATATTTTAAAGATTGTATTTCATCTTCTTTAAAGTTCACTAAAGTTTCAAAACGTGTTTAATTTTTTTTTTTTAAAAAAAGAAAAAAAAAAACATAACAAAGACAATAGTTATTTAAAAAGTTTATTTTAAGAAAAGATATATAAAGAATGGTCTTTATTATTTATATGGTGTTTCATTTTCTTTTCTTTTTTGTGTCTTTTATAATTATTTATATGAATATATTCTTTTAGAACTTTTAGTTCTAACCTCAATGTCTTAATTTAGTTCTACTATAAAACATCTAATTTATTTTAATTAAGTCCTATAAATAATTGTCTAACATTAGACAAAAATATGATGTAATATTAGGATATTAATTTATTATTAGAATGAAACATACTTAATACTATTCAATACAATCTAAAAATCTATCCAAATTACATACTTGGATGAATAACTCAATGCAGGTGAAAGCTCATTCACATGAAATAGTTAATTTTCAGACCAACTGAATGAAAAAGATAGTTCAAATGAAAATGAGAGCTAGATTGAGGGAGTGAGAGAGTGAAAAATAATGAAATTGAGCCAACATGAGAGATCAATGGAGGGAGAGATATCTTGACAATGAGAAAGCTAAGACTTGAATTGACCTGGTAAAGAATGGAGATCAAAGATGTAGATTCAAATTGATGGAAGAGAATGAGATAAGTTTTAAGTGGTTGGAAAAATAAGCGAAATTGAAAAACATTATAACAATTTTTTTTAAAAAAAAATGGAGATTCCTTTATTATGTATTTTATTATTTGGCAATTTAAGATGAACTAATTGAGAACACATAAGTCATATTTTTTTTTTATCTAAATTCCACATCATTGCAAATTTAACAGACTTAATTAATTGAAATAATCGATTCATTAAGGATAAAATTGAAAGAAATAGATACGAAGTTGACAAATATCATAAACATTAAAGACTCGTCTATATATTTAATTTTAAGAAATAGTTATCAAACACATTTCAAATTTTTATATAACAGCAGTAAACTATCGTTAATATATATATCTTGACAATAAAATAGTTTTTATTAGTTTCTGTGATGACATTGTACAATAATTGTCATTAAACAAATTAGTGTATTGACATTAAAAGTATGTCATGAAAATTAGTGGTTTGATAGTTTTTAACCGTCATAGTTAATGTATTTATTATAGTTTTCTTTAAAACGTCATGTATTGATTTTCCTTGAACATCGATTTAATGACAAAAAAGAAAATCAAAAATACGTTTTTGACAGTATTTCCCTCTCAGGTAAAGTTAAATTTGTTGGTATATGTAGGCTCTAATTTGTCAATCTACTCAGTACTGCTACCTTTGGTGGAAACTTTGTACTTGTAGGCTGTGTCTAGCCATCAAATGCTCACTACAAGATGTTTGTATCATGTCAGGCTTGAACCCATTCAATCTATCTAGTTAGTTGACATAACATAATCTGCCCAATGTTATGATGACCACATCATCTTTTCACATGATCATCATGAAGGAACCATGGCAACAAATTGCTTAGTCACCAAATTAAGTCAAGATATATAACGACCCAAAACTCTGAACATACTAAATGCGGAAACAAACTAAGTTAGCTCGTCCATGCTGAAATTTCGACAGCATGACGCATAATTACAAGGAAACCTAATATTAGAAACCTGTAAAGGAGCATAACACATTTCTAAGATTTCAAACAAAGGCTCAGCGCCCATCAACACTACACAAAAGAGGTTGAGTTCACAATCACAAATATAGACATGATAAGCCTTAGAATTAAGGCTTATTTAACTCCTAATTACTTAAAATATTCTTGTTTTGTCTTTAGATCATTTGAAAATAGTTGAAAGTTGCTTGAAAATAAGAAAGTAATAAGAATGAAAGTAATTAGATAAGATTCTAAAAAAGTTAAGTTTGTTTGCAGGGAATGTGGAAATTGCAAAATCAAATTGCAAAATCGGATTCTGCAATCTGGAGCAGTAGAAAAGTTCAAAAAAGGAAAAAATATGCATTTAACTCATTCCAAAAATCTTCAATTACAGCATGATTTAAGGGAATTTGAGCACGAAATTTGGGCATTCTTCAACCCTAATGAAGGCCTATAAAAGGGGAAGAAGAGGAGGAGCAACACAATTTGAATTTGGAGGCGTTTTGAGGAGTGAATTTCGTGGGTTTTCGTCATTTTAGAAACTCTGTTTTTCTGCATTTTGTTTTTCTGTTTTTAGCCGAGAAACTTCAACTTCAATTTCATTTTTTTTCTTCAATTTCGAATTGTCTTATGGAGAGTATTTGCAGTACAATCATTGTTCCTCATTTTGAACTCTTCTCGTACTAAGTTCAAGTTTTAATTCAATCTCTCTACTCGTGGGTTTATTCAACGAACACTCTGTTTTTCTGAAATTGCTGGAAATTCTGTTTCAGAGGAGTTGCAACTTCTGTTTTCCATTTTCTTCCAATTTTTCTTGTAATACCAACAGTGTTAGCAGTACAAAGTCGTTGTTAGTTTGATTACTTCGTTTGTGTTACATTTTTGTTTAATTAAAATTCTGTTTTCCATGTTGTTCAATGGGCTGCTTTGTTCCACCATAATCTGAAATTTTTCTGCATTTTTTCAGTTTGTCCAATCTGATTCAAGTGGTTCTTGAATTGTTAAGACCAATCGTTTCCTAAATTTGGTGGAGGTTGAGTCGATTGGAATGGAGTGAGTGTATTGAAAAATTATTGAATGAATTACCATGATTTTATCCTCTGTTTTTTTTTTTTGTTTAGTTTCTGTAGGAATATTGCTTTATTCAAGTTTAGTTCTGTGGGAAGGTTTGAAGTTCATCAACTTCAAGGGCAAAAGAAAGAATACTAAAAATTCAATTAGATGCCCTTTGATTCTTTGCTTTAAATTCCATTGAGAATCTCTTCTTGAATTCCTTGTAGTTTAGCCTAGAATAGCACTACATTCATTGTTTTAATTATTCAATTCACAAAACTTTTAATATGAACTTTTTCTCAAAAATTAGTGGTAACATTTTTATCTTCAATATGAACTAAAACTTCTAAGGGGGTCAAGAATGTGAATTCCCTAAGAAGTAATTGTAGCCTAAATTTCAATAAAGACCAAGTCTACATCTCAATTGTTTGCTTGTGTTGAACAAATTTTCGTTGGGATCCTAGATTGATAGATCTAATATCGACGGGGTTAGTGATAAGCGGATTTCACACAAGTGATGGAGAAAAATAGCTTAGACATAAGTCATTCCTTACCCTAGACATAGGGATTAAGGACTCCAAAACCCATAAAATTGTTGAACCAATTAATCTAAGATAGAGGGACTATAGACATATAAGTCACTCACTTAGCCTCCTAAAACCCTAAATTCAAGGTGAATAGGAGATGCAATTTTGGTTTACAATTGAGTGTGGAGTAGGTTGGAATTGTAATTTTGGCTTGCAATTACAACTTAGGGCAATGACACTCTTGAGCCCCATTTTTATCCAATTTCCCCTTGAGTTTTCATTCACTAAGTCTATCTAGTTTGTTATTCCAATATTGCAATTTCTAGATTCTACAATTCAATTATGCAATTTTTGTTATTTCAATTATTGTCATTTTTAGATTCTGCAATTTTTCTTTTTATCAACACACCAACCCAACATTATTTTTGCAATTTAGTTTTCAAAGTTGCAATTTGCCTTACATCTTGCTTTATATTAATTTTTGTTACTCCGTTCCCTTGGGATTCGATACTTGGTACTCACATACCATTTTATATTACTTTGATCGCGTGCGCTTGTGTGAACACACCGATCAAGACACGAAAGATATCTTATAGTCAAAATTTACCAGATAACAAAAGTACAATTTACAACTGAATCTACAAGGCTAATATACAAAGTAGTCTAACTAAAGAATACACAACAAAAGAAGCCTAGGAGAGGTCTACTAGTATCTCCATAGCCTCGTCAGGTCGTCGACTCGTCATTCACCTCGCTGATGAACGTTACCTGTAGAAAGATGAACAAAGTAGCACGGGTGAGTATAATTATACTCAGTAAGCAGCCCACTTAGTAATCCAAAGTTTAAAGAAAACATACCATGAAAGAAACTGCCCTTACTCACACTCATGCTTAAATATCGAGTACTAACACCAATTGACTATAAACTCATTTACCCTACCTCATTTTTAGCCATTCTCTGACCCTAACATCGTGTCATTCCCGCGAGTCCTGTAATCTAGAACCCAAACCTATGAAGGCATATAACCCTCACAATCATCACAATAGAGAAATCACCCGTAGGCTAGCACACAGGCGATAGGGAACGCATTCCCTACGCTCAACATAATGGGGAAAACACCTCTAAGTTAGCACACAGGCAATAGGGAACGCATCCCCTATGCTCAACATAATAGGGAAATTACCCCTAAGCTAGCACATCGGCAATAAGGGAACGCATCCCTTATGCTCACCACATCACATACATTCTAGGCTTACAAACTCGCACAAAACGACAGAGACAGGGTGGATAGCGCTAATCCAATGGCTTTGTACCAAATTTAATACTTTGAAAATCCTCGAGTAAAATACCTTTCTCAGGGCCACGCCTTCCTCCTGATCCGGAGTTAACAATCACAACCAACATCTCATATTCAAGCCCCACGCACTTAAGTAACTATGGCTCAAGTTTAGATTTAGTTTAATCTCACTTAGCCAACGTCTCATTCAATAACAAGCAATATTCAATCATCAATGATCCAGTAATTTCGCCCTATCGATAAAATAAGCTTGTCACATATATTCATTAAAACAATGGCTTTATAAATAAATCCAATGACTACTTACCTCTCAATCAAATCAAGGTTGAGAAGCTTATCTTCTTAAGACGACGTTAACTTTAATCCTAGCAAAAGAGAGAGCGCCCAAGTATTTACAACCTCCAATATCGACTTCTAACATGCACAAAAGTTACAATTACTCAATAATAACTTAATTGAATCAAAATCAACTTCCTAAGACTTACTTGGCCCGAAAGACCTCTTATAAAAATTCCTAACTTTAAAACTTACCAACTACCGTAACCAAAAGTTGCTGGAACAGTGCTCGGTACAACCCAATTGAATAAATTAGCCTCCAATCATAATGGTAAATCCTAAAGTGAGTTCCATAACCAAAAGTCAACCCAAACTACTTAAATAATGCTTAAATAAGCAATTAACTTATTAA
This sequence comes from Trichosanthes truncata, assembly GCA_033996785.1. Taxonomy (NCBI): domain Eukaryota; kingdom Viridiplantae; phylum Streptophyta; class Magnoliopsida; order Cucurbitales; family Cucurbitaceae; genus Trichosanthes; species Trichosanthes truncata. The sequence continues at coordinate 28,045,936 of JAWPNB010000004.1, read as the reverse complement.
ATCTCTAGATTCCAAAGCCAAACACTTACCCACTGTTAAACGAGCCAAGACTACTCCGAAACGAACTCTAAAATGCCTAAAGACAACCCTCAAAGCCGCTGTCCACGCACGTAACTGCCGAAAAAACACTTCAATCACCCACAATTAGTGAGAGGGGTAGAGAGAGAGGTAGAGAGATAGACTGAAAGAGGAGGAGAGGGAGAGAACGAGAGGAAGTGGGAGAGTACGAGGAGGGGGAGAGAAGGGGAGGGACTGGGGGGAGTACGGGGAGGGGAAGAGAATGGGAGGGAGTGGGGGCAGTATGGGCAGGGGAAGAGAACGGGAGGGAGGGAGAGTTACGAGGAGAGGGAGGGGAGTTACGGAGAGAGGGAGGGGGATGAGGGTGAGGGAGAGGGGAAGTCGGGGAGACAGAGATGGGGAGATGGGAATGAGGGAGAGGGAGGGTGGCTGGAGGGATAAGGTTGGATTTTTTTTATAATTATTTGCTTATTATTATTATTTTTATTTTAAAAAAACTAATAATAATAATAATAATAAAACCAAGTATTACAAGATATGTGCACCTTTTGCATCCAAATATCATTTTGTCGAGCTACTTGATTGGTGTGACACGCAAGCGCACGTGATAGAAGTAATAATAAAACGGTATGTCTACCGAGTATCGTATCGGCTAGGATTGGTTTTTAATTCAACTAATTACCGCCAATAATGTCACTTTACTTTATTTAGAGAGCAGAAAGCAAGAGCAGATAGGTAAATTAACAACTAATCCTAGAAAGCAAGATAAATGAGAGACATAAATCGAAAGGTAATTCTATAGGTGTTGATTGCATTCTTGGACCTTAATTTACTTAATTAAGCTAGCAATTAGGCATAACCAAGTGTTTGATTCATAAGTCTAGAAGCCTAAAATTATGGAATCTCTTGTCGGTCTCCTCCAAATCTCGGGTGTAATTAATTAAATCTTGTGTCCGTCTCATTAATTAATTTTCACCCAGCATTACGAACCTTCGTCACTGACCTCTATAGATTAATTATTACTTCGGCTGTCACTCAGGTAATTAATCTATAGTAATGCATCTAGTTCTAGTCTAAGCTTATCTCTGTCGAGTCTCCACTTAGTAACTAATCAATTAGACAATGCTCAATTAATTAATCTTCAGCACTAACTCACTACAAGAATTTTAGGTTTTCGCGACGCAATATTTCCCGACGCTAACAAAATAGTGGGGAAAATAGGTATCGCCGACTCAATTTGGACCCGTCGGTATTTCCTAAGGAAAGGCCAACGGTAAATTATGTGGTCGGCCTATCCTTAAAAAAAGCCGACGGTTCGATCAAACCGTCGGCCTTTCTTAAGAAAAGGCTGACGGTTTGAATAACGGTCGGCCTTTCTGTAGGAAAGGCCGATGGTCCAATCGAACCGTCGGCATTTCATTAGGAAAGGCCGAGGGTCTAGTCGAACCGTTGGCACTTCCTAAGGAAAAACCGACGGTTCGGTTGGACCGTCGGCATTTCCTTAAGAAAACCAGACGGTCCAGATGGACCGTTGGGCTTTCGTTATTTGGAGGGGGCTCAGGAACCTCATTTTTCTTCCCCAAAAATTATTTCCCCCGTAAAAATCCACCATTTCCCCCCTTTCTCTCTACCTCCTCTCAACTTCTTCCTTCAGAGACTATCGCACCACTGCCATTGTTCAGGTCGCCGGATGCCGCCATCGACCAGGCATCCACCGTTGAACACGTCGCCGTCGTCAACTCGATTCCGACCACCCACACCACATTTTCTTCTCCTTTGGTTCTTTTTCTTCCTTTTCTTCTCGTCCACCGACTCGCTCCTAGCTGTCCACCGCCCTCCTTCCTGATTTCGACCATCACCGCCGCTAACGAGGCAAGTCATAATATATATGTTCGCCGCGGCTGCAATTTCTCATGCTTTTTGTCTTGAAATGCTCTGATTTCTTCTTTGCTGCCTTTTTCATATCTCCACAAGAAAAAGAAAATTAAAAACTATTTTAAACTCTTGAGATTTCCCAATTCTTAGATGATTTACTATGGTTCAGTAGTAAGAATTTTTTATTACAAGAAACAGAAAGTTTATTTTTAGGTTCATTTTAATGAATAATGACAAGTATATCAGAGATAGCTTGTCACAGGGCATTCTTTAGTGTCAAGCTTTTAGCTTGTTTATGAGGTGAAATTCACAGATGTATGCTTGGATATGGAGTGCTTTTTGTATTTAAAATCGTGATTTAGAGAGGCAAACATCTCAAATACTGACTTTTGCACTAAATAGAGAAGGTTGCAATATACGGTTTTAAGTTTTTACTTCTACAAGCATCTCTATCAGCCATGTACTTTCATTTGTGCTTACTTAATTCTTAATTCTTACTTATTTTTGTTTTGTTCTGTATAGGATTTCTTCCATTTTTCTAGTGGCATGCTGATTTTTTATGGTTTAGTATTATTAATGCCTGGGAAAGTGGTCTACAAATGACCATTAGAAAAAGTCCCTTTATGTTATCTTGAGTTGGTTTACTCTTGAAAGAAGTTGTCCTGAAAGTAAACGGTGAATCAAAAAGCCTAATGTTGTGAAAATCATCTTCCTTGAGGCTTAAGTTCTGCAGGTCTCTTCCTTGATTTAGTGAAGAATCTTATGATAACTTTTAAAACTTTGCTTTGATTGTTATAGTTCGTTATAATTCATTATACGTTATTTGATTACTTAAGTTTTGATATGTTCTTCATTAATTTTGAAATGTTAGTTTAATTGGATTGTTATGTGTTAGTTTTGATCTTATTGTCTTTGTTTTTCTTAGGTTGGGTTCATCCAATATTATTTTGAAGGTGGATTACATGAAGCTGGATTACATGAGAACTTTTGAAGATTGCATTCCTAGATTAGGTTTATTTTGTGTTGAATTTTATTTTTATCTTGTACGAATTTATGAACAGTGTAATCAAATTTGGCTTAATACAAGGTTTTATATGATTTATTTGGTGTACAATTCGTTTTAGGTATAACAATTTCCTAATTATATAAAATATTGAAATTATGACCAATACAAGCATTTTCTAACAGTTTATGAGATTTAGTCCACTATTTTGGTTGGCCTTTCCAGTAAAGGCCAACTAAAAATGCATGCGTTGGCCTTTATTGGAAAGGCCGACGCAAGCATATTTGGTCGGCCTTTCCTAGAAACGCCGACCAAATATGATTTGGTCGGCACAAGAATATTTGATCGGCCTTTATCAGAAAGGCCGACCAAAGTTGTTTTGGTCAGAAAGGCCGACCAAAACAACTTTGGTCGACGTTTCTAGGAAAAGCCAACCAAATCATATTTGGTCGGCGTTTCCAGGAAAGGCCGACCAAATCTCAAAGAGCGTCAGAAAAAGTTTTTCCGGCGGGGAATTGCCGACCAACCTACCGACGTGAGAATTAGCGTCGGAAAAACTATTGCCGACGGTTTTTGGGCTTTTCCCGACTCTTTTTGGAGTCAGAAAAAGTCAAAATTTTTGTAGTGACTACAATTAATTAACCAGTTATCCCACTGTCACTCGGATAGCTAATTAATTGTGCATTAAGCTAACTAGGAATCTCCTGTCGGTCTCATCCTAGTCTTACCTCAATTAATTAACGAACACAATCTAAGGGCATTAAGCCTAAGATGCATAAATGAACATAAACACTTAATCAAACCAAAATCACAAACTAAATTAAGTAAAATTAAGTACAATGATCCAAGAATTACAACAACCCATAGAATTTAGGGATTTAACTAAATATATTAAAAAATTATAAATCAAAAACCCCTAATTACAACCGCTAAAATAATTATAAATGAAAGGAAAAGGGAAAGAAAGTGTAAACGAAGGACAATCCCGCATTCTTGAGGTGATCAATCTCAAACCTGAGCTCCAAGGTCTTTAATTTCGCTCCAAAACGCTCACAAATCCTCCCAAATACCCTCAAATATTGTATGGAGTCGAGATTAGGGCTAGAACCCTCGAATTGGCTTGTGCAACATCTCTTCTCTTCTTGGCTCTCCATAATGGCCCGAAATAGCTCCAAAATGACTAAAAGAATGAGCATATAAATTTATCAAAAGCTATCTTGAATAAGCTTTTTTTTTTAACATTTTTCTCCTTTGTATGAACAAAATCATTCATAATCACGGTTTTTTTCTTTTAAAAAAATTTACAACCTATGAAAATTCCAAAACACTTTTTAAATCAATTACTATTTTTACCAAATCAATTGCACTTCTTACGTTCAAAAAAATGGATTTCTTAAGACAACTAGATTTATCCAACAAACTTTTAACGACTAACTTTTTAAAAAAAAGTTTTGGTAACCAAAATAAATACCTTTCAATTATTTTCATAAAAAAATAAGAGTCATGCATTTTCTTAAAAATTGACCTTTTTATAAATGGGTTGAGTAGTGTACTTGAGATAGGTTAATATTACTCTCAAAGTACATGAAAATATTTCTATCAAAAGGTTTAATGTAAAAAAATAAAATAAAATAAGTTTAAAATATTTGCAATCCTATGATGGATTTGAGAAAATGTAAAACTTCTTAAATTCTTGAGGTGAGGAATTTTCATATTTGGTAGTTTGTAATTCCAATATTGCATCAATTGATGGCTAATAACCCCACTCAAGTTGGCCAAATACTTGTTCACTCTTGAAGTTTAAGATATGACTAATTGAGACACTTTAAAAATAAAATCAACAAAACAAATTTTCTTTTAATGTCAAAGGACTTTGTTTTTTTCTCTAATTAAAATTAATCAAGATAACATGAGATAACCAAGATTTGGTAATCGTTTTTACGGGTGTTGTAGGGTGCTAATATCTTCCCTATGGACAAAAGATCCCCGAACCTAAACTCTGTTTTCATAGACCTTTTCTTTTTAAATCGGTGACCAATCACACCCTAATAATGATTGGTGGTGACCCAAATTCTTTTCTAAAAAGACCCCTTTTTAGATGAATGTCGGCCGCTCTGTGTCGCAATATGGCAGCGACACACATGAGAAGGAATATTTTCAGTTAGGATGACAGTGCTACATGGCTATTTTCTAGAGGTTGGGAGAATGATTTAAAAAGGGTCGAGGGAATATTTGAGAGGGAACTTTTTCCATTTTTCAAACTAGAGAAGAAATTCTTATAGAGAGAACTCGATGGAATGGCTTCAAATGCCTAAAGAGAAAGAATAAGCGTTAGAGTTATTTTCATGGTTAGAGGTATAACAATACGTTACTCGGTTTCCAGTCCAAAGAAGAAGGCACTGTGCAAATCAGAGGACTAGTCGAAGGATTTGCAAGAAGCATGAGGCTGAAGAAGAAGATAATAGACAGAAGACGAAGAGAAACCTTCATGAAGCATTGGATCCTTATAGATCCAGAGGGTTGAGTTGTGATTTGTATTTCTTCTCTTCTTTGTTTTCTTTATAGATTATGAACCCATATGTTATCATGTATGATTCCATGATGCAGCCAGTCATGTTGTGAGGATAGCGTCTCAACGCTTTCCCAATTTTTATAAATACCAAGTTTTGAGCTACGATTGAAGAAGGCCAATGGAGAAAGACTTAGCTATTTCCGAAAATTGAGTTTGAGGGATGTGGGAGGAAATTCTTTGGAACACAAGGAGGAGTTTTGACTCTCGAGATCGTGATATTGCAATGAGAACGGAGCTCACATGACGCATTAGTTCTTTCTCATTCCCTTTTCTTAATATTTTTGTTATGGCTTTGTATGCAAGTTTAGGAGTTGGTATAGTGACTATGAGTAGCTAAATTTATTTTCTTAGGGCTAAATGGAGCCGTTAGGCTAAACAATGTGTTGATGTGAATGATTTGAACTTTTTTATTTCTTTCTATTCTTGCAATGGTGTTATTAATGCTTATGAACTTTTGATCAGAGTTTATTTTCTCTTGATTGATCTGAATTTATGCTTGAAAAAGATTAATTTAGATTTGATTTCGATTGCATGACTAGTAGTTACTCTAGCATGAAAGTTACTATAGTTCTACTGGAAATCATTAAAGAAAATGTTCTTAATGTCGTGCATGCTTATTAAAGGTTGGACAGATATGTTGGTTTTATAATTGTGCATGAGAATCAATTATCTTGATAGGGCTAGTTGTCATTTGAATTTCTTGATTTTTAGCATAAATATACATTAGTTTATCATCCCTTCAATTAACTTGTTAGCTTAATAGGTGAAGTTTAGTCCTTAAGATAGTCTTTCTCCTAATTGTCTCACATTTTATCTAGTTGTATTTTTAAATAATTTCATTCGTCGTTTGATTTCCATCTCTAAATAAAATTGGATGGTTAAATTCATGGTAATTAATTAAATTAAATAACTCAATTCTGTGGATGATACTCGTACTCTATCTCACTATATTAAAACTTGACTCGTGCACTTACGGTTTTGCACTTTTAAGCAACAAGTTTTTGACACCGTTGCAGGGGATTGGCGTTTGTTTAATTCATTTGATATTGTGGAGAAACCATTCGGTCTTACTTTAGAGTGTATTTATCCTTTTTTTTTGTTCGTATATTTTCTTTACTTTATTTTATTTTATTATTTTTTTATTATCTTTATATTTTTTAGTTTTATGTGTTGATTTGTGCATAGTTTTAATTGTGTTTTTCTTTTGCTGCTTTATTTGGGCGTAAATTGTGCATGCGAAGTAATAAGGAGGATAATCTTGTTCCTTTTGATCCTGAAATTGACAAAACGTATAAAAGGAGATTAAGAGGAAGCAAAGAGAAAATTGAGGATATGGTCGAATAACAGGAGGAACCTAAGGCCATTAGAGACTACTTCCAGCCCACGTTTCTTGCTGCGCAGCCCGAGATTGTTCATGTGCCCATTAATGCTAATAATTTCGAGATCAAAACATGCCTAATTCAAATGCTCAGAGATAATTCTTTCAAAGGACATCCCTCTGAAGATTCGAATTCCCACTTAAGATCTTTTATCGAAATTTGTAGTACTGTGAAAATGAATGGTGTTCCGGCTGATGCGATTCGCTTTGAGTTTTTTCTTTCTCTTTGTAGAATAAGGCAAAATATTGGCTAGAATCTTTACCCCCTGGAAGCATCACTACTTGGGAGGAATTGGCCCAAGCCTTCTTGAACAAAATTTTTCCACCTTCAAAAACCTTGAGACTGAGGATGGAAATTGGTACCTTCAGACAACATGAAGGAGAACAAATGTTTGAGGCTTGGGAACGTTACAAAGACCTCCTAAGGAAGTGTCCACAGCATGGATACCCAGATTGGCTGCAAATTCAATTATTTTATAATGGATTAACTAGCAGTAATAAATCTCTTTTGGATGCAGCTGCTGGGGGATCTATCTTTTCCAAGACAGCTGAGGAGGCTCATACATTGCTATAAGATATGGCAGCCACTAGTTATAACTGCCCATATGAATGGTCAACTTCGAAGAATGTGGCTGGTCTTTATGAGATTGATGAGGTAAGTTCCTTGAAATTTCATGTGGCATCTCTGAAAAACTTGTAGGAATAGGAAATTCTTAATTCATTGCTTTGATTGTAGCTGCTAACAATTCCCAATTCTGTGAGGATTCTGAAATTGAGTAAGCTCAATATGTGAACAACAGGAACTTTGGATATAGAGGAAACCATATGCAAAATCAATTACCCACCCATTATCATCCAGGTTTGCGTAATCATGAGAATTTCTCTTATGCCAATAATAAGAATGTTTTGCAGCCCCCTCCAGGTTATGCATCAACATCTCAACAGCAAGAGAAGAAACCTTCCATCGAAGACCTGTTAGGAGCGTTCATTACTAAATCTAGAAACAGAACAAACCAATTGGAAAATTCAGTAAGTAGTTAGGAGAAAACCATCAAGAACATGGAAGTGCAGATTAGTCAAATTGCATCCACCTTGAATGCAATGCAAAAAGGTAAATTTCCTAGTGATAGGGAGGGTAATCCGAGGGTTTCAGCCCTAATCTCGATTCCAAGCTACAATTGAGGGTTTTGAGAGCAATTGAGAGCGTTTGTGGAGCATTTTTTGAAGATTCAAAGCTTGAGGGACGTGGAGATCATGACGAAAATGCGGGATCGACCATCGTTTGCTAATTTCTTCATTTTCCTTTAGTTTTAGTTTATGTTTTGTGGCTGTAAATTAGGAACTTAGAGGTTTAATTGTATGAATCTAAGTATCTATGTTCCTAATACTTGGGATTTTTATATGAATTGAATTAATTTCTATTAGACTTGAGGTTTTAATTAACTAAATATCTTGATTGAATGGTTTTGTTTCATTCATGTTTTTATGTATTTAATGCTTATAATCTCTTGATCACGGATTATTTGTTTTATTGGTCTGAATTTGTGCTTGAAAAAGTCTTGTTTAGACTAGAACTTAATTGCATGACTATTTGTAAATTCTTGCATGAAAGTGGAGAATTCTCTTAGAAGCCCTTAAAAGAAGTTGCTTAATGCCTTGCATGCTATTAAAATCTAGATAGAGATATCAGATTTATAACATTGTATGAGAGTTAATTGTACTTGAAAGAGTCAGTTATACCCTCAGTTCTTTGCTTATGGAATGTTTGCGTGACAAATCTTGGTAGCTTTGGCTGTAAGTCTAATTGGTGAAATTGATTTCCTAGGATATTTCTCTCCTATTGTTTCGATTTATCTTATGCTTTCTAGGTTTACTCTTTAGTTTAGCTTGTTTGCATGTGATTTCTTCTCTAAATAAAGTTAAGTGAGAGTAATTGCGGTATTTAAATGAACTAAGAAATTCAATCCCTTTGATCGATCCTGACCACTATTATTACAAATTTTAGAGGTTTAGGTTTATAAATATATTTGATAGAGCCTTCGACAAGCTCTTTATCAGTTTTATGTTATTATTGCCATTTTACATTATCACATTTTCAACCAAAACATCATTTGTGTTATCTTATTCTGTCTTTGTACTACTCATTTATAGTTATTTGTTAAGCATCATTTTTCATGTGGATTTGACCCTGAAGTACTCTTCTTGTATTACTTGTTAGGACTTAGTGTCACACTGGTGTCTAGTGTTCTAAGTGACAAATTATGTGTGGACAACGCATGGTTTAGTTATTTCTAGAAGTTTTATTTGCGCAAAATTATTCATTTTACGCTTGACACAGAACACCATTCCACAACTCCATAACACAGATCTAACCATTAAATGTGTTATTAATTAGTGTCACACTGGTGTCTCATTAAACGGTTAGTTATTTATCCTTATGTTTCAAGTTGTTAAACTTAAGAACTCCATTGTGTTTTGATATATATGTATAAATAAACATTATTAATAACTTATTAAATGATGATTCACATAATTGAAAACTTATATCAAATTATATGTTAAGGTAAAAAATCTAACAAAGTTCATTACTTTAGTGCTTACCAAATACATAAATTAAATTTCTAAATCTGAAATATATACAAATTTTTTTGGAGAAAAATACACTTATGGTCCTCAAGTTTGAGTTTGGTGTCTTTCATAAAATTTCAAAAGGTAGTTTTTGAGGTTTAAAAAATGGTTCCAAATTGTCATTGAACTCATTTGACTATTAGTTGACTGATGAGAAGATGATGTAATAGTTAAGTTTTTTTTTTTGAGTTCAATAGCTAAATTGTTTGTACTTTGTTGTCTTGACAAAAAATATTAATTTTATATTCATTTAGGCTTATGTGGCATGTCTCTTCTCTTTCATCTCTCTCATTCTTTCCTTCTTCCCTTTGCTTCTCTTCCAGTGGTTGATGCTATCCATCTTAGACCACCATTGCACACTACACCAACCACCCTTTCCGTTGACCACTACTAACCATCGCTGTGATGAACGTTGCTTTTATCCCAACAATTAAGGTGTGCAACACAATTTGAAAATTTAAGTCGAATGATCAAAAGTCGATTCCATTTTTGTATAGTTTCAATCGGAGTCAGTTTTGCTAAACAAAATCGACCAGTCGGTCAGTTGACAAGTCCAATAAGAGCTCATTATTAAAAAATAAATTATATATGTATGGCCTTAAATGTCGCTTGCTGCTGCAGCAACTTCGTCCTTGGAAAGACCATCATGGTCTTCCTGAGGATGGTTAAATTAATTTGTTTTCAAATGTTTCTTCCTTCCTCATTCGCTCCTTTCTTTCTTACTCACTTCTTCTTTTCTTCTTTCTTTCTTCCTTCTTTTTCTTCTTTCTTTCTTCTTTTCTCTTTGCTAAGAAAAATATTCAAGAGGCAAATGACAACGTTTTACAAATAAAAAGAAATGAGAAATTGAGAGATTCCAGAACTATTGATTGAGGGTTTTGTCCTCACCTGGCCCTTGCGTGTATCAATCAATTGTTGCCACGTTTATTATCTTGTAACAAATTCTGTATCAATTAATATTTTGTTATTCCTCCTTCTTTCTATTTAAAGAAGGCCTTCTACAGTAATAACATAGAGCAGTATTACACTCTCGATTCCTCTGTTTTCCTCTTTCCTTCATTCCTTAAGTTGGTATCAGAGCTAATAGATCATGGAGAATACCTCGTTGAATGCTTCCTCTGCGGACATCTCTTCCATTGCTACACCTGTGGTAATTCCTTCAGCGAATAGAACCAATACCACTTATGCAAGTTGTCCCTTGAATCAACTCCTCAACCAGATTACTTCTATCAAAATGGATAGAAATAATTTCCTTCTATGGCAAAATTTGGCCCTTCCAATTCTCAGAAGCTACAAATTATTTGATTTTCTAAGTGGAGATAGACCTTGCCCACTAAAATTCATTGTTGCAGAAGTCGAATCGAACAATGATGGTACTGCTAGGCCTCAGAAAATAAATCCTGAATATAGCTCGTGGATTGCTATAGACCAACTCCTTCTTGGGTGGCTCTACAATTCAGTGACTGGAGACATAGCAACACAGGTAATGGGTTTTCAAACCTCAAGAGAGCTATGGGTTGCTGTTCAATAACTCTTCGGCATTCAATCAAGAGTAGAGGAGACTTATCTCAAGCAAGTTTTTCAACAAACACGTAAGGGGTCTTTAAAAATGACTGAGTATTTAAAAATTTTGAAAGGATATGCTGATAATCTTGCCCTAGCTAGCAGTCCTATTTCTACCAAGGATCTTGTTTGACAAGCTTTAACAGGTCTAGATAAAGAATACAATCCTATAATTGTCACTCTTCAAGGCAATGCAAATATCTCCTGGTTCGAGATGCTAACAATATTGCTAACCTACGAAAAACAGCTGGAATATCAACACAACCTTAAACGGCTACCGTGGAAGAGGACGTGGTCGTTGGGGAGGTAATTCAAATTCATCTACGTCTTCTAACAATGGTAATCAAACTATTTATCAAGTGTGCAACAAAGTAGGACATGTTGAGGCCGTTTGCTACTATCGCTTTGATGAAAATACTGGCCCTCAGCTAAGTCAACACAAAAGTGCTGACTCTTCCTCCCCATCCTCTCCAGGCAACAATGGAAAATAGAGGAATCAAAAGTATAATACTGCTCTATATTATTACTGTAGCAAGCCTTCTTTAAATAGAAAGAAAGAGGAATAACAAAATAATAATTGATACAAAATTTGTTACAAGAGAATAAATGTGGTAACAATGGATTGATACACGCAAGGGCCAAGTGAGGAAAAAACCCTCAATCGATAGTTCTGGAATCTCTCAATTTCTCATTTCCTTCTATTTGTAAAACGTTGTTGTTTGCCTCTTGAGTATTTTACTTAATATCAAAATTGCTTATCTATATCCCATGTTGGTAAATCTCATCTTCAAGCTTCTGATGGTTTTTTGAACTTGGAAAATATACTTTGTGTTCTCCATATTGCTAAAAACTTAGTTAGTGTATCTAAGTTAAGCAAAGGATAACAATATCATTGTTGATTTTCATGTTGATTTTTGCTTGATAAAGGACAAGGCTACGGGCCATATTTTTCTGAAAGGAACACTCCTTGATGGCCTTTATCGGCTTGATCGTGTGGCTGGTTCTTGGGAACAAATTTTGGGCACTTCAACGACATTGAATAATTCTTCTTTGATGAGTTATCATGATATTGAGAGGTCATTTTCTTCTAGTCCTCCATATGTTAATGTAGTTATGACCAAGTCCGTATGGCATAAGCAGCTTGGTCACCCTTCTGTTAAGGTCCTAGAGCATATCATTAGTGATTGTAATTTGTCGTGCCAATCTAATGAAGATCTTAAATTCTGTGATGCTTGTCAATTCGAAAAATCTCATGCTCTTCTATGTACAAATTCTTTCAATCGAGCTTCCAAAATGTTTGAGCTAATACATACTAACCTTTGGGGCCTGGCACCAGTCCTGTCTTCTGATAGTTATCGGTACTATATTCATTTTTTGGATGATTTCACACGATTTACATGGATTTTTCCTCTAAACAAAAAAACGACACCATACTTGCCTTCAAGCAATTCATTTCAATGATACAAACTCAGTTTGACTCCCGAATTAAAGCCTTACAGTCTAATGGAGGGGGAGAATATCAACATGTTCATTCACTATGTCAAGATCTTAGCATCCAAGTTCGTATCTCTTGCCCATATACATCAACCCAAAATGGTTGTGTTGAGAGAAAGCACAGACATATAGTGGAAACCGGCCTCACTCTTCTCGCTCGGGCGTCTATGCCTCTGAATTTCTGGTGGGATGCATTTACAACCGTTGTTAGCTTATCAATGGCATGTCGTCTTCTATTCAGAGTAATAAAACTCCTATGGAGCTACGAACTGGAAGGAAGTTGAGCTATTCTTCGTTAAGGATCTTCGAATGTGCCTACTTCTCATGCCTACGACCATATCATCACCAAAATTTCAATTCCACACGCTTAAATGCGTATTTGGGATTCAGTACCTGTCATAAGAGCCATCGGTGTCTCGGTCCCTATAGTAAAATATTTATTTCACGGAATGTTATTTTTAATGAGTCTGATTTTTCTTTTGTCTTTAGTTTTGGTTCAACAGGGGCTAGTGAATCCTCATCCTCGCATGGTCCATTTTCCTCAATAACCAACTTGTTCCCTAGCCCACCTATACCACCTCACGTTGTTGACCAACCCAATACAAAAGACAGGCCCAAGGCTATAGCCCCTCCGTTTAACCTTGAAAACACATTCACATATCCCACTACTTTCACACCAAATCCTAATAATTCACCTTTCAGTCCTGTACTCTTGCCACATGTTCAAGACCTATCACCCTCACATCAAACTCCCATCTCACCTTGTCGACCCACCCCATCAGCATTCTCTGTACCAACTCCTCTTTCGTCTCCTTCCACTGAAGACTAGAGTAATATACCTTCTGATGTTGCACCTTCACAACCAGTTCAAAATGCTCATCCTATGGTCACTAGAGGAAAGTCTAGGATCTTCAAGCCCAACGTTTGGGCAACATCCAAAAGCATTGACTGGTTGATCATAGAACCTACTCGGGTTGATGTCACTCTTCGAACTCCACAGTGAAAATCCTCCATGAACGATGAATATGCCGCGTTAATTCGAAATCATACATGGGTTCTTGTTCCCTCCAGCGCATCGCAGAATGTCGTAGGCTACAATGGGTTTTCTGGTGGAAGTGTAATCATGATGGGTCAATCTTGCATTACAAAGCTCGATTAGTTGCCAAAGGGTTTCATCAAAACCCTGGAGTTGATTGTTGTGAAACCTTCAACCCTATCGTTAAAGCATCTACCATCCGGATTGTTTTACACTTGGTCGTGTCAAATGAATGGGCTCTATAACAGCTAGATTTTAATAATGCGTTCCTAAATAGAATACTAAAAGAAAATGTATTTATGATGCAACCGCCTGGGTTTGAAGACAAATTTGTTCCCAACTATGTTTGCAAGTTAAACAAAGCGTTATATGGGCTTAAACAAGCACCAAGGGCCTGGAATGATGAACTTAAAGCTGTCTTACTGTCTTGGGGTTTTAGAAATTCTTAATCAGATACGTCTCTGTATATTCTCCAATCAGGTACTCAAATTACATTGTTGTTGATCTATGTGGATGATGTAATTCTTACTGGTAGTGAAGCATCAAAAAATACTAATCTTGTAACTGCCTTGGATAGTTGGTTTGCCCTGAAAGATCTTGGAAGATTGAGTTTTTTCCTAGGCATTCAAATTGATTATCTGTCAACTGGTATTCTGCTGAGTCAAGCGAAATATATCAATGACCTTCTACACAAAGTTCTTAATGGAAAGTTGCTCGTGAGGTATGTACTGTCCTTTGAGCAGGTAGCTGATTGTCTTATTAAATCACTAAGTCATTCTCAGTTCTACTATCTCTGGTCCAAACTTGGTTTGGTTGACCCACCCTCTCGTTTGAGGGGGATGTTAAGGAAAATACTCAAGAGGCAAACGATAGCGTTTTACAAATAGAAGGAAATGAGAAATTGAGAGATTCCAGAACTATCGATTGAGGGTTTTGTCCTCACTTAGCCCTTACGTGTATGAATCAACTGTTGCCACCTTTATTCTCTTGTAACAAATTCTATATCAATTATTATTTTGTTTTTCCTCATTTCTATTTAAAGAAGGCATGTTACAGTAATAATATAGAGCAGTATTACACTCTCGATTCCTCTGTTTTCCTCTTTCCTTCATTCCTTAAGTCTCTTCTCCATTTCTTCTTTCTTTCTTCTTTTTATCTCTTTGATATTTCTTCTTTTTTTCTCTTCATTTTCTCTCCTCCTTTCTTCTCCCTTTCATCTATTCTTCTTTTTTTCTTCTTTTGTTCTCCCTTTTTCTATTTTGAGGAGCTATGCACAATTCTATCCATAGGCATTGCATATGAGGTACACAATTTCTAACCCAACTTTTCTTAACAAATAAACTCTTATTTGATGTAAGACATTAGAGTATATTGTAAAAGTATAAATTTGATGTGTAATTTCTCGTGTACATATCCTCTCTTCCTTCATTATTATTCATCAAGAATAGCCATTCACCCAAGCCAAAATCAAGCATCAACAAGTTTATAAAGTATTTTAAAAAAAAAAAAAATGAAACGAGAGGGGGCTTATGGCTAAATTGGACCCTTATTGCAAAATTTACAAGGGCCCTTACTGAAAATGCTGACTTGAGTCTTTGCTGGATTGGTGCTAGAGGGGCCTTGATGTTGCATATTTGAAGTCCAAGGGATCCTAGATCTGAGCCGAGTTTCACTTGAGTTTATAGATATATACATAAGCTCTTTTAAAAAAGGACCATAGTAATTGCTAAAATGAGAATGAATCGAGGGATATAAGGGTTTAATTAGAGAGAGAAGATCAACTTTTTCGTGCTATATTGTAAATGTCAACTCTTTCCTGATGGGGAGGGCCCTTACCTTTGCAAAAAAAGGATGGTTAATTTTAAATTTTAATTTTTGTAGAAAAATCAGCTTTAACGATTTTTCAGTTTTAGTTTTTAGCCTTTACTTTCAATTTTGAATGAATTTTAATTATCTTATTTTCGAATTACATCTTATATGTTATTTAAGTTTAAATTTATTTTCAAATCTTGTTTTCGATTTATTTTTAAGTATTCGGTATTCCTTAATTTTAGTGTTCATTCTTTGGTCATTTATCAAAACTCATATTTAAATTTGTACATCTATACCGTGATCTCTCTTTCTACGTCTATTATTATTTCTACTCTTGAAATTGTAAGCCCATCATTAAAAATACAGTTTACAACTAAGATGTGATTTTGATAAGGAAAAAATTGTGCAGCCCACTTTTTTACCATTGGATTTGAAAATTTTTTGTTTTGTTTTGTTTTTTTTTTTTTTTTTTTAGAAAAGTGTGTGGCTTAGATGTGGGCTGCACAGACTTTGGGTGCTGTCCAGGCAGCACCCAAGTCTTGCCCTTTTGATAATCAAAAAGTATATATATAATCTAATATTCTCCATTTTTATATGAACATTTTTACATCAACCGGAGTACGAGACAAAGTGACAAATAAATAACACTCTAGTTTCAATTCAACTAAAACTACACCAAACACATCCACCCCCAATATAAGAACCGCATCCCTAGAACGACGCCGTTCCACTCTCACTCCCATTCAAACCGCCGCCATGCCAGAAGGACTACGGTCATCAGCAGGACTCGGACTCCCATCGGCAGGCTCAATCCTCCTCATCATGAACCCAGCCGGCTTCCCTGACGGATCGTCCTCGTCATTGTACATGTAAGCAAACCCCCCATGCCTAGTCAGATCCATCCCCGCCATCTCATCCTCCCTTGAAATCCTCAGCAGTTTCGCCTTCTTCAGCCCATAAAACAACCCCCCCATCGTCACCGACACCCACCCCACTATCGCCACTATCTCCACCAACTGCGCCGCCAGCAGCCTCCCTCCGCCGCCCATCAACAGCCCGAACGGCCGCCCTGCCTGATACACCTCCGCCACATACTCCTTTCTAGCAAACAGGCCCGTGAATATCAGACCCCACGCCCCGCACCCCCCGTGCAGTTGCGCCGCCTCCAATGGGTCGTCGTAGCTGACCCTCTCCGCTAGCTTGTTGAACCCGGTTAGAACCCAGGACGCTACGAATCCGCATATCACCGCCGCCCATGGCTCCACCACGGCGCAGCCGGATGTGATGGCTGCGAACCCGCCTAATAGGCCGTTGCAGACGTCGATTACGTTCCAATGGCCGACTAAGAGTCGTTTTGTGAAAAGGGTTGTTAGGGCGGCTGTGCATCCAGCTAGTGTTGTGGTGACTCCGGTTCGGCCGATAGCGCTCCATTGGCCGTAGTAGGGGCGGCCGTCATTGTATGATTTGGAGATGGTTAGGAAGGAGCCGGGGTTGAAGCCGTACCAGCCGAACCAGAGGAGGAATGAGCCAAGGACTACTAAGGAGGCACTATGACCGCGGAGGACGACGGACCGGCCGGAGCGGTCAAACCGGCCGATTCGGGGGCCTTCAATTAGGGCGCCCCACAGACCGGCTATGCCGCCGACCATGTGGACCACACCCGACCCTGCGAAGTCGATTACGCCTGAGTTGAATAGGAGGTTATTCGATCGAATTGGGCTGGCCCACCCGTCGCCGGACCAGAACCAATGGGAGACTATGGGGTAGACGAAGCCAGTTAGGACAGTGGAGTAGATGAGGTAGGCTACGAATTGGGTTCTCTCGGCTATAGAGCCGCTTGTAATGCCTATTAAGAATATGAATGAAATATTAAATTTAAATAGTAACGTGTTAAGTTTAAACATTTGAAATATTAAAATTTTTAATTTAGTGATGATTTAACTTAGTAATAAACTAAAAGTTCTGAATTTAAGTTCTTATTTGAATTTTGTAATGTCATATTAATATTAATAAAAGTAACTTTCTCTGCACTAAGAATATGAATAAAATATTAAATTTACCTGCGGCTGCAATAGCAAAGGCCCATTGGTAGAGGAAGAAGCTATAGTCAGTGGTGGGGTTAGGAAAATTGGAGAGGCCAAAAAAGTGGCGGCCGATGAAGGAGTTGGAAGGGGCACCAAAGGCGAAGGCAAAGCCAAAGAGGTAGTAGGAGAGGCCACCGGCGGCAGCGTCGAGGACGTTGGTGAGCATGATGTTCATTGTGTTTTTGGCACGGACCGAGCCAGCGCAGAGCATGGCAAAGCCGAGCTGCATGGCGAAGACGAGGTAGGCGGAGAAGAGGAGGTACGTATTGTCGACGGCATACGTGGTGGAGCTGAAAGTGGTGGCGACGGTGTTGAACCTTGAGCATAGGAACTCGGCTATGGCGGTGGAATTGGTGGTGGCTGTGGAGCCGAGGAGCGACGCCAAATCGGAAGTTTGGCAAGAAAGAGTGGCCATGGTGAGAGCTTCGAAAATGGCCAAAAAGGAAAATGAGCGTGGGTGAGGGATGGAGAGAGTGTTTGGTTGAGCTTTATAGAGGAAAGTCAATTTCTCTCTCGCATGGAAGACTTTGATTTTATTTTAAAAAATAATAATTTTCTTTCATTTTTTTCCTTTTTGTTTTATTTTAATGACGTATTATGATAATAAAGAGATTTAAGATTAAATTATTACAAATTTGCCTCATAAAATTTCATTTTTGTGTTTATTAATAATTTGATTCTTGTACTTTAATTTAAACATTTTCTAATCAATACCTTAGGTCCCGGTTGATAACTATTTCTTTTTTTGAAAATTGTACTTGTTTTTTCACAACTAATTTTCTTATAAGAACTTTCATCTTTCTCAAGGAAACATTTCGATTCTTAGCCAAATTTAAAAAACAAAAAAAAGTTTTTAAAAACTAATTCATTTTAGTTTTCAAAACTTGGTTTAGATTTTGAAAATATTTGTAAAAAGTAGATAACAAAACAAAGAAATCTATTAGTAAAAGTGGCGTTTATAAGCTTAATTTTTAAAAACAAAAAACCAATTAATAGTTATTAAATGAGAGTACTTTAACTTTCAATTTTATGTTTAATAGTCTTTTGTATGTTAATTTAGTGCTTATGAGATACATGCTAACCACTGTATTATATTTAAGGATTATGTGATTGGCTAATTTTTGAAAATTTAGAGATGGAACTTATAATTTAACCGATATTTAAATATATGCTATTTTGATCACCAAAACTATAAGGGGCTGTTTGGGGCACTGAGTGAGTTATAATAACATAGGTTATAATAGTCTGTGGATTATCATAATCTGTGAAATAATATAATATTATTTAAAATGCAGAGTTGTTTAGTCTGGGGTTATAATAGTCAGTGTTTGGGGTGCAGAGTACTCCACAGGTTATTATAACACGGGTTATTATAACCCTTGCCCCAAACAGCCCCTAAAATATTATACTTTAGTCTTTTTAATTATTATGTTATAGTAAACTTTCAAAAAAGTTATAATTTAGTTCCTAATTTTTTGCATAAAAGACTGTTGTATAATCTTCTCGTTAAGTTTTCCTTGATCATTAACAAAAGTTCAAATTTGTTTGAGAACACAAGAACGTGTAACTTACAAGCATTTTTCTTTTTTGAAACAATGTGATTTCAAGCTCTTGATAATGTAAATCATCAAAAGACATACATATGTAGCTTCTGTTATTTACTTTGTAGAAAATTAATAGTAAGAAAAAAATAAATTTTTATGCAAAGTTTAATGACTAAAATAAAATTATTAAAAGTTTAGATATAAAAATAGAATAATTACAAAATTCATAAACTAATGCCCCATTTGATAACCATTCGGTTTTTGGTTTTTGAAAATTAAACTTCTTTTCTCCTAATTTCTCTAAAATGGTTTTCATCTCTTTTAAAGAAACATTTAAATTCTTGGGAAAAAATCAATTTTGACCCTAAACTTGGCAGGTTGTATCAATTTTAACCCTGAACTTTCAATTTCATCAATTTAGACCTCAAACTTGGCAGATTGTATCAATTTTAACTCTGAACTTTCAATTTCATCAATTTAAACCTCAAACTTGAATAAGTATATCAATTTACACTCTCGATTAAATTTTTGTTTCAATCACCATTAGAAAGGTTTCTCACATATGCCCAAAACCACTTATTGCTATATGATATGTACTTGTTTATTATTTTTTAAAAAAAATTACCAAAAAATAATTAAATCATTCCAAATCGGGTCGCCACCATCATGAAAACTACAAACTTGACTCTCGAAAGTAGGACCCATACGAAAACAAATGGACTCTTGTGTTCCCCCTCGCTTTTGGTGTTGATACCAACAACGACGAGTATAACAAAGATCCAAGCCATGGCGGTTTTGTCGACTTTGGTGGTGAGGAGTTTAAGCTCGACTAAAATGCGGGAGAGAACAGGAAAGATAGTGATGGACAAAGTGGCGCCATGAACACAATGAACTGGTCATAGCCGAGTTTATCAGCCTCATCGATAGTCTTATGTGGGATTAAAGTGACATCGACGCTAGAGAGGAAGGGGACAAACATTCCAACGAGGCGCCAATTGGAGGACAAATCAAGCTCAAGACTGATGAGAAATTAAAAAAAAAAAATATTGGAAACCGATTCAAGAATGAGAGTATTCCATTGAGGAAAAATATGATATAAATAAGCTTTGTTTCTACTAAAAGCCGATAGATCGAGTAGAATCCCACCTTAAAATTGGAAAATTCTTGATTGATTAAATGAAAAAAAAAATCAGCAAAATCAGAGAAAATAAGAAGTGAAGAAAAAGTCATGCTCTAAAATTGAAAAACATTATAGCGAGTTTACTCCAATTTTCTTTAGCAATTTTTTTTAAAAATAATAACAAATATGTATTTGTTATAGAGCAACACGTGGTTTTGGACATGTGTGGGAAACCTTTTTAATGAAGATTGAAATGAAAACTTAATTGATGGTGTAAATTGATACATTTTGTGAAGTTTGAGGTTTAAATTGATGAAATTGAAAGTTTTGGGTTAAAATTGACACAACCTGCTAAGTTCGAGGTTTAGATTGATGAAATTGAAAGTTCATGATTAAAATTGATACAACATGCAAAGTTCAAGGTTAAAAATGATTTTTTTCCCTAATTTTTTTATAAAAAAAACAAGTTTTTGAAAACTTTTTTTTTTTAATTTTTTAAAACTCGACTTAATTTTTGAAACGTATGTAAAATGTAGATAACAAAACAAGAAAAATCATAGATGGAAGTAGAATTTATACTTAATTTTCAAAAACTAAATAGTTATCAAACGAAGCTTAAATAATAGAATCTTTCAACTATTAAAGACAAAAATATAATAATCATAAAAGTTAAAAGTTTATGGTGGAGTAATAGAATTTACACGTAATAGAAAACTATTACAAGTAGATATTTTAAATTTTATTTTTCTAATAGTCGTCATATATATTTTAGAATTCAAACATTAACTAAACTATATATTTAATAACATCACACCACATAATAATAAAATAATGATTATAAAACGTCATCATATTTATTTATTTATGGAAATAATTTTTTAAAAAAAGAAAATTTAAATAAAAAAAATTGTGTGGTCCTAGAAAGGAGAGTTAGGAAGCATACAACGCATAGGTTCAATTATTGGATGGAAGATAGGGAGAAGAGTAACAAAATAGCAACCATGTGGCAAGAATCTTTGGAATTGCTTGAAGTGACAAGTGACTAATAGATGAAAAATTATTGAATGAAGTCGTTGCAATATGGTTGTCTTCTAATAATCGTTAGATGCATATTCGAAAAATGTTCTCTAATAACCATTGAATACTTATTCAAAATATATTTGTAGTTTATTTCTCATACATTCAACGGTGTAAAACTACCACTTTATATAATGTAGTGACCTCTTCCAATAATTTCTCCTAATAATAGAGAGACTTTCAAGTTATGTAACATGAGGCAACAACTTAGGATGCTTTTGGTCACAATTTTAATAAGTCTAATTCATCAAAATTGAAATTTAAAAAATCTGAATTTATATAATGTGTTTAAATTATACAAATAAATTGGTTATAAAAAATTAGAACTATGTAGTTTGTATAATATGTTTTTAAATTGTACATATAAATAGGTTTAAAATTTGTAAATATTAGTATGTGATATAAAAATATCAATTTCTTTAACTTGAATTTGTACAACATGGATTATTTATATAGTGGAGAGACTTAACAAATTCTTGCATCAACATAGATTCAACTTCTTAATTCAAAATTTTTTTCTTATGGGTGGGTTACACATGCAGTCCAAGCTGCATCCAAGTATTTTCTTTTAATTTAATCTAATTATTCTCAGATCATTTGACATGGGTGAAGGGTAGGGGTGGCGACTATTTTCTAACAACAATAAAATTCTTTTTATAATATATTTTAAATTTAATTTCAGCGTTATATATGTGTGTGTATATATATTGTAAAAAATGAGGATCATAAAAGTCAACTATCATGTTATTTACAAGATAGAGTTTGATATATTTCATTTTCACTGTTTGATGAAATGGTTTAATAAATTGATTTCATATTATGAAAGTGTCATAAATTTAATTAAATGTTGCTTGAAAAGTCCGCCATTCGTAATTAAACATCCAAATTCATATATATCATAAATTTACCAGCTTCATTTTCTAAATTATTTATTAATATGTGTAAACTTATTAATTATATTCATTAACTTTAAAATTACTAATATTTATATTTCTTTGTCGAGCACACACAAAAAGAGCTATATTTTTATTTTAGGAAAAAGTTCAATTTTTTTCCTTGAAATTGCAAAGTGAGTCAAATTTTTTTTTTGAAGCTTTCAATTTTATTAAATTGGCTTATGTTGTTGCCTAATTTTGGACAGAAGAATGAACCTGGCCTCCATGTGACAACAACGGTGAATTTGTTTGAACGTGGAAAAATGTGGCCTGCAAGACAAGAAAGATTTGAACACCGATGTAGTGCTTGCCGCACAGGCTCCGATGCTTAAGTTAGAGAATGAGTGAGTGTAACCAACTAGGGTTTAAAAAATGAGGAAGAACTTACTTTCTTCATCATGAAGAAGAGTATTTATAGGACTTTTCTTGGGCGAAATCCTCAATCTGTGGTGAATTAAGAAAGGAAAAAGGTTGAAGACGGGCTGGACCAAGTCAAGGGGGCCAAAGGAGGTGGGCTCAATCCCATAGTGGGGTCGGCCAATGTAGTCGGCCTCGACTTACCTGAAATTTGGGCCTTTCTCCTTTATTTCTTGGAGTCTCAATTCCTTTTTCCTTTTGGTCCGATTTGATCCATTTTAGCATGTGTTGAGTTCTTTTAGTCCCCTTGTTCAAGGATGAATTGATGTAGAATTCTTGCTTGGACAAAAATTGTAGCTTTAAAATGATGTGTTTTATTGATTACCTTGAAAGAAAACACAAGTGCATGTAATTGAAAAGTAGAAATCTTTGCTAGCTAACCCTATCTACTTGAAAGCAAATGAGAACATAATTGAAGAGACATTTTTAGTATTCCATGAAGCTTATGTCATTCTTTTCTTCTTGTCGGTCTTGGCTTGTAGGGTCGGGCTTGGCCTCTTTTATGTGCAATGGCCAATCTTCTTTCAACCTTTTAGCTTCTTTGAGTGTTGTGAAGTAACATTCTCTCAAAGCTTTCTATTTTCCTTTCACTATTCCCGTTCCATTCAAGGTTGGAAATTTCATGAGCTAATGGTAAGTGGAAGCTACTGCCTTGAGTTCATGTAGTGTAGGTCTTCCTAGGATTACATTGTAGGCTTATGTGCAATCTACCACGAGGAAGTTGACAATCTTAGTAATTGTATTTTTTTTCCTTTCCCAAAGTTAACAGGAAGTTCTATACTACATTCAGGAGTTATTCTCTCTCCTCCAAATCCAACTAGGAGAGATGGATTTTTCTTTAGTAGTTTGTGATGTAATCTCGTGGCTTTGAACACTATTAGGGATATGATATCTGCAGAACTGAAGACCTTAGTATTTGTTATGTCTAAGATGACAACTAGGGCTTCATTATAGGGTTGAAGAATATCCCTAGCTTCAACCTCAGTAAATTCTAAGGTTTGTTTCAGGTCTTTTTGGTGGACATAGTACATACATCGACCTTCGAGCTCATACCTAGCTAGTCTAGGAATGACTTTTCTTTTTCTGCTTGATTCTCCACCAACTGGTCATCTGAAGATTGTTCTGACCTCTCTTGGACGTTCTTGGTCTAGTCGACCTCGGCTCTCTATGGTCATCGTCATCGACATATTCCTTCAGATAGCCTTCTTTGATTAAAGCTTCAATTTCATCTTTTAGTTGAAAGCAGTTTCGAGTCTCATGGCCATGATCTTGGTGGAATAAACAAAACTTTTGTTTGCTTTTCTTGTCCGGTGGAGTTCACATCTTTTATGAGAATTTGATGCTACTAGAATTGCATATTTCTATTAGGATCTTTTCTGGATGAAGTGTTGTTGGTGTATACCTTTCAAATTTTTTACCTCAACTTTTCCTAGGGTCGGGTCGAGTCAGACTCGCCCCTCGTCCTCTGCCTTCCTCTTCTTCGAGTTGTGATGATGGTTGTCTTGTGTTTTATCATGGTTAGGAGTTTGATTGCTTCTCTCTTGTCCTGTTGTAGCATCCCTTAATTTCAACAGATCTTCTACACTCATGTATTTCTATGCTTTGGTGATGAAGTCGACATAAGAAGTTGGCTCCTTCTTACCTATTGACCTGAGCAACCTTTCTTCATGCAATCCAACTATTATTGCAATTAGAACAATCGTATCAATGAAACCTTGTGTTTGCAATGCTTCCTTGTTAAACTAGTTGACATATTCCTATAGAGTCTCTCTTGGTCCTTGTTGTATAGTTAACAAGTGCATTCGAGACTTGCGTTGATATCTACCCACTAGTACAAATTTGGGTTTTAATGACGGGCATTTCCCGTCATTAAAAGGAAACGATGACGGACATGTGTCCGTCATCTTTTCAAGTGTCATCGTAGGCTACAATGACGGATGCTTTTTAATGACGGGCATTGCCCGTCATTAAAAGTTGCCCGTCATCGTAGCCTATAATGACGGTCAACTTTTAATGTCGGTCAATGTATGTCATTAAAAGTCGCTGTCTATCATTAAATGTCTGTTTTGAATGTTTTAATGACAGGCAATGTCCGTCATCTTTTTCTTAATAATTTAATAAAAAAAATTATTGTTCAACAATATTTTTCTTTCTCGACCGAAATAAAATCTCAATAATATTTTTACATAACAATCAACTCAACAAATATAACTTTAATTAATAAAATGTAATATATATATAAATACACTTCATCTTTGATTGTTGTTATATATATTAAACAACATGAGAAGCCGACAACAACATTAAGAATAATAAATGCGAATTAGTCATAATAAACTGAAGTTTGAAGCCGGTTCAACTCGATGAATCAAATGAGAAAATTCGACTTGAGTTGATATCCATCCAAGGCTTCGTAAGCTCTTTATATATCTATTCAAAATCTCCCCCTTCGAGTAGTTCGATCGCTCCAACTTCTCACCTAATACCCCATATCTATAACAAGTTCCACAACATATCAGAATATTGAACAAATGTCAAAACAAAACTTACATAAACATGAAAAAACGAGCTTAGTTGAAAGAGAGTTTAACACTTATTTTTAGGACCCTACAAACTCTACAATTTTAACTGAAAGCATAGCTAATTAACTCAAACTCCCATCT
The DNA here is from genome assembly GCA_033996785.1 of Trichosanthes truncata. Classification (NCBI taxonomy): domain Eukaryota; kingdom Viridiplantae; phylum Streptophyta; class Magnoliopsida; order Cucurbitales; family Cucurbitaceae; genus Trichosanthes; species Trichosanthes truncata. The sequence goes on along the minus strand of JAWPNB010000004.1, from coordinate 28,020,717 downwards.
AAGTATAAAAACAAACAATAAGAAACTCAACAAACAAAGTAAAACCAATCCTTCAAATTTCAAAGGTACTCTGGAAGCTAAGATAGAAAAATATTTAGTAAAAATTGCAAGTTATCTCCTATGACAATTTCATCCTTTAACTACAACTTACTTCAAGACAAATTTCTATGCCAAACAAACACATACCCAATCAAAAGGAAAATAAACAACACAACCCATTTTCAACTTGAGACACTAGAAATCAATGTATCCAACTACATTTTCTTCAACTTAAGGGATATCTTTCATGATGGGTAATGATCATTGCATAAGAAATTTGTATGGAACATGATCAAACTCAAAGCGGACCAACATTTTGCAATTATTCAATGACAGTTCAACATTTCTAAAAAGGCTATCATTCAACTTATCCCAACACAATCAAACCACCAAACTCAAAACAAAATTTCATCACAAATATCAAAAAGAATCAAACAAACAAACAAACAGTTTCAACCAAAACAAGAAAAAACAGTTTAAGTAGAGGAAATAACATAAATTGGAAGATATTTTCTAAACTTGGACCATTCTTGATAGCGGATGCAACATCCATGGAAATATAACTAGGAAATATTTATGTATTCCAATGTTTAATTAACAGCTGGGCTTCAGAATACACGAAGCAGTATAATTCTCAGTGATCAGAAATATGGCGAAGTTATTAGCAGTGTAATTGCAACAGTAACTGATTATATGAAATGGCTCATAAACTACAGATTGTATATGCGTATGTCTAACAAAAAAAAAACTTCCTAAATTAGAAGATGAATATGTGGTGGTAAAAAGTTAGCCTTCAATTCTAGTTCACACCAAGAGGAAAACATTATGCAGTTGTGAAATTGCAGAAGTATAGATAGTCCAACATTAGAGTGCTCTGTTTTACTGCCTCAGGCACAGTCAAATGCATTTATCCATCGATTACAAGTCACAGAACTAAACTTACTTGTTGAATGTAACTTTTATTGGAACACCTGATCCCGTCTTTGGCTGCAATATCTTGTTCCTTTTCTTCCTCAACCTCTCTTCCATCTGCAATTTTGGATGGCTCTTACAAGTTAAACATCGAAACATGAAATAATCAACAAAAAGTTTCATACCAAACTAGATCGAGATGTTTTTACCTGTAATTAAAGCTAAGAACATCAAGAAAAAATGAAGCAACAGATTCATTTATACCAAACGACAATATATACGAGAACAATTCATAGAAATGTAAAAGCAAAACAATCAGAATCTGAACATATCGAACTGATTTTGTAAATTTCATGCACAAGATGAAGACAAATAAAAGAAAAGATGAAGGAAAAAAAAGGATAAAGAAAAAATGAAAAGCTTTATCATACCCAATTCCAGCATTGTCTATCATACCGTTGACTCTATCTCATTTTATCAAATTTATTTTCTTAAAAAATACTAATATGGTGCACAAGTTAGCCAACATAATTAAAAAAAAAGAATAGTGCACTAACTAAATATAATTAAAATAAAATATGGCATTTTGCATCTATCCAACTAAGAATTCTGAAAATGAAAGTAAGATTGAAATACCAACCTTGTATTTCATGTCTTGGCATCTAATGCCAACCACTGCATAGTTACCTATTTCATTATTACACCCAATGACTGTACAACCAGGAAAAGGTCCTCACCAAACTATAACGCCACTGCCTGCCTCAAGCCATTTATGATTCTTTCTTCATTCCCTTGGCAAATCTTCAAAAGCACAGGTTCTTGGATTTAGAATACAGTTGTCATCTCAAAGTAGGTTCTACAATTAGTTTGGAAAGATTTTTTTATTTTCCTATTACACCAACACATTTTAATTACAACACTACACCAACCACAAAGAAAATGATACTATAAATTGTCTAGGCAAAAAAATCAGTAATTGAATGAACTAAAAGAGATTCAAAATCCATGGGCAATAAACATCCTAAGGAGAGGAAAAGCTTATGCCTAAAGATACAATTTGATCTCCATATAATATCATTATCTCCAGTGCTAACATTAGGATGAAATGTACATGTAATTTCGTCACGAGGTTAAAAACAAATGAACGAAATACAATTTTCCCTTTTTCAGCATCACATGTTAGTAAATTCAACATCACAATATAAATGTCAGCTCTAACACAGTTTTTATGGGGTTCTATTTCATTTCATTTGGTAGCACCTAAGCAATTTCACCGAACAAAACATTACTACACCTACACTATACTAGTTCTACATCTACCTTGACCATATTCTAAAAAGAATATTCTAAATGCTATCTTTCATGATTTAAAATTTCTAATGATTTTTCAAGCTATGATTGTTCACCAATCTCTTATTTCATGGAATCAGATGGAACCAGAGCTTTTAAAAAAAATAGAATTCAAATATATTAAATGGCAGCACACAATAGACAATACATACACAAACACGGACATTAAAAGTAAATTACCGATAACCCTTGGGTTTTCTCATGCTATCTCCAATACTAAAATTAGCCATGGTGTGTACTCACAGTACACTTAAAAGAGATAACAGTTTCAGACAATGGATTACCAATGGACTAGATTAAGAATTTTGAACTCCAAAACAAGGAAGAAGGAAGGGTTTAGAAAAATCCGGACAATTCTCAATGTAAAAACATAGTTTGAAAAATTCTAAATTGAAGTAGTATCTTCCACTAAATTTTCCAAACAGAATGTGGATAATAACGATGCCAAAACAAAGAGAAACATCACCTCATTCAACCTAATCTTCAGAAACTTTTTTGTGATATTTTGACAGAACTATATGTTCAATGATAGTTCTCCATATTCCAAAATAAAAGACAGGAATCACAGTTTACACAATGTTACCTTATTTTAAGTAATTCAATTGTCTATTTCTCAGCATCTTGCTTAGATTGTAAGGCAATTTGCGAATAGGCTCACATCTCCAAATGTCAACCTCAAATACTGAGCAACAATTTGAAAGAGTGGTTAAATGTGCATATAGAATAAGCAAATGGCATTGATATCATTAGAGAAATAAAATGAAAATGTGGTTAAAAGTTGAATTCTTAGCGAATGCAATTGATGTCACAAGATAATAAAATGGTGACCATAATCATATTCAACTCCATCAAGAACATGATTCCTTCGGCTATTAATTGGTCCATCAACAACTTCTCCAATCTACAAATTAAATTATAATTTTCATAAAATAGTTCACATGACAGAAAAGCCCATGTGCACCAATTTCAAATATAGGGCTTGATTCTTACTTATAAAAATACTTATTACAATACTTGCTTAAAGGGTAGGCAATATTCAAAGTAAATGAATAATCACAAAATTCTAATTTTCTCGATATGTTAAGAGAATCATCAACACCTATAACCTAACTTAGATTGTTATATGACAGTAGTAATCACCCAATACTGAAAATAGGGTAAATGAAATAAAAATTAGATATAGATATATAAAATATATGGCTTAAAAATGGATTCTATATAAGCAAATTGGATACAAAGAAAGATCCAAACTCATTCTTCTACACGAAAGCTACTCGGATGGTAATGAAAATACTCATGGTAATGAAAACAAGCAAGAATTCCACACTCTCACATGGAGTGTGTTAGAAACAATTGAAATCAACTAACACATCAACTCTTCAATGTCTATAAATACAAGTCTAATTCATTCAGAGTAATGAGGATTGAAAATTACTTGTAAATTGAAAATTACCAATTTTTCTCCATCTTCCAATTCTGCTATTTCTGCAATTTTTCTTTGCGTTTGGCTTTTGCATGTGGTAATCTGAAAGCAGCACAAAGTTTAGTAAAGTTAATTGCTGAAAAAGAAAAGGAAAGACGTGTGGTCTGTGTCTTGCTACGTGGAAGTGTTTTCTTCTTGGGCTTTTTGGTGTTTACAAGCCCATCAGAGTGGAATTGAGAATTTGATGAACATTTTCTTTTGGCAATAATAATCCTGGAAAAATAAACAAAAAAAGACAGAGAAGAAGAAGAAACAAACGCCAAAGAACTAATGGGCTCTGTTTTATTTATTTTGCTTCTTTTCTTCATTCCCAATCCCCGCCGTCGAAGGTGACCGGAATCGTACTCTAATCGGAAAAACCCCAAAAGAAATCCGTTTCCGCCACCGAAAGCGGCAGATTCCCCCACCAATCCACCAAGTCAACCAACTCGAACTCATTCCACGACTCAGCTTTGACTTCCTCTTCAATATTGGGAAATTTCATAATCATTCTTAATGCTCTGTTCGGTAAAGGCAAAAAACGAACGAAGGATGACTCTCTGTACCCTTCACTCAATCGAGGCTTATTAATCGTACAACTAGGTTTTTCTTTTTGTCTCACGACCTCCATGGCCACAAATGGTTACAACCCACTAAAAGATACAACGAACAACGTTCGATCTGCTACCCACGACTTCCACGACCTTAGATCTACTACCCACGACGACTGAACGACACGAGCAACCCAAGCGAATGGCGATGATAGACTGTGGACGAAAAACCCACGAGCAATTTGTAGAGAGTTTCAAGTCCTTAGTTTAGTATATTTTGCCCAGTTGAAAGAAACCATACCTTACTCATGATACTGGAGCCTAGCATCCAATTTGTAGAGAGTTTCAAGTCGTGATGACGGCGGTAGAAGCAAGCGGTGACGGCAAATGGAGATGTAGGAGATGAGATTGAGGTTGTCAAATGATCTAGGGTTAAGGGAGAATAGGGTTGTCGCGTAAAAGGGAAAGACCTTAATTCGATTTAAAAAAAAATTAAATACTATATCATGTCGGGCAAAGCACGACATTAAATCTTTTTTTTTTTTTTTTTTTAATTTTCGCACTTTTCTTCTGTCCGTCATTGTATCCATGCGCATTTTTTTCCTGTCTGTCATTAATGGTATAATTTGTAGTAGTGACCTCCTAAGAACTAGGTCACGAACACTTGAATGAATTCTTTGAAAGAGCCTATTGACCTCATATTGATTGTTTTAAACCATTATTTAGCAGATCCAAATTAGTGTTGAGGAGAACGCTCTGCATTTCATGGCGTCAAAAAATTCGTTTAAATCCATTAAGGACTTGTAGTTATCCAGATGTTCAACTGAATCTATACTTTCATCATACAGAGTGCTTGTTGGAACTTTAAATTTACAAGGAGCTATTTCTCTCATGACCGCATCTGTAAAGGGTGGATCTGCTTGCTCAATGAAAGCATCCAAATCTATCGACTCAAGGTCACGAGGTCTTAGGAAACTCCCTTGGAGGTTTTTCCATTATGTTTTGTTCTAATTCTTCTTGTATTCTCAGAAGATCGACTTTCTATGGAGGTTTGGATCCAACGATTTAAGTCAGCCTCTTTGGCCTCGGCCAAGGCTAGCCTCGGTCTTGGCTTGTCACTTCTGCTTTTGCTTGCTTTCAATCAAACTCCATAAGTTTGATTTTATCGCATCATCTTTTTGAGACTTCATCGTCGTGTCCTCATGATCTAGTCGGCCTTGGATGGAAATTTTGGGTACCGTTTGGATTACAGACTTTACTTGGCTACTTTGCTATGATCTCTTTGATATGTTTTTGTCTGATTTCCTCCTAGGATCAGCTTCTTTTTTGGTTCCTTCGTGTGAGTTTTTGTCTCACCCACCTCTTCATACATCTATTCTTTCCCTTTTTGGGATCTCGAAAAGTGGCTCATCTCCATGTTTCTTTGGAGGAGTTTGATTGTTGAGTTTTTTAGAATTCGAGCTAGGCTCCGATCCATTCCATTCATCATTTTCTTCAACTAGGTGATTTACTCCTCTGGTCGGCCTTCATAGGTATGAGGCCGAGAAGGAGTGATTTCTTGCGTTCTTTGAGGATGATGATCAATATCGAAATCCTCTCCATCTAGATTCTAATTTCGTTTTTCCATTGCCTTGCTTGTCATGGATGGAATAGGGTGTTCAGAAATCTTTCAAACGAGTTTGATTTTCTTCCCCACAAACGACGCCAATTGTTTTTGCCTAATTTTGGACAAGAGAATGCACCTGACCTCCACGTGACAACAACGGTAAATTTGTTTGAGGGGGTAAGAATGTGACCTGCAAGACAAGAAAGATTTAAACACCAGTGTGGTGCTTGCCGCACAGGCTCCGATACTTAAGTCAGAGAACGAATGAATGTGACCAGTTAGAGTTTAGAGAATGAGGAAGAACTTACTTTCTTCATCTTGAAAAATAGTATTTGTAGGGCTTTTCTAGGGAAAAATCCTCAATCCATGGCGAATTAGGAAATGAAAAAGGTCGGAGATGAGATGGACCAAGTCAAGGGGGCCAAAGGAGGTGGGCACGATCCCATGGTGGGGGTTGGCCCATGTGGTAGGCCTCAGCCTAGGAATTTGGCCCAAGGCCCAAATTCCTGCCTCCTTTATTTCTTGGAGTCCTGGTCCATTATTTTTCCTTTTGGTCTGATTTGATTCGTTTTAGCATGTGTTGAGTTCTACTTTGGATATTTGTTCTTCCACTTCCTTTATATTTCAAAATTGTCCTTGTGGTCAAATTTCACCCATAACAGCTTATATACTTTTAGTGTTTTAATTTTTTCTTCTATTGCATAATTGTTAGAAAGAAAAAACAATGAATTTAGGGGCTATTTGGGGCGTGGGTTATAATAGTCTGTAGAGTACTCTGTACTCCAAATACATACTATTATAACTCAAACTAAACAACTCCGTATCTTAAACACAAATTATATAACTCATAGACTATTATAACTCATACTATTATAACCCACTTAATGCCCCAAACAGCCACTTAATGTATATTCTATAAATTACAAAATATAAGCTTGATATGAAATTGATGAAGCTTTAGAGAAAGAGGACATAATAGCGCTGAATTTTTGTTAATATTTATTTATAGTCTGGTACATAAGTGTACTAGAGCTTAATTTTGTGCATTAATTTGTTATAGCATAATTTTGGTTGAAATTAAAGAGAGTCAAGAAACGTTTACATTTTCTTAAAATGATTAACCTTTCTAGGTTCATGATTAAATTTTGACATTTTCCCTTCCTTATATGTCATAGTTATTAATTTACATAAATCGATAATTAGTTTTAGCCTTGATATGATCAACTATAACAATTGTAATCACACATGGAACTACATATTAATTAACTATAATATATATATTCTAATATTTTCAATATTTGCAATTTTTTTATCTACTATTTTATAACAATTTATTTAAATTGTACGAGACTTGCACCACCTTTATGCAATTTATTTATTAGTTTTATGAAAACTTTCGATAAAACTATAACAAAGAAAAAAGATAAAAGATGTTTTGAAAATTAGTGTGTATTTAGTGGAAAAACATAAATTTGAAAACAAGAGATTCAATGAAAATTAGAGTTGTATTTCATGTTTTTAGTATTTTTCGAATATGAGTTTAGGAACATATTTAGAAATTAGATCTCAATTTAACAAGTGTTCAAAATGTATATGATACTATATTTATAAATCATAAAAATAGTTCTAATTACCAACTAAATATTAGAATGAATATCAACAATTATTAATTAATTTATAACATGTTTTATGTTTTTTTATAATTTATAATATATTATATTATACATATTTTAATTTAACAAAAATGAAATGATTTTATAATATGAATGCTATATTTATCAAAGTTTTTACCTTCTTAAATGTAATTTTGCATTTTAGAATTTCAAATTTGGAATTTGAATATACTGAAAAAAATAAAAAGTTGTTTTTAGAATTTTCACTATTTTAGATAATATAAAATTAAAAAATATTTTTCAAAAACGTATGTGTCAAAGTATAATTGCTCAATCCAATAGATTCAGCAAATTTGAAAATATAAAACCGAATTTAGATGGCATACCAAACCAACTTTTATTTTCAACGTTAAACGGGCATATTTTGAACTAGCATTCTTATTTTGGCCGTTTTTTGAATGAGCACAACTTGAACTTGGGTGCAGTTCACTCCACAACCATAAAATAAAAAAATAAAAAAAACATTTGTTTTTTTTTTTTTTTTAAATGCTTTGATGTAGAAGTGGGTTGCTCACTGAGGTGGAGAAGTTTTTTCCTTTTGGAATTACATATTTGTTTTCTGCCTTCAATTTGTGGACACAGTTCAGTTTAGAACACGTTGGACCGTTGAAATTAAATTGGACAGATCGGCCCTCTATCAGCTTTCCATGAGGGAATCTTGCCAAGACAACGTGGATAACTTAAAATGGAAACACGTGCACTGCAATAGAGACACCCAAAATTGCATCGAGTAAATAAATTTAAGGACAAAAATCAATTTATACTCCTACACTTTGGACATTGTTTCAATTAAAACTTTAATCTAATAATTGTATCAATATAAACTCTAACTTTCTTAAGTGAATCAATTTAGATCTTCCATTAGTAATTTATAGCTATTTTGCACTTGATTTCATTTAAAATCAGCTCAAATTACTTAAATAAAATTATTCTTCTTCCAAAATCCTATTAAAGTAACAAGAAAAATTATTACGTAATTCTTTCTAAATAAGTAGAAAAATAGAGTAAGACGAGAAGATGAAAAACCGCTACTATCTTTTTTATTCCAGTATTTTTCTCTAATTTATGTTAATTCTTACATTTAAAGAAGTCTTATACATGTGTGAAAATTATGCATTGATGATTTTAAAATGAAATTCTAGTGGAAGTTTTAAATTGATTCACTTATAGAATTTTGATTGATACGCAATTATTAGTTTGAAGTTTTAAGTGATACAACGTTCAAAGTTTAGAGGTGTAAATTGATTTTTTTCTTAAATTGAAATGAGAAATAATATTAAAAACAATCAATTTGGCCACTAAATACTTGGAGAAAGGGTATCTTTGTTTTAAAAAAAAGAACTTTTATTTTTCTTGAAAATGTAAAAAATTGAACGAGAAAATCATGGCAGGCTAATTTATTATAACTATCGATTATGGTAGCCTAATTTATTATAACTATCATTTTTTATAAAATTTTGAGAATTGGACCTATCTCTCACATAACCCTAAGTGGAAAATAGGGTCGATTATACTAGTTCTTTGAGGTTGATCAAATTAAACATACTATGACCGATTGTTTTCTTTTCAATGAGTAGCTAAATTCCTTGGAGTGGATTCAATGAAGTGGATACCCTAAAAAGGAGATAAGCCTCACCATGTGATTTTAGTAACTTTGCTTAACATTTAGCATCGTTTGCTTTTATTGAGTTTTGATAAGCCTTAGAATTAAGGCTTATTTAAATCCTCAAATGCTCGAAAAACTCTTGTTTGTCCTAAGATTAATCGAAAATGGTGGAAAATTGTTTGAAATTAGGAAAAAAATGAAATGTGATAGCAATTGGAAAAGAGTTCTAAGTAATGTGGTTCTTTTTGCAGGAATTTCGGAAATTGCCAAACCAAATTGCCAAACCAAATTGCTAAACCAGTTTGGCAATCCTGGGCAGAGCAGGAATTTCGGAAATTGCCAAATCAAATTGCTAAACTGATTTGGTAATTGTGTTCTGGGCAGAAATTTCTGGGGCGCGAACGAAAAAACCATATATGGGAAGAACAAATTCCGCACGATTCAAGGGAATTGGAGCATGATTTTTGGGCAATCTTCAACCCTAATGAATGCCTACAAATAGGGAAGAAGAAAATGAGCTATTAATCGGATTTAAAGGGCGATTTGAAGGATCAATTTCGTGGGTTTTTGGGTTTTAAAAAAGGAAAAAAATTCTGCATTAAACCCATTTCGAGATTCTTCAATTACAGCACGATTTGGAGGAATTTAAGCACGAAATTTGGGCATTCTTCAACCCTAATGAAGGCCTATAAATAGGGAAGAAGATGAGGAGCAAGGAAAGTCGATTTGGAGGCGAATTTAGAAGCAATTGTTCGTGGGTTTTGTAGTTTTTTCGCAGCCTCTGTTTTTCATATTTTTCTGCTGTTTTTGTTCATTTTATTCAAGTTCCATCTCTGTTTTTCTTCATTTTGTATTACATAAACAAGGCTTGAACTTTTTCTAATCTCATTTGATGTATTTTGAAGGAATTTTGAGTTTAATTCCAAGTCAAGTTCATGGGTTTTTCTTAATTTTTTTTATGCTCTGTTTTTCTTTTCTTCTTCGTTAGCTTCTGTAAAGAATTTTCAACTTATGTTTGTAGAAAGCCTTGGCAGAAGGGAGGAGACAAAGAAATTACATAGTTACCCTTGCCACTTTGACTTAATTTCAATTATTTACTTTTGCTTGAATTTCTAGGAAAAACCAAATTGCATTTCATAAGTTAGTGTTTTATTCAATTAAATTGCACCATTTCATTATGAACTCTTTTGTTAAAATTAGTTTTATGATTTTCATTGAAAATATGAGATAAAACTTCTTAGGGGGTTCAAGGAAGTAAATTCCCTAAGAAGTAAATGTAGCCAAAATTCCAATAAAAACCAAGCCTACATCTCAATTGTTTGCTTGTGTTGATTTAATGTCCGTTGAGATCCTAGATTGATCAACTAGGGTTTCAACTCAAGCTTAGATCTAATACCGACAGGGTTAGTGATAAGCGGATTTCACACAAGTAATGCAGTAAAAGAGCTTAGACATAAGCCATTCCTTACCCTAGACATAGGGATTAAGGACTCCAAGACCCATAAAATTGTGAGCCAAAAATTATCTAAGATGGAGGGACTATAGACATATAGATCCCCCACTTAGCCTCCTAACAAACCTAAATTCGAGGTAAATAGGAGATGCAATTTTGGTTTACAATTGAGTGTGGAGTAGGTTGGAATTGCAATTTTGGTTTGCAATTACGACTTAGGGCAATTACATTCTTGAGCCCCATCCTTTATCATTTCATTCTTAAGTTCATTCAGATTGCCATTTCGTATTGCCAATTTAGATTAGCAATTTAATTCTGCAATTTTAGTCTTTTCGCACATTGCCAAAGTAGAATCTGCAATTTCAATTTAGCAATTTCTGTTATTTCCAACATTGCCATTCTGGATTAGCAATTGGATTAGTAATTTCGATTTTCCACCAACAACTTTATTTTTGCATTTTTACTTTTCAAACTTGCAATTTGTCGTACACTTTTGCAAAACAAAATCTTTGTTACTCCGTTCCCTGTGGGATTCGATACTTGGTACTCTGATACCAATTTATATTACTTCGATCGCGTGCGCTTGCGTGACCACCGATAAGTTTTTGGCGCCGTTGCCAGGGAATGGCAATTTAACAAAAATTTTGTTTTAGCACAAATTGTAAGAGAAGATTGCAACAATTTCTTCTATCTGCAGGAGGAGCTCGATTTCATTTGTTAAGGGAGAGAAATTACAAAAAGACACAACAAACGGTTGATTGCTTGAGAAAACCCACGAGATGGAAAAAGACATGATTGCAGCATTGAGCACCCAAGCCTCATCTTTAAGCTACATGATGGAAACTTTGATGATGGGAAGTCCTATAGCTCATTTTAACCCTATCTCTTCTATTTCTTGTGTTTATTGCAAAGGAAGTCATTCATTTGATAATTGTCCTTATAATCCTGATTCTTTGTGTTATGGATTTCTACCCAGGTTTACAAATCAACATCAGTACCAGTGCTTCCAGCAAGGGAAGATGATTCCAAAAGAGCCAAGCATCGAAGAACTCGCGAGGGAATATAGAGCAAAGAACGATGTTGTAATGCAAAGTCAAGCTACATCTCTACGAAGTTTGGAAATCCATGAGGAACAAATTGCAGATGAATTGTAGAACAGGTTCGAAGGAAACTTGCTCAAGGACATAGAGACTTCAAAACAAGAAAAAGAAGAATGCGAGGTGGTGTCACTTAGAACAGAAGTGGAACATAAAGACCTTGAACTCCCAATAGAAGCAAGAAGCACTCCAACAATTGACGACATTAAGGAGCCAAAAGGGAGAGAAGAAATCAAAGAAAAACCACCTCAAGAAGAGAAGGAACAACAAAAGGAAGTTGTAGTGAGCCATACATTTGCAATTCCACCACAATTGACATCTAAAGTGCTCCCGATACTAGAATGCCCTGCTTTCGCTTATTGCAGTTTGCAGGAAATGCAAAATCAAGAAGAATGCAGAAATGAGAGCATGAAGGATGACAATATGCAGTCTCTGACACAAATTGCAACTGAAATCTCTACCTTCAGAAATAAATGTAAATCTCTTGAGTCATCAAAGCCTGTTGTGATCAAAGCACCTCAACTACGAATGAAATGTCGTCCAACATCGAGACCTAGGTGCAAAATGAAAGAACACAATTGCGGTCTCCCCACTGGAATAGGATAAGTTTTATCTTTGCGTTCATTTTCTTTAAAAACAAAAAAAAAATAAAATAAAATAAAAATAAAATAAGAGAAACTTTCAACTTTTGAAATTTCAATCCAAATGAAGAAGTTAATTCAGAAAAGCTCTGTCTAAGGAAAATCCTGTCTAGGCTGAGGTACTTAAGTTGACCGCTAAGGGAACACCTCTACCTGGGGATTTACCTGGGAGTTTGATGAATCAACTTTGAGTTCAAAAATTGGAATTTTCAAAAAGTAAATTTGCATTGAGAAAAACTGTGTGAACTTTCTGATGCTCTACTCTTGAGTTTCAGGAAAATATAAGAAGAAAGAGTGGGAGGAAGAAATTGTAGTCGCAATTGCGAAAGCAAAATTGCAATTGCAATTTCAGGAAAATTCTTTGAAAGACATCCAACAACCCCTAGGACAGTAATGGCAACAACACATTTTTCTCTACATAGGGGAGTCTCTCTTTAACCTATCTTTCTAGCTTCGTTAATTGTTATGTTTTTGGTTTAAGGTTTAGTTAAGTTCTTGTATGCTTATTTAGTTTATTTGCTTTCATGAATTCTGGAAAAAAATAATAATAATCTATTCCTCGCACAAGCATGCCATAAAAATCATGTTCCAAAAATAAGTTTGCAAACTGTTTTCTTTGGTGTTTTGTTAAAAAGCTCTTAATGATGATACCTAGAGTTTTCTCAACTTTCAAATGCTTTTACACACAACTTTAAGTTTTCAAGATCATAAAACTTGATAAATTCTTTTTCTCCATAAAACATTCGAACCCAAACTCCCCTTGTGTTTTTCCCATCTAATGGACTTATGAGAGTTTAGCTTTGATGCTTAGCATGTTAAGTGACCCAACTATGTACCTCAACCCCTGTACTTCTAGTTCTTAGTCAATGGGGACATTGACCCATTTAAGTTTGGGGGGGTGAGTTTTGTAATACTACTGTTGTAATATTATGTTGTTGTACTAGTATGTTGTTGTAATATTATTTTGTTGTAACAGTATGTCATTGTAGTATTATGTTGTTGTAATAGTATGTCGTTGTAACAGCTGCTAGGAATTTCAAAAAAAAAAAAAAAAAAAATTGATACTCCTCCTTCTAGGGTTAACTGAGTAACCAAAGGCAGTCATGACACCCATGATTTCCTCTTCATGAAAGGTTAACTTAAGAAGTGAGTATGTAAAAACGGTCTTAGCAGTGATTTGTGCTCATAGTCAACTACTTTCACCACAAAGTGTTAGTAAGTTGGAACGAAGGTACAAGTGACAGTAAGACTCTCATAAAAAATAAAAAAATAAAAAAAAAAGTTCAAAAGAAAAAGAAAATGAGGCCTAGCAGCAGCTTTACATAAGTTTGGGGGAGAAAGAAAAATGTTTGTAATGTGAGTGAATTTAGCTTGTTGAACAAAGAAGACCTCCCTAGACTCTATGACTATGACTTAGGTAGGATAAGCATAATATGTGGGTTTGCATAAGAATGTTTTATCTTGAAAAAGAAAAGTAAAAGTTTTATGTGAGAAAATCTTGAAATTGTGTAAAGTGTTAAAAGTTTGAGATCTCTCGTGAAAAACATTTATTTCAAAAACACCATTTGAAATCATTTTGTGAAGTGTTTGCTTGTGTATGTGTTATTTGTTTTCTAATTGCTTGAGGACAAGCAATATCCTAAGTTTGGGGGTGTGATAAGCCTTAGAATTAAGGCTTATTTAAATCCTCAAATGCTCGAAAAACTCTTGTTTGTCCTAAGATTAATCGAAAATGGTGGAAAATTGTTTGAAATTAGGAAAAAAATGAAATGTGATAGCAATTGGAAAAGAGTTCTAAGTAATGTGGTTCTTTTTGCAGGAATTTCGGAAATTGCCAAACCAAATTGCCAAACCAAATTGCTAAACCAGTTTGGCAATCCTGGGCAGAGCAGGAATTTCGGAAATTGCCAAATCAAATTGCTAAACTGATTTGGTAATTGTGTTCTGGGCAGAAATTTCTGGGGCGCGAACGAAAAAACCATATATGGGAAGAACAAATTCCGCACGATTCAAGGGAATTGGAGCACGAAATTTTGGCATTCTTCAACCCTAATGAAGGCCTATAAATAGGGAAGAAGATGAGGAGCAAGGAAAGTCGATTTGGAGGCAAATTTAGAAGCAATTATTCGTGGGTTTTGTAGTTTTTTCGCAGCCTCTGTTTTTCATATTTTTCTGCTGTTTTTGTTCATTTTATTCAAGTTCCATCTCTGTTTTTCTTCAGTTTGTATTACATAAGCAAGGCTTGAACTTTTTCTAATCTCATTTGATGTATTTTGAAGGAATTTTGAGTTTAATTCCAAGTCAAGTTCATGGGTTTTTCTTAATTTTTTTTATGCTCTGTTTTTCTTTTCTTCTTCGTTAGCTTCTGTAAAGAATTTTCAACTTATGTTTGTAGAAAGCCTTGGCAGAAGGGAGGAGACAAAGAAATTACATAGCTACCCTTGCCACTTTGACTTAATTTCAATTATTTACTTTTGCTTGAATTTCTAGGAAAAACCAAATTGCATTTCATAAATTAGTGTTTTATTCAATTAAATTGCACCATTTCATTATGAACTCTTTTGTTAAAATTAGTTTTATGATTTTCATTGAAAATATGAGCTAAAACTTCTTAGGGGGTTCAAGGAAGTAAATTCCCTAAGAAGTAAATGTAGCCAAAATTCCAATAAAAACCAATCATACATCTCAATTGTTTGCTTGTGTTGATTTAATGTCCGTTGAGATACTAGATTGATCAACTAGGGTTTCAACTCAAGCTTAGATCTAATACCGACAGGGCTAGTGATAAGCGGATTTCACACAAGTAATGGAGTAAAAGAGCTTAGACATAAGCCATTCCTTACCCTAGACATAGGGATTAAGGACTCCAAGACCCATAAAATTGTGAGCCAAAAATTATCTAAGATGGAGGGACTATAGACATATAGATCCCCCACTTAGCCTCCTAACAAACCTAAATTCGAGGTAAATAGGAGATGCAATTTTGGTTTACAATTGAGTGTAGAGTAGGTTGGAATTGCAATTTTGGTTTGCAATTACGACTTAGGGCAATGACATTCTTGAGCCCCATCCTTTATCATTTCATTCTTAAGTTCATTCAGATTGCCATTTCGTAT
Source organism: Trichosanthes truncata (assembly GCA_033996785.1). Classification (NCBI taxonomy): domain Eukaryota; kingdom Viridiplantae; phylum Streptophyta; class Magnoliopsida; order Cucurbitales; family Cucurbitaceae; genus Trichosanthes; species Trichosanthes truncata. Next base: position 28,005,211 of record JAWPNB010000004.1, on the reverse strand, counting down.
TGCCAATTTAGATTAGCAATTTAATTCTGCAATTTTAGTCTTTTCGCACATTGCCAAAGTAGAATCTGCAATTTCAATTTAGCAATTTCTGTTATTTCCAACATTGCCATTCTGGATTAGCAATTGGATTAGCAATTTCGATTTTCCACCAACAACTTTATTTTTGCATTTTTACTTTTCAAACTTGCAATTTGCCGTACACTTTTGCAAAACAAAATCTTTGTTACTCCGTTCCCTATGGGATTCGATACTTGGTACTCTGATACCAATTTATATTACTTCGATCGCGTGCGCTTGCGTGACCACCGATCAAGTTTAAGTTTCATTGTTAGCTTAAACTGATCACTTGAGTTAACATAGTTTGTGTGAGATTCAATACTGAAAGGATTGGATCGAGTACGCGTTTTCATAAAAGAAATATAGGAGAAGAATTTAGACATAAAACTTCACTTTTTGTACCTAGACATAGAACAAAAACTTTTAGAATCATTGAGTTGTGTTCCTTATTTATCTAAGTTAAAATTAGCCATAGACATATGTGTTTAATTGCTTAGTCTCCTAAAAGACTTTAGAAAAGAGCTGAATAGGTGTTGAACTCGATTCATGGTGTTAAGTGTCGGTTAGGGTAGGTTGCGGGCGCAATTCAGTAGCATTTTGTTTGAATCGCACAGAACTCTAGTATGCGGGCGCAAGAGGCAGAATCTATGAAATAGTTGGATCTAGTTAAGCAAGTTTGCGGGCGCATGGTGGTTGCATTTCCTCATGGTTGAAATAGACCCCCTGCTTCTCATTACTGTTTTCTTATCTGTTCTTTTAGTTTCCTTTATTTTCATTGCATAAAACCCCCAAAAACATCTTATTTAATTGGTTACCTTCGGTTGCAACTTGAAAGTACTTGCGTTGTTAACTGAAAAGCTATTTGTTAATCGTTCCCTTGGGTTCGATACTTGGAATACTTCCATATATTATTTGTTGGACAGTGTGCACTTGCGCTCTTTGCGTTAGCAGTCATCATGGGGCGAACTTTAGCTGACCTGAACCAAAACGGACTAGATCAGCCCCCAGACCACCTCAAAAGTCAAACTAGACAAGCGTGACTCACCTAAGTCTGAGGACTATCTCGGAAGGGATCATGAAAAAATTAGATCAAACTTTATGAGGTAGGGTCGATTTCTATGAAGAACAAGATGGACTAGATCTGATGAGCACAAGCTTGAGAGCCATCTCGGATGGGATCATGTCCAAACCAGACCAAACTTCATGAGCCAAGCCCGCACATGAGTAAAACTCCGACATGTCAAAACACATGCCTGAGCATTATGCACTGGGACCAATAGTTGAGGATTTCTTCGAGAAATACCACACCCAAACCAGGCCTTAACGTGACAGTTTAACTATGCCATAAAGCAGAGACATGGTCTGAAGAGTTGAGCCAAACCCTAATGGTTAGAGCAATCAGACTAGGTCACTCTACACCCAGAAAATCTTCTCAAGTCGAATACATATACCACAGCTAAGCCAGTGCCTATGAGCCAAAGTACACCTATGGTGTACACCCCTAGACACACAGAGGGTATGATCACAAAAGCTGAGCTAGGCCCGACGAGCTGAGCAAAATTATTCTAGGCTACCTAAAGACTGAGAATCAACTCAGCGAGCTCTCTTTTCACACCTAAGTAGGTCTTTTTTAGACTAAGCGAGGTGCTGGTCTCATCTCGAACATCTTGCCCTAAAGGGCGTAAGTAGTTATCCAAGCCCTGTCTATCAAGGACTTCCTTGAGATGGACTTGGTATAATACATCCAAGGTTGAACACCATACAAGAGTATTATATCAGCACATGCCTACTTGGTAGAAGATTTCTGGAAGGCGAGCATACCCCCGGATTAACTCATGTATTATGGAAATAATAACCATGCATGAGCATTGCCTAGACATAGGATCCAATGTAGGTGAAACAATTCGAGTGCTTAAAGCACACAAAAATTGCAACATAGAAAAACCATGAAGACCACACAATCAATAACGAAAATACTCCTGAGATGATATTTAAGAATTCCAAACTCAAGAGTAGGGGCCACTGTTATGGGTAAAATCAACCACAAAGATCTTAAGGGCCATCCTGGGCAAATCAGACAAAGGTCAGGCATCTGCACTAGGCCTAAGACTAGGGTGAGCCGAGCTGAGCTAGCTGAGCAAAGCAGGCCCAACCTTGGTCTATCCTAAAAAGTGCACTCCCGAAACCTAATTCCCTTCTATAAATAGGGAAGAAAAATATGCCTACAAGGTATGCTCACAAAATCCTAGCTCGTACTACACCTCTTGAAAAACCCTAGCTGAATTAAGCATCAGAGTGTGTGTAACTGAGCACCATACCGATGGTTAGCTCTTTGTTTTGCAGGTAGTCTATGAAGGAATGAACATTTCACTCCGCAGCAGAAGCATTGGATCGTCTTTGATTTTATTTAAAATTAAACTAAAAAATAAGATTAAGCAAACTTACTTAGAGTAAACATGGAGATATTTCTAGCGGGTCTTTATCTCCTCCACAAAGTCTTCCTGGCTATGACTCAAATAAAGGACCAAGGCTTGTGGGAGCCTCTTGAAAGAAAATCCACAAGGGATTGGAGAGGAAGGGGTTTAGAGAGAATTCTCTAATTTTTTATTGAAGAGATGTGTGTTATGTCTAATGGCTCAACCCAAGGATCCTATTTTAGAGACCCAGAGCAAATCTTTGCCATAATTAAAATATTATATTTTAATAACTAATATATTAAAATATATCGTATACTTATTTGAATCTCATTCAAATCTCTTACAATATTTATTTATTTGAATCTTATTCAAATTTTATAAATATCTTTTATCTAATGTATCTATATACATTAATTATTTTAATATTTAATGTATCAAATACATTAAATATATTTTTCTCTTTTATATTTAATATATCTAATATATTAAATATTAATTTGAACACTTCAAATTAAATATTAATTTGAACATTTCAAATTTTAATATTTAACGAATCAAATACAATAAATATATTTTCCTATTTTATATTTGATATATCTAATATATTAAATATTAATTTGAACACTTTAAATTAAATATTAATTTGAACAGTTCAAAGTTTTGTTTCAACTAAATTTATCTTTTAGTATTACTATAAGCTAGCAAGGGGACCTTATGGACCTACAGATTATAAGCTTCAATGATACAAAATTAATTAATTAAACTCTTTAATTAATCAATTTTCATTCATTAACTCTAGGGTCACTCCACTCTAGACCTAGAGTTGTACTCTTATACACTGTAGGACAAGTTGTGTCCATGGATATAATCACTACATGCAAGTCGATCCTTCACGAGTTGTTCGTAATTACAGTTGGGTCAAAAGTCTGCTTTACCTCTGTAATTACATCTTGCACCTTAAGTACCATTGATCCTCTAATGAATAATTTGTTTATGATCTAACCATAAACGAAGTTCCTCTCGGGTCAATGAGAGGGTGGGAAGGAGTGAATTACTTATCTACTTACCCTATATGGGAAGGAGTGAATTCCATCTTGTGAGATTATGTTTCCAGTCCCTATTTGGTCAAGTCCCCAAAATGGTAGATTTATTGAATCGGCTACAAATGTCACTCTCACCATGTAAATCAAAGGACAAGCTCTCACAGGCAGAAGTTCATAACTCACTCAGGATTAAGATCGAGTTGCATATGATCATCTTGATGAAATATTAATCTTCTAAATTAACGAATTTATAAAAAGAGATTAAATATTTTGTGGTTCAGTCTTATACAAACTCATTGTATAAGATACCCCTACTCACATGTCTCCACATGAACAATTTGCATCAAATCATTTGTAATTATTACAAAGTGGGCCATATCAATAGTGTTACCAGGATAAGGCACCCAACCTTATCCATATACTATAACCCTTTAGGTTATTTCGTGAACATGATCCTCCTATTTGTCAACCACATACTGTTCAAGATTATACTAATAACATTGAATTTTTCATATAATGGATAATATTATATTGTAAATAAAATAATCAAAATTATTATTAATTATTAAATAAATCATTAATTACGAGGCTTTAGGGCATAAATCCCAACAGTCTCATCCCTTTTCTAAGTTGAGTTCGTACGGATCTAGCTGAGGTAGATTCATGCATCAAGACTAAACTTTTCTAATTACTAATTATGAGTGGAGGATTTTATATACAAATTGAATAGAGAAAAGGTAAAAGTATATTTTTTATATTTAAACATAAATTATAATTTTCTAAAATTCTTTATTTAGTTGAAAATTTAATTTTATAAAAATATTTAACACTCTAGATGGAATGTTTAGATGTATATGAATAAAAAATGTGAATAATAATAAAAGGAAGGGAAAGGAAGTTTTTTTTTTTTTTTTTTTTGTCCATATTTCAAATAAGAATGCCCTACGTCAAAGAATGAGCGTTTAAATTTATAAAATGAATGATTTCTTGACAATGAGAGGAGAGGCTATAATGAAGGAAAAGAGTGACAACGAGAAGAAAGGGGAGAGAGCGTGGGAGAAAGAAATTACAATTTTTATTTTTAATTGGTTTGGTCATTTTTCTATTAGTGTTACCAAAACTGCTATTGAGAGAAGCATTTGAGAAATTTATTAAATTATAAGATTCTTATATTATATTTAACTACATTTAAATCATTAATATAAGATGGTTGACATTAAATAGTAAATTATTCATAAATTGTTACATTTTCAAATTCCTTAAATGCACCCAACAATTAAAGCCATCACCAATTAAAATTGGTCAGAATACAAGTTGGCCTCTCACAATCAAGGTTTAAGCAACTAGCATAAGTTCTATTATTTATATTGTTTCTATAATGTAAGCAAGAAAAGGATTTGACAATCATAATCTATTTTATTGCAATAGGAGATAAATTTATTAGCCAATACATCATCAGATTGGGACACAAACTATTATTATTTTTATCAAACTACATAAATATATCAATTAGGTAACATTGATGTATGAAAAATGTCAAGAATCGATACCGACTATTGTATTTGACTAGGCATTTAAATTTTTTTGAGAGTGATTTATGAAATATAATTTACAGTGAAATAGAACGTCTCAAATTAATTATATGCGATAATCATGGTCCTAATTGATGTAAGTTTTTTGAAAAATGAGCAAGAAAAAGAGAGAAGAAAACAAGTTAAAAATAGTAACAAAAATAAAATTAAATCTCGATGTTTAACTATCAATTTTTATTAAAGATAATTGATATTTTTCCATTATGTTTGTTGTTTCTTACTTTTTAGTTTACTTTTATTTTATTCTGTTTTCTTACTATTTTATAATGAAAAATAAATCACCTTTTTGACAACTTTAGTGGAGTTGGTAGATTTTTGAGAAATTAGAAGTGTCAGTAAGAAAGTTAAGACATCATTTTCTTCGTCATCTACTTCTTAATTTTATATTTAATTTTAAAAAATAGTAAAGACAATTTAAACATGTTTGGCATACTTGTTTTCAATCTTTAAAGATAGTTATATCAAAGAGTATTTTGAAAACGTTGAAATTATATTTAAATTATTTTCACAATTTGTAAAAAGAAAAAGGAAAAAAAAAAAACTTGTTGACCTTATACTCCCTTACCTCTTTTTCCTCGCTATTTCTTTCTTCTATAATTCTCTCAGCCATGACCGTCCATTGTGTAAAATAAATACTGAGTGAATCATTTAGAGCTAGGTGAAGAAGCCTACAAATTATTCTCTCTCAAGGTTTCAATAATGCCTTTTTTGATCCATTGTTTTTCCTACTTGTCTAAGACATAGCTTTATGTATGTTATTTTAAAGCTTACTTGGATGAAGTTCTACTAATATTTTCGATCAGTGTAAGCAAGAAAAGAATTTGAAATTCATAACTTTGTTGTTGCAAAGGTAAGAAATGTGGTTAAGACATCATCATATTGTGACACAATCAATATAATATTTTCACCACGTTAAATATGTCAAATAGGGGATATTCATCTATGGAAAATGACAAGAATCGATATTGATCATTGTATCTACTATATATATATATATATATCTTTTAGATAGTTTGAGAATGACTTATATGAAATATGTAATCTTTAATTAAACATCATGAATTTAATATTTGCAACCAAATGGTAATGGGTGCAAGCCTTTTGAAAGTTGAGAAGGAGAACGGAAAGGGAACGAGAAAAGAGAACCACTTGAAAATAGTAACAAAAATAAAAATATATATATATATATATATATATATATATATATATATATATATATATATATATGTATATATATATATATATATATATATATATATATATATATATATATATGTATATGTATATGTATATATATGTATGTGTATATATATATATATATGTATGTGTATATATATATATATGTATGTATGTATATATATATATATGTATGTGTATATATATATATATGTATGTGTATATATATATATATGTATGTATGTATATGTAGTTCAGCAACATTTGAATGTGGGGATTCGAACTTCTGACTTTTTGGTCGAGAGTAAATGTCAATTACCGTGAGTCAAGTTCACTTTGGCCTTAACATGTACTTTTAATCAAAGAAAACTATAAGATATTTATTAACACCTATGTTGTGAATGATTACCACGTGGAAGGTCTAATACACAACACTTGCACACCACTTTACACTCAATTCTCTCTCTAACACGCAAAGATGGTTTTCACTTTATTCTTTTTCTCTCATAATCGAAAAAACAAAATCATAGCAAGTTGAAAAGGCAAAGAAGAATATGAAGAACCAGAGATCAGTAGCAAAGAATTTTGAGGAAGGAGATGAAGAAGAATAGTAAACTCACACACGATTTAGAGTGGTTCAGCCAATTCAACCTACATCCACTTTGAGCAATCAATCTTATTAAGAGAATTTTGATGGTAAAGATGATTACAACGAATTTTTAGATAAGATTTTACTCTTTTTCCTTCTTATCTATTTATACAGTAACATCACTTGACTAAGAGATGGTAAATCAGTTTGTTACTGATTAATTTCACCAATTACTGTAGCATAGTCTTCTATCTCTTCAATTCTCCACCTTGAATTTAATCAGATCAAACTCGATTGACTGCTCTGTAACCTGTTTTATCCCTTTTCAGGTAGGTCAAAACCAACCAGCTCAAGACAATATTCAAATTTCTGTCGAGCTATTGGTTTTGTAAGCATGTCTGCTGCATTCTGAGAGGTATGTATCTTGATGACTTCTATATTCCCTTGTTCAATTTGTTCTCTCACAAAATTGAACTTTATATCAATATGCTTTGTTCTGCTGTGAAACTATTGATTCTTTGATAGATATATTGTGCTTTGATTATCACAGTAGATTTTAACACAATTTTGTGATAAACCAAAGTCACTTAGCAGTCCTTTAAGCCATAGTCCTTCCTTTATAGCTTCAGATAATGCAATAAACTCTGCTTCTATGGAAGATAAAGCAACTATTGTCTGCAGTGTTGCTTTCCAACTTAATAAATTTCCTCCACACAAGAAAACATAGCCTGATAAGGACCTTCTTTTATCTAAGTCACCAGTATAATCCGAATCAACATAGCCATAAACCTCCATAGGACTGTTATCTTTCTGTTTAAAGAGTAATTTTGCATTCTGAGTACCTTTTAGATATCTAAGAATCCATTTTGTTGCCTCCCAATGTCTTTTCCCAGGATTAGCCATATAACGACTAACCATGTTTGTAGCATATGCCAAATCAGGTCTAGTTGAAACCATGAGGTACATTAGACTTCCAACTGCTTGTGAGTAGGGAATTCTTGACATATGTTCTAGATGCCCTTTCTCATCCACCTTAGGTGAATCAGCAGCTGATATTTTGAAGTGTTGAGCTAAAGGGGTGACAACTGATTTAGCTTCACACATCTTAAACTTCTTTATCACCCTGCCACAATAGTTTGTCTGACTGATCTGAAGAGTCCCCTGATTTCTTCTCCTCTGTATTTCTATTCCCATAATTCTCTTTGACTCTCCCAAATCTTTCATATCAAATTCTTCTTTAAGAAAGTCTTTTACAAATTTCAAATCTCTTTTGAGCTTGCTTGCTAGGAGCATATCATCCACATATAATAACAAATAAACAGGATTTGAATAAGTCCTTTTGTTTATGTAAACACAACTGTCATATGAGCTTCTTACAATCCTATTTTCTGGATGTATTCATCAAACCTCTGATACCAGCATCTAGGAGATTGTTTCAGTCCATAAATGGACTTATTTAGTAAGCAACACAAATTATCTTTCCCCTGTTCCACATATCCTAGAGGTTATTTCATGTATATTGTCTCTGTTAGCACTCCATTTAAGAATGTTGTTTTTACATCAAGTTGATCAAGTTCCAAGTCAAACTGAACTACAATAGATAGTAGCACTCTGATTGAGGTTTGCTTGACTACTGGAGAGAATATTTCATTGTAGTCAATTCCTTCTTTTTGTGTAAAACCCTTTGCTACTAATCTCGCCTTATATCTAGGCTCTTGAATCCCTGGAATACCTTCTTTATATTTATAAACTCATTTGCATGCTATAGGTTTATATGCACTAGGTAATTGCCTTAATGTCCAGGTTTCATTTAGCTTAAGAGACTCCATTTCCTCATTCATTGCTTCTATCCACATAGGTGCATCCCTACTGTTTATGGCTTCATCAAAAGTACTAGGCTCTTGTTCATTTAAGGATGTAGCTGCATTTAATGCCATGTTTACATAATCTGTGACTGCATATCTCGATGGAGGAATAATTGTTCTCCTTTGCATGTCTCTAGCTAAGGAGTAATCTTGTAAGTCTTCATGTTCATGAGAAATTTCTCCTACTTCTCCTTCAACCTCTTCTGAATTATCTCCTTGCTGTTGAGTTTATGTTTGATCATGTATTCTGTTATTTATAGGATACTCCACCTCAAAACTTGTATTAAGAGCCTTTGTAATTGAATCTGTTTGTACTTCCTTCATCATGAACATTTCATTTTCTTTAAAGGTAACATCACGGCTATTGACACATCTTCGTTCAATGGGATGCCACAATCTAAAGCCTTTAACTCCTTCTGTAAATCCAACAAACATACATCTAGCTGCTCTAGCTTTCAAGTTTCCTTGATTTTGATGTACATAACCCACACATCCAAACACCTTAAGAGTATCAAGCTTAGGTGGGTATTTAGTCCATCTTTCTTCAGGAGTTAAAAAATTCGTTGATGTATGAGGGCATCTATTCAATGTATATACTGTATAAGATGCTGCTTCAGCCCAAAATCTCTCTGGAAGTAAGGCATCTAACAGTAAACACCTTACTCTTTCCATTATTGTTCGATTTAATCTCTCAGCTACTCCATTCTGTTGTGGGGTATATATCACTGTTCTGTGCCTGGCAATACCATTTTCTCTACAAAACTGATTAAAGTCTTCACCACATAACTCTAAGCCATTGTCAGTTCTAAGAAATTTAACTTGTTTTGATGTATGTTTTTCAACTAATACCTTCCATTCCTTAAACTTTTCTAAAGCTTGATCTTTTGTTTTGAGAAAATAAACCCAACTCTTCCTAAAGTAGTCATCAGTTAAGGATAGAAAGTACCTTGATCCACTTAAGGAAGGAGTAGGTGACGGTCCCCAAAGGTCTGAATGAATGTAATCAAGAATTCCTGTGGTATTATGTTGAGCTTTGGTGAACCCTTGTCTTGTTGCTTTGCCATAGACACAGTGTTCACAAAAGTTGAGCTTACTGCTTAATCCTTGAGGTAGGATGCCTTGTTTAGATAAAACTTCAATGCCTTTAGCACTTATATGTGAAAGTCTTTTATGCCAAAGGTCTCCTTCAGACAGATCATTACTTGATGTTACAAGTGCTTCTTGAACCATCTGTACGTTTTTTATAACATACAGTCCATTGATTTTCACATCAATCAACACTGTTTTGGAGTCTTTCCTCACCTCAAATGTACCATCTCTTCCTCTGTACTCACAGCCAATTGAGTCTAACATGCCAAGAGAGATCAAATTTCTTTTCAGATTAGGAACATGCCTTACATTTCTAAGGAGTTTTATTGATCCATCTTCCATTTTAAGAGAAACAGAGCCTATTCCAACAATTTTACAAGCATCATTGTTTCCCATGTATACCATGCCACCATCCTATTCTTTGTAGGTACTAAACCATCCTTTCCATGGTGTCATATGAAAAGAGCATCCAGAATCCAATACCCAATCTTGTTTGTCACAATTCTTTTCAACAATTGAGCATTGATCTGTTGTGGCAAGGGCATCAGTAAATGTGATTGAATTTTCACCAACTGATGCTTCTGCTCCTCTCGATTTTCTAAACCTTTGATTGTTTTTCCTTTTAAGAAAAAAACAATCCTTCTTCAAGTGACCTTCCTTCTTACAATAATTGCACCTGACCTTACTTTTCCCCTTTTCATCTCATTGCTGTCTGTTTTCTCTCCAATTTCCTTATGATTTTCCTTTCGAAAATAGTCCTTCTGAATTGAGGGTTTCTTTCTTAGAAATATTCAACTCCATTTCTATTGATTTGATTGCCGAAATTATGGAATCAATTGTGATCTTGTCTCTTCCATACTTCATAGCAACTTTGATTTCTTTATAAGTGTCTGGTAAAGAATTGAGAAGTATGAAGGCCTCGTTTTCTTCACCAATATTATCTCCCATATACTTGAACTCTGAAATCAGCTTCTTGAATTCATTTAGATTGTATGTTATCGATTTGTTTACATCCATTTTGAATGTAAAAAGCTTTTCTCTCAAAAATGACTTATTTGGCAAATCTTGTGAAAGAAACAGAGTATCTAACTTCTTCCACATACCATAGGTTGTTTCTTGATCAATTACTTGTCTCAGCACACAGTCATTGAGGTTCAGTATCAGAGTTCCATAGGCCACTTTTTCTATTTCTCTTTTTCTTCATCAGTCAAGTTCTTGGAGAGTTTTTCTGGATCTTGAATTGCTTTATCTGCTTTCTGAAGTCCAAGAACAGCTTTAATCTTTGCTTTCCATAGTTCAAAATTTCCAGTACCATTAAATTTATCAACTTCATATCTTGCGATTGACATTTTCTGAATTCTTGAATTTCAAGAACACCTCTTCTTGTCTTCTCTTCTGTGATATAAGCTCTGATACCAATTTGTTGTGAATGATCACCACATGGAAGGTCTAATACACAACACTTACACACCACTTTACACTCAATTCTCTCTCTAACATGCAAAGATGGTTTTCACTTTATTCTTTCTCTCTCAGAATCGAAAAAACAAAATCACAGCAAGTTGAAAAGGCAAAGAAGAATATGAAGAACCAGAGATCAGTAGCAAAGAATTTCGAGGAAGGAGATGAAGAAGAACAGTAAACTCACACACGATTTAGAGTGGTTCAGCCAATTCAGCCTACATCCACTTTGAGCAGTCAATCTTATTGAGAGAATTTTGATGGTGAAGATGATTACAACGAATTTTTAGATAAGATTTTACTCTTTTTCCTTCTTATCTATTTATACAGTAACATCACTTGACTAAGAGATGGTAAATCAGTTTGTTACTGATTAATTTCACCAATTACTGTAGCATAGTCTTCTATCTCTTCAATTATTTGACAATATTTTTATTTTATTTTTTTCTACCTTTTTAAAATAAAAAATGCAGGGTAGAATTTCAATAGAAGACAAAAGCTTTGCTTATAAGAAAATTGGAGGATGTGGAAACTAAAAGTACAATGAAATTGTGCAATGTGGATCTAAAATAGGGGTGTACTGAAGTCGAGCTGAATCAAACTCAATCGAGCAAAATTGAGTAGTTCGGTTAGATTTTATATGATTCATTCGATTTTCTTGATTTAACCATTTAAAAAAAATGAAATTTTCTATTCAGTTCACAGTATGTCTTTTTAAAAAACTAAACATAACCGAACATATAGGACTTTCTACATGAATAGCCTACTAAAGATGCCCATTTTATATAGATGACCCAAATCCACTATTTTTACAGATTTAGTCAACGAGCCCTTGTTGATTACACAAAAGTCATTATCTATTTACTAAACAACCCTCAAGCATGTTGTGATGGTTTTTTTTTTTTAAAAAAAAAAAGAAAATACAAATATGGTAAACGAATGGTTCTCCATAAAATTTTCAAATATTAAGTTCAAGGATTTTGTAAAAGGAAAAAAATGGTCTCATTTCCATGATTTTGGTTGAAGAAAAATCCCTCTCTATGGACGTCTAAAACCTTGGAATATCGACAAAAGGAGAAGAAAAATGCTGCAAAGAAGAAGGAGAAAAAGGATAAGAAGGCGACATATATAGATTGTCAGTATGTTCCCCTTCCTTCAATCTTTAACTTGAAATGAAGGCTGTATATTGGATGTTAGCCCTAGGGTTTTACTGTTATTGTTTTCTAAAGAAATCATGATATTTTCACCAAAAATTTTGCTCCATGAACACTGTTCATTGATGAATGTACATGGAATTTCTTTAAAGTCAGATGAAGAAACTAATACACGCTAATAAAAGTTTGAAATCTATTTTGTTGAAAAAATGAGTGGAGGAGAAATACAGTGTTTATGCAACATTTATATAATACATACCTCTTGCACTGTAATTGAGTATGTTCTATGTATATGTTTAACAAACATTTTCTACTATTAGTTTTAATATTGAATACTTTTTAGTGTATATATAGTGTATTAATTTATAGTTGTGTCTACTGTTTGTTATATGTCAAATGGTATGTTGTATTAATCATTTGGTACATGTTGGATAAAAATTAACACCGTGTGTATCTATTATATATAGTAGTACAATATGACTCAAAGAGTGGAAATATATGTATGTATTATACAATGTAATCATTGTTGTTCTCTCTGTAAAATTAAGAAATGATTAGATATTTTCTCTTTGATACAATGTTTGAATGCTCGTTAGGTGTTTGAATACTATGTGGAACATGTTTAATGTAGTTTTATATACATCTTCATATATTAAGTAAATACGAAAGAAATATTTGGAAAATATGCATATATTATCCAGTATAATTATTGTTGTTCTATTTGTAAAATTAGGAAATAAGTAGTTATTTCCACTCTGATAAAATGCTAAATGCTCGTTAGGTGTTTGAATACTATGTGGATCACGTGTAATGTACTTTTATATAAATCTTCATATATGATATATATTAAGTAAATATGAATAAAATAGTGGGAAGATATGCATATAGTATCCAGTATAATCGTTGTCATTCTATCTATAAAATTAGGAAAGAAGTAGTTATTTATGTTGGGTTTTATGTCCTAAAACTCATGGTTTATAAACTGAATGTATATTCTATTTTGCAATAAAGATGTTATTGAGGTTTATTCAGTAAAAGTGTTATTGAATAAAGTGAATTGCGTCCTTTTAACTTAAATCCAACAAATTAAGAACCCTTGGCTATAGTATGTATACTTGAACTTCATGTGGAGACATGAATATGGATCAAGTTCGAGTAATAGCCAGAATGGTCTATAGTATAGGGATAGGGATGGGTACCTTATCTTGGGAACACTATGAACGCGACTCACTTTGTATAGTACAAACGATGTGATCCTAAATTGTTCATGTGGAGACATGTGAGTGGGGGCATCCTAGTTTGCATAAGACCGGACAGCGAAATAGTCACTTAGACTTTTTAACTTCTTTTACTGTCATAACTGACTATTTCACATGATGACATAGGTAACTCGATCTTAATCATGAACATGGTATGAACTCCTGTTTATTCGGGATTATCCTTTGATTTGCATGGGTGAGAGTGGCCCGAGATTGCCGACTCAATAAGCCTCCCATTTTGGGGGATAAGACTGGGTAGATAGCTGGGGACATAGTCCTGCAAGAAGGAATTCACTCCTACCTGCTTTAGGGTTTAGTAGAGAGGTTGTTCCCTTAAGTGTTGACTCCGAGTCTTGAACAAGGGGCCCCACCCTCTCATTGGCCTGAGAGGGATTCTGTTTGTTGGTTGGACCACAAACCAATTGTTCATTAGAGGATCAGTGGGATTTGAGGAACAAGAAGTAATTACAAGGGTAAAACGGTTTATTAGACCCAGTTGTAATTACGAACAACCTGTGAAGGGTCGACTTACTAATCATGGTTATATCAAGTGGACAGAAATATATCTACAATGAGGAGAGTGCAGCCGTTGGGCTTTAGTGGAGTGTCCCGGCGGTTAACGAATGTTGATTAGCTTGGCTAAAGAGTTTGGCCGGTTAGTCTCGTATCGTTGGAGCTCATGATTTGTAGGTCTATTAGGTCCTCCTTGCTAGCTTGGACTAAGCCTTGTAATAGTATGAGAGAAAAGAATTTGAATTGTTCAAATTCGGGTTTTGGGAGAAAACGTTAGTTATATGCGATATACTTAATGTATCATAGTTTAATTATGAATTAAACTATGAGGAAGAGAGATGGAAATATTTAAAATGATTTAAATATGGGTTCAGTCTAATACATGAATAGGGATTCAAGTTCGAGAGGTCGATTTTCAGATCGGGATTTGATCTGATTATTTAATTAATATTTGATATTAAATTAAATAATTAATTAAATTGTTTAATTAATTAATTAATAATCAATTTTGTTTAAAATTAATTTAGAATTAATTTTAAATTACAAAATTGAATTTCAAAGTGGGAAATGTTGAAGTTTGTGGTGGTTGTATGACTAACCTCTCTCAAACTCAAAATTCACCAAAATTGGACACCTCTTTGATGACTAACCTCCTTGCTTATGTGTTGTCATGTTTAGCAAGCTTGATGAAGCTTGTTAATGGCTTTAATTAGCAATGAAACACAGGGGATTTGTAGTTTTTGAAAAAAAAAATTGTTGCAGATTTTTACAAACCTTTGTCATCTCTCTCTCTAAATTCTCTCAAACTAGAATCTCACAATCCGTTCCAAGGCCTGAGGATAGTAGGGAAGACACTAGAGGTGGTCCATGAAGTGTTCGTGCTTAGAAATTTGCAACGGGTTTGGAGAATTTGAGCTTCAAAGGTGAGTTTTCTTATACTCTATTTTTTGGTTTATTTTTAGCATGCTGTTTGTTTAATTAAATTGATGTAATTTGAATGCTTAAGATCCAAAATTACTTTCACTTTTGTGATATTAACTCTTTCAATTTACACTCCGATAAAATGTCGAATGCTCATTAGGTGTTTGAATATTATGTGCAATATGTGTAATGTACTTTTATATACATCTTTCTATATGATATATGTTAAGTAAATACGAATGAAAGAGTGAGAATATATGCATATATTATCAAGTGATAGCACACAAAATGTGTTATTCCTAGGCTTTACTTTTTTTAGTTTTTACAGCCTATTCGGTGTTTTTCACAAGTTATTTATTGTAATTTCAGTTATCGAGCAATTGGAGTGGAACTAAAGAATTTGTCCATACCATGACAAGTATGGAGCTAATGGAACACAAATTGAGAAGCCATGCGAAGTAAAGGAATGAATTAGGCACGAATACCCAAGAGCATAGCTTTGAGACACTATGTGTAGCATCTCTACGCTATATGTGCAGCAACTCAAGCCCAGGATCCCGCGTGAACAGCGTTGCAATGTTGTATTCTAGCATTGCAACACCAGAAACACGCGTTCTATTCTCATCAAATACGTAGCGTCTCGACGCTGCGGTATAGCGTCTTGACGCTACCTAAATTATTTCCAAGTTTGCTCAATTCTTCAAGACAGCATTGCAATGTTGTCTCGAGATTATAAATAGAAAAGTTTTGTATCGAATTGGGGAGCCATTTTTGGAGAGAAAAAAGCCCTAAACTCGATTTCTACTCTATTTTGGGAGACAAAGGATATTCTTGGGAGCGAAGGACGAGCGTTGGAAGCTCGAGATCGTGACATGCATCGGGAACGAGGATCGACACGTGACTAGAGTTTTTTCTTTCCCTTTTGTTGTAGTTTCTTGTTATGGATTTTGAATTAAGTCTAGATTTTAGTTTTGTGGTAATGAGTGGCTAGACTTTTATCTAGGGGATTGATGTAGTCACTAAAGGTGATGTTTTAGCTTAATTTCTTGAACTGATAATACAACACAGTTGTATGCTTTTATATTTTTAATGCTAGTATTCTTTTGGCCAAAGTTTACTTGTTTTATTGGCTTTAATTGTTGCTCTTGAAAGAATTAATTAGGGATAGAACAATTAACTGCATATCTAACTGTAAATCCTTGCATGAGAATGGAGGGTTCTTTTAAAAGCATCATAGGAGGTAGCTTAATTCCATGTTATTTTATTAAAGTTTAGACAGATATGTTAGACTTATAAAATTGCATGAATTCCAATTGGGATTGAGAAAGTCTTTTGGTCTTTTAAACTTCCTGCTCAATGTGTTGTATGTTCAATCTTGAATTAATTAACTAAAACATTAGTTTAGTTGGTGAAGTCAATTCCCTAAGTTTTGTCTCCTTGCAATTCAAACCTGTTTAATTATTTTGTTTGACACTTTTCCTTAAAATAAATTTCTCTAAATAAAATTGGGTGTTAGTAACTATAATAGTCAATTAATCTAGACAAACCATTCCTATGGACAATACCTGCACTTAACCACTATATTAAAACTTGACACTGTATACTTGTAGCTTTGCTTGGTCACAAAATCACCCAACAAGTTTTTGCCGTCGTTACCGGGGAATGGTGCATATTTAGATTAATTGATATTGTGGAAAAATCATTCGATTTTAGTTTAGAATTTTCTTTTGTTTTCCTGTTTTGTTTTATTGATTTTGTTTGTGTTGTGATTTCTTTTAGGAGTTGAGCAGTGTATGCAAAAGGATAAGGAGGCACCCTTGCTCCTTTTGATCCTGAAATTGAAAGAACTTGCAAGAGAAACCTTAGAGAAAGGAAAGCTCAAGGTATAGATATGGCTAACCAAAGAGAGAAGGAGGAACCAAAGGCCATAAAGGACTACTGCCAGCCGATGTTCCATGCCGATCAGTCCGGAATAGTCCATGCATCGATCAATGCCAATAACTTCGAATTAAAGACAGGCCTTATTCAGATGATGAGAGACAACGCATTCAGAGGACTTGCCACAGAGGACCTTAATTCTCATTTACAAAATTTTTTAGAAATTTGTGGCACTATTAAGTTAAATGGTGTTTCTGTCGATGCTCTTCGCTTACAACTTTTCCCCTTTTCTTTGCAGGATAAGGCAAAAGATTGGCTTGGATCTCTACAACCTGGTAGCATTACCACATGGGAGGAGTTGGCCCAAGCATTCTTGACAAAAAAAAAAATCCACCTACTAAGGCCACCAAGATGAGTACTGAAATAGGAACCTTCAGACAACATGAGGGGGAGCAGTTGTTTAAAGCTTGGGAGAGGTACAAAAAGCTGTTAAGGAAATGCCCTCAGCACGGATACCCCGACTGGCTTCAGATCCAACTGTTTTACAATGGACTCATAAGCAGCATTAAGACAATTTTAGATGCAACAGCCGGAGCACTATTCTAGCTAAAACTGTGGAGGCAGCTAGAGCCTTGTTGGAGGAAATGTTGACTACAAACTACCAATGGCCGAATGAACAATCAAATCATCGAACAGTGGCTGGTCTTTATGAGTTGGATGAGGTAAGTGCCCTTAAATCTCAAATGGCATCTCTGACTCGTGCCTATCTAAATTTGCAGGTACAGGAACTCCTCAGTCAATAGCCTCCATAGTAGCAGCTCAATCCTTTCAAGCTAGTGGGGAATCTAGCATCAAGTAAACTCAGTACATCAACAATAGAAATTCCAACTATGTGGGACATCATATGGAAAACAATCTTCCATCTCACTACCATCCAGGTTTGAGAAATCACAAAAACTTTTCCTATGCTAATAATAAGAATGTTCTGCAACCTCCTCCAGATTATGCATCCACCTCCTATCAGGCTGAAAGGAAGCCCTCCCTTGAGGACATGTTGGGGACATTCATCACTGAATAAAGAAGCAGAACGAACCAGTTGGAGAGCATGGTCAATGGTCATGGTACAACCATAAAAAACATAGAGGTACAGATCAATCAGATGGCTACCACCTCGAACACTCTACAAAAAGGTACATTTTCTAGTGATACTGAGGTCAAACCAAGGGAAACATGCAAGGCCATCTCCCTGCGAAGTGGAAAGATAGTAACTGAATCAAAGAAAAGGCCAGCTAAGGATTCAATCCCAGAGGAATTACAGAAGTCTGAGGAGGAGGTTCACAAAAAGACACCTAAACTTGCCTTTGAGAAATTTGCTAAGTCTCCTATCTCTTTAACTCCTAATTCTATTCCATATCCTCAACGTTTTCAAAAGAAAAAGTTAAAAGATTAATCCGCTAAATTTCATGATATTTTTAGAAAGCTTCATATCAACATTCCTTTTGCAGATGCACTAGAGCAAATACCTAATTATGTGAAGTTCATGAAGGACATAATATCAAGAAAGAAGAAACTGGAGGTGTATGAGACAATCAATCTCACTGAGGAATGTAGTGCAATGATCCAAAAGAAGTTGCCTCAAAATTTAAAAGATCCAGGGAGTTTCATTGTTCTTTGTACAATAGGAAATTCTTCGTTTAAAGCATTATCTAACTTGGGGGCTAGTATTAATTTGATGCCCATCACTGTTTACAGGAAACTTGGTCTGGGAGAAGTGCAACCAACAATGATATCACTACAACTACCCTACCATTCTATCACATACCCTAGAGGTGTTGTGGATGATGTCCTCGTCAAGGTAGACAAATTCATATTCTCAATGGATTTCATAGTACTGGACATGGAAAAGGATGTTGATATGCCAATCATACTGGGGAGACCTTTCCTAGCTACCAGTAAGGCAGACATTAGCATGCATAGAGGTACATTAACCTTACAGGTGGGGGGGGGGGGGGGGGGGGGAAGGTAAAGTTCCAAGTTTTTAAATCCCTAAGTTCCAATGATGAGGTAAATGCATGTTTAAGAGTTAAGTTGGCAGATTCTATGTGTTCTAACATTGACAAATGTGTAGTTTTGAATGACTCTCTAGATGCAGTGTTCAGTAACAAAGAGAGATGAAGAAGGGTGAGAGCAACGACAAGAAACCTCCCTAAAGGATACACATGAGCTCCGTCTAGCTAAAGACGTTAAACAAAGCGCTTCTTGGGAGGCAACCCAAGCTTCTATCATTTTTGTGTTAATTTTTCTTTTTCATAGTTTTTTGTCATGTCTCTTTACTTAGTTTCCTGTGCTTTGAGTTACAGGAGTTCAAATGCTTCTGCCTTACTCCCTTGAGATGATGAAAAAGATGGATCTCCTATTAATCAGGACAGTATTGTCCACCCCCTTCTCTTTTCTTTATCCTTATGCATGTTGAATAGTTTATACATTGAGGACAATACATGTTTTAAGTTTGGGGGTGGGAGTACTTCGTACTTATTGTTTGATTCCTGAGCATGTTTTAAATTTCTTCTGATCAATCTGGTGCATATTCATGATTAGCACGGCCTAGGATGTGATCTAATCAATAAAATTTCCTGCAATCATTTGAAACATGAGAGCATGTCCTGAAATTGAGATAAATTTAAATTTTTTCTTAGATTCCCTTGCAACTGTTGAGCACTTAACTTTCTTTCCTTTAGTTTTGAATGCTCATAATAAGGTTATTTTGTTTGAAAGTTTGATGTCACCTCGATAGGCTTAAGAACTTATTTGAGGGTCAATCTGCATGATAATTTGTAAAGTTATATCAAGAATTATGTGATAATGTTGCCTATTTCGATTTTTGCATGTTGAAAATAAACTTTTTTTTTTGGATGTTTAAGTCAATATGTTGCGTTTAAAAGGATCAGGGACAAAAAAAGCTACCTCCTCTATTATCAGTTAGGCCACTCATTGAGCCAGTGCTCTGTTTAAGGGTCCCTACAGTGGATGTGTGAAAGCTAGGGTCCATGATTTAAAAGTAAAAAATAGGCAAGTTTGGGGGTTGTTTAACCCAATTTTATGATTTTAGTTCTTCAATGAGTCATTACTCTCTTAAGTGTAGGAGGGCTTAATGATTGGAACTTAGAGCCAGTGTAGGGGGAAATTAAATGGAGAACTTTATAAAATTTTCTCGAGATAGTAAAGAATAAAAGAGGGAAGATTAAGCACACACACGCAAGGGATGAATAGAATGAAATTTAAATTTCTTGATGAATGGTTATGCTTGAGCTCTTTCTTTGATTGTGTGATTTTCTTACTTAGACCTTTGAGGCTCGAGTTATATTTATGCATTAGTGAAATCGTGATGTAGTTTTGTTCCGTTTTTCTCAAGACTAGCAAAAACTTAAGTTTGGGGGTATTTGATAGCACACAAAATGTATTATTCTTAGGATTTACTTTTGTTAGTTTTTATAGTTTATTCGGTGTTTTTTATGAGTTATTTATTGTAATATCAGTTATCGAGCAATTGGAGCGGAATCGAAGATTTTGGCGATATCAGGGCAAGTATGGAGCTAATGGAACACAAATTGAGAAGCCATATGAAGTTAAGGAATGAATTGGGCAAGAATACCCAAGAGCATATGTGCAACAACTCAATGCTATATGTGCAGCAACTCAATCCCAAGATCCTGCATGAACAGCGTTGCAACGCTGTATTCTAGCGTTGTAATGCCAGAAACATACGTTTTATTCCCGTCAAATATGTAGCGTTGAGACCCTGCAGTATAGCATCTCAATGCTACCTGATTATTTCCAAGTTTGTGTGATTCTTCGGGACAGTGTTGCAACATTGTCTCGAGATTATAAATAGAAAAGTTTTGTATTGAATTGGCGAGTCATTTTTGGAGAGACAAAAGCCCTAAACTCTATTTCTACTCTATTTTGGGAGACAAAGGATATTCTTGGGAGCGGAGGACAAGCAATGGAAGCTCGAGATTGTGATGTGCATCGGGAACGAGGATCAATGCGTGACTAGAGTTTTTTTCTTTCCCTTTTGTTGTAGTTTCTTGTTATGGATTTTGAATTAAGTCTAAATTTTAGTTTTGTGGTAATGAGTGGCTAGACTTTTATCTAGGGGATTGATGTAGTCACTAAAGGTGATGTTTTAGTTTAATTTCTTAAACTGATAATACAACACAGTTGTATGCTTTTATGTTTTTAATGCTAGTATTCTTTTGGCCAAAGTTTACTTGTTTTATTGGCTTTAATTGTTGCTCTTGAAAGAATTAATTAGGGATAGAACAATTAATTGCATATCTAACTGTAAATCCTTGCATGAGAATGGAGGGTTCTTTTAGAAGCATCATAGGAGGTAGCTTAATTCCATGTTATTTTATTAAAGTTTAGACAGATATGTTAGACTTATAAAATTGCATGAATTCCAATTGGGCTTGAGAAAGTCTTTTGGTCTTTTAAACTTCCTGCTCAATGTGTTGTATGATCAATCTTGAATTAATTAACTAAAACATTAGTTTAGTTGGTGAAGTCAATTCCCTAGGTTTTGTCTCCTTGAAGTTCAAACCTGTTTAATTATTTTGTTTGACACTTTTCCTTAAAATAAATATCTCTAAATAAAATTAGGTGTTAGTAACTATAATAGTCAATTAATCTAGACAAACCATTCATGTGGACGATACTTGCACTTAACCACTATATTAAAACTTGACACTATACACTTGCAGCTTTGCATGGTCACAAAATCACGCAACATCTAGCTAAAGACGTTAAAGAAAGGGCTTCCTGGGAGGCAACCCAAGTTTTCTATCTTTTTTACTTTTAGTCTGTTTTTCTTTTAATATAGGTTGTTTGGAGTGTCATTAAATCTCGTTCCCATTTATCAAGGCAATAATGTTCACTCTTTCTTTTTAGTGTGATCTGGATGAATTTTATTGCATTATTTGTGGCTAAGACAGCTTAGGTATGTTTGAAATAATGATACTTTGAAATAGTGGAAATATGAGAGCATACCCCTGAATGGAGTAAATTTTAAAATTTTTGCTTAATTCCCTAATAAAATAATGCACCTAGTTCTCTTGTTTTGAGTTTTGAAGGCTTAGAATAGGATTATATGATCCATATATTTGTTGTCATTGTAAAAGCGCTAAGAACCTACTAGAAAGCTAAGTTGAATGATAGTTAATAGTGTTACACTGAGGAAAATTCATGTTTATATATCTACCTAATTGAGCTCTATGGTGTACGTCTTATTTTTAAAAAAATGAAAATAACTTTTGCGCTTAAAATTAAGGACAAAAAAAGCTACCTCCACTGTGTTCAGTCATGCCACTCATTGAGCAAGTGCTCTGAGTAAGGGTCCCTACAGTAGAAGTGTGAAAGCTAGTGTCCTTAAAGTATTGAGTAAACCAAGTTTGGGGGAGGCCTACCCCGTGTTTAAGGCACCCTAGTGGCATACTATTTTCTTGAGTGTGAAGAGGCCTAATAATTGGAACTTAGGGCCAGTGTAAGGGAAAAATGAATTGAGGGTTGGATAAAACTGTTCCGGGCTTATAAAGACTAAAATAGAAGAGAATTCACACACACACACAAGGGAGTAGAGTTTTATATCTAAATTTCTCAATAACGGGGTGTATTTGATTAAATTTTGCTTTTCTAATTTATTTATTATTTAGAATATTGAAGCTTGAGTCCCATGTTTGCAATTATTAATCCTTTGAGAGTTGTGTTTTATTTTGCTCGAGGACTAGAAAAAATCTAAATTTGGGGGTATTTGATAGCACACAAAGGTGTGCTAGTTTGTGGCTTTTAAGTGCGCTTTCATCTACTATTATTGATTTTTTTTGTAGGATTCGAGCAAATAGAGTAAAACTGAGTAAATAGAGAAGATATTAGAGAAAGTAGAGCTTCAAGGCATGATTTGGAGCTTTGGAATTGAAGAGAAAATAAGTTAAAGCTTCAAGACCCGAGAGGATAGTGTTGAGACATTGTCCATAGAGTCTCAACGCTATAAATGCAGCCATCCAATCTCCAATTCCAGCAGAAGTGGTGTTGAGAAGCCACTTTTCGGCATCTCAACACCCAAAATATGTGTGCCAAGCTCTTTCCATCCGTAGCATTGAGACGTTGTGTGTAGCGTCTCAACACTACCCCGATTCTCCTTCTTTATTGTGCGAATTAGGTCACAACGTCTCGACGTTGTCCCAATGGTTATAAATAGAACTTTTTGGCTATAGATTCAAGGAGACCATTTGAGGAGGAACCAGTTTAGAGTCGATTTCAACCTCATAATAGGGATTGAGGGGGCACTTTTGAGATCCGAGGAAGACATTCAAGGCTCGAGATCGCGACGTATCACGACGGGAACAAGTGTAACATGCATCAAAGAGTTCCCTTCTTTCTTATTTATTTCGTAGTTTTTGGTTTTAGACTTCTGTATGAGTTTAGCATTGTAATTGTGGATTTGAAAGATTGAACTTATGTGTTTAAACTTGATTGTGATATATAGTTAGTTTTATTTTGAGATTTATAAATTTCAAATCTTATTTATTCATGCTCGTTGTTTTGATTAATTCTTTGGTCAATAGTTAATTGTGTATGATTTGAATTATAGCTTGGGAGAGTAGGATTTGAATCTAGATTGGCATGCATAACTATTAGTAAGCTTGAGCATGGGAATGAATTGTTTGCTAATAGAAGCTATTAAAGAAATCTTATAATACCATGTCTAATTATGAAATTTAGACTGAAGAGTTGATTTAATAATTGAGCATGAATTTTAGTTAGGCTTGAGAAAGCCAACTAAATGTATTCAAGATTTCTTAGCTTATAATAGTTGAACTTATGAATAATCTCTTAATTCGATTAGCTTTGAGTGTCTTTGCTAAAATCAATGTTAAAAAGAGTTCCCTCTAAGTGTCTCCAACATTGTAAATACATAGCTTAGTTACCTTTATTTCACCTATTGATTTTGGGTTTTCTACATAAAATTAGTTGTGAGTAATTATAATACTTAATTAATCTAAGAAATCCAATCCCTGAGATCGACCCTGACCACTATTATTGTAAATTGTAGAGGTCCGATTAATAATTATATTTGATAGAACCTTCGACAACAAAATCAACCAACTCCAAAAAGGTAAATCATACCCTAAATTAGACTAGATGGAAGATTAACTCAAATTAATTTCAAAAGTGAAAATTAATATTACTTGAAAATGTCAAGCGTTACAAAGGTGTTCAATGCCATCAATAAAGGGAGTTCATATCATTTTGGTATCAAATCTTAGGCTCTAAGATAGGGCATATCTCTTCTTTCTTGCATTTTTATTTTATTCTAAGCAAAAAAAATTTTAAAAAAATTAACACCACAAAAGAAATTTCTAGTTGTTTTGGTCATTTTCTTATCTCTACTTCCTAGCTGTATAACTTTTTCTCAAAAACTCTATTTAACCTAAAACAAGATAAGTTCTCGTCCATTTTGAATTACCTTTTCACTGGGTATCTTTTTTTTTTTTCTTGGTGTCGAGCTGAAACGACGAAGTTATGCTAGAAAAATTGAAGGGCATTCATTGAAAACTGCTGCTGGAAGCTGTCTACGGATTTAAGGGTTTATTTTGTGTTTTTTGTAGCTATTTTTTGTGTGTTCTTTTTACCCAACTTTCTATGAGTTCTTTTTTTACTAAAAAATAATAGTAATAAAACAAAATAAAGAGATAAATAAAGAGAGAAAAAATAAAAGAAGGCAAAAGAAAAGGTTAAGAAGAGAGGGCTACAAAGCCACGAGTGAGCCGTTTTTGTGATTTTCAATTTGTAGGCCTTCTTATCCGACTTTTCTTCAACAATATTATACTCAAATGGAAAACTATCAGGAAGAGGAAGGCTTGGGAAGAAATAGAGCTCATATTCAGTAATAATGGAGACTTGAAAACCTCCATAGAAGATCAAACAAAAAGTTTCATCAAAAGGAAAGAACACAACTTGTTGTCCTTGTAGTTTTTGTCTATTTTTCCTTTTTGTTCTTCTCTAGTATGACCTTCAAATAAGGTTGTAGCCCTTCCAAATATTCGTTGGGAGTGTCTAGAATAACCTCCAAAAACAATTTTGATTTTTTCACGAGTCGTTTGGACGCGCCATAACCCTAGAGACAGGCTGACAAAGTATACACTGCAGCTAGTCAGTTGTCCTTTTCTGGTTACAATCTAATATATCCATTGACTGATGTTTGGAGTCCTAATGAATCTGTGAGTCTAGGTTCATCTCCAATTAGTTTCACGTCATTTTCTTTAACCATTCGAAAGTTACACTAAAAACACTGTTGTTTTTTCTTCTTAGTCCAACTAATGGGCTAACAAAATTTCCTTTATTAGGAAACAAAATACTCACTCATAGCCACCTTTGATTGTACGGTAATCTTAACCATCCATGATTTTAGCAAGTTTCAACCGTTTGAAAATTTTTTGCTCTTTGTTTCTCACCTAGCACGTAATCTCGGTACTGGTTGCAAATATTTGCCTTGTTTTTGTGCTTTTCATTCTTTTGTTACCACACAATATCATATATTCTTGTTTCTAGTTCATTTTGGCTTCTTTTGCGCTCAAGTTTCGTCCCCTTTTTGCCCCATATATTCACTTCTTTTGGTTGATATACGAGAGCACTGTTCTTTATTATTGACCAAGTTTTTTTAGTTTAGTGATTTGCTGAATTTTTGTTGATTGTTGCACCCCATTTGGCCTATATAATTGATTAGGTGCCTTTGTTTTTTATTCTTCTTGATTGCTTGAGCTTGGCTAGTGTTTTTCTTAGGCTTGATTTACCACAAGCAAGCTTGCTTTGCTTTGTTTCTAAGCATATTTGTGATCTACCCATGAATTGCAATTCCTTTGCCTAATTGACTACGCCTTGTAAGAACCATTTGACCTATGCTTGAGGGAAAGAAAATCAAGAGCCCTTAAAGTGAGGGAGTAAGAGTGAGCTTTTTCACTTACCCTTTTTTCTTGTAGTGTTCTATTGTTTCTTTTTTTTTTGTAGGAATGCCTCACCATGAAGGAAGAAAAATCTAAAGAAAGTGCTAGTATAGTGGGAGATGCAAGACATGCTCAACCTAAATGAGGCATATCCCACGTCGAATGGAAGCAAGAGTCCAAGCCATAGAGAGAATGAGTGACCAAAATGTACAAAGAGGTACCACCTCCAAGACATCAGAGAAGTAGAGAAAGTAACCTTAGGAATGAATACCATGAAGATGAGAACCCATTCAATGAAGAATTTTATCTTCCTCCTACAAGGGAATAAGGACTATTTGGCTAAGAAGAGGAAGCCGTAGGAGACCTCAAACCCCAAATCCAAGAAGAGCCCCTATGAAAGAAGGCCTCCACCACAACATAAATGGGGCCATTTGGATTGACGGCATGGTGATCGGAACAAACAAAGGATACAAAATCTCTTGTTTGGTACAAAGCTTGAAGGATTGGGCATGGGAATGAGTCATTCCCATGCTTTTTGTACACGTATGAGTAAGTAAGGGTATTTGTACCCTTATAAAAGCATGGATTTTCTTCTCTTCATCTCTTATTTGGTTAATATCTTTCTTTCTTTTGAATACATTAATTTATTAAAATTAATTAACTAAAATCATGTATATTATTTAAATTAATTTTATAATCAACCAGATTATATAAAAGTTATTTTATAATAATGTATTAAATTAACTTAATTAAATTATTCAATTGTAATAAATTAATAATAACTAAGTGATTGATTAAAAATATTCTCATTTATAAAAAAAAAATGAACTTCTACTTCTAAACTTGTCAAGTTGTATCTAACTAATTATTCAATTGCAATAAATTAATAATAACTAATTAATAATAACTAGTTGCTATATTTTTGTTAAAATTTGTGAGTTTTGGCAAAGGTATTCACTAGTTAATTTGTGCCTTAATCAAACTTAAATTTTTGAAAATTTTTATATTATTGTAGTGGATTTACAGAGATTTTCACATTGCTTTTTGTTAAAATTAGTGAAAATTGAATACATGGTAGAAATTGCAACATTTAATTAAGTCTACGGTCCAATTTGATGAAATTAAAAGTTTAGAGTGAAAATTGATGCAACGTGACATGTTTAAGGGTAAAAATTGAATTTTTTTCCTTTATAAAAAATATACTAGTAAGTGAGTATTTATTGAAACTATTAATAAATTAGTAATCTATACTAAATATATTTAATTAATTGAAATAATATATTATAAAATTTTAATTTTTTATAATTATTTATTCAATTAAAATTATACATCTATTACTCATAATCAATTAATTTATATCTATATGTTGAAATATGAGTTCATTAATTAATTTCATCATCAATATCAATTATTCCTATAAAAATTAGCCTTTCAACTGTACAACCAAACACAACAATCTTTGATTCCAAGTAATCTTCTTTTAAAGCATCTATTATTTTCAAGCATATAAGAAACCTTAAACCAAACGCCCTGAAGAGCTTATGAGAAGATGATTATGAACCCAAACTGAGAGGCCCTAGAATTGAATATGATAAAGATGAGTTCTCGTTCCCAAAGAGAGCTCCTAAAGAAGAGATGGATTGGGGCTTAGGGAATATCAAAATCAAATTCCCTAAGATTTATGGTAAGCCAGATCAGGAGTAGTGCCTCTCATGAAAGAAACATATCAATTTTTTGTATAGTTGCAACCATCTCTGTTGGGAGAAACGAATACAATAATACTATTAAAGAAAATATAAAAATACTATAATTTTCTCCTTCACAAATTTGAGCCAAAAAGTCACAAACGACTAATAAAAGAGAGATAGGAAAAAAATAACGACATTGAAAATATATAGGTTCGCCCAAAATTCGAGACTATGTCCAGTCTACTACAATTGCAGGTTCTATTATAATGGAGATTACAAAAAATGCCTCAAACTTGCACTACAAATCGACTCTCAAATAGTCCAAGAAAAGCTACTTGACTTCCAAGTACCACATGTTAGAGTGTTGATATAATTAAATTTATCATAACACATCAGCTTAAGCTTTTTGGTTGATTGGTGATTTAACATGGTATCAGAGCAGGAGGTCCTGAGTTCGAACCCCTATAATGTCATTTCCTCCCCAATTAATATTGATTTCCACTTGTTGGGCCTCTTACAAATTTTCAAGCCCACAAGTGAGGGAGAGTGTTAGAGTGTTGATATAATTAAATTTATCATAACACATCAGCTTAAGCTTTTGGGTTGATTGGTGATTTAACACCACAATCTAATAGCTTGAAATAAACAAAAGAATAAAACCCTCAAATCCGACAAAGATGTTGCTGCTACAGTTTGCAACAGTTCAATCAAAATATATACTGCCGAACGAAACAAATCGAAAAGGTGTTGCCCAAAATTTCAAAAGTTGCACATGAAGGAATTGAAAAAGGCCACCATCACAAAACTACAAAATTAGCAGCACAAAAGGTGTTAATCACACACCTTTTTCTAATTCAACGGTCATATATATATATATATATATACATATATGTGCATTAAACCTAAGCCCGTAAATGGGCCTATAACCAATTTGAAGGGCCTTGACTTCAAAACATTCTTTTCGCGTACATGTCGTCTGGGATTGCGTCATGTGTCGTAGCGTTGAGATGCTGCAGATGAATTACTGTGAGAATGTTTGTGTTTTGACAACATCTCAATGCTCTTGTAGCATCCCGACGGTATGCTCTTGGATCTTCAAGCCTTGTTGGTCATTTTGGCTCCACAATCCTAATACTTCCCTTGGAGAAGAAGGTATCTCTCACTTTAGGATTGTGCTCTAACTTGGTGGGTTATTTTGTGTCTAAGAAGAGAAGGTTATGCATTCCACAAGTTGAAACATGGAGACAACTAAAGGATGAGGATCAAAGTCATCCTATGTACTTGAGAGGGATAGTTCTCACAAGTTCCAAAAGCTCACTCAAGGGGCCAAGAGTTTGGAAGACTACCACGAAGAGTTATACCTCCTCCTACACTACAGGATGAAGGGTCTACTGCAGCGGTTATTTTGTTCTATTGTAACACATATAAACTGCTGCCAGCTATTTCGCAGCGGTTGCATAACCGCTGGCAGAAGCTGTGTTGGGAAGGTCTATCGCGGCGGTTTAGACAACCGCTGGAATCAGATGCCCAAGACCGCTGCCATAGGTACTCGAATTGTAGCGGTTGTTTACGGCATAACGCAACAGTTGTGTAAGCATGTGCTCAGTGTGTAGCGGTTTGAAAACCGCTGCAAGCTACTAAAAATCGTTGCTAATGTAATTTTTATAGCAAATGGTTCTATGCATTAGGAGCACTTGATAACTGCTGAAACATGACCATATTGCAGCGGTTTGGGATTGTCGCAATAGTTACACATATGCAACAGTATTGTTTTTCTATTGCAACGATTATAGTGACCTTTATTATTTTTGCAACAATTTGTATAAACTTCAAAACCCTTTGATAACCGCTGTAATAATTGGTCCAATAGCAACAATTTTATTTCTCATATCGCAACACTTTTGTAGTCTATTTCGCAACAATTTTATATTGTAGCTATAATTTAAATCAATTTTACATTTCACATTTTTTAATAAAAAATTTGATTCGTAATTGGGTGCACATTTCAAAATTATTAAAAGACAACAAGTTATTGTCTTATGTTATAGCAATTTTAAAAACTATACAACAAAAAATTTCAACAATAATAATCAAAATCATGCAATAAGAATAAAAGAAAAGACAATTACAGACTATAACAAGTAAAAATTGCAAGATAAAGTAATATGATACCAATCAAGTGTTGACAAAAAAAATTGCAAGATTAGGTATTAAAATACCTATGAAGTACTGGTTGAGTTTAATACCGAATGTCTACAAAATATGCCCAACATCAATAAAGAAAATGAAACGAAACTACGCGTATCAAACTACTTATCACTTATCTCATCATTCAGTCTTTAAGTTTGAGACATGTCATTACATAGACTCGTGTAAACTTGACATAGATTTTTCGTTATTTCCCGATGCATTTGCTCCTCGATCCTATTAACAAGTCAAAACAAAATATTAACATAACAAAAAATACTATATTAAAATTGTAATACTAAAATAAATTAATTTATATTTCATACCTCTATTGAATTGCCATCGAAAGATGCCCCATTAGTACTTCCAACTTGCATACAATTAATTTGTCCCAATACTGAAAGCACTTTTTTCATATCTGACCGCATCTCTGCCATTTCAGACTCTAATTTGGTCATTCTAGCTAGATCTTCCTTCTGCAGTTTCATTGTCTTCCACACTTGTCCCAGAATTGATCTCGACGCTCACAAATCGACGATATTTAGTTTTAAAGACTTCAGTTGGGGTAGGTCCTAATCCCATTCCACGAACACGTCCTGAATGTTCTTTACCCATGACTTTTTCAAACACCTCCATCTCAGAAGGCATAACTTCTAAGTTATGTGCATTTTGATTCATATATTCTTGAAATTTTTCCTATCAAAGAATAAATTTGAAGGTAAACTATAATATTTTAGTTTTTTAAAAAATTAACTTTGAACTTACAGCAATTTTAGCAGATTCCTCATCCATGTAACTTCCATCCTTTCGTTTATGAGCAGCTAAGAAGACTTCTACTCTGGTGAGGTCTCTTCCCAATTCTTCTTTCTATCATGAAGAAAACTAATTAATATGTGAATCAAAACATGCTATACAGTACAAATATATAAAGAAAATTACCATCTCATCTATTTTTCGTGCTAGGCTTTTTCTTCCACATGAATGAGTAAATTTTTGTTTCTTACGTATCACTGTATTTCTCGCACTCCGTTTCTGAGATATAAATAAATATATAAATGTAAAATCACATAAAATAAATGATTTATTATTGAATAATAATAAAACAAAAAAAATTACCATTCCTTCATATGAGTACCAAAAAGAGACTATGCCAGCCCATTGATCTCTAGGTATATTATCAGGTTTATGTTTCAAGCATTCATCTTCCGTATCATACTTTGAAACATATCGTCCTCGTAGATTACATTTATAGCCACCCTACTTTCTAGATAATGAGGATAAACACCATTTTCTATGCTTTTCTTGAACAGTGAAATTTGACTGAAAAAATAATAAAGTAAATGAATATACAAATAAATAATCTAGATATACATAAAAACATGCACAACATATAATTTAGTCGACATACCTTAATGATCTCCCAAACTTCCTCCTTATATATATTGGGCACCTTTCTCCAGTCATCATGATTTAGAGGACAAAGGTTACAAGTTTTTCGAATAGTTCCTAAGAAATTGCCCAAAACATTCAAACCAACTTTTATACGTTGGTTTAAACGGTTGAACTCAACCACTATCTTCTGACCTTCTTTTAAATTTCAAACATCAGACATGCGCGTTTGACCATGTGTCTTACGTGTCCCAGATGAATCTATTTTTAAAGAAAAAAAAAAGATAACAATTAAACTTTAAAACTTAAATATCAATTTTAAAATAAATTCAAACATACCTTCTACATCAACATCACCATCAACTGTTGAATCAACTTCTGTATGAACATTAGCTTCCTCCAAATTGGTAGAATTTTCTTCTAAAGGACTAGACTCTGTGACCACCACATGATGACGACTTCTAGTTGAAGGCACCATGGAAAGGTTCTTCAATGATCACTAAGTATTAAATTTTTGTCGACATTTTCATCTACATTTCTACATGTCCATGAGTTCGACATCGACATAAAGAGTTAATCGACATTTCCATTATACCGTAAAAAATCAATGAGATATTAAAAAAAAACAACAAAATGTAACTAATGTGTATACAATATTAATTATAATTATTTTAACTCAATTAAAAAGTGTAAAATGTTTAATTATTAATTTAAATATATATCTTTTTTTTTTTTGTTTTTAATAATTTTCCAAAAATATCCATCGACTTAATTTTTTTGTTTTTAATACTTTTCCAAAAATATCCATCGACATTCACATATTATCGATATTTCCATCGACATTTCTATAAAATTGAGACGTCGATTGTATCAACTCGTATTTTCCAACACAACTGTTCTTACAATGATGCGAAAGCATAACAATTAGAAACTAAAACAAACTTAAACAATTCAGTGGAAGTAATTTCTTACAAAAGACTTCTACGATAAATTATCGAATTCTTAACAACATCTTTCAATGTCTTGTGCCAGCATGCTAAACTTCACCTTTTCGAAACTATCACTTGATTCTTCGTTTGAAAACATTTTGAAAAAACAAAAATGAGTACAAAATTACTCAATAAGCAATTTCCACACCAAGTTCAAAAATTCATTTTCTTCAAAAACAAAATATAGAAATTCAATTTAACAAATCATTTCAATAGTTGAAACAAAAGTCAAACTTTCATTCATTCAATACTTTCATTTACAGAATGAGAAATACGCATATTTGGAGTAGCCTAGACATATGTGGTCACCCGCAGTAGCACCAATCATTCATTAATTCAATCAGAGATTGTTTTGCATAGGCAATAACCTTGTCGTTTTGCATGAGCATCAGAATAAATCACAAATCCTTAGTCTCCACTAATAATAGTTAAAACTAGAGTAGTAACAAGTTTCTTCTTTAACTCTAGAACTTTGGTCACATTCTTCTAACCACTAAAAACGTGCATTCTTTCTAGTAAAATGAGTTAAAGGAGTTGAAATCTTGGAGAAGTCTTTCAAAAATCTTCTATAGTAATCAACTAAACTAAGAAAACTTTGAATTTCTTGAACACTGGTGGGTCGTGACTAGCACATAACTGCTTCAACTTTGTTTTGATCTACATAAATCTTTCACTTTTTTTCCTTCCTCATACTTTTCTTTTTTAAAACCATTGTACTTGAGGTATCTTTTTTAATTCTCCAAGTGAGACTTTTTCTCAATATCAAAAGAGATTTCTTAGTTTATAATCCTACCAAAGAGTTTACACTTGAAATTCCAAATTGAATCACTTGTAGGATTTTTCTTAATATTTAGCCATGCTTTTAATCTCCCAAAGATTTTCTCTTGTACCAATTGAACTTAAGTGTTTCCATAACAATTATGGTATGGACAAAATCTGAGTAATTGGAAATACCTTGAAAAATGACTTTTCAATCCAAACCCACAACTTACTCTTCCCTTTTAAGTTTTAATTCGTTTTTCGAGCTATTTCAATTTTCTTCATCAATCACAACAACTATTGTTGGGTAGTGAAGAGAGAGTTCTTGAAATTATCACTTATGTTCCATCTTGTACCTTTTTCACTTTTTGGCTTGACACATGAAAATCTAAAATATCTTACTTAGTCCATCAAACCGTAAGCTTCACATGAGTAATCACAAGATAAAATCCTTTAACAAGTTTTAATCACAAGATATTGCCTTCAATATCTAGTGATATTTGAAAATCCTTAATATCTTAAGATCCTCTGCTTTCATGTCCATCAATCACTCCAATCTCATGCTTAAGCATGTGTTTCATGTTGATAGAGCTTTCTTTTGGCACCACATTATCACTTTTCATAACAAAACATAACATTAGTACTTAACACTAACGATGATGCCTCATTATCTTAAATTCTCTTATACCCAATAAAACCAAATCAAATTCATATAAGAGGTGGAAGAAAAGACACCATCAACAATTTGAAACCATAACATGTTGATCACATTCTCAATTAACTTATAATTTCAACTTAATAAACTTAGACTTGTTGTCTTGTCCAATTAGTATGACAATAAAGTATTTCTAAAAGCAAGAGTTTCATAAATCATATACAAAATGAACTTCTTGACCAACGAAATACTCAAGGCTCCTTTCCTCAAATCAAACACTTAAATTACTTTCTTGTCCAACATACAAGTAGCTTAACTTATCCTTTAACCATGAATACATTCTATCTTACTTGGTTCCAAAAATTTCAATCTCTTCAATCCATTCTTCATATTCAAGAGTCCTAATTTGTTCTTCAACATGAGTCCAGAACTTAACATACTGCTTTTAAGAACACCACTT
Organism: Trichosanthes truncata; assembly: GCA_033996785.1. Taxonomy (NCBI): domain Eukaryota; kingdom Viridiplantae; phylum Streptophyta; class Magnoliopsida; order Cucurbitales; family Cucurbitaceae; genus Trichosanthes; species Trichosanthes truncata. The sequence goes on along the minus strand of JAWPNB010000004.1, from coordinate 27,971,068 downwards.
GAGTTCTTATTCCTTGAAGAACATAGACATAAAATTCCACTTTATGCTACAAGAGCATTCTCATAGTTAAGACTATTGACTCCTCATGTCAACACAACACTACCAAATATCTCTCAAAAAAAAAAAAAAAAAAAAAAAAAAGAAGGGGGACTAAACCTCTCCCTAAATGAAGAGTCAGCACACCTCTAAAAAAAGATTTCATAGCAAACATCTATAATGAAAGACAACATAACTTTACTAGGGAGTCAACACAACACTACCAAATATCTCTTAAGACAAAAAACAAAACAAAAAAAAAAAGAGGGGGGGGGACTAAACCTCTCCCTAAATGAAGAGTCAGCACACCTCTAAAAAAAGATTTCATAGCAAACATCTATAATGAAAGACAACATAACTTTACTAGGATTAATGGGATAACCATAGAAGAAGTTGCTTAATATGAAATTCATATCCTTTTAGATTATCCAAACCTAATGTTCTGGCATGAACTCCTATAACAATTAGTTAACCTTACAACACTCGAGTCTACAAAACCTTAAACCATTGCTCTGATACCAATCGTAACAGCCCATATTTTTCAATACGGCCATTCAATAATGCAAAAGCATACCAATTAAAAATTAAAACAAACTTAAATAATTCAGCAAATGCAATTTCTTATAGAAAATTTCTAAGATATATTATCGAATCTTTAACATTTTTCAAAGTCTTGTGCCAGAACGCTATACTTACACTTTTTTCGAAACTATCAATTGATCCTACGTCTGAAAATATTTTGGAAAAACAAAAATGAGTACAAAAATACTCCATAAGCAATTTTCACACCAAGTTCAAAAATTCATTTTCTGCAAAAACAAAACATTTAAGTTCAATTTAACAAATCATTTCAATAGTTGAAACAAAAGTTACTTTCAATCGATCAAACTTTCGTTCATTCAATACTTTCATTTACAGAGTGAGAAAGACACATATTTGGAGTAGCCCAGGCTTATGTGATTACCCCTCAGTAACACCAATCATTCATTCATTCCATCGAGATATTGATTAGATGGGGTAAAACTTGTTTTTTCACCCTACGATTTTGCACAATAATTTCATAAATATAGAGAAAAAGTTGTGTGCAAGTGTAAACAAACCCAATACCATTTTGGCCTTTCACATTCATCCCATAGCTTATTGTTCATTTGGTTATCCCACTTTTTTTGCTCGAGCAAAATTCATACAAACACATTGAAAAAATTTCAGGAATTCGATAGATAATATCAAAAACTCAATAGATAAGATCAACGATATTTCCTTTAATCGAATTTCAAAAACTCGTGATTTCACAAAAGAATTATCAAATCAAAATTCCCCTATTATATATATATCAGACAAAATTCATAACAAAACTCTGATTCCTCCCTCATTTTATACATATTACAACAGAACTTGTACTTGAGCTAATTACATCAGAGCATTAACTTCACACCCAGACGAGAAAAATGGGTGTTGACCTTTTCGTATAAATAAGAAAGCTTCTATAAATACTAGCTGCTGCTGTTTAAAATTCTGGTTAATCATTTCTGTTTAATGGTAGGAGAAAATTCGTCGACAAATCAGCCACTTCCAGATTCAGCTTCACTGTCTTCACTATCGTCACTGTATTCACAAACAGCAGCAAATAATAGCCCGTTAGTTAGACCAGCCATGGAACTTCAATCTTAGGAAAGAAAAATAGAACTCAGACTAAAGAGACTCATAATCCAATTTGGCTAAAATTAACTCAGTTATTTAGGTCCTGTTTGATAACCATTTTGTTTTTTATTTTTAGTTTTTGAAAATTTTACTTGTTTTCTCATCATATTTACAATAAGTTCCATCTTTCTTAAGAAAACATTAGAATTCTTAACCAAATTCCAAAAACAAAAATAAGTTTTTAAAAACTACTTTTTTTTAGTTTTCAAAACTTGACTTGATTTTTTAAAACATATGCAAAAAATAGATAACAAAAGAAAGAAACTAAATAGTTATCAAACAAGGCCTTAATATATCTAATTAGTCCTACAACAATTTACATCATGATGCATGACAAACTCAAAATCTATGATTTCCTGATCTGTTCAGAAGTTTATGGTGGATAGCAACTGGGATGAGGAAGGAAGAATATATATGGATGATTTTATGACAACACCGCAGGAAAGTAGGAAAGCAAGAAACCAAAGAGATGGAAAAAGCTAAAAACAATGAGAACTAACTTCGTATTCAATCGAGTTTTGAACTCCTATTTATCCAAATAAAAACCAATATATATACACATGCATATATGTGTACACTAAATTAATTGCTTCTGCCTCAGAGTTCAGGCCCCATGAACTTTGCAGTTGAATTTAACATTTTCTGAAAAACATATAAAGATTGAAATTTATGACAAGGTATACCTCTGCTCTGGTAACTTTGATAATCGTCTGGCTTCAAGGCCTGTGATAAATTTTTGTGCAGCTTGAATATTTTCGCTACCTAAAAACATAAAAGAAAAAGCCAAATATTAAAGCCTCTCCAATTGCAATTCTTGTTTCAAATGACTTTAACAATACATTAGTTGAAGATGGAGTCGTTGATCCGTCAATAGATACAAGTATTGGATCCTAAAAAGGGAATTAAAAAGCACAATACAGACAAATACCTCTTGTCAGCTGGAAGCAATGCAAAGCACATCTTTCTGCAGCTAGCCTTACAGGAGTACTTCCGTCTTTCAAACACTCTGCGAGTGCTGGACCAATTAGTGAAGCATGAGTCACGGTAAACGGAGGACTTTCCTGCAATCCACCACATTTGTAATGTGAATAATGTATTAGACTATCGCGCACAATAAATAACAACATTTTTCCTGAAGAGGAAGTAACAACAATCACATACTTTCGCAACTGCTTTGATTGCAGATAAAGCCTTCCTTCTTACTTCACTGGAATCATCTTGTAGCGCTGACACCAGGGATGTAAGGATATCAAGATTTGCAGCATTTGTTGTCGGACTTCTTTGAATTTGATAAAGCAGAAGCCTCCCTAATGCTTTAGTAGAAGTTTCACGGATTGGGAACTGTGTTAAGAGAAGATTGTCAGCTGACTATAAACTACAATCAAACACAACCCATGATAAAATAGAATACCTTCTCATCCTTCAACGTGCTTTTAAAACAACCCAAAATAGATGAGAACATAGCAAACTGACAAACGGCAAAAGCTTTGTGCCTAAGCATGGATGCAATAGTCAGCACCGACCCATGCCTAGAATGCCAGCTAGACGAGGCCATGTTTATGAGTTCTTCAAGCAGGTCGGTCAGTTCATTGTCCTCTAAGTACTGGAACAACAATATAAAAGCCACACCAAAAACAATGGTTGTCAAGAACATATCATAAACTGCCATTAGGCAAGCACATACCACTCATTTGTCAAAGATATCAAACCTAAGCAATAAAGGTCAATCAGTCTTTTAACAACCAGTCGGCCACTAATGGCTTAGGATACAGTTTGTGTATAAGAGGAGAGAGATGGACTCAAAGGTGTAAATAATGAGCCGCAAAGTCATAACAGTAACAGAAATATCTGACTCATGATGGGTGTGGCATACTCAAGTTAGTTAAAAGTAATGAAAAGCTAATGCAGACTAGCCAGACTTCAATGTATATATAGAAGATAGGTACAACATTGTAAAGGGAAGCGAAAATCTAAGGAGAGCAGGGTAGGAGAGCTGGGAAGTCTCTCGAACTTTGAACACTCCCCCCCAATTCGTTTCTCTTATCGAATTTTGCATGCTAAATTGAGGCCAAGCCCTATCAGTGATCCATCTTTAACCAACAGGGTCCTAAAGGTTGGAATTGCCCAAGTTCTCAGTTACATGAGATTATCCTTCTGTCTATAAAGTGCCTACTGACCAACTAGTAAATAAGTAACCATAACTGTAAATTACCAGGCCAACAAAAAAACCTAAAAAAAAGCCACTAATAGTTTGACAAAATAACAAACTTTTATACTAAATTACAAGATAATCCCATCGTGACTAAGCAATTTCTATAAAAGAAAAGAAAAAAAAAAGATTTGTCATGGTGTTCAAAGATGTGGTTAGTCACGGGCAGAACACAAGGAACCCAAAATACAAATTTTACTTGTTCTCGTGACAAAAAGATCCCAACTGAAAATCTGGCTTTTACTTCACGAGTCAGCCTCTTTTGAGAATTCTACAGGACATTGCAGCCCCGACCATTCAAATTCCTACAGAATTAAACTTGCTTGAAGGACTGTATATCTGAACAGCTTGAATCGGATTGATTCGTTTCATTCTTTTTCTTGTGATTCAAAGTTGAAAACGGACAATTTGGCCCCGTTTGATAACCTTTTGGTTTTTGAAAATTAAGCCTATAAATACTACTTTGACCTATGAATTTCCTTGTTTTTGTTGTCCACTTTTTACATCTGTTTTCAAAAACCAACCCAAGTTTTGAAAACTTGTTTTTGTTTTTAAAATTTGGCTAAGAATTCAAATATTTTCTTAAGAAAGATGAAAGCCATTGTAGAGAAATGATAAGAAAACAAGCCTAATTTTTAAAAACCAATAACAAAAAACCAAATGATTATCAAACAGGGCCTTAGGGTATTTGTGATTCAAAGTCACAAATCGATACAAGAGGCTTACATTTCATTCTCAATTGTACAATACAACTCATTTACCCAACGAGTATGATAACACTACATATAATACAGCCCATCTCTTCCACAACAGTTATTCTCTTTAAGTTTTCTAAATTTTGACTGTAATTAATTCTTTGAATCTTGCAAAGTTGTTTGATCTCAATCACCAATCAAAGAAAAATTTTCCCCCTCTTAATGATGATCAATATTGTCATTATTTTTATTTTAGAAGTTTATGCATAGTTATAGTTTTTTTTCTTTTTGAGAAAAGATTCATAGTTACAGTTGTAAACTGAATTATTACTGAGTTTATTTAATAGGATTACTGATCAGTTTCCACCTTTTCTAACTTCAAGAAATAAAATTATAATCTGGAACTTATTATTATTTAATGGAAAATCAAAAATTCTTCAGTCTCTTTAGAATTTTTTTAAAAATAAATGAAAAGTCAACTTAAAACTTTAGTAATTAATAAGTTTTATTTTTTAATTCTATCAAAGATAAAAGTATACTTTTAATGTATTCTTTTTTTTTTAACAGGTATATTTTTTATGTATTTGATAGTATCAAGTAGTATTGATATATTGTGAAATTTTATAACATATTTTTTATTCAATAAAATAAATCATTGTAAAATACCATGCTTTTAAAAAATCATATAATTATATATAAACTACATCATTACCTACTCTATAAATATTAATTCATATCACATGCATGCACATGGTAATTTACTAGTTATATTAGAAGGTAAAATAGTTTACAATTATTTTTAGACTTATTTTACCTTTATATAATTTTAAAACTTTTAACTTGCATTTTTTTTCAAAAGAACTTTAAACTTGCATTTAATAACGATAGTTTGTACTTGATTTATTCCATTATTTTTATTAAAATTAAAATAATATATTTTTTCAAGTTCAACAATATGTGGAGGTGGGAATTTGAAACTCTAATCTTTTAGTTGAGGAATAGTGCTTTAACCACTTGTGCTATCCTCAGGTTGGCAAAATTAAAATAATATTTATGTTATAAATTAAATGAATCACATCAAATTAAAAATATTTTTTGAAATCTTATTACAAAATTTCAGATGAAAAAATAAATTGTTAAATCCTAGATGTTTATTTGTTAAAAAAATTGCCTAAGATTTTAAAAATTAATTTTAAAACAAAACATAAAATCAGAATTAAACTTCAGAGTTTAAAAATATGTTAAAATATGTATTTTAATTCTAAACCTTATGTCAACCTGAGCAGTTCAATTGGTCAACTTCAGAGTTTAAAAATATATGTTAAAATATGTATTTTAATTCTAAAACTTATGTCAACCTGAGCAGTTCAATTGGTTAAAGTATATACTCTCGACCAAGAAGTCAGATATTCAAATTCTCAAACTCCCACCACATGATGAACTTTCAAAAAAGAATAATAATAATATTTAAAACTTGCAAAAAATATATATAAGTATATCACACGAGCAATGTACAAGTTTTTTAGTTTTCTAGTTCAAAAAAATTGCACAATACCTGAGATATAATACCCAAAATACTTGCAGCTGATATGCGAACTTGGTCATCTTCGTGATGAATCAAATTCTTCAGAAAAGTATAGACACGAGTTCTCACTGCACTACTTACAGTCTTCCCAGCATGCTTCATGACACCTTTTAAGGCAGTCAAGATTGCCTCGCGGATACCACCATCAGAAGCCTAAACAATAAAATTAGTAAGGAAGACCAATTTCAAGATTCACTAGCAGAAACACTCGAAGATAATAAAAGTCACCTGTAAACTGGAAAGCAGATCACCAACTAATGGATCAATCCTCGTGCTAAGAGCACTTAGCTTTCCAAGAGCAAGAGCAGCGCTAGATCGGACAGTCCTGAACACAGATCATCCTATAAGTAAAAAAATAATAATAAAATACAGCAAGCAAGCTATAGGGAAAGGATTCATCCCACAAACAATTACTAATATTCATTTCCAATATAAACCGTAAGCTCCACTGTCAACAACTATTAAAAGGTGATGGAAAAAGTAAAGGTGAAAGCTGTACGGCTATTTACATAAATTTGCTATTAACTCTTGAAGGTCTATGAATGTGTAGTCAAGGACCTAACATCATATTGGAATGGCTCTAATGATAATCAATGATGATGATCACTAAGAATAAGCTCACCAACCTTGTATTATCTTGCAGACACTTGATAAATGTGGTTTGTAGTTGAGGAAGAAAAGGTTTTAAAGCCATTCCACCTTTTTTTATTATAATGCTCAAAGTAGATAGAATGGCACTCTTCACCTGCCATGGGAAGCGATCGCCTATAATTCGAATAAGAGGCCTGAGAATATAAGAAAACAAGATGGCCAAAGTCAGAATTCACTTGACACGTAATGCAAAGGAAAATTGGCAGTGGAAGAATTTGTAAACATCAGAAACCATCTCACTCCAAATAAAAAGAAATCGTTTGATCATTTCTATGAATATTTCAGAAACTAATTGCAAAATAAAGAGTTATATTAGGTGCACAAAAATTGTATCTATCTTCAACCATGACATTCAGTTTCCAACAATCAAAATATTAACTGATCTGTCAATGGGATCAAGATACCACAAGAAAGATCATATTGGCAAGAACTTTCCCAAATGCCTCCTATAAAGGGTGGGAAGATGAATTTTAAAAAATCACTGGACTGAGATATCAATGATGAAAATTATTTAATCATTTACTTACGATAAAGAAAAAGAAAAAGAAAAAGAACAGTTGGACAGAGTAGCTAATAAAATACTGACTTGCTTACTTAACAAAAGCAATAGTAAGTTGCCATAGAAATCACTATATAAAAACAGAGAGTACTTTTTAAACTAATTTTTCAGTATAATAGCAAAATAAATTACAACTTTCATGATCATACATTTACAAAATTAATTCAACCATAGCAAAACTTGTTTTCAATTCATTATCATGTACAAACGAATATAGTAATTTTCATGTTCATAGATGAAAGGGCATACAATGAAAGTTGAGCAATTCAACCCTACACAAACAATTAACGTATTAAAACTTAAAGCAAGATGACTTTTGTACTAAGAACAAATAATAATCCGTAATTATTCCATCAAAAGGTAATGTTCACTTCTACAAAATGCCCTAGATTATCTTGACTAAAAATGATAAATTAAATCAGTTCAACATGACATACATTTCATCATAGCAGCACCAGGGAATATTTGCAAATAATTGTCAATGTAAAATTTGAAAATGAATCTAGATATCAATTTAACCATTAACTGACTAATACAAGCTAAGAAGCACGGACATGGCCACGGCCACGACAAGACACTGCGATACGTCAATTTCTAAAAAGCTAGGACACGAACACGTCGAGGACACGTTCTTTTTATTATTATTATTATTTTAATATACATGTAATTTTAATATAAAATACTAATTATACTTCATTAAAAAGCATAAAATGTTAATTAAGTTTAACTTACTCTAATAAATTTAACTTATAGGAAGCTAAGGAAAAATAAAAACATACTTTTAAATGGTGAACAACCGACAACAAAGAGGACTGACAATGGCGATGAGAACTGACAGCTGGCGGCAAGTGGTCAACAGTGTTACTTGTTAGGATTTCTACATTTCACCATTTCTTGTCCTTTTTATTTTTTTTGTTTAATTTTCCTACATTTCAATGATTTAGGCCTTTTTTTGTTTCAAAATTTTCCTCAACCGTGTCCAAGTCGTGTCCAAAATTAAAAAATAAAAATAAAAATAAAAAAGGACACATAAAATAGCGTGTCGAACATTTGTCCGAAGCGTGTCCAGACATATCCATGTCCGACACGAACACTCAGCCTAAAATGAAGTGGCCGTGCTTCATAGAATACAAGTAATCTCAACCGGGATATATTAAACATCAACATGTCATTATATTGATGTCAATCCAATTTAAATTGCAATTACCCAGTTATTTGGATGACAAACTCCTTCAGTACTTGTTCACTAGTCACTTCAATCAGCTCACCAAGGCCCAAAGCTGCCTGCTCTCTTGTTTCAGCAGACCCACTAATTAAGCCCTATACATTAGACATGCAATACAATTGATTATAAGAACTTCCAGCATAAGACATAAAACTCAGTACATAGCCAATTGTTCAAAAAGAGAAACATGGAGGTGGCAAAAGAAGGAAAGGGAGAAAAAACATTGCACCAAATGACACTTCAATATTGGATACATCACAAATGTGAACCCATGGTCACCAACCATACAAGGACAGCCAACACCACACTCGGAAGCAATAACACAGTTGAAAAACTATGCAGAAGCATTTGATTGCAAGTTCACTTATCTTACTGAGATCAAAAAGAAGAAATAAATTTCAAATAACAATCAGGTTACTGCATTCTGACCCACGAAGGTCATTAGTAATTACAAATTTCAAGTCATGCTCATGATGCTGAATAACAATCAAACCACCCACCATTCAATCACTTGTTTTTTTTTTTTTTATAAGAAACAATTTCATTGATGTATGAAATTTACAAAAAGGATGGATAATCCATGCTGTTACAACAGACTTTTCCAATTAACTAAAAGGGAAGCATATGAGTAAGAAGCAAAGAGATTGGGCAATTTACACCAAGATATAGCGTAATAGATAACAAGATCAAAGAACGTTTCGAAGGATATTTCCATTTCCCGGAAAACTCGTTGGTTTCGTTTCTTCCAAAGAATCCAAAAGAAGGCCCTAGTAATGTTCAACCACAACAAAGCCTTTGTATGTGTGAAAGGACGCCCCAACAACACACTGCACAGAAATTCCTTAACATCACTAGGTGAGACCAAATACCAGTCGAAGGAATTCAGAAGCCTGCTCCAGAACCTCCTTGCAAGTGGACAGTGTATAAAAATGTGGTTCTGTCATTCAGCCTCAGATTTGCAAAGAGAGCACCACCCAGGGGTTAAAGCCATGAAAGGCATGCGTTTCTAAAGAACTTCATTGGTATCGATGGCTCTATGTGAAAGTTCTCATAGGAAGAATTTGATTTTCTTTGGGTAGTTGTCCTTCCATATGGCTTTGGATAAAGAGGTAAAGAGGTCTCAATGAGGCAAGATCTATCACCCATATCAGATAGAAGAGATTTAGTGGAGAAAAATCCATTGGAAGTAAGAGGCCATCTCCATGAGTCCTTTGCTTGTGTAAGAACAATGGGGTCAACATGGATGCTAAGGGAAAAATCCATTGGAAGTAAGGGGCCATCTCCTTGAGTCTTCTGCTTGTGTAAGAACAATGGGGTCAAGATGGATGCTAAGGTCTGCCCATTCCAGAGCTTCTTCATCTTTCAAATTCCTCCCAAGTCGGTCCCAAAAACTGTTAGCGATGTTCCATACTTCTTTAACCGTGGCTTCTTTACAATGTGAAAGTCTATAGAGGTGGGGAAACGTGAGGCCAAAGGGGAGCTGATTACCCATGGATCGATCCAAAAGAGAGTATTCGTTCCATCCTAACTTGGTGACAAATACGGATTGTGATGAGGCTTTGTTGCTTAATGATGCTTTTCCATGGACCCTTGGCAGTGGCTAATGTAGCCCAATTTAACAAAGTCGAAGAGCCATATTTTGCTTTAATAAGCTTCCTCCACAATGCATTTTTCTCATGTTTATATCGCCAAATCCATTTTGCCAGAAGAGCACTGCTTTTGTCCCTCATGGAATGAAGACCAAGGCCCCCTTGATCGATAGGATAGAGGATATTACTCCATTTTACAAGATGCTGCCCTTGGTCATTTAAACCGCCATTCAATCACACTTGTGAGTCATGCATTTAATGATATTAGTGTTTAAAAGGCGCATTCGGGCGCGCGCCTAGTGTCACAATCGCACTCTTCGCAACGGTCAACGATTGTGCGGCACTTGCTTTAGCTCGACAAGCAAGTCAGCCGTACGAAAAACGGAAGTCGCGGACCACTTCCGTATATGGTCTAGCCTCCCCTCGGGTCTCGAGAGAAAATGTTTTAGAAACCGGGAGAGAGAAAGTGTTTTGAAAGCTTTTTAAGAAAGTGTTTTGTTATACGCAAGCAAGCAAATAAGGGACAAACAACAGCTTGATTATCATATAACTCCGGGTAGGAATGATGGACAACTAGTCATACCCCCCTATAGTACATTCTAGGATTTATGCTTATGACAAGCTTGCACATGAAAATGGCGAGGAGTCATACGGCCACAAAAATACAAGGAAAGCTAACTAGAAAGCAATAAGACATATATACAATGAAAGCATGATAAAAAAGGGTTGGAAAGGGCATGCGGCCATAGGCAACACGCCTTGGACAAGCATGACCGTGACATCCTCCCCCACTTAATTGGTTGACGTCCCCGTCAACCGCCTATGTTCAAAGTCAGCAATTTGCAGAGCAGCTGACTTCAGGTCTTCTACGCGCTCCCAACTAATCTCTGCGTCGGGGAGTCCCTTCCACTTCACCAGGAACTCTTGTACATCTCTTCTTGGTTTCCCTGTTCGTCGTGTCCTCTCAGCTAGGACCTCTTCTACTTGCTTCTCTTCGGTGTTCTTCATCGTGACAGGAGGCCTGGATACCTCGCTTCACCAGGAACTCTTGTACATCTCTTCTTGGTTTCCCTGTTCGTCGTGTCCTCTCAGCTAGGACCTCTTCTACTTGCTTCTCTTCGGTGTTCTTCATCGTGACAGGAGGCCTGGATACCTCGTTGCGAACGTCATCCTCAGGGTCTGAATGATAGGGCTTCAAGTTACTTACATGGATCACAGGGTGAATCTTCATCCATGCAGGCAGTTGAACCCGATAGGAGGTCTTGCCCATCCACTGAAATTCATACGTATTTTCTCTCCCCTTATGTAAGGTTCGAGTATCGTATTGCCAAGGCCTTCCCAAAAGGATGTGACATACATCCATATCTAATACATAACAAACAATTTGGTCTTTGTATCCATTCCCAATTGAAAGAGGGACCGTGCAAATCTCACTTATGTGAGCTTCTCCACCTTTTTTCACCCAACCTATTTTGTAGGCATTCGGATGAGGTTCCACTCGAAGATTCAATGCGGTTACTAACTTCTTGGAGACAAAATTTTCGCTACTTCCGCTGTCTATAATGACATTACATACCTTGCCATTAATTGTACACCGTGTCTTGAAAAGGCAATGTCTTTGAAGACTAACATCTCCTTTGGGAGCAAGCAACATTCGTTGGAGAACACAAGACACCCTATCACCTTCATCCGACTCAACATAATCAGCTTCCTCCACTACTTCGTCACTATATTCAGCCAAGGAGTCTTCCCCATCGTCCGCATATGCTACTGTTTTTCGCTGAGGACACTCATTAGACAAGTGTCCCGCTTGTCCACACCGAAAACACTTGCCCAATGTGGGTCGGTTGTACGGATTTTGGAATTTCCTTTTGTAGACAGCCTCTGACTTCTTCTCATCATCTACTTGCTTTTCTTTGGTCTTATCCACATTTGATGTTGATGGGGCAAGGTGAGTAGTTGTAGCATGATTCGGAATGCTGATTTTTCTACTTGCAGAAATATCCCATGTAGCTTTTCTTGAAGCGTTCTTAGAGCGAACTTCATTCAACTCTTCCACTGTTTCAGCATAAGAAATCGCATCAGCCAAAAAATGAAATTGTTGCAGTTTTACCTTCTCTTTAATGTCCATTCGTAAGCCACCAACAAATCTTGCGATTAGATGATGTTCCTTCTCGACTAAATTTGTTCTTGCTCCCAATCAGTGGAATTCTTCAATATATTCAGCTATGGACCGCAGGCCTTGTCGACAATTCTGATACTGATTATAGAGCGTTTGCTCATAGTTGGGCGGAAGAAATCGTTCCTTCATCAATCGCTTCATCTTCTCCCACGTTTGGATTGGCCTCTTGCCATATTTTCTCCTATTGACTTCAAGTTGATCCCACCAAGCAGACGCACCAGCCTTTAATTTCAAGGCCACTAAACGCACCTTCTTATGCTCGGGAGTGTTCATATACGCGAAGAAGTTTTCGGTATTTTTAATCCAATCCAAGAATGCTTCAATATCACGTTTTCCATTATAATGCGGCAAGTCAATCTTCATCTTGTAATCATACAGATCTCCCCTCGCCATAAATTGTTCTTCTTGCCTTCTTCCTTGAGCACCAAGACCATCCTCTTGATCTTCCTCACTCGAAGAATCCCATTCTTGAAATTCTTGATACCTTTCTTGAGGATTTGGTCGCGGTCCTTGTCGTTCTTGGAACCTTTCATGGCCTTCTTGGCCCCGCCTTCGAGGAATGTAATTCCTTTGACCTCTTTCTTGAACAATCCCTTGTTGATTTCGAGGATATCTCGGTTGCCCATGATCACGTCGGTCTCTCACTCTCCGTTCTTGGTTATCCGCAGGATGGTCATCCTCATTATTAGGAGGTGTCGTCAGAACTTCAATTCTTCTTGCTAATGTTTCCATCATTTCTTGCACGCTGTCTAACTTTCCATGAATATCTCCCAAAGAATCTTCAACAGACAGCAAGCGTACTGTTGTCGTTCTTGGAGAGAGGACGGGTAGTTCCTCCGCCTCTTGGTCTTGCATACGTAGATCACCCATATTCGGGTTAGCTACCCTTTTACCGGCCATTGGTCCAAGGAATCTTGGAGCTCTGATACCAATTTGGTGTAAACCAAAGTCTTCCTTTTTTTTGAATTAATCTCAATTCCCCCCAAATGAGGTGAGATGCCCTTTATTTATAGAGGAAACAGAGCAATAGGTTCTGTTTGTAAAGAAATTATAGCCACTGCTAGCAAAGTATAACCAAAACAAACTCATAACAAACAACTACCAATTAACTAACTAATCATCCCAACAATAAAGCCTCACACTACACCACTCTCCATCTCCCTCTCAATTTTTATTTTTAATCAATCTCTCTCTCTAACTATTTGCATTTTTTTAGCTACTGTCAGTTGGTGGTTTAAATTTCTAATATGAGATAATTAATTTTATCCATTAGGTTGGTTATTGGTAATTTGTTAGATGGCTGAGGACAGTCTAAGAAAAGATCCGGCAGGGAAATATGCTCGTTTGGTAAATGCTGAAGATATTAATGCTTTAGTTTGTGGTTTTCGTTCCAAAGTAACAAAATGAGGGGTATATAGAATGAAGCAACACCTTGGTGGTTATAGAAATGCAACGACAAGTAGAAAATGTCCAGATCATGTAAAAGAAGAAATTAAAACATATATGTCCAAGAGAAAGGAGGTCAAAGAACAAAGAAATTTGATTCCAGACATTGATGCTGAAAATTATGGTATTGAAGATGAGGATGAGGATGTTGTATGGTAAGCAATTCGAGTAAGAGATCGGCATCAAGTTCAAACTTTCAACAAGTTTAGAATCAATTAAGTCTTCTTTTAAGAAGCCAAAACAAAAGGGTCCGATGGATGCATATTTTACTCCTAATCCAGAAATTGTTGTTCAAAATTGAAAGAATGATAAAGGAAAACAAACAACATTGAATGCCGCTTACAAGAAGGAGATGAGGGAGAACACCATTCAAAGAATTGTTCGATGGTTTTATTACTGGAATGCCTTTAAATGCTTGCAATTATGAAAGCTTTGCACCTATGATTGAAGCAATAGGACAATTTGGCCCTGGATTGAAACCACCATCTTATCATGAATTGAGAGTGCCATGCTTAAAAAAGAGTTAGCAATCACAAATGGGTTGATGAAGAGTCATAAGGAAGAGTGGGTCAAGGTGGGATGCACTATCATGACCGATGGATGGACAGATAGAAGAAATAGGACCTTACTTAACTTCTTAGTTAATAGTCCTAAGGCACCATGTTTATTGAGTCTATTGATGCCTCATCCTATGTGAAGGACGGGAAGAAAATGTTTGAACTGCAAGACAATTTTGTAGAGCGCATTGGAGAAGCCAATGTGGTACAAGTTGTTACTGATAGTGCCTCAGCAAATGTGATGGCAGGTAAGAAACACTATCTCAGTAGCTCCTTCTGAAATTAGTCTTACTTTTTCACCTTTTAAGTTGCTTAATACGTTGTTACTTTACTTTTACTAGGGAGATTATTAGAAGCAAAACGACCACACCTAGTTTGGCCGCCATGTGCTGCTCATTGCTTGGATTTGATGTTGGAAGATATCTACAAGATCCCAAATATTCGGAAAACACTAAAAAGAGGCATGGATATTAGCAATTTCATTTATGTTCGTCCTGGATTGCTAAACATGATGAGACAATTTACCAATCAAAAGGAGTTGGTTAGACCAGCTAAGACTCGCTTTGCTACAGCTTGCATTACATTGTCAAGTATACATCGTCAAAAAAACAACTTGAGGAAAATGTTTACTTCCGATGAATGGAAGAATAGCAAATGGAGTAAGGAGCAACAAGGCAAAAGAGTTGTTCAAACTATTTTGTTGACTACTTTTTGGAATACAATTGTGTTTGCTCTAAAAGTCTTAGGCCCTCTAGTGCGAGTTCTTAGGTTGGTGGATGGCGAGAAGAAGCCTCCCATGGCATATATTTATGAGGCCATGGATAGAGCTAAGGAGGCCATAGCTAGATCCTTTAATGGACAGGAAGAAAAGTACAAGGATATTTTTACAATCATTGATCGAAGATGGGAACTTCAGTTGCATCGACCCTTGCATGCAGCAGGTTATTTTTTAAACCCAAAATTCTATTATTCAAATCCTAACATTCAAGCTGATGATGAAATTGTTAATGGGTTATACTCATGTATAACAAAAATGGTTCCTTCTCGAGAGGTACAAGATAAGATACTTGAAGAGCTAACCAAGTACAAGAAAGCTGAAGGATTATTTGGACAAAACTTATCCATTAGACAAAGAGACGAGATCTCCAGGTAAATTTGTGTTCGATAAAAGTAAAACATTAAATTATTTTGTTGAATTGAAAGCTAGTAACATAGTTTTGACCTATAGTGGAATGGTGGGATGATTTTGGACAATCAACTCCAAACTTGCAAAGGTTTGCTGTGAGAATTTTAGGTCTTACTTGTAGTGCCTCTGGGTGCGAATGTAATTGGAGTGTTTTTTAACAGGATAGTTATCTTCTCCTCAAGTATCTTGAGAATTAAGTTTTAAATTCTTAGTTTGAATTGCCATGGAACTTTCATTATTTATACTTGCAGCTTCATAGCAAGAAAAGGAATAGACTTGCTCATAGTCGTCTGAATGATTTGTTGTTCATAAAATATAATAGAGCATTGAAACGTCGATATAACATTCGGGATGTCATTGACCCCATCTCTTTAAAAGATATTGATGATAGTAATGAGTGGTTGATTGGAAGAATGGATGATGATTCTGAAGAGGATAATGATCTTGTATTCGATGATGATTCTTTAACATGGGGCGATGTTTCAAGAGTTGCCAGAGCAAAAGAACCTGCCTACTATTCTAGAGCTAAATCAAGAACCAATAATAAAGCTCCACGTTCATCCTCCACACAGCCACAGCCACAGCCACGGCCACGGACCCACAACCCATGCCCCCACCTGTAAATTTGGATGACTCTGAGACTAGAGAAGAAGATACAGATGGCTATAAGTCCAATGATGGAGAGAATGAGGCTTAAGATCTATTTAGTGATGATGAGTTTAATATTTAGGACTTTTGATCTTGTATTTTTTATTAGTGTTGTATTGTTTCATGTTTTTTAATGGAGTATTGACTCTATGTTCAAAGACTAATACTTGAACCTTATTTATCTTCTACATATTTTTCTTGGTTAAAATTTCATTTCTTCCCATGAAGGTTTTTTTTTATTGTGTATGTATGTGTGTGTGTCTATATATATATATATATATATATATATTATGTTTTTTTTTTTACATATAGTGCACCTTAGGAAAAAAAGCCTGCGCCTTGCCCCTAGGCTCCTGAGGGCCATTGCGCCTTAGTGCGCCTTGAGCCTTTAAAAACACTATTTTCACTATCATTTTAGCAATAATAACTATATGCAAACCTCAACCATGCAAGCTACTTCAAAGGTTGTCTATTTTTCATACTTGTTTGAAATGGTGTCATCCTTGCAAGCTTATGAGAAGATGTGGATCATAATTTCTCTCATTGTGAGTTCTTCGTGGCTTTATGGAGGAAGCTTTGGGGAAGTTTAACATGCATACGATTAAACCTAGAAACATTTTGGGTTGATCCTTTGTGGTTTTTCTAGTCATAGCCTTCGACATAAGAATAAAAGTTTAATAGAATAATAACTACTCTATGCTATTCCTTCGGAGATCTTGCTGAAAAGAAACAAAAGGCTCTTCAATGATATAGGTAGGGGCTTAGGTTAACTTTGGGTAGCTATTTTATTTTTGTATGCTCCTCTCATGGAGTCTTGAATCCAAGTTCTTTTACAATTAACCTTCGAATTGATTTTTTTCAAATAGGGGGCTTGTAATCTGGCTATTCCACATCTCTGTTTGTTTGTTTGTTTTTTTCCCTAAAACAAACAAGAAACAAACTTTTCATTTGATAGATGAAAAGAATAAAAATCTTTTCTGTTTTTTCTTAGGTAAATTTCATAAATTAGTATAACTGTCTCGTTTAAAAATTTTCACCCTAGAGAAACCCAAATATTTCGGCTTCATATGAATGTCAGATAGAGAAGAAAAAGAAGTCAAACTTGATGGTGGAGTGATCGAAATATTGCTCTGATAGAAAGCGACTCCATTGCTTTTCTACAAGTTCAGATCATGAAAGTTTTCTCTGAACGGTCAACAATGAGGGAAATTTTGCAGTCCAAATCAGTAAAAGATCATGATGACAATAGAGGGATAGGGATGATCACTAAGCAATAGGGATCTATGCAATTTTGTGGGGCTTGTAGGGGGAGAGAAACAATAGGACCTTTAGGGGCCTTGAGAGGGACCCTAGCAAGGTGTGATCCCAGGCTAGATTCAATATTTCTCTTTAGGCATCAGTGACGCAGTTGTTTTATAATTATTCGTTAGGCCTTATTTTACTTGATTAGAGCCCACTTCTCTAAAGGGGTTCTCTTTTGTGGTGGGGTTGGTTTTTTGGATGCCCGTGTATTCTTTCATTTTTTTCTCAATGAAAGGTTGATTCTTTATCAAAAAAGAAAAAAAGAAAAAAGCACATAGAAGCCGAGTTCAGTCATTATTTCAAGTCCTTATACACAGCTGATGAGAAGATGTTTTTTATTGGAAGATGTTATGTACCTTGGCAGACTTCATACAAAGGTAAAAGAGATGTTTTCAGAAGCAGTTTCAATGTTGGAGAATCTCAAATAGCCGAGCCCTGATGGCTTTAGCGGTGAATTCTTGAAAGTGGTTGGAACACAACTAAAAATGGGGTCTTTAAGGTGTTCCAAGAGTTCTTATTTTTTTTGAGAATGGAATTGTTAATAGAAGACCAAATGAGACTTGCATATGTTTCATCCCAAAGAAAACAGGTGCGCCAAAGGTGGGAGAGTTCAGAACCATAAGTCTAGTCTCCTTATTATACAAGATAATTGCTGAAGTATTAGCTGAGAGAATTCGCTAAGTGCTGCCTTCCATCATCGACAATTCTCAAATGCCTTTTGTTGAAAACAAACAGATCTTGGATGCCATTGTCCTACCAGCAGAGACGGTGGGTAAATAGCTTTACAAGAAGAAAAAGGGATTCATTCTCAAAGTTGATTTTGAAAAAGCATATGACAAGGTAAACTGGACTCTCTTAGATGCAATAATGGAAAGAAAAGAGTTCGGACAAAGGTGGAGAAGATAGATCAACGGCTGTCTCTCCTCGGCTGTCTCTCCTCGAAAAACTTCTCTATTCTTATTAATGGTAGACCTAGAGGTAAATTGTCAGCCACTAGAAGTACAAGGCAAGAAGTACAAGGCAAGAAGACGCTCTTTCTCCTTTCAGGTACCCTCATTTAGATGCTTTTAGTAAGTTTCGTAGAATTGACAAAGAGAAAAGTCAATCTTGAAGGCTTTGAGGTGGGTAGAGATAAAATGCAGATCACTCACACATACAATATGCAGATGATACCCTGCCTTTTAGTAAGTATGATACATCCAAGCTAGAAAATTGGTGGCATTTCCTAAGTACTTTTAAACAAGCCTGGGACTTAGCATAAACATGGAAAAATTGGCTCTAATTGGTATCGATGTGGAGGATAGCCTCAGTAATCTCTTCATGAAAATACCCATTTCTTAGACCATAGCCTCATCAATCTGATCTGCAGTAACAGCCTACAAAGGTTAAACACTCACAACAGACTTCAAAAAAGGAATCCAGACACTGCTCTTTCGGCAAGCATATGTCTGATGTGTAACAAAAATGGAGAAACTCTGAATCATCAATTCCTCCACTGTCCTCCAAGAAAAAATTGGAATTTCATCTTCGATATTTTCAAAAGTCTGGTGTCCTCCAGGAACCATGAAGAAAGATCCTATGGACCAACGCAGTTTCCTTTGGCAGATTTGGAAGCAGAGGAATTCGAGAATGTTGTCAGATAAGTTCACCTTTACAGATTCTTTTTGTGTTCACGCACTGATATGGCCTCCTCTTAGATTGCCACTCACCAAAGTCTTTGTAATATTCCTTTTCTCCTCATCAATCTAGATTGGAGGCCTTTACGTAAATTTAAAATTTTAAATACTCATCCCTAAGGCTTTTAGGCAGTCTCTTTTTGAGTTTTTTTTCTATGGAAATATCTTTCTTATCGGAAAAAAAAGTGTCAATACACTTTGATACCAAAGTTATTATTTGTGGCTTAAACACATTTGTTACTGTTTTACAAGATAGCCTTTGACAAGAAGATGGAAAACCGCTGAATATAGTCTATGTCAATGTAGTAAAAAGTGTGTCCACAATATTTCCCTTTCAGATGTCTCAAAATGGGATTTTCATATAATGTTCATGACAACCATGGGACAAAATAATGCAAATGAATGATTTGACCGACCGTCTAACGAATAGAAATAGATAAGGTGGAATACGGGAAACTCCAAGATATTGTCTAATGGCTATCACAAGGATAAAGCACGTTGACCAATGACTACAACCTAATCTAGACCATATAGCAAAGCCAACACAAATACCTGGAGAAATATTGGAAGCAAAGGCTGAAGAGCTTTAGGGAGACATAACCCAGGTAGTAGTATTGCTCCTCCCTGCAAACCCATTAAATGAAACAGTTATAAAAGAAAAGCAATAACAAATAATATGAAACGTTTGAAATACAAAAATGAACTTCAAATTTCATAGTCAGAACAGCACCTTTCTTTTCCTTCGCTCCTTATCTCTTGATGTAGATACAGCATCACGTACAAGTTTAATATACGAAGGAAGTATCTCCTTGGGGATGGAACTGACAACCCTTGATAAGGCTTCCCATGCGACCTGTCAAAAAGGAAAGTATAACATAATTTCACACCATAAAGATGGACAAAGAAAGTAAATAAATAAATAACAGACATACCACAACGGTGTCTGAATCTGAATCACTGAGCAAGACAATCAGGGTTGATATCAAGTTTGGAGCTTCGTCTACCAAATACAATTTACTATTTTTAAAGAAGTATCCTATCAAATAAGAAGAACTTCTTCTAATAGGAGCCTGAGAGAAAATTCAACAAACTATGTCAAAGAAAACAGACACACAAACACAGCACAAAACACACAACAAATGTTGATCATTTTTTTTTTAATGAGAAACTAAGCTTTCATTAAGAAAAAACTGAAAGAATACAACGGCATCATTTATTAAAAGGTACCTGACTATCACTGGCACCTTTAAGAAGCTCAGAGATTAGAAATTCTGCACCATCTTCATCTATAACCAGCACCACCGTTTCTGCAGCTTCCTTTGCCAATTTCTGAACTTCCTGATTAATCAATTTTTAAAAAAATCTAGAATAAGTGCGTGTAAAATAATGACTTTAGAGAATATGATTCAGTTTTAAGGTTTAAAAAGTACTTTAAATGTTATTTATAAATAGCTTACTTCATCATCACTACCCATGGCTGAGAGCAAAGCAGGAAGGACAGTACTAAGATGGATGTTTAAACCCGGGCCAGCAACCTCTGCTAAGGCTCCAAGAGCATGTGCATTGAAGGCACTATAAATTGATATTTTATTTAACATTTAGTCAACATCCAGTCAGGCAAACATCGCGAGAATAAACACTGAGCTAGGGAAAAAGGGACATACGAAAGAGGAGTATGGACCAGCTTTGGCAATATATGTGGCAGAACAGCTGTAGTTCTCACACTATAAGAGCAAACAACATCAATTAGCTTTTCATCAAATGGAAAAAGAAAAACAGGGGGCATTTAGAATGTATGAATTTCATGTGTGGCTTGGAATCTAAAATTCCTAGTGTCCAGCTTTATGTCTACATGATCCTGACATGAGTGTTTTATATAAGATAAATTGGCTCAGTAGGGATTGGACGGAAAAAATAAGTTTGACAACTTCCAACAATAAAATAAAGATTCAGAAATGTATCAGCCCAAAGCCCGTGCCCTCTCCCAGTCAACAACTTTACTAAACATGCATTAGCACAAAATAAAGAGCCAGGACAAAAGTGCCCAGAGTCAGCAACCATTGAGGAACAGGTAGGAGAAAACGTCCTTGAGAGAGAGAGAGTTCAATGGTAGATTAAAATTAAATTAAATCTTTCCATAAATCATTGCATAAAGGATTTTCATTTTTATACACTTAATTCTAAATATTTTTCTAATTGATTTCTACCTTCTCATGCCAACATCTCTTCTCATGCCATCAATATGTCACTAATGCTGTTTGGATACGGAAAGGTTGAATCTTTTTTTTTTAATGTTCTTTTGCATTGTCTTGCTGGCGGAATTTGTCTGGAATGAAATATGCTTTGGATCTCCTTTTTTTTTATTCAAAGTGAAACTCTCTTCAACTACTTATTGGTCCTTGCCTCTCTCCAAGGCCTCATTGGCAACGGATTAATGCAATTAAGGCAATTATTTCAAAGATATGGTTGGAGCCTAACCAAAGAGTTTTTAGAATAACTGAAGGCATTGGTTGGATCATTATGAGATTGCAAAAATGAAGGCTTCTCTTTGTCGTTCTCATTCCAAATTATTCCATGGTTATTTTTACAAGACATTTGTTTAAATTGAGATGCTTTTATACATAGTTTCCTTTTTTACTTTTTCTTTCTCTCTCTCTCTTTTGAGGATTTGTATCTTTGAGCAACAGTCTTTTTTCATCAATGGAATGCAACACTTGGTTTCTTGTTCAAAAAAAAAAACCCACTAGCCAAAAACTATCTGGCAGTTGACAGTGAGTTATATACTTATCTACAAAAAGAGATACCAAAAATAAGGGGTTCATTTTCATCATATTGGGGTACATAATAATTAGAAGTGCTTGTATTCAACATTTCACCCGTCTAGCAATTTTTGTAATTCTGATTTAAAAGCTCAATGAAAAGCAAAAAATAACTCCTTTAGTTTCAGTATTTGATATTTATCCAGTCTTCCGCTTTACTAAGGAAAAGACAATAACTAAAGAAAAATTGAGTTAAGATCTCATCTTAACACATATGTCAAATGGTGTTTTCCAAGGATATATCAACATAAATGCTGAATCTATCTGCAGGAAACATAGGAATATGTAAATAAGAAAATATGAGGGGAAAAGAGGGCCACTACCTCAAGATCTGTTTTAGACCATCAAGGGCAGTGTCCGATGTATCCTCATCCTCCAAAGCATGAAGAAGAGTAGGAATGATTTCATCAATTGCTTGCATTCCAGCACTCTATACATGATGTTCAAAATCGTTACTATTGAAAAATGAACATTTCATATCTCAACTCTAAATGAAATATATGACGTACCTTGTAAAGAGTGCTGAATGCTAAGCCTGCAGACTCACGAACCTCAGGCATGCTGATTAAGGATACCAAGACTTACGTAGTTAAATATGCCATGAATTATCATGAAAAGAAAAAATTGAGATTAGACAAAAAGTACAAACCTATCACAAAGGGCTGTTCGTATGGTAGGGATAAGCTCCTCCATGAAACTCAATAACTGATTTTTACCAGCACTTGTCATCACTTCACTCAACCCAATGCATACACCCTGTCAAATTCATATTTTCAATTAAATAATCACTATTTTTTTCCTTTTTTTCCCTATTTAGAGAGAGAGAAAGGCATGCCGAATGAACAATTAGAAAATCAGGAAAAAAAAACAATCACTATTTTTTTCCTTTTTTCCCCCATTTAGAGAGAAAGAGAGAGGAAGGTATGCTGAATGAACAATTAGAAAATCAGGTAAATGGCATAATACCCAGAGGGCAAAAAAATATAATAATAAATAAATAAAATCCTGAAGTTCATGGTTAAGCACTATATTACAAATTCTAATCTCATATGCAGAGGTATAAATAAAGAAACGACATCACTCCTTCAGCCCTTGGAAGGATATTGTGAAGACTGGTAACTTTTTGGGGAAAAATGTGAGTTAACAGGTGGGTGATGGGTGCAATATTCTTTTTTGGGAAGACAAGTAGATCACCACCAGCCTTTAAAGGTGATGTTACCCTCCATTTTTAGTATCTCAAATGCTAAATTGAGTAAGGTCCATCAGTTGTGGAACCCCAATGGCCAAAGTTGGGACTTAAAGTTGAGGAGGGGCTGTTTTGACAGAGAGTTTGAAGAATGGGGTAACCTTATTTCAATTTTGGAGCGTTGTAAGCTGACTAATATCTAGAATCAGCTGATGTGGAGCCTGGAAACAGGTGGAAATTTCACGGTGAAGTCATCCTATTTGGAGTTGCAAGAGAAGAGAGGCTCTTGGATAACTTAAGCTGCTCAGTTATTTGGGAGGGTACAGGGTGAAATTCTTTGCCTGGACCACAGCTCACGGAAGTATAAATACTCATGAAAAGGTTCCAAAGATATCCTTACATCTCTATTTCCCCGAATATGTGCATTTTGTGATAGAGGAATGAAAAGACGCTTAACCACCTTCTTCACTGCAATTTTAGCAGAAGGGTTTGGGATCGTTTTGGTAGCTTGTTTGGTTTGAATTGGTGCATGCCGCGGTCCATAGACAGAGTGGATGGTGGATTCCCTAAATGGAGGAGGTTTAAAAGATAAAGCTAAGGTGCTATGGAGCAATGTTTCGAGGGCTATTTTGTGGTTGCTTTGGAAGGAAAGAAATGCTAAAAAATTTTCAGATAAGTTTAATTCTTTGATTACTTTTGTAACCTTGTACAGCTCACAATCTCTAATTGGAGTACCCACACAAACTCTTTTGTAATTACACCACTTTCTATATCAACCTAGACTGGAAGGCTGTCTTCTAAGGGATAATCCCTTTTGGTTAGGAGCGGGGACGCCTTGTCCCTTTGCCCGTTAAGTTGTAATGGTTGGTTTTTTTGGAATGAAGTGGTCATCGTTTCTTATCCAAAAAAAACAATATCATTTCTTTTTATACTTTTTGGAGGTTACAAATTCCACACGCAACCAAAATCTGTTGGCCACTAAAATTCTTACCTTATTCCCCATTCCACATCATGATGAATTTTTTATATTTTTTAGCCACTTCTACAACAGTATCAAGAAAAGAAAATGTGATACACCGCCATTAGGAATGTGTGAGCACGTGAGGGAAGGAGTCTGGGGCTGAGAATGTAATCTGTTAGAGGGGACCCAATATTTGTAACTAGATTTTGGGCTGACGTATGGGTGGTGGGTTAGGTTACTAATAGGGGAGTGAGAGAGCTGAAAACTGTAAATTTTTGGGAGACGAGAAGCTCTTGAATTCTTCCCTGGGTGCTGTATTTTGTTGATAAATATCAGTTATAATCAAAATGTAGAATAGATGATAAAACATCTGACAATGGACTTTAATCAAGCATGTCCTTTAATAATGATATAGCAAAGTTCTCACTTGTCTTCTGCTAGCGTTGGGATCCTTCAGCCCTCGAGATAGTATGGGAATGATCAAAGGAAGTACTCTTTCTCCAAGCTTTCTCACAAGCTCACCCAATGCTCGTCCAGCAACCTAAATGAGACCCAGTTTAGAAATATAGTTTTCCAACAGCAACATGGAAATTATATGAAGTACATGAGTAAAAACCTGTCGCCTCTCTGAAGATAATGAAGCAAGAGAAGATATTAGAGTATTCATTAAAACTGGCATTATTTCTTTGAGAGTCTTTGGAGTGTTTGCGACTATGGTTTTCCAAACATGCAGAGCAGCCTGACAGGGTATGAAATTTTCTAAATCATTATACCATATAATGTCAACAACAAAACTTATATATATATACACAACTTATAATCCAGTATTACCTGACGAACTGAAATGCTCACATCAGTTCTAACCATATATAGGGCAGAAAGTATTTCATCACGCTTTTCTCGTCCAAGAACCTCAATAATAGCACGTCCATGGGCTTCAGTGCTAGAACCTTCATCATCACTACCACCCTCAAGCAATGCTTTTCCAGAAGTTCCAGCAACCTGCAAAACAGAAATTGAGACACATGCAAACACACACACATGCACACACAGATTTACATGTACCTTAAATAAGAGATCACCCAACAGTTCCACAGAACTCTGTCGAATACGCCAGCTGTCATTGAAAATACCATCTTCCACAGCAGGGAGGAGCAATGGTAAAGATCTGAAAATAATAAACAATTATCATTATTATTGTTCTCTTTTATTTAAGAGAGACAGAGTAACAAACAAAGCAGCATATTGGCAAAAATTAAAGACTTCTAAATATAATCACTGGTTAACCCAAGAAGAGCCTAAATAAACAGAAAATTCTACAATTCATATACAAATAAGAAAAGTATTTCTACTAGACAAAAATTAAGGCTTTCATGGCAGAGTGAAATGTCAGTTCCATTTCTTCCAATTCTCTTATGAAAGAGGAAAATATCCAACAATAGATAATTTAACTATCTATATTATTACTTGTGTGTGTGCACGAGTGTAAGGCTTTAAAATTCTAATAGTAATTACGTTGCTGCATAATGCTCAACCAGAACATGCCCAGCACCTAATGCCGCATCCCGCACAGATTCATTCTCGTCAGCAAGACCTATAACGATGTTATAGAAAACAATAAGAGATAAATGCCTTTGCAAATGGTATTTATTAAACATTTCCATAGCTGTATACTTTGAGATACTAACCATCGAGAATTGCAGGCAACACCTGCTGCAAATAGTTCTGGAATTGAACACCCAGTGACCTTGGCAAGTACTGTGACCAAGTTGACATAAAAGTTTAAATAGTGCAAAATAAAAAATAAAAAATAAAAAACTTGACAATTGAAGAAGCATGGACGTGGATATAAGACAGACAACGGAACAAATTTCTGAAGGACATGAAAAAGTGCATGCAATATTTCAAAAAAAAAAAACAATTATGATCATATAAGTATAAGCTGAAAAATATGTTGGTTGTTTTTCACTCTTAGAATATTAGGGTGGCTCTGGTTAGTGATCCGAAAACATAAATTTAAACACAAGATTAAATGAAGAACAGAGTTGTATAACATATTTTTATTGTTTCCAGAAGATCCTAATTTAAAAAGTTGTTCAAATATGTTTGATAATGCATTTATAAACCATAAAAATAGTGGTAATACTAGGTTGTATCACACCTATTATTAAATAATTTATGAATGTGTTTTATTATATAAATGTTGTATAATTATCATATTACAATACTATAAGATCTATAATATATTATGTCATACACATTTTAATTAAAATGACTTTATAACATGAAATAATATATTTATCAAAGTTTTTATCCTTTTTAATGTAATTCCACATTTTAAAATTTTAAATTCAAAATCTAGATACATGAAAAACATAAAAATGTTGTATTCAGAATTTTCACTATTTGGATCACATAATCCAAAAATAGTTTTCAAAAACAAATTTGTCAAATGGATATTTGCTAAATTCATTTGACTCAGTAAATCTAAAAACATAACACACAATTCATATTGCATATTAAACAAGCCCTACTTTTTCCCTATATTTCTTTAATGTCCATTTAAAAAAACAAAGATAAAAAAATAAACAAGTTCAATTATCAAACAAACATCTAACATGTGTCAAATTACAGTTAAAATTCAGAGGGTTTAATTCATTCGTTTTTTTTTTTCTAATTCATTCTTGACACAAATACAAATCCAATGAGTATCTAAGGCAAACAGCTATAGCTGAGAATCATGAAAACCTTTGAAAGAAATTGAATTACCTTGAAAAGTGTTAAATATCCATCACGAACAGGTGCTCTCTGATGAGAACAGTTTCTAATAATATCAGGAAGCACATGATCGAAGTATTCAATTCCAAGAGCAGCTAAAACCTAGAAACAAACAAATAACAAAAAACAACCGAAAACATAAATTATTAAATAAAATAATAATAGTATTAGTAACAGAAGCAGCAATAAGAGTGGAGGTAGTATTAATAATACTAAATTATAAAAATCGAATGTCGTCGAACGTAGATCAAGCTCCTCCATTTATGCCACATGACAATTGATTAGGTCTTTCCTCAATGAAGTATTCAATAATCTTTAAGGTAAGAGAGGAGTTCTGAAACAGAATAAGTTATGGCTTTTTGTCCTTGACAAGACGACCTCTGTCTTTAGTTCCCACATGCTTTCTTGTCTTATCCTTTAAAATCATTTTTAGTTTTCTATAATACAGAAAGGTCAGAAACACAATCAGAACCTATCAAAGTTAGTTATCCTTAAAATGATCAATTCCTTTCAAATTATTTTTCCCCAATTCATAAGTCAATTCTTTCATGTTTTAAATTTCTTTGCAGAAGGTTTGAAAAATGAAAGTTGAAGAAAGAAAGACAATCATCTTCGTGTACTAAATTGACCTAATCCCTAATCATCAACAGAAATAAAAAGATGACTTCAGTGTAAAAGGAAACTAAAAAATGATAAAACCAAAAACATGAAGCTGTAGAAGCTATAGAAATATATAAGATGAAATTGAAAAATTAAAGATGGACAAGCAAGCATCCGGACATTCACATCTTTGAATGGTAAAATCTCCTCAATTATCACTGTGGCCAGTGAAACTTCATCAATTAGTCTAAGTATTCACTAAAACAATATATTGAAAAATGCATCATTAAACCACAATCAGCCAAATTAGGAATAACTGAAATATGGCTAAATAATAAATAAATAAATAATGATGTTAATTGTAAGAATTCTAACCTCACTCAATCCTTGGGCAGCACCAGAGCGCTCAACATTACTATTTTCAGATTTAAGTGTATCAAACAACCATGGTACTAGATCGGGGAAGTTTTCCTCTCCCATTCCCCTGATGAGGGATCCAATTGCCCGAGCAGCAACTGACCGAACTTCTGGAATTGGATCAACTAGGACCTATTCTTGTCATGAAATTTGAAATTAGAAAAAAGAAAGAATATAATTCAAGAATAAAGTAAATGGGCATGACCACCTTTTTCACTTCAGGAAGTAGCAGCCCAGTATAAGGAATCATATCCTTTGGTTCTGTGACTAAGGAACACATATTTCCAGCAATTTGTGCTGCTTTTTTTTTGGTCTCAGCACTTCTCTCCCTTAGCCCTCTGTGCACTATGGGCACCAACAATGCAAGGGAAGGGGCATCAATTGAATTAATAAAAGTTGTCTGCAATAAGTTAATGAACATTTAGCAGGCGAAAACAGGCGAATAAGTTCACTAATGTTAACTGAAAATCCGTCCTAAATCTTATCTTCGATCAATCTTACTTGCAGAAGAATGTCAAGAGAATATTTAGTATAGTCATTTGGATCAGTAAGACCCATTAGAAGCGTAGGAACAAGTGCAGATATTTCTGGATTCTTTATGACACTTCCAACCTAAAAGAAGCAAACAATGAAGGATCTGATTAGAAAATTAAAAATTAGAAAAACAAAAAGATCCGATGGTTTTAAATGGCTCAAAAATATTACTTGTTGAAGGGCTGTTTGTGCTGCTGACTGGACTTTGGGATGAGTATCTGTGAGAACCTGCAGTTTTTTGGGGCAAAAATTTCATCCTAATGAAGCTCAAATACTTACCCTTTCTTTTCTATGTTTACATAATGAAACTAGAATGGAAACTCACAATTCATAGCACATACCTCTGTCAACTTTGGCACTATCTTAGGAAGACATTGAGACAACTGTTGCGGAGCACAATATGCCATAGCACCAAGCAACTGTACACTGCTTTGCTTTGTTCTCCATGCTTTATCTTCAAGACCCTGCCCAGATAGAGAACAATAGAGAACTTAGGCACCCAAGGGTAATTAGAAAAGTAAACCCTCGTATAGAAGGCAAGAAAGATACAGATTAAACTACTGATAAGACATTCGTAAAAATACCAGAAACCCTATTGTCAGCTCATCCATTGATCCGTTCCCAGTCTACTATTTATAGTAAAGATAAATATCAAACAACTGAAATCATAACATAGGCCCAAGGGATGCTTTGTTTTGTTCTCCATGCTATTCTCAGTTCGTCAATGTCCAGGTCAAACATCGATCTATTCCCATTCTATTAATGTTGGTAGAGACAATTTGAATAGCTCTTCATGGCATGGAAATCATGAAAGAGCACCTGTCATCCTAGTCTCAGCTCTGATTTTATTCATACTGTATTACAAAATTGTAGATCATTAACTTGGTCACCCGTTTCCAACTCTCCAGTCAAGCATAAACCTAATGTTGCATTTATCAGTCCAGATAATGAATGTGTCCCAATAGGCATATGGTGTGCCATTTTAACACGACCAACACAGTGTCCTCAAGTTCTCATATATGAGCTAAGTAGAGAAGTCGAAGCCTGAAAGATTCAATAAAAGAACTGAGTTGCTTCTTGTTTTGCATCAAAACAGCCCATGCCAACTGTCTCCATGATAAATAATTGGTTTAAATATTATTTTAGTCCTTGTACTTTTGGCTTTGGTTCATTTTGGTCCCTGTACTTTCAAAACGTTCATTTTGGTCCTTGCACTTTCAACTTTTATTTATTCATTTTAGTCCTTATACTTTCAAAACATCCATTTTGGTCCTGGTACTTTTAAAAAGTGACTAATTTGGCCCTTATTTGCAAAATTTAAACATAAATTCTATACACAATAGAAACCCTTTAATACAATGACTAAATTTCAAGAATTTAGTTAGTGTAATGCCATGGTAAAATTATGAACTAAAGAAATGAGATAAAAATGAAAATGAGGGGCCAAAATGGTCACATTTTAAAAATACAAGGACCAAAATGGACATTTCGAAAGTACAGGGACCAAAATAAACCAAAGTCAAAAGTACAAGGACCAAAATAGTATTTAAACCTAAATAATTCATTAAAATTTGATAGTAACAACACTAGCATCTAGTCATTGCTTTCATTAGGTTTGAAAAGATCGCTCAACCTCCCCATTCTACCCCAATTTGTCCTGCAACTTCTCTTCCAGGCATGCAATCACGCCATGTCTGGCGACAAATTTACAATAGTAGTCTGTTAGTCCTAATAATCCTGATTTTCAATGTTTAAGGCCTCGGCCGTTTAACCATGTTTTTTGTTGGCCTGTGCATAGGATCTATTATCTCTTACGATCTTAACAACTCTAATTAGACCACCTTTTTGTATTCCAAGAATCTTGAGGTGAATTTCCATATTTAATTTAATCATTTTTGTATCTTTGTTTTAAATACAAAGGTTCACCGCCGATCAAAGAGATTAAAGAAAACACAATATCAAATATACTAAAAGAAAATATTTTCAGAAAATATGAGAAAATACACATAAATAGGCCCCTTAATATTCAAATAAGTTCGGAAATATAAACTAGGGTATCCAGAACAACAACTAACAATGAAATAAAATAAAATAAAATGAATAGATTCAATGCATAAGATGCTAGACATTAGAGAGTGACTTTCTTTTGACTTAAAACAGAGACGTAAAAATATCAAAGGTCATATATCCAGAAAGGCTACAACAAAAATAATTATTATCACCTTCAAAAGCGAAGGCAATACGAGCTTCACACCCTGAGCAGTAAGTTGAGACATCATTGCACGGGCAGCACATTCAGCAGCTTCACGAACTGCGACAACTTGATCAGAGAATGACACTAAAAGAAACGGCAACTTCTGGATCACATACCTGGGAAATCACAGATCAGTTACGCAAAGAAGAAAAAACAATAGATAAAGATATTGAGTCTAGGATATCTACTCACGGTTCAAATAGTCTTCCAAGTGTTTCACAAAGACATTCAAATGCCAATAAAGCTCCCTCACGGCGTTTTGCTGAATTCCTGTGGTTCACCAATTCACTTAAAACCCACCGAACCCACACAAAGAATTAAAGAGAGCTCTTCTAGTCCCTTCTTTTGCATCATCATCATTATTGTTCGAAATAATTTATATTTACATTTGCTCGTTTCTAGGTAAATGACTTTTTTTTTTATTAGAAACAGAGAATGCATTTCATTGATAACATGAAATGTACAAAAGAGGCAAACGATGCCAAGAGTTACAAGTGATAATCCCAATTAGCTATAAGGGATGTGAGACTATAGTCACAAAAAAAAGGGGGGAAATTTACACCACGTAAGAGCCATGTACAACAAGTGTTCAAAGAAAGTGTTGAAGTCCCTTTCCTTTTCCTCAAAGATACAATGGTTTCGTTCAAGCCAAGTGGACTATAAAAAGGCTTTGATGAGATAGTTCCATTTACAAGCTATGCCTTTGGTGAAAGGGTGACCTATAAGCAAGGAGTCAAGCAAACAATCATGTTGCGGGGAGGGGTAATTCAAGCTGGAAGGCATGGAGAATTCACTCCCAAAATTGTTAGGCAAACTGGCAAGTGGTGAAAAGATGGAGCATTGATTCATTATTTCTTCGGCAGATGACGCATCAACTTGGTGAGGAAGTCAACCATGGAGCCTTTTTAATCAATGTATCCGCCTTATTAATGCCTTCGTGGCTAAGCTCCCAAAGAAAAAACCTAATCTTTTTTGGCACGAGCCCCTTCCAAATGTTCTTGTATAGCCTTCTATAGGAGTTACAGCCACTAGACCCCAAAGTCGGGGATTTGGATGAGAAGGAGCCTTTATCGTCAAGAGTCCATTTCCAACAATCTTCGTGGTGTGGTCTCGGAGGGGGTTGAATAATGGTCGATAGGCTAGACCACTCAACTATTTCGTCTTCCTTTAAGTTACGGCGCAAACAAAGATTCCATGAGAAGCCTTCAGAATTCCACATGTCCGCAATAGACCCATATTTGTTTCGGGAGAGGGCAAATAGCCTTGGGAAGGCTAAAAAAGGGGGGTGGGACCAGTCCATCATCAACCCAAAAGGATGTGGTCTTCCCATTTCCAACGATGCTCACAATGTTATCATAAATCATCTCTCTATGCTCCATGATCTTAGTCATGGGCCCCAATGGAATTTGAGAGACTTGTGCTCGGGATGCAAGTTGAAATGTGTCAAGCCATATTTGGCAGCAATGATCCTCCTCCACAGAGCAGTTTTCTCAGTGTGAAATCTCCAAATCCACTTCGCAGGTAAGCTACAATTTTTGTTTTTTATGTCCATAATCCCAAGGCCTCCTACCATCAATGGCCTTTGGGCAATCTGCCAATTAATGGAGTAAAATCCCCTTTTCTCCTTGCTGCCTTGCCATAAAAGGGTTCTATAAAGCCTCTCCAAGGAGGAAGCGGCATTGGCTGAAAGCTTAAACAAAGATAGATAGTAAGTGGGCAGGTTGGATAAGGTTGCTTGTACAAGGGTTAACCGGCCTCCTTTTGATATATGAGTGCCATTCCTGCTTTTCAGTCTTCGATCCACCTTCTCGATAATTGGCTCCCATAACCCACTAGTGTATGGCTTACCGTTAAGTGGGAATCCCAAATATACCGCCGGCCAAGTACCAACTTTACAACCGAAATTTTGGGCTAGGGCCACCGTATCATCCATAGCCATAAGAATACCAATGAACTCGGATTTCTGGTGATTTATGCAGAGTCCCGATGCCTTTTCAAAGGCTGTAATAGTGCGAAAAGATTGGTGAGTTTGTCCTTATCCGGGGAAGTGAAAAGGATGGTATCGTCTGCAAATTGCAAGTGGTTAATGAACATATGATCCTTTCCTACCTAAAAGCCCTTGAAGCTTCCAAGTTGAGCCTCTTGAGTGAGCATACGACTAAGGCAATCAACCACGAGGAAAAAAAGGAAGGGGGAGAGGGGGGTCTCCTTGTCGAAGACCTCTAGTAGCAATGATCTTGCCCCTTGGCTTACCATTAATGATGATGGAATAGTTGGCCAAAGAAATACACCCTCGAATCCATTTTCTCCATTTGTTGCCAAAGCCTTTAGCTAATAAAATGTTGTCTAGGAATTCCCAATCAACCATGTCAAAGGCTTTCTCTATATCCAACTTTATAACAATTTTTTTCTTAGAACGAAAATAGCCTTCTATGACTTCATTTGCAATCAAAGATGCATCAATGATCTGTCGATCTGCCACAAAGGCCATTTGGTATTCCGAGATAATCGTCGGAATAACCTTTTTGAGGCACTCAGATAAAACCTTGGCCACTATCTTATATAGGCAGGTGGTGAGGCTGATGGGCCTATACTCTCTCACCGTCTTAGCATCACTCTTCTTAGGAATGAGGCAGACGTATGTTTCGTTGACACTAGCATTACTAAGAAATAACTTTCACGTATGGTAACATTTCATATGTAATTTCAAATAGCAAAAATAATATCACCTGGTATGATACCCTCTCTTTTGCTATAAATTTCATACAGGTCAAGATGCTACTCTTGAGCCGACATGTTGGAAAGTATTAGTAGAATAGAATGGTTCTTTTCAGATTTCTGGGAACAAGGGCTTGATAAGTTTATAAGAAAATTTAAGTCGAGGAAGATCAGATTGAATAATACCAAATGAACATAGCAAGCTTAGAGAGAAATGTAAGAGAGAATCTCGTTAGCAATTGGTTGGATAGATTCCTATAAAAAAAGTCGGAAGAACTCTTTGGTGCGGTTAGGTGGTGAGCGAACAATTGGATCAGATCATTATCAAATGGTTCATGACATTTCTACCTTCTAAAAGCCCTAATCTATATAGGGTTGCCACAAGGTGAATTACTTAACATTCAAGGTATTTCTATATGAACCATTAGCAGGAGGGAGTATTTCTCAAGTAACAGTGATATTAGAAAAGAAAAACAGTTTGATCTTTGGCTCCTCATCTCTACTGCAGTCTGCTTGGTCATTTGGCTTAAACATGAACAGCTCACTTTTTTAGATGAAGGATTCTCTCCCGATCAGCTTCAAGATAGGGGATCGAGGCCATTAAATTCTTAGCATCCTTTTTTTGAGTAATAAAAAAATGATTATGCTTTGGTAAAAGAATTCTTGATCTCCTTGACGCTTAAGGATTCTGACAAATTGATCTCCAATGGACGCACTTCTTGGGTATCTATACCATGCTTATTCTTTTCATAAATACTCAACCGTACCTCAATTGGAGACTTATTTGAAGGCTGGTCATTAATGCCTTGTTAAAAATCTCCTTCAATCAAAAATAACCCAAGGATTTAAATCTGCTTGAACAGGTGCTTCGTCTTCATCTACGGATAAAAAGGAAGGAGGAATGGGCAACTGTTCATCATCCAAAATCTCCTTCAATCGAAAATAACCCAAGGATTTTTCAACCTTGTTTAAATCTAAGACTGAGGGAACATAATTTTGAAGGCTGGAATGAGGGCACATTACATTTTTTTTTTATAAGAAACCAAAAAAGGTATATTAAACCAAAAGAAAGGGAAAGACAACCTAAGGGCTGAGGGAAGAGAGAACCCCCACCCAAGGAACTACATACATAGAGCTTTCCAATCGTTCAATTACAGAGAGAAAGGGTAGTTACAAAAGAATTAGCTAAAGCTATGGCACCACCAAGCTGTATTTAGCTGCACAAAATCCCAAAAAATACCCAAAGGAGTAGACTTATCTGGGTAGACTTATCTTCAAAAATTCTTCTATTCTTTTCCAACCATAAACTCCAAAAAAGAGCTCTAGAGGCAAACTTCCAGACCAGTCTATACTTTCCTTTCAAGCTCCATCCCCCCAAGGATTCAATCAACCACCCATCCACCAGCTTTGGAAGACATATCTACACTTCAAAGAGAGTCGTAAGTCTTTCCCAACATTGTCTAGCAAAGGGGCAATGCAAAAAAAAGTGATCCAGAGATTCTTCTTTCAAGGAAAAAAGGGAGCAAATAGAGGGGCAAAGAGCACGGCTAGGAGACTTCTTTTGAAGCTTTTCATGAGTGTTCAAACTTTTGTGACCCACCGACCACAAAAAGATTTTAACCTTCTTCAGAATTTTAAAGTTCCAAATCAACTTGGTCAATAAGCTTTCAAGGCCATCCTGGATCCTGCCAAATTAAGGAAGAGAGATTTGGTGGAAAAATTGCCTTCAGGGTCAAAGACCAGTTGATTCTATCTTCTCCTTGGCCCAAGCAAAAGGATTCCAGCTTCACAATCAACAAAACCCAATCATGCACCTCAGTTTGAATGAGGGCACATTGCAAACTTTTGTTCGAACAAATACACTCCCTATTGTTCTATCTTTAATTTCAATCATCGCTAGAATAAAACCAAAAACATTTCTTTTTAATTTGATTTTTGCTGAACGGCAATCCAACCTATTTAAGTTTGTAGAAGAAATACTGATAAGGCCACCAAAATGACCGCCAATCACTTCAAAGAACCACAAGTCCAGAATTCAAAGGTAAGTCCAAAATATCCACCCAACCACCATAGCCAATAGTAAATTTAGGAATATTGTGCTTTTCTTTTGCTCATCGCTCAATTTTCACATGAAAAGAGCCAAACTTCTTCCACTTTCCAATATCTCTAAGAACTCTCCCATCTTCCATCCAAAGGAAAGCTTTGTCATCCATAAAAGGATAGACTTTATCCCACTCCAAAAGATTTTTCCAATTCTAAAGCAATTCTTTTCCAGTCATCATGAGTATTCATCCTTGTAACCACCATTTTAGAGCCCCAATCAACCTCCACCACTTCTTTTTCTTTTGTAACCCAATAAGCATGAGAAGAATGAGCATGGACCTTTGTCGAATTCTCCTTTGACAAATAGTCCATAAATTGGCTATTACTCCTTACTAACACTAATGATTTGGAGGTCTTTAAGTCCAAAACTTCTTTTTGATTATTTCCATCTTTCGAGCTTTTAATCAAAGCACGATGAATCGTTTCCCAAAAAACAAGCCAGCCTCTTTTATTAACCCCAACGAGAACCATTACTACATTCCTCTTGCCCGATAAATTGATGGAGATGCATTCTAGAATCCAACCAAATAGATTCTTCTTCTTTACTAATCTGCTAATCCCAAAGACAACCTTGGTGTTGTCTGAAAAAGTGAGCATTTAAAGGATATTGCATAAGATAGACTAACGCTTCCTCAATCCAACAAAGTTGCTTGTGATGAATAAGGATGGAAAAACATCGACTACCATTCTTTTCTTCAATGATGAAGAACTCATTATCCGAATGAGTAATAGAGAAACTTTTCTTCCCCACACAACAACTACTTAACACCATACTTCAGATTGTAGCAC
The DNA here is from genome assembly GCA_033996785.1 of Trichosanthes truncata. Lineage (NCBI taxonomy): Eukaryota > Viridiplantae > Streptophyta > Magnoliopsida > Cucurbitales > Cucurbitaceae > Trichosanthes > Trichosanthes truncata. The sequence goes on along the minus strand of JAWPNB010000004.1, from coordinate 27,934,662 downwards.
TGAACAACAAAACTAGAACCTGAATAAACAGGAATCTAAAGCAACCAGAGGAAGAAACTTAACTTAGTTGCAGCAACTGATGGGGATGATACAATACTTCGGACAACCAGCTATTCCTCTCCTTCCAATGGCAGTCACAATACTTCGGACGTTATAGAAAGAAAGTTGCCTGCTTCTTCTCTTTTGCCCTCTATTTTTCCTCTTTGTTGTGCAGATGGGGAGACTAATCATTTATTCCTTGGCTTGTTGGAATAATTTATTTAATTATTTCCAAGTTTAGTGGGTTTTCTCCAACATCACAATGGACAATGTTCTTCAACTTCTTATTAGGGTTTCTTCCGCTCCAAAATAAAATTTATTATGGTGAATCCGGTCAAAGCTTTACTTTCAGAATTATGGCTGAAGCAAAATCAAATGATCTTTGAAAATAAGCATTTACATTGGATTGATCGTTTCGAGTCCACTACACTAAAAGCTTTTTCATGGTGTTCTCTTCCTAAGTTTTTTATTGGCATTTCTTTACAAGATATATGTTTGAATTGAGATGCCTTTATTTTTCCTTTGTAATTTCTGTTTTATTTTCTATCACCCCCTCATGGACTTTGTATCTTTTGAGCATTAGTCTCTTTTCATTTCTTCAATGAAAAGTCTCATTTCTTGTTCCAAAAAAAAAATTGGAGAGCCTTCATATTCCTCCTTAATCCTTCGCACTTTTCAACTACTCTTAATGAAAAGTGTCAAAATCATTTATGTAATTAGTCTTCCGACACTTTTCATTAAGAGTGTCAAATAAAAGATTGCATTGAGTGGCCTCGGTGTTGCCTTCCTCCGATCCTTCTTCCTCGCTTTCCTAGACTTCCAAAGGCCTCCTCTATCCGACAAAGAGACGCCTGTGTTGGGTCCTCTTTCTATCCATCTACCCAGGGAGAAGGGATGTTCGTATTTGGTCCTCTGATACTTCTAAAGAGTTCTTGAGCCATTCCTTTTTCCAAGTCTTATCAGTCCCTTACCCACCCCCAGTTGCCCCTGCTTTCTCCTCACTCTGGCAGGTTAAAATTCCAAAGAAGGTTAAAGTTTTTGCATGACAGGTTTTACATGGGAAGGTGAATACCTTGGATCGCGTCCAAAGGCATTCTTCCTTCGTTTTGTTTTCGCAATGGTGCATTCTTTATCGGAGGCATGACAAGGACCTAATCATTTGTTGTAGAATTTCCAATTCACTCCATTTCTTTGGGATTGGGAGAGAACCTCGTTTGGTGTTTATGGAGCTAAGGGTAGGGATGGTTGTTCGATGTTGGATGAGGTGCTTTTGAATCCCCTTTTTAGGGAAAGGGGAAAAGTCACGTGGCAAGCTTGCTTCTTTGCTGTTTTGTGGGGTATTTGGTTTGAAAGGAACAATAGATTTTTTAGAGAAGTTGAGAAATCGGGTGAGGGGTGTGGGAGGTGGTTAGGTTTAATGCTTCCTGGTAGGCTTCGGTCACTAGGCCTGTTTGTAATTATGATCTTGGTCTTGTTCTTTTGGATTGGGGTCCCTTTTTGTAATTTGTTTTGGGCTCCTTTCGTTCAGACTTACTTTTTGTATGCCCTTGTATTCTTTCATTTTTCTCAATGAAAGCTCAATTTCTTGCCCAAAACCAAAAAAAAAAGTGTACATTTCTTTTAAAAAAGGAAAATTTTGTTCAGAACCAGCAATATGCCAAAACAAGCAATGAATAAGTCAGATAGTCACTAGTCCAAAAGCTTAAGCTTTTAAGCCAAACTTGAATTAGTTATGAGATTGGTTCTTAATGGAACAAACCTGTCTGCAAGAGCATCTCGTAATACAGAAACTATTCCATACTTCTTCAGGCTTGTGATTCCAAATCCCTTAACAACTCCAGCAAGACCAAATGCTGCTCCTCGACGTTCCCCATACTTTTCACTCTTCATCAGCTGATCCAAAAGCCTTGAAACAAGAGCTGGAGCATCATCCTAATGAAACAAAATACCAGACGAGAAAAAGAAAACCAATGATCAAATCAATATCCAAAAATATGTCAAAATGAAGTAAAAGCACAAAAGTAAAAGAACCTACACAAATGAAGATATGAAGTGAAAATTTACGTTGGCAAACAACTTAACAACATAAAACAATAATCCGCTCAGAGAATCTCAGAAGTATTTATCAACGTAAGCCAAGAAGTGGAGTGGCCAAATCCCAACGATTCAATTTTCTACAAGAAGCTGACAAAAAAAATTCTCAAAACAAACCAAAGAACATCTTGGGGGCCGGGGGTAGAGAGAACCCCTGCCCAAACCATTTTCTTAGATTTGTTAGAAATCCTAGTTCAATTTTCTGGCAGGTCTCCACCAAGAGTGAAAAAAGAACAAAATGGATAACAAAAAGAACATAAACACACACCAATATTGAACTAAGAAACAGAAAAGAACAAGCTTACTGAAAACTTGAGGCTCGAACAAATCTTGAAACTCTAAACCCCACAACAAAAGAAAGAGTATGCTGATAGAACCAAAGAAAACGCTTGCAAGCCTCTATGAGAAATGTTCAACAACTACCCCCATTCCCCTTTTGCTAAATAGCTCTCCATCTGCTTCTAGCATTGGAGCAATTTTCTGGTCTAATCTTTGCATGACTATGAGCAGCTTTTGCATACTTTCAAAGAGTTCCTCAACAACCAACATCACCAAAGCCACCATCTGCCGCATTATAATCCCCAACTATTCTTCTACTCTCTTACATTTGCATGTAGCATGTCCAAACCAAACAAAAGCACCACAAACTTCTAACACGTTGGCACTGTCAGAAAGATCCAAATTCAAATCTCCATAACCGTGAATAAAAAATTGAAACTCATCCCACGATACTTGAACTTTTGGATCAATGTGCACACTTTCAAGATATAACATCAAAACATTACTAATGGCCTCCACAATCCTCAAGCAAAATTGTACAAGCTAACTCGTTTGAACTATCCCCCCAATCCTAAAAAATTCCAAGAAATTTTCTTCATTGGAAAATAAAGAACAACAATCAAAAATTAAGATTTTTGACTAATTCACTCGAGAACATAAGGGAGAATCTCTCTAAATTGCAAACCAATAGCCTTGATTAATGAGGAAAATTTATCCAGTAGCAAAGTATCCTTGCTTGATGGTTTATTTTCATCTAAAAATTTAATATTGGGGCAATCTGACTTGATGGGTTACTGAAAAAGAGTTTTTAAGTCAGCAAAAATGGAATCCTTAGATATATTTTCTTCACAAAGGTTGCTATGATGTTGAAAGTCAAGTTCCACACTACTTATACTGACATCAGATTCACAATCCGAGTCCTCAATACATAGAGAGCAGTGATCATTGTGTGGTGAGTTTGTTTTAGAATAAGGTAATAAAACCTTAATAAAATGTGTACCTTCGAGCCCAAAATTACAATGTTCCACTATTAGATTATGTGATGAAGCCTTTAGAAGATCTTTATTTGAGTTGGCTATAGGAACCAATAAATTTGCACAAGACTCTTCCATAATATCTACATTAAATAGGGAGGGGCTTGGATCTTGTGAAGACAAAGGGACAGTTTTTTTTTTCGCGTGTAGAATTTTGAAAAGGATTCACAAAAACGATCACCTCCTTCTTTAATACTATCATCAAGAATGGAAGGTAAGGTAACAGACTTCGAATTACAATTAATGAATCCATTGATTGTAGATGATTTGTTTAATGAATCCATTGATTGTAGATGATTTGTTTAATGAATCCATTGATGGTAGATGATTTATTTAACCTCTCTGTTTCCCATGTAGGGGCTTCATTGTGCAATATATTTGCGTTAAGCATAACAAATTTTGATTCAATAACAGCTTCCTTCTCTACTACAGGAGTTTCACTGTCAACAATCACAAGATCATTTTCAACCTCCAAACCCAGTTCCTTCAAGATAGTTCTAATTTCATCTACTAACCTATCGAGGTCCTTTGTCTCTTGCTGGATTGGAACCTCGAGCATTGAAAGATCACAGTTTCATTGTCAACAATCATAGTTGAAAGATCATTTTCAACCTCCAAACCCAGTTCCTTCAGGATAGTTCTAATTTCATCTACTAACATATCAAGATCCTTTGTCTCTTGTTGGATTGGGACTCGAGCATTGCCTCGACTTCCTTCAATGATGCTTTAGTCACCTTAATAGCAATATATCATCATTGCATACTTAAAGAAATCGTCATCCTTTCTCTGGTCATTTGGGACAAAGACACCACCATCATCCATAACCTGATGCAATCTAAAAAGGTCCAAAGGATTAGTGAAATCACTTAGGGGGTGTTTGGGGTGAGGAGTTGGGTGGAGTCGAGTTACCCCTCTTTGTTTGGCCAAATGATTTTTTAGACCCATTGTGGGCCCAACAAACTTACTAACTCCTACCCCAACTCTTCATTGTGGGCCCCACAACTTATTAACTCCAACTCCAACTCCAACTCCAACTCCAACTCCCTTTTGTTGGCCCCACAACTTCCTTCTCTCATCTTTTCTTCACCCCCACCTTACTCCTACCTCCCTCTCTCTTCTCCACTCTCTCTCTCCATTTCTTTTGCATAATTTTTTTTAATTCCTTAATTTACAAACTTTTCTTTATTTTTTATATAAATTTTCTCATTATTATTACTAATTAATAATTAAAATGTAAATAATTATTAACAAAAACATTTTTATTTTTATCCTATAATTTTAATAATTTTTTTAACAAAAAATATTTTCTTTTTATCCCATTATTTTATTTTTTTAAATATAAACTATATAAAAATGTTTTAGATATGATGCTATTATTTAAATTAAAATTCTAATGTAAATTAGAGTATTACATAATAATTTTTTTAATAAATAAAAATTTTGCCTATCTCACTTCCTCCTCATGTTATCTATAATTTTTTAAGTTAAAACTAAAATTACTTATAACAAATAACAATCTTATCTTTTTTTATGCTTATTTTTTTAAGTAATAGCTCAAAAATATATATAATTTTACGATTTTAAGATAAGAAAAGCATATTTTAGACTAACCCACATTATAATTTAAGAATTAGTATTTAAAAAGGTTAACGTATTAAAATAAAAAAAATATTTGATTTTCAAATTAATCATATTCAAAGTAAAACAAATAAATAGTCCTTTCTTTCAAACTTAATAAAATAAAATTATTACAATAAATAACATAAATATATAGTATTTTGAACAAAAGTATATGTATGATATTCATTATGAATTTAATTATATTAAAATAGCATAAATATTTGATATTTTATTTTTATCTTAGTTATTTTAAAACTTCAAAGAATATATTTTATTTTAAAATTAATCAAACTTTAGATAATTCATTTCATTGTTTAGTTAGAAATTAAAATCTTAAATTATGCAAAAAAATATTATAACTTTTATTAAGCTTGGAAAATAAATCTTAAATTAAAATTTTAAAATTGACGAAAACAAGTCTATTTAAAAAATTTTAAAAAATGAGCGAATTTATTTTATTTATTTTAATTTAAATTGATACATTAACAAAATTGTAAAATATTTATAAAATAATTTATCTTAAAATCTCAATTTTAGGATTGACAGAAACAAATCTATATTAATTAAATTTTTTTAAAAAAACTCATTAGAATCTAGCTCTAATTGTATAGTACAAATCCATTTTAAATAAAATAAAATTAAAAAAAAAAAACACACACAAACTCTACACCCCAAACACAGACTTCATAACTCCAGACTAAACCACTATGCACTCCAAACACAAACTTCATAACTCCCTAGACTGAATAACTCCCTAGACTAAACAACTCCAGGTTAAACTTTTCGCTCCAAATGCCCCTTTAGTGACAATTCACCATGGATAATGTTTGGAGGATCCAAAGGAGAAAAATCACCATACCCAGAAAAATATTCTCTAATGGCTTATCCTTGACTTCAATTGTGACAGGGATGAAACCACACAAGTTTCTTTTTACCTAAATACGAGCTTATGTACAATCAATTAAATTCATAGCGTTAGAAGATACACTGACCAATCCTCCAAAATATTGCCCAATTGCTTTGAAAGATTGATGCTTCCTGCATGGCAATGGCATGTTCTTTATCAAGATCCATTTTCCATATCCCTCCAAATAACCCGGATGACTGTTTTTTGCTAGACCACTGTTCAAAAAGTAAATGAAAGTCACCAAAGTTTCCATTTACCACTCAACACAAGGGTCCAGGATTCCTCCAAAATATTTCCCAATTGCTTCGAAAGATTGACGCTTCCAGTATGGCAATGGCAAGTTATTGATCAAGGTCCATCCATCATACCCTTCCAAATAACCCAGATGACTATGTTTTTTGCTAGACCACTATTCAAAAAGCAAATGAAAGCCACTAAAAAGTTTCCATTTACCACTCAACACAAGGGCCCAGGGTTCCTCCAAAATATTTTCCAATGGCTTCGAAAGATTGACGCTTTCAGTATGGCAATGGCAAGTTCTTGATCGAGATCCATCCGTCGTACCCCTCCAAATAACCCGAATGACTATGTTTTTGCTAGACCACTATTCAATAAGCAAATGAAAGTCACCAAAATTTTCCATTTACCACACAAGGGCCCAACGTAATACTTTTTTATCCAATCGTGGCAACACTTTGTCTGCTAGAAATAGATTTAAAAGAATTGGGACTTTGAAATACTCTTCTAATGCTGCTTTGATATCGATCCATTTGTTGTGCAAATCAGTGTTTTCAAAGCGCAAGGCGGTGCTAAGGCAACAAGTCTCTTAATCGCCTGAAGGCAAGAGGCGACAAAAAGCCATTGACTGAGTAAAGCAAGGCACATGTAATAAAATACTAAATAAATATTATTTATAACAGAACAAAAAAAAAAGTACTTAATTTTTAAAATATGAAAATATGAACAAAGCTATTTAATATTTAAATAAAAATTAACTTACATAATTAGGAAAGAGGGGCGATATTTAGAAACAAAAAAAAAAAAACAGTAGAGATTTTTTGAAAAAAAAAACAATGTAAAAAAAACTGCTGTGAGAGTAAGCCTATGACAAAATTATACAAAACATGGTTTAAATTTAGTTGCAGACGTTTCTTCTTCAACCACAAAGATAAAGATATTAATTGGAAAATAAAATGATAGTGATACTACCAAGACATTAATTGAAAGAGGGAAATAAATGGCCATCTGTCAGTCAGGGAGGAGAGATACTGCATGCAACGTGCAGCAAGCTCTCTTCAGTGTCATACTTTCAGTTATGCATGCTTCAAACTTTTCATCTTCTTTTTATTCTTCTTCTGTTTCTCTTTCTTCTTCTTTACTCATTCTCCTTTTTCCTTTTTGTCTTTATCTTCCAACGATTCTTATTTTTCTTCTTCGTATCGTATTATTACTTCACTTTTCTTCTTCTACTTCTTCTCCAGTTCTGTCTCTTCTTCTCATTCTTCTTCTTCCTTTTGTTTGTCTTCCTAATCTTTCGACTCTTCTTCTTCATATTATCAACTTTCCTCTCCCAATTCTTCTATTTCTTTCATGTTATGAAATATTATTTAAAAAAAAGAAAGAAAGGCGCTCGCCTTTGCAAATGGCAAAGGCGCAACAAGGTGACAGAAGGCGTAGCCAAGCAAGCGCCTGGTTGAAGGCACTCGCCCTGGCTTCCTTCAAGGCGCAACCAACCCAAGGTCGCCTCGCCTCTCGCCTTGGGTCGCCTTGAAAACACTAGTGCAAATAATTTGGATACAACAAATAAATCCTTGAAATCGAAGGAAACCACTTCATTGGCCTTTCTAATCCAGAACGAACCATTTCCCATAGAGTTGATCGAAGCAAAATTCTCTTTAACTGGAATCTTTCTTTGTTTTGCATTGAGATCTTTTCAAATCGATATAACTGCATTTGCATAGTTCTTATCAATGGAATTAACTTTGATCGATGGTGGATTAGAAAGAGTCCTTTCATGTTGGTTCACAACTTCGAATTTTAAGAGGAAATCTTTTAACATTTCCCAAAAGGTAAGCCATCCTTTTTTTGAGATCCCAATAGGCACTTGAATCAACTTACATCCTCCAGTGGATGGCTAAACCACACATTCAATATTCCAACCAGAGGGAGATTTAAATTTTGATAAAAGAGTGACACAAAAATCATCCCTGTTTTTCTTGAAAAAGTGCCAATATGTTGGCCAAAGCAACATCAGCTGTGATAAGGAAAGGGGAATCAACCGTTTTTTCTTTCCATTTCTTCAACAAAGAATATATCGTCTTCATACCAGATGCAAAAGAACCGATTCTGGACACAGCAACTACTAATTTCCATAATAGCAACCAATATCGATGAATCCGAACAAGCTAATCCAAAGTAGAGATGGAGAAGAGAAGATTATCGGAGTCGGAAAAGATGGCAGCAAACGGCTTGTTGTTGCACATCCTAGACCAAAGATGAACAAACGCAAGATGCCCATGTATTTATCAAAAAAGTGTACTGAACAATACTCACATACAAAACACCCATATCAGAAAGCTGAGAACTTTAGGATGAAAACCCACGTATGGGTATGGAAGTGCGCAAAGGCACACGTGACAGAGACAGAAGCACGGCGACAAATGAAAAGGAGGCATGACAACGAATAGAAGAAGCTTCGTCGGAGAGGCGCCGGAGATGCTCGAAATCTTCGATGAACAGATACCGACGTGGACTATAACGGCGAAATTGCAGAAAGAAGGCAAATCCGGTGACGGCGATGGCGGCTAGGGTTCCAGTGATGGCAGCTAGGGTTCCTATGATGACAGCGGCTAGGGTTTTGGGGAAGGGTTTTGGGGGTTGCTGGGAGGACTTGTTCAAAATTTCAAGATTAATTGGTGTTCCCCAACAAGGCCTCAGAAGCTTTATTTCAGTTGCTGTACGGGACTTCTTTCAGAGGACAGGCTAGATCTAAATTCATTTAACTCTAAATTTTTTCAGTTCACTGGCAGACAAACCTCTCCAATGTACTTTTCTTCCCAAAGGAAGATAGCCAAGTCTAATGTAGAATTCACTAATTTTTCACTTCCAGATACTTATAAGGGAAAAGCAAAAGCTTAGAGCATTGTTTTACAAGAAATTAATAACAGCCAAACTACCAAAACCTGACTAAACACTCTTTTTTTAAATAGGAAAGGAAATCATTTCATCGATCAGATGAAATTACACAAAAAAAAAAAAAAAAAAAAAAAGAGAAATCCTATCCAATGCATTACAAAAAACTATCGGAACGAGATATAAATAAGTGAAGATAAGTTGTAGTTACAAAAGGGTAAACTCTTTTTACACCAAGTAAAAGATAAAAAAAATAAAAAATAAAAAAAAGCAATAGAGGAGAAAAGAGATTGGATGTCTTGGCTAAACACATGATAGGATGAATGTAGCTTAATAGAGAATGTATACACCCTTTTTCAAATGAGTAAAAACAAAAATGTTCCTGTCTGGCAGATCCTAAACAATTAAGGATATAAAAGAGGCAAAAATACTCAAATGCATTCCATTTCGCATAAGCATTAGGTAATCCAAAATCATCAAAAGTGCGAAACATACAGATAAAGATTTCACGTTGAGACATCTGAACTTGAAAAATGCAATGTCACAAAACTACCGAATCTCCTCATTTTCTTGATTCAAAAAGATACATGGATGGATCAAGAACACCTCTATCATAGAATTCAAAAAGCATGTGTGCCAAATCCCCATATATCAAGTCCCCATGGTCTTTGCCGATCAAAGCTAAAGACAACCTCCTAATCTCATCCAACCTAAACCGGGATCCTCATCTCTATCAAAGATGGGGCACAAATTTAAATGTTCAACAAAAAAGCCTGGCACAAACAAAAGAAGATTAAAGAGTGGTGATAAAAGACAAGATTTCCCCTCGACCACTAAACAACGCTCCATTCTCCACCACAAGAGAATGCATTCTTATTTCTTCTGAAGCCTGACACAAACGAGAAGAGATTCTCGATACTTTAGCAATTTCTCTGTTTGTGAAATTTATGTTGGTTGGAATTATTTTCTTTAATCAGGTTTGAAATGTTTTAGGAGTTTTTAACTTTTATGTTGTTCGTAAATGGAATCAATTATGGTAACTTTTCACTAATCAATAGTTTTGTTTCATCTTCTGTTAGACTGCTACCGCCATCTCATTTTAAATGAATAAACAACTCATAAGTTCTTGAGAGATGAATTTCTCTAGAACATCTCTAAAGAGGAAGGTCACAAATCTCCAAAACCAGTCCACGACTTCAGAAACATCTGATTTAACATCTTTATAGCAAAAATAATAATAAATCAAATACGACACTTGAAAGGAATCCTATACGGACAAGACCTGACTAACCTGCTTTGATTTCATTAATGGAGACAAACATGTAGATACAGCACGTTGAACTGCTTCTGATGGAGTATTCAAAACATCCAACAATTTATCCACAACAGTGTGAATTTTGGGATCGTTCTGTTCAATAATTCAGACATTAAGTGAGATAAGAAAAAAAAAACAAGGCATCAATATCGGGGATTGAAATATAGAAATATAATACCTTTGCCAAATGTTTCGCCAATGCTCCAGTGAAAATAACAACACCCTCACGAACTAAATCATACTTCTCCTCATCTGATGCCTAGAAAAATTTGAAAACCAAAAATATCAAACAGATGGAAATTTCCAGCAAACTTTCTATCAGCAGTAGACTGGGTTCCCTAGAACAAACAAGTTTTTGGTGGTCATAAAATTAAAGCAAAAGGAAATTGTAAGGAAAAGAATCTCTAACTTGGAAAGTACCTTTTTGTTTAGGTAGTTTTCAAAGATAGGAAACAACAAGGAAACGCTCTCTTTCCCATGCTTATCAATAATCATGATACCAGCGTTGATCATTCTTCCCCGAACATCAGTATTTGGGTCAGCCTGCAAAATTAATTTGTGAATCAGAAAGATCAAAGTATATCTTGTGTTCAATTTGTCCTTGAAACAATTCATTTCAATTGAAAATGACTAACCCAGCATACTTTCCACACTGAGAAAACATCATAAGTATGACTTTATGATATTTTCTAAGTATTTCTAATAATATCTCATTTCAATATTTTAAATTTCTGGAGTACAAAAATAATACTACTGTGGAATGTATCGTTCCAATTTTATCGGATGTCCCCGAAGGAACAACAATACCTACTATGGAATGTAAATTAAATAAAAGTATAAACATAAAATTCAAAACTTGCATTAGCTTGACATTTCTGAAAAATAAATACAAATTTCAGTCATTAAAAAAGTTGCCCCTGTCCTAGAATTATTACAAGTGGCCTGGCAAGAGAGCTTCCATCTCTGTTAAAAATTAAAAATAATTATTATTATTATTATCAAAAGAGCTTCCCTCTCCTTCTTTTCTCATTATAGAACTTCAAGTCATCAGTCTCTATGAATAATATCAATTTGCTGTCTACTTTTCACAAAAAATAAACATTCACTTATATATTTAATACTAAAATACCACGAATAATGGTAATTTAGGGTAATACTAATTTTACACCCAATCTTACAAGAAACATTAATGACAACAATTAAAGAATAAGTTTATCCTAAGAGTCACAAGGACGATGTTGAAATCGACGTCTAGAATACATATGAAAGCAAATGAAAATTGACAAACAGGAAATTTTTCTTTTTTTTTCACTTCTATGGGATAATTAGGTTTAGTAATAAAATTTTCTCAACCTAGAAAGCTAGAGTAATTGTATAGGCTTACTACGGTAAAACCATACCAAGGCTCGTGAAATGAGGAATGTCATTACAACAGGAAGATCTTTTGTTTGCAATACATCTGCAGCCGAATATAGTGCTAATGCTATCCCTTGACGTCCGAGCCAACCAGCATCTACAGTACTCCCCCCAGAGCTGGTATCATGGATGTACGTGGAAAATAATGTAGAAAGGGATTCCTGAAATTACCACCAAAAATAAGAAAAACTACAATTCTAAAAACTGACTAACAATTGAATTCTACGTTGATGAATAACCTGTATCGTATCAGGGTATTCATCCAAAATAGCAGCAAGTGCTTCTGACGCAGCCAACCGGACGTTATAATTAACGTGAGAAAGTGCTTTGAAAAGCCCAGAATATTCAGTTCCAAAGTCATATCCATAGCGATCCCAAATATCCTCCGCAATTTCAGCCACAGACTGAAGATAAGGATCAAGATGAGAGAGTGTGGCAACAAAAAAAGGATGAGAACTGAGAAAATATTTGGAAGCTACAAAACAGAGAACATGGGTAAAAATGGCCATGAGGTAATCCTTTCCAAAAGACATATTACATTATACTAGTAGTACATCTTTTATGATAAAGGTTAACATTGTTTTGTACCTACCAATGCAAGTTAGAAAGAAGTTGATAACTTGATACAGGTCCAATGTCATATCAACTTTCAGGTTTTTTATATACTTGTTCTTAAATGTTCAAACTTCATTTCCGCATTTCACATATGTTCAACCTTCAATTTCTGTTCTTACTCCTTACTAAAAGTATGCAGCCTTCAATAACTGCATTTTATATGTCCCACATTTTATATAGACTTGAAACAGAACCATGTTTCCAGATTTTTAAACTGAAATCACAAGTACAGAATATGAGTGGAAGTTGTAAGAGATAGAAAATTCAACTTTTAATTATATAATACCATAACATTTCTTCAAGCTATCAAATTGAAGTAATATTATCATCTGACAACAAATGCACAATTAAATACTTCTTTTATGTGAAAAATTTCCGTTTTATATAAGCTTTTAAATAATTTGTTGTAGATCAAGATTTAAACCACACTTGGAACGATTCACATAACGTGATTAACTAATTTTAAAAGGGTTATCCTATATTATCCAACTACATTAGGATAATTACCGAATGAGGCATCACACATAAAAAGGAGGAAAATGTTAAAGACACAAGTAAAATATGCATCAGGAACTGTGTACAAAACAGAGATGCCCATAATTTTCTTTCTTGGTAGTAAACCTCTTTCATTAACAAGAATGAAAGTACAAAAAGGCCCAAAAAACACAAGCCAGTCACAACCAAACACAGGAGCCTCAAAAAAATAATTACAAGAAAGAGCTCCAATGAATATCCCAAAAAGATTATAAAGCAATAAGGCCGAGAGAGTTAAAAGGGAAAATTCTGGACATCCTCCCAAGAACCTTTTACACCCTCAAAGACTCCTATTCCTTTCAAGCAAAGTATTCCAATTACCAAAAGAGTGCCAAACAATGTCATAAAATCCTAAACATCCTTCACACTTAGTGACGCACAAACATAATCATAAAAATGCATAGAAATTGTAAGTATGGAGTTAGATAAACATATCCAGAACTTGTAAAAAGAACGTAAACTTAGACAGAGAAGTTCCAAAGCTTTCACTAAAGCAGGCTTGGCTAAACTTCAAATATGACCATGACACAATGCAGATTCAGGAGGAAAGATTAAAGAACCTTTTCTGGGTCATGTAAAGCCATCCAGATACTTGTAGCAACCTCAACATTTTTAGGAAGAGACCGACTAGCAACAGCTGGGATGCATTTAACAGCTTTCAGACAAGCAATCCTTACGTGAACATCTTTTGCATAGACTCCATGTAGTGCCTAAAGAATAACTATTAACGACATGTAAAATCATATATGTACTTCTTTAAAAATTAAGAAATTACGAAAGAACATACGGATGCAATTTCATCAGGTTGAAGACCAAGACACAGCTCATTTAGTGCAGGTCCGATGGATGCTTGAAAAGCTGGAACAACACCTAGAACGTGATAAAGAACCTGCAAAACAGAGACTAGTTGTTAAAGACTAGAAATGAAATTCTAGCCATAACCCACATCTGGAATGGAAAATTACTGATAGCATCCGTAGCCTAGGAAGGGGCAGTAAGGGATCCATGTGCAAGTAAAGAACACGAAGAACATCGTCATGGAGTCCTGTCTTCTTGGAGGATAATAGAATTTTCTCCATGATCTGAAATATAGCGACAGGAAAGAACATTTGTATAAACTAATCATCACAGATTGCGTGAGCCCAATGACAATAATATCCATACCGGAAAAATGAAGGTAAAAGTGTCTATAGGAAGAGATCCAGATCTACAAGCAACAGATAAAGCAGTTACTATTCGCTCGAGAATACCCAAGGATGGTCTTCCATTAGCTTCTGCTTCACCAATTGATGGGAACAAATCAAGAAGAAGATGATCACCATCAGTCTCGATCATGCGTAATGCAGTGGCAATGTCAAGGGCAGAATTACATAGCGGTGGAGCAAGACATCTGGAAAGTTTCACCAAGGTTTCATAAGCCACATCATTTACAATTGGTGACCTTAACAACGGATCAACAAATTTCACCTAATACATGGAAAAAAAACTGGTTGAAAACAGAATAAACTGAAAGTAAATCGAGCATCAACTACAGTATATTGCTTATATAAGCTGCATAAAGTAAAATGAAAAATATTATGAATCGCCCTAGAACCAAGGATGAAAATATATATCACCAATATGTCAGTAAAATCCTGGATTCAACAACGATAACCGGAGAAGAGTCATATTTCCAGAAAATTGGTAATATGTCACAATGTAGAAGACTTCGGAAGAAAAAGAATCACTCGCAAGTCGCAAGTGAGATGTCAGGATGTAGAAGACTCTGACAGAAAATGGGGCTATGGACTTGAAAAGGGTGGAGCATTAACATCTCTACATGGCTTGAATTGCAAAAGTATAGTTGGGCCCATTCTCATTCAAAAGCACAGAAAGAGATGGGTAAGGTGTTAACTATACATTGGATTGGGCTTTTTTATCGAGTTTCAAATATTTGAGAGAGGTTTTACACGAAGAGGTTGAATTAGCTTAAAGAAAATGGTTATAGAAAATAAAAGGAAAAAAAAAAACATAAGAAAATGGTTGTAAATAGAGGGAGTGGGAGGGGATGGGAGGATATAATAGTTCAGTTATTTAGGTAAAAGGAAGGCACCAAGTTCCTTGAACAACTGGGGATATTTTACTGCATATTCTTTTATTCAATAACTGAAAACAGAAACATATGGATATGAAACCACCCAAAAAACATGTGGATAACCAAGGATAAAAGTGGAGTTGCCACCCAAACTCTTCAATTACCCCATGCTATTAAGTCTTATCATGTTCCTTCCTTTTATTTCAAACTCCAAAACCACCTTCCTTGGAGTCAAGAAACGAAGAAAATGGGTATACTTGAAAGTTAAGAAGCTCAGACACCTTAGTTTGGCTAACGCGTCCGTGTCCAACATGTGTCAGACACTTGGACACTTCAAACACTTGTTGGACACATATCGGACACTTGTTAGCACAATAAATGTGTAAGACACTAGTTGTACAAAGTCAATATAGGTCCAACATTTGTTAGACACATCTCGAACACTTGTTAAGTATACTAAATAGACATAATAATAAATTTTAAGAGCGAAATACATCAAACTCATGTTTTTAAGCATATAAATGCATAAACTTATGGACTTTAAATTTCTTTCTTGTCTAACAGTGATAGACATTTTAAAAAATGTATATTTTAATAAATGTGTCCTTATCGTGTCCGTGCCCTAGATTTTATAAAATGATGTGTCACAATGTCCATGTCGTGTCGTATTTGTGTCTCATATCCGTATCCATGCTTCTTAGCTTGAAAGTATATACTGAAAGTTACTTTTGAAATTAGAAGATAAACGGTGAACATAGAATTTTGTATGTCCAACCTCTCGTGCTAATAATGAAAGGAATAACTGTTAATGAAAAAAGATTAAAATATACGGTAAAAGCTAATTTAATCATTGAAATATTTTCTAAGAGTAGGTATGTAGAAAAGTACAAACCATCGATGATAGCTCACTGTGTGCAAATATAGTATTAGAAATGGCCAACTCTCCAAGAGCCCTGAGCATCAATGATAAGTTTTTCTGTATTTTCTGGACCTTTTCCCGTATCGATGCCTCCTCCCTAAGCAACAATTCACGTGCTTCTTCTTTTGCTGTCTTTCCCTTATCTAGGGAGAAGGGAAAACATACAAGAAGCATTATCAACAAATAATAAAAAAGAAAACAGAAACAAATTAAATGGCAAAGACAAAGCATCAAAGTGACATGCCAGCTTTTTTTGCGAACTTCCCATCCTTCTTGCCCAGGCCAGAAAATTCTCTGCTAGCTGATTCTCTTCTAATTGAATTATTAGAACTTGAATTTTTCTGATAAAACAATAGACATAAGTTAAAAGTTCTTTTCAGGTTAAAATAATTAGGAAATAAAACTACCTTGGATTCTTTCGTGATACTTGAAGGAATAGACTCTGCCACATAAACACCTTGCTCACCAGACAACATCCCTTCAGGAGTATGAAAAATCTGAAGTAATAGGAAAAAGGAATATAGACCGGAACACACCATGTCAAGAATCAGAACAATAATTCATAATTGTGCAAAGAATATTCTTCTAACAACATATAGCAGAGAAAAAAAAAGGAGGGTCTTAAATTTCACCTTACAAATTAAGAGCCAGAAACAATTGTAACTCATAACATATTTTAACACAATCTAAGAAGAAAAAGAGTTCCTGACATACTCGGTTTCAGACTTCCATAGGTATGCAGGTATACAAACAAATGAATTCTAGTTTAATTGATCGATAGACTTGAAAACTGTTTTCTTTTAACTCATAACATAATTTAACACAATCTAAGAAGAAAAAGAGTTCCTGAAATACTCCGTTTCAGACTTCCACAGGTATGCAAACAAATGAATTCTAAGTTTAATTTATCGATAGACTTGAAAATTGTTTTTTTATACCCAGATAATTTGGGCCAGCTTATGACCCCCCCCCCCCCCAACTAATTTCATGGGACAATGTATTCATCCTATATCATTTGGTTCTCAAGAAACTCATAAAATTTTAATCTTAACCAGGTTGTGACCAATGTTTTCAAACTCCTTTGTGGTGTAGCCTTGAGGCAAGGCGGCCGTAAGTTGTCTCAAAGCTTACACTTATGCCAAATAAAATATTCTTATGCCTTTGATGATAGAAGCATAAGCCTCTATTGTCAGCTTCGAGGTTTTGCATGCGTAAATATATCTTTGCAGCAGAATTGAAGAGGTGGAATTTGGCAGCATCCAATATGCTTAGAGGTACTGAAAAGGCAATGAAAATCATTGCCTTGGATATTTAAACCGTGTGAAATATTATTTTAAGGTTAAAATCATACTAATTTACCATTATAAAGAAACAGAGGTTTGCTTTGAAGAAAAAAAACAAAAACAAAAACAAAGAAACAAAAAAGAAAAACCTGGTAGGCGGCAAATAGAATTAGTCAGGCGGCAAATGTTAGTTTTTCTTTCTGTTTTTTCGTTTTCTTGTCCTTTTCATTCCCATATCTGTTATGTATTATGTTAGTCTTGCACGTATCAATGTAATTGTTTCTTTAAAAGAGGGGAAAAAACAGAGTAGAATTACGTCGTGTAAGTTTGTAACTCATTTGATTTTGGTGGTTAACTTTTCAAAACTCATTTGATTTTGGTGAGATAAGACCTCATCCTCGCTTTATGAGAAACCACATTTTTCATAAAGATATGAAATAATACAAAGAGAATATTAGAAATTAAAAAAAAAAACAATTGATTCCTCCTTTTTTGGCTTAGGGACCCATCGTCCCTAAGGCCTTTAGGTCAGTTCCCCTTTTTTCGCAGCACAATATATTTTACCTCGTTTCATATTAAAAAATAATAATAATAAATATATAAATAAATATTTTTTTCAAAAAACCATTGCAAAAAGAGTCTCAACAAATAAACCAAACTGGAGCAATTACAAAACTCTCGGTCACAAAAAAGGCATTAAATCTTTTAGCAGTAGATCACAACTCCCAAGGAATATCATCCCCTCGAAAAATTCTATTATTTCTCTCAAGTCATCTATACTACCATATATATATATATATATATATAAACTACACACCAAAAGGTCCCTTCGTTTTCAGTGGGTTAAGCAACACCTTTAACATCAAGCGTCACATTTTGTTACAACCCAAAAGCACACAAAAAGTCTCCAGGACCCAGACTCGATCAAATATGCAAACTGGCACCTCCATCAAAAGTGAAATGATACAATTCCTCTAAACCATAAGATGCACCATTAAGAACCATTAGCAAAGAAGATCTCTAAATAAAGGCAACAGTGTTAACCCTCCCGTGCTAGACCTATCAAGCAAAAGATTTGACCTTCTTGGAGATTCTAACATCCCAAAGCAAGGAAAATTAAGAAGGAACGAAAGAGACTCGCATGAAAGAAAGAAAGGAATTTAGGCCTGAGGATTAGGAGTCCATACACATATATCTCTGACCCCAAGACAAAAAGGAAACCAACCAACAAAGGAAGTAGAGAAGAAACAACATAAGTTTCCCTATCTAACAACGGACACCATAATTGAAGTTTTAGGTGGAATCCCAAAACAAAGGACACAAGCCACAGGTAAAGACTTCAAGGAAGAAAGATGAAGAGCAAAGAAAAAAAAGGCCAAGGGGATTATCCGCCACCCAATAATCCTCCCTAATAGTGAACTTCCAAAACTTACAGAAGGACAGGAAACAAACAACATAGCCTTCCAAGGCTTCATGGAAGTGCCTATAACCCACAATTTAAGGATGACTGTATTTGCTCACTATACGCACATGCCTACAGAACCAGACTCCAAATTTTACTACCACAATCACTTTGCTAGCAAGGTCGCATTACCAAATCAAGTTCCCAATGTCCAAACCACCCAACTCAACTGGTCTTGAAACAACCTCCAACCTGACTAAATGAGAACCCCACCCACTTCCACAAAATATGTCAAGATCTCTTCCACCCTCAAGTATTGGGCTAATGGAAGAAGGGATCTTAAATTAAGAAAGTAAATAAATCAAAAACGCAAACAAGATGCTGAATAACCATCAACCTGCCACTGTTAAAAAAGGATGTATTTTTCCAGGCCATCCTCTCTTTATATTGTTTATATTTTAGTTTCCAATGCAAAATCATGTCTTATTTCCCATCCAACCCTCAAACCAATGTTTTAAAAGGTTTTAGACACTTTCACCTTAAGTCATGGCTTGAGCTGCACAATCTCATATAATGACTAGAAGGAACCCATTGCCTATTAAAGCAATTCTTCAAAATATTCCACATATGTATGTAATACTAATACAACATGGGTTGTAGTATTATAGCCTATTGTTACTTTTTCCACTATAGCTTAAAAACATTGAAAATAAAAGTTAAAAGGCGAATCTATTAGTGGTAATGATAATTACATTGATAATAAACTTTAGAATCTTTATTTTAGTGAAAATTGAAGGAGATGAAATTTTACTCTAAAATTTATATAATAATCATTATGTTTAAGAGTATATGGCTTTACATATTTATATTTTAATCAATATTTTTATAATGCATCATGTTTACTAGTTAACTTTTCAAATAATAATAATAATAATAATATAGGTTTAAGAAGAAAAAACATCAACAACAGCAGCAGAACTTGAGACCACCTTTTTGGCCTTCTACAATATTGCACCCCACCTCGAAAAGGGTAAAAGCTAACATGTCATAGAGTGATAGAATTTGAACTTCCATGGGTGCTTTTTTCAGACAAATTAACAGGAAGTAACACCATTAAGTCGCCTAAATATAATAGGGGCAAGTATGTACCTGAATGTCATTTTCTGAAAGCCTGTTGTGTGAATGACGATCTGACATATTCTCAAAGTTCTGACATGGTGAACATATTCCAGTTAGCACTAACAAATGTGAAATGATCAAGCCAGAAACTTAGGCATAATAACATCAAGAATAATAAACCTCTTCAAATTCTGTGTAAACTTCTTTTGGAGCAATAGTCATTAAAGTGGACAATGAATAAATTGCTGCTTCCCGTCTATCAATCGCAGTGTTCATCAATCCTTGTTGTCCAAGGATACCCTGGAGAAAATATTCATGCTTTAACAGGTTAAAATTATAAATCTAAGGAAAGTTCAGCAGTTTCTTATCAATAAAAATATATATATAAACAAAAGGGACTGGAAAAAAAAATTTAAACACAAGGCATTATAGACCACAATGATTAGCATCAGCATATTAGGTTATATTAGCTTTTAATTTATAAGGCTATATAATTAGCAGCTAAGTTGGAATTAATGAGTTTCTTGTTCTAGTTCGTTCCAAAAAGTCGTTTATGATTCTAGTGGATACATCCAAAATACCATCGTCCCAAAAAATTGTTTATGATTCAAGTGGATGCGTCCAGAATGGACACTAGTGCAGTACTCAACCAAAAAATGAACCTATGAAATTTGCAAAAAACAAAAAAAGAATTAAGTTCATCAGAGCAAGTATAGACTATAGAGCACATGTGAAGAAGAGATATATGCACCAGGTTAATGCTTTGAATTAAAACAGCATGCAGACGCTACTTACATGGAAAAGCACTTTGTAAATTGACCACATATCTTTGAGATACCTAAACTCCCAAAAGATCAACGCCCAGATGCATGCTTGGTATATCTCTTGTATCTATCCATTTGAATTTTTAAGAAAACACAAAGTGGGAGCACCAAAAGAGTAGCAAATGTGTTAAGGAAACAAGGCCTTGTTGGCCAAATGCTTGTAGCGTTTTCCTTGTGTGCCTGATACCTTATGGTATGAGGTCATTGTGAGCAAGTATGGGCTACATCCTTTTGAGTGGACCTCGGGCGACGTTAAAAAATTTCCAAAAACCTTTGGAAAGATAGGCGCTTTTGAGGTTTTAGAGTTGGACAAGACAATGTTCATGTTTCAATTCTCCAATTTGCGGATCATACATTGTTATTTTGCAAAGATGACAACGATATGTTCAATACTTTAATTCAGACAATTGAATATTTTGAATGGTGTTCGGGGCAAAAGATTAATTGGGAGAAATCTGCCCTTTGTGGTATTAATAAAGAGGATTCGAAGATAAGTCAGTTTGCTTCAAGGTTGAATTGCAAGATTGAAGCTTTGCCTTTTAATTACTTAGGGGCTTCCATTAGGAGGTCATCCTAAGAATGAGTCTTTTTGGTAACCGGTTCTTGATAAAATCCAAAAGAAAATGGATAGGTGGAAAAGATTCACATTGTCGAGAGGAGGGAGATTAACGCTTTGTTCATCAATTCTATCAAGTATACATTTATACTTCTTGTCATTGTTCCTAATGCCTCCTTCGGTTAGTGTGAAGTTGGAAAGGATTTTGCGTACATTCTTCTAGAAAGGAAATGATGGTAGTAAGATTAATCATTTTGTTAGGTGGAGTCTTGTTTCGAAGACTCAAAAAGATGGTGGACTTGGAATTGGTGCTTTGAAGCAAAGAAATTTGGCTTTGCTAGCTAAATGGGGTTGGCGCTTTATGAATGAACCTCATTCTTTTTGGAGAAAAATTATAGTCAGCATTTATGGGTCGACTTATGGGTTGGAATTCGGGCTCTAGAAAAGGATCTAGTCTCCGCAACCCATGGATGAACATTTCTAAAGTTTGGAGCTAGCAAGCACGGACAATTCATTTTAGGCCAAGTGTTCGTGTCAGACACGTGTCGGCACGGATACATCCGGACACGTGTCCGACACGCTATTTTACGTGTCCTTTTTTATTTTTATTTTTTTTAATTTCGGACACGGCTCGGACACGGCTTGGGAAAATTTTGAAAAAAAAAGTTCAAATCATTTAAATTTAAAAAATAAAAACAAAAAACAAAAAGGACATAAAATCATGAAATCTAAAACCCCTAACACTAACACCGCCGACCACTCACCACTATCCATCAGTTCTCTTCGCCATTGTTAGTCCTTTTAACCACCGATTGTTCACCATTTAGAAGTATGTTTTTTTCCTTAACTTTCTATAAGTTCAATTAAATTAGAGTAAGTTAAACTTAATTAACTTGACCTTTTATGCGTTTTTGTGGAATATATTTAGTATTTTATGTTATATTTACATATATGTTAAAATAATAATAAAAAAAAAGAACGTATCCCCAACGTGTCCATGTCCTAGTTTTTTAGAAATTGACGTATCGCTATGTCCTATCGTGTCCGTGCTTCTTAGGTTTGGAGCCAATTTGACTCACCGGCACATTTTCAGTTGGGAAATGGGAAAAGGGAAAAGGATTTTGTTTTGGGAAGATCCTTGGTTGAATAATTTCTCTCTAAAGGACTGTTTTCCTCGGCTGTTTGCCATTTCATCTTCCCCAAAAAACTCAGTTTCAGCTCATTGGGATACACAAACTAACTCTTGGAACCTAGCTTTTCCAAGACTTTTGAAAGATGAGGAGATAGTGGATTTTCAAGCTCTTTTATCTACCGTTTCAGCAGTTTCTATTGGTTCCCATGAAGATTCTAGGCACTGGCCACTTTATTCTACAGGTATTTTTTCTGTGAAATCTCTATCTCATCACTTGGTATCTTCTTCGCCTACGGACAAAGAATTATATTCAGCCTTATGGAAAACTAAGAGTCCCAAGAGAATCAACATTCTATTGTGGATAATGCTTAACGGAAGCCTTAATACTTCAGAAGTTGTACAAAAGAAGAATCCTTCCAGTTGCTTATTGCCTTCGGTTCGTGCTCTATGTTTTAAAGATGAAGACTCTCAATCATGTTTTTTTCAATTGCTCCTATGCTAAGCTTTGTTGGCACAAGCTGTTTTCAATTTTCAAGCTACAATGGGTTTTTCCCAATTTATTCAGAAGCAACGTTTCTCAGATTGTTTTTGGTCCAGCATTTTTGAATTCCAAGGCTAGGTTGATTTGGAACAATGCAGTTAAGGCTATTCTTTCAGAACTTTGATTGGAACGGAACCAAAGGATTTTTCAGAACAAGCATCTTCCTTGGATTGACAAATTTGAATCACCTCGGCTCAAGGCTTCTTCATGGCATTCCTTGTTAAAGTGTTTCGCAGGTTTTTCGCTTCAAGACATATGTCTAAATTGGAGTGCATTTATATATCCTTCATAGTCTACGAGTTGTGATGTTTTGTTATGATTTCCCTTACTGTTTTAATCTTTTGTTGTTGCATTTTTATTTTTGTCTCTCCCTTGTGGAGTTTGTATCTTTTGAGCAATAGTCTCTTTTCATTACATAAATGAAAAGTTTTGTTTCTTGTTTCAAAAAAAAAACTTTGGAAAGATGTTTCTAGCAGCTACCCTTTTTTCTCTCATTTTGTTTAGCGTTCGATGGGTAGCAGGGTGGATACCTACTTTTAGGAGGACAAGTGGTTGGAGGATAGACCTCTCTGGTTCTATGTTTTCTCATGTATAGCATCTTTCCTCTTTTAGAAATGATTTGGTGGCAGCTGTCCTTTTTAATTCTGGAAGCACATCCTCTTTTTCTCTTGGGCTTTATCATCCTTTGTCCGATAAGAAAACGACAGATATCTTGGCTCTCTTATCCTTGATTGGAGAGTTTTATATTAGTCCAGAGAGAAAGGATATTAGTCTTTGACATCCTAGTCCTTCGAAAGGTTTTTCGTGGAATTCCTTCTTCCGATGTCTAATGTCCCTCCCCTTCTAGTGGTATAGTCTTTACCTCGTTGTGGAAGATGAAAGTTCCCAAAAAGGATAAGGTCTCTGTGTGGCAAGTCCTCCATGGAAGGTTAAAACCTTAGGGTCTCAAGGAAAATGTCTTGCTTGATAAGACTGCAATGTTGTATTCTCTGTAGGAGTGCAATAGAGGATCTATACCACCTTATGGGGAGTTCTGATTTTGCATGTTCAACTTCGAGTTGTTTCTTGTACACATTTTATTTTCACTTAGCTCGGTCTAGGCGTTGTAGCTCCATGATCGAGGAGCTCTTTCTTCATCCACCCTTCGAGGAGGAGTGATTTTTGTGGCATGTCGAGGTGTGAGCAATTTTGTGGGGCCTTTGGGAAGAGAGAAACAATAGAATCTTTAGAGAGTTTGAGAGGAATTCAGTTGATGTTTGGTCTTTTGTAAGGTTCCACGTTCCTCCCCAGACTTCAAGGATTAGACTTTTTAGTTTTTGTAATTATCCTCTAGGTCTTATTTTGCTTGATTGGAGCCTCTTTTTATAGTTTGGCTTCTTTTGTGTAGACTTTATTTTTGTATGTGTACACTATTGTATTCATTTATTTATTCTCAATAAAAGCTTGATTATTCATTAAGAAAAATAAAAAATAAAAAATAAAAAACAGAAACATGCTACCTTATTATTAGTCACAGTACAAGAAGAAATAACCTTCCTGAATCTTGTAAGCAAGATAAAGACTCCATTGATATATGCAAGAAATGCACATGACACTGATTTTTTTAATAATAAATGGCTTCCTATTGAAGAAAAAAAATCAGTGCATATCTTGTTTCTTTTCTTGGAATTTTTATATATTGTGTCTTACTACTATACTCAGCATGTCTTGCATCTTTGAAAAAATCCTACCTGCTATAAACTAAAATTGCACGATGGATAATAATTTCAGCAAAACGTCATCCAAAACGCAGAAGGCATCTTTCATATTCCAAAATTCAAATCAATAAAGAAATCACTTACTTTGCACAAATTTTCTATATCAGTGGTGCCAATGACGCTTAATCCATGAGCCTGCAAGCATTTATTGACCCGCTGAAGAGTAAATGAAAAATAAATGAGTTCGAATCATCACAAATTATTTTATGAAAGAAGACAACCAGAAGCACACACCAACATCTATAGAAAATTGTTAACCTTTAAAAGAACTCTTTGGATCAGAAACACGGATTGAAAAATAATTACATAAAGGAGATAAGGAGACTAAAGTCTCTACGCATCCAACCCCCAACTCTTGAGGCTAAGGAGGTAAAACACACCATGGAAAAAAGTAGAATAAACTGTTTGTCACATCCTTTTCGATTGTGGTCCATTCCATGTAGTTAGTGTTGGAACCCCTTTTTGTGGGCTTGCTTTTTGTATGTCTTTACATTCTTTCATTTTTCTCAATTTTCTCAATGAAAGTTCAGTTTCTTATATTAAAAAAAATTGAAGAATGATGCACAAGCAGAAAATGAAAAAAATATGTGATAGCAAGTGAAGTGCCACCCAAATAAGCACGCACTCTTCTTTTTCTTTTTCTTTTTTTTTTTCCTTTTTTTCCTTTTGAGACAGAAATGAACTTTTCAATGATTTATTGGAAAATTACAAACAAGAAAACTTTAAGATATAAATTTGTAGGTTAAATTACAAGTTTAGTCCCTGAACTAAACTTATTGGATCCTTCATGCATTTCTTGGAATTCTAATTATTGAAGATGTTTAAAGAAGGAAATAGATGCTTTACAGTCTCTGTTGGAAGAATTGCCAGCAGCAAAGCTGGGGAAAATGACAATTTAAGAAAGTGATCATTAGAATCCTCGATAGTTTTTTTGGTCAAGTCATTATCTAGGCAGCTGGTTCTTCCTTCTCCAATGCCAAAAGAGGTTTTTTCAGCAAATTGGAAGACAAAATGTCCAAACAGAATTAACCTTCTCATTTGGATTATGCTTCACCTGAGGTGCTCCAAAGAAAGCTTCCTTCTTCATATCTATCTGATGCCTACAGTCTATCTACCAACACCTTCGCTATGATCTTATACACACTCATTACAAGACTGATAGACTTGAACTCCTTAACCCTATTTGCCCGGTCCTTTTTAGGGATGAGACAGACAAAGGTTTCATTCAGGGAACTATTCAAGATGCCCCTCTCATAGAACTCCCTAGAAACCTTCTCAAGGTCATCCTTAATACCATCATTATCTTTAAAAAGACCATAGAAAAGCTATAGGGAACAAGAGAGCCTTGTTTCTATCAAACTCAAAAACCACCTTTCTGATTTCTTCCAAGGAAAAGGGAGAATCTAAATCAGCATTATCTACAGAAATGGGACACCAATCCAATCCTCCTTCAACAAAGGGTCTGGGAACCACTTCCAGGGTATAAAGAGATGAGAAAAAAAAAATAGAATCTCATCCTCAATCTCCTTGTCCTCCTTCACAAGCTCACAC
This sequence comes from Trichosanthes truncata, assembly GCA_033996785.1. Classification (NCBI taxonomy): domain Eukaryota; kingdom Viridiplantae; phylum Streptophyta; class Magnoliopsida; order Cucurbitales; family Cucurbitaceae; genus Trichosanthes; species Trichosanthes truncata. The sequence continues at coordinate 27,908,519 of JAWPNB010000004.1, read as the reverse complement.
ATATCATTCTCCCAGGGACCAATAAAATTCATGTTGTGGCTTACTTTTGTGAGAGCTTTTACTTGGACTGTGTATAGCTTCAAAAGAATACTAAAGTCTTCTTGGACAAAGAAGTCTCTTGAGCTGTTCTGGGAGAACCTTCTTTTTTTATTTTTGCTTCTTGGCCCAATCGTTATAGGCCTTTTTGTACCAATTGAAAGACCTTTTTGTATCACTGAAAAAAAAAATTAATATTGAATTTTTTTTTTTTTTTTGAAAAAAAACATTGTAATATTGAATTCTTATGAACAATTATCACGAGTTTCTATCCAATTATGTAACACAAACTTTTCATTCAACATATATAATTGAACACTTCAGTACGAACAATATTGTTGTATAAATTTTGAAACAAAAAATTAAATTACCTTCCAAATATTATCTCGTTTTGCAGTGCCGACTAAGCTCGGATGATGTGAGCATAACATTATTAAGGAAGAATCCCTGGAAGCAGTAGTTGTAGCTGCTCTTGAGATCACAAACAATAACTTAACCAGAACCTCGGTAGATGGAAGATATGGAACTTGAGAGTCCAATAAATTCTCTGCATCACTGCAGACAAACAGATTGCATCCCCTCAGCATAAAAATCGAAGACAAAATTAGGAACAAAATGTATTAACTGAACCACTATAATCGATCATAATGGAAGAAAATAATTACAAAATGTTTTGGCCAGTAAAAGCACCTGGTGAATTGGAATTGGGTTACAAAACCTCTTGATCATGGTGGTTTGGGAATAGGTGTGCTCAGGGAAAGAAATGATGCTTTATTGGCCTAGTGGATTTGGAGATTTTATAATGAATCTTCTGAATTATCGCATAGGGTTATTTGTCAGCATTTATGATTCTCATTCTTTTGGCTGGTCTTCTACTTCTAAACAGTCTGAAAGTTGTAGACGCCCTTGGTTGTAAATTCAAAAACTTCAGCAAATTGTTGATTCCTCTTCCTCTTTGGGCTCAGGGCCTAGAAATCTCGTTTTGGAAAGATGCTTGGATTAATAATAATCCTCTTTCATCCAGTTTTTCATCTATCTTCAGATTGGTTATTAATCAGAACGTTTCTATAGCAGATTGTTGGGATTCTTCTTGCAACTCATGGAGAATTGTTCTCAGAAGAAATTTAAAAGATGAGGAAATTGCTCTTTTCAGCGAGCTTTTGTTAACTCTGTCAACAATATTCAGCCAATTTCTTCCTCAGACTCCAAAACTTGGTTACTTGATTCAAGTGGTTCATTCTTCCAACAATTGGTTGGTCATTTTCCTTTGCCTTCATTCTTCTTTAAGGCTCTTCCGAAATCAAAAAGTCCTTGGAATTTTAATTGTTTCATATGGATTTTACTTTAAGGTTGAGTTAATACATCGGATCATTTGCAGAGAAAGCTTCATTCCGTGGCTCTCTCTCCTTCCATGGGTCCTTTATGTTTGACGGCGTCAGAAGATCAATTACATTTATTTTTCTGGCGTTCTTTTTCAAGTTTTTGCTGGTCCTTTTTCTTCTCCATCTTCAATATGAGCTGGGTTTTCAAGTAATGACGTTCACTCCAAGTTTTTGCTGGCGTCAGAAGATCAATTACATTTATTTTTCTGGCGTTCTTTTTCAAGTTTTTGCTGGTCCTTTTTCTTCTCCATCTTCAATATGAGCTGGGTTTTCAAGTAATGACGTTCACTCCAATGTTTACCAACTTCTTTGTGCCCTGCATCTTCCCATCAAAGCTAAATTATTACGGACTAATGCTTCAAAAGCCCTTCTTTCGGAGATATGGTTCAAAAGAAATCAGAGAATTTTTTAAGATAATTGTTCCTCATGGTTACATCGTTTCGAAATCATCAAGATTAAGGCTTCTCGTTGGTGTTCTTTATCAAAGTCTTTTTCGGGTTACTCTTTCCAAGCTATTTGCACCTAGGAAGCCTTCTTATAGTTCTTTTGTGTTTCTCGTACCTTTATTGGCTTTCTGTTTCATTTGTTAGCTTTTGCTTTATTTTGCTTTCTCTATTTTTCTGTAGTCTACTCTTTGTAGGTTGAATCCTTTATTGCTTTCTATTTCTCCTTTATTTATCTTTATTCTCCTTTTCAAAAAAAAAAAAACAGAAACAGTATCAACTATCATATGAGTGCATCAATTAATTAAATCACTCATAAAACTGTAAATAATAGACGGACCTTATCTTTGAAAAATGGAGTTTCTCTCCTACTATAGAAAGGAAATTTGCAAATTCAAGTAAAAGAGCTTCACTCAGTTCTGGAGCACCAGCAATAAGCTTCCCAATAGCACTGCAAGCGATTCTTCGAACATCCCAACTTGGATGGCACAAAAAGAACAGTAATGGCTGCAAGAGTTTAATTACTCAGTGACCAAGAAGTTACATTGCTGGAAGACTATGCTAATATATATTGTGAAGAAGTCACCTGCGAGAGCAATTTGACTGAAAAGGTGTCCAACACTCTACAAATAAAAGCACAAAGCAGCTTGTGGAAATCAGTATTATTTATTCAATCAATTAGAAAAGAATTGTTGATGATATCAATAATTAGATTATAACCTGCGCGAGTGTTCTACAAGAAGCACCTCAAGAAGATCAAGACATGCAATGCAATCTTCAATTGACAGTTTTGATACCTGTGCACCGCAAAAGAAAAATTTACCCATATAAATAGTAAGTTATCTTTTGATAATAAACTTACAGAGACACTTAAATAGGCAGCAAAAACAAGTTCTGAAAGGCTACCATTGAAACTGGTACGATTGAAGGTTCATTTTGAGATACCAAAGACCAGATCTTTTCCTTAGCAACAGTCTCCTCTGAGAACATAAGATAACATTAATAAAAAATTTATTGAAAGAAAATTACAAAGAAAGAACCTCTTAAAATATAAACAAGCATGGACATATAAAATTATAAATTTAGCAATAAGCCCAACAGGGGACATCAGAGATGTTTTGTATGAGAAAAAACCCTTTGCAACTAAAATATATATACAAAAGAAGAAAGGGGAAGACAAAAAAGGCACCAAAGAGCAAAGGAGATAACAAAAGGACCTCAATCAGCAGCAATAAAAGAAAAAAAATATTAAAATCGAAATAATTACAAAAAAACCTACAAAGAGTTTTCATCTAGAAAGCAGAAAACAAGTTGAATGGAGGATTACATGAACATATCTACTGTCAGCATAAAAAATTCTCAGATTCCCTTTCAACCAAAATTCTCAATTCATAGCGAAGATCACAAAAAACCAGAAAGCCTTAGCTTTACATGTGAACACATAACCACTAAGAAGTTGAACATATGCAGAAAGTTTAACAGTGACTTACAGTAGTACTAGTACATAATAAAAACCCCAAACACATGTAACTAATATTAAATGAAAGCTGACGAGTAAAAAAGATATTATTCTTTTCATCTATCAATAAAAAGTTCGATTCTTGCTTAAAGAAATGAAAGCTGGCAAGTAAAAAAAGGGTGTTTTATATAATTCTGGCAAACTTTATTCAAATCTCATAGATAACAAAAAACCTGATTAATTGTGATAAACACCTGCTTTAATATCGACAGCCATAATCTTTCCAACTAAAAGCAAAGCATATATTCCATCCAAACGCTGCACTGCTTTTGTAAAACCAGTTTTCACAAGTTGGATAAGAGGCACCAAAAGACCTGATATCTGGCAATTGATTTTTCACAAGAAACGAAAAATTACAAAAATTCGATATGAGAAAACTTAACAAAAAATGAAGGGAAGAAAGAAATCCATGAAATTCAGCTTTCTAACCCGTGAAACCACATCAGAATTTTTAGAGATAACACGTAGACAACGAAGATGTCCCCTCCTCAATGTTTCCTTCTCCTTGAGGCCAGATGCAAAAAGTGAAAGAAGCTCTGGTTGAATCGAATCAGATGATCGTGCAGCCCATGCAGCTATAGCGCACAAAATTGCAAGTTTTACCTCTTCATTCCCTATAATTAGTACAATAAATATTTAGCATCAATATGGAAATAGAAAAAGGAAAATGAAAATGTTCCAACAACATAAACTTAATTTGGGGAATTGTTAAAGCCGTTGAAAATAACCCAAGAGAAAGTAACTTATAGCCGGCCATAAAAAGAAATTATCAAGACCAAAAATAGATAGACTGTTACCTTCATCCCTATAACATGACAAAAGAAAGCTGCATACTAATTGTGCAAGACTGTAAATCCTTTTCCCTTCTGGAGCATGAGCCAACTCTTGCACCATGTCGAACATACCAACCCGCTGGTAAGGGAATGCTAGTCTTCCTTCTGAGCCTGCAAAAATGGAAACCATAGGCCATAAGAAGTTAGGCAGAAGAATAATCACCATTACCTTAAAATTCAGAACCTGAACATCACCATTTGTTAACAGGCATCAACAAACATTTCGGTCAAATGCGGTGCATACAATAGCAAAAAGAAGCATCAAAACACCAATCACTTTTTTCTTGTACAAGAAACAAGTGTATTAATTACCTAAAGTAATACATAAATAACATAAGGACCATTAGCTCAACTAATTGACAAAAATAAAATCAATAAAGAGCACAAAGCCAAACCTCCAATAACAGCTTTAACACTATTGAACATTGCTTCCAGAGTATCAGGGTTACTTGATTTCCCACTCAAACATCTTACGATAGCCAATGCTCCAATCCTTCTATTTTCATCTGTGTGTCGAGCCTGTGGTGATACCACCGAAAGAAATTCTATTGCATACTTACTTAAATCAAGTGTAACAGATTGTAAACAGAATGAAACTGAATCCAACACAATCTCGGGGTTGCGTTTAAGCATTTTGACAGAAGATGGAATCACAATACTCTGGAGATCATCATGTAACATATGTCCAAAAAGTGGACGAAATGCTTCACTAAGATTCTTGGTAGGCTTTTCCCTGGCATTTAAAACTGACTTGACATAGAGATCAAGAAATGTTGGCTGTACAAAACAGACACAATCAAAGATGGCAAAGTGAGAACATAAACGATCGCAATTTAATTATAAGAAAATCTCCAACATTGTGCAAAGTCAAAAATATTAACTGCTGACCTTGAAGTTCTCAAATAAGGGAGGTAGAGTATTTGAAAACTCCAATAACAGAGTCAATAACTCGGGAGCGTCTTTGTATGGTATCCGTGCATCATTTAGTTCATCAATGTACATTCTGCAGATGTCTGCTGACTGCACAAGTAGAATAAATTTGCTAAAATAATCAAAATTGAGTTATTAATAACATGCAGCGTTTCATTATTTATGAAAAGGTTACACAGATTAAACCTGAGATAATAAATGGAAAAATGTTTGCTTGCAAGCCCTCCGCTCTCGAAAAGACCCCTCCATAAGAATGTGAATTAAATTCGCTTGAGCTGATGCTAATCTAGAAAAAGCATTCTTTGAAATGGTGGGAAACTGACTATAAACAAGAAGAAGACATGACCACTTGAGAAGTCTATAGCATCCTACACGTGTGTGAAATTTTGACTGCTTTTCCATGGACTGCACAAGGGATGCTGCAAAACTTTTCATGAACGTTATCTCATTTAAAGCTTTTATAATTACATTATCCACAGCTTCCCTTGATCCACGATCATCATAAATAAATAATGTACTAAATATCACCTCAACCAACTGCAAAGCAAATTCCTTGTATGCCTCTGCATAGTTAAAAGAATGTTTGATATTTCAGATCAGCCTAAACATGAGAGGTTGCTAAAAGAAATGAATCAAAACAAAATCCTGCTTGCAAATCAAAACCAGAGCAACTGACGAGAGAAAATCATCTGGAACTAAAACAAGGTTGGTATGGTACATATTCTATTAGTAATATGTCCATATAATTCAGAAAATAAAAACATAAGAAAACAAGTAAATGATTCAGGTATGCTTGCACAAACCTTGAAAAGCATACACATAAAATGGCCTCAGTAACATACCCTTAACCTAGCCACGAGTAGATAAACAAACTTCTAATTCCATCTAAACATTTCCCCATGAGAAATATTCCAAACTTTCTCCATTAAAACACAACCATTTTTATACCACTCAGCTCACATGATATAGTAGGATTAGTAATAATCTAGTCATTTTGGTTTTAGATTGTTTGTCAGTCTGTGAGTTTTTTTTTTCCCTCCTTTCTGACAAGGAAAGAAGACTTCATTTATAAAATGAAAAATCATCTCTTGCTAGTTTAAAAGCTTTTTGGAACATGATTTTAGTATATCCTTTGGCTGACAGACTCTCATTCAAGTCTACATCAACATACTCCTCCATGCTTTTTTGGTTGGACACCTTTCAAGAAGGAGAAAGGAATTCTATGGGTTCAAACTATCATTACTTTCCTTTGGAATTTTTAGATGAAAAGAAACAACAGAACATTCAACTACAAATTTCTCTCCTATGATAGCTTTATGGAATTTATTTTAGTAAAACCTCTCAGTCAGTGTGAATGTTACTACTAACCTTTTACAAACTAGTCTTAATGACCTTCTCATGAACTGGCTGATTGGGGCTTTACCCTCTATTTAAATTTCATCACATCAATGAAATAATTAATTCTCATAAAAAATAATAATATCATTATCATTATTATTAAAAGTAACAATTGAAGTTACATAGACAATCATTCAGAGATGTGAAAAACAGCGCAACAAAAACCCAAAAAGGATACAGATAAAATGCCACAATCTAGCCCAAATGGTACAATGAAATAAAACAAAACAAAACATTCCAATGTAATTGGAAAGAAGTCGTCTAAAATGTGGAGCACCTCCAGCAGCAACGAAGTTTCTAAAAAGAAAGGTTAAATTACAGTAACTGAACTTTCAAGTTTCGGTCAATTGGTCAAATAGGTTCAGGGACTTCCAATTTTGTGTCTAATAGATCTCTGAACTTTAAAAAGTGTCTAATAAGTCCTTGAGCTTTCAATTTTGTGTCTAATAGGTCCTTGACCTATTCAACATTTTTTAAGATTCACAAACCTATGTCTAATATGATAGGGACTTATTAAACACAAAACTGAAAATTCATAACTTATTTGACATTTTTAAAGTTCAAAAATCTATTAGACACAAAATTGAAAGTTCAAAGACCTATTAAATACTTTTTAAAGTTCAATGACCTATTAGCCACAAACATGGAAGTTCAAAGACTAAACTTGTAATTTAACTAAAAAGAAACATATTTTTCATTGATCAAATAACACTATATTTCATAGATCATCAATGAAATATGCAAGAGAAATGGGTGGAGCACTGCAATGCGAAGCTAAGGAGGTTACAAGAAAGCCCTCCAATTAATCAAAATATCATTTAGAGAATAATTACAAAAAGCTTTACTAGGCTTACACCAAGAAGTCGTAAAAAAAGCATTTGCTATAAAAGATTAAAAAAATCTCTATATTTTCCTACACAAAATTAAATAAATCTGTGATTCACTCTAACCATCGAAGCAACTTTAGGTTGTCAGCCCATCAAAGCAACTTTAGGTTGAATAAAACCCAACCAGAAACTAAGAACGCCCCTGACCAGAAACAACATCCATCATCCGCAAAAGAACCCAAAAATACCCAGATACAGACAAATTGGATTACAAAGAGAGGGTCTGAAAAACAGCCTGCTTCCATCTTTCCTAATCACATTTGGTTCGTGTTTATTGGATCTTCTTTCCAAGTAAGTATTTTTCTTCAAGGATTGCCAAAATTGGCAATGAAGCTGGTTTGTCTTTTTAGCCTTTGATTCTATCTTGTTGATCGGCTATTATGGAAAGCAGTTCTAGTATAGTCAACAAATCCTTCTTGGTTACTTGAGTAAGGAAATTACTTATTGGAAGAAAGGGAAAGCAGCCACCCTTTCTTCATCAAATTTCATTGGAACATTTTACTGTGGTTGGAGCAATCTTTTGCCTCTCTTTGGAAAAAACCCCTTCATTATTGAATTAAACAAGTAGATATGTGTAGAAAAAGGTTGTTTTGATTTTGAATCCTTAAAAGTTTAAACCATTTTGGTTGGTTTATTGAAATTTCATTCTTGTTCAATGGAGGTGCAAAAAATAGCATTTTGGTTCCAGCTGGGTTTCAAAAAAGAGGTTGGAGAGTCTTTTGGAAAATGTTGAAGCATATTCTTTCGAAGTCCAAGAATGAGATTGATCCTTGCAAGTCTGGGATTGATCTTTCCAAGAGTGGGATTGATCCTTGTAATAGTGTCTTTTGGGTCATGTTGTTCCCTCCCTTTGCGGGATGTTCTTTGGGATGCATTAGGTTTAACACCTCCTTACGCATGTTTGCCTCTAAGGCTTTTTGTAATTATCAGGTAGGTGTTATTCTTTGGGATTGGAGTCCCTTTCGGTAGGTTTGGGTTCCTTTTGTTGGACTGTTATTTTTTTATGTCATTGTACACTCTCTCATATTTCTCAATGAAAGCTCGATTTTTTATTAAAAAAATGCTTGTTTGAGTTGTCTATGGGTCAACATTTCCAAATAGTAGAAGATTCTGGAAGATTTACCTTTATTCAAGCTTATAGTGCTAAAGAAAATCTTTATTCAAGCTTGGTAATGGTAAACAAATTCTATTTTGGCATGATATTTGGCTCATATGTTCTACTTTTCAACATTTATATCGGGTGGCTTCTTTACCAAATGGTTCTGTTTTTATTATTGGGATTCTCATTGATCTTGGAAGATTGGCACTAGAATAAATTTGAAAGAGGAGGAGATTGAAGAATTTGATCTTGTTGGCAAGCTTGAATTTAGTTTCTTTGTCCTACAAAGGATAGAGTGAGGAAAATGTGAGACTTTAGATCCATAGTCTAGTCACGAGCCTTTATAAAATTATTGCAAAGGTGTTGGCTGATAAGCTAAGAAAAGTTTTGCCTAGCATGATCTCAGACCATCTGGGTGCATTTTTAGCTGGGAGACAAATTTTAGACCAAGTTCTTTTTGCTAAAGAGACTATTGAAGATTATAGGGAATGCAATCAAGAAGGAATCCTTTCCAAGAATGAGTTTGAGAAAGCCTATGATGATGTGGACTGGGATTTTCCATAAGGTTACGTGGAAGAAAGGCTTTGGCTTTAAATGGGGGGGATGGATGTGGAGTTGTGTGAGAAATGTGAGGTTATCTATTTTGGTTAATGAGAGGATTTTATCATTGAAAGATCTAAGGCAAGGCAACCCCCTGTCTCTCCTTTTCTCTTCCTTTGGTCATTGACATTCTTTGATATAGAAGACTTCCTTGGATAAGGATTACTTGGTTTCCTCTTAGGATGAGGTGGTGAAATGTCTATATTCCCATCATTTGCTCCCAACTTTTGGTCATTTACATTCTTAGTAAACTTGTTTTTAGGGGGATGGGTAGGGGCATTATTGAAGGTTTTAGGATGGAGAAGGATAGAGTCCATCTCTTTTATCTCCAATTTTCCAAAGATATGGTGTTCTTTTGTTTCAATTAGGAAAAGTTATTTGTATTACTTAATTGCTTTTTGTCTTTCTTTGAGATAATTTCAAGTCTTAAGATTAACCGAGACAAAAGTTCAGTCATTAGTATTAATTATGATCGACTCTAGGTCTCTAGACGGGCCTCGGTGGTAGGTTGTAATGTAGGGGATTTCTTTGGATCAGTCTTTCCTTTTGGAATCTAGGAGAAGATCCAAAAATGTCTCGCCTCTTGGAAGAAGGCAACTAACTCTCATCCAATCAGTTTTGTGCATTAACCATTTTTTACTTCCTTTTTTACTCCCTTTCTCTTTTTAGAATCCCTTTTTCTATCTGTAAGAGCTTGGAGAAGCTCATGAGAGATTTCTTTTGGGGGGAAGTTAACAAGGGTGGGGGATCCCATTTGCTCAGGTGGGAGCTTGTCTCAAGTCTAGTAGAGTCCAGGAGTTGAGGATGGATAATTTCAAACTTTGTAATGAGGCTTAGCTTTATTAGCGAAGTGATTTTGGCTTTTCCCATAGAACCAACTGCCTTGTGTCCCAAGGTGGTTGTTAGTAAGTACAGGCGTCATCCTTTCTAATGAGACACATCTAGGGGGTTAAAGGCATATCCACGAGCCCTTGGAAAAGAGTTCATTCGTTCTTTTCTAAGATCCAATAGGTATTTGACAGAAATGCAAGTAGGAATCCTCTTTAGTTGTTAGTTAGGCCGGTGTTACATCTATGAGCCAATTTATTGTGGATTAATGCCGTCAAATCCATGATTCTCTGTCCCCCCCCCCCCACAGCTATTAATGTTCTTTTTTGGGAAAATAAAAAATTCTCTGTCCCCATTAACTATACTATACCTATTGATTCATTAAAGAGACTTCTTTCCACCAACCCTTCGACTTCTGGTGGTCCAAACTCCAAGCATAATTCTCTACTCCTCACTCTTTCAAATCAAAACATCAACCCTTTTAACTGCTCCAATGTTCAGGCTATCCAGCATGTCTCAGGATAATTACAGTACTTTCTATTCAGGAGAATGGAGCCATTTAAGTAGGAAAATTAAAGAAAAAGCATTCAACTGAGCAATCAGATGGGATTGTCCTACAATCAAAGCTTCTTCTTGTTCTTGGTGTTCTTTGATTCACCACATTGGTGTCACTGTAACAAGCGAAAGAGAGTTAACACATTTGTATCAACCTCTCAGAACACATCATTATGCTAAGGGAAATTGCACTAGGATGAACTACATAAGTTTCTAATTTGTCTACATAAGAAGTAAGGCAAATATCTAAAGACCTCTCATCCAGCTTTGGAGATCTATTTTCCCATTTACTGGTGAATTTTCTAATTTATCAAAACTTTCTGACTCAGATACAGAATGGGTCAGGTCAAACCAAGCAACAAAATCTTAATAATCTAGGAACAGAAAAGCTGTCACTTCGAGTGTGTTTTTTCTCCCTCAATAATTTACAAAAAAAATAAAATATATTTAATCACAGAAAAATACTAAACTAACAGAGGTGGTGGACTATAGTCCAAAGCAAATACATACGTACAAAGTAAACATAAACTCAACAGAACAAACTTAAAATCATATGAAAACGAACATTCCTGGAAATTATTCCCAACATGTGCGCTAAAACAAAAGGCGATGCTTATAATACCCAAAAAAAGAAGTGTTAAACCCATAACCAAAATTCAACAAAATGCTAACAATGATTGAATCGCATTCAAGCATCAAATATTCCCGAAGAAGAAAACCAATAACTGAAAGAAAAGAGAACTACGCGAACCAGAATTCTCGAAAATCGCAGGGATTTGGCTTCGGAAGATCTGGATCCGTTTCTTGGTGGATGGAGTGGACACCAACCCATAAATTGAGTTGAGAAGGTCCAATGAATCCGCCATTCGTAGAAACGAATATCTTCCGATTGGGAATTCGAGGCCTCAAATACGTAAGTTGAAAATGGTGAGACGAAAGGTCTGACGCTGCTGCATATAACAAGAGCTTTGCAGAGGTTTCAACCTTAGTTTTAGGGTTTTAGGAACTACAAGAAGAATGGATGGACACTCACTCTTTAAATACAAATGATTTGTTTGTTTATTTAACTTTGAATTTCTCTGTTTGTGCCTACTGAAATGAAACACAGGACATAACATAAGTGGAAGTGTCTTTTCATTTTTCTTTTTGGCTAAATTATAGCAAATACTTCTACTTTATTTCAAAATTATTCTTAAACTTTTAAAAGTTTTATTAATACCCTTAAATTTAAAAAAAAAAAATTGAAAAATACTTATACCGTTAGTTTTGGATGGAAACCGTTAGTACTTTATTTCAAAAATAGCCCTAAACTTTCAAAAGCTTCATTAATACCCTTAAATTTTCAAAAAATCATTATCGTTAGTATAGGACAGAAATCGTTAATACTTCATTTTAAAATACCCATGAAATTTTAAATATTGTTTTAAATACCTTTAACCTTTAAAAAAAAGTTAAAAAAATGCATTTACTTAGTATATGAATGAAAAACATTTATGTACACCTCATTACCTCTCTCTTCCATTTATTCTCTCTCTTGATTTGCTTCGAGCTATGACCTAACACTTTTCTATTTTTCCTCTTTTTTTCCCTTTCTTTTTCAATGTCCTCTTTACTCTCTTCTTCCATTTTTCAATCTCTAAAACTACCACCTTCAATCAAGGTATATAGACTATAGCAAGAAAAAATGAGAATAATGGAACCACCAAAGGACCTTAGGACTAGGACTTAATGCTTTAACAAGGTTGTATGTTAGTAGTTTGAGTTAGTACCTGATAATCCCATGAAATGTGATTAGTTTAACATCCTCTCTTGCTTATTCTTGGTCAAAATTGAGTGGAAAACACACTTTTATCTTGTTTTTAGTAAGTTTCATGTTAAGTTTAATTAAGAGTCGGGTTTTTATTTAGTTTTCATTTTCTTATTTCTTTTACTCTTTTTAGTCTTTTGTTGTAGTTGGCTTAGTGTGATTTGTTTTCCTTTTGTTTTGCAGTCTAAGAAGTGAAAAAATGCTCGTTGAGGTACTGATGCTATAGCATTGTGCAGCATTGCTCAGCATCCTGCAGCATTCGCAGTCTGGGAGAAAACGGAAATATGGGCCCATTTTTGATGACGTAATAGTAGCTTTTGGTCTTTAGATCTATTCTGATGGGCCGAAAATGGAAAGAAAAAAAAGCCCAAAGCAATTATTGGAAGAATGAAAACCCTAATTTAGGGTGTATGGAAAAAAACGTGAAAAAGAGGGGGAGAATCTATCGCAAAAACCAGAGAAGAGGAGAAGAAGAAAGAAAAAACGCAGCAGCAGGAAAGAAAAGGAGCTTCTTCGGAATTTCGTTCTTCAGCTACCCATTCTATTTCTCTTTTTCTTCTTAAGTTTATGTATCTTACTCTTTAATTTTCTTGAAGATTTAGTTAAGCTAAGTTGTTCCTAGGGTTTTTATTTGTGAATTTCCATTTAAACCTAAGATGTTTATCAGTAAAGATTCGTCTCTGTTTATTTTCTTTATAAAAGCCATGGGCTAATTTTCTTTGGGCTGGAATTTATGGATTCATAGCTCTAGTTTTGGAACCCTTTTGTTATGGAATGCTATAGAAGTGTAGTTTGCTTATGGGTCTTTTATTTCTTACTATTCTTCTTGAGAATGATCAACTTGGGAAAGAATAAAAGTTTGTTTTAATTCTGAAAAGGTTAAAATAAATGGAACTAGCATAGGCAATGCAAGTAGGTTCATATCTTGAATTAGGGATGAATTCAAGGGTATAGACATATACTTTTGGCTTGTAAACTTAGGGAAGTTGGTCTATCCATGTGTTTGGAAGCTGGGTTTTCATAGACATATGTTAAATTTTGCTTTAGAACTGCAATTCGAGGATTAGAATGAATGTTCGGAATTAATTTTCAGATTTCCCGTTACTACACAGTGCAGTAATGCTGCACAATGCTATAGCATCACACAGCATTAGGGAGCGAAAATTAGCAGTGATTTCATAAATTCCAGCACCTTACTCATTTGATTCTTGAATTGTTTGTTATCAATTTTAGTTGCTTATTTCCTTTAAATTGCTAGAGTTTAATTTTCTTGTGTCGTACTTGCTTTTTGTTAACTTTATATCTCTTAAGTGCTTTAGAATTAGCATTAGTGATATTCAAGTTTACAAACTTTGCTTACTTTAGTCCTCGTGGGATCGACCTTGTCCACCAATTACTACCTACGATTGCGTATGCTTGCGTAGTGAGTTTTTGCACAACAAGTTTTTGGCGCCGTTGCCGGGGACTAATTGTTTGTGAATTTTGTGAAATTGAGTACTTTTATTTACTATTTTTAGTTTTTTTTAGTTAACAAACACAAATTTGATTGGTTACTTGTGTATCGTGCTAGGTGCTAATTTTATTATACAAACGAGGAGCACGATACTAAATTGTTACCTCTTGATCCCGAGATTGAACACACATTTCATCACAGAAGAAGGGAATAAAAAGAGTGGTTGAAGAGATGGCTGATCCACCATTGAGAATTAATAATAATGGAGGAGCCGAAGTAGTGGAAGATGAAAGAGACCGAGTTATTCAGGAATATGCGGTGCCAATCTTAATTCCAGGAATTTTGCCACCAGAGATAGAGGCACAACAGTTTGAACTAAAACCAGTCATGTTTCAGATGCTTCAGCATACAGGCCAATTTGGTGGTACACCAATGGAGGATCCTCATTTGCATCTTCAATTGTTTATGGGCGTTTGCAAATCGTTCATAATTCGTGGAGTGAGTGAGGATGCTCTCAGATTGACACTATTCCCTTATTCATTAAGAGGAAAAGCACTAGAATGGTTGAATTCTATACCATTAGGAGCCATCACGAGTTGGAACGAGTTGGTGGAGAAGTTTCTGACAAAATATTTTCCACCCACTAAGATGGCCAAGCTTAGGAGTGAAATCACTTCGTTTCAACAACAGGAGGATGAATCTCTATATGAGACATAGGAGAGATTTAAAGAGTTATTACGAAAGTGCCCAAACCATGGTATTCCCTATGGTATTCAGATGCAGACTTTTTACAATGGGTTGAATACGCACACAAGAATGGTAGTGGATGCTTCAGCTGGGGGAGCACTTATGTCAAAGACATACAATGATGCCTACGAGATTTTGGAGAAGATTGCGAAGAATAACTATCAGTGGCCAACTTCACGCCTTAACCCGACTCGACAGGTAGCGGGAATGCAAGATGCTAGTGCAGCGAACCTCGCGGCACAGATTGCCACTCTCACTAGTACATTGAAATCATTAAATATGGGTTCAGGAAGTCCATTTGCACCACCAGTAGCAGTGTCATGTGTTTATTGTGGTGAGGGGCACACTTTTGAGGTATGTCTGTCAAATCCAGCCTCTGTGAACTATATTGGATTTAACAAGGACTTCAACCCTTATGCCAATACATATAACCCGAGTTGGAGGCAACACCCAAGCTTTTCATGGAACAATCAAGGAGTTGGACCTTCTAATCAGCAAATGAGACCTCCTACACCTCCAAGATTTCAGCAACAAAGGTATCCTCAGCAAAATTTTCAGCAACCTAAGGTACAAGCTCAAGATGCTACATCTTCCATTGAAAGTTTATTGAAAGAGCACATGGCCAAGACTGAGGCCATAGTTCAAAGCCAAGCCGCTGCACTTAGAAACTTGGAAACACAAGTGGGTCAACTAGCTTCAGCCTTAAATAATAGAGCTCAAGGCACCTTGCCAAGTGATACCGAAAATCCAAGGAATAAAGGAAAAGAAACTTGCAAGGCAATCCAACTTAGAAGTGGGAAGGAGTTAGAAAAACCTAAAACCAAAGCCTTTAAGGAAAAAGAGCCCACTTCAATCCAAGAGAAGGTTAAGGACTGTGAAAGTCAAGCAGAGTGTCGGAATGACCAGAACGATGTTGTAGCATCACCACAACATCAGGAGAATGATCAGAGTAATGTTGCAGCAGTACCACAACACCATAAGGCAGAACAGAAAAATGCTGCAGCATTGCCGCAACAACAGCCAGCTGATCAGGTGAATACAAGACCACCACCTCCTTTTCCTCAACGTTTTCAGAAAAAGGAACATGACAAGCAATTTGATAAATTTCTAGACATTTTGAAGGGTTTGCACATCAATATTCCACTTGTTGAAGCCTTGAAGCAAATGCCCAACTACGCCAAGTTCATGAAAGATATTTTGACCAAAAAGCGAAGACTTGGGGAATTTGAAATAGTAGCTCTTACAAAAGATTGCAGTTCAATCCTTCAGAGCAAACTTCCTCCTAAATTAAAGGATCCTGGTACTTTCACTATCCCTTTCTCTATTGGTAAAACCTATAATGGAAGGGCTTTATGTGATTTGGGAGCAAGCATCAACTTGATGCATATGTCCGTGTTTAAAAAGCTTGGAATTGGAGAAGCAAGGCCCACTACAGTCACTCTTCAATTAGCAGATCGTTCTTATACTCATCCTGAAGGAAAAATTGAAGATGTTCTTGTTCAAGTGGATAAATTCATCTTTCCTGCAGATTTCATTATATTGGACTATGAAGCTGATGCAGAGGTTCCTATAATCTTGGGTAGGCCATTTCTAGCTACTGGTAGAACGTTGATCGATGTAGAAAAGGGAGAGCTTACCATGAGAATGAATGATCAACAGGTAACCTTTAATGTGTTCAATACCATGCAACCCTTTGATGATGTAGAAGAATGTTCTGCTATTGGTGTTCTAAATTCAACTGAAAATGAAGAAATGAACAAAAGTTACAATGAGAGCTTAGAGAATGAAATCTCTTTTGAACATGTTGTGGAAGAGAGTGAAGTTGAGAATGGACACATCTCATGGTTGGAGAATAAACAATCATTCATAGAAGAGAAGCAGTTTAAAATACTCAAGTCATCAAAAGAGATGTCCTACCTAAATGAGAAAGAGAAAAATCAGTGGGTGTGGTACTTTGAATCAAGTAATTTCAAGAAAATGCAAAATCAAAGAACAAATGTTCCAAAAAAGAAAAGGAAGAGAAAAAGGAAAAAGGGAAGGAGAAAGGAATGGAAGGCAACTTCAAGTGCTTTCAAAGTCTCATGAAAGATGTTCTTGACTTGGGTTGTGGGCTTGAATTAAAACGCGCAATGAGGCAACCCAATCAAGCTAAGTATTTTCATTATTTTTGTTGTTATTTGTCCTTCCTTTTCTTTCATTTTGCACTTATGTTTTTGTGGTAGTTTGTTGTGTTTGAAAAGTTGTTGCTTTAGGGCCTGTTGAGTATTTTAGGTGAAGAGAGAGGAAGCTCATGAAAGAAAGGAATAATTAATACTCAAGGGCTGAAAATTCTCGTTTTCTATGTGCAAATCTGCTCCAATTGAGGCAACATTGCTGCAGCATTGTAGCAGTAACAGCAGGGGAGTTTTCTTACTCAGATTTTTTTTCCTGTTTTCCTTTCTTTTCATGCTAGTTGAACCCTTAGTCATAATTTTGGTTGGTTGAATGTTGAAGTACCATTAAAGTGTTGAATCATTGGTTAATCTTGTTTGGGCTATGTTCATTCCATTTTTGTGTTGTTGTGGGACACAACAAATCCTTAAGTTTGGGGGTGGGTGTTTGTGTTTTTGCTGCAATTCTATTTTTGTTGCTTTGGTGTGTGTTGTTGTTTTTGTTGAAGCATGCGTTGGTTTTGTTTTGTGGGGGACGTCTTGTTGGGTTAGTTATGTCTTTTTGTCGAGTTATTATTGGGAGCTTTCGGTTGTTTATTTTATTACTAATGATGATAATCTCGGCTCTTTCCTTTTGATTTACATATAACACATGAGAAATGACAAATGAGCAAGTGAGTTAAAGTAACCCTTCACACTTAAGTCTTAGCTACCAAGCTTGTGGATTCTAAGAAGCTTTATGGTCTTGAAGAGATCTTAGGGGCTAGAGTCGGTTAGTTTGGTGTCTTGAAGTAAGCTTAGAGGTAGTAAGAATAAATTGTGAGCAAAGCTCTTGTTGTAAGTTTAAAGTTTGGGGGAGGTCATTTGCAAAAAAAAAAAAAAAAAAAAAAGAAAAAGGGATACTCCTCTATCTCTCGTGGCTTAGTAAACCAGGGCTAGACATGACACCCATGTTTATCCTTGAGTCGAACAGTGACAGTAGATATGAGTATGCAAAAGCAATCCATTTTAGTGATAGTGCTCGTAGTTAGGCGTCTTCATCACCAATGTTGGCGTTTAAATCGAAGGTGCAAATGACTAGAAAGGTTCCCTTGAAAAAAAAAAAAGAGAAAAAAAAGAAAAAAAAACTAGACCTCCCAAGTTCTCCTTGTTAGCAGTTTTGGAATAGGTAAAAAAAATTAAGTGAAAGAATTGTATTCTTGAAGAAAAAAAAAGAGAGAGAGTTTCGCTTGAGTTTTATATTATGAACTTATTTGTAAACTTTAATCTTATGGAAAGGCACCGTATTGAGTCACTTGATGTCCATTATGCTAAGTTCTAGGATTTAAGCTCTAGAGCAACTTAGGTGATGCAAGTTGGAATAGTTAAGACTTTGCACATACACACTTAGGGGTCACTTTGGCTTGCAAACGACTTTGTCATATCTTGTTTGTGTCTGTGTTAAATGAAAGGTGAGAGCCTACATAAAGACCAAATAATCTAAACTTCTGTTGCACCCTGCTATGAACTCATGTTTGTTGTTTGTTGTCTTTTATTTTTGGTGCATCACTCGAGGACGAGTAATGAGCTAAGTTTGGGGGTGCGATAATCCCATGAAATGTGATTAGTTTAACATCCTCTCTTGCTTATTCTTGGTCAAAATTGAGTGGAAAGCACATTTTTATCTTGTTTTTAGTAAGTTTCATGTTAAGTTTAATTAAGAGTCGGGTTTTTGTTTAGTTTTCATTTTTCTTATTTCTTTTACTCTTTTTAGTCTTTTGTTGTAGTTGGCTTAGTGTGCTTTGTTTTCCTTTTGTTTTGCAGTCTAAGAAGTGAAAAAATGCTCGTTGAGGTACTGATGCTATAACATTGTGCAGCATTGCTCACTACGCAAAAAGAGACAAATGTTAAGATTTTGGGTCATAATTTTATGGACATCTAGTGGGAGGGAAAAGAAAAAAAACATATGCATTACCAAATTTATAGTGGGGGAAGATTTTATTAATCCTTTTTGCAACTCAAATTAGTCTATTTGTTGTGATCAGTTAAGAAGCTAGGTTCCCCATGATTGAGAATTGGACAAATTGAGGAAAAATAAGAGTGTCTATATGAAGAAAAAAAATGAGGGTATCTATATGAGTTATTTTCAAATTGGTTTTTTTCCAACTCAAGATAACTTCAAAGATATTGACTATTTGGGTGTTGAAATTTCTTATATCTATGTTTGGGCATGCTTAGAAATGAGACAGAGCTTCTCATGTTTATTTAAAGTTCTAATATTTAAGAAAATAGGAGAAATTGGGAAAGTTTTAGAGATTGGAAAATGGAAGAAGAGAGTAAGAGGATATTGAAAAAGAAAGGGGAGGAAAAAAAGGAAAAATAGAGAAGTGTTAAGTCATAGATTGAAGCAAATTAGGAGAGAGATGAAATAGAATAGGGAGGTAATGAAGTGTAGATAAATGATTTTTATCCATATACTAGTGGTAAGAGCATTTTTTAACTTTTTTTTTTTAAGATTAAGGGTATTAATGTAACTTTTGAAAGTTCAGGGGTATTTTAAAATGAGGTACTAACTATTGGGATTTATGCCCTAAAGCCTCATAATTAATAATTAATAATAATTTTGATTATTTTATTTGCAATATAATATTATCCATTATATGAAAAATCCAAGGTTATTAGTGTAATCTTGAACAATATGTGGTTGACATACGAGAGGATCATGTTCAAGAAATAACCTAAAGAGTCATAGTATATGGACAAGGTTGGGTGCCTTATCATGGTAACATATTGATATTGTCCACTTTGTAATAGTTACAGATGATTTGATCTAAATCGTTCATGTAGAGACATGTGAGTGTGGGGGTATCTTATACATTGAGTTTGTATAAGATTGGACTACGAAATATATAATCTCTCTTTATAAATCTATTAATTGAGAATATCAATATTTCATCAGGATGATCATATGCGACTCGATCTTAATCATGAGTGAGTTATGAACTTCTGCCTATGAGGGCTTGCCCTTTGATTTACATGGGGTGAAAGTGGCTTTTGTAGCCGATTCAATAAACCTACCATTTTGAGAACTTGACCAAGTAGGGAGCTGGGAACATAATCTCACGAGATAGAATTCACTAATTCCTATATAGAGTAAGTAGATGAGTTGTTCCCTTAAGTGCTGATTTCGAGACTTGAATAATGGGGCCTCACTCTCTTACTTGCCTGAGAAGGACTTCGTTTATGATTGGATCATAAACAAATTATTCATAAGAGAATTAGTGGTACTTAAGGTATAAGATGTAATTACAGGGGTAAATCGGGCTTTTGACCAAATAATAATTACGAACAACTTGTGAATGATCGACTTGCACGTAGTGGTTATATCCATGGATATAACTTTTCCTACACTACATAAGAGTGCAACTCTAGGTCTATAGTGGAGTCACATAGAGTTAATGAATTAAAATTAATTGATTAACAAGTTTAATTAATTAAATTTGTGTCATTGGAGCTTATAATTTGTAGGTCCATAAGGTCCACTTGCTAGCTCATATGAACAAATAGGTATCAATTTCGTTGAGAGAAAATGTTGAAATGTTCAAATTAAAATTTAATATATTTGATATATTAAATAAGGGAAAACATATTTATTGTATATGATGCATTAAATATCAAAGAACTTATTAATTATTAAGATACATTAAATAAAAGATATTTATTCAAATAGAATTAGATTCAAATAAGGAAATAGATGTCGTAGGAGAATTTGGAAAGGTTTGAATAAGATTCAAACTGGCTAGATAAATATATTTTAATATATTAGATATTAAAATATATTATTTAATTATTTTCCCTAGACCACTATAAATAGAACCTTGAGGGTGAGCCATTGTGTACAATTCTTCACAAGAGAAAATAACTCTTGAAATCCTCCTTTCATTCTTTCTCTCTATTTTCAAGAAGGTTCTCACAAACCTCTTTGGTCTTTTGTTCGAGTCATAGCAAGGAAGCCTTTGTGGAAGTCTTGGAGTTCAACCTCATTGAAGTTAGAGTATGAGGAGAAAAAGACCCGCTATAATATTCTTCATATTATAATCCTAAGGTATGTTTGCTTAACCTTAATTTTGTGTTTAATTCTAAATAAATCAAAGTCGATTCCAATGCTTTCGCTTTGGGTTTAATTCCATTATTCCTTTCACTAACGATTTCTATCCATATATTAACGGTAAGAGTATTTTTTAACTTTTTTTTAAAGTTTAAGGGAATTAATTAAACTTTTGAAAGTTTAGGGATATTTTTGAAACAAATTACTAACGGTTTCCATCCAAAACTAATAGTACGAGTATTTTGTAACTTTTTTTTTAAGTTTAAGGGGCTGTTTGGGGCAAGAGTTATAATAACCTGTGTTATAATAACATATGGAGTACTTTGCACCCCAAACACAGACTATTATAACCCCAGACTAAACAACTCTGCATTTTAAACAATATTATATTATTTTACAGATCATTATTATAACCCACAGACTATTATAACCCATGTTATTATAACCCACTCAGTGCCCCAAACAGCCATGGTATTAATGAAACTAAGTTCAGGGGTATTTTTTAAGCAAAGTACAAAGTTCAAGGGTATTTTCTATAATTTAGCATTAGTCAGACACGTCGACTTTTCGTCCAACATTCTAAGGATCCATAGTAGTTTTGAAACATTTTTGAAAGGTTAAGGGTAATATTGCAACTTTTAAAAGAACATGGGTATTTTTGAAACAAAGTGCAAAGTTCAAGGGTATTTTTTTATATAATTTAGCATTTCTTTTTTATTGGCTAAATTATTAAAAAAAATACCTTTGAACTTTGCACTTTGTTTGGTTTTCAATTTTTTTTAATCAACACACATCTGCCAAAATTATATATATATTGTTCAACTTTGCAAACCATTCAACCATTCTATATATATATATTAGATCAAATGGTGAGATTTTTTTTGGTTTTCAATTTTTTTTAATCAACACACATCTACCGAAATTTAACCATTCAAGCTTCACTGTTCAACTTAATATTCCAGAGTTGAAACTTCCAAATTCCACAAGCTTCCAAAATTCGAATTGAAGTTTCAAATTCAATTTGAAGTTGCCGACTACACACACTTAATGCATTGTTTTGGGCTTTGCGAATTGGGCCTTCATAGTCATTTAATTTGTGGCGTGACTTGTGATTGTGGCTAAGTGAAATTTCTATCTTAAGCAAGTTGCTGCAAGTGGATCATTCTTCAGGCGGCTGTATTTGGCGTTAATTCAATTCCTTCAGTCAGTTGAAGTGCGTTTAGTACTTGTGACGACTATGGAAGAAAAATAAAGAAAATTTAGGGGCTGTTTGGCGCGCTGGTTTGGAATCAGAAACCCTGGGGTTTCTTGGCTGGAATTAGTCACCTTGGGGTTTCTGATTCCTGTGTTTGGGGTGCAGGGTTGTGTTGAGCTGGTTTGCTGAAACTTGTGTTTGGGGTGCAGGGTTGGGTTGGGCTGGGTTTGTTTAATCTGTTTTTTTTTTATAATTTTCAAACTGTTTATTATTTGGAAAAAAAAATTAAACTATTTTTTTTTCCCACTCCATTTGCTTAACTTTATAATTTTTTTTGGTGTGTTACATACCAACTATTTAAACAATTATGTGGAGCAATTGTCAAAACTATAATTCAATTTGATTTATACTATGTGTAGTTTGTATAACTATATGCTATATCATTCACACATAAAATTGAAGATTATGCGTAACAACAAATAATTAATAGGTGCAACGTAAGAATGATGTTGCCAATGGTAAAGTAAAACAAAAAAAATAGAATTAAGATCTGGTTATAAAAATATCATAACACATAGTCCAGATACAATGACAAGAAATTAGAAGTAGTTGTCCAACATAATTATAAGTCATAGGAGTGGTAGATGAAAGTGATGAAAAAAGAGTCAGGTTCCAGGTGCTTTTCCCCAAAATTTCCACGCAGTAATCATACTTCCAATATGGGGTGAATGCAAAAAAGGAGTTCAGCATCATACTATATGAGAGAAGAGTCTTTGCAACAGCCATGCAGTCTTGTCATCCCTGGGATCGCTGATAAGCCTTGAAATTAAGGCTTATTTAAATCCTCAATTGCTCGAAAAAACTCTTGTTTGTCCTAATATTAATTGAAAATGGTGAAAAATTGTTGAAAGAAGAAAATAATGAAATATGGTAGCAATCGGAAAAGATTTCTAAGTATTGTGATTCTTTTGCAGGAATTGCCAAACCAATTGCCAGACCATTGCCAAACCGGCGAATTGGCAATCCTCAGCAGCTGCAGATATGGAAATCTCTGGAAATCCGCGATTGATGAACCCATAAATGGCAGAGAAATTCTCGCACAAATCAAGGGATTTAGAGCGTTATTCTTGGCAAATTGGAACCCTAAATCGGTCTACAAAAGGAGATTGAAGAACGCCGAACAAAGGGAGAGGAATTTGGAGAGAATTTTAGGGCTCATTACGAAGGATTATTTTCTGGGTTTTTCTGTTTTTGACAGCCCCTGTTTTTGCTTTCTGCTATTGTTCTTTATCAATTTGCTCGATTCCATCGCAACTTCCTTTCAGTTTGTATTACAGAACATTGCCTAGATACTTTGTTTTTTGATTTGTTGTATTTTCATTCAAGCTTAAGTTGGTTTCAAGTTCATTTGAGGGTAATTTTGCTCGCAATAATTCCTTTGTTTTTTTTTTCTCTTCAGTTTTAGTTATTTATTTTCACCAAAATTTCAATTACAGTGCTTCAACCTTCCTTTATTATATGATGAATGGTCATGGGGATTAACCTCTTGTTCTCTATTGGATGCAAGCAAGCATAAATTCGTAGGAATTTCCAATCCAGTCAAAGTTCTTCTTTTAGAGTTTTCTTCAATTCGAATTGTTCAAGCAATTTCCGAAGCTTCCTTGGAATTCCAATCCGATTCAAGAGATTCTTGAATCGTTAAGATCAATTTCTCTCTAAAAGTGGAAGAGATTGAATCGATTGGGGAGGAAGGAGCGGATAGGAATCAAGTTGAGTTCTTGTTTATTTGCTCTGTTTTTTTTTTCATTCCTTGTCTAATTAGCTTCTGTGAAGAACAAAAAGAGGAATTTTCCAATTTATGTTCATGGCAGAAGGTAGAAGATAAAGGAATTACCTAATTGACCTTGTTAATTTGGCTTTATTACCCTTATTTACTTTTGCTTGCATTTTTAGGAAAAACCAATTTGCAATTCATAAGTTGTTGCCTTATTCAATTTCATTATGAAATCTTTCTTTAAAATTAGTTTTATGTTTTTCATTAAAAATATGAGCTAAAACTTTTTAGGGGGTTCAAGGATGTGAATTCCCTAAGAAGTAAATGTAGCCAAAATTCCAAGAAAAACCAAGCCTACATCTCAATTGTTTGCTTGTGTTGATTTAATTTCCGTTGAGATCCTAGAGTGATCAACTAGGGTTTCAACTCAAGCTTAGATCTAATACCGACAGGGTTAGTGACAAGCGGATTTCACACAAGTAATGGAGTAAAAGAGCTTAGACATAAGTCATTCCTTACCCTAGACATAGGGATTAAGGACTCCAAGACCCATAAAGTTGTGAGCCAAAAATTATTTAAGATGGAGGGACTATAGACATATAGATCCCCCACTTAGCCTCCTAACAAACCTAATTTCGAGGTAAATAGGAGATGCAATTTTGGTTTACAATTGAGTGTGGAGTAGGTTGGAATTGCAATTTTGGTTTGCAATTACGACTTAGGGCAATGACATTCTTGAGCCCCATCCTCTATCATTTCATTCTTAAGTTCATTCAAATTGCCATTTCATATTGCCAATTTAGATTAGCAATTTAATTATGCAATTTTAGTCTTTTCGCACATTGCCATTCTGGATTAGCAATTGGAGTAGCAATTTCTGTTATTTCCAACATTGCCATTCTGGATTAGCAATTGAATTAGCAATTTCGATTTTCCACCAACAACTTGATTTTTGTATTCTTTCTTTTCAAACTTGCAATTTGCCTTACACTTTTGCAAAACAAAATCCTTGTTACTCCGTTCCCTGTGGGATTCGATACTTGGTACTCAGATACCATTTTATATTACTTCGATCGTGTGCGCTTGCGTGAACACCGATCAATCGCCTTTAGTTCTACATATAGCTCGTTCACGCAGGCTCTTTCAATCCTCTCTTTCTCAGACGACCACGATGCAATCCTCCCAATCTGTTCGGATGTCAATTGGAAACCATTATTCAAGATGTCTAACATATTGGAGCCCGAGGACATACGTCTCCTCCTACTTGGTCTAGATGTTCCGATGTCGCCTATTCGACTCGTGGGCGTGGCTAATGTGTTCTCATCCATTGATGCGTCGATTGAAGGGGATCGCGGAGGAATGAATCGTCAAACTCAGGGTTGAAGTCATCATCTAGGTCAGTTGCAGCGTCTAATGCCATATCCACTGGGGTCTGTGCGCTTGCCCCCATTGCTCTATCTTTTCCAAATATGATCGCGAGATCATTAAACCAGGGGAAGGGCTTGTTTCGAAGACCTCTAGCAGTTGGGTGACCCTGAATCATAATATGTTAATGATAGAAATATAAAATTAATAATTATAATAATATTCCTCTTACCTTCACCCACGCATCAAATATGTCCTTCTCGGCCTCCACGCACTTACGCTCTTCATTCCATCTGAATCCACTGCACGCAGGTCCCAACATCTCAGCGATTGCTTGGTACTGTTTCTTCAGAATTCTCATTCTGGACTCCATATTAGGGTTGACATGTATGTTGCACCCTGGGATCTTTTCTTTCATCATCTTCTTAACCTGTACCAAAAAACCAGGCCTGAACGAGGTGCAACAAACACTCAACCAATACGGCATCTTCTTCAGGAGTCCATATATGTTTGGGGCATTTAGCTCTGGACGATGATTCTGCCATTTGAAACAACACTTGTGTTTAAACAACGTGTTCAATCATAAATAATAGTTGACAAGTGTAAGGTAACCTTGATGATTATGTAATTCATTTACTCATATTATATGAATGTTATTTACACACAAAAAATCATATCCACAAAAGAAAAAAAAACATATTTTACATATACATAACAACAAAAAAGAAGACATATGTTGTCTCTACGAAGCCAGTGTTATTTAATAGTCAATTTGCATTCCAGCCCATCCACATATGGTTTGCGAGATTTTCCCTCCATTCAGTCCATGCATCTGTTGTCTCTACAAAGCCAATGTTGTCCGCGCTCATCCCATTTGAACCGGAGTCACTTGGGTGTGACTCCTTGAATGTCGGATCCGGGCCCATCTCCCGAATAATTAAGTTGTTCAACAGACAACATGCAATTATCGTCTTACACTGGACTTCGACGGGATAAAAGGACTTTCCTCGGAGGATCGCCCATCAACCCTTTAGCATACCAAACGCCCTCTCGATGACGTTTCGAGCAGATGAATGTCTCATATTAAACAACTCTCTGGGGCTGGTTGGTGGATTCCCTCCTCGCCAGTCAGTTAGGTGGTAACGTTGTCCTCTGTACGGTGCTAGAAATCCTTCTGCATTAGGATATCCGGCATCACACAAGTAGTAATACCCTGCGATCATGCCAAAATTATCACTACATGCCACATGTGCCTATGTATATGTTCATATATATATAGGGAGGAAGCGAGAATCAGTGCTTTACCCCTTGGGACCTTCAATCCTGTTGGTCGGGAAACTGTATCACGCAAAACCCTAGAGTCTGCTTGCAGATCCTTCCCATCCATGAAGAACAAATATGAATTCACCGTTTTGATAACACACAGCAAGAACATTTGTGGCGATCTCACCCTTCCTCATCCTATATCGTGGGCGATCGGCTGCATTTACGTTCACTTTGATATGTGTCCCGTCCAAAGCACCTAAACAATTCTGCGATGAAACAGGAGATATAGTTTCAATGGTGGAGTAACGAAATCATATCTCCAGTTCAAAGGTTAAGTACCTCGAACCATCGCCACCTCTCATCCTGACAAGTACTTGTAACTGGTTCAGGTGACTTCAACAACACTGAGTGAAGTCTTAGTATCACATTCAGGACGGCGTTGAAGTGTCTGGACACAGTCTCACAAGATCTGGCGAAATGTCTTCTTATTACTCGATTTTTCACATCGTGCGCAATGAATTGTCCATGTGTGCCCAATGTGAGGCGTGCCCATTTGAAATTCATAAATTACACATTATAAAAGTGATTGAAAATTGAAAATTTTGTATTTTGCTTGTTTTCCTACAAAAATGTAAAGTTATATTTAATTCTATTATTTTAGTTAATGAAATTTAACAATAAATTGTATGGACAAATTTTAAGATTTATTGTAAGTACATGACTAAGATTGGACATTTGAAATTACAAAGATTAAGATGGAATGAAACTCAAAAAACAAACACCAAAATTATATTTTAACTAAAAAGGTTAACTTATAAGTTAAAAATCTATTTTTCTAAGGGTATGTCTATTTAATCTCTATAATCTAAAAATGAAAATAAGATCAAAGGGACACAATTCCAAAATTTGATAAACTTTTGAAAATTGAAAATAGATCATTTATAATTGAAAAAGGAAAAGGAAAAAAGGAAAAGGGAAAGCCAAAAAGGTATTATCAAAAAGTTTATTAAAGAATGTTTAATTTATTTCTTTAAAAACATTTGTGCTATATCCTTTTTTTTCCCCAAATTCATGAGATAAAAAATGTTTAGCTTTTACAAGTTATTATGTTTAAAAAAGTTTGCAAAATATGTAACTTTTATTCCATATGTTAACTTACTATACGAAATAAATTTAGCATCCACCTACCTTTTTTATCTCCAAGTTATTGTGCTAAAAAAAGGTATTATATTTTTTTATAAAAAAATTAAAAAATATGGAACTTTTTTATATTTGTTAACTTCTAGAAAATAAGTTTAGCATCCATCTATCTTTTTTTCCCAAGTTATTGGGCTAAACAATTCCTAATTATGGAGAAACTTTCTTTACTTATTTACAAAATTAACTAAGAAAAACCAAAACCTATTTTTCTAACTTAATCAATTTCAATTGAAAATCAATTTCGTTCTTAATGCCTAAATCAATTCCACTATAATCCACCTACTCACAAAAATTGATTGCATTGGTTTTTCTTTCTTTATTTTTGTTAGTTTTTTTTTTAAAATGCAGTTTTGCCCTACCGTGCTTTGGGTCGCACTAAATGCCACGTATTGAAGTAACAAAGTGTTAAAAAAAACATAATAGAAATTAACCTTTTATAATTGGAGTGGAATAGAGGGTGGTAGACAAACAAATGTCCAAAGTAAAAAAGGAAAAAACAAAATAATACTACATGTGCAAAGTGATCAAATTACAAAAACATAACATAGATGTGGACAATAATGAAAATAATTGAAAAAAAAACTCAACAAAAATTAGTGCGCAAATTACAAGATGTGCAAAGATTCTAGATTACAAAAACATGTGTAAAACAAAAAAAAAATATTACTAGGTGTACTTTGGAGAGCTTGTAAATCACCGAGTTGACTCATATGCTAATATTGTACCTTTCACACTTTTGGCCAATCCCCCACTTCGTGCTACTTTGAAGTTGTGAGCATGGAAGACCAAAATAGTGATGTAGAGAAAGAAAGAATAATGAAATTAGTTCACTCATAACACTAGTCAATATTTATAACAATATAATGCATAGTATGAATGAAAAGAAATAGACTGAGTGAGATGAAGAATAAAACTTACCAGCAGCCAGCCACTTCAAGAATAGTAGATGGAGGAGCTAGTGTGTTTAGTTAGAGCAATTGAATTATTTATAGAAGGAAAAACTCATTAATGGTAGGTAAAAGAGGGGATAAAGTAATAAATGGATGGACTAATTACCCAACCACCACTTAAATGCAGTAAGTACATTCACTTTTAAAAAGAGTGAATTAAAGTTTGACTGAAATTAATCTCACATCCACGAAGCACATAAAAAAAAACATGAATTAAACACCATTAATGGGTTGGGCTGAGCTAACCTAGTTTATTAGTTGAGTACAGACCATTTATGAAGTAGGTGATTTCAAAACCAAAAGTATAATCAAATATATCAAAGCAGCAATGCATTTCCACTTTCAAACCAAAACAAATAACAAGCTGAACGTGGATTTCATCATGAAAACAGAACACAATTTTGTATATGAAAGGGAAAAAAAGTTGCGATAAAAAAGGAGGATGCCTTAGGTTTTGAATCAGAACACACGTCTTGGTTATGTAAAGACACATATATGAATTTAATTTCATCATCGCAATAGTTATGGCAGTAGACTTAATCATCATAACACAAAAAATGTAGCAGTCTGGTTTACTCATTAGAACACACACAATGAGCATACTCATCACAGAAGGTAGAAAGTTAATCAACAAAAATTAAGAAACAATCAATTTGAAGTAAACAGAGGCCTCAGACATCAATATCATGGAATGAAAAAACAAAAAAAATTTTAGGATACTCATCATCAGCGTAGAAAAGGAGAGAGTAAAAAAGGAGGAGGCCTTAGGTTTTGAATCAGAACACACGTCTTGGTTATGTAAAGACACATATATGAATTTAATTTCATCATCACAATAGTAATGGCAATATACTTAATCATCAGAACACAAAAATGTAGCAGTTTGGTTTACTCATTAGAACACACACAGTGAGTATACTCATCACAGAAGGCAGTTTTGAAGTAAAATACAGAGGCCTCAAACATCAATATATTGGAACGAAAAAGCAAAAAATTTTAAGATACTCATCATCGGCCTAGAAAAGGAGAGAATCAAACCTGTTAGATGAAGAGTGACCAAGCCCCCACCAAGCTTCGTTGCACCCAAGAATCTCTCTCCTACCAGGTCTCATGACAAATTTTTGACAGATGAAGTATTGCAATTGAAAAAGGGGAAGAAGCTACCATGGATGTTGTTACATGGGTAGACCCTACAATCAATCTCAATCTTCTGTCGAGGCAGCAAGAGAGAGATTTTTTTGGGGCATTTGGAACGGCAAGGGAGTTGGATTTTTGTTTTCAGGACAGAGAGGGTAAGGATTCTGTGAAGGAGAGAAATCGGGGTGTTAAACCCATGAATAATGGAAGGTAAGGACATAGAAAATCAGATCCATGGATGTAGATCTACGAAAAGAGGTAAATATAGAGAGAACAGAACGAAAAAGAGTTTGATATGAGGAAGAAGACGGTTCGACAAAACCCACAATTAGCAACGAGGGAAAAAGTCCGTGAAACTTTCAGCAACAAAGAAAAGAGAATGGAGGAAAAAAAGAAGAAGATGGGATTAGGGCTCTAGCCATGGGAAAGAGGAAGAGAAAGTGAAGAAGGAAGAGATGGGGATTAGGGTTACGGCCATGGAAAAGAGGGAACGAGAGAGAATGAGGATTCGCAGAAAACAGTGAGAGAGTGAAGGAGAGAGAATGAGAATTCGCAGAAAACGGTGAGAGAGAGATTGGAAAAAAGGGCCTTGGGAATGATTACTGCGTGTAAAATGGTGGGGTTGGTTTTTCCAACCCATGTGTTGTGAAAACAACGGGCCAAATATGGGTTTGGGTTGCAAAATCCAAACCCACTTCAACCCTAACCCACGGGCCAAACAGGCCCTTAGGGTTTTCAAAACCCCTAAATTTAAATGGCCAAGCAAAGAAAGAAATTGAAGATCAAGATATGTCTTGGAAATTCAAATTGTGTAATTAGTCTTTAATTTTTAGGATATGCCAAATATGTTGATCAATTTTGCTATATTTTTTTAATTTAATTATGCATGTGATGTATGTTTTAAAGTATTTGATTGTTGCATAAAGTATGCCATTTAGATTAAAATCCCACCATAGGTTAAGCATGATCATGCATCTTATCTTATTTTTTAATATAATTGGTATATTGAAAATTTTGATTAGGATGATTCTTAATAGAATTGAGATATTTTCTTAATATGCTTATATTTTCCATATCTCTAAATATAATTGTTATATTTGGAAAATTAAATTAGGATATTTTCTTTCATAAATGAAATTCATGTTTTCCTAATAGAATTAGGATATATCCTAATGAGATTAGGATTTTCTTAAAATAAAGATATTTCGAATTCATGCTTTAAATTGTTTAAAATTTGAATTTAATATATCTTTATTTGTTAGAATTTAGTATAATCTTTTAATTTAGTTTTAAAGGGTTTAAAATGGTAGAATTTCAAGATTATCCATAGTTTAAAATTTGAATTTAATTGATCTTTTAAGATTAAATTCTTTTAAAATAAGATTAGATCTTTTAATTTCAAAATAAGATGAGATATTTTAATTTTCTAATAAGATTAGGTCTTCCATAAATAAAGATAATTTAATTTAAAGATAAATTAGTTTAAATTTTGAATTTAATTTATCTTTTTTTTTCTAATAGAATTAGAATAAAATATCAATGATTATCTTTTAATTTGTTTTAAAGGGTTTAAAATGATGGATTTTTAAGACTATCCAAGTGAATTATTTTTTAATATGATTAAAAATATTTATGTTCATTAATCTAATAATTAATAGTTAAATAAAGATTAATGAATTTGAAATAAAAATTGACTATATGAGAACTCTGTCTATGGAAGGTTCTGTCTAGACTGGGGTATTTAAGTTGACCGAAAGGGAACACCTCTAACTGAGAACCGACCTGGAAGTTGAATTCGTCAAATTTTATATATTTTCACTAAGCATGGTCATAATGTGATTATTATTATTATTTTAAAAAAAAAACTTAGTAATTCATATTAAAATCAATCTAACAACATAAGGGTTATGAAAGGTAGATTGAGGAACTTAAGAATCAAGAGAGCGAATTAGTTAAATTAGGAATGCATGCCTAGTTTAATTAGCTTGTCTTTATCAATCCCTAGAGCTTAAAGTGATTAGCTACGTTAGTATGGAACGCTATCACACCTAGCTAATTAGGGCTAATTAACTTGATACTAGGTTGGGTTAATTGAGATTTAGGGGATCTAAGCTTGCTTAGAGGCTTAGCCGACTTTACTGGCAAGTTGATTAGGTGATAAACTGTTGACTAGATATCTCGTTGGTTGTCTGTGATCGAAAATTGCATTGTTACCTGATTTAGCCCCAAATCGGTGTCTGAGGTGAGATCGTAGTCTTTATCTTTACTGCTTTTGATCCTTCTGTCTGCTTTTATGTTTATTATAAGCCTTAGAATTACGGCTTATTTAATGCTCATAAGCTTAAAATATGCTTGCTTTGCTTTAGAAATCATAGAAGAAATTTGGTAAATGCTTGAAAAACATCAATAATTTGTGAGAAGTGCATGTGAAAGAAAGAATCAGGAAAAGAGAAAGATAAACTAAGAAGAGTTTCTTTTGTGCAGGAAATTTGGAAATTGTAGAATCAAAATTGCAGAATTGATTTTGCAATATGCAGCAGTATAAAAAATGCAAAAAAGGAAAAAAAATCAACGAAACTCAAATTTGGAAAGCACTTGATTCTTGCACTAAATGGATGGATTATGGACGAAATTGATTGGGTTGTCAACCCTAATGGAAGACCATAAAAGGAGAGCAAAGGCAACACAAAAAGTGTGGATTTTGGAGCTTAATGAATGAGTTATTTTTGTGGGTTTTTCTTCCCTTTTTTCCTATGTTTTCCTTTCGTTTTTCCTCTATTTTTGGTCGAGAGTTGCTGGAGTTTTGGTTATGTTCTTTCTTGATTTTTTTGATCCAATCCAAATGAAAGTTTAGTTTGTAATGATTCATTCTTACCTAGAAATAGTTGGGATTGAATCAATTGAAATCTAAGGGAAACAACGGGTTTGGTTCAAGTTTTCTTCATTTCAGCTTGTTATTAGTTTAGTTTGAATTCGATTTCTATTTTTTAGTCCGTTAGATTGTAATTTTTCATGCTTTTTGTTCCTCACCTATTGTATTAAGCTTTTGAATTGAGTTTAAATTGTTGAAGCAATTGAATGATATTTTTTCTAGAATTCTTTTTATGAGTTTTGGGTTCAAAGGCTTATTTTTGAATGAAGGTTGTTAATTTTTCCTTTCTTCATCTTCAATTCTGAGTATAACAACAAGCTTCTTTATGTCTTTTAGTTTTTGGTTGCAAATAGACTTTTAAGTAATTCTTCTAACATGGATTTTATTTCTAGAATTTGTAGTGAGAATTTTAAGTTAAATATGAGCTAAACTTCTTAGGGGGTTCAAGGATGTAAATTCCCTAAGAAGTAAATCTAGACAAAAGTACAATGAAAATCGAGCCTACATTTCAAATGTTCGCTTGTGTTGAATAAAAACGTCATTGAGATCCTAGATTGATCAACTAGGGTAGCAACTTAAGCTTGGATCTAATACCGATAAGGTTAGTGATAAGCGGATGTCGCACAAGTGATGAAGACAAGAGCTTAGACATAAGTCAATTCTTTACCCTAGACATAGGGATTAAAGACTTCAAAACCCATAAAATTGTTGAGCCAAATTATCTAAGATAGAGAGACTATAGACATATAAGTCATACACTTAGCCTCCTAAAAACCTAACTACAAGTTGAATAGGAGTAGCAATTTTGGTTTACAATTGTGTGTAGAGTAGGTTGGATTTGCAATTTTGGTTTTGCAATTTACAACTTAGGGCAATGACATACTTGAGCCCCATTTTCCCTCATTGAGTAATTTTCCTTGCATCTTTATTTCTATTTTACATTTCTTGCAATTTTGATTTTGCAAATTCGTTTATGCAATCTACTTCTGCAATCTGTTTCTGCAATCTGTTCTTGCAATTTTGATTATGCAATCTGTGTTTGCAATTTTGGTTTTGCAATCTATTCCTTTGCCATTTCGATTTTGCAATTTGTTTTCGCAATTTGTTTTTACAGTTTGACTTTTATTTCCATTACTATTTCATATCGACCAAAAATATATTTTTGCACTTTTTAGTTTCCAAGTTGTAGTTCTACTTACGTTGTTGTTATTACAATACTTTTGTTACACCGTTCCTTGTGGGATCAATACTCAGGAATACTCATGTTTTATTACTCGCATCGACAGTGTGCACTTGCACTGGGGTTGAACGCATTTATTTACTTTTCTTCACCTAAAGTTCACCCGATCAGTTTAATCCGCCCTAGTCCGTGTCAATAGGAAAACCAATTAATAGAAATTAACTTTAGTTTGGTTCCCTGTGGTTTGATCCAATCCACTATTAAGTACTACAAGTATTTAATTTTAGATCGATAA
This sequence comes from Trichosanthes truncata, assembly GCA_033996785.1. NCBI lineage: Eukaryota > Viridiplantae > Streptophyta > Magnoliopsida > Cucurbitales > Cucurbitaceae > Trichosanthes > Trichosanthes truncata. The sequence goes on along the minus strand of JAWPNB010000004.1, from coordinate 27,874,531 downwards.
ATATAAATGTATTTGATGGAGCCTTCGACAAGCTGCTTCACAGTGGTAGTACTCGGTGGTGATGGCGATGGCAATGGTCGTGGCTGGTGGGAGAGCCTCGTAGCAAAGAGGAGAAAGAGAGAACGTAGAAGAATGACAGGGAGAAGAAGACAAAGATAATGGAAGGGAGAAGAATGGAAGGGATCAGAAAGGGAAAACGAAGAAGGGAAAGAGGGGAGAAGAAGATGAAGAGGGAAAGTAGAGAGTGATAAAATAATAGATAATCATTACCTATAAAAATAGGTAATGATTGCCTAAAAAAATAAAATAATTAAAAGATTTTTTCAAAAAAAAAAAAAGGTAGGTAATGATTAACTAAAAACCTATATCACGCCATCTTTATTCCTATATATATGTGTGTGTGTGTGTGTGTGTGTGTATGTATGTATTTAATTATACGCATATGTCGGTCGGTTTTTCTTTGTGCAAAATCAACTTCAATCGACCTATCCTTAAACCGACTGACCGAAATCGATTCGGGAGGCTTGTTTTTTCGGCCCATGTTGTTCACCCCTAGAACGGGGGGCAAAATCCTTTTTCAAAATAGCAATTTCTCTTATCTCTCCTTTTTCAAAATAAATTGTGACTCATCACTTGAGTCACAATTTTTTTTAATTATTTATTTTATTTTATTGATGTATTTTAATTAAAAATGTTATGCTTTATGTATTTTAATTATGTTAGAAAAAATCTTTATTCATGTATTTTAATTATATCGTGGATTTACCACCAAAATATCCACTTTTTTTTTTTTTTTTTTTTTTTTTGTCTTGGTTTGAGTTTTCATTTCCAATGTTCAGCTTTTGCATTGATTTTTCACTTCAAATTTAACTTAAACATTGAAAAAGGTAGCAAGAACTACTGGTTGTTTTGATTTACTTGAGGTTGGGGTTGACCTAGGTAATGACGACAATGATCCACTATATATGTGGGTTCAACCTGCACACCTCGATGATCCTAAAGGTAATCCAAATCCATAAGTTGATAGTGCTGCACAAGAAGAAGATATCAATGTTGAACGTGTGATACATGAAGAGATAATAAATAATAGTTCAAGTAGTGGTGATGATCATTCAATGGACTTTCTTGAATAGAATATGCGTGCCACACACTACAACTTAACTACTGAAGAAGAGCAATGGTTAGATCAAGGTCAACAAGATCAAGGTAATGGTGATGATGATGATAATGGAGGTGATGGTAAAGGTGATGATAATGGTGGTGGTAGAGGCAGTCAAATTGTGAAAAATGTTGGAGGAGGTGAACTGTTGGGATTTATGCCTTAAAGCCTCGTAATTATTTAATAATTAATAATAATTTTGATTATTTTATTTGCAATATAATATTATCCATTATATGAAAAATCCAAAGTTATTAGTGTAATCTTGAACAGTATGTGGTTGACATACAAGAGGATCATGTTCAAGAAATAACCTAAAGGGTCATAGTATATGGATAAGGTTGGGTGCCTTATCCTGGTAACACTATTGATACGGCCCACTTTATAATAGTTACAAATGATTTGATAAAAAACATTCATGTGGAGACATGTGAATGAGGGTATCTTATACAATGAGTTTGTATAAGACTGGACCACGAAATATTTAATCTCTATTTATAAATCCGTTAATTGAGAAGATTAATATTTCATCAGGATGATCATATGTGACTCGATCTTAATCTTGAGTGAGTTATGAACTCTTGCATGTGATGGCTTGTCCTTTGATTTGCATGGGTGAGAGTGGCTTTTGTAGCCGATTCAATATGCCTACCATTTTGGGGACTTGACCCAATAGGGAGTTGGGAACATAATCTCACAAGATGAAATCTTATTCAAACCTTTAAAATTCTCCTACGACATCTATTTCCTAATTTGAATCCAATTCAAATTTAATAAATATCTTTTCTTTAATGTATCTAATATACATTAATTATTTTAATATTCAATGTATCAAATACAATAAATATATTTTTCTTTTTTATATTTAATATATATAATATATTAAATATTAATTTGAACACTTCAAATTAAATATTAATTTGAACATTTCAAATTTTTCTTTCAACTAAATTGATCTTTTAGTGTTACTATGAACTAGTAAGGGGACCTTATGGACCTACAGATTATAAGCTCCAATGATACAAAATTAATTAATTAAACTCTTTAATTAATCAATTTTCATTCATTAACTCTAGGGTCACTCCACTATAAACTTAAAGTTGCACTCTTATGCACTGTAGGACAAGTTGTGTCCATTGATATAATCACTACATGCAAGTCGATCCTTCACGAGTTGTTCGTAATTACAGTTTGGTCAAAAGTCTGTTTTACCCCTGTAATTACATCTTGCACCTTAAGTACCATTGATCTTCTATGAACAATTTGTTTATGATCCAACCATAAACTAAATCCCTCTCGGGCCAGTGAGAGGGTGTGGCCCCATTGTTCAAGTCCTGAAATCAACACTTAAGGGAACTACTCATCTACTTACCCTATAAGGGAATGAGTGAATTCCATCTTGTGAGTTTATGTTCCCAGCTCCCTATTTGGTCAAGTCTCCAAAATGGTAGGCTTATTGAATCGGCAACAAAAGCCACTCTCACCCATGGAGATCAAAGGACAATCCCTCACAGGCAGGAGTTCATAACTCACTTAGGATTAAGATTGAGTTGCATATGATCATCCTGATGAAATATTAATCTTCTCAATTAACGGATATATAAAAAGACATTAAATATTTCATGGTACAGTCTTATACAAACTCATTGTATAAGATACCCCCACTCACATGTCTCCACATGAACGATTTGGATCAAATCATTTGTAACTATTACAAAGTGTGCCGTATCAATAGTGTTACCATGATAAGACACCCAACCTTATCCATATACTATGACTCTTTAGGTTATTTCTTGAACACGATCCTCCTGTATGTCAACCACATACTGTTCAAGATTACACTAATAACCTTGAATTTTTCATATAATGGATAATATTATATTGTAAATAAAATAATCAAAATTATTATTAAATAAATAATTAATTACGAGGCTTTAGGGCATAATACCCAACATTATCTTCATTCTTTAGAGCACCTTCATTTAGACGGGACATGGTTTGATGTAAGGTATCTTCTATTGGTGTCATTGGAGTTCATCATGATACTCAACTCATGTGTGGCACATATAAAATTATGTAGGAATTTTGAAAATATACCTTGAGTTGGAAGCAATATTGTCACTATCAAATCAACTATATTGATGTTGGGTTAATACCTCCATGGTTGTCATATTATTACTAAACCATATACTTGTATGACAAGAATTTTGTATTAAATTAGTATTCAAGTTCATTCATTTTTCAGTCTTCAATATGATCTATTATTTATTACTATTCATTTTTTGCTTATAATTAGTGATATATATGCCTAAAGTAGTAGTTTATTACTTAAATAAACTTATTCTAAATTTTCACAAAAAAAGTTCTCAATATTTCATAAGTTTTCGTGATATCCGTGATTTTTTTTTAGAATATCCGTCAATATATTCTTAAATCTGAGTGATCGATATTGGTACCGATATCGATTTTTGCATCCTTGCTATATGTTAATGCATTCCCAACTCCGTTACTGGGGATACTTATTAAGTATCTTAATACTAATCCATGTTATACATGCTTTTTTTTCAATGGCAACATGAACATACAAAGCGAGTGACAAGGGCTTTCTTGCCAACTAGGCCATGGTGACAATGTTAGATGAGAACTCTATTAAGTCTCAGAATTTCTCAGTTTTAGTTATTTTTAAATGTTTTAATTCTTGAAATCATCTCAATTATTAGTTTGCGAATTAGGTGTTTGGATTACTTTTAGATTATTTTATTGACTTTTGGGATCCCAAAATCAAAAAATTTATTTATTATGCTTTATTTTTAATAACGATTTGGAAGTTTGATAACTCCTAAGATTTTTATCATTATTTCCAAGAGCCTTGTTCACATGCATGTGGTAATGTCCTTAAGTAGTCGAAGTTAAAAGTCGGGTCGTTACATGAAGTTTTCTCTCTTCCTCTCTCCTTTGACTTTTTAGTCACAGATGTTGTTGATTTTTACTAGTGCATGACTTTTCTTACAATATGTGGCTTCACCCACTATTAATTTCAAATAAAACTCTATCTCCTAAATTTGTTTACCCTTTAATCGATATCATTTTATTTTAAATGTGATTACACTTCAATTCTTTTATAGCTCATCACCAAAGTATGCTCACATGGAATCTCTATTTTTAAACTAATCGCCACACTATTTTCGTGTTCATTTCAATGGGAAAAGTTAACGAAAAGGTTGTTTTTAAAAAATTTCAAAGGCTAAGGAAATGAAACTTTTGAAATGATAAGGACATAATTGAAACTTAACATAAAGTTTAGGGGCATAATTGAAAACTACCACTTATGTCACATATACCATTGTTTTATAGGTCATTGCCACATCACTCTTTCGTTTTCATGTTAATGGAAAAATTGATGGAAAGGTTATTTTGAAACAAATTTAAAGTTCAAGGGAAAAAATGAAACTTTTGAAAGTTAAGGGGCATTAATTAAAAGAAAAAAGAAAAAGTAGTTTGAAGTGTTCTACGGGCATGTGCGGGGGTGGTTTTGGAACAAATGTTTTTAGGTAAAGATATTTAATTACAATTACTATTGTAAAAAGTGTTTAATTATAAATTATTTTAATATTGAGTTCTACAATTTTAAAAGTGATTTTGATATGATTAAAATTAGGGCATGTTTAGGAATAATTTTAGAAATAGTGATTTTAGCACAATCGATTTGTTTATAATTGATTTATTAAAAGTGATTTTCATATAATCATTTTAATGTTTGGTTCTACACTTTTAATAATGATCTTCAATGATTAAGGGCATGTTTGGGAGTGTAAACCCAGAGTTCCTCCTTGAAACTTCTTAAAAATTAAAAGGAAAGAAGGAAAGGAGGTTGGTATATTGTTTTGGGAAGGAAAAAGAAGAAAAAAAAAAAGAAAAGAAAAATGAAAATGAGAGGAAAAGGGCCCCACCATCAAACTCTTTCTCTTTAATTATTATCCATCCATTTTGCTACCCATTTTGGTGAAATAATTAGGGTTCTTCGTGGGAGAGAATAAGAGAAAGAAGAAAGGTGATGCTGGAGTTGTAATTGAAGAAGAAAAGGAGGGAAGATCAATCCAAGTTGCATGGAAGATTTTGCGTTCAACCCTGACTACCTCTGATATTTGGAACGTTTTGAGCTCCACAAGAGGTATTAAGAGGTGAGATTTGATTTCCTTGAAAGTTAACTCATTTTAGAACAATTTTCGTGAAGGAAGCTCGAGCAAAATCTGAATTTATGTTATGGGTTTTTGAAAGGGAAGTCAGAGGAGTGTTTTTGCTGTCAAATCCGGGGAACCTCTGGTTTTTGAGATGTGCTGATCTGTAGACTTCGAATTAGATGCTGTATTAGGTATGGATGGAAAGCTGATTTAATTTCCTATAACTTTCATGAATAAGTCGTGGTTAGAAATTGAATGGAAGTTACCTTAAAATTCATGTTAAATTCAGGGTGCAGCAGGAAAACGAGTCTGGAAAGTGCAGAAACCGATTTTGTAGGAAGTGGCTTTCGATGTATTTACGGACATATCCTTTAGGAATTTCAATTTCATTCCTTCAGATAAGTTTTAGAGGGTTCAAAAAGGAAGAGTTTGGTATAAAGTACATCATTTTTGAACAAGTAATGGAAAAGTTATAGGTGTGTGAGTTTAAGGTATAAAATCTGTAAAGTGCAGGAAATTGATGGGGTGGTTTTTGCAACCCTAGGCCTTAAGTTCGTGAGGTCAAGATTCTAATGCTTGGTTTTGTTTTGTTTGACAGGCCAAGAAGAAATAGGACAAATTTACGGACCAAGAATCTATTATTAACGTTGTGAGTGACAAAATGAATTCTGAAAATAAATTCTATGCTTGAACTTGTGTTAATGAAAAGAAAAGACTTCCTAAGAATAATGTAGCTTAAAGATTTATGGTCTCTTGAACACGTACTCATAAGCATATATGGTTTCCTAAAAATGATTTAAATTGTTCGTTGTGAGCCTATGTATACTGATTTTCTGAAACTAGAAGAAATACCTAAATTCCAAGTCTACATGTGTTAGCAAGAACTGTTAAAGGTTTTTATGTGTTTCTCTGAGACTTGAATGAGTTAATGGTTGAGATACTGAGGCCGAGGTTGTATAGTACCGTGTGCACACAGGTCATTTTCTGTTGTCGACGTTGAGTGTACTCCGTGACAACAATGCTGTCGTGAGTGCTGGGCGAGCCCCACTACGACAAAGACGATGGGAGTGCTGGGCGGGCCCCACTACATCGTAGAATGAACATTGATTGTACTGAGCGTGTCTTAAACAACCTAGTTTATTATATGTTTTAGATGATGAATACTCTGGATATGCGAGCGAGATTTAAATGACATACTTGCTGGATTTCTGGAAGAAGCTATTGTCCTTATAAGTTTATATTTCACGCTTGTCTGACGACACATATGCTTGTAGTTTGCCAAATGTTATGATTTATGAGATAATTACTTTAAACTCAGTCACTCACTGAGCTTTCCAGCTCATTCTTTCAATGTTTTCCAACTTTCTAGGTAGAGATCGAGTTCCCGGTGCCTGAGATCCTGCCACAGCCTACTGAACGCTCTACGAGTCTGATATTTTTGTATGTGGTTGGCGTAGTATAGCAAGTCTGCTCATATTGTACATAACTTAATAGGGATGTGTAGTTATGTTGTATATGGAACTAGTGGTCTTGGGTGTATAAAGCACGTCTGGTCGTGTCTGGCTTGTTCAAGTTAGGTTTAACCAGAACCGCTCCGTATGTATGTGTAATAAGATTCCTAATTTCCTGCTGTGTGGTATGTATAGTATCTCGTATACATGTATGGATTGTTTATCAGGAATTAAAAGGGTCATAGGTATCGTTAAGAAGTGAAACGATGCCTGTTGGCTTCACGCCTTCCTCCGGGCTAAGATAACAGGTAGTCGGGAGGGGGTGTGACAGGGAGTGATTTAAAATAAGTGTTTTGAGCTAAGTGATTCAATTATAATTAGTTTTGTAAAATTTTTAGTTATAAATCATTTTAATTTTTTATTCCACACTTGTAAAAGTGATTTAAATTTAATTAAAAGTATTTTTTAAATGATTAATGTTTGTTTTCAAAGGTGATTTTAGAATCACCAAATTACTAAAAAGAGTATTACATTTGAGATTAAAAATAATTAGAAGGTGGTAGACAAAAGTTATATAAAAAGAACTAAAAATTAAGAGAGAAAAAGATATAAATTAAGCTAAAGAAAACTTTCAAAGAGAACAAAATGTTAGAGACATGGAGGGATACAAATTTAGAGAGAATGACAAAAAATTTAGAGAGAGACAAATTTAAAAGAGAAAGCGAAAATTCGAAGATAGAGAAATAAAAATTGAGAGAGATACAAAAATTTTGGGGAGAATGATCAAAATTTTAAGGAGAAAAACTTTAATGAGGAGAAAAAAAATTAAGAGTCAGAGACAAAAAGTTCAAGAACAAAAAGTTAGAGCAAGAGGTAAAAAATAAATAATAGAGAGAGGTACAAAAAAATTTAGAGATAAAAAAAGTATGAGAGAACTAAAACCATGTGAGAGGAAAAAAAAAGTGAAAAAAATGAATAAAAGTTTTAAGGAAAAAATATATTTTTGGTCCATGAGTTTGCAGCCCAGTTTCTATTAAGTCCTTGAGTTTTAAAATTGTACAATCAAGTCCCTTAATTTGATGAAATAGTTCAATTTAGTCCCTCCACGTTAACCATCGTTGATTTCTTAACGATTTGCTAAAGTGGAAATTTTTAATATTAAAATAATAATTTTTTAAATAAAAATAATAATTCTCCTTCCCCTTCCCCTCCATTGCTGGCACCTTTTATCGTAATTTTTTTCTCTCTCTTTTTCAATCCATCTCTTCCCCTCCCCTCTCTTCCTCCCTCATCTCTCATTTCTTCATTCACATTCCAACCAAGCACCACCCAACAACATTTTTCCTAATCCCTTCCTCCGGTACTCACAAACAAATGCTCCACATACATCACACTCCATAGTTTCAAAAAAAAAAAAAAATTGCTCCACATACATCCTCTATTTCCCCAAGAGTAACAAAAAGTTAGGGAAAAATAGAACAAATTCGGCCACCACGACATCATCCTCACCTTTCGATTCAAAAATCTCCCTCTCCGGACCCTCCAATGGAGCCTCCAAATCCCTGAATCGAACAATGCAGTTGTAAGGAGAGCTTTGAGGGAAGGCAGTGACTGTAAGAAACGTGATGAAGAGAAGAGGTTGGATTTGGTAGTGGAGAAGAGATGGGTGAGGTATTCGAAGAAGACATGGGGCAGTGAGATGGACGTGGGAGAGGAGTTGGTGGCCGAATTCTGATGGGACTGGAGAGGTATGTGGCTGAGCGACGTTAACGACTATTTTTTGTTGAACTTAGATCTAGAAAGATGGGTTGAAGAAGAGAGGGAAAAAGGAGGGTAAGGAGAAGGATAGAGGGAGGGGAATGAGAAGGATAGAGAGATATTATTATTATTATTATTTTTAGTTTTATTATTTTATTATTATTTTTATTTCAAAAATTATTATTTTAATAGTAAAAATTGCCACTTTAGCAAATTGCTAAAAAATTAACGGTGGCTAATATGGAGGGACTAAATTGAACTATTTCATCAAATTAAGGGACTTTATTGTCTAATTTTGAAACTCAAGGACTCAATAGAAATTGGACTGCAAACTCAGGGACCAAAAAAGTATTTTTCCCAAATTTTAAAAAAAGAATAAAGTAAGAGAGACATTATAAAAACTTTAGAGAAAAAAATTGGCATTATATAAACAATGACGAATGACCTCAATGGTGACGGTTTTGAGAAAACACACTTCTTGATTGAAATTTATGAATTTTTATAATAGATAGCGGTTTTGGACTTCCAAAATCACTTCCTCACCATTGCCAAACATCACAATTTTGAAATAAAAGTGATTTTGGCCATTCCAAAATTACTCCCAAACATGCCCTTATTTTTTAATGATTAATGTTTTGATTTTGAGAGTGATTTTAGAATAATCAAATTACTAAAAAGAGCATTACATTTGAGAGAAAACAAATTAGAAGGGTAGAGAAAAATTATGAGAGAGAGAGGAAAAAGTTAGAGAGAGATTAATCAAAATTTAAAGAAAAGAGAAAAGAGTTAGAGACGGTGTGACGGGGAGGGTTAAGTATTTTATAAAGAAAAAATAAGTTAGAAAGAGAGATAGTGACAAATATTTAGAGAGAGAAAGAAAGAAATTTTAGAAAAGAAAAGATCACTTTTCTCAAAATTTAAGGTGAAAATAGGGTGAAATATAAGAACAGTTTTGAAATGGATAGCAATAGTCATTTTGAAAACCAATTTTCTGTTAATATTTAACCAAAAATCACTTGGATAATCACCTCCCATGATTGCTCGAGAACCACTTGAAGTAATTTTGGATTTCTTCAAAATCACTTATGAATCATTGCCGAACATCCATATTTTAAAATGAAAGTAATTTTGCCTATAACAAAAGTGATTTTAACCTTATCAAAATCACTCTCAAACATGTCCTAAATCACTACCTGAAGGGATAATATGATGTTGATAGCATCAAAAAAGTGGTGGTTCCATGAGATCTCCTGTAATTTTTAAAGGTATATTCGAGAATATCAAACAACACTGAGACATCATAAATGAAAAAATTAGCAAGTCATTTTAAATTTCAAAACTTAAATTTTATGCAAGTTAATAAATTAGTACATCCATTAAATTTTAAGTAGTACAATCAGAAACTTGTTATCCTTGGTCTTGATCAGTGAATGCCCACCCTCCTTTTGATATGTGATGGTTCATGCTTTGGAAGTCACCAAAAGAATTTCCTTTTATCTTTATATGGTTGTAAAAAAAAATCATTAGAATAACATATACAAATGTTTATCTAAATCAAATAATTTGTAGAACAAATTAATGACATATTATTGAACTGATCCTACAGTTCAGAGGTATTTTGTATAATGTAGCCATTAAATAATTAATTTATGATTTAGTTAAAAAAATAATTACATTATCTATTAGAATGTTTCTCTAATTAAAAAAAGGAAAAGAAAAAAAAAAGGTAAATAGGAAATTCTATTGGATGTTGAAAATTTGAATATCATTCAAAGTAAATTGTCTCTCTATAAATAAAAATTTTAGGTAGTCATACTCTTCCCTCTCAATAGTTGATTTAAGAGATATTTTTTTTGATATGCAACTAATGTATGTGATTTGACTATTGATATGCTTTATGGCTAGGTTGAAAATTTTGAATGATGTTTGATTGTATGTTTGAATGATTAAATTGATGTATAATTCATGTTGCATTGCATGTTAAAAAGTATTTTTATTTGATGGGACTTCATGCATATGTACGATCATGGGCATGTTTTATGAAAAGATAGTGACAATTACCCTCCTTATCACATTGGTTTACATTCATGAGGGACTTTGTAGGGAGACCCTGCACCACTGATTGATTGTCAATTTTCTTATGATGGAGTTTGACCTCACTCACAAGACGCACTTAGGCACCACCAAGGTTGGTACAATTTTTTTTTTAGTTCAACGACACGTAGGGTGAGGGATTTAAACCACTAACCTCTTGGTTGAGGTGAGGGTATATGTCTTAACCAGTTGAGCTATGCTCAGGTTGACAAGTTGGTATAATTTTTAGGAGGGTTAATGTTCACTTTGGCCAAACTATAAAGATATTAACAAATTTTAAGTCTCACATGTTTTATGAAGTCATGAATCATATTATGTGTGTATATGCGATATCTGACTCTGTTAACTCACCCCAACAACTTTCTTAGGTAATAATAATGAAGTAGAAGATGAGTGACGGGGATGTCTGTCGGCTGTGCATGCATATATTTGACCTCGTCAGCATGTTTTTTTTATTATTAATTTTAATTTATTTTCATGTATCCTTTAAAACTCTATTGTATATCAAAACTACTTTAATTTATTGATTATTCTACTTTATGTATTACATTTTTTTCTTTGGGATCCCAAGTAAAGATTTTTAATTATGTTATAAAATTATGTTATGAAAGCTTATTTCAGTTTATAGTCAAGTCAAGATCCATATAATTTTGGCAAAAAAATTTCTCAAATCAAAATTTGGGCATACTCCAAATTTTCTCCCAAGTCAAAATTTGAATAAGATTCAAATTCAAATTTCATTACAAACTCAAGTCAAAATTCAGAATTTCATCCAAGGAAATCAAAAGCATCATATCTTTTGATTCCAAATTATCTTTTTCGAGATTCATCCACCACATACTTGTGTATAAATCTCGAAAAGGGGGCATTTGTTGAATAATAAAATTTGGCCAATTACAAATTGCCACATCATTAATTTAAATTAATGATAAAATAAATTTGGGACCAATTACAAATTTACACGTGTCCTAAAATTATATTAAAAGACATGAAAAATTGGCAAATCAAATAATGTCATATGTCTAGTATTGATCCATTGGACGACTTAAGCCAGTCTAATCAAATTATGCCACATGGCAATTGGACCCCAAGCTAGTTTAATTTGAGATTATTAAAAAGGAATTGGGCCAAATTTATAATTCAAGCGTATTGAAAAGGATTGAATTAAGCCCAAATAAGTCTAAGTCCAAAAGTTAGGCCCAAGGTCAACTAAGCTCAAGCCCATACAAGGTCCACCAAACTCTATAAATAAAGGAGACCACCCTTCATTTGAAGGCATTCAAATGAGACAGAATCTAGAGCACTCAGCCAGAGAGTTCATAGTCTCCAAAAGTCAAAATTTAGAAGCTTCAAGTTCAGTCAGAGAATCCAGAGAATTTAGAAGACCCAAGATTCAGAATTTAGAAAATTCAACGACTGAAAGACTTCAAGAAGATCAACAAGTCTACAGGCCGATCCAAGATCAACAAGCCAACAGACTGATCCAAGATCAACAAGCCTGCAAGCTGATCCAAGATCAACAAGCCAACATGTCGATCTAAGAAAATCAACAAACTTACATACTCAAGAGAAAGAATCAAATGACAAATATTAGAAATTGTACCACTTATACAAAATCAATAAAATCAAGTTCATTTCCACGAATTAAATTTCTTTGTTGAAATCTCGTGTGAACACTTACTCATATTAATAGTTTTAAAAATAACATTTAAAACATATTAAAATAAAAAATTATTTTCAAATTAACAATATTCAAAGTAACCAAAATAAATAATATTTTATTTTGAATTTATAAAATTAAAATTAATAATATTTAATTTTAAATTAGCTATAATAAAAAAAGTATTTAATTTTCAAATCAGCCACATCCAAGAAAACAAAGGTAATATGTATGATATTCATTTTGAACTTAGTTATATTAAAATGAAATAATTATATGTTATTTTATTTTTAATTTAGTCATTTTAAAATAACCTATAAAATGTATTTTTTTTAATTTAATCAAATTAAAATTACAAAAACTATGCAAATTTTGCTTTCTATGTAATTCTATGTTATAATTTCCCTTTTTCTAAGAATCATGTAACTTTTTTTTTCTTCTCATTAACTACTTTATCTAACTTATCACTTCAATACTAATCATTGTTGACATTATTGTAAATGGTTGTTTTGAATTTAAAATTTGCATGTACAGGTCCATGGAAAAAAGGAGAAAATTTTGGATTACAAAAATATATAGGTAATGAAATACCAATTTCAAAATGGATGAAAAAATTGCCTAGAAAATTGTCTAAAAACTTAACTAGATTATAATATTATATCAAGGTTTGAGCAGTTCACTAAAAAAATAAACTTACAAAAAATCAAACTACTCAAACCTCTGACTACAAAATCTGGCCTAGGCTCCAAACACTTGCTACAAAAACCCACGCTACAAAACCCTGCTCCCCAAATATAGGCTACTCAAGTCCATGCGACATAACTCTCCCAAATCTACTCCTAGACTATACAACCTCAGGCTTCGAACCTTTCCTGCCAAATACCCTTAGGAATACAAATATCAACTAAACTAAAAGGGTAAAGTATCCTCCAAAGTAATTTGGCCATAAAATACACAAGATAATTATATCTTAATAATATAAAGGAACAAAGAAAGTAGAAGCAAAGAAAAATAGGTAGATACTCGGACAACAACAAGGCATAGGCGTGGACATGAAATGCCACATGAGCGGAAGGTTGAGGAGTGTGTAGGCAGGTAGTAGGGTTGTGGGTAGCAAATGACACGCACATTCTTTTGGATCAAGCAGTACTAAGGCATGAGTTGATTTGTGTAATTGTTGGCTTTTTGACATTTAATCTTAAATTAATTAACTTATAAAATTAATTAATTAATGTTTTGATGATAGCAAACATGATTTTGTTTGTTAATAATTTTAGTGTTTTGAAGTGTCCATAGCGTAGAGCTTGGAATAACGATTCCAACACATCTTGAATTGTTCAAATCGGAGCTCAAAAGAAGAAGTTATGGGAAAAATAAAATTGAAGGGGAAAATCCTACCTATAGTGACACGTGGCATACATTGATGATGTGGCAGATGACGTAGAAGGTCAACTTGATGACATGGTGCTGATGTGGTTGATGATGTGGCACTTCAAATGGTAAAAATGATGATGTGGCCGATGACATGGACGATTACATGGCAAGATGTAGCCCAATATGATTGCGACCCGTGGCATATTGAATTTAATAATAACATTAAAAAGTCCAACAGTCAAAATTCAAAATATTTATTATTATTTTATTTCGGCCAATGAAAGGGCGATACGTGGCCTTCTTAATTAAAATAATATATATATATATATATATATATATATATATATAATTGGTGAAACGGTCAAATGATAATATTTTATTAATATTTTGAATTTCTCTTTTTGCAGCCAATCACAAGCTGACACGTGGCAGACAATGGTCAAATTTGTCATTTCTCATCTATTTAAGGCTCAAAAAAATTGAAAAAAGGGAAAAAAATTCTAAAAAATTATATTCTTCTTGGAGAGCACTTCCACCATTTTTGAGCAATTTTTGAGCTTCCATTTTTAATTTATCTTAGCCATTTTAGGGCTTTTAATTTGTAAGAATTCTTTCTTACAAAGTGTTTGAGCTTAAATTTGTGTATCCACTCTTTGAGAGAGTTTCTCTATTTTGTTCTTTCAATTTTTAAACTTTGTAAGGGTTTCTCTTGATCCCGAAAAAGAGAGGTTGTAACGGTTTGATCCTGAAGCGTGGAAAGGATTAGGTTTGTTTTTGTTCCCGCAAAAGAAATATTGTAACGGTTAGACTCTGAGCCGTGGAAAGGGTCGTTATTCTAGTGAAATACCCAAGAGGAGCTTGGAGAGTGGAGTAGGTCGGGTTGTGCCGAACCACTATAAAATTTCCAGTGTCAATTTCTCTATCCCTATCTTATTTCATTTTTGCAATTAAGTTATTATTTTCTAGCATTAAATTATTTACTCTTTTATGTTTGTTTAAATTGGTAGTTTGTTTAAATTGTTCTTATTCTTTACCAATCTTGTTCTTAGAATTAAATAGGGTGTTCAAAATTGGTGGTTTTAATTTCTTGTTTGATTTATTGTTTAAATTAATTATTGCAAAAAGTGTGTTAATTTGTTTATTTGAGCTCACCTTAGTAAAAAAATTTATAAAGTTTAGAAAAATCCTATTCACCCCTCTAGGGTTGCCATACCGATCCTACAGTAACGTGGTCCAAGTTGAGTCTCCATGTGTAGTAGGTTGAATTGGTGTTCCCTTTTGTCCAAGACCAACCATCTATCAAGAAAACCATTTATAGACTTTCAGAAGGTGCTACACTTGGACTTTCAATGGTTAAGAAGCTGTGAATTTTTTTATCTTATCATGCATATGAAGGTTCCCAACTCCCCATTTGGTTACATCTCCAAAATAATAGACATATTGAGTATGGCTTTGATAATTCTCACCCGTGTGAATCAAAGGATACACCCACATATATAGGTAGAAGTTCATAACATACTTAAGGTTGAGATCAAGATGTAAGTGATAATCCTATTGATATAAATTGTATTTTTTATAAACTATCTTATAAGGAAATCAGAAATGTATTATTGTTTAGTCTTATACAATTACTTTGCATATAATACCTCCATTTACATCTCTTTCCATGACGATTTGGATAATACCCTCTCTAACATTGTAAAATAGATCGTATCAATAATGTGATCAAAGTCTCCAATTCTATGGATATATTGTAGACTATTTAAGCTACATTTTAAACTAGATATCCTCCTGTTTGTACACGTTACATACCTAGTTTAATATTACATTTGATGACTTCGAAGTGTTCAAGAATTAAATGCTATAATTAAAGACAAGAGAAATATACTAAAATAAGAGTTTATCTTATTTATATTCAAAATTTTGCAATAAGATTACATGGGTTTAGGGGCATATATAAAGTTAAATGCCCTAAGGGTGAGATTGATAAGTAACTCTTAGGAAATTGGATCTAACAACCTTGCTAACAAACAAGACCTTTAGATCTAAAACCCAAAAACCCCAAAATCAAGATGATTTCATCCCAAGGAAGAAGATAGAAACGGATTTACCTTGTTGATCAAATATCTTAAGGCAAGAAAACTTGTTTGAGATTCGAATCACTCCACAAGCAAGAATGATCAAGTCAAGCTTGAATGATTCTAAGCATGCAACCTAAACTACATAGAATTGCAAAGAAACTTAGCTCTAGGCTAAAAGAAAGCACAAATGCTCTTTTTACTACATTTTCCAAGTCTCCCTCCCCTTTAAGTACAACTTACATGGCTTTATATAGCCTCAAAATCAACCCTAGAGTAACCTATGGTCCATTGAAGAGTTGTAACTTTCATGCCCATCAATACCATAATGTCCACTAGCTAAATTGTAACTTAAAACATTGAAAACAAAACTTTAAAACTGAAAATTACATTGAAATCCCCATATATCCGAGAATTGATCTTTCAATCAACCCACTTAAGATTTGTAACCTTCCATGCATAAATGAAGCCTCATTTGAAGTAGATTGCCTTGTTGCATAAATGAAACATAACTTGTCTTTGATCAAGCATGAATTGCAGTTGAATTCATTAAATGCATCTTGAGTTCGTCATAAATGAAGTTTGACTACATTTAATTCAACTTCATTTTGAAGCTTTTCTTTAGACTTGAATGGCATGGTAGGATTCATATCAGAGATCATCACCAAATCTCTTCCACAATTTTAAAGACAAGAACAATAATGTCTTTCCCTTATCTATCTATCTCTATCTAGATAAGGTACACACTTATCAAAGATATATATATATATATATATATATATATATTTTACAATATGTGAGGTGAGAGATTTGAATTTCTGACATTTTGGGTCTAGTGTATACATTTTATGTCAGTTGAGCATGCTCATGTTGCCACTTATCAAAGTTATATGTATATGACTGTTGAAAGTGTGTGATGTTTGAGAAGAAACAATTCACTTGTATATTGAGAACTCTTGAAGAAACTACTAACATAGTCACAATTTTATCTCAAACTCTCTTTGTTTTATTTCTTCTTCACACACTTGCTACTAACACATCAAAGACATCCTATTTGTAGGACTCCAATGAAATAATCTAGATCCCATAATAAATCTCATCCTATGAGTCTTTACATGTATATCATCCATAATTAATTCATCTTAAAAACTAAATACATGAATATATTTAATCAAATGTTGATTCAAACTAAATACATGAATATATTTAATTAAATACTGATTCAAACTAAATACATGAATATATTTAATTAAATACTGATTCATGTATACGTATAATGTATCTAGAATTAAAAAACGTTTAATTTTCAACAATAACAACTTCTTTTTATTTGTTTTGTAACTGCTTTTAAGTTTGTTGTATTGGCATTACATGCATGGGTAGAAAAACCTTTAGGCACCCTCAACCAAATCTACGTTGTTTATTTAACTTTCAACCTCAAACATAAATTTATCCAACATATTCCTATTTAGCTTACCCTTTCTCAAAAACTTGAAACACACAATTTCTTTAAAAAAATTTCAAGAAAAATTTCTTGGAGAACATATTTTTTATTTTATGTTTATCTTCCCTTTTCCTTTTATACCCAACAAAAATTTTCTTCTTCCAGAATTAAGGTTTGTGAACAGTGATTTCAATTCGAAATCCAAACTTGAATACAAATTTTCAAACAAATCTAAATTTTTATAATTTGATAACCACCTTAGGATTAATCAATTTCATCCTGTTCAACAATGGAACTCCATAGAAAGGTGGTGTTGATACTTTATTTGGTTTTAAGAACTTTAACTTTTGAAACTTATTGGGTGGATGGAGCATATTCCCAAGTGCCTTGTTATTTCATCTTTGGTGATTCTTTGGTTGATAATGGAAATAATAACAACAACAAAGGGGTTGCTAGGGCTGATTACAAGCCATATGGCATTGACTTTTCAAAGGATATGATACCCACTGGGAGGTTTACCAATGGTCGAAACATTGCTGATTTCATCGGTTTGCATTCTCATTGAATTAATTATGTTAATTTCGTATTAATTTCATTTATATTATGATTTATTTAAGAACTATTTCTTGATCTAAGAGTATAGATATGTTTTATTAGTATGTAAATTCGCTATTATGATGCGTTTTTAGGTCAAGCAATCATTTCAATAAAATTTATAATCGTTATTTTTGTTCTCTATGATTTCTTCTCTATCTAAGTTTACACGTGCTAATCCATATATGGAAACATATTATTGTAACTCTCTCTATATATTATGCTTCATTTTGAGGTACATAAGATGAGATAATAACACTTTTCATTTTTTTCCAGCTGAATTTTTAGGTTTTGACAATTACATCCCACCATTTAAGAATACAACAGGTTGGAACATTCTCAAAGGAATAAATTATGCATCTGGAGCAGCAGGAATTCGTGATGAAACTGGAATGACACAGGTAATTATTTTAGAATAAAACTTGACTATATCTAAACAAAAAAAAAAAAAAAAAAATTGACTACACACCCAATAAGTTGGAGCTTCTAGTTTCTTACGTACTTTTCATTCTTTTAGTCTACTTTTCGTTAATAAAGCTAAAGCTTAGTTATTAAGCAAAACGTAGGAGTAAAACTTTTTTTTTTTTCAAAAAAGATTTTTTTTTTAGTTCAGCAACATTTGTGGGTGCGGGTTTGAATCTCTGATCTCTTAATGGTCGAGGGTATATGCCAATTACTGCAGAGCTATGCTCACTTTGACAAAAAAAAAAAAAAATTTAGACAATCTATTGTGGAAGTACTTATTTAGTATTGCATTAATGATATGATAGTCATTTTTACACGTATGAAAGAGAGATTTAAAAAAAAAATTGACCATGCATCTAAATTAAATAATATCTTCCATTCATTTTCAGAATGAGGTTTATGTGAACAAATATTTGAGGTTACATTTGGGTATAATTTTTATTACAAATTTAACGTAATATTAATTCAATGGATTTATAATAGTAGTTTACACAAAAACTTATAGAGAACATTAAAAAGTATAAAATGAATAAAGTAAAAGATTATATTTTTCAATCATTATGTTATGATCCTAACTATATGAGGACAATTAATTAATGATCTCTTTTATGTTTACAGGGAGAAAGATCAAGCTTAAACAAGCAATTAACACACCATAATTATACAATTTCAGAAATGCATGGGTTATTGGGAAACAGCAGCACTACTACAGCTTATCTTAAAAGATGCTTGTACATGGTTAATATTGGTGGCAATGATTATCTTAATAATTATTTTATGCCACTTTCCTACAAAACTAGTGTCCAATTTACTCCACAACAATATGCTATGGCTCTAAACAAACAGCTCTCTGACCAATTGAAGGTTAGCTTCTACAATTGTGGACTTCATTTTTACTTTACTTTGCTTCCATGTTTAAGTGAGGAACTTATTCATAGAAGAAATGGTTAAAAGACTCTCTTTGATATTACATTTTTTACTTGTTTAATAACATTTTCATTTTTAGTTTTCTAATTTTAGCTTATTTAAATATAGTTTTGATTTTCATTTTAAAAAACTACTTCTAATTTAAAAAAAAAAAAAAATGTTTCAAGACTTTTT
Source organism: Trichosanthes truncata (assembly GCA_033996785.1). Taxonomy (NCBI): domain Eukaryota; kingdom Viridiplantae; phylum Streptophyta; class Magnoliopsida; order Cucurbitales; family Cucurbitaceae; genus Trichosanthes; species Trichosanthes truncata. Next base: position 27,855,172 of record JAWPNB010000004.1, on the reverse strand, counting down.
TTAAATTATTATTTTTTCAAAAGGTAGCTACGATTTTAAAAATAGTTTAGAAAGTAAAGAAATCATTAGCAAACAAGTTTAATTTCAATTAAAAAAAATAGTAACATACACTTTTGATCCTTGAGACTTGAATTTAGTTTCTATTTGCCTCTTGAGTTTTCAAAACTAACCATAAGATTTGAATTCAGTTTTTATTTAGTTCTTGAAGCTTCAAAAGTAACATATATAATCCTCGAGTTTTGAATTTTATTTTTAATTGGTCCCTAAAGTTTGAAATTGATTTCGAATTGGTCCTTGAGTAGAGTTGACCTAATCGAATGGTGACGTGACAATTAACACATATGCTAACTAAACTTTGTTGATATGAATTTTTAAATAAGTTATTTTTTTTCTATTTTTTATACTTAGGATTCAATTAAAAACCGATTTTACACTTCAGGGACCAATTAGAAACCGATTTTCATACTTCTATGGACCAAACATATTACATTTGAAACTTCAATAGAAACTAAATTCAAATATATCAACGACTAAAAGTGTTAGTTTTGGAAACTCAGGACAACGACAAATAAAAACTAAGTTCAAATCTCATAAATCAACCTTATCGGAAAGATAAAAAAAAAAAAGACCATCAAAAGTTTAAAATATAAAAAACTGAAAACGGATGCATGGTATAATAACATGTTGTTTATTTTGCCTTTGAAAATGATAAAAAATCAATATTAATATTGTTGGAAAATATATTGTAGACACTATATGGGGAAGGAGCTAGAAAGTTTGCGATTTTCGGAGCAGGGCTCATAGGGTGCAGTCCATATGCAAAGTCTGCCTTTGATCACAAAGGATCTCCATGTGTTGACCACATCAACGTTGCCATTCAACTTTTTAATATTGGCCTCAAGTCGCTTGTTAATGATCTTAATACCAATTTAGCTGGTGCCAAGTTTATCTTCATTGACGTCTTCAACATTGCTCTTCATGATACTTCAAATCAAGGTAAAACCTATCTTACCATATATTAATTTTTATTCATGCACTTTTAATTTACGTATACGGTCTCTATATTTTTAATGATGACGATTCCAAGTATTAGCTACGTTCTATTGGTTAGTTATGTGATTAATATCTCTCTTCATTTTTAAAAGAAGTAAATGCATGATATATCATGTTAGGGAGAAATTACTGGAGGAGGTCGCTACAATATGGTTGGCAGTTTTGCACTATTGAATGTATGAGACAAAAACAATAAAAATATTTTGAATCTATATCCAGTAGTTATTAGGGGACAAACAAATGTTCGAATCTATATTCAAGGATTATTAGGTGGATGCCTCATTCAATAATTTGTCCACACGTTATGCCATCAAATTTGCATGTACATGTAGTGCTGACTGTATGGTTATTTTTTGTGTTGACTGAAAGTATAAAGTATTAATTGAATGCGAGGAGACAGAGTATGAACAAATAAAAAAGAAGAGGAAACAAAATCAAATTCTTTTCTTTTACATATCTATATACATCCTTTACATATTTATATAATTATCCTCTTTATCCTTACTTGTCTATTTTACTCATCTATAAAAAATATATATTATATAGTTTAGTTAAAGGGTATATTTATATAGATAGAAAATATTTTATCTTATATAGATAGAAATTGATAGGTATGAATATGTTAGATACATGTGACTCGATTGGTGAAATAGTATCTCTCTCTAAAAAAACATGTTTTTTTTTACCACCGCACAAAGGTTAACACTCAAGATTTATGCTCTAATTTTCTTGATTTTCTTCAATTCCTTAGATCTAACATGATAACAAATAACAAACCATAATTCAATCCAAAATTCTGAGATACTAGCAATGTATAAATGCAAATACTAAGCACAAAAAGTGTGCTAACAATAATAAAATCCTCTTCATTTAAAAATAGAAAACTACTTTTTTTTTTTTTTTTTTTGAGGTAAAATAGAAAACTACTTTGAATCATGATTCCAATCAACCTCCATATATATATATTTTTACGCGTATTTTATGCAACTCCTTCAAATAAATTTAGTAGTCTCTCCCCTATACATAATTTTTCAAGAACTTCTATGGTGTTCATCTATTTAAATAATTGGTTACTTCGGGTGTGTTTCTTCAATGTATTTTCTTTTGGTTTATGAATTATAATATTAACTAAAAGTACAAATTTACAGGTCAAATTATTAAGGACACTCCTTGTTGTGAAATTCGAGCTGATGGGCTACAGTGTACTCCATTTGGAAAAGTATGCGCCAATAGAACAGAATATATTTTTTGGGATGGAGTTCACCCAACTGAGATTGGAATGAGGACATTAGCAAGCAGAGCTTTCAAAGCCCAACATCCTAACGATACTTACCCCTTTGATATTAACCATCTAGCTCATCTCTAAACATGCATGTACTCTCAGAAAGGATACACATACAAGTTTTAATATAAAGTACTTCTAATTAATAGGGTGACAATATGCCCAAAAGTTACTTTTTTTTTTGTTTTCTGAAAAAATCAAGATGCTTAAAGGAATATCATCTAAAATTTCATGTTGTCTTATATCAACGGTGTTGGGAGAAAAATAATATAATAATAATATGCGAGCGGAAGCGATAAAACTAAAATATTAAATCTCTTATTCTACAGGATAAGCCAATCAAACAAGAGTCACAAATAACAAATATAAAAAGATAGGGAAAAAGAGAACGACATCCAAATTTATACTGGTTTGCCCCAAACTCGAGACTATGTCCAACCTTCTGCAACTGCAAGTTCTACTATAATGAGAGATTATAAAAAGCCTCAAACTCGCGCTACAAACTAACCTTCAATAGCCTAACAATGGTTATTGACTTCCAAGTATCACAACATGACAGCTTGGGATTAACAATAAAGAAAAAACCCTCAAACCGAAAGGAGAAAAACTCTCTTTTTTGCACGAAAATACACTCTGTATTTCTCACCAAATGCAAAGGTTTTCTCTCAATTTTCTTCTTAATTTTTCATCTTGCGGCAAAGCATAATAACACACACATATATATGTTACTGAAAAACCTAAATCACGTTAATTGGCCAAGGCCCAAATGATTCCATCAAATTATTTTGGCTCCACCAAAATACTTAACAAACTGTAATATCAAATCAGAAATATAAATAAGGTTTACAATTTTAAAACAAGGTGTCCCTTATGTGCATGAATCGAATGCCTTATATATAAAAGATTAATTTTCAAATTCTTATTTGGTGAAAATCTCATTAGGGTAGTTTTTTCCCTTTTGGTTTATAAAAAAGGACTGTTGTGTGGAACGTTACCTTCCATTCATCTTTCTCATGGTATTAAATTTTCGTCGACACGATATTTCCATCGATATTTTCACATGTCTATGGGTTCAACATCGACATAAGGGGAGAATCGATATTTCCACTATACCGTACAAAATTGATGAAATATTAAAAAAAATAGTAAGAAAATATAACTTAATGTGAATATAATATTGTAACAAGTATTTTAACTCATTTAAAAAGTGTAAAATGTTCATTTGTTAATTTAAATATTTTTTTTGAATTTTTTGTTTTTAAAATTTTTCTAGAAATATCCATCGATATCGACATTTTATCGATATTTCCATTGACATTTCCATAAAATTGAGACTTCGACATTTCCGTCGACATCGACATTTAAAACCTTGATCTTCCTTACTATGTCTTGACTAAAAGAATTCTAGTGGAAGTAAATATTCTCTTTTGGCATAATCTAAATGAAGAGAATGATTCTTTTAACTTAGATGGTTGCCTAGAGTTAGGAAGATAGAATATTTCCAATGGCTAGAATAGCTAGAGAAGGAGAAAACATTTCTCTTACTTTCTATCTATTATATTGAGCAGTACTCTGTTCTTTATATACAACTGAAATCCCCAAGATTTATTGAATACTCAAAAGAATAAAAGAAATGTTCTAACTGAATGGCCATATGACTAAAACTAAAAATGAAATAGAATAGAAGATTCTAGAGGCTGGCTGATTTGTTTCCTTTTCTCAAATCTTCATCTTTTTATTATTTTTGGAAGACTCAAAACGATGTGTTTTGTTGTTTAGCTTAACATAGAGAGAGTGGTTAACTTAGCCTTTCACATAATTTATATTTATAGATCAGTTCTAACTCCAAGAAGTTTGTAAACGTAACTCTTCATTAGATAAATATGCGGAAAAGAAGCCTCATTTTTCAATGGGTAGTTGGCCACATGGGTAATAAATACCTTGTTTGTAATGCACCCACTTTTTTCTAACTTAGCTTTTAAGTGAAAACATTATGATTTCTCCTATTTATTTTTTATTCAAACACAAAACTTAATCCAATTTCCAGACAAACTAAGAAAGAAACTATTGACAACTTTATTGAACTAAATCTAGCAAGTATAACATTTATTCACATAAATAAAAAATGGGAAACATCAACTAAAAACTTATTAAAAATCAATTAAAGTACGACTTAATAAGCAACCTACTATTTTAATGTAATAAACAACTCTAAAGTTTAACTCCCTAACTCTACAAGAATAAAGGGAATAAACAAATTAGCAATTCTAATAGACTTTTGCCTTGAGGATCCTTCTATGGATGGGACTGTGGGAGTACCAACCATACCTTAAGGACCGATCACAAGATCTCGTGCTAAAAAGCTTCAAGAAATGATGGTCAAGGTCATTCAAGGGATCATGAGTTCCATACATGAATAAAAAAGGGAAGTGAGAGGCAACAATTGACAAAGTATCAAGTAAAGATCAAACTCACGGAGGAAGACATGCCCATAACGCTTGTGGCCCTTGCATGCCCACGATGAAGTTGATAGCACCTTAATTGTGCTATTTATTCTCTCTATTTTGTGCTAGTTTCGTTACTCACGAGCTTAAATTGTCTATTTTGTAGAGTTTGAGCAACTTGGAGCTATTAAAGAAACTTTGGATGAATTGGGAACATATGGGAGCGATTCGAGCCTAAACCAAGCCTCCTAGTCAAGAGAAGAAGCAAATCAAGTCAGAAGACCAGAGAGGAAACCGTCTAGACGCCACTTTGGGCGTCGAGTTGCCGTTGCATATACATTCAAAGGTTGAAGACCCAAGGGTATAATGTCTAGATGCTACTTCAAGCATCTAGACGCTAGTTCGAATCACCAAATGAAGGCTTGCTCGACGCTAGGCCATGCTCAACGTTGGTAGCGTCGAGACGCTACTTATGGCATCTTGATGCTACTCGATATGCTGCAATATTTTCTTAATTTGAAAAGGGTAGCATCTACGCTACCCTCTGGCGTCTCAATGCTGCCCCGTTGGCTATTTATAGATCTCTTTCTCTATGGAAAATGTGTGTTATATTTTAGGTTGATTGTTAGACATTCTCTAGAAGGTTTTTCTTGGACTTTTCAATTCTACTTTGCAAACATCGAACCATGGTGAATTCTTGCTATATCGTCATTGTAGAAATGCCTTGAATGTGTTATCTGGCACTCCAAATGATTAAGTATGGGGGTCTCACTGCCTGGTCAGTGAATCGGGGTCCAGGGGAGAAATGCCCTAGTTTTGGGAGTTCAGGGGCACAATGTGACCCTCGATGGGGGCTCTTGCCCCCGAAACTTAAGTTATATGGAGATTATATTTTCAGTTTCCATTTTTGGGCTTTTTGGGCCTATTCTGTTTAGGATTTAAGAGGGGTGCCATATATAAACTCTTATCTGCAAATATCTTTCTATATTGTGTATTCTGTTGCTCCTCGAGATAATAAAATGATTTATCCTTCTGCCCGTGGACATAGCTAACATACCGTTAGTGAACCATGTAAATTTGTGTGTCGATTTTATTTTTTTGTTTCTTTGCTTATCGTTTGTTCGTAACAGTCATGAGTGGCTAAAGTTCGTGTTTCTAATTCGAGAGTCAGTTCAAGTCCAATGGTAGATTGTGAGGCTTCGAGCTAAGTTTATTTCAATTATTTCATCTAAGTATTTCTTTGTTCCTTGTGTTAATTTATATGAGCTTTCTTTGATTGAATTGACATCTAAATTGTATAGATTGCTTGTATGCATGCTATGTATGTTTTTCGTGATCCGTAATTGTCATGGATGCATGCTTAATTTTAGTAGCAATAGGGTTGTTTCATGTGTGTATAGTTTAGGATTTTCCTCAAATTACATAGCTTGCATGATAGACTCTAGGGACTAAAAGAAACATATTGATTAGGTGTAGCTATCTTGCTTAATTAAGTTTGCTTTAGTCGTCTCATCGCCCTTAATGCTATTGTTCTAGTTAATATGGAACGCTATCGTGCCCAGTTAATTAGACAATAAGAATTGGTTTAATGCTTTATTAAAACTTATTAGACTAGAAGATTAATACTTATCACGAATTTTTCGAATAAGTAGACTAAGTACTTAGGTGTTTAATTGAGTTACCTTTAGTAAGCCCGAGATCAGTAAACTATTGAACAAGACTCCCTTGAATTTGAAATTTTGGTATGATCGATTTTTCCTCTTTTTTTACTCGTTTATCTTTATTCTCAATTGCAAACCAAAATAACCCTACTTGTTTTATTTTCTTTTGCAAGCCTATCTAAGAGAAACTAATACATTGGTTCCCCTGGGTTTCAACCCAGTACCACTTGCTCCACATGCTTGTGAGATCAGTTTTATTTTGGCGGGCTTCGACAACCTGACCACAAGCTTGCCGCACACACCAACAAGCCGATATGCATCAACAAAGGCTTGTTAACCTTATAATGTTAGGCATACTAACAACACCATTAACTTCGCAAGCACATCCTTGGTGGACTACCTTGTGCACACATTAGGCCTATGCCTCGCCCCTTGCACGAATATCACATGCACACACCAGCTGCTCACGCTTGACACACACGTCTGCAACCCCATCACTGACAATGCACATCAACCTTGTGAGTATGCTCCCGTGCATGCACGTTGCTCTGTTAGCTGGTTAATTTAATGCCTGCTTGCCTATTTGTTTGTTGTGTACCCCACACCAACCACCTACACCCTTATGCCTATTTGTTGCATGCCCTAACATAAGCCCTAGCTGCTTGCCTTGTCTTGCTGCCTAAGAAGATGCCATATATAATTTAGGAATATTTTTGTTAGATTTTTCTCAAGTTTTATTTCATTTTCATAAGACAATATTGAATATCTTGTAAGATTGGAAATATCTTCTTTTAATAATGTAGCAAAAAATAACTGGCAACAAGTGTATGAGTCAAATTTTAATACAAATGATGAATGTAAAAGTGTCAAGTTTCTTGCACGCCCTAGAAATCTTCAAGCTTGATTGGTCCTCAGACTTGTGGAGGGCTTCGACTTTCAATTGAAAACAAGTTATTTCTATTCAAAGATTTAACCATCAAGGTTAGTCCTTTCTACTTCCCTTTGAGTGATTCCTTGTGTGTGTACTATGCATTATCGTCTGTGTTTAGGAGGTATTTATTTTTACAAGAGTTGCCTAAGCCACATATGGTAGAGTGAATACATCATTTGGTATCAGAGCTTTCTTGGTGTCTTTTATTTGTATTAGTAGGGCTTGATAGTACTCGATTAGCATGATACTTGCTTGATAGGACTGAGCAATGTTATAATCATCTGGTAACCCAATGAAGGGTCTGAACTCATCCTAGTAAGGTTCTGAATTGATACAGGAGTGTGATGATCGTGTTGTTAAGAACCAAGATGATAGAAGAGAGAACGCAACATCAAGTTTAGAGGACATTGGCCTAGTGTAGAGGTAACGTTGAGTTATAGGGCTTGGCTCAAAATAGAGGCAAGTCGACTAGGTCGTGAGTGAGTTGAAATGCTCGTACGAACTATGTACATGGTCAAGGTATGTTTAGCTTTACATGAAGTGATGCTTGGTTGAGAACGAAAAACCTCGTCTAAGGTCTGATGAAGCCACAAAGAGTCCCAAAAATAATATTGGAGCTAAAGCTCCCTTTGAGGCTAACCATGATCAAGTTAAAATTATGGTGCCTATGTGGTTTGAATGGAGTATAATCATGATACCTATGATCCCAATCCTACTATAAGAGAGTGGGTTGAGGCGCCCTACCTAGTGAGCAAGCATCAAGCAAGCACATCGACATATGTGTGTTTTGTTAGATAGAACAAAGTAAGAGTCGAGACAAAAGTGCCGTGACGCAACCAAGGAGGATGATATGCGACTTGACACATCAAAACGAAGTACTCAAGAAAGTATAACTAAGATGCAAGCAAGATTGGAAGCATTGGTGGCATTGACAATGTTAGTGACAGACTTAATAGGGGCCAAATAACGCTCGAGCCATAGCCTCAAAATTTGAGGTTTCGTCAGAGTTAAGTGCATATGAGTGAAAGATGCAAGCATGCAAATGTTGTGTCAAACGAAGATCAAACATGTGCTCCACGTTGGCATGTGACTCCTTGCCACTTTTGATGTGCATGGGTGACACCTTTAAAATGCCTTAGAATGTACCTCAAGGGGGGAGGCATGGTATTGGCTCTCGACCATTTCTAGACCATGGCATGGTGCATGGTTCAAGTGAGCCACCTCATGGCACATGCGTGCGTCATGGTATGAGTGAGCATTGTAGGACAAGTGTCTCAACTGACTTCCTGTAAGGATGGGAAACTTAAAAACAGTATAAGGTGGCACGATGTGCTAGAATTACGCCTTATCTTAAGGATTAGAGGTTACAACATGGGTTCGAGCTCCAACACGGTATGCTTAATGGACATGGCATGGATGCAAATGTCGTTGTGTCTCTAATGACACTCAACTAGTGCTATCTTAGACCCTATTATTTAGCTAGTTTTGATGCCTTTTTATGTTGATTTTCTAAAATTCGAGCATTTGAGACAAAATCAGAGTGCTTGGGCTAATTATGATGATTTCGGAGCCACTTTGGAGCATTTTAAATATCCAAGAAAAGAAACTTGAAGATTTGGCATAAGGGCCCGGAGAGCATCTTGACACCTTGTTTTGGAGTTCAAACCCGAAAGCAAGCATCAAGACCCTGCCCTCTGACATCTCAATGCTACGACGTTGGATTTCTGTCAACCAAAACACGCACACGCGCATTTGGGAGATTGTTTATGTTTGGAGCATTTTAATGCTTGAAGCCCGCATGTCAGAGTGACACCATTTTCAAGGTAGTATCTCGATACTGCTTATAGTGTCTCAACTTTATAACGTTGGCAATATAAGTTCATCTTATTCTCTTAGTGCAAAAGGAGCCAATTTTGAGGGTTTTTAACATAATCTCTATTCAACGCTCAAATTTGGGAATTTTGGAAGAAGGATTGGAGCTTTGTTGAAGATCTTGGAGCTTGGAGTTGTGAAGATCACCACGGAAATGCAGAATCAACCTTTGTTTGAGCATTTTCTTTCCTTTTCCTTTAATTTTAGTTTCTTGATTAGGTTGTAATTAGGAATTTATGGATATTACTATAATTATAAGTAGTTAATTCCTAAATTCTATGGGTTTAATGTAGCTAATTATGTCGCTACAGGTTTTTATTTTTATTTTTAAATGTCTCATGTTTTATTGATCACTATTCTTAAATTAAATAATGAGTAATAATTATGAGTGACATAAAGGCATTCAAAATTTATTTGAATTTGATTTGGCATCCCAAAATAAATTCATCACCTCAAGATTATTGGAGAATCAATATCTTGAATTTCCAATTTCCATCATAGGAAAGTTTTTTTTAAAAAAAAAAAAAAGCAAAAAGTTTGGTTTATTAATTTTAAAAAATATGTGAGAAAATAATTATTTTTAAGGAGACTCTTTAATATTTTGTTTATTTTTAAAGAAGTGACATTTTTATGGAAAAAGCAATTTTAGATTTGATTTCAAGTTTTGAAAAGAAAGTTAATGAGATATTTAAAAAAAAAAAACAAAGTTTCCTTTAAAAAAATATATTTTTTTTGTATTTTTTTTTATGATGAAGATTGTTGTGTGCTTTTATGAAGGAAAACTTCAAAATTAGAAAAGTCAAAGTTTCCTAAAAAGAACTTTCCATTATAAAAATGCTTTTTTATGAATATATTTTTTATTTTTTTTAAAAGAGAGTTTTTTTTTGTTTTTGTTTTTGTTTTTGTTTTTGTTTTTCAAATAAGGAAAACTTCAATTTTAGAAACATCAAATATTTTCCCTTTTTAAGGAACTTCCTTTTTTTAAAAAAGCTTTTCTTAACCTGCCTTATATAGGTAGTAACTATCAATTCTTTTAAGCTTTTCTTAACCATGCCTTATATAGCCTCAGGATCCCTCTCATTTCGATGTGGTGTCAGTTCATTCATGTACCATTCCTAACTCGGGTGTCACATGAAGAAATCGATTGTGTAGAAGGAAACATCATCAACACCAACAACACAGATTTACCTCATCACACTCAATATACTCTGCACAACTCTTGAAATTCATTTGATTTCTCTTCCCTTCTTGATATAGGCAATAATCTCCACATTGATTTGAGTTTATGTCCTGCAGGTACAACAAATGATCTGTTGACAAGTTGCTCAATTCACATTCAAGGACAACTAAACACTATGGATGTACCAACCACACATGAGGTGGAACCTACTCCATCACCCCAAAACAACCAAAAATATTAGATGATCACCAGACATGAGATAAATAGAAATGCCAACCTTGATCGAGATCTATCCAGAGCAACAACCAATTGAGAAATTCAAAAAGACATCTTCTATCTAAGTGAATCAAAGGAAACATAACCTAAGAACTTCAAACTAATTTTATCCCAAGATCATTGGGAGAAGGCTATGGAGGAAGAAATGAGCGCTCTATCCAACAGAACCACACTCAGCAACTTGTACCACGACCACAAGATCTTAATGTCGTTGAATTGAAATGGATTTTCAAAATCAAGTACAAGGAAGATGGGACTATCGATCGTTACGAGGTTTGTCTAGTTGCACAAAGATACACTCAAGTTGAGGGATTAGACTATGAAGAAACATTTAGCAAACCCACTATAATTAGGTTGATTCTTTCCTTTGCTACTAGCTTGAACTAGCCTTTGCATCACTTAGATGTTAAAAACACATTTTTGCGTGGTTGCTTAAAAGAGGAAGTATGTATGGAACGACGTCCAGATTTTGTTCACTCCTCCTTACCTCATATTATGTTTGTAAACTTAAAAAATAAATTTATGGTTTCAAATAGACCCCTAGAGCCTGGTTTAATAGACTTGTTGCCATCTTCTTCGTATTGGTTTCACATGTAGTCGTGCTAATCCTTCCCCTTTATCTTGAGAAATGAATCTAACCTAACACTTATGTTAATATATGTTAATGATATCATCCTTACAGGTAATAACCTCACTCACATTCAACAACTCATACATACCCTGAGCTCTAAATTTGCCTAAAAAAACCTAGGAACATTGCATTACTTCCTCGATATAGAAGTCAAACCTACTTCTAAGGGAATCATGTTAACACAAGGCTAATATGCTCAAGATCTACTCACCGAGTCTAAAATGTTGGGAGCATCACTTGTTGTAACACCTTTATGGCCACCTCAACACAAAAATTACCTGGAGATGCACAACCTACTAAGGCTCACTCATATAGAAGTATAGTTGGATTGTTGCGTTATCTCACCCTCACACACCCATATATTGTTCAAGCTATGAACAAAGTTTGCTAGAAACTACAAAGCCTAATGGTCAAGGACCCAAAGGTGGTAAAAAGAATACTTCACTATGTGAAGGTGAGCCATCCTTAACAAGGAATTTGGTCACCTCCAGTGTTGAAGCAGAAGCAGCCTTGAAGATGAGCCATCCTTAGCAAGGAATTTGGTCACCTCCAGTGTTGAAGTAGAAGCAGCTGTGAAGGTGAACCATCCTTAGTAAGGAATTTGGTCACCTCCAATGTTGAAGCAGAAGCAGCCATGAAAATAATAAAGGAGACATACATGATTGTTATAAACAAGATTTACCTTGTAGTAGATATAGGCGTTCTCCTTTGAAAAAAATATTTGTAGGCCCTTGTAAGTAATGCAAATATCTGGAAAAAAGAAAAAGAAAAAGAAAAAGTTTGTCAAAATAAAAAAAATAATAATAACAAAAATGCAAAGAAAAAGGGAAAATTCTAAGAATGGCTAAAAAGAATTGGTTGTTTTGGTTAATGGCCATCCGATTTTTCTTTTTAATTATGGCCACACGTGAGGTGCACGTGTGGCGTTTCTTTTTTCAAATCCCCATTTTGTCCTCGTACACTAAATCTCTCTCTTATTTTATTTAAACTGTATTTAATCTGTATTTTGAAATATTTACATTGCAGTTATTATCTTTATATTTATTTTTTCGATTCTCTCTCTCCAAGAAAATCTTCTTCTCTCCGAAATTCTCTCTCCCCCAGACAATCATTTTCTCTTCAAATCTAAATATCTCTCTCCTATTTTATTTAAACTATATCTAATTTGTATTTTGAAAGATTTACATTGCAGTTAGTATCTTTATACTTATTTTTTCGATTCTCTCTCCCCAAGACAATCCTCCTCTCTTCGAATCTTAAGCCATTGGTATTTTTTCGGTAACCATCGCTGCTGCAGAAGTTAATTTCATGCGCGTAATTGTTCAGTTGCTTCCTTCTCCATTCTCCGAAATTCTCTCTCCCTAAGACAATGCTCCTCTCTCCTCTCTCTAAATCTTAAGCCATCGGTATTTTTTTGATTTTCTCTCTCCAAGACAATCCTCCTCTCTCCGAATCTCAAATCTCAAGCCATCGGCACCGTCGCTACTGGATAAGCCAATTTCAGTAATTGTTCAGTCGCTTACTTCTCAACTTTCTGATAGTTCGAACAACGATTCAGAGCTTTTTGGAAGCTTAGAAGGTGATTCGTAGGAATCTTCAAGGCTTGGAGTTGAGTTGCTATGCTTGGTGAAGGCAATGCTGAAGAAGATGAAGAGCAAAGTGTTAGTAGGGGACAAGGTGATTGTTGGTTCCATTGATGGGGAAGACATAGAGGGGTCGCGAACTTGCCTTGGATTCTATTCATGGTCCACCTACAGCTCAAGAAGTAGATGAGTTCGTGGTAGTGTTCGAACTTTTTGTTTTTTTATGTACGGTGTATTTCTCTGTAGGTATTTTGTTCTGTTGATTTTTACTCTATATTTATTTAAGACACATACATAGCTCAAGGGGTAGATGAGGTCGTGGTAGTGTTTGAACTTTTTATTTTTTTTATGTACGGTGTATTTCTCTGTAGGTCTTTTGTTCCGTTGATTTTTACTCTATATTTATTTCAGACACATATACAACTCAAGAGATAGATAACAATGGTAGGTTAGGTATAACAAACTACCTAATTTAAACTCTAGAATAAAGAAACTAAATCTATTTATATTTTATTATATTTGTACCTTGTATCTTCTCAAAATATCGGATTATATTTTAAAAAAATGTGTAAATACGTTAATCTTCGTTATTTTTGGGTTACTTTTATTTTTAGTATTTCAGATTGCATGTCATTTTATTGGTTTGTTAATCTATTGTTTTAACTAATTTTTTAATCTTTTTGTTATGCAATCAATTTTTAATTGCTATGTATTTTTGTTTGAATTGTAGATAATCTGTTTGAATTAGGTATTTTGTTCAGTTGATTTTTACTCTATATTTTTTTCAGGTAGGTTTATGTATAACAAACTATCTAATTTAAACTCTAGAATAAAGAAACCGAATCTATTTATATTTTATTATATTTGTACCTTGTATCTTCTCAAAATATCAGACTATATTTTAAAAAATGTGTAAATACGTTAATCTTCGTTGTTTTTGAGTTACTTTTATTTTTTAGTTTAGTATCTCATATTGCATGTTATTTTGTTGGTTTGTTAATCTATTATTTTAACTACTTTTTTAATCTTTTTGTTATGCAATCAATTTTTAATTGCCGTTTATTTTTGTTTGAATTGTATATAATCTTTTTGAATTTTGAATTTTTGTTTGGTTTATGAATCCTAACAACTTTTGTTGTTTAGATTACCAAATGTATCTATTCAAATTTAGATTTTAATTTTAAATTAAATTTAATTACCCGATAATTAGGGAATCTTAGTCATGGAAGTGGTTAGGGGTAATCTGGTCATTTAATAATTACTAATTAAAATTATGAATAATGATTTGGCCATTTTTAAAAAATTAAAATGGCTCGGCCATTTTTCAAAACGTGAAATAAAAAATGGCCATTTGCGTAGTCAGCCCAAAAAAAAAAGAGAAAATAAAGCCCTAAAACAAAAGGGCCATCCATGTTTTGGGCTTCTTTTGTTAAAATAAAAAAAAAACATTATTAAAAAAAGAAAAGAAAAGAAAAAAAATCCTAAAATCTCTCTCTCCATCTTCTTCTCCTTCAGCCATCACTATCTCTCGACAACACCCACACAGATTTGGCGGTGAGCTGCAAGACTCTAGATGACAGCAACGTGTAGCGGTTCGACGACTTAGGTAGGTTCGACAGTCGCGGATCGGGTGTTGAGGCTCAGCGGTTTGTCGGAGACCCACAACGGTGGCGACTAGCTTCAACACCGACTTGCTGTAAGATACCTCCCAAGTTTTGAGACTTTAATGTTGAACACCAATTTGCCTAATAATATAGGAAATTTGAATCGAGGTTTTCTAACTTTTGTTGAGATTTCATATGAAATTTAAACTGAATCTGAGATTCTCGTTTTCAAGATTGAATTTTGAGCCATAAATTAGAATGAAATTCGACCTTCATGTTTAATTGAATGGGTAAAAGACCAATTTTACTCAAACCCAAATTCAGTGAAGTTCAATTTGTTACTTGAATCCAATTTCCAAATTTTACTTCAAGCCAAAATTTGGATAAAATTCAAAATTTTAACATTGGAATTGTTCAATTACAAGATTGGAAATACCTCAAATTAAAGTTCTATCCCAAATTCAAGCAAATAGAACCCAATTCGAGTTGTATTCTAGTCCAATTTCAAGCAAATAGAGCCCGCTTTATTTGGAGTCAAAACCTTAGAAGAATTTAAATTTGATTCTATCTCGAACTAAAATTTGGGCACATTCAAATTTCTCAAAATTCAAGTCAAAATTGGATAAATTCAAAATTCTATCAAAGAAAAAAAATCTCGATAGAAAGTAAGTTTTATCTCAAGTCAAAGTTTGGGCATAATCAAAATTTTATCCCAAACCAAGTTTTGGCCAACTTTCAAATTAAGTTCCTCACACCAAAATTTGGGCATAATCTAAATTTTATCCCAAATAAAAATTGGAGTAAGTCTCAAATTTTATTCCAAATTCAAACAAAAATTGGGTATAATTCCAAGTCCTAATCCAATTTCAAATAAATTTTGGGATAAAATTTTAACCTTGCCTCAAGTTTAGATTTTGAATTAAGGTAGAGCATAAATTTCTACTAAATTCAAATTGAAATCTTGTGCCAGAAAAGAAAATCAAAATGTTGACTCAAATTCATATTTTGATAAATTGGCATAAAAAGTGTGTTAAAAAAATTAAAATTATGAGTAAAATTCCATATTGTGATTAAATTGACACATCAAATGGAGTCCAAATTAGGAGCACCTTAGGTTTTGATTCCAAAATAACTTTTTCGAGATTCACACACACATACTTGTATATAAATCTCGAAAAGGGGGCATTTGTTGGAATAGAAATTTCGACCAACCCAAGATTGCCCGTCATTACCCAACATTGATGATGAAATTATATTTAATTAGGGATTAATTAAATTTGCAAGGATCCCTAAATTAAATTATGGCAAATCCAAGTACACAATTTGATTATTCAAAATTTGGAAGACAAAAGCTCGAATGGAAGGCCCCAAATAGCAAAGTCCAAGCCCAATCTAGAGACTAGGCCCAAAGTCAACCAGGCCCAGTCCAAAAGGGCTGACCTAAAGTCAACTAAGCCCAGTGCAGAGACTAGGCCCAAAGTCAACCAAGCGCAGTCCAAAAGGGCTGGCCCAAAGTCAACCAAGCGCAGTCCAAAAGGGGATGACCCAAAATCAACCAGGCCAGTCCAAAGGGTTGACCCAAAATCAATCGAGCCCAATCTAACATGCCCAAGCTCACCTGGAGGCCCTAAGAAACTCTATAAATAGAAAGTTTTCTCCTTCATTTCGAGGGTTCAAAATTGAAGAAGCTCAGAGAGAATTCAGAAACGAAGCTCAGAAGACTCCATAAGCTCCTGAAGATCAAACATTGTCTGAATGAAGAACACATCACGGAGATCAGGAACGCTCCAAGAATTCATTGAAGTTTCAACCACGAGAACAAGCTCTTCATCCCTCGAGCAAAGCATACAAGCACGAGAGAGAATCAGAGGATCAAATACTAGAGATTGTACTCACTATACTGAAATTAATACAATACAAGTTATTTACACGTACTAAATTTCTTTGTTGAAATCTCGTGTGAACGGTGTCTTCTCACAATAAGCCAGAACAATTCCATCAATTCCAATTTAGGCTACTACCACAAATAAGCAAAGCATTCCTAAAACAGAAAATTGGCATATTCGGATAGCCCTATTGAATCAATCAAATACTTTTCAAAACAGAAAACATATACTTTCATTTAGCAAAACAATTTAAAACATCCAAAACAATTTCAAATCACATAAAAAATATGCTTTCAGATATTTTGTCAAATAACTATAATCAAAACGAAATTATTCCAAATTTTCTATTTTGGAAGGGATGTGGAAACTACTTACCTTGATCGATGATAATTCTCAGTTATGAGAATTATTTAACTCTAAAACCAAGTTGTTCTTGCCAGTTTTGTGGATTTTGTTGAATAACAAGCAAGATAAAAATAACATTTTTAATAAATTCATGCAAGCTTGTTGAAATCTGATAAAAAAGGAATTAAGAGGAAAGATCAAAGAAAGTTGGCTTAAGTTGATGTTTTTTGTGCAGATTTGAAGACTTTGCAAAAGGGAATGCAATTGCATTCCCAATTGCAATGCAAGGTGAAGAACAAGGAAGAAGAATGCAATTGCAATGCGAATTGCATTCTCTGGACTTACAAGTCAAGAACGGAATTTGCGGAGATCACCAAGATTTGCGTGATTTGCACAATTTATGGAGAATTTCCAACGTGAATATCATGTCCAAAATCTACCCAATAATTAAGGATCCAAATTTGGAAGGAGGAGGAGGCTCGGATTGTCTTTAAAGAGCGAGGAAGCCGAAGAGATGAACAAGCGTTCTTCCTGGGAGAGAATTTCGTTTCGTTTGGGTTTTTGTCCTTCTGTTTTTCTTCTTCGACAGCAGCAATATCTGATTTCATGATTTTTATTAGTTCAGTTTTGTTTCAATTCTCTGTTATTTTAGCAATTCTTCCTTACAGTTGAGTTCAATGAAATTTTGATTTTAGCTTTATTCAACAAAGAATTCAAGTTTCTGCATTTTATGTTTATGGGTTTTTCTACTTTTCTTCAACACAGCAGCAAGCCACAATTCTTTTTCTGTTTCTTTCTTTTATTAGCTCGTGATTTGATTACTCCTAATTCCCAAAATAAGATCTCTCATCGACGAATGTTGAAGAGATTAAGATTCAAAGATTTGAACTTTGAATCGATCGCATTAAGGGATTTTGGGAAATATTTTGCCGATTGAACTACGTTCTGAATTTTGCTTGGGTTAAGTTCTGACTACTGTAGGTGGTGGGATGGAGAAGTATTTCTATATTCTTCAATCCTTTATCTACCCGTGGGTTTTCTTTTAGTAAACAAAGTTGAATTCCAGTAGTATACTTTAGGAAATTTGTTTTTAGTGGGCATTTGTACTTGGTGAATCAATTAGGTTTTCATTGAAATTAATTATCTCTTCTTTTGTAAACTATGAAATTTTCAACAAATAATTTTTGGACTTTCATTTTCTCCACAATGAGCTAAATTTTCTTTAGGGGTTTAAGTTGGTGAATGCCCTAAGGAAAAATGTAAAGCTCCCAAGCATAAACAATCTAGTTAGCATGTGAACTCTGTTTGCTTTTGTTGAATTTAGATTTGGGTAAACCTAGCCGGCCAACTAGTGATTGCTCATCAAGCTTGAACTTAATATCGAAAGAGTTAAGGGAAAGCCGATGTCACAAAAGCAATGGAGGAAAAGGCTTAGAAATAAGTCCTGAACATCGACCCTAGACATAGGGCGAGACTCCAAAACCACTAGAGTTGTGTGCGAAGTATCTAAGTTAGATTAGCCATAGACATATAGGTTTAATCACTTAGTCTCCTAAAGATTTTGAATCAAAATTGAATAGGAGTTGAACTCGGTTTACTTAGTGCTCACATGTTAACTATGATTGCAATTGCAAATTGAATCACATTTTTTTCAAAGGTGCTTGAATCACTTGAATCCCTATTCTTAACTCATTGAATTTTCATTCACTCTTGTTAAAAAAACTAAACTCTTATATTTTGAAATTTCGGTTACCCCAATTGTGTTTTGCAAGCAATTTTGTGTCATTCTAAGTAAATTTTGTTAAACCCCGTTCTCTTGGGTACGATACTCTGGAATACTTTCAGTTTCTTTATTACTTCGATCAAGTGCACTTGCGTGTAGCGAATAGCATAGCGATGAATCGATAATCCTACAATTCTCAATCTCAGTCTCAATTCCAAATCTAGTCCACTTTCTTGAACAATCATAAACTTTTCCTAGAAGTCCAAACATATCCAATACTCCCTTGATCAAAAATCAAAATTCTATCTTAAATGTCCAAAAGCTTATCTAAAATATAGACAATCTTATCTACCCACTTTTTCCCATTCAAAAAAATTTTATGCATTGAAAAATAGGGTTCTTAGACCAAAAAAAAAGCAGCACTGAAAAATTGGGTTAAAAACACTTTAAAACTCAATTAAAAACAGTAAAATCAATACACTTTTCTATGCGTAATAAAATATGAAACAATTTTCCAATTCTACAACTTTTAAAACTTCAAAACTATCATATATTATGGACAAATAACCCAGAAAAGTTTCTGCTCATAAAACAAAACTTTCCAAGAGTTTTTTTTTTTTTTAATTTTTTTTTAAATTTTATCTAAAAGAATCAAAATCTCTACAGTTTTACAAATAAAATCAAATATGAGAAAGTGCCTAAAACTGCTGTAATAGTCTTAAAAAAAATATAATCTTTTCATATAGAAATCAAAGCTATAAATCACACTGTAAGGTAGCAATCATTTGGCAAACTTTTTGAGCGAAAAGATCTCAAAAAAACACTAAAAAAGTCCCAATTAGAAGAAAATAAAAGCTGAAAAATTCTAAAAATTTTTTCATTATCAAAACCTTCAATTTAATCCAAAAGTCATAAGATGAAAAACTTTGATAAATAATTAAGTAAACCAAATACCTAAAAACTTTTTAGGGCAAAAGATTTCAAGAATATTTTCATTCAAAACAATCATGAATGAAAACAAAATCCAAAGTTTTTCAAGAAAGATTCATTCATTCAAGAAAGATTCATTCATTCAAGAAAGAAAACAAACTTGAAAATAGAAAGGAAGAAACTTACTGCTTTTTGAACGTTTCTTCTTTTTCCTCTTTTTTGCCGTCAAAACGTTTAGTAAAAAAGTTAGGGTTTAAAAGATCTTTTAAAAAGAACCTTAATTAAAACCCTTAAAAGATTAAAATAATAAAGATTTATCACCTAATTTAAAAAGAAGATAAAATTTCAATTTAAACAAAAGTTTTAGAAATTAATAAAATAAATAAATAAATAAATAAATATATATATATATATTTTCCAGTTGTTACAAACTTACAATACATCACGGATCTCTGTATACAAACATTAGTTCTACTAACTTATATGGCTTTGTGATGCAGATTATGACGAATATCAAACAACTAGACAAAGCACCAGAAGCTACTCCATCTCCTGGTTATCCGAATAGCAACCCACCGTGACCAGATCGAGCTCAGAAACTGAATATCATTGAATTATGCTATTTGTCATACTTTCTTTGTTTTTTTTAAAATGTATTAATGAATTTCAATGTAGTTTCTCATTAAAGAGTTTTTCTCAAAATTCAGTGTTGTTTAGAGTGATATTCTTAAATATAAAGAAGGCATCTACAAGTCAATATCGTTTAAAAATATCCCAAAAAAATCAATATATACAATTCAATTTCTTTTTTCCATGGTTTTCCTTTTTCTACTTCTGGAGTAAAATCTTGTAAAAAATTGTTCATCTCCCAACTAAGCATAAAAAATTTACTCTAAACTATATAATTTAAAAGAGAAGAGAAATTATGGGTGGAATTACTAAACACACAATCATGGAGAGAGGAGAAATAGATTGAAATTGGAAGTATTATACAAACATTTAACTCAAAAATACACAAGCACATAAAAAGCTTAAGCAACTTCTACAATCTCATCAAGTGCATAGTTGTTTGTTGATACACTTGCATAATTTACTTTGTTAAATCTAACCACAACTGGATATCGAGTGTTTGGGTCCTGCAAAAATATGAATTAAGTATTAATATACATAAACTTTTTAAAATCTTAACAAAATAATTAGTGAGTACTGTCAAATTTGTTCCCGTAGAAACATTCTAATTGTTGTTTAAAGTAGACTTAACACTACGGGTCGAGATTAAATCTGTCTCAATTTGCAGCCGTAATATAAACTAAATTAGTGTTTAGTAAATTTACATTTTAAACATGAAAAGCAAAATAATCAATCTCAAAAGCTTATTATTGACTACTGGATTTTGCAAATAATCATAATTGAACAAATGAATTTATATAAATTAATTAATATATAGTCAATTTTATCAAACATTGACACGGGTCATGTTTGAAAATTATTTGACTTTTAAAAATTAAATTTATAAACATTACTTCTACTTATAGGTTTCTTTATTTTATTATCTCCATTTTTTGGTTAAGAATTTAAATATTCAATTTAAAAAAATGAAAATCATTCTAAGAAATTACGAGAAAATAAGCACAATTTTAAAAAATCAACCACTAAATTATTAAAGTTCTCTAAAACCATTTTTAACTTCTGCAAGAACCCACCCCAAAACAGAGCAGCCTTAACCACTTAACAGGCCATGGTTCCTCATAAATCTTAGCCACTAGATGTAAACAAAAAATTTAAAAAAAAAAAAAAAAAAAAAACCAAAAAGTTTCTATTTGCACACAAACTCAAAAACAAAAATCATAATTGAATCAAAATTTCGTTGTCCAACCTGGTCAACTGTTACAACAGATCCAACATCCTTGTACCAGTAGGACTCTCTCCTTAGAATCTTCACCTGTTCAGATACATGGCAAGATTTTAAAAAAGAATCAAACATCAACGCCAACAAAATTTAATAAAAGGGCATATAATTACCCCCTCAATACTTTCACAATTCGAGATAATAATCGGAAAAAAATCATCACTTTTACAACTATAATTACAAATTCTTACCCACCTAAAAAGTCAAAGGTTCAAATCCCAGTCTTATTCAACTAAAAGAAAAAAGAAAAGAAAAAGTTCTCACACACCTTGGCACCTCTCTTGGGACCAATTGGGGCAGGCTTAGGCTTGGCCTCTTCGGCCCGGGTGGCGGCGGCAGCGGGGGGTGGGGGAGCATCCTCGTCGGCGGCGGCACGGATAACCAATCTAGATGATCTAGAAATGGAGTTGGAATTCTTGGGGAAGAAGGCCACAAAAGATAACCTAGAAGAGGAAGAAATGGTGGTTGAAGATGGAATGACCACCCCAGAAGCAATGCATGAAAGGTTAGAGGCAGCCATGGGCAATATCTCTGAATCTCTCTTTCTTTGCCTGAAGTGAAGAAAGTTTTTGAGTGTTAATGGTTTGGAGATGGGGTTTGAACAATAAGATAAACCAATGAAATAATGATAACCACATATTGAGGGGGAAGGAATCAGTTGTTTTATGGGTAATAATTCTTCGTGGAATTTTCTCAGCCTATGGAAAAGTTGGCTGTTGGGTTTTCAACCAATTGGATGTTGCCATGTAGACACCATATCCATATCCTAAGGATAGCCTCATCCTTTTCTGCTGTGGATATTCTATTTCTTTCTCTCTCTCTTTTTTTTTTTTTTTTCTTCTGTTGCTACCTTTAGTAAACGTGTCTGTAGAAGTTGAAATTTAATGAGATTTTTCTTCTTTGTTTCTGTTTTATTCTATTTATGGTTGTGCTATGAAAAAGTATATATTTCACCATATTTTGATTGAGATTATATTTTTTTTGATGTTGCAATTTCAAATCGTTGAGTTAGCAAGTTTTGGGAATCTTTGAATTCGGAATTCTAAACGTGAGAATGTGAGAGAAAATATGAAGCTTGGAGTTAAAAAATCGAGGTACATGGTTTGGAATTAGTTTGAAAACTAGAAGACGAAGAATTTATTGGATTCATAAACCTCTATTTGTTGTGCAATAATTAATATCAAAAGTTTAGAAATATGAAGTTGGTGTATGATTTTTGCAACTTTAAACTTTTGAGTTTTCAATAAAATAACCATTCGGTATTTTAATATCTTAGTGCAATTTATATAAATAATGATAGGAGATGCTATACTACGAGAGAGATGTCTCGTACATAAGAGAAATTGTTTGACAGATTAGGATAATGTGGCAGTTAGTTTTACACTATTTAATTGATGAAAGAAAATTACAAAATATAATTTAAACCTGTATCAAATGGCCGGTTATTAGGGAGTATATAGGATTTCAAGCTTACATCCAACGATTATTAGAGAGCAGTTACATGTTAACCGAGCATAGTTTAACTAATTAAGACATATATTATCAACTAAAAATTTGGAAGTTCAAATCCTCTTCTCTAAGTGTAGTTGAATAAAAAGAAATTATAGAACGTAACATATTGTATAATTTGTTTATGTAATTTTTCTAAGAGGAGTCACAAC
Organism: Trichosanthes truncata; assembly: GCA_033996785.1. NCBI lineage: Eukaryota > Viridiplantae > Streptophyta > Magnoliopsida > Cucurbitales > Cucurbitaceae > Trichosanthes > Trichosanthes truncata. Next base: position 27,832,201 of record JAWPNB010000004.1, on the reverse strand, counting down.
ATCATGGATTTGAACTATTCTTATATATATTGCATTTTTATATCCAAATTTATGACAAATTATTCAATGAAGCCGCCACAATATGACTGCCTATTTAAACTCACTAGTTTGATACTACGTGCATTGCACGTGTTTCATAATGTTGAAAATGCAATGTACGTATAAAAGTTGAATATAAAGTCTTATACATATGAAAAATGAAGAATTACACTTTAATATTATTTTTTATTTTGATTAGTATCATTTGATTACCCACCTAGTTTCAACTTTTAATTCAAACCAAAAATATTGTTTTTTTTTTTTTTAAATTTTAGTTTGCATCATTTGATTATCCACTTCATTTCAAACTTTAATTTAAAAAAAATATATTATTTGTTTTTCTTTTCTTTTCTTTTTTTTTAATTTCGTATTATCTAGTAATTGAAAAAATCTTTTTTGCAATGAACTTTTCGAATTCAAAAGAATCATTAATTAGATAGTGATTCTCAATTTAGAACTTTATGAATCTATAAAAGAAGCTCCGATGAGATCTATTGTTTAATTTATTTTTGTTTACAAAAGTTCACTAAATCGAGAAGATCTATTAATAAATTTAATTTTGTTTATAAAAGTTTAATTTCAAACTTTAATTTAAACTAAATTTCAAACTTTAATTTAAACCAAAATATTATTATTATTATTATTATATATATATATATATATATATATATATATATATATATATATATATATATATATATATATATATATATTAATTATCTAGTAATTGGAAACATCTTTTTTGCAATGATCTTTCCATATTCAAGGGAATAATTAATTAGATACGTGGTCTTCAATTTTAGAATTCTTTGAATGAACTTTCGAAGAGATCTATTGGTCAATTTATTTTTGTTTCAAAAAGTTGACTAAATCAAGATGATCTATTAATAAATTAATTTAAACAAATATTGTTTTTATTTCAAACTTGAATAATAATAATAAATTAAGAAGTATTGAGTTTATTTTTTTAGAGAATTCAATCTCCATCAAATAAAATAACTTTTAGAATCTGAATATTAATTGTTTTCATAATATTGGAAATTCCAATGACATTATATTTTTAATAACTATTAGTAATTATATTTAAATATAATGTAATTATATAAATAGAAAAAAATGCAAAACTGTAATTAGGCCTTCCTAAATCCTAGTATAGTAAACTCCAATTTATCCAAAAAAAAAAAAAAAAAAGAAAAGAAAAGGAAACAAAAATAAATAAAAACAAAGAAGAAAATAATACAATTACATCACATTGTTTGTTATCTGCTTCTCCTTCTGCCTTAAGGAACCAAAGTTGCAATCTCTTTCTTCCCCATCTTCCTCAATATGCTAGGATTAGTAGATGAACGGGTGTGTATTTACAAGTTTGAAAAGAGAAAAGGAAACTACAAAAGTAGTAAATTACATTAAATCACTCTCCTTAAAAAAAAAAAAAACTACAAAGGCACGTAAGCCGTAAATTACATTAAATCAACCTCTTTCTTTTCCATTTAAAAAAAAAAAAAAATACAAGAATTACAAAAACACGTAAAAATAAGTAAATTACATTAAATCACACTCTTTCTTTATCTCCATTTGCAAAAACAATTGGAGGGGGAGCTCATTTACTTGTCAATCTCTAACATCACCATAATGAAGTCTCTTCAATAATAAATTGCTTGAACTTTGAAAATTGAAAAATTAGATACGAATGATCTGGTTTATTAAAAAGAAAAATTACGCTTATATAGACATAAGCCATCAAATGAAGGGGGGAGAAATTTGATTTCTTCTCTGCGTGGTTTTTGGAATCATTTTAGAAGGCATGGAAGAATTTAGTTGTGGATGTTCTATATATAGACTAATGTATGACATTTAATTTATGCATATTAATCACAATATATTAGAATCTAATATTTTGTTAATATACTTATTAAAAAAAATCTTATCTTTATTTTTTAAAAAAGGACTTCAATGTAATTTTAATTTTGTATTCTCGAAAAATAATTGTTCAATTTTTTTTTAAGTTTTTGTTCTTAAATTTTTAAATATGCATTACAAATCTATTTAAAAAATTCATGATCTTTAAAATATTCATTAAAAAATATTTATTTTTAAATATGCATTAAAACAAATCTTTAAATATTAATATATTTAAAAAATATATATATTTCATAATAATTTTATATATTCTCGAAAATGAATTCTTCAATTTGTTTTTTTAAGTTTTTTGTTGTTGAATTTTTAAATATGCACTAAAAATCTTTAAATATTAGTTTATTTTAAGAAAAATCTTTCATAATAATTTTATTTATTCTAAAAAATACATAGGTTCAAAAATATTGTTTTAGTTTTTGTTATTAATTTTTTAAATTATCATTAAAAAAATTAAATATTAGTTAGTTGGAATATTGGAGATCATAGAGATTTTAAAATCTTTATTCAAATTAGAGATTACATGCGTAGAGATTTTAGAACCTTTATTCAAATTGAGGGCAGAAGAGAAAATCTTTCAATTAAAAAGGTCATAATGGGAAGTCTTCAAATTAAGAAGGGGCAAAAAAGAAAATCAAAAGTTTCTCTCCTCAGGTGCCATTTATATAGTATAGATTAGATGTAGATCTTGAAATTTGTCTATCCCTAATAATCACTAGATACAAAATAGAGGTACTTTTATAATTTCTCTCATACATCCAACGATACAAAATTGTCGATCTCATTGTGGTGGCATTCTCCAACCATTTCTCCAAATTTACGCTCCATATTGAACTGGTAGTTCGTTTGTTGACCCAATTCTGGACTTGAAGCTTCATTTGGTTTCAGTTCATTCTTGGGCTTCTCTTCCTATAACCACTTTGGTGTTAGGTTTTCCCCACATGGAGGAAGCCCACAAAGTCACATTCGGGCCTTAGGCTCTTTTGCCAACACTGGAAAAAGATTAAATTCATGTTTATTTTATAGGAAAATTGTGGTGGATGACCTTTTTTAAAAAAAAAAAATTAACCTTTAAATTGAAAAATGTATAGAGTTTTTAGATATTTTAAATGCTGAAATGTAAAGGTTTATCAATTGAAGTGCACTTGTCCAATAAAGGCTGGGAGTGAGATCCATTTGGAAAAGAGTAGTTTGCAAAATTCACAAATTTGGAGGGCAAGAACTCATTGGAGGAAACATAGAAAAGTGATTTTTAAAGAGGTTAACAAGATAAATGGCAAAATTTAATTGTGCATTTTGAAAAATGGCAAAACATCTTTGTGATTGGAAAAATAGCAAAAAGTAATATTTTAATATTAAATTGAATTTACTAAATGACTAAAATACCCCAAATCATAAATGTTGGCCTGAGAGCTATAGTTACGAAGTAACTAATTCAAATCTAAGATTCAAATAAAGATAAAGCATAACAAAATCCAGGAATTACGGAGTATTTTTGAGAAATTTTAAAAAAAGAATGGAATCAAGACAATATATTGATAAAAAAAAATCAATTTAAATTGTAAGGGATATAAAATCTAAGCTAATAAAAAGTGTTAATTTAAATTTATGCAAATCTAACATTGGAGGAACGACAATAAAACAACTAAAAACAGAACCAAAACAAGTGATAAAAAACAATTGAATTGCAAGGGATATAAAATCTAAGCTAATAAAATTTGTTAATTTAAATTTAATACAAAATCTAAGGTTTTGGGAACAAAAATAAACAACTAAAAACGAAATCAAAACAACCAAGTAATAAAAAATCAATTTGAGTGGCAAGGGATATAAAATCTAAACTAATAAAACGTGTTAATTTAAATTTAAAACAAAATCTAAGATTTTGGGAATGAAATCGAAACAAACGGGGGGTTTAAAATCGGAACTTAGGGTTATAGGGTTTTGTGGACACAAATACCTTGTATTGGGTGCATAGACTAAGTATTTGAATTATTTGCATCATCTATCTTGCAGTAGTCAAGAATAACACAAATATCATTATAAATACCATATGATATAATAGAGACAAATGCATCATTATCTTCGATAATTCTAACTACGTTGGATTTATTTGACTCGTACTTGTACATGTCAATCGGGAGACAATGTGGTTACCCCTAAGGTGAAGCTTGTTCTTAATGCACTTAGTGAATTGTTCTAGGTTAGAGTCGACTGAAACTTGTACATTGGCCATCTTGAGGTTGTGGTATTGCTTGTTATCATCTCACCTTCCATATGTGCTAAAGGGACATCTCCACTGAAAAATGACAATTTTTCTCAAAAAGAACATTCTAGGCAAATAAATACCAATTATGCAATTAAATTAACACAAATACCTTGTACTTGCAAAATTTTTGAAAATATATATCTGTTGGAAGCCACTAGCCTTAGAGATGAAAAATCAATCTACACCAATCAAATCATACCAAACCTCTAGGCACCCCTATGACACTTCAAGAGCTAATTAGTCAAGTGAGTGATCATCTGATTACTTGAAAATAGAAGATTCTTCTGAATACAATCAGTTAAGTGTTATAATGTGAAGTCCATGGAAACCGATACATCAGCCACTGAAAAATCATGGTACTGATTATTTTCATCCTATCTTCCATTGTACAATATGGTTATTTGTTGAAGTGACATCTAAACAAAAACAAAAACAACATGTTTTAATCAGTAAGAATGAAAAACTTATTGAAGAAGGAAAACAATGGCTATACATGAGTTATAGCGAAGATTGATGATAGATATTGTTGGGATTTATGCTCTAAAGCCTCGTAATTAATATTTATTTAATAATTAATAATAATTTTGATTATTTTATTTGCAATATTATATTATCCATTATATGAAAAATCCAAGGTTATTATTGTAGAAATCCAAGGTTATTATTGTAATCTTGAACATTATGTGGTTGACATACGAGAGGATCATGTTCAAGAAATAACCTAAAGGGTCATAGTATATGGATAAGGTTGGGTGCCTTATCCTGGTAACACTATTGATACGACCAACTTTGTAATAGTTACAAATGATTTAATCCAAATCATTCATGTGGAGACATGTGAGTGGGGGTATCTTATACAATGAGTTTGTATAAGACTGGACCACGAAATATTTAATCTCTCTTTATAAATTCGTTAATTGAGAAGATTAATATTTCATCAGGATGATCATATGCGATTCCATCTTAATCTTGAGTGAGTTATAAACTCCTGCCTGTGAGGGCTTGTCCTTTGATTTGCATTGGTGAGAGTGGCTTTTGTAGCCGATTCAATATGCCTACCATTTTGGAGACTTGACCAAATAGAGAGCGCTGGGAACATAATCTCACAAGATGGAATTCACTCATTGCCATATAGGGTACGTAGATGAGTAGTTCCCTTAAGTGTTGATTTCGAGACTTGAACAATGGGGCCCCACCCTCTCGTTGGCCTGAGAGGGACTTAGTTTATGGTTGGATCATAAACAAATTGTTCATTAGAGGATTAGTGGTACTTAAGGTGAAAAATGTAATTACAGGGGTAAAACAGACTTTTGACCCAGCTGTAATTACGAACAACTCGTGAAGGATCGACTTTCATGTAGTGATTATATCAATGGACACAAATTTTCATACAGTGCATAAGAGTGCAACTTTAGGTCTATAGTGGAATGACCCTAGAGTTAATGAATGAAAATTGATTAATTAAAGAGTTTAATTAATTAATTTTGTATCATTGGAGCTTATAATCTGTAGGTCCATAAGGTCCCCTTGCTAGCTCATAGTAACACTAAAAGATCAATTTAGTTGAAAGAAAAATTTGAAATGTTCAAATTAATATTTAATATATTAGATATATTAAATATAAAAGAGGAAAATATGTTTATTGTATTTGATACATTAAATATTAAAATAATTAATGTATATTAGATACATTAAAGAAAAGATATTTATTAAATTTGAATTGGATTCAAATTAGGAAATAGATGTCGTAGGAGAATTTTAAAAGGTTTGAACAAGATTCAAATTGGTTAGATAAATATATTTTAATATATTAGATATTAAAATATATTATTTAATTATCTTCCTTAGACCACTATAAATAGGACCCTAGGGGTGAGCCATTGGACATTCTTGATAGAACACACATATCTTCAATAGAGAATTAGAGAATTCTCTCTAGACTTTTTCCTTTCCAATCCCTTGGGGATATTCTTTCAAGAGGCTCCCACAAGCCTTGATCTTGTGTTAGAGTCATAGCTAGGAAGACTTTGTGGAGGAGATAAAGACCTGTCAGAATATTTTCCATATTTATCTCAAAAGTAAGTTTTCTTAATTAGTATTATTTTTAGTTTAATTTTAAATAAAATCAAAGACGATCGAATGCTTCCGCTGCGGGATGAAGAGTTCATTCCTTTCAATTGGTATCAGAGAGGTCTTTGAGTTTTATTTAGAATTAAAATTGTGTATGGTGGGTATTTTAATTTCATATATGTGATATATGTTGATTTGTAAAATTGATTGTTTAGGCATATTTGTGTGACATTAGATTTACACTGTGATCAAATTGTAAACCCATAAGGGTTAAGGTTGTTTGTAATTCTTGTTTCTTAAAATTCTTGAAAAAAATTGCCAGGAAGTTTTGTTCTCTTGTAAAAGCTCCTTCATACATTTAAGGCTCCATATGTGTTCAAACTTCCTGGGAGTTTAGTATTTGGACGGCAATTTTTGGTTCATGCCAAGACTCATGATTTACTTTGATGAGATCAAATGCTTGCTGAAGCTGAGTAAATTTAAAGTGAAGGCCCATGGGCTTTTATAAAGTCTTGCCTTGAATAAGACTTTGCAATCACATCAACCAATTTTGACTTTGTGTTTGACCGGCTTGTGATTCAAAGTAGTTGAAGCAATTGATCGGTGAAGATTTTTTTGCTAAGGAAGTAAGGAAAACTTGCGACAGTAAATTCATGTTGCCGGCGGTGAATTGAACTTGAGTTCGTGGAATAAATTAGCTTGATGCAGTGGGTAAATTCAAGGTTGCTGCTTTCCGGCATCCAACTCCTTCAAATTCCTTCAAGCGTTCAAGGAACATTGTCGGAGTCATCTGCTCGTTGATTTCAAAACTTAAGTAGTAGTGCATTTGGCGGCTGATATAATTAAGGATTAAGGTTTCTAAACCTAAATTTGGATGACCAAAGAAGGAAAGAAATTGAAGATCAAGATATGTCTTAGAAATTCAAATTATGTAAATTTTAAATTTAGTTTTTAATTTCTAAGATATGTCAAATATGCCGGTCAATTTTGCTATTTTTAATTTAATTATGCATGAGATGTATGTTTTAAATTATTTGATTGTTGCATAAAGTATGTCATTTAGATTAAAATCCCACCATAGGTTACGCATGATTATGCATCTTAGTTTATTTTTAATATAATTGTTATATTTAGAAAATTTGATTAGATTGTTTCCTAATAGAATTAAGATGTTTTCCTAATTAGTTTATTTTTTTTTTCATATATTTGAATATAATCGTTATATTTGGAAATTGATTGGAAAATTGAATTAGGATATTTGTTTTCTTAATTGAAAATGCATATTTTCTTAATAGGATTAAGATCTTTCCTAATAGGATTAGTGTTTTCTTAAAATAAAGATATATTTTTCTAATTCATGCTTTAAATACTTTAAAATTTGAATTTAATATATCTTTATTTGTTAGAATTTAGGATAATCTTTTAATTTAGTTTTAAATGGTTTAAAATAGTAGAATTTCAAGATTATCCATAGTTTAAGTTTTGAATTTAATTTATCTTATATTTTTCTAATAGAATTAGAATAAAATATCCAGGATTATATTTTAATTTATTTTAAAGGGTTTAAAATGATGGAGTTTTAAGACTATCTTAGTGAATTATTTTTTAATAGGATTAAAAAAAATTATGTTCATTAATCTAATAATTAATAGTTAATTAAAGAATAATGAATTTGAAATAAAAATTGACTATAAGGGAACTCTGTCTATGGAAGGTTCTGTCTAGACTGAGGTATTTAAGCTGACTGAAATGGAACACCTCTAACTGGGAACTGACCTGGGAGTTGAATTAGTCAAATTTTATTTATTTTCACTAAGCATGCTCATAATGTGATTTTAAAAAAAAAAAAAACTTAGTAATTCATATTAAAATCAATCTAACAACATAAGGGTTATGAAAGGTAGATTGAGGAACTTAGATAAATGAGATTAGCCTAATTTGTCTAAGTAAGAGAAAACTCTATTTCAAAATAGAAAGTGGGAGAAGGAAATGTGTCAACATATCTTATGGTCTCCATCATTAGTTCACATCGTGAGATTCATGCGAAGCCTCGTGGCGGCTTTTGGATCGTCCCCCTACGGAAGGTGTTTGCATGGGTCAATATCAGGGTGAACTCCTAAGAAGGATAAGATTGTAGTTTTATTTTCAATACTTAACCTACCCTACGACGACACTTGTTGGGATAAAACTACGGGATCTAAAATTATGGGCCACACTTACAAATGACTCATTAAAGTTGTTAATGATGTCATTAACCAAACTCATGGTAACTAAATATTATAGGAATAAGAGTTATTCTGGTATAATACTTAGTTGAGATTGTCTCAATTTAGTGAAAGAATATTTGACTTACCCTACGTCGGCACTTGTTTTAACTCACTAAAGTACCATAGCATTAGAAATGATTTATAGGGTTCATTTTTCAAATTGTTTGATTTCTATTCTAAAATTGAATGGATAATTGTTTGCATGATGTTAAAATCTATATATATTTCAATATTATGTCAGTTTCTGTCATAATTTTTAATTTTATTACTGATAAATCAAAATTGAGAAATTTTATTACTTAGAAAAATAACGTTAACACTATAATGGTAGTGTAAAATTTTGAATTTGTCTTTATTGAGAAATGTTCTCAAAACCTATTGCTAATGCTATTTGAATTATTCATAAAGCACATGATTAATGAATCAAAAGTAAATGAGATAGCATGTATGTATACACCTAGTTGACATGTTAGATGTCAAGTTTAGAAGATAAAGAAAATGACAACAACATATGAGATGTTGAAGTAACATACGCTAAATTTAGAAAATTGTCTAAATGATTTCGAATTTAAGTATTACAAAATTCCAAGAAAAGAAACCAAATGATTGAAGCTATATAAAAGGAAATAGTTCCTAAATTAATTAAGACAGTCATAATAAGAGGAATTTTTGAAATATCTCTAAGAAGAAAAATATAAATGAAAGTAAATTTGATTTACTAGATTTTTGGTGGAATATAAATAATGCCACTGTAACGACCCGAATTCCTACGACACTCTATATGCGGAAGCACGACCTAGTTATCTCGCTCATGCCCGAAATTTCGGCAACATGACGGCGTAACTAGGAGAAACCAAAATTTTACAACACCCTGATAAGAATGAAAAACACTTCTATAACTCAGATAAAACGCTTAGCATCCAACAAACTACGACAAATATGCTGAGCTTCACATCAAACATAGGATTTTAAGAAACCCTAACCAAATGCACGATAACTAAAGAATATTTGGAATTTACAGACCAAACATACATCAAGGAACAAGGAAACAAAACTAAAAGTTTAAACAAGGAAAAGAGATTTTTTGGTGGAGTCTCCATAGTCTCGTCAAGTCGTCGCCTGTGTCATCCACCCCGAGAATGTGCACAATCTGCAAAACAAACAAGGTAGCAAACATGAGTATAAACATACTCAGTAAGTAGCCCACTTAAGGGTACAATGTTTAAAGAAACCATTTAACCTTCCACAACATTCACTACTAGCCAAACCTAACTTCGTGTCATACCTGTGAGTCCTGTAACATAGAACCCAACCCTGTGAAGGTCTATAACCCTCACACTCATCTCAACAGATAAATCACCCCTAGGCTAGCACACAGGCGCTAGGGAACGCATCCCTACGCTCAACATACTGGGGAATCATCTCTCAACTAGCACACGGCAATAGGAAACGCATCCCTATGCTCAACACAGTGGGGAATCACCCCTAAGCTAACTCACAGGCGCTAGGGAACGCATTCCCTACGCTCAACATAAATCTCTGGGGTCCTCGCCCCTATGCTAGCACCCACGGCAATAAGGATCGCAACCCTTATGCTCGTCACAAATCTCTGGGGACAACGCCCCTATGCTAGCCTCATCAACCCTCTAGGGGAATCGCCCCCTAACTCATTACTCTGGGGATAACGCCCCTTTTGCTAGCATCATCAACACAAAAGTTGTCCTGGCACGTACATCTGCCTCTTAATCTCAACTCATCAACCATCCAACTATCGCTCGCACACTCTACCTGAGTCCATCCCGGTAAGGCATTGTCTTGAGCACTACCAACGGGCCATGTAACTTAGGTTGACTAAGGCCGTGAAAGAAAATAACTCTCACGCCTACATACAATAGAACATCACCCCTCTATGCTAGCATACAGGCAATAAGGGACGCATCCCTTATGCTCAACATAATTGGGGAATCACCCCTAAGCTAGCACCACATGCCATAAAGATCGCAATCCTTACGCTCAACACAGTGGGGAATCTCACATAAGCTAGCACACAGGCGCTAAGGATCACAATCCTTACACTCAACATAATTGGGGAATCACCCCTAAGCTAGCACCACAGTGAAGGAACACAATCCCTCACTCTCATCACATCTAGTCAACCTAGAGTTACAGACTCGCCCAGGAGAGACATAAGATCATGTGGCTCCTATTTTATCAAGCTCCTTGCATTTTCGCACTACTTTTGGAATCTCGAGGGTAATCTACCATACCAAAATCATTTGTTATATCCGGACCACGTTCACAACCTGGCCCATAGTTCACAAGCACATACCTGTGCTAGCGGCACATAGCCCTCCATCCCTTTTAATCCAGAATTCAGTTCCATAACCACGCTAGAAATCAGGACAACCATTAACCCTCTACTCACATTCGGGCACGACTGAAATACGTTAAACATGCCCAATCATCTGCTCATTCTAAACACACGAAGCACTAACCATGACCCTGCCCACTGAAAACCCTTAAGGTGTTTCAAATCAGTCTCCAGTCCAAATCAACCACCCCAACACCCTATGCTCAGTCAGCTCAACCATAACTCGAGAAAACTAAACTTCATCCAACTACTTAAGTGTTTCCAAGCATTTCGAGTAAATCAAAAACCCATGCTAAGCACTTTTAGGGGACTACATTATGATCATGAACTTTGCAGGCTAATCACAATCACCATTCATGAATCTCGAGTATAAGCTAATTTAAGGTTCTATACACTGGCCACAGTGATCAATCTTTAGTTTACAATCTTAATTCCTTTAACTAGAACAACTACACATTTAGGTCACCTTAAACTCATCACAATAATTCATATTAATTTAACCAATCACGCCATCTTCCATATACTCATATTTACACAAAATGACTATTCACAAACCTCCACAATCATGTTCAAACTCTTCCAATTACAACCTTGGACAAATTCATAAAGTATTTCATACGCTAACATAATGATCTCGAACTTTAAGCCTCTAATTCCTTTATTCCCACAACTTAGGCCGTTTTAGCTCAAGGCTACTTCTAGACATATCTACTAACAATTTCATACTTCTTAAACATAGTTTTCAAGCATTCTTTCACAATTATCACACTATCAAACTTACATTTCAATCAAAAGGAATTTGAAAGGCTTAAATCCAAATGACCACTTACCTCGAATAGAATAATTAATATTATTATAGCAGTGAGAATCTCTTTCAAACTATGGTCTTCCTGCTTAACCTTCAATAATCCAATAAAAATAAGGATTATAAAACTTGGTCCAAGATTCTTGAAATTTCATAATTGAGCTCCATTTAGTTCTTTTTATTTCCTTAGACCGATTTTAATTTAGCACAATATCTCACCCAAATAAAAGTGACTGTGCCGAACCTTTAACCTTGCTGGAAATTTATATATTTGTCTCCAATTTCATAGTTTGATTCTCAAATCAATATCCTGAAAATTAAATCCATTGATTAACGATCGATCCCATTTAAAGTCCTTAATTAAAAACAATTGAGTAACGAAATTACCCAAGTCAGAACACGATCGTAACCGGGACCGTTCGAGCTCAAAAATTGGAATCGGAGACGGCGGCTCGTGGCCGGAACACCACGGCGCGTGAGGACTCCAGTTAGCGCGTGGCTCACGGATCTGAACAGATCCGGTCTCGGTGGGTCGGATCTGAGCTTCGTGCAGCGTTTTCCGGTGAGGTCTGAGCTGCGCAGCTTCAAGTTGGATGGAAACGGCTTCCGGCGACTGCGTCTTGCTCAGTTGGAGATCGGCTACGCGGCGGTGAGCAAGGAAGAAGGAGAAGACAGACGGATGGGGATTCGGCTGTGGCTGGCCGGCGATCGCTCGGAGGAAAAAGACGAAGAGGAAGAAGCGGACGGTGGATGGGTGTTCGGTTCAGAGCTTCTCCGGCGATCGGGACTGCGTGGGTCTTTGATTTGGAGCTCCGACGGTCGTTGCGAGGCTGGACGGCAAGTGGTTGCGGAGGCGACCAGTGGCGTTCGGCGGTTCTCGGCCGGTGCGGGAGGCCGTCGACGGAAGGGAGAGAGAGAGAGTGTGTGTGTGTGTTATCGGAGAGGGAGGAGAAGAAAGAGAAGAAGAAAGAGATAAGGAGAAGGAAAAGAAAAGAAAAAAAAGAAAAAAAAATTAAAAGAAAATTACAAAAATGCCCTTCTTACCCAATAAATCTTCAAATTAGCCCAACTCAAATTTAAATTCCCAAATTAAATTCCTAATTTCAAAATTAACGCCCCTGAACTAACCGGGCATTACAGCCACCTAGATAGTCGATATAAGATCTACTATCAAGATTTATTTTTCATTACATTTAATATGTAATTCTTGGAAAATACTTAACATGTAGAATAGTTTCTACAAGTTAGCACCAGGAAGTCTATCTCAGTTAGTATAGTGGGAGACATTAAGATGTCATTAAGTAAAAATTGTTACATAATGCTGAATATGGTGTTTTTAGTAACCATAAGAGAAATTCAATTTCTCGAACTTTATTACAAAAATGTTTATATAGTATGAATTACTTTAAAGTATGAAAGTTTATATTTTCAAAATTGTTTGAAAATACATTCGGGTGAAAATAAGAACAATTTGTATATGTTAAAAATGTTGACGTATACTATACTACAAAATACTGAGATATTCAGGATTATAGAATCCAAAATAGAAAGACATTATTTTCTCCTAAAAGATGATACTTGACTTTGGCTGTTAAGGTTGATTAACATCAACTTGAATAGAATGAAAAGACTAGTATGAGGTAATTCTCTAAAAAGTTAGTTAATTACTTTACATGTCTGTAGATCTTGCCTTTCATGCAAGATAATCATTGGGCCTTTATTAGATAGGGCTAGAACGCCAAAAAATATTTTGGGCTTACACATTCTGACTCAAGTGGTCTGGTGAATGTAAAAGTCAAATAAAGTCATGAATATTTTATTACTCTAGTTGATGATCATTCAAGATATAAGTATCTTTACCTAATACTACATAAGTCTAAATTTTTGAAAAGTTTAAGAAAATTAAGACTAAAGTTAAAAAATCGATTAGGTAAGGAAGGGAAAGGAGAATTAAAGGTTTTGGGGCATTTTTGTAAAAAAAGATAACAGTAAGCCTTGAAGCCAAAAACCCTACTTTTGTTATGCTATATAGAGCCGCACGTAGCCCCATACGAAGCCATTGGCTTCATCTCCTTCACCTTATTCCTCATGATTTTACAAGAATCCACATTTCCTTCTCCCACTTACTATTTTGAAATAGGGTTTTCTCTTACTTAGACAAATTAGGTTAATCTTATTTATTTAAGTTCCTCAATCTACCTTTCATAACCCTTATGTTGTTAGATTGATTTTAATGTGAATTACTAAGTTTTTAAACTATTTTTTTTAAATAATCACATTATGAGCATGCTTAGTGAAATAAAATTTAACTATTTTAACTCCCAGGTCGGTTCCCAATTAGAGGTGTTCCCTTTCTGTAACGACACGACTTTTCCTATTAACTTTTTAGGGACGTTACTACTTGCATGCTCATGAAAAATTTGAAACTTTAGTATTGGACAAAAAGAATTAAATTTCTTCATAAACAACCAAAGAAGCTTTAATTCGGGATCCCTTTTTAAAAACAATTTAAAAGATACTTGGAATTAAAATGTTAAAATAACTGAAATAGTTTCACAACCTAATGTTTACTTAACAAAATAATTTGAGTTAAAACATAAACTAGATGCGAAAGCTATACTACTCATGACACCCATGACCCTTTCAGCAAACCACGTTGCCACTCGCCTAAAATATGTTATTGCCTTTACCTGAAAAGAAAAACATTTTGAAAAAGGATGAGTATTTAAAATACTCAGTAAGTGACCTCACTACCGGGTCAGGATATGCATACACATACATAATGAGTTTTCGAAAACATTTTTTTTTCCTTTGGTGGGACCTAATTTCTTTCTTAGCGGAAACGTTTCCTTAAATATTTTCCTTCGGCTTTTAATGTGGACAATTTAACCCATCCTAACTATGCTTTCATGTATATAGCCTCGTAAGGCTCTTTTACATAAAGCCTCGTCAGGCTCCTTTTCATATAGCCTCGTCAGGCTCATTTTCATATAGATGTACATCAATAAATTTAGGAGGGTAATTGCCACAACCTTCGAAATCATTTCATCATGAAAACACATGTATGCATGAGGTCCTAAAACATCTTTCATTTTCATTCAGTGATGCAACATATAGAAACATTCTCACATTAACCATCATACATCATAATTTTTGCATCACATTTGTAAGGATATCTGGCAAACATACATGTGTGAATGACTTTTCACACATAAAATTTCAAAACTCATAAGCAATCATGAATATAACATTTTTAAAATCTTTTTATTTCAAAAGTAGTTTTACATGTAAGAATCCTTTTCGAAATATAACATTTTAATTTCATCACAAATCATAAATAAAACATTTAAAAATCTTTTCATTCAAAAATAGTTTTTCAATTCAGACCCCAACTTGCATTTAAGCATACCGGCATAAAGTCCCTTACCTTGACTAAGCTCAAGAATCCAATTCACCCAAATGCTCACAAAAAAATTCTACTGCCTTGAACCTCGGTCAAACGATTTGGGGCCTAATCAAAGTCATCCTTAAGGTTAGTAAAGATCTCTGGAATCCATAATTGAGCCCAAAGTTTCTTCCACCAACTAAATTCCCAAAATTAGAATTAATTCTATAGCATTTAACTTAATCGTAAATTGGTGGGTAAAACTGAATTTAAGTCATAAGATCCATGGATTAATCTTATTTTCAATTGATCTACCATACAGCCCAAAACTCAAGGATCTTCGTGACTTACCGAAAATTTTGCTCCAACAGTCCAAATCCTACTGGACAGCGACACGCTCGTGATTTTGATGCCGGAACGGAATGGGTATCCTTGAAACAAAGTCAAGATTCATGAATTAAATCTTACCCAACTAAGATCATCAAAGAACTATGTAGAAACCAATTGCTTACCCACAATTAAAGGCTCGCCGGACTGGAAGAGGCTGATCGGAACGGCGGCGACGTGAACAGTAATCGCAGTATGAATAGTACCCCCCCCCCCCGATATGAACAGTACCGCACGTGAACAGTCGCGTAGTGAACAGTACTGCGATGAACAGTAATCGCCTCCCGTGAACAGTGCCGCGCGATTGATGTTTGTTGAAGAAGAAGAAGCTTTCGAATGGATGGGTCTCTTGGTAGTGAAAGGGAAAGAGAGAGGGATTGATGGTAGAGGTTGTTTTTCATGGAGGAAGAGGAGAAGGTTGGAGAAGATGACGGCTTAGCTTGACCTAGGGCTGCGTGCAGTATAAAAATAATAGAGATGAATATTTGGGCTTGGCTTTTCCTTGTGATTGAGCTTTGCTCAAAGTCACCTAATTAACAAAATTGCCCCTAAATCAATTAATTCACTTTTTCCTTTCTTTCTTCCTTATTCACCCTCCAATTTCTCAAATTTCAATTATGCAAATATCTAAAATTAACTTTCAACACAACTTTAAACATGAAATTGGCCTTACAATTAATTCAAATCTCAAAATTAAAACTTTAATTAATACCTGAAAATGTCGGTCGTTACACTTTCGAACAGCTTAAATACTCTAGTCTAGATAGAACCTTCCATAGACAGAGTTCCCTTATAGTCAATTTTTATTTCAAATTCATTAATCTTTAATTAACTATTAATTATTAGATTAATAAACCCAAGTGAATTATTAAAGCATTGTTTTTAGTCCTATTAAAAAAATTTAATTCACTTATTGAATAATCTTAAAAATCTATCATTTTAAACTCTTTAAAATAAATTAAAAGATCATCATGGATATTTTATTCTAATCGTATTAGAAAAAATAAAAGATAAATTAAATTCAAAATTTAAACTATTTAAAGCATGAATTAGAAATATCTTTAATTGAAGAAAACCTTAATCCAATTAGGAAAGATCTTAATCTTATTAAGAAAACATGCATTCCAATTAAGAAAGCAAATATCCTAATTTAATTTTCCAATCAATTTCCAAATATAACAATTATAGTCAAAGATAATATAAGATGCATGATCATGCTTATCATATGGTGAGACTTTAAACTAAATGACATACTTTATGCCAATCAATTAATTTAAAGCATACATCATATGCATAATTAAATTAAACTTAGCAAAATTGACTGGCATATTTGGCATATCCTAAAAAATTGAAAACAATTTAAATTACAATAATTTAAATCCAAGACATATCTTGGTCTTCAAAATCTATTTTCTTTGTTGAACCATCCAAATTTAGGGTTTTTGAAACCTAAACCCTAAATTCATCTTATTGCTGCCGCGCACATAAAGTTCAAGATTTTCAATAGATCCACCTGCTCATTGTCGGCCTAAGCATATACCACCGACATTAGTAAATTAAAACTGCCTGCACACCCAGTCTTCAATCGCTGGAACAACTTGCAACACTGTGGAGTATCCTTTGCATGAAGCTTGCGATGGCTTGATCATTTTTATTTGATTTATTTGATTTATTATTATTTTTTTAATGTTGAAGCATTCATGACTGTCGAACCAACTTGAAGAAAAAAAAATCACGTTGTCGGTGAATTTTAAGGATCCACAGTCTTTCACATTCATTGGCTGAAGGGCAAAATGCCAGTAGCTAAATCCATAAGGTTGAAGCTACCGGCTGAGAATATTCAAAGCCTATTGGGCCTTCAATTTGGACTACTGCCTTTGCCATATACCAAGTCTTCCGAGCTATGACTTAAACACAGGACCAAGACTTGTGGGAGACTCTTGAAATATGGAGATTCTTCTGGCGGAAGCATAGGAACCGTCTTTGATTTATTTAGAATTAAACTAAAATACAAGGGTTAAGCAATAAATACCTTCCAAATATGGAGATTCTTTTGGCAGATCTTTATCTCTTCTACAAAGTCTTCCTGGCTATGACTCGAACATAGGACCAAGACTTGTGGGAGTCTCTTGAAAGAAAATCCACAAGGGATTGGAGAGGAAGAGGTCTAGAGAGAACTCTCTAATTCTCTATTGAGGAGATGTGCGTTATGTCAAATGGCCTAACCCAAGGGTCCTATTTATAGAGACCAAAGGTAAATATTTGTCATAATTAAAATATTATATCTTAATATCTAATATATTAAAATATATCTTATACTGATTTGAATCACATTCAATCTCCTACGATATTTATTTATTTGAATCTTATTCAAATTTTATAAATATCTTTTATTTAATGTATCTAATATACATTAATTATTTTAATATTTAATGTATCAAATACAATAAATATATTTTCATCTTTTATATTTAATATATCTAATATATTAAAGATTAATTTGAACATTTCAAATTTTAATATTTAATGTATCAAATACAATAAATATATTTTTCTCTTTTATATTTAATATATTTAATATATTAAATATTAATTTGAACACTTCAAATTAAATATTAATTTGAACATTTCAAAATTTTCTTTCAACTAAATTGATCTTTTAGTGTTACTATGAGCTAGCAATGAGACCTTATGGACCTACAAAATCAATTAATTAAGGCCCCGTTTGTAACCATTTGGTTTTTGGTTTTTGGTTTTTAAAAATTAAGTCTATAAATACTACTTCCATCTATGAGCTTCCTTGTTTTGTTGTCTACTTTTTACATATATTTTGAAAAACCAAGCCAAGTTTTGAAAACTAAGAAAAGTAGTTTTCAAAAACTTGTTTTTGTTTTTGGAATTTGGTTAGAAACTTAAATATTTAGTTAAGAAAGATGGATACCATTATAGAGAAGATGAAACCATGGTAGAGAAATTGTTTGAAAACAAACATAATTGTCAAAAACTAAAAACTAAAAACCAAATGGTTATCAAACGGGGCCTAAACTTTTTAATTAATTAATTTTCATTCATTAACTATAAGTCACTCCACTATAGACCTACAGTTGCACTTTTATGCACTGTAGGACAAGTTGTGTCCATAAATATAATCATTACATGCAAGTCGATCATTCACGAGTTGTTCGTAATTACAGCTGGGTCAAAAGTCCGTTTTACCCTATAATTACATCTTGCACCTTAAGTACCACTAATCCTCTAATGAACAATCTGTTTATAATCTAATTATAAACTTAGTCCCTTTTGGGCCAGTGAGAGGGTGGGGCCCCATTGTTCAAGTCCCAAAATCAGCACGTAAGGGAACTACTATACTTACCCTATATGGGAATGAGTGAATTCCATCTTGTGAGATTATGTTCCCAGCTCCCTATTTGGTCAAGTCCCCAAAATGATAGGCATATTGAATCGGCTACAAAAGCCACTCTCACCCATGCAAATCAAAGGACAAACCCTTACAGGTAGGAGTTCATAACTCACTAAGGATTAAGATCGAGTCGCATATGATTATCATGATGAAATATTAATCTTCTCAATTAACGGATTTATAAAGAGAGATTAAATATTTCGTGGTCCAGTCTTACACAAACTCATTGTATAAGATACCTGATATGAATCCTACCATGCCATTCAAGACTAAAGAAAAGCTTCAAAATGAAGTTGAATTAAATGTAGTCAAACTTAATTTATGACGAACTCAAGATGCATTTAATGAACTCAACAACAACTCATGCTTGATCAAAGACAAGTTATGCTTCATTTATGCAACAAGGGTTTCAATCTACTTCAAATGGGGCTTCATTTATGCATGGAAGGTTACAAATCTTAAGTGGGTTGATTGAAAGATCAATTCTCGGATTTATGGGGGTTTCAATGTAATTTTCAGTTTTAAAGTTTTGTTTTCAATGTTTTAAGTTACAATTTAGCTAGTGGACATTATGGTATTGATGGGCATGAGAGTTACAACTCTTCAATGGACTATAGGTTACTCTAGGGTTGATTTTGAGGCTATATAAAGCCATGTAAGTTGAACCTAAAAGAGAGAGACTTGGAAAATGTAGTAAAAAGAGCATTTGTGCTTTCTTTTAGCCTAGAGCTAAGTTTCTTTGCAATTCTATGTAGTTTAGGTTGCATGCTTAGAATCATTCAAGCTTGACTTGATCAATCTTGCTTGTGGAGTGATTCGAATTTCAAACAAGTTTTCTTGCCTTGAGATATTTGATCAACAAGGTAAATCCGTTTCTATCTTCGTCCTTGGGATGCAATCATCTTAATTTTGGAGTTTTTGGGTTTTAGATCTAAAGGTCTTGTTCCTCAACAAGGTTGTTAGATCTAACTCTCGGGAGTTACTTAACAATACCCCCACTCACATCTCTCCACATGAACGATTTGGATCAAATCATTTGTAACTATTACAAAGTGGGTCGTATCAATAGTGTTGTCAGGATAAGGCACCCAACCTTATCCATATACTATGACCCTTTAGGTTATTTCTTGAACATGATCATCCTGTATGTCAACCACATACTGTTCAAGATTACACTAATTACCTTGTATTTTTCATATAATGGATAATATTATATTGCAAATAAAATAATCAAAATTATTATTAATTATTAAATAAATTATTAATTACAAGGCTTTAGGGCATAAATCCCAACAATCTCCAGGTAGGTTAAAATTTTCAGATCAGTTTCAAATTGTTTTTGGTTGCTTTTGGCATTTTAAGGTTAACCCATAATATTTTGGACTTAATTTTACGATACTCATTGTGTTTGGAGGTTGGATTGTCAACATCAAATTAATTCAACAATGAACCATCAATCTTTCAGTTTTGTTTATGTAGGGTTTAAAGGGGTAAGACTCTTTCTAAACCCAATTGGACTCATGGGTAAATTATTAGAAACTTGGATTTTGATTTATTGGAGTCCCTATTCCCTTAAGCTCGATTTTGGATTTTAGATTATTCTCCAATTTAAGTACTTTTTAGACAGGTTGTAAATCAGACCAATTAAGGTTGAAGGCGTCCGTAATTTGAGAATTTATGTTGGGTAAATTCTCTTTGAACCTTCTTGAGTAAGTTGAATTGTTGAAATTAAAATTTGAGTGGATTTTTATTAAGTCTTGGGTTAAAAAAAAATAAATGCCAATCATTATTTTCCTTTGAATTTGCTCTAGGTGGTGCTAAGTGATTTTTAGGAGGAATTGGATTTCTCTTTCTTTTTGGTTAATATGTTTGCGGAGAGGTAAGTAGCCAATTAGACCAAACCCCCTTTAAGGTCTTGGATAAGATTATCAATATTTTGGAGGGTTGTGATTGGATAAGCATGACCTGAATTTATGTATGTGAAGCATGTTGGATTTTCTTAATTTGTTATATGTAATTTTCTTGAGTTTGAGATTTGCCTAAGTATGTTTAGCATGAGGATTTTGAGGGGTTTGATTTTGGAATGGGCTGCTCATGGATGTAAGTTTTTTTAGCATGGTTAGGGGCCTCAATTAAATGATGTCCGTACTTAAAACTCATGTATGATTTCATGAGGGTCTTAGTTAAAGGTGTGATTAGCCTAAGACCTTGTATGCAGTGACAATTACCTTCCCTATGTCATATATGTTTCCTTGAATACTTATAAGTATGATTTCATGTATGATTTCATGGACGTTTCATGTTTACAGCTTGAGGGTCGCTCCCCTCATGGTTAGAATATGTATGTTTTCATGGGTATTGTATTGTGAAAGGTCTAGCCCTATTAGGGGGCCGCCAACTACCCTCTAGTGGTACTTTGCCTTCAGGGCTGTCACTCACAATATCATAGTCGGTTCAGCTTGGGGATAGGTTAATCGTTCACTTAGAACGGAAATCACCATGTTTTCAATGAAATGTTTTTATGCATCAGCACCCAATGTTTATATTAAGTCAGGACCCCACATGTTTTAGCATTTCGATTATGCTTAAGTATTTTAACTTTCAGCTCCTCAAGTGGGGCTACTTACTGAGTATTTTTTTATACTCACCCATGCTACTTTACTTTCCTTTTCAGATGGTGCATAGACATACGAGGCACGTGGCGAAAGCATTCAGCTTGGCAAGGCTATGGAGATAGCAATGGACCAGAATTTCTAGGATCCTAGAATAAAATCTTAGTTTCATGACTTTTGCTTTGGTTATTTATTTTATTTATTCAAATACTTTTTATTTATTCAGTTTTGTAACTTACTCTTTGTTGGAATCCTGAACTCAAAGTATCTTGATTTCTATCATTTTTATTATTGAAAAGTTCTATTTGGCTTTCAAGAGTTTTCGCTTCATTAGTTTTAAAAGTTTATGTTTTGAATGCATGTAATAGTGACCCTCAAAAAATTCTTTTTAAGTAGGGTAGTTACAGTTTTAAAAAGGCAGCCACATTGTGGCAGTCTCATTGACTAATTTGTCCAGTGGTAGTGTCATTGATACAAGTATTGCTGCTTGTTTTTCATTTTTTTTTAAAAATTTTACATTATTTCTTATATTTTATATTTTGTTAATATTCATTTCTTCTATTTTCTTTTTTTTAACATGATATTTCTACCTTATTATCAAATATGTTATATTATTTCTTTGTTTATGCTTTTTTTAATAGTTATTTGTTTGTTTTATTTCCGATCCTTAAATAGCTCTATCATTAGTAAATTTTAGTATTTTCTTAACCATGTGTATGTGGGGTCTAAGTTGAAGTATTTCTCTTATTTGACCATGTTATTTTGTTCATATATGATAAGAAGATTTGTTTTGCATTCTTATGAATTTGTAATATATATTTAGTATTAATTTATTCAATTCATATCTTCCCTTTCTTTTAAATATCCAACTAAGGAAACTAGAAATATTTGATGGTCTGATTTTCTAGTATTCTTGAAGTAAGGAATCGATATTCTTTGGAAATTCAAGGTTGATTCCAATATGTTTTTCATAAACTTTTAATATGCTTGTACATATTATTAGTAATTTATTGCATAGATTATTATACTAGCATGACTTAACTTTAAATTGCATTTTATCTATTGTGTTTGCTTATTTCATTAATCTTGTATTTTCAATTACATTATTATATTGTTTTCAATTAAAAATTTTTTTCCTATTACAAAATAATTTTCAAGTCTATAAAATTACACCTTTTGTGTTAATAAAAGTTTTATAACAAAGGTGCAATTTCTAAAATTTTGTAATCTTTTCTTAAAAAATGAATTTTCAAGGCCTTTTTTCATAAAACTTCCTATGGAGTCTAGAAATATTTGAGAGTTCAATTTTCTAAAATTATTGAGGTGAGGGATCATAATCTTTGGGGGTCTCAGATTTGATCCCAAAAAAAAAAATGAATTTAATTTAAACCAAAAAAATTGTTGGAGAAATGAGAGATAAAATAAGACATTATTTTTAAACCTTGTTTTTTTCTAAATAAACTTCCTTTTAAAGCTCATTTTCAATTTGTTAGAGTATTGATATAATTAAATTTTCTGTAACTCATCAGCTTAAACTTTTGGGTTGAGTGGTGAATTAACATGGTATCAAAGTAGGAGGCCGTGTGTTCGATGTTAGAGTGTTGATATAATTAAATTTACCATAACCCATCAGCTTAAACTTTTGAGTTGAGTGGTGATTTAACACAATTCAAGAAAAAATTTGACCATTTTCAAAAAAAAAAAAAAGATAAAATTTGATCACTATTTTTTTCTCCTTTTTTTTTTTTAAAAAAAAAGAGAGATTGTTTTATTTTATTTTGGTGTTGGATCACACCAGCCCTATGGTGATGACTTCTTTTTAAAATATCCCTTATGTCACAGGCATGTGGTGATAGGGTCTTAATTTGCTTGTTAACAAAATTGAATAGGGATATTAATTTCATGATTGACAAAAGTGTTTAATTGTGCTCAAGAGAGATAGTTACAATATGAACGTCATTGACCTATATGATTTATGATTGTTTAAACTTGACCTTATTGATTTATTAATTTGTATTGTCCAGTTGGTAAAATCAATTCCTCAGGATCTTTTCTTTCCATTGATTTTTTCTTAACCTTTGTTTGATTATTTCATTTATTAATTCTCTTATCTTCTAATAATGCAATCTCTAAATAAATTAAGTAATTATATTATGGTACTTAAATGAGCTAGAAACTCAACTAAGAGGACAACACTCTCGTTTACTTATCATTATGTTAAAACTTGACTTGTACATTTGCAGTTAGCAATTCTTTATATACTTTAATTTCTATCTAATGTCAACATTTTTTTTTATTAGTTTTAAGTTTTAGATAGATTTCAAAACAAACCCAAGTGAGCCTAGTTAGTAGATAGATGTGGAGGAGATAGATCGTCATTCTAACAAGTACACGTTTTTGGGGAAAAAACCTCCCACTTCTCTACTGCAGAAATGAGCAGAAAAATAACTGAGAAATTAAAAGAAAGCAACAAAATAAGAAACACAAAATTTTACATAGAAAACTCCAAAATAAAACCATGGCCCACCAGAAAGAAACTCCACTATGTAAATACTTATTACAATCACACATAATTCTGTCCCCAATCCCAATTACAAAGAAATACTCTCTTAAAGCTTTATACCACTCATACAATTAGAGTTAGTATACCAGGCTAAAAGTGTTTTTAATTTAGGCTCATTTTATAGTACTTGGAGCCCATCATTTTTTTGTACCTTTCAAATGTGGGAATGCTACTCTTCTAATATTTTGTCAAAAACCCTATAAATTCCACCTTGGCAAGATATTTGAAGAACCCACATCTCGTGCACCTATTGTCTTCACTAACAACATAATCCTCAACTCAGAGAACTATAACCCATTCCACCATAAAGAGTAGACCACTTAGAATGTCACCTTTCCAAGATTTTTCTTCTTTGTCACATGTTGATAAACCCTACTGAAAGTTAAGGTGCAATGATAATTCTCATTTATGAGGATTATTTGAGGTTATTCTTGCCATTTTTGTTTTGTAATGAGCAAGCTAAAGCTAGTGTTTATTAGAAATATTCATAAAAGCTTGTTGGAATAATGAAAAAGAGGTAAGAAGTTGAAAAAAGTTGGGATTACACTAATGTAACGCCCGGCTCATTTAGGAGTTTAAATTTTGAATTTTGGAAATTAAGTGGATTGATTTTCATTGGGTAAGTTAAATTTGAAGGTTAATTTGAAATTTAGAAGAAGAAAAAGGGCATTTTTGGAATTTAATAAGTTGTTAAGGGCAATTTTGGAATTATTGTTTGGTCAAGGGGCATAATTGTCTTTTTGGTTTAATTTTTGAGATAATCTTTTCTCTCTCTCCCTTTCTTTTTGTGCTACCCGAAGTCCTCCCTTCCTTAACCCATTTTTTTTCTTCTCTCTCTCTCTCTCTCTCCCTCGGCCGAACACCCATCTCCACCCTTCTTCTTCTTCTTTTTCTTTCTCTCCGAGCAGCAGCCGCCGACCAACCTCAGCTCGCCGGCCTTCTTCTTCTTCTTCTTCCTTGCCGTGAGCTTCTCGGCCGAATACCTCTCCACCGGCGGTTTCTTCTTCTTCTTCTTCGTCCGCCGGCCAATCCCTCGATCCCACCTCAGTCGAAGCTCCTACAGCAGCACGTCGGTCGGAGTATGGTTGCAGTCGCTGGACCTGTCTATCTAACCACCGATCAGCTCGCCGGAAGTTTCAATTCACAACCCCGCCGTACGCGCCGCTGAACGAGAGCCTCTTCGTCGGTTCTGCAGCTCGTGAACCCACCCCAGCTGCCGGAAAACCCAGATCCGAGAGCCTCGCAAGAAATCTGGCCCTCACGCGCTCTCACGCGCCGATCGGAAAGCTCACGCGCCTCCACTCGCCGCCGTCCGCCTCCGTCCGCCTCCGTCTCCGTTTCCCCTTTTCGAGTCGTCTCGAACCTTGGATTGAAGGTAAGTAGTCATTTGAAATTAAGCCCTTTAAGTTGTTATTTGAATGTGTTTATTATTTGAAAATTTATGAATTGTGAAAGTTTGCTCAATAATTGTGTTTATGAAGCATGTGATGGTTAGTGAATATGCTCGGGAGATGTTTGAGCTAAAAGTGACCTTAGAATGTGGTTAGTACGAAAATAAGGGCTTAAGTTCGAGTTAAATGTGGTTGGCTTGTGTGGCCCTTAAGGTATCGCCTAAGGATGTGATTGGGCAAGTTTGGTTTTTGGTTGTGAAGATTTGTGATTAAACATTTGTGCTTAAATATGTGTATGAGAGATATGGTGTGGTTGGCTGATTTATTATGAGGATTGTCACGATGGGCTTATGATTACCTAGAATTGTTGCTATCCTCGTTTAAGTTATCAAGAATATAAGCAAATGAATGAATTTGATTATAGCTTTCCTCGTAAGCATAAATGTATGGATGGTTGTTTTAAACTGAATGATCATACGTGTTGGATTGTCTGAGTTGATTGGTTAGCAAGTTAGAAACGTCTAAAAGTATACCATGTTTCGAGTAATTATCCATGCTCCTAGCATAACTTGTGGGTTAGATTTGAAAGGAGTGGCTTACGAAAATATGTCACTAGCGTGCGTAGAAGCTATGGATAAGTGGAGGTCTTGTTTAAGATGGTTGATAAGCTTATACACGAGTCTTTGTTCGAGATGCACGAAGGTTGGTTAGGGGGAAAAGTCACGATTAGTGATTTTGGTTACTAGTTGAGGGGCAATTGAGAATTCTTGTTGGTAGATGGACCTAACCGTAAGGCTTTGGCTCAAGTGTGATTGGGGCATGACTATCTGAATGCCTTAGTAACATGTTTGCTTGAATAAGCAAGAGGATTTAGATTTATGTTTGATAAATTGTGATTTGTGAAAGCATGTTTGAAAGTGACGTTCGTGAGGTATTTAATGAATGGTGGTTGTATTTGGAAGTTGCTTGAGCTAGAATTGCCTAAGATGGGGATATAAAGGGAATAGAGGATTTAAAGTTCCAAATTCATTCTAGTTAGTATGTGAATTAATCTAAGAATTGCCCAAGGTTGTGATTGGTTGAGTTTGAACGTATTTATGGTGTTTTGTGATTAACCATTGGTTGTCTTAAGTCCTAGTGTGTTTAGAGGACTGTATTCTGGGTTAATTAATTGAAGAGTTATATGCCACTAGCATAGGTACGGCCTATGGCTACGTGTAGTTCTTATTTGAGAGTACCATTGAACTAAGGTATAAGTTCTCACGTGAGGTTTGTGGTTATGATCTATAGTGAAAGTTCACAACGTTGCGATTGTGGTTATTTATGAAAGATGGGCCTGGATCATATGCTACAAATAACTTCCTAAAAGATTGAGAAGTGGGTCGTTCTAGGGTTGGCCTAAGAAGAGGGTAGCCTTTCGGATTGGTCCGTTAGGATTTTCGTTTCGCCTGTAAATGTATATGAAGTGTAAGACGTTATAGTTGATGAAAGGGCTTGAGGGTTGCTTCCTCTCTTTGTTTATTTGAAATAGGGGATGGTTCCCTATTAGCAGTGTTTGAAACCTTCGGGCCAGTTTGTGTTTGTGATTTGGGGCATGATGAATGAATGTGGTAAGGTGGTTTGATCCAAAAGGGGTCCAAAAGTGCTGTGATAGTACGAAAGCCGTTAGATTGATGCCTCCAACCCTAATTCGGTTGTTTCGTGCGAGTTTGTAAGCCTAGAACGCCTGTGATGTGATGAGCATAGAGATGCGTTCTCTATTGCCGTGTGCTAGCTTAGGGGGTGATTCCCCATTGTGATGAGCATAGGGATGCGTTCTCTATTGCCGCGTGCTAGGTTTGGGGATGAGTTCCCTGGTTGCCTGTGTGGCTATTGAGATGTGATGAGCATGGTGATGCGTTCTCTACTGCCGTGTGCTAGCTTAGGGGGTGATTCCCCATTGTGATGAGCATAGGGATGCGTTCTTTATTGTCGTGTGCTAGCTGAGGGGATGAGTTCCCTGGTTGCCTGTGTGGCTAATGAGATGTGATGAGCATAGGGATGCGTTCTCTATTGCCATGTGCTAGCTTAGGGGGTGATTCCCCACTGTGACGAGCATAGGGATGCGTTCTCTATTGCCGTGTGCTAGCTGAGGGGATGAGTTCCCTGGTTGCCTGTGTGGCTATTGAAATAAGTATGAGGGTTATGGACTTTCACGAGTTTGGGTTCTAGGTTACAATACTCGCAGTTATGACTCGAAGGTAGGGTCGGAAAGTGGTAAAGGTTGTGGAAGGATGAGTTGGATTTTTGGATTAACTGAAGGAAGTATTTAAAAACTAAGCGCGAGTGTAAGTAGAGAAAGTTTGCCTTCGTGGTAGTTATTCGTTAAGCTTTGGATCCGTTATTGTGCTACTTACTGGGTATGTTTATACTCATTCTTGCTACCTTGTTTATTTTGCAGATTAGTGAGCATTCTTGGGGTGGACGACGCAGGCGACGACTTGACGAGACTATGGAGACCCCAATCAATCCCTTGTCCCTGTTTTTAGTTTTTAGTTATTCCTTGTCCTCTGTTGTTAGTTGGTTTGTAAATCTTAAATATTCTTTAGCTTCGTGTGTTTGGTTAGAAGCTTTCAGTTTTGGTTGTCCGTTATTCGAGCTCAGCATCATTTATCGTTGTTTGGTGGATGCTGAGTCTGTGAACTGAATCATAGAAGTGTTTTTATCTCTTTCCAGGTCTTTGTAAAATTTTGGTTTCTTGTAGTTACGTCGTCATGCTGCCGAAATTTCGGGCATGAACGAGGTAACTAGGTTGTGCTTCCGCGTTAGAGAGTCGTTGAAAAATAGGGTCGTTACAACTAATTTGCTATTTTTGTGTAGGTTTTGGGAGCAAGCACAAAATGCAATTGCATTTCAGAATGGAAATGCAATTGCATTTCTGGAAAATTCTGGAGATGGTGGAAGTCATAGGAATCGACGAGATATTGGAAGATTTGGGAAATTCTTTAGCCCAATTTTAGACCTAAAAGTGGACCCAAGGTTGTAGAAGAGCATGGATGGAAACCCTAGCTCCCGACACCTATAAAAGAAGGAAGAACGAATAAAAAAGACATGCTGGATTTTTCTTCTCGCACAATAGCCCTAAAGTCCTCACATTCGATCATTTTCCAACAAGTTGTTCTTCATTTTTGCTCTGTGGAACTCCGAGTTTGATCCCTCCTCAACGAAAGTTAGAGGAGGTAAAGATCCATTTGCCTTTGAAGGTGTATTTGGATTGATTGAAGCAAGGAATATACGAGTCCATTGTTGGTCTTACGTTTTGTTCATTTTTATTTCTCTAGCTAGCTACTAATTTTAATTTCCTTCTTGTAAGTTCTTTGAATTTTAGACAAGTGTTGAGGTTTATTGATTCCTATTTTCTTCATAGCAAAAACAATTTTTTCTTTTAACTTTAAATTCATAATATTTTGAAATTCTCATAAGTTTTGCTAATGCCTTTTGTAATTTTCTTTGTGATTTCTTTGCGAGTTGCTGAAGTTGTTTTATTCAAGTCATTTCTGAGTAAGAATCAGTTTTGATTTCCTTTATAGTCTGTTTTTTTTTCTTTTATTCGGCTACTTATGAGTTGTGCATCAATTCATTTGTTGTTTTTCATTCCCTCCATGATGAGCTAAACTTCCTTCAGGGATTCAAGTTGGTGCATGCCCTAGAGGAAGGATGTAAAGCTTAAAAGCACAACCAATCTAGCTAGCACTTGAACTTTGTTTGTCTTTGTTGAGTTTAATATTGAGTAAACCTAGTCGGCCAACTAGTGTTGCTTGTCAAGCTTAAACTTAATATCAAAAGGGTTAAGGGAAGGCGGATCTCACAAAAGAAATGGAAGAAAAAGCTTAGAAATAAATTCTGAACATCGACCATAGACACAGGGCGAGACTCCAAAATCACTAGAATTGTGCACGAAATTATCTAAGTTAGATTAGCCATAGAAATATATGTGTAATCACTTAGCATCGTAAAGATTTTAAAAAAAAATTTGAATAGGAGTCGAATTTGGTTTACTTAGTTTCCTTGTGTCAACTACGATTGAAATTGCATTTTGGTGGCATTTATTTCCAAAGGGGCATGAACAACTTGAAATCCCTTCTTCATACTTATTGATTTTTCACTTATTTCCTTTAGCAAAAACAACCTCTCAACATTTTTACATCCTTGGTTATCGCAATTGCACTTTGTAAACAAATTTGTGTCATCTTCATAGATTTTGTTAAAATCAATTCCCTTGGGTACGATACTTTAGAATCCAGTTTTATTACTTGCAATCGATAGTGTGTACTTGCACTAGACTGGAGCTTTTTTTTAACTTAAAAATCCTTTCTTACAGACCCCATGTTTCAGTCGGATCATGCAACTTTCACCTACTTGGTTCACTTGGAAGTACTTCAGCCATCAACATAACTTCTACCATACACACCTTGCATAACTGCCAAGCTAATGCCCATATACAAACCTGCAGAATTGCTAACATCACATCCTCTATCATGGTAAAGCGAACATACCATGGGATAAATTTTGTCTTTCTTCAGAGGAAGTCACCATCACCCTAATGAGAGAGACAATGTCAGCATTCGACCTAGAGCCCTTTAACGAACCTGCTTTGTTAAGACAATCCTTTTTATATGTCTAAACTGTTTGCATTCTCAACAACCTTTCTTCTGCACGAATTATTTCTTCTTCTTCCAATTGCTAGCTACTAGTGTTCTCCTGTGAAGTATGTCTTTCACTTTTCAGCCTTCTTTCCTCTAACAAAAGTTTACTAACCATTGCAAAATCTAAATTCTTCTTCCCGTACATTAAGACTCGCTTCATGAAGTGGTGGATCTAGAATTTTATGTTAGGGGAAGCTTGATATATTTTGGTAGTATTGATCTAGAATTTTATGTTGGGGGCTTATATTTTGATATTAGTTTGTTCAATAGAAAATATGACTGATATTTTTTTGGAAAAAATACCTTTTTGGTCCCTCATGTTTCAAGTTTGTGTCTATTTAGTCCCTAAGTTTCAAAATCGGACAATCGTGTCCTCGAATTTTGTAAAATAGTTCTATTAAGTCCCTGGGGCGGTTAATTATTTAACAAACTGCTGATAATGCATTTTTAATATTAAAATAATAATTTTAAAATATAAAATAATAACTATAATAATATAATATTATTATTATTAAAAAAAATTTCCTCCCCTCTTTCCCCTCCACCCATGCCCTCCCTTCCTTTTCCTCCGACCAACCCCACTCCCATCCCCTCTCTTCCTACCTCGTATGATCTTTTTTTTTTCTTTCAGATTTGGGTTTAACCCCTCTTCCCTTATCTTCCTCCCTCATATGATCACCTTTTTTTTTTTTTTTTTCCAGATCTGGGTTAAACCCAGATTTTTTTTTCATATTTGAGTAGCAAGGGACCCCGCCTCTCCCCTCCCCTCTTCAATCTTGCTTCTGCAACCATCTCCCCCTCCTCCACTCTGGAATAATGCTAGCTTATCGAAGAGCTCGAGCTGCGGCATAAAGAGGTCAATGAAACCGGCACCAACAGGGGAGGGGTCACCGCCGATGCTGCCGACAGTTTTTAAGTTGAGGCCGAAGTTTAGGGAAAGGGGAAGGAAAAGAGGAAGGGGAATGAGAACGGGAACAGGAGAGAGAGAGTTTTTTTTTTTTTTTACTTTTTATTCTTTTATAATAATAATAATAATAATAATAATAATAATAATAATAATAATAATAATTATTATTATTATTATTTTAAAACTTTGCCACGTCAGCCCTCTGTTAACATCCGTTAAATAATTAACGGCCTAGGGACCCAATAAAACTATTTCACAAAATTTGAGGACTTGATTGTCTGATTTTGAAACGTAAAGACTAAATAGACACGAACTTGAAATATGAGGGACTGAAAATGTACTTTTCCCTATTTTTTATATATAATTATATAAAAAGATGAAACTTTAGATAATAATTATAATTTCTTTTTCTATAATTATAATTTTTTTTTATAATAATTATAGTTTCTTATAGAATTATTTATTAAAAAATAATTTACTTAACATTAAAAAATATTTTTATTCATTTCCATTTATATTTGATATAAAAGAATCAAATGTAAAGAATAAATTATAATAAAAAATATAATATTATATATTTGTTATTATTTTATTTTTGTAAATTGTAAATATTTTATAGATATAATTTTTTAAAGGAAATGTGACTTATCATTTAAATTCAAAAATATATATAAAGCTTAAGAAAAATTTAGGTTCTCTAGGATTTGAACAAGGTCGCGACGGGGGCCTAGAAGCCAAACACACCACTTGGACAAAGTAACTTTTTGTTAAATAAAGTGAATTATTATATAATAATAGCATATATTATAAAGTTTAGGGGGGCTCGAGCCCCCTTGAGCCTACTGTAGATCCGCCACTGGCTTCATGTATTCATAAGAAGGTGGAAGTGACAAGATGAGTCTGAGTGCGTTATATCATCATTATCTATCTTCACTTTGATCACCTCTAGCTCAAAAACGATGTCATTGAGAACACTCAAATGATCTGAGCTTTTCGTATCTTCCTTCATTCGCAGCATATGTGAAACTGCTCCTTCAGGTACAATCAATTTGAGATGCTCTTTGCCTAATACAATGCTTCAAGCTTCTCCCAAAGCTCTTTGGATATCAAAATTTCATGCACATTTGCAAGAACATTCTTAGCTAAATTTAGTATGATTGTACTTGCGACTCTCAAATCTATTTCCTCTCAATCTTCATCACTCATGTTGGACTTCCTAGAACCTTTGATAGAATCCACCACTAGACTCTATTGGACCACCATCATCGCTTAACTTTTTAGATGCATAATTGCTCAGTCTTCCCTTCAAGGCCTTGTGTAACCCAAATTATATCAACACATTCTTCACTTATACTTGCCACAAGTCGAAGTTCATTCTTCCATCAACATGCCAATCTCCACTGGACTCATAAATCTTGACATATGTGCTTCACTCCTAGCTAATCTGCAATAGTGAACAGCCCACACTATTCACAATAATGTGGCTCGTTTCAAGAAATCCTTTATTATGTGGAAGTTCAAACAATGCTGCAACTGCATAGCATACTTAGAAATCAAAGAAACTACAAACCTAAAGCTCTGATACCCACTTGTTGGGAAAAAAATCTCCAACTTCTACTGTAGGAATAAGCAGAAAAATAAGTGAGAAATTAAATATCAAAGCAACAAAAATAATGAATACAAGAATTTACTTGGAAAACTAAAAAATCAAAGAAAGACCACGACCCATCAAAAAGAAGTTCTACTATGTGAAAAATTATTACAATCACATAAAATTCTCTCTTTGAACTCAATTACAAAGAAACACTCTCTCAAATCTTTATACATTCACACAACTAGAGTTAGTATGTTAGGCTTAAAGTGTTTCTAATGAGCTAGTATACCATTGCAGGCTTAACATGTTTCTAATTGGAATGATTTAAAACAAAAGACATACGCTTCTTTTATAGTACTTGGTGTCCATCACCTTTTTGTACCTTTCAGATGTGAGAATGATACTCTTCTAATATTTTACCAAAAATCTTACACACCTAACATGTGATAGCTTTAGGAAAAACAGAGTTAATCCGGAGAGTAATTGCATGTAATCCGCACACAAAGGAGGCAATAAACGAAGAAAACGAAAGAATAGACTTTTGACCTACATTCAAAGGCAGCTGCAACTGTCTTTTGAAAGGTTTAATCTTTTCTAGTAGTTTTCCTTTGTATATATCGTTCTTTGAATTATAAACTTTGTTGAATTCTATTGAACTTTTATTGTCGGCTTTATGATGGCATCTATTTTGGTTATTGCATTTAAAGTTACGAAATAATTTTCACTTTTCTTTTATTATGAGCTAACGTTTTTTTAGCTAGAACTTATGATGTTTTGACTTATATTGAGAGGTTGTCGTTGACTAATAAAGTAGTGTATTATCTATTTCAATTATCTTGATTAATGCTTTATATGTTATGGTTTTTCTTCTATCTAACTAATAGTTGAAAAATATCATTGAGCGAAGTCTAATCCAAAGAGGGTTAGAGTTGGTATGAAGAAGCGAAATAAATACAAAGACATGTTCAGCTAAAGATGAGAGAGACTCAACTTCTAAAAATTAAGTGTGTACATTAAGAAATTTTACAAAGTTTAAGGTTGGTTGCGATTAATGTTAATTCTTTTAAACCACGAGTCCCGTTTTAGCAATACACTCTTTTAGGGTTTCGTTGCTCAAGTTTAGAGCCTTTTGAAGGAACAATACTTATCTACCTGCGTATATACTTGTGACTCGTGAGTAGTAGATTCAATTTTTTACACTAATGTGCATAAAATTTAATAGAATGTGGTGTAACTTTTAAATTTTCCGAACTACAAGAATGTCCGAAACCAATTTTAAAACACAACATTATAATTTACAAAGTGCGAATATGTAATTACCGACACAAACACTTGGAAGGGTATTGGAAGCAAGCTAGTGAAATTGAAAGGCAATTTTTTTAGGCAAACAATATCTGTTTCCCATAGTACTGATTCAGTTGAGAGAATAAAGCGCCGGAAAATGTAGGAGTAAAGTAAATATGAGAAATTGTGGGGCATTAGTATTGGGAAATTAATTAATTTGTGGGGTCAATGGGGGTGTGGATGTAATATTATTTGGCTTTAAACTGTTAGTTGGGCTCATTCAAACAAACTGCCTTACAGCTTTTGCTTATCTCATAAACACAGTTGAATGATTGGGATGTGAAATTGTTGTTGAAGTTATTACCCCACACATGATATTTAATCAAACAAAAGTGTATCCAATCTTTTTTTAATTTTCTTTTCTTTTTCTTTTTCTGATCTTCTTCAATGTTTATTTTTTATGCTTCCATTTCGAGATGGGTATCAAAACAATTACGAATGGTAGGTCTCTTCCATATTTTTACAACGGTATGATGTCGTTTAGTTTTAAGTTTAGGTTGGTATGACTTTAATTTTTCCATACTACCAAACAAGCCTTAAAGCAATGTAAGTTATTGTTTTTCTTTGTATTTCAAGGATCTTTCCTACTTCTAACTTATGTAAGACAATACATTTTTCAGAGTCTAATATTGAAGTCCTTTGTACAATTATTGACTTGAGAATAGTATAAGTAATTAAGTATTAGTGTCTCCACTTTATGAGTCATCGATTTGAATCTCCTCCTCTTATTTATAATGTATTTTTTTTAAAAAAAAATCTTTATAAAATTGATGTATAGAAAGAGGAAAAAAAAACCCGACATTATGTTAGTAACCAAGATTGAGTTAAGAATTTTGACCTTAGATGAAAATGATTTCGTTTTAAATTTCCTATCTTTAAAAATATAAGATTGTACTCATCATTTTTTTGGCTTGTTTTAAAAAAATTAAGTACATTAAAAAAAAATTGAAACCTTCTCGTTTTGATTTTTAAATTTGACTAAAATTTGAAATTTTTTCTTTTGGAGATTAGAAAATTAAAAAGAAATTTATGATAAAACAAACATAGTTTTAAAAATAATAAACTAAAAACAAAGTGGTTATTAAGCATGTCATTTCATTTTAGTTTTCAACTTTTAAAAAAGTTTGTTTATTAAAAGAACAAGTTTCTGTACTCTTCTAGGTTTTAAATTAATCTAGTTTATTTTTTTAAAAAAAGTATTTTACAAAATACATAAAATTTTGTAAACAAATTTATTTCTAAGAACAAAATACAAAAAGTAATAGTTTTCTAATGAAAAAAAAAAAATCAACTCCTACCCCTAAATTTGTCAAGTTGTATCAATTTTTACCCTAAACTTTCAAATTAATCAATTTGCACTTCAGACTTGGATAAATTTTGCAATCTTAACCTTAAATTTTAAAAAGTGTTGCAATTGAAACTCTATTCGAAATGTTGTTAAAAAAACTATTCTCATATGCGTTGAATGAATTATAAAACATATATATTAGTACAAAATTGAGAAAATTTTAGAGAAAACAACATTAGAACTTAATTTTTTATTGAAATTTGTGAATTTTGGCAAAGTTATTCAATGGTTAATTTATGCACTGACCAAATTTAATTTTGCACAAAGCTTGATTTTATTGAAATTAAGAAGTTTATTGAAGTTTTTATATTGCTTATTGTTAAAATTAGTGAGTGATTTAGCGGAAATGGACTAGAAAGTAAAAATTGCAACAATTATCTAAGTTTAGAGTCCAATTTGATGAAATTAAAAATTTAAAGTGAAAGTTGATACAACTTGACAAGTTCAAAGTTAAAAGTCATTTTCTAATAAGTTTTTTTCGAAAAAATAAAAATAAAAATAATTATCTAATAAGCGCCAAACTTTTACTTTTTAGTAAATCTAAATATTCGTAAAAACATTCCCTGCAATGTACTTTCTCAAGTGTTTTTAAATATTTAATTCTCCTCACAATTCGTTAGATTTAGATAGAATGTAGGGTCTATCTTGGCGTGTGTTTAAAGTACTCACGAATGACTATAAATATTTTTTTTAAAAAATTTATCATGTTTAGTTAACATTTTAAAAGAGGGGTAACAAAATGTTTTTGACCGATTAAAAATGTATTTAATTTTTTTTATAATCAAAAGTGGTTTGAAAAATAATTTAAAATAAATAGTACTTAAAAATATATTTAGATGAAACATTTAACTAATATTTTTTTAAAAAATTCTTATATAATAAGTGTTTCACTTAAAAATACTTTTTTTCCTAAAAGTATGCCAAACATACACTTAAAATGAGTTTGAAATGATTTTTTAGAGTTGAGTTTCTATGTGAAAATCATATTTATAGGAGTTTTTTTTTAGTACAATAAATTTGGCATAGAAATTTAAACCTCTAATTTTAGAGAAAGAAGTAAATGTCTTAAGCGTTAAGTTATGCTGAAATTGACGTTAAATATTTATTCTTAAACCATTTTAAAGTTTTCAAAATTATTAAAATAAATTTTTACTATGTAAATAAATATATTTAAGAAATTTGACAAGTGTTCTATTTCATTAAAAATTAAAGGACTTCCTATATTCTTTTAAAAGTATGTCAGAGCCATCTTTATTCTTATTAAAATGTATTTAAGGATTTGTTTGAGAAGTTTATATAATAATAATAATAATTTATTTTTAAAAGTAAGTTTGTTGATATCATAATAATAACTTTGTTTAGTTTTTTCACTTTCTAAAAATACTTTTAAGATTTTAGTTTAATTTACTATTAAATAACTTTGCCAAAATTCATAAATTTCAATAAAAAAAAATTAGCTCTCATGTTATTTTTTTCTAAAATTTATCAATTTTATATCGTACATATGTTTTATAATTCATTGAATGCATAAGAGAAAACTCTGACATTAATCCTCTCATACCTAAAAATTGGTGTACTGGAGATATTTCCTCAAGCTCCCGAAAAAGACATTATATGGACTGGATTAAAAGGGTCAGTCATCCTAAAATTAGGATTCATTTCTTGTCGCAAATATTCACTTGTAGCATACCATATCTCAATGGACTGGCGTAATTTTTCTACTGCGTGTACGTTTCCATAATGATGGTGTTTTTCCAAAATCAAACTTTGTTGTTTAGCATCTTGGACTAGCCATCCCTTAGAAGCTATTGTTAAAAGATCATCAATTCCTAATGAAATGGATGTAGTAGTGGCCTACTGGAACCCAAGAGTCTTTATTTGATCTAGGATGTGTGATGTATATGCCATTTCGAAGTGATCGAGAAATCTGCTAATAAGTCGTTTAATGGCAGTTCCATCTATCACTTTATTGTGAAAGACCAGATCGACCCGTTCCTCCATAAGTACCTCCATATTATGCTGAGTGGGGTTGTGTAATAGGTCGTTTCTCACTCAGTTTATTAGGTTTTGGAATCCTAGATCGGTGCATAGGAGAGAATTGACAGGTCCCATCTACTAAAAGGGGAATTCTCTCCTCCCGTTCCTTTCCTGAGATTCGGGTTTGATATTTAGGTTTCTCTTCCCACAGGAAAAGGGAGATGTTACTAAGCTTTTGGGCAAGTCCGTATCATGTTATTTTTTTTTCTAAAATTTATCAATTTTATATCGTACATATGTTTTATAATTCATTGAACGCATAAGAGAAAACTTCTTTCAACGATATTTGGAGTGAGAATTTATTAGATGGATAAAATTGCAACTCTTTTTAAAGTTTGATGTTAAGATTGCAACACTTATCTAAGTTTGAGGTGCAATTATTTGATGAAATTGAAAGTTTAGGGGTAAAATTGATACAACTTGACAGGTATAGGGGTTAAAATTAAAAAAAATTTCCAAATAAAAAAGAAACATTAATAAACTAGTGTGATTTTTAAAATTGCATTATAGTAAGACAAAAGTTGATCAAAAAAGAAGAAGAAAAGAGCATCATGGAATCAAAATCGTTTTAAGTAGAAAGAATGAGTACAAACAAATACAAAATATATGAATGGATGAAAATGTAGTTGAATGACAATTTATGATATTCACATGGCATTAAAAATCTAACTTGCTTATTTGTTCCCCTCATCTTTAATACAAACAACTACTTGAGGCAAACTTTCTAAGAGTTTGATGAAAGTTGAAGATCTCACTTCTTCATTAGCATATTACTTGAAATCATAAAACAATAATATTTCTCTTTCCTCTTTTTTTTGTTTGATATATTGAGTATCCTCACCAACTGAGATTATAGAGCAAAATAAGCCAAAAGGAAACTCAAAAAGATGAACAAAAGCTAAAATTTCTTTGGTTGAAATAGTAAGGATAGATTAATACTAATTAAATTTATGTTCGGTTTGAAAATGAAAATCTATATTTGGTTAGATTAAATTTAGGTTAAAATATCATTTTGGTCCTTGTTCTTTGGGTTTTATTCCATTTTAGTCCATGTACTTTTAAATGTCCAATTTTAATCTATGTACTTTCAATAAAGCTTAAAATTGGTTCCTATCGTTAGTTTGAGGTTAATTTTTTTCAAAATTGGTTAAATGGTAATAATAATTTTCATGCAAGAAAAAAAACAATGTGAACATATTTCTAAAAATTTATAGAATGAAGGCTAATAGAGACTAATTTTTTTTTAGAAAAGTTAACAATAAACTAACCATAAGGACAAATCTTAAGCTTTATTGAAAGTACAAGGACTAAAATTAGACATTTAAAAATACATGGACTAAAATGAAATGAAACACAAAGTATAAGGACAAAAATGATATTTTAATTTTAAAGTTAAAATGCCCATGAAAATGGTATCTGAATTATTGTGTTATGTTAGGGTAAATGGGAGTTTAAAATGTGCCTGAAATGAATTCTCATGTGTTTGGGTTGGTGAATGTGCTCAAAACATTTTTAGAAATAGGTTACAAAATAAAGAAAATTGTTGGTAAGGATTTATAAAATTATAAACAAAATAATTATAAAAGGAGCTTCAAAGATTGCCGATTTAAGTATAATTTAATCATGATTATTGCATTTCTACCTCCCTCTAATTGAAAGGTTATAAGTTCACTACCATTGTAAATACTCTTCTTTTTTTTTTTTTTTTTTTTTCTATTTGAGTTTAAAAATTGCGGGAAGAGAATTGAATCATTGACTTTAGAATAGTAATTGGTGTATTATCCGTAACTATGCTCGGATTTGCTTAACACTTTCAATCTTACCCTCATATTTTCTTTGTTTCAATTTTGTGATCACTAACATATTAACATTTTTAATCTCATTAATATCATTTAAATAAAATAATAAATATCACATCAGTAAATCATCAATGAAAATTAGCATAGGGTGGTGATTGACAAAATAGACGTAATTAAAAAATATTAATACAGTAATGATAAATTTGAAACTTTTAAAATATTTAAAAACAAAAATGAAGATTTTTCTTAAAAGAAAAAAACAAAAATGAAAATTTTTCATATATTGAAGATAAAATGATTTGTTTAGGCTTGATGTCTTTTTTGCACCAACTTGAAAACGTAATTGTAGGTTGTTAGGTTCAAATTATCATCTCTTTGTTTTTTTAAAAAAAAGAGCAATTGCATATATGACAATCTAACATAAAATGATAGCAAATCTAACACAACCTAAAAGTATTG
Source organism: Trichosanthes truncata (assembly GCA_033996785.1). NCBI lineage: Eukaryota > Viridiplantae > Streptophyta > Magnoliopsida > Cucurbitales > Cucurbitaceae > Trichosanthes > Trichosanthes truncata. Next base: position 27,792,534 of record JAWPNB010000004.1, on the reverse strand, counting down.
GTCAATGTGGCACAATTTTAAGCCCAACAAGATTAATACATGTGAAAAGTTAAAAATGTCCATCAACATATCTCAATGTTATAAGTCTATAAGTGATAGACTTCTATCACTGATTGGGGTCTATCAGTGATAGAATTATCACCGACTTAGATCTATCACTAATATACTTCTATCAGGTCTATCAGTGATAAATATGTGTTTATCATTGGTTTATGTATGATAATTTGTTATTATAATAAACATGGGCCAATTGCATAAGTAGTAATCTAACACAAAATAATAGCAAATCTAGCATAAGCTAAAAGTATGCTCATTTTCTATTATGTTTATTATTGATATACCATATCAACATATCTCAACGTCGTAAGTCTATCAGTGTAGACATCTATCACTAACTAAGGTCTACCGAGATTTATTGGTGATAGGTGTCTATCATTGATTGTTTGCATGCATATTTGCTATTAATTCTATTATTGATATACTATATCAATAGGATTAAAAAAGGTATATTAATGATATTTGACTTTTTTTCTTTCTTTTCTTAAGGAATTGTTTACATGCTCATTAGTCATCCATACCATATTAATAGATTAAAAATAGTAAATCAATGATAACTTAATATCAATAACAAAAAAGTTGATAACAAATCATAGTAAATTACCAATAGCAATGTATGACTAATATACCATTTTTTTTATGTCTATCAGCAATAGATATGCATCACTGATAGACATGTATCATTGATAGACTTAGAAATGATATATCAATGATAAACATGAAAATATTTTATCAGTGATAGACACAAAAATAGTCTATCAAACATGTAAAAATGGTCGCTAATAAAACTAAAAATAGTCTATCATTAATAGACATTTAATGGTCTATCAACAATAGACATACAAATTGTTTATCAGCAATAGATATAAAAATGATCTATTAATTATAGCATCTATCAATGATAGACATAGAAATCGTCTATCAATGTTAGAAATAAAAATAGTCAATCGGTGATAGTGGTCTATCACTGATAGACTATTATCAGGAATACAGTCTATCAGTGATAAATGATGGTAAAAAAGAAATTATGGAAAAATATTTAAAAAGGAGTGCATAAATTTAAAAAAAATATATATTATCATATTTATAAATATTTGTTTATTGGTGTGACATATTTGTAAATACAACAACTAATTTTGACACCTATTAATTACAATTTAAAAAAAAAAAACAAATTATTCTAATCTCATATTCCAAATGACCAATATCAACCAAGCTGGCCGTCTGATTACAATATCTTAAGCCAGCATGTTATTAAATGTGCTCCCTAACGATATTTGAGAATTAATTAGTCAGATCTTATAAGATAAAGACATGAAAAGAGAGAAAAAGGAGCTGCAAATTTGGTCCAAAAAAGTCATTCCATGTCTACTATAATGTCTTATTCAAATTAAATAAATATAAATGGAATTGTCTCATCCATAATTCATCCAAAATCCAATGTGGGATTTCATATGTCTTCCCTTTTTATTTTCAATTACACATGAGACTGTTGCACATATTTAGATGCTAATGTCACATATTGATTTGGGGTCCAAAAAATATATATGACGTACGTTTCAAAATCTTATCAATTAGTGATGGAGACAGCTTATTACTATTTAGGCTAAATTATAGAAAATACTCCTAAGTTTTGTACTTTGTTTTAAAAATACTCTTAAACTTTTAAAAGTTTTATTAATACCTTTAAACTTTTAAAAAAACGTTCAAAAATACTCTTACTGTTAGTTTTGATGGAAACTGTTAGTACTTTATTTCAAAAATAACCCTAAAGTTTTAAGTTTCATTAATACCCTTAAACTTTAAAAAAAAAAGTTCAAAAATACTCTTACCGTTAATATATGGATAGAAATTGTTAGTACCTCGTTTTAAAAATACCCCTGAACTTTCAAAAGTTGCATTAATATCCTTAACCTGTAAAAACAAGTCAAAAAATGCCCTTACCATTAGTATATGGACGAAAACTGTTTATCTACATGCCATTACCTCATTTTTCTATTTTCTCTCTCTCGTAATTTGCTTCAATCTATGGCCTAACACTTCTCTATTTTTCCTCCTTTTTTTCCCTTTCTTTTTCAATATCCTCTTATTCTCTTCTTTCATTTTTCAATCTCTAAAACCTCCTCAATTAATCATATCTTCTTGAATATTAGAACTTTAAATAAACAAGAGGAGTTCTCTCTCATTTCTAAATATGCCCAAACATAAATATAAGAAATTTCAACACCCAATAGTCAATATCTTTGAAGTTATCTTTAGTTAGAAAAGAACCAATTGGAAAACAACTCGTATAGATACTCTCATTTATTTTCATATAGATACTCTCATTTTTCCTCCATTTGTCCAATTCTTAATCATGGGAAACTTAACTTCTTAACTTACCACAACAAACAGACTAATTTGAACTGTAAAAAGGATTAATAAAATCTTTATCTGCTACAAATTTGGCAATGCATATGTTTTCTCAACATGTCTCTCTTTTTGTGTATTAAACCCAAATGTACTAACTTAAATTACTAACGTACAACCTTGTTAAAGCATTTAAGTCCTAGTCCTAAGGTCCCTTGGTGATTCCATTATTCTCCTTTCTTCTTGCTATAATCTATATACCTTGATTGAAGGGGGGTAGTTTTAGAGATTGAAAAATGGAAGAAGAGAGTAAAGAGGGTATGGAAAAAGAAAGGGAAAAAAAAAGAGAAAAGATAGAGAAGTGTTAGGCCATGGATTGAAGCAAATCAAGAGAGATAAGAAATGGAAGAGAGAGGTAATGAGGTGTAGATAAATGTTTTCCGTCTATATACTAATGGTAAGGACATTTTTTAACCTTTTTTTTAAAGGTTAAAGGTATTTAATACAACTTTTGAAAGTTCATGGGTATTTTAAAAGGAGGTATTAACGATTTATGTCTATATACTAACGGTAAAGGTATTTTTGAACTTTTTTTTGAAAGTTTAAGGGTATTAATGCAACTTTTGAAAGTTTAGGGATATTTTTAAAACAAAGTACTAACAACTTCCATTCAAAACTAATGGTAAGGGTATTTTTGAACTTTTTCTTGAAAGTTTAAGGCTATTAAAGAAACTTTTGAAAGTTCAGGGGTATTTTTGAAACAAAGTACAAAGTTTAGGGGTATTTTCTATAATTTAGCCTACTATGTATTCACTCAAATAGTTCACTTCATTTTCTTAAATTATATAATTCTATGCTTTTCATGTGGCATTTCATTCATTTTTTCATCTAATATAATTATGATTTTATTCTGACATTGATGATGTTGTTGCCAAAATTCGAACAGAAAAACTCACATAGCCTTCACGTGACAACGATGGTGAATTTGTTTGAAGGGGAGAAGAACGTGATCTACAGGATAAAAAAGATCTGAACACCGATGTGGTGCTTGCTACACAGGCTCTGATGCTTAAGTCAGAGAGTGAATGGGTATAGCAAGATAGGGTTAGAGAATGAGGAAGAGCTTACCCTTCTCCCTTATGAAGAGAGCATAAATACTCCCTTCTAGAGTTTTTGGAGGATTCCTCGTAGGAATTGGACGAAAGACGATCGAATCGGGCTGGAAAAGGGTTGTTCGGGCCAAGAGGAGAAGAAACAAGGCCCAAAAGGGGGCTTGTAGTGGGGTCGGCCTCGGCAAGGCCGAGGCTGACTAGGCACTTAGGCTCTAGCCTAAGTGGGCTCCTCGTTCCTCTCTTGCGTTGATTCGATTTCGTTTGTTGTCGGCCCGTTGTGATCCATATTGGGCTTTTTAGCCATGTTTCACCTTTAATATCTATGACAGAACCTTTCTAGGGCATAAATGATGAATCTGTGGCGAATTAAGAAGAGGAAAAAGGCTGGAGTGGGCTGAATGAGGACTAGGGGTCACAGGGGAGTTGCGCTCGGCTCCTTGGTGGGGTCGGCCCTGGCTGAGGCCGACCTGGAAACTTGGGCTTGGGGCTCAAGTTCCCTCATTCTAGTTGTCTAGAGGCCTTGTTCCTCTTGCCCTTGGGTTCGTTTTGACCCATCTTGTCCCAAGTTGAGTTCTTCATTGCATATTTTTCCTTCCACTTCCTTTATATTTCAAAATTGTCCTCATAGTCAAATTTTACCCATAACACTAGCCCCCATTCTCTCATTGGAGTTCATTGTGTGGCTTACTGCTTATGAGCCTAAAGTACGAGGCTCAATTTGGGAGTATGATTCTTTTATCGGTTTTAAATACAATGCTTTTGAGCGACCTAAAGTCTTGCTTTAGATTGTCCTTAGGATTTGCAGGTTGAACCCCGTGAGTTTGAACTCAGTCTTCCATAGGTCTAAGATTATCCTCTAGATTCACGATGTTCGACCGCTTTCATGGAGAAAATTTTAGGGCTCCAAGGTAGTCCTTGGATTATCCTGGAGATTGCTTGATCATACCCTGTAGGGTTGATCCTAATCTTCTCAAGGTGTAAAATTCTCCTCTAGATTCACGGTGTTCGACCACTTTCATGGAGGAAATTTTAGGGCTCGAAGGTAGTCCTTGGATTATCCTTGGGATTTCCTGATTAATCCTCGTAGGATTTATTCTTGGTATTTTCGTGGTGTAAAATTCTCCTCTAGATTCACGATGTTCAACTACTTTCATGGAGAAAATTTTAGGGCTCCAAGGTAGTCATTGGATTATCCTTGGGATTGCCTGATCAATCCATGTAGGATTGATTCTTGATCTTCTTGGGGTGTATCTTTGATTTTTTTTCATGATATTTCGACGATGTTTGTTTATGAATTCACCTGAAATCCCCATTTTTTGTCGGATTCGGCCTCGACCCCTTTTTTTATTTTCAGAATTGACGCTTGAGTTCTAGTTATTTGAATAAGTTGCTTGATGGAGAGACGTATAACCCCCTTGTTCAAGGAGGAATTGGTGCTAAATTCACACTTGGACAAGATTTGTAGCTTGAAAAGAATGTACTTTATTGATTACCTTGAAATTAATACAAATGCATGTAGTTGAAATTAAAAAGCCACTCTAGCTATTCCTATCTACTTAAAGTAAATGAAATTTGATTGAAGAGAGATATTTAACTTTCCATGAAACTTGGGTCGACCGCGGCCTCTTTGAGGTGTTCAGTCGACCTTCCTTTGCTTTTTTAGCTTCTTTAAGTGCTGTAAAGTAACACTCTTTCGAAGTTTTTTGCTCCCTTCTTACTATTCATGTTCTGTTCAGGTTGGAAACTTCATGAATTGATGATAAGTGGAAGTTATAGCTTTCAAATGATGCAATGTTGGTCTCTCAATGATCGCATTATAGGCTGGTGTGCAATTCACCACAAGGAAGTTGATTATTTTAGTAATTGTATTTTGTTCCTCTCCAAAGTTGACTGGAAGTTTTATACTGCCTTCAGGAATTATTCTTTCTCCTCCAAATCCAACTAGAGGAGACTGATTTTCCTTTTGCAGCTTACTGTCTAATCTCGTGGCTTTGAATGCCATTAATGACAAGACATCAACAGAAGTTCCTCCATCTATTAGGATCCTGAAGACCTTAGTATTTGTTATATCTAAGGTGACAACTAGAGCATCATTATGAGGCTGATGTATGTTCATAGCTTCGACCTCAGTAAACTCTAAAGTTTGTTTCAAATCCTCATGGTGGACAAAATACATACCTCGATATTCTGGATCATAACGGGCTTCTCTGATGATTGTTTTTATTTTTCGGCTTGATTCTCCACCAGCTGGTCCTCTGAGGATGGTTCTGATCTCTCTTGGAGGTTCTTGGTCAGGTCGGCCTCAACCTTCTCGGGTGGGCCTCGGCTCTCTGTAGTCATCATCTCTAACTTATTCTTTCAAATACCCTTCCCGGATCAAGGCTTCGATTTCACCTTTCAGTTGAAAACAATCCCGAGTTGCATGATCATGATCTCGATGGAATAAAATATTTTTCCTTGTTTCTTTTCTTCGGTGGAGTCCTCATCTTTTTCAGATATTTGACAAGGTTAGTATTGCGAATTTCCATCAATATTTTTCAGGAGGAAGTGTTGTTGATGTGTATTTCTCAAACCTTTGACCTCGGCCTTCCCTAGGGTCGTGTTAGCCCCAACCATCATCCTCATCCTTCCTCTTCCTTGAGTTATAGCAATGGCTTTCTCTTGCTCTTTAATGGTCAGATGTGTGTTCACTTCTTCCTTTGCTTGTTGTAGCTTCTTTTGACTTTAATAGCTCCTATGCACTCACTAGTGATAAATTCAACATAAGAAGTTGGCTCTTTCTTACCTATTGACCTAAGTAGTCGTTTATCTTGTAATCCGGCTACTATTGCAATCAAAGTAGTTGCTTCAATGAATCCTTCCACTCACAGTGCTTCGTTATTGAATCGGGAGGTATAATCACGCAAAGTCTCTTTTCGCTCTTGTTTTATGGTTAACAAGTGCATCTGAGGTTTGCGTTGATCTCTACCTCCTAAGAATTGGGTCACAAATGCTTGAGCTAGTTCCTTGAATGACGCTATCGATCTTTTTCTGATTTGTCTAAACCATTCTTTAGCATGTCCTGTTAAAGTAGAAGAAAATGCTCTACACTTCATTGCATATGAGAATTCTTGAAGGTCCATCAAGGATTAGAGATGTCCATTTAACCCGCGGGCTAGGGCCCCGGGGGGACCCACCCCGAACGGGGCGGGGAATCCCCGATTACAAGGGAATGGGAGAGGGAGAGGGGAGGTTTTTTTCCCCGTTGGCTAAACGGGGATGGGGACGGGGACAGGGAATATATTCCCCGCCCCGATTAATATATATATATATATATATATATATATATATATATATATATATATATATATATATATATATATATATATATATATATATATATTACCTATAAATAGAATTTAAAAAAAAAACTATAGTAGGAATTAGTTTAAGACTATTTCGTTAAAAAAAAAACTATAGTAGGAATTAGTTTAAGACTATTTCGTTATTAAAAAAAATTAAAGTCTATGTTGTAATATTGAAATTTGAATTTTTAGAAATTAAGTTGTTTCGACATTATAGTATTTTACTTATGGTATATTATTGTTTTTATTAGGAAATTTTATAACATTTACTTTAAATAGAATTATATTGAAAATTATTCATTTTGAAATAATTTTTATTATGGTTGAGAATAAATTAAAAAAAAAAAGATAAAAAAAAAAGAACGGAGAAAAATTCCCCGCGGGGAACCCGATCCCCGCGAAATTAAACGGAGAATTTCACGGGGACGGGAAATAAAATGGGGGGCGGGGACGGGGACGTGGAATCCATTCCCCGATCCCGCCCCGCCCTGTGGACATCTCTATCAAGGATTTGTATGTGTCAAGATGCTCTACTGGATTTTAGCTTCCATTATATAGTGTGATGGTTGGGTTATGGGGAGCTTTTTCCTTCATGATCGAGTTTGTGAAGGGTGGATCTACTTGCTCGATGAGAGTTTCAAGATCTAATCTTTCGCGATCACGATATTTCGAAAAACTTCCCTAGAAATTCTCCAATATGTTCCCTTGTAATTATTTTTGGATTTTCTGAAGATTCGCTTTCCAAGAAGGGCTTCGTGTTTGACTTTTTAGGGTGGCCATCTTGGCCTCAGCCTCGGCTAGTAGGACCTTGGCCTTGGCTTTGGCATGTCGCTTCTGCTTGCTGTCGATCAGACTCCGTAAGTCTGATTTTGTCGCTTCATCTTCTTGAAACCTCATTGTCGTGTCTTCATGACTTAGTCAATCTCGGCTTAAACTTTTGGGTACTGTTTGGATTACAGACTTTACCTTGGCTATTATGCTTGCTGCATTATGATCCTTGTGATATGTTTCTGTCTAATTTCCTCCCAAGGCCAACTTCTCTTTTGGTTCCTTGGTGTGAGTTTTTGTCTCATCTACATCTTCATACATTGGTTCTTTTCCTTTTTCTAGGATCTCGAATAAGTGGCTCTTCTTCATGATTCGTCAGAGGAGTTTGATTGTCTAGTTCTTCTAGAATTCGAGCTAGGTTTCGGTCCATTCCATTCATCCTCTTCTTTAGTTAGGTGATCTTCTCCTTTGGTCGGCCTTCGTGGGTATGAAGCCCAGGAGGAGTGGTTTTTCGTGTTCTTCGAGGATGGTGATCAGTATCAGAATCCTCTCTATCTAGATTCCAATTTCGTTTTTCCATCGCCTTGCTTGACATGGATGGAATAAGGTGTTCGGGAATAAAATTATTTTGTTGATTTTATTTTTAAAGTGTCTCAATTTGTCATAACTTAAACTTCAAGAATGAAGCAAGTACTTGACCAACTTGAGTGGGATTATTAACTTTTAATTGTTGCAACAATATTGGAATTGTTCTCATAGCATTAAGAAAAACTCCTCACCTCAAGAACTTGATCAGAAGATTTCCTTTCTCAAATCTCTCATAGGGGTTGGGTTTAAAAAGAGAACATTTTTTTAGGGATTTTCATGTACCTCAAGGTTAATATGGTTATCTCGAAAGTACACTACTCAAACCATTTTAAAAGGTCAATTTTACGACAAAAAAAAATATGTGGCTCTTTATTTTTTTTTATGAAAATAAAATTTTGAAAGATATTTATTTTTGTTGCTAAAACTTTAAAAAAATGTACTCTTGAAAAGTTTGTTGGATAAATAGTTGCTTTTAGAAAAAAACAGTTTTGGAACTTAAGAAGTTCAATTTATTTTGGTAGAAAAAAATAGTAATTATTTGAAAAGGTATTTTGGTGTTGTCATAGAAATTAAATCAAAAAGTAAAAGTATATGTTTACAACTATATTTGTTTTTTGGAAAGAGAAAGATATAGAGAATATAAAAAAAAAAAGTTTATTTAAGAACTTTTGATAATTGCACGTTCAAATTTTTTAATGAAAAAAATTGTTTTTTTAGAGATTAGTTTTATTTTGGTCTAAGTGTGGTTATTGAGTAAACATTTTTATTTTTATTTTACTTAATAAAAACTCAAAGGATTATTTTTAAAAACAGTTTTATTCTCAATATAAACTTTCTTGCTTATATTTTTTGTGATAATATTTCTTATACTTTAAGCTCTGTAAAATATAAGACTTTGATCATCTTTTCTTTAGGTGAAGACTTTCAAGCATTTACGAAGCTCTACTCGATCACTAATGACTTTCAATCAAAGCACAATAAACTTGATGAATGGAAAAACTTCCCACTCATTCAACAATTTCAAACAAAAAATAGAGTATAAAAAGCATACAAAGAAAGCAAACAAAATATCAATAAAAACTAGAAGAAAATAGTGACTATGCATTTCAAGTTAGAGTACAATGACCCAAATAGACCATCAACACATTTAATAAATATAAAGAAAAAAGATGAGAGAAAAAAAATACTCTAGCCTAACTCTTTTCAAAATCTCCTACTCATTGATTTTGCAAGACGATGGTGGTCCAGATCGACTATGGTGTAATACTGCAAGAGAAAAAATGGCGGAACCAAATATAGCTCTCTTTGTTGTTGTTCTAACATGAAGGAGAAGAAGATGTGAAGATGGTGCTATTTGAGAAAAAATGGTGGGAGAAGAAAAGAGGATCCCTCTCTTTAGAAAAATATGCGGGAAGAAAACAGAGATGAAGTTGTTGGGAGGAAAAGAAAGTGAAAGAATGATAATTAAAAAAATGGTGGAGATGAAGTTGTTAGAGAGAAAAAAATGGAGAAGAATGATCAAATTGTGGGGGGAAAATCCAAGCTCTTTCTTACCTTGGAGGAAAAATAAATAAGAAGAAGATTAGAGAGAGGGAAAAGGGAGAAGAAAGAATAGAAACGGTTTTTGGGGAACAGAGAGATTTTTTATTGGAAAGAGAGAAGAGGTTTTGCATGAGAAAGAAGATAAAGAGATTTTTTTTTTTTTTTTTTTTAAAAGAGAGAGGGATTTGCATGTGAAGAGGAGAAGATATTTTTTTTTGAAAGTCCACAACATCTTTGATATTTGTGAGAAGGCTCTAGATTTTTAAATAAAGAGATGACAATTGTGCTCTAATATGTTTTAATTGTAAGATGCATTTAAAGTTCTACCTTTAGCATAATGTCATACATGTTAATTTTATACTTAGAGGTCTTGGGTTTAAATCCTCTTCATGCTTTTTTTTTTTTTTTTTTTTTTTTGCTAAAGTGCATTTTTTGTCTAATTCACTTTTTTTTTACAAAAATATCATGAAAAAATTAACTCCACCCGAACCAAATATAAGGTCTACACCAAACAACGCTTGAATTATGAGAAGTTCTAAGTAAATTAATGAGCTATAAAAAATGAAGGGATATTGTGTTGATATGGATGATACATGTACTGATTCTTTAAGTTTTCTTAAATGAACAACTTTTTTTTTTTTTGAATTCAACAACATTAGAGGGTGGGAGGATTTGAACCCATGATCTCTTGGTCATAAGTACATACTTTAGGCCAGTTGAGTTATGCTCTTGTTGGCTTCTTAAATGCACAACTTAGTAATAGTTGCATTTTCTAATAATTATTCTCATTCTAATTGAATGTTAGTGTATTCATGTGTCCCTCATTAAAAAGCTTACTAATAGTCATGTTTTGGCTCTACTTTCTTTCTCTATTGGCTAATGTTACTCCTCATTGTTGTTCACCCTGGACATCATAACTTTATTTGTTTTTTTTTTTCTTTTTGAACTTTTTTGAGTTTTATTAATCATTGATTAACTTTGATATAATTAACCTAGATTTAATTAACTATATGATGATCATATCTCAATTATGCAAAATTATGCAAGATATGTAGCCCACCCTAAACTAAAATTCCAATCCCTGATTTTTCTTCTTGTAATATTTTGAACCCCTATATTTTTCTTTATTCATGATGATGTGACCCTTTATAGTTATGAAAATGTAAACATAGGCCTGGTTTGATAACCATTTGGTTTTTTAAAATTGTAATTTTTTACTCATCATTTCTCTACAATATGAAAACATTTGAATTATTAGCCAAATTATTCCAAAAAGAAAAACAAGTTTTTAAAAACTACTTTATTTAGTTTTCAAAAGTTGGTTTCGTTTTTTAAAACATATATAAAAAGTGGATAACAAAACAAGGAAACTCATAGGTGAAAGTAGTAGTATTTATAGGCTTAATTTTCAAAAACTAAAAAAGCAAAAACCAAATGGTTATCAAATGGGACCTAAATCTTTCGCAATACAAATTCCAAAATTCTTACTACCTTCAATTAATGGTATATGTATTATTGTTGCCAAAATCTGACTAGGGAAAAAATTCACTTGACCTTCACATGATAGTAATGGTAAAATTTGTTTGATAGAGGAAGACGTGGTCTAGAAAACAGAAAGACCTGCACACTGGTGCAGTAGCCACACAGGCTCTAATGCTTAAGTTAGATAAGAGAATTTGTGTGTAATAAGGATTTTTGAGAATGAGAAAGAGCATCCACTCTCTAGATTGAAGAAATGTATTTATATGGGAATCCTCTAGGGTTTTCCCATTTCCTTTGTGAATTAGGTTAGGAGTGAACCAAATCAGACCGAACGAAGACACTATGGACAAGGTGCATGCATGGCGCATGCCCCCTTAGGATGTCGACCTTAGCCTCAGCCTTGGCTCTTTGCCTAGGCCGTGGAGGGGATTTGGGCTTCGACCCAATCCCCTCTTCTTCTCTTTGCTCCAGGGCTTGGGCATTCTGTGTGTTTTCTCGAGTATTATTCTATGCTGGGCCTTTTTCTATTAGTTTAGTTCCTAATTTTTTCCTTCTATCTTGGGTTTTATTCTTTTGGTTCAAAATTATCCATAACATGTATATTATATTTTTTGGGAATCAATTTTTACCCCTAAACTTTGCAAGGTATATCAATTTTTACAATAAACATTCAATTTTTATCAAATAGACCTTGACTGATATAAGTTTTGTAATTTTTACCTTTTGTTCTATTTTTGTTAATTCACCCACTAATTTTAACATACAAATGTAAAATCTAAGGCCCCGTTTGATAATCATTTGGTTTTTGGTTTTTAGTTTTTGAAAATTAAGCCTATAAATACTACTTTCCCTATGATTTTCTTGTTTTGTTATCTACTTTTTACATATGTTTTCAAAAATCAAGCCAAATTTTGAAAACAAAACAAATAGTTTTCAAAAACTTGTTTTTGTTTTTGAAAATTGGCTAAGAATTCAAATGTTTTGTTAAGAAAGATAAAACTCGTTGTAGAGAATTGAGTAGAAAACAAGTACAATTTCCCAAAACTAAAAACCAAAAAACAAATAGTTAGCAAACACCTACAATACTCACTAATTTGAATGAAAATTAAGCTTTGAACAAAATTGAATTTGATCCATGCACAAGTCATCTCTTGAATAACTCTGTCAACTTAAAGTTTTCAAAAAAAAAAAAAAAAAACCAGCTCTGTTGGAATTTTTCTCCAAAAAAAAAAAATCTATTAATTTCGTTTTAAACATATATTTTACAATCCATTATTAAATACACATAAGAATATTTTTTAAGAATTACAAAAAAAAACTTATCCAAAGGTAAATTACAACCGTTATTCAAGTTTAAGATAAAAATTGCAACACTTATCCAAATTTAAGACCCACTTCGATAGAATTGAACTTTTATGGTAATTTTAAACTGAAAGTTTATGATAATTTTTTAATTTTCTTTTTTTTTAATTTGTCACATTAGCTTCTTTAAATTACTGATTAACACCTTTCAATTTCAATAATTTACTAGTTGAAAACTACCATTGTTACAAAATAAAGAATAATCAAATTCAACATTAGCATAGCTCAGATAAGCTATCTACTCCTTTCCTTCTTGAGATCAAAAGTTCAAAAGTCCATCCCACAATTTTTGTACTAAAACAAAAAAAAATGTAATCAAAACCTTTTTTTATATAGTAACCAAAACCTTCTAATTAAGAAACAAAATACAAGAACTAAAACTATGATTTAACCACAATATTTTCAAAACTCAAAATTTATGGACAAATTGATGATGTGGCATAAAAATACATTTTATCCACTAATCCTTTGAAAATATCGATTATATGTTTTAATTTAATGAAATAGACCTTTCATCCATAAAATGAAAAATCCTACTAATTCCATATGACCAAATTCATAATGACTCATTCAATTTGACATGAATTGCGGTTATAGAAAATGGACCCATTAAAAATGTTGTTATAGTAAGAATTGGCACCATTCTAAAAATAACAATTTTAAATTCATAGACCATATACTTTTTAATGACTAGTAAAAAGGACTTGATTGATTTTTTTTTTTCAAAATATAAAGAAATGAAATTGAAATTTTAAAAAAATTATGAGGAAACAAAAAATCAAAATAAATTTAAATTAAAAAATTTAGCCTTTATTATTTATGCCTTGGACATTTGTTTTAGAATATATAAGATGGTAAATAAAGAAGAAAAAGTTCAAACTTACAAACTTCGAGAAGGAAAGTAGTAATCTTTTTAATGCACTGAGACTTCATTTGATAACTATTTGATTTTTAGTTTTTAGTTTTTGAAAATTGTACTTGTTTTCTCATCAATTTTCTACAATAAATTTCATCATTCTTAACAAACCATTTGAATTCTTAGCCAAATTTCAAAAACATAAATAAATTTTTATAAAACTACTTTTTTTAAGTTTTCAAAACTTGGTTTGATTTTTGAAAATGGAGGTAAAAGGTAGATATAACAAAACAAAGAAATACATAAATGGAAGTAGTATTTATAGATTTAATTTTCAAAAATCAAAAACCAAAAACTAAGACCTCGTTTGATAACTATTTGATTTTTGGTTTTTGGTTTTTGAAAATTAAACCTATAAATACTACTTCCACCTATAGCTTTCTATGTTTTATTATCTACTTTTTAGATGTGTTTTCAAAAACTAAGCCAAGTTTTGAAAACTAAAAAAAGTAGGCCCCGTTTGATAACCATTTATTTGGGCCCCGTTTGATAACCATTTGTTTTTAGTTTTTGGTTTTTGAAAATTAAGCTTGTTTTTTCTCAATTTCTCTACAATAGTTTTCATCTCTCTTAAAGAAGCATTTGAATTCTTAGCTAAATTCTAAAAACAAAAACAAGTTTTTGAAAACTACTTTTTTTAGTTAGTTTTCAAAACATGACTTGGTTTTTGAAAACATAGGTAAAAGGTAGATAACAAAATAAGTAAATCCAAAGGTGGGAGTAGTATTTATAGGCTTAATTTTCAAAAACCAAAAACCAAAAACCAAATGGTTATCAAACGGGGCCTTGGTTTTTGGTTTTTGGTTTTTGAAAATTAAGCCTATAAATGCCTACTCCCACCTATGGATTTACTTGTTTGTTATCTCCTTTTTACCTTGTTTTCAAAAACCAAGCCATGTTTTGAAAACTAAAAAAAGTAGTTTTCAAAAACTTGTTTTTGTTTTTAGAATTTGGCTAAGAATTCAAATGTGTCCTTAAGGGAGATGAAAACCATTGTACAGAAATTGGGAGAAAACAAGCTTAATTTTCAAAAACTAAAAACCAAAAATCAAATGGTTATCAAACGGGGCCGTAGTTTTCAAAAACTTGTTTTTGTTTTTAGAATTTAACTAAGAATTCAAGTGTTTTTTTAAGAAAGATAGAAACCATTGTAGAAAAGATGAAAGCCATTGTAGGAAAATGGAGAGAAAACAAGTACAATTTTTAAAAACTAAAAATTAAATGGTGATAAAATGAGGCCTAAATGATTATCAAATGGGCCTAAAGTTTGATATTTGACATTCTCTAATTTCACCGCTCTATATAAGAGAATGTTAGTTATGGTTGCACTTCTTCCTTTACAAAACAGTTGAGAATAATTTATTACTGGAGCAGAAGCAATTATGCTTCTATTAATTTCCCCATAACTTTTTAGCTCTAATAAGAGACCGTTGGATAAAAGGACGGAGTTTTAAATCTACAATTTATAAAAGTATACATGTCTAACTATTCACTCGAGCTGAAATCGTAAACGAAACACAAAATTGGAATAATTACGTTCAGAGAAATAATAGAGCTAATGTCGGATTTAGTTCAATTATTATAGAAATTATAATTTTAAATAGATTGTAAAATAGATATTTGAGATGAAGGTATATAGATTCAACATTTGGAGCCATGTGAGAATATAGTTTGTATTTCTTTTAGGCATTTTTTGATCCTTATGTTTTGCATGATAGTGTTGTTGATTTCGAAACATGAATGTGATCTTTTCTCTCGCAGTCGGAATTTAATATATATATATCTATATTTTTTTTTTTGAGAGAGATTCCCAATTCTTGTTGATCGTGATTTGTGATGCCATATAAGTTTATTGGTTGATAACGACGACATTGTGTCATGCTAGTGACTTGTGTATTAATAAGATTAGGGAAATTGGAGTAAGTAGCCAAAAAAAAAAAAAAAAAAAAAAAGTCCGGTTTGTAAGACATCTATCTCTCGATTTTGCAAGTGTGCGAATCATTATAAGTAATATAGTAGTTGAATACCAAAATTGTTCTCCACAGAAAATGAATGCTACCAATTATCAAATTTGTTAGCTTTGGTTTTATTTGAACACCGAATAATCAAAGATGGATGAAATTTTAAAGTTGCTTGCAAAAGAATGAAAATAAAGCTCTAAAATTAACAAAGTAAAACAGATGGGGATAAATTCAATTGCTAAAGGATCTAGAGCTATGACTTCACCATTATTTCCTCCTACTCTTAATTTATAGCTCTAAAAACTAAACTATTTGCTTATAAAGCGAGTGTTTAAAGTTATATTTCATGTCATTTAAGGAAAGTTTAAGAAAAAACAATCTTTGCATGTGTTTGAAGTCTTGATTTGGTAAAAATAAGTATTAAGTGTAATTAGAGTCAATTTTGTAAAGAAAGTGTTCATTTTTGTTGTTTTGTGCAGAGGTTGAAAAAGGGCTTAGATGCGCCAACAATTAGGTAGTAATTGGGAGAAGAGAAGATATGCTTAAGTGTTGATTCATGCAAAATGCAACCTAAATGAGCTAGCATTTGAAGGTAGAAGATGTGCTTAAGTGTTGATTCATGCAAAATTCAACCTAAATAAGCTAGCATTTGAAGGTAGAAGACAGTTTCCAAGTAAAGCAAAAAAGGCCCTAAAATGAAACCGGAATGCATCAACATTCAGGCCATTTCGACAATTAAGGGAAAAGCACCCACAAATGCGCCCGCAACTGGACCAAATCGCCAGATTCTCCTAGATTTGTAGAATATACAGATTTTATGAAAGATTCTCAACCAAATCTCCTCAAATCATGGGATATGGTTGACCAAGGCTCCTCACACTTATCTCGGAAGCAAACCCTATGCGTGAAGTCTATAAAATGTGGCTCATACCTCTATTTCAAAGAGAGCTCAGAGTTGGTAATTCTTGTTCATCCCAAAGTTCTGTCGTTTTCTCTTTAGTTTTAGCAGCTATTCCGAGTCCCCCCTAAGTTCTTTTCGTATTCCATTCAGACTCCGACTTCGAAAGAAGGAGGAGTAAGTACTTATTCTCCTTGAAAAATGTTCAACAAGTTAGAAAGGAAGAACAAACTTAGGGATTTTATTGGTTTTTATTCAAGTTTTGTAAGTTTCAGTTTTTAGAGGATGTACTTACTGTTTTATCTTTATTTTCAGCCTTGTAAGTTTCTATTTTCCCTTTAATTTCAAGTTGTACTTTCTTTTGTTTCAATTTCAATTAGTTCTTTCTCAGTTTTCATACTTCAAAGTGTATTCAAGTTTATTATTTCAATGAATTGTGTTAGTTCTTCTACTTGTTTAGTTCTTCTGCTTGTTTTCTTTTCATTTTCTGCACTTTATTTTTCTCTTCGATGAGTAGCTAAACTCCTTGGAGAGGATTCAATCATGTGGATACCCTAAAAAGGAGATAAGTACCACCATGTGTTTCTTGTGAATTTGCTCAACGCTTAGTTAAGTTTACTTTTAATGAGTTTAAGTTTCATTGTTAGCTTAAATTGGCCATTTGAGTTAGCATAGTTTGTGAAGATTTCAATACTTAAAAGATTGGAGTCAACACGCGTTTTCCTAAAAGTAATCTAGGAAAAGAGTCTAGGCATAGAACTTTGATTTTTGTACCTAGACATAGGACAAAAACCTTTAAATCGTGAAAGTTGTGTTTTTCATCATCTAAGCGAATTTAGCCATAGACATGTGAGTTTTAAATTTCTTAGTCTTCTAAAGGTTCTTGAGAAAGGAGCCAAATAGGAGTTGAGCTTGATTTACTTTGCTAAGTGTCTTTTAGGATAAGTTGCGAGCGCAATTCAGTGGCGTTCTATCTAAACCGTACAAAACTAGAAAGAGTCAGTATGCAAGCGCAAGAGGCAGCATCTGATAAGCGCCCAAGATGCTGGATTTACAAAGCTAGAGGTCCTTCTAGGATCTTTGCAAACATTCGCGAATAAGGCTAACTTAACGATTGATTCCAACCAAGAGTTTGGTTAGAGATGAATCACTCTAAGATCAAACTTAGAATCTATGATGGTCACTCTTAGATCCCAAGACAACTCACTCCAGAATTAGCTTGATCAAGACTAATCCAATGAATTGGTTTAACATCAAACCTAAAGCAAGATTTGAAAGAAAATAACACCAAATGGGTTTCAAGAAAACACAAGTTTTGATATTCAATGTTGTTCATTCTCACTTGCAATACAAATTCCTTTTATAGACAAGGAATTCTATACAAATCAACACTTCCCCAACTACTTCATTAAATGAGCTTCCCAACCACCTCATTTAATGAACTTCCCAACTACCAACTACCTTATTAATTAACTTCCCAACTACCAACTACCTCATTAATTAATATATGTCTAAACTTTAAACTTAAAATTACAATGTCAAAGTTCATGAAACTTAAAATTACAAGGAATTCTATTCAAATAGGTTTCCATACTTAAGTGAACTCCATGGTCAACTTTAATCTTGACTTGTTGAACTAACATTATAAAGAAATTTGTCCTCAAAAATCTTTGTCTCTTCTTGTGCATTAGCTAGCTTTTGTAGAAGTAATGTGAAAACCTCTTGAATCTTCTTTGCCTTGCTCCTTGTTATTGCTCCTTCAGGTACATGCAATGGATTAGAGGTTGGATTCACATCATCCCCCCTTTCTTTAAAAGGATTTGTCCTCAAATCAAGGTCTTCATTTCCTACATCAAAAGGAGTCAAATCAGCCACATTAAAAGTAGAACTTACATTATACTCACCTCGGAGATCTAGTTTGTATGCGTTGTCATTAATTCGCTCGACTACTTTAAATGGACCATCTCCCCTAGGTTGAAGTTTGGACTTCCTTTGATCTGGAAATCTTTCCTTTCGTAGATGAACCCAAACCCAATCACCCGGTTTAAGTATCAATTTCTTTCTCCCTTGGTTCTTTTGAGTCACTAGCTTTTCATTCTTCTTTTCAATCCTTTCCTTGATTTCTTTGTGCAGAGTTTTGATGTATTCGGCCTTAGAAATAGCTGCATCACTAGTAAACATATTAGGTGGCAAAGGTAATAAATCTAGAGGAGTTAAAGGATTAAATCCATACACAACCTCAAATGGTGAACGATGAATGGTGCTATGTATCGCTCTATTGTATGCAAACTCCACAAAAGGTAGTGTCTCTTCCCACGACTTAAGATTTTTAGAAATTAGCGATCTAAGCAAGGCCCCCAATGTTCTATTAACCACCTCGGTTTGACCATCGGTTTGGGGATGACAAGTTGTAGAAAACAAAAGCTTAGTTCCCAATTTTCCCCACAAAACTTTCCAAAAATGACTTAAAAATTTGACATCTCTATCACTTACAATGGTTTTTGGAATGCCATGCAATCTAACTACTTCCCTAAAGAATAGATTAGCTATGTTAGTGGCATCATCTGTTTTATTACATGGAATGAAATGTGCCATTTTACTAAACCTATCAACCACCACAAAAATGCTATCATGATGTCTCCTAGTAGTTGGTAATCCTAGAACAAAATCCATGCTAATGTCAACCCATGGTTCACTAGGAACATCTAAAGGTGTGTAAAGACCATGTGGTTGTGTTTTAGACTTGGCCTCCTTACATTTGAAACATTGCTTGCACACTTTGTTCACATCCTTCCTCATTTTCAACCAATAAAAGTGTTCACACAACATGCTGTATGTTTTAAATTCTCCAAAATGCCCCATAAGTCCTCCTCCATGAGCCTCCTTCACAAGTAACTCTCGAATGGAACACTTAGGAATACAAAGTTTACCCTTTCTAAAGAGCATGCCATTAAACACAATATGATCATGTACGTTTTTCCCGCCTAAACATTGCATATACACGTCATAAAATTCAGACTTCTCAACTTTGTACAATTCAATCATGTGTTCAAAACCAAGAATCTTTGTACTAAGAGAAGAAAATAATGCATACCTTCTTGACAAAGCATCGGCCACCACATTGTCCTTACCTTTTTTGTAATGAATGACATAAGGAAATGTCTCAATGAATTCTAACCATTTAGCATGCCTCCTATTTAGCTTTGTTTGGCTTTTGAGGTGCTTCAAACTTTCATGATCAGTATGGATAACAAACTCTTTTGGCCACAAGTAATGTTGCCAAACTTGCAAAGCCCTCACAAGTGCATGTAGTTCTTTGTCATAAGTTGGGTAGTTGAGTTGTGCTCCATTTAGCTTTTCACTAAAGAACATGATTGGCCTTCTTTCTTGCATCAACACAGCTCCTATACCTATCCCACTTGCATCACATTCAATCTCAAAAGATTTATCAAAGTTCGGTAAAGCAAGACAAGGTGCATTGGTCAATTTATCTTTTAATTCATTGAATGCATTCTCTTGTTTTTCCTTCCATTCAAACGTCGCATGCTTTTTAACAAGTTCATTCAATGGTGAGGCTATACTACTGAAATTCTTAATAAACCTCCTATAAAAACTAGCCAAACCATGAAAGGATCTTACCTCGTTTGCATTGGTAGGTGTTGGCCACTCTCGGATAGCCTTTACCTTTTCTTCATCAACTTGCACTCCATTTTTTCCAACAATGAACCCTAGGAAATTGACTTGGTCTAGACAAAAACTACACTTTTTGAAGTTGGCATAAAGCTTCTCTTCTCTAAGTTTAAGTAAAATTGTCTTAACATGCCAAATATGATCATTCAAGCTTTTGGAGTAAACAAGGATATCATCAAAGTATACAACTACAAATTTTCCAATGTACTCTCTCAAAACATGATTCATTAGTCTCATAAAAGTACTTGGTGCATTAGTAAGACCAAATGGCATAACAAGCCACTCATAAAGTCCAAACTTAGTTTTGAAAGCCGTTTTCCACTCATCTCCCACATGCATTCGAATTTGATGATAACCACTTTTAAGATCTATTTTTGAAAACAGATTAGCACCATGTAATTCATCTAACATGTCATCTAATCTAGGAATGGGATGTCGATACTTTACCGTTATCTTGTTAATGGCTCGACAATCAACACACATCCTCCAGGTGCCATCCTTCTTAGGTACCAAAATCACCGGAACCGAACAAGGACTCAAGCTTTCTCTAACATAACCTTTATCCATGAGTTCTTCCACTTGTCTTTGAATCTCCTTAGTTTCGGTTGGATTGGTCCTATAGGCAGCCATATTTGGAAGAGTTGCCCCGGGTATGAAGTCGATTTGATGTTCAATCCCTCTTAAAGGAGGTAAACCCGTAGGTGCATCTTCATGTGGAAACATGTCATTAAATTCCTGCAAAAGAGACTTAAAAGCACTTGGCAAAACATCATTAGATTTTGGTTCAGTTGCTAGACACATTCCTTTGCACATAAGTACAAATTTTGGTTCTTGTGTTAACAACACATTCCTCACTTCTCCCAAACTCACATTCTCTCTTTTTTTCTCAAAATCACTCTTTTTTCTTTCTTGGTTTTCACTCACCTTTTGCCCCTCACTTTTCTCTTTTTTTTCACTCTTCTCTTTTAACTTACTTTCTTCTCTCCTCTCTTTTTCTTCGAATTCTTTTCTTTTCTTCTCTAATTTCAAGTGATCACAATGTACTTCATATGGAGACAATGGAAGTAAAGTAAATTTCTTCCCGTTCAAAGTAAAAGTATACTTGTTCTTCAATCCATCAAATGTGACCTCTCTATCATATTGCCAAGGTCGGCCTAATAGTATATCCCCCGCATGCATAGGTACGACATCACAAAGGACTTCATCCTTATATCTTCCCAAAGTAAAAGGAATAAGAACTTGAGAGTTTACCTTAAGTTCTCCTTTGTTTGTCAACCATTGGAGTTTGTATGGTTTAGGATGTGGACGGGTAGTAAGTTGAAGTCTTTTTACAAGAAAACTACTTACCACATTTGTGCAACTTCCACTATCAATCACCAAGCTGCATGGGTTGCCATTAATTAGACATCTTGTGTGAAACAAGTTTTCCCTTTGAACTTCAACTTTGTCTTCCTTGATTTGTACATTAAGTACCCTTCTTGTAATCAAGGATATGGAGTTACCTTCTTCAACATACTCATCATCATGTATTTCAGATTCTTCCTCAAGTTGTGCATCATGTTCCTCACATTCATCATCCGAATCAAGTACACCATTTCTTATCACCATAACTCTTTTATTAACACACTCTTTGCTCATGTGTCCAAACCCTTTGCATTTCCAACATTGAATAGAACTAGACTTCTCTCTTACCTCCTTCGAAGCTTCATTCTTTTTTGTATTGGAACTCTCGGCCTCCACTCTATTGGCAGCCCCAAACTTTCCTCTTGGTTGCAGTGATTCATTCCTATTCACAAAACTATCCTTTTTCCAAGCATTAGAATTTGAAAAGGGGTTAGCTTTAGGTGTATACCTTTTTGAATGCTCCTTTTCTTCCTTCAATTGAGCTTCAATTTTGATAGCATAATGATACATATCTTCAAGGTATGGCGGTGGATTTCTATCAACCAAATGTGCAATTTCTTGATTCAAACCTCCAAGGAATCTAGACATGGTGTCTTCCTCTTCTTCTCGAATTTTTGCTCTTTCCATCAAGGACTCCATCTCTTGATAATATTCAGCAACACTTTTTGTTCCCTGCCTCAAAGCTTGCAATTTAGTTTTTAAATCTCTTTCATAATGTTTTGGAACATACCTCTTTCTCATGATTTCTTTAAGTTCTTCCCACGTTTCTATTGGATTCTCCTCTTTCCTTCTTCTCTCGGATTTGAGATGTTGATACCATTCACCCGCATGATTGGTAAATTCGGCAATGGCAAGTTTCATCTTCATATTCTCGCTATATGCATTGCAATCAAACACATGTTCTATTTTCCTTTCCCATTGCAAGTATGCTTCAGAGTCCGCAGTTCCACTAAAGGGTGGAATTTTGAGTTTCACTCCGCCATTTCTATCTTCATTCACTCTTTCCATTCTTCTAGGTTGCATAATGTTTGCAAGATTATTTCTTCCTCTTCCCCGCACATTTCCTCTTCCTTCAAAGTGTCTTTCTTGTACCGGTAAGTCAAACATGCCTTCATCTCCTTGTAAGACTCGTTCTTCTCTTTGTTGTTGTGCCCTCCTTTCTTGCCTATCTTCCATCATCAATTCCATCATACCTTGAATTGCTTGAAGAATAGCCATAGTTGGATCTGCCACTTGTGGAACTTCTTCGCCATCATGTGACATTTTGTAATAAGGACCTTTCCACACTTCTCACCAAGATTTCACTCAAGGACACTCGTGTTTATCACTCAAGGGTAGGCTTTTGGTACTAGGTCAAAGATGTAAGGGTTGGTTAAAAAAAAATTTGGTGCAACCTTGCTTTTAAACTTGATATATAACCAATTCAATAAGCAACTTTCACAAGCTAAAAATAGAGTATCTCAACCTTAGGATAAAAAAAAAAAAAAACTCAAAATTTTCAAACAAAACACAATTTAATGACAAGAACTTTTCGTGTGCCTTGGATCTTTGAATAAGCTCCTTTTTTTTTTTCACTGAATTTTTTTTTTTTTTTGCTACTGTTTTTTTTTTTTTTTTTTTTGCTACTGAATTTTTTTTTTTTTTTTTTTTTTTTAATAATCCAAGAACAAGACTCAAAGAATTTTAAAGAAAAGTTGTAGTATGCCTTGTATTGCAAGTACTTACGGAAAAAAAATGACAGAAAATAATAATAACAATAACAATAACACAAAGTGAAGATATTTTACCTCTAGAGCCGGCCAAATGATGTCGACCAAATGCTCTGATACCAAATGATAAGCGCCCAAGATGCTGGATTTACAAAGCTAGAGGTCCTTCTAGGATCTTTGCAAACATTCGCGAATAAGGCTAACTTAACGATTGATTCCAACCAAGAGTTTGGTTAGAGATGAATCACTCTAAGATCAAACTTAGAATCTATGATGGTCACTCTTAGATCCCAAGACAACTCACTCCAGAATTAGCTTGATCAAGACTAATCCAATGAATTGGTTTAACATCAAACCTAAAGCAAGATTTGAAAGAAAATAACACCAAATGGGTTTCAAGAAAACACAAGTTTTGATATTCAATGTTGTTCCTTCTCACTTGCA
Source organism: Trichosanthes truncata (assembly GCA_033996785.1). NCBI lineage: Eukaryota > Viridiplantae > Streptophyta > Magnoliopsida > Cucurbitales > Cucurbitaceae > Trichosanthes > Trichosanthes truncata. Next base: position 27,768,908 of record JAWPNB010000004.1, on the reverse strand, counting down.
ATACAAATTCCTTTTATAGACAAGGAATTCTATACAAATCAACACTTCCCCAACTACTTCATTAAATGAGCTTCCCAACCACCTCATTTAATGAACTTCCCAACTACCAACTACCTTATTAATTAACTTCCCAACTACCAACTACCTCATTAATTAATATATGTCTAAACTTTAAACTTAAAATTACAATGTCAAAGTTCATGAAACTTAAAATTACAAGGAATTCTATTCAAATAGGTTTCCATACTTAAGTGAACTCCATGGTCAACTTTAATCTTGACTTGTTGAACTAACATTATAAAGAAATTTGTCCTCAAAAATCTTTGTCTCTTCTTGTGCATTAGCTAGCTTTTGTAGATGTAATGTGAAAACCTCTTGAATCTTCTTTGCCTTGCTCCTTGTTATTGCTCCTTCAGGTACATGCAATGGATTAGAGGTTGGATTCACATCAGCATCTCTGAATTAGCCAAACTTATTTGGGCAGTTTGCAGGTGCATGGTGGGCGCATTTCCCTAGGGTTGAACCATAATTGAATCCCCTACTTTCTCATCCTTGTTTTTCCCATTACTCTTTCATTTGTTTTTAATTTTCATTGCACAAAAATCTCCCAATTCAACTTAATTTTCTAGGTTACCTTTAGTTGCAACTTGGTGAACAATTGTGTTGTGAACTAAAAAATACCTTTGTTAAATTCGTTCTCTTGGGTTCGATACTTGGAATACTCCATATATTACTTGTTTAACAGCGTGCATTTGCACTTTTGCATTGCCAGTTCATTAATCATCATGCAACTTGTAGTGTTGTCTTAAGTATAAGACAACAACAGTGACAAGCCAAATAATGTCAACTACAGGTTTCCAGACATTGGCATGAATATAAGGCATTTGCATGGCTCAGTCTGACTAAGAGTTTAGATTTTTACAAGGTATATATTTAAGGGGCTCAGTCTGATGAAGACTTTAGTTGTTTTTTAGTGCAAAGGTATTTGCATGATTCAGTCAAATGAAGATTTTAGCTATTACAAGGCATTTGTGTAGCTCAGTCTAACGAAAATTTAACTTGTTTTTAGTACAAGGCATTTTACGTTCCTATGCCTGACGAAGATCTTAGCTCGTTTTAGTACAAGGTATTTGTGTGGCAAAATCTGATAACAATTTTAGCTGTTTTTTAGTAGGTCTTTATAGGGCTCAATCTAACAAAGATTTTAGCTGGTTTTAGTACAAGGTATTTACTCCAGTGTTTTAAATGTTAGGTGGTTTCCCACTAAAGGAAGCTATGGAGATGGAGTAAAGGAATTGGGAATATGAAACACTAAAAGTGTTGGGATTTATGCCTTAAAGTCTCGTAATTAATGATTTATTTAATAATTAATAATAATTTTGATTATTTTATTTGTAATATAATATTATTTATTATATAAAAAATCCAAGGTTATTAGTGTAATATTGAACAATATGTGGTTGACATACAGGAGGATCATGTTTAAGAAGAGCCTAAAAAGTCATAGTATATGGATAAGGTTGAGTGTCTTATCCTAGTAATACTATTGATATAGCCCACTTTGTACAAATGATTTGATCCAAATCGTTCATGTAGATGCCTGTGACTAGGGGTATCTTATACAATGAATTTGTATAAGACTAGACCACGAAATATTTAATCTCTCTTTATAAATTCATTAATTGAGAAGATTAATATTTCATCAAAATGATCATATGCAACTCGATCTTAATCCTAAGTGAGTTATGAACTCCTGCTTGTGAGAGCTTGTCCTTTGATTTGCATGGGTGAGAGTGGCTTTTGTAACCGATTCAATAAGCCTACCATTTTAGAGACTTGACCAAATAGGGAGCTAGGAACATAATCTTACAAGATGAAATTCACTCATTCCCATATGAGGTAAGTAGATGAGTAGTTCTCTTAAGTGTTGATTTCAGGAATTGAAAAATGGGGCCCTGCCTTCTCATTGGCTCTAGAGGAACTTAGTTTATGGTTGGATTATAAACAAATTGTTCAGTAGAGGATCAGTGGTACTTAAGGTGCAAGATGTAATTATAAGGATAAAACAGACTTTTGACTTAGCTGTAATTACAAACAGCTCGTGAAGAATCGAGTTGCATGTAATTGTTATATCCATGGACATAACTTGTCCTACAATGCATAAGAGTGCAACTCTAGGTCTATAGTGGAGTGATCTAAAGTTAATGAATGAAAATTGCTTAATTAATGAGTTTAATTAATTATTTTTTTATCATTGGAGCTTAAAATCTATAGGTTCATAAAGTCCCTTTGCTAGCTTATAGTAACACTAAAATATCAATTTAGTTGAAAGAAAAATTTGAAATATTCAAATTAATATTTAATATATTAGATATATTAAATATAAAAGAAGAAAATATATTTATTATATTTGGTACATTAAATATTAAAATAATTAATTTATATTAGATACATTAAAGAAAAAAAAAATATATAATTTGAATAAGATTCAAATAAAGAAATAAATATTGTAGAAGAATTTAAAATATTTGAATAAGATTCAAATAGATTAAATATATGTATTTTAATATACTAGATATTAAATATATATTATTTAATTATGGTAAATATTTACCCCAAGTCTCTATAAATAAGACCTTTGAGTTGAGCCATTATAGCAACATCTCTTCAATAAAGAATTAGAGAATTCTCTCTAGACTTCTTCCTCTCCAATCCCTTGTGTATTTTCTTTCAAGAATCTCCCACAAACCTTGGTCATATGTTCGAGTCATAGCAAAGAAGACGTTATGGAATTCTTGGAACACAAGAAGTAAAGAATTGTCAGAATTTTATCTCCATACACTACAAGAAATTTGCCATTTTCTGACGTTATTTATCCCAACAGCTTAAAAATGATCGGCAAAATGGAGAAATGCCGACGGTTTAGCAAACGATCGACAAAAGTGAGGAGAAATGCCAATAGTTTAGTAAAACGGTCGGCAAAAGTGAGAAGAAATGCCAATGGTTTAGCAAACGGTCTGCAAAAGTGAGGAGAAATGCCGACAATTTAGTAAAACAGTGGGAAAAAGTGCAGAGAAATGCTGACGGTTTAGTAAACGGTTGGTAAATGTGGGAAGAAGTGCCGACAGTTTAGTAAACGATTAGCAAAAGTAAGGAGAAATGCTGATGATTGAGTAAACAGTAAGCAAAAGTGAGGAGAAATACCGACGGTTTAGTAAACGGTCTACAAAAGTGATGAGAAATATCGACAATTTTGTAAACGATCTACATTTCTCCTCACTTTTGGTGACCGTTTACTAAACCGTCAGCATTTCTCCGCACTTTTTCCTACCGTTTAGTAAACCCTCGACATTTCTTCTCACTTTTGCTGACCATTTTACTAAATTGTTGGCATTTTTCCTCACTTTTGCAGACCATTTACTAAACCGTCGGCATATCTCCACTTTTGCCAACCGTTCAATTGAACCGTCGGTATTTCCTCATTAAAGGGGCTTGAAAATGAGCCCCTTTTTTCCTCTCTTTTCCCTCTCCTTCCCCCCATTTTCCCTCTCCTTCCAAAAATCTCCCCCTTTTTCTCTCATCTCCCTTCCATATTCTCCTCTCTCTTCCCTTCTCTCCCATCCACCCACCCACCCTCTCGCCGACTGCCGCCGCCCCCTTCCTTTCTCTCCTCTCCCTTTCCTTTCTCTCCTCACCCTCTCCTTCTTCCCACCCACGACCCCACCGCTCGTCATCCAGTCCGCCGACACGTCACCGCCCACCATTTTCTTTGATTTTTTTTTTGTCTTTTCTTCTACGCACCCAACTCTCCTCCACTGCCCAACCGACTGCCGACCACCTCACATTGTTGCCGCTACTGGATTTTGGTAATATTGTAAAGATTTTGATTTTTTGAGTAGTATATATACTTAGATTCAAGACTATTTTGCAAATCTATTTAAGTTTATTGTGTTTTGGTTTGTGTAATCTCAAATATGCGAGTTCGAACACTTGGAACTCAATCCAACAAAGTTTCTAACTTCTTTGGTAAAGAAAGTATGTAGAAATCCACTTTTTAACCTTTTCGAAGTCAAACAAAGTATGTTAGATCATTTTCTAACATTTGAAAAGTCCTTTTTTGGTAGTTTCGAACTCATTCTAACACTTTCAAACTCATTCAAACAATTTCGCTAATATTTCGAACACTTTTAAGGAAAGATTAAGTATGTTTCGTTAAATTTTAGGTGATAAATCTGTGTATTGTTAAATTTGGTGTTATAAGTTTTCATTCTCTTAGTTTGTTATAAATTTGATATGTTGATTATTTGGTTTCTTTGAGCTTATGTTCATGATGATTGAGTTTTAGATGTTATGTTTATCTATTGAAAAGTTTTAGGTAATACTCATATATGTTTTGTAACTTTTTTTGACAAGTATAAATTAAGTTTTAGGTAAATATGTTTGTAATTTTGATTTTGGAAAAGTTACTTACGTAGTTTTATAACTTTTATTTACTTTATAAAGTTAGATTAATTTGGTTGGTTTTGTTAAATTTGGTGTTATACTTATAAAGATTTGTTTATTATAATTCGATGAGTTTATTATTTGTTTACTTAGTAAAGTTAGATTAATTTAGTTATTTTGAGTGTTTTAGTTCGTTATAGTAATTTGATGAGTTTATTATTAGTTACTTAGTAAGTTAGATTAATTTAGTTGTTTTGATCGTTTTACTTCGTTCTTGGTTTGGTCGGCAATTCAAAGAAATGCTGACCAAACCAAAAATTTGGTCGGCAATTCCTTGAATTGCTGACCAAAAGGTGGCGTCAGCATTTCCAGGAAATGCTAACGCCACCAAAATTTGGTCCGCAAAGCTTCCCCGACGGGGATATGCCGACTCGATTTTTTCGTTGGGAATATCTTTTCCGATGGTTTTTGGACTTTTCTCGACCAATTTTGGCGTCGGAAAAACCCAAAATTCTTGTAGTGATATTTAAGTCAAGGTATGTTTTGCATAACCTAAATTAATTTTCATTTAATTCTAAAATACAATCAAAGTCGATTCCAATGCTTCCGCTATGAGTCTAATTTGATTATTCCTTTCACAAAAAAAAAAAGAGACCAAAACACAAACACCCCATTTACACCTTTGAAACTATGGAAAAGAGATGATTTATATAAAGCAGAGGGTTTGTTCATCAACAAAGAAGTGGGGTGAGTAGGTTCGCTTCGTAATTTTTGATGCAGCCCTAATGGATACAATGAGACGTTTGCAGGGGGAATCATGTTTATATGGTTATGGTGGAGAATTGTAACGACCCGACTTTTCCTGTTAGACTTTCTAGGGACGTAACTACATGCATGCTAGTAGAATTTAAAAATCTTTGGTAAAAGACAAAAAGAATTAAACCTTTTTGCTAAACAATCAAAATCTTTTAGTTCGGGATCCCTTTAAAAACCATTGCAAAACATAATGTGAATCAAAACGTTAAATCAAATGAAATAGTTCACTTCAATTAAGTTTACTTAACAAAATAATTTGAGTTAAAACATAAACTAGACACGGAAGCTATACTCCTCATGACACCCATGACCCTTTCAGCAAACCACCTTGCCACTCGCCTAAAATATGTTCTTGCCTTTACCTGAAAAGAAAAACATTTTGAAAAAGGATGAGTATTTAAAATACTCAGTAAGTGACCTCACTACCGGGTCAGGATATGCATACACATACATAATGAGTTTTCGAAAATATTTTCTTTCTTTCCTTTGGTGGGACCTAAATTCCTTTCATAGCGGAAACGTTCCTCTTTCAACTTTTCTCTTCGGCTTAATGTGGACAATTAACCCAACCTAACTTTTCCTTTTCATTTAACCTTTTCATCTAACCTTTTCAGGTTCCTTTTCATATAGCCCCTCGTAAGGCTCCTTTTCATATAGATGTACATCAATAATGTTAGGGGTAATTGCCACAGCCTTTGAAATCATTTATATCATGAAAACATAATGTATGCATGAGGTCCCAAAGCATGTTAAACTTTTCATTCCATGATGCAACACAAGCAACATTCTCACATCATTTATCATAAATCAAAACCATAAACCATGCATAACATTCATGAGAAAATTGGGAAACAGACAAGTTAGAATCCATTTTTATATATAACAAGCATTTTAAAAATTTATCAAAAATCCATAATAAAATATTTATAAAAGCCTTTTATTTCAAATTAATTAAAATTTTTTTTTTCAATTCAGTTCCTGACTTGCATTTAAGCACACCGGCATAAAGTCCCTTACCTTGGCCAATGTTCAGAAAAATCCTCCAACCCCTATTTCGAAATCCCTTGGCACCTATAAAATTTTTCACAAGATCACGCTTGACATTCATAACTTTTAACTCTAATTCTAAAAATCACCCTAAGATATGGGTTTAAGAACTCCATTATCCCCAAGAACTCATACTTCAAAGTCATCCTAAGGTCCAAACCACTTCCCAAACTTCGTAAAAGAATTGAGAGATAATAATTTTTTCAACACCATCCAAATTCTAGAATTGAAGTCTAGCATAAACTCAAGAATTTTGCTCGATTTTAGAATGGAAATGTTACCTTAATTCCGATCCCAAAATAGAACCGAGCTTTGCCGATTTAAATGATGGTTTGATTCTATTTGCCAAACCAAACTCCACCTACAATGGGTATTCCAATATAGAGCCCAAAACCAATGGGTCAACCTCCAAGTCAGCAAAATAATGCCCAAAACTAGATCTACCATTTGAAAATCATGAGAATACAGCGAGAATAGGCTTACCCACGTGAAAACTGAGGCAAAACGGGGCTGTACAGTACCAAAACTCGTTGGAAAATAGCCCAAAACGGAGCAAACCCGTCGGGTACACGGATCTGCTGCACGGCGGTGCTCGTCGACGGCGGAGGCTGCGGTTTGCGCGTGGAAGGCGGAGGAAAGGTTCGCGGTCTGCAGCGTTCAGGCGTGCGGCGGTCGATTCGGGCGATGGTTTCGAGTGGATCTGAGCGACGGTTCCGTCGTAGCGGCGGTCTGATGCTCGCGGTTCGAGCAGTGCGCGACAGCGGTTCGGTCTGACGTCACGGCGGTGGCCGGATCTGCAGCGGCGGCGGCGACGTGGTGTGGGGAAAAGCTGCTGCAAAAATTCTTCCTTGCTTCAATGGTGTTTGTCGAAAATCAAAGAGGAAGGAGAAGAGATTTGGAGAAGATGGTGGCTTGGAGGCTTGGCTTCAAGGCTTGAGTCTGCCCTAGGGCTGCGTGCCTTTTAAAATAATAGAGAGGGAAATTAGTGGGCTTGGCTTATCTTGGGCTTGGCTTGGCTAAAAGTCCCTTAAATAACAAAAATACCCCCAAATCAATTAATTCCTTTATTTTCCTTCTTTCTTCCCAATTTACCCTCTAATTACTCCAATCTCAATCATACAAATCTCTAAAATTAAATTCCAACACAACTTTGAGCATGAAATTGACCTTACTATAAATTTTAAATTTCAAAATTAAAGTCTTAATTAATACCTGAAAGTGCCGGTCGTTACAAGAATCCTAAATCAGATCTTAGTTATTCAAATACACGGTATTTTTTACACCCTGAATGCATGAATTTGTTGTCTTAGATGTATATACTTTTTTGACACATGAATTTTATGTTGTGTGACACTCAATCCATGATCAATGTTAATTTCAAGTTCATTAGTTAATCTCAAATTATGCCTTTTTAGATTTTTAAATTTTACAATATACTGTGAGATTTAAGAAGCTGATTTTATCCTGATTTAAAATGTTTCTTGATTTGGGGCATTTTTGTCATTGGATAAATCTAATTTAAAAATTCAAAAAAATTATTTGGCCATTTGTTCAATAAAAAGTCTCGTAGCCATATTCATGTCGTTATCCCTAAATAAATTTTGGCCATTACAACGAAACTCTCGAAGCAGGGGCAAATTTTGGGGGAGCCCAAGGGCCATTTTATTTTTATTCTATTCTATTCTATTTTATATATATGAACCCTCTAGCCCTTTTTTTTTTTTTTTTTTTAAATAATTTTTATGTGTATTAACTTTTGTTTTTACAAAAGGTTAATTAAATTTTAACATGTTTAACTAGTGTGTCCTTTTAGGAAAAAATGTTTACTGATATAGAAGTTTTTTAATTTATAAATGATTGATTAACTTAAGTTATGATATTTAATATAATTTTATTCTATATGATAGTTTATGAACATATGTTATGGATTAATTTAGATAATGATTAATTATAAGCATAATAATCACTAATTAAATTATATGTTGGTTAACTATAATCAATAAGAATTACTAACTAAATTATATATTAACTATTATTTTTCTGTAAAATTCTGTTTTAACATACTATAATATCTAACTTACGTATTCTGATTTATGTTGGATTTGTAATTTTTTAAATTATTATATTTGTAATTTTTTTTTGGATAAAAACACTTTTAGTCTTTATAATTTAAACTAGTTTATATTTAGTTCCTAAATATTAGAAATTAACACTTTTATCTTTGATATTTGAATTCAGTTTCTATTTAGTTCTTAAGGTTTCAAAAGTGACTTGTTTGATCTTCAAATTTGAATTTGATTTTTAATTGGTTCTTGAAGTTTGAAAATAGTTTCTAAAAGGTCTATGAGTAGAGTTGACCATTAAATGACATAACAGAGAATGGAGGTGTTGGCTGCTCCCAAAATATTATTAAAATTTGGCTCGCCAAATTATATTATTGGAACTGCCTCTACTTTCAAGAGTAAGAAATGTTGAATTTGTTAGACGTATTTGTAAGCTTAACAAACCATGATTTTTTTTGGAAGTAAAAATTTATATAACATTATTCTTTTCTTTTTGAAGATACTATTTGGTTAGAGATATAACCATAAAACTAAATAATTTTTAAAAATAAGGAAAAAAATCAATTTATACCTCTAAATTTTGTAGTTGAATCAATTAAAACCGCAGACTAATAATTGTATCAGTTAAAACCCTAAACTTTTGTAAGCAAATCAATTTAGACCATTTGTTAAAATTACATTTTAAAACCATTAATGCATAATTCTCATACATATATAAGATTTCTTTAAATGCAAAGATTAACGTAATAATAGAGGAAATGCTAAAATAAGTTAAAGTAGATAGTAGTGGTTTTTATATTGATATGAGTAGTTTTCATTTTCTCTTCTTCCTCTATTTTCTTTATTTATTTATGAATAATTACGTGTTAAATTTTTTTTGTTACTTTGGTAAGATTTTGGGAGAAAAATAATTTTTTTAAAGTGATTTTGAGTTGATTTTAAATAAAATCAAGTGAAAATAATTATGAATCACTTACAGATGGTCTAAATTGATTCACTTATGAAAATTTAGGATTTTAATTGATGCAATTATTAGTTTAGGGTTTTTATTGATTCAATTTATAAAGTTTAGCAGTATAAATTGATTTTTTTTCTACAAAAGTAAATATAATTATTTAAGAATCATAAGTAATTTTTTTTAGTTCTATGTGTGGGAATAAAGATTCAGACATCTAACCTTTTGGTTGAGATTATTGAATTGTGCTCATGTTGGCAAGAGTCATAAGTATTTAAGAGCACGTAATATTGGAAAAAACATCTTAAATCTAAAAATAGAGCGTATCAAAAGTAAGATGTAAAATGAATATATGAATATATTTTTAATAAGTGTTAAACAAAAGGTTGAAAATTGAAATTTGTTTGTAGCTATGTTCCTATGAATATATAGTATAACTAAGGTTTAAAGGACTAATTAAATATTACATTTAAAATGACAACTTGAGCACACTCAACTGATTAAGACATACATCGTCGACTAAGAGGTCAGATGTTTGAATCTCCACTCCTACATGTTATTGAACTAAAAAAAATGTTCCATATTTAAAGTATATAAAGAAAATCTGTATATACTATAATTTTATATATTTTTTTATGTGTTAAATAGATACTACTTTTTAAAAAATGAAGAAAAAAATCAATATATACTCTAAATTAGCATGGTATATCAATTTTCACTCTAGACTTTCAATTTTATCAATTTGAAATCATACTTGAATAGGTGTTTCAATTTTTACTCTTTGTTCACTAAATTCACGTACTAATTTTAATAAAAAGAAAGCAAAAATCTCCCAAAACTCATGAATTTCAACAAAAATTAATAAAGCCTCGAATAAAATTGAGTTATATATTAATATAATGCAATTCTCCATAAACTCACAAGTTTCAACAAAAATTCAACTTTCATGTTGTTTTTCTCTAAAGTCTCATTAATTTCATACTTGACATATGTTTTATAATTTATTGAACTCACTAACAGTTTTTTTTTTTTAATAATGATTTCGCATATGCAAGTTTATTAGAGGTAAAAATTGCAACGTTATCAACATTTATAGTGCAATTTAATAAAATTGAAAATTTAGAGCAAAAGTTGAATTTTTTTTTCCAAAAAGTTCAATTTTTCATTGTTTAAATGACTTTAGGAAAGATAATTTTGATGCAATTTTTATCATCACATCTATAAATCATATTTTTCTAGAATATCATTGATAAATGATTTGATGGAAAAATATAAAGACTTTTAAAGATAATTGTCAAAGTGAGCATAGCTCAACAGTAATTGACATATACTATCTCTCTTGAGGTCGAAGATTTCTAAATCTCTCTATTCCATTTGTTGTACTAAAAAAAAGAAGAAAATTAATTAGAAGATATAACATGTTTACACCATTGCCATTGATGATTTATTGGAATATCAAAAAGCTTAACCAGTTACGGACATGTGGCCACTAGAAAATAAAGAATAAAAAAAATTGAAACATATAATTACATTTATTTAAATGTTATAGTTTAGTATATAATCTTTCTATATTAGAAAAATAAAAACAAAACATAACGAACCATATAAAAAAAATTGTAAAATGAAAACATAAAATCTATCCACTTTAGTTTTGTTTAATTTTTTATAGGCTAAATATATGCTTTAGTACTCAATGTTTGGGTATCTTTTCAATTTAAGTCCCTCTTGGTTTAAAATTTTGCAAGGTAGTTCCTTGTGTTTTAATATTTTTTAATTTTCTTCCTCAACTTATGAATGTTAAAATTTGTTGATGATAAAGTGACATGGCATAATATGTACTTGGTTAATTGGCAAAAATTTTAGAAGATAACAACTAAAGAAAAAAAAAACTGTCAATTTTTTAGAAATTTAGAGGAGGAATTAAAAAATTTATCCCTTAGATAACCTTTTTGCTTCTCTAAATTTCTACTAATTCACTAATTATTATGCCATGTAAGTTTATCATCAACAAAAATTAAAAATCACCCATTGGTAAGGGAATGAATTGAAAAATGTTAAAACATAAGACACTAAATTAAAAAAAAAAAATCCCAACATTAATTATTAAAACATGTATCGATCATTTTTTTAAATTGATATTTCTTAATTGAAGAAAAAACAAAAGGAAAAAAAATAAAAATTAGATATAAATTGTTTAAGCAAAACGAGAACTTTCTTCCATCGTATAGCCCATTTAATACACACATAGATATAAAACATTTAAATTATAAGTATACTTTTGTTTTGTTTTTCTTTTTTGGAAACTATTAATTCTTAAAGCGCTTATTCCATTGTATTTATATATTCAGCATCGAAAATTTGTTTTTTTTTCATTTAAAAAAAAATCAACAAACTGTTTAAAAAACATTACTAGATCTAAGAGAGTTTGTAAATCAGCCATTAAAAGTTTATAGGTTGGAATGGTTGAAATGGGGTGCCCTATAATAATAAATCTACCATAAACCCTAGCTACCCAATTCAATGCAATCACATGTCACTTAAAACTTCTCTCTCTATCTCTTTCAACCTGTACTGCTGGCTTCATCAATGGACAATCCTTGCAAAAGCCAAAACAAGATTCACATCTTATCTCCTTTGGCTTCCATTTCTAAAGGAAAAAAGAAAAAAGAAAAGAAAAAAGAAAAGAGAAATTGGTGTTTTCTTTTGGGAATCCAAAAGTTAACAATTACTTTATGATGTAATCTTAAAAATGGAGAAATTATTGAGGCTTTCATATCTTTATTGGATCATAAGAATATATATATATAGAATAGTGAAACATCAATCATAATTATTATTTTAGTTTAACTAAGTTTAGTTTGAATTTCAAAATGTGACTTGAGAAAGAGCAAATGAGTTCTCTCTACTTACATTCTATAATAATAAATGAATTATTGCACATTGTGTTTTAGGTCAAATACGTATTAGTAAAACTTTAGCTATTTGTTTTATAGTCGGCTCTCTCAATCTTTCTTTCCCTAAATTTACACCAACCATATTGTGGGCCAAGCCATTTTCAATAATTTTTTTGAAAACTTTCATTATTAGGGAATTATTTATAACTAGTAGTTGTTTGATTTTTTTTTTTTTTGGAGTAATTTGACTCATGTCGTGGATGTTTTTTTTAATTATATCATGAATACAATTTTAAGAAAACAAATGAATTTTTTTAATTACTTTAATATTTCATTCCATTGATGTTGAAGTCTATTTGATTAAAGCAATTTATATGCGAATTTGAACTTTTCTAGTTTAATTGCTTTAGTTGTCAACATTATATTTTAGGGTCTAGGGTCTGTTGGAATAATACCTTCTAGTTTAAGTACTTTTTTTTTTAAAAAAAAAAATTTATATCTTACATTTAAAAAAACAATGCTTTAAAGATTTTTTTTTTGTTCTACTATATTCAAAAGTGATTATATTATTACAAATATGTTTTTTTTTCTTACTACATAATTTGAAGACTTTTTGTTAAACACTTAAAAGTCATTTTTTTATAATCTATCTCGCAAGAATTTCTTAAAAAATAGCTTTTAAATTAATCCAAGTTTTTTAAAGTTGTTTTTACTTATTAAGATTATTTTTTTTAAAAGAACACTTTTGATTATCTAAAATCATTCAAGAAGTTATATTAAACACACTTTAAATTATTAATTTTTTTCAAAGGTACTTATAGAAAAATTAATTTTGTTTAAAATGTTTTTTTGAAAAATTATTCCAAACACACTATTAGTATTAGTGGTTTTAGAAGCCATGATATGTTGTTAGGGTGTTATTTTATTAAATTTTGTTAAAAGTTGTGTGCACTGTCGGTTCCCAAGCACTTAATTTCTAAAGTTTAAATTACAAATTTGGTCCCTATAATTTGGAAAAAATTAGAATTTAGTCCCTATGATTTTAAAGTTAGAATTTCGTCTTTATGGTTTGATAAAATTTTATAAATAAGGTTTTATCAAACCATAACGACTAATTACATTTAAAATCATAGGGACTAAATTCTACCTCCTCAAAACCATAGGAACCAAATTTGTAATTTAACCATTTTAGAAGTTCTTTCTAAGTACTGTTTTGAGAATAAACGCCACATCAAAAACAACTATAAAGAATTCAACTTTTCAAAAAAAAAAAAATTAAAAGAACAAATAATCTTAATGACAAGGGGAGGTAAGAGAAATTATTCAAGAAGGTTAGAAAACGATGTGGCCGACGAATTTATGCCGTTGGGTGGAAAAGAGAAAACCTAAACACATTTTAATTTATCTATATGCATTAAAGAGTTTAGAGGAGGAAAACCACAATGTATGCAGCCACATTGAATAATTTTCCTAAATATGGATGGAAGGTTGGAAGGAGAGAGAAGGGCGCAAAAAAGAAGAGAGATATTTGTCACTTTAAAATAGTTATAAAAAACAGTTATCTTTTGCCATATCAGTGTTAACATAATATAAAATAATTCATAAAAGTCCCACATCATATTTTCTTTTAAGTAGGCAACAAAAATATTAATAGGATAGACCATTTTGAAGCATTTCATAGACTTCAAAAATTAAATTATAAGATTTCGAAAATTAAAGGCGCAGAGTATTTTTGAAACCTCATAAGCATTTCACATATATATATATATATTATCTCAAAATAAAGTTAACATTTGATTATTATTGTATAGTATAATAAATGTTTCTCATAGACGTTCCAATAAAGTCTTATCTTTTTCAAAACAAAAAATTATTAAAAGATAGTTTTTTTTTCTTTAAAAAAAGGTAAAATATTATCAAAAGTTTTCTGCTTTTCATAAACTGAAAAAATAAAAAGTAACTATCATTGCTTTAAAAAACAATAGGAAAAAAAACAAATATATCTCAAGAGATTATTGCACTATACAAGCTTCGTGAATAAGAATAACATATAAAACCTGAGGCTATTGACAATCAATTTAATTTTACGATACATATCATCCAATCAAAGAAAAAAAAGAAAAAAATTATTGAAGGGTCTAACATTACCTGTTCTCTTTATTCACTTTTGTATTTAAGAGCCTTCTTAAGTTGGTACACTAATAAGAGTAATTAATTCTCTCACCAACTATTTTTCTTTTTTTATCTCCATGTTTTCTTTTAATTTAAAAAAAAAATTGCATGATTTTACTTTTTTTATTTTATCTTAAAAACCTTCATATCCATATCAATTAGACTATTGTTATCTTTATTTATTATTTCATGATTTAAACCATTTTTAACTGATGTGGGACTTAAGTTGTACCCTGATTAATAATACTCTCCTCGAATAATAGACAACTATTGAGATCTTGCTCTTAACTAGATTTTTTTTTTTTAAAAAAAAAGAAAAAAGAAAAAAACAAATGAATAGAGTTCAGGCATGAATCAAATTGTAAGTCTCCTCCCAACAATTTTTCTATTAAAGCATGTAATCCAATTGATTGAGAAGCGTGGATCACTACTTTTTGTTTAGCATTAAAAGACTTCATTAACATGGACTGAAGTCTTTGAAGTTCTCTACTATTTTGTTTGACATTTGAAGATTTATAGCATGTGGCTAAACCTAAAGTATGACTTTAATGTCATTTTTACTAAAATAAAAAAGCCTCTATATATTTTCATATTTGTATACTATATATGTTATCCATTTTGGGATTAAGACCGTATTATTTTATTTTTGAATTCGTCGAAAGAGCTCTTATTACTTTTAAAAATACATTCTCTAGCTATTTCGAACCAAGGATGGACTTTTGTCCATACTCCTAACATATAATACATATATAACTACTTGATCAATTATATTTTTTAGTACAACAAAGTGTATGTATGCGGATTTGAATCTCCAACCTCGAGAGAAGGAGTACGTGCTAATTATCACTAAGTTAAGCTCACTTTGGCTACTTGTTCGAGTTCAAGTACTCTTATTTATATTAATGATGTCAATAATTTGAAAAACAAAATACCCCATCAATGATAAACTCAACCACGAAAGTTTATGTAATTTAAGAGTAGTTTGTAACATTGTTGTTGTTCTTTGTTTCCTATTTTTCATTTCTATCTCTTTGAAAAACATATATCTCAAGTTTCTTGTTTTTTATTTCATATTTGTTTAAAAGATTTCTACAATTATATATGGGCAATATAATGGAAAGAAAAAGTTTTTTTTACCTTATTTGATATAATATACATTTTTTATTTTAATACTATGGTTTTTGGTTTTCAATTGAGTAAAACAAAACGCAAACATGATTTATAAATATTTTCGGATTTCTATTTTTAAAAGCCAGAAAATTAAAACATGTTTGTTATGTTTTCTGTTCTTTACTTTCTAAAATGGAAAATCAATTTTTGTTTAATAATGAAGTCCCATCTGCCATACAAAATTTTCAGACTATAATTTAATGAAAACAGTACATGAAGTGCAAAGAAGAGAAAATAAGATTTTAAAGAATAAATCCCTATTAAAAAAACAAAATATTTCAAAAAACTGGGACATCCGGGTTGATAACAAATTTTTTTTTTAGTTTTATGTTTTTAAATATTATGCTTGTTTCCTCACAATTTCTTTACTATAACAAACAGTCGAATTCTTAGTCGAATTTAAAAAACAAAACAAGTTTTTAAAAACTATTTTTTTTTTCTTCAAAATTTGGCTTTTGAAAATATTTTTAAAAAGTAGATAACAAAACAAAGATATTCATGAAAGAAATAGTATTTATAAAGCTTAATTTTAAAAAACCAAATAGTTATCATATGAGACTTGAATAATTCACCAAACAATTCTGTCCTAAAATTGAAAAACTAAAACACAAAAATAGAAATTGAAATTGTCATTCAAAAACCTTTGTCGTTTTAAACTTTTTGCTTCTAACTAAGGTTGTATATCTTTTAATGAAATTACAAAAAGAAAAAAATAATAATAAAATTTAGAATAATCTGCATAAAACTTCCCATGGAATGCAATATTACTCTGGTGGTCCGGTCCAACCCCCACCCATTACAATGGCAGCTTAGAAACATACCATTAATATTACAGCAAAGCAAAATATTGATTGTATTACCAAAGCGCTATAAATTAAGAGCCATTCCCACTATTCTTAAAAGCACATTGCCAGTGTTTGAGCTAAGTGCTTTTCTTCACATTTTTTCCCCTCTCCCTCTCGTTTCTTTCTTTGATTTCCCAATGGAGAATCCTTCTCCTAGATCTGCCTTATGGGCAACTTTAGGTCTCATTTTGTTGCTTGTTGGTAGCTTGGTTTGTCAAGCACAAGGTAGAGCTTTCTTCGTGTTCGGAGACTCTCTAGTCGACAACGGAAACAATGACTACTTGCTCACCACCGCCCGAGCCGATAACTACCCGTACGGCATCGACTACCCGACTCGCAGACCCACCGGACGTTTCTCCAATGGCTTCAACATACCTGATCTCATCAGTTAGTTCTTTGTCTTTGCTGTTTTTTGAGACATAATAGTGAAGTGTAGGAATAATGTAATGTAATGTAATGTGTTGTGTTTTTAGGTCAGGCAATTGGGTCTCCATCTACATTGCCTTATTTGAGCCCTGAACTCAGGGGACAGAACCTTTTGGTTGGTGCCAACTTTGCCTCTGCTGGAATTGGGATCCTCAATGACACTGGAATTCAGTTTGTAAGTTTTAATATTTTGAGCCTAAATTATTATTTTACTCCTTAAACTTAATGAGTTTAAAGGTTTTGTCATGGTCCCATATATAATTTTGTTAAAATCTCTCTCAAAATGTCCCTCTCGTCATTACCAGATGATAATAGCTTTTTCGTTGACATTTTTTTTGAAAGAGAAAAGAGGTCGCTTTTGAGAATTAGAGAGGTTTTTAAGATCTTCGACAAGACCCACACATCTTCCCATCCAAGAAAATTTTAATTTCTTGTTTACTCAAAAACGCATTTCATTTCTTCTATTTCTTACCAAACTTAGTCTCTAATACACAAAATCTGAGTATGACTATGATGTTAATTATCTTTCTTATCAGTCAAAAGTTTAAATCCTTGTCCCTATCCCGAGATTTGCAATGTCGTTATATTCTTTAAAAAGAAACTCAAACCCAACCAATATAACCTTCCTTCATTTTCTTCTTTCCGATAATGACAAAGATGTTTGGAGAGATTTAACAAAACTACATGGTCTATTAGAGAAATATGAGGTTCCATCTCAAAACCAATTGACTTTAAGATGGAACCTCAAGTTCATCTAATATGGTATCAAGTAGCCTATGAAGCTCAAACGGATATTCGGTCAAAAAATTGAAATCCGACCCAAGAATGATAAACCCAAAAGAAGCATCATCTTAATGGGGTATGTTAGGGATCCCACATCGAAAAGATAATGAGCCCTCACAATGTTTATATGATACATAGCCGGTTACCCGTTGCATTGATGATTCGTTTTAAGATGGAATCCTATGTTCATCTAACAACCGGTAATTGAACAAACAATGAAACCGGTGTGTAGATGAAAGAAAGAAGAGTTAGAGATTGATAAGATGGTGTGTTTGTTTGTGTGTGCAGTTGAACATAATAAGAATCGCACAGCAGTTGCAGTATTTCGAGCAGTACCAAGCGAGAGTGAGTGCACTGATAGGGGAAGAGGAAGCATCGAGGCTGGTGAATGGAGCATTGGTTCTCATAACATTGGGAGGGAATGACTTTGTAAACAACTATTATTTGGTTCCAGTGTCAGCTCGCTCTCGCCAATTTTCTCTCCCTGATTATGTCGTCTACATCATCTCTGAGTATCGCAAAATCTTAGCGGTAAAAAACCCCTTTCTCTAACATCAAACTACTCTCTCTTTCTTTTTTCTTTTCTCTCTATATAAAACAAAGTTGATGAAGTTCTTGTTAATTATTATTATTATTATATATATATATGTATATATATATATATTTTAAAAATTTCCCGATGAGTCTTTACAAAACATTGATGTTTTAGAATATGTAATATATTATAGTTTTACCTAGAGTTAAATTATACAAAATGCTTTTCAACATATGTGATTAATTTCAATTTTTTCTTTTATGTTTTGGAGGTTTGAATTCTATACCATTTATCTTTCATTAAAAAAAACTCCCATTATCAATCTAGATTAAAATGCCTAATAGTAAATAAAACGTTATGGGTAAAAGTTGAAAATTTCAGAACATTAGAGGTGAAATTGAAATGGACTATTATATTCGAAACATTTTGCATAATTTATTTGGTTTTCAATTTTGCCAAAGTTTCAATTATGTTGACAATTGCTAAAAAGGGTTCTTTTCTACAACAAATTAAAAGATTGGGCTAAAATTGAAGCTTTTATAACATTAAAGGTAAAAGTGAAGCTAGCCATATAGATCAATGACATTTTGTATAATTTAGCCTTTAATATTGGTACAAAGATGGAGATTTTGTGTTTAAACTTTTGTAACATCATTTTCAAGTTCATAAATAAGGAAAAGTAGATGGACTGATCATCTATGTAGAGCTAGCTCTTTGAGTTTGAGTTTTTGAACTTGGTAGTAATTTAACAAAAAGAGGAAGTTGTAATTATTCAATCCAATGAAATCTCAATGGACCATTTAATAATATTCTTTTTTTAAGTAATAAGAATATAATACATTTTGATAGTCTATTTTACACTTCCTATTCCCTCCTTTTTACTTTTAAAAAAAATGATTAGGTTATCTTTTTCCTCCATAAACTTTCATAATTATTTCAATTCTATACCTATCTTTTAGGGGTTTTAAGTACTCTTAGTACTTATTTATGAATTCTAACTAAAAAGATTTCCCAACATCAAATGAGTAGTATTTTTTTTTATAAAAAAAATTGAAACTTTTAATTAAAGAATTATAAAGACAAAAACCATATAATAATGAAAACTTTTAACCAAAACAAACTCCTTTTTTTTTTTTGTTTGACAAGAACAAACTCATTTTGTATATATAAACACAAAGCTTTTGATGATCTAAATAAACAATAGCATTGTTTGTTGGGTAAAGAGAAGTAGGAATGAAATTAATGGCAAAGTGGGGTAATAGCATTTATGGGAAAAATAAAAGTGTGTGATAATAAAGTATGAGTAGGGGAAAAGTAAGTAATGGGAGTTGATGCAAATTGTACGACTTGTTGGGTTGGTGTCTCAAATTAAAACTCCAAGTTGTTTTTATGGCTTTTCCATAAATGCCTTTGCCTGTTTTGTGAACATAAATTATGGACAAGGCTCAACTCATTAAACACATTAATTTCTTTTCTCTCTCTTACAATAAATGCTTTAAAGTTTTATCAATAATAAATCAATACATGCTTCAACGTGTATTAAATTTTTCTTTCACTTTTTTAGTTTCGGGATTCAAATCTCTGACATTTTAATTGATGATATATATAGGTCTCTTAACTAGTTGTGTTATACTTAAGTTGGCTAAATTTTCCTTCAGTTGAAATCCTTATTCTCTTCTCTCTCAACTTTCCCATTGATACCAACATGAGTATAATGTAGTTGCTAAGACATCTATTCTTTCTTGGAGGTAGAAAATTCAAATCATCACTCCCACTTTTTTGTTGTATTAAAAATTACTTTTCTATTTATTTTATTTTGGTTTTGAAGTTTTGAAGTATTTTATAGTTTAATTCTTAAATTCTAGGTAAAAAATCATTTTAGTATTTTTTTTCCTCAACAATATTCAAACTTTATGACAAATATATATAATGTTTTAATGTGTAAGTTATCCTCAAGTTGACAAATATATATATAATGTCTTTAACTAGTAAAGTTATCTTTAGATTACATAGTTGACTAGTCTTTGTTGCTAACATGATATGAGCTAGCTGGTAGTCTATCTAGGTAAGTGTCTAGAGGCACATGTAGTGTGTGATGAGTCAAGTTTTAGATTTTGAAATAGACCAGTATTCTATTACCATGACTAGAATGGTTTTATTTTTAAAATTTAGATGCTAAAATATAATTTTTGAAAGCTTAAAGAACTAAAATAGAATACTTTAGGTTTTATTTGATAACCATTTGATTTTTTGTTTTTAAAAATTATGCTTGCTTTCTCATTAACTCTCTACATAATGGATTTCATCTTTCTTAACAAACATTTGAATTATTAGTAAAATTCAAAAACCAATGTTGGATAACGAACTGGTTTTTGAAAACAAAAAATAATAATAATAAGTTTTTGAAAACTACTTTTTTTAGTTTTCAAAACTTGGGTTGATTTTTAAAACCATAGGTTAAAAGTAGATAACAAAATAAGGAAACCAATAGGTAGAAGTAGTATTTAGTCTTAATTTTCAAAAATCAAAAGCTAAAAACCAAACGGTTATCAAATGGAGCCTTAATGTTTAAAGACTAAAATTGAATAATAATAGTTTTTAAAATATAATAACAACAACAACTTACTAATTAGAGATTCATAATAGGAATAAGGCTCAAATCTTTTTCTTTTGACACTAATTTGATCCTTGAACTTTTATAGTTGCACCTAATAGGTTTCTAAACTTCAAAAAGTATCTAATAGGTCTATAAATTTTGAATGTTGTGTCTAATAATCTTCTAACTATAAAAAGTGTCTAATAGATTCATAAACTATTAATTTTGTGGCTTATACGACAAAATTGTAAGTACATAAATTTATTAGACACATTTTAAAGTTTAGTAACCTATTAGACGCAACATTAAAAGTTTAGAAATCTATTACAGACTTTTTAAAGTTTAGGGACATATAAAATAAAACTTTGAAAGTTTATACACCTAAACTTACAATTTAACTAAAACACACTTATTATTTTGGTTTCTTTATCTATTACCCTAATTAGTATTTATCAAACATCAACGATCTTCATAAATACTTATCCCTCACCATAATAATTAGTATTTATCAATACACATGTACAAAAAATTAAAAATTCAAGAACATGACTATTGAAATTCTGAATGCATTCTTCATCTCCGTCCTAAAATCATAAATCCAAGAAATGAAAAAAAAAAAAATGTCCTGCCTCCAACCTCGACCTCGACCCTGGCTCCGACCCCATATTAAACGAGAATTTCCCACCATAAGAAAAACCTCAAAGTTGACAAAATGTATGGTTTTGAGCATGCAGAGGCTGTACGAGTTGGGAGCGAGGCGGGTGTTGGTGACGGGAACAGGGCCACTAGGGTGCGTGCCGGCGGAGTTGGCTATGAGGGGCAGAAATGGTGAGTGCTCAGTGGAGCTCCAACGAGCTGCAGCCCTGTTCAACCCACAGCTGGTTCAAATTATCAATTCACTCAACAGTGAAATTGGCTCTAATGTCTTTGTTGCTGTCAATACTCAAATGATGCACATGGATTTCGTCAGTAATCCTCGAGCCTATGGTATACCAACTCTCTCTCTCCCTCTCTTGAATTCCGTTTTGGTCACTAAACTTTCGTGTGCTTGTGTTTCTTTGGTCTTTGATAAGCTTGAGTTTGTTAGGTCGGGAATTGGGAAGTTTGAATCTGTGCAGTATTAAAGAATGAGATATAAAAACTGGATTTATGTTCCGTCCGTGGATTTAGAATTTGAAAAAGTTGATGTATAATATAAAAGATAAGTTAGCTTGAGTTTATTGAAGTTTGTGTGGCTAATAGATTTGTAGTCTGGGATACGCAAAACAATCTTACCAAACATAAGCTCAACTTTTTAACTTTTAAGTTATTCAAACCTAACCTATGTTACGTTTAGAGGCCTATTAGACACAGCTTTAAATGATTTGAGACCAAACTTGCAATTTCAGCTTAATTAAATTGTTATATCTACAAATGGTCCGAGACGACCGTCGTAACCCGTAATTTGAATTTGATTTTGATGATAGGGTTTATAACTTCAAAGGTGGCTTGCTGTGGGCAAGGGCCATTCAATGGGATAGGACTGTGCACCCCAGCCTCCAACTTGTGCCCTAACAGAAATGTGTATGCATTTTGGGATCCATTTCATCCTTCAGAGAGAGCCAATAGACTGATTGTGCAACAGATCCTCACAGGCACCCAGGAGTACATGCACCCAATGAACCTCAGCTCCATTTTGGCTATGGACTCTAGGACCTGAATGAGATCAGTTTCCCTGCTGTTTGGATGTTGCCACATGCCTGTTCTTTATCCAAATTTATATATATACTTTTATTGGAGTGGAGTTGTCCCTGATTTCATTTATCATGTTGGTTTTTTTAAGTCTTGGGTTAAAGTTTTCCTTTCGTCCTCTGTGTTGATGTGATGTGGGTTTAGTTAGTTGATTAAAAATTAAAGCTACCTGTTCCATCTGTGCTTGGATTAAAATTAATCCCTACTCTTGACAATCCAATAAAATTATTATTGTTTATATTTGTTGGTTTTAAGATGCAACTCCATATTTCTTTAATATAGTATCAGAGCCCATGAAACTCAAACGGATATTTTGTCCAAAAAATTGAGATCCAACCCAAGAATGGTGAACTAAAAAAGGCACCAACGTGAGAGGACAACAACACGTGTAGTCGAGGGAAGAGAGTTTTATTATTCCATCAAGAAAACTCTAATGGTTACAAATGTGAATAATTCCCTCTATATATAGAAATATAAACTTAACAACTAAAATAGTAAAATTACACCAAGGAATACAGTAACTGTAAGTAACATATTACATCAGTTAATACTCCTCAAGTTGGAGTATGTATATCAAGAATACCCAACTTGTATAACAGTGATGATAAAACTGGAGAAGAGAGAGCCTTGGTGAATATGTCGGCTAGTTGTGAATGAGTTCGTATAGGAAGAACTTTGAGAAAACCATCCAAGATCTTATCACGAACAAAATGACAGTCGATCTCTATATGTCTAGTGCACTCATGGAATGTTGGATTCGATGCAATGTCTATAGCAGCCTGATTGTCACAATAAACCACAGCAGGAGATAAAGTTTGTATTCGTAAATCAGTAAGTAATTGAGTAATCCCCAACAATTCACTAGTGACAGAGGCAAGGGCCCTATATTCGGCTTCAACAGGCGAACGAGATACATTGGGCTGTTTTTTAGTCTTCTAAGAGATCAATGACTCTCCCCAAAAAAAAAAAAAAAAAGCCTATTACAAACCGCCTAGTATCAAGGCAAGTTCCCCAATCAACATCCACAAAAGCCGTAAGTTGGAAGTGTGTAATAGGTCGAAGAAGAACACCTTGACCTAAAGAACGCTTGAGATTGCGAAGTAAATGATGAACAACATGTAAGTGACAGGTCGTGGGATGCTGTAAAAATTGACTCAAGTGGTGGAGAGCAAAGGAAATATCAGGTCGTGAGATTTGTAAATATAAGAGACGACCTATTAATCGACGATAGTAAGTAATATCATCCATGGATAAAGGCTACCTTGTGTCTTTTGAGAGTTTAAGATTGGGATCCATAGGTGTTAAAGCTGGTTTTGCATCAAGGTAACCAGCATCTTCCAAAATCTGAAGACAATATTTCCTCTGACATAAAAGTAATCCTTGCTGTGGTCGAGATAACTTAAGACCAAGGAAATACTTTACCAATCCTAAATCTTTGAGCATAAAGTGTGATCGAAGAATGTCCTTGACAGAAGAGATAATTTGAGGAAAGGACCAGTTAATAAAATGTCATCCACATAGACAAGTAAGGCTACAAAGTTGTCACCACTTCCTCGAGTAAATAATGAATAGTCTGATTTTGATTGGATAAAACCATGGCTGACCAAGGCCCTTGAAAATTTAACAAACCATTGAAGAAAGGCTTATTTGAGTCCATATATGGATTTATTCAATCGGCAAACAAGATTCTCCCCTTTACGAGATGTATGTGGAACCTTATATCCCAACAGTAACGCCATATATACCTCTTCAAACAAATCTCCATTAAGAAATGTGTTATTTACATCCATCTATACAAGAGGCCAATGAAAAGAAGTGGCAAGAAGAGTGAGAAGTACCTTTACAGAAACAATCTTAGCCACTGGAGAAAAGGTGTAAAGAAAATCTATGCCTTCTTGTTGATTATAGACCTTTGCAACTAGTCGTAAATTATATCGGTCAATTGTTCCATCATACTTTTACTTAACTCGATATATCCATTTACATCCAATTGAATGATGTCCGGTGGGTAAAGGAACTATAGATCAAGTATGAGGTCGTTCCATGGCAGAAATTTCATCAACCATGGCCTTACGCCAATGGGGAAATTTAACAGCTTGATAGTAGTAAGATGGCTCATATTCAGTTACCACATTTAGAAGAAAACATTTGTGAGCTGTGGAATAAGCATCATATGACAAATACTTGCCAAAGAAGCATGGTGTAGAGGAAACCATAAGGTTTTACATAAGTAGATTACAGTGAAAATCCTTCAAGTAATTGGGAGGATGTTGTTAAGTAAAGTGGAGCCCAAAAACAAACAAGGCCCATCATCACCTATCTATTTGACCTAAATATATAAACACATATATGTGTTTTGCGGCTTGTGCATTTTGTGGAAGAAGAAGAAAAAAATAGCAGCTGTGTTGTTTTTACGGAAACACAAAATAGAGATAAAAAAGTCATGGGTCATCATGAGTTTATTTTTCTTCGGGTTGTTTGTAAGAGCGTTTTCTTTTCTCCATTGAAGAGTTTTGAGAGCTATTGTAGAGTGATTTGTGAGCCTTTTCCTTGAGAGAAAAGTGAGAGAAATCATTCTAGAGAGCATTGTAAACTCTTGTAATTTTCTCCCTGACATTTTAGTGTAACCTGTATCGGTAGAAGAGAACTGGACGTAGCCAACATTGGGTGAACCAGTATAAATTCGGTGTCAATTTCTCTTCCCTTATCTTTTTATTATCGTTCTTGTTGCTTAGAAGTTTAGGTTGGTTTATCTACTCTTTTAAGCTTGTGAGTTCTAATTTTTTTATTCCGTAGTATTTGGAATCATAACCTGATCTGGGATTTTTAGATAAAATATATATTGTCTGAATCTGGTTGAGTGAATTTAGATTGATTATATTTTATCGGCCCCTAACAAGTGGTATCAGAGCATTCGGGTTGTAGAACGATGTCAGGAGGAAATGAAAAATTAGTTACTTTTAATGGATCAGATTTTTCGTTTTGGAAGTGCCAGATATTGGACTATTTGCATTCCAAGGAATTGGATTTACCATTGGAAGGAAAGCCTGAAAATATGGGAGAATCTGAATGGAAAAAGTTGGACAGAAAGGTGCTGGGGACTGTTCGCTTGACTTTGACAAAGAATGTGCAAAGCAGTGTAGCGAAGGCAACGACCACAACAGAGCTAATGGAAGCTTTGTCTAACATGTATGAAAAACCCTCTGTAAACAACAAGGTATATCTTGCAACCAAATTCTTTAATTTGAAAATGGATGAAGGTGCATCTGTTACTGCCCATATAAATGAATTTGATTTGTTGATGAACAAATTGGCTGCTGTTGAGTTAGAATTTACTGATGAAGTAAATGCAATTTTGTTTTTGAGATCTTTTCTTGATAGTTGGGAAACCATGAAAGCCGCACTTTCTAATTCATGTGGAAAAGAGAAATTGCAGTTTCACAGGTTAGAGATTCTACCATTGCAGAAGAGATTTGCAGAAATGACTCAGGTATTGTTTCTACTTCTGGTTCAACGTTGAATGTGAACAGAGGGATTAGTAATAACAGAAGTCATGGTAATCGAGGTAAATCGAAAAACAACAGAAGTAAGTCTAGAAACGGCAGATTAGAGTGTTGGAATTGTGGTAAGACTAGACACCTGAAAAGGAACTGCAAAGCCCCTAAGCGAACTGAGGGGAATGAACCCAGTGCAAATGTTGCTATTAATGAGGTGCATGATGCTTTGGTTCTGGCAGTGGAAACTGCTCATGACCCATGGGTTATAGATTCAGGTGCGTCATTTCATACTACAGGACAACGTGACATTCTTGAAAATTATGTTGCAGGAAATCATGAAAAGGTGTATCTAGTTGATGAAGAGCCTTTGGACATCATTGGGACTGGTGATGTGAAATTAAAAATAGCGAATGGTTTAGTCTGAAAAATTCGCAAGGTACGTCATGTTCAAAATATGAAGAAGAACTTGATTTCTGTAGGGCAGTTAGACAGTGAAGGATATGAGATTTGCTTTGGCCAAGGCAATTGGAAGGTTACAAAAGGTGTCATGGTAGTTGCTTGAGGAAGAAAATCAGGGACTTTATATATCAACAGTAATGACAAAGACATGGTGGCTGTTGTCAATCATTTGAGTCAGACTGATTTGTGGCACAACAGGTTGGGACATATGAGTGAAAAAGGTATGAAAATTCTTCACTCTGCAAGGAAGTTACAGGGACTAAAGGCAGTTGAACACAAGTTGTGTGAGGGCTGTTTATTTAGGAAACAAAAGCGTGTCAGTTTCTCAAAAACAGGAGCAAAGCTAAAACCTACGAAGTTAGAGTTAGTTCACACTGATGTGTGGGGGCCTTCAGAAGTATCTTCTCTCGGTGGTTTTAGATACTTTATGACCTTCATAGATGACTAAAGCAGAAAGGTATGGACTTATTTTCTCAAACATAAATCTGATGTATTTTCTGTTTTCAAAACTTGGAAGGCTATGGTTGAGAATGAGACAGGTCTGAAAGTTAAAAGCTTGAGGTCAGACAACGACGGTGAATATGTTTATGGGGATTTCAAAAGATATTGTGCAAACAATGAGATTGTGATGGTAAAGAACATTTCAGGGACATCGCAACAGAATGGTGTGGCTGAGAGAATGAACAGGACACTGAATGGGCCTGCCAAGAGCATGAGATTACATGCAGGATTGCCTGAGATGTTCTGGGCAAAGGCAATCAACACGGCGACCTATCTGATCAATAAGAGCCCGACCACATCATTAGACTTCAAGTTGCCTAAAGAAGTCTGGAGCGGTAAACAGGTAAACCTTTCTCATCTAAAGGTTTTTGGTTGTGTGTCTTACATTCACATTGATGCTATAGACAGGAGTAAATTAGATGCCAAATCCAAGAAATGTTATTTTCTTGGATATGGTGGAGCTGAGATTGGCTACAGGTTTTGGGATGACCAAAATAGGAGGATTCTCAGAAGTAAGAACGTGATCTTCAATAAGGAAGTTCTGTACAAAAACAGAACAACAATTGATTCAGAGTCAAATGAAAGTACATAAGAGAAGACTTAGTATATAAGTCTTCCTAAGGTTGAGACTAGGACAATGAGATTTGAAGATCATAATGCAGTTACTCCTGAGGAAACAGTTGTCGAAACTGAGGATACAGTTGTGGAACCTGATGAGCAGACTGTGTAACTTGATGAAGTTCAGAGAACGCCACCTACAGCAGTTAGGAGGTCTAGCAGGACTATCAGACCACCATAGAGGTATTCCCCTACTTTGAATTACATATTATTGACTGACAGAGGTGAACCTGAATGTTATAATGAAGCGGTTCAACTGAAATATTCTGTCAAGTGGGAGTTGGCCATGAAGAATGAGATGGATTCTCTTATGACGAATCAGACATGGCAATTGGCTGAGTTACCAAGAGGTAAGAAAGCTTTGCAGAACAAATGGGTTTATAGAATCAAGCAAGAGCCTGATGGTAGCAAGAGGTACAAAGCAAGGCTTGTAGTCAAAAGCTTTCAACAGAAGGAAGGTATTGACTTTAATGAGATATTTTCTCCTGTAGTCAAACTTACTACTATTAGAACTGTATTATCGATAGTGGCAGAAGAAGATCTGTTTCTGGAACAGATGAATGTAAAGACAATTTTTCTTCATGGTGATTTAGAAGAAGAAATTTACATGGTACAGTCACAGGGTTTCACAGTACAGGGGCAGGAGAAAATGGTTTGTAAACTTCAGAGAAGCCTGTATGGTCTCAAATAGGCTCCCAGACAGTGGTATAAGAAATTTGATAGTTTTATGTGCAACAGTGAATTTCAAAGGTGTCAGGCAGATCATTGTTGCTACATAAGGTCTCACAGTAATTCATATATTATTTTACTGCTATATGTTGATGATATGTTGATAGCAGGTCCTAACAAACAGGAAATTCTAAAGATAAAGGTTGAATTATCTAAAGAGTTTGATATGAAAGATTTGGGAGCTGCAAAACAAATTTTAGGAATGAGAATTGAGAGGAAAGATGGTACATTGACATTGTCACAAGAAGAGTATGTGAAAAAGGTGTTGAATAGATTTCACATAGAAGATGCAAAACCTGTGAGTACTCCTTTAGCTTGTCATTTTAGATTATCTAAAGAACACTCACCCACTACTGAGCAGGAAAGAGATCATATGGCTAAAGTGCCATATGCTTCAGCTATAGGTAGCCTGATGTACGTCATGGTTTGGACAAGACCAGACATTGCACATGCAGTGGGAGTTGTTAGTAGGTATATGAGTAATCCAGGGAAGCAGCACTGGGAGGATGTGAAGTGGATTTTCAGATATCTGAGAGGGACAACTGATTATGCTCTGCATTTTAAGAAGTCAGATTTTAAATTGCAGGGTTATGTGGATGCAGATATGGCAAGTGATACAAATGGCAAGAAAAGTACTATCGGGTATGTTTTTACTTTGGGTGATACTGCAATTAGCTGGGTTTCTAGACTTCAGAAGATAGTAGCTCTTTCTACTACAGAGGCTGAGTATGTTGCAGTTACTGAGGCAAGTAAAGAGATGATATGGCTTCAGTCTTTTTTAGAAGAACTTGGCTTGAAATTAGGAAAAGGGACTTTGCATTGTGACAGTCAGAGTGCTATTCATTTAGCAAAGAATCCAGTGTTCCATTCAAGAACGAAACACATACATGTGAGGTACCATTTTATCAGATCAGCTTTGGAAGATGGAGTGCTGGTGCTTGAACAGATTCTAGGAAGTCAGAATCCAGCCGATATGTTTACCAAGGTTGTTCCTATTGACAAATTGAAGTTGTGTGCAACTTTAGTTAGACTTCTCCATGAGTATAGAGGAGTCGCTACCGTTGTAGGGGAGACGTGTTGCTTGTTTTGTCTCCAAGTGGGAGATTGTGAAGTAAAGTGGAGCCCAAAAACAAACAAGGCCCATAATCACCTTTCTATTTGACCTAAATATATAAACACATATATGTGTTTTGCGGCTTGTGTGTTTTGTGGAAGAAGAAAAAAAAGTAGCGGCTGTGTTGTTTTTACGGAAACACAAAATAGAGATAAAAAAGTCAAGGGTCATCGTGAGTTTATTTTTCTTCGGGTTGTTTGTAAGAGTGTTTTCTTTTCTCCATTGAAGAGTTTTGAGAGCTATTGTAGAGTGATTAGTGAGCATTTTCCTTGAGATAAAAGTGAGAGA
This sequence comes from Trichosanthes truncata, assembly GCA_033996785.1. Lineage (NCBI taxonomy): Eukaryota > Viridiplantae > Streptophyta > Magnoliopsida > Cucurbitales > Cucurbitaceae > Trichosanthes > Trichosanthes truncata. The sequence continues at coordinate 27,739,226 of JAWPNB010000004.1, read as the reverse complement.
AATCATTATAGAGAGCATTGTAAACTCTTGTAATTTTCTCCCTGACATTTTAGTGGAACCTGCATCGGTAGCAGAGAACTGGACGTAGCCAACATTGTGTGAACCAGTATAAATTCGGTGTCAATTTCTCTTCCTTCATCTTTTAATTATCGTTCTTGTTGCTTAGAAGTTTATGTTGGTTTATCTACTCTTTTAAGCTTGTGAGTTCCAATTTTTTTATTCTGCGGTATTTGGAACCATAACCTGATCTGGGATTTTTAGATAAAATATATATTGTCTGAATCTGGTTGAGTGAATTTAGATTGATTATATTTTATCGGCCCCTAACAAATGTCTTTGGCGAGTGGATCGCCTACATGGAGAAATATGAAGAGTCTCATCAAGCAAGGTGCCATCAGAAGGAACCATGGAATAATTCTTAATGGAAGTCGAATTTCCACAATCAACAGTCCCATTCAACAAATAATTATCAACAGAATTATCACAATCAATAGAAGCTGAATTATTAGGAGCAAGACACATGAAGACAAAAGCATCTGAGATAGGATTTAGCAAGAAAAATTGCTCCAAAAAATCATGTATTATAGCAGTGGACGTCTGTGAAATAGAATGGAAGGGAAAGAAACTTTCAAAGAAGAAAACGTCCCTTGAAACAAAAAAACACTGCTTGGTAATATCATATAATCGGTATCCCTTTATGCCAGTTGGATATCCCATAAAAACACATGGTCTAGCTCAAGGGTCAAACTTCGTTCTATTGGTTGACAAAGTCGATGCATAGGCAAGACAACCAAAAACTCGCAGCAATGAATAATCAAAGTCTTTGGGGAATAGAACTTGGTATGGAGTCTTATGAGACAATAAAGGCATGGGCGTTTGGTTGATTAGAAAAGAAGGCGTGAGAATACATTGGCCCCAAAAAGAAATAGGGACTCGAGACTGAAACATAAGAGCCCTGGCCATGTTGAGAAGATGTTGATGTTTTCGCTCGACTACTGATTTTTTTGTGGGGTGTTAACACACGAAAACTGATGTATAGTACCAATGGAAGCAAAAAAATCTTCAAATCGAATTCAGGCTCATTGTCAGAACAAAACACTTTAATCACTTTAGAAAATTGAGTCTCAATCATCTTAAAAGAACGTGGTATAATATGTAATACATCATTCTTCTGCTTCAAAAGATACACCCATGTATAAAGTGAGCGATCGTTGATGGGACCAATATAGTTCTATATTTTTATGCCTAAATCATGTTAGTTTAGAGGTTTTAATGTAAATAATTGATCATTTTGTAGGGATTTGAATATAAGGCACATTTCGAGAGATTCTACATCGAATCACGATTTCAACACATCAAACTGGAGGTCATTCGGACACCCGAGCGAAGAGTTAGAACAAAAATGACTAGTGCTCGCATCTAGACAGTGTTCAGAGCATCTAGACGCTATTGGCAATCCCCCTGAAGCCTCCCTCGATCCTGCGGCGAGCCCCTGTGACGCTGGAAAGCGTCTAGATGCTCCGTTAATTCCTATAAATAGATTTTTTCGTCCCCTAGGTCATTTGTCTCCGACTTTCAGCCGCATTAGACCATTTTAAGCTTTCACCTCTTTGTTTTTCATAGTTTTAGGCTAGTTTAGGTGTTTAGATCAATTCTCAATGTCGGAAAATGTCAGTGCAATGGATTGCTAGACTTTTGAATATATTTCGGGGTTGTAAATACGATATTATGCATTTTATTTTGAGATTTGATTGTTAATTTTATTTTCCAGCCTTGTTTTATGGCTTACAATTTCTTGTGCTTATTCTTAGTTATTTCTACTTTGATTGACTTGACAAATCAATTAATTTAGAAATTTCTTAGCTATGCTAGAGTACTCGTAGGTATCATCGGTCTTGAACTTAATTTGAGTAGTAAATAGGCCGATTGCCATGTCGGTTAAATTAAGTAGAATTGCTTAATTACGAGTACATGGTAGGCCTTAGAATTGTTAGCGCGGGCTTAGTTAATTTAGATTGATCGGTCTTAATTAATTAACTCGTTTTGGCTTATCCCTTGGATGTAATGCGTTTAATTAATTCTTTTGGCATTGGTCGTGCTAAATTAATTAATTAAATTAGAACCAATTTGGCGTTTGTAAATTGGTTTAATTAGGGAAGGCTTCTATGGTGTCCCGAGGAGTTCGGTTGGTCTTAAAACACTAAAAAATTGCTTGTTAGGTTAGTTTCAATGATAAATGAATTGCATAATTACCTGTTTACCCTCGATTCGGTGCGCGAGGTGAGATCTCTATCTTTACTGCTTTTTAGTCTTTCTATCTATCTTATGTTTTATGTTTAACTTCCCCCCATTCTATGTCAAATAAGAAACCTAGAATTTAGAAATCAATTAATTCGGTTCCCTGTGATCGACCCTGTCTACTTATACTACAAATTATTCCTGGTCTGGTTTATAAATGTATTTGATTGTGCCTTCTACAAGCACCTTCAATCATCCACTAATGTCAGGAAGTATGAATATCCAGCATGAGTAGGAGCATTAAAAGAACTCCAAATGTCACAATGAACAAGATAAAAAATACAATCAGCAACATGATTATAAGCAGGAAAAGATAAACAACGTTGTTTAGCCAATGGACAAACATGACAAACATCAGAGGTATAAGCAGAATTCATCATAGACAAATAATCCTTCAATGAGTTCAGCCTAGTAGGGGATAAATGGCCTAGACGTTGATGCCAAGTAACAGAGGAGGTTTTACATACTAGGGCGACACTTGAACTAAAACATCAACATGTAAAGCAATTGGTAAGTAAAATAAGTACAAACCATCAACAAGCTTAACCTTGCCAATCATCTTCGATTGTGACTTATCCTGAAGGAAACAAGTGTTGTTAAAGAAATTAATAGAGAAACGAGTGTCTTTAAGCCATGAACTGATAGGTAGTAAATTGTAGGCCAACTGGGGAATGAAAATGACATCAGTCAACAATATATCATCTGTCAATTTTATATCTCCAATGAATTCAACATGAAACCAAGTATGTGTAGGTAGGATGACAGAAATGTTAACAGCAAGTCGTATATTAATAAAGAGAGACTTCTTATGGAAAATATGGTTGGATGCTCCCGAATCAATGACCCAAAAATCATTATGATTAACTCTTGCCATAGAAAAAGCAGTGGAACAAATACCTGCCACATGTGTAACATCAGACTTAAGACCTCCTTCCCCCTTGGCAGTAGTTAAATGAGACTGAAGCATGGTCATGAATTGTGTTTATTGATCATTGCTAAGGCTAGCAAAGAAGGCTGACTGACTCTGTTTCATCCCAGTATTATCAATGCTTTTCTCATTTCCTGTAGTATTAACGAGAATAGAAGATGAATTAGAAGGCTGACTCCTTACATTTGTGGAATTATTGTTATCAAATCTATATCTGGGAGGATAGTCGTGAATCTTGTAACAACGATCGATGGTGTGTCTTTGGATTCCACAATGCGAACAAATAGGTCGCTGTCCTTATTTCTTTTTGTATCGATCACCATTTCCTTTCTTAGAATTATCAGAGGCTGCCATTGCACTAGTCAATTATGTAGAAAAAGAAGAATGACCAATAGAACGTTGACGTTCTTCTTGGATTATTAATGAGAACACCTTGTTGATAGGAGGAAGTGGATTCATCAATAATATTTGGGCATGAATAGCAGCATAAAACTCATTGAGTCCTATAAGGAATATCATAACAAACTCTGAATTTAAAAATTCCAGAAGAGACTTCAAACCTCCATAGGTATATTCATCGAGAGGTCTATATTCAACAAGGTTTTGCCAAATGGTCGTGATCTTTGCATAGTAGGCTTCGACTGATAACAGACCTTGTGAAGTGGTAACCAAGTCCTTCTGCAACTAGTAGATATGAAGTCCATTAGTTTTCCGATACCTTTCCCTCAATTCATCCCAAATATCTTTCGCACTTCCTGTGTAGACGAGACTAGTAGCAATATTGGTTGAAATCGAACTTATAATCCAAGAAGTTAGATATCGTTGTTACATTGTCAGGCTGAGAGATGATTGCTTTGATTTCCTTCCGGTTTCTTAATTGTGTCGTTCACAAATCCCTATTTGTTCTTTCCGGAAAGAGCAAGAAGCATAGCCTTGCTCCAAGAGGCGTAATTACTAGTACCAATGAGTTGTTTGTGTGACTAGTGTTGTAGTCGGTGAAATCGAGTGATGCAACAAATATGGATTCAATTGGGCTTCAAGATCAGTTGAATCTATGGCAGAAGTCACCGATGTAGAAGGATTCACAGAAGTCGACGTTGTCTGAGCCATGAGATATCAAGAAGATTTTCTGAATTAAAAACCTAGACGGAAATCTCGAAAAATGGGAAAAGAAGCATAGATAGAACTCTATAAAAAAAGCCTCAAGAAAAACACGAGTTGGCACGAAAAAATCGCTCTGATACCATAACACGTGTAGTCGAGGGAAGAGAGTTTTATTATTCCATCAAGAAAACTCTAATGGATACAAATGTGAATACTTCCCTCTATTTATAGAAGTATAAACTTAACAACTCTATTAACAGACTAACTAACTAAAATAGTAAAATTATACCAAGGAATACAATAACTGTAAGTAACATATTACATCAGTTAATAGACATGTTGAAGATCCTACATTGGAAAGATGAAGAGATGTCACAATCTTTATAAGATACATGGGTTACTTATCTCATTGCCAATTGGTTTTGACATGAAACCCCATGTTCAACTAATAATGTTGAATCATAATTATTAATATTCATGATATTTTCTTTACAAGTTTGTTGGTTAATTATGGAAGTAATTTGCTATATAGTTTGTTTTTAATTTTGATATGCTTTAATTTTTAAGAACTTCGTTAAATTAACTCTACTGATTTCTATTGTAGAAGATAAGCAATAGTTTATATATGACATGTGGATAATAAATATTTTCAGTAATTTAGAATAAAATGTTAACAACAATAACCTGCTTAACACAAATGCATGAAAGACTGTCAACTGAATTATAGCTCGATTGATATTCGAATTTCTGCATATATGTTCTTGAACTAAAAACAGAAAGGTTGATGAAAGACTGAAATTGAGGAACTAATACTAGTGCCAACCAAAATCAAAATTCTAAAAGATTCAAGGACTAAAAAAGAAAAAGAGAATTACAAAAAAAAAAACTAGAGAAAAAGTAAGTAGATAATAACAGTCAAACTTTTCATAATTTATTTGTAAAAAAAGAAAAAAGTAGTAAAGTTTTAGAAGATATAACATCAGATTTTATTTATTGAATTGTTGGAGGAGTGACTCAATCTTTTCAGTTGTCAATGGCTTCATCAAGCATTCGTCGAGACCAGCCTCCATAAAGGCAGCTTTCTTCTCAGAGCTTGGCCCATGTTCTGTCACTCCAACAATCTTGCTTTCAACTCCCATCCTTCGCAGCTCCTTTGTTGCCTTTTCAATTATAAAGTTTGTAACTTGCAAACATTATTCAATCAAATTTGACGTATCGACTTCATGGAACGGAATCTAAAACTTATCTGGGTGGTGATATTAATACTCTCGAAAGCCAACCTAGAGTAGTGATTTTGACGAAAACACTTGACTTTAAAGTTCTTTCAGAGAAAATACTTGAGGTGAATTTGGTATGAGTTTTGGTAGGTTGAAAAATGTTTTTTTTAAATCAATGAAAAATACTCTTTTTAAATCTTTGCTACATAACATAGCCAAAAAGATTTTGAAAATTCTAAAAGCACTTAAAAGCTAAAGGCAATTCAAAGAATTAATTAGTCCCATGGAAGATGCTAATAAAAAAAAATTATTTAAAACTCTCAAAAGTCATTTCAAACTCCTACTTGGGTACTTCCTTAAAAAATTATTACTCAAAAAAATTATCCCAATCTTACTCTTAATAAAAATTCAATTTATTATTATTATTTTTCTCTTTTAGAAAACACCAATGCTTTTGTTTACATACCAATAACAATTAAGTTAAAAAAATTGTATAATTGATTTATGGTAAAGAGAATTGTACCTGAGCCCCATCCATGAGAGGCATTTCCAAGTCCATAAGAACAAGATCAAAAGAAGCCCCACATTGGAAAGAATTAAGTGCAGCCTTTCCATTTTCAGCTGCTTCAACTTCAACATTGAACTTTTTCAGCAAAGACATGTGAATGTATCTAATCACACCCTCATCATCCACAACCAAAGCCCTCACCTTTTTCTCACCACTTGACCTACTACTGCTCCCTCCTTCCATCTACCTTCACCTAACAAAATGAGAAAAACCTCCCATGAAAAAAAAAAACATCATACAAAATCCCACCTCTAACGATTTAAATATAGTTTTCGTCTTTCAACTTTTTAAAATTTTGATTTTAGTTCTTCAACTTTTGTTAAAATTCATCTTCCATAAGTATATTTTTGTTCTTCGAAATTTGTTTGTTTCAAGTTGTTGAAAATGTCGTAGAATTAACATACGTCTAGATTATTGCTCATAGTTTAAAAAAGTTCAAAATAATAAAAGGGAAACAAAAGGACCAAAACTATATTTTAGGCCTTGCTATAAACAATATTTTAGAATGAAAATGGAAGAGAGTTTAATCATCACCTAGCTGGTGAGTCCCAAAATTGAACAATTTGAAATAGATAAGAGAAGATATGGGAGGAAAAAATTTCTCTTTTAAAGGAGGATTCAACTCAAATGATTACTTTGCATAAAATAAAATAGTGTATATATATTAGTCATGTTAGATTTAATTAAGAAGTCATGCATTTGAGAATATTTGGAACTACCTACTTTGATATACCAAATGCCTCATGAGTTTTTTTTTTACCTTCATGTATCACAAGTGTTGTGTGGTGTATTAAGAGGATGGATTCTAAAGGGTATAATTAGAGGGTTTAATTATTTGGAAATTGTGTTTTAATGGGCACTAGGAATGTTCAAGAGTCAAGTCAAATTAAGGTATTTTTTAGAGCCAATAATGTACTCAATTATTTTGGTTATAAATTTCTTCGATCCAAACAATCACTCTCACCCAACTCAATCAAGCCAAGAAATGTATGAGTTGGGTTGATTTGAGTTGCTTGGGTTATTTATTCAAAATTTTATAAAACAAAAAATAAATGAAATATTGGTACTAAAAATATTAATCTACCTATTTTCTTCTTTTTTTTTTCCTAGTAAATAAATCCTACCTACTTTCACACCTTTTGAATGAAAATTACTAGTTATAATGTCATATTATATTTCAAGAAAAATAAAACTTCAAATACCTAACTAGGTATTATGTTGTAAAAAGTCAAAAATTATGAAGAGCCAATTAATGAAATCTATAATATATATGAAAGTACGAAGGTGGAAGAAATCTTTTTTTGGACAATGTTAACCTTGCTTTTTTAACTATTACCAAAATTTTCTTTCATTTAAGTTTTCTTTCATTTTCTTTATTATTATTTTTAACTCTACAAAAATAAGGTAAAATTATTGAGTAATAAATTGCAATTATACCACTAAAATCAACCCTTTAAGGTACCTCCACCCCACTCCCACGTTTGTTGCCTCTTTTGCTTAAGCTGTTTTCTTCTTTTTTTTTTCTTCATTCCTTTCTTTTAAGGACAAAGTTTATTTGAGCTTCTTTATTAATAAAGTGGTTGAGTAGTGGCTTATAATTATACTTTTAATTTTTAAAATTATTTAACCACTGAATTTTAATTGTTAATTATTATTGGGATATTATCAACTTCATTGTCGGCTATTTTCTTCGTTCGAAAAAAAATTAAAAAAAGAAAGAAAAATTGAAAGTAAGCGAATCTTTCTCCATGAAACTTTTCTATTTTTCTTCTTTTACCTTTTCCTATGCTCTAAATAAAATTGATGTATTGGACTCTAAATTCCGCCAACCGTTACACTTCATTTGGTTGAATCCATCAACGATTTTGTTGCCAATTTCCACATCTTAACTCTATTGGGTTCACCTAGCAAGATTTAAATTTCAGAAGAAAGAAAAAAAATAAAGCGCAAATTAGAACAAAATTTCTTTGGAATAAGAATATAATTTTAATTTCATGTTTATTACAATATTTTGAAATTATAATAAAAAATATAGTCATAGACATATCTAGGGTGTTCACCGTTCGATTTAGGTGTTAAACCGAAACCGAACCGATTTTTTTAGGGAAAAAAAAAAAGAAAAATCGAACCAAACCGAAATAAGGGCATAAACCGAGTCAAATCAAACCGCATTTTGGTTCAATTTTGCGGTTTTCATGGTATTACTACATTATGAGAGTCTGAGACCACTATTAGGAACTAAAATATTCATTCTAAATGTTTGAAAACTAAAATAAAATTAGTTTAAAAAGAAAAAAAAAAACAAACAAAACAAGAAGAGAGAGAGCATCGGAACCATGTGAGCACACCGCCATGGCCAAACAGAGCCCCTGACCAGAGCCATCGGAGATCCACAACGTGCTGCCGTTCAGGTCTGCCAGCGGCGGCCGGAGCATCTCGATGCCGAGTGTGGCGACGGAAGCTAGTTGAAGAAGGGTTAGGAAGAAGAGAGAAATAAGAAGAAAGAAAATAGGAAAGAAGAGAAAAAGAAGGTGAAAGAAAGGCTGGAAACCAAACCCTAGTACAAATAAAAATAATAATAATACATGAGTTCACATGACATCTCATGATTCAAAGACACTGGCTGGCACACACTTCCTTCCAAAATTATGATGCAATTTGAATCCATTTGGTCTAGACCAATACGATAATATTGGAAGATCTTCCCAATTAGATAACACACACACATATATATTCATGCAGTTTGATTAGTTTTTGAACCCTAAACTAAACCGAACCGCATTATTCAGTTTTAATTATATTTAAAATCGAATAGAACTGCAGAACTTGAAAAAACTAAGGGTCTATTTAAAGCACTGAGTGAGTTATAATAGTCAGAGTTATAATAGTTTTTGGAGTTAAACAATTCTGCATCTCAAATACAGACAATTATAATTCACTCATCGTCTCAAACAACTCCTAAAATTTTTGTTCGATTTTTTGAGTTTGTCGATTTCAATGTGCACCCCTAGACATATCATCTTAATTTCATGCATCCAGAGTGCATTTCCTCAATTGTAATGACGCATTTTCTTTCTACAACATAGAGCATTTAAACTAGGTACAAATCATATTTGGATATGGAACCTATAATGACACATCATGCCCAAGAGCTATATTATCATGTTCGGTAGGAAGATGGTGGCACACATTGACTGTAATAAATGTACTCGTATAGTGCATAAAGATAGTTTGACTGGCTTGGCATCCCACTAGTATATGCAACTTAGACAGTGCTCATATTTGAATAATGGAAAATTTTGGTTGACTCTTTCCTCCAGCAACGCAATGTAGACATGACTCCTGATCGACTAGATTTATCTAACATCATGATGATTTGGAGAAATAATTGAATATGAGATTAAGCATGGTAGAATAACTAAAGAAAGGAGGTTCTTGAAAAAAGAAAAGGGAAGTACAAGTACAAATGGTGGGGAAGACATATCAGTTCACTTGGAGACTACAACCACCATCAAGGATGCCACAATATTTCTCGAATCCTTGTTCAAACCTCATACGGGCACTACCTGTGTTATTTGAATAACACATCTTCACAATATTCTCCTCATCTCGCTCAAAATTCAAGACCTTCAATAAATCAAAGCTTCCAACCTCGAAGTCAGCAACAAACTATAAAGCAAACAGGGCAATGCGTAGACAACCTCAGTTTGACTCAATTCCAATGACGTAAACTAAGTTCTTGCCTCAGTTATTTCAGAATAACCAGTTGGTGCCCAAAACCCTAAAATTGCTCCAACAACCTTATCCAAGATGGTATGATCCAAATGCGCATTGTAATTATCATATAGCAGCCCCGAGGCGTTTGATGGAAAATTGCACCAATCAAATATAGAATGCAAAAGCTGATTAAAGTAGGATGGCTGAATTTTAAAGGAGGAAGGACCTAACGCCAATAACAATCTCTCTACTGAATCATCAAAACCCAAATAAATGCAATAGAATGATAATTGAAGGACATTATAGAAGTTGTGACTCTCATGGATCAACATTTTGTAATTCTCTTTGGTAGTGGATATGTCTCTATGGAATATCTATGTCCATAATTCATTTATGAAGGATATGATGATAGCCTGACATGTTCATCTCATTCTGTTGATCAATGTCATCGTTTTCGTAGGAAGATCTAGGAGTTGATGGACTAAAAAATTTCTTATTGTTATTGCAAGCTCACCACCCCTACCAAGAAAGAGAAGTAAGCGTCTGATAGCATACAATATTTGCTATCTTTAGGCCATATCTTATGTTAGTTTTGAGTCTTAAATATATACTTTCACGTTCATAATTGTTTATTTTGTAAAAATTGAGCATTTGGAACAAAACGAAGATTTTATAAGAAACATGGTGACAAATGAGCTAATTGAGCAAGAAATTAAGCAATCAATTTTGGGAATAATTTCTGGAAGAAAAAAGTATTCCTAATTTCATTAGATTATGAATTCTTAATTTGATTAGATTTTGGATTCCTAATTTAATTAAATCATGAATTCCTAATTAGATTAGGATATGGATTGACCCATTGTAAATACTCACATTTTTTCATTCAAGGCATTAAACTTTGGAGAGCACAACTCTAAATTTCTACATACAAGAGTGAGAAGAAACCTGAGAAAAATATTCAATGCCAAGTTGTGGAGATCATACGGAGACGGAAAATCGACGCACCAACATAGTTTTTCTCTTCTTTCTTTTTATTTAGTAATTTGATGTTGTTTAAGAGTTTAGAATTTGTGATAGTGAACATGTGTGGCTAAACTCTTTTTTTATTCTAGGGATTGATTGTCTTTTATTTCAACATTCAATAAAATCCCTAAAAAAATGGGATGGAGTCCCATATTTAAATATGTTAGATTTTGTTTTCAAATAAGTTAAAATTAATCCAAAATGCAGAGTTCAAATCGATTGAGTTGAAGAAGATGAAAGAAGATGGAGGATTGAATGTTCTGCTCATAATGGAAGAGGAATTCAAATCGATTGGGTTGCATTAAGTGCTTATAGGTATGAGATGCATAACTCTACGTTATTATTAGCCTACAAATCGACTGGTTTCATTAAGTGCTGACTGATTTTATTTTTCGGTATTGTTTGAAAAAGATGAAATTACACATATTTACTCCTACTGAGACTTCTCTAGGGTTTCAATCTTATTAGTATTTTTTTTTATGAAATTAACATGCCAAATATGTTCAATATTTTATATTGAGGAAATTAGTATAATTTAGATGATAAACTACTACATTGCGTTTTCATTTAGTCTTTAATGGCTTTCATGTTGATTTTAGATGCTAAATGTGCTATGACACTAAAATAGATCAGAGGTTTGAATCACCCACCTCTAAATGTTGTTGAACTAAAAAAAAAAAAGAAACCAAAGCAACAAGTCTTTGAGTTTGAATCTTGTCAGATCTTGTGCCAATTTTCAAACTCGCAATCGATGGAATATTATAGCCTAATTTTTCACTAACTTCAACTTTTTGAATCTAGGGGTGGTTTTACACATTCAACCCTTCACTTAATAAAACATCTTTTGGTTGCCAATCAAAGTCTAAGAAAACAGAGAGAAAAGTAGGAGAGAATGCCTCGATTTCTTTATTATTTCAAAGGGACTGAAGCCCTAAATCCTAAAAAGGGTCAAATAAAAAATGATTAAAAGAATAATCCACTAACAGAAAGGGATAGATGGCCTCACACTATTGTTCTCAAATATCAGATAAAAGAAAAATTTAACCAAGTTGATTATTGGACTCTTCTAGAACTTCTGATGCAATATTCGAGCTGACTGGATGTGTCAGACTGCTGATCACTGGCTTGCTGATTTCCTTGCCACATGGCTTTTGACTATTCTCCTCAATATTGCCAATGCTCGAAGTCACCGACATCGAATAGAACCACAGGTGGGCTTTCCTAAACTTTGAATTTTCAGTCACCATTTTGAAGATTAGAAATTCTTCCTTGAAAATGGCTGTCGTCTCTCCAAACACCAAGGAGAAAGACGAACATGGAGAGAATAATTTGCAGGTGGTCTTTCAATGTTAAGGTTTTTGTCTTGGATTCACTTTTTTTTTTGTTTTTTTTTTTTGAGTTCAACATTGGATTCACCTTTTTATTTATTTAATTTTCAAACATTAAATAAAAATATTTTTATGTTCCAAGTTGGCAGCATATCTCATGAAAGTCGACTCATTCAAGTTGCGCTGTTTTTGCTTTCCTTTTTCTGCGTATAATAGCTACATACAAGGATAATAAAAAAAAATTCCTAACACCTATGTTGTTTTAAATTTTTGGTGTCATGTCGACATTTTCATATGCATATGAATTTGACACCGAAAAGTGAAACAAAATTTCTATTATATCATAGAAAAATCGACGAAATATAACTAAAATATCAACAAAATATTAATAATGTAGACACTTATTTAAATATTTGTTTTTATGAATGTGTTATGTTTATGATTGTGTTATGTTTATAATTTTATCAATATTTTCCATCGATATTTCTATAAAATTGAAACCCCAACATTTCCATCACATCGAGCTTTACAACCACTACAAAAAAAAAAGGCCTATTTTGACCACTTTTTTATCAAAGGTTATAAAAAACCTTTGAAAAAGATATGTATTTATTGGAGGATTTTTAAATTTCTTTGAAAAATATATTATCATTTATCGAAGGTATTTAAAAAACTTTTGAAAAATATCTACTTTTTATCGAAGGTTTTTGAAAATCTTTGAAAAAGATATTATATTTTTCAAAGGAACTCAAAACCTTTGAAAATTATATTATCCTTTATCAAAGGTATTTAAAAAACCTTTGAAAAATATCTACTTTTTATCGAAAGTTTTTGAAAATCTTTGAAAAATATATTATATTTTTCAAAGGAACTCAAAACCTTTGAAAATTATATTATCCTTTATCAAAGGTATTTAAAAAACCTTTGAAAAATATTACTTTTTATCGAAGGTTTTTGAAAATCTTTAAAAAATATATTATATTTTTCAAAGGAACTCAAAACCTTTGAAAATTATATTGTCCTTTATCAAAGGTATTTAAAAAGCCTTTGTAAAATATCTACTTTTTATCAAAGGTTATTAAAAACCTTTGAAAAAATATTATATTTATTGAAGGTATTTAAAAAACCTTTGATAAATATCTACTTTTTATCGAAGGTTCTTAAAAACCTTTGAAAAATATATCATATTTATCAAAGCATGTTAAGAACCCTTGAAAATTATATTATTCTTTATCGAAGGTATTTAAAAAATCTTTGATATATATCTACTCTTTATCAAAGGTTCTTAAAAACCTTTGAAAGAGATATTATATTTAGTTTTTATTTAGTTCTTTACATTTTATTCCTGTATTTGTTAAATGTAGCCCCTTAAATTAGGATCAAAGTTGAATGGATTTGAGTTCTAATATGCACTTTGTCTACGATTCGTTTTAATGGGAGTGATTTTTGAAATATATGTGTACGTATGATATGCATAGTCTTAAATGATGCATAGTTATTTACTCAAGAAAGTCATGGAATTAGGATTGGGAAGAAACAATTTTTTCAGATTCTTGTACGTAGGAAAGATTGTGGGATATTACAAAGTGAAGATTTCTGAAGTTACATTTCTTTGTTAAGATAAGTCCCATTGTCTTTGTTAAGATCATTGGAAAATGATTTTATTGTTCAAATCTTCTCAACTCATTTCATGTTCCTTTTTGTAAGTGTAGTGTGTCCAGTTAGTAATTTGTATAAATATAGGGCAGTATTTGCTATTCTGTGAATACTAATGGGCCTTTGCCTCTAAATTTTTTCATCCTTTTGTTTGATATTTGAGCAATTTTGAATTTGTATTGGTAGTCAAAACTTAAATTATACGCTTCTCAAGTGGTTGATGGTACACTTGACATGAACGAGAATGAGATTTTTGTGCAAGTTTTTGGATCTGAGAAACATGGACGTGTTCGTGGTTATGGGGTAGGTGTTACTCCTACCGAGTTGTTTGGATCATCTTCTATTGTACGTGATCTTGAGCGTCCTCTTAATGTAATGCCCGGCTTAATCAAGGGGTGTTAATTTCGAAATTTAGGAATTAAAATTTTGTTGTTGGGCCAATTTGAGGTTTAGGAAGCTTGAAGGGACAAAGAGGGAATGAAAGGATAAGTATAGGGGTGATTTTGGAATTTTGGGAAAAAGTAATTAATGAAATTTTTTTTAAAGACAAACATTTCCTTGTTCTTATCTTCTTCCTCCTCCCTACCTTCCTTCTTCTTCTCCTTATCTCACCCACCTTCCCCTTCCCGATCTCACTCTCCCTCCCGTTGGTCTCTCGCTCTCTCCTGTCAATTTTCCTCTCTCCCGCCGTGCAGCCTGAACCACAAGCTACTGCAGTCGCGTCGTCAGGCTGATTTGCACTCTGCAAGCCACCACATATCGAGCTCCCCTCGCCGCAGCCGTTCCCCGTGAAGCTGCCCCCGCCGCCTCCTAGCCCTAACCGTCGGCTCCTTCCCTCCCTCTCATGCATTCTGCCCAAATAGCAAGGAAGATGAGTCTGTTTTGGGTCAATTTCAGCATGCTAGGTGTTCGTACAAGCCGTGTGAAAGTTTGATTTAGAGTGGGTAAGCATTTTGAGGTTTGATTTCAAATTAATGGTTGGCTATGTTGGTGAATTTGAGATACCCATATAGTTTTTGTGCTAATTTTAGATTACCCATAGCCTTTGGATATTTAATATGTAAATTTAGACATTTGGAGTTAAATTAACGAGCTTTTGGTTCGTGGGTAAGTGTTCTGACAATGACTCGAAGTAGTTTAGGGGTGTTAAACTGAATTTTAAGGGTTGACTTATTTAGTAAATGGTCATTTAAAATGACCCATTGATTATAGGATTCAATTACCGGACATCCATCGCGTTTAAAGGTCGTTTTGGGCGAGATCGAGTTGATTCGAGCTGCTGTCCAGTAATTTCCAGCATTGTTTTGATGTAAGTTTTTCATGTGTATCGAATTTTCCAACATAATTGAGGCTGAGCGTGAGTTGGGTTTTAAATAGCCATGATTAAAGACTTTTTGCGAAGTTTAGGTGCTGTTTAAGTAATTTCAAATTTACCCATAATGCGTAGGCTTTTGTTTGATAGTTCATGATCAAGTATTCGAGTTCGGGCCGACTTGAACCTTGGAGTAAATTTGTAAGTAGTTATTTGGATATAAGCCCCTTTAAGTTTTCATTTAAAGTGAGGTATGTTTGATAGTTTGGAAATTGTGAAAGAATGCCTAAAAACCATGTTTATGAAGCGTGTTTTATTTAGTGAATTGGTGTGGTGGTTGTTTGAGCCAAAAGTGGCATAAGTAAGTGGTTGTACTAGAAATAGATGCTTAAAGTATTGAGTTATTGTAGTTAACATGTGTAGAGCATTAAGAGTTTGCCAAGGTTGGATTTAAATGAGTTTGTTTCATGTTTGTGGTGTTTATGACTAAATATGCATGTCTATATGAATATGTGGGTCATGGTGTGATTGGCTGAACTATCCTGAGTTATTCTTGAGCTTGAGTTGCTTATGCAAGTATTAAAATGGTAATAGGGGCTTAAAGACCCAAGTTCATTATAAATAGCAAGAGTAGTACTTTACAAGTATGCCTACGGTAGTGATTGGATTTGCAACATCCCTAAACATTGTTGTGATATTTAGAAGGGTTGCGATTATGTATTTGTTGTTGCAAGTAATCAATTCGGAAGAACTTGTCGAGCTTGGTAATGGAGTTGAACCTTGAATTAGTTTGTGCTCGAGGTTTAGGAATGGTGATTGTGTTTGATTGCAATGTTCATGAGCTTATCGTAGTTCTCTAAAAGTTTTGCACATAGATTATTGATTTACTCAGAATGCTTGAAACTCTTGAATGATTGGTTGAGGTATAGTTTATTGGGGTGGGGATGAACTGATTGAGCGCAGGGCGCTGGAGTGGTTGGTTTGGGCTAAAGGCTGATCTAGAACACCTTAAGGGTGGGCAAGACTGTGGTTAGTGCTTTGTGTGTTTAGAATGAGCAGATGATTGAGCAGGTTTAAGATGTTTCAGATGGGTCCGAATGTGAGTGGAGGGTTGTTGGTCGATCTGATTTCTAGTGTGCATGGTTAGGAGACTGAATTCTGAATTAAAGGGATAGAGGGCTATATGCCGTTAGCACATGTACGTGCTTGTGAACTTCGGTTCAGGTTGTGAATGTGGTTCGGGAACGATGAACAATTTTATGATGGATTACCCTAGAGGTTCCAAAAGCATTGCGAAATTACAGGAGCTTGATAGATTAGTGCCACCTCACCTTGTGTCTCTCCTGGGCGAGTCTGTAACTCTATGTTGACTAGATGTGATGAGAGTGAGAGATTGTGTCCCTTCACTGTGGTGCTAGCGTAGGGTGTGATTCCCCAGTGTGTTGAGCATAAGGATTGTGATCTTTATTGCCTGTGTGCTAGCTTAGGGGTGATTCCCCATTATGTTGAGCATAGGGAATGCGTTCCTTATTGCCTGTGTGCTAGCTTAGGGGTGATTACCCATTGTATTGAGCATAGGGGATGCGTTCCTTTAGTGCCTGTGTGCTAGCGTTGGGGGTGATTCCCCATTGTATGTAGGCGTGAGAGTTGCTTTCTTTCACGGCCTTAGTCAACTTAGGTTACATGGCTCATTGGTAGTGCTCGAGACAATGCCATACCGGGATGGACTCAGGTAGGGTGTGCAAGTAGTAGTTGGATGGACGGTGAGTTGAGGTTAAGAAGGAGATGTGCGTGCCAGGACAACTTTTATGTTGATGATGCTAGCATAGGGGCGATGTCCCTAGAGTAATGAGTTAGGGGACGATTCCCCAGAGTGATGATGATGCTAGCGTAGGGGCGATGTCCCCAAAATGATGAGCGTGAGAGTTGTCCTTTTTCTTTGTATTAGACTTGCCTAGAAAGCACGACTCGCGAGTATAACATGTGTAATACTAGAGGGAAGTGAGCTTGAGTTAAGGCGAGTAAGCGCATAGCTGATTAAAGTGAATGTTTGAGATTGAGCTGGATTATGTGAGTTAGGGCGATGCCCTCATTTGTATGGATTCAGACTTTGGACCCTTAAGTGGGCTACATATTGAGTATGTTTATACTCATCCTTGCTACTTTGTTTGTTTTGTAGATGGTGCATATTCTCGAGGCAGGAGACGAGGGCGGTGACTTGACGAGGCTATGGAGACTTCTTTCCTTGTATTAGCTGTTAGTTTTGAAATTTCCTTCTTTGTTGTAATGTTGGTCTGTAAATCCTAAATATTCTTTAGTTTCGTGTGTTTGGTTAGAAGCTCTTAGGTTTGATTGTCTGTTGGTTGAGATCAGAACTATATATCGTAGTTTGGTGGGTGCTAAGTCTATTTCCTGAATTATAGAAGTGCTTATGTCTCATTCTAGGTCTCTGTAAAATTTTGGTTTTCTTCTAGTTACGTCGTCATGCTGCCGAAATTTCGGGCATGAGCGAGGTAACTAGATTGTGCTTCAGCATTAGAGAGTCGTATTAGCGTAGGGTTGTTACACTTAATGAGTCTGAACAACATCTCCAAGAATCTGAACGACAAAGAAAAGTCGAGGTACAAGCACTGAAAGACCAAATTGTTGAATTAGAAAATCGTTTTGAGGATAGATTTCAAACAATGATGACAGAGATGCATAAACAATTTGTTACAAGTTGAAAGTTAGATTCAAAACGAAGATCTTTCATGTGTAGATTTGTTCATAGCTTTATAGAAATGATTCAGATTTGTTTTACATATAGCATCAAAATTAAGTTCTCTTGGTACAAATAGTTGTGACTGTCCAAAATATTGTATTGTTGTGAATATCAATGGTTTAACTTTTTTGGAATTATGATAGAAAGTTCTTACAGTTTCAATATTGTGGCTGTATAATGCACGGTGGAGTATAAGATTGTTGGCCTGATTTACTTATTTTTATCATTTGATTGAGATTCAATTTCATATAAGCTCATCATTTACAGTGAGAACTTTATTATATATTTGAACTATGAAGTGTGGGGTTGGAAAGCTTAAGTTTAGGTTTATGAACGTTGCAACTAGGTAATTGGTGTTTGAGCTATAGATTTATGGCTTGAAAAGTTTATTAGTTTAATATAATTTAAATTTACTATTGTATTCAAGTGCTAAAGATTTTGGTAAGAGGTTTTTCAAAGGATTTACAATTGTCAATAAAGAAATATTTATGAAGGCTTTAAAATGTTTGAAAATAGTATTATAAGCCTTTAAAAATAATAAAAACCTTCGAAAAAGATAATTGACAATAAATAATTGTCGATAAATAATTTGACAATTTTTGAAGACATATGACCTTTGAAAAATAATAATTTTCAAAGGTTAACGTTAAACAAAATTAAGCTAGTTTGGCAAAAATAAGCTCAATCTCATTCACTGAGTAAAATCTCCGTATATACAAAATTGTACAGAAAACATATATATAAACAGAAGAAAGCATTGGATAAAAAAAGGCTAAAGATGATTTTTCGTGAGCCTTTAATGTTGAATTCCAACAGTATAGTAATGCTCCAATATTACTCCTTGAATTGCGTGGTCCAAGAAGGAATAATAGTAGGCTGAGATTAATTGACTTGATTGGTCAATTGGTTGTAAATAGCTTTCCTTGAATAAAACTTTCCAGATCATGATTTTGCTATTATTGATGAATGTAGGAAAGTTGTCGACTGCCGTGGATTAAGCTCCTAATTTATTCTTTTGATCAATGCTGATTTGGTTGTTAATTGGCTGATTTCTTGGCTGGATGATTGTTGAATTGATTGTTGGTCTAGTGCACATTCTTCCTGATCTGGTTGTGAATGTGATGGTGGTGGTTTAACATCCTTCCTCAAACTGATGGCAGTGGTTGAACGGACAATAAGTTTGCTTCTTAGGGCTTTGAAGGTATGTTTTGACAATGGTTTGGTAAAAATATCTGCAAGTTGTTGTGAGGAGGGAACATACTTGGTAATTAATGATCCTAGTGCCACTTTTCTCTAACAAAGTGATAGTCCATCTCAATATGCTTGGTTTTGGCATGAAAAACCGGGTTAATTGACATGTGAAGTGCACTAACATTGTCACAGTAGAGTTGGGGCGTTTGCATCAATGGAATTTCGAGGTCTCTAAACACGAATGTTATCCATGTGAGTTAAGTTGTGGTGGTGGCCATGGCACGATATTCGGCCTCAGAGCTTGATCTTGCTACAGTGGGTTGTTTCTTTGAGGACCAAGAGATGCAGTTGGCCCCCAAGAAGATACAGTAGCCAGTGGTGCTATGACGAGTATCAGAACATCCCCCCCAATCTGCATCACAAAAACCATATAAAGTTAGTGGGCTGTGTTTATAAAACGTGATACCATAGTCTATTGTTCCTATGATATATCGCAAGATTCTTTTCACTGTCTTAAGGTCCTTGAGTAAGGGTCTTTGAGTTGTTGACAATCGCGATTTATGGAGTGCACTATGTCAGGTCTCGTTAGTGTGAGATATTGAAGGGATCCCACGAGACTTCTATATTCCTGTGCATCCACTGGGCTTGAGTCATTTGGTTGGTTATGAACATGAGTTGCCATAGGAGTGCTCATGGGAGATGCTTCTAGCATTCTTACTTTGTGGAGAATTTCCTTGGCATACTTGCTTTGTGAGAGGGTGATGCCTAAGGGACTGTAGTGTACTTCTATTCCTAGGAAGAAGTGGAGTGGTCCAAGATCTTTTATGGCAAATTCTGTGCCAAGTTGATTTATGAGTTGCTGAATTTTGTCCTGGTGTGTACCTGTCACTATAATATCATCCACATAAATTAGCATTAGTATGAGGATTGAGTTTTGTCTAAAAGTAAATAATGAAAGATCAGAAGAAGAGCATGCAAATCCAATATGCAATAGAAAATGAGACAGCCTGTCGAACCAAGCTCTTGAAGCTTGTTTCAAACCATAGATAGATTTTTTTGAGTTTGCAAACATGTTGAGGTAATGATGGATGTAAAAATCCGGGAGGTTGTTCCATGTAGACATCTTCCTTGAGGTGTCCATGTAGAAAGCCGTTCTTGACATCGAGTTACCGTAGTGGCCATCCTAAGCTAACAGTGATTGCAAGTATAATGCGAATGGTGGTAGGTTTGACAACTAGTCCAAGCCTTCGATTTGAGTGTAGCCTTGAGCCACTAATCGAGCTTTGTGTCGTTATCCTCCTTGTATTTCATTTTGAAGATCCACTTGGATCCTACCACATTGTTATAAGGTGGTCTAGGCACAAGGTCCCATGTTTCATTATTTTCCAGTGCATTCATTTCTTCTTGCATAGCAGCGTGCCACTGAGGAATGCGTAAGGCCTTTTTGTAGCTCTTGGGATCTGTTGTGTTGGCAAGAAAGGACTGATATATCTTTCCCTTTGAGACAGTTGCTGCTAAGGTAGGATCAAGATTGGGGCTGGCAGTAAGCTTAGACCGAGTGATCATTTGATGAGTATTAATCCCATTTTGTGTGGATGCTGAGTTGTTGTCTGAACCTGCACACACAAAAGGCAACTCAATACTTAGTTGATTACTAATGTTTGGTAACTGAGATGAGCTTGAGATAATAATAGGCTGAGATGAATTTATGACTGATGGGGGTGTAAAGATAGTGTTGGTTGGGTTTGTCTCAGCTGATTGCACTTGCACATTGGGGCTGGAAGGTGAAGTAGGTTCAGTGGAGAGCTGTTGGCGATTGCATTCATGAGGAAGAAATCCTTCCTCAATTGTAGCAGTGTTGAGTGTGGTTGTGGTGGGAGAGTGTTGTTCACGCCTAGATGATCCTTCCTTAATGGTTGAAGTGGTTTGCATGGAATCATAAAAAACTTGTGAGTTGGGGCATGCTTCACTTGGCATCTCAGGAGCCTTAATTTCAGTATCTGCTAAAACTATCTCGAAACTCCTACTTTGTTGTTGTTGAGGTTGATCAGACAAGTTGTGTTGCTCCTCCTCACGCATCATTTTAGTGACCGATCCTTGTGTGTCCATAGCAGCCACCTCACAACAACCAAGTTGTTGTTTAGATGAGACAGTGACATTGTTCGGGGTTAGAGACATGTCTTGTCTGCTATTACGTGCACTCCTTTTTATCCAATTGTCTAAGCCTGCATATTCAGTAACAACAAGAGATCTAGTAGACATTTGGCTACTATTAGTATTAGTATTGTCAAAAGGAAAAATATCTTCATCAAACACAACATGTCTTGAGATGTAAACTTTATTGGTAGAGGGATCAAGACATCTAAAACCTTTGTGACAGCTACTATACCCTATGAAACACAAGGATAGGTGCGTTTTGAGAACTTATTTTGTGTGTAATTTCTGAGATATGGAAAACACCTACACCCAAATATTCGTATATGGCTATATGATGGCTCCTTTTTAAAAAGTTTGACATAAGGAGTGCACATATTAATGGATTGGGATGGCATGATGTTAATAAGATAAACAGCTGTAAGAAACCCATCTACCCAATACTTAAGAGGAACTTTTGATTGAAACAATAAGCTAAGGCCAGTTTCTATTATATGTCTATGTTTTCTTTCCACAACACCATTTTGTTTAGGGGTGTGTGGACAAGAAAATTGATGATGAATACCATGATGCTCTAAGTGGTGTTTTAAGGCTAATGACGTGAATTCACCTCCCCCATCACTTTGTAGTAATTTTATTTTTCTTTCAAGTTGATTCTCAACTTGTTTTTTAAATTTTACAAAGCATGAGAGAAGTTCTGATTTTCTTTTTAAAGGAAACAGCCACGTATACCTTGAGTGGTCATCTATAAAGCTAGCATAGTATCTAAATTGTTGACAAGAAGTAATAGGTGCTGGCCCCCAAAGATCACAATGGATTTTGTCTAAAGGATTTGAACTTATTTTGTCATTTAATTAAAGGGGAGCTTACAACTTTTACTTAATTGACAGCTTTCACAAATGGATTTTTCTTTCTTCCAGTTTGTCACATTAAGAAGATTTTTGTCACATAGCAACTTTAAAGATCTATCGTTGAGGTGCCCCATTCTCCTATGCCAAATAGAATGAGAGGCCTTATTATTTAAAGATGTCATAATAGTAAAGGCTTGAGGGTTGAATTGCTTGTCATCAAGAGCATAAAGACCATCTTGTTCATATCCCTTGGCTAGCATCTGACCCTGTTGATTCTTAATCACAAAGTTATTAGCAGAAAAACTAATTATACAGTCATTATCACGAGTTAATTGACTAATGGAGAGTAAATTCTTCTTTATTTCAGGAACAACTAACACTTTGTTGAAATGTAAGTCACCATTTTTAGATTTTAGAGTAGTGTTTCCTATATGAGATATATTTAATCCTTCACCATTCCCAACATACAATTTTTCTTGACCATTATATGTTTTGAGGGAAGATACATTACCCGGATCATTAGTTATATGTGCAGAGGCACCCCGAATCTACATAAAAAGTTGGATCCGTTGTTTCTTCCAAAGTGAAAGCTGCTAATGCTTTGGGAATATCTTATGGTTGAAATGAATGGTCAAAGCGATTCCAGCATTGTAGGGCAGTCTGGTTTGATTTCCCACACATTTGATAGCTCACTTTGTTCTTCATAGGGAATCCCGTTGGATTTTGTGTATTAGTTCCAATTTTGTTGTTGTTCATCTGGGAAATGTTGTTGTTTTGATATGTTGTGGGCCTGTTTTGATAAAATCCTCTTCCTTTGGATGTGAAGGATCTCCCACGACCTCTTCCTCTTCCACGTTGGGAGAAAAAGGCTTGATTGTTGTTGGGCATGAGCGACTTGATTTCTTCTTCTTCCATAGAAAGTTGTTGGTCATATGTCCTTAAGGCCAGCACAAATTGGTTGTAGGTGGGATATGGTGGTTTAGATAACATTGCAACTCTAAACTCTTTGTATTTGATCCCAAGACCTCTAGCCAAGTGAAATACTTTTTCCACATCATCTAATGGTTTCTTCATTGCTGCAAGTTTGTCACAAAGACCTTTTAACTTCTTTAAATATTCATCTAAACACATGTTACCTTTCTTTAAGTTCAAGATGGATTCATTGATATGTATCTCGTTTTCCTTTGTCATTGTGAGTAGCAATTCTTCAAGCGACTTCCACACTTGTTGGCAGATTCCGTTCCTTCCAGCATAGCAAGCACATCCTAGCTTATGGTTCCCAAAAGCCAAGGCGTTAGGAGTCCATCATTGTTGATCCATATGCTACATTGTAGATTGTTTGTTGTTGTGCCGTCTACATTCTTTTCTTTCTCAATAGGACAGTCGTCTTCTAGATGTGATTCAAGTCCCAAGTTTCTTATGAGTGGGAGAACCTGTGAATTCCACAAGAGATAGTTGGAGAAACTCAATTTAATGGAAACAAGGCTGGTGCATTGGTGAAACGTTTGAATTGTCAAAGGAGCATTTACTTTGGCCATGAGAGTGATTCAATTCTAGACAGACACAAGGCTTTCTTCTGTTTAGGCTCTGATACCATAAACAAAATTAAGCTAGTTTGGCAAAAATAAGCTCAATCTCATTCACTAAGTAAAATCTTCGTATATACAAAATTGTACAGAAAACATATATATAAACAGAAGAAAGCATTGGATAAAAAAAGGCTAAAGATGATTTTTCGTGAGCCTTTAATGTTGAATTCCAACAGTATAGTAATGCTCCAATATTACTCCTTGAATTGCGTGGTCCAAGAAGGAATAATAGTAGGCTGAGATTAATTGACTTGATTGGTCAATTGGTTGTAAATAGCTTTCCTTGAATAAAACTTTCCAGATCATGATTTTGCTATTATTGATGAATGTAGGAAAGTTGTCGACTGCCGTGGATTAAGCTCCTAATTTATTCTTTTGATCAATGCTGATTTGGTTGTTAATTGGCTGATTTCTTGGCTGGATGATTGTTGAATTGATTGTTGGTCTAGTGCACATTCTTCCTGATCTGGTTGTGAATGTGATGGTGGTGGTTTAACAAATGTGACCTTTGAAAAATATTAATTTTCGAAGGTTAACAAATCTTTGAAAAAAACTTTTTTGACGGGATCCATTTCGATACTTTTTAAAGGTTGAATTAACCTTTGAAAAAAAGATTTATTGAAGGTCTATTAAGTATTTTTTCGAAGGTTGTGACCTCCAAAAATAGTAAACTTTCTTATAGTGAACCATGACTACTCCAACTAGTCACACTATTATTTAAGAATTATGTGGAGTCCAATCATGTTAATAGAATTATTTATAAAGAAATTCATATGGGGTAGGTACAAGTATTGAAGATTCTCCAAGAAAAAAGGCTATCTTTTGTCTGCAATGAAAACCATTAGAATTGGTTTAAAAAAAAATCTATAAAAGCTGTTGGTTTCTTTAACACACACTGACATAAACGACAACTAAGTACAGCAACTTTGGTCATTATTGACATGCATGCTTTAGCAATAAAAAAAAAAAAAAAAGGCTAAATTTGTGGTAGGTAGTCATTTTAACTATTTCTTCTTTTGTTCAAATTACTTTAATTAACTCTAAACTATTAGAGGTGTGGGTCATGAAAATTTTAGTAAAATAGCTTGTGAGAGCGAAATTTTGAAAGAGGAATAATTTGAAGCAAGTTTTGTATAAGGACGTGTATCTTTAACGGAAAGAAAATATACTTATGCAAGTAAGTCGTTGTAGAATTAGAATACATGATTAACTCACAATCTTTAATCTCTTTCTCCTCCTCTAAATATAATCCTCTAATAATGTTCCCTAATGATCAGGATACTCTAAAATTTTGAGAAGTGAAGTCCTAATCCCTTCGTCAGTGGTTTCCAAATGAGAAGGAACTCTAACAACAAGGTCTTGCACCGTGAGATCGTCTAAATTGGACATACTCACATGGTGAACCTTCAACTCCAAATCTCTAAGTGCATTCATTAGCTTAGCCACAACATAGCTCACATTCTTGGTCTGAACTCTAATCACTGCATCTTCTCCAATAATCTTCACATCGACCTCAATTCGCCTCGCTTCTTCGTCTCTTGAACGGGCTTCCATTTCTTCCAGATTCTTCGCCTTCTTCGGGTCTCTTGGAACCTGAGATTTCAACTCCTCGATCTTCATTTGCAACTCATTGATGTACGAAACTGCATCGGATAGAAGAGAGGCTTTGTCCATTCCCGAAACATTGGGAACCACCGAACGGAGAGAGAAGAATCTGTTGTTGAGCTTCTCGCGCCGCTGCCTCTCGGCGTCTGCATGGTTTATGGGATTTTCATGCACAAATAATCCTTGCTTTCTTCTTCGTTTCTTCACACCCTTTTTCTCGTACGGCTCTTCCATTATTGCAATCATGGGGTCTAATTTTTTCTCATCGAAATTGAACTCAAATACAGAGCAGGAAGAGGATGATATTGGAGAGATTTCGAGGTCGTCCATGGCTTTTTTTTTGTTGGTTTTCTACTAGAGCCTGCAGTGTTTTAAAAGAGTAACTTTCACATGGAGGAGAGTGTGTTCAGACAATTTTTCAATTTTCACATGGTTTGTATGCATTGGGGCAAGAGAGCGTTTGGGGGATGCCATTATTTTATATATATACTAGTTAATATTATCATGTCCACTGCAGGTGTTTTTTAAAAAAAAAAAATTTAAGATAACTTACATTCCTTTTTAAATGATTATTAAGATTCATTTCTAGATCTTCTTAATTATTTTATTTGGTTGAATATTTTTATTTTATGCTTTCTCTATCTCGTAAATTTGATTCTGATGTAGTTTTAACTATTATTTTCAAACGTTATACAACAAATATCACATATGATAGTCTCACAAAAATACTATCCTAGACCTTATGTAGTGTTTTCATCCGTCACCTAGTGGTAGGAGATTTTCTGGAAAGTCTTATGACTTTTTATAGGATCTTTTAAATAATGTTATTTTTTTTAGATAAAATAATGTTATGTTTAAATGCTATAACAAAAGTAGCAATTGAGGGAATATGGCCAAAATTTTCACTAACTTTAACTCTTGAATCTAGTAGTGATTTCACAAAAATAATACATCTTTTGGTTGCCGACGCTCAAAGTCACCAACATCGAATAGAACCACAAGTCTAAGGCTCAACTTGATAACCATTTTATTTTTGGCTTTCTGTTTTTTTAAATTAAGCTTACGAACACTACTTCTGCATATAGTTTTATTATTATTATTACTACTTCTTTTCTTTTAATCTCCACCTTTGATTTTACTTTTACCTAAATCCGATGGCCCTTATTAAATTTGTATTTAAACTTGATTTTTATCCAAATTTCCTCTCTTTTAAACTCTCTTTTCTCTAAAAATCTCTGATAAGTTTTACCATTTTTCAAGTCCTCCAAAATTCAAAAACTCTCATTGTTGCTCTCTGATCCAAGCTCTCAATTTTTTTTTTCTTTAACCCGTAAAAAGAGCAATGTGACGGTAAGGCTTCAATCTATGAGATAAGACTCAAAGAGATTTTATTCAAAATTTCAAGAGGCGCTTAGGGAGTAGAGTAGGTCAAGTTTGACAGAACTATTATAAAATCACGATGTCACTTTCTCCTACTCTTTTCTATTTATTTTTGCAATTAATTTTAATAATTATTTGTTGCGTGCTCTATATTGCTCTTGTTTGATGATTAAGATTGATATAGTTCATTTTTATACTTTTTATCAATCTTGTTTTTAGCATTAATTAGAGTTTTTTTTAATTGCTTATAAAAAGTGCATTATTTTGTTTAATTGAGCCAATTTAATAAAAAGCTTAGGGACAACAAGAGAAATGACTAATTTTAAATAGCATAACTCGAAAAATAGCTAAATGTATTAGATTTTGTAAATATGGCTAAACGTAATTTTTAGTAGAATCTTCAAATTGCATTAGGACAAAAATACCTCCGATTAAGATTTACACTTTTAATCCACGTAAATGAATGGCTAAAAAAGAGGAGTGTATTAAGGAAAAGAAACACGTGGAGGAAAATGAACAACTTTAACAAGCAAGAATAAATGGTAAATTTTGTGAGATCAATTCAAATTAATTGCTAGTATAATGATATTACAAATTCAACAGCTAAAATCTACACAGAGACTTATGAAAACATTTTATAGGATCAATAATGGTAATTCCAGATGAACAGACTGATAAAAATGATACATTAAATTGCTTCCATTTTGCGTATATAATCGTAATTAATGATAAAAACTATACCCTTGATATCTTCTATTTTGCATATATAATCGTAATTAATAGACCTATAATTACATAGTGGTAAGTTTAAATATGAGTATATTAGAATATATATATACAGATCCATCTATTGAACATGAAAATGATAATCTGTGAATTAATTCAAATTAATTACTACTATAATGTTATTACAGATTCAACGACTAAAATGTGCATAGAAACTTGTGAAAACAATTTCTAGGATTAATAACAGTAATTACATATGAACACACAGATAAAAATGATGCCCTAGATAGCTTCTGTTGTATGTATATAATCGTAATTAGTCCTATGATTACATGATAGTAGGTTTAAATATGAGTATCTTGAAATATATATACGTGTGTGTTGAACACGAAAATGAGTAGCTTGAAAGGTCTAAAAAATATTAATTAACATTTATGGCATTCATCGATAGTATAATTACTTGCTACTATTTAATGAATCAATTGAAACCCCTCTATTTTTCGAAACAACTCACGTCGTCTAAAACTATCCATCTTCCCAAACAACCCATTCCATTCCAACATCCTCTTATCCATTCAATTTTCTTCAATCTTCAGATATATTTCCTCTCTCCTCAACCTCCTACATTCCATTTCTTCTCTTCTCAGTCTCCAGAAATAAAAACAGGTAAAGAGGGGGTCGTCGACCAATTGCATCCTGAAGAATGTATTTCTATCTACTGTCATTTCTGCTTTCGAAAATCGAATACATTCGATTTCTTCCTCCACGTGGCTTCCTCTCTGCATTTCTTTTTCTTCCATTTACTCAAGCACAGCTGTCATTAGGTTTTCGGGGGGTTAAAAAAAAGAAATAAATAAAGAAGATTGATATCTAGGATTTAGATGAAGGGTTTAAAAATGGAGAAATTTGAAAAATAAGGGAGAATTTAAAAATGCATAAATCTAGGGGGTGAGTGTGAGAGACAGTGATAGAATATTGAAGATATTAAAAAAAAAAAAAAAGAAATCTATTTTCGGTTGGTGAGGGTTGACTGTAAATACGAGTATATACCAGAGTTATAAATAGAACAAAAACTATTCATCATCTTCTCCTAAAATCATGGTAGCCATAATTCTGAATATTTCTAGTTTTTATACATTTTTCATTGTGGCTATTTTTTCTAGTTATTACTTACAATTTCCCAAAATTTTAATTAAATCCTATCATCTCCGTCTAGGATTGCCATACCGATCCAATAATCAAACGGGGTCTAAACTTCCAAATTTTTTGTCACCAAGTTGAAGTTTAAGAATTCTTCCTTGAAAATGGTTGTCTCTCCAAACACACCATGTAGAAAGACAAAAATGGAGAGAATAATTTGTAGGTGGTTCTAGGGGTGATCATCGGTCGGTCGGTCGGAGTTAGTTTTGGACAAAAACTAACATCAAACTAACTAAGTCACTTTCTATTTGATGAAAATCGATAGTTTTTCGTGATAGTGGGTGAGTGCTTTGCTGCCGAACGACTGACTGGTCAGTTCCGTCGGTCAGTTCCATCGATTGAAGAAGAAGAGGAAGATGACGACAACAAGGAAAAACAACAAAACTTCGACAACTTTGACGTTGACAAGGTAGAAACAACCAACAATACGACGGCGATGGGAAATAATAAGGGAGAGAAAGAAGACGATGCATGGGTGAGAAGATGAAAAAGGAAAGGATGCCCTTATTGCTGCACGCATCGTTTTCTTTTTCATCTTTTAATGCATGCATAAATGCAGAAAAAAGACAGCAATAAGGAAGACAACAACTATGAGAAAAAAGAGAAAAGAATGGAGAAAAAAGAATGATCAAAGAGGAGATGAGAGAAATTGTTAAAACAGTATAACCAACGGCTACTTGTAACTCTCATATATTTTTCCTTTTACATTTTATTTGTGTAAACAAAATCTTCCTTACATATAAAAGGAGGTTTTAATCAAAAGAAAAAAAAAAAAAGAAGAGGAAAAAAGAGTGAGATCAAAAAGAGAGAGATCAAGTGATACTTATCTGTAATTTCTTCTCCAAGATTCAACATCAAGAAATCGAGCTTCCCCTCCCATGGATGTAGGCCATTTTTTTCCGAACCACATAAATCGATTGAGTTATTCTTCTTCTTCAACCTCTGCATGTTGTTTTCTTCGATCTCATAAAATCTCCATAGCCAAACCTTCCCTCTTCTCTGTTTTTCCTTTTCTTATTCTCAAACAACCAAAAGAATTTTCTCTCTCTTTGGTAGTGACTTCTACTTGTGTGTAAGTAAGGCCATCAACGTAGAAGAAGTATATTCTTTCCTTTTCAAACTCTTGTCAAATTAAGAAAAATTGGGTTATTATTTGTATTTGGGTCATTTTCTTTTTTACAGCCCATTAACCCAACAAATTTGTATTTGAGCTATCAAGAACTTCAAGAAAAGTTGATCTTGAAGAGAGAAAAAGTTCAAGAAAACACAGTTATGGCAATGGCAAGGTATGAGATTGAAAAATTTGATGGAACAGGTGACTTTTGTTTATGGAAAGCTAAGATCAAAGCCATTCTTGAACAACAAAGGGCTCATAAAACCATCCATGATCCTTCCACTTTACCTACCACACTAACCGAGGACGAAAAAGAAACAATGGAGCTTGTAGCCCGTGGAACCTTGGTTCTGAGTCTAATGAATGTGTTTTAAGAGAGGTAGTTGATGAAGAGACTGTTTTTAAAATGTGGACTAAATTGAATGAGATGTTTGAAATCAAAGACCTCCCTAACAAGATGTATTTAAGGGAGATGTTTTTTTACATTTAAGATGAACCCTTCAAGTTCTCTAACAGAAAATCTCAACAATTTCAAGAAATTAGTTTTAGAATTCAAAAGCCAATTCAAAAGCCAAGGTGAAAAGATAAGGGCAGAAAATGAAGCCTATGTCCTTTTGAATTCACTTCCAGAATCCTATAAAGAAGTGAAGAATGTTTTGAAATATGGAAGGGAAACTATTACTACTGATGCAATTATTTCAGCACTAAGGACAAGAGAAATTGAACTGCAAGATCATAAAAGGGAACATCAACTAGTAGAAGGTCTTTCATTAAAGGAAAAAACAAAAAATAGTGGAAAGAAGGGAAGCAACAACACAAAGAAAACAAAAATAAATCCAAGATTAAGTGCGACTATTGTAAAAAAGATGGTCACTTAATCAAGGATTGTTACTCTCTGAAGAGAAATAATCAAAGAAAGCAAAAAGGGAAACCTTCTGAAGCACAAATTGGAGAGAACTCCAACTCTTTTTCATATGCTTATGTAGCAATTACAGGTGATTTTCTAAACCAAGTTAGCCCCTTAGAGAAGATTGGGTTCTAGACTCTGGTTGCTCATTCCTCATGACCCCAGACAAGTCATGGTTTAAGACCTACAAAGAACATGATGGAGGTTTGGTCTACATGGGCAACAATAAAGCCTACAAAGTTGTAGGCATTGGACATGTTTCTCTAAAAATCCAACATGTGCCTAATCTAAAATGAAACCTCATATCTTTAGGCATGCTTGACTCAATTGGTTATGAATACATTGGAAAAGGAGGCACTTTTGAAATAGTAAAAGACTCCAAGACAGTACTTGTGGGAGTCAAAGTCAATGGACTTTTTGTAGTCAAGGATGTTTAAATGGACCAATCTGCCTTGACAATTACTGATCCCAAATTCTCAGAAGAAGATATATGGCATAAGAGACTGTCTCACATAAGCCTTAAGGGCCTACAAATTCTCTCAAAGCAAGGGATATTGCCATAAGGAATTAGTGTGAATTTTCCTTTTGTGAGCATTGTGTGATGGGCAAATCAACAAGGCATACCTTCAACAAAGCCCAACACACAACCAAGTGCATACTAGACTATGTCCACTTAGATTTATGGGGGCCATCACCTATTCCATCACTTAGCGGCTGTAGGTATTTTCTAACCTTTACTGATGATTACTCTAGAAAAAGTTGGATTTATTTTCTCAAAACAAAAGATCAAGTGTTTGAGAAGTTTAAAGAATGGAAAATTTTGATTGAAACTCAAACCTCTAAACAAATTAAATTCTTAAGAACTGATAATGGTTTAGAGTTTTATGGAGAAGAGTTCAACAAATTTTGCAGAGTAAATGGAATTTCAAGGCATAGGACAATGAGATACACACCCCAACAGAATGGGATAGCTAAAAGACTAAAAAGAACTATCATGGAAAGGGGTGAGATGCTTACTTTCTGATGCTAATTTACATGAGAAATTTTGGGCTAAAGCAACCTCATACACTGTCTACACCTTGAATAGATGCCCACACTCATCTCTAAACTTATTGACCCTTGAAGAGAAATGGACCAAACACGCACTTAAACTTGATAACCTAAGGGTTTTTGGGTGTGTTGGTTATGTTCATCAAAATGAAGGTAGACTGAAGGCAAGAGCTGCCAAATGTATGTTTGTGGGCTTCATTGAAGGAGTAAAAGGGTTTAGACTATGGCATCCTACTGAGAAGAAGTGTATAAATAGTAGGGATGTAATTTTCAGAGAATCAAAGATGTTTATGTAGAAAGACAGCACTTTAGTTGTTAATTCTCAGACTATGGCAAATAAAATTAAGATGGAGCTACCTATAAGACAAAATACAGCCACATACCTCAAACAAAATCGAAAAATGAAAGTGATGAGTTATTTGAGTTAGAAGATGTCAAAGAAACAGAACTTGAACAACCTAATCTGAGTGATTATTCACTAGCTAGAGATAGGCAGAGAAGAACTATTGTGCCACTAGCAAGATATGCACAAGATGACTATGAAAACCTTGCACTAAATGCGTTTGAAACCTTAAATGACCATGAACCAACCTCATTTGAAGAAGATGTACAAGGTCCTAATGCTAGAAGATGGATTAAGGCTATGAATGAGGAAATGGACTCACTAAAGCTAAATGAGACTTGGTCCTTAAAGCCTCTTCACAAAGGCAGTAAGCCTATTGCCTCTAAATGGATCTACAAATATAAAATTGGCATACCAAATGTTCAAGAGCCTAGGTTTAAGGCTAGCTTGGTTGCTAAAGGCTTCACTCAAAGGCAAGGGATAGACTGCACTGATATTTTCTCACCAGTGGTTAAGCAAACATCAATTAGAATGCTATTATCTCTGGTTGTTCAACATGACTTAGAGCTGGATCAACTAGATGTCAAAGCAACTTTCATACATGGCTTTCTAAATGAAACCATTTATATGGTCCAGCGTAGAGGTTATGAAGTTAAAGGTAAAGAAGGCCTTTATTGTTTGCTAAATAAGTCTATCTATGGACTTAAACAGTCTCCTAGATGTTGGTATCAACTGTTTGATGAGTTTGTGGCAAGAATTGGGTTTCAAAGAAGCTCTTATGATACGTGTGTTTATGTTAACACGAAGTCTTTTAATGATAGTGTCTACTTGCTCCTATATGTAGATGATATGTTGTTGGCTGGGAGCTCAAAAGAAAATCTGAAGCATGTTAAGGATCTCTTAAAGTTAGAATTTGACATGAAAGACATGGGTGAGTCAAAAAGGATCCTTGGGATTGAGATTAACAGAGACAAGGACAAATCTTTACTCCACATCAAACAACATTACTGTGCTAAGTATTGGGATTTATGCTCTAAAGCTTCATAATTAATAATTTATTTAATAATTAATAATAATTTTGATTATTTTCTTTGCAATATAATATTATCCATTATATAAAAAATTCAATGTTATTAGTGTAATCTTGAACAATATGTGGTTGACATACGGGAGAATCATGTTCAAGAAATAACCTAAAGGGTCATAGTACATAGATAAGGTTGGGTGTCTTATTCTGGCAACACTATTGATACAACCCACTTTGTAATAGTTACAAATGATTTGATGCAAATCGTTCATGTGGAGACATGTGAGTGGGGGTATCTTATACAATGAATTTGTATAAGACTGGACCACGAAATATTTGATCTCTCTTTATAAATCCGTTAATTGAGAAGATTAATATTTCATCGTGATGATCATATGCAACTTGATCTTAATCCTGAGTGAGTTATGAACTCCTGTCTGTGAGGGCTTGTCCTTTGATTTGCATGGGTGAGAGTGGTTTTTGTAGCCGATTTAATGTACCTACTATTTTGGGGACTTGACCAAATAGGGAGCTCGGAACATAATCTCACAAGATGAAATTCACTCATTCCCATATAGGGTAAGTAGATGAGTAGTTCTCTTAAGTGCTGATTTCGGGACTTGAACAATGGGGCCCTACCCTCTCACTAACCCAAGAGAGACTTAGTTCATAATTAGATTATAAACATATTGTTTATTAGAGGATCAATGGTACTTAAGGTGCAAGATGTAATTATAGGGGTAAAACGGACTTTTGACCCAGCTGTAATTACGAACAACTCGTGAAGAATCGACTTTCATGTAATGATTATATTTTTTGACACAACTTGTCTTATAGTGCATAACAGTGCAACTTTAGGTCTATAGTGGAGTGGCCTATAGTTAATGAATGGAAATTAATTAATTAAAAAGTTTAATTAATTAATTTTGTATAATTGGAGCTTATAATCTGTAGGTCTATAAGGTCCATTGCTAGCTCATAGTAACACTAAAAGATTAATTTAGTTGAAAGAAAATTTTGAAATGTTCAAATTAATATTAATTTGAAGTGTTCAAATTAATATTTAATATATTAGACATATTAAATATAAAAGAGAAAAATATATTTATTGTATTTGATACATTAAATATTAAAATTTGAAATGTTCAAATTAATATTTAATCTGAAGTATTCAAATTAATATTTAATATATTAGATATATTAAATATAAAATAGGAAAATATATTTATTGTATTTGATACATTAAATATTAAAATAATTAATGTATATTTGATACATTAAATAAAAGATATTTATAAAATTCGAATAAGATTCAAATAAATAAATATCGTAGGAGATTTGAATGAGATTCAAATAAATATAAGATATATTTTACTATATGAGATATTAAAATATAATATTTTAATTATGGCAAAGATTTACCATTGGTTTCTATAAATAGGGCTCTTGGGTTGAGTCATTAGACATAACACACATCTCCTCAATAGAGAATTAGAGAATTCTCTCTAGACCTCTTCATCTCCAATCCCTTATGGATTTTCTTTCAAGAGGCTCCCACAAGCCTTGGTCCTGTGTTCGAGTCATAGCTAGGAATTCTTTGTGGATGAGATAAAGACATGCCAGAAATATCTCCATATTTACTCCAAGTAAGTTTACTTAATCTTATTTTTTAGTTTAATTTTAAATAAAATAAAAAAGGATCCAATGTTTCCGCTGCAGAGTGAAACGTTCATTCCTTCAATAAGGTGGTCAAAAGGTTCCATATGACTAATGCCAAATCAGTCTCTACTCCAATTGCTCAACCCTTATAGCTTTAAGGAGTTAATTCACCTAAACAAGCTGATGTTGAGCACCTAAATCAAATGTCATCTATACCCTACAACCAAGCCGTTGGTAGTTTGATGTATCTAATGATTTCAACTAGGCCTGATCTATCTTATGCAGCTAGCCTAGTGAGTAGATACATGGAAAGTCTAGGTAAAAGACATTGGAAGGCTACTACATGGATACTTAGGTATCTAAAGGGAACCTTACAAGCCAGACTTATATATAAAAAGAGTGATGAACCAGAAGCTGAACTATATGGGTTTGTTCACTCTGATTATGCAAGGGACTTAGATACGAGAAGATCCCTATCTGGCTATATTTTCCTAATGGGAAATAATCTTCTAAGTTGGAAAGCTACTCTACAATTAGTGGTAGCATTGTCTACTACAGAGGCAGAATTCATAACATTGTTAGAAGCAACCAAAGAAGCACTATGGTTAAAAGGATTGCTACAAGACTTTGGTTTCAAACAGAAAACAATCAAGATTTATGGTAAGCACTATACACTTATCTAAAAATCCTCAGTTTCACAATCGCACAAAACACATAAACATAAAGTATAATTTTGTGCGTGAACAAATTGAAAAGAAGAATATTGAAGTTTTGAAGGTCCATACCTCAGACAATGCTGTAGACCAAGCCAGTCACTCAACTCATATTCCAGAAATGTTTTAAGCTGATCGGTTTTGATTGACCTGAAAAAGGTTGAACAAAGAGGATTACAAAAGGAGGGAGCTGAATCTTGTCTTCAACGTTGGTTTCAAGGTAGAGATTGTTAAAACAATTTAACCAAAGGCTACTTGTAACTCTCATATATTTTTACTTTTACATTTTATTTGTGTAAACAAAATCTTCCTTACATATAAAAGGAGGTTTTAATCAAAACAAAAAAAAAAAAAAAAAAAAAAAAAGAAAAAAAAAAAAGAAGAAAAAGAGTGAGATAAAAAAGAGAGAAATCAAGTGATATTTATTTGTAATTTCTTCTCCAAAATTCAACATCAAGAAATCGAGCTTCCCCTCCCGTGGATGTAGGCCATTTGTTGCCAACTGTGTTCTTCTTCTTCTTCAACCTTTGCATGTTGTTTTCTTCGATCTCATAAAATCTCCATAGCCAAACCTTCCTTTTTCTCTGTTTTTCCTTTTCTTATTCTCATACAAGAAAAAGCATTTTCTCTCTCTTTGGCAGTGACTTCTACTTGTGTGTAAGTAAGGCCATCAACGTGGAAGAAGGATATCCTTTTCCTTTTCAAACTCCTGTCAAATAAAAGAAAAAGGTTATTATTTGTATTTGGGCCATTTTCTTTTTTATAGCCCATTAACCCAACAAAAATGGGCATAGAAAAGAGGAAGGGGGAAATAAGAGAGAGAAAGGGGAAAGTGGAAGGAAAGATGGGTAAGAGATTTTTTTTTTTTTTTTTTTAAATTTTAGTTTGAAGTTTCGAGAAAACATCGAAACTCTAAATGCTAGGTTTGTAGATTGCATTAAATGTTTTTTTTAATTAAATGTCATATAATCTCTCTGTATCTATTAATATGACGAATCGGTTGGTTCAGTCCATTTTTGGTTTTCTGATCAGATCACTGATCGATTGGTCGTTTTTTTAAAGGAAAAAAGTAATTTCGATCTAAATAATAGTTAAATCGGTCAACCGACGTCGGTTAGGTCAGTTTTTGTCAGTCAGATAAGTTTTTGAGTTCCTTTTGATCACCCCAAGTGGTTCATGGACTTTTTATTTGTCATATTCAATGTTAAGATTTGTGTCTTATATTCACCTTTTTATCTTTAAAGTTTAAACTTACAGGTTCAACCAAGTCAAACATCTGCGAACATCAGCAATAGAGAATCGGATAAGTACTTGAAATTGATCACTAACCCCTAAAATAGACTTCCAGCACCCAGAAGCTCTAGGGACATGGCTTCACTATCTAAATGGATCGACTTCTCAAAAATATGCTTCCACCCAAGCCACCCAAAGTGAACCTCCCCGCACAATAAGAAGTCATAAAGCTGTTAGGATTTGTGCCTTAAAGCTCGTTTTTTGTAATTAAACATTTTCTCATTTATTAATAAAATAATTTATTATTTTACATTATGTATAACATTATCCAATATTGTGTAAAATCCAAGGTTATTATTGTAATCTTGAACAGTATGTAGTTGACATACAAGAGGATCATGTTCAAGAAATAACCTAAAGAGTCTATAGTATATGGATAAGATTGGGTGTCTTATCCTAGTAACACTATTGATACGGCCCACTTTGTAATTGTTACAAATGATTTGATCCAAATCATTCATGTAGAGACATGTGAGTGGGGGTATCCTATACAATGAGTTTGTATAAGACTGGACCACGAAATATTTAATCTCTCTTTATAAATCCGTTAATTGAGAAGATTAATATTTTACAAGATGATCATATGCGACTCGATCTTAATCCGAGTGAGTTATGAACTCCTGCTTATGAGGGCTCGTTCTTTGATTTGCATGGGTGAGAATGGCTTTTGTAGCCGATTCAATAAGCCTACCATTTTGGGGACTTGACTAAATAGGGAGCTGGGAACATAGTTTCAAGAGATGGAATTCACTCCTTCCCATATAGGGAAAGTAGATAAGTAGTTCCCTTAAGTGTTGATTTCGGGACTTGAACAATGGGGCCCCACCTCTCACTGGCCCGAGAGGGACTTAGTTTATGATTGGATCATAAACAAATTGTTCATTAGAGGATCAGTGGTACTTAAGGTATAAGATGTAATTATAGGGGTAAAACGGACTTTTGACCTAGCTATAATTACGAATAACTTGTGAATGATCGACTTGCATGTAATGATTAGATCGATGGACACAACTTGTCCTACAGTGCATAAGAGTGCAACTCTAGGTCTATAGTGGAGTGACCTATAGTTAATGAATGAAAATTAATTGATTAAAGAGTTTAATCAATTGATTTTATATCATTGGAGCTTATAATCTGTAGGTCCATAAGGTCCCCTTGCTAGCTCATATGAATAAATAGAGATCAATTTTGTTGAGAGAAAATTTTGAAATGTTCAAATTAAAATTTAATATATGTGATATATTAAATGAGGAAAAATATATTTATGGTATATGATACATTAAATATCAAATAAATTATTAATGTATTAAGATACATTAAAGAAAAGATATTTATTAAATTTGAATTAGATTCAAATAAATAGATGTCGTAGGAGAATTTGGAAAGGTTTGAATTTGATTCAAATCAGTTAGATAAATATATTTTAATATATTAGATATTAAAATATATTATTTAATTATTTGCCCTAGGCCACTAGAAATAGGACCCTAGTGGTGAGCCATTGAATTCATTCCAAATAAGAGAAAGAGACTTTAGAAAAATTCTCCTCTCATTCTCTCATTATTTTCAAGAAGGTTCCCACAAACCTTTTGATCTTTTATTTGAGACATAGTAAGGAAGACTTTTGTGGAAGAGACCAAGTAAACAAGAAGAACTTCTTTTATTCAAGGTATGTTTATGCTTAACCCTAACTTTATTATTTTGTTCTAAATAAACTGAAATCGATGACCTGCTGCCGGCATTCTCCATATTTTTAACTCATGTAAAGTCATGTGGGCCCTCTGTCTGATTGCACGCATAAAGCAGACGATAAATCTGAAGATGGGCTTGTGAAACTTCAAAATTATATATAAATATATATTTGTATGTGTGAAAGATCCAGCTGCATTGAATTTGAAATTTCGTATTATGATTCATGAATGCACTTTGTCGGTCAAACCA
Organism: Trichosanthes truncata; assembly: GCA_033996785.1. Taxonomy (NCBI): domain Eukaryota; kingdom Viridiplantae; phylum Streptophyta; class Magnoliopsida; order Cucurbitales; family Cucurbitaceae; genus Trichosanthes; species Trichosanthes truncata. Next base: position 27,700,571 of record JAWPNB010000004.1, on the reverse strand, counting down.
TCCAATATATATATATATATATATATATATATATATATATATATATATATATATAATTTTAAAGCGGCAACACAAGAAAACGGTAAATGTATGTTCATAATGTTCAAGAATTGAAGCAAGCGGATAGAGACGTCCAAGCTTAAACTCCTCCGGCAATGGATCTTGTTTGTAGCGGCTTGTAAGAAGAAAAATTTAGGGTTTCTAAAATTCTAAATTTGAATGGCACAAGATAAGAAGAAATATTGAAGACCATGATATGTCTTGGATTTAAATTATTGTAATTTAAATTGTTTTCAATTTCTTAGGATATGCCAAATATGCCGGTCAATTTTGCTATTTTTAATTTAATTATGCATGAGATGTATATTTTAAATTATTTGATTATTGCATAAGTATGCCATTTAGATTTAAAATCCCACCATAGCTTAAGCATGATCATGCATCTTATCTTATTTTTGAATATAATTGTTATATTTAAAAATTTTGAAGTTGTTTTCCTAATTAATTTGCTAGAATGCATGTTTTCCTAATGAGATTAGGGTTTCTTTTTATTAAAGATATTCTTGATAATTGTTTAAAATAATTTACTTCATCTTCTTTTCTAATAAGATTAGAATTTAGGATAATCTTTTAATTTTGTTTTAAAAGGGTTTAAAATGGTATAATTATAAGATTATCCAAGTGAATTAGTTTTTAATAGGATTAAAACATTTATTAATTCACTTAAGTTCATTAATCTAGTTATTAATAAGTTAATTAAAGATTAATAATTTTGAAATAAAAATTGACTATAAGGGAACTCTGACTATGGAAGGTTCTGTCTAGACTGGGGTATTTAAGTTGACCGAAAGGGAACACCTCTAACTGGGAACCGACCTTGGAGTTGAATTAGTCAAATTTTATTTAATTATGTTCATAATGTGATTAGTTTCTTCTAAAGTTTAATAAACTTGGTAATTCACATTAAAATCAATCAAACCAACATAAGGGTTATGAATGATAGATAAGGGACTTAGATAAATGAGATTAGCCTAATTTGTCTAAGTAAGAGAGAACCCTATTTCAAAATAGTAAGTGGGAGAAGGATATGTGACAACACATCCTACGGTCTCCATCATTGATTTACAACGTGAGATCCATGTGGCCTCGTGGCGGCTTTTGGACCGTCCCCCTATAGAAGGTGTTTGCATGGGTCAATAGCAGGGTAAATCTCTTGAGAAGGATATAATTGTAATTTTGTACCAATACTTGACCTACCCTACGGCGGCACTTGTTGGGATAAAATTATAGGATTTGAAATGATGGGTCACACTTACAAAAGGGCTAATTAAGGTTGTTAATAATGCCCTTGACCAAATTAATGGTAACTGAATCTTATAAGAATAAGAGTTATTCTAGTATAATGTTTGGTTGAGATTGTCTCAATTTAGTGAAGGAATACTTGACCTACCCTACGACGGCACTTGTTCTAAATCACTAAATTTCCATAGCACTAGAAATAATTTTTAGGGTTTAACAAAATGCTTGATTTCTATGCTAAAATTGATTGGATAATGTTTGCATGTTTCCTGATTATTATTATTATTTTTCCAGCAAAATGTCTAGCTCTTTAATCTCTATTCTGGCTGCCGAAAAATTGACTGGTGAAAATTATACAACTTGGAAAAATAATATCAACACTATACTGGTTGTGGATGATATGAAATTCGTTATGACTGAGGAATGTCCTCAAGAACCCGCTGCTAATGCTGCACGAAATGTTCGTGAAGCATATGATCGCTGGATCAAGGCCAATGAAAAGGCAAGAGTTTATATTTTGGCTAGCATAACTAATGTTTTGGCCAAAAAGCTGGAGAGCATGACGACAGCATATGAGATGATGAAGTCATTGCATGGAATGTTTGGACAACCTTCCAATCAAATTAAGCATGATGCTCTCAAGTTCATTCATAACGCGCGCATGAAAGAAGGGTCATCTGTGCGGGAACATGTTCTTGACATGATGGTCCACTTTAATATTGCTGAAATGAATGGAGCTGTTATTGATGAATCCAGCCAGGTCAGTTTTATTCTGGAAACTCTTCCCAAGAGTTTTCTTCAATTCCAAAGTAATGCTGTTATGAACAAAATTACTTACAATCTCACAACTCTTCTAAATGAATTGCAAACTTTTGAGTCCTTAATGAAAAACAAAGGAAAAAGTGGAGAGGCAAATGTTGCCACTTCTAGCAAATTCAAATTTAGAGGTTCGACCTATGGAACTAAGTCCGAAGCTTCAACTTCTGGAACTAAGAATTGGAAGAGAAAACCTAGTGAGAAGATGAATAAAACAAAAGCTGCTTCAAAAGGAAAAAGAGTCAAGGTAAACAGACCTGCGAAAGGAAAATGTTTCCACTGCAATGAAGATGGGCACTGGAAGAGAAACTGCCCTAAATACCTAGATGAAAAGAAGAAGTCAAAAGAAGGTAAATATGATTTACTTGTCCTTGAATCGTGCTTAGTGGAAGATGTTAAATCTACCTGGATAATTGATTCAAGAGCCACTAATCATGTTTGTTCTTCTTTTCAGGAAAGTGACTCGTGGGAGTAGTTAGAGGATGGAGAAATGATCATGAGAGTAGGCACCGGGGAGGTCGTGTCAGCAATAGCTGTTAGAAGCGTTAAATTAATTTTTAATAGTTTTTATTTACTTTTAGAAAATGTGTATTTGGTTCCTAAGATAAAGAGGAATCTCATTTCAGTTTCTTGTCTTGTTGAACAGTTTCATTCTTTAAATTTTTATAATAACAAAGTTTCTATTTCGAAAAATGGGTTTGAAATTTGTTCTGCTATTATTGAAAATAACTTATATGTGCTAAGACCGTTAGCATGTAAAATGCTTCTAAACACTGAATTATTTAAGACGGCTAAATCTAGAACGAAAAGACAAAAAGTTTCTCCAAAAGATGATACCTATCTTTGGCATCTAAGATTGGGTCACATCAATTTAGATAGAATTGAAAGATTAGTAAAGAGTGGTCCTCTAAGTAAGTTAGAGTTAGATACTTTACGAGTCTGTGAATCCTGCTTAGAAGGAAAAATGACTAAAAGACCTTTTACTGGAAAAGGATATAGAGCCAATGAACCCTTTGAACTTATACATTCAGACCTATGTGGTCTGGTGAATGTTAAAGCTAGAGGAGGGTATGAATACTTCATCTCATTTGTAGATGATTATTCTAGATATGGGTATTTTTACCTAATGCAATATAAGTCTGAAGCCCTTGAAAAGTTTAAGGAATACAAGATTGAAGTTGAAAAGTTATTAGGTAAATCTATCAAAACACTTCGATCAGGTCGTGGTGGAGAGTATATGGATTTAAGGTTTCAAGACTATTTGATAGAAAATGGAATAACATCCCAACTCTCAGCTCCTGGAACACCTCAACAAAATGGTGTTTCAGAAAGGAGAAACAGAACCCTGTTAGACATGGTTCGATCTATGATGAGCTATGCTCCACTACCAGATTCTTTTTGGGGATATGCAGTAGAGACTGCATTATACATACTGAATGTAGTTCCATCCAAAAGTGTCTCTAAGACACCGTTAGAACTGTGGAAGGGTCGTAAAGCTAGTTTACAACACTTCAGGATTTGGGGATGTCCAGCACATGTACTGAAAACAAATCCAAAGAAATTGGAATCTCGTTCTAAAGTATGTCTATTTGTAGGTTATCCCAAAGAGACTAGAGGTGGTTACTTCTACAATCCTTAAGAGAATAAAGTATTTGTATCGACAAATGCAATTTTTTTAGAAGAAGACCATATGAGATATCATAAACCTCGTAGTAAAATAGTGTTAAATGAATTAATTTCCAATGAAGCTACTAACACATCAACAAGAGTTGTTGATAATTCCATTACATCTGAAAGTCAGATACATCCATGTCAAGAATTGGGAACGCCTCGTTGAAGTGGGAGGGTTTTGAAACAACCTAACCGGTACATGGGCTTAACTGAAGCTCAAAATGTCATAACTAATGATGACATCGAGGATCCATTGACTTTTAAAGGAGCAATGAATGATGTTGACAAGGATGAATGGATTAAAGCCATGAACCTCGAAATGGAGTCAATGTACTCAAATTCAGTTTGGGAACTTGTAGATCCTCCTGATGGGGTAAAACCTATAGGTTGCAAATGGATCTACAAGAGGAAACGAGGAGTAGATGGAAAGGTACAGACCTTTAAAGCAAGACTGGTGGCAAAAGGATATACTCAAAGGGAGGGAATGGACTATGAGGACACTTTCTCTCTTGTTGCCATGTTGAAGTCTATTCGCATTCTCTTATCTATTGCCACCTATTTTGACTATGAGATATGGCAAATGGATGTTAAGGCTGCTTTTCTGAATGACAATCTTGAAGAGAGCATCTACATGAATCAACCAGAGGGGTTTGAAAACCAAGGTCAGGAGTAAAAGGTTTGCAAGCTTAAAAGATCCATTTATGGATTAAAACAAGCATCAAGATCTTGGAATATTAGATTTGACAATGCAATCAAATCATATGGCTTTGAGCAAAATGTTGATGAACCTTGTGTATACAAGAAAATCATCAAGAAAACCGTAGCTTTTCTCGTCCTTTATGTGGATGATATCCTACTCATTGGGAATGATGTAGGCTTTCTTACTGACATTAAAAGTTGGTTAGCTAACCAATTCCAAATGAAAGATTTGGGAGAAGCACAGTTTGTTCTAGGAATCCAAATTATAAGGGATCGTAAGAACAAAATGCTAGTCTTGTCTCAAGCATCTTATATTGACCAGATTCTTGTCAAGTATTCGATGCAAAATTCCAAGAAAGGCAATTTGCCTTTTAGGCATGGAATTACATTGTCTAAGGAACAGTGTCCTAAGACGCCTCAAAAAGTTGAGGATATGAGACGGATTCCCCATGCCTCAGCTGTAGGCAGTCTGATGTATGCCATGTTGTGTACAAGACCTGATATATGTTATGCAGTAGGGATTGTCAGTAGATATCAGTCAAATCCAGGACATGATCACTGGATTGCAGTCAAAACAATCCTCAAATATCTACGAAGAACGAGGAATTATATGCTTGTGTATGGAGCTAAGGATTTGATCCTTACAGGATACACTGACTCTGATTTCCAAACTGATAAGGATTCGAGGAAATCCACATCAGGATCAGTGTTCTCCCTATGTGGAGGAGCAATAGTATGGAGAAGCATCAAACAAGGATGTGTTGCAGACTCCACCATGGAAGCTGAGTACGTAGCTGCTTGTGAAGCAGCAAAAGAAGCTGCATGGCTAAGAAAGTTCTTAACTGATTTGGAAGTAGTTCCAAGCATGGATAAGCCTATCACACTTTATTGTGATAATAATGGTGCTGTGGCAAATTCCAAAGAACCCAGAAGCCACAAAAGAGGGAAGCATATAAAGAGAAAATATCATCTTATTAGAGAGATTGTGCAAAGAGGAGATGTGATTGTCACGAAGATAGCTTCTGCAAACAACTGTGCTGATCTGTTTACGAAGGCTCTCCAGGCTAAAGTGTTTGAGGGTCATTTAGAGAGTCTAGGTTTACGAGATATGTTTCACCTTCTCTAGGGCAAGTGGGAGAAAATATTAGGTATATGGTATGCCCTATATCACATGTTGTAAGTCCCACTAGCTTTAGTGCAATTGGGAGATTGTTAGGATTTGTGCCCTAAAGCTCGTTTTTTGTAATTAAACATTTTCATTTATTAATAAAATAATTTATTATTTTACATTATGTATAACATTATCCAATATTGTGTAAAATCCAAGGTTATTATTGTAATCTTGAACAGTATGTAGTTGACATACAAGAGGATCATGTTCAAGAAATAACCTACAGAGTTTATAGTATATGGATAAGATTGGGTGTCTTATCCTGGTAACACTATTGATACGGGCCCACTTTGTAATTGTTACAAATGATTTGATCCAAATCATTCATGTAGAGACATGTGAGTGGGGGTATCCTATACAATGAGTTTGTATAAGACTGGACCATTAAATATTTAATCTCTCTTTATAAATCCGTTAATTGAGAAGATTAATATTTTACAAGATGATCATATGCGACTCGATCTTAATCCTAAGTGAGTTATGAACTCCTGCTTATGAGGGCTCGTCCTTTGATTTGCATGGGTGATAATGGCTTTTGTAGCTGATTCAATAAGCCTACCATTTTGGGGACTTGACTAAATAGGGAGCTGGGAACATAGTTTCACGAGATAGAATTCACTCCTTCCCATATAGGGAAAGTAGATAAGTAGTTCCCTTAAGTGCTGATTTCGGGACTTGAACAATGGGGCCCCACCTCTCACTGGCCCGAGAGGGACTTAGTTTATGATTGGATCATAAACAAATTGTTCATTAGAGGATCAGTGGTACTTAAGGTATAAGATGTAATTATAGGGGTAAAACGGACTTTTGACCTAGCTATAATTACGAACAACTTGTGAAGGATCGACTTGCATGTAATGATTAGATCGATGGACACAACTTGTCCTACAGTGCATAAGAGTGCAACTCTAGGTCTATAGTGGAGTGACCTATAGTTAATGAATGAAAATTAATTGATTAAAGAGTTTAATCAATTGATTTTATATCATTAGAGCTTATAATCTGTAGGTTCATAAGGTCCCCTTGCTAGCTCATATGAATAAATAGAGATCAATTTTGTCGAGAGAAAATTTTGAAATGTTCAAATTAAAATTTAATATATGTGATATATTAAATGAGGAAAAATATATTTATTGTATATGATACATTAAATATCAAATAAATTATTAATGTATTAAGATACATTAAAGAAAAGATATTTATTAAATTTGAATTAGATTCAAATAAATAGATGTCGTAGGAGAATTTGGAAAGGTTTGAATTTGATTCAAATCGGTTAGATAAATATATTTTAATATATTAGATATTAAAATATATTATTTAATTATTTGCCTTGGGCCACTATAAATAGGACCCTAGTGGTGAGCCATGGAATTCATTCCAAATAAGAGAAAGAGACTTTAGAAAAATTCTCCTCTCATTCTCTCATTATTTTCAAGAAGGTTCCCACAAACCTTTTGATATTTTATTCGAGACATAGTAAGGAAGGCTTTTGTGGAAGAGACCAAGTATACAAGAATAACTTCTTTTATTCAAGGTATGTTTATGCTTAACCCTAACTTTATTATTTTGTTCTAAATAAACTCAAAACGATTCCTACGCTTCCGCTGTGGGTTTAATTCGATTATTCCTTTCAAAAGCTTCATAACTATGACAATATTCCAAGACTGAATGTCTCGAATACCCAATCCCCCTCACAACGAGGTAAGCACACCTCAGACAATGCAACCTTTACTCCCCTTTGCCTCTAAGACTAGATGAATCCCCCCACCATAAATAAGCTCGAAGATGCAAACCATTTCTTGAGTAACACGTGCTGACAGAACAAACACACTCGCCCAAAATACCTGAAAGCTCTGGAGAACTAATTGGATAAGTTGCAAACGACCAACATAGGAGAGAGCTTGTGTATACCAGCTACTAATTCTGGTTGTAATACTTTCTAATAACGACTTGCAATCTCTGAAAGAAAATCGACCCAAGATCATGGGCAATCCTAAATAATGTATTGGGAGAGAAGATAGAAAATACCTTAAACACTTTGCCTGCTCCTATGCCTCAACACTAGGTAACCCTGCAAAAAACAAGGCATTCTTGGAAAATTAACCACCAACTTAGAAAGCCTTGAAATCTCTGCAAGGTATCCTGAATAAACTGCAGTGATTGGCGATCCTTAGAGCTAAAGATCATTAAATCATCAACAAAACATAAATGTGTAAGGTGGACCCTCTCACACTAATGGTGATAGGAAAATGCCTCTGGAACAACATTCAACATACGGGAGAGAACCTCCATAGCAATCACAAACAAATAAGGAGAAAGCAAATCTCCTTGTCGTAATCTGATCTAGCTTGTCAGACCCGATCAAATGATATTTATATACCTGACCAAACTAATATTTATAGTACCAGTTGGCCGAGTCGATCCACAGAGAGTTAATTGATTACATTCTCTTTCAATTCAAATTATTAGAACCAAATTGTGGCATGGAGGGGGGGTTTAATGCTTAAAGTAAATTTCAAGGAAATTAAAGGCATAAAAAGTAAAGGGAATTTAGAAAGCTAGAGATAAAACTTTCTCACTGCGACACCAATTCAAGGGTAGTCGGGTTTTCTTCGTACTTTGATCACAAGTATTCTCAACAATTAATAAATTTTAGAAATTAAAAACTAACCGACTCCTCCGATAAAGCTAGATGAGTCCCTTAAAGGCTCCCTATTTTGGCTATTCTGCTCTAGCACGTAATAACCCCTAATTAACTCACTAAGTTGTATATGATAGCGCTCCATACTTGTTAAGCTAATTGCATTACCACCGGGAGTTGATTAGCCCTCATTGATTAACTAGGGTAACCTAAATTAACCAATGAATTGCTTAATCCCTAAAATCCATCATGCAAACTTCACGAGAAGAAAGCCCCTATATGCAAACACGAGCCGACTTTTACACTACTAAATAAAGTGAGGGATTGAAACGACAGATCTCAATTACAAGCATAGCAGTAAACGAATTAAGCATACGTGAGTCGTCAATTCTAATATGCATGAACGTTCTAAGAAGAAATTGGAAAATGAAGCATGCTAAGAACTGAAATTAATGTTGAAATTCAATTACAAAACCTCACAAAGTATGAATGAAAAAGACTTAGTTCCGAAGTGTCATCGAGAATTAACCAGAAAGCTCCAATGATAATCGCAAACCTCTAGATCGAGGAAAAATCATTCCAAAAGTCACTAAAAAGCTAAAAGTAGCAGTATACAAAGTGGTTACAGTCTAAAAAACGGCTGGAAAGTTTAGAGAGTTTCGCCCTAAAAGAGAAACTTCTTTTTATATTTCTCTAAGTAGTGTCTAGACACTACAGGCATCTTTTCGACACTACCAGTGTTAACCCCCAGTGTTTTGTAGCATCGATGTTTAACCCTCAACGCTTGATTTGTAAAGCGTCTCGACATTCTCCTATTCCATCAGCTACTGCCTTTTGCGTCCGAATGCAGAGCGTTGAGACACTCTCGTCAGGAACATTTTGGTCATTTTACTCCATCTTCTTGCTCGGTTACTCGAATGACCTTCAGTTTGTTTTGCTTGTTTAAATTAGGTCTAATCAGCTTCATTTTAACGAAAACATTCCTTAAAGCTCCAAACACTCGATTCTCTACAAAATGGACAATAACCTCGTGTGGATAGTCGACTTGCTTGGCTTGGAGCAACCTAAATCCTCCTGGTCCTCAAGTAAGGAACACAATAAATAAGAGAATCATTGATTGCAAACATGTGACTCTAATCCCAATGCTTGTATACATCACAAAAATCACATAAGAAAAGCATGTTTCATGCTATCCATTCATGAAGCCCTTTAAAACTCTTTCCTGGCCTGGGATAGGTTTATAGCTCGACCCATCTTCTCCCTACACTTTCACTATGGACTGGCTATCAAGCTCCCAAGCAATCAAGAGGGTAATAGATTACTAGGTGCTTGAAGACTATCTTCGGGGTAAACTCGCATCACTTTAAAAACCAAGGGCACTAGCTTTCACACAACTGTTGTAGGGACCCTTACTCAGAGCACTCGCTCAATAGGTGGCCTAATTGATCACAACAGCGATAGCTCTTTTTACCTATTGATTTTTTTTAACTCACTACAATTTTTTTTCACAATTTCTTTTCTTTTCACATATTCTTTTTTTTCAAAGATCAATGTTATTTTGTTTCTTTATTTCACAAGAAAATAAGCATAGATTTTTCTCCCTAAGCAACTCATTACACCCTGCCAAGCAAGTCAACTATCCAACTAACTCTTACACCTATCGAGGTGACAACGAGAGTATGGACCCTATAACTCTATTCTATGCTTTCAAGACTACAAAAGGTAGCTCAAAGTGCTTAAAGGATGCAGGAAAGTCAAGAAAAATTTTTCAAATATGGCTCAAATTAAGAAAACATTCACAACTTCAACAAATGCAATCAAAGTGATATAATAAGCATCTCATTGAATGTCCTCATCACATAACAAGTAATCATATCATCAACAATCAAGCTAAAATTTTTTAAAAAAAAGTCCGAACTCAGGTGCTCAGGACTCAATAACACATGCATACCCTATCCCCAACCTAAAACATTACATTGTCCTCAATGTATGCTAAAAATCAATGAAGAAGGACAAAAGAAAGGGAAGAAGAATACTCCCCTGAATTTGTTCGCATGTAGGTGGTGATGAGGCCTCTTTCCAAGAAATAATTTTCCTTCCAAGTCAACATCTCCTGCCAATCATAGCAAAAATAAACTAAGCTATAAAATGGAAAGGGTTGAAAGTAATAAAATGAAAGCAATTAAAACTTAGTCGTTTGGCTATCTCCAAGAAGCACAAATTTTTATAGTCGATTGCTCGACTTGTCGTATGGCACCTTCAACTTGGTTCCACATAGATAAGGCATTCCATAGTGGCTGTCATGAGAATAGAAGCGGGATCACCCTCATTATAAATCTTGATCCTATGCCCATCCCTTTGAATGTCATACCTATTTCCAAATTCTAAATCTCCACTACACCATAAGGGTAGATATAAGTTATAATGAAAAGACCAAGCCATCTAGAGAGAAACTTACCTGACATTAGCTTGAAACAGAAATTGTATAAAAGGACCTTCTGCCCGACGTCAAATTTCTTCCTGACAACCATGTTGTCATGAAACAACTTTGACTTCTCCTTGTAGATCATGGAATTTTCATAAGCGTCTAGCCTAATCTCTTTGAGCTCTTGTAACTAAAGAAGTCTCTGCTCACCAGCCTGGTCACAGTCATAGTTGCATATTTTTATCGCCCAATATGCCTTATGTTCAATCTCGACCGGCAGGTGGCACACCTTGCCAAAAACTAACATGTAGAGAGACAACCATATATGTGTTTTATATGTCGTGCGACAGACCCACAAGGCGTCATCTAGTTTGAGACTTCAATCCTTCCTTCCTAGATTCACCATTTTCTCAAGAATGGACTTCACCACACGACTTCAAATCTCTGCCTGCCCGTTTTTCTGAGGGTGGTAAGGAGTTGTGATTAACTCCATACTTCCTCATCAAGCTCTCAATCGTTTTATTACAAAAGTGGGTGCCCTGGTCACTAATAATGGCTTGTGAACTCCAAAGACTTTAAGAATCCTACAACAGCCTTAGAATCATCAGTTATGGTGGCCTTAGCTTCTACCCATTTCGAAACCCAATCCACAACCAAAATTATGTACCTATAGCCACATGATGAAGGCAAAAGACACATAAAATCAATCCTCCATACATCAAAGATTTCACAAATCATAATAGGTATTTGGGGCATCCCATTCCTACGCGTTATTGTACCTACCCTTTGACAACACCAAGTTTTACAGAAAACATAGGCATCCCTAAACAGATTTTTCCAAGAGTCCTAAATCAAGTACCTTCTTAGCAGTACGTCTAGGGCCAAAATGGCCTCTACATGCATATTTGTGACAAAATCTTAAGACATACATCATTTCACTATCAAGCACACAACGTCTAAGAACTCGGTCAGAACAAAATTTTCAAAAACAAGGCTCCTACCAAACATAATACTTGGACTCACTCTTGAGCTTACCTTTCTTAGATATGCTATGACTGTTAGGTAGATTCCCTGTAACTAAGTAATTAACAAAATTAGCGTACCAGGGAATTGTACCTTGGATCTGAAATAAGTGTTCATCAGGAAATGAGTCATTCAAAGGTATCTATTCTTCTTCTCTTATGAGGCGACTTAAGTAGTCTGCAATTGAATTTTTTGATCCCTTGCAGTCTTTGATCTTCAAATCAAACTCCTAAAGGAGTATAACCTGACTCAGAAGGCGTGGTTTCGACTCCTTCTTCGTCATTAGGTATCGCAAGGCTACATGATCAGAATAAAAAATTACTTCAGAGCCAAGAATATAAGATCTAATTTTTTTCAAGTGTAAAAATGTAACGACCCGACTTGTTCTATTAGACTTTCTAGGGACGTTACTACATGCATGCTAATGGAATTTAGAAATCTTTGGTAAAAGACAAAAAGAATTAAACTTTTTTGCTAAACAATCAAAATCTTTTAATCTGGGATCCCTTTAAAAATCATTGCAAAACATAATGTGAATCAAAACGTTAAATCAAATGAAATAGTTTCACTTCAATTAAGTTTACTTAACAAAATATTTTTAAATAAAACATAAACTAGATGCGGAAGCTATACTCCACATGACACCCATGACCCTTTCAGCAAACCACCTTGCCACTCGCCTAAAATATGTTCTTACATTTACCTGAAAAGAAAAACATTTTGAAAAAGGATGAGTATTTAAAATACTCAGTAAGTGACCTCACTACCGGGTCAGGATATGCATACACATACATAATGAGTTTTCGAAAACATTTTCTTTCTTTCCTTTGGTGGGACCTAAATTCCTTTCATAGCGGAAACGTTTCTCTTTCAACTTTTCTCTTCGGCTTAATGTGGACAATTAACCCAACCTAACCTTTCCTTTTCATTTAACCTTTTCAGGTTCCTTTTCATCTAACCTTTTCAGGTTCCTTTTCATATAGCCTCGTAAGGCTCCTTTTCATATAGATGTACATCAATAATTTTAGGGGGTAATTGCCACAACCTTCGAAATCATTTTTATCATGAAAACATAATGTATGCATGAGGTCCCAAAGCATTTTAAATTTTTCATTTCATGATGCAACATAAAACAAAGTTCTCATGTCATTCCTCATATCATAAATCATATAACATGCATCACATTCATAAGAACATATGGCAATCATACATGTGCAACTCCATTTTCATATAAAATAAAGTATTTTAAAATTCATCAGAAATTACAACTAAAAACATTTATAAAACTTTTCATTTGAAATAATTAATTTTTTTTTTCAATTCAGTTCCTAACTTGCATTTAAGCATACCGGCATAAAGTCTCTTACCTTGACTAAGCTCAAGAATCCAATTCACTCAAATGCTCACCAAAAATTCTACTGTCTTGAATCTCGGTCAAACGATTTAGGGCCTAATCAAAGTCATCTTTAAGGTTAGTAAAGATCCCTAAAATCCATAATTGAGCCCAAAGTTTCTTCCACCAACTAAATTCCCAAAATTAGAATTAATTCTATAGTATTTAACTTAATCGCAAATTGGTGGGTAAATTTGAATTTAAGTCATAAGATCCATGGATTAATCTTATTTTCAATTGATCTATCATACAGCCCAAAACTCAAGGATCTTCGTGACTTACCGAAAATTTCTCTCCAACAGTCCAAATCCTACTGGACAGCGACACGCTCGTGATTTTGATGCCGGACCGAAATGGGTATCCTTGAAACAAAGTCAAGATTCATGAATTAAATCTTACCCAACCAAGATCATCAAAGAACTATGTAGAAACCAATTGCTTACCCAAAATTGAAGGCTCGCCGGACTGGAAGAGGCTGATCGAAATGGAGGCGGAGTGAACAGTAATCGCGCGTGAACAATACTCGCGGTATGAACAGTAATCGCGGTATGAACAGTGCGCATCGTGAACAGTATCGCGGTGTGAACAAATACCCGTGGTATGAACAGTGCCATCGATGAACAGTACCTCGCCCGTGAACAGTAACTGCGCGATGGATGTTTGTTGAAGAAGAAGAAGCTTTCGAATGGATGGGTCTCTTGGTAGTGAAAGGGAAAGAGAGAGAGGGATTGATGGTGGAGGTTGTTTTTCATGGAGGAAGAGGAGAAGGTTGAAGAAGATGACGGCTTGACTTGACCTAGGGCTGCGTGCTCTATAAAGATAATAGAGAGTGATATTTGGGCTTGACTTCTCCTTGGGCTTGGGCTTGGCTCAAAGTCACCCAATTAAACAAAAGTTGCCCCAAAACCAATTAATTCCCTTTTTCCCTTCTTTCTTCCCTATTCACCCTCCAATTTCTCAAATTTCAATTATGCAAATTTCTAAAATTAACTTTCAACACAACTTTAAACATGAAATTGGCCTTACAATTAATTCAAATCTCAAAATTAAAACTTTAATTAATATTTGAAAATGTCGGTCGTTACAAAAAATTACTAAAAGAAGATCTTTTTCTGTAGTAGTGTAGTTGCACTGTGCAGGATTGAGGGTTCTGGATGCGTAACAAATAATGTGGCTTTTTTTGTTGATCCTTTTGCCTAGGACAACTCCTACAACAAAGTTGCTGGCATCGTACATGATCTCGAATGGGAGATCCCATTAGAGAGGGTGGATGATAGGTGCACTGGTCAACAACTCCTTTAGAAGGTCGAATGCCTTATTGCACTCCTCACTGAACTCAAATGGGATATCCTTCTATAGTAAGTTCTTCATTGGTAAAGCGGCCTTGCTGAAATCCTTGAGAACCTGCAATAAAATCCTACATGTCTAAGAAAGGAATGAACTTCCCTAACGTTTGTAGCATAGGGAAGGTTAGGCACAACATATATTTTAGCTTCATCGACCTCGATCCCTCTAGATGAGATTACATGACTTAACAATATTCCTTACTAGCCATGAAATGACACTTTTCAAAGTTTAAAACCAGATTACATTCTATGCATCTTTTCATGACTTTGGGTAAATTAGATGGTCGGGCTCGCCAAACCCGTCAAATAATGTTTATAAATTGAACCAACTAATATTTTGCAATATAGTTGCGAGGTCGATCCACAAGAAGGCTATTTAGAGTTATTTGGAATGCTTGATATTTCTCTCATGCTTGAATTGGATTTTAACACCAAGGGGTGGGGGGAATTTGGATACAAATGAAATAAATGCAAGAAAATTAAAGATTGGAAGTTGAAATAGCAGTAGGAAAATCACTTACAAAGTAAACAAGTTTGGGGCTTCATTCGGGGTCCAACACGACAATTTATCATCAATTATCTAGACATACTTGCACTTGATTTTATTGCGTAATCTAAGCGAATAAGCTGCCTAATTAAGGCCTCTTGAGAGATTAACTAAGCCTAGCACATGTTTAATCCTAAATCAACCCCCAAAGCTGGGCACAATAGCGTTCCATACCCCTCGAGTTAATTGCATTAAGCTCAAGACTGATTGATAACACTCATTTATGAGACTCTAAAAACTAAGTTATTTGCTTAGAAAGCGATTGTTTAATGTTATAATTCATGTCATTTAGGGAAAATTTAAGTAAAAACAAGTTTTGCATGTGTCTGAAGTCTTGATTTGATAAAAATAAGTTTTTAGGTATATTTAGAGTCATTTTTGTTAAGAAAGTGTTAATTTTTTTTTGATTTTGTGTAGAGGCTGAAAAAGGACCCAAATTTGCCCACATTTTGGCCACAATTGAGGAAAAATAAAGATGATGCAAAAGATATGCGACCAGGATGCACCAGCAATTAAGAGCAGAAGCCAAATTCCAACTGTTGCAAGAAAAACTCAAAATGCGCCCAACTATGTGGCCACATTTAGGCCATTTCGACAACAGCACAATTGCGCTCATGATGTGGCCACATCTGAACCTTTTCGGTAGATTATCCCAGATTCACGAGATTTACAAATAAAATCAAATATTCTCAATCAAATCTCCGAGGATCAAGGGATATGATTGACCAAGCCTCTCCACACTGATCTCGGCAGCATACTTTAGACCATGAGGTCTATAAAAGGCGGTTTAGGCTTCAGTTTCAAGGGAGCTTGGATTTCTATCTTCATCTCCAAATTCCGTAGTTTTTCTTTTCTTTTCAGCCGCTATACCGAGTCTCCCCCAAGTTCTGTTCATACTTCATTCGAACATGAACTTTGAAAGAAGGGAGTGTAAGCACTTGTTCTCCTTAAAAGAGGTTGAACAAAGTCAGCAATAAGGAACAAACTTCAGGTTCTTTATCGTTTTCATTTAAGTTTTGTACGTTATGTTTTTCTTTAAGGTTTAGCTACTATTTTTATTCTTCATTCAAGTTGTAAGTTTTTATTTTATCTATTAAATTTCAATACTTCAAGTTGTAATTCAAGTTTTGTTCAATTCCGCACGTTTATTTCAATGAAGTTTATCTTTTCTCATCCAAGTTTTCTTTTTACTTCTTGCACTTTAGTTTTCTTTTCAATGAGTAGCTAAATCCTTGGAGGGATTCAACGTTTCACTCCACAGCGGAAGCATTGGATTGTCTTTGATTTTATTTAGAATTAAACAATAAAAATTAAGGTTAAGCAAAACATACCTTGAAAATAATATTATGGAGAATATTCTGGCAGATCTTTATCTCTTCAACAAAGTCTTCATGGCTATGACTCAAACACAAGACCAAGGCTTGTGGGAGCCTCTTGAAAGAAAATCCACAAGGGATTGGAGAGGAAGAGGTCTAGAGAGAATTCTCTAATTATCTCTATTGTGGAGATGTGTGTTGTTTTTAATAGCTCAACCAAAAGGCCCTATTTATAGAGACTAAGGGTAAATCTTTGTCATAATTAAAATATTATATTTTAATATCTAATATATATTAAAATATATCTTATATATTTTTTTAATCTCATTCAAATCACCTACGATATTTATTTATTTGAATCTTATTCAAATTTTATAAATATATTTTATTTAATGTATCAAATATACATTAATTATTTTAATATTTAATGTATCAAATACAATAAATATATTTTCCTCTTTTATATTTAATATATCTAATATATTAAATATTAATTTGAACACTTCAAATTAAATATGAAACTTGAACATTTCAAATTTTAATATTTAATGTATCAAATACAATAAATATATTTTCATCTTTTATATTTAATTTATCTAATATATTAAATATTAATTTGAACACTTCAAATTAATATTAATTTGAACATTTCAAAATTTTCTTTCAACTAAATTGATATTTTAGTGTTACTATGAGCTAGCAAGGTTATATTATGGACCTACAGATTATAAGCTCTAATGATACAAAACTAATTAATTAAACTCTTTAATTAATTAATTTTCATTCATTAACTATAGGTCACTCCACTATAAACCTAGGAACCTAGAGTTGCACTCTTATGCACTGTAGGACAAGTTGTGTCCATAGATATAATCATTACATGCAAGTCAATCATTCAAGAGTTGTTCGTAATTACAGTTGGGTCAAAAGTACATTTTACCTCTATAATTACATCTTATACCTTAAGTACCACTGATCCTCTAATGAACAATCTGTTTATAATCTAATTATAAACTAAGTCCTTCTCAGGGCAGTGAGAGGGTGGGGCCCCATTATTCAAGTCCCGAAATCATCAGTTAAGGGAACTACTCATCTACTTACCCTATATGGGAAGGAGTGAATTCCATCTTGTGAGATTATGTTCCCAGCTCCCTATTTGGTCAAGTCTCCAAAATAGTAGGTATATTGAATCGGCTACAAAAGCGACTCTTCACCCATGCAAATCAAAGGATAAGCCCTCACAGACAGGAGTTTATAACTCACTCAGAATTAAGATCGAGTCGCATATGATCATCCTGATGAAATATTAATCTTCTCAATTAACGGATTTATAAAGAGAGATTAAATATTTTGTGGTCCAGTCTTATACAAACTCATTATATAAGATACCCCCACTCACATGTCTCCGCATGAATGATTTGGATATAATCATTTGTAACTATTACAAAGTGGGCCGTATCAATAGTGTTACCAAGATAAGGCACTCAACCTTATCCATATACTATGACCCTTTAGGTTATTTCTTGAATATGATTCTCTCGTATGTCAACCACATATTGTTCAAGATTATATTAATAATCTTGGATTTTTCATATAATGGATAATATTATATTGTAAATAAAATAATCAAAATTATTATTAATTATTAAATAATTAATTAATTACGAGGCTTTAGGGCATAAATCCCAACATATTACTTCTCTTCATTTTTCTTTATGAATGTTGATATACCAATCATATATCTGACATATTACTTCTCTTTATTTTTCTTTATTAATGTGTTCAATTTTTATTATTGAATTATGTTGTGTTATTTACAAATTTTAGATAAAATGTTTGTCTTCTACCTAATATGAATGCTGGTATACCATTGATATACCTGATTTGTTATATTATTGAAAGAATCAATAACAGATATACTTGATTATGAGTGTTGATATAGCAAAGATATACTTGATATATTTGATATTAATGTTGATATACTAATGAAATATACCTCATTTGATATATATCATTGATATACTTGATTTGATATATCATTTTTATACTTAATTATGAGTGTTGATATACCAATAATATACCTGATATACTTGATTTGAATATTGATACACCAATGATAAACCCAATGATATATATTTGATATGAATGTTGAAATATCATTGATACACCTGATTTATTATATTACTAAAAGAATCAATAACACTGATATACCTGATTATGAGTGCTTATATACCAAAGATATACATGATATACCTAATATGAATTGTTGATATATTAATGATATAGCTTACATATATACCTAATTTGATATACCATTGATATATTTGAAAACACAAAAACAATATAAATTAGTAACACTAAAAAATACACATCTATTGTACTTTAAATTTGGAATATCAGACAATTGATATACCAAATATAGAGTCTATGTAACGACCCGAGTTTTCCTATTAGACTTTCTAGGGACGTTACTACATGCATGCTAATGAAATTTAGAAATCTTTGGTAAAAGACAGAAAGAATTAAACTCTTTTTTTTTTTTTTTTTTTGCTAAACAATCAAAATCTTTTAGTCCGGGATCCCTTTAAAAATCATTGCAAAACATAATGTGAATCAAAACGTTAAATCAAATGAAATAGTTTCACTTCTATTAAGTTTACTTAACAAAATATTTTTAAATAAAACATAAACTAGATGCGGAAGCTATACTCCTCATGACACCCATGACCCTTTCAGCAAACCACCTTGCCACTCGCCTAAAATATGTTCTTGCCTTTACCTGAAAAGAAAAACATTTTGAAAAAATGATGAGTATTTAAAATACTCAGTAAGTGACCTCACTACCAGGTCAGGATATGCATACACACACATAATGAGTTTTCGAAAACGTTTTCTTTCTTTCCTTTGGTGGGACCTAAATTCCTTTCATAGCAGAAACGTTCATCTTTCAACTTTTCTCTTCGGCTTAATGTGGACAATTAACCCAACCTAACATTTTCTTTTCATTTAACCTTTTCAGGTTCCTTTTCATATAGCCTCGTAAGGCTCCTTTTCATATAGCCTCGTAAGGCTCCTTTTCATATAGATGTACATCAATAAATTTAGGAGGGTAATTGCCACAGCCTTCGAAATCAATTTTATCATGAAAACATAATGTATGCATGAGGTCCCAAAACATTTTAAACTTTTCATTCCATGATGCAACACAAGCAACATTCTCACATTATTTATCATAAATCAAAACCATAAACCATGCATAACATTCATGAGAAAATTGGGAAACAAACAAGTTAAAATCCATTTATATATATAACAAGCATTTTAAAAATTTATCAAAATCCATAATAAAATATTTATAAAAG
This sequence comes from Trichosanthes truncata, assembly GCA_033996785.1. Lineage (NCBI taxonomy): Eukaryota > Viridiplantae > Streptophyta > Magnoliopsida > Cucurbitales > Cucurbitaceae > Trichosanthes > Trichosanthes truncata. Next base: position 27,680,859 of record JAWPNB010000004.1, on the reverse strand, counting down.
CTTTTTATTTCAAATTAAATTTTTTTTTTTCAATTCAGTTCCTGACTTGCATTTAAGCATACCGGCATAAAGTCCCTTACCTTGGCCAATGTTCAGAAAAATCCTCCAACCCCTATTTCGAAATCCCTTGGCACCTATAAAATTTTTCAAAAGATCACGCTTGACATTCATAACTTTTAATTCTAATTCTAAAAATCACCCTAAGGTATTGGTTTAAGAACTCCATTATCCCCAAGAACTCATACTTCAAAGTCATCCTAAGATCCAAACCACTTCCCAAACTTCGTAAAAGAATTAGGAGATAATAATTTTTCCAACACCATCCAAATTCTAGAATTGAAGTCTAGCATAACCCAAGAATTTTGCTTGATTTTAGAATGGAAATTTTACCTTAATTCCGATCCCAAAATAGAACCGAGCTTTGCCAATTTAAATGATGGTTTGATTCTATTTGTCAAACCAAACTCCACCTACAATGGGTATTCCAATATGGAGCCCAAAACCAATGGGTCAACCTCCAAATCAATAAAATAATGCCTAAAACTAGATCTATCATTTGAAAATCATGAGAATACAGCGAGAATAAGCTTACCCACGTGAAAACGGAGCTGAAACGGGGCTGAATAATGTTGAAAAACACCAGAAAATTTGTCCAAAAACAGAGCAAACCCGCTACAGCAGTGGCGGCACTCGAGATCGAGTCGTGGCGGCCTTCGGCGGTCTGCGCTGTGGTTCGCGGCGAGGCTTCAGCGTTCGGCGTTCGGCGTGCATAGGCGGCAGATCTGGCGTTCGCGCGGTCTGCAGAAAATCGGCGGCGGCGGAGCGGTCTGAAGCGCGACGGTTGAGGGGCGAACGACGAGCTGTTCAGAGTGGTGGCTGTGCGACGGTGCTCGTGGGTGCAGGCGGCGGCGAGGAGTTGCTGAAAAAATTTCCTTATGCTTCAATGGAGGTGCTTGTCGAAAATTCCAAGGGGAAGAAGAAGAAGATGAAGGAGGAAATAGCTTGGCTTGGCTTAGTTTGGCTTAAGACTCACCTAGGGCTGCGTGAAATATAAGATATTAGAGGAGGATATTAAGGCTTGGCTAAAACATGGGCTTGGGCTTGGCTAAATGTCTCTTAATTTACAAGAATGCCCTAAACACCAATTAAATCCCATTTTTCCTTCTTTCTTCTCATTCTACCCTCTAATTCCCAAATTTCTAATATGCTAAATTCCAAAATTAAATTCTAACACAACATTAAGCATGAAATTAACCTTACAATAAATTTTAAATTTCAAAATTAAAGCCTTAATTAATACCTGAAAGTGTCGGTCGTTACAGTCTATAAGTTGTATGACTTACATATGAAATATTTAGTATATCAGTTATACAATGAATATACGTAATATTTCATACACCAATCATACTACAAATATACTCTATAATTGGTATATCGGTTATACAATTGATATATCAAATTAAACGTAATCGATATACTATCAAGATCATATCAAAAATTAGAAAACATAACAAATTAACTTAATATACTTTATATTTTTTATATTAGTTGACTGATATATGAAATATCAAAATCAAATAAAAAATTCGAGAAAGCTAAGGAACAAAATTGATATCAAAACCTAAATCAAACTAATAGTTAGTAAATGACTGACTAATGGTCAATTAGTATTATATATTTAATGTGATTGATATACTTTAAATTTTGGTATATCATGTTGTACAACTTGATATACGAAGAAATATCAAAGTATATCAATTATACCATCAATATATCAAATTTAACGTGAAAACCTAAAAAGAACAAAATGTGCGAAAAGTTAAATAATTGATATACTTTATATTTCAAATATCAATTGATTGATATACAAAAATATAAAGTATATTTGTATACAACTAATATATCAAATTTAATATGAAAACCTCAAAAGAAAAAAATGTGCAAAATGTTGTATGACTAATATACTTTATATTTCATATATTAATTGACTAATACACGAAATACAAAGTATATCAACGTTATACAATTGATATACCAAATTTAACAGGAAAACCTATAGGAAAACAAAATAGGCGAAATCAAAATCCACAAAATAAAAGCAGTAGATCTGCTCAACTCCCAAAATATTAAAAAAAAAAAACTCTAAAAAGAAGAAAACATAAAATGTCAACCATAATCAAAAGAAAAGAATCAAAATCATGCAAAATCGAATAAAATCGAAAGAGACTAAGTGAAATCAACTTCATCAACAAATAACGAACACACAAAATTGAAGAAAAAGAGAACAACGAAATCAAATTTCGAGAAAGCAAAGACCGAAAAAACTTGGGAGAATCTTGAGCAGAGAAATCGAAGACCGAAGACAGGAGAAAAAATAGCATGAAATCTAGGAGAGAAGGAGAATTACTCAAGCTAGAGGGAGAGAATGAATATGAGCAAAATTGAAATAATAAAAAACAAATGAAAATCAAAGTTAACTTTTTTTTGCTATATTTGTAAATCTCAAAAATCATGACTAGATTTGTAAATATTCTAATGTTTTTTTTTTCTATCCATTACAATTCCCCTACAATTTATGCTTTGAACCACGTCAAAACAAAATGATTTGAACATAAATCATGAGCATTTTGTACGACTTTTCTTATAATAGTGATGGCGACAAAGGGTCACTTTGGTAGCCACGTGGACACCACGTACCAAATTTTATTTTATTTTTAACATATAAGTTGACTGACAATTTAAGCTTGAATCACATTAAAAGAATAATATTTTTCACATTAGGGATAAATTGTTACATACTAAAATTCAAGAGCTAAATTGTTACAAGATTTAAAATATATTAATTAAGTCATTACACACTAAAATTTAAGGAGTACTAGTGTTTTTTAACTTTTTTTTTTCCATAAAACCCACCACCACCTTGGAAAACTTAAAATATTCAACCAACTAAATAGATAAAATTATTAGAAGATAAAAAAAAAAGGATCGTAATTAATTTTTGAAATAATCCTAATTAAAATATTTCACCAATAATTTAAAAAAATAACCAAGTTATTTTAAAATTTTAAAAAAATACCACCCTATAACACTAGATAATATAAAATAATGACATCCCCCAACCCTTTGTCCATTGGGTTGCTCGCCCCAATGAATAAATTGTTTGAACACTTTACACAACTTACAAAAAAAACCATGGACCACCTGCAAATAATGGAATAGATGTACTAGAAAGAAGACTTGAGAAACGTGGTCCATGAGTTACGAATCAAGATTGAGCTGGAATCTCCGTCCCAAAAAAAGTGTCGAAAGGTGAGAAATGACAAATTATTTAACGAGACTATCATAATGTGACTTCCTCATAATAATCGTTGAACGTGAATTCAAATAATTTTAATACTTCTAATAACTATTAGATATAAATTCAAAGTACTTATCTATCTATCTAACGGTGAAAAATTGTCAGCCACATTATGGTAGCCTCACCGAATGATTTCTCCAACTTTAGCCATTTCCAATGCTTGCAGTATTAAATTATATGGGATTTCATCTCAAAATCAATTGGCAATAGGAGAAGTAGTCCATGTATCTTATTAAGAATGTGGGGTCTCCTCATCTTTCCAATGTGGGATCCTCAATATGCCCCCTCAAGATGGTGTCTTTTTGCGTTCACCATTCTTGAATCAGATCCCAATTTTAATTTTTGGACTGGATATCCGTTTGGGTTTAAGATGATGCCTCTTTAGGTTCACCATTCTTGAATCGGATCCCAATTTTAATTTTTTGGACTGAATACCTATTTGGGTTTTATGGGCTCTGATACCATATTAGAGAACACATAGGGTTCCATCTCAAAACCAATTGAGAATGGGAGGAGTAGCTCATGTATCTTATTAAGAATATAAGGTCTCATCATCTTTTTAATGTGGGATCCTCAATATGCAGAAAGATTCATTTTAGATCTAAAATGCATGATCATTTCAAATTTGGAGAGGAGGGCAAAGGAGGGAGAGATGATGGCAGTGCTTCATCGGTGAAGAATATGGCAAAGGCAGAGGAGAGGTTGATAGAGGCAAATGAGACAAGAAGTGGGAGAGAGAAGAAGAAGGGAAAAGAAAAAAAGAAAAACAAATAAAATTTGGTGCATAGTCTCCAGCCAGCTGCCTAATAGTAATCATTAATCACAAGCAATACTTAGATATATCTTGGGTTGCACTCATCTCTTTTAACCCACTCCAATCACACAACAAAACAAATTTTAAAATAATTTTAAAAAAAGAAAAAATAGTTTATCACGTGGGAAACTGTGGATGAATAATTGAATGGACTGCAAAAAAGATAGGTGTAGTTCAAGATGCACCCAAGTTTTTTTCCCATTAATCACCAACATAATTGCACAATTAATTATAGGAAAATCTTACAAATTAAAATGTCTACTATTTATGTTGAAATCATAATCATGAGAGGTTGTTCAAGCTTAAATTATAGTATTTAGATGCAATAAAATCCTCTTTCCGTGACTTCTCGAACTTATTTTTGGCCGGCCTCAACATCAAAACCCACGTACCTCAATATTGGTTTTCTTTTAAGCTTCATCATTTTAGGAGAGAAGAAAAAAAGAACCCCCAAACTAAGTTTAAGCCGCCCTCTTAAACAAATAAAACATGAACTAAACTATTGGATACAACAAGATCAAATGAATTAAACAAAATATCTATAATTAACTTAAAGGTCAAGGATTATTATGCTCTAATATTGTAAGAAGTGCTTCTTTAATACCTTCATCAGTGGATCCAAGTCCCGAAGGAACCGGCCCAACCACCACATCTTGCAGTGTTAGATCATTCAAATTGGACATGCTCGCATGGTGAACCTTCAACTCCAAATCTCTGAACGCCTCCATCAGCCTGGCCACGGCATAGCTCACATTCTTAGTCTGAACTCTAACCACTGCCTCTTCTCCAATAACCTTCACATCAACCTCAATTAGCCTCCCTTCTTCGTCTCTAGAACTGGCTTCCATTTGATCAGTTTCCAAATTCTTTGGGTCTCTCGGAACCTGAGATTCCAACTCCTCGATCTTCATTTGCAACTCATTGATGTACGAAACTGCATCTGACAGAAGAGACGCTTTGTCCATTCCTGAAACATTAGGAACCACCGAGCGGAGACAGCAGAATCTGTGGTTGAGCTTCTCGCGCCGCTGCCTCTCGGCCTCCACATGGTTCAACGATCCTGCCTTTCTTCCAAGTTTCTTCAAATTCAACCCAAATTCAGCGTCCACTTGCTCCACCAAGTTGCAGTCCTGTGTGATGATATCAGGAGATCCCAGTTCAATGACTCCATTTGCCGTTGGGATACAAACCAACGTTTGAATTCCGTAGCTTTGAGCTTCTTTGGCTCTCTCGCTTTCTTTGAACTGATGGTGGTTGTTCAACCACACCACGGCGCCGGAACTGGTGGCCTTGCTCACAACGTCGCCGTCTCCGACGTGAAGATGGTGGTGGGGTTGGAAATGGGCGTCTCCCCAGCTTAAAAAAGCCTCGTAATGCTCTGTGGTTGTGAGATTCCAGAAAATGGCGTAAGCCCAGTTGTGTTGTTGGTTTTGGATTATGGATTGGAGTTTGTACTGTTGGAGAGTAGAGGAGGAAGAGGATGGTATTGAAGACATTTGGAGTTTCTCGTCCATTGCTTTTTTTACTTTGTAATGGAGAAGATAGATGTGCAGTTGGTAAAGATAATGTACTCTCACATTTAAGCGAAGTTATGAAGTTGTACTCGTACCCTATGAATTTGCTGTTATCAGCGTGTCCTCCAGTCATTTTTTTTTTCTTTTAGGAAACTAGTGCTCAGTTGTCATTTTTAATTGTTATTTAATGGCTTAATTATAAGTTAATAACGTGGTTGTTGAGTCGTAAACCGAATAATAAAGACATGTCTTCTAAAAAATGAATGGTAAATATAGAAAGTATACACCTATAACCATTAACCAATCATTTTTCAAGCTACACTTGTGTTCGTTTTTTTCTAAAAGTGAAAAATGAAAAATGATGTATTTACGTGCCTTTATTTTTTTTCTTCTCACGTATATGTTCAAATCTGTTCACATAAATAACAATATGGATGCAAATACAACATTTTTCATCCATGAATTTAACAGAAAATATCTTTCAATGGTTGTTTTGAAACAAACTTTAAACTTCAAGAATTAAAATGAAAAATTTTCAAAGTTTGAATTATAATTGAAACCAACTACACAGTGCTTTTTATAATTTAACCTTTTATCTACATAAATTTTTCCTTCATTTTTCCTTTTTACCTCTCTCCTATTTTTTTCTTTTCCTCCTTTCTTTATCATCTTTACTCCCATTTAAACTCAAATTAATTTACTTAAGCTCAATTTCCTCAAACTTTTGGACGAACAAGAGAAATACTTAATATTAAATAATCCAACTAAAAAAATGTCTAAACGCATTAGATTTTGTAAAAATAGTTGTACGTGTTTTTTAACAGAATCTTTAATTTTGGTTGGGACGAAAATACCCTTGGTGTAGATTTTCTACTTTTTATCAACAAAAAGACAGAGCTAAAAAAATGGAGCGTATTAAGGACGAGAGATATGACCAAAATAAAAGTAACAAACAACAATTAAATGACATATGTAAAATCATTTCAAATTAAAGCCTAATATGGAATATTAATTCAAATTAATTTTCCATCCTATTGATGCTTATCAACAACTAAAATGTTCATAGACGGTTGTAAAAAAAATGATAAAAATTGTGCCCTAGATAACTTCTATTGTGTGTATATATTCATAGTTACTGCATTTATAACAATGTACAGGTAAGTATATCATATGCAGTGTATGTGTGTATATACCATAAGTCATTAATTCATGAGCGTTGGACAAATCGGATTAAAAAAATTTAAAATTGGTCTGCATGTTGAGTCTATCGAGGTAAAACGTTCAAATCAATTGTATCATTACCTGTAACTTTGAATTAGGAGATTTCCAAATCATCCACCTTCCAAATCGATTTGAAACCCTAACTGATCCTGAACTTTGAAACCTTCCACCTTGAACTGTAATGCCCCAGGCCCAGGATTCAGACCAGGATTCAGAATCCTAATTCAGCACCTGACGTTCCCGGCATTTCCTTACATCCCCCGCGACCTAGCCACGCTACCTTACTTGTCTTAAACTGCTTCTAAGAGTGAAGACTGTCCCCACAAACCAACATGGGTTATTTTAGTATGCTTTGTCCTCACCACATGCTTTTATTTGAAAACTCCCAGGAGGTCACCCAACATAGGATTGCTCCAAGCCAAGCACGCTTAACTTTTTTGTTCCTACAATTGGACTTCCAAAAAGGAAGGTGCACCATATTGGTATAGGTAGTAACTATCAATTCTTTTTAGTCTTTCTTAACCATGTTTTGCATAGCCTTAGGATCTATTTCATTCTGATGTGATATCAATTCATTCATGTATCCCTCCTATACTCTGGTGTCACATGCCCACAAGCTTTTACCGTGGTTCGTCCATGAGCAACATCTTATTGGGAGAGGTTCTGCTCTGATACCATTTGTAACGCCACAGACCCAAGATTTGGCACCAAATGGCCTCGACATTCCCCTGCGACCTGGTCACTCCACCTTACTTGTCTTTAACTACTTCTAAAAGTGAAGACTGTCTCCACAAACCAACAGTGGTCCTTTCAGCATACTTTGTTCTCACTCACATGCTTTTATTTGAAAACTCCCAAGAGGTCATCCAACATAGGATTTCTCCAAGTCAAGCATGCTTAACTTTAGAGTTCCTACGATTGGGTCACCGAAAAGAAAGGTGTACCTTGTTGGTATAGGTAGTAACTATCAATAATTCTTTTAAGCCTTTGATATCTTCTACTATGCATATATATTCGTAGATACATCTATAACAATATACATGTAAGTATAACATATGGACTATATATGTGTGTATATACCATTAGCCATTAATCCGGGAGCATTGGACAAATGGCATTAAAAAATTAAAAATTGGTCTGCATGTTGAGTTTACCAAGGGAAAACATTCAATCAATTGTATAATCACCTGTAACATTGAATTAGGATATTTGCAAATCTTCCATCTTCCAAATTGATTTGAAACCCTCATTTATCCTCAACTTTGAAACCCTCCAACTTGTCAATAAAATTACAAAAAAAAAAAACCCATAAAAATTTAAGACTCCAATTAGTCGATGTCATCCAAATTGCACAAACATTTTATCATTTTCATGGAACAAATGTCTCACGAACTATTTTCACTTGATTCTATTTAAAATCAACTCAAATTCACTTAAATAACATTGTTTTTCTCCAAAAATCTTACCGAAATAGGAAAAAAAACGTAATTCTTTCTAAATTGATAGAGAAAAATAAAGAAAGAAGAGAAGATGAAAAATTGCTCATTACATTTGAAGAAGTCTACATATGTGTAAGAATTTATGCATTATTGATGATTAATGCTGGGTCTAAATTGATTCACTTATGAAAGTTTAGGGGTTTAATTGATACAATTACAAGTCCCCACTTGTATGAACTAACAATTTTCAAACTGAATATAGCTGAAAGGTGTAAATTGATACACTTATGAATGTTAAGGGTTTTAATTGATACAATAATATTAGTTTATATAGGGTTTTAATTCAACGACGTTGTCTAACCATATGTTTCAATTGGGTCGTACCTTGTAACGACTCGACTTTTCCTATTAGACTTTCTAGGGACGTTACTACATGCATGCTAATGAAATTTAAAAATCTTAAATAAACACACAAAAAGAATTAAACTTTTGCTAAACAATCAAAAGCTTTTACCTCGAGATCCCTTTAAACTCATTTCAAAGCATAAGAATAAAATAAAACGTTTAACAATTGAAATAATTTTTGTAACACGTCTACTAAAAAGACATTAAAAAATGCTAACAATAAAAAAATTACGGAAATAAAACTTCTATAGGTCACCCATGGCCTCTTACAGCAAACTATTCTATCAATCGTCTAGAATGCTCTTGCCTTTACCTAAAAAGAAAACATTTTTGAAAAGGGTAAGTATTTAAAATACTTAGTAAGTGACCCCACTACTGGGTCAGGATATGCAAACACAGGTGACATGACTTTTAATAAAATAAATTTTCCTTTAGTGGGACCTAAAATCTTTTCATAATGGGAACATTGTACTTTAACTTTTTTCTCTTCAGCTCAATGTGGACAATTAACCCACCCTAACATTCCCTTTTCATCTAACCCTTTCAGGTCCCTTTTTAGTTAACCTTTTCAGGTTCCTTTTCATTTAACCTTTTTAGGTTCCTTTTCATTTAACCTTTTTAGGTTCCTTTTCATTTAGATTTACATCTATTAATTTTAGGGGGTAATTGTCACAACCTTCGTAAACATTTGTCATGAAAACACACATATATGCATGAGGTCCCATAGCATTTTCAATTCTCATTCAGTGATGCAACATAAAACAACATTCTCACATAATTCAATCATAAACCATAACTTATGCATCACAATCTCAAAGAAAAACATTCATGAAAATTTTGCAGTTGAAGAAAAATATACATATATTTTTTTTTTCAATTCAGTTTCTAACTTGCATTTAAGCAACTGGCGTAAAGTCTCTTACCTTGGCTAAGCTCAAGAATCAAAATCACCCAAATGCTCACCAAAATTCCACCGCCTTGAACCTCAGTCAACCGATTTGGAGCCTAATCAAAGACATCCTTAAGGTTAGAAAAAATTCCTAAAATCCATAATTGAACCCCAAAATTCCTTCCACCAAACTAAATTTAGTTCACCCAATTCACTATGTCACTTAGAAAAAAGGCCAAACAATCCCATGATAAATGGAAACTCAAAACTCAAAGGACCTTTGAGACTTATCGAAAAAATCTCACTCCCAACAGTCCCAAATACCAACTGGACAGCTACTTAAGGGCACAACGCTCGTGATTTTGATGCTGGAACGGAGTGGGTATCCTTGAAACACGTCAAGATCCATAAATCAGTCTTACCTATAACCAAGAACATCAAAGAAACGTGTAGAAACTAAATGATTATCCACAATGGCAGCTTGTCGGACTAGTTCGCGGATCTGTAGGAACGGCGGCAGTGTGCGACTCCGAGAAGTGTGCAGATCTGGAGGAGGCACATCAATTCGGTGAGGGGCAGCCCGACGTGCGGCAAATTGGGCTTGCGACTGGCGTATAGCGTCGGATGCACGATTGTTTGTGGTGGCTCTCGGTTGCACTGCAGTGTGGCGGGGTGAGGTTGCACGGCGGTGCGGCGGGGGTGAGGTCTTGTGCAGCGGTGCGGCAACATGGGTGTGTGAGCAGTCGGAGAGCTACTGAAATTTTTTATTTTTTGCTTCAAGAATGGTTGTCGAACACAAGGGAGAAGAAGAAAGAGTTGGAGAAGATGATGGCTTGCCTTGGAAGGTTGGCTAGGAGGCTTCACTCAATCCTAGGGCTGCGTGCAATTTAAATAAAAGATAAGAGAAATAGGGATTGGCTTCTCCTTGGGCTTGGCTTGGGCATAAACTCACCTAAATAACAAAAACGCCTTAAACACAAATTAAACCTCTTTTTCTCCTCCCCCCCCCCCCCCCCATAATTTACCCTCCATGGACCAACATAACAATGCTTTTAAGTCCCAAAATACAAAAATTAAGGAGGGAGAAAATAATAATAACACCAATAAAAATAAATACCTTAAAGAGTCGGGCGTTACATACCTAGCATGGCAACTAGATTCAAGGAGAGGGGAGACATATATCTCGACTTGATTAGTACAAAGCTCGGTAGGTTGCTTACCTTGTCTTTGTCTGATTACTCCTTGGTTAGGTCATTCTTAGAGGCCTCAATAGGGGTTAGTCACCTGTGCGATCCATATGGCATTAGAGAGCCAACGTGAACTGTGGGCCCATATGCCCCACATCCTACCCATAACAATTCTTTGTCAAACCTTGTTCTAAATCTGGGATGTGTGAGGCATCAACCTTTTCCAATTACACAAAGGTTTAGAATGAAGATTTTCTATTCCTTATTCTAAATTGAGAAAAGCGTACCTGTTGCCTGGGTAGAAGGTAGCTGTGGTGCAGCCCACTTGGGCACCACAAGAAAGAAAAAGTTGTTTTGTTTTTTTACTATATATATATATTTGTGGTGTCCAAGTGGGTTGCACCACAGCTACCTAAAAAAAATTCTGTAAGCTTTTCTCTTCTAAATCGGGGGGAATTGAGGTGCAAAGCAAATCGAATGTTTTTAGTATCTTCTTAGGTTATTTATTTTATTTTATACATGGAATGTTTTTATGTTTTAATAATTAAATTTAAGTTAATTTAATTACTGGATCAAGCTTTGCGCTTGATTTTAAAAAATTAAAAACTATTTAAAACATGAAATTTCGGTTAGGGATTTAAAAGCAATTTTAAATTTTAAGTTTTAAAAATATGTTAATCTATACTATCTAAATGGCACTTGAGGGGAGATACTTTTGATTTCCTCTTTTGCCCCTTAATAATTTAAAGACTTCCCATTTTGCCCTTCTTAATTTAAAAATTTCCTCTTTTGCCCTCAATTTGAATAAATTAGATTCTAAAATCTCTACTCATGTGATCTCTAATTTGAATAAAGGTTCTAAAATCTCTACGATCTCCAATCTTCCAACTAACTCATTCATATTTGAATAATTATTTGAATAATAAAATGATAAAAATCTAATATTAAACAAATATGAAACATATTTGAATAATAAAATGATAAAATAATACTTATATCTAACCTTCCAACTAACTAATGCATATTTGAATAATTTTTATAATAAAATGATACAAAAATACTTATTTATTTATTATATATTAAACAATGTGTACTACATATTTAAAAATATTTTTTTTTAAAAAAAAACTAATATTTAAAGATTTTTTAATGAGTATTGAAAATGTTAATAACAAAAACTAAAATAGTATTTTTTAACCTATGTGTTTATGAGAATATGAGATTATTATGAACGAAAGTTAAGAACAAAAACTTAAAAAAAAAAAATTGAACAATTGTTTTTCGAGAATATGAAATTAAAATAATACTGAAATACTTTTTAAAAAAATAAAGATAAGATTTTTTTGAATAAGTATATTAAAAAAAATATTAGATTATGATCATGTTATACATCATCAGTCTATATATAATGCATCCCACAACTGAATTATTTCATGTATTCCAAAGTGATTCCAAAAACCGTAGGGGAGAAATTTTGATTTCCTCCCTTTTCATTTGATGGCTATGCCTATATAAGCCTAATCTTTATTTTCAATAAATCAGATCATTCCTATCAAATTTTCCAATTCTCAAGGTTCAAGCAATTTATTATTAAAAAGACTTTTTTATAGTGATGTTAGAGGTCGATAAGTGAATGGACTCCCCCTCCAATTGTTTTTGCAAATGGAAGATAAAGAGAGAGGGTGATTTAATGTAATTTACTGTTTTTTTGCATGTTTTGTAGTTTTTTTTTTGTTGCTTGGCAAAGAAAGAGGGTGACTTAATGTAATTTATGGCTTGTGTGCTTTTGTAGTTTTTCTTTTCTCTTTTTTTGTTTTGAAAAATGGCAAGGAGAGTGATTTAATTCAATACTTCTTTATTTATTTATTATTAAATTTTTAAATAAAAAATAATATTTTTGTTTAAATTGATTTATTAATAGATATTATTGATTCATTGAACTTTTGTAAGCAAAAATAAATTCACCAATAAATCTCCTCAAAATTTCTTTCATAGATTCGAAGAGTTCTAAAATTGAGAACCATGTATCTAATTAATGACTCCCTTGAATTCAGAAAGGCCATTGCAACAAAGTTTTTTTCAATTAGTAGATAATTAATATGAATTAAAAAAAAAAAGACAAAATAATAATATTTTGGTTTAAATTAAAGTTTGAATTGAATGGGTATTCAGATGATATAAATCAAAATAAAAAATAATATTTTAGTTTAAATTAAAGTTTGAAATTAAACTTTTGCAAACAAAAATAAATTTATTAATAAATCTTTTTGATGTAGTGAACTTTTCTAAACAAAATAAAATTAACCAATAGATCTCTTCAAAACTTCTTTCATAGATTTAACGAGTTCTAAATTTGAGAACCACTATCTAATTAATGATTCCCTTTAATTCAAAAAGTTATTTGCAAAAAAGATTTTTTCAATTACTATCTAGATAATACAAATTTTTAAAAAAATAGAAAAAAAAATAATATTTTGATTTAAATTAAAGTTTGAAATTAAGTGGGTAATCAAATGATGCAAATCAAAATTAAAAAAATAATATCTTGGTTTAAATTAAAGTTTGAAAATAAGTGAGTAATCAAATGATGCTAATCAAAATAAAAAAATAATATTAAGGTGTAATTCTTCATTTTTCATATGTATAAGACCCTACATTCAACTTTTAGATGTACATTGCATTTTCAACATTATGAAACACGTGCAACACATGTAGTATCCAACTAGTAGATATAAAACATCCTTTTTTTAGTTCAACAATATGCAGGGTGAAGATTTGAACCTCTAATCTCTTGTCAAATAGTTGAGCTGTAATTTAAAATTATTTCAAAATAAATTTATTGGTTAAATAGGTTTACAAATTCGTAAAATTTGTAAATTTAATCTATATTTAACTATTTCGTTATTCTTATACAATTAGGGTATGATGAGTGCAAAATAAACATTTTTGCACTTAATTGATTTTTAACATTTTTTATGAGTGATAATTTTGAAAATTTTTATATGAGGAGAGTGTATTGGTTCATGGATTTTTTTCATTGAGACATTTTAAAAGAATTCTGACCTCAATTTGCCATTGAGGGGGTAATATACCAATGAACCAACTCAGGCAGGTTTTGTCAACTAATCGTATTAATCAGTCTAAATAAAACCAAACCAATTAAAGATAGTTGGGCGGGTAGTTCAATATGTATTATTTTGAATGAATCAATATATAATTACTTTTTTTTTTATCATTATACAAAGTATGAATATATAGTTTCAAAAAGAAGTATGAATATATTAAATAAAATTCATATAAAAAAATGATTTTTTTAGTACCTGCAGTTTAATATAATTTTGATGCACTAATTTGGGTGATGTTTAAAAATTTTAACAAAAAATTAAAAAAAATTGAAAGAAAGAAAGGAGAATTTGTACGGATGATCCAAAATTTTGGCCAAATTAAATATGACCCACTTTCTAAAATTAATGAGGTATAACTTTTTGCTAACTTATAAGAAAGGCTTGTCGAATGCCCTATCAAGATTAAATTTATAAAAAAACTGGACCTTTAAATATCTTGCAATAATAGTAGCCAGGGTCATCTATAGGAATTGGAGTTCTTAGATTTAATTAAGCACCATAGTTAATTATGCCCAATTTTATTTAGAGATATAAAATTTTAGAGTAATAAAAAAGACAAATAAAATATAAACTACTATTTACATGGTTGGAGTCCAATTTTTGAGAAACATAATGGTTGCTTAAATTAAGCACAACTTTTTAGATAAAGAATTGATTTCATGCAATTAATCTAAACATGACATTAGGCTATTCTTAAGCCAAGAATTACTAAGTGATCAATATCCTCTCTCGAGCTCAATTGAACTCATCCCTAGCAACAAATCAACCCTCGGTCTATTTTCATTACTAAACATGACATTAGGCTATTCTCTTAAGACTTCTAGAATTAATCTACCCACTCTCGTGCAATAAATTAAATCTAGTCATGCATCTATTGTTCTAAGGATAAATTTACTCTCTCGAGCTAAATCTAGCATAACATCCAAAACCATGGTCAAAAGTTTAGACAATAATAACGAGATACGTAAAAGATGTGAAAACATGCATTCAATTACAAAATCCGCAAAAGTCTAAAACATACAACCATTACTTATCTAAATACAGAGTTAACAACAATTGAGTCCATAACAAAACTCCTAACAACCAAAAGAAAAGTAAGGGAAAAAGAGAATAAACTAAGGTCGCATGCCAACACTCATTTCCGATGTGAAGTCCACGATCTCAAGCCTTGAGTCTCCTCGTTAGCTCTCCAAAGGTCTCCTCTACGCCCTTATACAGTGTATGAATCGATTTAGTGTTTTCGTCTCGAAAAAATGGCTCCTTTTTGCGCGAAACACAAACTTTCTATTTATAGACAGTGGGCAGCGTTGCAACACTGTCCCCTTTTCAGCTTTTTTACAAATCATGTAACAGCGTTGCAACGCTATGCCTACTGCACTCTAAGGTTGAATGGCTGCTGATATGGCCTTGCAACGCTACAAATAGCATTGCAACATTGTACTCTCGGGCTCACAGGTTTTGTTCTTCCTCTTCAAAACTTGGATCCTCAAATATAGCCTTAAGTTGATCAAATTTGTCTAAATATCTCATAATTCTTCGATTTTTCTCCAAATGCTTGGTTTGTGAGAAATATACACAAAAACACATGAAAGTACATAGGTCGACTCGGTCCACTCAATGTACAAGTAGCTTAGGATCGGTTTATAAATTGTAATTTGACGAGCCCTTGACAAGCTCGCGTCAAATTTGGCGTCGTTGCCGGGGAACCATTATTGGTTTCTCTATGTTAAATTTGATCTTAAAAAAAATTTTAAAAAATACAAAAATACAAAAACTTTCTATTTGAGTTTTTTGTGTTTTCACCTATTCTTTAATGGTAAAGGAATCTTATCAGTATTCGTTTACTGCAGCTGCCCCATACCTTGATGGGTTAGTAAACTTAAATCTCAAATTTCTAATTTAACCTCCTTAGTTCTTTAAGTGGCTGTAGGGAGACTACAAGCAGTGAAGACATGTAGAATTTGTTCGTTTCAAGGCCACCCCACTGAAGCATGTCCTTAGTTGCAACGGGATTTCATGCATAACGCCTACACTATGAGAGGATTTCCTGGTCATCAAATGAGCTATGAGCCTTACAGTCCCTATCTTGAATTGGATCAATCTAGCTTTGGCTATGGATACCAGAAGGAGCAGCCAGCCAGTAATTTCAAACTTCAAACTCAGGTACATCTTTAGAGGCTATAGTTTACCAACTTGCTAATAACACTCTTCAGTTTCAATAGGAAAATCTTCAGTTTCAGCAAGAAAATCTCTAATTTCAAAAGGAAAATCTCCAATTTCAAAAGGAGACTCGAGCTGGAATGCAAAGCCTGAGTGACAAAATAAAATACCCAGTTAGCTGATGCAGTGAGAAGACTGGAGAGTTTACAAGAGCAACACTCTTTTGACACCACTAAGGCAAGAATTTATGAAGAGATCGACATAGACAGTGACGAAGAGGTTATGAATTTCGCGCCATGCTAAGAACAGGTAATTTGTGAGGTTAAGGAGGAGTTTAAGCTTACACCCGAATAGGAGATTCAGGTGACAGAGTTGGAGGCTAAAAAGCCTTCACTTGTTATATTCCCTTACATTTCTCTTAATGTTGAATTGCATTTTCTTTATTCTCATGAGTCCTCAAAGTCTTTTATTTCTTTTGAGTCAGTTAAGTTAGTTGAGTCTTACTTTTTTCCTTTCATTCCTTATATAAAAAATAGCAAAAATAATGATTTGTTTGGTACCCTGGAGAAACAGGACAACCTTCTAAACTTGGAATGTTACATTGATTCATGCAAGAAGGGACCAAAGAAAGTAGAAGAATTTTACTTGCCTTAACACTTACGACTATTGAGCATAACGACATTAAAAATTTGCGCTTCTTGGGAAGCAACCCAAGTGCTTTAATTGTCTTATTTGTTTTCCTTTCAGTTATTTATTTCCTTTTCTTAGTTTGTTTTATTTTTTTTCTTTTGTAGGTGTTGCACTTGGGAGGAGAAATTGAAGATAAAGATGCACCACCACCCACAAGCCATCCAAAAACTAGGGGAGTTTTTCTGTTCCTCTTGCTTTTTGTTTGTGCAACTATGTTTAGCGATACATTGTGGACAATGTATCAATTAAGGTTGGGGGTAGAGAGCGTTAGATTTGCATGTTTAGGGTTATTCATGAGCATGTTGAGCAGTGAACGTTAATTTTAAAAAAATTTGAGCTTAAATTGCATGATGAGTTAGTTGCATATTAGGTGATTATGACAATCTAGGAGGTGCTTTAGGTAATTTCATTTGAAATGGTTGAAACTTGAAGATGCTTTCTTGATTTAAGGCTATTTTAAAATTTTTCTTTTGATTCCTTTACACTTTTTGAGCACTTAGCCCTCTTGTCTATGGTTTTGAAGGCTTAAGATTGAGTTATTTGGTCTAGATTCCTGTTGTCACCTTGAAAGATTTTAGGAACTAGTTTAAGAGTCTACTTGCATAATGTTGAGTAACATGAAACTTAGGAGTAATTGCATGTTTTATTTGCCTTAATTACTGTGATAAAATGAAAACTTGAGTAAAGAAAAAAACAATAATTGCATGTTTTTAAAAGTCTAAGGGAAAAAAGAGCTACATCTACTGTGATCAGTCAGGCCATCCACTGAGCAAGTGCTCTGGATAAGGGTCTCTACATTGGATGTGTGAAAGCTAGCGCTCATCAAAATAAGTAAAAATCTAAGTTTGGGGGTAGGCCTACCCCAAGGCACCTTAGTTTTATGTTATCCTTTCAAGAGTAGGGAAGCTTGAGAATTGGTCTTAAAGACAGAAGTAGGGGGAAAGCGAGTTGAGGATCAAATAAAACCTTATCGGGCTTATAAAAACTTAAATAAGGCGAGCTATACACACACACACATAAGGAATGAAGAGATTAGTTTTACAATTCTCATTGATTGAATGTGTTTGATTGTTTTCTTCTATTGCAAATGTTTTGTTGCCTAAAACATTGAGATTAGAGTCATTGATATGCAACTGATTAGTCATAAGATTGTTTAGTTCTACCTTTCTTGAGGACTAGCAAGATTTAGGTTTAGAGTTGTGATAGGTGAAGGGAATAATCTAATTAAACCCAAGTGGAAGCATAGGAATCGATTTGAGATTATTTAGAATTAAATAATAATATTATGGTTAAGCATAACATACCTTGAAAATATGGAGATTCTTCTGGCAGATCTTTATCTCTTCCACAAAGTCTTCATGGCTATGACTCGAACACATGACCAAAGCTTGTGGGAGCCTCTTGAAAGAAAATCCACAGAGGATTAAAGAGGAAGAGGTTTAGAGAGAATTCTCTAATTCTCTCTATTGAGGAAATGTGTGTTGTGTCTAATGGCTCAACCCAAGAATCCTATTTATAGAGACCAAGGAAAAATCTTTGCCATAATTAAAATATTATATTTTAATATTTAATATATTAAAATATATCTTATATTTATTTGAATCTCATTCAAATCTCCTATGATATTTATTTATTTGAATCTTATTCAAATTCTATAAACATCTTTTATTTAATATATCAAATATACATTAATTATTTTAATATTTAATGTCTCAAATACAATAAATATATTTTCTTCTTTTATATTTAATATATCTAATATATTAATTATTAATTTGAACACTTCAAATTAAATATTAAATTTGAACATTTCAAATTTTAATATTTAATGTATCAAATACAATAAATATATTTTCCTCTTTAATATATATAATATATTAAATATTAATTTGAACACTTCAAATTAATATTAATTTGAACATTTCAAAATTTTCTTTCAACTAAATTGATCTTTTAGTGTTACTATGAGCTAGCAAGGGAACCTTATGGACCTACAGATTATAAGCTCCAATGATACAAAATTAATTAATCAAACTCTTTAATTAATTAATTTTCATTCATTAACTATAGGTCACTCCACTATAGACCTATAGTTGCACTCTTATGCACTGTAGCACAAGTTGTGTCCATAGATATAATCATTACATGGAAGTCGATCCTTCACGAGTTGCTCGTAATTACAGCTGAGTCAAAAGTCCGTTTTACCCCTATAATTACATCTTGCACCTTAAGTACCGCTGATTCTCTAATGAACAATCTGTTTATAATCTAATTATAAACTAAGTCCCTCTCGGGCCAATGAGAGGGTGGGGCCCCATTGTTCAAGTCCCAAAATCAGCAGTTAAGGGAACTACTCATCTACTTACCCTATATGGGAATGAGTGAATTCCATTTTGTGAGATTATGTTCCCAGCTCCCTATTTGGTCATGTCCCCAAAATGGCAGACATATTGAATCGACTATAAAAGCATTAATCTTCTCAATTAACGGATTTATAAAGAGAGATTAAATATTTCGTGGTCCAGTCTTATACAAACTCATTGTATAAGATACCCCTACTCACATGTCTCCACATGAATGATTTGGATCAAATCATTTGTAACTATTACAAAGTGGGTCGTATCAATAGTGTTACCAGGATAAGGCACCCAACCTTATCCATATACTATGACTCTTTAGGTTATTTCTTGAATACGATCCTCATGTATGTCAACCACATACTGTTCAAGATTACACTAATAACTTTGGATTTTTCATATAATGGATAATATTATACTGCAAATAAAATAATCAAAATTATTATTAATTATTAAATAAATAATTAATTACGAGGCTTTATGGCATAAATCCCAACAATAGGACCTATAAAGTCCTATTTCATCGCACTTATTTCTTGTTAGTTAGAAGGATTTTATGTGTTTTATTATTATTTTTTAGGGATTTGAGCAATTCAAGTGTTTTGGAGAGTTTGCAACACTTCGTAGTTAATTCGAACCAAATCGAAGGTGGTTTGAGCAATATAATTTCTATACCAACTTTGACCAATCATATCATGGTATTTTGAGATCAAAATATATTCATATTTGTTGTCAAATCGAATCTTATTGAATTATCTTTCCAACGGTATAAGACTCATTGCATTCCACTAAGAATTATGAAAGTTATGACATTTTGAGTGATTACTGCTCTTACTAGAAAACTGTCGTACCAGAGAATACTTTGTGCCAACTTCCGTTCCCATTATCTTAATGATCACGTTTGGGAATATAGCCAAATTAGATACCATTTTAAAGATCTCTGAACGATCTTAAGATCATATTGATCCAAGTTTTGGAGAAGAAGTTATTAGCAAAATATTGAAGACTGTGCAATCCAGAAACTTTCCTTATTTGCAACCTTCTATATTTGTTTTGAGAATTTAGGAAATGATTTTTGATTTTTGGATGTATTTTCCAGCATTTTGCAAGATAGAAAATTATTTACTTCATTTTATTTTATTTTGAATATTATTCCCTAATTTTTTTGGAAAAATATATTTCTAGAATTTAGGGTTTCTTACTTGTGCAAGTTGTCTACTTCAAGGCTATTTAAGCCTTATTTTGGACAGCTGCAAGCGGGTCCCCAATGTAATATTTCTAGATAATAGTTTTTAGAGTTATTCTTCCTTTTTCTATACTTTTCTTTTGGCACTATATCGAACCAATGATGAACCTTGGCTACATCATCATGATGAGCAGCTAAGGTAAGTGGTCCAATTCATAGGTCGGTGTAGCCAATTGAAATGTTAAGTTTTGTATGTCTATAATCAATTTTGCAATTGGACAAAATCGTACATGTGAATTAGATTTTGGTAAGATTTGATCTATATTTACTTTTATTTGCTTATGTTTTATTTTATTTATAAAAACACAAAACCCCCATTTTTAATTATTTTCTCCTTTGCCAATTTAATTTGAGAAATTGATATTCGGTTCCCTGAGATCGACCTAGTCCACTCAATGCTACAAGTAGCTTAAGATCGATTTATAAATTGTAATTTGACGAGCCTTCGAAAAGCTCGTGTCTATAGGCTATCAATTGATTGATATATGTGAATAAGAGATTCTTTTATCTTTATTGATTTTTTAGCATGTTTAAAGAAAACCAAAGCATGATCCATCAATATTAGGTGCTTAATGTGTGGGGATCAAAAGAGCTACCTCCATTGTATCAGTTAGGCCATCCATTGAGAAAATGCTATGGATAAGGGCCCTACAGTGGATGTGTGAAAGCTAGGATCGTGGTAATAAGGAAAAAGATAAGTTTGGGGGTGAGTAAACCTTGTAAAAAAAAAATGAACGAATGCTTAAACAGATTGCTCGATGTAGTGTGGGAAGGCTTGAGATTAGAACTTAGGGCCAATGTAAGGGAAAAACGAAGGAAAGTCTTAGTAAGACTATCTAAAGTTAGTAGAAACTAATCGAAAGGAAGTTACGCACACACACACGCAAGCAATGAGATAGATAGAATTTAAATTGCTTGAGGAATGATATGTTAAGACTTTATTATGTTGTTTTATGTCAATTAGATCACTGAGGCTTGAGTCATGATTCTTGTATTAAAATCTTGTGAAATTGTTATATTGGTTTTGTTTTGCTCGAGGACTACCAAAAATCTAAGTTTCTGGGTATTTGATAGCATGCATAAGTGTGCTATTTCTAGCCTTAGTTTTATGCTAGTTTTGTTATGATTATATGTGCTTTTCATGTGTTTTTATGTATATTTCTTAGAAACCGAGCATTTGGAGAAAACCAGAGAAAGATATTTAGACAAATTTGAGCAACTTAAGGCTGCTTGTGAGGACCCAAGTGTTGAAGATGAAGAACAAAGCTTGTGAGCCCGATAGTAACGTTGTAACGCCATATCAGCAGCCATTCAACCTTGGAGTGCAGCAGGCATGGCGTTGCAACGCTGCTTGTAGCATTGCAACGCTACTACAATTTGTAAAAAAGGAAAAAAGGGACAACGTTGCAATGCTGCCCCTCGCATTGCAACACTACCCATTGTCTATAAATATGAAGTTTGTGTTTCGTGCAAAGGGAGTCATTTTTTAGAGACCAGAACCCTAAATCGATTCATACACTATTTAAAGGCCTAGAGGAGATTTTTAGAGAGCCAAGGAGGAGACTCAAAGCTCGAGAACGAGTGTTTGCACGCAACCTTAGTCTAATCTCTTTCCCTTTAACTTTTCTTTTGGTTTTTAGGAGTTTTGTTATGGACTTTGATGTTGTTTATCTCTTTATTTAGACAAGAATGGTTGTATGTTTTAGAACTTGGTTGATTTTGTAATTGAATGCTTGAATTTACGTCTTTTATGCATCTTGATTTTATTGCTTAAACCTTTGGCCATGGTTTTGCACGTTAGGCTAGATTTAGCTCGAGAGAGTAAATTTATCCTTAGAACAATAGATGCATAACTAGATTTAATTTATTGCACGAGAGTGAGTAGATTAATTCTAGAAGCATTAAGAGAATCACCTAATGTCATGTTTAGTAATAGAAATAGACCGAGAGGTTGATTTATTGCTAGACATGAGTTCAATTGAGCTCGAGTGAGGATATTGATCACTTAGTAATTCTTGACTTAAGATTAATTGCATGTAATCAATTCTATATCTACAAAGTTGGGCTTAATTTAATCAACCATTATTTTTCTCAAAAATTGGACTCCAACCTTGTAAATAGTAGTTTAGATTTTATTTGTCTTTTTGATCATTCTAAAGTTTTATTTCTCTAAATAAAACTGGGCATAATTAGCTATGGTACTTAGTTAATCTAAGAACTTCAATTTCTGTGGATGACCCTGACTACTATTATTGTAAAATATTTAGAGGTCTGGCTTTTATAAATTTAATCTTGATAGGGCCATCGACAAGCCTCGCTATCAAATTTGCTCGATTCAGGACATACTTTAGAAATCATTCTATTGCAAAAAATTCACTTAGATTACTTCCTCGGCTATCTTAATCAATCATCATGCATTATAAATCATTCAACATGCTTAAGATCGAAAAAAAAATTGCTCAGAATTATTTGCTCATATATTGCTCAGAATTATCAGGATTGTACAGCACTATCCACCCCCAAACTTAAAACTTACATTGCCCTATAAACTAAATAAGGACAAAAATAGAATGAGTGAATGATACTGGCCTGATAAGATGGGAACGAGGTTACTCATTGCAACCGAGGTCTTGAAAAATGGGAACGAGGTTTACTTTTGGCACTCTTTTTCAAAAACAACCTACACTAGAAAAGAAAAACAACAAACAAAGTAAATAGGCTAGGGAAAGAAAAAGCTTGGGTTACCTCCCAAGAAGCGCTTTCTTTAATGTGTTCAGCTAGACTAGACTCAGGTGGTCTCTCAAGGTACATAGAAATTCTCCCATTTCTTTGGGACCCTCTTCTTGGAATCTACAAAATAGGCCAAAGCTAGTAGAAACACTAGCTTCTCGTGAGACTCTGAAGTAGAAATATTTTTGGTATTTTTAAATAAGAAAAACATAAAAGGAAAAAGATCAAAATAAGCAAACTCTGACACGAACTCATGAGAATAAGAAAAAGAACACTCATGATAAAGAGAAGAATCAAAAGATAAAATAGAAAAATGCCTTATAGCCTTAAACTCTACCTCCTGAACCTCCTCAACTAAGATAGGCTTATCATCTCTCTTATCCTCATCGACTCGATCCTGGAGTGTCTAAATACTCTAGCTCTTCTCCAATAACAATAATCCACTCTCTCGATTGCCCAACCTCAGTAGAATTGGAAGAATTATGCTCATGAAAAGTTATCAGTGAATCAGTGATCAAGTGACTCACTAGATATCCTACAGAAGTGGATTGTACTTCACTAACCTCCCTAGGGGTCTGGAGACTCTTAAACCTCTCATCAAACTGTAACCTCCTAAATCTAGTCTCTTCTATAAATTCTCTCAACATTCTCTCTAAGGAGGATTCTTCATCTAATTGGGCTTCTTGAAATAAATTAGGATATGGTTAATGGGTCCAAATGCATTCATCGTTACCATACATGGGACTTTCATAACTCATAGATTCGATATGATAATAACTCGGCATTTGATAACCATGAAATACATAATCTTCACTAATAGGCTCATGATCAAAGGAGTTATAACTAATGAAAAAAGAACTAGAAGGTGGTGTTGGTTCTTTAGGCTCAGATTCCCTAAAAGGCCACCCAAATCTATTAGAAGCTATTAAACAAAACAACAAATAATCACACAACTAGAAACACTGAACCAGGACTCAAAAGAAAAAAAAAACAAGCCAAATAAAAACAAAACAAAGATAAACCTCTAAATTAAAGAACAAAGAAGGAAACTATAAATATACACAATTTACACTCCAAATTAAAATCTAGCACTTTCACCACGATATTAATTAAACTAAAATATGTTAATCCCTGGCAACGGCGCCAAATTTGATAAGAGAGGATTGTCAAAGGCCCTATCAAGATTAAATTTATAAAAATTCGAACCTCTAAGTATTTTGCAATAATGGTGGCCAGGGTCATCCACGGGGATTGGAGTTCTTAGATTTAATTAAGTACCATAGTCAATTATGCCCAATTTTATTTAGAGAAATAAAACTTTACAGTGATCAAAAAGACAAATAAAATCTAAACTACTATTTACAAGGTTGGAGTCTAATTTTTGAGAGACATAATGGTTGATTAAATTAAGCACAACTTTTTAGATAAAGAATTGATTTCATGCAATTAATCTTAAGCCAAGAATTACTAAGTGATCAATATCCTCTCTCGAGCTCAATTAAACTCATGCCCAACAACAAATCAACCTCTCAGTCTATTTTCATTACTAAACATAGTATTAGGCTATTCTCTTAAGACCTCTAGAATTAATATATTCACTCTCGTGCAATAAATTAAATCTAGTTATGCATCTATTATTCTGAGGATAAATTTACTCTTTTGAGCTAAATCTAGCCTAACATGCAAAACCATGGCCAAAGGTTTAGACAATAATAATGAGATACATAAAAGATGTGAAAACATGCATTCAATTACAAATCAGCAAAAGTCTAAAACATACAACAATTACTTATCTAAATACAGAAATAAACAACAATTGATTCCATAACAAAGCTCCTAAAAACCAAAAGAAAAGTAAGGGAAAAAGAGAATAAACTAAGGTCGTGTGTCAACACTTGTTCCCAACGTGAAGTCCATGATCTCGAGCCTTGAGTCTCCTCCTTAGCTCTCCAAAGGTCTCCTCTAAGCCCTTATACAGTGTATGAATCAATTTAGGGTTTTGGTCTCTCAAAAACAGCTCCCCTTTGCACGAAACACAAACTTTAGGGTTTTGGTCTCTCAGTCCCCTCTCTCATCCTTCCCTCTCATTCTCGTCCCCTCTGGTGTTCAGTGTTTTTCTCTTTCAAATAAATAAATAAATTAAAAACAATATCATTTAAGATTTTAAATAAAAAGGGAGATCAGACTGAGAAACGAGAGATAAAATGAGGGGTTTTGATATTTACTTTATTTCTTATTTGAAATTGGTTAGAAATTATCATTTGATGAAAGAGAAAGGAGAGAAATAAATAGAATTGGGAGAAAAAGGGAGAGAAATTAAAAAAAAAAAAAAAAACTCTTGATGAAAAAGGATGTGAGAGAAAAAAACACTAAACTCTCGATGAAAAAAGAGGGGTTCATTTTTTTTTCTCAATTTCGCTCTCGCTCTCAACCTCTAATATCACTCAATTTGTGCTATCTTAATCCTACTAATTTAGCTAATTTTATGCTTAATTTGTGAGATTTGACAGTATTTTATGTTGATTTTACAAAAATCGAACTAAAGGAGCAAAACTAGAGTTCGAGTGTAATATGGATGGTCTTAGAGCTAAATGGACGATATAATTGAAGATCAAGAAGACAAGAAGAGAGTTTTTGCATAAGAACTCGAGGGGAGAACATCAGGACCTTACTTTGGGCTTTTTGACACCTTATTTTAACTGCCAAATCCTATAGCAAGCGTCGATACCCTGCCCTATCACGTCTCGATGCTCAAAATGCACATAGATCTGTATTTCCGTCTGGAGCGTTGAGATGCTCCTTAGAGACGCTACAAATAGCGTCTCAACGTTATACCCTCGGATTTCTTGGCCTCTTTTTCTTCTTTGTTTCACATGGCTTCTCAAATTAAGTTCCGTTGGTTCCATACTTGCCATGGTAGCTCCAAAATCTCCGATTTTTCTCCCATTGCTCAGTAGCTAAAATTTAAATAATTAAACTCGTGAAATGCATTAAATAAAATATAAAGACTAATAAAAGTAAAGCCTAGGAATAACACATTTTGTGTGCTATCAATAGGCCAATTCTCTTCATTCCAAAGAATCCCATCTACCAGCAGATCAAGCATCTAGTTTTGGAGAGCACAATTGTACTTTGAAGATTTAGAGAGTTTTGTTTTAGTTCTTTTCTTTTGTATCAATCAAACTCATGTTGAATTTTGGTCTTCTCATCACGATGAGCGACTAAACTTCATGTTTCTAATTCAAGGGTCGGTGCTATTCCGATTGTAATATTGTGAGGCCCTGAACTATTTTGTTATTTCTTTTTCTAATATGAGTGTTCTTTATTTCCTATTATATTTTATAAGCATGCAATTTCAATTAAATTGATGCTTTAGTTGTTATTGAATGTTTATCTACTATGCATGAAATTTGTGATATGCAATTGTCATAAATTAATGCTTGATTTTAGTAGCAATAGGGTTGATTTTAATCATGCATCACCTTTCCATATTACATAGCTTGCATGATAGACTCTAGGAAATAAAAGAAGTGAAATTAATTAGGTTGTAGTTATCTCACCTAATTAGTCTTGTCTTAGTCATCCCATTAATCTTAATGTTGTTCTTGAATTAATATGGAATGCTATCGTGCCCAGTTAACTAGATAACAAGATTTGATTATAATGCTAGGTTAGGGTCAATTAAATTAGGGGAATTTAAACTTATCACGGCTATTCCGAATAAGTAGACAAAGTATTGGGATAGAAAAATATAATTTACTTTTGAAAGCCTATGATCAATATTACAATTGGATGTGCCCTTGAATTAGAATTTGTTAAGATTCACATTTTCTCCCTTGCAATTATTCTTTATTATTTTTTTTGTTGCCAAAATCCAGACTGGGATACTCACCTAGCCTTCATGTGACAACAATGGTGAATTTGTAGTTCAGGGGAAGAACATGGACCTACAATACAAGTGAAACCTATGTATCAATGTCGTACTTGTCACACAGGCTCTGATGCTTAAGTTAGCTGGGAGTTTTTAAAGAGTGTACCAAGAGTTATGGAGAATGAGTGAACTTACCTTTCTTCTCTTGAGAAGAGAGCTTAAATACTCCTCTTTTAGGGCTTTTAGAGGATTCCTCATAGGAATAGGATGAAAAATGACCAAATTGGGCTGGATGAAGGTTGTTCAAGCCAAGAGCTGAAGAGACAAGGCCTAAAAGAGGGCCTCGTAGTGAGGTCAACCTCAGCCTAGGCCGAAGCCAACCAGGTACTTAATCTCCAGCCCAAGTCTGCTCCTCGTTCCTTTCTTGCGTTGACTTCGTTTCGGCTTGGTTTTAGGCCATTGTGATTAGTATTGGGGGTTTTTAGCTCTGCTTTGTCTTTAATTTATGTGATAGGGCCTTTCTAGGACATAGTGATGAATCCGTGGCAAATTATGAGGAAAAAGGCCGGAGCAGTGATAGCACCAATTTAGTGCTATATTATTGCCCAATTTTTAGCTAGCTTTATGGTGATTTATGAGCTTTTATGTGGAATTATTTTATATTTCAGGAAATCGAGCAAATGGAGCATATATTTTAATCTTGGAGCAACTATTTTGAAATTAGAGCAAAAAGTGGTGCAAATTGAGGCTAAGGATGGAAATGGACTCAAGGTGGGCATGCAATCCCGAGAGGATAACGTATAGACCCTGAAATTGCATCTAGACGCTAGGCATTTGGTGTTCAATCCTAGAGCAAGCATCTTGATGCTGCCCTATGGCGTCTCGACATTGCAAAAACACGGAGGGTGCAAGTTCCGTCCGTAGAGTCTCGACGCTACCTGCGAGCGCCTAAGAGAAACATTGTCGTTTCGAACAACGTCTCAACATTGTGTCGATTTCTAGACTTAAGTTTAGCTTATATTTTGCAGAAATGGAGAGGCAATTTGGGGGTTTTATACCCTAATCCACGAATTGAGAAGGTTTAGAGGGGTTCAAAGCTTATTCGGAGCTGAATTCTTGAAGATCTAATGCTCGAGTCTCGTGGAGATCGTAGTAGTAGTGATGAATCAACACGTAACATGTTTTGCCTATGTTTTTCCTTGTATTTCTCTGCTGTAATTGATTGTTCTTAGATGGATTGTGGTTGTAATGCATTGAGTTTTGTTGTATTTTGATTAGCTTGTAGAGTTTAGGGATTAATCAAGCCATTGGACCATGTAATTGAGATTAATTGGGAGATTCTGCAATTGATTTAGCAACATACCTTATGCAATGTGTTTAATGCTTTGAATCTCTTGATCAAAGCCTACAAAGAAGTAAGAGTGATTTACATGTTAGTCCTGCTAACCCACTTGTGGAAAGTACAACCATATCACTTAGGAGTTGGAAGAAGTTTAGGGAACCCAAACAAAAGTTGGAGGACCCGCCTAACACGAGCAAGGAACTGGATATTAAGGAAGAGGTGGCTGAAGAGGAGGAAGCACCCCAAGAACTTGATTCAGGGAAGTTTTATGATCCTATACTCTTTGTTCTTAATAGAAAATCGTATCCTAAGAGATTTCAAAAGAATAAAGTAGATGATGATTTTGCTAAATTTCTCGAGCAATTCAAGAAACTTCACATTAATATACCTTTTGTTGATGCACTTGGACAGGCACCAAAATATACGAAGTTCATGAAAGAAATTTTAGCAAACAAGAGGAAATTTGGTAAGGACGAGAGAGTGCAGATGACTGCGGAGTGCAGTGCCATCATTCAGAGGAAGCTACCATAGAAAATGACCGACCCAGGGAGTTTTACTATCCCTTGTGTTATTGGTAATGTTTATATTAAAAAGGCACTTTGTGATTTAGGGGCGAGCATTAACTTGATGCCTCTCAATGTTTTCAAGAAACTAGGCGCAACGGAGCTTAAACCGACTAGTATTGTGCTTCAGTTAGCAGACTGTTCTCTGATGTACCTAAAAGGTATTTTAGAAACTGTTTTAGTTAAAGCTGATCAGTTTATTTTTCCTGTAGACTTCATGATTCTGGACATGGAGGAGGACACTAAGATTCCTATCATCCTGGGGAGGCCATTTTTGGCGACATGATGCATTCTGATCGAGGTGAACACATGAACTTTGACTCTACAAGTGAACAATGAACAGGTAGTGTTCAACATGTTTAGGGGATTGAAACACCTTGACGACGTTAGTTCATGCCATGTGGTAGATATTGTGGATAGTGTTGTTGATGAATGTGTAGAGTTAGTATCTATTCCTCATAAGTTTGAGATTGGCATGCTTATTTGAGAATTTAAATTCAGAGCATGCTTATTTGTGTGATGACGTTTTTTAGGCACCCATAGGGCCTAGTAAGAAGGGGGAAATTATTTTTGAGTTTGTTTGTGCACAAGTTGACACACCCTCTCTTGAGTGAAAGCAATTGCTTGCTCACCTGCATTATGCTTTCTTAGGTGACTCTTCTACCTTTCCTGTAATTATTTCTACTGAGTTAAATAAGGTAGAAGAGGGAAAGTTGTTAAGTGTATTGCGTGCACATAAGTAACCCTCTATTGTTATGCATAAGATTTTAATGGAGGATACCTTTACTCCCACTGTTGAGTATCAAAGGAGACTTAACCCCATCATGAAGGAAATAGTTAAAAATAAGGTGATGAAATTATTAGATGCATGAATCATATTTGCTATATTTGATAGTCCTTGAGTGAGTTCTGTGTAGGTCGTACCTAAAAAAGGAGGGATGAAGGTCGGGAAGAATGGAAGGATGAAGCAATCTTGACCCGAACAGGGACTGGATGGTGTGTGTGCATTGACTACAGGAAGTTGAACAATGCCACCAAAAAGGATCACTTTCCCCAACCTTTCATCGACCAGATGCTGGACAGGTTAGTAAGTTATCCTTACTATTGTTTTCTTTATAGTTACTCAAGTTATAATCAGATCACAATTCTAACAGTGGTAGGTGTTTCACAATTTTATATTTATATTCTCTCAATTCTAGAAATAATATAGATTTGTTTCCGTCAATCCTAAAATTGAGATTTTAAATTATATTATTTTATGAATATTTTACAATTTTGTTAAAGACTTGTTTTCGTCAATTTTAAATTTTAATTGAAGATTTGTTTTTCAAGCTTAATAAAATATTTTTTTTTATATAATTTAAGATTTTATTTTTCTAACTAATCAATGTAATGGATTATCTAAAGTTTGATTAAATCGAAAATAATATATTCTTTGAAGTAAATATCAAATATTTATGCTATTTTAAAATAATTATGTTCAAAATGAATAAATATTTTTTAACTCCATTCAAAATGAATATCATATATACATTTATTCATATTACTATATATTTATGTTATATTGTAATAATTTTATTTTATTAAGTTTGGAAGGAGAAATCGTTTATCTTTTTACTTTGAATATGATTAATTTGAA
Source organism: Trichosanthes truncata (assembly GCA_033996785.1). Lineage (NCBI taxonomy): Eukaryota > Viridiplantae > Streptophyta > Magnoliopsida > Cucurbitales > Cucurbitaceae > Trichosanthes > Trichosanthes truncata. The sequence continues at coordinate 27,650,309 of JAWPNB010000004.1, read as the reverse complement.
AATCAAAATTTTTTTAATACGTTAACCTTTTTAAATACTAATTTCTTAAATTGTAATATGGGAATAGTTTAAAATATGTTTTTCTTATCTTTAAATCATAAAATTATATATTTTTTAGCTATTAATAAAAAAACACAAGCTACAAAAAGATAAGATTGTTATTTGTTATAAGTAATTTTTGTTTAAACGTAAAAAAAAAAAAATTTAGATGACATGTGGAGGAAGTGAGATAAGGAGATTTTTATTAATTAATTTTTTTTAATGTAGTACTCTAATTACCATTAAGAATTTCAATTTAAATAATAATATCATATTTTAAACATTCATATATAATTTATATTTAAAAAAGAAAATTATAGAATAAAAAGAAAAATATTTTTGTTAAAAATTTATTAAAATTATAGGGTAAAAATAAAAATATTTTTTAATAATTATTTATATTTAATTAGTAATTAGTAATAATGACGAGAAAATTTATATAAAAAATAAATAAAAAATTTTAAATTAAGAAATTAAAAAAATATATGTAAAAGAATAGAGAGAGAAAGGAAATGAGAGAAGAGAGAGAGGTAGGAGTGAGGTGAGGTAAAGAAAAAGGAGATAGGAAAGTAGTGGGTAGTTTGAGGAGGAGTTAATAAGTTTGAGGGACCCACACTAAGGAGCTAGAGGGGAGTTAATAAGTTTGTGGGACCCACAATAGGAGTTAAAATAGCCTTGGGCCAAACAAGGAGTTGGGAACTCCTCCCAACTCCACTCCCCCCAAGTCCTCAATCCAAACACCCCTTAAGGGAGTTCGTAGCTTCTTAGGACACACATGGTTTTATCGTCGATTTATTAAAGATTTTTCTAAAATTACTAAACCCCTGTGTAATCTTCTTGAAAAAGATGCGCCTTTTGTTTTCAATAATGATTGCATGCTAGCATTTAATGTTCTTAAGGAAAACTTGATTTCTACACCTATGATAGTAATACCTTATTGGAGTCAACATTTTGAGATTATGTGTGATACTAGTGATTATACGTTAGGAGCAGTCTTAGGACAACGTAGAGATAAATTCTTTAGGGCAATTTATTATGCAAGTAGAACTCTTGATAGTGCTCAACAAAATTACACTACTACTGAAAAAGAGATGCTTGCTATTTGTTTGCTTTTGACAAATTTATGCCTTATTTTCTTGGTTCAAAAATTATTGTGCACACTGATCATGTTGACATTCGTTATCTGTGCAATAAGAAAGACTCGAAACCTTGTTTAATTAGGTGGATTCTTTTGTTGCAGGAGTTTGATTATGAGATCAGGATAGGAAAGCTGTGAGAATGTTGTGGCAGATCACTTGTCCCGACTGGATCATGAGTCTGATGTCCAGACCTTTCCTATAAAAGAAAACTTTCCTGACGAACAGTTGTACGTAGTTAAGTCTTATTTTCCCTGGTATGTTGATATTGTGAATTATCTTGCTTCAAGGAATCTGCTTCCTAACTTGAATGTTCAGAGGAGAAAGAAGTTTTTGCATGACACGAGATCCTACCTATGGGACAACCCATTGTTGTTTAAGGTATGCTCTGATCAGATCATTAGAAGGTGTGTGCCTATGGAGGAAGTGGGCAAAATTTTGCATGATTGCCACTTTTCTCCATATGGTGGACATTTCGGTCCCACGAGAACAGCTGCAAGAGTACTTCAATCTGGTTTTCATTGGCCTAGTCTATTTAAGGACTGTTATACCTTTGTGAAAACTTGTGATAGGTGTCAGAGGGTAGGTAATATTTCTCGTCGTCATGAAATGCCCCTAACCACTATTCTAGAAGTTGAGTTATTTGATGTTTGGGGTATAGATTTTATGGGTCCCTTTCCGTACTCTAATGGTTATCTGTATATCTTGGTTGTTGGTGATTATATCTAAATGGGTAGAAGCTATAGCAACTAAGACTAACAATGCACATGTTGTATTAAGATTCTTACATAAGCACATATTCACTAGATTTGGTACACCATAGGCTATTATTAGTGATGAGGGGTCTCGTTTTTGCAATAAACTGTTTGATTCATTGATGTCCAAGTATGGTGTTAGACACAAGATATCTTTAACTTATCACCCTCAGACAAATGGACAGGCTGAAATTTCTAACAGGGAGATTAAGTAAATCTTGGAGAAGACACTTAAGACAAATAGGAAAAATTGGGCATTGAAGCTGGATGATGCTCTATGGGCGTACAGAACGGCCTACAAAACACCAATAGGTACTTCACCGTATCAGTTGGTGTTTGGGAAGGCCTATCACTTACCTTTAGAGTTAGAGCATAAGGCATACTGGACAATCAAGAAGCTGAACCTTGACCCACAAAAAGCTGGAGAACAATGCCTACTTCAATTGAATGAACTAGAGGAGTTCAAAACCCAGGCATATGAGAATGCCAAGTTGTACAAGGAGAAGACGATGAGTGGCATGACAAGATGATTCAGAATCGTTCTTTTGTATCTGTCAACAAGTCCTTTTGTTTAACTCACAGTTGCGTTTGTTTCCAGGTAAGCTTAAATCAAGGTGGTCAGAGCCTTTCACAATCAAAGAGGTCTTCTTCCATAGTGTAGTCGAGCTCATGGATAGCAAAGGCAAGACATTTAAAGTTAATGCGCAAAGAATCAAGCACTATTGTGGTGTGGAAGAAAGACATTTGGAGAAGATTATCTTGGGAGATGAATGAGATGTGCTAATGCACCAACGAGCAATCGACGTTAAAATTTTGCGCTTCCTAGAGTCACCAGGGGTCAAATCCTCTTTACTCGCTTTCTTTATGTTTGCAGTAGTTAGTTAGTATAGGAGTTATGTGTTGATCTAATGCTCCCGCTTTTCTATCCTTTTGTAGGTGCTCGTTATTCAGCCGTGCTCTCTTACGTTGCATAATGGATTATTGGCCGACAATGGACTTCTTCATTTTTCAAGGCAATTTCGTTCTCCTTTTATTGATTGGTCCTTAAGCATGTTTAGTTGTGATATGGGATACATTGAGGACAATGTATAATTCAAGTGTGTGGGGATGTGCTTCGTTGTTCTGTTGTGATTTTATTCTTTGGAAAAGTTTGTTGTTGCTATGTGGAAATCTGTGTGCTTGAGTGGACTGATGATGTAATTGCAAGCTGTGATTAAGATGATTTAGGATTCTTGTCTAATTAGCATGAGTGATTAAGTTATTGAATTATGTGAGCATGTTCTGGATTTCGAAGAAATTTTAAAATTTTTTATGATCATCTATTGCATTTGTGGAGTACTTTATGCCTACCTATGTTGGGTTTTGCAAGCCTATAACACGGTTATAGTCTTTAGAAATTCGTTGTCACCCCGATAGACTTAAGGTTTGATTACAATGTGATCTTGCATATTTGTAGGTAACACTATACTTAGGATTTTATTGTTTATTTGCATGCACTGGGAAGATAGAAAATTCTGAGAAAATAAAAACATGAAATGAAAAGAAAGAAAAGAAGTGGTGATGTGCTTAATGTTCTTAAGGATTAAAAGAGCTGCCTCTGCTGTGACCAGTTAGTCCACTCATTGAGTGAGTGCTCTGGGCAAGGGTCCATGCAGTAGATGTGCGAAAGCTAGTGCCCTTGAGTGAAAAGAAAATGTTTTTGCTAGTGTAAAGGACATCCAGTAAATTTAGGCATCCTAGTTAAGTTTTACCTTCGGATTATGTAAGTGAGCTAGATGATTGACTCTTAGGGCCAGTGTAGGGGGAAGATGAGTGGAGGAGTCTATAACGTTTTTTGGGTTAATAGGAACCTAGATAAGGAAGGCTCTACACATATGTTGTAAGGGATGAGATGATAATTTTTTATAATTTCTTTGATTGGAAATATGTGTTTGTTGTGATTCTTTAGTTTGATCTTTAGGCTAATTAGAAGATTGAGATTAGAGTTGCTGCTTGTGACTACTAAGTTCGCTTTGCTTTTATTTTGTTTTGCTCGGGACTAGCAAAAGTTTAAGTCTAGAGGTATTTGATAGCACTAATTTAGTGTTATATTATTGCCCAATTATTAGCTAGTTTTGTGGTGATTTATGAGCTTTTATGCGGAATTATTTTATATTTCAGAAAATCAAGCAAATGGAGCGGATATTTTAATCTTGGAGCAACTATTTTGAAATTGGAGGCTAAGGATGGAAATGGACTCAAAGTGGGCATGCAATCCCGAGAGGATAGCGTCTAGACCCTGAAAATGGCGTCTATACGCTAGGCATTTGGTGTTCAATCCGAGAGCAAGCATCAAGACGTTGCCCTGTGGTGTCTTGACGTTGCAAAAACACAGAGGTTGCAAGTTCCATCCATAGCGTTGATAAAGAATTTGTCAAAAGGCTCTATCAAATATATTTATAAACCTAAATCGCTAAAATTTGCAATAATAATGGTCAGGGTCGATCACAGGGATTGAATTTCTTAGTTCATTTAAGTACTGCAATTGCTCTCACTTAACTTTATTTAGAGAAGAAATCAAATGCAAACAAGCTAAACTAAAAAGTTAACCTAGAAAGCAAAAGAAAAATGGAGACACAATAGGAGAGAAATATCCTAGGGAATCAATTTCACCAATTAGACTTATAGAGAAAACTACCAAGATTTGTCATGCAAATATTCCATAAGCCGAGAAGTGAGGATATTAATTGACTTTTTCAAGCACAATTAACTCTCATGCAATGTTATAAACCTAATATCTCTATTTAGATTTTAATAGCATGCAAGGCATTAAGCAACTTCTTTTAAAGGCTTCTAAGAGAATTCTCCACTTTCATGCAAGAATTTACAAATAGTCATGCAATTAAGTTATAGCCTAAACCAGACTTTTCCAAGCACAAATTCAGACCAATAAAACAAATAATACATGATCAAGAGATTATAAACATTAAATACATAAAAGCATGAATGAAACAAATGCATTCAATCAAAATATTTAGTCAATTAAAACCTCAAGTCTAACAGTTACATCAAAACTCTAAGATAAAAAGATTTTAATCCAAAGTTTCTAACAATTAAGCAATTAATTCAATTAATATAAAAATCTCAAGTATTAGGAACAAAGATACTTAAATTCATACAATAAAACCTCTAAGTTTCTAATTTACAGCCACAAAACAGAAACTAAAACTAAAGAAAAAGGAAGAAATTAGCAAACGATGGTCGATCCCACATTCCTGTCGTGATCTCCACGTCCCAAGAGCTCCGAATCTTAAAAAATGCTCCACAAATGCTCTCAATTGCTCCCTAAACCCTTAATTTTAGCTTGGAATCGAGATTAGGGCTAAAACTCTCGTATTGGCCTCCCAAAATGATGTTTATATAGAAAATTATGAGGTAGCATTGAGACGCTATAAGTAGTGTCTCAACACTACAAAAAAGATGGTGCGCGCATGTTTCTTAGCGAAAAACAACATTTTTTAGTTTTCGTAGCGTTGAGGTAGACAACACTGACCATTTTTTCTATATCTCTACGCTCGGGTGTCCGAATGACCACCGACTTGATGCGTTGGAATCGTGATTCAATGTAGAATCTCTTAGAATGTGCCTTATGCTCAAATAATATCTTTAATCTTCTTGAATATTCAATTAAGCTTCATAAGGCTCCAATATCCACCAAAATACTCCTGAACACTCGGTTTTTCTCCTCAAGCTCGGTTTCTACGAAATTAAGAGAAATAGGCATAAAAGATCACAAAATCATCACAAAGCTAGCATAAATAATAGGAAATAAGATAGCATAATTACATGGTATCGAGTGTCGAGACGCTACCTGGGTATGCCTAAGAGAAACGTTGTCGTTTTGAACAGCATTGTTCCAAGCATCTCGACACTATGTCTATTTCCAGACTTAAGTTTATAGCTTCTGTTTTGCAGAAAGGGGGAGCCAATTTGGGAATTTTACACCCTAATCCACGAATTGAGAGGGTTTAGAGAAGTTCGGGGCTGATTCAGAGCAAAATTCTTGAAAATCTGACGCCCAAGGCTAGTGAAAATCATAGTGGTAGTGATGGATCAATGCATAACATGTTTTGCCTTTGTTTTTCCCTGCATTTCTCTGTTGTGATTGATTGTTCTTAGATGGATTGTGGCTGTAATGCATTGAGTTATGTTATATTTTGATTAGCTTACAAAGTTTAGGGCTTAATCAAGCCATTGGACCATATAATTGATATTAATTTGGGGATTCGACAATTGATTTAGCAACTTACTTTTATGCAATGTGTTTAATGCTTTAAATCTCTTGATCAAAGATTTAATGTCATGTTGATTTATGTTATTGCTTGACTAAGAATACATAAATTAGAGTTTAATTGCATAATGGTTGATGTTTGGACAAGACAGTGATAAAAGCATCGATTAGGGTCTCTGATAAGGTTCGTTAATGCTAAACCTAATTAATTAATGAGACGGACACGTGAACTAATTAATTATGTTTGAGAATTGGATGAGCTCGACGGAGGATTCCTTGATAATTGTACCTTTAGACGCAATTAAATTGCCTAATTAATTGCATAAAAACCCATTAATGTCAATTATGGTCCATTAGGTGGGATTAATGTCCTAAACTTGGCCTTGTTATTTGTGCTCCCAATTTATTTGAATGCCTTTATTTGTTTGTTTCTTTAATTCTTGTGTTTTATGACTTTAGCATTTTTTTCCTTAAATAAAATTAGATGCGAGTAAGTATAGTAATTAGTTGATTAAACCTATCCAATTCTCTGAGGATTTAATACTCGGTAATATTTACCATTATATATTACTTGATCGTGTGTGCTTGCGTGGCCACAAACAAGCGGGCTGAATGAGGACCAGGGATCACAAAGGAGTTGGGCTGACCCTTTGGTGGGGCCGGCCTCAGCCTAGACTGAGGCTGGCTCGGGAACTTGGGCTTTGGGCCTAAGTTACCTCCTTCTAATTGTCTTGGAGGCCTAGTTCCTTTTGCCCTTTGGTTTGTTTTGACCTATCTCGTCCTGTATTGAGTTCTTCTTTGCATATTTGCTCTTCCACTTCCTTTATATTTCAAAATTGTCCTCATTACCCATAACATTAGCCCCCACTCTCTAATTGGAGTTGTTGGTGTGACTTATTGATTATGAGCCTAAAGTATGGGGTCCAATTTGATAGTATAATCCTTTTATCGGTTTTAAATATAACGCTCTTGAGCGCTCCAAAGTCTTGCTTTGGATCATCCTTAGGATTTACTTGTCGAACCCCGTGGGGTTGGACTCAGTCTTCCATAGGTCTGAAATTATCTTCTGAGAAGATGAATATCGATTCCACTAGAGAAAATTTTAGGTTTAGAGTCTTTCTCTTAGAAAGATGAAAATCAATTTCTTGGGAGGCTATTTAATACTCTTATCTTAGAAAGATGGAGATCGATTTCTAAGGAGTAATTCATTTATCAAGTGGTATTCCCTTTGTAGCTTCCGACCTCTCGTGATAAAAAAATTCACCTCGACCTTGGCCTCACAAGCTAAGGCCGAGGTGGTATGATTGGATCTTTTACTCCATTTCTTCGTTCTTCTAGACTTATAGGGTTTCTAAGTTGCTTTTATGGCCGAACTCTTTCTTTATTGGGACAACCATAATCAATTTGTAGCTTTCAGAAAGTCCCCTGTCCATGTTCCCCGGCTAAAAAAGTCCATGCAACATTGTTTTGTATATAGGTGCTTTTTTGTTTAATAGGGAAGCATATCCCCTAAGTAGCTCCTTAGTCAAGGAGGAAGTTGTTGTAACAATCTCATGCTTGAGTACACACATTTTTACTATATGAAAAAAAAAAAAAAAAAAAACTATTATTGACTTAATACTCAAATAAAGTATATTCTGCATGAATTGAAAAGAAAGAAAAGAAAACTTTCCCATCTAATTGAAAAGGAAAATAGAACTTCTAGAATTCCACTGGGGAAAAGTTGAACTTGATCATGTTAGGATCAGCCTCAACCATGTTGTGGTCAGCCTCAACCATGTGGTGAAGAGGAGCGACTTCTTTCGTCTATTTGGCTTCCTTTAATGCTGTAAAGTTGCATTCTCTTGAGACCTTTTGCTCCCCTTTCACAGATTCGCTCCCATTTGGAGTTGGAAAATTCAGCAATTAATGGAAAGTTGAAGCTACAACTTTGAGCTCATGCAAGGTGGGTATTCCTAGTATGGCATTATATGTTGTCATGCAATCTACAACTAGGAAGTTAATCATTTTGGTTACTGTATTCTGTCCACTTCCAAAGGTCACTAGAAGTTCTATGGTACCCTCAGAAATTACCTTTTCTCCCCTAAATCCAACTAATGATGTTAAACTTAACTTTAGTAGTTCCTTTCCCAACCTCATTGCATTGAATGCATCAAAGGATAAAACATCAACTAAGCTCCCACCATCAATAAGGATCCTATGGACTTTCACATTTGCAATTGGTAAGGTAACTACCAGGGCATCATTATGGAGCTAAAGTATGGTTGCTGCTTCAGCCTTTGTGAACTTCAGACTTTGGCTTACATCTCCTAAGTGGACAGAATACATACCTCTATGCTCACACTCAAATCGGGATTTTCTGGCAATTGCTTTTCTTTTTCAACTCGAGTCTCCTCCAATTGGACCTCCAAAGATGGTTTTGATCTCCCATGGTAGCTCGTCATCTAGTCGGCCTTAACCATTGTTGGTCGGCCTCGCCTCTTCTGGTCATCTTTTGGAAGATAGTTTTGCAAGTATCCTTCTCTAATCAGAATCTCGATCTTATCCTTCAACTGAAAATAGTCTCGAGTTGTATGTCCATGATCTCGATGGAAAAGGCAGTATTTGTTTGGTTCCCTCTTCTCTGCAATAGTTCTCATCTTCTTTGGATATTTGACTAGCTCCGAGTCTCGAATTTCCATCAAAATCTTCTCTGGAGGGATCGTGGTAGGAGTATATTTGTCAAAATTTTCAAAGTGGCCAACCCTAGGATCTGGTTGGCCTCGGCCTCCTTCCCGATCCTCCCTCTCTCTTTTCTTTGATTGAGAATGTGTGCTCTCTCCAATCCTCTCTTGATCATAGGACTTGTCAATCCTCGATCTACCTTCTGTAGTTGCTGCTTTCGATCTCAGCAACTCATCTGCATTCATATACTTTTGTGCTCTTGTTTTGAATTCTACATATGAGGTCGGTTCCTCCTTACCTATAGAGCAAATGAGCCTTTTGTCTTGAAGTCTAGTTACAATGGCAATCAAGGTTGCCCCCTCAGTGTATCCTTCGATATGTAGAGCCCATTATTGAATCTAGCAATGTATTCCCTCAAGCTCTCTTTGGGTCCCTACTTAATGGTGAGCAGGTGCATCTGTAGCATGTGTTGATCTTGAGCCCCCAGAAATTGTGTAACAAAGGCTTAGGCTAGATCTTTGAAGGAGGCAACTGACTTCCCCTTCAATTTTCTAAACCATTCTTTTGTTGGGTCCAGTAAGGGTGAAAGAGAAAGCACAACATCAAATTGTTCTGAAACTCCATGGAGTTCCATCCACGATCAATAAGTGTCTAGGTGTTCTATTGAATCACTTTTACCATCATAAAGCTTCATAGTAGGTACTTTGAATTTCTCAAGTACCTTGTACTTCGTGATATTATTAGTGAATGGTGGATCTATTTGTTTGATTAAGACTTCTAGGTCAAAACCCTCAACTTCTCGAAGTCTTTGAACGTTTTCTTGGATAGCCCTCAACCCTGTTTGAATTTTCAGAAGCTCGACATTCTACGGTAGAGTCTCGCTCTAGCCTCGACCTCGACCTTGTCCTTCAACCTCCATTTTTCTTTGGCTGGCACTTCCTTCGATGACTTGAATCACGGATTTCAATCCTCTCACCTTGCTTGTCTTGGTGTGCTCATCATGTTGTGGTTTTCTTAATTGATTCTCATCAAGGGTTAGATTATCCTTTGGCTTTAGGACAGAGAAGTTTGTTTCACTCACTTCCTCCTTCACCATTGGGGCTTTTCCTTTGGCAAGGTCTCTCACCAGTATATCTTCTTGAGCTTTCGTTGTTGGATTCTATTTGTCTATAATGTCTAGAATCCGAGCAAGATTTTGGTCCATCTCGTCCATCCAAAGCGTAGAATTTGTTCCATTGGGGAGAGACTGAGGAGGGGTGGTCGGCCTCGTCCTTCGTGGATGATGGTCATCATCTGAATATTCTCCATCGATGTTTCGATGGTTTCCATTGACTCGATTGCTCACCGTTTTTGATCTCATATGCAGGTTTTGAAGGAAATAATCGAATTAAACCCACAGCATAAGCGTTGGAATGGACTTTTATTTTATTTTAGAATTAAAATATAAACTTAAGGTTAAACATAAACCATACTTTGAAAATAATATGGAGAATATTCTGGCGGGTATTTTTCTCCTTGTACTCCAACTCCAATGAGGTTAAACTCCAAGACTTCCACAAAGTCTTCCATGCTATAACTCGAACAAAGAACCAAAGAGGTTTGTTGGAACTTTCTTTAAAATAGAAAGAGGGAGTGAAAGGAGAATTTCAAGAGTTCTTTTCTCTTGTGAAGAATGCACACAATGGCTCACCCCTAGGGTCCTATTTGTAGTGATCTAGCACAAATAATTAAATAATATATTTTAATATCTAATATATTAAAATATATTTATCTAATCAATTTGAATCTTATTCAAGCCTTTCCAAATTTTCCTACGACATCTATTTCCTTATTTGAATCTAATTCAAGATTAATAAATATCTTTTCTTTAATGTATCTTAATACATTAATAATTTCTTTGATATTTAATGTATCATATACAATAAATATGTTTTTCCTTATTTAATATATCAAAATATATTAAATTTTAATTTGAACATTTCAAAAAAATTTCTCAACGAAATTTATCCCTATTTGTTCATATGAGGTAGGAAGGCTTCCTTATGGACCTACAGATTACAAGCTCCAATTATACAAAATCAATTAATTAGTTTTCATTCATTAACTATTGGTCACTCCATAATAGACCTAGAGTTGCACTCTTATGCACTGTAGGGCAAATTGTGTCCATGGATATAATCACTACATGCAAGTCGATCATTCACGAGTTGTTCGTAATTACAACTGGGTCAAAAGTCTATTTTACCCCTGTAATTACATCATGCACCTTAAGTACCACTGATCCTCTAATGAATAATTTGTTTATGAGCCAATCATAAACTAAATCCATCTCGGGCTAGTGAGATGGTGGGACCCCATTGTTCAAGTCGCGAAATCAACACTTAAGGGAACTACTCACTACTTACCCTATATGGAAAGGAGTTTCCATCTTGTGAGATTATGTTCCCAGCTCCCTATTTGGTCAAGTTTCCAAAATGGTAGGCTTATTGAATCGGCTACAAAAGCCATTCTCACCCATGCAAATCAAAGAACAAGCCATCACAGACAGGAGTTCATGTGTAATGCCCCGCGTTATAAATTAGCCTATTTTAGAAGTGATTAGGCTTAGTCGTTAGTTACAATTCTAGTTTGAAAATTAGAATTTGAAGTTAATCTCTATGTTCGATAAATTAAGTTTCCATAATTTTGGAGAAAGAGATTTTTTAATTAAATCTTTAATTCCAAGGTTCTAGAATTTAATTTTAGATCTTATTTTCAAGTTCAAAAGGAACTCAAATCCTCTATTAAGTAGATTTCAACCCAAATCTTTTAGGTTCTTTTTTTGGAGTTTTATTTTTGGTAAATAGTAGAATTTTGGAAATTAGGAGATTATAAATTTTTCCTCTCCTCTTTTTGTTTAGGGATTTTATTTATTTAGAGAATTAGAGAAACTAGACAAAAAAAAAGGGTAAAGTAAACCCTAGCCCAAAATTATCTTATTCTTCTCTCCCCCATCTCCCTTTTCGTGAGACACCAGCCCCCATCCCCCTTCTTCGACTTCTTCAACGTCGGCAACACCAGTCTCCGGCGAAGCACCCATTTTTCCTCTCCCACGCCTCGAACCCAACCTTCAACAGCCGCGAGCAGTGGCAAATGGGGGTGCAACTTGCAGATCCGGGCGTCGTGGCTGACCGTTCGCTGACTGCAGTTTGGAGCGTTTTCTGGAAAATTCAAGTTGTTCCGCGCATTTTCTCTCCAATTTGACAAGGTTTGTCGCATATCCATGCCCAATCGACGTTATTTTTGGATTACCCATACCCTAAGTACCTTTGATTTGTAATTTTATCTTGTTTAGACTCCGAATGGTCCACATTCGAAGCCATTTACTGTCAAAAAATGGGATTTACAGCAGAGTTTCAGTCAGTTTGGCACTGTTGGGTAAGTTTTTTCATGTTTTGGACTTTTCGCAAATCACTTTAAGTATTATGGCTTAGGTCCTAACATGTAGGAACCTTGCGTTGCAGATTTAGGTTGATTCGAACACTCTTGAACACCAACCAACAGTAATTCGAGCTCGTTTGGAGTAGTTCAGTAAGTTCCAATAAGTTTTAGCAAGTCTTTAAATCCTTCGAACTAAAATAAGATGCGTTAGATTAATTTCTAATTCTTGTAAACTTGCGTTCGTAGATTGGGCTCAAAGTTCTCTTTAGGAATACCTTGGAATATCCTAGAAACGTTGTAAGTAGAATTCTACCGGTTGGGTTTTGATTGTTGTTTGTTAGCATGTTGTGTGTTCTAATTTCTTACTTATGAATATCTTATTGCATTGAATTGTTTGGTGACTTTTAATATGTTTAGTATGCTACGATGAGTTGGTAACCTCATGTCGTGATGTTCCCCTTGTGATAAACATCTTACCATGTTGAGTTCGATTAATCTAGCGATGCATAATGAGTCATTGGTATTGGTTGCAACAGCCGGTTATGGTTGTTGTGTAGTTTGGCATAATCATGAACTAAAAGCATGATGCGTAGGATTCATGCATTCTAGTAAGAATGAGTGAGGTTAGGGAACCTTGTATGGAGTGAATACTAGTGTGCCTCGAGTAAAAATGGTCGAGGGGTAGTATGTCACCGTTGAGTTCAGAGAAACATTGAGGCCTTGAGTAAAAATGGTCAAGGGTCGACGTGGTTAAGTCATCGTTTGCCTTGGGTAAAAATGGTCAAGGGAGCGATGCACAGTTCGAGGCCTTGGGTGAAAATAGTTAAGGGTCGAACGCTGAGCACCGTAGAGAGTCGTTGAGGCCCTGGGTAAAAATGGTCAGGGGTCGGCGTGTCTCGAAAGGGTTAGTCTCAGGTAGCTTGTGAGGGCTAAACATGAGTGGTTTGAGTGACTCAGTGACGTTTGAGTGAGTATGTTGAGCTTGGGTAGTGATTCCATATGCATGAGATAAATAAGGTACATTTATGAATATAACTCGTGACTTAAGCATGTTGCATGTGATGTTTGTGTGAGTTGTATGTCTAGCTTGTGATGGAAAGCATGATATTGGTAAGCATGTTGTTTTGCTTGTATGCTGATATGTGGCCCTTCAAGTGTGAGCTACTTACCAGTACGTGTTATGTACTGACTCACTACCAAGTTTTGCAGGTGACGACGAATACTATGACCCTGGTGATGCTGAAGATGAGGCATGAGAGGAGAAAGATCATAGTTGGATATTTATCTTTAAAGTAGTCGTCTCGTTGCGTTTAGTGCAATTGAAGTATAGTTATAATTGTCTTGAGATTATGGTTTCAGTATTGTTGTTCTTTTCCTCTTTGGAATGGACTATTAAACTTTTAGATAGTTTGAAACATAGGTTGTGAGGGTTACTTTATGAGGTTTGAGAGTTATTGGTGGGTTACATTTCTCTCAGTAAAGTTGAGTTATTTTTTTTTTTTTGTAATTTACTTTTGCGACGGAACTTGTAATAAGTTTGCTAGGTTTCCATGTTTTCTTCTTAATTAAACATTTTTACGTTGTATTGGAGAAGACTTAGGAAGTTTTGTTGATTTCGATTCGAGTTCTCGAGGGATCCTGAACTTTTAGTAGTTATCTGATTGGAGTTTGGGATGACTATCTGGTTATCTGGTTATGGAAGTGCGAATTCTTGTCTAACAGGTACTAGGAAATTTTTGGGTAAATCATAGTTACGCTGTTATGCTGTCGAAATTCCTGCAGCTTAATGGTTATAAGTTTAGTAATGTCCCCTATCTTAGTTTAAGTTTTGGGGTCGTTACATCATAACTCAGGATTAAGATGGAGTCGCATATGATCATCCTGATGAAATATTAATCTTCATAACTAACGGATTTATAAAGAGATTAAATTTGACATTCAATTTTTTGTTTCCATCTATGAATGATGCAGTTTGTCACATTAATGCTAGGTCGACTATACTCAGAGAACATTTTGATTGTATTTTGTAAATTTAGTCTCTCATTCTTTTTAAAGTTATTTTGTTTGTAAAGTATGTCTATATATATATCTAGTCCTTTTATTTTTGAAGAGTATCTAAGTGAGTTAGAACATTGTAAGGTTGTATTCTACTTATAATTGATTGATTGAATTGATAGTTAATTCCTTGAGTTGAGTTATTTGCAGATATTAAAGATTTATTATATTTGATGATAATTTCACTACATTCGAGTGTTTTTTTTTTAGTTCAATACATGAGTTAATTCATGTTTATATTTGCAACTTTGAAGTTAATTCATGTTTATATATATATATATATATATATATATATATATATATATATATATATATATATATATATATATATATATATATATATTGTCTTAATGAAATGACACATGGTTAAGAGTTAGACATAGTGGCTTTTACTTGGTGTTGTCGCAGTAATACTATGCAACTCAAATTTAGTTTTAATTTTAAATCTCAAATCATTATCATACAACTTTTTAACTATTAAAGATCAATTATAGTATTTTTTTTGCTAATGCTATGAAAAGTTTCCACAACATTAAAATTACACAATCAAAAATGAACTTTCTATAGATTTTTCTATAGTGTTGACAAAAAAGCTATAAAAAGTCAGGAACTTTCAATAACATCAGCTACGACAGTGTACCTAAAAATGTTATGATATGTTTTTTATAGCGTTTTTTTATTGCTATTAAAAAGCAATCATAGCGATTTTTTTGCTAATGCTATGAAAAGATTCCATAACATTAAAACTGCACAATTGAAATGGACTTTTATAGCATTGCTTATAGCGTTGGAAATACCCTATGAAAAGTCAGGGACTTTCAATAATATCGACTATGACAACATTTCAAAAATGCTATAAAAACTCTATGATGGCATTTTTTAACACTATCGTATGTGATATTTGTTGTAGTGACTCACCTTTTCTAGATTTATAGATTTTTAAATCGATTAGATTCCCCCTTAATTTTCAAATCTATCAATTTTCAAATCTGCTAAATTTCGTTTAAAATTGAAAACAAAGACGTGCTTTGGGTATTGTCGGTTTTGTCCAACGTGCAATAATTGTTGTGTCGTTGTAGATACCCATAGTGTAAATATCGGTATATACAAAGAGAGAAAATGATTAAATAAAATAAATAATCTAGCTCAAGGAAAGAAAAAAAATTCAATTTCGTGAGTTTCGATCCTGTCATAAAGAAAACATCGTCCTTAAATATAAATATAATTCCCAATTCAGCCAAGTTTAAACATGTCACTCACATGCATAAGCATATAGTATTATATACATAAAAACTACCCCATACATGCAATGCTCATGCGTATGTATGTCGTATTATATACATGTAATGTAAATGTATCAAATGTGTTTGTCATGCAAATGTACGCAGCTTTATGTACTTGGAAACAATTTTTTTTTCCTTTGTCATAGCTTCTTAAATGAAGAGGGTATACCACAATGTATGGTAGCAGATAAATCATATAAAACAAAAAAAAAATGTATACTTAGTAAATAAATCTTATAAAACTTTTTAAAATAAAAACGACTGTGATATATGGGTCATATAAGTTACATCAATTTCAAGAATTCGACATTATTCAACAAAATTCCTAAAAAAGGGTGGAGTTTCATATTTAAATATGGCAGGTTTCATTTTTAAATTAGCTTAAACGAAATCTAAATAGAGTGTATGGGTGAGTAAAGAGGATCGTGAGAGGTTCTAAAGATAAAAGAAGATCGAGAAATTCAAAGGTTAGCACAAGAATGAATCCTAACACTCACAATGGGAGGGGAATTCAAATCAGTGGGTTGCAATTATTATCCTGATAGGTAGGTCGTTATCAATTTGATTTTTGGGAAATAAAAAACCTACTAAGTTGTATAATTAGTGTTTTGATTTTTTTGGAATCAAGATGAAATTATGCATATTTACCCTTATAAAGGGTTTCTCTAGGGTTTTGTTTTTATTAGCATTTTTGTTGAAATTACATGCTAAATTTTTTCTCGGTAAATTCAAATAGCAACCTAATTAGTGTCTTTCAATTTTTTAATGCTAATTGTCCAACTCTCATGAATTAAAAGTTACTAATATCATGTTAACGAGGGTATATATACACATATGCATCATATTTTATACCACCTCATATGTAACTATAATTATATACGCATACCAGAAGTTATCTAGAGCACCATCAATACCAGTATGTTCATTTGAAAACCACTACTCTTGATACTATAAATTTTACAAGCCTCTATCACATTTTTAATTGTTGATAAGTATCATTAGGCTGAAAATTCATTCGAATTAATGTTACAGATTACAATTTAATATTGTTTGTTATTTTTGTTTTTGTTAGTTTCACCCATCTTGATCCTCCATAATATACTTCATTTTATTAGCCTTTATTTTAGTTGAGTTAAAGGTGGAAAATCTACACCAGAGTATTTTAGTCCTAGATCAATTTGAAGATTCTATTAAATAACACGTTTATCCATTTTTTCAAAAACAAATGTGTTTAGCCTTTTTTTAATTTGGACTATTTAAAATTAGCTATTCTTCTTATTACCCCTATCTCTCATTCAACCCAACTCAATCGATTTGAAGGCTTTTTTTATTATTTGTTTTTTAAAGGCTTTTTACTAGGGGTGTTCATTGTGAGACCAAAAATCGATTTGACCGATCGAACCGACATCGGCCAGTTGATTTTCACACATTTGGTTGGCATCGATTTATATGAATTTAAAAACATTTGGTCAGTCGATTGGTCGGTCTGGGTTATGAAAAAATCGACTGACCAACCGAAAATATATGTAAGTTTTTTTTTTATAAATAATATCCATTCAAAACGCACGTTTTATTTTAGGTTACTAGGCTTCGACAAATCGACAGTACAGTGTTCCTTCAACATTTCATTTTCATTTTCAACATCTTCACGCTGCCTGCCACTTCTCTTCTGAGTCTTCTCCCTCTCAGGCTCTCACGTCGTCACGCAACAGTGCGCCTGTGCTAGCTGAACCGTCAACTCTCTTTCTTCTCCTCTCCGCCGCTTCTTCTTCTTCTCTCTTCGCTACTGATAGTGGGAAAAATAGTGTTATTTTTTGGCTTAGTTTTATGCTAGTTTTGTTATGATTATATGTGCTTTCATGTGCTTTTATGTGTATTTCTCAAAAACCGAGCATTTGGAGCAAAACTAGAGAATTGTGAGATATTTGGACAAATTCGAGCAACTTAAACCTATATTTGAGGATTCAAGTGTTGAAGAGGAAGGACAAGGCAAATGCACCCGAGGGTATAGCGTTGCAACGCTCCTTATAGTGTTGCAATGCTATTTGAGAAGCCTATTAACTTTGAAGACCCGAGGGCACAACGTTGCAATGCTGGTCGAAGAAGATTTTTTCTTCTTTGCAAAATGCTAGAGACAGTGTTGCAACGCTGCCCCTAGCATTGCAACACTGTCTCGACTCTATTTAAGGAACTTTTTCATTCTAGCAATGGGAGCCATTTTGAGAGCCTAGAACCTTAATTTTGATAAGGAGCACTACTTTAGGACCTAGAGAGCACTTTGGAGAGCTAAGGAGAAGGCTCGAGATCGCGGGAGATCGCGGGACATCACGTCGGGAATGAGTGTTGGCACGCATCGTCCAATGTTTATCTTTTTCCTTTCCTTTGTTTCCTTCAATTTTAGGATTCTTTGAGTTGTATTAATTTGAATATTTAGACTCTTTGATGGTTGTGATTTTAGAACTTACATTTGATTTTGAGTTGTTATATATCGTAATGCTATTTATGCATCCTTATGTTTATGCTCGTAACTTTTGGCCAAAATTAATTCTTAGAATTTGAGTTTTAGCTTGAAAGAGTAGAACTTGAATTGAGATGTGGTTGCATGAGAATGAATATTTTGTATTTTGGTTGGACTCGAACAACCAACAGAGTATTGCATGAGAATGAATATTTTGTTATTAGATGTCGTTATAGAATTCCGTTAATGCCATGCATGAGTAGTAAAAATAGAATGAAAGGGTGATTTATTACTTATGGATGAGTTCAATTGAGCTTGAAAAAGTCAATTAGATAAATTAGAAATTCTTGACTTAATGTGTTGCATGTTATAACTTTTCGTAGTCAAATTAAGTTTGTGCTTCATGTTAATTCAATCTCCAATGTCTCTCTAAATGGACTTCAACCTTATAAATATTTAGCTTAGTTTTATATTCTTGTTTCAATCTAAGTTTAGGTTCTCTAAATAGAACTAGGTGTGAGTACCTATGGTACTTAATTAAATCTAAGAACTTCAATCCCTATGGATGACCCTAGCCATTGTTATTGCAAAATATTTAGAGGTCCGGTTTATAAAGTAATCTGATAAGAGCCTTCGACAAGCCCTTTTATCAGTCACCGCTTTCGTCGACTCTCTTCCCCTCCAACGCCATTACGCCAACATCATAGTCACATCTCCCCGATGCCGTGACAGTCAGCAAACAACCTCACATCTCGCCACGCTGACACTGCCACGTCCTCTTCCTCTTTTCCTCGAAATGGAGTCCTCCGATTTTGAAAGGTAAGGATTCAAGAACCCAAGACTACTTTTGTTGAAATGTAAGTATTTGCATTAATTAGTTTTATGGCTTTTCCAACTATTTTGCATGAAAATAGGAATGTGCTCTGTAATTTTCGATCAACTGAATGTTTCACGTAAAGAAAGGGGCATGGCGATATACTTTTGAGATATAATTTTAGAATTTAGGGAAACTTTCTTGATTCCAAACTAAAATAAAATTACGATTGAAAAGTTTGGTCTATTCACTGTTGAGAAAATTGTTGTGAGTGAAGAGTTATTGTTGGGCCTTTTGATTCACACGTGAAGTTGTGTTTTGTATGAGAAGTTTTAAAATTTTGGTGGAAATATGAATTTTAAAAGTTGAGTTTTGTTTAAGT
The DNA here is from genome assembly GCA_033996785.1 of Trichosanthes truncata. Classification (NCBI taxonomy): domain Eukaryota; kingdom Viridiplantae; phylum Streptophyta; class Magnoliopsida; order Cucurbitales; family Cucurbitaceae; genus Trichosanthes; species Trichosanthes truncata. The sequence goes on along the minus strand of JAWPNB010000004.1, from coordinate 27,631,033 downwards.
TTTTCTTTTGTTTTAAAATCTCAACTTTGACATGGGGATTATTTTGAATGTTTGGTTCTATTATGTAGTGGTCAGATTATTATTTTATTTATGTTTTTGAAATGATGATTCGTTGAAATAGTGTCTTCTAGAAAATTTACAACATTCCATTATTCCACTAGTTTTATCATTAGGGAAGATGGAACATTATATTATGGTTGAGAGTTACACAAAAATGTTTCTAGTGTTTTTAGTTTAACATACTTTTCTTTTGTTTCTCCTTTTTTTCCACGAATGTACAACACTATGCTTGAACTTTTCCTCTTGATTTAAAATGAACTTTTTTCCGCCTTTATTAATATGTTTATTGCTCATTATTTATTAATTTGATTTAATTTCTTGTTCTACAGAGAAAATAGTCCAAAATCTTCAGATAGTTCCCTTGTTGTTGAGAATATAGCGGGGGTCAAGAAAACTAAAAGTAAGAGCAAGGCTAAGGTTGGTTGTTCGAGTCCAACCAAAAAGCGTAAGAATACTAAAACATCTATGTTTGAGATCATTTTGTAAAAATTGAAGATTGTGATCCTAACGATTCGTATGCTGAGTGTAAATATTGTGGGGTTAAGTATGCATGTCATTCCAAGCACAATGGTACTGGTACTTTGAAACACCATTTAGAAAATTATAAGAAATACCCTTACCAAAGGAAGAAAGATCCAAGACAACAACAATTAGTTTTCAAACCTAAAGAAGCTATTTGTGTTGAGGATTCTAAACTTGTTTGTGAGTCATTTAGTTTGGAGAGTGGTCGAAGAGCTCTTGCTGAGATGCTTATTTTAGATGAATTGCCTTTTAGGTTTGTGGAGGGTATAGGCTTTAAAAGATTCATCAACAAATCAATAGCTTTGTATAAGCCTAAGTTTCTCATTCCATCTCGAATAACTATTAACTATGGCTAGGGATGTGCTTAAAATATATGTTAATGAGAAAACACGTTTGAGGGACATGTTCAAGACAAAGCAATATAGAGTTTCTCTCACTACTGATTGTTGGACTTCTGGACAAAACTTAAATTATATGGTATTGACGACACATCATTGATTCTGATTGGAAATTACACAAGAGGATTCTTACTTTTTCTACCATTGAGAATCATAAAGGAGAAACCATTGGTAAGTCCATTGAAAGGAATTTAAAGAGTTGGGGTATTGAGAAAGTTATAACTTTGACTGTTGATAATGCAAGTTCGAATGATATTGCTGTTTCTTTTTTTACTACAAGATTTGATAGTGGGTTATTGCTGGATGGTGAATTTTTGCATGTTAGATGTTGTGCCCACATATTAAATCTTATTGTATGTGATGCTTTTAAGGAGCATTATAAGTGCAGTAGTAGGATTCGCAATGTTGTAAGATTTGTGAGGTCTTCTTCTGCACGTTCTAAAAAATTTAAGAAGTGTATTGAAAGTTAAAAGATTTCTTTTAAGATTTCAGTGTGCCTTGATATTGCCACTAGATGGAACTCTACATATCTTATGCTTGAGGCGGCTACAAAATTTTAAAAAGCTTTTGACATATTAGAGGATGAAGAACCTGCTTATGCAAATGAAGAACGGCCTACTAAAGAAGATTGGGAGAATGCTTGGATGTTGCTTAGGTTATTGGAAGCGTTTTATAATGTCACTTTAAAAATTCCAGGCTCTTTGTATACCACTTCTAATATGGTTTTCCACCAAATTAGCACAATTCAAATTTGCATACAAAAAAATTATGAGGATACTGGAAATAAAATTCTTTGTGATGTGGTTAAGAGCATAAAGACTAAATTTGATAAGTATTGGAGAAATAATGAAAAGACCAATTTGTTGTTATATGTTGCTATTGTGTTGGATCCACGGTACAAATTGAAGTTTTTGTCATTTTGTTTCAAGAACTTGTTAGGTTCAATTGAGGCTAAAAAATGATTGATAAAGTAGATCATCTTATGAGGCGTCTCTTCCATGCATATAGTTTATCTTCTTCTTCTAGTGGTAATGGTAGTGGTAGTGCCACTAATATGAATATGGCTAGAGTTCAAAAATATGGATTTGCACGTTCATTCGAAAGTGTTGAGACTACTGCTTTTGATAGAGAGTCGGAGATTGATGTGTATCTGCTATAAGCTCTTGTTATGGTGAAAGATGAAAATACTTTTGACATACTAGCTTGGTGGAAGAAAAATGGTCATCGATTTGAGGTTCTTAGTGCAATAAGTAAAGATATTTTGGCAATTCCAGTATCAACTGTAGCATCTAAGTCAGCTTTTAGTACTGGAGGACTTATAGTTGACTCTTCTAGCTCTTCATTGGCTCCAAAAACATTTGAGGCTCTTATATGCACTTAGAATTGGCTCAATTCTAACCCGATAGATTTTGAATTTTACACAGAATTGGAGGAAGATGCAACGATTGAAGAAGGTTTTTTTTCTTTGCTTGACTAGTATTATTTAATCATGAAAGTATTGACTCTTTTTTTCTCTTATACCAATTTTGTAGGATTCAAAGCAATCATGGAAGAAGAAAAAGACATTGAAGACTTTTCGAACTTCGCGTCTACCTCTAGCAATTAGATTTTAGATTTTCGTCATTTGAACTTGAACTTATGTTTTATTTTGTAATGAAACTTATGTTGTATTAAACTGACTGAATGACTTATGTTCTCTTTTATGATGAAGACTTGTGCTAATGTTGTTATTTCATATATTTGGAGTTTGGACTTAAGTTATGTAATGATTTAATATTGACGAAAACTTATGTTATTTCATATGTTTGGAGTTTTGGGCTTATGTAATTTGTATATCGTATTTGGATTTTCAATCAACATTTTGAATCTTTAATATTTATTATTTATTCAATTTATAGGTAAGTAGATTGACAAATGAAAATTATTCATTTTACAGGTCACATAAAAATTTCAATTTTCAATGAAATGAAAATTGAAATAAATGGATAATTATTCATGTCAAGAGAGATTAAAAATTTACCATTCATTATCAATGAAAATAATTTATATTGTCATGATTATTAAAAATAAAAATATGTACTAAAAAGTAAAAACATCAAAATAAAAGAAAAAGAATAGTCGAAAAAACCAACTTAATTAGGTATAATTTTTTGTCCTAGCATTATTAAGTTAGTAAAGTATCATGATTATTGAAATCAAAAATTAAAAAATTAAAGAAGGTAAAAAAAAAAACCCCGACGAAACCGACCAACTGTCAGTCGGTTTCTGCACTAGCTGAAGAAAATGTCGGTTTCCATTTAGAGGAAATCAACCAGTCAGTTTTCGGGGTCGATTTTCCCCCAAAACCAACCCCAACCGAATGATGAATAACCCTACTTTTACACATACTTTGGCTAATATATATATATATATATATATATATATATATATATATATATATATATATATATATATATATTTTTAAATGTCTAAGAAATTAGAATCTTTACATAGATGTTCTATTACCCCACCCCCTATTTGGAATCAAGAGAGTTTAAGAAATGATTTTAAAATTTTTATCTTGTTTTGATATTAGAAAGATTTGAAATTAGGGCACGTTTACCTACCTATAATCGTAATTAATCAAATGCAATTAGACATTGTGGGTCCCACATGATTACGATTGATGAGGTTTACCGTATTCCGCAATAGTAATCAATTGTAGGCCCCACATTATTCTATCCTGATTACCATTGAATATTACGTAGGACCTACCCATCTTTTTGGTTTACTTCCCACTCTTTGACATTTCTCTCTTCTAACCTCGATTATTTTTGTCTTTCTCCTTCCTCCTCTCTCCTTTTTCTTCTTCTTTCTTTTTTTGGAATTTCTACAGGTTGATAAAGAGCATTAAAATCCATAATTATTTTTACGACTTTATTAAAAAAATTCTTATCTATTTTCTAGACCATCATTTTGTCCATGGTCTCACATTTTTAGTTGGATGAAATGCACCAAAGTGAAGGGCTTCGTTCTCAAGGGTTATTGTCTGTGATTTTTGGCCATATTTGAATCGGTACAAGAATTTTTAGATCGATAAATTTTTTTTATGCCCGAGTTTTGGCCAGGATGCTAGACTTGCATTTTATCGAGATTAAGATCGATATTTTTTATGCATGAGTTTTGACCAGACATTTTTTTGATCAATATCGATATCGATATTTAGATGAGATCGATATATAATTGATATTTTTTCATGCGTGAGTTTTGGCCAAGTTGATTTTTTTTATGCGTGGGTTTTGGCCATGCCATATTTTAATCGGTATCAATATCGAGATCGATAATCAATATTTTTTATGCGTGAGTTTTGACCAAGCTCAAGCCATATATTTTGATCAATATACATATATTTTTTATGCATAACAAAAATTTGTTATGATTTTTGGATCTTTTTTTTATATGTTATTTTTTGTTTGATCTGTTACAAAAATTCATTTTAGAAAATTTGAATAAGTAAATAAAATCAAAGAAGGGTATCTTAATTCTAGTAGCATAGTTACTGCATTTTAATTAATTAAAAATATAAAAGGTATTATGGTAATCATATTTATTTCATTCCAATTCCAAAGACAGATAAAGTAAACACAAGCAATCGTAATTTCATTGCATTACATCTCATTACGATTACACCCAAATTCATTACGGTTTAGTAAACGTGCCTGTTCACACATGATTTCAACAAAAAGAAATAAATGAGACACGTGTAAATGAATTTAATTTGTATTGATTTTGAGTGTGTGGTACAATCTCTAATTTGTTCCTCTGATTCTTTCTCTCTCATATTCAAATGTCTCGAGGGCTGAAAGTTTTTTCTCAAGAGCACTTGTTGGTCTTTTCTAATCGGCCTTTGGCTTGTTGACCTTGTTGGATCGAATTTTGGCTTGTTGATTTTTGGATCAACCCTTGGCTTGTTGATCTTTGGATCGACCCTTGGCTTGTTGATCGTTGGGTCGACCCTTGGCTTGTTGATCGTTGGATTGGTCATTGGCTTGTTAATCCTCTTGAAGATACAATCGAAGTCTTGGAGTCTTGTACACTTCAAATGCCTTCGACTTGTCTTCAAAGATATTTTGGTCTTTAAAGTCTTCGAGTCTTTTGGTCTTCAAAGCACCTATGGTCTTTGAAGAGTCTCCAGTCTTCAAGGAACATTTAGCACCTAAGGACTTGTCTTGAAGGGTCTTTGGTCTTTTAAGAGTGTTCAGCACTTCAAGGAGTGTTCAACACCTAATGACTAGTCTTGAAGAGTCTTTGGTTTTCAAAGAGGATTCAACACCTAAGGACTTGTCTTGAAGCATTCAGTACCTAAGGACTTCATGGAGCATTCAGCACCTAAGGACATTGAAAACCAAAAGACTCGAAGACTTCAGGGAGCATGTGGGCTTGGGCTTTAATGGCCTTCAAGCCCAACCATGGACTTGGGCTTTGGTTGGCTTTTGGCCTAACCATTTGGATTTGAGTTTTATTTAACTTTGATCCAAATTCCATATAACCTGATTTGACCAAATTAAATTTAATTGTTTGGTCAAATTGTCATAATAAAGACATGTGACCTTTTAATTTTTAGAATTTTCTAATTTTGTCTTCAAAATAAATTTAGGACACATGTCAATTTATAATTGGTCACAAATTTAATTATTTGTAGCTTCTTCATTAATTTGAAATAATTACGTGACAATTGAGGATTGGCCGAAATTTCTTAGTCAATAGCTCCCTTAATGCAATTAAATTTTTGTGTTTGCATGTTCCTTGGAAAGGAAAAGAAAATAATAAGTTTACTAATATAGGCTTGTAATATTGATTTATTAATAGAAATTTAAGATATATGTCAATAATAAATAAGTAATTTACTTTCAAATTCTATGAAATCCTACAAATTCTAATCGTTTTGATCTAAAAATATTTTTTAACTAAAAATATGATTTGAAATTACTTTCGAAATCATTATCTTCCACATGATAACAAGAATTCATTTGAAATCGCTCAAAATCCTTAGCAACCAAACGAACCATTGTTATGACAACATGGTCTCCTCTCTTTGATACATATAACCCTAACATCCATATAAGTATTTGCACGTAGATAGGTACAAAATTTGGTTGTTAAAAAAATTTGAGGCGATTCTGCATTACTGATAAACCATATTTCAATTTGGTATATAATGATAATGCAATTTAAAATTGTTGGTAAGCATGGAAGAATTGTTTTTAAGTACATACTATTTTTCTTTAATATCTCATATAAAATCAAACAAATAAACTATGGGCATCCAAAATCACTGCCAAACGTGTCCTATATGCACGTGCATTAATTTTAAATATATATTTTCACCTTGTATATATAATTTATGAACATATGCACAAACGAAGCATATATGAAATTAAAAGAATGCAAGGAAATATTAATACATTTTTTTATATACTATTGTTTGTGTAAGTTATATATACATCACGAAACAAGTTATACATAGTCAATTTTTCTGGATACATTGGTTTGAATAAAAAATTTGTTTATAGGTGGGAAATAATTTATAAAAATATTATACATTGACTTGAATAAATATTTGAGACAGCAAGATTCATTACAAGGAGCTCGCAGAGATAAATTTTTTATTTCATTTTTTTAAGAGAAAAATGATTCATTTAATTTTTCATTTTTCATTTTATACCTCAGCTTTAATATTCAAGATTAAAAAAACACTTTTAGTTTCCATACTTTCATTAAATTAATGATTTAGTCTCTAAATTTTAATTTGTAACTATTGAGTCTCTTGTATTTTTAAATTGGTAACAATTTCGTTCTTGAATTTTAGATTTAATAATTTAGTCCTTGTAATTTAAAATTTGTAAGAATTTAACATCTACGGTTAAAACCTCATCAAAATTAAGTGTCATTTTTTATTATGTAACAATTTATATAAGAAACTATCCACTTAGTCTCTAATTATTTTATCGACCCACATATATAAGAAACTTCATTAAATCTTAATAACGTTTTTCACAATAGGGACTAAGTTGGACAAAAAATGTTTTCTAACTAATATTCAATTAAAAGGCTTAAATGACATGTTTCAATTTTTCAAGAATTTATATTATTTTGCTTCTTCATAAACAAATAAGTATTTAAATAGTTTTTTTTTTTAATTCATAATATAGGGTGTTTTCAATGGGTAGAAAAAATTCATTTTTGTTTTTTCTCCTTACCTCTGCTTTGATATTCATTTTTATCCTTAAACGGGAATTCTAGACAAGATTTTAAATGTAGATGTCGATAGAAATATTGATGACACAATTTTATAGAAATGTCATGAAAATATCGATAAAATGTCGATGTTGATAGATATTTTTAAAAAAATTATAATTTTAAAAAATCATAAAAAATATTTAAATTAACAAATAACATTTCACCATTTTTAAATAAGTTTAAATTTCGTATTATTAATATTAAGTCCACAATAGTGATATTTGTTGATATTCTAGTTATATTTTTTGTCCATTTTTCTATAACGATATAATGAAAGTGTTGATTCACTTCTCATGTTGATGTCGAATCCACAAACATATGGAAATTTCGACATGTCGACGAAAATTTAAAATCCTAGTTCTAGACTTTTAGTTTCAATTTTTGAAGACTTAATTTATATTTGAATTTTAGTTTATTCATTTGCTTTTTAAAAAAACAAAATAGAATTTAATATAGAGTATTTTTAATGGGTAGTAAAAATTGTTGTATTATTTGTATACATTTGTCACATAAAAAAATTATAAAGATAGCAACTCTATAAAATTTCATTAATCTATAATTTTTTTTCTTAATTCCAGTTTTTCCCTCATGTCCTTAGCATTAGAATATGGGTGTCGAGGGGTGGATCTCTCTTCCCCTCCCCTTTTGTTTTTTTTTTTGTTTTTTTTTTTTTGCCTCCCTCAATAAATTAAAATACTGTAAAAGTTTAAGTCCCTTTTCAAATTAGTTGTAACCCAAAATCTCCAATTAAATTCAGGGGTTGCTTCCTCCACAAAATTAATTATTGTTGGAAGACAAGTTTTAGTGACTTTTCAACCAATTATTTTGATGTGCACCGCCAGGTACATATGTTAATTAGACTAAAAATTAAAACTCAAATTTGTTCAAACTTTAGTTTAGAAAATAAAATCTCATACACGTCCCTAGCCTATCCAATGCTTTAATCTGCATCTTGATGGAAATGCAGAAGCTTCTATATTGTTAGGCTAGAAATCCTAATATTATTTTTATTTTGTAAGAATTACCATCGATACACATGCATAAACTTAAAAGAGATTTTAAAATAAATGTTAAAATATCATTTTAGTCCTTGTACCGAAAGACTTATCCCATTTTAGTTTGTATACTTTCAAATGTCTAAATTTAGTCTATGTACTTTTAATAAATTTTAAAATCAATCCTTAGTGTGTAACTTTGAAGTTAATTTTTATCAAATTTGGTAAAATAAAAACAATAATTTCTATTAAAAAAAACACACATGCTAAAATTTGAGGAAAATGACTAATAGAGGCCATTTTTTTTAAAATAAAAGTTAACCATAAATTAATAATAGGGACTAATTTTTAGAACTATTGAAAGTACAAGAACTAAAATAATATTAATTCGGAAGTATAGAAACTGAAATGATATTTTAATCTAAAATAAAACCACGAATTACAGATATTGTAACTTAAACTGCACGAGATGGAGAAATTATATAATCGAAAGTTGAAAAGAGTTTTAAAGAATAAAAGAATAAATATAAAGAATATAAAAATTGAAGACGCGGTTTACGCGAAACATCCAGCTGGTTAAAGAAGTTTCCATGAAAATTCTGAGTTTCCACTTCCAGCTGCTATACTACGAAGTCGCACCACTTGAGATTTCACCCGCCGCCGGCCCACAGTACTGGTTGGTAGATGGGAGTCGGTCGTTGTTCCTTCAACTATTATTATTATTATTATTATTATTATTATTATTATTATTATTTGTAACGCTATGGGTTTAGAATTCATACCAGGATTTAGAATCCAGATTCGGCACTTGACGACCCCAACATTCTCCTATAACATTACCTACTTGCAACATTCTCCTATAACATTACCTACTTGCCTTGAATTGCTTCTAAGAGTTAGAAAAATTCCCAAGAGGTCAGTAAACATAGAATTGCTACAAGTCAAACATGCTTAACTTTAAAGTTCCTACGATTGAACCATCGAAAAAGAAGGTGCATCTTGTTGGTATAGATAATAACTATCAATTCTTTTAAGCCTTTTTTAGCCATGACTTGCATAGTCTCAGGCTCCCCCCATTCATATGTGGTCTAGATTCATTCATGTACCCTCTCCTGAACTCAGGTGTTACATTATTATTATTTGAAGAAACCAATTTATACTCTTAAATTTTGGGTTGTATTAATTAAATTTTCAAACTAATAATTGTATTAATTTTAACTCTAAACTTTCATAGATGAATCAATATAGTCCATCTATTAGTAATTTATAGGAAAAAAAAATCAAAATTTACCTATAAACTTGTCAACTTATATAAATTTTTACCCTAAACTTTCAATTTTATCAATTGTACCTCAAACTTAGATAAGTGTTGCAATCTTAACCTTAAAGTTTAAAAAGTGATCCGATTTTTACCACTTAATTTTGTGCAAAACTTGATTTTATTGAAATTAGTGAGATTATGAAGATTTTTACTCTTTTTTGTTGTTGAAACTAGTGAGTGAATTAGCAAAAATTGAATAAAGGATAAAAAAAACTGCAACATTTATCTAAGTTGAGGGTTCAATTTGATGAAATTGAAAGTTTAGGGAGAAAAGTGATACAACATGATAAATTTAGAGTAAAATTTGATTTTTTTTGTCTCCCTAATTTATAATTATTTTCACTTTATTTCAATTAAAATAAACTCAAAATCACTTAAATAAAATTATTGATCTTCTCCCAAAATCCTACCAAAGTAGCAAAAAAAAAATTCTCATAATTCTTTTTAAATAAGTAAAGAAAAATCAAGAAAGAAAAAAAGATGAAAATCCACTCATATTAATGAAAGCGTGTCTAAATTGATTCACCTATAAAAATTTGGAGTTTGAATTGATAGATAGAGATGTAAATTGATTTTTTTCCTATTTTAATTGTCCCAATTGAATATATGTGATCGAATTTGGGCTGCTGCTTCACTGCTTTGTGCACCCCTTGGAGTTTTCATTTCCTTGCAATTCGATTCTCTCTCTTCTGTTTTTTCTTTTTTTTTTTTAAGTTTAACAATATTTGAAGTGGCGGATTAGAACCTTTTGACCTCTTGATCGGTGATACATGCCAATTACCGTTGAACTATGCTCATTTTGGCATTTTTTCTTTGTTAATAGTTTATAGTATATTAGTAACATACAATTTTTCATTATTGATAAACTATTATCAGCGATTTATTTTTCATTATTGATAAACTATTATTAGCGATTTACCTTGTTTAATTAATACATGGTTATCGGTCATTTACTATTATTTGTTAGGGATATATGGTTATCAATGATTTAATCCTTTATGGTCTCAATATTCTAGTTATCATTTTAAATTTATTGATATAGTATATCAGTGATATATAGATGCTTAATAGAAAATGTGAGCATGGAAAAAATCACTGATAGCAAAAGAAAATGAAATACAAATAATGTACCATTTTTATTCTATTGATAAGATATATTAAAGTCTGTATAGAATGACTTTCTAAGCACTTAAAAAAATCATTCCAAACAGGCTCTTAGTAATAGACATAATAGCAAATGAGCATGTGATAACTCTTCATAGAAGAGTTATTTCTCTTAAATTCTAGGATTAAACTCTACTTTGTTTTGATGTTTTGGTAGCTTTTGGTTCTTTAAATTCCTAAATTATTGCCTTTTTTCTTATTTGGCTAAATCATTAGGGAGCTTTGATTAATGTGTGGATTCTTGCACTTTGGGAGTTTATTTGTTGCACATTATGTCTCAGCTAAGAGCTGATTAAAGGTGAGAAGAGTTGGAGTACATTGAAGTTCTTTGAGCTAAATTGCTACAACAATCCATCACAGAAAAGCCTATTCTCTCACACATGCAAGGAATATTCTCATTAATTGAGCTGTCCAAAAAGAGCCAACTGGATTAAATGGACCATTAGGAGGCTGTCAATTGCATCACCTGTCTACTCGATCCTTATTTTGATGGACAAAAGGGAGTATATAAGGTGTTGCTTCGGAAAAAGAGGAGAGGCTGGAAAAAGAGGAATGCTACGAAAAGGAGAAGAATGAGCTGAAAGAGGATCGTCTACCTTGGGAAAGGAGCTGAAGACAATGGAGGTAGTCCTTTAGAAACTTCCACTTCTGAATTATTCTTCTCTTCTTAATTTTTTTCTTCCTCTTCTTTATTGTTTCATTTTCTTAGACTGTGTAATGGAATTTTTAGTAGTTTCCAGTAGTTTAATTTTTGTCATTATGAGCTAAGTTGTTTAAGGCAAGGATTAGGGACCTCTATATTGTAAAAAGGGTTGAGTTGAGTTAATCTTTTTGCACATTTGAACTGAATTTAAGTTGTTTTAATGCTAATGTTTGGATTAAGTTTGGTCATCTTTCTCCTTCAATGTTTTCTTGACTTTTGGGAAAAAGAAAAGGAAACTGAATGCTTTAATTCACTTTAGGAAAGATTATAAGTTTGCTTGCAGTGAATTGGGTAGGTTAGGGATAATCGCCCACCTAAAGTACACAAAGCATTGAGCAAAAATAGGTACTTTAAATGGGAATTTAGCTACACTTTTGGGTAATCTGGGAAGATCTCGTGTTAGAATGTTGTGTAGTGTGCGTTTGCATGACTTTTGCTTCAACAAATTAGTCTCAAAACAGTACAGAGTAACCTCTAATCCAAGCCTGCTTTTATCTCTTAAGTACTTTGCTTGTTAAGCTACTTTTTGTCATTTTATACTTTAGTTACTTTTAGTTGGTTGCATGTTGTTTAGTTTTAAATTTACTCTTGGAAGCATGAATTTCTTATTTTCTTTTGGTTACCCTTCAATTCATTAGAAACTAAACTCAACTTGGTTAAATTCATTAGCTAATCCCTATGGAGAACGATTAAATTACTTATCACTTGTTGCACTAGACTGCGTATACTTGCACATTTGGAGTGCTTAATTGCAAAATTAATTCCACTCTAGCTAAGGCAACAGCATGCAAACAAAAACTAATAGAAAATGAAGTCAAATACCATTGATATATCATTTTATGTTCTATTGATATGAAATATCAATGAAAGACTTAAACACAAATGATCATGCAAACATTCGCTAATAGAAAACGAAAATTAAGTACCACTAATGTAATGCTATTGATAAGATGTATCAATAATAGATCTAATAGCAAATATGAGAAGACAAACAAACACTAATCGAAAATCAAATCAAATATCATATATCATTTTTTATTTCAGTAATATAGTATACCGGTGTTAAGACCTACTAGTAGCAAATGAGAATTTAAACTCATAATCCCTAAGCATCTTTTTCACTTACGTAAATTATTAATATATACTAAGATCTAGTCAATTAGTGACTTATGTCTATCTGTTATTTACATAAATTGCTGATTGACGTAAGTTAGATTTACTAACACATAGTCCATCTCAATAATTTAAAGGAAAAGGAGTTGCATATGTAGTAATCTAATCCAAAACAATAGCAAATCGTTGAATAATGTTAGATTAATTTAATATTCTTCTACAATTATTTATTAGGTAAAACAATTATTTACTAAGATGTAATTTAGCTATGATTTATGTCTATTCGTGATTTTCACTGATAAATGTAAATAATGGATAGATGTCAATAAATGATTTTACTTAGATCAATTTTTGGTCGGGTTGTCGAAGCCCTCCAAAATAATTACCAATCCTACTACTCTAACTTGTAGAAATTGTGGAACCAGGTCGAATCCCAAAGGAACCAAAGTGATCAGTTTCTCAAAGTTAAACTGAAACCAAAAAAGAACAAAGGGGAGTAGTTTTTGTTTTGTTGAATTAAAACTAAAATTAAACAACAAATAAATGAAAGCGAAGGTAAAAATAAATGTTACCAAATTTTCAATTCAATGGTGCAATTCTCATCCAATTGTAATATTGATCACATGCTCACAAAAATAAATTAATTTCTCTATCCAAGAACTTACACCACAAGAAAAGAGGAATTTGCGATGTTTTTTTTTTGCGATGAAACATTAAGGAGTTGTTTGGGGCACTAAATGGTTTATAATAACATAAGTTATAATAGTATGTGGGTTATAATAGTCTGTGGAATTATATAATATTGTTTAAAATGCAGAGTTGTTTAGTCTGAGGTTATAATAGTTTGTGTTTGGGGTGCAAAGTACTCCACAGATTATTATAACACATGTTATTATAACCCACGCCCCAAACAGCCCCTAAATGTCGCAAATTTGACACAAAAATTCTTTGTCGCAAAAGTTGAGACGAAATTGAATTTTAATGCAAAAAATTGCGACGAAAAGAAATTATGTCACAAAAATTGCTACGAAACTTAATTTCGTCACAATAAAACGCTATGGATTTTTTTTTGTCGCAAATTAAATGCAACAAAAATTAATTTTGCTGCAAGTTGTGCAACACAATTCATTTGATCGCTTGCGCAATTTCAGGCGGTCATTTTGAAAAAAACGAAATTTATGGAACGACACTTGCGACATTTTTTGAAAACCTGGCGACATTTTATGAAAACGTCACAATGCTGTGACATTTTTTCAAAAATCTCGCAAAAAAGTTTTTGCTTTTGTGACATTTTTCTTTTTGTCGCATAAAAGTTTCTGTGAAGTTTTTTCATCGAAAAGGGTATTTAGTCTACTTATTCGAAAAAGCCGTGACAAGTTTAATTTTCTCTAATTCAATTGATTCTAACAAAGCATCAAAATCAATTCTTACCATTTAATTAGTTGGGCACGATAGCGTTTCATATCAATTCGATGATAACATTAAAATCAATGGGAATGATGAAACCAAAATTAACTAGGTGAGATAGCTACAACCTAATTAATTTTATTCATGTATTTCCCTAGAGTCTCTCGTGCAAGCTATGTAACATGGAAAAACCATAATCACATACACATGAGCCAACTCTTTGCTACTTAATTCAATCATTCATGACAATTACGGATCATAAAATCATGCATATAAATCAAACAATCAAGGCGTCAAATTCAATCAACATCAATTGTTCATAGGAATAAAAACAAGAAATAAAGAATACTTGGATTAAAGAGAAATTACAACTGAGCCTGAAGCTTCACAATCTTACAATTGGAATTGAGCTGACCTTTGAACTAGAAACATAGAGTTTAGTCGTTCACGGGGATGAGAAAACAATAAACTATCATATATAGGTTCGATTGTACTAAAAATTGAATGAAAAGTAAAAACTAAGTCTCTCAAAATACCCTATAAAACTAAGCTCTCTAGATCATACCCGTTTGCCCTAATGAAAAAGAACCATTTATAGCAATGTTGGCAGCATTGAGATGCCCAAAGACAGCATCTCGACGTTGCCTATTCAAAATAAGGAAAGATGCGTAAATGGAGGACAGCGTCGAGACATTGTTTGTATCATCAAGACACTTCAAACGGAAAGAAGAAAATGTGTGTTTCAAGCGTCGAGTGGTGTCGAGTATCAGAGTTTTGAGGAGGGATTCGTAGCATCGAGCGTGACGTAGGTCGAGAATTCGTAATTGTTGGAAAAATACGTTTTATATACAAACTATGTAACACTAGCAAACACGTTATACATAACTGGCTACAAACAATTACAGTGTAAATAATCATACATATATTGTATATAACAACAATTTTAAAAACTCAAAAAATAGAGACATTAAGTAGTCGAGGCATGCTTACAAAGCGTTGTCCTGAAGACAATTATTCGCTTTGCACTAGTTGTAAACAGACTACAATGATCGTCTCAACAAGATACAACGACTAATTCTAGTAGAACAGCAACCTTGAACTACCCGAATTTAGCAGAACTCTTGGATACTTGCTCTCAACTCAACTCAAGACCAAAAGAAAGAAAGAAAAGAGAGGAGAACTTTTCTAATAGAATCAGATACTCCAAATGAAGAAACAAATTGCTATTTATAGGCTAGCAACTTAGTAACTCTTCAAAAATAAAATAAATATAAACATTGTAACATATGTCAAATGTAACTCAATTGAGTAGTTACTTACAAAATTCAAACATAACTCAACAAATTTAACTTTCATGTGTTAATTTTGTAAATGAAACATCAATCCATTTTTTATGTTTCAAACCATTTTGAAACTTTTGAGATTGAAATCAAGTAACAACAAATTTAACTTCCATATCTTAAATTTGTAAATGAAACATCAATTTATTTTGATGTTTCAAACCAACACTTTCTTTCACAAATTTACTATAAAATCCAACAATCCCCCACATGAAAGAAAGTTTGAAAATCAAAATAAAACCATTGAGAGCAAACAAACAAGATATGCATCAACACAAGTGTCTTCTGGACTTGAACCTTCCTTAGTAAATATCCATTGAACTTACTGAAGAAATAGTGAGACCAGCTCTAGAACTATTCTTCTCATTGGTAAATTAAAACAATAGACATCACACATAACTCATCTTGTATCTTTGAGTTATATACGTTTGTGTCCATTTTGGTCCTAGACAAAATCCCAAATTCATGAGAGCTTTAGAGAACATAAGCCATTTTAAAAATCTTCATAGAAGTGACCCCACTTCTACTCTCACATAGGTGATATTGATTAAGAGTATTTTGTCATTACTCTTCTTGTAAACAAGATATCAACATGACCTTAACATCAACAAATTACACACTTTACAACATCATAAAAATGGGAAGAAACTATAAGTTTCTTAGTGTGTCAACTATGAATTATCAAGTTAGTTTGCCTGTTGAACCTAGATCTTGGGATCTCCTGTCAACTAGGTTAGGTTACCACCATATAATTCATTTCACATGCTTCAACCCCATTTCCATCAATATATATGTCATTTTCTCTCTCGACAATCCATTTGCTAATCAAAGGATCTACAATATTCTCCTTCAATTTCACATAATTGATGGAAATTATTCAATTAGAGAGCAATTTCCTTATCAAATTATATATGCATCTTATATATCTCACTTTCCATTGTAGACATTATTCTTTACCTTCATAGATGCAGCTAAATTGTCACAATAAATACATATTACGCTTACTAGCTTTGGCCATAATGGAATATCTTCAAGAAAATTTTGAAGTCATTCAGCTTCTTCTCTAACTTTATCTAGAGCTATAAACTATGATTTCATAGTAGAACGTGCTATACACATCTGTTTTGACGATTTTCATAGTATAACTTCTCCACCTAAGATAAGAATATACCCACTAGTTGATTTAGTCTCCATGTTAATTAACATCACTAAATTTTTCTAGTACATGTGGATCCATTGTATAATGCAATCCATAGTCAAAAGTGTTCTTCAAGTACCTTAGAACTCTGGCTAAAGCATTCCAATGATCATGCCCAGGATTGTTGGTGTATCTTGTTAACCTTCCTATTGAATAGGCAATATCAAGTCTTGTACAATTCATTATGTACATTAAGCTACCAGCAACTCTAGAGTATTCTAGAGAAGTACACCTTCATCATTGTTCTTCTTGAACTTACAATTTGGATCAAATGGAGTAGTTGTCGGTTTACCCTCAAATTGATCAAATTTTCACAACACTTTCTCTACACAGTAAGATTGAGAAAGTATGTATCCACTTGAATTTCTTGTTATACGAATTTCAGGTGTAACATCAGCAAGACCAAGATCTTTCATATCAAAGTTGGATTTCAACATCTTTTTAGTAGTATCAATGACACTTCTATTTGTACTCATTATCAACATATCATCCACATACAAGCAAATAATGACACAATCGTGATCTATGGTTTTAACATAGACACATTTATCACACTTATTTATCTTGAATCCATTCTATAACATAGTGTGATTATAGTTTTCATGCCACTGTTTGGGTGCTTGCTTCAATCAATAAAGAGACTTAACCAATTTACAAACTTTATCTTCAAGTCCCTTTACAACAAACCCTTCAGGTTGTTCCACTTATATTTCTTCATCTAAATCTCCATTTAAAAATACAGCTTTTACATCAATTTGTTGTATTTCCAAATTTTGTAAAGCTGCTATTGCAATTAACATCCTTATAGATGTAATCCTCGTCACTGGAGAATAGGTATCAAATAAATCTAGTCTTTCTTTTTGACGGAAGCCTTTAGCTACTAAATGGACTTTTTATTTATCAATAGTGTCATCAGCCTTTAGCTTCCTTTTAAAAATCTCTTTACTTCAAGGAGGTAAATCAACCAATACCCAAGTATTATTTTGCAAAATGGATTCTATCTCACTATTGATATTTTCCTTCCAATAGGGTGCATCTGGAGATGACAGCTTCTTAAAAATTTTAAGGCTCACCTTCTATCATATAAATTATAAAATCAGGTCCAAAGAAAGTAGCTTTCTTAGCTATTTTACTTCTTTTAGGTTCAGACTCAGTTTTCTGATTGTCTTGAACCTTTTGAAGAGCTAGCATCATAATTCTTTTTGACACCACTACTTGTGTGTCTTTCCTTTTTCAAAGAAAATATATCCTCGAAGAATTCAGATTCAATAGATTCCATAATAGTATTATTATTAATATGAGGTATTTCTGATTTAACAACCATAAATCTGTAAGCAGCACTACGTATTTCATAGCCTATAAAGACACAATCAACTGTCTTAGGTCCTAGTTTGGTCCTTTGTGGTAAAGGAACTTATACCTTTGCCAAACACCCTACCATTATCAACATTTTATATGAGGGTAACTTTCTATTACACACCTCATAAGGCGACTAATCAGTCTTCTTATTTGGAATTCTATTTAGTATAAAATTTGTTGTAAGCAAAGTCTCCCCCTCCCCCACACAAATTATGGAGTAAACCTAAACTATTGAATATGCACTACAAGAAAAACTACATTACTTGACGTTTGCAACTTTTGATTTCTTGATTTTTTTATGAAAAAATGTCAAGTAACATACAATTTTTAAGGAAAACATCAAGAAAAATGAAAAAAAAAAAAAGCGGAGGTTAACGGTGTTTTTCGGATTTTTTTCACGCTAATACAAAACATGATATTTTTAAAATGTCAAGTTTGATCATTATTTGCTTGTCATATTTTAAATGTTAAGAATTATTAAATGAAAAACAAAATGAAAAAGGGCGCTTAAATTTATCGCCTTTTTTTAATGATTATTTTCTTTAAAAAATTCATGCTCCGAAACACTCCCTCTCGAGTTTTCCATCTTTGGGTTGCCTTCAATAGTCGGCCGTCTCCCAAACCTCGTTGTCTTCTCAACCAATCTCTAGCGATTGGCTCCCAAACCTTCAACCAATCGCCAGCGGTCATCTCCCAGATCTTCAACCAATCACTGGTGGTCTGCATTCTGCCAACAGAGGTTGTGTTTGTCGTTTGTCTGCTATCTGCCAATCGTTTTCCATCCACCAATCGTCTGCATTTGCCCTCCGTCTGCATTGTTTGTGTCCGTCGGCCATTTGCATTAGGTCATCTATGTTGTCCGCCATTTGCGAATGAGACTATGAATGAAGGGGAAAACAGATTTAGGGCTTCTTAAGGTTTTCTCTCTATTTCTTTCGCTTTCTAAAATCTGAATAAATGCATTTGTGTGCCCTTTTGTTTTCTTTTATATAGAGTCATTTCATTAACTGTCATAACACTCTTTCAACATCCTCATAGTGGCGGACTATTTCAACTCTACCTCAGTTACTATTTGATAGGTTAAGAATGATCTTAGAGTATTTAATCTCTTAATGGGCTACTTACTTTTTATGTGTTGTGGGTCCATGTTCTAGAACCTTTCTATAACATAATTGACAGTTGATTATTAAGGAAATCCATGGGTATGGTTGATTTCTGATGTCTTCTTTCAATACTAAGCCTTGTGAAAATCTAGAGGTGAGTGAGGCTAGTGGATAATCGAGAGAGAGAGAGCAGTGAAGTCACTTTGGTAGAGAAGGTGTTGTTCTTTCTTCTAAGTAGAGGAGTAGGGGTGTAGGCTTCCACAAAGAGTTGCTAATTGCTATCACTGCTAAGTTATTCTTGCTTAAGGCTCAAAGGGCTAGGATTCTTGGTTGTATCGATTAACTACCCCTAAGGTCTTGATTGTATCTTATAATGTGTTGAGATTAATAAAGTGGTTGAGTGGACGTAGATCTTAATTTGATCGAACCACTATAATTCTCATGTGTTATTTTTCTCTTTCTTAACTCTTTTATGCCATTTGCATTGAGTCATCTGTTGTTTTCCATTTGCAAATGAGACTGTGAACGAAGGAGAAAACAGAGCCCATTGACCATCTCATAACTCGATCTCGTTGGCAGCCATCAAATACTCTTTCGATGGATTTTGATTTCTCTACTATTGATTGAAGTTACTGTTAATTTGAAGTAGGCAGTGTATTTGGGTGATGGGTTGAGAATTAATCAAGCCTTGTAGTCAGTGATTTCGTTTAGGTGATACTCACAAGTTGGACCGTTCGATGTTTTAAAAAAGGGGATAAAACAAAGAGACTGTTGGTGCTTAATTTTGAAGTGGTGAACATTTTAGAAATTGAGGAGGTTGATTTTCATTGATGACCGTTGTATGATTTGGCTTAAGTAGGGAAGCAAGTAGGACAATTTTTAATCAAGCAAGCAAGGTTTTTTTTTCTTTCGTTTCTTTTTTAAGTGAACACAAGTAGCCTACCAATGATGGATAAACAAGCATGTAAGATTGAAGCAGCAAGACTTTTTTAGGTTTTAAGTAGCTAAAGTTTACAAGTAAACACATAGGTGACTTTGAAGTAGGTGGAATTTTCAAGATCAAGGTCTACGGATATTTCAAGGTTTTTTTGACATCTAGGATTATAAAAACTACACATCTTGACAAGTTTAGAGTTTTGGGAGAATATTTTCTTGCCTTTTATTTTCTTTGTTTTCTTAATTTACTTTAATTATTGTCCAGTTATTTTGCCTTTTCTTTTTTCCTCTTGCACAATTCTTTTGAAGTTTTAATCTTAGATTCTTAATTCTAGATATCTTCTTTTGGATTGTTTAATTTTTTTTTAATCTGAACATTAGGTTCTTGATTCCTTGTTTTCTTATTTTATTGATTCTACTTTTTCTTTGCTTAAGTTCCACATTTCATTCATCGCTTATCGTGAATTCTTAGTAACTACTCAATTGTATGTGCTGCTATTTTTTCTCTTGCATAGCTTTAATAAGACAATATTATAAATAAATTTTAAAATTATTGTAGTGTGGGATCCATCAATGCTATTTCAAGTTTGAAAAATTGTAATTTTTGCAAATGCTTTTATAACTTCACACTAAATGACTTTGACATTGTAGCAAATGACTATTCTCATTTTCTAAGTTACTTGAAACATGAAGAGGGTAAGTAAGTTGACAGTAACATTGTAGCAAATGTTTTTATAACTTCACACTGAATGACTTTGACATTAACATTGTAGGAATTAGGAAAGAGTCTTGAGATCAGAGAAGGGAGGTGAATATCAGCTGTAGAAGTCAGAGTTTATTACCCTGCATTCAGAACTCTGGTGAGTTTTCCATTCAAACTTGAGTGCAATGTTGAATGCTTGGTATCACAACACAAGGATGGTGAATTTCTATTTTTGTAGCTAAATATCTAGAAACAGTCCCAATTTCATTTCTAATTTTTTATTTTTATGGTTTTTTTTTTCAAAATCTTCTGAAAGCTGTCAAAATCTTATGTGTTAGTTGATACATTTGGTTGCTTTTGAACGGGAGAGCTTCAAAGTTTCTAGTGAAATGAGTCTCTGTGTAAACTAATGCACTCGAGTTTTAAACCAAGTCTCTAATTTCTTAATATTTGGTTGTATTCCTTTCTAAAAAAGCTTTACATATGAGGGTGGATGCTAAATTATATACCTTTTTGACGGGTATCTCTACTCTACTTTACAAGGATAATCTCAAAGTCAAGATTGTATGGAAATTTTGAAGTTCCAAATTGAAAAATCATGTTCCTCTTATAGGTTTGATCAAAATGTTGTGATTGTTTGGTTTACAATCAATATTTAGTTTACTGTGGGATTGTTTTGATCTTTATTTTGTTCTTTAATAATGTGTCTATTGCTTGTACTGTAATTTGGCCCATGATTTTGGCTTCATCAATGCTAATGTTGTGTTAAAGGTGATCTTAAGATATTAGTCAAGTTGAGATTTTAGGTCGAATTCAACTCAATTGTTTGAGCTATTAGATTCCAATTTAGACTAAGAGGCATGTAAGATTTTTATGGCTTGTAGTTGATCCAATTGCTTATTTGGTGTTCTGTTATTTGTTTGAATATTTCTAGAGAAAGGAACCTCGACCTTTCTTGAGTTAAACAACTGAATGTTTAAAGTTTTGATGATGGTTTTATCCATTCTAACAAATTTTGGAGTCCCTGCATTTTTAAGAATATGTTAGGAACTTCTAACTTATAGCATACAATTGAACAAATATTTTATTTCTTATTTAAACTCATTGTAGACTTGAAAAATATGCTTGTCACTTTTAATTTTGTGTGGATAAGTTTGTGTTTTTTTGTGGTTGAAGTTGCATATTTGAAGGAGTCTCTACGTTTTTTAGAGTATGTTTGGACCATTTCTTCAAAGCCTTTAAAGCCTTCAAAGAGACTTGCCCATGTTTCTTTTTATACTCTCTAAGATTCCCACTTGTACAAACCTCAGTAATGAAATTTAGGGTTCCATGAAGTTTTTCAAGCCACATATCATACAAGACAATGATATTGTTGTTCTTTAGGGTTCTTAGCAAAGTCACCTCCGAGTAAACCCTAAATGTTTATTATCTTGTAAGTTGTAATGTAACATGCTTAGGCTTGATTTTATATTGGTTTACTACTGATGCTGACTATTATTGGCAGGCATAAACTTGCGAGCAAGAATTTTTATTCTACTTTTGATTGGTATGAATTTCTTTTAGATGAAGTTGTTATTCCAAACTTATTTGTTTTTGAAATGTTTGTTTATAAAACAAAAATCATTGTATATATAATAATCTTGCAAGAGTTAATTGTTGTTTTCCAGGAATCAAGATTATTCTCAAAGTTTATAAACTTAGAAACTATTAAAACTGTGAGTAATTTTCTTTTTTACATCTAAAAGAAACATGTGTCTATTTGCTAGAATCTTACATAGACATATAATTATCAAGGTATTGAATTTGTTGGAAAGATATGACAATTAAAGAAAGCTAAGTCTTCCTTTTTCCATCCCATTCCCACCAATTTCCTCCCCCACTCATTATTCAAATGAGTGCTAATGGATTTGCTTCGATATTGTCTACTTTAAGAATAACTATAAGCTCTCATGACTTTGCTTTTATCTTCTCTTATTTAAGTTTGTAAAATAATTTATTAGAATTTATGTTGTTACTGATTACTTATCATCTTTTCTTACTAGATTTACAATTATGGACAAATCATGGATGAACAAGAGTAGATTATCCAAAGATTTTGAGTTGGGTTTTGAAAACTTCATCAAATTTGGATTTTCTAATACAAATAGTACATCTATATGTTGTCCTTGTTTAAAATATGGGAATTGTGAACAACATAGTAGCAGTGATATTAGGAGATCATTTATATGTCAATGGCATTGACGAAAGTTATAAAATTTGGTTTTGGCATGGTGAAGAACTTCCTAGTTCATCCTTGCAGGGAGAATCTTCTAAGTTGGACACCCATATGTATGAAGAGAATGATGTTGGAAGTATAAAAGAAATGGTTGATGTTGCTCATGAGGAATATTCAAAAGATCCAAATGGATTTGAGAAGTTGCTTAATGATGATAAAAAATCATAATATGAAGGATGTAAAAAATTCACCAAGTTGTCTACATTAGTCAAATTGTATAATCTGAAAGTTAGATATGGATGGAGTGATACTAGTTTTTCAAAACTACTCAAAACTTTAAAGGAATTTTGCCTACTACTAATGAGCTCCCAACATCAATGTATGAAGCAAAGAAAACATTAGGTGCACTAGGAATGGAATATGAAAAGATTCATGCATGTCCTAATGATTGTTGTTTGTATAGAAAAGAATATGTTGATGCAATTGAATGCCCTGAATGTGGTGAATCAAGGTGGAAATATGGTAAGAATACAAATAAAGGGAAAAAAGAAATTCCTGCAAAAGTTATATGGTATTTTCCACCTATTCCACGATTCAAAATGATGTTTAAAAGTATTGATTGTGCTAGAAAGTTGACTTGGCACATGGATGAGAGAGAAGTAGATGGTAAATTATTGAGGTATGTATGTTTTTTCTTGAAAAATGACTAAGTTATTTATGTTTAGGCTGCCTTTATCATTGATGGTAGATCTAGAAAGACTATTCTCAGAACTGCAGGCACAACCTTTCGTCAATTCAAAAATTGGTTAACAATGAAATATATTATGCCATTTAAGGATGAGCCTCAACTTTTGCTAAATCCATCGGAAATATACTCCTACATTGATACACATCATTGGGTTGAGTTTGTAAGCTCAAGATTAAGTGTAGAGTTTGAGGTATGAAAATTTTCATTTAATTTGTTATTTTCTACACTTTCATGTCATATTGTCACTCATAATTATTACATTTGTGTAGAAAATAAGAAGCTTACAGCAAGAATGACGAGCTAAGAATAAGTATGATCATCGACTTTCAAGGAAAGGTTATGCTAATCTTGTTAAGGAAATGGTAAGAATATCAATTTATGTTATCAAGATTCCTAAATTGATTATGTTTCTAACTTTGTCTTTATTGGAATATAGAAGAAAATATCTTCAGGTGAAATGGATTTTGGTCGAGCTAATTTGTGGAAGAAGACTCGAGCAAATAAAAAAAGAGAATACGACAATGAAAATGTCCAAGGAGTAGTCAATCAAATAGTAAGACAAATATTATATTTACATGAACTATATGGACGTTGGTTGGTGGTCCACTAAAGTATCTAAACTAATAACATTTCATTTCTCTCTAGGATGAGATCTCGAAGAATATTGACTCACTTTCCAAAAAGTATCCCTCTCCTAATGATGTTTTAACTCAAGCTTTGGGTACCTCATAATACATTGGACGTGTACGTGGGGTTGGTGGTTTCGTTACACCTACAGCTTAATTCCACACAGTGAAACGTAGTTCAAAAAATGAGAAAGATAAAAACAAAGATATTATTCATGAGAATGAAGCACTTCGTCGGCGTGTTAAAGAATTGGAAGATCAAGTTCATAAGACAAAATCTACACCAACATATGAACATGGAAGTTGCTTGAAGCAAGTTTCGCAATATGGAAATGGATCTCAAGATAAACAAAGATCAAATAAGGTAGAGAAAGAAAGTTTATCTAAACCTTTATCATTGATAATTTTTGTATGTTGAACCATTATTGAAAATGAAGATAATATTTATTTAGAAGAAAGGCAAAGGTCAGGATATGAGGATCTTGAAGGTGAGTGGCACTAGTCAACATTTGGAGGATATCAAGGTAAATAAAGAAGTTTATCTAAACACTTGTATTGATAATTTTTGTAATGTTGAATAATTATTGAGAATCACGATGATATTTATTCAGAAGAAAGACAATGATCAAGATGTGAGGATCATCTTGAAGGTGAATGACACTAATCAACTTTTGGATGATACCAAGAGTGAATGCAAAGAGAAACAAACTTTAACTATGATAATTAAGTTTATCAAACATAATTACATTTAGATATAAGTTAAATATCTTATATATGCTTTATATATGACACAGATTACTGCTTATGAATTTATAACTTTGTTGTGTTAGGAGGAAGCTTCAAGGAAGATGTCTAAGGAGAAAGAAGTTGTTAGTGTGCCAACATCTAATTTGTTAATATCTTTGAAGTCTATTCTTAGATTTGTTGAAAAGGTAATGCCCAATGAAACGAGTATTTCCTTTCAACTACCTGTCAAGCTTTTTGGTTTTAGTCGAAGGAGTTGTGTCTTGCAAGAAGATATAATTGACTTCTGCAACATGCAACAAGTTAAGACGCTATCAATGGTGGCTTATCTGACGTACGTAATATTATTCATTTATGATTTTATCATATTTAGTGGCTAAATCTTCTTTTCGTATTAATTAAGTATGAGTCTAATCTTTTGTAAGTACTTATACTCATACTTTGTTGAATCAAAGCAAGTCTCCCAGTACATTTTTGTAGACCCATCTCTTATATCTGTTGGTCAAAGCACTCCAGAAATTAGAGCTCGCAATCTCTATAGCAGACTGATGACTTCAGAACAAAATCAATTAATTCTTGTTCCTTATAACCTGAGGCATGTAAAGTTTTACTCATTTCAAACTTGCATGTAGTTATAGCAAACTTGCTAATTAGTTATATTTTATGTAGTGGTCATTGGGCACTAATTGTGATTAATGCGTACGCTGATATGGTGTATTATCTCGACTCATTAAAAACAAGTTCTCGAAGCGATATCAAAAATGTAACATAAATGTAAGTTAACTTTTTTTTTCCTTTTTCTTTTTTGGTTTTTGTCTTAAAGTTTACTTCATTTTGAACTTTTGTGGTTTTTTTTTGGCAAACATAGGGCAATAGCGATTTTTCGATCTCAGAAGAATTTGAAAAAAACTCGAAAATCGATATTATGGAAAACAGTAAAGGCAAGTATAAATATTGTTAAACTTTTTTTTAATATTATGTACACATCTAGTGCACGTATCATAAATTATTGATTTTGGTATTGCAGTGCCCTTTACAGGTTGGAAGTGTTGAATGTGGATATTTCGTGATGAGATATATGAGAGATATCATGACAAAAGGAAGCATCTTAATCACAGATTTGGTATGTTATTAAATTATTTGCATTGTAATAGCTCAAATAGTGTAATGACAAAGCATTATTTATCATAAAAATAATATTTGGGTCTTAATATTTATAGATTGATACAAGGAACTCATACTCGCAATTTGAGTTGGATGAAGTGCGAGTAGAGTGGGCTGAATTTTTTAGTCGCTACATATGATGAGGCGACTAGTTTGGAATTGTTCATGTGGATTTTTTGGGTGGCTACATGGAATGTGCCATATACTTTTTTTGTGTAAATGTTGTTTAAAATAGGAATAGTAGATTGACAAAATATGGTGGTGATAGGTAGTTTGTCATTTTGAATATATGGTGGAGATAGATAGTTTGTCATTTTGAATATATGATGGAAATTGGTATAAAGTTTGTCTTTTTTGGGATTGTCCAAATGGGTGCATAGTTAGAATTTTGGAATTGTTCGTATGGGGTTAATAGTTCTTGTAATTTTGGAATTGTTCATATATGATAGTTGTAATTTTTTGAATTGTTTATATGGGGTTGATAATTATTGTAATTGTTCATGAGATTGATACTTGGTAATATTGAAGATATGAACTTTTGTTAAAGTTATTGGTGGAAATTTGGTTGATAGATCTTGAATGTGTATTATGTTTATTAATTAGTTGATGAAATTATATCTTTTTCAATATATTAAATTGTTGGAACACAATGCAGGAGATTAAAGATAATAGAGAATATTTAATAGATTGGAAAAAAAAACACAAACTAACATGACATGTCAAATGCGTCAACAACTAATTAAATTGACATTCTTGGAACGTCAAGATAAAAATACATTTGACTCATTAAAATCGTCAAGGTTTAAAAATACACATGACGCTTTATACACGTCAATGACTTTAATATTCTTGACATTTGTCAAACATCAAGGAAAATATCTCTTGCGCTTCTCTTTTGTCATATTTAGAAACCTTATTCTTGACGGTGGATTCCTTGACGTTTCTAAAAACGTCAAGTGTATCCGAATTTGACATTCCAATAGCGTCAAGTAATACAGTTTTTGTTGTAGTGATGTGATTAACCACGTCCTTTAAAGTTTGGTTCTTTCTTTTAACTACATCATTTTGTTGTGGTGTATAAGGTGCGATAGTTTGGTGGATCATACCACTAACTTCACAAAATTCATAAAGAGATGAGGATTCATATTCACCACATCTATCTGATCTAAGCACCTTTACTTTCTTCTCAAGTTGATTTTCAACTTCTACCTTATATGTTCTAAAAACATCTAAGGTTTCATCTTTACTATGTAATAAGTATACATAGCAATATTTACTATAATTATCAATGAATGTGACAAAATACCTCTTAACACCTCTAGTGGGGGTACTCTTTATGTCACATACATCACTTTGGATTAAATCAAGTACCTCATTACTTCTTTCTACATATGAAAATGACTTTCTAGCAAACTTTGATTCAACACAAACTTCACATTTGTATCTATTATCAATGTTAAAATTAGGTAATAATCCTAAATTTACCATTCAATGTAAAGAACAATAATTGACGTGCCTCAACCTAGAATGTCATGCATCGCACAACTCAACAATATAAGTAGAAGAGTTGTTATTATTATTATTATTGGGCACATATGCATCTAGCTTACTATATATGGTGAACAAAGAATTATCCCCACAAATGTGCATAGAAGCATCAGTATCAATTCACCAGTCTATGGTGTCAGAGGCCATAAATACCTCATCAATGACAATAATTACAATGTCATTCCTTGAAGCTTCAACAATGTTAGCTTTAGTTTCAATTTAAAGCAGAGTTTTTCTCCTTTTTATGTTGTCCTCTTCAATGTAGAATCTTATAGCAAGATCCACATAGATAATTGCTTGTACTTGTGTTTGAGAAAGTTCTTAAAATCCTTCCATAAATGAGGCAACTTCTCAATCACAGTGACAACTTAGAATAGTTCATTAATGACCAATTCCTCACATTGCAAATCACTAATGGTAATTTGTGGTTCCATCTGATTGACTACCAAATTGGTATCAATCCAAGAATTTTTCATACAGCGTCTTTCAACTTGTACTTCTTTTCTATTGCCCCCCATAATTATCTTGAAGTATTATAGGATTGTAATAGACATTATTATAAGCGTCCTCACAACCACTTATAGTTTAATTGCAACATAGGAAGTTTGAATGCATACACTTTTGCTCAACAACTTCAATTTCAATATGATAAGGACTTCTAGTGGGGTAATTAGACTTCTCTGATTTTTCAAAATATATTTTGAGAATGGTCAATCTCATCATAGAGGAGTAGCAACATTAGTGGAGGAGCTTGTAGCCACTAGTTTAGTTAATTGTCTTTAGAATATTGGGAAAATATGTTGTATATGCAAACTGTGTAACACTAGGAAATACATTACACATAATTGGCTGCAAACAATTACAGTGTAAATAATCGTACATATATTGTATATAACAAAAATTTTCAAACCTCAAGAAATAGAGACAATAAGTCGTCGAGGCATGCTTAAAAAACGTTGTCCAGAAGACAATTATTCGATCTACACTGATTGCAAGCAGACTACAACGATCTTCTCAGCAGGATACAACGACTAATTCTTGTAGAATAGCAACCTCAAACTACCTGAATCTAGCAGAACTCTTGGATACTTACTCTCAACTCAACTCAAGACCAAAAGAAAGAAAGAAAAAAGAGGATGACTCTTCAAATGGAATCGAATACTCCAAATGAAGAAACAAGTTGCTATTTATAGGCTAGCAACTTAATAACTCTCCAAAAATAAATAAAAATAATATAAATATAAACATTGTAACATATGTCAAATGTAACTCAATTGAGTAGTTTCTTGCAAAATTCAAACATAACTCAACAAATTTAACTTTCATGTGTTAAATTTGTAAATGAAACATCAATCCATTTTTTATGTTTCAAACCATTTTGAAACTTTTGAGATTCAAATCAAGTAACAACAAATTTAACATCCATATGTTAAATTTGTAAATGAAACATCAATGCATTTTAATGTTTCAAACCAACACTTTCTTTCACAAATTTACTATTAAATCCAATAGTGTCAAGATGCCCAAAGTAGCATCTCAATGCTACTTGTGTGAGACAAATGGCTTCATAGCCTGCAACATGAGCATTGAGACGCTCTGATGGTGTCAAGACGCTGTCTCCTCAAGAATTTTAGCTTGATTGCTTTCTCTCTTGACTTAGTTTTTCAATTTCTTGCCCAAATAATTCCTTTTTCACCACAAATCTTCTCAAAAGATCAAGTTTACTTCAAATGCTCAATCCCTACGAAATAAATGAATATGAACGTGAAAGTAACAAAACTAGCGCTAAATAAGGGCTACAAATAACACATTTTTTGCGCTATCAATAGTCTGTCTGATTTATCTATCACTTATTTTCACTAATATAAATAAATCGTTGTTAATATAAATCACCAATAGCCACTAATAGGCATGTGGAGTTGAGAAATGTTGTTGGCCCTTTTTGGCTTTCACACATTTTTATATTGGTTGGACTTAAAATTGTGTCATATTTGTAAATTTTTTTAACTTGTGCTAAAATTATTACTATTTTGGGTTAAATTGTCATATGTGTAACTTGCCTTTAATATAGTTTTCAAAAACATTTTAAACAAAATAGAGATGTATCAAATTTATTAAATAAAAGAAATTGACATAAATCATTTTATTTTAAGAGATATTTTTAAAAACATGATAATTAGTTCTAAAAGGAAAAAAAATGGTGCAAAATGATATATTTCAAATATTTTTATTAAACTTTTTTTTGAATAATTTTCTTAAATTTTTCTTCAAAATATTGATTTTTTAAAAACATTTTATGAATAACTTTTTTTTAAAATTTTCTTTAAGCTTTTGTATTCTTAATGCTTTTAATCTCTTCATCACGGATTAATTGTTATATTGGTTTAGATTCACACTTGAAAGATGGTGGTTTAGGCTAGAACCTAATTAAATGACTAAGGGTAGTTCTAACTTGATAATGATCAAGGTTCCTTTAGAAATTGTTTAATGAAGGAACTTAACGCTATGCATATCATTAAAAATCATTAGAGATGTAGGTTTTGCATATTGCATGAGAATTTTTTGTCCTCAAAAGAGTCAATCATGATATAAGACCTAGCTTCTAGACTTATGAAATATTTGCATCATCAATCTGGGATGTTTAAGTAGTTTAATTGTTAGTCTAATAGGTGAAATCAATTTCCTAGGATATTCTCTAGTTTGATTGCTCAATCTTTGTTGTTTTGTTACAAATTTCGCAACCATCATTTGATATTGTTCTCTAAATAAAATTGGGCGATAATATTTATAGTACTTAAATGAATTAGGAAAACCAATCCTGTGAACGATACTATGTACTCAAATCACTAAATAAAAACTTGACTTGTACACTTGCAGTATTACAAAAATTAAGCAACAAGTTTTTGGCATTGTTGCCAAAGATTGATGATTATTTAATTCAATTAATATTATGGAGAACTCACTCGGTCTTACTTTAGAGTTTTATTTTATTTATTTTATTAATTTTTTCTTTGTTTATTTTATTTTTTAAAAATATTTTTTTTTCTGGTTGTGTTGATTACAATTAAACCCACAACAGAAGAATTGGATCGTCTTTGATTTTACTTAGACTTAAATAAAAAAAATTAAGGTTAAGCAATAAATACCTTCGTATATTATGGAGATATTTCTGGCAGGTCTTTAATCTTCTTGCGCCAACTCCAACGAGGTTGAAAATTTAGTTCCATAAAGCCTACTTGGAACAAAGGACCAAAGAGATTTTTGGGAACCTTCTTGAAAATAGAGAGAGGGAATGAGAGGAGAATTTCAAAAGTTCTTATCTCTTGTGAAGAATGTACACAATGGCTCACCCCTAGAGTCCTATTTATAGTGGCCTAGGGCAAATAATTAAATAATATATTTTAATATTTAATATATTAAAATATATTTATCTAACCAATTTGAATCTTATTCAAATATTTTTAAATTCTTCTACGACATCTATTTCCTAATTTGAATCTAATTCAAATTTAATAAATATCTTTTCTTTAATGTATCTTAATACATTAATATTTTCTTTGATATTTAATGTATCATATACATTAAATATGTTTTCCCTCATTTAATATATCAAATATATTAAATTTTAATTTGAACATTACAAAATTTTCTCTCAATGAAATTGATTCCTATTTGTTCATATGAGCTAGTAAGGGGACCTTATGGACCTACAGATTATAAGCCCCAATGATACATAATTAATTAATTAAACTCTTTAATCAATTAATTTAATTAAACTCTTTAATCAATTAATTTTCATTTATTAACTCTATATCACTCCACTATAGACCTAGAGTTGCACTCTTATGCACTGTAGGACAAGTTATTTTCATGGATATAACAACTACATGCAAGTCAACCATTCACGAATTGTTCGTAATTACAGCTAGGTCAAAAGTCCGTTTTACCCTTGTAATTACATCTTGCACCTAAAGTACCACTGATCCTCTAATGAACAATTTGTTTATGATCCAACCATAAACTAAGTCCCTCTCGGGCAAGTGAGAGGGTGGGGCCTCATTGTTCAAATCCCGACATTAGCAGTTAAGGGCATATTGAATCTGTTGGGATTTATGCCCTAAAGCCTTGTAATTAATAATTTATTTATTAATTAATAATAATTTTGATTATTTTATTTGCAATATAATATTATCCATTATATAAAAAATTCAAGGTTTTTAGTGTAATCTTGAACAGTATGTGGTTGACATACGGGAGAATCATGTTGAAGAAATAACCTAAAAGGTCATAGTATATGGATAAGATTGGGTGCTTATCTTGGTAACACTATTGATACGACCCACTTTGTAATAATTACAAATGATTTGATCCAAATTGTTCATGTGGAGACATGTGAGTGAGGGTATCTTATTCAATGAGTTCGTATAAGACAGGACCACGAAATATTTAATCTCTCTTTATAAATCCATTAATTGAGAAGATTAATATTTCCTCAGGATGACATATACAACTCAATCTTAATCATGAGTGAGTTATGAACTCCTACCTGTGAGGGTTTGCCATTTGATTTGCATGGGTGAGAGTGACTTTTGTAGCCGATACAATATGTCTACCATTTTGGGGATTTGACCAAATAGAGAGCTGGGAACATAATCTCATAAGATGAAATTCACTCATTCTCATATAGGGTAAGTAGATGAGTAGTTTCCTTAAGTGCTGACTTCGGGACTTGAACAATGGGATCCCATCCTCTCACTGGCCCGAGAAGGACTTAGTTTATAGTTGGATCATAAACAAATTGTTCATTAGAGGATCAGTGATACTTAAGGTGCAATATGTAATTCTAGGGGTAAAACAAACTTTTGAACCAGCTGTAATTATGAACAACTCGTGAAGAATCGACCTGCATGTAATGATTACATCTATGGACACAACTTGTCCTACAGTGCATAAGAGTGCAACTCTAGGTTTATAGTGGAGTGACGTATAGTTAATGAATGTAAATAATTAATGAAAGAGCTTAATTAATTGATTTTGTATCATTGGAGCTTATAATCTGTAGGTCCATAAGATCCATTTGCTAGCTCATAGTAACACTAAAAGATCAATTTAGTTGAAAGAAAAATTTGAAATGTTCAAATTAATATTTAATTTGAAGTGGTCAAATTAATATTTAATATATTAGATATATTAAATATAAAAGAGAAAAATATATTTATTGTATTTGATACATTAAATATTAAAATAATTAATGTATATTAGATACATTAAAGAAAAGATATTTATAAAAATTTGAATAAGATTCAAATAAATAAATATCGTAGGAGATTTGAATGAGATTCAAATAAGTATAAGATATATTTTAATATATTAGATATTAAAATATGATATTTTAATTATGGCAAAGATCTTCTCTTGGTCTCTATAAATAGGATCATTGGGTTGAGCCATTAGAAATAACACACATCTCTTGAATAAAGAATTAGAGAATTCTCTCTAGACCTCTTCCTCTCTAATCCCTTGTGGATTTTCTTTCAAGAGTCTCTCACAAGCCTTGGTCATGTGTTCAAGTCATAGCCAAGAAGACTTTGTGGAAGAGATAAAAACCCGCCATAAATATATGTATATTTACTCCAAGTAAGTTTGCTTAATCTTATTTTTTAGTTTAATTTTAAATAAAATTAAAGACGATCCAATGCTTCCGCTGCAGAGTGAAACGTTCATTCCTTCAAAATCAGCTACAAAAGCCTCTCTCACCCATGCAAATCAAAGGACAAACTTTCACAGGCAAGAGTTCATAACTCAATCAGGATTAAGATCGAGTTGCATATGATCCTCCCGTATGTCAACCACATACTGTTCAAGATTACACTAATAACCTTGGATTTTTCATTTAATGGATAATATTATATTGCAAATAAAATAATAAAAGTTATTATTAATTATTAAATAAATTATTAATTACGAGACTTTAGGCATAAATTCCAACACTCCTTCAATTCTTACCTAGTAGACTACATCTCATACGACCATGTGAATTACAATGTTAATTATGACTTTCAAGGTTATCAAATGTTTAATCGTTATCATTCTGAATCTATGAGTTATTAAAATTCTTTTTATTGTAATGATGAAAACATTTGGGACCAATAATCTTACCACCCCAACCAAATTGAGGAAAGAACACCCTTAGAAAACCTATTGTTAGATTACATTGAGGAGTCAAAAGCTAGTTGTCATCGCATACAAGAAGAGTTGCATAGGTTACAGACCCAAATGGAAGTTAATGAAGTAGGAATAATTTCTTTAGGAAATCAAGTTAGTCAAATAATTGAATCACTAATAACCTTACAATAGCTAAATTGTTTTAAGGCCACTAAAGTTGAAAATACAAAAAATTGGGAAGTCATAAACAATGATAATGGGATTGTTGAGAATTTTGAATCACACAAGGAACAAGTTTGTGAGGTAGAAAAAGAAAATTAGCCTAATTTGGAAGAGGAAATTCAGGTGATAGAGTATGAGGCTGAAAGACCTAACCTTATTTTATTTCCAGAAAATTCTCTTAAAGTTGATATTTCTTTTCCTTATACTCATGAGTCTAGTTTTCATTATTCTGATTTTTCTTCTATTATTTCTTATAATAAAAGTAATAAAAATATTTCTCTTTCAGGTGCCTAAGAGAAGCAAATGAGCCTACTAGACATAGTAGGCTATATCAATTCAATCAAGAAGGGGCCAAAGAAAATTGATGAGTTTTATGTACCTTGAAAAGAGAAATAAGTTCTAGCTACATATGTTAAATAAAGCACTTCTTGGGAGGCAACCCAAGTTTACTTTCTTAGTTTCCAATTTTTCGTTATTGTTATTTTAGTTTGTTGTGTGTATGTGCCCTTATGTCTCTGTTGATTGTTTTTGTAGGAGCTTGATCCTCATCGTCTTCTTCCTCTACATTGATGAACATGTTGATTCTCTCACTTACTAGGACAGTATTATTCACTTTTTTATTTTCTTTGTCCTTATGCATGCTTGAGTTTATTGTGTAGTTTATATATTGAGGACAATATATGTTTTAAATTTTGGGGGTGGGGAATACTTTTGTCGGGACTTAAGCATGATTTATAGACTTTTTTTTTTAAGCATGATTTGTTTCATGATTCTATTGTATTCTTGTGTTTAGGATGGCCAACTTAAAAACACGAAAGTGCATTGTTGGGGTATATTCATTCATAGCGTCTGATGCTACTTTCAACGCTACCATTTGAAAATTGAAGAGAGCGTGTTTTGAAGGGCAGTGTAATGTTGCGACGAAGATCCTTTATCATTTAACGATTTTTAAAAGATCTTAAGTATTCCTTATGTGTTTTGGACTCCTAATTCAAATAGATTTTTGAACTCCCAATTAATTTAGGATTTGAATTACCAATATAAATACACACATTCTCTTCATTCAAGGGAAAACAACTTTGGAGGGCACAACTCTAAATTGATTTCTTCATACAAGAGTGAGGAGAGACTTTGAGAGCAAGAAATAGAGATATTCAAGGCTAAGTTCGTGGAGATCATAATGGAGACAGGAGATGGACACACCACCATAGGTTTTCTCTTCTTTTCTTTTATTTAGTAATTTTTATGATGTTGTTTAAGTGTTTAGATTTTGTTATAGTGAGCATGAGTGGCTAAACTCTTTTATTCTAGGGATTGTATAGCCATTAGACCTTATTTTTAATTACTTAAATTCCATGATTGATTGTCATTAATTTCATTCATGCTTTTCTATTAATGCTTTTAATCTCTTGATCACGAATTAATTGTTATATTGGTTTAGATTCACACTTGAAAGATGGTGGTTTAAGCTAGAACCTAATTGCATGACTAAGTGTAGTTCTAACTTGATAATGATTAGGGGTCCTTTAGAAATTGTTTAATGAAGGAACTTAATGCTATGCATATCATAGAAATCATAAGAGATGTAGGTTTTGTTATATTGCATGAGAATTGTTTGTCGTCGAAAGAGTCAATCTAAGACTTCTAGACTTATGAAATATTTGCACGATCAATCTTGGATGTTTAAGTAGTTTAAGACTCCAGATTAAGGTTTTGGTCCAAAAGGGCGTGGGTTCAAATCCCACTCTTAACAAATTCTTTTGTACTAAAAAAAATTAGTTTAATTGTTGGTCTAATAGTTGAAATCAACTCCCTAGGATATTCTCTCCTTGATTGTCTCAATCTTTATTGTTTTATTTCAAATTTTGCAACCATCATTCGATTCTATTATCTAAATAAAATTGGGCGATAATATTCGTAGTACTTAAGTGAATTAGAAAATTCAATCTTGTGGACGATACTTTGTGCTCAAATCACTATATTAAAACTTAACCCATGCACTTGTGGTATTGCAAAAATTATGCACAAGAGATCAAACAACAATCATTCAACCCTTTAGGATTCTAATTCATGGGAACCAATGTAATAGAAGTTGCATTGATTCTCAAGGGCAAATAGAAAATGTCAAAGAAATGTTGCACAACCAAGCAAAAATCATCCACCACCATCAACCAAACTACTTTAAAGAACCTCACTGGAAAACCATCAGGCCTAGAAGCTTTGCCACTACTCATGGCAAACAAAACCTCCTTCACCTCACCCATCATAACAGGTCGACAAAGGTCCACACAACACCCTTCAGGCCACTCAAACTGGATGATCAAGACTTGTTGTCTCGTAAGATCTTTATAACCCAAAGCCTAAGAACCCAAAAGGTTCTTGAAATGATTCATAGCCGCATTAGCAATATCAGAGTGCAATGAGAGTCTATTACTAGACACATCCACCAAAGAACTAAGGCCACTCCTAATAAATCTCACCTTAACACACTTGTGGAAAAAAGTCGAATTTTGGTCCCCCCAAGACCAGCTAATGCACATGGAATTTCTGATGCAAATAGGCCTCCTCCCTCCAAAGCCAACCCCAAAAGGCAGAAGCAACCCTTCTGGCCCCATCCTATTGCTCAACAGATAAATGATCTACTACCAATGCTACCTGGGCCCCCCTCCATCATAACACGGGCATTAAACAACTCCCCATTAATAACCGCAGTCAAATAACCAAACCTACTATTGGGCACAGTTTTAAATTTCGCAAATTGTGACCAAAGCTCCCCAATGGCGAAACACCTAAAAAAGATTGTCATACTTCTGGAACAGTCAACAGGAACCCTTCCTCCTTCACCCAATGATTAAAGAAATGAAAGGGGGCATACCTCTTCTAGGCACCCAAACCCACATCAAACACCAGAGGGGAGTGATCAGAGACACCCCACCCATGCACTGTGACCTCACACAAAGAAATAGACGATAACCATGCCTCATTAACCAAAACCTGATCAAGTCTTAGAAGGATCTCAAGAGGACCCAAAGGCCGACTAGTCCAAGTGAACCAACTCCCCTGAGTACACAACTCAACCAAATCTGCCTACAACAATGCGGATTCAAAAGCATCAATCTCATACATGCTAAGGGCACCCCCAAACACCCCAAAGGAACATCAAATGACATTAAAATCCCCCATTACTAATCTAGGAGAGCGCCACCCCGAACAAATGGAGATCAGATAAGTCCAAACACTCCTCTTAGCCTCAGTGTTAACAACATACACACAAACCACCTGAACAACCAATTAAGAAGATAAATCAGTCAAAGTATCATAAAATGAACTGGGCCTAAACAGTAATAGGAGAAAAAGAGAATCTCCCTAGCCTTCAAAGGACCCAAATTTGGCCAAGTCCACCTGACCCATAACTACACACACTGCCAATCCCCACTAAACCGATTAAAAACTGAAGAAAAACGTGACTGCCTAACCTTAGTCTCAAGCATAGTATTAAATATTGAACAACATGTCAAAATTTTGATTGACATATCATTCTGTCGACTACTTGGAGATATCGAGCTAGGGTGAAAGTCGATTTTCTCCCAATGTCGTCGATATTTTTTAAATTTTGCAATATACTAAGATTTTAGGGAAATCTCAATGAAATTTCAAAAATTTTGAAAAGAACAAAAAAAAATATACTTGTGTAGGCCCATTATAGAAGGCCTTGTTAGCTTTACGAGCTTCAATCATAGGACTATATATTTTGATGATAAAAAAACCTTTGAATTACTAATGATTTTAGTGCTTTAAAGTGTCCACAATTTATAACTCGAAAAGACGATTTCAACACATTTTGAATCACTCAAATCGGACGTCAAACGAGAAAGTTATGGCCAAAAGAAGATTGAGAAAAAATGTTATTTGCATTCATGCAAACGAATAACAATGCAACACGTGGCCATTTTTAAAGACCATTGGAACCATTTTTAAAATATTTTTTAATCATTCTTTTGTCATTTTCTTTCCAAATTTCCTCCACCTTTTATCTATTTAACCTAGATCCAGTGGCCCAAATTTTAACCTAATTTTGAACCTTATTTAAACATCTTTTTCCCTATCTTTTCTCTCAAACTTATTGAAAGGCTCTCTCCCAATACTCCATTGTTAGCCATTCTTCAAAGCTTCATTTTTATTATAATCTTTTTGTGATAGATTTTCTTTTTGTGAGGATTAGATAATTTTGAGTACTTCAAACTTGTGTATCTACTCTTGTGAGAGCTTTTATTTTTATGGGGTTTTAATTTCATCTTTCAGTTGGGTTTTGTATTAAGGTGTGGGTACACCTTGAGATTTTGAGTGAGCGGTTTAATCTTGAACTCGAAAAAGGATTGTAGTGGTTTTATCTTGAACCCGAAAAAGGATTTGTGGTAGTTTGATCCTGAACCTGCAAAGGATCGGTTGGGGGTCGACTATTGAACCCTTAAAAAGAGTTGCAAATCGGTTTGGTTCTCACTCGTAAGAGGACTGTAGCAATAAAATACCCAAGAAGGTGTCTTAGGGAGTGGAGTAGGGATTTTCAAACCACTATAAAAATCTTCGGTGTTATTTCTTTTCTCTACTCTTTTAATTTATGCTATATAATTATTTATTTGAGTAAATTGTATGCATAGAAAAATTATTCTGTATTTCTAGAATTTTTGGGTGCTTATTTAATTAGTTTTTATTGAACTATTTTAGTTTAATTTTTTCGAAAAAGTTTTACATGTCTTAGTTGTACACATTATTTAAAATACGGTGGGGAGAGGCGCAAATATATTGGAAAAGTTTCTTGCAGCCACTTCACCTTACCAATGTGGGACAAAAATATATGAATCACTTCCCTCTATTCCACTTAAATTTCCATTCGACTCTCTCCTCTCTCCTCTCTCCCTCCACCTCCTCACACAACACGTTATGTCTTGGCTTTTCATTATTTATATTATTTTATTTATCTAATTTAGTTAAAAGTAATGCTTTCTTTCTTCTTTTTATTTATTTATTGTTATTATTCTCTTTTTGTTCTATGCATATATTTTATTGTTTAATTATTTTTTTATGGTTCATTTCATGTTTTAATTAAGTAACAATATGAAC
Source organism: Trichosanthes truncata (assembly GCA_033996785.1). NCBI lineage: Eukaryota > Viridiplantae > Streptophyta > Magnoliopsida > Cucurbitales > Cucurbitaceae > Trichosanthes > Trichosanthes truncata. The sequence goes on along the minus strand of JAWPNB010000004.1, from coordinate 27,591,879 downwards.
CTATTTAGATAGAGTAATTATAAATGATATAATTAAACTACAAATAAATTCTTATTAAAAATGGTTAATTATAGTTTAATTAATTTATCATTTAATAATTCAAATAATTTTCATAATTTTTCCAAAATTTTTGCTGACATTGACATTTCAATAATAATTCTCTTTTTGTCCTATGCATATATTTCATTTTTAATTATTTTTTTAAGGTACATTTCATGTTTTAATTAAGTAACAATATGAACCTATTTAGGTAGAGTAATTATAAATGATATAATTAAACTACAAAGAAATTCTTATTAAAATGGTTAATTATAGTTTAATTAAGTTATTATTTAATAATTCAAACAATTTTCATAATTTTTCCAAAATTTGTGCTGGCATTGACATATCAATAATAATTCTCTTTTTGTCCTATGCATATATTTCATTTTTTAATTATTTTTTTAAGGTACATTTCATATTTTAATTAAGTAATAATATGAACCATTTAGATATAATAATTATAAATGATATAATTAAACTACAAGGACATTCTTATTAAAAATGGTTAATTATAGTTTAATTAAGTTATCATTTAATAATTCAAACGATTTTCATAATTTTTTTAAAATTTTTGCTTACATCGACATTTCAATCTAAATATTATATATTTTTTTTAAATATGATGGTTAAAAATGATCAATTATAGTATAATTAAGCCACAATTAAAGTTTCATGCAATAATTTAAACAATTTTAATCAATTTCCATATTTTTTTAAACCTCCTGCTCGCATTGACATTTACATCTAAATATTGTCTTAGTTTTTAGATATGATGATTAAAAATGGTATCAACAATTTTTTTATTAAATTATGAACAAAACGATGACGAGCATTGCTTGTCATTAAAATATTCAAAACAGATATTTAATGACGCACATTTAACGTTCATTGATAGACTTTTAATGAAACACATTTAACATTTAATGACACGCATTTAACATTTAATGACGCACATTTAATGACAAACATTGACTTCTAATATCATACATTGACCGACATTAAAAGTTGTCTGTCATTGTATGTAGAACTTTTAATGGTAGGCATTTTTCGTCATTAAAAGATCTGTGTCATCGTAACCTACAATGACCACACAAAACAATGTCGAGCACTTATCTTTTAATGACGGACATCGACTTTTAATGTCATACATTGACCGACATAAAAGCATCATTGTAAGCTACAATGACGAGCGACCTTTAATGACGAGCAATGTCCGTCATTAAAAAGCGCTCGTCGTCGTAGCCTACAATGACACGCGTATTGATGTCGGGCACTTGCCCGTCATTGTTACCCTCTAATGACGGGCAATGCCCGTCATTAAACCCAAAATTTGTACTAGTGGGTCAATTATAATCTAATTAAGCCACACTTAAAATCTCATTGACTAATTCACACAATTTCCATGATTTCCATTAAAGTTTCTCAAATTTTCCATTTCCATCGACATTTCTATAAAATTTAGACCTCGACATTTCCAGCATTGGTCTCAAGTAAGCAATAGAACCCAACATGGGAAGACAGTAAAAAGGATCTTATAACAAGACCCTTATCGAGTTTTCCCAGATCCTGCACATTCCATGAACACCAACTAGACATGAGGCAATGGAAGGCACGGATCCTGGCCCGTAGGCCCCACACTGAGCACCTCTGCTTTGAACACTTGATCAACTAAACATCTTCCAAAACTAACCAATTTCAATGAAAACCAAATAGATGGTACAAAATAGTAATCAAATTAAACTTTCCAAACCAACTCATCTTTCCAAACTAACTCATTTCAACAAAAATTATGCTTTGTCAACTTTCTTTCAAATCACTTCTTTAATGATCTCATACAAGGCATACAAATTATTTTTAAATTATTGTTCAAAGAAAAACCTAACAAGAAGATAAAAGTACAACCATTCATTAAGGATATAGTCCGATTCTACATAATTGAAAGTTTAAAATAAAATTGAGTTTTGGGTAAAAATAAAAGTCTTTTTTTCAAAGTATTTTTTTTTTGAAAAATTAAAGGTTAAATTTCAAATTTAGTCCTTGAACTTTTTTGTTTGTGTCTATTTGGTCTCTTGAATTTTAAAAAAATGTCTAATAGATTTATGAACTTTTAGTTTTGTGTCAAATAAGTCCCTAAACTTTAAAAGTGTATAATAAGTTCTTAAACACTCAATTTTGTGTCTAATAGATCCTTAAATTTCAATTGTGTGTCTAATAAGTCTTTGACCTATTTGAAATTTTTAAAATTCACAAACTCACTAGATGCAAAATTGAAAGTTTTTGGTCCCATTAGACATAGAATTTAATTTTATATTTAATAAGGCCAGTTAATTTTTAAAATTTTAAATATGTCAAAGATTTATTATATACAAAATTAAAAATTTAGGGGTCTAGTAGACATTTTTAAAATTTAGGAATCTATTAGACATAAAATTAAAAATTTAAAGATATATTAAGTACTTTTTAAAATTTAAGGATCAAACAAACCCAAATAGAAAAGTTTAGAAACTAATCATACAAAGCAACTTATCCAAAATTAAAATATTAAAAAAAAAAAAAAGGGAGACTTACACCTTCAAAACAGAAAAGAAAAAAAAAGCTGATGTGGCAAAAGAAATGATGTTTTGGCAGACGTGTCACCCAATAAAATTCAGTGGGGGAAGTCGAAATTCGAATCCTTCCTCTTTTTCTCTCTCACTCTCTCCGCAAATTCCGTCCAATTCCGATTGCTTTCGCCCACTGCCTTCTTTTCCGGTCTTCAGTATCACTTCAAGAACCAAATATACCAAAATCCAAAATCCAAAATCCAAAATCTAAAAACCCCATGTAAAAGAATCTTCCCATACAGAGTCCCAATTCCGAATTGGGTTCCATCCAACAAAACAAAGGAACCCACCAACGAGTCTCAAGTTTCTATCCAATTTCCCCATTTCAATTTCTTTTCATTTGGCTTCCTCTCCTCTTGCATTTGCATTTTTCACCGGCTGCCATGGCCGACACCAAGCCCATGGACCTCCTCAAGAAAGACCTCAAAGAGTTGCTCGATAGAATCGTTGATCGAGAAGATTTTGAATCCTCAACCGCCGATGAGGCTATCGAGAAATTGAATGCTTTGAAAATCTCCAAAATGGCAGCCGTCGCCGCCGCCTCTGCTTCGCCGGAATCCAGTGAGAATAGTGACAGTACGACTCCGGTCGTGCCGGAGCAGTTCCGTTGCCCGATTTCCGGCGAGCTCATGAAAGACCCTGTTCTGTTGAAAACTGGTCAGGTTAGAGGGTTTCTTTTGAAATCTTTTGGTATCTCTTCTGTTTTCTTCGTTTTTCTTGCGATTGGGGCTTGTAATTTTGTTGGGTTTTGAGGAGTTCGTTTCGATTGGAGGAATTTTTGTGAATCAAGATTGTGTTGCTATGAAGAATTTGTCTCTGTGGGCTCTGTTTTGTTTGTTTTCTATGGTTTTTTTTTTAAATTTCTGTGGGCTCTGATCTTTTGTGTTAATCATTACAATTCTTTAGTCTTTTAAAAAGAAGATGATGATTCATTGCTCCTATGGCATTCAATGTCTGATTTTAATGATTACTATTCTTTGTTTCAGAAAGTTTACTTTGCCTCTTTATTGCAATGATCTCTGAATTTGCATTGCCACTTTTGCCTTATATATATTACTTTCTTTATGTGTAAAAAGATATTGAATATGGTCTTTAAAAAAAAAGATACTGAATATACAGGACATTTATTCAAACTCATAATTGTCGTTTACAACCTTCATTTATTGGGTATTATGTTAATTTTGTGAGGAAAGTGTTACGAATATGTATAAAAGATTACATGTACTATAATCTATTGGCGGAGTATTTGATGCTATTTATAAGAAGTTTTCTCCGTGAATAGTATGTTTGTGAGTTGCAGTTTCAGATTGTGCTTAATGTTCTTGAATCATGGATTTGGATTGCAGACATATGATCGGCCCTTCATCGAAAAGTGGTTCCATAAAGGGCACAATACATGTCCACGGACCAAGGAAGTTCTTTTCGACATGACTCTTACACCGAATTGTCTTCTTCGGTCTATGATCTCGCAATGGTGCTTGGATAACGGATTAGAGCTTCCAAAGCTTACTTATGAGGAAGCAATTGCCAATGCCAATGAGTCCCATTTGGATGAATTGCTTAACAAGCTGTTGTCTTCGTCCCTTTCGGATCAAAAAGTAGCTGCAAAGGAGTTGAGACAGATAGCGAGATGGGACCATGAGTTTCGAGCCCTTTTCGCAAAGGTACCGGATTCCATTGAGAGATTATTGCATCCTATCTCAGTAGACAATGTTAATCTCCATCCTGATCTTCAAGAGGATTTGATTACCACTGTTCTCAATATCTCAATTCACGATGATACCAAGAAGCATGTAGTGGAGAACCCGTTGGTCCTCCCTTTACTGATCCAATCTTTACAATTCGGAACTATCGAGGCGAAAGCGAATGCAGCTGCAGCTATTTTCTCATTATCTTTTCACGAGGCGAATAAGATCACCATTGGAAATGCAGGCGCTCTCAAACATCTGATTGTACTTTTAGACGAAGGCCATCCTGTAGTGATAAGAGATGCAGCTTCAGCAATTTTCAACCTCTGTACGGCCCACGAGAACAAAGAGAAGGCAGTTTGCAGCGGAGCAGTTGGTTCCATTCTCCGAAACATCAGTCATGGTGTATTGGTCGATGAGTTGGTTTCAATACTTGCGCTGCTTTCCCTCGATCTAAAGGCTATCGATGAAATGTGCAAGCTCAACACCGTGTCATGTATGCTGAGAATCATAAGGGAAACTGACTCCCAAGGCGTCAAAGAAAACTGTGCGTCGATACTGTATACAATCTGCACAACTGATCGAAGCAAATTGAAGGAGATTCAGGAGGACGAAAAAGCAAACGGTACGATCTTGGAACTTTCCCAGACCGGGAATTCGAGAGGAAGGAGAAAGGCTAACTGCATACTTGAAAAGCTGGAAAGAGCTGCTTCAATAACCCACACTGCGTAATGAAAATAGGTCAGATTCTTTTACACCAATTAACCTGTGTATAGATATAGATATATACAGTGTCTTGCAATACAAAAAGTTGCACATATTAGAAAAGAAATTGTTGATATAAGGAAATTTTGGTCCAAACCAAAGTGATGAATGAGAAATACAGATACAACATTTTTTTTCTTGTACATGCTAATAATGAAGGAATATGAATTGCTGATTGCTGATGTTGAAGTTTTGGTCCAACCCAAGCAATGAATGATAATTACAATATGACCTTTGTGGTTTAAATTCTATTTCAGTCCCTTTTGAACTTTCATCCTTATTTTATTTTGGTATCTTACTTTGAAACATTCTTTTCTAGTTCATAGACTTTGCATAAAACCGTTTTAGTTCTCTCTATTAAATTTTTTGATAAATTATTTAACAAAAATTTAACATAAGCATATCTCTTGTTCTATCTACCTGATTAATCAACGTCTACATGGACAAATATTTAAAAACTACATATATTAGGTTAGTTTTTGAAAAGGCTAACAATTAAAATGAAAATTGAAACCTACCTAAAAATTCAAGGACATCATTGGAAATCTACTCTAATGTTAAGGAACATAATTGAAACCTATCCTCAAGTTCAAAAGCATGGTTGAAACTTACACATATGTCACATGTAACCATTATTTGACAAGTTACTATCAGATCACTTTTATATCTTCATTTTAACAGAAAAGTTGGCGAAATTGTTATTTTGAAACAAATTTAAAGTTTAAGAATAAAAATGAAACTTTTGGGGATCTTATTGCAACGTATCCTAAAATTTTGGGGTATTTTGTAATTGATCCTAGTTTCTTATACAAAGTTTAAGGACTAAAATAAAATATTTGAAAGTTGAAAGATGAGAATAGAACATACAAAAAGTTAGATACCAAAACAAAACAAGGATTGGAATGGATTTCATTATTTAATTTTTTTTTTTCTTACACACGCTTTATAATAAAAGAAAGAAAATGAAAATGTATGGGTGATGTTTAGTTTGACATTGATGGAGAAAGTTGAGAGTTGTTTTTGGGTTCCAAAAGTGGTGGGGACTGTGTGCTAAAAGAGAATATGAATTTTAGATAAACAACTTGTGTCATTGTGTTGTGTGGGTCTTCTTCTATTCTTGTCTTCACATGTCGGCACTCGTTTTTTCTCTGTTTTTTTTCTCTTTTGCATTCCAACTCTGAATTTAAACGTCTATCAAGGTCTTAATTTTATGGAAATTGCGAAAAAATATCAATATTAATGAATGGTTTTAGGGTCAAATAATATACTTTAGTCTATGAGATTTAAAATTAGTTTCTATTTGGTTCATGAGTTTCAAAGCTAACACTTTTGCTCTTTCAAATTTGAATTTAGTTTCTATTTTGGTCCTAGAGGTTTCAAAAGTGACATGCTTTGTTCTTGAGATTTAAATTTGATTTCTAATTGGCCGTTTCATTTGAAATTAGTTTCTAATTGGTCCTTGAGTATTAAAAATTAAAAATAAAAAAAATAAACTCATTTTAAAAATACATATACGAAAAGTATAGTCAACATCTTTTAACTATCACATCATCATTTCATTATAACTAATGGTCAGCTCTATTTAGAAACCATTTAGATACTAATTTCAAACTTTAGAGACCAATTAAAAAATCAAAGGTTAAATTACAAATTTAGTCTCTATAGTTTGGAGAAAATTAGATTTGAGTCCCTATAGTTTTGAGTCACATAAATAGTTTCTACCATTAGAAGTCACTAATGGATTGTGTAGATGGCCACGAAGCTAACGAATTGAGTACGTGGCAAGATAGCTAACTGGCACATCTTCAATTTTTTAGTGGCTTCTAACGAGTAAGAACTATTTATGAGGTTTTATCAAACTATAGGGAGGAAATTCTAATTCTTAGAACCATAAGGTCTAAATTATAACTTTCTTCAAACCATAAAGACCAAAATTTTAATTTAACCAAAAAAATTCATGTCACTTTCAAAACCTGAAAGACCAATTCGAAACTAAATTCAAATATCAAGGACCAAAATTGTTAGTTTTGAAAGCTCAGGAACCAAATAGAATTAAGTTCAAATTTCAAGGATTAAAAGTGTATTTTACCTTTCTTTTTTCTTTTTTTAATTCAACAAATAAGAAAATGGGTATTTGAACCTCCAACTTTTAAATAGGTAGGTCATTGATCATTTGAATTATATACATAGTGTTAGGCTTATTTTTTTTTTATTGTGAAGCCAAAATAATCGTGTTTGATGACCCCAACCGAAGTTTGCACGCACGCGGAATGGAGATTGAAGACTTATGGGTCAAGGTCCATTTATTGATTAGATCACCTACATAACTCATATGTATGTATGGGAAAATCCTAGGAATGACTAAAAAGAATGGGTTGTTTTAGTTAATGGCTATCCGATTTTTCTTTTTAATTATGACCACACGCGAGGTGCACGTATGGCGTTTCTTTTTTTAAATCCCCGTTTTGACCTCGTACACTATATCTCCCTCTCTCCTATTTTATTTAAACTATATCTAATCTGTATTTTGCAAGATTTACATTGCAGTAAGTGTCTTTATACTTATTTCTTAGATTCTCTCTCTCCAAGACAACCTTTCTCTCTCCGAAATTCTCTCTCCCCAAGACAATCCTTCTCTCTTCAAATCTAAATATCTCTCTCCTATTTTATTTAAACTGTATCTAATCTATATTTTGAAAGATTTACATTGCAGTTAGTATCTATATACTTATTTTTCCGATTCTCTCTTCCTAAGACAATCCTCCTCTCTCCAAAATTCTCTCTCCCCAAGACAATCCTCCTCTCTTCGAATCTTAAGCCATCAGTATTTTTTTGGTTCTCTCTCCCAAGCCATCGGCACCATCGCTGCTGCACAAGCCAATTTCATGTGTAATTGTTCAATCACTTCCTTCTCCTCTCTCCCCAAGACAATCCTCCTCTCTTCTATCTTTGAATCTTAAGCCATCGGTATTTTTCCGGTTTTCTCTCCCCAAAACAATCATTCTCTCTCCAAATCTCAAATCTCAAGCCATCGGCACTGTCGTTACTACACAAGCCAATTTCATGAGGGTAATTGTTCAGTCGCTTACTTCTCAACCTTCTGACAGTTTGAACAATGATTCGAAGCTTTTTGAAAGCTTAGAAGGTGGTTCGTCGGAATCTTCGAGGCTTGGAGTTGGGTTGTTGTGTGTAGTGAAGGCAATGTTGAAGAAGATGAAGGGGATAGTGTTAGTCAAGGACAAGGTGGTTGTTGGTTCCATTGATTGGGAAGGCATAGAGGGGTCGTGAGCTTGCCTTGGATTCTATTCATGGTTCACCTGCAGTCTTCTATTCACTTATTATTTCTACCTGTTCTAATGCTCTTATTGATAAAAATCTAGGTTCGTGATAGTGTTCGTACTTTTTTTTATGTACAGTGTATTTCTCTGTAGGTATTTTGTTCCTTTGATTTTTACTCTATATTTATTTCAGACACATACACTGCTCAAGAGGTAAATGAGTTTGTGGTAATGTTCGTACTTTTTATTTTTTTTTATGTATGGTGTATTTCTCTATAGGTATTTTGTTTCGTTAATTTTTACTCTATATTTATTTCAAGCACATACACAACTCAAGAGATAGATGACAATGATAGGTTTAGGTATATCATACTATCTAATTTAAATTCTAGAATAAAGAAACCGAATCTATTTATATTTTATTATATTTGTACCTTGTATCTTCTCAAAATATCAGATTATATTTTTAAAAAATGTGTAAATACGTTAATCTTCGTTATTTATAGGTTACTTTTATTTTTTGGTTTAGTATTTCATATTGCATGTCATTTTATTGGTTTGTTAATCTATTATTTTAACTATTTTTTTAATCTTTTTGTTATGCAATCAATTTTTAATTGTTGTGTATTTTTGTTTGAATTGTAGATAATCTGTTTGAATTTTGAATTTTTGTTTGGTTTATGAATCCTAACAACTTTTGTTGTTTAGATTACTGAATTTATCTATTCAAATTTAGATTTTAATTTTAAATTAAATTTAATTACCCGATAATTAGGGAATCTTAGTCATGGAACTGGTTAGGGGTAGTCTGATCATTTAATAATTACTAATTAAAATTATGAATAATGATTTGGCCATTTTTATAAAATTAAGATGACTCGGCCATTTTTCAAAACGTGAAATAAAAAATGGTCATTTGTGTAATCAACCCTATATGTATTGTTTTCCGCAAGCCGTGTGTGACCTTTCTTTATGTTTCTTCAATTGTAAATTGAAATCACAGTATGTGATTTTGTGTGTGGCAATGATTCCGAACAAAAAAAATTGAGTGTATTCTCTTTTTGGGTTGAGGGTTTATTCTTTGTTGTTTATCCCAAGCTATTGGGTTGTGGTACTTGGAAGTCAATAGTTTTTGTTGGGTTATTGAAGGTTAGCTTGTGGAGCGAGTTTGAGGCTTAGTCCCAAGTATGGAGTGAACCAATATAGATTCCAGTGTGTTTCTCTTTTTCCGTATCTCTCTTATTATTATTTGTGTGGCTCTAACTTGTTTGGCTTAACCTGTGAATGAGAGAATTAATATTTTAGTTTTATTGCTTTTGCTCACATATTATTATTATATTATTTTTCTTCCAATACATAGTAGGTTGGCTGATGGATGTTTTGAAATAATAAGCACTTGATACTTTATAAAAGTATCAATTAATTCCTCACACTGATGTCAAACTATTTAAAAGTATGGGAATGGAAATATTAGGTTCTAAGAAATTGACTTTGGGACCATGGGCATGATTAAAATAAATACCTGTAGGCTGATTTTATAACTATACCTCTTCCAATTTGCCACTTTGGTCCCCTCACCTTCAATTTTTTTTTTTTTTTTTGAGTTCAATAATATGGGGGTGGGAGATTTGAATCCAGACCTTTTGGTCATAAGCACACACTTCTGTCAGTTGAGCTATGATTTTGTTGGTCCTCTTCTTGAATGGATGTTTTAGAGAAAAGAGGAAGAGTCATAGAACAAAAAGATTATATAAAACTAGTAAGATTGCCCAAATCATTTAAAATAAAACATGTCATTAAAATCTACCTCTCATATTTTTGTTAAAACTCAACTCTAGGATTAAAAACTATTTCAATTAAAGTGTTAATTGTTGAATTTTTAAGGGCCATGTAGAAATTGAGTCTAAAATTTTAGAAACTAAGATTATAATTCGCCTAAATTCACAGTTAAAATGGTCGAAATGCAAACTTTTATGTGATAAGATTCATACTTGGGTTCATAATAATTGTAAAAGTTGATATTATGCAAATCATTGTCACTTGAAGTTGGAGTTTTTCTTAAGATAAAAAATAATTTAGACAATTGTCATAAAATATATCAATGAAATTAATAATTTTAATTTTAACATCAATTCATGAGATTTTACTACTTTTTATTGAAGAGATGATTTTTACTGTCAAATAGAAAGAAAAAAAATTGTTTAAAAATGTGGATGGACTATCACTTAAATAAAAGAAAAAAAATCATATAGTTGAAATTAACAAGGTGGTCTTACATTCATTTTTAAATAAGTTTAAATTTTTTATAATATTTATAAAGGAATTTCTACTTCATGCAATAAACTCGATCCTTATTTTATTTTGGTTTTTATACTTCTAGTTATTTGTATTTCACTTTCTTATATTTTAATAAAAATATGTTAATAACTATTATTATGAGTATAAATCTTATAATATGACACAACATGATCAATTTATATTTTAATCTTTTAAAGAAAAATGTATGTATATGTATATGCATGCAATAAATTATCTAAAATATAAATAATAGTATAGAAATTTCCTTCTCAACCCTTCACAATAGACATGTTATTTTACGACTTACAAAAGTTTAAACCCATTTAGAGCAGTACTACTCTCAAGAAACAGTTAAAACCAAACATTCTCTTCAACTAATTCTTCAACAATTGGCCCAAGAACCAATTATGATAGCTATTCAAGTTCTAAGGAAAACAAATAAAAAAAAATTGAAGAAAATAAACATTAACCATCAGAATTAGGCGCATCAATTGACAGAAAGAAGAAAATAAATCTTTGCATTTATATATTAGTTTCTAATAGCCTTGTCAATTCTTTCTTTTAAATCTAGACTTTCATATACTATATTGGTATCACTTTTCAAATGCATTTTTAAAATGTATCTAATTATAGACCTTGTCGTTACATGTTATGATTATAATTGTGAAGATAATTTGTTCTATAAGGAACGAATTAATAATTATTGGTTAAGTTTTTATAAAGTTTTAATTTCTTCACCAAATATCATTTATGCTCATAATTGTACATCTATTAAATTCCTTTGCTAGCTTACAAAATCACATTATGACTAGGTTGGTAGACTTCAATTTGAAAAGTACGAATTAAATATAAGTTTAAAATAAGATTTAAATAATTAATGGATGAGAACCATTATTTATATAAGTGGGAAAAAAAGTTGTCTAAGCCCAATTGTAGGCTTAGGAGGAGAAAAGACCTATCGTGCATTAGTCTATGATGAGATTCATTGGCCCAATTTGCCTAGGTAGAAAAATGTGTTTTGAATTTTTTCAAAAAAATTCAAATAAACTATATATATATATATATATATATATATATATATAATGTAAAACAATACAATTTTTTTAGTGCGACAAAAATTGCTTCGGTGGTACATATAGGGATATTTTAAGAGAGATTAAAATATTTAATATAACCTTTATGGTGTGTATGGGTTTAAGAATTTGATTCCTATTTAGATAAATTGTTTTATTCTTTATCAAATACAACAGATATAACAACCAAACCAAGCAGAAGGTTCACAACTTTCATGACAAAAATGGCAACAATTTATCAAAATGGAGAAAACAACTTTTGTTAGTAGGCAAGCAGGTAAGTTTATTCTTGTGAAATTAAAAGGTTTTAACATTTCAACTGGAATCCTAGGTTTCATTTCTATTGTGATGAGCCCTAATTATAATTCATCTTTTGTGTCTTTGTCAAAAAGATTGAAAAATATTGTAGATCAGGCTTATAAATAAACCTCCTTGAACAAGCTCTTGTTGCATCCCATTCCTAAGATATCCAAGTATTGAAATAATCAAACAAATTTCCTTCCTCTTTTCTTGTACAGAATCAAATATAATTTGAAAAGATGAGTTCTTTTTTATAATTTTTCCGTTTTCCAAATATTGAAATATAGCATGAAAAAACTTCTTTTAAAAAAAAAAAAAAAAAATACTACTTTTTCGAAAGTCCATGGAGATATATCTCAATCTAAGAAAGTGTTGGTTATATATTTTGTTGAAAATTAAAATATATTTAAAAAATTTCATCCTAACATACCCACTATCTTTTTTTCTGAATTTTTGCTTATGCAATCTAGTGAAAGATTGTGGAATTACTATACTCAAAATTGAGCAAAAACTACAATCGCAATGTTTCCCAATGTTCGAAGGCTAATCAAAGCTCCTTAAAGGTTCCAAGATTACACCCCTTATCAAAACTGATGTTAGGCTTTTTTTTTTAGCCAAACCAACTTCCCTCATTTGACGCCTACTCACAAGAGATTGAAGGCAAATGGGCCTAGGCCCATTTTGAGTTTTGGTTTACAATAATATATATATGTGTGTATATATATATGGGTTTACAATAATATATGTGTGTGTATGTATGTATGTATGTATGTATGTATGTATGTATGTATGTATGTATGTATGTATGTATGTATGTATATGTATATGTATGTATGTATGTATGTATGTATGTATTATTGTGGTTGGAGTGTTTAATCCGTGGAGAGTGGTCTTTCCAATTGAAGCTTCTGTGGCAAGGAGATTGTTGATCAAAAATCATAGTATGTGATTTTTGTGTGTGGTAGTGTTTTGTATAAGAATAGTGTGAATTGAGAGATTTGTCTTTTTTTTTTTTATTCCAAGCTATCGAGTTGTGATGTTTGGAAGTCAATAGTTATTGTGGGGCTATTGAGGGTTAGTTTATAGCTCGAGTCTGAGGACTGGAAGTAGTCCAAAGTTTTGAGCGAACCAGTATAACTTCAAGTGTCGTTCTATTTTTTTCCTATCTTTTTATATTTATTATTTGTGACTCTTGTTTGGTTGGCTCATCCTATGAAAAGGGAAAATTAATATTTTAGTTTTATCGCTTCCGCATGCATATTATTATTATATTATCTTCTCCCAACATAAGATCCACTCAAAAATCAAAACAATTCTATATTTTATCAATGTCCTACCTCAAATTTATATTTAGACTATAAAAAATAATATTAATGGATGTCATATAATGAATAAATAAGTTGAAACTTACAAAAACTGGAAGGGTAGATTATCCAAAAAATACTTTTAAGTGTTTAACCGAAAGTCTTCAAAATATTATAATAAGAAAACAAGGAACATGTGTGATTAATATAATCACTTTTGAATATAATGCAATCGAAATAACTTGTTATTTAAAATTTATTTTTTTTAAAAAAAATGTAAGTTATAGTTAATAAAAATTTGGATGGTTTTTATTGCGAGAAGTTCCCTTTATGCTCATGTTGCAGATTTTTTTTGCTTCCTGATGGGTCGTGGGTTTGACTATGTGTATTTTTAGAGCTTTTTCCTTTGGTACATTCTCTACAGCCTTGCATAACTAGGAAGGATCACTAAGGATTTTTGGCTTTTTCTAATGCTAGAAAGCGTAGTGAGAAGCCCAAAACGTGTCGAAAAAACCTCTTCCGATGCAAGAAAATGCGTCAGGAGAGGCGTCAGCAGAAATCAGTCGGGAGAGATTCTGCTGATGCCAGAATATCTGGTATAGGCAGAAGCCAAATTTGCCGACGCCATTTGGTTGGCATCGACAGATGTCTGACAAGGCCAAACTGCCAACACTAGTTAGACGGCATTGGAAGATCTGGCTTCTGTCGACGTTAGTTTATTGGCATCAACAGAAACTGCTTGATACAATTTTTTTTTTTAAACTTTTAGATCTCCTATGTTCTTTTTTTTTTTCATTCAAATTTTGTTGTACCTAAATAAAATGTATACAAAATAAAACATATTCTAAATTGTATTCGAAATATAATTTATATCAACTAATAAATCCAAATATGTTCATACAAATGTCATTAAATCAACCTAAATATTTTTTTTTCATTCAAAGTTGGAGATAAAAATAAAATTACATAATACACTTTAAAAAAAAGAAGCTCGTAGATGCATCCTAAATATTGCCAAGATAATCTTGCTCGTACATCAACCCTAAAGCACCTAAAAAAATAAACTTAAATTATTCTCAATACTAACTCAATAATTTAAAATTATCGAACATAATTAAACTTATCAAAACTTAAGTAACTCTGTATATATAAATATGAGAACCAAACCAAAGTAATAGAAACAAAAACAACATCCCTTCAAGTAATCAAACTAACAAAAATTTAACTTATCTAAACATATCAAACAATCTTAAACTCCAATAGACACCACAACTAAAACTTAACATATTCAAACTTCATACACACAAGAACTAAACCAAACTTTTAGCCAAAATAATCTAAACTCAAAACGATCCCTTGACACCCTAAGGACAAACATATCAAACAATCTCACACTCCAACAAATACCACAACTAAACTTAATATATTCAAATTGATACACACAATAACTAAACTAAACTTTTAGCCAAAATCATTTAAATTCAAAATGGTCCCTAACAAACTCCAACAAACGAACAAACATATCAAATAAGCACAAACTCCAACAAACAACTAAACTCAAACTCAAACTCCAACAAACAACTAAACTTACATATTTAAACTTACAAACACAAAAACTATACCAAACTCACCCTCCCCCTACAACGAACTCCAACTATAATAAACAATCAAACATATCAAACAATATCTCATATTCCAACTACAATGAACAAACAAACATATCAAACAACATCTCAAACTCGAACTACAACAAACAAACAGACATATCAAAACTAATCTCAAACTCACCCTCCCTTTACAACAAACATCAACTACAACAAACAAACAAACATATCAAAACTAATCTCAAACTCACCCCTACTCTATGTTGCTACCATCACTGCAAGATAGCAACCTCATACCTATTAAGATGTTTATCCAACATAAGAACATAACAACTATTTCAATGTTTATACATAACTATGTTGCTACCATAACTGCAATATAGCAACTTCATAAGTTCATTACAAGATAAGAGAGTTCATACTTATTTCAGTGTTTCTCCTTGTGATTTCATAAGATTTTTTTAGCATTTAATGCATTTCTACTCGTGTTTTGTCTCTTTGAGCATTGAGAATTGTCATCATCTCTGCTCTCGTTTCTTCTCTTGTAGCTTTGATCCTTTCCTCAACCTCTGACAACTTTTCGTTTGCTTTTGCACCTTTAAACCATTTATCTCCATTGCTTATTGAACTTCTATTTATGAGGATGATGCCCTTGATGAAGAGCTACATTCCCTCTTTGATTTAGGTGGCTTTGGTCCCCAACCAAGGCTGATGTGAAAACCCTAGAATTTGGAAAATTAGGAACCATTTGGTTATGTGAACCCCTAATTATCAAATCCCAAAACTCCCAAATTGATTTGATTTCAACCCTAAGGATAAGGTTAGACACTAGATTACCTTAAGATCAAAGCTCTTAAGACAAGAACAAGTTCTTGGCCCAAGAGTCGAAAAAACACAAGATAGGATGATCAATCCTACTTGAATGTTCTTGGCATGCAACTCAACACACATGAATTGCAAAATTCAAGACGCTCTTTGCTAAACTAAATCATAGAGGCTAAAAACTCAATTCATCATAAAATTGTTCTGTACAACCTAATGGCCAAGCTTTAGATAGCTTCCCAAACCCTAAATGCCACATCATTGATCATAGAAAAATGACAAAAATATACCTACTTAAAATGTCATAAAAAATGATAAAATTATAAAATAACAATTTGATGTCCCTGGTGGTTCATATCAAAGGCCTTTAATGTGGCTCGGTCGTCTACCTAACACTGTCTCGCATATGGCCACTCCCGAGAGTGGTTTTATCCCTTCTGGAGTGGGGGTGTCCCGTAACTGTACCATTCGATTCTACAATTATAATTGAAATAAGTAAATGTGTAACTGATGATTCTAATTTTTTAGAATTATTTAGCTCACAAACAAAGGTTATTCTTGTAACTTTCTTCTTTGTGAACCCCAAAAATCTCTTGAATTTAAGCAAAGTGTTAAGAAATCCTTGAGCATCATGAGAACCCTTAAGATTAGGAGAAATAGATAAAAATATTGAAATTTGGCTAATTTAGTTGGTTATTGTGCAGATTAGCAAAAAGGGGACGATTGTAGTATAATTGCAATTGCAATGCAGCCTAGAAGGCAGAAAAATGAAATTTTTAGGATTTGCCAAATTTAGAAGATTTCAGCATTTATTTCTCTTTAAATCAAGCAACAATTTCACACATCAAGCCGTATATGGAGTGTGAAGAAACTTTAGATGCTTGAAAGCTATAAAATGGAGGGAAACGAAGGCAAAAAGTGAAATTCCTCCTTGGAAGAAAACCTATTTTCTACACTTTTTCTTCTTTTCATCTTGCTATCCATTTTGTTTTGTAACAACTTTTTGCCCAACTTGAATTCTTTCATTTTAATCCAACCTAAGAGATCTCTTCGGTTGTAAAGATTCGAGTCAAGTTGAAAGAGATTGAGGAAGAATTGATTAAAAGGAAGAAAGATAGGTTGGGAGAATTTTTCTTTTATTTCTACTATGTTAGACTTTATGGCAGTAGCTTTTTAGTTTGTTTTTTTTGAAATTTCAATAGGGTTATGTTAGTTAGTTGTTCCTTGAATTTCTATGTTGAACAGGCTTTTGGTTGAGAGCCTTTACAATAAGAATTCAGTTTGAAGGCTATAAAATGGAAGGAAACAAAGGCAAAAATGAAATTTCTCCTTGGAAGAAAACCTATTTTCTGCACTTTGTCTTCTTTTCATCTTGCTATCAATTTTGTTTTGTAACAACTTTCTGCCCAACTTGAATTCTTCCATTTTAATCCAACCCAGGAAATCTCTTGGGTTGTAAAGATTCAACTCAACTCGAAAGAGATCGAGGAAGAATCGATTAAAAGGAATAATGATAGGTTGAGAGAATTTTTCTTTTATTTCTGCTATGTTAGACTTTATCGCAGTAGCTTTTTGGTTTGTTTTTGTTGAAATTCCAGTAGGGTTATGTTAGTTAATTGTTCCTTGAATTTCTATGTTGAACAAACTTTTGGTCGAGAGCCTTTACAATAAGAATTCAGTTTGATTTTCATTTTCATTTTCGTTTTCTTTCTTTTTATTATTGCAAGTCCAGTAGTAGTTTAAAAAGTCTTGTTTAACCTTTTGTGGCACAATATTGCTTCAATTCTTATGGTTGTTGCAATCTTTACTTTATTGCTATTTGGTTTTATTTCATCAACATGAGCTAAATCTCTCTTTTAGGGATTCAAATATATGAATGCCCTAGAAGTGAAAATGTGAAGCTTATATGCAAGGGAAATCCAAATTAACACAAAGATTGTTTGCTTTTGTTGATTTATTTGTTGTTAGTAAACTTGGATTAATCAACTAGGGTTGCTTTCAAGACTGAATCTAATACTGAAAGGGTTAGATGAAGACAGATCTCACAAAAACAATGAGATAAAAAGCTTAGACATAAGCAAAGCTTGATCTTAGACATAGGAAGATCCCCCAAAACTATTAGAATGCAATCTAAAATTATCTAAGTACGATTGGTCATAGACATATAGGTCCAATCATTTAGCCTTATAAGGATTTTGAATCAAAATTGAATAGGAGTCGATTCGGTTTACAATTATTTTATGTTAAGGCGCGATTGCAATTGCAATTGAGTTGCAATTCTCACCAAATGACATGATCATACTTGAATCCCGCTTTACATGATCTTGAATTTTTTTTATTTTACTTTCTAGCAACACAACCCTCTCAACTTTTGAAAATTGGTTACCAAGTTGCATTTTGAACACCATCTTGTTATTCTTAATTTTTGTTAAAATTTGTTCCCTATGGGATTGATACTTTTGAATACTTCCAATTTTATATCACTTGCATCGAAAGAGTGCACTTGCACTGGGCTGACTTCTTTCATTTTTTAGAATTATTTAGCTCACAAACAAAAGTTATTCTTGTAACTTTATCCCTTGTGAACCCCAAAAATCTCTTGAATTTGAGCAAACCCTTAAGATTAGGAGAAATAGATAAAAATATTGAAATTTGAATGAATTAGTTGGTTATTGTGCAAATTAGCAAAAAGGGGACGATTGCAATACAATTGAAATTGCAATGTAGTTGCAATTGCACCCTAGAAGGCAGAAAAATGAAATTTTCGAGATTGACCAAATTTAGAAGATTCCAACATTTATTTCTTCTTAAATCAAACAATGATTTCATACATAAAGCTGTATATGGAGTGTGAAGAAACCCTAGATGCTTGAAGGCTATAAAATGGAGAAAAACGAAGGGAAAAAGCAGATTTCATCCTTGGAAGAAAACCCATTTTCTGCACTCTTTCTATTTTTTGTCATCATGTCCATTCTTTTTCATCTTCTTTTTTCCTCCATACTCAGTCCAATCTAGGTGAAAACCCTAGATTGTTAAGACACACTTCACCTTAAAAAAGGTTGGAGTTAGTTCGATAGAAAGAAGGGGCAAAAGAGGTTGTCGAGTTATAGATTTTGTGTTCTTTCAGTTTCTGTTAGTAGTATTTTTCTAGCTTTATATGTTGTTTGAGTTGTTGTTTTCCCTCTCATTTAAGTGTTGTTTTGTTTTCCTTTTAATTTCGTTCTCCAATTCAATTTGTATCTTTAGTATTATGGCGATTCAAGACCGCAAGGTCCTTTGATATCATTGAATTTAATTCCCAACAGTATGTTCTATTTTAAACAATTTTTGGTAGTGAGGTTTATAAAATAAAAATTCAAGTAGCATTTCCCTTTTGATTTATTTCTTCTTCATTATTGCAAGTTGAGTTTTTGTGTATTAAGCTATTTTTATTTCTCTGTTTTTAATTCCTTTATGAATGTTTCAAGTTTTCATTTTATTAGTTTTCTGTTTTTCTTTATTTTCTCCATGAGCTAAATCTCTCTTAGGGGTTCAAGTATATAAATGCCCTAGAGGTGAAAATGTGAAACTTATATATAAGGGTTATCCAAATTAACACAAATATTGTTTGCTTTTGTTGATTTATTTGTATTTAGTAAACTTGGATTGATCAACTAGGGTTGCTTGCTTGTTTAAATCTAATACTGAAAGGGTTAGATGAGGGCATATCTCACAAAAGCAATGAGATAAAAAGCTTAGACTTAAGCTTGATCCTAGACATAAGACGAGCCCCCAAAACCATTAGAATGCGATCTAAAATTATCTAAGTACGATTGATCATAGACATATAGGTTCAATCACTTAGCCTCTTAAGGATTTCGAATCAAAATTGACTAGGAGTCGAATCGGTTTAATTATGATTATTTTGTGTTAAGGCACGATTGCAATTGCAATTGAGTTGCAATTCTCACCAAAAGGCATGATCATACTTGAATCCCGCTTTTCATTATCTTAATTTTTTTTATTTTACTTTCTAGCAACACAACCCTCTCAACTTCTGAAAATTGGTTACCAAGTTGCATTTTGAATACCATCTTGCTATTCTAAATTTTTGTTAAAATCCATTCCATGTAGGATCGATACTTAAAGTACTTCCAATTTTATATTACTTGCATCGATAGTGTACACTTGCATTGGGCTGGAATTGTTTCTTTTATTTTTTAAGTCACAAGTTTTACCCGATCAGTAACAAATTTACAAATGAAAATCACCTTTGGAGGGAAAAAAAACTTACATGTGCTTCCTCAGCAGCTTGATTGACTCACTTCTCATTTTTTACATGCGTTAGCTCGAATATGTCAATTGGTCTTATATCTCGACCTTTTTTCTCTCTCTGTAACTCAAATCACACAAAAGGATTCCTAAATGAACCCTTAAATCCTAAAACAAAAAGGATATATTTCTTCTCTATAAAAGTCGTCGTCTCTTCAAACCATAGATTAAGCATGAGCAACACTTCAAGTTCCCATAATTTATTATTTTTTTTTTTTGGTCATAAAACAACCTCTCCAAAACCCAAGTCTTCAAAATGGCAACAAATAGAGCAAGCTACAAAGAAAGATGCGACTTTTCCGGAGAAATCGGAGCATAAAATAACAGAGATTGAGTTATTAAAAGCTAAGATAGAAGAATTTGTAGTGAAATCCGAGTAGGGTTTGTTCTAAGATGGATGGGATGAAGATTGCTCTTAATACCCACTTGGTGGATCCAACAACTTAGATTGAGATTGATAGACGTGTTTTCAAAGACCTTCAAGAGAATGAGAAGAAGATTGAAGCGGCGATGGAAAAATTGTTCGGTGAGGCTGCTACAATGTGGCCGATAAATTTTCACCATGGGATGGAGAGAGAGAAGTACCTCATATTTATATCTAATGGTTATTAAGAGATATGAAAATTATGAAATCTACATCTAACGGTTATTATGAGGCAGCCACATTGCGGCAGCCTCATTGAATAATTTGTCCATACTCGCTTTATCAACAACTGTTTTGCTCGGTTTCTTTCTTGTTGGATCAAAGTTTTTGGTCAAACAATGTTAAGTATATTATAGTACAATCATTATTTGGATGTAAATTTAAAATAAAAGGTAATGATTGTATTCTTAGATGATGTTATTTGAATTACATTTGTTTAATATTATCTAAGATTACCTGTAAGGTATATCAATATTTTAATTTAGTGAACATAGGTTATTAGATTTGTATATATTAAGTAATAATTATTTAAAGAAAGGAAACCCTTTTTTGTCCGGTTTATTCTCTTAACATTTTTGTTGGGATGCGATCAAAGTCCCAAATTGGTAAAAAAAAGGAAAGATCATGAATATATAATTGAAGAATAATATTTTTATTGGTTTGAAGCATTTTGGGTGAAACCAAAAGAAAAAAAATTTAAAAACAAAAATAGAATTTAAATTGCATACCAAACAGGTCTTTAGGGATCTATTAGACAATTTTTAAAATTAAAAAATTTATTAGACATGATAGTCAAAGTTGAGAGACCAAACTTATATTTTCTCATTTTTAAACTATCTTCTCTTGTTAAGATAAATTTTTTAATATAATATTTATTTGTTTTTTAAAAAAATCCATTTTTCAGGAATTTAAACATCATGAGAATGAGTTTCTAGAGTAGGCTGAGCTAATTGAGAACTAACTTCTTTCTATTAAATGGTTATACTTCTAGTCACCATAATTCAAATATAGGTTGTATATATAGTTAGGTCTGGTATAAATAATTAGAGTTTATTTATCTTTTGTAATGATTTTGTTTAGATTTAAAATCAATTTTAGTCCATAAATGTTAAAATTATTTCGTGTTGGTTTCCAAATCTTTAAACTCTCAATTTAGTTCATGGTCCCTAAGAGAAATTAAAAATGGCTTAATTGTTTGTGTTATATTCTAGTTTTTTTAGTTATCATCATTTATTCATCGTTAAAGAAAAAAAAAAACTTGAAACATATCCTACTATTCACACGAGATTTCAAAAAGAAATCGTGAAAGTGAACTTGAATTTGTATTAATTTGTGTAGTAGTGAAACAATCTCTAATGTATGATTCTCTAATTATTTTTGTTGGACGTGTACACTTGACCACAGACTGGAGCGTTTATTCTTGAACAGACTTGTTGATCTTCTTGAGTCAATCTTTGGCTTTTTGATCTTCTTGGATCGGTCTTTAACTTGTTAATCTTCTTAAGATTTCCCTTTGGCTTGTTGATCTTCTTAGATCAACCTTAGCTTGTCGATCTTCTTAGATTAGCCCTTAGCTTGTTAATCTTCATAGATCAGTCTTTGGCTTGTTAATCATTTTGGATCCCCCCTTGGCTTCTTGATCTTCTTAGATGATTGACCCTTAGTTTGTTGATCTATTGTGATCGGTCTTTGGCTTGTTGATCCTTTTGTGTCGACCCTTGGTTTGTTGGTCTTCTTAGTTGGTCAACCCTTCGGTTGTTGATCTACTTGAAGAATTGGTCAAAATCTTGAAGTCTTGTATGCTTCTTCAAATGTCTTCAATTTGTCTTCAAGGTATTCAAATCTTTAAAGAAATTTCACTCTTCAAAGTCTTTTGATCTTCAAAGTCTTCAAGTCTTCAGAGAGTCCTTGGTCTTCAGAGCATCTTTGGTCTTCAACGATAGTCTTTAGTCTTCAAGAGCTTCAGAGAGTCTTCTAAGTTCTCTAAGGGTGTGTTTGGTTGGTGATATAAAAACAAAATTTTGAAAACAGGGAATTCAATGAAAACAGAGTCGTATTTTATGTTTTTAGATATGTGTTTGGTAGCAAATTTAGAAATTAGATTTCAATTTAAAAAATTGTTCAAAATATGTTTGATAATATATTTATGAACCATAAAACTAGTTGTAGTTATCAATTAAATATTTTATTGAATATAAATTATTATTAATTAATTAATACGAACATGTTTGAAGTTATAAATTTTGTATAATTTTTATTTTACAGTATCATATAACTTATAATATATTATATTACATATCTATGTGTTAATTTAACAATAATGAATTACGTTTATAACTTGAGATACTATATTTATTGAAGTTTTTTTTTTAATATAATTCTGCATTCTAAAATTTCAAATTCAAAATTTAGATACACAGAAAATATAAAAATGTGTTTCTCAGAATCTTCACTATTTGGACCACAGAATTCGAAAACAGTTTTTAAAAACTCATTGTCCAAATGCATATTTTGTTGTACTCAATGAATATGGAAACATAAAACAAAATCCAAATTGTCTACCAAACAGGCTCTAAGTTCTCCCTTTAGAATTCTTGTCTAAATTGTCTTGACATAAAAGATAGCTCTTCTATTTATCTTTTCATGGACATTGTATTGGACTTAGTTGGCTTTAGGCCCAAACATCTAGATTTGGGCCTCGAGCAAATTGTCATTTAATGGATTTTTGGGCTTATTTGATTTTATATCCAATGGTTATATGACCGAATTGACTAAACTAATATTATGTGATACATAGTCATAATGAAGATACGTGGTATTATTTGGATTTGTCATTTGTTGTCTTTAAATTTTAGGTTAAATTACAAGTTTAATCTCTAACTTTTAGGTTTGTGTCTATTTGATTCCTGAACTTTCAATTTTGTATCTAATAGATCCCTGAACTTTAAAAATGTATAATAGGTCCCTACACTTTCAATTTTATCTAATAAGTCTCTGACATATTTAAAATTTTTAAAAATCAACTGATCTATTATATATAAAATTGAATGTTATGTCTAATAGCTAAACTTTTAATTTTGTGTCTAATAAGTTTATGAATTTTAAAAAGTATTGAACATATCAAGGACCTATTCTACACAAAATTGAAAATGTAAGGACCTATTCGACACAAATTGAAAGTTTAAGAACCTAATAGACATTTTTTAAAGTTCAAGGACCAAAGAGACACAAATCTAAAATTCATTGACTTATTAGAGACATTTTAAAGTTCAGGGACCAAATAACACAAACTTGAAATTTCATGGACTAAACTTGTAATTTAATCTAAATTTTAATTTAGAGACCCTTGTTAATTTGTAATTGGTTCAAAATTAATAATATTCAACTTGATCGTTAATTTAAAATAATGATATAGCAATTTGTGATTAGTCGAAATTTCCTATTCAACCCCTACCATCAACACCTATCATGTTGCTTTTAAACACTTGTCTATAGTCTCTATACTCGTCACCCAACAATAAACAAACAAATAAATAATAATAACTTATCTATTTTAGAAATCATTTAAATAATCTAAATGATATTCATGCCAAGTTCATGTATTAAAACACTGATTTAAATTTAGAAACTAAAATACAGCGAACATGAAAGTTTAAAGATCATTTATGGTGTGTTTGGAATAATTTTTTAAAAAAAAATACTTTTTAAATAAAATTAATTTTTCTATAAATACCTTTTAAAAAATTAATAATTTAAAGTGTGTTTAATATAATTTATTGAGTGTTTTTAGATGAACAAAAGTGATTTTTTTTTTATCTTAATAAATAAAAAGTCCTTAAAAATTGAACTAATTTAAAAACTTTTTTTTTAAGAAACACTTAGAGATGAATTATCCAAAAATGACTTTAAGATATAATAGCATTTTTATTGAAAATATAATTTTCAAAAGTGTTTAAATTAGAAGATATTCCAAACAAACTCTTAAACAATTTGTCCATATATATCAATTATAATTTAGAGAACTCATTTACATCTTGAATAAGAATGTAGATTTGAACTTACAACACAGAAAATATATGAATGTACAATCACTAGAGCCATGCTCAAATTAGAAATTTTAGTTTAATCTTTATTCATTTGAAAAGAAAATAAACCAATGTGGTGGGATAAAAAGCAAACTACACCCAAAATTCAGAAGTGATACATTATACTTAATTCATTGATAGACAGTAACGCTCAAGATTCCTATGTGACATTTTTTTTACATCAGATTAAAATTAGAACAAGAACTGATCCAAACTATTCTCTATCTATTTCCTCAAAACTAAAATAAAATGTTACAAAAATAAAATTAAAAAATAAAATAAAATAACAAAGGGGTATTAGATATGATAGTTCAACCATTCCTCATACTGCTGAGCCCCACTGAATTGGGCACCAGATTCAGTTCCTCAATTGCAAGCAGGAACCAAACACCTTGTAAACAAGCCCTTCATTTTGTTCTGTACAACAAAGTAAATAGAAATTAAAAAGGTTATTATTAATTTATTCTTGTGTAAAATATTTATCAACAATTATACAAGTTAAATTATTTAACATTGATACTAAAAAAGTATCATACTGAAATAGTATCCTAGTTGTATTAAGAACTCAAAAATCAATAAAAAATAATTCATTTTTCTAATTAGACACGAAAATTAGAAACACAGACCAATATTTATTGGATATATTTCATTTCTTCAAAAAGAATAAAAATATTCCACACCAAACCAAACGAATTTGATTGGAATTTTATTTTTCTTTCTTTATATCCAATTTCCAAACCACAAATCAAACCTACCATGAATAATTTGTTGTGGGCCAATGAACTTTCTTCATATCCAAAATGCTAGCAAAAAAAGAAAAAGCATCTACATAGTTTGTTTTATATATATATACATAATTATTAAAACTAAAAAAATGCAATAATGATAACAATAATAATCCCTAAACCATTGTAAATAATCAGATGCTTTAGAAAGTCTAAAGTGGATTTTTTTTTTCTTTTTAGTGCAAAAGTGGAGCTATTTTGATATGTATGTGAGCTTCATGTTTGTTATTTCCTAAGCAAATATTTGAAACATAAATAAATAGTAATTTCTATTAATTTTTTAAATTATTAAAAATATCCTAACATTCCCGTATGTCTTCATTATCCATCTATATAAATAAATAATTGAAGCTGCATACACTAGATTATGTGTTGGATTCCGATATCAAATAAACATTAATAAACATTAACAACAAATTCTGTATTCAACACCACTAAATTTTCATGAATTAATCACTTCAACCGTCTTCCATAGCAAGAACTAATTCATGAAAAGTCTAAACGGAAACAAAATATTTAAAAAATCTTAGGGGTTGAAATAGAATAAACATGAAAATTGAGGAAGGACATTTGCAAATTTATGATATGTTTGGCATCAAATGAATTCACTAAATCTCAATCTCTTTTTCTTTTCCTCTATCCCTTCCTATATTTTTATATTTCTCTTAGTTGTAAAAAACATATTAATGGTAGATAAGTGAAAATTACTATAAGGTGAGGGTGGAAGATAACTATCCGGGTAGAAGGTAAGTATAAAATTTTAAATCACCAACCAAACACAGTAAAAAAAATTTACTAGTAACACGGGGTGATAAGTGGTAAGTCATTAGCCAATTCGAGCATAGCAATAGTTGAATCCTTTGGCAAGCAATTGTTGAGTCAATTAATAAGGGAGAATGAATTTATATATATACCCGTTTGGAAGAATGGAGCAGATCTGGTGGAATTTTGTAGAGATCTTCATCAACAGGTTTGGGCGGTCTAGTAGCAGCATTAGATCTAGGCGGAGGACGCGGGATCGATACGTCGTTCTGCTTGAATTTTCGCGCTCCCCCCGTTTCCGTCACGTCGACACGTCGTTCTGCTTGAATCTTCTTTATTGGAATCTGATGTTCCTTTAATCCCACATGCGGGTAACGCTTTTCCCTCACCCGCCCCTGCAATATCCCGCCACGTGTATATATCCTCATCATGCCAAATGTATTCTATTAAAACTCACAATCCCTCCTTCCTTCATTCCCTTCACCAACCAAATCTTGTGATTTCAATTCAATAACCCTAATTAATCTACTGCTCTGTTTGCTTCCCTAGAAAATATCGCTGCATTTTCCCGGAATATGAAAAT
Source organism: Trichosanthes truncata (assembly GCA_033996785.1). NCBI lineage: Eukaryota > Viridiplantae > Streptophyta > Magnoliopsida > Cucurbitales > Cucurbitaceae > Trichosanthes > Trichosanthes truncata. Next base: position 27,565,152 of record JAWPNB010000004.1, on the reverse strand, counting down.
GCATCGCACATTTTATGTGAAATTCTTCCTTCTCTCTCTCAAATTATTCCTCTCATTTACTATTCTATTCTATTCAATCCAAAATTAGTACTAGAAACGGTCAGAAAGAAACAGAGACAGCAGACCGATTTTAATCAATCAGAGATTCAAAGATTCAGAAACTGAGAGATTTCGATTAATGAGGAGAGAGAGAGATAGACGGAGACCTTGCGCGCGGCGGCGGAGGGCGGAGGTTTCTTCCGATCGGCGGAGTACAAGTCGGAAGGAGGAAGGCAGGGGCCGCTTTCGCCGGAGGAGGAACTGTACCGAATCAAACCGGCCTGACGAGCGCTTTCGAAATACTGAGTGATCGGCAAGTCCTTGGCCTTATCCCAGTCGCCAAACGCCGGGATTTGGTGCTGCTGAAAGTGGATTTGGCCACTGTTTCTGCACGAATAATCCTTCAAAAACAGGACAAACCTAATTAAAATCAGCACGCACAGATCACCAGAGAAAAACGAAGAACAAGAAGTTAAAGAAATGGCGTAAAGTACTTACAGAGACTTCCATAAGAGAGAGAATAAGAAGCAGCCAAAGGAAAAAAAGCCAAAGTGATGAGAAGGAAGAAGAAGAAGAAGAAGAAGAAGAAGAAGCCAATGGATCTTTGACTTTTTGAAGAAATTTGTTTAGGATTTTGGAGCTTCTGATAAGGGCAATGGGGGCAGAGAAAAAAGAAACTGATGAACAACAAATCAGAGGGAAGAGAAAGAAAAAAGATGGAAGCAAAAAGTTTAAGAGAAGCTTTTTGGAGCTTTCAGTTTTCACACACTGCCCAAAATTACCATCCTATAAATTCTTCCCCTAAGTCTGTGTGTTTCATTTTTTTTTAATATTTAATAAATTAAAAAAACAATCATTTTTTATTTTTTCCCCCCCCTAATTAAATCCCTAATTAAAGCTTTTCCTTTTTCTTTTTTGAGTTCTGTGTTCCTACTTCCTAATCTTATTTTATTTATCATATTTTTTTTGTCACACATTTGTTTAATATGAAAAACATTCTCTCATTTTTCAAAAATCAAAATTATCATTAATGTCTTCAAGGTTATCCATAATTTAAATTTTTTTTATATATCATATCATGTTGGAATTTGTCTTTAAGAATTTTAAGTTTATTGTCATTTTTTATAATTCCAAGTCCAAATTAAGTTGAAAGTCTATAAGTCAAATACATCTTAGTGAGACTCACAAGCAAATTTTTATATATTGTGACTTTTATGGACATTTCTCTAATAATGATTTGTATTAACGCATTTAAATTTTGTAAGTCTTCACGTTGTAGTGAAGATTCTCAAACTATTGAAGATCTTCGTCAATTATGATCATTAACAAATTACCATGTTCCTACCATAATCATCAAACTAATTTATGTGATGTCAGAGTTCAAGATGAAGAGAATTTTTCACCTATAATTTATTTGCCATGAAGATAGAGAATAAATTTTCTTTCCTAATTCCCTGCCCAACCCTAATTTCAATTCATTTTTTTATATTTATTTTCAAATTTATTCATTCATTAATTGTTTAGATAAAAAAAAATATATTAATTATTTTAAAATGTAATTTTTTGAACTAATAATTAATAAGGAATTTTTTTTTTTTGGAAAATCTAATCATCAAAATTTGATTATTTCGTTGCCAACATGAGTAAACTCAACTAGTTAAGGCATGCACATACCCTCGACCAAGAAGTTAGATATTCAAGTCCCCTAATCCACATATTAAACTACAAAAAAAAAAAAAGATTTTTCTAAAGCCTAACCTCCATATCTCAAACCAAATAATAGTGGCAAGAGCAAGAAAAAAAAATCTCTACAACAACGAATAATGCATATCCTCAATCACACCTTTCCAAAAATGTCTTTCTCCCATATAGGGCACCACTAGAGATTTTCCTAGGAGAAGGAAAAATTTTACGATTTAACTTTTCATATATATAAAAATAATCTTTCAATTTAAAAAATTTAGAAGCCTAATTCCTTCATTCTTTCATTGACCATTGACCCCACTCCTTTTTTAGTTCAATAACATATGAGGGTGAAATATTTTAAACTTCCAAACTCTTGATCGAAAATATATATCTTAACTATCTGTATCCAATTTTTTATATTGATAACATAACAAACATATATTATGGAACAAAATTAAAAGTTAAATCTCAAGAAAGTTGACTAGTTTTTATAAAGAAAAAGGTAATTTGCCTTACCAATTGCCATACCTACCAAAAAGAGGACAAGATAAATTAGTGTGTGGACAAAAGAGGGCTGCCCTTCCCCCATCAAACACTTGGGAAAAATATAATTATATAAAATAAGAGAAAAAGGAAAAGGCATTCATTCACCTTTTTGGTAGCGACCGTTGACGATCCATCCAATCCAAAACGAAAAGTTTTATTTCCAAAATTTAACAAGTGAAAATTAATAATAATGAAATTAAGGGTGGGGGGGTCGGGTTTGTGTGGGGTAGGGTGCCCCAGAATTCCAGGGATGCCCTCCCATGCATTTTGGACTTTATTTTATCCCTGGGGAAAAGTAGGGTATACGCAGCCCTGACCTACCCTCTGTCACTTCTTCTATAACTGTGACTCTCTGTACGACTTTTCTCTTTTCACCCACTTCTTCTTTTCTGATTTCTTTTACCTTTCTCACTCATTACTTCATAGCTTCATCACTTCTCTCTCTCTCTATCTATATTATAATGGATAATTATATATGTTTTAGGTTAAAATACTATTTTACTTTATGTACTTTAAATTTTATTTTTTTTAAATGTCTAATTTTAGTTTCTATATTTTTAATAAAGTTTAAAATTAATTTTTATGACAAGTTTAAAGTTAATTTTTATCAAAATAGTTAAATAATAATAATGATTTTAATACAAGAAAAGACGTCGTGTGAACATACTTCCAAAATTTATAGAAGAAAAGCTAATAGAGACTAACTTTTTTTAAGAAAAATTAACATAAACTAACTTTTTTTTCTAACAATGAGAGTATAATTGAAAAATGTTAGAAACCAAATTGAAAAAACATTCAAATATGAGGACCAAAACATATATTCCAACTATTACAACACAACAATGAGTTCATCGTTTTCATTTTCTTTATTTGGAATTTCATTTAACAAACTTATTTTACATGCAAATTCTAGTTCTCTTCTAAGTCAAATAATAAGGGAAAAAATAATAAATCAAAAGATCAAATTTTACATGACAATGTGTATTAAAGAAACATTGGAATTGTTAGCCAAAATTCCAAAAACAAAAGCAAATTTTTAAAAACTACTTTTTTTTTCCTCCAAAACTTGGCTGGGATTTTGAAAACATTTGTAAAAAGTAGAAAACAAAACAAAAAAATCTAGAGTTGGAAGTAATGTTTATAAGCTTAATTTTCAAAAATCAAAAACAAAAAACCAAATGGTTATCAACACAAGGCCTAAAATTTTTGTTTTTGGTTACGTTCCACTATATTCAACTAATAATTTTCACAAAATTCAAAGTAAAAATCTCTTCAAACTCACTTAGGCTTAGTTTGAGATTGTTGTAGTTTTTAAAATAATTGTTGGAAATTATATTTTTTTAAAAAAAATCAACTTTAATATGAAGTAAATTAGTGTTTGATAAATTCAATTTTAAACCTGAAAAACTAGGTTATGGCATTTGTTAAATGAATACTAAATTTTAGTGATTTAGCTATAATGATTAAAATGAACCGACTATCAAAATTTGTATTTTTTGATTAATAATTTACAATTTTTTCAAATAATTATTTAAATGTTATATGCTTTCAATTTAAATTTAAATTTTGTTTTTCTCTAAATTATTTGTTGAGTATTGGGAAAAACAATTGTCATAACGGATTGTAAATAAATATTAAAAAAAAACCATTTTGGTTTTTTTTCTCAAAAAAATGGTTGAGTTCAACTAATCAATCTGAAAAATTACGGCCATATTTGATAATTATTTGGCTTTTTTAAATTAAGTTTATAAATATTTCTTTCACTTATGAATTTTTTTGTTTTATTATTTATTTTTTACAAATATTTCAAAATTCAATTTAAGTTTTGAAAACTAAAAAAGTAGTTTTTAAATTTTTTTTTTTTTTTTTTGAAATTTGACTAAGAATTTAAATGGTTCTTTAGTAGAGGTAGAAACCATTTATAAAGAAATTATGAGAAAACAAATATAATTTTCAAAAATCAAATAGTTAGACATACAAGATTGAATTTAGTTATATGAAAAAGATATTAGGTATATGATATCAATCTTAGGCTTCTATTGGATTGCTGTGTATGGAAATACGTAAAAGCAATTTTGAAAAATCTCAACTCTTTTGAGGGCTAATTTTTAAGATAATGTTGTTTAAATAAATAATGACACAATTAGGATAGTTTTAAAACTAATAATTTTTAAAATGTATAAAAAAAATGAAATTACAAATGTAGGGTAAAAAAGAAAAGAAATGTTTAAAATAGAGTACCTAAATCGTGTACCATGTACACGATTTACATGTCAGTGGAAATCGTGTACATGGTACACGTTTTACGTGGAAATCGTGTACGGTGTACACGTTTTACGTATATCTAATACTTGTTTCACTTAAAAACTCAAAACCATGCTTTGGCTTGTTGGCTGTAGGAGGGGCACAATGAACGGCTGCAAATTCAAGGTCATGGGTTCAAATCCTTGTAAATGTGCGTCTTTTTAAATTTTTACCCTTTTTTTTTAATTTTTTTGCATATATATATATATATATATATATATACCAAAAAAACGCCACTTTTTAACTTCATTTTTTTTCTATTACTCTTTTAGTTTAACTTCATTTTTTATTATATATTTAATTTGCAATATACATATATAATATTATTTTAATTTTTAGTAAGTTGGGTATGGTTAGAGTTTAATTATTTTTTTTAATTTTACTCATATATATACAAAAAGAAATAAATCTTTAGTAAATATTTTAGAAAAATTAAATGCATAAAAAAATTTAATTCTATTTTTAAAAATCTTAAATATTTCAAGTTTCATTTTTTTTTATATATATTTAGGTGGATAATTTTATAATGACCATATTTGTGTTATTATTTTTTTAATTTACATTATTTAAAAAAAATATAATTTAAGGGCTAATTTTTAAGATAATGTTGTTTAAATAAATAATGACACAATTAGGGTAGTTTTGAAACTAATAATTTTTAAAATGTATAAAAAAAATGAAATTACAAATGTAGGGTAAAAAAGAAAAGAAATGTTTAAATTTACATATTTTAGAAAAACTACATATTATTATTATTTATTTTGAAATTCTAGATCCGCCACTGTGACGTGTACCATGTACACGATTTACATATTATTATTATTTATTTTGAGGCCACAAATATATTTTGTTTCTCAAGAATCAAGAAATCCCACCACGATTTTTCGGGAAAATATGCAAACTTTCAATGCTGGATCTAAAAAGTAATCTCTCCCACTTTCGATGATGGCTCACACTTATTTTTATATATTAGATAGATAAATCATAACAAAAAAAAAAAAAAAAAAAAAAAAAAAAAAAAAAACCTGCTATGGAAATCGTGTACATGGTACACGAGATCCATTTGGAAATCGTGTACCACGTACACGAGTTACCTGGCAGCCACATGGCGGCCACGCCATCGAATGGCGCCATGTGGCACCAAAATCGTGTACGGGGTACGCGATTTTGCCTTTCCTCGTGTACATGGGCCGCGATTTATTTGGCTACTCGTGACCACGGACTGCGACTTACATAAATCGTGACCCATGTACACGATTTATCTACCCTACATTTGACATTATTTTAAAACTTACCATTTTTGTGTTATTATTTTTTTAATTTACATTATTTTTAAAAAAAATCCCTCTTTTGAGTGTTGGTAATATTGATTTTTTAAAATTTTAGATAAAATCACTTTTTAAATCTTTTAATTTCCAAAATCTTTCAATCATAGCTTCTAAATTTAGCTTCTTGAATAATTAGCCATTTTTTTTTAACAATTTCTCAAAATGGCTACTATATCCTTTAGTAGATTTTCTTTTCTTTTTCTTTTTTTTTTTTAGTTCAATTACAAGTTTAGTCCATGAACTTTGAAATTTGTATCTATTTGGTCTCTAAACTTTCAAAAGTGTCTAATAGGTCCCTAAACTTTTAATTTTATGTCTAATAGGTCCCTGAACTTTCAATTTTGTATCTAATAGATCTCTATTAAATTCAAAAATTTTTAAAATTAATTGATCTATGAGATATAAATTTGAATTTTATGTCTAATGGAATCCTAAAATTTCAATTTTGTGTCTATTTGACCAGTGAATTTTAAAAAATTCTACAGTCGAGGGACTAAATTTGTAATTTTGAAAATTCAAGGACTAAATAGATACAAACCTCAAAGTTTAGGGACTAGATGTGTAATTTAACCTTTTTTTTTTCCTAAATCCCTCTAGCATCGTCATGTATCTAAGAAGCTTTCGTAAAATTTTAGCACCCAAAAATTTTTCTGTCTTCCTTATGTGATTTTCTTTGCATCAACAACACTTTAGGTTTTTTTTGTTGTTGTTTAAACTTTTCAATTTTTTTTTAATTTTTTTTTGTATTTGACTATCATCATCTTCTTTCAATGACATTTTTTTTTTCTCTTTTTTAACCTCCCATTTTCTCTCCAAAATTTTCTTGGGTGCTTTCATCTATTACACGTTTCAAAGACAACGAAAAATTGAGTCAAAGTATATTTAGATTAGAGGTGTTGAATGTTACACTATTTAATTTCTATGATTTTCTTTTATCTAATTTCTTGATTATTATTTTTAATATAGTTGTACTATATCCTTTAGACTTACCTCAATATTGGATTTTGAAATCAAGAGGTGGATAAGTTGTGAAGTGAAGAGAGATTATATGAGATACTAGATTTTGAAATAGTTTATGAATCAAAAACCCAAGAGAGAAATGAGGTTAAATTTTTTTTTCTTATGGTGTAGGTCATATTAGATTACATGAGGTTCTATCTCAAAACCAATTGGCAATGAGAGGAGTAACTCATGCATCTTATTAAGAATGCGAAGTCTCCCAATCTTTCCAATGTAGAATCCTCAATATGCCTCCTCAAGATGGTGCCTCTTGGGTTCACTATTCTTAGATCGGATCCCAATTTTAATTTTTGGACCGAGTATCTATTTGGATTGTATGGACTCTGATACCATATTTGAAAAACATGGGGTTTCATCTCAAAACCAATTGGCAAAGAAAGGAGTAGCTCATGTATCTTATAAACTGTCAACATGCCCCCTCAAGATGGTGCATCTTTGGGGATTCACCATTCTTGGGTCAGATTCTAATTTTTGGATAGAATACCCGTTTGGATTTAATGAGCTCTTATACCATATTAGATATACATGGGGATCCATCTCAAAACTAATTAAGGACAAATCAAGCTTGCAAGTAATGGGGTACCATAGTAGATATAAAGGTTTTTGCTCAAGAATTACAATAAAAGAAATGACAAATCAAGCTTGCAAGTAATGGGTCTTTTGTTACTGAATTCATATCTTACAGAGCAAAAACATTTTGCTTAAAAAGGGAATACACGGAAGACCTAGTGTGTTCACCTCATAAATTATTGTTGGGATTTAAATACAAAGGAAGAAATAAGGGAATGAAGATATTATGTAATAAGGCAAGTGTGACTACTGTGATTGACTTATTGAAGGCATATTGTCATTGGAGGATTTTCCTTTTGTGAATGAGATGTTGTTGCCTTTTCAGTATTGTGGCTAAATATTACTGTTGGGTGTTTTTGTTTTGTTTTAATATCGTTACTCAAACTGACGGTAGTGGTTGAACGAACGCCAAGTTTGCTTCTCATCACCTTAAAGGCAACTTTGGTGAGTGGTTTGGTCAATATGTCAACGATTTGTTGAGTTGAGGGTACATATTTTGTTATAAGAGACCCAAGCGCTACTTTGTCTCGCATAAAATGATAGTTTATCTCGATGTGCTTGGTACGAGCATGGACAACTGGGTTGATTGACATGTGGAGAGCACTCATATTGTCTTTTTCTCCTTGTGCTCTAACTCCAATGAAGTTGAATTCCAAGACTTCCACAAAGTCTTCCTTGCTATAACTCGAACAAATGACCAAAGAGGTTTGTGGAAACCTTCTAGAAAATAGAATGAGAAAATGAGGAGAGAATTCTCTAGAGTTTCTTTCACTTATTTGGAATGCACACAATTGGCTCACCCCTAGAGCCCTATTTATAGTGGCTTAGGAAAAATAATTATATAATATATTTTAATATTTAATATATTAAAATATATTTATCTAACCAATTTGAATCATATTCAAACATTTTCAAAACCTTCTATGACATTTTATTTCCTTATTTGAATCTAATTCAAATTTAATAAATATTTTTTCTTTAATGTATTTTAATACATTAGCAATTTCTTTAATATTTAATGCATCATATACAATAAATATGTTTTCCTCATTTAATATATCAAATATATGAAATTTTAATTCGAACATTTCAAAATTTCTTTCAACGAAAATAATCCTTATTTGTTTATATTAGCTAGCAAGGGGATCTTATGAACCTACAGATCATAAGCTCCAATGATACAAAATCAATTAATTAAACTCTTTAATTAATTAATTCTCATTCATTAACTATAGGTTACTCCACTATAGACCTAGAGTTACACTCTTATGCACTGTAGGACAAGTTGTGTCTATGGATATAATTACTACATGCAAGTCGATTCTTCACAAGTTGTTCGTAAATACAGTTGGGTCAAAAGTTTGTTTTACCCCTGTAATTGCATTTTGTACCTTAAGTACCACTGATCCTCTAATGAACAATTTGTTTATGGTCCAATCATAAACTAAGTCCCTCTTAGGCGAGTAAGAGAGTAGGGCCTCATTGTTCAAGTCCCGAAATCAGCACTTAAGGGAACTACTCATCTACTTACCATATATAGGAATGAGTGAATTCCATATTGTGATATTATGTTCCTAGCTCACAGGCAAGAGTTCATAACTCACACAGGATTAAGATCGAGTGGCATATGATCATCTTGATGAAATATTAATCTTCTCAATTAACAGATTTATAAAGAGAGATTATATTTTGTGGTCTAGTCTTATACAAACTCGTTGTATAAGATACCTTCATTCACATGTCTCCACGTGAATAATTTGGATCAAATCGTTTGTAACTATTACAAAGTGGGCTGTATAAATAGTGTTACCAAGATACGACACACAACCTTATCGATATACTATGACCCTGTAGGTTATTTCTTGAACATGATTCTCTCGTATGTCAACCACATAATGTTCAAGATTACACTAATAACCTTGAATTTTTCATATAATGGATAATATTATATTGCAAATAAAATAATAAAAAAATATTATTAATTACGAGACTTTAGGGCATAAATCCCAACAATTTTAAAGAAATTTAATTCATTAAAAAAATTAGTAAAGAAATCATACAAGTTGCAAGTTTGATGAGAGCGAAATAAATAACATTAATTTTATTTTTTTTTCTTACATTTTGGGAATAACATTTTTTCATTAAAATTTTATATAACAATTACTTTTCCTAGATTTTTATTATATAATTTAAAGTAATAACTAACTATAATACGTAATTTAAATAAAAATTCTAAATAATTGATTTATAACAATTCATATATTGAACAACAACATATAAATAATTAAAATAATATGTCTACTTTGGTCATTATAGCTAAACCACAACAATTTCATTTGAATTTAGTGACATGGTTTTTTATGTTTAAAATTGAAATTTACCTGATTTTAAATAGATTTATTCACCATAAATTTTATCCAAAAAAAGTTAAAATTCTTCTGTAATCACTTTTAATACTCTCATAATCAAACTCAAACAGAGCCTTAATTAGTTCATAAAAAAAAAAAAAAAAATCAAGTCTTACATAAATTTTAGTCTGATTAAATGCATATGATCAATTATTGAATTAATCAATCTCCCAACACTCAAATTTTTTTACAAAAGTTCAGCTCTTCCTATAATTTCATACTAGATATATGTTTTTTATAAATTTATTAAACACATGGAAATATGAGGTAAAAACTACAATACTTATTTAAGTTGAAGGTAAAAATTAAATTACAACAATACTTATTTAAGATTTAGGTCGAATTTGATAAAAATCAAGAGTTTTAGGGTAAGAATTACACATTTCCAAGTCCAGAGGTAAAAATTGATTATTTCCAAAAATAATAAATAAATAAATTGTATAAATCACCTATAAACTATTGTGATTATATTTATATTTCTCTAGCCTTCATGCTTTTACTCTATACGTCATAAGTTAATTAATCTTAAATTTAAAGACTTACGCTCGTAAAAGGTGGTTATGAGTCAGAACTAAGTTGCACAATTGAAAAGAGTCTGCTAGAGATCGTTAAAAGACTTGTTCGTCAAAACCATTGCATGTTATTGAAACTAAATAAAAATCTTGGTTTCTTAATTACCAAAAAAAAAAAAAAAAGAGTTAATGAGAGCTCGAGAGAGACAGTTGAGAGTATAGAATTTTTGGTCTATAGAAATATTTGTTCAATTTTGATTCAATTATTATTTTATTCCTAATGTTGGTTGGTGAAATCAATTTCTAGGACCCTTTTTCTTCATTGATAATCCCTTAGGCGCGGTTTAATAACTATTTTGTTTTTGGATTTTGATTTTTGAAAATTAAGATTATAAACACTACTTCCACCTATGAGTTTCTTTTGTTTTGTTATCTACTTTTTACTATTATTTTCAAAAATCAAGCCAAGTTTTGGAAACTAAAAAAAAAAAAAAAGTTTTTAAAATCTTGTTTTTATTTTTGAAATTTGACTAAGAATTCAAATATTTCCTTAAAAAAGATGAAAATCAAAGTAAAGAAAATGGGAAAAAACAAGCACAATTTTTAAAAACCAAGGCCCCGTTTGATAACCATTTCAATTTTTGGTTTTTCTGTTTTCTATTTTTTGGTTTTTCGTTTTTTAAAAACAAAAACCATATATAATAATTTTTTTTTTGTTTTTAAAAAATATAAAACCAAACTTATTTAATAACTATTTTTGGTTTTCAGTTTTTTTAAAATTAGAGAGATGCAAAGATATTTTAGAGAGAGAAAAATGTGTGGAGACATGGAAATAAAAATTTAGAGACATAGATATAAATGTTTTTTAAGACAAAAGTTAAACATAGTAAATTTAGACACATGAAAGAAAATATTTAGAAAGCAAAAATTTAGAGAGAAATAATTAGAGGAAAATATTAGTTAGATTTCATAAAAAATATTAGTTAGAGAAAAAGAAAAAAAAATTAGAGAGGAAGAGATAAATTTTAGAGAGAAAAAAGTTAAATAAAAAGAGAAATTTCAGAGAGATAGTAAGATTAAGAGTAAAAGATATGTTAGAAGAATAAAGAAAAATGTAGCGAGAGAAAATTTAGAGAGAATTTTTTTTTTCAAAAGAAAAGTTAGAGGCATAATTATTAGAGAGAAAGAAAAGTTAGGTAGAAATTTTAGAAATAGATAAGTTAGAGAGAGAAATGTTTTAGAAAAATATTTGACTTTTAGAGAGAGAAATTGGAGAAGTATTTTAGAAGAGAAAGAGACATGAAAGTTAAATAAATATAAACATTTTTAGAGAGATAAAAAAAATTATTTAGAGATGAAAATTTTAGAGAGAGAAAGAGATTTTTTTTAGCGAGAAACTTAGAGAGGAAAAAAATTTCGAGAGAAGAAAGTTAGAAAAAGAAATTTGTTGGAGAAGGAAATGTCAAAGAGGAAAAAAAATAAGCATTAGGAGAAAAATGAGATTTTGAAAAACAAAAATCTGTTTTTAAAAACTATTTATTTTAGTTTTTGAAATTTGCTTCTAATTTCAAAAACGTTTTTAAAAAATAGAAAACAAAAAACTGAATTTGTTATCAAACAACTCTATTTTTTAAAAATGAAAAACAAAACTAGAAAACCGAAAAACTAAAATGGTTATCAAATGTCCCCCAAATTATTATCAAACAGGGCCTTAGCATTTATTTGATTATTTGTACTAATATATTTTCTTATCTTACAATATTGTGGTTCCAAAAAAAATTGAGTGATTGTATCTATGATATTTGAGTGAGGAGCTAGAAATCCAATCAAGAGATTTTCTTTGACTATTCATCACCATATTAAAACTTAGACATCATATACTTGCAATTAAAAATTCTTGCAACATACTAAGTCATATTACTATTTTAGTCTTTATGTGCGTTTGCTATTTATTTAGTCTATATATTCCAAAAGTTTCAACTTGGTATATATGATTTTGTTAAATCTCTCCAAACATCCCTACATCACCAAAAGTAGACAATAAGCTTGCTTCCAAATAAATCTTGTCACACACAGGAAAAGAAAGTTGTCAAACATTTAGTAAATTCATTGACATTTTGAAATCAAAATAACTAAATTAAAACTTTTAAAATCATAAAAACCAATTACAAATCATAGGGCTAAAATAGTAATTTAACCTACATTATACTGCTATCCTGTCAATGTCTACGTTCATTTTATTTTGTTTTTTATATTTTGATTAATATTCACTTTTACCCTTTAAACCTTCATAAAAATTTGTGTCATTACATTATTTTATATTATTATATTTAGTGTAAATTTCCATTCATCTAGTTTTAGATTTGGTATCATAGAATATATCAGCTTAAAACATAAGTCTACATGTAACGTCACATAATATATATTTTCTTTTATTGAACAAGACTATAAAGGTAATTTTATGAATTAAGAAATTAAAATAGAATGAATATAATTTTAAAAAGCAAAATAAGATTCAGACATTTTTTTTCCTTTTATTTAAAGTGAAAATTTTAGCTTGAAACAAGTTTCTCAATTTGATTAATCGATCAAATTAATTCTGATTTTGCTAATTTTAACTTATAATTAATTGATGACTATATTTTTTAAAAGAAATAAAAGATTCCAAACTTTTCTCGATATGAGTTTAAAACTGAACCGGTCGATTTCGATTATACTTGGTTCTGTTCAATTTTAGACCAATTTTTTGTAATATTCTTTTCTTTTTAATAAATGTGTAATATTATGCTTTGTTGTTCACCAAAACAGAAAAAGAAAAAAAGTTATATTCTTCCTAACCTATAGAGAGACGGAGAGAGAGATTAAGAATGAGGAATAGATACTTGAGTAAGGATGAAGGACGATGGGGATGGCAAAAGAATGAAGATACTAAACTACCTGTGAGAATGGTGACGGGGTGAAGGACGAGGCTTGACCATTAATAGAGACGACGGTGCAAGATGTCAATGGGGGCGACGATGTGAGATGTCGATGATGACAATGAGATGCAATTGAGGAGAGGGCAAGGATGATAGATGGTGGCTATGAAAGAATGAGATTTTCAGGAAAATAGAGAAAGAGAGGAGGGGAAAACAACAATTTTCAAGAAGAGAGAGAAAAGAGGGGAGAGGGAGAAGGGAGAAAACGACGTAGAAAGGGAGAAGATTGAGGTTTTGGTCGTGGGATTAGGGTTAGAAAAGAAGAGAAAAAAAATGGGCTGGAAATAAAAGAAGTTAATTGGGGTGGGTTGCATGCGTTGAGGAAGAAGTGGGTCGAGAGGAAAAATTGGGCTAGAGGGAAAGTTTTTTAAAAAAAAAAAAAATTTTAATAATACTCGATTCGGTTCGATTTTTTGGTTTTATTAAACACTAAATCATAGAGCGAACCGAACATTTCGATTTTTAAAACCTTAAACCAAGAAAATTGAAAATTTTGAAATAACCAGACCGAACCAGTTGATTTGACTCAATTCGGTTCAGTTCCTCAATTTGGGTCAATTTTTGCACACCCCTATTTGACGCCTCGTGCTTGACACCCAACGCCACACCTTTGGGCCTTGGACCTCTTGTAGGCTTCGGGCATGACTTAGTTGATAATTTCACCCTTAACAAGGGCCCCCACTCTCGAGTTGGTTCCTGTTGGTCTGGTAGTATATTCTTTGCCTAACCACCTGCTTGGTCCCAAGTCGAGAGTTCATTTGTAGTGAAACTTTAGGTAGCTTGTTGGGCTCAAGACTCATTGTGGTGACATGAGGTGCTTCAACGCAAGGTTTTGGCGACGATGCATCTACTTAAGCACATACTTAGGCCATAGGCATTGTTTGATCACAAAACCATAGGCATTTTTTTTTTTTTTTTATCATTATGACATAGGTGTTTTGCACCATTTGGTCACAGGCACTCTGGATCATTTGGCCACATGCGCAACGGATCATTAGTGAAGGAATAAACGTTTCACTCTACAGCTGAAGCATTGGATCGTCTTTGATTTTATTTTGATTTTATTTAAAATTAAACTAAAAAAATAAGATTAAACAAATTTACTTGGAGTAAATATGGAGATATTAATGGTAGGTCTTTATCGCATCCACAAAGTCTTCCTGGTTATGACTTGAACAAGGGACCAAGGCTTGTGGGAGCCTCTTGAAAGAAAATCCACAAGGGATTGGAGAGGAATAGGTCTAGAGAGAATACTCTAATTCTTTTATTGAGGAGATGCGTGTTATCTCTAATGACTCAACCCAATGGTCTTATTTATAGAGATCAAGGGCAAATCTTTGTCATAATTAAAATATTATATTTTAATATCTAATATATTCAAAGTATATATTATACTGATTTGAATCTCATTCAAATCTCCTACGATATTTATTTATTTGATTCTTATTCAAATTTATCATTAGTGAAGGAGTTAACGTTTCACTCTGCAGCGGAAGCATTGGATCGTCTTTGATTTTATTTAAAATTAAACTAAAAAAATAAGATTAAACAAACTTACTTGGAGTAAATATGGAGATATTTATGGCGGGTATTTATCACTTTCCCAAAGTCTTTTTGGCTATGACTCGAACATAAGACCAAGTTTTGTGGGAGCCTCTTAAAAGAAAATCCACAAGAGATTGGAGAGGAATAGGTCTAGAGAAAATTCTCTAATTCTTTATTGAGGAGATGTGTGTTATCTCTAATGGCTAAACCCAATGGTCTTATTTATAGAGACTAAGGGCAAATCTTTACCATAATTAAAATATTATATTTTAATATCTAATATATTAAAATATATCTTATACTGATTTGAATCTCATTCAAATCTCCTACGATATTTATTTATTTGAATCTTATTCAAATTTTATAAATATATTTTATTTAATGTACCTAATATACATTAATTATTTTAATATTTAATGTATCAAATACAATAAATATATTTTTCTCTTTTATATTTAATATATCTAATATATTAAATATTAATTTGAACAATTCAAATTAAATATTAATTTGAACACTTCAAATTAAATATTAATTTGAACACTTCAAATTAAATATTAATTTGAACATTTCAAATTTTAATATTTAATGTATCAAATACAAGAAATATATTTTCCCCTTTTATATTTAATATATTAAATATTAATTTGAACACTTCAAATTAAATATTAATTTGAACACTTCAAATTAAATATTAATTTGAACATTTCAAAATTTTCTTTTAACTAAATTGATCTTTTAGTGTTACTATGAGATAGTAAAGGGACCTTATAGACCTATAGATTACTTGCTCCAAAGAAACAAAATTAATTAATTAAACTCTTTAATTAATTAATTTTCATTCATTAACTCTAGGGTCACTCCACTATAGACCTAGAGTTGCACTCTTATGCACTATAGGACAAGTTGTGTCCATGGATATAATCATTACATGCAAGTCAATCCTTTATGAGTTGTTCGTAATTACAGCTATGTTAAAAGTCCATTTTACCCCTGTAATTACATCTTGCACCTTATGTACCACTGATCATCTAATGAACAATTTGTTTATGATCAAACCATAAAATAAGTCCCTCTCGGGCCAGTGAGAGAGTGAGACCCCTTTGTTCAATTCCCGAAATCACCACTTAAGGGAACTACTCATCTACTTGCCCTATATGGAATGAGTGAATTCCATCTTGTGAGATTATGTTCCCAACTCCTTATTTGGTCAAGTCCCCAAAATGGTAGGCATATTGAATCAGCTACAAAAGCCACTCTCACTCATGCAAATCAAAGGACAAGCCTTCACTGGCAAGAGTTCATAACTCACTCATGATTAAGATCGAGTCGCATATGATCATCCTGATAAAATGTTAATTTTTTCAATTAACGGATTTATAAAGAGAGATTAAATATTTCGTGATCCAATCTTATACAAACTCATTGTATAAGATACCCCCACTCACATGTCTCCACATGAACGATTTGGATCAAATCATTTGTAACTATTACAAAGTGGGCTGTATCAATAGTTTTGCCAGGATATGGCACCCAATATTATTCATATACTATGACTCTTTAGGTTATTTCTTGAACATGATCCTCCCGTATGTCAACCACATACTGTTCAATATTACACTAATAACCCTATATTTTTCATATAATGGATAATATTATATTGCAAATAAAATAATCAAAATTATTATTAATTATTAAATAAATTATTAATCACAAGGCTTTAGGGCATAAATCCCAACAATTAGGCCAGAGGCACTCCACATCATTTTGCTACAAGCACTCTGAATCATTAGACCATAGGCACTACCGATCATTAGGCCACATGCACTTGCTAACGATGATTGCTCCCATGAGACAACTGTTCCCTTAGATCTGAATGACCTGGTCTCTTATTGTTTCCTCTTAGGCATAGCTTCTCGATAGGGTGGGTGTAGGTTCTTAACTTGCAACTCTACCTCTCCCTCGACTACCGAAGCTTTTCCTTGTTAAAGAGTGTAAACAAAGTCCCACATTGCCTAGAAAAGGGAGTGATCATGGGTATATAAGTAAGGACAATTATCTCCATGGTATGAGGCCTTTTGGGAAAAACCTAAAACAAAGCCATGAGGGCCTTATGCCAAAATGGCCTTATTCAAATGCATAAAAGACGTTACAAACACATTCAATAAGTCAAACATAGTTTTATAACAATAATGCAATCAACTAAGAGTTTATAATACTCGAATACATTCAAATACAGTCCACTAAATCCTAAAATTAAAGACACAAAGTAAAGAGAATAGAGAAAAACTGGACGACGCGTGCCAACACTCGTTCCTGGTGTGATGTCCCACGATCTCGAGCCTTGAGTCTCCTCCTTAGCTCTCTAGACCTCCAAACAGTGCTTCTATTAAATTAGGGTTTAGGTCTCTCCAAAACGACTCCCTTTGCTCGAATGAATAATTTTCCTTTTATAGAGTTGAGACAGCGTGCAACGTTGCCCCTCGAATTTTATAAAAAAAGGGAAAAATAAATTTGGCTACCATTGCAACCATATGTCTGTTGGTCTCCAAGGCTAAAAGGCTACTGAAGTGGCATTGCAACTCTATACTCTCGAGTTCACAAGCTTGTTTCCTTCTCTTCAACACTTTGATATTCAATTATAGCTCCAATTTGCTTCATATTCATCCAAATACTTCTCAAAACTCCAGTTTTGCTCCAATTGCTCGGTTTCTATAAATTATACATAAAAATAGCAAAACTAACATAAAACTAAGCCTAGAAATAGCACACTTATGAATGCTATCAAATTAGTTTTATGAAAGTTATTTTTCTTTTTTCTTTGTTTTCCTTTCTTGTAGTTTATTTTTATAGATGTCCAATTTTTAGAATAATCGATGTTTTTTTTGTAAATTTCGAAATCATGAGATTATGAATAGTAATTTTAAATGCATGACAATGATACTTTTCTAAGTTACCTAAAAATTGTAATTTATAAAAAAAAACTTTGAATAAAAAAAAATATAGGAAAAGTATCGAGATTTTTACCTCTAAACTTAACAAGTTGTATCAATTTTGACCATGAACTTTCAATTTCATCTAATTGGACCTTAAACTTAGATAAATGTTGCAATTTTTACTATATATTAAATTTTCACTAATTCACCCACTAATTATAAAAAAAAAAAGCAGTTTAAAGTCTCTAAAAGTTCACTAATTTTAATGAATTCAAGTTTTGAATAAAATTAAGTTTGACAAGTGCACAAAATAGACAATTGATGCCAAAATTCACATATTTCAACAAAAATTCAACTATAATGAAAATTTTCTTTGAAGTCTTATCAAATTTGTGCCACACATATGATTTATAATTCATTAAATGCACATGATAAATACTTTTTTATTTTAACAATGCTTTAAAAAAAACTTACCATCAATTAAAAATTGCAATATTTATTCAAGTTTAAGGTAAATATTGCAAAACTTATTAAGTCTAAGGTGCAATTTTGTGAAAATTAAAAATTAATTTAGGGTGTAAAAATTGATATTTCTCAAAAAAAATCTTGTTTTGGAAACAATGTCTAAACAATTCTAAGTTTCCTCAAGGTCCAAACAATTCCAAGTTTCCTAACTATGGAGAGTGAGAGGAAGCTTTAAACCATATTGAGAATTGAAAAACTTACTAATTTCATTGAGCTTAGTTTCAAGTTGGTGATCTTATGATTTTAAAAGTTTTGAATTAGTCCACATAGTTTGGTTAAACCTCACAAGTCTCCCTAAAATAGTTTTTAACCTATTCAAAAAATTCTCCCATTTTCTCTCTTTTTTTTTACTTGACCCTAAACCCTAATACTAACACAATCAACTAAATAACAATAAAAATAAATGTATGTCTTCGTTATCATGTAGATAGATAAATGCATTACACATTCAATATGCATGAAACAATATGAAATAACAAATGTATGATTTGTAAAATTTGACTAAACTATAATAACTCAATTAAAAATTTTAAAACCACATCAATCATATCAAAATCAGGTCTTAACTATACGTACCCTACCAATAATTTAAGCATAAAAATTTAAGTTAAAAAAAACATTACTAAATTGTACCAAAGAAAAGAAAAAAGATTCTCAAATAATATATATTGTGGAAAAGTACAAATAAGCGAAGAAGCTTGCTATTAAATATAATTTTTTTAAAAAAAAAAGTCCAATTAGGAAAAATACAACAATTATTTAAAGGGAAAAAAAATCCAGGAAAAGATTTGTCTCAATCTCACTCTTTAAGTCTAAACACCTCGTGGAGTGGGGAATGCCGACTGGGGCGTTTTTGTCAAAACATTGACTTTTGGGGCCAAAAAAAAAGAAAAAAAGAACACGAAAATTTAGAGAAGCTGGTGTAATTTGTGCAACAAATCACGAAATGGCACGTGGAAGAAGTCGTTGACGACACGGCGTTTTTGGGTTTGGTTTGATCAAACGAGGGTCGAAGAGGACTAAAAGTCAAATTTATCATCGATTATCGGGCCCCACACTGAATGACAATGGTTTTAAATTGAGGGGGGAAGGGCTATTCTGACATGCCTGTCTGTGACAGTCCTGTTGGCTGTTTTATTATCTTCACCCGTCTTATCTCACCGACGCTAAAGCCGACCATGTGCCGCATCTCTCTGAGGGTGATGGCCTATATATATTGAATTATTTTTCTGAACGCGCAATACGCGGCTATTCAAGGATTTTGTACTCTCCTTCAAACTTTTTTTTTTTTTTTTCTTTTGAAAAAAGGTTTCTTTTCTCAATACATTATTCATTTTCTTTCTTGTTTTTTCGATTGGGAAAAATGTGGTTTAATTGTACTTCTGACTCCCAAATATCAGAGAGGGTGTTTTTTTTTTATACTCTATATTAGATTTGTATATTTCGAAGTTAAACATTTGTGTTTGATATTTGTTATTGATTTTTTAATAAATTATGAGTTGGCAAGTTGCATGTGTCAATTTAATCAAAGATAAGTTGGCGAAATAAAAGTGGTTATGAAGTGTGGAGTTGTGGTCACCTCGTATATGAGCTAGGACATTGATATGGTGTATGTCAAATCCACTTTAAAGCTTAAATCAATTTTGAGTATAAAATTTGGAGAATGGAGTCCAAGTTTTGATTACAAATTGCACTATAATGCCTTTAGAAGTGGTTCATTGGGTGGTTAGGCTTCAGCTAGGTCGTAACCATAGTGTAAAATTTTGAGCGACATGTCAAAATGTCGCTCGAAATTTTGGTATTTCAACAGGGTTGACATGTAGAATGGGAAAAAATTATTTTTTCCCCCAATTTGACCACATGTCATGGAAACCTCGAAATTTCGAAATTTTCACAACGTTTCGACGACATTTTATGTTATTTTTTTAATCACTTCAGTCAGATAGTAAGCGTCAGTTAGTTGACTGACGCGGCTGACGCGCGCAGGCTTCTTTTATTTGGACAGTAACGCGTCAGTAATATATATTAATTATATAAATATATTACTTTTTCTATTCTTCATTTAATATATATATTACTTTTTCATTTAATTATTTTCACTTTTCTCATCAATTTCACATCAATTTTTTTTTAAATTTTCCAAACATCTTCTAAATCACAAAAAATATTTTTATTAAAATTTTATTATTCTACATTTTATTTTTATTTTTTTTTATTTTGTACCACCATAAATATCCATTTCATTTTTAATTTCATCTCAATCTCTATTATAAATTTACAATCAAATTCTCTTCAATTCTCTCAAATTTCTTTCTTAAATTAAGAGTTTTATATTAAACAATTCACATTGATTTTATCATATGCAAATATTTCATATCTCCTTCAATTTTGTAACTATTTATCAATATTTGATATTATTTTGTATAGTCAATTTAAAATGGTTAATTATAGTTTAATTAAGTTATCATAATTAAAGTCTCATTTAATAATTAAAATAGTTTTCATAATTTTTCTAAATTTTTTGCTAACATCAGCATTTCCATTAACATTTTAATATAAATATTATATATATTTTAGATATGATAGTTAAAAACAATCAATTATAGTACAATTAAATCACAATTAAAGTTTTATGAAATAATTCAATTTTTTTAATCAATTTTCATATTTATTTTCAAAATTCTTGCTCGCATTGACATTGATATTTAAATATTGTCTTAATTTTTAGGTATGATGCTTAAAAATGGTAAATCATAGTCTAATTAAGCCACAATTAAAGTTTCATTGACTAATTTAAATAATTTTCATCAATTTCTACGATTTCCATAAATTTTTCCTAAATTTCCATCAATATTTTCATTTTTATCGATATTTTTGTAAAATTTGGACCTCGACATTTTTATCGACATCGACATTTCGAACCTTGGTCGTAATTAGTTGGGTAGAGCACCAATGTCACTTTGTTTGATCACCTTGCACCTCGTTGTAGGACACGTGAGCTTAGGTCGATCTCCTCGAGTCTATATTAGGCTTATCTAGCAGGCTAAGTGAATTGACTGGCCCACTCAATCCCATTGTTGTTTGACCTACTTATAGCTTTAATATTGGATTCTAACTAGGTCTTGCCTCATATGATTTGTCTAGGACTTCTAAATCTCACATTAAAGTGTAACAACTTAGTACGTAGATAATATAATAGAGGTACACGCTAGTGTGGTTGAATCACGCTAGTGTAGTCCATATGGATCATTTTAAATATTAATTTAAAAATTCCATCTATAGTTGTATTTTGTATTTAATTTGTTTATTATGAGTTATAAATTTGCTATTCTATAGTGCTAAATAGATAAAACGATCCTTAATACTTTAGGTAATTCTCAACTTGGTCATTAACCTTTTAAAATTCTCAGTTTTACCTTGAATATATTAACATTCTTAATTAGGTCCTTCTGTGAAAAAAAAATTGTTAAAATTTATATACAAAAAATCGATGTATCATTGAATTATCATTTAATTAGTATATCTTGACATGAATCTAGCCTACTCATTAGTAAAATTTGGTTTGCTCATTGACAAATCGGTTGCTTAAATGTAACGACCGACATTTTCAGGTATTAATTAAAGTTTAATTTTGAAACTTAAATTAATTATAAGGCCAATTTCATGTTTAAAGTTGTGCATTGAGATTTAATTTTGGGACTTACATAATTGAAATTGGAGATTTGGAGGGTAAATTGAGAAGAAAGAAGAGAAAAAGAGATTTAATTGATGTTTGGGGCATTTTTGTAAATTGAGTGTGTTTAAACGCAAGCCAAGCCCATGTATAAGCCAAACCCTAATTTCTCTCTCTATTATTTTAATTTGCACGCAGCCCTAGGTTGAGTCAAGCCTTCAAGCCAACTCTTTAAGCTAAGCCACCTTCTTCTTCTTCCTTCCTTGAGTTTTGACAGCCACACCAGTAAAGCAGAAAAAAAAATTCAGCACCTCTTCTAGATTCGCCACTGAATCGCCGCATTTCGCCTTCCCTCCGTCTCGCCCCCGTAGCACCGCCGACCACAATGCAGACCGCTGCTCGCCCAAACCGCAGACCGCCCCCGACCGCCACTCGGATCCGCGAACGCCACGCCTTGGATCTGATCTGCTAGCGCACGCCGTGCCTCAGCCGCGCACCGCCACCATCTCGACCACACGCCCAAACGCCGCCGCCAGTAGCGACGAACAACCGCCGCTTTTACAGTATGTGTACAGCGGGATTTCTCTGTTTTTGGGCTAATTTTTTGGTGATTTTTGACACTGTACAACCCCGATTTGCCTATGTTTTCACGTGGGTAAGAGTTTCGTATTGCTTTCTTATGGTTTTCATATTGGAATTTTAGTTTTGGACATTGCTATGGTAATTTGGGGATTGATCCATTGATTTTCGGGCTCAATTTTAGAATACCCATCGTACGTGGAGGCGAAACTAAATCAAATCGCCCTTTATTCGGTAAAACTCGGTTCTGTTTTGGAGGAGGTAAAATTTTCATTCTAAAATCAAGCAGATCCTTGAGTGTATGTTAGGCTACAATTCTAAGATTTGGGTTGTTTGACTTTTCTCTAAGGGTCAAAGTGAATTTAGGTGAACCAAATTTAGTTTTGGTGGAAGGAACTTTGGGATTTAATTATGAATTTTAGGAATTGTTTCTAACCTTAGGGATGATTTGAATTAGGCTCCACATCGTTGACTGAGGTTCAAGGCGGTGGAATCCTGGGGAGCATTTGGGTGATTTGGATTCTTGAGCTTAGCCAAGGTAAGGGACTTTATGCTGGTATGCTTAAATGCAAGTTAGGAACTGAATTGAAAAAAATAATAATAATAAATTACATTTGAAATGAAAAGTTTTTATAAAAGTTTTATTATGATTTTTGGTGAATCTTAAAATGCTTTATTGTATATGAAAATGGATTTTCACTTGTTGATTGCCAATTATTCTTGTGAATGTGATGCATGGGTTATGATTTATGATTTATGAGAATGTTGCATTGTGATGCATCATGAAATGAAAATTTAAAATGCTTTGGGACCTCATGCATACATGTATATTTTTATGATAGAATGATTTCGAAGGTTGTGGCAGTTACTCCCTAAATTATAGATGTACATCTAAATGAAAAGGAACTTGAAAAGGCTAATTAAAAAGGAACCTGAAAAGGTTAATCGAAAAGGAACCTGAAAAGATTAAATGGAAAGGAAATGTTAGGTTGGGTTAATTGTCCACATTAAGCCGAAGAGAAAAGTTAAAAGGAAAATATTTCCACTATGAAAATGTTTTAGGTTCCACTAGAGGAAAAAGTTTTAAAAATCACTTTGTATGTGTTTGCATATCCTGACTCCGGTAGTGAGGTCACTAACTGAGTATTTTAAATACTCATCATTTTCAAAAATGTTTTTCTTTTCAAGTAAAGGCAAAGACATCCTAGGAGAATGACAGGATAGTTGCTGCAAGAGGCAATGGGTGACCTATAGAAGCTTAAATTCTGCAAATTTTATTCATTATTAACACTGTTGTTTTTTTTAGTAGAAGTATTTTGAAAATCATTTAAATTCTTAAAATGTTTAAGTTTATTCTTATGCTTTGAAATAAAGCGATCCCGAGGTAAAGGTTTTTGATAGTTTAGAAAATGCATTCTTTTGAGTTGTTATTTAAGTTTTTTTTTTTAATTTCATTAGCATGCATGTAGTAACGTCTCTAGAAAGTCTAGTAGGAAAAGTAGGGTCGTTACATTAAAAGCGGTATAACATGTCAAAGTATGTTTTTTTTTAGTTCAATAATATTTGGAGGTGAGGGAATTTGAACCTCTGACCTCTTGCTCAATGGTACATGCCAATTACCGTTGATCTATGCTCACTTTGGCCATGTCAAAGTATTTTTTCTTGAGTTCAACAACATTTGGGGTGGGAGGATTCAAACCTCCAACATGTTAATAAAACAATAATTTAATGATGCATAAGTTTTTTGTTACTAAAATTTAACAAATTTTTTATGGAAAAATTTAATTGAGAATTTTTAATATGTTAAAAGATACAGTTTTATCTTAAGAACTAAATGGAGAATTATCCAACATTTTAGGAACCATTTAGTATATTTAGCATCCTACAAACATCAACTACATCACTTAGGTTACATAATCTAATATTTATGAAACTTATATTTTATAGGTTAAATTATCAAATTGATCCATATAATTTTAAAAGTTTCAATTATGTCTCAATGGTTTGAGCTTAGTTTTAATTCACTTTCTATTATTCAGAAGGTTAAGTCTGGTCTCTATCATTTAGTTAAATCTCATAAATTATCTCTATATTGTTTTTTATGCACTAAAAAACTCATTTTTTCTCCATTTTTTAAATCAGCATTAAACTTTAGCTAATATAGTCCATTATCACAATTAGCCAAATAGTAGCTTATTCTCATTAGAGAATAACACATATACAACATGGTAACTATAAGGGACAACTTTCAAGATTTCATAAAACTATAAGGACCAATTTAAAAATTTTAAGACTATTGGAGAGAAATCAAATTGAATTCAACCTCAAATTATATGAACCATATTGAAAATTTGAAACAAAACATGAACCAAATTGAAAATTTGAAACAAAACACTTACCATATATGAATTGTAATTTGACCTATTATTTTATACTACGTTCTAATTTTTGTAAACAAAAATATGAAAATTACACACGAATTACCCAATCGTATTTTTCATTCCAATCTATTAAGACAGCTTACTAAACTCTTTAGGTTCTAGGTTATTTGGTTTTAATAGCCACTTATTATTAAATCAAGTACTTTCAGTTATTTTGTTCAAATGGCATATGTACAATGCTTGAGTTGCCACATCTATAAATGTGTGGCATTTGATCACTAAGTGAAGAAATGAGAAGAATACTTTTCGTGATCACTCACTCTCTCTGTTTCTCTCCTTTTTCATTTTCATTCTATATTGATTGATCACTTTGATGGTATTAGAGCTGAAGCTTAACACCAATGGCGTCTTTGAGTTCAATGCAAACAAATAGTGGTATGGCGATTACCTTTGGTTTGAATTCTTTGGTGTTTAATTCGGGTAATCAACTTTCGGTAATCAAATTGTCCGATAGCAATTATCTGTCATGAAAATTGCAAGTTCTTAATATAATCTATGGTTATTCCTTGGAGAAACATATCCTCAATGATGATGATCGTCCAGTAAGACAAATTAGACAATCTGAAGAGGCAAATGAATTGAGCACCCTAATTGATAATCCTGAATATCTTACCTAGGTTAGGCAAGGTCGCCTTCTTTGTTCATGGTTTATTGGATTGATGAACGAAGATATAATCTCTCAGATGGTTGGCTACACTACTGCAAGAGAAATATGGGTGAATCTTGAACAAACTTATTCTACATCGAATACAACAAAGATTATGCAATTAAAGAATCAACTACAAAATCTAAAGAAAGGTGGTCAATCGATTAAAGATTACGTTGCCAAGGTTAAGAATTTGATTTGTGCTTTAAATGAAGTTGGAAATCCTATTTCAAATCAAGAACATATTGTCTATATCTTGTTTGGATTAGGATTTGACTACGATTCTATAGTCTTTGTGATATCTGCTAAAACGAAACCTAAGCCTCTTCATGAGATATATGCTCTTCTAATGACCCATGAGAATAGACTGGAGAGAAACTCTTCTATAAATCCTGATGGAATACTTCCAACAATAAATCTTATGGCTGGAAATTTAGAAAAAAAACAAAATTCTTCTTCTACAAAGAATCCCAATCAACAATAGTGGAATCCTAATAACAATAATAACAGAGGGGGATGTAATGGAAATCGTGGTAGAGGAGGAGGTCGATTTTGGAATAACCCCAAACCCCAATGTCAAAGTTGCAATAAATTTGGACATATAGTAGTAAAATACTATTCCCTTTATGATTCAAATTTTCAAAGACAGTTTCTTAGTGGAGTTCCTTTGGTTTCTCTAATTTTTCTTCAAGAGTTCAATGACCCCCATAGTATCATAATGCTATTCCCTCAGGGCATCCACCTCTTCACGCTTTAATGACTTCCACTTCTTAGAATAATGATCAAAATCGTTGGTATCTTGACTCTGGAGCAAAACCACATGACTAACGATTTACAAAATCTTTCCTTTCAGAATGAGTACAACGGAGGTGAGCAAGTTCATGTGGGTAATAGAACAGGTTTGAACATCCTTAATTCCTAGCCATTCTTTCTTTGTTCCATCTGAAATTCCTCATTCATCTTCATCTTCCGTCTTTTCTATTCAGAATTTTCTTCATGTACCTCACATTAAAAAGAACTTACTCAGTGTTAGCCAATTTACTAAAGATAATAATTGTTTTCTTGAATTTTATTCTGATGTATGTTTTGTGAAATCTCAGGAATCTGGAAAAATTTTACTCCAAGGGCAACTTCATGAAGGTTTATATTAATTTTCTTTGGTGAAGGCTCATGTCAAGGCTTTGTCTCAAAACTCCTCTGTTTCTCAATCATCTTCCACTTCAACTACTTTTCTTACCACAAAATCATCTGTTTCTTATCCTTTACTTTCAACTAATCATGCTTTGTGGCATAATCATTTAGGCCATCCTTCTCTCTCAATTGTAACTTAAATATTACAACAATGTAATGTCTCTTTACCTGTAATGCCCAACATTTAGGTACTAAGTCAATTTTGGCAAAAGATTAATAGAAAAGGAATGAGAGTTTTTGGAGGTAGTTGTTGGAATTTATGCCCTAAAGCCTCGTAATTAATGATTTATTTAATAATTAATAATAATTTTGATTTTTTTATTTGCAATATAATATTATCCATTATATGAAAAATATAAGGTTATTAGTGTAATCTTGAATAGTATGTGGTTGACATACATGAGGATTATGTTCAAGAAATAACCTAAAGAGTCATAGTATATGGATAAAGTTAGGTGCTTTATCCTGGCAACACTATAGATACGACCCACTTTGTAATAGTTACAAATGATTTGATCCAAATCGTTCATGTTGAGACATGTAAGTGGGGGCATCTTATATAATGAGTTTGTATAAGACTGGACCATGAAATATTTAATCTCTCTTTATAAATCCGTTAATTGAGAAGATTAATATTTCATCAGGATGATCATATGCTACTCGATCCTAATCCTGAATGAGTTATGAACTCTTGCCTGTGAAGGTTTGTCCTTCGATTTGCATGGGTGAGAGTAGCTTTTGTAGCCGATTCAATATGCCTACCATTTTAGGGACTTGACTAAATAGGGAGCTGGGAACATAATCTCACACGATGGAATTCACTCATTCCTATATAGGGTAAGTAGATGAGTGGTTCTCTTAAGTGCTGATTTCGGGACTTGAACAATGGAGCCCCACCCTCTCATTGGTCTGAAAGGGACTTAGTTTATGGTTGGATCATAAACAAATTGTTCATTAGAGGATCAGTGATACTTAAGGTGCAAAATGTAATTATAGAGGTAAAAAGAACTGTTGACCTAGCTGTAATTACGAACAACTCGTGCAGGATCGACTTGCATGTAGTGGTTATATCCATGGACATAACTTGTCATACAATGCATAAGAGTGCAACTCTAGGTCTATAGTGAAGTGACCCTAGAGTTAATAAATGAAAATTAATTAATTAAACTGTTGAATTAATTAATTTTGTATCATTAGAGCTTATAATCTGTAGGTCCATAAGGTCCTCTTGCTAGCTCATATGAACAAATATGTATCAATTTCATTGAGAGAAAATTTTGAAATGTTCAAATTAAAATTTAATATATTTCATATATTAAATGAGGAAAAACATATTTAATGTATATGATACATTAAATATCAAAGAAATTATTAATGTATTAAGATACATTAAAGAAAATATATTTATTAAATTTGAATTAGAATCAAATTAGGAAATAGATGTCGTAGGAGAATTTTAAAATGTTTGAATAAGATTCAAATTGGTTAGATAAATATATTTTAATATATTAGATATTAAAATATATTATTTAATTATTTTTCCTAGGCCACTATAAATGGACCCTAGGGGTGAGCCATTGTGTGCATTCTTCATAAGAGACACATCTCCTCTACAGAGAATTGTAGAATTCTCTCTGAACTTCTCATCTCTCATTTTTTTTCAAGAGGCTCTCACAAGCCTTGATTTGTGTTCGAGTCATAGCTAGGAAGACTTTGTAGAGAAGATAAAGACCCGCTTGAAATATCTTCATATTTACTCCAAGTAAGTTTGCTTAATTTTATTTTTTAGTTTAATTTTAAATAAAATCAAAGATGATCAAATGCTTCCACTGTGGAGTGAAACGTTCATTCCTTCAATAGTTTGGTCTTTTTTTTTTTTTTTTTAAATTTTAGTTAAGTGAAAAAAAAGAAAGAGAATTTCCTTCTTTCTCTCCTTGACGCTTTCTTTTTCTTCTTCTTCTTCTCTCCCTCAACCGAAACCTCCATCCATTTCCTCTCTCTGTCTCTCTCTCGCTCCCCCTAATCGCAAACTAGAAACTCCACCCCCTTTAGTTTCTTCATTGCCGCATAGTAAGCAAAGCCACTACTGGTGAGGTCCTCAAATGCCTGCCGACGCATGCCCCTGCTGCAGTTGCACCGTTGCCCAATGCACGCCTCGCCACCGATTTGACATCTAGCCACGAGCAACAGCTCCTCCACGTGTGGTCAACAGATTTTTGAACACCCACGACCCCATATTTCTAGATCTGTAAGGTGGGTTTCATTTTCAACTATGGATTCGTGTTATTCTTGTGTTTCGAGTGTGACCCTTGACTTGTTGGACTCTATTTCAGAATACCCATAGCCTTTGGATATCAAATACGTGAATTTTGACTTGTTCAGAATCGGACCAACAAGGTTAGTGGACTTTTCAACAAGAATTCGACTTTGATTGGTGAGTTTTAGTTGGTCTTTAAGGTTTTTGAGTTCGATTAAAGAGTATAAGGTTCATTATAATTTATGGAATATCTTTTGGACAGTTCTAAATTGAAGAAATTAAGGTTCAAAAGTGATTTGAATTAAGAAATTTGTTTGGATATTTAGCCTAAGCTTTTGGGTAAGAATGGTTTTGGTTAATGCTAATCTTGACTCTTTCAAACTTAGTCTGGAAGTTTTGAGTAAGCATTAACTCTTATATTTCCTTTGGTTGTAATAGTGTTGACTTTTAAAGAAAAAGAAATTTCAAAGGCGACAATTGGGTTTGTACCAAGTGAGAAATCTTTTCCAAATACCTCTTGGTAAGTTTAAGTCATTTAAGTTAATGTTCAAAGTTTCCTTTGAAACTAAAGGTTCAAGAGTTATGATTTTTACTACTTTGGTTCTTTGAAATTGCTTTAGGTGGTGCAAAGGAGTTTCTAGGCGAAGGAGTTTTAATTTTCTTGTACTCACTATTGAGGTATATAGCTTAATTGGATAACCCCTTAATGCTTTGAATATGGAGTTCATGGATTTTGTAATGCATGTATGATTGAGTATGATTCCTTTATTATGTGCTTAAGCTTGATTGACGTTGGATGATAGGCTTAAAAAGGGGCTCATGTAGGGGCTCACTTTAATATGTTTTGGCATGTTATTTAAAGGGGTTCGATGACTGAATTGAGTGGTTTGCAATAGTCATGATTGCTAGTATGGTATTTAAGGGGTCTCGATCGTATGTTATGTTTTCTGTGAGTAACTTGTTAGAGCTTGGTTATAGAGATGTGCCTTGGAATGTCTGAATGAACATAAGCATTTGGGTTGTCTGAGATGTTTGGTTAGTTGCAGAATGTAGAATATTTGAGCCATTAGACTGAATGATTAAGTAGGGTTTACTTGAGGTGTTGGGGTGTTGACTGAGTACAGAATGCCTGAAACACTTGAATCGTTGGTTGAAGTTTAGTTCCCTTGGGATTTTTGATTAGTTGACTGTGTGCAGGACGCTCGACTTGTTGGATTTGGCTAGTTGGCCACTTAGAATACCTTAGAAGTATACAATGTTCAGGTTTCGTGTGTTCAGAATGGTGCAGATGACCGGGCATGTGTAACATGTTTTAAACGGGTCTGAATGTTAATGGAAGGATAATGGCCGTCATGATTTCTAGCGTGTTTAAGAGGCTGAATTTGAGGTTAAATGGTTTGAGGGCTATATGCCACTAGCACAAATATGGGCTACGATTAAGTGAAGTTCTTATTTAAGAATGTCGTTGAACTAGGACATGAGTCTATACTCGAGATTCGAGTTTGTGGTCAGTGGAAAAAAGGTTATAATATTGCAATTGTTGTTGTTGTTGATGTGTGGCCTTGAGTTATGTGTCGCTAACTTCCTAAAAGAAAGAGAAGTTGGTTGCCTTGGTGTTGGCCTCGAAAGTAAGTAGCCATTCAGACTTACTTGTTAAGGCCTTGTGTATAAAGAATGTATATGGCGCACGTTTAGCGTGATTTGATGAGAAGCGAATTTGCTCGATTGTTGGTGATTGGTGTTTTTGCTTGATTATGAATAAGACTTTGGTGATGTGGGATTCGTTTGATCCTATACTTGAGCCGTGTCTACTTAAATTTGTTTGACGTTGAATTTTTATCTTTGGTTGTGTTTATGAACCTCGAAGGTAATGGGTATGGTTCTGACACGGTGATTGGTTTTGGCATGGTGAGTTACCCTAGAGGTTTCAAGAGTGTTGCAAATGAATGGAAGCCCGTTAGGCTAGTGCCACCTACTTTTTTCTTTTCTCCAATGCGAGCATGTATTCCTAGGAGGTTGTGAGATATGACAAGCATGAGGGTTGCTTTCCCTTTTTGCTTGTGCTAGATTAGGGGGCGATTCTCCCATAGTGTTTAGAATGAAGGTTGCTTTCGTTCATTTAGTGTGCTAGCTTAGGGGGCGATTCCCCCACATTGTTTAGGATGAAAGTTGCTTTTCTTCCTTCTGGGTGCTAGCTTAGCAGCAATTCTCCACCGTTTCGAGTATGAGGGTTGCTTTCCTTTATTGCGTTGCGCTAGCCAGAGGGGGTGATTCTCCCATGATTGTAGGAGTGAGAGTTGCTTTCCTTTACTGTAATGGGCCTAGGTTACATGACTTGCAATACTAGAGAGGGGTGAGTTTGAGGAAGGTGAGTAGACATTTAGCTAACTGAAGTGAATGTTTGAGACTGAGTAGAATCATGTGAGTTAGGATAGAGCCCTTCTTTGTATGGTTTTGAACTTGGACCCTTAAGTGGGCTGCTTATTGAGTATGTTTATGCTCACTCTTGCTACTTTGTTTATGTCGATGCAGATGGTGCACAACCACGAGAAGGGTGATAGAGGCGATGACTTGACAAGGCTATGGAGATAGCACTGAAGTTTCTTTTCCTGTATTTAGTGTTTAGTTTTGTATCGTGGTTCTTGTTGTGTGGTTGGCCTGTAAATCCTAATTTTCTTTTGTTTCTTATTTTGGTAGAATTCCTTAGTTCTCGTGTCTGTTGTGGTTGAACTCAATGTTATTCGTAGTCTGGCAGATGTTGAGTAGTTTCTCTGAAATATAGAAGTATTTATATTCCTTTCAGGTCCTCGTAAGTTTTTGGTTTCATTGTAGTTACGCCGTTATGCTGTCGAAATTTCAGGCATGAACTGTATAACATAGTTGTGCTTCCGCATTAGCTTGTTCAATTCTTAGGGTTGTTACATTACCTTTTAATAAAAATTCGAGTCTTTGTTCTTCGTGTGCAATAGGAAAATTACACAAAAATCCTTTTTCATGCTCAACTACAACTTATACTACACCCCTTGAACTCATAGAATCTGATCTATGGGGACCTTCTAATTCTATTAGTCATAATGGCTTTCAATATTATATAAGCTTTGTTGGTATGTTTTCACAACATACTTGGATTTATTTTCTTCGTTCAAAATCTGATGCTCTTCCTACTTTCATTTCGTTGAAAACCCAAGTAGAGAAATAATTTAATACCATCATCAAAGCTTTTCAATCTGATGGAGGAGGTGAGTACCGTTCCTTTACTCCATTTCTTAAACAACATGGCATCCTTCATAGATTTACTTGTCTGTATACCTCTGAACAAAATGGGGCGGTAGAGTGCAAACACCGTCATATAGTTGACATGGGTCTCACCTTGCTTTCTCATTCTTCCTTACCTTAAAAGTTTTGGGATGATGCCTTCTCCACTGCAATTTTTTTAATAAATTGATTGCCTTCACAAAATCTTCATGGAAAAAGCCCTTTGGAGTTACTTTTCAACACAAAACCAGATTATAGCTCCCTAAAAGTCTTCGATTGTTTTTGTTTTCCTTATCTCAGACCTTTTAATCAACATAAATTAAAACTCCGATCATCACCTAGCACTTTCCTTGGTTATAGTTCCTTACACAAAGGATACAAGTGTCTCGATCTCTCTAGCAAACTTTTCATCTCCAGACATGTTCTATTCAATGAGAATAGCTTTCCTTTTGCTTCTCCTTCCAATATTTCTCTACCTCCTTCTACTTCAATCAACATTTCTTTTATACCAACTATCTCTATTAATTTTAATTCATCATCTAATTTTATCACTCCACCATTACCTGAAAATCCACCATCATATAATTCTTTTCCTTCTTCTGTTCAAACTCTATCTTCTCCAAGTCCTGAAATTTTACAAACCATTCCTACAACTTCTCAGTTTGTTCCATTGTCCCCACCTTGCGATTCTGTGAATACTCTTAGTATAGTAACCAGATCAAAGAATGGGATTCAAAAGCCTAAGGTTTTCTTGGCTGAATTTGTTGAAACCAAGCCTACATTGGTTAAAGAGGCTCTGAAATGTCTGCATTGGGTTGCTAGCATGAATGAAGAATGTAGCGCTTTGTAAAAAAATAATACATGGGATCTTGTCTCTCTCCCTTCTAATAAGAAGGTGATCAGGTGTAAATGAGTGCTCAAAATTAAACGTAACTCTGACAGATCTATCTCAAGATACAAGGCACGTCTTGTTGCCAAGGGGTTCCATAAGATAACTGATATTGACTACTCCAAGACATTTAATCCGGTTATCAAAACCATTGCCATACGAGTCCTTCTAACTATGGCACTTGCTTACAATTGAAAAATTCGACAACTCGACATCAACAATGCCTTCCTCCATGGCATCCTTTCTGAAGAGGTATTTATGGAACAATCGTCTGATTTCTCTATTTCTTCCACCACTAGTTTTGAGCCTCTTGTTTGTAAATTAAAGAAATCGCTTTATGGCTTGAAACAAGCATCTCACGCATGGTTTGAACGGTTAAATTTTTTTCTCCTTGAACTTGGTTTTGTCAATTCTCAGGTTGATTCTTCTCTATTTATGTGGCTTACTAAACATTCATCATGTTATGTATTAATATACGTGGATGACATTGTGCTAACTGGTACTTCCTTTGCTGAACTTAACTCTCTGATTTCTCAATTAAATGCTACCCTTGCATTGAAAGACCTTGGGCATCTCAGCTATTTTTTGAGGATAGAAGTATCCTATCCTAAATATGGTGGTTTGTTCTTATCATAGACCAAATATATTACAGATCTTCTACATAAAGCCAAGATGAATGATGCAAATGCTATCTCCACACCTATGGTTAGTAACAGAATTGGAGCACTGCAATATGCCACGATCACAAGACCAGAAATTGCTTACTCTGTTAATCGTGTTTGCCAATTTATGCACAGTCCCAAAGTCTCCCACTGGCAGGCTGTGAAATGTATCCTAAGATACTTGCGAGGAACTTCTTCTTTTGGTTTGTTACTTTCCAAACCACCTTCATCCTGATAACAAATGCTCTACTTCTGGTCTGTGTGTGTATTTTGGCAAAAACTTAATCACATGGGTTTCAAAAAAGCAACATACAATCTCCCGGTCCAGCACTAAAACTGAATTTCGTTGCTTGGCCAATGCAACTTCAGAACTTGTTTGGCTTTCTTCTTTATTCAAGGAGCTTCAACTCAATCTCTCAAAACAACCAATATTATGGTGTGATAATCTGGGGGTTGTCCACATATCTGCCAATCCTATCTTATATGCTTGTACGAAACATGCAGAGTTAGATATTTACTTTGTACAAGACATGGTTCTTTAAAACAAACCTAATGTTTTACATCTTCCAGCCACGACACAAGTAGCTGACATTATGACTAAGTCTTTGTTTACTCATTATTCTCTGCCACTTCGATCGAAGCTGTGTGTTTGTGATTTTGAGGACATCGACTTGAGAGGGGATATTACGATCTTTAGGTTCTAGGTTATTTTGTTTTAATAGCCATTTGTGAAATCAAGTAATTTTAGTTATTCTGTTCAAATGACATCTATACAATGCTTGAGTTGACACATCTATAAATGTGCTGGCATTTGATCACTAAGGGGTGTTTGGATTAAAGAATTGGGAGGAGTGGAGTTGGGAGGAGTTCCCAACTCCTTGTTTGGCCCAAGGGTGTTTTAATTTCTATTGTGGACCCCACAAACTTATTAACTCTCTCTCCAACTGCTTAGTGTGGGTCCCACAAATTTATTAACTCTTCCTCAAATTTTCCACAACTTTCCGATCTCTTTTTTATTTTACCTCAACTCACTCCTACCCCTCTCTCTTCTCTCCTTTCCTTTCTCTCTCTATTTTTTACATATATATATATTTTAAATTTCTTAATTTAAAATTTTTTCTTTAATTTTTTTATATAAATTTCTCGTCATTATTACTAATTAATAATTAAATATAAATAATTATTAAAAAATATTTTTATTTTTATTCTATAATTTTATTTTTTAAATATAAATTATATAAGAATGTTTTAGATATGATACTATTATTTAAATTGAAATTCTTAATGTAAATTAGAGTACTACATGACAATTTTTTTAATTGATAAAAACCTCCCTATCTCACTTCCTCCACATGTCATCTACAATTTTTTTTTTAAAGTTTAAACAAAAATTACTTATAACAAATAACAATCTTATCTCTTTTTAGCTTATTTTTTTTATTAATAATAAAAAAAAAATATAATTTTATGATTTGAAGATAAGAAAAACATATTTGAAACTAACTCGTATTACTATTTAAGAAATTAGTATTTAAAAAGGTTAACGTATTAAAAAATTTTGATTTTCAAATTAATCATATTCAAAGTAAAAAGATAAATGGTTTCTCCTTCCAAACTTAATATAATAAAATTATTACAATAAATAACATAAATATATAGCAATTTGAACAAAAGTACTATATATGATATTCATTTTGAATGGTGTTAAAAATATATATATTCATTTTGAACTTAATTATTTTAAAATAGCATAAATATTTGATAATTACTTCAAAGAATATAGTATTTTCAAATTAATCAAACTTTAAATAATCTATTACATTGATTAGTTTAAAAAATAAAATCTTAAATTATATATAAAAAATTATTTTATTAAGCTTGAAAAACAAATCTTAAATTAAAATCTAAAATTGACGAAAGCAAGTCTTTAACAAAATTGTAAAATATTCATAAAATAATATAATTTAAAATCTCAATTTTAGGATTGACGGAAACAATCTATATTATTTCTAGAATTGAGAGAATAAAAACATAAAAATATTAAAGTTTATTTGAATCCCTTTAAATTAATGTATTAAAATCTTTCCAAATCATATGTAATATTTAAAAAGTATTGTAAGAATTTATTTTATTTGAAAACTATCCAAGGCAAATGAATAATTAATGTGAGAGATATTAAAAAAAGAATGTAGGATATTTTGTTCAAAATTCTTTTTTTTTTCTTTAAAGAAATTTGTAAAAAATATATAAATTAATAAAAACAAAAAATCTCAATTTTAGAATTCATGGGAACAAATTCTTAATAATGAAATTTTTAGAAATTTTAGAAAAAACTGTACAAAAAAAAGCTAAAATAACCTCAGACTTCATAATTCCATGTTTAATAAATTTGCACTTCAAACACAGACTTTAGAACTCCTACTCCCTGCAACTTCTTGCCCCAAACACAGACTTCCTAACTATAGACTAAATAACTCTGCACCCTAAATACAGACTTCCTAACTTCACAGACTTCCTAACTCTCTAGACTTATTAACTCTTACTCCCTGTAAATCATTGCCCCAAACAGTCCATAAGTGAAGAAATGAGAAGAATACTCTTTTCGTGATCACTCTCTCTCTGTTCTCCTTTTTCATTTTCATTATGTATCGATTCACTTTGACAATCTTAGCACAAATTGCACAATGCATTGGCTTTATCATGTCAATTTCACTTCTGTTTTATTTCACTGTTATACTTTGGGTTTATTTTTTCCAACTATGCTTTGTCAATTAAAAGATATGACAAATAATGTTTGGACAAGCCAATTCTGGATATGTTCACAGTGGCTCAATTAAATATTGTCCAGGCTATGTCTATACAATTTTTCAATTTTTCTTTCATCTAATGAATGTGAGACTGTATTTAAAAATATGAAATTTTCTTCAATAACCTGCATGTGAGTAAACAATTTAAAAATGAATTGGAGAGATAGTAATGAATGGTAAAAGCGACTTGAATGGGGTAGGTTTTTAAGATTGAGGCTAAATTTTAATCTTTGATATTGAGAATAAATTATTTTTGCTTTTGGATCAATAAGGCCCTATTTAATTTAAAAACCATTTAATTTTTCAAAATTAAGCTAAAAAATACATTACTTCTACTTGTAGGTTTATTTGTTTTGTTATCTACTTTTTTTTTTTTTTTTTTGGAAATTCAAGCCAAATTTTGAAAACTAAAAAAAAGTAATTTTAAAAGACTTATTTTTGTTTTTGGAATTTTGACTAAGAATTCTAATGTTTTTTTTAATGCAAAATTGTAATGTTTTTTTTAAGAGAGATGAAAACTATGGTAAAAAAATTGTGGGATAACAAGTACAATTTTCAAAAACAAAAAAAAAAAAACCGAAATGGGACTGAATCATCTTAAGACAAGGATGAGGATGTAATTAGCTTATTAAAGAACATACTTTTGATTCAGATTTGAAGAAGACAAACTGTCTTAAGGTTGAATGTATTGAGAAGAAATTTTTACTTCTGGATCAATAAATTTCTCTAAACCGTGCAGTTGAATTGTTGTGAGAACTTGAAAATCTCCATAAAAGATAGTTCTCCATCTCATTCAATTTCACCATAAAACTCTTGTGGCCCAGATTAATTGCATGTCTGAGAATTTAGAGAAGTTACTGTTGATTCTGAATTTTTCTCAGTTGAACACAGCGCTCTGATACCATAATTTCAAAAAAAAAAAAAAAAAAAAAAAACCCAAATCATGTAATCGCATAAAATTAGACTTTTTTGATTCTAAAAAAGATTATAAATATAAAAAATTCATAAAGAATATTTAAATTGAGAAATAAGCATTTCACCATTTTCAATTACGTTGAAATTTCTTATTATTAATATTAGCTAGGTTCACATTAGTGATTATTTTGTTATATTTCATCTTTTTTTTATATGATATAATGGAAATGTTGATTCACCTCTCATATGGATGTCGAACTCATTGACATATGAAAATGTTGACATGTTTACGAAAATTTAAAAATTTGTTGTCAAGTACAAAATAAAATATCTATTGCGATGACTTAGACCCCATTTGATAACCACATTTAGTTTTTAAAAATTATGCTTTGAAAAGGATTTAGATTTCCATGATATTTTGATTCTCTAGTGTCTAGCGTCTCACCAATGACACATCATGTAAGTGAATCATATTTCTTAAATAAACACATTTATTAGCCACACAAATAATTTCGTTACTCTTACTAATAAGATCATGCCCCTCATGCCTTATTAAAAAAAAAAACCATATCTCTCATTATGACGTTTGAGATGATAATAGGTACTTTATCTATTGAACTATGTTTGGATTGACATTTTTTCTCTTACGGTGGAAAACCAAATTATTATTATATTGGTTATTTGTTATGTAAAATATCATTGATTCGTTTTTTCTTTTGTTAAAAAGTATTGAATCCATATCGGGCCCTAAAGCCTAGCCCAACAATCATCTAAATGGGCTGGGCTGCCCCTGGAAATTTTTGGGCTCAGCTGTTAGTGTTGAACTTCAGTACTCCAGGTTCACTTTCTTACCCACCAAAATTATTTGTCAGGTATCCCATTTTGCCTAAATATTTACACATATATTCTCTAACATTATTTTATTATTTTATTTGATGTATTTTCCCAAATTGCCCTTTATATGATTCCATGATTCCTTTTACCATTAGAAGATGA
Organism: Trichosanthes truncata; assembly: GCA_033996785.1. Taxonomy (NCBI): domain Eukaryota; kingdom Viridiplantae; phylum Streptophyta; class Magnoliopsida; order Cucurbitales; family Cucurbitaceae; genus Trichosanthes; species Trichosanthes truncata. Next base: position 27,526,444 of record JAWPNB010000004.1, on the reverse strand, counting down.
ATATATTATTACATTATGTGTTATATTTAATGATTAATAATGTTTTTCTTTTTTATATTTCATATATATTGTAATTTAAAATAAATGAGTTGATATACTTTTTTAATTTAATCTACAATCTATTAAAATTTTCAATTTCACACCTCATTTTTTTTTCAACCATGTTTGGGAGTAACTTTAGGGGTGTTTTTTAGTCAAAAGTAATTTAACTATAATATCTTTTGTAAAAATTTAATAATATATCATTTTAATGCTATGTTCCACACTTTTAAATATGATTTTGATATGATTAAAAGTATTTTTGAATGATTAATGTTTCATTCCAAAAGGGTATGTGTGAGTGTAATTTTAGAAATAGTAATTTTGGTGAAAATAATTTACTAAAATTGATTTTCATATAATCATTTTAATGTTTGGTTCTACACTTTTAAAATTTTTTCATACAATCAAAAGTGATTTTTGAATGATTGAGGGCAAGTCTAGGAGTGACTTCCGAATAAGTATTTAATTTAATCCTAAATGATTTAATTATAATTATTTTTGTAAAAGTGTTTAACTATATAAATTAGTTTAATATTTTATTTCACACTTGTAAAATAGCTTTTGATTTAATTCAAATTATTTTTCATCATTAACGACGCTTGTGTTTCAAAAGTGATTTTACAATCATCTAATTACTAGAAAGAGTACCATATTTGAGAGAAAAAATTAGAGGGTGGTAAAAAAAGTTATAGAGAGAGGAAAAAATTAGGAGGAAAATAAAAATTTAAGAGATAAAAAAATAGAGAGCTAAAGAATAGTTTTAGACGGGAAAAGAGAGGTAAGAGACAGGGAGGGGAAAATTTTTAAAGTGGGATAAAAAAATTAAAGAGAGAAAATTTTAGTGGGATAATTCTAGATATGGCAAAAAAAAAAAGGCCATTTTGGTTAATAGCCATCTGCAGTTTTTTTTTAATTATGGCCACATGTGAGGTGCACATGTGGTGTACTCTTTTAAAAATGCCTGATTTTCCCTTGTGTATCTACACATTCCCAATTTTTTTTAAAAAATCATTATCTCTCCTATTTTATTTAAGGTGTATCTAAACTGAAATTTTAAATATTTACATTGCAGTTAGTATCTTTATACCTATTTAAAATCGTTTAAAATTCAGAATTTCTAAAGATTTTATTTTATAAGATTCATTTTTTTAATTAGATTTTCTTATTTTTCAAGTCCTTATCGACATACAAATTGTTTAATTTAATTTAATTTATTATTTTTCTTACATTTACTTTTTGTTTTTTTCGCTTCCATTTGTTGACTCGTATTTTGGTTTCTTCCTTCCAATTTTCAGGTTTGTTTATGTGTTTTTTTCACTGTTTTTTGGTTTTCCTCTTCTTCTTTACGTTATTTTCCAAGTTGTAGCTTGATACATTTTTTTTAGGTTCAGATGTCTTTTCAATCCGTAAGTATATTGTATGATGGGATCTGTGATGAAGCTAATCGATACCAGAATTTTAAGGTTGCTAATATATTGGTTTGTTTAGATTCTAGTTTTCTGCACTTACTGATTGTATTTGTAACAAATTTCATCTTTCGTGTCATCAAGTTATTACTCGGTTGACTGTTTATAGGGATGGTTCGAATAAATCCAGTAAATTAGAGTTATTGAGGACAAGGATGTTATGTGGGTCCTTTCTATTATTTCAAAGAGTGTTGCTAATAATCTTCATGTTGTTGTTGATTATTCAGAAATTGCCGAATTAGACTGTTCAAATACGACTACTTCTAATTACAATATAGGTAAAAATTTGGATCATTCTAAGAACAATTACAGTATACTTATTCTTTCTAAAATTCTCTATTTATCTCTTACAAATACATAGTATTTTCCCATCCTTTGCTTTCTAACTCAATTCAGCTTTTTTTATTTTTTATTTTTTTTATTATTTTTATTTTTAATGTATGCATGATTTAGTTACTATGTAATTTATATTCATTGTTGTGTACTAATATTATATGTTGAAATTTCATATTCATAGGGAGTACTTTGTAATTTTTATATAATTTAAATACATTGTATTTCTATGTTTTTTTCGTAACTCAATTCAACTTCTGTCTTTCTATGTATGCATGATCTAGCTACTGTATAATTTGTATTTTTTGTTGTGTACTAATATTATATGTTGAAATTTCAAATTCGTAGGAAGTACTTTGTAATTTTTATATAATTCAAATACACTGTATTTCCATGTTCTTTTGTTTAACTCAATTCAGCTTTTGTCTTTTTATGTATGCATGATCTAGCTACTGTATAATTTATATTTTTTGTTGTGTACTATTATTATATGTTGAAATTTCAAAATTGTAGGAAGTACTTTGTATTTTTTTATATAATTCATAGTAATAGCTACTCTATAATTTAGATTCTTTGTATTTTCTGAATACTTTAGGTTGACATATACTACTTATTTAAATTGTATGTGTTCACAAGTTGGAAACTTTCAGAAGTTTATATCACTTCAAAACATTAACTAGCAGAATAAGTTAAAGACACAAAATTTATCAACAACAATTCATATTATAAACTAGCTTGTCAATTATCCCAAAATACTATAAGATTCAATCTATAAATTCAACAAAAGTATACTAAAAGCAGTTCAGTCTAAAAATTTAATAAAATTCTAATTTTGTGATCAAAAGTGAAGTTCTTAAAGAGTTTTGAGTTTCCTGAATTTTTTCATTAATTTTTTGCCTGGTTGAGGTGGAGGTCGAATGTAGGGTCATATGTCAAGGATATGCCCTGTGCGTCATCGGTTGATTTATACGTTCTACGTAAAGCATCAATGTATATCCTGGTTGGCTTTAGACCACTGGATGCATCCTTTTGTATGTTCTGGTTGATCTAAACATTTAAAACAAAATTAATTAACATAAAATTTGGTTATTTTATAAAAAACTGAGCAATGAAATTACACTTTAAATAATAGAAGATAACATTACATGATATAACACAAGTAATGAACATAATATTTAGTTTGCATTGTTCCTTTTACCATACCTTCAAATGTTTGTTCAAAATCTTTTAATCTCAGTACATTAGGTATAACAAACTAGCTAATTTAAAGTATAGAATAAAAAAACATAATCTATTTATATTTTAATATATTCTACATTGTATCTTCTCTAAAGATTGGACAATATTTTATAATTATTTTTTGTAAATACCTTAATCTTCGGTCTCAAAGGTCTTTGTTGTCGCTTCTTCCTTCTCTTATCCCGTGGTTTTGCTCGGTGAGTGTATTCTGCCATTGGAGCCAAGCTTTAATTAGTTTCTTACTTTTCTTATACCTGAGTTTCATGATTTCTCAATGTAGGCAAGATTTTGAGTTTTAAAGGAAGAAAGAATGAGTATTTCTTACCTTTTTTGCTGGACAAGCCTAGGAATCACCTTACTGAACTAGATTTAAAACTTTGCCAAAGAAGGAGATGGGTTCAACGATTTGGGGAGCTTTGAAGCTTTGCAACTCGATTGAAATTGTGTGAAGAAACGAAAAAAGAAAAAAAAAATCCTAGAATCACTCATTCGATTTGCGGTGAAAGGTAAATCTCTCTCCAAATGTTGTTTTCAATTTTAATTAGTATTGTACGGGGCAACATGTAAATGATGATTTACTTTGATTTTGAGTTTAAACTATATTTCAAGTTGCATGTGATTTTATTGGTTGTTTAATCTATTCATTTAACTAGTTTTTTTAATCTTTTTGTTATGTAATCAATTGTTAATTGATGTGTATTTTTTTCCATATTAGATCCATTTTTTTTAATTTATCGTTAAGAATTTTTGAATTTTTGTTTAGATTTTAGATAATGAATCCTAATATCTTTTGTTGTTTAGATAATCTATTTTATTTTAGATTTGGATTTTAAATTTATTATAATTACACGATAATTAGGGAATCTTAGATATGGAAGTTGTTAGGGGTAGTCTGGTAATTTAATAATTAATATTTAAAATTATGAATAATGGTTTGACCATTTTTAAAAACCTTGGATCGCTTGGCCATTTTTCAAAATAGAAAATAAAAAATGGCCATTTGCGTAGTCAGCCCAATTTTAATTGAGGGAGCGAAAATTCAAAGCTAGAAAAACAAAGCTACAGAGATATACAAAAATTTTATGGGGAAAAAACTATAAAGAGAAAAAAAAATTAGGGGGAGGAACAAACACTTTCTAGAGAAAAAAAGTTGGCAAAAAGGTATAAAAATCAAAGAGCAAAAAGTTAGACCGATACAAAAATTGTAGAGAGAGGAACAAAAATTTTAGAAATTAAAAAGTTAGAGAGATTTAACAAAATAGGGGAGTGAGAAAAAGGAAAAAAATCTAGAGAGAGAATAAGTTAGAATTAGAGATTATAAAAACTTTAGAAATAGCAAATTGAGAGAACAAGAAAAATTGGAGATAAATAATGATAGAAAAAGGAAAATTTTAGAAGTGAAAAAAAAAATTTAGAAGTGAAAAAAAAATAACTTTTCACATAAGTTCTAGGACAAAATAAAGCAAATTAGGAGGTTTTTTCTTCTTTTTTCTTTTTAACAAAATTTGAAATAATAGTCCTTATAGAAACAAAATCTCTCACAATCACTTACCAAAAATCATTTAAGAAACACCTCTCAAGTGATTGATTGAAAATCATTTAGAGTGATTTTGGATTATTCTAACATAATTTATCCCATTACTAAACATCACCATTTTAAATCAAAGTGATTTTGGACATGACAATAGTGATTTTGGTCATTCCAAAATCACTCACAAACATACTCTAAAAATTTATATTGAGAAAAATTAAAAGAGAGAATAAAAATTTAAAGATTGAAATAAAGATAGAGAAAGTGAACAATCAGAGAGACAAAAAGAGTTAAGAGAGATGGAGTGAAATTTTGGAGATAAAAAAAGACTAGGGAGAGCAAAAAAAAAAAAGTGTGAGAGAGGTATAAAAATTTTAGAGAGGGAAGCAAAAGTTAGAGAGAGGAAAAAACATTAGAGTAATAAAGTTAGAGAGAGAGGGACAAAAATTTTAGAAAGGAAAAATGTAACTTTGCTCATACTTTTAAGACAAAAATAGGGTGAAATTGAATGAGAAATTTGGAATTTGACATAATAGAAATTTTGTAGAAGAAAATAATAGCTGTTTTAAAAACGAATTCCTTAGACATTGTTTGATAACTATTTGGATTTTAGTTTTAAGTTTCTAATAATTATGTCTACTTCTCCTCAATTCTATTATATATTTTTACTATTTTTGGAAACGCATGTGGATTCTTAGCCAAATTTAGAAAACAAAAACAAAATTTTAAAAATTATTATTTTTTTTGTTTTTAAAATTTGGTTTAGATGTTGAAAATATTTAAAAAAAGGTAGCAGAGAAAGTAAAAAAAAATGATGGATGGAAGTAGTAATTATAAGCTAACATTTCAAAAACAAAAAACTAAAAAATAAAATGGTTGTCACGTGAAGCCCTATTAATCATTTTACCAAAAATTACTAGGGATCACTTCCTAAGTCATTCAGCAAAAATCATTTACAGTACTTTTGGATTTTTTTAAAAATTATTTTTACTATTGCAAAATATCATTATTTTAAAATGGAAGTGACTTGGTAACGACACGAAAGTGATTTTAACCCGGCCAAATCATTTCACCCTTCTACATCATTTTTCTTGTTTCAATTTTCCATTTCATTAATTTTCCTTCATCAATTTTCTCATTTATTTTCCCATCGTTTTAGACCTTATTTGTTTTCAATTTTCTCTCTCTCTCTCTCTCTAGTTGTTTGTTTCTATTTTTATATAATTACTCCTTTTATTAATTAAAGTATCAATTGCATAATTAAATATTTAGTTTAAGTTTTAGTTTAAAAGTTAAAATATTTTCTTAATTAAGAAAATAAAAGAAAAGGAAAAGAAAAATCCTATTGAAAATTGGAATTTGAATTATTATTGAGAGTTGGAAGTTTGAATTTGAATATGATTCAAATTAATTCTTCACATTCTCTATAACTAAAACTTTTGGGTTTGACTTAAACCATCTATTTTCTTCTCACGCTCTTTCCTCTCAATGGTTGATACTGTTCGTTTGTTTAACCGGGGTAAAATGATATATAAAAATGTGTGTAAAATCAATAACATGTGATGGATTTTGTACAACTTAGGAGCTTAATAGGCATTAAGCTGATTTACAAACTTTTGTTCATGCCGCGTTGAGCCCAAGTATAAACTCAATGCAAGCAAGTAGTACTCAGGAGGGGGGGGTATTTCGAGGTCGAATCCTCAAGGACTTGAGTTGATAGCAATTGATTTCTTACTAGTAGTTGAGCGTAGTAGAGGTAAATAAGGTTTTTCTTTTGATTACTAGTAATATTTAAATGCAAAGTACTTAAAGACAACAATGGATAAGAATGAAGAATAAATAGTAATTTAAAGAAAGGGTATGACTATAGATTCTCTAAGTATGCAATGTTCCTAACTTCAATGGTTTGTTGGTATTTTCAACCCTAGAAGTATGTGTTCCTACTGATGCTTACTCTTTTTAGAAGGATGTTAAGTGCATTGTATAGTCATATGTTTATGCTCGACACAATGTTTTAATCTCTAGTTGATAATTCTCATTCTTGAGGATTATTTATCATTGTTAGACTCAAGTTATGCTTAAATTTCCATGAAATTATTTGTATGAGCTTAAAAAATCTTAGCAATATTTAGTGAAAGTTAGTAAGTATGTTAAGGATGAACCAAATAAAAAAAAGAAGTGAAAAGAAGGAAAAAGTGGCTGAAAACTTTATCTTGATGCAGAAAATTGATGATGTGAAGAATTGCAGTTGCAATCGCATTTGGCAATTGCGAGCCTGTCAAATATGAAAAAATCCAAAAAATCTGTTAAATATTTTTAAAGATGGAAACCCACGTTTTACCCTTGATTTCAGCACGAATTATGGAGATTCTTTGGCCAATAGAAGGAGAAAAAAATCTTAGCCGCCATGGTCTATAAAATAGAAGAAAAACACATAAAGAAAGTAGATTTCATTTTCAAAAGAAATACCCATTTTTTGCATTTTTTTCTCATTGCTGTCCAATTTTCTTCTTCCTTTGTTCTGCTTCCAACTTAATCCAACTCAAGAGAATTCTTGGGTTGTAAAGATTTGGCTCAACTTGAAGAAGTTGAGGAGAATTTGATAGAACTAATTTTAGTGCTATTTTATTGCCTATTTAATTGCTAGTGTTGCATATAATTGTGAGCTTTTATGTTAATATTTTGTTTATTTCAGGAAACCGAGCATTTGAGATCGAAATTGGCGATTTTGGAGCATCAGGTCATTTATAGAGCTTAAAAGAACCCAAAATGGAGCTAAGTATGGAGAAGAGGAGCTTCACAAGCTTGTTTGACTGGGGGGACAACGTTTTAACGCTCAAAAAAGCATTGAGACGCTGTCCATTATGTTGAAAATTCGAGAGCTAGCGTCTCGACGCTGTCCTGTAATGTCTCGACACAAGAAGAAGGTGTGCGCGAGGATTTGCGTCCAGAGTGACTCGACGCTGAAGGACGCGAGCGTTATTGAAACGGTGCGTTCAGCACGTGCCTAGCGGTATGATGCTGTGTTAAAGACTGCTACAAATTCATCATTTCGGGACTGATTTTAGGGGGACCAATTTAGGGTTTTTGGCCCAAACTTTGATAACTTACCTTCTTGGGACCTGTGGAGCACGAGACAGAATGTTCAAAAGCAGTGTTGGACATGTGGAGCAAGAGACGGAATGTTCAAAAGCAGTGTTTGAGGCTCGAGATTGAAGAATTCGAGGCAGGAGTTAAGAATTTGGCATCGACGGTCTTCTTTACCGTTTTCTATCCTTTGTTTTATGTATCCTAGGGCTTTAGGAATGTTTGTACTGTGTTGCATAAAGACATTTATGGGCTAATTTTAGTTGTTTAGGGGTTAAGAGCATAATTAAGATTGGAATTATGGTTTAATTGTGATGTTTGACATTTAATTACTTGTTTAATTGCATTTAATTGGAGTGTTCTTATTGCTTCTAATTAATTGACCATTGATTAGTTGATTTTAGTCTTAAATTGAGCTATACGGAGAAAATTTAGGACTGAACTAGTCCAATTAACACCCTAAAATTACCTAAGTGACATAGGATTAATAATTGACGTGTGAGAGTTAAAGATGAACGGACTTAATCCTAATTAATTAATCAATTAGCGTTAAGGACACTTAGGCAAGCAATTAATTAGCGTGATCGAACAGGAGAATTTGATTGGTTTAACTCTAGGCTTATGAAGTTCCCAAGATTAATTAAATGTCGTATCCAATTTCCATAATTACAACCTAATTTGTGGTCGATCTCCTAAACTACCCCTTAATTTGGTATCTCCAACCTTTTATCTGCTTTCTAGTTTAGAATTTCAATTCAAGCCTCGTTATTTTAGTTATTGCCTTAAATAATTACAATTGTGATTAATTCTTAATAATTAATCAATAAAAGTAAAATCTTCCATATCTACTTCCTTAAGGATTCGTTTCTCGGTAATTCTTACCGTTTTATATTACTTGATCGCGTGCGCTTGCGTGTACTATGAACATAATTGATTAAACGAAAAAGAAGAAAAGAGGTTGGAGGAATGTCTGTTTTTGAATTCTGTCAAGTTGTTCAATTTGTTTAGCAGTAGGTTTGTTACTTTATTAAATTTCCAACAGCATAGGTCTGAGTTAATTGTCCCTTATAGTTTTGTATTTGAACATTGATTTAGCCTAGAGCCTTACAATAATTTTTCGTTTGATTTTCAATTGGGTTTCATTGTTCTCTGTGTTCACAAGCCTATTTTAATTCCATTTTATTTTCTATTTAAGCTTCACGATAATGTTAATGGTTGCTATACCTCTTTCCATTATTGCTATTCAATTTTATTTTAGAATCATGTGCTAAATCTCTCTAAGGGATTCAAGTGTATGAATGCCCTAGAGGTGAGAATGTGAAGCTTATATGCAAGTGCAATCCAAATTAGCACAAAGATTGTTTACTTTTGTTGATTTCTTTGTTTTTAATAAACTAGGATTGATCAACTAGAGTTGCTTTCAAGTCTGAATCTAATATTGAAAGGGTTAGATGAAGGTGAATCTCACAAAAGCATTGAAATAAAAAGCTTAAACATAGCAAAGCTTGATCCTAGACATAGGACGAGTCCCCAAAACTACTAGAATGCGATCGAATTTTATCTATGTACGATTGACCATAGACATATAGGTCCAATCACTTAGCCTCCTAAAGATACTTCATAGAAGGTCGAATAGGTGTTAACTTCGGTTTACAACGTTTTTTTGTCAACCCCTTCTTTTGTCATTGTTATATTTTTGTTTATCCACATACACCACCACAAACTTTGTTTCACTTTGGCTATCCTAGTTGCAATTTTTTAACATCTTTGTGCTATTCTTAATTTTTGTTAAAATCCGTTTTCTGTGCACTAGTACAAATTTGGGTTTTAATGACGGGCATTGCCCGTCATTAAAGGGAAACGATGACGGACATGTGTTCATCATCTTTTCGAGTGTCATTGTAGGCTACAATGACGGACGATTTTTAATGACGGGCAATGCCCGTCATTAAAAGGGGTCTGTCATCATAGCCTACAATGACGGTCAACTTTTAATGTCGGTCAATGTATGACATTAAAAGTCAATGTCTGTCATTAAATGTCTGTTTTGAATGTTTTAATGACAGACAATGCCCATCATCATTTCATCAATAATTTAATAAAAAAAAAATATTGGTTGCACACATATCTAACCAAAATATTTATCTTTCTCAACCTATGCACAAAATAAAATATAAATAATATTATTGTTTTTACAAAATAATTAACTCTAAAAAACCTTAATTAATAAAATATATAATTTGTGATACAATAAGGAAATTAACAAATCGTTTAACTAATAACGTATCAATTAATTAAAAATATCAACTATCCTACGACATGAAAATTTAAACAAAAGTACTTGCATAAAGTATACAAAATTAACAAATTCATAAGTCTACACATATATCTTCCAACAAATTTTGCTCATTCTATTCGAACCTCGTCAATTTCTTCTTGTTGATATATGCATTTCTCGTATATACTTTTGTATATAGTACTTGCACCCTACAAAATCCAAAAATCATTGCTTTAAAAGCACCCGAGGCAAAAAAGACTTCTTAACAGTTGAAATGCAATGCAGTAAACAAAATTTATTTCTTTGAACGAACTTGCAATTGAAAAATTGGAAAGCAACTGAGAATTTAAGAAACATGTAATCAAACTTAGAGCCAAAACCCACCTTCATTAGTCTGGGTGTTGATGACAAAAAGGTCAAAATCAGTGTCCCTTCCCAAGTGCTTCAATTAAAAAAAAAAAAGAAACTTTTAAAGTACCAACTGAAATGAAAGACCATCCATAGCAATTGAATCATAAATTTTGTGATAAAACATTACTAAAGAATGCATGATTATGTTCTAAATCAGAGAATTAAAATAGATTTAGAACATTCATAGAACATAAGTATGATGATCGTGGTGTGTCAATATCATTAAAAAAAAATTAATGGAGCAACATAATAGGTACCAGTATCTCTGTAGCGCTCTTCAACGGAAACAATCAACATATTCCTGACTAGATTAAACTCTTTGGCTTCAACACAAGGCTAGCCACTAGGCCTGAAAACAAAAGAATTCAATCAAAACCTTCCCTCATGTCAAATGCAGCAGAAGTTTCAAATTGCTGAACAAATTAATGCCCCCCTTATTCCTCGCATATACACTAAAGAAAAAGATTTGAATAGACACAACTTTGTTATGCAAAGTTAAAATCTTGAGATCAAATTCTATGCGCATTTAAATGATAGTACAAACTTAAGCTATAAAGCACAGTACCTCAATTTGATAACGCTTTTGTATCTTGTACAATACCTTTGCTTTTTATTTTAAGTTTTCTTTTCTTATTAGACAGTAAATCATTTAGAGAATAATGTAGGCATTTGAAGTAGTTTTATTCAAAGCCTTTGATGTAAGACATTTCATAGACATAAAAATCTATACAAATTTTAGTGCTTAAAGACACCAACTACAGGAAACATGTTGCACACCATCAATGTATTAAGTTCAAGAATTTCTTTCTATTAAAACTAGTATAAATCAAGTTAATTTATTATGAATTTTCTACTTCAACTTGGGCATTCATTTCTAAAGGAAGCATTCATACAGACACACTATTGAATCTAGCATTTACAAAGAGATAAAGGTCTTGCTACCTGTGTTACCTATATATGACATTAACAACTTGCTTCACTGCTAAATCATCTGGAAACAACCTACAACCATTAGCATAAAGCCATTGACCCTTTTCACTTCTTCCAATATATGTTAAACTACAAAAACATGATCAACAAGAGAAAATCGAAGCAAATTAATTTTTACTTGAATGAAGACATACCTATAAACTCAACCTACTTTGTTTCAAAAAGCAGAATCTATAACCAAAGGAGCTTTATTTCCTCCAGTGATGTTTGGGATTGTCCAACAAGCTTCTTTCTTGATGCTTTTTTTTTGTGATTTTGAGTGAGAAGTTGATAGAGATTATGTAGAACTTGGTTGTCAATCACAAAATAGATTGAGGGGGGGGGGGGGGGGGACAAAAACATATAGTGAAGTCAATAAAATTGACAAGAAAAAATTGAGAGAAGATCAAGAGAAAAAGAAGATTTATAGGATGGGATTAGCAACACAAAAAGTTAAATACCACTTGTCTGTTCCTTTTGGTAAAATGATCAATACATCAAGAAATTAAATTAGTTGAAAGACCATAGAATAAATAATATAAACCAAGTACCTGTGTTTGAGCATCATCACTAGTAACAATGTTTCCAACTGTTCGAAGAGCTGACACCAAAACTGATGGTGATTGGTGATTAATAGAAACAAATCTTGGTCAGTAACAAATAAAAGAACATAAAACAAATTATGCATAATCCCTATAAGCAAAGGCATTGAGATGTGCGCTAATCAGTGCTATTAAGTAACAATGTTTCTAAAATTTACCAATTGACTTATTATATAGACATGCCTTAATGTGAAAAGCCACAATTTCTTGAACTTCCATTAGATCATCAATGAGAGCCTCTTCACCCTGAAACAAAGAAAGAAAAGAAAGCAAGTACACCTCCTTTTTAACACAACTGTCAGTTGCTGCATAGAATTCAATTATATAACTAGTCTCAAATTTGAAGTAAAGGTTTAAGTAGAAAAACTGTAGGAACAACTAGTATCAAATTTGAAGTAAATGTTTAAGTAGAAAACCTATAGGAATTAGGAACAATAATTATTCAATTAAGACATTGATATAGTCATGTGTGAATCATTGATATATTCTTCTACTTTAATTCATGGTTTGGAGTTGACGAAGTTGACTCATAGAATGAAAACTTGGTGAGTTTGTGGAACAATATTATACAGTTCAATGGACTCAACAGTTATTTGTGTATGCATCTACAGTTATGGATCTTTCTAGAATTAATAATTCAAGCCCATCTAGATCAAAACTTTTATCTAGATTTATCAAGATGGTTCTCTCTCAATTCTGACCATCAAATTCAACTGATACAATAGAGTTCAAACTTCATCAAAGGGCCATTAACAAATAGATCTTTTAAAGTCCCAGCTTCGTGTAATTATTACAAAGAATAAACCACACAGGAAATAATTCAGTTCACAGAGAATGTTACACAAATATCAACATAAAAAAGGACAATGAAAGTAGAATAGATTTGACAGAAACACTCTTTCTCCTTCCTTCAACAATTATAAGCAGCATCATCACAAAATATATAAGAGTATAATTTTATACCTAAAGTGAAGAAATTTTGTTCCTCTAGCTGCTTTTTGACGTCCTCCACTTGATTGTTAGAATCATAGTTTGTATTCAACATGTTGATATGATAAAACCTGTCACTGAAGAGTTTCTAACATAAAGGAACTATTTTATTCTACATGACTATATATGGGCAAAAATAGAAAAGTATGTCATCTGTTTTTTATAACCAGACGAAGAGCTCAGAACATTGACATATATGTTTCTCGATATTCCAAACTTCTGAAATAATAATAGATTAAAAATGACTTAAGTATTACACAGCAAATGGTAACAATTACGGTTCCAAATAATTCATTTCCAAACAATAAAAAATGGAAACAATTTCCTTTACAAGAGACTAAAAGATTGAAAAACAACTTCGAAGTGACTGATCTAATGCTATATCCTTCTTCTCCATAACTAAATACTATGATAAATTTGAAAAGCATTTCTAACCAATTCACTTCAAATTAATCCTAAATTCACTATAAATACATAAGCACTAGTGCAAGAAAGAAAAAGCACACCACTTAAGATGATATAATGAATTATAAGTACCTCGTGGAAACAATACGAGGATTCATTTTACTAAAAGAAATTTTAATGAAATCTTCATCCTTGAAGTATAAGGTGGCGTTTGGCTTTCCTCATTCATATGGACCTGAGCTCAAAACAATCACAATGTTTTTCTCAATTTTCTAGCCAAAGCATATAAATATGCAATGTTATTTCTACAAGGTTATAATTGTTAGGTACCAAGAAGATGAAAAATGAATTTGGCAATTTATAATTCATAATAGGCTAAAACATACTTCTAATTTTATTTTATTTTATTATGTTTAGATTAAGAAATGCCTCTGTAATGACATTGAAATTCATCAGCAATTATTATGGCCTAGTCAAATACCAGTTCGATCAAGCACAAGACATTAAGCTTAGGATATAAATCTACCTTTCACCATAACCTAAAACCACTGATGTGGATTTTAAATTTATTTCATCTTTTGATTGGTGAATAACAAAATTGAAAGGAGACAGAGTACAAAGTGTTTAGACATCAATCTTTCCTATCAAACAAGAAAAATGGTCGAATAGAAGAAAATTAAAGCCCTAACCTTTGGTAACCTCCCATTTCTTGAGATCAATTATATAATCCACCTCTTCAATTCCAATTTTCTAACAACAATTCAATTCACATTCAGAGCTTTAATACACCAGAAAAATCAAAAAACCATACGAGAGAAAGAGTGAAAGAGAGAGGACCTTGGGGGAAATATTGATATAATAAATATGGTTAGTCTTCTCGACGATCTATTTGTCAGCATCGGTTGTGAGATGCTGCTTCAACTGCTCCAAAATAAAGCATCAAATTCGAGGGGAGATTTGGTAGAATTCACCATTGCCAAGGACGTGGAGAAGAAAAATTGGAGAGAAAGATGGAAGAAAATATACTCACTATTAGAAAGACTCGTCCTAGTCGCCATCAGAGCTGCAGTCCCACGCCTCACAGATCTAAATCTTTGCATTCTGAAGTCGTACTTCTGGATTTGGATCACCACACATCACTACCGTGAGTAGAGAGCAATTGTGAAAGAGTGAGAAAAATGAAAATGGATCGATGGAGTAACCTCTCCCTTTCTTTAGGGTTTGAGAGAATGAGGCTAAGCAGCTTTTCATTAGGGTTTGATAGAGAGAATCATATATATATATATATAGTGAAGATAAATCCACATTTTTTAAATTATTTTTTACTTTGATGACGGTCCTTTAATAGATTCCTTTTAAAAAATCAGCTTACGGGTGCGTTTTTAGTGCAATTTTTCATGTCCGTCATTATTGCTGAGCGTGAAAAATCTCATACCGTCATTAAAACTAATATTTGTTGTAGTGGTGGGATCGATACTTTGGAGTATTTCTAATTTTATATTACTTGCATTGATAGTGTGCACTTGCATTGGGCTGAAATTCTTTCATTTATTTTTAACCCACAAGTTTCACCCTATCACTAACCCATTTGTACTTACAAATGGTTGTTTTATTTCTAAAACACCCTAGTGAGTTATATTCACTCTTGTTTTTCTTGAACTTTCACACACCTTGACCCTTTCGGCATGAAAGTATGCTTTTACCTCTCTCGGTTGGCCAAACAGAGATAAACAATGGAAGAATTACACACAACCAAGAAAACTAAGGCAAACAACCAACATTCCATTAAGTGTTGATAAAGGGCTTATCGAAGGCCTTATCAAGATTAAATGTATAAAAATCAGACCTCTAAGTATTTTGCAATAATAGATGCCAAGGTCATCCACATGGATTGGAGTTCTTAGATTAATTAAGTACCACAGTTAATTATGCCTAATTTTATTTAGAGAAATAAAACTTTGGAATCAAGGGGAAATAAAATCTAAACTAATATGTACATGCTTTGGAGTCCAATTTTGAGAAACATGCATGATTGATTACCTTAAGCCCAACTTGAATTGATTAATAACTTGATTTTATACTAACAATCTTAAGCCAAGAATTTCTAAATAATAAATATCCTCTCTCGAGCTCAATTGAACTCATGCCTACCAACAAATCAACCTCTCGGTCTATTTTCATGACTAAACATGACATTAAGTTATTCTCTTAAGGCTTCTAGAATTAATTTACTCACTCTTGTGCAATAAATTAAATCTAGTCATGCATCTAATGTTCTATAACTAAACTTACTTTATCAGGCTAAATTTAGTTAAATATGCAAAACTATGACCAAAGGTTAAGACAATAAATCAAGATGCATAAAAGACGTCAATATATAAATTAAACTAAAAATCAACCAAATGTTCAACAACTACAATCAAGCAAGGGTCTAAACACATAGTTACAACATAAGTACAACCCACAAAAACTCCTAAATTCAAGGGAAAAGTAAAAGAAATAGAGAGGAAACTTAGGTCGCGTGCCAACACTCGTCTCCGACATAATGTCCACGATCTCGAGCTTTGAGTCTCCTCATCGGCTCTCCAAAGGTCTCATCTATGTCCTTAGATAATGCTTGAATCGAGTTTAGGGTTTTTAGTCTCTCAAAACGACTCCCTTTGCTCGAAGTATAACATTCCCTTATAAAGAGTCGAGACAGCGTTGTAGCGCTAGGGGCAGCGTTGCAACGCTGTGCCCTCGGGTTTTCAAGGTTGAAAGGCTTCTTCTTTGGCGTTGCAACGCTATAAGGAGCATTGCAATGCTATACTCTCGGGTCCATTTGCCTTGTCCTTCTTCTTCAACACTTGAATCTTCAAATATAGCCTTAAGTTGCTCAAATTTGTCCAATTATCTCACAGTTCTCCGGTTTTGCTCCACATGCTCGTTTATGAGAAATAAACATAGAAATACATGAAAGCATACCAAATTATAGCAAAACTAGCTAAAAACTAAGCCTAAATATAGCACACTTATGCATGCTATCAAGTGTTAAGAATCTTGCATACTAAGTTCCTCTTAATCCATCCCTTTTTGAGATTTAGTTACTCACGAAGAAAATAAAGAAAAGACATGAGATTGGAAGTAATGAAGATGTCATTGAAACCACTTTAAAGCTAAATGAATTTGCAGAGAGCTTGATACAATGAAACTAACAACTTCTAACTTAAGTGCAGACTACAATCTAAAATAAGTAACTTTAAAGACAAAAGAAACTAAACAAGACAAGCTTTAATCTTTAACAACAATAGAATTAATGGTTGAAATCTCCAAGCTTCAAACTTTAGAAGTTGTCTACAATTGACGTGGGAAATTGAAGGCGGAAGTAGAAGAACCAACTATAAACGAAGATTGAGTAAAAAGAATGAGCAGAAAGGGGAGATAGGGAAGAACCAAGCTTCATCTTCTTTTCACAAATATATAGTGAAGGGAATAATTGAATTAAACCCACAACAGAAGCGTTAAAATCGACTTTGATTTTATTTAGAATTAAATGAAAAATAATTTAGGCTAAGTAAAACATACCGTGACTTAAATATGGAGATATTTCTGGCTGGTTTCTAATCTTCTTGCTCCAAATCTAACAAGGTTGAAACTCCAATTCCATAAAGCCTACTTGCTATGACTCGAACATAGGATCAAGACTTGTGGGAGCCTCTTGAAAGAGAAGGAGAAGTTCAAAGAGAATTCTACAATGCTCTGTATAGGAGATGTGTGTCTTATGAAGAATACACACAATGGCTCACCCCTAAGGTCCTATTTATACTGGCCCAGGGAAAATAATTAAATAATATATTTTAATATATTATATATTAAAATATATTTATCTAACTAATTTGAATATTATTCAAACCTTTTAAAATTCTTCTACGACATCTATTTCCTAATTGAAATCTAATTCAAATTTAATAAATATATTTTCTTTAATGTATCTTAATACATTAATAATTTATTTGATATTTAATGTATCATATTCATCAAATATGTTTTCCCTCATTTAATATATAAAATATATTAAATTTTAATTTGAACATTTCAAAATTTTCTCTCAACGAAATTGATCCCTACTTGTTCATATGAGCTAGCTAGGGGACTTTATGGACCTACAGATTATAAGTTCCAATGATACAAAATTAATTAATTAAACTCTTTAATTAATCAATTTTCATTCATTAAATCTAGGGTCACTCCACTATAGATCTAGAGTTGCACTCTTATGTACTGTAGGATAAGTTATGTCCATGGATAGAACCACTACATTGAAGTTGATCCCTCACGAGTTGTTCGTAATTACAATTAGGTCAAAAGTCCTTTTGACCCTTGTAATTACATTTTGCACCTCAAGTACCATTGATCCTCTAATGAACAATTTGTTTATGATCCAACCACATTAACTAAGTCCCTCTCGGGCCAGTGAGAGGGTGAGGCCCTATTGTTCAAGTCTCGAAATTAGCACTTAAGGGAACCTTCATCTACTTACTCTATGTGGGAAGGAGTGAATTCCATCTTGTAAGATTATGTTCCAAGCTTCCTATTTGGTCAAGTCTCCAAAACGGCAGACTTATTGAATTGACTACAAAAGCTACTCTCACCCATGCAAATCAAAGGACAAGCCCTCACAGGCAAGAGTTCATAACTCACTTAGGATTAAGATCGAATCATATATGATCATCCTAATGAAATATTAGTCTTATCAATTAACGGATTTATAAAGAGATTAAATATTTTGTAGTCTAGTCTTATACAAACTCATTGTATAAGATATGCTCACTCACATGTCTCCACATGAACGATTTGGATCAAATCATTTGTAACTATTACAAAGTGGGCCGTATCAATAGTGTTACCAGGATAAAGCACTCAACCCTATCCATATACTATGACCTTTTAGGTTATTTCTTGAACATGATCTTCCCGTATGTCAACCACATTCTGTTCAAGATTATACTAATAACCTTGGATTTTTCATATAATGGATAATATTATATTGCAAATAAAATAATCAAAATTATTATTAATTATTAAATAAATCATTAATGACGAGACTTTAGGGCATAAATCCCAACATATAGATGGGTCCAACCAATAGAAGATTGACACGTTCGTGATGTTGAATTTGACCCATCCCTTGCTTAATGCAAGTTGAAGCTTTGGTCCAATCAGATTCAACCATGATAGTTCCTTAAGTAACGGTCTAATGAGCACATGTCATGTCAACTCCTTGAGCCCCCAATCCTGTTTGATCTAAGACAATGATTACTTGATGTGACTATTTTTGGTCAAGTACTAAATTTGGCTCGCCGACGCCTTGCATCGAAGGTTCTTTCAGAAGTTTGTTTCTCCAAGCAAGCTCTTTTTTTTTTGGTGCAACTCATTCCTATAACATAAAAAAATGCTTAGGAATGGTTTCAATCCTACATTTTGATTAATTTTAACATATTTCAGAGAATGGTGATGATTGATTAAAAGTCATAAAAACTAGGGTTCAACGCATGCTTACTTTACCTCTCAAAGCAAAATAATCTAATTTTTAAAGCTCAATAACTTGTATTTCTACAAGTTATGAGATACCAAGAGATATTTTTAGATTCGCTATTATTGTAAGCGATTTTGCTCTTAACTTTGTTGGAAAAATTGTATGATGTTTGATTGTATGTTTGATTTGTATATGAGTGAATTGATGTACATTTTCTATGTTGCATGACATGCCAAAAAAGTATGTTTATTTGATGAGACCTCATGCATATACGTATGTCTGCATAAAATTTTCACATTTGACGATATGATCAAGATAAAAAGTGTTGGTATGGCCAAAAGGAATGGTCGGGTTATCGAGGCCTCCCAAAATAAAATTGATTCTCCTATTCTAGCTTGTAGAATTAGTGGAACCAGGTCGAATCCCAAGGGAACCAAAGTAATCAGTTTCTCAATGTCAAATTAAACAGAAAGTAAACAGGGAGATTTGGTTTTTGTTAACGAAGGAAAAATCAATCTTACCAAAATTTTCAATTGAAGGTATGGTCTCATCCAATTGTAATTCTGATCTTGGGCTTATAAAAATAAATCAATTTACTACCCAAGCACTTAGTTTATTTATTCAGAAAAGTCATGATAAGCTTAATTCCTCTAAACTAATGATTAAAATAAAACATTACAATTAAATCCTATCTAGTTAACTAGACACGATAACATTCCATATTAATTTAATAACAACATTAAGAATATGGGAATACTAAGACAAGATTTATTAGGCGAGATAGCTACAGCTAATTAATTTCGCTTATTTAATTCTAGAGTCTATCATACAAGTTATGTAATCATGGAAAAGTCATAAAAACATACGCACGAACCAACCCTATTGCTACTTGATTCATTTATTTATGACAATTACGGATCACAAACTCATGCACATCAAACAAACAAGCAAACAATAACAATTGATGCATTAATTCAATCAATATTAAATGCTCATAAGAATAAAGGCAAGAAGAAAAGAATACTTGGATTGAGAAAATTGTACTAAAACCCAAAGCCTCACAGTCATACAATTAGAAACTCGAACTCTAGCCATTCATCGTGACGATATAACCAAAATTCATCATGGTTCGATCGTTACAAAAGTTCAATGAAAGATGCAAAAGAAAATTCTCTAAAGTGTCTAAAAACCTAAACACAAAACATATGCTCCATTTGCCCTAGTGAAAGTGAGAAATTTATATGGATCATGGCAGCTCGAGACGTTGCCTCTTCAAATAAGAAAAATTCGTGTGAGGGCTCATAGCGTCGAGACGCTACGGGTGGAACAAGGAAAGTGTGTGTGTTTCAAGTGTCGAGATGCTTGTAGTAGTTTAGACGCTAGCAGGGTTGAGCAAGGTGTATTTGCAGCGTTGAGCATTTGACGTTGTTGGGCATTTTTTGTAGCATTTTGATGCTATAATACAACGTCTCAACAATGTGTGTGCAGGAAAAATAGCTTGGAAGGCTGAAATGTGAGTGTCTTGACACTTGGATAGCGTTGAGGTACTATTCCCTCAAGAAAATTTGCTTGATTTGCTCTTTCACTTGACTTGGTTGCTCAAATTAGGTCCAAATAGCTTCTTTTTTATCCTGGTTCTTCTAAAATGTTCTGGTTAGCTCCAAATTTCTCGATCTCTAAAAAATAGACAAATAAATACGTGAGAGTAACAAAACTAACATGAAATAAGGCCTATGGATAATACATTTTAGGTGCTATCAAAGAAAAATTTAATGAGAAAAAGTTTTAGGTCTCACATGTTTTATTAAGTTTTGAATCATGTTATGTGTGTGTATGTATCTCTGACCCTATTAGTGGGGTTGCTTACTGGGTATTCTCAATACTCAACCCCCTGCCACCAACAGTTTTCTCAGGTAATAACAATGAAGTACAAGGCGAGTGATGAAGATGCCTGTCGGCTATGCCGTGGGTTCTACTTTTGCAACAACATGAGATTTCTGCATTAGCATTCTTTAAGTTTTCATTTTAAAAAAAAAATTATTTATCAAAAGTTATTTATGTATCAATTTATTTGATTTATGTTTTACAATATTTTTAATGGGATCCCAAACTAAAGGTTTTAATTATTTTCTTTATAAAACTTTAGTTCATGGAAGTTATTTTTAACATTGAACAAATTTTCAAAGGTTTTTAAATGTAAGACATGTATGTGGTAACGACCCTAGACAATCTAAGTCTAAGAAAAAGTCGGGTCATTAGAACTAGTAAAAATCAAAAGCCATACATTGGTAAATTCAAATGAGAGTTGGGTTAGAGAGAAAGATTTCTTGGAGGAATATATACATTTTCATGAGAGAAAAATTGTAGAAGAATGGGGTTTGTGGAAAACATAGGTCTACGGAAGTTGGGAGAAAAAACAAAAAGATTGACTGATGTAGGAAGACGGTTTTCATCCTTAAAGGTAAGAAATTTATTGAGCAATCGTGGTCTTTATTAACTTTAGTTGGCTCAAATTTCTTTATTTGTCTTTTCCTTCTATTGTTCATGTGATAGGATAGGTCTTGATCATGTGAGAGAGGTCTCACGTTTCATTCATTGTTCGTGGTTTGCTTACCCTCTCGAAAATTTTGTTTCCTCTCAAATATTTTGATCATCATAATACCTTAAATTGTTTTTCCCCAAAAATAACCTCTTGAATGTGACTAGATCTCTTTAATTTCTTTTCAGTTCATTGTCATGTCATATTTCTATCAACGTTATTCAACGGGAAAGCTAACAAAAGTGTTGTTTTTAACAATTTTAAAAGTCAAGGGTTAAAATAAGACTTTTTAAATGAGAAGTATAATTGAAACTTATACCAAATTTTAAGGTTCTTATAGATGAAACCATCTATGATCACATGTATCTCAGTTCATACAACTCACCACCACATCACGTTTACTTTGTCCTTTTAATTGAAAAGTTGACTAACTAGTTGTTTTGAAACAATTTGGAAGATTGAGCGTAGAAGGAAATTTAAAAAAATGATAATTACCCTTGGCTGTCAGTTGCACTTTTTTTCTTTAAATATATTCATTTTACATTTTCAAACAGTTATTTTTAGTTTTTGAAAAAAGGTCTTGAACTGTTTATTCCACTTTGTTTTAATTTCTAAACTTTTAAATATTTTATATTAGCTCCAAAATTTTGCATCAGAAACAATATTTAGTCATTACTATTTATCATAACATGGTATTGGTATAAACTACGAAACACATAATTAGTATATATGTCTACATAAATAAGTTTTTGAGCAAGCTGGTTGTAATAAGATAGTTGTCAAAGTTTGTCGATAAATTTGAGTTCTTGTTAAAAATGATTAATGAAAAATTAACGATGAAATCTAAAATAAAATTCACATAAATTTATAAATTAAAATAAAATATTTGAAAGTTTTAGGGATTGAAATAGAATATAAAAACAAGATTTAAATTGATTTAAACTAAAATTTGAAAATTGGTATCTAGCATAAATGATGATAAAATTTTTATAGGTTGTGGCATGGGGAATGTTTCACAGGTAAACTCTATTTTGATATCTGAACTTATATATATTTTATATATACATACATTTATTGGTTTGTTCTTCAATTTTTCATGTATTTTATTATTATTGTTAAAATTCATAACTCAGTGGAAAAGGACAAATTATCCAATGAAGTCACTATAATGTGGCTGTCTTATAATAATCGTTGAATGTGGATTCAATAATTTTCATGACCCCTAATAACCACTGAATATAAATTTGAGATACTTCTCTCTCTTCATCCAACAGTGAAAAACTGTCAGCCATATTGTGGCGGCTAAATAGTTTCTCATGGAAAAGACTAGAGGTGAATTTGGAATTTTTTTTTTTTTTTTTAAAAGTGTTTTCAAGTGAAGTTCATGCACATGCATTTTATAAGTAGTTCTGAACATGGAATCACTTTCAAATGTTTTTTTTTAATTTGTTTTTAGAAATTTTAAAACTAATATTATTGAATTTTTTTAAAGAGTGTTTAGAATCCCTCTTTAACATTTTAACTAAATACCATTAATATTAAAAACAACACTTTTAGTCTTCCATAAATACTTTAAAAAACATAATAAACATACACCGACTCTCATTGTTAAATTAATGAGCCTTATATGCTCTTAAATTTCTTTTTTTTTTCTCTCGTTCTTCTTAGATAAAAAGGAAGACTTAAACTTCTCATAACCACTTTTTTAATTTCTCTTTTCTATATCTAAGAATATAAAATCGCTAACCACACTATAATAGCTTCCTTAAATAATTTCTTCCTCTTGAGATGATAGAAAGTTAAACAAAGTCTTAATTTTACTTTAATATTAAAAAAATTGTCAATCAAGTCTGTATACAATAATGTCGTTATAATTAAATGAGGAATGAGTTGGAATTCACAAGCTTCTCAATATTCAATAAAGAGAATGTTAAAAAGAAAATAAATGAAAATCATTTGGTTTTTGGTTTTTGAAAATTATTCTTATTTTTTCATCATTTCTCTACAATAGATTTCATTTTTCGTAATAAAACATTTGATTTCTTAACCAAATGCCAAAAACAAAAACAAAATTTTGAAAACTATTTTTTTTAGTTTTCAAAACTTGACTTGATTTTTGAAAATACATGTAAAAAGTAGACAATAAAGAAAGAAAACCTATAGATGGGAGTGGAATTTATAGGCTTAATTAATTTTCAAAAACAAAAAATTGAAAACTAAATGATTATCAAATGAGACGTTAATAATAATAATAGCCCCAACTCTTTATGATAGGTATCTTTTATCAAGGGACAACTTTATACGAAAGAATATGACTTTTATAGACATAACAGTACATAAAGATATATGTCATTTATCAAGAGACGCAACCCTATAGCAAGGAGATGTGTATATTTAAATCACAATAGATAGTTTATAAATGCGTGGTTTCATACCTTCTATAAAAATTAGAAAACTTTTTAATATATATATTGTATATGTGTCAATATGAGCATAGCTCAGCTACTTCTTTTTTTAAGATTAGAGATTCAAATTCTCACACTCATATTTTTGTTGTACTCAAAATATATATTACACATGTAATGTATTTTAATATATGTTTTTAAATTTTAATACTTCATTTAATAATGATTTTATGTTATGTTTTAAATGTTATTTTTGAAATCTTAGCAAACTTTAACACAAAAATATGGCTAAACCAAAAATTTTAATTTTTAAAATTCGATTTAGATTTTAAGAACATTTTTTTTCAACTTAATGCGATTAATTTAAATTCTAGAACATAAATATCATTTTTATTTTAATAATAGCACTATAATAAATAAAGTATAATTATCATTATTACATTTAGGTTTGAAAATTTAAAATTATCATTATGCAGGTCCAAATTACATATTGTTTAAAGTCGAAGTCAAATTAGTGAGCATAACTCAGCGGTAATTGACATGTATTCTTTACCTTGAAGTCGGAGGTTCAAATATCCATACTTCACGTTTGTTGTACTAAAAACAAAAGTTTAAAGTCGAAGGTTCTATCCTGGCAGATAATTGCTCATTATTCCTTTAACATCTAAAAACAACAAATTGCCTCACAAGTAAAAAACTTTTCTTGTTGAGTTAAAATATTAATTTACTATCTTTTAAATAACAAAAAAGAAGAAGAAGAAGAAGAGGCATACCATGATGTCAACTGAGTCCTTTTCATGATATCTGGATACAGTAAAATCTGTCCAACTCGAAGTATTTGCCTGCAGTGAATTAAAACGATGAATCAAACTGCACAAAATCTCTTGACCCATTTAATCACAATGGCAGCAAAAGTACAATGGTCCAAAAGGAAAAAAAAAAAAAAGAATACAAACAAAACACAAAAAGGACTACTTGTAAAACTTAGGCATCCGAAAAGGCAAATGGTCCATATTCATAAAAAAGCTGGACCTCACATAATTTACTTATCTGCCAAAGCAACCAAGGCAAACACCACTCTATGAATAAAAGCTGCATCCAAATAAACTACCTGCATCAGGTCAATATCTATCCATTTACAAGGTTACAACTCCATGTGAATACATTTACTCAATCAAAACAACAAACCAACCGTTAATAAAATCATATATGCACAACAACATTTTGCATTGACCTCTCCCTTTCAATATTTCATATTTTGTTTGATTTGGTGTATTGCATTTTTGGATCTAGAACTTTGCATTAGGAATTCGAATAAAGTAGTGGAGAAGATCTTAGATATATGATGTATAAGTAAGGTTTAAATTTATATTGGTATGTGATTGGTGTACATGCAAGCGTAAGTGATCGAAGTAATAATAAAATGACATAAGAGTACTGAGTATTGTATCCCACAAAGATTGGTTTTTAATTCTATTAAGTACCGTAAATATTATCACTTAGCTTTATGTAGAGAATAAGAATAACTAAAAGTAGACAGGAAAATAAACAACTAATCCTAGAAAGCAAAAGATAAATGGAGAGACACAAATCGATAGTTAATTCTATGGATATTGATTGCATTCTTGGACCTTAATTAATTTAATTAAGCTAGCAATTAGGTACAATCAAGTGTTGATTCATAAGTCTAGAAGCCAAGGTCATGGAATCTCTTATCGGTCTCCTCAAATTCTCAAGTATTAGTTAACTAACCTAAGTGTTCCTCAGTGCTAGCTAAGTCATATAAGGCATTACGACCCTTCATCACTGACATCTATAGATTAATTATTACTCATGCTGTCACTCAAGTAATTAATCTATAGTCATGCATCCAGTTCTAGTCTAAGCTTATCTCTATCGAGCCTCCACTTAGTAACTAATCAATTAGACAATGCTCAATTAATTAATCTTCAGCACTAACTATAATTAATTAACCTTTTATCCTACTGTCACTCGAGTGACTAACTAATTGTGCATTAAGCTAACTAGGCATCCTCTGTCGAGCTCAACCTAGTCCTACCTCAATTAATTAATGAACACAATCTAAGGGCATTAAGCCTAAAATGCATAAATGAACATAAACACTTAATCAAACCACAATTACTAATTAATAAAGCAAATTAAGTGCAATGGTCCAAGAATTACAACATCTCATAGAAATTAGGGAGTTAACTAAACATATTAAGCAATTACAACCCAAAAATCCCTAATTACAACCTAATCTAGATACTGAAAAAAGATAAAAAGGAAGGAATATAATGTTTAGGTAAATGTTGATCCCGCATTCCTGAGGCGATCCATCACGAACCCGAACTCCAAAATCTTCAACACAGCTCCAAAATCCTCTCAAAATCCACCAAAGATGCTCTGGAATCGAGATTAGGGACCGTTTCTTGTTGCACGCAGAGGTAGCATTGCAATGCTACAGATGGAGGCTTTCATTTCAGCGCCTTTTTAGCATTGTAACGCCACAGGGTAGCGTTGCAATGCTAGCTTTCTGGTCCAAATCCTTAATTCTTCATCTCTTCTCTTCTTGGCTCTCCAAAATGGGCCGAAAAACTCTAAAATGACCAAAATACCCCCAAATACTTAGGATTGCTCCTTTAGCTCAGTTTCTACAAATTAAACAGAAATAGGCATTGAAGCACATAAAATCATAGCAAAACTAGCTAAAATAATAGGAAATAAGATAGCATAATTGCATGCTATTAGTATGAAACTGTATGGATAGAATAGAAACAAAATGCACGTGGATTTCGGTTTAAAAAATGGACATTACATTGTATATATTAGCAGGTCAAGAAGCTTAGACCATTATGTGAGTCCAAAATTTTGTGACTTGATGCACATACATTAATTTTTGTTTAGTTGGCACCTTTCTGATTCTTGTATTAGATTTTATTAAGTTGTAGTAAAAATCTTAACTTCAAAGGGTTGAAAATCAAGAGAGCAATGAAATCCTCATTTATAAATTAGAGACTAGTGTGCACTAATGAACTTAATGGGTACAAAACATAAAAAGGATGCATTTTAGGTTAGTAATATGAAAATAGAAATTTGAAAACAAGAAATTCAATGAAAAATAGAGTTGTATTTCATGTTTTTAGTATTTTTAAATATGTGTTTGGAAGTTGATTTAGAAACTGGATCTCAATTTAAGTTGTTGTCCAAAATGTGTTTTATAATATATTTATAAACAATAAAAATAGTTGTAGTTACAAATTAAATATTTGATGAAATATCAATTATTATTATGAATTTATGAATATGTTTTATCTTACAAATTTAGTGTAACTATTATTTTACACTATTATATTATATTATACATGTTTTAATTCTAAAAAAATAAAATGAGCTTATAACCTCAAATAATATGTCGATTAAAGTTTTTATCTTTGTTAGTGTTATTCTCCATCTCAAAATTTCAAACTCAAAATGTGAATTGAAAACATAGAAATGGTTATTTTTATTGTGAATATGGCATATGTAAATGCCCATTCCACATGCCCATTTGTTATCCATGCCAAGTGGCATTTTCTCCATAGCCAAAGTGTCTTCTAAAGGCCATAGATTGGTGTCCAAATGTACCACATCATCCTCTCTTAAATTGCCTATAAATAGAGAGATTTTTGGAAAAGCAAATACACTAATTTTTCCTCCCATTTTCTCTAATTTTTGTTTTTAATTTGCCATAAATCTCCACTTTCTTTTGTTTATACTATATATATATATATATATATTATTTTATATTTCATCTTTTGTATTATTATTATTATTATTATTATTATTATTATATGTTTTGGTAAAGTTTTGGTGCCCGGTTTCGCCTCTCAATTTTACAACACGTTATCAGCACGAATCTCTGTCATTTTTCCCGCTAAAGGTAAGTCTTATAGGTAAGCCATTTTTACGCATTTGGTTTATGTTAAATTTCTAATATAAATATATATTATTATTTTGATAGTGTTATTATGGCAAACCTTACAAAGCTAGAATTTGCGGCCCTGGATATTAATGGAAATAACTACTTGTCATGGATCCTTGACGCTGAGGTCCATTTAGATTCTATGAATCTTGGAGAAACAATTAAAGAAGGAAATGATGCATCAAATCAAGAAAAAGCAAAAGCCCTGATCTTCCTTCGCCATCATCTTCACGAGGGATTGAAAATGGAGTATCTTACAATAAAAAATCCCTACGTTCTATGGCAAGGTTTGAAAGAAAGGTACGATCATCAAAAAACAGTTATTCTTCCAAAAGCTCGTTATGATTGGATGCATCTAAGGTTGCAGGACTTTACATCAGTAAGTGAGTATAATTCCGCACTCTTCAGAATTAGTTCAAAATTAAAATTATGCGGAGAAAAGATTACTGATGTTGATATGTTAGAGAAGACATTTTCCACTTTTCATGTCTCGAATATGCTCCTGCAGCAGCAATATCGAGAGAAGGGTTTTGCAAAATATTCTGAACTTATCTCATGTCTTCTCGTTGCTGAACCAAATAACGAGTTATTGATGAAAAATCACGAATCCCGACCAACTGGAGCAACACCATTCCCTGAAGTGAATGTTGTGAATTTTAATAACCGTGGTCGAGGTCGTGGTCGTGGTCGAGGTCGGGACCGCGGTAGAGGAAGAAATACCTATTTTCGTGGTGGGCATTATAATTTTAAGAAACCCACACGAAGTGATGATCATAAAGGAAAGGCTCCACAAGATAGAAGTTCGAAAGGTGATGAACATAAATGTTTCCGGTGCGGAATGACTGGGCACTGGTCACGTACCTGTCGTACGTCAAAACACCTTGTTGATCTCTATCAAGCTTCCCTAAAGGAAAAAGGAAAAGGAAAGAATGTGGAGATAAATCTTGCCATTCAAGAAGATGATGTGTTTGACCCCTCCAATATGATGCATCTTGATGTAGCTGATTATTTTGAATCTCCTGGAGAGAGAATTGATGCAATCAAACAAGTAGAGGATGATTTGTATGAAAATATATAATTAAATACTGTTTAGTATATTTTTGTTGTTGTTTTGTTTGTATATATATTTAAGACTCTTTGTAATCGTTTTTCTTTTCTTTTCAATGAAGAAATATGAACAATTTCAATATGTTGAGTAATTCGAAAATGAGCAATGAGGATTTATGTCTGGCAGACTGCGCAACTACGCACACGATACTCATAAATAGAAAATATTTTACTAGATTGACAATGCTGGAAGCAAAAGTCAATACTATATCAGGTTCTGCAAATCTGATTGAAGGTTTTGGAAATGCAAACTTTATTTTGCCTAGAGGAACAAGATTTACAATTAATAATGCTCTGTTCTCTAGCAAATCGAAAAGAAACTTATTAAGTTTTAAAGATATACGTGAAAATAATTATCATGTTGAAACTGATTGTAAAAATAATATAGAGTGTCTCTATATAACATCTATTGTTTCACATGAAAAACGTATATTAGAAACACTGCCTGCTTTTTCTTCTGGATTATACTATACTCATATACGAGTAATCGAAAGTTATGCAATAATGAACCCGAAGTTCATGAATCCAGAAATATTCAGTGTTTGGCATGATCGATTGGGTCATCCAGGGTCAATAATGATGAGAAAAATTATTGAGAATTCACATGGACATCCTTTAAAGAGCCAGAAGATTCTTCAATCCAATGAGTTGTCATGTGATGCTTGTTCTCAAGGGAAATTAATTATTAGACCATCACCAGCTAAAGTGGGGATTGAATCACCTGCATTTTTAGAGCGAATTCAAGGTGATATTTGTGGACCTATTAACCCACCAAGTGGTCCATTTAGATATTTTATGGTATTAATTGACGCATCCAGCAGATGGTCACATGTATGCTTATTATCAAGTCGAAATCTTGCATTTGCAAGATTACTTGCTCAAATAATTAAGTTAAAAGCACAATTTCCTGATAATACAATTAAGACCATTCGACTTGATAATGCTGGTGAATTTACATCCCAAACTTTTAATAATTATTGTATGTCAATTGGGATAAGTGTTGAACATCCTGTAGCTCACGTTCATACACAAAATGGTCTAGCAGAATCATTTATAAAACGTCTGCAACTAATTGCAAGACCATTGCTTATGAGAGCTAAACTTCCTACATCGGTATGGGGTCATGCTATTTTGCATGCTGCATCACTGGCACGTATTAGGCCAGTAGCTTATAATAAATACTCCCCAATTCAATTAGCTTATGGCCAGCAGCCAAATATTTCCCATCTAAGAATTTTTGGATGTGCAGTATATGTACCGATGGCTCCACCACAACGTACTAAGATGGGTCCTCAAAGGAGGTTAGGAATATATGTTGGTTTTGATTCCCCATCAATTATTAAATATCTTGAACCCCTGACGGGTGATGTATTTACTGCACGATTTGCTGATTGTCATTTTAATGAAACAAATTTTCCAACATTAGGGGGAGAAATTAAGAAGTTGGAAAAAGAAATTACATGGAATGCATCGTTATTATCTCATTTAGATTCTCGTAGAAATCAATGTGAACTTGAAGTTCAAAAGATAATTCATTTGCAAAATATAGCAAATCAACTACCAGATGCATTCACAGATACTAAAAGTGTGACTAAATCATATATACCAGCTGCAAATGCTCCATCAAAAGTTGATATCCCAAAGGAACAAGTTGTCAATAATGAGTCTGGAGCACGCCAGAAGCGTGGTAGACCAATAGGTTCTAAAGATAAAAATCCTCGAAAAAGAAAAGTAGTTGAGAATCAAAATGATTCGATAAAAAGTATGAATGTTCCAGAAGAAATCCAGAATACAACTACTCAAAAGAGTATTGGTGAAAATCAAATGCTTGAGGATAATAATGAAATTTCTATAAACTATGTTACAACAGGAAAGAGATGGAACCGAAATAATATCATTATTGACAACATTTTTTCTTATAATGTTGCTCACGATATTATTCATGAAAGTGACGATTTTGACCCAAAATCTATCGTAGAATGTCAACGTAGAAAGGATTGGCCGAAGTGGAAAGAAGCAATCCAAGCAGAGTTGAACTCACTTTCAAAACGTGAGGTTTTTGGACCAGCAGTCCCAACACCGGAAAACGTCAAACCTGTGGGATATAAATGGGTATTTGTAAGGAAAAGAAATGAAAAGAATGAAGTCACAAGATATAAAGCGAGACTTGTTGCACAAGGATTCTCGCAAAGGCCTGGTATTGATTATGAGGAGACATATTCTCCTGTGGTGGATGCAATAACGCTAAGATATTTGATTGGTCTGACTGTATATGAAAAGCTTGATATGCATCTAATGGATGTAGTCACGGCGTATTTATATGGATCTCTGGATAATGACATTTATATGAAAATCCCGGAAGGATTTAAAATACCAGAAACATATGAATCAAGTTCTCGGGAATTGTATTCAATAAAGTTACAGAGATCATTATATGGATTAAAACAATCAGGACGAATGTGGTATAATCGCCTAAGTGAATATCTGTTGAAAGAAGGATACCAAAATAATCCAATATGTCCGTGCGTTTTTATAAAGAAATCTCAGTCAAGATTTGCTATTATAACTGTATATGTTGATGACTTAAATATAATTGGAACTCCTGAAGAGTTATCCAAGGCAATAGAATATCTTAAGAAAGAATTCGAGATGAAAGATCTTGGAAAAACAAAATTTTGCCTTGGTTTGCAAATTGAACATTTAGCAGATGGGATATTTGTTCATCAATCAACTTATACAGAGAAAATCTTAAAAAGATTCTATATGGATAAAGCACATCCATTGAACATTCCAATGGAAGTTCGTTCACTGGATATAAAGAAAGATATATTTCGACCTCGAGATGACAATGAAGAACTACTTGGTCCTGAAGTACCATATCTTAGTGCAATTGGTGCACTTATGTATTTGGCTAATAACACAAGACCAGATATTGCATTTTCAGTAAATTTATTAGCTAGATATAGTTCATGTCCTACAAAAAGACATTGGAACGGAGTTAAGCATGTACTCCGATATCTTCGAGGGACAATTGATATGGGTTTATTTTATTCTAACAAATCAAAGTATGATCTAGTAAGGTTTTAACGAGGCATATTTTATATAAATGGGCATCTAAGGGGGAGTATTGTGAATATGGCATATGTAAATGCCCATTCCACATGCCCATTTGTTATCCATGCCAAGTGGCATTTTCTCCATAGCCAAAGTGTCTTCTAAAGGCCATAGATTGGTGTCCAAATGCACCACATCATCCTCTCTTAAATTGCCTATAAATAGAGAGATTTTTGGAAAAGCAAATACACTAATTTTTCCTCCCATTTTCTCTAATTTTTGTTTTTAATTTGCCATAAATCTCCACTTTCTTTTGTTTATACTATATATATATATATATATATTATTTTATATTTCATCTTTTGTATTATTATTATTATTATTATTATTATTATTATTATTATTATTATTATATGTTTTGGTAAAGTTTTGGTGCCCGGTTTCGCCTCTCAATTTTACAACAATTTTCAAAATTTTCATTATTTAGATTACAAAATCCAAAAACAATTTTAAAAACAAGTTTGCCAGCTCACTTTAAATTCCAGTCAGCAATGTCTGAAAATTTACTTGAATGCTTGCATTGAGAAGAAACTAATTTCCTTGAATTACAAAGAAGGCAAAGGATATATTTTTTAAAGAAGAATCCACGTAGATGCTGTAAGGAAAATTAAATCAATAGAAGTAGAAGGAAAATAAAGCAGAAGAAAGGTAAGTTTGCAACAATAATCTTTTTACATAAAGAAATTCATGCAATATCCTTTTGAAGGAGCTTAGATTAGTCAACTGATTTCATGGCTTGTACCGAGTTGATTGTGTGAATATTCCAAACTGAAAGCATATTGGAATTTAATTGTAATTTCTCACAATCTGCTGTCAGGCTTGTTATGGTAAGAGCTGCATTATTGATTCAATTTTGGTAAGACGATAACAGCTAATTGATAGGGCCAAATAGTACAACAACAAACCCACCAAGATCTCCTTCAAGACAATCAAGCAAAAAAAAATATTCCAATACACCACAAATTATTCACCAAATAATTCCCAAGCAATCAACCAGCAATGGACAGCAATAAATCATAAAAAATTGCAGAAGACTAAATGCAAACAACACGAATTATACGTGGAAAACCTCTTCGATGTGAAGAGTAAAAACCACTGGACTTGTGAGGAGTCCACCCAGTCATACAAAGGTTCACAACCCGCCAACAGTTCATACATAAGAGAACAACAATAGAGAGATGAAAGATTAAAAAAAACCACCAAGTTTTCCAGATTCCGTCTATCAGAGATTACCGACAAACCA
The DNA here is from genome assembly GCA_033996785.1 of Trichosanthes truncata. Taxonomy (NCBI): domain Eukaryota; kingdom Viridiplantae; phylum Streptophyta; class Magnoliopsida; order Cucurbitales; family Cucurbitaceae; genus Trichosanthes; species Trichosanthes truncata. The sequence goes on along the minus strand of JAWPNB010000004.1, from coordinate 27,493,204 downwards.
GAGCTCAAAACGACGATCCAACCGTTCAAAACATGACCCTATGTGTCCTCAACAATCTGACCAAATGTTAGCAAGATCCAACGGGTGAAACTCCATAAATTGACAAATTTGTGAAAACTGTCTCTGAAAAATCGAACTGTCCTCTTCCCTCTCCGTTTTCTGTATGTCTTCTTCTGTTTTTTTTCTCCTTTTTAGGTCATTATCTCCCTAAAAAAAGACCTAGACTTTCTAGATAAGTCCACACGTTTAACCCCAACTGGGCTAAACATATAATCCAATATTTTGGGCCCACAAACATAAGAAAAAAAAACTTTGTTTGTCTAACAAATGGGCTGGACACCCATAACACTAATAGACTGCATAATTCTCATACGATGTGTTGTCTGCTACGACTGGATGATGTGTTGTCTACTACTGCTGCTGGCTTGTATTTTAGGTAAGCTAGTGACGTCTTTAGCTGGATTTGTTGAATTGGTGGTGGCTCCAGCTGAATCTTGGGCTTTATTATATTCTTCTTCAAACTAGAGGTAGGTAAGCACTGAATGCCAAGTTTGCCTCTGAATTCTTTGGACAGTAGCTTGGAGAGTGGTTTGGTGAAAATGTTAGCAATTTGATCGCGAGAGGGAACATATTTAGTGATTAGTAAGCCAAGAGCTATTTTTTTCCGAAGAAAGTAATAATCTAATTTGATATGTTGTGTTAGCATGAAAAACAAGATTAATAGACATATATATGTAAGGAACTCATATTATTACAAAATAATTGAGGGGATTTAAGAAGGGGAATATTTAAGTCTTTGAATAAAAAAAATATCCAAGCTAATTTCGTTGTTGTATTAGCCATGACATGATACTTAGCTTCTAAACTTGATCTTGATACTGTTGGCTGTTTCTTGGATGACCATGAGACGATGTTGGATATGAGAAACACACAGTGTCCTGAGATGTTTCTTCTTGTTCTGGGACATCCCTCCCAACCTGCATCAAAGAAGCCATATAGATTCATAGAGCTATGTTTGAAAAAGAGATACCATGGTGCATTGTGCCCTTGAGGTAGTGTAGAATCCTTTTAATTGCACGCCAATGTTGACATTGTGGTTCTTGGAGATGTTGACAAACTTGATTTATAGCATACACAATATCTGATCGTGTTAGAGTGAGATATTATAGGGATTCAACAAGGTTACGGTAGAAAGTGGGATCCACTGGTTCTTCTTTCTGAGCATTTTTTGACTTAGATGTGGATATAGGTATAGCAATGTGTGCTGTTAAGAAAGTATATGGAGCCCAAACAAGGTCCATTTGGTTGTACTAGGCCACCATGTCACTTAACCTAATTTTTAAGTGGTAGTTATTTACATATGTGTTTGCGGCAGGGGGTAAATTATGGGAAAAAGAAAAATTCTGGTGGTTGAGTTGTTTTTACAAAAACAGAACGGAAGAGAAAGGTAGAGGCTATGGGTGAAGGGAATAATCTAATTAAACCAAAGCGGAAGCGTAGGAATCAGTTTGAGTTTATTTAGAATTAAATAATAATATTATGGTTAAGCATAACATACCTTGAAAATATGGAGATTCTTCTGGCAGATCTTTATCTCTTCTACAAAGTCTTCCTCACTATGACTCGAACACAAGACCAAGGCTTATGGGAGCCTCTTGAAAGAAAATCCACAAGGGATTAAAGAAGAAGAGGTCTAGAGAGAATTCTCTAATTCTCTCTATTGAGGAGATGTGTGTTGTATCTAATGGCTCAACCTAAGAGTCCTATTTATAGAGACCAAGTGAAAATCTTTGTCATAATTAAAATATTATATTTTAATATCTAATACATTAAAATATATCTTATATTTATTTGAATATCATTCAAATTCTATAAATATCTTTTATTTAATATATCAAATATACATTAATTATTTTAATATTTAATGTATCAAATACAATAAATATATTTTCCTCTTTTATATTTAATATATCTAATATATTAAATGTTAATTTGAACACTTCAAAATTTTCTTTCAACTAAATTGATCTTTTAGTGTTACTATGAGCTAGCAAGGGGACCTTATGAACTTACAGATTATAAGCTCCAATGATACAAAATTAATTAATTAAACTCTTTAATTAATTAATTTTCATTCATTAACTATAGGTCACTCCACTATAGACCTAGAGTTGCACTCTTATGCACTGTAGGACAAGTTGTGTCCATAGATATAATCATTACATGCAAGTCGATCATTCACGAATTGTTCGTAATTACAGCTAGGTCAAAAGTCCGTCTTACCCATATAATTACATCTTGCACCTTAAGTACCACTGATTCTCTAATGAACAATCTTTTTATAATCTAATTATAAACTAAGTCCCTCTCGGGCCAATGAGAGGGTGGGGCCCCATTGTTCAAGTCCCGAAATCAGCACTTAAGGGAACTACTCATCTACTTACCCTATATGGGAAGGAGTGAATTCCATCTTGTGAGATTATGTTCCCAACTCCTATTTGGTCCAGTCCCCAAAATGGTAGGCATATTGAATCGGCTACAAAAGCCACTCTCACCCATGCAAATCAAAGGACAAACCCTCACAGGCAGGAGTTCATAACTCACTCGAGATTAAGATCGAGTCGCATATGATCATCCTGATAAAATATTAATCTTCTCAATTAACGAATTTATAAAGAGAGATTAAATATTTCGTGGTCCAGTTTTATACAAACTCATTGTATAAGATACCCCCACTCACATGTTTCCACATGAATGATTTGGATCAAATCATTTGTAACTATTTCAAAGTGGGCCGTATCAATAGTGTTACCAGAATAAGGCACCCAACCTTATCCATATACTATGACTCATTAGGTTATTTCTTGAACACGATCCTCCTGTATGTCAACCTCATACTGTTCAAGATTACACTAATAACCTTGAGTTTTTCATATAATGAAAATATTATATTGCAAATAAAATAATCAAAATTATTATTAATTATTAAATAATAAAATTATTTACGAGGCTTTAGGGCATAAATCCCAACAATGGGTCTTATGCAAACAAAAAAAAAAAGAGAAGAAAATTGAGAGCTTGTGAGAGTTTTTCTTCGAGTTGTTTGCAAGAGCGTTTTTTCTCCATTGAAGAGTTTGAGAGCTATTGTAGAGTGATTCGTGAGCCTTTTCCTTGAGAGAAAAGTGAGAGAAATCATTCTTGAGCATTATAAACTCTTGTGTCTTTCTCCCTGACGTTTTAGTGGAACCTGCATTGGTACCAAAGAATTGGACGTAGCCCACATTGGGTGAACCAATATAAATCCTGTGTGAATTTCTCTTCCCTTAAACTTGATTTAATTATCGTTCTTGTTGCTTAGAAGCTTAGGTTGGTTTATCTATTCTTTTAAGCTTGTGAGTTCCAAATTGTTTATTCCGTTTTAGATTTGGAACCAGACCTGATATGAGATTGAGATAAAATAGTTATTGTCTAAATTTGGTAGAGAATTTAGATTGATTATATTTTATCGGCCCCCTAACATGTGCAACATTCAATATTTTGGCCTTTGTAGAATATCCTTTGTGTATCTTGTTTGAGTTACATGAAGGCCTTGTGGTGTTTGTTGAACTTCCACTCCTAAGAAAAAATGCAGATTGCCAAGATCTTTGAAAGCAAATTCTATGCTAAGAGTTGTTATTGATAGGAATGAACTCTTCATCCCGCAGCGGAAGCATTGGATATTCTTTGATTTTATTTAGAATTAAACAATAAATTAAAGTTAAGCAATAAATACCTTGAAAATATGGAAATTCTTCTGGCGGGTCTTTATCTCCTCTACAAAGTCTTCCTTGCTATGACTCTAACAAAAGATCAAGGCTTGTGGGAGCCTCTTGAAAGAAAATCCTCAAGGGATTAAAGAGGAAGAGGTTTAGAGAGAATTCTCTAATTCTCTCTTTGAGGAGGTGTGTGTTGTATAAAATGGCTCAACCCAAGGGTCCTATTTATAGAGACCAAGGGAAAATCTTTGCCATAATTAAAATATTATATTTTAATATATAATATATTAAAATATATCGTATATTTATTTGAATCTCATTCAAATCTCCTACGATATTTATTTATTTGAATCTTATTCAAATTCTATAAATATCTTTTATTTAATATATCAAATATATATTAATTATTTTAATATTTAATGTATCAAATATACATAAATATATTTTCCTCTTTTATATTTAATATATCTAATATATTAAATATTAATTTGAACACTTCAAATTAAATATTAATTTGAACATTTTAAATTTCTCTTTCAACTAAATTGATCTTTTAGTGTTACTGTGAGCTAGCAATGGGACCTTATGGACCTACAGATTATAAGCTCCAATGATACAAAATCAATTAATTAAACTCTTTAATTAATTAATTTTCATTCATTAACTATAGGTCACTCCACTATAGACCTAAAGTTGCACTCTTATGCACTGTAGGACAAGTTGTGTCCATAGATATAATCATTACATGCAAGTCGATCCTTCACGAGTTGTTCGTAATTACAGCTGGGTCAAAAGTCCGTTTTACCCCTATAATTACATCTTGCACCTTAAGTACCACTGATTCTCTAATGAACAATATGTTTATAATCTAATTATAAACTAAGTCCCTCTCGGGCCAATGAGAGGGTGGGGCCCCATTGTTCAAGTCCCGAAATCAGCACTTAAGGGAACTGCTCATCTACTTACCCTATATGGGAATGAGTGAATTCCATCTTGTGAGATTATGTTTCCAGCTCCCTATTTGGTCAAGTCCCCAAAATGGTAGGCATATTGAATCGGCTACAAAAGCCACTCTCACCCATGCAAATCAAAGGACAAGCCCTCACAGGCAGGAGTTCATAACTCACTCAGGATTAAGATCGAGTCGCATATGATCATCCTGATGAAATATTAATCTTCTCAATTAACGGATTTATAAAGAGAGATTAAATATTTCGTGGTCCAGTCTTATACAAACTCATTGTATAAGATACCCCCACTCACATGTCTCCACATGAATGATTTGGATCAAATCATTTGTAACTATTACAAAGTGGGCCGTATCAATAGTGTTACCAGGATAAGGCACCCAACCTTATTCATATACTATGACCCTTTAGGTTATTTCTTGAACATGATCCTCTCGTATGTCAACCACATACTGTTCAAGATTACAATAATAACCTTAGATTTTTCATATAATGGATAATATTATATTGCAAATAAAATAATTAAAATAATTATTAATTATTAAATAAATTATTAATTACGAGGCTTTAGGGCATAAGTCCCAACAATCTCCCACTTGCACTAAAGCCGGCGAGACATGTATCCTAGGGCATACTCTATACCCAACATGTTCTCCCACTTGCCCTAGCAAAGATGAGACATGTCTCGTAATCCTAGACATTCTAGGTGACCCTCAAACACTTTAGCCTGGAGAGTCTCTTTATATAGATCCAAAGAACTGCTGTTAAAAACCATCTTGGTCACTACCATGATGCTTTTTCTCTCTCGATATGATTCCCTATACATTGATGTTTTCTAATTTCCTTAAAATTAGTCTTTGCACCACTATTATCATAATAAAGAGGATAGACTAAATCATATCTGAAACACCTTTCAGATCTTCAAGGAACTATTTGAGTCATACAAGTCTTTTTGTTGCTTCACAAGCAAAACAACTTAACTTGTATATCATACTCCACCACCTAGGGTAAAATTTATCTTTACATAGATTTCCTAAATCTTTATAAGAACCAGTGTATCTTGTAAAGATCAAATCTTTAACTCCATACAAAAAAATTTCTCATCACCCATAGATAATTTGAGAAAGTTTTTAATTTTCTACTCAATGGTCATACCATTGGTATAACTGATATATGCTAACCAATTGTATATTAAATTTTCAGTCTCATTTATGCATATCATATACTCTCAACATTTGAGGTATCTTAGGATATACTTTCTTAGACATAAATATCAAATATTTGACAACAATTTTGTCAATATAAAATGTTTGAGACAAAGTTAACATTTTGTCCTTAAAATCTTATTTTGGACATGTAAAATATACTGAGTCATTCCAAATCACTTATTTGGAATTGGTTACTTAATAAACGTTTTATGTCAGACATCTTACATAATTCATAATGGGTAAAAATATCACCAACATAAAACATGAGAAAAATCCACTAAGCAATTAATGATTTTTTTTTTGTCTATACAAGCTTCATTAATATTTATCCAAAGTCATAGATTGTTGACGGGTGATGGCTGTTAAGAAAGAGGGTTTTTATTGATGGGCAACCATCGTCAACCATAGTTATATTTCTTGACGGGTAATGGCAGTCAAGAAAGAGGGTTTTTATTGACGGACAAACACCGTCAAGTAAGAGGTTATATTAAATTCTTGGTTATAAAACCAAACGCGTCGTTTCGTAAAATTATATTTTTTAAAAAGCAAGATAGTGTAAATTAATTCTGCTGTTTAAAAGACTTTTGTTGACGGTGATTGCCCATCAAAAAAAATCCCAAAAAACATGTGCTACTTATCCCGCCAATTCAGAATGGCGTCGTTCCTACATTGCGTGAAACGACGCCGTTTAGGTTTATTATTTAAAAGGTAATAAAACGACGTTGTTTTGCAAAATAGTGATACGACGTCGTTTGGCATCTCGTGTATGTGATTGCCCTTAATTTTTCACCTGCCTTCGATTTTCTTCCTCATGCCCATTAAGCCCACACCGTCGACTGAAGCTTACTCTCTGTCATCATCGGTCTTTCACTGATTTTTGCGCTCCATCGTTGATGCGTTGTCCTTTTGGCATCTCTTAGGTTCGATTTTATTCCCTGCTAAAGTGCCATCACCTCCCTACCTAATCGCCCCACCGTTTATGCATTGTATCAAATTTATTTAGGGTTTATTTCTTTTCCGTTCTTGATTTTTATTTTCGTATATTGTTTATCAATTTTATTTAGGAATACTATATCAAATAAGTGGTTATGCATGAAATCAAATGTAGTGATTTTGATTTTTTTTAAAACTGAATCAGTTTGTGTCAAGTAGTATTTGAATTCTCTGGTAATTTGGAGGACTTTGAATAGATGGGTCAAATTCTACAGTAATTTGAATTTTCTTTTCTAGTTGTTTTTCTAGTTGCTTGTCTGTATATACCATTGCTTAGGAAGATTTTGCTTGGTCTAAATTGACATGAAAGAAATTACTAGAATGTGGAACTTAAATGACTTTGTTTGTTTCACCTCTAAACCCATAATTAACATAAAGATGGACTTGGACACACAATTTATATTTCTAGTTATAAATTATATGAAAATGCACATACTATAAAATAACATGACAAGTGAAGGAGAACATAGGAATTTAATAGGTGATAGTGTAAATGAAAGTGGTGCGCTGGTGCATAGTATGACATGGGCACTAACAGTGTATTTGCAATTTGATTATATTGGTTGTGTAAAAGTTTTGCATTCGACAAGAAGATTTAATCACAAGGGATTTGGCATTTGGTTATCAAACATATACTCCTCTTTCTTACATTTCTACATGTCATTCTCATTTGCTTAATATTTTCATTTCCCCATTTAAATCCTCCAGGTAATTCATTTGATTTTACGCTAAATTAATTGCATCTTTAGATCTTTGAATTTGCGAATTAGGGCTTCATTTCTATCGGATTTTGATTATAGTAGATGGATAATGCAACCTTAAAATCAAACTTCTAATGTCTTGTTTTTCTAGAATTTTGATTTGGTGGTTTGTTGAAGCAATTAAAATTGAAAAGTGTTAAAACTATCTCTTGTTTTTATGGAATGTTGATTAATTAGTTTATTATGTGATATTATGTTGCTGAAGTGTTGCTGATGCATCAAAGCTAATATGTTGCTGACTTTGGTGTGTCAAATCTAATGTTTTGATCTCTGTTTTTGAACTATTTGATCAATTTTAGATTTTTAGATCAAAGAAAAGAACTCTTGTTTTTTTCTTTTTAATTTTTGGGATCTTTCTTGCATGTTCTTGTCACGTATGTGATGAATTTGAACTGAAAGTGGGCTAGTATAGGAAAGTCGAGTAATTTTATATTTGTTCAATTTGGAGAACGATTGTTGTGGTTGAGGCTAGTTTCTTTTCGTATGTGTTCTGTATTTTGAGGCTAATTTATTTATATTAATAGAAACTTGTTTTTGTTTTTTGGATACATGATCAAGTATGGTTCTAACAATTCTGCCTATTTTTTGTTTGTTTTTGTTTTTTGACTTTTTACTAACTTAATTTCAAATATTAATGACTTATGTATATAGTTTGCTACAGAGATCAAATTACCAAATAATACGATATCTAATACATTGAGGTGGATATCACACGGTCATTCGCCCACTATGATAACATATTTAAGCTATGTAGTGAATGGTGTTCGCTACAATACAGAGCTTCGTGATGGTACTCGAAATGTTCAAAATAATGGAGTATGTTTAGTTACTAGGACAATGCATGTATCTCGTGCGAAAGCTAAAAATCCAATAATCACAATCATGTCATTCTATGGCGTGATTCAAGAGATATGAAAATTAAATTACCATAATTTTAAGGTTCTAGTGTTCAAGTGTAATTGGGTTGAAAGTAGTGGCGGTGTAAAAACAAATGAACTTAGATTTAAGTTGGTTGATCTTAGACATATTGGATATAAGTCAGATTCTTTTATTTTAGCTTCACAAGCAAAACAGATGATAAGAATCATGGTGTTCCACAAGTTCTAATAGGACCTATTACAAGATCCAAGGCCAAGAAGCTCCAACAAGCATTCATTCTTTATCTACAAAATTGGATAGACTTGGCTCAACCTCAATTTCATGTGTTACAAGCTAATTCGAGTGTGGAAGTACCATTTAGAGCTTTCAAGGTCAACATTTGCAAGGTTGAAGTTCAGCATGGAGTTTCCATGAATAACATTTGAGTTTGGCAATCATTTTGAAGACTTCATTTGTCATTTTAGTTTCATAAACTCTTGAGTCTAATTTTTGAGCTTTTAAATTTTGTTTAAAGTTTAGATAGTTAAGAAAGTTAGTTACTATACATGTCAATCATGGTTACTACTTTTGTAACTATTTTTTGGGCATTTGAAGGGTTGTGGGTTACTTTTGTGAGGAGGCTATAGATACCTACGAGATTTATCTTGTAATTAGAGATGATGATGATTTAATGAGATGAACTCTCAAATTTGAGACCCTTTTCTTTCAATTCTTGTGGTAGAATGCATGCGAGCCATTCAATCAAGCTGATAATTCTTAGTTATGAGAATTATTTAACTCTAAAACCAAGTTGTTCTTGCCAGTTTTGTGGATTTTGTCGAATAACAAGCAAGATAAAAATAACATGTTTTATAAATTCATGCAAGCTGGTTGAAACTTGATGAATAAAAGAATTTTGAGGAAAGATGAAGAAAGTGGCTTAAGTTGTTGTTCTTTTGTGCAGATTTGAAGACTTTGCAAAAGGGAATGCAATTGCATTCCCATTTGCAATGTAACGTGAAGAACAGAGGAAGGAGAATGCAATTGCAATGTGAATTGCATTCTATGGAACAACAAGGCAAGCACGAAATTAGCGGGAATCACCATGATTTACGTAATTTGCACAATTTATGGGAATTTCCAGCGAGAAGATCATTTTACCCATTAATTTAGGATCCAAATTTGGAAAGAGAGGAGGCTCGAATTGACCTTAAAAAGGGAGGAAGCCAAGGAATGAAAGGAGGGGAGTTCGTGGGTTTTATTTTCTGTTCTTCTTCCGAAGCAATTTTTTGGTTTTTATTCTTCTGTTTTCTTCATAGGCAGCAGCTCGTTTTGAATTCAAATTGTTAGTCGATCAGTTCTATTTCAATTTCTATGTTATTTTCGCAATTATTTCTTATATTGTAGATCAAGGAGACTATCCGATTTTAGTTTCAATTAACGAAAATTTCAGTTTCTGCACCTTTTATTTATGGGTTTTCCATTGTTTCAACACAGCAGTAACATCAATTCCAGTCTCTGTTTTTTTTCCTTTTGCTCGTGAGTTGGTTAATTACAATTTCCGAAACAACATCTCTCTTCGACGATTGTTGAAGAGATTAAGATTCAAAGATTTGAACAAATTTGAATCGATCGCATTAAGGAATTTTGGGTAATGTTTTGCTACTTTTTGGATTTTGCTTGGGTTAAGCTCTAAATACTGTAGGTGGTGGGATGGAGAAGTATTGTTAATTTCTATTTTCAAAACTCTTCGATTCCTTACTCACCCGTGGGTTTTCCTTTTTTTTAACAAAATTTGAATTCCAGTACAAACTTAGAAAATTTGATTTTCTTAATAGGCAATTTTTACTTGGTAATTTAATTAGGTTTTCATTGAGATTAATTACCTCTTTCTTTTGTTAACTATGAAATTTTTAACAAATAATTTTTGGGTTTTCATTATTTCCATAATGAGCTAAATTTTCTTTAGGGGTTCAAGTTGGTGAAAGCCCTAAGGAAAAATGTAAAAGCTCTAAAGCATAACCAATCTAGCTAGCATGTGAACTTAGTTTGCTTTTGTTGAGTTTAGATTTGGGTAAACCTAGTCGGCAAACTAGTGATTGCTTGTCAAGCTTGAACTTGATATCGAAAGAGTTAAGGGAAAGCCGATGTCACAAAAGCAATGGAGGAAAAGGCTTAGAAATAAGTTCTGAACATCGACCCTAGACATAGGGCGAGACTCCAAAACCACTAGAGTTGTGCGCGAAAGTATCTAAGTTAGATTAGCCATAGACATATAGGTTTAATCACTTAGTCTCCTAAAGATTTTGAATCAAAATTGAATAGGAGTTGAACTCGGTTTACTTAGTTTTCACATGTTTAGCTATGATTGCAGTTGCAATTGATTTGCATTTTTCCAAAGGTGCTTGAACCACTTGAATCCCTATTTTTAACTCATTGAATTTTCATTCACCCTTGTTAAAAAAAAAACCAAACTCTTATATTTTGAAATCTCGGTTACCTCAATTGTGTTTTGCAAGCAATTTTGTGTCATTCTAAGTAAATTTTGTTAAACCCCGTTCCCTTGGGTACGATACTCTGGAATACTTCCAGTTTCTTTATTACTTCGATCACGTGCACTTGCGTGTTGTAGCAAAGTATAGCGATCACAAGCCTTGATCAAGTTTGATTGTGGAGTGACTCAATTTAGAACAAGGTTTCTAAATCTTGCTTCTAGATCTTTGTTCATTAGAGGTAATCTAATTCTAGCCTTATCTCTTGGTTGATCTGAATTTTGCATAAGGAAGTGTTGATTTCTTTGATTCAAGGGTTCTTACTTCAACATAAGCTTGGATCTTTGGGCTGAGAATTAGGATTGCTGATAACTCTTAAAATAAGAGTTATAGGATATCATTTTTGGATTGAATTGTCATATTTTATCTCGAATTATCTTATAAATACCCTAGCTTTCATTTAGTTTGCTCTAAGTTTAATTTTGAAGTAGTAAAATTCTTATTAGAGCAAGATTATCATAATTAACGAGTTTTATGTGATTGATTTAGGGTTTAATTTAAGAAGGACTTTTGAAGATTTTGAGCAGCAGTTTTATAACAGTTTGATGGAGCAAACTGTGCAATTCGGGCCAATACAACTTTCGCACGTGAGAAGATTAATTCATTAAATGAGGTGGCAAATGTCAGATGACTCAGCCTATTTCAGCTAATGGGAGTTGGCCATTTCATGGGTCATGTCTAATTAGCCCTTATTTGCACAAACTACGAGATATTTAGGGTTGGGCAGCCATTTTTAGAGAGGGGAGAAAATAGGAGGTTGGAGAATCTTGAAAAACAGAGAGAAAAAGGAGGAGAGCTTCGATTTTGGAGGCCATGGACGGAAGTTTTCCATAAAATGAAGGTTTCTCCAGGAGATTCAACGCCGATGCTGAGCCAAGCTTTTTGGGGCAGCTTTCCGTCTTCTTCTTTTGCAGTTTCTTCTTTCCTTTAGTTTTTTCTCTGCAATATTTCTATTATGTTTTTCTTGCATTATGCACTAGGGGTGTTCAAAAAACCCGATGACCCGAAAAACCCAATCAACCCAACCCAATTCAACGGTTGGGTTGGGTTATCAACTTTTTTGGGTTGGGTTGGGTTCAAACAAATGGAAACTTTATGGGTTGGGTTGGTTCGTGGGTTCACCAAAAAGGAGTTTGGGTTGAACCGAACCAACCCGAACTTCTTATTAATTTAAAAAAATAATTTTTTTACTTATATTACAACTATATGTACATATATTTATTTTAATTTTATAATTATTTTTAGATTATTTATTATTCAACAACTTTTTAAAATAAGTTTTTGAGTCTTTGGAAGGTAAAAATTCATGATATAAATTGAAATTGAATTGCTAATCTTAATTCAATATTTAAAAATAAATAAATATATATTTTATATATCAATACTTAACTTTTTCTTAAAATAAAATTTTGAGTTTATAACCCGACCAACCCGAACCAACCCAACCCAAATATTTCATGGTTGGGTTGGGTTGGGTTCATTATTTAATAAGGGTTGTTTGGGTTGAAGAAATTTACAACCCGAATAATTGGGTTGGGTCTAAAACGTACCTCAACCCGACCCAATCCAACCCACGAACACCCCTATTATGAACTAATCACCTTTAAGGTGAGGATTAGGGGTTGGATGTTTTGTTTATTTTACAACTTAATACATTTCATTTAGCTCAATCTGGTTTTTAAGAGTTGTTTATTTCTTTAGCACAATTTCGTCTGGCCAACCATTTTGTTGCAGCGTTTCTCTGATTTTTGGGAAGATTAGGTGAAGCTGATAGCTTAAGAACCACATTAGCCCCGTGTTAGGGTTAGTAGCTAGCTAAGTGAGGAGATTAGGGATAATCACTCACCTAATGCACACACAATACAGTGGGTTAATTATCGCTGGAGTAATGGGAATGAAACAACGTATTTCTGGTGATTCGGGAGAATGTCGTGTGAGCTGTAGTGGATTGAGAGAATGAATATGTGTTTAAGTTGTAGAATCGATTAAAGCATGAAACTACCCCTAATCCGAGCCTGTCAATTAACTCAAAGTACAAGTTTAGTTATTCTCTGTTTTCTGCATTTACTCTGTTATCTCTGTTTTAGCATTTATTTTGTTCCAGCAATTTCGAATTATTTTATTTTGTTTCCGTGATGAATTTAAATGGTTACCAATTGAGTTTATGAGAATCAAGTTGTGGTAAATTAGTAAATTACTAGTCTCTGTGGATACGATAATTTACTTACCACTTGCTACAAATGAATGTGTACACTTGCGCATCAACATCCTAATATTGCTGACTCATTCATATCACTGTAGCAAGCGTGTCAAGTTTTTGGTGCCATTGCCAGGGACTAGTATCATTTTCTTTTTTTACTTAAATTGATTCTTAGTGAACTGGTGCTTTATTGAATATGAATTAGCTGTTTGGTTTCATTTTAGGTGTGTTAGTGGTGTATGAACGAGTCTTTTGACTTGGAATTTCGAATTGATCCTGAGATTGAGAGAACATTTCATTTAAGAAGAAGAGCTCAAAGAGCTGGTCAAAGAGATAGGCGATATCTAATGGAAAGAAAAGATCCACTTATACCGCCTGGACGTCGAGTAGGACTTGATATCAATGAGAACCAACCACAACCTGAAGTGAGGGGAAATCGACCGGTTAATCAAGGAAATATGGCTGAGAACCCTGTTCTTTTAGCCAATGACAGGGAAAGAGCTATTAGGGCAGATGTAAGAAGCAACCCTGGGAAGAAGAAGCAGGGAGTGTTGGAAGTTGATGCATTATCATCATTAAGTGCCCAAATTGCTTCCATGGCAAATATCTTGAAGAATATGTCAATGGGAAATATATCACAGAATGCTGCTTCAGTTAATCAAGTCACAGCAGAATCATGTGTTTATTGTGGGGAAGCACATACTTTTGAATTCTGTCCTGGAAATCCAACCTCAGTGAAATACGTTGGAAATCAAAACATGCAGCAGAACAATCCATATTCCAACACGTATAACCCAGGATGGAGAAACCATCCAAATTTTTCTTGGAGTAGTCAAGTAAGTAATGCTCTAGCAAATCAAAGTCATCAAAGAGTACAGTACCCTCATGGATTTTCACAGCAACAAAATCAACAGTTTTCACATCCAAAGCATGTTAATCAAGCAATTCCTGAAACCTCTTTGGAGAGCCTCATGAAGGAGTATATGGCCAAGAATGACGCTGTAATTCAGAGTCAACAAGCCTCTTTGAGGAATTTAGAAATTCAAATAGGACAATTAGCAAGTGAGTTGAAGGCCAGACCTCAAGGTAAGCTTCCTTCAAATACCGAGACTCCAAAAAGAGAAGGTAAATAGCAAGTACAAGCGATTGAGTTGAGAAGTGGAAGACCTCTTGTTGTAACAGAACATTCGAGCAAGCAGAAACAGAAAAGTAAAGAATCAACTGTACAGACAGAGGAAGACACAATTGAACCTGAAAATGTGATTCTGGAAGAAACAGAGGATGCTGAGTTAGGAGAAATTGTCAGAACAAAATCTTCAGTTCGCCCTAAGGAAGTACCAATTGTCAGACCTGAGTTTGTACCACCTCCACCGCCATTTCCTCAGAGGATAAAGAAGAAAGCTCAGGACCAACAGTTCAAGAAGTTTTATGACATCTTTAAGCAATTGCATATCAATATCCCAGTGTTGGAAGCCTTAGAGCAGATGCCAAAATATGCAAAATTCCTTAAGGACATGCTCACCAAGAAGAAGAGACCAACTGAGTATGAGATTGTTGCTTTAACTGGCGAATGTAGTGCTATTTTTACCAGCAAAATTCCCCCAAAAGTTCAAGACCCAGGATCATTCTCAATTCCAATCTCTATAGGAGGTCAGTATATGGGAAGAGCACTTTGTGATCTAGGGGCTAGTGTCAGTCTTATGCCACTTTCTATTTTTAAGAAATTGGGTATAGGTGAGGCTAGACCAACTACAGTAACTCTTCAGCTTGCAGATAGGTCGATTACTTATCCTGAAGGAAAAATTGATGATATTCTGGTGCAAGTTGACAAGTTCGTTTTCCCAGCTGATTTCATAATATTGGATTATGAAGCGGATAAGGAAATCCCGATAATTCTAGGAAGACCTTTCTTAGCTATTGGAGGGACTGTCATAAATATTCCAAAAGGAGAGATCACACTGCAAGTTGATGATCAAGAAGTTAAGTACAATATTTTTGAAGCAATGAAATATCCAGATGATGTGGAGGAATGCTTTGCTATTCAAATTCTAGATGGTGCTGTTGAGGAAAATTTAGAGCTGGCAATGCTGGAGCAACCCACAGATGCAT
This sequence comes from Trichosanthes truncata, assembly GCA_033996785.1. Classification (NCBI taxonomy): domain Eukaryota; kingdom Viridiplantae; phylum Streptophyta; class Magnoliopsida; order Cucurbitales; family Cucurbitaceae; genus Trichosanthes; species Trichosanthes truncata. The sequence continues at coordinate 27,477,800 of JAWPNB010000004.1, read as the reverse complement.
TTAGAAAAATCACAGTTGGGGAATTGGAAACAAACAATGTGAAGCAAGAATTGGAAAATGTTTGCAAAGTGTTTAGCTTAAAGAGGACTTTTGAATTAGTTGATCTAGCTGATAGGAAATCTAAACCTATGCAGTTATTCATTAAAGAGCCTCCTAAGCATGAGTTGAAACCTTTGCCCACACATCTAAAATATGCCTACCTAGGAGAGAAGGAAACTTTTCCAATCATAACATTAGTAAGTCTGTTACCTGAGAACGATGTTTCGCAGTTGAAATTGCTTCAGCAACCTGAGATAAAAAATTCTTTCCCTGATGAGCAGTTATTTACAATAGCCCATATCAAGGAAATAGAAACGCATTGGTGTGTTGACCTTGCCAACTATCTTGATTATGGAATTTTGCCCCCTGGTTTATCAAAACAACAGTTGAAAAAGTTTTTCCATGAGGTGAAGTTCTATTTTTGGGATGATCTATTTTTGTTTAGACAGTTGGCTGATAAGGATGAAAAAGAGTATAAGGTGAATGAGCAGCTAATCAAACATCATTGGGAGGAGGAGTTGCAATGAAATTGTGCCTCTCTCCAACAATTTGAGGGTGGTTGAAACAAGAATTTTGAGGGAGCATTGGTACTTTAATTTGAAAATCAATTGTGCTCCCGCGGATGGTTTGTTACATTTTGGTTTATTTTCATTTTAGTTATTTTTATTTTCTGCATGTTGCTTCTCTGTTTTTTTTTTGTTGTAGGTGTTCTTATTCTATTGAAACGACAAAGGCTGATCATGCAAGGCTAGAGTATAATGAATTACAACATCAAAAGAAGAAGAATGAAAAGGATGTTTGCTTAATCCTTGTTTTAATATGCTTTTGTTGTTGTTGCTGCTTTGTTTATTTAATTTCTGCATTTAGTCTTTGTTGCCTTAGTTTTAGTTGTTTTAGTTTGCTGTTGTAGTTCTTTTGTGCTTTATTTGAAGGAAGAAAAGAAAGAAACGAAGAATGGAAATGTTGTCCTAGTCTGCCTCTGTTTTAGAATTGAATTAATGAAAAAAAATCTCTGCCCTGTTGTGCCCTGTGTTAGTTCTATTTTTAAGTCTGTAGAAGAATTTGTTTCAAGATAAGAAAGCTAGCACAAATGACTTGTTCCAACAAATGGTTAGTTAGCTGTGTTTTGCCTAATTAATGCATTGTTACATCTTAGACTTGCTGAATGATGTTGAGAATACTGGAAGATTGCTCATGATTTAGCATTTTAGCTTTTGTAATGCTTATGCTTTATAAACCTTAGAGCTAAGATTGGATTGTTTTTAGAGCTATCCTTCTGTAAAGCCCTAGATTTTAGGAAGACTCATTCTCAGCCAAGTCATCAACAATGTCACTTTCTAGTCTAGTTCTAATTTTTGTGTGTTGCGAATAAGTTTGGGGGTTTCCCTTAACTTTCTCTCATTGGGGACAATGAGCGATTTAAATTGGGGCATGTTAAAGAAGAGTCTACTTTAGGTGAGCACTCCTCTTCTCCATGCAAGATACACTCATATTCCTTTAGAAAGCCCATGTGTTATTATGTATTAGAGCCTAGTAGGCTGTTTATATATAAAAATTGGGGCATGTTAAAGTAATTTGAGTGTTGCTTGTGCTCGTAGTTAGATATCTTCACCACAAAGTGTTGGTATTCTAGAACGAAGGTACAAGTGGCAAGTAGATTGCTTTAAGAAAAAAAAAAAGAAGAAGAAGATAAAATAATTGTGTCTAAGGGATGAGTGTTGCCTAACAGTTACACCCTCCCAAAGCTTAGGTGAGTTTCATCATAAAATGTTGTCATTCTAAGAAGCAAGAGGGAAGTAACAAGAAGGATAATCTTGATTCAAATGGGAGAATGAGTGTAGACCTCTATGGTGATGGCTTGAAAGCTAGGGTGCACGACATCATAAAATGTTGTCATTCCAAGAAATAGAGCTATGACTTTGAGGTATCCCTAAATAGAGAGTCTAGAAAAAAAAATGATTGAAGTTTTGTGTAAATAAGTGTAGCTTGCAAAAATTTAGAGTTAGCAGAAAATGTTTGAGTTGAGGCTTGGCTATGAGATTGCTCAGTGAGTCTAAGGACTTGAATCTTTGGTGTGAAGGAGTGTAGAGCTAAAAAGCATTCATTTGAATTCTGTGGTTTAGGGGCAAAAGAGCAAAAGCTAGAATTTTGAAGCAGGACTGCATTCTTGAAGTTGTTTAACCAGATGTTTTGATGGGGCAATTAAGGTGATTTACCTGTGCATTCTTAATAGCAGAACACATTAGTTAACCATTGCTTGATGTAAGGCATTACTCGGGACGAGTAATGATTCAAGTTTGGGGGTTTGATAACTCTTAAAATAAGAGTTATAGGATATCATTTTTGGATTGAATTGTCATATTTTATCTCAAATTATCTTATAAATACCCTAGCTTTCATTTAGTTTGCTCTAAGTTTAATTTTGAAGTAGTAAAATTCTTATTAGAGCAAGATTATTATAATTAACGAGTTTAATGTGATTGATTTAGGGTTTAATTTAAGGACTTTTGAAGATTTTGAGCAGCAGTTTTATAACAGTTTGCTGGAGCAAACCTTGCAATTCGGGCCAATACAACTTTCGCACGTGAGAAGATTAATTCATTAAATGAGGTGGCAAATGTCAGATGACTCAGCCTATTTCAGCCAATGGGAGTTGGCCATTTTATGGGTCATGTCTAATTAGCCCTTATTTGCACAAACTACGAGATATTTAGGGTTGGGCAGCCATTTTTAGAGAGGGGAGAAAATAGGAGGTTGGAGAATCTTGAAAAACAGAGAGAAAAAGGAGGAGAGCTCCGATTTTGGAGGCCATGGACGAAAGTTTTCCATAAAATGAAGGTTTCTCCAGGAGATTCAACGCCGATGCTGAGCCAAGCTTTTTGGGGCAGCTTTCCGTCTTCTTCTTGTGCAGTTTCTTCTTTCCTTTAGTTTTTTCTCTGCAATATTTCTGTTATGTCTACATTTCGATTTCTTTTCTGTTTTTCTTGCATTATGAACTAATCACCTTTAAGGTGAGGATTAGGGGTTGGATGTTTTGATTTATTTTACAACTGAATACATTTCATTTAGCTCAATCTGGTTTTTAAGAGTTGTTTATTTCTTTAGCACAATTTCCTCTGGCAAACTATTTTGTTGCAGCGTTTCTCTGATTTCTGGGAAGATTAGGTGAAGCTGATAGCTTAAGAACCACATTAGCCTCGTGTTAGGGTTAGTAGCTAGCTAAGTGAGGAGATTAGGGATAATCACTTACCTAATGCACACACAATACAGTGGGTTAATTATCGCGGGAGTAATGGGAATGAAACAACGTATTTCTGGTGATTCGGGAGAATGCCGTGTGAGCTGTAGCAGATTGAGAGAATGAATATGTGTTTAAGTTGTAGAATCGATTAAAGCATGAAACTACCCCTAATCCGAGCCTGTCAATTAACTCAAAGTACAAGTTTAGTTATTCTCTGTTTTTTACATTTACTCTGTTATCTCTGTTTTAGCATTTATTTTGTTCCAGTAATTCCGAATTATTTTATTTTGTTTCCGTGATGAATTTAAATGGTTACCAATTGAGTTTATTGAGAATCAAGTTGTGGTAAATTAGTAAATTACTAGTCTCTGTGGATACGATAATTTACTTACCACTTGCTACAAATGAATGTGTACACTTGCGCATCAACATCCTAATATTGCTGACTCATTCATATCACTGTAGCAAGCGTGTCAATTGCCTTATCAATAGGTGGTCTATATAGAAAACCCAAGTGATTCTCGATGGTCTATTGGGTTGCATCCTCCAAATAGAGAGTACGAAGATCATATTAATGACGTTGAGCTAGGTGACATAATTTTAAACTATAGCAACTCTAGCTACATTCATGCTACTAATGAATCTAATGAAATAGATGAGGATAGTTCAATATACGTTCGCACTGATTATGATGGCCTTTGGATCGAAAATGAAAATGAAGCATAAATGGTATAACTTTTTGCACTGCTAAATTTAGATGTTGAGACGTTTGATGTTTTTATTATTTATATTTCAATCCACTAATGTACTATGTTTACTTGACAAGATCTCTTCTAATGCATCAATACTCTAGTGATGATGACCACATACCACTTGGTAGTGATGATGAGACAGGGATGATGGTATTCAGTAGCCTCCTAGTCAGCGACCTACTCATGGTGCAACCATGTGTTCGAGCTTGCACAAATAAGAATTGATGTTGATCGCAAAGTTGTCCAATACAATGCATTTGGACTGTGGAATGGTAAGAATGCCACAAAAATGATCAGCTATATCGAAACGTGTGTACGACACCACATTCCAATTACATATAACTCATGGCCTGAAGTCCAAGAGAGTTGAAAGAAAAAATGTATTCTTGCATTGAGGTAATATATATATATATATATATATATATGTTAGTTCACTATCTAATTAAATATAATATGTTGCTAGTTTCATTGACATATACTTATATATTATCTTATATTTGTCAGCATTCATTCGTAATAGATCCTAAATCCAAAAAGGATATATTGATTAAAGCTGGAGTTTCATTCTGATAGTTTAAGAGCATTTTGAGAACCAAATATATTCTTTCATTTCAAGATATGCCAGACTGCTTAAAGTCTCCACAACTAGTATATAACCATATCGAGCAACCTCATTGGGATGCATTCATTAGTACCGTTTTATCTTAAGAGTTTCAAGTAAGTATTAGAATATGATTTTTTTGTTCGTAAATATTTAGATGAAGATACTAATTAACTTGTGTTGTGCTATACATATGTGATGTAGAAATTATGCAATTTGCAAAAGGATAGATGTTCCAAACACAAATACAACAATAGGCTTGCTCGTACGGGATATGTGAATTTGGTAGAAGAGTTGGTATGATTTTCTTTGTGAATTTATACACTAATATGTGATAGAGAGCTTGTCGAAGGCTCAATCAAATACAATTTATAATTACTGATCTAAAATTAACTACTTGTAGTAATTATTAGTGAACCGGGTTGAACTACAGGGAACATAATGAATTAAATTTCTATTATTTGAATTTCTTATTGACACGGACTGACATGGACTAGGGGGAGTTAAACATGAAAGAGACAGAAGGATTGAGAGTAGTAAAGATAAAGACAACGATCTCACCTCAGGCACCGATTTGAGATAAAACTCGGTAACAATGTAATTTTTTATCATAGATAACCAACACAAAATCTAATTAGCAGTTCATCACCTAATCGACTTGCCGGAACAGCCGGACAACCCTCTAAGTAAGCTTAGATCCCCTAAATCAATTAACCCAACTTAGCATCGAGTCAACAACCTAACTAGCCCCAATTAGCTAGGCACGATAGTGTTCTGTGCTAACGTTGCTAGCCGCTTTAAGTTCAAGGGATTGATTAAGACAAACTAATTAGATTAGACATGCATTCCTAATTTAACTAATTCGTTCTCTTGATTCTTAGGTCCTATAGTGCAAACTACACGGGGAGGAAGCTCCCTACTATGCAAACACAAGCCAACCCTACTACTACCTTAGACTAACAATTACAAACACATTCGATGTGAGTAGGTTGTTAGGCACCTACAAACATGCTCATACTACTATTGTTAAAGCAAGAATCAAGAGATAAGAAACATGCTAATCGATATTTGAGCTATCCATTACTTTAAACTAGCCTAAAGCACATACTCGATGCGTATAGAGCATCAATCTAACTACGAGCATGCAAGTTATTAAATTAAGATAAAGGAACAACAAGCTACAGTAAAGCATAAAGAATTTAAGCAAAATCTCACAAAAATTACAATGTACCGTTGTTTACAACTCGAATTGGTGTCAAAAAGGCTAGCCCAATATCGAAGAAATGTAGCCCGACACTTAGATTTGATGAAAAGCTCCTAATCTATCCTAAACTAAGAAAAACAGTAAAGAATGGAGTGAGAGAAGCCTATGACGGCTGTACAAAAGCAGACTTAATGACCTAGAGGGAGAAGATTTCTTTTATAGAAATCGAAGTAGCGTTGAGACACTACAGCGTACAGCTTCTCGACGCTACCCTTAATCAGACCAGCGTTGAGGGGGGATTGCCACAACTTCGACTTGCGCTCCCTGTAGTAGTGTCGAGATGTTATGGATAACATCTCGACTCTGTCATGCATCCATGCGTTCTGTCATTTATCAGCATTGAGACGCTCTCATCAAGGTCAAAATGGTCATTTTACTTATATTCTTTACTCGGTTGCTCAAATGACCTCCAATTTTGCTCGTTTTAACTTCGTTTGGATGTAATTGCTCCAAAATACTTCTCTTGCTCAAATTTCTACAAAATGATCAATTAATTACATCAAAATTATCAAACTAGCACAAATTAGGCACAATAATATATGACTATTTTGGTCCTATCAGTATGCCATTTTTACTTATTTATTACTTAGATGATTACATTTTTTCGTAGAATAAAGAAGGAAAAGTAGAAATTGATGCAGATCGAGCTATTCTATGGAAACATGCTTGACAAGGAAAGGATAGAGAATTCTTGAAATTGCAGTCAAAATTGTAAGTAATTGTGTTTATTATTTATGTCTTAATACGATATACTATACTCATAAATAATATTTTTACCTTTTTAAATTCTAGGACAAGCTAGGCAAAGATCCAAAAAATAAGAATGATGATATTTTGACGAAAGCATTAGATACTGCTAAACACTCAGGACGTGTAAGAGGTGCAGAAGGCTTAATTACACCTTTCTTTTTCACAAGGCCATTCCATCAATTCCAATGTCTAATGTGGTGAATGATGATGAAAAAAGTTGGAAGAAAGAAAAGAAGGAACTTATGACGTAATATAGTCGAATGACGAAACGCATGCATGATATGAATGATGAAAAAAATAGTGGCAAACGAACTCCGTTGTCAGATAGGGGTAGTTGCCTACTAGAAGCACCAAAAGCTTCGATGCCTAATGAAAAAGTTGATTATGTAACTCTTCTTTAAATTTTCATTAAATGTGGTCTATGGATTATTTGATATAAATACTAAATGATGGTTTAAATATACTTTGTAGGAAAAACTTATGATTTAGTTATTGGCAATATCAAAAATATCATGGCATCAAAAATTGTTTATGAGAGGATAAAGTCTCATGAAGTTTTGTATTGGGTACCCCTCACATCAAACAATGTGCAAGTACTCATAACTCTTGTATCGAACTTTAGTCTCTATTGTCCATACTTGTAGCTGGGAGTATTGAAACTGTTTTCAATGAAATTTGCTCTCATGTTCCATGGCCAAAGAGTCTTGTCATCGTAGATAAAGAAGAAAAGGTAACTTTATTTGGAGAGCACTCGTTATTGTTAGATTAATGTCTATTTGTTTTAATATATAACATTATTTACATAGAAACGTAAGAAAACTCATCGTGAGCTAACTACGTTAAAAGAGAAGATACCTAAGAATGACGTGTCATGATTGTAAGTGCTAGTAACAATTAAATACATGCTTATATTTTTAGATGACATGAAAGATGAGTATTTAGATATCCCAATACCTAAGTATGTGTTTGGCTATAATTTCAACTTTCACTTGATGAAAGACAACATGAAGCAGTTATGCATGATGAAGGAACTAACAGTCTCAGTTATATCGACTTATATCACATAAGTAGCATTTAATTTAGTCAAATATCATTAATTTCCTTGTATCTTTTTAAATTTAATATGTTTTTCGTTAATCTTAGATACTTATGCGAATCTGAGCCAATCATCTTATAACAATATGTATTCCTTCAACTATCGTTAATTTCACATGGCTCATGACCTGAAGAACAATGTTCTCGATTCCTATGTAATAGACTAAGAGAGATTAAGAACAAATTATTGATATGTTCTTGTAATCCAGGGTAAGTATGCAAAAACATGTCATTATCAATTTCCTTGTATCTTTTTGTTTATATTCTAATTTTATTGGCTGATCATTGTATATTTAGAAACTACTGGATGTTGGTGGTTATATCAATGAAGAGTTCCACAGTTTGGTCGATCGACTCCTTTGAACATCCTATTTGCGACTATGTGAAAACTATAGTTAATACGTAAGTATATAATTATTTTAGCATATGTATGTTTTTTTTATTAAAATAATTATTAATTTATTTTCATTTTTATTTGTACATAGGGCTATAAGAATATTTTATGCTCAAACAAATATTAGAAGTACAACTTTTAATTGGGTAGCTGTTTAGGTAATCATTTCAATTTATTTTTTTACTATCATTTTGTTTGTGTATGAGTCTGCTTATTACACGTTTTAAATTATTTTATATAGTGTGCTAAGAAATCAGGTAATACGAAGTGTCTGTACTACACTATGAAGTTTATACGAGATATAATAACCCATAGAAACAGAGTGATTATTGATGTGGTACAAATTTGATCTTATTTTTTAACTTTTTTCTTTAATGTATTATGTACACTTATTTGTTTTCAGTTGACAAGAGAAGGTAAATTTAGCCAATCGGAGTTCGACGAGATTAGAGTTGAGTTGTGTGATTTCGTAGGCCAATATATGTGATGATTCTTTATTAACATTACTTGTCTCATATATTAGCGTATTTAAACAACTTTCTTGATATAATACGTTTAGCTTATTAGTTAGTTTATGGAAATTTATAATTGATTCATTTGTGATTCTGTTTTTGGATGAAATATGTAGCTAGCTATGTAATTGTTGAGTTACAATTGAATTGTTTGCCAATTTTGTGTGAAATGTAAGTTGATAATTGCTAGCTAGTTGTGAAAATGCGAATTTGATAGATTTGTACGTATAAATGCATATTGTAGAAGAGGGGTGAAAAATATCCAAATTTTTTATATTTTTTTCAAATATGTATAGTTGACGGTTAAGAAACGACATCAAAACCATTATAATTGATGAATTATATCCGTCAACAAATATGTTATATTTGACAGCATGCAACATCAACTATAGTTATTGATGATGGCTAAAAGACGTCAAGATAGGTTTATATTGACGACCAACTCGTATCAATAAAAAGGGTATTATTGACATTTTTGTATGAATGTTGACAGTGGAAAAACATCAACTATACCCTAGTTAACGATTCAGAAACATCAATAAAGATGTTATTCTTGATAGATTTAGGTCATAGTTGATGGCTAATACATGTCAATGTTCATATTGTTGATGGTCAAAATACGTCAACAAAGACATAATCGTTGACGTGCATTGGCTGTCAACTAAACTAGATATGTTGACGTTTTATATGTGTTGACACTACCATTATTGACGGCTAAAAAACGCCAACAGAAGTGATTGTTGAAATTTTTTAGCCGTCAATAAATGCCAAATTTCTAGTAGTGTGTGGGGATAATGATGTTCCTATGCTGTTTGGTGGATTATGGACTAGTTCTGATTTCATACTAATGGGAAATTCAATCACCAAATGTTCATTGATTTAGGAAGATTTGATAATGCCCTTTGTGTTTATGTTTTAATGTGTATCGTAGGCTGTGTTTCAACATTATTATTGTTGTTCTGCATCAGTACATCAATTTGGTTAGTATGTATATCAATGGGTAGCTCAATTACCTCATGATTTGGTTTAGTAGTAGTTTGATTTTGATTAAGCCTTTCTTCATGTGGTGGTTGATAACTCTTATTTAAAAGGGTTATTTAGCTCCCAACTCAAATTTATTCCTTGGGAGATTGAACTACGTTAATGCTTTTTATGCTAAATATAGCTAAAATTATGTAAAAATAAGTCGAGCATGTGTTGTTACCCATGATGTGCTAAATTAACTTATTTGAGTGTAAAAATAGTCATTTTTAGTATAACTTAAGTGTTTTTTGTGTTTTGTGCAGAATTTGTGGAAATTCCTAGTTGCGACCGCAAGGAAAAACACTATGCGACCACCTAGTACCAAATAATTGGTTCAACGAGGAATTCATGGTCAAAATGATTCGAGTTATTTTTTCAACTTTCTCCCTCAACTGACTACAAGAGTCAATGGTCAAGTCCTCTACATCTTTTTCGGCAACAACCCTCTCTTTTGAGAACTATAAAAGGTGCCTAATTCATCACTTTGAAGGAGAGTTGGAGAGCTAGATCGTAAAACCCTAGGAGGAGAGGAAGAAACCCTAGAAATTTGTCAAAAAGTGAAAACTCATTGTCGACTGCCCAGATCATATTCTAGCAACCTATTTGGGAGTTTAGGTTTGTAAAAACTTGATTCCCCTTGAGTAATGAAGAATCAAGTTAGACTGAGAGGCTTTCTAGAGAATTTTCTCTTCTCTTTTTCGAAATTACCCTAGTCTTTCTTCTACTTTCAGCTTTTATTGATTCTATCATTATTGTTTCTTTTGGCATTTATTTTGTCAACATGATTTCCATTTCAATAAAGTACTTCTATGTTTCAACTTTCATTATGAGATAAATCTTGGGATTCAAATGTGTAGATGCCCTAAGGAGATGAATCTAGCTTAATATGTAGTTTCGTTTGTTGCCTAATACTCAAGTGTAGTTTGGTTTATTGAACTTAAAGTTGATTGTAAGTTAAATTGGCCACTTAGGTTTGCATGTTAAGTTAAAGTTCAATACTGAAAAGGTTGAGTGTAACGGATGTCACAAAACCAACATTGGAAAAAGGGCCTAGATAACGACCCTAGATATAAGGCAACGTCTATGGAACCAAAATAATTGTGTGCTGAATAAACTAAGTTCTAATTATCCATAAACATATCAGTTTAATTGCTTATAATCCTAAAGCGTGCTTTAAAATAAAGGCTAAATAGGAGTATAATTCGGTACACTACACATCCTTGGCCTTTTTAAATTTCACTTTTAGCATTTCAAACGCCAACTTCTCATACTAGTTTTTTGGTTGCCACAAGTTTCATTTTGACATTGTTTTTCACTAAACACACTTTCGAATTCACACTAGTCTCTGAGGGATCGATATACTGGAATTCTTCTAGATATTACTGCTGACAGTGTATACTTGCACTCACTTCGCCAACTCACTCTCTCTTTTACACATTCAACCCTTCAATTTTATTTCAATTCAGCTGCTCATCAAGTTTTTAGCACCATTTATGGAGTCTAGTTTATTTAAAATTTGTTTTAGTGAAAATTGTTGTCAGATTGCAACCACAACATCTCTTTCTCAGAAAGTTTGACTTTGGTTTGCTTTTCTTTGTAGGTTAAGGTTGATGTATGGGAAAAGCCCTTTCCCTTTCCTCGATGAAGACGAGAACAAAGGAAAAAGAAGAAGGAACAACAAGAGTTGATTTTGCAAGACATTCTTGATCGGGGAGCCGTTCATTCTAAATAACTTCCAATAGACCTGCCTGTAGACGATCCTTCAGTTAATCCTAACAGAAGGGGAGTACACCAAAATGGAGTTTTGATAGGACTCATTTAGTGCTATCTTTTACTTATGATTTATGCTAGTTTTGGTAGAAAATTGTGAACTTTTAAGTATTTTATGTTTATTTTGTACAAACCAAGCTTGGGGAGAAAAATTGAGTGCTCAAGGGTTAATTGATGACTTTAGGCATCAATTAAACCATTTTGAAGATCCAAGAAGAGAATAAGTGGAGTTTTGGCAAAAGAACCAGAGAGGAGAGCTTTTAGACCTATAAAATGGCGTTTAGATGCCACATTTGAAGTGCCAAACCTAACAGCAAGTGTCGAGACACTGCCCTGTAGCGTTTAGATGCTCAAAAGGTGTGCAAAGTGGTATTCCTTTTGGAGAGCGTCTCGACACTACTCAGTTGCGCGCGTGTGAAATGCCGTGTTTGGTACAACGTCAAGATGCTTTCCCTAGTGTCTTGACGCTGCGATGAGAGACAGTATTCTTTTTGATCCAAAGGCAGGCCATTCTAAGGGTCGAAGCCCTATTCTCAATTCCATACCATAATTGAGGGTATTGGGAGTGATTGTGAGCATTTTTTAAGCGGATTGGAAGACCTTGGAGCTTGGGTTCGTGGGTGATCGCCTCGAGAACACAAGATTGTCCTTTGTTTGCATTACTCTTCCCTTTTCCTTTCAATTGTAGTTAATTTAGTGGCTGTAATTAGGGATTTCTAAGCTGTAATTGTATGATTCTTAATATTCTTATCCCAAATTACTTGGGTTTAGTTGTTAAACATTATTTTATGCTTAATTGTTGGAAACTTGGATTAATTGCTTAGTTAATAGTTTTTATTGCTTTTGTGATTATGAATTTTTTTTTTTTTTTTTTGCATTTAGAGTTTAATGTCTTTAATCAATGTTTTAAGGAGGTTTAAAAGTGGTAGTTAATTAATTATTCGAGTGACAACGGGAATAGTGGTTAGTTAATTGTAGTTTTGAGAAGATTAATTCACTAAGCCTTGATTAATTGATTCGTTTACTAGTGGAGACTTGACGGAGAAAAGCTAGTTTAGAACTGAATGCATGACTGATAATTACTTGGACACGACAGTGAAAAGGGAAATCGTCAGAGGTTTGTAATGAAGGATTCTAATGCCTTATATGATTTAGCTAGCAATAGGGACACCTAGATTGGTTAATAGTACTCTTGAGATTGGAAAAGACTGACATGAGAGTCCATGTCTTTAGATCTTTTAGACTTCTGAGTTCATTGTCTAATTAGCTGTAATTGTCTGTTTAATTGAGTGTGTTAATCCCATACCCAAGTCTATCCTTGTGTTTGTGTCTCCCATTTATTTTCTTGCATTTATTTTCCTATTTTTAGTTTAGTATATCCTCTTTTGGGTTGTGATCTCTAAATAAAGCTCAGTGAGAGTACTTATGGTACTTAATTGAATTAAAACCAATCTCCGTAGATATGATATTTGGTAGGAATACTGTTTTATTATTACTTCGATCGTGTGTGCTTGCATGTACACTGAACAAGTTCAACAACTGATAACTCTCCAAATGAGAATTATTAGCTAGTCTTTTATGCCTAAAATTTTCTTTGTTTAAGTAGAATGTTAGTGTTTTTATGTATAAGTTCCCTAAATTCATTGTTCAATGTGAGTAGCTTCTTGGGAGGTCTTGAATTATTGTATTCATGTAATTGTGAGTTGTCAAGGCATTAAACCATGCTAATTTGGTGTTGCAAGGTAAAATTTTGAGGGAGCACTCTTCCAGCAGAGGAATTGCTAGAGTAAGGATTCAACATCTCAGGTACAGAAAGATGACACGTCAATCATCACATGGGAAAAGTGTTTAGTAATTGAGCTGGCGTTAACTGACCTAATCGGTGTCAACCTCCAATGAGAAGCCACCACGCGTCCTGTTGACCTATTCAACCCTGAAAACGTATAGAGATGAGGCTATAAAAGGGAAGTTGACCTAAGGAAAAAAAAGGAGAACAAATAAAGAAAAAAGGGCAGACTATCTCCTTTTAGAAGACAATGTACTAGGGTGTTAGATCGTGGCTCCCTTGGCTCAGCTATTCCATAATTTCTGCTCTTTATTCCTTGTTTTTGACTCACTTGTTTTTCATTATATCTTGTATTTCCAGTTTGTTAGTTAATTGTTTATTGTGTTGTCCACCTTGAAGCATGAATTGATCATCTTTGGGTGAGGATTAGGAACGTTGTTTTTTGAAAGATGCGGACAATTGCTAATTCGAACCTGTTTTACATACCTTTCTACATGATCTCTTTGCGTTATTTTTTTTAGCATTTTCTGTGTTTTATTGCGTTGCTATTGCGGTTGTTTTCCTAAGCATGATTAGATTAGTTTGTCACTCAATTTTATCCTGTTACCTTATTGAGTCACTAAAAATTAGATTTAGCTTAGTAATTTTTCTTGAACTAATCCCTGTGGATAACGATAATTTACTTATCACTTATTGTAATTATTGTGTACACTTGTACGTCCTCATGTAAATCTTTCGAACAATTAAACTACACATTAGAAGGCAACAAGTTTGTGGCGCTGTTGCTAAGGATTAGTTTGAATTTTACTTTTCTTGAACTGATTTTTGGTGAATTGGAGCTTAATTGAGTACTGAATTAGTTGATCTGTTTTTGTTTCAAGTACTGGCAGCTGTGCCTGAGCGAATTCTCTGATATGGACTTCGACTTAGACCATGAAATTGAGAGAACGTTTCGTAGGAGGAGAAAGAAACGAAGGGGTAGAAATAATCCAATAGATCTACCACTACCTCTTTTATCTCCTATACCACTTAGAGAGAATGTAACATTAAAAAACAGCACCCACATGAACTCGAGAGAAACCAGCCAGCTGAGGCAGTAAATCAGGTTGGAAACCCTGACCTCTTAGCTAATGATAGGGAGAGATCCATTAGAGCCTATGTAATTCCCATGATTAATGAATTAAACCCTAGGATAGTTAGGCTAGAGATTGAGGCAATAAACTTTGAGATGAAATCGGTAATGTTTTAAATACTGCAAATCATGGAGCAGTTTCATGGTTTACCTTCTAAAGATCCCCTCTTACATTTAAAATCTTTTTGGGAGTGTTCATCATTCAAGGAGTTTCAAAGGATACACTTAGGTTAACCCTATTCCCTTATTCCTTGAGAGATGGAGCAAAAGCTTTGTTGCAAACCTTTGCTCCGGGCTCTATTAGCTCTTGGAATAAGAGCTATGATTGAGCTTTTAATGTTATTATTCTTTGGTATCTTATGCATTTTTTACTATTTTAGCTCTTAGAAACCCCATGATTTGGTGTTTTTATGTATTAATTGTCACAAAGTAATTGTGAAGTACCTTTAGGCCATTGAAGTGCATTTCCTTGCTGAATTATATTGTTTTTGACCTTACAGGGGCTTTTGGTAGGTTGAAAATGGCTAAGTGTGGAAAGCTAAGCTTTGGAGTACTGGAGCTATACAAATGTTGAAGGATCAAGCTAGATGGAGCATTTTCTGATAGCAGAGTGTAGATTAGGCACGTGTGAGATAGTTCATTAATTGAGCTGGACAATTTTTTGCCATGTGGGTTGTTGAGAACTAATGAGAAGCTACCAAACCTCCTTGCCTTGTCTATTCAGCCCTTATTTCAATAAGAAAGGGATATAAAAGCTTGTTTTGCCGTTTAGGGTAGGAGTAGAGACAACTTTGGGGAGATTTTCGAGAAAGGATAAGAAGACCCACATTGGGAGGTGTTCCTCTTCTGGAAGGGAGCTGGAACCATCAAAGAAGAGCTATTAGAGGTTTTCCCATATGTTATTTCTCCATTTTCTTTTCTATTGTACTGTTTTACATTGTAACTATTTTAGTATGTTAGGAGTTGTAATCACTGTTTTATTACTTTCTTTTATGCTTAGTATGAACTAATCACCCTTGGAGTGAGAATTAGGGGATATTATGTTTATTCAAGTTTAATGAATGAGTAATTTCTTGCAATTGCTTCACTCTTATGCTTTGTGTTTTACTCTTTAGCTGAAATTTGTTTGGCCACCTCATCTTAGCATTGTTTTTTCCAACTTGGAAAAGGGAAGAGTAAATCGATTTCAAAGCATAACACTAGTTCTGATTAAGAGCTTGCTCTTAGGTGGTTGAGAAGATTAGGGATAGTCACTCACCTAGTGTTTATAGCTAGGAGCTGATTTAGGGTGTTTAATGGAAATTAATCATCTATTTGCAAGGAAATCTGGGAAGATTTCGCGAGTTTAGCTGTTTTGGGTGTTGAAGCAAGTTTAGACCTCCAGTATTAAGTTTGATGAAGCATAATTTCACCCCTAATTCAATCCCCTTTTTACTGTTTTGGTTTAAAACGTGTGTTACCGTCTCTACTGTCTTTTTAGCTATTCAAGCATACTTTTGAGAATTTTGTTTACTTTATGTCATTTAAGTTTAGTTGCACAAATTTATGTTGGTAACGTATCACCTCACTAAACCCAACCCAAGAATTGTAAATTTTAGTTAACTAATCCCTGAGGAGAACGATATAAAATATACTTATCACGTGCTGCATTAGACTGTGTACAATTGCACATTATGAGTGTTTTATTGAAAATTCCATTTACTCTACTAAGCAACAAGATCCATTACCTCTTGGAATGAGTTAGCCAAAAAATTCTTGATAAAATACTTTTCTCCCACTACGAATGCCAAGCTTAGAGCTGAGATAATAACATTTAGGCAATTCAAAGATGAATCCTTCGGCGAAAATGGGGAAGGATTAAGGACTTGTTAAGAAAATGTCCGCACCATGGATTACATCACTGTATCCATATGGAAACATTCTATAATGAGTTGAATTTAGCCACTCAGAGCATGGTCGATGCCTCAGCAAATAATGGTGCTTCGCTGTCTAAAACTTTTAATGAGGCATACAAACTATTTGAGAGAATATCAACTAATAATTGCCAGTGGTCAGATGCGAGGAACAATTCATGTAAGAAAAATAAGGGAGCGTTTGAAGTTGATGCTCTATCATCCTTAAGTGCTCAAATTGCTTCAAGGAAAAATATCTTGAAGAATTTGTCTATGGGAAATGTGACTCAGAATGTTGCAGCAGCGAACTAGGTCGCAACAGAGTCTTGTGTGTACTGGAGAGGGAAATACCTTTGAGTTTTGCCTAGGTAATCTTGATTTTATGTATTATGTTGTTAATCGGAATTGGCAGAACAATAACCCTTACTCCAGATCCTATAATCCAAGTTGGAGAAATTATCTAAACTTTTCTTGGAATGGACAAGGAAGTGCTTCACAAGGCCTCCAAGGACAATAGAGGATGAAATATCCCCTAGGATTTGGTCAACAAATCCAATAGTACACATAACCACTTCAGAAGCCTGTCACTTAGCCTCTTCTTGGAACTACTCTAGAGAGTCTTATGAAGGAATATATGACCAAAAATGAAGCAATCATTCAAAACCAGCAAGCATCCTTAAGGAATTTAGAGATACAAGTTGGATAATTGGCTAGTGAGTTGAAGGCCAGGCCCCAAGGGAAGTTCCCTACTGATACTGAGATTCCTTAGAGAGAAGGTAAGGAGCACGTACAAGGGGTTGAATTGAGAAGTGGCAAACTTCTTGCTGCAACAAGAGATTTGAGCAAGAAAAAGCAGAAAATCAAGGAATCTGTTGTACAGGCTGAGGCAGAATCTGATGAAAAGCATACTAAGGAAAAAGAGTTAGAGATTGAGGAAATTGAGGAAGCACAAAGGACATCGACTTTTGAGTCAGAAAAATGTGGATCCATTTCTACACCGGAGTTTAAACCACTCCCACCACCTTTTCCCTAAACACTAAAGAAAAGAAATCAAGATGCTCAGTTCAAACAAATCTTTGAAATCTTTAAACAACTGCACATAAACATACCATTGATTGAGGCTTTGGAGCAAATGCCCAACTATGTGAAGTTTCGTAAGGATATCTTGAAGCTTTGGGGAGCATGAGACAGTCTCTTTAACAGAAGAATGTAGTGCTATCTTAAAGAATCGACCCCCTCCCAAGGTAAAGGATCCGGGATCCTTTACCATTTCTATTTCTATAAGAGGTAAGGGGTTAGGCTGAGCTCTTTTTGACCTTGTAGCTAGCATAAACCGTATGCCTTTATCTATTTATCAAAAATTGGGCATAGGGGAGGCTAGATCAACTACAGTGACTTTGTAGCAAGTCGATCAGTCCATTACTTACCTTGAAGGCAAGATTGAAGACATCTTGGTGCAAGTAGATAAATTCATCTTCTTGGCTGACTTTATAATTTTAAATTACGAAGCTTATAAGGACGTTCATATCATTCTGGGGAGGCCCTTTCTAGCAACGGGAGAACCTTAATGGATGTCTCGAAAGGAGAACTGATAAGAAAATAAATGTTCTATGCAACCATAAGAGAAGTCTACACGAAGAATACCATCTCCAACTAGCTCAATCAAGCTCAAATGAAGCTCATATTCAAATTCAAGGGAAGTCAACACCAAATTCAATTCAATCATGAGGCAATCATTATGCCACAAGGTCTAATGACAAGAGCTAGAGCTAAAAGTCTTTAAGAAACATTGAATTCTCACCTCCAAGCTAAGGTGTCTACACAAAGTAAAGAGTTGCATCCTTTTAAGATTGATAATGCACCTTTTCAACCAAGAGTGATAATGAATCTAAAAGTCTAGATTCATTCACATCTTTAATGTATCATGCACCTATTAAATTCATGTATTATATTTAATTTGGGTCATGTATGGATTTGAAAGGTTAGGGGCTGAATTTAGACTACATAGGTGAAGGGTTGTGTCCTTTCATGGTGTCTATTCAATTAGTATAAATAGGATTGTCATTTTGTCATTTGAACACAAGTTGAAGTTGAATGAAATCTCATATTTGAGTTTAGTATCTCTCAAGGTTTATGCTTTCTTTGCATTCTTGTGTTAGAATGCATGTTTATAACTTTCAATCTAGTTTGATCCATTAGATTGTTGAGAGTTCGAAATCTAGAAGATAGGAACAAGTTCTCCTTTCTTCTTGATCATCGATCACATTTTCCAAGTAAAAATCTTTTTAACTTTCTTAGGGTTGCTTATCATCCTTTTAATGGGGTTTTCTTATTATTGTTGTGGTGGGTTCACCTTGAATAAGGGGAGTTCTCAAGCGTAATTGAGATAGTTCATTTTATCAAGAACTCACAATGAGAGTGGACGACCAGGAGGTTAAATTCAAAGTGTTCGAGGCAATGAAGTGCCTGAGTGATTCAGAAGAATGCTCTCTCATTCAAGTTCTGGATGATGATGTCAAAAAGGGGTTTGCAAAGGAAATGCTGAAGCAACATACACAAACATTTGGTAAGGTTTCAGGGGATGAGTTTGGAGTTACCAGTTTAGAAGAAGAGTTAGAAACAATTTGTGAGATCTCTATTTTCAAAAGGGCTTTCGAATCCCTAGATTTGGAGGGGAGGAAATCTCTTCCCATGTAACCATCCATCAAAGAGCCGCCGAAGTTAGAATTGAAACCTTTGCCTACCCACCTTAAGTATGCTTATCTTGGAGAGAAAAAAACATCATCGATAATTATATTAGCAGGTCTATTGCCAGAGGATGAGGTTTTGTTGCTAAATTTGTCGAAGTACTACAAAAAAGTAATTGGTTGGACTATTGTTGATATTCAAGGTAGAAGCCCATTATTTTGTATGCATAAAATTAATTTGGAGGATGGAAACTTCATATCAATTGAGCAACAGAGGAGACTCAACCCTATCATGAAGGAAGTAGTTGATAACTTGTAGAAATACAAGTTATTCTATCTTTAGAATTAAGATCATTCTTGCTTTGAGAGCATTAAATTATGCTTTTATCGACTAATTAGTATGAAATTATGCAAAGTTAAGAAAAGAGAATCTATGCGTTGAACATTGAGAAATTGGTGATTTTATGTTGAATATTTTGAAAGATTGTTGATTATGTAGTTTGTGATCGGAGGGCTATGGGTGCAAAAAAAAAAAAGCCACAACCAATCCTAGACTTACCTTGCGATGAAAAAGAACTGGAAGCTTCAGCGCATTGAATGTTGTCAATATGAGAAGAATTATTTATCAAAGTAGGAACCACAGTCTGTTAGAATACGAAAAAAATTCTGACACATAATTGTGGAGGAATCTATTAGATCACGTGGAAACACTATGATTGGCTGAAGACTTATATTTAAGTTACATTACGGAAGTTCTAGGGGTTTTCTCTCTCTTCTGTTTTATGCTTCCTTTTTTTTCACCAAGTTTTCCATAAAGTTCTCTGGGTTTTGTGATTAGTTTTTTAGTCTGAAGTTTAATTCTGCAAGTTATATTTGAGTTGTAAATAGAATTCTTGGGTTGAGCCATTAAAGATAACACACATCTCCTCAATAGAGAATTAGATAATTCTCTCTAAACCTCTTCCCCTACAATCTCTTGTGGATTTTCTTTCAAAAGGCTCCGACAAGCCTTGGTCCTGTGTTCGAGTCATAGCCACGAAGACTTTGTGGAAGAGCTAAAGACCTGCCAGAAATATCTCCATATTTACTACAAGTAAGTTTGCTTAATCTTATTTTTTAGTTTAATTTTAAATATAATCAAAGACGATCTAATGCTTCCGCTGTGGAGTGAAACGTTAATTCTAAATATTGAACAACGTTAAAAGGTAAGAATATAACTCGAGTTGTTTGCAAGGTGATAGGACTAGAAAAGTCCTACTTTTCGTGCCTAATTCCTGCTAGTTCGTAAGTTTTTATGTGCTTAATTGATCATTTTCTAGGTAATCAAGCATAAGGAGTGCTTTGGAGTGTTTGCACCAAAACGAGGTTAATTTGGTATAATTTGGAGGTCGTTTGAGCAACCGAGCAAGAAGAACCAGTGAAATGACCGACATGCCCCTGAAGAGAGCGTCTCAACCCTACCCAGAAGCATCAAGACGCTTGCAAAGGCAGAATGTTAAGGAACAGGGCATCGTCTAAATGCTATAGCAAATTCGCGTCGCAAGTCTCCCCCGACACTACGAAACGCTGAGATCAACGCTAGTAGCGTCTCGACTCTACTTCAATTTGTATAAAAGCAAAATTTCCTTCATTCGATTATTTGCTCCATTTGTCTACTGGTATGAGACCGTTTTTGCTTAATTCTCTCTGTTTTCAATAGCTTTAGGATAATTTAGGTGTTTTTGTAGTGACCCATGGGGTCGAGAGTCATTTTGGAGATGACCGACTAGTTTGTAAAGCTAATTTGGGCTTGATTTATGTAAATTTTGTGAGATTTGAGTTCAATTTGTATATCTTTATTGTTTTAGCATGCTTTGTTTCTTGCTTTGATGATAGAATGTGAATGCATGTTAGAATTGATGATTGTCGCATGTTCGAGCGTTCTCTACTGGCTAGAATTCATTATCGCTATCAAATAGACTTCTTGAACGTTTAAGTAGCAAATAGGCCAAGTCATGTGTGCATAGTAGGGAGTTTCCTCCCCGTATAGTTGACATGATAGGCTTTAAAAACAAAGTAGCTAGTTGATTAATTAGGATTCAATTAATTAATTAGTTATAACCAATCTTCGTTGATAGTCGACTTGTCGAAGATCCTATCAAGATTAAATTTATAAAACCAAACCTCTAAGGGGCTGTTTGGGGCAAGAAGTTGCAGGGAGGAGTTAATATGTCTGGGGAGTTAGGAAGTCTGGGGAGTTAGAAAGTCTGGGGAGTTAGGAAGTCTGTGTTTGGGGTGCAGAGTTGTTTAGTCTGGAGTTAGGAAGTCTGTGTTTGGGGCAAGGAGTTGTAGGGAGTAGGAGTTCTGAAGTCTGTGTTTGGGGTGCAGATTTGTTAAACCTGGAGTTCTGAAGTCTAAGTTGATTTTATATAGTTTTTTTCTACAATTTATCAAATTTTCATTCTTAAGAATTTGTCCCCATAAATTCTAAGATTGAGATTTTTTGTTTTTATTAATTTATGTATATTTTACAAATTTCTTTAAAGTAAAAAAAATAATTTTGAACAAAATACCCCACATTCTTTTTTTCAATATATCTCACATTAATTATTTATTTATCTTGGATAGTTTTCAAATAAAAGAGTCTTACAATACTTTTTAAAATATTACATGTGATTTGGAAATATTTCAATCCATTAATTTAAAGAGATTCAAATAAACTTCAAGATTTTTACGTTTTTATTCTTTCAATTATAGAAATAATATAGATTTGTTTCCGTCAATCCTAAAATTGGGATTTTAAATTATATTATTTTATGAATATTTTATAATTTTATTAAAGACTTGTTTTCGTCAATTTTAAAATTTTAATTTAAGATTTGTTTTTCAAGCTTAATAAAATAATTTTTTTACATAATTTAAGATTTTATTTTTCTACATAATCAATGTAATAAATTATCTAAAGTTTGATTAATTTGAAAATAATATATTCTTTGAAGTTTTAAAATAACTAAGTTAAAAATAAAATATCAAATATTTATGCTATTTTAAAATAATTAAGTTCAAAATGAATATATATGTTTTTTAAAATCATTCAAAATGAATATTATACATACTTTTGTTCAAAATACTATATATTTATGTTATTTATTGTAATAATTTTATTTTATTAAGTTTGGAATGAGAAATTGTTTATCTTTTTACTTTGAATATGATTAGTTTGAAAATCAAAATTTTTTAATACGTTAATCTTTTTTAATACTAATTTTCTAAAATGTAATACGGGTTAGTTTAAAATATGTTTGTCTTATCTTCAAATCATAAAATTATATATATTTTTGAGCTATTAATAAAAAAAAAAACTTAAAAAAGATGAGATTGTTATTTGTTATAAGTAATTTTAGTTGAAACTTAAAAAAAAATTGTAGATGACAAATGGAGGAAGTGAAATAGGAAGATTTTTATCAATTAAAAAAATTGTTATGTAGTCTAAAACATTCTTATATAATTTATATTTAAAAAAATTAAAATTATAGAATAAAAGAAAAATATTTTTGTTAAAAAATTGATTAAAATTATAGAATAAAAAAATAATTATCTATATTTAATTAGTAATTAGTAACAATGATGAGAAAATTTATATAAAAAATAAAGAAAATTTTTCAAATTAAGAAATTAAAAAAAATAATGTAAATAAAATAGAGAGAGAAAGGAGAGGGGAGAAGAGAGAGAGGTATGAGTGAGGTGAGGTGAAGAAAAATGAGATAAGAAAGTTGTGGGACCCATAATGAGGAGTTGGGGAATGAGTTAATAAGTTTGTGGGGCCCACAATTGGGAATTGGAGAAGGAGTTAATAAATCTGTGGGGTCCACAATAGGAGTAAAATTATTCTTGGGCCAAACAAGGAGTTGGGGGGAGTTATTAACTCCTACAAACTTTACT
Source organism: Trichosanthes truncata (assembly GCA_033996785.1). Classification (NCBI taxonomy): domain Eukaryota; kingdom Viridiplantae; phylum Streptophyta; class Magnoliopsida; order Cucurbitales; family Cucurbitaceae; genus Trichosanthes; species Trichosanthes truncata. The sequence continues at coordinate 27,454,941 of JAWPNB010000004.1, read as the reverse complement.
CCCCCAACTCCTCAATCCAAACACCCCCTAAGTATTTTGCAATAATAGTGGCCAGGGTCATCCACAGGGATTGGAGTTCTTAAATTTAATTAATTACCATAATTACTTATGCCTAATTTTATTTATAGAAAACTAATTTTAAATTGGTTCTTTTTATATAAAAACATAAAATCTATCATATTATATACAAAGTTATGCCCACTATCACTCATGCTTAATGCGGTTGATTTAGGGAGTATGGAATGCTATCGTGCCTAGCTCTTAGAGTCAATTTAGGACTAAAACGATGCTAGGTTGAATTAGTCTCAAAAGGGATTAAGGCTTTAGGCAGCTTTTCCGTCAAGGTTAGTTAGGGGCTAAAGTGTAATTGACGCATGTTTCATGAGTTTCAATGACCAAAGTTACATATTCAACCTGATGATTTTTTCAAATTGGTGTCTATGATAAGATCGTTTATCTTTCTCTATCTTCAATTTTAGTCTTTTACCTATTTATGTCTCAAACCCCCCTTGTCCATGTCAATAAGAAATCCGATTAAAAAAAATTGATAATTGATTTCCTGTAGTTCGACCCGATCCACTATTAAGTACTACAAGTATTTAATTTTAGATAAGTAATTATAAATTGTATTGTATGAGCCTTTAACAAGCTCTGTCACAAGGCATTGCACCGGAAGGGTAATGCGCATTGGTCTGCTTGCTTAGATTTATTCGTATGCCTCATTTTACTGTATGTGATTCGTGGAAATAAGTGTAGCATTAGGCAGCCGAAGGCTTAGTCTTCACTTTATGTACTATCATTTTTACCCATTCGTTGCCTGTTTAATTTACTTTCACAACATTGTTTGTTTTCATTTCAAACCATCAACCATATTTTTGAATGCCTTGGTTACCAAATAGCACATTTTGAGTTGTTGTACTACTTTTTGAACACATCTTTATTAAGAAAATTTCTCTGTGGGTTTGACCTTGGAATCCTCCAAGTATTACTTGCTAGGCCATTGACTTATACTTGGGTCAATGAGCTAGGTGGCTTGTACAAATTGTGTGTGAATCATTTCATTGCCCAATTGCATATGATTCATTCCACTCTTCCATTTTTCACTTTGTTAGTACAGGCAAGCGTGGTTCTAGAGCTTTTTCATCTACTTATAATCCACACATTCACACCACGCAAACCAAACAGACCAACTATCCCAAATCCACCTTAGACATAAAAGGATCTTTCATAGGGAATAAAAAGGTTTTGAAGCTTCATTTCTGTAAAACCTTCCAGATAGGCATATATTAAGAGGTGTTATTAAGAGGTGTTATATCCCTCAAGGAAGCAACACGACAGCTGAGCCTGCTTTTTTCCTTGAATATTTATATTGTTATATGTTATTTGGAGTTTCTATTGCCATTTTTCTTAAATGCTTTCTTTACTTTCTGTTATTTACATTTCTCGCACTACACCAATTCCAACCTATTTTTTCACTGTTATTGGGACATGCACTTACACTTGCATTGCATTTTCATTTGTTTTAGAAAGCTATCCTTGTGGAGACAATCCTGGAGTACTCTCTTAGTATTACTTGTCGAAGACTAGTGTATACTTGCGCTAGCTCTTTGGGAAGTGGTTATTTGCAAAGTTAGCACATTTAATTTTATTAATTCAATTGCAGCACATTTTCTTCACTATTCTTCTATCATTCTTATCTTGGTATCAGCACAAAAACAAACCACAAACACAAACCACATAAACAACTAATCGTGTTTACATTAATGGTAGCATTGTCCATAGCCCAATACGAGTACATGGTTCTAACAAAAGAGGTCAAAGAGAAACTTGAGTTGAAACTGAAAGCAATCAAAGAGAGACTTTAGTTGAAAGGGTTGGTTTGAGAGCTGCTGAATATAAAATGCAAAGCTGATATATGGACAAATAGTCAAAAGTGCCTTGGATAAAAAAATCCAACACGTCATGAAAGGTCAAAACATATAAGTGTGATGTTTGACTTTGAACAAGAAGTGATTAAAGTGATTTTTGAAGTATTAGTTGGTAGGTGTTTTTGTTGAGCTGATTGATTGAGAATTAGCTCTAAAAATTACTATGATTTTACTCAGCTATGAAAATACAAAAATTGCCCTTAAATTTCACAAGACAATTATCAACTCTATGTGGCTTCTCTCTTTCGACTAGAGGCTTCTCTCCTTCAAAAGTTCTCACCATTGTAGCCTCATCTTATGGTAAAATAAGCCAAATTTTTCATTATTTCCTCTAGTAAGGTTTTGATTTTTTTCTCACTCCATTTTCACTACTATTTTCATCTTGTCTTTACAATTCAACAAAGTAGTTTTTTTTTTTTTTAATTTTTGTGATAACTCTTGTTTACAAGTGTTATTTAGTTCTAGACTTGAGTTTATTCCTTAGAATTTGATCATATATTGTTGTTCCCTAGGTTAAATATATCAAAATGAGGAAAAATCAAGTCAAACATGCATTCTCAACCATGAATTGTTGAATGAAGTACACTAGATGCAAAAAGAATCAATTTTGAAATACCTTAAGTGTTCTAGTGTTTTTATGCAGCGGTTGTGAATTTTCCTAGAAACGGTCGCAAAGCTGAAAATACCATACGACCGCATAGTTCTAGTAGAGAGATTGAGCGTGAATTCCAGATGGAAAATCTAGCTTCTCAACCCTAATTCGGCTGCCTGCCCTTGAAAGACTATAAAAGGCATCCATTACATCATTCAAAGGCGTCTTTTGTCTTTTACCTTTGGATCGATTATTCAGAAAGCCCTAGATTGTCAAACCCTATAATTTGGCTAAGGAAAGAGAATCCATTGTAGACTACCCAGATCTTAACTCAGCTACCTTTCCGAAAGATTGGGCTTGTAAAAGCTCGATCCTCCTTAAAAAAGGAAGGATCGAGATAGACTTAGAGACATTCTTGCAAGTTTTTTTCATTTTCTTGAGATAGCTTGTGATAACGCTCATTTATGAATGTTACTTAGCCCTAAGAACTAAGCTTATTGTTTAGAAAGAAAGTGTTTATTATTCTATTTCATGACATTTAGAGTGAATTTAAGTAAAAAACAAACTTAGCATGTGTTTGAGACCTTGATTTTGTAAAAATAAGTAAATAGTTGTAAAAAGAGTCATTTTTTGTAAGAAAGTGCTAAGTTTTTGTATATTTGTATAGAGTTGTAAAAAGGACCCTAGATGTGCAAGCCATGCGACTACATTTGAAGGAAGAAAGAAAAAATCAACTAAAGCTGGGCAACATATATGTAATGCGCCTAGCATGCAGTCACAAATGGAACTAAATGATAGATTTTCCTAGAGTTATGGATATAATAGATTTTTGCATAGATTCTCCTACAAATCTCCTCAAATCAAGGGATTTCGGTTAGCTACAACTCTCACATTGACCTCGGTAGCTATCCCTAGACCTTGAGGTTTATAAAAGATGGCTCGAGCTTAAATTTCAAGTGAGCTCAGAGTCCTAATTTCTTTCTAACACTCTGCCATTCTTTTCATCTTCAACAACCACCACTATGAGTCTCTCCTAGTTTTGTTCATTCTCTAATTGGACATCAACTTCGAAAGAAGGAGGTGTAGACACTTGATTCTCCTTGAAAAAGGTTGAACAAGTTAAAGTAAAGGAATAATACTAGGGTCTTGTTCATTGTTTTAGCTTCTATTCTTAGTTCCCTTTTTAAGTTGTAAGTTACTGTTTTTAGTTTTGTTCAAACTTTGTAAGTTTTGTTTTACATTTGAACTTAAATTTCTAAGTTTGTATCTTCAGTTTTGTTTTTAATTCAAGTTGTTGTTCTTTTAATTCTATACTTCAAAGTGTATTCAAAGTTCATTTTTTCATTAAATTTTGTCTCTTTACTTTTGTACTTTTATTTTCTTTTCCATCATGAGCTAAACTTCTTCAAGGGGATTCAATGAAGTGGACACCCTAAGAAGGAAGAAAGCCCCACTTTGTGCTTAAGCAACCTTGCTCAACAATTAGCACAATAAGCTTTCATTGAGTTTAAGTTTCATAATTAGCTTAAATTGATCACTTAAGTTAGCATAGTTTATGTGAGATTCAATACTTAAAAGATTGTATTGAGCACGCATTTTCATAAAAGAATTCTAAGAGAAGAGTCTAGAAATAGAACTTCACTTTGTACCTAGACATACGACAAGAACCTTTAGGGGCTGTTTGGGGCACTGAGTGAGTTATAATAACATGACTTATAATAGTGTGTGAAATAATATAATATTGTTTAAAATACAGAATTGTTTAGTCTAGGGTTATAATAGTCTGCATTTGGGGTGTAGAGTACTCTACAGGTTATTATAACCCTTGCCCCAAATAGCCCCTTAGAGTCAATATAGTTGTGTTATTTATTTACCTAAGTTAAAATTAGCAATAAACATGTCTTTATGTGCTTAGGCTCCTAAAATCGCTTAGAAAAGGGTTAAATAATGGTTGAACTCGATTCATGGTGCTAAATGTTGATTGGGGTAGGTTGCTTGCACATTCTGGTCGCATTTTTCTCGAACTGTACAGAACTCAAAAGAGTGAGATACGGGTGCATATGGGCAACTGTTGCTAAGTGAGCCTCGTCTAGTTGGACAAATTGCAGGCGCATAGTGGGTGCATATTCTCTAGGGTTGAACTAGATTTGAATCCCCCTTCTCTTATCAGTGTTTTCTAATCTCAATTATGCTTTATTTTGCTTTATATTTTCAAACCCATAAAATCTTCAATTGTTTTTGGCTACCTTGGTTGCATACTGAGAAGATATATTTTTTGTTTGGTTGAAATTTCTTCTTACATCCGTTCCCTTAGGTTTGATATTGACCGAGCTTGTCACACAGATTAAAATATTTGATAGTACGTCGGGTCGATCCATAGGGAGTGATAGGAATTAGAAATTCCTATTTTATCTACCCTAAATCGTGTTAGTTTGGAGGTTTTAATGTGATTAATTGATTATTTTGTAGGAAATTGAGCATAAGGCACATTTCAAATAATCTACTTCGAAGCATAGTTCCAACGAGCCAAGCCGGAGGTCATTTAGACAGCCGAACGAAAAATTAGAGCAAAAATGACCAGTGTTGTCTAGGGAGCCGCATCTAGACATTGTCGCAAGTCGTCTGAAATGTTTCAGGACGCTGCAGCGAGCCCTTCCATGATGTTGTAGCGTCTAGACGCTGCCCACAATGTTTATATGCTACCACAATTGCTATAAATTTATTTTTTTTCGTGAATTAGGTCAATTTGTCTCCATTTTTTGCCGCCAAGAGACCATGTTAAGGCCATTTCTCTCAATTTTTCATTAGAATAAGTTAGATTATGAGTTTTTTTTTTTTATCGAAACTCGGTGTTTGAAAGGCTTGATTTGATGTCCGACTAAGCATCCTTGTCGTTTCGAGGTTGGTTTGAGATTTTTATGTAATTTTGTGAGATTCCAACACTTTAAATGTAAATTTACTGCATATTTATGACTTATTGACTATTGTGCTTAATCCTAGTTTTTTCTTCTTTGATTGACCTGACAAATCAATTAACTGCTTAGCTATGCTAGATGTACTCATAGGTGTCCTCGGTCTCTAGCTTAATTTGAGTAGTAAAGGGGTTGGTAGCCACGTCAGTTAGTTAAGTAGAATTACTTAATTGTGTGTACATGGCAGGCCTTAGAGTTGATTTGCATGCAATAGGTTAATTCGAAAGGACCGTCGTTTTAATCTGTTGTGTTCTTACTTAATGCTTCTAATTAGATAGTGATAGTAGGGAAAATATTGTTATTTCTTAGCTTAGGTTTTATGCTAGTTTTGCTATGATTATATGTGCTTTCATGTATTTTTATGTATATTTCTCAGAAGCCGAGCATTTGGAGCAAAACTAGAGAATTGTGAGATATTTCGATAAATTTGTGCAACTTAAGCCTATATTTGAGGATTTAAGTGTTGAAGAAGAACAACAAGGTATTTGGACCCGAGGGCATAACATTGCAACTCTATAAAAGGGAAGGTTTCTCATTCGTGCAGGAGGAGCCATTTTGAGAAACCAAAAACCCTAAACTCGATTCACGCACTGTCTAAGGACATAGATGAGACCTTTGGAGAGCCAAGGAGGAGACTCAAAACTTGAGATAGTGGACATCACGTCAGAGACGAGTATTGGGACACAACCTAAGTTTCTTCTCTATTTCTTTTCCTTTTCTCTTGAATTTAGGAGTTTTTGTGGGTTGTACTTATGTTGTAAATCTGTGTTTAGACCCTTGCTTGGTTTTAGTTGTTGAACATTTGGTTGATTTTTAGTTTAATTTATATATTGACGTCTTTTATGCATCTCTTTATATTATCTTAACCTTTGGCCATGGTTTTGCATGTTTAACTAAATTTAGCTTGAGAGAGTAAGTTTAGTTGTAGAACATTAGATGCATGACTAGGTTTATCTATTGCACAAGAGTGAGTAGATTAATTCTAGAAGTCTTAAGAGAATCGCCTAGTGCCCTATTTAGTAATAAAAATAGACTGAGAGGTTGATTTATTGTTAGACATGAGTTTAATTGAGCTCGAGAGAGGATATTGATAACTTAGTAATTCTTGGTTTAAGATTGTTAGTATAAAATCAAGTTATTAATCAATTCAAGTTGGGGTTTAGGTAATCAAGCATGCATGTTTCTCAAAATTGGACTCCAGAGCATGTACATATTAGTTTAGATTTTATTTCTCCTTGATACCAAAGTTATATTTCTCTAAATAAAATTGGGCATAATTAACTATGGTACTTAATTAATCTATTTTAGAGGTCCAATTTATAAATTTATTTGATAGAGCCTTTGACAAGCCCCTTCATCAGATAGCCTCCTAGATAATTAGTTGAATAACCGATTTAGACGTTGGAATTTCGGTTCCCAAGGGGTGGCTCTTATGGTGTTTCGAGGAGTTCGGTCAATCTTAAATATCTAGAAATTGCCTGATTGGTTGAATGTTTGTGATCAAAGTTGCATTTAATCCCTAATTGCCTCGAATTCATGCGTGGTTAAATCATTAGCGTTTATTGTACCGTTTTAGTCTTTCTATATGATTTTATGCTTTTCACCCTCCCCCCTAGTCCGCGTCCATAAGAAAACCAATTAATAGAAATCGATTTGTTCAGTTTTCTATCTTCGACCTTGACAACTTATGCTGCAAATTTTTCGTGGTTTGGTTTATAAATGTATTTGATTGTGTGTGACGAGCACTCTCAAGGATTCGAACTGATTACTTTCTCTCTCAATTTGAATTATAGAACCAACACATAGGGGTTTTTGTATTAAATGGAAAAAGACTAAAAATAAATTACATAAAGGAGAAATAAAATGTAAGGGAAGTAAACAATCTCACCACGGCACTAATTCAGAGTTCGTTGGGTTGTGCTTTGTGACTTTGATCATTGAAATCCTAAGCAAGCATCAAGTTTAGTTTAAGCATCTAACCGACTCTACCGGTATAACCGATAGAATCCCTAATCGGTCTCCTAATTAGACTATCTCAACCTAGCATCGATTCAGTCATAAATTGTCCCGAATGGCTAGGCATGATAGCGTTCCACACCCTTAATTAACTAATCAATCACATTACGAGCAAGGAATTTTGATCTTTCATTTATGGCTTGGAATTTTGAATTGGAGGTTGATATGATCACAATGCTTGGCTAAACTTCTTGTTTTCGATTCAGAGGTTGGTTGTAAGCCAATTGCAATGTTGTGAGGCTTGAACTTTAATGCAGTTTTCTTATTTATGCAAGTATTCTTTGATTCCTATTTTTGATTTATGAGTATGTATTTTTGATTGAATTGATGCCTTGATCATTGTATATGCTCGATTGATATCCATGATGCATGATACGTAATTGTCGTGCTTGGTTGAATCTAGTAGCATTAGGATTATTACATGTGTATGTTTAATGGTTTTTCCATAACTTCATAGCTTGCATGTTTAATTCTAGGAATTAAAGGCGCACTTTGATTAGGTTGTGGCTGTCTCACTTAACTTGTTTGTCTTGGTCTTTCCCAAAATGCTTAATGCTTTTATCTATGTAATATGGAATGCTATTGTGCCCAGTTGTTTAGATAATTAGTATTGACTTTGATGCTTTGTTAGAGTCAATTACTCTAGGGGATTCATTGCTTGTTTAGGCTTTTCCTAATAAGTTAACTAAGTACTTGTATAATTAAGTTAACATGTTTTGAATGCCTATGATCGATTTTTGCAATTGCATAAAACTGTACCTTTGAATTGGAATTTGATAAGATTTGATTTTTCTCCATTTTTAATTACTTGTTGCTTTATTTTCCTAAAAATACCAAAAATCCCCCTGTTTCACCTTTTATTGAAATTTAACTCTGAGAAAGTGAATTTTCTAGCTCCTTTAGAAAATCGACATGGTCCACTATTTCTACAAGCTAGAGTAGGAAACTAGTTTCATTTTGCTACGCCTCGATAACCTTACCAAATTGGTTATAACAATTCTAATTAAACGTATAACCTTAATTAAATAGAATGTTACTTTGCCTCTAAGGCCTATCATGCAAACAAAAAATTAGGGAGTAGCCCCTAATATGCAAACAAGAGCCAGCCTAGTTACTACTCAATTAAGCAATAAATCAACAATTATGGATTCTGATTAACTAGCATAGAGATTAACATATATACATACTCGAGGCGTCAATTCTAATATGTGAACATGCTCAATAATTAAAGCAAGAGACAAAGCATACTTAAGCAGAAATTGAAATGAAATTTAAATCAAATTCTCACAAAAATCACATTACAACTCGACTTAAACCTGAATTGGCGTTGAAATCTAGGTGGAAATCTCCAAGATAGATCCTGATCCCATGGATCGATACATGAACTTTCTAATTAGGCTAATAATGTCTAAAAATTGTAAAGGGGATAAGGAAAGACTAAAAGATGTCTGTTGGAGATGAAAAGAATTACCTAAAATTGAAAATGGGCCTTTACCAATCGATGTAGCGTCGAGAAGCTACCAGCTTTTAGGCACTGTGTTATGAAGCATTTTGTTAAAGTAGCTTGACGCTTCCTTGCCACAGTGTCTCGACGTTGTCTTGTTTTGAGGCATTCTATCTATTTCTTCATTTTGGCAACGTTAAGACGCCCTTCTTGGGGTCGAGATACTTTTGACAGGGGAAATTTGGTCTTTTCACATGCTTCTAATGCTCCGCTCATCCAAATTAAGCATAATTAGCTTCGATTTAACCCTGATTCATCGAAAACACTCCATGAAGCTCCAATTGCTCAAACTCCTACAAAAGAGCCAATAAACTCATAAAATCCACAAGAACTGGCACGAATTAGCTAAATAAAATAGGACTTTTCTAGTCCTATCAAATTATCCCGAACATAATTCTTGCTAGTCCTTGAGCAAGGAACATTTAAAACAAATAACAGAATCATTGATTGCAATCATGTGACTCTAATTTTGATGCTTAAGAATAACACAATAATTACACAAGAGAAGCAAGCAAAACACTATTCATCATTGAGACACTTTAAAACTCTTCTCTATTATTTCTTGGATGTGTGTGTGCAACCTTCCTAATGTAACCTTTACAAGAACGGGGTAGGCTTATCAAGCCCTAGACCCATCTTCTCCCTACACTAGCACTAAGGTCTAGCTATTAAGCTCCTAAGCAATCAAGAGAGTAATAGGTTACTAGGTGCCTAAAAACAAACTCGGGGTACCCCTAAACTTGCATCACTTAAAAATCAATGGCACTAACTTTCACACATCTGTTGTAGGAACCCATACCCAAAGCACTCGCTTAATGAGTGGCCTAAATGGTCACAATAGAGGCAGATTTTCTTTACCTTTGATCAATTTAACCCATTACAAGTTTATTTTTCTCTTCTTCTTTTCAAAGCTAAATTTTCTTTTCTTTCTTTCATAGGCAAATGATCATACTTTTTTCCTCCTAAGCAACTCATTATAAATTGTCAAGCAAATCGACTATTCAACTAGCCTTTATGCCTATCGAGGTAACAACGAATGCATGAGACTTATAACTCTATCCTATGCCTTGAAAACTACAAAATGTAGGCTAAAGTGCTCAATAATGCAGGAAAGTCAATAAAAAAAATGTAAATAAGCTCAAATTAAGATAGCATTCACACGTTTCAACAAATGCAATCAAAGTGATATAAAAGCATATCATCAATTGTCCTAATCACAAGGCAAACAATCAAATCATCCACAATCAAGCTAAAAAAATTTTAAACACAATTCAAACTCAGCTACTTAGGATTCAACAACACGTACATCACCCACTCCCAACCTAAAACATTACATTGTCCTAAATGTATGCTTAAAATAAACGGGCAAGGACAAATGAAAGGGAAACAAGAATACTCTCTTGAATTTGTTCCCGCGTAGGTGATGGTGAGGCCTTATTCTAAGAATCATTTCACTTTTAGGACAATGTTTCCTATAAAACAGACAAAAACAAGACTAAGCTACGAAAAGGAAAAGACTGAAAATAATAAAAGAAAGCAATGAAATTTAGTCGCCTGGTTGCCTCAGGGAAGTGCAAATTTTTATAGTCTATTACTCGACTTGCCGTATGGCACCATCAACCTAGCTCATCACAAACAAGGCGCTCCATAGTAGATTTCATGAGAATTGGAGTGGAGTTGCCCTCATTAAAAGCATTTAATCTATACCCATTCACCTTAAAAATCTTTCATGTATTTAAGCTTTGAATTTCAACTGCGCCATAAGGGAAGATATGAGTTATAACAAAAGGACCAAGCCATTTGGAAAGAAACTTACCTAGCATTAGTTTGAGGTGGGAATTGTAAAGAAGGACCTTATGCCCAATTTCAAATTACTTCCTAACAACCATGTTGTCATGGAACAACTTGGACGTTTCTTTATAGACCACAACATTCTCATATGCCTCTAACCTCATCTCCTCAAGCTCCTGCAACTGAAGAAGTCTTTGCTCACCTACTTTATCACAGTCAAAGTTCCTTACCGCCCAATACGCTCTATGCTTGATCTTTACAGGAAGGTGGCAAGTCTTGCCAAACACCAACCTATAGGAAGACATCCCTATAGGGGTTTTGTAAGTAGTGTGATAAGCCCACAAGCGTCCTCTAACTTGAGACTCCAATACTTAAGCCCACAAGCGTCCTCTAACTTGAGACTCCAATACTTTATTCCTAGGTTGACTATCTTTTCAAGGATGGGCTTCACCTCTCGATTTGAGATCTCTGTCTGCCCATTCATCTGAGGGTCATAGGAAGTTGCCACTCTATGATTCACCCCATACTTCTTCATCCACATCTCAATCGTCTTGTTGTAGAAATGGGGCCTCAGTCATTGATTATGGCTCGTGATACTATGAACCTATTAAAGATGTTAGACTTCAATAATCCTACGACAGTTTTACAGTCGTCAGTTATGGTGGCTTTAGTTTCCATCCATTTCGAAACATAATCCACAACCAATATTATATAACGAAACCCACATGAGGATGGCAAAGGGCACATAAAATTCATATCCCAAACATCAAAGATCTCACAAATCATAATAGGAACTTGGGGCATCTTATTTCTAATGCGATATGGTACCCACCCTTTAACATCTCTAACATGTTTTATAGAACTCATAGGCATACCTAAAAAATGATTCCCAGTACAGTTCTGAATCATGCACCTTTCTAGCAGTACGTCTATGGCCAAAATGACCTCTAGCTCAATACTCGTCCTCAAGTGACACACGAAATAGAAGGCAACAAATAACCAACAAGAATTAATAGAAGGGCGTAACAAAAGTTTAGATTATTTGGTGTTCAGGTAGGCTCTCACCTTTCATTTAACAAAAGATATGACAAAGTCGTTTGCAAGCCAAAGTAACCGTCTAAGTGTGTGTGTGCAAAGTGTTAACTGTTCCAACTTGCATCACCTAAGTCGCTCTAAAGCATAAATCATAGAACTTAGCATAGTGGACATCAGGTGACTCAATACGGTGCCTTTCCATAAGATTAAAGTTTACAAATAAGCTCATAATCTAAAACTTAATTGAAACTCCCTCTCTTTTTCCTTCAAGAATACAATTCTTTCACTTTTTTTTTTTCTAATCCAAAAATGCTAACAAGGAGAACAGGGTAGGTCTAACTTTTTTCTTTTCTTTCTTTTTTTGCCTATTTGTTTTTCAAAGGAACCTTTCTAGTCATTTGCACATTCGATTTAAATGCCAACGTTGGTGATGAAGACATCTAACTACGAGCACTACCACTAAAATGGGTTGCTTTTGCATACCCATATATATTATCACTGTTTGACTCAATTATAAACATTGGTGTCATGTCTAGCCCTAGTTTACTAAGCCATGAGAGATAGAGGAGTATCCCTTTTTCCTATTTTTTTTCTTTTTTTTGTCTTTTTTTCTTTTTTTTTTTTTTTTTTTGGCAAATGACCACCCCCAAACTTTAAACTTACAACAAGAGTTTTGCTCAGAATCTATTTGTACTACCTCTAAGCTCACTTCAAGATACCAATCTAACCCACTCTAGTCCCTAAGATCTCTTCAAGACCATAAAGCTTCTTCAAATCCACAAGTTTTGTAGCTAAGACTTACGTGTGAAGGGTTACTTTAACTCACTTGCTCATTTGCCATTTCCAATGTGTTATATGTAAATCAAAAGGAAAGGGTCTAAATTATCATCATTAGGAACAAATAAACCACCCAAAGCTCCCAACAATAACTCGACAAAAAGACACAACTAACCCAACAAGACTCCCCCACAAAACAAAACCAAAGCATGCTCCAACAAAAAAAAAACAAAGCAACAAGGAAACAGAATTGCAGCAAAAATACAAACACCTACCCCCAAACTTAAGGATTTGTTGTGTCTCACAACACAAAAGAAAATGGAATGAACATAGCCCAAACAAGATTAACCAATGATCCAAACACTTTAATTGGTACTTTAACATTCAAGCAACCAAAACTATGACTAAGGGTTCAACTAGCATGAAAAGAAAGAAAAACATAAAAAAATGAGTAAGAAAACTCCCCTGTTTTTGCTGCTACAATGTTGCAGCATTGCTGCCTCAACCAGAGAAAATTTGCACATAAAAAAATGAGAATTTTCAGCCATTGAACATTAATTCCTCTTTTCTTTCATTAGCTTTCTCCCTTTTCACCTAAAAAACTCAAGAGACTCTAAAGCAACAACTTTTCAAACACAACAAACTACCACAAAAACATAAGCGTAAAAATGAAAGAAAATGAAGAACAAATAAGAACAAAAAATAATGGAAATACTTAGCTTCATTCGGTTGCCTCATTGAGCGTTTTAATTTAAGTCCACAACCCAAGTCAACAACATCTTTCATGAGACTTTGAAAGGACTTGAAGTTGCCTTCCATTCCTTTTTCCTTTCCTTTTTCCTCTTTATCTTCCTTTTCTTTTTTGGAACTCTTGCTCTTTGATTTTGCATTTTCTTGAAATTAATTGATTCAAAATACCACACCCACTTGTTATTCTCTCTATCATTTGGGTAGCACATCTCTTTCGACGAACTCAGTATTTCAAACTGTTTCCCTTATGTGAATGGTTGTTTATTCTCCAACCATGAGATGCGTCCACTCTTAACTTCTCTTTCTTCCACAATATGTTCAAAAGACATTTCATTCTCTAAGCTCTCATTGCAACTTTTGCTCATTTCTACATTTTCAGTTGAATTTAGAACCCCAATAGCATAACATTATTCTACATCATCAAAGGATTGCGTAGTATTGAACACATTAAATGTTACCTATTGATCATTCACTGGCATAGTAAGCTCTCATTTTTCTACATCGATCAACGTTCTCCCAGTAGCTAGAAATGGCCTACCTAAGATTATAAGAACCTTGGAATTAGCTTCATAGTCCATCATGATGAAATTTGCAGGAAAAATGAATTTTTCCACTTGAACAAGAACATCCTCAATTTTTCTTTCAGGATGAGTATAAGACCGATCCGCTAGTTGAAGAGTCACTATAATGGGTCTTGCTTCTCCAATTCCAAGCTTTTTAAACATAGACATAGGCATCAAGTTGTTGCTTGCTCCCAAATCACATAAAGCCCTTCCATTATAAATTTTATCAATAGAGAAAGGGATAGTGAAAGTACCAGGATCCTTTAATTTAGGAGGTAGCTTGCTCTGAAGGATTGAACTGCTATCTTTTGTAAGTGCCACTATTTCAAATTCTCAAAGTCTTCGCTTTTTGGTCAAAATAGCTTTCATGAACTTGGCGTAGTTGGGCATTTTCTTCAAGGCTTCAACAAGTGGAATATTGATGTGCAAACCCTTCAAAATGTCTTGAAATTTATCAAATTGCCACCCCCATCCTTTGCACAGTTTCCACTTTCCTTAACCTTCTCTTGGATTGAACTGGGTTCTTTTGCCTTAAGAGCATTGGTTTTAGGTTCTTCTAACTCATTCTCACTTCTAAGTTGGACTACCTTGCACGTTTCTTTTCCTTTACTCCTTGAATTTTTAGTATGACTTGGCAAGGTGCCTTATGCATTATTATTTAAGGTTGAAGCTGATTGACCCACTTGTGTTTCCAACTTTTTGAGGGCAGCGACTTGGCTTTAGACAATGGCATTGGTCTTGGCCATATTCTCTTTGAACAAAGTCTCAAGTGAAGATGTAAAATCTTGATTTTGTTCCTTAGGAGGCCAAAAATTATGTTGAAGATATCCTTGCTGCTGAAATCCTGGAAGTGTAGAATGTCTTAATTGCTTATTAAAGGGTCCAACTCCTTGATTATTCCAAGAAAAGTTTAGGTGTTGCCTCCAACTTAAGTTATATGTGTTCGAGTAGGGGTTAAAATTCTTGTTATACCCTACATAGTCACTGACGCTGGATTGGATGGACAAACCTCAAAGGTGTGGCCCTCACCACAATAAACACATGACACTGCTATTGGTGGCACAAAGGGACTTCATGAACCTATATATAATGATTTCAACGTACTAGTGAGAGTGGCAATCTGTGCCGTGAGGTTCGCTGCACTAGCATCTCGCATTCCCACTACCTGTTGAGTTGGGTTAAGTCATGAAGTTGTCCACTAATAGTTGTTCTTTGCAATCTCTTCCAAAATATCATGGCATCATTGTACGTCTTTGACATTAGTGCTCCCCCAGCTGAAGCATCCACTACCATTCTTGTGTGCGTATTCAACCCATTATAAAAGTCTCCATTTGAATACCGTAGGGAATACCATGGTTTAGGCATTTTTGTAATAACTCCGTAAACCTTTCCCATGTCTCATATATAGATTCATCCTCCTGTTGCTAAAATGAAATGATTTGATTCCTGAGCTTGGCCATCTTAGTGGGTGGAAAATACTTTGTCAGAAACTGCTCCACCAACTCATTCCAACACGTAATAGCTTTAGATGGCATAACATTCAACCATTCTAGTGCCTTTCCTCTCAATGAATAAGGAAATAGTGTCAATCTAAGAGCATCCTTGCTCACTCCTTGGATTATGAACGATTTGCAAACGCCCATAAACAACTGAAGATGCAAGTGATGATCCTCCATTGGAGTCCCACCATATTGGCATGTGTGTTGAAGCATCTAATATATTAAATATTAATTTGAACACTTCAAATTAAATATTAATTTGAACATTTCAAATTTTAATATTTAATGTATCAAATACAATAAATATATTTTCCTCTTCTATATTTAATATATCTAATATATTAAATATTAATTTGAACACTTCAAATTAATATTAATTTGAACATTTCAAAATTTTCCTTCAACTAAATTGATATTTTAGTGTTACTATGAGCTAGCAAATGGACCTTATGGACCTACAGATGATAAGGTCCAATGATACAAAATTAATTAATTAAACTCTTTAATTAATTAATTTTCATTCATTAACTATAGGTCACTCAACTATAGACCTAGATATAATCATTACATGCAAGTCGATCCTTCATGAGTTGTTCGTAATTACAGTTGGGTCAAAAGTCCGTTTTACCCTTATAATTACATCTTGCACCTTAAGTACCACTGATCCTCTAATGAGCAATCTGTTTATAATCTAATTATAAACTAAGTCCCTCTCGAGCCAGTGAGAGGGTGGGGCACCAATGTTCAAGTCCCGAAATCAGTACTTAAGGGAACTACTCATCTACTTACTCTATATGGAAAGGAGTGAATTCCATCTTGTGAAATTATGTTCCCAGCTCCCTATTTGGTCAAGTCCACAAAATGGTAGACATACCTAATCAGCTACAAAAGCCACTCTCATCCATGAAAATCAATGACAAGCCCTCACAGGCATGAGTTCATAACTCACTCAAGATTAAGATCGAGCGCATATGATCATCCTGATGAAATATTAATCTTCTTAATTAACATATTTATAAAGAGAGATTAAATATTTTGTGGTCTAGTCTTAACAAACTCATTGTATAAGATACCCCCACTCACATGTCTCCACATGAACGATTTGGATCAAATCATTTATAACTATTACAAAGTGGGTCGTATCAATAGTGTTACCAGAATAAGGCACCAATCCTTATCCATATACTATGACTCTTTAGGTTATTTCTTTAACATGATCCTCTCGTATGTCAACCACATATTGTTTAAGATTACACTAATAACCTTGGATTTTTCATATAATGGATAATATTATATTACAAATAAAATAATCAAAATTATTATTAATTAGTAAATAAATCATTAATTACGAGGCTTTAGGGCATAAATCCCAACAACTACATGTCCTAGTACTATGCTCTGATTATCCATGACCTTGGAAAGATTTGACAAACACTCATGAAAAGACTCTCCATAAACAGTGAAATCATCCATGAATATCTCAATGCATTTTTCAATATACTCAAAAAATATGCTCATCATGCATTGTTGGAATGTACCTAGAGCATTAAACAGCTAAAAGGCATTATGCGATAAGCAAATGTACCAAAGGGGCAAGTAAATGTAGTCTTTTCTTGATCTTCTTGCACTATAGGAATCTAGTAAAATCTTGAAAATCCATCAAGAAAATAAAAGAAAGACTTCCCAGCCAGACACTAAACCATTTGGTCAATAAATGAAATAAGAAAGTGGTATCTTCTAGTCACAATATTGAGTTTTCTAAAGTTTATGCACATTCGCCACCCTTTTGCACTCTCATGGGTACTAATTCATTGATTTTGTTCCTCACAACAGTTATACCAGTCTTTTTAGGAACTACATGAATTGGACTCACCCATTTACTATCCGATATCGGATAGATAATGCCTGCATCAAGAAGCTTAAATATTTCCTTCATTACCACCTCTTTCATTGTTCGATTGAGACGTCTCTGAGGCTTCCTTGAGGGCTTTGTATCCTCTTTCAGCAGGATCCTATGCATGCACAAAGCTAAGCTGATTCCCTTGATGTCAGCCAAAGTCCACCAAATGGCCAACTTATACTCTTTCAACGTGTAAACCAACATGTCCTCGTGTTCTGGTGTAAGCTCTTTGGAGATGATGACAGGAAAAGTCTCCAAATCACTTAAGTATACATACTTAAGGTGATCAGGCAAAACCTTCAACTCTAACTTAGGTGCCTGCACAATAGATGGAAGCATTTTATTGGTTTTGTCAAAGATTTCAGTATTAAAACAAAAAGGTTCAGAAAGAGAAGCTGAGGACAAATCCTCCAATGCAATTTCATCAAACAAATCATATAAATCCTGCCCAAACTCATCATCATCATCTAAAAATACAATTTGCACCAAAGGATCAACTACATTAATTCGACATAAAGAATGACCTTCACTAGGGTACTTCGTGGCATAAAAAATGTTAAACCTAGCAATCTCATCACCAAACTCGACAGATAAAGTACCCTCATCAACATAAATATTAGTCTTGGCCATTTTCATGAATGGCCTCCCTAATAAAATAAAAGCATAAGCATATGGGGAGTTCTCGTCCATTTTCAGTATATAGAAATCAGTAGGAAAAATTAACTCATTCACTTTAACCAAGGCATCTTCTATTACTCCTAGGGGATGTATATAAGATCTATCATCCAATTGAATCACCACACCAGTTTCATGTAAATCATTTAGTTTAAGCTTCTTGTAAATAGAATAAGGCATGATATTTATAGTGGCTCCTAAATCAAGCATAATAGCTCTATCTTCTTAGTACCAATCACACAGAGTAAGGTGAACATACCTGGATCTTTACATTTTTCTGGCATGTTTCTTTGTAGTATGGCTGACAAATTCTTACTTACCAACACCCGCTCTTTCTCGTTGATCTTCCTCTTATTAGTGCATAACTCAATTAGAAATTTGGCATATTTTGGAATTTGTTTGATGGCATCCAACAGAGGTAAGTTAATCTTGACCCTCCTGAAAGTATCAAGAATCTTCTTCTCCTTCTCTTGAGAGCTCTCTTTAGACTTGGCTAACAGACTTGGCTAACCTACTAGGAAAATGAGCTTTAGGAACATATGAATTCAAATTCAATGGAAGATAAAAAATTACCCCTTTCTTAGGTGGTGGAGGACTCCTCTCTTCCTCATCGACTTCTGGAGTCGAGCTTTCCTTTTTAGGTGGAGTCTCTTTAGGTGGAGTTCTCGAGGGGATCTCTTTACCACTCCTTAAAGCTATGGCACTGACATTCTGCTTCGGGTTCACTTCAAAAAGCTTTCATGAGTTCTACACCTTGAACTTGGTGGCATGCTGGGTAATTTTATTCTTCAAATTCTACATCCCAGCACATGTTTCTTGTTGAAACTGGAGGGTGCTTTGTTGAAACTGAAGCGCGTTAAAGGCGAAATTTTTAAACATATCTTCAATAGACATACTTGAACCCGAACTAGAGGATCACTCTAAGTGGTTATTGTTGTTGTGGCACATCATTGGGTTGTGCTCTTCTTTGCTGCTCACCAAGAGGATCGACTCCAAGTGGATTCATTGAAATTTTCTTCAAAACAGATTCCTACAAAAAAAGTTTCTCTGGATTCTCTTATGCGCTCAACTCATGTAGATCTTTTATTTTCCTCTTATGCTCTTACGGCATCGGCGAAAAGTTTGCTCTATCTCAGTATCAAAATCACAAGGGCAATGCCCTTTGCGCATGCACCAATTCTAACCTGCAAAACCTGCAAAATAGAATCAGGTCCCTAGGACAGTCTAAATGCAGTCACAAACCGATCGCAACTATGTTGAAAAACTGAAAAAATGTTTGTTTAAAAAGTCGTTCCCGACAACAGTGCCAAAAACTGAAAGCGCAAGTGAATGCTGTCACAAACAAGTAATATATGGAGTATTTCAAGTATCAAGAGAATGGTTAACAAAAACTCTCAAGTTAACAATACAATTGCTCACAAGTTGCAACTAAAGGTAACCAAGAAAATAAAGTTGATTTTTGAGGTTTTGTGCATGAAAAAGTAAAGATAACTGAAGAGGTATGAGAAAAACAAAGATGAGAAGCAGGGGATTTGATAGCTCTTAGAATGAGAGCTATTGATGATATTTTAGTATAGTTTCTGTGGCTTATAAACACTATTTTAGGTACTTTTGTATTGAGAAGCCTCTTTGAATTGTTGTTTTAGTAGTAAAAGAGTCCATTTTTTATGTGAAAAACACTTTTGAGCTTTTTAATTCATAATATTACTTAATTGTGCTAATTGTGACTTGTGTAGGCCATTGCTAAAGGTAAAAAATGGCTAAGTGTGAAAATCCAAAGCTCTATTGTTGATAAAGGGTCAAGCTTGCTAGAGCAATTTTTGTGCTTTTGATGAAGCATCAGTTAACTAGAGCATTTAACTGGGATCATTTACACAAGATGCACGTGGGAGTTATTTCATTAATTGAGGTGGACAATTTATGACATTTGTACCGAGTTAAGCCAATGAGAGGCTGTCATTGGTCTTCAAATGTCCACTCAACCCTGATTTCAAAGAAAGGTAGAGGTATAAAGCCCTTGCTTGCTGTTTTTGAGAGGAGAATATTTTTTTGGGGAGATTAGACAATTGAGGGAGAGGATTTCGAGAAGAGAAGAATAGCCCTTTTTGGGAGGTGGTCTATTTCTGGAAAGGAAGAAAATCTACCATAAAGAAGCTGCCCAACATCCCTTTCTTGTCAATTTCTCATAGTTTCTACAGTATTTCTTTATTTTCAGCATTTTTATATTAAAGAGAAGCTTTAGAATGTTGTTTAAGACTTTCCTTATTGTTTTGTTGGTGTCTTTTCCTTTAATTATGAACTAACCATCCCTTCGGTGATGGATTAGGGGATTTATTGTTGATTCATGTTGAATGAAGTAGCAAGACTTGCATATTCTTCACTCCTATATGCCTTGTGTGCTTAATTTTTGCTTGGATTTGTCTGGCCAACTTGTCTTAGTTGTGTTTATCTTAACTTTGGGAAAGGGAGGGATAAACTGAATGCATGGCATAGTATTAGTTATGATTAGGAGCATGCTCTAAGGTAATAGGGAATACTAGGGATAGTAACTCACCTAATGTTTGCAATAAGGGCTTAATATAAGAGGTTAATGGGAGTTAATCACTGTTTATGTGAGAATTCTGGAAAGAATCCACGAGCTAGCTGCATTGAGTGTTGAGGCATGATCTATGTTGTAGCATTTAGTTTGATGAAGCAAAATTTCACCCCTAATCCTGATCCCTTTTCACATAATTTATTTAATTCCATTTTATTCACTGTATTCTTGTTTTTCAAGCATTCCAGCACCGTCTTAATCTTGTTTCCTTAGTTTTTTTTTAGTTCATTGCACCAATTGATGTTGATTACCTGTTACCTAACCAAATTCAGCTTCAGCATTGCAAAAATTCAATTAACTAGTCCCTGAGGAGAACAATATAAAAATACTTATCACTTGCTACATTAGGCTGTGTACACTTGCATATTTAGGGTGTTTTCATTTTGAAATTGCATACACTCTGCTAAGCAATAGGATTGAATTCTGGTTCAACCCTGAAAAATGCACCCACCATGCACCCGCAAATTACTCAACTAAATCTGGCTCTTTCAGAGATCCTGCCTCTTGCGCCCAAGTTTTGTACAGTTCAGACAGAATGCTACTTAAATGTGCCCGCCACCTACCCTTTTCGACACTTAGCTAAGTAAATCCAGTTCAACACCTATTCGACTCCTTTTCTAAGAACCCTTAGGAGACTAAGCAATTTAAAACTCATATGTCTATGTTTAAATTTGCTTAGATAATGAAAAACATAACTTTATGATTTTAAAGGTTTTTGGTCCTATGTCTAGGTACAAAAAGCAAAGTACTATGTCTAAGCTCTTTTCCTAGATTACTTTTAGGAAAACATGTGTCGATTCCAACCCTTTCAGTATTGAAATCTTTGCAAACTATGCTAACTCATATGACCAGTTTAAGCTAACAATGAAACTTAAACTCACTAAAGTAAACTTAGCTAAATGTTGAGAAAATCTACAAGAAACGCATGGTGGTTGCTTACCTCCTTTTTAGGGTATCCACATAATTGAATCCCCTCCAAGGAGTTTAGCTACTCATCGGAGAAATAAATAAAGTGCATAAAATAAAAAGAAACCAAATAGAAAAAAGAACACAATTCTTTGAAATAAATAAACTTGAATACACTTTGAAGAATGAATCCAAGAAAGAACAAAAGAACTTAAAACTTGAATTAAGAGTAAAATAGAAACTTACAAAGTTGGAAAATAAAATAAAACAACAAGTACAACTCCTAAAATCGTACAGAACTGAATGGAAAAATCTAAAAACAAAAAGAACCCTAAGATGTTCTTTCTTTCTAACTTACTCTACTTTTTTCAAGGAGAATCAAGTACTTACTCTTCCTTCTTTCAAAGTTGGAGTCCGAATGGAATATGTACAGAGGTTAAGGGAGACTTGGAGTGGCGACTAAAACTAAAGAGAAAACGCCAGGAATTTGGGATGAAGAGAATTTCCAACTCCGAGCTCCCTTGAAACTCAAGCTTGAGCCACCTTTTATAGACCTCAAGGCCTAGGGTTTGCTGCTGAGATTAGTGTGGAGAGGCTTGGTCGATCATATCCCTTGATTTTTGGAGATTCAATGGAGCATAATTGATTTTATCTGATTTTATCGGCAAATCTCGCAAATCTGGTAGAATCTGCTGAAAAGGTCGTTATGCAACCGAATAGTGAATGCAATTGTGTTGTTGTCAAAATGGCCTAAATGCGGCCACATAGTTGATTGCATTTTGAGTTCTTTTTGTAATAGTTGGGAATTTGGCTTCTATTCTCAATTGCTTGCACATCCTACTCACATATCTCTTGGATCATCTTTCACTTGCCTCAGTTGTGGCCAGAATGTGGGCGCATTTGGATCCTTTTTCAGCATCTACACAAAACCAACAAAAGTTAACATTTTCTATACAAGAATGACTCTAAATACACCTAAAAACTTATTTTTACAAAATCAAGACTTCAAACACATGCAAAACTTGTTTTTACCTAAATTTACTCTTAATGACATGAATTATAACTTAAACACTCGCTTTCTAAAAAAATAACACTCATAAATTAGCGTTATCAGCAAGCTAGTGGGACGTGAAAAAGGTGTTTGGATGCATGGCATCTTCTTATTGGGGGCACAACAACATTAATAAAGGAGAGCACTGTTGAAAGAGGATCATTTTCGACATTTACGCCTTTCTTCATTTAGTTTCCTCTCTGTTTTCTCTCATTTTTCCTTTATTTTTTTCTTTTCGATCATCATTGCCCCTGTTGGAACTTGAAAAAGAAGAAAAAATGCCAATGCTATGGTTTTGTAAGCAGGGCAAACATAATATGTAAATCCATGTAAATGCAACATCATGCAACAAGTTTTATATAGTTCATGTGATCAATATGTATGAAATTTATTTACTTGTCTATCCTGCGTTTAGCTAAGTGTAAACTCAATGCAAGCAAGTAGTACTTGGAAACATTCCAAGGTCGAATCCACATAGACTTGATTTGTAGCACTTGACTCTTTAAAACATTGTTCCACGCGTGGTGAAGAACAAAATATTATTGATACGAGTGAAAAATGTTTAACTGAGCATAGAGTAAACTATGAATAAGGCTTAAGATTGTAACAATCTGTAGAGACAAGGGTTTGACCACAGAATCCTTTAGTATGCATCACTCTGAACATTTCTATGTATGTTGGATGTTATTCCTTAGAAACATGAATACCTACTTATTCTAACACTTTCGTGAAGAATGTTAAGCTCATTATCCAGTCATATTTCTATGTTCAACACAATGTTTTAATTCCCAATTCATTTAAGCTTACAAGGGGTTAGCTTATTTCTAAGGTAACCTAGTGATTCCTTTTCACTCTTGTTTTTGTTGGACTTTTCACACACCTTCACCCTTTCGGTATGAATGCATGTTGTTACCTTCTCGGTTGTTGAAACGGAGATTAGCAATGAAAGTATTACAACAACCAAGAAAACTAAGGATTAACAACCACAAACATTGATAAGTCAGAGATTATGCATACTAAACTCTTCTTAGGCCATCTCCTTAAGAAATTTAGCCACTCATGCCTACAGATAAAATTGAAAATGAAGAGATGGAAAAATAAATTGTCATTACTTTAACTGAAAAAGTGCTTACAAATAAGAGTAGAAACAATCAACAGATACAATGAACCCTAATGAAGGAATGACTAATAACTACATATGGTTTACTAACAAACTATGAGTATGTAATATAATGTGCAACTAAATAATAAACTGTAAGGGTAAGAAAGATGAAATCTTCAATCTTCAGCTTCAATGGTGTCTTCAAAGAAATGCATGAAGTTGAAAGTTGAAGCAAACTATTACTGAAGAATGAAGGAACGACGAAAGAGCGAAGAACGAAAAAAAAATCGGAGAGAGACACATTGCCCTTGCCCACAACAACCCATCTTGCTTCAGACGCTAGTTGACTCATTTGGTCCAATCTGAATTAGCCACGCCAAATAATTAAGCTTAGGTCCAATGAACTTAGACCACGTCACCTTCTTAATTTGTTCTCAGCTCATGATTTCGTTGATGTGACAGGTTCTTGGAAGATAACATGAATCTCTCGTTTGACTCTTGTGTTGAAATTTTCTAGCAAATTCAGCTCATCTTTCATCGTTGTCTAACTGGGCATGGCTAAATAGAAGATTCTTAATGCCTTGCTTGGCTGTAGAAAATAGACAGATATGTTGAATTTATTATGCAAGAGAATTAATTGAGCTCGAAAGTGTCAGTGAAGAATAGAGAATTGAGCTCAAAAGAGTCAATTATATAATCTTGACTTATGATTGTATGCACGATTAAATTGGCTTGTAAATTAAGCATAAAACTAATAGAAGAAATTAATTCCCTAAGATATTTCCCTCTAATTGTCTCTACTTTGTAAATATTTAGATTTTAGTTTTAACTTTTCTCAAATCTCACTTGATGGTTCTCTAAATAAAATCAAATGTTAGTAACTATAGTAATTAATTAAACTGGAAACCCAATCCTGAGGACGATACTCGATACTTAAATTTACTATACTAAAACTTAACCTGTACACTTGTGATTTTACATTGCTTAACTAAAAAGTCACACAACAAAGTTTTTGGCACCATTGTCAGGGATTGGCAATTATCAGTTTATTTGATATTGTGGAGAAAGCATGAGATCTTAATTTAGATTGTAAATATTTTATATTTTGTATAATCTGTATATATATTTTTTTATTTTCAGTTTGTATTTATTTTCTCTAATTTTCTCTTTCTTTCTTTCTTTTTTTTTTTTTTTAATTTTTCTCATTTATTTATTTATTTTAATTTTTTTTAGGGTCATATAGAGTATGCCTAGAGTTAGGGAGAAGAATTTAGTACATTTTGATCTTGAGATCGAGTGAACTTGCAGAAGAAATTGTCAGATCCAAAGGAAAATCCAAACCCATGGCAAGCGCGCCAGCTGAAGAACAAAAGCTTATTAGGGGATTACTTCGAGCCAGTGTTCCTTACTGAGCAATCTGGCATAGTCTATGCACCTATCCCTACCAATAAGTTTGAGCTGAAAACAAGATTAATCCAAATGGCTGGGGATGGGGTATTTAGAGGACATCCATAAGAGGACCCAAATTCTCATTTAAAATCTTTTCTTGATATTGTGACACCATTAAAATTAATGATGTTTCTAGTGATGCCATACACTTATGTTTGTTTCTATTTACCTTGCAAGATAAAGCACATGACTTGTTAGAGAGCTTGAAGCCTCAGAGCATCACCACTTGGGAAGAGTTGGCCCAGGCCTTCCTCATAAATTCTTTCCACCGGCCAAGACTGACAGACTCAAGATTGAAATTGGTACAGTTAAGCGGTTAGAGGGTGAATAGCTGTTCGAGGCCTGGGAGACATACAAGGATCTCCTAAGAAGATTATCTCAGCATGGTTATCTTGATTGACTTTAGATCCAACTATTCTACAATGCGCTAAATGGGAATATAAAGACTATCCTTCATGTAGTAGCTAGAGGGACAATTTTGTCCAAAACAATTTCTGTATCAAAGATCTTACTTGAGAAGATGGCAGCTACTAGCTACCAATGGCCCACTGAGTGATCAATATCAAAACTAGTAGCTGGAATCTATGAAGTTAGTGAGGTAAATGATCTGAAAGCAAAAATGGTTTCTCTAACTCATGCTTTATCTCAATTGTCAAGTTTAGGGAACAATTCTTCCCTTACATCAATAGTAGCTAGTCAACATTCACAATATAATGGAGAATCTAGCATAGGACACATCCATTATGTGAACAATTAATAGAATATCCAACTAGGGTAGCAAATCGCATGCAAAGCTCCCTACTTACACATTTCCACCCAGGTTTGAGATATCATGAAAATTTTTCTTATGCTAATAACAAGAATATTTTACAGCCTTTTTCAATTTTCCTTCCACATCCCAGTAAGTTGAGAAGAAGTCTTCTTTAGAGGATATAATTGGAACATTCATTAAAGAATCCAATAAGAGGACATCTTAACTAGAAAACAGAATGGAGAGCATTGCTTCAAGACATGGTAATGCTATTAAAAACTTTGAGGTCCATGATAACATGTAATTATGCTATCTTATTTCCTATTATTTATGCTAGTTTTGTGACTATTTTGTGAGCTTTTATGCCTATTTCTCTTAATTTTGTAGAAATCGAACTTGAGGCGCAAAACCAAGTGTTTAGGAGTATTTTGGTGAATATTGGAGCCTTTTGAAGCTTAATTGAAAATTCAAGAAGATTAAAGATGTTATTTGAGCATAATTCACATTCCTAGAGATTCTATATCGAATCACGGTTAAAAAGCATCAAACCAAAGGTCATTTGGACACTCGAGCAAAGAGATATAGCAAAAATAGTCAGTGTTGTCTGTAGGGTAGCGTCTCGACGCTACAAAAAATGTAAAAATGCTGTTTTTCTCTAAAACACGCACGAAAATGAATTTTCTTGTAGCGTCTCAACACTGCCTCGTAATTTTCTATATAAACAAGTTTTTGGGGAGCCGTTTTGGATGCCAATTCAAGAGCTTGAGCCCTAATCTCGATTCCAAGCTAAAATTTGGGAGCGTTTGTGGAGTATTTTTTAAGATCTGAAGCTCGACGGAAGTGGGGATCAGGACGAAAACGCGGAATCGACCATCGTTTGCTAATTTCTTCCTTTTCCTTTAGTTTAGTTTATGTTTTGTGGATGTAAATTAGGAATTTAGAGGTTTAATTGTATGAATTTAAGCATCTTTGTTCCTAATACTTGGGGTTTTGATGTAGCTATAAAACTTGAGGTTTTAATTGATTAAATATCTTGATTGAATGTGTTTGTTTCCTTCATGTTTTTATGTATTTAATGCTTATAATTTCTTGATCGCAGATTATTTGTTTTATTGGTCTGAATTTGTGCTTGAAAAAGTCTTGTTTAGGCTAGAACTTAATTGCATGACTATTTGTAAATTCTTGCATGAAAGTGAAGAATTTTCTTAGAAGCCCTTAAAAGAAGTTGCTTAATGCCTTGCATGCTATTAAAATCTAGATAGAGATATTAGATTTATAGCATTGCATGAGAGTTAATTGTGCTTGAAAGAGTCAGTTAACACCCTCACTTCTTGGCTTATGGAATATTTGCATGACAAATCTTGGTAGCTTTGGCTGTAAGTCTAATTGGAGAAATTTATTCCCTGGGATATTTCTCTCCTATTGTGTCTCCATTTATCTTTTGATTTCTAGGTTAGTTCTTTAGTTTAGTTTGTTTGCATTTGATTTCTTTCTCTAAATAAAGTCAAATGAGAGTAATTGCAGTACTTAAATGAATTAAGAAATCCAATCCATGTAATCGACCCTGCCCACTATTATTACAAATTTTAGAGGTTTAGGTTTATAAATATATTTGATATAGCCTTCGACAAGCTCCTTATCAGTCTAAATGAGCCAGATTGCAACTTCTCTAAACACTTTGCAGAAAGGGAAATTCCCCAGTGACACAGAAGTAAGTCCCAAGGAGCAATGCAATGTTATAACACTAGGGAATGGAAAGCAGATGGAAAAGTGATCCAAGCACTTGAGCCTCGTATAGCTAAAGACGTTAAAGAAAGCGCTTCTTGGGAGTCAACTCAAGTTTTCTATCCTTCATCTTTCCTGTCTTTAATTTTGTTAGACTAAGTTGTTTCATTTCATTTATTTGTTAGACTAGGTTGTTGAAGGGAATGATCAAATTAAACCCGCAGCGGAAGCGTTGGAT
Organism: Trichosanthes truncata; assembly: GCA_033996785.1. Taxonomy (NCBI): domain Eukaryota; kingdom Viridiplantae; phylum Streptophyta; class Magnoliopsida; order Cucurbitales; family Cucurbitaceae; genus Trichosanthes; species Trichosanthes truncata. The sequence continues at coordinate 27,427,121 of JAWPNB010000004.1, read as the reverse complement.
TCGACTTTGATTTTATTTTAGAATTAAGTTAAAATAATTTAGGCTAAGCAAAACATATCTTAAAAATAATATGGAGAATATTCTAAAGGGTCTTTTTCTCCTTGTGCTCTAACTTCAATGAGATTGAATTCCAAAACTTCTACAAAGTTTTCCTTGCTATGACTCGAACAAAGGACCAAAGAGGTTTGTGGGAACCTTTTTGAAAATAGAGAGAGAGAATGAAAGGAGAATTTCAAGAGTTCTTATCTCTTATATATAATGCACACAATGGCTCACCCATAGGGTCTTATTTATAATGATCTAGGGTAAATAATTAAATAATATTTTTCAATATCTAATATATTAAAATATATTTATCTAACCAGTTTGAATCTTATTCAAACCTTTCCAAATTCTCCTACAACATCTATTTCCTTATTTAAATCTAATTCAAATTTAATAAATATCTTTTCTTTAATGTATCTTAATACATTAATAATTTCTTTGATATTTAATGTATCATATATAATAAATATGTTTTTCCTTAATTTAATATATCAAAATATATTAAATTTTAATTTGAACATTTCAAAATTTTTTTCTCAACGAAATTGATCCCTATTTGTTCATATGAGCTAGCAAGGGAATCTTATGGACTTACATATTATAAGCTCCAATGATACAAATCCAATTAATTAAACTCTTTAATTAATTAATTTTTATTCATTAACTATAGGTCACTCCACTATAGATCTAGAGTTGCACTCTTATGCACTGTAAGACAAGTTGGTCCGTGGATATAATCACTACATGCAAGTCAATCCTTCATGAGTTGTTCGTAATTACAGCTGGGTCAAAAGTCTATTTTACCCCTGTAATTACATTTTGCACCTTAAGTACCATTAATCCTCTAATGAACAATTTGTTTATGATCAACCATAACCTAAGTCCCTCTTGGGCAAGTGAGAGGGTGGGGCCCCATTGTTCAAGTCTCAAAATTAACACTTAAGGGAACTACTCATGTACTCACCCTATAAGGAAAGAAGTGAATTCCATCTTGTGAGATTATGTTCCCAGCTCTCTATTTGGTCAAGTCCCCTAAATGGTAGGCATATTTAATCGGCTACAAAAGCCACTCTCACCAATGCAAATCAAAGGACAATCCCTCACAGGCAGGAGTTCATAACTCACTCAGAATTAAGATCGAGTCGCATATGATCATCCTAATGAAATATTAATCTTTTCAATTAACGGATTTATAAAAGAGATTAAATATTTCTTGGTCCAGTCTTACACAAACTCATTGTATTATATACCCCCACTCACATGTCTCCACATGAACAATTTGGATAAAATCATTTGTAACTATTACAAAATGGGTCGTATTAATAGTGTTACTAGGATAAAGCACTCAACCTTATCCATATATTGTAACCCCTTAGGTTATTTCTTGAACATGACCCTCCTGTATGTCAACCACATACTGTTCAAGATTACACTAATAACCTTGGATTTTTCATATAATGGATAATACTATAATGAAAATAAAATAATCAAAATTATAATTAATTAGTAAATAAATTATTAATTACGAGGCTTTAAGGCATAAATCCCAATAGTTGTTTGATTTATTTTCTAGTTTATGTTTTTTTAGTGCCAATTAATCTCATTCCCACTTGTGTAGGACCTTGATCATTTAGGCATTTTCTTCTTTCCATACACTAAGGATACTTTGGAGATTCCCTCCAGCATATCAGGGCAGTATTGTTCACCCGTTTATTCTTTTTCTCATTGTCTTGCATGGTTTAACTTTATTATTTCATTGAAGACAACGTGTGTGGGGGTGGACAATACTTTAGCAAGTTTTGATTTTTTAGCATATTTTTATTTTTTTATATGGATGAATATTTTATGCAATGCTTGTGATAAGGACTACCTAGGATGTATTCTAGATTTTTTGTTATTCATAAATGCTAAATATATGAGAACATAGCTTGAATTTGAGTAAATTTTAAAATGTTTTCTTTTCATCTCTTGCATCTTTTGAGCACATAGCCACCTATTTTTAGTTTTAAAGGCTTAAAATAGGATTATTTTACCTTTTACTTGTTGTCATTCCAAAAGGTTATGGATCTAATTAGATGGTTCAATTGAATGATAAGTTGTTTACCTTCTTGCAATTTAATTGTGTGCTCATGATAGAAAAATTAAAAGAAAGAAAAAGAAAAAGAAAATTTGTACTCAAAAAGAGACAAAAAGAGCTACATCTGCTGTGATAAGTTAAGACCACCTATGATTTCATGGGTAAGGGTCCCTACAGTAGATGCATGAAAGCTAGTGTCTTAATTAATTAATTAATTAATTAATAAATAATCAAGTTAGGGGTTATGTAAAGTATCTTAGTGGCATATTACTTTCTTGAATGTGAGGAGACCTAATAGTTGGGACATGGAGCCAAAGTAGGGGAAGATGAAGCATAAGGCTTAAAGATTATTCCAGGCTTATAAAGACTAAAATAGGAGGCTGGACATACACACACGAAGGATAAAAGAAATTATTTTTGAAATTTCTTGATAAATGGCTTTATTCAAATGTTTTGGTATGTTGTGAAGTTTTTGAGATTTAGATTTATTGAGGCATTAGTCACTAGCATGTATTAATTATTTTGAAATATGGTTTTATTTTATTTTACTCGGGGACTAGCAAAAGGTAAAGTTTGGGGGTATTTGATTGCACATAAAATGTGTTATTCCTAGGACTTGTTTTAGTTGCTAGTTCGTGCTATATTTTAGTGCTTTCACGTATTTATTTGGTCATTTTATAGATTTCAAGCATTTTGAACAAAATCAGAGTTTTTAAAGTAAATGCGGTGAAAAGAACCTTATTTGACATCAATTTACGTCACCAAAGTTGGGACATGAAGAGTTGCAACTAGAATTTCCAATAGGATAGCATCTAGATACCATCTAGAGCATTAGAATGCTCTGAAAGCAACATTCCAAGTCTCTCATCCCACAAGCACAACATCGAGATGCTTCGAAGTAGCATGTCATAAGCCTCCCGACATGAAGAAATGCGCGCACCCAATTTTCGTCTGTACCGACAAGATGTTGCATGTAGCGTCTCAATGCTACCTGCATTTACGAATCCTATTCAGATTTGGAACGACAACGTCTCAACGTTGTCTCAATAATATAAAAATAAGCATTTGCTTTCGAATTTAGAGAGACCAGTTGGGGGGAGAAAAAGCATACTTCAATTTCTACTTAGTTATTGGGACTTAGAAGACACTCTTGAAAGCTAAAGAAGAAACTCAAGGTTCAAGATTGCGACATATCACGTCGAAAACGACGATAGGCATGCATAAGAGAGTTTTTATCTTTTTCCTTTTTCTCTGTGGTTTCTTTTAAGGATTTTTAATGAGTTTAGGTGTTTATTGTGAATTTTGAGTGACTAAACTCGAATCTTAGGGATTGATGTAATCAGTTTAATTCTTATGTTTAATTAATTGAAAGTCTTTTTATATTTCAACAATCATTTATGTGTTTGTATGCTTAATGCTTTTATTCTTCTGGCCAAAGATTAGCTTGATCTAAATTTTAGCTTGAAAGAGTAAAATTTAGATTACAACTCGAATGCATGACTATTTATAAATTCTTGCATGACAATGAAGAGTTCTTTTAAAAGTCGTTAATAGAAGATTTTTAATACCTTGCTTGGTTGTAGAAAATAGACAAACATGTTGAATTTATAATTATGCAAGAGAATTAATTGAGCTCGAAAGAGTCAGTTATGAATAGAGAATTGAGCTTTAAAGAGTCAATTATATCTTCTTGACTTATGATTGTATGCATGATTAAATTGGCTTGTATATTAAGCATGAAACTAATAGAAGAAATCAATTCCCTAAGATATTTCTCTCTAATTGTCTCCATTTTGTAAATATTTAGAATTTAGTTTTAACTTTTCTCAAATCTCACCTAATGGTTCTCTAGATAAAATAAAATGTTAGTAACTATGGTAATTAATTAAACTGAAAACCCAATCATGAGGACGATACCCAACACTTAAATTCACTATAATAAAACTTGACCCGTACACTTGGCTTCCCTTCTTCTCATCACGAGCCTTCAGCAAGGATGTAATCTTTTGTTCTTCTAGTGAACTAATATGATAGTGAGTCATGAGGTTGACCTTCTCAACCAAAGCTTTTGGCTTTGGCAAGGATTGGGCTTTAGTCATCCCACAGAGGAGATCATGACAAATGGCCCTTCAAAGGCAATTAAGGCAATTACCCAAGATTTTTATGTGATTCATCATGTAAGTTTTCTTTACAATTCTCCTTTTTTCCTAGATACTTTTTATTGACTTCTTTCATGCTTTTGGTAAAATTTTTGCCTCGTCAATCAATATGGCTAAGAAAATTAACTTTCTCTAATTGAACAACGTTCCTCGTGCTGAGCTCACTCAAGCTCGGGCCAATGTATCTTGTGCCAATTGTCTAATGAAAAAATATAGGATTGAGCTTGAATCTTCTCAGGCCGATGATGGTAGGCTCCGTTCTAGGAAAACTTGGCGAATGCCAAGTTTCTAGCTGAAGAATTTCAAAAGACTGAAGAGTACATCACCATGTAGAACACAATAATGGAGGCCAGTGTGATTTGGTCAAGGTATCGTGCATCCCGTCATCATCCCGAGATGAACTTTAATTTTCTTCAGGAGGACTTTGCTACTTTCAGTAGCAATCCATATGCTTTTCCTGAAGATTACTCTGACGATGATAAGGGAGATAACATGGACATTGACCGTTGCGGGAACTAACCCTTTTTTTCTTTTGTACTTTGGCTATTGTGAACTTGTCCCTTTTTATTTTGTCTGAATCAATGTAGAACTCTTCTTTTCCTCTTTTTTTAAATGAAATGGAACGATTTTTATTGCGTACCTTGACTTGAGCATTATTTATTTTAGCTTTTTAGAAAAAAGCCTCATGTCTGAGTGCAAAATAACCCTTATATTTCAACAATGGAATGAGTTGCAAAATAAGGTAAAGGACTTGGTCGGCCTCAACCTCGATCTATTCTAGTCTCCAGGAATTGCTCTTTTAGTTTCTTCTGTGATCTGGAGCTTGAGTTGCTTCTTCCTTTCTTTTTTTTTTATTTAATATGGAGGCATATCCACTTTCGTTCTTTTCTTTTGTTTAATAAGGAAGCATATCCCTTTTTCCTTGCTTTTTGTTTAATAGGGAGACATATCTCCTTGGTAGTCCCCTACTTAAGGACGAATTTTGTTGTGACAAATTCATGTTTAAGTACAATGTTTTAGCGACTCAAAAGAAAGTAATTTTTATTAACTAATTTTAAGAAATTTGTACATTTGCATGAAGAAGAAACAAATGTTCCTATCTAGACCTATCTACTGATAAAGAATAAAGTAAAGAAGAGGAAAATTTTCTAAAACTCCATGGGGGTGTGGTCGGCCTTGGCCTTGTGTGGTAAAGGGGGGTGATTGCTTTCATCTGCTTGACTTCTTTTAATGTTGTGAAGTAACATTCTCTTGAAATCTTTTGCTCCCCTTTCACTGTTCATGTTCCATGTGGAGTTGGAAACTTTAGTAGTTGGTGGTAGGTTGAAGCCACTATCTTGAGCTCATGCAGCGTTCGTCTTTCTAGAATTGCATTATATGCTAACATGGATCCACTACAAGGATGATAATCATTTTGATCACTGTATTCTGTCCACTTCCAATCACTTCCAAAATTGATTGGAAGTTCTATGCTTGGTTTCACCAGTTCCTTCCCTAATTTTATGGCTTTAAATGCTACTAAGGATAAAACATTGGCTGCTTCTCCTTTCTTAGCAATTTACAAGTCTTGTTAATCTCAAGATCTAAAGGAAGAAGATTAGCCTCCTTATCACTTTGTATACACTAACCAACTCCTCAAAACAACAAAAACAGAAAAGCAACAAAAATAAAATAAAAACAAACAAATAAATATAACCCCTAAATTAAACTCAAGCACTTTCTTCTCAATATTAATCAATTATAAGTTGCCAACTCTCTGGCAACAGCGCTAAAAACTTTTTCGCAGTACACGCAAGCACACCTGATCAAGTAGTATTAAAATGATATTCCTACTAAGTATCGAATCCTTAGGGAGTTGTACTCATGATTTGATTAATTGTTGAGAGTAATTGCACTCAAAATTATATAGGGTAATGAAATGGAAGGCAATTTGAACACTTTTTAAGACTAAAAACATGCAATATACACGAGAACAAAAAGGGTAAAAAGACGTTTAGGGGGTTGAGCTCGCTAATTAGACCATAACAATACTTAATTGATTTATGCCATTTATTAACTCTCCTAATTCATAAGCCTAGAGTATCTAAGGTTGAAATATCATGTCGGTCTCATTGAATTAACCTAAGTGTCCTTAGTGCCATTTGATTAATTAGCTAGTTAAGCTCGCTCAAACTTAGCCTCACTTAGAACCCATTATGTCTATGTCACTTAGGTGAGTTCTAAATGAAATATGGAATTAATTCTACCTAATTATCCTCTTTCAAACTTAAATTAGGAAATTAAACAACTAATCAATATCCAGTAAATTAGAGGCATTAAGAATATTTCACATAAATGAATTGGAAAGAGCAATAAAGTGGCAATATATTTAATTAAGCATTAATACAACGTCCAAAAGCTCACCCAAACTCGTAAACTAAGGGTTTAGCCACAAATACACATCAAATCAGTATGAAAACCCATAAATCTATTCTATTGCATAATCAAAAGATGAAATAAAGGAGAAAAAAGACTGTCGACACTGAAATTGGGACTTCTGCCTCGAAATCTGCACTCTCCGAGCCTCAATCCACGCCCCAAGTCACTCAATTTGGTCTCCACATCTCCCAGATTGGTAAGAATCTGCAAAATAGACCTCCTAAAATGGTTCTCCCTTTTCGAGCACGAAAGCGAAGTTTAAATACATGTAATCAACACAGTATCGAGACGCTGAGGGCAGCGTCTCGACACTGTCGAATTGCACCACATCACTTAAGTGTTCACAAGTGTAGCATTGAGACGTTGAGTGTAGCGTCTCAACATTACAGACAGGAAGGCACTCCTCCATATTTTTGTAACATTGAGACGCCATAGGACAGCGTCTCAACACTTGCTCTTGGGTTTGGCGCCAAAAGTATAGCATTTTGACACCATTCTAGGCATCTTAATGCCCTACGCTTAGGCTAAATATTCTCATAATACCTTCATTCCATCCTTAGCTCCAAATATGTCTTCTTTCTTGCTCCAAAATGACTATAATCTCTCAAATTCACCAAATCTCCTTGAAATGCCCAATTTCCTAAAAAACAACATAAATATGCATCAAAGCTCACGTTTTAAGTACAAAACTAGTCTAAAAATGAGGATAAATATAGCACTAAATTAGTGCTATCATGTGGTTGAAGAATACTTATTACCTCAGGCTCAGTGAACTCTATAGCTTGACTTATTTTTTCTAGGTGGACAAAATGCGCACCTCTAAGCTCAGGCTCGAAACGGATTTCTCTAGCCATAGCTTTCATTTTTTGGTTCAACTTTCCCCCGAAGGGTCCTCCAAAGTTGGTTCAGATTTCTCGTGGTGGTTCTTCATCCGTTCAGCCTCGACATCTCTTATCGGCCTCAGCCTCCTGTGGTCATCATCTGTGACATACCCGTTCAAGTATCCTTCTCTGATCAGAGTTTCAATTTCATCCTTCAGTTAGAAAAAATCATGGGTTGCATGTCCGTGATCTTGATGAAAGAGATAGAATATGGTCTGGTCCCTTTTCTCTAGAAGCGTCCTCATCTTCTTTGGATACTTGACCACTGGCGTTCGGAATCTCCATAAGAATCTTTTCAAGTGTGTTGAAATTCGGGGTGTATTTGTCAAACATCTTGGGGTGGCCCACCCTAGGGTCGACTCAGTCTTGGTCTTTATCCTCCATTTCCCGCTTTCTAGTGTTGGAATGAAAGCTCTCCCTGACTCTATCTCAATCATAGGACCTATCAATCTTTGCTTTGCTCTCGATGGTTGCTGCCTTTTGAGAGCATGTAATTATGCTATCTTATTTCCTATTATTTATACTAGTTTTGTGATGATTTTATGACCTTTTATGCCTATTTCTCTTAATTTTGTAGAAATCGAGCTTGAGGAGCCAAACCAAGTGTTTGGAAGTATTTTGGTGGATATTGGAGCCTACTGAAGCTTAATTCAAAATTCAAGAAGATTAAAGATATTATTTGAGTATAAGGCACATTTTGGGAGATTGTACATTGAATCACAATTCCAACGCATTGAACCGGAGGTCATTCGGACACCAGAGTGAAGAGATATAGCAAAAATGGTTAGTGCTGTCTGTAGGTAGCATCGAGACGCAACATCGAAAAATGTAAAAACGCTATTTTTCGCTAAAACACCTGCGGAAACGAAGTTTCTTGTAGCGTTGAGACGCAGTAAGCAGCGTCTCGACGCTACCTTGAGATTTTCTATAAAAACATCATTTTTTACGCCATTTTGGGAGGCCAATCCGAGAGTTTTAGCCCTAATCTCAATTCCAAGCTAAAATTGAGGGTTTAAGGAGCAATTGGGAGCATTTGTGGAGCATTTTTTGAAGATCCAAAGCTCGAGGGACATGGAGATTACGACGAGAACGCGGGATCGACCATCGTTTGCTAATTTCTTCCTTTTCCTTTAGCTTTAGTTTTTGTTTTATGGCTGTAAATTAGGAACTTAGAGGTTTAATTGTATGAATTTAAGTATCTTTGTTCCTAATACTTGAGGTTTTGATGTAGCCATTAGACTTGAGGTTTTAATTGATTAAATACTTTGATTGAATGCTTTTGTTTTATTCATGCTTTTATGTATTTAATGCTTATAATCTCTTGATCACGGATTATTTGTTTTATTGGTCTGAATTTGAGCTTGAAAAAGTCTTGTTTAGGCTAGAACTTAATTGCATGACTATTTGTAAATTCTTGCATGAAAGTGAAGAATTCTCTTAAAAGCCCTTAAAAGAAGTTGTTAATACCTTGCATGCTATTAAAATCTAGATAGAGACATTAGATTTATAACATTGCATGAGAGTTAATTGTGCTTGAAAGAGTCAGTTAATACCCTCACTTCTTGGCTTATGGAATATTTGCATGACAAATCTTGGTAGCTTTGGCTGTAAGTCTAATTGGTGAAATTGATTCCCTAGGATATTTTTCTCCTATTGGGTCTCCATTTATCTTTTGCTTTCTAGGTTAGGTCTTTAGTTTAGCTTGTTTGCATTTGATTTCTTTCTCTAAATAAAGTCAAATGAGAGTAATTGGGGTACTTAAATGAATTAAGAAATCCAATCCTTGTGATCGACCCTGGCCACTATTATTGCAAATTTTAGAGGTTTAGGTTTATAAATATATTTGATAGAGCCTTCGACAAGCTCTTTATCACCTTTGATCTAAGGAATTCTTCAGCACTCATATATTTTGGTGCCCTAGTTATGTAGAGGTAAACTCTTTCTTATAAATAGATCGAATAAGCCTCCTATCTTATAGTCCATCTACTATGGCAATCAAAGTGGCCTCGTCAGTGTATCCCATGATCTCCAGTGCTTCATCATTGAAACGTGAAACATACTCTAATAGGCTCTCGATTGCTCCTTGCTTAATTGTTAGCAGGTGCATCTGAATCTGAGGCTTGCTGTAACGACCCGACTTTTCCTGTTAGACTTTCTAGGGACGTTACTACATGCATGCTAGTAGAATTTAGAAATCTTTGGTAAAAGATAAAAAGAATTAAACTTTTTTGCTAAACAATCAAAATCTTTTAGTTCGGGATCCCTTTAAAAACCATTGCAAAACATAATGTGAATCAAAACGTTAAATCAAATGAAATAGTTCACTTCAATTAAGTTTACTTAACAAAATAATTGGAGTTAAAACATAAACTAGATGCGGAAGCTATACTCCTCATGACACCCATGACCCTTTCAGCAAACCATCTTGCCACTCGCCTAAAATATGTTCTTGCCTTTACCTGAAAAGAAAAAAGCATTTTGAAAAATGATGAGTATTTAAAATACTCAGTAAGTGACCTCACTACCGGGTCAGGATAGCATACACATACATAATGAGTTTTCGAAAACATTTTCTTTCTTTCCTTTGGTGGGACCTAAATTCCTTTCATAGCGGAAACGTTTATCTTTCAACTTTTCTCTTCGGCTTAATGTGGACAATTAACCCAACCTAACCTTTCCTTTTCATTTAACCTTTTCAGGTTCATTTTCATCTAACCTTTTCAGGTTCCTTTTCATATAGCCTCGTAAGGCTCCTTTTCATATAGCTTTGTAAGGCTCATTTTCATATAGATGTACATCAATAATTTTAGGGGGTAATTGTCGTAGCCTTCAAAATCATTTTTATCATGAAAACATAATGTATGCATGAGGTCCCAAAGCATTTAAAATTTTTCATTTCATGATGCAACATAAACAACATTCTCATATCACTCATCATAAATCATAATCATAAATCATGCATAACTTTCATAAAATATTGGGCAATCACTCATGTCAAAATCCATTTTCATATGAAATAAAGCATTTTAAAGTTCATCAAAAATCATAAATAAAACATTTATAAAACTTTTTTTTTTTTTCAATTCAGTTCCCAACTTGCATTTAAGCATACTGGCGTAAAATCTCTTACCTTAGGCTAAGCTCAAGAATCCAATCACCCAATTGCCCACCAAAAATTTCTTCGCCTTGAACCTCAGCCAAGCAATTTGGAGCCTAATTCAAACCATCCTAAGGTTAGAAAAAAAAATTCCGAAAATTCATAATTCATTCCAAAGTTCCTTCCACCAACTAAATTCCAAAATTAGAAATAATTCCTTAGCATTTAACTTATTCCCAATTGGTGGTTAAAACTAAATTCAAATTACAAGGTCCATGATTTAATCGTACCCTCAAGTTTAATCTACTAAAAATCCAAAAACTCCAAGGATTTGCTTGATTTTAGAATGAGAATTTTACCTCAATTCCGACCCCAAAACAGAACCGAATCTTGCCAAATAGATGACGATTTGATTTGATTTTGCCGAGCCAACCTCTACGTACAATGGGTATTCCACGTGAAAACAAAGCTGAAACGAGACTGTACAGTACTGAAAATCACCCAAAAATCAAACTGCAACAGATCGGGCGGCGGTTCGTGGAGTCCGGCGTAGTGAACAGTACCCTCGCGGTATGAACAGTATTCGCGGTATGAACAGTACTCGCGATATGAACAGTACTCGCGGTATGAACAGTACCCTCCCGGTATGAACAGTACCACGATGAACAGTACGTGCCGTAAACAGTACCGCGCCGTGAACAGTACCCCGCACGTGAGGGACAAATCCGGCAATGGATGTTTGTTGAAGAAGAAGAAGCTTTCGAATGGATGGGTCTTTTGGTGGTGAAAGAGAGAGAGAGAGAGATTGATGGTGGAGACTGTTTTTCATGGAGGAAGAGGAGAAGGTTGGAGAAGATGACGGCTTGGCTTGACTTAGAGATGCGTGCAGTATAAAAATAGTAGAGATGGATATTAGGGCTTGGCTAAAACATGGGCTTGGGCTTGGCTTAGTGACTCTTAATTTACAAGAATGCCCCAAACATCAATTAAATCCCATTTTTCCTTCTTTCTTCCCATTCTACCCTCCAATTTTTCTAATTTCAAATATGTTAATTCTAAAATTAAATTCCAACACAACTTTAAGCATGAAATTGACCTTACAATTAATTTTAAATTTCAAAATTAAAGCCTTAACTAATACCTGAAGGTGCCGGTCGTTACACATGCATTGATCTCTTGCTCTTAAGAACTATGTAACAAATGCATAGGCTAGTTCTTTGAAGGAACCAATTGATCTTCTTTTCAACTTTCTTAACCAATCTTTTGCTCTTCATGTCAAAGTAAAAGAAACAACACAACATCGAATCGCATCTGAAACTCCATGGAGTTCCATCCACGATCAATAAGTATCCAAGTGGTTTATGAGATCAATCTTACTATCATAAGTTTTCATAGTAGGTGCCTTGAATTATGCTGGAACTTCAAATTCCATTATCTCATCTAAAAAAGGAGGATTTATTTGCTCAACTAAGGCTTCTAGGTCAAAATCTTTGACTTCTTAAGGTTTTTGGGTGCTTCCTTGAATAGCCCCCAATTCCTTTTGGATCTTCAGCAAAATGGCTTTCTAAGGTGGGTTCTCTGTCTTAACCTTAGCCTCAGCCTCGGTCCTCTCCTTTAACTTCTTTTTTCTTCAAACATGCTTCGTAGATCGGAGCTTGTTATCTTGCAATTTATGGTGGAAGGTCGATCAGAGGGTCGACCTTGGCCTCGGCTGGGACTTCTCAGTACCGTAAGCACAATGGACCTACTCTGCTAATCCTGTTGGTTGCAATTTCGTCCTTTCGATGTTTTTTTGATTGATTCCTTCCAAGGATCAACTTTTCCTTTGCTTGATAGGTATTAGTTTTAGTTTCTCACATATCCTCATCCATTGGAGTTTTTTCTTTAGCCGAATCTTGCACAAGCTTTTCCTCTTAAGTCTTCGCCATAGGATTCTGATTATTTGAGATATTCAGGATTCGGACGAGGTCATGATCCATGTTACTCACTCGCTTCTCTAGGGCTTTCAATTGAGCCTCTGATCGATTTTTGTCAAGATGAGGCCGAGGAGGTGTGGTCAGCCTCGTCCTCATCACATGGTGGTCTCCATTTGACTCTTCTCCATTCAGGTCGCAATGATTTTTGTTGGCCTGTTTTCTCATCTTTGTAAATTTTTGGCCGTACATATTTCACAAGCAAGCTTTTTCTTCTCCACAGATGGCGCCAACTGTTGTTATCAAAATCTGGACAGAGTAGCGCACCTGACCTTCACGTGACCGCAATGATAAAATATGTATGATGGGGGAAGAACATGGCCTGCAAAACAAGTAAAACTTGGGTACCAGTATGGTACTTGCCACACAGGCTCTGATGCTTAAGCCAGAGAGTGAATAGTTGTTTCAAGTTAGGGTTTTCAAAATGAGGAAGAGCTTACCTTCTTTAGGTTGGAAAAGGGTATATATATGACATTCTTTGGGTTTTCGTATGTTCCTTCACGAATTAGGAAAGGGGCAAACCGAACTAGGCTAAACCAAGGAACCATGAGTCCCCATTGGAGGCCGACCAGGGGAATTTGGGTTGTATTCCTATTAGTTCCTTCATCTTCTAGTTCTATTCTTCTGTGTTGGTCAAGGCTTTCCCCTATCGATTTCGCCTCTAATTTCTTTTATATTTGGGGTTTATCTTCTTGGTCCAATTTTATCCATAACAATATCGATTCAATTTGATGAACATATGAATAGATGTTGAGGTTCAAATTCTCACTCCCACATGGTTCGTTGTAATATTCTTAAAAATTAGAAACATATATAATAGATGTTGAGCCACAAATTAAACCATGGTTCGGTTTGGACCAACGAACATGATTAATCAAATTGGACCTACATAATTAATTCATCATTTTGATTTGGTTTCTTAATAACAATATCAATGTTGGGTTTTTTAGGATCCTCATTGATAAAACCATTAACAAATAATCTTTCTGGTTTCAAAAATTTTCACAACTCTAAATAATCTAAAAAAATCAAATATGTGACAACATATTTACTTTGTCCATCATACTCAGAATAACCAAACAGGTACATAAATGTAAATTACAAGTAGAAATTTATTTATTTATAGAACATTTTTTACGTCTATGTTTTTAAACGTAGTGTTTATCCATGGATTTTTCTTCTTAAAAATCAGATTCAAAAAAGTTTTTAAATCCTAGTCAAATTTTTTAAAAAGTAGTTTTTTAATTTTAAAAATCTAATTAAATCAATTTTAATTTAAATAATAAAGTACTAAAACATTCCACTAGTAATTTAGAATGTGTTTAGTATAACTTATTGAGTAATTTTAGATAATCAAAATTGTTAATAAATAAAAAATATTTTTTAAAACAATTAGATTAATTTAAAAACTATTTTTAAGAAACACTTGAGACATGAGTTATCAAAAAATTATCTCAGAGTGATTAACAAAAAGTCTTCAAAATATGTAGTAGTAAGAAAAAAAATATTTGTAACTAATAGAATCAATTTCAAATGTAATGCAACCAACCAAATTTGTCATTTAAAGTACTTTTAAAAGGGATAAGATATAAACATTTTTTAGTTAAAAATATTTAAAAATACTTAAACTAAAAGTTATATCAAACACACCCTTATACATGAGACACTATTTGAGGAGGTTGCTACATTATGGTTGACAGTTGCACATTTGGATGTAAAAGAGAGAAATTGTAAAAGTACTTTGATTTTAAAAGGCATGGAGATTTTTAAATTCATATTCTACGGTTATTAAGAGGCAGTTACATTGTGGATAATTTTTCTTTATGAACAAGCGAAAAGAAATTTCACACGTTGAGGACCTTTTCCCTTGTGGGGAGAGCTTAAAAAATTGAGTTTGGACCAAGCGAAGTAAAGAACACTTCCATCATCAAAAGTATTAAAAGAAAGGGAAAAAAAAAAGTAGAAGTAATTATTTAGATAATTAATTTGGGAAAAAGCTTAAAAGTCTTGTATTTGTTTGTTTGTTTACTTGAAAATGACTGAGCACAAAAGCATACTCATGCTGCCTCATCAAAAACATGCATGGGGCTGGAGTGTCTTGGAAACATGGACCATTTTGCATTCTAATTTCTTCGACACATAATAACTCACTTTCTTCCTTGAGGAAAACGGCCTTATTATATACTTGCAGTAGCCTTCAACACATAAACCAAAAAAAAAAAACAACAAAAACGAGAGCAAAAGAAAAGAGATAATGGGAGGAATTGCTTGGACTGAAGAAGAAGATTACTTACTCAAGAAATGCATTGAGCAATATGGAGAAGGGAAGTGGCATCGTGTTCCTCAATTGGCTGGTTAGTTTTGCTTTCTTTATCATACGCATTTTTATGTACTTCAAAGTTTCCATAAACTCTTGCTCTATCGATACAATAAAGATTCGATGACTTTAAAACTTCGTTTTTATTTCACCAACGTGATTTTTTCGAGTTTGGTTAGGGTGGTTATAAACTTGTTTATGGTTTGATTTAGTTTGAGTTGAATCGAACTTAACTAGCATGAATTTATTAATTAAATTTTTTTTACTTATGGAAATATTCTTCTATGGACATGTGTAGTTCTTGTTCTTGTTTCGTTTGAGGAATCAATTTAATTTCAATTTTTTCTTTCTCACTCTTTTTGGCAATTAGGGGTTTTTTCCCTCTTTGATTTTTTTTCCACCCCAAACTATAAACTCTTAATTTGGTTCAATTTCTAGGAGTATAAGTTTATTCATATATAAAAATGAGATATATTATGTTCAATTACTATTTTCAATTTAATGAATATATGCAAATAGCTAAATGGATTTCCAAAATAATGTATTACAAAACCTAGCATATTCACGTGCTTACATTTATTGCTGCCCATTTACAAATTTGCAAACACAAGTACAAAATGTAAAATAAAAATAAAAAAAATTACATCATACACCCTTTTTAAAAATACATCATTTTATCATGTCATTGAGTAAGCATATTCTATTTCATTTTATCATGTATTATTTAAAATCCTATATATGTTACAATAGGAATACATAGCTTCTAACAAAGCCCACATTTGAAAAACCAACCTCGAGTTCCAATCCCTCCATTTCAGTTACCTTTGTTGAAAAACGCTACACGGTTAGGTTTAGACAATATATATAGTTGAGTCAATCATCTGAAAACACTTAAGATCGTCACAATTTGACAAATTTACAATCCAAATAATGAGAGTTAGGTTCGCTTCGTAATCCTATCTAGCCCGACTCATGAACATCTCCATCAAAAGCTATCAAAAAATATGGGATATGAGTTTCATAAATGCCATTGAATTCACAAGCAAGGCTGATACACAGAGATGGTCCTGCAAAAAATAAAATGCAATGATGCACATGTGTATCACATAGCTGTTAGAGCTTTGAATGCTGCATGTGGTGTGTGTATAATTTGCCATTGTCTATTTTAGGCATTTCTTCAAACACTTTGGTGTTATGGGGTTTGCCCTTTTGGTGACATTTTGTGAGTTATGTGAGTGTTTTCAGCTCTATTTTATTTAGACCATAAGTTCTGAACCTCTGTGGCCAATGATAGTACCAAAGGGGAAAACGGTGTCGTTTTTCAAAGTAGAAGGAACATTATTACAGCTTACTGTTTAAAGCAAAAGTTAGGTAGGAAAAGGAAAAATTAGGAAAAAGAATCTTATTTGATCCTTGAATTTTACATCTCTATATTTTTTATTTGGATTTTAATAAGTCGATGTCATTGACATTGTTATATTAGATATATTTATGTGTCACATGGATTGGAATAATAATTGATGATATAGAAGCATGTTGTACAAGGTTATCATGGACAAGTTAGGTATAATAAAGGTGAGTTGGCACAAAATTCAATGAGATAGATATATAGATTTTGTCGAGCACTACATATTTTTTTAGTGTTACAATTAAAATATGGATTGAGGAAGGTTACTAATATCCTAAGCATTTGAGTCACACCCAAGTTGGTTTCCTCCCTTATGCCACCGAGTGTCATGTTGTATCA
Organism: Trichosanthes truncata; assembly: GCA_033996785.1. Lineage (NCBI taxonomy): Eukaryota > Viridiplantae > Streptophyta > Magnoliopsida > Cucurbitales > Cucurbitaceae > Trichosanthes > Trichosanthes truncata. The sequence continues at coordinate 27,410,407 of JAWPNB010000004.1, read as the reverse complement.
TATGACTTCTTAGTTTAATCAATGTAACTAGGTTAACTCATTTCTATCAAAATTGAAACTAAAAGACGACATAATTGAAATTTTTTAAAGTTCAACAACTAAATTAGACACAACCATCAAAATTCAAGAACTAAATTTGCAATTTAACAAAAAAAAAAAATTCTTACCTCATTATTTAGCCTAGTAGGTTTATTTCAATCAAGTTTTCAATTTCTCAAATTAAACCCGAAACTCGGCCTCCTCAAAATTAAAATAATTCTTTTTTCATGAATAAACTAAAAAAAAAAAAGCACAAAATTCAATCAACAAAAATGCTCAAAATCAAGCCACACAAGTATTCAACACCAATTACGAAAATACCAAAATGTCCAAAAACAATTAAAAAAATATATCCAACATGGTTAGAAGAACCAGTACTCACAAAATTATATCCATCTAGCTACAAATTATAAGCTAGAAAATTTATATTTTAGGGAACATGTTCATTTAAAAAAAAATATTAATAATTAATTTCATCAATTAATTATATTACTTAAATTAATTAAGTATATTAAAAGATAGTTTCGGTTCTATAGTTTACCCCCATTTCCAGTTTGGTGATATAGGTTAAAAAGTTTTCATTTTCTAAAACAAAGTTTAGCTTGTTATAAAATAAAATCATTTGAAATCATGAGTGATTTCAAATTCTATTTTTACTTAAAACTTTTCAAACTAACATTTATCAAAATTTCACATAATTTGAAAGTAACTTACTAATTTAACATTTTTTTCAGCAAATACCCAAACAAAAAATTTTAATTCTATTACTTTCATTTTTTTTTTTTTTTTTGAAACAAGATGAAGAATTTCAAATCATATTTATGATTTTGAACAATTTCTTACACTTTTTTTATCCCAAACAAAGGAAGTTGAGCCCTTTTCTAGTTCCTTGATTTTTTTTTTTTTTACTAGGTTTGAGTTTGTGTTTTTGTTTGTTTGTTTTTTTCCTTTTGAAAGAAAGGTTTGAGTATTTTTGTGATTTGAAGTTTAAAATTGACTTGATAAACTAAGTTCATTAGTGGAAGATTCTTTTTTTCTTAAAAAAAATACTCTTTTTCTAGTAAGATTGTTTTTAAAGGAATTAAAAATTAAAAATAAAATAATTAATAAACAAGTTAAAACAAATGAATTTAATTTTTAAGAGATAATGTTAGTCACTTAAAAAAAAATAATCCTATTTTGGTTCCTAAACCTTTTATATTTGAACATTGTATAAAAAAAAAACAATTTAATCCAAACCGTTAACATTTTTGTAAATTATTTAACAAAAGCTCAACATAGTCATGTTTTGATGTTTGTAGTGATAGTTCTGGTGTCAAAGCTACACCTAGTAAATTAGGTGTAGGATTTCAAAGTAAATTTAAGGCTTTGTTAAATGATTAATAAAAAATTAACACAGTAACTAAAATTAGTTTTTCATTTTTTATACAAAATTTCTACATTTCTAAAATGATATACTACTCTCGTACTAATTGAGATGTCCTTACTTATATACTCAACATTGTTTCCACCTTTAACAAACTTGAGACTTCCAATATTTGAATGTTAAACTTAGATAAAATGTTCGAGAATTTTAAAAACAACAATACAAAATAAGTACAAAAGTTTAGGGAATATAAAATAAGATTTAATATTTTTAAGAGAAAAAAAAAACCGAACACGAATATCTAGCTCCTTAAGGTTATTGATCTTAAGTCAATTCGAATCCTAACCTTCATTAGAATGATCTCAATTAGTTTCGAGTGTTTGGACGTTTTTGAGTGGAAGGTCGTCTTTGAATATCTAAAGGTTCTTAAATCAATATCCTTGGAGTTCACATAAGATGGTTTTAGTTGTTTTTGTATAATTTTGATAGCTTGGAACAGAAGAACTAAGTGGGATTTTGGTGATTTGAAAAGGTTTAAACAGATGTAGAAAGAGTTGCAGACTGAGATGGTTGAACTATCTTCGTCCAAATATCAAAAGAGGAAGCTTTACACCAGAAGAAGTAGACCTCATTGTCAACCTTCATAATATCTTGGGCAACAAGTAAGTCTTTTATATTATACTAGTTTATTATCACATGCAACGCACATTTCATGCCTTGGCATTACAAAAATTTTATATTATTCTTTAATTAGATACAAAACTTTTGGCATAAACTTTAGAGTTAAAAGGAATCAAATAATTATAAAACTCTTGGCATTTCAAAAAATTTTATATTCTTTAATTAGATATAATTTGATAAAAATATTAATTTTAAAATTAATTTATCTACATTGATGATCTTTTACATTTTAGCTTTTCACATTCCATGTGTTGGGAGAAAAATAATATAATAAAAATATGCAAGCGGAAGCAATAAAAGTAAAATATTAAATTCTCGCATTCACAGGTTAAGCCAACCAAACAAGTTAGAGTCACACCAATAATAATAAAAGATAAGAAAAAGAAAACGAGACCGAAGTTTATACTAGCTCGCTCAAAATCGGGACTATGTTCAATTTTCTGCAATTGTAAGTTCTACTAAATGAGAAATAATAAGAACCTAAAAAATACTCTACAAACTAACATTTAATAGTCCAACAAAGACTATTGACTCCCAATTATCACAACTTGATAGTTTGAGGTCAACAATAAAGAAATTACCCTCAAATCACAAGAGAAAAAATACTATTTTTTCTTTCACAAAAGCTCACTGCTGCATCACCAAAAAATCACCCACTGTCATTTACAATAAAGGCACGCACTGTCGAAGAAGTCCACAAACTCACGGCTGCACAAACGCGTGTGTGTGAACTCCATTTACCCTAAGCCCACAATGGGCCTTCAAAATTCACTGTAAATGGGCCTTAATATAATTATCACAAAAGACAAAAGTAGCCGCGCTTTTGAATTTAGTTCATTCTAGCATGTTTTGGCAACCAAATCTAACAATCTTCCACTTGGAGATAAAATGATGATCTTGCCTCCCACTGCAACGAAACTCTAATCATTTTGGCAAACTCTAAAGTACAACTCTCACTACAATTGTTAATTCTGATCTTCTTGGCAAAGTCCAAGGCTCAAAAAAACTTGAAAAGCAACAAACTCACAAAAACAAGCAATCATCAAAAAATAATTGTAGTGCATCTATGTTCGCCTTGAGGTATGGGCTTGCTACGTGGATCTTTCTTCCAAACGAAAAAGACAAACACATACTCTCACTTTAGCTAAGTGGTAACAACTGACATCTTCTTCAGCCCTGAATCACTGTTCTTGAAGAAGACACACTCTGAGAAAGGCTTGAATCCTCTATTCAAACCTATTGCCAAACTAGAGACACCTTATCTTTCACCTTAGCAACTTGTTTAGTTTTCCACTTCAATGCCTCTACTCGCCTAGGCAACTTTTTCAATTCAATTCAATTCAATCAAATTTCTCTCATGAACTTCTCAATTATTTCTGAACTGAATGATCCTGATCTGACTTATCAAACTTGGCTATCACTATTGGCGGCTCAATTGTACCTCTACTACAACTATCTCCAACTTTAACTGGCATCTACTGCCTCTTTAAACCTTTGGCAACATCCAATTGACATCTGTACAGTGTAGATTTCTTGTGGCTAACTGCCACTACTTGGGATCCTAACCTGAGTTTACACTAGCGTTTTCCAAACTCACACATATAGCCCTCATCTGTTAACTTGTCAGTGGAGACGAGATTCATCTTAACACTAGGCACAAGTCTGACATCTCACAGTACCAATTTATTCCCACATTCTATTTTCAGACTGACCTCTCCAATTCCACTAGTTTTGGAAGTTCTACCATTCTCCATCCTCACTAGGCCATGATAATCTTCTATGAAGGTTGTGAACAAGCTTTTTTCTGAAGCTATGTGAACAATAGTTGCACTGTCTAAAATCCAGTCAGATGAATTACTACAGCTCTATGTGTCACTTCCAACACAGACGAAAGCATCATGCACTGCATTTGCCTCATCCTTTCTCTTCTTTTCTTGATCCTCTTTCAATTTTCTATACTGACTCTTAGTGTGACCTTTCTTGTGGCAGTAAAAACATTATACCTCCTTATTCCTATAATTTTACTTTTTCCTACTACTACTCTATTTACTCTCATCATTAACCTTCTCTTTACCCTTAGCTATAACCAAAGCTGATTCTATAGTAGACTCTTTACTACGACCATTTCTATGGATTTCCTCAGCTAAGGCTAAATCACAAACCCCTGAAAACTTCAAAGTATTGTTCCTTGTCGAGTTAGACGTTGTTGTCTTCATCGTTTCCTAACTATTAGGTAAATATGTTAATAACAGAATAACATTAACCTCATCAGTAAATTCTATCTTAAGAGACTTCAACTGATTGATCAAAGTGGTAACCTCATTTATATAGGAATTGACTAAAACATCCTCAGCCATTTGCAAATTAAAAAATTTCCTAAGCATGTAGATCTTATTATTAGTGCAGGGTTTTTCATACCTGTCTGTAAGTGCTTCCATTAACTCAATTGCAGTTGTCACACCAGCCACCTGACTATCCATGTCCATTGACAAACAGATCCTAATTGTTGCAACTGCTTCTTCATCCAAGTTCTCCCAATCTTCATCATTCATATCTTTTGGTCTCTTTTTTAAGAGAACGAGACCGAAGTTTATACTAGTTCACTCCAAAACTGAGATTATATCCATTCTTCTGCAACTGCAAGTTCTATTAAATGAGAGATAACAAGAAATCCTAAAAAATAAGCTACAAACTAATCTTCAATAGCCAACAAAAACTATTGACTTTCAACTATCACAATCTGATAGCTTGGGATCAACAATAGAGAACTTATCCTCAAATTCTTTTTTCTCTCACAAAAGCTCATTGCGGCACACCAAAAATCATCCACTGTGATTTACAATAAAGGCACGCACTGTCGAAGAAGTCCACAAACTCACAGCTGCACAAACATGCATATATATGTGTGTGAACTCCATTTAACCTAAGCACATAATGGGCCTTCAAAATTCAATGTAAATGGGCCTTAATATAATTATCACAAAAGACAAAGACGGCCACGCTTTCGAATTTAGTTCATTCCCGTAGAATGTTTTGGCTCCAAAATCTAACACCATGCATTTAATCTCTATGAGTGGGTTTAAATTGCAATATCTCATACTACATTCTTAATGAACTTTAGGTTACATCTTATTATTTTTAATATATCAATTTAAAATATATATAGGTATTTTAATTTTTTTACTTTTGAAAAAGTTATTTTACCTAATTTGGACCCATTATTTTTTTTTAACTACTTTGTTAGCTAATTAAAAATTCTCTATATTTTTAGGCTAAATTTTTATTATATACTGAACTTTTGAACCTTAATGAAGATAAAAATTAGTTTATCAATTGATTTATATTATAATTAAATTTATTAATTATAGTATAATTAAAGAAAAATTGTTTAACTTCTTGAGAAATGAAACAACAAAAAAAAAAAATTCCAACTTTTCATATTCCATAGAAATTATTGTTGATAATTAAATTTTAATTTATTATTGATAATTAATTAATTTACCATTTATAATTAATAACAAAATTTGTGAGGTATTAGAGGGTAAATGATCTTTTTTCTCAACAAAAGGAACATAAGCTTGTATTGATGAATAAGTTTTTATTTTTTTCAACAAAATTTTAAATAAAAAATACACTAATTATAAAAGAACAATAAGGTAAATAAATAGTAGGAGAAAAGTTTATGATTCTAGCTACACACTCATTTCTTAAAATAGACTTGTTCGCTTGACAATAGATAGACAAACAGTATTATTCAACTTTACAAATTGGAGTTGTTTATGGTTCGAGATATAGATTCGACACATAGATAACTTTTAACTTGAATCTACCACCGACATCTAATTTGGAGATGTTTGAGTCTGAGATATAGATTCAACACATGCATTTTCTTGCCACTTGAATGTGCCATCAACATTTGGAGATGCTTTCAAGATTGAAGAGGCTATGAGAGAAATAGAATTAAGAGAACAAAAAAAAAAGACTCTAATTGTTGGTGAAAAAATGGTGAAAAAAACTCATTTTTATAGTAGAAAAATGATCCAGTTACAAAACTTTTTGAGTTCCAACACTTTTAAAATTCCACAATAAATTATAATTAAAGTAAAAAAAAAAAAAACTTTTAAGTTGTTGGAAAACCCTTTTACATTACAACCTTTAAATGCTATACATTCATTATTGATATTTAATCAATTAATTAATTTACTGTTTATTAATTGTTAATGGCATATTTTATAAATTAGTAAATTAAAGAAGGGACAAATGTGTCCAAAAAAGTTTTTTTCAACATCCTCACTTTTTAATACATTATAGATTATAGATATATGCATCTATACTATAAATAAAAGGCACTATAGTGAATAAACTTTATCTCTCTATTTTTCCCTCTAATTTTTTAATATATATCTATTTTGCCCTTTTGTGTGTAATTTTGATAATATATTTCGTTAAATATTATTAAACTTGAAAGACTAGATGGAGAAGACAGAGAATCTCAAAGATTTTAGAAGGAAGAGAAAAGGGTGAGCAACGAGTTTCATAGAAAAGAGAAAGAGGAAGATAAAAAGATAGGAAAGAAAAAGACAAAAAACGAATTTTGCTATTTAAGTAGATATGTATTGTCACCAAAAAGAAGACTAGAGTAGATGAGAACAAAGTTCAGGTGAGCAAATTGCACTAATGGAAAGTTGGCCGAAGAGTCCAACATCGAGAAGCCACTGTTCCATCGAAGAGGTTTCAATGGCGAGTCTCTCTCTTTGACAACCCATCGCCTTCTGGAGCGCCACCAATGTCACGGTGTCCGATGCAAGATCCACCTCTCTTGGAAGAGAGAAGATCAAAATAACAAACACCGGAGATAAAAACATAACTGAAGTAGATGCTAGAGTGCCATTGTCGGCGAAAACAGAGGTTAATCCAGTTCTCTTTATGATGAAGAAATCAATGGGGAGTGAATAGACCGATTAAACTTTAGAAGAAATGGGGAAGAGGGTCTTGTAAAATCCAGATAATTAGGAGGATTTTCAAGTCAATAGGGGAATCAGAGGGGAAGGGCCTCATTATACGAGAACGTGGGGAAGTTGAAGTTGAAGGGTACAACGACATTGGTTGACTTAGTAAAAATGGAAAATCATTTAATAGGCGACGACAATGATGTATGATATGATGAACGTAGATCTGAAACAATGACTGCTGCTACATGAAAATGGGGAGAACGCAACAACAATGTGAAGATGGGTGGCAACGATGATTGGTGTGAGCTTTATCGAGGGCTCAATCAAATACATATATAGTAACCAATCTAAAATTAACTACTTATAGTAATTATCAGTGGACCGAGATGAACCACAGGGAACTAAATGAATTGATTTCTATTAATTGAAATTCTTACTTACACGGACTGACATGGACTAGAGGAGATTTGGGATAAAGCATCACAACACAGAAGGACTAAACTGAAAGTAATAAGGATAATGACCTCACCTCGAGCACCGATTCGGGTGTAAATTATAGCGTTTTAAGACCGACTGGACTCCTCGAAATCCTATGGGTCTCCCCTATAGTAGTTGAGATTTCAACGCCTAAATCGACTATAAACTAACTCACTAGCTGGGGGCAAATGTTCCATACTAGCTAATTAGAAGCCTTGGTTGGGATAGGTTGGAACGAAACAATTAAACTCGACAAGCCTATCGAATTTAACCACTACGTGTAATTAACTCTAAAGTCTACCACATGTGAAGTAATGAAGCACAATACTCCTAAATTACTAATGTGGTTGTGAGCTTAGTGCTACTAAAATTAAGCAAGAGACCGAGGACCCTAACAGTTACTCAAGTATAGCTATGAACTCGCTAACTTAGCTAATTTTTCAAATCAACAAAATTAGAAGATTACTAAGCATAAAACAAGAGTTAACAACCATAAAACATACTGTAATAATAGAAGGACATAATACTCAAAATCCCACAAAATTTGTATAAATATCGTGTTTACAACCCGAAATGACGTCGAAAGTCTAGCTGAACAACGAACTAATGTAGCCCGACACCGAAAATTGATCAAAACAACCTAAACTATCCTAAAACTACTGAAAACAAAGAGTAAAAACATAAAGAGGTCTCATTATGTCGAAAAATCACGAGACAAATGACCTAAAGGTTGAAAATTTCCTTCTATACAAACTGCGGTAGAGTCTTGACGCCCAACCTCTTAAGGGGCTTGCTGCAGTGTCGAGCAAGGCTTCGCACGCGTATACTTGCGACAAGGTTGAAACGCTATCCTAAAAATTTAGCTGCTATTTGCAGTGTCATTTGAGCGTCGTGGTGGCGTCTAGACGTTTCCTTCAAGGGCAAAAAGGTCATTTCTATGGTTCTTCTTGCTCGGTTGCTCAAACAACCTCCGATTTGGTTCGAATTAACCTCAAATTACTGCAACTCTCCAAAATACTTCTCTTGCTCGAACATCTACAAAATGAACAATAAATCACATAAAAACTATCGAACTAGTAGGAATTAGCATGAATAATATAGGACTTTTTTGGTCCTATCAATGATGAACGCAGATCTAAAGTGGTGATGGCTGCTACATGAAGAAGTTGAGGATGCTGCAACATTATAAAGATGAAAATGGATAGGATGCACTACAAGAAATTCAAGTTTTTGCAAAGCTTTTTTTCTCAATGCTAAAAAACTTGTCGGGAAAAACAGGTTATGCCAACAATTTAGCCAAACCGTTAGACAAGTCAATGGAAAGTCCAACGATCAGATAAACTATCAACCTTTCCATGGGTTCTGCTGACGGTATAGCCAAGCCATCGACAAAACCCATGGAAAGCTAATGGTTTGGCTAGATCATCGGCTTATCCATAGGTTTGCCGACGGTTTGGCCAAATCATCGACATAACCTATGGAAAGATTGACGATTTGGTTGACCGTCGACCTTTCCATTTGTTTGGCCAACGATTTGGCCAGACTATCAGCAAAACCCATTGGAGGAGAAGAAACAATGATTAGGGCCTTTTTTAATGTTAAGTTTCTATGCCTATTTTTATTTATTTTAAACATAATAAAATAACGATGTTTTATATAAAAAAAAGATAAGGGCAAAAATTAATTTATACCCATAAACTTTGGGGGTCGTATCAATTAAAACCTCAAACTAATAATTGTATCAATTTAAACCCTAAACTTTTATAAGTGAATCAATTTTGACCTTCCATTAGTGATTTATAGTGCCAAAGTGAGCATAGTTCAACACTAATTGACTTGTACCCTCGACCAAGAGGTTAGAGGTTCGAATCCCCAACCCTCAAATGTTGTTGAATTAAAAAAAATAGTGATTTATTAGCTATTTCACTTGATTATTCCCTTTAACATCAACTCAAAATCACATAAATAAAATTATTTTTCTCTCAAAGTCCTATCAAACTAGCAAGAAAATTTATCGCGTAATTTATTTTAAATAAGTAAAGAAAAATAGAGGAAGACGAGAGGATGAAAAACACTCATATTAATGAAAAACTTGTACTATCTATTTGATTCCAACATTTCTCTCTTATTTACGTTAATTCTTGCATTTAAGAAAGTCTTATACACGTATGATTCTATGAAAGTTATGCATTAACTATTTTCAAATGAAATTCTAACGAAGGGTTTAAATTGATTCACTTATGGAAGTGTAATTAGTTTACATAGGTTCACTTTCAATGTTTAAAAATAAAAAAAAAATTATTATCACGCACTAAAAGTTAAATATTATTACTATTCGAAAATTAAATTTTTTAATGTTCGCTAATAATTTTTTAACCTTCAAAAGATTATCTTCGAATGCTAGGATCATGATCATTTATTATAATAATATTTTTTATTTTATATATTCATTTGTTTCTTTTTCCATTTATCATTCTATCATTTTTAATTTTATATCACTATCAAAATTTCTAAATTTTGTTTTCTTAAATTAAAAATTTTAGATTTTAAACATTTTCAATAAACGTTTGCAAGGATTCATCATTCCTTTTCTTACCTTTAAATTAAAACTATAAGATTTCACGAACATTGGACATGTTTCTTGCTAGTATTTACACATGTACTTAGCTACTTCTTTTTATCTTTGTTCTTTATTTTTTTTAGTACTTCAATTTCAATTTGATATATATATATAATCTTTGTTGTTATTCTTTGTTTGGACAATAATGCTCTTTCAACGATCTCTTTATTTTATTTCCTATTTTAAAAGTGGTTTGCAAAATTTGGACAAATTCAAAAATAAAAAACATGTTTCTGAAAACTATGTATTCAGTAACAACTTTTTAAAAACTTTTACGGTATATAAGAAATATTGATGTCGAATATTTTGATTGATAATCGACATATGTCAATAGATATTGGATTCTTTACATATATATCTCTATTTTTTTAGCGACAACATGAGTTTGGAAAAAGAAAGACTATATTATTTTTTTGGTGTGTTTTAGGTGGTCAATAATTGCTGGAAGATTACCAGGAAGAACAGCAAATGACATAAAGAACTATTGGAATTGCCATTTGAGCAAAAAACTCAATGGTCAAGCTGGAGTTGAGAAGCCGAATTCGACAAAATTAGAAGCAGCCATTTTTGCCAAACCACCAAAGTGGAAGCCTTTTCAAGAAGAGAGCAGCAAATCAAACGGAAAAGCACATGTTGATGTTCAAAATGGAGAAAGCCAAGGGATATTGGTACAAAATCAGAACCAAAACTTACCCATTGTTGTTGAACAACACAATAGCATGAGTTTGGAAAATTTGCAAATGGACTTCCAATTTGATCAAGAAGTGGTCAAAGCCATGGAGGATGATCAAGATGGCTGCAACAAGAGGGAGCTGTGGGATGATTGGATCTCAGAGATGGACCTTTGGATTGATTCTTTGTGAGAGTGAAAGGAAATTATATTCTACCTATAGCTCTTGCACACCAATTGCAGAATTTGAATACTAAAGTTTGTCTTTATATTATATTATCATATGGTGGCATGAATATTTGGATTCTCTAATTTAGAATTAAGTATATTATTGATCATCATTAGGGAAAATAAAACTTGTTTGGTAATTTTTAAGTCCAAATGTTGTTTCTCTTCCATAACTTTTACTATTTTCTGTTGTAACATTTTAATATTTGATGGTATTGAAATATGAGTTTCACTTTAGTATTTATTAAAGAGATAATTAAGTTTTAAAAAGTTATGCCAAAGTGAGCATAGCTTAATAGTAATTGACATGACTCTTTTCCTTGAGGTCAGAGGTTCAAATCCTCATGTCCCACATTTGTTGTACTAAAAAAAAAGTTTTGAGAAGTTTTATCACATTAAGAAGGAAACGTATTTGACATGGATATATGATACGAGCGTAAGTTCTGTACTATGATCGATAGAAAATAAATTCAATAACTCTAGGCGGAATTAAGGTCATCAATTTACCTCCAGTCATTGTTGGTGGATAGTGTCAAAACTTCACAGCAAATAGTTCACCCAAAGAAGCAACGCATGGTTCTTCTAAACTCTCACTACCTCTTTATCCTGATGGCATATTTCTTTAGTTTTGAGAGAGTAGGCTTAGGGACCAAATGCTCACACACCTCTATTTATAACTTCAGTCCATTAATGATTGTTTCTAAATGATAACTTGTAGAATACAAGTTATTGAGCCTTAAAACTAGCTTATCTTGCATCGAGAGTAGAAGAAAGCATGCGTTTGAACTTGAGTTGCTATAGCTTTTGAGTAAAAAATCATTATCTATCTTGAATGCATTGAATTGAATAAAATCATAGGATTGAAATGAGTTGCGATGAGCATAAGGAATGCACGTGAAGCAATGAACATCAAAACAAAACTTCAGCACAAGAAGCCATGCGAACCAGATTCAGTGCATGATCAAGAACAGTCATATCAACTAATCATTGGATTGAGGTTTTATTCTCATTTGAGAGAAAAGAAAGCTTGAGAGAGAGAGAATAAGGCCATTTGGTTGTGATTAGTCATACAAAGAGAGATAGGGAACCCAATTTTTGGGGGTTTTCTTTATTGCAAAACACACACATAGAGAGAGAGATGGTTGTCGTCGACTTCAATGGTGAACTGTGAGAGATGGCATTGGCGTGAGGAAGAAGAATCGACGATTTTTCTTCATCTTTCGTCAATAAACAGTGGTGGATTGTAGTGAGGTATTGTTGTGGATGTGAAGATCTGTGAAAGAAGATAGAAATTATTTTTGGCTTAAATCGATTTCTTCTTCTTGGAGCCAAATTCATGGTCTTCAAAGGTTGTATTAATCCTTCTTCATCTAGCATCAACTTGATCCTTGAAGTTCTTTGGTGGCATGCCTTTAGTCAAAGGATCAACTAGCATCAACTTAGTGCTACTGTGTTTGACAACTTTTCCATCTTTAACCTGTTCTCTTATGGCTAGATACTTCACATCGATATGTTTGCTTCGACTTCCACTTTTATTATTCTTAACAATGAAAATAGCAGTTGAGTTATCACAATACTAACTTTAATGGCCTAGAAACAAAGTCTACAATTCTAAGACAAGATACAAAACTCTCCAACTATACACCATGCGAGGTAGCCTCAAAACAAGACACAAACTCAACCTCTATGGTGGAGGTGGCAGGAAAGGCCTACTTCACGCTTCTCCAAGACACAGCTCTGTCATCTAGCATAAAAGCATATCCTGAAGTGGACTTTCTTGAATCTATGAGGCAACATCATAGTAGTCATTTACCTCCAACTCATAAAGCCTTCTATACATGAGCATGTAATTCTTCGTTCCTTGAAGGTATCTCATCACTTTCTTCGTAGCTTTCCAGTGATCAATCCTTGGATTAGTTTGATATCTACCCACTACTCCAACAACACATGTGATGTTAGGTCTGGAGCAGACTTGAGCATATATAAGACTTCCAACAACTAAAGCATAAGGAATATTCCTCATTTGTTCCCTTTCAAAATCATTTTTCGGGCATTAATCCAAGCAAAACTTGTCACCTTTTATAATTGGAGCTATACTTGGTGAACAATATTTCATTCGAAATCTTTCTAGAACTTTATTGATATAAGTCTCTTGAGACATACCCAAGATGCCTCAAAATCTTTCTCTATGGATCTTGATGCCAATGACATAAGATGCATCACCCATATCCTTCATATCAAAGTTCTTTGAAAGGAATTGTTTCACCTCATACAATAGCCCCTTGTAATTAGTTGTAAGTAAACCATATATAAAACGAGAAAACATATTCTACTTCCACTAACCTTTTGGTATATACATTTATCCTGAAGGGAATAATCTAATTAAACCCAAGCGGAAGCGTAGGAATCAGTTTGAGTTTATTTAGAACAAAAATAATAATTCTAGGGTTAAGCATAAACATACCTTGAATAAAAGAAGTTCTTCTTGTATACTTGGTCTTTTCCACAAAAGTCTTCCCTACTATGTCTCGAATAAAAGATCAAAAGGGTTTGTGGGAACCTTCTTGAAATATGAGAAAATGAGGGGAGAATTTTTCTAGAGTCTCTTTCTCTTATTTGGAATGAATCCAATGGCTCACCACTAGGGTCCTATTTATAGTAGCCTAGGGCAAATAATTAAATAATATATTTTAATATCTAATATATTAAAATATATTTATCTAATCGATTTGAATCAAATTCAAACCTTTCCAAATTCTCCTACGACATCTATTTATTTGAATCTAATTCAAATTTAATAAATATCTTTTCTTTAATGTATCTTAATACATTAATAATTTATTTGATATTTAATGTATCATATACAATAAATATATTTTTCCTCATTTAATATATCACACATATTAAATTTTAATTTGAACATTTCAAAAAAAATTTCTCAATAAAATTGATCCCTATTTATTCATATGAGCTACCAAGGGGACCTTATGGACCTACAGATTATAAGCTCCAATGATATAAAACCAATTAATTAAACTCTTTAATTAATTAATTTTCATTCATTAACTATAGGTCACTTCACTATAAACCTAGAGTTGTACTCTTATGCACTATAGGACAAGTTGTGTCCATCGATCTAATCATTACATGCAAGTCGATCCTTCACAAGTTGTTTGTAATTATAGTTGGGTCAAAAGTCCGTTTTACCCCTATAATTACATCTTATACCTTAAGTACCACTGATCCTCTAATGAACAATTTATTTATGATCCAACCATAAACTAAGTCCCTCTCGAGTCAGTGAGAGGGTGGGGCCCCATTGTTCAAGTTCCGAAATCAGCACTTAAGGAAACTACTCATCTACTTACCCTATAAGGAAATGAGTGAATTCCATCTTGTGAGATTATGTTCTCAGCTCCCTATTTGGTTAAGTCCCCAAAATGGTAGGCATATTGAATCAGCTACAAAAGCTACTCTCACCCATGAAAATCAAAGGACAAGCCCTCACAGGAAGGAGTTCATAACTCACTCAGGATTAAGATCGAGTCGCATATGATCATCCTGTGAAATATTAATCTTCTCAATTAACGGATTTATAAAGAGAGATTAAATATTTCGTGGTCTAGTCTTATACAAACTCATTGTATAGGATACCCCCACTCACATGTCTCCACATGAATGATTTGGATCAAATCATTTGTAACAATTACAAAGTGGGCCGTATCAATAGTGTTACCAGGATAAGACACCCAATCTTATCCATATACTATAGACTCTTTAGGTTATTACTTGAACACGATCCTCCTGTATGTCAACTACATACTGTTCAAGATTACAATAATAACCTTGGATTTTACACAATATTGGATAATGTTATACACAATATAAAATAATAAATTATTTTATTAATAAATGAGAAAATGTTTAATTACTGAAAAATTGGGCTTTAGGGCACAAATCCTAACAGATCCATCATGTTCTCTTCAAAACCAAATGAAATGATGACTTCATGGAACTTCAAATACCACTGGTGGGAGGCTTATTTCAATCCATAAATGGATTTGTTAAGCTTGGAAACTAAATGCTCACCATCACTAGAATAGAATCCTTCTGGTTGTTTCACGTAAACTTCTTCCTCCACATTAAGGAATGTTATTTTCACATCCATTTGGTGCAGCTCAACGTCAAAATGAGCTACCAATACCAGAATCATTCGAAGAGAATCTTTCTTTGATACAGGTGAAAAGGTCTCCTTATAGTCAATCCCTTCCTTTTGAGTGAATCCTTTAGCTACAAGTCTTGCCTTATATATTTCGAAGTTGTCTTGTGAGTCTTTCTGTCTTAAAGACCCATTTGCATCCAATGAATTTTACACCATCAGGCAATTGGACAAGATTTCAAACTCGATTAGATGCCATAGAATCCATCTCTTCAACCATGGTTTTGTGGCGCAAGTTAGATTCCTTAGAACTCATGACTTTCACAAAAAGGTCCTAAACATGCATCCAATTAAATCTAAATTATGTTTGGCCTTACTGTAACAATAATTCGCCAAAAACCAATTTAATCTTACCCACACAGTGTTATCCGGTGGCTTAAAACGTCTCAAAAATACCCCAAACGGCCTCCAATTGAGATGGGTGTCCTGTATTTTGATCTGATAGTCAAAGAGTCACTTTAAATGGCTAATTAATAAATAAGATGGTGTGTAATGTTTCATGAACCAAGTAAACTATTTTGGTTCTTCACATGCCAGGCCAAAGAATGAAAACTCTCAATTGGAAACAGACTAAGAGAAGTTTGTTTGTTGGGGTTATAAGTAAGGCAAGTTAGGTTAAAAATAAAACTACTAAAGACTCATTTTGGAGCCCTAAATGAAAAAACTATAAAAGAATTACATGTAGAGACGCATTTTTTGTAGAGGAGGATAAATCTAGCCTGGAGAATGGAAATTGGACGCCTTAAGTTCAGAGGTCTTAATAAAGAAGGTATAAAGAAAAGGACAGGTGCTATAGAAAAGTTTTGCTATCTCGAGTGATAAGGGAAATTAATATGTTGAGACTTCAAGTACTCAAGTATGACATGACTTTATACGATACGATTTGTGTGTATAAGTCTTTAGAATTGGTAAAAGGAATGTTGTGGTTATTTAGAACTCAAGACTTTCATAAGTGTTGGTTAAAAGCAAGTGCATGAGATTTTGGTTATGAAACTTAGCTTTAGTATGAGAAATCTTTCTCCTAAAGCAAATAATCAACCTTGTACAATCCAAATCTTGGAGAGATCTTTAATAAGCTTCCGTCTTATATTACAAAAGAGTTGAAGGAAGTAACCTTTTAAATGGTGACAATCTTTGACAATAGTTGTAAAAGATCAAAAGATGAAACTTTGAGACTTTATTAGTAAAGAGATACATTGTTGGTCTCACTAGCAAAGTTTCAAAGATTTGACTATAGGATTAAAGTAGTACAAGGGACTTAGGAAGCTCACAATGTGATGGAAAAGAGAAAATAAGTCAGCTCGAAGGAAAGGAAAAAAAAAAGGTTTGTACTAGTGTTAAATAAAGTAAGTGGGACCTTCCGAGTTACCACAAGCACGGGTGGTAGATTTGGATTTAAACCTGAGCTGCACACAACTTCCATTCTAAGGTCCCATGCAGAATGGCACCAACAGTATTGAGGGAGCTCATGTTACAGATATCTTTGAACATATACAACATTTTTGGGCATCTTTCAACATGTAAGCTTAGCATTCCCAAATAATTGTTGTAAACTAGGTTTACTACTCTTCTATAATCTCAAAATTGTCTCGTAGACACTTTTGGAGGGAATAATGTTCATATGCAATCTCTAATGCAGGTCCTAACTAAAGTCTTGTAATGGCGTGTAACTCACTATTGATGTGACCATGTCCAACAAGGTTTTGTTTCTCCTTTTGCAGTACAATTTCACATAAATGTACTTGGTATTTAAAATAATTGGGATAAAAACCCATTTTCTATCAATTAATCTTAGTACGTAAGGTTCCTGTACTTTCTATTATGATCTGATCATAATGTCTTTATAGATTTATCTAATTGATTTTCAACTTTAGTCTTACTTTTCTTGAACTTTTTAAAAATTTAGACTTATGTTGTATTAGGTAAAGATACTTGTACCTTGAATGATCATCAGCTAGAGTGATGAAATATCATGATTTTATTTGACCTTTACATTCACCAGACCATTTGAGTCAGAATGTGTAAGTCTAAAGTATTCTTTGGTCTTGTAGCCTTATCTAATAAATGCCCAATGATTATCTTGCATGAAAGGCAAGATCTACAGACTGGTAAAGTAATTAACTCTAACTTTTAGAGAATTACTTCTTACTAGCCTTTTTATTTGATTCAAATTGATCTTAATCAACCTAAAATGCCAAAGTCAAGTATTATCTTTTAGGAGAAAGTAATATGTCTTTCTATTATGAATTCTATAATTCTGATTATCTTAGTATTTTGTAGTTTAGTATATGTCAATATTTTAACATATACAAATTGTTCTTATTTTCAATTGAATGTATTTTCAAACAATTTTTGAAAATATAAACTTTAATACTTTAAAATAATTCATACTATATGAAATTTTTAGTAATAAAGTTTGAGAAATTGAATTTCTCATGTGGTAACAAAACAACACATTCAGCATTAAGTAACAATTATTATTTAATGATATTTTAATGTCTCCCACTACACTAACTGAAATGGACTTCCTAGTGCCAACCTGTAGAAAGTATTCTACATATTAAGTATTTTCCAAGAATTGCATATCAAATGTAATAAAAAATCAATCTTGATAGTAGATCTTGCATAACTATCTTGGTGGCATTATTTATTCTCCACCAAAAAATCTAGTAAATCAAATTTACTTTCATTTATATTTTTCTTCTGATAGAGGTATTTCAAAAATTCCTCTTGTTATGATTGTCTTGGCTAATTTAGGAACTATTTCCTTTTATATAGCTTCAATCATTTAGTTTCTTTTTTGGATTTTTGTCTTACTTAATTTTGAGATTATTTAGACAATTATCTAAATTTAGCGTCTATCGACTTCAACATCTCATATGTTGTTGCCATTTTCTTTATCTACTAAGCTTGACATCTAACATATCAACTAGGAGATACGCACAAGCTATCTCGTTTACTTTTACTTCATTAATCATGTGTTTCACGAATAATTTGATTAGCATTGGCAACAAGTTTTGAGAACATTTCTCAATAAAGATAAATTCAAAATTTTACACTGTCATTATAGTATTAACGTTACTTTTCCAAGTAATAAAATTTTCTTAACTTGACAAATCAGTATTCAAAATTAAAAATTATGACAGAAACTGACATAATATTAAAATATATAATTTAATATCACACAATCAATTATTCATTCAATTTTAGCATAGAAATCAAACAATTTGATAATTGAACCCTATAAATTATTTCTAATGCTATGGTACTTTAGTGAGTTAGAACAAGTGTCGTCGTAGGGTAGGTCAAGTATTCTTTCACTAAATTGAGACAATCTCAACCAAGTACTATACCAGAATAACTCTTATTCCCATAATATTTAGTTGCCATTAGTTTGGTCAAGGACATCATTAACAACCTTAATAAGCCCTTTTGTAAGTGTGACCCATCATTTTAGATCCCTTAGGTTTATCCCAACAAGTTCTGTCGTAGGGTAGATCAAGTATTAGAAACAAAACTAAAATCCTATCCTTTTTACGAGCTCATCTTGATATTGACCCATGCAAACACCTTCGATAGGGGGATAGTCCAAAAGTCGTCGTGAGGCTCCATATGAATCTCATGATCATGTGAACCAATGATAGAGACAGTAGGATATGTTGACACATTTCCTTCTCCCACTTACTATAATACTTTCCCAAGAGATCACCCTGATATTGACCCATGCAAACATCTTCCGTAGGGAGGACTGTCCAAAAGCCGCTACAAGGCCTCGCATGAATCTCACGTTGTGAATCAATGATAGAGACCATATGATATCTTGACATATGTCCTTCTCCTACTAAGTATTTTGAAAATAGGGTTTTTTACTACTTAGACAAATTAGGCTAATCTCATTTATCTAAGTTCCTCAATTTACCTTTTTATAACCCTTATGTTGGTTAGATTGATTTTAATGTGAATTGCCAATTTTATTAAACTATTTAAAAAACTAATCACATTATGAGACTGCTTAATGAAATTAAATAAAATTTGATGAATTCAACTCTCAGGTCAGTTCCCAGTTAGAGGTGTTCTCTTTCGATCAACTTAAATACCTCAGTCTAGATAGAACCTTTCATAGTTAGATTTTCCTTATAGTCAATTTTTATTTCAAATTTATTAATCTTTAATTAACTATTAATACTAGATTATTGAACCTAAGTGAATTTAAGTAATGTTTATAATCCTATTAAAAACTAATTCACTTTATAGATAATCTTGAAATTCTACCATTTTAAACTCTTTAAAACAAAATTAAAAGACTATCTTAAATTCAAATCCCACATTAGAAACAAATAAAGATTAAATTAAATTCAAAATTTAAACTATTTAAAGCATGAGTCAAAATATCTTTATTTTAAGGAAACCCTAATCTCATTGGGAAATATCCTAAACCTATTAGGAAAACATGAACTTCATTTATGAAATGAAATATCCTAATTTAATTTTCCAAATATAACAATTATATTCAAAAGTAATTAAGATGCATGATCATGCTTAACCTATGGTACAATTTTAATCTAAATGGCATACTTTTTACAATAGTTAATTTAAAACATACTTCTCATGCATAATTAAATTATAGAAAAGAAAAATTCACCAGCATATTTGACATATCCTAAGAAATTAAAAACCATTTAAATTATAATAATTTAAATCCAAGACTTATCTTGGTCTTCAAAATCTCTTTCCTTTGTTGGGCCATCCAAATATAGGAAACCCTAAATTTGCTTCTTAATTTGTAAACTAAGAGGCCACACGTTCTCGCTGCTTTAATTTGAATAAAAAATGGCAGTAGCTTCAATGAAGACAACCATTTGCAACATCTAGAATAATGTTTCACTCCCAGTCGGTAAGAGCTTCACACCATGGACTTAGTCACTGCCATGCACAAACAAGTGACTCATCGATGATTGATTGATTGCCACCAGCTGCTTGAGATATATTCCACCACTGATTAAACTTGAACCCACATGTCGGCAATAATTCTTGAACTCACACTCCAATTGTTCAATTATAAAGTATGGGCCTTAGCCCAAATCATATTTTGGCAATATCTTTAATTCTTATTACATTTGAGAATTTGGAAGATTGTTGCTGCAATTTCGCCTCCAAATCCTTGCGTTTGGTTTGGTATTCACTGTCCACTGCCCCATGTCTTTGACCACCTTTCATGTTAATCGCCAGGGAACGCTTGTAACTTACTGGTAAGCTTTAGCCGGTCAAATAACTCATAGACATCAATAAGGTGTAACAGGTTTCCAAATTTGATATTACAAAACTTTGTAGAAAATTACAAAACCCCTAACCCTTTCGAGTTTTACAATTGATCTAACCAAGGCAATTAAACCTAATGCCACAAATATGCCTAAACATTCAATTTGCAAAACCACATATCACATATATGAAAAATTATAATACCCACCATACAAAACTTCAATTCTAAATAAAAGCTCAAAGCATACTCTGATACCAATTGATAGGAATGAATACTTCATCTTGTAGCAGAAGCATTGGATCGTCTTTGAGTTTACTTAGAATTAAACAAAAAACTAAGGTTAAGCAATAAATACCTTTATATATTATTGAGAAGTTCTTGTGAGTCTTTATCTCTTCCACAAAGTCTTCTTGACTATGACTTGAACACGTGACCAAAGCTTGTGGGAGCCTCTTGAAAGAAAATCCACAAGGGATTGAAGAGGAAGAGGTATAAAGAGAATTCTATAATTCTCTATTGAGAAAATGTGTCTCTCATGGCTCAACCCAAGGGTCTTATTTAGAGAGACCTAGGACAAATCATTTCCATAATTAAAATATATATTATACTTATTTGAATCTCATTCAAATCTCCTACAATATATATTTAACTTATTCGAATCTCATTCAAATTTCAAATATTTTTTTTTCTTTAATGTATCTAATATACATTAATCATTTTAATATTTAATGTATCAAATACAATAAACATATTTTCCTCTTTTATATTTAATATATCTATTATATTAATTAAATACTAATTTAAACATTTCAAATTTTTCTTTCAACTAAACTGATCTTTTAGTGTTACTATGAGCAAGGGGACCTTATGAGCCTACCATAAGCTCCAATGATACAAAATCAATAATTAAACTATTTAATTAATTAGTTTCCATTTATTAACTATAGGTCACTCCACTATAGACCTAAAGTTGCACTCTTATGCACTATAGGACAAATTATGTCCATCGATCTAATAATTACATGCAAGTCGATCTTTCACGAGTTGTTCGTAATTACAGTTGGGTCAAAAGTCCGTTTTACCCTTATAATTACATCTTGCACCTGAAGTACCTCTGATCCTTTAGTGAACAATTTGTTTATGATCCAACCATAAACTATGTCCTTCTCGAGCCACTGAAAGGATGGGGTCCCATTGTTCAAGTCCCGAAATCAACGCTTAAGACAACTACTCATTTACTTACCCTACATGGGAAGGAGTGAATTCCATCTTGTGAGATTATGTTCCTAACTCCCTATTTGATCAAGTCTCCAAAATGGTAGGATTATTGAATCGGCTACAAAAGCAACTCTCACTCATGCAAATCAAAGGACAAACCCTTACAGGCAGGAGTTCATAATTCACTCAGGATTAAGATTGAGTCGCATATGATCATCCTGATAAAATATTAATCTTCTCAATTAACAAATTTATAGAGAGAGATTAAATATTTTGTGGCCCAATCTTATACAAACTCATTGTATAAGATACTATCACTTACATATCTCCACATGAACGATTTGGATAAAATCATTTGCAACTATTACAAAGTGGGTCGTATCAATAGTGTTACCAGGATAAGGCACCCAACCTTATCCATATACTATGACCCTTTAGGTTATTTCTTGAACATGATCTTCTTGTATGTCAACCATATACTGTTCAAGATTACGCTAATAACCTTAAAATTTTCATATAATGAATAATATTATATTGTAAATAAAATAATCAAAATTATTATTAATTATTAAATAAACTATTAATTACGAGGCTTTATGGCATAAATCCCAATATGTTTGGCTATTGTTTCTTTATATGAAGTATGTTGTTGATTGAAAATTGATTTGGGCATATTGCTTGTCTTATGTTAAATAGAATGTACTTTGTATTTTTGATGCACGAATCTGGCTCGGCTAGATCTGCATGAACTTAACTTAGAAACGAGATGAGGCTACCTTCAAAACAAAGAGAATAGCACCATGTGGTGCTTAGTCATACACACTCCAATGCCTAAGTCAGCTACGATTTCGTGAGAGGTGTGGTAAGAGTTAGGCTTAGTGAGCATACTTTTACTGCATTCCTAATCCTCTTATTTATAAGGTGAGATTGGGGTTTTGGGGGTCATGCGTAGTGGGCTTGGGACCATGTCTTTGCGGGACCAACTTAACCTAGCTCGACCTGGTCAACTCTGAAAGAGTTAATATTAAGAATGCGGAAGCAATTTTGGATCTTAAGCACTCTAATTTGATCAATTTTATCAAACAAAAAACATGCTCAAAACTGGAAAAACAGAGAATAAGAACACAAACCTTTGTAGCTCAAAATTCTCTTAATCCGTGGGCTTTCTTTGATCACAAACCAGTTGTGGACCTCCTCTAGAGTATTCCCTACTATCCTCAGGCCTTGGAACAGATTGTGGGATCTTTGATTGAGAGAATTTAGGAGAAGAATGAGTAAAGGTTTAAAAGAGCTAGAGAATTTTCTTCAAAAAACATTCTTCTTACCCATTGTGTTACTTCTCTATATATAGAAAACCAACAAGCTTCTATTTTACTTAGTGAAGAAGCCAACACATAGAAGATAAGCTTCAAACAAGAAGCTTGTTCATTAAGTAATGAATTTGGTCCATATTTCATTTCTCAATGAATTTGAATTTTCTTTTAATTTTAATTCAAAATTAATATAAAATTAATTTTAAATTAAAATCAATTTTTAATTAATTAAACAATTTAATTAATTTTAAATAAATATTTAATTTAATATCAAATATCAAATTAAATAATTGGACCAATCCCAATTTCTCAAAACGAACGTTCGAACATGAATCCCTATTCATGTTTTAAACCGAACCAATATTTAAATCATATTTAAATATTTCCAACTCTTCTTTATCATAGTTTAATTCATAATTAAGCTATGAAACGTTAAGTATATCGCATATAATTAACTTTTTCTCCCAAATTCGAATTTGAACAATTCAAATTCTTTTCTCTCAAATTGTTACAAGGCTTAGTCCGAGCTAGTAAGGAGAACCTAATGGACCTACAGATTATGAGCTCCAACGATACGAGATTAACCGGCCAAACTCTTTAGCCTTGCTAATCAACATTCGTTAACCACCGGGACACTCCACTAAAGCCCAGTGGCTGCACTCTCCTCACTTTAGATATATTTCTGTCCACTCGATATAACCATGATTAGTAAGTCGATCCTTCACAGGTCGTTCGTAATTACAGCTGGGTCAAATAAACCGTTTTACCCCTGTAATTACTTCTTGTTCCTTAAGTCCCACTGATCCTCTAATGAACAATTTGGTTTGTGGTCCAACCAACAAACCATATCCCTCTCGGGCCAACGAGAGGGTGGGCCCATTGTTCAAGACCCGGAGTTAGTACTTAAGGGAACAACCTCTCTACTAAACCCTAAAGTGGGTAGGAGTGAATTCCATCTCGCATGACTATGTTCCCAACTATCTACATGGTCTTATCCCCAAAATGGGAGGCTTATTGAGTCGGCGATCTCGGGCCACTCTCACCCATGCAAATCAAAGGATAATCCCGAATAAACAGGAGTTCATAGAACGCTCAGGATTAAGATCGAGTTACCTAGGTCATCGTATGAATATAGTCAGTTAAGACAGTAAACGGAGTTATAAAGTCTAAGTGACTATTTCGCGGTCCAGTCTTATGCAAACTCACTGCATAGGACGCCCCCACTTTCATGTCTCCACATGAACGATTCAGGATCACATCGTTAGTACTATACAAAGTGGGACGTGTCCATAGTGTCTCCAGGATAAGGTACCCAGCCCTATCCCTATACTATAGACCGTTCTGGCTATAACTCGAACTTGATCCACTTTGATGTCATACATAAAGTTCAAGTATACATACTATAGCCAAGGGTTCTTAGTTCATTGGATTTGGGTTATAGAATACACAATTCACTTTATTCAATAACACATTTACTGAATAAACCTCAATAACATCTTTATAGTAAAATAGAATATACATTCAGTTTACAAAACCACAAGTTTTAGGACATAAAACCCAACAAACTCGGCTTAGCCTGGTCGACTTGGCCAGCCCAGTAGGCTATGTCTTGTTGGTTTTCTTTGAATCTAGGCCGCACGTATGACCCACATTCACCTCTTCCTGGACTTAGCAAGCTATAGTTAATTTTGCCCATAATAGTGACCCCTACTCCTGTGCTAAAAATCTTCAAATTTCTTTCTCAGGAGTAGTGAATTATCGTGTGCTTTTAGCACCCTCCTGGGATCCTTCATGGTTTTTTCCCTTTTGATCCTGTGCCGAGGCATGGTTTTAATATTTTCAGAATACATTAGTTAACCTTGAGACATCACTCGCCTTCCGGAAAACTCCCACCGGGGCATGGTTTTAATGCTTCTGAAATACACAAGTTAACCCTGAGGTATCGCTCACCTTTTAGAAACCTTATGTTGGGTAGGTTGGTGCAAGTATGACACTCTCTTTCACGCATTTAGCTTTATGGATATATCACACCAAGTTCGTCTATCGAGGATAGCCACTTACACCCTTTGGGAAGGACACTCGAGCCCATTGCGGGCCTACCTAGGTGTGAATCAGAGCCCACTGAGTCACTGCTCAGTTCTTTGGGCTAAGGCTCGGAATAATCCCGCTTAGTTCTATTGGACCTGCTAATCTTATGTGCTCACTTCTTCTTATGCATCGAGGGATTGTGTGATGAGCTCAACTCGACTAGCTTAGCTCATTTTGGCTAGATCAGCTCATCTCTGTCAGCTCAGCTCATTTCGGCTAACTCAGCTCACCTCGGTAGATCAACTTAACTTGATCAGCTCACCTCGGCCATCTCAGCTCACCTTGGCCAACTTGGCTCACCTTGGCCAGCTCAGCTCGTCTTGGCCAAATTAGCTCGTCTTGGCCAAATTAGCTCGTCTTAGCCATATCAGCTCATCTTGACAAACTTAGCTCGACTTGCTCGTCCTAGATTTACTCAGCTCTTTGAATGTTAAGGACGTAGCTAACTGATGTGTGCACTAATTGCATTGTGTGCGAAAGGTACAAAGAGATCGTCTGGCGTGTGGTCGACCTATGATAGGAGTGTACAGTGCCTATCAAGCACATATTAGTGACTTAGTGTGTGTTTGGGTCTAGTCAGCCTTGGCTAAACGATTGAGCAGGGTCGACCCGTGGCGTTGTCAGACTTGACTATGGCCAAATCGACCATGTGCTTGAATGATCATGGTTTGATCATCTGCGTGCCTAGGCAGTTGTGGCCTCGTCGACCGTGTGTCTAGGTGTTCATGGCCTGCTTGCCCATGTACTTAGGTGATCATGGTCTAATCACCCATAGCTAGGTCGTCGTGACTTTGGATGCATGTAGTGTGGTTGAACATGGTCATGATTAATCAACCTAGGTGGCCATAGACCTGATCTTGATTAGCCATGATCTAATCAATTATTGTACAGCGGGTTATGACACGTAAGAATCTAGTTTGTTGTGCGGCTAGGGAAGGCTTTTTGCTACATGCCTAATGTGCTTGGCATGTTGCCGTTCCATGGTATGTTTGGGTTTTGTCTCCTAAAGTTGATTTTATTGTTGCAATAAATTTGCAAGACCGGAAGTGCACTGGTCAAGTTTTAGTATAATAAGACAGAGTACAAGTGTCGTCTACAGGATTGAGTTATTTAATTTAATTGATTACTATGAATTTAACCCTCCAATTTTATTCAGAGATAAAAATCAAATGGTGAGTTAAAATATGTGAAATTAAAACAAAATAAAATTGAGACAATTGGGAGGAAGAAAATCTCAGGGACTAGACTTCACCTATCGAGCTAACAATTTAATTGAATGAAAGATGAATTAATGTATTTCCATGCCATAAATCAAGAAGTTCAAATAACAACTGGCTTTATCAAGATAATTGAATCTCATGCACGATTTATAAGACTAATATATCTATCTAGCCTTTAATAAACATGCACAGCATTAAGAACAAATTCTCTAATGATTTCTAGTAGAACTCTAGTCACTTTCATGCTACAATAACTACTAGTCATGCAATCGAAGTCAAACCTAAATTAATCTTTTTCAAGCATAAATTCAGATTAACAAGGGCAAATAAACCTTGATCAAGAGTTTATAGGCATTAATAAAGCAATTGCATGAATAAGAAGAAATACAATAATTCAAACCAGTCAGATCAACAAATTATTCAGCCCAACGGCTCCATTTAGCCCTAAGAAAACAATTTTAGCTACTCATGATCATTATAACACTTCTAAAATTGCATACAAAACCAACGAAAATATTAAGTAAAGGGTTTGAGATAGAACTAATGCGTCGTGTGTGATAGGAACGAACTTTTCATCTTGCAGCGGACGTATTGAAATCGTCTTTGATTTATTTAGAATTAAACTAAAATACAAGGGTTAAGCATAACATACCTTGAAAATATGGAGATTCTTCTGGCAGATCTTTATCTCTTCCACAAAGTCTTCCTGGCTATGACTCGAGCACAGGACCAAGGCTTGTGAGAGCCTCTTAGAAGAAAATCCCCAACGGATTGGAGAGGAAGAGGTCTAGAGAGAATTCTCTAATTCTTTCTATTGAGGAGATGTGTGTTGTGTAGAATGGCTCAACCCAAGGGTCCTATTTATAGTGACCAAGGAAAAATCTTTGCCATAATTAAAATATTATATTTTAATATCTAATATATTAAAATATATCTTGTATTTATTTGAATCTCATTCAAATCTCCTACAATATTTATTTATTTGAATCTTATTCAAATTCTATAAATATCTTTTATTTAATATATCAAATATACATTAATTATTTTAATATTTAATGTATCAAATACAATAAATATATTTTCCTCTTTTATATTGAATATATCTAATATATTAAATATTAATTTGAACACTTCAAATTAAATATTAAATTTGAACATTTCAAATTTTAATATTTGATGTATCAAATACAATAAATATATTTTCCTCTTTTATATTAAATATTAATTTGAACACTTCAAATTAATATTAATTTGAACATTTCAAAATTTCTTTCAACTAAATTGATCTTTTAGTGTTACTATGAGCTAGCAAGGGGACCTTATGGACCTACAGATTATAAGCTCCAATGATACAAAATTAATTAATTAAACTCTTTAATTAATTAATTTTCATTCATTAACTATAGGTCACTCCACTATAGACCTAGAGTTTTATAGACCTAGAGTTGCACTCTTATGCACTGTAGGACAAGTTGTGTCCATAGATATAATCATTACATGCAAGTCGATCCTTCACTAGTTGTTCGTAATTACAGCTAGGTCAAAAGTCTGTTTTACCCCTATAATTACATCTTGCACCTTAAGTATCACTGATTCTCTAATGAACAATATGTTTATAATCTAATTATAAACTAAGTCCCTCTTGAGCCAATGAGAGGGTGGGGCCCCATTGTTCAAGTTCCAAAATCAGTACTTAAGGGAACTTCTCATCTATTTACCCTATATGGGAATGAGTGAATTCCATTTTGTGAGATTATGTTCCCAGCTCCCTATTTGGTCAAGTCTCCAAAATGGTAGGCATATTGAATCGGCTATAAAAGCCACTCTCACCCATTCAAATCAAAGGACAAGCCCTCACAGGCAGGAGTTCATAACTCACTCAGGATTAAGATCGAGTCACATATGATCATCCTAATGAAATATTAATCTTCTCAATTAACGGATTTATAAAGAGAGATTAAATATTTCGTGGTTCAGTCTTATACAAACTCATTGTATAAGATACACCCACTCACATGTCTCCACATGAATGATTTGGATCAAATCATTTGTAACTATTACAAAGTGGGCCGTATCAATAGTGTTACCAGGATAAGGCACCCAACCTTATCCATATACTATGACCCTTTAGGTTATTTCTTGAACATGATCCTCTCGTATGTCAATCACATACTGTTCAAGATTACACTAATAACCTTGGATTTTTCATATAATGGATAATATTATATTGTAAATAAAATAATCAAAATTATTATTCATTATTAAATAAATTATTAATTACGAGGCTTTAGGGCATAAATATCCCAACAGTGTGAGCTTCTTCCCCGTTGCAATATCACGATCTCGAATGTTAAAACTCGTACTTGTGCTCCAAAGAATATACTCTCGCGGTCTTCAAACTCAATTTTCGAAACTAGCCAAGTCTCTCCCCCCTCCTCCAAATCGCATCAAAATCTCATATTTATAAACTCGGGACAGCGTTCAGACGCTGTGCCCTAATGCACGAATTAATTAAGGGAAATCAGGTAGTGTTGAGACGCTGTGGACAGCGTCTCAACGCTACAGACAGAAAAATAAGAGCACGTTCCCCTTCAGCGTTGAGACGCTATGGACAGCGTCTCAACATTGCCCCCTCAAGTCTCAATGGTACTTTTTGTTCTTCCTTTCTCTTAGTTATCCAATTCTTGCCCAATTTTGCCTCATTTTTGCCCTGTGGTTGTCTTCATCTCTGATTTCTCTTTCAAATGCTTAATACCTGCAAAATAAACAGATACAGCGTGAAAATACCCAATAAAACATCAAAAATAGCAATAGTTAAACTATAAAAATATCTCACAAAAGTGTGCTATCAATATGGTTAATTGGTCCAATCTTTGAGTTGCTCACCTTTTTCCTAGTTTGCCATGCTAGGTCTAGTGTCTGCTTGCCTTAGACTAGCTCTACTCCTTAAGGTATTGAAAACTCAGTCATTTGGTAGGACTGGCTTTAAGTCATGTAGCAGTGGCCTTGGTTCATTGGCCTTGGCATGGTCATGTAATGTTTTACGCTATTTGTTCCTTTTTTTAAGGATTAACTATTGAATTTTCACTATTGCCAAAGTTTTGGGCTAGTTGGTCTCGTCCTCGACCTAACAACTTTCGAGCCCTATTGAACTTTTTATGTCGACGTCTAACGGGGCTTTGCTTAACAGCTCGGGCTTGGTCAACCTCATCCTATTAAGCTCAACCGACCATCAATCTTCCCAAACTAGACAAAGGGAAAACCAAATGCAACAATATATGGTGATGTGCTTGATAATTAACACCATAAGTAATATGCAGTGACAAAACCCCAGCCTATTAGGCCTTGTAGGCCGACACGACTCGACTTGGGTGAGCTTGGCTCAAGTTAGTTTGGCTAAGTTGAACTCAACTCAGATAAGGTTGGCTTGAGTGAGCTTGGCCTAGGTGAGCTCGACTCAGGTGAGTCTGGCTCGAGTAAGCTTGGCTTAGGTGACCTAGGTGAGTCTGGCTTAGGTAAGCTTGGCTTAGGTGACATAGGTGAGTTCAGCTCAAGTGAGTCTGACTCAAGTGAGTCTGACTCAAGTGAGCTCAGTCTAAGCGAGTTATACTCAGGTGAGCTCGGTTCAGGTAAGCTTAGACCACTTGAGCTTGGTTCAGGTGAGTCCAATCCAGGTGAGTTTAGCTCCAACGAGTCCGACTCAAGTGAGCTCAACTCAAGTGAGCTCAGCTCAAGTGAGCTTGGCCCACCTGAGCTTGACTCAAGTGAATCTGGCCCAGGTGAGCTCGACCTAGGTGAGCTCAATAACATCTTATGTCGTAGAGCTTACTAATAGATCAAGATCCCTAGGGCGGCGATAGGTGAATTTGATAGGAGATTGGGCTTCGACTGTGTATGTTTGGCTCGACTAAATCTACTTTCTCATGTCGAATCTTTCAGCCCTTGGGTTTAAGGCAACAATGTTAATGGTGAGCCCATCTTTGGGCCTCAAACCTAGTTCCTTAATGACGTTTGGGATAGTTGGCCTCAACTCATGGGGTTCGACATTACCCTTGCCTTGGACAAATGTCCACTATGGATGTGAGGGTGATTTTCTCAAGAACTTAGATGTCTGTGGCATGGGCGGCTAGGGCCTGCAGTGTTGGACTTCTTTTTAACTTTTCTCTCCCCAACTTCAAGATGTTGGAGGTGGTTTGAGGTATAACGTCTACTTTTCTTCGCATATGATCAATATCTTCAAATATTAGCAACTTCCAATGTGATTACTAACACATCATTGTGAGACTAGTAGAGGTGCTTCCACTCCTAGATAGAGGTGTGTTAGACTTCAGGAAAAGCCCTGTTAGACTTTATGCCTTTCCATGGCGACAGGGACCTAGTTGGGCTACTTATTGAGTATTTTTATACTCATTCGATGCTACTTTATTTTCCTTTCAGGTGGCCAGTAGACTCTAGAGGCGCGTGTCATGGGGCATTGGCTTGGCTAGACTATGGAGGACCGTCTCTCTGTTCCCTAAGATCGTAGGGTTGTTCTATTTTTAAATTCCTTGTTTTGTTTTAAAGTTCACTCTACTTCTGGTTTATTGCTTGTTGTAGTAATGATCTTGCATCGAAAAATATTGAAAATATTTGTTTTATGGTATTTTGTTGAAACGGGATCCCAAAGTGAAACTTGTTTTCTGATCTCATGAGCAAGATGTTTTTAAAACTTCCCCATACTTGATTGGGTGAGCTTCGAGTAGCGATCTAAAGTGGGTTGTTACACACATAAAAAAGTTTCATGGTACCTTTAATTTTGTAACTAATTACCAAAATTTGATATAATTTTGTATAGTAATTAGGAATTTAAAACCTAATTTAAACAAACCACAACTATAAGTCTCATTTACTAAGTAAAACACGTTTGATTCATTTTTATAATTTTTCAAAAAATATTTTGATCAACATTGACATTTTCATGTAAATAGTACTTATATATATATATATATATATATATTTTATTTATTTATTTTAATATGATGATTAAAATTGTTTAATTATAGTTCAATTAAGTCATCATAAATTAACGTGTCATTTTATAATTCAAACAATTTTCATCAATTTCCATATTTTTTCTAAACTTTTTGCTGACATCAACATCTCCATCAACATTTCCACATAAATAAAATATATATTTTAGATATGGTTGTTAAAATTTTCCAATTATAGTATAGTTAAGCCGCAATTAAAGTTTCATGAAATAATTCACACAATTTTATTCCATTTCTATATTTCTTTCCAAAATTTCTACTCGCATTAACATTTTCGTCGACATATACGTCTAAATGTTATCTTAGTTTTTAAATATGATGATTAAAAACAGTCGAATATAGTATAATTAAGCTACAATTAAAGTTTCATTGACTAATTAACACAATTTTCATCAATTTCCGCAATTTTCATAAAAGTTTTCTGAAATTTCCATCAACATTTCTATTTCCATTGACATTTCCTTAAAATGTAGACCTCGACATTTTCATCGACATCGACATTTTGAACATTGTTGATAACCAATTCTTTTTTTTTCTTTTGTTTTTCAAAAACAAAAAAAAAAAAAGTAGATTTAAAAACAGGTTTTGTTTTCAAAAACTCTTTTTTTAATGATAATTTTTTTCCTCTTTGACATATCTCTCAAACAAATTCCTTTTTCTAACTTTTTTTCGTTCTAAAACTTTTTTTCTCTCTTTTCCCTCTTCTCTATCTAAAATTTTCATCTCTACATAACTTTTTCTTCTCTCTAAAATGTTTATCTTTATTTAACTTTCATTTATCCTACTCTTCTAACAAACATCTCCAATTTCTCTCTCTAAAAATCAAATATTTTCATTCCCCCCCAAATTTTCTCTCTCTAACTTATCTGTTTCTAAAATTTCCCCTAACCTCTCTCTTTAATAAATATATCTCTAACTTTTCATTTGAAAAACAAAATCTTCCTAAAATTTCTCTCGCTACAACTTTTATTTATTTTTCTTACATATCTTTTACTCTTAACCTTACTATTTCTCTAAAATTCTCTTTTTATTTAACTTTTTTCTCTCTAAAATTTATCTTCTCCCATCTAACATTTTTTTCCTTTTTTCTCTAACTAATATTTTTTTTATGAAGTCTAACTAATATTCTCTCTAACATATTTCTTTCTAAATATTTTCTTGCATGTCTCTAAATTAACTGTGTTTAACTTTTCTCTCAGAAACATTTATATCTATGTCTCTCAATTTTTATTTTAATGTCTCCACACATTTTTCTCTCTCTAAAACATCTCTTCAACTCTCTAACTTTTTAAAACTAAAAATAAAAAATAGTTATCAAACAAGTTTGGTTTCTGTCTTTTTAAAAACAGAAAACAAAAAACAATCATTAAACATATATGGTGTTTGTTTTTAAAAAACAGAAAACAAAAAAATCAAAAACTAAAAAATGTAAGTGGTTATCAAATGGGGCCTTAAAGATTTAAATATAATTTCAAAAATAAAAGAAAATAATAGAAAAAAATTGAAAGAATAAATATAAATTCAAATATGTATATTGCAAATCTAAGAGGTGAGAATTTTGGAAGAGATTTCTTAGATAGGAAAATTGAGATTTTGGATTTAAATTTAAAATAAGATAGCAAACTCTAAGATTTAGATTTAAATTTGAAATAGGAAGAAATTTAAGCGGGATGAGTGTTTAAATACACCATCGTATAAGGGGAGCATGAATCAATATGTAGGGGTAAAGTTGGAAAGATGGTAGAATGTTGTGTCACATTGATCTCACATGTGGCCATTTTTCTGTGGGCCTTAACTTCAAACAAAAGAAAGAATCGTGCGTGCGACATCTTGGCTGGAGTTGAACAATGCTATAGCATTAAGAGGCCCAAAGTAGCGTCTCAATGCTACAAAAAATGTGGCGCATTTCTCCTGTCAATTGCGGTGGCATGGCCCAATGGCTTTGCAGTAATTGTTTGGCTCCACAAAACCTAACCCTTTAGAAGAAACAAAATATACCATAAATTTTGCCATCATAAACCAAATCCACACTAGAAATTTCTAGTTTTAGAAATGAAATGTAGGCAAAAGAAGAAATGTTAACTAGAACAAAAGTTTGATTTGTTAAATTTGAAGAGAAAGTTGTATTTATATAAATTGGTAAGCATTTAACTTTTGAAATCTTACCATATAACCGATAAGTTGTTGATCACAATTCATTAATCAAAATTGATGGAGCTATCTTTTGCTAAGAAGTAATGAAAATCCTACTAATAATTTTTTTTGTTTTGTTTTCTAAAATACTTATGAGAAATAAGTTTTTTTTTTCCCTTTGCAAACTATCTTTTAGACTTTAAATTAGAATAAGTAGATCTAGGATAAAAAAATGTGTTAATAATCTTACTTGTAGTGGCAGAACACTAAAAGCAAAATAGTTATATAAAATGATTTTCTACTAAATGTAAAACTCTTGGAAACACTACACAAATTGGAAAACTGTATTAAGATGATAAGATTTAATCATAGAAACAAAAATCCAGAAGTATTATTTATTCTAGCATTTTCTATATGTTGAATAATATTATATAAACGAGCTTCTATTTTATGTCAAAAGTAATTGGGGCATGAACCTAATATCTTCAGCAGAAAGTAGCCTGTGCTAATTTCTCACTCACGATGAACAGATGAAATCCTTTAAACCTTAATTAAAAAATTAATGTAATTAAACAAAATGGCTTTAACTAATAATCTGAGTTATTATATCTCAGTCTTTATCTTAGTTTTCTTAGAGCAAGTGCTCTTCCAAACAAATTCTCAACCTCATTTGCTTCCATTTTAAGCTCATTCAAAAGATCAGTCTCTTCTTTTGACAACTCTCGAAGGAAAAATTCCTCATCCTGTTGAAGTTCTTTAAGACCTTTTCCCAACTTCTCAATCAATGAAATCTCTGTCTTCCCTACCTTATCCACCTCCTTCTCCACCTCTTTTTCAATCTGCTCAACCTCCTTCTCCACTTCTTGTTCAATCTGTTCGACTTCCCTCACGATTATTTGTTCTCCGCTTTCCAACGTCTTCTCTAGCCTTTCTACAAGCGGCGGCTCGGGACCGCATGAATTGTTTGTTCTTATGAACTTGTTGAAGTCTCTCCCTACACTCTTAGCTGCCCTTTCAAGCTCAGGAACTATGCTTTCTGGCAGTACTGCACTTCTTGTGTATACAACAGCTCCGCCATAGCCATCCCAAGCATCATTCCGTCCACGATAGTAAACGAAAATGTAATCATCTGGTTTGTTCTCCACCTTGCTTGATAAAATAAACCTGCATAATTAATGTTCAACATAATGAGGAGGGGGCCAACTTGAAATGGAAATAAACAATTTCAATTCCTAGTTGAAACTACTACACATGCACACTTAATTTGAATCAACATAACATATTTACTCTCACCTGTTTCATTGCCCTTTCTTCAGTCCTACTTTTTTTCATATTTCTTCTCTTCTAATTTGTGCTCAAATAACAGAAAAGGATATTGGTCCTCTTGGCTATCAACTTGGCGACAACTACCAGTAGTCATCTCCTTTTATATCATATTTTTGTGATTTAAATGAAAATAAAGGGAAATAATATTGAAAAAGGAAGCCATTAAGTGCATTTTTTTTTATTTCATTAATCTACATACAAGGCATGATAGTGAAAGCTAATAGAATAGATTCAAGGTGAAGCTAGCATTTTTTATTATACTAATTCTTTTATACATACATACATACATACATACATACATCTATATATATATATATATATATATATATATATTTATTTTTACGACAACGAAGTCTGGCAATTCTTTCTTCTTTCTTCCTGCACTGGATGGATTTGCTACAGAAAAATCAGCTACTAGGAAGTTTGATCATTTAGAAATGAAATAAAAGCATACCAGTCATCCTCATAGTGAAGATACTCATTGTTGTGGTTGTAGAGTATCCCAGGACGCTCAGGATCTTGCACAAATCTCTGCACAGTTGATCGAGAGAAAAAACCGCTATCTGGAGTCCGTATTCTCCATGTTATATTCCCAACAAGTTTGCCAGACTCCACATGAAATTCATGCAACTGACAATCAAATGTATCAAAAGTGGGATTTAAGCCACTAGTGATAAACCACTTCCCACTGAAATCTGATATATTGAAATTCTTAACAAGAACAGAAGGGTCGGGTACGGGAAAGTCCCCAACATCGGATTTCATAGGCACGCATTTCTTTCGTGATACTGCACATTCATTAAATTCATCAACAACGCTGTTTTCAAACAGGTCACCACATTTAATCTGCAAAGAATAAAAATTCGCTCATTCCTGATGTACTTTAACCATGTGAAGCAATGTGTAGAGCCAAGAGAAAACTAACCTGGCATTCAGTCTCATCAGGCCGATTGTTGCAGGTTTGGAGACAAGCAACATTCGCAGCACATAGTGGGTTTGAAATGCATTTGGCAAGTTCAAGCCTGACATTAGGGAAAAGAAACCAGTCATTTTAGAAGCCAGATACACAGCTTTTGAAAATTTGATGGCCACGCAACTTCCTTTTAGGTTAAGGGAACGAGATAACAGAAGAAAATGGAAGAAATTTACCATTCTAAAATGCTGAGGCAATTTAATAGATTTTCACTTCACCACCATCCAAAAAATGATCAATGCATGGACCATTGTCGACAGCACGCTGAGTACTAATTTCAAACCTCTTTATACTACTGCTATCTTTAGTGTTGTCTTTATCCTGATGAGTATGGATGAATTTGTACATTTGATGTTACTAAAGAAGCATACGAACAACCATGGGTTGGTCTAATGGTCATTGAACTAGTGAAAAAAGTAAAGAACTCAGATGGAATGAGGTTCGAACTATGGAATCTGCCTACCTAGGATTTAATATCTTACAAGTTTTCTTGGCAACCAAATATAGTAAAATCAGGTAGTTGTTCAGTGCACACTCCTCTACACTCATGGATAATAATGCTTCTACGAATTTTTTTGCAAGATCTAATGACTTACTAAATCAGTCATTCAATCTGGGAGAAAAGTCCCCAAATAAAAAAGAAAACTTAAGGTCCCGTTTGATAACTATTTGGTTTTTAGTTTTTGAAAATTAAACCTATAAATACAACTTCCAACTATAGGTTTCCTTGTTTTACATGAGTTTCAAAAAACCAAGCCAAGTTTTGAAAACTAAAAAAAGTAGTTTTCAAAAATTTGTTTTTATTTTTGGAATTTGGCTAAGAATTAAATTGTTTGCTTAAGAAAGATGAAATCCATTTTAGAGAAATAATGAGAAAACAAGTACAATTTTCAAAGCCAAAAATCAAAAATCAAATGATTATCAAATGGGCCTAAATTTTTTAAATCTTTGTTGGAATAATTCAGACCAAAAGTTAAAAATAGAAGATTAAAACCTTTCTGGAACACTACTTGATGAATTGTAGGATCATTACAAATGTATGGATTAAATTTCAAAACTACCAAAACCATAATCTCCTACTTACGAATAGAAAAATGAATCCAAACAAGGAGAAAACACTTCAGAAGCCTAGGGAGGACAAATTTAACGAAAGCTCAATGATGATTGAGAACATGTTTAAAAGTGGAAAAATGCATGGAGATAAGAGTGGTCTAAGCTATAACAGTAAGATATTCATCTCCGCAAAACCAAGATATGGAAAAATCAACAATTACTCCAACTACAAACCGAGGGGTAAATTATGTTCTTTTTCTGGATAATCGGGCATTATTTTGGTAAAATCCTTAACTCACGATAGAAACACTCCCATAATTTCTGTTTTTAAAAAATCCCCTCTACAGACATAAAAAGGAAAGCAAAAAAATTTAGGTTAGAAAGGAATGGCTAAAGGGTCTCTAGAGTGAGGAACTTATAATGGTGGTTAAGAAAGTATTACGTGAGATATAAGGGGATGTGTCAGTAAACAATTCAGATCATTTTGAAGTTTCTTCATATAAAGAAAATGATGAAAAAAAGACCTAAAGTTGGATCCATTATGTTTCTTTCACCCATGTGCAAACATGCATACCATGATTTTTCAAACGAAGTGAATAAATAAGCTTACTTGTGTAGAGTGTTTATTATATTCTCATTGAGAATCATTTGATTCAATTACTCAACTCTCTTATCAACTTCTACTATGGAGTTCTCAATTAAAAAAAACAAAAGTCTACTATTTGGAGAGAGCTACAAAATGTGTTAGAAAAAGAAAAAATATTTTGGTCACATTACTCTTGTTAAACACATAGTTAAGAAAATAGTACAACAAATTGAGTGAGTTTAATTTGTGTTAGAGTATTCAATATTATGCTATTTACTTTATGTTTATTTCCTATATGTACAAGCCCATTGGGCCTTTTAGGTTTTGTATCTTGCTAGTATTTAAGGTTGTTTTACCACCTCAGTTTAGTGTGGCTGAAACTCTAATCTAAAACAGCCTCCATTATTCTCCTTCCTCTCAATTCTCTCTCAATTTGCAACATATCTTTGAACCAATTGATGTGGAATTTGTGAAAAGTTGTCAGTTAATGTCTAATTATGCAGCATAATGCCTTTCCATCAGTGATGAGCTATCTAGGAAACCGACTGATATCATTTACTTTTTCTTGAGTTTCTTATTTCTTATTACCCCCTTCCCTATTTTATGGAAACAGATTAATCAAGGATATTTCTTCAATTATACAACTCTGATGACTATCTGGTTTCAGATATTGTCCTTGCCAGGTAAATTCACCAGAGTTGAACTAAAGAATATATCTGAAAATTGCTAACCAAGGTTTAATTAAGTGTCCCAACTTGAAGGAAGAAATTTTAAGATAATCCATATCATTGCAGTTTGCAAAAGGAGAAGTCATGAGTGACCAAGAAAAAATTTAAAAAAGTTGAAAGTTTCTCAAAGTTGTATATGGTGCACATTTGAGCATATCTTTTGACAGCCTCATCAGAAATCAAAGATGTGCAGATGGGGAAACACTAATTAGAGACTGAAGAGAAATGCTGTGATATCAGTTACTAACCAGCAAGGATAAATACCTGCATTCCTTCAGTAAGCATGTACATGTTTTGAGTGCATCAACAGCTTGGGATGATGGAATGAACATGAGTGTGCATGTCAGTATAATAACTACGCCCATTGATTGTAATTGGCTCCATTCTTGAAGAAAACTTAACGATTTTCCAAAAATAAAGTCAAAGCATTCATCCACCTTCCAAAGAGACAGAGACACAAGGCCAAGCAAAAGGAATGAGAAAAAGGAAGGAAAAAAAAAAGAGTACGTGAACATCTACCATTCTATTGAAACTATAATGAAATTAAGAGGGAGTATATAGGGAAGTACCTTAGGTTTACTTATCTTGGTTTGACATAAGGCAT
Organism: Trichosanthes truncata; assembly: GCA_033996785.1. Classification (NCBI taxonomy): domain Eukaryota; kingdom Viridiplantae; phylum Streptophyta; class Magnoliopsida; order Cucurbitales; family Cucurbitaceae; genus Trichosanthes; species Trichosanthes truncata. The sequence continues at coordinate 27,371,623 of JAWPNB010000004.1, read as the reverse complement.
TCTTCTCTGACCTATGGGATAGAATTGTTAAACTTCTTGACTTCGAAAATCTACCATTAGAAGTAGATTTGCAAGGTAGGAAGTATTTTGAATATATTTTATCCACCAGTATTCCTTGATAACATAAGACCTTTCTCCTGCAAGCATTACAAACATTTGTAAAGTGACAAAGAATTATATATCACCATCAACGAAACTAGAATATTAAGATTTCTTGGAAATTGGGAGGAACTTTGTTTGGGTTAATTTGAGCATAAAAGAAGGTAGGATAAATACATAATAATTAACAGGTCCACTATAAACTATGTTCTACCTCGTGAGGCGGAATAACAAAAGCAAAAAATAATTAAACAAGAACATTGTCTCTAAAACCACTCAATTGAACAGGATCAAAATTAGAATCCATATTGGTTTACAATGTGGAGGCTGAAGACGTAATCATTATTTTATTAGCATATTTGAGCCCAAAGGGAAGATGATTCTTGAGGAAGAGAACGGAGCCTCTATAACTATGGGATTAACCTACACAGTTCCTGCAATCCTACTATAGGTATATGAACAAGCGTATTCACTCTAGTTAGAGAAAACACCTTACTGACAAATCTCATCTTTTCTAATCACTGGGAACTGTTTGGGAGGTGGATCGTCATAATTGTTCAAATGTGTCAGAATAAGTCCACAAAAATAAGTAAATCTAGCATTATATTGATGCAAAATAAGCAAATTTCTCCATGGTTACTTTTTCCCTCTTTTCTTCATCCCCTGTGTTCCAATACAGTTCCAACTGTAGCTCAGGTCTAAGCACAAGTTGCATTCACCAGGTTCCTTTGAAATTTCGAACTTAAACACTATTTTGGTATACAATTGCTCACCCAAATTTCAAACAGAAGAAGAGAAATCTAATCTTAAGGAGACCACTTCAATTCATCTAGTTCATACTTACAATTTCCAATAGTAGCTTTGATTATCAATGCAGTATAAAAACTATTTACGGCTTACAATTTTTACGGAGTACATCAATACGCAATCCATGGGGCACCATAATTCAATTACAAAATAATAATTCTCATCAATTTCAGCATTCCCCTACATTACATATAACAATGAATCAATGAACTCGAAGAACCATACACCAATTTCCACATCTGCGCTACAGCCGACCTATTCCCCAATTTGCGAGTGTTTCGACATAAATTTCATAGAAAACCTCGAAAAAACGAGATTAAAGAAATTAGACAGACCGTGTAGTGGCGACAGAATTGGTGGTGAAGCTGGTGGGAGGAAATGAAGCTGAAGCTGAAGAAGCAGAGGAGGGCCAGACGGGTTTCATGACAGAGCTGGGCATTATGGGTTTGCAGAGAAGAGTACGTAGAAGGAAGAAGACGGACAATAGAGAAAAGGCGGCAATGTGGGATTTGGATAAGCCGACATTTTTGTGTGGAAACCGTGCGCTTAACGTATGACCGACCCCTCCCTTCCTTTTTTCCTCTTGAATTTCCTAGTCTCGTTATTTACTTGGGAAATCAAAGTAAGCCATAAAAAGTGGTTCATTATCTATTAATGAAAATGATGGCTCTCTAGAATTGTCCACATGTTTTTTAAAAAAAAACAGATTTGTTAGAAAATATAGTTCAAAGGATTACAAGTATATACAGCTACATCTCTCTCCACTGCCAACTACCGCGATTTATGTTACAAATTTCCACATTTGTCCTTGTGTTCAATTGGTGACATTTAACCATTTAGTAGACATGGTTCATGCATGGTTTAGGCCTTGTGTTTTGGAGGGGGGAGGTCGACATGTATCGTATTTATTGATTCTCAACCAACCTTCGAATGACCACATGGCTGACTCGCTCATATGGGCTTGTCACAATGCCCACCTGCGCGTTGGTCTGGTGCAATCCTATGAACATTGATGCTCAAGTTAATTTCTTCCTTCAAAATAAATTTAAGCCTTTTTGGAATGTGAAAGTTGCTTCCTCGTTGGGACTAAGGTCGCGAGTGCCCCTAGGCAGTTTAGGGCGATAAGTCCAGTCCCATGTGCTATCTCGTCAAACTTTATGTTTTCTAGAAGTTTCGATAGGTTTAAGGCTTGGTTTGTAAGTGAACTTGCAAGATAGCTTGTAATGTTAAACTTAGGGGTAAGAAGAAGCTTGCATTTGCTTGCAAAAAAGAAAATTTTGAGCTTAGAAAAAAATTGTTAGTAAAGAAAAGAGAAAAATAAAAAGTACTTTGCATGAGCTTTAGTGTTTGGGGGTAAAAAGAGCTACCTCTATCGTGATCAGTCAGGCCATCATTGAGCAAGTGCTTTTGATAAGGGTCCTTGCGATAGTGTGTGAAAGCTAGTGCCCCTAATTGATTGTAAAAAGCAAGTGTGGGGAAGTGCTATCTCGTAGAGTTTTAGGCACCTAACTTTATACTACTTTCTTGATTGTGAGGGAAATAAATTGGGTCTTTCGAGCCAATGTAGGGGGAAGATAAATGGAGGAATGTATAACACTTCTCTAGATTAGTAAATGAGACAATATTTAGGCTATGCACACGCACACACACACACAAAGAGTTCAAAGTTCTGTTTAAATTGCTTGTGATTTGGGTATGTTCTTATCCCATTGTTCCTTGTTCTCTAATTCCACTTTTGAGACTATTGAGAATTGAGTCACTTATGCAAGCCATTTTCTGAGACATTCATCTTTTTACTGAGAGTTTTATTTTATTTTGCTCGGGACTAGCAAAAGTGTAAGGTGAGGGGCATTTGATAACACTAATTTAGTGCTATAATTTAGCCTCAATTTCTAGCTAGTTTTGGTGTAATTGTGAGCTTTTATCTGGATATTTCGTATGTTTCAAAAAATCGAGCAATTGGAAGTAGAAGGAACAAATTTCGAGCTTTGTTTGAGATATGGAGCTTAAATGGATCATTTTTAGAGGCTAAGCATGGAGAAAGAGGCTGCATTAGCTGTTGGGGCTAAAAGAATGGCGTCAAGACGCTTGAAATGACGTCAAAATTCCATTCTTTATTATGCAAACCCGAGAGCTAGGTTGAAACGCTACCCTGTGGCGCCTCAACGCTAGAGTGAGACATGCACAAAGTTTCCGTATGAAGCATTGTGACGTTGCCCTCAATGTAGACACTGAGGGCAGTTGTGCTTAAGTAATGTGGTGTGTTTTGCACACCTTCTCGACATTGTGCCTAGCGTCTCGACACTGTGTTGATAACAGCTATAAATCTGTCGTTTCGTGGTCGAATTAAGGTAGATACTTTTAGGATTTTAGCCCCCATTTTCGATTTCTTACTTTTTTGGGACTCGAGGGCGATGAATTGAGGTGTTCGAAAGAAAATTTTGAGGCTTGAGAAAGCGAGAATCGAGGCGAGAGTCGAGATTACGACATCAACGGGTTTTGTTCTGTTTTCCATCTCTTTTCTATGTATCTCAAGGTTGTAAATTAGAGGTTTATGTATTGTTTTATGAGTATGTTGGGCTAGATTTAGTTGTTTAGGGGTAAGAGCACATTTAGACTTGTAATTATGGGTTAATTTGATACTATTGCTATTAATTTCCTTGTGTAATTTCATTTGGTTGAGTTATGCATAATGCTTCTTATTAACTGACCATTAATGAGTTGATGTCAGTTCTGAATTGAGCTTGAAAGAGAGAATTTAGGATAGACTTAATTCAATCAACATCCCTAATTTTCCTAAGTGACATGGAGTAACAAATAATGGGTGAAGCATAATATGAGCGAGATTAATTTTAATTAATTAATCAATTAACGCTAAGGACACTTTGGTTAGTAATTAACTAAGTGAGTTCGAATGAGATTGATAGGAGATTTCGACTGGTTTAGCTCTAAGCTTATGAAATTAACAAGATTCAATTAATTGGCATGTTCAGTTTTCCATAATTGCAACCTAATTTGTGCTCAATTCCATAAACATCCCTTAAATTGTTGTTTCCATTACCTTTTCAATTGCTTTCTAAATAGATTTTAATTTCAAGCATCCTTTTATCTTAGTTTTTGCCCTAAAGAATTTCGATCACAATTACTCTTATTAATTAATTAATTCGAAAGAGCTTCAATTCTAGCTTCCTCGTGGGATACGATATTCAGTACTCTTATGCCCTTTTATTATTAATTCAATCACGTGCACCTGTGTGCAATAAGTGAAACACCAATATTGCCCTTCCTCTTGCAACTATCACACGTTTTGCTGAACCAATGAGCATCTTTAAACACTAAAGGCCAATAAAAACTAGACTGAAATATTTTAGTAGCAGTTCTTTGTCCTCCAAAATGTCCTGGTTAAGGTGCGGAGTGACACTGCTCCAAGATTTTTGGGACTTCTTCCTCTAACACACACCTTCTAACCATTCCATCGCACATTTCCTATATACAAATGGATTATCCCAAAAAAAAAAATGCACATCATGCAAAATTGTCTTTTGTTGCTGCTTTGTTAACTTAGGAGGTAAAATTTCACAAGCCAAATAATTAGCAATGTCAGCATACCAAGGCACAATTGCTTCCTCAATGTACTTCACCGCTAACCATTGCTCATCTTAGAAAGAATCTCTGATTTCCAGTTGAGGAAACACATTCTCTGTTTTCTCAATCCACGAGAGGTGATCTACAACCACATTTTCAGCTCCCTTCTTATCTTTAATTTCCAAATCAAATTTTTGGAGCAATAATGCTCATCTTATCAATATTGGTTTAGACTATTTATTTGTTAACAAATACTTAATTGTTGCATGATCGGTGAAAATATTGTCATTTGAACCCATCAAGTATGATATGAAATTTTCAAATGCAAACACTATCGCCAACAATTCTTTCTCCATGGTTGTATAATTCAACTGTGTTGTATTAAGAGTTTTGCTAGCATAATAAATTGGGTGAATAACCTTACTATGATGTTGCCCTAGCATTGCCCCAATTGTGAAGTCGCTCACATCACACATTAACTCAAATGGAAATTTCCAATCTGGGTTAGAAATGATAGGCGTAGAAATTAGAGCAATTTTGGCAATGTTAAAGGCAATTAGACAATCCTTATTGAATACAAAAGGTTAGTTTACTTCCAATAAAGAACAGAGGGGTTTTGATATCTTGGAGAAGTTCTTTATAAACCTTGCATAAAACCTCGTGTGAGCCAAGAAACTTTGCCCACCCTTCATTGAGCTAGGTAGTTCCAAGTTCTCAATAATTTCAATTTTAGCTCTATCCACTTCTATACCCTTCTTTGGAAACTTGTGCCCCAACACAATACCCTTTTGTACCATGATATGGCACTTTTCTCAATTTAATATCAAATTGTTCTCCTCACATCTCTTCAGCATCTTTCCCAAATTCTCTAAACATTCATGAAAAAATTCTCCAAAAATAGAAAAATCGTCCATGAACACCTCCATTATGGTTTTAACTATATCTGAGAATATGGCCATCATACATCTCTAGAAGGTCGTTGGAGCATTATAGAGGCCAAAAGGCATTCTTCTAAACGTGAAAATGCAAAAAGTACATGTAAAAATGGTTTTTTTCTAATCTTGGAGAGCTATAGTTATTTGGTTATATTCAGAATAAGCGTCCAAAAAGCAGTAATAGTCTTGACTAGTTAATCGATCCAATGTTGGCCAATAAATGAAAGAGGAAAATGGTCTTTACGAGTAGCCTTATTCAGCCTCTTGTAATCCATGCATGCCCTCCATCCAGTCACTGTTCGAGTAGGGACCAATTCATAAGCTTCATTTACTATCACAATCACTCCCCCTTTCTTAGGTACACATTGCATAGGACTAACTCAATTACTGTTCCCAATAGGGTAGATTATGCTAGCGTCCAACCACTTTATAATTTCTTTTTTAACCACCTTCTTTTCATGGCATGGTTAAATTTACTCTATTGCTCAATTAATATGAAACTTCCTTCTTTCAAATTAATTTTATGCATACATAAGGACAAACTTATGCCTTGAATATCAACTATTGTCCAACCTATTGTTCTCTTCTATTGATTCAACAACGTCAACAATTGATCCTCATCCTCTGGCAATAGACTTATTGAAATAATTATGGGTAAAGTTTCCTTCTGTCCCAAATAGGCATATTTCATTGGGTGGGTAAAGGTTTCAATTCCAATTTGGGCGACTCTTTAATAGAAGGCTGCATTGGTGCAGATTTTCTCTCAGCTAAATCTAAAGATTCAAAAGCTCTTATAAAACTCGAGACCTCAAAAACACTTTCCAGCTCTCACTTTACACTATTAATTCCCAGCTTATCCATTGTAACCTTTCCAAATGTTTGAATATGTTGCTCTAGTATTACTAGCTCAAAACTTTCCTCAACTACATTATCTAGAACTTGAATCATCGAGCATTCCTTTACATCATCAGGGTATTTCATTGGTTAAAAAGCATTAAACTTTACCTTTTGATCATTTACTTGAATCAAGTGAAAACTTGGATTGTTAAGATTCAATCTCTTCCTAGAAATAGTTGAAGGAGTTGAATCGATTGAAATCTAAAGAAGAAAAATGGGTTTTTGTTCAAGTTTTCTATATTCTGGTTGGTTCTTAGTTTAGGTGAATTTAATTTCCGTTTTAGTTCATTTGGGTTATAAATTTTCATGCTTTTTGTTCCTTACCTACTGTATTAAGCATTGGAATTGAGTTGAGATTATTGAAGCAATTGAAAGAATTTTTTTGGATATTTTTTTTCTTAATTCATGTTCATGGGTTTTTTTTTTTTCAGAAGTTAATTTGAGCTTATTTCTTTGAAAATTCTCTTCCATTGCTCATGGGTATGATGGGATGAAAATCTTCATTGTCTATTATAGTACTTGCTTTTAAAATTATATTCTAATTGCTTTCAATTTCCTTTGGTTTTAGTTGCAATAAGACTTAGCCTTAAGTAATTTCTTTTCCAATATGGATTTTGTTTCTAGAAATTGTTTTGAATTTTGTGAGTTAAATATGATTTAAACTTCTCAAGGGGTTCAAGGATGTGAATTCCCTAAGAATTAATTGTAGCCTAAATTACAATGAAAACTAAGCCTACATTTCAATTATTCGCTTGTGTTGAATATAAGGTCATTGAAATCCTAGATTGATCAACTAGGGTAGCAATTTAAGCTTAAATCTAATACCGACAGAGTTAGTGATAAGCGGATTTCGCACAAGTGATGGAGAAAAGAGCTTAGACATAAGTCAATTCTTTACCATAGACATAGGGATTAAAGACTCTAAAACCCATAAAATTGTTGAGCCAAATTATCTAAGATAGAAGGACTATAGATATATAAGTCACTCACTTAGTCTCCTAAAACCTAATTTCAAGGTGAATAAGAGTAGCAATTTTGGTTTACAATTGAATGTAGAATAGGTTGGAATTGCAATTTTGATTTGCAATTACAACTTAGGGCAATGACATTCTTGAGCCACTCATTTCTCTAAAGAATTTCTTTTGAAATTTTCATTTCTTTTACCAAGTCTTTTTAGTTTACTATTCAATCTTGCAATTTTCAATTATGCAATCTTTGTCACTCAATCTTGCAATTTTCGATTCTGCAATTCAATTATGCAATCTTTGTCACTTTAACTTGCAATTAGATTCTACAATTACTTTGTTTTTACATACACACCAATCTCAACCTTGTTTTTGCAATTTTTAGTTTCCAAAGTTGTAATTCTTCTTACATTTTGCTTAGCAATACTTTTGTTACACCGTTCTCTATGGGATCGATACTCAGGAATACTCCTATTTTAATACTTGCATCGATGGTGTGCACTTCCACTAGGGTTGAACGTATTTACTTACTTTTCTTCACCCAAAGTTCACCTGATCAGTCAAGATGCCACAGGGTAGCATCTCGACGTTTTTTCTCGGATTTGGCACTCCAAATGTGGCGTCTAGACCGTCTTAACAAAGGTCTAGATGCTCTCCCCTCAGGTTCTTTTGCCAAAACTCCACTTCTTCTTTTCTTGGATCTTCAATTCGGCTCAAATGAGGCTATGATTGTGTGTACTTTCATGTGTAATTTACATAAACTGAGCAATTGGAGCTAAACCAAAGTTTTGAGAAGTATTTGGTTGAATTTGGAGCAAATTTGAGCTACAATTGAAGATCAAAGTGTTGAAGAGAAGGAAACAAACTTGTGAACTTGAGAGTATAGCATTCCAATGCCATCTATAGTGTTGCAACGCCACTTTAGCAACCTTTCAGCCTTAGAGACCAATAGACATAGCGTTGCAATGCTACTTACAACATTGCAAAGCCCACCAAATTTATTTTTCCCTTTTTTATAAAATTCGAAGGGACAGCGTTGCAATTCTGTCTCGACTCTATAAAAGGGAACTTATTCATTCGAGCAAGGGGAGCCATTTTTAAGAGACCAAATCCTAAAATCGATTCATACATTGTCTAAGGGCTTAGAGGAGACCTTTGGAGAGCTAAGGAGAAGATCAAGGCTCGAGATCGTGGATTTCACGTCGTAAACGAGTGTTGGCACCCGACCTTAGTTTATTCTTTTTTTCCTTTACTTTTCTTTTTGTTTTTAGGAGTTTTGTTATGGACTATAATGTTGTTTATCTCTGTATTTAGACAAGAATGGTTGTATGTTTTAGACTTTTGTTGATTTTGTAATTGAATGATTATAATTACATCTTTTATGCATCTTGATTTCTAGTGCTTAAACCTTTGGCCATGGTTTTGCATGTTAGGCTAGATTTAGCTCGAGAGAGTAAATTTATCCATAGAACAATAGATGCATGACTAGATTTAGTTTATTGCACGAGAGTGAGTAAATTAATTCTAGAAACCTTAAGAGAATCGCCTAATGCCATGTTTAGTAATAGAAATAGACCGAGAGGTTGATTTATTGCTAGGCATGAGTTCAATTGAGTTCGAGAGAGGATATTGATCACTTAGTAATTCTTAGCTTAAGATTAATTGCATGAAATCAATTCTTTATCTGTAAAGATGTGCTTAATTTACTAAACCATTATGTTTCTAAAAAATTGGACTCCAACCTGGTAACTAGTAGTTTAGGTTTTATTTGTCTTTTGATCACTCTAAAGTTATGTTTCTCTAAATAAAAATGGGCATAATTAACTATGGTACTTAATTAATCTAATAACTCTAATCCCTATGGATGACCCTGGCCACTATTATTGCAAAATATTTAGAGGTCTGATTTTTATAAATTTAATCTTGATACACTACAACAAATAGCCCTTTTTATTGCTTGTTAGGATAACTTATCATATAAAAAAAGAAAAAAAAAGCGAGAAAGGAAAATTACGCGCGCAGTCACAAAAATGCTAAAAATACCCAAACCTTAGGTCATACTTTTTCTCATCATTTCGCAGACTTCTCTCCAACTCCATCCTCAATCTCCTTCGTTCATTCGAGCGTTTCCTCATCCACACCCAGCCATTCGCCGTCCAGCCACCCGTTGTTCACCGTCCGGCCTCGCCGCCGTTCACCTTCCAGCCGCCCTCCCATCTCAGTCCAGCCACTCGCAGCCACTTCCTTCACATTTTTCGTGGGTTTTTCATTTAGCTTAGGGTCAACAAGGTAAGTTTTTACTTTCAATCCCAGTTTCTCCTTTCAATCTCGATTTTGGAGCTTCATTTTCCTGGAAATTTTCCATTTGGTTTAGGGTTAGCAAGTAAGTTTTTCCATTTCCATTTGCAAGTAGAAACTAGTGTTCTGTTTTATTGGTATGGCCAAAAGAATTTTAATGTGCTCTTTCTGTTATTGGTATGGCTAAAAGGTGAGACTATTGCCTTCATTGGTATGGCTAAAATGTGAGAGATATCCCTGTTGAACATCTCCTGTTTCAAAGAGAAGAAGGACCACTATTGCCTAGCGTTGCAACTCTGTCTCGACTCTCTATAAGGGAACTTATTCATTCGAGCAAGGGGAGCTATTGTTGAGAGGCCAAACCCTAAAATCGATTCATACATTGTCTAAGGGCTTATAGGAGACCTTTGGAGAGCTAAGGAGGAGATCAAGGCTCGAGATCGTGGACTTCACGTCGGGAACAAGTGTTGGCACTCGACCTTAGTTTATTCTCTTTTCCCTTTACTTTTCTTTTGGGTTTTAGGAGTTTTGTTATGGACTATAATGTTGTTTATCTCTATATTTAGACAAGAATGGTTGTATGTTTTAGACTTTTGTTGATTTTGTAATTGAATGATTATAATTACATCTTTTATGCATCTTGAGTTTTAGTGCTCAAACCTTTGGCCATGGTTTTGCATGTTAGGCTAGATTTAGTTCGAGAGAGTAAATTTATCCATAAAACAATAGATGCATGACTAGATTTAGTTTATTGCAGGAGATTGAGTAAATTAATTCTAGATGCCTTAAGAGAATCGCCTAATGCCATGTTTAGTAATAGAAATAGACCGAGAGGTTGATTTATTGCGATGCATGAGTTCAATTGAGCTCGAGAGAGGATATTGATCACTTAGTAATTCTTAGCTAAAGATTAATTGCATGAAATCAATTCCTTATCTGCAAAGATGTGCTTAATTTACTAAACCATTATGTTTCTCAAAAATTGGACTCCAACCTAGTAAATAGTAGTTTAGGTTTTATTTGTCTTTTGATCACTCTAAAGTTATGTTTCACAAAATAAAATTGGGCATAATTAACTATGGTACTTAATTAATCTAAGAACTTCCATCAATGTGGATGACCCTGGCCACTATTATTGCAAAATATTTAGAGGTCAGGTTTTTATAAATTTAATCTTGATAGGACCTTCGACGAGTCATTTATCACTATCACAGGCCTTCCCACTGACAACTATTGATAGAAATTCTCTCTAATATCCTCATATGTCTCATTAAAAGTTTTGGACAATAAGGCTCCATTTGTTGTGGCATTGATAGGACCGATTAAGTCCTATTATTTCTAGCTTATTTCTTGTTAGTTTGGTGAATTATATGAGAATTTATGTTTATTTTTTAGATTCTTGAGCAATTGGCACGTCTTGGGACAATTATGAGCCTTCGAGGTGAATTTGAAGCTAACCAGAGGTTCTTCGAGTGCCTGAGGGATGTCAGAAGCCAAAATGACATGAAATTCCCTTGATAGAGTGTCTAGACACCTTAAGATGCTACAGAGAGTGCTTGAAGAGAGAGTGTTGGAAACCAGGGTAGCGTCGAGATGCTGTAATAGTGAGCGTCCCTAAACGTTATGGCTAGCCTCAAAGACTCAAGTCTAATTAAGCGACAACATCAAGACGCTCCCTGTAACGTCTCAACGTTACTTTGCATTTTATAAATACATTATTTCTACATTTAGGGTGTCCACCATTGATTAGACAACCATCTTGTCCTCTTTTAGACCCATTTATCTGTAATTTACACTCTTTTATTTAGTTTAGGTTAGTTTAAGCCAAATTATGGACTTTTGTATCGGGTTTACGGTCTTCAACTAAGCGAAAACATCGATTTAGAGGTGATTGATAGCATGCATAATTGTGCTATTTATAGGCTTGATTTTACGCTGGTTTTGCTATGATCGTGTGTGCTTTCATGTGTTTTTATGTATATTTCTCAGAAATCGAGCATTTGGAGCAAAACTAGAGTTTTGAGAAGTATTTGGTTGAATTTGGAGCAAATTGGAGCTATATTTGGAGATCCAAGAGTTGAAGAGAAGGAAACAAGCTTGTGAACCCAAGAATATAGTATTGCAACGCCATCTGTAGCGTTGCAATGCTACTCAGTAGATTTTTTAATTTTATATAAAATTCGAAGGGACAACGTTGCAATGCTGCCCCTAGCGTTGCAACGCTGTCTCGACTCTATACAAAGGAAGTTTTATTGGACAAAGGGAGCCGTTTTGAGAGACCAAAAACCCTAAACTCGATTCAAGCACTGTCTAAAGACGTAGAGGAGACCTTTGGAGAGCCGAGGAGGAGACTCAAAGCTCGAGATCGTGGACATCATGTCGGAGACTAGTGTTGGCACGCGACCTAAGTTTCTTCTCTATTTCTTTTACTTTTCTTTTAGATTTAGGAGTTTTTGTGGGTTGTACTTATGTTGTAACTATGTATTTAGACCTTTGCTTGGTTGTAGTTGTTGAACATTTGGTTGATTTTTAGTTTAATTTATATATTGACGTCTTTTATGCATCTTGCTATATTGTCTTAACCTTTGGGCATGGTTTTGCATGTTTAACTAAATTTAGCTTGAGAGAGTAAGTTTAGTTATAGAACATTAGATGCATGACTAGATTTAATTTATTGCACGAGAGTGAGTAGATTAATTCTAGAAGCCTTAAGAGAATAACCTAATGTCATGCTTAGTAATGAAAATAGACCGAGAGATTGATTAGTTGCTAGGCATGAGTTCAATTGAGCTCGAGAGAGGATATTAATTATTTAGAAATTCTTGGCTCAAGATTGTTAATATAAAATCAAGTTATTAATCAATTCAAGTTGGGCTTAAGGTAATCAACCATGCATGTTTCTCAAAAATTGGACTCCAAAGCATGTACATAGTGGTTTAGATTTTATTTGTCTTTTTGATCACTTTAAAGTTTTGTTTCTCTAAATAAAATTGGGCATAATTAATTGTGGTACTTAATTAATCTAAGAACTTCAATCTCTGTGGATGACCCTGGCCACTATTATTGCAAAATACTTAGAGGTCCAATTTTTATAAATTTAATCTTGATAGGCCTTCAACAAGCCCCCCATCAGTGATTGTCAGGATTCTCATGGTAATGCCATGAAGTTTAGCATTTAATTCATTTACATTTATGCTTTGAATGTCTTTTGCCTCTTTAATTGCATTCCTAAGCATGTTCGTAGTTAGGCTTGACAACCCTATATGCGTCAAATACGCTTAGCTTAGCTATACACAATTTTGAGTTAGCTTGAGCACACCGAAAGCGTGTTTAATTCAAGTAGCGATAGGTCTTAGAATCAGTGAGCTTGTGAGCTGAATGTGGTCATGAACAACTAAAAGAGTTTAAGTCCTAAAGAGGTAAAAATTGTAAAGGCTAATTTAGGCTTGCCACTTAGATTAGTTTGAGCATCTCACTAATTCTAGTTAATCTTAGGGCTTAAATGACCTGTGTCGATCATGACACATTGCAATCTATGGCTAGGATTCGTATCGTCCCCATCTTTAGATTAGTTTTGGGTTTAATTAGCCTTTAATTTAACTAGACTGTGCTAGGAGTAGTTAGAAGCTCATTTGGGTTCCAATTGGGCTTGTGGGTGCATTCAAAGCATGAATTCCATCTTTATGATTACCTATGATTGGCGTTGCTAGAATATATCCCGACATGACCCCTTTGAATCAGTGTATGGTTTGCCTAATTACCCTTTTACTTTCATTTAACTTTTATGCCATGTACACTTTCAAGCATTATTGCTATTCTTGAATCAAAACCCCCCAGTTACTCTTTAATCTAAATTTAGCGAATTAAATGCTAAAATACACTCCTTTCCGTGATTCGACCCAACCACTTTTTACTACAAATTGTAGTTGGTAATTATAAATTTTATTTTGTGAGTGTGACGAGCTTGATCAAAATGGTGTTGTTGTCAGGGAGGCATCTTTTTGGTTTTTTTCTTACTTTATTTGGATTTTTCTTTGTTTTTGACTGACCTCTCTCTCTTGCTTGCGCATGTTCACTCACTTTTCTTGAGAAGTTGAACTTCAGCTTTTTTATAGAAATCACTCGAGAGGAGCATCACATTAGAAGGGATGCGAAAGAGAGTGGGTGTAAGGAGGAAGGCAGTTTCTTCATCGATCTTGGAGAGCTTTCAAACTTAGAAGAATTGTCAGAAGAGCAAGAAATGGTAGAACATACACTAAAATAGCTAGCCACCCTGAACTTTAATGAGCAGCCCCTGTGTATCACATTTCCTGAGACTCAAGGTAATTTTGAGCTCAAACCCGTCCTTATACACTTACTCCCTATTTTCTATGGTAATGTAGGTGAAGACTCGCACAAACATCTTAAGGAGTTCTATATAGTGTGTTCGGGGATGAAACCGCATGGAATCACTGAAGAGTAAATAAACCTTAAAGCATTCTCCTTTTTCCTGAAAGACTAGGTGAAAGATTGGCTCTACTTCCTACCGCCAGGCTCCATTACGACATGGAACATGGTTGAGATACTTTTCTTGGAGAAGTTCTTCCCTGAATCCCAAGCCACCAACTTGAGGAAGGAGATATACGGAATCACTCAAATGACTGGGAAAACGGAGTATTGGAAAAGGTTTAAGAGGTTATGTGCTAGTTTTCCTAACTATCAAATATCTGATTAATTGCTAATCACATATTTCTATGAGGGTTTGCTTCTTTCAAATAGGTCTATGATTGATGCAGTAGCTGGTAGAGCCCTCGTGAAGAAGATGCCCATAGAGGGCATGCAACTAATAGCAAACATGGCGGAGAATGGTCAACAGTTTGGGACCAGAGGACCAACACCTACATCTCTTGTTCAAATGGAGGAGGTTAGTGATTTAAAATCACAAATGTCTAAACTTACTAACTTTGTTAAGCCGCTTGTTGTAGGTTAATCGAGTGCAATGAAGGCATGTGGCCTCTATTCTACAATGGGCCATACCACTAATGTCTGCCCAAAGTTGAAGATGTTGGGATTTATGCACTATAGCCTTGTAATTAATGATTTATTTAATAATTAATAATAATTTTGATTATTTTATTTGTAATATAATATTATCCATTATATGAAAAATCTAAGGTTATTAGTGTAATCTTGAATAGTATGTGGTTAACATACGAGAGGATCATGTTTAAGAAATAACCTAAAGGGTCATAGTATATGGATAAGGTTGGGTGCCTTATCCTGGTAACACTATTGATACGACCCACTTTGTAATAGTTATAAACGATTTGATCCAAATCGTTCATGTGGAGACATGTGAGTGGGGTATCTTATACAATGAGTTTGTATAAGACTGGACCACGAAATATTTAATCTCTCTTTATAAATCCATTAATTGAAAAGATTAATATTTCATCAGGATGATCATATGTGACTCGATCTTAATCCTAAGTGAGTTATGAACTCCTGCCTATGAGGACTTGTCTTTTGATTTGCATGGGTGAGAGTCAATTCAATAAGCCTACCATTTTTGGGACTTGACTAAATAGGGAGCTGGGAACATAATCTCACAAGATGGAATTAACTCATTTCCATATAGGGTAAGCAGATGAGTAGTTCACTTAAGTGCTGATTTCGGGACTTGAACAATGGGGCCCCACCCTCTCACTAACCCGAGAGGGACTTATTTATGGTTGGATCATAAACAAATTTTCATTAGAGGATCAATGGTACTTAAGGTGCAAGATGTAATTATAGGGGTAAAACGGACTTTTGACCCAGCTGTAATTACGAACAATTCGTGAAGGATCGAGTTGCTTGTAGTGATTATATCCATTGACACAACTTGTCCTACAGTGCATAAGAGTGCAACTCTAGGTCTATAGTGGAGTGACCCTAGAGTTAATGAATGAAAATTATTTAATTAAAGAGTTTAATTAATTAATTTTGTATCATTGGAGCTTATAATCTGTAGGTCCATAAGGTCCCTTTGCTAGCTCATAGTAACATTAAAAGATCAATTTAGTTGAAAGAAAATTTTGAAAAGTTCAAATTAATATTTAATTTGAAGTGTTCAAATTAATATTTAATATATTAGATATATTAAATATAAAAGAGGAAAATATATTTATTGTATTTGATACATTAAATATTAAATTTTGAAATGTTCAAATTAATATTTAATTTGAAGTGTTCAAATAAATAAATATCGTAGGAGATTTGAATGAGATTCAAATAAGTATAATATATATTTTAATATATTAGATATTAAAATATAGTATTTTAATTATGGCAAAGATTTGTCGTTGGTCTCTATAAATAGGACGCTTGGGTTGAGCCATTAGATATAACACACATCTCCTCAATAGAGAATAAAGAATTCACTCTAAATCTCTTCCTCTCCAATCTCTTGTGGATTTTCTTTCAAGAGGTTCCCACAAGCCTTGGTCCGATGTTCGAGTCATAGCCAGGAAGACTTTTTGGAGGAGATAAAGACCCGCCAGAAATATCTCGATATTTACTTCAAGTAAGTTTGCTTAATCTTATTTTTTAGTTTAATTTTAAATAAAATCAAAGATGATCCAATGCTTCTATTACGAAGTGAAAAGTTCATTCCTTCAAAAGAAAGGAGCAGTCTCAGAGGTGAATGCTATTGGAGGGTACGTGAGCTGATAACACTTGAAATGTGCTATTCTATAGCTCTAATTTACGACATTTTCGTTACCCTCACACACTTATTTGTTTATTTTGTAGGGATTTAAGAAAAAGGTGTGTTTGGAGATTCTATATCGAATAACGATTCAAACGAGCTAAACTGGAGGCCATTCGGACACCTGAACGAAAAGTTATAGCAAAATTACAAAATCTGTCCAGGGAGCAGCATCTCGACGCCGCTCAATGCCATGCTCGACGTTGCGGTTTGGCATACTCGACGCTACTCAACGCTAAGCTTCTGTCTTTGCTCGACGCCGATCGACGCTGCAGTTTGGCTTGCTCGACGCCAACACGTCTCGACGCCGCTCGACACTACACGTACGAGCAGTTTTTCTTTCCTTATTTGAGAGGGCAGCGTCTCGACGCCACCCCCAGCGTCTCGACGCTGCCTAAGCCGTTTCATTTTTTACTGAAATTTAATACTGAGAAAATAAAATTTCTGGCTCCTTTCAGAAATCGACCTGGTCCACTATTTCTACAAGCTAGAGCAAGAAACTAGTTTAATTTTGGTAGGCCTCGACAACCTCACCAAAATTTGGCGCCGTTGCCAGGGAGCTATATTTAATTTCTCATTGTTAAATTTCATTTACTTTCTTTCTCTCTGTATATAATCCGTTCTTCTCAGTATATTGAATTTCAGTATTTTTCTGAACTTGGGAAGCAGGAGCGTAGATTGAAAAGAGAGGCAAAAGAAAGGGAACGAGCGCTAAGAGAAGATCTCAGTTTTGACTGTAACATCGGTGAATCCTCAATATTTGCTGAAGTTGAGGAAAAGATGACCGACAAGACGCTGAAGCAGCTGGCAGCACCAGACCTAAACCAGTAACCACTATGCATCACCTACCCTACTGTTGAAGGTGATTTTGAATTAAAGTCTGGTTCAATACACTTACTACCTGCTTTTCGTGGTCTTGCAGGTGAAGATCCTCACAAACATCTCAAGGAATTCCACATTGTTTTCTCTGGAATGAAACCCCATGGAGTGACTGAGGAACAGATCAACCTGATGACCTTTCCCTTTTCCTTGAGAGATCAGGCTAAAGATTGGCTGTACTTTCTGCCATCGGGGACCATTAATACATGGAACGAGATGAAAAGACTTTTCCTGGAAAAGTACTTTCCTGTCTCACGAGCTGCAGCCCTCAGGAAGGAGATCTATGGTATTCAGCAGATTACTGGGGAGACACTCTACGAATATTGGGAAAGATATAACAGATTGTGTGCTAGCTTCCCAAACCATCAGATCTCAGACCAGCTCTTGACCCAGTATTTCTATAAAGGTTTGCTGCCCAATGACAAAGGTATGATTGATGCAGCAAGTGGAGGAGCACTGGTAAATAAAACACCCGTCGAGGCAAAACAACTGATTCAGAACATGGCTGAAAACTCCTAGCAGTTTGGAACAAGAGGAGGTGGAGGAATCCATCAGATCAAAGAGGTAAATGAATTGAAAAGTCAAATAACTGATTTAACATCTCTTGTTCGTCAAATAGCTGCAGGTCAAGGTCAGCAAGATTTCACTCAGGAAGCGAATGCTATTGGAGGATTTCAAGGACATAATCAGAGAAAGTATGATCCCTACTCGAACACGTACAATCCTGGATGGAGGGATCATCCAAACTTCAGTTATGGAAATCAAGGAGGTCAACAGAGGGCACCTCAACAGAACTACAACAGACCAACACAGGCTTCCACACAAGCTCAAACTTCAACGTCAGGTATGTCTCTAGAAGATATTGTCAAAAGCCTGGCATCTAACACTCTTCAATTTCAACGGGACACAATGCAGTTTCAAAAGGAAACACGGGCTAGGTTGCAAAATCTGGGAAACCAAATCACCCAACTAGCTACATCAGTGAGTAGGTTGGAAGCACAAAATCCTGGAAAGTTACCTTCGCAACCCGAAATAAATCCTAGAGAAAACATATGTGCAATCACTCTTAGAAGTGGGAAAGAAGTTCCTGCAAGCACCCAACCAAAAGAGAACGCACAAAGAAACGAGAGAGCTGACAGGGAATGCTCCGCCAAGGTGCAAAAAAGGGTAAGTTTTGATCCACCTTTATCTATTAGTTCTCACTTCCAAGCTGCTCCTTTTCCTAGCAGGTTCGCAAGGCCCAAGAAAGAAGACCAGGAAGAGGAAATTCTTGAAGCATTCAGAAAAGTGCAGGTCAACATTCCTTTGTTAGATGCTATCAAGCAAATACCCAGGTACGCTAAATTCCTCAAGGAACTGTGCATTAACAAGAGGAAACTAAAAGATAAAGAAAGAGTGTTAGTGAGTAAAAACGTATCAGCCATGCTTAAGAGAAATATGCCAGAGAAATGCAGAGACCCAGGTATGTTTTCTTTACCTTGTGTGATTGGGGATAAGAAAATAGAGCATGCTATGCTAGATCTAAGGGCTGCAATAAATCTCATGCCTTTTTTTTTATCTATCAAGAGCTTAAACTGCATGAACTACAAGAAAATGGTGTAGTTATTCAACTAGCTGATAGGTCATACATTCACCCCTTAGGAGTCGTAGAGGATGTGTTAGTTCAGGTTAAAGAATTGCTATTCCCTGTAGACTTCTATATCTTAGAAATGGATGGGAGGTCCTCCCCTACTTCTACTTCAATTTTGTTCGGGAGGCCATTTATGAAAACTGCAAAGACTAAAATCTCTGTTGATGAGGGTACTTTGCCAGTTGAATTCGATGGTGAAATTGCTCAATTCAATATTTCTGATGCCATGAAGTATCCTGAAAATGTCCACTCTATCTGTCATGTTGATATTTTTGATTCACTTGTGCAGTATCTGACTTTGAAGAGCATAACGAATATGAAACCTTTAGTTTGAATGATGTCTATGAGGAGATTGGTCCAGAAGAGTTGTCTTCAGCAACCCTTTCTAAACCAATTAAATCTAATGCTGAGATTTCTGCGCAAACTAACAAAATGTTATCTTCTGTTGTGCAGGCACCTAAAATAGAACTGAAAGCTCTACCAGACCATCTCAAGTACGTATATCTGGGAGATGCTGAGACATTGCCGGTCATTATCTCAAAGGAACTCACACCTGAACAAGAGGAGAAGCTAGTACTGATTCTGAGAGAGCATAAGCTGGCTATTGGGTGGACTTTAGCTGACATAAAAGGTATAAGTCCAGCTATGTGCATGCACAAGATTCTTCTGGAGGACGAGGCCAAACCAACAAGAGAACCACAGAGGCGATTGAACCCAGCCATGAAGGAAGTGGTAATGAAAGAGATCTTCAAGCTCCTAGATGCAGGTATAATCTATCCAATTTCTGACAGTAAGTGGGTAAGTCCTATCCATGTAGTTCCTACGAAAACTGGCATAACTGTAGTTAGGAACAATAATAATGAGTTGGTACCCATGCGTGTTCAGAATGGTTGGAGGTTGTGTATAGATTATATGAAGCTGAATCAGGTAACGAGGAAAGACCACTTCCCCATCCCCTTTATTAATTAGATGGTTGAAGTTTAGCTGGCAAACCCTTTTTCTGTTTTCTTGATGGTTTTTCTGGCTTTTATCATATTCCTATTGCACAAGAAGATCAGGAGAAAACTACTTTTACATGTCCTTTCGAAACTTATGCCTACAGATGGATGCCTTTCGGTCTATGTAATGCTCCAGGTACATTCCAACGATGTATGATGAGCATTTTTTCTGATTATATTGAGAAATGTATTGAAGTGTTTATGGATGATTTCACTTTGTATGGAGAGTCATTTGATGAATGCTTAGATAATTTCGCTAGAGTTATGAAGCGGTGTATTGAAACTAATCTTGTGCTGAATTATGAAAAGTGTCATTTTATGGCTAACCAGGGCATTGTTTTAGGTCATGTAGTTTCTTCCAGGGGCATACAGGTTGATAAGACAAAGATAGATGTTATTGCTAACTTTCCCTACCCTACCAATGTTAGGGAGGTGCGATCTTTTCTTGGCCATGCAGGTTTTTATCGCAGGTTTATTAAAGACTTTTCCAAGACTGCCTTGCCAATGACCAATTTATTGCAAAAAGATATTCCCTTTGAATTTGGGAAAGAATGCAAAGAGTCATTCGACCTGCTTAAAGAATGATTGACCAGTGCACCTATAATTCACCCACCCCAATGGGGCCTACCTTTTGAGATTATGTGCGACGCAAGCAACTATGCAGTGGGAGCAGTGCTTGGCCAAAGAATCAATAAGAAAAGCCATGTCATCTATTATGCCTCCAAGACTTTGAACCCTGCTCAGTGCAATTACTCAACAATAGAAAAAGAGCTTATGTCCATTGTCTTTGCTTTAGATAAATTTCGCTCTTATATTCTTGGTTCTTAAGTAATTGTTTTCTCTGACCATGCAGCTTTGAGATATCTCATGTCAAAGAAGGAATCCAAACCAAGACTACTTAGATGGATTCTGCTTCTTCAAGAATTTAACCTGAAAATCAGAGACAGAAAATGAGTGGAGAACTCTGTGGCAGATCATCTAAGAAGACTGATAAGGGAAGAGGACACACTGCCATTCAATAATGACTTCCCCGATGAACATCTATTTCGGATTCAAAATGTTATTCCCTGGTATGCAGATATGGTCAAATACCTTGTCACAGGTACTTTCCCTCATCATCTCTCTACATCTAGAAGAGCCAAGGTAAAAAGTGATTCTAAATATTATGTTTGGGATGACCCTTACCTATGGAAATTTTGTGCTGATCAAGTAGTTAGGAGATGCGTACCTGAAAGTGAGTTTGAATCTGTTATAGCTTTCTTCATGATTATGCATGTGGGGGACATTTTAGGCCTAAAAGAACTGCTAGAAAAGTCTTAGACAGTGGTATATATTGGGAATCTTTATTTAGGGATGCCAACCAGTTCTGCAAATCATGTGAGAAATGCCAAAGGGTAGGAACTATTTCTCGTAGGAATGAAATGCCCCAGGTACCTATTCTAGTTTGTGAAATATTTGATTTATGGGGCATTGATTTTATGGGTCATTTTCCTTCTTCCTGTGGTTTTTCTTATATTTTGTTAGCTGTGGATTATGTTTCTAAATGGGTGGAAGCAAAAGCCACCAAAACTAACGATGCTCAAACTGTTGTAGGTTTTATAAAGACTGACATTTTCAGCAGGTTTGGGATTCCACGAGCCATCATAAGTGATCAGGGGACACACTTATGCAATAGGTCTATGGAAGCTCTAATGAAGAAATATGGAGTAAACCATCGAGTAGCCACCGCCTACCATCCTCAAACTAATGGTCAAGCTGAAGTCTCCAACAGAGAAGTCAAGTCTATCCTGGAGAAGACTGTGAGTCCAGGAAGGAAAGATTGGAGCCTTCGATTGAACAATGCTTTATGGGCATACCGTACGGCCTACAAAACCCCTATAGGAATGTTTCCTTATAGGTTGGTATTTGGAAAAGCCTGTCACTTGCTAGTAGAAATCGAGCACAAGGCTTATTGGGCAATAAGGCGATGTAACTTTGACATGGATAAAGCAGGAGAGTCCAGACTACTACAGTTGCAGGAACTAGAGGAAATCAGACTAGATGCCTACGAGAACTCGCGAATTTACAAAGAAAAATCCAAACTGCTTCATGATAACATGCTTATTAGGAAGTAATTTGAGATTGGTCAGAAAGTTTTCCTCTACAATTCTTGTCTTAAGCTCATGCCAGGTAAGTTTCGTTCCAGGTGGAATGGCCCATTTGTTGTTACTAATGTTTTTCCTCATGGTGCAGTAGAGATCAAAGAATTGGCAACAGATAAAATATTCAAGGTAAATGGACAGAGATTGAAATAATTTCACGAGGGTGATGCAACACCGTGCCTCGCAAGTTTCTCATTAAAGTCACCCAACTACTCGGAATTGTAATCATCGTACCAAATCCGTCGGGCTAGATACGTTAAACTGAGCGCTTATTGGGAGGCAACCCAATTTTCTATCTCTTTATCTCTTTTTTTTCTCATAAGGTTATTTAATTTTACTTTTATTGAGTTCTTTTTAAAGTTAATTAGTTCATTTCTCTTTAAATTAGATTTAAATAAACTCAATTCCAAAAAAAAAAAAAAAAATCTGGGGACAGTGTCGAGCGGTGTCTCGATGCTGTCGTGATTTAAACCCATCCCCCTCCTTTGCAGAAAACAGAAAAAATCCCCAATTTTGAGCCCTAACCGCAACCCCTTTTTCTCCCTCGCACTTTCCCTTCAATTTCTCTCAAATTCCACCCTCATATCTTCGTTTCTACCTCAAATCTACCATACCCAAGCCCTATTTTGAAGATTGGTCAAAGTTTAGAGGAAGTTCTTCACCACATTCGTGGGTTTTTCACCCAAATTCGTGAGTCCTCATCCTTATTGTTTTTCTTTGGTTTACATATTTTCTTTTCTGCATTGACTCTATTGCATCACATTGTAGTTGGATTTATAGTCTTGTGAGAGTATTTTGCTCTAAATTGCTAGTCATTTGTGAAATCTTTCAATTTGTGGAAGTGAGGGGTGGGTAGTTGTAAACCTTGTACCATTGTAGTTGGGACTTAGGAAACATCCACTTTATTGTCTTCATTGTGCACATAAATATGAAATTATGATCTTTAGGTAATTTAGGCACAAATTTTTGGGTCCTGTTACATTTCTACATCGCCTTGTTGGGTTCCAGTAGGTGGTGGGTGTGCCCTGCATCTCTTTATATTGTTATGACTGCTTGTTGGGGGGTCACGGTTGTGCATAATTGTGACATTCCTAACCCCTTGCATATCTTGCATTAGCTCTACAATATGTCCTTCAGAAGATCTAGACAGGCCTCCACCTCACGTGATGGATTCGACGCCCATAAATTTATTGATAAGGAGGCCGCCGAATGCTATCAGCGTTATGTGGTGACTCGTTCCATTGTTGCAGAGCGAGGAATCGCCCCTAATGCTTCCCACCAAGCCCGTTTATACAATGCCATTCGTTAGCGTGGATGGGATGAGTTCGTCATGCACTCGTCAGCTGCCGTGGTTCCTGTGGTGCATGAGTTTTATGCCAACATGGTCGAAGGAGAGTCCTGCTCTTATGTTCAAGGTTGTCCCATCCCTTTCGACGCAAAGACCATAAACAGGTACTATCACTTACCTACCTTCGACAGTGATGAATATAATACCTATGCCAGCGTGCACATTGATTACCAGCAGATCATTCGAGAACTCTGTCGACCTGGAGCTGTTTGGGCCACTCGTCGTGGTGAGGTGCAGAAATTCAAAACCTCAGACTTCACTGTGACAAACAGAGTCTGGCACAGCTTCATCTGTGCCAAGCTATTACCCGTGGCACACATGAGCGATGTCACGAAGGAGCGGGCCATTCTCCTATATGCCATAGCTACAGAAAAGACGGTAGACGTTGGCAAGGTTATTTACCAGTCTATGTGCCACATTCGAAGAGGCGACACCACAGTTGGTCTTGGCCATTCCTCCCTGATCACTGCCCTATGCCAGACTGCAGGGGTCATCTGGACACCTACCGAGGAGCTCGTTCAACCCAGGAGCATCATGGATAGGAGCTTCATTATGGGGCTTCGAGGATGGGATCAGGAAGTTGGGGCACGAGCAGCCACCCATGCTGGGGACAACCCAGAAGGCGAAGAGGAGCACGAGGAAGACCATCACCTGCCCGAAGAAATTCCCCAACCCCAGCATGCCCCAGCCCCCGATGATTACCAACATCTTTACGCTGCGGTGGCTGGGTTGGAAGAGCGCGTGGATTGACATGAGTAGCGGGAGTCACGCCGACATCGACGTCACGAGGCTTATCACCAGTTCCTATATGATTGCATGCGGCATCTGCCTGGCGTTAGTCCTGACTTCCCACCCCCTATGCGTCCCTATGTCTTCTCCGATGATGAGGATTGAGGCTAATACTTTCAGGGCAGTTCTCTCCCCCTTTGCTTTTATTTCTAGATTACGTCACCCCGTCTTAATTTTTCCTACTGTATTACATTGGGGACAATGTACTCCTTTAAGTTGGGGGTATTTGTGTCATGTATTTTTGGTTTGAACTTCATCGAACAAACCTTTTTCACATTTCACTCCAGTTTATTGTATTACTTTTCTTTTTTCTTGATGTCTTATTTTGTTGAGGTTGAATCACCTTGTGTTTTTTGTTGGATGGCTCATGACGATACTCGATTATGACTTTAGATCAATTGCTTTGTCTCGAGGTATGTGACTAGTTTTTTTTTTATTCGAGCTGGAATTAAACCCAGTTCTTGATCTCCTTGCAACTTAAAAGAGCACTTAGTCTACCTATTCGAAGTCTTGAAGGCTTAGACCTAGGTTATGTAACTCATATGCTTGTTGTCACCTCGAAAGGTCTTAAGAACTGATTAGAGAGTCTACCTGCACGATACTAAGTAATGTGGCATTGAGGAATACTTGCATGATTGATTTGCCTGTGTTAAAAAAAAAAAGAAAAAGAAAAAAAAAACCTTGTGTTCTAAAAGATTAAGGGCAAAAAGAGCTACCTCCTGTGTGATCAGTTAGGCCACCCATGAGCGAGTGCACTGGGTAAGGGTCCCTACATAGGATGTGTGAAAGCTAGTGCCCACCAAATTAAAGCATAATTTAAAGTTGGGGGTGGACCTACCCCAAGCCCTTGGCACCCAAGTGGCATGTTACCCTTATTGAGCATGGGAAAGCTTGAAAATTGGAACCTAAAGCCAGAGTAAAGGGAAGATGAGTTTAGGGTAGCGTAAAACAGGTCAGGGCTTATAAAGACCGGTTTGGGATAGACTATCACACACACACGCAAGCACTGATAGAATTAGATTTGAAACCTCTTGAATATAAACTCTAGCCACGAATCTTGATTCCTTGTAATTGTTTTAACTTCAAAATTTCTAAGGCTTGAGTCATCCATATATTTTACTTTTGCTGTTTCAAGGGATTGCTTGTATTTTTTTTGCTAGAGGACTAGCAAACGTTTAAGTTGGTGGTGTTTTGATAGCACTTGAAATGTGATATTCTATAGCTCTAATGTACGACATTTTCGTTACCCTCACACACTTATTTGTTTATTTTGTAGGGATTCAAGAAAAAGGTGTGTTTGGAGATTCTATATCGAATAACGATTCAAATGAGCTAAACTAGAGGCCATTTGGACACCTGAGTGAAAAGTTAGAGCAAAATTACAAAGTATGTCCAAGGAGCAGCGTCTCGACGCCGCTCAATGCCATGCTCGACGCTGCTGTTTGGCATGCTCGACGCTACTCAACGCTAAGCTTCTGTCTTTGCTCGACGTCGTTCGACACTGTGGTTTGGCTTGTTTGACACCAACAGAGTCTCGACGCCGCTTGACGCTGCTCGACGCTACACGTACGAGCATTTTTTCTTTCCTTATTTGAGAGGGCAGCGTCTCGTCGCCACCCTCAGCTTCTCGACGCTGCCTAAGCCCTATTTATAGCACTTTTTCACTTTAGGTTAAGGACTTTTGCCTCTTTGCACACATTTTTTAGAGAGTTTTTTTAGACCTTTTTCCTTTACTTCTTAGAGAGTTTTTATATTGAATCGAGCTTGTTTGAACTTGAGGATTTTGATGGAGATGCTCGGCTAGATCTCGTGTTTTCAGTTCAGAGGTCGGTTGTAATTAATTGCAATATTGTGAGGCTTGAACCTTAACTTAGTTTTATTTCAATTGCAAGTATTCTTTGATTCCTGTGTTAATTTTATAAGCATGTATTTTGATTGAATTGACGCCTTAGTCACTATACATGTTTGATTGCTAGTCATGATCATGATCCGTAATTGTCATGCTGAATGAACCGGTAGCATTAGGATTATTACATGTGTATGTTTTGTGGGTTTCCATATTGCATGGCTTGCATGTTTAATTCTAGAAATTAAAGGAGCTTCTTAATTAGATAAAATTTGTTTTGTCTGATTAGCTGTCTTGGTTGTTCCAAAGTTCATAATGCCTTTATCTAAATAATTTAGAGCGGTTTTGTAAAAAAATTGTTTAGGTGATTAGCGTTAACTTGACGTTCGTTAGAGTTAATGACCTTAGGGAATTTGCCACTTTTTGGGGTTTCCTAATAAGTTGACCAAGTACTTGCATTGTTAAGTTTAAATAATTGAATGCCTATGATCAATGTTTGCAATTGAGTAGAATCGCACCTTTGAATTGGAACTTGGTAAGAATTGATTTTTCCTCCTTTTAAGTGTTTGTCTTGTTATTGTTATTTTGTTAAGCAAAATTTTTTAAAACCCCCCATTTCACTTTTTACTGAAATTTAATACTGAGAAAATAAAATTTCTGGCTCATTTGGAAAATCGAACTGGTCCACTATTTCTACAAGCTAGAGTAGGAAACCAGTTTAATTTTGGTAGGCCTCGACAACCTCACCATGAGCAACCCTGAGTGAAAATCCAACCCATTCAGCAACACCTACAACCCAGGCTAGCGTGACCACCCTAACTTCAGTTATAACTAGAACCAAAACCAGAACTTTCAGAGATCACCACAACAATTGCATCAGAACCAAGCTTCAAGCTTAGGTATGTCTTTAGAAGACATTGGTAAGAGTTTAGCTAACAGCACACATAAATTATCACATGACTCACTGCAATTTCAAAAGGAAACTCGTGCTAGGATGCAGAGCTAAGTCAACAAGATTACACAGTTAGCCACAACGCTGAGCAAGCTTGAGGCGAGCCAAAGCTCAGGGAAGCTGGTTGCACATTCGGATGTGCAGAGAAAAGAGAATGTGAGTGCCACACGCTTCACAGTGGCAAGATGATTACTGAACCCACCCCTCGAATTAAGAAGTATTTGGAGAAGAAAAATGAAGAACCCCCCCCCCCCCCCCAACTAAAGGTGTAATATTCGATCTACCCCTTAGTTTGAACACTTATATTCCTCGTGCACCTTTTCCTTCCAGGCTAGCTCCCAAAAAAGAAGAGAAGATCAAAAAAGAAGACAAGCATGAGAAGGATGTGCTCAAGATATTCAACAAGGTGGAGGAGAACCTATCGCTTCTGGACTCTATGAAGAAAATTTCCAAGTTTGCAAGATTCTTGAAGAAGTGGTGCACCATCAAGAGGGCTACAAGAGGTAAGAGAAAAAATGTAGTTGGTAAGAATGTTTATGGTATTTCACTGAAATCTATGCTTGAAAAGTGTTATGATCCTGGCATGTTTACATTACCGTGTATGATCAGAGAAAAATAGATAAAACATGCCATGCTAGACTTAGGTGCATCGACAAATGTTATGCCTTTGTCTGTGTATCAAGAGTTAGGCTTAAATGAAATGCATGATAGCAACATTATGATTCAGTTAGCGGATTGTTCTTCTGTTAAACCTCTTGGCATCATTGAGAATTTGTTTATCAAAGTTAATGAATTATTGTTCCCTGTGGATTTTTCTGTTATAGATATGGGCGATAAGACTAGGCATGCACCAACTTCTATTCTTCTGGGTAGGCATTTCATGGAAACTGCTCGAACAAAAACTAACGTCAATGAGGGGACTGTGTCTGTGGGTTTTAATGGAAAATTTGTTGAGTTTAAGGTTGTTGATTTTGTTAAATATTATAACTGTGTTGATTCTTTGTCTAGAATAGATGATTTAGATATGCAAGATATGTTTGTTGAGAGATCAAGATTGATGGATGGAGCAGGATCGAGTTTGGAGGATCCTGGATGAGTTTTAGATAGCCACAAGACCCGTCGAGCAATTGACGTTAAAAATTTGCACTTCCTAGAGGCAACCAAGCATTGAACTTTAGTGCTTTCTTTAGTTTCTTAGGTTCTTGCTTTTTGTTGTTGTTTGATTGAGTTGGTTGTTTGTTTTGAAGGTCTTGATGAGCTTAAAATGAGAAAGAAAGTTGATCATTTCTTGAAGGATTTTGACCACACCCACCTACGTGCTTGGAATGTCAGGGAAGTTTCTATTACCTATATTGCCCTTGAATTTTATTGTGAGATACATTGGGGACAATATATTATTTAGGTTGGGAGTGGGAGTTTAGTCTTAATGTGAGCTTATATAGAATGTTTTAGCAAAATTGGTTGAGTCCTTGAGCATCTAAGCTCGGACCCTATCTTTTGATTTGATAGTTGTGCTTTTATGTTGTCCTTGAGCACCTAAGCTTGGACTTTTGATTGATTATGTTAAGCATAATTCTTTTGTGAAATTTTTGATGATTTATGATTAAATTTGTGTTGTTGAAAATCCTTAGAATTTTGAAAAAATTTTGAAAAATTTTGAGCTTATCTTGAAGGATGAATTGGATGTATGTTGCATAATTAGGACAATTTATGAGATGCTCTCCATAGCATTATTCTTTACAAATTGATAAAACATAATTATCTTGTCCTGATGTGAGCATATTTTAAAAAAAAATTCTTAAGTTTCTTCCACGATTTTTGAGCACCTTAGCTTCCCCTTTGATGTCTTGAATGCTGATAAAAAGCTTGTCGAGGGCTCTATCAAATATATTCATAGACCTAAACCTTTAAAATTTGTAATAATAGTGGCTAGGGTCAATCACAGGGATTGAATTTCTTAATTCATTTAAGTACCTTAATTACTCTTATTTAACTTTATTTAGAGAAAGAAATTAGATGCAAACAAGCTAAATTAAAGAGCTAACCTAGAAAGCAAAAGATAAATGGAGACACAATAGGAGAGAAATATTCTAGGGAATCAATTTCACCAATTAGACTTACAGCCAAAATCTACAAAGATTTATCATGCAAATATTCCATAAGCTAAGAACTGAGGGTATTAACTGACTCTTTCAAGCACAATTAACTCTTATGCAATGCTATAAATCTAATATCTTTATCTAGATTTTAATAGCATGCAAGACATTAAGCAACTTCTTTTAAGGGCTTCTAAGAGAATTCTTCACTTTCATGCAAGAATTTACAAATAGTCATGCAATTAAGTTATAGCCTAAACCAGACTTTTTCAAGCACAAATTCAGACCAATAAAACAAATAATCTGTGATCAAGAGATTATAAGCATTAAATACATAAAAGAATGAATGAAACAAAAGCATTCAATCAAGGTATTTAATCAATTAAAACCTCAAGTCTAATGGCTACATCAAAACCCTAAAGTATTAGGAACAAAGATACCTAAATTCATATAATTAAACCTCTAAGTTCCTAATTTACAGCCACAAAACTAAAACTAAAACTAAAGGAAAAGGAAGAAATTAGCAAACAATGGTCGATCCCACGTTCCCATCGTGATCTCCACATCCCTCGAACTTTGGATCTTCAAAAAATGCTCCACAAATGCTCCCAATTGCTCCCTAAACCCTCAATTTTAGCTTGGAATCGAGATTAGGGCTACAACTCTTTAATTGGCTTCACAAAAAGGCGCAAAAAATGATGTTTTTATAGAAAATCTTGAGGCAGTGTCTCAACACTGCAAGAAAAATGATCGCGTTTCTAGGCAAAAAAACAACTTTTTTTGCGTTTTCGTAGCGTCGCAACGCTATAGACAGCGTCTCAACGCTACCATGCAGATAGCAGGGACCGTTTTTACTATATCTCTTCGCTCAGGTGTTCGAATGGCCTCCAGTTCGATGCGTTGGAACCGTGATTCGATGTAGTTTCTCTCGGAATGTACCTTGTGCTCAAATAACATCTTTAATCTTCTTGAATTTTCAATTAAGCTTCAAAAAGCTCCAATATCCACCAAAATATTCTCAAATACTTGGTTTTGCTCCTCAAGCTCGGTTTCTACAAAATTAAGAGAAATAGGCATAAAAGCTCACAAAATAATCACAAAACTAGCATAAATAATAGGAAATAAGATAGCATAAATACATGCTATCAAATGCCTAGGGTAGTGTTATGGTATTTATATATTTGTTGTCACCTCGATAGGCTTAGGCATTAGTTTGACGGTGACTTAACATGATAGCTAGTAATGTGTTACTTAGAGAGAAAAAATGTTTTATTTGTCTGCAAGAAAAAGAAAAGAAATTCAGCTCAAAAGAAAAATTATTCTTGAGAAAATAAAAGAGAAAGAAAAGAAAAAAAAAAGAAAGAAAAATAAACTTGTAATGTGTTGATAAGAGTCGAGGATAAAAAGAGCTGCCACTATCGTGATCAATTAAGCCACCTATCTAGTGAGTGCTCTAGGTAAGGGTCCCTACAATAGTTGTGCGAAAGCTAGTGCCCATGGCATTAAAGTGATGCAAGTTTACCCCGGGGATAGCTTTTAGGTACATAGTACCTTATTACTTTCTCGAGTGTTAAGAAGCCTAAATAATTTTGTGTCTAGGGCCAGTGTAGGGAAGATAGATTAAGGACCCTGTAAACCTACTTCATGCTTGTAAAGACCTCATTAGGTAAGCTAACTGCACACACTCACGCAAGAAACGCTTGGAAAAGTTTTTCAATATGCTATTGATGGCTTGTATGGTTGTGCTTTGCCTTTTTGCAAATAATATGCTATCTTGAACACAAGATTAGAGTCATGAAGCTTGCATCTAATGAATCGCTTATCTTTGTGTTTTACCTTTGCCTTACTCGAGAACTAGTAAGATTTAAGTTAGGGTTTGTGATAGAAACAATTAAGTCCTATTCTTTCTAGCTTATTTCTTAATAGTTTGGTGAACTATATGAGTATTTATGTTTATTTTGTAGATTCTTGAGCAATTGGCACTTCTCGAGATAATTACGAGCGTTTAGGGCTATTTGGTACTAACTAGAGGTTGTTTGGGTGCCTGGGAGATGTTGGGAGCCAAAATGACGTGAAATGCCCCTGATGGAGTGTCTAGACACCTCAAGACGCCGTGGAAGACGCTTGAAGAAAGAATGTTGGAATCCAGGGTAGTGTCTAGATGCTGTAATAGTGAATGTCCCTCGATGCTGCAGCGAGCCTCAAAGGTGCTGGTCTAATTAAGTGATAGCGTCGAGACACTGCCTGTAGCTCTCGACGCTACTTCATGTTTTATAAATACATTCTTTCCAATTTTAGGGCATACACCATTGATTAAACAACCGTCCTCTCCTCTTTCAAACCCATTTCTCTATAATTTACACTCTTTTACTTAGCTTAGGTTAGTTTAAGGAAAATTATGGACGTTTGTATTGGGATTACGGCGAAAACGTCGATTTGGAGGTGATAGTCGGGATTCTCATTGTAATGCCATGACGTTTAGCATTTAATTCATTTACATTTCTGCTTTGAATGTCTTTTTCCTCTGTAATTGCATTCCTTAGTATGTTTCGACATTGCCAAAATACAAGCCTTTCTATGGTTTGACCCGACCACTTTTACTACAAATTGTGGTTGGTAATTATAAATTTTATTTGGTGAGTGTGATGAGCTTGATCAAGCATCAACCATGTTCTGTGTGGCCATATTCAATCCATTGTAGAAGGTGTCCATCTAAATACAATGGGATAACCGTGGTGATGACATTTCCTTAACAACTCTTTAAACCTTTCCCAAGCTTCGCTGAAAGGCAAATTGTCTAAAGGCCATAATTTCAGCTATACACTTGGCATTCCTAGTGTGAGGGAAGTATTTTATTAAAAACCTCTCAGCTAATTCATTCAATGAACTGATAGATCCTAAAGAAATGTATTTAACCATGTTTTTGCTCCATCCCTCAAAGAATAAGGGAACAAGGTTAGCCTAAGAGCGTCCTTTGATACTCTCTGAATTATAAAGGAATTACTCACTCTTAAAAAGTTTTTGAAATATAGATGGGGATCTTCTTAAGGTAATCCGTGAAACTGCCCCACAGTTTACAACATTTTGAACATCATCGGTTTATCTCAAAATTTGTTGCCTCAATCTCTTGCTTCACTATCCCAGGATTTAACTCATTGAACATGAGAATGGCATACGCCCTAATAGCTCTTTTCCTATCATTTGCCAACTGAATAGGGTTTCCAGCCTCATCCACTTCATTAGCTAGTTGATTTCCTTCAGGATTTAATGGTTGTTGGTTTATTGGTTATGCAGGTCCCCTAAGTGGAATAGTGTTGGGATTTATGCCCTAAAGCCTCATAATTAATAATATATTTAATAATTAATAATAATTTTGATTATTTTATTTGCAATATAATATTATCCATTATATGAAAAATTCAAGGTTATTATTGTAATCTTGAACAATATGCGGTTGACATACGAGAAGATCATGTTCAAGAAATAACCTAAAGGGTCATAATATATGGATAAGGTTGGGTGCCTTATCCTGGTAACACTATTGATACGGCCCACTTTGTAATAGTTACAAATGATTTGATCCAAATCATTCATGTGGAGACATATGAGTGGCGGTATCTTATACAATGAGTTTGTATAAGACTGGACCACGAAATATTTACTCTCTCTTTATAAATCCGTTAATTGAGAATATTAATATTTCATAAGGATGATTATATGCTACTCGATCTTAATCCTGAGTGAGTTATGAACTCCTTCCTGTGAGGGCTTGTGCTTTGATTTGCATGGGTGAGAGTGGCTTTTGTAGCCGATTCAATATGCCTACCATTTTGGGGACTTGACCAAATAGGGAGCTGATAACATAATCTCACAAGATGGAATTCACTCATTCCCATATAGGGTAAGTAGATGAGTAGTTCCCTTAAGTGCTGATTTCGGGACTTGAACAATGGGGCCTCACCCTCTCATTGGCCCGAGAGGGATTTAGTTTATAATTAGATTATAAACATATTGTTCATTAGAGAATCAATGATACTTAAGGTGCAAGATGTAATTATAGGGGTAAAACGGACTTTTGACCCAGCTGTAATTACGAACAACTCGTGAAGGATCGACTTGCATGTAATGATTATATCTATGGACACAACTTGTCCTGCAGTGCATAAGAGTGCAACTCTAGGTCTAAACTCTAGGTTTATAGTGGAGTGACCTATAGTTAATGAATGAAAATTAATTAATTAAAGAGTTTAATTAATTAATTTTGTATCATTAGAGCTTATAATCTGTAGGTCCATAAGGTCCCCTTGCTAGCTCATAGTAACACTAAAAGATCAATTTAGTTGAAAGAAAAATTTGAAATGTTCAAATTAATATTTAATTTGAAGTGTTCAAATTAATATTTAATATATTAGATATATTAAATATAAAAAAGGAAAATATATTTATTGTATTTGATACATTAAATATTAAAATTTGAAATGTTCAAATTAATATTTAATATATTAGATATATATTAAATAAAAGAGGAAAATATATTTATTGTATTTGATACATTAAATATTAAAGTAATTAATGTATATTAGATACATCAAATAAAAGATATTTATTAAATTTGAATTGGATTGAAATTAGGAAATAAATATCGTAGGAGAATTTTAAACGGTTTGAATAAGATTCAAATTGGTTAGATAAATATATTTTAATATATTAGATATTAAAATTTATTATTTAATTATTTTCCCTAGAACACTATAAATAGGACCCTAGGGGTGAGCCATTGTGCATTATTCACAACACACATCTCCTCAATAGAGAAAATTAGAGAATTCTCTCTAGACCTCTTCCTCTCAAATCCCTTGTGGATTTTCTTTCAAGAGGCTCCCACAAGCCTTGGTCATGTGTTCGAGTCATAGCCAAGAAGACTTTGTGGAAGAGATAAAGATCCGCCATAAGAATCTCCATATTTGGAAGGTATTTATTGCTTAACCCTTGTATTTTAGTTTAGTTCTAAATAAATCAAAGACGATTCCTATGCTTCCGCTGTGGGTTTAATTCGATTATTCCCTTCAAATAGGAGGCAAAGGAGGTGGTGGATCCATTGGATTATTCCTATTCCTCTCTTCTCTTCTTCTCCTAAGAAATGTTCTTCCAGATCATAAAATCCACTCATGCACAGCTACTAGTTCCTAAAAGAAAAACAAACAATCAATTCAGTATACAATTTAGCTCAAAGTCACCAAAAATTAACTAAAGCAAAGTAAAATTCAAACTAATCCCTGAAAATGGCACTAAAAACTTATTGTTTTCTATAGTGTGACTGGAATTAAGAAATAAATTCATGCAAATATGTGCAAGTGTACCCAAGATTGCAACAAGTGATAAGTAAATTATCATCTCCTCAGGGACCAGGCACATGAATTTAACTAAGTTAAATTTTATTTCTAATGAACTCAATAGGTAACCAAGTGATAAAACTGAGGTTAACTAAACTAATCATGCTTTAGTAAAACAAATATAAATTCAAATTCTTAACACACAAATTACGTAAGCAAAGAATCGACTTAGATTATGGCTAAATAGGTTTAGATTAGGGAGAGGTTTGCTTTATTTTAAGGTAGAAGTTGTGGCAAGAGCTTTATTCTCTTAAACCACACAATAGTCAACATGGAATCTTCCTAAATCTCCATAAATTATAGCTTAATTCCCATTAAACCACCCATTAAACTTGTTGTTATTAATGTGCATTAGGTGAGTTGTTATTCCTAACTTCTCCACTTAGCTAGCTACTAACCCCTTATCGAGTTAATGTGATTTTGAGCGATCAACCTCCCCTATTTTTCTCAAAGCTCAAGGAGACATTGACCAAGTTTGGTTGGCCATTTGAAACTTGGCATAAACAATAATAAGCTCTCAAAATCAGATTAATTAAGCAAAGAAGCCTAAACCTTGGCTTAAAACAATACAAACATCTTCAATCCTCACCTTAAGATGTTTAGTTCATAATACAAACACTGATATAAAAATGTCTAAAAACGAAAGCTATAAAATCCTAATGAGACAATAAACTAAAGCTAAAGAAAGAAAGAAGAAGAGTTAAGGGCGAAAAGCTGTCTAAAAAGGTCTAGAGCATTGTTGTCTCCTCCCCCAATCATAGGCTTTCCTTCCTCAGAAACACTGTCACATGCTCCCTCAGATCAATTCACCCTTCTCCTCCCAAAAGCTACCTCAATAATGACGGCTTCTTCAACATATAACCTCTTCCTTTGCAATCAACACTAAATAAGCTCTGTTAATTGAAGAAACGCTCTTCTATTGGCTCTTCCTTGGTGATTCAACATACACCATGTGAACTCAATTAATGTGCTTCGCTCCCCCGAGTAAATTCATGCGAAACTTTATCTTCCAAATTGCTCCCGCAAAATGTACTTACTTTAGTTTTTCTTCAACATCTTAGCGCTATTTCTTTAACTCCTCTATCTGATTTATCTTCGATCTTCTTTTAACACCCTAAATTCAACATTAAACTTAATTAATTACAATAAAATGCTCACTTAAAAAGTAAGCTTCCTCAAACAAGCATTTCATAAAACACACCAAATTCGAGAGAATTTCACAATAAAACTCAAGTAGATTACTTGAAATTCATCAAAATCAAGCTCAAAAGTCTAAACAATAACTCTTATTCTAAGAGTTATCATATACCTGCTTAAGAACTTTTACAACATGCAAATGGCTGAGGATGTTTTTGTGAATTCTTATATTAATGAGGTTACCAATTTGATTAATCAGTTAAAGTTAGTTATGATAGAGTTTACTGATGAAGTTAATGATATTCAGTTATTAACATCTTTACCTGATAGTTTCGATGAAGATAGCAGTGTCTAATTCGATAAGAGAAAGTACTCTAAAATTTTTAGGGGTTTGTGATTAGCCATAGTTGAGGAAATCTATAGAAAAGGTAGTAGTAAAGAGTCTACTTTAAGAAAAGCTTTGGTTATGACTAAGGGTAACGAAAAGATTAATGATGAGAACAAACCAAGTAGCAATGAGAACAAGGGGAGTTGTAGAAATAAGGAGGTAGAATGTTTTTAATTCCATAGGAAAAGCCACTACAAGAGACAGTGTAGAAAGATGAAAGAGGATCATGAAAGGAAGCATGAGGTAAATGCAGCGTATGATGCCTTAGTCTGCATGGATATTGACATAGATAGTTATAGCCACTCATCTGATTAGATTTTAGATAGTGCAACTACTGTACACATAGCTTCATATAGAAGTTTGTTCACATCCTTCATAGGAGGGCATCATGGCCTAGTGAGGATGGTGAATGGTAGAACCTCCAAGACCAGTGGGATTGTGGATGTCAGTTTAAAGACAGGGTATGGAAATAAATTAGTGCTCTGTGATGTCAGGTTTGTGCCCAGTATTAGGATGAATCTCATCTCTACTGACAAGTTGGCAGATGAGGGTTACAAGTGTAAGTTTGGTAGTCGCCAATGTAAACTCAGGTTAGGATCCCAGGTAGTGGCAATTGACCATAGAAAATCTACACTGTACAGATATCAGTTGAATGTTGCCAAATGATCAAAGAGACAGTAGATGTCGGTTAAAGTTGTAGATGGTAGTTGTAGAGGTACAGTTGAGCTGGTGTGGAAATTTTGCTAAAGGATTAATGAAGCATGCGTTGACTGAATGTTCCTAAATTATTACTTCAATGCTTACAATTCTTCTTTAAACTCATGCACAATTTGAAATCCACTCCTACTATTAGATCAAGTATACACCAATAGGAAACAAGTAGTACACTAGAATACTCTAGAGATCGATCCATAGAGAAATATAATTCTTACACAAGAATCAACTTAATTCAATAACAACAGATTTTTATGGAACCAAACAATAATGGATGATTCTAAACTATGCGTTGAAAGTAAAAGCAACAAGTCACAAGATTATGTAATGTAGCTAAAATTACAATGACTTGAATGCAATGAGAATAAACAGGTTTGGCTTTAGATCCCCTATACTGCTCTTCCTTCTGAATTGGTAATATATTCATGGATTCCTTCTCAATTAGATGTAGTACCTTACTTACTCTAACTCTTTCGAGAAGAGTGTTAAACACAACAAACCCCTATATTTCTATTCAAGATTAATTTGTATGAACATCGACCTATTATTTCATCTACGAGTGGCTATTTATGTCAAAAATACCTTAGTGATTAACGCTCTTGCTTCTTTTGATATTTTCACATATTTTAACCCTTTTAGTATTAAAAACATTCTTATACTTCACTTCAGCATGCCAAACGGAAAGAAGCAATGGAAGAAGTAAATTGATCAAGAGAAAATTGAGAAATCATCCATATGTATCACTTAATTCATTAAAGTTACAAAATAGGGTTTACTTAGAAGCCAAACTATGAAGATCTACACTCATTATGGTAAAAAATGAAATCAAAACAGAAACAGAGATGAAGATGTTCAACATTATAATTAGGAGAATTCATTACATAGTTTGATCGCCAAACAAAACTCAAAACTACAATTGAAAACTTGAATCAAAAGAACCAGCATTGAGAGATGATGAAAAACAATGTTTTTTCTTCTTCCTTTAAGCACCAATGAAAGCAAAATAAAACAGAAGAGCTAATTGAAAGAATGTAAAGAACGAATTCAAAAATCTAGAGAAACTTGGAATAAAAAGAGAAAACGAAAGCTCTAGAAATTGAGAGAGAAAACTCTAAATGAACTCTGAACAAACGAACGAACCGTTATGCCTTCGTGAACTGTGACTTAAATAGAACTCTTCAGCCAATTAGAATGTTGCCACGTGGTCTAGCAAACTCTTCCACAATTATGTGTTAGAAATTGTTACATATTCTAACAACCAGTGGTCTCCACTTGATAACTGATTCATTTATGTAATCGAACGTTTATGCATTGAAGCTTCAGGCCTCCTTTCAACCCATGGACATCTGCGACAATAGTTGGCTCTAGTATGTGTTAACAATTCACTTCTTCTTGCGCACATATCAACCTGTGAAAGTAACTAGTCAATCACTAATCTTTCAAAGTTCAAAGCATTAATTCTACAATTCTTCAATCATTCAACGCAAACATGCTCTTCTCATAACTTGGCATAATTTCATGCTAAATATTCAATAAATGCACATTTTAATGCTCTCAAAGTGATAGCACACAATTATTGTTCTTGATCGATGTACACGCAAGCACACACAATCAAAGTAATATAAAGTGGTATGTGAGTACCAAGTATCGAATCCCAAGGGAATTGGAAAGGGTTAATCAATTAAATACCATTCTTAATCGCATCTAATTTTATTTAGGAAAATAAATCCCCAGAAGAACACGCACAGCAAAAGATTAAAAATAAGCAATAAAGGGATAAATGGAAAGAACACAAATTTAAGGGCCGAGTTTAGGACGTTAATCTCACCAATGGACCTTTTATCGAGTTTAATGGGCATTTGCTATTAATTAAAATTTTTAATTGAATCTAAGGGTAATGTATCTTGGAATCCTCTGTTGAGCTCTTCCAAATCTAGGGTGTAATTAATTAAATTACATGTCCGTCTCATTAATTAATTCTCACCCGACATTAATGAACCCTATCATCAATCCTAATTGATGTTCTTATCAGTGTCGTGTCCAAACATCAATTATCATGCAATTTACGCTCTAATTTATGTACTCATTGTCAAGCAATTGCATAAATCAACAGTTCATTAACTCCTTGCTTAGGGGATTTAAAGCATTAAGAACATTGCATGAAATTAACAACGAATAATTAATCACAAATTCCCAATTAAGTTCAATTACATGGTCCAAAGTCTTAATTAAGCCATAAACTCTACTATCTAGTCAAGGTACATCATACTTCAGTGCAGAACAACTAAATCCATCTTAAAACACTCAATCACAGTAGAAAAAATACAGGGAAAATAGAGAAATAAACCCGTTACACATCAATCCACCGCTACCGTTGCGATGTCCACGAACTCAGAGTCGAATCTTCAAGATATTCGCTCTGAATCAGCCCCCAATCTCTTTCCCCTCTCTCCAATCATAGATTCGGGTCTAAAACCCCCCCAAATTTTCTCCCCAAAAAATGATGAAGAATCGAAGTATTAAAAGCTATAATTAGGACAGCGTCGCAACGCTGTCCAGGGTAGCGTTTCAACACTACAGACGGAACCTCATCTATTAGTGCATTTCTAGCGTTGCAATGCCACAGGGCAGCGTTGCAACACTATCTCTCGAGTTTACACACCAAATTAAGGCGTTGCAATGCGATTTCAAGCTTTGCAACGACGTCCTCTCGGCCCCAACAGCTTGTGCAACAACTCTTCTTATCCTTAGCTCCTCCAAAAGCTCTAAAATAGCTCCATCTTCACCATTTTACTCCAAATTCTTAGTTTCGCTGTCACTTACTCGAATTCCTGAAATTAATAAATAATCTACATAAAATCTCACATTTGAAGCATAAAACTAGCTAAAATAAGGCATAAATATAACACTAATTTAGTGCTATCAAATACCCCTACACTTAAGCTTTTGCTAGTCCTGAGCAAAACAACATCAAACTCCCACTAAAAAGATAAATGCTTCAGAAACATGCATGCACAAGTGACTCCATCCTCAAAGCACTCAAGAGTGGAATAAGATAACACGGATACTTGAACTAGAACATGCTTAAATCACGAGCAATTTTAAAAGAATCTCTAAACTCTTTGCGTGTTTGTGTGCATAGCCTAAGTATCGACTCGTTTACTAACTCAGAGTACTATTATGTTTTCCTCCATTCAACTTCCCCCTACACTAGCTCAAAAGACCCAATTCAGCTCTCTCACCATCAAGAAAGTAATAAAAAGCTAGGTGCCTGAAATTCTTCGGGGTAACACTCCCCCACAATTAGGGGCACTAGCTTTCACACAACTATCGCAAGGACCCTTATCCAGAGCACTTGCTCAATGGATGGCCTAACTGGTCACGATAAAGGTAGCTCTTTTTACCCCCGAACACCTAAAGTTCATGCAAGAAAATTTTCTTTTCACTCTCATTTAATTTTCTTTTCAATTTTTCTTTCTTTTTACAGGCAAATTACATGCTTTTTCTCACCCCTAAGCTTAACATTACAAACTATCTTGCAAATTCGCTTACAAACCAAGCCTTAAGCCTATCAGAGTGACAACAAACTCTTAGAAAACATAATACTCCTCTAAGTATTCAACTAATCAACACTAGGCTACGTGCTCCATATGTAAAGAATTCAGAGCAATTTTTTTTTTAAAAAAAAAAAACCCAAGATTTAACATGCTCACATTCCACAGTACCTATGCACAAACAATCCACTAAAAAGCACAAATCATGGAATTTCATCATCACTTCAACATGCACCATCCTAAAACAAGTCTACAACACACATGTTCAAAAACAGCATAACACCATTCCCCACACTTGAACTATACATTGTCCTTAATGTAAACAATAGAACCAATTCAACCTGCTTACGGACAAATAATTAAAAGGAGACAGATGCTGCCCTCAAAATGATGACTCCATTATCGACCAAATAATCCATCATGAAAATATGAGAGCAAGGCTGAACTGCGAGCACCTACACAAGGAACGAAAAGTGGAAGCATGAAATCAGTGCAAAACTCCTTCACTAACTAACTACAAAAGAAAAAAATAAAACAATTAACGAGTATTTGACGCCTGGCTACCTCTAGGAAGCGCAAATTTTTAACGTCGATTGCTTGATGGTGCGTTAGCACAACTCAATTATCGCCCAAAATAATCTTCTCTAGGTTCCTTTCTTCAACACCACAATAATGCTTTATCCTCTTTGCATTTACTTTGAAAATTTTGCCATCACTATCCATGAGCTCGACTGCACCATGTGAGAGACCTCTATAACTGTAAATGGCCCTGACCACCTCGATTTCTACTTACATGGGAACAAATGCAAACGTGAGTTAAACAAAAGGACTTGTTGACCTGGTATGAAGGAACGATTCTGAATCATCTTGTTGTGCCATCTCCATGTCCTTTCCGTGTACAACTTGACATTCTCATGTGCTTGGGTTCTGAACTCCTCTAACTAATTCAGTTGAAGTAGGCGTTGCTCTCCAGCTTTCTGTGGGTCAAGGTTCAGCTTCTTGATCGCCCAGTATGCTTTATGCTCCAACTCCAAAGGTAAGTGACAAGCCTTTCCAAACACAAATCTATACGGTGAGGTACCTATCGGTGTTTTGTAGGCCTTCCTTTATGCCCATAGAGCATCGTCAAGCTTCCATGCCCAATCTTTCCTGTTTGTTTTCACTGCCTTTTCCAATATCTGCTTAATCTTCTTAATAGAAATTTCAGTCTGTCCATTAGTTTAGGTATGATAAGCCAAAGATATCTTATGTTTCACACCATACTTTTTCATCAGTGAATCAAATAATTTATTACAGAAATGAGATCCTTCATCACTAATAATTGCTCGTGGTGTACCAAATCTAGTGAATATGTGCTTTTGTAGGAATTTCAATATAACACGTGCATCATTAGTCTTAGTTGCTACAACCTAGACACGTAATCAATAGCAACCAAAATATAAAGATAACCATTAGAGGACGGAAAAGGACCCATAAAATCTATACCCCATACATCAAATAACTCGACTTCAAGAATAGGGGTTAAGGGCATTTCATGACGACGAGAGATATTGCATGTTCGTTGACACCTATCACATGTTTTTACAAAAGTATAACAATCTTTAAACAAATTGGGCCAAAAAAAAAACCAGACTGAAGTACCTTTGTAGTTATTCTTGAAGGACCGAAGTGTCCATCATATGGAGAAGATTGGCAGACATGTATAATTTTGGCCACTTCCTCCATAGGTACACACCTCCTAATGATCTGATCAGAACATACCTTGAAAAGAAATGGGTCATCCCATAGGTAAGACTTCGTGTCATGCAATAATTTTTTCCTTTGCTGGGCACTCAAATTAGGTGGAAGATTCCCTGAAGCAAGATAATTCACAATATCTACATACCAGGGGAAAGAAGACTTAACTGCGTACAGTCGTTCATTGGGAAAGTCTTCTTCTATAGGGAGGGTCTATACCTCTGGCTCATGCTCCAATCGAGATAGATGATCTGCCACGACATTCTCACAACTCTTCCTATCCCTGATCTCATAATCAAATTCCTGCAACAAAAGAATCCACCTAATCAAGTGAGGTTTCAAATCTTTCCTGCTACAGGGATAACGAATAACAACATGATCTATATGCACAATTACTTTCGAACCAAGTAAATAGGGCCTAAATTTATCAAAAGCGAACACAACCGCAAGCATCTCTTTCTCAGTGGTAGTATAATTCTGTTGAGCACTATCTAGAGTTCTACTTGCATAATAAATAGCCGTAAAACACTTGTCTCTACGCTGTCCTAGAACTGCTCCTAATGCATAATCACTAGCATCACACATGATCTCAAATGGTTGACTCCAATCAGGTACAATTATCACAGGTGCATAAGTCAACTTATCCTTAAGAACATTAAACGCTAGAATATAATGCTCATTAAAAACAAAAAGATCATCTTTCTCAAGTAAATTACACAAGGGTTTAGTAATTTTAGAAAAATCTTTAATGAAACAACAATAAAACCATGCGTGTCCTAGAAAGCTACAAACTCCCTTAACATTTACTGGAGGTAGAAATTGCTCAATTGTAGAAATCTTAGCTTGATCTACCTCCAGTCCCTTTATAGATACCTTGTGGCCAAGTATTATACCTTCTTTTACCATAAAATGTCATTTCTCCCAGTTAAGAACAAGGCTAGTTTCCTAACACCTCTACAGCACACGAGAAAGATTATGCAAATAAGAATCAAAAAAATTACCAAAAACGCTAAAATCATCCATAAAAACCTCCATAATCTCCTTGACAAAATCTGTAATGATAGCCATCATGTAGCGTTGGAAGGTGGCAGGTGGATTACACAATCCAAATGGCATTCGCCTGAAGGCGTATGTTCCATAAGGGCACGTGAATGTTGTCTTCTCCTGGTCCTCAGGTGCTATCATAATCTGATTATA
Organism: Trichosanthes truncata; assembly: GCA_033996785.1. Lineage (NCBI taxonomy): Eukaryota > Viridiplantae > Streptophyta > Magnoliopsida > Cucurbitales > Cucurbitaceae > Trichosanthes > Trichosanthes truncata. The sequence goes on along the minus strand of JAWPNB010000004.1, from coordinate 27,328,511 downwards.
ACCTGAATAACCATCCATAAAATAGTAATAAGGATAACCTGCTAACCTATCCAACATCTGGTCAATAAAAGTTAAGGGAAAGTGATCTTTTCTAGTGGCTTTGTTGAACTTCCTATAGTCAATGCACAAACTCCATCTAGTCACTGTTCGGGTCGAGATATCTTCATTCTTTTCGTTCTTCATGACTGTCATCCCTCCTTTTTTAGGCATAACCTGCACAGGGCTTACCCAAGAACTATAAGAAATAGTAAAAATAAAACCTGCATTTAGCAATTTAATCACCTCATTTTTTACCACTTCTTTCATGGCAGGGTTAAGTCTCCTTTGGTGTTCTACAATGGGATTAAAGTCATCCTCCATCAAAATTTTATGCATAATAATCGACGGACTAATGCCTTTAATATCACTAATAGACCATCCTAAAGTAGACTTATGTGTACGCAACACATTCAACAATTTTTCCTCTTCTACTTTACTTAACTCAGCAGCAATAATCACAAGGAAAGTAGAATATTCACGCAAGAAAGCATAACGTAGGTGAGCAGAAAATTGCTTTAATTCATGAGGAAGAGTGTCAACTTGCACAAAAACAGACTCAGAGATCATTCCCTCCTCCCCACTATGTCTTATAGGTGCCTCTACAACATTATCACAAAAATAGGCATGCTCACAATCCAAATTTTCAGACAACTCCCCACACAAATCAAACATGCCAACCTTAAACTTATCAACATAAGTCACTAACTCAATGCATTTGTCCAAAATTGTATCCAAAGCATCAATCATATGGCAAGTACTAACCTCATCAAGGTGTTTCAATGCCTTAAACATATTGAACACTACCTTTTCTTCATTTACGCGTAGAGTCAGAGTTCTTATGTGAACCTCAATCAGAGGGCGTCCTGTAGCCAGAAATGGCCTCCCCAAGATGATTGGGACCTCCACATCTTCCTCCATGTCCAAGATAACAAAATCTATAGGGAAAATAAACTTATCAACTTTAACTAGAACATCCTCTAAAATACCTTTTGGGTACGTCAGAAAACGATCTGCCAACTAAAGCACTACGCTTGTCGGTTTAAGCTCCCTTGCTCCAATTTTCTTGAAAACACTAAGAGGCATTAAATTAATACTCGCTCCTAAATCACAAAGTGCCTTTTTTATGTGAACACCGCCAATAATACAAGGGATATTTTCTAAGGTAGCCTGCTTTGAATGATAGCACTGCACTCAGCATTCATCTGCTCTCTTTCATCCTTTTCAAACTTCCTCTTGTTTGCTAGAATTTCCTTCATAAACTTCTCATAATTGGGTACCTATTCAAGCACATCAGCAAAAGGTATATTTATGTGAAGTTTCTTAAAATGCTCGAAAAATTTAGCAAACTCGTCATCTAACTTTTTCTTTCTAAATCTCTTAGGATACATAATTTCATTGGGAATAAAAGGTATAGAATTAGATAACTTCCCTAAATTAAGCTCCTGAGGTGCTTCCTCTTCCTCAGCTACCTTTTCATCGATATCTTGTTCCTTTCTTGTGCTTGGCACATTTTCCTTCTTACGATCGGGCTCCTTCAGTTCTTTCCCACTTCTTTAGGATATGGTTGTACATTCCATGAGTTGGTCAGTAGGAATAACATGTAAATCACTCTTACCTCCTTGTACACTATCCAAGAGTGCTGCCATTTGCTTAATTTTATCTCCCATATCTTGGATTACCACACCTTGGGTTTCTACCTGAGTGCGCATCAACATCACCGTATCGTTCACCATATGATAATTCCTCATGGTCTCCTCTAAAAATCTCTCCATAATTCCTTCAAGTGCATTTCTCTTCTCTTGAGATTATGGGTGGTTCTCAACATCTTCAGGCTTAACCTTTTGAACACAATTTCTTCCACAGCTTCTTCTTCTCACAACTGGAACATGCTCGGGAATAGGTTCCTCAGAGTCCTGCAATCCTATCCCTATCAATTTACTCAACGCCTTTGTTAGTGTTTCAACTTGGAATTTAAGAGCACTAACTTCATTGGCTTCACAGACTCCCTTATGTGATGTAAAATCCTCTAACGGCCATTGCTAGCTTCTGATAGCCAACTCTTCTAAGAGGGCTCGAGCTTCCTTCACTGATTTAGCTAGAAAATTGCCTCCAACTACAGTGTCAAGAGTAATTTTGTTAGTACGAAGCAACCCATTATTGAAAAGTTATACCTGAAGCCAATCAGAAAATCCGTGTGGTGGGCACTTCTTCAACATATTCTTATAGCGTTCCCATGCCTCATAAAGTTGCTCCTCCTCTTTTTGCATGAACATGCAAATATCTGTTATGAGCTTCACTATTTTGGCAAGAGGGAAGAATTTTGTGAAAAACGCCTTTGTCAGCTCACTCCAAGTTGAAATACCTCCAAGGGTTAAAGAATCGAACTAATCTCTCACCCTATCCTGCAAAGAAAATGGAAACAAGTGTAAATTAACAGCATCATAGCTAACATCATTAATTGTTACCGTCCCACTGATATCTAAAAACATGCGCAGGTGATAATACGGATCCTCTGATGGATGCACCCAGAATGCACTGTCTCGAACCATATGAATTAGACCAGCCTTTAGCTCAAAATTGTCTGCAACGATGGGTGTGTACGCTATTCCAAAGTAGTCTACATGTAGCTCCGGCAGAAAATAATCTTGAATCGCCATTTTTTCCTTATCCATGACTAACGAATTTAGATTATAAACGCTACGGAGCGTCCTACAAAATTAAGAACAAGCAGAAAAACTCCACGAACGCTGGTAAACACCTTAATGCTCCACAAAGAAGCCACATATCATCCAACCAACATAAAACAAAGAAATTGAGAAAACTAATTAAAAACAAGAATAAAAACTCCTAAAGTAAGATCAGACACTTTCAGTACAATATTAATTGAATTAACTGCCAATTCCCCCGCAGCGGAGCCAAAAACTTGATCGGTGTACACTCAAGCGCACGCGATCGAAGTAATATAAAGTGGTATGTGAGTACCAAGTATCGAATCCCAAGGGAATTTGAAAGGGTTAATCAATTAAATACCATTCTTAATCGCATCTAATTTTATTTAGGAAAACAAATTGCCAAAAGAACATGCACTGCAAAAGATTAAAAATAAGCAATAAAGGGATAAATGGAAAGAACACAAATGTAAGAGCCGAGTTTAGGACGTTAATCTCACCAATGGACCTTTTACGAGTTTAATGGGCACTTGTTATTAATTAAAAATTTTAATTGAATCTAAGGGTAATGTATCTTGGAATCCTCTGTCGAGCTCTTCCAAATCTCCAGTGTAATTAATTAAATTACGTGTCCATTTCATTAATTAATTCTCACCCGACATTAATGAACACTATCATCACTCCTAATTGATGTTCTTATCATTGTCGTGTCCAAACATCAATTATCATGCAATTTACGCTCTAATTTATGTACTCATGGTCAAGCAATAGCATAAATCAACAGTTCATTAACTCCTTGCTTGGGGGATTTAAAGCATTAAGAACATTGCATGAAATTAACAACGAATAATCAATCACAAATTCCCAATTAAGTTCAATTACATGGTCCAAAGGCTTAATTAAGCCCTAAACTCTACTATCTAGTCAAGGTACATCATACTTTAGTGTAGAACAACCAAATCCATCTTAAAACACTCAATCACAGTAGAGAAATACAGGAAAAACAGAGAAATAAACCCGTTACGCATCAATACACCGCTGCAGCTGCAATCTCCAGGAACTCACGTCGAATCTTCAAGATATCCGCTCTAAATCAACTCCCAATCTCTCTACCTTCTCTCCAATCATGGATTCGGGTCTAAAAATCCCCAAATTTGCCCCCCAAAAAATGATGAAGAATTGAAGTATTAGAAGTTGTAATCGGGATAGCGTTGCAACGCTGTGCAGGGTAGCGTTGCAACGCTACGGATAGAACCTCATCTATTAGCATGTTGCTAGCATTGCAACGCCAGATGGCAGCGTTGCAATACTACCTCTCAGGTTTGTACACAAAATTAAGGCGTTGCAATGCCATTTCAAGCGTTGCAACGCCGTCTTCTCGGCCCCAACAACTTGTGCAACAACTCTTCTTATCCTTAGCTCCTCAAAAAGCTCTAAAATAGCTCCATCTTCACCATTTTACTGCAAATTCTTAATTCCGTTGTCACTTACTCGGATTCCTGAAATTAACAAATAATCGGCATAAAAGCTCACATTTAAAGCGTAAAACTAGCTAAAATAAGGCATAAATATAACACTAATTTAGTGCTATCAGTTCTCTCTAGGCCTTTTATTATGCTAGCTTCATAGACAAATTGTGTGCTTTCACGTTTATTTATGTTTAATTTGTAGAAATCGAGTAATTGGAGCAAAATTAGAACTTTTATCGAGATGAAAGGAGCTAATTGAGCATTAATTTGAGAGGCCAAGTCAAGAGAAGATTGAAATCAAACCCAAAAACTTGAGAGGACAATGCTTTAACTCCCAGAGAACATTAAGACTCCATACCTACAACGTTTCAAGCCTCTCAACCCGCAAGGATAGCATCTCGACGCCCTTGAGAGTGTTGAGATGCTTCAAATTTTCATGTTGCAAGTCCCTCCATCAAATTACAAGTGCACGCTCCTAAGATGTTGTCATTCCGTCTATACTATTGAGATGTTGCATGTAGCATCTTGACGCTACATTATTTTTTCTTTTTTTATTTGCGCGACTGATAACTTTTATTCTTGCATTTAAATTCATCATTTTCATGCACTTAATTTTACTTTCAAGCACAAACCCCCCCTTACGTGTATTTTTAATTCAGATTAAGAAAGACCAATACTAATTTTACACCTCCTTACGTTCGACCTAGACACTTTTACTACAAATAATTGTGGCTTGGATTATAAATTTATTTGACGACCTTGACGCAACCAATCAAATTGATGTTGTTGCTAGGGAGGCAAAAAATTTTGGTATTTTTCTTATTTAATTTGGTTTTTGTTTGTTTGTCTGACCACTTTCCTTTGCTCAGTGCATGATTATTTGCTCCTTGCAAGAGGTAGATCTTCAATTTTTCTCAAAAATTTTGAGAGAAGATAGGCGCTTAAGGAAAAGAGCAAAGGAAGGCAGTGGTGAGCCTAACGTGGAGTTCTACGTTGATCTCGACGAGATATCAAACTTAGAAGAGCAATCTGAAGAGGAAGAAATGGTCGAGCACACTCAAGCAACCGGTAGCTCATTATTTGAACCAATAACTGTGGTGCATCACCTACCCCGAAATGAAAGGTGAGTTTGAACTCAAACCTGGATTTATTCACTTACTACCTTCTTTTCGTGGAAGTGTAGGTGAGAACCGGCATAAACATTTGAAGGAGTTTCATATCGTGTGCTCTGGGATGAAGCCAAACAGTGTGACGAAGAAGCAAATTAATTTGAAAACATTTCCTTTTTCGCTCAAGGACTAGGCCAAGAACTGGCTTTACTTTCTACCTCCTGGCTCTGTCACCATGTGGAACACCATGAAGAAGCTTTTCTTGGAAAAGTTCTTTCCAGCTTCATGGGCCACGAACCTGTGTAGAGAGATTTATGGGAGTACCCAAATGACTGACGATAAGTTGCATGAATACTAGAAAAGATTCAAGAGGTTGTGCGCAAGTTTCTTGAATCACCAGATTTCGAACCAGTTGCTTATCACCTATTTCTACGAAGGCCTTTTGCTCACTGATCGGCCAATGATATATGCAGTGAGTGGCAGGTCCTTAGTGAACAAAATGCCCATCGAAGTAAAGTAACTCATCTCGAACATGGCAGAAAACTCGCAGCAGTTCAAGACACATGGATTATCTCTCTCTCTCACTCTAAGTCAAGTAAAAGAGGTAAATGACTTGAAAACTTAGATTTCAAAACTAACCTCTTTAGTTAGACAAGCTCAGACTTCCAAAGCATATGGAGTGTGTTCCATGGTAGGCCACACAATTGACATGCGCCCTCAATTGCAGTAAGGGAAGATGCCTAAAGTGAACGTCGTTGGTGGCTATGCAAGCAATCACCAGAACCAGTGCAACTACAATCTTATTCGAATCGATACAACCTAGGGTAGAGGGACCACCCGAACTTTAACTATGGGAATCCTAAAAGACAGCAGAGAGCTCCCTGGCAAAATTACCGTCCTCTAGCTCCAGCACCTTCTCAGGCTCAGCCATTGAGTTCAGGTATGTCTCTCGAAGACATAATTAAGAGCCTTGTTAATATTTTTTAAAATTTTAGCAGAAAACACGCATAGGTATGCAGAGTCTCGGGTAAGCTATCAGCCCAACAAGAGACATCCCACACCAAGAATGTTAGTGCATTGATCTTAAGGAGTGGGAAGAAGGTGATGTCTGACCTCTCTATTCCCAAAGAAAAGAAGTTTGTAGAAGAAAAGATTGATAAATAAGAGGTTGATGAACAGAAGAAGGAGGAGCCTGCATCTCCCAAGAGGATAAGAGGTATAGTGTTCGATCCTCCCTTTAACCTTAATACTTACGTTCCTCCTGCTCCATTCCTTAGTGGATTGGAAAAACTAAAGGAGGAGGAGCAAGAGAAGCAAGTTCTTGAGGTTTTTAAAAAGGTTGAGGCAAACATTCCTCTCTTAGAAGCTGTGAAGAAGGTCCCACATTCATAAAGTTTTTGAAGAAATGGTGTACAACTAAAAAGAACTTACAAAAAGCACAGACGACGGCTAGTGCGAATGTTTCATCAGTAGCTCGAGGATCCATGCTTGAAAAGTGTAAGGACCTAGGTATGTTTATTCTTCCATGCATTATAGGAAGTAGAAAAATGGAGCATGCAATGCTAGATTTAAGTGTTTCTATAAATGTTATGCCTCTTTCCCTGTTTAAGGAGTTAAACTTGTCTGATTTGTATGAAACTCTTGTTTTAGTATAGTTAGGCAATCGTTCTTTCATTAAACCCCTAGGAATAGTTGAAAATGTCATAGTTCAAGTTGAGCATTTGATATTCCCTATAGACTTTTATGTGCTCGACAAGGGTAGTAGGCCTAGGAATTCTTCTGCATCATTGATGTTAGGCAGGCCTTTAATGAAGACTGTAAAAACAAATATCAATGTTGATGGGGGTTGTCTATCTGTTGTGTTCAATGGTGATAAAATTGAGTCTAATATGTTTAAGGATCTTGATAATACTTACGTTGTGCACTCCTTGTGCAAGTTGGATGCTTTTGTTTTTCAGGGAGTCATTAAGAAGAAGAGGAGGTCCAAGAAGATGGTTTTTGTGTTGAAGAAGAAGGATCTTGGTTGAGAAAGAGAGAAACGACTCTGTCGAGCAATCAATGTTAAAAATTTGCACTTCCTGGAGGCAGCCAGGCTTTAAAATTTACTTACTTTTTGTGTTTTCTATTTGTTTGTCTTTAGTTTATAGTTTCTTAGTTGGTGTGCTGATTTTGTAGGCTGAAAAGTTGACCCAAAAATGGAGAAGATTTGATTTTTGGAAGGCTTCTACCCTCCCGTCGCCCACCCTATGAGCTTTCAATGTTAGGAGACTATTCTTGTTCCCTTTCATTTGTCCTTGCTTTATTTTGAAAACATTGAGGACAATGTTTAGTTTTAGGTTGGGGGTAGTTTGTGTGATTATGAACTGTTGAGCTTATTTGTATTAATTGCTTAGCTTGTTGATTGTGTCCTTGAGCACTTGAGCTCAAACTTTTGATTGATCTACTGAAAATGTCTTTCTTTGATGAATTAAGATGAATATGATGATGTTTGAGCATGTTGAAAATCTTGAAAATTTTTGAAAATTTTGAAAAAAAAATTCTAAGCTTTAATTGTGGATGAAGTGGTTGCTTGATGCATGATCATGACACTCTAGGATATGCTCACGTAGCTTGTTGTTTTCACTTTGATTGAAGTTGAGACATTGTTTTGATTTGAACATTTATAAAAAAATTCATTTGATTTTCTTAAACACTTAAAGCACGTATTAGCCTCTCTTTTGTGGTTACGAAGGCCAATAGTAGCTTTATGGGGGCTAGATGTTCGTTGTCACCTCAATAGGCCATAGGCTAGCTTGAAAGTGATTTTTGCATGATAGTTTGTAATGCATTTCTTACGAGAAAAAGAATGTGTTATTTGTCTATGAGAGAAAAGAAGAAAAAAAAGGTGAGCTTAAAAGAAAAAAAAAATGTTCAAAAAGAAAGAGAAAAGAAAAGAGAAAAGAGAAAAGAGCTTATAATGTGTATGTAAAAAGAGCTACTCTCGTTGTGATCAATTAGGTCATCCATTGAGCGAGTGCTCTGGATAAGGGTCCCTACAATGGGTGTGTGAAGATGCAAGCTTAGGGAGCTCCCGATTGATGTTTTTAGGCACAAGTGAAACATTTGCTTGCTTGATTGTTCTATGCTTGATAGTCAGTTCTTAGGCTAGTGTAGGGAGAAGAAGGATTTGAGGTCCCCATAAACGTACGTCGCGCTTGTAGGAACTACATTAGAAAAGGCTTATAGCACACACAAACTCAAGAATTTATAAGAAATCTTTTTAGCGTGTTCATGGATGGATAGTACATGAGTAGTGCTTCTTCTTTATGCAAATTGATAAGCTATGTTGAGTATTGAGAATTGAGTCATGTATGATATGTCCACTGAATCTTTATGCTGGTGTTTATGCCTTGCTCGAGAACTAGCAAGATTTAAGTTGGGAGTAATTTGATAGGACTCAGAAAGTCCTATTTTATCTAGCCTAATTCTTGTTAATTTAGAAAGTTTTATGTGCTTAAATGTTTATTTTGTAGGAAATTGAGTCTACGGAACAATTTGGAGCAATTGTTGATATTCGAAGATGAAACAAGCCAATTTGAAGGTCAATCAGACACCAAAGTGAGAAGAAGGACCCAAAATGACCATTCTAGCCTTGAAGACAACATCGCAATGCCGCAAGACGCTACCCATGACAGTAGCTGTAAGACAGTAGCTGCGAATTCAGAACAGCGTCTCGACGCTGTCCTTAGTGTCTTTACGCTGCAATGCCCAGGCATCAAGATGGTGGAGCAAGACTCTACGGAATACTAGTCTGATTCAAAATGACGTCGAGACGTTGTCCATAGAGTCTCGATGCTGTCGCAATTTTATTAAAGCATTTCTTGCCACTTTTAGGTCATTATCCCATTGTAGACAGTTGCCACTTCAATTTTTGCTATTGCATTTACTATTCTTAGACGTTGTATCCAGCTTTTACTTAGTTTAGCTTTCTTTTATTGATTCGGGAGTAGTCTCGAGGATGTGCGGTGATAACTCTTAAATTAAGAGTTATATGCTAGCATTTCCGGACTAAATTGTCGATTTTTATCTCATTATATTGTGGAAAACTCCTAGCTTTGATGTATTTTTCTCTAGGATTTATTTTGATTTAGTATTATTATTATTAGAGCATTTTTATACTGTTGGATTTAGGGTTGGATTAAGAAGGACTCACAAAGCCAAGAGCAGTAGTTTTACAACTGTTTGCTGGAGCAAATTTGGCAATTTAGGTTAACACAAATCTGACAATTTAGGCTAACACGAATTTCCCAACTTCTTCTTCTACTTTTGTTTCTTCCAACTAGTTTTTTTTTTTTTTTTTCTGTTTTATTTACTTCATGTCTATATTTCGATTTCTCTCCTATAAGTTTTACATTATGAACTAATCACCATAAGGTGAGGATTAGAGAATGATTGCTTTTGGTTAATGTTATAGATAAGTACATTCTATTTCCTTTGATTTGGTTTTTAAGTGGTTTTATTCATTAGCTCATGTACGTTTGGCCAGCCGATTTGCGCAGCCGATTTGAGCAGCGTTCCTTTGATTTCTGGGAAGAATAAGAAGGGCTGAAAACTTAAAAACCACGCCAGCCCCTTGTTAGGGTTAGTAACTAGCTAAGTGAGTAGGTTAGGGATAATCACTCACCTAACGCGCACAAAATACAGTGGGTTAAACTGTGCTGAAGTAATGAAAAGGAAACAGTATATTTAGGTGATTTGGGAGAATGCCGTGAATTCTGTAGTGGGTCGAATGGAATGGATTTGTACTCGAGTCATAACTTAATTAAAGCATGATTTACCTCTAATCCTAGCCTTTACTCTTAGCTAAAAGCATCTAGACCGGTTGTTTTTTATTCCTTTACGATTCCTCTGTTTTTCTTGTTTAGCATTTATTTTGTTCCAGCAATTACGATTTCTTTTATTTCATTTCCTTGATGAATTTGAATGGTTACAAATTGAGTTACTATGAATTAATTTAGGGTAAATAGAAGAATTACTGGTCTCTGTGGATAAGATAATTTACTTATCACTTGTTACAAAAGTATGTGTACACTTGCGCATAGACATCATAATATTGCCAAATTATTCACATCACTCTAGCAAGGTATCATGCGGCTAGACGATTATGCTAATTCGGAAGCAATTTGTGCCCCAACATGTAATTTCTTGAGATTTTGTTCTTAATTTCATATCGAACACTGATTAGCATGATTTTCTTCACATTTTGATTATAGAACTGGGTTAGTGTGTTAGAAGTGACAAATCTCGCATGCTTATCCGTTCATTGCTAGCTAGAATTTCGATTACACCTTGTATCGTGTTCTTGCATGTTTAGTAGTGCCTAGGCCATTATTTACATAAAAGTTGGGTGTACGCTCTCGTGTAAATCAATTATGCCTTAGAAGTTAACCAACGCACAAATTAATCAGCTATCAAATTAGTTAGGGTGTCTTAATTGATCCTAAGCTTAATGCAACTAGGTTAGGAGGTATGGAAGGCTATCGTGTCCATCCCTTTAAGTCAGTTTAGGACTAGTTTGATGCTAGGTTGAGCTAATTTAATAAGGGATTAGAATTTTGACGGCTTTTTCGTTAAAATTGATTAGGTGTAATCATGTACGATGCATGTTTGGTGATCCATGATAGAAATTGCATGTTTAGACCTGATGACCATTCCAGATTGGTGTACTTTGTAAGTTTAATTTTATTCCCGCATTTAAATTCAACCTTTTTATGCACTTAATTTTACTTTCAAGCATACAACCCCCCTACGTGTGTTTTTAATCTAGATTAAGAAAGACCAATACTAATTTCACGTCTCATTACGTTCGACCTGGCCACTTTTACTACAAATAATTGTAGTTTGGATTATACATCTATTTGATAGCCCTGACGTAACCGATCACATGGACAGATCCAAATGATGTATTTTGGGGGGAACTGGACTTAAATAGTATACTTTAAGTTAAAAAATTATTATAAAAATATGATCAAAATTATTGGTAATCAAAACTCTATGTTATTGAACTCAAAATAAGCTAACAAAAGCATAACTCAATTGGCATAAAGTATGTGCTTGTGACCAAGAGGTCATGGGTTCGAATCCCTCACTCCAATATTGTTGAACAAAAAAAAAACTCAAAATAATAATAATAATAATAAACACTATTTTATCTAAACTCTAAAAAATTACAATTGTAAATTTAGACCAAATATTAAGAAAATAGAAATTAAAAATAATTTTTTAAAATATAGTAAAATTATAATAAGTAAATCAATGATTATTGTTTATCACACCAACTATTACAATTATATATTCAACTAATATTTAAATTAATAATTAATTCATGCCATTCTATTATGGAATTATTTCTAAATTTAAAAAATGCTATATTTTTAATTATTTTTCTAAAATATGTTATCTTGTTAATTACTTGTAATAAAACTCACATATATATATAAAATATGTTAAATGTTAAATTAAAGGTTTAGTTCCCAAACTAGAGTGGTTATCTAATAGGTCTTTAAACTTTGAAGTGTTAGTAGGTTTCAGAACTTTCAATTTTGTGTTTAATATATGTCCTTAGCCTATTAGATTTTAAAAAAAAAATTAAGATCTTATTAGACCCAAAATTGAAAGGTTGTGGTCTTACTAAATTAAAAAGTTGTGGAATTACTAGACACAAAATTGAAAGGTTAATGTCTTATTAGTGAAAATTTGGAGACATCTTATATATTTTGAAAGTTCACGAATCTACTAGACACGTACAATTGAAAATTTAAAATCTATTATACACAACTCTAAAAGTTCAGAGACTAAAGTTATAATTTAACCTATATTTAAAAAAAATGGAGTTAATCTAATTAAATATTTTAAAAATTCTTTAAAAAATGACAAATTCTGTTTTAAAAACCTATTAACCTTTTCATAAAACAATTTACAAATATAAAAGGTTAAAACGTATATATATAAAAGAAGTTAAATGATGGACACCTTTGGTACCAGAGGAACAAAACAAAAAGGAGAAAAATAAGATAGAACAAGAAGCTTATTGAGTTAGGAACAATAAAGACGATGGAGTTGGAGTTGCTTGAATGAAAGGAAAGAGAAGAAGAATGGCTAAAGAAGACAAACGATGGAGTTACTCAAACGAACGAAAGAGAAGACACCTAATTAAGACTTCGAGAGAAAAAAACATATCGTGAAGGCCTTTCCGTAAGGGATATTTGTTGTAGTGACAATAACCTTTTTTGTAAAGGGGAATATAGGAGAAGCCTAGACATAGGACTTTGTTGTTTGAACTTAGACATAGGGCAACACCTATAGAATCAAGAGGATTGCATGCTTAACTATCTAAGATAAATTGACCACAAAAATATAGAAGCAATTACTTAGACTCCTCAAGGTACTTTAATACAAAGGCTAAATAAGAGATAAATCCGATTTATGACACAAGGTAGATTGTGGTGAGCAATGTCAGTACAAACTATTGACATCTCTATTTAGGGGAAAAATGGAATTGAATCCTATGTTCTTGTAGTTATATATTATTTTTTTTATTACTAAACCATCTTCAAACTATTTTTTTGTCACCTTGGGTTGCATTTGAGAAACACTTTTTATTTAACTCTGAATTTTTCAAACAATCTCTTGGAATACGATACTTGGAATACTTTTCATATTACTACTTCTTGACAGTGTGCATTTGTACTTAGTTGAATTCTCTTTCAAAAGATTTTTTCTAAATAGCTCACACACATTTCGGTCATCACTTACAGAACAATCTCCTATCTGAAATAATTTAAGAATAATTCAAAGAAATTACAGGAGTAAAAAAATCATTAAAAACATAATCCAAGTCATATATATATATACAATTTTTTTTTTTGATTCAGTCATATATGAACACTTGGGTGGCAAGTAGCTTAGGCAGCATGGGCGATGACTAGGACAGCAGCAAAGGATCTTTTGAACTTGGGCATTTGGGAGCTTGGATCCATGATTAATATCGTTAAATATTAGATAGATGAATTGTAATTAAAGGAAATTATGGATAAACTGTGCGCTAAGAAATTAAATTAATATAACTGCTAGTAAGTAATTTATTACCACAGCGGGAGAGGTTTTTAGAATTAATTTATAACCTAATTCATGAGTAGGTATCAACTTAGAGGGTAATTATGTTTCGGTAATTAGGAGTTCTTAGTTATTGGCTCCGAGACTTCTCATTTATAAGTGTGACTTACCGAGCAAATATGACCATTTTTTTAATACTTCAACAACATGTAGAAGTAGGGATTTTAACCTCTGGTCTTTCGAATAAGAATATAATATTTTAACCAATTAAACTATAGCCGCGTTTACTAACCTGTAAACGTAATAAATCAAATGTAATTCATAAATGTGGGTCTCACTCGATTACGTTTGTTTGTGTTTAACGTGTTCCGCAATGAAAATGAGGTGTGAAACCCACCTTGGGATCTGTAATCCAGTCCTGTAATCGAATTACACCCAAAATTATCCTCAATCCAATTAAATAAATTTATTACGTGGGACCCACTGTACTTGTTGAGTGCATTTTACCTGAATTGTCCTTTCTCTCTCATCCATGTGGTGATTTTCCTCAATGTTCTCATTCCCATTGCTGAAACCTTTATCGATATCACTGACCATTTTTAATGTGAGTTTATTGGTATGGGTATGTAGTAAGCGGTAGAGATAACACGATTGTTTTGGCTTGACCATATTTTGATCTTGCCATTTTTAATGTAAGTTTATCAGTAAAGGTATGCAGTAAGCGGTAGTGATAACGCAATTGTTTTGGCCTAAACATATTTGATCGAGATGATGAGATCGATATCAAGATCAATGATATATATATTTTATATTTTGATTCGATAATATATGTTTTAGGTTAAATTATCAAAAATACCCCTGGACTATGGGGTTGGTTTCAATTATACCCCTAAACTTTGAAAAAGTCTCATTTTAACCCTTGAACTTTGAAGTTTGTTTCAAAACAACCCTTGAAGGTTTTTTTCGTTAAATTTATGGACGAAAAATGACGTATTTGCATATGTTTTGACTTCTTTTTCACTGTATATGTTCAAATATGTTCACATAAGTAACAATACAAATGCAAAAACATCATTTTCCGAAATTGAATATAATGAGAAAGAAAAGCCTTTAAGGGTATTTTTGAAACAAATATCAAAGTTTAAGGGTGAAAAAGAGACTTTTTCAAAGTTTAGGGGTATAATTGAAACCAACCCCATAGTTTAAGGGTATTTTTTTATAATTTAACCTATTTTTTATGCAAGAGTTTTGGTTAGGCTAATCAAGACGATGAAATCAATATCGATAATATATATTTTTTATGCGACCATGCTATATTTTGATCTCATTTTTATGCGTGAGTTTTGGTAAGGTCGGTAGCGATAACACGATTGTTTTAGCCTAACCATATTTTGATCTGACCATTTTTAATGTAAGTTTATCGGTAAGGTATGCAGTAAGCGGTAGCAATAACGCGATTGTTTTGGCCTAACCATATTTTGATTGAGATGATGAGATTGATATCAAGATCGATGATATATATACTTTATATTTTGATTCAATAATATATTTTTTATGCAGGAGTTTTGGTCAGGTTAATTGAGTCGATGAAATCAATATCGATAATATATATTTTTTATGCGTGAGTTTTCTTATAGCCTTGCTATATTATGATCTCATTTTTATGCATGAGTTTTGGCCAAGCTATATTTTGATCGATGAGATCAGTATCAAGATGTTAATATATATTTTTTATATTTTGATGGAGATGAAATCGATAATATATAATTTTTTATGCGTGAGTTTTGGCCAAACCATATTTTGATTGAGATGAAATCAATAATATATAGATTTTTTATTCGTGAATTTTGACCACGTCATATTTTGATCAAGATGATAAAATCGATATAGATAATATATATTTAAAATCGATATCGATAATATATATTTTTTAGTCTTGAATTTTGGTAGCCATATTTTTATTGAGATGATGAGATTGATATACATATTGGAAACACAATTAATTTGTTTATTATTAGGAAGACATAATTGTAATCATGCATATTTAGGAAGTTTGAATTGCCATTATCGATTACGATTGGTAAACAACGTCAAATGTAATTCTTCTTTATTATGGACCATTACATTCTTCCCACAATCCTATTACATTTACCCCACAATCCTATTACGTTTACTCCCAAATCCATTATAGATTGGTAAACACGCCCTATGTTCAATTTGACAACCAATATGAATCTAATAATCATTGGAGATTATAAAAAATCTACTTAGGGAGTGTTTGGGGTGAAGGGTTGGGTGAAGTGGAGTTCCACCCTTTGTTGGCTCAATGGCTTTTAAAACTCATTGTGTGCTCCACAACTTATTAACTCTAACTCCAACTTCTACTCAAACTTTCCATTGTAGGCCACACAACTTATTATAACTCCAACTCCAACTCCCCTTTGTAGGCCCCATAACTTTCCTCTCCCCTCTTTTCTTCACCCACCTCACTCTTACCTCCCTTTCTCTTCTCTCTTTTGTCAAATTACAACTCACATGTCACTTCACTATATTTCTCAATATAGTATTATCTCTTTTGTTTCTTATTCCCTATAAAACAAATAGTCACCAATTTTAACTTTGAGTTGCATAATTGAGAAAAATATAAAATCAATTTTTCTTCTAGTAGGTTTAATATTCAAATCTATATAATTAGTCTAGGTATTCAAATTTTCTTACATCATTTCTGTCTTCCTCTATGGATAGACTTTTTTGTATTATTATTTGTTACTTGACTAAAAGGCACACTGTTCTTAAATAAGTATGAGTTAGGGCCTAATAATTATCTAACTTTGAAAAGTGCATATGAGTTGTAATTTGGCAATGATGATACATTGCTAAAGCTGCTATACATGGTTTTTTTTTTTGGTAAAATACACTTTTGACTCAAAGGATTTTAACTCAGTTCCTATTTGGTCACATAATTTTCCAAACTCAACACTCTTGATCCTTAATGTTTGACTTTAGTTTCTATTTCTCTTTGAAATTTCAAAAGTGACATGTTTGATCTTTGAGATTTGAATTTGATTTTTAATTTATCTCTGAAATTTGAAAATCATTTTTGGTCCTTGAACTTTTATGAAAATAACAATTTAGTCTCTGAACTTTGATTTAAAACAATTTAGTCCTTGTACATTAAATTTTGTAACATTTTAGTCCTTTAACATTAGTAACTAACAATTTAGTCTCTATAATTTCAAATTTGTAACGACTTAATCCCTATCGTGAAAATTATTGTTAAGATTCAATGAGATTTCTTACATACGTAGAGCAATAAACTAAATAGGAATCCAATATTTTTATAAGCTACAAAGTCTAAATCGTTAAATAACAAAAATCGACATTTAATTTTAATGAAATTTTTGACGGTAGGGATTAAATCGTTACAAATTTGAAAGTAGAAGGACTAAATTATGTTACATACTAAAATTCAGGGACTAAATTGTTACAAATTTGAAAGTACAAATACTAAATTGTTACAAATTTGAAAATACAGATACTAAATTGTTACAAATTAAAGTTCATGGACTAAACTACTACTTCCATGACAGTTTAGAGTCCAAAAGTATTTTTTAACCTTTATATTATAGAATGTTAACATGACAGTTAAAATGTGTTGATTAGACTTTGTTGATATATATTTTTTTAACGAGTTAATTATTTTTTATACACTAGGACCAATTAGAAAATAATTTCAAGTTTTATAGACCAATTAGAAATTAAATTTAAATCTTGGGAACCAAACACATCACTTTTGAAACCTCACGGATCAAACAGAAACTAAACTCAAATATCAATGACTAATAGTGTTAGGTAGAAAACTCAAAAACTGAATAGAAACGAAGTTAAAATTTCAAGGACCAAAAATGTATTTTACTTTTTTTTTTTCTTTTAGAATCTTATTGATAAAGTTTACCTTCCTTGTAATGTCTATCCTAATCGCTAATTTGACTATTCGAGTATTTTTGCCAACACTCAAGGTTTCAAATATCAATGTTTAAATGTCTTAAATTTCAAATTTATGAAAAGGTCAATAGAAATATCGATAAAATTTTGATGTTGATGGATATATATATATATATATATAAATTTATAAAAAAAATATTTAAATTAACAAATAGGTATTTCACTATTTTTAAATAAATTAAAATTTCTTCCTAATATTTTATTGCTATTTTTTTTTTTGTATTTCATCAAATTTTAACGATACAGAGAAAATGTCAAATCATGGGAGTGTCTAACATATCGACACTCTACCACACAACACTCCTATCTCCCAAATCCCAAATCCCAAATTGTCATTCTGTGTGTTATAGCCTCACTGGATATGGTAGTAGAAGTCAACTTATTGTAATAACTTTCTTAAATATTTTGAAGAAAAAACGTGAGAATATTTTAAACCAATAGACAAAAAGTCTTATTTTCTCATTGAAGACAATATGAACTTTTAGAGGCCATTGGACCCATGGTATTAAATTTCCGTCGACATGTCGACATTTCCGTTGATATTTCCACATGTCCATGGATTCGACATCGACATAAGGGAGAATCGACATTTCCACTATACTGTACAAAATTGATGAAATATTAAAAAAAATAGTAAGAAAATGTAACTTAATGTGAATATAATATTGTAACAAGTATTTTAATTCATTTAAAAAGTGTAAAAATGTTCATTTATTAATTTAAATATTTTTTTTGAATTTTTTGTTTTTAAAATTTTTTCAGAAATATCCACCGACATCAACATTTTATCGATATTTCCATCGAAATTTTCATAAAATTGAGACATCTACATTTCCATCGATATCGACATTTTAAACCTTGAAGACCTACTAAAGTGTCCATAGTCATTAAACACTTCGAAGTTTTGAACCAAAACTTTTATTTTCATTTTAAAAATTTTGCATTTAAGAAATTGTAGGCCTAAACACTTTTGGTTTTTTCAACCAAATGTGGGGAACCCCAACCTTTTGCCTGAACTTTAATATTTTTTTAGAAATATTGATTGATTAATAACCTTCAATAGATGTACTTCTCCTTAGGCTCTTTAATGAGATTTATTATGCCTTTTATGGCACGTTTTAGTGAACTACGATGAAGGTTGATATCTATTCCTATGTTTTGTAGTGTAGACTTTTATTTACTATATTAAAAGGTGAGATCATTGAGAATCATCTTTTAAGATATTTTTTAGGTTAAATTACAAGGTTAGTCGTGCACTTTCAGGTTTGTGTCTATTTGGTCCTTAATCTTTAAAAAGTTTCTAATAGGTCCCTAAACTTTGAGATTTGTGTCCATTTGGTCCCTACACTTTAAAAGTGTCTAATAGGCTCTTAAACTTTTAATTTTGTGTCCAATAGGTCATTGAATTTTTAATTTTGTGTCTAATAGATCCTTGACCTATCTCGATGTTTTTTAAAACTCATGGACCTATTAGACACAAAACATAAAGTTTAAGGTCATATTAGATATACAATTCAATTTTATATCTAATAGATTAGTTAAAAATTTTGAATACGTTAGGGACCTATTAGACACAAAATTGAAAGTTTAGGGACCAATTAAACATTTTTAAAATTTAGGGACCTATTAGAAACAAAATTGAAAGTTAGGGACCAAATAAACACAAACTTGTAATTTAATATGTAAAAACACCAATTCTCTCTCCCATTTCTGTCTATTCTCTCTCTATTCTCATTCGGTTTTACTTCTTAAGCTTGATTTCTATAAAATCAAGAGAAATAGGTATAAAATCTCACAAAATTATAACAAAACTAGCATAAATAATAGGTTATAAGATAGCATAATTGCATGCTATGAAACCCTAAGATGAAGAGTTCAACTACTCATGATCACTATTACAAATTATAAACTCCATACCAATTCCATATTAAAAACTAAAAAATAGAGGGAAAGAAAGAAAGAACTATCGTCATGTGTCGATCTCCCATCTTCGTTGCTATCTCCACGAACTTGAACTTTAAAATACTTCTCTCGTGGTCTACCAAGATCCTCTAACTCCCTAAATAGTGTAGAAATCGAGCATAGGGTTGTGTCTCTTTAAATTATCTCCCTTTTTCACAGCCAAAAATCATATTTATAATCCTTGCAGCAAAGTTTAGACACTAGGGACACTGCAACCTAACGTGCATTGTAAATAAGGAAAAGAAGTGTAGCGTTGAGATGCTAAGGACGGAAACTCTAAGCGTTGAGCTCTCGTGCATATTTTGTGATAAAAGAGGCTTGCGACATGTTTTTCTGAAGCATTGAGACGCAGTCCTCACGAGTTAAATGGCTTGACAACAACATTTTGGGCATCTTGACGCTTTTAGGGTGTTGAGACGCTGTGCCCTCAGTTTTCTTGGTTCCATTCACATTCTCTCCTCATTTGATTGATCCAATTGATGCTAAATTAATTCCTTTTTCTCCATATAACTCCTAAAAGCTCGATTTTACTCCAAATGCTTGAAATCTACAAGATAACCAAATAAGATCGTGAAAGTACATAATAAGGCCACAAAACTAACAAAAACTAAACCCAAAGGATAGCACATTTTGTGTGCTATTAGCGCCTAGGTGCCAGCCCTTGGGTTTGCCTTTAAAATTAGGGTGCTTTGGCTGTCAAGACCCACCAAAATAAAATTGATATCACAAGTTTGTAGGACAAGTGGTACCAGGTCGAATCCTAAGGAAACCAAAGGGGGAGTTTTGGTTTTGATGAATAATGTAAAACTAGCAATAAACTTAAACAAAAATATTAATCTTACCAACTTTTTAATTCAAAGGTATGGTTGTATTCAATTGAAAAATTGATTAAAGGAATCATAAACAATTAATCTTTTCATGCAAGAACTTAATCAACTCATTAAGAAGAGCATGAACGAGTATTAATCCCATAAGTTAATTGACTCTAACCGAGAATCACAGCCAATACTTATCACCTAACCAACTGGGTACGATAAAGTTCCATATTAATTAGATAAAAGCATTATGAATGATAGGATTACTAAGATAAACCAATTAAGTGAGATAGCTATACCCTAACCAATTTACTTCTTTAATTCCTAGAATCTATCATGCAAGCTATGTGATTATGGAAAAGACACAATAACCAATCCTATTGCTACAAATTTCAATCAATCACAAAAAATATTCGATCATTTGCCAAGTTTATAGAGTTTGTGATGGCCATGGAGTTTTGTTGAGCATTTCTTTTCCTATTTGGTCCTTGATTAGTCCGTTGGTCTACCATAGTTCTTCTTTTACGCTCGTTAGCTCTTTTCCTTTGACGACAAATTATTTCAATTTATGGGTAAAATTACTTTTCAGATACTTCAGATTCGCTCATACAAAATGCTCTACTTGGATAAGCTTAGCTCCAAGTAATTGTAACGAGCCTACTTATCAATTTAGACTTCCTAGGGACGCTACCACATACATTCTACCATAATTTCAGAAATCTTTAACAAAGACACCAAACGATTCAATCATTTACTAATTAATCAAAAACTTTAGCTCGGGATCCCTTTATTTCAAAACATAAGAACATACCAAAACATTTAAAATCTAAAAAAAAATATTTGCAGAACTCGATGGTTAAAAAGTCATGAGAAATAAATAAATACAATGCTAGCCTATAAGAGTTTGCGGAAATAAAACTCTTTTCTACGTCACCCATGGCCTCTACAGCAACTACCAAGTCATTCGCCTATGATGCCCTTGCCTTTACCTGAAAAGAAAAATATTTTTGAAAAGGGTGAGTATATTACAATACTCAGTAAGTGACCTCACTGCTGGATCGGATATGCAAACACACACATAATGAGTTTTCGAAGACATTTTTTCTTTCCTTTAATGGGACCTAACTTCCTTTCATAGCATAAGCATTTTCTTAAAAATTTCCCTTCGGCTTTTAATGTGGACAATTAGACCCAACCTAACCTTGCCTTTCACATAGCCTCATAAATTCCTTTACATATAGCCTCGTAAGGCTCCTTTTCATATAACCTTTTTAGGTTCCTTTTCATATAGATGTACATCAATAGTGTTAGGGGGTAATTGCCACAGCCTTCGAAATAACTTTTATCATGAAAACATAATGTATGCATGAGGTCCCAAAGCATTTTAACTTTTTAATTTCATGATGCAACGTAAAACACAGTTCTCATATCATCATACATCATAATCATACATGTAAAAACTCATTTTCACACAAACAAGACATTTACCAATTCATCAACATCATGAATAACACATTTATAAAACTTTTATTTTGAAGGTAAAATTTTCTTTTCAGTTTAGTTCCCGATTTGTATTTAAGCATACCGGCGTAAAGTCCCTTACCTTGGAATCCAAAACGCTCAAATGCTCACCAACTTCTACTGCTTTAAACCTCGATCAAACGATTTAGGGCCTAATCCAAAGCCATCCTTAAGGTTAGAAAGAATTCCTAAAATCCATAATTAAATCCAAAGTTCATGATTTAATTGAACTCTCAAGTTTAATCTACCAGAAATCCAAAACTCCAAGGACCTTGAGACTACATAAAAAAAATCTTACCCAAAAGTCCTCGTTTACCAACTGATCAGCAACTCAAGGCACAATGCTCATGACTTCAAAGCCGGATCGGAGTGGGTATCCTTAGAACACATCAAGGTCCATAAATCAGTCTTACCCATAACCCAAAAACATCAAGGAAACACGTAAAACTACTGCTTACCCACGTGAAAACGGGGCCGAAACGGTGCTGTGCAGTACCGAAATCGCCCAAAAAGAATGATAAGCAGCAGTGACGGGGTTCGGGTTGGCGGCCAGCGGCGACGTGCGACTGAGGCACGGCGAGCAGCGACAGATCCGAGAAGCTCGGTCCGGCTTGCAGATCTGCGCGAGCAGCGGTTTGGAGAGGTCTGCAGTTCGAGCGCGTGGGCGTGCAGCGGTCTGGCTTAGGGTTCTGGGCGTCGATTTGCAGTGATCGGCGCGTGTGGGCGAGATCTGCAACAGATCGGGCGGCGTTCGGCAGATCTGGAATGCGGCGGCGCGAGGTGGGGGGTTCGGCGATGGTGGTTGTGAGACGGCAGGACGACGGAGCACCAGTGGCGGTGAGAAGCTTGCTTCTTCCTTGCTTCAATGGTGGTTTTCAAAAAACACAAAGGGAAAAGGAAGAAGATGAAGATGATGGCTGGCTTGGGAGTTGCTTGAAGAGCTTGGCTGACCTAGGGTTGCGTGCATAATAAAGTAATAGAGAGGGATAATTGTGGGCTAGGCTTCTCTTGGCTTGGGCTTGGCTAAAAGTCCCTTGAATTACAAGAATGCCCCCAAACTAAATAAATCCTATTTTTCCCTCAAATCTTCCCAAATTACCCTCAAATTCTCCAATTTCAATTTTGCTAATCCTCAAAATTAAATTCAATACAACCTTAAGCATAAAATTAACCTTACTATAAATTTAAAATTCAAAATTAAAGTCTTAATTAATACCTGAAAGTGCCGGTCGTTACATTCTTCCCTCTTTAAAAACTTTCGTCCTCGAAAGTTCCTAGCATTGAAAAAGCTCGGGGTATCTAGCCCGCATCTCACCCTCTCACTCCCAAGTAGCTTCTTCGGAGCGGTGGTTTTGCCACAGCACCTTGACAAGGTTAATCTCTCGGTTACGCAGAATCTTTTGATCTCTTTCAAGAATTTGCACAGGCCTTTCTTCATAACTCAAGTTCTCATTTATCTGCAAGGGCTCGAAGTCAATCACATGTGATGGGTCCGACATGTATTTCCTCAACATGGACACATGGAACACACTGTGTACTGCCGAAAGTGATGGCGGCAAAGCCAATCTATAAGCTACAGGGCCAATCCGCTCCAAAATTTCAAATGGCCCTATAAAACGTGGACTTAACTTCCCTTTCCGACCAAATCTCAAAACTCCCTTCATCGGTGCCACCTTTAGGAACACGTGATCCTCTACCTCAAACTCCAAGTCCCTTCGCCTCAAGTCAGCATAACTTTTCTGTCTACTTTGTGCGGTTTGCATCCGTGCTCTAATCTTTTCAACTGCATCATTAGTGGCTTGGACCAACTCAGGTCCTAACAACTGACGTTCCCCAACTTCGTCCCAATAAATAGGAGACCTGCATCTTTTACCGTACAAAGCTTCAAATGGTGCCATGCCGATAGTTGCTTGATAACTATTATTGTAGGCGAACTCCATCAGATGCAAGTGATTGTCCCAACTACCTGTAAAGTCCAACGCACATGCCCGTAGCATATCCTCCAATATCTGGTTTAACCGTTCTGTCTGGCCATCAGTCTGGGGATGAAAAGATGTGCTAAAATCCAACTGAGTACCTAGAGCCTTTTGCAAACTTCTCCAGAAGTTAGAGGTGAACCGAGAATCTCTATCAGAAACAATCCTCGTAGGAACTTCGTGTAACCGGACTATCTCCTCCATGTACAATTGTGCCCACTTCTCTGTAGAATAAGTAGGTTTTCCTGGAAGAAAATGTGCTGATTTGGTAAGTCTATCCACGATAACCCAAATTACTGTGTAGCCTCTAACCGTTCTAGGTAGCCCTACTACAAAATCCATAGAGATTTCGTCCGACTTCCACTGTGGCACGCTTAACGGCTGTAATAAGCCCGCTGGTTTCTGTCTTGGTGCCTTCACCTGCTGACGAACTAAACACCTGCTAACATAGTCCGCCACATCCCTTTTCATTCCACGCCACCAATAAAACTGTTTCAGATCTTGATACATCTTTGTGCTACCTGGATGCAACGAGAATGGAAAACAGTGCGCCTCAGTCAAAATTTCACTTTTAAGTTCATCAATTTCAGGCACACACAAACGTCCCCGACACAGGAGACCACCATCAGAAGCTAGAGAAAACTCGCTTGCCTGATCTGTTTCTACTTGACGAAACATGTCTTCTAGCCCTGGATTCCTCCGTTGGGAATCTATAATACGCTGCCTCAAGGTTGGCTGAACTGTCAACTGGGCCAACTGTGCTGTAGCTTCTCCCACTAACACCGCTATCTCTGCGCGCTCTAAATCAGCCCGTATATCCACCTGGTCAGTAATCAAAGCTGAAGTGTGCACTGTCTTCCTACTGAGGGCATCTGCAACTACGTTTGCCTTGCCTGGGTGATATAAAATTTCAACATCGTAATTCTTTACTAACTCTAACCATCTGCATTGCCTCATATTTAGCTCCTTATGAGTAAAGAAATACTTTAAGCTTTTGTGGTCTGTGAAGATCTGGATTTTCTCCCCATACAAATAATGTCTCCAAATCTTCAAGGCAAAAACCACAGCTGCTAATTCCAAATCATGGGTCGGATAGTTGCGCTCGTAGTCTTTCAACTGGCGGGAGGCATAGGCAATAACCTGCCCATGCTGCATTAGAACACAACCCAAACCC
Organism: Trichosanthes truncata; assembly: GCA_033996785.1. Lineage (NCBI taxonomy): Eukaryota > Viridiplantae > Streptophyta > Magnoliopsida > Cucurbitales > Cucurbitaceae > Trichosanthes > Trichosanthes truncata. The sequence continues at coordinate 27,303,678 of JAWPNB010000004.1, read as the reverse complement.
TTCTTTGAGGCATCACTATAGACAACAAAACCTCCTGTTTCATCAGGCACAGTGAGTACTGGCGTCGAGACTAACCTCCGCTTCAGCTCTTGGAAGCTTTCTTCACAATCCCCACTCCACACAAATGAATTACCCTTTCGAGTCAACTGAGTCAAAGGCGCAGCTATCTTAGAGAAATCCTGCACAAACCGTCGATAGTAACCTGCCAAACCCAAGAAACTACTCACCTCAGTGACCGTGGTTGGGCAAGGCCACTTAGTCACTGCTTCTACCTTTGCAGGGTCCACTGATACTCCGTCCCTTGACACCACGTGCCCTAGAAAGGCCACTTGCTGAAGCCAGAATTCACACTTCGAGAACTTTGCATACAACTTGTTCTCCCTCAAAATTGTTAAAACTTTCCTGAGATGCTGCTCGTGTTCCTCGTCAGACTTGGAATAGACCAGAATATCGTCAATAAATACATTCACAAAAGTATCCAGGAATTCTTTAAATACTCTATTCATCAAGCCCATAAAGACTGCCGGTGCATTTGTCAATCCAAACGACATCACAGTGAACTCATAATGTCTGTACCTAGACCTGAAAGCTGTTTTAGGAATATCTTCATCTCGAATTCTTAACTGGTGATAACCTGACCGCAGGTCAATCTTAGAGAACACCGTTGCCCCCTGTAACTGGTCAAATAGGTCATCTATGCGAGGGAGAGGGTACTTGTTCTTAATGGTTACCTTGTTTAGCTCTCTATAGTCTATACACAGACGCATAGACCCATCTTTCTTTTTCACGAACAACACAGGTGCCCCCCACGGTGACACGCTTGGGCGTATAAACCCTTTATCCAAAAGATCCTGCAGTTGAGTCTTGAGTTCCTTTAACTCCGCTGGGGCCATTCTGTAGGGAGCTTTAGAGATAGGAGCTGTCCCTGGCTCAAGCTCTATGCTGAAGTCTACCTCTCGAGCAGGAGGTAATCCTGGAAGGTCTTCTGGAAATACGTCCAAAAACTCATTCACCACTGGTACTGACGATGCTAAAATCTCCGTACATCTGGTGTCGACCACACACGCCAACGCACTCCATGCTCCTTGGTTGATCAACTTCCTTGCCTTTAAAGCAGAAATCACCTTAGGGACAGTCTCAGTTTTGGCCCCTCTAAATTTGTAGCTTGCCTGCAACGGTGGCGTAAATACCACCTCCTTATGGAAACAATCAATACTGGCGTGATTCTCTGCCAGCCAATCCATGCCTAGGATTACATCAAACTCTTGCATATCTAGGACTACTAAGGTCACATCTAATTCACGATTTGACACTAATACTTTACATGCTTTTACTTTTTCAGTGGCTAACAAACTCACCCCTACCGGGGTGGCAACAGACATAACATACAACAATGGTTCCAACTCTAACCTAGCTTGACTTACAAAAGATGCAGAGATAAAAGAATGAGTGGAACCTGAATCAAAAAGTACGAAGGCAAGGTGCCCCAGTATCGGAAGTGTACCTGTGACCACTGAATCTGCGTTTCCAGCACCTCGACTGGTAGTAGCATAAGCTTTCCCTGGCTGGACCGCGGGTTTAGAAGAACCAGCACCACTAGAGCTCGGAGGCTGATTCCCAGTACCTCTGTTAGGGCAATTTTCTGCTCGGTGACCCTCCTGTCCACACCTAAAGCATGCTCCCGTCCTGGCCAAACATTTGCCCCAATGCTGTCTCCCACATTCACTGCACCGTGGCTTATCGCCACCACTACCTCCTGGTCTAAATGGTTGCTGCCTCCGTCCTGGAGCTGAACGTGATTTCCCAAACGAGTACTGAGGGCGCTGGGAGTGCTGAGGGCCAGAGGTCATCTGTCCCCACTTTCTTTTCTGGCTCGTGGAAGGACCTGGGTTTGCAGGCACCTGAGGCTCGCCCTGCTGACGAACGCCTATCAATTCAGCTGCTCTCACTGCAGTGGCATAATCAGGAGGTGCCAAGGCTTGAACGATGCCTCGAATATCCTCATCCAGTCCCATCATAAAGCGCTCTGCCTTCTTGGCCTCTGTGTCGACTAACTCGGGAGCAAAGCGTAGAAGCCTCGTGAACTCTCTCTCGTACATTTCCACTGACCGCCTCTTTTGGCGAAGTTGTAGAAACTCCTCCTGCTTCTGGTAACGAGCGGTAGTTGGGTAAAACTTCCTCCAAAAGGCTTCTTTAAACTGTGTCCACGTCACCGGCTCACCGTTGGTGCCCACAGTTCTCATCACAGACTCCCACCACATGAGCGCATCATCTCTCAACATGAACGCGGCACAGGACACCTTCTGCTCCTCCGGACAATTCATGAGTCGGAAAATGGTTTCTATGGAAGACAACCACAACTCTGCCACTGTCGGGTCCTCAGAGGATCCATCAAATGTACGAGGGTCATATTTCCTGAAATCTTTCAAGTATCTCGCCTCCAAAGATGCGCTTCCGTGATTCTGACCCAATTGTGCTAGCTGATTTGCCACTGTGGTCTGCACCAGGGTCTGCATGGCTTCCAACAATATCGCCGTCACGGTAGGGTTTGCCTGCCCAGTTGGCGGCGCTACTGGGGGGTTCACATCTTGGTAGGCTGGTTGCTCCAGCGGTGGATCCTGTCCCCCTACATTTCCTCGCCCCCTACCTCGTCGAGCTCTTCCTCCTCTACGCGGCGGCATTTCTATGGAAGCACTACAATCACAACTAATCTATTTAAGCCTTCTAATTCCACATCCTACCAATTTCATTAACATGAAAGCATTTAATGTAAACTTGGAACATAGCATAAGCAACCCTTTTTCTTATAAATAATTTAAATTTGGAAGAATGAATAAATGAAATAGTTTTTAATATAAGGCATACCTGGCGATGACTGGATATTTGCTGTTTGGCCATGGGATACTTAATGCCTACGATGTAAGCAAGTCTACAGAACCCATAACTCTGGGCTCTGATACCAACTGTAACGAGCCTACTTATCAATTTAGACTTCCTAGGGACACTACCACATACATTCTACCATAATTTCAGAAATCTTTAACAAAGACACCAAACGATTCAATCATTTACTAATTAATCAAAAACTTTAGCTCGGGATCCCTTTATTTCAAAACATAAGAACATATCAAAACATTTAAAATCTAAAAAAAAAATATTTGCAGAACTCGACGGTTAAAAAGTCATGAGAAATAAATAAATACAATGCTAGCCTATAAGAGTTTGCGGAAATAAAACTCTTTTCTACGTCACCCATGGCCTCTGCAGCAACTACCAAGTCATTCGCCCATGATGCCCTTGCCTTTACCTGAAAAGAAAAATATTTTTGAAAAGGGTGAGTATATTACAATACTCAGTAAGTGACCTCACTGCTGGATCGGATATGCAAACACACACATAATGAGTTTTCGAAGACATTTTTTCTTTCCTTTAATGGGACCTAACTTCCTTTCATAGCATAAGCATTTTCTTAAAAATTTCCCTTCGGCTTTTAATGTGGACAATTATACCCAACCTAACCTTTCCTTTCACATAGCCTCATAAATTCCTTTACATATACCTTCGTAAGGCTCCTTTTCATATAACCTTTTTAGGTTCCTTTTCATATAGATGTACATCAATAGTGTTAGGGGGTAATTTCCACAGCCTTCGAAATAACTTTTATCATGAAAACATAATGTATGCATGAGGTCCCAAAGCATTTTAACTTTTTAATTTCATGATGCAACGTAAAACACAGTTCTCATATCATCATACATCATAAATCATACATGTAAAAACTCATTTTCACACAAACAAGACATTTACCAATTCATCAACATCATGAATAACACTTTTATAAAACTTTTATTTTGAAGGTAAAATTTTCTTTTCAGTTTAGTTCCCGATTTGCATTTAAGCATACCGGCGTAAAGTCCCTTACCTTGGAATCCAAAACGCTCAAATGCTCACCAACTTCTACTGCTTTAAACCTCGATCAAACGATTTAGGGCCTAATCCAAAGCCATCCTTAAGGTTAGAAAGAATTCCTAAAATCCATAATTAAATCCAAAGTTCATGATTTAATTGAACTCTCAAGTTTAATCTACCAGAAATCCAAAACTCCAAGGACCTTGAGACTACATAAAAAAAATCTTACCCAAAAGTCCTCGTTTACCAACTGATCAGCAACTCAAGGCGCAATGCTCATGACTTCAAAGCCGGATCGGAGTGGGTATCCTTAGAACACATCAAGGTCCATAAATCAGTCTTACCCATAACCCAAAAACATCAAGGAAACACGTAAAACTACTGCTTACCCACGTGAAAACGGGGCCGAAACGGTGCTGTGCAGTACCGAAATCGCCCAAAAAAAATGATAAGCAGCAGTGACGGGGTTCGGGTTGGCGGCCGGCGGAGACGTGCGACTGAGGCACGGCGAGCAGCGACAGATCCGAGAAGCTCGGTCCGGCTTGCAGATCTGCGCGAGCAGCGGTTTGGAGAGGTCTGCAGTTCGAGCGCGTGGGCGTGCAGCGGTCTGGCTTAGGGTTCTGGGCGTCGATTTGCAGTGATCGGCGCGTGTGGGCGAGATCTGCAACAGATCGGGCGGCGTTCGGCAGATCTGGAATGCGGCGGCGCGAGGTGGGGGGTTCGACGGTGGTGGTTGTGAGACGACAGGACGACGGAGCACCAGTGGCGGTGAGGAGCTTGCTTCTTCCTTGCTTCAATGGTGGTTTTCGAAAAACACAAAGGGAAAAGGAAGAAGATGAAGATGATGGCTGGCTTGGGAGTTGCTTGAAGAGCTTGGCTGACCTAGGGTTGCGTGCATAATAAAGTAATAGAGAGGGATAATTGTGGGCTAGGCTTCTCTTGGCTTGGGCTTGGCTAAAAGTCCCATGAATTACAAGAATGCCCCCAAACTAAATAAATCCTATTTTTCCCTCAAATCTTCCCAAATTACCCTCAAATTCTCCAATTTCAATTTTGCTAATCCTCAAAATTAAATTCAATACAACCTTAAGCATAAAATTAACCTTACTATAAATTTAAAATTCAAAATTAAAGTCTTAATTAATACCTGAAAGTGTCGGTCGTTACAGTAATATCCTAGCTAAATTGAAAGGATCCTACATTCAAACCATTACAAAGAATTCAATTTTTAAAGAAACAAATCCCCGACAACATCGCCAAAAACTTGCCAAGTTGGATAACTTGGGTAATAATAATATGTGTATGTGTGCAATGCAATATCATACGTTGAGTTTTATATAGATCATGTGTTCAATGTGTATGAAATTGATTTACAATGTTTGTCCACCCCGTGTTGAACCCAATTATAAACTCAATGAGAGAAAATAGTACTTGGAAGTATTCTAAGGTCGAATCCATGAAGACTTAATACTTCATGAATGAAATGGAGAGAAAAATAATGATAGGACAATTTACTGCTAAATCTTGAATGCAATGAAATAACAATAATTAATGAACATAACAATGCAATAGTATGAATGCAAGGGTACGACTCTAAAATCCCTTACTATACAATGTTCTTAACTGTACTAGCTAGCTGGTTACATATTTCCAAGAAGCATGGATTCCTACTTATCCTAGTTTTTTTCAAGAAGGATGCTAAGCTCATCATGCAGTTATATGTCAATGCTCAACACAATGTTTTAGTTCCGACCCATTTTTCTTACAAGTGGTTATTTTATTTCTAAAATAACAAAGTGATTTTATTTTCACTCTTGTTTTCCTTGGACGATCCACACACCTTCACCCTTTTAGTATGAATGTATGCCTTTTCCTTTCTTGGTTGGTCAAACGACGAAGATTAGCAACGGAAGAATTATTTATAGCCATGAAATCTAGGAAATAATAATCAGTATCCTAGTTAAGGTTGAGGAATTTGCATACTAAGTTCATCAAAGCCATCCCTTGTGAAGATTTAGCTATTCATGGTACTAGAAACAACAAAGAAGGAAAATGTAAATGATAATAACACCATTTAATTATAAAAGTAAGACGCAGAGATTACTACAGAAAATAACCATCCTCAGAATCTTTAACCAAAAAGTACTGCTTAAATAAGATCAAAAATAGATAGAAAACAGATGGGAAGAATTTAGACAAACTAAAACAATTTTAATACTAAATACAACGGTTGAATTCCACAATCTTCGATCCTCAGGTTGATTTCTGCTATTTGCTTTAGAAGCTGAAGATTGAAGAAGAATTATTGTTGAAACAAGAAGAATAATATGAACTGGAGGAATTAGCCAACCCAATCTTCAACTTTCTGTGATGTATAAATAGATGCATTCAACTAATAAAAGAGTGACACGTTTGTGATGTTGGCTTTGGGCCATACTTCTACTGAACGCAAGTTGAAGATGTGGTTCATTAAGCTTTAGCCACAGTAGATCTTTGAGTAATGGTACAATGAGTTCATGCCACGTCAAATTCTTGAGCCCCGAACTAACTGATCTTAGGTAATGATTAGTTAATGTGACTGTTCTTGATCATGTACTGAATCTGGACAACATGGCTTCTTGTGTTGAAGTTTCGTTCTGATGCTCATTACTTTACATGCATTCCTCATGCTAGACGCAACTTTTTCCCATAGCAAAATTTTCTTTCAAGAACTTAGGAAAGGTTTTCAATCTTATAATTTTTTATTCAACTCAACGCATTCAAGATATATAATAAAATTCCATTCAAAACCTATAGCAATGCTATTCAAACGCATGCTTCCTTCTACTCTCGGTGCAAGATAAGCTGATTTTAAAGCTAAATAACTTGTATTTCTACAAGTTATTAGCTTTGAGTGAAGAAGCTCATTCATACTCATGTATTTTTGGACTCTAGAAAGGAGCTCAACATAAGTGGTAGGCGCTTTCTTCCGTAATTACTATAGGAAGGTTTCATCTATGAGCCCTGCTTCAATGACGTGAGTGCAGCTCCATCCGTGTAGCTTTCAATCTAGAGTGTTTCACTATTGAATCGAAATACATACCTTCGCAATGTTTCGTTCTTTCCCTGTTTAATAGTAAGCAGATGGGTGGGAGGCTTTTTTATTTTTTTTTTATTTTTTCTGATCTTATGCTCCTAGAAATCTAGTGACAAAGACCCAAGCTAGTTTCCTGAAAGAAAATATGGACTTTCTTTGTAATTGTCGGAACCATTTTCGCACTAGCCCTATAAGAGTGAATTACAAGGATCTGCATTTAATCACATTTCAGACTCTATGAAGCTCGATCCATCATCGAAACATATCAAAGTGTTCAACGAGATCCTTCGATCCATCATCGACTTTCATTGTTGGTAGCTTGAATTTTGGGAGAACTTCCTCTTGCATTATCTCGTTGGTGAATGGCAGATCGACTTGTTCTATAAGGTTTTCTAGATTCAGCTTGTCATTGTCCAACGCCCTCTTCATGTCACCTAGTTGGCTCTAGATCCTTTGCATCTCGTGTACCGAGGGTCGACTTTTCATCTCCCCATCATTAAGCTTCTTTCTCTTCTGGTTGGTGAGGTCTCGCATGTCTAATGTCAGGTCAGTTTTATCGGCTTACCAACCTTTCTAGTTGTGGAACAGTTATGGCATGTGCGTTCACTTCAAGATACATATCTGACCTTGCTATAGTGCACAGTCCTTGTGCGGGTCCAATGACTGTTGGCATGGGATAGTTTTTCTCTAGGGCTGGGATGAACTAGTCTCCTGTCGTTATCTCCTAGGAGTAGCTTTTCAACTAGAAGTAGACCTCTAACTTTCGACTCTCCCTTCCCTTCAACGATTGGGCCTGTACCTTTAGCTAGGTCTCAGGTCACAGATTATCGATTTGGTTTCGATCTATCCTCTGGTCTACCACCTTTCGGTTGGTCCTAAAGATCCTTGAACATTGTCTCGATAACTGGATTAGTAATAGTATCACCTTGGCCCACCTACCCACATGTGGATCGGTCATCTTGGCTAGTAGTGGTACTACTACTAGAAGTAGTAGGTACTACTATTACATCTTACTGCCACCACCTTGGTTGACCCACCCACATGTAGATCGACCGCCTTGGCTAGTAGTGGTAGTAGTAGTAGTAGTAGTGGTACTACCCATACTATTACCACCTTGGCCGACACCCATATGTGGATCAGCCACCTTGGCTTTTGGCCTACAAGTGGGTCAGCCAATTAGGGCCTACATATTGGTTTTAGGCCGATTATGATGGGCTTGGATTTCTTCTTATTCATTTTTGAAATCTTCATGATTTTCAAGTTTGGTCCAACTAGGTAAATTCATCCATAACAAGAAACAAATGGACTAAACGGAGATTGTGTATGACACAGTTCAAAAGAGAAAATAGTAAGTGAAGAGCATCACGAGTTTTCATAAGACCTCGCCACTTCTGAAAAAACAAGCACTAAGTTTAATTCTTTTTTTTAAGAGATTTTTCTTTTAGCCTTGTGATTATTGATCTCATGATATGCAAGCAGTAATTCACTAACATCTCAGCGATTTTATAGGTGTGTGTGATGAGTGAAGATAGAGATCAAAATGAAAGATTAATAGTATGAAATCATATTGTTAATTAATATGAAGAATTTAATTAATATTGTGTTAATCACCATGTCGCCACCTAACTGCTATCTAAAACGACACCACTTCGACAGTACTTTCAAAGCCAATTAGACCCGTAGTTGCACCTCATTGTTAGTGCCAAGATCAAATGAATATATATATATATATATATATATATATATATATATATAATGGTTGTTGCAATAATTTGTAAGAACTAAAATTTCATTTATTTAGGTTAAGTAAAAGTTTGACCCATCAATATAAGTTTGAACATGAAAAATCCTTCGCTTAACTATTGAATTTTTCGTTGGAAAGTGAAAGATATAATTTGATCTCATTTTCATTGCATTTTTTTTTTGGAATTGGTATTAAAAATAGAATAGTAGCATAATATAATATAAATTGTTTGAGATTGTACTAAATAATAATAATAATAATAATAATTTTCAAAATAATAATAATAATAATAATATTTTCAATAATAATAATAATAATTTTTTGGGTTTAAAATTCAAATTAAAACTATTATTTATTTGGATACCATAAACATCTCTCTTTTTTTTAAAATTTATATATTTGAATATCAACCACTAGAAGTATCTTTTGAAAATTGTAGTTAAAAACTGCTTAGACGCAAAAAGAGAGCACAAATAGAGATTAACCAACAATATAGATGACAAGAGATCAACAACAAATAACATTGGAAGAAAGGGTTGAGGTAAAATGAGATTTGAGAAAAAAATACATGACTAGAGTTATGAACACAAATCAATTAGGCCCTGTTTGATAACCATTTGGTTTTTGGTTTTTGGTTTTTAAAAAATAAACCTATAAATACTACTCTCACCTATGGTTTTACTTGTTTTGTCATATACTTTTTGCATATGTTTTCAAAAACCAAGCCATGTTTTGAAAACTAAAAAAAGTAGTTTTCAAAAACTTGTTTTTGTTTTTAGAATTTAGCTAAGAATTGAAATACTTCCTTAAGGGAGATGAAAATAATTGGGAGAAAACAAGCTTAATTTTCAAAAACCAAAAATCAAAAACCAAATGGTTATCAAACGGGGCCTTAATTTTTAAATTATTATTAAACAACCATGGGGTTTAGACATGCCAACCTTAAACTTATCAACATAAGTCACTAACTCAATGCATTCGTCCACAGTTGTATCCAAAGCATCAACCATATGGCAAGTACTAACCTCATCAAGGTGTTTCAATGCCTTAAACATATTGAACACTACCTTTTCTTTATTTACGCATAGAGTCAGAGTTCCTATGTGAACCTCGATCAGAGTGCGTCCTGTAGCCAGAAATGGCCTCCCCAAGATGATTGGGACCTCCGCATCTTCCTCCATGTCCAAAATAACAAAATCTACAGGGAAAATAAACTTATCAACTTTAACTAGAACATCCTCTAAAATACCTTTTGGGTACGTCAGAGAACGATCTGTCAATTGAAGCACTACGCTTGTCGATTTAAGCTCCCATGCTCCAATTTTCTTGAAAACACTAAGAGGTATTAAATTAATACTCGCTCCTAAATCACAGAGTGCCTTTTTTTATGTGAACACTACCAATAATACAAGGGATATTGAAACTCCCTGGGTCGTTCATTTTCTGAGGTAGCCTACTTTGAATGATAGCACTGCACTCAGCGTTCATATGCTCTCTTTCATCCTTTTCAAACTTCCTCTTGTTTGCTAGAATTTCCTTCATAAACTTCTCATAATTGGGTACCTATTCAAGCACATCAGCAAAAGGTATATTTATGTGAAGTTTTTTAAAATGCTCGAAAAATTTAGCAAACTCATCATCTAACTTTTTCTTTCTAAATCTCTTAGGATACAGAATTTCATTGGGAATAAAAGGTATAGAATTAGATAACTTCCCTAAATTAAGCTCCTGAGGTGCTTCCTCTTCCCCAGCTACCTCTTCATCGATATCATGTTCCTTTCTTGTGCTTGGCACATCTTCCTTCTTACGATCGGGCTCCTTCAGTTCTTTCCCACTTCTTTAGGATATGGTTGTACATTCCATGAGTTGGTCAGTAGGAATAACATGTAAATCACTCTTACCTCCTAGTACACTATCCAAGAGTGCTGCAATTTGCTTAATTTTATCTCCCATATCTTGGATTACCACACCTTGGGTTTCTACCTGAGCACGCATCAACATCACCGTATCGTTCACCATATGATAATTGCTCATGGTCTCCTCTAAAAATCTCTCCATAATTCCTTCAAGTGCATTTCTCCCAACATCTTCAGGCTTAACCTTTTTAACACAATTTCTTCCACCGTTTCTTGTTCTCACAACTGGAACATGCTCGGGACTAGGTTCCTCAGAGTCCTCCAGTCCTATCCCTGTCAATTTACTCAATGCCTTTGTTAGTGTTTCAACTTGGAATTTTAGAGCACTAACCTCGTTGGCTTCACAGACTCCCTTATGTGATGTAAAATCCTCTAACGGCCATTCGTAGCTTGTGATAGCCAACTCTTCTAAGAGGGCTCGAGCTTCCTTCACTGATTTAGCTAGAAAATTGCCTCCAACTGTAGTGTCAAGAGTAATTTTGTTAGTACGAAGCAACCCATTATAGAAAAGTTGTACTTGAAGCCAATTAGAAAATCCGTGTGGTGGGCACTTCTGTTCCCATTCCTCATAAAGCTGCTCCTCCTCTTTTTGCATGAACATGCAAATATCTGTCTGAGCTTCACTATCTTGGCAAAAGGCAAGAATTTTCTGAGAAACGCCTTTGTCAGCTCACTCCAAGTATAAATACCTCCAAGGGTTAAAGAATCGAACTAATCTCTCGCCCTATCCTGCAAAGAAAATGGAAACAAGTGTAAATTAACAGCATCAGAGCTAACATCATTAATTGTTACCGTCCCACTGATATCCAAAAACGTGTGCAGGTGATAGTACAGATCCTCAGATGGATGCACCCAAAATGCACTATCTCGAACCATATGAATTAGACTAGCCTTTAGCTCAAAATTGTCTGCAATGATGGGTGTGTACGCTATTCCAAAGTAGTCTACATGTAGCTCCGGCAGAAAATAATCTCGAATCGCCTTCGTTTCCTCATCCATGACTAACGAATTTAGATTACAAACGTTACGGAGCACCCTACAAAATTAAGAACAAGCAGAAAAACTCCACGAACGCTGGTAAACACCTTAATGCTCCACAAAGAAGCCATAGATCATCCAACCAACATATAACAAAGAAATAGAGAAAACTAATTAAAAACAAGAATAAAAACTCCTAAAGTAAGATCAGACACTTTTACTACAATATTAATTGAATTAACTGCCAATTCCCCCGCAACGGATCCAAAAACTTGATTGGTGTACACGCAAGCGCACGCGATCGAAGTAATATAAAGTGGTATGTGAGTACCAAGTATCAAATCCCAAGGGAATTTGAAAGGGTTAATCAATTAAATACCATTCTTAATCGCATCTAATTTTATTTAGGAAAACAAATCGCCAAAAGAACATGCACTGCAAAAGATTAAAAATAAGCAATAAAGGGATAAATGGAAAGAACACAAATGTAAGGGCCGAGTTTAGGATGTTAATCTCACCAATGGACCTTTTACGAGTTTAATGGGCATTTGTTATTAATTAAAAAATTTAATTGAATCTAAGGGTAATGTATCTTGGAATCCTCTGTCGAGCTCTTCCAAATCTCCAGTGTAATTAATTAAATTACGTGTCCATTTCATTAATTAATTCTCACCCGACATTAATGAACACTATCATCACTCCTAATTGATGTTCTTATCATTGTTGTGTCCAAACATCAATTATCATGCAATTTTTATGTACTCATTGTCAAGCAATAGCATAAATCAACAGTTCATTAACTCCTTGCTTAGGGGATTTAAAGCATTAAGAACATTGCATGAAATTAACAACGAATAATTAATCACAAATTCCCAATTAAGTTCAATTACATGGTCCAAAGGCTTAATTAAGCCCTAAACTCTACTATCTAGTCAAGGTACATCATACTTCAGTGCAGAACAACCAAATCCATCTTAAAACACTCAATCACAGTAGAGAAATATAGGAAAAATAAAGAAATAAACCCGTTACGCATCAATACACCGCTGCCGCTGCAATCTCCACGAACTCGACGTCGAATCTTCAAGATATCCGCTCTGAATCAACTCTCAATCTCTCTGCCTCTCTCCAATCATGGATTTGGGTCTAAAAATCCCCAAAATTTCCCCCCAAAAAATGATGAAGAATCAAAGTATTAGAAGGTGTAATCTGGACAGCGTTGCAACGCTATCTAGGGTAGCGTTGCAACGCTACAGACGGAACCTCATCTATTAGCATGTTTCTAGCGTTGAAATGCCAGATGGTAGTGTTGTAATGCTATCTCTCGGGTTTGTACACCAATTAAGGCGTTGCAATGTCGTCCTCTCGACCGCAACAGCTTGTGCAACAACTCTTCTTATCCTTAGCTCCTCCAAAAGCTATACAATAGCTCCATCTTCACCATTTTACTGCAAATTCTTAATTCCGCTGTCACTTACTCAGATTCCTCAAATTAACAAATAATCGACATAAAAGCTCACATTTAAAGCATAAAACTAGCTAAAATAAGGCATAAATATAGCACTAATTTAGTGCTATCAGTTCTCTCTAGGCCTTTTATTATGCTTGCTTCATAGACAAAATGTGTGCTTTCACGTTTATTTATGTTTAATTTGTAGAAATCGAGCAATTGGAGCAAAATCAGAACTTTTATCGAGATGAAAAGGAGCTAATTGAGCATTAATTTGAGAGGCCAAGTCAAGAGAAGATTGATCAAACCCAAAAACTTGAGAGGACAATGCCTTAACACCCAGAGAACATTAAGACTCCATGCCTACAACGTTTCAAGCCTCTCAACCCGCAAGGATAACATCTCGACGCCCCTGAGAGCGTCGAGATGCTTCAAATTTTCATGTTGCAAGTCCCTCCATCAAATTACAAGTGCACGCTCCTAAGATGTTGTCGTTCCGTCTGTACTATCGAGATGTTGCGTGTAGCATCTTGACGCTACATTATTTTTTCTTCTTTTATTTGCGCGACTGATAACTTTTATTCTTGCATTTAAATTCATCATTTTCATATAATTTTACTTTCAAGCACAAACCCCCCCTTACGTTTGTTTTTGATTCATATTAAGAAAGACCAATACTAATTTTACACCTCATTGCATTCGATCTAGCCACTTTTACTACACATAATTGTGGCTTGGATTATAAATTTATTTGACGACCTTGACACAGCCAATCAAATTGGTGTCTTTTCTAGGGAGGAAATTTTTTTTGGTATTTTTCTTGTTTAATTTGGTTCTTGTTTGTTTGTCTGACCACTTTCCTTTGCTCAATGCATGATTATTTTCTCCTCGCAAAAGGTAGATCTTCAATTTTTCTCAAAAATTTTGAGAGAGAATAGGCGCTTAAGGAAAAGAGCAAAGGAAGGCGATGGTGAGCCTAACGTGGAGTTCTACGTTGATCTCGACGAGATATCGAACTTAGAAGAGCAATCTGAAGAGTAGGAAATGGTCGAGCACACTCAAGCAACCGATAGCTCATTATTTGAACCAATAACTATTGTGCATCACCTACCCCGAAACGAAAGGTGAGTTTGAACTCAAACCCAGATTTATTCACTTACTACCTTCTTTTCGTGGTAGTGCAGGTGAGAACCTGCATAAACATTTGAAGGAGTTTCATATCGTGTGCTCTGGGATGAAGCCAAACGGTGTGACGAAGAAGCAAATTAATTTGAAAACATTTCCCTTTTCGCTCAAGGACTAGGCCAAGGACTGGCTTTACTTTCTACCTCCTGGCTCTGTCACCATGTGGAACACCATGAAGAAGCTTTTCTTGGAAAAGTTATTTCCAGCTTCATGGGCCACGAACTTGTGTAAAGAGATTTATGGGATTACCCAAATGACTGGCGATAAGTTGCATGAATACTAGAAAAGATTCAAGAGGTTGTGCGCAAGTTTCTCGAATCACCAGATTTCGAACCAGTTGCTTATCACCTATTTCTACGAGGGCCTTTTGCTCACTGATCGTTCAATGATAGATGTAGTGAGTGGCAGTGCCTTAGTGAACAAAATGCCCATCGAAGTAAAGTAACTCATCTCGAACATGGCTGAGAACTCGTAGTAGTTTAAGACACGTGGATTATCTCTCTCTCTCACTCCAAGTCATGTAAAAGAGGTAAATGACTTGAAAACTTAGATTTCAAAACTAACCTCTTTAGTTAGACAAGCTCAGACTTCCAAAGCATATGGAGTGTGATCCATGGTAGGCCACACAATTGACATGTGCCCTCAATTGCAGCAAGGGAAGATGCCTAAAGTGAACGTCGTTCGTGGCTATGCAAGCAATCACCAGAACCAGTGCAACTACAATCCTTATTTGAATCGATACAACCCAGGGTAGAGGGACCACCCGAACTTTAACTATGGGAATCCTGAAAGATAGCAGAGAGCGCCCCGGTAGAATTACCGTCCTCCAGCTCCAACACCTTCTCAGGCTCAACCATTGAGTTCAAGTATGTCTCTTGAAGACATAATTAAGAGCCTTGTTAATAGTTTTTAAAATTTCAGCAGGAAACACGCATAGGTGTACAGAGTCTCGGGTAAGCTATCAGCCCAACAAGAGACATCCCACACCAAGAATGTTAGTGCATTGATCTTAAGGAGTGGGAAGAAGGTGATGTCTGACCCCCCTATTCCCAAAGAAAAGAAGTTTGTAGAAGAAAAGATTGATAAATAAGAGGTTGATGAATAGAAGAAAAAGGAGCCTGCATCTCCCAAGAGGACAAGAGGTATAGTGTTCGATCCTCCCTTTAACCTTAATACTTACGTTCCTCTTGCTCCATTCCTTAGTGGATTGGAAAAACTAAAGGAGAAGGAGCAAGAGAAGGAAGTTCTTGAGGTTTTTAAAAGGTTGAGGCAAACATTCCTCTCTTAGAAGCTGTGAAGAAGGTCCCACATTCATAAAGTTTTTGAAGAAATGGTGTACAAGTAAAAAGAACTTACAAAAAGCGCAGAAGACGGCTAGTGCGAATGTTTCATCAGTAGCTCGAGGATCCATGCTTGAAAAGTGTAAGGACCTAGGTATGTTTATTCTTCCATGCACTATAGGAAGTAGAAAAATGGAGCATGCAATGCTAGATTTAAGTGCTTTTATAAATGTTATGCCTCTTTCCCTGTTTAAGGAGTTAAACTTGTTTGATTTGTATGAAACTCTTGTTTTAGTATAGTTAGGCAATCGTTCTTTCATTAAACCCCTAGGAATAGTTGAAAATGTCATAGTTCAAGTTGAGCATTTGATATTCCCTATAGACTTTTATGTGCTCGACATGGGTAGTAGGCCTAGGAATTCTTCTGCATCATTATTGTTAGGCAGACCTTTAATGAAGACTGCAAAAACAAATATCAATGTTGATGGGGGTTGTCTATCTGTTGTGTTCAATGGTGATAAAATTGAGTCTAATATGTTTAAGGATCTTGATAATACTTACATTGTGCACTCCTTGTGCAAGTTGGATGCTTTTGTTTTTCAAGGAGTCATTTAGAAGAAGATGAGGTCCAAGAAGATGGTTTTTGTGTTGAAGAAGAAGGATCTTGGTTGAGAAAGAGAGAAACGACTCTATCATGCAATCAACGTTAAAAATTTGAACTTCCTGGAGGCAGCCAGACTTTAAAATTTACTTACTTTTTGTGTTTTCTATTTGTGTGTCTTTAGTTTATAGTTTCTTAGTTGGTGTGCTGATTTTGTAGGTTGAAAAGTTGACCCAAGAATGGAGAAGATTTGATTTTTGGAAGGCTTCTACCCTCTCGCTGCCCACCCTATGAGCTTTGAATGTTAGGAGACTATTCTTGTTCCCTTTCATTTGTCCTTGCTTTATTTTGAAAACATTGAGGACAGTGTTTAGTTTTAGGTTGGGGGTAGTTTGTGTGATTATGAACTGTTGAGCTTATTTGTATTAATTGCTTAGCTTGTTGATTAAGTCCTTCAGCACTTGAGCTCGAACTTTTGATTGATCTACTGAGCATGTCTTTCTTTGATGAATTGAGATGAATATGATGATGTGTTGAAAATCTTGAAAAAAAAATTCTAAGCTTTAATTGTGGATGAAGTGGTTGCTTGATGCATGATCATGACACTCTAGGATATGCTCACGTAGCTTGTTGTTTTCACTTTGATTTGAAGTTGAGACATTGTTTTGATTTGAACATTTACAAAAAAAATTATTTGATTTTCTTAAACACTTAAAGCACGTATTAGCCTCTCTTTTGTGGTTACGAAGGCCAAAAGTAGCTTTATGGGGGCTAGATGTTCATTGTCACCTCAATAGGCCATAGGCTAGCTTGAAAGTGATTTTTGCATAATAGTTTGTAATGCATTGCTAAGGAGAAAAAGAATGTGTTATTTGTCTATGAGAGAAAAGAAGGAAAAAAAGTGAGCTTAAAAGAAAAAAAAAATTGTTCAAAAAGAAAGAGAAAAGAAAAGAGAAAAAAGAAAAAAGAAAAGAGCTTATAATGTGTATGTAAAAAGAGCTACTCTCATTGTGATCAGTTAGGTCATCCATTGAGCGAGTGCTCTAGATAAGGGTCCCTACAATGGGTGTGTGAAGATGCAAGTTTAGGGAGCTCCCGATTAATGTTTTTAGGCACAAGTGAAACATTTGCTTGCTTGATTGTTCTATGCTTGATAGTAAGTTCTTAGGCTAGTGTAGGGAGAAGAAGGATTTGAGGTCCCCATAAACCTACGTCGCGCCTGTAGGAACTACATTAGAAAAGGCTTATAGCACACACAAACTCAAGAATTGATAAGAAATCTTTTTAGCGTGTTTATGGATGGATAGTACGTGAGCAGTGCTTCTTCTTTATGCAAATTGATAAGCTATGTTGAGTATTGAGAATTGAGTCATGTATGATATGTCCACTAAATCTTTATGCTGATGTTTATGCCTTGCTCAAGAACTAGCAAGATTTAAGTTGGGAGTAATTTGATAGGACTCAGAAAGTCCCATTTTATCTAGCCTAATTCTTGTTAATTTAGAAAGTTTTATGTGCTTAAATGTTTATTTTGTAGGAAATTGAGTCTAAGGAACAATTTGTAGCAATTGTTGATCTTCGAGGATGAAACAAGCCGATTTGAAGGTCAATCAGACACCAAAGTGAGAAGAAGGACCCAAAATGACCATTCTAGCCTTGAAGACAGCATCGCAATGCCGCAAGACGCTACCCATGACAGTAGCTGCGAATTTAGGACAGCGTCTCGACGCTGTCCATAGTGTCTCTACGCTGTAATGCCCAGACATCAAGATGGTGGAGCAAGACTCTACGGAATGCTAGTCTTGTTCAAAACGGCGTCGAGATGTTGTCCATAGAGTCTCGATGCTGCTGCAATTTTATAAAAGCATTTTTTTGCCACTTTTAGGTAATTATCCCATTGTAGACAGTTGCCACTTTTTTTGCTCTCGCATTTACTATTCTTAGACACTGTATCCAGCTTTTACTTAGTTTAGCTTTCTTTTATTGATTCGGGAGTAGTCTTGAGGATGTGCGGCTAGACGTTTATGCTAATTCGAAAGCCATTTGTTCTTGAGATTTTGTTCTTAATTTCATATCGTACACTAATTAGCACGATTTTCTTCTCATTTTGATTATAGAACTGGGTTAGTGTGTTAGAAGTGACAAATCTCGCATGCTTATCCGTTCATTGCTAGCTAGAATTTCGATTACACCTTGTACCGTGTTCTTGCATGTTTAGTAGTGCCTAGGCCATTATTTACATAAATTTTGGGTGTACGCTCTCGTGTAAATCAATTAGGCCTTAGAAGTT
Source organism: Trichosanthes truncata (assembly GCA_033996785.1). NCBI lineage: Eukaryota > Viridiplantae > Streptophyta > Magnoliopsida > Cucurbitales > Cucurbitaceae > Trichosanthes > Trichosanthes truncata. The sequence goes on along the minus strand of JAWPNB010000004.1, from coordinate 27,285,249 downwards.
AACCAACGCACAAATTAATCAGCTATCAAATTAGTTAAGGTGTCTTAATTGATCCTAAGCTTAATGCAATTGGATTAGGGGGTATGGAAGGCTATCGTGTCCATCCCTTTAAGTCAGTTTAGGACTAGTTTGATGCTAGGTTGAGCTAATTTAGTAAGAGATTAGAATTTTGACGGCTTTTTCGTTAAAATTGATTAGGTGTAATCATGTACGATGCATGTTTGGTGATCCATGATAGAAATTGTATGTTTAGACCCGATGACCGTTTCGGATTGGTGTACTTTGTAAGTTTAATTTTATTCCCACATTTAAATTCAACCTTTTTATGCACTTAATTTTACTTTCAAGCATACAACCCCCCTACGTGTGTTTTTAATCTAGATTAAGAAAGACCAATACTAATTTTACGTCTCATTGCGTTCGACCTGATCACTTTTACTACAAATAATTGTAGTTTGGATTATACATCTATTTGATAGCCCTGACGTAACCGATCACATGGACGGATCCAAATGATGTATTTTGGGGGGAATCAGACTTAAATAGTATACTTTAAGTTAAAAAATTATTATAAAAATATGATCAAAATTATTAGTAATCAAAACTCTATGTTATTGAACTCAAAATAAGCTAACAAAAGCATAACTCAATTGGCATAAAGTATGTGCTTGTGACCAAGAGGTCATGGGTTCGAATCCCTCACTCCAATATTGTTGAACAAAAAAAAAACTCAAAATAATAATAATAATAATAAACACTATTTTATCTAAACTCTAAAAAATTACAAGTAATTGTAAATTTAGACCAAATATTAAGAAAATAAAAATTAAAAATAATTTTTTAAAATATAGTAAAATTATAATAAGTAAATCAATGATTATTGTTTATCACACCAACTATTACAATTATATATTCAACCAATATTTAAATTAATAATTAATTCATGCCATTCTATTATGGAATTATTTCTAAATTTAAAAAATGCTATATTTTTAATTATTTTTCTAAAATATGTTATCTTGTTAATTACTTGTAATAAAACTCACATATATATATAAAATATGTTAAATGTTAAATTAAAGGTTTAGTTCCCAAACTAGAGTGGTTATCTAATAGGTCTTTAAACTTTGAAGTGTTAGTAGGTTTCAGAACTTTCAATTTTGTGTTTAATATATGTCCTTAGCCTATTAGATTTTTTAAAAAAATTTAAGATCTTATTAGACCCAAAATTGAAAGGTTGTGGTCTTACTAAATTAAAAAGTTGTGGAATTACTAGACACAAAATTGAAAGGTTAATGTCTTATTAGTGAAATTTTGGAGACATCTTATATATTTTGAAAGTTCACGAATCTACTAGACACGTACAATTGAAAATTTAAAATCTATTATACACAACTCTAAAAGTTCAGAGACTAAAGTTATAATTTAACCTATATTTAAAAAAAATGGAGTTAATCTAATTAAATATTTTAAAAATTCTTTAAAAAATGACAAATTCTGTTTTAAAAACCTATTAACCTTTTCATAAAACAATTTACAAATATAAAAGGTTAAAACGTATATATATAAAAGAAGTTAAATGATGGACACCTTTGGTACCAGAGGAACAAAACAAAAAGGAGAAAAATAAGATAGAACAAGAAGCTTATTGAGTTAGGAACAATAAAGACGATGGAGTTGGAGTTGCTTGAATGAAAGGAAAGAGAAGAAGAATGGCTAGAGAAGACAAACGATGGAGTTACTCAAACGAACGAAAGAGAAGACACCTAATTAAGACTTCGAGAGAAAAAAACATATCGTGAAGGTCTTTCCGTAAGGGATATTTGTTGTAGTGACAATAACCTTTTTTGTAAAGGGGAATATAGGAGAAGCCTAGACATAGGACTTTGTTGTTTGAACTTAGACATAGGGCAACACCTATAGAATCAAGAGGATTGCATGCTTAACTATCTAAGATAAATTGACCACAAAAATATAGAAGCAATTACTTAGACTCCTCAAGGTACTTTAATACAAAGGCTAAATAAGAGATAAATCCGATTTATGACACAAGGTAGATTGTGGTGAGCAATTTCAGTACAAACTATTGACATCTCTATTTAGGGGAAAAACGGAATTGAATCCTATGTTCTTGTAGTTATATATTATTTTTTTTTATTACTAAACCATCTTCAAACTATTTTTTTGTCACCTTGGGTTGCATTTGAGAAACGCTTTTTATTTAACTCTGAATTTTCTTACATCATTTCTGTCTTCCTCTATGGATAGACTTTTTTGTATTATTATTTATTACTTGACTAAAAGGCACACTGTTCTTAAATAAGTATGAGTTAGGGCCTAATAATTATCTAACTTTGAAAAGTGCATATGAGTTGTAATTTGGCAATGATGATACATTGCTAAAGCTGCTATACATGGGTTTTTTTTTTTGCTAAAATACACTTTTGTCTCAGGATTTTAACTCAGTTCCTATTTGGTCACATAATTTTCCAAACTCAACACTCTTGATCCTTAATGTTTGACTTTAGTTTCTATTTCTCTTTGAAATTTCAAAAGTGACATGTTTGATCTTTGAGATTTGAATTTGATTTTTAATTTATCTCTGAAATTTGAAAATCATTTTTGGTCCTTGAACTTTTATGAAAATAACAATTTAGTCTCTGAACTTTGATTTAAAACAATTTAGTCCTTGTACATTAAATTTTGTAACATTTTAGTCCTTTAACATTAGTAACTAACAATTTAGTCTCTATAATTTCAAATTTGTAACAACTTAATCCCTATCGTGAAAATTATTGTTAAGATTCAATGAGATTTCTTACATACGTAGAGCAATAAACTAAATAGGAATCCAATATTTTTATAAGCTACAAAGTCTAAATCGTTAAATAACAAAAATCGACATTTAATTTTGATGAAATTTTTTACGGTAGGGATTAAATCGTTACAAATTTGAAAGTACAAGGACTAAATTATGTTACATACTAAAATTCAGGGACTAAATTGTTACAAATTTGAAAGTACAGATACTAAATTGTTACAAATTTGAAAATACAGATACTAAATTGTTACAAATTAAAGTTCATGGACTAAACTGTTACTTCCATGACAGTTTAGAGTCCAAAAGTATTTTTTAACCTTTATATTATAGAATGTTAACATGACAGTTAAAATGTGTTGATTAGACTTTGTTGATATATATTTTTTTAACGAGTTAATTTTTTTTTATACACTAGGACCAATTAGAAAATAATTTCAAGTTTTATAGACCAATTAGAAATTAAATTTAAATCTTGGGAACCAAACACATCACTTTTGAAACCTCAAGGATCAAATAGAAACTAAACTCAAATATCAATGACTAACAGTGTTAGGTAGAAAACTCAAAAACTGAATAGAAACGAAGTTAAAATTTCAAGGACCAAAAATGTATTTTACTTTTTTTTTTCTTTTAGAATCTTATTGATAAAGTTTACCTTCCTTGTAATGTCTATCCTAATCGCTAATTTGACTATTCGAGTCTTTTTGCCAACACTCAAGGTTTCAAATATCAATGTTTAAATGTCTTAAATTTCAAATTTATGAAAAGGTCAATAGAAATATCGATAAAATTTTGATGTTGATGGATATATATATATATATATAAATTTATAAAAAAAGTATTTAAATTAACAAATAGGTATTTCACTATTTTTAAATAAATTAAAATTTCTTCCTAATATTTTATTACTATTTTTTTTTTGTATTTCATCAAATTTTAACGATACAGAGAAAATGTCAAATCATGGGAATGTCTAACATATCGACACTCTACCACACAACACTCCTATCTCCCAAATCCCAAATCCCAAATTGTCATTCTGTGTGTTATAGCCTCACTGGATATGGTAGTAGAAGTCAACTTATTGTAATAACTTTCTTAAATATTTTGAAGAAAAAACGTGAGAATATTTTAAACCAATAGACAAAAAGTCTTATTTTCTCATTGAAGACAATATGAACTTTTAGAGGCCATTGGACCCATGGTATTAAATTTCCGTCGACATGTCGACATTTTCGTTGATATTTCCACATGTGCATGGATTCGACATCGACATAAGGGAGAATCGACATTTCCACTATACTGTACAAATTGATGAAATATTAAAAAAAATAGTAAGAAAATGTAACTTAATGTGAATATAATATTGTAACAAGTATTTTAATTCATTTAAAAAGTGTAAAAATGTTCATTTATTAATTTAAATATTTTTTTTGAATTTTTTGTTTTTAAAATTTTTTCAGAAATATCCACCGACATCAACATTTTATCGATATTTCCATCGAAATTTTCATAAAATTGAGACATCTACATTTCCATCAATATCGACATTTTAAACCTTGAAGACCTACTAAAGTGTCCATAGTCATTAAACACTTCGAAGTTTTGAACCAAAACTTTTATTTTCATTTTAAAAATTTTGCATTTAAGAAATTGTAGGCCTAAACACTTTTGGTTTTTTCAACCAAATGTGGGGAACCCCAACCTTTTGCCTGAACTTTAATATTTTTTTAGAAATATTGATTGATTAATAACCTTCAATAGATGTACTTCTCCTTAGGCTCTTTAATGAGATTTATTATGCCTTTTATGGCACGTTTTAGTGAACTACGATGAAGGTTGATATCTATTCCTATGTTTTGTAGTGTAGACTTTTATTTACTATATTAAAAGGTGAGATCATTGAGAATCATCTTTTAAGATATTTTTTAGGTTAAATTACAAGGTTAGTCGTGCACTTTCAGGTTTGTGTCTATTTGGTCCTTAATCTTTAAAAAGTTTCTAATAGGTCCCTAAACTTTGAGATTTGTGTCCATTTGGTCCCTACACTTTAAAAGTGTCTAATAGGCTCTTAAACTTTTAATTTTGTGTCCAATAGGTCATTGAATTTTTAATTTTGTGTCTAATAGATCCTTGACCTATCTCGATGTTTTTTAAAACTCATGGACCTATTAGACACAAAACATAAAGTTTAAGGTCATATTAGATATACAATTCAATTTTATATCTAATAGATTAGTTAAAAATTTTGAATACGTTAGGGACCTATTAGACACAAAATTGAAAGTTTAGGGACCAATTAAACATTTTTAAAATTTAGGGACCTATTAGAAACAAAATTGAAAGTTAGGGACCAAATAAACACAAACTTGTAATTTAATATGTAAAAACACCAATTCTCTCTCCCATTTCTGTCTATTCTCTCTCTATTCTCATTCGGTTTTACTTCTTAAGCTTGATTTCTATAAAATCAAGAGAAATAGGTATAAAATCTCACAAAATTATAACAAAACTAGCATAAATAATAGGTTATAAGATAGCATAATTGCATGCTATGAAACCCTAAGATGAAGAGTTCAACTACTCATGATCACTATTACAAATTATAAACTCCATACCAATTCCATATTAAAAACTAAAAAATAGAGGGAAAGAAAGAAAGAACTATCGTCATGTGTCGATCTCCCATCTTCGTTGCTATCTCCACGAACTTGAACTTTAAAATACTTCTCTCGTGGTCTACCAAGATCCTCTAACTCCCTAAATAGTGTAGAAATTGAGCATAGGGTTGTGTCTCTTTAAATTATCTCCCTTTTTCACAGCCAAAAATCATATTTATAATCCTTGCAGCAAAGTTTAGACACTAGGGACACTGCAACCTAACGTGCATTGTAAATAAGGAAAAGAAGTGTAGCGTTGAGATGCTACGGACGGAAACTCTAAGCGTTGAGCTCTCGTGCATATTTTGTGATAAAAGAGGCTTGCGATATGTTTTTCTGAAGCGTTGAGACGCAGTCCTCACGAGTTAAATGGCTTGACAACAACATTTTGGGCATCTTGACGCTTTTAGGGTGTTGAGACGCTGTGCCCTCAGTTTTCTTGGTTCCATTCACATTCTCTCCTCATTTGATTGATCCAATTGATGCTAAATTAATTCCTTTTTCTCCATATAACTCCTAAAAGCTCGATTTTACTCCAAATGCTTGAAATCTACAAGATAACCAAATAAGATCGTGAAAGTACATAATAAGACCACAAAACTAACAAAAACTAAACCCAAAGGATAGCACATTTTGTGTGCTATTAGCGCCTAGGTGCCAGCCCTTGGGTTTGCCTTTAAAATTAGGGTGCTTTGGCTGTCAAGACCCACCAAAATAAAATTGATATCACAAGTTTGTAGGACAAGTGGTACCAGGTCGAATCCTAAGGAAACCAAAGGGGGAGTTTTGGTTTTGATGAATAATGTAAAACTAGCAATAAACTTAAACAAAAATATTAATCTTACCAACTTTTTAATTCAAAGGTATGGTTGTATTCAATTGAAAAATTGATTAAAGGAATCATAAACAATTAATCTTTTCATGCAAGAACTTAATCAACTCATTAAGAAGAGCATGAACGAGTATTAATCCCATAAGTTAATTGACTCTAACCGAGAATCACAGCCAATACTTATCACCTAACCAACTGGGTACGATAAAGTTCCATATTAATTAGATAAAAGCATTATGAATGATAGGAACACTAAGATAAACCAATTAAGTGAGATAGCTATACCCTAACCAATTTACTTCTTTAATTCCTAGAATCTATCATGCAAGCTATGTGATTATGGAAAAGACACAATAACCAATCCTATTGCTACAAATTTCAATCAATCACAAAAAATATTCGATCATTTGCCAAGTTTATAGAGTTTGTGATGGCCATGGAGTTTTGTTGAGCATTTCTTTTCCTATTTGGTCCTTGATTAGTCCGTTGGTCTACCATAGTTCTTCTTTTACGCTCGTTAGCTCTTTTCCTTTGACGACAAATTATTTCAATTTATGGGTAAAATTACTTTTCAGATACTTCAGATTCGCTCATACAAAATGCTCTACTTGGATAAGCTTAGCTCCAAGTAATTGTAACGAGCCTACTTATCAATTTAGACTTCCTAGGGACGCTACCACATACATTCTACCATAATTTCAGAAATCTTTAACAAAGACACCAAACGATTCAATCATTTACTAATTAATCAAAAACTTTAGCTCGGGATCCCTTTATTTCAAAACATAAGAACATACCAAAACATTTAAAATCTAAAAAAAAATATTTGCAGAACTCGATGGTTAAAAAGTCATGAGAAATAAATAAATACAATGCTAGCCTATAAGAGTTTGCGGAAATAAAACTCTTTTCTACGTCACCCATGGCCTCTACAGCAACTACCAAGTCATTCGCCTATGATGCCCTTGCCTTTACCTGAAAAGAAAAATATTTTTGAAAAGGGTGAGTATATTACAATACTCAGTAAGTGACCTCACTGCTGGATCGGATATGCAAACACACACATAATGAGTTTTCGAAGACATTTTTTCTTTCCTTTAATGGGACCTAACTTCCTTTCATAGCATAAGCATTTTCTTAAAAATTTCCCTTCGGCTTTTAATGTGGACAATTAGACCCAACCTAACCTTGCCTTTCACATAGCCTCATAAATTCCTTTACATATAGCCTCGTAAGGCTCCTTTTCATATAACCTTTTTAGGTTCCTTTTCATATAGATGTACATCAATAGTGTTAGGGGGTAATTGCCACAGCCTTCGAAATAACTTTTATCATGAAAACATAATGTATGCATGAGGTCCCAAAGCATTTTAACTTTTTAATTTCATGATGCAACGTAAAACACAGTTCTCATATCATCATACATCATAATCATACATGTAAAAACTCATTTTCACACAAACAAGACATTTACCAATTCATCAACATCATGAATAACACATTTATAAAACTTTTATTTTGAAGGTAAAATTTTCTTTTCAGTTTAGTTCCCGATTTGCATTTAAGCATACCAGCGTAAAGTCCCTTACCTTGGAATCCAAAACGCTCAAATGCTCACCAACTTCTACTGCTTTAAACCTCGATCAAACGATTTAGGGCCTAATCCAAAGCCATCCTTAAGGTTAGAAAGAATTCCTAAAATCCATAATTAAATCCAAAGTTCATGATTTAATTGAACTCTCAAGTTTAATCTACCAGAAATCCAAAACTCCAAGGACCTTGAGACTACATAAAAAAAATCTTACCCAAAAGTCCTCGTTTACCAACTGATCAGCAACTCAAGGCGCAATGCTCATGACTTCAAAGCCGGATCGGAGTGGGTATCCTTAGAACACATCAAGGTCCATAAATCAGTCTTACCCATAACCCAAAAACATCAAGGAAACACGTAAAACTACTGCTTACCCACGTGAAAACGGGCCGAAACGGTGCTGTGCAGTACCGAAATCGCCCAAAAAGAATGATAAGCAGCAGTGACGGGGTTCGGGTTGGCGGCCGGCGGCGACGTGCGACTGAGGCACGGCGAGCAGCGACAGATCCGAGAAGCTCGGTCCGGCTTGCAGATCTGCGCGAGCAGCGGTTTAGAGAGGTCTGCAGTTCGAGCGCGTGGGCGTGCAGCGGTCTGGCTTAGGGTTCTGGGCGTCGATTTGCAGTGATCGGCGCGTGTGGGCGAGATCTGCAACAGATCGGGCGGCGTTCGGCAGATCTGGAATGCGGCGGCGCGAGGTGGGGGGTTCGGCGATGGTGGTTGTGAGACGGCAGGACGACGGAGCACCAGTGGCGGTGAGGAGCTTGCTTCTTCCTTGCTTCAATGGTGGTTTTCAAAAAACACAAAGGGAAAAGGAAGAAGATGAAGATGATGGCTGGCTTGGGAGTTGCTTGAAGAGCTTGGCTGACCTAGGGTTGCGTGCATAATAAAGTAATAGAGAGGGATAATTGTGGGCTAGGCTTCTCTTGGCTTGGGCTTGGCTAAAAGTCCCTTGAATTACAAGAATGCCCCCAAACTAAATAAATCCTATTTTTCCCTCAAATCTTCCCAAATTACCCTCAAATTCTCCAATTTCAATTTTGCTAATCCTCAAAATTAAATTCAATACAACCTTAAGCATAAAATTAACCTTACTATAAATTTAAAATTCAAAATTAAAGTCTTAATTAATACCTGAAAGTGCCGGTCGTTACATTCTTCCCTCTTTAAAAACTTTCGTCCTCGAAAGTTCCTAGCATTGAAAAAGCTCGGGGTATCTAGCCCGCATCTCACCCTCTCACTCCCAAGTAGCTTCTTCGGACCGGTGGTTTTGCCACAGCACCTTGACAAGGTTAATCTCTCGGTTACGCAGAATCTTTTGATCTCTTTCAAGAATTTGCACAGGCCTTTCTTCATAACTCAAGTTCTCATTTATCTGCAAGGGCTCGAAGTCAATCACATGTGATGGGTCCGACATGTATTTCCTCAACATGGACACATGGAACACACTGTGTACTGCCGAAAGTGATGGCGGCAAAGCCAATCTATAAGCTACAGGGCCAATCCGCTCCAAAATTTCAAATGGCCCTATAAAACGTGGACTTAACTTCCCTTTCCGACCAAATCTCAAAACTCCCTTCATCGGTGCCACCTTTAGGAACACGTGATCCTCTACCTCAAACTCCAAGTCCCTTCGCCTCAAGTCAGCATAACTTTTCTGTCTACTTTGTGCGGTTTGCATCCGTGCTCTAATCTTTTCAACTGCATCATTAGTGGCTTGGACCAACTCAGGTCCTAACAACTGACGTTCCCCAACTTCGTCCCAATAAATAGGAGACCTGCATCTTTTACCGTACAAAGCTTCAAATGGTGCCATGCCGATAGTTGCTTGATAACTATTATTGTAGGCGAACTCCATCAGATGCAAGTGATTGTCCCAACTACCTGTAAAGTCCAACGCACATGCCCGTAGCATATCCTCCAATATCTGGTTTAACCGTTCTGTCTGGCCATCAGTCTGGGGATGAAAAGATGTGCTAAAATCCAACTGAGTACCTAGAGCCTTTTGCAAACTTCTCCAGAAGTTAGAGGTGAACCGAGAATCTCTATCAGAAACAATCCTCGTAGGAACTCCGTGTAACCGGACTATCTCCTCCATGTACAATTGTGCCCACTTCTCTGTAGAATAAGTAGGTTTTCCTGGAAGAAAATGTGCTGATTTGGTAAGTCTATCCACGATAACCCAAATTACTGTGTAGCCTCTAACCGTTCTAGGTAGCCCTACTACAAAATCCATAGAGATTTCGTCCGACTTCCACTGTGGCACGCTTAACGGCTGTAATAAGCCCGCTGGTTTCTGTCTTGGTGCCTTCACCTGCTGACGAACTAAACACCTGCTAACATAGTCCGCCACATCCCTTTTCATTCCACGCCACCAATAAAACTGTTTCAGATCTTGATACATCTTTGTGCTACCTGGATGCAACGAGAATGGAAAACAGTGCGCCTCAGTCAAAATTTCACTTTTAAGTTCATCAATTTCAGGCACACACAAACGTCCCCGACACAGGAGACCACCATCAGAAGCTAGAGAAAACTCGCTTGCCTGATCTGTTTCTACTTGACGAAACATGTCTTCTAGCCCTGGATTCCTCCGTTGGGAATCTATAATACGCTGCCTCAAGGTTGGCTGAACTGTCAACTGGGCCAACTGTGCTGTAGCTTCTCCCACTAACACCACTATCTCTGCGCGCTCTAAATCAGCCCGTATATCCACCTGGTCAGTAATCAAAGCTGAAGTGTGCACTGTCTTCCTACTGAGGGCATCTGCAACTACGTTTGCCTTGCCTGGGTGATATAAAATTTCAACATCGTAATCCTTTACTAACTCTAACCATCTGCGTTGCCTCATATTTAGCTCCTTATGAGTAAAGAAATACTTTAAGCTTTTGTGGTCTGTGAAGATCTGGATTTTCTCCCCATACAAATAATGTCACCAAATCTTCAAGGCAAAAACCACAGCTGCTAATTCCAAATCATGGGTCGGATAGTTGCGCTCGTAGTCTTTCAACTGGCGGGAGGCATAGGCAATAACCTGCCCATGCTGCATTAGAACACAACCCAAACCCTTCTTTGAGGCATCACTATAGACAACAAAACCTCCTGTTTCATCAGGCACAGTGAGTACTGGCGCCGAGACTAACCTCCGCTTCAGCTCTTGGAAGCTTTCTTCACAATCCCCACTCCACACAAATGAATTACCCTTTCGAGTCAACTGAGTCAAAGGCGCAGCTATCTTAGAGAAATCCTGCACAAACCGTCGATAGTAACCTGCCAAACCCAAGAAACTACTCACCTCAGTGACCGTGGTTGGGCAAGGCCACTTAGTCACTGCTTCTACCTTTGCAGGGTCCACTGATACTCCGTCCCTTGACACCACGTGCCCTAGAAAGGCCACTTGCTGAAGCCAGAATTCACACTTCGAGAACTTTGCATACAACTTGTTCTCCCTCAAAATTGTTAAAACTTTCCTGAGATGCTGCTCGTGTTCCTCGTCAGACTTGGAATAGACCAGAATATCGTCAATAAATACATTCACAAAAGTATCCAGGAATTCTTTAAATACTCTATTCATCAAGCCCATAAAGACTGCCGGTGCATTTGTCAATCCAAACGACATCACAGTGAACTCATAATGTCTGTACCTAGACCTGAAAGCTGTTTTAGGAATATCTTCATCTCGAATTCTTAACTGGTGATAACCTGACCGCAGGTCAATCTTAGAGAACACCGTTGCCCCCTGTAACTGGTCAAATAGGTCATCTATGCGAGGGAGAGGGTACTTGTTCTTAATGGTTACCTTGTTTAGCTCTCTATAGTCTATACACAGACGCATAGACCCATCTTTCTTTTTCACGAACAACACAGGTGCCCCCCACGGTGACACGCTTGGGCGTATAAACCCTTTATCCAAAAGATCCTGCAGTTGAGTCTTGAGTTCCTTTAACTCCGCTGGGGCCATTCTGTAGGGAGCTTTAGAGATAGGAGCTGTCCCTGGCTCAAGCTCTATGCTGAAGTCTACCTCTCGAGCAGGAGGTAATCCTGGAAGGTCTTCTGGAAATACGTCCAGAAACTCATTCACCACTGGTACTGACGATGCTAAAATCTCCGTACATCTGGTGTCGACCACACACGCCAACGCACTCCATGCTCCTTGGTTGATCAACTTCCTTGCCTTTAAAGCAGAAATCACCTTAGGGACAGTCTCAGTTTTGGCCCCTCTAAATTTGTAGCTTGCCTGCAACGGTGGCGTAAATACCACCTCCTTATGGAAACAATCAATACTGGCGTGATTCTCTGCCAGCCAATCCATGCCTAGGATTACATCAAACTCTTGCATATCTAGGACTACTAAGGTCACATCTAATTCACGATTTGACACTAATACTTTACATGCTTTTACTTTTTCAGTGGCTAACAAACTCACCCCTACCGGGGTGGCAACAGACATAACATACAACAATGGTTCCAACTCTAACCTAGCTTGACTTACAAAAGATGCAGAGATAAAAGAATGAGTGGAACCTGAATCAAAAAGTACGAAGGCAAGGTGCCCCAGTATCGGAAGTGTACCTGTGACCACTGAATCTGCGTTTCCAGCACCTCGACTGGTAGTAGCATAAGCTTTCCCTGGCTGGACCGCGGGTTTAGAAGAACCAGCACCACTAGAGCTCGGAGGCTGATTCCCAGTACCTCTGTTAGGGCAATTTTCTGCTCGGTGACCCTCCTGTCCACACCTAAAGCATGCTCCCGTCCTGGCCAAACATTTGCCCCAATGCTGTCTCCCACATTCACTGCACCGTGGCTTATCGCCACCACTACCTCCTGGTCTAAATGGTTGCTGCCTCCGTCCTGGAGCTGAACGTGATTTCCCAAACGAGTACTGAGGGCGCTGGGAGTGCTGAGGGCCAGAGGTCATCTGTCCCCACTTTCTTTTCTGGCTCGTGGAAGGACCTGGGTTTGCAGGCACCTGAGGCTCGCCCTGCTGACGAACGCCTATCAATTCAGCTGCTCTCACTGCAGTGGCATAATCAGGAGGTGCCAAGGCTTGAACGATGCCTCGAATATCCTCATCCAGTCCCATCATAAAGCGCTCTGCCTTCTTGGCCTCTGTGTCGACTAACTCGGGAGCAAAGCGTAGAAGCCTCGTGAACTCTCTCTCGTACATTTCCACTGACCGCCTCTTTTGGCGAAGTTGTAGAAACTCCTCCTGCTTCTGGTAACGAGCGGTAGTTGGGTAAAACTTCCTCCAAAAGGCTTCTTTAAACTGTGTCCACGTCACCGGCTCACCGTTGGTGCCCACAGTTCTCATCACAGACTCCCACCACATGAGCGCATCATCTCTCAACATGAACGCGGCACAGGACACCTTCTGCTCCTCCGGACAATTCATGAGTCGGAAAATGGTTTCTATGGAAGACAACCACAACTCTGCCACTGTCGGGTCCTCAGAGGATCCATCAAATGTACGAGGGTCATATTTCCTGAAATCTTTCAAGTATCTCGCCTCCAAAGATGCGCTTCCGTGATTCTGACCCAATTGTGCTAGCTGATTTGCCACTGTGGTCTGCACCAGGGTCTGCATGGCTTCCAACAATATCGCCGTCACGGTAGGGTTTGCCTGCCCAGTTGGCGGCGCTACTGGGGGGTTCACATCTTGGTAGGCTGGTTGCTCCAGCGGTGGATCCTGTCCCCCTACATTTCCTCGCCCCCTACCTCGTCGAGCTCTTCCTCCTCTACGCGGCGGCATTTCTATGGAAGCACTACAATCACAACTAATCTATTTAAGCCTTCTAATTCCACATCCTACCAATTTCATTAACATGAAAGCATTTAATGTAAACTTGGAACATAGCATAAGCAACCCTTTTTCTTATAAATAATTTAAATTTGGAAGAATGAATAAATGAAATAGTTTTTAATATAAGGCATACCTGGCGATGACTGGATATTTGCTGTTTGGCCATGGGATACTTAATGCCTACGATGTAAGCAAGTCTACAGAACCCATAACTCTGGGCTCTGATACCAACTGTAACGAGCCTACTTATCAATTTAGACTTCCTAGGGACACTACCACATACATTCTACCATAATTTCAGAAATCTTTAACAAAGACACCAAACGATTCAATCATTTACTAATTAATCAAAAACTTTAGCTCGGGATCCCTTTATTTCAAAACATAAGAACATATCAAAACATTTAAAATCTAAAAAAAAAATATTTGCAGAACTCGACGGTTAAAAAGTCATGAGAAATAAATAAATACAATGCTAGCCTATAAGAGTTTGCGGAAATAAAACTCTTTTCTACGTCACCCATGGCCTCTGCAGCAACTACCAAGTCATTCGCCCATGATGCCCTTGCCTTTACCTGAAAAGAAAAATATTTTTGAAAAGGGTGAGTATATTACAATACTCAGTAAGTGACCTCACTGCTGGATCGGATATGCAAACACACACATAATGAGTTTTCGAAGACATTTTTTCTTTCCTTTAATGGGACCTAACTTCCTTTCATAGCATAAGCATTTTCTTAAAAATTTCCCTTCGGCTTTTAATGTGGACAATTATACCCAACCTAACCTTTCCTTTCACATAGCCTCATAAATTCCTTTACATATACCTTCGTAAGGCTCCTTTTCATATAACCTTTTTAGGTTCCTTTTCATATAGATGTACATCAATAGTGTTAGGGGGTAATTTCCACAGCCTTCGAAATAACTTTTATCATGAAAACATAATGTATGCATGAGGTCCCAAAGCATTTTAACTTTTTAATTTCATGATGCAACGTAAAACACAGTTCTCATATCATCATACATCATAAATCATACATGTAAAAACTCATTTTCACACAAACAAGACATTTACCAATTCATCAACATCATGAATAACACTTTTATAAAACTTTTATTTTGAAGGTAAAATTTTCTTTTCAGTTTAGTTCCCGATTTGCATTTAAGCATACCGGCGTAAAGTCCCTTACCTTGGAATCCAAAACGCTCAAATGCTCACCAACTTCTACTGCTTTAAACCTCGATCAAACGATTTAGGGCCTAATCCAAAGCCATCCTTAAGGTTAGAAAGAATTCCTAAAATCCATAATTAAATCCAAAGTTCATGATTTAATTGAACTCTCAAGTTTAATCTACCAGAAATCCAAAACTCCAAGGACCTTGAGACTACATAAAAAAAATCTTACCCAAAAGTCCTCGTTTACCAACTGATCAGCAACTCAAGGCGCAATGCTCATGACTTCAAAGCCGGATCGGAGTGGGTATCCTTAGAACACATCAAGGTCCATAAATCAGTCTTACCCATAACCCAAAAACATCAAGGAAACACGTAAAACTACTGCTTACCCACGTGAAAACGGGGCCGAAACGGTGCTGTGCAGTACCGAAATCGCCCAAAAAAAATGATAAGCAGCAGTGACGGGGTTCGGGTTGGCGGCCGGCGGAGACGTGCGACTGAGGCACGGCGAGCAGCGACAGATCCGAGAAGCTCGGTCCGGCTTGCAGATCTGCGCGAGCAGCGGTTTGGAGAGGTCTGCAGTTCGAGCGCGTGGGCGTGCAGCGGTCTGGCTTAGGGTTCTGGGCGTCGATTTGCAGTGATCGGCGCGTGTGGGCGAGATCTGCAACAGATCGGGCGGCGTTCGGCAGATCTGGAATGCGGCGGCGCGAGGTGGGGGGTTCGACGGTGGTGGTTGTGAGACGACAGGACGACGGAGCACCAGTGGCGGTGAGGAGCTTGCTTCTTCCTTGCTTCAATGGTGGTTTTCGAAAAACACAAAGGGAAAAGGAAGAAGATGAAGATGATGGCTGGCTTGGGAGTTGCTTGAAGAGCTTGGCTGACCTAGGGTTGCGTGCATAATAAAGTAATAGAGAGGGATAATTGTGGGCTAGGCTTCTCTTGGCTTGGGCTTGGCTAAAAGTCCCATGAATTACAAGAATGCCCCCAAACTAAATAAATCCTATTTTTCCCTCAAATCTTCCCAAATTACCCTCAAATTCTCCAATTTCAATTTTGCTAATCCTCAAAATTAAATTCAATACAACCTTAAGCATAAAATTAACCTTACTATAAATTTAAAATTCAAAATTAAAGTCTTAATTAATACCTGAAAGTGTCGGTCGTTACAGTAATATCCTAGCTAAATTGAAAGGATCCTACATTCAAACCATTACAAAGAATTCAATTTTTAAAGAAACAAATCCCCGACAACATCGCCAAAAACTTGCCAAGTTGGATAACTTGGGTAATAATAATATGTGTATGTGTGCAATGCAATATCATACGTTGAGTTTTATATAGATCATGTGTTCAATGTGTATGAAATTGATTTACAATGTTTGTCCACCCCGTGTTGAACCCAATTATAAACTCAATGAGAGAAAATAGTACTTGGAAGTATTCTAAGGTCGAATCCATGAAGACTTAATACTTCATGAATGAAATGGAGAGAAAAATAATGATAGGACAATTTACTGCTAAATCTTGAATGCAATGAAATAACAATAATTAATGAACATAACAATGCAATAGTATGAATGCAAGGGTACGACTCTAAAATCCCTTACTATACAATGTTCTTAACTGTACTAGCTAGCTGGTTACATATTTCCAAGAAGCATGGATTCCTACTTATCCTAGTTTTTTTCAAGAAGGATGCTAAGCTCATCATGCAGTTATATGTCAATGCTCAACACAATGTTTTAGTTCCGACCCATTTTTCTTACAAGTGGTTATTTTATTTCTAAAATAACAAAGTGATTTTATTTTCACTCTTGTTTTCCTTGGACGATCCACACACCTTCACCCTTTTAGTATGAATGTATGCCTTTTCCTTTCTTGGTTGGTCAAACGACGAAGATTAGCAACGGAAGAATTATTTATAGCCATGAAATCTAGGAAATAATAATCAGTATCCTAGTTAAGGTTGAGGAATTTGCATACTAAGTTCATCAAAGCCATCCCTTGTGAAGATTTAGCTATTCATGGTACTAGAAACAACAAAGAAGGAAAATGTAAATGATAATAACACCATTTAATTATAAAAGTAAGACGCAGAGATTACTACAGAAAATAACCATCCTCAGAATCTTTAACCAAAAAGTACTGCTTAAATAAGATCAAAAATAGATAGAAAACAGATGGGAAGAATTTAGACAAACTAAAACAATTTTAATACTAAATACAACGGTTGAATTCCACAATCTTCGATCCTCAGGTTGATTTCTGCTATTTGCTTTAGAAGCTGAAGATTGAAGAAGAATTATTGTTGAAACAAGAAGAATAATATGAACTGGAGGAATTAGCCAACCCAATCTTCAACTTTCTGTGATGTATAAATAGATGCATTCAACTAATAAAAGAGTGACACGTTTGTGATGTTGGCTTTGGGCCATACTTCTATTGAACGCAAGTTGAAGATGTGGTTCATTAAGCTTTAGCCACAGTAGATCTTTGAGTAATGGTACAATGAGTTCATGCCACGTCAAATTCTTGAGCCCCGAACTAACTGATCTTAGGTAATGATTAGTTAATGTGACTGTTCTTGATCATGTACTGAATCTGGACAACATGGCTTCTTGTGTTGAAGTTTCGTTCTGATGCTCATTACTTTACATGCATTCCTCATGCTAGACGCAACTTTTTCCCATAGCAAAATTTTTTTTCAAGAACTTAGGAAAGGTTTTCAATCTTATAATTTTTTATTCAACTCAACGCATTCAAGATATATAATAAAATTCCATTCAAAACCTATAGCAATGCTATTCAAACGCATGCTTCCTTCTACTCTCGGTGCAAGATAAGCTGATTTTAAAGCTAAATAACTTGTATTTCTACAAGTTATTAGCTTTGAGTGAAGAAGCTCATTCATACTCATGTATTTTTGGACTCTAGAAAGGAGCTCAACATAAGTGGTAGGCGCTTTCTTCCGTAATTACTATAGGAAGGTTTCATCTATGAGCCCTGCTTCAATGACGTGAGTGCAGCTCCATCCGTGTAGCTTTCAATCTAGAGTGTTTCACTATTGAATCGAAATACATACCTTCGCAATGTTTCGTTCTTTCCCTGTTTAATAGTAAGCAGATGGGTGGGAGGCTTTTTTATTTTTTTTTTATTTTTTCTGATCTTATGCTCCTAGAAATCTAGTGACAAAGACCCAAGCTAGTTTCCTGAAAGAAGATATGGACTTTCTTTGTAATTGTCGGAACCATTTTCGCACTAGCCCTATAAGAGTGAATTACAAGGATCTGCATTTAATCACATTTCAGACTCTATGAAGCTCGATCCATCATCGAAACATATCAAAGTGTTCAACGAGATCCTTCGATCCATCATCGACTTTCATTGTTGGTAGCTTGAATTTTGGGAGAACTTCCTCTTGCATTATCTCGTTGGTGAATGGCAGATCGACTTGTTCTATAAGGTTTTCTAGATTCAGCTTGTCATTGTCCAACGCCCTCTTCATGTCACCTAGTTGGCTCTAGATCCTTTGCATCTCGTGTACCGAGGGTCGACTTTTCATCTCCCCATCATTAAGCTTCTTTCTCTTCTGGTTGGTGAGGTCTCGCATGTCTAATGTCAGGTCAGTTTTATCGGCTTACCAACCTTTCTAGTTGTGGAACAGTTATGGCATGTGCGTTCACTTCAAGATACATATCTGACCTTGCTATAGTGCACAGTCCTTGTGCGGGTCCAATGACTGTTGGCATGGGATAGTTTTTCTCTAGGGCTGGGATGAACTAGTCTCCTGTCGTTATCTCCTAGGAGTAGCTTTTCAACTAGAAGTAGACCTCTAACTTTCGACTCTCCCTTCCCTTCAACGATTGGGCCTGTACCTTTAGCTAGGTCTCAGGTCACAGATTATCGATTTGGTTTCGATCTATCCTCTGGTCTACCACCTTTCGGTTGGTCCTAAAGATCCTTGAACATTGTCTCGATAACTGGATTAGTAATAGTATCACCTTGGCCCACCTACCCACATGTGGATCGGTCATCTTGGCTAGTAGTGGTACTACTACTAGAAGTAGTAGGTACTACTATTACATCTTACTGCCACCACCTTGGTTGACCCACCCACATGTAGATCGACCGCCTTGGCTAGTAGTGGTAGTAGTAGTAGTAGTAGTGGTACTACCCATACTATTACCACCTTGGCCGACACCCATATGTGGATCAGCCACCTTGGCTTTTGGCCTACAAGTGGGTCAGCCAATTAGGGCCTACATATTGGTTTTAGGCCGATTATGATGGGCTTGGATTTCTTCTTATTCATTTTTGAAATCTTCATGATTTTCAAGTTTGGTCCAACTAGGTAAATTCATCCATAACAAGAAACAAATGGACTAAACGGAGATTGTGTATGACACAGTTCAAAAGAGAAAATAGTAAGTGAAGAGCATCACGAGTTTTCATAAGACCTCGCCACTTCTGAAAAAACAAGCACTAAGTTTAATTCTTTTTTTTAAGAGATTTTTCTTTTAGCCTTGTGATTATTGATCTCATGATATGCAAGCAGTAATTCACTAACATCTCAGCGATTTTATAGGTGTGTGTGATGAGTGAAGATAGAGATCAAAATGAAAGATTAATAGTATGAAATCATATTGTTAATTAATATGAAGAATTTAATTAATATTGTGTTAATCACCATGTCGCCACCTAACTGCTATCTAAAACGACACCACTTCGACAGTACTTTCAAAGCCAATTAGACCCGTAGTTGCACCTCATTGTTAGTGCCAAGATCAAATGAATATATATATATATATATATATATATATATATATATATATATATATATATATATATATATATATATATATAATGGTTGTTGCAATAATTTGTAAGAACTAAAATTTCATTTATTTAGGTTAAGTAAAAGTTTGACCCATCAATATAAGTTTGAACATGAAAAATCCTTCGCTTAACTATTGAATTTTTCGTTGGAAAGTGAAAGATATAATTTGATCTCATTTTCATTGCATTTTTTTTTTGGAATTGGTATTAAAAATAGAATAGTAGCATAATATAATATAAATTGTTTGAGATTGTACTAAATAATAATAATAATAATAATAATTTTCAAAATAATAATAATAATAATAATATTTTCAATAATAATAATAATAATTTTTTGGGTTTAAAATTCAAATTAAAACTATTATTTATTTGGATACCATAAACATCTCTCTTTTTTTTAAAATTTATATATTTGAATATCAACCACTAGAAGTATCTTTTGAAAATTGTAGTTAAAAACTGCTTAGACGCAAAAAGAGAGCACAAATAGAGATTAACCAACAATATAGATGACAAGAGATCAACAACAAATAACATTGGAAGAAAGGGTTGAGGTAAAATGAGATTTGAGAAAAAAATACATGACTAGAGTTATGAACACAAATCAATTAGGCCCTGTTTGATAACCATTTGGTTTTTGGTTTTTGGTTTTTAAAAAATAAACCTATAAATACTACTCTCACCTATGGTTTTACTTGTTTTGTCATATACTTTTTGCATATGTTTTCAAAAACCAAGCCATGTTTTGAAAACTAAAAAAAGTAGTTTTCAAAAACTTGTTTTTGTTTTTAGAATTTAGCTAAGAATTGAAATACTTCCTTAAGGGAGATGAAAATAATTGGGAGAAAACAAGCTTAATTTTCAAAAACCAAAAATCAAAAACCAAATGGTTATCAAACGGGGCCTTAATTTTTAAATTATTATTAAACAACCATGGGGTTTAGACATGCCAACCTTAAACTTATCAACATAAGTCACTAACTCAATGCATTCGTCCACAGTTGTATCCAAAGCATCAACCATATGGCAAGTACTAACCTCATCAAGGTGTTTCAATGCCTTAAACATATTGAACACTACCTTTTCTTTATTTACGCATAGAGTCAGAGTTCCTATGTGAACCTCGATCAGAGTGCGTCCTGTAGCCAGAAATGGCCTCCCCAAGATGATTGGGACCTCCGCATCTTCCTCCATGTCCAAAATAACAAAATCTACAGGGAAAATAAACTTATCAACTTTAACTAGAACATCCTCTAAAATACCTTTTGGGTACGTCAGAGAACGATCTGTCAATTGAAGCACTACGCTTGTCGATTTAAGCTCCCATGCTCCAATTTTCTTGAAAACACTAAGAGGTATTAAATTAATACTCGCTCCTAAATCACAGAGTGCCTTTTTTTATGTGAACACTACCAATAATACAAGGGATATTGAAACTCCCTGGGTCGTTCATTTTCTGAGGTAGCCTACTTTGAATGATAGCACTGCACTCAGCGTTCATATGCTCTCTTTCATCCTTTTCAAACTTCCTCTTGTTTGCTAGAATTTCCTTCATAAACTTCTCATAATTGGGTACCTATTCAAGCACATCAGCAAAAGGTATATTTATGTGAAGTTTCTTAAAATGCTCGAAAAATTTAGCAAACTCATCATCTAACTTTTTCTTTCTAAATCTCTTAGGATACAGAATTTCATTGGGAATAAAAGGTATAGAATTAGATAACTTCCCTAAATTAAGCTCCTGAGGTGCTTCCTCTTCCCCAGCTACCTCTTCATCGATATCATGTTCCTTTCTTGTGCTTGGCACATCTTCCTTCTTACGATCGGGCTCCTTCAGTTCTTTCCCACTTCTTTAGGATATGGTTGTACATTCCATGAGTTGGTCAGTAGGAATAACATGTAAATCACTCTTACCTCCTAGTACACTATCCAAGAGTGCTGCAATTTGCTTAATTTTATCTCCCATATCTTGGATTACCACACCTTGGGTTTCTACCTGAGCACGCATCAACATCACCGTATCGTTCACCATATGATAATTGCTCATGGTCTCCTCTAAAAATCTCTCCATAATTCCTTCAAGTGCATTTCTCCCAACATCTTCAGGCTTAACCTTTTTAACACAATTTCTTCCACCGTTTCTTGTTCTCACAACTGGAACATGCTCGGGACTAGGTTCCTCAGAGTCCTCCAGTCCTATCCCTGTCAATTTACTCAATGCCTTTGTTAGTGTTTCAACTTGGAATTTTAGAGCACTAACCTCGTTGGCTTCACAGACTCCCTTATGTGATGTAAAATCCTCTAACGGCCATTCGTAGCTTGTGATAGCCAACTCTTCTAAGAGGGCTCGAGCTTCCTTCACTGATTTAGCTAGAAAATTGCCTCCAACTGTAGTGTCAAGAGTAATTTTGTTAGTACGAAGCAACCCATTATAGAAAAGTTGTACCTGAAGCCAATTAGAAAATCCGTGTGGTGGGCACTTCTGTTCCCATTCCTCATAAAGCTGCTCCTCCTCTTTTTGCATGAACATGCAAATATCTGTCTGAGCTTCACTATCTTGGCAAAAGGCAAGAATTTTCTGAGAAACGCCTTTGTCAGCTCACTCCAAGTATAAATACCTCCAAGGGTTAAAGAATCGAACTAATCTCTCGCCCTATCCTGCAAAGAAAATGGAAACAAGTGTAAATTAACAGCATCAGAGCTAACATCATTAATTGTTACCGTCCCACTGATATCCAAAAACGTGTGCAGGTGATAGTACAGATCCTCAGATGGATGCACCCAAAATGCACTATCTCGAACCATATGAATTAGACTAGCCTTTAGCTCAAAATTGTCTGCAATGATGGGTGTGTACGCTATTCCAAAGTAGTCTACATGTAGCTCCGGCAGAAAATAATCTCGAATCGCCTTCGTTTCCTCATCCATGACTAACGAATTTAGATTACAAACGTTACGGAGCACCCTACAAAATTAAGAACAAGCAGAAAAACTCCACGAACGCTGGTAAACACCTTAATGCTCCACAAAGAAGCCATAGATCATCCAACCAACATATAACAAAGAAATAGAGAAAACTAATTAAAAACAAGAATAAAAACTCCTAAAGTAAGATCAGACACTTTTACTACAATATTAATTGAATTAACTGCCAATTCCCCCGCAACGGATCCAAAAACTTGATTGGTGTACACGCAAGCGCACGCGATCGAAGTAATATAAAGTGGTATGTGAGTACCAAGTATCAAATCCCAAGGGAATTTGAAAGGGTTAATCAATTAAATACCATTCTTAATCGCATCTAATTTTATTTAGGAAAACAAATCGCCAAAAGAACATGCACTGCAAAAGATTAAAAATAAGCAATAAAGGGATAAATGGAAAGAACACAAATGTAAGGGCCGAGTTTAGGATGTTAATCTCACCAATGGACCTTTTACGAGTTTAATGGGCATTTGTTATTAATTAAAAAATTTAATTGAATCTAAGGGTAATGTATCTTGGAATCCTCTGTCGAGCTCTTCCAAATCTCCAGTGTAATTAATTAAATTACGTGTCCATTTCATTAATTAATTCTCACCCGACATTAATGAACACTATCATCACTCCTAATTGATGTTCTTATCATTGTTGTGTCCAAACATCAATTATCATGCAATTTTTATGTACTCATTGTCAAGCAATAGCATAAATCAACAGTTCATTAACTCCTTGCTTAGGGGATTTAAAGCATTAAGAACATTGCATGAAATTAACAACGAATAATTAATCACAAATTCCCAATTAAGTTCAATTACATGGTCCAAAGGCTTAATTAAGCCCTAAACTCTACTATCTAGTCAAGGTACATCATACTTCAGTGCAGAACAACCAAATCCATCTTAAAACACTCAATCACAGTAGAGAAATATAGGAAAAATAAAGAAATAAACCCGTTACGCATCAATACACCGCTGCCGCTGCAATCTCCACGAACTCGACGTCGAATCTTCAAGATATCCGCTCTGAATCAACTCTCAATCTCTCTGCCTCTCTCCAATCATGGATTTGGGTCTAAAAATCCCCAAAATTTCCCCCCAAAAAATGATGAAGAATCAAAGTATTAGAAGGTGTAATCTGGACAGCGTTGCAACGCTATCTAGGGTAGCGTTGCAACGCTACAGACGGAACCTCATCTATTAGCATGTTTCTAGCGTTGAAATGCCAGATGGTAGTGTTGTAATGCTATCTCTCGGGTTTGTACACCAATTAAGGCGTTGCAATGCCGTCCTCTCGACCGCAACAGCTTGTGCAACAACTCTTCTTATCCTTAGCTCCTCCAAAAGCTATACAATAGCTCCATCTTCACCATTTTACTGCAAATTCTTAATTCCGCTGTCACTTACTCAGATTCCTCAAATTAACAAATAATCGACATAAAAGCTCACATTTAAAGCATAAAACTAGCTAAAATAAGGCATAAATATAGCACTAATTTAGTGCTATCAGTTCTCTCTAGGCCTTTTATTATGCCTGCTTCATAGACAAAATGTGTGCTTTCACGTTTATTTATGTTTAATTTGTAGAAATCGAGCAATTGGAGCAAAATCAGAACTTTTATCGAGATGAAAAGGAGCTAATTGAGCATTAATTTGAGAGGCCAAGTCAAGAGAAGATTGATCAAACCCAAAAACTTGAGAGGACAATGCCTTAACACCCAGAGAACATTAAGACTCCATGCCTACAACGTTTCAAGCCTCTCAACCCGCAAGGATAACATCTCGACGCCCCTGAGAGCGTCGAGATGCTTCAAATTTTCATGTTGCAAGTCCCTCCATCAAATTACAAGTGCACGCTCCTAAGATGTTGTCGTTCCGTCTGTACTATCGAGATGTTGCGTGTAGCATCTTGACGCTACATTATTTTTTCTTCTTTTATTTGCGCGACTGATAACTTTTATTCTTGCATTTAAATTCATCATTTTCATATAATTTTACTTTCAAGCACAAACCCCCCCTTACGTTTGTTTTTGATTCATATTAAGAAAGACCAATACTAATTTTACACCTCATTGCATTCGATCTAGCCACTTTTACTACACATAATTGTGGCTTGGATTATAAATTTATTTGACGACCTTGACACAGCCAATCAAATTGGTGTCTTTTCTAGGGAGGAAATTTTTTTTGGTATTTTTCTTGTTTAATTTGGTTCTTGTTTGTTTGTCTGACCACTTTCCTTTGCTCAATGCATGATTATTTACTCCTCGCAAAAGGTAGATCTTCAATTTTTCTCAAAAATTTTGAGAGAGAATAGGCGCTTAAGGAAAAGAGAAAAGGAAGGCGATGGTGAGCCTAACGTGGAGTTCTACGTTGATCTCGACGAGATATCGAACTTAGAAGAGCAATCTGAAGAGTAGGAAATGGTCGAGCACACTCAAGCAACCGATAGCTCATTATTTGAACCAATAACTATTGTGCATCACCTACCCCGAAACGAAAGGTGAGTTTGAACTCAAACCCAGATTTATTCACTTACTACCTTCTTTTCGTGGTAGTGTAGGTGAGAACCTGCATAAACATTTGAAGGAGTTTCATATCGTGTGCTCTGGGATGAAGCCAAACGGTGTGACGAAGAAGCAAATTAATTTGAAAACATTTCCCTTTTCGCTCAAGGACTAGGCCAAGGACTGGCTTTACTTTCTACCTCCTGGCTCTGTCACCATGTGGAACACCATGAAGAAGCTTTTCTTGGAAAAGTTATTTCCAGCTTCATGGGCCACGAACTTGTGTAAAGAGATTTATGGGATTACCCAAATGACTGGCGATAAGTTGCATGAATACTAGAAAAGATTCAAGAGGTTGTGCGCAAGTTTCTCGAATCACCAGATTTCGAACCAGTTGCTTATCACCTATTTCTACGAGGGCCTTTTGCTCACTGATCGTTCAATGATAGATGTAGTGAGTGGCAGTGCCTTAGTGAACAAAATGCCCATCGAAGTAAAGTAACTCATCTCGAACATGGCTGAGAACTCGTAGTAGTTTAAGACACGTGGATTATCTCTCTCTCTCACTCCAAGTCATGTAAAAGAGGTAAATGACTTGAAAACTTAGATTTCAAAACTAACCTCTTTAGTTAGACAAGCTCAGACTTCCAAAGCATATGGAGTGTGATCCATGGTAGGCCACACAATTGACATGTGCCCTCAATTGCAGCAAGGGAAGATGCCTAAAGTGAACGTCGTTCGTGGCTATGCAAGCAATCACCAGAACCAGTGCAACTACAATCCTTATTTGAATCGATACAACCCAGGGTAGAGGGACCACCCGAACTTTAACTATGGGAATCCTGAAAGATAGCAGAGAGCGCCCCGGTAGAATTACCGTCCTCCAGCTCCAACACCTTCTCAGGCTCAACCATTGAGTTCAAGTATGTCTCTCGAAGACATAATTAAGAGCCTTGTTAATAGTTTTTAAAATTTCAGCAGGAAACACGCATAGGTGTACAGAGTCTCGGGTAAGCTATCAGCCCAACAAGAGACATCCCACACCAAGAATGTTAGTGCATTGATCTTAAGGAGTGGGAAGAAGGTGATGTCTGACCCCCCTATTCCCAAAGAAAAGAAGTTTGTAGAAGAAAAGATTGATAAATAAGAGGTTGATGAATAGAAGAAAAAGGAGCCTGCATCTCCCAAGAGGACAAGAGGTATAGTGTTCGATCCTCCCTTTAACCTTAATACTTACGTTCCTCTTGCTCCATTCCTTAGTGGATTGGAAAAACTAAAGGAGAAGGAGCAAGAGAAGGAAGTTCTTGAGGTTTTTAAAAGGTTGAGGCAAACATTCCTCTCTTAGAAGCTGTGAAGAAGGTCCCACATTCATAAAGTTTTTGAAGAAATGGTGTACAAGTAAAAAGAACTTACAAAAAGCGCAGAAGACGGCTAGTGCGAATGTTTCATCAGTAGCTCGAGGATCCATGCTTGAAAAGTGTAAGGACCTAGGTATGTTTATTCTTCCATGCACTATAGGAAGTAGAAAAATGGAGCATGCAATGCTAGATTTAAGTGCTTTTATAAATGTTATGCCTCTTTCCCTGTTTAAGGAGTTAAACTTGTTTGATTTGTATGAAACTCTTGTTTTAGTATAGTTAGGCAATCGTTCTTTCATTAAACCCCTAGGAATAGTTGAAAATGTCATAGTTCAAGTTGAGCATTTGATATTCCCTATAGACTTTTATGTGCTCGACATGGGTAGTAGGCCTAGGAATTCTTCTGCATCATTATTGTTAGGCAGACCTTTAATGAAGACTGCAAAAACAAATATCAATGTTGATGGGGGTTGTCTATCTGTTGTGTTCAATGGTGATAAAATTGAGTCTAATATGTTTAAGGATCTTGATAATACTTACATTGTGCACTCCTCGTGCAAGTTGGATGCTTTTGTTTTTCAAGGAGTCATTTAGAAGAAGAGGAGGTCCAAGAAGATGGTTTTTGTGTTGAAGAAGAAGGATCTTGGTTGAGAAAGAGAGAAACGACTCTATCATGCAATCAACGTTAAAAATTTGAACTTCCTGGAGGCAGCCAGACTTTAAAATTTACTTACTTTTTGTGTTTTCTATTTGTGTGTCTTTAGTTTATAGTTTCTTAGTTGGTGTGCTGATTTTGTAGGTTGAAAAGTTGACCCAAGAATGGAGAAGATTTGATTTTTGGAAGGCTTCTACCCTCTCGCTGCCCACCCTATGAGCTTTGAATGTTAGGAGACTATTCTTGTTCCCTTTCATTTGTCCTTGCTTTATTTTGAAAACATTGAGGACAGTGTTTAGTTTTAGGTTGGGGGTAGTTTGTGTGATTATGAACTGTTGAGCTTATTTGTATTAATTGCTTAGCTTGTTGATTAAGTCCTTCAGCACTTGAGCTCGAACTTTTGATTGATCTACTGAGCATGTCTTTCTTTGATGAATTGAGATGAATATGATGATGTGTTGAGCATGTTGAAAATCTTGAAAAAAAAATTCTAAGCTTTAATTGTGGATGAAGTGGTTGCTTGATGCATGATCATGACACTCTAGGATATGCTCACGTAGCTTGTTGTTTTCACTTTGATTTGAAGTTGAGACATTGTTTTGATTTGAACATTTACAAAAAAAATTATTTGATTTTCTTAAACACTTAAAGCACGTATTAGCCTCTCTTTTGTGGTTACGAAGGCCAAAAGTAGCTTTATGGGGGCTAGATGTTCATTGTCACCTCAATAGGCCATAGGCTAGCTTGAAAGTGATTTTTGCATAATAGTTTGTAATGCATTGCTTAGGAGAAAAAGAATGTGTTATTTGTCTATGAGAGAAAAGAAGGAAAAAAAGTGAGCTTAAAAGAAAAAAAAAATGTTCAAAAAGAAAGAGAAAAGAAAAGAGAAAAAAGAAAAAAGAAAAGAGCTTATAATGTGTATGTAAAAAGAGCTACTCTCATTGTGATCAGTTAGGTCATCCATTGAGCGAGTGCTCTAGATAAGGGTCCCTACAATGGGTGTGTGAAGATGCAAGTTTAGGGAGCTCCCGATTGATGTTTTTAGGCACAAGTGAAACATTTGCTTGCTTGATTGTTCTATGCTTGATAGTAAGTTCTTAGGCTAGTGTAGGGAGAAGAAGGATTTGAGGTCCCCATAAACCTACGTCTCGCCTGTAGGAACTACATTAGAAAAGGCTTATAGCACACACAAACTCAAGAATTGATAAGAAATCTTTTTAGCGTGTTTATGGATGGATAGTACGTGAGCAGTGCTTCTTCTTTATGCAAATTGATAAGCTATGTTGAGTATTGAGAATTGAGTCATGTATGATATGTCCACTAAATCTTTATGCTGATGTTTATGCCTTGCTCGAGAACTAGCAAGATTTAAGTTGGGAGTAATTTGATAGGACTCAGAAAGTCCCATTTTATCTAGCCTAATTCTTGTTAATTTAGAAAGTTTTATGTGCTTAAATGTTTATTTTGTAGGAAATTGAGTCTAAGGAACAATTTGTAGCAATTGTTGATCTTCGAGGATGAAACAAGCCGATTTGAAGGTCAATCAGACACCAAAGTGAGAAGAAGGACCCAAAATGACCATTCTAGCCTTGAAGACAGCATCGCAATGCCGCAAGACGCTACCCATGACAGTAGCTGCGAATTTAGGACAGCGTCTCGACGCTGTCCATAGTGTCTCTACGCTGCAATGCCCAGACATCAAGATGGTGGAGCAAGACTCTACGGAATGCTAGTCTTGTTCAAAACGGCGTCGAGATGTTGTCCATAGAGTCTCGATGCTGCTGCAATTTTATAAAAGCATTTTTTTGCCACTTTTAGGTAATTATCCCATTGTAGACAGTTGCCACTGTTTTTGCTCTCGCATTTACTATTCTTAGACACTGTATCCAGCTTTTACTTAGTTTAGCTTTCTTTTATTGATTCGGGAGTAGTCTTGAGGATGTGCGGCTAGACGTTTATGCTAATTCGAAAGCCATTTGTTCTTGAGATTTTGTTCTTAATTTCATATCGTACACTAATTAGCACGATTTTCTTCTCATTTTGATTATAGAACTGGGTTAGTGTGTTAGAAGTGACAAATCTCGCATGCTTATCCGTTCATTGCTAGCTAGAATTTCGATTACACCTTGTACCGTGTTCTTGCATGTTTAGTAGTGCCTAGGCCATTATTTACATAAATTTTGGGTGTACGCTCTCGTGTAAATCAATTAGGCCTTAGAAGTTAACCAACGCACAAATTAATCAGCTATCAAATTAGTTAAGGTGTCTTAATTGATCCTAAGCTTAATGCAATTGGATTAGGGGGTATGGAAGGCTATCGTGTCCATCCCTTTAAGTCAGTTTAGGACTAGTTTGATGCTAGGTTGAGCTAATTTAGTAAGAGATTAGAATTTTGATGGCTTTTTCGTTAAAATTGATTAGGTGTAATCATGTACGATGCATGTTTGGTGATCCATGATAGAAATTGTATGTTTAGACCCGATGACCGTTTCGGATTGGTGTACTTTGTAAGTTTAATTTTATTCCCACATTTAAATTCAACCTTTTTATGCACTTAATTTTACTTTCAAGCATACAACCCCCCTACGTGTGTTTTTAATCTAGATTAAGAAAGACCAATACTAATTTTACGTCTCATTGCGTTCGACCTGATCACTTTTACTACAAATAATTGTATAGTTTGGATTATACATCTATTTGATAGCCCTGACGTAACCGATCACATGGACGGATCCAAATGATGTATTTTGGGGGGAATCAGACTTAAATAGTATACTTTAAGTTAAAAAATTATTATAAAAATATGATCAAAATTATTAGTAATCAAAACTCTATGTTATTGAACTCAAAATAAGCTAACAAAAGCATAACTCAATTGGCATAAAGTATGTGCTTGTGACCAAGAGGTCATGGGTTCGAATCCCTCACTCCAATATTGTTGAACAAAAAAAAAACTCAAAATAATAATAATAATAATAAACACTATTTTATCTAAACTCTAAAAAATTACAAGTAATTGTAAATTTAGACCAAATATTAAGAAAATAGAAATTAAAAATAATTTTTTAAAATATAGTAAAATTATAATAAGTAAATCAATGATTATTGTTTATCACACCAACTATTACAATTATATATTCAACCAATATTTAAATTAATAATTAATTCATGCCATTCTATTATGGAATTATTTCTAAATTTAAAAAATGCTATATTTTTAATTATTTTTCTAAAATATGTTATCTTGTTAATTACTTGTAATAAAACTCACATATATATATAAAATATGTTAAATGTTAAATTAAAGGTTTAGTTCCCAAACTAGAGTGGTTATCTAATAGGTCTTTAAACTTTGAAGTGTTAGTAGGTTTCAGAACTTTCAATTTTGTGTTTAATATATGTCCTTAGCCTATTAGATTTTTTAAAAAAATTTAAGATCTTATTAGACCCAAAATTGAAAGGTTGTGGTCTTACTAAATTAAAAAGTTGTGGAATTACTAGACACAAAATTGAAAGGTTAATGTCTTATTAGTGAAATTTTGGAGACATCTTATATATTTTGAAAGTTCACGAATCTACTAGACACGTACAATTGAAAATTTAAAATCTATTATACACAACTCTAAAAGTTCAGAGACTAAAGTTATAATTTAACCTATATTTAAAAAAAATGGAGTTAATCTAATTAAATATTTTAAAAATTCTTTAAAAAATGACAAATTCTGTTTTAAAAACCTATTAACCTTTTCATAAAACAATTTACAAATATAAAAGGTTAAAACGTATATATATAAAAGAAGTTAAATGATGGACACCTTTAGTACCAGAGGAACAAAACAAAAAGGAGAAAAATAAGATAGAACAAGAAGCTTATTGAGTTAGGAACAATAAAGACGATGGAGTTGGAGTTGCTTGAATGAAAGGAAAGAGAAGAAGAATGGCTAAAGAAGACAAACGATGGAGTTACTCAAACGAACGAAAGAGAAGACACCTAATTAAGACTTCGAGAGAAAAAAACATATCGTGAAGGCCTTTCCGTAAGGGATATTTGTTGTAGTGACAATAACCTTTTTTGTAAAGGGGAATATAGGAGAAGCCTAGACATAGGACTTTGTTGTTTGAACTTAGACATAGGGCAACACCTATAGAATCAAGAGGATTGCATGCTTAACTATCTAAGATAAATTGACCACAAAAATATAGAAGCAATTACTTAGACTCCTCAAGGTACTTTAATACAAAGGCTAAATAAGAGATAAATCCGATTTATGACACAAGGTAGATTGTGGTGAGCAATGTCAGTACAAACTATTGACATCTCTATTTAGGGGAAAAATGGAATTGAATCCTATGTTCTTGTAGTTATATATTATTTTTTTTATTACTAAACCATCTTCAAACTATTTTTTTGTCACCTTGGGTTGCATTTGAGAAACACTTTTTATTTAACTCTGAATTTTTCAAACAATCTCTTGGAATACGATACTTGGAATACTTTTCATATTACTACTTCTTGACAGTGTGCATTTGTACTTAGTTGAATTCTCTTTCAAAAGATTTTTTCTAAATAGCTCACACACATTTCGGTCATCACTTACAGAACAATCTCCTATCTGAAATAATTTAAGAATAATTCAAAGAAATTACAGGAGTAAAAAAATCATTAAAAACATAATCCAAGTCATATATATATATACAATTTTTTTTTTTGATTCAGTCATATATGAACACTTGGGTGGCAAGTAGCTTAGGCAGCATGGGCGATGACTAGGACAGCAGCAAAGGATCTTTTGAACTTGGGCATTTGGGAGCTTGGATCCATGATTAATATCGTTAAATATTAGATAGATGAATTGTAATTAAAGGAAATTATGGATAAACTGTGCGCTAAGAAATTAAATTAATATAACTGCTAGTAAGTAATTTATTACCACAGCGGGAGAGGTTTTTAGAATTAATTTATAACCTAATTCATGAGTAGGTATCAACTTAGAGGGTAATTATGTTTCGGTAATTAGGAGTTCTTAGTTATTGGCTCCGAGACTTCTCATTTATAAGTGTGACTTACCGAGCAAATATGACCATTTTTTTAATACTTCAACAACATGTAGAAGTAGGGATTTTAACCTCTGGTCTTTCGAATAAGAATATAATATTTTAACCAATTAAACTATAGCCGCGTTTACTAACCTGTAAACGTAATAAATCAAATGTAATTCATAAATGTGGGTTTCACTCGATTACGTTTGTTTGTGTTTAACGTGTTCCGCAATGAAAATGAGGTGTGAAACCCACCTTGGGATCTGTAATCCAGTCCTGTAATCGAATTACACCCAAAATTATCCTCAATCCAATTAAATAAATTTATTACGTGGGACCCACTGTACTTGTTGAGTGCATTTTACCTGAATTGTCCTTTCTCTCTCATCCATGTGGTGATTTTCCTCAATGTTCTCATTCCCATTGCTGAAACCTTTATCGATATCACTGACCATTTTTAATGTGAGTTTATTGGTATGGGTATGTAGTAAGCGGTAGAGATAACACGATTGTTTTGGCTTGACCATATTTTGATCTTGCCATTTTTAATGTAAGTTTATCAGTAAAGGTATGCAGTAAGCGGTAGTGATAACGCAATTGTTTTGGCCTAAACATATTTGATCGAGATGATGAGATCGATATCAAGATCAATGATATATATATTTTATATTTTGATTCGATAATATATGTTTTAGGTTAAATTATCAAAAATACCCCTGGACTATGGGGATGGTTTCAATTATACCCCTAAACTTTGAAAAAGTCTCATTTTAACCCTTGAACTTTGAAGTTTGTTTCAAAACAACCCTTGAAGGTTTTTTTCGTTAAATTTATGGACGAAAAATGACGTATTTGCATATGTTTTGACTTCTTTTTCACTGTATATGTTCAAATATGTTCACATAAGTAACAATACAAATGCAAAAACATCATTTTCCGAAATTGAATATAATGAGAAAGAAAAGCCTTTAAGGGTATTTTTGAAACAAATATCAAAGTTTAAGGGTGAAAAAGAGACTTTTTCAAAGTTTAGGGGTATAATTGAAACCAACCCCATAGTTTAAGGGTATTTTTTTATAATTTAACCTATTTTTTATGCAAGAGTTTTGGTTAGGCTAATCAAGACGATGAAATCAATATCGATAATATATATTTTTTATGCGACCATGCTATATTTTGATCTCATTTTTATGCGTGAGTTTTGGTAAGGTCGGTAGCGATAACACGATTGTTTTAGCCTAACCATATTTTGATCTGACCATTTTTAATGTAAGTTTATCGGTAAGGTATGCAGTAAGCGGTAGCAATAACGCGATTGTTTTGGCCTAACCATATTTTGATTGAGATGATGAGATTGATATCAAGATCGATGATATATATACTTTATATTTTGATTCAATAATATATTTTTTATGCAGGAGTTTTGGTCAGGTTAATTGAGACGATGAAATCAATATCGATAATATATATTTTTTATGCGTGAGTTTTCTTATAGCCTTGCTATATTTTGATCTCATTTTTATGCATGAGTTTTGGCCAAGCTATATTTTGATCGATGAGATCAGTATCAAGATGTTAATATATATTTTTTATATTTTGATGGAGATGAAATCGATAATATATAATTTTTTATGCATGAGTTTTGGCCAAACCATATTTTGATTGAGATGAAATCAATAATATATAAATTTTTTATTCGTGAATTTTGACCACGTCATATTTTGATCAAGATGATAAAATCGATATAGATAATATATATTTAAAATCGATATCGATAATATATATTTTTTAGTCTTGAATTTTGGTAGCCATATTTTTATTGAGATGATGAGATTGATATACATATTGGAAACACAATTAATTTGTTTATTATTAGGAAGACATAATTGTAATCATGCATATTTAGGAAGTTTGAATTGCCATTATCGATTACGATTGGTAAACAACGTCAAATGTAATTCTTCTTTATTATGGACCATTACATTCTTCCCACAATCCTATTACATTTACCCCACAATCCTATTACGTTTACTCCCAAATCCATTATAGATTGGTAAACACGCCCTATGTTCAATTTGACAACCAATATGAATCTAATAATCATTGGAGATTATAAAAAATCTACTTAGGGAGTGTTTGGGGTGAAGGGTTGGGTGAAGTGGAGTTCCACCCTTTGTTGGCTCAATGGCTTTTAAAACTCATTGTGTGCTCCACAACTTATTAACTCTAACTCCAACTTCTACTCAAACTTTCCATTGTAGGCCACACAACTTATTATAACTCCAACTCCAACTCCCCTTTGTAGGCCCCATAACTTTCCTCTCCCCTCTTTTCTTCACCCACCTCACTCTTACCTCCCTTTCTCTTCTCTCTTTTGTCAAATTACAACTCACATGTCACTTCACTATATTTCTCAATATAGTATTATCTCTTTTGTTTCTTATTCCCTATAAAACAAATAGTCACCAATTTTAACTTTGAGTTGCATAATTGAGAAAAATATAAAATCAATTTTTCTTCTAGTAGGTTTAATATTCAAATCTATATAATTAGTCTAGGTATTCAAATTTTCTTACATCATTTCTGTCTTCCTCTATGGATAGACTTTTTTGTATTATTATTTATTACTTGACTAAAAGGCACACTGTTCTTAAATAAGTATGAGTTAGGGCCTAATAATTATCTAACTTTGAAAAGTGCATATGAGTTGTAATTTGGCAATGATGATACATTGCTAAAGCTGCTATACATGGTTTTTTTTTTTTGGTAAAATACACTTTTGACTCAAAGGATTTTAACTCAGTTCCTATTTGGTCACATAATTTTCCAAACTCAACACTCTTGATCCTTAATGTTTGACTTTAGTTTCTATTTCTCTTTGAAATTTCAAAAGTGACATGTTTGATCTTTGAGATTTGAATTTGATTTTTAATTTATCTCTGAAATTTGAAAATCATTTTTGGTCCTTGAACTTTTATGAAAATAACAATTTAGTCTCTGAACTTTGATTTAAAACAATTTAGTCCTTGTACATTAAATTTTGTAACATTTTAGTCCTTTAACATTAGTAACTAACAATTTAGTCTCTATAATTTCAAATTTGTAACGACTTAATCCCTATCGTGAAAATTATTGTTAAGATTCAATGAGATTTCTTACATACGTAGAGCAATAAACTAAATAGGAATCCAATATTTTTATAAGCTACAAAGTCTAAATCGTTAAATAACAAAAATCGACATTTAATTTTGATGAAATTTTTTACGGTAGGGATTAAATCGTTACAAATTTGAAAGTACAAGGACTAAATTATGTTACATACTAAAATTCAGGGACTAAATTGTTACAAATTTGAAAGTACAAATACTAAATTGTTACAAATTTGAAAATACAGATACTAAATTGTTACAAATTAAAGTTCATGGACTAAACTACTACTTCCATGACAGTTTAGAGTCCAAAAGTATTTTTTAACCTTTATATTATAGAATGTTAACATGACAGTTAAAATGTGTTGATTAGACTTTGTTGATATATATTTTTTTAACGAGTTAATTTTTTTTTATACACTAGGACCAATTAGAAAATAATTTCAAGTTTTATAGACCAATTAGAAATTAAATTTAAATCTTGGGAACCAAACACATCACTTTTGAAACCTCAAGGATCAAACAGAAACTAAACTCAAATATCAATGACTAATAGTGTTAGGTAGAAAACTCAAAAACTGAATAGAAACGAAGTTAAAATTTCAAGGACCAAAAATATATTTTACTTTTTTTTTTTCTTTTAGAATCTTATTGATAAAGTTTACCTTCCTTGTAATGTCTATCCTAATCGCTAATTTGACTATTCGAGTCTTTTTGCCAACACTCAAGGTTTCAAATATCAATGTTTAAATGTCTTAAATTTCAAATTTATGAAAAGGTCAATAGAAATATCGATAAAATTTTGATGTTGATGGATATATATATATATATATATATAAATTTATAAAAAAAATATTTAAATTAACAAATAGGTATTTCACTATTTTTAAATAAATTAAAATTTCTTCCTAATATTTTATTGCTATTTTTTTTTTGTATTTCATCAAATTTTAACGATACAGAGAAAATGTCAAATCATGGGAATGTCTAACATATCGACACTCTACCACACAACACTCCTATCTCCCAAATCCCAAATCCCAAATTGTCATTCTGTGTGTTATAGCCTCACTGGATATGGTAGTAGAAGTCAACTTATTGTAATAACTTTCTTAAATATTTTGAAGAAAAAACGTGAGAATATTTTAAACCAATAGACAAAAAGTCTTATTTTCTCATTGAAGACAATATGAACTTTTAGAGGCCATTGGACCCATGGTATTAAATTTCCGTCGACATGTCGACATTTCCGTTGATATTTCCACATGTCCATGGATTCGACATCGACATAAGGGAGAATCGACATTTCCACTATACTGTACAAAATTGATGAAATATTAAAAAAAATAGTAAGAAAATGTAACTTAATGTGAATATAATATTGTAACAAGTATTTTAATTCATTTAAAAAGTGTAAAAATGTTCATTTATTAATTTAAATATTTTTTTTGAATTTTTTGTTTTTAAAATTTTTTCAGAAATATCCACCGACATCAACATTTTATCGATATTTCCATCGAAATTTTCATAAAATTGAGACATCGACATTTCCATCGACATCGACATTTTAAACCTTGAAGACCTACTAAAGTGTCCATAGTCATTAAATACTTCGAAGTTTTGAACCAAAACTTTTATTTTCATTTTAAAAATTTTGCATTTAAGAAATTGTAGGCCTAAACACTTTTGGTTTTTTCAACCAAATGTGGGGAACCCCAACCTTTTGCCTGAACTTTAATATTTTTTTAGAAATATTGATTGATTAATAACCTTCAATAGATGTACTTCTCCTTAGGCTCTTTAATGAGATTTATTATGCCTTTTATGGCACGTTTTAGTGAACTACGATGAAGGTTGATATCTATTCCTATGTTTTGTAGTGTAGACTTTTATTTACTATATTAAAAGGTGAGATCATTGAGAATCATCTTTTAAGATATTTTTTAGGTTAAATTACAAGGTTAGTCGTGCACTTTCAGGTTTGTGTCTATTTGGTCCTTAATCTTTAAAAAGTTTCTAATAGGTCCCTAAACTTTGAGATTTGTGTCCATTTGGTCCCTACACTTTAAAAGTGTCTAATAGGCTCTTAAACTTTTAATTTTGTGTCCAATAGGTCATTGAATTTTTAATTTTGTGTCTAATAGATCCTTGACCTATCTCGATGTTTTTTAAAACTCATGGACCTATTAGACACAAAACATAAAGTTTAAGGTCATATTAGATATACAATTCAATTTTATATCTAATAGATTAGTTAAAAATTTTGAATACGTTAGGGACCTATTAGACACAAAATTGAAAGTTTAGGGACCAATTAAACATTTTTAAAATTTAGGGACCTATTAGAAACAAAATTGAAAGTTAGGGACCAAATAAACACAAACTTGTAATTTAATATGTAAAAACACAAATTCTCTCTCCCATTTCTGTCTATTCTCTCTCTATTCTCATTCGGTTTTACTTCTTAAGCTTGATTTCTATAAAATCAAGAGAAATAGGCATAAAAGCTCACAAAATTATAACAAAACTAGCATAAATAATAGGTTATAAGATAGCATAATTGCATGCTATGAAACCCTAAGATAAAGAGTTCAACTACTCATGATCAGTATTACAAATTATAAACTCCATACCAATTCCATATTAAAAACTAAAAAATAGAGGGAAAGAAAGAAAGAACTATCGTCATGTGTCGATCTCCCATCTTCGTTGCTATCTCCACGAACTTGAACTTTAAAATACTTCTCTCGTGGTCTACCAAGATCCTCTAACTCCCTAAATAGTGTAGAAATCGAGCATAGGGTTGTGTCTCTTTAAATTATCTCCCTTTTTCACAGCCAAAAATCATATTTATAATCCTTGCAGCAAAGTTTAGACACTAGGGACACTGCAACCTAACGTGCATTGTAAATAAGGAAAAGAAGTGTAGCGTTGAGATGCTAAGGACGGAAACTCTAAGCGTTGAGCTCTCGTGCATATTTTGTGATAAAAGAGGCTTGCGACATGTTTTTCTGAAGCATTGAGACGCAGTCCTCACGAGTTAAATGGCTTGACAACAACATTTTGGGCATCTTGACGCTTTTAGGGTGTTGAGACGCTGTGCCCTCAGTTTTCTTGGTTCCATTCACATTCTCTCCTCATTTGATTGATCCAATTGATGCTAAATTAATTCCTTTTTCTCCATATAACTCCTAAAAGCTCGATTTTACTCCAAATGCTTGAAATCTACAAGATAACCAAATAAGATCGTGAAAGTACATAATAAGGCCACAAAACTAACAAAAACTAAACCCAAAGGATAGCACATTTTGTGTGCTATTAGCGCCTAGGTGCCAGCCCTTGGGTTTGCCTTTAAAATTAGGGTGCTTTGGCTGTCAAGACCCACCAAAATAAAATTGATATCACAAGTTTGTAGGACAAGTGGTACCAGGTCGAATCCTAAGGAAACCAAAGGGGGAGTTTTGGTTTTGATGAATAA
This sequence comes from Trichosanthes truncata, assembly GCA_033996785.1. NCBI lineage: Eukaryota > Viridiplantae > Streptophyta > Magnoliopsida > Cucurbitales > Cucurbitaceae > Trichosanthes > Trichosanthes truncata. Next base: position 27,246,367 of record JAWPNB010000004.1, on the reverse strand, counting down.
TGTAAAACTAGCAATAAACTTAAACAAAAATATTAATCTTACCAACTTTTTAATTCAAAGGTATGGTTGTATTCAATTGCAAAATTGATTAAAGGAATCATAAACAAATTAATCTTTTCATGCAAGAACTTAATCAACTCATTAAGAAGAGCATGAACGAGTATTAATCCCATAAGTTAATTGACTCTAACCGAGAATCACAGCCAATACTTATCACCTAACCAACTGGGTACGATAAAGTTCCATATTAATTAGATAAAAGCATTATGAATGATAGGAACACTAAGATAAACCAATTAAGTGAGATAGCTATACCCTAACCAATTTACTTCTTTAATTCCTAGAATCTATCATGCAAGCTATGTGATTATGGAAAAGACACAATAACCAATCCTATTGCTACAAATTTCAATCAATCACAAAAAATATTCGATCATTTGCCAAGTTTATAGAGTTTGTGATGGCCATGGAGTTTTGTTGAGCATTTCTTTTCCTATTTGGTCCTTGATTAGTCCGTTGGTCTACCATAGTTCTTCTTTTACGCTCGTTAGCTCTTTTCCTTTGACGACAAATTATTTCAATTTATGGGTAAAATTACTTTTCAGATACTTCAGATTCGCTCATACAAAATGCTCTACTTGGATAAGCTTAGCTCCAAGTAATTGTAACGACCCTACTTATCAATTTAGACTTCCTAGGGACGCTACCACATACATTCTACCATAATTTCAGAAATCTTTAACAAAGACACCAAACGATTCAATCATTTACTAATTAATCAAAAACTTTAGCTCGGGATCCCTTTATTTCAAAACATAAGAACAGATCAAAACATTTAAAATCTAAACAAAAAATATTTGCAGAACTCGACGGTTAAAAAGTCATGAGAAATAAATAAATACAATGCTAGCCTATAAGAGTTTGCGGAAATAAAACTCTTTTCTACGTCACCCATGGCCTCTGCAGCAACTACCAAGTCATTCGCCCATGATGCCCTTGCCTTTACCTGAAAAGAAAAATATTTTTGAAAAGGGTGAGTATATTACAATACTCAGTAAGTGACCTCACTGCTGGATCGGATATGCAAACACACACATAATGAGTTTTCGAAGACATTTTTTCTTTCCTTTAATGGGACCTAACTTCCTTTCATAGCATAAGCATTTTCTTAAAAATTTCCCTTCGGCTTTTAATGTGGACTATTAGACCCAACCTAACCTTGCCTTTCACATAGCCTCACAAATTCCTTTACATATAGCCTTGTAAGGCTCCTTTTCATATAACCTTTTTAGGTTCCTTTTCATATAGATGTACATCAATAGTGTTAGGGGGTAATTGCCACAGCCTTCGAAATAACTTTTATCATGAAAACATAATGTATGCATGAGGTCCCAAAGCATTTTAACTTTTTAATTTCATGATGCAACGTAAAACACAGTTCTCATATCATCATACATCATAAATCATACATGTAAAAACTCATTTTCACACATACAAGACATTTACCAATTCATCAACATCATGAATAACACATTTATAAAACTTTTATTTTGAAGGTAAAATTTTCTTTTCAGTTTAGTTCCCGATTTGCATTTAAGCATACCGGCGTAAAGTCCCTTACCTTGGAATCCAAAACGCTCAAATGCTCACCAACTTCTACTGCTTTAAACCTCGATCAAACGATTTAGGGCCTAATCCAAAGCCATCCTTAAGGTTAGAAAGAATTCCTAAAATCCATAACTAAATCCAAAGTTCATGATTTAATTGAACTCTCAAGTTTAATCTACCAGAAATCCAAAACTCCAAGGACCTTGAGACTACATAAAAAAAATCTTACCCAAAAGTCCTCGTTTACCAACTGATCAGCAACTCAAGGCGCAATGCTCATGACTTCAAAGCCGGATCGGAGTGGGTATCCTTAGAACACATCAAGGTCCATAAATCAGTCTTACCCATAACCCAAAAACATCAAGGAAACACGTAAAACTACTGCTTACCCACGTGAAAATGGGGCCGAAACGGTGCTGTGCAGTACCGAAATCGCCCAAAAAAAATGATAAGCAGCAGTGACGGGGTTCGGGTTGGTGGCCGGCGGCGACGTGCGACTGAGGCACGGCGAGCAGCGACAGATCCGAGAAGCTCGGTCCGGCTTGCAGATCTGCGCGAGCAGCGGTTTGGAGAGGTCTGCAGTTCGAGCGCGTGGGCGTGCAGCGGTCTGGCTTACGGTTCTGGGCGTCGATTTGCAGTGATTGGCGGTGTGGGCGAGATCTGCAACAGATCGGGTGGTGTTCGGCAGATCTGGAACGCGGCGGCGCGAGGTGGGGGGTTCGGCGGTGGTGGTTGTGAGACGGCAGGACGACGGAGCACCAGTGGCGGTGAGGAGCTTGCTTCTTCCTTGCTTCAATGGTGGTTTTCGAAAAACACAAAGGGAAAAGGAAGAAGATGAAGATGATGGCTGGCTTGGGAGTTGCTTGAAGAGCTTGGCTGACCTAGGGCTGCGTGCATAATAAAGTAATAGAGAGGGATAATTGTGGGCTAGGCTTCTCTTGGCTTGGGCTTGGCTAAAAGTCCCTTGAATTACAAGAATTCCCCCAAACTAAATAAATCCTATTTTTCCCTCAAATCTTCCCAAATTACCCTCAAATTCTCCAATTTCAATTTTGCTAATCCTCAAAATTAAATTCAATACAACCTTAAGCATAAAATTAACCTTACTATAAATTTAAAATTCAAAATTAAAGTCTTAATTAATACCTGAAAGTGCCGGTCGTTACAGTAATATCCCAGCTAAATTGAAAGGATCCTACATTCAAACCATTACAAAGAATTCAATTTTCAAAGAAACAAATCCCCGACAACATCGCCAAAAACTTACCAAGTTGGATAACTGGGGTAATAATAATATGTGTATGTGTGCAATGCAATATCATACGTTGAGTTTTATATAGATCATGTGTTCAATGTGTATGAAATTGATTTACAATGTTTGTCCACCCCGTGTTGAACCCAATTATAAACTCAATGCGAGCAAATAGTACTTGGAAGTATTCTAAGGTCGAATCCATGAAGACTTAATACTTCATGCAATTGATTTCTTATTAGTGCTGAATGAAATGGAGAGAAAAATAATGATAGGACAATTTACTGCTAAATCTTGAATGCAATGAAATAACAATAATTAATGAACATAACAATGCAATAGTATGAATGCAAGGGTACGACTCTAAAATCCCTTACTATACAATGTTCTTAACTGTACTAGCTAGCTGGTTACATCTTTCCAAGAAGCATGGATTGCTACTTATCCTAGTTTTTTTCAAGAAGGATGCTAAGCTCATCATGCAGTTATATGTCAATGCTCAACACAATGTTTTAGTTCCGACCCATTTTTCTTACAAGTGGTTATTTTATTTCTAAAATAACAAAGTGATTTTATTTTCACTCTTGTTTTCCTTGGACGATCCACACACCTTCACCCTTTTAGTATGAATGTATGCCTTTTCCTTTCTTGGTTGGCCAAACGACGAAGATTAGCAACGGAAGAATTATTTATAGCCATGAAAACTAGGAAATAATAATCAGTATCCTAGTTAAGGTTGAGGAATTTGCATACTAAGTTCATCAAAGTCATCCCTTGTGAAGATTTAGCTATTCATGGTACTAGAAACAACAAAGAAGGAAAATGTAAATGATAATAACACCATTTAATTATAAAAGTAAGACGCATAGATTACTACAGAAAATAACCATCCTCAGAATCTTTAACCAAAATGTACTGCTTAAATAAGATAAAAAATAGATAGAAAACAGATGGGAAGAATTTAGACAAACTAAAACAATTTTAATACTAAATACAACGGTTGAATTCCACAATCTTCGATCCTCAGGTTGATTTCTGCTATTTGCTTTAGAAGCTGAAGATTGAAGAAGAATTATTGTTGAAACAAGAAGAATAATATGAACTGGAGGAATTAGCCAACCCAATCTTCAACTTTCTGTGATGTATAAATAGATGCATTCAACTAATAAAAGAGTGACACGTTTGTGATGTTGGCTTTGGGCCATACTTCTACTGAACGCAAGTTGAAGATGTGGTTCATTAAGCTTTAGCCACAGTAGATCTTTGAGTAATGGTACAATGAGTTCATGCCACGTCAAATTCTTGAGCCCCGAACTAACTGATCTTAGGTAATGATTAGTTAATGTGACTGTTCTTGATCATGTACTGAATCTGGACAACATGGCTTCTTGTGTTGAAGTTTCGTTCTGATGCTCATTACTTTACATGCATTCCTCATGCTAGACGCAACTTTTTCCCATAGCAAAATTTTCTTTTAAGAACTTAGGAAAGGTTTTCAATCTTATAATTTTTTATTCAACTCAACGCATTCAAGATAGATAATAAAATTCCATTCAAAACCTATAGCAATGCAATTCAAACGCATGCTTCCTTCTACTCTCGGTGCAAGATAAGCTGAGTTTAAAGCTAAATAACTTGTATTTCTACAAGTTATTAGCTTTGAGTGAAGAAGCTCATTCATACTCATGTATTTTTGGACTCTAGAAAGGAGCTCAACATAAGTGGTATGCGCTTTCTTCCATAATTACTATAGGAAGGTTTCATCTATGAGCCCTGCTTCAATGACGTGAGTGCAGCTCCATCCGTGTAGCTTTCAATCTAGAGTGTTTCAGTATTGAATCGAAATACATACCTTCGCAATGTTTCGTTCTTTCCCTGTTTAATAGTAAGCAGATGGGTGGGAGGCTTTTTTATTTTTTTTTTATTTTTTCTGATCTTATCCTCCTAGAAATCTAGTGACAAAGACCCAAGCTAGTTTCCTGAAAGAAGATATGGACTTTCTTTTTAATTGTCGGAACCATTTTCGCACTAGCCCTATAAGAGTGAATTACAAGGATCTGCATTTAATCACATTTCAGACTCTATGAAGCTCGATCCATCATCGAAACATATCAAAGTGTTCAACGAGATCCTTCGATCCATCATCGACTTTCATTGTTGGTAGCTTGAATTTTGGGAGAACTTCCTCTTGCATTATCTCGTTGGTGAATGGCAGATCGACTTGTTCTATAAGGTTTTCTAGATTCAGCTTGTCATTGTCCAACACCCTCTTCATGTCACCTAATTGGCTCTAGATCCTTTGCATCTCGTGTACCGAGGGTCGACTTTTCATCTCCCCATCATTAAGCTTCTTTCTCTTCTGGTTGGTGAGGTCTCGCATGTCTAATGTCAGGTCAGTTTTATCGGCTTGCCAACCTTTCTAGTTGTGGAACAGTTGTGGCATGTGCGTTCACTTCAAGATACATATCTGACCTTGCTATAGTGCACAGTCCTTGTGCGGGTCCAATGACTGTTGGCATGGGATAGTTTTTCTCTAGGGCTGGGATGAACTAGTCTCCTGTCGTTATCTTCTAGGAGTAGCTTTTCAACTAGAAGTAGACCTCTAACTTTCGACTCTCCCTTCCCTTCAACGATTGGGCCTGTACCTTTAGCTAGGTCTCAGGTCACAGATTATCGATCTGGTTTCGATCTATCCTCTGGTCTACCACCTTTCGGTTGGTCCTAAAGATCCTTGAACATTGTCTCAATAACTGGATTAGTAATAGTATCACCTTGGCCCACCTACCCACATGTGGATCGGTCATCTTGGCTAGTAGTGGTACTACTACTAGAAGTAGTAGGTACTACTATTACATCTTACTGCCACCACCTTGGTTGACCCACCCACATGTAGATCGACCGCCTTGGCTAGTAGTGGTAGTAGTAGTAGTAGTAGTGGTACTACCCATACTATTACCACCTTGGCCGACACCCATATGTGGATCAGCCACCTTGGCTTTTGGCCTACAAGTGGGTCATCCAATTAGGGCCTACATATTGGTTTTAGGCCGATTATGATGGGCTTGGATTTCTTCTTATTCATTTTTGAAATCTTCATGATTTTCAAGTTTGGTCCAACTAGGTAAATTCATCCATAACAAGAAACAAATGGACTAAACGGAGATTGTATATGACACAGTTCAAAAGAGAAAATAGTAAGTGAAGAGCATCACGAGTTTTCATAAGACCTCGCCACTTATGAAAAAACAAGCACTAAGTTTAATTCTTTTTTTTAAGAGATTTTTCTTTTAGCCTTGTGATTATTGATCTCATGATATGCAAGCAGTAATTCACTAACATCTCAGCGATTTTATAGGTGTGTGTGATGAGTGAAGATAGAGATCAAAATGAAAGATTAATAGTATGAAATCATATTGTTAATTAATATGAAGAATTTAATTAATATTGTGTTAATCACCATGTCGCCACCTAACTGCTATCTAAAACGACACCACTTCGACAGTACTTTCAAAGCCAATTAGACCCGTAGTTGCACCTCATTGTTAGTGCCAAGATCAAATGAATATAGATATATATATATATATACATATATATATATATATGTATATATATATATATATATATATATATGTATATATATATATATATGTATATATATATATATATATGTATATATATATGTATATATATATGTATATATATATATAATGGTTGTTGCAATAATTTGTATATATATATATATATATATATATATATATAATGGTTGTTGCAATAATTTGTAAGAACTAAAATTTCATTTATTTAGGTTAAGTAAAAGTTTGACCCATCAATATAAGTTTGAACATGAAAAATCCTTCGCTTAACTATTGAATTTTTCGTTGGAAAGTGAAAGATATAATTTGATCTCATTTTCATTGCATTTTTTTTTTGGAATTGGTATTAAAAATAGAATAGTAGCATAATATAATATAAATTGTTTGAGATTGTACTAAATAATAATAATAATAATAATTTTCAAAATAATAATAATAATAATAATATTGTTAATAATAATAATAATAATTTTTTGGGTTTAAAATTCAAATTAAAACTATTATTTATTTGGATACCATAAACATCTCTCTTTTTTTTAAAATTTATATATTTGAATATCAACCACTAGAAGTATCTTTTGAAAATTGTAGTTAAAAACTGCTTAGACGCAAAAAGAGAGCACAAATAGAGATTAACCAACAATATAGATGACAAGAGATCAACAACAAATAACATTGGAAGAAAGGGTTGAGGTAAAATGAGATTTGAGAAAAAAAATACATGACTAGAGTTTTGAACACAAATCAATTAGGCCCTGTTTGATAACCATTTGGTTTTTTGTTTTTGGTTTTTAAAAAATAAACCTATAAATACTACTCTCACCTATGGTTTTACTTGTTTTGTCATATACTTTTTGCATATGTTTTCAAAAACCAAGCCATGTTTTGAAAACTAAAAAAAGTAGTTTTCAAAAACTTGTTTTTGTTTTTAGAATTTAGCTAAGAATTGAAATACTTCCTTAAGGGAGGTGAAAATAATTGGGAGAAAACAAGCTTAATTTTCAAAAACCAAAAATCAAAAACCAAATGGTTATCAAACGGGGCCTTAATTTTTAAATTATTATTAAACAACCATGGGGTTTAGACATGCCAACCTTAAACTTATCAACATAAGTCACTAACTCAATGCATTCGTCCACAGTTGTATCCAAAGCATCAACCATATGGCAAGTACTAACCTCATCAAGGTGTTTCAATGCCTTAAACATATTGAACACTACCTTTTCTTTATTTACGCGTAGAGTCAGAGTTCCTATGTGAACCTCGATCAGAGTGCGTCCTGTAGCCAGAAATGGCCTCCCCAAGATGATTGGGACCTCCGCATCTTCCTCCATGTCCAAAATAACAAAATCTACAGGGAAAATAAACTTATCAACTTTAACTAGAACATCCTCTAAAATACCTTTTGGGTACGTCAGAGAACGATCTGCCAACTGAAGCACTACGCTTGTCGATTTAAGCTCCCATGCTCCAATTTTCTTGAAAACACTAAGAGGTATTAAATTAATACTCGCTCCTAAATCACAGAGTGCCTTTTTTTATGTGAACACTACCAATAATACAAGGGATATTGAAACTCCCTGGGTCGTTCATTTTCTGAGGTAGCCTACTTTGAATGATAGCACTGCACTCAGCGTTCATATGCTCTCTTTCATCCTTTTCAAACTTCCTCTTGTTTGCTAGAATTTCCTTCATAAACTTCTCATAATTGGGTACCTATTCAAGCACATCAGCAAAAGGTATATTTATGTGAAGTTTCTTAAAATGCTCGAAAAATTTAGCAAACTCATCATCTAACTTTTTCTTTCTAAATCTCTTAGGATACAGAATTTCATTGGGAATAAAAGGTATAGAATTAGATAACTTCCCTAAATTAAGCTCCTGAGGTGCTTCCTCTTCCCCAGCTACCTCTTCATCGATATCATGTTCCTTTCTTGTGCTTGGCACATCTTCCTTCTTACGATCGGGCTCCTTCAGTTCTTTCCCACTTCTTTAGGATATGGTTGTACATTCCATGAGTTGGTCAGTAGGAATAACATGTAAATCACTCTTACCTCCTAGTACACTATCCAAGAGTGCTGCAATTTGCTTAATTTTATCTCCCATATCTTGGATTACCACACCTTGGGTTTCTACCTGAGCACGCATCAACATCACCGTATCGTTCACCATATGATAATTGCTCATGGTCTCCTCTAAAAATCTCTCCATAATTCCTTCAAGTGCATTTCTCCCAACATCTTCCGGCTTAACCTTTTTAACACAATTTCTTCCACCGTTTCTTGTTCTCACAACTGGAACATGCTCGGGACTAGGTTCCTCAGAGTCCTCCAGTCCTATCCCTGTCAATTTACTCAATGCCTTTGTTAGTGTTTCAACTTGGAATTTTAGAGCACTAACCTCGTTGGCTTCACAGACTCCCTTATGTGATGTAAAATCCTCTAACGGCCATTCGTAGCTTGTGATAGCCAACTCTTCTAAGAGGGCTCGAGCTTCCTTCACTGATTTAGCTAGAAAATTGCCTCCAACTGTAGTGTCAAGAGTAATTTTGTTAGTACGAAGCAACCCATTATAGAAAAGTTGTACCTGAAGCCAATTAGAAAATCCGTGTGGTGGGCACTTCTGTTCCCATGCCTCATAAAGCTGCTCCTCCTCTTTTTGCATGAACATGCAAATATCTGTCTGAGCTTCACTATCTTGGCAAAAGGCAAGAATTTTCTGAGAAACGCCTTTGTCAGCTCACTCCAAGTATAAATACCTCCAAGGGTTAAAGAATCGAACTAATCTCTCGCCCTATCCTGCAAAGAAAATGGAAACAAGTGTAAATTAACAGCATCAGAGCTAACATCATTAATTGTTACTGTCCCACTGATATCCAAAAACGTGTGCAGGTGATAGTACAGATCCTTAGATGGATGCACCCAAAATGCACTATCTCGAACCATATGAATTAGACTAGCCTTTAGCTCAAAATTGTCTGCAATGATGGGTGTGTACGCTATTCCAAAGTAGTCTACATGTAGCTCCGGCAGAAAATAATCTCGAATCGCCTTCTTTTCCTCATCCATGACTAACGAATTTAGATTACAAACGTTACGGAGCACCCTACAAAATTAAGAACAAGCAGAAAAACTCCACGAACGCTGGTAAACACCTTAATGCTCCACAAAGAAGCCACAGATCATCCAACCAACATATAACAAAGAAATAGAGAAAACTAATTAAAAACAAGAATAAAAACTCCTAAAGTAAGATCAGACACTTTTACTACAATATTAATTGAATTAACTGCCAATTCCCCCGCAACGGATCCAAAAACTTGATTGGTGTACACGCAAGCGCACGCGATCGAAGTAATATAAAGTGGTATGTGAGTACCAAGTATCGAATCCCAAGGGAATTTGAAAGGGTTAATCAATTAAATACCATTCTTAATCGCATCTAATTTTATTTAGGAAAACAAATCGCCAAAAGAACATGCACTGCAAAAGATTAAAAATAAGCAATAAAGGGATAAATGGAAAGAACACAAATGTAAGGGCCGAGTTTAGGATGTTAATCTCACCAATGGACCTTTTACGAGTTTAATGGGCATTTGTTATTAATTAAAAAATTTAATTGAATCTAAGGGTAATGTATCTTGGAATCCTCTGTCGAGCTCTTCCAAATCTCCAGTGTAATTGATTAAATTACGTGTCCATTTGATTAATTAATTCTCACCCGACATTAATGAACACTATCATCACTCCTAATTGATGTTCTTATCATTGTTGTGTCCAAACATCAATTATCATGCAATTTTTATGTACTCATTGTCAAGCAATAGCATAAATCAACAGTTCATTAACTCCTTGCTTAGGGGATTTAAAGCATTAAGAACATTGCATGAAATTAACAACGAATAATTAATCACAAATTCCCAATTAAGTTCAATTACATGGTCCAAAGGCTTAATTAAGCCCTAAACTCTACTATCTAGTCAAGGTACATCATACTTCAGTGCAGAACAACCAAATCCATCTTAAAACACTCAATCACAGTAGAGAAATATAGGAAAAATAAAGAAATAAACCCGTTACGCATCAATACACCGCTGCCGCTGCAATCTCCACGAACTCGACGTCGAATCTTCAAGATATCCGCTCTGAATCAACTCTCAATCTCTCTGCCTCTCTCCAATCATGGATTTGGGTCTAAAAATCCCCAAAATTTCCCCCCAAAAAATGATGAAGAATCAAAGTATTAGAAGGTGTAATCTGGACAGCGTTGCAACGCTATCTAGGGTAGCGTTGCAACGCTACAGACGGAACCTCATCTATTAGCATGTTTCTAGCGTTGAAATGCCAGATGGTAGTGTTGCAATGCTATCTTTCGGGTTTGTACACCAAATTAAGGCGTTGCAATGTCGTCCTCTCGACCGCAACAGCTTGTGCAACAACTCTTCTTATCCTTAGCTCCTCCAAAAGCTATACAATAGCTCCATCTTCACCATTTTACTGCAAATTCTTAATTCCGCTGTCACTTACTCAGATTCCTCAAATTAACAAATAATCGACATAAAAGCTCACATTTAAAGCGTAAAACTAGCTAAAATAAGGCATAAATATAGCACTAATTTAGTGCTATCAGTTCTCTCTAGGCCTTTTATTATGCTTGCTTCATAGACAAAATGTGTGCTTTCACGTTTATTTATGTTTAATTTGTAGAAATCGAGCAATTGGAGCAAAATCAGAACTTTTATCGAGATGAAAAAGAGCTAATTGAGCATTAATTTGAGAGGCCAAGTCAAGAGAAGATTGATCAAACCCAAAAACTTGAGAGGACAATGCCTTAACACCCAGAGAACATTAAGACTCCATGCCTACAACGTTTCAAGCCTCTCAACCCGCAAGGATAACATCTCGACGCCCCTGAGAGCGTCGAGATGCTTCAAATTTTCATGTTGCAAGTCCCTCCATCAAATTACAAGTGCACGCTCCTAAGATGTTGTCGTTCCGTCTGTACTATCGAGATGTTGCGTGTAGCATCTTGACGCTACATTATTTTTTCTTCTTTTATTTGCGCGACTGATAACTTTTATTCTTGCATTTAAATTCATCATTTTCATATGATTTTACTTTCAAGCACAAACCCCCCCTTAAGTTTGTTTTTGATTCATATTAAGAAAGACCAATACTAATTTTACACCTCATTGCATTCGATCTAGCCACTTTTACTACACATAATTGTGGCTTGGATTATAAATTTATTTGACGACCTTGACACAGCCAATCAAATTGGTGTCTTTTCTAGGGAGGAAATTTTTTTTGGTATTTTTCTTGTTTAATTTGGTTCTTGTTTGTTTGTCTGACCACTTTCCTTTGCTCAGTGCATGATTATTTGCTCCTCGCAAAAGGTAGATCTTCAATTTTTCTCAAAAATTTTGAGAGAGAATAGGCGCTTAAGGAAAAGAGCAAAGGAAGGCGATGGTGAGCCTAACGTGGAGTTCTACGTTGATCTCGACGAGATATCAAACTTAGAAGAGCAATCTGAAGAGTAGGAAATGGTCGAGCACACTCGAGCAACCGATAGCTCATTATTTGAACCAATAACTATTGTGCATCACCTACCCCGAAACGAAAGGTGAGTTTGAACTCAAACCCAGATTTATTCACTTACTCCCTTCTTTTCGTGGTAGTGTAGGTGAGAACCTGCATAAACATTTGAAGGAGTTTCATATCGTGTGCTCTGGGATGAAGCCAAACGGTGTGACGAAGAAGCAAATTAATTTGAAAACATTTCCCTTTTCGCTCAAGGACTAGGCCAAGGACTGGCTTTACTTTCTACCTCCTGGCTCTGTCACCATGTGGAACACCATGAAGAAGCTTTTCTTGGAAAAGTTATTTCCAGCTTCATGGGCCACGAACTTGTGTAAAGAGATTTATGGGATTACCCAAATGACTGGCGATAAGTTGCATGAATACTAGAAAAGATTCAAGAGGTTGTGCGCAAGTTTCTCGAATCACCAGATTTCGAACCAGTTGCTTATCACCTATTTCTACGAGGGCCTTTTGCTCACTGATCGTTCAATGATAGATGTAGTGAGTGGCAGTGCCTTAGTGAACAAAATGCCCATCGAAGTAAAGTAACTCATCTCGAACATGGCTGAGAACTCGTAGTAGTTTAAGACACGTGGATTATCTCTCTCTCTCACTCCAAGTCATGTAAAAGAGGTAAATGACTTGAAAACTTAGATTTCAAAACTAACCTCTTTAGTTAGACAAGCTCAGACTTCCAAAGCATATGGAGTGTGATCCATGGTAGGCCACACAATTGACATGTGCCCTCAATTGCAGCAAGGGAAGATGCCTAAAGTGAACGTCGTTCGTGGCTATGCAAGCAATCACCAGAACCAGTGCAACTACAATCCTTATTTGAATCTATACAACCCAGGGTAGAGGGACCACCCGAACTTTAACTATGGGAATCCTGAAAGATAGCAGAGAGCGCCCCGGTAGAATTACCATCCTCCAGCTCCAACACCTTCTCAGGCTCAACCATTGAGTTCAAGTATGTCTCTCGAAGACATAATTAAGAGCCTTGTTAATAGTTTTTAAAATTTCAGCAGGAAACACGCATAGGTGTACAGAGTCTCGGGTAAGCTATCAACCCAACAAGAGACATCCCACACCAAGAATGTTAGTGCATTGATCTTAAGGAGTGGGAATAAGGTGATGTCTGACCCCCCTATTCCCAAAGAAAAGAAGTTTGTAGAAGAAAAGATTGATAAATAAGAGGTTGATGAATAGAAGAAAAAGGAGCCTGCATCTCCCAAGAGGACAAGAGGTATAGTGTTCGATCCTCCCTTTAACCTTAATACTTACGTTCCTCTTGCTCCATTCCTTAGTGGATTGGAAAAACTAAAGGAGAAGGAGCAAGAGAAGGAAGTTCTTGAGGTTTTTAAAAGGTTGAGGCAAACATTCCTCTCTTAGAAGCTGTGAAGAAGGTCCCACATTCATAAAGTTTTTGAAGAAATGGTGTACAAGTAAAAAGAACTTACAAAAAGCGCAGAAGACGGCTAGTGCGAATGTTTCATCAGTAGCTCGAGGATCCATGCTTGAAAAGTGTAAGGACCTAGGTATGTTTATTCTTCCATGCACTATAGGAAGTAGAAAAATGGAGCATGCAATGCTAGATTTAAGTGCTTTTATAAATGTTCTGCCTCTTTCCCTATTTAAGGAGTTAAACTTGTTTGATTTGTATGAAACTCTTGTTTTAGTATAGTTAGGCAATCGTTCTTTCATTAAACCCCTAGGAATAGTTGAAAATGTCATAGTTCAAGTTGAGCATTTGATATTCCCTATAGACTTTTATGTGCTCGACATGGGTAGTAGGCCTAGGAATTCTTCTGCATCATTATTGTTAGGCAGACCTTTAATGAAGACTGCAAAAACAAATATCAATGTTGATGGGGGTTGTCTATCTGTTGTGTTCAATGGTGATAAAATTGAGTCTAATATGTTTAAGGATCTTGATAATACTTACGTTGTGCACTCCTCATGCAAGTTGGATGCTTTTGTTTTTCAAGGAGTCATTTAGAAGAAGAGGAGGTCCAAGAAGATGGTTTTTGTGTTGAAGAAGAATGATCTTGGTTGAGAAAGAGAGAAACGACTCTATCATGCAATCAACGTTAAAAATTTGAACTTCCTGGAGGCAGCCAGACTTTAAAATTTACTTACTTTTTGTGTTTTCTATTTGTGTGTCTTTAGTTTATAGTTTCTTAGTTGGTGTGCTGATTTTGTAGGTTGAAAAGTTGACCCAAGAATGGAGAAGATTTGATTTTTGGAAGGCTTCTACCCTCTCGCTGCCCACCCTATGAGCTTTGAATGTTAGGAGACTATTCTTGTTCCCTTTCATTTGTCCTTGCTTTATTTTGAAAACATTGAGGACAGTGTTTAGTTTTAGGTTGGGGGTAGTTTGTGTGATTATGAACTGTTGAGCTTATTTGTATTAATTGCTTAGCTTGTTGATTAAGTCCTTCAGCACTTGAGCTCGAACTTTTGATTGATCTACTGAGCATGTCTTTCTTTGATGAATTGAGATGAATATGATGATATGTTGAGCATGTTGAAAATCTTGAAAAAAAAATTCTAAGCTTTAATTGTGGATGAAGTGGTTGCTTGATGCATGATCATGACACTCTAGGATATGCTCACGTAGCTTGTTGTTTTCACTTTGATTTGAAGTTGAGACATTGTTTTGATTTGAACATTTACAAAAAAAATTATTTGATTTTCTTAAACACTTAAAGCACGTATTAGCCTCTCTTTTGTGGTTACGAAGGCCAAAAGTAGCTTTATGGGGGCTAGATGTTCATTGTCACCTCAATAGGCCATAGGCTAGCTTGAAAGTGATTTTTGCATAATAGTTTGTAATGCATTGCTTAGGAGAAAAAGAATGTGTTATTTGTCTATGAGAGAAAAGAAGGAAAAAAAAGTGAGCTTAAAAGAAAAAAAAAATTGTTCAAAAAGAAAGAGAAAAGAAAAGAGAAAAAAGAAAAAAGAAAAGAGCTTATAATGTGTATGTAAAAAGAGCTACTCTCATTGTGATCAGTTAGGTCATCCATTGAGCGAGTGCTCTAGATAAGGGTCCCTACAATGGGTGTGTGAAGATGCAAGTTTAGGGAGCTCCCGATTGATGTTTTTAGGCACAAGTGAAACATTTGCTTGCTTGATTGTTCTATGCTTGATAGTAAGTTCTTAGGCTAGTGTAGGGAGAAGAAGGATTTGAGGTCCCCATAAACCTACGTCGCGCCTGTAGGAACTACATTAGAAAAGGCTTATAGCACACACAAACTCAAGAATTGATAAGAAATCTTTTTAGCGTGTTTATGGATGGATAGTACGTGAGCAGTGCTTCTTCTTTATGCAAATTGATAAGCTATGTTGAGTATTGAGAATTGAGTCATGTATGATATGTCCACTAAATCTTTATGCTGATGTTTATGCCTTGCTCGAGAACTAGCAAGATTTAAGTTGGGAGTAATTTGATAGGACTCAGAAAGTCCCATTTTATCTAGCCTAATTCTTGTTAATTTAGAAAGTTTTATGTGCTTAAATGTTTATTTTGTAGGAAATTGAGTCTAAGGAACAATTTGGAGCAATTGTTGATCTTCGAGGATGAAACAAGCCGATTTGAAGGTCAATCAGACACCAAAGTGAGAAGAAGGACCCAAAATGACCATTCTAGCCTTGAAGACAGCATCGCAATGCCGCAAGACGCTACCCATGACAGTAGCTGCGAATTTAGGACAGCGTCTCGACGCTGTCCATAGTGTCTCTACGCTGCAATGCCCAGACATCAAGATGGTGGAGCAAGACTCTACGGAATGCTAGTCTTGTTCAAAACGGCGTCGAGACGTTGTCCATAGAGTCTCGATGCTGCCGCAATTTTATAAAAGCATTTTTTTGCCACTTTTAGGTCATTATCCCATTGTAGACAGTTGCCACTTTTTTTGCTCTCGCATTTACTATTCTTAGACACTGTATCCAGCTTTTACTTAGTTTAGCTTTCTTTTATTGATTCGGGAGTAGTCTTGAGGATGTGCGGCTAGACGTTTATGCTAATTCGAAAGCCATTTGTTCTTGAGATTTTGTTCTTAATTTCATATCGTACACTAATTAGCACGATTTTCTTCTCATTTTGATTATAGAACTGGGTTAGTGTGTTAGAAGTGACAAATCTCGCATGCTTATCCGTTCATTGCTAGCTAGAATTTCGATTACACCTTGTATCGTGTTCTTGCATGTTTAGTAGTGCCTAGGCCATTATTTACATAAATTTTGGGTGTACGCTCTCGTGTAAATCAATTAGGCCTTAGAAGTTAACCAACGCACAAATTAATCAGCTATCAAATTAGTTAAGGTGTCTTAATTGATCCTAAGCTTAATGCAATTGGATTAGGGGGTATGGAAGGCTATCGTGTCCATCCCTTTAAGTCAGTTTAGGACTAGTTTGATGCTAGGTTGAGCTAATTTAGTAAGAGATTAGAATTTTGACGGCTTTTTCGTTAAAATTGATTAGGTGTAATCATGTACGATGCATGTTTGGTGATCCATGATAGAAATTGTATGTTTAGACCCGATGACCGTTTCGGATTGGTGTACTTTGTAAGTTTAATTTTATTCCCACATTTAAATTCAACCTTTTTATGCACTTAATTTTACTTTCAAGCATACAACCCCCCTACGTGTGTTTTTAATCTAGATTAAGAAAGACCAATACTAATTTTACGTCTCATTGCGTTCGACCTGATCACTTTTACTACAAATAATTGTAGTTTGGATTATACATCTATTTGATAGCCCTGACGTAACCGATCACATGGACGGATCCAAATGATGTATTTTGGGGGGAATCAGACTTAAATAGTATACTTTAAGTTAAAAAATTATTATAAAAATATGATCAAAATTATTAGTAATCAAAACTCTATGTTATTGAACTCAAAATAAGCTAACAAAAGCATAACTCAATTGGCATAAAGTATGTGCTTGTGACCAAGAGGTCATGGGTTCGAATCCCTCACTTCAATATTGTTGAACAAAAAAAGCTCAAAATAATAATAATAATAATAAACAACACTATTTTATCTAAACTCTAAAAAATTACAAGTAATTGTAAATTTAGACCAAATATTAAGAAAATAGAAATTAAAAATAATTTTTTAAAATATAGTAAAATTATAATAAGTAAATCAATGATTATTGTTTATCACACCAACTATTACAATTATATATTCAACCAATATTTAAATTAATAATTAATTCATGCCATTCTATTATGGAATTATTTCTAAATTTAAAAAATGCTATATTTTTAATTATTTTTCTAAAATATGTTATCTTGTTAATTACTTGTAATAAAACTCACATATATATATAAAATATGTTAAATGTTAAATTAAAGGTTTAGTTCCCAAACTAGAGTGGTTATCTAATAGGTCTTTAAACTTTGAAGTGTTAGTAGGTTTCAGAACTTTCAATTTTGTGTTTAATATATGTCCTTAGCCTATTAGATTTTTAAAAAAAAATTAAGATCTTATTAGACCCAAAATTGAAAGGTTGTGGTCTTACTAAATTAAAAAGTTGTGGAATTACTAGACACAAAATTGAAAGGTTAATGTCTTATTAGTGAAAATTTGGAGACATCTTATATATTTTGAAAGTTCACGAATCTACTAGACACGTACAATTGAAAATTTAAAATCTATTATACACAACTCTAAAAGTTCAGAGACTAAAGTTATAATTTAACCTATATTTAAAAAAAATGGAGTTAATCTAATTAAATATTTTAAAAATTCTTTAAAAAATGACAAATTCTGTTTTAAAAACCTATTAACCTTTTCATAAAACAATTTACAAATATAAAAGGTTAAAACGTATATATATAAAAGAAGTTAAATGATGGACACCTTTGGTACCAGAGGAACAAAACAAAAAGGAGAAAAATAAGATAGAACAAGAAGCTTATTGAGTTAGGAACAATAAAGACGATGGAGTTGGAGTTGCTTGAATGAAAGGAAAGAGAAGAAGAATGGCTAAAGAAGACAAACGATGGAGTTACTCAAACGAACGAAAGAGAAGACACCTAATTAAGACTTCGAGAGAAAAAAACATATCGTGAAGGCCTTTCCGTAAGGGATATTTGTTGTAGTGACAATAACCTTTTTTGTAAAGGGGAATATAGGAGAAGCCTAGACATAGGACTTTGTTGTTTGAACTTAGACATAGGGCAACACCTATAGAATCAAGAGGATTGCATGCTTAACTATCTAAGATAAATTGACCACAAAAATATAGAAGCAATTACTTAGACTCCTCAAGGTACTTTAATACAAAGGCTAAATAAGAGATAAATCCGATTTATGACACAAGGTAGATTGTGGTGAGCAATGTCAGTACAAACTATTGACATCTCTATTTAGGGGAAAAACGGAATTGAATCCTATGTTCTTGTAGTTATATATTATTTTTTTTATTACTAAACCATCTTCAAACTATTTTTTTGTCACCTTGGGTTGCATTTGAGAAACGCTTTTTATTTAACTCTGAATTTTTCAAACAATCTCTTGGAATACGATACTTGGAATACTTTTCATATTACTACTTCTTGACAGTGTGCATTTGTACTTAGTTGAATTCTCTTTCAAAAGATTTTTTCTAAATAGCTCACACACATTTCGGTCATCACTTACAGAACAATCTCCTATCTGAAATAATTTAAGAATAATTCAAAGAAATTACAGGAGTAAAAAAATCATTAAAAACATAATCCAAGTCATATATATATATACAATTTTTTTTTTTGATTCAGTCATATATGAACACTTGGGTGGCAAGTAGCTTAGGCAGCATGGGCGATGACTAGGACAGCAGCAAAGGATCTTTTGAACTTGGGCATTTGGGAGCTTGGATCCATGATTAATATCGTTAAATATTAGATAGATGAATTGTAATTAAAGGAAATTATGGATAAACTGTGCGCTAAGAAATTAAATTAATATAACTGCTAGTAAGTAATTTATTACCACAGCGGGAGAGGTTTTTAGAATTAATTTATAACCTAATTCATGAGTAGGTATCAACTTAGAGGGTAATTATGTTTCGGTAATTAGGAGTTCTTAGTTATTGGCTCCGAGACTTCTCATTTATAAGTGTGACTTACCGAGCAAATATGACCATTTTTTTAATACTTCAACAACATGTAGAAGTAGGGATTTTAACCTCTGGTCTTTCGAATAAGAATATAATATTTTAACCAATTAAACTATAGCCGCGTTTACTAACCTGTAAACGTAATAAATCAAATGTAATTCATAAATGTGGGTCTCACTCGATTACGTTTGTTTGTGTTTAACGTGTTCCGCAATGAAAATGAGGTGTGAAACCCACCTTGGGATCTGTAATCCAGTCCTGTAATCGAATTACACCCAAAATTATCCTCAATCCAATTAAATAAATTTATTACGTGGGACCCACTGTACTTGTTGAGTGCATTTTACCTGAATTGTCCTTTCTCTCTCATCCATGTGGTGATTTTCCTCAATGTTCTCATTCCCATTGCTGAAACCTTTATCGATATCACTGACCATTTTTAATGTGAGTTTATTGGTATGGGTATGTAGTAAGCGGTAGAGATAACACGATTGTTTTGGCTTGACCATATTTTGATCTTGCCATTTTTAATGTAAGTTTATCAGTAAAGGTATGCAGTAAGCGGTAGTGATAACGCAATTGTTTTGGCCTAAACATATTTGATCGAGATGATGAGATCGATATCAAGATCAATGATATATATATTTTATATTTTGATTCGATAATATATGTTTTAGGTTAAATTATCAAAAATACCCCTGGACTATGGGGTTGGTTTCAATTATACCCCTAAACTTTGAAAAAGTCTCATTTTAACCCTTGAACTTTGAAGTTTGTTTCAAAACAACCCTTGAAGGTTTTTTTCGTTAAATTTATGGACGAAAAATGACGTATTTGCATATGTTTTGACTTCTTTTTCACTGTATATGTTCAAATATGTTCACATAAGTAACAATACAAATGCAAAAACATCATTTTCCGAAATTGAATATAATGAGAAAGAAAAGCCTTTAAGGGTATTTTTGAAACAAATATCAAAGTTTAAGGGTGAAAAAGAGACTTTTTCAAAGTTTAGGGGTATAATTGAAACCAACCCCATAGTTTAAGGGTATTTTTTTATAATTTAACCTATTTTTTATGCAAGAGTTTTGGTTAGGCTAATCAAGACGATGAAATCAATATCGATAATATATATTTTTTATGCGACCATGCTATATTTTGATCTCATTTTTATGCGTGAGTTTTGGTAAGGTCGGTAGCGATAACACGATTGTTTTAGCCTAACCATATTTTGATCTGACCATTTTTAATGTAAGTTTATCGGTAAGGTATGCAGTAAGCGGTAGCAATAACGCGATTGTTTTGGCCTAACCATATTTTGATTGAGATGATGAGATTGATATCAAGATCGATGATATATATACTTTATATTTTGATTCAATAATATATTTTTTATGCAGGAGTTTTGGTCAGGTTAATTGAGACGATGAAATCAATATCGATAATATATATTTTTTATGGGTGAGTTTTCTTATAGCCTTGCTATATTTTGATCTCATTTTTATGCATGAGTTTTGGCCAAGCTATATTTTGATCGATGAGATCAGTATCAAGATGTTAATATATATTTTTTATATTTTGATGG
Source organism: Trichosanthes truncata (assembly GCA_033996785.1). Classification (NCBI taxonomy): domain Eukaryota; kingdom Viridiplantae; phylum Streptophyta; class Magnoliopsida; order Cucurbitales; family Cucurbitaceae; genus Trichosanthes; species Trichosanthes truncata. Next base: position 27,225,631 of record JAWPNB010000004.1, on the reverse strand, counting down.
AGATGAAATCGATAATATATAATTTTTTATGCGTGAGTTTTGGCCAAACCATATTTTGATTGAGATGAAATCAATAATATATAAATTTTTTATTCGTGAATTTTGACCACGTCATATTTTGATCAAGATGATAAAATCGATATAGATAATATATATTTAAAATCGATATCGATAATATATATTTTTTAGTCTTGAATTTTGGTAGCCATATTTTTATTGAGATGATGAGATTGATATACATATTGGAAACACAATTAATTTGTTTATTATTAGGAAGACATAATTGTAATCATGCATATTTAGGAAGTTTGAATTGCCATTATCGATTACGATTGGTAAACAACGTCAAATGTAATTCTTCTTTATTATGGACCATTACATTCTTCCCACAATCCTATTACATTTACCCCACAATCCTATTACGTTTACTACCAAATCCATTATAGATTGGTAAACACGCCCTATGTTCAATTTGACAACCAATATGAATCTAATAATCATTGGAGATTATAAAAAATCTACTTAGGGAGTGTTTGGGGTGAAGGGTTGGGTGAAGTGGAGTTCCACCCTTTGTTGGCTCAATGGCTTTTAAAACTCATTGTGTGCTCCACAACTTATTAACTCTAACTCCAACTTCTACTCAAACTTTCCATTGTAGGCCACACAACTTATTATAACTCCAACTCCAACTCCCCTTTGTAGGCCCCATAACTTTCCTCTCCCCTCTTTTCTTCACCCACCTCACTCTTACCTCCCTTTCTCTTCTCTCTTTTGTCAAATTACAACTCACATGTCACTTCACTATATTTCTCAATATAGTATTATCTCTTTTGTTTCTTATTCCCTATAAAACAAATAGTCACCAATTTTAACTTTGAGTTGCATAATTGAGAAAAATATAAAATCAATTTTTCTTCTAGTAGGTTTAATATTCAAATCTATATAATTAGTCTAGGTATTCAAATTTTCTTACATCATTTCTGTCTTCCTCTATGGATAGACTTTTTTGTATTATTATTTATTACTTGACTAAAAGGCACACTGTTCTTAAATAAGTATGAGTTAGGGCCTAATAATTATCTAACTTTGAAAAGTGCATATGAGTTGTAATTTGGCAATGATGATACATTGCTAAAGCTGCTATACATGGTTTTTTTTTTTTGGTAAAATACACTTTTGACTCAAAGGATTTTAACTCAGTTCCTATTTGGTCACATAATTTTCCAAACTCAACACTCTTGATCCTTAATGTTTGACTTTAGTTTCTATTTCTCTTTGAAATTTCAAAAGTGACATGTTTGATCTTTGAGATTTGAATTTGATTTTTAATTTATCTCTGAAATTTGAAAATCATTTTTGGTCCTTGAACTTTTATGAAAATAACAATTTAGTCTCTGAACTTTGATTTAAAACAATTTAGTCCTTGTACATTAAATTTTGTAACATTTTAGTCCTTTAACATTAGTAACTAACAATTTAGTCTCTATAATTTCAAATTTGTAACGACTTAATCCCTATCGTGAAAATTATTGTTAAGATTCAATGAGATTTCTTACATACGTAGAGCAATAAACTAAATAGGAATCCAATATTTTTATAAGCTACAAAGTCTAAATCGTTAAATAACAAAAATCGACATTTAATTTTGATGAAATTTTTTACGGTAGGGATTAAATCGTTACAAATTTGAAAGTACAAGGACTAAATTATGTTACATACTAAAATTCAGGGACTAAATTGTTACAAATTTGAAAGTACAAATACTAAATTGTTACAAATTTGAAAATACAGATACTAAATTGTTACAAATTAAAGTTCATGGACTAAACTACTACTTCCATGACAGTTTAGAGTCCAAAAGTATTTTTTAACCTTTATATTATAGAATGTTAACATGACAGTTAAAATGTGTTGATTAGACTTTGTTGATATATATTTTTTTAACGAGTTAATTTTTTTTTATACACTAGGACCAATTAGAAAATAATTTCAAGTTTTATAGACCAATTAGAAATTAAATTTAAATCTTGGGAACCAAACACATCACTTTTGAAACCTCAAGGATCAAACAGAAACTAAACTCAAATATCAATGACTAATAGTGTTAGGTAGAAAACTCAAAAACTGAATAGAAACGAAGTTAAAATTTCAAGGACCAAAAATATATTTTACTTTTTTTTTTTCTTTTAGAATCTTATTGATAAAGTTTACCTTCCTTGTAATGTCTATCCTAATCGCTAATTTGACTATTCGAGTCTTTTTGCCAACACTCAAGGTTTCAAATATCAATGTTTAAATGTCTTAAATTTCAAATTTATGAAAAGGTCAATAGAAATATCGATAAAATTTTGATGTTGATGGATATATATATATATATATATATAAATTTATAAAAAAAATATTTAAATTAACAAATAGGTATTTCACTATTTTTAAATAAATTAAAATTTCTTCCTAATATTTTATTGCTATTTTTTTTTTGTATTTCATCAAATTTTAACGATACAGAGAAAATGTCAAATCATGGGAATGTCTAACATATCGACACTCTACCACACAACACTCCTATCTCCCAAATCCCAAATCCCAAATTGTCATTCTGTGTGTTATAGCCTCACTGGATATGGTAGTAGAAGTCAACTTATTGTAATAACTTTCTTAAATATTTTGAAGAAAAAACGTGAGAATATTTTAAACCAATAGACAAAAAGTCTTATTTTCTCATTGAAGACAATATGAACTTTTAGAGGCCATTGGACCCATGGTATTAAATTTCCGTCGACATGTCGACATTTCCGTTGATATTTCCACATGTCCATGGATTCGACATCGACATAAGGGAGAATCGACATTTCCACTATACTGTACAAAATTGATGAAATATTAAAAAAAATAGTAAGAAAATGTAACTTAACGTGAATATAATATTGTAACAAGTATTTTAATTCATTTAAAAAGTGTAAAAATGTTCATTTATTAATTTAAATATTTTTTTTGAATTTTTTGTTTTTAAAATTTTTTCAGAAATATCCACCGACATCAACATTTTATCGATATTTCCATCGAAATTTTCATAAAATTGAGACATCGACATTTCCATCGACATCGACATTTTAAACCTTGAAGACCTACTAAAGTGTCCATAGTCATTAAATACTTCGAAGTTTTGAACCAAAACTTTTATTTTCATTTTAAAAATTTTGCATTTAAGAAATTGTAGGCCTAAACACTTTTGGTTTTTTCAACCAAATGTGGGGAACCCCAACCTTTTGCCTGAACTTTAATATTTTTTTAGAAATATTGATTGATTAATAACCTTCAATAGATGTACTTCTCCTTAGGCTCTTTAATGAGATTTATTATGCCTTTTATGGCACGTTTTAGTGAACTACGATGAAGGTTGATATCTATTCCTATGTTTTGTAGTGTAGACTTTTATTTACTATATTAAAAGGTGAGATCATTGAGAATCATCTTTTAAGATATTTTTTAGGTTAAATTACAAGGTTAGTCGTGCACTTTCAGGTTTGTGTCTATTTGGTCCTTAATCTTTAAAAAGTTTCTAATAGGTCCCTAAACTTTGAGATTTGTGTCCATTTGGTCCCTACACTTTAAAAGTGTCTAATAGGCTCTTAAACTTTTAATTTTGTGTCCAATAGGTCATTGAATTTTTAATTTTGTGTCTAATAGATCCTTGACCTATCTCGATGTTTTTTAAAACTCATGGACCTATTAGACACAAAACATAAAGTTTAAGGTCATATTAGATATACAATTCAATTTTATATCTAATAGATTAGTTAAAAATTTTGAATACGTTAGGGACCTATTAGACACAAAATTGAAAGTTTAGGGACCAATTAAACATTTTTAAAATTTAGGGACCTATTAGAAACAAAATTGAAAGTTAGGGACCAAATAAACACAAACTTGTAATTTAATATGTAAAAACACAAATTCTCTCTCCCATTTCTGTCTATTCTCTCTCTATTCTCATTCGGTTTTACTTCTTAAGCTTGATTTCTATAAAATCAAGAGAAATAGGCATAAAAGCTCACAAAATTATAACAAAACTAGCATAAATAATAGGTTATAAGATAGCATAATTGCATGCTATGAAACCCTAAGATAAAGAGTTCAACTACTCATGATCAGTATTACAAATTATAAACTCCATACCAATTCCATATTAAAAACTAAAAAATAGAGGGAAAGAAAGAAAGAACTATCGTCATGTGTCGATCTCCCATCTTCGTTGCTATCTCCACGAACTTGAACTTTAAAATACTTCTCTCGTGGTCTACCAAGATCCTCTAACTCCCTAAATAGTGTAGAAATCGAGCATAGGGTTGTGTCTCTTTAAATTATCTCCCTTTTTCACAGCCAAAAATCATATTTATAATCCTTGCAGCAAAGTTTAGACACTAGGGACACTGCAACCTAACGTGCATTGTAAATAAGGAAAAGAAGTGTAGCGTTGAGATGCTAAGGACGGAAACTCTAAGCGTTGAGCTCTCGTGCATATTTTGTGATAAAAGAGGCTTGCGACATGTTTTTCTGAAGCATTGAGACGCAGTCCTCACGAGTTAAATGGCTTGACAACAACATTTTGGGCATCTTGACGCTTTTAGGGTGTTGAGACGCTGTGCCCTCAGTTTTCTTGGTTCCATTCACATTCTCTCCTCATTTGATTGATCCAATTGATGCTAAATTAATTCCTTTTTCTCCATATAACTCCTAAAAGCTCGATTTTACTCCAAATGCTTGAAATCTACAAGATAACCAAATAAGATCGTGAAAGTACATAATAAGGCCACAAAACTAACAAAAACTAAACCCAAAGGATAGCACATTTTGTGTGCTATTAGCGCCTAGGTGCCAGCCCTTGGGTTTGCCTTTAAAATTAGGGTGCTTTGGCTGTCAAGACCCACCAAAATAAAATTGATATCACAAGTTTGTAGGACAAGTGGTACCAGGTCGAATCCTAAGGAAACCAAAGGGGGAGTTTTGGTTTTGATGAATAATGTAAAACTAGCAATAAACTTAAACAAAAATATTAATCTTACCAACTTTTTAATTCAAAGGTATGGTTGTATTCAATTGCAAAATTGATTAAAGGAATCATAAACAAATTAATCTTTTCATGCAAGAACTTAATCAACTCATTAAGAAGAGCATGAACGAGTATTAATCCCATAAGTTAATTGACTCTAACCGAGAATCACAGCCAATACTTATCACCTAACCAACTGGGTACGATAAAGTTCCATATTAATTAGATAAAAGCATTATGAATGATAGGAACACTAAGATAAACCAATTAAGTGAGATAGCTATACCCTAACCAATTTACTTCTTTAATTCCTAGAATCTATCATGCAAGCTATGTGATTATGGAAAAGACACAATAACCAATCCTATTGCTACAAATTTCAATCAATCACAAAAAATATTCGATCATTTGCCAAGTTTATAGAGTTTGTGATGGCCATGGAGTTTTGTTGAGCATTTCTTTTCCTATTTGGTCCTTGATTAGTCCGTTGGTCTACCATAGTTCTTCTTTTACGCTCGTTAGCTCTTTTCCTTTGACGACAAATTATTTCAATTTATGGGTAAAATTACTTTTCAGATACTTCAGATTCGCTCATACAAAATGCTCTACTTGGATAAGCTTAGCTCCAAGTAATTGTAACGACCCTACTTATCAATTTAGACTTCCTAGGGACGCTACCACATACATTCTACCATAATTTCAGAAATCTTTAACAAAGACACCAAACGATTCAATCATTTACTAATTAATCAAAAACTTTAGCTCGGGATCCCTTTATTTCAAAACATAAGAACAGATCAAAACATTTAAAATCTAAACAAAAAATATTTGCAGAACTCGACGGTTAAAAAGTCATGAGAAATAAATAAATACAATGCTAGCCTATAAGAGTTTGCGGAAATAAAACTCTTTTCTACGTCACCCATGGCCTCTGCAGCAACTACCAAGTCATTCGCCCATGATGCCCTTGCCTTTACCTGAAAAGAAAAATATTTTTGAAAAGGGTGAGTATATTACAATACTCAGTAAGTGACCTCACTGCTGGATCGGATATGCAAACACACACATAATGAGTTTTCGAAGACATTTTTTCTTTCCTTTAATGGGACCTAACTTCCTTTCATAGCATAAGCATTTTCTTAAAAATTTCCCTTCGGCTTTTAATGTGGACTATTAGACCCAACCTAACCTTGCCTTTCACATAGCCTCACAAATTCCTTTACATATAGCCTTGTGAGGCTCCTTTTCATATAACCTTTTTAGGTTCCTTTTCATATAGATGTACATCAATAGTGTTAGGGGGTAATTGCCACAGCCTTCGAAATAACTTTTATCATGAAAACATAATGTATGCATGAGGTCCCAAAGCATTTTAACTTTTTAATTTCATGATGCAACGTAAAACACAGTTCTCATATCATCATACATCATAAATCATACATGTAAAAACTCATTTTCACACATACAAGACATTTACCAATTCATCAACATCATGAATAACACATTTATAAAACTTTTATTTTGAAGGTAAAATTTTCTTTTCAGTTTAGTTCCCGATTTGCATTTAAGCATACCGGCGTAAAGTCCCTTACCTTGGAATCCAAAACGCTCAAATGCTCACCAACTTCTACTGCTTTAAACCTCGATCAAACGATTTAGGGCCTAATCCAAAGCCATCCTTAAGGTTAGAAAGAATTCCTAAAATCCATAACTAAATCCAAAGTTCATGATTTAATTGAACTCTCAAGTTTAATCTACCAGAAATCCAAAACTCCAAGGACCTTGAGACTACATAAAAAAAATCTTACCCAAAAGTCCTCGTTTACCAACTGATCAGCAACTCAAGGCGCAATGCTCATGACTTCAAAGCCGGATCGGAGTGGGTATCCTTAGAACACATCAAGGTCCATAAATCAGTCTTACCCATAACCCAAAAACATCAAGGAAACACGTAAAACTACTGCTTACCCACGTGAAAATGGGGCCGAAACGGTGCTGTGCAGTACCGAAATCGCCCAAAAAAAATGATAAGCAGCAGTGACGGGGTTCGGGTTGGTGGCCGGCGGCGACGTGCGACTGAGGCACGGCGAGCAGCGACAGATCCGAGAAGCTCGGTCCGGCTTGCAGATCTGCGCGAGCAGCGGTTTGGAGAGGTCTGCAGTTCGAGCGCGTGGGCGTGCAGCGGTCTGGCTTACGGTTCTGGGCGTCGATTTGCAGTGATTGGCGCGTGTGGGCGAGATCTGCAACAGATCGGGTGGTGTTCGGCAGATCTGGAACGCGGCGGCGCGAGGTGGGGGGTTCGGCGGTGGTGGTTGTGAGACGGCAGGACGACGGAGCACCAGTGGCGGTGAGGAGCTTGCTTCTTCCTTGCTTCAATGGTGGTTTTCGAAAAACACAAAGGGAAAAGGAAGAAGATGAAGATGATGGCTGGCTTGGGAGTTGCTTGAAGAGCTTGGCTGACCTAGGGCTGCGTGCATAATAAAGTAATAGAGAGGGATAATTGTGGGCTAGGCTTCTCTTGGCTTGGGCTTGGCTAAAAGTCCCTTGAATTACAAGAATTCCCCCAAACTAAATAAATCCTATTTTTCCCTCAAATCTTCCCAAATTACCCTCAAATTCTCCAATTTCAATTTTGCTAATCCTCAAAATTAAATTCAATACAACCTTAAGCATAAAATTAACCTTACTATAAATTTAAAATTCAAAATTAAAGTCTTAATTAATACCTGAAAGTGCCGGTCGTTACAGTAATATCCCAGCTAAATTGAAAGGATCCTACATTCAAACCATTACAAAGAATTCAATTTTCAAAGAAACAAATCCCCGACAACATCGCCAAAAACTTACCAAGTTGGATAACTGGGGTAATAATAATATGTGTATGTGTGCAATGCAATATCATACGTTGAGTTTTATATAGATCATGTGTTCAATGTGTATGAAATTGATTTACAATGTTTGTCCACCCCGTGTTGAACCCAATTATAAACTCAATGCGAGCAAATAGTACTTGGAAGTATTCTAAGGTCGAATCCATGAAGACTTAATACTTCATGCAATTGATTTCTTATTAGTGCTGAATGAAATGGAGAGAAAAATAATGATAGGACAATTTACTGCTAAATCTTGAATGCAATGAAATAACAATAATTAATGAACATAACAATGCAATAGTATGAATGCAAGGGTACGACTCTAAAATCCCTTACTATACAATGTTCTTAACTGTACTAGCTAGCTGGTTACATCTTTCCAAGAAGCATGGATTGCTACTTATCCTAGTTTTTTTCAAGAAGGATGCTAAGCTCATCATGCAGTTATATGTCAATGCTCAACACAATGTTTTAGTTCCGACCCATTTTTCTTACAAGTGGTTATTTTATTTCTAAAATAACAAAGTGATTTTATTTTCACTCTTGTTTTCCTTGGACGATCCACACACCTTCACCCTTTTAGTATGAATGTATGCCTTTTCCTTTCTTGGTTGGCCAAACGACGAAGATTAGCAACGGAAGAATTATTTATAGCCATGAAAACTAGGAAATAATAATCAGTATCCTAGTTAAGGTTGAGGAATTTGCATACTAAGTTCATCAAAGTCATCCCTTGTGAAGATTTAGCTATTCATGGTACTAGAAACAACAAAGAAGGAAAATGTAAATGATAATAACACCATTTAATTATAAAAGTAAGACGCATAGATTACTACAGAAAATAACCATCCTCAGAATCTTTAACCAAAATGTACTGCTTAAATAAGATAAAAAATAGATAGAAAACAGATGGGAAGAATTTAGACAAACTAAAACAATTTTAATACTAAATACAACGGTTGAATTCCACAATCTTCGATCCTCAGGTTGATTTCTGCTATTTGCTTTAGAAGCTGAAGATTGAAGAAGAATTATTGTTGAAACAAGAAGAATAATATGAACTGGAGGAATTAGCCAACCCAATCTTCAACTTTCTGTGATGTATAAATAGATGCATTCAACTAATAAAAGAGTGACACGTTTGTGATGTTGGCTTTGGGCCATACTTCTACTGAACGCAAGTTGAAGATGTGGTTCATTAAGCTTTAGCCACAGTAGATCTTTGAGTAATGGTACAATGAGTTCATGCCACGTCAAATTCTTGAGCCCCGAACTAACTGATCTTAGGTAATGATTAGTTAATGTGACTGTTCTTGATCATGTACTGAATCTGGACAACATGGCTTCTTGTGTTGAAGTTTCGTTCTGATGCTCATTACTTTACATGCATTCCTCATGCTAGACGCAACTTTTTCCCATAGCAAAATTTTCTTTTAAGAACTTAGGAAAGGTTTTCAATCTTATAATTTTTTATTCAACTCAACGCATTCAAGATAGATAATAAAATTCCATTCAAAACCTATAGCAATGCAATTCAAACGCATGCTTCCTTCTACTCTCGGTGCAAGATAAGCTGAGTTTAAAGCTAAATAACTTGTATTTCTACAAGTTATTAGCTTTGAGTGAAGAAGCTCATTCATACTCATGTATTTTTGGACTCTAGAAAGGAGCTCAACATAAGTGGTATGCGCTTTCTTCCATAATTACTATAGGAAGGTTTCATCTATGAGCCCTGCTTCAATGACGTGAGTGCAGCTCCATCCGTGTAGCTTTCAATCTAGAGTGTTTCAGTATTGAATCGAAATACATACCTTCGCAATGTTTCGTTCTTTCCCTGTTTAATAGTAAGCAGATGGGTGGGAGGCTTTTTTATTTTTTTTTTATTTTTTCTGATCTTATCCTCCTAGAAATCTAGTGACAAAGACCCAAGCTAGTTTCCTGAAAGAAGATATGGACTTTCTTTTTAATTGTCGGAACCATTTTCGCACTAGCCCTATAAGAGTGAATTACAAGGATCTGCATTTAATCACATTTCAGACTCTATGAAGCTCGATCCATCATCGAAACATATCAAAGTGTTCAACGAGATCCTTCGATCCATCATCGACTTTCATTGTTGGTAGCTTGAATTTTGGGAGAACTTCCTCTTGCATTATCTCGTTGGTGAATGGCAGATCGACTTGTTCTATAAGGTTTTCTAGATTCAGCTTGTCATTGTCCAACACCCTCTTCATGTCACCTAATTGGCTCTAGATCCTTTGCATCTCGTGTACCGAGGGTCGACTTTTCATCTCCCCATCATTAAGCTTCTTTCTCTTCTGGTTGGTGAGGTCTCGCATGTCTAATGTCAGGTCAGTTTTATCGGCTTGCCAACCTTTCTAGTTGTGGAACAGTTGTGGCATGTGCGTTCACTTCAAGATACATATCTGACCTTGCTATAGTGCACAGTCCTTGTGCGGGTCCAATGACTGTTGGCATGGGATAGTTTTTCTCTAGGGCTGGGATGAACTAGTCTCCTGTCGTTATCTTCTAGGAGTAGCTTTTCAACTAGAAGTAGACCTCTAACTTTCGACTCTCCCTTCCCTTCAACGATTGGGCCTGTACCTTTAGCTAGGTCTCAGGTCACAGATTATCGATCTGGTTTCGATCTATCCTCTGGTCTACCACCTTTCGGTTGGTCCTAAAGATCCTTGAACATTGTCTCAATAACTGGATTAGTAATAGTATCACCTTGGCCCACCTACCCACATGTGGATCGGTCATCTTGGCTAGTAGTGGTACTACTACTAGAAGTAGTAGGTACTACTATTACATCTTACTGCCACCACCTTGGTTGACCCACCCACATGTAGATCGACCGCCTTGGCTAGTAGTGGTAGTAGTAGTAGTAGTAGTGGTACTACCCATACTATTACCACCTTGGCCGACACCCATATGTGGATCAGCCACCTTGGCTTTTGGCCTACAAGTGGGTCATCCAATTAGGGCCTACATATTGGTTTTAGGCCGATTATGATGGGCTTGGATTTCTTCTTATTCATTTTTGAAATCTTCATGATTTTCAAGTTTGGTCCAACTAGGTAAATTCATCCATAACAAGAAACAAATGGACTAAACGGAGATTGTATATGACACAGTTCAAAAGAGAAAATAGTAAGTGAAGAGCATCACGAGTTTTCATAAGACCTCGCCACTTATGAAAAAACAAGCACTAAGTTTAATTCTTTTTTTTAAGAGATTTTTCTTTTAGCCTTGTGATTATTGATCTCATGATATGCAAGCAGTAATTCACTAACATCTCAGCGATTTTATAGGTGTGTGTGATGAGTGAAGATAGAGATCAAAATGAAAGATTAATAGTATGAAATCATATTGTTAATTAATATGAAGAATTTAATTAATATTGTGTTAATCACCATGTCGCCACCTAACTGCTATCTAAAACGACACCACTTCGACAGTACTTTCAAAGCCAATTAGACCCGTAGTTGCACCTCATTGTTAGTGCCAAGATCAAATGAATATAGATATATATATATATATACATATATATATATATATGTATATATATATATATATATATATATATGTATATATATATATATATGTATATATATATATATATATGTATATATATATGTATATATATATGTATATATATATATAATGGTTGTTGCAATAATTTGTATATATATATATATATATATATATATATATAATGGTTGTTGCAATAATTTGTAAGAACTAAAATTTCATTTATTTAGGTTAAGTAAAAGTTTGACCCATCAATATAAGTTTGAACATGAAAAATCCTTCGCTTAACTATTGAATTTTTCGTTGGAAAGTGAAAGATATAATTTGATCTCATTTTCATTGCATTTTTTTTTTGGAATTGGTATTAAAAATAGAATAGTAGCATAATATAATATAAATTGTTTGAGATTGTACTAAATAATAATAATAATAATAATTTTCAAAATAATAATAATAATAATAATATTGTTAATAATAATAATAATAATTTTTTGGGTTTAAAATTCAAATTAAAACTATTATTTATTTGGATACCATAAACATCTCTCTTTTTTTTAAAATTTATATATTTGAATATCAACCACTAGAAGTATCTTTTGAAAATTGTAGTTAAAAACTGCTTAGACGCAAAAAGAGAGCACAAATAGAGATTAACCAACAATATAGATGACAAGAGATCAACAACAAATAACATTGGAAGAAAGGGTTGAGGTAAAATGAGATTTGAGAAAAAAAATACATGACTAGAGTTTTGAACACAAATCAATTAGGCCCTGTTTGATAACCATTTGGTTTTTTGTTTTTGGTTTTTAAAAAATAAACCTATAAATACTACTCTCACCTATGGTTTTACTTGTTTTGTCATATACTTTTTGCATATGTTTTCAAAAACCAAGCCATGTTTTGAAAACTAAAAAAAGTAGTTTTCAAAAACTTGTTTTTGTTTTTAGAATTTAGCTAAGAATTGAAATACTTCCTTAAGGGAGGTGAAAATAATTGGGAGAAAACAAGCTTAATTTTCAAAAACCAAAAATCAAAAACCAAATGGTTATCAAACGGGGCCTTAATTTTTAAATTATTATTAAACAACCATGGGGTTTAGACATGCCAACCTTAAACTTATCAACATAAGTCACTAACTCAATGCATTCGTCCACAGTTGTATCCAAAGCATCAACCATATGGCAAGTACTAACCTCATCAAGGTGTTTCAATGCCTTAAACATATTGAACACTACCTTTTCTTTATTTACGCGTAGAGTCAGAGTTCCTATGTGAACCTCGATCAGAGTGCGTCCTGTAGCCAGAAATGGCCTCCCCAAGATGATTGGGACCTCCGCATCTTCCTCCATGTCCAAAATAACAAAATCTACAGGGAAAATAAACTTATCAACTTTAACTAGAACATCCTCTAAAATACCTTTTGGGTACGTCAGAGAACGATCTGCCAACTGAAGCACTACGCTTGTCGATTTAAGCTCCCATGCTCCAATTTTCTTGAAAACACTAAGAGGTATTAAATTAATACTCGCTCCTAAATCACAGAGTGCCTTTTTTTATGTGAACACTACCAATAATACAAGGGATATTGAAACTCCCTGGGTCGTTCATTTTCTGAGGTAGCCTACTTTGAATGATAGCACTGCACTCAGCGTTCATATGCTCTCTTTCATCCTTTTCAAACTTCCTCTTGTTTGCTAGAATTTCCTTCATAAACTTCTCATAATTGGGTACCTATTCAAGCACATCAGCAAAAGGTATATTTATGTGAAGTTTCTTAAAATGCTCGAAAAATTTAGCAAACTCATCATCTAACTTTTTCTTTCTAAATCTCTTAGGATACAGAATTTCATTGGGAATAAAAGGTATAGAATTAGATAACTTCCCTAAATTAAGCTCCTGAGGTGCTTCCTCTTCCCCAGCTACCTCTTCATCGATATCATGTTCCTTTCTTGTGCTTGGCACATCTTCCTTCTTACGATCGGGCTCCTTCAGTTCTTTCCCACTTCTTTAGGATATGGTTGTACATTCCATGAGTTGGTCAGTAGGAATAACATGTAAATCACTCTTACCTCCTAGTACACTATCCAAGAGTGCTGCAATTTGCTTAATTTTATCTCCCATATCTTGGATTACCACACCTTGGGTTTCTACCTGAGCACGCATCAACATCACCGTATCGTTCACCATATGATAATTGCTCATGGTCTCCTCTAAAAATCTCTCCATAATTCCTTCAAGTGCATTTCTCCCAACATCTTCCGGCTTAACCTTTTTAACACAATTTCTTCCACCGTTTCTTGTTCTCACAACTGGAACATGCTCGGGACTAGGTTCCTCAGAGTCCTCCAGTCCTATCCCTGTCAATTTACTCAATGCCTTTGTTAGTGTTTCAACTTGGAATTTTAGAGCACTAACCTCGTTGGCTTCACAGACTCCCTTATGTGATGTAAAATCCTCTAACGGCCATTCGTAGCTTGTGATAGCCAACTCTTCTAAGAGGGCTCGAGCTTCCTTCACTGATTTAGCTAGAAAATTGCCTCCAACTGTAGTGTCAAGAGTAATTTTGTTAGTACGAAGCAACCCATTATAGAAAAGTTGTACCTGAAGCCAATTAGAAAATCCGTGTGGTGGGCACTTCTGTTCCCATGCCTCATAAAGCTGCTCCTCCTCTTTTTGCATGAACATGCAAATATCTGTCTGAGCTTCACTATCTTGGCAAAAGGCAAGAATTTTCTGAGAAACGCCTTTGTCAGCTCACTCCAAGTATAAATACCTCCAAGGGTTAAAGAATCGAACTAATCTCTCGCCCTATCCTGCAAAGAAAATGGAAACAAGTGTAAATTAACAGCATCAGAGCTAACATCATTAATTGTTACCGTCCCACTGATATCCAAAAACGTGTGCAGGTGATAGTACAGATCCTCAGATGGATGCACCCAAAATGCACTATCTCGAACCATATGAATTAGACTAGCCTTTAGCTCAAAATTGTCTGCAATGATGGGTGTGTACGCTATTCCAAAGTAGTCTACATGTAGCTCCGGCAGAAAATAATCTCGAATCGCCTTCTTTTCCTCATCCATGACTAACGAATTTAGATTACAAACGTTACGGAGCACCCTACAAAATTAAGAACAAGCAGAAAAACTCCACGAACGCTGGTAAACACCTTAATGCTCCACAAAGAAGCCACAGATCATCCAACCAACATATAACAAAGAAATAGAGAAAACTAATTAAAAACAAGAATAAAAACTCCTAAAGTAAGATCAGACACTTTTACTACAATATTAATTGAATTAACTGCCAATTCCCCCGCAACAGATCCAAAAACTTGATTGGTGTACACGCAAGCGCACGCGATCGAAGTAATATAAAGTGGTATGTGAGTACCAAGTATCGAATCCCAAGGGAATTTGAAAGGGTTAATCAATTAAATACCATTCTTAATCGCATCTAATTTTATTTAGGAAAACAAATCGCCAAAAGAACATGCACTGCAAAAGATTAAAAATAAGCAATAAAGGGATAAATGGAAAGAACACAAATGTAAGGGCCAAGTTTAGGATGTTAATCTCACCAATGGACCTTTTACGAGTTTAATGGGCATTTGTTATTAATTAAAAAATTTAATTGAATCTAAGGGTAATGTATCTTGGAATCCTCTGTCGAGCTCTTCCAAATCTCCAGTGTAATTGATTAAATTACGTGTCCATTTGATTAATTAATTCTCACCCGACATTAATGAACACTATCATCACTCCTAATTGATGTTCTTATCATTGTTGTGTCCAAACATCAATTATCATGCAATTTTTATGTACTTATTGTCAAGCAATAGCATAAATCAACAGTTCATTAACTCCTTGCTTAGGGGATTTAAAGCATTAAGAACATTGCATGAAATTAACAACGAATAATTAATCACAAATTCCCAATTAAGTTCAATTACATGGTCCAAAGGCTTAATTAAGCCCTAAACTCTACTATCTAGTCAAGGTACATCATACTTCAGTGCAGAACAACCAAATCCATCTTAAAACACTCAATCACAGTAGAGAAATATAGGAAAAATAAAGAAATAAACCCGTTACGCATCAATACACCGCTGCCGCTGCAATCTCCACGAACTCGACGTCGAATCTTCAAGATATCCGCTCTGAATCAACTCTCAATCTCTCTGCCTCTCTCCAATCATGGATTTGGGTCTAAAAATCCCCAAAATTTCCCCCCAAAAAATGATGAAGAATCAAAGTATTAGAAGGTGTAATCTGGACAGCGTTGCAACGCTATCTAGGGTAGCGTTGCAACGCTACAGACGGAACCTCATCTATTAGCATGTTTCTAGCGTTGAAATGCCAGATGGTAGTGTTGCAATGCTATCTTTCGGGTTTGTACACCAAATTAAGGCGTTGCAATGCCGTCCTCTCGACCGCAACAGCTTGTGCAACAACTCTTCTTATCCTTAGCTCCTCCAAAAGCTATACAATAGCTCCATCTTCACCATTTTACTGCAAATTCTTAATTCCGCTGTCACTTACTCAGATTCCTCAAATTAACAAATAATCGACATAAAAGCTCACATTTAAAGCGTAAAACTAGCTAAAATAAGGCATAAATATAGCACTAATTTAGTGCTATCAGTTCTCTCTAGGCCTTTTATTATGCTTGCTTCATAGACAAAATGTGTGCTTTCACGTTTATTTATGTTTAATTTGTAGAAATCGAGCAATTGGAGCAAAATCAGAACTTTTATCGAGATGAAAAGGAGCTAATTGAGCATTAATTTGAGAGGCCAAGTCAAGAGAAGATTGATCAAACCCAAAAACTTGAGAGGACAATGCCTTAACACCCAGAGAACATTAAGACCACATGCCTACAACGTTTCAAGCCTCTCAACCCGCAAGGATAACATCTCGACGCCCCTGAGAGCGTCGAGATGCTTCAAATTTTCATGTTGCAAGTCCCTCCATCAAATTACAAGTGCACGCTCCTAAGATGTTGTCGTTCCGTCTGTACTATCGAGATGTTGCGTGTAGCATCTTGACGCTACATTATTTTTTCTTCTTTTATTTGCGCGACTGATAACTTTTATTCTTGCATTTAAATTCATCATTTTTATATGATTTTACTTTCAAGCACAAACCCCCCCTTAAGTTTGTTTTTTATTCATATTAAGAAAGACCAATACTAATTTTACACCTCATTGCATTCGATCTAGCCACTTTTACTACACATAATTGTGGCTTGGATTATAAATTTATTTGACGACCTTGACACAGCCAATCAAATTGGTGTCTTTTCTAGGGAGGAAATTTTTTTTGGTATTTTTCTTGTTTAATTTGGTTCTTGTTTGTTTGTCTGACCACTTTCCTTTGCTCAGTGCATGATTATTTGCTCCTCGCAAAAGGTAGATCTTCAATTTTTCTCAAAAATTTTGAGAGAGAATAGGCGCTTAAGGAAAAGAGCAAAGGAAGGCGATGGTGAGCCTAACGTGGAGTTCTACGTTGATCTCGACGAGATATCAAACTTAGAAGAGCAATCTGAAGAGTAGGAAATGGTCGAGCACACTCGAGCAACCGATAGCTCATTATTTGAACCAATAACTATTGTGCATCACCTACCCCGAAACGAAAGGTGAGTTTGAACTCAAACCCAGATTTATTCACTTACTACCTTCTTTTCGTGGTAGTGTAGGTGAGAACCTGCATAAACATTTGAAGGAGTTTCATATCGTGTGCTCTGGGATGAAGCCAAACGGTGTGACGAAGAAGCAAATTAATTTGAAAACATTTCCCTTTTCGCTCAAGGACTAGGCCAAGGACTGGCTTTACTTTCTACCTCCTGGCTCTGTCACCATGTGGAACACCATGAAGAAGCTTTTCTTGGAAAAGTTATTTCCAGCTTCATGGGCCACGAACTTG
Source organism: Trichosanthes truncata (assembly GCA_033996785.1). Classification (NCBI taxonomy): domain Eukaryota; kingdom Viridiplantae; phylum Streptophyta; class Magnoliopsida; order Cucurbitales; family Cucurbitaceae; genus Trichosanthes; species Trichosanthes truncata. The sequence continues at coordinate 27,208,244 of JAWPNB010000004.1, read as the reverse complement.
TGTAAAGAGATTTATGGGATTACCCAAATGACTGGCGATAAGTTGCATGAATACTAGAAAAGATTCAAGAGGTTGTGCGCAAGTTTCTCGAATCACCAGATTTCGAACCAGTTGCTTATCACCTATTTCTACGAGGGCCTTTTGCTCACTGATCGTTCAATGATAGATGTAGTGAGTGGCAGTGCCTTAGTGAACAAAATGCCCATCGAAGTAAAGTAACTCATCTCGAACATGGCTGAGAACTCGTAGTAGTTTAAGACACGTGGATTATCTCTCTCTCTCACTCCAAGTCATGTAAAAGAGGTAAATGACTTGAAAACTTAGATTTCAAAACTAACCTCTTTAGTTAGACAAGCTCAGACTTCCAAAGCATATGGAGTGTGATCCATGGTAGGCCACACAATTGACATGTGCCCTCAATTGCAGCAAGGGAAGATGCCTAAAGTGAACGTCGTTCGTGGCTATGCAAGCAATCACCAGAACCAGTGCAACTACAATCCTTATTTGAATCTATACAACCCAGGGTAGAGGGACCACCCAAACTTTAACTATGGGAATCCTGAAAGATAGCAGAGAGCGCCCCGGTAGAATTACCATCCTCCAGCTCCAACACCTTCTCAGGCTCAACCATTGAGTTCAAGTATGTCTCTCGAAGACATAATTAAGAGCCTTGTTAATAGTTTTTAAAATTTCAGCAGGAAACACGCATAGGTGTACAGAGTCTCGGGTAAGCTATCAACCCAACAAGAGACATCCCACACCAAGAATGTTAGTGCATTGATCTTAAGGAGTGGGAATAAGGTGATGTCTGACCCCCCTATTCCCAAAGAAAAGAAGTTTGTAGAAGAAAAGATTGATAAATAAGAGGTTGATGAATAGAAGAAAAAGGAGCCTGCATCTCCCAAGAGGACAAGAGGTATAGTGTTCGATCCTCCCTTTAACCTTAATACTTACGTTCCTCTTGCTCCATTCCTTAGTGGATTGGAAAAACTAAAGGAGAAGGAGCAAGAGAAGGAAGTTCTTGAGGTTTTTAAAAGGTTGAGGCAAACATTCCTCTCTTAGAAGCTGTGAAGAAGGTCCCACATTCATAAAGTTTTTGAAGAAATGGTGTACAAGTAAAAAGAACTTACAAAAAGCGCAGAAGACGGCTAGTGCGAATGTTTCATCAGTAGCTCGAGGATCCATGCTTGAAAAGTGTAAGGACCTAGGTATGTTTATTCTTCCATGCACTATAGGAAGTAGAAAAATGGAGCATGCAATGCTAGATTTAAGTGCTTTTATAAATGTTCTGCCTCTTTCCCTATTTAAGGAGTTAAACTTGTTTGATTTGTATGAAACTCTTGTTTTAGTATAGTTAGGCAATCGTTCTTTCATTAAACCCCTAGGAATAGTTGAAAATGTCATAGTTCAAGTTGAGCATTTGATATTCCCTATAGACTTTTATGTGCTCGACATGGGTAGTAGGCCTAGGAATTCTTCTGCATCATTATTGTTAGGCAGACCTTTAATGAAGACTGCAAAAACAAATATCAATGTTGATGGGGGTTGTCTATCTGTTGTGTTCAATGGTGATAAAATTGAGTCTAATATGTTTAAGGATCTTGATAATACTTACGTTGTGCACTCCTCGTGCAAGTTGGATGCTTTTGTTTTTCAAGGAGTCATTTAGAAGAAGAGGAGGTCCAAGAAGATGGTTTTTGTGTTGAAGAAGAATGATCTTGGTTGAGAAAGAGAGAAACGACTCTATCATGCAATCAACGTTAAAAATTTGAACTTCCTGGAGGCAGCCAGACTTTAAAATTTACTTACTTTTTGTGTTTTCTATTTGTGTGTCTTTAGTTTATAGTTTCTTAGTTGGTGTGCTGATTTTGTAGGTTGAAAAGTTGACCCAAGAATGGAGAAGATTTGATTTTTGGAAGGCTTCTACCCTCTCGCTGCCCACCCTATGAGCTTTGAATGTTAGGAGACTATTCTTGTTCCCTTTCATTTGTCCTTGCTTTATTTTGAAAACATTGAGGACAGTGTTTAGTTTTAGGTTGGGGGTAGTTTGTGTGATTATGAACTGTTGAGCTTATTTGTATTAATTGCTTAGCTTGTTGATTAAGTCCTTCAGCACTTGAGCTCGAACTTTTGATTGATCTACTGAGCATGTCTTTCTTTGATGAATTGAGATGAATATGATGATATGTTGAGCATGTTGAAAATCTTGAAAAAAAAATTCTAAGCTTTAATTGTGGATGAAGTGGTTGCTTGATGCATGATCATGACACTCTAGGATATGCTCACGTAGCTTGTTGTTTTCACTTTGATTTGAAGTTGAGACATTGTTTTGATTTGAACATTTACAAAAAAAATTATTTGATTTTCTTAAACACTTAAAGCACGTATTAGCCTCTCTTTTGTGGTTACGAAGGCCAAAAGTAGCTTTATGGGGGCTAGATGTTCATTGTCACCTCAATAGGCCATAGGCTAGCTTGAAAGTGATTTTTGCATAATAGTTTGTAATGCATTGCTTAGGAGAAAAAGAATGTGTTATTTGTCTATGAGAGAAAAGAAGGAAAAAAAAGTGAGCTTAAAAGAAAAAAAAAATTGTTCAAAAAGAAAGAGAAAAGAAAAGAGAAAAAAGAAAAAAGAAAAGAGCTTATAATGTGTATGTAAAAAGAGCTACTCTCATTGTGATCAGTTAGGTCATCCATTGAGCGAGTGCTCTAGATAAGGGTCCCTACAATGGGTGTGTGAAGATGCAAGTTTAGGGAGCTCCCGATTGATGTTTTTAGGCACAAGTGAAACATTTGCTTGCTTGATTGTTCTATGCTTGATAGTAAGTTCTTAGGCTAGTGTAGGGAGAAGAAGGATTTGAGGTCCCCATAAACCTACGTCGCGCCTGTAGGAACTACATTAGAAAAGGCTTATAGCACACACAAACTCAAGAATTGATAAGAAATCTTTTTAGCGTGTTTATGGATGGATAGTACGTGAGCAGTGCTTCTTCTTTATGCAAATTGATAAGCTATGTTGAGTATTGAGAATTGAGTCATGTATGATATGTCCACTAAATCTTTATGCTGATGTTTATGCCTTGCTCGAGAACTAGCAAGATTTAAGTTGGGAGTAATTTGATAGGACTCAGAAAGTCCCATTTTATCTAGCCTAATTCTTGTTAATTTAGAAAGTTTTATGTGCTTAAATGTTTATTTTGTAGGAAATTGAGTCTAAGGAACAATTTGGAGCAATTGTTGATCTTCGAGGATGAAACAAGCCGATTTGAAGGTCAATCAGACACCAAAGTGAGAAGAAGGACCCAAAATGACCATTCTAGCCTTGAAGACAGCATCGCAATGCCGCAAGACGCTACCCATGACAGTAGCTGCGAATTTAGGACAGCGTCTCGACGCTGTCCATAGTGTCTCTACGCTGCAATGCCCAGACATCAAGATGGTGGAGCAAGACTCTACGGAATGCTAGTCTTGTTCAAAACGGCGTCGAGACGTTGTCCATAGAGTCTCGATGCTGCCGCAATTTTATAAAAGCATTTTTTTGCCACTTTTAGGTCATTATCCCATTGTAGACAGTTGCCACTTTTTTTGCTCTCGCATTTACTATTCTTAGACACTGTATCCAGCTTTTACTTAGTTTAGCTTTCTTTTATTGATTCGGGAGTAGTCTTGAGGATGTGCGGCTAGACGTTTATGCTAATTCGAAAGCCATTTGTTCTTGAGATTTTGTTCTTAATTTCATATCGTACACTAATTAGCACGATTTTCTTCTCATTTTGATTATAGAACTGGGTTAGTGTGTTAGAAGTGACAAATCTCGCATGCTTATCCGTTCATTGCTAGCTAGAATTTCGATTACACCTTGTATCGTGTTCTTGCATGTTTAGTAGTGCCTAGGCCATTATTTACATAAATTTTGGGTGTACGCTCTCGTGTAAATCAATTAGGCCTTAGAAGTTAACCAACGCACAAATTAATCAGCTATCAAATTAGTTAAGGTGTCTTAATTGATCCTAAGCTTAATGCAATTGGATTAGGGGGTATGGAAGGCTATCGTGTCCATCCCTTTAAGTCAGTTTAGGACTAGTTTGATGCTAGGTTGAGCTAATTTAGTAAGAGATTAGAATTTTGACGGCTTTTTCGTTAAAATTGATTAGGTGTAATCATGTACGATGCATGTTTGGTGATCCATGATAGAAATTGTATGTTTAGACCCGATGACCGTTTCGGATTGGTGTACTTTGTAAGTTTAATTTTATTCCCACATTTAAATTCAACCTTTTTATGCACTTAATTTTACTTTCAAGCATACAACCCCCCTACGTGTGTTTTTAATCTAGATTAAGAAAGACCAATACTAATTTTACGTCTCATTGCGTTCGACCTGATCACTTTTACTACAAATAATTGTAGTTTGGATTATACATCTATTTGATAGCCCTGACGTAACCGATCACATGGACGGATCCAAATGATGTATTTTGGGGGGAATCAGACTTAAATAGTATACTTTAAGTTAAAAAATTATTATAAAAATATGATCAAAATTATTAGTAATCAAAACTCTATGTTATTGAACTCAAAATAAGCTAACAAAAGCATAACTCAATTGGCATAAAGTATGTGCTTGTGACCAAGAGGTCATGGGTTCGAATCCCTCACTTCAATATTGTTGAACAAAAAAAGCTCAAAATAATAATAATAATAATAAACAACACTATTTTATCTAAACTCTAAAAAATTACAAGTAATTGTAAATTTAGACCAAATATTAAGAAAATAGAAATTAAAAATAATTTTTTAAAATATAGTAAAATTATAATAAGTAAATCAATGATTATTGTTTATCACACCAACTATTACAATTATATATTCAACCAATATTTAAATTAATAATTAATTCATGCCATTCTATTATGGAATTATTTCTAAATTTAAAAAATGCTATATTTTTAATTATTTTTCTAAAATATGTTATCTTGTTAATTACTTGTAATAAAACTCACATATATATATAAAATATGTTAAATGTTAAATTAAAGGTTTAGTTCCCAAACTAGAGTGGTTATCTAATAGGTCTTTAAACTTTGAAGTGTTAGTAGGTTTCAGAACTTTCAATTTTGTGTTTAATATATGTCCTTAGCCTATTAGATTTTTAAAAAAAAATTAAGATCTTATTAGACCCAAAATTGAAAGGTTGTGGTCTTACTAAATTAAAAAGTTGTGGAATTACTAGACACAAAATTGAAAGGTTAATGTCTTATTAGTGAAAATTTGGAGACATCATATATATTTTGAAAGTTCACGAATCTACTAGACACGTACAATTGAAAATTTAAAATCTATTATACACAACTCTAAAAGTTCAGAGACTAAAGTTATAATTTAACCTATATTTAAAAAAAATGGAGTTAATCTAATTAAATATTTTAAAAATTCTTTAAAAAATGACAAATTCTGTTTTAAAAACCTATTAACCTTTTCATAAAACAATTTACAAATATAAAAGGTTAAAACGTATATATATAAAAGAAGTTAAATGATGGACACCTTTGGTACCAGAGGAACAAAACAAAAAGGAGAAAAATAAGATAGAACAAGAAGCTTATTGAGTTAGGAACAATAAAGACGATGGAGTTGGAGTTGCTTGAATGAAAGGAAAGAGAAGAAGAATGGCTAAAGAAGACAAACGATGGAGTTACTCAAACGAACGAAAGAGAAGACACCTAATTAAGACTTCGAGAGAAAAAAACATATCGTGAAGGCCTTTCCGTAAGGGATATTTGTTGTAGTGACAATAACCTTTTTTGTAAAGGGGAATATAGGAGAAGCCTAGACATAGGACTTTGTTGTTTGAACTTAGACATAGGGCAACACCTATAGAATCAAGAGGATTGCATGCTTAACTATCTAAGATAAATTGACCACAAAAATATAGAAGCAATTACTTAGACTCCTCAAGGTACTTTAATACAAAGGCTAAATAAGAGATAAATCCGATTTATGACACAAGGTAGATTGTGGTGAGCAATGTCAGTACAAACTATTGACATCTCTATTTAGGGGAAAAACGGAATTGAATCCTATGTTCTTGTAGTTATATATTATTTTTTTTATTACTAAACCATCTTCAAACTATTTTTTTGTCACCTTGGGTTGCATTTGAGAAACACTTTTTATTTAACTCTGAATTTTTCAAACAATCTCTTGGAATACGATACTTGGAATACTTTTCATATTACTACTTCTTGACAGTGTGCATTTGTACTTAGTTGAATTCTCTTTCAAAAGATTTTTTCTAAATAGCTCACACACATTTCGGTCATCACTTACAGAACAATCTCCTATCTGAAATAATTTAAGAATAATTCAAAGAAATTACAGGAGTAAAAAAATCATTAAAAACATAATCCAAGTCATATATATATATACAATTTTTTTTTTTGATTCAGTCATATATGAACACTTGGGTGGCAAGTAGCTTAGGCAGCATGGGCGATGACTAGGACAGCAGCAAAGGATCTTTTGAACTTGGGCATTTGGGAGCTTGGATCCATGATTAATATCGTTAAATATTAGATAGATGAATTGTAATTAAAGGAAATTATGGATAAACTGTGCGCTAAGAAATTAAATTAATATAACTGCTAGTAAGTAATTTATTACCACAGCGGGAGAGGTTTTTAGAATTAATTTATAACCTAATTCATGAGTAGGTATCAACTTAGAGGGTAATTATGTTTCGGTAATTAGGAGTTCTTAGTTATTGGCTCCGAGACTTCTCATTTATAAGTGTGACTTACCGAGCAAATATGACCATTTTTTTATTACTTCAACAACATGTAGAAGTAGGGATTTTAACCTCTGGTCTTTCGAATAAGAATATAATATTTTAACCAATTAAACTATAGCCGCGTTTACTAACCTGTAAACGTAATAAATCAAATGTAATTCATAAATGTGGGTCTCACTCGATTACGTTTGTTTGTGTTTAACGTGTTCCGCAATGAAAATGAGGTGTGAAACCCACCTTGGGATCTGTAATCCAGTCCTGTAATCGAATTACACCCAAAATTATCCTCAATCCAATTAAATAAATTTATTACGTGGGACCCACTGTACTTGTTGAGTGCATTTTACCTGAATTGTCCTTTCTCTCTCATCCATGTGGTGATTTTCCTCAATGTTCTCATTCCCATTGCTGAAACCTTTATCGATATCACTGACCATTTTTAATGTGAGTTTATTGGTATGGGTATGTAGTAAGCGGTAGAGATAACACGATTGTTTTGGCTTGACCATATTTTGATCTTGCCATTTTTAATGTAAGTTTATCAGTAAAGGTATGCAGTAAGCGGTAGTGATAACGCAATTGTTTTGGCCTAAACATATTTGATCGAGATGATGAGATCGATATCAAGATCAATGATATATATATTTTATATTTTGATTCGATAATATATGTTTTAGGTTAAATTATCAAAAATACCCCTGGACTATGGGGTTGGTTTCAATTATACCCCTAAACTTTGAAAAAGTCTCATTTTAACCCTTGAACTTTGAAGTTTGTTTCAAAACAACCCTTGAAGGTTTTTTTCGTTAAATTTATGGACGAAAAATGACGTATTTGCATATGTTTTGACTTCTTTTTCACTGTATATGTTCAAATATGTTCACATAAGTAACAATACAAATGCAAAAACATCATTTTCCGAAATTGAATATAATGAGAAAGAAAAGCCTTTAAGGGTATTTTTGAAACAAATATCAAAGTTTAAGGGTGAAAAAGAGACTTTTTCAAAGTTTAGGGGTATAATTGAAACCAACCCCATAGTTTAAGGGTATTTTTTTATAATTTAACCTATTTTTTATGCAAGAGTTTTGGTTAGGCTAATCAAGACGATGAAATCAATATCGATAATATATATTTTTTATGCGACCATGCTATATTTTGATCTCATTTTTATGCGTGAGTTTTGGTAAGGTCGGTAGCGATAACACGATTGTTTTAGCCTAACCATATTTTGATCTGACCATTTTTAATGTAAGTTTATCGGTAAGGTATGCAGTAAGCGGTAGCAATAACGCGATTGTTTTGGCCTAACCATATTTTGATTGAGATGATGAGATTGATATCAAGATCGATGATATATATACTTTATATTTTGATTCAATAATATATTTTTTATGCAGGAGTTTTGGTCAGGTTAATTGAGACGATGAAATCAATATCGATAATATATATTTTTTATGGGTGAGTTTTCTTATAGCCTTGCTATATTTTGATCTCATTTTTATGCATGAGTTTTGGCCAAGCTATATTTTGATCGATGAGATCAGTATCAAGATGTTAATATATATTTTTTATATTTTGATGGAGATGAAATCGATAATATATAATTTTTTATGCGTGAGTTTTGGCCAAACCATATTTTGATTGAGATGAAATCAATAATATATAAATTTTTTATTCGTGAATTTTGACCACGTCATATTTTGATCAAGATGATAAAATCGATATAGATAATATATATTTAAAATCGATATCGATAATATATATTTTTTAGTCTTGAATTTTGGTAGCCATATTTTTATTGAGATGATGAGATTGATATACATATTGGAAACACAATTAATTTGTTTATTATTAGGAAGACATAATTGTAATCATGCATATTTAGGAAGTTTGAATTGCCATTATCGATTACGATTGGTAAACAACGTCAAATGTAATTCTTCTTTATTATGGACCATTACATTCTTCCCACAATCCTATTACATTTACCCCACAATCCTATTACGTTTACTCCCAAATCCATTATAGATTGGTAAACACGCCCTATGTTCAATTTGACAACCAATATGAATCTAATAATCATTGGAGATTATAAAAAATCTACTTAGGGAGTGTTTGGGGTGAAGGGTTGGGTGAAGTGGAGTTCCACCCTTTGTTGGCTCAATGGCTTTTAAAACTCATTGTGTGCTCCACAACTTATTAACTCTAACTCCAACTTCTACTCAAACTTTCCATTGTAGGCCACACAACTTATTATAACTCCAACTCCAACTCCCCTTTGTAGGCCCCATAACTTTCCTCTCCCCTCTTTTCTTCACCCACCTCACTCTTACCTCCCTTTCTCTTCTCTCTTTTGTCAAATTACAACTCACATGTCACTTCACTATATTTCTCAATATAGTATTATCTCTTTTGTTTCTTATTCCCTATAAAACAAATAGTCACCAATTTTAACTTTGAGTTGCATAATTGAGAAAAATATAAAATCAATTTTTCTTCTAGTAGGTTTAATATTCAAATCTATATAATTAGTCTAGGTATTCAAATTTTCTTACATCATTTCTGTCTTCCTCTATGGATAGACTTTTTTGTATTATTATTTATTACTTGACTAAAAGGCACACTGTTCTTAAATAAGTATGAGTTAGGGCCTAATAATTATCTAACTTTGAAAAGTGCATATGAGTTGTAATTTGGCAATGATGATACATTGCTAAAGCTGCTATACATGGTTTTTTTTTTTTGGTAAAATACACTTTTGACTCAAAGGATTTTAACTCAGTTCCTATTTGGTCACATAATTTTCCAAACTCAACACTCTTGATCCTTAATGTTTGACTTTAGTTTCTATTTCTCTTTGAAATTTCAAAAGTGACATGTTTGATCTTTGAGATTTGAATTTGATTTTTAATTTATCTCTGAAATTTGAAAATCATTTTTGGTCCTTGAACTTTTATGAAAATAACAATTTAGTCTCTGAACTTTGATTTAAAACAATTTAGTCCTTGTACATTAAATTTTGTAACATTTTAGTCCTTTAACATTAGTAACTAACAATTTAGTCTCTATAATTTCAAATTTGTAACGACTTAATCCCTATCGTGAAAATTATTGTTAAGATTCAATGAGATTTCTTACATACGTAGAGCAATAAACTAAATAGGAATCCAATATTTTTATAAGCTACAAAGTCTAAATCGTTAAATAACAAAAATCGACATTTAATTTTGATGAAATTTTTTACGGTAGGGATTAAATCGTTACAAATTTGAAAGTACAAGGACTAAATTATGTTACATACTAAAATTCAGGGACTAAATTGTTACAAATTTGAAAGTACAGATACTAAATTGTTACAAATTTGAAAATACAGATACTAAATCGTTACAAATTAAAGTTCATGGACTAAATTGTTACAGCTTTGGCTGTCAAGACCCACCAAAATAAAATTGATATCACAAGTTTGTAGGACAAGTGGTACCAGGTCGAATCCTAAGGAAACCAAAAAGATCATTTCTCAATTTTTAAATTTTAAAAAGAAAAAATAAAAACAAAGGGGGAGTTGTGGTTTTGATGAATAATGTAAAACTAGCAATAAACTTAAACAAAAATATTAATCTTACGAACTTTTTAATTCAAAGGTATGGTCGTATTCAATTGCAAAATTGATCATAGGAATCATAAACAAATTAATCTTTTCATGCAAGAACTTAATCAACTCATTAAGAAGAGCATGAACGAGTATTAATCCCATAAGTTAATTGACTCTAACAGAGAATCACAGCCAATACTTATCACCTAACAAACTGGGTACGATAAAGTTCCATATTAATTAGATAAAAGCATTATGAATGATAGGAACACTAAGATAAACCAATTAAGTGAGATAGTTATACCCTAACCAATTTACTTCTTTAATTCCTAGAATCTATCATGCAAGCTATGTAATTATGGAAAAGACACAATAACCAATCCTATTGCTACAAATTTCAATCAATCACAAAAAATATTCGATCATTTGCCAAGTTTATAGAGTTTGTGATGGCCATGGAGTTTTGTTGAGCATTTCTTTTCCTATTTGGTCCTTGATTAGTCCGTTGGTCTACCATAGTTCTTCTTTTACGCTCGTTAGCTCTTTTCCTTTGACGACAAATTATTTCAATTTATGGGTAAAATTACTTTTCAGATACTTCAGATTCGCTCATACAAAATGCTCTACTTGGATAAGCTTAGCTCCAAGTAATATCCCAGCTAAATTGAAAGGATCCTACATTCAAACCATTACAAAGAATTCAATTTTCAAAGAAACAAATCCCCGACAACATCGCCAAAAACTTGCCAAGTTGGATAACTGGGGTAATAATAATATGTGTATGTGTGCAATGCAATATTATACGTTGAGTTGTATATAGATCATGTGTTCAATGTGTATGAAATTGATTTACAATGTTTTTCCACCCCGTGTTGAACCCAATTATAAACTCAATGCGAGCAAATAGTACTTGGAAGTATTCTAAGGTCGAATCCATGAAGACTTAATACTTCATGCAATTGATTTCTTATTAGTGCTGAATGCAATGGAGAGAAAAATAATGATAGGACAATTTACTGCTAAATCTTGAATGCAATGAACATAACAATAATTAATGAACATAACAATGCAATAGTATGAATGAAAGGGTACGACTCTAAAATCCATTACTATACAATGTTCTTAACTGTACTAGCTAGCTGGTTACATCTTTCCAAGAAGCATGGATTCCTACTTATCCTAGTTTTTTTCAAGAAGGATGCTAAGCTCATCATGCAGTTATATGTCAATGCTCAACACAATGTTTTAGTTCCGACCCATTTTGCTTACAAGTGGTTATTTTATTTCTAAAATAACAAAGTGATTTTATTTTCACTCTTGTTTTCCTTGGACGATCCACACACCTTCACCCTTTTAGTATGAATGTATGCCTTTTCCTTTCTTGGTTGGCCAAACGACGAAGATTAGCAACGGAAGAATTATTTATAGCCATGAAAACTAGGAAATAATAATCAGTATCCTAGTTAAGGTTGAGGAATTTGCATACTAAGTTCATCAAAGCCATCCCTTGTGAAGATTTAGCTATTCATGGTACTGAAACAACAAAGAAGGAAAATGTAAATGATAATAACACCATTTAATTATAAAAGTAAGACGCAGAGATTACTACAGAAAATAACCATCCTCAGAATCTTTAACCAAAAAGTACTGCTTAAATAAGATAAAAAATAGATAGAAAATTGATGGGAAGAATTTAGACAAACTAAAACAATTTTAATACTAAAGATAACGGTTGAATTCCACAATCTTCGATCCTCAGGTTGATTTCTGCTATTTGCTTTAGAAGCTGAAGATTGAAGAAGAATTATTGTTGAAACAAGAAGAATAATATGAACTGGAGGAATTAGCCAACCCAATCTTCAACTTTCTGTGATGTATAAATAGATGCACTCAACTAATAAAAGAGTGACACGTTTTTGATGTTGACTTTGGTCCATACTTCTACTGAACGCAAGTTGAAGATGTGGTTCATTAAACTTTAGCCACAGTAGATCGTTGAGTAATGGTACAATGAGTTCATGCCACGTCAAATTCTTGAGCCCCGAACTAACTGATCTTAGGTAATGATTAGTTAATGTGACTGTTCTTGATCATGTACTGAATCTGGACAACATGGCTTCTTGTGTTGAAGTTTCGTTCTGATGCTCATTACTTTACATGCATTCCTCATGCTAGACGCAACTTTTTCCCATAACAAAATTTTCTTTTAAGAACTTAGGAAAGGTTTTCAATCTTATAATTTTTTATTCAACTCAACGCATTCAAGATATATAATAAAATTCCATTCAAAACCTATAGCAATGCAATTCAAACGCATGCTTCCTTCTACTCTCGGTGCAAGATAAGCTGATTTTAAAGCTAAATAACTTGTATTTCTACAAGTTAATACAAGTTATTAGCTTTGAGTGAAGAAGCTCATTCATACTCATGTATTTTTGGACTCTAGAAAGGAGCTCAACATAAGTGGTATGCACTTTCTTCCGTAATTACTATAGGAAGGTTTCATCTATGAGCCCTGCTTCAATGACGTGAGTGCAGCTCCATCCGTGTAGCTTTCAATCTAGAGTGTTTCACTATTGAATCGAAATACATACCTTCGCAATGTTTCGTTCTTTCCCTGTTTAATAATAAGCATATGGGTGGGAAGCTTTTTTTTTTTTTTTTCTTTTTTCTGATCTTATCCTCCAAGAAATCTAGTGACAAAGACCCAAGCTAGTTTCCTGAAAGAAGATATGAACTTTCTTTTTAATTGTCGGAACCATTTTCGCACTAGCCCTATAAGAGTGAATTAGAAGGATTTGCAATTAATCGCATTTCATACTCTATGAAGCTCGATCCATCATCGAAACATATCAAAGTGTTCAACGAGATCCTTCGATCCATCATCGACTTTCATTGTTGGTAGCTTGAATTTTGGGAGAACTTCCTCTTGCATTATCTCGTTGGTGAATGGCAGATCGACTTGTTCTATAAGGTTTTCTAGATTCAGCTTGACATTGTCCAACACCCTCTTCATGTCACCTAGTTGGCTCTAGATCCTTTGCATCTCGTGTACCGAGGGTCGACTTTTCATCTCCCCATCATTAAGCTTCTTTCTCTTCTGGTTGGTGAGGTCTCGCATGTCTAATGTCAGGTCAGTTTTATCGGGCTTGCCAACCTTTCTAGTTGTGGAACAGGTGTGGCATGTGCGTTCACTTCAAGATACATATCTGACCTTGGTATAGTGCACAGTCCTTGTGCGGGTCCAATGACTGTTGGCATGGGATAGTTTTTCTCTAGGGTTGGGACGAACTGGACTCCTGTCGTTATCTCCTAGGAGTAGCTTCTCAACTAGAGGTAGACCTCTAACTTTCGACTGTCCCTTCCCTTCAACGATTGGGCCTGTACCTTAACTAGGTCTCAGGTCACAGATTATCGATCTGGTTTCGATCTATCCTCTAGTCTACCACCTTTCGGTTGGTCCTGAAGATCCTTGAACATTGTCTCGAATACTGGATTAGTAATAGTATCACCTTGGCCCACCTACCCACATGTGGATCGGTCACCTTGGCTAGTAGTGGTACTACTACTAGCAATATTAGGTACTACTATTACATCTTACTGCCACCACCTTGGTTGACCCACCCACATGTAGATCGACCGCCTTGGCTAGTAGTGGTAGTAGTAGTAGTAGTAGTGGTACTACCTATACTATTACCACCTTGGCCGACACCCATATGTGGATCATCCACCTTGACTTTTGGCCTACAAGTGGGTCAGCCAATTAGGGCCTACAGATTGGTTTTAGGCCGATTATGATGGGCTTGGATTTCTTCTTATTCATTTTTGGGTCCAAATCTTCATGATTTTCAAGTTTGGTTCAACTAGCTAAATTCATCCATAACAAGAAACAAATGGACTAAACGGAGATTGTGTATGACACAGTTCAAAAGAGAAAATAGTAAGTGAAGAGCGTCACGAGTTTTCATAGTAATCAAGACCTCGCCACTTCTGAAAAACAAGCACTAAGTTTAATTCTCTTTTTTAAGAGATTTTTCTTTTAGCCTTGTGATTATTGATCTCATGATATGCAAGCAGTAATTCACTAATATCTCAGCGATTTTATAGGTGTGTGTGATGAGTGAAGATAGAGATCAAAATGAAAGATTAATAGTATGAAATCATATTGTTAATTAATATGAAGAATTTAATTAACATTGTGTTAATCACTATGTCGCCACCTAACTAGTATCTAAAACGACACCACTTTGACAGTACTTTCAAAGCCAATTAGACCCCTAGTTGCACCTCATTGTTAGTGCCAAGATCAAATGAATATATATATATATATATATATATATATATATATATATATATATATATATATATATATATAATGGTTGTTGCAATAATTTGTAAGAACTAAAATTTCATTTATTTAGGTTTAGTAAAAGTTTGACCCATCAATATAAGTTTGAACATGAAAAATCCTTCGCTTAACTATTGAATTTTTCGTTGGAAAGTGAAAGATATAATTTGATCTCATTTTCATTGCATTTTTTTTTTGGAATTGATATTAAACATAGAATAGTAGCATAATATAATATAATTTGTTTGAGATTGTACTAAATAATAATAATAATAATAATAATAATAATAATAATAATAATTTTTTGGGTTTAAAATTCAAATTAAAACTATTATTTATTTGGATACCATAAACATCTCTCTTTTTTTTTTTAAATTTATATATTTGAATATCAACCACTAGAAGTATCTTTTGAAAATTGTAGTTAAAAATTGCTTAGACGCAAAAAGAGAGCACAAATAGCGATTAACCAACAATATAGATGACAAGAGATCAACAATAAATAACATTGGAAGAAAGGGTTGAGGTAAAATGAGATTTGAAAAAAAAATACATGATTAGAGTTTTGAACACAAATCAATTAGGCCCTGTTTGATAACCATTTGGTTTTTGGTTTTTGGTTTTTAAAAAATAAACCTATAAATACTACTCCCATCTATGGTTTTACTTGTTTTGTCATATACTTTTTGCATATGTTTTCAAAAACCAAGCCATGTTTTGAAAACTAAAAAAAGTAGTTTTCAAAAACTTGTTTTTGTTTTTAGAATTTAGCTAAGAATTCAAATACTTCCTTGAGGGAGATGAAAATCATTGTAGAGAAATTGAGAGAAAACAAGCTTAATTTTCAAAAACCAAAAACCAAAAACCAAATGGTTATCAAACGGGGCCTTAATTTTTAAATTATTATTAAACAACCACGGGGTTTAGTTTAATCTTGAAAATTCGAAGCGAAACTTAAAATTTAACCAAAATAATTATATTGATTTGGTCAACATAGTATATATTGAAACACTAACCAAACCATCCTCAATTAACATGGTTAGCCGATGGAGTCTACTCGATTCAATTCATTGGGTTTAATCTAGTTTTATACATTCTTAATGGCAATATAGGTTAGTTTTTTTTAATGCTTCTTTGGAAAAATCCATTAACTAATGTAGGTATTGAAAATGCCTTTTTTGGAAAAATCCATTAACTAATATATTGAAAATTAAACTCAGATATGTCAATGCATTTCTTTTGCTTATCATACTAATAATTTGAAAATGCTTAGATTTTGAAAACAAAATCAAAATTTTTAAAAATATTTTTTTAATTTAGTTTAGATTTTGAAAATGATTTTAAAAAGTAAATAACAAACAACGAAACACATGTGAAAATAGTGTTTTTACAAGCTTTATTTCCCAAAAAGAAAAAAAAAAACTACCAAAACAGGCATTAAGCAATTAAAAAAATTTAAGAATTTCAAAAGAAATTATTTGATTAAAGATATTTATAGAATAATATTACATTTCAAAATTCAATAAAGACATAAAACTAAAAATATAGTTAACCTTTTTTAAACTTAGATTTCAAAACCTTTTTAAATCCCAACCAAAATTTTATTTTTCTTTTAGAAAAGTAGTTGCTTCTTTTTAAAAATGAAACCTAATACTAGATTAAGTAATTAAATTAATTTTAATTTAATTAATAGAAAAATAAAAACATTCAAAACTAGAAAATAAAGTGAAAAGACATAAGAATGTACTAAAATTAATTTGAATTAATTTTAAAATGATGGAACTTACTAACATTTTGCCCAAATCTCAGTTATTTTAAAATTTAAAAATATACACGTGCAAATGCACGTGGTAATATACTAGTCTATACTATATTAAAAAGTGAGTATGTTGGAAAAATATTTTTAGACACTTTTGTCCTTTATTTAATTTACTAATTTACAAAATATGCTATTATTGATTAATTGTAAATAGTAAATTAATTAATTAATAATTAGTTATCAATAATAAATGTATGTGATCTATTAAAGGTTGGAATGAACTTTCTTTAGTTATAATTCATAATTGAATTTTAGAAGTTATAGAATTCAAAAAATTTTGTAACTCTCATCTTCTACTACATTATAAAATGAGTTTTTTTCACCATTTTCTTCATCACCACTTGATGTTTCATTCTTTCTTTATTTTTATTCTCTTTGTTCTATTTGCTTTCAAAGCCTCTTCAATCTTCAAAACATATCAAGATGTGGTATATTCAAATTGCAAGGGTTGCATGTGTTTTGGTGGTATATTCAAATTGCAAGGGATGCACGTCTCAAATTTATATCTCAGATCCTAAGCTTGTGATGTTACAACTCCACTTTGATGAAGTTGAATAATAGTATTTGTCTATCAATATTTATTAAGCGAATAGATCAATTTTAAGAAATGAGTGTATATCTAGGATCTTTGGATTTTTTGTTACTATTTTTTTATTGTTCATTTATAATTTGTGTATTGTGTTTTTTTATCTAAAATATTTGTTGAAAAATAAAATTTTATCGATCAATTACAAGCTTATGTTTCTTTTGTTGAGAGAAAAAAAAAATCATGTGTAACTTAATGTCTCACCAAGTTTTTAATTAATTAGAAATATTAAATTAATGAATTATCTATCTATATCTATATCTATATCTATACTATATTAAAAAGTGAAGATGTGGAAAAAATATTTTTGGACATTTTTGTCCTTTCTATAATTTACTAATTTACAAAATATGTCATTAATGATTAATTATAAATAGTAAATTAATTAATTATCAATAATAAATGTATGTGATCTACTAAAAGGTTGGAATGTAAAAAGGTCTTCCTACAACTTTCTTTAATTATAGTTCATAATTGAATTTTAGAAGTTATTGAATTCAAAAGATTTTTTAACTCTCATCTTCTACTGCTATAAAATGAGCTTTCTTCACCATTTTCTTCACCAACACTTGGAGTTTCATTCTTTCTTTATGTTTGGTCTCTTTGCTCTCAAAGCCTTTTCAATCTTCAAAACATATCAAGATGTTGGTGGTATATTCAAATTACAAGGGATGCAGGTATCGAATCTATATCCCAGATCCCAGGCTTGTGACAAATGAGTGTATATCTAGGATCTTTGGATTTTTTATTACTATTTTTTTATTGTTCCTTTATAATTTGTGTATTTTTTTTATCTAAAATATTTGTTGAAAAATAAAATTTTATTGATGAATTACAAGCTTATGTTTCTTTTGTTGAGAGAAAAGAAAACCATGTGTAACTTAATGCCTCACCAAGTTTTCAATTCATTATAAATGTTAAATTAATTAATTAATTAATGAATTATCAATAATAAATTTAAAATTATTTATCAGCAAGAATTTGTATGAAATCTAAAGATGTGGAATATAAATAGTTTTATTTTTTAGTTCAACAATGGAGGTGGGAGCTTCAAACCTTTGATCTCTTAGTTGAAGATACATGCAATTACCGTTGAGCAAAGCTCACTTTGGTAGAATACAAAAAAAAATTGTTATTTCATTCTCAATAAGTTAGAATAATTTTTCTTTAGTTATAATTATACTAATAATATAAAATCAAATCAGTAGTTAATTTAATAATTATTAAGGTTGAAACGTTTAGTACGTAACAAAAAGTTAACTTGAAAATATTTAGAATTTGTAAGAATCAAACAAAGTAACAAAAAAAAGAAAAAGAAAAAACAATGAGTCCAAATTAGGTAAAATAACTTTTTTAAAATAAAAATATGAATACATACATACATATATATACACACATATATATATTAGTTAATATATTAAAAACAATAAAATGCAACCTAAAATTCATTAAAAAATGTAGTATGAGATAATGAAATTTAAATGTACCCATAAAAATATTAAACGAATGAAATGTGAAAATTAGCAAGAAAGTAATAGGTTGACCTCCATTTAGATAAATTAACTTTAAAGCTAATATTTTTATCTAATTATATTTAATTACAGAATATGAAAGGTTTTGGAATGTAAAAAGTTTTATAATTCTTTCATTCAAGTTTTTGGAATGTAAAAGTTTTATAATTCTTTTAACTCTAAATTTGTCTCATCCACTCATTTTCACAATAATTTGAAATCTACATTTTAAGAAAATTAAGATAAGAAAATAATTATTGAAAAATAAAAAAATATATAGTTAAATAATAATTAAGAAAATAATTATGAGTTTGATGAGGTGAACGATAAAACATGGAAAAATTAGAAATATATAAATTAATTTACATATCATTTCTTGGTTAAAAACATTAGATACATTTTCTATCATTGTAAAAAAAAAAAATCATAACTATTTATATATAAACCACAACTAACTTGAAATATTCCATACATTTTTTATTTTTTAACTTATTTTGTTATTAATAATAATAATTGATTTTCATTTCTTTTTTTACAATCACACTAATATTCTTTTGTGTTGTTTTTTTTAGTTCAATTAGACCAATATTCAATAATAAAATAAATTTATCAATTTGTAATATGTAAAAAATATATGATATTTTTTATATATTTAAAGTACTTTTTTTTTTTGAAAGGAAAGTACAAATTAATTTGTTATGTAGATTTTTTAATGAATATAATTAATTTTTTATAATATAAAATAAGTAAAAATATATATAACGTGCACTGCAAATGGTAATAAACTAGTATATTAAAAAAAAACAATCCTTGAATTTTTTTTCGACAATTATGCCCCTTCTTTAATTTATATATTTACGAAATATACCATTGACAATTAATTATAAATGGTAAATTAATTAAATAAATATCATTTATAAATAATTAATTAATAATCAACAATAATAAATACATAGAAACTAAATGGTTTATTATGAAAATTTGCCTTTTTGTCTTCTAAGATATTATAGATTTTTAAATTAAATAGTTAATAATCAATAATTAATTATAGAATTTCAAGAGTTTTGAAATTTTAAACATTTTCTAACCTTTTCACTCTTTAATTGAATTGATTATTAATATATTGCTAATAAATTAAATTTAATATAATATATATTGTTTTTAGTTCCACAACATTTGGGGTGGGAGGATTCGAACCTATGACCTGTCATAAGCCCATATTTTATCCAGTTGAGCTATGCTCTTATTGGCAAAAATTTAATATAATAACTTAATTATAAATTTTCTAACAAAATAAGCTTATTATTTGATACCTTTCATTTTACTCATTTGTTTTATTTTATTTTGGTTGTAGATAATAGATATAAATATGATGAAGATTTTTAAATATTATTTATTAAAAATAATATATAATTTTTGAAAAAATAGGTTTTATATAATCAAATTTTTAATACATTTAATACTTTAATTGATGCATAATTAATATTTAAATTAATAAAATATTTTTTAAAATGAAAGTATAATAACCTAACCGAAAAGCTAGAATATAAGAGAGTTTTTGTTGATTTAATTTCTATACTTTAATTCTAAAATTAAGCCAAAGAGAGTATAGCTCAACTCGCAAATCGAATGTATTAACGAACCACAAGATTTGTGGTTTGAAACCCCCCAACCCCTATTGTACTAAAAAAAAATTTCTAAAATTAATGACTTTACATTTAATGAAGAATTTTCAAAAGTTTTAAAATTTCAAAAATTATGCAACCTTTTTCAACTCCTAGCTACAACTATATAAAGGATAACCTCAACTTTTTTCTTAAAAAACTTGCAACTTTTTTCTTCAAAAACTTGAGTTTCGTTTTTCTAATTTGCTTTTCTTCCTCTCTCAATCTCTTCTGTCAAAGTCTCAAAAATTGTATAAATTGCAAAAGTAGTGTTAAGTATCAAAATGAAAGAAAAAGATGCTTCAACAAAATGGTCTCAAACATGGGTATCAATTTTTTCTATGTATAGAGATGTTTTAAAATTATTTTATAATTAATATTTGTTACTACTTCTATTTTAAACGCTTAAGCATAGTTAGAATTCTTTTAAATTCAACATGTAGATAAATTTTAATCTTATCAATATCACAGGATTGTTTATTAGTGTTCTCTTATTCTAACCCTATCTATTTTTATAATATATATATAAAGCTACTCGAAAAATATTTTTGGACGATTATGGCATTTTTATCTTTTTAACATTATTAAGCATGTCATTTTAAATTTTTAATAACTTAATTAATAATAATGTGAAACACTAAGAATGTGAAAATGTTGCCTATTTATTTCTAGAATTAATTGAAAAAAAGTATGGTTTCACATTTATTTATAATTAATTAATAATGAAATTTCATAGATATTGAAATCTCAAAAGTTTTGCAAGTTATCAATTTCCACATGGCTCTCTTCTACTATTTTTGTAAGACAAATTTTCTTCCTCCTTTTAGTTTGTCTTTCTTCAACTTCTGGTGTCTTCTTCTTAAAGATTTGTGCAGTAGTGTTACATAGCACAATAGCCTAACATATTAAGTACCTATGCTTACATGAATTGCAAAATTTTGTTATGTGTAATTAGATGTCGTTGAATCTTATAAAGTGGTTTGAAGACAAACATGTTTTTAAGAGAATTTGTAAACACATATATTAGTCTCTTCTATAGATGTTTTAGAATTGTTTTACGATTAATATTGTTATTATTAGTTATATATATATATATATATAATTTATGTCATAAAATCTCGTAATTAATGATTTATTTAATAATAAATAATAATTTTGATTATTTTATTTACAATATAATATTATCCATTATATAAAAAATCCAAGGTTATTAGTATAATCTTGAACAATATATAGTTGACATACGAGAGGATCATGTTCAAGAAATAACTTAAAGGGTCATAGTATATGGATAAGGTTGGGTGCCTTATCTAGGTAACACTATTGATACGTCCTACTTTGTAATAGTTCCAAAATGATTTGATCCAAATCGTTCATGTAGAGACATGTGAGTGGTGGTATCTTATACAATGAGTTTGTATAAGGCTGGACCACAAAATATTTAATCTCTCTTTATAAATTCGTTAATTGAGAAGATTAATATTTCATCAGGATGATCATATGCGATTCGATCTTAATCCTGAGTGAGTTATGAATTCCTGCCTATGAGGGTTTGTCCTTTGATTTGCATGGGTGAGAGTGACTTTTGTAGCTGATTCAATAAGCTCTACCATTTTAGGGACTTGACTAAATAAGGAGTTGGGAACATAATCTCACAAGATGGAATTCACTTCTTCCTATATAAGGCAAGCAGATGAGTAGTTCCCTTAAGTGCTGATTTCGAGACTTGAACAATGGGGCCATACTCTCTCATTGGCTCAAGAGGGACTTAGTTTATGGTTGGATCATAAACAAATTGTTCATTAGAGAATCAGTGGTATTAAGGTATAAGATGTAATTATAGAGGTAAAACGGACTTTTGACCCAACTGTAATTACGAACAACTCGTGAAGCATCAACTTGCATGTAATGATTAGATCGATAGACACAAGTTGTCATATAGTGCATAAGAGTGCAACTCTAGGTTTATAGTGGAGTGACGTAAGTTAATGAATGAAAATTTATTAATTAAAAAGTTTAATTAATTTATTTTGTATCATTGGAGCCTATACTCTGTAGGTCCACAAGATCCCCTTACTAGCTCATATGAACAATAAGAAATCAATTTCGTTAAAAGTAAAAATGTTCAAATTAATATTTATATTTGATATATTAAATGAGGGAAAACATGTTTATCGTATATGATACATTAAATATCAAAGAAATTATTAATGTATTAAGATACATTAAATAACGGATATTTATAAAATTTAAAAGGATTCAAGTAAGGAAATAGATGTCATAGGAGAATTTAAAATGGTTTGAATAAGATTCAAATTGGTTAGCGAAATATATTTTAATCTATTAGATATTAAAATATATTATTTAATTATGGCAAGGATTTTTCCTACGCCACTATAAATAGGACTCTAGGGATGATTCATTGGGTGTGTTCTACATAAGAGAAAAGAACTCTAGAAATTCTCCTCTCATTCCCTCTCTCTATTTTCAGGAAGGTTCCCACAACCCCTTTGGTCCTTTGCTCGAGTCATAGCTAGTAAGGCTGAAGATATCAAGAACATCAGAGGAATTTTCATAATATATAAGGTATGGTTTATGTTTAGACTTATTATTATTATTTAATTCTAAATAAACCTAAATCAATTCCAAAGCTTCCCTTAGGGTTTAATTAGATTATTCCTTTTAATATATATATATGATGAATGGTTATTAGTTATATTTCAAAAGTTTATGCATGATTATATTTTAATTACTCAATTAAATTATTTGAATAAATACAATAAATTGAAAAAAAACTTCATTTCTTCAAAAAAAAGAAAAAAGAAAAAAGAAAAAAGAAAAAAGAAGTCAAAACATTGATATATGCTTTGTATTACTTTTCACATAATATACATTTTTTTAGTACAGATAATATCCTTTATAATCTCAATAAATATTAAGTTTACAAACTGTTGATGCCAGTGGCGGATCCAGAATTTTTGGTTAGGGGGGGCTTGACTTAAAATTCAGTAAAAATAATTTACAAGTAAGTAATTCCAAAAATTCATAAATTAACTAAAATTCTTCAACAGAAAAGTATGATTTCAAGGCTAGCAAGGTCGTTTCTGTAAATATGTTTTGCAAACTTGGTCTTGAATATTACAAAAGAATTATAGTTCTCAGATCGAGATCTACTAGTAAAAAATATGAAATATTTATCAGAACTATTATAACTTTTCTTCAATAGAGATGATGACCTCATCGATTTTCTTTTATAGTATTTCTCCATTTAGATTTCAAATTAAATCTACAATACATTAATAAAAATATATAAAACAAAGAAACACAAACATAAAATAAGAATGATGAAAACTAAATGTGTAAAAAAATAATTGAAACATGAAAACTAAATGTATAAAAGTAATTGAAACGTGAAAATTAAATGTACCTTTGAAAATTAATCTCTACATTTTCAACTTCTTGAAAATTTTGGCAACAATCAAGACTCGAGAGATGACAAATGTAAGTGAATAAATTGAAAGGAAATTCCTTTAGGTTCAGAACATTATAGTGGTGGGCACACAATTTTAAAATGGTGAAAAACAATGTTATTTTTAGAAACTTAGGGCTTGAATATTCCCCAATAAATTTTCTTCTATTTTTTCCTTTTTTTTAAGTTGACATATTTATGTAAGGCAATTTTATAAAAATAAATTTTAAAGAAATTTAAAAAATTTAGAATAAAAGATGAACATTAATTTACATAAAAAAAGGAAATTAAGGGGCAACAGATTTTTTTGGGTTTTTTTTCCCGAAATTGACGTGTACGAAATATAAATGAATCCAAAAAAGGGCTTTGTAAGTTTTGAACCTGGGTGGGGGGGGGGGGGGGGGGGTTTAAAGGCACTAAAACCACCTTGACAATACCTGCTTTTGATAATTCTTGCTTGTGCTTTATTCATATTATGTAAAGACAAAAAATTCAGGGGGGGCCCAGCCCCCCCTTGGCCTTAACTGAATCCGCCCCTGGTTGATGCACAATTTGGGCAAAGGAAATGCACTTGATTTGCATGTGAAGCCAATAATGAAGTTGTATTTTTAGAGGAACAAGGTGGCCTGCAAAATAAAGAAAACCTGCACATTCGTGTGGTGCTTGCCACAACCACTCCGATACTTAAGTCAGAGAGGAAAGAAGT
The DNA here is from genome assembly GCA_033996785.1 of Trichosanthes truncata. Lineage (NCBI taxonomy): Eukaryota > Viridiplantae > Streptophyta > Magnoliopsida > Cucurbitales > Cucurbitaceae > Trichosanthes > Trichosanthes truncata. The sequence goes on along the minus strand of JAWPNB010000004.1, from coordinate 27,183,757 downwards.
ATAACAAACTATAGTTTGAGAATGAAGAATGAGAACAAGTTACCTCTATTGGAGCTATAACACGGTATTTATATGAGGGGCTTTTTCCTAAACCTAATTGGATTAGATTTTATGAGGGAGATGAGTTCACGGAAGGAGTTTAACTTGTGGGGTGTGCGTGAGTAAGTGAAGAGGGATTGAACTGAATGAACCGATTCAACTCGGCTGGTTGGCTCGACCCAGGTATTTAGGCCCTCTTGCCCTTCTCCTCGCTTCCCTCAATTCGACTCTACCTCAGAATCTCGAATCTATCCCATATTTGGCCCAATATTCTATTTCTTAAGTTTAACTCAGCAGTCCAAATTTACCCATAACATTAAGCACCCACTCCTACGTTGGGGTATGTGGTTCAGCTTATTTTGTTAGGCTAGACACTCAAAGCCTAATTTGGGGTCTTACATTGTAAATTTGTCCTCGAGGAATTATATCTAACCCAAGTATAAGGCGTCCCCTGTATTTTCTTGAGTTTTGGTTTTAGAATGACCTATCAAGTCCTTTAGGGTAATTTTCTGGCTTTCCAAAATTTATAACAAAAAGAACTTTGAAGTTGGCCCTAAATTTAATTTTGGAATGACCTATCAAGGCCATTTGGCTGATTTTCTAGCTTTCCAATATTTATAAGATAAAAACTTTGGGGTGAGCCCTAAATTTAATTATGACCCTATAGTGAGGTTTATCTCAAATTTTAAGTCATGCTTGGACCAATTAACAAAGCCCCTTTTGAGAACCCAATTAACCACGTCCAATATTTGCGTCCTTCACACCTAAGTAGAGTTTTGCACAATCGGGACCCATCATGAGGTGTACCTTTGATTTTCGGGTTGCCAAGAGCAGTTAACCAAACCCTTTTGGGGATCAATCAACTCTCAAGGTCGCTTCCTCTACACCTTAGTGCTCAAGTGTTTTGCATATTTCATGCTTTAATTGCACGACATAATTGACCATATCTTAGAGTATGATCTTATATTTTGGCTCAGAATTTACCATATCTAGAATTAATTCTAGATTTTGATATTTAAACTGGTTCATTTGTCAAATTTGATCAAAAAAGCAAGGAAAAAATAGAAAAAACACCTTGAAAGTTCCCAACTGGTGGCTTGTTGATAAGTAGGGCGCGTGTTGGTGTGTGTCTGATATAAGCTGGCACACACTAGATTCTTCTTTTCGATGAGGCCGACTAGAGGTTGGTTCAGCCTTTTTTTTAATTTTTTTAATTTTTTTAATTTTTTTAATTTTTTACTTCTGCTTGGATCAGTCATGTGGCCTCAGCTCGACCATGTGGCCTTAGTTTGGCCATGTAGCCTTGACCAGCCCCCAATTAGCTATTTTTTATATTTCTGGAATTGTTCTCTGGATCGATATTTACTTTTGTTTAATAGGAAGGCAAATCCCCTTTTAAGTCCCCTATTCAAGGAGGATCTTGCTAGTAGAAAGAGCTGACTTTAATACAAATAGATTATTAAAATACAACTTGCATTGACTATTTGAAGGTGAAAAATAATACTCATGCTTAGTGAATTTTAGATAAATCTATCAAAATTAGTAAGTTATTATAATAATACAAAACATTGGATTACTGATAATAAATCTTAAGGTGTTCTTCATTCCAAAGATGCAGGAGAGTCTTTCATTCTTGGTTGGCTAAAGCATAAGTGTCAGGTCGAACCACTATCACACTTAATATGGATCTTCCCAAATTGGCCCAAGTGCTCCTGTGGTTGGATCTCGAGTATTTTGACTGACTTTCCTTAATACCAGATCATCTTCTTTCAAACTTTGCCTTCTTATGCAGTGCTGTAGTATTGGACAATTCTGTTCTTGTATTCTGCCACAGAGGCATGCTGTTTCACGGTGCTCTTCTAGTAGATCTAAGTTCAACCTCATTGAACCTTCATTTTCTTAAAGGTCAAATTGCTTCACCCTTGGTGAGGGAAGACCAATTTCAACTAGGACAACTGCTTCAGCTCCAAAAGAAAGAGAGAAAGGAGACTCACTTGTAGTGGTTCGTGTAGTTATCCTATATGCACATAATACAGTTGGTATCTCTTGTGCCCACAATCCTTTCAATCTTTCAAGCTTCATTTTCAAGTTTTGCATGATAATTTTATTTACTGCTTCTACTTGTCCATTTGCTTAAGAATGAGTTAGAGAGGAACATTGATACTTGATGTTGAGATCCGAACAGAACTTCTTAAAAGCAGCATTGTCAAACTGTTTACCATTATAAGTAATAATGGTATTCAAAATTCCAAATCGACATACCATATTTCAGCAAATGAAGCCAGTTACTTTTTTTTTTTTTCCAGTTATGGTTCCAAGTGTTTATGCCTCTACCCATTTTGTAAAGTAGTCAAGTGCCATGATTGCAAACTTGGTTTGTCCCTTTCCTTGAGGAAGAGGTCCAATGAGGTCTATTCTCCATTGTGCAAAAAGCCAAGGACTAATTACGATGGTCAATGGTTCAGGCAGTTGTCTTTGGACTGGGGAAAATCGTTGGCACCGATCATATGCTTTTGCAAACTTTTGAGCATCTTAAAGCAAGGTAGGCCAATAGTACCCTTATCTAATAACTTTATGATATAATGATTTTGCTTCAGATTGATTACCACAGAGTCCTTCATGAATCTCCCTCATCACATAATATGCCTAATTTTCTGTGAGTCATTTTAATAAGGGCATGGAATAGCTTCGTTTGTAGAGTTGATCTCGTCTCATTATGTAATGAGCTACTCTCCTTTGAAATCATTTAGCTTCTATTCTTTCTAAAGGTAGTTCTCCTTCTTTCAGGAATTTGACAATAGGATCCATCAAGAAAGGTTCTTTTCTAGCTTCGACCTTAGCTTCCTCTGCATCGGCCTCACCCTCTTCTGCCTCATCCTCCTTGGCCTCGGCCTCCCTGGCTTTAGCCTCCTCTACCTCAGCCTCGGCCTCAAATTCGCGGGTATTTGGCTCCTCAATTTCTAGAACTTTTGCCTTAGGTATGCATGGCTCAGATAAAATTTCCACTAGAATTGTTCTTCTTAATTCTATTTCATATGATGATGCTAATCGAGCTAAGGAATCAACATTAGCATTTTGAGATATGGAATTTTCTTAACTTCATATTTCAAGAAAGAGGTGAGCAATTCCTTGACCTTAAATAAATATGCTACCATGCATTGTTCCTTAGTCTGATGTTCAACTGTTACCTACTTTATAATTAACTGAGAATCAATCAAGTCTAAGAGATTAGAAATACCTATTTCTTTTGCAATCTTCAGTTTTGTGGTGAATGCTTCATACTCAGCTTCATTGTCGGAAGCCTGAAAATTGAATCTAAGTGCATACTCATATTTTTCTCCATCGGGGGATTCAAGTAACAATCCTACTCCACATCCCTTCTAGTTTTATGATCCATTAACAAAGAGCATCTAAGGGAGGTCCGAGTGAGTTGCATGAAGATAAAGGACTTCAGCCTCAACTTAGCTCAACTCGATTCGACCTTGGCTTGGCTCGACTCGGCGTTGATTGAAGTCAGCTTTGCAATAAAGTTAGCCACTGCTTAATCTTTCATTATTGTCCTCGGCTTATAATGAATTTCGTGCTTGCTCAACTCTTCTTCCCACTTCATGAGACGTCCTGATGCTTCTAGTTTCTACAACAATTTTCTCAAAGGAAAGTTAGTCAAAACAATAAGTTTATGTGCTTGAAAGTAAGGGTGTATCCTGTTGTCTTAAGTGATTAGGGCAAGGATAAGCTTTTCCACCTATGAATATTCAATTTCAGCCCGTACCATTGTTTTACTAGTGTAGTAAACTGGTCATTGTTGACCATTTTCTTCTTTGATTAGGGATGAGCTCATTGCAGTATCAGATGCTGCTATATATAATAACAACTCATCTCCTAGAATGGGTTTTGCAAGGAGGGGAGCTGATCCTAGATATGTTTTTAACTCTTGAATGCTCTTTCACATTCCTTGCTCCATTCAAATTTAGATCATTTCCTTAAGATTTTAAAGAAAGGTAGACACTTATTGGTTGATCTACTAACAAACATGTTTAATGCAGCTATCTTACCATTGATGCTTTGAAGTTGCTTGAGGTCGGTTGGTGATGACATTTCCAGAATGGCTTGGATTTTATCAGGAATAGCTTCTATTCCTCTCTGATGAACTATGAATCCTAGAAACTTTCATGATGTTACTCCAAATGCACACTTACTTGGATTTAGCTTCACCTTATACCTACGAAATGTCTGGAATGCATCATTGAGGTTATCCTCATGTCGGTTAGCCTTGATGCTTTGTGCAAACATATCATCCACGTACACCTCCATGTTCTCCCTAAGAAGAAGAGCAAACATATGATTTAACATTTTTTGATAGGTAGCTCCTGCATTCTTGAGACCAAATGACATAACTATATAGCAATAAAGCCCTCTACTAGTAATCAATGAAGTTTTCTCATGGTCAAGTCCATGCATCTTAATTTGATTATATCCAAAATAAGCGTCCATGAAACTTAGCATTTCATGTCCAGCTGTTGCATCTACCAACTGATCGATAATGGGGAGAAGAAAGTTGTCCTTAGGACAAGCTTTGTTTAGATCAGTAAATTTGATGCCCATACGCCACTTTCCATTAGTTTCACTACAAATGTTTCAGTTTTTCCCGACACAATATTGTGTCGGGAAAACCATTATATGCGTCAGTAATACTCTTTGACAACACAAAGATGCGTCGCACAAAACTGTCGGTATATCCGCATCGAGGACAAGCATTCCCGACGCAATGCATTGCGTTGGGAATATCATGAGCTATACCGACGCTTGTCACGTCGGTAAAAATATCAAATTTTTCGATGCGAGTCCAACCGTCGAGGGTTTCATACCCTATTCCAACGCATGTTTGCATCGGGATAGCTTCAAATATAGGTTATTTGTTTATTTTTTATTAATTTTTTTTTCGTTTTTTGCCTCTTTCCTACTTTTTGGCTATGCCGACGCAAAGTTGCGTCGACATAGCCCTATGTATTTTTAAAAATTTTAAAAATTTATTTTTGTAGTTACCTGAAAATTCATTTCAATAGAAAATAATGGTACCATTTTATTTTTAACATGAATCCAACATAATAAAAGTTAATATATTGAAACGTAATATTGTTCATACAAAAATATCATCTAAAGTTCGGTCTAGTAACAAAAAAATGTAAAAAAATAAATATCCATGTTTAATATCATTCAAAAGAAAAAGTCTAATTAAAGTCTTCTACACTTGTTGTCTCCATCTTTGTTTCCAATAGTAACCTTCAACATAGCTATAGACCTGAAAGGAAAAAAAATTAATATGAAAATTTTTAAACATAAACCATAAAATGAAATAAAGAAAAGAATAATGCACAAAAGTTTTCCAAAAGAAATTCGAAGTTTCATTTGACTTTAAAGCATTAAAAAAGTCAAAACCCAACTTTAGAAAAGCTTAAAACGTCTACCCCGCCCTCCGAAATTTCTAAAGTTGCCTAAAAGTGTCTAAATGGCCTAAACCTGCCTAAGTGTCCAAATGAGGCGAAAATGAACTCAAACATTTCCTTGAGAATCCTAATGCGCTTCTCCGCCCCTCCCGAACCTACGCTAGTGTCCTAAAGATGCAAAAGTACCCTAGGAAGCAAAAATATAACTCGAAACAAGATTTAAGAGTCTACCCCACCTCTCGAACCTACAAAGTATCCCAATAGTAGCAAAAAAGTGAACAAGTTTATTTTAAAAAGTGGCCAAAAAGTGCACAAGTGAATTTTGAAGGCCAAAATGTACTTCAACGCACCCCGAGTTAGCCTAATGCATTTTTTCTCTCTCATGAACCTACCCAAGTGTCCTGAAAGAGAAAAAGTGCCCTAGGAAGAAAAAACCTAACTCAAAATTTGCTCAAACAATTTACCTCGCCCCCTAAACCTACAAAGTATCCAAAAAGTAGCCAAAAAATGCACAAGTGTATTTTGAAAGCCAAAATAGACTTCAATGCACCCCGAGCAAGCCTAATGTGCTTTCCTGCCCCTCCCATACCTACCCAAGTATCCTAAAAGTGTAAAAGTGCCCTAAGAAGAAAAAACCTAACGTAAAAACTTGCATAAAAAGTCTACCCCACCCCATGAACCTACAAAGTATTTTAAAAGTGGCCAAAAAGTGGACAAGTGTATTTTGAAGGCCAAAATGAACTCCAACGCACTCCGAGTTAGCCTAATGCACTTTAACGCCCCTCCCGAACCTACCTAGATGTCCCAAATGAGCAAAAGTGCCTCAAGAAGAAAAAATCTAACTCGAAACTTGCTTAAACAGTCTAGTCTGCCCTCCAAACCTATAAAGTATTCCAAAAGTGGCTAAAAAGTGCACAAATTTATTTTGAAGACCAAAATAGACTTCAAATGCACCCCGAGTTAGCCTAATGCACTTTTCCGCCCATTTCGAACCTATCCAAGTGTTCTAAAGGAGCAAAAGTGCCTTAGAAAGAAAAAACCTAACTCGAAACTTACTTAAACAGTCTACCTCGCCCCTTAACCTACAAAGTATCCTAAACGTGGCTAAAAAGTGCACCAGTTTATTTTGAAGACCAAAATAGACAGCCAAAATGTTGCAGGATAGACAAAATGAACTTACAAAGACCTAAGCAACCCTAATACTCACCCTCCGTCCTAAAGATACATTCATGAAGTGACTACCATAACTGCAGGATAGTCACATATGACAACAAAATTACTTCTATAAATTCACTATATGCATGAATTGGCTATCATAGCTACAGGATAACCAAAATGAACTTGCAAATAACCCTAAGCGACCCTAATACACATTTTAGCCTTCGTCCCAAAGCTACATTCATGGAGTGACTACCATAACTACAAGATAGTCACATATATAAGAACAAAATTATTTTTATAAATTCATTATATGCATGAATTTCCTAGCATAACTACAGGATAGCCAAAATGAACTTGTAAAGAAGTTTAAGCGAGCTTAACACTAAAACATACCTAAGTGTTTGAAGGTCCATCCTCTCGTTGCCCTCGACTCAACATTCTGTAGATTTCAGCTCATTTGTCTTCCCACGCTGATACTTGAGTACTTAACGCCACATTTGCTTCCTTCATCTCCTCATAATTTGCCTTCATCTGTACCATGTCACCTTTCATATGCTCCACTTGCTTTTCCAATTCTTTTTCATATTGTGTGGATGACGTGATACTGGATGATGAGCTAGGTTTTGGGTCCCAACCAAGGCCTTTAATATGGCCTGATCGATGACCCAAAACCTGTTTACAAACCTCTACACTAGTCATCGGTGTAGAACCTTTTTGAGATGATGTTTCTATAAGATTTTTCATTTCCAGCTACATTCATGTTGGAATGAGGAGGTTAAACATATAGAGAAAGACATAAAATTAAGTGGTATGATAGGGAAGAACTTACATATGCATCTCTTGCATTGTCGTTCACCCAACCATCTTTTACACTGAAGTGACTTTGATGGAACAACTCCACCTGGTCAACGTCATGACCCTCTTTCTCTTTCTGTAAATTACATATACAAACTATGAGTCATAACAATGAGATCATGTAAATAATAATGAGTTTGCACCTTACCATTTCACTTTGCACTTGGACAAACGACTTCAGCCCGGTTCGATGAAGGTAAGGGACACTTGCTCGACTCTTCTTGTTCGTCTTTGTTGTTTTCTACAACAGTTTCTGATTAGTACAATTGAGTTATGTATATAAGTGCAACGACCAAGAAAAAATTTACTTGCCATTCAGGAGTCGCCCATCTGTTGCATAAAATTTTCCAATCTTCTGGTTCTGTTAACCTCTCAGGTGGACATGTAAGGGCTTCTTCTGGGCTCTCAAATTCACAGTAGTATCTGTATAATTCTGCTCTATATTCTTTGAATGTGTTTTGAAATTGTCGTAGCACGTACTTTTTCACATGTTTTTTTGTCACATTGAAATCAAAAAGTTCCTGCATTATTAATAATAAATGTGTAAGCATACGTATATGACTTATATATTACTCAAATGCATAAAAAAGCATGAACGTACCAACAATCGATCTACTTCATGGTCCCGTACTTCGTTTGATACCTCTTTCCAGTCTTTACAACGCAATGGGATTATGCTTCGAGCGATGGTACCGATGGCCTTACTAAATCTTGTGGCGTTAGCACATACAGGTTTTCTAATATTCTCATCAATTTCAATCTTAATCTACCCATAAATATTGACATGACGATCCAATTCAATGTTCCGACTATGTCCTCTAGTCCGCCTTCCTGGTGATCTTGAGTCTCTCCCTCGCCCTTGCCCTCGCCTTGAGCTAGATCTAGATCTTGTAACAAGGACAAGCTTACTTAATTAGATAAGAAAATAACATTTTTAAGTACAAGCTTTCATATGATATAAATATTACCCGATGCCTCTGTAGCGTTCTGCTGAGTGGAGGAACCTATAACCGGAAGGTCATCCGCCTGTAGTAGCAAGTGTGTCTCCAGCTCTTGCTCAGGGCGTGCCATAACTCTAGATCTTACAAAAGATTAAAAAAAATGAATCTCAATGTATATGAAACATTCAATTATAGAATGTGAAATTGAAATATAGAAATTATACACTTATTCGTTATTCTAATCATCGGAATCTAAATGTTGAAGTGAACCCGAACTCTCTTCAGTTTCTACATCCTCAGGTTCGTCGTTTATAAAATCATCCTCGTGTAGGGATGGTACACTCTTATTCAACTGTTTTTGAATCGCTTGACGCTCAACAACACCAGGGTCAACATCATTTCTACATAATGTGGCATCCTAAATGGATTCATCGACCTCAATCACACTAGGTACTTCTACCAAATCTATTTAATCATTTTCTATGTCTTTAGCTTCTGGAACATCCCATATGTGTTTATTTTGGACAGTTTGCACAACTTTCCAATTATTACCAAGTTTAGGGTCGTTAATGTAGAAAATTTGTTTGGCTTGAGTAGCAAAGATGTAAGGGTCATCCATATACCAAAACTGGGATGTATTGATTGACTTAAACCCTAAATCCACGTGTAATTTATTCTTTTTACTATCGGTGTCAAACCATTTACATTTAAAAAGAATCACACGTCTTCTCTTGGTATATTCTAAGTCCAAAACTTCATGCAATACACCGTAGTAATTCATGTCATCTCATTCAGTTTCTCCGCCCACCATGATTCCACTATTTTGAATGGCCCGACGATTGTCGTGCTCTATACTGTGGAAACGTACTCCATTGACAAATCAACCACTGCAAGTTCGGACTTGATTACTAGGCCCCAATGCTATTGAATAAAGATCATCAGATGCTTCTTCTCTTTCACGTAATGAGTATATCTGTTTATGTTGTATAGGTTAACATAACTTAGATTCAACACATTATCGAAGTGCAACATTCAAACTTGAAATAACTACACTCACATGTGCTCTAAGCCAATCAGGAAATCGATCTTGGTACCTTCTATATAAGTCTGATGTGGTATCTGTTCTCGTACGAATCAATCTCAAATGTTGCCTATTTAATTTGTAATAATAAAATTCGTTCTTAAGCATTTATATACTTTGAACTTGAAAACAAAGTATATGAATTGAAGTTATAATATTTCAAAAGGTACCTGCGATAAAACTCTATCTCAGAACAGTTGTTCAATATATACCAATGTGCCATCCGCTTCTCTTTTTCAGATAGCATTCTCACAACTGAACCCCCCAATGGTCGTGCACTCTGCCTGAAGCATTCAAAATTCCCAAAGATCTCGCGTTCGGGTATTGAGTCATCGTTACGTGGATCCCTATTGAACCTTGTTTCTATTCTATTTAGATACATGGAACAAAAAGTCAAACATTCATCCATGATGAATGCTTCTGCAATGGAACCCTCGGGACGAGCTTTGTTTCGTACATATTGTTTCAAGGTCCGTAAGCTTCTCTCTATAAGATACATCCAACTATAGCTAACTGGACCAACAATCTTTGTTTCATATGGCAAGTGAACTGCAAGATGGACCATTACATCAAAAAATGCCAGTGGAAAGATCTTTTCAAACTTACAAAGTATGAGCACAATATCTGCTTGCAATCGGTCCAAGTCACTGATGCGTATTATTTTCACACATAGATCACGGAAGAAATTACAGAACTCAACAACAGCTGTACACACATCCTTTCGTAAGTATGCTCGAACAGCAATAGGAACAAGTCGTTGGAGCAGAATATGAGAGTCGTGAGTTTTCAAACGTGACAGTTTCCCATCATTGACACTCACGCATCTTAATATGTTCGAGATGAACCCGTCAGGAAATTTAACTGATTTCAAAAACTTACAAAAATCAACTCTCTCTCTAGTAGTCAATGTATACGCAACATGTGGTTTTACAACTTTAGTTCCTTGCTTTTGTAAGTGTAAATCCTTTCGTATATTCAAATCTTCAAGATCCAAACGAGCATTTGTCGTGTCTTTTGTTTTCCCTTCAATGTTCAACAAAGTCCCGAGCAAATTGTCACATACATTTTTTTCAATATGCATGACATCCAACTTATGTCTTAACAGGAGTTTAGACCAATAGGGGAGCTCAAAGAATATACTATTTTTTGTCCAATTAATAGTACGCTTTCTTTTCTTGTCTTGTTTGGATTGATGCTTACTTAACACTGGAAAATTTAGCGCATTTACTTGTTTTAGAATCTCATCTCCATCCATTACAACTGGTGGAGGTCTACACTTCAATTTTCTGTCATGTTGTTTACTTCTATGCCAACTATGGTTATCTGGAAGATAACGTCGATGTCCCATGAAAGATATTTTTCCTCTTATCCTAAAGGATGACGTGTCTTCTTTACAAATGGGACATGCTTGATAACCTTTAGTACTCCATCCCGACAAGTCTCCATATGTAGGGAAGTCATTGATGGTCCACAACAAACATGCATGTAATTGAAAGTACCTTCCACTCATGCAGTCATAAGTACGCACACCATTATTCCATAACTCCTTCAACTCCTCAATCAATGGCTGCAAATAGACATCAATTTCTTTTCCAGGAGACTTCGGTCCAGGTATGAGCAGAGACATGAAAAAATTAGATTGCTTCATACACTTCCAAGGTGGCAAATTGTATGGAACAAGCACCACAGGCCACATGCTGTAAGAAGTACTCATATTTTCGAATGGATTGAATCCACCTGAAGCTAATGCTAATCGAACATTCCTTAGGTCTAAAGCAAACAGAGGAAACTCTTTATCAAAATGTTTCCACCGTGCAGCAGCTAGATGTCGTAGCAAATCCTCAGTTGCAACTCGTTTATCCTTATGCCATCTCATTTCAGAAGCAATATGTTTCGATGAAAACAATCGTTTCAACCTTGGTATTAGTGGGAAATGACGTAAAATCTTATGTGGAATTTTCTTTTATTTTATAACAAGACTCACCACATACTGGACAACTTTGGCAATCAGGAAACTCTTTCCAAAATAATATACAGTCATACTTGCAAGCATGGATGAACTCATATCCTAACCCTAAGTCACGTAGCTTTCTCTTAGTTTCATAGAACGTACCAGGTATAGATGCACCGGTTGGAAATGCGTCTTTCAACAATTCAAGTAACATATCAAAGGACTTATTACTCCAACCATTGAGCACCTTGATATGCATCAACCTCACCAAGAAGTTCAACGAGGAAAATTTAGTACAACTAGGGTACAATTGGTTACGTGCTTCAACCATCAACTCCTCAAAATTCTTTGCATTATCCATTTCTTCAACGTTAGCATGCATTTCATCTCCAAAGTCTTCTTCATCATCTACATCCTCTTCCTCTTCTCTCATCGTCCCTTGCAAATCATTTAGAAGGTCAAACATCTCCTCATCATCATTGTGAGCAATACACTCTCTACTTAATCCATCATCTACTGAAGAACTCGTGTCTCTTTGAAATCGAGTTAAGTTTGCTGGTCTCCATTATAAACCCATTGAGTGTACGAGGGAGATATTCCAAATGTAAATAAGCCATGGAGATATTCCAAATATTAGTAGATGGAGATGGAAACCTAGTAGTAGCTTCAACTTTACTTAGAAAGACATTTGTAATTCGTCTAAAACACTATCTCATGAACTCCAATTCTTAAGCCATGGATCAATTTTCATAATCCATTTATCAAACACTCCAAATTTGAGTTACAATTCGGGCAATTCATACACCCATTAAAATCATAATTCAAAATCAACTACTTCTAAAATCCACAAAACACATAAACCTAGAATGTGGCTTTGTTTTTTTAGTCTCTTTTGCGATTTAGTAATGGTGGAAACTTTGTTTTGATGGAAGGTTTAGGCCTTGGCATTTGAACAACATGGGAGTTGGGTTTTTCCTTTTGTCCTTTTTCTTTTCTCTTAATGGATCTTTAGTGAAACTTGAATAGGATCAATGAATGCTATGTGGATTCACTGAGAACGCTCACTAAAAATAATATTTGGCCTTTTACTAGTGAAATATGTATATTTTCTTTTAAATGTGGGTATGTCTCTCTCTCTTTCTATTTTTTTTATTTGTTTTTGGGATGAGAAATGATAACTCTTAAAATAAGATTTATAGGATATCATTTTTTGGATTGAATTGTCATATTTTATATAAATTTATCTTATAAATACCCTAGCTTTCATTATTTTGCTCTAAGTTTAACTTTGAGGTTATAAAGTTTTTATTAGAGCAAGATTATCAAATTTAATGAGTTTTATGTGATTGATTTAGGGGTTAATCTAAGAAGGATTTTTGAAGATAAGAGCATGCAGTTTTACAACAGTTTGCTGGAGCAAACCTTGCAATTCGGGCCAATACAACTTTCGCACGTGAGAAGATTTATTCATTAAATGAGTTGGCAAATGTCAGTCGACTCAGCCTGTTTCAGCCAATGGGAGCTTGCCACGTCACTAGTCCTGTCTAATTAGCCCTTATTTGCACAAACTATGAGGTATTTAGGGTTGGGCAACCGTTTTGATCAAGAGGAGAAGAGGAGAGGCTGGAGAATCTTGATAAAACAGAGAGAAATGGAGAGGAAGCTGTCTGAAGAAGGAAGCTGCCGGAATATTTCCAAAAACGGAAGGGTTCTCTGTAGAAGCTGGTGTCGAATGCTGATTCAACATTTTTGTGGCAACATTTCGACTTCTTCTTCTTCTTCTTTCTAGTTTATCAGTACTGCTTAGCATTATGTCTGTATTCCGAATTATTTTATGTTTTTCTTGCATTATGAACAAATCACCTTTAAGGTGAGGATTAGGGGTTGGATGTTTTGATTTATTTTACAACTTAATACATTTCATTTAGCTCAATCTGATTTTTAAGAGTTGTTTATTTCTTTAGCACAATTTCGTCTGGCCAACCATTTTGTTGCAACGTTTCTCTGATTTCTGGGAAGAATAGGAGAAGCTGATAGCTTAAGAACCACATTAGCCCCGTGTTAGGGTTAGTAACTAGCTAAGTGAGGAGATTAGGGATAATCACTCACCTAATGCACACACAATACAGTGGGTTAATTATCGCTAGAGTAATGGGAATGAAACAGCGTATTTCTGGTGATTCGGGAGAATGTCGTGTGAGCTGTAGTGGATTGAGAGAATGAATATGTGTAAGTTAGGGGTGTGCAAAAATCGACCCAAACCGACAAACCGATCCGAACCGACTGGTTCGGTCCGATTTCTAGAAAATTTTTAATTTTTTCGATTTAAACTTTTAAAAAACCGACGTTTTCGGTTCGGCCTTCGGTTCATCCTTTTAAAAAACCGAAAAAAACCGAACCGAACCAAACTTTATACTTAACTTTAAAAAAAACCTTTAGTCCAATCCACAATCTAATGGTTAATACCCAAAGCTCAAAACCCTAGGCGTCACTTTGATAGATTAATTGTACTATTCCTTTCAATCAACCATCAATCTCCATTACTTCTTCTCTTTCTCTCTCTTCTTCTCTTTCCCTCTACGATTTTCCCTTTCTCACCTTCTCATCTTCTTCTTTCCTCTCATTTTTCTCATACAACTTAACTCATCTTCTTCTTTCTTCTCATTTTTCTTATACAACTTAATCTCATTTTCTTCTTTCATTTCATTTTTTTCATACAATTTAATCTCATCTTCTTCTTTCCTCTCATTTTTTTCATACAACTTAATCTCATCTTCTTCTTTCCTTTCATTTTTCTCATACAACTTAATCTCATCTTCTTCTTTCCTCCCATTTTTCTCATACAACTTAATCTCATCTTCTTCTTTTCCTCCTCATCTATGCCCCTACCACCGCCGATGTCTCACTCTCGCAGCCACCACCAACGTCTCACCACCACAACCACCTATGGCCGCCGGCTATGCTACTTACTTTCTTCTTTTCTCACCGCCGATAACTTCATCTTTCCCTTGCCTCTTGCCCTCATCTCTTGCCGCTTCTCTTCGTTGGGACTTGGGTAAAACATGTAAGCAAAACTTGGTTAAAAACCAAATCGAACCGATTGAAACCGAAACTGATTGGTTTGGTTTGTAACGAAAATCGAAGAAAACATCGGTTTCCTCGGTTTATGACACCTCAGAACCGACGTGTTCGGTTCGGTCATCGGTCTTGGTCAAAACCGGACCGAACCGAACCGTGCACACCCCTAGTTTAAGTTGTAGAATCGATTAAAGCATGAAACTACCCCTAATCCGAGCCTTCCATTTAACTCAAAGTACAAGTTTAGTTATTCTCGATTTTCTGCATTTTTACTCTGTTATCTCTGTTTTAGCATTTATTTTGTTTCAGCAATTCTGAATTATTTTATTTCATTTCCTTGATAAAATTTAAATGGTTACCAATAGAGTTTATTGAGAATCAAGTTGTGGTAAATTAGTGAATTACTAGTCTCTGTGGATACGATAATTTACTTACCACTTGCTACAAATGAATGTGTACACTTGCGCATCGACATCCTAATATTCCCGACTCATTCACATCACTCTAGCAAGCGTGTCAGGAAACAAACTTTCAATTTTGATATTATATTAATCATGTTTTAGTCTCTCCACTTTGAAAATAGTGAAATTGATAGGGAAAAGCTAGAGGAGAAGAGAATAATGGTCATAGTTCTCTTATACAAATTATTAGATAATTCAGAGTTGGTTTGTAATTACTATCACTTAAATTATCTTTTGAAGCTAAAAAGTACACCATGGCATGAATTAAGACACCTTTTAATGGCTATAATCCACTTTTATTTGTTTGTTTGGCAAGATGCTTAGTTATTTGACTCTATTTCTCTCAGTTTTAAAGTACTTAAACGCTAAAAAAAAATTGTCTAAACCTCACCAAAGCACACTCCAAATATTACAAATTTGCCCAAACTTACTTCAAAGCTAACAAAACGAATCTAACTCACTCAACCTCACTCCAAATTCAACAAACTCACCCAAACACACTCTCAATCTCACAAGCACACCTAAACACACTTCAATTATCACAAACGCACTCAAACTACTTAAATGCTTAAACTAAGATGATTCAAATTTATTCCCATACCAATTAACGACACTACAGACAGAACTGCTTCTCAACGAGAAGAAAGTAAATATAATTCACAAAAATCTTCCTTCAAATATTTTAGTTCTCTCTCTCTAGATTTTAGTTCTCATAATCTATAGGTCCTATGACCTCCAAATTTCTACATAAATATAATTCACAAAAATCTATTCAGAAACACAATCAGAGACCGCATTAAAGAAAAGGAAATTCCAAGGGGTTGCAGAAAGGGTAGAACCTAGAACAATAAAGAAACCAAAAAACCAAAAAAGAGGAAGGTACTTAGTTTAGATTGGTGAAAAATTATCCAAATCTTTGGCCATCAAACCATAGTACAAAGTAGAAGAGAAAACAAACTCAAGTAGAAATGGAAATAGAATAAAAATTACAATAGCCAACAAGCAAAACGATAGAACAAAAACAACCCATGTTTGGTTTTACCAATAAAACAGCAAAAAAAGAAGAATGAAAGAATAGGAACGGATAATTTTCACAATAAAAATCCAAGGAACAAAGATCACAATATGTAGACACATAAACATAATTGTACTAGTTTTAATTAGCTCCATTTGTCACTTACAAAATTTGCAGGAGAAAAAAAAGTACCTATATACCAGCACGGGAGGACCAAGAGATCAGCTTCTACTTGTCCTTATCCTTATCTTTGTTAGTAGCTGGGGTCTTTGCAGCCAAAAGTCCCTTCCCGTCTTTCAACAAAAACTTTATCGTGCGTATAGAGTTTCAAGAAAAACCAAAATAGAACAAATAAATAAAAATCCCACCTTTCACATGAATCTGATCTCAAAGAGGCAGGCAAACATCAACATAAATTGCAGAAGTAAATATTTTGTTTCCAGTATAAGACCATCACAAAATACTCTTCCAGAGTTTCATTTCTAATTTAATACAGCATTTACACACAACACCCATTCGTTTTAAAGATTCTCTAATTTGCAGCTTTACAATCTCAATGTATATATTGCAAGCAAGAAATTGCATAGAATTTATTATACCAACTGAATAAAAAGATGGCAATGAGCTGCCATTTTAAAACTTCAATTAAAGTTGTTACTCCCAATGTCCATGATTTGAATATATAAGAGATAACAAAATTCATTTGAGATTAAACCACTCAATTGATTTGATTGGCATTAGAACTCTTATTCTTGACAAATTTGTACCAATTCATGTAGGCATGCTTCCATGAAATGCATTTAAACTAAGATCTAATGCCGTCAATGCCAAGCAATTTTGAAGAGATGGAGAAATTTCTCCAATACGAGCGTGTAGATATTCTCCAGAAAACTGTATAAATGAGCAAATATAAATATTAAAGATTCCAAACCAATGTAAAATACTCTTAAACCACACACACAAAAGCTAATGCTTTTATTCATTTACCATGCAAGCTAAGGGAAGAATGAAGCGAGCTTGTCGAGGGCTCGTCAAATTACAATTTATAAACCGATCCTAAGCTACTTGTAGCATCGAGTGGACCGGGTCGATCTCAGGGAACCGAATATTAATTTCTCAAATTAAATTTGCCAAGGAGAAAACAAATAAAAGGGGGGGATTTTGTGTTTTTCTAAATAAAATAAAACATAAGATAAAAATAAAGATAGGTCAAATCTTACCAAGTTCCAATTCAAAGGCACGGTTTTATCCAATTGCAAAATTGATCATAGGCATTCAAAATATTTAAACTTAACCATGCAAGTACTTGGTCAACTTATTAGGAAACCCCAACAAAAAAGTGCAAATTCCCTAAATTCATTAACTCTAACGAACGTCAAGTTAACGCTAATTACCTAAACAAATCTTTACGAAACCGCTTCAATTTATTTAGATAAAGGCATTACGAACTTTGGAACGACCAAGACAACCAATCAGGTAAAACAACTTTCACCTAATTAAGAAGCTTATTTAATTCCTAGAATTAAACATGCAAGCCATGTAATATGGAAACCCACAAAACATACACATGTGATAATCCTAATGCTACCGGTTCATTCAACATGACAATTACGGATCATGATCGTGATTAGCAATAAAGCATGTAAAGGGATTAAGGTGTCAATTTAATCAAAATACATACTTATAAAATTAACACGGGAATTAAAGAACACTTGCAATTGAAAGAAAACTAAGTTAAGGTTCAAGCCTCACAATGTTGCAACTGATTACAACCGACCTCTGAACTGGAATCGCGAAATTTAGCCGAGCATCGTGATAAAATTTGATACCATTATTGTCTAAGGAGAAAAGAGAAAAGGAGTCTAAAAACTCTCTAAAAACGTCTAGGCCAAGAGGCCAAAAAAAAAGGATCCCCCTTGCTGTCCATAAGAAGGCTTAAATAGCCTTCAAGTAGACAACTTACATAAGTAAGAAACCCTAAATTCTAGAAAGATATTTTCCCAAAACAATTAGGGAATAATATTTAAAATAAAATAAAATAAAGTAAATAATGTTCTCTCTTTTAAAATGCTGGAAAATACATCTAAAACTCGAAAATCCTTCCCTAAATTCTCAAAACAAACATAGAATGTTGCAAATAAGGAAAGTTTCTGGATTGCGCAGTCTTCATTATTTTGCCCATAACTTCTTCTCCAAATCTTGGATCAACCTGATCTTTATATGGTTGGAAAGATAATTCCGAGATATTTAAAATGATATCTCATTTGGATATATTCCCAAACGTGAGCAGTAAGATAATGGGAACGGAAGTTGGCACAAAATATTCTCGGGTACAACAGTTTTCCAGCAGGAGCAGTAATCACTCAAAATGCCATAACTTTCATAATACTTATTGGAATGTAATGAGTCTTATACCGTTGGAAAGATAATTCAATAAGCTTCGATTTGATAGCAAATTTGAATATATTTGCATCTCGAAATATCATGATATGATCGGTCAAATTTGGTATAGAAATTCAGTTGCTCGAATCACCTCCAATTTGGTTCGAATTAATTCCGAAATGGTGCAAACTCTTCAAAACACGTGAATTTCTTGAATCCCTAAAAAATAATAATAAAACACATAAAATCCTTCTAATTAACAAGAAATAAGTGTAATTAAATAGGACTTTATAGGTCCTATCACAACCCCCAACCTAAATCTTGCTAGTCCTCGAGCAAGGTAGAACTAAACAGTCCTATGACTAATCAGTTGCACATCAATGGCTCTAATCTCAATGCTTTAGGCAACAAAACATTTGCAATGGAAGAAAACAATCAAACACATTCAATTTATGAGAATTTTAAAACTAATCCCTTCATCCCTTATGTGTGTGTGTGTATAGCTCTCCCTTATCTAAGTTTTTATAAGCCCGAGAAGGTTTTATTTGATCCTCAACTCGTTTTCCCCCTACTTTTGACTTTAAGACCAATTCTCAAGCTTCCCTACACTCAAAAGGATAACACGAAACTAAGGTGCCCCGGGGTAGGCCTACCCCCAAACTTACTTTTTTGCTTATTTTGATGAGCACTAGCTTTCACACATCCACTGTAGGGACCCTTATCCAGAGCACTTGCTCAATGGATGGCCTGACTGATCACAGTAGAGGTAGCTCTTTTTGCCCTTAGACTTTTAAATACATGCAATCATTTTATTTTTTACTCGAGTTTTCATTTTATCACAGTAATAAAGGCAAATAAAACATGCAATTACTCCTAAGTTTCACGTTATTCAACATCATGCAAATAGACTCTTAAACTAGTTCCTAAAATCTTTCGAGGTGACAACAAGAATCCAAACCAAATAACCCAATCTTAAGCCTTCAAAACCATAGACAAGAGGGCTAAGTGCTCAAAAAGTATAAGGGAATCAAAAGGAAAATTTTAAAATAGGCTTAAATCAAGCAAGCATTTTCAAGTTTCAACCATTTCAAATGAAATTACCTAAAGCACATCCTAGATTGTCATAACCACCTAATATGCAACTAACTCATCATGCAATTTAAGCTCAAATTTTTTTTAAAAAAATTAACGCTTACTGCTCAACATGCTGATGAATAACCCTAAACATGCAAATCTAACGTTCTCCACCCCCAACCTTAATTGATACATTGTCCCCAATGTATCGCTAAACAGAGTTACACAAACAAAAAGCAAGAGGAACAGAAAAACTCCCCTAGTTTTTGGATGGCTTGTAGGTGGTGGTGCATTTTTATCCTCAATTTCTCCTCTCAAGTGCAACACCTACAAAAGAAAAATAAAACAAACTACGAAAAGGAAATAAATCATTGAAAGGAAAACAAATAAAACAATTAAAGCACATGGGTTGCCTCCCAAGAAGCGCAAATTTTTAATGTCGTTATGCTCGACAGGGTTCGTAAGTGTCAGGGCACGTAAAATTCTTCTACTTTCTTCGGTCCCTTCTTGCTTGAATCAATGTAACCTTCCAAGTTTAGAAGGCTTTCCTGTTTCTCTAGGGTACCAGACAGATCATTATTTTTGTTATATTTTATATAAGGAATAAAAGGAAAAAAGTAAGACTCAACTAACTTAACTGACTCAAAAGAAACAAAAGACGTTAAGGACTCATGAGAATAAAGCAAAGGAAATTCAAAATTAAGAGGAGAGCTAGGGAATAGAACAGGCGAAGGCTTTTTAGCCTCCAACTCTATCACCTGAATCTCCTCTTTGCGTGTAAGCTCGGACTCCTCCTTAACCTCACAAATTACCTGTTCTTGGCATGGCCCAAAATTCAAAACTTCCTCGTCACTGTCGGTGTCGATTTCCTCAAAAAATCTTTCCTCAGTGATGTCAACAGAGTATTGCTCTTG
This sequence comes from Trichosanthes truncata, assembly GCA_033996785.1. Classification (NCBI taxonomy): domain Eukaryota; kingdom Viridiplantae; phylum Streptophyta; class Magnoliopsida; order Cucurbitales; family Cucurbitaceae; genus Trichosanthes; species Trichosanthes truncata. Next base: position 27,163,358 of record JAWPNB010000004.1, on the reverse strand, counting down.
TAGACTCTCCAGTCTTCTCACAGAATCAGCCAACTGGGTAATTTGGTCACCCAGGCTTCGCATTCCAGCTCGAGTCTCCTTTTGAAATTGGAGATTCTCCTTTTAAAATTGGAGGTTTTCCTTTTGAAATTGGAGGTTTTCCTTTTGAAATTGGAGAGTATTATTAGCAATTTCATGAACTAAAACCTCTAAAGACATACCTGAGTATGAAATCTGACGGTACTGGCTTTGCTGCTCCTCCTGGTATCCATTGCCATAACTGGATTGATCCCATTCAGGAAAGTAGGGATCGTAAGACTCGTAGTTCACTTGATGACCAGAAAATTCTTCCAATGTGTAAGCATTTGGCACAAAGTTCCATTGTAGCTGAGGACATGCTTTGGTGGGGTGTCCTTGAAGCGAGCATAATCTACATGTCTCTACTTCTTGAAGCCTTCCTACATCCACTTGAAGAATAACAGAGGTTAATTCAGAAATTTGAGTTTTGAGCTCACTAACCTCATCAACATACGGGGCAGCTCCACCATTTGTCCAGTAGTACTGAGAATAATCTGCCATTTCAAGAACAGATAAAAAAAAAAACAAAAATACAAAAGAATTTTTTTTTTTTGTTTTTTTTTTTAGAGCAAATTTAACAAAGAGAAACTAATAGTGGTTCCCCGGCAACGGCGCCAAATTTGAAGCGAGCTTGTCGAGGGCTCGTCAAATTACAATTTATAAACCGATCCTAAGCTACTTATAGCATTGAGTGGACCGGGTCGATCTCAGGGAACCGAATATTAATTTCTCAAATTAAATTTGCCAAGGAGAAAACAAATAAAAGGGGGGGATTTTGTGTTTTTCTAAATAAAATAAAACATAAGATAAAAATAAAGATAGGTCAAATCTTACCAAGTTCCAATTCAAAGGCACGGTTTTATCTAATTGCAAAATTGATCATAGGCATTCAAAATATTTAAACTTAACCATGCAAGTACTTGGTCAACTTATTAGGAAACCCCAACAAAAAAAGTGCAAATTCCCTAAATTCATTAACTCTAACGAACGTCAAGTTAACGCTAATTACCTAAACAAATCTTTACGAAACCGCTTCAATTTATTTAGATAAAGACATTACGAACTTTGGAACGACCAAGACAACCAATCAGGTAAAACAACTTTCACCTAATTAAGAAGCTTATTTAATTCCTAGAATTAAACATGCAAGCCATGTAATATGGAAACCCACAAAACATACACATGTGATAATCCTAATGCTACCGGTTCATTCAACATGACAATTACGGATCATGATCGTGATTAGCAATAAAGCATGTAAAGGGATTAAGGTGTCAATTTAATCAAAATACATACTTATAAAATTAACACGGGAATTAAAGAACACTTGCAATTGAAAGAAAACTAAGTTAAGGTTCAAGCCTCACAATGTTGCAACTAATTACAACCGACCTCTGACTGGAATCGCGAAATTTAGCCGAGCATCGTGATAAAATTTGATACCATTATTGTCTAAGGAGAAAAGAGAAAAGGAGTCTAAAAACTCTCTAAAAACGTCTAGGCCAAGAGGCCAAAAAAAAAGGATCCCCCTTGCTGTCCATAAGAAGGCTTAAATAGCCTTCAAGTAGACAACTTACATAAGTAAGAAACCCTAAATTCTAGAAAGATATTTTCCAAAAACAATTAGGGAATAATATTTAAAATAAAATAAAATAAAGTAAATAATGTTCTCTCTTTTAAAATGCTGGAAAATACATCTAAAACTCGAAAATCCTTCCCTAAATTCTCAAAACAAACATAGAATGTTGCAAATAAGGAAAGTTTCTGGATTGCGCAGTCTTCATTATTTTTCCCATAACTTCTTCTCCAAATCTTGGATCAACCTGATCTTTATATGGTTGGAAAGATAATTCCGAGATATTTAAAATGATATCTCATTTGGATATATTCCCAAACGTGAGCAGTAAGATAATGGGAATGGAAGTTGGCACAAAATATTATCGGGTACAACAGTTTTCCAGCAGGAGCAGTAATCAGTCAAAATGCCATAACTTTCATAATACTTATTGGAATGCAATGAGTCTTATACCGTTGGAAAGATAATTCAATAAGATTCGATTTGATACCAAATTTGAATATATTTGCATCTCGAAATATCATGATATGATCGGTCAAATTTGGTTTAGAAATTCAGTTGCTCGAATCACCTCCAATTTGGTTTGAATTAATTCCGAAATTGGGAAAATTGGTTGAGAAGAATGGGTTTTTTCTAATGGTGATCGAAAATCTGATCTGACTTATGTCTCTTCTCAACCAAGATGGTTAGGTCAGCCTCGGGTCTTCCCTCCCTTGAAAGAGGTCGAGGAGGGCTCATCCCAAGTGAATGGAGCACGGTGACTTTCTTCTTTAGTACCTCGAGCTCTTCTTGTCGGTTCTCCTAGGTATGAGGCTAATAATTTTTAGGATTATTTGGCCTTCATACTTAGTTATTCTTGTTATTTTATAAGTTTCATTAGATAAAAAGGCTAGCAAAAAGTCTAGTTGAATTAAATTATTGTTGGAAGCCTCTTTAATTGAGTAAGTCGATAAAAGGAAGTAAGAGAAGATGAAAATGACACTTACTTGATGTTTTTTAGCAGAAATTGAAGAATGCAGCATAATTGAAATTGCAATTCCATCAGATCTGGAAATTAAGGGAAATTTGCAAATCTAGGAATTTTGGGCAATATTGTCTCCATGATTTTTGTTGGATTTTTCCCCCCCCTTTTGAACATCGAAACTAAATCCTTCCTCAACGAAAGTTGAAGGAAGTAAAGACTCAATTTCTTTGAAAAAAGTGGAGTTGAGTCGATTTAGTGAGAAGAGAAAAATGAATTGTGTTCTTACACTTTTAGAATTGATTTTCTACTTTGTTGAAGTTCATTTTGTTCCAGTTTTAGGAGTTTTTAGTTGCTGCATTTTTCTAAATTCAGTTGTATTTTGATATTCAACAAGTTATTGCTTTGTTCATTGTAGTACGGTATTGAAGTTTCTTGTTCCTTAATAAAAATCTAGTTTGCTTCAAGTGCATAGTTCTTCTTAAGTTGTTTGTGTTCAAGTTACTTAGTTCTTTTGGCTTAATTCTGGAAATTTTCTCATTTTTTTCTCTTGCTTCCAGGTATGAATTTTTATTCTTTAAAATCTTTATTATTCCCTTTTACAATAATGAGTTAAATTTCCTTTACGGATTCAAGTTTGTGAATGCCCTAGAGGAAAGATGCAAGGCTTCTAGCAAGAGCAATCTAGCTTTACACTTTTAACTTGTTTGTTTTTGCTGAGTAAAGTGATCGGTAAACCTTGTTGGCCACATAGTGTTGCTTGTCAAGCTTAATTTTAATACCGAAAAGGTTAGAGGAAAGCGAATGTCACAAAAGCTATGTAGGAAAAGGCTTAGAAATAAGTCATGAACATTGACCCTAGACATAGGGTGAGACTCCAAAACCACTAGAATTGTGTGCTAAATTTACCTAAGTTCGATTTATCATACTTAGTCTTCTAAAGATTTTGAATCAAAGTAGAATAGGAGTTGAATTTGGCTTACAAGGTTTTCTTGTGTTAAGCTATGATTGAAATTGCAATGAAGTCGCAATCTTTCCAAAGGGCATGGTCTACTTGAATCCCTTATTTATTTTCATTGATTTTTAACTTTATTTCTTTGGCAAAATACCCCATCACATTTTCACAACCTTGGTTACCTCAATTGTATTTGAACACCATCTTTCATTCTCTTGAACTTAGTTAAATTCCATTCTCTTGGGAAATGATATCTGGATTACGTTCCACTTACTACTTGCTTCGATAGTGTGCACTTGCATTGTGCTGAAATTAATTTTAACCTACATGTTTCAATCAATCAAGTTTTTGGCGTCGTTGCCAGAGAACGACATTTTAACAAATTTCAATTGAGAAGCGGCTTATGAACAAAAAGCAATCCGAATTTAGGTTAAAGGTACTATTGGGTACATTGCAGGTTAAGTCTGGTGTATGCTAAAAGAGCCTTGTCTCTTGAAGTTTGACCCTGAAACAGAAAGAACTTTCCACTAGCGTTGTAGGTAGCAAAAGAGGAAGAAAAGGGAAAGGCAGGAGTTGATCTCACAAGGAATTCTTGCAGAAACCATTTCACAGGAAGTACACATGGATCCACCTGTAGCTTGTCCTTAAGTCAATCCAGCAAATGGAGGATATCAACAGAATGCCAACAATGCACAACCACAACAAGAAAATCCTCTACAAAATCCCATCTTTATTGCAGAAGATCATGACGCAGTTGCAACTTTTCAAAACTTGAACATAGGAATTTTTGAACAAAACATTGAAGCCAATCAATTTGAATTAAAGTCAGTCATGTTCCAAATGCTACCAACCATAGGAAAATTTGTAGGGTTGCGACATGAAAACTCACACAAGCATCTCAAACTATTCTTACAGGTTTGCAATTCTTTCAAGAAAAATGGAGTTTCTAATGAAATCTTGCGCTTAAATTTGTTTCCTTTTACCTTGCAGGGAAATGCAGAAGCATGGTTAGACTCTTTTCCTCCAGACACCATCAAAATATGGGACAAATTTTCAAAGAAGTTTCTTCTGAAATACATTTCACCTACTAAAAATGCATAACTTAGAGGAGAGATTGTCACATTTAAACAGAGACCTTAGGAAAAAGTAGATGCTGCATGGAAACGATTCAAGTCAATGGTAAGAAAATGTCCTCACCATGGCCAACCATCATGCCTCCTAATAGAGTATTTCTTCAACGGATTGACTCCAACATCAAAGGCTATAGTCAACGCATCAGCCAACGACTCTTTATTGAAGAAAATTGTGAATGAAGCTCACGAGATTATAGATGCAATGGTCTCCAATAATAGCCAACGGAGGACAGAAGAATACCAACCTGGGAAAAGTGTTGCAAAGAAGATAAAGTTGATGAAATAATAGCCCTAAAGGTGGAGATGACTGTTATGAACAACACCATAAAGAATCTTTCATTGGAAAATCAGGCCTCAACCACTCAGCTAGCTCCTGTTGCAGCTATCACATAAACTTCTCTCCCTTCTTGTGTTTATTGTGGTGAAGTTACTCATGTTTATGATACTTGTCCTTACAATCCTGTTTCAGTGCATTATGTAGAGCAGAATAGAGCAAATCCGTACTCCAACACATACAATCCAAGATAACGTAATCACCCTAATTTCTCATGGGGTGGACAAGCTGCAGGTTCGTCAAATCATAACCAATATACAAAGCCAGGAGCACATCCAAGATTTAATAACCATTAGTAGACACCCCCAAAATTCAATAACCAACAGCAACAAACCCAAGCACCATGGAACACCTCCAATACTCAACAGCAGTCACAACCACAAAGACAGAGCTCGTCTCTAGAAGCCATGATGAAAGAATTCATGAACAAGAACGAGGCTGTTATACAAAGTCATGCTGCATCATCGCAAAACTTGGAAATACAAATGGGGAAGTTAGCTAGCGAAATGAAGAATAGACAACATGCAACTTTACCAAGCAACATAGAAACTCTGCAGCAAAAAGGCAAGGAACATTGCAAGGCTATGTTGAGAAGTGGCCTAAATTATGAAGATCCAAAAATTCCTGAGGACCAAGAAAGTTCTAAAATGATTAAATGTTTAGAAGTTGAAAAGAATAACTGCGTAGATGAAGGAGTGAAGGAACCAATTGCAGAAAAAATTGATGAGATGACAAAAGAAACTATCACCAAGCATAGAAAATCTGACAAGAAAGCCACAAATATAGGGATCCCGGAATCATCAAACCAGGAGTATAGACCGCCACCACCTTTCCACCAAAGATTCAAGAAGAAAGAGCAAGACATTCAATTTAAAAAGTTATTGGGTTTACTCAAGCAACTCCATATTAACATCCCATTAGTGGAGGCACTTAAGCAAATCCCTAATTACATTAAATTCTTGAAGGATATCTTAATGAAGAAGCATAGATTAGGAGAATTTGAGATGGTGGAACTGATAGAAAATTGTAATGCATTGCTAACAAGTAAGGTCTCACCTAAATTGCAGGACCTGGGAGCTTTACAATTCCATGTATGATAGGAGGAATAGACATCGGACGTGAACTATGCTATCTAGGAGCGAGCAATAACCTAATGCCACTCTCAATTTTTAATAACTAGAAATTAAAAAAGTTAGACCTACAACAGTGACACTCCAACTAACAGATAGATCCATAGCCTAAACTACTGGAAAAATAGAAGATTTCCTTGTGAAGGTGGATAAATTCATTTTTCCAGCTGACTTCATCATCTTGAATTGTGAAGAAGATTGGGAAGTCCCCATCATATTAGGATGGCCATTCTTAGCAATAGGAAAAACATTAATCGATGCTGAGAAAGGAAAACTAAAAATGCAAGTGAATGATCAAATAGTCAAGTTTCATGTACTGAATGTATTGTGATACCCAGGTGACATGTAAGAATGTTCAAGGATAAAAGTCATTGACCCTGTACAGGAAATTGAAGGAGAATATAGCCTGGATGAGGAAGAAATGTCTGATGATGAGCAATAATGGGAAGAAACAGCTTATATGAACATGCCACAAAGAATTAGAACCTTGAGAACAATAGAGGAAAAATTGGCACCTATTCTACCATCCATCATTGGACCACCTGAATTAGAGCTCAAGGCCACTACCATCACATTTGAAATACATCTTTTTGGGAGATGGTAAAACTTTATCTGCGATCATTTCAACCACACTTATGGATAAAGAAGAATATTCCTTGATACTGGTACTTGTTAAACACAAAAAGGCGATAGGGTGGACAATAGCAGACATATGAGGAATCATGCCGTCTTTTTACATGCACAAGATAAACCTGAAAGAAGAAGCACGCAACTTAGTGGAAAATTAAAGAAGATTAAACCCAATAATGCAAGAAGTGGTGAGGAAAGAAATAATAAAGTGGATAGAAGCAGGTGTGATATATTCGATTGCAGATAACAAATGGGTTAGTCCACTTTAGTGTGTGTAAAGAAAGGCGGAATGATTGTGGTAACTAGTGAAAAGAATGAGTTGATTCTGACACGCACAGTCACGGGATGGAGGGTTTGTAAGGACTACAAAAGGTTGAAAAAGCAACCAAAAATGATCACTTTCCTTCATCGTTCATTGATCAGATGCTAGATCGTCTTGCAGGACAGGAGTATTACTGCTTCCTAGGAGGATATTCAAGGTACAATCAAATCATGATTGTCCTACAAGATCAAGACAAGACGACATTTATATGTCTCTATGGAACCTTCACATTTAGAAGGATGCCATTTGGGCTATGTAATGCACTTGCAACCTTCCAGAGGTGTATGATGGTGATTTTCTCGGATATGGTGGAAAGAACAGTGGAAATCTTCATGGATGACTTTTCTATATTTGGGAAGACCTATCGACAATGTCTGGACAATCTGGAAAAAGTTCTACAACGCTGTGAGGAAACCAACCTAGTACTAAACTGGAAGAAGTGTCATTTTATGGTATAATAAGGCATTGTACTAGGACATCAATTTTCAAAGAAAGGAATTGAGGTAGATAAGGCGAAGGTGGAGTTAATCTCAAAGTTGCCCCCACCTAAACCAGTCAAAAATTTCCTTGGTCATGCAGGATTCTACCGAAGGTTTATTAAGGACTTTTCACAAATTTCGAATGCAGACTATTAGAGAACGATCAACAATTTATTTTTTATCATGAGTGTTCAAAGGAGTTTGACACACTCAAGAAAGCACTCAGCTTAGCTCCCATCATGGTAGAACCAGATTGGTCTATACCACTCGAGCTAATGTGCGATGCAAGCGATTTTGCAATGGGTACAATATTGGCACAGAGGAGAGATGGAATAATTCATCCAATCTACTATGCTAGTAAGACCATGAATGAAGCACAAATCAACTACACAACCACATAAAAAAAGTTACTTGCAGGGGCCTTCGCCTTCGACAAGTTCAGAGCATATTTGGTCAGGACCAAGGTCATAGTGCATATAGATCATTCAACTTTGAAATATCTATTGTCTAAGAAAGAAGTTAAACCTAGGCTGATCGGATGGACATTACTCCTCCAAGAGTTCAACCTCGAAATTCATGATAGAAAGGGGATAGAGAATCATGTTGCAGACCAAATGACCAGACTATGATTAGAAGCACAAAGAAAAGAGAAAAAAATAAAGGATGCTTTTGCAGATGAGCAATTTTTGGCAGTAGAGTTTAGCTCAGCCCCATGGTATGCTGACATAGCAAACTACTTAGTCAGTGGACTAAAACCTCCAGATGCTACGTCACATCAATTGAAGAAATTTTTCCATGACATGAAATACTATTATGGGGATGAGCCTTATCTCTATAAGATAGGCTAGGATCAAATCTAGAGAAGATGTGTGGCAGAAGAAGATATGAGGAAATATTGAAGGCTTGCCACATGGCACCATATGGCGGACATGTCGCAGGAGCCAAACAACAGTAAAAGTACTTCAGAGTAGGTACTTTTGGCTGATATTATTCAAGGATGCTCAGGCCTTCGTTAAAAGCTACGATAAATGCCAAAGAATGGGAAACATCACTGCAGGAGACGAGATGCCGATGAAGTTTATGTTAGAAGTTGAGATTTTTGACGTATGGGGATTGACTTTATGGGTCTGTTCCCTCCATCCTTTGAAAATGAGTACATCCTCTTGTAGTAGATTATGTATCCAAATGGGTAGAAGCAATGGTGACAACAACAAATGATGCGAAGGTAGTAAAAAAGTTTATGTTGAAAAATATCTTCACCAGGTATGGAACTCCTAGAATGTTAGTGAGGATGGAGGAACACATTTTATGAACAAAGTAATGGTAAGTCTGCTATCAAAGTACAATGTGAATCACAGAGTGGAAACTGCATATCACCCATAATCGAATGGGCAAGCTGAATTATCTAACAGAGAAATCAAGGCAATCTTATAAAAGACAATCAATCCATCAAGAAATGACTGCTCTCTAAGATTAGACGAAGCTCTGTGGGCCCATCAAACAACATTCAAGGCACCTCTAGGAATGTCTCCATACATGATCATATTTGGGAAGGCATGTCATTTACTGTTGGAGTAGAACACAAGGCATTGTAGGCAATAAAAAGACCCAATTTGGATATGAAACTGGCCAGGGTAAAAAGGAAGCTACAATTGAATGAACTTGAGGAGCTCAGACACTCGTCATATGAAAACGCAAAATTGTACAAGGAGAAGATGAAAAACTGGCATGACCACAGAATCAGAGAAAAGAAACTTCGAGAAGAGCAACAAGTACTACTATTTAACTCGAGGTTGAAACTTTTTTCAAAAAAATTGAAGTCCATATGGTCAAGGCCATTTTTTATCGAGAAAGTGCACAAGCATGGAGTTGTAGACCTGAAAGATGACAAGAGAAATATTTTCAAAGTGAACAGCCAAAAGGTAAAACCTTATTGGGGAGAAAGCATAAACAGGGATAAGGCTACCATCTTCCTAATAGAAAGAGCCTAAAGAAACACCAAGTAAGTTGTAAATAGTTTATCTTTAATTTCTCTTAAAAAAAAACTTGAGACATTTTCACAAGAGTTTAAGAATTAACTAAGCAAGATTCTATCTAAGGAAGAATCCTATCTAGGCTAAGGTATTTAAGCTGACCGTAAGGGAACACCTCCACTTGGAGATCTACCTGGGAATCTACTTAGCAAATTTAGAAATTCAATAATAAATGGATCAATATTTTAAAAAAAAAGATAACAATAATAATAATAATAATAATAAAATGTGTGAACTTTTTGATAAGTTTTTTTGGAGTTTCTGAAAAGGAAAGGAGAAATGCAATAGCATTGCAATCGCATGACAAGAGAAAGAAAAAGAAAAGAAGGGCCAAAAGAAGATAAGCCAAGAATTGCAACTGTAATGCAGTCGCAAGCCAACACCACTAGCTCAATAAAGGTAGACTTGACCAAATTGAAAGAAAAGAACAAAGGGGTTGTTTGGCGCGCTGGATTGGAATTAGGAACCCTGGGAATCCTTGGCTGGAATCAGAAACCCTGTGGTTCCTGATTACTGTGTTTGGGGTCTAGGGTTGGGTTGGGCTGGGTTGGGTTTGTTTAGGCTGTTTTTTTAAACAATTCTTTTAGGTTTTTTTTTTAGATCCCTTTTTTTACTTGATAATTGTTTACTAAATTGCATATTAATATTTTAACCAATTATGTGGATCAATTGTTTCAAGCATAGTTAATTATGAATGTGTAGTCTGTACAAGTATCTCATTCACTCCATTTATAATGATGTAAAATTAAATACCATTAGTAAGGGCATATATTTTAAATAATTAATACATGGGAAAGAAGAATGATGTTGCTGGAGCAAAGGAAATCCAAAATGCAAATGAAGGTCCGAAGTTCATAATATCATAATACATAAGCTGAAAGGAATGAAGAAAATAAATAGCAATAGTTGTCCAAAACACGAATTGAATTAAAACTGAGTAGTAGCTGAAGGTGATGAAGGCATCAAGTTGTCGTCCATGGGGTGTCGGGTTCCAGGTGTTCTCCCTTACACTTCCACACAGTAATCATATATACTTCCAATCTAGGAAGAATGCAAAAAACGGATGGGTACGAATCCTAGGACAAATAAGAAAGCATGATATGCTCCCTTTCCCAATGTAGATAGTCTTGCTCAGCTTTTCTTTCTCCCTTTTCATAGCTTCCTTTTTTTTTTCCAGCCTCATTTCTCCATCCAAAGTGTCTCATCTAAATACCTCGTTCGAAGCCTTGAATTCAGGGTTGGTTGGACAATTCTAATACATAGGTGGACAACTCAATTAATGAATTTTCTTGCACGTGTGAATCAGGTGGTTCTTTTAATAAATAGATGCTTTAACAAGGATTTTTACTTATCTCTCCAAATTCATCTCCCAACATTGCTTTCAAAGCTCTTCACCTGAAGCAAAATTCAATAAATTAAGCTCATGTTTTAGCCAAAAGTAGACCATTTTCACATCTTAAAAAGAAATTCACTCTTAATAGCAAACACATACAAAACTTGGGACTTTAACAACCAAAAATCACCAAAAGCACTCAAACAAGCAGATTTAATAAGAGATTTTTAAACAGGAATAACTCTTTTATTGAAAAGTTATCAAACTTTATTTTAGAAATTTAAAAAATTGGAAGTCTATTTAAAAAATTAGGGAATTTAAAAATCTATTTAACAAAGTATTCAGAAAACTATTTTAGGAACTCTATTTTAGAAATTAAAAAATTAGAAGTTTATTTAATAAATTAAGGAATCTAAAACTCTATTTCACAAAGTATTCCGAAACCTATTTTTGGAACTTTATTTTAGAAATTAAAAAATTGGAAGTCTATCTAAGAAATTAGGGATTTTAAAACTCTATTTACAAAGTATTCATAAACATATTTTTGGAACTCTATTTTAAAAAAATAAAATATTGGATGTCTATTTAAGAAATTATAGAATTTAAACAAAATTTCGCACTGTATTTTGAAATCTATTTCAAGGATAAATGAGTTATAAAATTCAAATTCTATTTAGAAATTAAAATATTAGAAACTCTATTTTGCACAGTATTTTAAAACCTATTTCAAATATATTGGGTTAAAAATTTGTTTAGTAGCCATTTTTAGTTTTATTTTAACCATTTAAAAAATTGACTACGTGGTCGAGTGTTGGAATGATCGTTGGAGTGGTTGTTGGGGTGATCAGGTTGATGGGGTGGTTGGGTTGCTGAGGTGGTCGCCGGTGGTGGTTGCACGGTGGTCAGGTCACCAGAGTGGTCGTTGGGTGGTTGTCGACAGTAGTTGTTGGGTGGTCGGGTCGCTGGAGTGGTCATATGATTGGTTAGGTCGTTCGAGTGGTCGCTAGGTGGTTGTCTGGTTGTCAAGTCATTGGAGTCATTGTCGGAGTGGTCATTAGGGTGGTCGGGTTGCTAGGTGGTTGGGTTGCTAGGGTGGTCACTAGAGTGGTCACCAGGTGGTCGTCAACGGTGGTTTTGGGTTGTTGAGTTTGTCAGGTTGTTGGGGTAATCGCCGAAGTAGTCATCTGGGGGTCGGGTTGCTAGCGTGGTCAGGTCATCGGAGTGGTCACTAGGTGGTTGTCTACAGTGGTTGTAGGTGGTCAGGTTGACCGAGTGGTTGTCAGATGGTCATTGGCAGTGGTTTAGGCAAGTCGGGTTGTCAAGGTGGTTAGGTCATCGAGGTGTCAAGTTGTTGGGGTGGTTAGGTCGCAGGGTGGTCGTCAGATTAGTCTCTAGAGTTCTCATCGCAGTTGTCACCGGAGGTAGTCGTCAGCGGTGGTCGGGTAGTCGGTGCGGTCATCGAAGTTGTCGTTGTCGATGGTCTTCAGAGTTGTAACCATGGTTGTTGTCGAAGTGGTTGTCGGAAATGAAAAATAGCAAGTGGAAAAGGAAAACATGGCACAAACCCATGGGGTTGCACTGTTGTAACCCATGAGGTTGTGTTTCAAAATCAAAAGTTTTGAACTCCTTGTGCCAAACATGGTTTTGTGTTTGGAACCCAAACCCATGGGTCAAACGCCCCCAAAGTGTATTGGGCCTACATGAAAGAACGTGATGAAGGAATCTACCAAACGCTCTCTATGCTATCAAAGAGAAAAAGACCTGCCATCATGGATTTCCCCAAAGGTCTATTGGATAGTCCAAAGATGATGACTTAGCCTCTGATGATTAAGGGAGTTGCTTGTTCACTTTCCATTTTCTTTTTCAAATTATGTGATGTTTTTTGATTTATTGTTGTTTTGTTTGTTTTTTGTTTTTTTTTTTTTTTGGTTGTTTCTTGAATTTTGTTTGAAGTTAAGTTTAAGTTCCTTGCTATATGGTCGTTTATTCTCTTTAAGTTTCTTCTTTGATAAAAGATAAAAAGAACAAAAAATAGATAAATCGAAATCAAAATAAAGTGTTTCTGTAATGCCAGACATTCAGGTACTAAGTCAATTTCGACAAAAGATTAATTACAAAGGAATAAGAAGAATATTTTGGGGTAGTTTGGTCTTTTTGATATTTTAGTTAACTGAAAAAGAAAGCAAATGGAAATAGGAGAGAAAAAAATGATAAAACAAAGATCTCCTCTCTACGATTTCCCTCCTTTTCTTCTTCTTCTTCTTCTTCTCCCTCTCTCTCCCCTTCGAACATCTCTCTCTCTCTCCCCGCCATTCATAGCCACACACACAACTGTCTCCACTCCAAACTGATTTGAGTACGCCGTTGCAGCCTTGCACACTCGCCGTAGCTGCCCTCGCCGGAGCACAGACACCCGATCCACCGTAGCTATTGTTCTCTGACGTCCTCTCAGGCCTCCTTGTGGTGTTTTTGGATAGATCGGCCATACCCACATGATTTTGGGCATGTTCTACACGCCAACAACATTGTTAACTTCAATCAATTTCGAAATCAGGTACCCACAACCCATTATCGCTAGTTCTGTGATGTGAGCTCATTTTTGGTTTGATTCATGATTGTTTTTAAGTTTTGAGTGTGACTCACAAAGTTTTCGACTCCGTTTCAGATTACCCATAGCCTTTGGATATCAAATACGTGAATTTGGACCTTTCAGAGCCAAAACCAACAAGCTTTTGGTTCGTTTCATTGTGGGCAACACTCCTTTTGTCGTGGGTAAGTGTTCCGAAAATGATTCGAAGTAGTTTATGGGTTGTAAAACTTAATTGAATGGCTGTTTTGATGTTTTAAAACTTATCCATAACGCGTTGGACTTTGTTCAAGGTTACCCATTGCATTTGGAGGTTGAGTTGTTGAGTTTGGACCAATTTGACATTAAATTCAGCAAGTGAAGGTGTTGTTTGGGAAGTTTTCTTGGGTAATTTTTGTCTCAACTCGTTTGGGCTCATGGTTGAAATTTAGAATGGTTTGTTAATTATTTTTAGGACTTTGTTTAGCGATTTGGGATCAAGTATTTGAGCTACAGATTGCCTTCAAGCTTAGAATTATTTCGGAGGTGCTAAGGACTTCTAAAAGGAGTTTGAGATGCTTTGGAAGTCTTTATTTATTTTTGCTTAAAAAGGTATGTAGCCTAATTCGATAGCTCTTTAATGCTTTAGACATGGATTTTTGTATGTGTGCATATTTGAGTGCTTAAGAGTATGATTCCTTTGGTATATGGTTAAGCTTGGTTGACGTCGGATGATAGGCTTAGTAAAGGGCTCAAGTAGGGGCTCATTTTATTATGTTTTGGCATGGTATTTAAAGGGGTTCGATAATTGAATTGAGTGGTTTGCAATAGTCGTGATTGTTAGTATGGTATTCAAGGGGTCTCGATCATATGTACGTTTTCTAGAATTAACTTGTTAGAGCTTGGTTAACGAGGTGAGCCTTAGAATGCATAAATGACTTTAATTGTAGTTCCTCTATAAGCATGAATGTGTGGATAATTGATTTAAATTGAATGAACTTAAGTGTTTGGGCTATCTGAGACGTCTAATTAGGTGTCGAATGCAAATTACTTGAGCTATTAGACTGAATAGTAAGTAATGTCTACTCGGGATGGTTAGATGTTGTCTGAATACAACATGCCTAAAATGCTCGAATGGTTGGTTGAGGTTTAGCTTCTTGAGATGTTAGAGGGGTTGACTACGTGAAGTATGCTTAACTTGTTCAGGTGGCAGTTTAGAACATCTTAAAGGTATACAATGATTGGGGTCATTACCCATGTTTCTTGTGTTTAAAGTAGTTCAGGACGACTGGTTGTGTTTAACATGTTTAATTGGGCTTGGATATAGATGGAAGAGTAATGACCCTTATGATTCCTAGCGTGTTTAGGGGGTTAGCATTGGAAGGAACTGCATAGGGTTGTACGCTGCTAGTTACTTCCTAGGAAAAAGGGAGAAATTGGTTGCCTTCGTGCCAACCTAGAAGGTAAATAGCCAATTAGATTACCTTGTTAAAGGTCAGGTTTGTGAAAAGTTTAGGCGAGCCTTAATTCAAGTGTGATTGGGGCATGATTACCTGAACGCTTATGTAGCATGTTTGCTTGAATAAGCAAGAGGTGTAGTCAATGAGTGGTTGTTCCGAGTTTGTGCCTGAACCATGTCTACCTATATGTGTTTGTTGTTGTGCTCATGTTTTCGATTTTACTTGAGAGTTATGGGTTGGATTTATGGGAAAGGTTGGTGACCTGTTGAGTGGTTAGGTGTCGTGATATACCTCTTGGCATTCTAAGTGTGTTGCGAGTGAGAAGAAGGTCGTTGGTTGACATCACTTACCATTTTCCCATATGAGGGATAGGTGTTGTGAGATATGAAGGGCATGAGGGTTGCTTTGCTTTTTTTCTCTTGCTAGCTTAGGGGGTGATTCTCCCACTATATTTAGAATGAGGGTTGCTTTCCTTCATTTAGTATGCTAGCTTAGGGGGCGATTCCCTCATTGGATGTGCTTGAAAACCTTGAGCCAGGTTGTGGGTGTGGTTCTGACACAGTGGGTGGTTTGCATAGTGAGTTACCCTGGAGGTTTCAAGAGTGTTGCGAATGAACAAAAGTCCATTAGGCTAGTGCCACCTACCCTTTCATTTTTCTTGTGGGAGCATGTATTCCTAGGATGTTGTGAGATAGGATGGGCATGAGAGTTGCTTTCCCTTTTTGCTTATGCTATCTGAGGGGTCGATTCCCCCATGGTATTTAGAATGAAGGTTGCTTTCCTTCATTTAGTGTGCTAGCTTGGGGGCGATACCCCACTGTTTCGAGTATGAGGGTTGCTTTTCTTCATTGCATTGGGCTAGCCAAAGGGGGCGATTCCCCCAAGATTGTAGGAGTGAGATTGCTTTCTGACGCGAGCTTGTCGAGGGCTCGTCAAATTACAATTTATAAACCGATTCTAAGCTACTTGAAGCATTGAGTGGACTGGGTCTATCTCAGGGAACCGAATATCAATTTCTCAAATTAAATTTGTAAAGGAAAAAATAATTAAAAAGGGTGGTTTTGTGTTTTTATAAATAAAATAAAACATAAGCAAATAAAAATAAAGATAGATCAAATCTTACCAAAATTCAATTCACATGTACGGTTTTGTCCAATTACAAAATCAATCATAAGCATACAAAATGTTTTAACTTAATCATGCAAGCACTCGGTCAACTTATTAGGTAACCTCAAAAAGCAACAAATCCCCTAAAATCATTAACTCTAACAAACGTCAAAGTTAATGCTAATTACCTAAACAATTTGGCACAAAACCATTCTAAATTATTTAGATAAAACCATTAAGTACTTTGGAAAGACCAAGACAAAGTAGATGGATAAAATAACTTCAACCTAACCAAGATGCTCCTTTAATTCCTATAATTAAACATGAGTTATGCAATTATGGAACCCAATAAAACACACACATGTAATAATCCTAACGCTACAAGGTTCAATCAACACGACAATTACAGATCATGCATCATGAATAACAATCAAAGATATAAAGTGATTGAGGCATCGATTCAATCAAAAATACATGCTCATAAAATAAATATAGGAATCAAAGAACACTTGCAATTATAATAAAACTACATCAAAATTCGAGCCTCACAACATTACAATTGGCTACATGACCTATGAATTGGAACACTTACCTTAGCCAATCATCATGATGATGTAGCAAAAGTTTGTCATTGGTTCGATATAGTGCCAAAAGAAAAGAAAAAGAAAAGGTAGAAAAACTCTAAAAACTATTGTCTATAAATATTACACTTGGAGACTCCACGCAGCTATCCAAACGAAAGATTAAATAGCCTTGAGGTAGACAACTTGCACAAGTAAGAAACCCTAAATTCTAGAAAGATGACCCAAAACAATTAGGGAATAATATTCAAAATTAAATAAACTAAAGTAAATGAAAATTAAATAAAATAAAGTAAATAATTTTCTATCTTGCAAAATGATGGAAAATACATCCAAAAATTGAAAATCCTTTCCTAAATTCTCAAAACGAACATAAAATGTTGCAAATAAGGAAAGTTTTTGTATTGCGCAGTCTTCAGTATTTTGCCAATAACTTATTCTCCAAAACTTAGATTGACGTGATCTTTATATGACTGGAACGATCTTTCAGAAAGATTTAAAATGGTATCCAATTTAGCAATATTCCCAAACGTGATCAGTAAGATAATGAGAACGAAAGTTGGCACAAAGTATTCTCGGGTATGGCAGTTTTATAGCAGGAGCAGTAATCACTCAAAATATCATAACTTTCATAATACTTGGTGGAATACAATGAGTCTTATACTGTTGGAAAGATAATCCAGTAAGATTCAATTTGACACCAAATTTGAATATATTTGCATATGAAAATATCATGATATGATCAGTTAAATTTGGTATAGAAATTATATTGCTCCAATCACCTCTGATTTAGTTCAAATTAACACCAAAATGTTGCAAACTCGCCAAAACACACGAATTACTCAAATGCCTAAAAAATAATAATAAAACACATAAAATCCTTCTAACTAACAAGAAATAAGTGTGATTAAATAGGACTTTATAGGTCCTATCACTTTCCTTCACTGTATTAGAGAGGGGTGGGGCTTGGGGTAAGATGAATGGGCACTTTGCTAACTGAAGTGAATGTTTGAGTTTGAGCAAGAGCCTGTAAGTTAGGGTAGAGCTCTTCTTTGTATGGTTTTGAACTTTGGACCCTTATGTGGGCTACTCATTGAGTATGTTTATACTCACTCTTGCTACTTTGTTTGTGTCTTTGCAGATGGTGCACAACCACGAGGTAGGTAACGGAGGCGATGACTTGACGAGACTATGGAGACACCACCTAAATCTTTTCCTGTATTTAGTGTCTAGTTTTGTATCATTATTCTGTATTATGTAGTTGGGTTGTAAATTTGTAGTTTCTCTTGTTTCTGTTGTGGTTGAACTCAGCATATTATTCGTAGTTTAGTGGATGATGAGTAGTCTTTCTTAAATATAGAAGTGTTCATGTCCCTTTCAGATCTTTGAAAATTTTTTGTTTTCTCATAGTTACACCGTCATGCTGTCGAAATTTTAGGCTTGAGCAGGATAACTCATGTGTGCTTCCACTTTCGCTTGTTTAGTTTTTAGGGTCGTTACAGTTTCAAAGTTTAAAAATCCTCGATGATGAAATTTGGAATAGGCTTGGCTCATTAAATACTTCTTAGTTACTTCACCAACTTTATGACTTCATTACTTTCCTAGCACCCCAACACCCATCTTGCCTTAGTTTGTGTTTCTATAATTCTAGGATTGTTAAGATTGTTAATATGTATGGTCATCTCACCCACCCAAGAGCAAAACTAGTCAATGGGGACATTGCCGCATCTTAAGTTTGGGGGGTAGACACCTTACTACTTTACTTTTGTTACTACACATCATTGTATATTCATTTTTGCAATTCATGATATGTAAACATGCTGTGAGTTGTTGTATGAAGGCTGCCAAGGTCCAATAGTAAAAAAAAAAAAAAAAAAAAAAAAGAAAACATAGAGGGATACTCATCTTTCCTGATTAACTAAGTAACTAGGGAAAGTCATGACACCTATGATTGCCTTTGCATGAAAGGTTGATTCAGAAAATGAGTTGGTTAAAAATGGTTTCAAATAGTGGTATGTGCTCATAATCAACTACCTTCACCACAAAGTGTCAGTAAGTTGGAACGAAAGTACAATTGGCTAAGGAACCTCCTCGAAAAAAAAAAGAAAAGTAAAATCAAGTTTGAATAACTTGCCAGTAAAAAAAAATAAGTTGGGGGAGTTTTT
Organism: Trichosanthes truncata; assembly: GCA_033996785.1. NCBI lineage: Eukaryota > Viridiplantae > Streptophyta > Magnoliopsida > Cucurbitales > Cucurbitaceae > Trichosanthes > Trichosanthes truncata. The sequence goes on along the minus strand of JAWPNB010000004.1, from coordinate 27,144,536 downwards.
TTTTACAAGTTAAGTTGTTTCTCAAAAGATAGCCTATGTAGGAAGCAAGCAAGATGAAACTAGAATAATAGGGGTGCAACCTTTGTGGAAGTGTGGGTGAAAAGTGCTAAGGTTAAGACTAAGATAGGATTAAAGTTGGTTGTGAAAAATATGTGTTATGAGCTTGAGATGTCCCCTGAGAGGATCATCTGTTCTGCCAAGAACCTTGGGTAATTGTTGATTTTGATGTTTGAATATTGTGACTTTGATTGCTTGAGAACAAGAAATAACTCAAGTTTGGGGGTGTGATAATTCTCATTCATGAGGATTATTTAGCCTTCATACTTAGTTATTCTTGTTATTTTATTAGTGTTATTAGATAAAAAGGGTAGCAAAAAGTCGGGTTGAATTAAATTATTGTTGGAAGCCTCTTCAATTGAGTAAGTAGAGAAAAGGAAGTAAGAAAATATGAAAACCACACTTACTTGATGTTTTTGTGTAGAAATTGAAGTATGCAGCAGAATTGGAATTGCATTGCAATTGCAATTCCATCAAATTTGGAAATTAAAGGAAATTCGCAAATTTAGGAATTCTGGGCAATATTATCTCCACAATTTCTACTAGAGTTTTAGCCATAATTGTTCATCATTCACGAAGGAAACCCTAGCCCAAATCCTCTATAAATATTGGAGAAGAAGTGATAGCAATAATTTAGTGATATATTTAGGCCCAATTAATTGCTAGTTTTGCGTAAATTTATGAGCTTTTATGGTGATATTTTCCATTTTTCAAGAAACTGGGCAATTCAAACTAAAGATGATGAATTTGGAGCATCGGGTGATTTGTGGCGCTTAAAAGGACCCAAAATGGAGCTTAGTATGGAAAAGAGGAGCTTCACAAGCATTTTTGGCTAAAGGGACGGCGTCTTGACGTTCAAAATAGCGTTGAGATGTTGTCCATTATGTTGAAGACCTGAAAGCTAGCGACGACACGTTGTCCTATGGCGTCTCAACGCTAGAGAGAGGCGTGAAAAGAATTCTGCATGGAGCGTCTCGATGCTGAAGACACGCGCATTAGTTAAACGGTGTGTTCATACAGCATCGAGACATTGTGCCTAGCATTGAAACTCTATATCGAGGCATACTTTATTTTCATCATTTTGGAATTGATTTAAAGGGGAACTCTTAGAGTTTTAGACCCCTTTTATAGGAACTCACCAAATGGGGATACCTGGAGGCTTTTGGAGGTTGTTTAGTGAAGGTTCGAGGCTCAGGATCACGGAGTTCAAGATGGGAGTCAAGGATCGACGTGATTTTAGCTTTCTACCCTCATTTTCCATTTTTTTTTGTTGTAGTTGGGTTGTAATGACTGCTTTTGGGACTGTTGTGATTATGTTTAGTGGCTAATTACATTAGTTTGGGGAATTAATGTAGCTAATGGATCTTTATAGTTAGTTAATTGAAGTTTATTGATATTTTATCTCATTCCATTAACTTTGTGCACTGAGTTTGCAATGCCTTTGAACTACTGGCCATAGTTTAATTGATCATTGAAAGTGCTCGTCGAAGGCACAGTCAAATACATTTATAAGCCAACTACAATTTATAGTAAAAGTGGTTGGGTTGATTACGGGGAATCGAACTAAAATTGATTTCTCTTAATTGAGATTCTTATTGACATGGACTAAGGGGGACGGTCAAACAAAACATAAAGAGACAAAAAACTAAATTGAAAGCGAATAAAGATAGGATCTCACTTAGGTACTGATTCAAAAGGGATCAGCCGGGGTTCAATGTAATAATGCCAATCATGGGTTATCTTAAGATGAATTTCTTACTTTGAATGCACCCACAAGTCCAATGGGACACCCTAGAGAGCCTTTAACAACTCCTTATGCAGTTTAATTAATCAAGAAGCCAATTAAACCCAAAACTAATCCTAAATTGGGGACAATACTAACTCGAGCCACAGGTTGCATCGTGCCATGCTCAAAACTAATCGTTTAAGCCCTAGGAATTATGATATTTAGTGGGATGCTAAAACTAATCTAAGTGGCGAATTTAGATTAACCCTTATAGTTTTTACTTCTTTAGAACTAGATTAATAAAGTCGTTCATGACCACATTAAGCTCACAAACTCATCGAACCTAAGTCCTGTTACTACTTAATTTAAGCGCTCTCTCGATATGTTCAAACGAACTCAAGATTACACGTAGCTAGGCTAAGCATGCTCGATGCGTATAGGGTTGTCAGGCCTACCTACAAATATGCTTAGGAATGAAAACAAAGAAGCACAAGACATTCTTTGAAAGAAATTTTAATACATTAAGTAAAGAACCTCATGGAGTTACATTGAAAATCCAGATGATCTCCTCTGAATCGGCGTTTCTGCTCAGCCAGAGACCAAAATCTTGACTAATGAACCCATGGATCGATCAAAAACACCTAATCTAGCCTAAGACTAAGAAAAATAGAGAGAAACTATCTAAGAAAGTACCATTTCGATGGACCTAGGGCACGAAAAATACACTTTATACTCAAGGCGATAGTGTTGCACCGCTGCGCAATCTCGAGGCTCGCCATCTAGACTTGCAACATCATAGCAACGTTGTGGATAGCGTTGCAACACTGTCTTGCATTCAAGCATTATGCCTTTTTGCTCGATGCTCTAGCATTGCGACGCTCCTTTGGGCGTTGCGATGCTCTTAACAGGGACAATTTGGTAATTTCACTTTTACTTCTTTCTCAAATGCTCGAACGACCTACAAATTAGCTCGAATTAACCTCGGTTGGACGCAAATGCTCCAAAATGCTTCTCTTGCTCGATTACCTACAAAATAATCAAATAAACACATAAAAACCTAACAAACTAACACGATATAGGCATAAAAATATGAAACTATTTTGGTCCTATCAATCATTAGCTTAAATAGAGCTTGACATAATAGATTTAGGCTTAGAAGGATAATGCATGACAATTAAATTCCACCTAAGTGACATCGGGACAGCGAAAATTAATTGAGGCTTAAAATAAAGGTTCGCTAATGCGGGTGATAATTAATTATTGAGATGGATATGAGATTTAATTAATTACACCCGAGAATTGGATGAGCTCGACGGAGGATTCCATGAAATTAGACTTCTAGGCCTAGTAATTAAATGAGATAATAATATCAATTGCCTAATTAATTACAAAATTCAATTAGTGAAATTAATTCACTAAACGTCTTTAAACCTATTGTTCTCAACCTTTAGCTTTCCTTGCATGTTTTTATTTCTTTCAATCAAGTGGCATTCCGGTTATGTCTCTAAACATTGATCAATTGCAGCTATTTTCAGTACTCAACCAACCTAAACAATTCCCTATGGATACGATACTTGGTATACTCATACCATTTTACTACTTGGGCCTGTACACTTGCGGTAACGCATGATTGTGCTTGCATCAAGTTTTTTGCACCGTTGCTAGGGAATTAGCATCAATTTGGTTGATATTGAGGAGAAAGTAATTAATCTTGCTTTAGAGATTTGTTGTTGTTGTTCGTTTAATTTTGGGTTGCATTATTTTATTATTTTTTTATTTTGAGGAGGCCATTGATGTATGCGAAGTGATAAGGTGGTTAATCTTCTACCTTTGGATTTAGAAATTAACAAGATGTGTAGACGCATTCGTAAGGAGAAGAAAATCCAAACTGAGATCATGGTGGAGTAGAGAGAAGAGCCTAAGGCAATCTGGGATTATTTACAGTCGATTTTCAAGAACGATCACTCCGAGATAATGTACACCTATCCAAGTGATGAATTTTGAGCTAAAGATAGGATTGATTCAAGTGCTCGTGATACTACTTTTAGGTGACTCCCAACAAAAGATCCACACCCACATTTGCGTTCATTTTTCGAAATGTGTGGAACAGTAAAAATGAATGGTGTATCTTCTAACGCTATTCATCTAGATTATTGTTAAATTGATATGACAACCCTAGAGGGGGGTGAATAGGGTTTAATAAAACTTTTTCCTAAGTATGCACAAATAATCTAATTATCAAACTTTTTATAAACAAATAAAAAGGATAATTAATGCAATAAGCAAAGTATGAAAAATTAATTCAATCTAACACAATAAACAATTAAGAACAAATTAAAGCATGCAATCGATTACAACAATTAATTTGCAAAAGTAAATGAGAAAGAGTTAGAGAGGATGACACCATAATTTTATAGTGGTTCGGTCAAACTCGACCTACTCCACTCCCCAAGCGCCTCTTGGGAATTTGAATAAAAACTTTACCGACTCTTTCCACGGATTAGAGCCCAATCACTACAACGCTCTTTTTACGAGTTCAAGAGCAAACTAGATCATTTCCACAGGTTAGGATCAAACTGTTACAAAGTTTGAAGAAAATAAAGAACACACTTATAAACTCTCTTAATATAGTAGATTTACAAATTTAACTCTCACAAATCAGTCCTCACTACACAATAACACTCTCTCAAGAATAAGATGAAAAGAAAAAAGTTGAGAGCTTGGAGAGAGCAACAATGGGGGCTTTTTGAGATTTTGGATGATTAAAAAAATTGTAAAATTTGTTATGGAATTTTGGAGAAGAAGATGATATAAAAAGAGAGGGAAAAGAGGTAAAAATCAAATTTTAATTTGGGTCATTGGATTGTTGTAAAAGTAAAATGAATGGTGGAGATTAAAAGAAATAAAAAAATAATAAAGGAAATAATAAAAGTTATAATATATATATATAAATAATATATATATATATATATATATATATATATATATATATATAAAGGTGACCAACGGTTAATTAATTTTTTTCTTTTTTTTTCTTTTTTTTAAATGCAGCAGGTTGCTGGCAACATTAAATGTTGTCAGTAATTTTTTTTTTTAATTTTTAATTTTAAAAACCGTTAAGACACATATAATATAATATAAAATAATATAAATTTTCCTTTTTCTTTTTAAACAAACAAAAAGCCCACCAAGTGTCACTTTCCCATAGCTCCACGTGTCACTCTCTAAATGGTCCATAATGCTGACTCAGCTGCCACGTCATTGCGTATGGAATTTTCCATTCAAATTTGATTTGCCTATAACTTCTTCGTTTTGACTTCGATTTGAGTGATCAGAGGTGTTGGAATCGTTATTCCGAGCTCTACACTATGGACACTTAAAAACATTGAAATTGTTAGTAATTAATAGCAGGTTTGTTATCATCAAAACATTAATTAATTAAAATTAATTAATTTGAGATTAAGGGCCAAAAAGCCAACAATCTCCCCCTTTTTGATGATGACAAACTACTAAAGAAAAATAACTTGAAGTTCATAAAAACCAAGGTAGTACATATGTCCAAGTAATAATTTCAATATAAAGTCCAATATATCACCATAAAACTCATTCTTGAAATTCACTCAAAAAAATTAAATTAAACTAATTTTCCCCCTAAATTAATCCAACACTAAAACATGATACAAAATTTAGAACATATTTTTCTTAAACTTCTCCCCATTTGGAATCATTAAAAAGACACAATTGAGAAAGCTCCCCCTAAGAACATGAATACATACTTTGCATAACTCCCCCTATCAATATGCTTTAAAAAGATAACATGCAAAATTATAATTCAAGAGGCATCGCAACGAATAATATCAAGCTCAAGCCTATTTTTGCAAAAGCATTCTTCATTCAAAGGCTTGGTGAAGATATCCGCTAATTGATTATTAGAGGTCACAAAATCAAGAATAATATGACCATTTTGCACATGCTCTCTAATAAAGTGATGTCTAATATCAATATGCTTAGTCCTACAATGATGAATAGGATTTTTAGTCAAATTAATAGCATTATTATTATCACAAAATATAGGCACACTATCAATTTTTAATCCAAAATCACAAAGAGTTTGTTTCATCCAAAAAATTTGAGCACAACAACTAGCAACTACAATATCTTCTGCTTCGGTAGTGGATAAGGCAACCAAATTTTGCTTTTTACTAAATCAAGATACTAAGGAGCTACCAAGAAATTGGCAAGTCCCACTAGAACTCTTACAGTCAAGTAAACTTCCGGCAAAATCCGCATCGGAATATCCTACCAAATTAAACTCAATATTTCTAGGATACCACAAACCTAAATCAATAGTCCCAAGCAAATATTTAAAGATTCTCTTAATGACATGCAAATTAAATTCCTTAGGACAAGATTGAAATCTAGCATAAAGGCATACACTAAACATGATATCGGGTCTACTAGCGGTTAAATAAAGTAGAGATCCAATCATACATCGATAGGCTTTTATGTCCACACATTTACCTTTTTCATTCTTGTCAAGCTTAGTGGATGTGCTCATTGGAGTTTTTGCAATTTTACCTTCATTAAACTTGAACCTTTTGAGCAAATCCTTTGTGTATTTCTCTTGACTTATGAAGATACCATCCTTGAGTTGTTTGATTTGAAGTCCAAGGAAGAAGTTAAGTTCTCCCATCATACTCATCTCAAACTCACTATGCATACACTTAGAAAATTCTTCACACAAAGATGGATTAGTAGAACCAAAGATAATATCATCCACATATATTTGCACTAAAAGCATATCATTTTCCTTAGTCTTAATAAAGAGAGTAGTATCAAGTTTACCCATTTTAAAGCCATTCTCAAGTAGAAAATTACTAAGTCTATCATACCAAGCTCTTGGAGCTTGTTTTAAGCCAAGACATGATTAGGAAAATCAAAACTTTCAAAGCCCGGAGGTTGTTCTACATAAACTTCCTCCATAATATAACCATTTAAAATGGCACTTTTCACATCCATTTGATACAAGATGAAATTCTTATAAGAAGCAAAAGTAATTAACATTCTAATAGCTTCTAATCTAGCAACGAGTGCAAAAGTCTCTTCATAATCTATACCTTCCTCTTGACAATAACCTTGAGCTACAAGTCTAGCTTTATTTCTAATGATATTTCCATTTTCATCCATCTTATTTCTAAAGACCCATTTAGTCCCAATAATAGAAGAATTAGAAGGCCTAGGGACTAATTCTCAAACTTTGTTTCTTTCAAATTGACTTAATTCTTCTTGCATAGCTAAAATCCAAAACTCATCATTTTCGGCATCCTTAAAACTTTTAGGTTCAACTTGAGAAACCAAAGCAAGATTATTAAACAAATTAAGAGAGGAACGAGTTTTCACACCTTGTTTGGGATCACAAAGAATCAAATCCTTGGGATGGGATGGAGCATACCTCCATTCTTTAGGCATGGATGAAGAATCATCTTCCTTCTTTTCATTGAAGTTCAATTCTTGCTTACTTGAATCAATTTCCTTGTCTTTGTGACTAACAAGTAAATCTCCAAAATTTCTTTCTAACTCTTCACTACAAATAGACTCATTAGAAACATTATTGCAAGATTCATCAAATACAACATGCATAGCATGGTGGGCAATAATGTGTTACTTAGGGAGAAAAAAATGTTTGATTTTCCTACAAGAAAAAGAAAACAAAGTGAGCTCAAAAAGGAAAAAAAAATCATTTTAGTGAAAGAAAGAAAAGAAAAAGAAGAGAAAAAAAAAAGCTTGTAATGTGTTAATTAAAAGAGTCGAGGGTAAAAAGAGCTACCCCTGTCATGATCAGTTAGGCCACCTATCGAGTGAGTGCTCTAGATAAGGGTCCCTGCAATAGGTGTGTGAAAGCTAGTGCCCTTGACATTAAAATAATACAAGTTTAGTCGGTCGATTGTTAATTTTAGGCACCTAGTAGCTTATTTTAGGCACCTAAACAACTAAATCCTAGGGCCAGTGAAGGGGGAAGATAGATTGAGGTCCTGTAAACCTATCCCATGCTTGTAAAGACGTCTTTAGGGAAGCTAAATGCACACACACGCGCGAGAAATGAGGAGCATTGATTTAAATTTGCCTTAATTGAATAATCATGTTTGAGGCTTTCCTTGTAATTGTTCTATTAGTTATTTTTTATCATTAAGGTTTGAGTCTTGCTTTGGCAATCTCTTATTCATATTTGTGGTTTTGTTTTGTTTTTCTAGGGACTAGCAAAAGTTTAAGTGTGGGGGTATTTGATAGCACTAATTTAGTGCTATATTTAGGCCCAATTAATTGCTAGTTTTGTGTATAATTGTATGCTTTTACGGTGATATTATCTATATTTTAGGAAACTGGGCAATTCAGACTAAAGATGATGAATTTGGAGCATCGGGTGATTTGTGGAGCTTAAAAGGATCCAAAATGGATCTAAGTATGGAGAAGATGAGCTTCACAAGCATTTTTGGCCGAGGGAATGACATCTTGATGCTCAAAATAGCATTGAGACGTTGTCCATTATGTTGAAAGCTCAAGACCTAGCATCAAGACGCTGTCCTGTGGCGTCTCGACGCTAGATAGAGGTGCGCGCAAAGAATTTCGTCCGGAGCTTCTTGACGCTGAAGACGAGCGCATTAATTAAATGGTGTGTTCAGCACAGCATCAAGACGTTGTGCCTAGCGTCCCGACGTTGTATCGAAGCCTTCTTTATATTCATCATTTTGGAACTGATTTAGGGGGAACTCTTAAGGTTTTAGACCCCTTTTAAGGAAACTCCCCAAATGGGGATAATTGGAGGCTTTTGGAAGCTGTTTGGTGAAAGTTCAAGGCTTGGGATCACGGAGTTCAAGGCAGGAGTCAAGGATCGACGTGGTTTTAGCTTTCTACCCTTCTTTTTCCATTTTAGTTGCTGTAGTTGGGTTGTACTGACTGGTTTTGGGACTATTATGATTATGTTTAGTGGCTAATTACATTACTTTGGTGAATTAATGTAGCTAATGGATATTTGTAGTAAGTTAATTTAAGTTTATTGATATTTTATCTCAATCCATTAACTTTGCGCATTGGGTTCGTAATACCTTTAAACTACTGGCCATAGTTTAATTGATCATTAGCTTAAATTGAGCTCAACTCGCTGTGCAGCTTCTTGCCGTTCAGCGCCAAACTCCGTCGTCGTTTTGCCGCAGGCTCGCACCAGTCCCGCAATCGCCACAACTACCCTCGTCGGAGCACTGATCTGTCGCAACTACTGTTATCCGGCGTCTTTTCCAGCTTCCTCATGGTGTTTTTGGACAGATAGACAGTATCCATGTGATTTTGGATCTGTTCTACATGCCAACAATGTTGTCGACTTCGAAATCAATCAAATACCCATAACCCATTAACGCTAGTTTTGTGAGGTGAGCTCATTTTCACTTTGGTGCGTGGTTGTTTTTATGTTTCAAGAGTGACCCACTAAGAATTTGACTCTGTTTAAGGATACCTATAATAGTTGGGGCCTGAATTTGTGAAACTCAACTTGTTTGGAGACAAAACCAGCAAGGTTTCGGTTCGTTTCGATGTGGGTAACACTTGTATTGTCATGGGTAAGTGTTTCGAAAGTGATTCGAAGTGTTTCGAAATTGAAGGACTTTTTGGCGATTTGAAACTAACCCACAATGTTTTAGTTTTTAATCTATAATACCCATTGCGATTGAAGGTCGATTTAAGTGAATTTGGATTGTTTTAGCTACTGTCCAGCAGGCGTCAATCTCGATTTTGGGGTGAGTTCTCTTGGATGCTATAGTTTTCACCTTATTGGAGGCTACGTTTGAGATTGAAGTTAATTGGCACATATTTCAGGATTTTTATTGCATTTCGGGGCTGTTTTGGTGTTTTAAAATTTACCCATAACATGTTGGGCTTTGTTCAAGGTTTACCCATTGTGCTAGGAGGTTGAGTTGTCGAGTTCAGACCAATTCGACATCAATTCAGCAAGTAAATGTGTTGTTTGGGTAAGTTTTCTTAGGTGACTTTTGTCTCAACCTATTTGAACACGTAGTTAGATCTTAGAATGGGTTGTTAATTATTGGCAAGACTTTGTTTGACGTTTCAGGATCATGTATTCAATTTATGTACCTTGAATCTTGGAGTAAATTTGTAAGTAGCCATTAGATCTAAGCCCTTTAAGTTATTATTTGATTTGGTTGATGTTTGCAAATTTGTTAATTGTGAATGCACGTCTAAAATTGTGTTTTATGATGCATGTGAAGTTTAGTGGATCTGCATGGAGGTAGTCTTGAGCTAAAATGGCCTAAGTTGTGGCTATAATGGACATAAAGGCTTAAAGTTTCGAGTTTATTATGGTTAGCATATGAAATACTCCAAAAATTTGTCCAAGGTTGTGATTGGATGAGTTTGGGCATATTTATGGTGCTTTGTGAATAATCAAGCTTGCTTATATGGGTATGTGGAAGATGGTGTGTTTGGCTAAACTAATATGAGTATTATTGTGATGAGCTTAAGGTTGCTTAAACATGTAGTTATTCTAGTTAAAGGTGAAGGGAATAATCGAATTAAACCCACAGCGGAAGCATAGGAATCGTCTTTGATTTATTTAGAATTAAACTAAAATATTATGGTTAAGCAATAAATACCTTGAAAATAATATTATGGAGAATATTCTGGCGGATCTCTATCTCTTCCACACTGGCTATGACTCGAACACATGATCAAGGCTTGTGGGAACCTCTTGAAAGAAAATCCACAAGGGATTGGAGAGGAAAAGGTCTAGAGAGAATTCTCTAATTCCCTCTATTTGAGGAGATATGTATTGTGTAGAATGCCCAATGGCTCACCCCTAGGGTCTTATTTATAGTGGTCTAGGGAAGATAATTAAATAATATATTTTAATATCTAATATATTAAAATATATTTATCTAACCAATTTGAATCTTATTCAAACCTTTAAAATTCTCCTACGACATCTATTTCCTAATTTGAATCCAATTCAAATTTAATAAATATCTTTTCTTTAATGTATCTAATATACATTAATCATTTTTAATATTCAATGTATCAAATAAAATAAATATATTTTCCTCTTTTATATTTAATATATCTAATATATTAAATATTAATTTGAACACTTCAAATTAAATATTAATTTGAACATTTCAAATTTTTCTTTCAACTAAATTGATCTTTTTAGTGTTACTATGAGCTAGCAAGGGGACCTTATGGACCTACAGGTTATAAGCTCTAATGATACAAAATTAATTAATTAAACTCTTTAATTAATTAATTTTCATTCATTAACTATAGGTCAGTCCACTATAGACCTAGAGTTGCACTCTTATGCACTGTATGACAAGTTGTGTCCATAGATATAATCATTACATGCAAGTCGATCCTTCACGAGTTGTTCGTAATTACAGCTGGGTCAAAAGTCCGTTTTACCCCTATAATTACATCTTGCACCTTAAGTACCACTGATTCTCTAATGAACAATATGTTTATAATCTAATTATAAACTAAGTCCCTCTCGGGCCAATGAGAGGGTGGGGTCCCATTGTTCAAGTCCCGAAATCAGCACTTAAGGGAACTACTCATCTACTTACCCTATATGGGAAGGAGTGAATTCCATCTTGTGAGATTATGTTCCCAGCTCCCTATTTGGTCAAGTATCCAAAATGGTAGGCATATTGAATCGGCTACAAAAGCCACTCTCACCCATGCAAATCAAAGGACAAGCCCTCACAGGCAGGAGTTCATAACTCACTCAGGATTAAGATCGAGTCGCATATGATCATCCTGGTGAAATATTAATCTTCTCAATTAACGGATTTATAAAGAGAGATTAAATATTTCGTGGTCCAGTCTTATACAAACTCATTGTATAAGATACCCCCACTCACATGTCTCCACATGAATGATTTGGATCAAATCATTTGTAACTATTACAAAGTGGGCAGTATCAATAGTGTTACCAGGATAAGGCACCCAACCTTATCCATATACTATGACTCTTTAGGTTATTTCTTAAACATGATCCTCTTGTATGTCAACCACATAGTGTTCAAGATTACACTAATAACCTTGGATTTTTCATATAATGGATAATATTATATTGCAAATAAAATAATCAAAATTATTATTCATTATTAAATAAATTATTAATTACGAGGCTTTAGGGCATAAATCCCAACAAAAGGATTTTAGGTTGTAAACTAAATAGTTGGGTTAGCTGAGATGGTTGGTTAGTTGTGGAACCCTGGGCGCTTGAGTTATTGAACTAGATGTTACGTGATGCTTATTTGGGATGGTTGGATGTTGTCCGAGTACAGTATGCCTGAATCGCTTGAATGTCGGCTGGGGTTTGTTTCTCTTGGTTTGTTGGATTTGGTTTTTTTGGCTACTTAGAATACCTTGGAAGTGTTTAGTGTTCAGGGTTCGTGTGTTCAGAATATCACCGATGGTTGGGCATGTTTAATGTGTTTTAGATGAGTCTAGATGTGGATGGGAGGATAACAGCAGTTGTGGTTTCTAACGTGTTAGGGAGGAGTTGGTTGTCTCTATGTTGGCCAGAAAGGTAAGTAGCCATTTGGACTCACTAGTTAAGGCTTTTTGTATAAAGATTGTTGTGAGCATGTATAGCGTGCTTGTTGAGACAATTTTGCCTAATTGTTGATAAATTGTTTTATGTTTGTTATCAATGAAAACTGTGGTAAAGTGGGATTCATTTGATCCTATACTTAAGCTATGATTACTTAAATGAGTATGATGTTGAAACTATATCTTTGGTTGAGATCATGGACTTCGGTTCAGGAGGTGGACGTGGTTCAAACTTGGTGAGTGATTGGTATTGTGAGGTATCTTGGAGTTTTCAAAAGTATTGCGAATAATCAAAGGCATGTCAGTCTAGGGCTACCTACCTTATATTTTTTTTCCATGCAAGCATGTATTCCTAGGTGGTTGAGGCAGAGTGGTGAGCATGAGCCAGAGCGATAAGTGTTAGGGGGCAATTCCCCTAGAGTGATGAGAGTTAGGGGGCGATTTCCCCAGAGCAATGAGAGTTAGGGGATGATTCCCTCAGAGCGATGAGTTAGGGGGCGATTCCCCCAGAGCGATGAGTTAAGGGGCGATTCCCCCAAAGGGACGAGATAGGGGACACTTTCCCCTAGAGTGACGAGTTAGGGCCAATTTCCCTAGGGAGATGAGATAAGGGGCAATTTTTCTCCAGAGTGATGAGCGTGAGAATTGTTCTTTTCTCTACATTAGACCAGCCAAAGATACATGACTTACAAGTATAGCACGTGTAATACAAGAGGGGTTGAGCCTGAAGTAAGGTAAGTACGCACATTGCTAACTTAAGTTAATATTGAGCTGAAATTGAGTAGGAGGCTATGAGTTAAGGCAAAACTCGTATGTTTATGGTTTTGGACTTTGGGCCCTTAAGTGGGCTACTTACTGAGTATGTTTATATTCACTCATGCTACTTTGTTTGTCTTTGAAGATTGTGCACATCCTTGAGGCGAGTGACAAAGGCGATGACTTGATGAGGCTATGGAGACTCCACCGCTGTTTCTTTCCTGTTATTAGCTTTCAATTGTATATCTTAGTGCTTATTGTGTGTTGGTCTATAAAGTTCTAAATATTCTTTAGTTTTCATGTAGTTAGTTAGAGTTTCTTACATTCTTGTATCTAATGGTTAAGCTCAGCATATCTTATTGTAGTTTGGTGGATATTGAGTGATTTATCTAAGTTTTAGAAGTGTTCTTACTCTTATCAGGTTTTTGTAAAATTTTGGGTTTTCTCAGAGTTATGTCATCATGCTGTTGAAATTTTGGGCATGAGTGAGATAACTAAGTCGTGCTTCTGCGTCTAAAGAGTCATGTGAGTTAGGGTTGTTACAGATGAAACCTTAGATGTTTTTAAAGCATATAAGGCATAAGATGAAAATCAACTTACGAAGAAAGTAAATGTGCTTAGATCAGATAGAGGTGGTGAATATGAATCATCATCACTTTATGAATTATGTGAAGTTAATGGTATAATCCATCAAATTACAGCACCTTATACACCATAACAAAATGGTGTAGTTAAAAGAAAGAACCGAACTTTAAAGGACATGGTTAATTGCATGTTATATAGTTCACATTTACCCCATAATTTGTGGGGAGAGGCTTTGCTTACAGCAAGTTTTATTCTAAATAGAATTCCACATAAGAAGACTGATAAGTCGCCTTATGAAGTGTGGAATAGAATATTACCTTCATATAAAATGTTGAAAGTGTGGGGGTGTTTGGCAAAGGTACAAGTTCCTTTACCAAAAAGAACTAAACTGGGACCTAAGACAATTGATTGTGTTGTTATAGGCTATACAATGCATAGTGCTGCTTATAGATTCCTGGTAATTAAATCAGAAATACTTGATATTAACAATAATATTGTTATGGAATCTATTGAAGCTGAATTCTTTGAGGATATATTTCCTTTGAAACAAGAAAGACACAGAAGTAGTGGTGTCAAAAGGAATTATGAGGCTAGCTCTTCGAAAGGCCAAGACTATCAAAAAATTGAGTCTGAACCTAGAAGAAGCAAAAGAGCTAAGAAAGCTACTTCTTTTGGACCTGATTTCATAACTTATATGATTGAAGGTCAGCCTCAAACTTTTCAAGAAGCTTTGTCATCTCTGGATGCACTTTATTAGAAGGAAGCTATCAATAATGAAATAGAATCCATTTTGCAAAACAATACATGGGTATTGGTTGATTTACCTCCTGGAAGTAAACCAATTAGAAGCAAATGAATTATTAAAAGAAAGCTAAAGGTTGATGTCACTATTGATAAATACAAAGCTCGTTTAGTAGCTAAAGGCTTTCATCAAAAAGAAGGGTTAGATTTCTTTGATACCTTATTCTCTAGTGACGAGGATTACATCTATAAGGATGTTAATCGCAATAGTAGCTTTACAAAATTTGAAAATACACCAAATGGATGTAAAAACTGCATTTTAAATGGAGATTTGAATGAATAAATATATATGGAACAACCTGAATGTTTTGATGTAAAGGGACTTGAAGATAAAGTTTGCAAACTGGTTAAGTCTCTTTATGGGTTGAAACAAGCACCCAAACAATGGTATGAAAAGTTCGATCACACTATGTTATCGAATGGATTCAAGATAAATGAGTGTGATAAATGTGTCTATGTTAAAACCATAGATCAACATTGTGTCGTTATTTGCTTGTATGTGGATGATATGTTGACAATGGGCACAAATAGAAATGTCATCGATTCTACTAAAAATATGTTAAAATCCAACTTTGATATGAAAGACCTTGGTCTTGTTGATGTTATACTTAGAATTCGTATAATAAGAAATTCAAGTGGATACATACTTTCTCAATCAAACTATATAGAGAAAGTATTAAGAAAATCAGATCAATTTGAGAGTAAGCCAACCGTTACTCCATTTGATCCAAATTGTAAGTTAAAGAAGAACAATGATGACGGTGTGTCTTCTCTAGAATACTCTAGAGTTGTTGGTAGCTTGATGTACATAATGAATTGTACAAGACCTGATATTGCCTATTGATAATTCTCAGTTATGAGGATTATTTAACCCTAAAACTAAGTTGTTATTGCCATTTTTACATATTTTGTCGAATAACGAGCAAGCTAAAAATAGCATTTATAACATAAATTCATGCAAGCTTGTCGGAGTATGGAAAAATAAGAAATAAGTTGAAAAAATAAAGGAAAGTTGGCTAAATTGTTGTTTTTGTGCAGATTTGAAGTAATGAAGAAAATGCAAATGCAATGCAATTGCATTTTCTTGAGAAGGCAAGGTGGTGAACAAGAGGGAAAATGCAATTGCAATGCAATTTCATTTTTTGGACTTATCCTTCATTATGGAAATCACGGAAATATATCAAGATCTACGCAATTTGCTCGATTGCTGGAGAATTTTCAACCGAATCTCATGTCCAAACATTGACCCATGATTGAAGGAGCACAAAGATGGAAACCCTAGGCCTCAATGCCTATAAAAATGGAAAAAATGAAGCAAAACATGGCTGGGTTTTCTTCTGCTCGACCAAAGTCTGTAATTCCTTATTTTTCTGTCATTTTACAGCAGTTTGCTCATCTGTTTTTGTTCATTGTTTATTCTATAGTTAGCTTCTATTTTGATCTAAATGTTGTAAGTTGTTAAATTTTAGTTAAACATTGAATCCTTGAATTTCGTTCTTCTTTTTAGATCAATTTTCTGCCATTTCAGCCACGGTTGTTGTTGTTCTACATTTTTCTGTTGTCAATTTTCAGCTGTCAAATTTTCTACTGTTAATTTTTTGTTGTTTTTATTTTCATTTGCTACTGTTTTCCAGCCCCTTTCAACTTTAAAATTCAATCATTCCTCAACGAAAATTGAAGGAAGTGAAGGCTCAATTCCCTTTGAAAAAAGTGGAGTTGAGTCGATTGACTAAGAAGTGAAAAAGAGGTTGTGTTCTTCTATTTCTCATCAAGTTTTCTTAATAAATTTCCAGATTGGTTGTCATTATTGTTTTGGAATATTGTTCCCTTTATTTGGTTATTTTAATTATGAGTTTTGTATCCATTCAAGTGTTGTTTCTCATTCCCATTTAATTTAGTTGATCTCTCAATTTCTATCTAAGCTTGTTATGGATTTTCTACATTTTAATTTATTGTTTTTCATCCTCATCATAATGAGCTAATTACTTCTTTGGGATTCAAGTATGTGAATGCCCTAGAGAAAGGAATGAAGGCCTAATATGTAAGTGCAACCTTGCTTAATCTTATAGCATTGTTTGCTTTTATTCATTGAAATTTTCATTACTAGTTTAGATTGATCACCTAAATTAGTATACAACAAGTTGAGTCTAATTCTAAAAAGGTTAGATAAAAATTGGGTTTTCATAAAAGCAATAAAGGAAAATAGCGTAGACATAGGAATCTGTTTTTGACCCTAGACATAGGGCAAAACCTTTAAAACCAAAAGAATTTTGTTTCAAAATTAACTAAGTTCTATTAGCCATAGAAATATCGGTTTAATCGCTTAGCCTCCTAAAGATACTTCATAGAAGGTCGAATAGGTGTTGAATTCGGTTTACAAAGCTTAAGTGTTGAGTTAAAGGATTCCAATTGCAATTAGGCTGCAATTTCTTTTAATGGAGCGAAAACACATTTGAATCCCTCTTTTATCATTTTTATTTCTTCTTTTCAAAAACAACAAAAACTATCCCACTTATTGTTTTACATTGGTTACCCACAATTGCAATTTGAAAACGTCTTTGCTTATTCTTTTGAATTTTGTTGTATCCATTCCCTGTGGGATCGATACTCTGGAATACTTCCAGTTTTATATTACTCGCATTGACAGTGTGCACTTGCACTGAACTAGAGCTTTGTTTTAATTTACAAATATTTTCTTTAAGCCCCACGTTTCAGTTTGATCACCTATTTAGTAGGAAGGGTATCAAAATACACTAGCAATCATGAGCATGATCATTAGAATGCTTTAGTCATAGTTCTAAGGTACTTGAAGTACACTCTAGACTATGGATTGCATTATACGATGGATCTACATGTACTAGAAGGATTTCGTGATGCTAATTGAATTTCTGATAGCATGGAAACTAAATCAACCAGTGGGTATATATTTACCTTAGGTGGAGCAACTGTATCATAGAAATCTTCAAAAAGAGACGTGTATAGCATGCTTTACCATGGAATCAAAGTTTTATAACTCTTGATAAAGCTAAAGAAGAAGCTGAATGACTTAGAATTTTCTTGAAGATATTCCATTATGGTCAAAGCTTGTAAGCGCAATATATATTTATTGTGCAAGTTTGGAGGCCTCTATGAGGGTCAAGAATAATGTCTACAATGAGAAGTCGCAACATATAAGACGTAGACATAATTCGATAAGGCAATTTCTCTCTAATGGAATTATTTCCTTTGATTATGTAAAATCAAAAGAGAATATTGCAGATCCTTTAACGAAAGGATTGTCAAGAGAGCAAGTAACATATACATCGAAGGAAATGGGAAAGCATATGAAATGAATTATTTGATGGTAACCTAACCTAGTTGATTGGAGATCCCAAGATATAGGTTCAATAGGCAAACTGTTTGGATAATTTATAGTTGGCACACTAAGAAACTTATAGTTTCTTCCCATTTATATGATGTTGTAGAGTGTGTGATCTGTTGATGCAAATGTCTTGTTGATATCTTGTTTATAAGAGGAGTAATGATAGAATACTCTTAATCAATATCATCTATGTGAGAGTAGAAGTGGGGTCGTTTATATGAGGACTTTTAAAATGACTTATATTCTCTAAAGCTCTCGTGAATTCGAGATTTTGTCCACGACCAAAATAGACACAAACGTATAGAACTCAATGATACAAGATGAGTTATTTGTGATGTTTGTTGTCTCAATTTACCAATGATAAGGACAGTTCCAGAGCTGATCTCACTATTTATTCGGTAAGTTCGATGGATATTCACTAAGGAAGGTTCAAATCCAGAAGACACCTATCCTAATGCATAGCTTGTTTGTTTGCTCTCAACGATTTTGTTTTGATTTTCAAACTTTCTTTCATGTGGGGGATTGTTGGATTTTATAGTAAAATTTTGTGAAAGAAAGTGTTGGTTTGAAACATCAAAATGAATTGATGTTTCATTTATGTTGTTGTTACTTGACTTGAAATTCAAAAGTTTCAAAATGATTTGAAACATCAAAATGTGTTTAAGTTTCTTTTACAAATTTAACTTAAAAGTTAAATTTGTGAGTTATGTTTGAAATTTTACAAGTAACTACACAATTGAGTTACTTTTGATGTATGTTTCATATTGTTTATATTAATTTTATTTTTGGAGAGTTACTAAGTTGCTAGCCTATAAATAGCAACTTGTTTCTTTATTTGGAGCATCTCATTCCATTTTGGAGTATCTCATTCCAATTGAAGAGTTCTTCTCTCCTCTCTTTCTTCTCTTTAATCTTGAGTCAAGTTGAGAGTAAGTATCCAAGAGTTTTGCTAGATCCGAGTAGTTCAAGGTTGTTGTTCTATAGGAGTTAGTAGTTGTATCCTGCTGAGACGATCGCTATAGTCTACTTGCAACCCATGCAGAGCGAATAATTGTCTTCAGGACAACGCTCTGTAAGCGTGCCTCAACTACTTATTATCTTTTGTTCTTGAGTTTTGAAATTGTTGTTACATTCAGTGTCTGTACTATTATTTACACTGTAATTGTTTGTTGCCAGTTAAGTTGTAATCAAATTTGCTAGTGTTACTCAGTTCTTATACATAGCGAATTATTATTTCAAACAAAAACTTCATTTTTTGGCTTCCAAATTTACAATTTCAAAAAAAAATTCCAAATTTCAATAACTAAGGCGGTGTTCAATAACTATTTTGTTTTTTGTTTTTGAAAATTATGTTTGTTTCGTCAAAACTTTTAGGTAAGTTTTTTACCCCTTTTGAATTCTAAGCCAGATTTTAATAACAAAATCAAGTTTTTAAAAACTATATTTTTAGGCCCTAGTTGATAACCATTTGGTTTTTAGTTTTTGGTCTTTAAAAACTGTGTTTGTTTTCTCATCATTTCTCTACAATAGGCTTCATCTTTCTTAAGAAAATATTTGAATTCTTAGCCAAATTCCGAAAACAGAAATAAGTTTTTGAAAACTATTTCTTTTTTAGTTTTTAGAACTTTGGCTTTGTTTTTAAAAACATATGTAAAAAGTAGATAACAAAACAAGAAGGGAACCCATAGGCGGAAGTAGTATTTATAGGCTTAATTTAAAAAATTAAATGGTTATCAAACGGTAATAGTTTAGTCTATCTTAATTAGTTGGTTTCAATTTTACTCTTAAGGTTTTAAAAGTTCTAGTTCTAGCCCTAATATTTTAATTTACTTTTAAAAACAAAAAACCTTTACCAAATTTCGCTAATTGTGTTGTTGTCAAAATCTGGCTAGGAAAAATCTCAATTGATCTTCACGTGAAAACAACGACAAATTTTTAATTCAAAGAAAAGAGGTGAGCTGCAAAAGAGAAAAAGCTAGCACCGATGTGGCAGTTGTCACATAGGCTCCGATGCTTAAGCTGGAGAGGAAAAAGTGTAGCAAACTAGAATTTAGAGAATGAGGGTTGAAGTTGAACTCTTTTTTTTTGAGTAATAATGGCGTATTTATAGGGTCTTTGACTTTAGTTTTTCAAATTCCTTTCAAGATAAGGATTCAACTCCTTCTCTCTAAGAATTGGATTTGAAAAAGTTAATATGGGCTTGTAGGGTTCTCTTGGACCTATTTCTCTTTTGGGCTCTTATCCTTTTTATCTTTATCTTATTTAATTAAGCCCAAATTTCACCCATAACAAACGGGTGGAAATTAAAATATTAGCTAGGGATTAAATGAAATGTTTAAAACATTAAGGACAAAAACTGAAAACCAACTACTGTTTAAAAAAACTAATTTAAAACCTAACCTTACTTATTCATTGAATTAATTTTGGTTTAACTCTATTTTGGTCCATATAAACTTTACATTAAACATTTGTTTTGGTCGGTCTGATTAAATCTTTTGCACTGTATTCAGTAAAATTTTTGCATATCGAATCTCATGTAGACATGTATTTTAAACCACATGTACCAAGTTCGGTATCAAATACAAAAAGAATTTTAGACTAAATTTTGTTAGTTTTATTGTCACCCACATTTTAAAAGTTTCAATTCTACCCTTACTTTTGTACGTTGTTTAAAAAATTCCCTCCTTTAACAGTTTGCTTTTAAAAAATGCTTAATATATAAAACTTAAAAGATTTTATTGGGGGTAGAATAGAAACTTTCAAAACATTAATTAAAGTTAAAAATTGGAACCAACTATATGCATTATATGACATTCCATATAATTAATTCAATATAAATCTAGTTGTTTTAAAATTACCTATCTAAAACGTTTCAATTTTACCTTCCACCTTTTAATTAATTAATTTTTTTTTTAAATAGCTCTTTAGCGATTCCTATTAAGATGCTTAGCAAAAATTAAAGGATTGAAATAAAACTAAAACATTTAAAACGTCAAGAACAAAATTGTAAACCAGATATACAGATAAACAACATGGGACATATATCGTAGGCTTGAAATTATCCTTATTGTTTTGAAAATTACATATAAACATAAATATGAGATTAAAATACATGTGCTAGAGCAACCAAACTAAAACCCAATCTATCTTAAAAAAGAAACCACCAAAGGAAAATGAAAGAAGAAGAAGATAAAGTTGAAGTTGGGCAAAGAAAGAAGAGGGGGTTTCATTTAATTAATATAAGACTTTTCATTGAACTCAGTAACTTGAGTTGAGCCACATCCAAATAATTACAAATTAGTACTGGTAGGTAACTTCCCCTCAAGCAGAGAGATCTAATTTTCAAACCTTCAACAAGCAATTTCAGCCATACAACCTTCTTCTCTCTCTATTTCTAAGTACTGCCTAACTACAATTTGTTTGCTTATAAAAACACAGCATCTTGGTTTGGGTTTAAGTATATTTTGTTATCTTTTTTTCATACATTGCAATAGCAAAGAAATCTCCCTCCCTTCACTTGCTACAATATAATGAAGTCCTTAAGTGTTCATCAACTCCAATTCATCTTTGGTCTCTTGGGTACTATTGCATTATTGTTATTTATTTATTTACGACAGTACTGCATGGCTTTTAGCTAGATAGGACAATTTCATTTCCCAATTAGTAACTTAAATTGATGGATTGATTTCGTTTCTTTTCTTATCTTTGCAGGTAATATAATATCTTTCATGGTCTTCTTAGCTCCTGTGTAAGACCTCTATATTTTAGACTCTCTTCGATAATAATCTTCTACTAAAAGAATTACGTTCTTTTATTTTTAAGATATATATAGAGGAAAAGTGCTTTTAGTAGCTATTTTAAATATTTTTTTCCTCAATTTCTTTTGGAACGATTGCACATATATCATTCTAGCCTAAGTCTAGTATAAGTTAAAAAAATTTGCAAATATGGTACATTTTTTTAAAAAGGCCTATCAAAACATCTCAACCTCACACGTATGGTAGTGAGATATCTATTTGTATCAGTGATAGGCTATATCTATGATAGACGTCTATCAATGATAAATGGCCACCTTATAGTAGAATTGCCATATTTGCAAACTTTTATTTTTGATGCTATATTTGCAAATATGGCAAAACTATTTGTCTTTCATTACAATTTTCCATTTATTTTTCTTGGATAATTTAATTTTGAGGCATATGTTGGTTTTCTTTTATGTTTTTTTTTTTTAAATATGCTCATAATATGTTAAATTTGTGATTTTTGATTTAGGCCAACATTTTGGACAATCTACAAGAAGAAAACTTCAGAAGGATTCCAATCTATACCATATGTGGTGGCACTGATGAGTGCAATGTTGCTGCTTTATTATGCTGCCCTTAAAACCAATGCCCTATTGTTAATCACCATTAACTCTTTTGGATGTGTCATTGAAGTTATCTACATAGCTCTCTACATCTTTTATGCTCCTAAGAAACAAAAGGTCCCTCTCTCTCTATATTTATATTTTTTTTAAAAAGTTGTTGATAAGATTTTTTTTTTCATTTTCATTTTTATGTTTATTTTTTTTTTCTACAAATGTGGTGTTAGGATTTGAAATATGCATCAATCAAATTTATTTTCTTTTCTGTTCTTTACTTTTTTTGTTTTATATTTCATTTCAAATAACGAGTGGAGATTCAAACCTATAACTCATAAAGAGAGACAAATTTCTGAGCATTTGAGCTATTCTGGGGCATTTTTAGTCAAATTTTAATACTCAATGTAAGATTTGAAATTTGATTCTATTATAAAGTTCATTTGATAACATTTTTATTTTGAGTTTTTTTTTATTTATTTAAAATATGCTTATTATACTGACTGTTTCTTTGTTTTCTAATCAACTATAAAAATTGTTTTGAAATCATAGCAAATTTTGAAAAACTATGGACATGTTGGTATGTAATTTGGATTCTATTTTATGTTTTTAGATTTATTGAATCAAATGGATTCAACGAATATCTATTTGACAATTTTGTTTTTATTAATTTTTTTTCGATTCCATGATCCAAATAGTAGAAATTTTGGAAACAACATTTTTATGTTTTCATTGTATATATCCAAATTTTAAATTTGAAATTTTAAAATGCATAGTTATATTAAAAAATATTAAAACTTTGATAAATACAGTATTTCATGTAATAAACTCATTTTATCTTTTGTTAAATTAATATATATATATATATTATAAATTATATGATATTGTAAATTAATAATCATACAAAGTTTATAGCATACAATATGTTTATAAATTAATTAATAGTAGTTTAAATTCAACCTAATATTTAGTTGGTAACTTGAACAATTTTATGGATTATAAATATATTATCAAATACATTTTGAACAATTATCATTTAAATTGGGATCAAATTTTGAAATCTGCTACCAAACATAAATTCGAAAACATTGAAAATTTGAAATACAATTCTACTTTTTATTAAATTCATTATTTTCAAATTTCTGTATTCAAATTGGGATCCCTTGTGTTTCAAATTCTTTTAAGGACTGGTTTTTTTTTTCTAAGTTCAAAGTATTCTTGAAAAATGAACTAAAAAAAAAGGTATTCTTTAAAAAGTATAAAACTAAAAAAAAAAAAAAAGCATTAGTAAATAGTAAAGTAGATATTATATGCTTAGTTTCATTAATATAGAAAGTGAGAAACAAAATTGTAATTAAATCGACCCCTTAATTAAATTTCTGTAAAGATTTTAAGAACATTTATAAGTGGAGATTACAAAGTAAACCTATTGAACTTTCAAAAGGCGAAAAATAAAAGCATTTTTAAAATTAGGCAATAAATTAACTTCGACCCAATAGTTTAAGCTATTAAATCTATTTATTTATTTATTAGTTTCTAAAAAGAAATTCTATTTATTATTCATCAATTTTTCAAGAAGTTCATAATTATATATATGAATAGTTAATATAGAAAATAAAAAGAAAAGAAGGTGTAAACAACAAAATACATGATTTATAAAAAACATTAAGAGAAAGAATAAGACAAAATACTAATGATTTGCATGTAGAAATTAGTAATGGAAAACCCAACTTGAGCATTACTCAACTCATATGCTTTCAACTAAAATGTCAGATATTTGAATCCACTGCTCTACTTGTTGAACTCAAATAATAATAATAATATAATGGAAAAAATGATACATTTAAGCATTTAAATAACTAAATTGATTGTTGATCCAAAAATGAGATTTTTTTTTTTAGTTTAACAACACATGGGGTGAGAAATTCGAACCTTTCATCTCTTAGTCGAGATCTATGCTCGAGTTGACAAAAATGAGATACCTAAAGCAACGGATTTAATTTTTATTTTGCAGGTATTTACATTGAAGTTGTTAACGATGTTCAACTTGGGGTCTTATGGAGTAATGGTAGGGGGAACGATGCTTATTTTTCATGGAAATAAGCGTACAGATGCTGTTGGATGGATTTGTGCAGCTTTCAATCTTGCTGTTTTTGCTTCTCCTTTGAGCATCATGGTCCTCCATCTCTCTCTCTCTCTCTATGTTTAAATTATTTCAATTTTCGCTTCAAATTTATGTTTTTTTTCGAGTTCAACAAATGTAGGGTGTGGAGAATTAAACCTCAGATTTTAAGGGAATGAGTACATGTCAATTACTGCTGAACTATGCTCACTTTGACATTTGAAATTTATATTTATATGAAGGCGATTTTGTTTAAATAATTCATTTGGATTTGCAATTTATATGTAATTAATCTAGCCAAATAAAAAGGATTGCATTAAATTTGTTAAAAAAACATTGTAAAAAATAAGTCCATTTATAAATGTATAAAAAAATAACGAATTTTAAAGAAAATACATACATATAATATACGTAGAGAGAGATAAAAGAATATTTTTTAGGTCCTAATAAATAACTACTATGCTTTTAGTTTTCAACTTTTAAAAATTTATGGCAATCTCTTCATTGTACTTTTTTCATTTTTTAAAGAAGAAAAAATTTGAATGTGTAGTGTACCATCATTTTTAAAATTGTTTGCAAATATATGTATCCATGTAAAAAGTAATTCTAAATATACTATAGTAAAAAAAAAGTAGTTGTAGGTATAATTTTTTTTTAATTAATTAATCACCAATAAATTACAACATGTTTTTATTTAATATGACTGACACTCATTGGTTAATATGAACCGATGATTAGCTTAGATATTATTTAACTATAATCATAGCAATTACTAATTAGAATCCTTAATATACATGTGTTATAATTTTTATTACATTTGCAATTATTTTTATAGTTGATATTTTTTAATTTGTATTTTCTAAATTATGTCAGCTTTCTTAATACCCCTTCTAAAAATAGTTTTGACTTTTTAGTTAAATTGAAAATATGAAAATAGTTTTATAAATCATTATTTATTAATGGTTCGAATTTTTAGAATATTTTCAAAAGGTACCTTACATAAATAAACTTATTTTTTAAAGAATACTATGGTTTTTTGAAGCTAAAAGTAAATTCTTATGAAGTGGACTCTTTACTGGTTACTAATTGAATTTAATTACTTGAGTAAAAGTAAAAGGAATTCTAACTATTTAATGGATTATTAATTTAGTAATCATAGGACCGAATCTATTGTATTTTTTTTTAAGTGATGATTAAGCAAATAAATAGGTTCTTTTTAGATTTTATTTATTTTTTCGTGTGTGTCAGTGATGTTGATAGTTTTGAACTTTGAATATATGCAGAAGAGGGTGATAACAACGAAAAGTGTGGAGTATATGCCATTTTTTCTGTCCTTTTTTCTCACTCTTTCAGCCACCATGTGGTTCTTCTATGGCTTCTTTATCAAAGATCTCTTCATTGCTGTAAGTCAAAAATTACCATACTTCAAAACCTAACCCCTACTTTATTTCTTTCCATTAATCTCTATTTGTATCCATATAAATTTCACGAATAAATTACTTTTGGATCTTAATTATCACTTACTTTTCATATTGAATTTAATAAAAGCTTTGTGTGGATCCACGTATACCTGTACTTTAGATCACATGTATATATTTTTTTTTCTTCTATACTTACAATACTTAAATGAATGACTTAAAATTTTTATTCAATGCAACGTAACAAAGAAGTTATAATACTCATAAATTCATAATAAGCAAAATTAACTTTTCTGTAGCTCCACTAGACCTATATTTTAGACCACACGTATTTTTTTCCTATATTTATAATTTCATATATTAAATGAACAAATTTGAGTATTCATACAATTTTGAGGATGGACCAAGAAACTAGAGAGTAGGGTGTGAAAGTAAACTTAAAACTTTTCTTTTTGTATTCATGAAGTTGTTTCTTTTTAGGATTATGAGATTGAAGCTCATAATTTGTAGCTTGCACTATATATTAAAGCATAATTATGATTGCTTTAATTAATTAGTAAAGTATAATAAAAAATGAAATCCTTAAAGTGACCTAGATTTCTAAGGGTAAGAACCTATGTGATATGTCCATTTTTTCAGAAAATAAGAAAATAAAAAGCGAAGAAAATAAAAAAAAAAAAAACAAAAAAGAGTTGATAGTACAAAATTGGAAATTTTGAATGGGAAGCTTCATCTTCTTTAACATAGGCAAAATTTAAAAAAAAAAATTACAAACATAACATTTTTTAAACAATAATTGCAAATATAAGGTTCTTTCTTTAAAGAGTGTATCCTTGCCTTGATTCGATAGTTATCGATTAACAATCATCATACCATTCACTGACTAACTTATATATTAACTATATAAATTTATTTGTTTAGGACATATATTAGTTGATTTTCACATTCTAATTTTTGTTATATTTATAATTATATTTTTACCTCTTTATTATGATAGAAAAATTGAAGTGATAATTATTTTCCCTATCATTTTCTCAGCTGCCAAACATTGTGGGGTTTCTGCTAGGAATGATCCAAATGATAATGTACATGATATACAGAGATAGAAAGGGAAATAGTTTTGAAGGAAAAGAAGAGAAACTTGAGGAAGGAGGCAAGAAATATGGAGATGACCAAAGTCTCTCAACAGTCAAGAATCAAAGAGAAACAAAGGAGATCAATATGACAGAAACCAACAACAACAATGCATGAACTTAAGGGCCTCTTTGGGAAGGAGTGAAGAAAAAAGTGGAGAGAGAGAGAGAGAGAGAGAGAGAGAGAGGTTCCTTAAACGGTGTATCACTACAAAGGGATATGCTTTGCATTTAGAGAACTTCAATGAAATAATGGGTTACCTTTTGTTTTAATTAAGATATAATATAATTCACCACAAGTTTTGCAACCTTCTAATTTATTAACAACTTTTTTTTTTTGTGTTCTCCATGTAATGGACTAGTGCGTGGATGTGCTCTCCCCAAAAATATGATACTTGAATATTTTTATAAATTATAATTAATATTCATTTCTTAAAAAATGTTTTTTTTTTTTTTGCAAATAATAACAAATTCTCTTTTAGATGTCAACTTGAGCATAACTCAACTGGTTAAGACATATACCCTCAATCAAGAGATCAAAGGTTCCTCCCACCCCACATGTTGTTTAACTATAAAAAAAAAAAAAAAAAAAAAAAACCAATTCTCTGTTCGATAGTTAGATATATTGTTTTTGTTCTTTTTTTTATTTATTTATCATAATATATAGTGTTGGGGTGAAATTATCAACTAAGTCATACCCGAAGCCCACAAGAGGCCCAAGGCCTAAAGGTGAGGTGATGCATGAAAAATCACCTACCACAAGTGTACGGATCAAGTTTTAATATAGTGTAATTAAGTAAATTACGAATGTCGCGTCATTTGGATTGGGCTTCTAGTTCACTCAAGTACCACAGATACTAGTGTTCGATTTTATTTAGAGAAAGAAACGTGATGAAATAGAATAAAAGGAAATAACAAAATATAGAGTGAGAAAAATCAATGGAAAAATGTCTTGGGAGTTGATTTCACCAATTGGATTCATGATTTAATTAAATTAAATGCAACAACAAACATGCAATATTCCATAAGTCAATAACTCTAAAGCCATAACTAACTCTCCCCGAGCACAACTAATTCTCAAGAAAATTAAGAAACCAATCTCCCCATCTAGTTTTGCTAACGAGCAAGGTCTTAAGTCTAATTCTTTTAACAACTTCTAAAGCGGTCCTAAATCTCCTAATTTTAGATTCACTTTAGTCATGCAATGAAGGTCCACTCTAAATCACCTCTATTTTGCATAAGATTTAGAAACCATTAAACAAGTAATTGCATGAATGGAAAACAAGCATTAAGATGACATTCAATTAATTAAATCATAAAAATCGCATTGCTATATCAATCCCTAAGAACAAAGAGTTTAGCTATGCATAATAGAAAATAACCACATAATCCAATGCTAAAATCCATGACAAAGTTACATAAAGTATAGAGAAGAAGACAAACCATATATGGTGTGGAAATATCCCGTCTCTAGCGCTATATCCACGATCTCGAACCTTAAAAATCTCTCTTCTAGTCTCCCAAGTTGTCCTCAAAACTCTCCAAATTTGTAACTTTGTTCTAGGACAAATTTTCTAATTAAAGAATTCTCCAAAAAATAGCTCTAAAACAACGTAGATATGGGAAGAGTTGAGGCAACATCTCAACACTAGTACTACCCACAAAAATGTATTATTAATTAAGGAAATAAAGGGTAGCATCAAGAAACTCTAAGTAACTTATCGACTCTACAGACAGAATGCAAGAAAGTTGGGCGCTCACATTTTGTCGAATGAAGGGCGTGGTGTTGACTTCATATACATAGCGTTGAGATGCTCTTTTATAGTGTCTCAACACTACATGAGCGAGTCTTGTGGCTTGGAAGATTTAATCGTCGTGATGCTGCCCCCTCGGTGCTTGAGCTTGATTTTCTCCTCCTCCTTACCTGATGTAAAACAATGCATTTTCAAGTAAGGCTTGATAGCATATAAAATAGTACTATTTATAGGCTTAGTTTGATGCTGGTTTTGCTACGATTATGTGTGTTTTCATGTGTTTTTATGTATATTTTTTAGAAACTGAGCAATTGAAGTAAAACCGAAGCATTGTGGAGTATTATGACAAATTTGGAGTAAAAAGAAGCTATATTTGAGGATCCAAGTGTTGAAGAGGAAGAAAAAAGCTTGTGAGCCCGAGAGTATAACATTGCAACGCCATTTGTAGCCTTTCAACCTTGGAGTCCAGCAGGCATAACATTGCAACGCTGTCCAAAGCATTGCAGCGCTAGCCAAATTCTTGGTTTATAACTCAATTCTCTAATTAGTCAAAGTTGGGCTTAATTTAATCAAACATTCATGTTTCTCAAAATTGGACTCCAAAGCATGTACATATTAGTTTAGATTTTATTTTCCTTTGATTCTAAGGTTTGTTTCTCTAAATAAAATTGGGTAAAAGTAGCTACGGTACTTAATTACATCTAAAGAAAACTAATCCCTGTGGAGACGTTACTCTATACATATCACTATATTAAATCTTGACACCATCCACTTGCAGTTATTTGCGAGCACAAAAATACACGCAACAAGTTTTTGGCGCCATTGTTGGGGATTGGCGTAGTTTTAGTTTAATTAATACTATGGTGAATTTGCTAGATTTTAATTTAGAGTGTAACATTTTGTATATTTGTTGTATTTTGTGATTTTTTTGGTTTCTTTGTATTTTTATGTTTTGTGTAAATTTCTTTTAGTTTTTTTTTTGTTTTGTTTGAGCTTTTTGTAAATCTCCTTGTTTTTATTTATTCACTTAGTTAGTATTTGCCTTAGTTATGTTTTTTTTTTTTTTTTTTTTACTTGTATTTCTCTTTTTTAGTCTCACATAGTGTATGCCAAGAGTCAGAGATCATCTAGTGCCCTTTGATCCTGAGATTGAGTGTACTTGTATTAAAAACCGTCAAGCTCAAAGAGAAAACCCAAACGACCAAATGATAGAAGAGCAAATGGATGAGCAAAAGGCTATTAGAGACTACTTTAAACATGTGTTCCCTACTGAAAGCTCGGGATAGTCCATGCACCTGTTGCTGCAAATAATTTTGAATTGGAAACTGGCCTGATTCAAATGGCTAGAGACAATCCCTTTAGAGGACATCCTACAAAGGACTACTCTCACTTAAATTTTTTTTTCTCTATGTGGTACTACTAAGATAAATGGTTTTTCTAATGATTATATTTGCTTACGTCTATTTCCTTTTATTTTGTAGGACAAATCTCATGATTAGTTGGATAGCTTGGAGCCACAGAGCATCTCCACCTGGGAGGAGCTTGCCCAAGCATTCCTATCCAAAATTTTCCCAACTGCCAAGACTGTCAGGCTCAGAACTAAAATTGGGATATTCAGGCAGCACGAGAGGGAACAAATGTTTAAGGCCTAGGAGAGATATAAGGATGTCACGAGGAAGTGCCCACATCATGGATATCCTGATTGGCTAGAAATTTAGCTATTCTACAATGGGTTGAATGGAAACACCATGACCATATTAGATGCAATAGCTAGATGGACTATTCTACCCAAAATAGTGGCTGAGGCGAGAACCCTGCTAGAAGAGATGGTTACCATTAGCTATCAATGGCCTACTGAACGATCAATGTCAAAACAAGTGGCAGACATCTATGAAGTTAGTGAGGTAAGTGCTTTGAAAGCACAAATGGCTTCTCTAACTAATGCTTTATCTTAATTGATAGGCCTAGGGAACAGTTCATCAATTGCAACTATGTTAGATTCAAATGTGGAGCAGGTTAATTATGTGAACAACAGAAGCTATAATCAAGGAGGGCATCACATGCATAACTCACTTCCAACCCATTACCATCCAAGGTTGAAGTATCATGAGAATTTTTCCTATGCATAACAAGAGGAATGTTTTGCAACCTCCCATAGGTGTCGCCTCTAGTTCACAACAAACTGAGATCTGATTGGAAACTTCATTGCTGAATCAAACAAGAGGACAAAT
The DNA here is from genome assembly GCA_033996785.1 of Trichosanthes truncata. Classification (NCBI taxonomy): domain Eukaryota; kingdom Viridiplantae; phylum Streptophyta; class Magnoliopsida; order Cucurbitales; family Cucurbitaceae; genus Trichosanthes; species Trichosanthes truncata. The sequence goes on along the minus strand of JAWPNB010000004.1, from coordinate 27,113,618 downwards.
CAGCTTGAGAAGAAAATTGAAGGCATTGTCTTAGGTTAGGGAAGTGCAATCAAAAGTTTAGAGATACATGTGAGTCAATTGGCCTCTTCCCTGAATACCTTGCATAAAGGAAAGTTCCCAAGTGACACAGAGATCAACCCTAGGGAGCAATGCAAGTCTATAAGTCTAAGGAGTGGGAAGAAGTTAGGAGGATCTGTGCAACACCTAACGTTCAGGCACTAAATTAAAATTAGAAAAAGACTAAATTGAGTAATTGATGTTTCAATTTTGTTTGAATTCAAAAGTGTAATTTTGGCCTTAGAAGGAATAAGAAAAAGAGTTGAGGGATAGGTTGGTCATTTTGGCTATTTGGTATATGAAAAAAAAAAACAAAAAAATAAAAGTAGGAAAACCACCTCATTTCCCTTCTTCTTCGCGTGTACAGCAAAGGAAAATAGGGTTTTTCTCTTATTCTCTCGTTCTTCTCCTCCTTCTTATGAAACCCTCTCTCTCTCTCTCTCTATCTATCTTTCTCATCTATTTATGGCAACAAGATCGTAGTGGTTGGAGGCAACGTCGACGGTGGAGTAAGTGAAAGAAGAGTCAGAATCGAAGTTATCGTAGGATTCTAGCATGGACAGCAATGTGGGAGGCTGTCTTTAGGTGTTATGGAGTTCAGTTCAACGTGGACATCACTTCTTTGGTTGTGGGTAAGCAATTCGACTTTGGGTTATGGTATATTGTGAGTGTAAATGTTGTTTTAGACATCGTTTGGGTAGCTTTGAGTTGACCCATGGCCTATCGAATTCACTTCAGGTTACCCGTCATGGTGGTAGGCTGAATTAACAAGTTTAAGGTGTTTTGAGCATTAAACCAACAACCATAGTGACTATGATTTGTAAGTCTTAAAGGTGGAAAACCTTGTAAATTGATCTTTTGGGGCCAAGCGAGTTATAAGGAATTGATTGCTACTTTATGGGGCTGTTGTTTTGTAGTTGAAGGAGTTTGGGCAAAGTTGGAGGTCGGCGTTGGTGGTTGGGTTTTCTTAGGTTGATCTCCCTCTTTCCTTGGGGTAAGTCTCTAACTTTAAATAATCAAATTGTTGTGTTGTAGGTTTGTTTTGGGTTAGAAGAAGGTTGGAAATTAAACCAAGTTTTAAAGCCTAGCATCTTATGTGGTTTTAATTTTGTTTAGGTGAGGCTAGCACCTTTCTAAGAAGAGAGGAACCTATTTGATCTTGGGTTGGCCTAGTAGGTAAGTAGTCATTGGGATTCTTCCAGGTCATTGTGAAATTTTTTATTTTCTTGAAATTGCGTCATTATGCTGCCAAAATTTCGGGCATGAAGGGGCATTAATCAGTTTTAATTCTTGAGTAACCTATCTAGGTGTTTCGGATCGTTTCAATTTGCAAGACGTTTCTGTTGGGATTTATACCCTAAAGCCTCGTAATTAATTAATTATTTAATAATTAATAATAATTTTGATTATTTTATTTGCAATATAATATTATCCATTATATGAAAAATCCAAGGTTATTAGTGTAATCTTTAACAGTATGTGGTTGACATACAGGAAGATCGTGTTCAAGAAATAACCTAAAGAGTCATAGTATATGGATAAGGTTGGGTGCCTTATCCTGGTAACACTATTGATACAGCCCACTTTGTAATAGTTACAAATGATTTGATCCAAATCATTCATGTGGAGACATGTGAGTGGGGGTATCTTATACAATGAGTTTGTATAAGATTGGACCACGAAATATTTAATTTCTCTTTATAAATCCGTTAATTGAGAAGATTAATATTTTATTAGGATGATCATATGCGACTCGATCTTAATCCTGAGCCAGTTATAAACTCCTGCCTGTGAGGGCTTGTCCTTTGATTTGCATGGGTGAGAGTGGCTTTTATAGCCGATTCAATATGCCTACCATTTTGGGGACTTGACCAAATAGGGAGTTGGGAACATAATCTCATAAGATGGAATTCACTCCTTCTTCCCGTATAGGGTAAGTAGATGAGTAGTTCCCTTAAGTGCTGATTTCGGGACTTGAACAATGGGGCCCCACCCTCTCATTGGCCCAAGAGGGACTTATTTTATAATTAGATTATAAACAGATTGTTCATTAGAGAATCAGTGGTACTTAAGGTGCAAGATGTAATTACAGGGGTAAAACAGACTTTTGACCTAGCTCGTGAAGGATCGACTTGCATGTAGTGATTATATCAATAGACACAACTTGTCCTACAGTGCATAAGAGTGCAACTTTAGGTCTATAGTGGAGTGACCCTAGAGTTAATGAATGAAAATTGATTAATTAAAGAGTTTAATTAATTAATTTTGTATCATTGGAGCTTATAATCTGTAGGTCCATAAGGTCCCCTTGCTAGCTCATAGAAACACTAAAAAAATCAATTTAGTTGAAAGAAAATTTTGAAATGTTCAAATTAATATTTAATATATTAGATATATTAAATATAAAAGAGGAAAATACATTTATTGTATTTGATATATTAAATATTAAAATAATTAATGTATATTAGATATATTAAATAAAAGATATTTATTAAATTTGAATTGGATTCAAATTAGGAAATAAATGTCGTAGAAGAATTTTAAACAGTTTGAATAAGATTCAAATTAATTAGATAAATGTATTTTAATATATTAGATATTAAAATATATTATTTAATTATTTTCCCTAGGCCGCTATAAATAGGATCCTAGGGGTGAGCCATTAGGCATTCTTCACAATAGCACACATCTCCTCAATAGAGAGAATTAGAGAATTCCCTCTAGACATCTTCTTCTCCAATCCCTTGTAGATTTTCTTTCAAGAGACTCCCACAAGCCTTGGTCCTGTGTTCGAGTCATAGCTAGGAAGACTTTGTAGAAGAGATAAAGATCCGCCAGAATATTCTCCATATTAATTTCATGTAAGTTTTTGCTTAACCTTGTATATTTTGTGTTTAATTCTAAATAAATCAAAGACGATCCAATGTTTTCGCTGTGGGATGAAGAGTTCATTCCTATCAATTGGTATCAGAGCGGTCTTTGAATTTTATTTAGAATTAAAGTTTTGCATGGTGGGTATTTTAATTTATCATATATGTGTATGTGATAATTTGCAAATTGATTGTTCAGGTTATTTAGCATTAAATTTTTGCTTTGGATTAGATCATTTGTAAAATCCATTCGGATTTAGGCTTTGGATTTTTTTTTTTAAGTTAGAATCAACCAAAGTGTAAATTATGCTTGCTGGGATGGAGACTCATTTAGTTTTTGAAGTTGAATTGCATACTTGTGCTTACTGTGATTTAAATTCACTATCCATCTTCATCTCAAATCTAAAAGCCCAAATTTACTAATTTCAAAAGCTCATATATGTAAACATTGAGAATGCCAGCAACTGAGTTCAATCTGTGGTAAATTTTCATCAAAATTGTTGGCATGAGATGTGGGATCCGCGGGAGATATAATTTGAGCAACCGGCGATCAATTCTTTGAAATTGGTAGCGTTCCGGCCATGTTCATTTTTTTTAGCGGTGGTTTTGTTTTCTTTATGCTATCAAATTTTGTTTGCCGGAGTAAGATATTTGGTGGATTCAACACAACCTTGCCGACGTGAATAGAAATTCGGTGGAGGTGTTTATGTGGGGTGGCTATTGCATGATTAGAAGATAAATTTAGGGTTTCTTAACCTAAATTTAATTTAGATCCAAACAAGGAAAGAAATTGAAGACCAAGATATATCTTGAAAATTCAAATTGTGTAATTTTGAATTTAGTCTTTAATTTCTCGGATGTGCCAAATATGCCAGCCAATTTTACTATTTAATTTAATTATAGATGTATGTTTTAAATTACTTGATTGTTGCATAAAGTATGTAATTTAGATTAAAATCCCACCATAGGTTAAGCATGATCATGCATCTTATCTTATCTTTGATATAATTGTTATATTTGAATTTTTGATTAGGTTGTTTCCTAATAGAGATAAGATGTTTTCCTAATTAATTTATATTTTCCATATCTTTAGCTATAATTGTTATATTTGGAAATTGATTGGAAAATTAAATTAGGATATTTGCTTTCTTAATTAGAATGCAGGTTTTTCCTAATAGGATTAGGATTTCTTTAAAAATAAAGATATTCCAATTCACGTTTTAAATAGTTTAAAATTTGAATTTAATTTATCTTTATTGGTTTCTAATGGGGTTAGAATTTAGGATAATTTTTTTATTTTAAAGGGTTTAAAATTGTAGAATTTTAAGATTAACCATAAAGGGGATTGGTTTTTAATAAGATTAAAAAAATTGCTTAAATTCACTAAGCTTCATTGATCTTTATAATTAATAGTTAATTAAAGATTAATGAATTTGAAATAAAAATTGACTATAAGGGAACTCTGTCTATGGAAGGTTCCGTCTAGACTGGGGTATTTAAGCTGATCAAAAGGGAACACCTCTAACTGGGAACCGACTTGGGAGTTGAATTAGTCAAAGTTTATTTATTTTCAATAAGCATGCTCATAATGTTATTATTATTTTTTAAATAGTTTAAAAACTTAGTAATTCACATTAAAATCAATCTAACAACATAAGGGTTATGAAAGGTAGATTGAGGAACTTAGATAAATGAGATTAGCCTAATTTTTCTAAGTAATAGAAAACTCTATTTCAAAATACTTAGTGGGAGAAGGACACATGTCAAAAATCCAACGGTCTCTATTATTGATTCACAACGTGAGATTCATGTGGGGCCTCGTGGCGGCTTTTGGACCGTCCTCCCTACGGAAGGTGTTTGCATGGATCAATATCATGGTGAATCTTTTGAGAAAGTATTATAGTAAGTGGGAGAAGGAAATGTGTCAACATATCCTACGGTCTCCGTCATTAGTTTACATCGTGAGATTCATGCGGGGCCTTGTGGCGGCTTGTGGACCGTCTCCCTACGGAAGGTGTTTGCATGAGTCAATATCAGGGTGAACTCCTGAGAAGGATAGGATTGTAGTTTTGTTTCCAATATTTGACCTACCCTACGACGGCACTTGTTGGGATAAAACTACGGGATCTAAAATGATGGGTCACACTTACAAAGGACTTATTAAGGTTGTTAATGATGTCCTTGACCAAACTAATGGTAACTAAATATTATAGGAAGAAGAGTTATTCTGGTATAATACTTGGTTGAGATTGTCTCAGTTTAGTGAAGGAATACTAGACCTACCCTACGGCGGCACTTGTTCTAACTCACTAAAGTACCATAGCATTAGAAATGATTTATAGGGTTCATTTTTACAAAATGTTTGATTTCTATGCTAAAATTGAATGGATAATTGTTTGCATGATGTTAAATTATATGTATATTTCAATATTATGTCAGTTTCTCTCATAATTTTTAATTTTATTACTGATAAGTTAAATTGAGAAAATTTTATTACTTGGAAAAAGTAACATTAACACTATAATGGTAGTGTAAAATTTTGAATTTGTCTTTATTGAGAAATATTCTCAAAACCTGTTGCTAATGCTATTCGAATTGTTCGTGAAGCACGTGATTAATGAATCAAAAGTAAACGAGATAGCTTATATGTATTCTCCTAGTTGACATATTAGATGTCAAATTTAGAAGATAAAGAAAATGACAACAACATATGAGATGTTGAAGTCAACATAAGCTAAATTTAGAAAGTTGTCTAAATGATCTCAAAACTAAGTATTACAAAAATCCAAGTAAAGAAACCAAATGATTGAAGCTATATAAAAAGAAATAGTTCCTAAATTAGCTAGAACAGTCATAATAAGAGGAATTTTTGAAATACCTCTAAGAAGAAAAATAAAAATGAAAGTAAATTTGATTTACTAGATTTTTGGTGGAATATAAATAATGGCACCTAGATAGTCGATATAAGATCTACTATCAAGATTTATTCTTCATTACATTTAATATGTAATTTTTGGAAAATACTTAACATGTAGAATAGTTTCTACAAGTTAGCACCAGGAAGCCGATCTTAGTTAGTATAGTGGGAGACATTAAGATATCATTAAGTAAAAATTGTTACATAATGCTGAATATGGTGTTTTTAGTAACCATAAGAGAAATTCAATTTCTCGAACTTTATTACAAAAATGTTCATATATTATGAATTACGTTGAAGTATGAAAGTTTATATTTTCAAAGTTGTTTGAAAATACATTCAGCTAAAAATAAGAACAATTTGTATATGTTAAAAATGCTAACATATACTATATTACAAAATACTGAGATATTCAGGATTATAGAATCCAAAATAGAAAGACATTGTTTTCTCCAAAAAGATGATACTTGACTTTGACTGTTAAGGTTGATTAACATCAACTTGAATAGAATGAAAAGACTAGTAGGAGGTAATTCTCTAAAAAGTTAGTTAATTACTTTACCTGTCTGTAGATCTTGCCTTTCATGCAAGATAATCATTGGGCCTTTATTAGATAGGGCTAGAACGCCAAAGAATAATTTGGGCTTACACATTCTGACCCAAGTGGTCTGGTGAATGTAAAGGTCAAATAAAGTCATGAATATTTTGTCACTCTAGTTGATGATCATTCAAGGTACATGTCACACCCCCTCCCAGCTCACTTGCCTAACTTAGGAAGGAATGTGAAGACAGAGAATACCAGCCCTCTTACTAGCATTCCCAGCCCAGCCTAACATCCACCTGAAACTGTACACAATGCAATATGTATGAACAAGTAAAATTGAGCACACAGTTGCACACCTGAGCAAGATACATTCAGTCCCTTATACTAGGTTTGCATACTAAGTCATAACATACTTAAGTCTATTCCAACCCGACTATAATGCTTTAATTTCAAAACTATATACATGTAGAAGTATATACAATGAGCTAAAGAGGCGTGATGGCAAATGGGTCTTGTTGAGGCTAAGCACCGGGAACTCGTTTGCTACCTGAGAAGAGAGAACATGTTGAAAACGTGAGCTGGGAAGCCCAGTGAGTGACTACTTTAATAGATTATGCGTTCAAAGATAAAGCATCAAAAGTACTTCAACAAGGCCGCCAATTTACAGGATTTAAGCACCCCGGAAAGCAATGCATAAGAACTCATAAGGTAGCATCAAAATCAAAAATAGGTATTTCAAATCGTAGTAACTCATAATAAAGAAAATTTGTAGCATGGTACCCTTCCAAACCCTAGCTATGGCAGAGTCATCTCTAAACCAACAGCTTCAATACCTCTCTCACGTGCACGTGGAATGCCATTTAAGCTCACTGGCCTCCCCTAATACCTTCTCCATGTCCTTCAGTATTGGGGCCAGACCAACTACCACCCGAATACCTTCTCACTATCCTTCAGTATCGGGGTCAGGTTTTCTCTCTCCCCCAGGTACCTTCTCCTTGCCCTTCGGTATCGGGGATTAATAATAGACAAGGCATGCTTTAAATAGTTAGAAACATAGTTTGGAATCCCATTCAGAAAGTTCTCAACATAAACACAAACTTTCATTTAAAACAAGCTTCCAAACGTCGAGTGTTATGCTTGAACGCGGAGTAACAACTAGTTACAATTATGCTTAACTTTCAACACCGTTATTTATTAATAGGAGTTCAATGAAACATGAATATAAATTAGTTTAAGCATGCTTCAATATCCATCACTAGTAAGCTTTTGAATAAATATCAAAGAATAGGTTTTCAAACAAAGTCACTCACAATCACCGGAAGACTCCCAAGGCTTATAAGCTTCGCCTATCTTTGTTTGCCCTGAAAATGAATTCCATAACATTAATCCCTTTTTCTACTTGGCCCAAAATTAGATCTAATTCAGTCACATAACTTATGGCATAGTAACTGAACACACTTGGCTGTAAGGTATAACAAATTGGAAGCACATCTTCCTTACTCTCTCTCTAGCCCTTTCTCTTTTGAACCAACAATTACAGATTCAACTTCTAGCATGGGTTTCTCAACATTTAGCAAAACAACCACCAAATTTTATTTGATAACCCTCAAATAAAATGTCTAAAATTACTTACCTCAAAATTTGAGCTTCTAATTCGTCCTCATGAGCTCGAAATCTTCAGATTTCTTCACCTTGTTCTGCTGACCAAGAAACTGGAACACCTCTCGGTTTTCTTACGTTTTCACGACCTTACTCTTCGTATTTTCTCACAATATTTTCCAGACCTATTCTTCATTCAATTTCTGAGATTTTGGCTCAATAATCATCGAATTTTCTCAAGTGGATTGAGAGATATGACCATTTGAAGTTGACCCATTTCCTAGAGCTTCCAGCTGGCTATTGGATTCACAAGAAATGGACAGCTCCTACTTCATCAATAACACTAATCCGTGAGTTCATATACATTGGCCAGCTCCTACTTCTTCCTTTAGACCTTAAGTCTTTTTAAGTCCACCTAATCCATAAAACAAAATTTAACTAATTTAATTAGAAATTAAAGCTTTTGCATTCAACACATAATACACCTAATGTATACCCAACTTGCTCATGACCTTAACTTACTTCAACTCAACTCTTAATATGCTTATCTCAATGCCTAACCTGTATCCTTATGAAGCTTTGTGCACGTTATAGTCCACAACTTAGGAAATTTCCAAATTCAACTACGACATCCTTTAGTGCAACCTATACCAATTTACGTGTATCAAACTTCATGTATAAGTGCAATAAGATCAAAAGAGAGTTTAGGGCTTACAGTACAAGTATCTTTACCTAATACAACATAAGTCTAAATTTTTTATATGTTCAAGAAAATTAAGACTAAAGTTAAAAAATCGATTAGGTAATTAAATCTATCAAGATGTTATGATCAGATCATAATAGAAAGTACAGGAACCTTACGTACTAAAACTAATTGATAAAAAATGGGTTTTTATCCCAATTATCTTAATACCAAGTGCAATTTTGTGAAAATGTGCTGCAAAAGGAGAAATAGGACCTTGTTAGACATGGTCACATCAGTAATGAGTTACACACCATTACCATACTCCGATTAGGAAATGCAATAGAGATTGCATGGTGAACATGATTCCCTCCAAAAGTGTCTACGAGACAATTTTAAAAATTATAGAAGATTAGTAAAGCTGGTTTATAACACTTCACCATTTGGGAATATTAAGTTTACGTGCTGAAACAAGCCTAAAAAGCTTGTATATGTTCAAAGATAAGCCTAAGTGTAGGCCACCTCTAAGGAGTATAAAATGGTCTTTTATGTAGTTCTAAAACGAATAAGGTATTTGTATGACAAATATCATTTTTATAAGAAATGTCAAATAAAAGACTACAAACCTTTAATAAGGTGAGACAGTGTTAATAAATTAGTTTCAAGTGAAGCCACTAAATAGTTAACAAAAGTTGTTAACAATTTAATTATATTTGAAAGTCAAATGGATCCTAGTCATGAATTGGATAAGCCTCATCGTAGTGGGAGAGTTATGAGATGACTCAACCTTTACAAGGACTTAATTGAAGCCTAAACTATCATGTTAGATGACGAAGTTGAAGGTTTATTACTCTCAAACTGAGACTAATGGCAAAGGGTTAGACCTAATAGAAGAAAGTAGACTAAGAGTAAACTTTCTCACTTGTTGTCATACTAAAGTCTGTAAGTATTATTTAATTCATTATTGCATATGAGATATGAAAATGAATGTTTAGAATTCTTTTATGAAAAGAAATCTTAGATAATGCATCTACACAAATCAATAAGAGAGATTTATTTTCAAAGATCAAAAGAAAAAAGTTTGTTAAATAGTAAAGGTTCATTTATTAAATGAATTTTACTATTAGATCTGTGAATATACGGTTTGATAAAAGTATCAAAATCTATGACTTTTGGATAAATATTAATGAAGCTTGTATAGACAAGAAAATCATTAATTACTTAGTGGATTTTTCTCATGTTTTATGTTGGTGATATTTTTACCCATTATGAATGATGTAAGATATCTAATATAAAACGTTGATTAAGTAACCAATTCTAAATAAGTGATTTGGAATAACTTAGTATATTTTACATGTCCAAAATGAAGATTTTAAGGACAAAATGTTAACTTTGTCTCAAACATTTGATATTGACAAAATTGTTGTCAAATATTTTATATTTATGTCTAAAGAAGTGTATCCTAAGACACCTCAAATGTTGAGAGTATATGATATGCATAAATGAGACTAAACATTTAATATACAATTGGTTAGGCATATATCAGTTAAACGAATGGTATGACCATTGAGTAGAAAATTAAAAACTTTCTCAAATTATCTATGAATGATGAGAAATTCTTGTGTATAGTGTTAAAGATTTGATCTTTATAAAATACACTAGTTCTTGCAAACATTTAGGAAATCTATAAAAAATAAATAAATCTTACCCTAGGTGGTGGAGTATGATATATAAGTTAAATTGTTTTGCTTGTGAAGCAACAAAAGGACTTGCATGACTCAAATAGTTCCTTGAAGATCTGAAAGGTGTTTCAGATATGATTTAGTCTATCCTCTTTATTATGATAATAGTGGTGCAAGGACTAATATTAAGGAAATTAGAAAACACCAATGTATAGGGAATCATATCGAGAGAAATAAAGCATCATGGTAGCGACTAAGATGGCTTTTAATGGCAGTCCTTTGAATCTATACAAAGAGACTCTTTAGGCTAAAGTGTTTGAGGGTCACCTAGAATGTCAAGGATTACGAGACATGTCTCATCTTTGCTAGGGTAAGTGGGAGAACATGTTGGGTATTGTAACAACCGGAAAAAAAATTTTAATTTAATTTAATTGATTTATTTTATTGGTTTTCTAAAACCTTTTTGAATTAGGATTTTATCTTCTTTTTAATTAGGAGATAAATCTTTATTTATTTATTTATTTTTTAAAAAAGAGAAGATAATCTTTTAAGGGTTTTGATTAGAGTTCTTTGAAAAAGGGTCTCTTAAGCCCTAACCTTTTTGACAAAACCTTTTGACGGCAAAAAAGAGAGAAAAAAAGAAGACGTTTTGTAGTTTCCTCTCTAAAGAAAAAGAAGTAAGTTTTCTTCCATTCTATTTTCAAGTTTGTTTTCTTTCTTGATTGAATCTTTCTTGGAAAATTTTGGATTTTGTTTTCATTCTTGATTTTTTAGAATGAAAAGATTCTTAAAAATCTTTTGCCCTAAAAAGTTTTTAGGTTTTTGGTTTGCTTAATTCTTTATCAAAGTTTTTCATCTTATGGATTTTGGATTAAACTAAAGGTTTGATAAAGGAAAATTTTCCAGAATTTTCCAGCTTTTATTTTCTTCAAATTTGGGACTGTTTTTGTAATGTTTTTGGGTTCTTTTTGTACAAGAAAGTTTACCAAATGTTTGTTTTTGAAGTGTAATTTATACCTTTGATTTTTACATGAAAATATCATGTTTTAAAGGTTTTTACAGCAGTTTTATCTAGATTTTTCAGAATTTATTTTGATGTTAAAAAGTGGCAAATCTTGATTCTTTTAATGTTAAAATCTTGAAGAATTTTGTTTTATGAAACATAAAATTTTCTGGGTTATTTATCTATAATTTATGATAGTTTTGAAGGTTTTAAAAGTTGTAGGTTTGAAAATTTGTTTGGTATTTTATATCGTATTGAAAAGTATGGATCTTGCCGATTTTAATACGTTTTTAATTTGCTTTTAACCCAGTTTTTCAGTGCTGTTTTTTTGGTCCAAGAATCCTATTTTTCTTAACTTTTTATGCAGAAAATTGTTTTGAATGGGAAAAATTGGGTAGATAAGATTGTCTATATTTTAGATAAGCTTTTGGACCCTTAAGATAGAATTTTGGTTTTTGATCAGTGTAGTATTGGATATGTTTGGAAACTTCTAGGAAAAGTTGATAATTGTTCAAGAAAGTGGACAAGATTTGGAATTGAGATTGAGATTGAGAATTGTAGGATTATCGATCGAGGTAAGTAGTTTCCACATCCCTTCCAAAATAGAAATTTTGGTACAATTATGTTTTGAATATTGTTTATTTGACAAATGTTTGAAAGTATGTTTTGTATGATTTGAAATTGACCAAAATTGTTTTGTATGATTTAAAGTGTTTTTCTATTTAAAAGTATGTTTGCCGTTTTGGATAATTTGAAATAAATGTATTTTAATTGATTTTGAATTGAAAGTAAGTTTGTTTTGGTTTTGAATTTGAATGGTTGATTTAATGAATCTTTATTGAAATTGTTATTTGAAACTATATGTTTTGTTTCAAATGTTTTCGAAAGAATTTTTGATCGATTTGATAAGGACTATTCGGATATGCCAATTTTCTGTTTTGGGAATACTTTGCTTATTTGTGGTAGTAGCCTAAATTGGAATTGATGGAATTGGAATTGACGGAATTGTTCTAGCTTATTTGTGAGAAGACACATTCGTGGGAAGGCACATTTGTGGTTTGGCATTCCTTTGGAATGAAGATTCATGTGTGTGTTATTCACTCACGTGGCCTCACACTTCAGTAATTATATTGATTGTTCTGGTCGATTTTATCGACATCTCTGACTGATTGAAGCTTATTTGTGGGAAGGCACAGTTTGTGGTTTGGCATTCCTTTGGAATGAAGATTCATGTGTGTGTTTCACTCATATGGCCTCACACTTAAGTAATTGAATTGAATGTTCTAGTCGATTTTTATCGACAACTCTAATTGAATGTTCTGATTGATTGATTGGTATTACCGACGGGTAACCATCATATATGTTCTGAAGGCTACCCAAATAATGCATATTCCCACTTTGATATTTGAAAGTATTGATTGATTGAAAGTACTGTTTGAATTGAAAGTTTTGATATTTGAAAGTTCTGGTTAAATGAAAGTTTTGTTCAATTGAAAGATTTTTGTTTTTCGAAAGTTTTGACCGAACGTTTTTAATAGTTGTGTTAAAAGTTTTGCAAGGATATTAGTATTTTGTTTATGATTGTTTTAAAATAAAATGACCAAATGAATATTTGACTTTTGACTCAACTATTGAAATCATTTGTTAAACTGAATTTCTATGTTTTGTTTTGAAGAAAATGAATTTCTGAACTTGATGTTGAAATTGCTTATTGAGTATTTTTGTACTCATTTTTTCTTTTCCAAAATGTTTTCAGATGAAGGATTAAGTGATAGACTCGAAAGAAGTGAAGTTTAGTGTTCTGGCACAAGACTTTGAAAGTTGTTGTTAAGGATTCGTTAGTTTGTTTTTAGAAATTCTTTGTAAGAAATTACTTCCGCATTATTGTTAGAATGGTCGTATTGGAAAATCCGAGTTGTTACAGGTATAGAGTATGCCCTAGGATACATGTCTTGCCGGCTTTAGTGCAAGTGGGAGATTGTTGGGATTTATGCCCTAAAGCCTCGTAATTAATTAATTATTTAATAATTAATAATAATTTTGATTATTTTATTTGCAATATAATATTATCCATTATATGAAAAATCCAAGGTTATTAGTGTAATCTTTAACAGTATGTGGTTGACATACAGGAAGATCGTGTTCAAGAAATAACCTAAAGAGTCATAGTATATGGATAAGGTTGGGTGCCTTATCCTGGTAACACTATTGATACAGCCCACTTTGTAATAGTTACAAATGATTTGATCCAAATCATTCATGTGGAGACATGTGAGTGGGGGTATCTTATACAATGAGTTTGTATAAGATTGGACCACGAAATATTTAATTTCTCTTTATAAATCCGTTAATTGAGAAGATTAATATTTTATTAGGATGATCATATGCGACTCGATCTTAATCCTGAGTCAGTTATGAACTCCTGCCTGTGAGGGCTTGTCCTTTGATTTGCATGGGTGAGAGTGGCTTTTATAGCCGATTCAATATGCCTACCATTTTGGGGACTTGACCAAATAGGGAGCTGGGAACATAATCTCATAAGATGGAATTCACTCCTTCTTCCCGTATAGGGTAAGTAGATGAGTAGTTCCCTTAAGTGCTGATTTCGGGACTTGAACAATGGGGCCCCACCCTCTCATTGGCCCAAGAGGGACTTAGTTTATAATTAGATTATAAACAGATTGTTCATTAGAGAATCAGTGGTACTTAAGGTGCAAGATGTAATTACAGAGGTAAAACGGACTTTTGACCCAGCTGTAATTACGAACAACTCGTGAATGATCGACTTGCATGTAGTGATTATATCAATGGACACAACTTGTCTTACAGTGCATAAGAGTGCAACTTTAGGTCTATAGTAGAGTGACCCTAGAGTTAATGAATGAAAATTGACTAATTAAAGAGTTTAATTAATTAATTTTGTATCATTGGAGCTTATAATCTGTAGGTCCATAAGGTCCACTTGCTAACTCATAGAAACACTAAAAATATCAATTTAGTTGAAAGAAAATTTTGAAATATTCAAATTAATATTTAATATATTAGATATATTAAATATAAAAGAGGAAAATATATTTATTGTATTTGATACATTAAATATTAAAATAATTAATGTATATTTGATATATTAAATAAAAGATATTTATTAAATTTGAATTGGATTAAAATTAGGAAATAAATGTCGTAGGAGAATTTTAAACAGTTTGAATAAGATTCAAATTGATTAGATAAATGTATTTTAATATATTAGATATTAAAATATATTATTTAATTATTTTCCCTAGACCACTATAAATAGGATGTTAGGGGTGAGCCATTAGACATTCTTCACAATAGCACACATCTCCTCAATAGAAAGAATTACAGAATTCTCTCTAGACCTCTTCTTCTCCAATCGCTTGTGGATTTTCTTTCAAGAGGCTCTCACAAGCCTTGGTCCTGTGTTCGAGTCATAGCTAGGAAGACTTTGTGGAAGAAATAAAGATCTGCCAGAATATTCTCCATATTAATTTTAATGTAAGTTTTTGTTTAACCTTGTATATTTTGTGTTTAAGTCTAAATATATCAAAGATGATCCAATGCTTCCGTTGCGGGATGAAGAGGTCATTCCTAACAGTCTCAATGATGAGGATGATTAATCTTCTGAGAAAAAAGAGGAGGAAGTTGTACCTACATCTGAGACTGCAAGGCCTACAAACCCAAGTCTTCCTTCTGTGCACAAACAAATTCCTTTCCCTCAACACTTTAGGAAGAAAATTTTGAACGAAGGGTTTGCTAAGTTTTAGAATTATTTAAAAAACTTAATGTGCCTATTCCTTTTGCAGAAGCACTGGAGATGATCCCAAGTTACACAAAGTTCATGAAAGATATCCTAACTCACGAGAATAAATTTGCGCTATGGAAATAGTACATATGTTTGAAGAGTGCAACAATGCACTGAATAAGAAGTTGCCATCCAAATTAAAAGATCTAGGGAGTTTTACTCTTCCTTGTACTATTGGCAATTCTTATTTTCATAAGGCTTTATGTGATCTAGGTACCTCTATTAACTTGATGCCTTATTATGTGTACAAGACACTGAGACTCAAGAAGTTGAAACCCACTAACATGTCTCTACAGCTTGCAGATCGTTCGATAACTTATCCTAGAGGTGTAGTAGAGGATGTTGTGGTGACGGTTGACAAGTTTCTAACTCCTGCTGATGTTGTAGTGCTGGACATGGAAGGTGATGATGAGATCCTCATCATTTTAGGACGACCATTTATTGCAATAGGGGAAGCATTTATCAAGGTACGAGAAGGCAAGTTATCCTTTCGAATCAGTGACGAAGAGGTAATTTTTAATATGAACAAGGCAATGAAGTACCCCTATGAGGTAAGTCAAGGTATGATGATAGATATTGTTGATAATTTGACCGACGAATTCTATGACACGATTGTGAAAAAGGATCCATTAGAATGTGCATTGACTAGAAATTGAAGTAGTGAGGACTCGAGCTCAAATTGAATCCATCACATGAGTCTAGTGTAGCTAAAGACATTAAAGAAAGTGTTTCTTGAGAGGCAAACCAAGTTTTATTTCCTCTTTTCTTTACTTTTATTGTGTGTGTTTTTTCTCTCTAGAATAGGTTGTTTGAGAGTGCCAAGTTAATCTCGTTCTTGTTTTGCAGGACCTCGATCGTACTAGGTGACCTCTTAGTCCCAATTAAAGATTTCTCATGGAATAGTCTCTCTTTTTATCAGGCCAGTATTATTCACTTATCCTTATCTTTGACCTTATATATTTCATTTTTTTTATGTTACATTGAGGGTAATGTAAGCTTTAAGTTTAGGAATGGGCAATATTGTGTAGTCCTGATATATTTTGAGCATAATTTTTTTCGATCTTAAGCATGTGTGGAATGAATTGGAATGCACAATGATTGATTAGGACATTCTAAGAAGTAATCTAAGTGATTTTTTTTTGCAATAAAATGATCACTAAAGCATGTTCTAAATTGAGTACATTTAAATTTTATATGTAATTTCCTTGCAACACATGAGCACATAACTGACTTTCTATCATGTTCGAATACTAGGATACTTTTGGTGAGTCTAGAGGTTGTTGTCACTCCTATAGGCTTAAGAACTAATTGATAGTTGACTTGCATGAAAGTTAGTGATTGAAACCTATTGAAATAAGAAAAATCCTTATCTTTATTGATTTTTTTAGCATGTTTGGAGAAAATTAAAGCACGTTTCATCATCAATGTATGCTTAATGTGTGGGGATCAAAAGAGCTACCTCCATTGTGATCAGTTAGGTCATCCATTGAGTGAGTGCTCTAGATAAGGGTCCCTACAGTAAAAGTGTGAAAGCTAGGGTCTCCGTAAGGAATAAAAAGATAAGTTTGGGAGTTAGTAACACCAGTGGAAAAAAAAAAAGAAATGTAATATTTAAGTAGATTGCTTATTGGAGTGTGGGAAGGCTTGAGATTAGAACTTAGGGCCAATGTAGGGGAAAACAAAAGAAAATTTTGGTATAAGTGTCTCAAGTTAGTAGAAATTAACAAAAAGAAGGTTGAGCACACACACACAAGGAAAGAAATAGATAGAATTTAAATTACTTGACGTAGGGGTGTATTAATATTTTTTTTCTATTGTTTTATGTCACTTAGAATACTGAGGCTAAAGTCATTAATCTTGGAGTGAATCTTGTGAATTATTATTTGGTTTTGTTTTGCTTGAGGACTAGCAAAAATCTAAGTTTGGGGATATTTGATAGCACACAAAATAGTGCTATTATAGGCTTAGTTTGATGCTAGTTTTGCTCTGATTATGTGTGCTTTCATGTATTTTTATGTATATTTTGTAGAAACCGAGCAATTGGAGAAAAATCGAAGCATTGTGGAATATTTGGACAAACTTGGAGTAAAAAGAAGCTATATTTGAGGTTCTGAGTATTGAAGAGGAAGAAAAAAGCTTGTGAGTTCGAGAGTATGGCATTGCAACGCCATCTGTAGTGTTGCAACGCTACATCTGTAGCCTTTCACCCTTTGAGTCTGGTAATTAGCTTGTCGAAGGCTCTACCAAATATAATTATTAACTGGACCTTTATAACTTGCAATAATAGTGGCTAGGGTAGATCTCAGGGATTGGATTTCTTAGATTAAATTAAATACCATAGTTACTCACACTGAATTTTATCTAGAGAACCCAAAATTAAGAGGTAGATAAAAATAAACTATGCTATATATTTACAGTGTTGAAGACACTTAGAGGGAACTCTTTTTAAACATTGATTTTAACCCAGTAAATCCAAGTTGACCCAATTAAGAGATTATTTCTATATTCAACTCTTATAAGCCAAGAAATCATACATTTATTTAGTTGACTCTTTCAAGCCCAACTAAAATCCATGCTCAATTATTAAATCAACTTTCCAGTCTAAATTTTATAATTGAACATGGTATTATGAAAATTCTTAACAGCTTCTATTAGCAAACAATTCATTCTCATGCTCAAGCTTACTAATAGTTATGCACACCAATCTAGATTCAAGTTCCACTCTTCCAAGCTGTAACTTAAATCATACACAATTAACCCTTGCCAAAGAATTAATCAAGACAATGAGAATGCATAAATGAAAGTTTAAATATATAAATCTTGAAATAAAACTATCTATCACAATCTAGTTTAAATACATAAGTTTAATCTTTCAAATCCACAATAATAGCTCTAAACTCATACAAAATTCTAAAAACAAAAACTACAAAATAAATAGAAAGAAGGGAAAAACTCTTTGACGCATGTCACTCTTTTTCGTCAGGAAACGCCATGATCTCATGTCTTGAATGCCTTCCTTGACTCTCAAAAGTGCTCCCTTAATCCCAACTTTGAGGTAGAAAACGAATGCAGACTGGTTCCTCTCCAAATAGCCTCCCTGAATCTACAGCCAAAAGTTCTATTTATAACCATCGAGACAGCGTCTTGACGTTGTGACCTAATTCGCAAAGTAAAGAAGGAAAATTGGGGTAGCGTTGAGACACTACAAGCAACGTCTCAACGCTACGGACGAAAAGAGCTTGGCACGAGTGTTTTGGGCATTGAGGCACCCAAAAGTGGCTTCTCAACGCCACTTCTGAGGGAATTGGAGATTGGATGGCTGCATCCATAGCATTGAGACACTATGGACAATGTCTCAACACTATCCTCTCGGGTCTTGAAGCTTTAAATTACACTCACATGTCTCCATATGAATGATTTGGACCAAATCATTTGTAACTATTACAAAGTGGGCCGTATCAATAGTGTTACCAAGATAAGGCACCCAACCTTATCCATATACTATGACCCTTTAGATTATTTCTTGAACATGATCCTCTCGTATGTCAACCACATACTGCTCAAGATTACACTAATAACCTTGGATTTTTCATATAATGGATAATATTATATTGCAAATAGAATAATAAAAATTATTATTCATTATTAAATAAATTATTAATTACGATGCTTTAGGGCATAAATCCCAACAACTTTATTAAGCTAAATTTAGTTAAACATGCAAAACCATGACCAAAGGTTAAGACAATTGAAAGAGATGCATAAAAGATGTTAATATATATAAAACAACAATTAAACCCGATCAAGTGTTCAACAAACACAACCATAAAAAGTGTCTTAACACAACTTTACAACATCTAAACAGTCCACAAAAACTCCTAAATTCAAAAGAAAAGGAAAGGAAATAGAGAATAAACTTAGGTCGCATGCCAACACTCGTTCATGACGTGATGTCCACGATCTCAAGCTTTGATTTTCCTCCTTGGCTCTCAAAAGGTTTGCTCTAAGTCCTTAGACAATGCTTGAATCGAGTTTATGATTTTTGGTCTCTCAAAACAGCTCCCTTTCACGAAATACAAACTTTCCTTTTATAGGCATTAAGACAGCGTTGCATCGCTGTCCATGGAATTTATAAAAAATAAAAATTTTGATTTGGCCTAGCGTTGCAACGCTATGCCTTCGAGTCTTCAAGGTTGAATGGCTTCTATAGCATTGCAACGTTATACCCTCTGCCTCAATTGCTTTTCTCTTCCTCTTCAACACTTGAATCTTCAATTATAGCCTCAAATAGCTCCAAATTCGTTCAAATACTTCACAATTCTTCAGTTTTGATCCAAATGCTTGGTTTTTACAAAATACACATAAAAACACATGAAAGCACACATAATTATAGCAAAACTAGCATAAAACTAAGCCAAGAAATAGCATTATTTTGCATGCTATCAACGAGAAAGGAAATAACCTTAGTCTAATAGCATCAGTAGAAACCCCATTTAACTTTACCGTGCCATAGTTCTCTAGGAAAGATTTGAGATGCGATTGTGGGTCTTCTGATGGATGCCCTTTAAATGAGTTGTCCTGCTATCTGCCTCGCCTTTAGTTCGAAATTGTTTGCCTGGGTCGGCGCATGCACAATCCTGGAATGGTCCATCAAAAATATGGGCTGGAAATAGTCGCGGATTGGCTTCCTATCCTTTTCATTGGTCTCTGCCATAGTGATTTGGTTTTCTTTTTTCAACCTCCTACAAGTTCTGTCAATTTCTAAATCTAACGAAAGAAGATTAACCTCCTTATCACTATGCATAAACCACACCGGCCTCCTCAGATAAACTAAATCAAACAAAAATAACTAACAAAAATAGTGAAACTCAGAAAAACAGGCAAACACGAACAAAAATATACAAAATAAACACAAAAACTCAAGAGAGCACAAAAATACTAATATGTACAAAAATCACAACAAACCCCTAAATTAATTTCTCCTATTTTCTTCTTAATATTAATCAACTAAAAAAAAAACTTCGTCAGTTCCCCGGCAACGACGCCAAAAAACTTGTTTCACTAATTGCACATGCAAGTGCACGCAGTTGAAGTAATAATAAAACGGCACAAGAGTACTGAGTATTGTATCCCACATGAAGCAAGAGTGAAGCCCTTTTTAGTTAACTAAATATTCGAAATACTAGTATTTCGAATTATTAAGAGCTAAAACTAAGGATAACAGAATGCTTGAGAAAATAAAACTTAAAACTAAGGATAACAGAATGCTTGAGAAAATAAAACTAACTAGAAAGAAAATTAAAGGGTTGGAGATACCAAATCTAGGGAAGTTTAGGGGATTGAGCACTATTAGGTTGCATTTATGGGAATTGAACATGCCATTTAATTAATCTTGCCAATTTCATATACCTAGAGTTAAACCGATCGACATCTCCTTTTGGTCTCAATTGCACACACTTAATTAATCGCTTACCTAAGTGTCCTTAGCGTTAATTGATTAATTAATTAAGATTAAGCCCACTCATATTAAGCCTCACCCGTCAATTGTTATTCCTATGTCACCTAGGCAATCTAAGAGCATTAATTAAATTAGTTCTATCCTAAATTCTCTCTTTCAAGCTCAATTTAGGACTATAATCAACTAATTACTGGCCAAACAACAAGAAACGTTAAGAACAATTCAATTAAATAAAATAAAACAAGTAATTAAATGATAATAGTATCAATTATACCATAAAAGCAATCGTGTAATCATGCTCTTTACCCTAAACAACTAAATTAGCCCAAAAACATTTTTAAACAGTACATAATCCTTTATAAAATAGCCCTAAGATAGATAGAAAAGAGATGAAAAAATAGAATAAAACCAGTTAATGTCGTAATCTCGATTTCTGCCTCGATTCCAGCACTCCTAAGCTTCGAATATGCTCATGAACACCTCAAATCAGCACCCTCAGGTCCCAAAAGGGTAGGAAATCAAAAATAGGGATTAAAACCGCAAGTTGGTCTCCCTTAATTCAACAAAGAAACTAAGAATATGTAGCTGCTATTGATGTAGCGTTGGACAACATTGCAACGCTGCCCCAAAATGCCATCGTTTTCTTGTGCACGCAGAGATAGCATTGCAACGCTATAGACAGAACTTCCTTTATCGCTGCATTTCTAGTGTTGCAATGCTAACTCTCAGGTTTGCACTTTCAAGCATTGCGACTCCATCTTCAGAACCCAAAATGCTATTGCAATGCCTTTTTCCATACTTAGCTCCAAAAGTTAATCTAATTCAGCTCCAAATTCAATGGAAAATTTCCAAATTCATCAATTCCGCTTCCAGTCACTCAGATTCCTGAAATATACAAAATATCCACATAAAAGCTCACATTATCAACATAAAACTAGATAAAATTAGGTATAAATTTAGCACTAATTTAGCTTTATACTAGCTCAAGTTCAATTTCTACAAAATCGAGAGAAATACATATCAAGTTTCACTAATTTAACACAAAACTAGCTAATAAATGGGCATAAATATAGCACTAAATTAGTGCTATCACATGTCGCTCTAACCATTTATACTCGAGGCTCTGATATATGACTCACTCCTTTTTATCACAATGCCAGTCGTCAACCATTTATACTCGATGGCCTAGCATCGTCCTTATCACAAACTCAAGGTCCACTGACCTCTTTTACTCAGTCTCACAACACCCCATGTATGCACAACCTATACATGCATTCTAGACCATGCTACTAGCCCATTAACCACATGATCATGCTGTCAACATAAACATCATAACATCATATAATCTCAAGCAATCTCAACATTTAACATGCTTAACATTCCAAAGGCATAATCCAAAATGCTCAACACATCATACTACATAACATTTTAAAAATAGCAACTCATATAGATCATAATATCATACAAGTCATACATATATAACACAAGTGAGGCACACAACATGCTAGCACACAATCAAACAAATTCAACAAATGAAAACTACTTACTTGCACTCTTAAAATAATCCAAGAGGTTCCTATGCAATAGAGACAACACTTAGGGGCTATTTGGGGCACTGAGTAGATTATAATAACATGAGTTATAATAGTCTGTGAAATTATATAATATTGTTTAAAACGCAGAGTTGTTTAGTTTGGGGTTATAATAGTCTGTGTTTGTGGTGTAGAGTACTCCACAGATTATTATAACACAGGTTATTATAACCCACGCCCCAAACAGCCCCTTAGAGATTAAAACTCAAATCGAAATCCTTATTCGAAACTAAAAAAGCGTTCAGGAGGAATGTTCTTACCCAAAACGACCTTAAGCTTACTTCAAATCTTCTGAAACTTACTCGAATCGAAAACAAGAGAGTTTCAAAGGTTATAAATAGATTTCAAGTACTTAATTGAATTTGAAAATAGGTTACAAAATGTCATTACCTACTAAACCTTACTGAAAAGCTTGGGTCTTTGATGGATTGTGTTCAAATAAGTTCAAAACTACAAACAAAGGGTTTTCAAGGATTAAAGACCGATCTAACATACCTTAAAACACTTTAAACGAATTCGAAAGGGTCTAAAGATGTTGAAACTTATTGAAATACTCCAAACAAGCTCGAACTAATGTTGGTTGGTGTTCGAAAGGGTCCGAATGTAGATCTGAAGTCCTCGAGCTATGTGTATTAAGATCCAAGGTCAGTTGGCGTGTGGGTCACGATTCAAAAGTTATCTCGAAGTTTGATTCGAGTGGGTATGGTTGAAACTTGCAAACTTTTGCACGTGTCTATTGGAATCGATTGTTGTTTGAGAAGGGTATGCTAGCTTAGGTCTCGATCGACGTGGGTAACAATCCACAACACCAAACGCCTCCAAGAAAAATGGTAAGGGTTGGTCACTACTGACTCTGTTTCTTCCGTTCACTGCTTGCCATCGGGATGAGGATGCTGCAAATATGAACGCGTGAGGGTTTAGAGTCTCACGGCCATTGGAAAACATGTGGTCGATGGAGAAGACGCTGGCCAGAGAAAAGAAACAAAACGGCAAGGAGACTAGTGTGAGGCATCTGGTTTGCATAAGGAAGAGGGAGAATGGAGAATATGAGACTTAGGGTTTATTCTTTTGCTTTGCCTTTTCTCTTTTTACTTTTCTCCCAAATGAGAAAAACTCTAATAAATAAAAGGGAGAAAAGTTCTAAAGCCTTCTAAAATTCGAAAGTAAAAACCCAAGACAAACACATAAAATCGCTTCAAATTTAGGGAGAATCTTAGGAGGCAAATCTTTGAGAATATCTTTGGGTTTAATTCAATTTTAAAAATAAAAATCTAAGAAAATTTAACTCCCGAATTTAAGGGATTGAGACTTAATTAAAAGAATTCTCTCATCTAAATTTCAAGAATCCAATTAATTTAACTGACCCACTAAAATTTCAATTTTCTAAATTACTCCAAGCAGTAAATCCAAACAATAAAAAAATCAAACTAAACTGCAAAAGACAAGATTAATCGTATTTGAAGACGCGAGGTGTCACAATTGACAAGGCTCCCTCTCAGACAACTAGAGTGATAGGAATGAGCGATTTACACCGCAATGAAACATATGATTTCTAAACGATTTAGAAATCAACTTTGGGATTAGCTTTGAATTATTTAGAACTAAACTAAAAAGAATGTTAAGCAAACTACATTGAAGTAAATGGAGAAAGTTCTAGCAGGTCTTTACTTCTTTGTATTTCAGCGAATCTCCAAGTATTCTAGTAAATCACGAATATCCACAAGATCTTCCTCATGATTCGAACACAGGACCAAGGCTTGTGGGAACCTCTTGAAAGAAAAGGGAATTGGGAGAAACAATTTCTAGAGTTTCTTTCTCTATAGAGATCTTACTTTTGGCTCAACCCAAGGGTCCTATTTATAGAGATTCAGAGTAGAATCTTTGCCAAAATCAAATAATATATTAGAATATATATATTTAACATATTTGAATCTCATTCAAATTAAGAATCTCCTACAACATATATTTACTTATTTTAATCTCATTCAAATTTAATATATATTGTTTCTTTTAATATAATATATCTAATACATAATATATTATTCTCTTTAATATTTAATGTATCAAATACAATAAATAGATATTTTTCTCATTTAATATACCCAATATATTAAATATTAATTTGAACATTTCAAATTTTTCTTTCAACTAAATTGACCATTTTAATGTTACTACGAGCTAGCAAGAGAAATTTATGGACCTAAAGAGTATAAGCTCCAATGTTACAAAATTAATTAATTAAACTCTTTAATTAATCAACTTTCATTCATTAACTCTAGATCACTCCACTAGAGACCTAGAGTTTCATTCTTATGCATTGTAGGACAAGTCATGTCCATGGATATAATCATTACTTGCAAGTCGATCCTTCACGATTTGTTCATAGTTATAGTTGGAGCAAAAGTCCATTTTATCTCATGTAATTACATTTTATACCTTGACATTTGTAGAAGTTTAGTTCGAGGAATGTCGAGCTCGAGTAAGCTAATGTAAATTTATCCAAGCATTTTCGAGTTATTTAAGTTTCTAAAGTTAGGGAAAATAGGAGTGTTATTTAAAAGAAAAGAAAAGAGAAAAAGGAAGGTAGGAGAGGGGTAAAAGGGGGAATATGAAATGTAAGGTTTGGTTTTTAAAAAAACATAAAAGAAAAAGAAACTCTAAATAATATATTTTTTTTGTCTTTTTCCCCTTCCCTTCCTTATTCCAGCTGCCTCACCTCCCTCACATTCACCTTCATCAACATTATTCTTCTCCTTCTCATGGACGTCGATGCCAACCTACCTCACCATTTTTGTCTCTCTTCTCCTTCCTTAGGCAAGCAAACTAGTGACGGTGTGCAGCCCAACATTTGCAGAAGTTTAGTTTAGGGAATGTGGGACTCGAGTAATTTAATTTGAATTTACACAAGAATTTTGGAGTTATTTGAGTTTCTAAAGTTAGGAAAAATAGGAATGTTGTTTAAAAGAAAAAAAAAATAGGAAAAGGAAGCAAGGAGAGGGATGAAAAGGAGCATAGGGTTTGGTTTAACCCTAAACAATATTTTTTGTCTTTTTTCCCTTCCCTTCTTCATTCCAGCTGCCACACCTCCCTCACCTTCACCTTCATCAACCTTCTTCTTCTCCTTCTCATGTAAGTCGGTTTCAACCCACCTCACCATCTTTGTCTCTCTTCTTCTTTCTCTGACAAGGAAACTAGTGACAACATGCGCGCAACTTTAGCGTTCACTACAATGGTTGTCAGCGGTAATTTTCTCTTTTTCTGATGTGAGATCCAGTTTATTACAGTCCGTTTCTAACGCTATACATTAGCAAATGATCCTTAGCCCAACGGTAGGACTTGTCGTGTGTCTCATTTGACTAGCGAGGTCTTTTGTTCGTCAAGTTTTCTTTCTCCTACGTGTTTTCCGGCGAGTTTAGATTCGTTGGTGTTTTTATGAATCCGACGTTGGCTTATGATAACATGTAATTATCCTATCCTATTTCCTCTTATTTTAGCTAGTTTTTCTATAATTTTGTGTGCTTTGATGCCTATTTGTGTATATTTTGTAGAAATCCAGCTAATAGATCAAAATTAGAGTGTTCGGGGGTATTTTAGTCATATTGGAGCTACATCGGGCCATTTTGGAGGAGCTAAGGATAAGATGAGATGGTGACAAACTGTTGGGGCCGTGAAGACGACGTGTAACCCTTGAAATGGCATTGCAATGCTACAAATTGATGTGCAAACTTGAGAACTAGTGTTGCAATGCTGCTCTATGGCATTGCAATCTAGAAACACGCTAAGAAGAGCATCTCTGTCCATAGCGTTGCAACACCATACCCCTGGCACAACAAGAAAATGCCACCATTTAGGACAACGTTGCAACGTTGTCCCTATCATTACAACATTGTCGCGACGGACAATATAAATGCACCACTTCTTCTTCATCCAAAGGGAGGCCAATTCAATTGAGACAACGCTAATCTCGATTCCAGAGTGTCTTGGGTGGATTTTGAGAGGATTTTGGAGCTCGAGTTCATGGTGGATCGCTTCAGGAACGCGAGATTGACATTTACCTAAGCGTTTCTTTCCTTTTTCCTTTATTTTTCAGTGTCTAGATTAGGTTGTAATTAGAAAATTTTGATTGTAATTCCTAGCCACTAGTAAGGCATACATTAGCATGCATAGAGGTACACTAACCTTACAGGTGGGAGAGGAAAAGGTAGAATTTCAAATCTTTAAACCCCAAAGCCATGATGATGAGGTAAGTACTTGTCTAAGAGTTGAGTTGGCAAATTCTTTGTGTTCTGACTATGAAAAATATGTAGTTTTGAGTGACTCTCTAGATGCAGTATTCAATGACAAGGAGAAGTTGAATGAGGGTGAGCTCATGGACAAACAACTGCCCTAAAGCATATGCATGAGCCTTGTCTAGCTAAAGATTTTAAACAAAACGCGTCTTGGGAGGCAACCCAAGTTTCTATCCTTTTTGTGTTAGTTTTTATTATTATTATTTTTCATAGTTTTTGTCATGTGTCTTTACTTTATTTCCTTTGATTTATGTTACAGGAGATCAAATTCTTCCACCTTGCTCCCTTGAGATGATGAAAAGATTGTATCTCCCTTAATTAGGACAATATTGTTCACTCCCTCATCTTTTCTTTGTCCTTATGCATTTTTGAATATTTTAGACATTGAGGATAATGCATGTTTTGAAGTTTGGCGGTGGGAGTACTTTGTACTTATTGTTTGAGTCCTAAGCAAGTTTTGAAATTTTTTCTAATTAATAAAATTTTTGTAATCTTTTGAAATACTAGAACTTGTTGACAACATGCAATTGTGTTATCTTATTTCCTATTATTTTTGCTAGTTTTTTTTATGATTTTGTGTGCTTTTATGTATATTTGTGTTTAAATTGCAAAAATCGAGCTAAAAGAGCAAAATCGGAGTGTTTGAGGGTATTTTGGACATTATGGAGCTATTTTGGGCCATTTTGGAGAGCCAAGAGGAGAAGAGATGAAAAATTAGGGAATTGGACCCCAGAGCTAGTGTTACAACGCTAGAAACATTATGAGGATCAAAGCTCCGTCCGTAGCATTGCAGCGCTACCCCTGGGCGCAAGAAGAAATGACAACATTTTGGGATAGTGTTGCAATGTTGTCGCAACAGACAGTATAAATTCATTGCTTCTTCTTCGTCCAAGAGGAGGCCAAATCAATTAAAACAACCCTAATATCGATTCCATAGCGTCTTGGGTGGATTTTGGGAAGATTTTGGAGATGAGTTGATGATTTTGGAGCTCAAGTTCGTGGTAGATTACCTCGGGAACGAGGGATCGGCATAGACCTAAGTTTTCTTCCCTTTTTTCTTTATTTTCAGTATTTAGATTAGGTTGTAATTAGGGATTTCTTTGTTGTAAATGCTGAACATGTTTAGTTAATTCCTAATTTTTATGGGTTGTTGTAAATCTTGAACCATTGCACTTTATTTGCTTAATTAAATTGTGATTATGGATTAATTAGTGTTCATGTTCATTTATGCATATTAGGCTTAAGGACCTTAGATTGTGTTCATTTATTAATTGAGGTAGAATTAGGTTGAGCTTCAGCGGGATAAAAGGTTAATTAATTGTAGTTAGTGTTGAAGATTAATTAATTGAGCACCGTCTAATTGATTAGTTACTAAGTAAAGGCTTGACAAAGATAAGCTTAGACTAGAACTGAATGCATGACTATAGATTAATTACTTGAGTGACAGCAGGAGTGATAATTAAGTTATAAAGGTCATTGATGAAGGACCGTAATGCCTTGTATGACTTACCTAGTGCAGAAGGACACCTAAGTTATTTAATTAATACTTAAGAATTGGAGGAGATCAACAGGAAATTCTATGACCTTAGGCTTCTAGACTTATGAATTGACACTTGATTATGCCTAATTGCTAGCTTAATTGAGTAAATTAAGGTCCAAGAATGCAACTGACACCCATAGAATTAACTATCGATTTGTGTTTCCTATTTATCTTTTTCTTTTTAGGTTTAATTGTTTAATTTCTTGTCTGCCTTTGATTTCTATTCTCTAAATAAAGCTAAGTGAGATTATTCATGATAATTAATTGAATTAAAATGAATCTCTGTGGATACGAAACTCGGTAGGAATAATATCATTTTATTATTAGTTCGATCACGTGCACTTGCATGTTCACTGATCACTTGTCTTGAAGTTGAGTTAAATTTATATTTCTCTTGGATTCCCTTGCAACTTGTGAGCACTTAACCTTCTTTCCTTTAGTTTTGAATGTCTAGAACAAGGTTATTTTGTCTAGAAGTTGTTGTCACCTCGATAGGCTTAAGAACTTATTTGTTGGTCAATCTGCATGATAGTTTGTAATGTTGTATCAAGCGTTTATGCATGAATGTGCCAATATTATTTTTTTGCATGTTGAAAAGACTAAAAAATTTTGCATGTTTGAGTTAATATGTTGTGTTTAAAAAGATCAGGGGCAAAAAGAGCTACCTCTACTATGATCAGTAAGGCCATTCACTGAGCAAGTGCTCTAGGTAAAAGTCCCCACAGTAGATGTGTGAAAGTTATGACCCTTGAATTAAAAGTAAAAAAAAAAGGCAAGTTTGGGGGTTATCTAATACAGTTTATGCTTTCAAGTGCTTTAGTGAGTAATTACGGTCTTAAGTGTAGGAGGGCCTAATAATTGGAACTTAGGACAAGTGTAGGAGAAAATAAATGGAGGACTTTATAAAATTGGTCTGGGCTAGTAAAGACTAAAAGAGGGAAGGTTAGACACACACACATGCAAGGGATGAGTAGGATGAAATATAAATTTCTCAATGAATGGTTGTGCTTGAGTTCTTTCTTTGATTGTTTGATTTTTTTTATTTATATCTTTGAGGCTTGAGTTATGTTTACGCATTAGTGAAATCATAATGTGGTTTTGTTTTGTTTTGCTCAGGATTAGAAAAATCTTAAGTTTGAGGGTATTTGATAGTACACAAAATGTGTTATCCCTAGGCTTTACTTTTGTTAGTCTTTATAACCCATTCAAAGTTTTTCATGAGTTTATTTGTTGGAATTTAAGTTATCGAGCAATTGGAGTGAAACCGAAGATTTTGGAGTTACCATAGCGAGTTTGGAGCTAATGGAGTATAAATTGTGAAGCCAAATGGAGGAAAGAAGTGAATGGACCAAGAATCCTGAGGGCATAACACTGAGATGCCATCAGTAGCATCTCAGTGCTACCAATGCAACACATCAAGTCAAGAAATCTACATAGGCAGTGTTGAGACACTGCCTGTAGCATCTCAATGCCAGGCGATCAAGGTTGCAATGCTATTTTGCTCAACGCTGCGGATTGAGCAAGGCCAAACTTGTAGCATCGAGATGCTGTAACTTAGCATCTCGACGCTACCTTTCCTAATTCAAAAAGGCACGTTTTTTGAAGCACAACATTGCGATGCTACAACCTAGCGTCTCGACGCTGTCATGATTTCTATATAAGGATCATTATTTTCTTGTGGAAAAGGAGAGCCATTTTGGAGGATAAAAACCTTAATTTCAAATTCCACTCTATTTTGAGAGCAAAAGGACATTCTTGAGAGACGAAGAACGTGAGTTCGAAGCTTGAGATCGTGGCGTGCATCGGGAACGAGGATCGACACGTGTTTTTGAGTTTTTCTTTCTCTTTTAGTTTGTAATTCTTGTTATGGATTTTATATTAAGTCTAAATTTTAGTTTTGTGGTAATGAGTGGGTAGACTTTTATCTAGGGGATTGATGTAGCCATTAAACTTGATGTTTTAGTTTTAGTTCTTGAATTGATTTTACATCATATCAGTGTATGCTTTTATGTTCTTAATGCTAGTATTCTTTTGGCTACAGTTTACTTGTGTTATTGGCTTTGATTGTTGCTTGAAAAAGAGTCAATTAGGGCTAGAACAATTAATTGAATATCTAATTGTAAATTCTTGCATGAGAATGGAGGGTAATTTTAGAAGCATCATAGGAAGTAACTTAGTACCATGTTCTTTTATTAAAGTTTAGACAGACATGTTAGATTTATAAAATTGCATGAGTTCCAATTGGACATGAGAAAGTCTTTTGGTCTTTTAAACTTCCTGCTCATTGTGATGCATTATCACTCTTGAATTAAAAAAACTAAAACATCGGTTTAGTGGGTGAAGTCAATTGCCTAGCTTTTCTCTCATTGCAGTTCATCCCTTTTTAATTGCTTTGTTTATCACTATTATCTAGTATCTTTATTCTCTAAATAAATTAGATCCTAGTAACTATAATAGTTATTTGATCTAGAAAACCCAATCTTGTGGATGATACTTGCACTTAACCACTAGATTAAAACTTGACACCGTTCACTTGCAATTTCACAAGGTCACAAAATCACATAACAATGGGACCTCATGCATGTGTATGATCACAAACACCTTTTCGTGAATATATTTTCAAGAAAAAAATTATGACAATTACTCACCCTAATATGCTAGTGTGCATTGATGAGGAGCTTTGTGGGGGGGTCCTGCCTTGCAGATGGATCGTCAATATATCTTATGTTCTGGTTTTTCCTTACTTAAGCCCACTTAGGCTCCACCACGAGTTGACATTCATGTAATTAAGTTCCATGTACACTCTTTCCATGAGGTGCCTATGTTGGGTTAAATCTTACACCGCTGATTGATTGCCAATTATCTTCTGATGCGGTTCAGTCTCTCAGCATGAGCCTGTGTAGGAACCATCACGTGTTGGTACGTTTCTTGGGATGAGATAATTGTCTACACCAGCCAAAGGGAAGTTTTTTTTTTTTTTTTTTTATAGATAGTAGATATAGGTCCCACATGTTTGAGTATTAGGATTCATGATATGTAAGTGTTTGCATGACTAACCCTGGTAGCAGCATTACATGGTATTTTAATACTCAACCTTTTATTTAAAACTTTTTTTTAAGGTAATGATAGGAATGTACAAGGAAAGCGATAGGGTTGTTGCTGAATGGGCCATGGGATCTACATCAACATAGTTTTCTTTGATTTTTATTTCTTTTTGCTTAAAACTTTCCATGGGTTTTTGTTGGTGGTGTATTTGCATAAAAATAGCTTGGAAGGAGAGAAAGAAGCAATGAAAAAGAGATGGAGACTAAGAAATAGATGCCAAAGACACAAATGAGTAAGTTCCTTGTTCTTTTAAGCTTCTATTAGTAATGGAGAAAGAACGAGTTTTGTAAACTTTGATTTTTTTTCTCTTGCTAAAAAATTGTGGGTTTTATGTTGTTGCTTAGGATGACATAGAAATGAGAAGCTTATTGTAAAGAAGGGATTTGTTGAGATGAAATATCAAAAGAGGGAAAAAGAGCAATATTTGGAAATATAGAGAAAGGAAGAAGAAGATGAATATATGGTGAATGTGAGGATGATGAATTTGATAGTAGGGTGGATATTAGCTTGGACAATGGAATAAATGAGTATTATGTTTTAATTGGAAATTAAGGAATTACTCATATTATGTTCAGATTAATTCTAGGTCGATCGTAGTTCAGGATGACTAATTGATAGCTCTTAGAATGCGAGCTATTTAGGGTGTTTTAGTGAATATTTTGTGGCTTAAAAACACTATCTTAGGTACTTTTGTACTAAGAAGCCTCTTTGAATTGATGTTTTAGTAGTAAAGGAGTCCATTTTCATGTGAAAAGCACTTTTGAGCTTTTTAATGCATAATATTACTTAATTGTGCTATTTGTGACTTGTGTAGGCCATTGTTGAAGGTAAAAAAGTTAAAGTGTGAAAAATTCAACCTACTATGCTAGAGCTTTGTTGTTGATGGAAGGTCATGCTTGCTGGAGCAATTGTTGTGTTTTGATGAAGCATCATTAAAGCTAAAGCATTTACCTGGGATCAGTTACACAAACCACACGTGGGAGTTATTTCATTAATTGACGTGGACAATTTATAACACATGTACTGATTTAAACTAATGAGGGGCTGCCATTAGTCTTAAAATGTCCACTCAGCCCTGATTTCAAAGAAGGGGAGAGGTTTAAAGTGTTGGGATTTATGCCCTAAAGCCTCGTAATTAATAATTTTGATTGTTTTATTTGTAATATAATATTATCCATTATATGAAAAATCCAAAGTTATTAGTGTATTCTTGAACAGTATGTGGTTGACATACAAGAGGATCATGTTCAAGAAATAACCTAAAGGGTCATAGTATATGGATAAGGTTGGGTGCCTTATCTTGGTAACACTATTGATACGGTCCACTTTGTAATAGTTACAAATGATTTGATCCAAATCATTCATATGGAGACATGTGAGTGGGGGTATCTTATACAATGAGTTTGTATAAAACTAAACCACGAAATATTTAATCTCTCTTTATAAATCCGTTAATTGAGAAGATTAATATTTCATCAGGATGATCATATGCGACTCGATCTTAATTCTGAGTGAGTTATGAACTTCTGCCTATGAGGGCTTGTCTTTTGATTTGCATGGGTGAGAGTGGCTTTTGTAGCCGATTCAATATGCCTACCATTTTGGGGACTTGACCAAATAGGGAGCTGGGAACATAATCTCACAAGATGAAATTCACTCATTCCTATATAAGGTACGTGGATGAGTAGTTTCCTTAAGTGCTGATTTCGGGACTTGAACAATGGGGCCCCACCCTCTCATTGGCCCGAGAGGGATTTAGTTTATAATTAAATTATAAACATATTGTTCATTAGAGAATCAGTGGTACTTAAGGTGCAAGATGTAATTATAGGGGTAAAACGAACTTTTGACCCAGCTGTAATTACGAACAACTCGTGAAGGATCGACTTGCATGTAATGATTATATCTATGGACACAACTTGTCCTACAGTGCATAAGAGTGCAACTCTAGGTCTATAGTAGAGTGACCTATAGTTAATGAATGAAAATTAATTAATTAAAGAGTTTAATTAATTAATTTTGTATCATTGGAGCTTATAATCTGTAGATCCATAAGGTCCCCTTGCTAGCTCATAGTAACACTAAAAAATCAATTTAGTTGAAAGAAAAATTTGAAATGTTCAAATTAATATTTAATTTGAAGTGTTCAAATTAATATTTAATATATTATATATATTAAATATAAAAGAGGAAAATATATTTATTGTATTTGATACATTAAATATTAAAATAATTAATGTATATTAGATACATTAAATAAAAGATATTTATTAAATTTGAATTGGATTCAAATTAGGAAATAAATGTCGTAGGAGAATTTTAAACGGTTTGAATAAAATTCAAATTGGTTAGATAAATATATTTTAATATATTAGATATTAAAATATATTATTTAATTATTTTTCCTAAACCACTATAAATAGGACCCTAGGGGTGAGCCATTGCGTATTCTTCACAACACACATCTCCTCAATAGAGAGAATTAGATAATTCTCTAGACCTCTTCCTCTCCAATCCCTTGGAGATTTTTTTTTTCAAAATGCTCCCACAGGCCTTGGTCCTGTGTTCTAGTCATAGCTAGGAAGACTTTATGGAAAAGATAAAGATTCGCCATAATATTCTCCATAATATTATTTTCAAGGTATTTATTGCTTAACCCTTGTATTTTAGTTTAATTTTAAATAAATCAAAGACGATTCATATGCTTCCGCTGTGGGTTTAATTCGATTATTCCCTTCAATTGGTATCAGAACAATCTTTGAGTTTTATTTAGAATTAAAGTTTTGTGATGGTGGATATTTTAATTTCATAATGTGATATATGTGATTTAAAAATTGATTGTTTAAAGTATTTGGCATTAGTTTTATTATTTTGATTAGATCAATTGGAAAATTCAATGGTTTAGAATTTTTTGTAATTAAAAGTTTTTTTTAACGTACCGACAACTTCCATCTTTCACGTAGCCAGAAGGTGATCACGTTGCAGTCTACTGTATCTTGAATATTTGGCAATGCAATGCAAGCAAGCTTGTTGTTTTAATGTAAAAACAAAAATCCACCATATTTGATCTAAGTGGTGAATATTATAATATTCATATTTAATCTTCAATGTTACAATCAATTGGTGCAAGAAATTGTTCATCCTGCATGTTTTGGTCAATTGTTGCGGCTGAGTGTGTTTGTTTTAATATATATATATATATATGAAGCAAGTGATTACAAAGACACTGTAGGTTATTGATTTTGGTTTTGGAGAAAATCTCTTTAACATATAAAGACAAAATCAATTGGATTTAGGATTTCAATTAATTTTGAAATTAGATTTCAAATCAGTAACATGAAATTGAAATTGAAATTGAAATTGAAATTGAAATTCTAATTTGGAATGGTTCCAAAAAGAAAAAGATATTGAAGACCAAGATATATCTTGAATTTAAATTATTGTAATTTAAATTGTTTTCAATTTCTTAGGATATGCCAAATATACCGATCAATTTTTCAATTTTTAATTTAATTATGCATGAGATATATGTTTTAAATTATTTGATTGTTGTATAAAGTAT
Source organism: Trichosanthes truncata (assembly GCA_033996785.1). Lineage (NCBI taxonomy): Eukaryota > Viridiplantae > Streptophyta > Magnoliopsida > Cucurbitales > Cucurbitaceae > Trichosanthes > Trichosanthes truncata. The sequence goes on along the minus strand of JAWPNB010000004.1, from coordinate 27,078,895 downwards.
GTCATTTAAATTTAAAATCCCACCATAGGTTAAGCATGATCATGCATCTTATCTTCTTTTTTAATTTAATTGTTATATTTGAAAATTTTGATTAGATTGTTTCATAATAGAATTAAGATTAATTTTTTAATATAATTGTTATATTGGAAAATTTGATTAGGATGATTTCTAATAGAATTAAGATATTTTCTTAACATGCTTATATTTTCCATATCTTTGAATATAATTGTTATATTTGAAAATTCAATTAGGATATTTTCTTTCATAAATGAAATCCATGTTTTCCTAATAGGATTAGGATATATCCTAATGAGATTAGGATTTTCTTAAAATAAAGATATTTTGAATTCATGTTTTAAATAGTTTAAAATTTGAATTTAATATATCTTTATTTGTTAGAATTTAGGATAATCTTTTAATTTAGTTTTAAATCGTTTAAAATGGTAAAATTTCAAGATTATCCATAGTTTAAGTTTTGAATTTAATTTATCTTCTATTTTTCTAATAGAATTAGAATAAAATATCCAGGATTATCTTTTAATTTAAAGGGTTTAAAATGATGGATTTTTAAGACTATCCAAGTGAATTATTTTTTAATAAGATTAAAAATATTTATGTTCATTAATCTAATAATTAATAGTTAATTAAAGATTAATGAATTTGAAAATAAAAATTGACTATAAGGGAACTCTGTCTATGGAAGATTCTGTCTAGACTGGGGTATTTAAGCTGACCGAAAGGGAACACCTCTAATTAGGAACCGACCTGGGAGTTGAATTAGTCAAATTTTATTTATTTTCACTAAGCATGCTAATAATGTTATTATTATTTTTTAAATAGTTTAAAAACTTAGTAATTCACATTAAAATCAATCTAACAACATAAGGGTTATGAAAGGTAGATTGAGAAACTTAGATAAATGAGATTAGCCTAATTTTTCTAAGTAATAGAAAATCTTATTTCAAAATACTTAGTGGGAGAAGGACACATGTCAAAAATCCAACGGTCTCTATTATTGATTCACAACGTGAGATCATGAGTCAATATCAGGGTGAACTCCTGAGAAGGATATGATTGTAGTTTTGTTTCCAATACTTGACCTACCCTACGACGGCAATTGTTGGGATAAAACTACGGGATCTAAAATGATGGGTCACACTTACAAAGGGCTTATTAAGGTTGTTAATGATGTCATTGACCAAACTAATGGTAACTAAATATTATAGAAATAAGAGTTATTCTGGTATAATACTTGGTTGAGATTGTCTTAGTTTAGTGAAGGAATACTTGACCTACCCTACGGCGGCACTTGTTCTAACTCACTAAAGTACCATAGCATTAGAAATGATTTATAGGGTTCATTTTTACAAAATGTTTGATTTCTATGTTAAAATTGAATGGATAATTGTTTGCATGATGTTAAATTATATATATATTTCAATATTATGTCAGTTTCTCTCATAATTTTTAATTTTATTACTGATAAGTCAAATTGAGAAAATTTTATTACTAGGAAAAAGTAACATTAACACTATAATGGTGTAAAATTTTGAATTTGTCTTTATTGAGAAATATTCTCAAAACCTGTTGCTAATGCTATTCAAATTGTTCGTGAAGCACGTGATTAATGAATCAAAAGTAAACGAGATAGCTTGTACGTATTCTTCTAGTTGACATGTTAGATGTCAAATTTAGAAGATAAAGAAAATGACAACAACATATGAGATGTTGAAGTCAACATAAGCTAAATTTAGAAAGTTTTCTAAATGATCTCAAAACTAAGTATTACAAAAATCCAAGTAAAGAAACCAAATGATTAAAGCTATATAAAAGGAAATAGTTCCTAGAATAGCTAGGACAGTCATAATAAGAGAAATTTTTGAAATACCTCTAGGAAGAAAAATATAAATGAAAGTAAATTTGATTTACTAGATTTTTGGTGGAATATAAATAATGCCACCTAGATAGTCGATATAAGATTTACTAGATAGTCGATATAAGATCTACTATCAAGATTTATTCTTCATTACATTTAATATGTAATTCTTGGAAAATACTTAACATGTAGAATAGTTTCTACAAGTTAGCACAAGGACGCCTATCTCAATTAGTGTAGTGGGAGACATTAAGATGTCATTAAGTAAAAATCTGAATATGGTGTTTTTAGTAACTATAAGAGAAATTCAATTTCTCGAACTTTATTACAAAAATGTTCATATAGTATGAATTACTTTGAAGTATTAAAGTTGTATATTTTCAAAATTGTTTGAAGATGCATTCAGCTGAAAATAAGAACAATTTGTATATGTTAAAAATGTTGGCATATACTATACTACAAAATACTGAGATATTCAGGATTATAGAATCCAAAATAGAAAGATATTGTTTTCTCCTAAAAGATGATACTTGACTTTGACTGTTAAGGTTGATTAACATCAACTTGAATAGAATGAAAAGACTAGTAAGAGGTAATTCTCTAAAAAGTTAGTTAATTACTTTACCTGTCTGTAGATGTTGCATTTCATGCAAGATAATCATTGGGCCTTTATTAAATAGGACTAGAACGCCAAAGAATACTTTGGGCTTACACATTCTGACCCAAGTGGTCTGGTGAATGTAAAGATCAAATAAAGTCATGAATATTTCGTCACTCTAGTTGATGATCATTCAAGGTACAAGTATCTTTACCTAATACAACACAAGTCTAAATTTTTGAAATGTTCAAGAAAATTAAGACTAAAGTTAAAAAATCAATTAGGTAATTAAATCTATCAAGATATTATGATCATATCATAATAGAAAGTACAAGAACCTTATGTACTAAAACTAATTGATAGAAAATGGATTTTTATCCCAATTATCTTAATACCAAGTGCAATTTTGTGAAATTGTGCTGCATGAGGAGAAACAAGACCTTGTTAGACATGGTCACATCAGTAATGAGTTACACACCATTACCATACTCCGGTTAGGAAATGCAATAGAGATTGCATGGTGAACGTGATTCCCTCTAAAAGTGTCTATGAGACAATTTTAAAGATTATAGAAGAGTAGTAAAGCTGGTTTACAACACTTCATCATTTGGGAATGTTAAGTTCACATGCTGAACACAAGCCTAAAAAGCTTGTATATGTTCAAAGATAAGCCTAAGTGTAGGCCACCCCTAAGGAGTATAAAGTGGTCTTTTATGTAGTCCTAAAACGAATAAGGTATTTGTATGACAAATATCAATCTTATAAGAAATGTCAAATAAAAGACTACAAACCTTTAATAAGGTGAGATAGTGTTAATTATATTTGAAAGTCAAATGGATCCTAGTCTTGAATTGGATAAGCTTCATCGTAGTGGGAGAGTTATGAGATGACTCAACCTTTACAAGGACTTAATTGTAGCCCAAATTTTCATGTTAGATGACAAAGTTGAAGGCTTATTACCTGCAAAGTGAGATTAATGGCAAAGGGTTAAATCTAATAGGAGAAAGTATACTGCGAGTAAATTTTCTCACTTGTTGCTATACTGAAGTTTGTAAGCATTATATAATTTACTGTTGCATATGTGATATAAAAAAATAAAAAAGAATGTTTAGAATTCTTTTATGAAAAGAAATCTTAGATAATGCATCTACACAAATCAATCAGATATGTTTATTTTCACAGATCAAAAGCAAAAAGTTTGCGAAATAGTAAATGTTCATTTATGAAATGAATTTTACCATTAGATCTGTGAATATAAGGTTTGATAAAAGTATCAAAATCTATGACTTTGGATAAATATTAATGAAGCTTGTATAGACAAAAAAATCATTAATTGCGTAGTGAATTTTTCTCATGTTTAATGTTGATGCTATTTTTACCCATTATGAATGATGTAAGATGTCTAACATAAAACGTTGATTAAGTAACCAATTTCAAATAAGTGATTTGAATGACTCAATATATTTTACATGTCCAAAATGAAGATTTAAGGACAAAATGTTAACTTTGTCTCAAACATCTTATATTGACAAAATTGTTGTCAAATATTTGATATTTATGTCTAAGAAAGTGTATCCTAAGACACCTCAAATGTTGAGAGTATATGATATGCATAAATGAGACTAAACATTTAATATACAATTGGTTAGCATATATCAGTTACACGAATGGTATGACCATTGAGTAGAAAATTAAAAACTTTCTCAAATTATCTATGGATGATGAGAAATTTTTGTGTATAAAGTTAAAGATTTGATCTTTACAAGATACACTGGTTCTTACAAAGATTTAGGAAATCTATATAAGAATAAATTTTACCCTAAGTGGTGGAGTATGGTATACAAGTTAAATTGTTTTGCTTGTGAAGCAACAAAAAGACTTGTCTGACTCAAATAGTTCCTTGAAGATTTGAATGATTCAGTCTATCCTCTTTATTATGATAATAGCAGTACAAAGACTAATATTAAGGAAATTACAAAACACAAATGTATAGGGAATCATATCAAGAGAGAGAAAGCATAATGGTAGTGACTAAGATGGCTTTTTAATGGCAGTCCTTTGGATCTATATAAAGAGACTCTCCAGGCTAAAGTGTTTGAGGGTCACCTAGAATGTCTAGGATTACGAGACATGTCTCATCTTTGCTAGGGCAAGTGGGAGAACATGTTGGGTATAGAGTATGCCCTAGGATACATGTCTTGCCGGCTTTAATGCAAGTGGGAGATTGTTGGGATTTATGTCCTAAAGCTTCGTAATTAATAATTTATTTAATAATGAATAATAATTTTGATTGTTTTATTTGTAATATAATATTATCCATTATATGAAAAATCCAAGGTTATTAGTGTATTCTTGAACAGTATGTGGTTGACATACAAGAGGATCATGTTCAAGAAATAACCTAAAAGGTCATAGTCTATGGATAAGATTGGGTACCTTATCTTGGTAATACTATTGATATGACCCACTTTGTAATAGTTACAAATGATTTGATCCAAATCATTCATGTGGAGACATGTGAGTGGGAATATCTTATACAATGAGTTTGTATAAGACTGGACCACGAAATATTTAATCTCTATTTATAAATCCGTTAATTGAGAAGATTAATATTTCATCAGGATGATCATGTGCGACTCGATCTTAATCCTGAGTGAGTTATGAACTCCTGCCTATGAGGGCTTGTCCTTTGATTTGCATGGGTGAGAGTGGCTTTTGTAGCCGATTCAATATGCCTACCATTTTGGGGACTTGACCAAATAGGGAGTTGGGAACATAATCTCACAAGATGGAATTCACTCCTTCCCATATAGGGTAAGTAGATGAGTAGTTCCCTTAAGTGCTGATTTCGGGACTTGAACAATGGGGCTCCACTCCTTCCCACCGAGAGGGACTTAGTTTATAATTAGATTATAAACATATTGTTCCTTAGAGAATCAGTGATACTTAAGGTGCAAGATGTAATTATAGGGGTAAAATGGACTTTTGACCTAGCTGTAATTACGAACAACTCGTGAATGATCGACTTGCATGTAATGATTATATCTATGGACACAACTTGTCCTACAATGCATAAGAGTGCAACTCTAGGTCTATAGTGGAGTGACCTATAGTTAATGAATGAAAATTAATTAATTAAAGAGTTTAATTAATTAATTTTGTATCATTGGAGCTTATAATCTGTAGGTCCATAAGGTCCCCTTGCTAGCTCATAGTAACACTAAAATATCAATTTAGTTGAAAGAAAAATTTGAATTGTTCAAATTAATATTTAATTTGAAGTGTTCAAATTAATATTTAATATATTATATATATTAAATATAAAAGAGGAAAATATATTTCTTGTATTTGATACATTAAAGATTAAAATAATTAATGTATATTAGATACATTAAATAAAAGATATTTATTAAATTTGAATTGGATTCAAATTAGGAAATAAATGTCGTAGGAGAATTTTAAACGGTTTGAATAAGATTCAAATTGGTTAGATAAATTATTTTCCCTAGACCACTATAAAGAGGACCCTAGGGGTGAGCCATTGTGTATTCTTCACAACACACATCTCCTCAATAGAGAGAATTAAAGAATTCTCTAGACCTCTTCCTCTCCAATCCCTTGGAGATTTTCTTTCAAGAGGCTCCCACAAGCCTTGGTCCTGTGTTCGAGTCATAGCCAGGAAGACTTTATGGAAAAGATAAAGATTCGCCAGAATATTCTCCATAATATTCCTATGCTTCCGCTGTGGGTTTAATTCGATTATTCCCTTCATAAAGCCCTAGCTTGCCATTTTTGGGGAGGAGATTGGAGATTAGACATTTGGAGGGGTAGAATTTCGAAAAGAAGAAGAATAACCCTTTTTGGGAGGTGATCCACTTCTGGAAAGGAGGGGAATTTGCCATAAAGGAGCTGCCCAACAACCATTTCTTGTCCATTTTCTCCTAGTTTCTACAGTATTTCTTTATTTTTTAGCATTTTGATATTAAGACAAGTTTTAGAATGTTATTGGAGATTTTTCTTACTGTTATGTTGCTGTTTTTTCTTTTAATTATGAACTAATCACCCCTTAGGTGAGTGATTAGGGGATGTATTGTTGATTCTTACTAAATGAAATAGTAGACTTGTATATTCTTCACTCCTATGCCTTATGTGCTTAATTTCTAGCTTGGATTTGTCTGGCCAACTCATCTAGGCTGTGTTTATCTTGACTTTGGGAAGAGAAGGGATAAACTGAATGCATGGTATAACATTAGTTCTGATTAGGAGCATGCTTTGAGGTAATTGGGGACATTAGGGATGGTAACCCACTTAATGTTTGCAGTTAAGGGCTTAATTTTAGAGGTTAATGGGAGTTAATTATTGATTCTTTAGGAATTCTGGAAAGAATCCACGAATTAGCCTGCATTGAGTGTTGAAGCATGATCTATGCTGCAACATTCAGTTTGATGAAGCAAGATTTTACCCCTAATCCTGATCCCTTTTCACAGAATCTGTTTAGTCCAATTTTATTCACTGTCTTTCCTGTTATTCCAGCATTCCAGCACTAGTTTAATCTTGTTCTTTAGTTATTTTAATTTCATTACACCAATTGATGTTGATTTCTTGTTACCTAACTAAAATCAGCTTAGGCATTGCAAAAATCCATTTAACTAGTCCCTGAGGAGAACGATATAAAAATACTTATCACTTGTTGCATTTAGGCTGTGTATACTTGCACATTTAGGGTGTTTTCATTCTGAAATTGCATACACTCTTTTAAGCAACACTAATTACGACCTGAAATTCTCATGTCGATAATTTTGTGATTGATTATTTTATGAAGTATGTCAATTGTTTTAGTAATAGATGAAAATTGTAAGATTTGAAATCAATTTCGATTTATATTAATGCAAATGATTTAATTATTGATAATTTTGACAATTTTAAGGTATTTACATAGATTTCGTAAATTGTTTATTTATGGGAATTGATGGTTTACTGAATTATAAAGAAAGTGACTTATATTTACTAAATTGAATTCATGATTTAGCATAATTGATTTCAAGGGATTTACATTTATGTGAAATTTTAGCTACAATGGCTTATTTGTATTATTTGAGCTTATGAAACGTGAATTTCTAGAAATCTCTTGATTTTAGCCCATTGATGAAAGTTCAAATTGTTTTAGATGAACTTACTTACTTGTGAGTTTTAGAAATGACTTGATTTTCAAATCATGATTTTAATTGATATACAAGTTTTTGGATTTATGTAACCCCAAGTGTGATTATGATGATTTTAGTTGCAACAATTGATCTTTGAGTTATGGCTTAAAGTTATGAGATCTCGTGATTGAGAATGTTTATGGCTTTAGCGTGGTTTGAGAACTTATGATTATCATATAGTAATTGTTTTCAAACCACTAGACATTGTACCCATAGTTGATTTTCTAATACACTTACATGAATGTATTTTTGTAGTGTATGTATGATATATATGAGGTCTTTGGGACCCACTTTGGCACGCACATAGTCTTTGGGTCGTGTTTCAGAGTGCTTGTCCATTGGGGGCTGATCTGCATACGTATGGCCAGGATTACTCTACTACTCATCTTGAGATTACTCAATCTGTAGTATGACCAGATTTTCTATGATATGTATCTTGAGATTACTTGATGAGCTCCCTTCTCCTTCTTCTCTGTTTTCTGGGTATTTTCTCCTTTTCGGCCTTCTCTAGCTCTCCTCCTCGATGTTTCTCTTTTCTTTTCCCTAAAAGGGCTGAGCTAGCTCTCTTCATCCATGTGGCAGCAAGTTATTGGCCTGACTTTTAGTAATTGTTGAGTCCTAAGGTGATGTAAGCAGTAAAATTTCGGTAAAAACTGTGTCTCGATGAGGCTTATGATGCTGCAGCATTGGCGCCCACATTAGAAATGTGATCTGCAATGCTGTAGCATTGGCAACCACAATTCAGCATTCCAGCCCACAAAATTTGCTCACCAAATTGTGAAAACCTGCCAAAAATCAGAAACTACTCAACCAAAGAAGGGAATAAAAGAAGATTTTTCAACATTCTTGCTTGCTTAAATTAGTACCCAAATAATCGCTACAAAACTGACAACAGACTGCAAACAACTCGAATTTTAGCGGGGTCTAAAAGTGAAATTTGTGATAATTTACTCCCATTTTATGGGATTATCACACCCCCAAACTTAGACCGTTGCTCATCCTCGAGTAACGCTTTAATCACAAGAAAATGACACCACAACGAGAATGCATTGGGAATCACAGGTAACAAAAAGATGCTAAGCCCTCAGGTAGATTCTCATCTCTTTTCCAACAAATGGCATTTAGGGAAAGAGCCAAAACTACATGCAAAAGCATAACACCCAAGTGTGTGTGTGCGAGACCCTAACCACTTAGCTTTGCATTACCGAAGACCTTTTAAAGTTTGGTTCCCTAGATTTAGTTAATGGACTTCAAGCCAACCCAACATATGACCAGCAACAAAAGTTCAAAAGCTTATTCAAGCGAGCTCAAACATCAAGAATGTCTACCCCATATTCTTCATCTTTATTCTCTCCCAAACAACTAGAAATAACAAAACTGATGAAGCAAAAACGAGGATAGGAGGCCCATAATCACATAATAAATTTTTTTTTTACTCTTTTTTTTTTCAAAGAGAACCCAACTAGTCATTTGCACCTTCGATTTAAACGTCAACATTGGTGATGAAGACGCCTAACAACGAGCACTATCACTAAAAAAGGTTGCTTTCACATACTCATATCTACTGTCACCGTTCGACTCAAAGATAAACATGGGTGTCATGTCTAGCCCTGGTCTAATAAGTCACGAAAGATAGAGGAGTATCTCTTTTTCTTTTTCTTTTTCAAAGCTTTTTTTTCTTTTTTTTTTCATATCTCCTTTTTTTTTTTTTTAACAAGGGCCCTCCCCCAAACTTGATGCAAAACACAAAAGACAAAAATTAGCAACTTGCTCTAAACTTTACTTCCAAACTTAAGCTAGAAACACATGAGAGAAGCAATTTTCAGCCCCTAAATCTTCCTCAAGACTCCAAGATTCTTTTAATAACACAAACTAAGCAGCTTGGATCTTAGTGTGGAGGTTTTACTAACCAAAACATGCATTTTTATACCTTTCAACATAGACGCCATTCGCAAGCTAAGAGATTTACATCTAAATTTTCATCATCAGAATACAACTTAAGGCATCAAAGATTCCCAACAAAACTCATATTCAGCACCAACCAACACAACATTAACCATTATCAGAAACAAAAGATCACAAGCAAGAAGCAAATCTCACAAGCACTTAAATCCAGAAACTTTAACCAGCCTAGACAAGCAATGCCCTACAATACACAAAATTTAAAGAAAGCTCCTGCCACCCCCAAACTTACGATATGTTGGGTCCCACAACACTAGAAAAAGACCAGACAAAACAAGAACACAAAATGCCAGAGACTTCTCAAAACTAGACCTAATAAGCTCGACAACAAACTAAGCAAAGAAAACTAAAGAAATAACACAAAACTACGGGAAAAAAAATGAAAAGAAAACTCCCCTAAAAGTCGTGGCTCTGGCTTCCTGAATAGGCACCATTCGGGCCACTGGGCATATCAACATTTGTGGAGGCAGACTCAAAAGAAAACGGGTGCAATATCTGATCTGGAAAAGACGACAATGGAGGAATCGACCTATGAGAAATGCGCGAAAGGGCCCTATGCAAAGCAATGTCCCGCTCACGAATATGTGAAGCCAAGGCAATAAGGGAACTCTCCATATGAATTTGCCGCTCTCGAATTTCCTCCAAAACCACTGATGACTCAGCTTCATCCTTTTCTTTCTTGGCTATAGGGGCTTCATCTCGTTGTAATCGGCTCATCGTCATAACAATGATTGCTCCTTGGGGTTGAATTTGGGTTACTTCGTTCCTGTCATAATCCACCCCAGCTTGAATACATAGTTCTGGGATAAGACACGGGAAGAAGAGCTTGCCTTTGCTACGCCTTGCTGCTGAAATGAGCTCCTGCTCTAAAATTTGTCCAACATTTATGGACTTACCCGTCACCACCTCATAAAGCAACATCATTCTCTCCTCAGCAATAATATGATCGTGGATCGTTGGCATGAATTTGGTTCGAATAAAATGATACCAAACCCGATATTCTGGTTTCAAACTAACTCGTAAACAGGCCCGCATCCCTTTTTGTGAAACCAGCCCCTCAGATCCTGGCACTGTAAGCTTATTTAACACCATTTTGCTCTTTCGCTCAGATATCTTGCTCTTCCATACAACAAATTCATACTCAAAATTCTTCAAATCAAGAGTTATGTTGATTTGGGCTGCTGAAAAATTCACCTCAATGCCTCGAACTAGCACTTGAAAAGTGCCATTGTCATCAAAATTGGCCAAGAATTCGTGCACAAGAGGCATAATAACCCGAGTTGGCTGAGCCCCAAATTTAATCCATCCTCTCGCCAAAAGAACACTCGAAATGTACTACGGAAGGCCTAAATCCTCATCCTTTGTTAGTATAAAACCCTTCTCATAATAAGGACCTCGAGTACTGATTTCAAAATAACGCTGCTGTGCTTCCTCAGAAATAAAATGAGAGGATTCCACAACTGGACGAGCACGAGATTTGGGCGGCATTTTCTCTGAATTTGGAAAAATATGTTGCCGCTCTCCCCCTTTTTTTTCTTTTTGTTGTGTTCAATTAGACTCCTAAGCACAATCCAACCTTTCAAGATCAGCTTCCCAAACAGCCCACGCAAACAGCCAAAACTCCCTCAATAGATCAGCTTCCACAACCCAATTATTCAGCAAAACCAACTAGCGAAACTGAAATTACAGCCATAAACCAACAACAAACTGAAATTTTCACAAGTGAAAGCTACTTACTTGAAGAGAAAACTGAAATTTCAACCAAAAATGGCTATCTCGAAATGAAATGAAGTTGGATTGCAGCCTTGGAAGCTTGCACCCACAAAGAGAAATTGAAAATGCGGTGAAATGGGGGAGGGTTTCTGGAGTTGGTGAGCAAATTTTGTGGGCTGGAATGCTGAATTGTGGTTGCCAATGCTACAACATTGCAGACCACATTTCTAATGTGGGCGCCAATGTTGCAGCATCATAAGCCTCATCGAGACGCAGTTTTTACCGAAATTTTACTGCTTACATCACCTTAGAAGTCAGTAATTACTAAAAGTCAGGCCAATAACTTGCTGCCACATGGATGAAGAGAGCTAGCTCAGCCCTTTTAGGGAAAAGAAAAGAGAAACATTGAGGAGGAGAGCTAGAGGAGGCCGAAAAGGAGAAAATACCCAGAAAACAGAGAAGAAGGATAAGGGAACTGCGGTTTTGGGCTGGTTTTTCCAAAAGAAGAAGGATTCGTCACTCTCTACTCTCTCTTTCTCATTTCCTTTCTAGTTTCTACCTTATAGTTGATGATTTTTGTATTGCCCTAAGTTTTGCTCAAGCTTTTAGCTACATTATCATATTTTTGTACCCATTTTGGAGAAAACTCATAGATTAATTGCAAGATGTTGTTGATTTATGAGTTCTACTGGTTTATTCTCTGTTTTAAGGTCATAGGCTAAGTATTTTAGGGCTGGAATTTAAGGAATGATGTGGTTGGTTGAAACCTTTTGACACAATGCTTTTCTATGAAGTTATACTTCCATTTATGGTGTTTATTGTAAGTTCTTACTTGAGTTTGATCACCTTAGGTAAGACATAAGCTAGTTCTTAATACTGAAAGGGTTAAGAATGGGTGGATTAGCATAAATGGAGCAAGTAATTTCTTCTTAAGAGTAGAAATTGTAGGGTGTAGACATACATTCCAAGCTTGTGATTTTGGGAATTTGGGTCTCATTAGTGTTATCTAGCATTGGGTTTTCATAGACATATGTTTAACTCAAGGTTAAAGATAAGAAAATCGAGTTCAAGTTGTTTTTGGGTCGGTTGTAAGTGAAAATTCCTTTCTATATAACAATGTGGTGTCTAATGTTGTAGCATTGACGTTCTCATTTGGCAAAAAACTACTACTGCATTCTTAAATTCCAGCCCCATGTTTTAATCATTTTAGTACTTGTTTAGCCTCTCTAATCTTTGTTTAAAGTTATAGTTTGCCTTTCTAAGTCTCTCTTAGTTTAGTAGCCACTTTTGCTCTCGTGTTCCATCAATTTGCAGGTTCAGTTGCGTTCTTTAACTTAGTTTTTCATTAGTAAGTTTGTCCTTTATTTCAACAAATTTGCTTACATTAGTCCTTGTCGGATCGACCTTGTTTATCATTTATTACCTATGATTGCGTATGCTTGCGTAGTGAGTTTTTGCACAACAAGTTTTTGGCCCACAAAATTCCGGCCTCCTCTAGCTCTCCTATGAAGTTACATATCCATGGTGCTCATACGATTTTTTTTCCCCGGCAATGGCGCCAAAAACTTATTGTGCAAAAACCCACTACTCAAGCATACGCAATCGCAGGTAGTAAATGGTAAACAAGGTCGATCCCACGAGGACTAATGTAAGTAAAGTTGATGAAATTAAGCACAAACTTATCAATAAAAAACTAAGTTAAAGAACGCAACTGAACCTGTAAATTGACTGAAAACGAGCACAAAAACGGCTACTAAACTAAGGGAGACTTAAAAAGGCAAAGTATAACTTTAAACAAAGATTAGAGAAGCTAAACACGTACTAAAATGATGAAAACAGGGGGCTGGAATTTAAGAAGGCAGTAGCAATTTTTTGCCCAATTGAGGTCGTCAATGCTATAGCATTAGACACCACAATGTTATACATAGCAACAAAAAAAATAGCAGGAAATTTTGAACGAAAATCGACCCAAAAACTTCTTGAACTCGATTTTCTTGCCTTTAACACTGAGTACAGCATATGTCTATTTAAACTCAATGCTAATAAACACTCATAATACCCAAATTTCCCAAAATCACAAGTTTAGATTGCATGTCTACACCCTACAATTTCTACCCCTTAAGGAGTAATCACTTGCTCCATTTGTGTCAATCCACCCATTCCTAACCCTTTCAGTATTAAGAACTAGTTTGTGCCTTACCCAAGGTGATCAAAGTCAAATAAGAACTTGCAATAAACACCACAAATGGAAGTATAACTTCATAGAAGATGCATTGAGTCAATAGGGTTCAAACTACCACATAAATCCTTAAATTCCAGCCCTAAAACACTTAGCCCATGACTTTAAAATAGAGAATAAACCATAAGGATTCAGAAATCAACAACATAATGGGATTAATCTAAGAGTTATACCCAAAATGGCCACAAAAATATGTAACCTAGCTAAAAGATTAAGAAAAACTTAGGGCAATACAAGAATAAACAACAAGAAAGTGAAAACTAGAAAGGAAATGAGAAAGAGAGGGTAAAGGATGATGAATTTTCTTCTTCTTCTTGAAAATCGTTAGAAAATCGCAGTCTTCTTCTTCCTTTTCTCTGCTTTTTAGGTTTTTTTTTTCCTTTTCGGCCTCCTCTAGCTCTCCTATGAAGCTATACTTTTACTGAGTTAAACATATGTCTATGAAGCACCATGGATAGAGAAAAAGTATGTGTGTTGTTCAAAGATGAATGACAAGCAAGGGAGAGTCAGGCTGATGACTAAAAACCAAGCGCTTTGTAGGACTTGATGCTGCTAATGTTGTGAAAATTATGTGAATGCAGGTTCAAAAAGAAAGAAAAGGCTGTGGAGTCTGAAAATATAATCTAGGCAGTATGTTGTTTTTCCAGTTCTGGAAATCAATGCTGTAGCATTGAGGTCATCAATCCTGAAAAAAAAATGTTGGAATCAATGTTGTAGTACTGATGGCTACAAAATACAGGGGAGGTTTGGCGTGAAAAAAAATGAAATTCTTTTCACGTTTTTTATAAACAAAGGAGAACCCTCAGCCCTAATTTCATTTTCTTTTCTTCTTCATAGCAGACCCCTCCCCCGAAGCTCTCTCCTTCATGATTCCTTTTCTTCTTTGCAGAGAAAGCAAAAGCACCCAAACCCATTTTTCTCCTTCTTCGCAAAACCACCTATTTCCCCGCACAAATCAAATCGCCAACTTCTCCCCGAAGCCTGTTTCTTTCTCTCTTCTTTTTCACAGAAACCCTCCCCCATTTCACTGCATTTTCAATTTCTCTTTGTGGGTGCAAGCTTCCACGGCCGCAATCCAACTTCATTTCATTTCGAGATAGCCATTTTTGGTTGAAATTTCAGTTTTCTCTTCAAGTAAGTAGCTTTCACTTGTGAAAATTTCAGTTTGTTCTTGGTTTCTGGCTGTAATTTCAGTTTCGCTAGTTGGTTTTGCTGAATAATTGGGTTGTGGAAGCTGATCTGTTGAGGGATTTTTGGCTGTTTGCGTGGGCTATTTGGGAAGCTAATCTTGAAAGGTTGGATTGTGCTTAGGAGTCTAATTGAACACAACAAAAAGAAAAAAAAAGGGGGAGAGCAGCAACATATTTTTCCAAATTCAGAGAAAATGCCGCCCAAATCTCGTGCTCGTCCAGTTGTTGAATCCACTCATTTTATTTCTGAGGAAGCACAACAGCGTTATTTTGAAATCAGTACTCGAGGTCCTTATTGTGAGAAGGGTTTTATACTAACAAAGGATGAGGATTTAAACCTTCCGGAGTACATTTCGAGTGTTCTTTTGGCGAGAGGATGGATTAAATTTGGGGCTCAGCCAACTCGGTTTATTATGCCTCTTGTGCATGAATTCTTGGCCAATTTTGATGACAATGGCACTTTTCAAGTGCTAGTTCAAGGCATTGAGGTGAATTTTTCAGCAGCCCAAATCAACATAACTCTTGATTTGAAGAATTTTGAGTATGAATTTGTTGTATGGAAGAGCAAGATATCTGAGCGAAAGAGCAAAAGGGTGTTAAATAAGCTTACAGTGCCAGGATCTGAGTGGTTGGTTTCACAAAAAGGGATGCGGACCTGTTTACGAGCTAGTTTGAAACCAGAATATCGGGTTTGGTATCATTTTATTCGAACCAAATTCATGCCAACGATCCACGATCATATTATTGCTGAGGAGAGAATGATGTTGCTTTATGCGGTGGTGACGGGTAAGTCCATAAATGTTTGACAAATTTTAGAGCAGGAGCTCATTTCAGCAGCAGGGCGTAGCAAAGGCAAGCTCTTCTTCCCATGTCTTATCACAGAAATATGTATTCAAGCTGGGGTGGATTATGACAGGAATGAAGTAACCCAAATTCAACCCCAAGGAGCAATCACTATTATGACGATGAGCCGATTATAGCGAGATGAAGCCTCTATAGCCCAGAAAGAAAAGGATGAAGCTGAGTCATCAGTGGTTTTGGAGGAAATTCGAGAGCGAAAAATTTATATGGAGAGTTCCCTTATTGCCTTGGCTTCACATATTCGTGAGCGGGACATTGCTTTGCATAGGGCCCTTTCGTGCATTTATCATAGGCCGATTCCTCCATTGCCGTCTTTTCCAGGTCAGATATTGCGCCCGTTTGCGTTTGAGTCTGCCTCCGCAAATGTTGATATGCCTAGTGGCCCGGATGATGCTGATTCAGGAAGCTAGAGCCACAACTTTTAGGGGAGTTTTCTTTTCCTTTTTTTTTTCCCGTAGTTTTGTGTTCTTTCTTTAGTTTTCTTTGCTTAGTTTGTTGTCAAGCTTGTTAGGTCTAGTTTTGAGAAGTCTCCGGCATTTTGCGTTCTTGTTTTGTCTGGTCTTTTCCTAGTGTTGTGGGACCCAACACATCGTAAGTTTGGGGGTGGCAGGAGCTTTCTTTAAATTTTGTGTATTGTAGGGCATTGCTTGTCTAGGCTGGTTGAAGTTTCTGGATTTAAGTGCTTGTGAGATTTTGCTTCTTGCTTGTGATCTTTTGTTTCTCATAATGGTTAATGCTGTGTTGGTTGGTGCTGCATATGAGTTTTGTTGGGAATCTTTGCTGCCTTAAGTTGTGTTCTGATGATGAAAATTTAGATTTAAATCTCTTAGCTTGCGAATGGCGTCTATGTTGAAAGGTATAAAAATGCATGTTTTAGTTAGTAACACCTCCACACTAAGATCCAAGCTGCTTAGTTTGTGTTATTAAAAGAATCTTGGAGTCTTGAGGAAGATTTAGGGGCTGAAAAGTGCTTCTCTCATGTGTTTCTAGCTTAAGTTTGGAAGTAAAGTTTAGAGCAAGTTGCTAATTTTTGTCTTTTGTGTTTTGCATCAAGTTTGGGGGAGGGCCCTTGTTAAAAAAAAATGAGATATGAAAAAAAAAAGAAAAAAAAGCTTTGAAAAAGAAAAAGAAAAATAGATACTCCTCTATCTTTCGTGACTTATTAGACCAGGGCTAGACAAGACACCCATGTTTATCTTTGAATCGAATGGTGACAGTAGATATGAGTATGTGAAAGTAACCTTTTTTAGTGATAGTGCTCGTTGTTAGGCGTCTTCATCACCAATGTTGACGTTTAAATCGAAGGTGCAAATGACTAGTTGGGTTCTCTTTGAAAAAAAAAAGAGTAAAAAAAAAATTATTATGTGATTATGGGCCTCCTATCCTCGTTTTTGCTTCATCAATTTTGTTATTTCTAGTTGTTTGGGAGAGAATAAAGATGAAGAATATGGGGTAGACATTCTTGTATGTTTGAGCTTGCTTGAATATGCTTTTGAACTTTTGTTGTTGGTCATATGTTGGGTTGGCTTGAAGTCCATTAACTAAATCTAGGGAACCAAAGTTTAAGAGAACTTCGGTAATGCAAAGCTAAGTGGTTAGGGTCTCGCACACACACAATTGGGTGTTATGCTTTTGCATGTATTTTTGGTCTTTTCCCTAAATGTCATTTGTAGGAAAAGAGATGATAAACTACCTGAGGGCTAAGCATCTTTTGGTTGCCTTTGATTCCTAATTCATTCTCGTTGTGGTGTCATTTCTTTTAAAGCGTTACTCGAGGATGAGCAACATTCTAAGTTTGGGGGTGTGATAATCCCATGAAATGGGAGTAAATTATAACAAATTTCACTCTTAGACCCCGCTAAAATTCGAGTTATTTGCGGTCCGTTGTCAGTTTTGTAGCGATTATTTGGGTACTAATTTAAGCAAGCAAGAATGTTGAAAAATCTTCTTTTATTCCCTTCTTTGGTTGAGTATTGTCTGATTTTGGGCACGTTTTCCCGAGTTGGTGAGCAAATTTTGTGGGTTGGAATGCTGAATTGGGGTTGCCAATGCTACAGCATTGCATACCACATTTCTAATGTAGGCGTCAATGCTGCAGCATCATAAGCCTCATCGAGACGCAGTTTTTACTGAAATTTTACTACTTACATCACCTTAGGAGTCAACAATTACTAAAAGTCAGGCCAATAACTTGCTGCCACGTGGATGAAGAGAGCTAGCTCAGCCCTTTTAGGGAAAAGAAAAGAGAAACATCGGGGAGGAGAGCTGGAGGAGGTCGAAAAGGAGAAAATACCCAGAAAACAAAGAAGAAGGAGAAGGGAGCTGCGGTTTTGGGCTGGTTTTTCCAAAAGAAGAAGGATTCTTCACTCTCTACTCTCTCTTTCTCATTTTCTTTCTAGTTTCTACCTTATAGTTGATGATTTTTGTATTGCCCTAAGTTTTGCTCAAGCTTTTAGCTACGTTATCATATTTTTGTACCCATTTTGGGTATAACTCTTAGATTAATCTCATTATGTTGTTGATTTCTAAATTCTTCTGGTTTATTCTCTGTTTTAAAGTCATGGGCTAAGTGTTTTAGGGCTGGAATTTAAGGATTTATGTGGTTGTTTGAACCCTATTTACTCAATGCATCTTCTATGAAGTTATACTTCTATTTGTGGTGTTTATTGCAAGTTCTTATTTGAGTTTGATCATCTTGGGTAAGGCACAGACTAGTTCTTAATACTGAAAGGGTTAGGAATGGGTGGATTGACACAAATGGAGCAAGTGATTTCTCCTTAAGGGGTAGAAATTGTAGGGTGTAGACATGCATTCTAAACTTGTGATTTTGGGAAATTTGGGTATTATTAGTGTTTATTAGCATTGGGTTTTCATAGACATATGTTGTAATCAGTGTTAAAGGCAAGAAAATCGAGTTCGAGAAGTTTTTGGGTCAATTTTCATTCAAAATTTCCTGCTGTTTTTTTTCTACTCTGTATAACATTGTGGTGTCTAATGTTATAGCATTGAGGACCTCAATTGGGCAAAAAACTGCTACTGCCTTTTTAAATTCCAGCCCCCTGTTTTCATCATTTTAGTACGTGTTTAGCTTCTCTAATCTTTGTTTAAAGTTATAGTTTGCCTTTCTAAGTCTCTCTTAGTTTAGTAGACACCTTTGTGCTTGTTTTTAGTTAATTTGCATGCTTAGTTGCATTATGAGTTTAGTTTTGTATTGATAAGTTTGTGCTTAATTTCATCAACTTTACAAACATTAATCCTCGTAGGATCGACCTTGTTTACTATTTACTACTTACGGTTGCGTATGCTTGCATAGTGGGTTTTTGCACAACAAGTTTTTGGCAAAACCCACTATGCAAGCATACGCAATCACAGGTAGTAAATGGTAAATAGATCGATCCCACGAGGACTAATGTAAGTAAAGTTGATGAAATTAAGCACAAACTTATCAATAAAAACTAAGTTAAAGAACGCAACTGAACCTGTAAATTGACTGAAAATGAGCACAAAAACGGCTACTAAACTAAGGGAGACTTAAAAAGGCAAAGTATAACTTTAAACAAAGATTAGAGAAGCTAAACACGTACTAAAATGATGAAAATAGGGGGCTGGAATTTAAGAAGGCAGTAGCAGTTTTTTGCCCAATTGAGGTCGTCAATGCTATAGCATTAGACACCACAATGTTATACAGAGCAGAAAAAAAACAACAGGAAATTTTGAACGAAAATCGACCCAAAAACTTCTCGAACTCGATTTTCTTGCCTTTAACACTGATTACAGCATATGTCTATGAAAACCCAATGCTAATAAACACTAATAATACCCAAATTACCCAAAATCACAAGTTTAGAATGCATGTCTACACCCTACAATATCTACCCCTTAAGGAAAAAGTACTTGCTCCATTTGTGTCAATCCACCCATTCCTAACCCTTTCAGTATTAAGAACTAGTTTGTGTCTTACCCAAGGTTATCAAACTCAAATAAGAACTTGCAATAAACACCACAAATAGAAGTATAACTTCATAGAAGATGCATTGAGTCAATAGGGTTCAAACAACTACATAAATCCTTAAATTTCAGCCCTAAAACACTTAGCCCATGACTTTAAAACAGAGAATAAACCAGAAGAATTCAGAAATCAACAACATAATGAGATTAATCTAAGAGTTATACCCAAAATGGGTACAAAAATATGATAACGTAGCTAAAAGCTTGAGCAAAACTTAGGGCAATACAAAAATCATCAACTATAAGGTAGAAGCTAGAAAGGAAATGAGAAAGAGAGGGTAAAGGATGATGAATCTTCTTCTTCTTCTTGAAAATCTTCAGAAAATCACAGTCTTCTTCTTCCTTTTCTCTGCTTTCTGGGTTTTTTTCCTTCTTTTCGACCTCTCCCCTTTTCTCCCGATGTTTCTCTTTTCTTTTCCCTAAAAGGGCTGAGCTAGCTCTCTTCATCCACATGGCAGCAGGCTATTGGCTTGGTTTTTAGTAAATGTTGACTTATATGGTGATGTAAGCAATAAAATTTCTGTAAAAATCTGCGTCCCGATGAGGCTTACGATGCTGCAGCATTGGCGCCCACATTAGAAATGTGGTATGCAATGCTGTAGCATTGGTAGCCACAATTCAGCATTCCAGCCCACAAAACTGGCTCACCAACTCGAGAAAACCTACCCAAAAACATAAAATACTCAACCAAAGAAGATAATAAAAGAAGATTTTTCAACATTCATGCTTGCTTAAATTAGTACCCAAATAAGCGCTACAAAACTAACAATGGACTGCACATAACTCGAATTTTAGAGAGGTTTAAGAGTGAAATTTGTGATAATTTACTCCCATTTCATGGGATTATCACATAGTATGACTAGTTTCTCTGCTATGTATTGGGGTTCAGCTTATGCACAATATGACTAGTTTGCTATGTTATATATGTCGAGACCTTCCATATATAGTATGACTAGTTTTACTCTACTATGCGTATTGAGATCACTCTATGTCAATATGACTAGTTTCGAGTACATGCTTGGTGATGGACATGCCACTAATGTTTATGAACTACCATTTATGATTGTTTATGTTTTATTATAATTATTTTTCTTATGAACCCCTACCACTAATTGAGCTTGTCAACTCACTCTTTCTTTTAAAATTTTCCACCAGGTAGCACTTGAGTTTCCAAAGAGCCTACTGAAAATTGAGATATGTCGCCGATCTTGTATAGGTTGCATATCATTTAGTTTATACATGTAGTAGTACCACTTTATTCTTGTACTTAGAGTGCCTAACATCATTTTGAGAAAATTGTATTATTTCGAAAATTTATGAAATTTGTAATTTGGAATGTGCATGGCTTTCAATAAGTGAAATTGTAGTTTAGATTTCTGACACAAAATTTGGATAGAGTGCAATGAGGAACATTTGGTGTGGTGTTGGAGAATAAATGTTTTGGGAGTGATTTTTTGTATTTCTTTTCAAATGTGTTTTATCCAGTTTTCAGAGGAGACACTATCGAAATTTTTATGATTTCGTTAAATAAAGTTTTTGCTAGCTACCTTTTGTTTTCAAAAAATTATTTAGTTTTATTAAGTTGGCAATGGACTTCCTTGGCTAGTTGGGATTTCATTGTCGACATGTCACGTCCTAGATTGGTTAGGATAATCTGGGACAGGGCATGTTATATCCTATTGACAAGGTTTTGGTTAAATGATTTATATCACTCTCCCTCTCCATCCCTCCCACTAAAAGAGACATTAGTATCTGCTATAAATGTTAGAGATTTAGATCCAAACCCAACCCTACTTTTATTTATACTTGAAAAAAGAAAATAGGAAAAAAATCCATTTTATCCCTAAACGAGGAAAGGTATATCAATCTTCATTGTAAACTTTTGATTTCATCAAATTGGAATATAGACTTAAATAAGTATTGCAAGTTTTACCTTATGTTCAATTTCTACTAATTTTAAGAAAATACAAAATAAAAATCTTCAAAGCTCACTATTTTAATGAAATTTAACTTTTACAAAAAATTAAGTTTCATCGAATGCACATCACCAACATCGAATAAACCTACTAAAATTCACAAATTTCAAAAGAAAAAAAAAGTTGTAATCTTATTTTTCTCTAAAATCCTATCAATTTCTTACTAGCAACTTATGTTTTATAATTCACTTAATACACCTGACACTACTCTTTAATGGTTCTTCAAGCAAGAACCAATAAGAAGAAGTTTAAGGTAAAAAATTTTGTTACATTTGTCAAGTTTAAGGTAAGGATTGCAACATTTATCCAACTTTAAGCTGCAATTTTATGAAACCAAAAATTTATGGTAGAGATTGATCCACACATTTGTCAAATTCAAAAGTTTAAATTGATTTTCTTTCTCAAAAAATATATATACATACATGCATACGTACATGCATGCACCCTCATGACTCTCTTTTTCTTTTCTTTTCTTTTCTTTTTTTTTTATAAATATACAACTTGTGTGAAGACATTGACAAATTTAAAAGTAAAAATTAATTTTCTTTTTCAATATATATATATATATACGCACTCTCATGGCCTTTTTTTTTTTGCAACACAGCTTGTGTGAGGACATTGCCAAATTCAAAAGTATAAATTGATTTTCTTTCTTTCTCTCTATATATATATTGTAATGCTCTGCATTTTGAGATAAGACTAATTTTAGTATTTTAAAAATTCATTTGAATTTGATAAGATTAATTAGAGATATTGCTTGAGATCTAATTTGAGTGGATTAGATTTAAATAGATTTAATTAAGATAATTGAATTTTCAAATTTTAGATGAGAGATTTTTAATTAAGTCTCAAATTCATAATTTTGAGAATTTAATTTCTCTTAGCATTTTTAGTTTAAGTTCAAAAAGCCAAGTTTGTCTCCTAGAGATTGTTTCCTAGATTAAAGTTATGTTGGTATTTAATTAGAGTTTAAGTTGAGGAAAAAGAAAAGAATTAAGAAAATGATAGAAAAGGAAAAAAAGGAAGTAAATTAATTTAGAATTTGAATATTATTATTATAAAAAAAAGACCATAAATACTTATCTTCTTTACCTCTTTTTCGTTTCTTCATCCAGACGCCCTCCATCTTTCAACAGCTTCTTCACAACTTCTTCATCTTCTTCCTTTCAACGTCGACGATTCACCCATGGCGACCACGAGCATCAGCAACAGTCTTCTTTGGCAGAACCCACAACAGTGACCGCAATTGCAGGCGCGAGTCTTTTCGCGTTTTGCATTCGGCGAGCACATCTCCGGAAGCGTATGTTGTGCGACAAGCAACAATAAGGGGTTCGCGATCTGTTATTTTTAACCAAAATCACAACCCATTAAATTCATTCTTATTGTGCAAATTAGAGGCAAATTTGGTGCGTTTTGTATGGTAAAACAATGCTGGACAAAATTTAAAGAAACATAAATTGAAATGTAGGGAGAGATTAATCAACAAGATTTATAGTAGTTTGGCGAATAGACTCACTCCACTTGCAAAGGGTCTTATTGGCCTTTGCTAGACAATATTATTAGAGAATCAAATTGAATAAACATGTAGGAATGAAACATATCTATCTAATGAGATAACCTTCAATAAAGCTAAAGATTATGGACAGAAATCAATAGACCCTTTTTTGAAGATCCATGGTTATCCAAGATAAGAAGAAATCATTTATCCAAACCAATTTCTTCTCCTTCTTTCACGGATCCACTCCACCGACGGCAACACCTCAAAGACGCCAGAAGCTCCTCGAATCGACGGCACAAGAACGGTGGACGACGATTTGCGTTTCTCCTCTGTCTCTCACACGGTAGACACTCACGGCAAGAAAGCAAATAAACCCAAATCAATTTCTCTCTCTGAACCCCTAAATGGCCTTTTCTTTCTCTTTCTCTTTGTGGTAGCCGAATGGTCCTTTCTTTTCTCTCTCCCTTTTGCTTTCTTTTATCTCAAAAAAACCTAAAAGTTCATGAATGTATGATGCTTTTTCAAATCCCCATCCATGCCCATACATCATGTCATATATATAGGAAAAATGGGGCTCACGAAAATGGCTCTAAAATTGGACATATCTTATCAAGAATTGGGCATAGAAAGATTGAGCTCCACCATTTTGGGCCCAAGCTTAATTTGAGTCAATTTTTGGAAACAAATTAATGTTCCAACTTATTTAATTTAACTTTATCAATTTTAATTAAGCCCAATTAAATTTAATTAAAAAAATTATAGCTAAATTAAATCTATGATAAATTTGAAACCAAATTTATAACACAATCAACGGCGATTTTGGTCCCTTCCTGACTCTGGAAACTTCGATTTCACGTGCAACAATTTTTAGCGCCTTTCCAACACGACGACGGTGCATTTAGATGCTTGTTTAGACTAGGAAGCATACATCCCCATTCTAACATCATGATTTCATGCGTTTAAGGTCCCGATAGACTCTAAGTTCGAATACCCATAACTTGAAATAGTTTAGATATGAACGCCCATAGTCTAAAGAGTTCAGATTTGCAAAATCGATCATATTCAAACACCACCCAACAAGAACTTGAGCTTCTCAATAAGATTTAGAGGGTAACATTGGCTCCTAATCCTTTTTGAATTCAATTTGGGTACTCCAAATTAGTTTTTAACCATCGAAATTTCCTTTATGTTTAGGATTTGGATGGATCGAATTGGATTGTTAAAGACGATGTTGGGTAAGGGAGAGTTAGTAAGTTTATTTATTCTTTGGATCATTTAATAGCTCTAAACTGAGATTTGGTTGAGACTAGTTAAGCCGTTTATTCTTAGGACGATCCAAGGATTTTTATTTAAGAAATGTTTGTGATTGTTCTTGTTGGATTGCTAGCCAAGTAAGTTATTCTACTATTGAAATGCCTTAGGCTAGGTTGGGAGTATTCTGTGATGATTACATTGATTTGTGATGTATGAAAATGCTACATTGAATGTTATGTATGATGTTGCATTCGTATAGAAAGCATGTATTATTCATGGGACCTCATGCATGTGTGTGTGATCACGAACAAGTTTTTCATGATTATCTTTCAACAATATTTTCAAGAAAAGATGTGGCAATTATGCTCCTTTTCATGCTAAGTATTTTTCATGAGAGGCTTTGTGGGGAGGTCCTACATGCAGATGGCTCACCAATTAATCTTTGTTGAGGTTTGACCTCATTTAAACCCACTCAACTCCACCACGAGTTGACATATCATGTACATGTTTTCCTTGAGGTGCTATGTCGGGTGAGGTCTTGCACCACTGAGTGATCACTAACTATTTTTTTATGGAATTTGTTCTCACAGCATGAACCCGCATATGCACTACCACGAGTTAGTACAAATTTTTGGGAGGAGTTAACTGTCCACACCAGTTAAAGAGAAAAGTTTTAAAAGTTATAGGTCCCACATGTTTAAGTTTTAAGATTTATGATTTGTATGTGTTTGCATGACCGACCCTCGTAGCGAGCTTACTTACTGGGTATTTTCAAAACTCAACCTTTTCCAAAACTTTTTTTTAGGAAACAACAAGAACGTACAAGGCAAGTGATCGAGGTTGTTTGCTGAGTGTGCCATAAGGTCAAAGTCAGCATAGCTTCCACGTTCATGTTATTTCTTGTTTTTTACAATTTTATTTTAGAAGTGATGTTATGAGATTCTTTTAAATTGGTTTGTACTTTGTTGTATTTATATTTTACAATGTTTTCATTAGGATCCCAAATAATGGATTTTTAATTGGTTTAAAGAAAAATTATTTCGCTCCATGAAATATCTCAAGAGTTTTTAGTCACTACTGGTGTATGCAGTAACGTCCTTAGGTAGTAAAAGTATAAAAAGTTGAGTCGTTATATATATATATATATATATATATACACACACACACACACACACACTCCCGTGGCTCTTTTTTTTAAAAAAAAATAATAAAACTTATGTGAGAGTTAGAAATTTGAACATCTAATCTTAAAAGAAAGAGTAGATATATCTTAACGTCTAAATTATGCTCATATTGACATAAATAAGTGACTTAAAGATTTATGTCAAAATTCAATATATAAAGTTACTAAAAACTGTGTCAAAATTTGGCACCCAAAAGAAACAAACTTATCTATAGTGACACTTAATTGTATATTAACGAAATTAAAAAAAGGATTTTTCATATAATTTTATCATAAAACACTGGACATTTTGAAACATTAAGGGGTTGTTTGGGGCAAGAGTTATAATAACCTGTGTTATAATAACCCATGGAATAATCTGCACCCCAAACACAGACTATTATAACTAGGGGTGATACTCGGTTCGGTTTCATCGATTTTGGGCCCAACCGAGAACCGAACCGAACCGATCGGTTTAGAGAAAATGGGAACCAAACCGATGTCCAATAAAGGATAAAACCAATGGTTCGGTTTTTGGTCGGTTCGGTTTTTGGTCCGTTCGGTTTTCGGTTTTGGGCCCAAATGGGCTTTTGTTCTTTTTCCAAACCAATGTTCATTTTTTTCCCAGATTTGTGTAAAAAAAAAAGGAAAAAGGGTTTTCGATTTTCGGTTTTGGGCCCAAATGGTTCGGTTTTATGTTTAAGGGTGTATATATATACATACCTCGGTTCGGTTCGGTTTGGATGGTTTTTTCAATCGAAAACAGAACCAAACCGAAAATTTTCGGTTTTCTCTAAATACAAACCGATAGATCCAATTTTGTGCTAAAAAACCGAACCAATCCAGTGGATCGGATCGGTTCGGTTCGGTTTGGTCGGTTTTCGATTTTTTGTATCACCCCTAATTATAACCCCAGACTAAACACCTCTGCATTTTAAACAATATTATATTATTTCACAGACTATTATAACCCACGGACTATTATAACCCACTTAGCGCCCCAAACAGCCCCTAAGGGGGTGTTTGGGGCAAGGGTTATAATAACCTGTGTTATAATAACCCATGGAATACTCTGCATCCCAAACACAGACTATTATAATTTTAGACTAAACAACTCTGCATTTTAAATAATATTATATTATTTCACAGATTATTATAACCCAGAGACAATTATAACTCATGTGATTATAACCCACTCAGTGCCCCAAACAGCCCCTAAATATTCTAAAATAAAAATTAAGCTGCACAAAAATAAAACAATTAAAGCCCGCTAGATAATTCTTTTTGTTTCTTTTTTTTTTTCTGTAATGAAAAAAAGAATATATGTTTATAATGATTTTTAGCTTTTTGGATTTTAAAAAACGAAAAAAGAAAACAAAATATGTTTAGTAGTGTAACGTTTTCTATTTTCTCTATTTAAAAAAGAGAGAGAGAGAGAGAGAGAAGTTGGAAGGATAGAAATGAGAAATATGTTTGAGAGAAAAGTTAATTTTTTGGGATCTAATTAAAGAAAAAAATTATAGAGAGAAAAATATTGAGAGAGAAAAATAATTAGAGCGAAAAGTTAACCTATGTTAGATAGAGAGAAAAATAAATTAGATAATTGGAAAGATATGTCAGAGAGAAAATAGTAGAAAGAAATATGTTCGACAGAAAAGAATTGTTGTAACATTATAATATTTACTATTAATTTTAGAGAAGATAAAGACAGAAAAGAATTGTTGTAACATTATAATATTTACTATTAATTTTAGAGAAGTTTTATCTTTTAAATGAGGTAGTAATTTTGAGATGTTTTTCTTTTATCAGATTAAATGTAAAACGTATATGTTTTTATTAATTGAGGAGGTGTTAAAACTTGTGTCATAAATTTACTAGATCTAAAAAATCTTATAAATACCTCTCTCACAAACACTTTCAACACACAACATTTTCTAATCTTCTCTTCTCTCTAATTTCTCATATTTCTCTACTGTGCTCTTTTTAAGAGCAATTGGTCAAAAGAGGGGTGTTCTTTATTGTGGAGCTTTGAGCTCAACCTCATGGTGCAAAGTGGTTTGCACTACACAGTGTTTCAGTTGGGTTGTTGTATCCTATAGGGGACAGGCCAGAGAAGAACTGTTGCACCGGTGGTTGATAAATAAATATACATCGGGCTTGAATCTCCTTAAAGAGAGCAAGATACATGCGCCTCAACTTGATTGTTTACGTATTTGTTTCTCAATATTTATTCCATTTTTCCTCTGTTATTTGTAATTCTCTCATCAATATTAAGGAGATTCATCATGGAGTCTACAATCAAGAAGTCTAATAAAAATGTTGGAAATTTCAACAAGCCTTTTTGATTTAAGAAAGCACACTTTAAGAGATGGAAGAGAAAAGTGGTTATCTACCTTAACCTTCTCAAAGTGGCCTATGTCCTCACAGAAAAAAAAAAAAAAAAAAGCTAAAGAAGATTGATACTGAAAACATGAGCATTGAAGAGTTCATGGAACACCAATAGAAAATTGATAAGTATGAGAAAGATGCGTACAAATGTCAGTATTATCTTTTAAATTGTTTTGCTGATCATTTTTATGATTATTATGATACTACATTCACATTTGTCAATAAAATATGGAAAGCTTTGTAGAATAAATATGATACTGAAGAAGCAGATGCGAAAAAATATGCTACAAGTTGATTCTTTCACTTCCAAATGGTAGATGGAAAATATGTAGTAGAGTAAGCACAAGACTTTTAGATGACAGTAGCTGAAGTATCATCTGAAGGAATTAAGATTGAGGACAATCTTATTGTTGCTAGCATAATTGACAAGCTTCCACCATCATGGAGAAAATTTCAGAAAAATATGCGTCATAAGCAAAAAGAAATTTCTCTAGAAGTGCTAATTACTCACATTTGTGTGGAGGAAGAGGCAAGAGGACAAGATGCATTGATTCAAGAAGGCAATGACAATTCCACCAAGGTAAATCTAATCTCTTCTAATGATAGTTTACCAAAGGGTCAGATTCCTAAAAATAATCATTTAAAGCCAAAGAATAGTTATATGAAAAATAATAATAAACCTCACTTTTCTAATAAGAAAAATCCAAGCCAAGTGATTAAGAATCAAATATATCCTCAACATTCAAGAGCAGTTTGCTTTATTTATGGCAAAAGTAGGCATATTGCTCGATTTTGTAAATTTTGAAAACATGAACCCATACGTCAGGCTAATGTTACCGAAGAACCATTTGTGGCTATGATAACTGATATTTATATGGTTCAAAGTGTTGAAGGATGGTGGGCTGATTCTGGAGCCAATACACATGTCTGTTATGACAAAGATTGGTTGAAAGTTTATACTCCTTTTAAGAAGCCAAAAACAATAATGCTTGGTGATTCTCATACTACCCAAATTATGGGAACTAGTGAGGTTGAATTAAAATTCACATCTGGAAGGGTTCTAATTTTGAAAGATGTACTTTATACACCCTTCATGAGGAAGAATTTAATGTCGAGTTATCTTCTTAATAAGGCTGGCTTTAAACAAACTATGAGATCTGATCAATATGTGATAACCAAAAAGAAAATTTTTGCTGGAAAAGGTTATGCTTGTGATGAAATGTTCAAATTGAACATTGAAAATATTAATAAAGCACCTACCAGTTCGGTTTATATGCTCTCTTCTTTAAATTCTTGGCATGCTCGTTTGTGTCACATAAATAGTAAATATGTAGGGGTGATGAGTTGTAACGCCCGACTTTTTTTCAAGAGTGTTAATTTTGAAATTTTAGAATTTAATTTGAAATAATCCTCAATTTGCAATTTTGTTGGGCTAATTTGAAGTTTTGGATGGTTAGAAGGGCAATTTGGGAATGATAAGTTGGTCAAAGGGCATTTTTGTAATTTTATAAAAAAAATGAATGAGATAAGCATCTCTTTTCCTTCATCATTATCTTCTTCTCCTTCCTTATCTCTTTTATTATTATTATTAATTTTATTTTTTATTTTATTATTTTTTTTTCTTCTTTCTCTCCCTCACACTCTCGTGGATCTCTTCCCCTCTCACCCGATAACTCTCTCTCTCTCATCGAAGTCTCTCATCTCTCTCTCGTGGGTCTTCCTTCCGAAACCTCTCCCTCCCGTTGGTCTCTCTTCTCGATCTCTCTCGCTCTTTCTCCCTCTCGGTTTCATCTCTCCCTCTTTTGTCGGTCTCTCTTCCTCCCTACCGTTTCCTACCAGCCACCGTGTAGAGCTACACCGGGCACGCCTCCATCTGCGTCGCACACCGAACGCCGCCCAGACTCCGATCAGCCACGCGGGACTGCAGCTCTGTACACCAGCTCGTCGTTTGCCGTCTCTCTCACTCTCGATTTTGGTACAAACAGCAAGGAGGGTGTTGGTTTGGTGTCAACTTTCGACAAGTTCTGTGCTCGTACAGTCATATACGACATCGATTTGTAGTGGGTAAGCTTCCCGAGTTTTGATTTCTTTTTATTGATTGGTATGGTTGCAAATTTGAGATACCCATAAAGTTTTGTTTTAATTTTAGATTACCCATAGTATTTGGGATCTTGTTTTAGCGAATCAATCTAGTCGAAGTTAATTTCAGCGGAGATTCGAGTTCGGGACGACTTGAACCTTGGAGTTATTTGTGTAAGTAGTTATTTGGAATTTAAGCCCCTTTAAATTCCTAAATGTTGTGGATTTATGTTTGATAATGTGTGAATTGTGAAAATATGCTTGGAAACCGTATTTAGGGAGCATGTAATGATTAATAGATACGTTCGAAGGTAGTCTTGAGCTAAAACGGCCTAAGTTGTGGTAATAAAGGAATTAGAGGCTTAAAGTTCGAGTGCATTATGTTAGCGTATGAAATACTTTATGAATTTGTCCAAGGTTGTAATTGGAAGAGTTTGGACATGATTGTGGAGATTTGTGAATAGTCATTTTTGCGTAAATATGAGTATAGGGAAGATGGCGTGATTGGTTAAATTACTATGAATTATTGTGATGAGTTTAAGGTGACCTAAATGTGTAGTTGTTCTAGTTAAAGGAATTAAGATTGTAAACTAAAGATTGATCATTGTGGCCCGTGTATAGAACCTTAAATTAGCTTATTCTCGAGATTCATGAATGATGATTGTGATTAGCCTGCAAAGTTCATGATCTTAACGTAGTCCCCTAAAGGTGCTTACGCATGAGTTTTTGATTTACTCGAAATTCTTGGAAACACTTAAGTGGTTGGATGAAGTTTAGTTTTTCTCGAGTTATGGTTGAGCTGACTGAGCGCAGGGTGTTGGGGTGGTTGATTTGGACTGGAGACCGATTTGAAACACCTTAAGGGTTTTCAGTGGGTAGGGTCATGGTTAGTGCTTCGTGTGTTTATAATGAGCAAATGACTTAACAGATTTAAGATGTTTCTGATATGTCCGAATGTGTGTGGAAGGTTTTCAGTTGTCCTGGTTTGTAGAGTGCTAAGGGAACTGAACTTCTAGATTAGTGATTGGAGGGCTATATGCCGCTAGGACATGTATGGGCTATGGCTATGTAAAGTTCTTGTTTAGGACTACTTTCGAACTAGAGTAAAGTTCATACTTGAGACGCGTGCTTGTGATCTACGGTGAGAGTTCACGAGGGGATGATTGTTGTCGTTTGTTGAGATGTGGGCTTGAGTTATATACTTATAAATATGAGGCGTAAGGTATTAAAATTGTATAGAAGGGCTAAAGGGTCGTCTTTCCCTCTTTGCTTATGCGGATTAAGGGATGATTCCCTTTGTATGCGCTTTGAACTTCGGTTCAGGTTGTGAATATGGTTTGGAAATGATGAATGATTTTGGTATGGTGGATGACCCGAGAGGTCTTGAATGAGTTGAGAAAGTGCAAAGGCCCGTTAGTTTGGTGCTACCTACCCTAACTTTGTTCTTTCGTGCGAGTTTGTAAGCCTAGAACGTATGTGATGTGATGAGCATAGGGGATGCGTTTCCCTAGTGCCTGTGAGCTAGCTTAGGGGTGATTCCCCACTGTGTTGAGCATAGGGGATGCGTTTCCTATTGCCTGTATGCTAGTTGAGGGGATGTGTTCCCTGGTTGCCTGTGTGGCTATCATGATGTGATGAGCATAACGAATGCGTTACTTATTGCAGATGAGCTAGCTTAGGGGTGATTCCCCACTGTGTTGAGCATAGGGGATGCGTTTCCCTATTGCCTGTATGCTAGCTGAGGGGATGTGTTGCCTGGTTGCTTGTGTGGCTATCATGATGTGATGAGCATAAGGAATGCGTTCCTTATTGCCGATGAGCTAGCTTAGGGGTGATTCCCCACTGTGTTGAGCATAGGAATGCGTTTCCTATTGCCATGTGCTAGCTGAGAGATGATTCCCCAGTATGTTGAGCGTAGGGAATGCGTTCCCTAGCGCCTGTGTGCTAGCCTAGGGGTGATTCCCCATTATGTTGAGCGTAGGGAATGCGTTCCCTAGCACCTGTGTGCTAGCTTAGGGGAGATTTATCTATTGAGATGAGTGTGAGGGTTATAGACCTTCACAGGTTTGGGTTCTAGGTTACAGGATTCGCAAGTATGACACGAAATTAGGGTCAGGTAGTAGTGAATGTTGTGGAAGGTTAAATGGACTTTTAGAATGACTGAAGAAAGTATTTGAAATCTAAGCACGAGTGGGAGTAAGAACAGTTTTCTTCTTGGTATGGTTTCTTTAAACATTGGACCCTTAAGTGGGCTACTTACTGAGTATGTTTATACTCATCCTTGCTACTTTGTTTGTTTTGCAGATTGTGTACATTCTCGGGGTGGATGACGCAGACGACGACTTGACGAGACTATGGAGACTCCACCAAATTTCTTTTCCATGTTTAGCCTTTAGTTTGTTTCTTTGTTCCCTGTTGTTTGTTGGTCTGTAAAGTTTAAATATTCTTTAGCTTCGTGTGTCTGGTTAGAAGCTTTTAGGTTTGGTTGTCTGTTAATTGAGCTCAGCATCATTTATCGTAGTTTGGTGGATGCTGAGTCTGTGATCTGAAACATAGAAGTGTTTATATCTCTTTCCAGGTCTTTGTAAAATTTTGGTTTCTTGTTGTTACGTCGTCATGCTGCCGAAATTTCGGGCATGAACGAGGTAACTAGGTCGTGCTTCCGCATTTAGAGAGTCGTAGGAATTCGGGTCGTTTCATGAGTAGTCTTGGATTAATTCGTAGTTTAAAAAATGATTTTGTGAAATGTTAAATATTCAATAAAGCTAAAATTACAAAACGACCTCATAAAAGTGTTGAGAGAAATATTGAATTACTAGAGTTAATTCATATTGTGTGAATTTGAAGGAATTTTAACTAGAGGAGGAAATAGATATTTTATCACTTTTATTGATGATTTTTTCAAAATATACTCATGTTTATTTATTGAGAAATAAAAGTGATGCTTTTGAGAATTTTAAAAAAATTCTTCTTGAAGTTGAGAACCAATTAGGTACAAAAATTAAAAGAATTAGAAGTGATAGAGGTCGAGAATATGAATCATTTGAATTCAATTCATATGTTGAATCATTTGGAATATTTCATGAGACTACTCCACCATATTCACCTGCTTCTAATGGAGTAGTTGAGAGGAAAAATAGAAGCTTAAATGGTTTGACTAATGTTATACTTTTAGAATCGGTGCATATTTTAATACTTGGGGTGAAGGAGTTTTGATTGCTTGTCATGTGTTAAATAGAGTGCCACATAAAAAGAAAAAAATTACACCTTTTCAGTTGTGGAAAGTGTATAAGCCAAATTTGGGATATTTAAGAGTTTGGGGATGTTTAGCTTTTGTGAGGCTAATAGATCTAGAAAGACCTAAATTAAGGTCTAAAGCTACCACTTGTGTGTTTTCTTGGATATGCAGTTCATAGTACATCCTATAGATTTCTTGACATTGAACGTAATGTAATTTTTGAATCAAGTGATGCAATTTTTCATGAAGAAAAAATCCCTTTCAATCCAAGAAATAGTGGGGGTCAAAGTTGTCAACAAACTTCCTCTAAGTTTAGTTTATCTACTCCTAGTGATAATAATGAAAATAACTCTCAAGTTAAATTGAGGAGCAGTAAAAGAGCTAGAATTGTGAAAGATTTTGGTTCTGATTTTTATGTTTATAATATTCAAGAAACACCAATTTCTTTACAATAAGCTTTATCATCTCCAGATGCAATTTTCTAGAAAGAGGATGTGAATGATGAAATAGAATCACTAATTTCTAATAAAACTTGAAAATTAGTTGATTTGCCACCAGGTTGTAAAATTATGGGCCCTGAAAAAAAATTGAAACCAGATGGTAGTATAGACAAGTAGAAAGCTAGACTTGTCGCAAAACGTTTTAAACAAAATGAAGACTTAGACTTCTTTGATACATTTTCTCCAATTACGAGAAACACATATATTAGATTGTTAATTGCAATTGCTGCAATCTTGATATGAGTATTCATCACATGGATGTGAAAGCAAATGTTCTAAATGGTGATTTAGAAGAAGAAATTTATATGGACCAACCTAAAGGTTTTATAGAACGTGGACAAGAGAACAAAGTGTGTAAGCTTACTAAATCCCTATATGGCTTAAAACAAGCTCCAAAGCAGTGGCATGATAAATTTGACTCTTGCATGCTAAATAATGGTTATAAACCAAATGAATGTGATAAATGCATCTATTATAAATCATGGGAAGATTCGCATGTTATTATTAGCCTATATGTTGAGGATTTATTGATCTTTGGTTCAAATATTTTTGTTATAAATGAAATAATAAATTTATTGAGAAGCCATTTTGACATGCAAGATCTTGGTGAGGCTAATTTTATTTTGGGTATGAAAATAAGAAAAACCTCATATGGATTTTTCCTTGACCAATCACATTATATTGAGAAAATACTCAGAAAATAAAATTATTTTGATTGTAAACATGTGTCTACCCCTTTTGATTTAAGTGTTCACTTGTTTTCCATTGAAAATGAAACTGATGTAATTAACCCAAAGGAGTATGCTAGCATGATTGGTAGCCTACAATATGCAACTGATTGTGCTAGACTGGACATGGCATATGCAGTAGGAGTTCTTAGCAGGTTTACGAGTAAGTCAGGTGATAGCACTCAAAAGTGTGCTATTTCTAGGCTTAGATTTATATTAGTTAGTATGTTTAGATTGGCCTTTCATGCATTTATTTATTTATTTTATAGGATTCGAGCTAACATGGCGAAATAGAGCTTACGAGGACGATATGGGCATTTTTGGAGCTTAAAGGCATGATTTGGAGGCTTGGAATCGAAAAGAGCACAAGATAAAGCTTCATGACCCTAGAGGATAGCGTTGAGACACTGTCCATAGCGTCTCAATGTTATCCTTGCAGCATCCAAATTCGATTTCCCGTAAAAGTAGCGTCAAGACACTACTTTATAGCTTCTCGACGCCAGAAACGCGAGCACCAGAAGATTTCCGTCCGTAGCGTCTCAACGCTACCCCGATTTGCCATATTTAATTTGCAAATTAGGGCACAGCGTCGAGACGCTGACCCTAGCATCTCGACGCTGTCCCGAGGATTATAAATATAATAATTGAGGCTGCGGATTAGGGGAGACCATTTGGAGAGGGGCCAGTCTATAATCGATTTCTACTTCATAATTGGGACCAAGGGAGCACTTTTGAGAGTTGAGGAAGACATTCAAGGCTTGAGAACTGAAGTATGAGAAAATTGGGTTTTTGCTTGGGAAAGAAGAACTCGAATTTAGATCTGAATGTATAACTGTTGGTGAATTTTTGCATGGGAATGGAATTTTCGTTGATAGAAGCCACAATAGAATTTTATTCAATGTCATGTTTAGTTATAAAAATAGACTGGAATGTTGATTTATCACTAAGCATGAGGGTTAGTTGGGCTTGGAAAAGTCAACTAATAAATTGGGTAATTTATTGGCTTATAATTGTAATTGATGTAAATTGTCTCTTCTATAGACCGAATTGGTTTTATGAAATTAATTCTTTGTTTCAAGAAGGTTCCCTCTAAGTGACTCCAACCTTGTAAATAGTTATTTTACGTTTAATTTGATTTTTCTCCTATTGTTGGTTCTCTAGATAAAATTGAGCATTGGTAATTATAGTACTTAATTAATCTAAGAAATCCAATCTCTGAGATCGACCCTGGCCATTACTACTGCAAATTGTAAAGGTCTGGTTAACAATTTTATTTGATAGAGCCTTCGACAAGCTCTTTATCATCAGGTAAAGAACATTGGCATGCCATAGATCGTGTTATGAAATATTTATTGGGAACAAAAGACTATGACTTACTTTATAAAAAATATCTTGCTGTTGTTGAAGAATTTTATGATGCTTACTGGAATACATTTTCAGGTAATTCTTGATCTACTAAAGGCTATATTTTTACCATGAGAGGTAGTGCTAATTGTTGGAAATCTAAAAAACAAACAATTATTGCTAACTCTACTGTGGAAGCAGAGTTTATTGCTTTAGCTTCAGCTAGTGAAGAAGCAAGTTGGCTAAGAGGTTTTTTAGATAAAATTCCAATGTGGGAGAAACCAATACCTCCTATTTTGATAAATTGTGATAGCACTGCCACAATTGGTAGAGTAAAAATTCATTTTTATAACGTAAATCTAGACCTATAAGAAGAAAACACAATATTGTGAGATCCTATTTGAGTAATGGGATTATTAATGCAAATTACATTATATCTTGTGATAATCTTGCAGATCCATTAACAAATGCCTTGAATAGAGAAATGGTCTGGAATACATTGAGGGGGATGGGGCTGAAGCCCTTATAATTGTCACGAGCCATATATAAGAATACCCACCTAGTGATCAAATATTCTGAAAACTAGGTTCAAAGGGAAAAACGAATTATAAGGTGGCCATAAATATACACTATCTTTATACATTGATCCATCCTTATGATGTGAGTGCATTTATCCTATAACGTAGTGGAGGGTTGAGGTTTTTCAATAAACTCTTAATAAAATATGTAGCTCTTATGAGTGGGGTGTCGTTGTTATAGGAGCAATCCTTGAAAATTTTTACCTATATGAGTGTGAGAGTGGGGCTGCTCTCTATGAGGATATGGGGCTTATTCTCAAATACACTCATGAAATTTTGGATGCACAGGCCTTAACGTGCTAACCAATAAAGCTTATGTCAACACCTAGATAATTATGTGTGGATAATAGTCCTCTATTTCCCCTCAAGTGTTAGAGTTCAAGTCAAAGACCACTACTAACGCTGGAGTAGAGATTATTATTTCACTAGTAAAGGTTCATTGCAGTGTCACACTTTTATACTGCATAATTATCTTTCTTTTGGCCAATTGATCTTGATTATTTTCAATATTAAAATGAGTGGGGGAATGTTATAACATTTTAATATTTGCTATTAATTTTAGAGAAGTTTTTTTTTAAATGAGGTAGTAATTTTGAGATGTTTTTCTTTTATCAAATTAAGTGTAAACGTATATGTTTTTGTTAATTGAGGAGATGTTAAAACTTGTGTCATAAAGGGAATAGGCCAAAGAAGAATTGTTGCACCGATGGTTGATAAATAAATATACACTGCAGAGAGCTTGGATCTCCTTAAAGAGAGCGAGATACCCATGCCTCAACCTAATTTTTTACGTATTTTTTCTCAATATTTACTCCATTTTTCCTCTATTATTTGTAATTCTCCCATCAAGAATAATTATATAGAGATGGAAACTTTAAAGAGAAAAAAAAAAGTTAGAGAGAGGAGAAGACAGGTTTGATAGAAAGGTAATTTTAGAGAGTGAAAAAGTTAGAAAAAAGATAAAACGTGTAGAGAAAAAAGATTAGAAAACAAGGAACATGGGAGAGATTGAGTTAGAGATAAATTATGTTAAAAAGAAAAGAATAGAGCATAAAGAAATAAGCCTTTGATAAATATTAACTTCTATTTAAAAATTTTATTTTTTAGTTTTTAAAAATTTTATTTTTTAGTTTTTAAAAATTTACAATTTCAAAAATGGTTTTCAAAATCAATAATTAAGAACTAACATCTTTTTAAAAAATGAAAAAACCAAAAATAAAAAATAGATAACAAAATGGTTATCAAATGACACTTAAATTATACAAAATGCCTCTTAGTTTTCAAGGTTTTGATTTTTCCTTTAACATGCACCTTTTTGATAAAATTGGTTCCTATTTTGTCCCTAATAATGTTCTGAAAAACTCATAGGGGCTATTTGGGGCAAGGAGTTGTAGGGAGTAGGAGTTAGTAACTCTGGAGAGTTGCAGGGAGTAGGAGTTAGTAAGTCTGTGTTTGGGGCAAAGAGTTGTAGGGAGTAGGAGTTTTGAAGTTTGTGTTTGGGTGCAGATTTGTTAAACCTAGAGTTCTGAAGTCTGAGTTAATTTTAGCTTTTTTTGACCAGTTTTTTTCTACAATTTCTCAAAATTTCATTATA
Source organism: Trichosanthes truncata (assembly GCA_033996785.1). Taxonomy (NCBI): domain Eukaryota; kingdom Viridiplantae; phylum Streptophyta; class Magnoliopsida; order Cucurbitales; family Cucurbitaceae; genus Trichosanthes; species Trichosanthes truncata. Next base: position 27,040,905 of record JAWPNB010000004.1, on the reverse strand, counting down.
AAGAATTTGTTCCTGTTAATTCTAAGATTGAGATTTTTTGTTTTTATTAATTTATGTATATTTTACAAATTTCTTTAAAGAAAATTTTTTTTTGAACAAAATACCTCACATTCTTTTTTCAATATCTCTCACATTAATTATTCATTTGCCTTGAATAGTTTTCAAATAAAATAAAGTCTTACAATACTTTTTTAAATATTAAATGTGATACGGAAAGATTTCAATCTATTAATTAAAAGGGATTATTCAAATAAACTTCAAGACTTTTATGTTTTTATTCTCTCAATTCTAGAAATAATATAGATTTGTTTCCGTCAATCCTAAAATTGAGATTTTAAACTATATTTTTTTATGAATATTTTACAATTTTATTAAATACTTGTTTTCGTCAATTTTAAAATTTTAATTTAAGATTTATTTTTCAAGCTTAATAAAAGATGTTTGTTTTTGTCTAATTTAAGATTTTATTTTTCTAACTAATCAATGTAATGGATTATCTAAATTTTTATTGATTTGAAAATAATACATTCTTTGAAGTTTTAAAATAACTAAGTTAAAAATAAAATATCAAATATTTATCCTATTTTAAAATAATTAAGTTCAAAATGAATATATATTTTTAACACCATTCAAAATGAATATCATATATACTTTTGCTATATATTTATATTATTTATTGTAATAATTTAGTTTATTAAGTTTGGAAAGAGAAATTATTTATCTTTTTACTTTGATTATGATTAATTTGAAAATCAATTTTTTAAATACGTTAATCTTTTTAAATACTAATTTCTTAAATTGTAATAGGGGTGAGTTTAAAATATGTTCTTCTTATCTTCAAATCATAAAATTATATATATATATATATATATATATATATTAGCTATTAATAAAAAAAGATAAAAAAAAATATAAGATTGTTATTTGTTATAAGTAATTTTTGTTTAAACTTAAAAAAAAAATAGTAAATGACACAGAGAAAGTGAGATAGGGAGATTTTTATCAATTAAAAAAAATTGTTATGTAGTGTTGGGATTTATGCTCTAGAGTCTAGTAATTAATTAATTAATTAATAATTAATAATTATTTTGATTATTTTATTTGTAATATAATATTATCCATTATATGAAAAATCCAAGGTTATTAGTGTAATCTTGAACAATATGTGGTTGACATACAAGAGGATCGTGTTCAAGAAATAACCTAAAGAGTCATAGTATATGGATAAGGTTGGGTGCCTTATCCTAGTAACACTATTGATACGACCCACTTTGTAATAGTTACAAATGATTTGATCCAAATCCGTTAATTGAGAAGATTAATATTTCATCAAGATGATCATATGCGACTCGATCTTAATCCTGAGTGAGTTATGAACTCCTGCCTGTGAGAGTTTGTCCTTTGATTTGCATGGGTGAGAGTGGCTTTTGTAGCCGATTCAATATGCCTACAATTTTGGGGACTTGACCAAATAGGGAGCTGGAAACATAATCTCACAAGATGAAACTCACTCATTCTCATATAGGGTAAGCAGATGAGTAGTTTCCTTAAGTGTTGATTTCGGGACTTGAACAATGGGGCCCCACCTCTCACTTTTTTTCGAGAGGGACTTAGTTTATAATTAGATTATAAATAGATTGTTCATTAGAGGATCAGTGGTACTTAAGGTGCAAGATGTAATTATAGGGGTAAAATGGACTTTTGACCCAGCTGTAATTACGAACAACTCGTGAATGATCGACTTGCATGTAATGATTATATCTATGGATACAACTTGTCCTACAGTGCCTAAGAGTGCAACTCTAAGTCTATAGTGGAGTGACCTAGAGTTAATGAATAAAAATTAATTAATTAAAGAGTTGAATTAATTAATTTTGTATCATTGGAGCTCATAATCTATAGGTCCATAAGGTCCCCTTGGTAGCTCATAGTAACACTAAAAAGATCAATTTAGTTGAAAGAAAAATTTGAAATGTTTAAATTAATATTTAATTTGAAGTGTTCAAATTAATATTTAATATATTAGGTATATTAAATATAAAAGAGGAAAATATATTTATTGTATTTGATACATTAAATATTAAAATTTGAAATGTTCAAATTAATATTTAATTTGAAGTGTTCAAATTAATATTTAATATATCAGATATATTAAATATAAAAGAGGAAAATAAAGTTATTGTATTTGATACATTAAATATTAAAATAATTAATGTATATTAGATACATTAAATAAAAGATATTTATTAAATTTGAATTGGATTCAAATTAGGAAATAGATGTCGTAGGAGAATTTTAAACGGTTTGAATAAGATTCAAATTGATTAGATAAATGTATTTTCATATATTAGATATTAAAATATATTATTTAATTATTTTTCTTAGACCACTATAAATAGGACCCTAGGGGTGAGCCATTGTGTATTCTTTGTTGGGTTTTATGTCCTAAAACTCGTGGTTTGTAAACTGAATGTATATTTTATTTTGCAATAAAGATGTTATTGAGGTTTATTCAGTAAAGGTGTTATTGAATAAAGTGAATTGCGTCATTTTAACCCAAATCCAATAAATTAAGAGCCCTTGGCTATAGCATGTATACTTAAACTTCATGTGGAGACATAAATATGGATCAAGTTCGAGTAATAGCCAGAATGGTCTATAGTATACGGATAGGGCTGGGTACCTTATCCTGGAGACACTATGGACGTGGCCCACTTTGTATAGTACAAACGATGTGATCCTAAATCGTTCATGTGGAGACATGTGAGTGGGGGCGTCCTATGCAATGAGTTTGCATAAGATCGGACCGCGACATAGTCACTTAAACTTTTTAACTCCGTTTACTGTCATAACTGACTATTTCATATGATGACCTAGGTAACTCGATCTTAATCTTGAGCACGCTATGAACTCCTGTTTATTCGAGATTATCCTTTGATTTGCATGGGTGAGAATGGCCTGAGATTGCCGACTCAATAAGCCGCCCATTTTGGGGATAAAACCGGGTAGATAGCTGGGGACATAGTCCTGCGAGAAGGAATTCACTCCTACCCTCTTTAGGGTTTAGTAGAGAGGTTGTTCCCTTAAGTGCTGACTCCGAGTCTTGAACAAGGGGCCCCACCCTCTCATTAGCTCGAGAGGGATTCGGTTTGCTAGTTGGACCACAAACCAATTGTTTATTAGAGGATCAGTGGGACTTGAGGAACAAGAAGTAATTACAGGGGTAAAACGGTTTATTAGACCCAGCTATAATTACGAACAACCTGTGAAGGGTCGACTTACTAATCATGGTTATATCAAGTGGACATAAATATATCTACAGTGAGGAGAGTGCAGCTGTTGGGCTTTAGTGGAGTGTCCCGGTGGTTAACGAATGTTGATTAGCTTGGCTAAAGAATTTGGTTGGTTAGTCTCGTATCATTGGAGCTCATGATCTATAGGTCCATTAGGTTCTCCTTGCTAGCTTGGACTAAGCCTTGTAACAGTATGAGAAAAAAGAATTTGAATTGTTCGAATTCGGTTTTGAGAGTAAACGTTAATTATATGTGATATACTTAACGTATCATGGTTTAATTATGAATTAAACTATGAGGAAGAGAGATGGACATATTTAAAATGATTTAAATATGGGTTTGGTCTAATATATGAATAGGGATTCAAGTTCGAGAGGTCGGTTTTGAGATCGGGATTTGATCCGGTTATTAATATTTGATATTAAATTAAATAATTAAATTAATTAATTAATTAATCAATTTTGTTTAAAATTAATTTCGAGTTAATTTTAAATTACAAAATTGATTTTCAAAATGGAAAATGTTGAAATTTTTGGTGGTTTGATGACTAACCTCTCTCAAACTCAAAATTCACCAAAATTGGACACCTCTTTGATGACTAACCTCTTTGCTTATGTGTTGTCATGTTTAGCAAGCTTAATGAAACTTGTTAATGGCTTTAATTAGCAATGAAACATAAGAGAGTTGAAGTTTTTTTTTGAAGAAAAAAAAACTGCTGCAATTTTTTTACCTTTGCTATCTCTCTCTAAAAATTCTCTCAAACTAGGATCCCATAATCCATTCCAAGGCCTGAGGATAGTAGGGAAGACACTAGAGGTGGTCCACGAAGTGTTCGTGTTTAGAAATTTGCAACGGGTTTGGAGAATTTGAGCTTCAAAGGTAAACTTTCTTATACTATCTTTTTTTCGATTTTTGAGCATGCTGTTTGTTTGATCAAATTGATGTAACTTGAGTGCTTAAGATCCAAAATTGCTTCCGCTTTTGTGATATTAACTCTTTTATTCTTCATAGCACACATCTCCTCAATAGAGAGAATTTGAGAATTCTCTCTAGACCTCTTCTTCTCTAGTCCCTTGTGGATTTTCTTTCAAGAGGCTCCCACAAGCCTTGGTCTTGTGTTCGAGTCATAGCTAGGAAGACTTTGTGGAAGAGATAAAAATCTGCCAGAAGAATCTTCATGTTTTCAAGGTATGTTATGCTTAACCATAATATTATTATTTAATTCTAAATAAACTCAAACCGATTCCTACGCTTCCACTTGGTTTTAATTAGATTATTCCCTTCATGTAGTACTCTAATTTACATTAAGAATTTCAATTTAAATAATAGTATCATATCTAAAACATCGTATATAATTTATATTTAAAAAATAACATTATAGAATAAAAAGAAATATTTTTTTTGTTAAAAATGTATTAAAATTATAGGATAAAAATAAAAATATTTTTTTAATATTATTTATATTTAATTATTAATTAGTAATAATGATGAGAAAATTTACATAAAAAATAAAGAAAAAATTTTAAATTAAGAAATTAAAAAAAATTATGTAAAAACAGATAGAGAAAGAAAGGAGAGGAGAGAAAAGAGAGAGATGTAGAAGTGAGGTGAGGTGAAGAAAAAAGGAGATATGAAAGTTGTGGGGCCTACAATGGTGAGTTTGAGAAGTAGTTAATAAGTTTGTGGGCTCACAATAGATAGTTGGAGAAATAGTTAATAAGTTCGTGGGGCCTAGAATAGGCGTTAAAATATCCTTGGGCCAAACAAGGAGTTAGGGGGAGTTATTAACTCCTCCAAACTCCATTCCCCCCAACTCCTCAATCCAAACACCCTCATAGTGTGTTTGGAATAGCTTTTTTTTTAAACAAAAATCAATTTTTCTATAAGCACATTTCTAAAAGTTAATAATTTAAAGTGTGTTCAATATAGCTTATTGAGTGAATTTAGATGATCAAAAGTATTTTTAAAAAAATCTTAATAAGTAAAAAGTACTTTAACAAAATTGGATTAATTTAAAAATTATTTTTGAAGAAATACTTGATAGATAGATTATCAAACAATGACTTTAAAGTAATTAATAAAAAGTCTTCAAAAATATGTATTTAGAAAAAAAAAACACATATTTCTAATTAATAGAATCACTTTTGAATCTATAGTGCAACCTAAAAATTTGTTATTAAAAAAAATCTTTTAAAAATGCAAGATAAAATAAGTGCTTAAATTAGAAAGTATTCCAAACACATCCTCAATTCAATTCTTTTATCTTTTAATCCCATTACGCATTTTAGTTGAAACTCACACAAAAGATTTTTTCCTGAACAAATTAAAAGATTCTAGGGTAAAACTAAAACTTCTCCAACAATATTGGGCAGAATTGAAATTGGGGACATTTTATATAATTTAGTCTACTTTGTTTTAGAACCCCTGACTTTAAAGAAATGAATAAATATTTTAACCATTGAGTTAGGCTCATATTAACAATAATTTAGTCTACTTTAATTAGTTAGTTTCAATTTTACCTTTTAAGTTTTAAAAGTTTTCATTCTAGCCCTAATCTTTTAACTTAAAAACACCAAAGTTAGCTAATAATTTCGTTAATATGCATTGTGGAAATTAAAATATTAGCTAGGGATATACTGAAACATTAAAAAAAGTAAGGACATAACTGAAAAGCAGCTACAGATTCAAAAACTAATTGAAAGCCTAACCATACTTATTCATTAAATTAATTCATGGTTTAAATTGTATTTTGGTCCATATAAACTTTACCTTAACTTTTCTTTTGGTCTTTCTTATTAAATCTTGTATTGCATTTGATAAAAAATTTGCATATATATCCAACCTCATGTAGTTGTATTTTAAACCATATGCATCAAGTTTGCTATCAAATATAATGTGAAAAGGAATTGTTTATGAATTTTAGCCTAAATTTGGTTAGTTTCGAATATGGGAACCTTAGCCCCTTGATTATACAGATTCCCTAGACACAAACACTAAAAGTCACAAGATTAATTTAGTTCAGCTCAAAGGCATAGTAGGTCAAAACCTAAAATTAAGGATTCAAGTCCTTCCTACAAGGTCAAAATACTCCACAAGTTTGATGACCAATCAACCTTGAATGTTTTTAAAACATACAATATAAGCTATGCATAACTTAATAAAATATCCTTAAAAGATTCGATAAATAAATCTAACAAGAAAATCCTAATGATAAAAAAGATTTCAAACATTGAGAAAGGAAACGATTGAGTAAAGTAAGGCTAGTGGTTGCAGGTGGGCACATGCAGGGCACGAGGCTATGCGGGGATGGTCGTTGGTCGTTGTGCTAGATGTTGGGCAAAGGCATGCACGCTGGCAATGAGCATTGGCACGGAGAGCGAGCATAGGGTTCGTGCAAGGTGCACGTAGGTGAGTTGTGAGGCTAGTAGAGTGCTCAAGGGATTGTCTTACAAGGTTACTAGTGTGTGCAAGGGGAAGCTTGCAAGGTTAAGTAGTGTTCACAGGTGTACACTTGGGCATAGGTTCGCACGCTCTGCTGGGCGATGCTTGGCGGATGCATTCATTCGTTGTGGGCGTTGCTTGGCTGCATGGTTAAACGTTGTGTCCCCTCTCCCTATGAGGCCACTTGGGCTCGTTTGTGGTGCATGCTCAAGTAGTTTGGCTCGATGGTCCTTATGAGACATGTTCTGTTGGGATGATCATATGTATCAATTTCATTTTCACCTACATTTTCAAAGTTTCAATTCTATCCTTAATTTCGTAAATTATTTAAAAAAAAAACTTCCATTAACCGTTGTCCTTGGTAACGACTCACCCTGGATTGCTACTTAAAGCTCTCTCGACACGCTCTTAACTAAGAAAAGGAAAGCTTAAAATCATTTTTCAAACAAGAACAGAAAACAAGCTTTACTTTGGGATCTCGTTTCAACAACAACAAAAAAATTAAACAAACATTTCCAAAACATTTTGATGCAAGATTAGAGTACTGTTGGGATTTATTCCCTAAAGCCTCGTAATTACTGATTTATTTAATAATTAATAATAATTTTGATTATTTTGTTTACAACATAATATTATCTATTATATGAAAAATCCAAGGTTATTAGTATAATCTTGAACAGTATGTGGTTGACATACGAGAGGATCATATTCAAGAAATAGCCTAAAGAGTCAAAGTGTATGGATAAGGTTGGGTGCCTTATCCTGGTAACACTATTGATATAGCCCATTTTGTAATAGTTACAAAATGATTTGATCCAAATTGTTCATGTGGAGACATGTGAGTGGGGGTACCTTATACAATGAGTTTGTATAAGACTAGGCCACAAAATATTTAATCTCTCTTTATAAATTCGTTAATTGAGAAGATTAATATTTCATTAGGGTGATCATATGCGACTTGATCTTAATCTTGAGTGAGTTATGAACTCCTGCCTGTGAGAGCCTGTCCTTTGATTTGCATGGGTGATAATGGCTTTTGTAGCCGATTCAATAAGCCCACCATTTTGGAGACTTGACCAAATAGGGAACTGGGAATATCATCTTACAAGATAGAATTCACTTCTTCCCATATAGGATAAGTAGATGAGTAGTTCTGTAATGCCCAGCTTATTCAGGGGTGTTAATTTCAAAATTTTGGAATTAAATTTGAATAATTTTCAAATAAGAATTTTGATTTAGGTTATTCGAAAATTTGAAAGAGGAAGAGGGCAATTTGGGAAAGAAGAGATTGGTCAAAGGGTATTTTTTGGGATTTTGGTTAAAAAAAAAACATCATCTTCCTTCCTTATCTTCTTCTTCTTCTTTTTCTTCTTCCTTATCCTCTCCTTTTCCCTCCCGAAATTTCTTTCTCTCACCGAAGACCCCTGCTATTCTTCTTCTTCGTCTCACGAAATGAGCAGCTGTACGGAGCTCATCGGAATGCCACCACATTTTCACCTCCTAGCTCGGTCAATCTGCCATCGCAGGAACTCCCTTGCCGGACCCACACCTCACGCCCAACTGCAGACCGCGGGCCTTTCTTCCCTTCTCGTAGTACACTGTCAGGCAGCTTCTTCAGCTGAACGCAGTTGCGTTATTGTCGGAGCATCTCGTGCAATCGCCAGCCGCCGCATCTCCCTTTTGCGCGTTCTGTACAAACAACAATGAGGCTGTTTAGGAGTTAAATTTTCGGCGATCTCGGCGTTGTATAGCTTTGTTTAGTTCTGATTCGAAGTGGGTAAGTTTATTCAGCAACGATCCAAGTGAATGTTTGAAGTTTAGAGTTGGTTTTAGGTACTGATTTAGTGATTGGAAGCTGACCCATGGATTTCTATGGATGCTTTCAGACAACCCAAGCCTTCGGATATGAAATACGTGAAATTGGACCTTTCGAAGCCAAAGCCAGCTAGCTTTCGGTTCATTTCGATATGGGTAACGCTCCTATCGTTGTGGGTAAGTGTTTCGAAAGTTATTCGAAGTGATTTATGGGTTGTAAAACTGAATTGAAGGACTTATTTGGTGATTTGAACTAACCCACGATGTTTTGAATTTTAATATAGAATACCCATTGCGATTGAAGGTCATTTTGAATGAATTTGAATTGTTCGAGCTGTTGTCTAGCAACTTTTAGCACTGTTTTGGGTAAGGAATTGTGGGTAAAGTTCTTTCTAAACCAATTGAACTCATGTTTGGATGCTAGAGATTAAACGCTAATTTTTGGAACCTAATTGTGTGTAGTTTTGGTTCTTTGACATTTCTTCAGGTGGTGCAACGGAGTTTCTAGGTAATGAGTCTTAAATTCTCTTGTACTCACTATTGAGGTAAGTAGCCATTTGGATTATCCTTTAAGATCACGTTGAGTTAGCTTATGCATGGAATGTTGTGAATGATGAAGCATTCTAAAATATTGTATATGTAAAGCATGCGATTATTGGCTACCTTGTTTTGGTGTGTTTTTTGAGCTTAAGTTTTCCAAGTGTGGATTTATATTAATGTTAAGGTGACTTATTGTATAAGCCAATTGTTGTTCGCACGTGTAACATAGTGGTTGAGAGTAGTGCTTGAAGTTTATGATTTATGGTTATGGTGGATTATCCTGCTCTTGTGTTAAAGTTAAACAATATTGGTTAGCACATACCCTTGAACCTTGATATTGTTTTCAGAAGGGTCGGGATCATATGTTTATTGCTGTAAGTAGTTAATTTGAAACAAATTGTTAGAACCTGGTTATAGGGATGAGCCTTAGAATGCATGAATGGCTATAACAGTAGTTTAACTAAAAACATGAATTTATTGGATAATTGATTAACCTGAATGAACATAACTGGTTAAGTAGTGTATGCTTGAGATGTTGGGATGTCAGTTTGAGAACAATATGTCTGAAACGCTTGAACAATTGGCTGAGGTTGAGTTTCTTGCGATGCTGGACAAGTTAACTGCGTGTAGGGTGCTTGACTCACTGGGTTGATTGGTTAGCGAGTTAGAATCCCCTAAAAGTATACCATGTTTCAGGTCATTATCCATGCTCCTTTGTGTTAGAATGGTTTAAGACGACTTGATGTACATAACATGTTATAGTGATGACTGTTAAGGGTCCTAACATGACTTGAGGGTTAGGTTTGAAAGGAGCGGCTTAAGGAAATATGCCGCTAGCATGCGTAGAAGCTATGGATAGGTGGGGGTCTTGTTTATGATGGTTGATAAGCTTATACACGAGTCTCTGCTCGAGATTCACGAATGTTCGTTAGTGGAAAAGTCACGATTAGTGATTTTGGTAGCTTGTTGAGGGGTGACTGAGAATCCTTTGTTGGTATATGGACCTTACCGTAAGGCCTTGATTCAAGTGTGATTGGGGCATGATTACCTGAACGCTTTTGTAGCATGTTTGCTTGAATAAGCAAGAGGTGTAATCGGTGAGTGGTTGTTTCGAGTTTGTGTCTGAACCATGTCTACCTACGTGTGTATGTGTTGTGCTCATGGTTCAGTTATACTTGAGAGTTATGGGTTGGATTTGTGGGAAAGGTTGGTGACTTGTTGAATGGCTAGGCGCCCTTGATGTTCTAAGCGTGTTGCGAATGAGGGAGAGGTAGTTGCTTGACATCACTAACTCTTTTCCCATATGAGGTATAAGTGTAGCGAGATAGGATGGGCATGAGGGTTGCTTTTCCTTTTTGCTATTGCTAGCTTAGGGGGCAATTCCCCCATTGTAATGAGTGTGAGAGTTGTTTTCCTTCATTAAGTGATTCTAGCTTAGGGGGCAATTCCCCCACTTTATTTAGAGAGAAGGTTGCTTTCCTTCATTCAATATGCTAGCTTAGAGGGCGATTTTCCCATTGGATGTGCTTGGGAGCCTCGGGCCAGGTTGTGGGTGTGGTTCTAACTTGATGAGTGAGTTTAGCAGGGTAAGTTACCCTGGAGGTTCTATGAGCGTTGCAAATGAACGAAAGCCCATTAGGCTAGTGGCATATACCCTATTTTTTCTCCCCGTGCTAGCATGTATTCCTAGGATGTTGTGTGATAGGACGGGCAAAAGGGTTACTTTCCCTTTTTTCCTGTGTTATCTTAGGTGGTGATTCCCCCACAATATATAGAATGAGGGTTAATCTCTGACAAGTTCATTTTATATTTATTTATTATATCTTGTTTAGGTTGTTTTTTTGTTAGTCTTCCTATAGTTTTTGGATTTTAATTCATGCATTTTTTTTGTATTTTTGTAGGTGATTAAGGCTTTTATTTTGAAGGCCAAGTTCAAAGATTTTCAAGTTGAAAGCGTAAAAAAAAAAAAAAAAAAAAAAAAGCGCCTAGGCACCATAGGCAGTGCGGGAGGACAGAATGCTAGCATATTGGCACTATTTTTGGCGCCTAGGCGCTACGAACTTTGAAGCGTGAATTTGAGACGCGCACCCAAGGTTTTTTAGCCTATAAATACATCTCTTTATCAAATTTGAAGAGGAGAGGAGGGGGAGAACGAGAGAACGACGGCTGGATACTATTTTGGAGGATTCGAGTAACCGAACGGAGCGAGAGCGACGATTGGAAACTTGTGGAATCAACCAGATTTGTTTCTTTTCCCTTTCCCTTATCTTTTATTGGTTGTAATGACTTCAATAGTTTTCGTTAGGACTTTTATTGAGATTTTTAGTATAAACTAATTTACTCTTTCTAGAGCTTTGATGTAATCGCTATTCGAATCATATTCTTCCTAGTTAATAGTTGATATTTCAATTTCGTATTTGATTGTGAAAACTTTTCTGAGCGTAATGCATGTTTAGATTTGGCCACTCTTTGCATCGATTTCATGTCATAATTCGAGGTTGAGAGACAAGAATTGTTGATAGATCTGAATAGTTTTCCCTAATTTACACATGAGATAGGGATATCCTTGTGGATTTTGTTGCAATTTCGGTTCTACGTTTGTCATAATTGAATTGTTGGAATTGTCATAGAGATATAGACAATTTACTTTTCAATGAATATCGTTATTGCTTGAGATAGAATATCGAGTCTATAGGGTAAAACTTGCCAACAATCTAAAAATAAAATTTGCTTCAACTATTAATGAATGAAGAATAGGAAGAGATAACGGTGAAGTCATAGCTCTATAACCTATTGCAATTAAATTTAATCATCTGTTTTACGTTGTTAATTTTAGAGCTGTATTTCATTCTTTTGCTGTTAATTTTAATTTCACCTATCATAAATTATTCAGTCCTCAGATAAAATTGAAGCTTACGAATTTGGTAATTGATATCATTCATTCCCTGTGGAGAACGATACTAGTACCACACTACTATATTACTTGTAACGATTCGTACACTTGCGAATTCGAGCAACAATCTCCTTCATTTGGTATGCTAGTCTAGGGGCGGTTCTCCACCGTTTCGAGCATGAGGGTTACTTTCCTCTATTGCGTTGCACTAGCTAGAGGGGGCAATTCCCCCAAGATTGTAGGCGTGAGGGTTGCTTTCCTTCACTACATTAGACTAGTCTAGGTTACATGACTCGTAGGTATGGCACGAGGCTATACCAGAGAGGGGTGGGGCTTAGGGTAAGGTGAATGGGCACTTTGCTAAGGGATGCGAATGTTCGAGTTGAGCAAGAGCCTGTGAGTTAGGGCAGAGCTCTTTTATGTATGATTGTGAACTTTGGACCCTTAAGTGGGTTGTTTACTAAGGTATGTGACGGACGGGATGACTTAACAAGGCTATGGAGACACCACTGGAGTCCTTCCCTGTGTCTAGTATTTAATTTTTTTTATTTATTTTAGTTCTTGTTGCGTATTGGTCTATAAATCTTAAATTTTCTATAGTTTCCGTGTGTTTGATTAGAATCTCTTCGATTCTTGTGTCTGGTTGGTTGAACTCATCATATTTTATCGTAGTTTGGTGGATGTTGAGTGGTTTCTTTAAGATATAGAAGTGTTTTTATTCCTATCAGACCTTTGTAAATTTTTGTTTTCTTATAACTACGCCGTCATGCTGTCGAAATTTTGGGCATGAGCTGGGTAACTCAGTCGTGCTTCCGCATTTTGTCTATTGTGTAAAGTAGAGTTGTTACAAGTTCCCTTAAGTGCTAATTTCGGGACTTGAACAATTGGTCCCCACTCTTTCATTGGCCCGAGAGGAACTTTGTTTATGGTTGGATCATAGACAAATTGTTCATTAGAGGATCACTAGTACTTAAGGTGCAAGATGTAATTATAGGGGTAAAACAGACTTTTGACCCAGCTATAATTACGACCAACTAGTGAAGGATCGACTTGCATATAGTGATTATATCTATGGACACAACTTGTCCTACAGTGCATAAGAGTGCAACTCCAGGTCTATAGTGGAGTGACCCTAGAGTTAATGAATGAAAATTGATTAATTAAATAGTTTAATTAATTGATTTTGTATCATTGGAGATTGTAATCTGTATGTCCATAATGTCCCATTGCTAGCTCATAGTAATACTAAAAGATCAATTTAGTTGAAAGAAAAATTTGAAATGTTCAAATTAATATTTAATTTGAAGTATTTAAATTAATATTTAATATATTATATATATTAAATATAAAAGAGAAAAATATATTTATTGTATTTGATACATTAAATATTAAAATAATTAATGTATATTAGATACATTAAAGAAAATATATTTATAAAATTTAAATAAAATTCAAATAAATAAACATTGTATGAGATTTGAATGAGATTCAAATAAGTATAGGATATATTTTAATATATTAGATATTAAAATATAATATTTTAATTATGGTAAAGATTTGCACTTAGTCTCTATAAATAGGACCATTGGGTTGAGTCATTAGATACAAAACACACATCTCCTCAATAGAGAATTAGAAATTTCTCTCTAGACTTTTTCCTCTCCAATCCCTTGTGGATTTTCTTTCGAGAGGCTCTCATCCTGTATTTGAGTCATAGCCAGAAAGACTTTGTGAAGGAGATAAATACCCGCCTGAAATATCTCCATAATTACTCCAAGTATGTTTTGCTTAATCTTATTTTTAGTTTAATTTTAAATAAAATCAAAGACATTCCAATGCTTCTGCTGTGAACGAATAATTTATTCCTATCAATTGGTATAAGAGTAATCTTTGATTTTTATAGAGAATTAAAATTGTGTATGGTGGATATTTTAATTTTTCATATATGTGATACATGTGGTTTGTAAATTGATTGTTTAGGCTATTTGGCATATAGATTTAATGCTTTGATTAGATCAATTGTAAACCCATAAAGGTTAGTGTATTTTTTTTTCTCATATATTCCTTGCGTTTGGAGAAAGAACTTTAGAGAGAATGTTGTTCCTCGATTATTGACGTTTCAAGGATAATATAAATATGCAGACTTGGATCTTCAATTGACTTAAGGCATTCGATTGTCGGCGACGTGGACTTCAACTGAGATCGGTGAACAAGATGGTGAAGACATATTACTTTAAGTGATTTTGCAAGCCAAGAGCATATATTAAAGGTTTGTTATGCTTCAATGTGATTGGAGCATTGCAAAATGACAAATCTCAATGGATTTTTTCACAAGTACTGCAGATTCAATGGGCAATTAGTGGATGGATACTTGAATTTGTTTCATCACCAGAATTTTAAATTGATTTTCCTTTGGTTGGAAGCGGTGTTTGATTTTAATTGATGGGTATTTATATATTTTCCAATTAAATCCAACAAACTGCTTTGTGGATTTAAATTTATATGTGCTAGTGTGAACATTCAAGCAACACGCAAGAAATCGATGGTGGATGATTTGAGATTTTGCCGGCAATAATCAAAGACTTAAGCATGTAGTGTGAGATGGTCTTTTAATTGATTAAACACTAATAAGTTATGTCAGTCCTTAAATCAAAATTTAGGATTTCAAACTTAAATTTTCTTCATTTAAAAAGGGAAAAGGTTATGTCTTGGATTTGAATTATTTTCAATTTTTTAAAATATGCCAAATATGTCGGTCAATTTTGCTTTTGTTTAATTTAATTATACATGTTGATGTATTTTTAAATTATTTTCATTATTGTATAAAGTATGCCATTTAGATTAAAATCCCACCATAGGTTAAGCATGATCATGCATCTTAATTTTTTTTAATATAATTGTTATATTTGAAAATTTTGATTAGGATATTTCCTAATAGAATTAAGATGCTTTCCTAATTAGTTTATTTTTTTTTATATCTTTGAGTATAATTGTCATATTTGGAAATTGATTGGAAAATTGAATTAGGATATTTGCTTTCTTAAATGGAATGCGTGTTTACTAGATAAGATTAGGATTTTTATTTATTAAAGATATTCTTGATTATTGTTTAAAATAGTTTAAATTTAGTTCATTTATTTGTTTCTAATTGGATTAGAATTTAGTATAATCTTTTAATTTAGTTTTAAAGGGTTTTAAATGGTAGACTTTCAAGATTATCCATTAAGTGAATTAGTTTTTTTAATAGGATTAAAAACATGGCTTAAAATCACTTAGGTTCATTAATATAGTAATTAATAGTTAATTAAAAATTAATGAATTTGAAATAAAAATTGACTATAAGGGTACTCTGTCTATGTAAGGTTTTGTCTAGACTGAGGTATTTAAGGTGATTGAAACAGAACACCTCTAACTGGGAACTAACCTGGGAGTTGAATTAGTCAAATTTTATTTTATTTCATTAACATAGTGCGATTAGTTTTTAAATAGTTTAATAAACTTGATAATTCACATTAAAGTCAATCTAACCAACATAAGGGGTTATAAAAGGATAGTTTGGGAACTTAGATAAATGAGATTAGCCTAATTTGTCTAAGTAATAGAAAATCCTATTGCAAAAAACTTGGTGGGAGAAGGAAATTTGTCAACATATCCTACGGTCTCTATCATTGATTCACAACATGAGATTCATGCGGGGCCTCATGGCTGCTTTTGGACCGTCCTCCCTACGGAAGGTGTTTGCCTGAGTCAATATCAGGGTGGATCTTTTGAGAAAGTATTTCAAAATAGTAAGTGAGAGAAGGAAATATGTCAAACATATCCTACGGTCTCCATCATTAGTTCACATTGTGAGATTCATGCGGGACCTCGTGGGGGCTTTTGGACTGTCCCCCTACGAAAAGTGTTTGCATGAGTCAATATCAGGGTGAAGTCCTTATAAGGATAGGATTGTAGTTTTGTTTCCAATACTTGACCTACCCTACGGCGGCACTTGTTGGGATAAAACTACGGGATCTAAAATCATGAGTCACACTAACAAATAGTTCATTAAGGTTGCTAATGATGTCATTGACCAAACTAATGGTAACTAAATATTATAGGAATAAGAGTTATTCTGGTATAATACTTGATTGAGATTGTCTAAGTTTAGTGAATGAACACTTGACCTACCCTACGACAACAACTGTTCTAGCTCATTAAAGTACCATAGCATTAGAAATGATTTGTAGGGTTAATTTTTCAAATCGTTTGATTTCTATGCTAAAATGGAATGAATAATTGATTGCGTGATGTTAAATAATATATTTTATATATTTCAATATTATGACTATTTCTCTCAATTTTAATTTTATTACTGATAATTCAAAATTGAAAAAATTTTATTACTTGAAAAAGTAACGTTAACACTATAATGACAGTGTAAAATTTTAAATTTGTCTGTATTGAGAAATGTTCTCAAAACCTATTGCTAATGCTATTCGAATTGTTTGTGATACACATGATTAATAAATCAAAAGTAAACGAAATAGTTTGTACATATCTCCGAGTAAACATGTTAGATGTCAAGTTTAGAAGATAAAGAAAATGACAACAACATATGAGATGTTGAAGTTCATAGAAGTTAAATTTAGATAATTGTCTAAATATCTCAAATTTGAGTATTACAAAATTCCAAGAAAACAAACCAAATGACTAAAGTTATATAAAAGGAAATAATTTCTAAATTAGTCAGGACAGTCACAATGTGAGAAATTTTTGAAATACCTCTATGGAAAGAATAATACAATGAAAGTAAATTTGATTTACTACATTTTTGGTGTAGAATAAATAACGCTATCTAGATAGTTGATACAAGATCAACTATCAAGATTTATTTTTTATTACGTTTAATATGTAATTCTTGGAAAATACTTAATATGTAGAATAATTTCTACAGGTTGGCACCAGGAAGCCCATCTCAGTTAGTGTAGTGGGAGACATTAATATCTCATTAAGTAAAGATTGTTACTTCATTCTGAATATGGTGTTTTTAGTAACCATAAGAGAAATTTAATTTCTCGAACTTTATTACTAAAAAGTTCATATATTATGAATTACTTTGAAGTATTAAAGTTTATATTTTCAAAATTATATGAAAATACATTCAACTGAAAGTAAGAACAGTTTGTATATGTTAAAATATTGACATATACTATATTACAAAATACTGGGATATTCAGGATTATAGAATCCATAATAGAAAGACATTGTTTTCTCCTAAAAGATGATACTTGACTTTGACAGTTAAGGTTGATTAACATCAACTTGAATAAAATGAAAAGACTAGTAAGAGGTAACTCTCTAAAAGTTAGTTAATTACTTTACATGTCTGTAGATCTTACCTTTCATGTAAGATAATCATTGGACATTTTATTGGATAAGGCTACAAGACCAAAGAATACTTTGGGCTTACACATTTTGACCTAAGTTGTCTGGTGAATGTAAATGCCAAATAAAGTCATGAATATTTCATTACTCTAGTTGATGATCATTCAAGGTACAAGTATCTTTACCTAATATAATACCACATAAGTCTAATTTTTTTTTGAAAAGTTCAAGAAAATTAAGGCTAAAGCTAAAAATCAATTAGGTAAGTCTATTAAGACATTAAGATCAGATCATAATAGAAAGTATAGGAACCTTACAAAATAAGACTAATTAATGGAAATGGGTTTTTATTTTAAATACCAAGTACATTTATGTGAAAATTGTACTGCAAAAGAGAAATAAAACTGTGTTGGACATGGTCTGTGAGTTACACGTCATTATAAGACTCTGGTTAGCATATGCAATAGAGATTGTATAGTGAACATTATTCCCTCAAAAAGTGTCTACAAGACAATTAATAATTTTGAGATTATAGAAGAGTAATAAAGCTAGTTTACAACACTTCACTATTTGGGAAAGTTAAGCTTACATGCTGAAACAAGCCTAAAAAGACTGTATATGTTCAAAGATAAGCCTAAGTGTAGGCCACCCCTAAGGAGTACAAAATGGTCTTTTATCTAGTCCTAAAATGAATAAGGTATTTGTATGACAAATATCATTTTTATAAGGAATATCAAATAAAAGACTACAAGCCTTTAATAAGGTGAGATAGTATTAATAAACTAGTTCCAAGTAAAGCCACTAAATAGCTAACAAAAGTTGTTAACAATTTAATTACATTGTAATGGGAGAGTTATGAGATGACTCAACCTTTACAAAGACTTAATTGAAGCCCAAATTGTCATATTAGATGACAAAGTTGAAGGTTTATTGCCCTCAAAGTGCGACTAATGGCAAAATGGTTAAACCTAATAGGAGAACGTAGACTGCGAGTAAACTTTCTCATCTGTTGTCATACTGAAGTTTGTAAGCATTATTTAATTCATTATTGCATATGGGATATGAAAAATGAATGTTTAGAATTATTTTATGAAAAGATATTTTAGATAATACATCTACACAAATCAATCAGAGAGGTTTATTTTCAAATATCAAAAGCAAAAGGTTTGCGAAATAGTAAAGGTTCATTTATGAAATGAATTTTATAATTAGATATTTGAATATAAGGTTTGATAAAAGTATCAAAACATATGGCTTTGGATAAATATTAATAAAGCTTGTATAGACAAGAAAATTATTAATTGCTTAGTGGATTTTTTTTCATGTTTTATGTTGATATGATATTTTACCCATTATGAATGATGTAAGATTTCTATCTAACATAAAAAGTTGACTAAGTAACTAATTCCAAATGAGTGATTTGGAATGACTTGATATATTTTATATGGCCAAAATGAAGATTTTAAGGACAAAATGTTAACTTTGTCTCAAACATCTTATATTGACAAAATAGTTTAATTAATTAATTTTGTATCATTGGAGCTTATAATCTATAGGCCCTCTTGCTAGCTCATAGTAACACTAAAAGATCAATTTAGTTGAAAGAAAAAATTGAAATGTTCAAATTAATATTTAATTTGAAGTGTTCGAATTAATATTTAATATATTATATATATTAAATATAAAATGGAAAAATATATTTATTGTATTTGATACATTAAACATTAAAATAATTAATGTATATTAGATACATTAAAGAAAATATATTTATAAAATTTGAATAAGATTCAAATAAATAAATATCGTAGGAGATTTGAATGAAATTTAAACAAGTATAAGATATATTTTAATATATTAGATATTAAAACATAATATTTTAACTACGGTAAAGATTTGTCCTTGGTCTCTATAAATAGGACCCTTGGGTTGAGCCATTAGATACGAAACATACATATCCTCAATAGAGAATTAGAGAATTCTCTCTAGACTTTTTCCTCTCTAATCCCTTATAGATTTTCTTTCAACAGGGTCTCACAAGCCTTGATATTGTGTTCCAGTCATAGCCAGGAAGACTTTGTGGAGGAGATAGAGACCTGCCTAAAATATCTCCATATTTACTCCAAGTAAGTTTGCTTAATCTTATTTTTAGTTTAATTTTAAATAAAATCCAAAGATGATCCAATGCTTCCACTACGGATGAAGAGCCTATCAAGTACTACAACAAGCAATAATCAGAAGTAGAAAAAACTTTAAAATAAAACAAGGAATTTAAAAGCAGAACAGCTCTACGATCCTAGGGAACTAGGAGACGGTCCTCCATAGCCTAGCCAAGCCAATGCCTCATTCCACGCACCTCCAGAGTCTACTGGCCACCTGAAAGGGAAAACAAGGTAGCATCGAATGAGTATAAAAATACTCAGTAAGTAATCCACTTAAAATTCAAGGCTCACAGTCCACCTCAAAACCTTTCAGGCTCCTGATTTTACTCCAGTTCTACACTCTCTTAGCTAAGTGACCACCTAACCCACCCCCACCTACGATATAGTCTCATTACTAAACCCTAGAGCCATGTTTCTGATCTGTAGGGCTTCATCCCCACTGCTAGCATATAGTAAGAAGGTCTACAACCCTCAAGCCATACCTCAAAAGCCCACCGGCCCTCTGGCTAGCCTCTGCACTGAACGACACATCCTCTATGCCATCACATGTTAGGGTACACAACCCACTAGCTAGTATCTACAATGAAGGGCACCTCCTCCACGCCATCACAAAACGGGGTACATAACCCCCTAACTATCACATCACACAATCATCAAGGCAAGCATGCTCCAGGTGGGGTAGTAAGTGTCACTAGCCTAAAGTTCCTAAGTCATTCCCTAACCCTACCAAGGTTCTCAAGATCTTGATCTATGCATGCCAAAATCATTTAGCTCACAACTTTAAGCCCCAAACCCACATCCCACATGCGCAGACAATTTCCAACTTAAGATGAATTTCAGAATTAACCACCCAATATTACATACTCCATAATTGTATTTTAGGAATGCTATAGAAATTTGCATTCTTTTCCAACATGGTCCAAAATTAAATAATAATTCAAAAAGAGGTTTAATAAAAAAGTTACTTACCTCAAGGCAGAAATAAATTATAATATCTCAAGCCCAAAATCTTTTTCTGAAAAATATAAGCACCACATAACAATAATACAACAACTCATAAATTAACACAATTAAATTTTAATAATTTAACCAAGGACTCCATACTTAATTTTTGGGGGTTTGATTTAAACAAGTGGTGAAAACCTCACATTTCCAATTTTCTGGACAATAAGGGCTCGTTTGATAACATTCTTGTTTCCTGTTTCTTATTCCTGTTTCTCATTTTTTAAGAAACAGACATGTTTGATAAACCATCATGTTTCTTGTTTCTAAATTTTTTAGAAACGTTTCTAAAAAAATGGCAGATTTTGAGAAACTTCAAAAAGTAGTTTCTCAAATTCTATTTCTGTTTTTTTTCCCGGTTTCATGCATATATTCTTATTTATCTTTTTACCCATCTCTCACCTCTCTCTTTCATTTTATTTTTTTTCTTTTAATACTTTTTAATCTTTTTGTTTTTTTCTTCTTTTTTATTTTTATTTTTGATTTTTTTCTTTCTATTTGTTCTCTATCTTTCATCATAATCTTTTTTCTTTTAATAGTTCATTACCTTTTTTTTTCTCTTTTCATTTTTACTTTTCTCTTTTCATTTATGTTTTTCTCTTCTCTCTTATTTTCTTATTTTCTTTTACTTTACATTAACGAGCTTATAGTTATTACTTTCTATTTAATTCTCTATTATTTTTCCTTTTGGTACGATTTTATTTTTTTATTAAATAAATAAACTAATAATGTATTTCATGTTTACCATTAAATGTAAAAAAATATATACATTCTCTCTCTTTTTCGGATTTTACTTGCGTATATTATTGACTAATGCATTTTTAAAGAAAAAAATAAACTTTATTATTAAATTAAAGAAATGTGGGTATGTTCGATTGTCTGGCCTTAGATAATTTAAAAATTCGTCTAATTGAACTAACTCTTGTAAGTAAAAATCGTTCAAGGTGAATTGATTGAAGTGAGAAATAACATTGCAAATCAAATTTGAACAACATTTGAAGGATAAAATTTATTATTATTATTATTAATATTATTATTATTATTATTATTATTATTAATTAGGTGTTGGACCTTAATAAAATACTATAACCTCTTTATAGTTATTTTATATTTATTTTAATGCATGTTATATGTTTTATTATAGTATATGTACTAAATTTTACTTCTACCAAAAAACAAGAAACGAGAAACAAAAATAGTTATCAAACATGTTTCTATTTTTAGTTTTTAAGAAACAGAAACGAGAAACGAGAAACGAGAAACAGAAACGAGAAATGAGAAACGAGAAACGAGAAACGAGAAACGAGATCGTTATCAAACGGGGCCTAAAATAGCTTCTTGGAATTTGTGATCAATCACCCAAATCCCAACCTTGGCCTTCCTTACAGTGGTTAACCTTCAATTCAATTCCAACAAATCTAAGGGTAAAAAATTATAAAACGCCCCTAAATTCTCACAGAAGGCATAATTATACAACCAAATTAAAACCCAACAATAAGGGACCTTACTGTATTATTAACTTATAACAAAGCTAACTTAATCTTACCCTTTTGGTGTTGTACAGTAGCTTAAAATGCCTCTATGTCATCCCAAATGGCCTCTAGTTGAGATGAATTTCCTAGACTTGAATCCAGATAATTTGAGTCAATTTAGATGACCACTAATAATTAAATTGATCTATGGAAATTCATAAATCCAACCTAAACAGTGTCGAACTTGTTAGGGACAACGACCCTCGACATATCTCCACAATGGTATGATATTGTCCACTTTGGGCATAAACCCTCATGGCTTTGCTTTTGGTTCCTCCAAAATGTCTCATGCCAATGGAGATGGTGTTCCTCACTTATAAACCCACGATCTTCTCCTTATCTAGTCAATGTGAGACTTTGGTTTCACTCCCAACAATCCCAACAATCCTCCCCTCAAACAAAGTACCACCTCGAGCCTCCCTTCAAATAGTCATCCCTCCGAATTACACTTGAGAAAATTACTGACAACTCCTCACTGGAGTATACTGTGGTGTCAACTCCTCACTGGAGTACACCACGCTGTCAACTCTTCACTAGAGCACACAATATTCGAATGCTCAACCACGGATTCACTATGACTATGTCTTTGAGGCTCGCCTTCTTTGTTTGATACCTGAGGATTCTACTGACATTGTTAAGTTTGGGGCCTGGCTTATAGTTAATTTTCATTCATTAACTATAGGTCACTCCACTATAGACCTAGAGTTGCACTCTTATGCACTATAGGACAAATTGTGTCCATAGATATAATCATTACATTCAAGTCAATCATTCACGAGTTGTTCGTAATTACAGTTGGGTCAAAAGTCCGTTTTACCCCTATAATTACATCTTGCACCTTAAGTACCACTGATCCTCTAATGAATAATCTATTTATAATCTAATTATAAACTAAGTCCCTCTCGGGGCCAGTGAGAGGGTGGGGCCCCATTGTTCAAGTCCCAAAATCAACACTTAAGGAAACTACTCATCTGCTTACCCTATATGGGAAGGAGTGAGTTTCATCTTGTGAGATTATGTTCCCAGCTCCCTATTTGGTCAAGTCCCCAAAATGGTAGGCATATTGAATCGGCTACAAAAGCCACTCTCATCCATGCAAATCAAAGGACAAGCCCTCACAGGTAGGAGTTCATAACTCACTCAGGATTAAGATCGAGTCGCATATGATCATCTTGATGAAATATTAATCTTCTTAATTAACAGATTTATAAAGAAAAATTAAATATTTCGTGGTCTAGTCTTACACAAACTCATTGTATAAGATACCCCCACTCACATGCCTCCACATGAAAGATTTGGATCAAATCATTTGTAACTATTACAAAGTGGGTCGTATCAATAGTGCGACCAGGATAAGACACCTAATCTTATCCATATACTATGACCCTTTAGGTTAATTCATGAACATAATCCTCCCATATGTCAACCACATACAGTTCAAGATTACACTAATAACCTTAGATTTTTCATATAATGGATAATATTATATTGCAAATAAAATAATCAAAATTATTATTAATTATTAAATAAATCATTAATTACGAGGTTTTAGGGCATAAATCCCAACATAATCTTACCCAAACAAGGTCGAAATGTGGTTGTACAGTATTTATTTGATTCCAAATAAGCGATATGGCCTCCACGCGCGATTAGTTTCCTAAACTCGAATCCAAAACGCTTTTGGTTAATTTTAAATGGCCACCAATAAATAATTAGCCTCATAAAACTCAATAATTTCGTCTTAAACAGTGGTGAAATCTTACCGAATCAAAACGAGGTTGTACAGTGCCGAAACCCACTGAAAACAAACCCCTTGTTGTTTATGCAACTCGAGAGGAAGAGGGAGCGCATCATCCGGTGATCTATCGTGAACGACGACTAGATGGTGACGGGGTGTCGGGTCAAGCAGAGGTGGCAGATCCGAAAAGTCGGCGTGGCTGTACGGCGATACAAATGCTGAAGGCTAGCGAATCTGGGCAACGTTGGAGGACGGAGATGGCTTTCGACAATGGGCGTGCGTCTGGTGTGGTCGATGAGCAGCGCTCCGGTGAGAGGAAAAGGCCAGCGACATATACCTTTTGTGCGTGAGGGAAGATGAAAAAAAAAATGAAGAGGGTGGGGGCGTCGGTTTACGATTCGAAGGGAGATATATGTATGTATGTATATATATATATATATATATATATATATGTATGTATGTATGTACGTACGTAGATACATACATACATACATACATACATATAGGGGAGAGAAAGGAGGAACTAGAATTGACTTTTCCCTTTTTTTCTTTCCTTTTTTTTTTCTTTTTCAAATCCATAACCACCACAACAAACCAATCCCCTTTTTGCAATTTATCCACCTTCAAACTCAAATCCAATTTATTCAAATTCAACTTAAATAATCTTATATAACATTTAATTCTAATAATGACCAAATAAAAAATGTCGAGCATTACAACATTCCCTACTAAAGAACTTTCGTCCTCAAAAGTTCCTAGCTTAGATAAAGTTCAGGATAAAAGGCTCGCATTTCATCTTCCCGCTTCCAAGTCGCTTTCTCGACCTGATGGTTCCGCCAAAGCACTTTGACCAGATCAATTTCTCAATTACGTAGAGTCTTTTGGTCCCTTGCTAGGATTTGCACTGATTTCTCTTTATAGCACAAGTTCTCATTCACTCGCAATGGCTTATAATCAACCACATGCGACAAATCTGGCACATACTTCTGTAGCATCGACACATGAAAGACATCATGAACTGTGGAGAGAGTAGGTGGCAAAGACAAATGATAAGCCATAAGGCCAATTCACTCCTATATCTCAAATGGCCCGATAAACCTAGGACTCAGTTTCCTCCTCTTACCAAATCTCAAAACTCCTTTCATCGATGCCACTCTCAGGAACACGTAGTCATCGACTAAAAACTCCAAGTCTCTTCGCCTCGTGTCGGCATAACTTTTCTGTCTACTCTGTGCAGTTAGCATCCTAGCCCTAATCTTCTAAACTACCTCATTCGTGACCTAACTCAGCTCGGGTCCCAACAACTTGCGTTCACCAACTTGACCCCAGTACACAAGGGACCTGCACCGCTTCCCATAAAGAGTCTCGAAGGGTACCATACCAATAGTTACATGATAACTGTTGTTATAAGCAGATTCCATCAAATGCAGGTATGTATCCCAACTTCCTACAACGTCCAACATACAAGCCCGCAACATATCCTCTAGGGTCTGATTCAACCTCTCAGTTTGCCCATGAGTCTAAGGATGAAAAGTTGTGCTAAAATTACATTCCGAGCCCAAGGTTCTTTGAAAGCTCAACCAAAAGTTCAATGTTAACCGAGGGTCCCTGTCTGACACAATCTTCACCGAAATCCTGTAAAGCCTGATTACTTCCTCCATATAAAATTGTGCCCACTTCTCAATTGTATAAGTAGGCCTCCTTGGCAGAAAATGAGTTCACTTGGTCAATCTGTCAATGGTTAGGTGAACTTTGGGTGAAGAAAAGTAAATAAATACATTCAACCCCAATGCAAGTGCACACTGTTGATGCAAGTAATAAAACATGAGTATTCCTGAGTATCGATCCCATAAGGAACGATGTAATAAAAATATTGTAAAAACAACAACATAAATAGAATTGCAACTTGAAAATTAAAAGTGAAAAAATAGATTTTGGGTTGGTGTGAAATAGCAATGTAAATATAGTCAAAATGCAAAAAAGGATTGCATAATCAAAATTACAAAAAAAAATTGCAAAAACAGATTGCAAAAACGAATTTGTAAAATCAAAATTGCAAGAAATGTAAAATAGAAATAAAGATGCAAGGAAAATTACTCAATGAGGGAAGATGAGGCTCAAGTATGTCATTGCCTTAAGTTGTATATTGCAAAACCAAAATTGCAAATCCAACCTACTCTACACACAATTGTAAACCAAAATTGCCATTCCTATTCACCTTGAAACTAGGTTTTAGGAGACTAGTGAGTGACGTATATGTCTATAGTCTCTCTATCTTAGATCATTTGGCTCAACAATTTTATGAGTTTTGGAGTCTTTAATCCCTATGTCTAGGGTAAACAATTGGTTTATGTCTAAGCTTTTGTCTCCATCATTTGTGCGAATCTGCTTAATTATTACTAACCTTGTCAGCATTAGAGCCAAGCTTAAGTTGCTACCCTAGTTGATCAATCTAGGATCTCAATGACATTTTATTCGACACACGCAAAAACGTCTTAGGGAATTCACATCCTTGAACCCCCTAAGAAGTTTAGCTCATAATTAATGTAAAAATATCACAACAAATTCTAGAAATAAAATCCATGCTAGAAGAATTACTTAAAAGCCTATTTGCAACAAAAAACAACTATTGGAAATAAAGACAACTTGCTATTGTACTCAAAATTGAAGATGAAGAATAAATAGCATCAATTAACAGCCCTTAATTCAAAAACAAGCCTCTGGACAAAAACCCATAAAAAAATTCCAGAAAAAAACATCATTCAATTGCTTCAACAATTTAAACTCAATTCAAAAGCTTAATACAATAGGTGAGGAACAAAATGAATGAAAAATTACAACCCAAAGGACTAAAAAATAGAAATCGAATTCAAACTAAACTAGGAACAAGCTAGAATGAATAAAACTTGAACCAAACCCGTTATTTCCCTTAGATTTCAAATGATTCAATCCCAACTATTACTAGGAAAGAATGAATCATTACAAAATAATTTTTTATTTGGATTGGATCAAAAAAATCAAGGAAGATCAGAACAAAAATTCTTAGCAAACCTCAGCCAAAATGGAGGAAAAACAGAGAAACACCAAGAACAAAAACCCACGGAAAAAAACCTTCGTTATGCTCCAAAATATCCACCGCTTTTGTGTTTCCTTTGCTCTCCTTTTATGGTCTTCCATTAGAGTTGATAACCCAATCAATTTCGTCCATAATCCACCCATTTTGTGCAAGAATCAAGCACTTTCAAAATTTGGGTTTCATTGATTTTTTTCCTTTCTTGCGTTTCTCATACTTCTGCATATTGCAAAATCGATTGTGCAGTTTTGATTTTGCAATTTCTAAATTTTCTGCACAAAAGAAACTCTTCTTATTTTATCTTTCTCTTTTCCTCATTCTTTTTTTCACATGCGCTTCTCACAAGTTATTGATGTTTTTTAAACATTTACCAAATTTCTCCTATGATTTCTAAAGCAAAGCAAGTAGATTTTAAGCTTATGAGCATTAAATAAGCCTTAATTCTAAGGCTTATCACACCCCTAAACTTAAGATATTGTTTGTCCTCAAGCAATTAGAAAACAAATAGCAACATACACAAGCAAACATTTCACAAAATGATTTCAAATGGTGTTTTTGAAAAAAAGAAAATGTTGTGTTTCAGGAGAGGTCTCAAACTCTTAATACTTTACACAATTCCAAGATTTTCTCACATAAAACTTTTACTTTTCTTTTTCAAGATAAAACATTCTTATGTAGACCCACGTATTATGCTTATCCTACCTACGTCATAGTCGTAGAGTCTAGGGTGATCTTCTTTGTTCAACAAGCTAAGCTCACTCACATTACAAGCATTTTTCTTTCTCCCTCGAACTTATTTAAAGATGCTGCTATATCTCTTTTTTTTTTCTTTTTTCTTTTTTTTAATGAGAGTCTTACTGCCACTTGTACCTTTGTTCTAACTTACTAACACTTTGTGGTGAAAGTAGTTGATTATGAGCACAAGTCACTGCTAAGACTGTTTTCACATACTCACTTCCTAAGTTAACCTTTCATGCAAAGGAAATCATGGGTGTCATGATTGCCTCTGGTTACTCAGTTAACTCTAGAAGGAGTATCTTTTTTTTTTTTTTGAGTCCCAGCAGCTGTTAGAACAACATAATATTACAACAACATACTATTACAAAAATTTTACAACAACATATTATTATAATGGTAGTATTACAAAACTCACCCCTCAAACTTAAATGGGTCAATGTCCCCATTGACTATGAACTAGAAGAACAGGGGTTGAGGTACATATTTGGGTCACTAAACTTGCTAAGCATCGTAGCTAAACTCTCCTAAGTTCATTAGATGGGATAAACACATGGGAAGTTTGGGTTCGAATGTTTTATGGAAAAAAAGAATTTATCAAGTTTTATGATCTTGAAAACTCGAAGTTGTGTGTAAAAGCACTTGAAGGTTGAGAAAGCTCAAGGTATCCTCATCAAGAGCTTTTTAACAAGACACCAAAGAAAATAATTTGCAAACTTATTTTTGGAACATGATTTTACTGGCATGCTTGTGCGAGGTGTAGACTTTTTTTTTTTTTTTTTTTATAGAAAGTATGCTAAAAAGTAAACACAAACAAACAACAAACACAACAAACAAGACTAACAAAACAAATCAAAGAAAGCATATAAATCTAGTCTAATCAAAGAAAGTAAAGATAGAGTTGAACAAAGAACTTCCCCAAGGCCTCAGAAACGATGTTCTCACTAAGAATGCTTTTCTCGTCCCTCTCACAAGCGTACGCCTGACAACCATGTCCTGCTTCTTTATGTGAGCGAGCTTAACTTTGAATTGTGCATAGGAGGAGACAAATGAGTTGAATGTAGTTGTGGTGAAGATGCAATTTCAACTTCCTATGAGACCTTAGCTAGCTCTTCTTCAACTATTGGTGGCGGTATTGAGGATTGGTCGGATTGTGTCCCAGATGCGAGTACCTTTTATTTTGGCTCTAATTTTGCGGTCGCAAACTAGGTTACAACTTCCTCTTTTATTTTCTTACTTACTCTTTTTCCTAAAACTCAAAAGTAGATCATCAAAAAGTTCATGCACTTTAAGCAAATAAGAAATTTTTTTAATGAATTTCAAATTAAAGTTTGATCAATTCAACTCCCAGGTGAGTCCCCAGGTAGAGGTGTTCCCTAACGGTCAACTTAAGTACCTCAACCTAGACAGGACCTGCCTTAGACAGAGTTCCCTCTTGATCAAAACTCTTCATTTGAATTCATGTCCCCATCATCCACACCCAAAATATATATATATTTTTTTGTTTTAAATAAGATGAAAGAAAAGATAAACTTATCTTATTCCTGTATGGAGGCCGCAACCATGTTCTTTCATTTTGCACCTATGTCTCAATGTTAGACGAGATTTTAGTCGTAGTTGAGGTGCTTTGATCACAATAGACTTTGATGACTCAAGAGATTTATGTGTCTTTGGAAGTAAAAATTGTGGGTGCAATCCGTGTAGCATACTGCATGTTGCCATTCTTCATGCTTTCTTTCTACATGCCTCTTTATTTAGTATTTTCTGCAAGCCGCAATTAGCGAAAGCAAGGCATTCCAGTGTCGGAAACACCTTGGATGTCAATTACTGTGAAATTACGACCACATAGCTCACTACAATTTCCTTTGGTGGTTCATTCTCTTCTTGAGGTAGTTCTTCTTTGGTCTCTTCTCTCCCTTCTGGCTCTTTAATGTTGTCAAGTGTTAGAGCACTTATTGCTTTTATTGGGAGTTCAAGGTCTTGAAATTTTGATTCAGTTCTAAGTGTCACCACCACGCATTATTTTTTATCTTCTTGTTTTGAAGTCTCTATGTCCTCGAGCAAGATTCCTTGGGACCTGTTTTGTAATTCATCATCTATTTGTTCCACCTTAATTTTCGAACTCCGTAGAGACGTGGTTTGTTCTTGAATCACAATATTGTTCTTTGCCCTATATTCTCTCACAAGCTATTTAATGCTAGGCTCTTTTGGAATCATTTTCCATTGCTGGAAACACTGGTATTGATGTTGAATAAGGATTATAAGAACAATTTTCAAATAAATGACTTCCTTTTCAATAAACACAAGAAATAGAAGAGATAGGATTAAAAGAAGCTATGAGATTTCCCATCATCAAAGTTTCCATCATATAGCTTAATGATGAAGCATGTGCGTTCAATGCTGCAATGATGTCTTCTTCCATCTTGTGAATTTTCTCAAGAAATCAACCCTATGTTGTGTCTTTCTCCTCTTGCAATTTCCCTCCCTCAACAAGTGAAATTGAGCTCCTCCTACAATAGGAGAAATTGTAGTTGCAATCTCCTCTTACAATTTTTGCTAAAACAAAATTTTTGTTAAAACTGTCATTCCCCGGCAACGACGCCAAAAACTTGGTCGGGTGAACTTTGGGTGAAGAAAAGTAAATAAATACGTTCAACCCCAGTGCAAGTGCACACTATCGATGCAAGTAATAAAATATGAGTATTCCTTAATATCGATCCCAAAGGGAACGATGTAACAAAAATATTATAAAAACAACAACGTAAGTAGAATTGCAACTTGGAAATTAAAAAGTGCAAAAATAGATTTTGGGTTGGTGTGAAATAGCAATGTAAACAAACGTCAAAATGCAAAAATACATTGCATAATCAAAATTGTAAAAACAAATTACAAAACAAATTGCAGGAACAGATTGCAGAAACAGATTGCAAAAACGAATTTGCAAAATCAAAATTGCAAGAAATGTCAAATAGAAATAAAGATGCAAGGAAAATTACTCAATGAGGGAAGATGAGGCTCAAGTACGTCATTGCCCTAAGTTGTAAATTGCAAAACTAAAATTGCAAATCCAACCTACTCTACACACAATTGTAAACCAAAATTGGTACTCCTATTCACCTTGAAATTAGGTTTTAGGAGATTAAGTGAGTGACGTATATGTCTATAGTCTCTCTATCTTAGATCATTTGGCTCAACAATTTAATTAGTTTTGGAGTCTTTAATCCCTATGTTTAGGGTAAAGAATTGGCTAATGTCTAAACTCTTGTGTCCATCACTTGTGCGAAATCTGCTTATCAGTAACCCTGTCGGTATTAGATCCAAGCTTAAGTTGCTCCCCTAGTCGATCAATCTAGGGTCTCAACGACGTTTTATTCAACACACGCGAACAATTGAAATATAAGCCTGATTTTCATTGTAATTTAGGCTAGATTTACTTCTTAGGGAATTCACATCTTTTAACCCCCTAAGAAGTTTAGCTCATAATTAATGTAAAAATATCACAACAAATTCTAGGAATAAAATCCATGCTAGAAGAATTACTTAAAAGCCTATTTGCAACAAAAAAAATAAATAAAGAAAATAAAGATAGGTTTATGTTTTACTCAAAATTGAAGATGAAGAATAAATAACATCAATTAACAACCCTTCATTCAACAACAAGCTTCTGGAAAAAAACCCATAAAAAAAATTCTAGAAGAAATATCATTCAATTGCTTCAACAATTTAAACTCAATTTAAAAGCTTAAAAGAATAAGTGAGGGACAAAAAGCATTAAAAATTAAATCCAAAGGACTAAAAAATAGAAATTGAATTCAAACTAAACTATGAGCAAGTTGGAATGAAGAAAACTTGGACCAAACCCTTTGTTTCCCTTAGATTTCAATCGATTCAATCCAAACTATTTCTAGGAAAGAATAAATCATTACAAACCAAACTTTCATTTAGATTGGATAGAAAAAATCAAGGAAGACCAAAACAAAAATTCTCAACAAACCTCGGCCAAAATGGAGGAAAAACAAAGGAACACCAAGAACAAAAACCAACGGAAAAAAAACCATCGTTAAGCTCCAAAAAATCCATCCCTTTTGTGTTGTCTTTGCTCTCCTTTTATGGTTTTCGATTAGGGTTGACAACCCAATCAATTTCGCCCATAATCCATCCATTTCGTGCAAGAATTAAGTGCTTTCCAATGTTGTTGATTTTTTTTCCTTTCTTGCGTTTTTCTTACTGTTGCATATTGCAAAATCGATTATGCAATTTCCAAATTTCCTGCACAAAAGAAACTCTTCTTAGTTTATCTTTCTATTTTCCTCATTCATTCTTTCACATGCACTTCTCACAAGTTATTGATGTTTTTCAATCATTTACCAAATTTCTCCTATGATTTCAAAAGCAAAGCAATCATATTTTAAGCTTATGAGCATTAAATAAGCCTTAATTCTAAGGCTTATTAGTCAATAATTACCCAGATCACTATGAAGCCTCTAACTATTCTGGGCAACCCAGTGATAAAATCCTTAGACACCTCCTCCCATTTCCATCGTGGCATGTTTAATGGCTACAACAGTCCTACTGGCCTCTGCCTCGGGGCCTTTATCTGCTGACAAACCAAGTATTTACTGACGAAGTCTGCAACATCTCTTTTCATACTGCGCCACCAATATAACTATTTCAAGTCCTGGTACCTCTTGGTACTGCATGGATGCATCAACAAAGGAGAGTTACGAGCCTCAGACAAAATGTCATTCCTAAGTTCATCAACCTTGGGCACACACAAACGCCCTCTAAACATAAGGCCTTTGTCGACGACCACTAAGAACTTGCTCTCATGCCTTGACTCACTCAACGCAAGGCATCAACAAGACTGAGATTCTCTTGCTGGGAATCTATAACACATTGCCTCAAGGTCGACTGAACAGTTAACTGAGCCAATTGAGCAGTAACTTCTTCCATCATCACCGCCATCCCTGCGCGCTCCATGTCAGTCCACAAGTGAGCCTGACTAGTAATCAACATCGAGGTATGAGTTGACTTCCTACTGAGTACATCGGCAACAACATTCGCCTTGCCTAGGTGGTAGAGGATTTCCACGTCATTGTCCTTTACCAACTCCAACTACTTGCGCTACCTCATATTTAACTCCTTCTGAGTAAAGAAGTATTTGAGGTTCTTGGGGTCCGTGAAGATCTAGATCTTCTCTCCATACAAGTAATGTCTCCATATTTTCAAAGAAAAGACCACCACTGTTAGCTCCAAATCATGAGTTGGATAGTTACACTTGTAGTCCTTCAACTGTCGGGAAGCATAAGCAATCACCTTCCCTTGCTGCATCAACACACAACCCAAGTCTTTCTTAGATGCATCATTGTACACAAAAAAATTCCCTGTCCCATTAGGTACGGTCAAGATAGGAGCTAAAACCAATATCCGCTTGAGCTCCTAGAAGCTCATCTCATAGGCATCGTTCCAAAAAAACGCACTCCCCTTCTAGGTCAACTGAGTCAATGGTGAAGCTATTTTGGAGAAATCCTTAACAAAGTATCATAGTATCCCGTTAAGCCCAAGAAACTCCGCACTTCAGTGACCGAAGTTGGATGAGACCAAGTAGTAATCGCCTCGACCTTTGTTGGGTCCATAGAAATTTCCTCATTCGACACCACGTGCCCTAGGAAGGATACCTGCTCAAGCCAAAACTCACACTTGGAGGACGTACAATTTGTTTTCCCTCAAAGTTGATAATACTTTCCTCAAGTGGACTTCATGCTCCTCATCTGACTTGGAATAGACCAGTATATCATCAATAAAGACTATCACAAAGGTGTCGAGGAACTCCATAAATACTATGTTCATCAAGTCCATAAAAACGGCAGACGCATTAATCAAACCAAATGACATAACGGTAAACTCGAAGTGCCCATACCTGGACCTGATGACTGTCTTGGGAATATCCTCCTCCCTGACCCTCAACTGATGGTACCCAGTCCTTAAATCGATATTTAAGAACAGAGAAGCTCCCTACAACTGATCGAATAGATCATCGATCCGAGGGAGTGAGTATTTGTTCTTCATAGTTACCTTGTTGAGTTCCTGATAGTCTATTCACAGGCGCATCAGACCATCCCTTTTCTTCACAAAAAGGACTGGCGCGCCCAGGGCGAAACACTAGGATGAATAAAGCCCTTGTCCAGCACCTCTTGTATTTGCAACTTAAGCTCCCTTAACTCTATTGGAGCCATTCTACAAGGAGCCTTTGATAAAGGAGTTGTCCCTGGTTCAAGCTCAATGTTGAAGTTTACTTCTTGAACCGGAGGCATTCCATACAAATCCTTAGGAAATGCATCTACAAAATCTCTTACTATTGGTACAGAAGTCACCTCCACTTCCTCACTTCTCTTGTCCATCACACTAGCTAGAAGAGCCCATGCTCCTTGGCTAACCAATCTTTTTTCCTTCAGTGTTGAGACCACCCTAGAGACCACCTTGGACTTAGATCCTTGAGTATGAAGTTGGGTTTCATTGGGAGTCTGAAAACAACCTCTTTGGAGTGGCAGTCAATGTTGGCATGAGTCTCAGTCAAGCAATCCATGCCCAGAATAATATCATTATCACTCATTTCCATGACTATCGGTGTCACTGATAGGAATGAACTCTTCATCCCGCAGCGGAAGCATTGGATCGTCTTTGATTTTATTTAGAATTAAATAATAAAAATTAAGGTTAAGCAAAACACATCTTGAAAATAACATTATGGAGAATATTCTGGAAAATCTTTATCTCTTCCACAAAGTCTTCCTAGCTATGACTCGAACACTCAAGGCTTGTGGGAGCCCTTTGAAAGAAAATCCACAAAGGATTGGAGAGAAAGAGGTCTAGAAAGAATTCTCTAATTCTCTCTATTGAGGAGATGTGTGTTCTATGTAGAATGTCTAATGGCTCACCCCTAGGGTCATATTTATAGTGGTCTATGGAAGATAATTAAATAATATATTTTAATATCTAATATATTAAAATATATTTATCTAACAAATTTGAATCTTATTCAAACCTTTTAAAATTCTCCTACGACATCTATTTCCTAATTTGAATCCAATTCAAATTTAATACATATCTTTTATTTAATTTATCTAATATACATTAATTATTTTAATATTTAATGTATCAAATACAATAAATATATTTTTCTCTTTTATATTTAATATATCTAATATATTAAATATTAATTTGAATATTCAACTAAATTGATCTTTTAGTATTACTATGAGCTAGCAAGGAGATCTTATGGACCCACAGATTATAAGTTCCAATGATACAAAATTAATTAATTAAACTCTTTAATTAATCAATTTTCATTCATTAACTCTAGGGTCACTCCACTATATACCTAAAGTTGCACTCTTATGCACTGTAGGACAAGTTGTGTCCATTGATATAATCACTACATGCAAGTCAATCCTTCACGAGTTGTTCGTAATTACAGCTGGATCAAAAGTCTGTTTTACCCCTATAATTACATCTTGCACCTTAAGTACCATTGATCCTCTAATGAACAATTTGTTTATGATCCAACCATAAACTAAGTCCCTCTAGGGCCAGTGAAAGGGTGGGGCCTCATTGTTCAAGTTTTGAAATCAGCACTTAAGAGAACTACTCATCTACTTACCCTATAAAGGAATGAGTGAATTCCATCTTGTGAGATTATGTTCCCAGCTCCCTATTTGGTCAAGTCCCCAAAATGGTAGGCTTATTGAATCGACAACAAAAGCCACTCTCACCCATGCAAATCAAAGGACAAGCCCTCATAAGCAAGAGTTCAGAACTCACTCAGGATTAAGATCGAGTCACATATGATCATCCTGATGAAATATTAATCTTCTCAATTAACAGATTTATAAAGAGAAATTAAATATTTCGTGGTCTAGTTTTATACAAACTCATTGTATAAGATACTCCCACCCATATGTCTCCACATGAACGATTTGGATCAAATCATTTGTAACTATTACAAAGTGGGCTGTATCAATAGTGTTACCAGGATAAGACACCCAACCTTATCCATATACTATGACTCTTTAGGTTATTTCTTGAAGATGATCCTCCTATATGTCAATCACATACTGTTCACGATTACACTAATAACCTTGAATTTTTCATATTATAGATAATATTATATTAAAAATAAAATAATCAAAATTATTATTAATTATTCAATAAATAATTAATTATGAGGCTTTAGAGCATAAATCCCAACAGTCACATCCAACAAGCGATCTGACATTAGAACCTGGTAGGCTAGACCTTTTCTTGCATCATGAACTCTACCCCGACTGGGGTCGAAACAAACAGGCTATATCCAAAAGGCTCTAACTCTAGCTGAGCTTGACTCACAAATGCAGTAGATATAAATGAGTGGATACAACCAGAATAAAATAATACAAAAGCATAGTGGCCAAGAACGGATAAAGTACCTGTCACCACTATGCTTGATCCCTCTGCTGACTTGCTGGTAGAGGCATACGCCTTACCCTTCTATTGACCCCATTGTGTACTAAAGTTTTTGTTCTTGGTGCAATTGGCCACTTCATGGCCCATTTTGCCACAGTTATAGTAAGACTTCGACTTAGATTTTCTTTCTCTTGACAGACCGACGAGAGATGCCCTACTTTTCCATAGCTGAAACACGTCTTGGTGGTTGCAAAACAGGCCCCATCGTGACACCTACCACAACTCACACACTCAATCCCCTGAACAACCACTTGATGGGGTCCTGCACGCCAGTCCTGACCTGAATTTCGATTTGCCTTACTGAATGCCTGGTCTATGGAGATGTGAGTCAATCACGGTGTCAGTCCGTAGAGCCGCTGCATAGGTTGACGGATTATGCACCGCTACTGAGCCATATAGATCATCATTTAGGCCCATGATGAACCTTTTTGCCGTCTTTACCTCCATGTCCACTAAGCCTGGGGAAAAATAAGAAAGCATAATAAACTCCCGCTCGTACTCATCCACTAACTGATGGTCACCCTGTTTCAGCATTAAGAACTTTGACTGCTTTCGGTACTTGAGGATGGCTGGGTAGTACTTATCAAAGAAAGCCTACTTGAACTGTACCCATGTAATCGGCCCTTTAGTAGTGTTGAATGATCTCTCGACCGACTCCCTCAAGAGGAGAGCTTGTCCCCTAAGCGTGAACTTAGCATACTGCATTTTATGCTTATCGAGACATTTCATGCGCCTAAAGATTGACTCCATAGAAGCCAACTATGCCTCAGCAGCCGTTGGTTCCACACCCTGCCCATCAAACTGGCATGAGTCATCTTTTTTAAAATCCTTCAAATACCTTGCCTCCTCCTTAGCAGAATCCCGATTCTACGTAATAAGTGATGCCTGGCTGGCCAGTGTCGACTAAATAATTGCTTGCAACGATTTTGTGGTCAGCATTATGGTGGTAGCCTGTATTGGGGTTGCTGCCTGTTCTGGTACTTTCCCCATAGGTGGTTCCACATCCTGGCCCTCCTAGAGATGGTCGTTTTGCTCTGCAGGCTGCTCTCCAAGTAGGGGATCCAAGATAGGTTCTCTTGCCTTTGGGCGCTTCGACCTCACTACGACCACCTCTTTCCCTAACGGTAGTAGCCTTTCCTCGTGCCATTTCTAACAACAAATCAACCCAGAGTTAAGCTACCATCAAATAACCAACCAGAAGTATTACCACCAGTGCAACCCAAAGCATCAACAAAACAACAAACAACATTTTAGTACAAGCTACTAACTTTTATCCCTATGCTACTTTTCACCTTTGACAATTAACAAACATGGTGGCGGCGAAGCATTCTTCTTGCGCTTGGCTATGGAGAAACAAGTGCTTACGATGTAAGCAAGTCTGCAGAACCTATAACCTAGGGCTTGAAAATCAACTGTAACGACCCACCCTGGATCGCTACTTAAAGCTCTCTCGATGCGCTATGAACTAAGAAAATGAAAGCTTACAATCATTTTTCAAACAGGAATAGAAAACAAGATTTACTTTGGGATCCCGTGTCAACAAACAAACTTTAAAACAAAACAAGGAATTTAAAAATAGAACAACTCTACTACCCTAGGGAACAGAGAGACGATCCTCCATAGCCTAGCCAAGCTAATGCCTTGTGCCACGCGCCTCCAGAGTCTATTGGCCACCTGAAAGGGAAAATAAGGTAGCATCGAATGAGTATCAAAATACTCAGTAAGTAGCTCACTTAAAATCCAAGGCCCACAGTCCACCTTGTAACCACTTAAGTTGTTAATCTTACTCCAGTTCTACACTCTCTTACCTAAGTGACCACCTAACCCATCCCTACTTACGGTATAGTCTCATTACTAAGCCTTAGAGCCATGCTTTCAATTTGTGGGCCTTCATCCCCACTACTAGCATACAGTAAGAAGGTCTACAACCCTTAAGCCACACCTCAAAAGCCCATTGGCCCTCTAACTAGCCTCTACACTGCTTCACATGTTAGGGTACACAACCTACTAGCTAGTATCTGCAATGAAGGGTACCTCCTCCATGGCATCACAAAACAGGGTACACAACCCACTAGCTATCACATCACATAATCATCAAGGAAAGCATGCAGTAGTAGGTGTCACTAGCCTAAAGTTCCTAAGTCATTCCTTAACCCTACCAAGGTTCACAAGATCTTACAACATCATAACCACATTAACACGAAGGTCAAGGTAATTAGGGCCTTAGGACTAACTTTATAACCACACAAATTAGGGCTAACAAAATACGAGCACAACACATGAGTTTTAGACATAATGCCAGTCAAGGATCTATGCATACCAAAATCATTTAGCTCACAACTTTAAGCTCCTAAGCCCACATCCTACATGCTCGAACAATTTCCAACTTAAAATGAATTTCATAATTAACCACCCAATATTACATGCTCCATAATCGTATTTTAGAAATGCTACAGAAATTTGCATTCTTTTCCAACATGGTCCAAAATTAAATAATAACTCAAAAAAAGGCTTAATCAAAAAGCTACTTACCTCAAGGCAGAAATAAATTATAACAGCTCAAGCCCAAAATCTCTTCTGTAAAATATAAGCGCCACCTAACAATAATACAACAACCCATAAATTAACTCAATTAAATTTTAATAATTTAACCAAGGACTCCATACTTAATTTCTAGGGGTTTGATTTAAACAAGTGGTGAAAACCTCACCTTTCCAATTTTCTGGACAATAAAACAGCTTCTAGGAATTTGTGATCAATCACCCAAATCCCAATTTTGGCCTTCCTTACAGTGGTTAATCTTCAATTCAATTCCAAAAAATCTAAGGGTAAAATAATAAACAGCCCATAAATTCTCACAGAAGACTTAATTATACAACCAAATTAAAACCCAACAATAAGGGACCTTACTGTATTATTAACTTATAACAAAACTAACTTAATCTTACCCCTTTGGTGTTGTACACTAGCTTAAAATGCCTCTAGGTCATCCCAAATGGCCTCTAATTGCGATGAATTTTCTAGACTTAAATCCAAATAATTTGGGTTAATTTAGATGACCACTAATAATTAAATCAGTCGATGAAAATTCATAAATCCAACCTAAACAGTGTCTAACCTTACCTAAACGAGGTCTAAACGTGGTTGTACAATATCAATTTGATTCCAAATAAGCGATCCAGCGTCCACGTGCGATAAGTTTCCTAAACTCGAATCCACGCTTTGGATTAATTTTAAATGGCCACCAATAAATAAATCAGCTCCATAAACTCAATAATTTCCTCTTAAAACAGCGGTGAAATCTTACCCAATCGAAAAGAGGCTGTACAATGTCGAAGCCCACTGAAAATGTTGCTATAAAAGGGTCGAACACGATCTGAAAACAAACCCCTTACTGTTTATGCAACTCGAGAGGAAGAGGGAGCGCGACAGCTTAAATGACCACCAATAAATAAATCAGCCCCATAAACTCAATAATTTCATCTTAAAACAGTGGTGAAATCTTACCCAATCGAAACGAGGTTGTACAGTGTTAAAGCCCACTGAAAATGTTTCTGTACAAGGGTTGAACATGATATGAAAATAGACCCCTTGCTGTTTATGCAACTCGAGAGGAAGAGGGAGCACAGGAGCTGACAATCTGTTGTGAACGGCGGTTGGACGGTGACGCGGCGGAGGGTCGAGCAAAGGCGACAGATTCGATGAGTCGGCGTGGCTGTGCAGCGAAATGGACATAGAAGGCTGGCAGATTTGGGCAGCATTGGCGGACGAAGACGGCTTTCGATGAGGGGCGTGCGTCTGGTGTGGTCGGTGAGCAATGCTCTAACGAAAGGAAAAGGCTAGCGGGTGATACCTTTTGTGTTTGAGGGAAGAG
Organism: Trichosanthes truncata; assembly: GCA_033996785.1. Lineage (NCBI taxonomy): Eukaryota > Viridiplantae > Streptophyta > Magnoliopsida > Cucurbitales > Cucurbitaceae > Trichosanthes > Trichosanthes truncata. The sequence continues at coordinate 27,000,941 of JAWPNB010000004.1, read as the reverse complement.
GAAAAAAAATGAAGGGAGTAGGGGAGTGGGTTTGCGATTCGGAGAGAAAGAGATAACAAAAATAAAACAAAAAAGAAAGGAAAAAATGAGGGGGAGTGTACGAGAGGGGGGAGAGAAAAGGAGAACTTGAATTGACTTTTCCCTTTTTTTCTTTCCTTTTTTTTTTTCAAATCCATAACCACCACAACAAACCAATCCCCTTTTTGCCCTTTTTCCACCTTCAAACTCAAATCCAATTTATTCAAATTCAACTTAAATAATCTTATAGAACATTTAACTCCAATAATGACTAAATAAAAAATGTCAAGCATTACAGTCCTAAAGAAAATACTTAAACACAACCTAAAAGTTTTTATCGGAGGTGGAATAGCAACTTTAAAACATTAATTAAAAGTAAAATTGGAACCAACCATATGTATAATGACATTCTGTATAATTAAATCTAAATCTATTGTTTTCAAAGTACATTTGCAAAAAGTTTCAATTCTACCTCTTCAATCTTTTAATTTGTTTTAAGAAAAACTTGTAAGCAATTCATATTAAAATGCTTAATGAAAATTAAAGGATTGTGAAAGGTTTAATCATTTGGCATTATTTTTTGTTTATCTTTTATTCTCTCTTTATTTTTAATCCATTGATATTATTTTTGTTCTTTTTAAAATACTCTCATTAATATCTTTTAATTACGAGCATCATATTTATGAAAAAAATTTCTCATTGACTATTGCCTTTATTTTATATTCTAACATTTTGAATACCTTCTCTTTTATGGCAGAATGACAACATAGATGGTAAAGTGATTTTATTATATATGGTTATTGGTATTTTTAAAGATGTGATTGAGTATATCTTTCCTTATATCTATAGTTGTGTTATTTGATTGACTAATGGGATCTTTCCCATATGTGATTGAGTGATTTTTTGTTTTAAATTTGAATTTTGTTGAAGTTGATGCAGAGTGAAAAACCTTGTAACATTTCTAGTTAACTCTTGAAGAGTTATCTTTTTGTGGTTTTTGTGTTAAATATTGAATTCTTGAGAACGTGCTTCAATTGGAGATTGCAAGCTACTTGAACGGTTGTTGAATACACTACACATTTCACAAGAGGAGCTTGTGAACGTGGATCGTCAAAGGGAGCAAGATTGTTGCATAAAATCCAAGAAGGTAGTTCTTTTAATTTTATGTATAAGACAATTTGTATTGTGTACTAATCCTTTGATAATCTAATATCTGGGCGTGGCCTTGTGGAGTAGGTTGGGAAACCGAACCATGTTAAAAATGTTGTTTGTTCATTTGTTTTTATATTTTCGCATGTCTTTAACAACCATACATGTTTAGCTATTTTATGGATCACTCATGCAATTAAAATAAATACATATATAAAAGACATTATTGTTCCAACGAGACAAATTAAATAAATTGATAATTAGGTCCTTTCAGATTGTGTTCATGTGCAGAATTTGGCCTAAGTCGATTGCCCAATTTGCACCATCCAATTGAAGAACAAGATGAATGATACATACAAAATAATCACATAGCGCATCAGTGTGATGACTCGCCAAACACACTCTGATGCTTGAATTAGTTAGGGTTTGTGCAAAGTATATAGCCAAATTGTGAAACGTACCCTGTGTGTTGGACTTCTCTTTCCCTTTATAGCAATCAATTTAGGGTTTTCCCTTTGTTCCACGTTTGTCGTCTTGTCCTCAAAGCCTCCCATTTCGAGTTGAGTTGTCCTTGGACCAAATCATGTGGCCTCCTCCTCGGGAGGGTTGACTTGATTGGGCTCAACCCTGGCTTCACTCATATGGATTGAGTCGTGGCTCTCCTCAGCCTGATTTCGAGTCTCATCGTTCTTAGTTTCTCTCATGGCTGATTTATGACATAGGTCGAATTTCACCCATAACATATTGGAATAAAACTAAAACATTAAAAATGTCATGAACAAGATTGTAAACCAGCTACGTAGATAGATGTCATAGGACATATATCATATGCTTTGGCTTCAAATAAATTGAAACCTTAATGGTTTTATGATACGTGATATAAACATAAATATGAGATTAAAGTACACGTGCTAGAGCAACCAAACTAAAACCCAATTCATCTTAAAAAAGAAAGCACCATATGGAAAGGGAAGAAGGAGAATTTCAATGAACTCGGTAACTTGAATTGAGCCGCCACATCCAAATAATTACAAATTAGTACTGGTAGGTAACTTCCCCTCAAGCAGAGAGATCTAATTTCCAAACCTTCAACAAGCAATTTCTGCCATACAACCTTCTTCTCTCTCTACTGCCTAACTACAATTGTTTGCTTATAAAAACACAGCATCTTGGTTTGGTTTAAGTATATTTTGTTATCTTTCTTTCATACATTGCAATAGCAAAGAAAGCTCCCTCTCCCTTCATTTGCTACAATATAATGAAGTCCTTAAATGTTCATCAACTCCAATTCATCTTTGGTCTCTTGGGTACTATTGCATTATTGTTATTTATTTATGAGAATGCATGGCTTTTAGATACGACGATTCTATTTTCCAATTTGTAACTTAAATTGATTGATTGATTGATTTCATTCTTTTCTTTTCTTATCTTTGCAGGTAATATAATATCTTTCATGGTCTTCCTAGCTCCTGTGTAAGACTTCTATATTTTAGACTCTGTTCGATAATAATTTTATTACTAAAAGAGTTACATTCTTTTATTTTTAAGATATATATAGAGGAAAAGTGTATAAACTATTTTAAATATTTTTTCCTTAATTTATTTTGGGACGGTTGCACATATATCATTCAAGCCAAAAAATAATAATAGTAAGACTAGTACAAGCTAAAAAGATTTGCAAATATGATACAATTTTTTAAAAAGAGACCTATCAACACATCTCAACCTTACACGTCTTTTAGTGAGAGATCTATTCGTATCAGTGATAGACATATATCTATGATAGACGTCTATCAACGATAAATGGCCACCTTATAGTACAATTGTCATATTTGCAAATTTTTATTTTTGATGCTATATTTGCAAATATGGAAAAACTATTTGTCTTTCATTACAATTCCCCATTTATTTTTCTTGGATAATTTAATTTTGAGAAAATATGTTGCTTTTCTTTTATGTTTTTTATTTTATAAATATGCTCATAATATATATGTATGTATGGATACATACATACATTGTCCTAATATGTTATATTTGTGATTTGTGATTTAGGCCAACATTTTGGACAATCTACAAGAAGAAAACTTCAGAAGGATTCCAATCTATACCATATGTGGTGGCACTGATGAGTGCAATGTTGCTGCTTTATTATGCTGCCCTTAAGACCAATGCCTATTTGTTAATCACCATTAACTCTTTTGGATGTGTCATTGAAGTTATCTATATAGCTCTCTACCTCTTTTATGCTCCTAAGAGACAAAAGGTCCCTCTCTCTCTATATTTATATTTTTTTAAGAAATTGTTGATAAGACTTCTTTCTCATCTTTTTTTCTCATCTCAAACCCAATAGTTCAAACTATTGAATCTATTTATGATTTATCCATTTTTCAAGACGTTATAGTTATATATATGAACATTTAATATCGAAAATAACAAGAAACCAACGCCTAAATCAACGACAAAAATACATTATTTATAAATAACATTAAGACAAAGAATATGAACAAATATTAATGATTTGTAAAGTAGAACCAATTAATGTTAAAAGAAATAACGGTCAACCTGAACATAATTAAACTTGTTAGATATATATAATCAACCAAAAGGTCAGAGTTTGAATCTCCATCTCACATGTTGTTGAATTAAAAAATAATAAAAATGAAATAACTAAGGCCCCGTTTGATAACCTAATTTTTGAAAATTAAGCTTGTTTTAGGTCCCAATTTCTCTACAATATGTTTCATCTTTCTTAAGGAAACATTTGAATTTTTAGTCAAATTTCAAAAATAAAAACAAGTTTTCGAAAACTACTTATTTTAGTTTTCAAAACTTGGCTTGGTTTTTTAAAACATATATAGAAAGTAGACATCAAAACAAGGAAACTCATAGATGGAATAAGTATTTATTGCTTAATTTTCAAAAATAAAAAATAAAAAACTAAATGGTTACAAACGGGGCCTTAGTTTTTTATTTTTAGTTTTTTAAAATTAAGCTTATAAATACTACTTTCATCTCTAAGGTTTTTTGTTTTGTTATCTACTTTTTACAAATGTTTTCAAAAACCAAGCCAAGTTTTGAAAACTAAAGATGAAACCCATTATAGAGAAATGATGAGAAAACAAGCAGAATTTGAAAAACAAAATGGTTATCAAATGTAACAAAAGCTTAAATTGATTGTTGATCCAAAAATGGGATATCTAAATTAAGCAATTATTTGTGATTTTTATTTTGTTTTGCAGATATTGACATTGAAGTTGTTCATGATTTTCAACTTGGGGTTTTGTGGAGTAATGTTAGGAGGAACAATGCTCTTTCTTCATGGGAATAAGCGAACATATGCTGTTGGATGGATTTGTGCAGCTTTCAATCTTTCTGTTTTTGCTTCTCCTTTGAGCATCATGGTTCTCGATCTCTCCCTCTCTATAAGTTTATTTCAATTATTGCTTGTTTATGTTTATTTGAAGGCAAAATTGTTTAAAGAATTCATTTGGATTTGAAATTTACTTGTCATTTAAAAATTAACCTAGTCAAATGAAAAGGATTGGATATAAAAAATTGTTCAAAAGCATTTTAAAAAATGAGTCCATCAATAAAAAATTGTTCAAAAGCATTTTAAAAAATGAGTCCATTTATAAATGAATGTATAAAAAAAGTACATAATTTTAAAAGAATAGACACAGAAAAAGAGTTAAAGGAAAATCTTTTAGGCCCTAATAACCACTGTCTTTAGTTTTCAACTTTTAAAAATTAATGGCAATCTCTATATTGTACTTTTTACATTTTTTAAAATAAAATTTTGAGTGTGTAGTGTACCATAACGTTTAAAATTGTTTACAAATATGTCTGTATAAAAGTAATTATAAATATAGTGTAGTAAAAATAAAAAATAGCAAGTATAGTTTCTTTTTTAAGAAAAAAATTATTAACGATCGATAAATGAATATGTTTTTCTTTTTTATAAAAAAAATTCATATCAATATGTTTTTATTTTATATAATATCCATTGATTTAACATGGATGGAAGACTAACCTAGATATTATTGGTTATGTTAAAATATTATTTTGGTCTCTTGTACTTTGTGCTTCGTTCCATTTTGGCCCATATACTTTCAAATGTCCAATTTTAATCTTTGTACTTTCAATAAAGCTTAAAATTGGTCATTACTATTAGTTTATGGTTAATTTTTCTTAAAAAAAGTTAGTATCTACTAGCTTTCCCTCTATAAATTTTGGAAGTACGTTCACATGGTGTCGTTTTTTATATTAAAATTATCATTATTATTTAATCAATTTTGCTAAAAATTAACTTCAAACTTATCATAGGGACCAATTTTAAGTTTATTAAAAGTACATGACTAAAATTGAACATTTGAAAGTAGATAGACCAAAATGAAACAAAGTTCAAAGTACAGGAACTAAAATGGTATTTTAACCTATTGGTTAACTACAATCGTAACAATCATTGACTTTTTTTTTTTTAGTTTTACAACCATCATTGATTAACTTTATATTAATTAATTAGACTCATTAATATACATTTGTTCTGGTTTTTACCGCATGCATTTGCAATATTTATTTAGTTGTTACTATTTTAATATTTTATCTAAATTATGTGAGATTTCCGATTATCCCTTTTAAATACAGTTTTGACTTTTTAGCTAAATTTCAATATTGAAAATAGTATTATATATAAATCATTATTCAAAAAACGGTTCAATTTTTTAAAATATTTTCTAAATGTAAATTACATAAAATTAACTTATTTTATAACAATAAAATGGTTATGAAGTGGACTCTGTTTACATGAACTGAACTCAAACAAAAAAAAAAAAACCAATTTTAATGTAAACAGTAGGTCCAGGGAGGCTCGAGCCTGAACTTAAGAAAACCTTTGTATTAGTACAGATTTATTTTATATTTTTCTAATAAAATACCTCTTGGCCTGGTGGTATAAGTGACAAGCCCCCTAAGTAATGCATTTTTATTGTTCCTTTTATGCTGGTTTTTGTTTTCAACAAATATTAAAGTTTTTTATTGTTTTTTTACTCTCTTTTTTTCCTATAATGTTAGTGTTTTTTTTTTTAAAATAAAAACGTTAATGTTTTATTTTTATCTTTTTTTAATAAAATGGTCATGTTTTCTTAAAATATTTTTTCTTGATATCAAATATAAATGAAAATGAATAAAGATATATATTTAGGTTAAATTGTTATAAATTTTAAAGTACAAAGATTAAATTGTTATATACTAAAGTTTAAGTACTAAATTATTACAAATTTGAAAGTACAATGATTAAATTGTTACCATCCATGGTTCAAGGACTAAATTGTTACTTCCATGAAAGTCTAGGAACTTGTGTTTTTTAACCTAAGGAACAAACTAATATTAAAATATATCAAGCCCCTCCTGACATAAAGTTCTGGATCCGCCACTGAATTCAACATGTGAAGTTGAGAGATTCAAATCTCTGAACTCCTAGTTGACGGCATATGCTTTAACAGATTTTTTTTTCGAGTTCCATATATGCTTTAACTAGTTGAGTTATGATTATGTTGATTTCTTTTTTCATTAATTATGATAGTTTGAATACATGCAGAAGAGAGTGATAACTACAAAAAGTGTGGAGTATATGCCATTTTCTCTGTCCTTCTTTCTCACTCTTTCAGCCACCATGTGGTTCTTCTATGGCTTCTTTATGAAGGATCTCTTCATTGCTGTGAGTCAAAACTATCATAGTTCAAAACCTAACCCCTATTTTATTTCATTCCATCGATTCTTAGTTTAATCTCTATTTTTATTTATATAAATTCCACCTATGCTATAAATTACTTTCGAATCTTTAATTATCTCTAACTTTCATATTGAATTTAACAAAAACTTTGCATCATTTCCACGTAGACCTATACTTTAGACCATGTGCATTTTTTTCCATATTTATAATACTCAAACGAATGACTTAAATTTTTTTATTAAATGCAATACAAAGAGTCAATGACATAAATGAACATTTGAGTATTGATAAAATTTTGAGGATGGACCAAGAAACTAGAAAGTAGGTGTCAAAGTAAACTTAAAACTCTTCCTTTTGTATTCAATATTCATGAAGTTGTAGTTTTTAGGATTATGAGATTGAACCACATAATTTGTAGATTGCACTATATCTTAAAACGTAATTATGATTATCTGAAATTTATAAATTAAAGTATAAAAAAGAAATCCTCAAAATAATTTAAATTTTTTGCCAAAGTGAGCATAGCTCAACGGTAATTGACATGTACTCTTTTCCATGAGGCCCAAAGTTTAAAAATCTTCATATTCTACATTTGTTGTATTCAAAATAATAATAATAGTAACAACCTAAATTCTAATGGTAAGAACCTATTTGATACCTAGTTTTTTTTTGGCGGGGGAGGACCAATCCATACAAGGAAAATTTGAAAGGAAAATTTGAATGGGTAACTTAATATTTTTTAAAATATAATTACAAACATATTATTTCTAAATAATAATGGCAAATATAACATTTCTTTTTAAAACAATTTCAAAATATTGACTTTTCAATATGTTTTTACTTTGTGATAGCTATTGATTAACCTAAATTGACGAATATTAATCTAAATATTGATTAACGAGAATCATATCACTAACTAATTAACCTACACTAACTCTAATAAATAATTTACACGTTATGATTTTTATTATTATATGTAATTATATTTTTACCCTTATTAGGATAGATTTGCAACTATCATATAGAAAAAAAAAAATTACAGTGGTAATTTCTTTTTCTATCATTTTCTCAGCTTTCAAACATTGTGGGGTTTCTTCTAGGAATGATCCAAATGATAATGTATATGATGTACAGAGATAGAAAGAGAAATAGTTTTGAAGGAGAAGAAGAGAAACTTGAGGAAGGTGGCAAAAAATATGAAGGAAATGACCAAAGTCTCTCAAGAGTCAAGAACCAAAGAGAAGCAAAAGAGATCAATATGGTGGAAACCAACAACAACAATACATGAATGTAAAGCTTGTTTGGGAAGGTGTGAAGAAAAAAGTGTTGAGAGAATGAGAGAGAGATTGCATAAATAGTGTAAAATTACAAAGGGATATGCTTTGCATTTAGAGAACTTCAATACAATAATTGGTTACCAACTCAAAGCTTTTTGTTAATTATGATATTTCTTCTATTGCTCTCAATTGGGAAGCTTTTTTGTAATCCTTCTTGTACGTTTCTCATATACGTCACAATAAAGTATTCACTTTTCCAAATAAATAAACATTTGGTTACCTATTTTAAGTTAAGTTATAATGAACCACATGTTTTGCAATCTTCTAGTTTCACCGTAACTCTCTTTTTGTGTTATTTATGCAATGGCCTAGTAGGTGGGTGGATATGTTCTCTCCAAAAATGTGATACGTGAATGGAATAACAAAACAAATGGGTATTCTTAGAGATCATATTTTATAAATATCCATATTTATGAATAATTTTTCAGATTTAGACTTTCAAGAAAAATTGGGAGGCTTTTTTTTTTTACCAAATTACCCACCATTAATATTTTTCCTCCATATTTTTTGTGCTAATTTTTTCTTCTATTAGACTTATTTAATTATTTTTTCATTTATTATAGATCTAATTTAAAATATGAAGGGCTATTTACATTCATGTACTATTTCTGAAAAATATTTACAAGACCATATTTCTCCTCCAAAATATTAGAGTTATATACTTTCTACTGTTGAAATCAAATTAAATGAATAGTCAATTGACACATGTGCCCTTAAACCATTGAGATGAAAAGAAAAAAAAGGTGTCAATCAAAGTTTCCAAGGTTTGGGGAATTTCTATTTCATACTTAAGTGTTTTTTTTTTAAAAAGGAATAAATTTATATTTTATTACAATAAGAATTTAATCAAATATATTTTTGGATTTTGTTAAGAGAAAAAAACCAGGAAAAGATTCGGGTGATTTAAAATGAGTTTTTTTTAGAAGGAAATAAATTTGTTAAAATATACTTGTTTTCTCAAATTAATGTTATATGACTTTTTGCTTATGTCAGCAAACATGTGAAATTACCACTTTGTTCTCACATAAAACCATGTATTTTTTGGCCTTGTTTTTGGGAAATTTGCATAGAAGACTCATTTTCACCCGCATCGATGCCATTTGACCTGTGTTTTGAAATTAATGACATATGACCATTTCCGTACTTTTCATCATGTCCAAATTACCGTGAGGGCATCGTACTCTCATTCTTATTCTAACTCTAGTTCTCTAGTTCTCGCTCTAGCTCGTTCTCGCTCTCGCTCTAGCTCATTTTCTCTCTTGCTCTAGCTTGTTCTCGCTCTAGCTTGTGCTCTCTCTTGCTCTAGCTTGTTCTCTCTCTCGCTCTAGTTCGTTCTCGCTCTCGCTCTAGCTCGTTTTCTTTCTTACTCTAGCTTGTTCTCACTCTCGCTCTCGCTCTAGCTCGTTTTCTCTCTTGCTCTATCTTGTTCTCACTCTCGCTCTAGCTCGTTCTTGCTCTCTCTCTCGCTCGTTCTCGCTCTCGCTCTAGCTCTGCTGCTCTAGCTCTTCTCTGACGTAATTTTTTCTTGTCTTTTTTTTCTCCAGATTTTCAACCATTCATTTGAGGGAGAGCGAGAGTGAGAGAGCTAGAGCGATAGCATTTCCGCCTAAGAGAGCGTGAACAAACAAGACCGCCTCATACTACCCTCATGTGTAATTTTGCGCGCTATGCCACGTCAGAATGGTTCATATTTCATTATTTTCAGAATGCAGGTCATCAGTCATTAAAGCGTTGGAAAATGGGTCATCCGTACAAAAATCCCCTTGTTTTTCTCTCTCCCTCAACCCCTTTCTTTTCTCTCTACTCCATTTTTTCTCCCTTTCGTTTCTCTCTGGCTCTCATTTCTCTCTCCACTCAATACTTTTTTTTCTCTTGCACCGTACTTGTTTTTCTTTTTTCATCTTTTTTTATCTATTCCTTCAGTTATCTTATTTTCTTCACTCTTTCAAACTTTTTTATCTTTATAATTCTTTTTTTTTGTTATTTTTTTCCTGCCATTTGGTTTCATCTCCCTTTTGCTCTCTCTTACTTTGGAAAATTTGCACAGAAGATTCATTTTCACCCGCATCGATGTCATTTGACCCGTGTTTTGACATTAATAAAATATGACCATTTCCGTACTCTGCATCTCGTCCAAATTATCGTGAGGGCATGGTAATCTCATTCTTATTCTAACTCTAGCTCTCTAGTTCTCAACCTTGCTCTCTCGCTCATGATAGTAAGAGACAAGAAAAATTGCTCTTTAGTTTTCGCTCCAACTCTCTCACTCTCTCTCTTGCTCTTGCTAGTGATAGTAATGAGTGGTCAAAATTCTAGAGAAAAGAAAGAGACAAGGAAAATTTCTCTCTAATTCTCACTTTAGCTCTCGCTCTCGCTCTCATTCTCGTTCTCGCTCTTGCTCTAGCTCATTTTCTCTCTTGCTCTAGCTCGTTCTAGCTCTCACTCTAGCTCGTTCTCGCTCTTGCTCTAGCGCTTCTCTGACAATATTTTTCTTGTCTTTTATTTCTCCAGATTTTCAACCACTCATTTGAGCGAGAGAGCTAGAGTGATAGCATTTCTGCCTACGAGAGCATGAACAAGCAAGACTGCCTCATATTTCCCTCATGTGTAATTTTGCACGGCAAATGAGTCATATTTCATTATTTTCAGAACGTAGGTCATCAGTCATTAAAATGCTGAAAAACGGGTCATCCGTACAAAAACACCCTCTTACTTGCTATGATTTATTAATTTATTTCTTAAAAAAACACAATCTAATGAAACTATAAAAACACAATCTAATGAAACTATAAAAACACAATCTAATGAAACTATTTCTCAAACTTGAACTATTCAAATTCAAAATTACCAAATTTTATATTTCAAAATATAAATTATATTATAAAATAAAGATAAAAAATAAGTTTTAAACAATAAAATAACATTATTTTATTTGTTAAATATCAATCCAGTCACAGTTTTTTTTTTCCAAAAAAAATTGATAGTGGAGATCACGGTTTTGAGATAGATGAAATTAAAATCTAACCAAGACAATAATTTGGTTAAAATTTTGTTTGACTTTAATTTTATTTATTTTTTTTCAAGTATAATTTTCCTCTTCTTTTTAAATATTCCAAGAATACTTTTTTTTTTAACAAAATCTATGATCACAATTTGAGTGAGATATGAGGAGGTAGCAAGATAATATATCTTTTTATTTAAAGATTTCTTATTTTATATTTTTATTTAAAATTTTAAATGATATTATTTTTCTTTTATTTATTTGAAAGAGAAAAAAAAAACAATTTGAGATAAAGAAAGAGATGATTGTCGAAAAACAAAAAGTGGATGAGAACGAGAGTCAGACAATATGGACGAGAGTGAGAATCGAAACCAACGGTCTGTGAGGCCTCAAATCAAGACTCTCCAACGAGGACAAGTTGAAGTTTGAATTGAGAAAACTTGAGAGGTGTTCTCTTGGTGAATCGTTGTTGGGAAAAGTCGATTCGGCGATGTCCTACAAGCACTTCAAGTTGCTAAGCTCGCTAGAATGGCTTGCATTAAAGAAGAAGCGATCCTCTCCTCCCTCTGTTACGAGAGATTAAATGATGCCAGAAGAAAACGCTAAAACTTAGGTCAGTGGTTGAAGAAATGGTGATGGAGACTAGATTTGCACTGGTTATGGTGAATTTTCTTAAAACCTCGACCAAGTTAACTGAGGGTTTTTACGTGAGAGCAAAGTAAAACCCAACAAATATTTTTAGTGAGGGAGAGAGATAAGAAAGGGAGAGAAAAAAATGGTGGATGGAGAGAAAAGAAAGCTAGAGGGAGAAAAAAAAGTCCAAAAATACGTGTTTTTAGGTAAGAACAAAGTGGTAATTTCACATGGTTGCTGACATAAGCAAAAGTTTATATAAACTAAATTTGAAAAAGTAGGTCATATATCATTTGAGCCTAAAAATTTAGGTTATCCATACAAAAAACCCGATCTTTTTGGATTCTATTAAGAGTAACCGTTGTAGGATTTTTACTTACATGATTTTTTTAAGAAAAAAAATTGTTCAATTTTATATTTTATAACAAAAAAAAAAAAAAACTTAACCAAAATCATTTTTTTGGATTTTATTAAACTCGGAGTATTGATTTTTTTTTTCTAAATTTATTGTATATATTATACAATAAGAGCAACAAGAAGCAATTAGAAAGCAAACTAGTGAAGAGAAAAAAATAGAGAGAGAAAATATATTCTCTATTAAGCAAAGGCTCCAACAACCACTATTTATATGATTTACAAGGATGTAGGTTACAAGATCTATACAATTCAAAAGTTGTAACCTATGAATCTTAGAGAACATAATGAGAGTGATAATTGGAGAAGATAATGAAAGGGATAAATAGAGATATGTAATCTATGGGGGTTATGAGCATCTAATTACAATATTTAAATGTGATAATTTAGAATATTCATAATACTCTCCCTTTATATGCCCATGTATATAGAATATATGCCTCGTTAAAACCTTACTAAAAAAAATTCAATGGAAAAAAAATCCTAGTGAAAGAAAAAAAGTATATTATTCATATATTTTAATAACTGCCTCATTAAAACCTTGCTAGGAAAATCCAGTGTGCACCGGGTGCCATTATACTAGGTGTTAAAGCATGGGTATTTTGTATCCATTGAGCAAAGATGGGTTGTAATTGTATAGCGATATTTGAAAACATATCTTGAGGATGTCCTAAAGCACTCATGGTATCATTATGAATATACAAACCAAAACTGTGGATGCCTAACCTCATGGAAACAACACTTAAGTTCTATGAATCGTTGCATTCTAATGTTGCGGTAGGTAATGCCTTTGTGAATAAGTATGTCAGGTTATCTTTCGAAGAAATTTCTTCAATAGTGTTATCGTCATTTTCTTGAAGATCATGGGTGTAGAAGAGTTTTGGTGAGGTATGCTTCGTTCTATCTCCTTTGATATGTCCTTCTTTGATTTAAGTTATACATGTGTTGTCTTCTGATAACACTCATTTATGAGTGTTATTTAGCTCTAAAAACTAAACTATTTGCTTAAAAAGTGAGTGTTTAAGTTATATTTCATGTCATTTAGGGCAAGTTTAAGTAAAAACAAGCTTTTCATGTGTTGGAAGTTTTGATTTGGTAAAAATAAGTATTTAGGTTTAATTAGAGCCATTTTTCTAAAGAAACTGTTAATTTTTGTTGCTTTTGTGTAAAGGCTAAAAAATGACCCAAATGCGTCCACATCCTAGTCACAATTGAAGCAAAGAAGAGTGATCTATGAGATATGCGACCAACATGCACCAATATTTGAGAACAGAAGCCAAAATTCAAGTGTTGCAGAAAAGAGCTAAAATGCCCCTGAAAATACTCTTGCATTTAGGCCATTTTGACAACAAAGCAATTGCGCCCATAAATGCCCCCGCATCTGGACCCTTTCAACAAATTCTCCAAGATTTGCATAATTTATAGATTTTATGGAAGATTCTCAATCAAATTTCCTCAAATGAAGGGATATGATCAACCAAGCTTCTTCACACTGATCTCGACAGCAAATCCTAGGCGTGAAATAAAATGCAGCTCATGCCTCCATTTGAAAGAGAGCTCGGAGTTGGGAATTCTTCTTCATCCCAAAGTTCTGTCATTTTCTCTTTAGTTTTAGCCCCCACTCCGAGTCTCCCCGAAATTCTGTTCATATTCCATTCGGACTCCAACTTCAAAACAAGGAGGAGTAAGTACTTGTTCTCCTTGAAAAAGGTTCTTATTGGTTTTTATTCAAGTTTTGTAAGTTTCAGTTTTTAGGAGTTGTACTTGTTGTTTTATATTTATTTTTAGCCTTGTAAGTTTCTGTTTTCCCTTTAATTTTAAGTTGTACTTTCTTTTGTTTCAATTCCAATTAGTTCTTTCTTGGCTTTCATAGGACAAAAACCTTTAAAATCATGAAAGTTGTGTTTTTCATCATCTAAGAAAATTTAGCCATAGACATATGAGTTTTAAATTGCTTAGTCTATTAAAGGTTCTTGGAAAAGGAGTCGAATAAGAGTTGAACTTGATTTACTTTGCTAAGTGTCTTTTAGGGTAAGTTGCAGGAACAATTTAGGGCATGTTTGGGAATGATTTTAGAAATAGTGATTTTAGCACAATTGATTTGTTTCTAATTGATTTATGAAAATTTATTTTCATATAATCATTTTAATGTTTGGTTCTACACTTTTAATAGTGATTTTCATACAATTAAAAGTGACTTTCAATGATTAAGGGCATTTTTTAGAGTGACTTTAAAATAAGTATTTTAAGCTAAGTGATTTAATTATAATTAATTTTGTAAAAGTTTTAGTTATAAATCATTTTAATATTTGGTTCCACTCTTGTAAAAGTGATTTAAATTTAATTAAAAGTATTTTTTAAAACGATTAATGTTTATTTTCAAAGATGATTTTAGAATCATCAAATTACTAAAAAGAGCATTACATTTGAAATTTAAAAAAATAAAAAAATTAGAAGGTGGTAGAAAAAAGTTATACCGAGAGAACTAAAAAATTAAGAGAAAAAAAATAAAGCTAGAGAAAATTAAAGTTTCAAATAGAAAAACATGTTGAAGACATGAAGGGATAGAAATTTTAGAGCGATAGACAAAAAATTTAGAGAGAGAAATTTAATAGAGAGCGAAAAAATCGAAATATAGAGAAATAGATTTAGAGAGATATACAAAAAAAATTGAAGAGAATGATAAAAATTTTAGGGAGAAAAACTTTAATGAGAACAAAAAAAGTTCAAAGTCAGGAACAAAAAATCTCAAGAGCAAAAAGTTTAGCAAGAGGTCAAAGATAAGAAAGAAAAAAGTTAAAGAGATACAAAAATTATAGAGAGATGAACAAAAAAATTTAGAGATAAAAAAAGTTAGAGAGAGTTAAAACCATTAGAGAGAAAAAAAGTGAGAAAATGAATAAAAATGTTAAAAAGATAATAAAGTAAGAGATAGACATTATAAAAACCTTAGAGAGAGAAAAATTGGCATGTTTTAAATAATGATGGATGACCTCAATAGTGACGGTTTTGAGAATACATGCTTTTTGATGAAAATTAATGAATTTGTATAAAAGATGACGATTTTTACCCGTTACAAAAAGTAAGATTGTTTTAAAATATGAAATAATAGTCATTTTAAAGACAAAATCACTTGGGAATCACCTCCCAAGTGATTGACCGGGAATCACTTAAAGTGATTTTGGATGTTTCCAAAATCACTTTCTTATCATTGCCAAACATCACAATTTTAAAGGAGAATTGATTTTAGGCATGTCAAAAGTGATTTTGGGCATTTCAAAATTACTCCCAAACATGCCCTTAGTAGCATTCTGTATGAATCGTGTAGAACTCGAAAGAGTCAGTATGCATGCACAAGAGGCAGCATCTCTGAATTAGCAGAACTTAGTTGGGCAGTTCGCAGGCGCATGGTGAGCGTATTGTCCCAAGGTTGAACGAGAATTGAATCCCTGCATTCTCATCCTTGTTTTTTTTTGTTATTCTTTCATTTGTTTTTACTTTTTATTCCACAAAAATCTCCAAATTCAAATTTATTTTCTTGGTTACCTTCGATTGCAACTATGTGAACAATTGTGTTGTGAACTAAAAAATACCTTTCTTAAATCTGTTCCATTGGGTTCAATACTTGGAATACACCATATACTACTTGTTTGACAGCGTGCACTTGTGCTTTTGCATATCTAGTTCATCAAATTTTTGCAAAGTTTTCCAAGATGGCATGCAAAGTCCACACATGAAGAAATTTCACGAAGCATGCTTTTTCAATTTTCTTTTGTAATTATTAACCTATATATAACCTTTTTGACTTTTAGTTTATTAGCTTTGTAATTATTTTCTTTTCCACGTTTTAAATGTCTTTCTTTTAGACAAAGGTATTTATTACCTTTTGTCCCTTATGTCTTTATTTTCAAATGTATTTATTACCTTTGGACTTTTATACTTTTATTTTCCATAAAGCTCTGATGAGATGATACAATTGTCGGGCCAATCCTATCTTACACCGCTTTCCATAAAGATGACTGAGATAAGGGTTTGTATTATCCTTTCATCCATATCTTTTACTCAATTAGTTTCAAATTCATTTTGGAGTCCGGGGTCTATAAAAGACTTCCACTTTGTATTCAATAGGCAGAAGCAGATAATCTAGCAAAAGAGAAGAAGAAAAAATCTCTCTAAGCTATCTATTCGCAAAACAGTTGTATTCTGCAAAGATCCTAATTCTCCTAACCTTTTAGCAATTTGAGAAAAGATTGTGGCTTTTGGGAGCAATTGGTATCAAAGTTGTCTTACTCAATATACTTCAATCTTTGAAACAACTTCCATTGCTTCAAATTTTTGCGTACTTAGAGATTAATTCATATTAATCTTTTTATTTTTAAAAGACAAATCTCAATATTGATTTCATTCAATATTGTTCTTCTTAATTCTTCATCTTTGATCGTTCCGTCAGCCCGTCCGACAGCAGCGTTGGTAAGCGTTTGGTGTTCCAGGCAGTAAGGCGTACGACCGTTGGCAAGCCGCGTGTTCCTGTTGCAGACGAGCAGTTCGTGAAGAAGAAGAAGTTTGAAGGATAATATTGTGTTAAAGCAATATTATTTTTATCTTTCAAAAATATTTTTATTTTTATGGAATCATGTCCAAGTTACTCAAATCTTTGATTCCGAAGAATTTACTCAAAGATACTCAAAACGATGGCGCAAGTTCAAGTAATCAAATGATTCATGGAGAATCCTCTACTCAAAATGAAGAAGCTCACAAGGCAGAGAAGAATGCTGATTTACTCAATAATTCCCATGAATTACTTCAAATAGCTCGCGTTGAAGAGCAACTTGCCAATTGGAATATTCCTCAGTTAGATCCAAAGACGATCTACTACTGGAATACTTTCAATTTTACTCAAAATTGGGAAGTCAAGATTATGGAGAATACTATCGCCATAAAAGACAACCCAGAATCATTGAATCTCTTCACAAGGGATTTAATAGTCTAACATCGAGAAGAATACTCATTCATACACCTTGGTGTAATCCAGGTAGCAATTAAGCCACTTTTCAGAACTGGTTTGAATACTCTTGTCCTTCTAACTCTCAGGGACAAGAGGTTCAGAAATTTCCAGGACTCTCTTATGGGAATGGTTGAAACTAATCTAGAAAATGGTCCAGCCTATTTCAATTACTATCCGCACTATTCTCTTTCTTTAAGAGATCCCAACATACTCAAATCATTGATTCTTGATGTCCTTTTCAAAGATCTGAATGTAGAACCAGAAACTCATGGGTTCGTGACAATATTCAAAATTTGCTATCGTTTGATGAAAACTCAGATAGCACCAAGAGCTCTAAAGGCTTCTCCTAGAGGTACAACAATACTCATAGAAGCCAATACTACGAGAGCGAACGTAGAAACTCCAAAGAGATTATCTTGGGAAGCATCACTAAGACATCTCACTGGGTTTTGGAAAGAGCCGTAGCAGCTCCAATACCAAAACCAAAACAACTTTCTCAACTAGTTGAACATCCGGATGGAACTGTTGAGATCAGCTGCCAACAACCTTTGCCAACCTGCCCAAAGGTTTCAAATTTTTCCCCTTCAAGGAAAAGTGTTTCGGAATTTAGAGGAGAAGCTTCATCCTCAACAAGTTTCGAACAATAAGAACCATTGAGAAGATCTTTCTCTGCAAAAATCGACTCAGTGGATTTTAGCCCTCGCATACCAGAAAGTAGGTATGTACGGCCAAGCTCACCTACTCAAACAGATATGGACTCAGCAAGCAGATTTAACAAGCTCAATGTCATATCTGAAGAATTCAAAGTCAATATGGAAAATCTGAAAAAGGATTTTCTTGACAAAAAATGGAAAATGCCTAGAGAATTCTTCTTTAAGGCATATGATACTGAAGAAAGAGAAAATTTCAAGGAAACATGGATCTCTACCATGTAAGAACTTGAAAGAATATTCCTTTCTTCGAGTGGTTCGCCAATCAAAATAATTATAGTCAAGAGGTGAACACTCTCAAAGAAACTCTCTGGAAAACATCAGACGGAGAGATTTCAGATACTCATCCACTGCTAGAGCAAATAGAATTCAGAAGCTCTAAAGGTAATACAGTTGTTGCTGCCCCATTCAAGCAAATATCCTTGAGTGATGAGGAAAAGAACCCCTCCAAAGGAATCAGAGGAGTTCATCTTCAGAAAAACTATATAAACAAAATCCTGTCTACTATGGCAGAGCAAATGTGCAGGATAGAAGAAAAGGTCTTCACTTCGTCCAGCACCAAGGGATTTTCTGCCACCACATCAGGAATTCCTATTGTTAGGAACCCTCTACCATTCCTTTGTATAGGATCAGGAGGATCGATCCCTTTACTCAAAAGCAAAGAGCAGGTTATGTTTGATAAAATTCATGAAGAACTTGCCAGGCTAAGTGGAAAAGATCCACAAATCAACGTACTCAAAGACGAAGAGATAGAAGAATTGATTCTTGCCATGCAGCAGAATACTATCTCTGATGAAGAGGATCCTAAAGAAGTTAATAGGATCTATAAACACTATTCAAAGAGTAATCCAAAGACTTATTATCCAAGGGCTACTCATCCAGATTTATCTATTAAAGATAGATCTTTTATTCAACACGCTTCATATGATGGTCAATCCATTTATGAGTGGAACATTGATGGTCTCTCTCAATATTTGATCGTTCAAGTTGTCCAGGAAATGTTTGTTGCAAGTGCAGCATACAATTCAAAAGGGCATAATGATCATGCTAGCGCTCGCCTTTTGGTTGCCGGTTTCACAGGACAACTAAGAGGATGGTGGTTATCTACTTTCAATGAAGTTGAAAGAAGAAAAATTATTACTCATAGATCTCCTATTGATTCGGGAGATTCAACTTCAAAATCACCCAGAAGAGATGAGGCAACTACTTCAACTGCACAAAGCGGTACTGGTATGACTATTGACACACCAGCAATACCATCTCGTGTTGAAAGCAGAGACTTCAAAGACGATGCAGTCATAACTCTCTGCTTCACCATAGTCAAAAACTTTGTCGGAGACGATAAAGAATACCAAGGTCAGGCAGGAGAATATCTCCAAAAATTAACCTCTCCCAAACTTCAGGATTTCCAATGGTATAAAGATACCTTCCTGACAAAAGTCTACAAAAGGGCAGATGCCAATAGTCCTTTCTGGAAAGAAAGATTCGTTATTGGACTACCCAAAATATTCAGCTCGGAACTTATGATCTACCTTCGGGAATTCTACAGAGGAAATATTCTCTGGGAAGAGGTCACTTATGGCCAAATCTGTCAATGCGTCATAACCCAAGCTGGCAAACAATGTCTCGAAGCCACAAGGATCGAGAAGCAGACCAAAACTCGGGAAAGAAAACAAGAGTTTGGACATTTCTGCAAAACATACTTTTATCAAAATCATACTGAGGCTCCATCAGTAAGAGCAAAGAAAAGACTTGGAAAACCCAAGACTTTCTACTCAAGGCCATACAGTAACAGATCCACTGTGTCTAGATCTCATCGGCAGTATCCTTATTGGAAAACTTCTTATGATAGGAAGAATCCCAGAGAAAAGAAATTTGCCAGAAGAGATTCTTCAAAAGTCCAATGTTACAAATGCAGAGGATATGGGCACTATGCTCCAAAGTGTCCCATGAAAAATAGAATCAACGAGCTTAGTATTGTCACACCCCCTCCCAGCTCACTTGCCTAATCCTAGGAAGGAATGCGAAGACAGAGAATAGCAGCCCTCTTACTGCCACTCCCTGCCCAACCTAACATTAACCTGAAATTGTATACAACGAAGCATATATGAACTAGTAAAATTGAGCGCACAGTTGCACACCTGAATAAGATGCAATCATTTTTCCATACTAGGTTTTCATAACAAGTCATAACATACTTAAGTATTACACCCCGACTAGAATGCTTTTATTTCAAAACTATATACACGTGGAAGTATATATATATACAATGAGCTAAGTGGCATGGTGGCAAACAGGTCTTGTCGAGGCTAAGCACCGGGAACTCGTTTGCTACCTGGGGAGAGAAAACATGTTGAAAACGTGAGCTGGGAAGCCCAGTGAGTGACTATTTAATAAGTTATGCGTTCATAGGTAAAGTATCAAAAGTAATTAAACAATGTCGCCAAATTATAGGCTTTAAGCACCACGATAATCAATGCATCAAAACTCATGATAAAGAAAACTTGTAGCATGATACCCTAGCTATGGTAGAGTCCTCTCTAACCAACAACTTCAATACCTCTCTCTCTCACGTGCACGTGGTATGCCATTTAGGCTCACTGGTCTCCCCTAATACCTTCTCCATGTCCTTCAGTATTGGGGTCAGACCAACTACCACCCGAATACCTTCTCACTGTCCTTCAGTATCGGGGGTCAAGTTTTCTCCCTCCCAGGTACCTTCTCCGTGTCCTTCAGTACCGGGGGTTAATAATATACAAGGGCATGCTTTAAATAGTTAGGAAACATGTTTTGGAATCACATTCAGCAAGTTCTCAACATAAACACAAACTTTCATCATTAAACAAGCTTCCAACTTCAAGTGTAGTTCATCGTATGATTAAAAGAGAACTCATTAACCAAACTCATTTTTCGTGTTCTCAACGCATAAATTCTTTAACATAGCCAAACCATCATACTTTAAGTTTCAAGCAATTCAAACATGTTTTAGAGTGGATTAATGCATGGTACTTCCAAGAAAAACCCTACTTCCAAACTAGTTACAATTATGCTTAACTTTCAACACCGACATTTATTAGTAGGAATTCAATGAAAAATGAATATAACTTAGTTTAAGCATGCTTCAATATCCATCACTAGTAAGCTTTTGAATAAATAAAGATCAACGCATAGGTTTTCAAACAAAATTACTCACAAACACCGGAAGGCTCCCTGAAAATGAATTCCATAACATTAATTCCTTTTGCTACTTGGCCCAAAAATTGATCTAACTCAGTCACATAACTCATAGGATAGTAATTGCACACACTTGGCAATAGGGTATAACAAATTGGAACACAACTTCCTTAAGCTCTCTAGACCCCTCTGTTTTGAGCCAAAAATTACAGATTCGACTTCCAGCATGAGTTTCTCAAACTTTAGCAAAACAACCACCAAATTTTATTTGATAACCCTCAAATAAAACATCTAAACTTACTTACCTCAAAATTTTAGCTTCTAATTCGTCCTCAAGAGCTCAAAATCACCAGATTTCTTCACCTTGTTCTGCTGGCCGAAAAACTGGGAACACCTCTCGGTTTTCTTAAATTTTCACGACCTTATTCTTCATATTTTCTCACAAAATTTTCCAGACCTAATCGTCATTCAATTTCTGAGATTTTGGCTCAAGAATCATCGAATTTTCTCAAGTGGATTGAGAGATATGACTGTTTTAAATTTATCCACTTCCAAGAGCTTCCAGTTGTCTACTGCAGTCACAAGTGTTGGACAACTCATCCTTCCACTATAACAAAAAAACTCCAACGAAAATGTAACTAAAATGGCCACCTCCTCCTTCTATCTTTAGACTTTAAGTCCCTTTCAATCCACCTAAATTGTAAAGAAATTTTAACTAAATTAATTAGAAATTACAGCTTTTGTATTCAACACAACATACACCTAATGTGTACCCAACTTGCTCATGACCTTAACTTACTTCAACTCAACTTTTAATATGCTTATCCCAATGCGTAACCTGTCTCCTTATGAAGCTTTGTGTACGTTAATATCCACAACTTAGGAGATTCCCAAATTCTACCACGACATCTTTTAGTGCAACCTATATCAATTTGCATATGTCAAAACATCATATATGAGCACAATATGATCAAAAGATTGTTTAGGGCTTACAAGTATGGACGAAGATATTTAAGCTGATTTACTCAATTTCATCTAGACAGATTTAGAAGAATCAGAATATGATTCGAATGAACATGACGGACAAATCCTTTATTTACAAGAAGAGACAGATTCTTACTCTTCTTCAGAAGGAGAAATCCAAGTCATTCATAAACCTGTATGCAAAGGTAAACGAGTATGTGATTGCTTTAATTGCATAAACGTTTTATCAAAGGACCAGGAGTTACTTTTTGAGGCTGGAAGCAACATCACGGATGTGGTTCTCAAAAAGACGATTCTCAACAGACTAAAGACTTCTCTCCAAGATGAAGTAAAACATGGAGAAAAAAATTCTTCAATAACTACTGAGTATCCTTCTATAGAATATGTCTATGCACTTTTCAAGAAGGAGAAAATAGAAGTTAGAATTTCAGACTTAAAGGCTGAAATAAATCAACTCAAATATGAAGTAAAACAGCTTCGTTTGGAATATCAAAAGTATGTTTCTCAATTAGCTGTTGAAGTCTCATTGATTAACTCAAAGCAAGCAACTTCCTCAGAAACCAGCGAAGGAGGCGAAGCAGGACCTTCAGAACCTTCTCCAGAAGAATAATCATTTTTGTCAACTCTTCAGAGAGTTCAGTATAAAAAATGGTATGTCAAAATATCCTTAAGGGTACCAGACTTCAAATTTGATGCAGTAGCTCTGGTAGATACCGGCACAGATCAAAACTACATTCAAGAAGGACTTATACCATCAAGGTATTTCGAAAAAACAGTCGAAACCTTGAGAGGAGCCAATAGTCAACCATTATTCATAAAGTACAAGCTACCTGAAGTTCACATCTACAACAACGGAATTTGTTTCATGACTTCATTCTTACTCATCAAGAACCTGAATCAAGGAGTGATTCTAGGTACACCTTTTATTACTCAATTATATCCTTTTTAGGTAACTGATGGCGGGATAATATCAAACGTCCTTGAAGAGACAATCTTATTCAAATTTATTAATCCATTAAGAGAAGATGACCTTAATGTGATTAAAAGAATCACCCTCAAAGAGAAGCAAATTGATTTCCTAAAGGAAGAAGTTAGCTTCAAGAAGGTTGAAAACCAGCTCAAATAACTTGGAATTCAGAAAAGGATCCAGATTATTCAAAAGCAGATAGAAGAACAAATCTGCTCCACTCATTCAGATGCTTTCTGGAAAAGGAAGAAACATATGGTTACACTACCATATGAAAAGGACTTCAAAGAATCAGAGATTCTAACCAAAGCAAGACCAATTCAGATGAACTCTAAATTATTAAGCCATTGCTAGAAGGAAATTGATGAATTACTCAAAAGAAAGTTGATCAGACCATCCAAGAGCCCATGGTCCTGTGCAGCATTTTATGTCAACAACCAGGCTGAAAAGGAACGAGGAGTTCCGAGACTGGTAATAAATTACAAACCCTTAAACAAGGTTTTGGAATGGATTAGGTATCCAATTCCTAATAAAAATGATCTACTCAAAAGAATTTCAAATGCAAAATTGTTTTAAAAGTTCGATATGAAATCAGGATTTTGGCAAATCCAGGTTGTCGAACAAGATAGGTACAAAACAACATTTAATGTACCTTTTGGTCAATACGAATGGAACGTAATGCCTTTTGGCTTAAAAAACGCTCCATCCGAATTCCAGAAGATCATGAATGATATTTTGGAACCCATTCAAGAATTTTCAATTATCTATATTGATTATGGTTTAATCTTTTCATCAAATATAGATCAACATTTTTCTCATTTAAAGAGTTTTATTCAAACAATTAAATACAATGGTTTAGTTGTTTCAGCTGCAAAGCTTAAACTCTTTCAAACTCAAATAAGATTTCTAGGGTTTGATATTCATTTAGGATTAATCAGGCCAATACAAAGATCTCTAGAGTTTACTCAAAATTTTCCATATGAAATTTTAGACAAAACCCAATTACAGAGATTTTTAGGGTGTCTAAATTATGTATCTGATTTCATCAAAGATCTTCAACCTATTTGCAAACCACTTTTTCAAAGGTTGAAGAAAGAAACTATTCATTGGACAGATGAACATACGCACACTATTCAAAAAATCAAAACTTTAGTCAAAAGTATTCCCTGCTTAAGTCTTATCGACAAAAAAGCAGATCTTTTCGTTGAGACCGATGCATCAGACATTGGATATGGAGGAATCCTTAAACAGTGTCTCGATAAGAAGGAATCAATAGTACGTTTCCACTCAGGAGTATGGAATAGTACTTAGAAGAATTACTCAACTGTGAAAAAAGAAATTCTGGCAATTGTTTTATGTGTCCAGAAATTTCAAAGAGATTTAATCAATAAATCGTTTTTAATAAAAACCAATTCTCAAAGTTCTAAATTTATTTTAGAAAAAGATGTCAAAAATTTGGTTTCAAAACAGATTTTTGCCCGTTGGCAGCAATATTATCTTGTTTTGATTTTCAATTTTTGTCTATAAAAGGGTCTCAAAACCCTCTTGCTGATTATCTTTCGAGAGAGCATCTCTCAAGAGAGCACCTTAGATAGGACTCTCTCTCCCTCTCTAAAGAGTTTCCTTCTCAAATCTCTTTGAGATTAACAAAGTATGCTCTGAGGTTGCAGCATAGTCTGAACTTCCTCATCAGAACTTTTAATTTCATATTCAAGTTTCCATCTTCAAAAACTCACCATGAGTAGGAATTGCTTCCTTTTCCTCTTCTCAAAAAGGAAAATCCTCTGCTTCTTCCTCAACTACTCAAAAATTTACTCCAGTCCGTATCGAGGATTTTGCTTTACCCGATACTTCATTTACTCCAGTCAGAACACGAGCACAACGTCATTCTGCTTCAATTAGGATTCAAGAACCTTCACCTCAAAATACTACTCTATCGGTTGCAGGTTCTTCAACCTACACCCATATTATTACTCCACCAACAAGGTTTACTCCAAAACCTGAAATTTCAGGATATTTTCAAAAATCTCAGGTAATCACTGAAATCCCAATTGAACCTGAATGGGATTTAGATAGCTTTGCTGAGATTACTTCCCATATTTATCCGGGTGATTTTTGTTTCATGTCGGAAAGATTGTCAAAAACACGGCAGTTTTATGAATTAATTCTAATTGATTCAAAATCTGCTGAGATTACTCATATACCGGATAGGAACAATCCTTTGGTTATTGCTTACTCAAAATTAAAGATTTTTCGGGTTTTAACTTTTAAGAGATGGAACCAGAAAGTCTTTACAGAAAAAAGATTCTCAATCAGGTTTGATCCACCTTCTTACTCATACAGGGATTATGTTAGAGCATGTACCAATGTTCTCTGGTACCAAGCTTTTAACCATTCCTGGTTTATTCAATTCTGCAGACAAGCGCACAAAAATTATTTCCTAGTTTGGTTTAAAACTTGGTGGAATAATTTTGGCCTCTGCGAAGAAACTTTTCTTGTCCCAGTTTAGGAATCTTTTCATTATTTTACTCAAAACATATTCAAGAATACTTTTCAATTAACCTTCAGATTTTCCCTTCATTTCCAAGTTCCATGGATTTTTTGTTGGAACTTAACTACTCAAAATCTTCATCAAAATGACAAGTATTTGGTGAAGACACTTAAAGTCAAATGGTGGGATAAATTTAATGTTACCCACATTAATCTTCCTTAAATAAAAACATGGTTTATTGAATCCCCACAAAACCAAGATTTTTCAAAGAAAGCACAGCAAGACTTTCAGAAAAATAAAGCTACCTTGCTTGCTACCTTAGCTCAAACAGCCACTGAGGCAGATCTTCAAAGAGTTCTCCTCCAGAACTCCAATTCAAATAAATCATCATCTCCAGCCCTTTCCATTATAGACGAAGATGATGATGAAATCAACCTTGGTGATCCTTAATCACTAAGCAAATGACCGAAATTGTCGTTAAACTACCAAATTTACTCAAATACATCAATTGTAATCTTAAAAAGATACAATACGATGATCAAACGTCTGCAATGACATTAAACTACGAATTTACTCAAAGGTTACTCTGTAACACCCGAGACTCTTTGGGTAAGTTTAAAATGTTGTTTTGGTAAAGTTTTATTATGAATTTAATTATTTTGAGGGTAATTTGGTGATTTTTGGAAAAGGAAAGGGTATTATGGTCTTTTAGAGAGAAGATATTTTGATTTTATTATTATTATTATTATTATTATTAATTTTTTTTTTAAAAAAAAAAAAAAAAAAAAAAAGAGATTTACTCTCTCTCTCCCTCGCGCAGCTCTCTCTCTCTCTCTCTCTCTCTCTCGGCCGAACCCAGCCACCGTTCAGCCTCACGCCGGCCATTTCCCTCAACCGAACGCCGACAGCCACGAACCTCGCGGCACGACCGCCGCCCACCGCTGCCCGCCGCTGCTCGCGAGCAAGCTGCCGCACGAAGCTTGCCGCCGCGTTTTGTTCTGTCATCCGAACAGCTCGCGCGAAGGCTCCGATCGAAGAAAGCTTCTCTACGTGCACGCCGGTCGACGAGGGCTCTTACGTTTACAACCGTCGGTGGTTTTGAACTTTAAGCTCGCCGGAAAACACCATTTCAGCCGCGTTTTCAAGGTGGGTTTTCGTTTCCGTGAGATGTTTGGCGTTTTGGGCTCGAGTTTGATTGATTTTCAGCAAAATGACCTCGAATTCTTGTAGATCGGGCTGCAACACATCAGAAAAGAACCCCCACGCGCCAATAGAAAGTCCACGCGCCGGCCACTCGCCGATCGGAAGTCCCACGCGCCGTCGCCGGAGTTCCACACGCCGCCGCTCGCCGGAGTTGGGTAAAATTGCCATTTGGTCCGTTTCGTCGAGTTATTAATGTTAGAATGTGTTTTAGCGTAATTCGGATGGTTTAAGACACGTTTAGGACACTTTTTAGGTGATTTGTCGAGGACCTTAGATTGTACTTGGAGTGGGGACTCGAGAA
Source organism: Trichosanthes truncata (assembly GCA_033996785.1). Lineage (NCBI taxonomy): Eukaryota > Viridiplantae > Streptophyta > Magnoliopsida > Cucurbitales > Cucurbitaceae > Trichosanthes > Trichosanthes truncata. The sequence goes on along the minus strand of JAWPNB010000004.1, from coordinate 26,973,823 downwards.
GCTCATTACTAGTGAAGAAAGGGTATTTTAGTAAGTAAAGATTTAAGGTAAGGGATCTCACAACGAAAGAAGTTTTCGAAACCTAGAGCTAGCCCTATATTTACTTTGAAAGTTTATGTTTTTCATGTTAAGTATTTAAGAAAGAAAGTGTTTTATATGTATATTCCTTTATACGCTAGTTCCATGAGTTCTATTTGAGTTTTCATGTTAAAAAGGATGGAAATGATATGTATGTTTTTGAAATGCGATTGCCTTGACTTATGCATTCATGAGTATGTTCTAAAACGAGTGGGACCTCATGCATGTGTTGTGTGCTCATGAAAAGATTTATGTAAGGCCGTGACGATAATTCTCCCAAAAGTTTTATGTGGGTTATGAGGGAACCCGAGTCTTCGGATTCTCTATGCTCCCGGGGTTCGAGAGTGCCCCACAATGGTAGCCTTCGGGCTGAGTCTTCGGACTCCACGATGGTAGCCTTCGGGCTGAGTCTTCGGACTCCACGATGTATGTTAGCTTTCGAGCTCAACTCTCAGAGTTAGGGGAGGACTCTATTCGATGGAAAATTATGTCTTCGGACTATTCACGAGGCCCTCGGGAGAATTTAAATCGTTCACGAGAGCCGCGAGGAAAAGTACATGGTTTATAAAACGAATTTTAGGTCCCCTACTAAAGCGATGGTTTACGATGGTTTTATGATTTAAAATGACATGTTGCATGCGATTGAAACTCTTACTTTGAAACTATGAGTTACTTACTGAGTATTATTCGTTAATACTCACCCTTTTCCTTTTAAAAAAAAATGTTTTCAGGTAAGGCTAAGATCGGCCCTAGCGCGTGACCGGAGATCAGCTACTCGAGTCATGGGAGCCGAGCGATCGCTATTCCGCTTCTTTTATGTTTCTGGATGTACATAGAACTCATGTCGAGTTTTTAAATGTTTAGGAGGATGTTTCAAAGTCTTTTAACCTTTCTTTGTAAATCGTGCACGTGTATTTGGCTTTCTATCTTTGAATTCACTTGGTCTCTGCTGTTTGAACCCTAGCATCATATTGAGAAGTTTGTTGGATGCTAGGAGGTTGTTTGAAAATCTTAGAAGTGTGTTTTTCTATGTCTTATCAGGTAAGGGTCTAATTTTTGGTTTTCGCGTAGTTACGTTGTTATGCTGCCAAAATTTTCGGTAATATAGCGACGTGACTTAGTAATGACTCTTAGGTAGCGTGTTGAGCCTATAGGGTCGTTACAGTTGGTATCAGAGCAATAGGTTATAGGTTCTGTAGACTAGCTTACTTCGTAAGCATCAGGTATCCCATGACTAAGTAGTGATTTCCAGTCCTCGCGCAGGTACGCCTCTGAAGTAAACTTTTAATTCGTTTGTTGAAAAGCATGTTATTTTTTTTATGAAATGATTCATATGTGAAATGTATTTTTAAGTTAAGGAAAGTTTAAGAAAAGTTGAAAAGTGTGATCCCTTTTGATGTGAAGGTTAAACTTGTTTGTGTTTGTTTGTCAAGTATGCCGCCTAGAAGGAGAGGCAGAGGACGGGGTAGAGGACGTGGTGCTGGAAGAACACATGACTTACCTCCTGAGATGCCAGTGGAACAGGAGGTGAATTCTGGGGCAAATTCCCCTGTTGCTCAGGATCAACCTGATCCAGTTATGGAGCCTGCAAATCCTACGGTTGCGTCGTTGATGTTAGAGGCGATGCAGAACTTAGTACAAGCGACCGTGACGACCCAGTTAGCGCAGATGGGTCAAGTTTCTACGCCAGCTTCATTACAAGCCCGTCACTTGAAAGACTTTAGAAAGTATGATCCAAGGGCGTTTGACGGATCCTCTGGGGATCCTACAGTGGCGGAGTTATGGTTGTCCTCTATGGAGAACATTTTTCAGTTGATGAGTTGCCCGGATGAATATAAAGTTTCTTGCGCCACATTTATGCTGAGGGATGATGCGTACCTATGGTGGGAATCTGCTCAGAGGACCATAGGTACAGGAGGGGGAGTAGTGACGTGGCCGATGTTCAGAGAGGCTTTCTTGAACAAATATTATCCTGCGACTTCACGATACAAGAAACAAGAAGAATTTCTACAACTTAAACAGAATAGACGTCCAGTGGACGTCTACGAGAGGGAATTCACAAGGTTATCTCGTTTTGCTCCCGAGTTGGTAGATACTGAGGCCAAGAAAGCGGAGCGTTTTGTAATGGGTTTGGATCCTCAGGTTAAAGGTGTAGTGCAGGCTGTAGCACTTCACGACTATGCTGCTGCGGTAAGGACAGCAGAGTTTATTGTTGCAGGCCAACAGAGTGAGTTTCCTATGGCCCAAAACCCGAGTCAGTCATCCTTTTATCACAAGAGGAGATGGAGTCAGGCGAACTCGAATCCCCAGCGTTCTCAACAGTCTTCACAGTCGTCCATGAGGTTGCAGGCCGCTTCTAGCCAGAGGCAGCAAGTGAATAGGCCGGGACCTAACACTGGGGAGAAACCTCGTTGTAATGAATGTGGAAGGTTTCATTGGGGTCAGTGCCTGATGCGGTCTGGGTTGTGCTTTCGGTGTAAAAAGGAGGGACACAGAGCTGAAAATTGTCCTACCTTCCCAGACAGGAGAGGCCAGTCTTCGGGTTCAGGTGGAGTAGGACTTAATAGGCCCACACTTCAGCAAGGGAGAGTTTTTGCTAGTACCAGCAGGGAGGCTGGTAACTCAGATGCTGTAGTTACAGGTACGCTTCCCGTTTTGGGATATCTTGCGTTTGTGTTATTTGATTCAGGTTCTACACATTCCTTTATTTCTGCGTCTTTTGTGAGACAAGCTGAGTTAGAACTTGAGCCATTGCCCTCTGCTTTGTCTGTTGCTACTCCGATGGGGTTGAGTCTATTAGCTACTGAGGGGATTAAGAATGGTAAGATGATAGTTTCCGACCACGAGCTGGATGTGAATTTGATAGTCCTCGAGATGGAAGGGTTCGATGTTATTCTAGGCATGGATTGGTTGGCTTTGAACCATGCTAATATTGATTGTTTTCGTAAAGAAGTGGTGTTCACGCCACCAAAACAGGCCTGTTATAAGTTTAAGGGGACTAGAACTGGAGTTAATCCAAGAGTGATATCTGCTCTTAAAGCGAGAAAGCTAGTTTTTAAGGGATCATGGGGTATCTTAGCTAGCGTTGTGGAAGTGAGACACACCGAGGTTCACGCATCGTCTGTGCCTGTGGTGAATGAATTTCTAGATGTGTTTCCTGAAGATCTTTCAGGGTTGCCTCCCGTGAGAGAAATAGACTTCACCATAGAACTTGAACCAGGAACCGCTCCTATTTCTAAAGCTCCTTATAGAATGGCACCAGCGGAATTGAAGGAGCTGAAGTTGCAACTGCAGGACCTATTGGATAAAGGTTTTATTCGACCTAGCGTGTCTCCTTGGGGAGCACCGGTCTTGTTTGTAAAGAAGAAAGATGGAACCATGCGACTGTGCATCGATTACAGGGAGTTGAACAAAGTTACGATTAAGAATAAGTACCCTCTTCCTCGTATCGACGACCTCTTTGACCAGTTACAGGGAGCGTCGGTGTTTTCAAAGATTGATCTGAGGTCAGGGTACCATCAGTTGAGGGTCAGAGAAAGAGACATCCCTAAGACGGCATTTAGATCACGATATGGACATTTTGAATTCACGGTGATGTCTTTTGGTTTGACTAACGCCCCTGCAGTTTTTATGGACTTGATGAATAGAGTATTCAAGGAGTTCCTAGATGCTTTCGTGATTGTATTCATTGATGACGTCCTTGTATACTCTAGAACTGAGAAAGAACATGAAGAGCATTTGAGGAGAGTGTTGACGACTTTGAAGGAGAACCAGTTGTACGCGAAATTCTCCAAGTGCGAGTTTTGGCTTAAAAAGGTGTCTTTCTTAGGACACGTAGTGTCAAGGGCAGGGATTTCCGTAGATCCAGCGAAAGTAGAGGCTGTAACGCTATGGCCTCGTCCGACTACAGTTACTGAAGTACGGAGTTTCCTGGGTTTAGCAGGTTACTATAGACGGTTCATCCAGGATTTCTCTAAGATAGCTATGCCTTTGACTCAACTAACTCGCAAGAGCAAGTCATTTGTCTGGACTGACGAGTGTGAAGCAAGTTTCCAGACACTTAAACAAAGATTGGTATTAGCCCCTGTTCTTTCTGTGCCTGAGGGAACAGGTGGATTTGTAGTTTTCACTGATGCATCGAGGAAAGGGCTAGGAGCAGTGTTGATGCAACGTGGAAAGGTTATAGCCTATGCGTCTCGCCAGTTAAAAAGTCACGAGCAAAACTATCCAACCCATGATTTGGAGTTGGCCGCAGTTGTCTTCGCCTTGAAGATCTGGAGGCATTATTTGTATGGTGAGAAGATTCAGATCTTCACGGACCATAAGAGTTTGAAGTACTTGTTTACACAAAAAGAGTTGAACATGCGACAACGTAGATGGTTAGAGCTGGTAAAAGACTACGAACTAGAAATTCTTTATCATCCTGGTAAGGCAAACGTTGTCGCAGATGCTCTCAGTAGAAAGACTGTACATACTTCAGCTCAGATCACTAGTCAGGATGAGCTACAGGCAGAGATGGAGAATGCTGAAATTGCAGTTTTGATAGGTGAAGCGACTACACGCTTAGCTCAGTTGACTGTGCAACCAACTTTGAGGCAACGTATTATAGTCTCTCAGCGATTGGATCCTAATTTAATGGAAAAGCTACAACAAATCGGCACTGAGCAAGCTCAAGAGTTTTCTGTGTCTTCAGATGGTGGACTTCTATATCAAGGGCGATTATGTGTACCTTATACTGATGAATTGAAGAGTGAGATTTTGACTGAAGCGCATAGTTCGCCATTTTCGATGCATCCTGGTAGTACCAAGATGTATCAAGACCTAAAACAGATTTTCTGGTGGCCCAGTATGAGAAAGGATGTAGCGGAGTTTGTCAGTAAGTGCTTAGTATGTCAACAGGTTAAAGCGCCGAGACAGAGGCCGGCAGGATTGTTGCAACCATTGAGTGTGCCTTTGTGGAAGTGGGATGAAATCTCTATGGATTTCATTGTTGGGTTGCCCAGAACGATGAAAGGTTACACGGTGATTTGGGTCATCGTGGATAGGCTTACCAAATCGGCGCATTTTCTTTCGGGTAAGTCTACCTATTCTACAGAGAAATGGGCGCAAATCTATGTGTAGGAGATAGTGCGACTGCACGGAGTTCCTACTAGAATTGTCTCGGACAGGGATGCCCGTTTTACTTCTAACTTCTGGAGAGGCTTACAGAAAGCTCTGGGTACTCAGCTGGATTTTAGCACTTCTTTTCATCCCCAAACGGACGGACAGACCGAGCGATTGAATCAAGTTTTGGAGGATATGTTACGTGCATGTGCGTTGGATTTCCCGGGTAGTTGGGATACTTACTTGCACCTGATGGAGTTTGCCTATAACAATAGTTATCAGGCTACTATAGGAATGGCACCGTTTGAAGCTTTGTATGGTAAGAGATGTAGGACCCCAATATATTGGGATGAGGTCGGTGAACGACAGCTTTTGGGGCCAGAGTTAGTTCAAGTCACGAACGATGCTATTCAGAAAATTAGGGTAAGAATGCAGACTGCACAGAGTAGACAGAAGAGCTACGCTGACACAAGACGAAGGGATCTAGAATTCGAAGTAGGCGACCATGTGTTTCTTAAAGTGGCTCCGATGAAAGGAGTGTTGAGGTTCGGCCGGAAAGGAAAGTTAAGTCTGCGATTTATAGGGCCGTTCGAGATTCTTGAGCGAATAGGCCCTGTGGCTTATAGATTGGCATTACCGCCATCTCTCTCTGCGGTCCATGATGTATTCCATGTCTCGATGTTAAGGAAGTACGTGCCGGACCCTTCACATGTGATTGACTACGAGCCATTACAGTTGAATGAAAATATGAGTTATGAAGAACGGCCGACTCGAATTCTAGCAAGAGATTGTAAGACCCTTCGTAACCGAGAGATTAATTTGGTTAAAGTGCTCTGGCAGAACCATCGGATGGAAGAGGCTACTTGGGAGCGCGAAGACGAAATGCAAGCCAAGTATCCTGAACTATTCCAAGACTAGGAACTTTCGGGGACGAAAGTTCTTAAGGGGGGAAGAATGTAACACCCGATACTCTTTGGGTAAGTTTAAAATGTTGTTTTGGTAAAGTTTTATTATGAATTTAATTATTTTGAGGGTAATTTGGTGATTTTTGGAAAAGGAAAGGGTATTATGGTCTTTTAGAGAGAAGATATTTTGATTTTATTTTTATTATTATTATTATTATTTTTTTTTTTTTTTTAAAAAAAAAAAAAAAAAAAAAAAGAGATTTACTCTCTCTCTCCCTCGCGCAGCTCTCTCTCTCTCTCTCTCTCTCTCGGCCCAACCCAGCCACCGTTCAGCCTCACGCCGGCCATTTCCCTCAACCGAACGCCGACAGCCACGAACCTCGCGGCACGACCGCCGCCCACCGCTGCCCGCCGCTGCTCGTGAGCAAGATGCCGCACGAAGCTTGCCGCCGCGTTTTCGTCTGTCATCCGAACAGCTCGCGCGAAGGCTCCGATCGACGAAAGCTTCTCTACGTGCACGCCGGTCGACGAGGGCTCTTACGTTTACAACCGTCGGTGGTTTTGAACTTTAAGCTCGCCGGAAAACACCATTTCAGCCGCGTTTTCAAGGTGGGTTTTCGTTTCCGTGAGATGTTTGGCGTTTTGGGCTCGAGTTTGATTGATTTTCAGCAAAATGACCTCGAATTCTTGTAGATCGGGCTGCAACACATCAGAAACGAACCCCCACGCGCCGATCGGAAGTCCACGCGCCGTCGCCGGAGTTCCACGCGCCGCCGCTCGCCGGAGTTGGGTAAAATTGCCATTTGGTCCGTTTCGTCGAGTTATTAATGTTAGAATGTGTTTTAGCGTAATTCGGATGGTTTAAGACACGTTTAGGACACTTTTTAGGTGATTTGTCGAGGACCTTGGATTGTACTTGGAGTGGGGACTCGAGAAGCTCATTACTAGTGAAGAAAGGGTATTTTAGTAAGTAAAGATTTAAGGTAAGGGATCTCACAACGAAAGAAGTTTTCGAAACCTAGAGCTAGCCCTATATTTACTTTGAAAGTTTATGTTTTTCATGTTAAGTATTTAAGAAAGAAAGTGTTTTATATGTATATTCCTTTATACGCTAGTTCCATGAGTTCTATTTGAGTTTTCATGTTAAAAAGGATGGAAATGATATGTATGTTTTTGAAATGCGATTGCCTTGACTTATGCATTCATGAGTATGTTCTAAAACGAGTGGGACCTCATGCATGTGTTGTGTGCTCATGAAAAGATTTATGTAAGGCCGTGACGATAATTCTCCCAAAAGTTTTATGTGGGTTATGAGGGAACCCGAGTCTTCGGATTCTCTATGCTCCCGGGGTTCGAGAGTGCCCCACGATGGTAGCCTTCGGGCTGAGTCTTCGGACTCCACGATGGTAGCCTTCGGGCTGAGTCTTCGGACTCCACGATGTATGTTAGCTTTCGAGCTCAACTCTCAGAGTTAGGGGAGGACTCTATTCGATGGAAAATTATGTCTTCGAACTATTCACGAGGCCCTCGGGAGAATTTAAATCGTTCACGAGAGCCGCGAGGAAAAGTACATGGTTTATAAAACGAATTTTAGGTCCCCTACTAAAGCGATGGTTTACGATGGTTTTATGATTTAAAATGGCATGTTGCATGCGATTGAAACTCTTACTTTGAAACTATGAGTTACTTACTGAGTATTATTCGTTAATACTCACCCTTTTCCTTTTAAAAAAAAATGTTTTCAGGTAAGGCTAAGATCGGCCCTAGCGCGTGACTGGAGATCAGCTACTCGAGTCATGGGAGCCGAGCGATCGCTATTCCGCTTCTTTTATGTTTCTGGATGTACATAGAACTCATGTCGAGTTTTTAAATGTTTAGGAGGATGTTTCAAAGTCTTTTAACCTTTCTTTGTAAATCGTGCACGTGTATTTGGCTTTCTATCTTTGAATTCACTTGGTCTCTGCTGTTTGAACCCTAGCATCATATTGAGAAGTTTGTTGGATGCTAGGAGGTTGTTTGAAAATCTTAGAAGTGTGTTTTTCTATGTCTTATCAGGTAAGGGCCTAATTTTTGGTTTTCGCGTAGTTACGTCGTTATGCTGCCGAAATTTTCGGTAATATAGCGACGTGACTTAGTAATGACTCTTAGGTAGCGTGTTGAGCCTATAGGGTCGTTACATACTCAACTTGATATCTGCAAGCAGATATCTCTTCTCAAAAGGAGTTCCTTCTCCTAAAAGGAATGCTAGGTTCTCGTTGAACCAATAAAAAAAAAGTATTTGTTTTCCTTTCATTTCTTGGTATATTATCTTAATGTATATATTATTTCTTTGTAAATTCTTAATTTTGTACAGACTTGAAGAAATCCATATAAATAGAGCTCTGATTTCTTCAGTAAATACATGTTTTGCATAACAAAAGACACACGAAGAAACATTTCTTCTCGTTCCGAACTTTCAATCTTGCGGCGCTTTCTTTGAAGGACCTGCTGCGGAGGACTGTTGTGGAGGACCGTGCGGCCATTTGGTGTTCCAGGCAGTATCGTAAGTCCGTTGGTAAGCCAATGCCTTGCCTTCTTGCCTCTTTGCCTAAGAAGAAAACAAAACAAAAGAGAAAGATTCGCTTCATGGAAGAAACGACAAACATCTTTATTAAAGCCACTTTTTCAAAGTATCTTTAATAAGGGGGGAGAAATATCAGTGCAAAGTATTCCAAGATGGCATGCAAAGTCCACACATGAAGAAATTTCACGAAGCATGCTTTTTCAATCTTAATGAATACAACCACAACTTTCCATAATCTTAATGCATGAATCATTGAACCAAACATTGAGGCAACTCATTTTGAGCTGAAGCCATTAATGTTTCAGATGCTCCAAACTATAGGGCAATTTGTAGGATTACCAAACGAGGGTCCTCACAAGCACATGAAGTAATTCTTTAGGATATGCAACTTGTTCAAGCTGAATGGAGTGTCAAACAAGACATTAAGGTTGAAGCTTTTTCCTTTTTCCTTGCAGGGTAATGCAGAAGCATGGTTAGATTCTTTCTCACCGACCTCGATCACTTCTTGAGATGACTTATCAAAAATTTTCTTTTGAAATATTTTTTTCCATCCACGAATGCTTAGATTCGAGGAAAAATTATCACTTTTAAACATGGTCTGAATGAAGGCATGGATACAATATGAGAACGCTTCAAGAAGTTAGTCAGGAGATGTCCACATCATGGCTTACCAGCCTGCCTTTTGATCGAGCATTTTTACAACGGATTGACTCAGGCCTCTAATAACTTAGTCAATGCCTCAAAAATTCCTGTTGAAGAAGACAGTCAATGAAGCTAATGAGATTCTAGATGCAATCATCTCTAACAACAGTCAGTGGGGAGATGAAGAGACATATTATACTAAAAATACTGCAAGCATATAAGATGTGAATGCAATAGCAGCACTGAACACGTAGGTCTCAGCAAGGAACAACACTCTGAAAAATTTCACTATGGGGAACCAGGCCCTTATTGCTACTTTGAATCAAATCTCAACACCTACTTATATTTATTGTAGTGAAGGGCATTTATATGACAATTATCCTTACAACCCTACCTTTGTGTGTTTTATAGGGCAAAATTGGTCGAATCCTTACTAAAAAACGTACAACTCAAGTTGGAGGAAGCATCCTAACTTCTCTTAGAGAGGACAAAATGCGAGCACATCCAACCAGTACATAAAGCAGAGATTTCCTCCAAGTTTCAACAATCAAACACAACAGTCGTACACTGAAGAATGTTATGCAAATGCAACTGCAATCGTTAACGCAGAACCCTTCATTAGAGACCCTTATGAAGGATTTCATGGCTAAGAATGATGCCATCATTGCGAAATCTTGAATTCCAGGTTGGACAATTGGTGAGCAGGATGAAGAACAGGCCTTGAGGAGAATTATCAAGCAACCCAAAAAGTCTACAAAGAGAAGGAAATGAGCATTGTAAGGAAATCATTCTTACGAGTGGACTTAAGTATGACGAGTCTAAGATGCCAATGGAATGCAAATCTCCACAAGTTTCTTTTGATTCCCATTTGTAGGAAAATTTGCAGGAAAGTATTGATGACAAGGAAGTAAAGAAGGACTTAAAAGAAGAAATTACAGGTGATGCTACCAATCTTACGACCGTAAAGTGATAGCACACAAAAGTGTGCTATTTCGAGGCTTAAATTTAGGTTAGTTTTGTGTATTTTTAGTGGACTTTGATGCTTTTACCTTATGAATTGCAGAATTTGAGCATTTGGAGCTTAACTAATGATTTGGAGTGGGCTTAAAGGAAAGCTTTTCGACCAAAGAGACAAGGAGAAGAAGTGCACAACCAATTAGGCCAGAGAGCATAGTGTTGTAACGCTATACAGAGCGTTGCAACGTTGTGTATAGTATTGCAACTCCAGACTAAAAATATTGTCCTTCTTTATTTGATTTGAAGAGACAGTGTTGCAACGCTACCCCTAGCATTGCATCGCTATCGCAACACTATAAATATGAAGTTTTCATTCGTGCAAAGGGAGCCGTATTTGAGAGAGGAATACCCTAATTTCAATTACAACACTGTCTTGGGACCTAGAGTTTGGAGAGCTAAGGAAGTGACTCAAGGCTCGATATCGTGAGACATCACGACGGGAACAAGTGTTAGCACACGTCGTCCAGTTTTTTTTTTTTATCTTTTCTCTTTACTTCGTTTTCTTCAATTTTAGGATTCTTTGAGCTGAACCTCTTGTATTAATTTAAGTACTTTAGACTCTTGGGGATTTGTATTGTTAGACTTGTTTTGATTTTGAATTGTAGTATATTGTAATGAGGATTTATGCATCTTGTGTGTTTTGTTTAAGCTTTTGCCCGTGGCTTATATTTGTTAAATTGAGTTTAGTTTGAGAAAGTAAACTAAGTTTTAGAACTTGAATGCATGACTAATAATAATCTATTGCATGAGAATGAATAGGTTATTGTTAGAAGCCATTAAAAGAATACCATTAATGCCATGTTTATTTGTAGAAATAGACTGAGAGGTTGATTTATATCTATGCATGAGTTTGTTTGAGCTCGAGAAAGTAAAACAGATAATTTAGTAATTCGTGGCTTATGTTACATGTTAATAGAATTTATTAATTAATTCAAGTTGTGCTTCATGTTAATTCTCTCTAATCTTCTCTATCTAAATGGACTCCAATCTTTTTTAAATAGTTAATTTAGTTTATTCTTGTTTCAATCCAAAGTTAGGTTCTCTAAATAAAATTAGGTGTGAGTAATTATGATACTTAATTAATCTAAGAACTCCAATTCCTATGATCGACCCTGACCACTATTACTGCAAATTTTAGAGGTCTACTTTATAAATATATTTGATAAAGCCTTCGACAAGCTCTTTATCACAAAGCAACCTGAAAGACAAAAGGACATTCCTTTGAATGAAAATTTTGCATGAAATGTGGCCAAGGATGCAGCAACAAAGCACCAAGAAGCTGAACTTAACAAGAAGGCAACACTAGTGAAGAAACAAGAAAATTTATATCAAAGTGTCAAGCCTCCACCACCATTCTCACAACGATTCCAGAAAAAGAACCAAGACGAGCAGTTCAATAAGTTCTTTGACATACTCAAGCAGTTGCACATCAGCATTCCGTTGGTGGAAGTTCTTAAGAAAATGCTCAACTATGTCAAGTTCTTAAAGTACATTTTGACTAAAAAGAGAAGGCTAGGAGAATTCGAAACTGTAGCTCTCACTGAGAACTCTAGTGTTGTCTTAAGGAGCACAGTGCCACCAAAATTGCAGGATTCGGACAACTTTACTATCCCATGCATGATAGGAGTGTAGGACGTTGGACGAGCATTATGCGACCTAGGAGCCAACATCAACTTCTTGCCTCTGTTGGTTTTCAAGCATCTAGGCATTGGAGAAGCTAGACCCACGACGGTGACTTTGCTGTTGGCTCACAGGTTAATAGCTAGGCCCATCGGAAAGATTGAAGATGTCTTCGTTAAGGTGGATAAATTTATTTTTCCTGCAGATTTCATAATCCTAGATTGCGAGGCTGACAAGGAAGTTCTAATCATCTTGGGAAGACCATTTCTAGCCACGAGAAGAACTATCATAGATGTTCAAAAAGGAGAACTAACTATGCAAGTAAATGGCCAATACATCACATTCAATGTGATGAAGGTGATGTGTTATCCAAGGGATCAGAGAAATCATCGAGTTTAAAACTCTGTGATCCATTTGATTTTTATGATTTCCAGGAAGATAGTGTTGCATGTGAAAATTTTGAAGAAGAAGAGTTTGAAGAAAAATCTAAACAGTAGCAGATTGCAGCTGCATATGTGCCTGCATTTGAACAATCAGGTGCATTGAGACCAGCAGAAGATAAGATCATGCCACTAAAATCATCAGTGATTGAACCACCAATACTGGCACTCAAGCCACTTTCGTCTCACCTGAAATATAAATTTCTAGAAAAATATGAGACTTTGCCAGTGATTATCTCCACATACCTCACTGGTGAGGATGAACTTTCTTTATTACAAGTACTCTCCAAGCACAAGAAGGCGCTAGGATGGACAATAGCAGACATATGAGGAATCAACCATTCTTTTTGCATGCATAAGATCAATCTAGAGGAGGGAGCCAAAAAGTCAATTGAAAGCTAAAGGAGATTGAATCTAGTGATGAAAAAGGTGGTTCACAGAGAGATTTTAAAGTGGATTGATGCATGTATAATCTACCTTATAGTAGATAGCAGTTGGGTTAGCCCAGTGCAATGTGTGCCAAAGAAAGGGGGAATGACTGTTGTAACAAACGAGAAGAATGAGCCTATTCCAACTAGGACTATTACAGTATGGAAAGTGTGCATGGACTATTGCCGCCTCAACAAGGCAACAAAGAAGGACCACTTTCCATTGCCTTTTACAGATCAAATGTTGGATCGTCTTGCAGGGAAGGAGTATTAGTGCTTTCTAGACAGATATTCAGGTTATAACCGGATCACGATAGCTCTAAAAGACCAGGAGAAGGTGACATTCACATGTCCCTATGGAACCTTTGTTTTCAGAAGGATGCCTTTTGGACTGTGCAATGCCCCAACAACTTTCCAGAGATGCATGATAGCCATTTTTCGAAGATGGTGGAGAGAACCGTGGAAATCTTCATGGATGATTGCTCTGTTTTTATAGAAACATTCAATCATTGTCTTATGAATCTTGAACAGCTCTGTGAGGACACTAACCTAGTGCTCAACTGGGAGAAATGTCACTTTATGGTGCAGAAAGGCATTGTATTAGGGCACAGGGTCTTAAGGAATGGAATCGAGGTGGACAGTGAAAAAGTGGAGCTAATTGCAAAACTACCTCCAACTACCCCAATAAAGAAGATTTGAAGCTTCTTGGGCCACACAGGATTCTATAGACGTTTTATCAAAGACTTCTCCCACATATCTGAACCCTTATGTAGGTTGCTAGAGAATGACAGACCATTTGTGTTTGACCCGAATTGTTTAAATGCTTTTAACGGTTGAAGGACGCGCACTAAGATCGCCCCCCATAATGATTGAACTTGACTGGAGTCAGCCATTCGAGCTCACGTGCGATGCAAATGATTTTGCTGTTGGTGCAGTGTTGGCACAGAAGAGGAACAAGATAATACATCCCATTTACTACGCCAACAAAACTATGAATCACACACATGTTAACTACACCACACATGAGAAGAAGTTTCTTGCAGTTGTATTTGCCTTCGAAAAATTTAGATCCTACTTGGTTGAGATAAAAGTGATTGTCCACACAAACCACTTGGTGTTGAAGTGTCTTCTATAAAACAAAGATGCTAAGCCCCACCTCATCAGATGGATTTTCCTTTTGCAGGAATTCGATTTGAAAATCTTAGACAGGAAAAGAACGGAAAATCAGGTTGCAGACCACTTGTCAAGATTAGGGCTGGAGGCTCAGAAGGACGATTCAAAGGAGATACAAAATACTTTTGCATATGAACAGCTATTGACAATCAAAACACTTGAGTTACCATGGTATGTTGACATGGTTAACTACCCAGTTAGTAGGCTTACTCCATCAGGTGCAATAACGCAGAAATTGAAGAATATCATCAACGACAGTAAGTACTACTGTTGAGATAACCCTATCTTTATAGGTTGGAACCAGATTAGGTACTCAGGAGATGGATACTTTTGGCCAACTCTTTTTAGGGATTCACATTCGCTTGCTAAAGGATGCGATCGATGTCAAAGAACGGGGAACATAATAGCGAGACATGAAATGCCAATGTTAGACGTGAAAATCTTTAATGTGTGGGGCATTGATTTCATGGGACCTTTTCCGTCATACTTTGGGAATGTGTATATCTTGCTTGCAATGAGCTATGTGTCCAAGTGGATTGACGTTGTGGCACCACTTGCCAATGATGTTAAGACAGTGAAGAAGTTTTTTCACAGGAACATCTTTACTTGTTTTTAAACACCAAGGGTGTTGGTAAGCGATGAGCGAACTCATTTTGTGAACAGGGTCAAAGGTAATTTACTTGCAAGGTACAACATAAGAAACATGATGCGACTTCATATCATCCACAAACGAATGGATAGACATAATTATCGAACAGTGAGATCAAGATAATACTATAAAAGATACTTGGTCTATCGCGAAGGGATTAGCCTCTTAGACTCGATGATGCACTGTTGGCACACAAAACAGCTTTTAAGGCTCCATTGGGAATGTCTCCATATAGAATTGTCCTTGGGAAAGCTTACCACTTACCCTTAGAGCTGGAACACAAAGCATATTGGGCTCTAAAAGGGATGAATTTTAATTTGAATGATCCAAGTATATTGAGGAAGTTATAGTTGAATGAGCTTGAAGAACTGTGGAACTTATCCTATGAAAATGCTAAACTTTATACGGATAAGGTGAAAAGATGGCATGACAAGAAGATCCATGACAAAAGACTTCATGAAGGACAGCAGGTGTTCCTGTTCAATTCAAGACTTAAGCTTTTTCAAAGGATGCTGAGATTCAGATGGTCTGGACCATTCACGATTGCTAAAGTGTATCCACACGGAGTAATTAATTTTCATGATAGCAAAGGGATCATTTTTAAAGTGAACAGATAGAGAATGAATCCATATTGGGGAGAAGGCCTAAGTAGGAACAGGGCCTCAATCTCCCTAGTGGAACTGGATTAAGGAAGTCAGGTGATGTGTTGTAAATATGTACATATTGCTTTTGTTTTACTTATAAAAAAAATTATTAGAAAAATTCAAAAACTTCAAAAACATTTCTTGGTATATGTGGTGTATAGGTGACTTAATCTATTAGAACTATAAGCTTTGATTAAGAGGGAACTCTATTTTAGGAGGGTCTTGTCTAGGCTTAGGTACTTAAGCTGACCGTAAAGCTGAACACCTCTACCTGAGGACCCACCTGGGAGTTGAATTGATTAAGCTTGTAAGTCTAAGGCTTTAAGACCTATATTGTGTTGTTTAAATTCATCTTTTGTACTTTAGAGGACGATTGTGAAGGGAATAATCGAATTAAACCCACAGCGGAAGCATAAGAATCGTCTTTGATTTATTTATAATTAAACTAAAATACAATGGTTAAGCAATAAATACCTTGAAAATAATATTATGGAGAATATTCCGGCGGATCTTTATCTCTTCCACAAAGTCTTCCTGGCTATGACTCGAACACAAGACCAAGGCTTGTGGGAGCCTCTTGAAAGAAAATCCCTAAGGGATTGAAGAGGAATAGGTCTAGAGAGAATTCTCTAATTCTCTCTATTGAGGAGATGTGTGTTGTTAAGAATGGCTCAACCCAAGGGTCCTATTTATAGTGACCAAGGGAAAATCTTTGCCATAATTAAAATATTATATTTTAATATCTAATATATTAAAATATATCTTGTATTTATTTGAATCTCATTCAAATCTCCTACGATATTTATTTATTTGAATCTTATTCAAATTCTATAAATATATTTTATTTAATATATCAAATATACATTAATTATTTTAATATTTAATGTATCAAATACAATAAATATATTTTCCTCTTTTATATTTAATATATCTAATATATTAAATATTAATTTGAACACTTCAAATTAAATATTAATTTGAACATTTCAAAATTTTCTTTCAACTAAATTGGTCTTTTAGTGTTACTATGAGCTAGCAATTGGACCTTATGGACCTACAGATTATAAGCTCGAATGATACAAAATTAATTAATTAAACTCTTTAATTAATCAATTTTCATTCATTAACTCTAGGGTCACTCCACTATAGACCTAGAGTTGCACTCTTATGCACTGTAGGACAAGTTGTGTCCATAGATATAATCATTACATGAAAATCGATCCTTCACGAGTTGTTCGTAATTATAGCTGGGTCAAAAGTTCGTTTTACCCCTATAATTACATCTTGCACCTTAAGTACCACTGATCTTCTAATGAACAATCTGTTTATAATCTAATTATAAACTAAGTCCCTCTCAGGCCAGTGAGAGGGTGGGGCCCCATTGTTCAAGTCCCGAAATAAGCACTTAAGGGAACTACTCATCTACTTACCCTATATGGGAAGGAGTGAATTCCATCTTGTGAGATTATGTTCCCAACTCCCTATTTGGTCAAGTCCCCAAAATGGTAGGCATATTGAATTGGCTACAAAAGCCACTCTCACCCATGCAAATCAAAGGACAAGCCCTCATAAGCAGGAGTTCATAACTCACTCAGGATTAAGATCGAGTCGCATATGATCATCCTGATGAAATATTAATCTTCTCAATTAACGGATTTATAAAGAGAGATTAAATATTTCGTGGTCCAGTCTTATACAAACTCATTGTATAAGATATCATCACTCACATGTCTCCACATGAATGATTTGGATCAAATCATTTGTAACTATTACAAAGTGGGTCGTATCAATAGTGTTACTAGGATAAGGCACCCAACCTTATCTATATACTATGACTCTTTAGGTTATTTCTTGAACATGATCCTCTCGTATGTCAACCACATAGTATTCAATATTACACTAATAACCTTGGATTTTTCATATAATGGATAATATTATATTGCAAGAAAATAATCAAAATTATTATTCATTATTAAATAAATTATTAATTACGAGGCTTTAGGGCATAAATCCCAACAATCTCCCACTTGCACTAAAGCCAGCGAGACATGTATCCTAGGGCATACTGTATGCCCAACATGTTCTCCCACTTGCCCTAGCAAAGATGAGACATGTCTCGTAATCCTAGACATTCTAGGTGACCCTCAAACACTTTAGCATGGAGAGTCTCTTTATATAGATCAAAAGAACTGCCATTAAAAGTCATCTTGGTCACTACCATGATGCTTTCTCTCTCTCGATATGATTCCCTATACATTGGTGTTTTCTAATTTCCTTAATATTAGTCTTTGCACCACTATTATCATAAGAAAAATGATAGACTAAATCATATCTGAAACACCTTTCAGATCTTCAAGGAACTATTTGAGTCATACAAGTCCTTTTGTTGCTTCACAAGCAAAACAATTTAACTTATATACTATACTCCACCACCTAGGGTAAAATTTATTTTTACATAGATTTCCTAAATCTTTGCAAGAATCAGTATATCTTGTAAATATCATTCTTTAACTCCATACACAACAATTTCTCATCATTCATAGATAATTTGAGAAAGTTTTTAATTTTCTACTCAATGGTCATACCATTCGTTTAACTGATATATGCTAACCAATTGTATATTAAATGTTCAGTCTCATTTATGTATATCATATACTCTCAACATTTGAGGTATCTTAGGATATACTTCCTTAGACATAAATATCAAATATTTGACAACAATTTGGTCAATATAAAATGTTTGAGACAAAGTTAATATTTTGTCCTTAAAATCTTCATTTTGGACATATAAAATATACTAAGTCATTCCAAATCCCTTATTTGGAATTGGTTACTTAATCAACGTTTTATGTTAGACATCTTACATCATTCATAATGGGTAAAAATATCACCAACATAAAACATGAGAAAAATCCACTAAGCAATTAATGATTTTCTTGTGTATCATCAATATTTATCCAAAGTCATAGATTTTGATACTTTTATCAAACCTTATATTCACAGATCTAATGGTAAAATTCATTTCATAAATGAACCTTTACAATTTCGCAAACCTTTATTCTTTTGATCTTTGAAAATAAACCTCTTTGATTTGTGTAGATGCATTATCTAAGATTTCTTTTCATAAAAGAATTCTAAACATTCATTTTTCATATCTCATATGCAACAATGAATTATATAATGCTTACAGACTTCAGTATGGCAATAAGTGAGAAAATTTACTCACAGTCTACTTTCTCCTATTAGGTTTAACCTTTTGACATTAGTCTCACTTTGTAGGTAATAAGCCTTCAACTTTGTCATCTAATATGACAATTTTGGTCTTCAATTAAGTCCTTGTAAAGGTTGAGTCATCTCATAACTCTCCTACTACGATGAGGCTTATCGAATTCATGACTAGGATCCATTTGACTTTCAAATGTAATTAAATTGTTAACAATTTTTGTTAACTATTTAGTGGCTTCACTTGGAACCAATTTATTAACACTATCTCACCTTATTAAAGGTTTGTAGTCTTTTATTTGATATTTCTTATAAAATTGATATTTGTCATACAAATACCTTATTCGTTTTAGGACTAGATAAAAGATCACTTTATACTCCTTAGGGGTGGCCTACACTTAGGCTTATCTTTGAACATATACAAGCTTTTTAGGCTTGTGTTCAGCATGTGAGCTTAACATTCCCAAATGGTGAAGTGTTGTAAACCAGCTTTACTACTCTTCTATAATCTTTAAAATTGTCTCGTAGACACTTTTAGAGGGAATCATGTTCACCATGCAATCTCTATTACATTTTCTAACCGGAGTATCGTAATGGTGGTTAACTCATTACTAATGTGACCATGTCTAACAAGGTCCTGTTTCTCCTCTTGCAGCACATTTTCACAAAATTGCACTAGGTATTAAGATAATTGGGATAAAAACTCATTTTCTATCAATTAGTTTTAGTACGTAAGGTTCCTGTACTTTCTATTATGATTTGATCATAATATTTTCATAGATTGAATTATCTAATCAATTTTTTTAACTCTAGTCTTATTTTTCTTGAACTTTTCAAAAATTTAGACTTATGTTGTATTAGGTAAAGATACTTGTACCTTGAATGATCATCAACTAGAGTGACAAAATATTCATGACTTTATTTGACATTTACATTCACCAGAGCACATGGGTCAGAATATGTAAGCCCAAAGTATTCTTTGGCGTTCTAGCCCTATCTAATAAAGACCCAATGATTATCTTGCATGAAAGGCAAGATCTACATACAGGTAAAGTAATTAACTAACTTTTTAGAGAATTACCTTTTACTAGTCTTTTCATTCTATTCAAGTTGATGTTAATCAACATTAACAGCCAAAGTCAAGTATCATCTTTTAGGAGAAAACAATGTCTTTCTATTTTGGATTCTATAATCCTGCATGTCTCAGTATTTTGTAGTATAGTATATGCCAACATTTTTAACATATACAAATTGTTCTTATTTTCAGCTGAATGTATTTTCAAACAATTTTGAAAATATAAACTTTCATACTTCAAAGTAATTCATACTATATGAACATTCTTGTAATAAAGTTCGAGAAATTGAATTTCTCTTATGGTTACTAAAAACACCATATTCAGCATTATGTAACAATTTTTACTTAATGACATCTTAATGTCTCCCACTACACTAACTGAGATAGACTTCCTGGTGCTAACTTGTAGAAACTATTCTACATGTTAAGTATTTTTCAAGAATTATATATTAAATGTAATGAAGAATAAATCTAGATAGTAGATCTTATATCGACTATCTAGGTGACATTATGTATATTCCACCAAAAATCTAGTAAATCAAATTTACTTTCATTTATATTTTTCTTCCTAGAGGTATTTCAAAAATTCCTCTTATTATGACTGTCCTAGCTAATTTAGGAACTATTTCCTTTTATATAGCTTCAATCATTTGGTTTCTTTACTTGGATTTTTGTAATACTTAGTTTGAGATCATTTAGACAACTTTCTAAATTTAGCTTATGTTGACTTCAACATCTCATATGTTGTTGTCATTTTATTTATCTTCTAAATTTGACATCTAACATGTCAACTAGGAGAATACGTACAAGCTATCTCGTTTACTTTTGATTCATTAATCATGTGCTTCACCAACAATTCGAATAGCATTAGCAACAGGTTTTGAGAACATTTCTCAATAAAGACAAATTTAGAATTTCACTACCATTACAAGTGTTAATGTTACTTTTCCAAGTAATAAAATTTCTCAATTTTGACTTATCAGTAATAAAATTAAAAATTATGAGAGAAACTGACATAATATTGAAAAATTTAACATCATGTAAACAATTATCCATTCAATTTTAGCATAGAAATCAAACAATTTGAAAAATGAAACCTATAAATCATTTCTAATGCTATGGTACTTTAGTGAGTTAGAACAAATTCCTTTGTAAGTGTGACCCATAATTTTAGATCCCGTAGTTTTATCCCAACAAGTGCCGTCGTAGGGTAGGTCAAGTATTGGAAACAAAACAACAATCCTATCCTTCTCAGGAGTTCACCTTAATATTGACCCATGCAAACACCTTCCGTAGGGGGACGGTCCAAAAGCCGCCACGAGGCCCCGCATGAATCTCACAATGTAAACTAATGATGGAGACCGTAGGATATGTTGACACATTTTCTTCTCCCACTTACTGTAATACTTTCTCAAAAGATTCACCCTGATATTGATCCATGCAAACACCTTCCGTAGGGAGGACGGTCCAAAAGCCGCTACGAGGCCCCACATGAATCTCACGTTGTGAATCAATAATAGAGACCGTTGGATTTTTGACATATGTCCTTCTCCCACTAAGTATTTTGAAATAGGGTTCTCTATTTCTTAGAAAAATTAGGTTAATCTCATTTATCTAAGTCCCTCAATCTACCTTTCATAACCCTTATGTTGTTAGATTGATTTTAATGTGAATTACTAAGTTTTTAAACTATTTAAAAAATAATAATAACATTATGAGCATGCTTAGTGAAAATAAATAAAATTTGACTAATTCAACTCCCAGGTCGGTTCCCAGTTAAAGGTGTTCCCTTTCGGTCAGTTTAAATACTCCAGTCTAGACAAAACCTTTCATAGACAGAGTTCCCTTATAGTCAATTTTTATTTTCAAATTCATTGATCTTTAATTAACTATTAATTATTAGATTAATGAACATAAATATTTTTAATCTTATTAAAAAATAATTCACTTGGATAGTCTTAAAAATCCATCATTTTAAACTCTTTAAATTAAAAGATAATCCTGGATATTTTATTCTAATTCTATTAGAAAAATAGAAGATAAATTAAATTCAAAACTTAAACAATGGATAATCTTGAAATTCTACCATTTTAAACCATTTAAAACTAAATTAAAAGATTATCCTAAATTTTAACAAATAAAGATATATTAAATTCAAATTTTAAACTATTTAAAGCATGAATTCAAAATATCTTTATTTTAAGAAAATCCTAATCTCATTAGGATATATCCTAATCCTATTAGGAAAACATGGATTTCATTTATGAAAGAGAATGTCCTAATTTAATTTTCAAATATAACAATTATATTCAAAGATATGGAAAATATAAGCATATTAAGAAAATATCTCAATTCTATTAGGAATCATCCTAATCAAATTTTCCAATATAACAATTATATTAAAAAATTAATCTTAATTATATTAGGAAACAACCTAATCATAATTTTCAAATATAACAATTATATTAAAAAAATAAGATAAGATGCATGATCATGCTTAACTTATGGTGGGATTTTAAATTTAAATGGCATACTTTATGCAACAATCAAACAATTTAAAACAAGCATAATTAAATTAAAAATAGCAAAATTGACTGGCATATTTGGCATATCCTAAGAAATTGAAAATAATTTAAATTACAATAATGTAAATCCAAGACATATCTTGGTCTTCAATATCTTTCTTGTTTGGACCATTCCAAATCTAGGATTTAGGAATCCTAAATTTTTTCACCTTTTTTTTTTTCCGCAAACGTTTTTCGCTTTGACTTCTTCAGCCCATAAAATCGAAATTTTTATCTATCGTAGTCATTCAAGTAAAATACATGAAATCCTAACCCTTATGGGTTTTACAACTATCTAATCAAAGCAATAAATCTAATGTCAAATAGCCTAAACAATTAATTTGCAAACCGCAATATATCACATATATGAGAAATTAAAATACCCACCATCACAAAACTTTAATTCTAAATAAAACTCAAAGATTGCTCTGATACCAATTGAAGGGAATAATCAAATTAAACCCACAGCGGAAGCATAAGAATCGTCTTTGATTTATTTAGAATTAAACTAAAATACAAGGGTTAAGCAATAAATACCTTGAAAATAATATTATGGAGAATATTCTGGCAGATCTTTATCTCTTCCACAAAGTCTTCCTGGCTATGACTCGAACACAGGACCAAGGCATGTGGGAGCCTCTTGAAAGAAAATCCCCAAGGGATTGGAGAGGAACAGGTCTAGAGAGAATTTTCTAATTCTCTCTATTGAGGAGATGTGTGTTGTTAAGAATGGCTCAACCCAAGGGTCCTATTTATAGTGACCAAGGGAAAATCTTTGCCATAATTAAAATATTATATTTTAATATCTAATATATTAAAATATATCTTGTATTTATTTGAATCTCATTCAAATCTCCTACGATATTTATTTATTTGAATCTTATTCAAATTCTATAAATATATTTTATTTAATATATCAAATATACATTAATTATTTTAATATTTAATGTATCAAATACAATAAATATATTTTCCTCTTTTATATTTAATATATCTAATATATTAAATATTAATTTGAATACTTCAAATTAAATATTAATTTGAACATTTCAAAATTTTCTTTCAACTAAATTGATCTTTTAGTGTTACTATGAGCTAGCAAGAGGACCTTATGGACCTACAGATTATAAGCTCAAATGATACAAAATTAATTAATTAAACTCTTTAATTAATCAATTTTCATTCATTAACTCTAGGGTCACTCCACTATAGACCTAGAGTTGCACTCTTATGCACTGTAGGACAAGTTGTGTCCATAGATATAATCATTACATGCAAGTCGATCCTTCACGAGTTTTTCGTAAATATAGCTGGGTCAAAAGTCCGTTTTACCCCTATAATTACATCTTGCATCTTAAGTACCACTGATCTTCTAATGAACAATCTATTTATAATCTAATTATAAACTAAGTCCCTCTCGGGCCAGTGAGAAGGTGGTGCCGCATTGTTCACGTCCCGAAATAAGCACTTAAGGGAACTACTCATCTACTTACCCTATATGGGAAGGAGTGAATTCCATCTCCTGAGATTATGTTCCCAGCTCCCTATTTGGTCAAGTCCCCAAAATGGTAGGCATATTGAATTGGCTACAAAAGTCACTCTCACTGATGCAAATCAAAGGACAAGCCCTCATTGGCAGAAGTTCATAACTCACTCAAGATTAAGATTGAGTCGCATAAAATCATCCTGATGAAATATTAATCTTCTCAATTAACAAATTTATAAAGAGAGATTAAATATTTTGTGGTACAATCTTACACAAACTCATTGTATAAGATACTGCCACTCATGTGTCTCCACATGAACGATTTGGATTACATCATTTGTAACTATTACAAAGTGAGCCATATCAATAGTGTTACCAGGATAAGGCACCCAACCTTATCCATATACTATGACCCTTTAGGTTATTTCTTAAACATGATCCTCCCGTATGTCAACCACGTATTGTTTAAGATTATACTAATAACCTTGGATTTTTCATATAATGGATAATATTATATTACAAATAAAATAATCAAAATTATTATTAATTATGAGGCTTTAGGGAATAAATCCCAATACCACCACCACCACCACCACCAAGAGACCAACAAAGGCCATCTGAGGTCAATGCCACATATGAGAATGCAAATAGGTTGCACTCTAAAGAACAGGGGCAAAGAGATACTAAATTTGACAACTTATTCGAGTACGAGACATGGGGCTCACTCCTGATCAGAGCCTAGAGAGAGAAGATGGAGAGGAAGGCCGGGAGCAATCGAAGAGCTCCTTTCTGAGAATGATTTGCAGGAAATCTCAGAGAGTGAGATGCTTAGCCCCTCTAGGAGGAGGACTAAGAAAAAGAAAAGGAGTAGGCATCAAACTACTCCTAGGCCAAGGACTCGCCATGCCATTGCAGAGATTCCTGTGGCTGACCGCTCTACCCCATTCAACCTCAACAAATGCAAAGTCATCATGGGCGACAGAGCGCTCATGTGTGAGAAGGGCTTCTCCAACAAGACCGACCCCATCCCTGAGCACATCACAAATTTTGTTTGCAAGTATGGATGGGAACGGTTTTGTGAGTAGCCCTAGAGAGCATTGGTGCCTAGTCAGGAGTTTTATGCCCACCTGGGGGATGAAACAAGGAACAAATTTGAGCTCAGAGCGGAAGACAGTGCAATACTCCGCACTTGACATCAACATGATTTATATGCTCCCCTCTTTGAGGAACCCTGTAGGTAACGAAGCGACAATCTAATGGAAGCTACAGGAGGCTTTCGAGCTCGTGGCACAAGGGGCGCAAAATGGACTCTAGATTGGAGTGCGGACTTTGGCTCCTTCAGACATCATGATGGAGCCGTCTGTGTGGCTCCATTTCCTCAAGAACAGGATCCTCCTTACAACACATGACTCCACTATCTCTCAGAAGA
Organism: Trichosanthes truncata; assembly: GCA_033996785.1. Classification (NCBI taxonomy): domain Eukaryota; kingdom Viridiplantae; phylum Streptophyta; class Magnoliopsida; order Cucurbitales; family Cucurbitaceae; genus Trichosanthes; species Trichosanthes truncata. Next base: position 26,948,785 of record JAWPNB010000004.1, on the reverse strand, counting down.
GGGTCATGTTGTTATACTGCATTTACAAGGGCCTTGATCTGAACATATGCCAGATCTTGAGGGAAGAGATCGTGGCCTGCACTTGATGAAACATGGGATGCCTTTTCTTTTCTATCCTAATTACCAAACTTTGCAAGAGGGTGGGGTAGAACCTGATGGGGGAGAGAAAATAGATAGATGCAAGGCTACTATGGATCTTATGGCCATCAACAAATTAAGGGCCTTGCACACTCAGAAGATGACTTCTTCAAAGAAGCAGCCAACCACTTATGCAACCCCACATCATGCGGCCGCGTCTTCCCATCCACCATCCACTCCAAGACCATCTGAGCCACCACACGCAGACATCAAGGCTCAATTAGATCAAATTTAGGAGCAAAAAAAGGCTGATTGGGCCTAGGCAAAGAAAATAGATGAGGCCATTCGAAGGGCCTCGCGGAGCTGACAAAGGGCAAGGCCCCTACAGTTCCAAAATTCCCTGCTGTCCTCTTGGAGTATGTGGACCAGCAAATAGATGATTCATCCTCCACCTCTTAGAGGAATATTGTCTTTCTCATTTATCTTTATTTGATTTCATAGTTAATGTTAATTGCTTTATTGTATAGGTAGTTTACTTGTTTTCATAGGTTAGATTTATTGTTTTCTAGCATAGATTGAGTTTCTTTTGTTTGTTTTTCTTTTGATAAGAAACTTTCTACTTAAATGATTTTCTTTACACCTTGCCCATGCATGAATAAAAATCAAATTTAAAAAAAAAATCAATTTTCTTTCCTTGGTTGTTGAGTTAAGAAGTCTTTTATGTTGATACTTAGAGCTCTCTCAACTTTTATACTTTATGCAAACTTAGGTTTAAGTTTCATGTACGTTATCAATTACTTTTCTTCATAAACCATTCAAATCTAAATTATCCTTGTGTTTAGACTATTAGTGTGCTCAGGAGAGTTTAGTTTAATGCTTAGCAAGTTAAGTCACCACAAAATTTGTACCCAAGCCCTTCATATGCCTTATATTTTTAGTCAATGGGGATATTGACTTATTAAAATTTGGGGGGAGGGGTGAGTTGTATTTTTAGTTTTGAGCTTGTAACGCCATTATGGTGATGTACCATGTACTACACTATTGCTAGGGACTCATGAAAAAAAAAGGGAGATACTCCTCCTTCTAGAGTTAATTGAGTAACCAGAGGCGGTCATGACACCCATGATTTCCTTTGCATGAAAGGATGACTTAGGAAGTGAGTATGTGAAAATAGTGTTAGCAATGACTTGTGCTCGTAGTTAGCTACTTTCACCACAAAGTGTTAGTAGGTTGGAACGAAGGTCAAGTGACAAAAAAAAGATTCTCTCTGAAAAAAAAAAGCCTAGCAGTAGCATTGAATACGTTTGGGTGAAATATAGTGTTTTGAACTCAGCTTGCTAGACAAAGAAATCACCTTAGACTTTATGACTGAACCTTAGGTAGAATAAAAAAGGTAGGTGGGTTTGCATGCGAATGTTTTGTCGAAAAGGTAAAGTCTCATGAGCTGAAATTTCAAGGTTGTGTAAGTACTAAAAGTTTAGACCTCTCCTAAAAGGCACATTTTTTCAAAACTCCTTAGGATGCATGTTGTTACTTGTTTGCTTAGAAAGTGAGTGTTTAAAGTTATATTTCATGTCATTTAGGCCAAGTTTAAGTAAAAATAAGCTTCGCATGTGTTGGAAGTCTTTATTTGGTAAAAATAAGTATTTAGGTGTAATTAGAGTAATTTCTATAAAGAAGGTGTTAATTTTTGTTGATTTTGTGTAGAGGCTAAAAATGACCCAAATGCGCACACATCCCAGCCACAATTGAAGCAAAGAAGAGTGGTCCATAAGATATGCGACAATGATGCGCCACGATTTGAGAGCAGAAGCCAAAATCCAAGTGTTGTAGAAAAGAGCTAAAATGTGCCCGAAAATGCGTCCGCATTTAGGCCATTTCGACAACAAAGCAATTGCGTCCATAAATGCGCCCGCATCTAGACTCTTTCGGTAGATTCTCCAAGATTTGCAAAATTTAGAGATTTTATGAAAGATTTTCAATCAAATTTCCTTAAATCAAGGGATATGATCGACCCTGTCGTTTTCTCTTTAGTTTTATCCGCCACTTCGAGTATCCCCTAAGTTCTGTTCGTATTCCATTCATACTCCAACTTCAAAACAAGGAGGAGTAAGTACTTGTTCTCCTTGAAAAATGTTATTATTGGTTTTTATTCAAGTTTTGTAAGTTTTAGTTTTTAGAAGTTGTACTTGTTGTTCTATCTTTATTTTCAGCCTTGTAAGTTTCTGTTTTCCCTTTAATTTCAAGTTGTACTTTCTTTTGTTTTAATTCCAATTAGTACTTTCTTGGTTTTCATACTTCAAAGTGTATTCAAGTTTATTGTTTCAATGAGTTGTGTTAGTTCTTCTACTTGCTTTCTTTTCATTTTCTGCACTTTATTTTTCTCTTTGATGAGTAGCTAAACTCCTAGGAAGGGATTCAATCATGTGGATACCCTAAAAAGGAGACAAACACCACCTTGTGTTTCTTGTGAATTTGCTCAACACTTAGCTAAGTTTACTTTTAATGAGTTTAAGTTTTGTTGTTGGCTTAAACTGGCCATTTGAGTTAGCATAATTTGTGAAGATTTCAATACTGAAAATGTTGGAGTCAACACACGTTTTCCTAAAAGTAATCTAGGAAAAGAGTCTAGACATAGAACTTTGCTTTTTGTACCTAGACATAGGACAAAAACCTTTAAAATCATGAAAGTTGTATTTTTCATCATCTAAGCGAATTTAGCCATAGACATATGAGTTTTAAATTGCTTAGTCTCTTAAAGGTTATTGGAAAAGGAGTCGAATAAAAGTTGAACTTGATTTACTTTGGTAAGTGTCTTTTAGGGTAAGTTGTAGGCACAATTTAGTAGCATTCTAACTGAACCGTACAGAATTCGAAAGAGTCAGTATGTGGTCGCAAGAGGAAGCATCTTTGAATTAGCCGAACTTAGTTGTGCAGTTCACGGGCGCATGGTGGGCGCATTTCCCCAAGGTTGAATCATAATTGAATCCCTTACTTTCTCATCCTTGTTTTTTCTATTATTCTTTCATTTTTTTTTACTTTTTATTGCACAAAAATCTCCAAATTCAACTTTATTTTCTTAGTTACCTTCGATTGCAACTTTGTGAACAATTGTGTTGTGAACAGCAAAATACCTTTGTTAAATCTGTTCCCTTGGGTTCGATACTTGGAATACTCTATATATTACTTGTTTGACAGCGTGCACTTGTGACTTTGCATAGCCAGTTCATCATCTTCATATAATGTTGTTGAATGATCTTTATTAGAAGACAAACCACGTGTTTCATGAATATGTTAAGCCATTGATCAGTCATACACATCCTCAGCCGCTAGACTTGTGTGAATCCCCAAGATTTCAACATGATTTGAAAAAGTAGTTGTTATAGTCTACTTTATAGATTCTCATAGTATAACAGTTCTTCCACATGTACTAAATAACCTGTCTGAGATCTAACTATTTGGGTTAGATAAATAACCTACATCTTCACAACCAACTAAATCAAAATTATATTTATTGGAATAAAATAAACCCATATAAATTAATCCCCAAAGATAACATAATATATGTTTAACTCCATTTTCAATATCGTTCTATTGGAGAAATACTATATAAATTTATTGAAACTACTGTACAGGTCGTTTATAATTAGTAAAGATACATAAGTGTACCTATTGCAGTAAAATATGTTACTTTGGGAACAAGAAGTTATTCATTATCTTCTTGAGATAGGAAGATATCTTTCTTCGCATCAAGTGAATTAACTACCATTGGAATGGTCAATGAATATATTATGTCCATGTAAAATCTTTTCTGTATAAATTGATTGATGAAATTCCATCCGCTAAATGCTCAATGTCCAAACCAAGGAAAATTTTTGTTTTTAGAGATCTTTCACCTTAATTTCTTTCTTAAGATATTTTATTGCCTTTGAAAGCTTTTCAGGAGTTTTAATTATATTCAAATCATCAACATATACATCAATAATAACAAATCTTGACTGTGATTTCTCTATAAAAACACATAGACGAATAGAGTTGTTTTTATACATTTCAACAAATATTCACTCAAATGATTATACCACATTTTTCTGGACTATTTTAATCCATATAAAGATCTTTGTAATTTGATCAAATATAATTCTCTAGCATTTGAATTATATAATTATGGTATATTTAATCGTTTAGGGATTTTCATATAAATATCATTATCAAGAGATCCATATAAATATACTAGGCTACATCCATAAGATGCATGTCAAGCTTTTCATATATTGCCAGACTGATTAGATATCTCAATATTATTACATCTACCACAGGAGAATATATCTTCTCATAATAAATACTAGGTCTTTGTGAGAATCTTTATGCAACAAATCTCGCTTTATATCTTATGATCTTATTCTTTTCATCTTTTTTTCTTATAAATACTCATATGTATTCCACATGCGTTAACATCTTCTAGTGTCTGGATTACTTGCCCAATAAACTCACGTTCTGAGAGTGAGTTTAATTATGCCTAGATTTTTCTTTCCACCTAAATCAATCATTTCTATGTCAACATTCTTCAGTATATTTTAGTCCAAAATTCTCATTTTCAAAATAATCTTATGAGTAATACTATAAGAAAAAATGTTGTCAACAACTAGATTATTTTGGTTGCATCTTTTTTTAGTCATGAAATTACTTATCGAAATTTCACTATTGTTCTCAAATATTTGACCTTCTTCAATATTCTTATGAGTGATAAAAAGCTTGTCGAATGCCCTATCAAATGATATTTATAAACCAGACCTCTAAAAATTTGCAGTAATAGTGCCCAGAGTCGATCACATGGATTGAAGTTCTTAGATTAATTAAGTACCATAGTTAATTATGCTCAATTTTATTTAGAGAAACAAAACTTTGGAATCAAAGGAAAAGAAAATCTAAACTAATATTTACATGGTTGGAGTCCAATTTTTGAGAAACATTAATGGTTGATTAACTTAAGCACAACCTTGTTAGATAAAGAATTGATTTTATGTAAACAATCCTATGCCAAGAATTACTAAGTGATCAATATCCTCTCTTGAGTTCAATTGAACTCTGCTTAGCACTAAATCAATTTACTCACTCTCGTGCAATAAACTAAATCTAGTCATGCATCTATTATTCTATGGATAAATTTACTCTCTCGAGCTAAATCTAGCCTAACGTGCAAAACCATGGCCAAAGGTTTAAGCAATAAAATTGAGATGCATTGATTGGGTGAACTTTGGGTGAAGAAAAGTAAGTAAATACGTTCAACCTCAGTGCAAGTACACATTGCTGATGCAAGTATTAAAACAGGAGTATTCCTGAGTATCGATCCTACAGGGAACGGTGTAACAAAAATTATTGCTAAGCAAAATGTAAGGAGAATTGCAACTTGGAAACTAAAAATTACAAAAATAAGGTTGGGTTTGGTGTGTTTGTTAAAAGCAAAATAATTGTAGAATCTAATTGCAAGTTAAAGTGACAAAGATTGCAGAACTGAATTGCATAATCGAAAATTGCAAGATTGAATGGCAAACTAAACAAACTTGATAAAATAAATGAAAATTGTAAAAGAAATTCTTTAGAGAAAGGAGAGGCCCAAGAATGTCATTGCCCTAAGTTGTAATTGCAAACCAAAATTGCAATTTCAATCTATTCTACATTCAATTGTAAACCAAAATTGCTACTCCTATTCACCTTGAAATTAGGTTTTAGGAGACTAAGTAAGTGACTTATATGTCTATAGTCCCTCTATCTTAGATAATTTGGCTAAACGATTTTATGGATTTTGGAGTCTTTAATCCCTATCTCTAGGACAAAGAGTTGGCTTATGTCTAAGCTTTTTTCTCCATCACTTGTGCGAAATCTGCTTATCACTAACTCCGTCGGTATTAGATCCAAGCTTAAGTTGCTACCCTAGTTGATAAATCTAGGATCTCAATGACATTTTATTCAACACAAGCGAACAATTGAGATGTAGGCTTGTGTTTTGTTGAAATTTTGGCTACAATTACTTCTTAGGGAATTCACACCCTTGAACCCCTAAGAAGTTTAGCTCATATTTAGCTCACAAAATTCAAAACAATTTCTAGAAACAAAATCCATATTGGAAAAGAAATCACTTAAGGCTAAGTATTATTGCAATTAAGACTAAAGGAAATTGAAGGAGTTGCTGTAATTTTAAAAGCAAGTACTGTAGTAAATAATTAAAATTTTCATCCCAACACCCATGCGCAATGGAAGAGAATTTTCAAAGAAATAAAACTCAAATTGGCTTCTGGACAAAAATCCATGAACATAAACCTTCAAAATGAAATAAAATTCAATTTCTTTTCCTTCTCAATCAAATTCGACCAACTTACAAAATGAATGGAATGCAGCAACTGAAATTCAACCATCAACTAGGCTAAGAACATAAAATTAAATTAAAAAAAATAGAGCAATACAAAAGTGTTGCCTAGCAGAGTGTATGCAAATTCAGAATGAAAACACTCCTAAATGTTCAAGTATACACAGTCTAATGCAGCAAGTGATAAGTATTTTATATCGTCTCCTCAGGGATTAGTTATGTGGATTTTTTTTGCAATGCTTAAGTTGATTTTAGTTAGGTAACAAGAAATAAACATCAAATGGTGCAATGAAATTAAAAGAACTAAGGAACAAGAGTGAAAAGGTACTAAAATGCTGTAACAACAGGAAAAACAGTAAGTAAAATGAGACTAAACAGAATCTGTGAAAAGGGATCAGGATTAGGGGTAGGATTTTGCTTCATCAAACTAAATGCTATAGCAATGATCATGCTTCATCACTCAATGCACGTTAATTCACGGATTCTTCCCAGAATTCCCGAGAATCAGTGGTTAACTCCCATTAACCTCTGAAATTAAGCCCATAACTGCAAACATTAGGTGGGTTACTATCCCTAGTGTCCCCAATTACCTTAGAGCATGCTCCTAATCATAACTAATGTTATGCCATGCAATCAGTTCATCTCTCCCTTTCCCAAGTTTAAGAAAAACGCAGCTTAGATAAGTTGGCCAGACAATTCCAATCTAGAAATTAAGCACACAAGGCATAGGAGTGAAGATTATGCAAGTATACTATCTCATTCAGCAAGAATCAACAATAAATCCCCTAATCCCTCACCCAAGGGGTGATTAGTTCATAATTACAAGAAATGACAGCAATAAAACAGTAAGAAAAGTCTGAAATAACATTCTAAATCCTTTCTTTAATATCAAAATGCTGAAAAATAAAGAAGTACTATAGAAACTAGGAGAAATGGACAAGAAATGGTGTTGGGCAGCTCCTTTATGGCAGGATTCCCTCCTTTCCAGCAGTGGATCACCTCCCAAGAAGGATTCTTCTTCTTCTATCGATTTCCAGCCCCTCCAAAATATCTACTCTCCAAGCTCCCCCCAAAAAATGGCAAGTTAGGGCTTTATACCTCTCCTCTTTCTTGAAATCAGGGCTGAGTGGGCACTTTTTGACTAATGGCAGCACCTCATTCGTTTAAATCAGTACAGGTGTTATAAATTGTCCACGTCAATTAATGAAATAATTCCCACGTGCGTTTTCTGTAACTGATCTCAGGTAAATGCTCCAGCTTTAATAATGCTTTATCAAACACAACCATTGCTCCAGCCATCTTGACCTTCCATCAACAGCAGCTATAGCATTACAGGTTGAATTTTCCAGACTTAGCCATCTTTACCTTCGACAATTGGCCTGCATAAGTCACAAATAGCACATTTAAGTAATATTATGCCTTAAAAAGCTCACAAGTACTTTTCACATGAAGATGGACTCCTTTACTACTAAGTCATCAATTTAGAGAGGCTTATAAGTACAAAAGTACCTAAAATAGTGCTTTTAAGTCACAAAATCTTCACTAAAACCCCCTAATTAGCTTTCATTCTAAGAGCTATCAAGCCCCCAAACTTAGACCATTACTCGTCCCTGAGTAATGCCTCATTTCAGAAAATTCCAACACACAATCCAGCTACCAAACAGTCAATTTAATCTGCCAACATTTGGATCACAGCACAGCTACTGTTACAGCAGTTTGATTTCTCAAATTCTCATTCAAGCTCAGCATTCTAAGGATTTACCTAGATTTTTTTTTACACCAAAGACATAGCCTCAACCTTTACATAGCCCCATAGCTAAACCACTGCCTTCTTCCTTCATTGAGTTCACTTTGCATTCCATTAGCTCATAAAAAGGAAAGCTAGCTACTGTTTCCAGCTTATTTTCATTTCACTAAGAAAACAGACACTATTTCAAGGCACCTTCCCCTAAGAATCAATCATTTCCTTAACCAATCAGGCTCCCTTAGCTTTATGCTATGCTCCTTCTTAGTTCTTAGAGTGGCCACACTTGTGGTGCAACTCACCTAAGCATCAAAGAGCTTATAACAGCTAAACTTTAACAAACAACTTTTCTGTTTCTTTTTTTTCTTTTTCTTAGAGAGAACCCTCTTTGTATACAAAGCCTTCGATTTAGACACTAACATTTGTGATGAAAGTTGCCTAACAACGAGCTTTGTTACTAAGTTGGGTTGCTAAGGCATATTCATGTCTCAAGCCACCTTTCAGATCAAGGATAAACATGGGTTTCATGTCTAACCCTGTCTTAATGGTTAGCTTTTGACAGAGGAATAACTCTCTAACTAACTTTTGCTCTTTTTTTTCTTTTTTTTTTTAAAAAAAAAAGGGGCCTGAATGCTTAAAGAGAAATTATTGATCTTAGGGGTAGTACTCTTTGACACAAATATTAAAAGAAAAACTCAGTAAGGGAAACCTTACTCCCCCCAAACTTATTTTGCTCATTGTCCTCAATGAGTGAAAGAATGAGGTTAGGAAGTCCCCCAAACTTATTTTAAACAACTAGCAACACTAAGCATCCCATTCCCAATTTTTGAGCTAAATGGAGCAAACTCTCAAGATTTAACAACAACAACAAGGAGCATTTAGGCTAGCTATATTCATGGCAATAAAAAAATTCAAAGGAAGAAGTGCAAGATTATTGAGCTTGACAGAATTGGAAGGAAAATTAAACCACAGACATCAACTAGCTTTTCATTTCAATACGGGGAGCTTACAACATTACTTCTTGGCAGATTTTTTTTTTTTTCAAATATAAGCACACCACTCAGCCATAATAGAAAAAAAAAACAAGATATAAAAGATACTAAACTACCTGAACTAAGAACTTAAAAGCAATTAAAAACAACATAAAAGCAATCAAATGGAGTAGGATAAGCATAACAGCAAGAAAAGACAGCAGCAACTTAAAACACAACTCCCATTTTCTTCAATCTTCATCTCCAAGAGTGTGCTCTTCCTCTTCATCTTCCTGCTCTTCGTTGGTTGAAGGAGTGGTCCAAGGAGTCAAGAGACCATCAGGAAAAGTAGGGAAAGGAGGGTAGGGATTGGAAAATTTTGCTATCATAGCTCTCTGCATAGAGCTGTCTCTGGTCTTGGCATAATTCCAATAGGTTTGCTGCTGCTTCTCAGAATAGTCCCACCTTTGTAGAAGATGAGCTTGCTGCTTCAGCATCTTGTTTAGTCCCACAGCAAGATCTCCCTTGCCTTTGTTTTCCCCTCTACTCAACCTGTCAATGCTTGCGAGATCAAAGTGTCCTTGATCACTTAAAATATCCTCAGAAGGTTGAAAGGGCACTCCAGCTTTTAAGCACAGCATGGTAATGGTGTTGGGGAAGAACAACTTCCCGACTTTCTTCTTTGCACACTCTTGAATCTCTCGGGCTATTATGCGACCCACATCAATGCTTAGCACTTTCAAAATGGAAAAAGTTAAGAGGATTATGTTTTTGGAGACAGTGTTGTCATGAGTAGTGGGAAACAAACGATTTTTCACAAAAGACAACCATACATTAGCTTCATCATTGAGATATGCTGCTTCAAAACTTCTTGCACCTGTGTGGGAGACCCTCCATTGAGCACCCTTCACTCCTACAACTTTGACAGCAGTGTTGAGGTGGGACTCAGGGGTTGCTACTTCCATTTCATTGAAAACAGCATGAGGGATGTCTGAAAGGTTAAACAACTCATTGATGGCCGTAGGTGACCAATCCACCATCTTCCTCGAACTTTCACTTGAAAGGCAGAGTGTCCCTCCAAATTAGCATAAAATTCTTGGACAATGGGCACTATGGCTGGCTCTGGCTGTTGACAAAACTGATCCCATCCATGGTTGAATGTTCTAAATGAGTGGAAGCAAAAGCCAGTAGGACTGACAATGCTCAAACTGTTGTAGGTTTTATAAAGAATAACATTTTTAGCAGGTTTGAGATTCCACAAGCCATCATAAATGACAAAGGAACTCACTTTTGCAATAGATCCATGGAAGTTTTAATTAAGAAATATGAAATGAACCATCGTGTAGCCACCGCCTGCCATCCTCAAGCCAACGGTCAAGCTGAAGTCTCCAGCAGGGAAGTCAAGTCTGTCCTAGAAAATACTGTGAATCCAGGAAGAAAAGATTAGAGCCTTTGCTTGGACGATGCTTTGTGGGCCTACCGCACGACCTACAAAACTCCTATAAGAATATCTCATTATAGGCTGGTTTTTGGAAAGTCGTGTCACTTGCTAGTGGAGATCGAGCACAAAGCTTATTGGGCAGTGAGGCGATGCAACATGGACATGCAAAAAGCTGGAGAGGCAAGACTACTGCGGTTGCAAGAATTAGAGCAGATGAGATTGGATGCCTATGAGAATTCGAGAATCTACAAGGAGAAATCTAAATTGTTTCATGATAACATGCTTATTAGGAAACAATTTTAGATTGGTCAGAAAGTTCTCCTTTATTATTCTCGTTTGAAGCTCATGCCAGGTTAGTTCCATTTTAGGCGGATTGGCCCATTTGTTATTACTCGTGTTTTTCCTTATCGTGCAGTTGAGATCAAAAGCCTAGAATTTGACAAAATTTTCAAAGTTAATGGGCAAAAACTGAAAATCTTCCACAAGGGTGATGTTGTGTCATGCCTTGTTAGTTTATTGCTGGAGCCACCCTATTACATGGATTCTTGACCGCCTTGCTAGATTCGTCTTGCTAGAGACGTTAAACGGAGCACTTACTGGGAGGCAACCTAATTTTTATCCTTTTCTTTAGTTTTTATCTATTTCGTTTTGTTTATTTTTTCTTTTTCTTTATGTTGTTTATTTATTACTTTTGTTTTTAATTTTGTTTGTTTCTAGTTGTTTTTTGTTTTTAATTTTTAGTTGTGTTTCTTTTAATTAAAAAAAGCATATAAGGAGCAACGTGTGGCGTCTAAACGCCACATACAACGTTAAGACACTACGCGACATGCATGCAGTAGACCGCAAGCACAATGTCAAGATGTTGTTACAATTTTAAAACAACCCAACACAGAAAGCCACACTCCATTTGAGTCCTAATGCAACTCTCTTATTTTTCCTCTTCTCCCACTTGATTTTCTTTAATTCGCTCTCAATTTCTTCAAGATTTCTCACATATCTCACATACCCACTCACATATTTGCTTATCTATCCATTTATTTTCAAATTACTTAAGGTTTGGAGTCACTCTTCACCATTTTGTGGGTATTTTAGATCCAAGAACATGGTGCATTGTTTTTCCATCTGTGATACATTCCTTTGATCTACTCTTTTCTTTAGAACATTTCAGTTCACTTGATCTAGAATAGAGTTAGACCTTAAGTCTTGTGTTGTCATTTTGTTGAAGATTGTTGTAAAAAGTGAGGAGATTGTTGAAGTTGTTGAATTTTGAGACCAAAATGGGAGTGTGGGTAGTTTGTGAACCTTGTGCATTCTGCTAAAAATTGGAGATTGAGGTTGATAAATTTCTTCTTGAAGTGTGTTTAGTGTGACTTGGAGTTGTAATTTTGTCATCATTAGTGGGTGAGCTTATTTTTTTGGCATATATTAGCTTAGAGTCACCCTTGTTGAGTCCATGTAGTATTTGAAGGTGAGTATTGGTCATTAGGTGTTAAACTTCTTGGTGGGTGAGTGAGACTGTACTCCATTTTTCATTGTAATCTCTTATATGCCTTGTGCATCTAAGCTATACTATGCCACCAAAAAGATCTAGAGGCGCCTCCACTTCTCACAATGCCTTCGATTCCCATAAGTTTGTCAACGAAAAGGCTACTAAGCGCTACCAGCGCCACATAGTCTCGAGGTCAGTGGTTGCAAAAAGAAGAATGTTACCTGATGACTCACACCATCACCACCTTCACAACGCCATCCTAGAGCAAGGATGGAGTATCCTATTCTAGCACTCTAACGCTGAAGTAGTAGTAGTGGTTCGTAAGTTTTATGCCAACCTGAAAGATGGAGATTCCCACTCATACGTGCTAGGTCATTGTATCCCATTCGACCCAGCCTAGATAAACATGTACTACCAGTTGCTTGAATATTATAGGGATGAGTACATTGACTATGTTGTTGGGCAAGCCGATTATGCCAAGATCATCCAGCAATTGTGTAGACTGAGTGCTGAGTGGACCATATCATCACGAGGCGAGTTCATCCTCTTTCGAGCCTCAGATATGAGTGTCACCAACAGAGTGTGGCACAGTTTTATCTGCGCAAAACTCCTCCTCGTTTCTCGACTAACATACGTAATGGAGGGAGAGCCATTCTCTTATATGCTATTGCCACGAGCAAGACTGGCATTCCATCCGACGTGGCAGCACCACAATGGGGTTCGCCACACCTTATTGATCACAGACCTATGCCAAATCGCAAGGGCTACCTAGGCCCCAAATGAAGAGCTCATCCGGCCACAAGCCATCATGGACTAGAACTTTATCATGGGCCTACGTGGTAGGGATCCTCCACAGGAAAGGGGAGCAGAGCACGATAAAGAGGATAAGGAGCAGCCACAAGCAGCCACAAGATCCTATAGAGCACCTCAGGGACTGATTGGCGACTGGGCAGCCTTATCAGTGCGACTTGACAAGATAGAACACCACCAGCAGTGCAGCAAAGCCTACCATCATCACTTGTACATGTGTCTACTTCATGGTTGGAGACAACCCTACCTTTTCGCCCCCGATGCTGCCATATGCCTCATCTGACAAGGAATGAGGCCATCTATTCAGGGTCGTTTCTTTCACCCCCCCCCCCCTTCATTTTGTTTATTACATTTATCCACTTGTATTATTATTTTTCTATTGTATTACATTAAGGACAATGTAATCTTTTTTAAGTTGGGGGTGTTTTATTTTGATGATTGACCTGTATTTAATTCTATTATCACTTGGACCACTTTATTCTAGCACTCCACTTCATTATTATTTAGTTGTCGTTTCCCACAGACAGCGCCAACTATTGTTGCCAAATTTTGGACAGGAAAAATCTCACCTAACCTCCCACGTGACAACGACGGTGAATTTGTATTCTTGGGGGAAGAACACAGCTTACAAGACAAGAAAAACCTAGACACCGGTGTGGTGTAGGCCACACAGGCTCCGATGCTTAAGTTAGAGAGAGTTAGGGAGTTCTGTGAGAGTTTTAGGGGCTGGAATGAACTTATCTTGCTCTCTCCTCCCTTTGCTCTCCCCTCAAGAGAGAGCTTAAATACCTTCCTTCCTAGGGTTTTCATGGGGTTTCTGTTTTCAATTGGGAACGAAAGGATCGAACGAGGTTGGACCAAGGGTCGTCGGGCCATGAGGGACCAAGGAAAGGCCCAAAAGTGGGCCTTGCCATGTGGTCGGTCGAGGCCGACCATGGGCTTTCTTCATCCCTTTGCGTCCTGAGCCAATCCTCTTTTGATTTAGGTTCGTTTTGACTTTGTATTGGATTTCTTTTCCTCATTTGGCCCTTTATCGTAGTTTTTAGTCAGCCCGTTCTTGTTGGTTCAATTTCACCCATAACAAGTCTCTTCCTAGATTCCCCTCCGTGCATTCATGGAAGCTAAATTGCGATGCTTCATGGGTGGAGAAGGACAGCAAGGTGGGCTAGGATGGGTGGTTCATGATCATGCCAGGATTGTTATCTCCGTTGGGAGTCGGCCGGTGGAAGTTCATTCAGTGTATGTTTGTTGGAGATGCAGGCGATCGAAGAGGGGTTGAGATCGTTGGGCAAGAGGGGCCCTCTGGTAATGATTGTTGACTCAGACTGTTTAGAAGTGATATGCCTTCTGAATCGGGAGGAGGTTAATCTCACCATGGTTGAGTCAGTTCGGTTGGCTGTTTCGCGAGGTCTGTTTTCAACATGCCCAACGAACACAGAATGTGGTGGCCGATGGGTTAGCGAGGTGGGGGATGCGTGCTGCTCTTCCTCATCGTTGAAGGGATGATTTCCCCTTTTGGCTGGTTTAGCTTGTTAATAGTGACAGGGTTCCTGGTGCGTTGCTGTAATGTTTGGGTTTCCAAAAAAAAAAAAAAAAGTCCAAAGTCTCATAAAAAAGAAAGGAAACGATTATTATAATATACATATGTAAGAAATAACAGAAATTTAAAGAAAATAGCTAGTCCATTGGAGACGATTGCTATTAAAAGAATTTGAAAGTGATTAAATTGAAAAATCTTATTGCTAATAAGGAGAAAAGAATGAAATGAAAGAAAAACAACATACTCATTTTCTTGCGTTTACAGTGATGTAAGTGAGAGAGAAATCTGAAATTGATGAAGGAGGACAAGTAATGGAAACGAAAATGAAGAAAGATGAAGGAAATTAAAAAAAATGAAAAATATTTGGGTGCATCTTGGCCTCGGCTGCACAAATATGATGTGACTGCACCCAAGTTCTGCTAAAAAATGGGAAATGAAAATTTTGGAGATAAAGATGAAAATCTGAATAAATCTAAAAAATCATTATAGGCTGAAGTTTTAATTAGTGTAATTATGGAAAATATTAGGAGTAATTATTAGGAATAATTAGATTGAATAATGTCTGATAGACAATTAGCAATAAAGATGGAGAGAGAGAGGATTAATGGAGGTAATTTGACAAGAAAAATCTCTCCAATTTGTCTATAAATCTAAATTTAAAAATATTCATAAAAATAGATATTTATGAAATATGAATTTGAAACAACCCAATGTGAGAGGGATTTTGTATCTCCGACGCAAGTTGTAATCTATTGAATGGAAGCAAACCATTAACGAATGTTATACTTGTCAAAAAAAAAATTAATGAATGTTATATTTCTAACATTAAAAAAAAAAGGAATTAGATCACTTTCTTCTCCTTTTTTTTGTCTAGACTTTCAAATTTATTTCGTTTTGATCTCTTTTAAAATCATGTATTTTACATTTAAACAAAATATATCATTTTAGTTCTTACTAATACTATTATTCTACCATCAAGCAATGCTAATATATGCCCATATTAACACATTAATATGCATTTTCACAGTTTTATATATTATCAACTCGAGAAACAATAAAATAAAAATGAATAAAATGATACATTTAGAGATAAAATAAACATTTTAAAGTCCAATAACCAAAATAAAAGTAAGGCTAAATGAGATTTAAATCAAAATAAAACACCTCCCATATAGCATTAAATTATACTATTTGATATACTTCCTGAAAAGTATATGCTTACACCACTGAAAAGCTCATAAAGCATATTTCTCACCACGAAAGTCCATCCATAAATACATAAGGTTTAAACTTCAAAAAAAGAAAAATACAGCATTAACCAACTGGGCAAAACCAGACCCCAGTATTCACACACTAGCTTTGAAAGCCTGGCCTTACGTTAAAGTTCTACAATGAGACTATCATCACCAGGGTCTCAAAATTACATCATGTTGAATCAAAAGGGGATAAACAAGATGCAAAGGATACAAAGTGATTCCAAAACAGCTTCAGATGGTCATTAAGCATATCAGAGATCACATCAAACTCAGCCTTTTCTCTCTACAAAGAAAAAGAAACAGCGAATGAAATAATCAAAACAGTAAACTGGCTGCATTTCAGCTCGCACGAAAACATTATTATATTCAAATATTTCTTTAGAAAGAAACATGGAAATGTAACATAATCCCACACCAATTAGAATCAAGGAATATCCTTGTCAGCCGAAACCATCCAAAATTGACCAATATCATATCATAATAGAAATGTAGAGCTCTAAGAAAATGGTGATCAAATGATAGCTATAATGCACATCTAATTCAAAATGCAAAATGAGTAACACAAGTTTAATGGTTTAACCAAACATGTAACATTCTTAGAGCAAAAACCATATTCGTGCAGTACCAAGGGAAGTTAGTTAATCGAGTCAAAAAGCTTAAAGTACGGAGGATGCCCACCAATAGTTCGGACGTAACTTTTTTCAGCATCAAAGTAACCTCTTTTGACGCTTCACCAACTGATGTCTTGAAATTGTATCGATCAGCATTTCTTAGTTTGAGCCTCACAAATGGATTTGCATAAGACTTGGCGACAGTGTGCCAAACTCCAACCACTCTGAATCTATCCCCAGAGGTTGCTTTTCCAAGAGGCCATCTTAAGCCACCCTTCACATCTTGGTCTAAAACAGCAGAATTTATAAGATCTACTATGCCTTCCATCTCATCATCCTAGAATACAAAAATTGAGGTGTGTTTCACTTATTTGTTCAATTCCTACACCTTAGTAAATAAAAACATCAAATGAAATTAAAAAAAAAATTATTCCCATTTCTCCATTTCTGATAAGTAAATGGGACCTTAATCAATAGGTGTTAACTACTGCTGTACTCTGTTCTTTATAATCATTATTTACTGAACTTATTGTACAGAACATTTTAAGTTTGTAAAAATCCAAGCGCATGCTCCTTTTAACTTCATGAAGGAATGTATTACAGTATTAATAGGGAAATATTAAGAATGTTATTAGTATGTTCGTAGTGGCATGATTGTAATTATTTGGGAAGTTGGTTATAAATAGAGTTGGAGGCTTTGGGGAGAGGAAAAATATTGGGATTAGTTATCTTGTGGGAGAGAGATAGTCCTCTCAAAAGACTATAACCATTGTAATTTCTTGTTGATATTGCAATATAATATCCGGGTTGTCTTATAATCGGAACCCTAAGAGAAGGATGAACTACAATTGCCAAAGAATTAACATGCTTAACTTAATCCAAATTACGTAATTTTATCTTAGAACAATATTTTAAAATCCCAATTAAAGGATGTTGAAAATGTAGGGTTTTTGGCAATATATTAAAAGAGCAATTGTCCCACATCAGAAATGTACAAGGAAGACATGGGCTCCAAGTACTATAAAAGGAGTCTCTGACTTTAGTTTTAAATCATCCCAATTTGAAATAATTTAAGTCTAGTATACTAACTCTAATTAAGTGAGTGGTATAAAGCTTTGAGAGAGTGTTTCTTTGTAATTGGGGTCGATGAGAGAATTCTGTGTGATTGTAATAATTTTTCACATGGTGGAGTTTCTTTCTGTCCATGGTTTTTTCTTCGATTTTGGAGTTTTCCACGTTAATTCTTGTGTTTCTTATTTTGTTGTTTTCTTTTTTAATTTCTCAGTTATTTTGCTGTTTATTCATGCGGTAGAAGTGGGAAGTTTTTTCCCAACAAGTGGTATCAGAGCTTTAGGTTCGTAGTTTCTTGAGTTTCTGAGTATACTCTGTGGTTGCAGCAATGTCTGAACTTCCACATCAGAAAGGATTTCTTGAAACGAGTTACAGCTGGTATTGTGAATGGTGTGGGTTGTTCACTATTTGCAAGTTCGCTAGGAGTGCAGAAGATATGTCAAGCTTTATGAGTCCAGTAAAGATTGACGTGGAGAAATTTGATGGAAAGATGAACTTTGACTTGTGGCAAGTGCAAGTCAAAGATGTGATGATACAATCTAGGTTACACAAGGCTTTGAAAGGAAGACCGAGTGGTGGTGCTTCTGAAAAGTTAAGTGGTGATGGTGGTCTAGTGGAGTCCAGTGGTGGTTCCAGCAGAAGTTCTAAGAAGTCCAGCATGAGTGATGAAGAATGGGATGAATTGGATTTGAGAGTTGCAAGTGCAATCAGACTAAATTTAGCCAAGAATATTCTTGCAAATGTGCATGAAATTTCAACAACTAAAGAGCTTTAGGAGAAGCTTGAAGCGATGTATCATGCAAAAAGCATCTCAAATTGGTTGTACCTGAAGGAGCAGTTTCACATGCTGCGAATGGAGGAAAGTACAAAAATCTCAGATCATGTGAGTGTTCTCAATGGCATCATCTCTGAGCTGGAGGTGATCGAAGTGAAGATAGAGGATGAGGATAAGACACTCAAGCTTATCTTGTCACTTCCGCCTTCTTATGAACACATGAAGCCAATCTTGATATACGAGAAGGAGACTTTAAATTTTGTTGAGGCTACTAGTAAACTTCTATCAAAGGAAATGAGGCTGAAGAGTGACGGGTGTACTTCACAAGAGGATTCAACACTGGTAGCTAGCAATTGGAAGAAGAAGAAAGACTTCGTGCAAAAGAAAGGTTGCTGGGAATGCAGACAGTCTGGACACATGAAAAAGAACTGTCCTAACGGAGCAAGTTCGTTAAAGGGCTCTGGATCGGATGCTGATGTGGTCTCTGTCATCAGAGGAGATGGTGACTTCTTCTGAAGAAAGACAGAATTCATCCTCATGGTATGTCTGCTTTACCATGATAGAGGATGTGATGTTAGCGGTTCCACAAGTTTGCACACGGGCATTGGCTTGGCGGTTATGCAAGGTGTGTGTGGTGGAAGTCATGTCGATGGCGGAAGAACTTCCAAGTAAGCCAAGTACGTGGAAGTTGCACTATAAATTTCAGTAGGGTTTATCGGCATGTGACGAAGAAGAAAAGTCTTAGAAGATGACATTCCAAGCAATCTACTTTAGGTGGAGTAGGTTATAATTCTCTGAGTTAAGGATTATGTCTTTCAATGAAGACAATTGGTGTAGTAGGAGTTGTGAATTCTTTAAATATCTTGCCAATGTGGAATTTGTAGGGTTTTTGGCAATATATTAAAAGAACAATTGTCCCACATCGGAAATGTACAAGGAAGACATGGGCTCCAAGTACTATAAAAGGAATCTCTGGCTTTAGTTTCAAATCATCCCAATTCGAAATACTTTAAGCCTGGTATACTAACTCTAGTTAAGTGAGTGGTATAAAGTTTTGAAAGAGTGTTTCTTTGTAATTGGGGTCAGGGAGAGAATTCTGTGTGATTGTAATAATTTTTCACATAGTGGAGTTTCTTTCTATCCATGGTTTTTTCTCTAATTTTGGAGTTTTCCACGTTAATTATTGTGTTTCTTATTTTGTTGTTTTCTTTTTTAATTTCTTAGTTGTTTTTCTGCTTATTCTTGTGGTAGAAGTGGAAAGTTTTTTCCCAACAGAAAAGTTAAAATAAAAAAACGTTACTGAAATTATGAAGACGGTTAAAAAACTAATCAACAGTAAAAGAAAAAGAAACCAATATGAAGTTTTATATATCTCTTTTGAATGTTTTGATTTAGGGTGCTTACTGTCAGCTTTTCTAAAGTCTTCTTGGAACATAGCATCAGCCTCATATCCATATTCTGTTTCAAGCACGAAATATCCACAACCATATGGCGCACTTGGTTGAGTTCAACCTACAAAATAAATGAAAAATATGCTTAGAAACTGTGAAATTGCAACTTAAGAGTAGTAAAATATGTGGGAGAGCTAGAAGCTTTAATGTTATTCATAGAAATAATATTATTTAAAATTGAATTCTGTTATAATCGTGAATGACCATTCTCCCCTACGCAATTTATTTCAGGTCATTTCAGTAGTCAAGGGGGGAAACTGACAACAAAGGCAAAATATCGATATCGATAGTCCATACAATTTATTAGATAAGAAAAGAAACAAAAGTCTACCTTAAAAAGTTTGAGATTATTCAACTCTGGCAAAGCGGTACATTTGCATGATAAGGTCACAGATGGATGCTCTGCATCCGATAACTGAAAAGATATTGAGACATCAAATGGAGAGGAAATCAAAACCGAGTAGCATCCCAGTTTGAAATGTTTGCAAACATACATTCCATACTCATCTGCAAGGCAAAACCAGTACCTTCACGTGATATATATCTTTCTCCTCTTCAAACTGAACTCCAATCAATGGAATTACTTTATCTATAATGTTTTCCATGTAAGTTTCAGAGACATTTGTATGAAACGACCTCTTCAGCTGTCTCAATGTTGTTTCAGTAGGCAGATCATTTCTGTCAATTTCAGAGATCCTGCATAACAAAGATAATTAACATTTAACATCTTCTAAACAAAAGCAACACCTCTCACTTCTAATTGTCCATGTCCTCCAAATGACTCTCCAATCAATGACTTCACAAATTTTTTAAACAGACGATTTTGTCCAAGTAATATGCAAAAGTAAACAGTTAAAGTAAACAAATATCTGCTGGGAACTGGGAAGTTTTGTTAACAAACAAGAGATTGCTCACCCATGAAAGAGGACTTTTCCAATCCTAGCTACCAATTTCGGCTTCACTTCCTCGTCTTGATTCATTTCATTCTTAATATGTTCAACCGATGAAAGTAAATCAGGCAGTAGGTTTACTACAATAGACACCCACAGTTCTGTTATAACTTCTTCTTCCTCTTCTCTATTTCCTATAATCAAGACCAACATCCTTCGTCAACAGAAAGTACCATTTGCATACAGTAAGCAAAGAGAAACTCCATGACATGGTTCAATTACCTTGAGATATATTAGAGTTCACCAAAGCTAGAGGTTTTTCACCCCTTCTGCGCTCAATGGACGGCTTGGAAAACGGCTCAAGATGAACACAAGAGGGAAACAGATTACCATCATCAGAACTACCAATGCTAAACCATTTATTTATAGCCTGATTGGCATAGACTATCTTTCCACTCCTGTCCATGTTACGTCCAGATGGCCTCAAATCCAATTTTCGGGTGAAATGAGGAGCAAATGGCCTCAAATTCAATTTTCTGTTGAATTGAGGAGCAAGCAACTCTGCTGTAGGAGATGGCTTCTCCATATCCCTGGAATGACGTTTGTGCGGTGGTATATAGGCCATATAGCAAGATCTCAATGCACAATCAGAGTATCTGAGAGTCGAGGAAAGAGTTATTACCCACAAGATAAAAGTGGTTTTACTATGACAAACTTCTGGTAGTTATAAAAAACAAACTGCGAAGAATATCCATATAAAATTAAATACAATATAACCTATCAGCTCAAGCTTTTGAGTCCTATGGTAGTTTAAGGGAGCATCAAAACAATATGTCTTTAGTTCAAACCCCATTAAAAGTTAACATGTATAAGCCCATATGTGTACTAGGAATATATATAAAAGATTGAATGTGTTATAACATGTTCCCTACCCTTGATTCAGTGGTAGCTTAATACAAACTAAGAAGCTTCTTAAACAGAGATATTAACACCTATGAACACGATTCTACATTTCTACAAAATGGATTGATCAAATTAGCTCAAACAACCAGTTCTAACAACATAAAAGCAAAATATAAGCAAAGAGAAAAACCCAACAAAAAAAAATTGCAAACATATGGCACATACACTTGTAACTTGCCTTTACCTTCAGTTAATTCATAAAACCCACAAGGCAAAGCAACCAAGTTATAGCAAAAGTTGAGTGGGAAGCAAGAAAAAGAAAAAGATGAATGGGACAGAAATTGGAAAAGGAAAAAGAAGCAAAGTTTCACTTACTGGAAAGTGGACTGACTTCACTTGCTAGGAGATGGGAAAGGAAAGTTCTTCGTAATAGAGGAAAAGCATAGGGTCAGTTGACTGGCAAAGACCCTTTAAATCTTGACGAAGAAGGAAGAAAGGGAAATAAAGGGCATTGATTAGAGGAGTTGCCATAGGCGCTTAGACATTGGAGCTGGAGTTAGTGAATTCTGGAGAGTTGATCCATGATCATCCGTAGGAGGAAGGGCCATTAGAGGGGAGATTTTACCGATGATCAGCGGTTAGTGGAAAGGGCATTAGAGAGAAGACGAGCTTTTCGAGGGATACTATAATGATGGAGAAAGAAAAAAAGGGTAAATTACGAGTTAGTCCTGAAGTTGTGCTGTTTTTCATAGATTTTTCCATTTATAAGGTGGTGATTGGGGATGATATTGGATTAAATTGGCTTTCAAACTAAAGTCTGTGTTTGGTGAAAAAGTTTTTCATCTTTAGGGTTCAAACAACAAAATCCATCTAAACCCATAGAATTTCTCCTAGAAACTCGTGAGTTCTCTTGAAATTAAAAAAAATTAGTGAAACTCATCACTTTTCTCTCTACTTTTGTAATAATTATGGTAGATTTTCACCATTTCTCTCTCTATTTTTTCTCATAATTATGATGAGTCTCATCATTTTTCTCTTCCTCTCTAATCTATCTTTCTCTATTAAAATATTTTTTTAAATTACAATTATATAGTTTTTTTTCCATTAAAAATGTAGAGTTGCATTATCTTAATTTAAATAAAATTATTCTTTTTGTTTATTTATATTTATTTCAATGAACAAGAGTTCAAAATATGTATAATTTTAAAATTTTAAAATAAGAAAATTATATTTTAGACAAATTACTTATATTAATATTTTAAAAAATAATATTTAATTTTAAGTTAACATATTAAAATTTAAGCCTATATTTTATTTTCAAATTAAAAATATTCAATGTAACAAAAATAAATGGTATTTAATTTTGAATTAATTAAAATAAAATAAATAATATTTAATTTTAAATTAGTTATAGTTGTTGAACGAGAAATTTCGGCCAATCACAAATTGCCACGTTATTAATTTACATTAGTGATAAAATAAATTTGGGACCAATTATAAATTTACACGTGTCCTCAAATTAAATTAAAAGACATGAAAAATTGGCGAATCAAATAATGTCACATATCTAGTATTGATCCCTTTGACGACTTAAGTCGGTCCAATCAAATTAGGAATTTGGTCAAATTTAAATAATTCAAGTTTAGTCCGACGGTAGTTTTGATCCTCTAGTATTGATCCCTTTGTCTAGTAAATAATCCTCTAGTATTGATCCCTTTGTCTAGTATTGATTCCTTTTACATGGTAGTTGGACTCGACGGTAGTTTAGTCCAAGATCATTAAAAAAGGAATTGGGCCAAATTTAAATAATTCCAGTTTATTGAAAATAATTGAATTAAACTCAAATAAGCCCAAGTCCAAAAGTTGGGTCTAATGTCAACCAAGCCCAAGCCCATACAATGTTCACCAAACTCTATAAATAGAGGAGGTCACCCTTCATTTGAGGACATTCAGAAGAGTCAGAATCCAGAGCATTCAACCAGAGAGTTCAGAGTCTTCAAGAGTCAGAATTCAGAAGCTTCAAGCCCAGTCAGAAATCCAAAGAATTCAGAAGATCCAAGGTCAGAATTCAGAAGATTCAATGATTGGGAAGGCTTCAACAAATTATCGCTTTTTCATCAACTACAAGTTGAAGATTCAATCTCCCTCCATCTCAGAACAAGCTCGCCAGCCCTCAAATTAAAGTTTACATTTTGAGAGAAAGCATCAGAGGATTATATATTAAAGATTGTAACACTTATACAAAATTAATAAAATCAAGTTCATTTCCATGACATCAAATTTCTCCAGAAATCTCGCACAAACAAATTGCACGCCCAGTGGGACAGTTTCTACCTCTCATCTTTTTCTCTCGTTCCAAGAAGTCAAGACATCCAAAGAAGTTTCTTCAAAGCTTGCTGCTTCAAGTAACTCTTATATGGAGCCAATCACACGCAGTTGCTCTAGAGAAATACAATATGAAGAAAGTCAAACACCTATTGTTGCAAACAAAATGTTGAGACGCATGACAGAGTCTGCTTAAGCTAATGCTGCCATTGCAGAAAATCTTATTTTTGGCAAAATTACTCTTCCTTCTCTTCAACCAAGCGAACACATCAAATCCTGATGTGATGTCTGTTATGATGATTGATGTGGGCACTAGTGAGGGAAGAATGGCTGAAGTTGAAAATAAGATTAGCATGCTATTGAAGGCAGTTGAAGAAAGAGACTATGAAATCACTCCTCTCAAGAACCAGATGGAAAGTCGAGATGATGTTGAATCAAGTCAAACCCCTACCATCAATAACAAGGGAAATACCATTGTACAAGAAGATCAGTCACAACATTCCACTTCAATTACTTCACTGTCTGTCCAACAACTCTAAGATATGATCATGAACTCTATCAAAGCACAATACAGTGGACCTAGTCAGAACTCTCTCCTGTATTCCAAGCCATATACTAAGAAGATAGACAACCTAAGGATGCCTAGTGGCTACCAGCCACCAAAGTTTCAACAATTCAACGGAAAGGGTAATCTCAAGCAACACATTGCTCACTTTGTCGAGACATGCTAAAATGCTGGTACCAGAGGGGATCTACTAGTCAAGCAGTTCGTCCGAACACTGAAGGAAAACGCTTTCGACTGGTATACTGACCTCGAGCCAAAGACTATTGACAGTTGGGAGCAGTTTGAAAAGGAGTTCCTCAACTGCTTTTATAGTACAAGGCAATCCGTCAACATGATGGAGCTCACCAATGCCAAGAACTGGAAGGGTGAACCAGTTGTTGACTACATCAACCGTTGGAGAGCTTTAAGCCTCGACTGGAAAGATAGACTCACTAAAGTGTTTGTAGTTGAAATGTGCATCCAAGGCATGCATTGGGGACTTCTCTACATTCTGCAAGGAATAAAGCCTTGCACTTTCGAAGAATTAGCAACTCGTGCTCACGACATGTAATTGAGCATTGCTAATAGAGGAAATAAAGATATTCTTGCTCCATACATCAAGAAAAAGAAGAAACAAGTTAAGAACATCGAAAAAACTGCCAAAGGCATAACCAAAGGTCAATGGTCGTCAACACAGCTCCTTTCAAATTTTCCTCCAAAGGAAGATGGAGAAACCACAAGATGGAGTTGAGGGACATCGGCTAACTCTAAAGGAAAGCCAAGAGAAAGTTTACCCCTTTCCACATTCAGACATACCAAACATGTTAGAACAACTCTTGGAAAAGCAACTTATTGAACTACTAGGATGTAAGCGACCAGAAGAGATGGGAAGAGTCAATGATCCTAATTACTGCAAGTATCACTGAGTCATTAGTCACCTGGTGGAGAAATGCTTTGTTATGAAATAGCTAATTTTGAAGTTAGCCAAAGAAAAGAAGATTGAGTTGGATCTGGATGAAGTAGTTCGATCAAACCACGCTACAATAGCAACAAATCTTAGCAACCAAATATCTTCAAGTCCACTTCATGATCTGGAAGCGAGTTTGATTCAATTTGGGACTTTAGAACCTATAGCAATTTGGCTTCAGGTAAAGTTTCCAAGAAATACCTCCCATGGCAAGCCTGAGCCTATTGAAAATGAAGATGAAGGATGGACTTTAGTAACTCGTCGAAAGAAGCAACGATTTGTCCAGAAAGAGCTGCATATGTTTCGAAACTATAGAAGGCAAAATGTGTCACAAAAGAAGAATAAAAAGATCAAAGGTTTGAGGAAGCACATGCTGGTCAAGGAAGAGAATGAAGATTTTGTTCGATCTCGACAGCCAATAACTCTAAAAGATTTTTTTCCAACGAACTTCCTAAATGACTATTGCGAAAACATCCACGAAACTGCCACGTGTCATGTTGTTAATGCATTCGAAGAAGGAGACTCTTCCTCAGGCCTATCTCAAGTGATAACAAAGCCAAAAAACTTGTATTCACTTGATACAAATGATCTATCGTCACTTCCTCAAGCGACTAAAGATACTACTATTGAAGCATCAAAAGGCTCTCATGTTTCAAACATTCCAGACTTTCAAGTACACATGTGCGCCTCATGTTGCATGTCCATTAGCTTTACAGATGAAGATTTGACGTTAGGATTGAAGCCTCATAATAGACCTGATAGGAATGAACTCTTCATCCCGCAGCGGAAGCATTGAATCTTCTTTGATTTTATTTAGAATTAAACAATAAATTAAGGTTAAGCAATAAATACCTTCCAAATATGGAGATTCTTCTGCGGGTCTTTATCTCCTCCACAAAGTCTTCCTAGCTATGACTCTAACAAAAGATCAAGGCTTGTGGGAGCCTCTTGAAAGAAAATTCACAATGGATTGGAGAGAAAGAGGTCTAGAGAGAATTCTCTAATTCTCTCTATTTTAGAAGATGTGTATTGTGTAGAATGCCCAATGGCTCACCCCTAGGGTCCTATTTATAGTGGTCTAGGGAAGATAATTAAATAATATATTTTAATATCTAATATATTAAAATATATTTATCTAACCAATTTGAATCTTATTCAAACCTTTAAAATTCTCCTACGACATCTATTTCCTAATTTGAATCCAATTCAAATTTAATAAATATCTTTTCTTTAATGTATCTAATATACATTAATTATTTTTAATATTCAATGTATCAAATACAATAAATATATTTTTCTCTTTTATATTTAATATATCTAATATATTAAATATTAATTTGAACACTTCAAATTAAATATTAATTTGAACATTTCAAATTTTTCTTTCAACTAAATTGATCTTTTTAGTGTTATTATGAGCTAGCAAGGGGACCTTATGGACCTATAGGTTATAAGCTCCAATGATACAAAATTAATTAATTAAACTCTTTAATTAATTAATTTTCATTCATTAACTATAGGTCACTCCACTATAGACCTAGAGTTGCACTCTTATGCACTGTAGGACAAGTTGTGTCCATAGATATAATCATTACATGCAAGTCGATCATTCACAAGTTGTTCGTAATTACAGCTGGGTCAAAAGTCCGTTTTACCCCTATAATTACATCTTGCACCTTAAGTACCACTGATCCTCTAATGAACAATCTGTTTATAATCTAATTATAAACTAAGTCCCTCTCGGGCCAGTGAGAGAGTGGGGCCCCATTGTTCAAGTCCCGAAATCAGCACTTAAGGGAACTACTCATCTACTTACCCTATATGGCAAGGAGTGAATTCCATCTTGTGAGATTATGTTCCCAGCTCTCTATTTGGTCAAGTCCCCAAAATGGTAGGCATATTGAATCGGCTACAAAAGCCACTCTCACCCATGCAAATCAAAGGACAAGCCCTCACAGGCAGGAGTTCATAACTCACTCAGGATTAAGATCGAGTCGCATATGATCATCCTGATGAAATATTAATCTTCTCAATTAACGGATTTATAAAGAGAGATTAAATATTTCGTGGTCCAGTCTTATACAAACTCATTGTATAAGATACCCCCACTCACATGTCTCCACATGAATGATTTGGATCAAATCATTTGTAACTGTTACAAAGTGGGCCGTATCAATAGTGTTACCAGGATAAGGCACCTAACCTTATCCATATACTATGACCCTTTAGGTTATTTCTTGAACATGATCCTCTCGTATGTCAACCACATACTGTTCAAGATTACAATAATAACCTTGGATTTTTCATATAATGGATAATATTAGATTGCAAATAAAATAATTAAAATAATTATTAATTATTAAATAAATTATTAATTACGAGGCTTTAGGGCATAAATCCCAACAAGACCTTTGTTTGTATCGGGCTACATTCGAGAACAAAAAGTAGGTCGAATTCTCATTGACGATGGGTCTGCTGTCAACATCCTGCCTAAGTCAACTATGACACAAATAGGCATCTCAATGGATGAACTCTCAAATAGTAGATTGGTTATTCAAGGCTTTAATTAAGGGGGCCAGCGAGCAATTGGCATGATCCATTTAGAGCTTGTTATTGGAGAATTGAAGGCAACATTTTGTTCCATATCATAGATTCCAAGACCACTTACAAACTTCTGTTGGGTTGCCCTTGGATTCATGGAAATGGAGTAATATCTTCCAGACTTCATCAGTGTTTCAAATTCTATCAAGATGGCGTCAAGAAGGTCGAAGTCGATACTAATCCATTCTCAGAGGCGGAGTCCCACTTTGCGGATGCAAAATTTTAGATGCAGAATGATAAAGCATGGGAGATTGTGCCAACTGAGATTCCTTTAATTGAAAATCGCAA
Source organism: Trichosanthes truncata (assembly GCA_033996785.1). Taxonomy (NCBI): domain Eukaryota; kingdom Viridiplantae; phylum Streptophyta; class Magnoliopsida; order Cucurbitales; family Cucurbitaceae; genus Trichosanthes; species Trichosanthes truncata. Next base: position 26,920,666 of record JAWPNB010000004.1, on the reverse strand, counting down.
GGTGGAGCACCAAAAGCATACGAAGAAAGTGTTAATTGAAGAGGTAGATGCTTGTGAAGTTTAGACAAATGAAGCATTTAGCAATTCTGCAAAAGCAAAGGAAGAAAAGCCGCCAAATGTTTTGATATTGTGCTACATCCCTTCATCTCAGCATAAAAAGGGAGAATCGCCATTCACAGAATGTTCAGGAAATTTGAAAGTTGGAGATGTGGAGATCCTAAAAGAAAGCTTAATAACACCTCTTACAACAATCACCAAGCAGGAGATTCAAAATTCAAAAGCCATACATACAAAAGTAGCTTTTTCCGAAAGAATGGGTTTGACCTTAACGCATACAAACTTCTAGAAAAGGCAGGCTATGATTTCACAACTCATATCGAGTTTGAAAGTCTAAAAATTTTTGACGAAAGGTCAGAGCTTTCTCCAACTCACCAAAACCAATTTGTATCATCAGGAAGGGAAAAGAAAAAGTTGCAAATACACATCACATAACGGTAGAAGAGGTTGGTGACTTAGAAGAAGAAAAGAAAGGTGATTGATAGCACACTTTTGTGAGCTATTTTTATAGTTTAACTATTGCTATTTTTGATATTTTACTGGTATTTTCACGCCGTATCTGTTTATTTTGCAGGTATTAAGCATTTGGAAGAGAAATCAGAGATGAAGATAATCACAGGACAAAAATGAGGCAAAATTGGGCACGAATTGGAAAACTAAGAGAAATGAAGAAGAAAAGGCAACAGTGAGACCCGAGGGGACAGCGTCTCAACGCTGCCATGATGTAGCCAGGCATGCTGTGAGGACAGAGTTGAGACGCTGTCCACAGCGTCTCAACGCTTAAGGGGACCGCGCGCGTATGTTTTCCATCCGTAGCGTTGAGACGCTGTCCACAGCGTCTCAACGCTACCCCATTTCCCTTAATTAACCCGTGCATTAGTGCACAGCGTCGAGACGCTGTCCCGAGTTTATAAATTTGGATTTTTTGATGCGATTTGGGGAGGCCACTTGGGGGGAAGAAACTTCACCACTTTCGAAAGTTGAGTTTGAGGACCGAGAGAGAAGATTCTGTGGAGCACAAGTAAGAGTTTTAACGTTGGAGATCGTGATATTACAACGGGGACAAGCTCACACGACGCATTAGTTCTATCTCAAACCCTTTACTTAATATTTTACTTAATATTTTGGTTTTTTTATGCAATTTTAGAAGTGTTATAGTTACTATGAGTAGAAGGCTAGATGGAGTCGTTGGGTCGAACAATTTGTTGATGTGATTGATATGAACTATTGTATTTCTTCCTACTCATGCAATCGTGTTATTAATGCCTATGAACTCTTGATCAAAGTTTATTTGCCCTCATTTATCTGAATTTATGCTTGAAAAAGATTAATTTAGATTTGACGTCGATTGCATGACTAGTAGTTATTGTAGCATGAAAGTGACTAGAATTCTACTAGAAATCATTAAAGAATTTGTTCTTAATGCTGTGCATGATTATTAAAGGCTAGATAGTTATATTAGTCTTATAAATTGTGCATGAGATTCAATTGTCTTGATAGGGCCAGTTGTTATTTGAACGTCTTGATTTTTGGCACGGAAATACATTAGTTAATTGTTCATTCAATTAATTTGTTAGCTCGATAGGTAAAGTCTAGTCCCTAAGATTTTCTTTCTTCTGAGTGTCTCAAGTTTATTTTGTTTTACTTTCACATATTTTAACTCACCATTTGACTTTTATCTCTAAATAAAATTGGAGGGTTAAATTCATGGTAATCAAGTGAATTAAATAACTCAATCCTGTGGACGACATTTGTACTTTATCTCACTATATTAAAACTTGACCCGTGCACTTGCGGTCTTGCAAATTTATTGCAACAGTGATCACCAAAAAACCTTTGACATTAACTGCATTGAAGCTCCAAGCACTCGTCCTTCAGTTCACCAACGATTAAATTATGTGTCAACGAAAAGAAATAGTCAAGCTCATAATTCTACTCTCGCTTAACTTTCAGTGTTTCAAAGGCTGAGTGTGTCTACATCGAAAAGGGTAGATCAACCTTCATGATCCATTTTCGACCACCTTGAGACAACAAGTAACCAATGCAAGGGAAAGTTGAAAGCTCTGAAAACAGAATAATCTGATGAGATGAATGACAACAATGGATTTTGCAGTATTGTTCCTTCACGAATGAAGAGAAATCCTTCTGTTCTCATAAATATGGAGGGTTATTTGAAAATAAAGCAACAGTTAGTCATTTTAACTAATCCTATTAAGGCAGACCAAGAGCAGGAAGAAGAACAGACCACTTGTTGTCATATCACTATTAAAGAAATGTCAGACAATGAAATGTCTGAAGAAGTTGAAGAAGCGCCAACATCACTAGAAGATGGCAGTCAATCAACAATTGATGAGTTCAAAGAGGTAAACCTTGGTATGACAGAAGAACCACGACCAACATTCATAAGTGCATCACTTAATGATGAAGAAGAAGGTGAATATTTAAGCTTGCTTACCTCATACAAGGATGTCTTCGCTTGGTCATACAAAGAGATGTCAGGACTCGATCCTAAGATAGCAGTCCACCATCTTGCGATTAAACAAGGATATTGACCAATCAAACAAGCCCAAAGATGTTTTCGGCCGAAGCTCGTTCCACAAATTGAAGTTGAAGTCAATAAATTAAATGAGACAGGGTTCATTCGAGAAGTAAAGTATCTAACATGGATAGCAAACATTGTTCCAGTTAAGAAGAAGAATAGACAACTTCGCGTATGTGTCGACTTCCGCAATTTGAATAATGCATGTCCCAAAAACGATTTTCCATTGCCCATCACAGAGCTTATGGTTGATGCCACCATAGGACATGAAGCCTTATCTTTCATGGATGGATCATCAGGATATAATCAAATTCGAATGGTCCTTGACGATGAAGAATGACAGCATTTAGAACTCCAAAAGGAATATACTGTTACAAGGCGATGCCCTTCGAATTAAAGAATGTTGGGGCAACTTACCAGCGTGCCATGCAGAAGATCTTCGATGACATGCTCCATAAACGTGTTGAATGCTATGTTGATGATCTCGTGGTCAAGTCTAAAAAGCAAAGAGATCACCTGCAATATCTAAAAATAGTTTTTGATCATTTGAGAAAGTACCAGTTGAAGATGAATCCTCTCAAATGTGCCTTCGGCATGACATCAGGAAAATTTCTTGGTTTCGTATTGAGGCATCGAGGGATCGAAATTGACCAATCCAAGATCGAGGCCATTTAGAAAATGCTAGAGCCACGGAACTTGCGTGAGCTTAGAAGTCTCCAAGGACGTTTGACTTATATTAGAAGGTTCATCTCCAATCTGGCAAGCTGATGCTAGCCATTTCAAAGATTGATGAGGAAAGACACAACCTTTGAGTGGAACAAAACATGTCAAAATGCTTTTGACAACATAAAGAAGTATCTGTTTAACCCTCTTATTTTAAGGGCCCCCATAGTAGGAAAACCATTGGTATTGTATATTGCTGCAAAAGAAATGTCGCTTGGAGCACTACTTGCACAAGAAAGTGAGAAGGGTAAAGAATGTGTCATCTACTATCTAAGTAGAACTTTGAATGGGGCATAACTAAATTATTCACCAATTGAAAAGATGTGTCTTTCGCTCTTCTTCGCCATTGACAAACTGAGACATTATATGCAAGCTTTCACAGTGCACTTGGTGGCAAAGGCTGACCCGATTAAATATGTTCTATCTAGGCCAATTATCTCAAGACGGTTGGCTAAGTGGGCGATCTTACTTCAACAATATGATATTGTTTACGTGCCACAAAAGGCGGTGAAGTGGCAAGCCTTGGCAGATTTTCTGGAAAATCATCCAGTACCGTCAAATTGGAACTTGTCTGAAGAATTGCCTGACGAAGAGATCTTCTACATTGAAATAACTGAACCTTGGACTATGTATTTTGATGGTGTAGCTCGAAGGAATTGTGCAGGGGCAGGCGTAGTATTCATTTCTCCTAAAAAGCACATGTTGCCATACAGCTTCACATTTGGAGAAGTATGTTCAAATAATGTTGCCGAATATCAAGCACTCATTATTGGTCTTCAAATAGCCATAGAAATCGGGGTGACATATATTGAAATTTATGGAGATTCAAAATTGGTAGTGAATTAATTATTGTTCCAATACGAGGTGAAACATGAAGACCTGATACCCTACTCAAATATGCTAGGCAACTATTAGAAAGCTTTGAGTGTATGACGATAGAGCATGTCTTGAGATTTGAAAATACAAAGGCAGATGCTTTGGCAAATCTAGCTACAGCTCTAACAATTTCAGAAAGTGATGTTTTAAACATCCCACTTTATCAAAGGTGGATCATACCAACAACCGAAATGAAAGCCAAGAAACAAATGCAATATATGCCTATGTAATTGAAGAAGAAGATTGGCGACAACCGATTATAGATGATCTACAACATGGGAAGCTTCCTATCGATATACAACATAAGATTGAGATACGAATAAGAGCATCTCTATTCATCTTCTACAAAGATACTTTATATCGTCGCTCCTGTGAAGGTCTTTTTCTTTGATGCTTGGGGAAAGAAGAATCAACATAAGCATTAAAGGAAGTTCATTCAGGCATTTGTGGAGCTCATCAGTCCGAGTCAAAGCTCCACTTTCAGTTGAAAAGAATGGGCTACTATTGGCGTACGATGGTTCAGGACTCTATGCAATATACAAAGAAGTGCGAAGCTTGTCATGTTCATGCCAATTTCATACATCAGTCTCCATAACCATTTCATCCAATTGTAGCCTCATGGTCGTTTGAAGCTTGGGGACTTGACCTTGTCGGCCCTATAACACCTAAATCATCAACAGGGCACTCATATATCCTTGCAGGGACATATTATTTCTCAAGATGGACAGAAGCTGTTGCGTTAAAAGAAGCAAAGAAAGAAAACGTAGTAGATTTTGTTTGTAACCATCTCATTTATTGATATGGTATCCCCCATCGCATTGTAACAAACAATGGGAGACAATTTTCTAACAGTTTAATGGACAAGTTATGTGAAAAATTTAGCTTCGAGCAATATAATTCGTCAATGTACAACGTTGCAGCAAATGGCCTAGCTGAAGCATTTAACAAGATGTTGTGCAACTTGTTGAAGAAGGTGGTCTCCAAGTCGAAAAGAGATTGGCAAGAAACAATTGGTGAAGCATTATGGGCATACCAAACCACCTATCGTACTCCAATAGGAGCTACACCTTATTCTCTTGTCTACGGAGTGGAGGTTGTTCTCCCTTTAGAGATAGAAATCTCGTCGCTGTGAATGGCGGTTCAAGAGGGGCTTACTGTTGAAGACTAGATGCTCAACAAGCATTAGAATGTTATCAAGCACGCATGTCTAGAGCCTTCAACAAAAAGGTACGACCTCACTCATTTCAAGTCGAAGAGCTCGTCCTCGCAGTTTGGAGACCTATTATAACAACTCGACATACATGGCACAAGTTTACACCTAAATGGGATGGACCCTACGTTGTGAAAGAAGTCTACACGAATGGAGCATACAAGATAGTCGATAAAGATGGGCTCAAAATTGGCTTAATCAACAGAAAGTTCCTCAAGAAATATTATCCTTAAAATGTAAAGCTCCTTATTGTAAGAGCCTAAACTGTATGATACTCCTGGCCCGCATGAGTTAAAAAGATGAAAGGCCCCAAAAAAATGTATATTGAACTACGTTATGACTTGATCCCTTTTGTTGAAGGGTACGTAGACAACTTAAAGGAAACTTTAAGTTCAGTCCATAAAGAAATTAAAAAAAAAAAATCATCATCCAATGTCATGAACAAAATCATCCATTGATTAAAAAAAAAAACTTTCATTATGGAAAACAAGTTCGACAATAGAGAATAAGTTCAATCCAATAACCAAAAAAAAAATCTAAAAAAAAATCTTAAAGTCATTACATGAAATAACGATAAAAAAAATGAAGCTAGATCATGGCATCCATTTGTAGTTCTGCAGTACTTGTTGTGCATCCTCCAACATTCATCGAAGCATCTCCAAGTTATTAGCATCTACATCAGTGAGAATAAGGGTATTTTCAATGTTACTTATAGTTTCTTGCATTGCAGACACCTCGAGTTTGTATTGATTTAAGCATCATTCCTTATCAACGATCAAGTTAGAAATTTCACCTCGTGTAGCTTTCAAAGCTTTAAGCTTGGCTTCATATTCTTCTTCTTCTCGCAATGTTTGTTGATGTTGTTGTAGAAGCGCATCCATCTCTGGATGTGCAGGACTCTCATCGCTTCGTATTTTCTCCAAACTGAATCTAGCTTCTTCCAATTGGCGATTCTTACTTGTTGAGGTAAGTTGGGAAGAAAAGGATAACTGTAATTTGTTAAACTTTTTCCACCTTCTGGAAGTACTCACCCACAACTTTTTGAAGAGAAGGAAGGTTAGTTGCATAAGTCTCAGAAATTCCTGGGAAAATTTTGCTTGTCTCTTGTTTAAGACAAGATATTTTATCAAAAGAGGTGCGCATGATCTTTTTATGTATGCTATCCCACATGGCCAATGCAGTCTCTTGTCGCAGATTCAAAATCACACTGTCTACACAATAATTAGAAATCTAAAAAGTAACAACATGTGTCGTTTTCCTTACATGTCCAGACGCCTGATTAGTTGCAGGAGGACAAGACGAAATCACCACTTTGTCCATCAGAGCCTTGAAATTTTTAACATGCGCAACTGCAAAATCAAATATATCGGACCCATCAAAGATTGAGGGTTGTGATGCTCTACAACTTCTTGAATGAGATCATCTAAAGGTGACTGCACACACAAATATAAATATAAATAAATAAATAAATAAATAAATAAATATATATATATATATATATACATACATACATATATACGAAGAGATCTAGCAAAAATATTTAAAGAATTTAAAAAAAAAAAAGTCAGAGGTCTAACCAAGAGAGTAGGGAGAGCAGGAAATTGTGAAGAGCTTGCAATCCCATAAAAAAAATCATTGTCACAAACTGATGGTTTATTAGATTTCTTCGGTCTCTTCCAATGATGATTGTTATTACTGCTACGATTATCCTCATTATCTCTAGGGGTGAACTCGCTAGGTTCAAACATGCGAATCCTCTTACCTCCATTGTTGTCGCCAACCTTTTTAGGGAACTTAGGCTTAGAGGGAAGAGGGAAAGTGCTAGCTACCAATTTTTGTATACCCTTCTCAAGATAGTTTCCATTTTTGGTTGACCACCAGCTTCGATAACGCTGAGTAACCTGCGTGTGAGGGTTCATCGCACGTGCGGGAAGATATACTTAGGACAATGTTCCTCCCTGAGTACATATCATCCAAAGACGTAACACATTGTCTAAATTAGCTTCAGGAGTTTTCTGGCCCAAGTCATGCGGTACGTCTTGACAAAATCCAAATTGTTGACTAAATCGGCAAGAATTATAAGCTTCAATAACCATTGAAGAGACTAACCGTGAAGATAAAAAGTATGATCGAATACTTAAGAAAAATGAAGAATACCCAAATGACAACTTCTCATCCCCTGTTTCTGGCTTGGAGACTCACATACCAGGACACATATTTACCCTTGTGAATGTGTACACGAGCTTCAAAATCATTGAACTACTTAGCCCCGCCTTCGCCAGAAAACTCGATCATCATCGACCCCCAGACAGCTGTTGGGACTTTGTAATGCGTATTAAAATAATGAGCGAGCCAAGCATGAATATAATGTAGAGGAAAGCATGCCTTTGAAAATCCAGCAGAAGGAGATGCATCATGAATCTGGCCTAGCCCACGATAAATGTTGACCAAAACAGGAACATCGAGGCTAAAAACATAACATTCAGCCATAAGACTGGCAACTTTAAAAACCTTTGGATGAAGGGAAACTTGTTTGTTGGGAAATACAAATACACATAACTAGCAAGAAAGGAAAGCAGCCAGGTATGTCTTATCCTGCAAGTCAACTTCTACATCCAACTCAAAGAATAGATCCACTTCTTTCTTAGACCAGTCATGGCATTTGATGGGAACCCCATTTGGGTTATGGGTCAAACGAGGATGAGACGTTTTCTTGGCCTTTCAAGGAGGAGGCTTTGCATACTTTAAATCTCCTTTAAACAAAAAAGAAATCCATGAACTGATAGGGATATGAGAGCGATCAATTTGTTGAGATGCAATATGATAATATGCAGCAAAAAGATACTCGTAACTTTTTGGACAGTCTTCATCTTCTCGATCAGAGGACGCTAATAACTCCTTGCAGCAAGGAACAACTTCATCATAAAACTTGCCTTTAATGGAAAGCCCTCCTAATCTCTACATGTCCCATAGAGAGATAGACAGTTCCCTAGACAAAGTATGAAGGGTATTTGTTGAAGGACACCACGCTTCACAGAAAGCACGAACTATATCGTTGTTGTGATCATAGGTATATAGATAAGCTATCACAGCATCAAACAGGTGAGCCTTCTTAAGTGGCATCTCATTTCGAGAAACTACGACCTCTAACCATTCCAGATAATGAGAGATATAGAAGAATTTCCCATGGATCTTTAAAGAAGAGCCCCAACGAACTTTTTCATCCTCAATAATCCGACAACCTAGAGTCGATTCTGGATTCTCGCTCGACACTTTATTATGTATTGACGACTCTAAAAACCACGCTTTCAATGAGGAATTGTGACTGAGGAGCCTTTCCTTAGACCATCTGGATAAAAAAAAAATGAATTTTCTAAGGGTGGTTGTGATTCCCTAAAATTTCCATATATTGAAGCTCCTACTAGAAGAATGACTCCACTATCAATAGGATGATCTCTATCCTTCAAGATGACTAAGCAGTTTTTTCTTTGGATCATGATGTTTTGTAAAATACACCATATTGAAAAATGATTCTTGTACAAAAAAAAATTGAGATTAGTCTCCCTAAAAAAATGATGAAAGGGGAATACGAATAAAAAAAAAACAACAAAAGTAAAAATAAAATCTTGGTGATCACCATGCTACTCAGGTCACCCAATAATTTAGGAGCCTGATCTAGCAGGAATGACATCACTATAAATGAAGGTGACCACCGTTGCAGGCTACTCAGGCCACCCAATAAATTAGGAGCCTGGTCTAGCAGGAGTTATATCACTGTAGGCGAGGTCGGTGACCACCACTGCAGGCTACTCAGGCCACCCAATAAATTAGGAGCATGTTCTAGTAGGAGTGAAATCACCGTAAGTGAGGTCGGTGACCACCGCTGTAGGCTACTCATGTCACCCAATAAATTAGGAGTCTAGTCTAGCAGGAGTGACATCACTGTAAGTGAAGGTGATAATTCTCATTTATGAGGATTATTTGACCCTAAACTAGGTTGTTCTTGTCATTTTTGTGTGTTTTGTTGTATGACAAGCAAGCTAAAAATGGTGTTTATTAGTTAAATTCATAAAAGCTTGTTGGAGTAATGGAAAAAAGGAAAGAAGTTGAAAAGAGATTGAAAATTACACTAATTTGTTATTTTTGTGTAGGTTTGGAGCAAGTACAAAAAATGCAATTGCATTTCTTCGAAAAAACAAGTTTGTGAACAAGCACAAAATGCAATTGCATTCCATTTTGGAAATGCAATTTCATTCCTTCAGAAAACAAATCTGAAAAACAAGCAAAAAAAATGCAATTGCATTCCATAATGGAAATGCAATTGCATTTATGGAAAATTTTGACAGATTTGAAAAATAATGCAACAGAAATGCAATTGCATTGCATTTTTTGGAAAATTTGGAAAACGCGAGATTGACAAAAATCACGAGATTCATGGAGATTTTTGCCAGATTTGGGAGATTTTTCAGCCCGATTTCATGCCTACACGTTGACCTAAGGTTGTAGAAGAGAAAATATGGAAACCGTAGCCCTCGATGCCTATAAAAACGAGAAGAACAAAGAGCATATCAGGAGCAATAATAACATAATATATACATATTCAAGCAAAAAGGGAACAAAGTAAGAGAAACAGTGGCAACTGATGCGATAGAAGCAGTTCATATATTCAACATGGGGCATTGCCAAACATTTTTAAAAAAATGATGAATATGTATGTACCTTTTAGATGGCGAGCAAGGATTAGTGGTACAACCGAAGCAATTGAAAAATTAATTTGTCCTCTTAAATTTGAAAAAAAAAAGTGTCATTTGAAAAAAAAAATCGCACATATGAAGTCATGTTGCATTACAACATTTTAGGAGGCGTTTGGTTCGCAGGTTTGGGTGGTTTGTTAAGTCTGGGTTTATTAAACCTGGGGTTGTTAAGTCTGGGTTTGTTAAGTCTATGTTTGGATGGTACAGAAAATAGGTTTGTTAAGTCTGGGTTTGTTAAACCAGTGTTTGGATGGTGACAAGTCTAGGTTTGTTAAGTCTGTGTTTGAATTCTAATTTGTTAAACCTAAGTTTATTAAAAATGTATTTGATTGGTAAATTTAAAATTTGTAATAAATAATATAAATTATTTAATTAAAGTAATAAAAACTATATATTAAATTATATTTAAAATGTAACTTTATTATGAAATTAGAGAGTATTATTTTAATAATAAATAAAATATTTTTAATACATTTGTCAACTCAATTTTCTTCCAATAATTATTTTATAGAATAAATATTTAATTGTTCATAAAAATATTTTCAGACTATGTACCAAAGCGTGAATAAATATAAACAAATTTTTTTTATGTAAATATATCCAACATAAAATTAACTATAAAGAAAATGTTATCAATTGTTTATTTAATGATTTATAACTTGTTGTACTAACAAAAGTTATTTACTACTTATCATCAAAATTACTATTGAACTTAACTTTCTATATTTAACTAATACATAAGGTTATAAAGTTAAAATATTTTAAATAATATTATTTTAAAAGCTATTAACTTCAAGATACACTAACCAAAATAGTTTAATTAATTAATTTTACAAATATTATGTTTTTAGTTGACTATGATAACATGATTTTTACATTTTCATAAGAAAATAAGTTTAGGAAAGTTGTGGATTTAGAAAAATGGATTTTATTTTATGAAATGGAAATTGACGTATTAAATTTAGGTTTATATAACGTGTATGGTTTGGAATTTATAATAAAATAATTTTTATTATAATTTATACGTTAATAAAAATTTTAAAATATAATAATAAATTTCTTCACGATGAATATCTCGTACACCATATCTTTCTCTTCAAATATGGAAAAATAGAGCACCAATTTCTCCAATCGCTCCAAAAATTTAACAACAATACTGTATGATATGAAGTCGTATCGTCGATTGTGAAGGTGAAGAACATCTTGGGGTCAATGGAAATGGAGAAGAGAGAGAACAAATCTTGAGAGGAGAGAGAAAGGAAATTGTGATGAGTGAAAGGAAGAGAAATCATGAGAATGGAAGAGAGAGGAGAGAGAAAGAGGGAAGGAAAATTGGGAGAGGAAAAAGTGGGTAACATGGGTAATGTGCATAAGAGAGAGGAGAGAGAAAGAGGGAAGAAAATTTGGGAGAAGAGAAAGTGGGTAAAAGATAAGAGGGTTTAACAAAATGAGAAGAGAAAATGGGGGGTTAATTACTTGGGTCTATGGGTTTGTAAAACTGGGAACCAAACATGGGTTAGGGTAATTAAACCCAAACTTTCTCCTTGAAACCTGGGAACCAAACACATCCTTAAAGTTCAAATAAAAGCCCAAAAGCCCATGTTGAAACTTGAAATTGAAATTTACAAGGGGTTTAAAGTGGAAAAGCAGCAGTATTTGAATTAAATTTATATATATATAACTTCACAACTTCAACTCGACGGCAATAAATAACATAAAGTGCAAAAGTTTGTACATATATATATAATATATATATTTGAATTGTGTATATATATATAACATAAAAAAACGAAAAGGTGTATATTATATAAAAAAAAACCCAGTACAAAGTATATATATATGAACTATGTGTGTGCGCATGAAAAGACTACAAGCATTAAAAAAAGAAAAAAAAAAAAAAAGACCCTAGTTTTGAAGCGGGACTAACGGAAATTACTCAAAAAAAAGGAGGGGAACTAAAAGCATGAGACAATAGCCGACTAAACAAAATAAGAGTAATGTTTGAAACCAATTTTGACTCACCAATGGTGCAAGAAAGATGCGCAAAAAGAGTTTATTGTCACGAACAAAACCAGAACTCAAGACTTGCACAAAGAATAAACTATGTGAGCATTTGAAGTTAAATTAAAAAAAAAAAAAAAGAAATTGAGGAGAAGAATTCTTCAAATACCAAAAGCTTGTTGATGGAATGGCTTTATGTTTTGGCCTATACAATCTCTACAATTTATAAAAGAGGAATTAGATCAAAACATATAAGGAGAGTTATAATTTTGGCAAAATTTTTGGCCTAATCAAACAAAATTGGCAAGCCAAATTTAGGAATCTCCTACCATTGTTATTATGGGAAGAATCTACCTCCAAATTTATGTGAGGAAAATTTTGACTTAATCAAAATGTCTCTACAATTTGGATAGATCTCTATTTCCAATTTGAAGGAAAATTCTAGCCAAATACAAGAATCAAAATTTTGGCTAAAATCAAACATTTTGATTATTTGACAAAAATGTTGTAAGTCAAAATTTTGGCATTTTTTTTCTTCTCTCAAATTGAAATTTGGGTATACTTCAAATTTTCTAAGTCTCAAATCTAAATTCCATTCCAAATTCAAGCCAAGATTCTCATATAATTTTGGCATAATTTCTTAAATCAAAATTTGGGCATATTCCAAATTTTCTCCCAAATCAAAAATTTGAGTAAGTATCAAATTCAAAGTCCATTCCAAATTCAAGCCAAGATCCATATAATTTTGGCACAATTTCTTAAATCAAAATTTGGGCATATTCCAAATTTTCTCCCAAATCAAAAATTTAAGTAAGTATCAAATTCAAAGCTCATTCCAAATTCAAGTCAAGATCCATATAATTTTGGCAAAATTTATTAAATCAAAATTTGGGCATATTACAAATATTATCCCAAGTCAAAACTTTAAGTAAGTTTCAAATTCAAAGCTCATTCCAAATTCAAGCCAAGATCCAAATAATTTTGGCAAAAAAAAAAAAAAAAAAAAAAACAATTATCAAATCAAAATTTGGGTATATTCCAACTTTCAACTGGGGAAATTTGAATAAGATTCAAATTCAAATCTTATTCCAAACTCAAACCAAAATTCAGGAACATCCTAAATTTCATCCAAGGAAGTCAAAATCATCACATATTTTGATTCTAAAGTATCTTTTTTTGAGATCCATCCACTGCATACTTGTGTATAAATCTCGAAAATGGGCATTTGTTGAATGAGAAATTTCGGTCAGTCACAAATTGTCACGTCTTTAATTTAAATTAGTGATAAAATAAATTTGGAACCAATTACAAATTTACATGTGTCCTCAAATTAAATTAAAAGACATGAAACATCAATAAATCAAATAATGTCACATGTCTAGTATTGATCCATTTGACGACTTAAGTCAGTCCAAGCAAATTATGATACATGGCAGTTGGACTCGATGGTAGTTTAGTTCGGGATCATTAAAAAAGGAATTGGGCCAAATTTAAATAATTCAAGTTTATTAAAAATGATTGAATTAAACTCAAATAAGCTCAAGTCCAAAAGTTGGGTCTAAAGTCAACCAAGCCCAAACCCATACAAGGTCCACCAAACTCTATAAATAGAGGAGACCACCCTTCATTTGAGGACATTCAGAAGAGTCAGAATCTAGAGCATTCAACTAGAGAGTTCAGAGTCTTCAAGAGTCAGAATTCAGAAGCTTCAAACCCAGTCATAAATCCAAAGAATTCAGAAGATCCAAGATTCAAAATTCAGAAGATTCAACGACTGAGAAGGCTTCAACAAATTGATCGCTTCTTCATCAACTACAAGTTGAAGATTCAATCTCCTTCTGACTGAGAACAAGCTCGTCAGCCCTCAGATCAAAGTCTACATTCTAAGAGAAAGCATCAAAGGATTATATATTAGAAACTATAACACTACTCCAAATTTAATAAAATCAAGTTCATTTCCACGACATCAAATTTCTCCGGAAATCTCGTGCGAACAATAGTAAAGAAAATATTTAATTTTCAAATTAGATAAATAAAAACAAAAGTATATGTATGATATTAATTTTAAACTTAGTTATATTAAAATAACTTAAATATATGTTATTTTATTTTTAATTTAGTCATTTTAAAATAACATATAGAATTTACTTTATTTTAATTTAATCAAATTAAAATTAGAGAAACTATGTACATTTTGCTCTATATGTAATTCTATTCACTAATTTCACTTTTTTCATGAACCATGTAATTTTTTTTCTCATTAACTACTTTAACTTATGATACCTCCCAAAATTTATGAAAATTTGAAAAAATACTTGAAAAAAAAAAGTTCATTTCTCAATATTTGAACTTTTTGTCAAACTATTTTGTAAAATATACTTTCAAAAATCTAAAACTTTAACAATACTCTTCTTACTTTTAACTTATTCATTCTATGCTTGTGACAATGTTATTTAAATTGATATCACCATGAATAGAGTGAATGACATAGATTAGAATTACACAGACTACACATGGTATAATTCCAATTTGAATATGGTTGGGACAAAATCTTTTAAATATTGATATGAAAATTTTCATACAAATTTTGTCAAAATATTGATATGCAATTCAAAAACAAATTATTAGGCCACAAAAAATGGAAATTAAAAAAAAAAAAAGCATAAAAATGCCTTAAAAAAACAACATAAACGCCAATCCAACCAAATCTTGCACCCTAAACACAGGTTTTAGCAAACCAAACAGACTCAATTTTACTATGTTATATGGTGTTATGTTGTATGATGTTATTAACTTCAGACGTTCGTTGCGAACTACTTTAATTATACAAATAATTATTAAGTAAAAAAAAAGATCTAAAAAATCAGCTAAAAAATATCTTTAAAAAAAACATAAACATACTCATTCCAACCCAACCCTGCACCCCAAACACAGGTTTCAGAAAATCAGACAGACTCAACACTGCACCCAAACACAGTAATCAGAAATCCTAGGGTTTTTTATTACAGCACAAGATTCCCAGGGTTTCTAATTCCCAGAATTCCTGATTCCAAGACAGCGCACCAAACAACTCCTAAATGTTGCTAAGTAAGGAAAGATTGGGTCGGGACTGGCATGCACTCTCCATCCTCATTCCAGCCCCATTCTCTGGGAAATCAAGGTTGGAGTCGAGGAATTCCTGTTCGAGGATCGGATCTCTGCAAAAAAAAAAATCTTTGTGTTTATTATTTTTATTTGAAATTAATTAGAAATCAATAAATATATTTAAATTATATATATTTATGCTAAAGTTAGTATTGTTATTGTTTTATTTAATTAAATAATTAATTTTTAAAATATTTAATATTTTTATTATAAATTTAATATAAAATTTATTATATTATGAAATTATATATAATAACGCATACAAACTAATGAAATTAATTTTTTTTAAAAAAATAATAAAAATAGAAACTAAAACACAAATACATAATACAGTAAAAGATAATATATATATATAGATATATATATATATCGAATACTTTCTCTCTCACGTTTTAATAAAATATTTTCTCTCGAGACGTGAGTGGAGGCTAGACCCTATACGGAAGTAGTCTGCAACTTCCGTTTTCATACGGCTGACTTGCTCGCCAGGTTAGAGCAAGTGCCGCACAATCGTTGTCCCATTGCGAAATAGTACGATTGTGACAAGTGGTATCAGAGCCTAGTTGGCTCCTCGGATTGAAAAGTTGTAATCATGTCCGTGACCAAACAATTGGGCAAGGCCCATGTCAACCGATTGACTAAGATAGAAGAGCAAATGCTCTTCCTAATAGAAGTGCTTGATAGTGTGCGGTTTTTGGAATCTCGCCTGGATGAGATTACTGTCAAGGCTGACACGATTGATGCGGTAGCTGGCCGCCTAGACGGGATGCCCGTCCAAGAATTGATGGTGAGGGTTGAGGCCCTGGAAGATAAAGCCACCGTCCAAGAATCTCGCCTTTACTTTTAGAAAATGGTTCTAAAAAGTCTCTGAACTGTTAGTTGGCTAACAAAAAGATGATTTGACAATTAGCTTAAATTTTTTTTAGTTTATGTGGAATTTCTCTCTTTCTTTCCCTACCCTTCTTCTTTTTCCTCTATTCCCCTCTGTGAGGTTACAAAGTTTCTTCTCTAATGAAAATGAAAAATGAATTTCCCTCTCAGAGACCTTTTTGAACCATTTTCTAAAAAAATTCAAGTTAATTGTCAAATCATCTTTTCATTAGTCACAGTCTAAGGACTTTTTAGAATCATTTCCTAAAAGTGAGGGACTAAACGGTCAATCTTTGACACTCAATGACTAAATAGAAACCTATCCTCAAACTCAGACCATCAAAAGTGCATTTTACCCTTTTAAAAAATATCTAATTGGATACTAAATTTGTTCAGCAACCTATTAATCATTTTTAAACTTCAAGTAGGGGTATGCAAAAACCAAACCAAATCAACAAATTGAACCCACCGATTTAGTCCCTTCTCTTGTTTTTTTCCTACTTTTTAAGTTTCATCAGTTTAGCTTTTTTGTTTTTTTTTTTTGTTTTTTTTTTTGTTTTTTTGTTTTTTTAGTTTAGTATATGGTTTAAGTCTTTTTAAAAAGGGATAACAACATAAATGACTATATTTAAATGGTCATTTTGAAATAGGGTCAAACGACTTTTTTATTAGATAAATGGTCAAACAATAAGTTGACAAATTAATTGAAGTTATAAATAGAAGTGAGTGAGCATTTGGTCCCTAAGCTTACTCTCTCAATACTAAAGAAATACGACATCAGTATAAAGAAGTATAAAGAAATAGTGACGGTTTAGTAATAGTGAGGTTTTGACACTATCGACCAACAATGACTGGAGGTAAATCGATGGCCTTAATTCTGCCTAGAGATTATTTTCTATTAATTACAAAACTTACATTTGGTATCAAAGCCAAAATTACATCTATCTTCATGATTTTGTTTTTTTTCTCGTAAGGTTAAAATCTATTTTTCATTTTGTGAATTGTTGATGATCGAAAAAAACATTTAACTTTGTGGTTTTTTTATTTTGCTCTTCTTGATTTTGCATTTTGGGTATGTTAGGGTTGGGATGCTTTACGTTTTGGTTGCTGATAAAAAAAAAAATAATAATTCGAAAACCAGCATTTGCATGGCAGATGGTGGTTTCCATGAAAGTATATATATATATATATATATATATATAATTTATTATTATGATTTTAACCTCATGAAAGTTTGCACTTGGAGAATTGGAAGATTTGATAAAATCCAATAAAATCTTATTTTATGTCATATTTTCTTTATTCAAACACACATTAATTATTATTTGCCACATGTACATGTACTCTATATTGTTTAAATTAAACAAATTTAGAGATTTGACTAAATTATAGTATGCATGGGATTTGGTTTTTTAGTTTTAATTTCTTGGACAATTATGAATCATATATACTCTATATTGTTTAAATTAAACAAATTTAGAGATTTGATTAAATTCTTGTATGCATAGAATTTGTTTTTCTTATCTTGCTTCTTTGTATAGTAATGGATTATATGTGTGTATATATTGAAGCATTGATTTTATTAATTTTGTTCAAATATTTTGGTTGCAAGTGTATGCTTAATTTAAATTTTGTATTTAATTTAGCTTTTTCTTAAACACATTTTGATTAAATTAAATCATACACACTAAAATTAATCTTTTAAAGAGCATATTTATTCCTTGATTTTGTGATCTTGGATAATTAATGAATTTAAACAAAAATTGATCAAGAAGAAACTTTGTCTAAGGCATGTCTTGACAAGGATGTGAGGTTCTTAAGCTAACTGTCAGGGAACACCTCTACTTGGAGTCGAACTAGGACTTGAATTAATCAAAGTTTTATACAAAATTCATTAAGATTGACTATTATGTGAATAGTTTTTATTGGGTTAAGTTTTGATAATTCACTTTTAATAATAACCTCCTATGAAGTACTGACACTTCATTTTAGCCCGAGTATCCGTGTCAAACACGTGTCGGACATGGATATGTCCAGACACACTTCGGACACATGTCCGACACGCTATTTTATGTGTTTTTTTAATTTTTAATTTTTTAATTTCAGACACGGCTCGGACTGGCTTGAACACGATTTGAGAAAATTTTGAAAAAAAAGAAGCTCAAATCATTTAAATTTAAAAAAAAACACAAAAAGGACAGAAAATCATGAAATCTAAAACCCCTAATAAGTAGAACCACTGACCACTCATCGCTAGCCATCAGTTCTCTTTGCCATCGTCACTCCTCTTTGCCATCGGTTGTTCACCATTTTAGAAGTATGTTTTTTTTTCTTCGTAACTTTCTATAAGTTAAATTAAATTAGTGTAAGTTAAACTTAATTAACTTGACATTTTATGCATTTTAGTGGAGTATATTTAGTATTTTATGTTAAATTTACATATATTAAAATAATAATAAAAAAAAAAGAACGTATCCCCAACATGTTTGTGTCCTAGTTTTTTAGAAATTTACGTATTGTCGTGTCCTATCGTGTTCGTGTATGTGTCCTGTGTCCATATTCGTGCTTCTTAGATAATAACATATGCATATTCTTTGATTTGTTTATATACATATATTTTGCTCCTAAATTGAGAATTAATTGATTTACGAGATTAAGATATTTTTAATTAATTAGAGAGTAGTCACATCACCTTTAATTAATTACAAATTTTCTATTAAGTTTTATTTTAATTATCATGTAGTTAGTTTTTGTTAATTATACGAAAGAATATAAAATCTACCCATAGGAATTTTATGATGTTTGTATGATTAATTAGAATGAGATATCAAGTTATATCTCGTAGTGAATCCACAGGACTTTAAAAAAGGGAATATAATTTTGGTAGTCTTATCATAGTACTATGAATATAATTGAATTGAAATCTTAGCCCACAGGCAAGTTTCATGTCCCTATATTCATAATTGAAATATGGTTTACATTGGTAAAACATGATATATGTATATATACGAATCTAAAAAAAATAATGAGCATGCCTATTTGATATATTACAGTAAGTTAACACTTTTAATAATATGAAATGTGATGTTCATGAACTTAAGGGAGACAACTATAAGATCTGAATTCTTCTCCATTTAGGATGGATGAACATTGACTATGCCATCAGGAAAGATGAGCCCCTTGAAATCACTAAACTGAGTACCCCATATCAAGTTAATCTTTATGAAAAGTGGGAGAGATCTAATCGTCTCTACTTCATGTTCATAAAGACCACAGTATCTACAGAGATTAGGGGCTCGCTTGAGCAATATGACGATGTTTGTCTCTTATTGAAAGTAATAGATGAACAATTTGTCACTTTAGATAAGGCATTGGAAAGTATTCTTATCATGCAATTCTCATCCATGAAGTTCAATGGAATTGGAAGAGTGCATGATCACATCATGCAAATTACAAATATTGCAGCCCAACTAAAGAATTTGGAAGTCACCATGTCTGAAACTTTTTTGGTTCACTTTATTTTGTGCACTCTATCTCCGTGATATAGTCCCTTTAAAATTTCTTACAATACACATAAAGATAAGTAGTCAATTAATAATCTAATGACCATGTGTGCACAAGAAGATGGGAGAGTAGCTATGGAGGACGGTGAGAAAGTGAATTTGACTTTCACTAAGAAGAAGAAAAAGGATCATGTTAAGCAAAATAACAAGATCCCAGTCAAACCAGACATTAAGAAAGAGGAAAAATGTTTATTTTGTAAAAAGAAGGGACACATGAAAAAAGAATGTCCAAAGTTCAAAGCGTGGTCTAAAAAAGAAAGGTACTCAATCCTCTTTTGTATACTATGAATCAAACTTAACTGATTTTGATAATAATACATGGTGGATTGACTCTGGTTCTACAATCCATGTTTCTAATACTTTGTAGGATATGGAAAAACTGTGGAAGCTAGTGAAAAGTGAGCAGTATATCCTTTCAAGAGGGAGGGCAAGCTCCTATGTAGAGGCAATTGGTTCATGCAGTCTAGTGTTGAACACAATTATGTTTTGCTTTTAGATAGGACCTTTTATGTCCCTAGTTTTACTAGGAATTTGATTTCAATTTCAAGAATTGTACCTTTGGGTTATGAATTTCAATTTTCAAATAATGGATTCAAATTAATAAATGAATCGAAAGTTGTTGGTTTTGGTACTTTGTTTGTGTAATGCCCTTCATTTTTTTTATTTTGGATTTATTGTTGTAAGGATTTGTATCATAGGATGAGTTATAAATTATGTAAATTGATTTTTCAATTTGGGATTGAGTTTTGATAAGGGCAAAAAGAGGAACTTTTGGGTGTGGTTGTTTGAATTCTTGGAAAAAGAAATGAAAAAAAAAAAAACAAAGAGAGAGAGGAAGTCAACCCACCTTAATCTCCTCCCCCATTCACGCACCACCACTTTTCTTTTTCTTTTTTATTCCTTTTTTTATTCTCTTTCTTTCTCTATCTCTTTCTCTCTTCCCCAATTGAAGCCTCCACCCTTCTTCTTCTTTTTCCATCAACCCTTTGTCTCATGCTACCGGAGCAAGTCGTCGAACACCCACATGAGTAGCAACAACCCACCGCCGCACCAACCAGATCCATCAGCCCTGTCATCATGACCGCTGCGAACCAACCACGGGTTGCCTCCTGTCGCACGTCATTACGCCCAGATCAACCTCGATCCATCTACCCTCGCTGGAGTGCCTATCGTGCTGCCGTCGTTTCGTGAACGTCCAAGGTCGTGCAACTGCCCCAATCCATCATCGCACACTATAGCACGAATGGTCGCTAGCCAGCCACTGTTTTCGTCTGGAATTTTAGTTGTTTTCAATGGGTAAATTTGTGAGATTTTGCTCGTGCGTTTTGGATGTTTTTCGATACTGTTTTGTGTTGTGGAGGCTAACCCATGACATGTGAAACATGATTTTAGAGTACCCATCGCGCATGGAGGCCGGGTCGTCGATTTTGGATCAAACTAACACCAAACCAATAAGGTCTTGTGCTGTGCAGACACTTTCCGACATCATTTTTTGTATTGGGTAAGGTTTTGACACTGTATTAAGATGGATTTATGGATTATAGCAATGCCTAAAGACATTTAAGAACTTCAACCGACTAAGATCATCTTTTACATGAAGTAATAATCTATCATGCTTAAATAAACTTAAGGGTTACTCTATAAACCCATATGTCATGAAACAATGAACATAAATACATGGTCCACATAATCCAGCTACCAAAACTAAGGGCAATACTTTCGTTCGTAACATGAAAATAATAATTGTGGTACATTTCATGTTTGGTAACTAACATACCCGGCGGTAATGAGACGTTTTTCTTGTGCTTGGCTATGGGGAAAACTGGTGCTTGCAATGTAGGCGAGTCTAGAAAACCTAACTTAGGGCTCTGATACCAACTGTAACGACCTGACTTCTTAGACTAGATTTCTAAGGGTCTCTACTACATGCATGCAAAAAAAAACTTTTGAAAATAAAGAGGAAGCTTAATAAACTCAACATAAACATGCCATTATTAAAACTGATCAAATGTCAAGGTACTTTGAATTCGAAATCCCAAGAAAACATTAAATTACAAAACTTACTGAGTAAAGACACCTAAATATTTAAAACCAGAGAGTTAAGGAAAGAAGCATAAAACATGAGCTACAAAAATCCTATGATCCTAAGAAGCTCTAGTCTGATATTGTCTCCATAGCCTCGCCAAGCTGAATGCCCACGCCACTTGCCACATAAGTTCATGTACCGTCTAAAAAGAAAGGAAGGGTAACATGGGAGAGTATAAAAATACTTAGTAAGTAGCCCCACTTGAGGGGCTAAACTGCACTTTCATATATCCTACATAATATTAAGACATGTCGGGTCCTAAAATAAAATATTGATTCGTGTTCTGCTACTTTAGAGGCCTTAACTAAAAACATGACATTTTGTTAAGCTGACCTACACCTCAAAGTGTTCTGATTCATAAAGGCCTTAACTAAAAACATGGAAACTTTCTATCTAAGTAAACAATTAACCTATCCTCAAGCTAGACCAACTACAATATTGTGAGTGACAATTCTGTAAGGTGAAGCACCACTAGAGGGTAGTTGGTGGTCCCCTAATAGGTCTAGGCCTTTCACAACACAATACCCATGGAATCAACACATTCTAACCATGAGGAAGTGACCCCCAAGCTATATACATGAGGGAAAGGCCCTCAAGTTGAAAACATGAAACATACATGAAATCGTGCTTAAAAGCATACTTGGAATCATATATGACATGGGGAAGGTAATTGTCACTAACATACATGAATCTCATAGATAAACATTCATTTAACTGGGACCCCCCTAAACATGCTAGAAATCATAACAGTCATTCAATGTCATTCCAAACATACGATACATGAACAGTAATCCTAAACACGTTATACTTTTAAAGCATCCTAAACTGCCAACCAACCAGAAACAACAACTCAAGTATCCTGAGCTCAGCCAACTCATCAGACATCTCAAGTAACTTGTAAGAAGTCAACCACTCAAACATATCAAGAACTCTATACACAAACAACTATTGAAATATTTCAGGCACGCTTTACTCAATCAATCCAACAATAACTCTAGTGATCGGAATTTGCTACACGCAAGTGCACGTGATCAAAGTAATAAGAAACTGAAAGTATTCCAAAGTATCGTACCCAAGGGAACGGGTTTTAATAAAATGGATTTTATATGACACAAAATTGTTGACAAATTGCAACTTAAGGTAACTGTGGGTGAAAATGATTTGTGAGGTGTTTTGACTAAAAGAAACATTATTTGAAAAACAATGAAAATGAAAAAACGAGATTCAAGATGCTAATGCCCCTTTGGAAAGAAAATGCAACAAGAAGGCAATTGCAATCGTAGCTAACTCAAGAACTAAGTAAATTGAATTCAACTCCTATTTGACCTTCTATGAAGTATCTTTAGGAGACTAAGTGATTAAGCCTATATTTCTATGGCTAATCTAACTTAGATATTTTTGTGCACAACTCTAGTGGTTTTGGAGTCTCGCCCTATGTCTAGGGTCGATGTTTCAGGTCTTATGTCTAAGCTTTTTCCTCCATTGCTTTTGCAACATTTGCTTCACTTAACCCTTTCGGTATTAAGTTTAGCTTGAGAAACAATGTAAACCCGAGATTTTTCCTTGAAATTTCTTTACAAAAAGAAACAAAGGGAAAAAAAAAAGTAATAAATAAATAAATAAAATAATTGTTAAAACTTTTTTTTTGGGAAATTGTTGTATAAGGAAAAGAGGAATAAAAAAAAAAGGAAAAAGAAATGTGGGAATGGATAAGCTTTGGAGCACTCACATATAAATCCACTTTCTAACCCATTTTCTCCCATTTGCTTCTCTTTTATTAAAGAAAAACAGAACATTTCGTGGGAGAATGTGGAAGAAAGAGGAAAAGAGAGCTTGCTGGGGTTGGAAGTTGAAGAAGAAGGGGGGAAAACTCAGCACAAGCCTCCATAGAAACTAGGTGATCAACTCTGCTCACTGCTGATGTTTAGATCGTTTTGAGCTCCACAAGAAGAGTTAAGAGGTGAGATTTGATTTTCTTGAAATTTAACCCATTTTCGAACAAATTTTGTGAAGGAAGCTCGAGCAAAATCTGACTTTAAATTATTGATTCGTGAAGGGGAAGTCAGAGGAGAGATTTTGCTATCAAATCTAAGGAACCTCTGGTGTTTGAGACATGCTGATCTGTAGGATTTGAATCAGAAGCTCCATTAGGTATGGTTGGAAAGCTTATTTAATTTCCTATAACTTTCATGAAGAAGTCGTGAGTAAAAAATGATTGGAAGTAGCTTTAAAATTCAGATTAGGTGTGGTGTGCAGCAGAAAAACGATTCTGGAAAGTTCAGAAGTTTAATTTTAGGGAAGTAGTTTTCGAGGTATTTACTGACACATCCTTTGGGAATTTCGATTCCATTCCTTCAGATAAGTTTTAGAGGGTTCAAAAATAAAGAGTTTTGTATAAAGTACATCATTTTTGGCCAAGTAATGAAGAAGTTATGAGTTTGTGAGGTTAGAGTATGAAATCTGCAGAATGCTGGGAAATAGATGGAGTGATATTTGTTATCTTAAGTTTGAAAGTCATGAGATTGAAGTTCTAATGCTTGGTTTTGGTTTTTTTTTTTGACAGGCCAGGAGGAAGTAGGTCAAGTTTACGGGCCGAGGATCTAGTTTTAACACTGTGAGTGACAAAACGAATTTCGAAAACGATTTCTATGCCTGAATTTATGCTTATGGAAATATAAGACTTCCTAAGAATGAATTAGTTTAAATGCTGTATGTTTTTTTAAACATTGAACACATACTTAAGAGCATACATGGTTTCCTAGGAAATGATTAGGATATTGAGCCGAGGCTGTATAGTACCGTGTGCACACAGGTCATTTTCTGTTGTCGACGTTGAGTGTACTCCGTGACAACAATGCTGTCGTGAGTGCTGGGCGGGGCCCCACTACGACAAAGACGATGGGAGTGCTGGGCGGGCCCCACTACATCGTAGAATGAATGTTAGTTGTACTGGGCGTGCCCTACACAACGTAGATCGTCATATGGTTTTTTCTTAAATGGTTAATATTCTTGATATGCCTTGTGAGATTTTAATGACATACCTGCTGGAGTGCTGAAAAGAAAAACTATTGTGACTATACATTTATATTTAACGCTTGAATACAGATTCATATGCTCATAGATTATCAAGTGTTTTGATTTGCGAGTTAGTAGCTTAAACTAAGTCACTCGCTGAGCCTCATAGCTCATTCTTTCAATGTTTTTCAACTTTTCAGGTAGAGATCGAGCTCCCGGTGCCTGAGATCCTGCCATAGTTTGCCAAGCACTCTCTAAGGTTGTGTCTTTCTCCTCTTGCAATTTCTCTCCCTCAACAAGTGAAATTGAGCTCCTCCTACAATAGGAGAAATTGTAGTTGCAATCTCCTCTTACAATTTTTGCTAAAACAAAATTTTTGTTAAAACTGTCATTCCCCGGCAACGACGCCAAAAACTTGGTCGGGTGAACTTTGGGTGAAGAAAAGTAAATAAATACGTTCAACCCCAGTGCAAGTGCACACTATCGATGCAAGTAATAAAATATGAGTATTCCTTAATATCGATCCCAAAGGGAACGATGTAACAAAAATATTATAAAAACAACAACGTAAGTAGAATTGCAACTTGGAAATTAAAAAGTGCAAAAATAGATTTTGGGTTGGTGTGAAATAGCAATGTAAACAAACGTCAAAATGCAAAAATAGATTGCATAATCAAAATTGTAAAAACAAATTACAAAACAAATTGCAGGAACAGATTGCAGAAACAGATTGCAAAAACGAATTTGCAAAATCAAAATTGCAAGAAATGTCAAATAGAAATAAAGATGCAAGGAAAATTACTCAATGAGGGAAGATGAGGCTCAAGTACGTCATTGCCCTAAGTTGTAAATTGCAAAACTAAAATTGCAAATCCAACCTACTCTACACACAATTGTAAACCAAAATTGGTACTGCTATTCACCTTGAAATTAGGTTTTAGGAGATTAAGCGAGTGACGTATATGTCTATAGTCTCTCTATCTTAGATCATTTGGCTCAACAAATTAATTAGTTTTGGAGTCTTTAATCCCTATGTTTAGGGTAAAGAATTGGCTAATGTCTAAACTCTTGTGTCCATCACTTGTGCGAAATCTGCTTATCAGTAACCCTGTCGGTATTATATCCAAGCTTAAGTTGCTCCCCTAGTCGATCAATCTAGGGTCTCAACGACGTTTTATTCAACACACGCGAACAATTGAAATATAAGCCTGATTTTCATTGTAATTTAGGCTAGATTTACTTCTTAGGGAATTCACATCTTTTAACCCCCTAAGAAGTTTAGCTCATAATTAATGTAAAAATATCACAACAAATTCTAGGAATAAAATCCATGCTAGAAGAATTACTTAAAAGCCTATTTGCAACCAAAAAAAAAATAAATAAAGAAAATAAAGATAGGTTTATGTTTTACTCAAAATTGAAGATGAAGAATAAATAACATCAATTAACAACCCTTCATTCAACAACAAGCTTCTGGAAAAAAACCCATAAAAAAAATTATAGAAGAAATATCATTCAATTGCTTCAACAATTTAAACTCAATTTAAAAGCTTAAAAGAATAAGTGAGGGACAAAAAACATTAAAAATTAAATCCAAAGGACTAAAAAATAGAAATTGAATTCAAAGTAAACTAAGAGCAAGTTGGAATGAAGAAAACTTGAATCAAACCCTTTGTTTCCGTTAAATTTCAATCGATTCAATCCAAACTATTTCTAGGAAAGAATAAATCATTACAAACCAAACTTTCATTTAGATTGGATAGAAAAAATCAAGGAAGACCAAAACAAAAATTCTCAACAAACCTCGGCCAAAATGGAGGAAAAACAAAGCAACACCAAGAACAAAAACCAACGGAAAAAAAACCATCGTTAAGCTCCAAAAAATCCATCCCTTTTGTGTTGTATTTGCTCTCCTTTTATGGTCTTCGATTAGGGTTGACAACCCAATCAATTTCGCCCATAATCCATCCATTTCGTGCAAGAATTAAGTGCTTTCCAATGTTGTTGTTGATTTTTTTTCCTTTCTTGCGTTTTTCTTACTGTCGCATATTGCAAAATCGATTATGCAATTTCCAAATTTCCTGCACAAAAGAAACTCTTCTTAGTTTATTTTTCTATTTTCCTCATTCATTCTTTCACATGCACTTCTCACAAGTTATTGATGTTTTTCAATCATTTACCAAATTTCTCTTATGATTTCAAAAGCAAAGCAATCATATTTTAAGCTTATGAGCATTAAATAAGCCTTAATTCTAAGGCTTATCAGTCAATAATTACCCAGATCACTATGAAGCCTCTAACTATTCTGGGCAACCCAGTGATAAAATCCTTAGACACCTCCTCCCATTTCCATTGTGGCATGTTTAATGGCTACAACAGTCCTACTGGCCTCTGCCTCGGGGCCTTTATCTGCTGACAAACCAAGTATTTACTGACGAAGTCTGCAACATCTCTTTTCATACTGCGCCACCAATATAACTATTTCAAGTCCTGGTACATCTTGGTACTGCATGGATGCATCAACAAAGGAGAGTTACGAGCCTCAGACAAAATCTCATTCCTAAGTTCATCAACCTTGGGCACACACAAACGCCCTCTAAACATAAGGCCTTTGTCGACGACCACTAAGAACTCGCTCTCATGCCTTGACTCCACTCAACGCAAGGCATCAACAAGACTGAGATTCTCTTGCTGGGAATCTATAACACATTGCCTCAAGGTCGACTGAACAGTTAACTGACCCGATTGAGCAGTAACTTCTTCCATCATCACCGCCATCCCTGCGCGCTCCATGTCAGTCAACAAGTGAGCATGACTAGTAATCAACATCGAGCTATGAGTTCACTTCCTACTGAGGACATCGGCAACAACATTCACCTTGCCTAGGTGGTAGAGGATTTCCACGTCATTGTCCTTTACCAACTCCAACTACTTGCGCTACCTCATATTTAACTCCTTCTGAGTAAAGAAGTATTTGAGGCTCTTGGGGTCCGTGAAGATCTAGATCTTCTCTCCATACAAGTAATGTCTCCATATTTTCAAAGAAAAGACCACCACTGTTAGCTCCAAATCATGAGTTAGATAGTTACGCTTGTAGTCCTTCAACTGTCGGGAAGCATAAGCAATCACCTTCCCTTGCTGCATCAACACACAACCCAAGTCTTTCTTAGATGCATCATTGTACACAACAAAATTCCCTGTCCCATTAGGTACGGTCAAGATAGGAGCTAAAACCAATCTCCACTTGAGCTCCTAGAAGCTCATCTCATAGGCATCGTTCCAAAAAAACGCACTCCCCTTCTAGGTCAACTGAGTCAATGGTGAAGCTATTTTGGAGAAATCCTTAACAAAGTATCTATAGTATCCCGTTAAGCCCAAGAAACTCCGCACTTCAGTGACCGAAGTTGGATGAGACCAAGTAGTAATCGCCTCGACCTTTGTTGGGTCCATAGAAATTTCCTCATTCGACACCACGTGCCCTAGGAAGGATACCTGCTCAAGCCAAAACTCACACTTGGAGGACGTACAATTTGTTTTCCCTCAAAGTTGATAATACTTTCCTCAAGTGGACTTCATGCTCCTCATCTGACTTGGAATAGACCAGTATATCATCAATAAAGACTATCACAAAGGTGTCGAGGAACTCCATAAATACTATGTTCATTAAGTCCATAAAAACGGCAGACACATTAGTCAAACCAAATGACATAACGGTAAACTCGAAGTGCACATACCTGGACCTGAAGACTGTCTTGGGAATATCCTCCTCCCTGATCCTCAACTGATGGTACCCAGTCCTTAAATCGATCTTTAAGAACAGAGAAGCTCCCTACAACTGATCGAACAGATCATCGATCCGAGGGAGTGAGTATTTGTTCTTCATAGTTACCTTGTTGAGTTCTTGATAGTCTATTCACAGGCGCATCAGACCATCCCTTTTCTTCACAAAAAGGACTGGCGCGCCCAGGGCGAAACACTAGGATGAATAAAGCCCTTGTCCAGCACCTCTTGTATTTGCAACTTAAGCTCCCTTAACTCTATTGGAGCCATTCTACAAGGAGCCTTTGATAAAGGAGTTGTCCCTGGTTTAAGCTCAATGTTGAAGTTTACTTCTTGAACCGGAGGCATTCCATACAAATCCTTAGGAAATACATCTACAAAATCTCTTACTATTGGTACAGAAGTCACCTCCACTTCCTCACTTCTCTTGTCCATCACACTAGCTAGAAGAGCCCATGCTCCTTGGCTAACCAATCTTTTTGCCTTCAGTGCTGAGACCACCCTAGGGACCACCTCGGACTTAGATCCCTTGAGTATGAAGTTGGGTTTCATTGGGAGTCTGAAAACAACCTCTTTGGAGTGGCAGTCAATGTTGGCATGAGTCTCAGTCAACCAATCCATGCCCAGAATAATATCATTATCACTCATTTCCATGACTATCGATGTCACTGATAGGAATGAACTCTTCATCCCGCAGCGGAAGCATTGGATCGTCTTTGATTTTATTTAGAATTAAATAATAAAAATTAAGGTTAAGCAAAACACATCTTGAAAATAACATTATGGAGAATATTATGGCAAATCTTTATCTCTTCCACAAAGTCTTCCTAGCTATGACTCGAACACTCAAGGCTTGTGGGAGCCCCTTGAAAGAAAATCCACAAGGGATTGGAGAGAAAGAGGTCTAGAAAGAATTCTCTAATTCTCTCTATTGAGGATATGTGTGTTCTATGTAGAATGCCTAATGGCTCACCTCTAGGGTCATATTTATAGTGGTCTATGGAAGATAATTAAATAATATATTTTAATATCTAATATATTAAAATATATTTATCTAACAAATTTGAATCTTATTCAAACCTTTTAAAATTCTCCTACGACATCTATTTCCTAATTTGAATCCAATTCAAATTTAATACATATCTTTTATTTAATTTATCTAATATACATTAATTATTTTAATATTTAATGTATCAAATACAATAAATATATTTTCCTCTTTTATATTTAATATATCTAATATATTAAATATTAATTTGAACATTCAACTAAATTGATCTTTTAGTGTTACTATGAGCTAGCAAGGAGACCTTATGGACCCACAGATTATAAGTTCTAATGATACAAAATTAATTAATTAAACTCTTTAATTAATCAATTTTCATTCATTAACTCTAGGGTCACTCCACTATATACCTAAAGTTGCACTCTTATGCACTGTAGGACAAGTTGTGTCCATTGATATAATCACTACATGCAAGTCAATCATTCACGAGTTGTTCGTAATTACAGCTGGATCAAAAGTCTATTTTACCTCTATAATTACATCTTGCACCTTAAGTACCATTGATCCTCTAATGAACAATTTGTTTATGATCCAACCATAAACTAAGTCCCTCTAGGGCCAGTGAAAGGGTGGGGCCTCATTGTTCAAGTCTTGAAATCAGCACTTAAGAGAACTACTCATCTACTTACCCTATAAAGGAATGAGTGAATTCCATCTTGTGAGATTATGTTCCCAGCTCCCTATTTGGTCAAGTGCCCAAAATGGTAGGCTTATTGAATCGACAACAAAAGCCACTCTCACCCATGCAAATCAAAGGACAAGCCCTCATAAGCAAGAGTTCAGAACTCACTCAAGATTAAGATCGAGTCACATATGATCATCCTGATGAAATATTAATCTTCTCAATTAACAGATTTATAAAGAGAAATTAAATATTTCGTGGTCCAGTTTTATACAAACTCATTGTATAAGATACTCCCACCCATATGTCTCCACATGAACGATTTGGATCAAATCATTTGTAACTATTACAAAGTGGGCCGTATCAATAGTGTTACCAGGATAAGACACCCAACCTTATCCATATACTATGACTCTTTAGGTTATTTCTTGAACATGATCCTCCTATATGTCAATCACATACTGTTCACGATTACACTAATAACCTTGAATTTTTCATATTATAGATAATATTATATTAAAAATAAAATAATCAAAATTATTATTAATTATTCAATAATTAATTAATTATGAGGCTTTAGAGCATAAATCCCAACAGTCACATCCAACAAGCGATCTGACATTAGAACCTGGCAGGCCTTAACCTTTTCTTGCATCATGAACTCTACCCCGACTGGGGTCGAAACAAACAGGCTATATCCAAAAGGCTCTAACTCTAGCTGAGCTTGACTCACAAATGCAGTAGATATAAATGAGTGGATACAACCAGAATAAAATAATACAAAAGCATAGTGGCCAAGAACGGATAAAGTACCTGTCACCACTATGCTTGATCCCTCTGCTGACTTGTTGGTAGAGGCATAGGCCTTACCCTTCTATTGACCCCATTGTGTACTAAAGTTTCTGTTCTTGGTGCAATTGGCCACTTCATGGCCCATTTTGCCACAGTTATAGTAAGACTTCGACTTAGATTTTCTTTCTCTTGACAGACCGACGAGAGATGCCCTACTTTTCCATAGCTGAAACACGTATTGGTGGTTGCAAAACAGGCCCCATCGTGACACCTACCACAACTCGCATACTGAATCCCCTGAACAACCACTTGATGGGGTCCTGCACGCCATTCTTGACCTGAATTTCGATTTGCCTTACTGAATCGTGGTCGAACCTCCACTTCTATCACGAACTAGAACCCTGCCCACTGGCTATGCCTGACCTATGGGGATGTGAGTCAATCAAGGTGTCAGTCTGTAGAGCCGCTGCATAGGTTGACGGATTATATACCGCTACTGAGCCATATAGATCATCATTTAGGCCCATGATGAACCTTTCGGTCGTCTTTACCTCCATGTCCACTAAGCCTGGGGAAAAATAAGAAAGCATAATAAACTCCCGCTCGTATTCATCCACTGACTGATGGTCACCCTGTTTCAGCATTAAGAACTTTGACTGCTTTCGGTACTTGAGGATGGCTGGGTAGTACTTATCAAAGAAAGCTTGCTTAAACTGTACCCATGTAATCGGCCCTTTAGTAGTGTTGAATGATCTCTCGACAGACTCCCACAAGAGGAGAGCTCGTCCCCTAAGCGTGAACTTAGCATACTGCATTTTATGCTTATCGAGACATTTCATGCGCCTAAAGATTGACTCCATAGAAGCCAACTATGCCTCAGCAGCCGTTGGTTCCACACCCTGCCCATCAAACTGACATGAGTCATCTTTTTTAAAATCCTTCAAATACCTTGCCTCCTCCGTAACAGAATCCTGATTCTGCGTAATAAGTGATGCCTGGCTGGCCAGTGTCGACTAAATAATTGCTTGCAATGATTTTGTGGTCAGCATTATGGTGGCAGCCTGTATTGGGGTTGCTACCTGTTCTGGTACTTTCCCCACAGGTGGTTCCACATCCTGGCCCTCCTAGAGATGGTCGTTTTGCTCCGCAGGCTGCTCTCCAGGTAGGGGATCCAAGATAGGTTCTCTTGCCTTTGGGGGCTTCGACCTCACTACGACCACCTCTTTCCCTAATGGTAGTAACCTTTCCTCGTGCCATTTCTAACAACAAATCAACCCAGAGTTAAGCTACCATCAAATAACCAACCAGAAGTATTACCACCAGTGCAACCCAAAGCATCAACAAAACAACAAACAACATTTTAGTACAAGCTACTAACTTTTATCCCTATGCTACTTTTCACCTTTGACAATTAACAAACATGGTGGCGGCGAAGCATTCTTCTTGCGCTTGGCTATGGAGAAACAAGTGCTTACGATGTAAGTAAGTCTACAGAACCTATAACCTAGGGCTTGAAAATCAACTGTAACGACCCACCCTGGATCGCTACTTAAAGCTCTCTCGATGCGCTATGAACTAAGAAAATGAAAGCTTACAATCATTTTTCAAACAAGAATAGAAAACAAGATTTACTTTGGGATCCCGTGTCAACAAACAAACTTTAAAACAAAACAAGGAATTTAAAAATAGAACAACTCTACTACCCTAGGGAACAGAGAGACGATCCTCCATAGCCTAGCCAAGCTAATGCCTTGTGCCACGCGCCTCCAGAGTCTATTGGCCACCTGAAAGGGAAAATAAGGTAGCATCGAATGAGTATCAAAATACTCAGTAAGTAGCCCACTTAAAATCCAAGGCCCACAGTCCACCTTGTAACCACTCAAGTTGTTAATCTTACTCCAGTTCTACACTCTCTTACCTAAGTGACCACCTAACCCATCCCTACTTACGGTATAGTCTCATTACTAAGCCTTAGAGCCACGCTTTCAATTTGTGGGCCTTCATCCCCACTACTAGCATACAGTAAGAAGGTCTACAACCCTTAAGCCACACCTCAAAAGCCCATTGGCCCTCTAACTAGCCTCTACACTGCTTCACATGTTAGGGTACACAACCTACTAGCTAGTATCTGCAATGAAGGGTACCTCATCCATGGCATCACAAAACAGGGTACACAACCCACTAGCTATCACATCACATAATCATCAAGGAAAGCATGCAGTAGTAGGTGTCACTAGCCTAAAGTTCCTAAGTCATTCCCTAACCCTACCAAGGTTCACAAGATCTTACAACATCATAACCACATTAACACGAAGGTCAGGGTAATTAGGGCCTTAGGACTAACTTTATAACCACACAAATTAGGGCTAACAAAATACGAGCACAACACATGAGTTTCAGACATAATGCCAGTCAAGGATCTATGCATACCAAAATCATTTAGCTCACAACTTTAAGCTCCTAAGCCCACATCCTACATGCTCGAACAATTTCCAACTTAAAATGAATTTCATAATTAACCACCCAATATTACATGCTCCATAATCGTATTTTAGAAATGCTACAGAAATTTGCATTCTTTTCCAACATGGTCCAAAATTAAATAATAACTCAAAAAGAGGCTTAATCAAAAAGCTACTTACCTCAAGGAAGAAATAAATTATAACAGCTCAAGCCCAAAATCTCTTCTGAAAAATATAAGCGCCACCTAACAATAATACAACAGCCCATAAATTAACTCAATTAAATTTTAATAATTTAACCAAGGACTCCATACTTAATTTCTAGGGGTTTGATTTAAACAAGTGGTGAAAACCTCACCTTTCCAATTTTCTGGACAATAAAACAGCTTCTTGGAATTTGTAATCAATCACCTAAATCCCAATCTTGGCCTTCCTTACAATGGTTAACCTTCAATTCAATTCCAAAAAATCTAAGGGTAAAAAATAATAAACAGCCCCTAAATTCTCACAGAAGACTTAATTATACAACCAAATGAAAACCCAACAATAAGGGACCTTACTGTATTATTAACTTATAACAAAACTAACTTAATCTTACCCCTTTGGTGTTGTACACTAGCTTAAAATGCCTCTAGGTCATCCCAAATGGCCTCTAATTGCGATGAATTTCCTAGACTTAAATCCAAATAATTTGGGTTAATTTAGATGACCACTAATAATTAAATCAGTCGATGAAAATTCATAAATCCAACCTAAACAGTGTCTAACCTTACCTAAACGAGGTCTAAACGTGGTTGTACAATATCAATTTGATTCCAAATAAGCGATCCAGCGTCCACGTGCGATAAGTTTCCTAAACTCGAATCCACGCTTTGGGTTAATTTTAAATGGCCACCAATAAATAAATTAGCTCCATAAACTCAATAATTTCCTCTTAAAACAGCAGTGAAATCTTACCCAATCGAAAAGAGGCTGTACAATGTCGAAGCCCACTGAAAATGTTGCTATAAAAGGGTTGAACACGATCTGAAAACAAACCCCTTACTGTTTATGCAACTCGAGAGGAAGAGGGAGCGCGACAGCTTAAATGACCACCAATAAATAAATCAGCCCCATAAACTCAATAATTTCATCTTAAAACAGTGGTGAAATCTTACCCAATCGAAACGAGGTTGTACAGTGTTAAAGCCCACTGAAAATGTTTCTGTACAAGGGTTGAACATGATATGAAAATAGACCCCTTGCTGTTTATGCAACTTGAGAGGAAGAGGGAGCACGGGAGCTGACAATCTGTTGTGAACGGCGGTTGGACGGTGACGCGGCGGAGGGTCGAGCAAAGGCGACAGATCCGATGAGTCGGCGTGGCTGTGCGGCGAAACGGACATAGAAGGCTGGCAGATTTGGGCAGCATTGGCGGACGAAGACGGCTTTCGATGAGGGGCGTGCGTCTGGTGTGGTCGGTGAGCAATGCTCCGACGAAAGGAAAAGGCTAGCGGGTGATACCTTTTGTGTGTGAGGGAAGAGGAAAAAAAATGAAGGGAGTAGGGGAGTGGGTTTGCGATTAGGAGAGAAAGAGATAACAAAAATAAAACAAAAAAGAAAGGAAAAAATGAGGGGGAGTGTACGAGAGGGGGGAGAGAAAAGGAGAACTTGAATTGACTTTTCCCTTTTTTTCTTTCCTTTTTTTTTTCAAATCCATAACCACCACAACAAGCCAATCCCCTTTTTGCCCTTTTTCCACCTTCAAACTCAAATCCAATTTATTCAAATTCAACTTAAATAATCTTATAGAACATTTAACTCCAATAATGACTAAATAAAAAATGTCGAGCATTACAGTCCTAAAGAAAATACTTAAACACAACCTAAAAGTTTTTATCGGAGGTGGAATAGCAACTTTAAAACATTAATTAAAAGTAAAATTGGAACCAACCATATGTATAATGACATTCTGTATAATTAAATCTAAATCTATTGTTTTCAAAGTACATTTGCAAAAAGTTTCAATTCTACCTCTTCAATCTTTTAATTTGTTTTAAAGAAAAACTTGTAAGCAATTCATATTAAAATGCTTAATGAAAACTAAAGGATTGTGAAAGGTTTAATCATTTGGCATTATTTTTTGTTTATCTTTTATTCTCTCTTTATTTTTAATCCATTGATATTATTTTTGTTCTTTTTAAAATACTCTCATTAATATCTTTTAATTAAGTGCATCATATTTATGAAAAAAAATTCTCATTGACTATTGCCTTTATTTTATATTCTAACATTTTGAATACCTTCTCTTTTATGGCAGAATGACAACATAGATGGTAAAGTGATTTTATCATATATGGTTATTGGTATTTTTAAAGATGTGATTGAGTATATCTTTCCTTATATCTATAGTTGTGTTATTTGATTGACTAATGAGATCTTTCCCATATGTGATTGAGTGATTTTTTGTTTTAAATTTGAATTTTGTTGAAGTTGATGCAGAGTGAAAAACCTTGTAACATTTCTAGTTAACTCTTGAAGAGTTATCTTTTTGTGGTTTTTGTGTTAAATATTGAATTCTTGAGAATGTGCTTCAATTGGAGATTGCAAGCTACTTGAACGGTTGTTGAATACACTACACATTTCACAAGAGGAGCTTGTGAACGTGGATCGTCAAAGGGAGCAAGATTGCGGCATAAAATCCAAGAAGGTAGTTCTTTTAATTTTATGTATAAGACAATTTGTATTGTGTACTAATCCTTTGATAATCTAATATCTGGGCGTGGCCTTGTGGAGTAGGTTGGGAAACCGAACCATGTTAAAAATGTTGTTTGTTCATTTGTTTTTATATTTTCGCATGTCTTTAACAACCATACATGTTTTGCTATTTTATGGATCACTCATGCAATTAAAATAAATACATATATAAAAGACATTATTGTTCCAACGAGACAAATTAAATAAATTGATAATTAGGTCCTTTCAGATTGTGTTCATGTGCAGAATTTGGCCTAAGTCGATTGCCCAATTTGCACCATCCAATTGAAGAACAAGATGAATGATACATACAAAATAATCACATAGCGCACCAGTGCGATGACTCGCCAAACACACTCTGATGCTTGAATTAGTTTGGGTTTGTGCAAAGTATATAGCCAAATTGTGAAACGTACCCTGTGTGTTGGACTTCTCTTTCCCTTTATAGCAATCAATTTAGGGTTTTCCCTTTGTTCCACGTTTGTCGTCTTGTCCTCAAAGCCTCCCATTTCGAGTTGAGTTGTCCTTGGACCAAATCATGTGGCCTCCTCCTGGGGAGGGTTGACTTGATTGGGCTCAACCCTGGCTTCACTCATGTGGATTGAGTCGTGGCTCTCCTCAGCCTGATTTCGAGTCTCATCGTTCTTAGTTTCTCTCATGGCTGATTTATGACATAGGTCGAATTTCACCCATAACATATTGGAATAAAACTAAAACATTAAAAACGTCATGAACAAGATTGTAAACCAGCTACGTAGATAGATGTCATAGGACATATATCATATGATTTGGCTTCAAATAAATTGAAACCTTAATGGTTTTATGATACGTGAGATAAACATAAATATGAGATTAAAGTACACGTGCTAGAGCAACCAAACTAAAACCCAATTCATCTTAAAAAAGAAAACACCATATGGAAAGGGAAGAAGAAGAATTTCAATGAACTCGGTAACTTGAATTGAGCCGCCACATCCAAATAATTACAAATTAGTACTGGTAGGTAACTTCCCCTCAAGCAGAGAGATCTAATTTCCAAACCTTCAACAAGCAATTTCAGCCATACAACCTTCTTCTCTCTCTACTGCCTAACTACAATTGTTTGCTTATAAAAACACAGCATCTTGGTTTGGTTTAAGTATATTTTGTTATCTTTCTTTCACACATTGCAATAGCAAAGAAAGCTCCCTCTCCCTTCATTTGCTACAATATAATGAAGTGCTTAAATGTTCATCAACTCCAATTCATCTTTGGTCTCTTGGGTACTATTGCATTATTGTTATTTATTTATGAGAATGAATGGCTTTTAGATACGACGATTCTATTTTCCAATTTGTAACTTAAATTGATTGATTGATTTCATTAATTCTTTTCTTTTCTTATCTTTGCAGGTAATATAATATCTTTCATGGTCTTCCTAGCTCCTGTGTAAGACTTCTATATTTTAGACTCTGTTCGATAATAATTTTATTACTAAAAGAGTTACATTCTTTTATTTTTAAGATATATATAGAGGAAAAGTGTAGTAACTATTTTAAATATTTTTTCCTTAATTTATTTTGGGACGGTTGCACATATATCATTCAAGCCAAAAATAATAATAGTAAGACTAGTACAAGCTAAAAAGATTTGCAAATATGATACAATTTTTTAAAAAGAGACCTATCAACGCATCTCAACCTCACACGTCTTTTAGTGAGAGATCTATTCGTATCAGTGATAGACATATATCTATGATAGACGTCTATCAACGATAAATGGCCACCTTATAGTACAATTGTCATATTTGCAAATTTTTATTTTTGATGCTATATTTGCAAATATGGAAAAACTATTTGTCTTTCATTACAATTCCCCATTTATTTTTCTTGGATAATTTAATTTTGAGAAAATATGTTGCTTTTCTTTTATGTTTTTTATTTTATAAATATGCTCATAATATATATGTATGTATGGATACATACATACATTGTCCTAATATGTTATATTTGTGATTTGTGATTTAGGCCAACATTTTGGACAATCTACAAGAAGAAAACTTCAGAAGGATTTCAATCTATCCCATATGTGGTGGCACTGATGAGTGCAATGTTGCTGCTTTATTATGCTGCCCTTAAGACCAATGCCTATTTGTTAATCACCATTAACTCTTTTGGATGTGTCATTGAAGTTATCTATATAGCTCTCTACCTCTTTTATGCTCCTAAGAGACAAAAGGTCCCTCTCTCTCTATATTTATATTTTTTTAAGAAGTTGTTGATAAGACTTCTTTCTCATCTTTTTTTCTCATCTCAAACCCAATAGTTCAAACTATTGAATCTATTTATGATTTATCCATTTTTCAAGACGTTATAGTTATATATATGAACATTTAATATCGAAAATAACAAGAAACCAACGTCTAAATCAACGACAAAAATACATTATTTATAAATGACATTAAGACAAAGAATATGAACAAATATTAATGATTTGTAAAGTAGAACCAAATAATGTTAAAAGAAATAACGGTCAACCTGAACATAATTAAACTTGTTAGACATATATCATCAACCAAAAGGTCAGAGTTTGAATCTCCATCTCACATGTTGTTGAATTAAAAAAATAAAAATGAAATAACTAAGGCCCCTTTTTATAACCTGGTTTTTGAAAATTAAGCTTGTTTTAGGTCCCAATTTCTCTACAATATGTTTCATCTTTCTTAAGGAAACATTTGAATTTTTAGTCAAATTTCAAAAATAAAAACAAGTTTTCGAAAACTACTTATTTTAGTTTTCAAAACTTGGCTTGGTTTTTTAAAACATATATAGAAAGTAGACATCAAAACAAGGAAACTCATAGATGGAATAAGTATTTATGGCTTAATTTTCAAAAATAAAAAATAAAAAACCAAATGGTTACAAACGGGGCCTTAGTTTTTTATTTTTAGTTTTTTAAAATTAAGCTTATAAATACTACTTTCATCTCTAAGGTTTTTTGTTTTGTTATCTACTTTTTACAAATGTTTTCAAAAACCAAGCCAAGTTTTGAAAACTAAAGATGAAACCCATTATAGAGAAATGATGAGAAAACAAGCAGAATTTGAAAAACAAAATGGTTATCAAATGTAACAAAAGCTTAAATTGATTGTTGATCCAAAAATGGGATATCTAAATTAAGCAATTATTTGTGATTTTTATTTTGTTTTGCAGATATTGACATTGAAGTTGTTCATGATTTTCAACTTGGGGTTTTGTGGAGTAATGTTAGGAGGAACAATGCTCTTTCTTCATGGGAATAAGCGAACATATGCTGTTGGATGGATTTGTGCAGCTTTCAATCTTTCTGTTTTTGCTTCTCCTTTGAGCATCATGGTTCTCGATCTCTCCCTCTCTATAAGTTTATTTCAATTATTGCTTGTTTATGTTTATTTGAAGGCAAAATTGTTTAAAGAATTCATTTGGATTTGAAATTTACTTGTCATTTAAAAATTAACCTAGTCAAATGAAAAGGATTGGATATAAAAAATTGTTCAAAAGCATTTTAAAAAATGAGTCCATCAATAAAAAATTGTTCAAAAGCATTTTAAAAAATGAGTCCATTTATAAATGAATGTATAAAAAAAGTACATAATTTTAAAAGAATAGACACAGAAAAAGAGTTAAAGGAAAATCTTTTAGGCCCTAATAACCACTGTCTTTAGTTTTCAACTTTTAAAAATTAATGGCAATCTCTATATTGTACTTTTTACATTTTTTAAAATAAAATTTTGAGTGTGTAGTGTACCATAACGTTTAAAATTGTTTACAAATATGTCTGTATAAAAGTAATTATAAATATAGTGTAGTAAAATTTTTTTTTGTAAGTATAGTTTCTTTTTTAAGAAAAAATTATTAACAATCGATAAATGAATATGTTTTTCTTTTTTATAAAAAAAAATCATATCATTATGTTTTTATTTTTTATTATATTCATTGATTTAACATGGATGGAAGACTAACCTAGATATTATTGATTAGGTTAAAATACCATTTTGGTCCCTTGTACTTTGAGCTTCGTTCCATTTTGACTCATGTACTTTCAAATGTCCAATTTTAATCCTTGTACTTTCAATAAAGCTTAAAATTGGTCATTACTATTAGTTTATGGTTAATTTTTCTTAAAAAAAGTTAGTATCTACTAGCTTTCCCTCTATAAATTTTGGAAGTACGTTCACATGGTGTCGTTTTTTATATTAAAATTATCATTATTATTTAACCAATTTTGCTAAAAATTATCATTTTAAGTTTATTAAAAGTACATGACTAAAATTGAACATTTGAAAGTAGATAGACCAAAATGAAACAAAGTTCAAAGTACAGGAACTAAAATGGTATTTTAACCTATTGGTTAACTACAATCGTAACAATTATTGATTTTTTTTTTTTTTTTTTAGTTTTACAACCATCATTGATTAACTTTATATTAATTAGTTAGACTCATTAATATACATTTGTTCTGGTTTTTACCGCATGCATTTGCAATATTTATTTAGTTGTTACTATTTTAATATTTTATCTAAATTATGTGAGATTTCCGATTATCCCTTTTAAATACAGTTTTGACTTTTTAGCTAAATTTCAATATTGAAAATAGTATTATATATAAATCATTATTCAAAAAATGGTTCAATTTTTTAAAATATTTTATAAATGTAAATTACATAAAATTAACTTATTTTATAACAATAAAATGGTTATGAAGTGGACTCTGTTTACATGAATTGAACTCAAACCAAAAAAAAAAAAAGAAAGAAAGAAAACCAACTTTAATGTAAACAGTAGGTCCAGGGAGGCTCGAGCCTGAACTTAAGAAAACCTTTGTATTAGTATAGATTTGTTTTATATTTTTCCAATAAAGTACCTTTTGGCGTGGTGGTATAAGTGACAAGCCCCCTAAGTAATGCATTACCTGTCTATTTTTATTGTTCCTTTTATGCTGGTTTTTGTTTTCAACAAATATTAACGTTTTTTATTGTTTTTTTACTCTTTTTTTTCCTATAATGTTAGTGTTTTTTTTTAAAAAATAAAAACGTTAATGTTTCCTTTTTATCTTTTTTTAATAAAATGGTCATGTTTTCTCAAAATACTTTTTCTTGATATCAAATATAAATGAAAATGAATAAAGATATATATTTAGGTTAAATTGTTATAAATTTTAAAGTACAAGGATTAAATTGTTATATACTAAAGTTTAAGGACTAAATTATTACAAATTTGAAAGTACAATGATTAAATTGTTACCATCCATGGTTCAAGGACTAAATTGTTACTTCCATGAAAGTCTAGGAACTTGTGTTTTTTAACCTACGGAACAAACTAATATTAAAATATATCAAGCCCCTCCTGACATATAGTTCTGGATCCCCACTGAATTTAACAACATGTGAAGTTGAGAGATTCAAATCTCTGACCTCCTAGTTGACAGCATATGCTTTAACAGATTTTTTTTTCGAGTTCCATATATGCTTTAACTAGTTGAGTTATGATTATGTTGATTTCTTTTTTCATTAATTATGATAGTTTTGAATTTGAATACATGCAGAAGAGAGTGATAACTACAAAAAGTGTGGAGTATATGCCATTTTCTCTGTCCTTCTTTCTCACTCTTTCAGCCACCATGTGGTTCTTCTATGGTTTCTTTATGAAGGATCTCTTCATTGCTGTGAGTCAAAACTATCATAGTTCAAAACCTAACCCCTATTTTATTTCATTCCATCGATTCTTAGTTTAATCTCTATTTTTATTTATATAAATTCCACCTATACTATAAATTACTTTCGAATCTTTAATTATCTCTAACTTTCATATTGAATTTAACAAAAACTTTGCATCATTTCCACGTAGACCTATACTTTAGACCATGTGCATTTTTTTCCATATTTATAATACTCAAACGAATGACTTAAATTTTTTTATTAAATGCAATATAAAAAGTCAATGACATAAATGAACATTTGAGTATTGATAAAATTTTGAGGATGGACCAAGACACTAGAAAGTAGGTGTCAAAGTAAACTTAAAACTCTTCCTTTTGTATTCAATATTCATTAAGTTGTAGTTTTTAGGATTATGAGATTGAACCACATAATTCGTAGATTGCATTATATCTTAAAACGTAATTATGATTATCTGAAATTTATAAATTAAAGTATAAAAAAGAAATCCTCAAAATAATTTAAATTTTTTGTCAAAGTGAGCATAGCTCAACGGTAATTGACATGTACTTTTTTCCATTTAGCCCGAAGTTTAAAAATCCTCATATTCTACATTTGTTGTATTCAAAATAATAATAATAGTAACAACCTAAATTCTAATGGTAAGAACCTATTTGATACCTAGTTTTTTTTGGCCGGGGGGGGGGGGGGGGGTGGGGACCAATCCATACAAGGAAAATTTGAATGGGTAACTTCATATTTTTTTTAAATATAATTACAAACATATTATTTCTAAATAATAATCGCAAATATAGCATTTCTTTTTAAAACAATTTCAAAATATTGACTTTTCAATACGTTTTTACTTTGTGATAGCTATTGATAAACCTAAATTGACGAATATTAATCTAAATATTGATTAACGATAATCATATCACTAACTAATTAACCTACACTAACTCTAATAATTAATTTACACGTTATGATTTTTATTATTATATGTAATTATATTTTTACCCATATTAGGATAGA
Source organism: Trichosanthes truncata (assembly GCA_033996785.1). Classification (NCBI taxonomy): domain Eukaryota; kingdom Viridiplantae; phylum Streptophyta; class Magnoliopsida; order Cucurbitales; family Cucurbitaceae; genus Trichosanthes; species Trichosanthes truncata. The sequence continues at coordinate 26,877,664 of JAWPNB010000004.1, read as the reverse complement.
TTTGCAACTATCATATAGAAAAAAAAAATTACAGTGGTAATTTCTTTTTCTATCATTTTCTCAGCTGCCAAACATTGTGGGGTTTCTTCTTGGAATGATCCAAATGATAATGTACATGATGTACAGAGATAGAAAGAGAAATAGTTTTGAAGGAAAAGAAGAGAAACTTGAGGAAGGTGGCAAAAAATATGGACATGACCAAAGTCTCTCAAGAGTCAAGAACCAAAGAGAAGCAAAAGAGATCAATATGGTGGAAACCAACAACAACAATACATGAATGTAAAGCTTGTTTGGGAAGGTGTGAAAAAAAAAAGTGTTGAGAGAATGAGAGAGAGATTGCATAAATAGTGTAAAATTACAAAGGGATATGCTTTGCATTTAGAGAACTTCAATAAAATAATTGGTTACCAACTCAAAGCTTTTTGTTAATTATGATATTTCTTCTATTGCTCTCAATTGGGAAGCTTTTTTGTAATCCTTCTTGTACGTTTCCCCTATACGTCTCAATAAAGTATTCACTTTTCCAAATAAATAAACAATTGGTTACCTATTTTAAGTTAAGTTATAATGAACCACATGTTTTGCAATCTTCTAGTTTCATCGTAACTCTCTTTTTGTGTTATTTATGCAATGGCCTAGTAGGTGGGTGGATGTGTTCTCTCCAAAAATATGATACGTGAATGAAATAACAAAACAAATGGGTATTCTTAGAGATCATATTTTATAAATATCCATATTTATGAATAATTTTTCAGATTTAGACTTTCAAGAAAAATTGGGAGGCTTTTTTTTTTACCAAATTACCCACCATTAATATTTTTCCTCCATATTTTTTGTGCTAATTTTTTCTTCTATTAGACTTATTTAATTATTTTTTCATTTATTATAGATCTAATTTAAAATATGAAGGGCTATTTACATTCATGTACTATTTCTGAAAAATATTTACAAGACCATATTTCTCCTCCAAAATATTAGAGTTATATACCTTCTACTGTTGAAATCAAATTAAATGAATAGTCAATTGACACATGTGCCCTTAAACCAATGAGATGAAAAGGAAAAAAAGGTGTCAATCAAAGTTTCCAAGGTTTGGGGAATTTCTATTTCATACTTAAGTGATTTTTTTTTAAAAAGGAATAAATTTATATTTTATTACAATAAGAATTTAATCAAATATATTTTTGGATTTTGTTAAGAGAAAAAAACCAGAAAAAGATTCGGGTGATTCTTGCTTAAAATGAGTTTTTTTTAGAAGGAAATAAATTTGTTAAAATATACTTGTTTTCTCAAATTAATGCTATATGACCTTTTGCTTATGTCAGCAAACATGTGAAATTACCACTTTGTTCTCACATAAAACCATGTATTTTTTGGCATTGTTTTTGAGAAATTTGCATAGAAGACTCATTTTCACGTGCATCGATGCCATTTGACCCGTGTTTTGAAATTAATGACATATGACCCTTTCCGTACTTTTCATCATGTCCAAATTACCGTGAGGGCATCGTACTCTCATTCTTGTTCTAACTCTAGCTTTCTAGTTCTCGCTCTCGCTCTAGCTCGTTCTCGCTCTCGCTCTAGCTCCTTTTCTTTCTTGCTCTAGCTCGTTCTCGCTCTAGCTCGTTCTCACTCTCGCTCTAGCTCGTTTTCTCTCTTGCTCTAGCTTGTTCTCGCTCTCGCTCTAGTTCGTTCTCGCTCTCGCTCTCGCTCTAGCTCGTTTTCTTTCTTACTCTAGCTTGTTCTCACTCTCGCTCTACTTCGTTCTCGCTCTCGCTCTAGCTCATTCTCGCTCTCGCTCTCGCTCGTTTTCTCTCTTGCTCTAGCTTGTTCTCGATCTCGCTCTCGCTCTAGCTCTTCTCTGACGTAATTTTTTCTTGTCTTTTTTTTCTCCAGATTTTCAACCATTCATTTGAGCGAGAGCGAGAGCTAGAGCGATAGCGTTTCCGCCTAAGAGAGCGTGAACAAACAAGACCGCCTCATACTACCCTCATGTGTAGTTTTGCGCGCTATGCCACATCAGAATGAGTCATATTTCATTATTTTCAGAATGCAGGTCATCAGTCATTAAAGCGCTGGAAAACGGGTCATCCGTACAAAAACCCCTTTGTTTTTCTCTCTCCCTCAACCCTTTTTTTGTCTCTCTACTCCATTTTTTCTCCCTTTCGTTTCTCTCTAGCTCTCATTTCTCTCTCCACTCAATACTTTTTTTTCTTGATTATTTTTTTCTCTTGCACCGTACTTGTTTTTCTTTTTTCATCTTTTTTTATCTATTCCTTCAGTGTTATCTTATTTTCTTCACTCTTTCAATTTTTTTTATCTTTATAATTCTTTTTTTTTTTTGTTATTTTTTTCCTGCCATTTGGTTTCATCTCCCTTTTGCTCTCTCTTACTTTGGAAAATTTGCACAGAAGATTCATTTTCACGCGCATTGATGTCATTTGACCCGTGTTTTGACATTAATAACATATGACCCTTTCCGTACTCTGCATCTCGTCCAAATTATCGTGAGGGCATGGTAATCTCATTCTTATTCTAACTCTAGCTCTCTAGTTCTCAACCTTGCTCTCTCACTCATGATAGTAAGAGACAAGAAAAATCGCTCTTTAGTTTTCGTTCCAACTCTCTCACTCTCTCTCTTGCTCTTGCTAGTGATAGTAATGAGTGGTCAAAATTCTAGAGAAAAGAAAGAGACAAGGAAAATTGCTCTCTAATTCTCACTTTAGCTCTCGCTCTCGTTCTCGCTCTCGCTCTCATTCTCATTCTCGCTTTTGCTCTAGCTCATTTTCTCTCTTGCTCTAGCTCGTTCTCGCTCTCACTCTAGCTCGTTCTCGCTCTTGCTCTAGCTCTTCTCTGACAATATTTTTCTTGTCTTTTATTTCTCCAGATTTTCAACCACTCATTTGAGCGAGAGAGCTAGAGTGATAGCATTTCCGCCTACGAGAGCGTGAACAAGCAAGACTGCCTCATATTTCCCTCATGTGTAATTTTGCACGGCAAATGAGTCATATTTCATTATTTTCAGAACGTAGGTCATCAGTCATTAAAACGCTGAAAAACGGGTCATCCGTACAAAAACACCATCTTACTTGCTATGATTTATTAATTTATTTCTTAAAAAAACACAATCTAATGAAACTATAAAAACACAATCTAATGAAACTATTTCTCAAACTTGAACTATTCAAATTCAAAATCACCAAATTTTATATTTGAAAAAATAAATTATATTATAAAATAAAGATAAAAAATAAGTTTTAAACAATAAAATAACATTATTTTATTTGTTAAATATCAATCCAGTCGCAGTTTTTTTTTTTTTTCAAAAAAAATTGATAGTGGAGATCACGGTTTTGAGATAGATGAAATTAAAATCTAACCAAGACAATAATTTGGTTAAAATTTTGTTTGACTTCAATTTTATTTATTTTTTTTCAAGGATAATTTTCCTCTTCTTTTTAAATATTCCAAGAATACTTTTTTTTTTAACAAAATCTATGATCACAATTTGAGTGAGATATGAGGAGGTAGCAAGATAATATATCTTTTTATTTAAGGATTTCTTATTTTATATTTTTATTTAAAATTTTAAATGATATTATTTTTCTTTTATTTATTTGAAAGAGAAAAAAAAAACAATTTGAGATAAAGAAAGAGATGATTGTCGAAAAACAAAAAGTGGATGAGAACGAGAGTCAGACAATATGGACGAGAGGGAGAATCGAAACCAACGGTCTGTGAGGCCTCAAATCAAGACTCTCCAACGAGGACAAGTTAAAGTTTGAATTGAGAAAACTTGAGAGGTGTTCTCTTGGTGAATCGTTGTTGGGAAAAGTCAATTCGGCGATGTCCTACAAGCTCTTCAAGTTGCTAAGCTCGCTAGAATGGCTTGCATTAAAGAAGAAGCGATCATATCCTCCCTCTGTTGCGAGAGATTAAATGACGCCAGAAGAAAACGCTAAAACTTAGGGCAGTGGTTGAAGAAATGGTGATGGAGACTAGATTTGCACTGGTTATGGTGATTTTTCTTAAAACCTCGACCAAGTTAACTGAGGGTTTTTACGTGAGAGCAAAGTAAAACCCAACAAATATTTTTAGTGAGGGAGAGAGATAAGAAAGGGAGAGAAAAAAATGGTGGATGGAGAGAAAAGAAAGCTAGAGGGAGAAAAAAAAGTCCAAAAATACGTGTTTTTAGGTAAGAACAAAGTGGTAATTTCACATGGTTGCTGACATAAGCAAAAGTTTATATAAACTAAATTTGAAAAGGTAGGTCATATATCATTTGAGCCTAAAAATTTAGGTTATCCATACAAAAAACCCGATCTTTTTGGATTCTATTAAGAGTAACCGTTGTAGGATTTTTACTTACATGATTTTTTTAAGAAAAAAAATTGTTCAAATTTATATTTTATAACAAAAAAAAAAACTTAACCAAAATCATTTTTTTGGATTTTATTAAACTCGGAATTGAATTTTTTTTCTAAATTTATAGTATATATTATACAATAAGAGCAACAAGAAGCAATTAGAAAGCAAACTAGTGAAGAGAAAAAAATAGAGAGAGAAAATATATTCTCTATTAAGCAAAGGCTCCAACAACCACTATTTATATGATTTACAAGGATGTAGGTTACAAGATCTATACAATTCAAAAGTTGTAACCTGTGAATCTTAGAGAACATAATGAGAGTGATAATTGGAGAAGATAAGGAAAGGGATAAATAGAGATATGTAATCTATGGGGGTTATGAGCATCTAATTACAATATTTAAATGTGATAATTTAGAATATTCATAATACTCTCCCTTTATATGCCCATGTATATAGAATATATGCCTTGTTAAAACCTTACTAAAAAAAATTCAATGGAAAAAAATCCTAGTGAAAGAAAAAAAGTATATTATTCATATATTTTAATAACTGCCTCATTAAAACCTTGCTAGGAAAATCCAGTGTGCACCGGGTGCCATTATACTAGGTGTTAAAGCATGGGTATTTTGTATCCATTGAGCAAAGATGGGTTGTAATTGTATAGCGATATTTGAAAACATATCTTGAGGATGTCCTAAATCACTCATGGTATCATTATGAATATACAAACCAAAACTGTGGACGCCTAACCTCATGGAAACAACACTTAAGTTCTATGAGCCGTTGCATTCTAATGTTGCGGTAGGTAATGCCTTTGTGAATAAGTATGTCAGGTTATCTTTCGAAGAAATTTCTTCAATAGTGTTATCGTCATTTTCTTGAAGATCATGGGTGTAGAAGAGTTTTGGTGAGGTATGCTTCGTTCTATCTCCTTTGATATGTCCTTCTGTGATTTGAGTTATACATGTGTTGTCTTCTGATAACACTCATTTATGAGTGTTATTTAGCTCTAAAAACTAAACTATTTGCTTAAAAAGTGAGTGTTTAAAGTTATGTTTCATGTCATTTAGGGCAAGTTTAAGTAAAAACAAGCTTTTCATGTGTTGGAAGTTTTGATTTGGTAAAAATAAGTATTTAGGTTTAATTAGAGCCATTTATCTAAAGAAAGTGTTAATTTTTGTTGCTTTTGTGTAAAGGCTAAAAAATGACCCAAATGCGTCCACATCCTAGTCACAATTGAAGCAAAGAAGAGCGATCCATGAGATATGCAACCAACATGCACCAATATTTGAGAACAGAAGCTAAAATTCAAGTGTTGCAAAAAAGAGATAAAATGCCCCCGAAAATACGCTTGCATTTAGGCCATTTTGACAACAAAGCAATTGCGCCCATAAATGCCCCCGCATCTGGACCCTTTCGACAAATTCTCCAAGATTTGCATAATTTATAGATTTTATGGAAGATTCTCAATCAAATTTCCTCAAATGAAGGGATATGATCAACCAAGCTTCTTCACACTGATCTCGACAGCAAATCCTAGGCGTGAAATAAAATGCAGCTCATACCTCCATTTGAAAGAGAGCTCGGAGTTGGGAATTCTTCTTCATCCTAAAGTTCTGTCGTTTTCTCTTTAGTTTTAGCCGCCACTCTGAGTCTCCCCGAAATTCTGTTCATATTCCATTCGGACTCCAACTTCAAAACAAGAAGGAGTAAGTACTTGTTCTCCTTGAAAAAGGTTCTTATTGGTTTTTATTCAAGTTTTGTAAGTTTCAGTTTTTAGGAGTTGTACTTGTTGTTTTATCTTTATTTTTAGCCTTGTAAGTTTCTGTTTTCCCTTTAATTTTAAGTTGTACTTTCTTTTGTTTCAATTCCAATTAGTTTTTTCTTGCTTTCATAGGACAAAAACCTTTAAAATCATGAAAGTTGTGTTTTTCATCATCTAAGAAAATTTAGCCATAGACATATGAGTTTTAAATTGCTTAGTCTATTAAAGGTTCTTGGAAAAGGAGTCGAATAAGAGTTGAACTTGATTTACTTTGCTAAGTGTCTTTAAGGGTAAGTTGCAGGAACAATTTAGGGCATGTGTTGGGAATGATTTTAGAAATAGTGATTTTAGCACAATTGATTTGTTTCTAATTGATTTATGAAAAGTGATTTTCATATAATCATTTTAATGTTTGGTTCTACACTTTTAATAGTGATTTTCATACAATTAAAAGTGACTTTCAATGATTAAGGGCATTTTTCAGAGTGACTTTAAAATAAGTATTTTAAGCTAAGTGATTTAATTATAATTAATTTTGTAAAAGTTTTAGTTATAAATCATTTTAATATTTGGTTCCACTCTTGTAAAAGTGATTTAAATTTAATTAAAAGTATTTTTTACAACGATTAATGTTTATTTTCAAAGATGATTTTAGAATCATCAAATTACTAAAATGAGCATTACATTTGAAATTAAAAAAAATAAAAAAAAAAGAAGGTGGTAGAAAAAAGTTATACCGAGAGAACTAAAAAATTAAGAGAAAAAAAATAAAGCTAGAGAAAATTAAAGTTTCAAATAGAAAAATATGTTGAAGACATGGAGGGATAGAAATTTTAGAGCAATAGACAAAAAATTTAGAGAGAGAAATTTAATAGAGAGCGAAAAAATCGAAATATAGAGAAATAGATTTAGAGAGATATACAAAAAAAAATTGAAGAGAATGATAAAAATTTTAGGGAGAAAAACTTTAATGAGAACAAAAAAAGTTCAAAGTCAGGAACAAAAATCTCAAGAGCAAAAAGTTATAGCAAGAGGTCAAAGATAAGAAAGAAAAAAGTTAAAGAGATACAAATATTATAGAGAGATGAACGAAAAAATTTAGAGATAAAAAAAGTTAGAGAGAGTTAAAACCATTAGAGAGAAAAAAAGTGAGAAAATGAATAAAAATGTTAAAAAGATAATAAAGTAAGAGATAGACATTACAAAAACCTTAGAGAGAGAAAAATTGGCATTTTTTAAATAATGATGGATGACCTCAATAGTGACGGTTTTGAGAATACATGTTTTTGGATGAAAATTAATGAATTTGTATAAAAGATGACGATTTTTACCCGTCACAAAAAGTAAGATTGTTTTAAAATATGAAATAATAGTCATTTTAAAGACAAAATCACTTGGGAATCACCTCCCAAGTGATTGACCGGGAATCACTTAAAGTGATTTTGGATGTTTCCAAAATCACTTTCTTATCATTGCCAAACATCACAATTTTAAAGGATAATTGATTTTAGGCATGTCAAAAGTGATTTTGGGCATTTCAAAATTACTCCCAAACATGCCCTTAGTAGCATTCTGTATGAATCGTATAGAACTCGAAAGAGTCAGTATGCAGGCACAAGAGGCAACATCTCTGAATTAGCCGAACTTAGTTGGGCAGTTCGCGGGCGCATGGTGAGCGTATTTTCCCAGGGTTGAACGAGAATTGAATCCCTGCATTCTCATCCTTGTTTTTTTTGTTATTCTTTCATTTGTTTTTACTTTTTATTCCACAAAAATCTCCAAATTCAACTTTATTTTCTTGGTTACCTTCGATTGCAACTATGTGAACAATTGTGTTGTGAACTAAAAAATACCTTTCTTAAATCTGTTCCATTGGGTTCAATACTTGGAATACACCATATATTACTTGTGTTGACAGCGTGCACTTGTGCTTTTGCATAGCCAGTTCATCAAATTTTTGCAAAGTTTTCCAAGATGGCATGCAAAGTCCACACATGAAGAAATTTCACGAAGCATGCTTTTTCAATTTTCTTTTGTAATTATTAACCTATATATAGCCTTTTTGACTTTTAGTTTATTAGCTTTGTAATTATTTTCTTTTCCACATTTTAAATTTCTTTCTTTTAGACAAAGGTATTTATTACCTTTTGTCCCTTATGTCTTTATTTTCAAATGTATTTATTACCTTTGGACTTTTATACTTTTATTTTCCATAAAGCTCTGACGAGATGATACACTTGTCGGGCCAATCCTATCTTACACTGCTTTCCATAAAGATGACTGAGATAAGGGTTTGTATTATCCTTTCATCCATATCTTTTACTCAATTAGTTTCAAATTCATTTTGGAGTCCGAGGTCTATAAAAGACTTCCACTTTGTATTCAATAGGCAGAAGCGGATAATCTAGCAAAAGAGATGAAGAAAAAATCTCTCTAAGCTATCTATTCGCAAAACAGTTTGTATTCTGCAAAGATCCTAATTCTCCTAACCTTTTAGCAATTTGAGAAAAGATTGTGGGTTTTGGGAGCAATTGGTATCAGAGTTGTCTTACTCAATATACTTCAATCTTTGAAACAACTTCCATTGCTTAAATTTTTGCGTACTTAGAGATTAATTCATATTAATCTTTTTATTTTTACAAGACAAATCTCAATATTGATTTCATTCAATATTGTTCTTCTTAATTCTTCATCTTTGATCGTTCCGTCAGCCCGTCCGACAGCAGCGTTGGTAAGCGTTTGGTGTTCCAGGCAGCAAGGCGTAAGACCGTTGGCAAGCCGCGTGTTCCCGTTGCAGACGAGCAGTTCGTGAAGAAGAAGAAGTTTGAAGGATAATATTGTGTTAAAGCAATATTATTTTTATCTTTAAAAAATATTTTGATTTTTATGAAATCATGTCCAAGTTACTCAAATCTTTGATTCCGAAGAATTTACTCAAAGATACTCAAAACGATGGCGCAAGTTCAAGTAATCAAATGATTCATGGAGAATCCTCTACTCAAAATGAAGAAGCTCACAAGGCAGAGAAGAATGCCAATTTACTCAATAATTCCAATGAATTACTTCAAATAGCTCGCGTTGAAGAGCAACTTGCCAATTGGAATATTCCTCAGTTAGATCCAAAGACGATCTACTACAGGAATACTTTCAATTTTACTCAAAATTGGGAAGTCAAGATTATGGAGAATACTATCGCCATAAAAGACAACCCAGAATCATTGAATCTCTTCACAAGGGATTTAATACTCCAACATCGAGAAGAATACTCATTCATACACCTTGGTGTAATCCAGGTAGCAATTAAGCCACTTTTCAGAACTGGTTTGAATACTCCTGTCCTTCTAACTCTCAGGGACAAAAGGTTCAGAAATTTCCAGGACTCTCTTCTGGGAATGGTTGAAACCAATCTGGAAAATGGTCCAGCCTATTTCAATTGCTATCCGCACTATTCTCTTTCTTTAAGAGATCCCAACATACTCAAATCATTGATTCTTGATGTCCACTTCAAAGATCTGAATGTAGAACCAGAAACTCATGGGTTTGTGACAATATTCAGAATTTGCTATCGTTTGATGAAAACTCAGATAGCACCAAGAGCTCTAAAGGCTTCTCCTAGAGGTACAACAATACTCATAGAAGCCAATACTACGAGAGCCAACGTAGAAACTCCAAAGAGATTATCTTGGGAAGTCATCACCAAGACATCTCACTGAGTTTTGGAAAGAGCCGTAGCAGCTCCAATACCAAAACCAAAACAACTTTCTCAACTAGTTGAACATCCAGATGGAACTGTTGAGATCAGCTTCCAACAACCTTTGCCAACCTGCCCAAAGGTTTCAAATTTTTCCCCTTCAAGGCAAAGTGTTTCGGAATTTAGAGGAGAAGCTTCATCCTCAATAAGTTTCGAACAACAAGAACCATTGAGAAGATCTTTCTCTGCAAAAATCGACTCAGTGGATTTTAGCCCTCGCATACCAGAAAGTAGGTATGTACGGCCAAGCTCACCTACTCAAACAGATATGGACTCAGCAAGTAGATTTAACGAGGTCAATGTCATATATGAAGAATTCAAAGTCAATATGGAAAATCTGAAAAATGATTTTCTTGACAAAAAATGGAAAATGCCTAGAGAATTCTTCTTTAAGGCATATGATACTGAAGAAAGAGCAAATTTCAAGGAAACATGGATCTCTACCATGGAAGAACTTGAAAGAAATATTCCTTTCTTCGAGTGGTTCGCCAATCAAAATAATTATAGTCAAGAGGTGAACACTCTCAAAGAAACTCTCTGGAAAACATCAGATGGAGAGATTTCAGATACTCATCCACCGCTAGAGCAAATAGAATTCAGAAGCTCTAAAGGTAATACAGTTGTTGCTGCCCTATTCAAGCAAATATCCTTGAGTGATGAGGAAAAGAACCCCTCCAAAGGAATTAGAGGAGTTCATCTTCAGAACAACTATACAAACAAAATCCTGTCTACTATGGCAGAGCAAATGTGCAGGATCGAAGAAAAGGTCTTCACTTCGTCCAACACCAAGGGATTTTCTGCCACCACGTCAGGAATTCCTATTGTTAGGAACCCTCTACCATTCCTTTGTATAGGATCAGGAGGATCGATCCCTTTACTCAAAAACAAAGAGTAGGTTATGTTTGATAAAATTCATGAAGAACTTGCCAGGCTAAGTGGAAAAGATCCACAAATCAACGTACTCAAAGACGAAGAGATAGAAGAATCGATTCTTGCCATGCAGCAGAATACTATCTCTGATGAAGAGGATCCTAAAGAAGTTAATAGGATCTCAAAACACTATTCAAAGAGTAATCCAAAGACTTATTATCCAAGGGCTACTCATCCAGATTTATCTATTAAAGATAGATCTTTTATTCAACACGCTTCATATGACGGTCAATCCATTTATGAGTGGAACATTGATGGTCTCTCTCAATATTTGATCGTTGAAGTTGTCCAGGAAATGTTTGTTGCAAGTGCAGCATACAATTCAAAAGGGCATAATGATCATGCCAGGGCTCGCCTTTTGGTTGCCGGTTTCACAGGACAACTAAGAGGATGGTGGTTATCTACTTTCAATGAAGTTGAAAGAAGAAAAATTATTACTCATAGATCTCCTATTGATTCGGGAGACTCAAATTCAAAATCACTCAGGAGAGATGAGGCAACTACTTCAACTGCACAAAGCGGCACTGGTATGACTATTGACACACCAGCAATATCATCTAGTGTTGAAAGCAGAGACTTCAAAGACGATGCAGTCATAACTCTCTGCTTCACCATAGTCAAAAACTTTGTCGGAGACGATAAAGAATACCAAGGTCAGGCAGGAGAATATCTCCAAAAATTAACCTGTCCCAAACTTCAGGATTTCCAATGGTATAAAGATACCTTCCTGACAGAAGTCTACAAAAGGGCAGATGCCAATAGTCCTTTCTGGAAAGAAAGATTCGTTATTGGACTATCCAAAATATTCAGCTCGGAACTTATGATCTACCTTCGGGAATTCTACAGAGGAAATATTCCCTGGGAAGAGGTCACTTATAGCCAAATCTATCAATCCGTCATAACCCAAGCTGGCAAACAATGTCTCGAAGCCACAAGGATCGAGAAGCAAACCCAAACTCGCGAAAGAAAACAAGAGTTTGGACATTTCTGCAAAGCATACTTTTATCAAATTCATACTGAGCCTCCATCAGTAAGAGCAAAGAAAAGACTTGGAAAACCCAAGACTTTCTACTCAAGGCCATACAACAACAAATCCACTGTGTCTAGATCTCATCGGCAGTATCCTTATTGGAAAACTTCTTATGATAGGAAGAATCCTAGAGGAAAGAAATTTGCCAGAAGAGATTCTTCAAAAGTCCAATGCTACAAATGCAGAGGATATGGGCACTATGCTCCAAAGTGTCCCATGAAAAAGAGAATCAACGAGCTTAGTATCGACGAAGATATTAAAGCTGATTTACTCAATTTCGTCCAGACAGATTCAGAAGAATCAGAATATGATTCGAATGAACATGACGGACAAATCCTTTATTTACAAGAAGAGACGGATTCTTACTCTTCTTCAGAAGGAGAAATCCAAGTCATTCATAAACCTGGATGCAAAGGTAAATGAGTATGTGATTGCTTTAATTGCATAAACGTTTTATCAAAGGACCAGGAGTTACTTTTTGAGGCTGTAAGCAACATCACGGATGTGGTTCTCAAAGAGATGATTCTCAACAGACTGAAGACTTCTCTCCAAGATGAAGTAAAACATGGAGAAGAAGATTCTTCAATAACTACTAAGTATCCTTCTATAGAAGATGTCTATGCACTATTCAAGAAGGAGAAAAGAGAAGTTAGAATTTCAGACTTAAAGGCTGAAATAATTCAACTCAAATATGAAGTAAAACAGCTTCGTTTGAAATATCAAAAGTATGTTTCTCAATTAGCTGTTGAAGTCGCATTGATTAAATCAAAGCAAGCAACTTCCTCAGAAACCAGCAAAGGAGACGAAGCAAGACCTTCAGAACCTTCTCCAGAAGAAGAATCATTTTTGTCAACTCTTCAGAGAGTTCAGTATCAAAAATGGTATGTCAAAATATCCTTAAGGGTACCAGACTTCAAATTTGATGCAGTAGCTCTGGTAGATACCGGCGCAGATCAAAACTACATTCAAGAAGGACTTATACCATCAAGGTATTCCGAAAAAACAGTCGAAACCTTGAGAGAAGCCAATAGTCAACCATTATTCATAAAGCACAAGCTACCTGAAGTTCACATCTGCAACAATGGAATTTGTTTCGTGACTTCATTCTTACTCATCAAGAACCTGAATCAAGGAGTGATTCTAGGTACACCTTTTATTACTCAATTATATCCTTTTCAGGTAACTGATGGCGGGATAATATCAAACGTCCTTGAAGAGACAATCTTATTCAAATTTATTAATCCATTAAAAGAAGATGACCTTAATGTGATTAAAAGAATCACCCTTAAAGAGAAGAAAATTGATTTCCTAACGGAAGAAGTTAGCTTCAAGAAGGTTGAAAACCAGCTCAAAGAACCTGGAATTCAGAAAAGGATCCAGATTATTCAAAAGCAGATAGAAGAACAAATCTGCTCCACTCATCTAGATGCTTTTTGGAAAAGGAAGAAACATATGGTTACACTACCATATGAAAAGGACTTCAAAGAATCAGAGATTCCAACCAAAGCAAGACAAATTCAAATGAACTCTAAATTATTAAGCCATTGCTAGAAGGAAATTGATGAATTACTCAAAAGAAAGTTGATTAGACCATCCAAGAGCCCGTGGTCCTGTGCAACATTTTATGTCAACAACCAAGCTGAAAAGGAACGAGGAGTTTCAAGACTGGTAATAAATTACAAACCCTTAAACAGGGTTTTGGAATGGATTAGGTATCCAATTCCTAATAAAAATGATTTACTCAAAAGAATTTCAAATGCAAAATTGTTTTCAAAGTTCGATATGAAATCAGGATTTTGGCAAATCCAGGTTATCGAACAAGATAGGTACAAAACAACATTTAATGTACCTTTTGGTCAATACGAATGGAACGTAATGCTTTTTGGCTTAAAAAATGCTCCATCTGAATTCCAGAAGATCATGAATGATATTTTGGAAGCCATTCAAGAATTTGCAATTATCTATATTGATTATGTTTTAATCTTTTCATCAAATATAGATCAACATTTTTCTCATTTAAAGAGTTTTATTCAAACAATTAAATACAATAGTTTAGTTGTTTCAGCTGCAAAGCTTAAACTCTTTCAAACTCAAATAAGATTTCTAGGGTTTGATATCGATTTAGGATTAATCAGGCCAATACAAAGATCTCTAGAGTTTACTCAAAATTTTCCAGATGAAATTTTAGACAAAACCCAATTACAGAGATTTTTAGGGTGTCTAAATTATGTATCTGATTTCATCAAAGATCTTCAACCTATTTGCAAACCACTTTTTCAAAGGTTGAAGAAAGAAACTATTCCTTGGACAGATGAGCATACGCACACTGTTCAAAAAATCAAAACTTTAGTCAAAAGCATTCCCTGCTTAAGTCTTATCGACGAAAAAGCAGATCTTATCGTTGAGACCGATGCATCAGACATTGGATATGGAGGAATCCTTAAACAGTGTCTCGATAAGAAGGAATCAATAGTACGTTTCCACTCAGGAGTATGGAATAGTACTTAGAAGAATTACTCAACTGTGAAAAAAGAAATTCTGGCAATTGTTTTATGTGTCCAGAAATTTCAAGGAGATTTAATCAATAAATCATTTTTAATAAAAACCGATTCTCAAAGTTCTAAATTTATTTTATAAAAAGATGTCAAAATTTTGGTTTCAAAACAGATTTTTGCCTGTTGGCAAGCAATATTATCTTGTTTTGATTTTCAAGTTTTGTCTATAAAAGGGTCTCAAAACCCTCTTGTAGATTATCTTTCGAGAGAGCATCTCTCAAGAGAGCACCTTAGATAGGATTCTCTCTCCCTCTCTAAAGAGTTTCCTTCTCAAATCTCTTTGAGATTAACAAAGTATGCTATGAGGTTGCAGCATAGTCTGAACTTCCTCATCATAACTCTTAATTTCATATTCAAGTTTCCATCTTCAAAAACTCACCATGAGTAGAAATTGTTTCCTCTTCCTCTTCTCAAAAAGGAAAAGCCTCTGCTTCTTCCTCAACTACTCAAAAATTTACTCCAGTCCATATCGAGGATTTTGCTTTACCCGATACTTCGTTTACTCCAGTCAGAACACGAGCACAACGTCGTTCTGCTTCAATTAGGATTCAAGAACCTTCACCTCAAAATACTACTCTATCGGTTGCAGGTTCTTCAACCTACACCCATATTATTACTCCACCAACAAGGTTTACTCCAAAACCTGAAATTTCAGGATATTTTCAAAAATCTCAGGTAATCACTGAAATCCCAATTGAACCTGAATGGGATTCAGACAGCTTTGCTGAGATTACTTCCCATATTTATCCAGGTGATTTTTGTTTCATGCCGGAAAGATTGTCAAAAACACGGCAGTTTTATGAATTAATTCTAATTGATTCAAAATCTGCTGAGATTACTCATATACCGGATAGGAACAATCCTCCGGTTATTGCTTACTCAAAATTAAAGATTTTTCGGGTTTTAACTCTTAAGAGATGGAACCAGAAAGTCTTTACAGAAAAGAGATTCTCAATCAAGTTTGATCCACATTCTTACTCATATAGGGATTATGTTAGAGCATGTACCAATGTTCTCTGGTACCAAGCTTTTAACCATTCCTGGTTTATTCAATTCTGCAGACAAGCGCACAAAAATTATTTCCCAGTTTGGTTTAAAACTTGGTGGAATAATTTTGGCCTCTGCGAAGAAATTTTTCTTGTCCCAGTTTAGGAATCTTTTCATTATTTTACTCAAAACATATTCAAGAATACTTTTCAATTAACCTTAAGGTTTTCCCTTCATTTCCAAGTTCCATGGATTTTTTGTCTTCATCAAAATGACAAGTATTTGGTGAAGACACTTAAAGTCAAATGGTGGGATAAATTTAATGTTACCCACATTAATCTTCCTCAAATAAAATCATGGTTTATTGAATCCCCACAAAACCAAGATTTTTCAAAGAAAGCACAGCAAGACTTTCAGAAAAATAAAGTTGCCTTGCTTGCTACCTTAGCTCAAACAGCAAATGAGGCAGGTCTTCAAAGAGTTCTCCTCCAAAACTCCAATTCAAATAAATCATCATCTCCAGCCCTTTCCATTATAGACGAAGATGATGATGAAATCAACCTTAGTGATCCTTAATCACTAAGCAAATGACCGGAATTGTCGTTAAACTACCAAATTTACTCAAATACATCAATTGTAATCTTAAAAAGATACAATACTATGATCAAACGTCCGCAATGACATTAAACTACGAATTTACTCAAAGGTTACTCAACTTGATATCTGCAAGCAGATATCTCTTCTCAAAAGGAGTTCCTTCTCCTAAAAGGAATGCTAGGTTCCCGTTGAACCAATAAAAAAAAAGTATTTGTTTTCCTTTCCTTTCTTGGTATATTATCTTAATGTATATATTATTTCTTTGTAAATTCTTAATTTTGTACAGACTTGAAGAAATCCATATAAATACAGCTCTGATTTCTTCAGTAAATACATGCTTTGCATAACAAAAGACACACGAAGAAACATTTCTTCCCGTTCCGAACTTTCAATCTTGCGGTGCTTTCTTTGAAGGATCTGTTGCGGAAGACTGTTGTGGAGGACTGTGCTGCCATTTGGTGTTCCAGGCAGTATCGTAAGTCCGTTGGTAAGCCAGTGCCTTGCCTCCTTGCCTCCTTACCTAAGAAGAAAACAAAACAAAAGAGAAAGATTCGCTTCATGAAAGAAACGAAAAACATCTTTATTAAAGCCACTTTTTCAAAGTATCTTTAATAAGGGGGGAGAAATATCGGTGCAAAGTATTCCAAGATGGCATGCAAAGTCCACACATGAAGAAATTTCACGAAGCATGCTTTTTCAATCTTAATGAATACAACCACAACTTTCCATAATCTTAATGCATGAATCATTGAACCAAACATTGAGGCAACTCATTTTGAGCTGAAGCCATTAATGTTTCAGATGCTCTAAACTATAGGGCAATTTGTAGGATTACCAAACGAGGGTCCTCACAAGCACATGAAGTAATTCTTTAGGATATGCAACTTGTTCAAGCTGAATGGAGTGTCCAACAAGACATTAAGGTTGAAGCTTTTTCCTTTTTCCTTGCAGGGTAATGCAGAAGCATGGTTAGATTCTTTCTCACCGACCTCGATCACTTCTTGAGATGACTTATCAAAAATTTTCTTTTGAAATATTTTTTTCCAACCACGAATGCTTAGATTCGAGGAAAAATTATCACTTTTAAACAGGGTCTGAATGAAGGCATGGATACAATATGAGAACGCTTCAAGAAGTTAGTCAGGAGATGTCCACATCATGGCTTACCAGCCTGCCTTTTGATCGAGCATTTTTACAACGGATTGACTCAGGCCTCTAATAACTTAGTCAAGGCCTCAGCAATTCCTGTTGAAGAAGACAGTCAATGAAGCTAATGAGATTCTAGATGCAATCATCTCTAACAACAGCCAGTGGGGAGATGAAGAGACATATTATACGAAAAATACTGCAAGCGTATAAGATGTGAATGCAATAGCAGCACTGAACGCGTAGGTCTCAGCAAGGAACAACACTCTGAAGAATTTCACTACGGGGAACCAGGCCCTTGTTGCTACTTTGAATCAAAATCTCAACACCTACTTGTGTTTATTATAGTGAAGGGCATTTATATGACAATTATCCTTACAACCCTACCTTTGTGTGTTTTATAGGGCAGAATTGGTCGAATCCTTACTAAAAAACGTACAACTCAGGTTGGAGGAAGCATCCTAACTTCTCTTAGAGAGGACAAAATGCGAGCACATCAAACCAGTACATAAAGCAGAGATTTCCTCCAAGTTTCAACAATCAAGCACAACAGCCGTACACAGAAGAATGTTATGCAAATGCAACTGCAATCGTTAACGCAGAACCCTTCATTAGAGACCCTTATGAAGGATTTCATGGCTAAGAATGATGCCATCATTCAAAGTCAAGTTGCTTCATTGCGAAATCTTGAATTCCAGGTTGGACAATTGGTTAGCAGAATGAAGAACAGGCCTTGAGGAGAATTATCAAGCAACACAAAAAGTCTACAAAGATAAGGAAATGAGCATTGTAAGGAAATCATTCTTACGAGTGGACTTAAGTATGACGAGTCTAAGATGCCAATGGAATACAAATCTCCACAAGTTTCTTTTGATTCCCATTTGTAGGAAACTTTGCAGGAAAGTATTGATGACAAGGAAGTAAAGAAGGACTTAAAAGAAGAAATTACATGTGATGCTACCAATCTTACGACCGTAAAGTGATAGCACACAAAAGTGTGCTATTTCGAGGCTTAAATTTAGGTTAGTTTTGTGTATTTTTAGTGGACTTTGATGCTTTTACCTTATGAATTGCAGAATTCGAGCATTTGGAGCTTAACTAATGATTTGGAGTGAGCTTAAAGGAAAGCTTTTCGGCCAAAGAGACAAGGAGAAGAAGTGCACAACTAATTAGGCCAGAGAGCATAGTGTTGTAACGCTATACAGAGCGTTGGAACGTTGTGTATAGTATTGCAACTCCAGACTAAAAATATTGTCCTTCTTTATTTGATTTGAAGAGACAGTGTTGCAACGCTACCCCTAGCATTGCATCGCTATCGCAACACTATAAATAGGAAGTTTTCATTCGTGCAAAGGGAGCTGTATTTGAGAGAGGAATACCCTAATTTCGATTACAGCACTGTCTTGGGACCTAGAGTTTGGAGAGCTAAGGAAGTGACTCAAGGCTCGATATCATGAGACATCACGACAGGAACAAGTGTTAGCACACGTCATCCAGTTTTTTTATCTTTTCTCTTTACTTTGTTTTCTTCAATTTTAGGATTCTTTGAGCTGAACCTCTTGTATTAATTTAAGTACTTTAGACTCTTGGGGATTTGTATTGTTAGACTTGTTTTGATTTCGAATTATAGTATATTGTAATGATGATTTATGCATCTTGTGTGTTTTGTTTAAGCTTTTGCCCGTGGCTTATATTTGTTAAATTGAGTTTAGTTTGAGAAAGTAAACTAAGTTTTCGAACTTGAATGCGTGACTAATAATAATCTATTGTATGAGAATGAATAGGTTATTGTTAGAAACCATTAAAAGAATACCATTAATGCCATGTTTATTTGTAGAAATAGACTGAGAGGTTGATTTATATCTATGCATGAGTTTGTTTGAGCTCGAGAAAGTAAAACAGATAATTTAGTAATTCTTGGCTTATGTTCGCTACATGTTAATAGAATTTATTAATTAATTCAAGTTGTGCTTCATGTTAATTCTCTCTAATCTTCCCTATCTAAATGGACTCCAATCTTTTTTAAATAGTTAATTTAGTTTATTCTTGTTTCAATCCAAAGTTAGGTTCTCTAAATAAAATTAGGTGTGAGTAATTATGATACTTAATTAATCTAAGAACTCCAATTCCTATGATCGACCCTGACCACTATTACTGCAAATTTTAGAGGTCTACTTTATAAATATATTTAATAAAGCCTTCGACAAACTCTTTATCACAAAGCAACCTGAAAGACAAAAGGACATTCCTTTGAATGAAAATTTTGCATGAAATGTGGCCAAGGATGCAGCAACAAAGCACCAAGAAGCTGAACTTGACAAGAAGGCAACACTAGTGAAGAAACAAGAAAAATTATATCAAAGTGTCAGGCCTCCACCACCATTTTCACAAAGATTCCAGAAAAAGAACCAAGACGAGCAGTTCAATAAGTTCTTTGACATACTCAAGCAGTTGCACATCAGCATTCCGTTGGTGGAAGTTCTTAAGCAAATGCTCAACTATATCAAGTTCTTAAAGTACATTTTCACTAAAAAGAGAAGGCTTGGAGAATTCGAAACTGTAGCTCTCATTGAGAACTGTAGTGTTGTCTTAAGGAGCACAGTGCCACCAAAATTGCAGGATTCAGACAACTTTACTATCCCATGCATGATAGGAGCGTAGGACGTTGGACGAGCATTATGCGACCTAGGAGCCAACATCAACTTCATGCCTCTGTCGGTTTTCAAGCATTTAGGCATTGGAGAAGCTAAACCCACGACGGTGACTTTGCTGTTGGCTCACAGGTTAATAGCTAGGACCATCGGAAAGATTGAAGATGTCTTCGTTAAGGTGGACAAATTTATTTTTCCTGCAGATTTCATAATCCTAGATTGCGAGGCGGATAAGGAAGTTCTAATCATCTTGGGAAGACCATTTCTAGCCACGAGAAGAACTATCATAGATGTTCAAAAAGGAGAACTAACTATGCAAGTAAATGGCCAATACATCACATTCAATGTGATGAAGGTGATGTGCTATCCAAGGGATCAGAGAAATAATTGAGTTTAAAACTCTGTGATCCATTTGATTTTTATGATTTCCAGGAAGATAGTGTTGCATGTGAAAATTTTGAAGAAGAAGAGTTTGAAGAAAAATTTAAACAGTAGCAGATTGCAGCTGCATATGCGCCTGCATTTGAACAATCAGGTGCATTGAGACCAGCAGAAGATAAGATCATGCCACTAAAATCATCAGTGATTGAACCACCAGTACTGGAACTCAAGCCACTTTCGTCTCACCTGAAATATAAATTTCTAGAAAAATATGAGACTTTGCCAGTGATTATCTCCGCATACCTCGTTGGTGAGGATGAACTTTCTTTATTACAAGTACTCTCCAAGCACAAGAAGGCGCTAGGATGGACAATAGCAGACATATGAGGAATCAACCATTCTTTTTGCATGCACAAGATCAATCTAGAAGAGGGAGCCAAAAAGTCAATTGAAAGCTAAAGGAGATTGAATCTAGTGATGAAAAAGGTGGTTCACAAAGAGATTTTAAAGTGGATTGATGCATGTATAATCTACCCTATAGTAGATAGCAGTTGGGTTAGCCCAGTGCAATGTGTGCCAAAGAAAGGGGGAATGACTATTGTAACAAACGAGAAGAATGAGCCTATTCCAACTAGGACTATTACAGTATGGAAAGTGTGCATGGACTATTGCCGCCTCAACAAGGAAACAAAGAAGGACCACTTTCCATTGCCTTTTACAGATCAAATGTTGGATCGTCTTGCAGGGAAGAAGTATTAGTGCTTTCTAGACAGATATTCAGGTTATAACCGGATCACGATAGCTCTAGAAGACCTGGAGAAGGTGACATTCACATGTCCCTATGGAACCTTTGCTTTCAGAAGGATGCCTTTTGGACTGTGCAATGCCCCAGCAACTTTCCAGAGATGCATGATAGCCATTTTTCGAAGATGGTGGAGAGAACCGTGGAAATCTTCATGGATGATTGCTCTGTTTTTATAGAAACATTCAATCATTGTCTTATGAATCTTGAACAAGTCTTGCAGCTCTGTGAGGACACTAACCTAGTGCTCAACTGGGAGAAATGTCACTTTATGGTGCAGAAAGGCATTGTCTTAGGGCATAGGGTCTTAAGGAAAGGAATCGAGGTGGACAGTGAAAAAGTGGAGCTAATTGCAAAACTACCTCCAACTACCTCAATAAAGAAGATTTGAAGCTTCTTGGGCCACACATGATTCTATAGACGTTTTATCAAAGACTTCTCCCACATATCTAAACCCTTATGTAGGTTGCTAGAGAATGACATACCATTTGTGTTTGACCCCAATTGTTTAAAGGCTTTTAACAGGTTGAAGGACGCACTAAGATCGCCCCCCATAATGATTGAACTTGACTGGAGTCAGCCATTCGAGCTCACGTGCGATGGAAATGATTTTGCTGTTGGTGCAGTGCTGGCACAGAAGAGGTGCAAGATAATACATCCCATTTACTACGCCAGCAAAACTATGAATCACACACATGTTAACTACACCACACATGAGAAGAATTTTCTTGCAGTTGTATTTGCCTTCGAAAAATTTAGATCCTACTTGGTTGAGATAAAAGTGATTGTCCACACAAACCACTTGGTGTTGAAGTGTCTTCTATAAAACAAAGATGCTAAGCCCCACCTCATCAGATGGATTTTCCTTTTGCAGGAATTCGATTTGGAAATCTTATACAGGAAAAGAACGGAAAATCAGGTTGCAGACCACTTGTCAAGATTAAGGCTGGAGGCTCAGAAGGACGATTCAAAGGAGATACAAAATACTTTTGCATATGAACAGCTATTGACAATCAAAACAATTGAGTTACCATGGTATGTTGACATGCTTAACTACCCAGTTAGTAGGCTTACTCCATTAGGTGCAATAACGCAGAAATTGAAGAATATCATCAACGACAGTAAGTACTACTGTTGAGATAACCCTATCTTTATAGGTTGGAACCAGATTAGGTACTCAGGAGATGGATACTTTTGGCCAACTCTTTTTAGGGATTCACATTCGTTTGCTAAAGGATGCGATCGATGTCAAAGAACGGGGAACATAATAGCGAGACATGAAATGCCAATGTTAGACGTGAAAATCTTTAATGTGTGGGACATTGATTTCATGGGACTTTTTCCGTCATACTTTGGGAATGTGTATATCTTGGTTGCAATGAGCTATGTGTCCAAGTGGATTGAGGTTGTGGCACCACTTGCCAATGATGTTAAGACAGTGAAGAAGTTTTTTCACAGGAACATCTTTACTTGTTTTGGAACACCAAGGGTGTTGGTAAGCGATGAGCGAACTCATTTTGTGAACAGGGTCAAAGGGAATTTACTTGCAAGGTACAACATAAGAAACATGATGCGACTTCATATCATCTACAAACGAATGGATAGGCATAATTATCGAACAGGGAGATCAAGATAATACTATAAAAGATACTTGGTCTATCGCGAAGGGATTAGCCTCTTAGACTCGATGATGCACTATTGGCACACAAAACAACTTTTAAGGCTCCATTGGGAATGTCTCCACACAGGATTGTCCTTGGGAAAGCTTGCCACTTACCCTTAGAGCTGGAACACAAAGCATATTGGGCTCTAAAAGGGATGAATTTTAATTTGAATGATCCAAGTATATTGAGGAAGTTATAGTTGAATGAGCTTGAAGAACTGGGGAACTTATCCTATGAAAATGATAAACTTTATAAGGAGAAGGTGAAAAGATGGCATGACAAGAAGATCCATGACAAAAGACTTCATGAAGGACAGCAGGTGTTCCTGTTCAATTCAAGACTTAAGCTTTTTCAAAGGATGCTGAGATTCAGATGGTCTGGACCTTTCACGATTGCTAAAGTGTATCCACACGGAGTAATTGATTTTCATGATAGCAAATGGATCATTTTTAAAGTGAACGGATAGAGAGTGAATCCATATTGGGGAGAAGGCCTAAGTAGGAACAGGGCCTCAATCTCCCTAGTGGAACTGGATTAAGGAAGTCAGGTGATGTGTTGTAAATATGTACATATTGCTTTTGTTTTACTTATAAAAAAATTATTAGAAAAATTCAAAAACTTCAAAAACATTTCTTGGTATATGTGGTGTATAGGTGACTTAATGTATTATAACTATAAGCTTTGATTAAGAGGGAACTCTATTTTAGGAGGGTCTTGTCTAGGCTTAGGTACTTAAGCTGACCGTAAAGCTGAACACCTCTACTTGAGGACCCACATGGGAGTTGAATTGATTAAGCTTGTAAGTCTAAGGCTTTAAGACCTATATTGTGTTGTTTAAATTCATCTTTTGTACTTTAGAGGACGATTGTGAAGGGAATAATCGAATTAAACCCACAGCGGAAGCATAGGAATCGTCTTTGATTTATTTAGAATTAAACTAAAATACAATGGTTAAGCAATAAATACCTTGAAAATAATATTATGGAGAATATTCCGACGGATCTTTATCTCTTCCACAAAGTCTTCCTGGCTATGACTCGAACACAGGACCAAGGCTTGTGAGAGCCTCTTGAAAGAAAATCCCCAAGGGATTGGAGAGGAAGAGGTCTAGAGAGAATTCTCTAATTCTCTCTATTGAAGATATATGTGTGGTTAAGAATGGCTCAACCCAAGGGTCCTATTTATAGTGACCAAGGGAAAATCTTTGCCATAATTAAAATATTATATTTTAATATCTAATATATTAAAATATATCTTGTATTTATTTGAATCTCATTCAAATCTCCTACGATATTTATTTATTTGAATCTTATTCAAATTCTATAAATATATTTTATTTAATATATCAAATATACATTAATTATTTTAATATTTAATGTATCAAATACAATAAATATATTTTCCTCTTTTATATTTAATATATCTAATATATTAAATATTAATTTGAACATTTAAAAATTTTCTTTCAACTAAATTGATCTTTTAGTGTTACTATGAGCTAGCAATGAGACCTTATGGACCTACAGATTATAAGCTCCAATGATACAAGATTAATTAATTAAACTCTTTAATTAATCAATTTTCATTCATTAACTCTAAGGTCACTCCACTATAGACCTAGAGTTGCACTCTTATGCACTGTAGGACAAGTTGTGTCCATAGATATAATCATTACATGCAAGTCGATCCTTCACGAGTTGTTCGTAATTATAGCTGGGTCAAAAGTCCGTTTTACCCCTATAATTACATCTTGCACCTTAAGTACCACTGATCTTCTAATGAACAATCTGTTTATAATCTAATTATAAACTAAGTCCCTCTCGGGCCAGTGAGAGGGTGGAGCCCCATTGTTCAAGTCTCGAAATCAGCACTTAAGGGAACTACTCATCTACTTACCCTATATGGGAAGGAGTGAATTCCACCTTGTGAGATTATGTTCCCAGCTCCCTATTTGGTCAAGTCCCCAAAATGGTAGGCATATTGAATCGGCTACAAAAGCCACTCTCACCCATGCAAATCAAAGGACAAGCCCTCATAGGCAGGAGTTCATAACTCACTCAAGATTAAGATCGAGTCGCATATGATCATCCTGATGAAATATTAATCTTCTCAATTAACGGATTTATAAAGAGAGATTAAATATTTCGTGGTCCAGTCTTATACAAACTCGTTGTATAAGATACCCCACTCACATGTCTCCACATGAATGATTTGGATCAAATCATTTGTAACTATTACAAAGTGGGCCGTATCAATAATGTTACCAAGATAAGACACCCAACCTTATCTATATACTATGACTCTTTAGGTTATTTCTTGAACATGATCCTCTCGTATGTCAACCACATACTATTCAAGATTACACTAATAACCTTGGATTTTTCATATAATGGATAATATTATATTGCAAATAAAATAATCAAAATTATTATTCATTATTAATAAATTATTAATTACAAGGCTTTAGGGCATAAATCCCAACAGATTGGCCCTTCTGACTTGAGTTGAGTTGAGTTGGGTTTTCAACCCAACTCACCGTTTGGCCCATGGAGAAACTAACTCTCCATAAAAAAACTCAACTCTACCGACTTGCTATAGTGTTAGGATATTAACTCCACTGACTTGTACAGTAACCCTATTAACATATTTTATTACCGATTCTCCAACGACCAACGACTATTGCAGATGACCTTCTCAAGAAACTGGCAGCCACCTCCGACGACTGGCGACTATAACTGGCGACCTTCTTCCGCGACCGGCGATCACTGCCTACGACCTTCTCTAAATATCGAGCGCCATATGAGGCAACTGACGGCCACTGCCGACTACCTTCTCTGACGATTGACAGCAATCGTTGGCAACCATATCTTGCAACCCACGTTCACTTCTTGCGATGTCTCTGACGATTATCGCCGGCAACAATTTCCAACAACCAATCGCACTCCCATGGTACAAAATAATACGAAATGCACATGTGCTTAGTTGGTTTGACTCTATGCTCCAACAATCTTTCTTCGGTCTTACAAACTCAACCCATTGTGGACCATTACTTATATCTTGTGAACCATAGTTATGTTTTGTGAATCATGTAAATAGGTCTTTGATGACCTCTCCATTCTCTGGTTTTGCTTCGAATGCTCGATTTCTGAGAAATATACATAAAAACACATGAAAGCACACATGATCATAGCAAAACTAGCGTAAAATCAAGCTTATAAATAGCAAACTTATGCATGCTATCAGAATGGGAGAAAGACATTCGAAAAATTTCTCAAATTAGCCGTGAAGTAATCGAATTAATGGCTTAGAACTCAAAGGAAGAAGAAAAAGAATTAGCCCCTTTCGTGCGAAGGACGGTAAAACAAAGAATTATCCCTTCTCGTACAAACGACGGTAAAACGACCGAAAGGTATGCCAAGGGCCGAATTCGATGTAGGTACAAAGGGCCCAATGCATGGTTGTTTACATAAAGAAGAATAAGATAGAGAGGAATTTCGTGCCAAATGACGAGGATAAGGTGAAAGGCTCAAATGCGCTCGCATCTGCAGTGCATTTGACCCAACCTTAGGAGCCTACCAAACATGGGGCAAAGAAACAAGATGTACCCACCCCAGCGCATTCATCCAACACCAGCCATGTTGAAGAGAGGCTAAATTCACCTGCATTTGCAATCATTTGGGCCAACAACTTGAAAATCCTCCAACTGCTGAAGAAGGACATGCGACCGCATCTGCGACACATATGGAGGTACCAGTGGTAACTCATGCCACTCCCACCAAGTCCATTACCTCTGGCACTACTCATGTATCTTCCTCAAGGCCTTCACCTCGAAAGTGCAGGATAAAAAGCCTCTCCACACACAAAAGGAATTCCAAGTGGGTCATCTCACCAACTGAAGAATGAGAGGAAGTTGTAGAGCCAAACCCACCACAAACTGATGAATAGGTGGCTAAAAAGGACATCCTCACACTTGAGTGGGTAGCCATGGCTACTGTTGGAAAGGCCAAGGTTGTGGAGCTTATTGCAAAGCTCCATGAAAAGGTTGAAAGAAGACTAAAAGAAGAAAAAGAAGAAAATGCTGCTAAGAATGCGACTGCAACTGAAGAACTTGTGAAGGAAGAAAATGCGGCCACATCCAGACCGCATTTGGACCATACACTTGAAGGAAATAATCAAATTAAACCTACAGCAGAAGCGTTGGAATCGACTTTGAATTTATTTTAGAATTAAATTGAAATAATTTGGGTTAAGCAAAACATATCTTGAAAATAATATGGAGAATATTTTGCCGAGTATTTTTCTCCTTGTACTCCAACTCCAACGAAGTTGAACTTAAAGACTTCCACAATGTCTTCCTTGCTATGACTCGAACACAAGACCAAAGCTTGTGGGAGCATCTTGAAAGAAAATGAGAGAGAAGAAGTTCAAAGAGAATTTTACAATTCTCTGTAGAAGAGATGTGTCTCTTATGAAGAATGCACACAATAGCTCACCACTAGGGTCCTATTTATAGTAGCCTAGGGAAAATAATTAAATAATATATTTTAATATGTAATATATTAAAATATATTTATCTAACCAATTTGAATCTTATTCAAACCTTTTTAAATTCTCCTATGACATCTATTTCCTAATTTTAATCTAATTTAAATTAATAAATATATTTTCTTTAATGTATATTAATACATTAATAATTTCTTTGATATTTAATGTATCATATACAATAAATATGTTTTCCTTCATTTAATATATGAAATATATTAAATTTGAATTTGAACATTTCAAAATTTTCTTTCAATGAAATTGATCCCTATTTGTTCATATGAGCTAGTAAGAGGATCTTATGGACCTAGAGCTTATAAGCTCTAATGATACAAAATTAATTAAATAAACTCTTTAATTAATGAATTTTCATTCATTAACTTTAGGGTCATTGCACTATAAACCTAGAGTTGCACTCTTATGCACTGTAGGACAAGTTGTGTCTATGGATATAATCACTACATACAAGTCGATCCTTCATGAGTTGTTCGTAATTACATCTAGGTCAAAAGTCTGTTTTACCCTTGTAATTACATCTTACACCTTAAGTATCACTGATCCTCTAACATAATTTGTTTATGATCCAACCATAAACTAATTCCCTCTCGGGCAAGTGAGAGGGTGGGGCCCCATTGTTCAAGTCCCAAAATCAGCACTTAAGGAAACTACTCATCTACTTAACCTATAAATGAAGGAGTGAATTTCATCTTGTGAATTTCATTTGGTCAAGTCCCCAAAATGGTAGGCATATTGAATTGGCTACAAAAGTCACTCTCACTGATGCAAATCAAAGGACAAGCCCTCACTGGCAGAAGTTCATAACTCACTCAAGATTAAGATTGAGTCGCATAAAATCATCCTGATGAAATATTAATCTTCTCAATTAACAAATTTATAAAGAGAGATTAAATATTTTGTGGTACAATCTTACACAAACTCGTTGTATAAGATACTGCCACTCATGTGTCTCCACATGAACGATTTGGATTACATCATTTGTAACTATTACAAAGTGAGTCGTATCAATAGTGTTACCAGGATAAGACACCCAACCTTATCCATATACTATGACCCTTTAGGTTATTTCTTAAACATGATCCTCCCGTATGTCAACCACGTACTGTTTAAGATTATACTAATAACTTTGGATTTTTCATATAATGGATAATATTATATTACAAATAAAATAATCAAAATTATTATTAATTATGAGGCTTTAGGGAATAAATCCCAATACCACCACCACCACCACCACCAAGAGACCAACAAAGGCCATCTGAGGTCAATGCCACATATGAGACTGCAAATAGGTTGCATTCTAAAGAACAGGGGCAAAGAGATACTGAATTTGACGACTTATTCGAGTACGAGACAGGGGGATCACTCCTGATCAGAGCCTCGGGAGAGAAGATGGTGAGGAAGGCCGGGAGCAATCGAAGCTCTCCTTTCTGAGAATGATTTGCAGGAAATCTCAGAGAGTGAGATGCTTAGCCCCTCTAGGAGGAGGACTAAGAAAAAGAAAAGGAGTAGGCATCAAACTACTCCTAGGCCAAGGACTCGCCATGCCATTGCAGAGATTCCTGTGGCTGACTGCTCTACCCCATTCAACCTCAACAAATGCAAAGTCATCATGGGCGACAGAGCGCTCATGTGTGAGAAGGGCTTCTCCAACAAGACCGACCCCATCCCTGAGCACATCACAAATTTTGTTTGCAAGTATGGATGGGAACGATTTTGTGAGTAGCCCTAGAGAGCATTGGTGCCTAGTTCAGGAGTTTTATGCCCACCTGGGTGATGAAACAAGGAACGAATTTGAGCTCAGAGGGAAGACAGTGCAATACTCCGCACTTGACATCAACATGATTTATATGCTCCCCTCTTTGAGGAACCCTGTAGGTAACGAAGCGACAATCTAATGGAAGCTACAAGAGGCTTTCAAGCTCGTTGCACAAGGGGCACAAAATGGACTCTGGATTGGAGTGCGGGCTTTGGCTCCTTCAGACATCAAGATGGAGCCGTCTGTGTGGCTCCATTTCCTCAAGAACAGGATCCTCCCTACAACACATGACTCCACTATCTCTCAGAAGAAGGTCATGCTGTTATACTGCATTTACAAGGGCCTTGATCTGAACATATGCCAGATCTTGAGGGAAGAGATCGTGGCCTGCACTCGATGAAACATGGGATGTCTTTTCTTTTCTATCCTAATCACCAAACTTTGCAAGATGGTGGGGTAGAACCTGATGGGGGAGAGAAAATAGATAGATGCAAGGCTACTATGGATCTTATGGCCATCAACAAATTAAGGGCCTTGCACACTCAGAAGATGACTTCTCCAAAGAAGCAGCCAACCACTTCTGCAACCCCACATCATGCGGCCGCGTCTTCCCATCCACCATCCACTCTAAGACCATTTGAGCCACCACACACAGACATCAAGGCTCACTTAGATCAAATTTAGGAGCAGAAAAAGGCTGATTGGGCCTAGGCAAAGAAAATAGATGAGGCCATTCGAAGGGCCTCGTGGAGCTGACAAAGGGCAAGGCCCCTACACTTCCAAAATTCCCTGCTGTCCTCTTGAAGTATGTGGACCAGCAAATAGATGATTCATCCTCCACCTCTTAGAGGAGTATTGTCTTTCTCATTTATCTTTATTTGCTTTCATAGTTAATGTTAATTGCTTTATTGTATAGTTTTCATAGGTTAGATTTATTGTTTTCTAGTATAGATTAAGTTTCTTTTGTTTATTTTTCTTTTGATAAGAAACTTTCTGCTTAAATGATTTTCTTTACACCTTGCCCATGCATGAATAAAAATCAAATTTAAAAAAAAAATCAATTTTCTTTCCTTGGTTGTTGAGTTACGAAGTCTTTTATGTTGATACTTAGAGCTCTCTCAACTTTTATACTTTATGCAAACTTAGGTTTAAGTTTCATGTACGTTATCAATTACTTTTCTTCATAAACCATTCAAATCTAAATTATCCTTGTGTTTAGACTATTAGTGTGCTCAGGAGAGTTTAGTTTAATGCTTAGCAAGTTAAGTCACCACAAAATTTGTACCCAAGCCCTTCATATGCCTTATATTTTTAGTCAATGGGGATATTGACTTATTAAAATTTGGGGGGAGGGGTGAGTTGTATTTTTAGTTTGAGCTTGTAACGCCATTATGGTGATGTACCATGTACTACACTACTGCTAGGGACTCATGAAAAAAAAGGGAGATACTCCTCCTTCTAGAGTTAATTGAGTAACCAGAGGCGATCATGACACCCATGATTTCCTTTGCATGAAAGGATGACTTAGGAAGTGAGTATGTGAAAATAGTGTTAGCAGTGACTTGTGCTCGTAGTTAGCTACTTTCACCACAAAGTGTTAGTAGGTTGGAACGAAGGTCAAGTGACAAAAAAAAAAGATTCTCTCTAGAAAAAAAAAAAGCCTAGCAGTAGCATTGAATACGTTTGGGTGAAATATAGTGTTTTGAACTCAAAAAGACTTAGATTTAGCTTGCTAGACAAAGAATCACCCTAGACTTTGTGACTGAACCTTAGGTAGAATAAAAAAGGTAGGCGGGTTTGCATGCAAATGGTTTGTCGAAAAGGTAAAGTCTTATGAGCTGAAATTTCAAGGTTGTGTAAGTACTAAAAGTTTAGACCTCTCCTAAAAGGCACATTTTTTCAAAACTCCTTAGGATGCATGTTGTTACTTGTTTGCTTAGAAAGTGAGTGTTTAAAGTTATATTTCATGTCATTTAGGCCAAGTTTAAGTAAAAACAAGCTTCGCATGTGTTGGAAGTCTTTATTTGGTAAAAATAAGTATTTAGGTGTAATTAGAGTAATTTCTATAAAGAATGTGTTAATTTTTGTTGATTTTGTGTATAGGCTAAAAATGACCCAAATGCGCACACATCCCAGCCACAATTGAAGCAAAGAAGAGTGGTCCATAAGATATGCGACAATGATGCGCAAGAATTTGAGAGCAGAAGCCAAAATCCAAGTGTTGTAGAAAAGAGCTAAAATGTGCCCGAAAATGCGTCCGCATTTAGGCCATTTCGACAACAAAGCAATTGCGCCCATAAATGCGCCCGCATCTAGACTCTTTCGGTAGATTCTCCAAGATTTGCAAAATTTAGAGATTTTATGAAAGATTTTCAATCAAATTTCCTTAAATCAAGGGATATGATCGACCTTGTCGTTTTCTCTTTAGTTTTATCCGCCACTTCGAGTATCCCCTAAGTTCTGTTCGTATTCGATTCATACTCCAACTTCAAAACAAGGAGGAGTAAGTACTTGTTCTCCTTGAAAAAGGTTATTATTGGTTTTTATTCAAGTTTTGTAAGTTTTAGTTTTTAGAAGTTGTACTTGTTGTTCTATCTTTATTTTCAGCCTTGTAAGTTTCTGTTTTCCCTTTAATTTCAAGTTGTACTTTCTTTTGTTTTAATTCCAATTAGTACTTTCTTGGTTTTCATACTTCAAAGTGTATTCAAGTTTATTGTTTCAATGAGTTTTGTTAGTTATTCTACTTGCTTTCTTTTCATTTTCTGCACTTTATTTTTCTCTTTGATGAGTAGCTAAACTCCTTGGAACGGATTCAATCATGTGGATACCCTAAAAAGGAGACAAACACCACCTTGTGTTTCTTGTGAATTTGCTCAACACTTAGCTAAGTTTACTTTTAATGAGTTTAAGTTTTGTTGTTTGCTTAAACTGGCCATTTGAGTTAGCATAATTTGTGAAGATTTCAATACTGAAAAGGTTGGAGTCAACACACGTTTTCCTAAAAGTAATCTAGGAAAAGAGTCTAGACATAGAACTTTGCTTTTTGTACCTAGACATAGGACAAAAATCTTTAAAATCATGAAAGTTGTGTTTTTCATCATCTAAACAAATTTAGCCATAGACATATGAGTTTTAAATTGCTTAGTCTCTTAAAGGTTATTGGAAAAGGAGTCGAATAAAAGTTGAACTTGATTTACTTTGCTAAGTGTCTTTTAGAGTAAGTTGCAGGCGCAATTTAGTAGCATTCTGATTGAACCGTACAGAATTCGAAAGAGTCAGTATGCGGTCGCAAGAGGAAGCATCTTTGAATTAGCCGAACTTAGTTGCACAGTTCACGGGCGCATGGTGGGCGCATTTCCCCAAGGTTGAATCATAATTGAATCTCTTACTTTCTCAACCTTGTTTTTTCTATTATTCTTTCATTTGTTTTTACTTTTTATTGCACAAAAATCTCCAAATTCAACTTTATTTTCTTAGTTACCTTCGATTGCAACTTTGTGAACAATTGTGTTGTGAACAGCAAAATACCTTTGTTAAATTTGTTCCCTTGGGTTCGATACTTGGAATACTCCATATATTACTTGTTTGACAGCGTGCACTTATGCTTTTGCATAGCCAGTTCATCATCTTCATATAATGTTGTTGAATGATCTTTATTAGAAGACAAACCACGTGTTTCATGAATATGTTAAGCCATTGATCAGTCATACACATCCTCAGCCACTAGACTTGTGTGAATCCCCAAGATTTCAACATGATTTGAAAAAGTAGTTGTTATAGTCTACTTTATAGATTGTCGTAGTATAACAGTTCTTCCACATGTACTAAATAACCTGTCTGAGATCTAACTATTTGGGTTAGATAAATAACCTACATCTTCACAACCAACTAAATCAAAATTATATTTATTGGAATAAAATAAACCCATATAAATTAATCCCCAAAGATAACATAATATATGTTTAACTCCATTTACAATATCGTTCTATTGGAGAAATACTATATAAATTTATTGAAACTACTGTATAGGTCGTTTATAATTAGCAAAGATACATAAGTGTACCTATTGCAGTAAAATATGTTACTTTGGTAACAAGAAGTTATTCATTATCTTCTTGAGGTTGGAAGATATCTTTCTTCGCATCAAGTGAATTAACTACCATTGGAATGGCCAATGAATATATTATGTCCATGTAAAATATTTTCTGCATAAATTGATTGATGAAATTCCATCCACTAAATGCTCAATGTCCAAACCAAGGAAAAATTTTGTTTTTAGAGATCTTTCACCTTAATTTCTTTCTTAAGATATTCTATTGCCTTTGAAAGCTTTTCAGGAGTTTTAATTATATTCAAATCATCAACATATACATCAATAATAACAAATCTTGACTGTGATTTCTCTATAAAAACACATAGACGAATATAGTTGTTTTTCTACATTTCAACAAATATTCACGCAGATGATTATACCACATTTTTCTGGATTATTTTAATCCATATAAAGATCTTTGTAATTTGATCAAATATAATTCTCTAGCATTTGAATGATATAATTATGGTATAT
Organism: Trichosanthes truncata; assembly: GCA_033996785.1. Classification (NCBI taxonomy): domain Eukaryota; kingdom Viridiplantae; phylum Streptophyta; class Magnoliopsida; order Cucurbitales; family Cucurbitaceae; genus Trichosanthes; species Trichosanthes truncata. Next base: position 26,844,148 of record JAWPNB010000004.1, on the reverse strand, counting down.
TTAATCGTTTAGGGATTTTCATATAAATATACTAGGCTACATCCATAAGATGCATGTCAAGCTTTTCATATATTGCCAGACTGATTAGATATCTCAATATTATTACATCTACCACAGGAGAATATATCTTCTCATAATAAATACTAGGTCTTTGTGAGAATCTTTATGCAACAAGTCTCGCTTTATATCTTATGATCTTATTCTTTTCATCTTTTTTTCTTATAAATACTCATCTGTATCCCACATGCCTTAACATCTTCTAGTGTCTAGATTACTTGTCCAATAACCTCACGTTTTGAGAGTGAGTTTAATTATGCCTAGATTTTTCTTTCCACCTAAATCAATCATTTCTATGTCAACATTCTTCAGTATATTTTAGTCCAAAATTCTCATTTTCAAAATAATCTCATGAGTAATACTATAAGAAAAAATGTTGTCAACAACTAGATTATTTTGGTTGCATCTTTTTTTAGTCATGAAATTACTTATCGAAATTTCACTATTGTTCTCAAATATTTGACCTTCTTCAATATTCTTATGAGTGATAAAAAGCTTGTCGAAGGCCCTATCAAATGATATTTATAAACCAGACCTCTAAAAATTTGCAGTAATAGTGCCCAAAGTCGATCACATGGATTGAAGTTCTTAAATTAATTAAGTACCATAGTTAACTATGCTCAATTTTATTTAGAGAAACAAAACTTTGGAATCAAAGGAAAAGAAAATCTAAACTAATATTTACATGGTTGGAGTCCAATTTTTGAAAAACATTAATGGTTGATTAACTTAAGCACAACCTTGTTAGATAAATAATTGATTTTATGTAAACAATCCTAAGCCAAGAATTACTAAGTGATAATAATTGATTTTATGTAAACAATCCTAAGCCAAGAATTACTAAGTGATCAATATCCTCTCTTGAGTTCAATTGAACTCTGCTTAGCACTAAATCAATTTACTCATTCTCGTGCAATAAACTAAATCTAGTCATGCATCTATTATTCTATGGATAAATTTACTCTCTTGAGCTAAATCTAGCCTAACATGCAAAACCATGGCCAAAGGTTTAAGCAATAAAATTGAGATGCATTGATTGGGTGAACTTTGGGTGAAGAAAAGTAAGTAAATACGTTCAACCTCAGTGCAAGTACACATTGCCGATGCAAGTATTAAAACAGGAGTATTCCTGAGTATCGATCCTACAGGGAACGGTGTAACAAAAATTATTGCTAAGCGAAATGTAAGGAGAATTGCAACTTGGAAACTAAAAATTACAAAAATAAGGTTGGGTTTGGTGTGTTTGTTAAAAGCAAAATAATTGTAGAATCTAATTGCAAGTTAAAGTGACAAAGATTGCAGAACTGAATTGCATAATCGAAAATTGCAAGATTGAATGGAAAACTAAACAAACTTGATAAAATAAATGAAAATTGTAAAAGAAATTCTTTAGAGAAAGTAGGGGCCCAAGAATGTCATTACCCTAAGTTGTAATTGCAAACCAAAATTGCAATTTCAATCTATTCTACATTCAATTGTAAACCAAAATTGCTACTCCTATTCACCTTGAAATTAGGTTTTAGGAGACTAAGTAAGTGCCTTATATGTCTATAGTCCCTCTATCTTAGATAATTTGGCTAAACAATTTTATGGATTTTGGAGTCTTTAATCCCTATGTCTAGGACAAAGAGTTGGCTTATGTCTAAGCTCTTTTCTCCATCACTTGTGCGAAATCTGCTTATCACTAACTCCGTCGGTATTAGATCCAAGCTTAAGTTGCTACCCTAGTTGATCAATCTAGGATCTCAATGACATTTTATTCAACACAAGCAAACAATTGAGATGTAGGCTTGGGTTTTGTTGGAATTTTGGCTACAATTACTTCTTAGGGAATTCACACCCTTGAACCCCCTAAGAAGTTTAGCTCATATTTAGCTCACAAAATTCAAAACAATTTCTAGAAAGAAAATCCATATTGGAAAAGAAATCACTTAAGGCTAAGTATTATTGCAATTAAGACTAAAGGAAATTGAAGGAGTTGCTGTCCAATTAGATTTTAATTTTAAAAGCAAGTACTGTAGTAAATAATTAAAATTTTCATCCCAACACCCATGAGCAATGGAAGAGAATTTTCAAAGAAATAAAACTCAAATTGGCTTCTGGACAAAAATTCATGAACATAAACCTTCAAAATGAAATAAAATTCAATTTGTTTTCCTTCTCAATCAAATTCGACCAACTTACAAAATGAATGGAATGCAGCAACTGAAATTCAACCATCAACTAGGCTAAGAACAGAAAATTAAATTAAAAAAAATAGAGCAATACAAAAGCTATTGGATTCGATGTTCATAAGTTCTTCCTTATTCACCAATCCATTCAATTCTCCCACTATTGAATCTTAACAACCCAAGTGTTCGCTTGAATTGGATTGAAAAATTGAGGGACAAACCAAGCTAAACAGTTAAGCAACTTTCAATAAAAAATAGAGACTAAAAGCTGGAAAAACTCAATTTTTTAGTCTCTATTTTTTAGTCTCTATTTTTTATTGAAAGTTGCTTAGCTAAACAGTTAAGCAACTTAGCTAAATTTTCTAAATTTTCTTTTTATAGAGTCGAGACAGCGTTGCAACGCTAGGGGTAGCGTTGCAATGTTGTGTTGGGATTTATGCCCTAAAGCCTCGTAATTAATGATTTATTTAATAATTAATAATAATTTTGATTATTTTATTTGCAATATAATATTATCCATTATATGAAAAATCCAAGGTTATTAGTGTAATCTTGAAGAGTATGTGTTTGACATACGAGAGGATAATTTTCAAGAAATAACCTAAAGGGTCATAGTATATGGATAAGGTTGGGTGCCTTATCCTGGTAACAATATTGATACGACCCACTTTGTAATAGTTACAAATGATTTGATCCAAATAGTTCATGTGGAGACAGGTGAGTGAGGGTATCTTATACAATGAGTTTGTATAAGACTGGACCACGAAATATTTAATTTCTCTTTATAAATCCGTTAATTGAGAAGATTAATATTTCATCAAGATGATCGTATGCGACTCGATCTTAATCTTGAGTGAGTTATGAACTCCTACCTGTGAGGGCTTGTCCTTTGGTTTGCATGGGTGAGAGTGGCTTTTGTAGCCGATTCAATATGCCTACCATTTTGGTGACTTGACCAAATAGGGAGCTGGGAACATAATCTCACAAGATGGAATTCATTCCTTCCCAGGATAAGTAGATGAGTAGTTCCCTTAAGTGCTGATTTCGGGACTTGAACAATGGGGCCCCACCCTCTCACTGGCCCGAGAGGGACTTAGTTTATAATTAGATTATAAATAGATTGTTCATTAGAGAATCAGTGATACTTAAGGTGCAAGATGTAATTATAGGGGTAAAATGAACTTTTGATCTAGTTGTAATTACGAACAACTCGTGAATGATCGACTTGCATGTAATGATTATATCTATAGACACAACTTGTCCTACAATGCATAAGAGTGCAACTCTAGGTCTATAGTGGAGTGACCTATAGTTAATGAATGAAAATTAATTAATTAAAGAGTTTAATTAATTAATTTTGTATCATTGGAGCTTATAATCTGTAGGTCCATAAGGTCTCCTTGCTAGCTCATAGTAACACTAAAAGATCAATTTAGTTGAAAGAAAAATTTGAAATGTTCAAATTAATATTTAATATATTATATATATTAAATATAAAAGAGGAATATATATTTATTGTATTTGATACATTAAATATTAAAATTTGAAATGTTTAAATTTAATATTTAATTTGAAGCGTTCAAATTAATATTTAATATATTAGATATATTAAATATAAAAGAGGAAAATATATTTATTGTATTTGATACATTAAATATTAAAAGAATTAATGTATATTTGATACATTAAATAAAATATATTTATAAAATTTGAATAAGATTCAAATAAATAAATATCGTAGGATATTTGAATGAGATTCAAATAAGTATAAGATATATTTTAATATATTAGATATTAAAATATAATATTTTAATTATTGCAAAAATTTACCCTTAGTCTCTATAAATTGGACCCATGGGTTGAGCCATTAGACATAACACACATCTTCTCAATAGAGAGAATTAGAGAATTCTCTTTAGACCTCTTCCTCTCCAATCCCTTGTGGATTTTCTTTCAAGAGGCTCCCACAAGCCTTGGTCATGTGTTCGAGTCATAGCTAGGAAGACTTTGTGGAAGAGATAAAGATCTGCCATAATATTCTTCATAATATTATTTTCAAGGTATATCTTATTTCAAAAATCCAATTTCGAAAAGGGGCAATTTGTTTTATTTCAAACTTCATTGCCAAATTTTAATTTTGAAAAATTGGAAGGTTCTTATTTCAGAAATCCAATTTCGAAAAGGGACTATTTGTTTTATTTCAAATTTCATTGCCAAAATTTACATTTGAAAAATTGGATAGTTCTTATTTCAGAATTCCAATTTCGAAAGGGGCAATTTGTTTTATTTCAATCTTCATTGCCAAAAACTTTGATTTTGAAAATTTTTTTATTTCAAAAACTTAAAAGACAATTCATTTTTGTTTCAAACATTCATTTTCAAGGGCCAATGCCAGAAATAAACTCAGTATCAATTAGAAATCCCAATTCAAGCTTCAAATTGAAAATTAACAAAAAAATTAAGGTCAAATTTGAAATTTAAACAAACAACATGTCAATTGAAGTTAAACAACAAATTATGGCCCAATTAAAAATTAAACAAAGAAAAATACTCCAATTGAAATTTAACACCTGCTATGAGTCAATGTGCTATTAAACACAATTTTGATACTGGTCAATTCAAAGATAATCAATCAAATAACCATGATTAATTGAAATTACACAACAATTCAATGGATAATTGAAATGACACCAACAATTCAATGGTTAATTTAAATTACACAAACAATTCAAGGTTAATTGAAATTTTAAACAGCAATTCAAGATTAATTAAAATTTAAACAACAATCAAGATTAATTGAATTTAAAACAATAATTCAATGGTTAATTGAAATTCAAACAACAATTCAAGGGCAAGTTGGGGAATAAACATGTAAATGGAGGGTCAAAAAAGGAAGTTAGAGAAGATATCCACCCACATCTCACCATATGCAAAAGGAACGAAGAGCGAGAAATGAAACGGAGTAGGGCATGCTCGGATGGTCACTGGAGAATCTCGTCGTCGTTCAGTTTGCCTACACGTCGTTGAAGATTCATCAGATAGTCGTCGGTAGTCTCTATTCATTACAGATGTTCGGGCGTGGGTTTGGTGTTGCCGTCAGAAGTTGCCGATGCTACTTGTTCATGGATGTTAAATTTGTTCACCAAAGGAGTTGGGGTTCGCGTCAGTCCAGATTTAATTCGCCAAAATGTTACAATGCGTTAGGGGAGTTGCATCGTCGATGGGTCACAAGGCAGTTCAACGACTTCGATGCCTTTCGCGAATCGAGCTGATTTCATTCGTGGGTTGTTCTCCAATCTGCTCCATTCGTGATCGAGGATTGCGGGTTCGAGGAACATCGAAAAATTGTGGTTAGAGTTGAGCGTCACCATATGAAATAGAAGTTGGTGGTGGTTGGCAATGGTGGTGAGGTTGGTTGAAGATGAAGGAAGAAGATGATGAAAATTGGTAGGGGTACCGTGACTAGGGGTGCGCAAAAACTAAGCCAAATCGATTGTTTCGATTCAGTTTTTTAATAAAATGGTGGGTTTCTTGATTTAACTTTTTAAAAAATCAAGTTTCTCAGTTCAGTCTTCAGTTTATTTCTTTAAAAATCTAAAAAAAAAAAAGAACCAAACCAATAGTTTTAATTAACTTAAAAAAACCTAAATTTAGCCCACCTCAAATGCCCCAAACCCAAAGCCCAAGGCCCAATTCCATTTTCAAACCCTAATCTCACATGCAACCTTATCTCCTCACAATCAACTTTATCTCCTCCCTCACTCCCTCTCTTTCTCCCCTCCCTTTCCCCCTCTCCTCTCTCCCTTTACCTCTCCTCCTTTCTCATTCAAGCATCTTTTCAAGCATGAATCCACCGCCCCTTTGTAGGCATCTCCTTCAAGCACCTCCTTAAACGTTCACTCATATTGTTACCACCATCTCTCTCTCACGGTCGTTTACCAGGGCCCCTTTGAAATTGTTGCTCATCTAGATTAATCCACTACCCCTTTGTAAATGTCTCCTTCATGCAACAATTCATGACCATTTACCACCACCACCATCTCTCTCATCTGGATTCTCGCAAGGTGTCCCTTTGACATCATTGCTCATTGTCACCGCTTCCCTGGTTTCATCTCCTCTCGCACTCGTCTCTCACTCTTTCTCTCTCTAAGTTTTAGGTTTTCCTTAGTATTTCATCTCCTCTGCACTTGTCTTTCACTATTTCTCTCACTAAGTTTTGGGTTTTCATTTGTTTTTCATCTCCTACCACACTCGTCTCACTCTTTCTCTCTCTCAGTTTAGGGTTTGTTGCTAGGTAAAATGTGAAAGAAAAAGTTGGTTAAAAACTTACCCGAACTGGTTGGAACCGAAACTGATTAGTTCGATTTTTAATCGAAATCGAGGAAAACAACGGTTTCTTCGGTTTAGAATACTCCAAAATTGATGTGTTTAGTTCGATCACCGATTTTGGTCAAAATCAGACCAAACCAAACCGTACATACACCTAACCATGATTGTGAGAGAGAAGATAGGGGAGATAGAGTGTCCCATTGAAGAGAGAGAGAGTATGGTTTTAAAGTTTAATTGAAGATTCGTGCAAAATATAGTTTTGGTCCATGAAATTTGAGGTTGATGTCTATTTGGTCCTTCAGGTTTCAAAAGATACATTTTAGTCCCTGAAGTTAATTTGATCGTTACTTGACTAAAGGAAAATGATGTGGCTGTTGCATTAATTTTGCAAGACCGCAAGTGCACGGGTCAAGTTTTAGTGTAGTGAGATAGAGTACAAGTGTCGTCCACAGGATTGAGTTATTTAATTCAATTAATTACCATGAATTTAACCCTCCAATTTTATTCAGAGATAAAAATCAAATGATGAGTTAAAATATGTGAAAGTGAAACAAGATAAAATTGAGACAATCAGGAGAAAGAAAATCTTAGAGACTAGACTTCACCTATTGAGCTAACAATTTAATTGAATGAAAGATGAACCAATGTATTACATGCCAAAAATCAAGAAGTTCAAATAACAACTGGCTCTATCAAGACAATTGAATCTCATGCACGATTTATAAGACTAATATATCTATCTAGCCTTTAATAAGCATGCACAGCATTAAGAACAAATTCTCTAATGATTTCTAGTAGAACTCTAGTCACTTTCATGCCACAATAACTACTAGTCATGCAATCGAAGTCAAATCTAAATTAATTTTTTTCAAGCATAAATTCAGATTAATGAGGGCAAATAAACTTTGATCAAGAGTTCATAGGCATTAATAAAACGATTGCATGAATAGGAAGAAATACAATAGTTCAAATCAGTCACATCAACAAATTATTCGGCCCAACGGCTCCATCTAGCCCTAAGGAAACAAATTTAGCTACTCATGGTCACTGTAACACTTCTAAAATTGCATACAAAACCAACGAAAATATTAAGTAAATGGTTTGAGATAGAACTAATGCGTCTTGTGAGCCTCGTCCCCATTGTAATATCACGATCTCGAACATTAAAACTCTCACTTGTGCTCCAAAGAATCTCCTTTCACGGTCCTCAAACTCAATTTTTGAAAATAGCTAAGTCTCTCCCCCTTGGCCCCCTCTAAATCGCATCAAAATCTCATATTTATAAACTTGGGACAGCGTTAAGACGCTGTCGCTGTGGACAGCGTCTCAACGCTGTGCCCTCATGCACGAATTAATTAAGGGAAATTGGGTAGCGTTGAGACGCTGTGGACAACGTCTCAATGCTACGGACGGAAAAATAAGCGTGCGGTCCCCTTCAGCGTTGAGATGTTGTGGACAGCGTCTCAACGTTGTCTTCATAGCATGCCTAGCTACATCATGGCAGCGTTGAGATGCTACTGGACAGTGTCTCAACGCTGCCCCCTCGAGTCTCAATGGTGCCTTTTCTTCTTCCTTTCTCTTAGTTATCCAATTCTTGCCCATTTTTGCCTCATTTTTGCCCTGTGGTTGTCTTCATCTCTGTTTTCTCTTTCAAATGCTTAATACCTGCAAAAGAAACAAATAAGGCGTGAAAATACTCAATAAAACATCAAAAATAGCAATAGTTAAACTATAAAAATAGCTCACAAAAGTGTGCTGTCAAATACCCCCAAACTTAACTATTTACTAATCCTCGAGCAAAACAATTGGGCACAACTTCTCTTGACTACTTATATTGGGGCTACTAACAACTCAAGCCTCAGAGATTTTGAAAAATAGAGTACTCACATAAAATCAAGATTTATGACTGAGATCTATCATCAAGGAGCTTTAAATTAATTCTATCATTCCTTACGTGTGTGTGTGCTAGCCTTCCCTAATCTGGTCTTCATAAGCCTAAACTTACTTTATGTGATCCTCAACTCATCTTCCCTCTACTCTGGCATAAGTTCTAATTCTCGAGTTTTCCTACAATCAAGTACAGTAATGTGCCATTAAGGTGCCTAGAATTTAGTTGAAACTCCCCAAAACTTGAATTTTTATTTATTAAGTGGACACTAGCTTTCACACATCCACTGTAGGGACCCATGCCTATGGCACTTTTACTCACAGGCGGTCCTAACTGGTCACAGCAGAGGTAGCTCTTTTTGTCCTTAAGAATGAAAACAACAAGATGATTGATTTTTTTTTTTTACACAATTAGGCATTATTTTTCTCCGAAATGTACATTACAACCCATCCTGCAAGTTAACCATTGAATCAGTTCTATATCCTTTCGAGGTGACAACAAGCATCTAGACCACATAACTCAAATCTAAGCCTTCAAAACTATGACTAGGAGGGTTATGTGCTCTAAATTTGTAAGGAACTCAAAGAATAAATTTACTTCTAACTCGAATCCAGAATTTAGTTGCAAACCTTGAATGAATGTGATTACTCGTAATTCATACTCAAATATCCTCATTGACTATCATAGTTGACGAGCACGAAAGCATAGTACATAATTTTCAACTCAGCTTAACATAATATCAAGAGATCAATAGAAAGGCTAAGTGAGATAAGTGTGTCATGTGAAGTTAAGTACAACCAAATATGATAAACACCCCCAGACTTTAAAGTGAGCATTGTCCTTAATGGAAATAGGAAAGAACAAAACCAACAGAAGTACAATAAAGAGAATAAAAGAAAAGATAGGGATGAAACGAGACTTCCCTGAACTCCAAATGATGGCCTCAGTCCTCGTCAGATGAGACATAAGGTGGCATGGGTGGGGGAAAGGAAGTATCGGTACCCGCGAAATGACGCATACACTCGTAAAGATGCTGGTGGTATGCCTCGGTGCGTCACTGATGGTGCAGAGCTCGACGTTCTTGCCTGTGATCCTGAAGCTGATGCTGACGAAATCTCTCCTCTAACGCATTCACTGCGGTGTACAAGCTCGGCAAGTCATGCTGAGCTGGTGGGTGGTGGGGACCGGCAGATCATCCGCGTCATGCTCATGCACCTCCTTCTGGTGATCTTCAGCTGCCTCCTTTTGTTGGTCGTCGTCAGGGAACCCAACGTCCCATCCTCGAAGCCCCATGATGAAATTCTTGTCCATGCATGCTTTGGGGTGAATCAACTCTTCGTCAAGGGTCCAAGTCACTCCAGCATTGCGGCACAGGGTAGTGATCAGAGAAGCATGGCCAAACCCACCAGTAGTGCTGCTCCGTCGGATATGGCGTATAGAATGGAAAATGACTTTTCCAATGTCAATGGATATCTCTGTGGCTATGGCAAATAGGAGGATGGCCCTTTCCTTGGTAACGTCACTCATATGTGCGATCGGCTGTAATTTAGCACAAATAAAGTTGTGACAAACTCGGTTGGTCACGGTGAGATCGGAGGTCTTAAATTTTATGACCTCACCGCGTCGAGTCATCCACGTAGCCCCGGGTCGGCCTAGTTTGACAATGATCTGTGCTGGATCAACATGCTCACTAGCATAAACATTATACTCATCCCTATCAAAATTAGGTAGCTGATAGTACCTGTTGATCGTGGCGACATCGAACGGGATTTTGTGACCTCTCACAAATGATTGGGATTCATCTACACGCATATTAACATAGAATTCTTTGACCACTACTACGATGCCAGCTTCAGGTTGCTAGACCAGCAACTCCCAGCCCTGTTGAATGATTGCGTAATGGAGCTGACGGTGATGACAGTCGTCAAGAACGATACCCCGTTCAAGAATAACTGATCGAGAAACCACATAACTATGATAGCGCTGGGCAGCTTCGTGATCCCTAAACCTATTAGCATCAAAGTCTTGGCGTGAAGATGAGGCAGATGAAGCGCGGGCCCTCTTCGAACTCATAATGGATGCTACAAGTATTTCAATGTTAGAAAGTGTGCTACCAAAGAATCATAATTCAAGAACAAATGAGTAACTTGAAAAATGGATAGAGTTTGCACCTGCCACTTTGAGTCACCACTACACATGCAAATGTTAACAATTCAGCAGACAAATCAAATCATCTATGTCGAGGTATTGTACATCTCACACTTCCCAAACCAATGCATACCCATATATCAACCCAAAAACTATGGATTTCACCCCCATATTTCAAGAATCACAGAATTTAGTTTCAATGGTTCTACCCCACAGTTCCACAAGAAGAGCAATTCGAAAGATAACCGAACTCACACTTTGTTTGAGCAAAGTAGCTCAACCATGTAATCAAAATTAGATGGCATACTCAATTAATTGATTAATGTATTAAAAAAAACATAAATTAGAGGTAAAATACCGAAGAAACTCGTTGAAATTAAGACTTGGAAGAAGAGCGGCAATACCCACGAATTGGAGCAAAAATCCACCTCCAAATGATGCCAAATATGAAAAATAAAGGGATTAGAGGGGAATATGTGAAAAAATGGGGAAGAAGGGAAAGAAATTGAGGGAGAAGAGAGGAAAAAAAGGGGAGGGGGGGCGAAAGTTAGGGCTCGAAAATGGCCCCCCCTAGCGTGAAAAACTGGGATTTAAAATCCCAGTTTTCGCTACAGCGTTGAGACGCTGAGGACAACGCTGTCCTTGCTGATGTTCAACCTGCAGTGTAGCGTTTCGACGCTACACAGTAGCGTCTCAACGCTACGATAAAGCCTTTTTTTTTGTTTTTTAAAAAAATAAATTAAGCACCCTTCTAAAGCACAAAAATTAGTAAAGCAAAAATTAATAATAATAAAAAGAAAAATCATAAGATAAAATAAATAAATAAATAAAAATAAATAAATAAATAAAATGAATTAAATAAACACGACCAAACTAGATGAACGGGTTAATTAAAATTTAAAAAAACGCGGGGATGAGAAATTGGGTTGCATCCCAATAAGCGCTTTGTTTAACGTCTGTAGCTAGATAACTCGTGTGTATCATTAGGGCTCATTTAGGAAGATGTTCTCCAAACGTCGTTTCTCGTCACCACAATAGTGTTTCACCCGTTGGCCATTTACTTTGAACGATCGTCCATTAGTAGCTTGCAGCTCTATGGCTCCGTACGGGAATACTTCTTTGACAGTGAATGGGTCGGACCATCGCGTCCTAAGCTTACTTGGAAATAACCTTAAACGAGAGTTAAAAAGAAGTACTTGTTGTCCAGGTGAAAAAATTTTGTTGTGAATCTGTTGATCGTGCCATCTTGCAGTTCTTTCTTTGTATAACTTGGTGTTCTCATATGCTTGACCTCTAAACTCCTCCATTTCATTTATTTGCAATAACCGTTGTTCGCCCGCTTATGAAGATCGAAATTCAATTTCTTGATGGCCCAATAAGATTTATACTCTAATTCTAAAGGTAGATGACACGCCTTTCCAAACACCAAATGATACGAAGATGTACCAATAGGAGTCTTGAAGGCAGTTCGATATGCCCAAAGTGCTTCATCTAATTTCAGAGCCCAATCCTTTCTATTAGTTTGAACTGTTTTCTCCAGAATCTGCTTGATCTCCCTGTTCGAAATCTCCGCTTGGCCATTTGTTTGTGGATGATATGCTAGAGAAATTTTGTGCTTAACCCCATATCTAGCAAGCATTGAATCAAACAATTTATTGCAGAAGTGTGAACCCTCATCACTAATAATGGCTCTTGGAATGCCGAACCTAGGGAAAATATGTTTGTGCAAAAATTGGACAACAACACAAGCATCATTCTTCTTAGTGGCAATGGCCTCTACCCACTTAGATACATAATCAACAACAACTAAGATATACAAATAATCATGGGACGAGGGAAAAGGGCCCATAAAGTCAATACCCCAAACATCGAATAATTCTACCTCAAGAATACGGGTCAGGGGAAATTCATGGAGTCGAGAAATGTTACCTGTCCTCTGGCATCTATCACAAGTCCGTACAAAAGTATAACAATCCTTAAAAAGAGTAGGCCAGTAAAAACCTGATTGCAACACCTTTGCAGTCATTCGTGTAGGTCCGAAATGTCCACCATATGGGGAAGAATGACAATCATGAATGATTTAAGCTACATCTTCAAGAGGTATGCGCCTTCTTATTAATTGATCTGAGCAAATCTTGAATAGTAAAGGTTCGTCCCAGAGGTAGTATTTCACACATGAAGGAATCTTTTCTTCTGCTGAGAATTCAAGTCCGGTGGCATGACTCCTCCTGCAAGAAAATTTACGTAATCAGCAAACCATGGTAATTTAGTTTGTACCTGATATAATCGTTCGTCAAGAAAATCCTCTATGATAGGAAAGGTTGGTTGATTGCTTTCATGTTCTATTCTAGACAAGTGATCAGCTACCACATTTTCACATCCTTTCCGATCTTTTATATCAAAGTCAAATTCATGTAATAAAAGAATCCATCTGATCAGGCGAGGTTTAGCATCTTTCTTGTCAAATAAATATCTAAGAGCTGCATGGTCAGTATGGACAGTTACTTTAGTCCCTAATAAATAAGGCCTAAATTTATCAAAAGCAAACACAACCTCAAGCATTTCCTTTTCACTGGTAGTGTAGTTTTGCTGTGCATTGTCTAGAGTCCTACTTGCGTAATAAATGGCCCTAAAGATTTTATCACGACGCTGACCTAATACTGCTCCTACAGCATAATCACTGGCATCACACATGATTTCAAAAGGTTGACTCCAGTCAGGTACAACAATAATAGGTGCAGAAGTCAACTTTTCTTTTAATAAATGGAATGCTAGCATGCAATCATCAGAAAATTCAAAAGTAGAATCTTTCTCAAGCAAATTACACAAAGGTTTTACGATTTTAGAAAAGTCTTTTATAAAGCGCCTGTAGAACCCTGCATGGCCTAAAAAAGTACGGACTCCATTTACATTTACTGGAGGTGGAAGTTGTTCAATCGCATAAATTTTTGCTCGATCCACTTCTAATCCATTTTCAGAGACTTTATGCCCCAACACTATACCTTCCTTAACCATGAAGTGGCATTTCTCCCAATTTAATACAAGATTGCTTTCTTGGCACCTCTGCAACACAAGAGCAAGATTATTTAAACAAGCATCAAATGAAGATCCGAAGACTGAAAAATCATCCATAAAAACCTCCATAATCTCCTCTATCATGTCATGAAAGATGGCCATCATGCAACGTTGAAAAGTGGCAGGGGCATTGCATAATCCAAACGACATTCTCCTGAAAGCATAAGTTCCATATGGGCATGTGAATGTCGTCTTTTCTTGATCCTCAGGTGCAATGGCAACTTGATTATACCCTGAATAGCCATCAAGAAAACAATAGCAAGGATAGCCAGCTAATCTATCAAGCATCTGATCAATAAAAGGAAGAAGAAAATGATCTTTTCTTGTAGCCTTATTCAACTTCCTATAATCAATGCAAACACGCCACCCAGTGACTGTCCTGGTCGATATGAATTCATTGTTTTCATTTTTTACCACCGTCATTCCCCCTTTCTTAGGAACAACCTACACAGGACTAACCGAAGAACTGTCAGATATGGCATATATAATACCTATATTCAAAAGTTTTAATACCTCAGACTTTACCACTTCCTTCATTGTTGGATTTAATCTCCTTTGGTGCTCGACTGATGGGCTAAAGGTATCTTCCATAAGGATTTTATGCATGACAATGGATGGACTAACACCCTTGATATCACTAATGAACCAACCTAAGGCAGACTTATGTGCACGTAAGATTTTTCCTCTTCTGAGTTATTTAAATCAGCAGATATAATAATAGGATAAGTAGAGGAGTCACCTAAGAATGCATAACGAAGGTGTGCAGGTAATTGTTTCAATTCCAATGTAGGGGCCTGATTCTCCTCAATTTTATGGACAGGTAATGACAACATTTTTTCAATCCTATATTTACCTATGGGTAACTGATCTAGTGCATTATAGTAAAAAGTAATTTCTTGATCTAATATCCCTAGGTTCTCAAAAACTAAGTTCAACATGCTTTTTTCAAGAGGATCCGCAAATAAAACTAACTCCCTAAAGTCATCCACAGTATCATCAACAATATTAATCATGTTACATGTACTAACCTCATATGGATACTTCATAGATTGGAATATGTTGAAGACGACTTTCTCATCCTCCACATGAAAAGTTAGTTTACCTTTGGGTACATCGATGAGAGCCTGTCCAGTTGTTAAGAAGGGTCTCCCCAGAATAATAGGTACCTCTGAATCCTCCTCCATGTCCAAGACAACAAAATCTGTAGGGAAGATAAATTTATCAACTTTAACTAAAACATCTTCTATAATACCTCTAGGGTACGTGATAGAACGGTAAGCCAGTTACAATGATATGGTAGTGGACTCCATCTCCCCCAGATCTAGTTTCCTGTAAATAGAAAAGGGCATTAAGTTAATACTGGCTCCTAAGTCACATAAAGCCCTCTTAACATAAATACTACCAATAGTGCAAGGAATAGTAAAACTCCCTGGATCTTTTAATTTCTGAGGTAGCTTTCTTTGTAGAAGTGCACTGCATTCCTCAGTTAAGTTGACTGTCTCATATTTTTCAAATTTCTTCTTTTGTGATAGCATCTCCTTCATAAAGTTCACATAATTTGGCATCTGTTCCAAAGCATATGCAAAGGGAATGTTAATATGAAGTTTCTTAAAAATCTCTAGAAATTTAGAGAATTGAGAGTCCAACTTTTTCTTTTGAAAACGTTGAGGGTAAGGAATTTTATTAGGCACAAAAGGAATAGTAGAGTTAAGATGCTTCTCTATTATGGAAGATGTTGCATTCTCCTCAGCTACTTCTTCAACATTGTCCTTTTCCTCAGTGATGAGTTGCTTTTCAAGATGCACTTGCTCAGGTTCAGCCAACTGTTTGCCATTCCTTAGGGTCACAGCCTTACAATGCTCCCTCGAGTTTACCTATGTGTCACTGGGAAATTTACCTTTTTGCATTGCATTCAAGGTGGACGCCATTTGACTGATCTGCACCTCCATGTTCTTGATGGCTTTCTCCTGGCTACTTACTGAATTCTCCAACTGATTTGTTCTATTTTCGGATTCAGTAATGAATGCTTCTAGAAAGTCCTCGATGGAAGGTTTCTTATCTTGTTGAGATGTTGATGCATAACCTGGAGGGGGCTGTAAAACATTCTTATTATTAGCATAAGAGAAGTTCTCATGATTGCGCAAACCTGGATGATAGTGGGTGGGTAATTTATTTTGCATCTGGTTTTCTCTGTATCCAAAATTCCTGTTGTTTACGTATTGAGCTTGTTCAATTTCAGGATCTTCACAGAATTGAGAATTGTTAGTAGCTGCAATCAAAGCAATGGATTGGGAATTTCCTGTTCCTGCCAGTTTGTTCAAAGCATTAGTTAGAGATGCCATCTGAAAATTTAGGGAACTTACCTCATCAATTTCATAAAGACCAGCCGCATTCTTCGAAGTTGACCGTTCAGATGGCCAGTTGTAACTAGTGGCTACCATGTCTTCCAGCAATGTACGAGCCTCTTCAGCTGTCTTGGAAAAGATAGATCCGCCAGTTGCTGCATCAAAAAGAGATTTATTACTACTAGTTAATATATTATAAAATAGTTGGATTTGCAACCAATCTGGGCATCCATGTTGTGGACATTTCCTCAGGAGGTCTTTGTAACGCTCCCAAGCCTCGAACATTTGTTCTTCTTCATGTTGTCTGAAGGTACCCATTTCTGTCCTCAACCTCATGTTCTTTGCAGGTGGAAAAAATTTGTTCAAGAAAGCTTAGGCTAATTCCTCCCAAGTAGTGATGCTTCCAGGGGGCACAGATTCAAGCCAATATTTTTCCTTATCCTGCAAAGAAAAAGGAAAAAGTCGGAACTCCATTCATTTTTATCGTACTACAAATTTCGATAAAGGATCTTAAGTGAGAGTTTGGATCTTCAGAGGGATGTCCTTTGAAAGAACTATCCCTGACCATTTGGATTAGGCCCGTTTTGATCTCAAAATTAGCATTAATGGGCACATGGACTATCCCAAGCTGTGCAGCAGGAAAAGTGGGTTGAAAGTAGTCTCGAATGGCCTTTGGTTCCTCCTGTTGTTCGGCCATAACCTCAGTTTTCTCCTTGCTCTCTCTTAATTTTCTTTTATAAGTTCTGTCAATTTCAGGATCAAAAAGAGCAAGATTACCTTCCTTATTACTTCGCATGCACAATTTACGCCCAAATAAAGCCACAAAATAAAACGCTCAAAAATTGAACACACAATAATACATAAAAAATTAATAAGCAAATAGAAAATAGAAAAAGACAACACGTATAAATACAGTCTAAAGGAAAACCGAATGGTTTCTTCACAATATCAAAAGAATTAAATAAACGCCAATCCCCGGC
This sequence comes from Trichosanthes truncata, assembly GCA_033996785.1. Classification (NCBI taxonomy): domain Eukaryota; kingdom Viridiplantae; phylum Streptophyta; class Magnoliopsida; order Cucurbitales; family Cucurbitaceae; genus Trichosanthes; species Trichosanthes truncata. Next base: position 26,827,155 of record JAWPNB010000004.1, on the reverse strand, counting down.
AACGACGCCGAAAACTTGTTGCATTAATTTTGCAAGACCACAAGTGCACGGGTCAAGTTTTAGTATAGTGAGATAGAGTACAAGTGTCGTCCACAGGATTGAGTTATTTAATTCAATTAATTACCATGAATTTAACCCTCCAATTTTATTCAGAGATAAAAATCAAATGATGAGTTAAAATATGTGAAAGTGAAACAAGATAAAATTGAGACAATCAGGAGAAAGAAAATCTTAGAGACTAGACTTCACCTATTGAGCTAACAATTTAATTGAATGAAAGATGAACCAATGTATTTCCATGCCAAAAATCAAGAAGTTCAAATAACAACTGGCTCTATCAAGACAATTGAATCTCATGCACGATTTATAAGACTAATATATCTATCTAGCCTTTAATAAGCATGCACAACATTAAGAACAAATTCTCTAATGATTTCTAGTAGAACTCTAGTCACTTTCATGCCACAATAACTACTAGTCATGCAATCGAAGTCAAATCTAAATTAATTTTTTTCAAGCATAAATTCAGATTAATGAGGGCAAATAAACTTTGATCAAGAGTTCATAGGCATTAATAAAACGATTGCATGAATAGGAAGAAATACAATAGTTCAAATCAGTCACATCAACAAATTATTCGGCCCAACGGCTCCATCTAGCCCTAAGGAAACAAATTTAGCTACTCATGGTCACTGTAACACTTCTAAAATTGCATACAAAACCAACGAAAATATTAAGTAAAGGGTTTGAGATAGAACTAATGCGTCGTGTGAGCCTCGTCCCCGTTGTAATATCACGATCTCGAACGTTAAAACTCTCACTTGTGCTCCAAAGAATCTCCTTTCACGGTCCTCAAACTCAATTTTTGAAAATAGCTAAGTCTCTCCCCCTTGGCCCCCTCCAAATCGCATCAAAATCTCATATTTATAAACTCGGGACAGCGTCTCAACGCTGTACCCTAATGCACGAATTAATTAAGGGAAATTGGGTAGCGTTGAGACGCTGTTCGGACGGAAAAATAAGTGCGCGGTCCCCTTCAGCGTTGAGATGCTGTGGACAGCGTCTCTACGTTGTCTCCACAGCATGCCTGGCTACATCACGGCCCCCTCGGGTCTCAATGGTGCCTTTCCTTCTTCCTTTCTTTTAGTTATCCAATTCTTGCCCATTTTTGCCTCATTTTTGCCCTATGGTTATCTTCATCTCTGTTTTCTCTTTCAAATGCTTAATACCTGCAAAATAAACAGATACGACGTGAAAATACTCAATAAAACATCAAAAATAGCAATAGTTAAACTATAAAAATAGCTCACAAAATTGTGCTATCAGTGGCACGTTGATGTAGCAAATTTTGAATGAGGTTAAGAATTTTATTAATTTTATATTATTTTTTTAAAGATTGCATGGCTTTTTCTTTCTTTTTTTACTATCTCTTCCCTTCTTTCTCTCTCCCCTTCGTTCTTTTTATTATTCTTCTTCCTCATTTTCTTCATCTTCTCTTGCGGGTTTCTAACTCTATGCATCTGGTAGTTTATTTTCTTTATTTTTCTTTTTCTTTTTGAATGTTTTCCTGAGTTAGACCTATTTTAATCCGAAATAAGCACAATCCTAATTTCCCACTTCTAGAGAGAGAAAGTTTGCTAGAGAGACAAGACAGAATCAAGTGAGACTTTTAGAGGTAGAGTTCCAGGGCTCAACGAATTACCCAATTTCCATTGGATTGATTGGAATTTGCAGCAACAATTAGATTTTCCTTTTTTTCCCCCTATTTAGTTGCTTTTTCCAATTTGTTTCTAGGTTTCAAAAATTGTCTATGTGTTTCCAAGTTATGGTTTTTGCAAACCCCAAAAAGGGTTCAATATGTGGTAAATTTCTTGGATTTTCATTTATATGGACATTCCTCATTTCTGTATGGGAGAATTTTGAGTTTTAGTTTTCACATCTATGAAGCTTTGGTTGGGATTCTTCCCTTCTTGATGTGAAACAGAATGTAAGTAAAATGAAAAATGCACAAAGTTACAAATCATGGAGGGTTGGGTTTAAAGTTACAAACCCATATACATAAAGAAGAAAAAAAACAGATGCATAAATCCATATTCATCGGAGAAGAGGAAGAGAATGAGGAAAAAGAGGAAGAAAAAGAAGGGGAGAGAGAGTAAAAGAGAGAGTAGAAGAGAGAGTAGAAGAGAAAAGAAAAAAAAAGCCAGATAACCTTTAAAAAATAATATAAAATAATAAAATTCTCCACCTTATTCAAAATTTTCCACATCAACGTGCCATATCATTTTTTGTTAGTCAACTAACGGTCAAATTAACTTCAGGGACCATTTAGAATTATTTTCCAAACTTTAGGGACTAAAATGTATCTTTTGAAACCTTAGGGATTGAATAGACATTAACCTCAAACCTCATGGACCAAAAGTGTATTTTTCTCTAAAGATTTTGACCCATAAATTGCCCCACTTTCCTTTTGCAAGGAAATCTGGGAAGATTCCGTGAGTTTAGTTGTTTTGGGTGTTGAAACAAGTTTAGAGCTCCAGCATTAAGTTTGATGAAGCATAAGTTCACCCCTAATTCAATCCCCTTTTTACTGCCTTGGTTTAAAACGTGTGTTACTGTCTCTACTATCTTTTTAGCTATTCAAGCATACTTTTGAGCATTTTGTTTACTTTATGTCATTTAAGTTTAGTTGCACAAATTTATGTTGGTTACCTATCACCTCACTAAACCCAACCCAAGCATTGTAAATTTCATATAACTAATCCCTGAGGAGAACGATACAAAATATACTTATCACTTGCTACATTAGACTGTGTACACTTGCACATTAGGAGTGTTTTTATTGAAAAATTCCATTCACTCTTCTAAACAACAAGTTTTTGGCGCCGTTGCCTGGGATTAGTGAAATTTTTACTTTGTTTAAGTTGTTTTTAGTGATTTTGAGCTGCAAGAAAGGTCTAACTGAAGTGATTTCTCTATTTTTGTAATTGTGCATGAATGACTTTCCAGGTGTAGAATTTTTTTTGGATCCTAAACCTAAGAGAACATTCCATAGAAGAATGAGGGTTCAAAGGGAAAGAATGGAAGATTTATGTGGAGGCCACTTAGATCCTAACAATCCTCAAAATAACCCTGAAAACCAGCAACAAGATCCTAGAGGACTTAGACCACCTTTAGTTGAACCTCAGGCTATGGTTCCTGCTAATGTTATTGTCTTAGCAGATGACAGAGAGAGACCCATTAGGACATATGCCAATCCCTTGGTTGATGAGTTAAATCCAAGGATAATTAGACATGAAATTCAAGACTCTACTTTTAAGCTTAAACAAGTCATGTTTCAAATGCTCCAAACCATAGGTCAATTCCATGGATTACCATATGAGGATACTCATTTTCATTTGAAATGCTTCCTAGGGGTTAGTGATTCTTTTATCATGCCCGGAATGTCTGAGGATGCCCTAAGGTTGAGTTTGTTTCCTTGCTCCCTTACAGATGCAGCCAAGACATGGTTGAATGCACTTCCTCAAAGGGCAGTGGACTCTTGAAACACTCTTGTTGAAACATTCCTTGTTAAATACTTCCCACCTACTAGGAATGCTAGATTTAGAAATGAAATTGTGGCTTTTCAACAAATTGATGATGAGACCTTGAGTGAGGCATGGGATAGATTCAAATAATTGATTAGGAAATGTCCTCACAATGTACTACCTCATTGTATTCAAATGGAGACATTCTACCATGGGTTAAATACAACCACTAAGCAAGTTGTGGATGCTTCAGCTAATGGAGCTCTTTTATCAAAGACCTATAATGAAGCCCATGAAATCCTTGAAAGGATATCATCAAACAACTGTCAGTGGACTGATTCAAGAAGTAACTCGGGTAAGAAAAACAAAGGAGTTTTGGAGTGGATGCCTTAACTGCAATAAAGGCCTAAATCTCATCCATGGCCAACATGCTGAAGAATTTAACTGTGGGAAATATGGCCCAAAATGCTCATCATGTACAGAATGCAGTTGTTGTAAACTAGGTAAGTACAGACTCTTATGTTTACTGTGGTGAGGGCCATACTTTTGAATTTTACCCCAACAATCCGGCTTCAGTCTGCTACATTGGAAACCAAAACCAACAGAGAAACAATCCTTACTCTAATACCTACAACCCAGGTTGGAGGAATCACCAAAACTTTGCTTGGGGAGGTCAAGGAAGTAATTCTCAAGCCCCTCAAGTATAGCAAAAAGTGAATTACCCACCAGGTTTTGGGCATCAAGGTTACCAAGCCTTTGACAATTAACAACCCATGCCTTGACAGCATCAAAAAGCAATTCCCCCTCAACATATTCCAGGTACATCTCTTGAGAGCTTGATGAAAGAATATATGGCAAAAAATGATGTTGTTATTCAAAGTCAGTAAGCCTCATTGAGAAATCTGGAATTGCAAATGGGTCAACTAGCTAATGAGCTAAGGGCAAGGCCTCAAGGTAAGCTTCCCTCTGATACTGAAAATCCAAAAAGAGAGGGGAAAGAGCAAGTGCAGGCCATAGAGTTGAGAATTGGAAAGCCATTAGTAGAGGAAGTAGAGGTTAACAAGAGAAAACAGAAAGTGAAAGACACTGTTGTCCAAGTTGAAGAAGAAAAGAAAAAAGAGCAGTTGGAACCTAAAAAGATAGAGAAAGATGAGGAAGTTGAGATACTACCTATAGTTGAATTTTCTAAAGAAAAACAATGTGTAGCTATCCCCATTCTTGAGTTTAAACCACCTCCTCCACCTTTTCCTCAAAGGTTGAGAAAGAGAAAAGAAGAAGCTCACTTTGAGAAGTTCATGGACATTTTAAAGGAAATTCATATAAACATACCATTGCTGGATGCTTTGAGGCAAATGCCTACTTATATGAAATTTCTTAAAGATGTGCTGACAGTAAGAGAAAGGTTTGAGGAATTTAAAGTAGTATCCTTAAACAAAGAGTGTAGTGCCATTTTGAAAAAAAAATATCCCAAACAAGGAGAAAGACCCTGTATCTAGTATGTTTCTATTGGAGGAAAGGAACTTGGAAGAGCTTTGTGTGACCTAGGAGCTAGTATTAACCTTATGCCCCGATCCATTTACAAGAGATTAGGCATATGTGAGGCTAGACCCACAACTATCACTCTCCAATTAACTGATAGGTCCATAACCCACCCTGAAGAAAAAATAGAGGACATTCTAGTTCAGGTGGACAAGTTCATTTTCCCTACTGATTTCATCATCTTAGATTATGAAGTAGACAAAGAAGTGCCAATAATCTTAGGGAGACATTTCCTAAAAATAGGGAGAACAGTGGCGGATGTTTATGAAGGAACCATTACTTTGAAAATGAATGTTCAACAAGTAAAATTCAGCATCTATGACACGATGAAGTATCCCCCTGATTTGGAAGAATGTTATGTGATTCAGGTGCTGGAAGAAGTAATCAGTGAGACTGCTGAGCAAGAATTGTTGGAGCATCACAGTCAAATTTTTGGACGGATTACTAGGAAAAACTTGGAATTTTGTGAATTAAAAGAGGAGTGTGAAAACTTGGCTGAAGTAACTAGCTTCCAAAGAGTGTTTTGAGTCTTTAGATTTGGGGGAGAGGAAAACACCACCCATGCAACCATCTATAAAAGACCCTCCCACCCTCAAGCTAAAGTCTTTGCCAAACCATTTAAAATATGCCTTCTTGGGAGAAAGAGAGACATTGTTTGTTATCATGTCAGCAAGTTTATTGCCTAAGGATAAGGAGATGTTGTTGAACCTATTAAAGCAACACAAAAAGGCCATAGGTTGGACTTTGGCTGATATCCAAGGTATAAACCCTTCCTTTTGCATGCATAAAATTAATTTGGAGGAAGAAAACTTCAAGTCTATTGAGCAGCAAAGGAGACTTAATCCAACCATGAAAAAAGTTGTCAAAAAGGAAGCAATTAAGTGCCTTGATGATGGTATCATATACCCTATAGCTGATAGTAGTTGGGTTAGCCCTGTCCAATGTGTACCAAAAAAAGGTGGGATGACAGTTGTGACAAATGAAGCAAATGAGTTAATTCCCACTAGGATAGTGACTGGGTGGAGAGTGTGCATGGACTATAGGAGGCTTAATAAAGCCACTCGTAAAGATCACTTTCCCTTACCCTTCATTGACCAAATGTTGGATAGGCTAGCTAGCCAAGCTTACTATTGCTTTTTGGATGGGTACAGTGGCTATAATCAAATCACAATAGCTCCCCAGGATCAAAAGAAAACCACTTTTACTTGCCCTTATGGGAGTTTTGCCCTTAGGAGGATGCCTTTTGGTCTTTGCAATGCCCCTGCTACCTTGCAAAGGTGTATGATAGCTATTTTTTCTGATTTAGTTTAGAATATCATGGAAATCTTCACAGATGACTTCTCAGTCTTTGGGGAGTCCTTTGAGGCTTGCCTTGTGAAATTTGGGAAAAGTGTTAAAGAGATGTGAAGAGACTCATTTGGTTCTAAATTGGGAAAAATGTCAATTTATAGTGAGTGAGGGCTTTGTATTAGGCCATAGGATTTCAGAAAAGGGCATTGAAGTGGATAGAGAAAAAGTGGAGATTATTGAGAAACTTGAGCCACCAACATCGGTTAAGAGCATAAGGAGTTTTTTAGGTTATGCAGGTTTTTACAGAAGGTTTATCAAGGATTTTTCTAAAATATCCAAGCCTTTGTGTACTTTTTGCAAGCAAACAGACCTTTTGAATTCAGTTATGAATGTTTAGCTACTTTCAAGGCTTTAAAAACTGCTTTAACCACAACCCCCATCATGTCAGGACCTAATTGGCAATTGCCTTTTGAGGTTATGACTGATGCAAATGATTATGCAGTTGGAGCCATGTTGGGTCAAAGGCATGGGAAGCTAATCCATCCTGTATATTATGCTAGTAGAACTCTCAATGATGCTCAGTTGAATTACACAACTACAGAAAAAGAGTTTCTAGCCATTGTGTTTTCCCTTGAGAAATTTAGAGCTTATTTGGTTGGAACTAGAGTCACCATTTTCACTGATCATGCTGCTATCAAATACCTTTTGGCTAAAAAAGAGGCAAAGCCTAGGTTGATTTGGTGGGTGTTGTTCTTGCAAGAGTTTGATGTGGATATTAAAGATAGGAAATGTTCTGAGAATCAAGTAGCAGACCATATCTCTAGGCTTGAACCAGCAAACACAATGCCTCAGCAATCTGAAATCAAAGATGAATTCCCTGATGAGCAGCTTTTTATAGTAGCTCAAGTTCAGGCAGTTGAAATTCCTTGGTATGCAGACTTTGCAAACCATGTAGCCAGTGGTATTCTACCTTTGGATTTGACAAGGCAGCAAATGAAAAAATTTATTCATGACTCAAAAGCTTATTTTTGGGATGATCCAACATTTATAAGTAATGTGTTGATGGGCTTTTGAGAAGCTGTGTTGCTGAATGTGAAATTCATTCTATCTTGGAACATTGCCATGCTTCAACTTATGGAGGTCATTTTGGTGGCTAAAGGACAGCAGCCAAAGTGTTTCAATCTAGATATTATTGGCCTTCAATCTATAAAGATGCTCACATATTTAGTAAGGCTTGTGATAGGTGTCAAAGGAAAGGAAATATTGGGAAAAGAGATGAGATGCCCCTCGCATACATTCTAGAAGTGGAGTTGTTTGATGTTTGGGGGATAGACTTCGTGGGCCCATTTCCTCCTTCAAAAGGGAACCTATATATTTTAGTGGTTGTGGATTATGTCTCAAAATGGGTTGAGGCAATGGCTTGTCTAGTGAACGATGCCAAGACAGTCATGAGGTTCTTGCACAAGCATATCTTCACTAGGTTTGGAACTCCTAGAGTTCTAATAAGTGATGAAGGGTCTCATTTTGTGAATAGGGCAATGAATTCCCTCTTGTTTCTAAGTATAATGTCAAACATAAAGTCTCCACTCCATACCACCCACAAGCTAATGGGCAAGTAGAGATTTCTAATAGGGAGATTAAGGGAATCCTTGAAAAAGTAGTGAATCCTAAGAGAAAGGATTGGTCATTTAGGTTGGAGGATTCCTTGTGGGCATATAGGACAGCATTTAAGACTCCTTTAGGTATGTCTCCCTATCGAATTGTTTATGAAAAAGCTTGCCATTTGTACCTAGAGCTTGAGCATAAGGCCTTTTGGACATTAAAGGAACTAAATCTGAATAATGCAGCAGCTGAAGCCCTCAGAATGCTACAGCTTAATAAAATGGATGAGTTTAGACATCTTTCCTATGAAAATGCCAAAATGTATAAGGATAAAACCAAGGCTTGGCATGATAGGAAAATAGTGCCTAAACAGTTTGAAAGAGGGCAAAGGGTTTTGTTGTATAATTCAAGGTTAAAATTATTCCCTGGAAAATTAAAATCCAAGTGGTATGGCCCCTTTACTGTCATGGAAGTTTTTCCTCATGGTGCTTTAATAATTAGAGATGAAAAAGATGGAAGGGAATTTAAAGTCAATGGTCAAAGGTTGAAGCATTATTGGGGGGAAGAATTTAAGAGGAGTATAGCCTCAAGGAGGCTGCTAAACAGTTGAGCTGAGTTGAAAAAAAATAAATAAATAAAGGAGTTATGTTTAATTGTTGCATTTCAATCACTCCCATTTGATTTTTGTTTAGTTTCTCTCGTTTGCTTTACCTTTTGTTTGCTTAAGCTCTAATAAATTTTTTTTTATAGGTAAGTCTAGAAGCAACAGAATTTCAGAGCATTAAATAAAAAAAAAGTAGAATTTTTCAATCAAAGATTGGACATTTTAAGAAAGAAAAGAAAGGACATGACATAAAGTTGTATTGCACAGCTCGAGAATTGCATGCAAGAAGGTTGCTGGAGTTTTTTAAGCAGAGGCAAAGGTCTGAAAAGAAAGGGTTGTACTGTTGTCAGTCTTCTTTTTTTTTAAAAAAAAAAAAGAAAGAAAAAAACAGGCTGTTAAAAGACAAAATAGAGGATTTGGGTTGATTTGAACTGTGCCTACCATTAATGATACTCTTTGCAAACCCTTGTCCTTAAATTGGGAGCCATACAAGTTGTTTCTTCATCCTAAAATCGTAAGTAAAGAAAGTGTTGAAGCCAAAACTTTGTGAAAAAAATGGCTCCTGCCAAAACACGAGGAAAGAAAGCTAAGGAAGTTGAGGTTGTTGCAGCTTCAGAAGATCATGACAATCTAGAGAATAATGAAGTGTCTTTGTCTTCCCACTCAAGGCCTAAGTCATCTAGAACCTCCGAATCTAAAGGCAAAAAGAAGGTGGTTGAGGAAGAACCAGTTGAAGAACATGAAGAACAAGGTGAAGAAAATGAGGAGTTAAATCAAGAGCCATATGATATCTCATAACCTAGCAGCAGGATCTCAAGGAGAAAAGGAAAATAGCCATATCAAAGTCGAAAGAATTCTCAAAAGGAATGGTTTATCAATGAAAAAGCACGTTTGAGGTATGAAGAGTTGAAAACAAGAGAGCTTTTTCTCAAGAGAGGCTTTGCTACACCTTTGGATTAACTGCCTCTATTCAGAAGAGCTAACATAATTAACCACGGTTGGGAGTTATTTTGCCAACAACCGAAGCCAACAATTGTGCCATTAGTGAGGGAGTTTTACTCCAACATTGATGAAAAATCACAATTCCAAGTACATGTTAGAGAAAAAATGGTGGATTGGTCTCCAACTGCCATCAACAATTTGTTCAACCTCCCAGACATTCCTCATGCCATTTATAATGAAATGGAGGTGGAGCCATCTGCAGCTTATTTAAATGCAGTTGTGAAGGTGGTAGGAGTAAAAAGTGCACAATGGATGGTGTCTCACACTAATTCAAGGTCATTTCAAGTTGCCTACTTAAATGATGAGGCAAATGTTTGGTTGTCCTTTGTTAAGAACAGGCTAATCCCTATATCTCATGACACTACTATATCTAGGGATTGAATTTTGCTCACTTTTTCTATCCTCAAAGTGCTAAGTATTGATGTTGGACGGATTATAGCAAGGGAGATTCAAAGTAGTGCTAAGAAAGTTGCGGGGAAGTTTTTTTTCCCAAATACTATCACAATGCTTTGCTTAAAGGCAGGAGTTCATTTCCAACCATCTGAGGAGATGCTGAGTGATCAAGCAATGTTTGACATAGCCACTATTGAGAGGTTAAGCAAAGGTGAAAACAAAGGAAAAGGAGGTTTAGTTGTGGAAATAAACAGAATGCTGGAGCAGCAAGATCAGTTGATGAAGAGATGGGAATATTCTGACAATCAGTAAAGAACATATTGAAACTATGCTAAAAGCAGGGATATCTATATCAAAAAGGCCATGCAAGCCAATTTTTTCAAGCCCTATGTTGCCTTCCCTGATTTTGTGTTGAATCCATGGAATTCATCATCACTAGGTGGAGAGGCAAAAGAGGATGAGCAAGAGAATGTGCATGGAGATGAAGATTGAAGAGAAAAGGGAAGTTTGTGTTCTTTTGTGTAGTTGGCTGTGAAATAATTGTTGATGTCTGTTCTTGTTAACTTGCCATGTTAATGCTTGTTTTATGTTGTTTTAGTTTAAGTTAAGTAGTTAGTGGTTAGGTTAGTTTGCCTTGATTTGTTTTTGGTTATGTTGCTTTTGTAATCTGAATCCTTTCTTATAGTTGCCTGAATAATGAATCTGGAAGAGAGAAAAAGAAAAGAAGGTTGTAAGTTTTTGTTGTTGCCACCTTATTTAGATGAAATCAATAGTTCTATAAGGTATGTTCTATTTTTTTTTCTTCATTATTATGATGAGCTTAACTGTGCTTAAAGCCCTTGCCATAATTCTTTAATTCTAAGCTAATGGTTGTAGCAAATTTGTGTGCCCCTAGCTTGCTAGCTGCCAATTCTTGAAAATTTGCTCCATTAAACTTAGATTAAGAAGTTTTGTTGTTCATTGTCTTTAGCTTCTGTTTTAAAAATAAGTTTGAGGGACATCTTACCTTGCTTCTTCACTCATTGGGAACAATGAGCAATTTAAGTTTGGCGGTAAGGTATCCTTGGTAAAAAAAAAATTGTATTAAGAGTTATCACTCCTAGGAGCACTCCTCTTCTCTTTAGGACTCATGCCTCCTTCTAGCTGGTTAAAAAAAATCAAAGAAAAAAAAGAGAGAAGAAGAAAAGAGAATGATGTATGGGAGTTATTCCTTTACCCAAGTTGCCTATTAAATCAGAGCTGGACATGATACCCATATTTATCTTTGAGTTGAACAGTCAAGGGGTATGAATATGCTTTGGCATCCCAATTTAGTAGCAGAACTCATTGTTAGGCAACCTTCATCACAAATGTTGGTGCTTAAATCGAAGGTGCTTATTACAAAAAGGGTTCTCTCTAATTTATTTATTTATTTTTAGTAAAATAAGTCTTTATCTCAAAAAGAAAAAAAGAAAAAATGAGATTTAGAGCCTAGTGTATTAGGTTTCTCATTGCTTAGGTGAGTTGCATCACCAATGTGGCCATTCTAAGAACTAAGGAGAAATCTACACAAGGTTAAGTGGCAATGAGAAACCTAAGGGAATGAATGTTTGCCTACTTTAGTACAAGGTTACCCTTGTAGGATTCTTAAGAGTGGTAGCTCTTGAATAAGCTGGTTTTGAAAAAGAAAATTGGAAGAAGCTGAATACAGTAGAACTCGTTCTCCCTTTTATGAATTTAAGGGGTGCATAGTGAATTCAAAGATGGATTAGGTGGTAGTTGAGATGTGGGGTTGTGTTCGGAGTGAACCTACCTTTGGTTTAAGAGGGAAAGAATTGTGATGAGTTTTGTGGAAGCTGAGCTTTGATGACAAACTTGAAAAAAAAAATGGACTACTATATCAGTAACTATTTTTGTCATTTGAATGCATGACCATTCTTTCTTGTGTATAGTTGGTGGTTGTTGTTTCAATGTGAGATTAGGCTGATTAAGCATTACTTAAGGACGAGTAATGATCTAAGTTTGGGGGTTTGTTAGCTTTTAGAATAAGAGCTATGATTGAGCTTTTAATGTGATTATTTCATGATACCTTATGCATTTTTACTATTTTAGCTTTTAGAAACCCCATGATTTGGTGCTTCCATGTATTAATTGTCACAAAGTAATTGTGAAGTACCTTTAGGCCATTGAAGTGCATTTCCTTGTTGAATTAAATTACTTTTGACCTTACAGGAGCTTTTGGTAGGTTGAAAATGGCTAAGTGTGGGAAGCTAAGCTTTGGAGTACTGGAGCTATACAAATGTTGAAGGATCAAGCTAGCTGGAGCATTTTCTGATAGCAGATTACAGATTAGGCACGTGTGAGATAGTTCATTAATTGAGTTGGACAATTTTTCGCCATGTGAGTTATTGAGAACCAATGAAAAGCTGCCATACCTCCTTGCCTTGTCTATTCAACCCTTATTTCAATAAGGAAGGGATATAAAAGCTTGCTTTACCGTTTAGGGTAGGAGAGAGACAACTTTGGAGAGATTTTCGAGAAAGGAGAAGAATACCTAAATTAGGAGGTGTTCCTCTTCTGGAAGGGAGCTGGAACCATCAAGGAAGAGCTATTGGAGCTTTCCCCATCTGTTATTTCTCCTTTTCCTTTTCTATTGTACTGTTTTACATTGTAACTAAATTATGTTAGGAGTTTTAATAACTGTTTTATTGCTTTCTTTTATGCTTAGTTTGAACTAATCACCCTTGGGGTGAGAATTAGGAGATTTTATGTTGATTCAAGTTTAATGAAGGAGTAATTTCTTGTAATTTCTTCACTCTTATGCTTTGTGTTTTACTGTTTAACTGAGATTTATTTGGCCACCTCATCCTAGCATTGTTTATTCCAACTTGAGAAAGGGAAGAGTAAACCGATTTCAAAGCATAATACTAATTCTGATTAAGAGCTTGCTCTCAAGTGATTGAGGAGATTAGGGATGTTACTCACCTAATGTTTACAGCTAGGAGCTGATTAAGGTGTTTAATGGGAATTAATCATCCATTTGCAAGGAAATCTGGGAAGATTCCGTGAGTTTAGTTGTTTTGGGTGTTGAAACAAGTTTAGAGCTCCAGCATTAAGTTTGATGAAGCATAATTTCACCCCTAATTCAATCCCCTTTTTACTGCCTTGGTTTAAAACGTGTGTTACTGCCTCTACTATCTTTTTAGCTATTTAAGCATGCTTTTGAGCATTTTGTTTACTTTATGTCATTTAAGTTTAGTTGCACAAATTTATGTTGGTGACCTATCACCTCACTAAACCCAACCCAAGCGTTGTAAATTTCATTTAACTAATCCCTAAGAAGAACGATATAAAATATACTTATCACTTATTGCATTAGACTGTGTACACTTGCACATTAGGAGTGTTTTTATTGAAAAAATTCATTCACTCTGCTAAGCAATAGTGAGGAAGATTCTCAGATTGTTGCCTAAAAGCTGGGAAGAAGCTAAAGTGACAACAATTCAAGAAGCTAAGGACCTCTCAAAACTTCTATTGGAGGAGCTCACTGGATCTCTCATGACACATGAGATAATTATGAAGGGAGCTCAACATTAAAATCTACTCTCATCCAAGAGGACTCTAAAAGAAAAGATGAATTAAAATATGAAGAATTCATCTACCTGATGAAGAAGTTGAAGAAGTACTTCAGGAAGAGAAACTTCTCCAAGAAGAACAACAGTCAAGAATGGTAAAGGATGAAAGATTAATTGAGACTATAACATCTGCTATGAGTGCTAAAAGCCTAAAAATGTGAAATATGATTGTCTTTAATGAAAATCATCTTAAAAAAAGAACAAGAAGATCATGAAAGTGATGAAAGCGACTCTAATTAAAGTGTTAGCAGCTAACCTATGTTTTATGAATTTTGGAGATGAAGACGACGATGATGAGGTAAGTCTTGAAAATCTTACTTTTGATGAGCTTATTGATGCTTATAATGAGATTAAGAATGCATTTGAAAAACTAGATAGTAAATACATGTCTCTTAGGAAGAAAAATCTTAGGTTAGCTCATGAGAACAATGACTTATTATTTGAGCTAGATAATCAAAAAGAGGAAAATAAGAATTAAGAAAAAGTTTTATTTTATCTAAGTCAAATTTGCATGCTTTAAAAGATGAGTATAAAATATTAGAAGAGAAAAATTAAAATATATCCTTGATAACACTGTAAAGTGCTTTATGGCTTTATTTCATGATAGTTTAGTTACTCTCACGTGCTTATTTGTCTATTTTGTATGATTTGAGCAAATTGGAATCATTTGGAAGACTTTAGATGAATCAAGCTTAAAAAGGGAGCAACTTGGACTTGATTTGGGCAATTGAGTTGAGAGAAGAAGGATGTCAAGCCTTAAACCCTGAGAGGAAAGCGTCTAAATGCCAATTTGGGCTTCAAGACGCCGTTGCATGTTGAATTCAAGCTTGAATACCCGAAGGAGTAGCATCTAGACGCTAGCCAAAGTGAAGAATCGAGGCTCACTCAATGTTGCGAGGAGGCTAGGCTCGACGCTAGTAGCGTCTAAACGCTACATCAATTCTCGAATTTTTTTTCTTATTTGTAAAGGGTAGCATTGCTACCCTTGGCGTCTAGATGCTTCGCCTATTATAAATACTTCCTTTTCTAGGGAAATTCGTGCCTCAATTGTGTAGACTTCTTAGAGAGTGTTTTTAGAGCTTTTCTTCCTTTATTTTACATTCCCTTGTAATCAATCAAACCTAGTGTTGAACTCTAGAGATATCGTCACAATGTGCAGCTAGACTTCACGTTTCTAACTTAGAGGTCGATTGTTGTCCAATTGTGATGTTGTGAGGCTTGAACTTTATTGTAATTTTCTTTTTAATGCAAGTATTCTTTGATTCATATTCTTGATTTATGAGCATGTATCTTTCATTAAATCGACGCCTTGATCATTGTGTATGCTTGGTTCCTATTCATGATGCATGATCCGTAATCGTCGTGCTTGATTGAACATAGTAGCATTAGGATTATTACATGTCTGCGTCTTTGTGGCTTTTCGATAATTACATAGCTTGCATGTTTAATTCTAGGAGTTAAATAAATAATTTGGTTAGGTTGCAGCTATTTCACCTAATTCGTTTATCTTGGTCTTTTCTAAAGTGCTTAATGCCTTTATCTAAGCAATATGGAACAGTATCGTGCCCAGTCTTTTAGGTATTTAGTATTGACTATGAGGCTTTATTAGAGTCAATTACTCTAGGGAACTCATTGCTTGTTTAGGATTTTCCTAATAAGTTGACCAAGCATTTTCATAATTAAGTTTGCATGTTTTGAATGCCTGTGATTGATATTTCCATTGGATACAACTATGCCTTTGAATTGGAATTTGATAAGATTTGATTTTCTTCTTTTTAATTACTTGTTGTTTTACTTTTGTAACATTTAAAACCCCCTTGTTTTACCTTTCCATTGAAATTTAACTTTGAGAAACTGAACTTTTTGGTTCCTTCCTAAATCGACCTGGTCCACTATTTCTACAAGCTAGAATAGGAAGCCAGTTTAATTTTAGTAGCCTCGACAACCCGACCAAAATTTGACGCCATTGTCGGAAAGCCATATTTAGTTTCTCATTGTTGGATTTCACTTACTTTCTTTCTCTCTGTATATGACCTATTCTTCTCAAAATATTGAATTGCAGTATTTTTCTGAACTTGGGAAGAAGAAACGTATATTGAAAAGAGAGGCAAAAGAAAGGGAACGAGCGCTAAAAGAATATATCAATTTTGACTGGACCATTGACAAATCCTCAATATTTGCTGAACGTTAGGAGAAGATGGTTGAGAGGACACTGAAGCAGTTGGCAGCACCAAACCTGAACCAACAGCCATTATGCATCACCTATCCTACTGTTGCAGGTGATTTTTAATTAAAGTCTAGTTTAATATATGTACTTCCTGTTTTTTGTGGTTGTGCAGGTGAGGACCCTCATAAACATCTCAATGAATTCCACATCATTTGTTCTGGGATGAAATTCCATGGAGTGACTAAGGAATAGATCAACCTGAGGGCACTTTCCTTCTCTTTGAGGGACCAGCGAAGGATTCGCTGTATTTTTTACCGTCGAGGACCATTGATACATGGAATGAGATGAAAAGGCTTTTCTTGGAAAAGTACTTTCCTGCCCCACGAGCTGCTTCCCTCAAGAAGGCGATCTATGGTATTAAGCAAATCACTGGAGAGACACTTTATGAATATTTTGAAAGATAAAACAGACTATGTGCTAGCTTTCCAAACCATCAAATCTCAGACCAACTCCTGATCCAATATTTCTATGAAAGTTTGCTGCCAAATGACAAAGGTATGATTGATGTAGCAAGTGGAGGAGCACTGGTCAACAAAACACCTGCCAAAGCAAAGCAGCTGATTCAAAACATGGCTGAAAATTCACAATAGTTTGGAATGAGAGGAGGTGAAATAATCCATCAGGTTAAAGAGGTCAATGAATTGAAAAGTCAATTCTTTGATTTAACTACTCTTATTCATCAAATGGTTGTAGGTCAATGTCAGCAAAATTTTACTCAGGAAGCAAATGCTATAGGAGGTTTTCAGGCCCATAATCAGAGGAAATATGATCCCCACTCTAACACCTGCAATCATGGATTGAGGGATCATCCAAACTTGAGTTATGGAAACCAAGGAGGCTAGCAGAGACCACCTCTTCAAAACTATAATAGACCACCACAGGCTTCCACTCGAGCTCAGACTTCGATGTCAGGTATGCCCTAGAAGATATTGTGAAGAGTTTAGCAGCTAACATTCTTCAATTTCAACAGGAGACATTGCAATTCCAAAAGAAAACATGGGCAAGAATGAAAAATCTAGGCAATCAAATCACTTAGCTGGCTACATCAATGAGTAGGCTAGAAGCACAACATTCTGGTAAATTGCCTTCATACCCCAAGGTAAATCTTAGAGAGAATGTAAGTGTCATCCGCCCCCAAGACTTAACCTATTCTAGGGAACGCTACTAAACCAACAACCATTATGCCCCAAAAATTTTGGCATCATAACGACGTAACTACAACAATACCAAAACTTTTCTAGTACATGTTAAACAACAAAATGCACTTCTATATTCATAATCACTCAACAACCATTCTAACTTTAATTTAATAACCACTAGAGAGTCAGAACAAAACAACATCCCAACTCCAACTAGGACTACTATTAGGGAACCAGAAACAAACCATCATACTAAATATGTAAAGAAATGACTACTTTATTAACTTCATGCAAACTCATTCCATGAAAGTAAAGTATCCTAACAAAGGCCTATTACCAACCTTCCACATGAGACAAAATTCATAACCTAAACCAACTCACTAATGGTAAAAAAATTGCCTTCATATGTAATCAACTACGATAAAAAGAAAACTCTAACTAAAAGAATGAAGCATAGACAACAAACCCAGAAACTAGATATCACAACAGAAATTAGACTAACAAAACCAACTAAGGAAATGAAACACCAATAACTAGTCTGCAATAGAGCGCGATCAACTATAAAGTAATTCAACTAAACAAAGCTTAACAAAGACAACTACTAAATAAAAAGGTAGCTAGCTATGGTCTTTCTCTTCTTAAGTCTCCTCCTCAGCACCACCAGGCTCATCATAATCATCATCACCTACAAAATCTGTGGGTGGGTCAGTACATAACACGTACTAGTAAGTAGCTCACACCTAAGGAGCCACCAACCAACATACAAGGCAAACATCATGTTATACTCAACAATTATGAAATTAGACATACTCATCATACAGGGAAGTAAATAACAATCACAACACTCTAGACCCATGAATCAACATCTCATGTAAAGTCAACTCACCTAATCTCATACCTCGAGCTTACTTAATGCTTATACTATAACTCGCACAAGGCTTTCTAAGACCGATTCGCTCACTCAATGCTCATACTATAACTCGCACAAGGCTTTCTAAGACCGAATCCTTTGAGACACGTTGATCCTCATTGATTTTATTCAGGACCACCGACATTCTCTGCCGACCCCAACTATTTTCATCCAGGGCCATCAACGCTCTTCGCCAGCCTCAACTGATGATATCCAGGGCCACCGACACTCTCTATCGGTCCCAACTAAGTTTTCATCAAAGGCCATCAACATTCTCAAGAATCTCAAACACTTGCTCTTCTGGACTCAGCACATTAATAGAGGACTTGTCGAAGGTCCTATCAAGATTAAGTTTATAAAAACCAGACCTCTAAGTATTTTGCAATAATAGTGGCCAGGGTCATCCACAGAGATTGGATTTCTTAGATTCAATTAAGTATCATAGTTAATTATGCCTAATTTTATTTAGAGAAAACTAACTTTGAATTGGTTCTTTTTGACAAAAACATAAAACCTTACCTATTATATAAAAAGTTGGAATCCAATTTTAGAGAGACATTCATTAATTGAAATTCAAGAAGCACAACTATGAAATTGACTAAAGAATTGTGACGTATGCAACAATCCTAAGCCAAGAATTACTAAAATATCCAATTGACTCTCTCGAGCCCAATTGAACTCATGCAAGAAGCAAATCAACCTCTCGGTCTATTTCTACAACTAGACATGGCATTACGAAATTCTTTTAATAGCCTCTAGCATTAACCTATTCATTCTCATGCAATAGATTAATCCTAGTTATCCATCTAAGTCCTTAGTTGAATTTACTTTTCAAACTAAATTTAACTCAACATACAAAACTATGGCCAGGAGCTTAGAAGATTAATGCAAGATGCAAAAAAGACCTTACAAGCACATTCAATAAATCAAACATAGTTTTATACAATCATGCAATTAACTAAGAGTCCATAATACTCAAATAAATTCAAATACAGTCCACTAAATCCTAAAATTAAAGACATAAAGTAAAGGGAATAGAGAAAAACTGGACGACGCGTGCCAACACTCGTTTCCGATGTGATGTCTCATGATCCCGAGCCTTGAGTCTCCTCATTAGCTCTCCAATATCCTCTCTAATCCACCAAATAGTGTTATTATCGAAATTAGGGTTTAGGTCTCTCCAAAATGACTCCCTTTGCTTGAATGAATAAGTTTCTTTTATAGACATCGAGACAGCGTTGCAACACTAGGGGCAGCGTCGCAACCCTGTCCTTAGCATTTTTCAAAAAAAGGAAAAAAAATCCTCTTCGGCTAGTGTTGCAACGTTGTGCCCTCGGGTGTTCAAGGTTGAAAGGTTTCTTCTTTGGCGTTGCAACGCTATACTCTCTGGTCCAATTGCCTTGTCTTTCTTCTTCAACACTTGAATCTTCAAATATAGTCTTAAGTTGCTCAAATTTGTCTGATTATCTCACAATTCTTCAGTTTTACTCAAAATGCTCGGTTTCTGAGAAATAAACATAAAAATACATGAAAGCACACAAAATCATTGCGAAACTAGCCTAAAAATAGCACACTTGTGCATGCTATCACACACCGACCCTAACTATCTTAAGACAAGGTTATCAGTGCTACTTTTAAATCTACTAGTGACATACCACCCTTCAATCACTTGACCGAGGTACCTGATATTCACCCAACTATTCTTTCTATACACGATCCTCGACCACTTTCTCACTAGAATGCATGAGTCCTAAACAAGTTTCTAACTTTTGCTCTATGTTGAACCCACATAAAAACACATTATGCTAAAACTCATAAATGTGCTCAACATACAACCAACATGCTTATTAGACAATATCAACACTGCAACATGCTCAATATCACAAGATCATAGCACAAAACCACACCATGTTCATCAAACATGAAACCACAACCACCATAACAATTTGCTCAACAACACATATTCACAAAAGCATGCTCAGCAAGTCCAAAATATATCAAATAGCAATACAACTCATTCAAGTATTCATGATAAAGCAATTAAAGCATACAACATGCTCACAAATACGCAAACATACCCCACATGTAGAATTCTACTTACCTAAAACGTTTCTAAAATTATTCAAATAGTCCAATGAGGTACCCAAACGACAACCTTAAATCATATTCGAATAGCCCAAAACTAATTCGAACCAAAAGACTTAGGTTATTGCTGGAATGTGTTCGTTAGTGTTTAACACTGCAAATAGAGGATGACCAAGGGTTAAGGACTCATTCAAAGTGCTTTATTTGAGACCGAAATAGTCTAAACAAGGTCTTACCACTTATAACTCACTCAACCATATCTGAACAAACTAAATCCAGTTCGAAAGAGTCTAAAAGTGTGTTGAAACTTATCGAACTACACCAAATGAGCTCGAATACGTGCTGGGAGTAATCGAATGAGATCGAATTGGTTTGAAACTTCAAACAGAAGGCTCTCACGCATTAGAACCTAAGTTATAACACCTAAAGTGGTTTGCAAAAGGTTTAAAACACATTAAAATGTATCAAAAAGCCCTTATGCTTGTCGTTTCCTGTTCGAAGGTGTTCGAATCGATCCTAAACTGCAAACTAAAGGTTCCTACACGTTAGAGCTAAAGCTACAATACTTAAATGGATTTTCGAAAGGCCTAAAAGGAAATAAAACTCGTCGATCAGCACCAAAGAGGCTGGAATACTGGCTGGAAAAAGGATTTTAAGCAACAAAAGTCTCAAACTTAGTCTAGACAATGAGCGACGAGGTCTAAACTGCAAATGAATGTCATTTAGGGAATGGGTAATCTAAATCTAGAGTCGATTAGGCATGGGTAAAGGCCGAACCTTACCAAAAAGAAAAGAAAACGCTCAAGATCTAGCCAAAAGCTGAAGAACGAGCTAAAACTCACTAACTGTTGCGTGGGTTTATGCTAAAACCACCGAAAAATGCACAGAGTTACTGCAAGGTTAAAAATGTGGCATTGGCTGAGTGTATTGACGCCGAAGAATGAAAGATCAATGTCGTTGGTGTTCGAAGTTGGGCATAGCGTGGGTCTCGCGATCTGCTACCAAAAACTCAATGGAGAGCCGTCGTGAGGAGTTTGTGGTGGTGTCGTTGACAGCAAGGGTCACTGGCGTCGTTTGTCTAGTTAGAAGAGAATGGAAGAAAATAAGGAAGAAGATGAAGGAAAACGTGGGTGGGGAGACTAGTTGTTTAAACGAAAAAGAAAGGGAGAGAGAAAAGAAAGGAATTTAGGGCTTGTTTTGTTTTTTCTAATTTTCTTTCCCTTTTTCATGTTCCAAACTTCAAAGATGAATTTATTTTCTCCAAATTTCCAATTTTAAAACTCCAAATAAGGAACCTTAAGATTTGAGATAAAATCTACTTACTTTAAGTTTTGGGTTCCTTTTGAATTGGGGAATAAGATCAAAATTAAATTCTCATACTTTGAAATCAAAGATTTAACTAAAAATCTGCTCTCCCAAAATTAGAGAAACTTAATTTATCAAATTTATGGGACTAAGTTTAAAATTCTAATTTTCCAAATTAGAACTGTAACAAATAACTTAGTGTAATTTTCTAAAATAACCTGATTTTATAACAGGGGGCGTTACATCACTATTAGAAGTTGAAAGGAAATCCCTTCAGGGACTCCACCAAAGGAGAGCGAACAAATCAGAGAAAAAGATGATGGGGAATGTTCTACAAAGGTTTCCAAAAGGGGGTAAGTTTTGATCCACCTTTATCTATTAGTTCTCACCCTCCAGTTTCTCATTTTCCTAGTAGGTTAGCAAGACCAAAGAAAAAGGACCAGGAAGAGGAAATTCTGGATACATACAGAAAGGTGCATATCAATATTTCTCTATTGGATGCAATTAAATAAATCCCCAAGTATGCCAAATTCTTCAAATAACTATGTACTAATAAGAGGAAAATGAAAAATAAAGAGAGGGTGTTAGTGAGAAAGAATGTATCAGCTATGCTCAAGAGAAATATGCCAGAGAAATGCAAAGACCCAGGCATGTTCTCTTTACCTTATGTGATTGGGGATAAGAAGATAGAGCATGCCATGCTAGACTTAGGTGGATCCATCAATGCCATGTCATTCTCTATCTATTAAGAGCTTAAACTGAATGAACTACAAGAACTTGGTGTTGTAATACAATTAGCTAATAGATCATACATTCACCCCTTACGAGTCGTAGATGATGTTTTAGTGCTAGTTAAAGAATTATTATTTCCTATAGACTTCTATATCTTGAAAATGGATGTGAATTCCTCCCCTACTTTTGCTTCAATTCTATTAGGGAGACCATTCATGAAAACTGCTAAGACCAAAATCAATGTTGATGAGGGTACTTTTTCAATTGAGTTTGATGGTGAGGTTGCTGAGTTTAATATATATGATGCCATGAAATACCTTGATAATGTTCATTCTATTTGTCAGATTGATATTTTATATTCACTTGTGCAACATCTAATTTTAGATGAGCAGGATGAACATGAGCAATTTTCTTTAGATGATGTTTATGATGAGATTGGTCCAAAAGAGTTGTCTTCAACAACACTTTATAAACCAACTAATTTTGATGCTAAGATTTATGCACAGACTAACAAGATGTTACGTTCTATTGTGTAGGCACCTAAAGTAGAATTGAAGGCTTTGGAAAAACATCTTAAGTACGTGTACTTAGGAGATGCTAAAACACTGCCTGTTATTATTTCAAAAGAACTCACACCTGAGCAGGAGGAGAAACTGGTGGTAACTCTAAAGGAGCACAAGCTGGCCATTGGGTAGACCCTAACTGACATAAAAGGTATAAGTCTAGATATGTACATGCACAAAATCCTATTGGAGGACGATGCTACACCATTAAGAGAACCACAGAGAAGGTAAAACCCAACCATAAAGGAAGTGGTAATGAAAGAAATCTTCAAGCTCCAAGATGCAGGTATTATCTATCCAATTTCTTATAGCAAGTGGGTAAGCCTTATTCATGTAGTTCAGAAGAAAACTTGCATGACTGCTGTTATGAACAATACTAATGAATTAGTACCCATGCATGTTCAGAATGGTTGGAGTATGTGTATAGATTAAAAGAGGTTGAATCAAGTAACAAGGAAAGGCCACTTTCTTATCCCTTTCATTGATCAAATGGTTGAGAGATTAGTTGGGAAACCATTCTTTTGTTTTCTTAATGGCTTTTCTAGTTTTTATCATATTTTTATTGTACAGGAGGACCAGGAGAAAACCGCTTTCACTTGTCCTTTTGGGACTTATGCTTACAAACAGATGCCCTTTGGTATATGTAATGCTCCAGGTACATTTCAAAGATGCATGATGAATATTTTTTCTGATTATATTGAGAAATGCATTGAAATGTTTATGGATGATTTTACTGTGTATGGGGGGCATTTGTTGAATGGTTAGATAATTTAGCCAAAGTAATGAAACATTGCATTGAAACGAATCTTGTGCTAAATTATGAGAGGTGTCATTTTATGGGCTAACTAGAGCATTGTTTTAGGTTATGTGGTTTCTTCCAGGGGCATAGAGATTAATATGGCCAAAATAGATGTTATTGCTAACGTGCCGTACCCTACCAATGTTAGGAAAATGCATTCTTTTCTTGGCCATGCAAGTTTTTATCGTAGGTTTATTAAGGACTTCTCCAATGTTGCCTTGCCCATGATCAATTTTTTGCAGAAAGATGTTCCTTTTGAGTTTGGGAAGGAATGCAAATAGGCATTTGACTTGCTTAAGGGACGTCTAACCAGTGCACCTATCATTCACCTACCTTAATAGGACCTACCTTTCGAGATCATGTGTGATGCAAGCAACTATGCAGTTGGAGCGGTGCTTGGCCAAAGAATTGACAAGAAAAGCCATGTTATCTATTATGTCTCCATGACTCTGAATCTCGCTTAGTGCAATTATTCCACAACATAAAAGGAGCTTTTATGCATTGTTTTTGCTTTAGATAAATTTCGCTCTTATATTCTTGGATCTGAAGTACTATTTTTCTCTAACCATGCAGCTTTGAGATATCTTATGTCAAAGAAAGAATCAAAACCAAGGCTACTCAGATGGATTTTGCTCCTTCAAGAATTCAACTTGAAAATCAAGGACCGAAAAAGGGTTGAGAACTCTGTTGCAGATCACTTGAGCAGACTAGTAAGGGAAGAGGACAAACTACCATTCAATGATGACTTCCCTAATAATCACCTAGAATCAAAGTGTGACCCCTTGGTATGCAAATATGGTAATAAATTACCTTATCACAGGTAGTTTTCCTCACCATCTCTCTAAGTCTAGAAAAGCTAAGATAAAGAGTGATGCTAAATATTATGTTTGGGATAAACCTTACCTGTAAAAATTCTATGTTGATCAAGTAGTTAGGAGATGTGTGCCTATTCAACAAGGGTTTATTTAAGGATGCTTATCAATTCTACAAGACTTGTGAGAAATGCCAAAGGGTAGGGACAATAACTCGTAGGAATGAAATGCCTCAGGTACCTATTCTTATATGTGAGATGTTTGACGTATAGGGTATTGACTTTATGGGTCCTTTTCCCTCTTCTTGTGGTTTTTCTTATATTTTGTTGGTTGTGGATTATGTTCTAAATGAGTGGAAGCAAAAGCCAGTAGGACTGACGATGCTTAAACTGTTGTAGGTTTTATAAAGAATAACATTTTTAGCAGGTTTGAGATTCCACAAGCCATCATAAATGACAAAGGAACTCACTTTTGCAATAGATCCATGGAAAGTTTAATTAAGAAATATGAAGTGAACCATCGTGTAGCCACCGTTTGCCATCCTCAAGCCAACGGTCAAGCTAAAGTCTCCAGCAGGGAAGTCAAGTCTGTCCTAGAAAATACTGTGAATCCAGGAAGAAAAGATTAGAGCCTTTGCTTGGACGATGCTTTGTGGGCCTACCGCACGACCTACAAAACTCCTATAAGAATATCTCATTATAGGCTGGTTTTTGGAAAGTCGTGTCACTTGCCAGTGGAGATCGAGCACAAAGCTTATTGGGCAGTGAGGCGATGCAACATGGACATGCAAAAAGCTGGAGAGGCAAGACTACTGCGGTTGCAAGAATTAGAGCAGATGAGATTGGATGCCTATGAGAATTCGAGAATCTACAAGGAGAAATCTAAATTGTTTCATGATAACATGCTTATTAGGAAACAATTTTAGATTGGTCAGAAAGTTCTCCTTTATTATTCTCGTTTGAAGCTCATGCCAGGTTAGTTCCATTTTAGGCGGATTGGCCCATTTGTTATTACTCGTGTTTTTCCTTATGGTGTAGTTGAGATCAAAAGCCTAGAATTTGACAAAATTTTCAAAGTTAATGGGCAAAAACTGAAAATCTTCCACAAGGGTGATGTTGTGTCATGCCTTGTTAGTTTATTGCTGGAGCCACCCTATTACATGGATTCTTGACTGCCTTGCTAGATCCGTCTTGCTAGAGACGTTAAACGGAGCACTTATTGGGAGGCAACCTAATTTTTATCCTTTTCTTTAGTTTTTATCTATTTCGTTTTGTTTATTTTTTCTTTTTCTTTATGTTAGTTTATTTATTACTTTTGTTTTTAATTTTGTTTGTTTCTAGGTTTTTTTGTTTTTAATTTTTAGTTGTGTTTCTTTTAATTAAAAAAAAAGCATATAAGGAGCAGCGTCTGGCGTTTAAACGCCACATACAATGTCAAGACACTACGCGACATGCATGCAGTAGACCGCAAGCACAATGTCGAGATGTTGTTACAATTTTAAAACAACCCAACACAGAAAGCCACACTCCATTTGAGTCCTAATGCAACTCTTTTACTTTTCCTCTTCTCCCACTTGATTTTCTTTAAATCACTCTCAATTTCTTCAAGATTTCTCACATATCTCACATACCCACTCACATATTTGCTGATCTATCCATTTATTTTCAAATTACTTAAGGTTTGGAGCCACTCTTTACCATTTTTGTGGGTATTCTAGATCCAAGAACATGGTGCATTGTTTTTCCATCTGTGATACATTCCTTTGACTACTCTTTTCTTTAGAACATTTCAGTTCACTTGATCTAGAATAGAGTTAGACCTTAAGTCTTGTGTTGTCATTTTGTTGAAGATTGTTGTAAAAAGTGAGGAGAATGTTGAAGTTGTTGAATTTTGAGACCAAAATGGGAGTGGGTAGTTTGTGAACCTTGTGCATTCTGCTAAATATTGGAGATTGAGGTTGATAAATTTCTTCTTGAAGTGTGTTTAGTGTGACTTCGAGTTGTAATTTTGTCATCATTAGTGGGTGAGCTTATTTTTTTGGCATATATTAGCTTAGAGTCACCCTTGTTGAGTCCATGTAGTATTTGGAGGTGAGTATTGGTCATTAGGTGTTAAACTTCTTGGTCGATGAGTGAGACTGTAATCCATTTTTCATTATAATCTCTTATATGCCTTGTGCATCTAAGCTATACTATGCCACCAAAAAGATCTAGGGGCGCCTCCACTTCTCACAATGCCTTCGATTCCCATAAGTTTGTCAACGAAAAGGCTACTAAGCGCTACCAGCGCCACGTAGTCTCGAGGTCAGTGGTTGCAAAAAGAAGAATGTTACCTGATGACTCACACCATCACCACCTTCACAACGCCATCCTAGAGCAAGGATGGAGCATCCTATTCTAGCACTCTAACGCTGGAATAGTAGTAGTGGTTCGCAAGTTTTATGCCAACATGAAAGATGGAGATTCCCACTCATACGTGCTAGGTCACCGTATCCCATTCGACCCAGCCTAGATAAACATGTACTACCAGTTGCCTGAATATTATAGGGACGAGTACATTGACTATGTTGTTGGGCAAGTCGATTATGCTCAGATCATCTAGCAATTGTGTAGACTGAGTGCTGAGTGGACCATATCATCACGAGGCGAGTTCATCCTCTTTCGAGCCTCAGATATGATGGAGGGAGAGCCATTCTCTTATATGCTATTGCCACGAGCAAGACTGGCATTCCATCCGACGTGGCAGCACCACAATGGGGTTCGCTACACCTTATTGATCACAGACCTATGCCAAATCGCTAGGGCTACCTAGGCCCCAAATGAAGAGCTCATCCGGCCACAAGCCATCATGGACTAGAACTTTATCATGGGCCTACGTGGTA
This sequence comes from Trichosanthes truncata, assembly GCA_033996785.1. Lineage (NCBI taxonomy): Eukaryota > Viridiplantae > Streptophyta > Magnoliopsida > Cucurbitales > Cucurbitaceae > Trichosanthes > Trichosanthes truncata. The sequence continues at coordinate 26,800,134 of JAWPNB010000004.1, read as the reverse complement.
GGGATCCTCCACAGGAAAGGGGAGCAGAGCACGATAAGGAGGATGAGGATATGCACGAGCAACCACAAGATCCTATAGAGCACCTCAGGGACTGATTGGCGACTGGACAGCCTTATCAGTGCGACTTGACAAGATAGAACACCACCAGCAGTGCAACAAAGCCTACCATCAGCACTTGTACACGTGTCTACTTCATGGTTGGAGACAACCCTACCTTTTCGCCCCCGATGCTGCCATATGCCTCATCTGACGAGGAATGAGGCCATCTATTCAGGGTCATTTCTTTCACCCCCTTCATTTTGTTTATTACATTTATCCACTTGTATTATTTTTTTTCTATTGTATTACATTAAGGACAATGTAATCTTTTAAGTTGGGGGTGTTTTATTTTGATGATTGACCTGTATTTAATTCTATTATCACTTGGACCACTTTATTCTAGCACTCCATTTCATTATTATTTAGTTGTCGTTTCCCACAGACAGCGCCAACTATTGTTGCCAAATTTTGGACAGGAGAAATCTCACCTAACCTCCCACGTGACAACGACGGTGAATTTGTATTCTTGGGGGAAGAACACAGCTTACAAGACAAGAAAAACCTAGACACCGGTGTGGTGTAGGCCACACAGGCTCCGATGCTTAAGTTAGAGAGAGTTCTTTAAAGAGAGTTAGGGAGTTCTGTGAGAGTTTTAGGGGCTGGAATGAACTTACCTTGCTTTATCCTCTCTTTGCTCTCCCCTCAAGAGAGAGCTTAAATACCTTCCTTCCTAGGGTTTTCATGGGGTTTGTTTTCAATTGGGAACGAAAGGACCGAACGAGGTTGGACCAAGGGTCGTCGAGTCATGAGGGACCAAGGCAAGGCCCAAAAGTGGGCCTTGCCATGTGGTCGGTCGAGGCCGACCATGGGCTTTCTTCATCCCTTTGCCTCCTGAGCCAATCCTCTTTTGATTTGGGTTCGTTTTGACTTCGTATTGGACTTCTTTTCCTCATTTGGCCCTTTATCGTAGTTTTTAGTCAGCCTGTTCTTGTTGGTTCAATTTCACCCCTAACAAGTCTCTTCCTAGATTCCCCCTCCGTGCATTCATGGAAGCTAAATTGCGATGCTTCATGGGTGGAGAAGGACAGCAACGTGGGCTAGGATGGGTGGTTCATGATCATGCCAGGATTGTTATCTCCGCTGGGAGTCGGCCGGTGGAAGTTCATTCAGTGTATGTTTGTTGGAGATGCAGGCGATCGAAGAGGGGTTGAGATCGTTGGGCAAGAGGGGCCCTCTGGTAATGATTGTTGACTCAGACTGTTTAGAAGTGATATGCCTTCTGAATCGGGAGGAGGTTAATCTCACCATGGTTGAGTCAGTTCGGTTGGCTGTTTCGCGAGGTCTGTTTTCAACATGCCCAACGAACACAGAATGTGGTGGCCGATGGGTTAGCGAGGTTGGGGATGCTTGCTGCTCTTCCTCATCGTTGAAGGGATGATTTCCCCTTTTGGCTGGTTTAGCTTGTTAATAGTGACAGGGTTCCTGGTGCGTTGCTGTAATGTTTGGGTTTCCTAAAAAAAAAAAAAAAAGTCCAAAGTCTCATAAAAAAGAAAGGAAACGATTATTATAATATATATATATGTAAGAAATAACAGAAATTTAAAGAAAATAGCTGGTCCATTGGAGACGATTGCTATTAAAAGAATTTGAAAGTGATTAAATTGAAAAATCTTATTGCTAATAAGGAGAAAAGAATGAAATGAAAGAAAAACAACATACTCATTTCTTGCGTTTACAGTGATGTAAGTGAGAAAGAAATCTGAAATTGATGAAGGAGGACAAGTAATGGAAACGAAAATGAAGAAAGATGAAGGAAATTAAAAAAAATGAAAAATATTTGGGTGCATCTTGGCCTCTAAAAAAATGGAAAATGAAAAATTTGGAGATAAAGATGAAAATCTGAATAAATCTAAAAAATCATTATAGGCTGAAGTTTTAATTAGTGTAATTATGGAAAATATTAGGAGTAATTGTTAGGAATAATTAGATTGAATAATGTCTGATAGACAATTAGCAATAAAGATGGAGAGAGAGAGGATTAATGGAGGTAATTTGACAAGAAAAATCTCTCCAATTTGTCTATAAATCTAAATTTAAAAATATTCATAAAAATAGATATTTATGAAATATGAATTTGAAACAACCCATTGTGAGAGGGATTTTGTATCTCCGACGCAAGTTGTAATCTATTGAATGGAAGCAAACCATTAACGAATGTTATACTTGTCAAAAAAAAAATTAATGAATGTTATATTTCTAACATTAAAAAAAAAAAAGGAATCAGATCACTTTCTTCTCCTTTTTTTTGTCTAGACTTTCAAATTTATTTCATTTTGATCTCTTTTAAAATCATGTATTTTACATTTAAACAAAATATATCATTTTAGTTCTTACTAATACTATTATTCTACCATCAAGCAATGCTAATATATGCCCATATTAACACATTAATATGCATTTTCACAGTTTTATATATTATCAACTCGAGAAACAATAAAATAAAAATGAATAAAATGATACATTTAGAGATAAAATAAACATTTTAAAGTCCAATAACCAAAATAAAAGTAAGGCTAAATGAGATTTAAATCAAAATAAAACATCTCCCATATAGCATTAAATTATACTATTTGATATACTTCCTGAAAAGTATATGCTTACACCACTGAAAAGCTCATAAAGCATATTTCTCACCACAAAAGTCCATCCATAAATACATAAGGTTTAAACTTCAAAAAAAGAAAAATACAGCATTAACCAACTGGGCAAAACCAGACCCCAGTATTCACACACTAGCTTTGGAAGCCTGGCCTTACGTTAAAGTTCTACAATGAGACTATCATCACCAGGGTCTCAAAATTACATCATGTTGAATCAAAAGGGGATAAACAAGATGCAAAGGATACAAAGTGATTCCAAAACAGCTTCAGATGGTCATTAAGCATATCAGAGATCACATCAAACTCAGCCTTTTCTCTCTACAAAGAAAAAGAAACAGCGAATGAAATAATCAAAACAGTAAACTGGCTGCATTTCAGCTCGCACGAAAACATTATTATATTCAAATATTTCTTTAGAAAGAAACATGGAAATGTAACATAATCCCACACCAATTAGAATCAAGGAATATCCTTGTCAGCCGAAACCATCCAAAATTGACCAATATCATATCATAATAGAAATGTAGAGCTCTAAGAAAATGGTGATCAAATGATAGCTATAATGCACATCTAATTCAAAATGCAAAATGAGTAACACAAGTTTAATGGTTTAACCAAACATGCAACATTCTTAGAGCAAAAATCATATTCGTGCAGTACCAAGGGAAGTTAGTTAATCAAGTCAAAAAGCTTAAAGTACGGAGGATGCCCACCCATAGTTCGGACGTAACTTTTTTCAGCTTCAAAGTAACCTCTTTTGACGCTTCACCAACTGATGTCTTGAAATTGTATCGATCAGCATTTCTTAGTTTGAGCCTCACAAATGGATTTGCATAAGACTTGGCGACAGTGTGCCAAACTCCAACCACTCTGAATCTATCCCCAGAGGTTGCTTTTCCAAGAGGCCATCTTAAGCCACCCTTCACATCTTGGTCTAAAACAGCAGAATTTATAAGATCTACTATGCCTTCCATCTCATCATCCTAGAATACAAAAATTGAGGTGTGTTTCACTTATTAGTTCAATTCCTACACCTTAGTAAATAAAAACATCAAATGAAATTAAAAAAAAAATTATTCCCATTTCTCCATTTCTGATAAGTAAATGGGACCTTAATCAATAGGTGTTAACTACTGCTGTACTCTGTTCTTTATAATCATTATTTACTGAACTTATTGTACAGAACATTTTAAGTTTGTAAAAATCCAAGCGCATGCTCCTTTTAACTTCATGAAGGAATGTATTACAGTATTAATAGGGAAATATTAAGAATGTTATTAGTATGTTCGTAGTGGCATGATTGTAATTATTTGGGAAGTTGGTTATAAATAGAGTTGGAGGCTTTGGGGAGAGGAAAAATATTGGGATTAGTTATCTTGTGGGAGAGAGATAGTCCTCTCAAAAGACTATAACCATTGTAATTTCTTGTTGATATTGCAATATAATATCCGGGTTTTCTTATAATCGGAATCCTAAGAGAAGGATGAACTACAATTGCCAAAGAATTAACATGCTTAACTTAATCCAAATTACGTAATTTTATCTTAGAACAATATTTTAAAATCCCAATTAAAGGATGTTGAAAATGTAGGGTTTTTGGCAATATATTAAAAGAGCAATTGTCCCACATCAGAAATGTACAAGGAAGACATGGGCTCCAAGTACTATAAAAGGAGTCTATGACTTTAGTTTCAAATCATCCCAATTTGAAATAATTTAAGTCTGGTAAACTAACTCTAATTAAGTGAGTGGTATAAAGCTTTGAGAGAGTGTTTCTTTGTAATTGGGGTCGATGAGAAAATTCTGTGTGATTGTAATAATTTTTCACATGGTGGAGTTTCTTTCTGTCCATGGTTTTTTCTTCGATTTTAGAGTTTTCCACGTTAATTCTTGTGTTTCTTATTTTGTTGTTTTCTTTTTTAATTTCTCAGTTATTTTTCTGTTTATTCATGCGGTAGAAGTGGGAAGTTTTTTCCCAACAAGTGGTATCAGAGCTTTAGGTTCGTAGTTTCTTGAGTTTCTGAGTATACTCTGTGGTTGCAGCAATGTCTGAACTTCCACATCATAAAGGATTTCTTGAAACGAGTTACAGCTGGTATTGTGAATGGTGTGGGTTGTTCACTATTTGCAAGTTCGCTAGGAGTGCAGCAGATATGTCAAGCTTTATGAGTCCAGTAAAGATTGACGTGGAGAAATTTGATGGAAGGATGAACTTTGACTTGTGGCAAGTGCAAGTCAAAGATGTGATGATACAATCTAGGTTACACAAGGCTTTGAAGGGAAGACCGAGTGGTGGTGCTTCTGAAAAGTTAAGTGGTGATGGTGGTCTAGTGGAGTCCAGTGGTGGTTCCAGCAGAAGTTCTAAGAAGTCCAGCATGAGTGATGAAGAATGGGATGAATTGGATTTGAGAGTTGCAAGTGCAATCAGACTAAATTTAGCCAAGAATATTCTTGCAAATGTGCATGAAATTTCGACAACTAAAGAGATTTAGGAGAAGCTTGAAGCGATGTATCATGCAAAAAGCATCTCAAATTGGTTGTACCTGAAGGAGCAGTTTCACATGCTGCGAATGGAGGAAAGTACAAAAATCTCAGATCATGTGAGTGTTCTCAATGGCATCATCTCTGAGCTGGAGGTGATCGGAGTGAAGATAGAGGATGAGGATAAGACACTCAAGCTTATCTTGTCACTTCCGCCTTCTTATGAACACATGAAGCCAATCTTGATATACGAGAAGGAGACTTTAAATTTTGTTGAGGCTACTAGTAAACTTCTATCAAAGGAAATGAGGCTGAAGAGTGACGGGTGTACTTCACAAGAGGATTCAACACTGGTAGCTAGCAATTGAAAGAAGAATAAAGACTTCGTGCAAAAGAAAGGTTGCTGGGAATGCGGACAGTCTGGACACATGAAAAAGAACTGTCCTAACGGAGCAAGTTCGTCAAAGGGCTTTGGATCGGATGCTGATGTGGTCTCTGTCGTCAGAGGAGATGGTCACTTCTTCTGAAGAAAGACAGAATTCATCCTCATGGTATGTCTGCTTTACCATGATAGAGGATGTGATGTTAGCGGTTCCACAAGTTTGCACACGGGCATTGGCTTGGCGGTTATGCAAGGTGTGTGTGGTGGAAGTCATGTCGATGGCTGAAAAACTTCCAAGTAAGCCAAGTACGTGGAAGTTGCACTATAAATTTCAGTAGGGTTTATCGGCATGTGACGAAGAAGAAAAGTATTAGAAGATGACATTCCAAGCAATCTACTTTAGGTGGAGTAGGTTATAATTCTCTGAGTTAAGGATTATGTCTTTCAATGAAGACAATTGGTGTAGTAGGAGTTGTGAATTCTTTAAATATCTTGTCAATGTGGAATTTGTAGGGTTTTTGGCAATATATTAAAAGAACAATTGTCCCACATCGGAAATGTACAAGGAAGACATGGGCTCCAAGTACTATAAAAGGAATCTCTGGCTTTAGTTTCAAATCCACCCAATTCGAAATACTTTAAGCCTGGTATACTAACTCTAGTTAAGTGAGTGGTATAAAGTTTTGAAAGAGTGTTTCTTTGTAATTGGGGTCAGGGAGAGAATTCTGTGTGATTGTAATAATTTTTCACATAGTGGAGTTTCTTTCTATCCATGGTTTTTTCTCTAATTTTGGAGTTTTCCACGTTAATTCTTGTGTTTCTTATTTTGTTGTTTTCTTTTTTAATTTCTTAGTTGTTTTTCTGCTTATTCTTGTGGTAGAAGTGGGAAGTTTTTTCCCAACAGAAAAGTTAAAATAAAAAAACGTTACTGAAATTATGAAGACGGTTAAAAAACTAATCAACAGTAAAAGAAAAAGAAACCAATATGAAGTTTTATATATCTCTTTTGAATGTTTTGATTTAGGGTGCTTACTGTCAGCTTTTCTAAAGTCTTCTTGGAACATAGCATCAGCCTCATATCCATATTCTGTTTCAAGCACGAAATATCCACAACCATATGGCGCACTTGGTTGAGTTCAACCTACAAAATAAATGAAAAATATGCTTAGAAACTGTGAAATTGCAACTTAAGAGTAGTAAAATATGTGGGAGAGCTAGAAGCTTTAATGTTATTCATAGAAATAATATTATTTAAAATTGAATTCTGTTATAATCGTGAATGACCATTCTCCCCTACGCAATTTATTTCAGGTCATTTCAGTAGTCAAGGGGGGAAACTGACAACAAAGGCAAAATATCGATATCGATAGTCCATACAATTTATTAGATAAGAAAAGAAACAAAAGTCTACCTTAAAAAGTTTGAGATTATTCAACTCTGGCAAAGCGGTACATTTGCATGATAAGGTCACAGATGGATGCTCTGCATCCGATAACTGAAAAGATATTGAGACATCAAATGGAGAGGAAATCAAAACCGAGTAGCATCCCAGTTTGAAATGTTTGCAAACATACATTCCATACTCATCTGCAAGGCAAAACCAGTACCTTCACGTGATATATATCTTTCTCCTCTTCAAACTGAACTCCAATCAATGGAATTACTTTATCTATAATGTTTTCCATGTAAGTTTCAGAGACATTTGTATGAAACGACCTCTTCAGCTGTCTCAATGTTGTTTCAGTAGGCAGATCATTTCTGTCAATTTCAGAGATCCTGCATAACAAAGATAATTAACATTTAACATCTTCTAAACAAAAGCAACACCTCTCACTTCTAATTGTCCATGTCCTCCAAATGACTCTCCAATCAATGACTTCACAAATTTTTTAAACAGACGATTTTGTCCAAGTAATATGCAAAAGTAAACAGTTAAAGTAAACAAATATCTGCTGGGAACTGGGAAGTTTTGTTAACAAACAAGAGATTGCTCACCCATGAAAGAGGACTTTTCCAATCCTAGCTACCAATTTCGGCTTCACTTCCTCGTCTTGATTCATTTCATTCTTAATATGTTCAACCGATGAAAGTAAATCAGGCAGTAGGTTTACTACAATAGACACCCACGGTTCTGTTATAACTTCTTCTTCCTCTTCTCTATTTCCTATAATCAAGACCAACATCCTTCGTCAACAGAAAGTACCATTTGCATACAGTAAGCAAAGAGAAACTCCATGACATGGTTCAATTACCTTGAGATATATTAGAGTTCACCAAAGCTAGAGGTTTTTCACCCCTTCTGCGCTCAATGGACGGCTTGGAAAACGGCTCAAGATGAACACAAGAGGGAAACAGATTACCATCATCAGAACTACCAATGCTAAACCATTTATTTATAGCCTGATTGGCATAGACTATCTTTCCACTCCTGTCCATGTTACGTCCAGATGGCCTCAAATCCAATTTTCGGGTGAAATGAGGAGCAAATGGCCTCAAATTCAATTTTCTGTTGAATTGAGGAGCAAGCAACTCTGCTGTAGTAGATGGCTTCTCCATATCCCTGGAATGACGTTTGTGCGGAGGTATATAGGCCATATAGCAAGATCTCAATGCACAATCAGAGTATCTGAGAGTCGAGGAAAGAGTTATTACCCACAAGATAAAAGTGGTTTTACTATGACAAACTTCTGGTAGTTATAAAAAACAAACTGCGAAGAATATCCATATAAAATTAAATACAATATAACCTATCAGCTCAAGCTTTTGAGTCCTATGGTAGTTTTTAAGGGAGCATCAGAACAATATGTCTTTAGTTCAAACCCCATTAAAAGTTAACATGTATAAGCCCATATGTGTACTAGGAATATATATAAAAGATTGAATGTGTTATAACATGTTCCCTACCCTTGATTCAGTGGTAGCTTAATACAAACTAAGAAGCTTTTTAAACAGAGATATTAACACCTATGAACACGATTCTACATTTCTACAAAATGGATTGATCAAATTAGCTCAAACAACCAGTTCTAACAACATAAAAGGAAAATATAAGCAAAGAGAAAAACCCAACAAAAAAAAATTGCAAACATATGGCACATACACTTTTAACTTGCCTTTACCTTCAGTTAATTCATAAAACCCACAAGGCAAAGCAACCAAGTTATAGCAAAAGTTGAGTGGGAAGCAAGAAAAAGAAAAAGATGAATGGGACAGAAATTGGAAAAGGAAAAAGAAGCAAAGTTTCACTTAGTGGAAAGTGGACTGACTTCACTTGCTAGGAGATGGGAAAGGAAAGTTCTTCGTAATAGAGGAAAAGCATAGGGTCAGTTGACTGGCAAAGACCCTTTAAATCTTGACGAAGAAGGAAGAAAGGGAAATAAAGGGCATTGATTAGAGGAGTTGCCATAGGCGCTTAGACATTGGAGCTGGAGTTAGTGAATTCTGGAGAGTTGATCCATGATCATCCGTAGGAGGAAGGGCCATTAGAGGGGAGATTTTACCGATGATCAGCGGTTAGTGGAAAGGGCATTAGAGAGAAGACGAGCTTTTCGAGGGATACTATAATGATGGAGAAAGAAAAAAAGGGTAAATTACGAGTTAGTCCTGAAGTTGTGCTGTTTTTCATAGATTTTCCCATTTATAAGGTGGTGATTGGGGATGAGATTGGAGTAAATTGGCTTTCAAACTAAAGTCTATGTTTGGTGGAAAAGTTTTTCATCGTTAGGTTCAAACAACAAAATCCATCTAAACCCATAGAATTTCTCCTAGAAACTCGTGAATTCTCTTGAAATTAAAAAAAATTAGTGGAACTCATCACTTTTTTCTGTACTTTTGTAATAATTATGGTAGGTTTTCACCATTTCTCTCTCTATTTTTGCTCATAATTATGATGAGTCTCATCATTTCTCTCTTCCTCTCTAATCTATCTTTCTCTATTAAAATATTTTTTTAAATTACAATTATATAGTTTTTTTTCCATTAAAAATGTAGAGTTGCATTATTTTAATTTAAATAAAATTATTCTTTTTGTTTATTTATATTTAATTCAATTAACAAGAGTTCAAAATATGTATAATTTTTAATTTTTAAAATAAGAAAATTATATTTTAGACAAATTACTTATATTAATATTTTAAAAAATAATATTTAATTTTAAGTTAACATATTAAAATTTAAGCCTATATTTTATTTTCAAATTAAAAATATTCAATGTAACAAAAATAAATGGTATTTTATTTTGAATTAATTAAAATAAAATAAATAATATTTAATTTTAAATTAGTTATAGTTGTTGAACGAGAAATTTCGGCCAATCACAAATTGCCACGTTATTAATTTAAATTAGTGATAAAATAAATTTGGGACCAATTATAAATTTACACGTGTCCTCAAATTAAATTAAAAGACATGAAAAATTGGCGAATCAAATAATGCCACATGTCTAGTATTGATCCCTTTGACGACTTAAGTCGGTCCAATCAAATTAGGAATTGGGTCAAATTTAAATAATTCAAGTTTAGTCCGACGGTAGTTTTGATCCTCTAGTATTGATCCCTTTGTCTAGTAAATAATCCTCTAGTATTGATCCCTTTGTCTAGTATTGATCCCTTTTACATGGTAGTTGGACTCAACGGTAGTTTAGTTCGAGATCATTAAAAAAGGAATTGGGCCAAATTTAAATAATTCAAGTTTATTGAAAATAATTGAATTAAACTCAAATAAGCCCAAGTCCAAAAGTTGGGTCTAAAGTCAACCAAGCCCAAGCCCATACAAGGTTCACCAAACTCTATAAATAGAGGATGTCACCCTTCATTTGAGGACATTCAGAAGAGTCAGAATCCATAGCATTCAACCAGAGAAGGAGGGCAAGCTCCTATGTAGAGGCAATTAGTTCATGCAGTCTAGTGTTGAACACAATTATGTTTTGCTTTTAGATAGGACCTTTTATGTCCCTAGTTTAACTAGGAATTTGATTTCAATTTCAAGAATTGTACCTTTGGGTTATGAATTTCAATTTTCAAATAATGGATTCAAATTAATAAATGAATCGAAAGTTGTTGGTTTTGGTACTTTGTTTGTGTAATGCCCTTCATTTTTTTTATTTTGGATTTATTGTTGTAAGGATTTGTATCATAGGATGAGTTAGAAATTATGTAAATTGATTTTTCAATTTGGGATTGAGTTTTGATAAGGGCAAAAAGAGGAACTTTTGGGTGTGGTTGTTTGAATTCTTGGAAAAAGAAATGAAAAAAAAAAAAGAGAGAGAGGAAGTCAACCCACCTTAATCTCCTCCCCCATTCACGCACCACCACTTTTCTTTTTCTTTTTTATTCCTTTTTTTATTCTCTCTCTTTCTCAATCTCTTTCTCTCTTCCTCAATTGAAGCCTCCACCCTTCTTCTTCTTCTTCCATCAACCCTTTGTCTCATGCTATCGGAGCAAGTTGTCGAACCACCGCATGAGTAGCAACAACCCACCGCTGCACCAACCAGATCCATCAGCCCTGTCATCATTGACCGCTACGAACCAACCACGGGTTGCCTTCTGTCGCACGTCATTGCACCCAGATCAACCTCGATCCATCTACCCTCGCCGGACTGCCTATCGTGCTACCGTCGTTTCGTGAACGTCCAAGGTCGTGCAACTGCCCCAATCCATCATCGCACACACTAGCACGAATGGTCGCCAGCCAGCCGCTGTTCTCGTCGGGAATTTTAGTTGTTTTCAATGGGTAAATTTGTGAGATTTTGCTTGTGCGTTTTGGATGTTTTTCGATACTGTTTTGTGTTGTGGAGGCTAACCCATGACATGTGAAACATGATTTTAGAGTACCCATTGCGCATGGAGCTCGGGTCGTCGATTTTGGATCAAACTAACACCAAACCAATAAGGTCTTGTGTTGTGCAGACACTTTCCGACATCATTTTTTGTATTGGGTAAGGTTTCGACACTGTATTAAGATGGATTTATGGATTATAGCAATGCCTAAAGACATTTAAGAACTTCAACCGACTAAGATCATCTTTTACATGAAGTAATAATCTATCATGCTTAAATAAACTTAAGGGTTACTCTATAAACCCATATGTCATGAAACAATGAACATAAATACATGGTCCACATAATCCAGCTACCAAAACTAAGGGCAATACTTTCGTTCGTAACATGAAAATAATAATTGTGGTACATTTCATGTTTGGTAACTAACATACCTGGCGGTAATGAGATGTTTTTCTTGTGCTTGGCTATGAGGAAAACTGGTGCTTGCAATGTAGGCGAGTCTAGAAAACCTAACTTAGGGCTCTGATACCAACTGTAACGACCTGACTTCTTAGACTAGATTTCTAAGGGTCGCTACTACATGCATGCAAAAAAAAACACTTTTGAAAATAAAGCGGAAGCTTAATAAACTCAACATAAACATGCCATTATTAAAACTGATCAAATGTCAAGGTACTTTGAATTCAAAATCCCAAGAAAACATTAAATTATAAAACTTACTGAGTAAAGAACACCTAAATATTTAAAACCAGAGAGTTAAGGAAAGAAGCATAAAACATGAGCTAGAAAAATCCTATGATCCTAAGAAGCTCTAGTCTGATATTGTCTCCATAGCCTCGCCAAGCTGAATGCCCACGCCACTTGCCACATAAGTTCACGTACCATCTAAAAAGAAAGGAAGGGTAACATGGGTGAGTATAAAAATTCTCAGTAAGTAGCCCCACTTGAGGAGCTAAACTACACTTTCATATATCCTACATAATATTAAGACATGTCGGGTCCTAAAATAAAATATTGATTCGTGTTCTGCTTCTTTAGAGGCCTTAACTAAAAACATGACATTTTGTCAAGCTGACCTACACCTCAAAGTGTTATGATTCATAAAGGCCTTAACTAAAAACATGGAAACTTTCTATCTAAGTAGACAATTAACCTATCCTCAAGCTAGACCAACTGCGATATTGTGAGTGGCAATTCTGTAAGGTGAAGCACCACTAGAGGGTAGTTGGTGGTCCCCTAGTAGGTCTAGGCCTTTCACAACACAATACCCATGGAATCAATACATTCTAACCATGAGGGAGTGACCCCCAAGCTATATACATGAAGGAAAGGCCCTCAAGTTGAAAACATGAAACACACATGAAATCGTGCTTAAAAGCATACTTGGAATCATATATGACATGGGGAAGGTAATTGTCACTAACATACATGAATCTCATAGATAAACATTCATTTAACTGGAACCCCATAAACATGCTAGAAATCATAACAGTCATTCAGTGTCATTCCAAACATACGATACATGAACAGTAATCCTAAACTGCCAACCAACTAGAAACAACAACTCAAGTATCCTGAGCTCAGCCAACTCATCAGACATCTCAAGTAACTTGTAAGAAGTCAACCACTCAAACATCTCAAGAACTCTATACACAAACAACTATTGAAATATTTCAGGCACGCTTTACTCAATCAATCCAACAATAACTCTACTGATCGGAATTTGCTACACGCAAGTGCACGTGATCAAAGTAATAAGAAACTAGAAGTATTCCAAAGTATCGTACCCAATGGAACGGGTTTTAATAAAATGGATTTTAGATGACACAAAATTGTTGACAAATTACAACTTAAGGTAACTGTGGGTGAAAATGATTTGTGAGGTGTTTTGACTAAAAGAAAAATTATTTGAAAAACAATGAAAATGAAAAAACGGGATTCAAGATGCTAATGCCCCTTTGGAAAGAAAATGCAACAAGAAGGCAATTGCAATCGTAGCTAACTCAAGAACTAAGTAAATCGAATTCAACTCCTATTTGACCTTCTATGAAGTATCTTTAGGAGACTAAGTGATTAAGCCTATATTTCTATGGCTAATCTAACTTAGATATTTTTGTGCACAACTCTAGTAGTTTTGGAGTCTCGCCCTATGTCTAGGGTCGATGTTTCAGGTCTTATGACTAAGCTTTTTCCTCCATTGCTTTTGCGATATTGCTTCACTTAACCCTTTCGGTATTAAGTTTAGCTTGACAAGCAACACTAGATGGCCAACTAGGGTTTACCCAACATTGAACTCACCAAAAGCAAACAATAATTCAAGAATTAGCTAGATTGTGTTTGCTTTCGAGCTTTACATCTTTCTTCTAGGACATTCACAAACTTGAATCCCTAAGGAAATTTAGCTCTTCATAATTAAATTAACAAAACAGTAAGCTTGAAATTGTAGGAATTCATTGGAACAAAAGAAAATGAAGAGAACAACCAATTTTTCAAAATAAAAATTAATACTAGATTCAAGAACCAAGCTAAACTAATTTCAAATTTTCAAAATCCAACTAATGCTAAACTAATTTCTATGGCTAAACTAACGCTGGATTCAATTTTTCAAAGTCCAACTAATTTCCATAAGAAATCACAAGGAAAGAATGAGATAAACAGTGGCTAAATGTTCTAAAAATTAAAGAACAAAATGGAAAATTGCAGTAATTGAAGAACAAAAACGAAATTACAATAAAAACCCTTCCCTCTTGGCTCAATCGAACAAAGATTTGCTCTTAACCACTACCAACATTCATTGTTGTGGGATTGAAGGGAGTTTAGAGATGGAGATGTATAAGAAAATTCCAGTACAGCAACTAAAAAATTGAAAATAACAGACTGCTACAATTGGTGAAGAAAACCCAAAAAAATATAAACGAAATTCTTCCAAAATTGACCTCCCTTTCTTCGTCTTCTTCTTCAATCTTTATACGGGCTTCATGCTAGGGTTTCCCTCTTGGTTGATGGACAATCACAGCTCATAATCTAGCTGAAATCGTGGGTAATTTCTCGCTCAAAATCCTGAAATTTGCATTTTTCCTTAATTTCTAGATCTGTCCAGATTGCAATTGCATAGCAATTGCAATATTGTTGCATTCCATAAAAATCCTGCATCAAAACATTAAGTAAGTGTGAATTTTTTTCTTCTTTTGTTTTCTTTTCTCAACTTACTTAATTTAAGGTATTCCAACAATAATGTGATTAAATTCAACCATTTTTCTATTTTTCATTAAATAATATGAATAAAAATCACAAGTATAACTAAGTTTAAAGGTCAAATAATCATCATGAATGAGAATTATTATCTACTCATGCATTTTGAACTTTGTAGCTAAACAACATTTTCAAGCATCCCAAACATCCATGCTTATTCAACTCTAACCCAACTACCCAAACATTCATATTTAGGAGAAACTCATAGTCATAGTCATACATGCATTCTAAAACTCATTCTTCATATTCAAGACTTAAAGGAGTTATTCCAAATTTGGCTACTTACCTTGGCTATGAATCCAAGTCCAATGAACTATCAACTTCTACTAAAATAGATCATGCGTCCAACCTATAATAATTTTTAAAGTGATCAATACTTGGAATTTACAATATTGTACTTAAATTCCAAAGATCAACTTGGAACTTTGGTTTAATGAATTAATGATAAGTGTAATTTAGGATGCATTTTAGGGATATATTATTGCACTTTTAAAGGACTTATCGAATACTTTCATGCAATTAAGTGTTCATTTTGTAGGAATCGAGCAATCGATGGTAAAATTGGCAAAGGATAAGAAAAAGGGCTAAAAAGTCATTTTGGAGACATAATTTGGCATTTGGGCGAAAGAAGAATTGAAGAACAAGTTGCAAGACCCGTGAGGGTAGCGTTGCAACGCTACCACGAATTGTAAATAAGGAATAAAGGGACAGCGTTGCAACGCTATTTGATAAGTGTAATTTAGGACGCATTTTAGGGACATATTATTGCACTTTTAAAGGCCTTATCAAATACTTTCATGCAATTAAGTGTTCATTTTGCAGGAATTGAGCAATCGAGGGTAAAATTGGCAAAGAAGAGGAAAAAAGGTAAATGAGTCATTTTGGAGGCATATTTTGGCATCTGGGCGAAAGAAGAATTGAATAACAAGTTGCAAGACCAGTGAGGGTAGTGTTGCAACACTGTTGATAGCATTGCAATGCTACCACGAATTGTAAATAAGGAATAAAGGGACAGCGTTGCAACGCTGCCCCCGGTCTATAAATAGGAAGTTTGTACATTCCTGTAGAGGAACCTTTTTGAGAGACCAAAAACCCTAAACTCAATTCAATCTTTGTCTTGGGACCTAGAGGAGACCTTTGGAGAGCTAAAGAGGAGACTCAAAGCTCGAGATCACGCGACATTACGACGAGAATGAGTGTTGGCACGCATCCCTCAGTTTTCTCTCTTTTTCCCCTTGTTTTATCTTTTGAATTTGGGATTTTTGTGGACTGCTTATATACTATTTATCTGTGTTTTAGACATTAGCTTGATTGTATTGTTGAACGCTTGGTTGATTTCTAGTTTATTTGATATATTGATGTCTTTTATGCATCTCGTCTTTATTGTCTTAACTTTTGGCCATGGTTTTGCATGTTAAACTAGATTTAGCTCGAGAGAGTAAATGTAGTTAAAGAATAATAAATATATGACTAGGTTAATCTATTGCATGAGAGTGAGTAGGATAATTCTAGAAGCCTTAAAAGAATGACTTAATGTCATGTTTAGAAATAGAAATAGATCGAGAAGTTGATTTATTCTTTTGCATGAGTTCAATTAGGCTTGAGAGAGTCAATTTATTACCTTAGAAATTCTTGGCTTAAGATTGTTAATATGAAATCAATTAATTAATCAATTCAAGTAGGGCTTAATTCAATCAGCCATTCATGTTTCTCAAAATTGGACTCCAAGCATGTAAATATTAGTTTAGATTTTATTTTCCCTTGTTTCCAACGTTTGGTTCTCTAAATAAAAATGGGCATAATTAACTATGGTACTTAATTAATCTAAGAACTCCAATCCCTATGATCAACCCTGGCCACTATATTACAAATTTTAGAGGTCCAGTTTATAAATCTTCATTTGATAGAGCCTTCGACAAGCCCTCTTATCAATTAACTTACCCAATGATTGTTGAAGGGAAAACACCCAAATAGTTCTATATCCAACGCTAATGCTAAACTTCAACTTGTGCCTTCGAAAATCCTTTTTCTTTAAAAGTCAACACCACTACAACCAAAAGAAATATAAGAGTCAATGCTTACTCAAAACTTCCACATTAAGTTCGAAAGAGTCGAGATTAGCGTTAATCAAAACTATTCTTAACCAAAAGCTTAGGGCAAAAAACCCAAAGAAATTTGTTTCAAAACCATCAATTCCTTTGAATCTTAATTTCCTTAATTCAAATTTTCCCACAAGCAAACTCCAAACTTAGAACTCAATCTAAAACTTTACTCGAATTCGAAAGAGCTAAGTACGAATGTTACCAAAGAAAACTCGCCCAATATAACATGATTCCTTGCTGGACAATATTCAAATGCATTCAAGCCTGCGAATCTCATGTCGAAACGAAGTGGGTATTCTAAAACTAAGTCCCAAGATCCATGGATTAGCTCAAAAATACTAAAAAAAAAAAAAAAAACACAACCTGCATCTAGATCTAAAAATCGAATCTTACCACACCGAAAACAGGAACTAGCCGAAACGAACTCATCGCGGACTAGGCTTGCTATCGAAAACTCTATCGGCCGACCTAAGCTAGCCAGAAACCGCGTGGGTCACTTGCTGAATTGAAAGCTTCCCATCAAACAGAGGTCACGCCAGAAACAGAGGCGTTCGCAAGACGTTCTCACTGCTAATCAACACCAGCCGCACGAATCTGCAACCCTGTAAGAAGACTTGCGTGTTTTCTTTGTTGGATCTAAAGCAACACGGCCAAAAAAATGAGAGGATGAGGGCCAAATGCTTGTGGGTTCGCGTGTCGTCGCAGAAGAAGGAGAGGGAGGTGTCGTCGGCGCTTATTTCCTTGCCATCCTACGGGCTGTCGTTGACTGTAGCTGTAGAAGATGAAGGATGGAGAAGATGAAGAAAGAGAAGAAGAACAATGAAGACAGTGGTGTTTTCGATTGTGTGAGGAAGAAGGAGAAGAGGAAAGTTTGAAAAGATGATGATGTCATAATAGAGTTTCTTTTCCCCCTTTTTTAAACAAAAACCCAACAATTATTTTCCAACTTTGCCCCCTTCCTTATCTCAAAATTAAAAATCCTAACAAAAAAACACTTTAGCACAAATCCTTTAAGAAGAAATTCAACATAAAATCCAACAATAGATTTCTTTTTCCAATTTTAAACGTTGCTTAAACTCTAAATGGTTGGATAACTTTAGATCAATTAACTTAACCCCAACTTATTAAGTTAAACCTTAACCATTATCCAATCAATCAAGCATACATTAATTTTAAATTCCACTAGAAGAGAAAAAATATTTCGAAATTTACTCCGAAATTGAGAAATTACTCATTACCTGAAATTGTTGGGCATTACAAGTTCCCTCACACTCAGGCATGTAATATCTAGCTAAGCGCCTAAACCACTATGAGATAATACTCCCCTAAACTTGCATTTTACTTTGAATCAGGGGCACTAGCTTTCACACATCTATCATAGGGACCCTTATCTAAAGCACTCACTCATTAGATGGCCTAACTGATCACGACAGAAGTAGCTCTTTTTACCCCCAAACATCTTTACTCAGCACAAGTTTTTTTTTTCTTTCTTTTCACAAATAATTTTTTTTTCTTTTTCTTTTTACCGTCACATAACATGCTTTTTCTTACTTCTAAGCTCAAGATTACAAACTCTCATGCAAGTTCACTTACAAACTAAACCTTAAGCCTATCAGAGTGACAACAAACTTCTAGAAAGCATAACACTCCTCTAAATATTCAACTCATCAACATTAGGCTAAATGCTCAACATGTGCAAGGATTTCAAAGATAAAGTTTTAAATTTACTTAGATCCCAACATGCTTAAATTTCACAAAAACCATACAAAAACAGTCTACTAATAAGATTATATCACAGAATTTCATCATCACCTTAGAATGCAACAACCTAGACAACACTACAACACACAACTCAACATACATCAAAATTTTCAATTTTAAGCATAAAAAAAATCCCCAAACATAAGCGTAGCACTATTCCCCCCACACTTAAACTAAACATTGTCCTCAATGTTTACAACCCAACAATCAATTTAAACATAAAAAAAGGACAATCTAAATATAAAAGTAACAGTACTGCCCTGAAAAGCGATAGACACCAATGATAAAGTGCACAACAGACCTTGGGAGACTGAAAAGCGGCATGGATCTCAAGCTCTTGAAAAACAGAATCAAGATAGAAGCCACTTTATTCAACTAATAAAGCAAACAACAAGCAAAAATGACATGTTAAAGCTTGGGTTGCCTCCTAAGAAGCACCTGTTTAATGTCATTAGCTCAACGTTTCCCTCTAAACTTCTCATAGTAGCTCAAAAATGAAGAGATTCACATCCTCTCTCTTTCCTGCATTTTCAATGTTAGCAACACATCCTCCCATAGAATTTTCATTAATTGAATTAATCAAACACTGAGAGAATGATTCATACATAGTAGGAAAATGAACAAAATCATTCTTAACAACCAAATCAGACATCTCCTCGTGATTCCCATGCAAAATAGGATTTGAATGAGGAGGAACAACATTATCATGCTCATCAGAAAATATAGTCACATTATTTATCATTTTATTCTCAAAATCATTCTTCACACAATTCTTTTTCCTTTTAAGCATGTCACCACATTTATTTGCAACATAATCACTATAATCAATAACATCATCTATCACCTGCTCAATATTTAAAACTCTCTGAACACCCTCATAGATTAACTTATAGCACATTCATGAAGCATATAGTCAAGGCGGTCAGGCATTACAACCTCATTCGTATCTAAACTCACACCAATATCCTTATTCCCATACATCAAAACATCTCTAACACTCTCAACAACAAAATTAACATCAAAGCCAACCAAATTATCCTCCACATCTTCAGAATTAACAAGAGAAGAAACAGAAGAAGATATATCAATAGAGGCATTATGCATTTTAATATCAACAGACCTATCAGAATTCTTCTCCACAACAGAAGGAGAAGTCTCAACAAGATCAACCCTATAACATCTATCTTTATTCTCAAAAGCATCTACGAAAATGCTAAACCTTACAAACTCATCGTCGACTTCCAAAGTCAACGTACCTCGACACATGCTAATATCAGCTCTGTTTGTGGCAAGGAATAGCCTACCTAAAATAATGGAGATATCCTTGTTGTTGGGATTTATGCCCTAAAGCCTCGTAATTAATGATTTATTTAATAATTATTTATTATTTTAATTATTTTATTTACAATATAATATCATCTATTATATGAAAAATCCAAGGTTATTAGTGTAATCTTGAATAGTATGTGATTGACATACAGGAGGATCATATTCAAGAAATAACCTAAAGGGTCATAGTATATGGATAAGGTTGGGTGCCTAATCCTGGTAATATTATTGATATGACCTATTTTGTAATAGTTATAAATGATTTGATCCAAATCGTTCACGTAAAGACATATGAGTGGGGGTATCTTATACAATGAGTTTATCTAAGACTAGACAACGAAATATTTAATCTCGGTTTATAAATTCGTAATTGAGAAGATTAATATTTCATCAGGATGATCATATGCGACTCGATCTTAATCTTGAGTGAGTTATGAACTCCTGTCTGTGAAGGCTTGTCCTTTAATTTGCATGGGTGAGAGTGGCTTTTGTAGTCGATTCAATAAGCCTACCATTTTAGGGACTTGACAAAATAGGAAGCTGGGAACATAATCTTACAAGATGGAATTCACTCCTACCCATATAGGGTAAGTAGATGAATAATTTCCTTAAGTGCTGATTTCAAGACTTGAACAATGGGGCCCCACCCTCCCACTGGCCCTAGAGGGATATAGTTTATGGTTGAATCATAAACAAATTGTTCATTAGAGGATCAATGGTACTTAAGGTGCAAGATGTAATTACAATGGTAAAACTGCCTTTTGACCCAACTGTAATTACGAACAACTCGTGAAGAATCGACTTACATATAGTGATTATATCCATGCACACAACTTATCCTACAGTGCATAAGAGTGCAATTCCAAGTCTATAGTGGAGTGACTCTAAAGTTGATAAATGAAAATTGATTAATTAAAGAGTTTAGTTAATTAATTTTGTATCATTGGAGCTTATAATCTATAGGTCCATAAGATCCCCTTGCTAGCTTATAGTAACACTAAAAGATCGATTTAGTTGAAAGAAAAATTTAAAATGTCCAAATTAATATTTAATTTGAAGTGTTCAAATTAATATTTAATATATTAGATATATTAAATATAAAAGAGGAAAATATATTTATTGTATTTGATACATTAAATATTAAAATAATTAATGTATATTAGATACATTAGAAAAAGTATTTATAAAATTTGAATAAGATTCAAATAAAGAAATAAATATCGTAGGAAAATTTAAAAGATTCAAATAGATTAAATATATATTTTCTAATATATTAGATATTAAAATATATATTATTTAATTATTAAAAATATTTGCCCCATGTCTCTATAAATAGGACCTTTGGGTTGAGTCATTAGAGCGCACATCTCCCCAATAAAAAATTAAAGAATTCTCTCTAGACTTTTTCCTCTCCAATCTCTGAATTTTCTTTGAAGAAACTCCCACAAGCCTTGGTCTTATGTTCGAGTCATCGCCAAGAAGATTGTGTGGAAGAGATAAAGACTCACTAGAACTTTTTCCATAATATATAAAGATATGTTTTTTCTTAGCCTAAAATTATTTTTAGTATAATTCTAAAATAAATCAAAGTTGATTCCAACGCTTCCGTTGTGGGTTTAACAAGATTATTCCCTTCACTTATCTTCCTCCATGTCTAGGACTTTGAAATCTACAGGAAAAATACTTGTTAACCTTAACAAGAACATCCTCAACTATACCTTTTGGTTTTGCAATCGATCGATCGGCTAGTGTAAGGGATATAGTGGTGGGCTAGATTTCCTGTAGTCCAAGTCTCTTGTCAACAGAGTAAGGTATTAAGTCTATACTCGCCCCTAAATCACATAAAGCTCTATCAATATGTAAATCTCTAATAGTATAGAGAATAGTAACACTCTTCGATAACTTAATTTTGAGGGCATATTCTTCTGAAGGATTGTAGTGCTCTTCTCAGACATATTGAGCACTACATTAACTTCAAACTTCTTCTTTAAGAGCATTTCTTTAATAAACCTTCCATAATTGGGTATGTTGGCCAGCGCATCTGCAAATGGAATGTTAATATGTAATTTTCTAAACATATTTAAAAATTCAAAAAATTGTTCATCAAACTTAGCATCTTTATAGCGCTGGGGAAAAGGAAGCTCCCTGCAGTCAAATGTAGAGCACTCTCCACGCCTCCTAGGAGGACTGATGTGTGCTCCTTTATCAATATGTTTGGATCATGGTGTTTCGATATCTCGTGCTAACTCCTTAGACTCCTCAGCAATCAAGTTCATGAAGGTTTTCTTGATCTTCTCATTAGCCTTGCTCATCTTATTTTTCTCAAATCTCTTCTCATCATCTTCATTTTTCTTTCGTAAATCACTAGAATCAAAACAACCTTTAACAAGAATAAAAGGAAGAGAAGGGCTAGAGGCTTTCCTGGTGTGGTTTTTTCTGTCTCTCCTATGATCACACCCTTTTTCGTTGCCCCTTGTAACTGGGTCTCACTCCTTAGTTGATCGGGTGAAACTTATGGGTTAAAAATTAAAAAAAAAAAAATCAGCCCAGTGCAAGTGCACATTGTTGATGCAAGTAATATAAAATTGGAAGTACTCCAAAGTATTGATCCCACAGGAAATAGATTTTAACAAAAATTAATATTAGCAAGATTACGTTCAAAGTGCAACTTTGGCAACTAAAAATTAAAAGCTTGTGATGGGTTTTTGCTAGAACATAAAAATGAAAAAAAATTCAAGATAATGAAAAGCGGGATTCAAGTATGATCATGCCCTTTGGTGAGAATTGCAACTCAATTGCAATTGCAATCGCGACTTAACACAAAGTAGTTGTAAACCGAATCGGTTCCTATTCAATTTTGATTCGAAATCCTTAGGAGACTAAGTGATTGGACCTATATGTCTATGGCCAATCGTACTTCGATAATTTCAGATCTCATTCTATTGGTTTTGAGAGGCTCGTCCTATGTCTAGGATCAAGCTTTACTTATGTCTAAGCATGTACCCCATTGCTTTTACGAAATCTGCCTTCCTTGAACCCTATCAGTATTAGATTCAAATTTGAAAGCAACCCTAGTTGATTAATCAAGGATTCCTAAAGGCACATAAATCAGTAAAAGCAAACAAACTTTGTGTTAAATTAAATTGCCTTTACATATAAGCTTCACATTCTCACTTCTAGGGTATTCAAACACTTGAATCCCTAAGAGAGATTTAGCTCATGATAGAATGGAAAAGAGATGGAATTAAAAGAAACTTCATAACTTAAAGAAATAAAATGCAAACAGAGAAGAAAATATTAAAACTTGAAGTAGAAACTCAAATAGAATATTGGAAATTAATTTCAATGATATTGTGATCTTGATTTGTTCCAAAACTTAAGCATAAACTAACTTGAACAAACTAAAAACTAAAGGAGATGTAATGTAGCACTGACTGAAAGATGAAAAGAGACTAAAACAAAGAAGAAATTGTAGCTAAAATAGTGTTCAAAAGAGAGTAAAAAGCTGGAACAAAAATGAATTACAACAAGAAAAAGAATCTTCGGCAACCTCTCTTTCCCTTTCCTTCAATTGAACTTACTCCAACCTTTTTTAAGGTGAAGTGGGTCTTAAAAATCTTAGGTTTTCACCTAGATTGGACTGAGTATGGAGGAAAAGAGAGGATGAAGAAGAATGGACAACAAGATGAAAATAGAAAAAGTGCAGAAAATGAGTTTTCTTCCAAGGAGGAATTCCCTTTGTTTCGGCTTCTTTGTTCCCTTTTATAGGGCTCCATAAGCTAGGGTTTTTGTTAACTTTAGTGTATGGAAAAGCCCATGCCATTAATGCCAATAATCAGGGAGAATATCTTGAGAATATCTTCAAAGTCGCTCAAATTTTAAAATTTCTGTTTTTTTCTGTTTCTGTCCAAAATTGCAATTGCATTCCATTTCCAAAATGCAATTGCAATTTTCACTGCCGTCCATTCCTGCATTTTCCAGATCTATGAAGAATTGCAATTTCAATTTCCATTATGGATTGCAATTGCAATTCCTCCTTGTCTAAAATCTTGCACAAAAATCACCAAATAAACACTTTTCTATTTTTTTCAACTTCTTTTTCTCTTCTTCATTATTTCAACAAACTTTCGTGAATATTTCTAATAAAACCATCTTTTGCTATCTCTTTACACAATAAAATACACAAAATAGCAAGAATAACTTAAATATAAGGGTCAAATAATCCTCACAAATGAGAATTATCATCAGCGTAATGGCTTTGCACTGCTCACGTGGGTTCACCTCAGTGTCCTTGGGGAACTTATCCTTCTGAAGGGTGTTAACTGCGCTGGCTATTTTCCCTATCTAAATTTTCATGTTTTTAAGTGTAGTGTCGTGGCCACTCACAGTGGTAGCGAGGGTGGTGATCGTCATTTGCAAATGCTTGTAACTCTTCTCTACTCCCTTATGAAAGTTCCCAACATGTCCTTCAGGTTTGGTTTCTTCTCCTGAGTCAATGTTCCTGCAAATCCTGGTGGAGGCTGCAAAGCATTTTTCTAATTAGCGTAGGAGAAATTTTTATGGTTATGCAAACCTGGGTGATAATAGTTCGAAAGATTTTGGTTCTGATTTCCTTGATATCCATAACCACGGTTCTACATGTACTGTCACTACTTCACAAATTGCTCCTCAACTCCTTTCGAATTAAACACTGCTAGAGAAGTTATCTATTGGGTGGGTCCTGCAGTTGACAATTTATTCTATGTACTAGTTTACGAAGACATTTGTGCTTTTAGGGAACTTACCTCATTTATCTCGTAAATGCTTGCAGCAGATTTTGAAGTAGAGATGGAACGATCATATGGCCATTGGTACCTCATTGCAACCATTTCTTCTAAAAGAGCTCGTGCATCCTCAATAGTCTTTGCACATATTTGCACATAGGGTAGGCTCGAGTTGGAATTAATTAGATGCATGTTTAGGCCCCTTTTGTGAAGCTTAGGAGTTATTTTGGTATTTTTAAGCTTATCCACATATTTTTGGAATTAATTGAAGTTACCCATTGTATGCTGGACAATTAAATATGGATTGTTTTAGTACAAAAATCAGAACCTATCTCATTGTTGGGTGAGTATGAAACATGAGATTTTTCACTACCTTATCAAGTTAAACCCCAATTTAATTATTGGAAATTTTTGGGTGGTTTAGCTTCATGTCATGGATTAATGATGGTTGTTACTTTAAATTGCTAAGTGGTGCTAAGTATTTTAAAAAGGGAGTTTCGGTCTTGTTGGGAGTATTATTTAATTTTGCTTATGAGGTAAGTAGTCATTTGGATTAAGCCTCTTTAAGAGTTAATTCGATGTGGTTTATGTTTCGAAAATTTGTGACTTATGAAAGCATGCTTGAGTTTGTATTTATGGAGCATGTAGTGGTTGGTAGATTTGTTCTAAAATCTGTCTTGAGTTAAAAATTGACTAAGCATGTAGCTATAATGGTTAAGGGGTTTAAATTACGAGCTAATGGTTGTTAGCATGTGTAGCACCTTGGGTGAGTTTTGTGCCTGAGGTTCATGAATTGTATGATTGGACTATCTTAATATTTGTGGTTGTTGAATGAAACTGTAAGACCTGATTATCATGGTCTTGTGTGCTGTTGATAGATATGGTGGTATGGTCTTGAGAACTCTATTAGAGTTAGGGAATGGCTTAAGATCATTATGCTAGTGACACGTACTACTCCACCTAGAGCATGCTTGTCTAGGATGTTATGAGATGTGCTAGCTAGAGGGTTTGTGTACCATATGATGTGATGGCATGGAGGGTGTGTCCTTCATTGCAAAGACTATCTAAAGGGTTGTGTACCTTATGATGTGATGACATGGAGGGTGTGTTCATTGTAGAGACTAGCTAGAGGGTGTGTGTACTCTATGATGTGATGGCATGGAGGGTGTGTCCTTCATTGTAGAGACTAGCTAGACGGTTGTATACCCTACGATGTGATGGCATGAGGGTCGTGGCCTTCATTGCAGGTGTTAACTAGAGGGCTTGTGTGCCTTCAAGGTGTGGGCTTGAGGATTGTGTTCCTACTTGTCGTATGCTAGCTAGAGGGGTGAATCCTCGTGGATAGGAAGCATGGCTCAGGGGTATGGCAAGAGAGTGTAAAACCTGAGCAAGATCAGAAGCTTGAGCGGTTTGTGGTTTATTGGCTAGTTTTTGTGGTGGTGTTGTGAACCTTTGGACTTTAAGTGGGCTACTTATTGAGTATTTTTATACTCACTCTATGCTACACTATTTTTCTCTTTTCAAGTGGTCAATAGACTCAGGAGGCGCATGGCAAAGGCATTGGTTTGGCAAGGCTATGGAGATATTGTTGTCTCATATTCTCTAGGACTGTAGAGTTGCCAGTTTCCTGCTGTATCATTCCCTTCGTATTTTAAAAGTGTGTTTTTGGTTTAATTATATTTTTGCGAATTTATCTTTAAAGTGAAATTCTTTTGCAAGAATTGTTTTGGTTTTGAATCGGGATCCCGAAATAAAGTGAATTTTGTGAAATGTTTACCTGAACTAGTTTGAAGGTTTGTTTTGAGTTCTTTTTCGTGGTCGAGGTCAGTTGTTATGTAAGTGTGTAGTAGCGGTCCATGTTGGGTTGCTACATAATCGAATTAGAAGACACCCCATTCAACTTCATTGTACCATAAATTTCTAGAAAAAAAGTGTAGGTGAGAATGTGGGTCCTCCAATAGATGGCCTTTGAACGAATTATCTAGTGTCATCTGTATCAGTCCAGTCTTTAGTCAAAGTTGTTCGTCTGGATGGGAGGGTAGACAATCCGTGAATGGTCTGTCTGAAATACCGGTTGAAAGTAGTCACAGATCATTTTGCACTCATCTTCATTCCTCTATTCTGCCATAGTGACTCGAGTGTGCTTCTCCTTCTTAATTCCACTGCAAGTTCTGTCAATTTACAAATCTAAGGAAAGAAGGTTAGCCCCCTTATCACTACGCATGCAACAGTGGCCACCTCAACAATAAACCAACAAAACCAAAAATTAACAAAAGAAACAAGAAAATAAAACAAGCAAAGATAACTAACAAAAGCAATAAAGCCCTTAAACTAATCATTGTCACTTTCTTTCCAATATTAACCAGTTCAAAAGTTGCCACTCCCCGGCAACGATGCCAAAAACTTGTTCGCACTATGCACACAAGCGCACGTGACAAGTAGTATATAGAGATGTCCATTTAACTCGCAGGGCCGGGGCCCCACAGGGACCCGCCCCGAACGAGGTGGGGAATCCCCGATTACACGGGGAATGGGGGAGGGAGCGTGGAGATTTTTTTTCCCGTTGGCTAAACGGGGACGGGGACGGGGAATATATTCCCCTCCCCGCCCCTCCCCGATTCCCCGCCCCGATTAATAATATATATATATTACCTATAAATATAATTTTTTTTTAAAAAAAAAAACTATAGTAGGAATTAGTTTAAGACTATTTCGTTATTTAAAAAAAATTAAAGTCTATGTTGTAATATTGAAATTTGAATTTTTAGAAATTAAGTTGTTTCGACATTATAGTATTTTTACTTATGGTATATTATTGTTTTTATTAGGAAATTTTATAACATTTACTTTAAATAGAATTATATTGAAAATTATTCATTTAGAAATAATTTTTATTATGGTTGAGAATAAATTTAAAAAGATTAAAAAAAAAAAAAAGAACGGGGAAAAATTCCCCGCGGGGAATCCCCGCCCAGATCCCCGCGAAATTAAACGGGGAATTTCGCGGGGACGGGGAATGAAATGGGGGGCAAGGACGGGGACGGGGAACCCATTCCCCGGCCCCGCCCCGCCCCATGGACATTTCTAGTAGTATAAAATGGTATTCCTACCAAGTATCGAACCCTCAAGGAGTATAAAAATGCTTAGGGAATCATATCTTTATGTACTGTTTAATGAGGATGATTGGTTGAATTTAATTGTTTAGGGGTTGAGAGCACTTTTAGACATGTAATTATGCTTTAATTGATAATATTGCCTATTAATTGCTCTTTATGAATTCATTTTAATGAGTTGTGCTTACTGCTTTCGAATTGAATATTTATTAAAAATACCAATGATTAAGACTCTTTAGGAAAAATAACCAAAAGATGCTTTGGAAGGAAAATAAACTAAAAAACATGTAAATAAAGCTGTGGAGACAACAAGATTTAGGGATGTTTAGGGGATCGAGCACACTTTGGACTGTAATTATGCTTAATTAATTAACTCTCATTAATTCATGGGCCTAGAGCTAAAATGGTTGAAATGACCTAATTATTAATTTATTTAATTTGTCTCGTTGGAACAATAATGTCTTTTGTATATGTATTTATTTTAATTGCATAAGTGATCCATAAAATAGCTAAACATGTATGGTTGTTAAAGACATGCGAAAATATAAAAATAAATGAACACAACATTTTTAACGTGGTTCGGTTTCCTAACCTACTCCACGAGACCACGCCCAGAGATTAGATTTATGAAAGGATTAGTACACAATACAAATTGTCTTATGCATAAAATTAAAAGAACTCCCTTCTTGTGAAATGTGTAGTGTATTCAACAACCGTTCAAGTAGCTTGCAATCTCTAATTGAAGCACGTTCTCAAGAATTCAATATTTAACACAAAAACCACAAAAAAATAACTCTTCAAGAGTTAACTAGAAATGTTATAAGGTTTTTCACTCTGCATCAACTTCAGCAAAATTCAAATTTAAAACAAAAAATCACTCAATCAAATATGGGAAAGATCCCATTAATCAATCAAATAACAAGGCAACTATAGATATTAGGAAAGAGATACTCAATTACATCTTTAAAAATACCAAGAACCATATATGATAAAATCACTTTACCATCTATGTGGTCATTCTGGCATAAAAGAGAAAATATTCAAAATGTTAGAATATAAAATAAAGGCAATAGTCAATGTGAAAATTTTTCCTTAAATATGATGCTCATAATTAAAAGATATTAATTAGAGTATTTTAAAAGGAACAAAAATAATATCAATGGATTACAAATAAAGAGAGAATAAAAGATAAACAAAAAATAATGCCAAATGATTAAACCTTTCAAAATCTCCTATTTGTCTCATTCAAACACACTTAATTAACCATTAACCTAAGGACACTTAGTGCTAATTAATTAATTAATTAAACTAAGCCCACTCATCATTAGCCTTAGGTAAATTATAGACATTGAATGAATTATTTATATCCTAAATTCTCTATTTCAAGCTCAATTTAGGGCAAGTATCCACTAATTAATGGCCAAATAACTATAAGCACTAAGCACAACTCATTCCAATGAATTCATAAACAACAATTAATGGGTAATAGTACCAATTAAAGCATAATTGCTAGTCTAAAAGTGCTCTCAACCCCTAAATAGTTAAATTCAGCCAATCATCCTCATTAAACAGTACATAAATCTCCTAATTACAGCCCTAAAGAACATCAAAAAGAGTAAGGAAAGCAGTAAAAAGACCGTCCACCCTGAATCCTCGTTTTTCGCCTCAAATTTCATGATCTCGACCTAAAAAATCGCTCCCAAGCACTACCAATCAAGATCCACAGGTCCTAAAGTGGTATGAAATTAAAAATTGGCCAAAGACCTAAAGTTGGTCTCCCCAAAAATGGTCTCGAAGCGATGCTTTTATAGCAGGTGTTGCGACAGCGTCGAGATGCTGATGGCATCATCGCATGCACCGTTTCATTAAACTATGCACGCCTTCAGACGGAATGAGCCTCCTACGTGTGATTCCAGCGTTGTGACACTGCAAGGCGGTGTCTCAACGTTGGCTCTTGGGTTTGCAACTACAACATTGGCATTTTGATACCAATTCAGGCATCTTAACACCATCCTCTCGGCCCAAATGGCTTTAGAAGCTTATGTAACGCAACCATTATGTTGCAAAATTTTGGCAGCATAACGACGTAACTACTACCCAAAATTTTCTAGTACCTGATAGACAAAAGATCATACTTCTATAGCCAAATAAACAGATAACCATCTAAACTCCAACCTCATAACCACTAAAGGTTCGGAATCAGTCAACAACCCAAGCAAAACAAAACTAAACCTCCTCAGTCTTCTTCAAACAATTCAATCTTTAAAAGACAAAGCAACCTAACAAATCTATTACAAGCTCTAACTCAAAAGTAAATCACCAAAAAAATAACTCAACTCTACTGAGAGAAATGTAACCCACCAATAACTCTCCAGCCTCATAAAGTAAGCCTCACAACCTATGTTTCAAACTATCTAATAAGTTTAATAGTCCATTACAAAGAGGAAAAGAACAACAATACTTAAACCATAATCTCAAGACAATTATAACTATACTTCAATTGCACTAAACGCAACGAGACGACTACTAGACGAATAAGAATCCAACTACAAGGGTCATTTAACTAGACAAAGTCAACAAAGACAACTACTAGATAAAAGCAGCTAGCTATGGTCTTTCTCCTCTCATGCCTCCTCTTCAGCATCACCAGGGTCGTAGTATTCTCCGTCACCTGCAAAACCTGGTGGTGAGTCAGTACATAACACGTACTGGTAAGTAGCTCACACCCGAAGAGCCACCAAGTAGCATACAAGGACAACAACATGCTTACAAATATCATGCTTTCCACAACGAGCTAGACATACATCTCATACAAGCATCACATACATCATGCTTAATTTATGAATTGTATTCACACATGTACCATGCTCGACTCGTGCTTATGGAACCACTGCCCAAGCTCAACAAGCTCACTCAAACTCAACTGAGTCACTCAATCCACTCATGTTTAGCCCTCACAAGCTACCTGAGACTGATTCCTTCGAGACACGCCGACCCCTGACCATTTTTACCCAGGGCCTCAACAATTCTCTTCGGTGCTCAGCGTTCGACCCTTAACCATTTTTACCTAAGGCCTCGAACTGTGCATCGCTCCCTTGACCATTTTTACCCAAGGCAAACGATGACTTAACCACATCGACCATTGACCATTTTTACCCAAGGCCTCGATACTTAATAGTGACATATCAACCCTCGACCATTTGTACCTGAGGCCTTGATATTCACTTGTTTTCCTTAAACAATACCAGTCCTCGACCATTTACACTCGAGACCCTGATATCCATCTCATATCCTTTCATCACAATGCTAGTCCTTGACCATTTATACTCGAGACCCTAGCATCCTCTTTTATCATAAACTCAAGGTTCGTTGACCTCATTAAACAGGTTCACAACAATCCAGAATGCAATCCTAAACATGTTTTCTAGACCATGCTTACAACCCACTATCCTCAAGATCATGTTTTCAACATAAACATCATAGATAGCATTACACAATCTCAAGCAGTCTCAACATTCAGCATGCTCCAAACCACAAAGGTAAATAACTTAACATCACAGCAACTTACACATATTAGAACATATAACTCATGACAGTTCATGGAGAGATGCATAACTCGCATAATAACATCACAAGAAACATACAACATGCTTCACATATTCAAACAGACTCATCGGGTAGAATTCTACTTACAAAATGTATTAAAGCGCCCCTAAGGCAAGTCGATAAGGTTCCTAAAGAGAACTTTGAGCCTTACTCAAATACTCCAAATTAAGCCCAATCTACGAACGCAAGTTTACAAGAATTAGAAATTAATCTAACGCATCTTATTTTAGTTCGAAGGATTTAAACACTTGCTGAAACTTATTGGAACTTACTGAATTACTCAAAACGAGCTCGAATTACTGTCGGTTGGTGTTCGAGAGTGTTCGAATCAACCTAAAACTGCAACGCAAGGTTCCTACATGTTAGGACCTAAGCCATAACACTTAAAGTGATTTGCGAAAAGTCCAAAACATGATAAAACTTACCCAACAGTGCCAAACTGACTGAAACTCTGCTGTAAATCCCGTTTTTTGACAGTAAATGGCTTCGAATGTGGACCATTCGGAGTCCAAACAAGCTAAAATCGCAAATAAAACATGCTTAAGGTATGGGTAATCCAAAACTAAAGTCGATTAAGCATGGGTGAGAGACAAACCTCGTCAAACAAGAAGGAATTCGAGTGAATCTGCTGTAAATCCCGTTTTTGACAGTAAACTGCTTCAAATGTGGGTTGCTTTGAGTCCAAACAAGATAAAATTACAAATCAAAGGTACTTAGGGTATGGGTAATCCAAAAATAACGTCGATTAAGCATGGGTGAGAGACAAACCTCGTCAAACAAGAAGGAATTCGAGTGAGTCTGCTGTAAATCGCGTTTTTGACAGTAAACTGCTTCAAATGTGGGTTGTTTCGAGTCCAAACAAGATAAAATTACAAATCAAAGGTACTTAGGGTATGGGTAACCCAAATCTAAGATCGATTGGTCATGAGTACCTTGTTTTGAGGCCTGAATTCGAGTGGGTAATGCTGGAAATCACATTTTTGGCACCAAACGACTTCAAATGTAGCTGGTGCGCGTCCAAACAAGCCTAAAGTCACGATTTACAGACTTTTAAGGAATGGGTAACGTGAATCTAACGATGATTAGGCATGGGTCTGCGACAAACCTTGTCAAATTGGAGAGAAAACGCGCGGAACAGCTTGAATTTTCCAGAAAACGCTCCAAACTGCAGTAAATCCGTGAACGGTCAGCCACGATGCTCGAATCTGCAAGTTGCACCCCCATTTGCCACTGCTCGCGACTGTTGAAGGTTGGGTTCGAGGCGTGGGAGAGGAAAAATGGGTGCTTTGCCGGAGACGAGTGTTGCCGACGTTGAAGAAGTGGAAGAAGAGGGATGGTGTCTGGTGTCTCACGAAAAGGGAGATGGGGGAGAGAGAAGAAGAAGATAATTTTGGGCTAGGGTTTACTTTACCCTTTTTTTTGTCTAGTTTCTCTAATTCTCTAAATAAATAAAATCTCTAAACAAAAAGAGGAGAGGAAAAATTTTCTAATCTCCTAATTTCCAAAATTCTACTATTTACCAAAAATAAAACTCCAAAGAAAGAACCTAAAAGATTTGGGTTGAAATCTACTCAATAGAGGATTTGGGTTCCTTTTGAACTTGAAAATAAGATCTAAAATTAAATTCTCGAACCTTGGAATTAAAAATTTAATTAAAAAATCTCTTTCTCCAAAATTATGGAAACTTAATTTATCGAACATAGAGATTAACTAAATTAGAATTGTAACTAACGACTAAGCCTAATCACTTCTAAAATAGGCTAATTTATAACGCGGGGCATTACAGCTTCATTTCTCATCCTTGGCTTCAATTAGCATCCCTTTAAGCCCCAATTAATTATAATTCTCTTCAAATTCATAAATCTTCTCCAATTGCTTGGTTTCCTGAAATACAAGAGAAAAAAACATAAAAGATCACCAATTCATACCAAAACTAGCTAAATAATAGGCATAAACATAGCACTAAATTAGTGCTATCACCCGCCCGGAAGACGGCAGCGACGCACACGTGTGGGAAGATATTTTAGAACCATTCTAAACATTTTTTACAAGCATACAAAAAGATAAGTACCCTTCAAACATTTGTAAATCTTCCAATGTGGGACAAAAGCAAAAATAATTATGGGGCCAAAAGTCGAAGTCATTCCCAACATTAATAACCTTGACAAAATATTAATTGAACATTATTAAAAATCACAACAAAAATATAAATGTTCCTTCTTTCTCCTTTTCTCTCTTTACTTCATGCATGTTTTCTATTCTAGTATTAAAAAAAATTATAAACTTAGAGGATGGAAAAATAAAATTTAAATGTCAAAACATTGCTTTGAAGCATTTGTTTTTTTCGTTGATTGTCAGATCCCAATTTGAATTGAAATGATTTCTTCTCATATCTCCACATTGGTATGATATTGTCCACTTTGGGACAACGGACAATCCACAAATCTCCACATTGGTATGATATTGTCCACTTTGTGCATAAGCCCTCATGGCTTTGTTTTTGGTTTCACCCAAAAGGCCTCATCACAATGGAGATAGTGTACCTCACTTATAAACCCATGATCTTCTCCTGGTATAACGGACACTCCACAAATCTCCACATTGGTATGATATTGTCCACTTTGCGCATAAGCCCTCATGGCTTTATTTTCGGTTTCACCCAAAAGGCCTCATCACAATGGAGATAGTGTCCCTCACTTATAAACCCATGATCTTCCCCTTATCTAGCTGATGTGGGACTTTGGTCGCACTCCCAACAATCTGTTTATAATCTAATTATAAACTAAGTCCCTCTCAGGCCAGTGGGAGGGTGGGGCTCTATTGTTCAAGTCCCAAAATCAGCACTTAAGGGAACTACTTATCTATTTACCCTATATGGGAATGAGTGAATTCCATCTTGTGAGATTATGTTCCCAACTCCCTATTTGGTCAAGTCCCCAAAATGGTAGGTATATTGAATCGGCTACAAAAGCCACTCTCACCCATGCAAATCAAAGGACAAGCCCTCACAGGCAAGGGTTCATAACTCACTCAGGATTAAGATCGAGTCGCATGTGATCATCCTGATGAAATATTAATCTTCTCAATTAACGGATTTATAAAGAGAGATCAAATATTTTGTGGTCCAGTCTTATACAAACTCATTGTATAAGATACCCCCACTCACATGTCTCAATATGAATGATTTGGATCAAATCATTTATAACTATTACAAAGTGAGTCGTATCAATAGTGTTACCAGGATAAGGCACCCAACCTTATCCATATATTATGACCATTTAGGTTATTTCTTGAACATGATCCTCTTGTATGTCAACCACATACTGTTCAAGATTACACTAATAACCTTGGACTTTTCATATAATGGACAATATTATATTGCAAATAAAATAATCAAAATTATTATTAATTATTAAATAAATCATTAATTACGAGGCTTTAGGGCATAAATCCCAACATTCTCTACAATGGTTTCATCTTCCTTAAGTAAACATTTGAATTCTTAGTCATATGCCAAAAACAAAAACAAGTTTTTAAAAACTACAGTCCCGTTTGATAACCATTTAGTTTTTGGTTTTTAATTTTTGAAAATTGTGTTTGTTTTCTCACAAATTTTCTACAATAATTTTCATCTTCTTTACAATAGTTTCCATCTTTCTTAAGGAAACATTTGAGTTTCTAGCCAAATTCTTAAAAAAAAAAAAAAAAAATGAAAACAACTTCTTTTAGTTTTCAAAACTTACCTTGGTTTTTGAAAACATACGTAAAAAGTAGATAAGAAAACATAGAAATCCATAGGTGGAAGTAGTATTTATAGGCTTAATTTTCAAAAATCAAAAACCAAAAAATAAATGGTTATCAAATGGGGTCATAGTTTTCAAAAACTTGTTTTTGTTTTTGAAATTTGACTAAGAATTCAAATGTTTTCTTAAGAAAGATGAAATCCATTGTAGAAAAATGATAAGGGGCTGTTTGGGGCAAGAAGTTATAGGGAGTAGGAGTTAGTAAGTCTAGAGAGTTAGGAAGTCTGTGTTTGGGGTGTAAAGTTGTTTAGTCTAGAGTTTGGAAGTCTATGTTTGGTGCAAGGAGTTGTTTAGTTTGAAGTTCTGAAGTCTGTGGTTGGAGTATAGATTTGTTAAACCTAAAGTTCTGAAGCCTAAGTTGATTTTAACTTTTTTTTGTACAATTTTTCAAAATTTCATTATTAAGGATTTGTTCCCATGAATTTAAGATTGAGATTTTTTGTTTTTATTAATTTATGTATATTTTACAAATTTCTTTAAAGGAAAAAAAAAAAGAATTTTGAGCAAAATATCACATATTCTTTTTTCAATATCTCTCACATTATCATTTTCCTTGGATAATTTTCAAATAAAAGAAAGTTTTAGAATAATTTTTTAAATATTATATGTGATTTGAAAAGATTTCAATCCATTAATTTCAAGGGATTCAAATAAACTTCAAAATTTTTATGTTTTTATTCTCTCAATTCTAGAAATAATATAGATTTGTTTCCGTCAATCCTAAAATTGAGATTTTAAATTATATTATTTTATGAATATTTTACAATTTTATTAAAGAATTGTTTTCATCAATTTTAAAATTTTAGTTAATATTTGTCTTCCAAGCTTAATAAAAATATTTTTTTTTTTTGCATAATTTAAGATTTTTTTTTTCTAACTAATCAATGTAGTAAATTATCTAAAGTTTGATTAATTTAAAAATAATATATTGTTTGAAGTTTCAAAATAACTAAGTTAAAAATAAAATATCAAATATTTATGCTATTTTAAAATAATTAAGTTCAAAATGAATATCATACATACTTTTGTTCAAAATATTATATATTTATGTTATTTATTGTAATAATTTTATTTTATTAAATTTGGAAGAGAAATCGTTTATCTTTTTACTTTGAATATGATTAATTTGAAAATAAATTTTTTTAATACGTTAACATTTTTAAATACTAATTTCTTAAATTGTAATACGGGTTAGTTTAAAATATGTTTTTATTATCTTCAGTTCATAAAATTATATATATTTTTGAGCTATTAATAAAAAAAATAAGCTAAAAAAAGATAAGATTGTTATTTGTTATAAGTAATTTTAGTTTAATTTTTTTTAAAAAAAAAATTGTAAATGACATGTGGAGGAAGTGAAATAGGGAGATTTTTATCAATTAAAAAAATTGTTATGCTAATTTACATTAAATTCAATTTAAATAATAGTATCATATCTAAAACATTCTTATATAATTTATATTTAAAAAATAAAATTATAGAATAAAAAAATATTTCTGTTAAAAAATTTATTAAAATTATAGGATAAAAATAAAATATTTTTTTAATAATTATTTATATTTGATTATTAATTAATAATAATGATGAGATCATTTATATAAAAAATAAAGAAAATTTTGTAAATTAAGAAACTAAAATAAAAATTATGTAAAAAAAATGGAGAAATAGAGGAGAGAAGAGAGAGGGAGGTAGGAGTGAGGTAAGATGAAGAAAAAAATGAGATAGGAAAGTTGTGGGGCTCATAATAGAGCGTTAGAGTAAGAGTTAATAAGTTTGTAGAGCCTATAATAGAGAGTTGGAAGAAGAGTTAATAAGTTTGTGGGGCCCACAATTAGAGTTAAAATATCATTGGGCCAAACAATGAGTCTGAGAGTTATTAACTCCTCTAAGCTCCTCAATCCAAACACCATCTAAGAAAACAAGTACAATTTTTAAAAATCGAAAACCAAATTATTATCAAACGAGGGTTTAAGCCTTATCGAATTTTTTTATTCACTCCTCTAGAGAAGAAAGCTGTTTTTTTTTTTTTTCTAAGTAAGAGTAAAAAATATTAATTCCATAAAAGTGCTATTATCTTAAAAAATTCAAAATGTAAATAATTAATTACACAACAATAATTTTCACATAAGATCTTCTACTCTAATATTAGGTTGAATTATCATTAAACTTGCTGGTAACATAAATTAACAATATAATTAATAAATTATCATAATTTTCTATGTTATAAAATTAATTAAAAAAATGACACAAAAATAAGAATATATAGACTAAATATAATATATCTATTATACAAAATTGATAGTTTAAATGTATGTTTTAGAAGAAAAAAAATAAAGGATGAAAAGTGTAATTTATGATAAATTTTAATTTATTTTTTAAATAAAATTTCAAAATACAAAGAACATTATAATTTGTATAAATTCAGTTTTGTCGAACAAATTGATTTATAGAATATGAAAATATTTTTCATGAAATATTCAACCAAATCTATAAAATATATATTTATTAAAAAAGGGAGGAATGTTTAATTTCAAAATTTAAGGATTATTTTGCCCTTATTTAATTTCTAAAATTACAAATTGTTAAATTTAATTATAAATAAAACTTAAAAACCCAAGAAATAAGTATTTATTTAAATTATTTAATAATAATAAGACACATTAATTTTAGATATATTAGTATTTCATTTAATTACTTTCACTCTTCACATCAACTTCACACATCAACTTCACATCAAATTTTATAAATTTCCCAAACACGTTTTAAATCACAAAAAATATTTTTATTAAAATTTTCTTATTCTACATTTTAATTTTTTATTATTTTTTACCACCATAAATATTTATTTCATTTTCAATTTTTTTTCACGTCAATCTCTATTACACTCAAATTCTCTCCAATTTTCTCAAATTTCCTCCAATTCTCTCAAATTTGTTTTTTAAATTAAGAGTCTTATATTAAACAATTTACAATGATTTTATCATATGCAAATATTTCATATCTCCAATTTTGTAACTATTTATCAATATTCGATATTATTTTGTATAGTTATTTTAGAATGATTAATTATAGTTTATTTAATTTATCATAATTAAAGTCTCATTTAATAATTCAAATAATTTTCATAATTGTTTCAAATTTTTTGCTAACATGACATAATTAACATTTTAATATAAATATTATAATTAGGTATGATAGTTACAAATAATCAATTAAATCACAATTAAAATTTCATGAAATAATTCAAAATTTTTTTATCAATTTTCATATTTATTTTCAAAATTTTTGCTTGACATTTCAATTGACATTCATATCTAAATGTTGTCTTAATTTTTAGATATAATGCTTACAAATGGTCAATCATAGTCTAATTAAGTCACAATTAAAGTTTTATTGACTATCTCAAATAAATTCCATCAATTTCTACGATTTCCATAAATTTTTCCGAAATTTCAATCGACATTTCCGTAAAATCTGGACCTCGGCATTTTCATCGACATCGATATTTCGAACCTTGCATATACCCATACACAGATATTTTTGAATCTTTAATAAAATATTTTAGAAAACTTAATTTCAATAAATAAAAAAAAAACTTAATTTTGCTAAAAGATTTGTGATAAATATGTCAAATTTCACTATATGCTCATATATTTAGGGGTTTATTATAATTTTATAATTAATATTACTTAATCTAAATATTATATATAAATGTATTTCAAATTATATTTACATTAATATTAAATTACAAGTTTAGTCATTGAATTTATAAATTTGTGTATAATAGGTCTCTAAACTTTCAATTTTGTGTCTAATAAGTTATTAAATTTTAAAAATATCTAATAAATTTATGAACTTTCAATTTTGTATCCAATAAATAGATATTAGACACATTCAAACTTTTTAAAAATCATTTGTTCTATCAGACATAAAATTTAATATTGTGTCTAATTAAACCTTAAACTATCAATTATGTATATGATAAATACATGAATTTTAAAAAATGTCGAATTGGTTGAAGACATATTAAATACAAAATTAAATATTATGTCTAATAAAACATTTAATTTTTTAAAATTTTGAATATGTTATAGAGACTTATTTGATATAAAATTGAAAATCTAAGAATATATTAAAAAAAAAATTGAAAGTTCATGGACTTGTTAAACACTTTTTAAAGTTCAGAGACCATATAGATATAAATCTAAAAGTTTGGAGACTAAACTCATAATTTATGTAACACCCGTCATTTTGTTTTATTTTACCTTGTACTAATTGGAATTATTAGTTGTATGGTTTTGTGGTTTGATGATTTTGGAGTTGGTGGTATGTTGATTGGATTTGGTTAAGGGCAAATTGGGAATAGGCAGTGATGGTTGAAGTTTGAAAAGAGGGTTTGGAAAGAAAAAAAAGAGGAATTATGATGATGGCATTTTTTGTTTTTTGGAAAATCAAACCCACCCTCCTTGATTCTCTCCCCCTCAATCACGATTTTCCCCTCTTTTGAGCTAACTTCTTTTTATTTTATTATTATTTTAAATTCCCAAAAATTAAACCCCCCATCCCATCCATCTCATTCATCTCTCTCTTTTTTTTTTCTCTCTCTCTCTTGGAAAACCCAAGCCAAGAACCCCCACCTCCAACTTCTTATTCTTCCTCCTTGAACGTCAACTGCAGTCGCCTCCCACCCTTGCCGAAACATCTCCCGCAGCCGCTCGTCAGGTCGCTGAAAGCCACCTAGTCGCGGCCCTTCGCAGTCACCAGCAACGCTAGAAGCCTCGAGCCACTGCTGCCACCCGCACCGACCGTTTGCGCCAGTCCCGTCGCGCACACGCCCTTCCGACCAGGAAGCTCTGCCACTCTCCTCTTCCGCTCCGGTTGAATAAACAGCAAGGGCTGTTTTCAGTCCGTGTTTGGCCCTTTTACAGCAGCGTTTTTGTGGGTTTTCATCACGATATAGCCTCGTTCTCTTTGGGTAAAATTTCACTGCTGTTTAAGATGAAATTATTGAGTTTATGGGATTGATTTATTGATTGGAGGCCAGTTTAAATTAACCCAAATTGGTTGGATTCAAGTATAGGAATTTCATCGCGATTGGAGGCCATTTGGGGCGTTCTTGAGCTACTGTACAACACCAACGGGGTAAGATTAAATTAATTTTGGGTAAGTTATTAATGCAGTGAGGCCTGAAATAAATTGGATTTAATTTTGGAGGCATGATTGGATTTTTCTATGAGTTTTGAGTGGATTTTTTGTAAGTTAAATTTACCTTAATTGTTGGAATTAAATTGAAGGTTAATAGGAGGCAAAGTTTGGAATTGGAGTAATTGTCACATATTTCAAGGAGCTATGTTATTGACCAGAAATTGGGAAAGGTGAGATTTTCACCACCTTTTAAATAAAACCCCAAAAGTCAAGTATGGAGTCCTTGGTTAAGTTTATTTAAAATTTAATTAGTTTGATTTTTGGGATGTTGCGTTATTGCCAGGTGCTTATATTTTTCAGCAAGTGATTTTTGGGCTTGAGCTATTATAGTTTGTTTCTGTTTTAAGGTAAGTAGTTTTTGGGATAAGCCCCTATTGAGTTATCAATTTAATTTTGGACCATTTTGGACCATGCTGGAAAGGATTGTAAATCTCTGTGGAGTGCTTAAATTCTGATTGTGGAGCATGTAGTTTTGGGTGGTTAGTTTTGAAATTCTTCTTGAGTTAGGAATTTCCTGAGCATGTAGGATATGAGTTTAGGGGCTTAAAGTTGTGAACTAAATGTTTTGGAGCATGTGTTTAACCCTGACTGGCATTATGTTTGAAACTACTATGTTGTGCTTGAACTTGTTGTTAGCTCTGATTGGTGTGACTGGAAGGTTAATCCTGAGACCCTAATTACCCTGACCGACGGGTTGATGTGGTTATGATGTTGTAAAATCTTGCGAACCTTGGTAGGGTTAGGGAATAACTTAGGACCGTTAGGCTAGTGATACCTACCACTCCACCTGGAGCATGTTTGCCTTGATGATTATGTGAAATGATAGATGAGGGGTTGCGTACCCTATTTTGTGATGGCATGAAGGGAGTGTCCTTCATTGCAGGTGCTGGCCAGTGTGGCTCGAGGGTTATGGACTCTCATGTTGTATGCTAGCAGTGGGGATGAAGCCCACGGATCGGAAGCATGGCTCTATGATTTTAGCAATGAGACTATACCGTAGGTGGAGGAGGTTAGATGGTCACTTAGCTGAGAGAGTGTAGAACTGAAGTAAGATCAGGAGTTGAGTGTCTACGAGGTGGACAGTGAACCTTGGATTTAAGTGGACTACTTACTGAGTATTTTTATACTCATTCGATGCTACTTTGTTTTCCTTTCAGGTGGCCAGGAGACTCTGGAGACGCGTGGCACGAGGCATTGGCTTGGCTAGGCTATAGAGAACCATCTCCCTATTCCCTAGGATCGTAGAGCCGTTCTGGTTGCTTGGATTTTTCATTTTGTTTAGTTTTATTTATTTATTCAATTATTTATCTTATTTTCTCATCTATTTTATTTCGGTTGTGAAACTCCGGTCTTGAAATAAAAGTATTTGGAAATGTGGTTTTAAGTTTTATTGATTGAAACGGGATCCCAGGTTGAAATTTGTTTCTGGTCATATTAGCATGAAGTTTTGTTTGGTTTTTGTTTGTTTTCAAACCTCCCTTTACATGACCATGCAAGCTTCAAGCAGC
The DNA here is from genome assembly GCA_033996785.1 of Trichosanthes truncata. Classification (NCBI taxonomy): domain Eukaryota; kingdom Viridiplantae; phylum Streptophyta; class Magnoliopsida; order Cucurbitales; family Cucurbitaceae; genus Trichosanthes; species Trichosanthes truncata. The sequence continues at coordinate 26,758,350 of JAWPNB010000004.1, read as the reverse complement.
GATTTAAGGTGGGTCGTTATAATTTAACCTTATATTAATTTGTGCCCTCCTAGCATAAATTTCTGGATCTGCCATTGCCGACGTTCTTTTATTTGGAAAAGTTGTATATGTGTTTTTAAGTATTTTTTTAGATAAATAAAAAAATACTTAAGAAACTAAAATAAAAGTTTAACTAAAAAAAATAATAAAAATTAGAATATAAAATAATTTTATTATTTTGTAATAAAATAATATTTTTTTCACAAATTTTAGTTTCAGGAAATTATTCTTCATTAGTTATATATTTTTGTTAAATTAAACTAAAATAAAAAATAATAAAAATTAGCATGAAGATATTATACTAATATACGAATGAGATATTCTAATTATACTAAGATAATTTTTTTTTAAAAAAAAGTTTGCAATATAATATTTTATTTGGTAAATATTTTGTTTAGTACGTTGTTATTATCTATTAATTATATTTTTATACAAATGTGGTATTTAAATACATATAACTATAATACAATATTTAGATTAGTTAAACAACTTTTAAAAATTCATTAATATATAATAATATACCTATTTTTTAAAAAATATTGGAAAATTGAAATGTTGAAAATAATAAAAATTAACTTGATAATATTAATAAGCACATAATAATTATCGTCTAATTTTATATAGGATTAATAAAGATTTAAATACACTTATAATTGTTGATAAATAAAGGAGATGCAAAGAGGAAAAAAATAGGTAAACTATGAAAAGTTTTAGATTTATTTATAAAAAATTAAAGATAGACTACTCATGGAATTCAAAATGAAGTTTTGAAATTTTAAAAGATGTGAAGCTCTTCTAATTTCATAGGACTAAAATAAAAAAGTTCGTTTCCATTTCTTTTTATTTAGATGTTGAAAATAATTAAAATTAATTTAATAATTTTTTTTAAGGGAACTTGATACTTTATTAAAGTCGTACGACAAATAAATTATAATTGATAGAAAATTAGATTGAATGAAATTTAAATGCACCATTATTTGTTGATAAGTGAACGGAAAGTAAATCGGTGGAAGATAAAAAGTTAGAATATGAAGATTTTGAATATTAAACGTTTTGTCAATTTATTTCTAAAAATGAATTATAAAATTTATGAATTTCTCTTTAATTATATAATGAAATTTTAATAATTTTAAACTTTCACAACTATATAAAGAACTCTTTCTTCTATTTTTCCTACACAAAAGTTTATGTCTCCTCTAAGCTTTAAAATAGCATTGTTTGAAAAATTATATATTACTTTATATTAAATTACAAAATTGGTCCCTATGGTTTTGAGAAAGTTAGAATTTAATCTGAACCCTATGGTCTGATAATTAGTCCTCATGGTCTGATAATTAGTCCTCATGGTCTGATAAAATCCTCATAAATAGAAACTATTTATGAGAGTTTTATCAAATTATATGGACTATTTATGAGATTTTATTAAACCATAAGGACAAAATTCTAACTTTTAAAACCATAGGAATTAAATTTTAACTTTCTCCAAACTATATGGACCAACTTTGTAATTTAACCATTACTTTATAATTCATTTAGTCTATTGTAAGTATAAATAAGCAGAGTATCAACCTTTTGTTTTTTATATAAAACTTAATCTTAATATATAGTAAAATGAAATGAAATTACCATCTCGACGACATTAGCGATATATTGGCAATATTGTCGATATTTTGCCAATATTGGTGATATTTTGGCGATAGGGGTAAAAAAAATTTACCCCTTGTATCTATATCGATATCTCCAAAAATTCGATATATATGTTCATCCTCTCTACACCCCATCACCTCGTCCTTCTATTTTCTCTCTCTCATCTGCTTTTACTTATAGCCTTACATTTTCCCATTTTCCCTCTCTTTCTTCAATACTCCTTTCGCTCTCCTTTCTCCCTTCTCCTTCTTCTCCCTTTTTTATTTCTCCGACAAATATTAACACTAGGGGTGTGCACGGTTTGGTTCGGTCCAGTTTTGACCAGGACTAATGGCCGAACTAAACACTTCGGTTATGAGGTGTCATAAACCGAGGAAACCGATGTGTTTCCTCAGTTTCGATTAAAAACCAAACCAATTGGTTTCGGTTTCAATCGGTTATGTTTGATTTTTAACCGACTTTTGCTTATACGTTTTACCCAAGTCCCAACATGTTTTACCAACAAACAGAGTGAGAAAGAGAAGCGTTGAGGAGATGAGGCTAAGGGAAAGGGGTAGCAACAAGTTGAAAGGTGTGGTTAACGGCGGTGAGAAACGAAGAAAGTAAGTAGCATAGCCGACGGTTGTAGGTGGCTGCGGGAGTGAGACGTTGGCAGTAGTTGGTGACTGCGAGAGTGAGACATCGGCGATGGTAGGAGCAAAAATGGAGAGGAAAATAAGAAGATGAGATTAAGTTGGAGAGAAAAAATGAAAGTAAAAGAGGAAGAAGATATTAGGTTGTAAGAGAAAAAAATGAGAGGAAAAGAAGAAATGAGAAAAGTAAGAAAGGAAGAGTTCCTAGAGGGAAAGAGAAGAAGAGAGAGAAAGAGGAGAAGTGAGGGAGATTGATGGTTGATTGACAAGAATAGTGGAATCAATCTTTCAAAGTAAAATCTTGGACTTTGGGCTATGGGTATTAACCATTGGATGGTAGGTTGGACTAAAGGTTTTTTAAGTTAATTATAAAATTTGGATCGGTCGATTTTTTATGATTTTTTTTTAAAGAATAAACCGAAGGCCAAACAAAAAATTTCAGTTTTTTAAAAGTTTAAATCGAGAAATTAAAATTTTTATAAAAATTGGACCAAACCAGTCAGTTCTTCGATTTGGGTCGATTTTTGCACACCCCTAATTAACATTGTTGTTGTCCAACACTTGCGAACGTCAATGTCGAATCATGCGACCATTCGACATTTATGAACTTTGATAGTTAGAATGGAGACTAGAAACACCATAGATATATTATAACTAAGGAGAACCATGAAAGAAGGATCATATTAATTACCTAAAACTCACTTCTTTTTCTCCCTTTTTGCCCTCTTCCTCCAAAAATTTTCTTCCCTCTCTTTTTGTCCAACCATATTCAATTCCACCATAACACCATATTCAATTTACTTTATTCCCATTTTTTTTTCCAAATTCCTCTATTCCTCTATTTGTTTTTCAATTTAGCATTATTAGAGTTGGTTTTCTTTTTTATTGGGTTGTGAGACCTCCAAGCAGAAGCCTTGTCCTCACCATCAAACTTTCATGACTCAGGGAAGCAACTCTCTTCACTCTCCTCACGTTGGAATAAGATTGCGTAATGGAGGGAGGGGATAAAGAGGGATAAAGAGAGAAAAAAGAGGGGAAATGAAAAAGTGATGGAAGCGAGGAGAGATGAGGAATGGAAGATAAATGTTTTTCATTCATATACCAAAGATAATGACATTCTTAAACTTGAGGAATGGAAGATAAATGTTTTCCATTCATATACCAAAGATAATGACATTCTTAAACTTTTTTGAAAAGTCAAAACGCAACTTTTTCGAAATTTAGAGGTATTATTGAAAAGAAGTACAAAGTTCAACATTATTTTTTATAATTTAACAAAAAAAAGAAGAAGAAATAGATGTCTTCATAGGTGAAGTAGCACGTGTTGGTATCAAAGTTTAAAATGTCGAGGTCTCAATTTTATGAAAATGTCGATGAAAATATTGATAAAATGTCGATATCGATGGATTTTCTTGAAAAAAATTTAAAAAGATTATTTAATAAATAAACATTTTACACATTTTTAAATGAATTAAAATATTTGTTATAATATTATATTCACGTTAAGTTATATTTTGTTGCTATTTTTCTAACATTTTATCAATTTTGTAATGATATAATATAAATGTCGATTCAGTCTTTATGTCAATATCGAATTTATGAACATGGATGGAAATGTCAGATGTGGACAAAGATTTAATACCATGGTTAGCATTAATAATGAAGCTTACGTTAAGTTTGGACTTAGAAAGAGAAAATGGCAAAGAGTGTAATTAAGAAGGGGGAAGACATGGGAGTTTGGAGTTAAAGGTTTTGCCGTTTCTCTCGCTAAAAGCATCCTTCAAAGTTGACCACTTGTACATGTCCCCTTCCTCCTCGCTTTTTGTGCTGCTCTACCCTGCCCTTTCCACTCCATTTCCCCTCTCCTTTCTTTCTCCGCCATTCTTTCTCTCTCTCAAATTCTCACGTAACCCAATTCCCAATCCCTCCCTCCCTTCACTCAACTTTCTTCATCGCTAATGGCTCTGAAATTCAATCCCGCAGTGAACCTCCCATGTCACACCCTCCCTTACAAACACCACCGCCATCGCAGATCTTCCAATGTTCTCATGGCCTCCACGCTCCACTCTCTCTCCAAGTCAGTATCAATCTCATTCTCCCCCATTTCTTCTTTAATGTCTTTTAATCCATTCTGATTCTCTCTTTTCCATCAATTGTGTTATGCTATTCCCTATTGATTCCAGTCTAATTGCTTTTTACTGTATTCTGGTCGGTGTTGTTTTGGGATTTTAATCTGAAATCACTTAATACTGTTGCTATTGCGTTCTTAGGAATCTCCGCCTGACCCTAAATTGGAAAATCGAGTAAAAGAGATTGAGGTTTTGGGTTTTTTTCTCTTGGGTTTATTGACTTTTTGCAATTTTAAATTAGAATGTCGTAGATTCTACCTCCCATCTTGATGTGATGCAATTTTGGTCTGAAGAAGACGGATGTTCATAGATTGTACTAGTGTGACAGTTTCTGTTCGAATATTAAATGTGTGGATTTTTTTTTTCCCTTCATACTTGCCTGAAAATTTGAGAAGGATCTATTATTTTTCTTTAATTTTTAATTTCTTTATTTTGTGTTTTCCATTATTGTAATGTTTATTAAATGATTTTGATTCTTGCAACAGCATTCATTTTATTTTTGTTGTTTTTTTTTTTAATGCGATTCTTTTCCAAACGCTATCTACCCGTCTTTCTTTCTTTTTTTCCCTCTTTCTATTATTTTTTTGGTCCTATTGTTAGGTCATGTTGGTGGTCCAAGCCGTATTTATATAAAGTTCAATTATACATTCAATTACTTTTGCGTTTGTCAATTTTTTCTCCATAATTTTAAATTTTAACTTCCATTTAAATCTTGGTCCCTTCAAAAAGAATATTGAAAAATACGTTTTGCACATTGATGTTGGATGGATATGGTCAACAATTTTCTTTTAAAAAAAAAAAAAATTATTTATTATCTTTGTTGAATATATGTCAACAATTTTTTTCAAATAAAAAAAAAAGAAAAAAAATGTTTTCTTTGCTCTCTGTTTTTACATGCATGCTATCTGAACCTTTTTTGTATTTTCTGTTGTGATCATGTACAGATACTACATAACATGACACGTGTATTCAACTAGTGTGATATTTAGATTTTCATAATTGTGGTCTATGCATGTGAATATCTTATCCTTGCATTGATTTTATCAAAATTAAATTGAACCAAATTAGATAATCAATGTAGCGTCCTATGTTTTTTTTTCTTCAAATTATTATGTTGTTTTTTGACATGTAACATTTCTGAACTATTTCATATTCTTGTGGAGGTTTTTTCTTTTAGATTCATTCATTTTATCTAGTTTTTTTTTTTTTGGAGTTTAATGATTTCGATTGTAGTTTAGTTTCTAAAATATTAGGCTTGTTTGCTAACACAATTTGTTTGTTTTTTTTTCTATATTTTCGACTTTTACCTCAATTTTAGAAATAAAAATATATTTTTTAAAAATTACTTTTTATTTTTTATTTTTAAAAATTTAGCTAGTGTTTTTTAAACGTTTAAGGATATATAAGGGTTTTTTTTTTCCAAAAATTGAAAATTAAATGGTTATTAAATGGGTACTGGACTAATATTTTTGCACAAGCTTAATTATTCATCCTGTGGCTTACTTTACTTTTGAGTATCTTAAACAAGCATAAGCTCGCAATCTTGTAATTTGGTAGCTGGATCTTGCACTTTTAAAACATTGATGTTGTGGTTGGTTTAGTTGATCTGCCAGTAGCCCCTATACTCGTTTAGCACTTGTTGTAGATAATAGAACTATTCCCTGCTTCTGGTGCATTTTATAGTTGTTTTATTGTCTTATTAATATCGTGCTGTTAATTTTTATTGTAGTTATACGCTTATTCTAAACCAACTCAAGTAAAATATTGCCTGATTTCATAGTTTTACTTGATGTTTAACTTTGTTTCCTGCACACGTTTGAAGAAAAACTATGCGAATAATCTACCACATAGTAGCAATACTGATGTTCAACTTGAAGATTTTTAGGCACAATAAATTGGTAGCAAAAATTGTAAACCTGAAAATTTATAATTATTTCATACAATTGCTGATGCAGAGACAATAAGCAATTTATAATTATTTCATACAATTGCTGATAGAGAGACAATAAGTGTACGTTCTGCCGTGACTTTTTAGAGTCTGACCAACAGAAGTAAACAATCATTTGCCTGATGCCTTTTATATATTTGTTCAATATGCATATGTGGATGAAATACTCCAATCGAATTGTGAAACTACATCAAAAAATTTATACACAAATAGTTTAATATAATCATCTGAGAGTCTGACCAGTTTTGTAAATAGCTTTTTGTTTTTGTGCTGATTCTTTTCTATGGTTGTGTTATGTTTGTATTTATGGCTAAAGGCTTGTCATATATGTTGCTCTCTAATAACTACTGGCTTCCTCAAGCTACATTTCCATTCAATTGGGTATCTAAGCAGCCAGTAGTTGCTCATTCAGGATTGGTTGTAGTTTCTTGCGTGGAGTTGCAATTTTGAGGACTCTTATTTTCTTACTATTCTTAATAATCTGTTGATCTTGTAAAGAAAATTTCTGAATTATACAACTGAGACTGACTTATCACTATTGTTTCTTCTATTTTACAGACAGACAGAGGGAACAAAGAAGCCATATTTCCCTCCCAGGGAAGTACATGTTCAAGTGACTCATTCTATGCCACCTCAAAAGATGGAGATATTTAAATCATTAGAAGATTGGGCAGAAAAGAACATCTTGGTTCACCTAAAGCCTGTCGAAAGCTGTTGGCAACCTCAAGATTATCTCCCAGACCCGGAATCTGACGGTTTCTATGACCAAGTCAAGGAAATAAGGGAGAGATCAAAGGAGATTCCTGATGACTATTTTGTCGTGTTGGTTGGGGACATGATCACTGAAGAAGCCCTTCCAACTTACCAGACAATGCTGAACACCCTTGATGGTGTCCGTGATGAGACTGGCGCAAGCCTCAGCTCGTGGGCAATATGGACAAGGGCCTGGACTGCTGAAGAGAATAGACACGGTGACCTTCTGAATAAGTACCTTTACCTGTCAGGACGAGTCGATATGAAGCAGATTGAAAAGACCATCCAGTACCTCATTGGATCAGGAATGGTTAGATTTCTTGATGTTCTCTATAATAGTTTTTCTTGTTTTTGTTTCTAAGAACGATTTTCGGATGACCTGGAAAAGTAAAGATTTGTGTGCACTTGAAGTCACAATTCAACTTTAAGTACTATATAGGTCATCTGTAAAAATAAACTAGGAAAAAACTAGAGAGAAACAACTTAAGAAAACGTCATATAAACATGTTTTCAGCGAAGTTTTATTTTAAAAAGCAGAGAACTCTTTTCCAAAACATTCTCAAGTAGCAACTAAGTTTTTACAAATTTTGTGGACCCTTATAATTCTGAAATCAAACAATTAGATCCTTGTTAGTATCCTAGACATATAATTGTGTACTTGGATATCTTTTTAAGGGTTGTACAGCAGATTTGATCAAACATTATATTTTGATCTTAAATGAACTGGATGCTGGGTCATAGTGAGTAGGTAGAACTGCATAATGTTCTTTGCTGCTATCTGGATGCAAGAAATAGTCCATTCCATTGCATTTTTCAGCTTGTAGAATTTGACATTAGGACCTTTTTGTTTATTTTTGGTTTGCAGCAGTTAGTATCTGTCTGTGACAATAGTTTATTATAAGATGTTTTGCTGTTATTCCTTTCATTTTTAGATTCAAATTGAACCCTTGGTTTGTATCTTTGTGCCTTTTAGGATCCCAAAACAGAAAACAATCCATACCTTGGTTTCATCTACACCTCATTTCAAGAGAGGGCAACTTTCATCTCCCATGGCAACACTGCTAGGCTAGCCAAGGAGCATGGTGATTTTAAGCTGGCACAGGTATGTGGTATAATTGCATCTGATGAAAAACGCCACGAGACTGCCTACACCAAGATCGTTGAGAAGCTTTTCGAGGTCGACCCTGATGGCACAGTTATGGCCTTAGCTGACATGATGAAGAAAAAAATCTCAATGCCAGCCCATTTGATGTACGATGGCCAGGACAACAACCTTTTTGAGAACTTTTCATCTGTTGCTCAGCGGCTCGGAGTTTACACTGCTAAAGACTACGCCGACATTCTGGAGTTCCTCGTCAGCAGATGGAAAATAGAGGGTTTGACAGGTCTCTCGGGTGAGGGACGCAAAGCACAAGATTTCGTGTGCGGGTTGCCTCCAAGGATTAGAAAGCTGGAAGAGAGGGCTCAAAGCAGAGCCAAGCAAGCACAAAGAGTTCCATTTAGCTGGATCTTCGGTCGCGAAATTCAAGTGTAAGAGCAACAGCCTCAAAGGAAGGTGTTAAACGACTCAACTCGACTGATGCCTTTCTGACGACATTTGAATACAAATCTGAAGTGTTTTCAACTTTAGGTATCACTTTCAAGTCCTAATTGCTTAAGGAAAGTATGTAGATTAGACTGTCTTGTCGCTGCTGCTGCTGTATTTGGTTGTTGCACTTGCAACAACTATGTCACCCCCAGTTCCTTATTACTTTAGCAGTAAAGGATTGGTATTGGCTTGGGTTTTAGTTTTTGTTCGTACACAAAATAGAAATGGCCTAGTAAGTTCTCATCTGTTGTAATGACCAAACCAACTATAAATTTTGGCACAAAAACCTAATGGTGCTTTTCCTTTATCTATCACCAACCTTCATTCCAACTTTGATGTTGCTTGTTTTAGTTTAGAGGGTAATGATTTTGGTTATACAAGTTTTTACAAATTTATCATCGATCAATCAGATTTAGCTCCCAATTCCCCATAAAAAAAAATATGAGAGAGAGAGAGGAAACAATGAGCAATAAATGGAGATCTATTTGGGAGACAAAGACAAGGTAAGGTAAACATAGATGGATTGATTTAAGTAAATCACGTCTTCTATTATTATTTGCTTATTTGTTAAAAGAAATACAACACTAATTCTATTAGAAACTTTTTGGAGATTTGACTTAAATATCTCAAACATATCACAATAGTTCTTTTTAGGTTAAATTATAAATTGGGTCCTTATAATTTAGAGAAAGTTAGAATTTAGAAGACGTGATTTACTTAAAGAAACAAACAAAAGTTAAATCATGTCTTCTATTACTATAGTAGGAACTATTTATGAAAGTTTTATCAAACCATAAAGACAAAATTCTAACTTTTAAAACTAATATAGAGACTAAATTCTAACTTTTTTCAAACGATAGGGATCAAATTTGTAATTTAACCTTCTTTTTAAAAATATTTTGAAGACTGTAAAACAGACATTTTAATGTACTCAAGAAATAGAATAGATTTCTTGTATTTTTTTTTCAATTTGGTTAAATCTTTTATATATATATATATATATATATGATTCAAGAAGGGTCTAGAAAAATATCTTTTAATTGGGTCCCAAAGATCTCTTGCCTATAAAGACAAAAGGTATCCTCAAATAAATAAATGAAGATTAAACTATGTAAGAGTATCTCATCTTAAATTGTTCATACTCGTGAGTATCTATGCCAGTTTGTGTGAAACTCGACTAATCTCACAAGACAACTGCTTGACACTACTACATTTGGTTGCTAGAAAATTTGTAGCATATTAAATTCTAAATAGGTGGCCTCATGAATTAAACTCATTCTCAGCTCCCTCAGCTCCTTATGATTTCCATGGCTCTTATTGACCATCAAGCAAACCCATGAGGGTTGGGCTTTCTTAAGTTTCTTGTTTAAGCTTTTATTCTTTTCATAAAATTTAAATCTTATAGCTTTTTTTCCCACTTTTTTTTCCCGTTTGCTTAAAAGCAGTCACAAAGTCAGATCACAGGTCGCGCCAGAATTAATTCAAAGGATAATCACATCTTTAAAGAAACAAACAGAGAAAAAACTAGCCGTTAACCCCATTTTATTCCAATCCCAAGTAACGTCTCTCAAAATTTTAAAAATAAAGAAACAAAACAAAACACTTGAATTTTGAAGCAAAAAAGAAATGACCGTTGCCCGAAAATCTTCAAAAGCCCTATATCTTCTTCCCCTTCTTCATCCCCAAGCTCATCTCAAACTCTTCAATCTCCAAAATTCCCCCAAAATTGCCCAAAATTTCCCAAAATTCTCTCAATCAATCGCAAGAAATCCGAAGCAAATCGAAACAGATTTCACCAATGGGCCTTTCATCAATTCCTAGGGCACACTACAACATCCACAAGCTCTTCCTCCTCTGCAACTACATCCTCCTCGGCGCCGCCTCCTCCTGCATTTTCCTAACCCTATCCCTCCGCCTCGTCCCTTCCGTTTGCGGTTTCTTCATCATCTTCCTCCACGCCTTCACCATTGCCGGCGCCGTCTCCGGCTGCGCCATGGCCTCCGCCGCCACCGGGCGCTGGTTCGGCGTCCACATGGTCTTCACCGTCCTCACCGCCATCTTCCAAGGCTCCGTCGCGGTTCTGATCTTCACCAGGACCGGCGACTTCCTCGGCGAGCTCAAATCGTACGTCCGGGAGGAAGACGGATCGGTGATTCTGAAATTGGGAGGTGGATTGAGTTGTTTGATCTTCTGTTTGGAGTGGATCGTTTTGGTTTTGGCGTTCTGTTTGAAGTATTATTTGTATGTTGAAGGAAATGGAAGTGGTGAAAAGAGGAGTGCTAAAGTTCAGCAGTTTGAAGATTCGAGCTGGGCGGCGCCATTCCCTGTTTAGGGAAACTGAATGAAGCTTTCTTCTACAATTAATTTTGGTGTTGGATTTGTTGTTGATTCATTCAAATTGATTTTATTTTATTTTTTTTGGTTTCGTGTTTGATTATATATTCATGTGTTTGTGAGTGTAAGTTTGGAATCATTGGCTTCCAATGTGTTTTTTTTTTGAAGGGGAATATCCATATAATATACTACAGATTATTTTGTTAGATTTCGATTTTTTTCAAAAAAAATCGAAAAATGCCTTTTTTTTTTTCTTTCTTTTTTGAAACTCGAAAAATTAGGCAATAAAAATTCTTATTGAGCAACACTAAGTTTTGATAACCGAGTAAAAGGCTCTAGCTCATATGGCATTAGAGATTATTTGGTTGGATGGGTTATATATATACTTACTATATATGTGAGTCACTTTTTATGGACCTCTATATATGATTTGCGACGATAAAACTGGTATCCAAATAACATATAAAAATGTGTTTTATGGGTGAACAAAAACTATATGAAAGCAGTTTGAGTATAACTCGAAAAAGAAAAAGCTACCAATTTGACCCAAAAAAGGATTTTTTTTTTTAAATTAAGGAATTTTAGTAAACTAGGTTAGTATAATTATCTTAATTATTATCTAAAGTTAATATTTAATTGTGTAAATAAATATTGAGTACAAGTAAATATTACTTGTGCTTTTTTTGAAACAGCATACTTATATCGACAAACTTTTTAGAAAAAAGAGGCAATCAATTCAAAATTTCTTTTATAAAAAACATAATTTGACCATAATTATTGAAAGTAAGTCATTACTTTAAGATATCCCTATTTTTTCTAAAAGAGCATTAAGTTTAAATTCCTCCCTTACCTGATATTCATATATTAATTTTTTTTTAAAAAAGTCCAAAACAATTTGTGGTCCTTGTTAAATAGACTGTTTTATCTTTTTACTCAATATTCTTGACATTAGACTTTCATACCTCTCAAGGTAGACTTATGCAGATGTATTGTCGAGTCTTCTCTCAATCTAAGGGCACAACATGCATCTATCTTTTAGCTTGTCAGTAACGGGTTCCAGATGATCCTATCCTAAGAGGCTTTTGAATCTTTGGAGGAGTGAAAACATTCTCCTCAATACGATCCGTTTGGAGTGATAAATGAGTTATAATAGTTTATAGGTTATAATAATATGTGGAGTTATATAATATGTGTTTAAGATACAAAATTATTTAGTATGAATTATAATAGTTTGTGTTTGGGGTGCATAACACTTCACATACTATTATAATCTACGCCCCAAACAACTCCTAAGGGGCTGTTTGGTACAAGAGTTTTGGGATGAAAATGGACAAGGACTTTGGATACCCTTGTTTGGTACAAGGTTTGGAGGTTTGGGCGTGGGGACAAGTTATTCCCATGGGTTTTGTATACCCATGAGTAAGGGTATTTGATACCCTTGCAAAAGCATGAGTTTTCTTCATGCCCTCCTCTTTCTCACTCTTATTTTTGTTAATATTCATCTTTATTTTGAATATATTTATTTGTTCTATTAAAATTAATTAATTTAGATTAATTTTTATAATCAACTTGATTATATTAAATTATTTTATAATAATGTATTGAATTAACTTAATTAATTATTTAATTGTAATAAATTAATTATAACTAATTGATTGATCAAAAATATACACAACGAATTCTCATTTATAAAAAGAAAAAAAAAATCAATTTTTACACCTAAGTTTGTCGAGTTGTATCAATTTATACCATAAACTTTTAGTTTCATCAAATTGTCAAACTTAGATAAGTATTGCAATCTTAACCTTAAACTTAAATTTTTTTTGCAATGATAGCCTCCAATAAATTTTCTTTTGAAAATTCGTTACAAAAAATATTTTCATATGCTTTCAAAGAATTGTATGAGACATAGTTATGGTATAAAATTGATAAAAATTCAAAGAAAAACAATGTTAGAGCTACATTTTATTAAAATTTGTGAGTTTTGGTAAAGTTATTCATTAGTTTACAAGTAAAAACTAAAAATTTAGAGTGAAAATTGATACACAATGACATGTTTACGGGTAAAATTGATTTTTTTTCTTTATAAACATAAACTTAATTGTGTATTTATTGAAACTTTAATAAATTAGTAATCTATTTAATATATTTAATTAATTGAAATAATTTAGTATAAAAATTATAACTTTTTACAATTATTTATTCAATTAAAATTATACATCTATTATGATCAATTAATTTACATATATTTGTTGAAGAGTTCTTTTATTAATACATCATAATTATATAAAATTTATAAAACTAATCTCATAAAAAAAAAATTATTATTATAAAAATTAGCATTCTCAGGTATACAACCAAACACAGCAATCAATGATTCCTAGCAATCTTATTCTCAGGCATCTTATTCCCAGGCATCAATTATTCCAGACATATAAGAAACCTTGAACCAAACGACCCTAAGGGGCAATTTGGTACAAGGTTTTGGGGATGGAAATGGACAAGGGTTTTGGATACCCTTGTTTGGTACAAGGTTTGGAGGCTTAGCCATGGGAATGAGTTATTCCCATGGGTTTTGTATACCCATGAGTAAGGGTATTTGATACCCTTGCAAAAGCATAGAGTTTTCTTCCCTAGCGTCCTCTTTCTCTCTCATTTTTGTTAATATTCATCTTTATTTTGAATATATTTATTTATTCTATTAAAATTAATTAATTTAGATTAATTTTTATAATCAACCCAATTATATTAAAATTATTTTATAATAATGTATTGAATTAACCTAATTAATTATTTAATTGTAATAAATAAATTATAAAAAAATTTAATAAATTAATTATAACCAATTGATTGATTAAAAATATACACAACGAATTCTCATTTATAAAAAGAAAAAATAATAATTTTTACACCTAAGTTTGTAGAGTTGTATTAATTTCTACCATAAACTTTTAATTTCATCAAATTGTACCCAAACTTAGATAAGTATTACAATCTTAACCTTAAATTTAAAAAAGTTTTACAATTTCTATCCTCCAACAAGTTTTCTTTTGAAAATTCGTTAAAAAAAGTGTTTTCATTTGCTTTCAATGAATTATATAAGACATAGGTATGGTACAAAATTGATAAGATTTCAAAGAAAAATAATGTTAGAGCTACATTTTGTTAAAATTTGTAAGTTTTGGTAAAGTTATTCATAAGTTTACGAGTAAAAATTAAAAGTTTAGAGTGAAAATTGATACACGGTGACATGTTTACGGGTAAAATTGAATTTTTTTCCTATATAAAAATAAACTTAATTAATGTAATTGTGTATTTATTGAACCTTTAATAAATTAGTAATCTATTTAATATATTTAATTAATTGAAATAATTTAGTATAAAAATTATAACTTTTTACAATTATTTATTCAATTAAAATTATACATTTGTTATGATCAATTAATTTACATTTATTTGTTGAAGAGTTCATTAATTAATGCATCATAATTATATAAAATTTATAAAATTAATCTCGTAAAAAAGATAAAAATATCATTTATTATTATAAAAAGTAACATTCCCAGGTATACAACCAAACACAACAATCAATGATTCCCAGTAATCTTATTCCCGACATCCATTATTCCCAAGTATATAAGAAACCTTGAACCAAACGACTCCTAAGTGTTGCAAATCATATAAGGGACCGTTTGGATTGAGGGTATGAGGATGAGAATAAGGGTGAGAATCAACAAGGGATACAAAATCCCTTGTTTGGTACAAGGTTTTGAGGATTGACCATATATAAGAATACTATTCTCATGGATTTTGTATACCCATGAGTAAGGACATTTGATACCCATACCCTTGCAAAAACATGGTTTCTTCATGCACTTCTCTTTCTCTCTCTTATTTTTGTTAATATCCATCTTTCTTTTAAATACATTTATTTATTCTATTAAAATTAATTATATTATTTAAATTAATTTTTATAATCAGTCAGATTATATAAAAACTATTTTATAATAATGTCTTGAATTAACCTAATTAATCATTCAATTATAATAAATTAATCATAATTAATTGATTGATTAAAAATATACCCAACAAATTATCATTTATAAAAAGGAAAAAAAAACAATTTTTACTCCTAAGTTTGTCGAGTTGTATCAATTTCTATACTAAACTTTTAATTTCATCAAATTGCACCTCAAACTTAGATAAGTATTGCAATCTTAACCTTAAACTTAAAAAAAGTGTTGCAATTTCTATCATCCAATAAGTTTTCTTTTGAAAATTCGTTAAAAAATTTACTCTCATATGCTTTCAATGAATTATAAAACATATGTATGGTACAAAATTGATAAGATTTCAAAGAAAACAACATTAGAGCTACATTTTGTTAAAATTTGTGAGTTTTGATAAAGTTATTCATTAGTTAATTTGTGGACTAATCAATCTTGATATATTGAAATTAGTGAGTTTATGGAGATTTTTACATTGCTTTTTGTTAAAATTAATAAAGATTGAATAGATTGTGGAAATTGTAACATTTATCTAAGTCTAAGGTCTAATTTGATGAAATCAAAAGTTTAGAGTGAAAATTGATACACGGTGACATGTTTATAAGTAAAAATTGAATTCTTTTCCTTTATAAAAATAAACTAAATTAATGTAATTCTGTATTTATTGACTATTAATAAATTAGTAATATATTAAATATATTTAATTAATTGAAATAATTTAGTATAAAAAAAATTAACTTTTTATAATTATTTATTCAATTAAAACCATACCACTATTATAATAAATTAATTTACATCTATTTGTTGAAGAGTTTATTGATTAATGCATGATAATTATATAACATTTATAAAATTAATCTCATAAAAAAGATAAAAAAAATATAATTTATTATTATAAAAATTAGCATCTTAGGTGTACAATCAAACACAACAATCAATGATTCCCAACAATCTTATTCCTAAGCATCAATTATTCTAGGCATACAATAAACTTTGAACCAAACGATTCTTAAGAATGAAGAGTTATTTACCTAAACTTTAAGAGCTCAAACTCAAGAAATTAGGCAAACAAAGTAAAGATACTGCATGAAAAACTTATTTTTATCATCACAAGGTTTCTACTTAAGTTCTTGAAATATGTGCAAGCATCATGGAGAACAACAAACTTTGTGAACACTTTGTAGGCACTTATAGCGCACAAAGTGAGCTATTTCTAGAACTTATTCCTTGACAAATTAAATATATTCTAATTAATACTTGTACTTAATTTGTGATAGATAAGCAAAAGTAAGAAAGTCATGTGCTAATTAAATTAATTTGAGGGTAAAAGAGTCATTTTGGTGAGAATTAAATACTTTTGGTTGTTTTGCATAAATTTGTTAAAAAGTCAAAAATTGAATGAGTTTTTCATGGAATCACTTCCTAGTCTCACTCACTTATGTTTGGAAGTGATTTTGGAATGCCCAAAATCACTTTTGATATGCCCAAAATCAATTCTCCTTCAAAATTGTGATGTTTGGCAATCATAAGAAAGTGATTCCCGGTCAATCACTTGGGAGGTGATTCCCAAGTGATTTTGTCTTCAAAATGACTATAATTTCATTTTTTTTTAAAATTCTACTTTTTGTGACTGGTAAAAACCGTCATCTTTTATAAAAATTCATTAATTTCCATCAAAAAGCATGTATTTTCAAAATCGTCACCATTGAAGTCATCCATCATTATTTAAAAAATGTCAATTTTTCTCTCTAAAGTTTTTTATAATGTCTATGTCTTTATTCTCTTTTTAACATTTTTATTCATTTTCTCACTTTTTTTCTCTCCAATGGTTTTAACTCTCTCTAAATAACTTTTTTTTATCTCTAAATTTTTTCGTTCATCTCTCTATAATTTTTGTATCTCTATAACTTTTTTTTTTCTAATCTTTTACCTCTTGCTATAACTTTTTGCTCTTGAGATTTTTTGTCCCTTGACTTTGAACTTTTTTTTTCTCATTAAAGTTTTCTCCCTAAAATTTTTATCATTCTCTTCAAATTCTTTTGTATATCTCTCTAAATTTATGTCTCTATCTTTCGATTTTTTCGCTCTTTATTAAATTTTTATCTCTCTAAATTTTTTGTCCATCTCTCTAAAATTTCTATCCCTCCATGTCTTTAACATTTTTTTTTCTTTGAAACTTTAATTTTCTCTAGCTTTATTTTTTTCTCTCTTAATTTTTTAGTTCTCTCGGTATAACTTTTGTCTACCACCTTCTTTTTTTTTTTTTTAATTTCAAACGTAATACTCTTTTTAGTAATTTGATGATTCTAAAATCACCTTTGAAAATAAACATTAATTGTTTTAAAAAAAATACTTTTAATTAAATTTAAATCACTTTTACAAGAGTGGAACCAAATATTAAAATGATTTATAACTAAAAATTTTACAAAATTAATTATAATTAAATCACTTAGCTTAAAACACTTATTATAAAGTCATTCTAAAAAATGCCCATAATCATTGAAAGTCACTTTTAATTGTATGAATATCACTATTAAAAGTGTAGAACCAAACATTAAAATGATTATATAAAAATCACTTTTCATAAATCAATTGTACTAAAATCACTATTTCTAAAATCATTTCCAAACATGCCCAAAGTTGGTTTGACAAGACTTTCTCCTTGATTTTAGCACCTACCAACCACTTTCAAGCCTATATAAATGAGCATATTCAACGATTTGAAGGGGAGAAGTACCTTGGAGACAAAACCCTTGGAAGAAATCGGTCACTTCACTCAAGAAACCTTAGTGCACTCGAGAGCCTAGTGGGAGTTAGCTTGTACAACTTAGTTCACCTTGAAAGAGGATTGAACCAAGTCTTAGAGTGATCTTCCCTTAAGTGTATATTGGTTTCGACCTAGAGGAGTTGTCAATCATTATTCTTCTTCACATTTATTTTTGTCATTTCTTTTATTCTTGTAACTATGGCTTTTTATTCAATGAAGTGTTGTGTTTTTATTCATCTCGTTATGAGATAAATTCTCTTTTGGGATTCAGTTTTGTGGATATTCTTAAGGAATGAGATAGCTTAACACGTTGCTCTTGCTTGTCGCCCACTTTTCTTGTGCTTCTTCTTTTATTGAATTTAGAATTTAAATGTTAATTTACTTGGCAACTTAAATTAGCATACAATATTGAGTCCAATATTGAAAGAGTTGAGCAATAAACGATTTTCGTAAAAGAGATATAGGAGAAGAGCCTAGACATAGGGACTTCGTTGTTGACCTTAGATATAAGGCACACTTATAGTATCAAGGAGATTGTATGCTTAATTAACTAAGATAAATTGCCCATAGAAATAAAGGACTAATTACTTAAACTCCTAAGGGTGCTAGAAATCAAGGTTGAATAGGAGATGTGAATATGATTCATAGTATAAGGTAAAATGCGGTGACTATGCTGCACAATCTGTTAGCAACATTTCTTAGGTGAAACTTAACGGAGTCCCATGTATTTCATTGTTGTTTTCAATTTCATTACCATTCACACCCTTCACCCATTTTATTGGGTCCCTTTGGCTACATTAGTGAGTATTTCTTATTAGCTCTGAATTTTGCAAACAGTCTTTGTGGGATCAATACTTGAAATATTTCCATTTTATACTATTTGTGGATAGTGTATACTTGCACCAAGGCTAGATTCATTTTTAAACTATTTTTCTAAGACACAACATTAGGTTCAGCATCCATCAACGACATTTATTTCTTCTCCTTTCTCTTGATTTTTTTGCCACTTTTCATGGATTTTAGCATGAGATTATGTTGTTATTATTTGATTATGCATAACTAAACTCTTAGTCCTTAAAGATTGATATAGCCATTAGAATTTAATGTTATAATTAATTGAATGATTTATTAATGCTTGTTTTTTCATTCATGCAATTACTTGTTTAATGTTTTTAATTTATTGGTCATGGATTAATAATTTTTTTTGTCTCTAAATCTTATGCTCGAGAGAGGAGCTTTAGATTAGAACTTAACTGCATGTCTAAAGTAGTTCTAAGATCGAGAGATTTATGATCTCTTTAGAAGTTGCAAAAGGACTTAGATTTATGGCCTTGCATGTTAATGAATCTAGATAGGAATATTGGATTCTTACTATGCTTGAGAATTAAATGTGTTCGGGAGAGACATTTATGACCTTAGAGTTTTTGACTTATAGAATATTGCATGTTTGTTATTACATTCAGTTTAATTAATTCATAAATTCAATTGGTGAAATAAACTCCCTAAGATACTTTTCCTTTTGTTTTTCTCATTTACTTTAGTTTTCTTTAATCTTAATTCAATCTCATCACATATCTTTCTCTAAATAAAATCGAACGTTAGTATCTATGGTACTTAAGTAAACTAGAAAACCAATCTAGAGGATGACATCCGTAATTTACTTACACACTATATTAAAACTTGACCCCATACACTTGCGATTAGAAAACTAATCCTGGTAGCGTTAAGACGCCAAAGAGCAGCATCTGAATGCTTGCTCTCAGGTTTGGCATCCAAAATAAGGCATTGAGACGCCCTAATTAGCATTGAAACACCTTGATTGGCGTTGAAACGCTCTTCTCAGGATTTCTTGCTACATTGAGCTACTCCAACACTTAGTCTCTCAAATTTGGTCCTTTTGAGCTCCATTTTTCACCCTTTCACTCCCTAATGCTCTGACTTTGCTTCTTAAGCTCGAAATCTACAAAATCAATAATAAACGACATTAAAGCTCACAATTAATGCATAAAACTAGCATAATTAATAGGCCTAAAATAGCACTATTTGAGTGCTATCATACGACATCTGTAATTCACATTATATTAAAACTTGACCTGTACTACCTCAAAAAAAAAAAAAAAACTTGACTCGTACACTTACGGTTAGGTGAATTTTTGCAGATCAAGTTTTTGGCACCGTTTCCAGTGATTGACAATTATTTAGTTTCACTTAATATCGTGGAGAATTTGTTTGGTCTTGTAGTTAGGTGAATTTTTGCACACAAGTTTTTGGCACCGTTGTTAGGGATTGACAATTATTTAGTTTCACTTAATATCGTGGAGTTTTTTTTAATACTTTTTTGTTTTTCATTTTTATTTTTAGGGTGATTATTGCTTATGCAAAAGAGAAAAGAGAGAATCCATGGAAAATCCACAGTTCCCACCTATTAACCCACCCATTCCATAAAATCCACCCATTCAACAAAATCCTCCTATTCCAAAAATTCAAGCCAACTTCCATATGTGCCACCTGCCCAAGTAGTTCAGGATGACTAGAGAGCCATTAGAGATTATTTTCAGTATGTGTTTCCTGAAAATCATTATGGAATAGTCTATGGCCCTATAAATGCCAATAATTTTGAACTAAAAAATGATCTCATAAAGATGGTTCAAGATAGTTCATTGAAGGGACATTATTCAAAGGATTCAAATTCTCATCTTAGATCATTTTTGAAAATTTGTGGCTTTGTGAAAATAAATGGTGTTTCAACTGATGTAATTCACTTACCTCTCTTTCATTTTTCTTTATAGGATAAAGCAAATACTAGCATGATTCTCTACAACCTAGAAGCATCACCACATGGCAGGAGTTATGATGTGAAAACCTTAGAATTTTGAAAATTAAGAACCATTTGGTTATGTGAACCCCTAATTATAAAATTCTAAAACCCCCAAAATCAATTTGATTTCATTCCCCAAGAAAAAAGACTAGATGTGGATTACCTTTTGATCTAAGACCAAGAGATAAGAAAACTAGTTTCCCACTCAAGGTTTGAACATTCCACAAGCAAGTTGATCATACCTACCTGAATGTTCCTGGCTTGCAACTATGGATTCAAGAATTGCAAAGAGGTGATGATGTGGCTTAGACATCAAACACAAAAAAAAAAAAAAAAAAAAACTTCATTCCAAGAACTCAATTTTTTTGTACCGAGTGCCTTCAGGTTTTTAACCTAGTAATTTAGCTAATTGGCTAAAGACTAAACTGCCCCTCAACATAATTTCCCAACCAACTAAAATAAATAATAAAATAAAAGCCTAATTAAAGTCTTAACTTAAGCCAAACATAAACAC
This sequence comes from Trichosanthes truncata, assembly GCA_033996785.1. Lineage (NCBI taxonomy): Eukaryota > Viridiplantae > Streptophyta > Magnoliopsida > Cucurbitales > Cucurbitaceae > Trichosanthes > Trichosanthes truncata. The sequence continues at coordinate 26,737,174 of JAWPNB010000004.1, read as the reverse complement.
CTAAATAATAATAAATCTTCCTACCAAACGTACAATAGTAAATTTCCTAACATAAAATTCTATTTTCTTCTTGTAGCATCATCTGACATAGTGTATAGAGCTTTTGTTCCTTTTTCCTTCCTTGACCTTCATTAAATGAATTTTGCATTGTTTGGATGTGGGAATCGAAAGCCAATTGCATTTGTTTGGCCCTTGAGTGTGTGATCGGTCTTGGAGGTAAAGTAAGAGCATCTTGGTTCATATCATCTCCCCCCCCCCCCCCCCCCCCCCCCTTTTTGAAGGATTCGTCCTTGAATCAAATTCTTCACCTGCATCAAAAGGAGTCAGTAGCATTCACACCATACTTACCTTCTAGGTCAATTTGGTAGGCATTGTCATTGATTTCTTCAATACTTGGAAAGGTCCATCTCCCATTGGGCTTAGCCTGAAATCTCTTTGATGTGGAAATCTTTCCTTTCGAAGGTGGACCCAAACCCAATCTCCCTCCTTAAAGATCATAGGTTTTCGGCGTTGATTTATTTTCGCAGCTACCTTGGTATTTTGCTTCTTGATTCTTTCTTTAACCTTTTTATGTAGCTTCTGAATGACAATCGCCTTTTTGTCAGCTTGAAGATTCACAACCTTACTAGAAGGAAAAGGTAACAAATCAATAGGTGATAAAGGATTAAACCCATAAACAATCTCAAATGGAGTACATTTAGTGACATTATAGACAACCCTATTATATGAAAATTCGATGAATGGTACACAATCCTCCCATGTTTTGGTGTTTCTGTCTATTATAGCCCTAAGCATAGTTACCATTGTCCCATTAACTACTTTGGTTTGTCCATCAATTTAAGGATGACAGTAGAGTAAACTAATTTAGTACCAAGTTTACCCCAAAGCACTCTCCAAAAATGACTTAGGAATTTCACATCCTTATCATTAACAATACTCCTAGGAATGCCAACATCCTTGAAGAACAAGTTAGCCAAATGTTTAGCAACATTAGTTTTATTACATGCAATGAAATGTGCCATGTTGCTAAATCTGTCAACTACAACAAAAATGCTATCCCCCTTTTTTTTTGTTTGAGGTAACCCAATCACAAAATCCATTGAAATGTCTAGTCACGGTCCGCTAGAAGTTGGCAAAGGCAAATAAAATCCATGTGGACTTGACCTAGACTTAGCCTCCTTACATGCAATACATCTCTCACACTCCTTATGTATGTCATGCCTCATTCTAGGCCAATAGAAGTGTTCATTTAACATGTCGTATGTCTTAGCTATCCCAAAATTTCCCATTAGACCTCCCCCATGAGCTTCTTTAACTAATAACTCACAAATAGAACAAATGGGAATGCAAAGCTTATTCTTTCTAAACAAGAATCCATTAAACATGATATAATCAGGAACCACACGTTTTTGCATAAGAGATACAACAATAGGTGCAAAATAAGCATCCTGTGAATACATGGTTTTAATGTGTTCAAAACAAAGTAATTTAGTGTGAAGGGAGTTTAGCAAATCATACTTCCTAGATAGTGCATCAGCTACCTTACACCTCTAATTTTTTTGTTTTGTTATTTATTTTTTAGAAATGTTTTCAAAATTCAAGGCTAGTTTTGAAAATTAAAAATAGTAGTTTTTAAAAACTTGTTTTTATTTTTGAAATTGGGCTAAGAATTCAAATGTTTCCTTAGAAAGATGAAAACCATTGTTAAGAAATTATGAGAAAACAAGCACAATTTTCAAAAACCAAATAGTTGTCAAAGGGAGCCTAAACTTTTGGAATTAATAATAGTTTAGTATGATATCTTTTGCTTGAATTACTACAATGTCATTTTCTTCTCAATTCATAGAATTAATATCAATACTTCATATGCTAAACTAAGCATAATTCAACTGATTAGGACATTATACACACACCCTAACATATTCACTTAAACTTTTTGGCTAACTTGAGCATAGCTCATAAGATAAAATAACCTCGACCAAAATATCAGAAGTTTGAATTCTTAGGGTACGATGATGAGTAGTTCCCTTAAGTGCTGATTTCAAAACTTGAACAATAGGGCCCTACCCTCTCACTGGCCCGACAGGGACTTAGTGTATGGTTGGATCATAAACAAATTGTTCATTAGAGGATCAGTGGTACTTAAGGTGCAAGATGTAATTATAGGGGTAAAACGGACTTTTGACCCAATCGTAATTACGAACAACTCGTAAATGATCGACTTGCATGTAGTGATTATATCTATGGACATAACTTTTCCTACAGTGCATAAGAGTGCAACTCTAGGCCTATAGTGGAGTGACCTATAATTAATGAATGAAAATTAATTTTGTATCATTGGAGCTTATAATCTGTAGGTCTATAAGGTCCCCTTGCTAGTTCATAGTAACACTAAAAGGTCAATTTAGTTGAAAGAAAAATTTGAAATGTTCAAATTAATATTTAATTTGAAGTGTTCAAATTAATATTCAATATATTAGATATATTAAATATAAAAGAGGAAAATATATTTATTGTATTTGATACATTAAATATTAAAATAATTAATGTATATTAGATACATTAAAGAAAATATATTTATAAAATTTGAATAACATTCACATAAATAAATATCGTAGGAGATTTGAATGAGATTCAAATAAATATAAGATATATTTTAATATATTAGATATTAAAATATAATATTTTAATTATGGCAAAGATTTACCCTTGGTCTCTATAAATAGGACCATTGGGTTGAGCCATGAGATAGAACATACATCTCCTCAATAGAGAATTAGAGAATTCTCTCTAGACCCATTCTTCTCCAATCTCTTGTAGATTTTCTTTCAAGAGGCTCCCACAAGCCTTGGTCATGTATTCCAGGAAGACTTTGTGGAGGACATAAAGACCTGCCAGAAATATCTCCATATTTATCTCAAAGGTATGTTTTGCTTCGCCTAAAATGTTTTTTGTTTAATTCTCAAATAAAATCAAAGTTGATTCCAACACTTCCGCTGTGGGTTTAATTCTATTATTCCCTTCATGAGGTTGTAAGGTCTTCGCCTATTCTCTTGATAGTTCTCTTTATACTAAGTGTTCTTCTTTTTATTCTCACAAGTCTGTGTCAGCGTCATTTTATTTTGATTTTTCTCCTTTATTTTTTTTATATCAAAAAATACCAAAAATATTTTTGCTTCAGGGTCTCACGAGAAGCTAGTGATCTTTCTAGCTTTGGTCTATTTCGTTGACTCTAAGAAGAAGTGCTCGAAGAAATGGGAGAATTTCTACATACCTTGAGAGCCCACACGAGTCTCGTCTAGCTAAAGATGTTAAATAAGCACTTCTTGGGAGGCAACCCAAGCTTTCTATCTCTTACTCTTTTTTTTTTTAATGTTTGTTTTCTTTTAATTTAGTTAGTGTTGATCTTATGTTCCTGTTTGGTGATTATTTTTTTTAGGAGCTCAAGAATTATATCTCTCACATTACACCCAAGTGGATTAGGATGAATTGAGGAGTCTCTTACACTTCAGCTCCCTATAGTGTTTGACATCAATCATGATTTTTTTTTTTGAAAGAACAACTAAATTCTATTAATCAAAATAAATTCAGCAACTAATTAATTTCAACAAAAGGGAAGAAGAAAACAGTAGCTAAAACCTCAAAATTACAGCAACAATTAAGTTCCGAAAATAGAAGAAAATAACTTAAATAAAACAGAAAATAAATTCTAAGAACGGGAAGAACACAACCCCTTTTCCACTTCTTATTCAATCGACTCAACTCCACTTTTTTCAAAGGGAATTGAGCCTTCACTTCCTTCAATTTTCATTGAGGAAGGATTGAATTTCGAAGTTGAAAGGGGCTGGAAAACAGAAGAAAAACAGCAGCAAACAGAAATAAAAACAGCAGAAAATTGACAGCATAAATTTTGACAGCAAAATTTGACAGCTGAAAATCGTGGACAACAGCAACTGTGGCCGAAAATGGGAGAAAACTGCTCTCTTCTTGAGGCTTCTTCTCCAATATTTATAGAGGAATTTGGGCTAGGATTTCCTTCTTGAATGATGCATAAATATGGCTATAATCCCTGCTAAAATAGTGGAGACAATATGGCACAAAATTCCTAGATTTTAGGAGATTTGCAGATTTTTCTTTAATTTCCAGATCTCTCGAAATTGTAATTGCAATGCAATTGCATTTCTATTGCATTCTTCAAATTCCTGCACAAAAACATCAAGTAAGTGTGTTTCCATTTTCTTTTTATTTTCTCCATTTACTTAATTTAAAAGGCTTCCAACAATAATTCAATTTAAACCAACTATTTGCTAGCCTTTTTATCTAATAACACACATAAAATAACAAGAATAACTAAGTATAAAGGCCAAATAATTCTCATAAATGAGAATTATCACTCGTTAATGGAGGTCTCTTCAATTCAGGGAAGTACAGTTACCCATCTTATCTTTTATTTGTCCTTTTCGCTTGTTAAATATATTATTTAGACATTAAGGACAATGTTTGATTTAAATGTGGGAGGAATGGTGCTAGGTTGTTGTTAGAGATGATATTTTGTTGAATTTTGAAGAAGTTGGGCTTAATTGGAAAATTTTTGTTGTTTGAGAATGTGTGCTATAGGGTTGTTTTAGGATGTTGCATGCTGAAGTGATTATGAAATTCCATGATTTGTGCTCTTTAGTGGATTGTTTTTCCATATGACTTGTGGAATTTGAGCATGCTGAAATCTGAGTTAACTTAAAATTTTTGCTTTAGATTCTTTGCAAATGTTGAGCACGTAACCTAGTATTGATTAGTTGAATATTTAAAGGAGTATTATGTTTTCTAGAAGATTGTTATGGCTCCGATAGGCTTAAGGCTTGGTTTGTAAGTGGATTTGCAAGATAGTTTGTAATGTTGAGCTTAGGAGTAGTAAAAAACATATAATTTGCTTGTGAAAAGAAATAAATTTTTAAGCTCAGAAAAGAGAAAAAAAAAAGTTGGGAAAGAAATATAATAGAATACCTTGCATGAGCTGAGCGTTCGATGACAAAAAAAGCTACCCTCGTCTGATCAGTTGGGCCATCCATTGAGTGAGTGCTCTAAATAAGGGTTCCTGCAATGGAAGTGTAGTTAGTGCCCCTGATTGATTGTAAAGAGCAAGAATGGAGGAGTACTACCCCAAGAGTTCAGGCACCTAGCTTATTATTATTTTCTTAATTGTGAGGGACCTGAATTGAGTCTTTCAAGCCAGTGTAGGGGGAAGATGAATGGAGGAGAACATAATATTACTTTGAGTTAGTAAACGAGTCAATACTTAGGCTTTGCACATACACATGCAAAGAGTTCAAAGTTCCTTTTAAATTTCTTGTGATTTGGGCATGTTCTCTCTAATTCCACTATTAAGTACATTGAGAATTGAGTTACTTATGCATGCAATCTTCTGAAACATTTATCTTTTTATGAAGGTTTTTATTTTGTTTTGTTTGGGAATAGCAAAAGCTTAAGTGTGGGAGTATTTGATAGCAATAATTTAGTGTTATATATGCCTTAATTTAGCTAATTTTATGCTATAAATGTGAGCTTTTATGTTGATTATTTGTTAATTTCAGGAGTCAGAGCTAAAGGAGAAAACCCAAAGTAGTCGGGGGTATTTTGATCATTCTAGAGCTATTTCGGGCCATTTTGGAGAGCCAAGAAGAGAAAATATGAAGAATTAAGGATTCAGACCCGAGAGCTAGCATTGCTATGCTGCCTTATGGCATTGCAACGCTAGAGAGGTGCTGAAATGAAAGCCTCCGTCTGTAGTGTTACAACACTACCCCTGCGCACAACAAGAAATGTCAGCTTTTTGGGACAGCGTTGCAACGCTATCGCGATAGACAATATTTTTTTTTCACATTTCATTCGTCCAAGGGAGGCCAATTCAATGGAGACAAACATAATCTCAATTCCAAAGCGTCTTGGGTGGATTTTGGGAGGATTTTGGAGTTGAATTGAAGATCTTGAAGCTCGGGCTTGAGATAGATCGCCTCAGGAACGCAGGATCAACATAGACCTAAGCTTTCTTTCCTTTTTCTTTTATTTTCAGTATTTAGATTAGGTTGTAATTAAGGATTTTTGTGTTGTAAATACTGAACATGTTTAGTGAATGCCTAATTTCTATAGGATGTTGTAATTCTTTGACCATTGCACTTAATTTTGCTTAATTTAGTTAGTAATTATGGTTTGCTTAAGTGTTTATGTTCATTTATGCATCTTAGGCTTAATGCCTTTAGATTGTGTTCATCTATTAATTGAGGTAGAATTAAGTTGAGCTCGATGGAGGATGCCTAGTTGGCTTAATGCACAATTAGTTAGCTACCCGAGTGATAGCGGGATAAAAGATTAATTAGTTGTAGTTAGTGCTGACGATTAATTAATTAAGCATCGTCTAATTGATTAGTTACTAAGTGGAGGCTCGATAGAAATAAACTTACACTAGAATTGGATACATGACTATAGATTATTACCTGAGTGACAACATGAGTAATAATTAATCTATAGAGGTCAATGATGAAGGGTCGTAATGCCTTGTATGACTTAGCTAGCATTGAGGGACAACTACGTTAGCTAATTAATACTTGCTAATTGAAGGAGACCGACAGGAGATTCCATGACATTAGGCTTCTAGACTTATGAATCGAACACTTGATTATTCCTAAATTGCTCGCTTAATTTAGTAAATTAAAGCCCAAGAATGCAATCAACACCTATATAATTAACTATCAATTTGTGTCTCCTATTTATCTTTTGCTTTATAGGATTAGTTGTTTGATTTCCTATCTGCATTTGATTTCTGTTCCTTAAATAAAGCTAAGTGAGATTATTCGCGATACTTAATTGAATTGAAAACTAATCTCTATGGGATACGATACTCAGTACTCTTGTGCCGTTTTATTATTACTTCGCTCACATGCGCTTGCGTGTACACATCCCCGATTAATGTCTTTATCTAGAAAATCGAAAATTTAATTGTCTTCATTTAACCCCCCCTTAAATCAAATTTGAAATCTAATTTAATTTTTAAACCACAATTCCAATTAACTCAATCAAATCCAAATTAATCTCTACAATATTAAGATTAGTTTTACCTGAAAATGCAGGCCGTTACAATCTCCTCACCTTAAGAACTTTCTTCCTCGAAAGTCTTGTTGGTCAAACAACTCTAAATACTTAGTTGCATGGAGCCATCTTTCTTCTTAACTAATTAACCAAGCTAGTACGCCCCAAGACGAGCACTGAAGCATAAGAACCTTTGTTTAGTAGTTCTTGTATCCATGATTTGTGCTGCTTCAACTCTGTTTGGGCCATTCTATATGGAGACTTGAGAATGGAAGTTGTTCTCGACTTGAGCTCTATGTTGAGATCTACCTCCTGTGTTGGGAGTTAACTTGGAAGGTCCAGCTTACTTTATTTAATATTAGCACAACTTTTTCATTTACTTCAAGATGACTTAATTTCTCCTTTTAGTCAGATTGATGGTTTCATTAGCTTCTTATACTAATTTGATCTCAAAGTTAAATTCGCTCAAACTTTGCTAAAGATACCAACGATCTAACTCTTCACTAATAAAGCTTCAAAGTTTCACTTCAATAGTCCTTTGACAACTATTGATAATAATCAACTTCATTTAAAATGTTGTTTCTTCTAACTCCTTCGTAAATCCAATATAAAAGCAAGTCATGCACCTTTCAAATCTTTGGATTGTCCTTGTTTAATCTCTTGTTTTGGGAACACCTTTCAAGTCTTATAGCCAGAGTCTTACCCCATGTCATGCAACCAATTCAAACCAAGGTTCCAAGTTCCAAATAGCAATAAGATTTCTTGTACCAACTCTAAAGTCTAGTAAACACAACCACATATACATAACGTACGTAGAGTCTCAACATGTTTATTTCTTTTGTCTTTCAATATAGAAAAACTTTTCCATTTCACTTTTCCACTTCTCATACTTTTTCTTTATTAAGACCCTTATTCTTAAAGTATCCATTTTTTTTTCTCCAAGCAAGACTTATCCTTAATAACATAAAATGTCTCTATTTATAACCATTCTTTAGATCTTACCTTTGGAGTTTCAAATTAATTTAATAGTAGAATTTTTCTTAACTATTTGGCCTTCTTTTTAAACTCTAAAATTTTCATCATAAAAATGGTATGGGTAAATCTAAGTAGTTGAAGTACCTTGAAAGTAACTCTTTAGTTCAAAGCCAATAACTTACTTTTCTATTTTATGTTCATGTCATTTCTAGAAATATTATTTTCGCTTTCTTTGTTGATCAAATCAACTTAGCTAGATATTTTAGAGCGAGTTCTTTCTGTTATCACTTATATTCCATATAGCAACTTTTCTATTCATTTGGACTTGGCACATGGAAAACTACGAAGACCTTACTTAGAACATCAAACCTTGAACTCCATAAGAGTAATCAAAACATATCGTTTCTTTAAAAGTCTTACTCAAGAAACATCAACTTTAATATCTAGTGGCATTTGAGAAATAGTCTCTTAAGATCCTTTCCTTTTTTGTTTGTAGACTACTCCAATCTCATGCTTAAGCAAGTGTTCAATATTAGTAACGTTTCCTTTATGCACTATCACTTCCATTACACACAATAAAGCATAACATCAAATAAGTCAATCAGGACAACACAAGCATCACATAACAAACATTCAAAACATTATTTTTATCATGTATTCATGAACTCATAAACATCTCTTAAATAAAACATTTTATAACAAGGACATACCTGGTGATGACAAGCTGTTTGCTGCTTGGCCACGAGACACTTATTGCTTACGATGTAAGTAAGTCTACAGAATCCCTAAACTTGGGCTTTGATACGAACTTAATATTTGGCCATGGGCGTAGTGGAAGTGTGATGGGCATGCGACACCCGAGTTTAGGGGGGATACATGAATGAACTGAGACTACATATGAATAAGAGGGATTCTGAGACTATACAAGTCATGGTTAAGAAAGGCTTAAAAGATTTAATAGTTACTACATATACCAACAAAGTGCACCTTCCTTTTAGTGGCTCAATCATAGGAACTCTAAAGTTAAGTGTGTTGCCTGGAACAATCCTAGGTTGGGTGACCTTCTAGAAATTTTCTTAAGAACCATGTAAGCGAGGACAAACTATAAAGCATGATAAAAGGACCCGTGTTGGTTTGTAGAGACAATTTTCACTCTCATAAGTAGTTCAAGGCAAGTAGGTAGCGTCATCTAGTAGTAGGGGAATATTGAGGCCATCAAGTGCCAGATCCAGATGCAGAATCCTAGACTTGGGGCATTATAGATGGTATCAGAGCGAAACCTCTCATAATAAGATGGGGTTCAAGGACGAACCAAGTTGAAAGTTGGCAGGCATGTCACACCCGAGTTTAAGAGGGGTACATGAATGAACCGAGATCACATCTAAACAAGAGGGATTCTGAGACTATGCAAGGCATGGTTAAGAAAAACCTAAAGTAATTGATAGTTACTATCTATACCAACAAGGTGCACATTCCTTTTTGATAGCTCAGTCACATGAACTCCAAAGTTAAGCGTGTTTGATAGCACTGTAAAAGTGCTACTTTATGACCTTATTGCATGCTAGTTTTGTTGCCCTCATGCGCTTATTTGTCTATTTTGTAGGGATTGAGCAAATTAAAACTGTTTGGAAGACTTTAGATGAATCGAGCTTAAAAGGAAGCTAATTGGGTTCAATTTGAATGTTCGAATTGAGAAAAGATGACATCCAAGCCAAATGAACTAAGGGGAAAGCATCTAGATGCCATTCCAGGCGTGTAGACGTTGTTGCATAAGCAATTTAAGCTTGAAAACCCAACGAAGTAGCATCTAGATGCCATTCCAGGCGTGTAGACGTTGTTGCATAAGCAATTTAAGCTTGAAAACCCAACGAAGTAGCATCTAAATGCCATTCCAAGCGTATAGACACTAGCTATAGTGAGGACCAAAGTCTCGCTCAACGCTGCAATGAGGCTGCCCAAGACAATTGTAGCATCAAAACGCTACTTTAAGCGTCTCGACGCTACATAGATTTCGCTAGATTATTTCCTTATTTGCGAGGGCAGTGTCTAGTCACTGTTCAACCCTATTTATAGAACATCTCACTTTAGAGTTAGGACTTTTGCCTCCTTTTGCTTAAATGTTCTAGAGAGTTTTAGAGAGCTTTTTCTTCTTTTATTTGAGACTTCTATTGTATCAAATCGAACCATGTTGAACTTGAGAGATTCTATCACGATATTTGGCTAAACCTCACGTTTGGTTGTAAGCCAATTGCAATGTTATGAGGCTTGAACTTTAATGTAATTTTCTTATATTTGCATGTATTCTTTGATTCCTATTTTTGATTTATGAGCATGTATCTTTGATTGAATTGACGCCTTGGTCATTATATATGCTTGATTTCTATTCATGATGCATGATCCGTAATTGTCATGCTTGATTGAACCTAGTAGCATTAGGATTATTACATGTGTGTGTTTTATGGCTTTTCCATAACTTCATAGCTTGCATGTTTAATTCTAGGAATTAAAGGAATAATTTGGTTAGGTTGTAGCTATCTCACTTAACCGATTTGTCATGGTCTTTCCAAAATGCTTAATGCTTTTATTTAAATAATATGAAACGCTATCATGCCCAGTTGTTAGGTAATTAGTATTGACTTTGATGCTTTGTTAGAGTCAATCACTCTAGGGATTCATTGCTTGTTTAGGCTTTTCCTAATAAGTTAACCAAGTACTTGCATAATTAAGTTAAAATGTTTTGAATGCCTATGATCGATTTTGCAATTGGATAAAACTGTACCTTTGAATTGAAATTTGGTAAGATTTGTTTTTTTTCCTTTTTAATTACTTGTTGCTTTATTATTTTTCTTAAAATTACCAAAAACCCCCTATTTCACCTTTTACTGAAATTCAACTATGAGAAAGTGGATTTTCTTGCTCCTTTGAAAAATCGACCTGGTCCACCATTTCTACAAGCTAGAGTAGGAAACCAATATAATTTTGGTAGGCCTCGACAACCTCACCAGTGCTTGACCTAGAGCAATCATTTTGTTGAGTGACATCTTGAGAATTTCTTAAAAAGCATGTGAGTGAGGACCAAACATGCTAAAAAGACTCGTGTTGGTTTGTAGGGACAATCTTCACTTTGCTGGTTGCAGAGGAATTCCGAAGCCATTAGGTTTCGAATTTAGATTCCAAATCTTAGATCTGGGACATTATAAGAAGTATTAATGAGATTTTTTTTATTTATTAATGTTAGAACATAAGGAGCCAACAACATCGTTTTGATCAAGTTAGGAAATAATTTTTCAGCAAGTTTTTTACCATCTTGGAAGGCCTTCTAGAATTCCCCTTCAGTGTATTTTTGGTATTCATTAACTGTACAAAATATTTGTATGTATATTTCCTTTTTGGATATATTTGGTGTGCTGTCAAGATCTTTGTACTATTGATAAATAGAGATCAATTCCCTCAATGACAAGTATGCAGAACATTTGTATAAACCTAGAACTACTTCTTTGCTATCTCTTCTCTCTGCTCATTCTTTCTCTTTGCCCACTGTTATTTTATTTCTTTTGTTGATATCATAGCAAAGAAAGGCTAACGCCATGTCTTCTGATTCAGTTCAGAGCAACATCTCCATGCAAACACAAACCTCTGCACCTGTTGTTATGGTTAAGACGACCCTCATCAACAACTCCTTTGGGAATCCTTTGAGCATGGCACTTTTAGTCAAACTAGATGATAAAAATTTCGGACTATGGAGAGGCATGGTCATAGCGGTCCTTCGAGGCCAAAAGGCTGATGGATATGTACTTGGCACAAAAACCCAACTAGAACATTTTTTGAAGACCAACGGCCAAATGGGTTATTCCACTTCAAATGTTAACTCAAATTTTGAAGAATGGACAGTGATAGATCAAGCACTCCTTGGCTGCTTATTCGGTTCAATGACCCTTTATGTAGCCTCGGAGGTAGTAAATGTGACAACATCGAGAGAAGTATGGTTGGCTCTCGAGGAGCTCTGTGGTGCAACTAGTAAAGCTAGGATAAACCAGTTGAAATCAATTCTTTAAAGCACAAGAAAAGGAACAATGAGAATGGCAGAATATTTATCACTTATGAAACAAGCAGCAGAGAATATGAAGCTGGTAGGTTCACCAATCTCTCTTGATGATCTAATCTCATATGTTGTAGTAGGGCTTGATGCGTAATACATACCCATTGTATGTCAAATTAAAGGTATGATCTCTCCCACCTGGCAAGATATCTTCTCAACTCTAATTACATTGGAAAGCAAATTGGTACATTTAAATGTTGTGAAGGGGATTTTGGAGATACTAGCATAAACTATGTCTATAGCAAGCCAGGGAATCATGCCAAAATTGGACAGCAACAACGTTTTTCTGGGCAAAACCATCTAAATCAAAATGGTAACTTTGAATTCTGCAACAATCATTCCCAAGGGAGTCAATAATGGCCACAATGGAAATTCTCAAGGCCGGAGAGGAAGAGGCAGAAATGGTGGTAACTTTAGAGGAAACAAATCCAAGCCTACCTGTCAATTATGTGGTAAGCTTGGTCATGGAGCAGCTGTTTTCTACCATCGATTTGAAGATGAGTTCAATAACCCAAGAGGAAATAACAACCAAGTCAACAATGCCTCAGCCTTCATCGCCACCCCAGAAATTGTGATAGAACCAAACTGGTTGGAAGGCAGCAGGGCCACCAATCACATTACAAATGATGCTGGTAATTTAAATTTTAAAGCAAAATATTGTGGTACTGGTTCTTTGTCTATGGGTGATAGAACTAAACTAAGCATATCCCATGTTGGTAACACTGCTATTTCCTCAAATCAAAAGCCTATTCGATTGACAAATGTACTGCATGTACCTTATATCAAGAGAAACTTATCAAGTGTTGCCAAGTTAACTGCTGATAATGATATTTTTGTTAAGTTTCATCCTAATTGTTGTTTTGTGAAGGACAAGGAAACCAAGAAGGTGGTGCTACAAGGAACACTTAAAAATGGGCTTTTATCAATTATCTCTTCCTCTTGAGTCAACTTCCCTCAATCCTCACCCCTCTCCCGACAAGTCCTTGGAGTCTTTGAGTAGTCTTAAAGCAGAAAGTTTTGTTGTGTCTTCAAACTTATCTTTTCAGAATCAAAATAAATGTAGTGTGTCTAAAGAAGTATGGCATCAAAGATTAGGTCATGCTTCTGATAGCATTCTAGCATCTGTTATGAAATCTCGTAATGTTCATTTATCTTCTAATGAAAAGTCTACTTTCTGCAATGCTTGTCAATATGGAAAATCCCATAACTTACCCTTTCCTGTTTCAAATTCTCGTACTAGTCACCACTTGAGCTTGTACAATGTGACCTTTGGGGGCCTTTGCCTATGCCTTCAACCGCTTGCTTTTTCTTTTATATTAGCGTAGTAGACAACTACACCCGTTTTACTCATATCTATCCTCTTAAACAAAAGAGTGAAGCATTTTCTACCTTTATTCAATACAAAAATCTTATTGAAAATAAGTTTGAAAACAAAATTAAAATCCTCCAAAGTGATTGGGGAGGGGAATTTCGCTCTTTTTCCTCATTTTTAAAGGACAAGGGTATTGAGTTTCGACATTCTTGTCCACACGAGCAAACAAAACGGGATTGTTAAACAAAAACATAGACATATAGTAGAAATCGGACTTACACTTCTTGCTCAAGCTTCCATGCCCTTGTGTTTTTGGTGGGATGCATTTGTTTCCACTGTCTATATTATTAATCGCTTACCACACCAGTCCTTAATCACATATCTCCTTGGGAAAAAGCCTTTCACAATATTATTTTTTAAGAACTTTTGGGTGTGCTTGCTTCCCTTGCCTTCGTCCTTACCAAACACACAAATTCCAATTTCATAGAGATGTGTCTTTCTAGGCTACAACGAAACTCACAAAGGTTACAAATGTTTAAGCTCTAGTGGTCGATTGTACATTTCTTGCAGTGTTATTTTCAATAAAAGAAACTTTCGCTTCAAAAATGGTTTTGTCACCACCTCAACCTCAAAACAACAAAGTCTTGAAACAATAATTCCCTATTTCAATTCCCACCTGGATTCCAATGTGTCTAATTATCCACATAGCCCATCCATCACTTTTGCATTGAATGCCACACCTCAATCCAATTCTCCTTTGTACTTGGTCCCAGTGTCTGCCCCTTGTCCTATCCAACCAGCTACTCTTTGTCCTTCACCGCCAGCTCCTTCTTGTTTTTCACGGAATGCACAGCCTCAACCAATGCCATCTTGTCCCTCACCAAATGCACAAATTCAGCCCACTTTTTCTACACTTCACCGAATGCCGGCCCATCCTCACCAAATGCCCATTTCACCTTGCGAACTAACAACACCACATCCATGTCTTCTTAGTTCTGATCAAACACTAACTCAACAAGATGCAAAATCTTCTGCTCCTAATAGTGTTCCTCTGGCTGATTGTGAGACCAGTCTCATGTGGTTTCTTCAAACTCTATGGGTGGGATTAATTTAGTGACTCATCAGTTGGATGCTTCTCTTGAACTTGATGGTATTTCTCATTTTCCTTCCCCTGATGATTTTGGTTCTAAAGGTGTTGTATCTCAAACTTCTCATCATATGAACACACTATCTAAGAGTGGTGTGTTTAGACCCAGTCCCAAATATGTCTATCTTGTGTCTGATGATCCTCGATATGGAACCACCATCAATCTTTGAAGCCTTCAAATTTGATCACTAACGTGCGACAATGACTGAAGAAATGGAAGCTTTGTCTACAAATCAAACATGGCACCTTGTTCCACCTTCTGATGAATATAATTTGATTGGAAATAAGTGGGTGTTCAAGGTTAAACGACATCCCAGTGGGCGTATTCACAAATACACAGTACGATTGGTTGCCAAGGGATTTCACCAACATCCTAGTATTGATTTCAATGAAACTTTTAGTCCTGTGGTTAAGGCTCCTATTATTCGTGTGGTTTTGGCCCTTGTAGTGGCAAAGCAGTGGAATTTTCGACAACTTGATATCAACAACGCTTTCTTAAATGGGCATATTGAAAGGAATGTGTTTATGAAGTAACCAGAAGGTTTTGTGGATCCAGATCGTCCTGACTACATTTGTAAACTCAATCGCGCTTTGTATGGTCTCAAACAAGCCCCACGTGCTTAGTTTGACAAACTCCGCTC
This sequence comes from Trichosanthes truncata, assembly GCA_033996785.1. Taxonomy (NCBI): domain Eukaryota; kingdom Viridiplantae; phylum Streptophyta; class Magnoliopsida; order Cucurbitales; family Cucurbitaceae; genus Trichosanthes; species Trichosanthes truncata. Next base: position 26,721,920 of record JAWPNB010000004.1, on the reverse strand, counting down.
TACACTCTCCTAGTGGGGTTTTCAGAACTCCGAGGCTAATAACTCACTATTTTTCCTATCTACCTTTGTTGATATTGTTCTTGTACTTATCTATGTTGATGAATCTCGTGACAGGCACAAATATTGGCTTGATTAATAAGTTTATTGGTGATTTGAACAAAACATTTGCCTTGAAGGACATGGGCGAGCTACACTATTATCTTAGTGTTGAAGCCCATCGCACAGAACATGGTCTCCATCTCACTCAAATAAAATACATACTTGATCTCCTTGAACGTGTAGACTTTGCCCACATCTAACCGTGTCCTACACCAACTGTTATTGGTAAGCCATTATCCCTTTATGAAGGTGATCCAATGGAAAATGCGACACTATATAGAAGTGTTTTGTGTGCCCTTCAATATCCCACACACACGCAACCTAACATTGCCTGCATAGTAATAAACTTAGTCAATTTAGCCAGAATCCCACTTCAGTTCATTGGCAAGCTGTTAAAATGGTGCTCCGCTATCTCAAAGGTACTGTAAATTATGGCTTGGCTTGTTTCTCCAAAAGATAGATAATTTATATTTGGTTGCCTACACAGATGCCGATTGGGCCTGCAGTATTAATGATCGCAAGTCTATTGTTGCGCTTTGTATTTTCCTTGGATCTTCCCTAGTTTCATGGACTTCAAAGAAACAATATGTCGTTGCCCGTTCTAGTACTGAATCTAATTATCACTCTCTTGCACACACTGCAGCTGAACTAAGTTGGTTACAATCCCTTTTATCTGAAATTGGGTTTATTAGATTATATGGGGTTCCATCTCAAAACCAATTGACAATGGGAGGAGTAACCCATATATCTTAGAAATTGTGAGGTCACTCTTCATCTTTCAGATGTGGGATGATCCTCAATATGCCCCCTCAAGATGGTGCCACTTTGGGTTCACCATTCTTGGATCGGATCCTAATTTTAATTTTTGGATCGAATACCCGTTTGGGTTTAATGAGCTCTGATACCATATTAGATTACATGGGGTTCCATCTCAAAATCAATAATTGGCAATGAGAGAAGTAGCCCATGTATCTTATAAATCGTGAGGTATCTCTTCATTTTTCCAATGTGGGATCCTCAACATGCCCCCTCAAGATGGTGCCTCTTTGGGTTCACCATTCTTGAATCGGATACCAACTTTGGACCGAATACCCGTTTGGGTTTAATGGGCTCTGATACCATAATAGATTACATGGGGTTCCATCTCAAAACCAATTATCAATGAGAGGAGTAGCTCATGTATCTTATAAATTGTGAGGTCATTCTATATTTTTCCAATGTGGGATCCTCAACATGCCCTCTCAAGATGGTGCCACTTTGGGTTCACCATTCTTAGATCGGATCCCAATTTTAATTTTTTTGGACCGAATACCCGTTTGGGTTTAATGGGCTCTGATACCATATTAGATTATATGAGGTTCCATCTCAAAACCAATTGGCAATGGGAGGAGTAACCCATATATCTTAGAAATTGTGAGGTCGTCTTCATCTTTCAGATGTGGGATCCTCAATATGCCCCCTCAAGATGGTGCCACTTTAGGTTCACCATTCTTGGATTGGATCCTAATTTTAATTTTTGGATCGAATACCTGTTTGGGTTTAATGAGCTCTGATACCATATTAGATTATATGGGGTTCCATCTCAAAACCAATTGCCAATGGAAGGAGTAACCCATATATCTTAGAAATTGTGAGATCACTCTTCATCTTTCAGATGTGGGATCCTCAATAGGGTTCTGCCCTTCCAAGACTCCTATCATATGGTGTGACAATGTAAGTGCTCTCTCTCTTGCTGCAAATCTAGTCTTTCATTCTAGAAGTAGACATGTCGAATTGGATATTCATTTTGTTCGGGATAAAGTTCTAGCTAAGCAACTTGATGTTCGTTATGTGCCCTCACTTCATCAACTTGCCGATGGTTTGATCAAACCATTATCAAAGACACGCTTCTATGACCTTCGATCCAAACTTGGTGTGATTGCATCACCCTCTCGTTTCAGGGGGGATGTCAGAACATAAGGAGCCAACGACATTGTTTTGATCAAGTTAGGAAATAATTTTTCAGCAAGTTTTTTACCATCTTGGAAGGCCTTCTAGAATTCTCCTTCAACGTATTTTTGGTATTCATTAACTGTACAAAATATTTGTGTGTATCTTTCCTTTTTGGATATATTTGGTGTGCTGTCAAGATCTTTGTACTATTGTTAAATAGGGATCGATTCCCTCAATGAAAAGTGTGCAGAACATTTTTATAAACCTAGAACTTCTTCTTTGCCGTCTTTTCCCTCTGCTCCTTATTTCTCTTTGCCCACTGTTATTTTATTTCTTTTGTATTAAACATAATAGAAATATACTAATACAAGTAAATTCTACAATAAGTAACATAAAAAGGGTTTTTTTTTATACCAACCAATTTTAATGCTCTAACAACACATGCACGAAACTCTTTCTGTAGTCCATAGAAAAAAAAGTTTGGATAGTTATTATCAAACAGCTTACTACTAGATGTTCCTATTGACTTTATGTTCTAACTACACATTAAAAATATGTATGGAATTCTTTTTGTAGTCCATAGACCAAAAGAAAAAAAGTAAAAAAAAGTTTCTTATCAAACTTCTTCCTGCTAGGGTTGACTTTTTAATGTAGTTTATTTGAACAGGTCTAAAAGTATTAGTGAGACCTATTTATTTACTAAACATATAATAGAAATAGACTAATACAAGTAAACTCTACCATGTCTAACAAAGAGAACTTTTCATTTTATTTTATTTTTTTGAGACCAACCAATTTTTATCCTCTAACTACACATTAAAAATTAAAAATACCCATGGATATTTTTTTTAAGTCCATAGACACAAAAAATAGTAGGGACAATTATTATCAAATTGTTTACCTACTAGAAGTCCCGTTGACTTTTTAATGTAATTTATTTTTAGTGATGTAAAAATATCAGTGAGATTTTTTTTTATTTATTATTCGTAATAGAAATAGATTAATACAAATAAATTATAGAAATAGATTAGTAGGAGTTCCAACTAAACCCCACAATATAATTCGTCATCTTGAGGCCACCACAATTAAAAATTATTTTGCGATAAAGAAATCTAAATCTGTTATTGGTCATGATCTTGCAACTCTTCGGGTCTCTTTGCCTTCTTCAGCTACCAATTTTTTTTAGTTTAACAATATTTGAAGGGAAGGATTTGAACCTCTGACTTCTTGATCGTGATACATGTCAAATACCGCTAAGTTAAGCTCACTTTAACCTTCAGCTACTAATTAAAGGAAGAGAAAAAGAGGGAAATACATAAACAAACAAATAAAAGTTATGTTAAAAATCTATCATTTACTTGAAAACTTCTAAGAATTTCTATTCTCTAACTATACCCTTAATTTTTTTAAAGATAAATGATGGTGCGTGGTCATGCCTTTTGAAATGAAATGTTTTTAAATAAAACACTTATTATATTATTATATAAGCAAGTAGAAAATTAGTTAAATGATTCATCTAAAAGCATTTAATGCATTTCATTTATTTTTAGAATTTCACTAACCACTTTTGATTATAGAAATAAGTGCTTTAATTAATAAAACCACAATTTTTTTTAGTTCAACAACAGAGGTGGGTGGATTCGAACCTCTGACCTCTTGGTCGAGGATACATGTCAATTATCTCTGACTATGCTTACTTTGGCAATAAAACCACTTTGATTATAGGAATAAGCACTTTAGGGCTCGTTTGATAACGTTCCTGTTTCCTGTTTCTTGTTCCCGTTTCTCATTTTTCAAGAAACAGACCTGTTTGATAACCCGTCCTGTTTCCTGTTTCTAAATTTTTTAGAAACGTTTCTAAAAAAAAGGCAGATTTTGAGAAACTTCAAAAAGTAGTTTCTCAAATTCTGTTTCTATTTTTTTTTCAGGTTTCATGCATATTCTTATTTCTCTTTTTACCCATCTCTCCTCTCTCTCTTCTTTCTCTCTCTTCCATTCTATTTTTTTTTTCTTTTAATACTTTTTAATCTTTTTGGTTTTTTAATCTTTTTTTTTTAATTTTTTGATTTATTTCTTTCTATTCGTTTTCTCTCTTTCATCATAATCTTTTTTCTTTTAATAGTTCATTATCTTTTTTTTTTTTCCTTTTTTCTTTTCTCTTTTCGTTTATGTTTTTATTTTCTCTTATTTTCTTATTTTCTTTTACTTTACATTAACGAGCTTATAGTTATTATTTTCTATTTAATTCTCTATTATTTTTCCTTTTGGTACGATTTTATTTTTTTTATTAAATAAATAAACTAATAATGTATTTCATGTTTACCATTAAATGTAAAAAAATATACACATTCTCTCTCTTTTTCTGATTTTACTTGCATGTATTATTGGCTAATGCATTTTTAAAGAAAAAATAAAAATAAAGTTTATTATTAAATTAAAGAAATGTGGGTATGTTCGATTGTCTGACCTTAGACAATTTACAAATTCGTCTAATTTAACTAACTCTTGTAAGTCAAAATCGTTCAAGGTGAATTGATTGAAATAAGAAATAACATTGCAAATCAAATTTGAACAATATTTGAAGGGATAAAATTTATTATTATTATTATTATTAATTAGGTGGTAGGCCTTAATAAAATATTATAACATCTTTATAATTGTTTATATTTATTTTAATGCATGTTATATGTTTTATTATAGTATATGTACTAAATTTTATTTTTACCAAAAAACAAGAAACAAGAAACAGAAATAGTTATCAAACATGTTTCTGTTTTTAGTTTTTAAGAAACAGAAACAAGAAACGAGAAACAGAAACAGGAAACAAGAAACGAGAAACGAGAACGTTATCAAACGGGGCCTAATTAGTAAAACCAACCATTTGTTAACATTTTTAACCAAACATTGTTAATTTTTTAAAGAATACACTTTTAGTCATCCACCATTAACAACCTTAAAAGCATCCCAAATACACCTCTAGAAAATCTCAAATTAGGTCTGTTTGGATTGTCCTAGAAAAAAAGTATTTTTTTAAAATGCATTTTCTTTTAAACATTTTTTTATAAAATTGGTTTACAATTAAAACACTCATATTTTTGTTATATTTTCTCAAAAGTGTTCTTATACATAAGTTTGTTTACTCTACACTCAAAATGATTCTACAAATGTCAAATTACTATAAAGGACGACTATTAAATACTATGAACTAATAACTTTAATTTTGTATTTAAAACACTATGATCGGCTGTGGTGGTCGGCAGCGGTGAGATGCGGTGGACGACGATAGAATCCCTTCGTGGTTGCCGGCAATATCAGTCGTTGGCAATGAGGTACGATGGTGGTGGACAGTGGCGAAATCCAGCAATTGTCGGTGGTTTGGTGGTGGCAATCACCGATGGTGGGTGGCGACAACCATGGGAAAGTGAAGATAATGTTAGATTATTTTAGTCATTTTCATATATCATGAAAATTTGGGAGGAATCCTCAGTTAAACACTTAAAACATTTTTTTTAGAATTTGAATTCCAATGTTCGACTCACAATAGCTTATTTCTTAAATTCATTTTTAAAAATTATTTTGATTGGTTGCAAAACACTACAAATCTTATGGTAATGATTTTTTTTCAAAATTAAATATTTGAAAAGCGAATTCAGACACTTAATAGTTGATAAAGTGGTTATGGTCCAACGATTGACTTTCAATATTTCCTTTAATGAAATAATTGTTATTCCCCCCCCCCCCCCCCCAAAAAAAAATAACTGCTATTTTAGTTTAATATAGTATTAAATATAGTAAAGAAAAAGTCAAAGAATGTGGGAAGGGGTTGTCTTGGAATTATTTATAGCGTGGAAATGTAGTTCCAAGCATTAAATATGAGAAGATTTAATTATATTAATTGTGATCAATAATATGGTTGTTTAAGTCAAATAATATCTTTAATTCTTGTGTTGGAATTGTGGTTCCAAGTGTTAAATATGGTCACATTGTAATTAGTTTTATGGTCGAGTTAGCATTTCTAAACTATTCTTTTTGTCAAGTTGCAAGCATAGGTTATACAAATTGCAGGTTGAAAAATTAACAATGAAGCACATGGTAGAAATGGCCGGTGGTATTCTAAACTATTCTTGTATTTTCACGTTATGATATATTAAATGTTTGGCTAACATAGTTGTGGTGTTTCTTAAAGCTTTTTTTTTTTTTTTTTCGAATTCAACAACATTTGGAGGTGGAGGAATTCGAATCCATGACCTCTTGGTCATAAGCTGTAACGACTCGATTTTTCCTATTAGACTTTCTAGGAATGTTACTACATGCATGCCGAAGAAATTTAAAAATCTTTGGTAAAAGACAGAAAAAATTAAACTTTTTGCTAAATAATCAAAAATATTTATGCTCGGGATACCTTTAAAAATCATTTCAAAACATAAATATGAATTATAACGTTCAATCAGTTGAATTAGTTTCACAACACATTATTTACTAAACAAAATATGTTTTAACTAACACACTATCTAAATGCGGAAGTCATGATCCTCAAAGTCACCCATGACCCTTTCAGCAAACTGCCTTGTCAATCGCCTAAGATATGTCTTTGTCTTTGCCTGAAAAAAAAACATTTTTGAAAATGGTAGTATTTAAAATACTCAGTAAGTCACCTCACTACTGGGGTCAGGATATGCAAACACATACAAAGTGATTTTTAAAACTTTTTTCCTCTAGTGGGACCTAAAACATTTTCATAGTGGAAACGTTTCCCTTTAACTTTTCTCTTCGGCTTATTGTGGACAATTATCCCAACCTAACATTTCCTTTTCATTTAACCTTTTCAGGTTCCTTTTCATTTAGATGAACATCTATAATTTTAGGAGGGTAATTGCCACAGCCTTCAAAATCATTTGAGCATGAAAATACACATGTATGCATGAGGTCCCAAAGTATTTTAAATTTTCATTCAATGATGCAACACAAGGCAACATTCTCATATCATTCATCATAAATCATAAAACATAACTCATGCATCACATTCACAAGAATATTTGGCAATCAACAAGTGAAAATCCATTTTCATATATAATAAAACATTTTAAAATTCATCAAAAATCATAATAAAACATTTATAAAAGCTTTTAATTTCAAATGTAGTTTTTCAATTCAGTTCCTAACTTGCATTTAAGCATACCGGCATAAAGTCCCTTACCTTGGCTCAATTAGTTCGCTTTCTCCTGTTATGGAGTTCTTTCACCTCAACCTATAATGATTTAAAAGAACTTATTACTTGACCTACTCAACTCATGAACATTAGGCAAACTACTCAAATTACTGTATATGCACATGAACCCACCATGAATTTGACTACATTAAATTCTTCAACAAGAATATTCACCCACCTAGGTAGCTAAGTTTACCCCCAACTAGTTACCAAGGTAACATAATTTCATTCCTCTATTATTTCAAGTAAGTCCTTTTGATAATACACATGATTCTCCAAATCTTTAAGTCCTCTATTCCAACATAGCCATAAACTTAGTCAAAATTTAATTCTAATTTACCCATAGTAAGATTTCTCTAAATATGACATGCTTCCTAATTATGAATTTCATGCTTTCCTTTTAAAATTCATAATACTAACCAAGTCACAAGTAACTTAAAGGGCTTAATCCAAATAATTACTTACCTCAAACAGAATAATTATTCTTATTCTGGGCAGCAAGGTCTTCTCCAACTCTGGCTTCCTGCTTATCCCAAAATAATTAATCTCGAGAGGTCGTTGTGTAATAATGAGTCATTGCTGGAATTTTATCGAGTTAACTCCAATTCGATTATGGGTATCCTGAAATAAATTGTCAACCAAATCTTAGCTTGTTATTCAAATAATTCTTAAGATTCTTAATCCAAAAATCAGATCTTGACCAAGATTACATAAATCAGGACACAAACGGAGCGTCGGAATTTCAAAACACAGATCGGGAGGCGGCGGCGCATGAACAGTGACGGCGGTGTGAACAGTACCCCCCCCCCCCCCCCCGGCGGTGTGAACAGTAATCGCAGCATGAACAGTGTCCCCCCGCGTGAACAATACCTGCAGTGTGAAGGAAAAATCCGGCGATGGATGTTTGTTGAAGAAGAAGAAGCTTTCGAATGGATGGGTCTCTTGGTAGTGAAAGGGAGAGAGATAGAGAGGGATTGATGGTGGAGGCTGTTTTTCATAGAGGAAGAGGAGAAGGTTGGAGAAGATGACGACTTGGCTTGACCTAGGGCTGCGTGCAGTATAAAAATAATAGAGAGGGATATTTGGGCTTGGCTAAAAGTCACATAATTAACAAAATTGCCCCCAAACCAATTAATTCCCTTTTTCCCTTCTTTCTTCCCAATTCACCCTCCAATTTCTCAAATTTCAATTATGCAAATCTCTAAAATTAACTTTCAACACAACTTTAAACATGAAATTGGCCTTACAATTAATTCAAATCTCAAAATTAAAACTTTAATTAATACCTGAAAATGTCGGTCGTTACATAAGCATATACTTCATGCCAGTTGAGCTATGCTATTGTTAGTTTGTTAAAGCAACTTTGACTATCAAATTAAGAGGAGCGGTGGTAATATAAAAGGGTTAACAAGATAAATGAAAAAATTTAATTGTACGTTTTGAAAAATAGCAAAACATCTTTGTTATTGAAAAAATGGCAAAACGTAATATTTTAATATTAAATCGAATTTACTAATTTACTAAAATATCCCAAATCATAAATGCTAGCTTGAGAGCTATAATTATGGAGTAACTAATTTAAATTCAAGATTCAAATAAAGACAAACCATAACAAAATCCAGGAATTGATTTAAAAAAAACGGAATCAAGACAATAAATTGATAAAAAAAATTGTTTGAATTGCAAGGGATATAAAATCTAAGCTAATAAAAATGTTAATTTAAATTTAATATAAATCCTAACATTGGGAGAATGAAAATAAACAACTAAAAATGGAATCCAAACAAGTGATTAAAAAACAATTGAATTTAAGGGGAATATAAAATCTAAGCTAATAAAATTTGTTAATTTAAATTTAATACAAAATTTAAGATTTTGGGAACAAAAATAAACAACTAAAAAGGGAATCAAAACAACCAAGTGATAAAAAAAAAAAATCGATTTGAATGACAAGGGTATATAAAATCTAAACTAATAAAACGTGTTAATTTAAATTTAATACAAAACCTAAGATTTTGAGAATGATTTTTTTTCAAAATCAAAACAAAAGGAGGGTTTTTTAAAATCGGAACTTAGGGTTATGAAGTTTGTGGACACAAATACCTTGTATTTGGTGCAAGACTCGATATTTCAATTATTTGCATAATCTATTTTGCAGTAGTCAACAACGACAAAGACATCATTAGAAATACCATATGATATAATAGAGAGACTATCTAATATAATAGAGAGACAAATACATCCCTATCTTCGATAATTCTAATTACGTTGGATTTATTTGACTTGTTCCTGTACATGTCAATCGGGAGACAATGTGGTTACCTCTAAGGTGAAGCTGGTTCTTAATGCACTTGGTGAATTGTTCTAGGTTAGAGTTGGCTAGAACTTGTCCATAAGCTATCTTGAAGTCATGATACTACTTGTTATCATCCCACCTTCCATATGTACTGAAGGGACATCTCCGTTGGAAAATGAAAAATCCCAAAATTATGCTTCCCACAAAGAACATTCTAGGCAATTAAAGACCAAACATGCAATTAAATTAACATAAATACCTTGTACTTGCGAAAATTTGAAAATATATATCTGTTGGAAACTACCAGCCTTAGAGATGAAAAATCAATCTACACCAATCAAATCATACCAAACCCCTAAGCGTCCCATGACACTTCAAGAGCTAATTAGTCAAGCGAGTGATCATTTGATTACTTGAAAATAGAAGCTTCTTCCAAATGCAATCAATTAAGTATTGTAATGTGGAGTCCATGAAAATTTATACATCAGCCACTGAAAATTTGTGGTACTGATTATTTTCATCCCATCTTCCACTATACAATATGGTTATCTGTTGAAGTGACATCTAAACTAAAACAAAAGCAACCTGTTTTAATTGGTAAGAATGAAAAAACTTATTGAAGAAGGAAAACAATGGCTATACATGAGTTATACCGAAGATTGATGATAGATATGTGTTTCAACAATAATACAACTGCAATAATTGACCGAACAATGATTGTAGGTTGAGTTCAAAACAGTTGTTGATGATGAACACCAAAAAGAATAATTGTGAATAATAATTTCAAAAAAGAAATATTAATTAAACAATGGATGAAGGGAATAAAAAGATGGAAAATCTTAAAAAGGATAAATATATGATCAAAAAATCGAAATGTAAAAATCTTACTGAATCAAAAAAAAAAAATATATATATATATATATATATATATATATATATATATATATATATATATATATAAATAAAAGATTAAAATATCTATCCTGAAAATTCAAATCCAAAGAAAAGAAAGATATTTAGTTTTAAAATCTAGCTATCAAAATATTAAGGGCAAGAGAGGGGCGTGATTTATGTGATAAAAATGTTAAAATATCTCTGTCGTAAAACTAGGGGAAATCTTAGATAACTAACTGTAGGGGAAAAATGGGTAATTACAGTGTAATGTTGACATCAATTTGGCTAAACATCAGACGTTTCTCTTTTTGGCTATTTTTCAGTTTGGACCTTTCGTTTTGGCCATATGAAATGATTTTCTGAAAAAAAAATATGATTATGGCTTTTTGATAGGTAAGCTAGGTGAGCTAAAGTTTTTTTTTTTTTTTTTTTTTTTTTGCTTTTTCTTTTATTTCAACATGTAGAGATTTGTTAAAAATAAAAATAAAAAAGGAAAACAAAATGTAGAGGTAGAGATTCCAACATTTAACCTTTTAGTAAAAAATATAGTATCTTAATCAATTGAGCTATATTCAGATAGACAAATGAGCTCAAGTTGTCAGTCTGAATTTTGTGATAAGAATGATATTATATCCTTGATGGGGATGAAAGAAACGCAATGCACGATTGAGAATATTCACTGCTTAGTACTTGCTCCAAAAAAATTGTTTGATTTATTTTATAATTAGATTCGGTAGAAGACGAGATTTTTATGTGGAAAAACCATAGAATCACTTGATTGCAAAGAAGTAGAAGTTGATGTTAATTGGAATTACCTAATTAAATATACAATCCTTGTATCCTAGGTCCAATTAAATAATGTGTAATTTAGATCCAAGTAGACCACAACTTACAAAGACAAAATTGTTTGGATTTTTGCCTTAATTTAGGAGTGAAATTTAAAATTTTAAAAACCGACTAAATTGACATCATCCCATCGATCCCAATTGGGAGGTAAATTTTGCACAAATTCAAAGAAGATAAGCTGGTTGAATATGTAAGGGTGAGGATTTGAACTTCTGACATTTTGGTAGATTATATATGCATTAACGAGATGAGCTCTGCTCAAGTTGGTAGATGTGCACACTTCTCATATGTTAGAACTTTGACCTAACTTTGTGTGTTCTCTTCTCTCTCTTAGTTATTTTCCTCAATGTTATATCCCTCTTCTCTCTTATTAATGTTGTGCAACTCATTTTTCTCATAAATGTGGGTCAACACAACCCTTAATTTCTCTCTTATTGTCAATTAGGGGGTGTTCGACGCGTAGAGTTGAGTTAAGTTGGGTAGAGTTAGTTTGTCAGTGAGTTTAGAAGTTTGTGTTTGGGGTGTAGAGTTGGGTTGAGTTGAGTCAGATAGTCTGTGTTTGGGGTGCATAGTTGAGTTGAGTTGTCTGGAAATTTGGTACAATTTTTTATAATATGAAATAGACTGATTTTTAGCTGATTGTTTTTGTTTCCTTTATTTTTATTTTTCCAATCATTCATCTAGAAACATATTTTCCCAACTTTCCAACACTGAGATCAGATGCCCACTTAAAAAAAATAATATATTTCAACATTGATATTTTTTAAAAAACATCATTCTTTATCCTTCTTTTTTTAGAAATTGACTTCTTCCAAACTATAGGCAATATTGTAGCCTTGATTTCTTTTTCTGCTACACATTGAACCTCTTTCAATTTATAGAAATCAAATGTTGCATTCTTTATCACAACAAATAGCAATTGGTGAATGGAAAAAAGGCAATGTACCTGTATTTTTTTTCTTTAAACACAAATTGAATTTCTATCAAAATATAGAAATCTAAGGTTTCATTTTCTAAACACACATTGAACTTCTTTGAAACTTACAAATGATGACCTTATTATGACATTTTTCAATTACAAATAGGGTCTTCATTATGAGGGAGTTTTTTATTTTTTTATTTTTTATTTTTTTTTTATTTTTTTTTTTTTAAGGCATTGACCATTTCACTTTTTTTTTTTTGTGCAAAGGAACATTGTTTGTTTACATTTGTATAAACACATACACTAAATTGAACATCCTTGAAAAAGAGAATGCCAATATTTTACTTTTTCAAGATGACAAGAAAACGATAATATATTTCAACATTAGTGTCATGTAGAAGTGGAATATTCACAGAATATCAAGGGCCTATTTACATGGTTCACAAAACATAATTATGGTTCACAAAATATTAGTAATGACAAACAATGAGTTGAGTTCGTAAGTTCGAATAAAGATTGTTGGAGTAGAGAGTCAGACCAACTAAGTATATGTGCATTTCATATTATTTTGCACCATGGGAGTGTCGTCGATCACTGAAAATTGTTGCCGACGATAGTCACTGGAGTCGTGACCATTGGTTGTCGAATATAGGTCGCCAACGATTGTTGTTGATTGTCGAAGAAGCTAGTCAATAGTGGCCGTTAGTTGTCGCATATGGCCATCGGTCAATGGAGGTGGTCACCGATCGCGGGAGGTGGTCGTCGGAGAAGGTCACTAGTGGTGGCCGACGGTTGCTGGAGAAGAGGTGATAAATATGTTAATAGGATTACTGTACAAGTCGTTGGAATTAATATCCCAACACTATAGCAAGTCGGTGGAGTTGAGTTTTTTTATGGAGAGTTAATTTGTCGATGGTCCAAACAGTGAGTTGGGTTTAAAATCCAACTCCACTCAATTCTGAATGTTGTGCAAGGTAGTTCTCAATACAAATCCTTAATAGTCTCTCTTTCTCTCATTTTAGACCCACCCCCATTGTATGATGGAGATCACTCTCTCACACACGTGCAAGCACGCGTCGGAACGAAGATTGCACTCTGGATGGTCTTTGATGCAAAAATTTATATAAAAAGATTAAGATTTTAAAGTTTTCTGTGTAATTCCTCCCTCTCCAAATTTTTAAAACCGAAAGATTATATATATATAAAGATAATAAGAATGCAAAATTTTGCCCCTCCTTATAATTTTTTTTGACTCCATTGAGATATGCAAGATATCTAAAAACATGTATGTCAAAGTGAGCATAGCTCAATTAGCATAAAGTATGTGTTAACCAACCAAGAGAACACATATGCCAAAGTGAGCATAGCTCAATTAACATAAAGTATGTGTTAACCAACCAAGAGGCTTATGGTTCGAATCTCCCTAACTCCATATTGTACTAAAAAGAAAAAGACAGCTAAAAACACGCACATGTCCATCGACCACCAACCATCTTAAATTGACCATTTTTTTTAAACGATTTTTCACTTGATGCAATCTACTCCTACATATGGAATGGGTCCATCTCTTAAAGTATTGATTTAAAAATTGAACAATAAAGTTTCAACCTTCTACTAGCCTACGAGAAATTTAGTTCATAGGACTATTAGCACTTGTTCTCTTTAACCAAACACTTGCCCTGCACACGTGATATTCCAATTTATTTATTATACATTAAAATTAATGGTGAATTTACCAATTTATACTAAATAATCAATTTTTTTTGTAAGAATTAAATTAAAGAATTCTATGCATACATAAACTTAAAAAAAAAAAGATAATGACAAAAATCATTTTAAAATATATATTTTTCAATTATGAAATAACTTCAAAACATGTACATGAGGAATAATACAGTGTTGTATAATTGCCACACAACGATACTTTGCCGTTCTTACAAAAACATTAATATGCTAGGCTATTATATATATGCATGCTATACTACACTAAACCTAAAAAGTTTTAAGAAAATAAAATTGAGGGAAGAAGGGAAAAACACTAATAATTTCTTAAAATTAATGACATTTAATTTCTTAAAATTAACCATTTTAAAAAGAACATATGATTTATCTATTAAAAATATATATATTTATTTTGTTGACATCGTTATTATTGAAAAAATAAGAAAAAACTAAGTTAGATTATTGAATAAAATTAACAAAGAAAAAAAATATGATTAACAAATTTTAAACCAAAATAAACATTTGAAATACAAAAAATAATGACATTATTTATACAAGAATTAAAACACAATAATATTAAGCGAACAAAATAAGACTTTTGCAACATACCCATCTTTGTAAAGTATAAACATATTTAATTTCTTAAAATTAACCATTTTAAAAAGTATTGAGTATAAGACAGCAATAGATTTTTTTTTTTTTTGAGAAGTAAGACAACACTAGATTTATCTATATTAGAACAATAATATATTTATTTTGTTGACATCGTTGCTATTGAAAAACAAACGGTTGGATTTTATAGTAAAATTTATGAAAGAAAGTGTTGGTTTGAAACATTAAAAATGAATTGATGTTTCATTTATGTTGTTGTAAATTGACTTGAATCTCAAAAGTTTCAAAATGGTTTGAAACATCAAAATGTGTTGACGTTTCTTTTACAAATTTAACTTAAAAGTTAAATATGTTGAGTTATGTTTGAATTTTTACAAGTAACTACACAATTGAGTTACTTTTGATGTTTATATTAATTTTATTTTTGGAGAGTTACTAAGTTGCAAGTGTAACACTCAATATTTTCAAGTAATTTTTGGAGTGGAATAAATTGTTGTTTGATCAGTTATGGGTTTTGCTTATTGGTTTGGGTCAATTTGGAGTTTCAAAAGTTGGAGAGGGAAAAAAGGGCAAGGGAGAATAAGTAGGAGGGCATTATTGGAATTTGGAAAAGTTAAGTATTAAAAAAAAAAGGAAAATCTTTTCTCTCTCTCCCCGACACCTCATTCTCCTTTCTTGTAACACCCCCAAAATTTAGAATAGCTTAGGGGACATTACTAAGCTTACAACCATTATGCCCCCAAAAATTTCGGTAGCATAACGACGTAACTACAACAATACCAAAAATTTTCTAGTACCTATTAGACAACAAAACACACTTCTATATTTAGAATCACCCAACAACCATTCTAACTTCAATTCAATAACCACTAGAGAGTCAGAACAAAACAACATCCCAACTCGAACTGGAACGACTATTAGGGAACCAAAAACAAACCATCATGCTAAATATGTAAAGAACATGACTACTTTATTAACTTCATGCAAACTCATTCCATAAAGGTATAGTATCCTAGCAAAGGCCTATTACCAACCTTCCACATGAGACAAAACTCATAACCTAAACCAACTCACTAATGGTAACAAAATTGCCTTCATATGTAATCAACTACGATAAAAAGAAAACTCTAACTAAAAGAATGAAGCAACGGCACCAAGTCCACAAACTAGATGTCACAACAGAAATTAAACTAACAAAACCAACTATAAAAGTAGTTCAATTAAACAAAGCTTAACAAAGACAACTACTAAATAAAAAACAGCTAGCTATGGTCTTTCTCTTCTCAAGTCTCCTCTTCAACACCACTGGCTGGTCATAATCATCATCACCTACAAAATCTGTAGATGGGTCAGTACATGATACGTATTGGTAAGTAGCTCACACTTGAGGAGCCATCACCAACATACAAGACAAACATCAAGCTATGCACAACAATTACGAAATTAGACATACTCATCATACATGGGAAGTAAATAACGATCACAACATGCTAGACCCATGAATCAACATCTCATGTACAGTCAACTCACCTAATCTCAAATCTCGAGCTCACTCAATGCTCATACTATAACTCGCACAAGGCTTTCTAAGACTGACTCCTTCGAGACACGTTGATCCTCATTGATTTTATTCAGGGCCACCGACATTCTCTTTCAATCCAAACTTTTGCATCCAGGGCCACCGACGCTCTCTATTGGCCCCAACTGATGATATCCAGGGCCACCAACACTCTCCGTTGGCCCTAACTAATTTTTTTTATCAAAGGCCATCAACGTTCTCAAGAATCTAAAACACTTGTCTTCCCAGACTCAGCACATCGACCCTAACTACCTTAAGACAAGGCCATTGACACTACTTTTAAATCCACTAGTGACATACCACCCCTCAATCACTTGATCAAGGCACCTGATATTCACCCATCTATTTTTTTCTATACACGGTCCTTAGAACTCTTTCTCACCAGCATATGTAAGTCCTAAGCAGGATTCTAAGTCATGCTCTATGCCAAACCCACATGAAAACACATTATGCTAAAACTCATAAATGTGCTCAACATATAATCAACATGCTTAATATCACAAGATCATAGCACAAAACCACACCATGCTCATTAAACACGAAGCCACAACCACCATAACAATTTGCTAAACAACACATATTCACAAAAGCATGGTCAACAAGTCCAAATATATCTAAGAGTACTACAACTCATGCAAATATTCATAATTAAGCAGTTAAAGTATACAACATGCTAACAAACAAGCAAACAGACCCCACAGGTAGAATTCTACTTACCTAAAATACTTCTAAAATTATTCAAATAGCCCAATGAGTTACTAAAAGACTTAGGTAACTGTTGGAACGTGTTAGTTAGTGTTCAACACTGCAAACAGAGGATACCCAAGGGTTAAGGACTCATCCAAAGTGCTTTATTCGAGACTGAAAGAGTCTAAACAAGGTCTTACCACTTATAACTCACTCAAACAGATCTAGACAAACTTAATCCAGTTCGAAAGACTCTAGAAGTGTGTCGAAACTTACCGAACTACACCAAATGAGCTCAAATACGTGCTGGGAGTGTTCAAATGAGATCGAATTAGTTAGAAACTGCAAACAGAAGGCTCTCATGCATTAGAACCTAAGCTATAACACCTAAAGTGATTTGCGAAAGGTCCAAAATGTACTAAAACTTACCGAAAGGGTCCTTATGCTTGTTGTTTGTTGTTTGAAGGTGTTCGAATCGATCCTAAACTGCAAACTAAAGGTTCCTACATGTTAGAACTAAAGCTACAATACTTAAATGGATTTGCGAAAGGTCTATAACATGTTAAAACTTACCGAACAACGCTTAAAGGACTGAGAAGCTTATTGAAACTTGTGGATCGACACCAACGGCCTCGAACACGTGTTGGTCGGCGTCCAAACAAACCTAAAATTAAGATTTAAAGACTTTTAAGGAATGGGTAACGTGAATCTAAAGTCAACTAAGCATGGGTATGAGACGAACCTTGTCGAATTGGAGAGGAATTGCGCGGTAAAGCTCAAATCTGTCGGAAAATGCTCCAAACTACAACAAATCCACAAACCCTCAGCCACGACGCTCGGATATGCAAGTTGCGCTCCCTTCTGCTGCTGCTTGCGACTGTTGCGAGTCCAGTTCACAGCTTGAAGGAGGAAAACATGTCGGAGACACTGCTGCGTGGCACGTGGGTCGTCGGCGTGTGGGTCTGTGGATCTCACTGGATAAGGGAAACGAAAGGGGGAGAGGAGGAGAAGAAGAAAACGAGAGTGGGGTGGGTTGTGCGGCTTCCTTGCGTGAGAGAGGAGAAGGAGAAGATGAAGAAGATAAGAGAAGAAGCTAGGGCTTGTTTTCCTCTTTTGTACCTCTTTTACGTTCCTTTTCTTTTAACTCCACTCATTTTCTCCAAAGCTAAAGTAAATAAAAAGGGAAAATTCTAGGATCTCTTAATTATCTTTTAATTTGTTTTCCAAATTTTTATATCTATTTCAAAATTTGAAACTCCAAATAAAGTACCAAAATATTTTGGATAAAAATCTAATTAATAGGAGATTTGGGTTCCTTTTAGACTTGAGAATAAAACTTAACAATTAAGTTTCCCAATCATGGAATTAAAGATTTAATTAAAAATTAATCTCTTTTCCCAAATTAGAGAAACTTAATTTATCGAACTTAAGGGACTATATTCAAAAGTCTAATTTTTTAAAATAGAACTAACGAATACCTTAGTATAATTTTCTAAAATAGCCTGATTTTATAACGCAACGAGTTACATTTCTTCTTCTTCTTCTTCTTCTTCTTCTCTCTCTACCGACTACTCTCTCTCTTTCCGCCGTGCAGCCAGCTCTTAGTCATAGCCCTCTCCGGCCAGTTAGTCACCGCACGTAGCTCATGCCGATCAGCACGCAATAGACCTTCGATCGACGATGCCTTCCCCTCTCTGATCTGTAGTTTTGTGCAGTGGCATTAGATCTGATGAGCCCACGTCCTTCGATGTTCTTCTCTCCCTCTTCTCCTGCAACAGCGCTCTAGCATTCAACGACAACAGCATCAAGGGTGTTTTTTGAGGTCCACACGCACTCTTCCTCACATTCCAACGAACAGATTCACACAATTCGATCCTCAAATTGTTTCACTTGCTTCAATTTTCGTGACCCACACTCTGATCAATCTTGGATTCAAGTACCCATAGCCTGACAAGTTCAAATATATGAGGATACCCATAGCATTTGGGCATTGGATCCAGAGTCTTAAGCCCACTCAAAGTCGAACTAGTAAGTACCAGAGTTTTGGTCGCGCGATGGATCTCATGGGTTGGAGTTAAGGGGTCCTTGTGCTTGGATTCATGACCAAGGTAAGTAGCCTAATTAGACAACCCTTAAATGCTTTGGATATGGAGTTTATGGATTTTTGTATGCGTATATGTTTGAGTGCTTAAGAGTATGATTCCTTTAGTATGTGCTTGAGCTTGGTTGATGTAGGGTGATAGGCTTAGTAAAGGGCTCAAGTAGGGGCTCACATTATTATATTTTGGCAGGGTCATTATCATGTTTCGTGTATTCAGAATGGTACAAATGACTGGGCATGGTTAACATGTTTTTGTGGGTTTGAATGTGGATGGAAGAATAATGACTGTTATGGTTCCTAGCATGTTCAGGTAGTTAGCATTGGAGGGAACTGCTTAGGGTTATATGTCGTTAGTAACTTCCTAAAAGAGAGAGAACTTGGTTGCCTTGGTGCTAGCTTAGAAAGTAAGTAGCCATTCAAACTTACTTCTTAAGATCTTGTGTATGAAGAATGTATGTGGGGCATGCTTAGCTTGAATTTATGAGAAGCAAGTTTGCTTGAATGTCGATGATTTGTGTTTTGCTTGAATATGTATGAGGCATAGGTGATGTGAGATTCGTTTGAACTTATACTTGAGTCATGTCAACCTAAACTTGTTTGACATAGAATTTGTATCTCCAGTTGTGCTTGTGAACCTCGAGCCAGATCGTGGGTGTGATTCTGACATGATGGGTGGATTTGGCATGGTGGGTTACTCTTGAGGTTCCAAGAGTGATGTGAATGAACAAAAGCACGTTAGGCTAGTGTCATCTACATTTTTCCCCCATGCGAGCATGTGTTCCTAGGATGTTGTGAGATATGATGGGCATGAGAGTTGCTTTCCCTTTTTTCTTGTGTCAACTTAGGGGGCGATTCTCCCCACTGTATTTAGAATGAGGGTTGCTTTCCTTCATTTGGTATGCTACCTTAGGAGGCGAATCCCCCACTGCATTTAGAATGATGATTGTTTTCCTTCATTTGGTATGTTAGCTTAAGGGGAGAATCTCCCACTGTGTTTAGAATGAGGGTTGTTTTCCTTCATTTGGTGTGCTATCTTAAGGGTGATTCCCCACTGTTTCGAGCATGAGGGTTGCTTTCCTTCATTCCGTTGTACTAGCCAGAGGGGGCGATTCCCCCAAGATTGTAAGCGTGAGGGTTGTTTTCCTTCACTGCATTTGGCCAGTCTAGGTTACATGACTTGCAGATATAGCACGAGGCAATACTAGAGAGCGGTGGGCTTGGGGTAAGGTGAGTAGGCATTTAGCTAACTGAAATGAATGTTTGAGATTGAGCACGAGCCTGTGAGTTAGGGCAGAGCCCATCTTTGTATGGTTTTGAACTTTAGACCCTTAAGTGGGCTGCTTACTAAGTATGTTTATACTTACTCCTGCTACTTTGTTTATGTCTTTGCAGATGGTGCACAACCATGAGGCGGGTGACGGAGGCGATGACTTGACGAGGCTATGGAGATACCACCAAAGTTTATTTCCCTGTGTTTAGGGTTTAGTTTTGTGTCTTTGTTCTTTGTCGTGTGGTTGGCTTGTATATCCGAAATTTCTTTTGTTTCCTATTTCGGTAGGATGTTTTGTACTCGTGTCTGTTGGTCGAACTCAGCATGTTTATCGTAGTCTGGCGGCTGCTATGTAGTTCCTCCGGGTCATAGAAATGTTTTTCTGTCTCTTACATATTTAAAAATTTTTGGTTTCATTGTAGTTACGTTGTTATGCTACCGAAATTTCAGGCATAGTGTTAAAATTTATGCCCTAAAGCCTCGTAATTAATGATTTATTTAATAATTAATAATAATTTTGATTATTTTATTTTCAATATAATATTATCTATTATATGAAAAATCCAAGGTTATTAGTGTAATCTTGAGCAGTATGTGGTTGACATACGAGAAGATCGTGTTCAAGAAATAACTTAAATGGTCATAGTATATGGGTAAGGTTGGGTGCCTTATCCCCGATAACACTATTGATACGACCCATTTTGTAATAGTTATAAATGATTTGATCTAAATCGTTCAAGTGGAGACATGTGAGTGGGGGTACATTATACAATGAGTTTGTATAAGACTAGACCACGAAATATTTAATCTCTCTTTATAAATCTGTTAATTGAGAAGATTAATATTTCATCAGGATGATCATATGCGACTCGATCTTAATCCTGAGTGAGTTATGAACTCCTACCTGTGAGGGCTTGTCCTTTGATTTGCATGGGTGAGAGTGGCTTTTGTAGCCAATTCAATATGCCTACCATTTTCAGGACTTGACCAAATAGGGAGCTGGAAACATAATCTCACAATATGGAATTCACTCATTCCCATATAGGATAAGTAGATGAGTAGTTCCCTTAAGTGCTGATTTCTGGACTTGAACAATGGGGCCCCACCCTCTCACTGGCCCGAGAGGGACTTAGTTTATAATTAGATTATAAACAGATTGTTCATTAGAGAATCAGTAGTACTTAAGGTGCAAGATGTAATTATAGGGGTAAAACGGACTTTTGACCCAGCTGAATTACGAACAACTTGTGAAGGATCGACTTGCATGTAATGATTATATCTATGGACACAACTTGTCCTACAGTGCATAAGAGTGCAACTCTAGGTCTATAGTGGAGTGACCTATAGTTAATGAATGAAAATTAATTAATTAAAGAGTTTAATTAATTAATTTTGTATCATTGGAGCTTATAATCTATAGGTCCATAAGGTCCTCTTGCTAGCTTATAGTAACACTAAAAGATCAATTTAGTTAAAAGAAAATTTTGAAATGTTCAAATTAATATTAATTTGAAGTGTTCAAATTAATATTTAATATATTAAATATATTAAATATAAAAGAGGAAAATATATTTATTGTATTTGATACATTAAATATGAAAATAATTAATGTATATTTGATACATTAAATAAAATATATTTATAGAATTTGAATAAGATTCAAATAAACAAATATTGTAGGAGATTTGAATGAGATTCAAATAAATTTAAGATATATTTTAATATATTAGATATTAAAATATAATATTTTAATTATGGCAAAGATTTTCCCTTGGTCTCTATAAATAGGATCATTGAGTTGAGCCATTAGACACAACACATATCTCCTCAACAGAGAATTAGAGAATTCTCCAGACCTCTTCCTCTCCAATCCCTTGTGGATTTTCTTTCAAGAGGCTCCCACAAGCTTTGGTCATGTGCTCGAGTCATAGCCAGGAAAATTTTATGGAGGAGATAAAGATCTGCCAGAAATATCTCCATATTTACTCCAAGTAAGTTTGCATAAGTCTAAATTTTTGGTTTAATTTTAAATAAAATCAAAGACGATCTAATGCTTCCGCTGCGGAGTGAAACGTTCATTCCTTCAGTTAATTCCTTTAGTGAAGGTCTAATGAGCGTGTGCCACGTCAATTCCTTGAGCCCCAATCTGTCTGATCTAAAGTAATGATTAGTTTATGTGACTTTTTGGTCGCTTTTTGAATCTAGTTCACCGACATCTTTCACTAACGATTCTTTTAGATGTTCATCTATTCACATAGGTTCCTCTAACTTGGCGCATCTCATTCCTATGATAAAAATTCTTATCAGGAACTTAGGAATGGTTTTCAATCCTATGTTTTTATTCAATTCAATGCACTACAGAAGATGATAAACTTTTGATCAAAAAGATAGAAACAGAGTTCAACGCATGCATTCTTCTATCTCTCAGAGCAAGATAATGTACCTTTTAAGGCTAAATAACCTATATTTCTATAAGTTATCAAACCTCCAAACTTAGATCATTACTCGTCCTCAAGTAATGCCTTATGCAAGATAAAACATTTAGATCTTATCATGCCTTGTAAAGTTATTGCTCTCACCTGTAGTTCTTATTTCAAACTCACCTATTTCTTCCAATCTTCAGATCATTTAACTTAGCCTATATCTTTCTTTCAAAACGAATTCTTGCTTAAATCTTTTCAGTGTACTCACTTACTCTAGACTAAGCTCTTTATTGGCTTCTACTTGCATCTTAGACTTTGAGGGTTGGCATAGTGCAATCAATCCTTTTTTTTTTCTAAGACACCCTATTACTATTTTACCTTCGTTTTGGCTTACCAACATTTTGTGATGAAGGTATCTAACTACGAGTAAGATCCAAATTGGGTTGCTAAACGCATACTCATTTCTTGCATTTCTTTTTTATGTAAAGGCAAACGATGGGTATCATGAATATCTCTGGTTACTCAAGTTTGCGTTGAAAGATGAGTATTCTCCTCTGTCTTTTTTTTTTTTTATGAAGATGGTTGCAACTAATGCTTACAAGGTTTTCAAAACATAACTGCTTAAACTATTCGATGCAATTATTTTCTATCCCCCTCCAAACTTAAAATCAACAATGTTCTCATTGATAAGTCCCCAAACTTAAGGTAGGCTACTAGCATAAGGGAAAAAAACATGCGGCGTATATTATTTTCTAAACTTTGCCTATTGCAGAGGTGAAGTTTAGCTAAACAGACTAAGTGTTGAACTAGTTTCTATTCAAAGGACATATAAAAACTAGATGGTCTTAGGGTTTAATTGGTAATGTGAAGATGAAATAAAACAACTAAGGGTTGAAATTGATGCGTTTAGTTTCATCATAGGTACCAAACTTAACCCGGAGAAAGGCAAAGAGATTACAAAACAATAAGAAGTAAACGCATAGTATAAGTACTTAAACATTTGCACAATTTAATCATGAAATATATAAAAGATAATTAGACATGTGATGAATACATCAAGCTTGTGTTGAATGCTTAAGTCAAGATACAAAAATGATATATCAAGAAGAATTATAAGAAAGCATAAGAAGCATTCAAGTCTAAGATTGCACTGAAGGAGGCGGTGGAGGAGGATTTTGAGGCCCATAAGATTTCTTGGATGGAGGAGGCTTAATGGGACTTGGTGGAGGAAAAATGATTTCTTGCCTTAGTTCCTCAAAATTGGAGGAATGGATGCGGCAAGCACTAGATTAGCTCTACTTAGTGTCAGGTCTCTTTGCATTAAATACCGCATGTGAGCATCTATTCTTCGACCAATGATCTCCAAGTAAGCAAGAGTTGGGTGCAGGATTGTCCAACGCATCTGTTTAACAATTTCTGTAAACTCCATATGCATTTCAATAAGATTTCCAAAGATGTGAGGAATGGAGTTGCAGAATTCAGCAAATGTATGTTATGTTGTGCGATCAACATTGAGCTGCACTTGCTGATATGAGGGCGCTTGGTGGTGTTTCCCTTAGCAGTTTAGCTTGGGAAGTACTTGGACTAAACGGGCCAGCTTCTGAGGGGAAAGGGAAAGTGGCTAGCTGAAATTGTACTTCAACATTATCCAGAGGTGGAGACAGGAGCAACACTTCATCTGTGTTGAAGCTTGGCAACGAGGCAAACAAGTATTTGTCATTGAACTTAGGCAAATGGGGCAAGTCAGAATGCACTAGGGGCGGCAGAGGAGGATCTCTTGTAGAAAGATTTTCTTGATGCACTAAAGAAAGGGGCTTAATTGATTCGAGGTTCATTGGTTTCTTCCCTTTCTCCTCCTTAGTTAGAGCTTCTTCTTTTCAGCTTTCTTCTTTGGCTCAGGCTCCTTATCCTTCTACACTTGTGCCTTGGTATCTTTCTTCTTATGCACCAACTTAGGTTGGTTAGGGGATCCCTTTAAGAAGCGTCGAAGGATTACGTTGTCGATTACTCCCTTTACTTATTGCATTTGTTCATCCTCTAGAGGCATCCCTGCGTTGAGGCACAATATGCCTATCATCCAACGGAAGAACAGTGGTCCCCTTGGCTTAGCAGTCATTTCTCTCACTTGCACTGCAATGATCTCCCCAATGTTGAGCGTAATCTCCTTCAAAAGGGAGTAAGTTGTCATCACTCAATCCCTTGAGATTGTTTTATCATTCTTCGTGGGGATGAGTCGATTCTTGACTACATACATCCAAGTTGT
The DNA here is from genome assembly GCA_033996785.1 of Trichosanthes truncata. NCBI lineage: Eukaryota > Viridiplantae > Streptophyta > Magnoliopsida > Cucurbitales > Cucurbitaceae > Trichosanthes > Trichosanthes truncata. The sequence continues at coordinate 26,697,065 of JAWPNB010000004.1, read as the reverse complement.
GGCTTTTGGATGCAAGTCAGTCTTGAGCAGTTGCCTAAGTTCAGTTTTGCTCTCTGTCCACTTTGTGCCCTTATGGGTGAGCTCTTTCACTGCATCTGTCAGCTCTTCGTCTAAAAGGTCATGAATGACCCAGTTTCCAGGAGCATCTTCTGAGTCAGGGAGTTCGAATCTCATTGATGAGATGCGCCTAGAAAGAGACACAATGACCTCTAACCAACATCTCGTCCAATTCCTCATGGAAGTCCCCAACATCAAAATCACGCCCTATTTTAGGGAATATTTTTGTTAGACCTGCGAAAAATTGCCTCCATCCCATCTGGTCAATGCACTCAATGATGAAGGCTGGGATGGGGTCAATTGACTCGAAAAATCCCATATCTTGTTCAATGGCCCTTGTGGCCAAAGTGTGTGGAGCTTCAACTTCTTCTTTTTAGGCCTCTTCAGCAACTTGGCCTTCTGGCTCATTCGACGCCTACTCGTCCTTGGTATTACGAGCCATTTTCTTCTTCTTCTTAGAAGGCTTAAAGCTTCTCCCTCTTCAATTTTCCTAGCTTCCTTGGGCACAAATTCTTCTTCTTCCTCTTGGGTAGTCTAGCCCACTTCCCCCTCACGCTCAATGCATGGCTTCTTCTTCTTTGGCTTATGGGGTTCAGAGGTTACTTCCTCTTCTTCCCCTATCTTTCTCTTAGGCACATCCTTTCGCTTTTCCTTAGACTTAGCAGTATTTTCTTTCTTTTTCTTTCATTTCTTCTCCCTTTTTTTTTCTAATTCACTTCTTCTACTTTAGCCACTTTCAAATTGCGCCTTTCTGCCATAAGCACAATGGCTAGAATTTTCCTTCATCAAAATCTTGAGGTGCCTTTCAAACTATTTAAAATTTCATTAATTATTTATTAATTTTCATAAATAGAAGGTAAAAATGTTCATATTCTATCTTTTTATATTCACTTCATTTATCAATAATTATGTGTACATTAAACTTTCAATTATCCAATTCAATTTTCTAATGGTTCAAATTTTTTTATTTAAAAATTTAATAAATGTTTAGATTAATTTTTATTATTTTTAAATATTTAGTGTTGTTGCCGAAATCTGAATAGGAAAAATGTGTCTTACCTTCACGTGACAGCAACAATAAATTTGTTTGATGGGGGAAGACGTGGCATGTAAAAGAAGAAGAAATTGCACATCGATGTGGTGCTTACCACATCGGCTCCAATGCTTAAGTTAGTACAAAGAATTTGGGTGTAGCAAGGGTTTAGAGTATAAAGAATGGATTACCTTCTCTAAGTTGAAGATAGGTATTTATAGTATCTCTTTAGGGTTTAGAGCTAACCCCACTCTAGTTCTTTGAAAGAACCAATTGATCTCCTTCTCAGCTTTCTGAACCATTCCTTGTTGAACCTGTCAAAGTAAAAGAAAACGCACGACTTCGAATCGCATCTGAAACTCCGTGGAGTTTCATCCACGATCTATAGGTATTCAAATGTCCATGACTAGATCACTCATACCGTCATAGGGTTTGAACTTTGGGGGAACTTTAAACTCCATTATTTCTTTCGTGAAGGGAAGATCTACTTGCTCGATTAGAGCTTCTAGATCCAATCCTTCAATTTCCTGTAGCTTTTGAATATTCCCTTGAATGTGTTGGAATTTGGCCCTAAAACCTCGTAATTAATGTGTTATTTAATAATTATTTTATTATTTTATTTGTAATATTATATTATCCATTACATGAAAAATCCAAGGTTAGTAGTGTAATCTTGAACAATAAGTGGTTAAAATACGAGAGGATCATGTTCAAGAAATAACCTAAATGGTCTATAGTATATGGATAAGATTGGGTGTCTTATCCTAGTAACACTATTGATGTGACCCGTTCATGTGGAGACATGTGAGTGAAAGTATCCTATACAATAGTTTGTTTAAGACTAGACCACGAAATATTTAATCTCTCTTTATAAATCCGTTAATTGAGAAGATTTATATTTCACAGGATGATCATGTGCGATTCAATCTTAATCTTGAGTGAATTATAAACTTCTGTTTGTAAGGGCTCGTCCTTTGATTTGCATGAGTGAGAATGGCCCTTGTAGCTGATTCAATATGCCTACCATTTTGGAGACTTAACCAAATAGGTAGCTACGAACATAATTTTCACAAGATGGAATTCACTTCTTCCTATATTGGGAAAGTAGATGAGTAGTTGATCGGTATGTTGCACACAAGCGCACGTTATCGAAGTAATAATAAAACGATATTTGAGTACCGAGTATCGTGTCCCAAGGGAAGCAACGTTGAAGTTATTTTTAGCTAATTAAGTATTGAAATTAGTTGAAATTGGAATTATTTAGGGAATAAAGCGAACAAAAGATGCTTGGAAAATAAACTGAACTAAAACGCAAAAAACAATAGGGAGATACCAATTAGAAGAATTTAGGAAAATCGAGCACTCCTAGGTTGATTTTATGAGAATCTTAACCCGCCATTTAATTACACCTTGCCAATTTCATAGACTTAGAGCTTAATCGATCAAAATCTCACGTCGGTCTCATTTGAACACACTTAACTAATCGCTTACCTAAGTGTCCTTAGAGTTAATTGATTAGTTAATAAATATTAAGCCCGTTCATATTAAGCCTCACCCTTCGATTGTTGTTCCTATGTCACTTCGACAACCTAGGGGTGTTAATTGGACTAAGTCTAACCTAAACATCCTTTGTCGAGCTCAATTTAGGACTAATTCAGCATATTAATGGCTAATTAATACGAATCATTAAGCACAATCCAACTAAATGAAATATAACAAGTGAATTAAATGGCTAAAGTGTTTAATCCAACATAAAACCAAACCTAATCGTACTCTAATTCCCTAAATACAAAATTAGCCCAACATAGTCTTAAAATAGAGCAACACCCTCTGTAACACATAAAGTAAAGACATGAAAAGAGGGAAGAAACTGATACAAGACCCGTTGACGCCGAAATCCCAGCTTCTGCCTCGAAATCCACGTTCCTGAGCCTTGAGATTATCTCCCAAAACACCTCTAATCACTCATCTACAGGTCCTAAAAGGGTAGGAAATCGAAAATGGGGGTCTAAAACCCTAAATGGCCTCCCCTCATTCGAAAAGAAAACGATGAATTTAAAGGCTGCAGTCGCAACAGCATTGCAACGTTGTCCAAAACGACATCGTTCTCTTGGAAGCACAGCTGCAGTGTTGCAACGCTTTGGACGGACAACATCATCCCAGTGCCTTTCTAGCGTTGCAACGCCAAAAGGTAGTGTTGCAACGCTAGCTCTCAAGTTGGGCCAACAAATTATGGCGTTGCAACGTCATTTCAAGCATTGCAACACCATCCTTTCAGCCCCAAAAACTTGTGCTTCAACTCTTCTTGTCCTTAGCTCGTAAAAAAAGCTCTAAAAAAGCTCCATAACCACCATTTTGCTCCAAAATTCATAATTATGCTCTCAATTGCTCAGATTCGTTAAACTAGCAAATAATCGACATAAAAGCTCACATTTATAACATAAAACTAGCTAAATTAAGGCATAAATATAGCACTAATTTAGTGCTATTAGTAGTTCCCTTAAATGCTGAATTTGGGACTTGAACGCTAGGGCCCTACACTCTCACTGGCCCAAGAGGGACTTAGTTTATGGTTGGATCATTAACAAATTGTTCATCAGAAGATTAGTGGTACTTAAGGTGCAAGATGTAATTACAGGGGTAAAACAAACTTTTGACCCAGCTATAATTATGAACAATTCGTGAAGGATCGACTTCCATGTAATGATTAGATCCATAGACATAACTTGTCCTATAGTACATAAAAAAGCAACTCCAGGTCTATAGTGGAGTGACCTATAGTTAATGAATGAAAATTAATTAATTAAAGAGTTTGATTAGTTAATTTTGTATCATTGGAGCTTATAACCTGTAGGTCAATAAGATCCTCTTACTAGCTCATACGAACAATTAGGGATCAACTTTGTTGAAAGAAATTTTGAAACGTTCAAATTAATATTTAATATATTTGATATATTAAATGAGAAAAAACATATTTATTGTATTTGATACATTAAATATAAAATAAAATTATTAATGTATTCAGATATAGATATATATAAATTTTGAATGAGATTCAAACAAGAAAATATATATTAGGAGAATTTGAAATATTTGAATGAGATTCAAATAGTTTAAACATATGTTTTAATATTAGATATTAAAATCTATATTATTTAATTAGGACAAAGTTTTGTCTTAGGTAATCACTATAAATAAGACCTTTATGAATTAAACAAAGGACTGGCTCCTCCCTTAAGAGAAAAGAGTTCTCTCAATTCTGCTATCCAGTCATTCTCTCTTTCAAAGAGACTCCCGCTGCCTTGTTCATGTGTTAAAGTCATAGCAAGTAGGCTTTGTGGAATTGGAGTTTCAACCTCATTGGAGTTGGAGTAAGAAGATTAAAGACCCGCCATAATATTCGCCATAATATTACAAGGTATGCTTTACTTAGCCTGATGCTTTTTAGTTTAATACTAAATAAAATCAAAGTCGATCCAAGCTTCCGCTATGGGTTTAATTTGCTAATCCCTTCAATTGGTATCAAAGCGGTCTTTGAAGTTTTATTTAGAATTAAAATTTTGTTTGGTGGGTATTTTAATTTCATATATGTGATATATGTGGTTTTGCAAATTGATTGTTTAGGCATATTTGTGTGGCATTAGATTTAATTTATTGCTTTCATTAGATCAATTGTAAAAACCCATAGGGTTAGGGTTTTTGTAATTCTTTTTTTTTCATAAAGTTATTACATAATTCAAAAGAAGAAGAAGAGACGATAACATCCTGCACAATGGACACTATGAGATGTGTGTTCGATGCTTGCTACTTGACGGAGGCCAATCGTAGGATTACATTAATCTTGTTCACAAAGTTCAAAGCATGTGTCATGGGTCTTTGAAAAATGGTGAAAACATATGGTTAAGTGGAACTCTCCAATTGATGTAAAGAACTCCAAGTAACTGAAATATTCAATTAAATATCAAGGAATGTGGAGTCAACCAAAACATGAGTGGTGGATTGAATGCAAGTAGTGAATAGCAAAAGGCTCATATATATATATAAGATATGGATCGACAACATGAATTAAATTGGTTGAGGTCCTTCACTAATCGATGGATGAGTTTTCGCAAGCTACCAGCAAACACACAAAACGAAAGCGGTGGCCATTGATTCATATTGTCGGCATTCGATCCAAAGTTGCTGAGGTGGGAATCCTATCCAATTGTTGGATTGAATTTTGTTTTCAATCGATTTGAGTCCTCCAAAATGCAGTCGACGTCCTCAAGTTGCTTGCAGTTAAGCTCTAAGTCGACGAAGATTTTAGGCAGTGGCCTGGTGCAATCTAAATCTAAAGGAAATTTTAGTCTTTTGGAAACCTAAATTTGGATGCACCGCAAAGGAAATAAAGTGAAAACCAATATATGTCTTGGAAATTCAAATTATGTAATTTTAAATTTAGTCTTTAATTTCTAGGACATGCCAAATATGTCGGTCAATTTTTCTTTGTTTTAATTTAATTAGACATGTTGATGTATGTTTTAAATTAAATTGTTTGTTGCATAAAGTATGTCATTTAGATTAAAATCCCACCATAAGTTAAGCATGATCACGCATCTTAATTAATTTTTTAATATAATTGTTATATTTGAAAATTTGATTAGGTTGTTTCCTAATAGAATTGAGATGTTTTCCTAATAAGTTTATATTTTTCATATCTTTGAATATAATTGTTATATTTGAAAAATTAAATTAGGATATTTCCTTTCATAATTGGAATCCATGTTTTCCTAATAGGATTAGGATATTTCCTACTGAGATTAGGGTTTCCTTAAAAATAAAGATTTTTTTATTCATGTTTTAAATAGTTTAAAATCTGAATTTAATTTATCTTTATTTGTTTCTAATAAGATTAGAATTTAGGATAATCTTTTAATTTTGTTTTAAAAGAGTTAAAAATGGTAGAATTTCAAGATTATTCATGAAGTGTATTAGTTTTTTAATAGGATTAAAAGCATTGCTTAAATTCACTTAGGTTCATTAATCTAGTAATTAATATTTAATTATAGATTAATGAATTTTGAAATAAAAATTGACTATATGGGAGCTTTATCTATGGAAAGTTATGTCTAGACTAGGGTATTAAAGCTGATCGAAAATGAACACCTCTAACTGGGAACTGACCCTAGGAGTTTAATTAGTCAAATTTTATTTAATTTCATTAAGCAAACTCATAATGTGATTAATTTTTTAAGTAGTTTAATAAACTTGGTAATTCACATTAAAATCAATCTAACCAACAAAGGGTTATGACATGATAGATTGTGAAACTTAGATAAATGAGATTAGCCTAATTTGTCTAAGTAATAGAAAACCTTATTTCAAAATACTAGTGGGAGAAGGACATAAGTCAAGATATCCTACGGTATCTATCATTGATTCACAACGTGAGATTTGTGGGAGGCCCTGTTGCGGCTTTTGGAATATCCTCCCTACGAAAAGCATTTGCATGGGTCAATATCAGGGTGAACCTTCTGAGAAAGTATTTTCAAAATAGTAGGTGGAAGAAGGAAATGTGTCAACATATCCTACGGTCTCCATTATTGGTTCACAACATAGATCCACGTGGGGCCTCACGGAAGATTTTGGACCGTTTTCCTACAGAAGGCATTTGCATGGGTCAATATCAGGGTGAACTTCTGAAAATGATAAGATTGTAGCTTTGTTTCCAATAGTTGACTTACTCTACGGTAGCACTTATTGAGATAAAACTATGGGATCTAAAATGATGGGTCACACTTACAAATGGCTTATTAAGGTTGTTAATAATGATGTCATTGACCAAACTAATGGTAGCTAAATATTACAGGAGTTAGAGTTATTTTGAAAAGGATAGGATTGTAGTTTTGTTTCCAATACTTGACTTACCTTACGGTGGCACTTATTGAGATAAAACTATGGGCTCTAAAATGATGGATCACACTTACAAATGGCTTATTAAGGTTGTTAATGATGTCATTGACCAAACTAATGGTAACTAAATATTACAGGAGTTAGAGTTATTCTAGTATAATACTTGGTTGAGATTGTCTTAGTTTAGTTAAGGAACACTTGACCTACCCTATGACGACACTTGTTCTAACTCACTAAAGTACCATAGCATTAGAAATGATTTATAGGGTTCATTTTTCAAATTGTTTGATTTCTATGCTAAAATGGAATGGATAATTGTTTGCATGATGTTAAATAATACATTTTATATATTTCAATATTATGTCAATTTCTCTCTTGATTTTATTTTTGAATACTGATTTGTCAAGTTGAGAAAATTTTATTACTTAGAAAAGTAACAATAATGTTATAATAGCAGTGTAAAATTTTTATTTGTCTTTATTGAGAAATGTTCTCAAAACCTATTGTCCATGTTAATCGAATTGTTCATGAAGCACATAATTGATTAATCAAAGGTAATGAGATAGATTGTAGATATCTCCTAGTTGACATGTTAGATGTCAAGCTTAGAAGATAAGAAAATGACAACAACATATGAGATGTTGAAATTAATAAAAGCTAAATTTAGATAGTTGTCTAAGTGATCTCGAAACTAAGTATTACAAAAATTCAAGAAAAGAAACAAATGACTGGAGTTGTATAAGATGAAATAGTTCCTAAATTAGTTAGGACAACCATAATGAGAGGAATTTTTGAAATACCTCTATGGGAAGAAAAATATGAATGAAAGTAAATTTGATTTACTAGATTTTTAGTAGAAAATAAATAACATTACCAAGATAGTTGATGCAAGATTCATTATCAAGATTTATTCTTTACTACATTTAATATGTAATTCTTGAAAAATACGTAACATGTAGAGTAGTTTCTACAGGTTGGCATCGAAAAACCTACCTCAATTAGTGTAGTGTGAGACATTAAGATATCATTAATTAAAGATTGTTACTTAATGTTGAATATGGTATTTTTAGTATCTATAAGAGAAATTCAATTGCTCAAATTTTATTACTAAAAAGTTCATATAATATGACTTAGTTTGAAGTATTAAAGTTTATATTTTCACAATTGTTTAAAAATATGTTCAGCTGAAAATAAGTACAGTTAGTAGGTGTTAAAATGTTAACATTTACAACACTACACAATATGAAGATATTCAGGATTATATAGTCCAAAATAGAAAGATAAATTGCTTTCTCTTATAGATGATACTTGTCTTTAGCAGTTAAGGTAGATTCGCGTCAATTTGAATAGGATGAAAAAGACTAATAAGAGGTGATTCTCTAAGAGTTAGAGTTAATTACTTTACATGCTTTTAATCTTGCCTTTCATGCAAGATGATCATTAGGCCTTTATTAGATAAGGCTATAAGGCCAAAGAGCACTTTGGGCTTATACCTTCTGACCCAAGTGGTCTTGTGAATGTAAAAACCAAATAACATTGTGAACATTTCATCACTCTGATTGATGATTATTCAAATCATAAGTATGTTTACCTAATTGCAACATAAGTTTAAATTTTTGAAAAGTTCAAGAAAAGTAAGACTAAATTTGAAAGCCAATTAGGTGAATCTATCAAGACATTATGATCATATCATAATGGATAGTATAGGATCCTTGTGTACTAAGATTAGTTGATAGAAAGTGGGATTGTATTCCAACTCTTAATACCAAATACAATTGTGTGAAATTTTGCTGCAAAATGAGAAACAGGACCTCGTTAGACATGTCACATTAATAATGAGTTACAAACCATTACCAAATTCTGGTTAGGATATGCAATAGAGATTACATGGTGGACATGATTCCCTCCAAAACGAGACAATTTTGGGATAATGGAAGAGTAGTAAAATAAGTTTACAACATTTCAGAATTTGAGAATGTTAAGCGTACTTAGTGAAACAAACCCAAAAGGAATGAAATATGTTCAAAATATGCCTAAGTGTAGGTTATCCTTCAGGTAGTTTATACAGTCCTAAATAGAATAAGGTATTTGTATGACAAATATCATTTTTCTATAAGGAATGTCAAATAAAAGATCACAAACCTTTAATAAGGTGAAATAGTGTTGATGAGTTGTGATAACACTCATTTATTAGTGTTATTAAGCCCCAAAAACTAAGCTATTTTCTTAGAAAGCAAGTGTTTAAAGTTATATTTCATGTCATTTAGAGCAAATTTAAGTAAAAACAAGTTTTGCATGTGTTTGAAGTCTTGATTTTGTAAAAATAAGTTTTTAGGTGTATTTAGAGTCATTTTTGTTAAGAAAGTGTTAATTTTTGTTGTTCTTGTGAAGCGGTTGAAAAATGGACTAGATGTGCCAACAACCAGGGAGCAATCAAAGGGGGAATAATAGCTTAAGTGCAAAATGCGACTTGAATGCACCAGCATTTGAAGGCAGAAGGCAATTTTCAAGTAAAGCAGAAAAGAAGCCAAAATGCGCCCAGAAATGCGGCCACATTTAGGCCATTTCGACAACAATGCAAATGCGCCCATAAATGCGCCCGCATCTAGACCTTTTCGACAAATTCTCCAAGATTCGCTGGATTTGAAGATCTTATCAAATATTCTCAATCAAATCTCCTCAAATCAAGGGATATGATTGACCAAGCTTCTCATAAAAGGTGGCTCAATCCTCCATGTGAAGGAGAGCTCGGAGCTGGGAATTCTCTTCATCCCAAAATTATGTCGTTTTTCTTTATAAGTTTTAGCCGCCACTCCAAGTCTCCCCTAAGCTCTGTTCATATTCCATTCAGACTCCAACTTCGAAAGAACGAGGAGTAAGTACTTGATTCTCCTTGAAAAAGGTTGAACAAGTTAGAAAAGAAAAACATCTTAGGGTTCTTTTTGTTCTTAGGTTTTCCATTCAAGTTTTGTAAGTTTTGAGGAGTTGTACTTGTTGTTTTATCCTTATTTTTAGTTTCTATTTTCTTTCAATTGGAGTTATAAGTTCTTTTCCAATTCCATTTCGACAGTTTCTATTTTCTTTCATGGATTCATACTTTAACGTATATTCAAGTTTAAATTGCTTAGTCTCCTAAAGGTTCTTAAAAAATGAGCCGAATAAGTGTTGAACTTGATTTACTTAGCTAAGTGTCGAAAAGGGTAAGTTGCGAGCGCATTTCAACAGCATTCCATCTGAACCATATAGAACTCGAAAGAGTCAGTATGCGGGCGCAAGAGGCAGTATCTCTGAAGCAGCCGAACTTAGTTGAGTAATTTGCAGGCGCATGGTGGGTGCATTTTCCAAGGTTGAACCATATTTGAATCCCCTGCTTTCTCATTATTGTTTTCTTGCCTTTTTCAGTTTTAGTTTTTTTTACTTGTTTTCACAAAACCCCCAAAATATCTTTGTTTTCTTGGTTACCTTCGGTTACAACTAGTGAGCAATTATGTTGTTAACTGGAGAGTTTTGTTAACCGTTCCATTGGGTTCGATACTTGGAATTCTCCATATATTACTTGTTTGTGCAGCGTGCACTTGTGCTTTCTATTGGCATTTGCGTAGCAGCCACCCACCAAGTTGGTTCTAAATAAAGCCACTAAATAGTTAACAAAAGTTGTTAACCATTTAATTGCATGTGAGATTCAAATAGATCCTAGTCACAAACTAGATATGCCTCATCAAAGTTGAAGGCTTATTACCCTCAAAGTCATAATGTGGGATGTTGACAAGAGTTAATAGGTCAAAGTCATGAACCTCAAGATTGAGACCATGTACTCCATCTCAGTTTGGACTTGTAGATATTCTTGATGTGGTCAAACCCATAGGATATGAATGGATCTACAAAAATGAGAATATAGGTAGATAAGAAGATACAGATCTTCGGAGTAAGACTAATAGCAAAGGGTTAAACCTTATGAGAGAAAGTAGACTCTGTGTAAACTTTCTCACTTGTTGCCATATTGGAGTCTTTAAGCATTATTTAATTCATTGTTGCATATGAGATATGTAAAATGAATGTTTAGAATTCTTTTATAAAAAGAATTTTAAAGAATGCATCTAGACAAATAAATCAGAGGGATTTATTTTCAAAGATAAAAAGCCAAAAGCTTGCAAATTATAAATGTTCATTTATGAAATGAATTTGACCATTAGATCTTTGAATATAAAGTTTGATAAAAGTATCAAAACCTATGACTTTGAATAATTATTAATTGATCTTGTATAGACAAGCACATTATTAATTGCCTAGTGGAGTTTTCTCATATTTTATAATGATGAGATTTTACTCATTGGGAATGATCTAAGATGTTATCTAACATAAAAGGTTGACTAGCTAACCAATTCCAAATGAATGATTTGGAATCACTTGGTATAATTTATATGTTCAAATGGAGATTTAAGGACATTATGTTAACTTTGTCTCAAGTATCTTATCCTAACAAAATTGTTGTCAAGTATTCAATGTAGAACTTCAAAGAATGATAATGTATCATTCTAACATGGAGTTATTTTGTCTAAGGAAGTGTATCCTAAGACGTCTCAAATGTTGAGAGCATATGATTAATTATCTACTGTAAGTAGGAGATAATTAATGTATAAATGAGACTTAATATCTAATGTACAGTTGGTTAGCATATGTTAGTTAAACCAAGGGTATGATCATTAAGTAGAAAATTAAAAACTTTCTCAAAGTACCTATGGATAATGAGAATTTTTTGTGTATGGAGTAAAAGATTTGATCTTTATAAGATACACTGGTTCTTATAAAGATTTAGGAAATCTATGTTAAGATAAATTTTACCCTAGGTGACGGTATACAAGTTAAATTGTTTTGCTTGTGAAACAACAAAATGACTTATATGAATCAAATAGTTTCTTGAAGATCTAAGAGGTGTTTCAGATATGATTAAGTTTAGAACACTTTATTATGAAAATAATAGTGCAGTGACTAAAATTAAGGAACTTAGAAAACATCAATTTATGGGGTATAGTATATTGAGAGAAGCATCATAATGGTGACCAAGATGGCTTTTAATGATAGTCATTGTGATTTATATAAAAACACTTTCAAGGCTAAAGTGTTTGAGGATCACCTAGAATGTCTAGGATTACAAGAAATGTTTCATCTTCACTAGGGCAAGTAAGAGAACATGTTGGGTATAGAGTATGCCCTAGGATACATGTCTCGCCAGCTTTAGTGCAACTGGGAGATTGTTGGGATTTGTGTCCTAAAGCCCGTAATTAATCTGTTATTTTATAATTATTTAATTATTTTATTTACAATATTATATTATCCATTACATGAAAAATCAAAGGTTATTAGTGAAATCTTGAACAGTATGTGATCGACATACAGAGGATCGTGTTCAAGAAATAACCTAAAGAGTCTATAGTATATGGATTGGGTGCCTTATCTTGATAACAATATTGATGCGACCTACTTTGTAATTGTTACGAATGATTTGATACGAACCATTCACGTAGAGAAATGTGAGTGGGGGTATCCTATACAATGAGTTTGTATAAGACTTAACCACCAAATATTTAATATCTCTTTAGAAATATGTTAATTGAGATGATTAATATTCATAAGATAATCATGTGCGACTCGATCTTAATCCTGAGTGAATTATGAACTCCTGTCTGTAAGGGCTCGTCCATTGATTTGAATGGGTGAGAATGGTCATTGTAGCCGATTCAATAAGCCTACCATTTTGGAGACTTGATCAAATAGGGAGCTAGGAACATAATTTCCACAATATGGAATTCACTCCTTCCTATATAGGGAAAGTAGATGAGTAGTTTCCTTAAGTGCTGGTTTCAGGACTTAAACAATGGGGCCCAACTTTCTCACTGGCCCGAGAGAGGCTTAGTTTATGGTTGGATGATAAATAAATTATTCATTAGAGGATCAGTGGTACTTGAGGTGTAAGATATAATTACAGAGGTAAAACGAACCTTTGACCCAACTGTAATTACGAACAATTAATGAAGGGTCAACTTGCATATAATGATTATATCCATGGACACAACTGATCCTACGGTGCATAAGCGTGTAACTCTAAGTCTATAGTGGAGTGACCTATAGTTAATGAATGAAAATTAATTAATTAAAGAGTTTGATTAATTAATTTTGTATCATTGGAGCTTATAACTTGTAGGTCCATAAGATCCCCTTGCTAGTTTATACAAACAATTAGGGATCAACTTCGTTGAAAGAAGATTTGAAATGTTCAAATTAATATTTAATATATTTGATATATTAAATGAGGAAAAACATATTTATTATATTTTATACATTAAATATCAAATAAAATTATTAATGTATTAAGATACAAATATATATAAATATTTAATGAGATTCAAATAAGAAAATATATATTAGGAGAATTTGAAATATTTGAATGAGATTCAAATAGTTTAAATATATTTTTTAATATTAGATATTAAAATATATGTTATTTAATTAGGGAAATTTTTTGCCCTAGGTGGTCACTATAAATAGGACCTTTATGAGTTAAACAAAGGAGTGTCTCCTCCCTTGAAAGAAAAGAGTTCTCTTAATTCTCTCATCCATTCCCTCTCTTTTTCAAAGAGGATCCCATAAGCCGCCTTGTTCCGTGTTTGAGTTATAGCAAGTAGGCTTTATGGAATTGGAGTTGGAGCAAGAAGATTAAAGACCCACCACAATATTCTCCATTATATTTCAAGGTATACTTTGCTTAGCCTAATGTTTTTAAGTTTAATACTAAATAAAATCAAAGTCATCCAAGCTTCCGCTATGGGTTTAATTTGTTAATCCCTTCAGAATGTTCCCTATCTCCTTTTGAATCTTTAGCATATTGGCTTTCCAGGGAGGGTTCTCAATATCGACCTCGGCCTATTGTTTTCGTTTCTTCTTGATCAGGCTCTGTAAGTCGGATCCTATCATGTCTTCATTCTTAGGTTTTGAAGTCGAGATACGACCATGGGGTCGGCCTCAGTTCTTGCAGGCCTCCTTAGCATCGTTTACACAACAGATTTCATCCCACCAATTCTGGTGGTCTCGCTCTAGTCTTCTCGAGGTCTTTCTTGATTGATTTTCGTCAAGGATTAGCTTTTCTTTTGGTTTTTGGATATGAGCATTAGTTTCTCTCATTTCCTCCACCATTGGAGCTTTTCACTTTTTATGATCTCGGGTCAATTTTTCCTCTGGAACTTTTGCAGAAGGACCTTGATTGTCCAGTATCTCTAGGATATGTGCCAAATTTCGATCCATCCCACTCATTCTTTTCTTGAGCGCTTCGATCTCCTCATCTGATTGTCCTTCTTAGGAATGAGGCTGAGGAGGTGTTCCTTCTCACATTCTTCATGGATGGTGATCTCCATATGAATTGTCTCCGTCCAGGTTCCGAATCTTCTTTTCCATGTTTTTTATCATTGTTCGAATGAAACGTGTGGGCTTAAAGGAAAGATTTTTTATTCTAAAAGAAGCTCCAATCTAGTGCAAGTGCACACTGTCGATGCAAGTAATATAAATTTTGAAGTACTCCAAAATATCCATCCCATAGGAAACAAATACAATAAAATTCAAAGATAGCACAAAGATGTTCAAAAATTGCAGCTTTGGTAACCAAATATAAAAAGTGAGGAGCGTTAAATGGTAGAAGAAAGTTGTGAAAATCAATAAAGAGAATGAGGGGGATTCAAGCATACTTATGCCCTTTTGGTGAGAATTAGTATTCAATTGCAATTGCAATCACGCCTTAACACAAAGTAATTGTAAACTGAATCAACTCCTATTCAATTTTGATTCAAAACCTTTAGGAGGCTAAGTGATTGGCCTATATTTCTATAGCCAATCGTACTTAGATAAATTTTGATTCTATTCTAGTAGTTTTAGAGACTCATCTTATATCTAGGATCGAGCTTTATTATTTCTAAGCAGTATTACCGCATTGTTTTTGCGGGATCCACCTTCCTCTAACCTTTTCAGTATTAGATTCATACTTGAAATCAACCCTAGTTGATCAATCAAGGCTTACTAAAATAATTAATTCAACAAAAACAAACAAACTTTGTGTTAAATTAGATTGCTCTTGCTTATAAGCTTCACATTCTCACCTCTAGGGCATTCATATACTTGAATCCCCAAGAGAGATTTAGCTCATGTTGATAAAATAAAACTAAAAAATAATTAAATGGAACCTTGCAACCATACGAAGTAGAATTACAACCCACAACAGAAGATAAAATTTCAAAATATTGGAAGCAAAAATAGAAGAAAGAACTTGCAGTAATGGAATAGAGAAAACCAAGCCAAGATGGAAATTGCTACTAGAATATTATTGACAAATTTTGCGCGACTAATGAAGTCTTACAACAGAACTTAAAAAGACAATCCTTTGATAAACTATAACAAAACGTTCAAGAATTTGAGCAATCAAAAATAGAGATTAGCAAACTTGAATCTAAAGAATTACAAGGTGTTGTTTTAAATCTAAGTTTTTTCCTTCTTAATCGATTCTCCTCATCCCTTTTCAAAGAGAGTCAAGTCTTTACAACCCAAGGACTTCTCTCAAATCAGACTAAGCTGGAAGCTGAACTCAAGAATTTAAGAATGTGAGACTGAAAGATGAAACAGATTGCCAGAAAGTGCTCGACGCTCAAAAACAGAAAGTTCAATTGATGGAAATTTAGATTGACTTTATTAAAAACCTTGCGGAATTCAAATGTTACCAAAAATAGTTGAATTAACAACTAAAAGCAAAAGAAATCAGTACATAACTTAATCGAAGCAACTAAACATAATTTAAAGCTTGAATGTAATGCTGGACAAAATTGAAATTATAGGAAAAGCATAAACTCGACAACCTCAAATCCTCTTTTCTCTAATCAAACTCACTTTAACCTTTTTCAAGGTAAAGTGGGTCTTAACAATCTAAGGTTTTCAACTAGACTGGACTGAGTATGGAGGAAATGAGAAGAAGAAACGAAATGGACAGCAATATGAAGAACAAAAAAAATGCAGAAAAATGAATTTTCTTCCATGGATGAAATCTGCTTTTTGCCTTCGTTTTCTTTCATATTATAGCCTTTAAGCATCTGATAGCACACTTTTGTGAGCTATTTTTATAGTTTAACTATTGCTATTTTTGATGTTTTATTGGGTATTTTCACGTCGTATCTGTTTATTTTGCAGGTATTAAGCATTTGAAAGAGAAATTAGAGATGAAGACAACCACAGGAAAAAAATGAGGCAAAATTGGGCAAGAATTGGATAACTAAGAGAAAGGAAGAAGAAAAGGCACCATTGAGACTCGAGGGGGCAGCGTTGAGACGTTGTCCAACAGAGTCTCAACGCTGCCATGATGTAGCTAGGCATGCTGTGAAGACAGTGTCTCAACGCTGAAGGGGGCCGCGCGCTTATTTTTCCGTCCGTAGCGTTGAGACGTTGTTCACAGCGTCTCAACGCTACCCGATTTTCCTTAATTAATTCGTGCATTAGGGTACAGCGTTGAGACGTTGTCCCGAGTTTATAAATATGAGATTTTGATGCGATTTGAAAAAAAAGGGGGGAGACTTGGCTAGTTTCGAAAACTGAGTTTGAAGACCGTGAGAGTAGATTCTTTGGAGCACAAGTAAGAGTTTTAACGTTCGAGATTGTGATATTGCAGTGGGGCCGAAGCTCACACGACACATTAGTTCTATCTCAAACCCTTTACTTAATATTTTCGTTGGTTTTGTATGCAATTTTAGAAGTGTTATAATGATCATGAGTAGCTAAATTTGTTTCCTTAGGGCTAGATGGAGCCATTGGGCCGAATAATTTGTTGATGTGACTGGTTTGAATTATTGTATTTCTTCTTATTCATGCAATCGCTTTATTAATGCCTATAAACTCTTGATCAAGGTTTATTTGCCCTTGTTAATCTGAATTTATGCTTGAAAAAGATTAATTTAGATTTGACTTCGATTGCATGACTAGTAGTTATTGTAGCATGAAAGTGACTAGAGTTCTACTAGAAATCATTAGAGAATTTGTTCTTAATGATGTGCATGCTTATTAAAGGCTAGATAGATATATTAGTCTTATAAATCGTGCATGAGATTCAATTGTCTTGATAAAGCCAGTTGTTATTTGAACTTCTTGATTTATGGCATGGAAATACATTAATTCATCTTTCATTCAATTAAATTGTTAGCTCGATAGGTGAAGTCTAGTCCGTAAGATTTTCTTCCTCCCAATTGTCTCAATTTTATTTTGTTTTAATTTCACATATTTTAACTCACCATTTGATTTTTATCTCTGAATAAAATTGGAGGGTTAAATTCATAGTAATCAATCAAATTAAATAACTCAATCCTGTGGACGACACTTGTACTCTGTCTTATTATACTAAAACTTGACCCGTGCACTTGCGGTATTGCAAATTTATTGCAACAGCATCTAGGGTTTCTTCACACTCCATATACAACTTGATGTATGAAATCGTTGCTTGATGTAAGAAAATAAATGTTGAAATCTTCTCATTAGAGTAATTCCCAAATTCACGTTTTTCTACCTTCCAGGTTGCAATTGCATTACAATTGTACTGCAATCATTTCTTTTTGCTAAACTGCACAACAACCAATGAAATCAGCTCAATTTTAATATTTTTATATATTTTCTTTAATTTTAAGAATTTTTATCATGCTCAAGGATTCCTTAACACTTTGCTCAAATCCAAGAGATTCAACAAGATAGAAAAGACAAGAATAACCTTCCTTTGTGAGCTAAATAATTCTAAAAAATGAGAATTATCACTCATCCTTGAACACGATGTGTAAGTTTCTTTAGCAGAACTCTTTTCTTCCCCACAGACAACGATAACTGTTGTTACCAAAATTCAGATAGAGAAAATGCACCTAACCTTCACGTGAGAGCAATGGTAATTTATTTTATGGGGAAGACGTGGCCTGCAAAAGAAGAAGAAACTACACACCAGTTAGTGCTTGCCACACGAGCTCTAATGCTTAAGTTAGCACAGAGAATTTGGGTGTAGCAAGGGTTTAGAATATGAAGAATGGATTACCTTCTCTAGGTTGAAGATAGGTATTTATATGATCTCTTTAGGGTTTTTTGCATTCTCTTTACAATTTAGGTTAAAGATAAACCAAACTAGACCGAACACGAACACCCCCAGCTGGGGGCATGCATAGTGCTTGCCCCTTTAGAGGTCGACCATATGGTCAACTCTAGCCCCTTGCTGAGGCTGAGGAGCTTAAATTGGGCTTAAGCCCAATTTCTTCTCTTCTCCTTTGCTTTGTGGCTTGATTCTTCTGTGTTGGCCTGAATTTATCCCATGTTGGGCTGTTTTCTTTTAACTTAGTTTCTGATTTCCATTCTATTTTAGGTTTACCTTTTTGGTCCAAATTTACCCATAACAATTGTTATTAATTTTATTATTATGTAACTCCTATCAAAGATAAAGATACTCTTAGTTTTTTTTTTTTTTTGAGTTAAAAGATGGTATTTAAGGTTGACATTAGTGTGGTTGTGTGAAGAGTTTTTAAAATCAATTAGTATTATTTAAAAAATATTTTTTTTTATTATTATGTGACTTTTGTACATAATAAAGATGTTTTTTTTAAAGTAAAATTTAACAACGTAGCAAGAATTTAGAGAATAATTACATTACCCCTACCACTCGGGAGCCCTAAATCTGTAGATGTACACCCCTCCAACTGAGAAGGGACTTCCTCCAACCAAACCCCAGCAAGTGTCTCCTCCACTGCGCACCTCGCAAGCTCATGCGCCAATCTGTTAGCCACATTTTATCAAGAATAAAGATGTTCTTATTGTACTATTATTATGTAATTTAGTTTATATAATTGTTGAAAGTGCGACCAAAGTCCCACATCAGCTAGATAAGGGTAAGATCGTGGGTTTATAAGTGAGGGACACTATCTCCATTGTTATGAGGCCTTTTGGGAGAAACAAAAAACAAAGCCATGAGGGCTTATGCCTAAAGTGGACAATATCATACCATTGTGGAGATATGTGGAGGGTCGTTTTCCTCATTAATTGGTATCATAGCCATGCCCTCGTGCCATGGTCTGTAGAATCCTTAGGTGCCGAACAAAGGAGGCGAGCCTCGAAGGCGTAGTCATAGTGAAGATCCGTGGTAGAGAGCTATATCGGATAGTCGATGTGCTCCAGTAAAGGAATGAGTTGGCTAGGATAAAAGCTAGATGGATAGATGACTATTTGAGGAGGAGGCTCTGTTGGTACTTTGTTCGAGGGGAGGATTGTTGGAAGTGCGACCAAAGTCCTAAATCGGCTAGATAAGGGGAAGATCATGGGTTTATAAGTGAGGGACACTATCTCCATTGTTATGAGGCCTTTTGGGAGAGACCAAAAGCAAAGCCATGAGGACTTATGCTCAAAGTGGACAATATCATACCATTGTGGAGATATGTGGATGGTCGTTTTCCTCATCAATAATATCACATATTGCTTTCTTTGTCATATTTTAGCACAAAATTTGTATATGGTACAAAATAGGATTCTTTTTTTTAGTACAACAAATGTGGAGGGCATAAGGAATTGAAGTACATGTCAATTATCACTGAGCTATGTTCACTTTGGCAACAAAATAGGATAATTTAGTATAACAGTTGCAAACATGAGCATAGGTCAATTTAGGCATATACCCTCAACCAAAAGGTCAGAAGTTATATATATATATATATATATATTTCAAAAACATATAAGGGGATTTTGCAACCTTATATATATAAGGTTGCAAACCCACATAAAATATAGTTGTCATTTATGCTTAAAACATGACAATTTGTGGAGGTGTAGGGCATTGAAATTTTCCAATATTATACGAACAAAAAATTTCAAAAGATGAAAACAAAAAATTAAATAAAATGTCTAAGAACATGAGTTAATTAAATAATTTTTTTAAAAAAAAAAAGGCACATGATAAAGTTAATATATAATGAACATTGAAACAAAGACAATAAGAGTAATTAACGCTATCAAATGCCTTATAGATGTTGAATTAAATAGTTGTGGAAATTGACCTACTATAAATGGAACAAAAAATACAACTATAATCTTGGTGGCGTATAACTAGTCCAAATATCACTACTGACATCAGATTCTGCTAATAGCACTAATTTAGTGCTATATTTATGCTCATTTATTACCTAGTTTTGCGTTGAATTGTGAACTTTGATTTGTATTTCTCTTGATTTTGTAGAAACCAAGCTTGAGGAGCAAAACTGAGTGTTCGGGATAATTTTGGTGGTTCTTGGAGCTTAATTGGGTTATTTTGGAGAGCCAATAAGAGAATAGATGATTTATGAAGTGTTGAGAACAGGGGAGAGCATTGCAACACTGTCCAGAGTGCCTCAACGCTCTGTGACAGCTTAATTTGAAAGCCAAAGCTGGGGGGACATCGTTGCAACGCTGTCTATAGCAACCTGAAGCCATCAAGTGGTGTCGCAATGCTAGCCTCGACACTCAAAATACGTAGGAGAGTTATTCCATCCAAGCATTGCAACGCTACTTACAACGTTGCAATGCTACCTCTACACGCACAAGAAAATGGTTGCTTTTTAGGATAACGTTGCAACGCTATGTCGCGATAGACAGAATAAAAACATTGCATTCTCTTCACTCAAAAGGAGGCAAAATCGATAAGTTCGTCCTAATCTCGATTTCATAGCAACTTTGGTGGATTTTGGGAGGATTTTGGAGCTGTGTTGAAGATTTTAGAGCTCGAGTTTGTGGTAGATTACCTCAGGAACGCAGGATAGACATCGAGCTAAGCATTTCTTCCCTTTTCCTTTATTTTTAGTATCTAGATTGGGTGGTAATTAGGAAATTTTGGTTGTAATTGTTGAACATGAGTAGTTAATTCTTTAATTCCTATAGGATGTTGTAATTCATGGACCATTGCACTTAATTTGCTTAATTAGATTGTGATTGTGGCTTAATTAGTGTTTATATTCATTTATGCATTTTAGACTTAATGCTTTTAGATTGAGTTTGTTAATTAAATGAGATATGTCTAGGTCGAGCTTGACAGAGGAAACTTAGTTTAGCTTAATGCATAATTAATTAACTACCCTAGTGACAGGAGGAGTATTGGTTAATTAGTTGTTGTTGGTGATGAAGATTAATTAATTGAGCACCGTTTAATTGATTTGTTTCTAAGTGAAAACACAACGAAGAGAAACTTAGGCTAGAACCGAATGCACGACTATTGGTTAATTACCTGAGTGACAATAGGGTTAATAATTAATCAATAAAGGTCCTTAATGAAAAGTCTTAATGCCTTGTGTTAATTAGCTAGTGCTAGGGACACCTAGGTTAATTAATTAATGCTTGAAATTTCTAGACTTATGAATCGAACGCTTGATTTTTCCTAATTGCTAGCTTAATTAAGAAAATTAAGGTCCAAGAATGAAATCAACACCCATAGAATTAACTCTCGGTTTGTGTCTCCCATTTATCTTTTGCTTTCTAGAATTTGTTGTTTAATTTCCTGTATGCTTTTGATTTTTGTTCTCCAACTAAAGCTAAGTGAGATTACTCGTGGTAATTAATTGAATTAAAACCAACTTATATGGATACGATACTCGGTAGGAATACCGTTCTATTATTACTTCGATCGCGTGCACTTGCGTTTACCCTGATCATCTACCTTAACTATGAGTACATGAAGAATAGAACTTTTATATGACTATATATATATATATATATATATATATATATATATATATATATGAATAGCTTGAAATTGACCTATAACATTCAAATATAAAAAGTTGTCAACTTGACGTTCATTGCTATCAGTGTCACTATGATAGCTCTTAGAATGAAAGATATTTAGGGTGTTTTAGTGAATATTTTGTGGCTTAAAAATACTATCTTAGGTACTTTTGTACTAAGAAGCCTCTTTAAATTGATGCTTTAGTAGTAAAGGAGTCCATTTTCATGTGAAAAGAACTTTTGAGCTTTTTAATGCATAATATTACTTAATTGTGCTATTTGTGATTTGTGTAGGCCATTGCTGAAGGTAAAAATGACTAAGTGTGGAAAATCCAACTTGCTATGCTAGAGCCTTGTTGTTGATGGAAGGTCAAGCTTGCTGGAGCAATTGTTATATTTTGATGAAGCATTAGCAAAGCTAGAGCATTTATCTGGGATCAGTTACGCAAAAAGTACATGGGAGTTATTTCATTAATTGACGTGGAAAATTTATAACACCTGTACTAATTTAAACCAATGAGGGGCTGCCATTAGTCTTTAAAATGTCCACTCAGCCCTGATTTCAAAGAAGGGGAGAGGTTTAAAGCCCTAGTTTGCCATTTTTGGAGGAGAGCTTGGAGATTAGACATTTGGAGGGGGAGGATTTTGAGAAGGAGAAGAAGAACCCTTTTTGGGAGGATATCCACTTCTGGAAAGGAAGGGAATCTGTCATAAAATAGCTGCCCAACAACCCTTTCTTGTCCATTTCTCCTAGTTCTACAGTATTTCTTTATTTTTCAGCATTTTGATATTAAAGACAAGTTTTAGAATGTTATTTGAGATTTTTCTTACTGTTATGTTGTTGTCTTTTCTTTTAATTATGAACTAATCACCCATTGGGTGAGGGATTAGGGGATTTATTGTTGATTCTTGATTAATGAAATAGTAGACTTGCATATTCTTCACTCATATGCCTTGTGTGCTTAATTTTTAGCTTGGATTTGTCTGGCCAACTCATCTAAGATGTGTTTATCTTGACTTTGGGAAGAGAAGGGATAAACTGAATGCATGGCATAGCATTAGTTCTGATTAGGAGCATGCTCTAAGGTAATTGGGGACACTAGGGATGGTAACCCACCTAATGTTTGCAGTTAAGGGCTTAATTTCAGAGGTTAATGGGAATTAATCACTGAGTCTTTGGGAATTCTAGAAAGAATCCTCGAATTAGCCTGCATTGAGTGTTGAAGCATGATCTATGTTGTAGCATTTAGTTTGATGAAGCAAAATTTTACCCCTAATCCTGATCCATTTTCACAGAATCTGTTTAGTCCCAGTTTATTTACTGTTTTCCTGTTATACCAGCATTCCAGCACCATTTTAATCTTGTTCCTTAGTTTCTTTTAATTTCATTGCACCAATTGATGTTGATTTCTTGTTACCTGACTAAAATCAGCTTAGGCATTGCAAAAATCCGCATAACTAGTCCATGAGGAGAACGATATAAAAATACTTATCACTTGCTGCATTAGGCTATGTATACTTTCACATTTATGGTGTTTTCATTCTGAAATTGCATACACTCTTTTAAGCAACACACTACCACTGCTACCATTTATGTCGCTCATTTTGAAAAAAAAAAGGATGTATTAATAATATAATGCATGTAGGAGAAGATGAATTTCCTTGCAAAGATGTGAAGAATAAGTTTTATTCGATTTTGAAACAATTAAAAGAGGAGATGAAAGATTTAATCAATTTGGAAGGTATAATTCAATTTTTATTAAAGAATTATTGATAGCACTAATTTAGTGCTATATTTATACCTTTATTTAGCTAGCTTTATGATTTAAATGTGAGCTTTCATGTTGATTATTTGCTCATTTCAGGAAACCGAGCAATTCCAAGAGAAATGGATGAAGTTGGAGCAAGATGTTGAAGATGGTGCTAATTTAGAGCCATTTGAGAAGCTAAGGAGTGGAAGAAATGAAGTACTAGTTGTTGGGGTAGTGAGGATGGCATTGCAACTCTTCATTTGAGAAGGCAAACTCGAGAGCTAGCGCTGCAACGCTACCCTGTGGCATTGCAATGCTAGAATCACGGGAGGATGAGGCATTCCGTCCGTAGCATTGCAACGCTACTAATAGCGTTGCAACACTACCTTCATGTGCATAATGAATACAACATCATTTTGGACAGTGTTGCAACGTCGTTGCGATAGCAGTTTTAAGTAGTTCGCTTCTTTGCTTGATTTGGGGGGATGACACTTAGGGTTTTAGACCCCTTTTACGGAAATAGAGAAAATTGGGATAGCTGAGGAGCTTTTGGGGGTTGTTCAATGAAGATTCGAGGCTTGGGATCACGAAGATCGAGGCAAAAGTCAAGGATCAACTTGGTTTTAGCTCTCTTCCCTTCTTTTTTCTTTTGAGTTGCTGTAATTGGGTTGTAATGACTGATATTATGACTGGTTTAATTATGTTTAGTGGCTAATTACATTAGTTTGGGGAATTAATGTAGCTAATGCATCCTTATAGTTAATTAATTGACGTTTATTGATATTGTATCTCTTCTTAATAGCTTTGTGCATTGGGTTCTTAATCCATTTAAAAAAGTCAGTAATAGGGTTAAATGATCGTTAATTTAATTGAGCTCGACAAAGTAGATTAAACTTAGAAAAATAATGCATGACAATTAAATTCTGCCTAAGTGACATAGGAACAACGGAAGTTAATTGAGATTCAAAATGAAGGTTCGTTAATGTCGGGTGAAGATTAATTAATGAGACGGATACGAAATTTAATTAATTGCACTCGAGAATAGGAGGAGCTCGACAGAGGATTCCTTAGAATTAGACTTCTAGGCCTAGTAATTAGATGAGATAACAATACTAATAGCCCAGTTAATTAATTGCAAGATTCAATTAGTGAAATTAATTCCTTAAACGCCTTTAACCCTGTCATTCTCAATCATAGCTTACTTTGCATGTTTTTAGTTATTTTAATCATGTGTTTCTGGAGTTATTTCTTTAAACATAATTAATTGTAAGTATTTTCAGTACTCAACCAACCATAACAATTCCCTGTGGATACGATATCTGGTATACTCATACCACTTTATTACGTAGGCCCTGCACTTGCGGTAACGCATAGCTGTGCTAGCATCAAGTTTTTGGCGCCGTTCCGAGGAATTGGCATCGATTTGGTTGATATTGAGAATAAAACAGTTGAATGTGATTTAGATGCTTTTATTGTTTGTTTGTTTGTTTAATTTTGGTGTTGTTTTAGTTTACTTGTTTTTTATTTTTGAGGAGGCCTATGTTGCATGCGAAGTGATAATCTTCTACCTTTGGATTTAGAAATTGACAAGACGTGCAGATGCATTCGGAAGGAGAAGAGAACCCAATTTGAAAACATGGTCGAGCAAAGAGAAGAGCCTAAAGCGACTTGCGACTATTTACAACCAATTTTCACAACATATCACTCCGGGATAGTGTACACACCTATCAAAGTGATGAATTTTGAGCTGAAGACTGGATTGATTTAGATGGCTCGTGATAACGCCTTTAGATGGCACCCGACAGAAGATCCACATTCACACTTGCGTTCATTCTTGGAGATTTGAGGAACAGTAAAAATGAATGGTGTATCTCCTGATGCAATTCATCTAAGATTATTTCCTTTTTCTTTGCAGGATAAAACAAATGATTTGTTAGAGTCGCTTGCGCCAAGGAGCATCACGACATGGGACGAGCTAGCGCAAGCGTTCTTGACAAAAAAAATTTCCCACCTGCAAAAACCACTAAATTAAGGACGGAGATCGAGACCTTTAGGCAATTAGATGGAAACAACTTTACGAGAGCTGGGAGATGTATAAGGAGATGCTTCGCAAGTTTCCTCAGCATGGCTACCCCGATTATCTCTAGGTACAATTGTTTTATAACGGTTTAGCCAGTGGTATTAAAACTATTCTTGATACTTCTTCAGGAGGAAATTTCATGGCAAAGACTATTGAGGATGCGAAAGTTTTGTTAGAGGAGATGGT
The DNA here is from genome assembly GCA_033996785.1 of Trichosanthes truncata. Classification (NCBI taxonomy): domain Eukaryota; kingdom Viridiplantae; phylum Streptophyta; class Magnoliopsida; order Cucurbitales; family Cucurbitaceae; genus Trichosanthes; species Trichosanthes truncata. Next base: position 26,671,276 of record JAWPNB010000004.1, on the reverse strand, counting down.
AGCTACGAGCTACCAATGGCCTACTAATCATTCTGGGCCGAAGTGAGCCACTGGGATCTATGGGGTTGATGAGGTTAATGCACTAAAAACGCAAATAGTTGCATTAACTAATGTTGTGAATAAACTGTCTGTTTCAAGAGTGTCCCCGTCTATTGCTTCATTAGCAGTGACGAATGCTATATCATATGAGGAGTCGACAGTTGAACAAATTCAGTACGTCAAGAATAAAGGCTATGGGTACCAGGGGAACCATAATTCTTTGCCCACCCATTACCACCCAAGTTTGCGAAACCATGAAAATTTTTCGTATGCTAACCCTAAAAAATCTTTGCAACCTCCCCTAGGTTTTACATCATCATCATATCAGCAAGAGAAGAAATTGCAATGTATAAGAAGTTGGCTAATATTGGTGCAAAGGTGGAAGGCTCTATTAGATGAACTGCAGTAACAAGCAGGTAATTTAGATGAACTCTAGTCCCAAGTGTGTGAAAAGCACCTTTAATTCACTGAGTGCACGATTATATAGATTTATGTCTATTTGTGGCTTGTGTAGACCATTGCTAAAGGCTAAAAAATGGCTAAGTGTGAAAATCCAGCCTAATACGCTATAGCTTTATAGTTGTTGAAGGGTCAAGCCAGCTAGGGCAATTATTGTGCATTTGCTAAAGCATCTGCTAAGCTAGAGCATCTACCTGGTCTCAATTATACAAGAAGCATGTGGGAACTGTTTCATTAAATGCAGTAGACAATTTATGACAGGTGTGCTGAGCTGAGCTAATGAGAGGCTGCCAATGGTATTCAAATGTCCACTCAACCCTAATTTTGATGAGGGAAGAGATATAAAGGCCTTGCTATGTCGTTTTAGAAAATAGGGCTTTTGGAGAAAAGACAATTTGGGGAGAGGATTTCGATAAGGAAAAGAATATCCACTTTTGGGAGGTGATCTACTTTTGGAAAGGAGAGGAATCTACCATAAAGAAGTTGCCCAACATCCCTTTCTTGTCCATTGTTCTCCTAGTTCTTTGTAGCAATTTTTTATTTCTAGCATTTTATATTGTAGATAGGTTTTAGAATGTCGTTTAAAGCTTTCCTGACTGTTTTGGTGCTGCCATTTCTTTTGAATATGAACTAATCACCCCTTGGGTGATGAATTAGGGAATTTTATGTTGATTTAAGCTTAGCGAAATAGAAAAGACTTGCATATTCTTCACTCCTATGTCATGTGTGCTTACTGTTAGCTTGGATTTGTTTGGCCAACTTGTCTTAGTTGTGTTTATTCTAACTTTAAGAAAGGAAAGGATAAGTTGATTGCATGGCACTAATTAGGAGCATGCATGGCAATAGGGACACTAGGGATAGTAACTCACCTAATGTTTGCAGTTAAGGGCTTAAATTCATAGGTTAATGGGAGTTAATCACTATTTCTTTGAGATTTCTGGAAAGAATCCGTAAGTTAGCTGCATTGAGTGTTGAAACATGTTCTAAGCTATAGCATTTACTTTGATGAAATATAACTTCACCCCTAATCCTGACCCCTTTTTATAGTATTTTTTTAATTCCATTTTATTCACTATATTTTTCTGTCTTTCAAGCATTCCAGCACCCTTCTTTTTAATCTTGTTCCTTTATGCTTTTAAGTTCCTTGCACAAATTTATGTTGGCTACTTGTCACCTCACTAATTTTAACTTAATTATTGTAAATTTCAATTAACTAATCTCTAAGGAGAACGATATAAAATATACTTACCACTTGCTGCATAGTCTGTGTACACTTGCACATTTAGGGTGTTTTCATTCAAAAATTGCATGCACTCTACTAGGAAACAACTCTAAGGGTTCAAAGTGAAGGTTCGAGCCATAAAACTAGGCAACTACTCACCCTCCAAATGCCTATATAAAGGATGATTCGTGGAGATTGAAGAAGAGGACAAAACGAGGCAGAAAATTACCCTAGATTTTGAGTGAAAAGCTTAGGATAGGGAACGATGTTGTGTTGGAAAGAATTCCTTTAGGAGAATCTCATAATCCACAGTCTTGATTCCTTAATCTTTGAGGGGGCATTTGGCTCCCCTGACTTGGATTGAGTTGATTTAGGTTTTAAACCTATAACTCCCCATAAAAGAAATCAACTTCACTGACTTGGCACAGTGTTTGGATATTAACTCTGTTGACTTGTACATTAAACCTATTTAACTCACCGCTTCTCCCGCGACCGACGGCCACCTCCGACGACCTTCTCCAGCGACCAACGACCATATGTGGAAGCTTATGGCCACTGCTGACTAACTTCTCCGAAAATCGACGACAATCGTTGGTGACCATATCCAGCAATTGACGTCCACCGCCTGCGACCTTCTCTGGCCACTATCGCCGGTGACAATTCCCGACTACCAACGACATTCCCATTGTTCAAAATAATATGAAATGCACATGTACTTAGTTGGTCTGACTCTCTGTTCCAACAATCTTTCTTTGGACTTACGAATTCAGCCCATTATTTGTCATGACTTATTTTTTGTGAACCATAATTATTTTTTTGTAAACCTTAGTTATTTTTTTGTGAATCATGTAAATACCCTTGATGACCTACTAATATTTTGTGAATATTTCACTCCTACATGACATTAATGTTGAAATATATTGTCATTCTCTTATTATCATGAAAAAGTAAAATATGGCATTCTTTTTTCCAAAGATGTTTAATTTAGTACATCTGTTTAGACAAATGTAAACTTGCAATGTTCTTTTGCAAAAAATAAATAAAAATAAAAAATAAAAAAATCCTTCATAATGAAGACACTATTAGTAATTGAAAAAAAAAATTCATAATAAGGTCCTCATTTATAAGTTTCAAAGAAGTTCAATGTGTGTTTAGAAAATGAAACCTTGAATTCTATATTTTAATATAAGTTCAATTTGTGTTTAAAGAAAAAAAAATACATGTACATTGCCTTTTTTCCATTAATCAATTCTCATTTGTTGCTATAAAAAATGCAACATTTAATTTCTATAAATTGAAAAAAGTTCAATGTGTAATGCAACATTTGATTTCTATAAATTGAAAGAAGTTCAATATGTAGCAAAAAGAGAAACAATGCTACATTGCCTATAGTTTGAAAGAAGTCAATTTCTAAAAAAAGAAAGATAAAAAAATGAATTAATATCAATGCATTGAAACATTATTTTTGTGAATATTCCACTCATAGATTCCACTAATGTTGAAATATATTTTCATTTTGAAGTTGATATCTCAATTGAGTATTGAAAAGTTGGGACAATGTGTTTGCAATTGAATGGTTGGAAAAAAAATTAAGCAAACAAAAAGAGCCAGCACAAAATCAAACTTATTCAAGTTACAAAAATTTGTACTGGATACCCCTGACTTAATAACTCAACTCTGCACCCCAAACACAAACTTCCTAACTCCGCACCCCAAACACAAACATATTAACTCACAGACAAATTAACTCTATACAACTTAGCTCAACTCTGCACAACTGAACTCAACTCTACGCGCCAAATGCCCCTGAGTGAATTAGCTTGTAAAGATCGATTCCACCTTGAATAAGGCATAGGATCGAATCCTAGAGTGATTTTTCCTCAATTGCGCTCAGTTTATACACATGGAGTTTTCTATTTACTGTTTTTCCAGCAACTTATTCATTTCATTTTCATTCATCTTGTACCTATGAATTCTATTTCAATGAAGTGATTTGTTTTTATTCATCGCATGTCTAGCTAAATTTCCATTAGGATTCAGTTTTGTGGATACTCTTATGGAATGACTTAGCCTAACATATTGCTTTGATAGTCACCTCTTCACTTGGTGTTCATTCTTCTTTTATTGAATTTAATTCTTAAATGGCAGTTTTGAATGCAATAATCAAATTAAACCTACAGCAGAAGCGTTGGAATCGACTTTGATTTTATTTTAGAATTAAATTAAAATAATTTAGGCTAAGCAATAAATACCCTTATATATTATGGAGATATTTCTGGGGGGGTATTTAATCTTCTTACTCCAACTCCAACGAGGTTGAAACTCCAATTCCATAAAGCCTACTTGCTATGACTCGAACACAAAACCAAGGCTTGTGGGAGCCTCTTGAAAGAAAATCCACAAGGGATTAGAGAGGACGAGGTCTAAAGAGAATTTTCTAATTCTCTATTGAGGAGATGTGTATTATAATGACTCAACCCAAAGGTCCTATTTATAGAGATCTAGGACAAATCTTTGTCATAATTAAATGATATATATTTAAATATCTAATATATTAAAATACATATATTTAATCTATTTGAATCTTATTCAAATCTTTTACATTCTCCTACGATATTTATTTCTTTATTTGAATCTTATTCAAATTTTATAAATATCTTTACTTTAATGTGTCTAATATACATTAATTATTTTAATATTTAATGTATCAAATACAATAAATATATTTTTCTCTTTTATATTTAATATATCCAATATTTTAAATATTAATTTGAACACTTAAATATTAATTTAAACACTTCAAATTAAATATTAATTTAAACATCTCGAATTTTTCTTTCAACTAAATTGATCTTTTAGTGTTACTATGAGCTAGCAATGGAACCTTATGGACCTACAAATTATAAGCTCCAATGATACAAAATTAATTAATCAAACTCTTTAATTAATCAATTTTCATTCATTAACTCTAGGGTCACTCTACTATAGACCTGGAGTTACACTCTTATGCACTGTAGGACAATTTGTGTCCATGGATATAATCACTACATGCAAGTCGATCATTCACAAGTTATTCGTAATTGCAACTAGGTCAAAAATCTATTTTATCATTGTAATTACATTTTGCACCTTAAGTACCACTGACCCTCTAACGAACAATTTGTTTATGATCCAACTATAAACTGAGTCCCTCTCGGGCAAGTGAGAGGGTGGGGCCCCATTGTTCAAGTCCCGAAATCAGCACTTAAGGGAACTACTCATCTACTTACTCTATATGAGAATGAGTGAATTCCATCTTGTGAGATTATGTTCCCAGCTCCCTATTTGGTCAAGTCCCTAAAATGGCAGGCTTATTGAATGGGCTACAAAAGTCACTCTCACCCATGCAAATCAAAGGACAAGCCCTCACAGGCAGGAGTTCATAACTCACTCAGGATTACGATCAAGTCGCATATGATCATCATGATGAAATATTAATCTTCTCAATTAACAGATTTATAAAGAGATATTAAATATTTCGTGGTCCAGCCGTATACAAACTCATTGTATAAGATACCCCCACTCACATATCTCTACATGAACGATTTGGATCAAATCATTTGTAACTATTACAAAGAGGGTTGTATCAATAGTGTTAGCAGAATAAGACACCCATTGTATCAATGCCCCATTGTTAAATATTAAAATATATCTTTAGATTATTTTAGTCTCACTTTCAAATTTCGTATGCTATATTTCTAACTCATTTGAATCTCATTCAAATTGTACACATCTATAATATATAACACATTCATCTATAATATATAATACATTCATACACTATTTCTCTTGATATGTAATGTGTAGATACATTAAATATATACACATATATTCATCCTCTGTATTTAATATATATTATATATTAAATATTGATTTGAATATTTCAAATCTTACTTTCTTTCAACGAAGTTAAACCTTTTAATGTTCTTATGAGCTAGCAAGAGAATTTTATAGACCTATAGATTATAAGCTCCATTGATACAAAATTAGTTAATTAAACTCATTAATGAATTAATTTTCATTCATTAACTCAATGTGACTCCACTATAGACCTAGAGTTGCACTCTTATGCACTGTAGGACAAGTTGTGTACGTCCATGGATATAACTACTACATACAAATCGATCCTTTATGAGTTGTTCATAATTATAACTGAGTCAAAAGTTTGTTTTACCCCTACAATTACATCTTATGTCTTAATTACCACTGACACTTTAATGAATAATTTATTTATGATCCAACCATAAACTAAGTCTTTAAGAGAGTGTGGCCCCATTGTTTAAGTCCCGAAATCAACAGTTAAGGGAACTGCTCATTTACTTTTCTTATATAGGAATAAGCAAATTCCATCTTGTGAAACTTATGTTACTAGCTCCCTATTTGGTCAAGTCTCCAAAATGGTAGGCTTATTGAATCGGCTATAAAGGTCATTCTCACTCAAGTAAATCAAAGGACATGCACTCATAAGCAAGAGTTCATAACTCACTCAAAATTAAGATCAAGTTGCATACGATCATCTTATAAAATATTTATCTTCTCAATTAATGGATTTAAAAAGATAAATAAAATATTTTGTGTTCTAATCTTATACAAACTCATTGTATATGATATCTCTACTCACATGTCTCGACATGAACGATTTGGATAAAATCATTTGTAACTATTACAAAGCGGATCATATCAATAGTGTTACTAACAGTGGCAGATCCATAAATTTTTGTCGGGGGGGCTTGATATATTTTGATATTAGTACTGGTTCAAAAGTTTATGTCATGGCTTTTTTTTTTTTTTAAAAAAAAAGAATTTTATGTCAGGGCCTTAATATATTTTTATGTCAGGTTCGAGTCCTTGGGTGAACTTAATAAATAAAAACCCTTGATGTCTTTCGAGTCCGAGCCTTGGGGTTGGCGCGAGTGCCCCGGGGTATAGGGGAGCAAAGCTCCGACTCTCGATTCCAAAAGAATATGATTGATATTTTTTATATAAGTATATAAAAAAATGAAACTTGAAATAATAATTATAATTTTTTTATAATAATTATAGTTTCTTATAGAATTATTTATTAAAAATAATTTACAAACATTTAAAAATATTTTTTTTATTATTTTATATTTTGTAAATTGTAAATACTTTATAGGTTGAATTTTTTTTAAAGGAAATGCAACTTACCATCCAAATATATAAGAAATAAAGGTTTAAATTATTTATTTTAGATTAAAAGAACAATTTTCTATATATTTTTAAATCAATGAAAATAATACTCTTTTATAAATATAAGGTTAAAATATTATTTTGGTGTATGTACTTTATGTTTCATTTTTTTTTAGGATTTGTCTTTCAATAAAGCTTAAATTTGACCCCTACCGTCAGTTTTAAGTTAATTTTTATCGAAATTGGTTAAACAATAATAATAGTTTTCATACAATAAAAGACACAATGCAAACATATTTCCAAAATTTATAAAATAAAAGTTAATAGAGAATAATTTTTTTTTCGAAAAGTTAACAATAAACTAACAATAGGGACTAATTTTAAGTTTTATTAAAAATACAGGAACTAAAATTGGACATTTGAAAGTATATGAAATAAAATAGAATGAAACCCAAAATACAAATACTAAAATGATATTTTAACCTAAATATAATATATATATATATATATATATATATATATATATATTAAATGCAAAAATGGAAAGGGAATTCACGTAATCCCATATTCGAACTCAGAATGCAGGGGGCCTAGAGAGCACTACCACCATTGAGGCAAAGGCAATTTTCGTTACTTTAAATGAATTACCATATAATAATATGATATATCATGAAGTTCAGGGGGGCTAAGCCCCCCCTGGGCCTACTGTAGATCTGCCCCTGGTTACTAATATAAGGTAACCAATCTTATTCATATATTATATATTATTTAAGTTATTTCTTGAACATGAAATTATTTTGTATGTCAATCACATACTGCTTAATATTATACTAATAACCTGGGGATTTTCATATAATGGGTAATTTAAATTGGAGATAAAAATAATCAAATTATTATTATAATAAATCCTAATTTACGAGGTTTTAAGGCATAAATCCCAACATGGGTAAGATTGCGTGTCCTATCTTAGTAACATTATTGATATGACCCACTTTATAAAAGTTACAAATGATTTAATTCAAATATTTCATTAAGAAACATGTAAGTGGGGTGTTATATCATAATGGGTTTGTATAAATCTGAATTGTGAAATATTTTATCTTTGCTTGTAAATCTGTTAAAGAAAAGATAAATTATCACAGGTGATAGTAGGGGTATTCATGGTTCTATTCTCTGGTTTTGAGCAAAACCATGAATCAAACCGAACATATCGATTTTGAATGATGCTAAACCAACCAAAACTGAAAGTTTTCAATTTCAGTTTTTGAATCGGTTCAATTTAGGTCAATTCGATTTGATTATAACCAGATTTTAAAAAAAATTAACACTGTGAGCAAAGGCCATCTTGAAAAGCATTTTAACAGTTTTGTGAGAAAATGTCATCTTTTGGGAAAAATACCCTTTTGGTCCCTGAGTTTTTAACAATATGTGTGTTTGGTCCCTAAGTTTTGAGTCCCTGAGTTTAGGAAAAAATACCTTTTTGGTCCATGAGTTTTGGAAATAGACCTTTTTAGTCCCTGAGTTTTGAGCAATAGGTTTAAAAGATCCCTTGTATTATTATTATTATTATTTATTTTTTAATATAAAATCGATATTCTTTATTAATTTTAAACCTCTCAATATTCTTGATTAATTTTAAATTATTAATTTTTAATATTAACGATTTTTTAATATTGAGAGAGAGAATAGGGTAGAGAGGGAAGAGAGTTTTTTTTTAATTTAAAAAATCATTAATATTAAAAATTAATAAAGAATATTGATTTTATATTAAAATAATAATAATACAAAGGACCTTTTAAACCTATTTCTCAAACCTCAAGGACTAAAAAGATCTATTTCTAAAACTCAAGGACCAAAAATGTATTTTTCCCTAAACTCAGGGACTAAAAAGATCTATTTCAAAAACTCAAGGACCAAACGCACATAATGTTGAAAACTCAAGGACCAAAAAAGTATTTTTCCCTCATCTTTTTAATAAATTTACAACGGAAAAATGAAGACTACTGACTTAAAAATTAGGTTAATCTCTTGATCTATAAAATTTACAACTTACAAGCGAGAAAATAAAATGATTGAGAACTGACTTTAATATTATAAATTCAAGAGAGTAAAATCTACTAAAATTAAGCAAGTAAAATAAGAGGGAGAAAAATGGTCACGTGTGGATGGCAGCAGCGTCGATTGGCCGATGCCAACGAGTGAATGTGTGTTAGACATGTTGGTGACTAGCGTGCGCGGAGGCTGGTGGGGATAAAAGAAACTGAGACTAAGAGTGAGAGGGAAGAAGAAGAATCAAAGAACAAGCAGCTATTGTATATATATATATATATATATATGGGCAGGGTTGATCCACATAAAAAAGAAATGGGCAGGGCTGGCAATGCATGTTAAGAATTGGGCATGATATTCATTTTTGTGTTGGGCATTAAACAAAACTTAGTTTAAACATAATATATATTTTTTATTAATTAAATCCGGTTCAGTTCAATTTAATATCCAACATAAAATTAACCAGAAAGAAAATGCTATCAATTGTTTATTTAATGATTTATAACTTCCTGTACTAAGAAAAGTTATTTACTACTAATCAAAATTACTGTTGAACTTAACTTTATATATTTAACTAATACATAAGACATGATATTTGTAAAATTAATTAATTAAACTAATACATAAGATTATAAATTTAATGCATTTTAAAAGCATAATTAAAGACAATATCTCCCGTAACAAACTTGAGGAATATGAATAAAGTACTATAACAAACCTGGTAAAGTACTTTAACAAACTTGGAGATAGAATAATATGTACTGTAACAAAATTGCCAACCAAACATGAATTTGTTTAAACAAATCCATACTTCCCACTTCCAAAATAGAGAACCAAACACCCCCTTACAAAATTAATCCAAACACACCCTCAAATTAGACCAAAATGATAAACTACAACTCCAAAATTTCAGAGTGTAAAGAATGCAAAACTGCAAGGTAATGGTACAAACACAATCTACCCTATATCATATAAACATAACTTGATTAAAGGGTTCAGTTCGTTCAGCAGCAAATCAGAAACTAACCCTTATTGCTGAATATACTTGAATCCACAAAAAAAAAAAAAAAAAAAAAAAGCCATTATACAACAAGACTACTTAACTTTTCTATATCACTTGGCTTCACGATTGGGCTCAACAAAAGATACATGTTCAAACTAGAGGATATCACTTTAACTTTTCTATATCACTTGGCTTCATGATTGGGCTCAACAAAAGATACATGTTCAAACAAGAGAATATCCCTTTCATTTGCTTTCTCTTATCAAACATTTTAGAGTTCAGTCTACAACAGAATGCACAGATATATGGGCCTGTTATGGAAGAACATACGATGGAACATGGGACAAAACCAGGTAAAAATTAGATGATGCTATTGTTGATTCATGCAAGTTTTCTGATCTTGGACAGCTGAACCTGGTTTCAAGGACTGAGGTGAAGTTTCGTTCGGATTAATACATTTTCCAGCAGGTGGCAAGCATCGTTTTGAAAAAAATGCTGCAATAGTTTTTGTTCTTCTGGTACCTTTTTCTGCAAACAAAGAAAAAGAGTTAATCCATATCGATTAAAATACACATTATAATGTCTCTAGTCAAAATCCTTATTCGAGTATGCAAACCTGGAGACGCCAAAACACCATGTTTTTCCAAAATTTCCTTTTTAACCTGCATACATTCGAACGTGCGTACTGGTCAGTAAAAGAATTGATTGAGCCCTAGTCGAAATCAACAAACTGAGACAATGACTAAAAATCACATCTAAGCCTCTGCAGTTATTTATGTCACAGGGTAAGTGAAAATGGGCATTCGCAACCAGAATCAAAATTTTGTTATATATCAGACAGGGACAAGCAACTTAGGAATTTAACTCCAGAACAATCCCCAGGTCCCATGCATGCTTAAAAAATTTGAAAGGAAAAAACTCAATAGATTTTTAAAACTTGGTTACAAAACTGTCTTACACTTTTTTTTTGTGGTAAGAACAGAACTGCCTTACACTCAAAACAAGAAATCACTAAATATTATCACATTCCTCACAGGCATCTACGTGTCAGATTCTTGAAATCTTAAAAGTACAAATTTAGAACCAGTTCACCAACCTGCCATCGGTTTTCTGTGAAATCAGATATTTCCCGGACTTTGTTTCGCAAATGAGACTTTGGTACGTTGGGGAACTTGTGCTGCAAAGACTCGACAACTTTGTTGATACCCAGTGAGCAGGACTGAATAGTCGATACCTGTTAAATGAGATATTGTCATTATCAAGGATCAAATATTGAAGTACAAGAGAACATGTAAACTATAAAGAATCAAGACATCGCGGCTAAGATACATGCACACAGATACAGTGAAACCACATAAATAAAAATTCAGAACTCCGACAAGGAAAACGAGTTCATAAGACTATATTCATTTAAAACTCTCAGACCTGGACGACAAGTTCAATAGCCTATGTTGGCATGAAAGAAAACTTTTTCTTCAGTTTTTCTACTGAACATGTCCCCCAATGTCCTGACTCCTCCGCATGTCACTAAAATAGGCAATTTATTTTAGAAGAAATAGAATAATCAGACACTCTAAATCATCTGTCGGCAACAGGTTGAATATAAATATGTTAAAAGAAAACACATTCAACACTGACACTCTTGCTCAATATAGTGTGTCCATGCTTCCTCCTATTTAGGGATGCATATGCAAATCCAATCTATTTTTGTACTTTTCCAAAATAGTTCGTGGAAGCTAATATTTAACCATTCAGAATGCACAAAACTTACAATTACAGTCATATCTGAATCAAGGATAGCTGATGTTGAGATCTGGGTGCTACTGTCCTTGACACTAGTGAGGCACATTTCTGGGTCCTCATCTGGCGTTCTATCAACTGAAATCTCTACAGGGCACCCACCCTGCATCAAGCGCATGCTGAGAGCTGCTAAGCATGTCTGCTCTAGCTTAGATGTGCCATCAAGATCTTCAGCCATTAGCAAATTATCTTTCTCATGCAATAAATTTTGTACAATCAATGGCTGATTTTTTCTAAGTGCAAGCTCTGTCATGTTGTAGAGATGCTTTTGCTGCTTAAATAAACTATAAATTTCCTTGCCCTCCATATCTTGCTTAGAACTAGGTGTGCTCCTGACCTCATCAACATCATCAGTTTCCATCCTGTCAAGTTGCACGCCCTACAAGCTCAAAGGGTAGTTCAAACTTGATAAATTTCTTTTGAAATATGTTAAAAAGAAATAAAACTAATGCATCCCAGGAATGACCCACCTAAACAGATTTGTTCAATTTGACTTTTACTACAATACTATTATATCATCCAAATGAACTTTAGGGAACATGATATAATGGATTTAGAAGGAAATTTCGGTTCTATTCATACTTAATCTCATTTCTCACACCATTAAAAAATTAGATAAACTCAGCATCTGTGTTTCACACCTCATTTTCTGAGAGATATCCATCAGGGACAAAAAATCCATCTTCACTCTCTTCATCATCCTCAGCTTTTGCACAACCTTCCTCTTCTAAGCTTTCTTCATCATCTTTATCACAATCTGAGAGGCTTTCACCAGGATCTTCCTGCAAAATGAGAATGGAAATTTGTAATATCGTAATATAACATACTTGGTTTCTTCTCAAATATAAAAAGTAAAAGATAAAAAATACAAAGAGTGTAAACAAAAATTTGGGTGCACTACCTCTTCCCATTCTTCATCACTGTCAACATCATAATCCAAATCTGGGTCCTTCCTAAAAGGATGGCGTGGTCCAACAACATGACTGGAAAGAATTGTGACGGCCCAAAGATAAGTAAAATTTCAAATGAGAAGTCCAATCATTGAATCCAAGGCAAACTGATAAAGTCATGCGTAGTAGTCTTCTGTTTTTTCTTTTTTAAATAAAAAAAAACTACGTTTTCATTGAGAAAAAATGAAACAATAGAAGAGGGCCAACACTTGGCAAGAGAGGGAGAGAGATAGAAACAAAAAAAGATGGGCCTACAAAAACAATAGCTCAAAAGGAGCAAAACAAGAACAAGGCTAACAATCTATAAAGGAGATCCAATCCAAAGACTTAATGAATAATTACAAAAGTCCTTAGACACTGACGCCCAAAGGGTTCTCCCTTGATCTCTCCACACACCTAAAAATCCCGATGTCTCTCAATATCCCATGAAACAGCAAAAATAAAAATAAAAAAACAGCCATCCACAAAAATGATTAGGGGGAAAAAACTACCAACAAACACCATCAACATGTTTATGGCATTTAGCTTTCTACCAACAGCACGCATATTTCCTCTTACCAACATGTTACGCATAATTTTACAAAACCAATAAATTCTAGGGTCCATGACACACATACTTTTAAACATTTCTAGAATCCTATAAAGTAGTGACCGAGAAAAAGTTAACATGAAGATACCACCGAGCTTATGAAATCTCTTTATGGCCTTGAACAATCTCCTCATGCTTTGCTCGGCAAATTCATTAAAGTAATAAAAAGTAATGGTTAGAGTCAATGTGAAGCAAACACACCTTATCTGTTCACTCTAAGAATAACAGCAATCATAATTGTCTATGTTGATGATATAATAATAATACTGAATCATTATGCACAAATCTGCAATATTAATTAATAACAAATCTCTTGCTAAAGATTTTAAAATAAAAGACCTAGGACAATTGAGGTACTTTCTAGATGTGAAAGATGCCAAATCCACTTAGGGAATATCACTTTCCCGGCAGAAGTATGTTCTTGATCTCCTCAAAGAAACAATGCAGACCAACAAGGATGCCTACAGAACCAAATGGAAACTTGAAAAAAAAAAATGGTAATAGTTCAATTGCTAAAGGGAGATACCAAAGGTCAGTAGGTACAACTCATCAGCCCATCTCTTCCTCTAACATTGCTTTTGCACTGATCCTAGAAAGTTAATTATGAAGGATCCTGTATGATTTTTAAATACTGTTTATCATATTCTCTGACACTTAAAAAGACTCCTGCTGAGGGATTATGCTTTAAGAAGACATCTAAGAAAATTGTTAAAGTTTACAATAATGCAGATTTGATAGGATCAGATGCATTGATGCAGTGAGGAAGTGAAGTTTTTTCTTAAGGCATATGGAAAAAGATTAGGCTAAGAGTATTAACATAATTAAAGTTCAAAATGGAAGATCCAAAAAACTATTTTTTGACAGTCAAACTGCAGTAAGTATTGCAAAGAATCGTGTCCATGCAGAACTGTATTTACACATGAAGATAGATTCATTTTATCAAAAAGAAAGTTGAAGCTGGAATTATATGTCTAATTTTCACCCTGACCAGTCCCCAAATTGCCAACATTTTGACCAAGGCTCTTCCTAGAACTTAATTTGAAGACCTAAACATCCTAGTCGTGATTGATCAGCCTTTACAAGGGCCCGTTATTAAGGCTCATTCTTTATTCTCTTTAATTACCTTCCTTTAGTGGTTGCACAGCTTTCCTTTACCATTATGTTATTTCCTTGTAATCATTTTTTTATCTCCTCCCTTGTATCACTTTTCCTAAATATATTTATATAGGGTTGTAAGTACCAATAAAGTACAGGAACAATACATTATCTTTTATTCATCCCCTTCAAGCAAAGACCATTACTTTCTGTGAATACTGTCATCACTAGAACGTCTACCATTCAAACTATTAGAATAAAGAAAAGAGAAAGCAATAATAATAAGCAGGATTCATTTATAGAGTCCCTTCTTGAAAACATCCAAGGAACTTATACTTGCTAGGGATAATTGCAACTTGCACCAAGTGTTTTGTCTAGTTTGCAAATAATAGCCCTGCTAATCAACTTAAATGGAATTAGTATTCATGATAGAGATACGTAGAATAAGTTAGGCGTACCTATTCCATTAAAGTTAATGGTAAAATGTATGAGGGTCTAATTTTTAGATTTTACAACTTGGTATTAAAATCATTTTTGCATGCCTGATTTACAAACCAGGCAAAACCAAAAATGCCATTGAGGCAGACTTGTCTTCTGACTTAATTTGATCATCCAATCAAATTAAACCACATTTATTTAATATTATGATTATTATAATCACTATGATCATCTTGGAAGAAAGAAACTTGCCTCTTTGTGGACCAAATGCCATAAAATGCAGGTCTATAGCTCTTTGCAAACTGCAATAACTGTTTCCCCCTGTTCAACTTCCTGACATCAAGCAAAGTACTGCATAACTCTGTCTGGCTGGTTCTATCATCTGTAATTTGTTCTTCCCAACCATCTACAAGCCTCTCCTCACCCAATTCATCATCATTAGCTGATTCTCTGCCAGTTGAAAGTTTAAGTTCCTTAAATAGTTCACACTTTGGCTTCTGACGAATGCCCCAGTGCTTTCTTCCTCTTGAATGAATTGAATGACCTATGAAGCGCCAAGAAGACAAGTGCAGCCTGAAAATGGAAAATGTCTTAAACATATGAACTTGAGAAAGCCACAGCTCTCAAAAAATAATTCCATATAAAGTAAATAAATACCTGCGGATATCAACAGGACTGATCCCATCACTTGAAGAAAGTGTGCAGTCCATTAACTGCGTGCAAGCCTCCAGCATGTTTTCACTCTGTTTACTCAATGGAACTGATGTAGTCAATTCAGTTGTAGGTTGATCATTCTGGCACGACGGACTAGGTTTACGTTTTTTAAGGAAACGCTCCATTATGGAAGCTTGCTTCTGTATAGAAAGTTTCTTTTTCAATTCAGCTTCTTCCTTCTCTCTGCGACGTTGATCTTTTTCTGCATCCTCTTGCTGCTTCCTAAGTTGTTTTTTCATTTCATTCTCTTCTTTTTCACGACGCTTTTCTTCCCTTTCTGTCACTCTTGACTCCTTTTCCTGATTTTAAATGATTTGTGCATGTAATCACTTGAAAAGCTCATGACTTGAATAAAATTTTAAATTGTTTGTGCATGTACTTACATTTTGCAACTTTTCCTTTTGTTGTTCCCTATCTATTCTCTTTTTCTCCTTTTCAGCCTCCCGCTGACTTCTCTCTAGTTGTTTGACCATTAGCTTCTCCTCTCGTTTTGATTCCTTCTCAGCCCTGAAATAAGAAGTTCAAAGTGAACAAGCAACATATAGGAATACAAATGTGAAGCCTTAAAGATTTTTTTAAAAAAAAACTCATACATCTCAGTAGCAGTCTTCTGTGACAAGCCATCCACTAATGAACGGATATTGGCTTCATCCAACACTTTACCAAGTTTTTCTGATGCCTTTATGAACTCTTGAATGCAAATCTGATCAGTCTCTGACTTAAGCAGTGCTGACATCATTGCTGAAATAAGACAAATATCGGAGATTAACGGAGGATAAATAGACTAAAAACTCCAGAATAAAACCATTAAACCAAACCAAAAATGAAGACTTTAAATCATGGAGAAACACAATTATAAGAAACAATGTATCTGTACAAGCAAAGAGTTTATAGTGCAATAGGCCCTCACTTTTTTGCTTTTTTTTTCTTTTTTTTCCTTGTGCTTAAGCCTCAAAAGGTTTTGCACTATAGCAAGCCTTGTGCTTTAAAAAACTCTGGGTGTATGTGTACCCATGCCAAGCTAATCGTACCTTCTTTAACAAAAGGGAAAACTAGCTACATCCATCATATACGTTGATGATATCATTATTGCTAGAAATTGAGAGGAAAAATCTAGAAACTTTGAACTCTGTATCAAACAAGTTAGATTCTATAAGGGCATAAATATCTCTGGAAGAAAATATGTACTTAATGAAAATTGAACGTTATGTTAGGGAGCAAAGTCAGCTTCAGCCTCAATAGACAAAGTATTCTTATGGATAAGAACGGTACAAAAGATTGGTAGGACTTATATACCTTTCCCACACCAAACCTGACATAAGTTTTGTTGTTGATAAAGTTAATCTATAAATAATCCAAAAGAGGAATATATGCAAGTAGTTTCGCAAATATTGAAATATCTTAGAATGGCCACCACAGAAAGCCTTATTCTTTGGTAAAACTAACAATCAGAATATTGAAGGTTTCATGAGGTAGATTGAGCAGGTTGAAAAATTGAAAAGAGTTACTCCTAGATATTGCACACATCTTTGAAGAAACCTAGTGACAGGGAGAAGAAAAGAAAATGGTCCTTAGAAGCAATGCTAAAGCTGAATTTAGAGCTTTTCCCACAGGAATAATGAAGGAATTTGACCAAAAATAATTCTTCAGAAATTAAAAATACCACTGCAGAAATAATTAAATAAAATAATATTCGATAATCAAGCATCAATTGTGTCCATCATGATCGTATGAAGCATGTTGAGATCAATCATCACTTCATCAAAGAGAAAATAGAAGGGAAAGTTGTGTCTCTTATGTACTCTCCTACAAGACTTCAGATGGAAAACATCCAGACCAAAGCTCTTCCTCAACCTAGGTTTGAAGTGTTTTGGTGTAAGTATTTGAATTTCTTTCTTCCCTTGTTTACCAGTTCGTTTCTTTTGTATATATTAAAATGGGAAATGGATGAATATAAATTCTATCAAAGATGTACTAAACAACATGGGAGTTATAAGAAAATGTGATAACATACCCAAAGACAAATCCTACAAAACAAACCCAACCACCTAAATGTTTTTAACCATTATCATAAGATTCTTTAAGACAAATCCTATCAAAATAAACACGCTTATCCTTTAATCCCAAACATTTAGGAGGCATTTGGTGTATTTTTTTTAAATAATTTTAAAATCCTTTTTCATATATTACACTATTAATACTTTTTCGGTGGGCATGTACTCTCAACCAATAAGTCAGAGGTTCAAATCCTTTCACCCACAAATGTTGTTGAACTCAAAAAAAAACTTTTTCGGTGATTTTCTAATTTTAAAAACTATTTGGAGAGAGAAAGCCCCTATCCGTTTTAATTCCAATACACATTTTCATTTCCAATAGGCATCTCCTTTCAACATTCTGCAAACCATCCTGTACATGAAATTGGTAAAGATTACATCATTACCACACTATAAAGTAATCAAGTAACCAAACTTAACACAGCTATAGTAATTTCCAGGAATAATAGGCAGTGAAAAGAAACATTGGGCAGGCTTGATAATTTGAACCAGAAGGAGATAGACATCCAACTGAACCTGATTCCCCGAAATGCTAACTGCTGAGGCATTTCACCTTTAATCTCTTATGCACAAATTGGATTTAAAATCCCACATCATGAACAAAAGTGTCTAAACTGAACTCCCATAAATCTTTTAGATGGGTAACAAATAAATCAACTTCTTTCGTATATGATGTTACAACTTCTCTCCCAATCTAGCTAGATCATTATGTTAATAATTTTATATCACCATTAATTTGTAACAAAGAAATGTCATTTATTTTTTCCCTTATCCAAGAAGCCACGATGGAGGGAGCAAAGTAAAAGCAAAAATAACAAAAATTACACAGCCAAAGCCAAAGTGAGCTTAGCTTAGTGGTAATTGCCATGTACTCCTTCCCTTGAGGTCGGAGGTTCAAATTCTCATACCCCACGTTTGTTGTACTAAAAAAAACAATTACGCAGCCAAAGCAGAAGTTTCAAACTTCAAAAATGTGGGAGGAAAAAGAGGACAACTAATAGGACCATATTCCCCTACCTACCAGAATAAGAAGGCAACAGTTAATTTTCCCCAGATCACATATTGAACCCCAAACAAAAGAAGAATGAAATCAAACAAGCTAGTATATAAACACAAGAAAAATGCCTACCTGAGAGAACAGTGATCCTCTCATGAATCTTTTTCCGACATGTACGACGAGTGTTCAATATTCCACGGGTGGATTTTGGTATCAACTTTAGATCCCTGGTCTTTAAAATGAATGAGGAAGATCAGCATGAAGCACAGGACAAAAGCATAAAATATATATAGAAATTCAGCCAAAGAAACTAATGAATTCTGGCACTGGCACCACATAAACATGACTATAAATTTACAAGAAGACTATCAGATATAAAGAACAAATGTCCTACACCTGTTTACTAAAGATAAGTAATGTCAGAAACAAAAGTGACAAGAATTAAATAACGGGAGCAAAAATTAAATGTTGAGTGCATCCAGTAACTTGAGAAATTTAATTAGAAAATAACCACTAGAACAAAATCATGATAGAATGTTAGTTACACTCTTTCATGGAAATTAATCTAGAATCAGGCCACATACACTCGCAACAAATGGGAATGACCAATAGCTAGTACGAGAAGCTAATAACAAGAAAGGAGGTGATTGCCCCCTTAGTTCATGTTAGATTGAATAATACACCCAACAAAAAAAACTACTAATTTGCCCCCTTGATTTTAAAATTAAAATATAAGAAATTGATATTTAGAATGCAAATTTTTACCCCTTAATCTTCATCAAAAATTTCTGGCTACGACCGGAGCTAATACATGATTAGTATATATAGCCGGCAAAGATGGCAAGAGTAAAACACCCATCATGCAGATAAATAAGAAAACTTATGAGATGGGTACAAATGTACCTCCCAACACCATAGACACTCTTTAGAAACGTCTTCTAAAACATCCGCATCAGCGTTGAGCACGCCATACATAACCCTCCGACCAACAAAGAGAACAGAAGCTTTCACTGATGCGACAGTTGCAGTCTCCACTCCACCACCATTATCAATCTTTTTCATCTTCTCGTAAATCTCATCAACAAGCTTCGACAATGATAGTTCACTCTCTTCCATAAGAGCAGCAACAACCGAATTACCAGAACTACATTGGCCTAAATCAAGATCCACTTTCTGACCCTTAACTTCGTCATAATACTTAAACAAGCTCTCAATCTCCTTCTGAAGACCCTCGATCTTCGCCTCTTTCTCTTCCTTCTCCAAACTCCCTATTTCCATGAAACCCCTCTTCCGCTTCTGGACCTTCCGTGGCCGATTTTGACCATCCGTACTCGAAGGTTTCGAACATTCATCCACGTCCATTACCACCGCATCCATTTACCAGAAACTAAACATGCAAAGAGGAAAATAGAAACCCTAACAGTTGAGACAGAGCAAGAACAAAACCATGAAATGTGAAAGAGGGAAAACAAAAATCGAAAAGACTGGAAGAAAGAGAGCCCATATTTCGCGATTACCTTGAAGAAATTTGAAGAATGACGCTTGAGTTCTTGGTCCAGAACTGTTGCAGGATTTTTCTGAGTTCTTGATTTGGAAGAAGTGGGTTGAAAGAAATGGGTATTGCTTTGACAAGAAAAAATAATAATTTAAGTCAATAAAGATATATACTATTGGGGAAAACAATGAGAGAGAGTAAAGAAAAATGAAAATTAAAAAATATTTTTCCCGCCAAACGAAATTGGCATCGATTTGGCTCCAAAATTGGCGAAGCTTGGCGCGACGGGGGTTCTTTCTGGTGCCAAAATTCTACCGTACACCAAATTCGTTTTTTTTTTTTTTTTTGGTTAAAATATTATTTTGATCCCTATACTTTGGACTTTGTTCCATTTTGGTCTATGTACTTTTAAATGTCCAATTTTAGTATCTGTACTTCTAATAAAGCTTAAAATTGGTCTCTATGATAAGTTTGAAATTAATTTTTATCAAAATTTGTTAAATAATAATAATAATCTTAATATAAGAAAATACATCATGTGAACATACTTCCAAAATTTATAGAGGAAAATCTAATAGAGACTAACTTTTTTTAAGAAAAATTAACCATAAACTAATAGTAGTGACCAATTTTAAGCTTTACTGAAAGTACATGGACTAAAATTGGACATTTAAAAGTACATGGACCAAAATTGAACAAAGCTCAAAGTACATGGACCAAAATGGTATTTTAACCTTTTTTTTTAACTTAAATTAGTTTCCATTTTATTACGTCTTCTTTTATATATATATTCTAAATTATTTGTTTTTCTTTAATTCAAAAAATAATTATTTAGACCCCGTTTGATAACCATTTGAGGTTGTTTTGGGCGTGAATTATAACAATCTGGATTATAATAGTCTGTGGAGTACTTTACACCCCAAACACATACTATTATAATCCAGATTAAATAACTATGCATTCTAAACACAAATTATATAACTCCACATGTTATTACAACCCACAGACTAATTATAACCTACCCAGCATCCCAAATAGCTCCTTGGTTTTTAGTTTTTAGTTTTTGAAAAATAATTCTATAAATACTACTTCTACTTATAAGTTTCAATGTTTCTTATCTACTTTTTACCTATGTTTTAAAAAACAAGGCCAAGTTTTGAAAACTAAAAAATGTAGTTTTCAAAAACTTATTTTTGTTTTTGGAATTTGGCTAAAAACTCAAATGTTTCCTTAAGAAATATGGAAACCATTGTAGAGAAGATGAATACTATTGTAGAGAAATTGTGAGAAAATAAATATAATTTTTAAAAACCAAAAATCAAAAATCAAATGGTTATCAGGGTCGTACTAACCCTAGACTTTAACCTCATTGAATTGATCTAGACTAAATTAGATTTTTTTTTTTAACCTAGCGATATCTAGGGGTGATAATGGGCGAGGTTTGAGATGTTCTTTCTTCCTCAGTCGTGCAAAAATTTGTAGTCTTCATCCCCATCTCATTTCTCGATTTGAAATGTTTGAACCGGGGTGAAAAAATATTGTTCAAGTATCAAGGTCTCTTGTAGGAAAAAAAATTGTTCATTTTTTCCTTTTAATACTTTTAAGTTTAAAAATAATTATCTATAAAAAAATGTATCATCATTATTAAAAAAGAAAAATAGAAATAGGGATAAGGAGATTAGGTAAGTTTTCTATCCCCAACTAGGAGTGTGTAAAAAACGAACTAAATTGACAAATTGACTCGAACCTACCGTTTCAGTTCGATTTTTATAAAAAAAAAATTGAATTTCTTGATTCAACTTTTTAAAAAATCAAACTTTTCGATTCAATTTCCGGTTTATCACTTTAAAAACTACAAAAACTGAATCAAATCAAACTTTTCAATTAACTAACAAACCTGTAATCTAGCCCACCATCTTAATACTCAAAGCCCAAAGTCCAATCCCACTTTCAAACCCTAAATATCACTGTCAAAGATTGATGTGACTCTTTCTCTCAATCAACCATTAATCTCTTTAACTCCTCTTTCCCATATGACTCCTCCCCTTCTCACTCTCTTTTTGCCTTTTTCTCTCATTTTTCTCTATGGTTCAATCTCATCTTTTTCTTTTTCTCTCCTTTTCCTCCCTATCTTTGCTCCTACCATTGCTGACGTCTTACCCTTGCAACCACCTACCATTGTCGCCTTTCTTGGGTTCTCACAAGCCCTGACTGTAAAATCGTCAATCATCTCTCAAGCTTCTTATTTTATTTGCTTCTTAAATTGCCTCATTCTTTGACGACATTGTCACTTGCCTCGTCACTGTGCTTCCCCTTGCCGTCATCTCCTACATCTTTCTCTTTCTCTCACTATGTCTGCTAGGTAAAACGTAAAAGCAAGAGTTGGTTAAAAATCGAACCGAACTTATTGGAACCGAAACTGATTGGTTCAAATTTTTACCAAAATTGAAGAAACACATAAGTTTCTTCGGTTTATGACACTCCAAAATCAACATGTTCTATTCGGTCACCAATTCTAGCCAAAACTGAATCGTGCACACCCGTAATCCCAATAATGTTTTAAATGGGGATTTCACATCTCATTAGTGTTAGCTTTATGAGCTTCAATCATACGATCATATGTTTTGATGATAACAAACCTTTAAATTACTAATGACGACTTTAGTGTTTTAAAGTGTCCACAGTGTAGAGCTCGAAAAGACAATTCCAACGCATTTTGAATCGCTCAAATCGGACGTCAAACGAGAAAGTTATGACTAAAAGAATATTGAGAAAAACTGCTATTTAGCAATGATGTGGACGAATAATATTGCGACACGTGGCATTTTAAATAGCCGTTATAGGCGTTTTAAAATTATTTTTTTAATCATTCTTTTTTCATTTTCCTCCCAAATTCCCTCCACCCTTGATCCATCTTAAGCTAGATCTAATGGCTCAAACTTATTCCTTACAACTCCATTTAAACATCATTTTCTCTCTCATTTCACAACTCTCATCCCCAAAAATTGCTGAAATTTTCTCTCAAACATTCTCCATTGTTGATCATTCTTCAAAGCTCCATCCTTTTCTATTTTTCTTGTGAGAGAATTTTATATGAGAGATTAGATTGTTTCTTTTGAGCAAAAACTTGTAAACCTACTCTTTGTGAGAGTTTCTTTGTGGGTCTTTAAATTATTTCACCATTTCAATTGGGTTTTGTATTAAGGTATGGGTACACCTTGGGATTTTGAGTGAGCGGTTTAATCCTGAACTCGAAAAAGGATCGTAGTGGTTTGATCCTGAACCCGTTAAAAGAATCGATATAGGTTGGATCATGAACCTGCAAAAGGATTAGTTGGGGGGTTGACTCTTGAACCCTTAAAAAGAGTGCCAATTGGTTTGGTTCTCACCTGTAAGAGGACCATCGCAATAAAATACCCAAGAAGGAATCTTGGGGAGTGGAGTAGGGATTTCCGAACCACTATAAAAATTTTTAGTGTTATCTCTTCCTCTCAATTCTTTTAAATTTTCGTTGCTTAATATTTTTGTGAGTAGATTGCATGCTTAGGAAAATTGTTCTATATTTCTAGAATTTTTTTAGGGTGTTTATTTTGATTAGTTTGGATTACATTATTTTAGTTTAATTCTTTAAAAAAGTTTTAATTTTTTTTAAGCAACCCTATTCACCCCCCCTCTAGTGTTGCCATACGATCCTACAATTGGTATCAGAGCGGGTAGCTCGTTTTTTATTTCAAAAAGTATTTGGAAAAATTGTTTTCTTTTATTTCAAAAACTGTTTTTTTCTTATTTTTATTAAATCTGAAATTTTCTGTTTTTGAATAAGAAGGTTGAAAATTTGCGTTTTAAAAGCCGTTTTCACTAGAAATTTTTTTCTTTGAAACTGGTCTTTGAAATCTTTTTGTTCTTCACTTTTTAGACACTGAATTCTTTTTGTCTAGAAGAAACCTTTTTAGAAAAAAATTCCTTGAAATTAAAATTTTGAAAAAGTATTTTGTTTGGAAGGAAATTTTCAAAAATTATATTCCTTAAATTCTTTTTCAAAATTACCTTTCTTGAAAACTTAATTGTTTGAGCTTATGGCAAACATTAGAGTTAATCATGATTTGATTGAATCTCCATCTTATATTTCTAATGATTTTCTTGATGTGAAGGTAATTTCTAAAACTAGAAATCAAGAAAATTGTCAAATTTTGAAGAAAGAAGATTTTCAGTTATCACATTGGTGTTTGATGGCTCACACAGACGGCGAAAGTGACGACGAAGAGGTAAGTAATGAAAATCCCTCTTATGATGATCTTATGGTTGCCTATAATGAAATTAAGCATGAATTTGAAAAAGTAGGCTCTAAATATTTGTCTCTTAAAAAGAAGAGTTCTAAATTAGCTTATGAAAATAATGAGTTATTACATGAGCTTAGTAGTGTGAAGGAAGAACATGAGAAAATTAATTCCTCATTTTTAGAATTGAAAAATGACTTGAATGCTTTAATTATTGAAAATAAGTCATTAGGTGAGGAAAATGCATGCTTGAAATTAAATGCTAATAATGTTGTGAAACATGATGATGTTGAAAATTCATGTGATCAAGATAAATGTGCTATGCTAGACAAAATTAAATTTCTTGAGCATGATACTTTTGAATTGCATGAACTTGTTAAAGCTCTTAGAGATAAAGAGTTAAATCTTATTAATGAGCTTAATTGTGCCAAAGAATCTATTAAGAAATTGACAATAGGTGCACAAAAATTAGATAAAATTATTGAGATTTGCAAACCTTTAAATGACACAAGAGGTCTTGGTTATATTGATGAGAGTGTTACTCCATCTAGTTCAAAAACTATTTTTGTTAAATCATCTTCTATGTCTAATGATGTTTTGCCTAATGATTTACCAAAATGTGATGTGCATAAGGATGATGTACCAAAATTTGTACATAAGCATGGTGTACCAAAATTTGTGAAAAATCATTTTCATGCTAAGTCTAATTTTGTGCATAATGCTAGATTTGTGCATAATGCAAAATTTGTGCCTACATGTCATTATTGTGGAGTAAAAGGTCATATTAGACCAAATTGCTATAAATTGAACAATGATCTTAATGGTTATGGAAAGAAAAATGTTCCTTATAAAGCAAAAATTCAAAATACTTATAAAAGGAACACTTATGTGAAAAAGAACATGCATAGATATTATGTGAATGAAAAATTTATGCATAATATCTCTTGTTTCTCTTGTGGAAATTTCTGTCATAAATTAAATTTCTGTTATAATTTGCCTAAACCAAATTGTAAGAATGTTATGAATGTTGAAACTAAAAAGAAATGGATTCCAAAGATTGAGACTAACATATGTGGACCCAAACAAGTATGGGTATCAAAGATTACTTACTAATTTATTTTGTTGGTGTGCTCCAAAAGTCAAATTTCAAAGGATTGATTTAGCTCCAAATGAAAATTATTCAAAATTCAAATACAATATTTATAGCTCTCCAAGTGCTTCAAAAGGAAATATCTATATTTGGTAACTTTATCTTTTAAATGATTATTGAGTTAATTTGAAATATCTTGTAATATTATCTTTAAATTAATTTGAATTTAAATTTGTCATTCTTGGATAGTTTTATTAGAAAATTATTTGGAATTTGAATTTTATATTATCTTTAAAGTTTGAGTGTTTGAATGGTAAGTTATGATACTATGATATTTTGTGGAATTGAAATATGTCTATGATTCTCTTATTAATGTTTTTTTGAATAAATTGAATTATTGATTTGTTTTGGAAATTTTACTATTATTGAATTTTGATTTAACTTACTATATTGATTTTGAGTATTTGAAATTTTTTATTATTTTTTTTGTTTCCATGTTGGTTTTTGAAAATTGAATCTTTGATGATTTAAATTGTTTTTGGAAACTTTTGAAGATTCATTTATTGTTTGATTATAATTAATTCTTGTTATTAATTTGTGAAAGAAGTTGTTTGAAAATATTCTTTTTAAACTATCTAACTTTGATACTTCATTGTTTGAGTTCCACTCTTACAATTGATATTAAGTTTTGTTAGTTTAAAAATAGGGTTTAAATGCTTTATGAACTTGAATGTCTATTCCTTGATTCAAGCATTATGTTTTGATTATTTATGTTATTATGAGACATGGAAAAGAGTTGTCAAATCCCTTTTAATAGGGAAAGTGCTTTAATTTACTTATCTTTTCTTAAATCCTATTGGTTGTGAAATTGAATTTAATTTTTTCCTTAAATGAAATTTGTTTTGTTTGTATTGACTATTGACATATTTCATTTATTGATAATATTTTCCTTTTATGAATATAATTGCTTTGATTATGGTTGTTAAGTAATATCTTATTTTGTCTCTCATATTGATATCTTGTTAATTTTTTTAGTATAATATATCTTTGTATGAAACAAATTTGATATTATGTCTAAATTCCATGAGTTTGATTATTTTGATTTATATATATTGATTTGATCCTCATCAATTGGTATGTGGTATGAAATTCTTTGGGTGTTAAATGTTTGAATATTTTTTTTTATCTTTTTTTTTTTTAATTGGTATCTCATAGTGTCTAAATTTTTGAAATTTTATTTATGAGATTGTATGTGTTATTAATACATTGATTTAAATTCTATGTTTGGTATGTTTTAAATTGATTTGCTCTATCGAAATCTCTTATCTCGTGCCCCACTTATTGTGGTTAATTGAGCAATTGAAAAAGCAATTAGAATTTAAATTCTTCTTTATGTTGACTTATGAAACTCCATGAAAAAATATCCTTTTTTAGAGTATGCTTATTTTTAGGGGGAGCAAATGCCTCTTAAAAATGATTTTTTTGCTTAATTGTGAAATTTTTATCTTGGAATACTTGTGATTGATTATGATTTATTAATTGTGGCTTATCTAATTATATTTATTATGAAAACTTATATTGTTGATTAAATAACTGATTGGTGTTTGTTGTTTTTCCGTTGCAATATTTATATGTCTCATATATTTGGGGGAGTACTTATTCATTTTTCCATTTATTATATGATGATTCACATGTTTATGGGAAGTTATATATTTTTTTGTGAAAATATCATGATTATCCTTGTTAAAGTAACGTTCTTTGATTTATTGAGATAAATTACTGTTACTTTGAAATTGGGATTATGTGCTTTCATGCTTTTATTGATTCCATTGTGTTATTGAGTTTATTATATTTTTTTGATTATTTTTGTTAAAATAATTGACTTTATTTATTTGGGAAGCTTAAATGAACTTATTATTATTAATTACTTGATCATTGCTTTGAGGAGGAATTTTATCTTTTAATGATTGTCATGACTATTATTTTAGGGGGAGCTTATGCTTTTAATTGTTATCTTTTGATGATAACAAAAGGGGGAGAATTTATTTAGAAAAATATATGTGTTTTTTAATGACCGAATGTGATGTTCACTATTTGAGTTATTTTGATATTATTAATCACATTCTACCTTGAGAATATTTTTCTTGAGTAGTTTGTCATCATCAAAAATGGGGAGATTGTTAGCTTTATGAGCTTCAATCATACGATCATATGTTTTGATGATAACAAACCTTTAAATTACTAATGGCTTTAGTGTTTTAAAGTGTCCACACTGTAGAGCTCGAAAAGACGATTCCAACGCATTTTGAATCGCTCAAATCGGACGTCAAACGAGAAAGTTATGACTAAAAGAATATTGAGAAAAACTTATATTTAGCAATGACGTGGACGAATAATATTGCGACACGTGGCATTTTTAAATAGCCGTTATAGGCGTTTTAAAATTATTTTTTAATCATTCTTTTTTCATTTTCCTCCCAAATTTCCTCCACCCTTGATCCATCTTAAGCTAGATCTAATGGCTCAAACTTATTCCTTACAACTCCATTTAAACATCATTTTCTCTCTCATTTCACAACTCTCATCCCCAAAAATTGCTGAAATTTTCTCTCAAACATTCTCCATTGTTGATCATTCTTCAAAGCTCCATCCTTTTCTATTTTTCTTGTGAGAGAATTTTATATGAGAGATTAGATTGTTTCTTTTGAGCAAAAACTTGTAAACCTACTCTTTGTGAGAGTTTCTTTGTGGGTCTTTAAATTATTTCACCATTTCAATTGGGTTTTGTATTAAGGCGTGGGTACACCTTGGGATTTTGAGTGAGCGATTTAATCCTGAACCTGAAAAAGGATCGTAGTCGTTTGATCCTGAACCCGATAAAAGGATCGATATAGGTTGGATCCTGAACCTGCAAAAGGATTAGTTGGGGGTTGACTCTTGAACCCTTAAAAAGAGTGCCAATTGGTTTGGTTCTCACCTGTAAGAAAACCATCGCAATAAAATACCCAAGAAGGAGTCTTGGGGAGTGGAGTAGGAATTTCCGAACCACTATAAAAATTTTCGGTGTTATCTCTTCCTCTCAATTCTTTTAAATTTTCGTTGCTTAATATTTTTGTGAGTAGATTGCATGCTTAGGAAAAATGTTCTATATTTCTAGAATTTTTTTAGGGTGTTTATTTTGATTAGTTTGGATTACATTATTTTAGTTTAATTCTTTAAAAAAGTTTTAATTTTTTTTAAGCAACCCTATTCACCCCCTTCTAGTGTTGCCATACGATCCTACAAAGTGGGGTCTCACGAGGACCCAAGCTCCCAAGAATATATGTCATCCTTAACAGTGTTGCCATGAATTTGTCACATTGATAAATTTAAGAAAAGAAAAAATGATTGTTTGATCACTCAACTTACACTGATGTGATGTTTAGCAAAGCAATTTCTAACAATCAAGTTAGAGTTTTATGATGGCAAATGAGGAGATAATTCACTAGAGTTTTAGTATGATGAAGAGTTTGAAGATGATATAGACCCCCAAGAGATTAGCGAGAACCTCCAATTGCTTAGGAGTCGCACTCTATCCCGCTTGGTAGACGAAATTTTCTATCCTTTAAAAATTCTCTCTCCCACACATCTTTTTTTGCCCTCTCTCACCGAAGAGGAAAGAAAGAAGAATCTTCCATCTCCAAGTTGAGCTCAGAGACCTAAATTTCTATTAGATTCATTACTAAGCCTGCTGATAATTCTCAGTTATGAAAATTATTTAACCCTAAAACTAAGTTGTTCTTGCCATTTTTGCATATTTTGTCAAATAACGAGCAAGCTAAAAATAGCATTTATAAGATAAATTCATACAAGCTTGTTGGAGTATGGAAAAAGAAGAAATAAGTTGAAAAAATAAAGGAAAGTTGGCTAAATTGTTGTTTTTGTGCAGATTTGAAGCAATGAAGAAAATGCAAATGAAATGCAATTGCATTTCCTTTAGAAGGCAAGGTGGTGAACAAGAGGGAAAATGCAATCGCAATGCAATTGCATTTTTTGGACCTATCATTTATTACGGAAAATACAGAAATTCACCAAGACCCACGGGATTTGCTCGATTTCTGGGAGAATTTTTAGCCTAATATCATGCCCCAAGTTGACCCAAGATTGAAGGAGCACAAACATGGAAACCCTAGCCCTCAATGCCTATAAAAACGAGGAGATCGAAGTAAAAAGGGTGTGGGTTTTTCTGGTTTTTCATTCTTTCGGACAGCAGCTGCAGTTTACGTTTTTCTGTCATTTTTCAGTATTTCATTCTTGTATTTTGCTCCTTAATTCCCGAGCTTGATCCCTCTTCAACAAAGGTTCGAGGAGGTGAAGATCCAACTTCCTTTGAAGGTGTGTGTGGTTCGATCAAGCAAGGAACTTCCATCGGCATTGTTCTATGTTTTTATTTAGTTTCAATCTGTTTTAAGCATTTTGTTTTTTGCTTAATTTTAATTATAAGTTTGCTTATGTTTAATCCCATTTTCTGGTATGTTGTGAAGTTGAATGAATTATTGAATTTTGGGTTTCAATTTCCTTTACCTCTTATAAAAAACTTGTTAACTAATGGAATTTTTTATCTCCACAAAGATTCGACTTTTCCAGTGGCTATATGAATGAAATCTTGATTTTAAATTACAACACTGTATTAACTTCTTTGAGGGCATTTTAAGTTTTAGATTAATTCTATATTCGGGGTATCCTCAATAAAATTCAATTTGATTTGCTTCGAGGTTATTTCCCTTATTTTGTTTTACTAATTATGAATTTTATAGCAAGTAAAAGTTGGGTTTTCAATTCTTCCATAATGAGTTAATTCTTCTTTCGGGATTCAAATTAGTGAATGCCCTAGAGGAGAGATGTAAAGCTTAAAATCATAGTAAAACTAGTTAACACTCGAGACCTTTGTTTGTTTTTGTTGAAATAACGTGGGTAAACCTAGCTGGCCAACTAGCGATTGCTTGTCAAGCTTGAACTTAATATCGAAAGGGTTAAGTGAAAGCGGATGTCACAAAAGCAATGGAGGAAAAGGCTTAGATATAAGTCCTAAACATCGACCCTAGACATAGGGCGAGACTCCAAAACCGCTAGAATTGTGCGCTGAATCACCTAAGTTAGATTAGCCATAGATATATAGGTTTAATCACTTAGCCTTCTAAAGATTTTGAAGCAAAATTGAATAGGAGTTGAATTCGATTTACTTAGTCTCGTGTATTAACTATGATTGCAATTGTATTTTAAGTGACATTTCTTTCCAAAGGGGCATAAGCAACTTGAGTCCCATTTTTCTCAATTATTGACTTTCGTTTAGTGTCTTTATCAAAAATCAACTTCTCAACATTTTTACACCATCGGTTACCGCAATTGTATTTTGCAAACAATTTTGTGTCATCTTAGTAAATTTTGTTAAAACTCGTTCCCTTGGGTACGATACTCTGGAGTACTTCCAGTTTCTTTATTACTTCGATCACGTGCACTTGCGTGTAGCACAGCCGATCACCTGCTTTTTTGTAGTAAGATGATTAGTTCGAAAGTGTTGGAGAGAAGAGAAAGCAGTAAAAACCTTTATAATTCAGTCACTGAGTAGTCAGATGACTCTTCAATAACCCAAGATGACCCCTTCAACACTTCTTTCGAGTAAATTGCAAAAAGAAAAGCAAAAAACATGTCAACAGTTTGATTTGAGATAACCCTTAGAATTGGATGTGTCCAAGTAGTTGGCATACCTTGTTTGATTTGAGTTGAGTTTGAATAGTGTTGGCATTTAGTTCCTGTTTATGGTTAGTTCAACAACCTTGAGCTGACATGCTAAAGTTCCTAGATTAAGAATAACTCACACAATTCGTCTCTCACTCTTTGCTGGATTTTGTAAGAATCAAGCAAGAAATTTCTCAAACGTGCTCTACTGTCTTGGCCAACTACTATTCTTAATTGAGTTGCTAAATAGACACATGACACAATGCAAACTGTTGTTTAAATAAACATCATGTATAAGATCTAATAATGCATCATGTTGAATCATATCACATTCCCAGCATTATAAATGATTTGATCATATCCATGCATCACGTTGGAAACTTATTTGATATATAAGATCTAACCAAAAATATATATAGTATATGGATATTGAATGTCTCGTCTTCAAAATTCATTGATATGATCCATTTTTATAAGCATTATAAATGATTTGATTCAAAGAATTCACGTGGAGACATGCAAATGGAGGTTTCACTTGTAAATAAATTTGCATAAGATTGAAATGCGAGGTTTGGTTTGCAACTGAGTTCATTCGAATGCAACCTCAAATTTTAAATAGAGTAACATTGGGTTAAAAGATAAAAATTAATTTAATTAATTTTGGATTATTGAAACTCATAACCTATAGGCTCACAAAAGTCTCATTGCTAGCTCAAAAAAGCTCGGGCTTAATTCAATGAACTGTATCCTTTAAATAAAGGGAAATTATGCCAAAGAGCACGTTTTCAATCATATATTTTACAAATGACTCATTTTATAAAAAATGTTAGCTCTAGCATGACTCATATTTATGAAATTATTTTATTTCATTTATACCCTTACAATTTTTGCACTTCTTTATAATAATGTTTTTATTGTCATTTATTGCTTTCCTAATGAAATCATTAAATTTAGGTAAATAACTTTACCATTTACATTTCAATCTCCACATTTTCCATTCTTCCACCAAATTAAAGCTTTATGTTACCGCCTTTCGATTTTTGTCAAGAAAATGAGTAGGTTTTATTTTTTTCCTTCCTCAAATTGCTTTTGTTGTATTTCGTTTATTCTCATTAGATGTACTGACATAACCTTTTTCTTTATTTTATCTTATTTTATTTTGTCTACACATTGTTTTTTTTTTTCTATTTCGTTGTCACTTCCTTCGATTTTATTGTTTTTTCTGTCAATTCTCCTTCATTTTTTTTCACATATTTTTTTGTTTGCTTCTGTATCTTTCGTTTGGTTTTTCTTTTCACTATTTTGAAGTTTTATAAGGTTAATTTATTGTTCTTTTTTTTTCAAAACAATTAATTTTTTTCTATGTAATAAAGGTACATAATCAAGTATGAATGAATGGAAGAAGTTTGTCTCTCTCTTTTGATATATACGATCATTTATATTTTTCATACTGATATATAATATATAATCATATATATATATATAATCATGTATGAAACAATTGTATAGTTCAAGATTAACTTACATTAGATTAACTTACATTAGAAAGATTAACTTACATTAGAAAATGATATACACTATGGATTGTATTATCATATAATGCTAATAGTATATTTTGACTCCTATATATCATATATACACGTCTATATATAATCATCCTATATTTTCTATAGGTAAAAAATTCATTCACCTAAACATGGTTTACAACGTAATATATATATATTGATTGTTCATTACTACATACATAGCATATATATGATACCTAACTAGACCAACATAGTAACAAAAATATGTTGATTTGCATAGTATAATAGATATATACCTACTAATTTGTTCATTAATATGTACATAGCATATTAAATATATACGTTACCTTATTAGTTCTCAATTGAAATTAGTCTCAAATTACCTACATCGTAATAGGTATATAACTACTCTCTTCATTGCATTGTATAACCTATATAGACACACTAACTCTTTGTTCATGTAACACGCTTTCAAAAATAAATTGGTAAATATATAGAGGGGAAAAAGGCTAAGACTTATTTATGCTCTCATCTCCATTGGGATAGAGATTTAATTTTTTTCCCTAACAAACAAAATGGCCCCAAAAACAACAAACATCATCCAGTAAGAAAATTAATCAAGAAACTGGAGTTATTGCCCATTTTTTCAATTGCAATGCAAAAAGTTTAATGGAAGTTATTAACATAACCCACCATTTATGTAACACCCGAGACTCTTTGGGTAAGTTTAAAATGTTGTTTTGGTAAAGTTTTATTATGAATTTAATTATTTTGAGGGTAATTTGGTGATTTTTGGAAAAGGAAAGGGTATTATGGTCTTTTAGGGAGAAGATATTTTGATTTTATTATTATTATTATTATTTAAAAAAAAAAAAAAAAAAAGAAGAAGAAAATTTTTCTTCTCTCTCCCTCGCGCAGCTCTCTCTCTCTCTCTCTCTTTCTCGGCCGAACACCCTCACCGCCGACTCTTTCTTCTTCTTCTTCCTCTCCGACCAAGCGCCGCCGTCTGTTCCTTCTTCGTTCGTGTCCGTTCAGCCTCCAGCCGCAGCTCGCCGGAGCCTCTCTCCGACTGCCCAGATCCGCTCGCACGAAGACCCACGCACCTCCGTTGTCGATCGCCGGTGAAGCCCACTGCAGCTCGCTGCCGAACGCCGCCGAGCGAGCGCCTCCTCGACGGTTCTGCAGCTCGTGAACCTCACTCCAACAGCCGCAGCTTCGCTGGAGTCCTTGAACGCGCCGGTGTTGCGGTTTCTGCCTCGCCGGAGTTCGTTTATTACAGGAAATCGTCGGTTTGCGAGTAGATTCGACCGGAAAGGGGCTGGATCTGTCTAAATTCGAAGTCCACGCGCCATTTGGAAGCCCCACGCGCCGCCGTCCGCCACTGCACGCGCCGCCGTGCTCCGGTCACGCGCCGCCGTTCGCCGGAGTTGGGTAAAATTTGCCATTTGGTCCGTTTCGTCGAGTTATTAATGTTAGAATGTGTTTTAGCGTAATTCGGATGGTTTAAGACACGTTTAGGAAACTTTTTAGGTGATTTGTCGAGGACCTTGGATTGTACTTGGAGTGGGGACTCGAGAAGCTCATTACTATTGGAGAAAGGGTATTTTAGTAAGTAAAGATTTAAGGTAAGGGATCTCACAACGAAAGAAGTTTTCGAAACCTAAAGCTAGCCCTATATTTACTTTGAAAGTTTATGTTTTTCATGTTAAGTATTTAAGAAAGAAAGTGTTTTATATGTATATTCCTTTATACGCTAGTTCCATGAGTTATATTTGAGTTTTCATGTTAAAAAGGATTGAAATGATATGTATGTTTTTGAAATGCGATTGTCTTGACTTATGCATTCATGAGTATGTTCTAAAACGAGCGGGACCTCATGCATGTGTTGTGTGCTCATGAAAAGATTTATATAAGGCCGTGACGATAATTCTCCCAAAAGTTTTATGTGGGTTATGAGGGAACCCGAATCTTCGGATTCTCTATGCTCCCGGGGTTCGAGAGTGCTCCACGATGGTAGCCGACGGGCTTGAGTCTTCGGACTCCACGATGGTAGCCTTCGGGCTGAGTCTTTGGACTCCACGATGTATGTTAGCTTTCGAGGTCAACTTTCAGAGTTAGGGGAGGACTCTATTCGATGGAAAATTATGTCTTCGGACTATTCACGAGGCCCTCGGGAGAATTTAATCGTTCACGAGAGCCGCGAGGAAAAGTACATGGTTTATAAAACGAATTTTAGGTCCCCTACTAAAGCGATGGTTTACGATGGTTTTATGATTTAAAATGACATGTTGCATGCGAGTGAAACTCTTATTTTGAAACTATGAGTTACTTACTGAGTATTATTCGTTAATACTCACCCTTTTTCTTTTAAAAATGTTTTCAGGTAAGGCTAAGATCGGCCCTAGCGCGTGACCGGAGATCAGCTACTCAAGTCATGGGAGCCGAGCGATTGCTATTCCGCTTCTTTTATGTTTCTGGATGTACATAGAACTCATGTCGAGTTTTTAAATGTTTAGGAGGATGTTTCAAAGTCTTTTAACCTTTCTTTGTAAATCGTGCACGTATATTTGGCTTTCTATGTTTGAATTCACTTGGTCTATGATGTTTGAACCCTAGCATCATATTGAGAAGTTTGTTGGATGCTAGGAGGTTGTTAGAAAATCTTAGAAGTGTGTTTTTCTATGTCTTATCAGGTAAGGGTCAAATTTTTGGTTTTCGCGTAGTTACGTCGTTATGCTGTCGAAATTTCGGTAATATAGCGACGTGACTTAGTAATGACTCTTAGGTAGCGTGTTGAGCCTATAGGGTCGTTACAGTTGGTATCAGAGCACTAGGTTATAGGTTCTGTAGACTAGCTTACTTCGTAAGCATCAGGTATCCCATGACTAAGTAGTGATTTCCAGTCATCGCGCAGGTACGCCTCTGAAGTAAACTTTAAATTCGTTTGTTGAAAAGCATGTTATTTTTTTTTTTATGAAATGATTCATATGTGAAATGTAATTTTAAGTTAAGGAAAGTTTAAGAAAAGTTGAAAAGTGTGATCCCTTTTGATGTGAAGGTTAAACTTGTTTGTGTTTGTTTGTTAAGTATGCCGCCTAGAAGGAGAGGCAGAGGACGGGGTAGAGGACGTGGTGCTGGTAGAACACATGACTTACCTCCTGAGATGCCAGTGGAACAGGAGGTGAATTCTAGGGCAAATTCCCCTGTTGCTCAGGATCAACCTGATCCAGTTATGGAGCCTGCAAATCCTACGGTTGCGTCGTTGATGTTAGAGGCGATGCAGATCTTAGTACAAGAGACCGTGACGACCCAGTTAGCGCAGATGGGTCAAGTTTCTACGCCAGCTTCATTACAAGCCCGTCACTTGAAAGACTTTAGAAAGTATGATCCAAGGGCGTTTGACGGATCCTCTGGGGATCCTACAGTGGCGGAGTTATGGTTGTTCTCTATGGAGAACATTTTTCAGTTGATGAGCTGCCCGAATGAATATAAAGTTTCTTGCGCCACATTTATGCTGAGGGATGATGCGTACCTATGGTGGGAATCTGCTCAGAGGACCATAGGTACAGGAGGGGGAGTAGTGACGTGGCCGATGTTCAGAGAGGCTTTCTGGAACAAATATTATCCTGCGACTGCACGATACAAGAAACAAGAAGAATTTCTACAACTTAAACAGAATCGACGTCCAGTGGACGTCTACGAGAGGGAATTCACAAGGTTATCTCGTTTTGCTCCCGAGCTGGTAGATACTGAGGCCAAGAAAGCGGAGCGTTTTGTAATGGGTTTGGATCCTCAGGTTAAAGGTGTGGTGCAGGCTGTAGCACTTAACGACTATGCTGCTGCGGTAAGGACAGCAGAGTTTATTGTTGTAGGCCAACAGAGTGAGATTCCTATGGTCCAAAACCCGAGTCAGTCATCCTCTGGTCACAAGAGGAGATGGAGTCAGGCGAACTCGAATCCCCAGCGTTCTCAACAGTCTTCACAGTCGTCCATGAGGTCGCAGGCCGCTTTTAGCAAGAGGCAGCAAGTGAATAGGCCGGGACCTAACACTGGGGAGAAACCTCGTTGTAATGAATGTGGAAGGTTTCATTGGGGTCAGTGCCTGATGCGGTCTGGGTTGTGCTTTCGATGTAAAAAGGAGGGACACAGAGCTGAAAATTGTCCTACCTTCCCAAACAGGAGAGGCCAGTCTTCGGGTTCAGGTGGAGTAGGACTTAATAGGCCTACACTTCAGCAAGGGAGAGTTTTTGCTAGTACCAGCAGGGAAGCTTGTAACTCAGATGCTGTAGTTACAGGTACGCTTCCCGTTTTGGGATATCTTGCGTTTGTGTTATTTGATTCAGGTTCTACACATTCCTTTATTTCTGCGTCTTTTGTGAGACAAGCTGAGTTAGAACTTGAGCCATTACCCTCTGCTTTGTCTGTTGCTACTCCGATGGGGTTGAATCTATTAGCTACTGAGGGGATTAAGAATGGTAAGATGATAGTTTCCGACCACGAGCTGGATGTGAATTTGATAGTCCTCGAGATGGATGGGTTCGATGTTATTCTAGGCATGGATTGGCTGGCTTTGAACCATGCTAATATTAATTGTTTTCGTAAAGAAGTGGTGTTCACGCCACCAAAACAGGCCAGTTATAAGTTTAAGGGGACTAGAACTGGAGTTAATCCAAGAGTGATATCTGCTCTTAAAGCGAGAAAGCTAATTTTTAAGGGATCATGGGGTATCTTAGCTAGCGTTGTGAAAGTAAGACACACCGAGGTTCACGCATCGTCTGTGCCTGTGGTGAATGAATTTCTAGATGTGTTTCCTGAAGATCTTTCAGGGTTGCCTCCCGTGAGAGAAATAGACTTCACCATAGAACTTGAACCAGGAACCGCTCCTATCTCTAAAGCTCCTTATAGAATGGCACCAGCGGAATTGAAGGAGCTGAAGTTGCAACTACAGGACCTATTGGATAAAGGTTTTATTCAACCTAGGGTGTCTCCTTGGGGAGCACCGGTCTTGTTTGTAAAGAAGAAAGATGGAACCATGCGACTGTGCATTGATTACAGGGAGTTGAACAAAGTTACGATTAAGAATAAGTACCCTCTTCCTCGTATCGACGACCTCTTTGATTAGTTACAGGGAGCGTCGGTGTTTTCAAAGATTGATCTGAGGTCAGGGTACCATCAGTTGAGGGTCAGAGAAAGAGACATCCCTAAGACGGCATTTAGATCACGATATGGACATTTTGAATTCACGGTGATGTCTTTTGGTTTGACTAACGCCCCTGCAGTTTTTATGGACTTAATGAATAGAGTATTCAAGGAGTTCCTAGATGCTTTCGTGATTGTATTCATTGATGACGTCCTTGTATACTCTAAAACTGAGAAAGAACATGAAGAGCATTTGAGAAGAGTGTTGATGACTTTGAAGGAGAACCAGTTGTACGCGAAATTCTCCAAGTGCGAGTTTTGGCTTAAAAAGGTGTCTTTCTTAGGACACGTAGTGTCAAGGGCAGGGATTTCCGTAGATCCAGCGAAAGTAGAGGCTGTAACGCTATGGCCTCGTCCGACTACAGTTACTGAAGTACGGAGTTTCCTGGGTTTAGCAGGTTACTATAGACGGTTCATCCAGGATTTCTCTAAGATAGCTACGCCTTTGACTCAACTAACTCGTAAGAGCAAGTCATTTGTCTGGACTGACGAGTGTGAAGCAAGTTTCCAGACACTTAAACAGAGATTGGTATTAGCCCCTGTTCTTTCTGTGCCTAAGGGAACAGGTGGATTTGTAGTTTTCACTGATGCATCGAGGAAAGGGCTAGGAGCAGTGTTGATGCAACATGGAAAGGTTATAGCCTATGCGTCTCGCCAGTTAAAAAGTCACGAGCAAAACTATCCAACCCATGATTTGGAGTTGGCTGCAGTTGTCTTCACCTTGAAGATCTGGAGGCATTATTTGTATGGTGAGAAGATTCAGATCTTCACGGACCATAAGAGTTTGAAGTACTTGTTTACACAAAAAGAGTTGAACATGCGACAACGTAGATGGTTAGAGCTGGTAAAAGATTACGAACTAGAAATTCTTTATCATCCTGGTAAGGCAAACGTTGTCGCAGATGCTCTCAGT
Organism: Trichosanthes truncata; assembly: GCA_033996785.1. NCBI lineage: Eukaryota > Viridiplantae > Streptophyta > Magnoliopsida > Cucurbitales > Cucurbitaceae > Trichosanthes > Trichosanthes truncata. The sequence continues at coordinate 26,632,459 of JAWPNB010000004.1, read as the reverse complement.
AGAAAGACTGTACATACTTCAGCTCAGATCACTAGTCAGGATGAGCTACAGGTAGAGATGGAGAATGCTGAAATTGCAGTTTTGATAGGTGAAGCGACTACACGCTTAGCTCAGTTGACTGTGCAACCAACTTTGAGACAACGTATCATAGTCTCTCAGCGATTGGATCTTAGTTTAATGGAAAAGCTACAACAAATCGGCACTGAGCAAGCTCAAGAGTTTTCTGTGTCTTCAGATGGTGGACTTCTATATCAAGGGCGATTATGTGTACCTAATACTGATGAATTGAAGAGTGAGATTTTGATTGAAGCGCATAGTTCGCCATTTTCGATGCATCCTGGTAGTACCAAGATGTATCAAGACCTAAAACAGATTTTCTGGTGGCACAGTATGAGAAAGGATGTAGCGGAGTTTGTCAGTAAGTGCTTAGTATGTCAACAGGTTAAAGCGCCGAGACAGAGGCCGGCAGGATTGTTGCAACCATTGAATGTGCCTTTGTGGAAATGGGATGAAATCTCTATGGATTTCATTGTTGGGTTACCCAGGACGATGAGAGGTTACACGGTGATTTGGGTCATCGTGGATAGGCTTACCAAATCGGCGCATTTTCTTTCGGGTAAGTCTACCTATTCTACAGAGAAATGGGCGCAAATCTATGTGCAGGAGATAGTGCGACTGCACGGAGTTCCTGCTAGAATTGTCTCGGACAGGGATGCCCGTTTCACTTCTAACTTCTGGAGAGGCTTACAGAAAGCTCTGGGTACTCAGCTGGATTTTAGCACTTCTTTTCATCCCCAAACGGACGGACAGACCAAGCGATTGAATCAAGTTTTGGAGGATATGTTACGTGCATGTGCATTGGATTTCCCAGGTAGGTGAGATACTTACTTGCACCTGATGGAGTTTGCCTATAACAATAGTTATCAGGCTACTATAGGGATGGCACCGTTTGAAGCTTTGTATGGTAAGAGATGTAGGACCCCAATATATTGGGATGAGGTCGGTGAACGACAGCTTTTGGGGCCAGAGTTAGTTCAAGTCACGAACAATGCTATTCAGAAAATCAGGGTAAGAATGCAGACTGCACAGAGTAGACAGAAGAGCTACGCTGACACAAGACGAAGGGATCTAGAATTCGAAGTAGGCGACCATGTGTTTCTTAAAGTGGCTCCGATGAAAGGAGTGTTGAGGTTCGGCCGGAAAGGAAAGTTAAGTCCGCGGTTTATAGGGCCGTTCGAGATTCTTGAGCGAATAGGCCCTGTGGCCTATAGATTGGCATTACCGCCATCTCTCTCTGCGGTCCATGATGTATTCCATGTCTCGATGTTAAGAAAGTACGTGCCGGACCCTTCGCATGTGATTGACTACGAGCCATTACAGTTGAATGAAAATATGAGTTATGAAGAACGGCCGACTCGAATTCTAGAAAGAGATTGTAAGGCCCTTCGTAACCGAGAGATTAATTTGGTTAAAGTGCTCTGGCAGAACCATCGGATGGAAGAGGCTACTTGGGAGCGTGAAGATGAAATGCAAGCCAAGTAACCTGAACTATTCCAAGACTAGGAACTTTCGGGGACGAAAGTTCTTAAGGGGGGAAGAATGTAACACCCGAGACTCTTTGGGTAAGTTTAAAATGTTGTTTTGGTAAAGTTTTATTATGAATTTAATTATTTTGAGGGTAATTTGGTGATTTTTGGAAAAGGAAAGGGTATTATGGTCTTTTAGGGAGAAGATATTTTGATTTTATTATTATTATTATTTAAAAAAAAAAAAAAAAAAAAAGAAGAAAATTTTTCTTCTCTCTCCCTCGCACAGCTCTCTCTCTCTCTCTCTCTTTCTCGGCCGAACACCCTCACCGCCGACTCTTTCTTCTTCTTCTTCCTTTCCGACCAAGCGCCGCCGTCTGTTCCTTCTTCAATCGTGTCCGTTCAGCCTCCAGCCGCAGCTCGCCGGAGCCTCTCTCCGACTGCCCAGATCCGCTCGCACGAAGACCCACGCACCTCCGTTGTCGATCGCCGGTGAAGCCCACTGCAGCTCGCTGCCGAACGCCGCCGAGCGATCGCCTCCTCGACGGTTCTGCAGCTCGTGAACCTCACTCCAACCGCCGCAGCTTCGCCGGAGTCCTTGAACTCGCCGGTGTTGCGGTTTCTGCCTCGCCGGAGTTCGTTTATTACAGGAAATCGTCGGTTTGCGAGTAGATTCGACCGGAAAGGGGCTGGATCTGTCTAAATTCGAAGTCCACGCGCCATTTGGAAGCCCCACGCGCCGCCGTCCGCCGCTGCACGCGCCGCCGTGCTCCGGTCACGCGCCGCCGTTCGCCGGAGTTGGGTAAAATTTGCCATTTGGTCCGTTTCGTCGAGTTATTAATGTTAGAATGCGTTTTAGCGTAATTCGGATGGTTTAAGACACGTTTAGGAAACTTTTTAGGTGATTTGTCGAGGACCTTGGATTGTACTTGGAGTGGGGACTCGAGAAGCTCATTACTATTGGAGAAAGGGTATTTTAGTAAGTAAAGATTTAAGGTAAGGGATCTCACAACGAAAGAAGTTTTCGAAACCTAAAGCTAGCCCTATATTTAATTTGAAAGTTTATGTTTTTCATGTTAAGTATTTAAGAAAGAAAGTGTTTTATATGTATATTCCTTTATACGCTAGTTCCATGAGTTCTATTTGAGTTTTCATGTTAAAAAGGATTGAAATGATATGTATGTTTTTGAAATGCGATTGTCTTGACTTATGCATTCATGAGTATGTTCTAAAACGAGCGGGACCTCATGCATGTGTTGTGTGCTCATGAAAAGATTTATATAAGGCCGTGACGATAATTCTCCCAAAAGTTTTATGTGGGTTATGAGGGAACCCGAATCTTCGGATTCTCTATGCTCCCGGGGTTCGAGAGTGCTCCACGATGGTAGCCTACGGGCTTGAGTCTTCGGACTCCACGATGGTAGCCTTCGGGCTGAGTCTTTGGACTCCACGATGTATGTTAGCTTTCGAGGTCAACTTTCAGAGTTAGGGGAGGACTCTATTCGATGGAAAATTATGTCTTCGGACTATTCACGAGGCCCTCGGGAGAATTTAATCGTTCACGAGAGCCGCGAGGAAAAGTACATGGTTTATAAAACGAATTTTAGGTCCCCTACTAAAGCGATGGTTTACGATGGTTTTATGATTTAAAATGACATGTTGCATGCGAGTGAAACTCTTATTTTGAAACTATGAGTTACTTACTGAGTATTATTCGTTAATACTCACCCTTTTTCTTTTAAAAATGTTTTCAGGTAAGGCTAAGATCATCCCTAGCGCGTGACCGGAGATCAGCTACTCAAGTCATGGGAGCCGAGCGATTGCTATTCCGCTTCTTTTATGTTTCTGGATGTACATAGAACTCATGTCGAGTTTTTAAATGTTTAGGAGGATGTTTCAAAGTCTTTTAACCTTTCTTTGTAAATCGTGCACGTATATTTGGCTTTCTATGTTTGAATTCACTTGGTCTATGCTGTCTGAACCCTAGCATCATATTGAGAAGTTTGTTGGATGCTAGGAGGTTGTTAGAAAATCTTAGAAGTGTGTTTTTCTATGTCTTATCAGGTAAGGGTCAAATTTTTGGTTTTCGCGTAGTTACGTCGTTATGCTGCCGAAATTTCGGTAATATAGCGACGTGACTTAATAATGACTCTTAGGTAGCGTGTTGAGCCTATAGGGTCGTTACAATTTATAACCACCAACATTGAAGTTCTGGGATTCATATCTTTCATGTTGGGAACTAGCAAGACTGTCCTTCAGCAACAAAAATGATTGGATTTTAAGGGATAATGGACTATAGATTTATGGAGAAGAATGTTGAAACTAAAGACTTCAAATCATCGCCAAATTTTTGGACCACGCTTAACTTTCACCAGAGGAGAAATAGAACGTAAACCCTCTCAAACCCTAATGGGGCGTTTGGAGCATCGTTTCAGAATCAGAACCCTTGAAATCGGAACCCTGGGGGTTTGTTCTGGGGGGTTTGAAAGCCTGGGAATCAGAAAACAGTGTTTGGGGTGTAGAGTTCTGAACCCTGGGAATCAGGAAACAGTGTTTGGAGTGTAGTGTTATGAACCCTAGGGTTGTGCAGTTTTTGTTTTTCCTTATTTCCTTTGCTACTTTGGTCTTTTTTTTTTTTTTTTTTTTTTTTTTTTTTTTTCATTTCCTTATATTCTAGTGGCAATCTTTGGTTAGTTGTAGAATCCTTTGTGTAAGTTGGGTAATTTTTTTTAGTACTTTTGAACGGACCTTTTAATTAGTATAAGAATGAGAAATTTGTTACTGGAAATGCAAATAATTACTTCGTAAAATACGAAATTTGGTTAGGTTTATGACATGTATAAAAAAAACAGTTGTAATAATTTATTGTTTTTTACAAAAAAAAAAATGTGAGTTTCCAATGAAAAATAATTACTTTGTCAAATATCAAATTTGGTTAGATTTATGACAAGTATTAAAAAAAATATTTGTAATATTTTATTATTTTTTACCAAAAAAATGTGAGTTTCTAATGAAAAATCAACATACTTTGTCAAATATCAAATTTGGTTAGGTTTATGACAAGTATAAAAAAAATATTTGCAATAATTTATTGTTTTTTACAAAAAAAAAATGTGAGTTTCCAATGAAAAATAATTACTTTGTCAAATATCAAATTTGGTTAGGTTTATGACAAGTATAAAAAAAATATTTGCAATAATTTATTGTTTTTTACAAAAAAAAATGTGAGTTTCCAATGAAAAATAATTACTTTGTCAAATATCAAATTTGGTTAGGTTTATGACAAGTAAAGAAAAAAAACATTTATAATAGTTTATTGTTTTTTACAAAAAAAAAATGTGAGTTTCCAATGAAAAATAATTACTTTGTCAAATATCAAATTTGGTTAGGTTTATGACAAGTATAAAAAAAATATTTGTAATAATTTATTTTTTTTTACAAAAAGAAAATGCGAGTTTCCAATGAAAAATAATTACTTTGTCAAATATCAAATTTGGTTAGGTTTATGACAAGTATAAAAAAAATAAAACATTTGTAATAATTTATTGTTTTTCAAAAAAAAAATGTGACTTTCCAATGAAAAATATTTACTTTGTCAAATACGAAATTTGGTTATGTTATGACATGTATAAAACAAACATTTGTAATAATTTATTGTTTGTTACAAAAAAGATGTGTGATACCAATTTTTTTAAAAAAAAACAATGGAAGAGACGGGAGAGAGATAAGAAAATGTGATAATGAAAACATTTGCCAAATGAGGAGCAAACATGTGTGTTGGAAATCAAACCCCCTATTTCACTATGCCAAACCATGAGGTTGTGTTTCAAAACTATTGGGTTTTAAACACAGTGGCCCAAACAAAGGTTTGGGTTTGGATTCCAAAACAACCCAACCCAACCCATTGCTCCAAACACCCCCTAAATTTTTTTGGTTGTTGAAATGGAAGAGACGAAGCTCAAGAGACTGATTGAATAGACATTAATGATTTGGAGGGAAGTTATGAGATATATGAGAGATTTGGAGGGAAGTTATGAGATATATGAGAGATTTGGAGAGAAGTTATGAGATATATTAGAGATTTGGGGGATTTTTTCAAATCTATTCCATAACGGTTATGGAAAATATTCCACTTTATTTTTCTCATTTTTTATCTCACGAATTTACATCAATTACAACAAAATATAATGGGCATATATGTCAATTTAACCCTCTATTATATTTCAAATGGCTTGGCTTAAGACAAAGCTTAAATTTATTTTAAATCTTGACATTTGTGTAATTTGAGATCTCAAATGAGCTATTTATGTAGTTAACCCTTAAATAAATACAACAGACTCAAACCAAATAAGTTTGGTTGGGTTCATGGCCATCATAGATAGTTTCATATTGGGTTTGGATTTGGGTTTTGGCACAAGGTTCATAGTCCATGAATAGTTAATGAGTTTTGGGTTAACAAGAGAGAAATGCCTATTTTTTAATAGTTCAACTTCAAAAATGGCTAAAAGTATAAGATATTATAAGTATGGTTAAACTTTTTTTTTTATTAGAATATCCAAATTAGATTTAGTCTAAATTACTCCTAATGTAGATTCTACCATTTTTTATTGAGCAAAGAAAAGAACTAAAACTATGCCTACTTATAAGAAGAAGAGAGAGTGGATACTAACTAAATTATAATTTGTTGGTAAAACAATATTTTTTTAAAGTTTACATTAATTACTATAAGTGCCATAGCACATTCAGCATCTAAAATCAACGTCGAAACCATTAAAAACTAAATGAAAACACAATGCAATAGTAGTTCATCATCTAAATTACACTAATTGCCTCAATACGAAACATGGAACAAATTTGGCATATAATTTCATAAAAAATACGATAGAACTGAAACCCTAGATAAACATCATGTAACAACTGGAAAAAAAAAGATTTTTTTTTAATTAATTTCTAAAACTTTTTTTTAAAAATTGGAAATTTATTTTTTTTTAAAAGAAAAATCAGGAGATAAATCTTTAGTATCTTTTTATAAAAAAAAAAATAAATAAAGAGAAGATAATCTTTTTAGAGTTTTAATTAAGGTTCTTTTTAAAAGATCCTTTAAGCCCTAACTTTTGACTAAACATTTTGACGACAAATAAGAGAGAAAATTAGTTATGCAGTTTCCTCTCTAAAAAAAACTGTAAGTTTTCTTCCCTTCTATTTTCAAGTTTGTTTTCTTTCTTTCTTGATTGAATCATTCTTGGAAAATTTTGGGTTTTGTTTTCATTCTTGATTGTTTAGAATGAAAAGATTCTTGAAATCTTTTGCCCTAAAAAGTTTTTAGGTTTTTTGTTTGCTTAATTCTTTATCAAAAATTTTCATCTTATGGCTTTTGGATTAAATTGAAGGTTTTGATAAAGGAAAATTTCTAGAATTTTCCAACTTTGAATTTCTTTAAAATTGAGACTGTTTTAAGTGTATTTTAGATTCTTTTTGCACCAAAAGTTTACCAAATGATTTCTACTTTAAAGTATAATGTATAGCTTTGATTTCTATATAAAAATAGTATGTTTCTATGGTTTTTATAGCAGTTTTATTAAACTTTTCAGATCTGTTTTTTTGTGTTAAAAAGTGGCAAATTTTGAATTCTTTTAGTGTTAAAATCTTGGAAAGTTTTGTTTTATGAAGAATAAAATTTTCTGGTTTGATTGTCCCTAATTAATGATAGTTTTGAAGATCTTAAAAGTTATAAAATTACAAAATTGTTTGATATTTTATTATATATTGAAAAAGTGTTGGTTTTACTATTTTTTTAGTATGTTTTTAGTGAGTTTTAAGGTGTTTTAAAATGCAGTTTCATATATGTTTTTGCAACCCAAGAACCCTATTTTTCTAACTTTTTATGTGGAAAATTGTTTTGAATTGAAAAATTGGGTAGATAAGATGGTGTATGCTTTAGATAAGTTTTAGAAGATAGAATTTGGTTTTTGAGTATGAAGTATTGGATATGTTTAGGCTTCTAGAAGTTTGACCTTAGTTCAAGGAGTTGAAATTGTAGAAAATTGAGATTGAGGACTGTAGAAGGTAAGTAGTTTCTACATCCCTTCCAAAATAGAAATTTTGGAATAATTCTGTTTTGATTATTGTTATTTGACAAAATATCTGAAAGCATGTGTTTTTATGTGATTTGAAATTGATTGAACTTGTTTTGTATATTTTGAATGTTTTGAATGTTTTGCTAAGTAAAAGTACATGTTTACCGTTTGAATGTTTTGAAAAGTATTTGATTGATTTGATAAGGCTATCAGGATATGCCAATTTTTTGTTTTAGAAATGCTTTACGTATTTGTGGTAGTAGCCTAAATTGGAATTGATGGAATTGTTATGGCTTATTTGTGAGAAAACACATTTGTGGGAAGACACATTTGTGGTTTGACATTCCTTTGGAATGAAGATTCATGTGTGTGTTATTCACTCACATGGTCTGACACTTAAGTAATTATATTGATTGTTCTGGTTGATTTTATCGACATATCTGATTGAAAGCTTTGATCGATTGAAGCTTATTTGTGGGAAGGTACTATTTGTGGTTTGGCACTCCTTTGGAATGAAGATTTTTGTGTGTTTTACTCACACACGGCCTCACACTTAAGTAATTGTATTGAATGTTTTTGGCGATTTTTATAGACAATTCTGATTGAATGTTCTGATTGATTGATTAGTGTTACCGATAGGTAACCATCATATATGTTCTGAAGGTTACCTAAATAATGCATATTCCCACTCTAATATTTGAAAGTATTGATTGATTAAAAACATTGTTTGAATTGAAAGTTTTGGTTAAATGAAAGTTTTGTTCAATTGAAAAGTTTTGTTTTGAAAGTTTGTATGATTGAAAGATTTTTGTTTTTTGAAATTTTTGACTGAAAGTTTTAATAGTTGTATTAAAAGTTTTGCAAGGATATTGTATTTTGTTTGCGATTGTTTTGAAAGAAAATGATTGAATGAATATTTGACTTTTGATTAAACTATTGAAATGATTTGTTAAACTGAATTTCTATGTTTTGTTTTGAATAAAATGAATTTTTGAACTTGATGTTGAAATTGCTTATTAAGTATTTCTATACTCATTTTGTTTTTCCAAAATGTTTTCAGACGAAGGATCAAGTGATAGTCTCGAAAAAAATGAAGTTTGGCGTTCTGGCACAAGACTTAGGAAACTGTTGTTAAGGATTCAATAGTTTATTTTAGAGATCATTTGTAAGAAATTGCTTCCGTTGAATTTGTTTAAGTATATATTTTTTAATTGTTATGCTTCCGCATTGTTGTTAGAATGACCATATTGGAAAATACGGGCTATTACACCTCAACAGGGGTAAATATGCGTAATTTCATCTTTCCAAAATATCCAGAAAAATAAAATTAGTCAACTAGTCGATTTGCAGGCTAATAGTAAGGTTATGTATCTCATACCTATCAACACTAATGCAACCTAGTCGATTTCAATTCTTTTTCCATTGCAAGTAGAGCGTTTCATTCCTCCATCTTCTTCATTTTTCGTCACCCCGAGTTGATTTTAGCTCTACATTTTAGATTACGTTTTAGCTTAATTAAAAACAAAACCTACCATATTTAAATCGAGGACTTCATCCCCTTTCTTTAGGGATTTTTTTGAATGCTGAACTTTTTAAAAATAATATGGCTTGTAGGCTCACGTATCTCAGTTTTTTTTTTTTAAGGATTTATTTGTTATTTAAATGGTGTCTTTTTTTAACTTACCATAAATCAATTACTTCTCTACATGTTTAAGTACTTAGATTTTGCTTTACAGCAACTGTTGCACTACTCCAGTACATATAATCTTGGTTGGCGTAATCATCCTAATGTCTCATGGATGTAGAACTAGACTCAAAATTCACCACCACCGAAATTTCGACAATCCGAAAAGAAAAGTAGCCTTAAAGAGGCAATGATTCAGTTGGCAAACACTACAAATTAGTTTATGACTGAAACAAAGAGCAACTTTCAAAATCTAACAACATCCATTTGAAACTTAGAGGTACAAGTTGGTTAGCTAGCCAACATGATGGTGGATAAGCTTCCGGTAATTTATCGAGCACAACAGAAATTAATCCAGTGTAGCACTGTAAGACAATTACCTTGAGGAGTGGTAATTAAGGAGTTGGTTGAGCTAGTGCAGAACAAGAAGTCCAAAGAAGAAGTTCAAGAGGTTACACCAAAATCATCCACTAAGCGAGTTGATGATATACTACAGTTGGCTACTTCATCAGTCATTCCATTCATTCAACGTCTCCAGAAGAACAAAAAGGATAAGCAATACAGTAAGTTTATTGATATTTTTAAAAAACTGCATATTAACATTTCTTTTGTAGATGCCCTTGCACAATTGCCACATTATAACAAATTCATGAAGGACATCTTGAAGAAGAAAAGGAAGCTGGAGGATTATGAAATGATCTCACTCATAGAGAAGTGCAGTGCCATATTGCCAAGAAAATTACTACCAAAACTGAAAGATACAAGGAGTTTTTTTATTCATTGTTTGATTGGTGGTATTATTTTTGGTAATGCATTATTTGATCTAGGAGCCAGTATTAACTTAATGCATTTGTATATTTTTAAGAGATTAGGAATATGAGAGGTGAGACCAATAACTGTTTCTTTGCAACTGGTTGACAGATCAATTAGGCACCCATGGGGAATCATTGAAGATGTTTTGGTTAAGGTAGGGTAATTTATCTTTCTTGTAGATTTCTTGGTATTGGGTATGGAGGAAGATGAGAACATGCCTATAATTTTAGAAAAATCATTCTTGGCCATAGGAAGAGCAAAGATTGATGTAGAGTTGGGAGAGCTGAAGTTACGAGTTAAGGTGAGTCAATCATAATCAAAGTTTTCAAGGATTCTAGCTTTTCATATCATACCAACTATTCAAGCATCTTTGGGGGTTGGATCACCATCGTCTCAACCTTCTTCAAAGTCACATGCATCATACTACTATTTTAAACCACCTTGAAGAGGAGAAGAAAAGTCAGGTTAAAGACTATAAATCTAGCGCTGTTGGGAGGCAACCCAAAGGTTTCTTTTACAACTTTTATATTTGTTTTTAACTTTATTTTTCTGTTACTTTAATTTTTTTTAATCAAGGAAAGAGAACCCACAACAAGAAAATATGAGGTCATTGAAGCTATGGATTATTGAAAGTCAACACATTCAGGGAAGTCTCGCTAACCCTTACATTTGATTTTGATTTCCTTTTCTTTTTGTTCCTTTCATAAATTGAGGACAATGCATGATACAAGTTAGGGGTATTGGTGTACTTTCTTATTAAGTTGGTTAGACTATGATCGATAATGTGATATTGTATGAGCTTTCTTTCTTATAAAACAAATGAGAATTAGTTCAAATATGTTGGAATTTTGATAGCATGCAAAATAGTGCTATTTCTTGGCTTAGTTTTATTCTAGTATTGCTATGACTATGTGTGCTTTCATGTGTTTCTATGCATATTTCTCAAAAACTGAGCATTTGGAGCAAAATTGGAGAATTGTGAGATATTTGGACAAATTGGAGCAAGTTATGGCCATATGTGAGGATTCAAGTGTTGAAGAAGAAGAACAAGGCTAGTGGACCCGAGGGTATAGCGTTGCAACGCTCCTTACAGTATTGCAACGCCATTTGAGAAGCCTGTCAACCTTGAAATCTCGAAGGCACAACGTTGCAATCCTGGCCGAAGAAGATTTTTTCTTCTTTGCAAAATGCTAAGGACAACGTTGCAACGCTGCCCCTAGCGTTGCAAACTGTCTTGACTCTATTTAAGGAACTTTCTCATTCGAGCAAAAGGAATTGTTTTGAGAGCCTATAACCCTAATTTGGATAAGAAGCACTGTTTTGGGACCTAGAGAGCACTTTGGAGAGTTAAGGAGGAGACTCAAGGCTCGAGATCACAGGACATCACGACAGAAATGAGTGTGGCACCCGTCGTCCAATTTTTCTCTTTTCCCTTTACTTTGTTTCCTTCAATTTTAGGATTATTTTGAGTTGAACATCTTGTATTAATTTGAGTATTTCAGACTCTTGGATGGTTGTGATTGTAGAACTTACATTTGATTTTGAATTATTATATATGTAATGTTATTTATGCATACTTGTGTTTATGCTCGTAACTTTTGGCCAAAGTTATTTTTTAGAATTTGCATTTTAGCATGAAACAGTAGAACTTGAATTGAGATGTGGTTGCATAACTAATAACGGAGTATTGCATGAGAATGAATATTTTGTTATTAGATGTCGTTATAGAAACCCGTAATGCCATGCATAAGTAGTAAAAATAGACTGAAATGGTGATTTATTACTTATGGATGAGTTCATTTGAGCTTGAAAAAGTCAATTAGATAAATTATAAATTCTTGACTTATAATGTTGCATGCTATAACTTTTCTTAGTCAAATTAAGTTTGTGTTTCATGTTAATTCAATCTCCAATGTTTCTCTAAATGGACTTCAACCTTGTAAATATTTAGCTTATTTTTATATTCTTGTTTCAATCTAAGTTCAGGTTCTCTAAATAAAATGAGGTGTGAGTAACTATGGTATTTAATTAAATCTAAGAACTTCAATCCTTGTGGATGACCATGGTCACTATTATTGCAAAATATTTAGAGGTTTGGTTTATAAATTAATATGATAAGAGCCTTCGAGAAGCTCATTTATCAAAATTTTGACTTATTCCCATTTAAACTACTCAAATTAGGCTCATTACTTGTGTACATTAAGTGGGTGGTTATCCCTAACCTACCCATTTCACTACAAGCTAACTTGTAATAAGTCTTTAATGAGATTTGAAGCAATCGATTCTCTATTATTTTTTCCAAAATGTAAGGAAATGATAGATGAAAAAGGTTGGCCAAACATAATTCATCATAAACATTAAAAACACTCCAAATTAGTGTAAAACAACATAGATGCAACTGAACTTGAGCCCCTTTACAATATAAGAGTTCCTTAATCTTTGCCTAAAGCTATTTAGCTCATAATGATAGAAATAAAACTACTCAAAAGCATCAATAAATCCCACTACATAAAAAGTTCTCTACTTTAGAGGAATAAAAAGAAGAAGGAAAAGCAAAAAGGAAAGAAAAATCCAGCTCAAGAAGCTTCCAAAGGTCTTCCTCCTTTGTCTTCAGCTCCTTTCCCAAGGTAGATAATCTTTTTCAACTCCTCTTTCTCCTTTCCGTAGCTTTCTGATAGCACTCAAAAGTGTCATATTTCTAGGTTTAGATTTGTGTTTGTTAGTATGTTTAGATTGGGCTTTCATGTATTTATTTATCTATTTTATAGGATTCGAGCTAACATGGCGAAATAGAGCTTGTGAGGACGATATGGGCGTTTTTGGAGCTTAAAGGCATGATTTGGAGGCTTGGAATCAAAAAGAGCACAAAATAAAGCTTAATGACCAGAGAGGATAGTGTTGAGATGTTATCCATAGCGTCTCAACGCTATCCTTGCAGCTATCCAAATTCAATTTCCTATAGAAGCAGCGTCGAGATGCTACTTTATAGCGTCTCGACGTTAGAAACGCTACAGACAGAAATCTTCTAGCGCGCGTTTCTGACATTTCGACGCTATAAAGTAGCGTCTCGACGCTGCTTCTACGGGAAATCGAATTTGGATAGCTGCAAGGATAGCGTTGAGACGCTGTGGACAGCGTCTCAACGCTATCCTCTCGGGTCATGAAGCTTTATTTTGTGCTATTTTTAATTTCAAGCCTCCAAATCATGCCTTTAAGCTCCAAAAACGCCCATATCGTCCTCACAAGCTCTATTTCGCCATGTTAGCTTGAATCCTATAAAATAGATAAATAAATGCATGAAGCCCAATCTATACATACTAACTAACAAAAATCTAAGCCTAGAAATAGCACACTTTTGAGTGCTATCAAATACCCCAAAACTTAGATTTTTGCTAGTCCTCGAGCAAAACAGAGCAAAATCACATAGTGAATTTCTATTGCATAATCACAACTTCTAGCATGAATGGTCAAAATAGTAGAAAACAATGAAGGAAAACATCAACACACCCTTTCATCACGTAATTTAAATTTAAACTATTTCATTCCTTGCATGTGTGTGTGCCTAACCTCCTTTCTATTAGTTTCTACTAGCTTTAGAAAATTTCAAAGAGTCTTTAATTTGTTTTCCCTCTACACTGGTCTTAAGTTCTAATTTTTAGCCTCCCCACAGTCAAGCAAGCACTCTACTTAAGCACATTTTACATAGGGGTTACTAACTTCCACACTTATCTTTTTCTTTCTTAAGGACCCTAGCTTTCATACTTCCATTGTAGGGACCCTTATCCAGAGCTTTTGCTTAATGGATGGCCTAACTGATTACAGTGGAGGTAGCTCTTTTGATCCCCATACTTTAAGCACAACTTATTGATCAAACATGCAAAAAAAATTCTTTAAACATTGAAAAAATCAATAAAGACAAATATATAACAGATTTCAATCACAAACCATCATGCAAGTCGACTTGTAATCAGTTCTTAAGCCTATCGGGGTGACAACAACCTCTAGACTCAATAATACTATCCTAAGCATTCGAACATAGTAGACAGTTGGTTATGTGCTCAATGTGTTGCAAGGAAATCTAAGAAAAATTTAAATATACTTAATTCAAGGCCTGCTTTCAGAATTAAGGAAACTTGCAAAAACTATCATCTAGATCATTTCTTAAGCTATCTTAGTCATGATTATGCAATATAATTAATCTAGAACATGCTTCAGAATCGAAAAAAAATATGCTCAAAATTATATGCTCAAAATTATCAGGACTATTAAGTACTGCCCACCCCCAAACTTAGACTCAACATTGTCTTCAATGTAAAAGAAAATAATCTAAAGCATGCAAGAACAATGACAAAATGAGTGAACAATACTGGCCTGATATGAAGGGAAAATCACTCCATTCGAGATCCCTAAGATGGGACAAAGAGAGCACCAAAACAATCGAGGTCATGCAAAACGGGAACAAGATTTAATGGCACTCAAAAATTCTAGATTAGACCGATAAAGAAAAATAACAAAACACAACTCAAAAGAAAAGGAAAGGAACTTGGGTTGCCTCCCAAGAAGCGCTTTCTTTAACATCTTTAGCTAGACGAGGCTCAAATGGTGAATCAATTCTTGCATGAATCCACGCCGACATCCTTGGTGAGCACCCACTCCAATGGATCCCTGTTTAACACCACTTCTTGAAACTCATTAGTCAAATTATCCATATCATCCACAAACATACTTTGGCTCATTTCGCAGGGGTATTTCGTTGCTTTACTCATATCGAAAGTTACCTTTTCGTCTTTTACCTGAAAAGATATCTTTCCTTCCTTCACCTTAATGGAAGCTTCCCCTGTGGCTAGGAAAGGTCATCCCAGGATGATGGGAATGTCACCATCGCTCTCCATATCAAGCACTACAAAGTCTGCAGGAATTAAAAATTGATCTACCTTTACCACGACATCCTCTACTATACCTCTAGGATAGGTGATGGAGCGATCAGCCAATTGTAGAGAAATTCCTGTGGGCTTCAGTTCTTCGAGACCCAACGTCTTGTACACAGAATAAGGCATCAAATTAATAGAAGCACCTAGATCACATAATGCATTATGAAAATAAGAACTACCAATAGTGCAGGGAACAGTAAAACTCCCTGGATCCTTTAGCTTGAGTGGTAACTTTTTGTGGAGTGCATTACTGCACTCTTCTGTCATGCATACAATTTCAGAGGCCCCAAACTTCCTTTTGTTTATTAAGATTTCCTTCATGAACTTTGAGTAGCTCGATATTTTCTCCAAGGCATATGCAAAAGGAATGGTTATTTGAAGATTTTTAAATATTTCGAGGAATTTAGAGAAATCAACATTCAAATTTTGCTTCTTAAAATGTTGAGGGTAAGGAATTTGATTCAGGACAGATGGAAGAATTGGACTAGATGTCTTTGCATCCTCATGTGCAGGTGTGTCTTCATTATCTTGTGATTCATCATCCTCATCATTGTGGCACCTCACAAGTCCTCCCAAAGTCTTCCCACTTCTCAGATTTATCGCTTTACATTGCTCCCTGGGATTAATCTCTAAGTCACTAGGAAATTTTCCTTTATGCAGTGCATTCAGAGAGGTGACTATCTGACTCATCTGAACGTCAAGGTTTTGTATAGCTTTCCCATGTCCAGAAGCAATGTCTTCCATCTTCTCCTCTACTGGGTCGTCCTCTTATTCGATTCAGCAATGAAAGATCCAATCATATCTTCCAATGACGACTTCTTTTCTGCTGATAATCCAGCACAAGAAGCTTCCAAAGGTCTTCCTCCTTTGTCTTCAGCTCATTTCCCAACGCAGATAATCTTTTTCAGCTTTTCTTTCTCCTTTCCGTAGCTTTCCCCTTTTCAACCCTCTCTTCAAATCCAAAATGTCTAGCTTAAATACTCCATCCTTTTTATCAAAATCAGGGTTGAATAGACAGGGAATAAAACATGGCAGCATCTTATTAGTCCACTTCAGTCCAGCTGGCTCTATTTGGACAGCACAATTAATGACAATCTTTTCACGTGAGCTTCAGGTGATAACTTACTCAGGAATGCTACAGCAATACTGCTCTATCGGCCACACTGTAGCTTCCAACTCTTCAATCTTTAAGTTTGCTTTCACTTGAGGCATAAATTGCAAAATTAAGCTCACTTAATAAAGAATTGATTACTTAGCTCAACTTTTAGACTAAACACAACGACTTAATTAGAATGATAATTAATTTATGGACTTTCACAACCAAATAGCTTCCAATTCATTAAAAAAACATAGAATTAAGAAAGAAATTTTACAACTATAACTCTTTTATGATGAATTATTAGTTACTAGGGCCTCAACATATCTCTATGGAGCTCGGTATTCGACCTTTGCCAATAGTTACCAAGGTCTCGAACTGTGCATTGAAGGTGCTTGTCGAAGGAAAAATCAGATACATTTATAAATCATATTATTGATAGAGAGTAATCGAATTAAACCCAAAGTGGAAGCGTTGGATCGTCTTTGATTTATTTAGAATTGTACATAAAATTAAGGTTAAGTAAACATACCTTAGATTAAATATGGAGAATATTCTGGCGGGTCTTTATCTCCTCCACAAAGTCTTCCTAGCTATGCCTCGAACACAAAACCAAGGCTTGTGGGAGTTTCTTGAAAGAAAATCCACAAGGGATTGGAGAGGAAGAGGTCTAGAGAGAATTCTCTATTTTTTTCTATTGAGGAGATGTGTTTTTTGTCTAATGACTCAACCCAGGGGTCCTATTTATAGAGACCAAGGGAAAATCTTTGCTATAATTAAAATATTATATTTTAATATCTAATATATTAAAATATATCTTATATTTATTTGAATCTCATTCAAATATCCTACAATATTTATTTATTTGAATCTTATTCAAATTCTATAAATATCTTTTATTTAATATATCAAATATACATTAATTATTTTAATATTTAATGTATCAAATACAATAAATATATTTTCATCTTTTATATTTAATATATCTAATATATTAAATATTAATTTGAACACTTCAAATTAATATTAATTTGAACATTTCAAAAAAAATTTTCAACTAAATTGATCTTTTAGTGTTACTATGAGCTAGCAATGAGACCTTATGGACCTATAGATTATAAGCTCGAATGATACAAAATTAATTAATTAAACTCTTTAATTAATTAATTTTCATTCATTAACTATAGGTCACTGCACTATAGACCTAGAGTTGCACTCTTATGCATTGTAGAACAAGTTGTGTCCATAGATATAATCATTACATTCAAGTCGATCCTTCACGAGTTGTTCGTAATTACAACTGGGTCAAAAGTCCATTTTACCCCTATAAATACATATTGCACCTTAAGTACCACTGATTCTCTAATGAACAATATGTTTATAATCTAATTATAAACTAAGTCCCTTTCAGGCCAATGAGAGGGTGGGCCCCATTGTTCAAGTCCCGAAATTAGCACTTAAGGGAACTACTCATCTACTTATCCTATATGGGAATGAGTGAATTCCATCTTGTGAGATTATGTTCCCAACTCCCTATTTTATCAAGTCCCCAAAATGGTAGGCATATTGAATCGGCTATAAAAGCCACTCTCACCCATGCAAATCAAAGGACAAGCCTTTACATGCAGGAGTTCATAACTCACTCAGGATTAAGATCGAGTCGCATATGATCATCCTGATGAAATATTAATCTTCTCAATTAACGGATTTATAAAGAGAGATTAAATATTTCGTGGTCCAGTCTTATACAATCTCATTGTATAAGATATCCCCACTCACATGTATCCATATGAATGATTTGGATCAAATCATTTGTAACTATTACAAAGTGGGTTGTATCAATAGTGTTACCAAGATAAGGCACCCAACCTTATCCATATACTATGACTCTTTAGGTTATTTCTTGAACACGATCCTCCTGTATGTCAACCACATACTGTTTAAGATTACACTAATAATCTTGGATTTTTCATATAATGGATAATATTATATTGCAAGTAAAATAATCAAAATTATTATTAATTATTAAGTAAATCATTAATTACGAGGCTTTAGGGCATAAATCCCAACAACTACGAATAATTTGCAGTATAAGTGGTCAGGATCGATCACAGGGAACCGAATTAATTGATTTCTAAATTCTAGGTTTCTTATTTGACATAGACTAAGGGGAAGTTAAACATAAAACATAAGATAGCAGAAAGACTAAAAAGCAGTAAATATAGAGATCTCACCTCGTGCACCAAATCGGGGGTAAACAGGTAATTATGCAATTCATTTATCATTGAAACGAACCTAACAGGCAAATTTTCAGTGTTTTAAAACCAACCGAACTCCTCGGGACACCATAGAAGCCTCCGTTAATTAAACCAATTTACAAACCCCTAATTGGTTCTAATTTAATTAATTAATTTGGCATGACCAATGCCAAAAGAATTAATTAAACGCATTACATCCAAGGGATAAGTTGAAACGAGTTAATTAATTAATATTGATCAATCTAAATTAACTATGCTCGTGCTAACCATTCTAAGGCCTACTATGTAACCCGTAATTAAGCAATTCTACTTAATTTAACTGACGTGGCAACCGGCCTATTTACTACTCAAATTAAGTTAGAGACCGAGGACACCTACGAGTACTCTAGTATAGCGAAGAAATTCCTAAATTAATTGATTTGTCAGGTCAATCAAAATAGAAATAACTAGGAATAAGCACAAGAGATTGAAAGCCATAAAACAATGCTGGAAAATAAAATTAACAATCAAATCTCACAATGAAATGCATAATACCGTATTTACAACCTCGAAACAGCGTAAAAAAGTCAAGCAATCCATAGCACCAACATTTCCCGACATCAAGAATTGATCTAAAATACCTAAACTAGCATAAAATTATGAAAAACAGAGAGGAGAAAGCTTAAAATGATCTCATGATGGCTGAAAATCGAAGACAAATGACCTAGAGGATGAAGAAATCTATTTATAGGAATCGACGGAGCGTCTAGACGCTTTCCAACGTCATAGGGGCTCACCTCAGCGTCAAGGGAGGCTTCAGGAAACTGCCGATAGCATCTAGACGCTATGGATGCTACCTAGCATGCAACACTGGTTATTTTTGCTGTAACTTTTCGCTCAGGTGTCTGAATGACCTCTCATTTAATGCGTTGGAACTGTGATTCAATGTATAATCTCTTGAAACATGCCTTATGCTCAAATCCTCCTAAAATGATCAATTAATTATATTAAAACCTCCAAACTAACATGAAAATATAGAATTATGTTGGTCCTATCATGCATCAACCCTTGTCCATAGTTACCAAGGCTTCGATGACTTAGCAACATATTGACCATTGCCCATATGTTACCAAAGTTTCAATACTTGCCTCAAAACTCATCACACCGACCCTTGCCCATAGTTACCAAGGCTTTAATGACTTAGCAAGTATTGACCCTTGCCCATAGTTACCAAGGTTTCAATACTTGCCTCAAGATTCATCACACCGACCCTTGTCAATAGTTACCAAGGTCTCGGTCTATGCATCGACCCTTGTCAATAGTTACTACGGTCTCAATGCTCCTTTTAATCTTCTGGTGATACCACCATAACCATTTTTACTTGAGGTGCACTGGTATTCACCCAACAATCCTTTATCACACACAGGGTCCTCTGACCTCACACAATCATACTAGAATGCATGAATCCTACACATCATGCTTCTAGATCATGCTTATGCCAAAACTACATGAGACATCTATAACATTTTTGGAAAAGTTAACAATAAACAAATAGTAAAGACTATTTTTAAGATTTATTGAAAGTGTTGATACATGAATTTGGTTCAACGGTAAATTTGCATAGGATTGGGAATGAATGAATGCCCTGCAAAGAGAAGTGAGGATTAAGCACCAGTGTGGTGTTGAGCCACTTGCACTCCGACGATCAAATCAGTAAATCGTTATTGGCAAATAACTCATACCAGAGAATTTTGGGGCATGCTTTAGCATTAATTTTGTTCCAGCATGTGTGATTTCTTTTATTTCATTTCCATTGATAATTTTGAATGGTTACCAACTGAGTTACTAAGAATTAATTTAGGATAATTAGAAGGATTAATAGTCTCTGTGGATACGATAATTTTACTTGCCACTTGCTATAAAATGAATGTGTACACTTGCGCATTGACACCCTAAAATTGCATAATTATTCACATCACTCTAGCAAGTCATCAACATACCTTGGCAAATGACCCTTCTTGATTATTTATAAGGTTTACCGAAGTGTAACTGAAGATGGTTATTAACTCCGCCCTCAATTAGGACTAGAATCTCGGGATTGCGTAATTTAAGTAATCAAGTGGGTTCCACCCTATCAAAATGATCATATTGACCTTTTCAAGTTGTCTCCTTTGACTCCCACTCGATTGACTGTTTCCAGCTTGACAAGCCCCAAGACTTGGTCCGTTGGGCATCTCCCCTTTATTGGGATCTATGCCCTAAAGCCTCGTAATTAATGATTTACTTAATAATTAATAATTATTTTGATTATTTTATTTATAATATTATCCATTATATGAAAAATCCAAAGTTATTAGTGTAATCTTGAACAGTATGTGGTTGACATACGAGAGGACCATGTTCAATAAATAAACTAAAGGGTCATAGTATATAGATAAGGTTGGATGTCTTATCTTGGTAACACTATTGATACGACTCACTTTGTAATAGTTATGAATGTTTGATCCAAATCGTTCATGCGGAGACATGTGAGTGAGGGTATCTTATACAATGAGTTTGTATAAGACTGGACCACAAAATATTTAATCTCTCTTTATAAATCCATTAATTGATAAGATTAATATTTCATTAGGATGATCATATGCGACTCGATCTTAATCTTGAGTGAGTTATGAACTCTTGCCTGTGAGGGCTTGTCCTTTGATTTGCATGGGTGAGAGTGGCTTTTGTAGCCGATTCAATAAACCTATAATTTTGGAGACTTGACCAAATAGGGAGCTAGAAACATAATCTCACAAGATAGAATTCACTCCTTCCCATATAGGGTAAGTAGATGAGTTGTAACGTCCATATAATTCAAGTAGTCATTTATTCTTAATTTTTGAGTTGAGTTCGAATAATTCTCATATAAGTATTTTTGGGGTCAATTATGTTCTTTAGGACATGTTGGAATTATTGTTGAAGTATAATTTAAGAAGATTTGGATCAAGTAAGTTAAATTGAGTTATTGTGTAGTGGTTAGGGTTAAATTGAAGTTAGAGAGTTTGAAAGGGGCAAAAAAGGAATGAAAGAGTTGGTACGAGGGCAATTTTGGAATTGGAAAAAAGTTAAGTAAAGAAAAAAAAAGAAATCTTTCTCTCCATCACTTTTCCCTCATTCTTCTTCTTCCTCATCGATATTGGTCCTCGAAACATGTCCATCCGTCGCTGTCTCAGCCCGGGCACTCCTCTCCACCATCATTCGCGTGAAACATGTCTCATGAGTAGCAGCAGCTCATGAGACCCCTATCTGACGTCTTCTCTTGCAAACAGCTGGCACAACACGTGATTTATGGCGTCTCCCTCTTGTCTGCTCTAATAGCACCAGAGTCAACGATTCGATTGATGCCCTCCGATGTTGCAGCGACACGTTTTTTTTCCCAAGCCCTTAGACTCTCGACAATTTCAATTTTCACAATTGACGAGCGTGGGTCTTCTTCCAACAGTTGGTTTGTGGTGAGCCTATATTTTTTGGGTATGATTCTTGGTGATTTTAGAACACCCATAGCTTGGTAACCTCAGTTCGGCGAGGTAACTTTTTGTTTTCAGAGTGGTTCTTGGCCGTTTTTGTGTTTTGGATGTGACCCATGGCTTAATTGACCATGTCTCAGAATACCCACAACCTTTGGGTCTTGGATTCGCAAATCAAACTGTTTGGAGTCAAAATCTAAGGTTTCAAGTTCGAAATCTAAGAAAAAAATCAATGGGTAACATATTTTTTTTTTAAGCTTTTCAACTCTGTTTGGTGCTTTTAGTGGTGTTCTTAATCTTTGGAAACTTTGTCATGTAGTTTCAAGTAGCTTATTTCAAAGATTGAGGTTGATGTTGGTTGTCGAACCATTTGAATTCTTTTGTTTAGCACTTTTGGGCTAAGTTAACTCATGAAACTAAAGTTCTAAGTTGATATTTGAACTTAAGGTTCAATGTTGTGAATTTCAAGTAATGACCACTTTGATAATTATTATAGGTTAGGCATGATATCTTTAGTCGAAGTTGGCAGTTCCTTGATCTTGGTTTAATAGCCAAGGTAAGTAGCCTAATTAGATAACCCTTAAATGCTTTGGACATGGATTTTAGTATGCGTATATGTTTGAGTGCTTAAGAGTATGATTCCTTTAGTATGTGCTTGAGCTTGGTTGACGTTGGATGATGAGCTTAGTAAAGGGCTCAAGTAGGGGTCATTTTATTATGTTTTGGCATGGTATTTAAAGGGGTTCGATGACTGAATGGAGTGGTTTACAATATTCATGATGGCTAGTATGGTATTTAAGGGGTCTCGACCATGTGTTATGTTTTCGGTGAGTTACTTGTTAGGGCTTGATTATGGAGTGGAGCTTCGGAATGCATATTTGGCTATGATTGTGGTCTCTGTAGGAAGTATGAATGTTGGATTGTCTGCAGTGTTTAGTTGACTGCAAAATTTATAATGTTTGAACTCTTGGACTAAATGTTTATTAGTGTTTGCATTAGATATTGGATGAGTTGGCTACATGCAAAATGTTTAGCTCGTTAGGCTGGCTGTTTGGAAATTTAGAACCCCTTAAAAATATATATGGTGTTGGGTCATTATTCATGATTCTTGTGTTAGGTTGGTTTAGGTTGACTTATGTAGGGTTTGAACATGAATGGGAAGAGTAATTACCGTTAGGGTTCCTAGCGTGGATGGAGTAGATGAGTGAGTAACTGGTCGTTGAGTCCATTATGTTGTAAGAGGAATTGGTGTGATCAAACAGGATTGCTCGATGTGTGTTTCGGAGCTTTGGATCCTTAGGTAGACTCCTTACTGAGTATTTTTATACTCATCCATTCTACTTTCTTGATTCTTTGCAAATTGTGCGCAACCACCAGGCGGGTGACAGATGCAATAAATTGATGAGGTTATGGAGACACCACCCAAAGTTTCTTTCCCTGTATTTAGTGTTTAGTTTTGTGTCATTGTCATGTATCATGTGGTTGGGTTGTAAATTCATAGTTTCTCTTGTTTTCTTGTGTTTAGTAAAATTTCTTAGTTCTCGTATCTGCTGTGGATTGAACTCAACTTGGTTTCGTAGTTTGGCGAATGCTGAGTAGTTCCTCTGTAGTATAGAGGTGTTTTTCTTGCTTTTCAGGTTATGGAAAATTTTTGGTTTCCTTGTAATTATGCCATTATGCTATTGAAATTTGGGGCATTAATGGTGTAACTTAGTTGTGCTTCCTAAATAGCATGCTTAGTTTTTTAGGGTCGTTAAATGAGTAGTTCTTTTAAGTGCTGATTTCAGGACTTGAACAATGGGGCCTCACTCTCTCACTGGCCCGAGAGGGGCTTAGTTTATAATTGCATTATAAAGATTGTTCATTAGAGGATCAGTGGTACTTAAGGTGCAAGATGTAATTATAGGGGTAAAACAGACTTTTGACCCAACTGTAATTACGAACAACTCGTAAATGATCAACTTACATGTAGTGATCATATCCATCGACACAACCTGTCCTATAGTGCATAAGAGCAGAACTCTAGGTCTATAGTGGAGTGACCTTAGAGTTAATGAATGAAAATTGATTAATTAAAGAGTTTAATTAATTAGTTTTGTATCATGTGAGCTTATAATCTGTAGGTCTTTAAGGTTCCCTTGCTAGCTCATAGTAACACTAAAGGATCAATTTAGTTGAAAGAAAATTTTGAAATGTTCAAATTAATATTTAATTTGAAGTGTTCATATTAATATTTAATATATTAGATATATTAAATATAAAAGAGGAAAATATATTTATTGTATTTGATACATTAAATATTAAAATGATTAACGTATATTAGATACATTAAAGAAAAATATATATTTAAAATTTGAATGAGATTCAAATAGGTTAAATATATGTGGTAGGAGATTTGTATGAGATTCAAATAATATATATTTTAATATATTAGATATTAAAGTATAATATTTTAATTATGGCAAAGATTTTCCCTAGGTCTCTATAAATAGGGCATTTGGGTTGAGCCATTAGATACATGCTCTCCTATATAGAAAATTAGAGAATTCTCTAGACATCTCCTCAATAGATTAGATATATATTGTGGTTTGCAAATTGATTGTTTAGGCGTTTTGGCATTAGAATAATCGTTTTAATTAGATCATTTGTAAAACCCTTAAAGGTTAAGCTATTGTCTATTTTTTTTAAACCATTGTTTTCTGGCATTGCATCCTCTTGGTGATCCAAATCAAGAGAATAAATCTATGCAATTGTTGTGTTCAAAGACATGCATGTGTGATTGGAGAATTATAATTGTGATTTGCATATGTAATTGTTGCATGCGTGTTTTGTGAATTACGCATGTGTTGGAGGTTCCATTGTGATTAAACTTCAATCATTAGTGGTTATCTCTGTGTGTGTGTATGTGTGTGGAGAATTACATATATGTGAATATGTGATTGGAGAATTACATGCGGTGAATACATTCAATGCGGTTTTGGAGCATCTTCAGAGCAATGTGTCTTTAGTCGACAATGTATCTCAAATTGAGATGGCTTGTTCCAACGTGTTTCGGTGTGGGTGACTATGACTTGCCAACGACAGTCAATACTTCAGCCAACAACTGCTTATTCAATCGCCGATGGTGGGATGTAGCTGTGGCTTTGATTAGTGAAATTGCTTTTCCTAATTGTCTCTTGAGGTTGCAGCGACAGCTATGAGGGGAGATTTAGAGTTCCTTTTAACCCTAAATTTGGAATGGTTTTAAAAAAAAAGTTTGAAGACCAAGATATGTCTTGGATTTAAATTGTTGTGATTTAAATTGTTTTCAATTTTTAGGATATGCCAAATATGTCGGTCAACTTTTCTTTGCTTTAATATTATTATGCATGTGATGTATGTTTTAAATTGATTGTTGCATAAAGTATGTCATTTAGATTAAAAAATCCTACCATAGGTTAAGCATGATCATGCAACTTAATTAATTTTTTAATATAATTGTTATATTTGAAAATTTGATTAGGTTATTTCCTAATAGAATTAAGATGATTTTCTAATTAGTTTATATTTTCTATAGCTTTGAATATAATTGTTATATTTGAAAAATTAAATTAGGATATTTCCTCTCTTAATTGGAATGCATGTTTTCCTAATAGGATTAGGATCTTTCCTAATGAGATTAGAGGTTTCCTTAAAATAAAGATATTTTGGTTCATGCTTTAAATAGTTTAAAATTTGAATTTTATTTATCTTTATATGTTTCTAATGAGATTAGAATTTAGGATAATCTTTTAATTTTATTTTAAAGGATTTAAAATAGTAGAATTTCAAGATCATCCATGAAGTGAATTAGTTTTTAACAGGATTAAAAATATTGCTTAAATTCACATAGGTTCATTAATTTAGTAATTAATAGTTAATTAAAGATTAATGAATTTGAAATAGAAATTGACTATAAGCAAACTCTGCTTATGGAAAATTCTGTCTAGATTAGGGTATTTAAGTTGACCAAAATGGAATACCTCTAACTGGAAACTGACCTAGAAGTTGAATTAGTCAAATTTTATTTAATTTCAATAAGCATGCTTATAATATGATAATTTTTTTTTTGAAATAGCTTAAAAACTTGGTAATTTAGATTAAAATAAATCTAACCAACATAAGGGTTATGAATGGTAGATTGAAGAACTTAGATAAATGAGATTAGCCTAATTTGTCTAAGTAATAGAAAACCCTATTTCAAAAATACTTAGTGGGGGATGGCCATATGTTAAGATATCCTACGGTCTTTATTATTTATTCACAACATGAGATCCAGTGGGTCCTCGTGGCAGCTTTTGGACTGTCCCCCTATAGAAGGTGTTTACATGGGTCAATATTATGGTGAATCTCTTGAGAAAGTATTATAGTGATGAGACCAAATTTGAACATGCCTATTCATGCCTAAATCATGCTTTTTCCTCTCCTTCCTATATAATTAATTGAATATTTTTTAGGAAATTAGGAGTAGGGCCTATTTTTGGAAAGAGCGCGAAATCATGGTGAAAACGAGCCAAATAGGAGGTCAATCAGACACCCGAGCAAAAAGATATGAAGGATTGACAATTTTACCCTTGAGGAGCGTTGAAATGCCAGGAGGCCTCGCTTGATGCTGCAAGATAGTAGCCTCGGATGCAGGACATCATCTAGACGCTTCCCAACGACGTCGAGACACTGTTGCAAGCCTCGCGTAGGCATATGCAAGACAACGTCTCGACGTTGCCCTTAGCGTCTCAATGCTTAATAGTAAGCATCCCAAGACGCTGTGGCGAGCCCCCCTCGATGCTGGCCAAACTAAGAGTAGCGTCTCGACGCTACTTCGATTTCTTTATAAGTTTTCTTTTCAGTTTTTTAGGGTAGAGAGACGAACAACCTCGAATCCCACAACACCCTTCTCTATTTCTCCCCCTCTTAGACCAAATTGGGTACTTTTTATTGCATTATTGATTATTTGGGCTTGAATTTCGCCCTGAGCTTCATGGTAGCGGTTCTCGACTAGGAGTTCCCAGCTAGTTTGAGGTAATTAGGGGAGTTTTGCAACATTTATGAGGATATTGTATTAATTTCAGTATTAATGTATGTTTATTGGCTTATTATCTCTTGAGTATATTTCTTAGCATGCTCTTAATTAATTGAATTGACAACTCATATTAATTAGGAGTCTTGCTTAGCTATGCTAGTCTTAGTGGGTAACTTCGAATTCTAGCTTAATTATAGTAGTAAAGGGGCCGATGGTCGTCGTCAGTCTTGTGTGGGTAGAATCTACTCGACTTGCTAGAACAAGGTAGGTCTTATTGGGATTTATGCCCTAAAGCCTCGTAATTAATAATTTATTTAATAATTAATAATAATTTTAATTATTTTATTTGCAATCTCATATTATCCATTATATGAAAAATTCAAGGTTATTATTGTAATCTTGAACAGTATGTGGTTGACATACGAGAGGATCATGTTCAAGAAATAACCTAAAGGGTCATAGTATATGGATAAGGTTGGGTGTCTTATCCTGGTAACACTATTGATACGGCCCACTTTGTAATAGTCACAAATGGTTTGATCCAAATCATTCATGTGGAGACATGTGAGTGGGGGTATCTTATACAATGAGTTTGTATAAGACTATACCACGAAATATTTAATCTCTCTTTATAAATCCGTTAATTGAGAAGATTAATATTTCATCAGGATGATCATATGCGACTCGATCTTAATCCTGAGTGAGTTATGAACTCCTGCCTGTGAGGGCTTGTCCTTTGATTTGCATGAGTGAGAGTGGCTTTTGTAGCCGATTCAATATGCCTACCATTTTGGGGACTTGACCAAATAGGGAGTTGGGAACATAATCTCACAAGATGGAATTCACTCTTTCCCATATAGGGTAAGTAGATGAGTAGTTCCCTTAAGTGCTGATTTCGGGACTTGAACGATGGGGCCCCACCTTCTCACTGGCCCGAGAGGTACTTAGTTTATAATTAGATTATAAACATATTGTTCATTAGAGAATCAGTGGTACTTAAGGTGCAAGATGTAATTATAGGGGTAAAACGGACTTTTGACCCAGCTGTAATTACGAACAACTCGTGAAGGATCGACTTGTATGTAATGATTATATCTATGGACACAACTTGTCCTACAGTGCATAAGAGTGCAACTCTAGGTCTATAGTGGAATGACCTATAGTTAATGAATGAAAATTAATTAATTAAAGAGTTTGATTAATTAATTTTGTATCATTGGAGCTTATAATCTGTAGGTCCATAAGGTCCCCTTGCTAGCTCATAGTAACAATAAAAGATCAATTTAGTTGAAAGAAAAATTTGAAATGTTCAAATTAATATTTAATTTGAAGTGTTCAAATTAATATTTAATATATTAGATATATTAAATATAAAAGAGAAAAATATATTTATTGTATTTGATACATTGAATATTAAAATAATTAATGTATATTAGATACATTAAAGAAAAGATATTATTAAATTTGAATTGGATTCAAATTAGGAAATAGATGTCGTAGGAGAATTTTAAAGGTTTGAATAAGATTCAAATTGGTTAGATAAATATATTTTAATATATTAGATATTAAAATATATTATTTAATTATCTTCCTTAGACCACTATAAATAGGACCCCAGGGGTGAGCCATTAGGCATTCTGAACAACACACATCTCCTCAAAGAGAGAATTAGAGAATTCTCTCTAAACCTCTTCCTCTTTAATCCTTTGAGGATTTTCTTTCAAGAGGCTCCCACAAGCCTTGATCTTTTGTTAAAGTCATAGCCAGGAAGACTTTGTGGAGGAGATAAAGACCTGCCAGAAGAATCTCCATGTTTGGAAGGTATTTATTGCTTAACCCTTGCATTTTAATTTAATTCTAAATAAATCAAAGACGATTTCTATGCTTCCGCTGTGGGTTTAATTCGATTATTCCCTTCAGGTCCTAGAGATAAGACACATGTGGTAGGATAATCCGATAGGGCCCATCGTTTTATTATGTTGCATTCTGACCTATCTTGTATCTTAGAGCTTTGGTTCTTTAGGGAGATCCTTCGTGACCATCAGGGAGCCAGTTGGTCTTTAATTCATGCATTAGTTTATCTTTTAGCGTAATTCTGTGATTGATGTTGCAAAACGAACCCGACTTACCTTGAGCTAGCGTTTCCCTCAATTTGTGAGTACTTTCGTTATTTCCTTTGCCTTTAAATTAGTTTGTATGATTAGTTTGGTTATTCTGCACTTTTGTTGTTGTTTGAATTTTAATTTTTCCCGCAATGATTTACCCTTTTGCTTTTAAATCATCCCCTACCGGTCTTTGAAACCAAAGAAAATAGTGAAATAGCTTAGTTCGCCTCCCCGTGTTCAATCGGCCACTATTTCTACAAATTTAGTGGTTAGTAATAAATTTATTTAGTTATGCCTTCGACAAGAACTGTCATATAGTAAGTGGGAGAAAGAAATGTATCAACATATCCTACAGTCTCCATCATTGGTTCACATCGTAAGATTCATGCAAGGTCTCACAGCGACTTTTGGACTGTCTCCCTACGGACGGTGTTTACATGGGTCAATATCAAGGTGAACTCTTAAGAAGGACATGATTGTAGTTTTATTTCCAATACTTGACCTACCCTACGGTGGCACTTGTTTGGATAAAACTACGAGATCTAAAACGATGGGTCACACTTACAAGTGGCTTATTAAGGTTGTTAATAATGTCTTTAACCAAACTAATCTAATTATCATAGGAATAAGATTGTCTCAGTTTAGTGAATGAACACTTGACCTACCCTATGGAGGGACTTGTTCTAACTCACTAAAGTACCATAACATTAGAAATGATTCATAGGGTTCATTTTTCAAAATGTTTGATTTCTATGCTAAAATTGAATGGATAATTGTTTGCATGATGTTAAATAATATGTTTTATATATTTCAATATTATGACTATTTCTCTCAAATTTAATTTTATTACTGATAAGTCAAAATTGAGAAAATTTTATTACTTGGAAAAGTAACATTAACACTATAATGATAGTGTAAAATTTTGAATTTGTCTTTATTGAGAAATGTTCTCAAAACCGGTTGCCAATGCTAATCGAATTATTCGTGAAGCACATGATTAATGAATCAAGAGTAAACGAGATAACTTGTACGTATCTCCTAGTTGACATATTGGATGTCAAAGCTTAGAAGATAAATAAAATGACAACAACATATGAGATGTTGAAGTCAATAGAAGCTAAATTTACATAATTGTCTAAATGATCTCGAATTTAAGTATTACAAAAATCCAAGAAAATAAACCAAATGACTGAAGTTATATAAAATGAAATAGTTCATAAATTAGCCAAGATAGTCATAATTAGAGGAATTTTTTAAATACTTCTATGTGAAGAAAAATATAAATAAAAGTAAATTTGATTTACTAGATTTTTGGTAAAGAATAAATAACGCTACCTGGATAGTTGATACAAGATCCACTATCAACATTTATTCTTTAGTACATTTAATATGTAATTCTTGGAAAATACTTGATATGTAGAATAGTTTCTACAAGTTGGCACCATGGCGTCCATCTCAATTAGTGTAGTGAGAGACATTAAGATGTCATTAAATAATAATTGTTACTTAATGCTGAATTTGGTGTTTTATTACTACAAGAGAAATTCAATTTCTCAAACTCAAAGTTTATTATTAAAAAGTTCATATAGTATGAATTATTTTGAATTATTAAAGTTTATATTTTCAAAATAATTTGAAAATACATTCAGCTGAAAATAAGAACAATTTGTATATGATAAAATGTTAACATATATTATACAACAAAATACTGAGGTATTCAGAATTATAGAATCCAGAATGGAAAGACAAATTGTTTTCTCCTAAAAGATACTTGACTTTGGCAGTTAAGGTTGATTAACGTCAACTTGAATAGAATGAAAAGACTAGTATGAGGTAATTCTCTAAAAGTTAGAGTTAATTATTTTACTCGTCTGTAGATCTTGCCATTCATGCAAGATAATCATTAGGCCTTTATTGGATAAGACTACAAGGCCAAAGAATACTTTGGGCTTACATGATAAGCCTTAGAATTAAGGCTTATTTAACTCTCATAAATTTAATTTATGCTTGCTTTGCTTTAGAAATCATAGGAGATGTTGGGTTTTATGTCCTAAAACTCGTGGTTTTGTAAACTCAATGTATATTCTATTTTACTATAAAGATGTTATTGAGGTTTATTCAGTAAATGTGTTATTGAATAAAGTGAATTGTGTATTCTACAACCCTAATCCAATAAACTAAGTACCTTTGGCTATAGTATGTATACTTGAACTTTATGTATGACATCAAAATGGATCAAGTTCGAGTTATAGCCAGAACGGTCTATAGTATAGGGATAGGGCTGGGTACCTTATCTTGGAGACACTATGGACGCGACCCACTTTGTATAGTACTAACGATGTGATCCTGAATCGTTCATGTGGAGACATGAAAGTGGGGGCGTCCTATGCAATGAGTTTGCATAAGACTGGACCGTGAAATAGTCACTTAGACTTTATAACTCCGTTGACTGTCTTAACTGACTATATTCATACGATGACCTAGGTAACTCGATCTTAATTCTGAGCGTGCTATGAACTCCTGTTTATTCGGGATTATCCTTAGATTTGCATGGGTGAGAGTGGCCCGAGATCGCCGACTCAATAAGCCTCCCATTTTGGGAATAAGACCAGGTAGATAGTTGGGAACATAGTCATGTAAGATGGAATTCACTCCTACCCGCTATAGGGTTTAGTAGAGAGGTTGTTCCCTTAAGTACTGACTCTGGGTCTTGAACAATGGGCCCACCCTCTCGTTGGCCCGAGAGGGATATGGTTTGTTGGTTGGACCACAAACCAAATTGTTCATTAGAGGATCAGTGGGACTTAAGGAACAAGAAGTAATTACAGGGGTAAAACGGTTTATTTGACCCAGCTGTAATTACGAACGACTTGTGAAGGATCGACTTACTAATCATGGTTATATCGAGTGGACAGAAATATATCTACAGTGAGGAGAGTGCAGCCACTGGGCTTTAGTGGAGTGTCTTGGTGGTTAACGAATGTTGATTAGCTAGGCTAAAGAGTTTGGCCGGTTAATCTCTTATCGTTGGAGCTCATGATCTGTAGGTCTATTAGGTTCTCCTTACTAGCTCGGACTAAGCCTTGTAACAATTTGAGAGATTCGAATTTGAATTGTTCAAATTCGAATTTGGGAGAAAAAGTTAATTATATGCGATATACTTAACATATCATAGCTTAATTATGAATTAAACTATGATAAAGAAGAGTTGGAAATATTTAAATATGATTTAAATATTGGTTCGGTTTAAAACATGAATAGGGATTCATGTTCGAACGTTCGTTTTGAGAAATTGGGATTAGTCCAATTATTTAATTTGATATTTGATATTAAATTAAATATTTATTTAAAATTAATTAAATTGTTTAATTAATTATAAATTGATTTTAATTTAAAATTAATTTTATATTAATTTTGAATTAAAATTAAAAGATAATTCAAATTCATTTGGAAATGAAATATGGACCAAATTCATAACTTCATGACTAAGCTTCTTGTTTGAAGCTTATCTTCTTACAATTGGCTTCTTCACTAAGCTTCTTGTTTGAAGCTTATCTTCTTTCAATTGGCTTCTTCACTAAGCTTGTGGTTTTCTATAAATAGAGAAGAAACACAATGAAAAAAAAAAGGATTAGTAAAAAAGAGATTTTTGAAGAAAAATTCTCTAGCTATTTGTTTAAGACCTTTACTCATTCTTCTCCCAAATTCTCTCAATCAAAGATCTCACAATCTGTTCCAAGGCCTGAGGATAGTAGGGAATACTCTAGAGGAGGTCCACAACTCGTTTGTGTTCAAAGAAAGCCCACAGATTAAGAGAATATTGAGCTACAGAGGTTTGTGTTCTTATTCTCTGTTTTTCCAGTTTTGAGCATGTTTTTTGTTTGATAAAATTGATCAAATTAGAGTGCTTAAGATCCAAAATTGCTTCCGCATTCTTAATATTCACTCCTTCAGGAGAAAGTTGGTAAAGGCTTGAAAAACATCAATAATTTGTGAAAAGTGCATGTGAAAGAAAGAATGAAGAAAAGAGAAAGATAAACTAAGAATAATTTCTTGTGTGCATGAATTGTGAAAATTGCAGAACCGAAATTGCAAGATGAAGTTGCAATTCTGGAGCAGTAGTATGAAAAACGCAAAAAAATGAGAAATGTCGAGAAACCCAAATATGGAAAGCACTGATTCCTTACACAAAATTCATGGGATTATGGACGAAATTTATTGGGCTTTCAACCCTAATGGAAGACCATAAAAGGAGAGCTTGGATCGATTTCTTGGAGCGTTTTTTTTTTTGGAGTTTTGCTAGTGGGTTTTCTTCCAATTATTTCCTTTGTTTTTCTTTCAATTCCTCAAATGTTTTCATGAAAAAGCTGCTGCAAGTTTGGTTTTATTTTTCTTCGATTTTTCCAGTTCAATTCAAGTGAAAACTTGGGTTGTTAAGACTCAATCTCGTCTTAGAAAGTTGAGGGATTGAGTTGATTGGAGATTAAGTGAGGATTTATTGAATGATTGTTGTAATAGCTCTGTTTTCAATTTAGTTTTCGTATAAGTTCAGTTAGTTGTAACAGTACAATTCTTTATTCTTTACACTTTATAATTCTATTGGATTCAAAATTAGAAGGAAGAAAAGTTGAACTATTATCCTCTTGAAGTTTCTTGTTTCACGGGTTTGCCTTATGTTTTAGTTTGAAGTAAGATTCCTTGGATTTGTTCGTGGGTTGTCTAGGCTTGTGTTTTCCTTTCTATTTCTCTAATTGCTTCATGTTTCAATTCTGATTAGGATAGAAAATTTTAATTAATTCCTTTAAATTTTGGTTGCAATTAGGTTTGTAAGTAAGCCCATTAGCATGAATTTTAATTATAAAATTTGTTGTAGGATTTTTACTTTTAATATGAGCTAAACTTCTTAGGGGGTTCAAGCATGTGAATTCCCTAAGAAGTAAATTGTAGCCAAAATTCTAACAAACCAAGCCTTCATCTGAATTGTTTGCTTGTGTTGAATAAAATTCTGTTGAGATCCTAACTTGATAAACTAGGGTAGCAACTCGAGCTTAGATCTAATACCGACAGGGTTAGGGATAAGCAGATTTCGCACAAGTGATGGAGACAAGAGCTTTGACATAAGCAAATTCTTTACCCTAGATATAGGGATTAAAGACTCCAAAACCCATAAAATTGTTGAGCCAAATTATCTAAGATAGAGAGACTATAGACATAAAAGTTACTCACTTAGTCACTTAAAACCTAATTTCAAGGTGAATAGGAGTAGTAATTTTGGTTTACATTTGTGTGTAGGTTGGATTTGCAATTTTGGTTTTGCAATTTTTATCAGTTGGTTAACATTTTGCTACAGTCAGTTTTTGTTTAAATTACCATTTCTTTTATCAAGTCCGTTTTGTTTTTCTATTCAATCTTGCAATTTTTGATTCTACAATTCAGTTATGCAATCTTTGTTTTTCTTACTTAACGTTTTTGTTCCTTTAACTTGCAATTAGATTATGCAATTATTTTGTTTTTACCAGACACACCCTTTTAACCTTGTTTTTGCAATTTTTAGTTTCCAAGTTGCAATTCTCCTTATATTTTGCTCTGCAATATTTTTATTACACTGTTCCATGTGGGATCGATACTCAGGAATATTCTTGTTTTATTACTTCCATCGATCGTGTGCACTTGCACTGAGATTGACATATTTATTTACTTTTCTTCATCCAAAGTTCACCCAATCATTACACATTCTAGCCCAAGTGGTCTGGTGAATGTAAAGACTAAATAAAGTCATGAATGTTTCTGTTGGTATTTATGCCCTAAAGCCTCATAATTAATGATTTATTTAATAATTAATAATAATTTTGATTATTTTATTTGTAATATAATATTATCCATTATATGAAAAATCCAAGGTTATTAGTGTAATCTTGAACAGTATGTGGTTGACATACGAGAGGATCATGTTCAAGAATAACCTAAAGGGTCATAGTATATTGATACGACCCACTTTGTAATAGTTACAAATGATTTGATCCAAATCGTTCATGTGGAGACATGTGAGTAGGGGTATCTCATACAATGAGTTTGTGTAAGGCTGGACCACGAAATATTTAATCTCTCATTATAAATCCGTTAATTGAGAAGATTAATATTTCATCAGGATGATCATATGGGACTCGATCTTAATCCTGAGTGAGTTATGAACTCCTACCTGTGAGGGCTTGTCCTTTGATTTGAATGGGTGAGAGTGGCTTTTGTAGCCGATTCAATATGCTTGCTATTTTGGGGACTTGACCAAATAGGGAGCTGGGAATATAATATCAAAATATGGAATTCACTCATTCCCATAGTAGATGAGTAGTTCCCTTAAGTGTTGATTTCGAGACTTGAACAATGGGGCCCCACCCACTCACTAGCCCGAGAGGGACTTAGTTTATAATTAAATTATAAACAGATTGTTCATTAGAGGATCAGTGGTACTTAAGGTGCAAGATGTAATTATAGGGGTAAAATAGACTTTTGACCCAACTGTAATTACGAACAGCTCGTGAAGGATCAACTTGAATGTAATGATTATATCTATGGACACAACTTGTCTTATAGTGCATAAGAGTGCAACTCTAAGTTTATAGTTGAGTGACCTATAGTTAGTGAATCAAAATTAATTAATTGATTTTGTATCATTGGAGCTTAAAATCTATAGGTCCATAAGGTCCCATTGCTAGCTCATAGTAACACTAAAAGATCAATTTAGTTGAATGAAAAATTTGAAATGTTCAAATTAATATTTAATATATCCTACAGTCTCCATTATTGGTTCACAACATAGATCCATGTGGGGGCCTCATGGTGGGTTTTGGACCGTCCCTATGACGGTGCTTGTTGAACTCCTGAGAAGGATAGAATTGTAGTTTTGTTTCCAATACTTGACCTACCTTACGACGGCGCTTGTTGGGATAAAACTACGGGATCTAAAATTATGGATCACACTTTCAAATGGCTTATTAAGTTTGTTAATAATGTTTTTGACCAAACTAATGGTAACGAAAAATGATAGGAATAAGCGTTATTCTGGTATAGTACTTGGTTAAGATTGTCTCAGTTTAGTGAAGGAACACTTGACCTACTCTACGACGACACTTGTTCTAACTTCTCTATGCTAAAATTGAATGGAAAATTGTTTGCATGATGTTAAATAGTATATTTTATATATTTCAGTATTATGTCAATTTCTTTCATAATTTTAGTTTCGAATACTGATTTGTCAAGTTGAGAAAATTTTATTTCTTAAAAAAGTAACGTTAATACTATAATGACAGTGTAAAATTATGAATTTTCCTTTATTGAGAAATGTTCTCAAAACATGTGGTCAATGCTAATCGAATTGTTTGAGAACCACGTGACTAATGAATCAAAAGAAAACAAGATAGCTTGTATGTATCTCCTAGTTGACATGTTAGATGTCAAACTTATAAGATAATGAAAATGACAACAACATATGAGATGTTGAAGTCAACATAAGCTATATTTAGATAATTGTCTAAATGGTCTCGAATTTAAGTATTACAAAATTCTAAGAAAACAAACAAAATGACTGAAACTATATAAAAGGAAATAATTCCTAAATTAGCCAGGACAATCATAATGAGATGATTTTTTTGAAATACCTCCATGGGAAGAAAAATATAAATGAAAGTAAATTTAATTTACTAGTTTTTTGGTAGATAATAAATAACGACACCTGGATAGTTGATACAAGATCCACTATCAAGATTTACTTTTTTATTACATTTAATATGTAATTCTTGGAAACTACATAACATATAGAATAGTTTCAATAGGTTGGCACTAGGAAGCCCATCTCAGTTAATGTAGTGGGAGGCATTAAGATGTCATTAAGTAAAAATTGTTACTTAATGCTGAATATGGTGTTTTTACTAACCATAAGAGAAATTCAATTTCTCGAACTTTTTACTAAAATGTTCATATAGTATGAATTACTTTGAAGTATGAAAGTTTATATTTTCAAATTTGTTTGAAAATACATACAGCTAAAAATAAGAACAATTTGTATATGTTAAAAATGTTGACATATACTATACTACAAAATACTGAGATATTCAGGATTATAGAATCCAGAATAGAAGGACATTGTTTTCTCCTAAAAGATTATACTTGACTTTGGCTGTTAAGATTGATTAACATCAATTTGAATAGAATGAAAAGACAAGTAAGAGGTAATTCTCTTAAAAGTTAGTTAATTACTTTACATGTCTGTAGATCTTGCCTTTCATGCAAGATAATCATTGGGCCTTTATTAGATAGGGCTAGAACGACAAAGAATACTTTGGGTTTACACATTCTGACCCAAGTGGTTTGGTGAATGTAAAGGCCAAATAAAGTCATGAATATTTCGTCACTCTAGTTGATGATCATTCAAGGTACAAGTATCTTTACCTAATACAACATAAGTCTAAATTTTTGAAAAGTTCAAGAAAATTAAGACTAAAGTTAAAAATCAATTAGGTAATTAAATCTATCAAGACATTATGATTAGATCATAATAGAAAGTACAGGAACCTTACATACTAAAACTAATTTATAGAAAGATTGATTTTTATCCCAATTATCTTAATATCAAGTACAATTTTGTGAAATTGTGCTGCAAGATGAGAAACAGGACCTTGTTAGACATGGTCACATCAGTAATGAGTTACACACCATTACAAAACTCCGGTTAGGAAATGCAATAGAGATTGCATGGTGAACATGATTCCCTCCAAAAATGTCTACGAGACAATTTTAAGATTATAGAAGAGTAGTAAAGTTGGTTTACAACACTTTATCATTTGGGAATGTTAAGCTCACATGTTGAAACCAGCCTAAAATCTTGTATATGTTCAAAGATAAGCCTAAGTGTAGGCCACCCCTAAGGAGTACAAAATGGTCTTCTATGTAGTCCTAAAACGAATAAGGTATTTGTATGAAAAATATCATTTTCATAAGGAATGTCAAATAAAAGATTGCAAACCTTTAAGAAAGTAAGACAATGTTAATAAATTGATTCCAAGTGAAGCCATTAAATAGTTAACAAAAGTAGTAAACAATTTAATTACATTGAAAGTCAAATGGATCCTAGTCATGAATTGGATAAGCCTCATCGTAGTGGGAGAGTTTTAAGATGACTCAACCTTTACAAGGACCTAATTGAAGCCCAAATTTTCATATTAGATGATAAAGTTGAAGGCTTATTGCCCGCAAAGTGAAACTAATGGCAAAGGGTTAAACCTAATAAGAGAAAGTAGATTGTGAGTAAATTTTCTCACTTGTTGCCATACTGAAGTCTGTAAGCATTATTTAATTCATTGTTGCATATGTGATATAAAAAATGAATGTTTAGAATTCTTTTATTAAAAGAAATCTTAGATAATGCATCTACACAAATCAATCAGAGATGTTTATTTTCAAAAATCAAAAGCAAAGGGTTTGCGAAATAGTAAATGTTCATTTATGAAATGAACTTTACCATTAGATCTGTGAATTTAGGTTTGATAAAAGTATCAAAACCTATAACTTTGGATAAATATTAATGAAGCTTGTATAGACAAGCAAATCATTAATTACCTAGTGGATTTTTCTCATGTTTTATGTTGATGATATTTTACTCATTATGAATGATATAAGATGTCTATCTAACATAAAAATTTGACTAAGTAATCAATTCCAAATGAGTGATTTGGAATGACTCAGTATATTTTACATGTCCAAGATGGAGATGTTATAGACAACATGTTAACTTTGTCTGAAACATCTTATATTGACAAAATTGTTGTCAAGTATTTGATATTTATGTCTAATGAAGTGTATTCTAAGACACCTCAAATGTTGAGAGTATATGATATGCATAAATGAGACTGAACATTTAATATACAATTGGTCAAACAAATGATATGACCATTGAGTAGAAAATTAAAAACTTTCTCAAATTATCTTTCGATAATGAGAAATTTTTGTGTATGGAGTTAAAGATTTGATATTTACAAGATATATTGATTCTTACAAAGATTTAGGAAATCTATGTAAAGAAAATTTTGACCCTAATTGGTGGAGTATGCTATACAAGTTAAATTGTTTTGCTTGTGAAGCAACAAAAGAACTTGTATGACTCAAATAGTTCCTTGAAGATCTAAAAGGTGTTTCATATATGATTTAGTCTATTCTCTTTACTATGATAATAGTGGTGCAAAAACTAATATTAAGGAAATTAAAAAACACCAATGTATAGGGAATCATATCGAGAGAGAGAAAACATCATGGTAGTGACCAAGATGGCTTTTAACGGTAGTCCTTTGGATCTATATAGAAAGACTCTCCAGCCAAAAGTGTTTGAGAGTCACCTAGAATGTCTAAGATTACGAGACATGTCTCATCTTTACTAGGGTAAGTGGGAGAACATGTTGGGTATAGAGTATGCGCTATGATACATGTCTTGCTGGCTTTAAGGCAAGTGGGAGATTGTTGGGATTTATGCCCTAAAGCCTCGTAATTACTAATTTATATAATAATTAATAATAATTTTGATTATTTTATTTACAATATAATATTATCTATTATATGAAAAATCCAAGGTTATTAGTGTAATCTTGAACATTATATGGTTGACATACGAGAGGATCATGTTCAATAAATAACCTAAAGGGTCATAGTATATGGATAAGGTTGGGTGCCTTATCTTGACATCACTATTGATACGACCCACTTTGTAATAGTTACAAATGATTTGCTCCAAATCGTTTATGTGGAGACATGTGAGTGGAGGTATCTTATACAATGAGTTGGTATAAGACTGGACCACGAAATATTTAATCTCTCTTTATAAATCAGTTAATTGAGAAGATTAATATTTCATCGAGATGATCATATGCGACTTGATCTTAATCCTGAATGAGTTATGAACTCCTACTTGTGAGGGTTTGTCCTTTGATTTGGATGGGTGAAAGTGACTTTCGTAGCGGATTCAATATGCCTACCATTTTGGGGACTTGACCAAATAGGGAGTTTGAAACATAATCTCATAAGATGGAATTCACTCCCTCTCATATAGGGTAAGTAGATAAGTAGTTCCCTTAAGTGTTGATTTCGGGACTTGAACAATACGGCCCCACCCTCTCATTGGCCCGAGAGAGACTTTGTTTATGGTTGGATCGTAAACAAATTGTTCATTAGAAGATCAGTGGTACTTAAGGTGCAAGATGCAATTACAGGGGTAAAACGGACTTTTGACCCAACTGTAATTACAAA
This sequence comes from Trichosanthes truncata, assembly GCA_033996785.1. NCBI lineage: Eukaryota > Viridiplantae > Streptophyta > Magnoliopsida > Cucurbitales > Cucurbitaceae > Trichosanthes > Trichosanthes truncata. The sequence continues at coordinate 26,592,154 of JAWPNB010000004.1, read as the reverse complement.
TAACTCGTGAATGATTTACTTGCATGTAGTGATTATATCCATTGACACAACTCGTCCTACAGTGCATAAGAGTGCAACTCTAGGTCTATAGTGGAGTGACTCTATAGTTAATGAATGTAAATTAATTAATTAAAGAGTTTAATTAATTAATTTTGTATCATTGGAGCTTATAATCAATAGGTCCATAAGATCCCCTTGCTAGCTCATGGTAACACTATAAGATCAATTTAGTTGAAAGAAAAATTTGAAATGTTCAAATTAATATTTAATTTGAAGTGTTCAAATTAATATTTAATATATTAGATATATTAAATTTAAAAGAGGAAAATATATTTATTGTATTTGATACATTAAATATTAAAATAATTAATGTATATTAGATACATTAAAGAAAATATATTTATAAAATTTGAATAACATTCAAATAAAGAAAAAAATATCGTAGGAGATTTGAATGAGATTCAAATAAGTATAAGATATATTTTAATATTAGAATATAATATTTTAATTATGACAAAGATTTGCCTTTGGTCTCTATAAATAGAACCCTTGGGTTGAGTTATTAGACATAACACACATCTCCTCAATAGAGAATTAGAGAATTCTGTCTAGACCTCTTCCTCTCCAATCCCTTGTGGATTTTCTTTCAAGAGGCTCGTATAAGCTTTGGTCATGTATTCGAGTTATAGTCAGCAAGACTTTGTGGAGGAGATAAAGACCCGCCAGAAAATTCTCCATATGTCAAGTAAGTTTTCTTAATCTTATTTTTTTAGTTTAATCTTAATAAAATCAAAGATGATCCCATGCTTCCGTTGTGGGTTTAATTCGATTATTCCCTTCAATTGGTATCATAGAAGTCCTTGACTTTTATTTAGAATTAAAGTTTTGTATGGTGGGCATTTTAATTTCATATATGTGATATATGTGATTTGCAAATTGATTGTTTAGGCTATTTGGCATTTGCTTTATTGCTTAAACTCAAAAGGGTTAGAATTTGTTGTAATTGTTGAAAAGATCATTCAATTCAAATGTGTTTCTTGAAGCCAGCTGCTGCAATTGAAAATTTAGGATTTCTAAATCCAAAATTTGGAATGGTTCAAACAAGGAAAGATATTGAAGACCAAAATATGTCTTGGATTTAAATTATTGTAATTTTAATTGTTTTCAATTTCTTATGATATGCCAAATATGCCGGTCAATTTTGTTAGTTTTAATTTAATTATGCATGTGATGTATGTTTTAAATTATTTGATTATTTCATAAAGTATGCCATTTAGTTTAAAATTCCACAATAGGTTAAGCATTATCATGCATATTAATTAATTTTGAATATAATTGTTATATTTAAAATTTTGATTAGGTTGTTTACTAATAGAATTAAGATTATTTTTTTAATATAATTGTTATATTGGATTGATTAGGATGTTTCCTAATAGAATTGAGATATTTTTCTAATAATTTTATATTCTCCATATATTTGAATATAATTGTTATATTTGAAAAATTAAATTGGGATATTTTCTTTCATAAATGAAATCTATATTTTCCTAATAGGATTAGGATATTTCCTAATGAGATTAGGATTTCCTTAAAATAAAGATATTTCTAATTCATGCTTTAAATAGTTTAAAATTTGAATTTAATATATCTTTATTTGTTTCTAATAAGATTAGAATTTAGGATAATCTTTTAATTTAGTTTTCAATGGTTTAAAATATGTAAAATGGTAAAATATGTACAAAATATATACAAAACCCCCTAAACTAACTCCTCCTACTTTCTTCTCAATATTAACCAACTAAAAAGCACGTAGTCGCTTCCCCGACAACGATGCCAAAACTTAATCAGGTGTAAAGCACGCAAGCGCACATGATCGAAGTAATAATAAAACAACACAAGAGTACTGAGTATCGTGTCCCAAGGGAAGTGAGATTGAAGTTATTTTTAGCTAATTAACTACCGAAAATAGTCGAAATTGGAATTATTTAGGGAAAACAGCTAACGGAAGATGCTTGAAAAATAAACTAACTAAAAAGTAATTAAAAAATAGGAAGATGCCAATTAAGGAGAATTTAGGGGAATCGAGGACTCCTAGGTTGCTTTTATGAGAATTTTAACTCGCCATTTAATTACGTCGTGCCAATTTCATAGACCTAGAGCTAAACTGATCAAAATCTCCTGTTAGTCTCATTTGATCACGTTTAACTAATCTCTTACCTAAGTGTCCTTAGCGTTAATTAATTAGCTAATTAAGATTAAGCTCGCTCATATTAAGCCCCACCCTTCAATTGTTGCTCCTATGTCACTTCGGCAATCTAGGGGCGTTAATTGGACTAAGTCTACCCTAAATATCCTCTGTGGAGCTCAATTCAAAACTAATTAAGCATGCTAATGGCTAGATAATATGAAGCATTAAGAACAATCCAACTAAATGAAATATAACAAGTAAATCAAATGGCTAAAGTCTTAATTACAACATAAAAGCAAACCTAAACATGCTCTGATCCCCTAAGTACAAAATTAGCCCAACATAGTTCTAAAACAGAGCAAAACCCTCTACATTACACCAAATAGATACATAAAATGAGAGAAGAAAACATATACAAGACCAGTCAATGTCGAAATCACGACTTCTGCCTTGAAACCCGCATTCCTGAGCCTCTAACTCTGCTCTCGAACACCTCCAATTAGAATCTACATGTCCCAAAAGGGTAGGGAATCGAAATTGGGGTCTAACAGCCTAAATGGCCTCCCCTAATTCGAAAAGAAAACAATGAACATAAAGGGTTGCATCGCGACAACGTTGCAATGTTATCCAAAACGATGACGTTTTTTCAATTCTACAGCTACAGCGTTGCAATGCTATTAGTAGCATTGCAACGCTTCAGATGGAGCTCCACATCCCAACGCCTTTCTAACTTTGCAATGCGACAAGGCAGCGTTGCAACACTAGCTCTGGGGTTTGCACCATATATTTAGGCGTTAGAACGCCATTTTAAGTGTTGCAATGATGTCCCCTCGGCCCAACATCTTGTGCTTCAAATCTTCTTCTACTTAGCTCTTCCAAAAGCTCTAATTAAGCCCCGTTTTCATCACAAAGCTCTAAATTTACAATTTCTGCTCCCAATTGCTCGTATTTCTAAAATTAACAAATAATCGACGTAAAAGCTCACATTGCTAGCATAAAATTAGCTAAATTAAGGCATAAATATAGCACTAAATTAGCGCTATCAAATACCCCCACACTTAAGTTTTTGCTAGTCTCGAGCAAAATAAAATCAAACTCCCATTAAGAAGATAAATGCTTGAGAAATTTGTATGCAAAAGTGACTCCATTCTCAATGTACTCAGCAGTAGAATTAGAGAACAAGAACAATGGAACTAGAACATGCTTAAATCATGAGTAATTTTAAAAGAAGCTTTGAACTTTTTGCATGTGCTTGTGCATAGCCTAATGATGACTCGTTTACTAATTTAGAGTAATATTATACTCTCTTCCATTCATCTTCCCCCTAGACTGGCTCAAAAGACCTAAATCATCTCCCTCACAATCAAGAAAGATATAATAAGCTAGGCGCCTAAACTCACCATGGGGTAGTACTCCCCCACACTTGCTTTTTTTACCACAATCATGGGTACTAGCTTTCACAGAACTATCACATGGACCCTTATCCAGAACACTCGCTCAATGGATGGTCTAACCAATCACGATAGAGGTAGCTCTTTTTACTCCTCGAACACCTAAAGCTCATACAAGAAACTTTTCTTTTTCTTTTCTTCTAACATATTTTCTTGAGCACAAGATTTTTTTTCTACAGGCACATCACATGCTTTTTCTCACCCCTAAACTTAACATTACAAACTATCTTGTAAGTTCACTTACAAACCAAGCCTTAAGTCTATTGGAGTGACGACAAATTTCTAGACAACATCAAACTCCTCTAAATGTTCAACTTATCAAAACTAGGCTAAGTGCTCAACATATGCAAAGAATTCAAAACCAAGAATTTTAAAGTTACTTACATTTCTGCATGCTTCAAATTTCACAAGACATATGCAAAAACAATCCACTAGAGAGCACAAATCATGAAATTTCATCATCACTTTAGCATGCAACATCCTAAAACAACTCTACAACACACATTCTCAAACAACAAAAAATTGAATTTAAGCTCAAATTCATACAATCAAACAAAATATTTCAACAATAAATCATAATCTCAACAACTACCTAGCCCATTCCCCCCACACTTAAATCAAACATTATCCTTAATGTTTAAATAAAGCAATCAATAAGCAAAAAGGACAAATAGGAGATAAGAGAGGTAACGGTACTTCCTTGAATTGAAGAGACCTCCATTGATGAGCATAATCGATTTCAACACTAAAGGAGTTGCAAAACAGACAATGGCTATTTATTCAACAAAAATAGAGACAAAAGCAAATTAAAACTAAACAACTGAAATAACCCTTGGGTTGCCTCCCAAGAAACGTTTGTTTAACGTCATTAGCTTGACGTTTCCAACGTGCTTCTTTCAAGGTGACTCAAATATAAATAAGTTAACCTCCTCCCTCTTACCTGCATTCTAAAGGTTAGAAATGCAATCTCCCTTAGATTCTTATTATAAAAAGAATTGGTCAAACATGGGAGAAAGAATCATGATTGACAAGAGAGGGGACAGAAAAATCCTGAGCACCTAAAGCAAACATCTTCTCGTGATTCCCTTTCAAGACATGACTCGAACGAGGAGGCACAACATATTCATGATCAATGCTCATCTCAGGCAAAACATTCACAAACAAATTCTCAAATTCATCTTTCTTTAAAGTCAATTTATTATTAAGCAGGTGAAGAAATCAATATTCTCAAGGAAGTCACCTAGCACATGCTCCATATTCAGTACTCTCTGAACACCCTCACTCAATCTATTCACATAAAAGATAGATTCACTAACAACACACTCAGTAAACATGCAATCAAGGCGGTCAGACAAACAAACATTAACATCTTTATTAAAAACAAACAATTTTCATCAAACAAATTATTATTTTTTTTCAACAAAAACAGAGTCATTCATCTTAACATCAAAACCAATATTATTCTCATTCTCAAAATTAGAAGATATAATAGAATTCATAGCAAAAACAGGATATATATTAGCAGAAGAATCATGGGCATCCAACATATTTACATCCTAAGGCCTATTTCTAACATTATGCCCTAAAGGTCTAACTTCCACTAAATCAACCCTAAATCTCATATCTTCAGTACTAAAAGCATGAATAGGGTAAAAAATATGGAAAATTACCTTCTCATCGTCCACCTGCAAAGTTAACTTACCTCTGGACATGCTTACCTCAACTCTGCTTGTGGCTAAACGGCCGTCCAAGAATGATGGGTATCTCTTCGTCCTCCTCCATATCTAAGACATCGAAATCTACAAGAAAAATAAACTTGTTAAGCTTAACAAGCACATCCTCCACTATACCTTTTGGTTTAACCACCGAACGGTCTACAAGCTGAAGGGTAATATTAGCAGGCTGGATTTCCTGTAAACCAAGTTTCCTAAACACAAAATAAGGCATGAGATTAATACTTGCACCTAAGTCACATAATGCCCTATCTATAGTTCAACTACCAATTTAACAGGGAATAGTAATACTCCCTAGGTCTTTTTGTTTCAGGGGCATCTTCTGCTTCACAATTGATGTGCTCTTCTCAGACAGACTGAGCACTGCATTCACCTCGAATCTCCTCTTCTTCGAAAGCATCTCCTTCTTTAACCTCCCATAGTTAGGCATGTTGGCAAACACTTCTGCAAAAGGAATGTTTAAAAAATCAGACAACTGCTCATCTAATTTAGAATCCTTATAGCTCTCGGGAAAAGGTAACTCCCTATAATTAAATGTAGCACACTCTTCACATCTCCTAGGACTGATGTGTGCTCCTCTGTCAACTTGTCGGGGTTTAGATACCTCAACATCCCCTGCCAACTCCTTGGACTCTTCAGCAACCAAGTCCAGGAAAGTCTTTTTTATCTTTTCATCTTTTTCACTCAACTTCTTCTCAAATCTCTTTTCTTCACCTCCATTTTTATTTTCTTTTTTGGAACCACAACAACCATTATCAGACTTAAACTGAAAAGATGGGTTAGAAAGCTTATCTTGTGTGGTTTTTTCTACCACAGCCCCTTGTCTCTCTATCTCTTCATCAACCATGCCCTTCTTAGACGCCCTTCGTAACTAGGTCCTACGCTTCAGCGTTATGGATTTGCATTGCTCTCGTGAGTTTAACTAAGTGTCACTGGGGAACTTACCCTTTTGGAGGGTGTTAACTGCACTGGCGATCTGCCCTATATGGACTTCCATAATTTTTAGTGCAGTGTCGTGGCCACTCATCATAGTGACAAGGGCTATTATCTCATATGCAATTGTTAGGTCACTCCTCTTTGTTCCTTCATGAACGTGTCCATCCTTACATCCAGGTCTGACTTCTTCTCTTGGTTTGATGTTCCTGCAAACCCAGGTGGCTACAAAACATTTTTCTGGTTAGCGAAAGAGAAGTTTTCATAGTTATGCAAACTTGGATGGTAGTAGTTTGGTAGATTTTGGTCTTAAAAGTCTTGATATCTATAGCCTCTATTTTGTACATTATGGCACTACTCAACAGACTAATCCTCGACTTCCCTCGAGTTCAATGCTGACAACGAGGAAATTGATTTTGTGGCTTATGCAGTAGAAAGTTTATTCAACGCATTAGTTAATGATGCCATTTGAGCTTTTAATGCACTTACCTCATCTATCTCGTATATGCACACAGCGGTCCTCAAAGTGGAGGTGGATTGGTCTAATGACCACTGATAGCTCGTTACGGCCATTTCCTCCAAAAGAACACGTGCCTTTTACACAGTCTTCGCTAAAAAAAACTCCCTCCTACACTAGTATCAAGAATGGTTTTAGTACTTGAGGATAAACCGTTATAAAACAATTGTACCTGTAACCAATCTTGATAGCCGTGCTGAGGGCACTTCCTTAACATCTCGTTGTAATGCTCCCATGCTTTTGTCTAGTTATTCTCCATCGAGATGGCAGAATGTCCAAATCTTCATTCTCAGCTTTGTAGTTTTTGCTAGGGGAAAAACTTGGTCAAGAAGGCTTGGGCTAACTTGTACCATGAAGATATGCTACCCGACTTCAAGAATTCGAGCTAGTCCTTTGTTTTATCCTGTAATCAAAAGGGAAAAAGTCTCAGTCTAATGGCATTAGGAGAAATCCCATTTAACTTTACTATTCCACAGATCTCCAGAAAAGACCTGAGATGTGAGTGTTGGTCTTATGAAGGATGCCCCTTGAATGAGTTGTCCCACGCCATCTGAATCAACCTTGTCTTTAACTCAAAATTATTCTTCATGATGCGAGCATACACAATCTCGGAATGATCCATCGGGAATATGGGTTGAAAGTAGTCACGGATTGGCTTCCTCTCCTCTTTGTTACGCTCCGCCATAGTGATTTGGGCTTCTCTCCTTATCTTCCTGCAAATTCTGTTAATTTCTGGATCTAAAGGCAAAAGATTAGCCTCCTTATCACTACGCATATAATGGATCAGCCTCCTTAGAAAAACAAACCAAACAAAAAAAAAATAAACACAAACAAAAATAAAAGCAACTAAAAAGCAACAAACAAAAATATGTACAAAATATATACAAATACTCCTAAACTAACTCCTCCTACTTTCTTCTCAATATTAACCAACTAAAAAGAATGTCGTCACTTCCTCGGCAACGACGCCAAAAACTTGATCAGGTGTAAAGCACGCAAACGCACATGATCTAAGTAATAATAAAACGACACAAGAGTATTGAGTATCATGTCTCAAGGGAAATGTGATTGAAGTTCTTTTTAGCTAATTAACTACTAAGAATAGTCGAAATTGAACTTATTTAGGAAAAATAGCTAACGGAAGATGCTTGGAAAATAAACTAATTAAAAAGAAATTAAAAAATAGAGAGATACCAATTAACGGGAATCCGACACTCATAGGTTGCTTTTATGAGAATTTTAACCCGCCATTTAATTACGCATTGCCAATTTCATAGACCTAGAGCCAAACCGGTCGAAATCTCCAATCGGTCTCATTCGAACACGCTTAACTAATTGCTTACCTAAGTGTCCTTAGCGTTAATTTATTAGCTAATTAAGATTAAGCTTGCTCATATTATGCCTCACCCTTCAATTGTTGCTCCTATGTCACTTCGACAATCTAAGGGTGTTAATTGGACTAAGTCTACCCTAAACATCCTCTGTGGAGCTCAATTCAGGACTAATTCAGCATACTAATGGACAGTTAATATGAAGCATTAAGCACAATCCAACTAAATGAAATATAACAAGTAAATCAAATGGCTAAAGTCTTAATTACAACATACAAGCAAACCTAAACATGCTTTAATCCCCTAAATACAAAACTAGCTCAACATAGTTCAAAAACAAAGCAAAATCCTCTATATTATAGCAAATAGATACATAAAACGAGAGAAGAAAATAGATACAAGACCCGTCGACGTCGAAATCACGACTTTTGCCTTGAAACCCACACTCCTGAGCCTTGAACTCTGCTCTCGAACACCTCCAATCAGCATCTATAGGTCCCAAAAGGGTAGGGAATCGAAATTGGGGTCTAAAACTCTAAATGGCCTCCCCTAATTCGAAAAGAAAACAATGAATATAAAGGACTGCATTGCGATAGCGTTGCAATGCTATTCAAAATGACGACGTTTCTTCAATTATACAGCTACAGTGTTTCAATGCTATTAGTAGCGTTGCAATGCTTCGAACAGAGCTCCACATCCCAAATCCTTTCTAGCATTGCAACGCGACAGGGTAGCATTGCAACACTAGCTCTCGGGTTTGCACCACGTATTTGGACTTACAATGCCATTTTAAGGGTTGCAACGCTGTCCTCTCAGCCCCAATGACTTGTGCTTCAACTCTTCTTCTACTTAGCTCCTCCAAATAGGTTAAGTATATATGGTAGGAGATTTGTATGAGATTCAAATAATATTTATTTTAATATATTAGATATTAAAATATAATATTTTAATTATGGCAAAGATTTTCCCTAGGTCTCTATAAATAGGACCCTTAGGTTGAGTCATTAGATACATGTTCTCCTATATAGAGAATTAGAGAATTCTCTAGACATCTCCTTAATAGATCAAAATTAGAGAATTCTCTTTAAACCCTTTTCTCTCCAATCTCTTGTAGATTTTCTTCCAAGAGGCTCCCACAAGCCTTGTTCCTGTGTTCGAGTCATAACTAGGAAGACTTTATGGACGAGATAAAGACTTGCCTGAAATTTCTCCATATTATCTTAAAAATATGTTTTGCTTAACCTAAAATTATTTTTCGTTTAATTTTAAAATAAAATCAAAATGAATTCCAACGCTTCTGCTGTGGGTTTAATTTGATTATTCCCTTCACATTTTACCTTGGCCAAGGTCCAAATGGGCCTTGGCCACATTGGCCTAGGGGGTCAGCCTTTTAGGCTAGGCCTTGGCCTACTTCGCCTCTTGGGGGTTGGCCCTTTGGCCTTAACCTCATCGGCCAAGGGGGTTGCCCTTTTGGACCTTGGCCTCCTCAGTCTATGGTAACCCCCTTGGGTGGTCAACTTTTTGACCTTAGCCTTTTTGGCCATGGTTGATCCCTTTGGGGGCAACCTTTTGGCCTTGTCCTCCTCAGCCTAGCCTTAGCCTCTTTGGCCATGGCTGATCCCTTTGGGAGTTAACTTTTTGGCCTTAGCTTCTTTGACCATGGTTGATCCCCTTGGAGGTCAACCTTTTGGCATTGGCCTCATCAGGCTATGGTGACCCCCTCGGAGGTCAACTTTTTGGCCTTAGCCTCTTTGGTCATGGTAGATCCCTTTGGGGGTCAACCTTTTGGCCTTTGACTTCTTTGGTCATAGTTCATAAATCCACCCTTAATAGTTGCCCCTAATTCTTGAGTTGAGAGTCACTCCGGGTTGAGATTTCAAGCATTATTTTTTGCCATCTACCTTTGTGGTCTATCTTGTAACTAGGCCTTAAGGCGTTTGATTTGTAGCACTTAAGGCATTTGAACATTGGCACCTAAGGCTTTGAATTACTAACACCTGCGGTGTTTGGTTAATAACACATAAGGCATTTGATCGCTACCGCTTGTTTGACTAACACTTGAAACGTTTGGTTATCACTAACACCTAACGTGTTTGATCACTAAAGCTTGAAGTGTTTGATCATCACTTATACCTGAAGTGTTTGTTGACTACTGACACCCAAAGTCCTTGATCACTAACACTTGAAGTGTTTGGTTATCACTTACACTTGAAGTGTTTTCTAACCACTAACACTTGAAGTGCTTGTTGACCACTAACACTTAAAGTGTTTGATCACTAACACTTGAAGCGTTTGGTCATCTCTTACACTTGAAGTCTTTGCTGACCACTAACACCTAAAGTATTTGATCACCATTAAAACTTGAAGTGTTTGTTGACCATTAGCACCTAAAGTGTTTGGTCGTCACTAACACCTAAAGTGCTTGATCACTAACACTTGAAGTGTTTGGTCATCACTAATAATTGAAGTGTTTGTTGATTACTAACACCTACAGTGTTTGATCCCTAACACTTGAAGTGTTTGATCATTACTAACACATGAAGTGTTTGACCACTAACACTTTGTGCATTTAACCAATAACACATGTGGAGTCTTGCTTTTTTTTTTTTGCTATCTTCTTCTATCCTTACCCCCACTCATGCTTGTTTGTTATAATTTTATTATAACATACTGCTTTAGTAGCCTTATGAAGAGCGACCTTTATTGAATAAAAACTGAAATCTTGAAGTAGAAAAGTAATAATTGTTCATTCCTTTGCAAAAGAAACTACTAAAATAAAGTTTCAAGTGGTCGACATTCCAAAGATGTGACGTTGCTTTTCCGTCCAAGTCAGTTAAGATGCAGGTGCTTAGTTGGAGTATCTTGGGGGTGCCAAAGTTAGCAAGTCATCTTTAACCTTTCTCCCATCGCGGCGAACTGGACCTCTTATTCCTAGTGGTTGATTAATTACATGTATGAATTTTACTTCCTTCATAGTTGTGAAGTAACATTTTTTTGATGTTTGCTGCTTGCCTTGCACTGTGCTAATACCACTAGGAGTCAAAAATTTCATAATTTTTTGATATGTGGATAGTATTGCCTTTAATTTATGATGAGTTGGTCATCCCAAGATTGCGTTGTAGACAGGCTTATAGTCTACTACTAGAAACTTCACTATCATCATTACACAAGTGGTCGTATCATCGAAGGTCATTGCTAGCTCAATGCTACCTTCAAAAAACATTATTTTCCCACCAAATCCCATTAAGGGAGTAGAGCTATTCTTCAAGTATTCTCGTCCCAACTTCATAGCATTGAATGCGTTATGAGAGAGTATGTCGGTCGAACTTCCTCCATCTACTAAGATGCGCCTAACTTTGATATTCGTCATTGTTAGTGATACCGCCAACACGTCGTTATGGGGCTGATGTAAGTGTGCCGCTTCATCTTCGATGAAGTTGATGGATGACCTGATTAGGGTAGTTGAGAAGATTTCCCAAACTTCAAGAATAATTTGGGCCTCACGTGCTTTCATTTTTCGCTTCCTCCTAGATTTTCCTCTACTAGTCTACCAAATATGGTTCTGATCTTCTGCGGAAGAGGTGTATTGTCACCTCCTTGATCTATGTCTCTTTGCTCTTGACCTACTCCTTGATTGTTTTTTTCTCCCACGCACTCTTTCAGCTACTCTCTTTGGTGAATGCCTCGATAGTCTCCTTCAAGTCATAGAAAATGACGGTAGAGTGCCCATGGACTCTGTGGAAGAGAAAGTTCTTGTCCTTGTTTTTCTGATGTGACCTAGCTTTCAGCTTGGCTAGCCATTTCAACAAGTTCTTATATTGAATCTCCATTAGGATTTGTTCAACTAGTACAATGGTGGGAGTGTAGCGTTCAAACTTCCTAGGAACAAGTCCTTGGCTCATTGATCGATCTGGTCTATCCTCTAATCTCTTATTCTTGGCTTCATGTCGTTCCTCTTCACTTTAGCTTCTTCTCTTGTGGTGGTCTAGATGATTGCCTTTGTCATCAGGTGCGTGCCACGAACGAAGAAGTTTGCCTGCACTCATGTATTTTTGAGCTCTAGAGAGGAGCTCTATGTAAGTGGTAGACGCTATCTTCCCTAGTGACCGTAGAAAGTTCTCATCTCTGAGTCTTGTAACAATAGCGGTGAGTGCATCTCCATTTGTGTAGCTCTCTATTTGAAGTGCTTCACTATTGAATCGGGAGACGTACTCTCGTAGCGTCTCATTCTTCCATTGATTGTAAAAAAATATGCAGGAGGTTTCTTTTGATCTTGTCCTCCTAGAAATTGAGTGACAAATGCACGGGCTAATTCCCAGAAGGAAGATATAAATTTCCTCTTTAATTATCGGAACCACTTCCAGGCAGGCCCTGTAAGAGTGAATGAAAAGGATAGACACTTAATGGCGCCTTGGACTCCATGGAGTTCCATCCATGACCGAAACGTGTCAAGGTGCTCCATTAGATCCTTCGATCCATCATAGGCCTTCATCGTTGGTAGTTTGAATTTTGGAGGGACTTCCTCTTGCATTATCTCGTCAATGAAAGATAGGTCCACTTGTTTGAAGAGGTTCTCTAAGTTCAACCTATCGTTTTCCTGTACCCTTTTCATATCGCCTAAATGGCTTTGGATCCTCTATAACTCATGTGCCCAAGGTCAACTTTCCCCTTCTTCTTTGAGTTCTCTCTTCTTTCAGTTAATCAGATATCGTAGGTCTAACCCTAAGTTAGTGTCTTCTGGTTTGTCGATTCTCCTTGTCTCCGAGGGAATGCGACGTGTGTGCTCGCCTCGTGATACATTCTGGCATTCACTATGGTAAGCAGTCCTTGTGCCAAATCAGTGTGACACCGGCATTTGGTATTCTGGTTGAATTAACCTTCGATCATTTCACCTAAATCTAGCTTCTCGATTGGAGGTAGGTGTTGGATCTTCGACTCACCTTATCCTTCAATCGTTGAGCCCTTACATTTTGTTGGATCTCAGATGAAAGGAGTTCGATTTTCAGCCACTGACAATCGTTCTTGATCAGGTCTATCCTCTGGTCTTCTGCCTTTTGGTTGGTCCTGAGGATCCTTGGTCAATATCTCGGCGATCATATTCGATCGTTGTAGAAGTTCCAAGATTTGAGCCAAACTCCAATATAGTCTTACCACTTTTTCTTGGAGTGGGGTATACTTATCTTTTAGTTTTTTCTTCTTCGGTATAGTCATGTGGGCTCCATTGGATGATGGATTGCCTCATTCTGGACACTTTTCCCCGTGTTGCTACACACCTAGGATGTTGCTCTCAGTTGAATTCTCCCCCTTCCACAACCCGATTATTTTTGCTTACTTGCTCATGATTCCTAATTTACGATTTCTAGTAGAGCACAATTAGTCGATTTTCAGCACAGAGAATGCCAACTGTTGTTTCCTGAATTTGGTTTAATGGTAAATTTATACAGGATTGGGAACCAATGCATGCCCTGTAAAGAGGAGTGAGGATTACACACCAGTGTGGTACTGAGCCACCTACACTCTGAAGATCAAGTAAGTAAATTGTTATTGGCAAATAGCTCAAACTAGAAAATTTTGGGTGTTGTTTTAGACGTACATTGGCAAATGACCCTTATTGTTTATTTATAAGGTTTGCCAAAGTGAAACCAAAGACGTTTATTAACTCTGCCCTCAATTAGGACTATAGTCTCGGGATTTCGTGATTTAAGGAATTGAGTGGATTCCACCCTATTGAGATGATCATATTGACCTTTTCAAGTTGTCTCTTTCGGCTCCCACTCGGTTGACTATTTCTGGCTTGACAAGCCCCAAGTTTCTGTCCGTTAGGCATCTCCCTTTTGCCTTGACCAAGGTCCAAATGAACCTTGGCTTCATTGGCCTAAGGGTCAACCTTTGGGGCTAGGCCTTGGCCTACTTTGGGGGTCGGCCCTTTGGTCTTGGCCTCATTGGGGGTCGCCCCTTTGGACCTTGGCCAAGGTCTTCGGGCCTTGGCCTGCTCAGCCTAGGGTGATCCCCTTGAGGGCCAACCTTTTGGCCTTGGACTTTGTTGGCCATAGTTGATAAATGCACCCTCAAGAAAAAGTATGAGAACTAAATTTAGACATTTGAAAGTACATGAGTTAAAATTGAACAAGTCTTAAAGTACAAAAACTAAAACCATATTTTAACCTAAAATGTATTAGTCAAATATCACTTATATATCTTTTTTATTCATTGATATAACAAATCAATGATAGACCGAATAACAAATGACTATGCAAACAATCACTTGTATAAAAAGAAAGTTAAATACGATAGATTTTTTATTTTTAATCAATTGATATGGTAAATCGATGCCAGGACTTTTTTCTATGGTCGATCTATATTTTTAGACTCAAAGTTAGGTTATTAAGTGAGCATTCAAGAAAATTGAGAACTATTAGAATTTTTGATTTTGTGTTATAATATAGTATTATAGTGCACTATTAATATTCCAACAAATTTTGCTAATTGTGGCATGAAAAATACATAGTTGTGCAAGATTTAAGAACCTAGATACCCTTATTTTTTAGCTCTTTGTCTTTTAATGTTTGACTAACCTTTCATAATATTTTTTTTGTCGTGAATATTGTTGGGATTTATACTGTAAAGACTCGTAATTAATGTTTTATTATTTAATAATTTCAATTATTTTATTTGCAATTACATGAAAAATCCTTGGTTATTAGTGTAATCTTGAATAGTATGTGGTTGACATACAAGAGGATCATGTTCAAGAAATAACCTAAAGTGTCTATAGTATATGGATAAGTTTATGTGTCTTATCCTGGTAACACTATTGATACAGTCTTGTAACATTTACAAATAATTTGTGGAGGATATCATATACAATGAGTTTGTATAAGACTGGACCGTGAAATGTTTAATGTCTTTTTATAGATCCATTAATTTAGAAGATTAATATTTCACAAGATTATCATATGCAACTCGATCTTAATCATGAGTGAGCTATGAACCCATACCTGTGAGTAAGAGTGTGCACGATTCAATTTTATCTTATTTTGGCCAGGATTGGTGATCGAACCGAACACGTTGGTTTTGAAGTGTCATAAACTGAGCAACCGATGTTTTCTTCGATTTTGGATAAAAATTGAACTATCGATTTTGGCTCCAACCGTTTCGATTCGATTTTTAATCGACTTTTACTTTCACGTTTTATCCAGAAGACAGAGTGAGAGAAAGAGAAAAAAGGTGAGTAGCAAGGAGATGAGGGCAAATGGAAGTGGTAGCGACAAGGCGAAGTAAGTGACGATGTCGAAGGATGAGGTAACAACGATGAGAAATAGAAAAAGTATGCAATAGAGTTTGAGAGATGATCAATGATTTTAAAGTGACGGCTTGTGATCCAAGAGAGGTAGTGTGGTAGATGGTTGAGAGAGTGAGACATCGGCAGTGGTAGGGGCAAAGATGGAGTGGAAAAAGAGAGGAAAAGAAGAAGATGAGACAGATATGTAGAGGAAAATGGGAGAAAAAGGCAAAAAGGAGACAGTGAGAAGGGGAGTGGCCATAGAGGGAAAGAGAATGTAACGCCTAACATCTTTTAAACTAAATTAACCCTTGATTTTAAGTAATTTTGGAGTTAAAATTTTGGTTCATTTGGTTGTTGGGTTAATTTGGAATTTGGGAGAGGCATAATGGGAAGGAAATGGTTGGTTTGAGGGTAAGTTTGGAAGCTGGAAAAAAGAAATTAAAAAAAAAAAGAAGAAAATCATTTTTTTGTTTCCTTTTCTGCCTCTTTTTCCCCGAAAAC
Organism: Trichosanthes truncata; assembly: GCA_033996785.1. Lineage (NCBI taxonomy): Eukaryota > Viridiplantae > Streptophyta > Magnoliopsida > Cucurbitales > Cucurbitaceae > Trichosanthes > Trichosanthes truncata. Next base: position 26,576,215 of record JAWPNB010000004.1, on the reverse strand, counting down.
CCCCATCCCCACTCTTTCTTCTTCTTCTTCTTCTTTTTATTATGCTTCTTCGTCTCTTTCCACCGACAGCAGGCCCACGCTGCAGTTCGACTCACCGCGCAGCCCATGCCGCTCCGCTGCTCTACCACACACCAGCACGCACGCCTCCAACTCTCACCACAAGCCACTCCGAAGCAGTCTCTGTAGTTGATCGCTTCACCTCTACGCATCCTTGTTGCTGATCACCATTGCTAAAGCACGGACGCCAGATCCACCGCTTGCTGGACCGCTGTGCGCCACGCCCCTACCCTTTTGCTTCAGATCTGCCTCCCCGAATTCGTTTTCTCACTCCCTCACGTTTGGACAGCAACATGTGTGGCATTTTGGGGACGTTTTTTAACAAGCCCAGTGTTCGTACAACTGTGTACAACCCCGAATTGGAGTGGGTAAGTGTTTCGGTATTGATTCAAGGTGGTTTTTGATTTTTAAAGGGGATTTATGGTGTTGTTTTGGTGTTCAGAAGCTAACCTTTTGTTCGTCGGACTTAATTTGAGAATGCCCATAACCTTTGGGTCATAGATTTGCAAAATGGAGCTTATTTGGAGTCAAACCAGCAAAAATTGAGGTTTGCATTTGGTGAGATTAAGTTGGTAATGCTCTAATTAACCCTTTTGGCTTCAATTTAGAAGTTGAATTATAGGTCCTAATGTTGGATCGGTATAACAACCCTAGAGGGGGGGGTGAATATGGTTTAATAAAACTTTTTCCTAAGTATGCACAAATAATCTAATTATCAAACTTTTATAAACAAATAAAAAGGAAAATTAATGCAATAAGCAAAGTATGAAAAAATTAATTCAATCTAACACAATAAACAATTAAGAACAAATTAAAGCATGCAATCAATTACTACAATTAATTTGCAAAAGTAAATGAGAAAGAGTTAGAGATGATGACATCGTAATTTTATAGTGGTTCGGTCAAACTCGACCTACTCCACCCCCCAAGCGACTCTTGGAAATTTGAATAAAAACTTTATCGACTCTTTCCACGGATTAGAGCTCAACCGCTACAATGCTCTTTTTACGAGTTTAAGAGCAAACTCGATCATTTCCACGGGTTAGAATCAAACCGTTACAAAGTTTGAAGAAAATAAAGAACACACTTAAGAACTCCCTTGATAGAGTAGATTTGTAAATTTAACTCTCACAGATCAATCCTCACAACACAATAATTCTCTCTCAAGAATAAGATGAAAAGAAAAAATTTAGAGCTTGGAGAGAGAAACAATGGGGGCTTTTTGAGATTTTTAGAGGATTGAAAATTGTAAAACTTGTTGTATAATTTTTGGAGAAAAAGATGGTATAAAAAGAGAGGGAAAAGAGGTAAAAATCAAAATTTAATTTGAACAATTGGATTGTGGTAAAAGTGAAATGAATGGTGGAGATTAAAAGAAAATAAAAAGTAAAAAGTAAATAATAAATAAAAGATATAATATATATATATATATATATATATATTTAAAAAGGTGACCAACGGTCAATTTTTTTTTAATTTTAAAAACAGCCTGCTGGCAGCATTAAATGCTGTAAGTAATTTTTTTTTATTTATTTTAAAAACCGTTAGACACATAGAAAAATAATATATAATAATATAATTTTTCTTTTTTCTTTTTAACAAAACAAAAAGCCACCATGTGTCACTTCCTCATAGTTCCACTGTCACTCTCTGGATGGTCCACATTGCTTATTTGACTGCCACGTCATCGCGTCGGGAATTTTCCATTCAAATTTGTTTTGGCCATAACTTCTTCATTTTAACTCCAATTTGAGTGATTCAAGAGGCGTTGGAATCGTTATTCCAAGCTCTACGCTATGGACACTTCAAAATACTAAAATTATTAGGAATTAATAGCAGGTTTGTTATCATCAAAATATTAATTAATTAATTAATTAATTAAAATTAATTAATTTTAGATTAAGGGCCAAAAAGCCAACACCTAATTCTTGGAACACTCATATGTGTAGTTTGGCTAGTTGGCCAAGGTGTGAAGGCGATTTTGGGATGAAAAATAGAGTGGATGATGCTTCTGAATGCTCTAGCGTAAGTTTTAAATTTGCAAGCACTTAAATCTTCAATTTGGGTGTTTAAATTATTGAATGTTATTCGAAACTTTTCAGGTGGGCAAAAGCTTTTATAAATAGGGCCGAGGTTGCCTCGTAGTCATTTTTTTTAACTAGCCAATTGGACTAAACCCCTTTAAGATTTTGAATAAGATTGTTGTATGTATTTTTCCTTTCGAGTTTTCTGAATGAGTAAGCATGCTTAAATTTGTGTATGTGGAATACGTGGTTGTTGCCTAACTATTCTGAGTTTTTCTTGAGCTTAAGTTGCCTAAACATGTATTATAATGGTATTAGGAGTTTAACTTTTGGAGTGCTAGGACTATCGATTGCTAGTATGATATTCAAGGGGTTTGGGTCGTGTGTTATGCTTTCTGTAAGTAACTTGTTAGAGCTTGGTTATAGAGATGAGCCTTGGAATGCATGAATGGCTTTGTTTGTAGGTTCTCTATAAGCATGAATGTATCGATAATTGTTTTAAACTGAACAAACATAAGTGTTTAGGCTGTCTAAGATGTTTGGTTAGCTACATAATGCAGATTTCTTGAGCTATTAGAACGAATGGTTAAGCAAGGTCTATTGGGATTTATGCCTTAAAGCCTTGTAATTAATGATTTATTTAATATTTAATAATTATTTTAATTATTTTACTTGCAATATAATATTATCCAGTATATGAAAAATCCAAGGTTATTAGTGTAATCTTGAACAGTATGTGGTTGACATATGGGAGGATCGTGTTGAAGAAATAACCTAAAAGGTCATAGTATATGGGTAAGGTTGGGTGCCTTATCCTGGTAACACTATTGATATGACCCACTTTGTAATAGTTACAAATGATTTGATCCAAATCATTCATGTAGAGACATGTGAGTGGGGATATCTTATACAATGAGTTTATATAAGACTCGACCACAAAATATTTAATCTCTTTATAAATTCGTTAATTGAGAAGATTAATATTTCATCAGGATGATCATATGAGACTCAATCTTAATCCTGAGTGAGTTATGAACTCTTGCCTATGAGGGCTTGTCCTTTGATTTGCATTGGTGAGAGTGGCTTTTGTGCTAATTCAATATGTCTACCATTTTGGGGACTTGACCAAATAGGGAGCTGGGAACATAACCTCACAAGAAGGAATTCACTCCTTCCCATATAGGGTAAATAGATGGGTAGTTCCCTTAAGTGCTGATTTCAGAACTTGAACAATGGGGCCCCACCCTCTCATTGGCCGGAGAGGGACTTAGTTTATAATTAGATTATAACCAGATTGTTCATTAGAGGATCAGTGGTACTTAAGATGCAAGATGTAATTATAGGGATAAAACAAACTTTTGGCCTAGTTGTAATTACGAACAACTCGTGAAAGATCGACTTGCATGTAGTGATTATATCTATGAACACAACTTGTCCTATAGTGCATAAGAGTGCAACTCTAGGTCTATAGTGGAGTGACCTATAGATAATGAATGAAAATTAATTAATTAAAAAGTTTAATTAATTGATTTTGTACCATTGGAGCTTATAATCTGTAGGTCCATAAGGTCTCATTGCTAGTTCATAGTAACACTAAAAAGATCAATTTAGTTGAAATAAAAATTTGAAATGTTCAAATTAATATTTAATTTGAAGTGTTCAAATTAATATTTAATATATTAGATATATTAAATATAAAAGAGGAAAATATATTTATTGTATTTGATACATTAAATATTAAAATAATTAATGTATATTAGATACATTAAAGAAAAGATATTTATAAAATTTGAATAAGATTCAAATAAATAAATATCGTAGGAGATTTGAATGAGATTCAAATAAGTATAAGATATATTTTAATATATTAGATATTAAAATATAATATTTTAATTATGGCAAAGATTTGCCATTGGTCTCTATAAATAAGACCCTTGGGTTGACTCATTACATACAACACACATCTACTCAATAGAGAACTAGAGAATTCTCTTTAGACCCTTTCCTCTTCAATCTCTTATGGATTTTCTTTCAACAGGCTCCCATAAGTCTTGGTCCTATGTTTGAGTCATAGCCAGGAAGACTTTATGGAGGAGATAAAGATCCGTCAGAAATATCTCCATATTTACTCCAAGTAAGTTTACTTAATCTTATTTTTTTAGTTTAATTTAAAATAAAATCAAAGATGATCCAATGTTTCCGTTGTTGAGTGAAACGTTCATTTCTACAAGGTCTACTTGAGGTGTTGGGGTGTTTAGCCGAGCATGGAATGCCTGAAACACTTGAATGGTTGGATGGGGTTAGTTCTCTTGGGATGTTGGATGAGTTGACTGTGTGCATGATGCTGGAGTTGTTGGATTGGGCAAGTTGGCTACTTAGAATGCCTTAGAAGTATATAGTGTTTAGGTTTCATGTGTTCAGAATGGTGCAGATGACTAGGCATGTTTAACATGTTTTAGACGGGTCCGAATGTGAGTGGAAGGATGATAAAGGACTTGTCGAAGGTCCTATCAAGATTAAATTTATGAAATCGGACCTCTAAATATTTTGCAATAATAGTGGCCAGGGTCATCCACAGAGATTGGAGTTCTTAGAGTAATTAAGTACTACAGTTAATTATGCCTAATTTTATTTAGAGAAACAAACTTTGGAGTGATAAGAAGAAATAAAATCTAAACTACTATTTACAAGGTTTGAATCCAATTTTTGAGAAACATAATGGTTGATTAAATCAAACACAACTTTGTAGATAAAGAATTGATTTCATGCGATTAATCTTAAGCCAAGAATTACTAAGTGATCAATATCCTCTCTCGAGCTCAATTGAACTCATGCCTAATAATAAATCAACCTCTCGATCTATTTCTATTACTAAACATGGCATTAGACAATTCTCTTAAGGCTTGTAGAATTAATATACTCACTATCGTGCAATAAACTAAATCTAGTCATGCATTTATTGTTCTATAGATAAATTTACTTTCTCAAGCTAAATTTAGTTAAACATGCAAAACCATGGCCAAAGGTTTAAGCAATAAAAATTGAGATGCATAAAAGATGTAAATACAATCATTCAATTACATAATCAGCAAAAGTCTAAAACACACAACCATTCTTTTCTAAATACAGAGATAAACATTATTATAGTCCATAACAAAACTCCTAAAAACAAAAAGAAAAGTAAAGGGAAAAGAGAATAAACTAAGGTCGCGTGCCACACTCGTCCCCGTTGTGAAGCCCACGATCTTGAGCCTTGAGTCTCCTCCTTAGCTCTCCAAAGGGCTCCTCTAAGCCCTTAGACAGTGTATGAATCGATTTAGGATTTTGGTCTCTAAAAAATGACTCCCTTTGCTAGAATGAAAAATTCCCTTTTATAGAGTCGAGACAACATTGCAACGTTGGGGCAACGTTGCAACGTTGTCCCTTCGAATTTTCTAAAGAAGGAAAATATTTGTTTAAGTAGCGTTACAATGCTATGCCTGCGATTTTTCAAGGTTGAAAGGCTCTTCAAATGGCGTTGCTGTTAGGATTTATGCCCTAAAGCCTTGTAATTAGTTAATTATTTAATAATTAATAATAATTTTGATTATTTTATTTGCAATATAATATTATCCATTATATGAAAAATTCAAGGTTATTAGTGCAATCTTGAACAAGATGTGGTTGACATATGGGAGGATCGTGTTTAAGAAATAACCTAAAGAGTCATAGTATATGGATAAGGTTGAGTGCCTTATCCTAGTAACACTATTATACGCCCTACTTTGTAATAGTTACAAATGATTTTATCCAAATCATTCATGTGGAGACATGTGAGTGGGGGTATCTTATACAATGAGTTTGTATAAGACTGGACCCGAAATATTTAATCTCTCTTTATAAATCTGTTAATTGAGAAGATTAATATTTCATCAGGATGATCATATGCGACTCGATCTTGATCCTGAGTGAGTTATGAACTCCTGTCTGTGAGGGCTTGTCCTTTGATTTGCATGGGTGAGTGTGGCTTTTATAGCCGATTCAATATGCCTACCATTTTGGGGACTTGACCAAATAGGGAGTTGGGAACATAATCTCACAAGATGGAATTCGCTCTTTCCCATATAGGGTAAGTAGATGAGTAGTTCCCTTAAGTGCTGATTTTGGGACTTGAACAATGGGGCCCCACCCTCTCGCTGGCCCGAGAGGGACTTAGTTTATAATTAGATTATAAATAGATTGTTCATTAGAGGATCAGTGGTACTTAAGGTGCAAGATGTAATTATAAGGGTAAAACGGATTTTTGACCCAGCTGTAATTACAAACAACTCGTGAAGGATCGACTTGCATGTAGTGATTATATCAATGGACACAACTTGTCCTACAGTGCATAAGAGTGCAACTTTAGGTCTATAGTGGAGTGACCCTAGAGTTAATGAATGAAAATTGATTAATTAAAGAGTTTAATTAATTAATTTTGTATCATTGGAGCTTATAATCTGTAGGTCCATAAGGTCCCCCTGCTAGCTCATAATAACGCTAAAAGATCAATTTAGTTGAAAGAAAAATTTGAAATGTTCAAATTAATATTTAATATATTGATATATTAAATATAAAAGAGGAAAATATATTTATTGTATTTGATACATTAAATATTAAAATTTGAAATGTTCAAATTAATATTTAATATATCATATATATTAAATATAAAAGAGGAAAATATATTTATTGTATTTGATACATTAAATATTAAAATAATTAATGTATATTATATACATTAAATAAAAGATATTTATTAAATTTGAATTGGATTCAAATTAGGAAATAGATGTCATAGGAGAATTTTAAACGGTTTGAATAAGATTCAAATTGGTTAGATAAATATATTTTAATATATTATTTAATTATTTAATTATTTTCCCTAGACCACTATAAATAGGACCCTAGAGGTGAGAAATTGTGCGTTCTTAACAACACACATCTTCTCTAGAGAATTCTCTCTAGACCTCTTCCTCTCCAATCCCTTGTGGATTTTCTTTTAAGAGGCTCCCACAAGCCTTGGTCCTGTGTTCGAGTCATAGCCAGGAAGACTTTGTGGAAGAGATAAAGATTCGCCAGAAGAATCTCCATATTTGGAAGGTATTTATTGCTTAACCCTTGTATTTTAGTTTAATTCTAAATAAATCAAAGACGATTCCTATGCTTCCGCTGTGGGTTTAATTCGATTATTCCTTTCAGTTGCAACGCTATAAGGGGCGTTGCAATGCTATGCCCTCGGGTCCAAATGCCTTGTTGTTCTTATTCAACACTTGAATTCTCAAATATAGCCTTAAGTTGCTCAAATTTGTCTAAATATCTTACAATTCTCCGGTTTTGCTCCAAATGCCCGGTTTTTGAGAAATAAACATAAATATACGTGAAAGCACACAAAATCATAGAAAAACTAAGTCTAAAAATAGCACATTTATGTATGCTATCAAAGGATATTAGTCGTCCTAATTTCTAGCGTGTTTAGGGGGGCTGAATTCTGGATTAAATGGTTGGAGGGTCATATGCCTCTAGCACACATATGGGCTATGGTTAAGTAAAGTTCTTGTTTAGGAATGTCATTGAGCTAGGGCATAAATCCATACTCTAGATTCGCAATTGTGTTCAATGGCGAAAGGTCACAATGTTGCGATTGTTGTTGTTTGTTGATGCGTGGCCCCGAGTTATATGATGCTAATAACTTCTTAAAAAAGAGAGAAGTGGGTTGCCTTGGTTATGGCTAAAAAGTAAGTAGCCATTTGGAATGGTTTGTTAGGATTTGTATTTCGCTTAGATATGTATGAGGCGTAGGTGTTGTGAATGTATGGAAGGGCGTGAGGGTTACTTTTCCTCTTTGCTTGTGCTGATAGGGGGTGATTTCCCCACTGTATGTGCTTATGAACTTCGGGCCAGGTTGTGGCTGTGTATCTGACATGATGGATTACCCTAGAGGTTCTAGAAGCTTTGCGAATGTACAAAAGTCGTTAGACTAGTGCCACCTACCCTAGTATCTCCCCTAGGCGAGTTTGCAACTCTAGGTTGATGTGATGTGAGTATGCACGAGGGTTGCTTTCCCTTTTTGCTTATGCTAGTTTAGGGGGCGATTCCCCCAACCCGTCTAGATTGAGGGTTGCTTTTCTTCTTCGGCGTACTAGCTTAGGGGGCGATTCTCCCATTGTGTGTAGGTTGAGGGTTGCTTTCCTTCATCTAATGTGCTAGCTTAGGGGCGATTCCCCACCGTTCAAGCATGAGGGTTGCTTTCCTTCATTGCTTTGTGCTAGCTAGAGGGGGCGATTCCCCAAGAATGTAGGTGTGAGAGTTGCTTTCTTTCACTGCCTTAGTCAAACTAAGTTACATGACTCGCAAGTAGTGCTCGAGACAATACCATATAAGGGTGGACTTGGGGTAGGGTGTGCGAACTTTAGCTAGCTGGGCGGTGAGTTGAGGTTAAGTAGGAGCCGTGCATGCCAAGGAAACTTTTATGATGTGATTATGAGTTTTGGACCCTTAAGTTGGCTACTTACTAAGTATGTTTATACTCACTCTTGTTACTTTGTTTGTGTCTTTGCAGATGATGTACAACCTCGAGGCAGGCGACGACAGTGATGACTTAACAAGGCTATGGAGACATCACCGAAGTTCTTTCCTTGTGTTTAGTGTCTAGTTGTGTATCTTTGTTCTGTATTATGTCGTTGGATTGTAAATTTGTAGTTTCTCCTGTTTTTGTGTGTTCAATAGAGTTTTCTTAGTTATCGTGCTTGTTGTGGTCGAACTCAACATGATATTCGTAGTTTGGTGGATGCTGAGTAGTCTCTGAGTCATAGAAATGTTTTTATGTCTCTTTCTATGTTCTTGTAAATTTTGGTTTTCTCATAGTTACGCCATCATGCTGCTGAAATTTGAGGCATGAGAGGGGTAACTAAGTTGTGCTTCCGCGTTTAGTGTGTTCAGAGTTTAAGGTCGTTACAGAGAAAGAGTGAGGGAGATTGATGGTTGATTAAGAGAAAGAGTCACATCAATCTTTAAAAGTGACATCTAGGGTTTAAAAGTGATATTGGACTTTGGGCTTTGGACTGTGGACTTTGGGTATTAACTATTTGATGGTGGGCTGGACTAAAGTTTTTCTTAGGTAATTAAAAAGTTTGGTTTGATGTTTTTTTAAAGGGATAAACTACAAGTCGAATAGAAAATCTCAGTTTTTTAAAAGTTTAAACCGAGAAAATAAATTTTTTATAAAATCCAGACCTAATAAGTCAGTTCGGATCGATTTCTCGATTTTTGTACACCCTACCTATGAGGGCTTGTCCTGTGATTTTCATGGGTGAGAGTGCCTTTTGTAGCCAATTCAATAAGCCTACCATTTTGGAGACTTGACTAAATAGGGAGTTGGGAACATAAGTTTTACAAGATAGAATTCACTCATTCTCATATAGGGTAAGTAGATGAGTAGTTCCCTTAAGTGTTGATTTCGAGACTTGAATAATGGAACCTCACCCTCTCACTGGCTTGAGAGTGACTTAGTTTATGATTGGATCATAAACAGATTGTTCATTAGAGGATCAGTGATACTTGAGGTATAAGATGTAATTACAGGGATCAAATGAACTTTTGACCTAGATGTAATTACAAACAACTCAGGAAAGAACAACTTTCATGTAATGGTCATATCTATGGACACAACTTGTTCTACAATGCATAAAAGTGGAACTCTAGGTCTATAGTCGAGTGACCTAGAATTAATGAATGAAAATTAATTGATTAAAGAGTTTAATTAATTAATTTTGTATCATTAGAGCTTATAATCTGTAGGTCCATAAGGTCCCCATAGTAACATTTAAAGGATCAATTTTGTTAAAAGAAAAAATGTAAATGTTCAAATTTATATTTTATATATTAGATATAAAGAAGGAAAATATATTTATTGTATTTGATAAATTAAATACTAAAGTGAATAATTTGTTAATGTATTGGATACATAAAAGGAAAATATTTATATATAATTTGATGGAGATTCAAATATATTAAATATATATTGTAGGACATTTTGTGTGATTTGAATGAGATTCAAATATGATAAATATATATTTTTTAATATATTAGATATTATAATATATTATTTGATTTTGACAAAGATTCTATACTAAGTGCCTATAAATAGGACTCTTGAGTTAAAACCCAAAAGAGATCTCCTCTATAGAGAAAATTAAAAATTCTCTAGCTCCCAGTTCTGTTTCTTTCAAAAAGATTTCCACAAGTCTTGATCATATATTCAAGTCACAGTGAAGATCTGTGATGATTCGATTCACTAGAACACAAGGAGTCTTAAAGATCTGGTAGAACTTTTTCCATATACTTCAAAGGTATGTTTGCTTAACTTCAATTTTTTGTTTAATTCTAAATGATTCAAAGCTAATTCTCAAATTGATTTCTAAATTGTCTAGAAATCATAGCATTCTGTCACAAGGTGAATTGTTCATTCCTATCAAATATGTACTATACTAATTATCAATATTTGTTGTAATTTTTCATAAGTTTAATGTGGTCTTGATGACCTCTACGATAGTTTATGTAGCAGTTTCTACCTTTCATAAATATTTCCTATCAAATTATGGATATTTTTTGGAGTTAAAATCATCTTGTGATACATTATTTTGATAGAGCTTTTTATTCAAATTGTATTGGCTCTATACTAATTTTGTCTCTACCATATTGATGGGGCCTCTCTATATTTAGTTATATGAATCTACATTTAATTGTAAAACAACTATGTAATATTTAGTGTGTTTACTAAATCGTAATGAAAATGGGTTGCAATCGTAATGGAAATCAATGATAATGCAATTAATCGTAATGGGAATGAGATTCCTTTGATTGTGTTTACTTGAAATCATAATTAGAATTCCATTGGTGTTGTTTATTTACATTTGGAATTTGAATGAAATAAGTATGGTTACCATAATGCCCTTTTAAATTTCTAATTAATTAAAATGCAGCAACTATGCTACCAAAATTAAAACGTCATTTTTTTAAAATTTTTATTTACTTATTAGTTTTATTTACTTATTTAAATTTTATAGTTGAAAAAAATTTAATACATAAATTATAGGATTTTAAAAAATAAAATAGTAATTATCTTAAATTTCACTCATCTAATCCAAATTTCAATTTGAAAAAACACATAATCTAGACATAAATACTTATAAAAAACTCTACATTTATTTTAATTTAATAAAAGAATATTATTTAATTTATTTTAAAATGATATTTTTGTAACAGACAAAACCAAAAATCACGTAGAGAAAAAAAATGATTCTTTTCGCAAATGTGGAAAGAAATGACCAAAAATCACACATAAAACACAAAAACAGATCCTTGTATCGCAAATATTGTCTGGCCAAAACTCACGAATGCAAACTCGATATCGATCTTATCTAAATTTCAATCTTGATTTGGATAAAAACACTAAGTCGTTCTCACAGATATGGCATGGCCAAAACTTGCTTATAGAAAAATATCGATCTCGATATCAATCTCATCTAAATATCAACCTCGATCTGGATATCGATCTTAGTTCTCGTAAATAGATCTAGATATTGAAATATGGCCAAAAATCTTGCAAATAGATCTAGATATTGATGATATAATGTGTGTTTACTGCTTTTTATTGACCAAGAAGGAATAAGGAAGGAGAAAGAAAGAGAAAGGGCAAAGGATGGAAAGTAAGCCAAAAAGATGAGGTGGGTCTCACATAATATTGAATGTTGCCTTGACACGCACGACTCCTACTGGTATCATCTTAAAGATTGAATACCCCTTTGAGTGTAATGGGATTACGGGTACGGATTACATGGGCCCCACGATTGATTCCTATTACAAGATGCGATAAATGCAATCAATCGGTATAATGTGGGACCCACCATTTTAGATTTCCATTGATTGATTACAATTGCAGAGACGTAAACACACCCTTAGTATAATTTTTGCAATTTATTACTGGTATCATCTTAAAGATGTCATTCGTCAATCCTAGCACAAATCCTTTAGTCTTCCTTTTGTGTCAACTAAACTTGAAGCATAGCAAGAAAAATACTCAAACTCGTACCCATACCCTACTAATTTCGTGTTAAATTTTGACCATCATTGAGAAATATTTTTCGTATATATTTCTTTAAACTTTAACTAAGCTATTTTGCTTCACTTATTTTTAGTTCAACAATGGTAGGAGTGAAAAATCAAACTGTATCAAGTTTTTAAATGATAATATGTGCACTATTGAGCTATGCTCAAATTTTCTATTTAGCCTCACTTACATTAAAGCACCACTGAGTAGTCTAATATAGTATGCAGGGTCGGACAGTAATGTAGACGAGGGGGCCATGCCCCCCTTTTGCTTTCTAATTTTGATTACTTTTTTTTGAAATTGTGATTGTTTTCTCATCATTTCTCTACAATAGATTTCATCTTTCCTAAGAAAACATTTGAATTCTTAGTCAAATTCCAAAAATAAAAACAAGTTTTTGAAAACATAGGTAAAAAGTAGATAACAAAACAAAGAAACCTATAGGTGGTGAAAGGATCTAATTATCTACTAAAATGTTAAAATAAGTTGTATAAACTTAATTAATAAATATTTAAATTATTTATCGAATGAAATGGTGAATTAAAAAGTAAAATAATTCAAGAGAGACAACACAAGACGTTTTTAACGTGGTTCGATTTCCCAACCTACTCCACGAGGCCATGCCCAGAGAATAATTAATAAATCAAAGGTTAGTACAATTTACAATCAATATTGACTTTTGCATAAAAGAACTCCCTTCTTAAATCATGTTGGAATAGTTGATCGATTCCTGCTTAGATTGAATCTTTTCAAATACAAGCTCGCCTTGTGTTGTTGACCACCGTTTGAACTCCCTTTAATGGTGAATATGTCTTCTCCCAAGACTTGAAAATATTTCTCACAAATATAAAAAGATTCGCACTTTTACAATTTCACATAAAAACACTCTCTCAACTAGATATTACAACTTTAGAACAATTTAGCGTGAATAAATAAATTTGCTCCACCAATCTTCATGTCTAGCAATGCTCCAATGTCCCATATAAGTGTAGAAAAGGAATGGATAGAATAAGGAATGTTAAAATCCATTGAACCACAATCAACTCAAATGAAATCATAGATCAATCAATTAGGAAGAAATGCCAAAATGAGAATATAGCCGTTAGACACTTACATAAGGCAAACTGAAATACATTCAAATTCAAACATGCTATAATTAAAGAAAAATTAATAAATAGACCTTAAGAGTTTTTGCCAAAAATGCCAATAAATAAAATTCCTTTCAGGTGGAAAGTATTTATAAGCTTAATTTTTAAAAATCAAAAACCAATATCAAATGGTTATCAAATGGAACTTTAATTATTCTTTATTAAAGATAAATATAAAATGAATAATAGTTTTCTTACTTTTGAAAATGTACATGGATTGCTTTGTTCTTTAAATTTTATAAATATCTTCTTAAAACTAATAAATGTATATATATATATTTAAAACTAATAAATGTATATATATATATATATATATATATATATATATATATATATATATATTGTTGTTGCCAAATTTTGGACAGGAGAAATCTCACCTGACCTCCACGTGACAACCACGATGAATTTGTAATTTAGGGGAAGAGGTGACCTGCAAAAGAGAAAAAGCTAGGCACTGATGTGGCATTTGCCACACCAGCTCCGATGCTTAAGTTAGCTAGGAGAATTTGAGTGTAGCAAGCTATAATCTAGAGAATGAGGGTTAAGTTGAACTCCCTTTCTTTGAGTCATAATGACATATTTATAGGACCTTTGTTTTCCATATTCCTTTTTAGATAAGGATATAAAAGGTTTCCCCTTCTATTTAGGAATTGGATTTGAAAATGTTAATCTTATATTGCAAGATTCTCTTGTAATTCCGGTTTATCTCTTTAGTCTAATTTCACCCACAACATTAGCCCCCACTCCCTAGTTAGGATTCGAGATTAGGAGCGTGTGGAGTAATTGTATGGAGCCTGACTTGGGAGTAGCTTATTAAGTTTTGGAGTCATTGTTGACATTTCGAGGTCTGCCTCGAATTATCTCTAGTTATTGTTGTCCATCCTTATGAGGATATTCAGTCTCCTAGAGTGTCGGTTTCTCCATTTGGTTTTAGCTCGTTGTGATCTGTATTGAGCCTTTTAGTCCTGTCTTGTCTTTAATTTCTACGCTTGGTTTTATGTAACCAAATTCTTCTCATTTGTTATTTTCAAAAACCTATCGCGAGACTCATCTCGGATTTTTAGGCTGTTCAGATTAACCAATCAAGTCCCTTTTAGGGACCCAATCAATCTTCTGGGCTTGCGTCCTCCGCACCTAAGCGGAATTTTGCATTCATCACGCTCTGCTTAGCTTTATGAAGCCTGCTTTGTCGTGCTCAATAGGGACCCATCGTGAGATTTTTCTCAGATTTTTGGGTTGCCAAGATCAGTCAACCAAACCCTTTTGTGGTTCAATCAACCTTCTGGGCTGCTTCCTCTGCACCTAAGTGCTTAAGAGTTTTGCATGTTTCATGCTTTAATTGCATGACATGATTGGCCGTATCTTAGAGTAGGCTCTTAGATTTTGGCTTTAATTTACTATATCTGGATCCAGACCCAGACTTTTTCTTCTTATTCTGATGATCGGTCTTGTAGTTCTTCATTTCTTCTTTCTTGTCAACCTTGGTCAGGAGGAAAATTGAATCGAGCTGAACCAATGACACCAAGGACTGGGAGTGTACATGCCACACGTTCCCCAAGTTTCATTGGGCTCCTCGGCCTTGGCCTACACAGAGGCCGAGGATGAGGTTGGTTCATTTTGGCCCAATCTCCTCTTTTATGTAGCCCATATCAAGCCTGGATTTTCTCAGGTCTAAAGGTTTCAGGGTGAGCCTTGGGTCATTGGTAGGATAGCTCGTCCAACCACTTGGGATGACCTTTTGTAGCTTCTTGCTTGCATAAGTGTATTTTTGAATAGGTGGAATCTGGAATGTTCCATCAATTATTCTGCATTCAAAATATAATTTTCATGAATATGATATTTTCTCATATCATATGAAATCACCCTCTAGTTTGAGAGTTAGGCAATTCAATGCAGATGAAATACTGATTTAGCTGAATGAAATATATTCAATCACTTATGTAAGGAAATATTTAATTTAATTAAGTGGTCTACTTTCTTCAATAACTTGTTATGTCATACAAGTAATTTCAAGACCTTTATAACTTCATATAATATTTCTCTATAGATGCTTCATGGTATTTTTAATAACTCATGATGTTTAATTCTCCATTAGAGCATAGAAACTGTTATTTTAATGTTATCATGTTAATGACATTTAAATATTTCAAAAATATAGAGAGCATGTATGAAGATGCTATAACATAGACAAAAGATCATACCAGCATAATTTATGACATGCAGAATTTGGTTATTGAATTTAAATATGGCATTATAAAGTTTCAAGTTTCAAGTTTAAAGTAAACTTATCTGTGATTTTGCAACTTTGCAGAAACCTTTAAAGTTGATGTTTCCAAGGTTGCTTCGTGGTCTTGTTTTTCATATTTAATTGTTTAAACCTTCAATTTCCATATTTTGACATCTTGAGGAGTTCTTGCTTTACAATTCCTCTGTTGATCAATCTTCTTCCATATTGAGTTTCCAAAAATTAGCCTTCTGAATTGAATTAAGAGGTACTGTGGATAATCTTGCCCTTGTCTATTCTGCAGTTTTGTTAATTTGCTCCAATTGGTGTCGAATAAAATGTTCAACATAAATTTGTTTGTCATCAAGCAATATGTCATGTAATCATAGCACTTTTCGTAGCTTCTTCAAGTCAAATTCATAGATTTCTGGGCAAGTCTCTTAGATTAATTCCCAAAACAATTGTGTTAGTGCTGTTCGGAAACTTTCTTCTACTTGGAAATTGAATTTCACCCTTCACTTAAATCAAATGGGCTTTTAATTTGTAAAGCCCAATACAGATTAAGTTCTTTGTGAAAGGTTGTTGTTGCTTAGTGCTTAAAATTCTTTAGTGTCACCAGCTTCTTGTTCACAAATTGACGGAAATTGTATCACTTGCCAAAGCACGCTCATGGTCGCATACACTGCAGGTGGAGGATTGTTGCCTGTTGTCGAAGTGACGTCGTACCTTGGTTCGTGGATTGCATGGATACGTCGGACATATGTCGTGGGTGCCACTGAACGTGGAGTATATCACTGCTATGGTGGAAAATGCCCAGTTGCCGGAAAAATCTTGCATCATCCACAAACACTCGCGCGTCGCTCGACTCCTGGTTCGCAGATAGATAGAGGTTGCATCGTAGTTCTGAGTTGCCGGAGAAGAAGTGTTGCTGGCTGGATCTCCAAGAACTTCTTGTTCCTGGGGGTGCGATTCATTCTTCACGCAAGAGAGAGGAAGAGAGAGAAAATGTGAAAGATGTTTAGGGTTCTCTCTTTTAGTCTTTTTTCTCTATTTCTCCTTTTACTCATTTGTTCTCTTTTTTTAAAAAAAAAAAATAAGCCCCCATATCTTCATAGCTTTGATTTTCTCAACTCATGTATGCAAGGTAGAGCACTCTCGTCCCCACAGACGGCGCCAACTGTTGTTGCCAAATTTTGGACAGGAGAAATCTCACCTGACCTCCACGTGACAACCACGATGAATTTGTAATTTAGGGGAAGAGGTGACCTGCAAAAGAGAAAAAGCTAGGCACTGACGTGGCATTTGCCACACCAGCTCCGATGCTTAAGTTAGCTAGGAGAATTTGAGTGTAGCAAGCTATAATCTAGAGAATGAGGGTTAAGTTGAACTCCCTTTCTTTGAGTCATAATGACATATTTATAGGACCTTTGTTTTCCATATTCCTTTTTAGATAAGGATATAAAAGGTTTCCCCTTCTATTTAGGAATTGGATTTGAAAATGTTAATCTTATATTGCAAGATTCTCTTGTAATTCCGGTTTATCTCTTTAGTCCAATTTCACCCACAACATATATATATATATAGACACACATCAACTCCAAAAAGATTAGTTGCATTGAAATTGATAACATGGAATTCATAATTGCATAAAAGGAGAAGTAGTGGTTGTGGCCTTATTCGACAATTCCCATCTGCCTGGCCTACTATCCCACTTTGAAGAATTCATTAGATTAGATGACGATGTTGTTTCATTATCTAATTCTACTCGCTTGGAATTAGGCTCAAATTTAGGGCCCAAAAGCTGATGGCCTTATGTGTAAAATCTTATTGCAGGATATACATAGGAATAACAGCATGGATGGCCAAAATAAAACAACAATTTTCATAAATGACCAAAAGTATTTTATATTGTAGAAATGACCAAGAACATTTTAAGGGTGTATTTATTAGATTTCTATGGATAAAAATGTCAACCTAAAGATAGTTCAACTCGTTCAGACATGTATCCTTAATAAGTTAGAGGTTCTCTCCCATTCATTTAGTCGTTGATGTTTCGCATTTTCTTCATAAAGCTAACTTCATGGCTTGCATTTTGTTGCTTCCCAAATGATTTTCTCTCGTAAATAGGAGATTTGTGAACGGAGAACGGAGATTTGAGGAGGAGAAAAAATCATGGAAGGAAAGGTAACGAAATTTTTTCATACAAAATGATTCGAAGTTATTGTTGAATGATATATATAAAGTTTTTTTAAAATATATAAAGAGACTGTTTTGATTGACTTTCTAAGTGCTTAAAAAAGTGTTTTCAAGCACTTAGAAAGTCAATCCAAGCAAGCCCAAAATCTACTTCTTCAATGTTGGTAGGTTAAGTCCAAAGTTATTTTTATCCATGGATAATAATTACTTGAGTTTTTAACTCCTAGATTTTTAACTGCTAGATATTTTATATTTGCAATCCAAACGGGCCCTACAACAGAACATAAAAAATACACACCATTTACAGAAATTTTCTAGGCATCCTAGTACCAAATGTTTATTTTTTGATTTAATAGTCTTAAATTGAAAACTTTCTTTTGAAGCAAGAGTGCATACAACTTTTTTCACTTCCATCTTACTTTAAAAAACATGGTTTTCTTTTAAAGATAAATCCAACGACAAGGAATCAATGTCGATGAAATCTATAAACTTAAATACCTTCTTTCTACTACAAAATTCCTTCTTTTAAATTTAACGACAATGAATCAACATTGGGAAATTAAATCAAAAAAAAAAAATCCTCGATTTCGATTTTCTGTTTATTAAACGTAAATTTAGGAGATGACATTTGAAAAAAAAGTAAAGTGGATGCCTTTGCTGTGTAGAGAGAGACGCAAAATCTACTAATGACTTTTTTCAATCTCACTTTGCTTTTGAAATGTTGAGAGAGTGTTTGATTTTCAAGGATATAGGGAGTCTTCTAATCTTTATTTTTTGAATTCTCTCTAAGTTCTTTCTTTGAGATTTTCAACTTACCTTTAAAATCGAGCAAAACTCTTCTATTTATAGAGTTTTTCATAGATAATGTAGGTTTGGACTTAGTTAGCTTTGGACTTAGATTTGGGCTTTATTGGTCTTGGGTCTAACCTTTTGGGTTTGGACTTTATTAGCTTTAGGCTAAATTATCCTCTAATAAGTCTTTTGGATTATTTTATCTTAGAGCAATTACTATATGACCCAACTTGACCAGACTAGACTTGATCAAATGGTTATAATGAAGACAAATGACATTATTTGGGATTTTCCATTTTTTTGTCTTCAAATTTAATTCGAGATATATGTCAATTTTTAATTTGTCTCAAATTTTATAATATGTAATTTCGCCACTAATTTAAGAATAATGACACGGTGATATGTGATTGACTAAAATTTTTCTTTCAACAAATACCTCATTTTCAAGATTTATGAATTCCAAAAAAACATAATTTGAAGTCAAAATGCAAGACATTTATTCCTAATTTTGACTCCATTTGAAGTGTCAATTTAATCAAAATATGAATTTGGTTCATATTTTGATTTCCTTTTATTTGACACATTTTTATGTTAATTCATCAAGATTTGAATCTAGAACTCTCTTCTATAAATTAGGCCAGAATGTTCTGCGACTTCAGGTAATTTCACCAGCTTTTATCTCTGCTCTAGAGCCCCTTTTTTCCTTTTCTTTTCTTTTTTTTTTTTTTGTTTTTTTTGTTTTTTTTGTTTTTCCTAATCGTGCTTCATTAATGGAAATCACAGCACATGGACAACTTATGCTCAATTTGGAATATCTATGGTCATCATCTGGAAAAGGTAGTGGAGGCAAAGGAAACAAATCGAGTCTTTTTTATTTGTCTTCTTCTTCGCACTTCTTCTTCACCGTCTTCTTCTTCACATTTCTCGTTGTTCCTCCGCGTTTTTTTTTATTGTTTGGATGAACTATGAATGCATCGGCAAGAAAGGTAGCCGATCAACAGTGGCCGTTGCTGCAGGCTGCCAGTAGAGTGGGTAGGTCGGGCGTCGTTCAGAGTTGTCGGTCTAGTTAGGTTGCGCCACTATCAAGTTGTGAATCCCTCCGATCAATGCGCATGCTGCCGCCATTGGATGTGTAGGCCGTCGTCGTTCGATCTTCAAGCTTCCGTTGGAGAATATGCTGGAAAGGGTAGGAAGGGAGGATGGGGACATGAGAAGGGAAACAAATGGGGGAATCGAGAGTGGGGAAGATTTGTGATTAGGGGCTTTTTTTAATTTCTTATATATATATATATATAAACTCTTCTTATTTCTTTTTTATTATTTAACTTTTCTGATTTTATTTATTTTTTTTTTACAGAAACTGCTTCTCTCTCTCTCACTTTTTTCTTATTTCATTTTTTTCTTCTTTACTCATTTTTATTTTTTTACATCTTTTTTATTTTTTTTTACTCATACATTTATTCTTTCTTTTTTTATTAATTTATTTTTCACTTTTTTTGTATTTTTTTTCATGCTTTCTCTCTCTCTCTTTCTCTTTTTTTTAATTCAGAAATTGACATTTGCAAGTTAATCTGCGAATATTTTAATACAAAAGAGAATATCTCCATTTGCCTAAAGGTAAACAGGTAAAGTTTTTTTTACGTAAAAATAATACACGTCCTTGTGTTGTCATTTTTTATTTGCAGCTAAGATGCCCCCATTTGAAGATATTACTCATGAAGGTGGTTAATAGTTCATCACTGGAGGTGACCAACCCCTGATTCAAGCAGAATTAAGGATGGTCACCTTCTCTTACGAGTTCATCTTTGAAAGTGACCAACCCCTGATTCATGGTAGAATTAAGGATGACCACCTTCTCCTCGCAGTTCATCTTCTCTTGGCCACACATTGAACGTGAAGGGAATAATCGAATTAAACCCAGCGGAAGCATAGGAATCGTCTTTGATTTATTTAGAATTAAACTAAAATACAAGGGTTAAGCAATAAATACCTTGAAAATATGGAGATTCTTCTGGCGGGTCTTTATCTCCTCCACAAAGTCTTCCTTGCTATGACTCTAACAAAAGATCAAGGCTTGTGGGAGCCTCTTGAAAGAAAATCCTCAAGGGATTAAAGAGGAAGAGGTTTAGAGAGAATTCTCTAATTCTCTCTTTGAGGAGATGTGTGTTGTTTAGAATGCTTCAACCCAAGAGTTCTATTTATAGAGACCAAAGGAAGATCTTTGCCATTATTAAAATATTATATTTTAATATCTAATATATTAAAATATATCTTTTATTTATTTGAATCTCATTCAAATCTCCTACGATATTTATTTATTTGAATCTTATTCAAATTCTATAAATATCTTTTATTTAATATATCAAATATATATTAATTATTTTAATATTTAATGTATCAAATACAATAAATATATTTTCCTCTTTTATATTTAATATATCTAATATATGAAATATTAATTTGAACACTTCAAATTAAATATTAAATTTGAACATTTCAAATTTTAATATTTAATGTATCAAATACAATAAATATATTTTCCTCTTTTATATTTAATATATATAATATATTAAATATTAATTTGAACACTTCAAATTAAATATTAATTTGAACATTTCAAATTTTCTTTCAACTAAATTGATCTTTTAGTGTTACTATGAGCTAGCAAGGGGACCTTATGGACCTACAGATTATAAGCTCCAATGATACAAAATTAATTAATTAAACTCTTTAATTAATTAATTTTCATTCATTAACTATAGGTCACTCCACTATAGACCTAGAGTTGCACTCTTATGCACTGTAGGACAAGTTGTGTCCATAGATATAATCATTACATGCAAGTCGATCCTTCACGAGTTGTTCGTAATTACAGCTGGGTCAAAAGTCCGTTTTACCCCTATAATTACATCTTGCACCTTAAGTACCACTGATTCTCTAATGAACAATATGTTTATAATCTAATTATAAACTAAGTCCCTCTCGGGCCAATGAGAGGGTGGGGCCCCATTGTTCAAGTCCCGAAATCAGCATTTAAGGGAACTACTCATCTACTTACCCTATATGGGAAGGAGTGAATTCCATCTTGTGAGATTATGTTCCCAGCTCCCTATTTGGTCAAGTCCCCAAAATGGTAGGCATATTGAATCGGCTACAAAAGCCACTCTCACCCATGCAAATCAAAGGACAAGCCCTCACAGGCAGGAGTTCATAACTCACTCAGGATTAAGATCGAGTCGCATATGATCATCCTGATGAAATATTAATCTTCTCAATTAACGGATTTATAAAGAGAGATTAAATATTTCGTGGTCCAGTCTTATACAAACTCATTGTATAAGATACCCCCACTCACATGTCTCTACATGAATGATTTGGATCAAATCATTTGTAACTATTACAAAGTGGGCCGTATCAATAGTGTTACCAGGATAAGACACCCAACCTTATCCATATACTATGACCCTTTAGGTTATTTCTTGAACATGATCCTCTCGTATGTCAACCACATACTGTTCAAGATTACACTAATAACCTTAGATTTTTCATATAATGGATAATATTATATTGAAAATAAAATAATCAAAATTATTATTAATTATTAAATAAATTATTAATTACGAGGCTTTAGGGCATAAATCCCAACAGAACGTTCATCTTTGGAGGTGACCAACACCTGATTCAGAGGGAATTAAAGATGGTCACTTTCTCCTTGCGGTTCATCTTCACCTTCTCTTGCCAGTTCATCTTTGGAGGTGACCAACCCTTAATTCAGGAAGACATAAGAATGGTCACCTTCTCCTCGTAGTTCACTTTCTCTAGGTCTTGCATTGAACGTTCAACACCATCATTATTTATTTTACTAATGTTATGTCCTTTATTTAAATCTTTCTCCTTCTTTTCTAGGACCATGGTGCACTTCATAGAGCTTTTGGACCATGGGAAGAAAAGTCTGGTTATTTCAGAAGACATAGACCAACCCATCAATGGCAGACCGCTCTTCTAATGGAGGATTCAATTAAGGAGTCAATGCTTGAATTGGATAGGTCACATTTTTTGCCCAAATGGTCTATAGAAAAACCTCCAAGTTAGCATTCTAGTACAAAGATGTAGGTTTTACAATCTTCTTTACACAAAAAGAAGTCAAACGACAACCCAAAGTCAACATCGGGACATCGAATTATTGAAGATTGGGTTCGTTAGGATACCCTACTAAAATTCAATGGAGAGTTCACTTATATTGCTTATTACTTAGAGTGGCTAGAATTTACCATCGCTCGAAATCAGAGAGTACTACAAGGTTCTGATTTCTTAGCAATTGTAATGGCTTCTTTGTAATCTTATGATCATAACAATGATGTGATTCGAGCCTTTTGTGAAGTTTGATGTCCTTCAACCAATACCCTTCACACTTCATCTGGAGAAATATCTCTTTCTTTGTGAGATATATGTGGAATTTTGGATGTCTCATTCAAGGAAAAATTCTATGATGAAACCATCCCTTGTTGCAAGGAATTGATGGGACCACGGACCGAAACAAATATCTTCCAAAAAGTTGCAATTATCTTTTTTATGCTTATCATCGCATCACATCCCAATAAGTAGAAAAACTACACATTTATGTTCATTTGTGGATTACTTTTTGGTTCAAAATGTGACTTAAAGTATGTAAAACCTCTTGCTTGTAGGCCAAAAAAAAATTCTTGTCCTCGTTCAACTCATAATCTGAATGGATCCATCGTCGAGGTGCACGATTGATCTAAGAAAGAACTGGAGTTGTTCTACGACCTTGGTGTAGAGGAAGAATGGAAGAAACAAACATATTTGGTCGCCTTTCTCTCTTGTTGGTTATGTATCTTTGTGTTTCCTTATAAAAACACGAACCTTCTTCGTCCTGCTGTGTTTAAAGTTGTGGCTATCATGGCAAATGGCGATATTTTCAACCCTGTAGTCCCAAATCTATCCAACATTTATCATGGCTTTGACCAAATTTACAACACCCCTTACTCAACTAGGCTTAGTACTTTAATAGTCGTGAAGCTTGCAAATTAATTCATCAAGGTACATCTATAACATGGCATGCAAGTCTTCCATCTATGAATAAAGCTGAAATTCTATGGATGTTAAAAACTTATCGTTCTCGTCCTCTTCATACTTTATAAGTCTTCAATCATGTTATTTGTCCTCTCGCCATGGAAAATTAATGACCATCAAATCCTACAGCCCTGTCAGTTTAGATAACAAATTGGCTGTTTATCAGGACAAACCAAATGAATTACATAAGGATCCCCCCATATAAACATAGATTATGTTTTTCAATCTTGAAGACTTTGTACAAAAACTTTAACTTCATCACATGTATATCTCCCAACATACGCTAGTTGAATCCTCATGATCAAACTACTCAGTCCTACAAGAATTGGTGGTCACGAAAACATGGGAATTATCTTGAATAAGGCATACAACTTTTAATGGATAGCTTTACCCTCCCTCCAGCTAAGCATAAACCACATAAAGACTCGAATACCAATGATGCAGGTAAAAGCGCTTGTGTGCTAACGAATGTGGCACCGACTCATCCAGTGAATATCCTTGATGATGAAGATGAAACTTATAGTAGCAACAATGATTGCCACTGGAAAAGGCCTAAAAAAATAAAGAAGCCAACAAATTCAATTACAACCCTTTTGATGGCACTTCAAGAGCTTCAAAACTTCCTAAGTCCCCTAGATCTTCAGTTGGTGACCCATTTCTTTTACCCTTCTATTTTGTAATCGTTTTAGGCTTTATCTATTTACTTATGTGTCCCTTCCTATTTTGTAGGTATCTTTGGGAGATCAATCATTGACAAGTCCTAACAGTTTTAAGACCCTCCTTGCATATATTGGAGATCTTATCAAGCCAGCTGATAAAATGATGAAACCAACTTGTCCTATTGCCATTAATACAGAACATCAACAAGAATAAGGGGGAGCACATGTCACTACTTCCGAAGTTTCTAACTTTAATGTTGAAAACGTAATGTCTAACTTACAGCGTCAGGCTACCTTAGCTATGTGGGAGGCCACACAAAAGAAACTTGCACATACTTCCTTCGAGAAAGTTCTTTCTCTTGAACATGAGATGCATAAAATATTTCATGCTATCTCATAAGTTGATGCAACTAACTTTCCATCCCTTCGTGGGTTTGTGGGTTAATACTTTGAAAATGTGAAAAATTTTAACGAACTGCAATTGTTATATTACTCCCAACAGACCTTGGCATGTAGGAACCATAATCTGGCAGTGCTCATACGTAACTTCGAGAAAATTCTATCCAATGATTGTCTTTCAATCAAAAAGAAAGGTACACTCCAACAACAATCTAAGCAAACACTTCTAGAGATTGAAGAACGTAGGACAACACTTAAAACTTTAGAAGTTGATCATGAGAAATTTGCAAGTTAATCTTTGAATATTTTTACTACAAAAGAGAATATCTCCATCTACCAAAATGTAAGCATGTAAGGTTTTTTTTATATACATAAAAATAATATATATGTCATTGTATTGTTATTCTTGATTTGCAGCTAAGATGCCCCCATTTAAAGATATCATGCTTGAAGTGGACAATAGTTCATCTTTGAAGGTGACCAACCCCTGATACCAACAAAATTAAAGATGGTCAACTTCTCCTTGCGGTTCATCTTCACCTTATTTTTCCATTTCATATTTGGAGGTGACTAACCCCTGATTCAAGCGAATTTAAGGATGGTCATATTTGGAGGTGACCAACCCCTGATTCAGGTAGACTTAAGAATGGTTACCTTCCCCTTGTAGTTAATCTTCACCTTCTTCTTCCAGTTCATCTTTGGAGGTGAGCAACTCCTGATTTAAGCAGATTTAAGAAAGGTCACCTTCTCCTTGTGGTTCATCTTAATCTTCTCCTCCCAATTCATCTTTAGAGTTGACAAACCCTTGATTCAAGCGAAATTAAGGATGGCCACTTTCTCCTTGTAGTTCTCCTTCTCTTGGCCACGCATTGAACGCTCATTATTAGAGGTGACCAACCCCTGATTCAAGCGAAATTATGGATGGTCACTTTCTCCTTACAATTCGTCTGCACCTTATCCTCCCTGCTCATCTTTGGAGGTGACCAACCCCTGTTTCCAAAGAAATTAAGGATGATCACCTTCTCCTTGTAGTTCATCTTCTCTTGGCCACGCATTGAATGTTCAACATCATCATTATTTCTCTAACTAATGTTATGTCCTTTATTTTAACTCTTTCCCTTTTTTTAGGACTATGGTGTACTTCACAGAAATTTTGGACTATGAAAAGAAAAGTCTAGTTATTTTAGAAGACAGAGACCAACACATTAGTGGTGGAGACGTTCTCCTAGTGGAGGATTCAATTAAGGAGTCAAGGCGTAAATTGGGTAGGTTACATTTTCTACCCGAATGGTCAGTAGGAAAACCTTAAAGTCAACATTCTATTACAAAGATGTGGGTTCTACAATCTTCTATACACAAAAAGAAGTCTAATGACAACTCAGAGCCAACATTGGGAAATCGAATTATCAAAGATCGGATTCGTTGGGGTCCCCTACTAAAATCCAATGGAGAGTTCACTTATATTGATTATTACTAGGGTGGCTAGAATCTACCGTCGCTTGAAATTAGAGATTACTATGAGGTTCTGATTTATTAGCAGTTGTAATGGCTTCTTTGTACTCTTATGATTGTAACAGTGATGTGATTCGAGCCTTTTGTGATGCTTGGTGTCCTTCAACCAAGACCCTTCACACTTCATCTGGAGAAATATCCCTTTCTTTGTGAGATATGTGGAAATTCGGAGGTCCTCCTGTCACATAAAATTCTATGATGAAACCATTCCTTGTTATGAGGAATTGATGGGATAACTGGACCAAAATGAATATCTTCCAAAAAGTTGTAGCTATCTTTTTAAGCTTACCATCGCTTCGTATCCCAACAAGTAGAAAAGCTACAAATTTATGTTCATTTGTGGATTGATTTTTGGTTCAAAAAGGCGACTGAAAGTATGTAAAACCTCCTGCTCGTATGCCAAAAAACCCTTATCGTCCTCGCTCAACTCATAATCTGGATGGATCCATCGCTAAGGTGCACGACTGGTCTAAGAAAGAACTGGAGTTGTTTTACGACCTTGGTGTAGAGGAAGAATGGAAGAAACAAACATATTTGGTCGCCTTTCTCTTTTGTTGGTTATGCATCTTTGTGTTTCCTTGTAAGATCGCGACCTTCTTCGCCTTGGTGTGTTTAAAGTTGCAGCTATCATGGAAGAAGGTGATGTTTTCAATCTTCCAGTCCTAGTTCTATCCAACATTTATCATGTCCTTGGTCAAATTTACAACACTTCTTACTCAACTGGGCATTCTGATGTTTGCTTCCCTCTACACTATGTTCATGGCTGACATTCACATTACTTTGGCACACATTTTAAACTTACTAGATCAATAAGGGGCCCCTAGATGATTAATTATTCTGAAGAAGGTGCTGCTAAGTACTTTAATAGTCTTGAAGCTTGCAGATTAATTCATTGAGGTATGTCTATAATGCGGCATGCAAGTCTTTCATCCAGGAATAAAGCCAAAATTCTAAGGATGTTAAAGGTTTATCATTCCGTCCTCTTCATACTTTATAAACCTTCGATCGTGTTATTTGTCCTCTCGCCATGGAAAATTAATGACCAACGAAGCCTATGGCCTCTGTCGATTTAGCCAACAATTTGACTTTTTACCAAGATATACCAAATGACTTACATGAGGATCCCCCATATTAACTTGGACAATGTTTTTCAATCATGAAGACTTTGTACTGAAACTTTAACTTCATCACATGTATATCTTTCAACACGCAAGTTGAATCCTCATGATCAAACTACTTAGTCCTACAAGAATTGGTGGTTGCGAAAACATGAAAATTATCTTGAAGAAGGCATACAATTTTTAATGGATAGTTTTATCCTCCCTCCAACTAAGCATAAACCACATAAAGACTCAAATGTCAATGATGCAGATAAGAGAGCTTGTGTGCTAACGAATGAGGCACCAACTCATCCAGTGAATACCCTTGATGATGACGACAGTTATAGTAGCAACGACGATCGCCACTGGAAAAGGCCTAAAAAAATAAAGAAACCAACAAATTTCAATGACAACTCTTTTGATGGCACTTTAGAGGCTTCAAAGCTTCTTAAGTCCTTTAGATCTTCGATTGGTGACCCATTTACTTTACCCTTTTTCTTTATTAAAAAAAATCGTTTAAGGGAGATTAATCATTGATGAGTCTAAACGTTTTTTACAACCTCCCTACACGGATTGGAGGTTTTAAAATATCAGTTGATAAAGTGATGAACCCAACTTGTCCTGTTGCCATTAATACAGAACTTCAACAAGAGCAAGGGGGAGCACATGTCACTACTTCCGAAGTTTCTAACTTTAATGCTCAAAACGTAATGTCTAACTTACAGCATCAGGCTACCTTAGTTATATGGGAGGCCGCTCAAAAGAAACTTGCACGAACTTCCTTCAAAAAAGTTCCTTCTCTTGAACAGGAGATGCTAAAATATTGCATGCTTTCACACAAGTTGATGCAACTAACTTGTCATCCCTTTGTGGGTTTGTGGGTGAATAGTTTCAAAATGTGAAAAAGTTTAACGAACTGCAGCTGTCATATTACTCCCAACAGATCTTGGCAAGTAGGAACCATAATCTGGTAGAGCTCGAATGCAACTCAGAGAAATTCTATCCAATGACAATCTTTCACTCGAAAAGAAAGGTGCAGTCCAGCAGTAACCTAAGCAAACACTTTTGGAGTTGAAGAAGTCAGGACCAAACTTAAAACTTTAGAAGGTGATCATGAGAGATTTTCCAAAGTCATCTCAAAGGAAGAACTTTCAAATCAAGGACAACTCGAAGCCTCCAAGATACGTGAAAAGATGAGTAAAGTTGAAAACACTCCAACTGTCAGCGAAAAAGAAGCAAAGACTTTAGACGTGTTTCGTGAATTTCTATAGGGTTCGCGCTAGACATTTCAGGACTATAAATGGATGCTTTAACTTTTTCTACTCTTTAGATGTTTCTTTTATCGACATTTCATTGATGTCTTGTTGATCTTGTTGGAACATTTGTCTATTTATTCATTTATGCTATAATAAAGTACTAGAATTCTATTCATAGCTAGAATTTTTTTTTATTTATTGATTTGACTAAACTTAAAGTTTTTTTTTCTTTAAGCTACCTACGTACCCTTTGAGTGGAAGGGATCAAGTTATAAGGTAGTTCAAATGAATTTTTTTAGGTTGTTCACCTTTTAAGCTCATGCGGGCCAGGAGCAATATACAGTTTAGACTCTTACGATAAGGAGTATTTACATTTCACGCATAAAACCTTTTAAGAAACTTTCTATTGATAGGACCAATCCTCAATCCATCTTTATCCACAATTTTATATGCTCTGTTTGTGTAGACTTCTTGACATCGTAGAGTCCATCTCATTTAGGTGTGAACTTTTTTTTGCGTATGTTGCGTCATGATATTGGGTCTTGGAACGAGTGCTAAATCACCAACTTGAAATGATCAAGGTCTAATATTCTTATTGTAAGCTTTGGTCATTTGTGCTTGGTAACAATCTAGAGCCTGTTAAGCATCTAATCTTCTTCTATCAAGCGCTTCCAACTCTTGAAAACACAATCTTTCATTATCTTCAGTTGTCAACCCTTCTTGTGCAACCATCCTTAGTGATGCAATTTCTCTTTCTAATGGGAGCACAACTTCTACCACATAGTCAAAGGAATAAGTTGTGACCCCTGTAAGAGTGTGATGAGTAGTTTGGTAAGCCCATAGTGCTTCACCAATCTTTTCCTACCAATTTCTTTTTGTCTTGGATACTACTTTCTTCAACAAGTCGCACAATATCTTGTTGAACGCTTCTTCCAATCTATTTCCTGCAGCGTTGTACATAGACTACTTGTATTGCTTGAAAGTAAAGCGAATGCCACCACATCTCACTATTGAAGATGAAACAAATGCTGAAATATCTTAAGAAAGTGCAAAAGGAGACCACTACCGCTTGAAGATGGCAGCCAGTTGACAGTGGATCAACTTAAGGAAGTAAACCTGGGTACGACAAAGGAACCGTGCACAACTTTTATAAGTGTGTCACTTACTTATGAAGAAGAGGGCGAATATATGAGCTTGCTCACTTTATATAGAGACAACTTTGCGTGGTCATATAAAGAGATGTCAGGACTTGATCCAAAAGTAGTTGTCCATCATCTCGCCATCAAATAGGGATATTGACCAGTCTTGCAAGCTCAACACGACATTTTCGACCAGAGCTTATTCCTCAAATCGAAGTAGAAGTCAATAAGTTGACTGAAGCAGGATTCATACGTGAAGTAAAAGATCCAACGTAGATAGCCAACATTGTTCAATTAGAAAGAAGAATGGACAACTTAACGTTTGCATTGACCTTCACAATTTGAATAACGTGTGTTCAAAAGATAACTTTTCATTGCCCATTACTGAAATCATGGTCGATGTCACCACAAGACATGAAGCCCTATCTTTTATGGATGGATTGTCAGGTTATAACCAAATTTAATGGCTCTTGTATATGAAAAGATAACGGTCTTTCGAACTTCAAAAGGGATATATGGTTACAAGGTAATGCCCTTTGGACTGAAGAATGGTAGCACTACATATCAATGTGCTATGCAAAAGATTTTTTATGATATGTTGCATAAACATGTCGAGTGTTGTGTTGATGATCTCATGGTCAAGTCTAAGAAACGACAAGATCACTTGAAGGATTTAAAGGTGGTATTTGATCGCTTAAGGAAATATCAGCTGAGGATGAACCACTCAAGTGTGTGTTTGGCGTGACTTCGGGGAAATTCCTCAAGTTCATTATAAGACATTGAGGGATCGAAATATACCAGCCAAAGATTGACGTCATTCAAAAGATGCCAAGATCGAGAAACTTGCACGAATTTAGAAGTCTTCAAGGTCGTTTGGTCTATATTTGAAGATTCATCTCCAACTTAGTCGGTCGATGCGTCAAAGGTTAATGAAGAAAGAGAAGATTTCGAGTGGGATGACGTATGTCAGAACGCTTTTGAAAGCATTAAGTAGCACTTGCTTAATCCCTCTGTATTAAGCGCCCCTATAGCAAGAAAGTCGTTAATGTTGTACATCGCCACACAAGAAAGATCGGTTGGAGTGTTGCTAGCACAAGAGGGATAAAAAAGGAAGGAACGAGCCCTTTATTACTTGAGCAGGACTCTGAATGGAGTTGAGATAAATTACTCTTCAATCGATAAGATGTGTCTTGCTCTTTTCTTCGCTATTGACAAACTAAGACGCTACATGCAAGCTTTCACAATTCACTTAGTAGCCAAAGTGGACCCTATCAAATATGTCCTATCGAGGCTGATTATTTCTGGACGCCTAGCTAAGTAGGCTATCTTACTTCAGCAAAACGACATCGTTTATGTACCTCAAAAGACGATAAAAGGACAGGCACTAGCAGATTTCTTGGCAAATCACCTAATTCCGTTAGATTGAAAGTGATGTGAAGACCTACTTGATGAAGAAGTCTTCTATGTTGAAATCATGGAGCCTTGGACTATGTACTTCGACGACACAACACGGAGGAATAGAGTTGGCATAGGCATTGTCCCTATTCTGCCAAAGAAACACATGCTCCCTTACAGCTTCACACTTGGTGAATTATGCTCAAACAATGTTGTCGAATATTCAGCACTAATAATTGGCCTCCAAATTGTTGGGATTTATGCCCTAAAGCCAGTAAATTATTTATTTAATAATTAATAATAATTTTGATTATTTTATTTGCAATATAAGATTATCCATTATATGAAAAATTCAAGGTTATTAGTGTAATCTTGAACAGTATGTGGTTGACATACAGGAGAATCGTGTTCAAGAAATAACCTAAAGAGTCATAGTATATGGATAAGGTTGGGTGCCTTATCCTGGTAACACTATTGATACGACCCACTTTGTAATAGTTACAAATGATTTGATCCAAATCGTTCATGTGGAGACATGTGAGTGGGGGTATCTTATACAATGAGTTTGTATAAAACTAGACCACGAAATATTTAATCTCTCTTTATAAATCCGTTAATTGAGAAGATTAATATTTCATCAGGATGATCATATGCGACTCGATCTTAATCATGAGTGAGTTATGAACTCCTGCCTGTGAGGGCTTGTCCTTTGATTTGCATGAGTGAGAGTGGCTTTTATAGTCGATTCAATATGCCTGCCATTTTGGGGACTTGACCAAATAGGGAGCTGGAAACATAATCTCACAAGATGGAATTCACTTCTTCCCATATAGGGTACATAGATGAGTAGTTCCCTTAAGTGCTAATTTCGGGACTTGAACAATGGGGCCCCACCCTTTCACTGGCCCGAGAGGGACTTAGTTTATAATTAGATTATAAACAGATTGTTCATTAGAGGATCAGTGGTACTTAAGGTGCAAGATGTAATTATAGGGGTAAAACGGACTTTTTACCCAACTGTAATTACGAACAACTTGTGAATGATCAACTTGCATGTAATGATTATATCTATGGACATAACTTGTCCTACAGTGCATAAGAGTGCAACTCTAGGTCTATAGTGGAATGACCTATGGTTAATGAATGAAAATTAATTAATTAAAGAGTTTAATTAATTAATTTGTATCATTGGAGCTTATAATCTGTAGGTTCATAAGGTCCGCTTGCTAGCTCATAGTAACACTAAAAGATCAATTTAGTTGAAAGAAAATTTTGAAATGTTCAAATTAATATTAATTTGAAGTGTTCAAATTAATATTTAATATATTAGATATATTAAATATAAAAGAGGAAAATATATTTATTCTATTTGATACTTTAAATATTAAAATTTGAAATGTTCAAATTTAATATTTAATTTGAAGTGTTCAAATTAATATTTAATATATTAGATATATTAAATATAAAAGAGGAAAATATATTTATTGTATTTGATACATTAAATATTAAAATAATTAATGTATATTTGATATATAAAATAAAAGATATTTATTAAATTTGAATTGGATTCAAATTAGAAAATAGATGTCGTTGGAGAATTTTAAACGGTTTGAATAAGATTCAAATTGATTAGATAAATGTATTTTAATATATTAGATATTAAAATATATTATTTAATTATTTTCCCTAGACCACTATAAATAGGACCAGGGGTGAGCCATTGTGATTTCTTCATAGCACACATCTCCTCAATAGAGAGAATTAGAAAATTCTCTCTAGACCTCTTCATCTTCAATCCCTTGTGGATTTTCTTTCAAGAGGCTCCCACAAGCCTTGGTCCTATGTTCGAGTCATAGCTAGGAAGACTTTGTGGAAGAAATAAAGATCCGCCAGAATATTCTCCATAATATTATTTTCAAGGTATATTTTTCTTAACCTTAATTTTTATTGTTTAATTCTAAATAAAATCAAAGACGATCCAATGTTTCCGCTGTGGACTGAAACGTTCATTCCTT
Organism: Trichosanthes truncata; assembly: GCA_033996785.1. NCBI lineage: Eukaryota > Viridiplantae > Streptophyta > Magnoliopsida > Cucurbitales > Cucurbitaceae > Trichosanthes > Trichosanthes truncata. The sequence continues at coordinate 26,543,079 of JAWPNB010000004.1, read as the reverse complement.
TCACAAATGACTTTAAAGATCAACATAACATACATAGAACTCTATAGCGATTCAAAGTTGATAATTAGTCAACTCTTGCTCCAGTATGATGTGAAGCATGAATAATTGAACCCTTATTTCGTCTATGCAAGACAAATGCTAGAAAAGTTCAACAACGTAATAATGGAACATATTCCAAGGTCACAAAATAAGAAGGCAGACGCGCTAGCAAACTTGGCTACTACCCTAATGATCTCGAAGGATGGGACGATTAACAACACTCTTTGTCAAAAGTGGATCATTCCATCGATTGAAGATGAACATCAAGAAATAAACATGATCTCCGTCTATGCAATTGAAGAAGAAAACTGACGACAATCATAGACTATCTTCAACATGGAAAGCTTCCCACATATCCTTGGTGTAAGGCCGACGTACCAAGTAGTCTATGTACAACGATCTAGCAAACGGATTAGTAGAAGCGTTCAACAAGATATTGTGCAACTTGTTGAAGAAAGTAGTCTCCAAGACAAAAAGAGATTGGTCGGAAAAAATTGGTGAAGCACTATGGTCTTACTGAACTACTCATCACACTCCTATAGGGGTCACAACTTATTCCCTCAACTATAGGGTAGATGTTGTGCTCCCATTAGAAAGAGAAATTCCATCACTAAGGATGGTTGTACAGTCGGTTGACAATAGAAGATAATGCAAGATTGTGTCTACAAGAGTTGGAAGCGCTTGATAGGAGAAGATTAGACGCTCAACAGGCTTTAGATCGTTATGAAGCATGAATGACCAAAGCTTACAATAAGAATCTTAGGCCATGATCATTTCAAGTCGGTGATTTAGTACTCGTTCGAAGACCCATTATCATGAAGCAACATACATAAAAAAAAAAAAAAAAAGTTCACACCTAAATGGGATGGACTCTACGTCGTCAAAGAAGCCTACACAAACAGAGCATATAAAATTGTGGATAAAGATGGATTGAGGACTGGTCCTATCAATAGAAAGTTTTTTAAAAGGTTTTATGCGTGAAATGTAAATACTCCTTATCGTAAGAGTCTAAGCTGTATATTGCTCTTGGTTCGCATGAGCTTAAAAGGTGAACAACCCAAAAAAAAAATTCATTTGAACTACGTTATAACTTGATCCCTTCCACTCAAATGGTACGTACGTAGCTTAAAGAAAAAAAATTAAGTTTAGTCAAATCAATAAATTAAAAAAAAAAACTCTAGCTATGAATAGAATTCTAGTATTTTATTATATCATAAATAAATAAATAGACAAATTGTCCAACAAGATCAACAAGACATCAATGAAATGTCGATGAAAGAAACATCTAAAAAAAAGAAAAAGTTAAAGCGTCCATTTGAAGTCCTGAAATGTCTAGTGCGCACCCTTTAGGAATTCACAAAGCACGTCCAAAGTCTTTGCTTCTTTTTCGCTGACAGTTGGAGTGTTTTCAACATTACTCATCTTTTCACGTATCTTGGAGGCTTCGAGTTGTCCTTGATTTGAAAGTTCTTCCTTCAAAATGAGTTTGGAAAATCTCTCATAATCGGCTTCTAAAGTTTTATGTTTGATCATAAGTTCTTCAATCTCCAAAAGTATTTGCTTAGATTGCTGTTGGAGTGCATCTTTCTTTTCGAGTGAAAGACTATCATCGGACAAAATTTTCTTCGAGTTGCGTCCGAGCTCTACCAGATTATGGTTCCTACTTGCCAAGGTCTATTGGGAGTAATATGACAATTGCAATTCGTTAAACTTTTTCACTTTTTTAAAGTATTCACCACAAACCCACGAAAGGATGGCAAGTTAGTTGCATCAACTTCTGAGATAGCATGAAATATTTTTTGCATCTCATGTTCAAGAGAAGGAACTTTCTCGAAAGAAGTACATGCAAGTTGCTTTTGAGCGGCCTCCCACATAGCTAAGGTAGCCTAACGCTGTAAGTTAGACATTGCATTTTCAACATTAAAGTTAGAAACTTTGCAAGCAGTGACATGTGCTCCCCTTGCACTTATTGAAGTTTTGTATTAATGGCAACATGACAAGTTGGGTTCATCACTTTATCAATAGATATTTTACGATCTCCAATCTGTGCAGGGATGGTGTCATAAACTTTTGGACTCGTCAATGATTAATCTCCCTTAAACAATTTTTTTTTAAAAAAAAAGGTAAAAGAAATGGATCACCAACCAAAGATATATTGGGCTTAAGAAGCTTTGAAGCCTCTAAAGTGCCATCAAAAGAGTTGTCATTGAAATTTGTTGGCTTCTTTATTTTTTTAGGCCTTTTCTAGTGGTGATTGTCGTTGCTACTATAACTTTCATCATCATCATCAAGGGTATTCACTGGATGAGTCGGTGCCTCATTCGTTAGCACACAAGCACTCTTACCTACATTATTGGCATTTGAGTCTTTATGTGGTTTATTCTTAGCTGGAGGGAGGGTAAAATTATCCATTAAAAGTTGTATGCCTTCTTCAAGATAATTTTCATGTTTCCGCGACCACCAATTCTTGTAGGACTGAGTAGTTTGATCATGAGGAGTTAACTCGCGTGTTGAAAGATATACATGTGATGAAGTTAAAGTTTAAGTACAAAATCTTCATGATTGAAAAACATTGTCCAAGTTGATATGGGGGGATCCTCATGTAAGTCATTTGGTATATGCTGGTAAAAAATCAAATTGTTGGCTAAATCAACAGGGGTCGTAGGCTTCGTTGGTCATTAATTTTCCATGGGGAAAGGACAAATAACACGATCGAATGTTTATAAAGTATGTAGAGGACGGGAACGATAAACCTTTAACATCCTTAGAATTTTGGCTATATTCCCGGATGAAATACTTGCATGCCACGTTATAAATGTACCTTGATGAATTAATCTGTGAGCTTCAAGACTATTGAAGACTTAGCACCAACTTCTTTAGAATAATTAATTATCTAGGTGCCCTTTACTGATCTAGTAAGTTCAAAATGTGTGCCAAAGTAATGTGAATGTCAGCCATGAACATAGTGCAGAGGGAAGCAAACATCAAAACGCCCAGTTGAGTAAGAAGTGTTGTAAATTTGACGAAGGACATGAAAGATTTAACGAAGGACATGAAAGATGTTGGATAGAACTCGAACTGCAAGGTTGAAAACATCGCCTTTTGCCATGATAGTTGCACCTTTAAACATAGAAGGGAGGAGAAGGTTTGTGTCTTATAAGGAAACACAAAGATACATAACCAACAAGAGAGAAAGGCGGCCAAATATGTTTGTTTCTTCCATTCTTCCTCTACACCAAGGTCGTAAAACAACTCTAGTTCTTTCTTTGACCAATTGCGCACCTTGGCGATGGATCCATCTGGATTATGAGTTGAGCGAGGACAATAAGGGTTTTTTGGCATACAAGCAAGAGGTTTTACATACTTTAAGTTGCCTTTTGAACCAAAAAGCAATTCACAAATGAATAGAATTTTGTAGTTTTTCTACTTGTTGAGATACGAGTCAATGGTAAGCATAAAAAAGATAGCTGCAAGTTTTTGGAAGATATTTGTTTTGGTCCAGTGATCCCATCAATTCCTTATAACAAGGGATAGTTTCATCATAGACTTTTCCTTGACAAGAAGACCTCTGAACTTTCACATATCCCACAAAGAAAGGGACATTTCTCCAGATGAAGTGTGAAGGGTCTTAGTTGAAGGACACCAAGCTTCACAGAAGGCTCAAATCACATCACTATGACGATCATAAGAGTACAAAGAAGCCATTACAGCTGCTAACAAATCAGAACCTCATAGTAATCTCTAATTCCGTCCGACGGTAAATTCTAGCCACCCCTAGTAATAAGCAATATAAGTGAACTCTCCATTGGATTTTAGTAGGGACCCAAACGAATCCAATCTTCGATAATTCGACATCCTAATGTTGGCTTCGAGCTGTCATTCGACTTCTTTTTGTGCAAAGAAGATTGTAAAACCCACATCTTTGCAATAGAATGCTGACCTAGAGGTTTTTCTACAAACCATCAGGATGACCTATCCAATTCAAGTCTTGACTCCTTAATTGAATCCTTCACTGGGATAACGTATCCACCACTAAGGTTTCTGTCTTGTAAAATAACCAAACTTTTCTTTCTGTAGTTCGAAAGCTCTATGAAGTACACCATGGTCCTAAAAAACGAGAGAGTTAAAATAAAGGACATAACATTAGTCAAAGAAATAATGATGATGTTGAACGTTCAATGCCTGGCCAAGAGAAGGTGAACTACGAGGAGAACGTGATCATCCTTAATTCCATCAGAATCAGGGGTTGGTTGTAACATCCGACATTTTTTTTCTTTTTCTGTGTACTATTGGAATTAAATGTTGTATGGTTTTGGGATATATGATAAATTTGGATTTGGATTTAAGTTGATTCTTATTTTTGGGTTGGGATTTTCTAAAAAGGGCAAAAGGGTAATTAGTGGTGGTGGTTGTAGTTTGAAAAGAGAGTTTAAAAAGAAAGGAAGAGAAACTGCATTTATAGGCATTTTTTTAAAAAAAAGTCAAACCCCAACCCTTGATTTTCTCCCCCTCTCTCGTGATCCCCACATTCTTTTCCTTGTATTTAATTTTTTTTTCCTTTCCTCCCCAAATCAAGCCATATATATATATATATATATATCTCTCTCTCTCCCCATTTTGCAAACCGCAGCCCACACCCGCATCCCCCTTCGTCTTCTTCTTCTCCATCTTCTTTCAACAGCAGTGCCACCATCGCACGCCCCACCACCGGTAGTCACTGAGCCCGCCACCTCCACAAAATTGCAAACCCACGCCCCTTGCCACCTTCGTCATCGGGTCTCATCGCACCGGATCCGCACGTTGCTGCAGTCCCACACGCCTCGTCGCTGACCAAATCGTCGACCACCTTACTCCTTCTTCCTCTCCGGTGCATAAATAGCAAGGGGTATGTTTTTTTTTAGTTCGTGTTTGGCCCTTTACAACAGCTTTTCTGGTGGGGATCCGGCACTGTGCAGCCTCGTTTCATTGGGTAAGTTTTCATCACTGTTTAAGACAACATTGTTGAGTCTATGGGACTGTTTTATTGATTGGAGACCATATGGAATTAACACAAATTGTTTGGATTCAAGTTTAGGAAATTCATCGCTTTTGGAGGCCATTTTGGACAACTCAAAGGCATTCTAAGTGGCTGCACAAAACTAAAGGGGTAGGATTAAATTGTTGGTACAATAAGGCCTTGTGTAAACTGGATTTAAATTTTGGATGCATGATAGGACCCTTTTTCAGTGAAATTGTAGGGACAATTATGGAAATTATATGACCCTTAAATTCATGGAATAGTAAAGGTTAACAGAAGGCCAAGTTTTAAGTTGGACAATCTTTGTCACGAATTTCAGGGAGCTGTTTTACTGGCCATAAATTCAGAAAGGTGAAATTTACACCACCTTTTAGAACACTTCTGAAATTAAGTTTTAATTGAGTAAGTCTTAATTAAAGTCCTTGGTTAGAATTATTAAATTCAATTAGGTAATTTTCACCCAAGCTTTGGGCTAATTTATGGTCTTTGTGATATTACTAGGGGCTACTACTGTTTATTTTCAGAAAGAGGCCTTGGAGCTTGGAATAGTAATAATTATTCTTGCTTAAAGGTAAGTAGCTTTTGGATTAAGCCATTTTGATTATTATTTAATTTTGGACCATGTTGGAAATGAATGCAAATTTATGTAGCATGCCTGGAATTTTGTTATGGAGCATGTATTACTAGGTGGTTAATTTGGATTTGCATCTTGAGTTGGTAGTTACATGAGAATGTGGTAGATTCAGGGACTTAAAGTTGTGAGCTAAATGATTTGAGCATGTGTAAATCCTTAACTGGCTTTATGTTTGAAACTCCTGTGTTGTGCTTGCATTTTGTTAACTCTGGTTTGTGTGGTTGGAAAGTAATCCTAAGGCCCTAATTACCCTGACCTTCGTGTTGATGTGGTTATGATGTAGTAAAGTCTTAATGACCTTGGTAGGGTTAGGGGATGACTTAGGACCTTTAGGCTAGTGACATCTACCACTCTACCTGGAGCATGTTACCTTGATGTTTATGTGATATGATAGATGATGGGTCGCGTACCCTATTTTGTGATGGCATGGAGGGCGTGTCCTTCATTGTAGGGCTAGCCAGTGTGGCTTGAGGGTTGCAAACCATCTTGCTGTATGCTAGCTGTGGGGATGAAGCCCACAGATCGGAAGCATGGCTCTAGGGTTTTAGTAATGAGACTATACCGTAGGTGGAGTAGGTTGGGTGGTCACATAGCCAAGAGTGTGCAGTATGGGAGTAAGATCAGGAGTTTGAGTATTTGTGTGGTACGCGATGAGCCTTGGTTTTAAGTGGGCTACTTACTGAGTATTTTTATACTAATTCGATGCTACATTTTTTTTCCTTTCAGGTGGCTAGTAGACTCTAGAGGTGCATGGCACAAGGCATTGACTTGGCTAAGCTATGGAAGTCGTACCCCTGTTCCCTAGAATCGTAGAGTTGTTTTATTTTTAGATTCATTGTTTAGTTCTAGAGTTTATTTCACTTCTGGTTAAATTTCTTGTTGTAATACTCTGATCTGGTAGCAAATAGTTTTGATTATTTACTTTGTTTTTGGAATGTTGTTTTATTGTGTTTGTTAAAAAGGGATCCCAAAGCGAATCTTGTTTTCTGATCTTGTTTAAGAGTTGCTTTTTAAAACTTCCTATTTCTTGGTTAAAGGCGTATCAAATGAGCTTCAAGTAGCGATCGAGGGTGGGTCGTTACATTGGTCATCTCCAAAGATGAACTGGGAGGAGAAGGTGAAGACGAACCATAAGGAGAAAGTGACCATCCTTAATTCTGCCTGAATCAAGGATTGGTCAGCTGCAAAGATGAGAGTTCAATGAGTGGCCAAGAGAAAGTGAACTATAAGGAGAAAGTGACCATCCTTAATTCCATCTGAATCAAAGGTTGGTCAACTCCAAAGATGAACTGGGAGGAGAAGGTTAAGATGAACTGCAAGGAGAAGGTGACCATTCTTAATTCTGCCTAAATCAGGAGTTAGTCACCTCCAAAGATGAACTAGCAAGAGAAGGTGAATATGACCTGCAAGGAGAATGTGACCATCTCTGCCTAAATCAAGAGTTGGTCACCACCAAATTTGAGCTCGCAGGAGAAGGTGAAGATGAATAGCAAGGCGAAAGTGACCATCCTTAATTCCGCTTGAATCAGGGGTTGGTCACCTCCAAAGATGAACTAGCAAAAAAATGTGAAGATGAACCGTAAGGAGAAGATGACCATCCTTAATTCTGCCGAAATCAGAGATTGGTCACCTCCAAAGATGAACTATTAGCCACCTTCACGCATGATATCTTCAAATGAGGCATCTTAGTTGCAAATCAAGAATAACAATACAAAGACATATATATTATTTTTATGCATAAAAAAACCTTACCTGTTTACCTTTTTACAGATGGAGATTCTCTTTTGCAGTAATAATATTCAACAATTAACTTGCAAATGTCAATTTCTTAATAAAGAGAGAGAAAGAAAAAGAAAGTACGAATAAAAAAGGAAAAAAGAGACAAAAAAAAGTGAAAAAGAAATTTAAAAAAAGAAGAATAAATGTACGAGTAAAAAAAGAAAAGAGTAAAAAATAAAAATAAGTGTAAAAAAAATGAAAATGAGTAAAGAAGAAAAAAAAAAGAAGTTTTTGTCAAAAAAGGGGATCAGAAAAGTTAATATATATATATATCAGAAATAAGAAGAATTTAAATATATATAAAGAAGTAATAAAAATTCATAATAATATAAAAAATAAAAATAAAACCCTAATCACAAATCTTCCTCTCTCTATTCCCCCCATTTCTTTTCCTTTTCACGTCGCCTTCCTCCCTTCCTACCCATCCCACCATCTAATTCACGTGATCGAACGACGACGACCCACACATCCAATGGCGATAGCATGCGCCACTAATAGAAAGATTCACAGCTTGACGGTGGCGCAGCCAGAAGAGACTGGCAACTCTAAAGAATGCTTGACCTCCCCCTTCGACCGGTAGCCTACAGCCACGACCACCATCACTCGGTCGCCCTTCTTGCCGGCGCATTCACAGTCTGTCTGAAAAAAAAAAGAACAAAAGGAAAGAAAATGCATAGGAATAGCAAAAAGTGTGAAGAAGAAGAAGACAAATAAAAAAGACTTGCAATTTGTTTCCTTCGCCTCCATTACCTTTACTAGTTAATGACCATAGTATTAAGGAAGAAAGACTTAGACACGGTGGCAGTAAATTTATTGACTCAGCGGGTGACTAATAAATGGCGTGGCGCCCAATAGGCTTTGTATCTTTCTCCCTTTTCTCTCTCCTATTTGTTATACGAATAGGGCTTGCTGTAACGATTCTAGATTATTCTTTCGTTTGTCATTTTCCCATTCACCTTCTCTGTCTAATTGTGTATAAAGGTGAATAGGGTTTTTGTACACTATATTGATTATCAAATATACAGATAGAGCACCCAACGGGTATTCCCACCATTCGTTCCATTTGTTGCAAACTCTATTTTGGTATTAGAGTCATTAATGGCAAACGTTGGTCGAAGTCAAGCTCAATCTCCTATTTTCTCTTCAGGCTCCAGCAATGGCAATTCATCCGAACCACCGCTGAATCAACTCCTAAACTAGATCACGTTGGTTAATATGGATCGAACTAATTTCCTACTTTGGAAAAATCTCGCGTGGCCTATTCTCAGGAGCTACAAAATCGAGAATCATCTCACAGGTGAGATATCTTGTTCCGAGAAAATGATTAGAAAAACCTCCAGCGAAGGGTTTAGCACAGACTCACCAACTGCAATTGAGTTAATTCCTAACCCAGAATATGAAAACTGGGTATTCCTAACCCAGAATATGAAAACTGGGTAGTTGTTGACCAAATCCTCTTGGGTTGGCTTTACAACTCGATGGCCCTAGAAATTGATACTCAGGTGATGGGTCATCAAACTGCAAAAGACCTCTGGGATGCAATGCAAGAACTCATCGGAGTTCACTCAAGGGCTGAAATCGACTACCTAAAACGTTTGTTTCAGCATACACGCAAGGGCTCACTTAAGATGATCGATTATCTGACTATGATGAAGAAATACTCTGATGGCTTGGCCCTCGCCGAAAGTCTCATTTCCACGAATGATCTAATTTTACAAGTTCAGTCTGGCTTGGACGAAGAATACAATCCCGTTGTCATTGGGATTCAAGGTAAAATTGCAAATTGGACTGATATGCACTCGAACTTGCTCTCCTATGAAAAGCATTTGGAGTATCAAATGGCGATGAAGACAGGCCTGTCTACTCTTTCTCTCAACTCCAACTCCTTCTCCTCCTCTATTTCAGCTAATATCTTGCAGAATCGAAATTCTTCTCCTCAAAATGGGGCAAATGGTGCTAGAAATAGAAATGACTCTCACGGGCAAAATGGTGGCAACTATCATGGCCAAGGACAACGAGGAGGTGGCCGTAGTGGAAGGGGGAAAGGTTTCTAGAATAATTCCTCTACAAATTGTCCAATCTGTCAAGTTTGCGGAAAACTCGGCCATACAGCAGCTGTTTGTTTCTTCCGATTTAACAAAGAGGTAAATAACCCAAATCAGTCTCAAGTAAGTGATGGGTCTGTTTTTCTCTCTCCTCCTTATGCCAATCACTTTTCTCGCACAAATCCAATTGCTATGGTGGCCAGTCCAACCCTTGCCAGTCTTGAAACCGTTGTTGATCCAAGTTGGTACGCCGACAGTGGCACTTCGAGCCATGTCACTGCGAATCCAACCTTTCTAAATGTCAAGATAGATTACACAGATACACAAAAGGTTGTTGTTGGTAATGGGAGTGAATTGTTGATTTCTCATTTAGGTAACACTGCCATTCCTTCAAACATTGTTTCTCTTAGATTGCAAAATGTTCTTTGTGTTCCCCACATTGCTAAGAATTTGATTAGTGTCTACAAGTTGACTCGGGATAATGATGTTTTTCTTGAATTTCACTCTGATTTCTGTATGGTTAAGGACAAGGCTTCGAAAATGGAATTGCTGAGGGGCATCCTTAAAGATGGGTTGTATCAGCTTGCTTCCTCTAGGCCGTTTATAAATAAGCATCCAGAAGCTGCTCGTGACTTATTGGGCCTTGCATCTGCTAGATCGCCCAATTCTGTGACTTCCTCACCATGTTTTTCAGTTGATTTTTCCTCTGCCTTTGTAACAGTAACCAAGTTTCTTTTACACAAACGACTTGATCACCCTTCCTTAAAAGTTTTGGATTGAGTTATCAGTAAATGTAATTTTCAGCTTCCGGTCAATGATAGTATGAGCTTTTACAAGGCTTGTCAATTCGATAAAATACATGTCATCCCCTTTTTCCCATCTAATTCTCGAGCCTTTGCGAAATTTGACCTTGTTCATACAGATGTTTGGGGACCAGCCCCTATTTTTTTTTTATGATGGATTCTGGTATTATATTTTATTTGTGGATGATTATAGCAGATTTACATGGCTTTTTCCTTAATGCAGAAAAGTGATACTATTGTGGCCTTCAAGCATTTCATCTTTTGGTAATGAATCGGTTTCAAAAATCAATTAAATACATCCAAATGGATGGTGGAGGTGAATATAAACCCGTTGCCCAAATTTGTGCCCACCTTGGAATCCATACACATTTTTCTTGCCCTTATACGTCTGCTCAAAATGAGAGGGCAGAACGAAAACATCGTCATGTGGTAGAAACTGGTCTCACATTACTTGCCCAGGCTTCCATGCCACTTAAATATTGGTGGTTTGCTTTTCAATATGTTGTTCTTCTAATTAATGGCTTACCTTCTCCCTCACTTGCAGGAAAGTCTCCAATGGAGCTCCTTATTAATAAATGTCTCGATATTTTTGTGATGCAGGTTTTTGGGTGTGCTTGCTATCCCATCTACGGCCTTATCAATGCCACAAATTTAATTTTCACTCCAAACGATGTGTTTATCTTGGACCATCCCCTGTTCATAAAGGATTTCGTTGTTTAACAGCAGAAGGCAAAATCATTATTTCCAGGCACATCATTTTCAAATCTGGTTTTGGTCCAACTTTGCCACAAGCCCAATATCAATCTCCATCCACAGTATGTTCTCCATCCCTTTTAGACTGGTTTTGCCCATCTCTCTCAACCACCACATATCCATCTTCCTCTACACCTTCAGCCCAATTCGAGTCCAGCCCATTACCTGGCCCCATAAGCCCACCACTTCCACAAATTGATAACCCAGTCATGTCATCATCCTCATCCACCCAACCTAATGACCCTAATGATATGTCATCTACATCCTCTCACACCTTATCTCCTACCTCGTGTTTTCCTGAGACTGCAGCTCCTACTCTAGAAATTTCTTCCTCTTCCCTACCGTTGCCTACACTGATCCCCAGCCTTTCTCCTCTTGTTCCGACTTCCGCTCATGCCTTGCCTGTGATCAACGATCATTTCATGATTACACGCAGTAAAGCATGGATTTTTTGCCCCAAAGCCTAGATGATTTCTGCTCCTACTGATTGGGCCCTCACAGAACCAACAAAAATACAATACGCCCTTGCTACTCCTCAATGGAAGGCTACCATGGATGATGAATTTCGTGCCCTGTGTCGCACCAATACTTGGACTCTCGTCCCTCCCACATCTAACATGAATATTGTGGGCTCCAAATGGGTTTTTCGATTGAAGAGAAACGTGGATGGCTTTGTCCAATGACATAAAGCTCGACTAGTCGCGAAGGGATTTCATCAAAGCCCTGGTATTGATTTTTTTAAAACTTTTAGTTCTGTTGTAAAATCCTCAACAATTCGTATTGTTCTATTTTTGGCTGTCTCGAATGCGTGGTCTCTCCGCCAACTTGATTTCAATAATGCCTTCTTAAATGGAACATTAAAGGAAGTTGTATACATGACCCAACCACCTGGTTATGAAGACTCTTCTCATCCGACCTATGTTTGCAAGTTAAATAAGGCATCATATGGCCTAAAGCAAGCCCCTCGGGTTTGGAACGATGAACTGAAATTGTTTCTTCAAGGCTATGGGTTTTGTATCAGTAAGTCTGATGCCTCGCTGTTTTTCCTCTGAAAAGGGACCATCATCGTTTTGTTGCTTATTTATGTTGATGATGTCGTAATTATTAGTAATGATTCCTCTTTCATAAATCATTTTATTGCTCTGCTTGATTCGAAGTTTCTCTTAAAGACCTCGGCAGCCTGAGTTATTTTCTGGGCATACAAGTCACCTATCAGAATTTTGCAATTCACTTGAGTCAATCTAAGTACATCTTTGATTTGCTGCAAAAATTGCAACTACAACACATAAAACCATGTCCATCTCTTGCGGTTACTGGAAAGTCTTTATCGTTCCATGATGGTCATTTGTTGGATGATCCTTTGGTTTATAGAAGCACAATTGGGGCTCTCCTATCTCTTACTAACATTCGGCCTGATATTGCGTTCATTGTGAACAAACTAAGCCAATTCTTGAAAGCTCCTACTGATCTTCATTGGCAAGCTGTCAAACGAGTGTTACGTTATCTTAAAGGAACATCTGACTATGGTTTACTGATTCAGCTGAGTAACCAGCTCAATATAACTGCCTTTTCCGATGTTGATTGGGCAGCCAACATTGATGATAGAAAGTCGGTTGCAGCCTATTGTGTTTTCCTTGGGAATTCTTTGATCTTCTGGTCATCAAGAAAGAAAGTTGTTGTTGCTTGCTCAAGCACTGAATCTGAATACAGAGCTCTCGCTTATGCTTCCACAGAAATTACTTGGGTACGTCACCTACTTGAAGAGCTAGGCTTTCATCTTAATGGAACCCCTGTGTTATGGTGTGATAACATAAGTGCTGGTACCTTGGCGGCTAATCCCGTTTTTCATGCCCGTACGAAACACATCGAGCTTGATGTACATTATGTGCGAGACCAGGTACTTAGTAACAACCTTGATGTTCGATACATGCCATCAAATGAATAACTGGTTGACTGCTTAACAAAGCCCCTATCACATTGCCAATTTGAGTATCTACGGAGCAAGCTCGTTCTGGTTCAACCACCCACTCGTTTGAGGGAGGATATTAAGGAAGAAAGACTTAGACACGGTGGTAGTAAGTTTATTGACTCAAAGGGTGACTAATCAATGATGTGGAGCCCAGTAGGCTTTGTATCTTTCTCCCTTTTCTCTCTCCTGTTTGTTATACAAATAGAGCTTACTGTAACGATTCTGGACTATTCTTCCGTTTGTCGTTTTCCCATTCACATTCTCTGTCTAATTGTGCATAAAGGTGAATAGGGTTTTTGTACACTATATTGATTATCAAATATACATATAGAGCACCCAAAGGGTATTCCCACCATTCGTTCCATTTGTTGCAAACTCTGTTTCGTAGATCCTCCAAATGGAGCTCCAACAGGGATAAAGCTGGAGAAATTACTTGAAGTTGCAAAAATGTTAGAATAACGGTTTGGCCTAATTTATAGAAGAGAGTTCTGGATCCAAATCCTGATTGAATTTCGAATCAAATAAAATCTCAGAATCCTTCTCCGATTAGAGATTTCTGATCCAAATTCATATGAATCAGAAATCTTCCAAATCCATATCAGAACAAGAGAATTTTGATCCAAATTTTTTTAAAATTTTGGGTTACAACAAATTACCATTAAATTAGTGATTTAAGCTAGATTGAAATCAAAAGCCAAAGTTGTCCAAATTCATTTGAATCGAGTTCAAGATTTGTTAACTTTATTCTAAAATCAAAATTTGATAAAATCCAAATTGAAGTCAAAGTAGAACCTAAATTCTATCCAAAGTCAAAATCATGATTCAATTTTATCTCAAATTAAAATTTAGACATAATCTAAATTTATCCCAAATCAAAATATGAATAAAATTCAAATTTTTATTCTAAATTCAAATAGAAATTGGGTAGAACTCCAAATCCTATTTTAATTTCAAATAAAAACTTGGATAGAATTCAAATTTTGAATTAAGGTAGAATATAAGTTCTATTAAATTCAAATCAAAATTTTATGCCAAATAAGAAAATATTGACCTAATTTCATATTTTGATGAATTGGTATAAAAAAAATGTGTCAAGTAAAAAAGAAATCAAAATTATGAACCAAATTCATACTTTGAGTAAATTGACACTTCAAATGGAGTCAAAATTAGGAACAAATATCTTATATTTTGACTCCAAATTATGTTTTTCAAGATTCACCACAAATGTTCGTGCATAAATCTAAAAAGTGGCATTTGTCGAATGAGAAATTTCAGCCAATCACAAATCGCCACATCATTATTCTTAAATTATTGAAGAAACTATATTATAAAATTTGAGACCAATTAAAATTAACACGTATCCCAAATTAAATTTGAATACAAAAAAAAAATGGCAAATCCCAGATAATGTCATGTCTGGCCTGGTCAAGTTAAAAAAATTACCATATGATCAAGTCTAGCCTGGTCAAGTTAAAAAATGGGAAAATTCTAAGAATGGCTAAAAAGAATGGGTTGTTTTGGTTAATGGCCATCCGATTTTTCTTTTTAATTATGGCCACACGTGAGGTGCACGTGTGACGTTTCTTTTTTCAAATCCTCATTTTGTCCTCATACACTAAATCTCCCTCTCTCTTATTTTATTTAAACTGTATCTAATATGTATTTTGAAATATTTACATTGCAGTTATTATCTTTATATTTATTTTTCCGATTCTCTCTCTCCAAGAAAATCTTCTTCTCTCCGAAATTCTCTCTCCCCAAGACAATCCTTCTCTCTTCAAATCTAAATATCTCTCCTATTTTATTTAAACTATATCTAATTTGTATTTTGAAAGATTTACATTGCAGTTAGTATCTTTATACTTATTTTTTTGATTCTCTCTCCCCAAGACAATCCTCCTCTCTTCGAATCTTAAGCCATTGGTATTTTTTCGGTAACCATCGCTGCTGCAGAAGTTAATTTCATGCGTATAATTGTTCAGTTGCTTTCTTCTCCACTCTCCAAAATTCTCTCTCCCTAAGACAATCCTCCTCACTCCTCTCTCTAAATCTTAAGCCATCGGTATTTTTCCGATTTTCTCTCCCCAAGAAAATCCTCCTTTCTCTGAATCTCAAATCTCAAGCCATCGGCACTGTCACTACTGGACAAGCCAATTTCAGTAATTGTTCAGTCGCTTACTTCTCAACTTTCTGACAGTTCGAACAACGATTCAGAGCTTTTTGGAAGCTTAGAATGTGATTCGTAGGAATCTTCGAGACTTGGAGTTGAGTTGCTATGCGTGGTGAAGGCAGTGCTAAAGAAGATGAAAAGCAAAGTGTTAGTAGGGGACAATGTAGTTGTTGGTTCCATTGATGGGGAAGGCATAGAGGGGTCGCGAACTTGCCTTGGATTCTATTCATGGTCCACCTGCAGCTTTCTATTCGCTTATTATTCATGTCTGTTCTGTTGCTCTTATTGATAAAAATCCAGGTTCGTGGTAATGTTCGTACTTTTTATTATTATTTTTTATTCATAGTGTATTTCTCTGTAGGTATTTTGTTCTGTTGATTTTTACTCTATATTTATTTCAAACACACACACAGCTCAAGAGGTAGATGAGTTCGTGGTAGTGTTCGAACTTTTTATTTTTTTATGTACGGTGTATTTCTCTGTAGGTATTTTGTTCCGTTGATTTTTACTCTATATTTATTTAAGACACATACATAGCTCAAGAGGTAGATGAGTTCGTGGTAGTGTTCGAACTTTTTATTTTTTTTATGTACAGTGTATTTCTCTGTAGGTATTTTGTTCCGTTGATTTTTACTCTATATTTATTTCAGACACATACACAACTCAAGAGATAGATAACAATGGTAGGTTTAGGTATAACAAACTATCTAATTTAAACTCTAGAATAAAGAAATCGAATCTATTTATATTTTATTATATTTGTACCTTGTATCTTCTCAAAATATCGGATTATATTTTAAAAAATGTGTAAATACGTTAATCTTCGTTGTTTTTGGGTTACTTTTATTTTTTAGTTTAGTATTTCATATTGCATGTCATTTTATTGGTTTGTTAATCTATTATTTTAACTATTATTTTAATCTTTTTGTTATGTAATCAATTTTTAATTGCTGTGTATTTTTGTTTGAATTGTAGATAATCTGTTTGAATTTTGAATTTTTGTTTAGTTTATGAATCCTAACAACTTTTGTTGTTTAGATTACCGAATTTATCTATTCAAATTTAGATTTTAATTTTAAATTAAATTTAATTACCAAATAATTGGGGAAGTCATGGAAGTGGTTAGGGGTAGTCTGGTCATTTAATAATTACTAATTAAAATTATGAATAATGATTTGGCCATTTTTAAAAAATTAAGATGGCTCGACCATTTTTCAAAACGTGAAATAAAAAATGGCCATTTGCGTAGTCAGCCCTTAAAAAATTACCATTTGATCAAGTCTAGCTTGGTCAAGTTAGTTGGGTCCAAGATAAAATGAACCCAAAAAGGCTTGTTAGAGGATAAATTGGCCCAAAACTAATAAAGTTCAAACCCAAAGGGTTGGGCCCAAGACCAATAAAGCCCAGGTCCAGTGGGTCAATAAATAGAAGAGCTCTCAATTCAAGGGTTTAGAAGTTGAAAATCTCAAAGAAATAACTTAGAGAGAATTCAAAAAACAAAGATTTTCTCCCTAAGTTCTAAAAGATCAAACATTCTTTGAACACAAAAACACTTCAAAAGTCGGATGATTTCACAGCTTGAAGACTTTGAAGACTTTAACTTCGAGAACAAGCGAACAACCATCAAATGAAGTTCACATTCAAGAGAGATAATCAGAGAATCAAACATTAGAGATTGAATTTTACTATACGAATTTAATACAAATCAAGTTCATTACACAAATCAAATTTCCTCTTTCAAATCTCGTTGAACAAACATATAGTACAAATATAGGACAAATTAGGAAAAAGCGGGATATGAAAATACTTCGGAAAAAAATCAAGCAGCCATGTCACCATTAAAGAAACTATTGGCCATTTTCCATAATAAAAGTACAAATATGGACACTCACTCTCTCTCACATATACGTCTGCGTGTACATATATATATAAGTACTAATATATCATTTTTTAAAATTTGTAAACTTCAGATTATTTTATATGATATCATAGATTAAATTATATATTGCTTAATTATAATAATTGGTTTACGTATTTTGATTTAAATTGTGTTTAAACTCTTTTTAGTTGAATGTTTTTGTAATATTTCATCTAAATTAGGCTAAATTTGCAATTAAATTCACTATTCATTGACTTCTATCACAGGCCCCAAAATATGGACTTCGGCCCCCAATATAATATACGCCCTTGGTCTCTGCCTTAGGACCTCAAAACCTTAGAACTAAATTTATCTACCTAATCAGGACATAACACAACACAACCCAACATTTAAGCAAAAATACTACTTCCACCCATGAATTTTTTTGCTGTGTTATCTACTTTCTAAAATTGTTTCCAAAATCCCAGCCACGTTTTGACAACTAAAAACTGTAGTTTTTGAAAACCTTTTTTTTTTAATTTAACTAATAATTCAAATGTTTCTTCAAATGATGTGAAAACTATAGTTAAAAAAATTGAAAGGAAACCAGCACAATTTTCAAAAACATAAACCTAAAAATAAAATTATTATGAAACGAAACCAGAGAAATCAGTATAAAATTTTAAAGTATTGAACCATTTAGGATACATAATCATCATATGTTATCTTGCCTTGCATATACTAGTTCACCAGTCTAAGATTAAAGGTGTACAGAACAATTTCTCGTTATTCTAATAAACCCCTATTTTCGTGAAACCTATGAGGGTTTTTTCCCATCGCCTTGGTAAATCCTTTCACCTACAAATATGGTGACACTAAGCATTATGTCACGTCACGCCATCCGTAGAATACACATTTCATAACTTATACTAGGCTTACATGTATAATGCCATAATAATTATGCATGAATCTCTCAAAATTAATACTATGACCAATGATGCATATAATAGCACAATCATACATCAAACAATATACTTTTCCAAACTCGATTTCATGAGTTATACATAGGAAGTACAACAAACAATCTACCCCGACATCAATCGAATGTTACATCACATGCAAGGAATTATTCACTATCATCGCACTACTAGGTTGTAAAATTTAAAAAACCAAAATACATTATAAAAGGAATCTCAAGTATTCAGACATAGAAGTCAAGACAAAAAATAATGTTTAAAAAAGAATAGTATATTAGTATAAGATAGAGAATGTGGAGGAACTTAAAGTAGCATTAGATACATTATCAAAAGATATACTTTAATTTTCTTCTCATATATTCAAGAATGTGAAGGTAGCAACCACATTAGCCTATCCATGAAGATTGAAGAACTATTTCATTTACATGTGAATTATTATTTAATTTATTTATTAGAACTTGAATCATATATCCATATAGAAAAGATGATAGGTCAAAAAATGTACAAAATAGGTTACCATTAAAAGAGTAAGCTTTATATGCAAATAAATGTTTATTTCTAACCTGCATAAAAAAGACAGATTCTAAAGGCATTATCTTTTTTATAAGGGCTATACTAGAAACTAAAATTAAAAGTTCATGCAATTGAAGCATGATGAAAAGAGAGAACTTCCTCTTATGGGAGGTACTACAAAACAAAGTGATTTCCTCAAAATATTTTAAAGTTGTGGCTCTCATAAATCCTTTAAAGTTGCAGGCCACAAGACGAAAAGGAGAAACTGTATCAAAATCAGGGACACACAGAGCCTCAAGTAAGCAAGCAGAACTATAAATAATTCCTCAAACAGGATTGAAGGGCAAAATTGTTTATTCAATTAAAATCCAAACAGATGCTGAGATGCAAAAACTCACTTTCCCACTTCAAAGATAAATTAAATTGACAGTTATACCTTAACTTTAGATACTCTTCTCCGAGCATTCGCAAATAGGAAGAGAACAAGGAGTAAGATAAAAAGCATTAGTAATGAAAGAATTTTCCATAGCTCGAAGGCACGTGGTCGATTGAATTTGCTTTCTAATCCCTCCTGCAAATTTGTTGCATTTTAATAAGAAATCATGATATAACTTGAACCTGATTTGTTATATGCTGAGTTTTGTATTTTCTGGAATGTAAAAATGTGCAACTGTTTGTGCACAGAGGTTATGTTTGTGCGAGACCATGCCAGTGTTTGTCAGACCGGCGTATTTTCAGAAGATGAGTATGATTGGAAGAGAAATCTAAATGGATATTAAGAATAACTGACACATATCCAGACAAAAGAATTGAAAAGACTCACTTTCATATCAAGATTCCCCATCAGTTGCACATGTCTCATTGTAAAGATTTTCTGAGCATACTTAAAAAGCTCCAAATCCAGATAATTGAGTGTTCTAATCTGCTGCAGAACCGCATCAGAAACATGGCGCCGTGCCTGCAAGAAAGTATTGAGGAATAAAAGAATCAGCAAAATAACTTTACCGTTATATGGAACATTTTCTGTTCCATATTCCCTTAAAGCAATAAGAGGCATTATGAGTATTAGTTTAGAGCCAGTTACCTTTTTCTTGTTTCTTGTTTATTTAAGAAAAAAAAACAAAAATGTGATTGGTAACACCCCGTTTGATAACCATTTGATTTTTGGTTTCTGGTTTTTGAAAATTAAACCTATAAATACTACTTCCACCTACGGGCTTCCTTGTTTTGTTATCTACTTTTTATATATTTTTAAAAAATCAAGCCAAGTTTTGAAAACTAAAAAAAGTAGTTTTCAAAAACTTTTTTTTATTTTTGGAATTTGGCCAAGAATTCAAATTTTTTCTTAAGAAATATGAAACTCATGATAGAGAAATGATAAGAAAACCAGCACAATTTTCAAAAACCAAAAACCAAAAACCAAACGGGGCCTAATTGTTTGTTATTCATTCTTTTTCATTGAAAAAAATTTGAGAACCAAGGAACAGCAAGAAACCAAATAATTTTTATCCAAAATCTGTATACAAATTTAGAAACATTTCTGGAAAATGAGAAGTAAAAAATAGACAACTACCAAGTTCATGTTTCTCAAATACTAAATACATAAACACCCCTAAGAAAACCCAGTCAATTTTCCACAAAGGACCATGACTTCAAATAGAATGGATCAGCAAATCTTTTAGGTTAAGGATCCACCAAGTTTATTTCTAGCCAGAATAAATATTTTTGGGGGGACAAAAACTCAATCGATTTGTACCTCTTTTGAGAAATTAGCAGGAGAAATCCTCTTTAAAGAAGCAAATCGACGACGTGATTGGGTCTTTAGAAGACTTGAAATGCACCCTTCATAAACTTCAATAAGTTCTGCAACAGTCATCTGGCATGTCGAAATCAAGAAATATAAATTAGACCACATGAACTGCAGATATACAATTTTCTGAGGTGACTTACATTTTCCATTTTTGCTTCACCTTCATCTTGCATAGTAACCTTTTCGTCCACGGTACTATTATTCTGTAATGGTAAACAGGATTATTAGAGATCCTGGATTTGCAAAATGATTAGTCATAAACAAATTAGAAGAGCTTGCCTGATCAACATTGCTCTCAAGCTCAGAATCCAAATGTGAAGAGCTGCTATTACCTGTAAATCAAAAGAGAAGTCAGTCAAACCGCTATACACCATCAAAATTAGAAACCATGACAACCGTTCATGGAAGTTTGAAGGTAAAAAAATTATAAAAAAAAATGTTCTCTTTCAAAATGTTATCAATTTATAATAGCTTGGGGTTTTGAAGAGAATCCATAACAGACTAATCTTTTTCACTGACAACTAGATCCAATTGGCAAAACGTCCCAGATGATGGAAATTAATATGTTCTGTTTAGTTAAAGGTTAGAGCATGGGCAAGCTTCCAAATAGATGGCAAAAGATAGTGCACTTTCAAAACTCAATCCATAAATATATGACAGATGAGTACAGAGAACTTTAAAACTGGAATCATAATAAATTAGCAACCAGCAGAATCTTAAGATACTAAGAAGTTCAATTCAAGAACCGGTACTCAACTATAATGGGCCATATAAAATTCTGAAAGAATTGATCCAAGTAGAATAGATGATAAATATTCACAACATTTTATTTCTCATTCTCGGGGTTATTTTTCCTATTTCTTTCTTTATTTCCTTATGGAAAAGAAAAATAATCTTGAATTACAAAATCTTCAGCATTGTGATCCAAAAAAGGAACGACATAAGCAAAGGTTAAAAATAACTGCAAAGATGGATGCCAGAACAGGTTTTCAGAAGTTAATTCCATGCTATACATCGTTGTTGGAACTATCAATGCCTTCGCACCAAGGGATTGGAGGGGCCATAAACAAATTAACAAAATTAAAGGAAAGAATATTTTTATGGATGGAAAAGGATGAAATAAATATATTGACGGAAATAGCATCTGGAGAGGCTTCCATTTCCCTCCAACCATAAAAACATTTCTCATCTTAGCAAAAATAATTGCTCCATTTTTTACTGAAGAAATTTTTTTTAAAAACTACATTTCAAATCTCAGCAAACCTCCAGTATAAAATCTTATACAGGTTAGACTTTGATGGAGCTGGTCACTCATGAATTATATGAGAAGGCATAACTTCAAAAAAAACAAGCAAATATTCTTTTGGGTTTCGATGATTTTCTTGATTAATTACATACACCTCCCTTCTCATTTCTATTGATCTTGTAAACTCCCTTGGTTAGAGGGGCTCTCCCCTCCTTTTGTATATTATCATTGATTTTAACAAAAGGTTAACTGTCTCTATTATACTAAAAATTACACTCTGAATGAAATGCACAGAACAAAACATAAACCTGATTGATTGTCAGCTAAAGTGTCCATGCTAAAGTTGGCATCTCTTAGCTGTGAAATCACCTGTGCACCAACCACATTTGCAAACATCGTCGCAGATTCCTTATGTTCCGCAGTTAGACCAACATATAACATAGCATCCAACCTCTTCTGCAAGATTTACAAGCATCTACCATAATTGCAACCATAAGGAGGCAAAGTATCAGAAAAATAATTGTCCATGTATCCACTTTTATCATTTAAGAAACCTTCTCTTGTTACCTTTGCCACACGAAGCACATGTTGACCAAGACTCTTATGTTCCTGTACACAATGCCGGATCTCATGTGATTCAGCTAGGTAGGAGTTATTCGTCAATCCCGCTATCTGAAAACTTTTCAATGGTCAATCACATTTTGAAAAGAATGAGAAAGTGCATCAGCAAATGCATTTCTAAGAGTGTATTATATCCACCAAAAAAACCAAAATCTGATTGGCAATATTTAAACTACTTCATATAGCTGATACTGTCCGAAAGTACCAAAAATGTCAACAAGTGTATAATAACGCAATATGTTAACTTGAAGCCCCCACAAGACAGCGCTTATTGGGTATCAGAAACTTAACCAAATGAGGGACCAAATTAACTGGCCAACTTTCCAGGTCATTGAATTTAGAGTAGATTGAGAACACCAAAATCGTTCTTTAGAAAATTGCAGAAAATAGAGCCTTTAAAGGAGCGGAGAGGGGCTCTTGTGATGTATGGTACTGTGGTCCCTCGTTAGGTTCTATGTTTCTCTTAGAGCATCAGTGACGAAGTCTTTTTGTAACTATTCATAGGTCTCATTTTACTTGATTGTAGTCCTTTTCTTTAGCAGGACTTCCTTTTGTGGGTTTTTTTTTGAATGCCCTCGTATTCTTTCGTTTTTTCTTGAAAGTTTGGTTTTTTCTTGAAAGTTTGGTTCTTCATAAAAGGAAGAAAAAAAAACAACTCCCTCCTAGTCCTAGTTGAATGTCTGTCTATGGTTCTTTTTCTTTTTCTCTTCCGTTGGGAGTTGTATATTTGACTCTTGTTTCTGTTCATTAATTCAATTAAAAACTTGTTTCTTTTAGGAAAAAAAAAGCATGCCAATACGTAAATTAATTCAGAATTACCTGGAAAGTAGCCCCATTATGAACAATATCATGAACAATGGGGTCATCAATAAACTCATGTAGTGGCATAAGAATGTCCTCCATGTCATATGGACTGTCGCCCTTAGCTTCACTTGAACCTTTTTGTCTTCTTGCCTCTCTCTGTTCATAAACATTCAGTAGATAGTAATGTTTTTGATAAGATTGTAGTGAGTAGATAAGAGAAAAAAATTATCAAGATTAATCGATTTATGAAAAATATATCATATCACACACATAGGCTAACAAGACTACTACCGCAATTGTTTGTTGTTAAATTCCCTTTATATCTCCAACCAAAACAGGACATTAATCCAAATTAATTTGTGGAAGTAACTGTTTCCCCTATTAGTTTGACCACTTGAAATCATTATTGACAAGCTAATGAAAAATAACTTCAGTTGTTCCTAGAAGAAAAAAAAAAAAAAAAAAAAAAAAAAAAAGAAGAAGAAGAAAGAAAAAGTTCCAGACTCACTTGGCTTCAAATTATAGATACAGCTTGCTTTACTTATCAAATTCTGATTCAAACTAAAACAGCTCCAAAGCTGGGTATTTATCTTTAGCATGAAGCAGTCTCAACTCTCATACATAATTTTTTACAAAGATATAGCACATTCTATCTACAGATGAGAATGGAAAAATATAATTCCCATAGCTTTCTATAAATGAGGTAGATAAAAACCCTAATTGCATTCATTGACCTGAGAAAAGTAAACTCTATAATTATAATTAGAGATGTAAATGGAACAGATGTTTAATTGCACAATTAGTCTACACAACTCAAAAATACACCATGAAACGAACAGGGTAATACAAGAAATGACAAAACCAAAGAAACAAAAAGAATTACAGCAACAGACGACAGACAAAATAAGGAAAGAAGGGGGCAGCATTTATGGCGCTGCCTCACCTAGGAACCAAGGCATGCCTTTAAACACATTTATGATCACTGGATAATCCTAAAACATATATGATCACTAGATAATCCTAGATGAATTAATGTCTTTCGTGTAAGCAAGTGATTCACATTCTATACATCTAATTATATTTTTCTCCACTTTCAAAAAATTCATCATGAGATGCACAAGATCAGCCAACAGGACACATACTCGAGCAAATAGGTCTCCCCTCATCCATGGAACCAAATACTTCCACGGCCAAATATCCAGTGTGCTCACTCCATTTGGCTTTGTACGCAATCGTTTGGACATTTTAGTCGCAGAAGCTAGGTCAGGATGTACCAAAAATCTAGCTGCAACCTCAACAGAAAATTCATATGAACTAAGAACCCGGTCAACTGGATTCCTAACAATTGTCACCACCGAAGTCCTCTCCTTGGGTAGTTTTTCCATCATACTATAATCATCATGAGTAGCTAACAATCTGCACTTCGCCTTGCTGCAATTCAAATTCAAATTCAAATACTATCATAAAGTTTAGTCTTGAATAAAAAAGTCTAAGGTTCTGATTTCAATCCATTTCTCTTCATTTTTTGCTCTCTTTTGGAGGCCTCTTCCCCTACCCTCCAACAAAAAACTAATATTGAAGGGGAGAATTTGTATTCAACGAAAAATAACAAACCTAGTTTCCCACCCTCCCTCCCTCCAGCCCCCCCCCCCCAAAAAACAAAAAAACATAATAGTGAAAAAGAAAACTCTTTCTAGTTTCTACTCTTTGATGATTAACTAGTTTTCTTTAAACAAAGTTCTGGCATTATTCTCTTCCTCAAAATGCCATTCTCAGTACTGATAAGAATATGATTAAATCTCAAAAACTTTTCTGTAGTATTCAGGTTAAAGTTTTTCATTTTATATATATAACCTAACCTTCTCCCCTAATTAGATCAAAAAATTTCATAAACCGTTCAAGTTTCTACATCCTAGTTATTTTAATTCAATTATCAGGTTCATGTAACATCTAAGTTGCATGCATGTACACTTTTAGCCTGTTGTATACACAATCATAATTAAATATAACGTGAGTTCGCAACTAAAGGTTGATGATTACAATAAATCAAGGTTTAAGTAAAATTGTAAAACAAGTAAAACATAACATTTCAAAAGTTGAATGTATGTCATATGAAACTATTTGAAAAATAAGACAGATGGATCTTGGAAAAATAAAATTATACCTGGGATCAAAACGTAGCTTATCATAAGAACGGGGACACTCCTGAGAGGTTGGGTACAACTTTTTCAAGAAACTGCATCCATAAACAGAACCAAATAAACACTAAAACAGTTACTTGGGTGATCAATAGTCAGAGAACTTTGTGATTTGGAAGTTACCAGTGGTAGTATGATCGCCCTCCTGTTCTTGGAATATGGAGAAAAAACAGTAAATCTTTTAGTGTATGTTTATCTTCGTTGATACTTTGATGGAGAGAAGATGAGGCCCAATTTTTTACAGCCCTTTCACAGTGTTCAAAATTTTTTTCAACGGTTGAAGCACATGCTGGCATGTAATGGGAAGAAATCAGTTCATCAATGAGTTCGATAAATAGGAGAAAAATGGCAAGAAAACATGATCTTACAAAAGACTAAATTTTAAGGCTCCAACCTATTCTGAAGAATATCAGAAGCAAAGTTAACTTAATGGTAGGATCCATGCATCTCACTCCTTCAACCACTGGAAAAAAAAAGGGTTAAAAAAGAGTAATCATAGCAAAAACGAGTATGTATTCACTAAAGAAAGAGACAACAAAACCAAACATAGGGTTGTCAAATCCTTCATATATCATTCCTTCAAAATTAAGAAATTGAGCTAAAAACAATATTTCTCCATTGGCAGACACCAATTGTTAGTCAGAAAACATCTACACAAACATTCTTAAAATCATTAATTAATCATTTCTTCAAAGGTTTAAACCACTTTGCTCCATGCAAAACCACCTCAAAACTAATAACGAGCTAAAATCAGCCAGAAGCCCCACCAAGAAAAAAAAAAAAACCAGGAAACAAACGCAACAGCAACACCAGAGAATCAAAGAACCACTAAAAACAGAAAGGAGAGGCTAATAGCTCGAGCATTTACAAGACGCTAATAGAAGGAGGAGAAAACGAACCGAAACCGCCCCCACAACACACACACACACACCACAACAACAACAACCAAAAAAAAAAAAAACAGCGCAAGCAAGAGTTAAAAAGAAGCACAGAGGACGGGAACAGAATAGAAATCCCTCGATTCAAACGGCAGAAAAACAGAGCATTAACTCGACAAAATAAAAATCAACAAGAAGAAAACCGAGAAGGAAAATGGATGTCCTACGAGTATCGGTTTTGGGGATCTCGTGCTCATAAATTCCCGAGATCGCGTTGGGATTCCGAGAGACAGGCCTCGCGATCAATGAGGGCCCACCCAAATCCGGCCTTCAGAAACTTCCAGCCACTTTTCCCTCTCGAATTTTCCCAGCATCCAAACAGAAACACCATCAAATTTGGGAAAAAAAGAGAGAGAATGAATAAATTTTTCTTACTTTGGGTTGAAATGATGAAGAAAAACAAGTGCTAGATTTTCTCCGGCTCCTCCTCCTCCTCCGAAAACGAAGGGGAGGATTAATCTCTCTGCCCAACAAATGAACACCTTTCCTTTTCACTTTCTGATACAGGGAATTTGGAATGATTTCATCAGAATCAGAAAAGCTAGAAAGCTTAAAATACAGTGCCACTAAATATATATATATACAGAGAGAGAGGACAAAGATTTGACAGAGTTTGGCAACGATAAAAGGACGTTAAAAGACAGCCTGCGAAAGAGAGAGAGTGGTTCTTGTGAGGGGTAAAATTGTAAGATAATATTACTTTCATAAAAATGTCGATGAAAATATTAACAATAAATATCTACGTTGATAACTATTGTTGAACTCAAAAAATATATATCTAATCTTTTCTTTATTATATTAAAATTGTGGGAGTATTATTTTTGAACTATTTTATCCAAATTTTAACTTAATGATTTATTATTTAATTCATAGGAAATTTTTTCTATTCTCATTTCTCACATGGTCAAGCCGCTGAAAAGGTTTTTTTTTCTTTTCTATTGTCACATTCTCGGTGATTAGAAACGTCCACGTGGTGAAAATTTTTATGTAAATTGTTAATTTTTAATGATAATTTTCTATTTAAAGAGAAAAATTTTTAATTTTCTTAAAAAAATAAAATGATATTTTATAAAAATTTAAATTTAGAGTTATATATATATATATATATATATATATATATGTATATTAAAAAATAAATAAACTCCCTCCAATCTGTTTGACCTCTTAGTCTATGGTACATGCTAATAATCGTTGAATTATGCTCACTTTGGCATGTACTCTCTACAACTTAACTGTCAATTCAAAAGATTTTTATTTTATTTTATTATTTATATATTTAATTAATTGATGCACTCACCACATTTTAAAGACTTTAATTTTTGTAATATTTTCAAATTCCATAAAAAAAATTCAATAGTTCATTATAATAGACAACTTACCTCCTAGAAGGGACCATTTGTATTAATATAAGATTCTAATAGGATGAGCATTTGGATTATCTTATTTGTTTTGTAGCAATTTAGGATATCTTGGCATTTCAAGATATCCAAGTATCTTATCAATTGAAATTAAAGTGCAATAATCATTTTATTTCATTTTTTCAATAGTTGCCTAATACTATTGTATTAAGTGAGTTTTCTCTATTGTACATCTATTGAAATGATTTATTTTAGTTATTTATTTGTAATTTCATAAGACTATTACTAACTATACATTTCAAAACACACACAAACAAATTCATTACAAATAAATATCATTCTTTTAAAGAATTATAATTTGACAATGTGATCAATATAATCCACTAAAAACACCATCAATTATATTAATGGTCTTCTTTTGAAAAAAAAAAAGTTTAGTTAAAATTGAATTAATATTAAATATTAAATGTTTTATAAAAATCTCGAACTAATATAAATTAATTTGTTTTATATAATAACACATAAACATTAGTATAAATTAAAGTGATATATAAATATAATATTAAACTAATAAAGCGCAAAATGCATGTGATATAAATTTAAATTATATTAAACTAGTACGTAAATTACCTAAAAGTTAGTAAGGACATTATTGGTATAACGTATAATCTTAAGACATTTCCGTACACAAGTCCCGTAAAACAAACATAGTTATCTAAATATTTTCATACATTCTTATAAATTATTCATTCAAAACAAATACAGTTATCTAAAATATCGAACATCTATATTCTTTGGTATCTATGATTCTAAGCATCTAAATATGCCAGTTATCTAGATTTCCAAAAACCAAACAACCCCTAAATAGTTTCATGCATCTGTGTAGAGATTGATTACTAAACAGATAATAATTTATTTCCTATGTGCTAGATTGATTGATCCAATGTATATCTCAATCTTATAACTTTGGTAAATTTCATTTTTATTTTAAAATTTTAAAATTTATTCATTCTCTTTACTTCATATTTTTATTAAAATACAAGAAAATGAAATAAAAATATTTTGAGTATAAAAACAAAACAAATTAAGTTTTGGAGTTCATTAGTTGAAGTAGAAATTCTTTATAAATATTAAAAAAATTAAACTTATTTAAAAATGAAGGTTATTCACCAACTTATTTCAATTTTATGATTATTTTCATTGACATGATAGATTGTCCATATTCTTAAACACCAATTTTGCTACTTCATATCAAAAGTCGTCCCTTCCAATAAAAAAAGTAGTCAACTCTCACCAATTAATATTAAGATTAAAGTTATTGGTTTCATTGATACATTTTCTAACAATTGTCTAAATTATTCTCTCTTAGGAAAAATTCCAACCCCACCTGACAATGACGCATATAATATAAATTTCTGCAGTAGTTATAAAACTCACACATGAATCATATCTAATAAAGTTGCATTTCATCTTTTTTCACGAATTATATTTTAAACTTTACGACAATGCATGTAGTTTCAAACTAGAGTATAAAAAGGTTGAAATTTAGTCTATTTGTTTTTTAGTTTTTTTTCATTTGGATTTATCTGTTTTTAAGACGTCTATTTTAGTTTCTATACTTTTAGCATTTGTTAAATTTAATTTTTGTACTTTCAAGATGTCTCTATTTTAGTCCATATATTTTTTTAAAAGTGACTACTTTGGTCTTTATTTGTAAAATTCTAATGCAAATTCTATATACTAATTTGTTAAGAAATAATCGGATTGATAAAACAAAAACTATTTAATATAAAAATATCGCAATATCTTAAGAAATTCATTGAGTGTAGTGTTTGAATTGAAATTATGATGAAAAAAGCAGAGATTAAAAAAATAAAGGGATCAAAATGGTTGCTTTTTAAAAATATAAGGACCAAAATAGGAAAAATTATTCTAGAGAGCCGGTATAATGTGATTGACGGTTTTATAACATTGGATGTAGGAGAGAGAAACAAAAAAATCATAATTTTACTATGTATTCAAAGGTTTAGAGGGTGATGACCACATTCAATAATTTTTTTCAAAATTGACATTTTGAAAGTATAACATATACTAAAGATACAGGGACCAAAATAGATATTTTGAAAGTGTAAATATCAAAATGAATAAAAATTTAAAATACAGAACTGAAAATAGGATTTAAACTTCATAAAAATCAAAAAATACGTAAAAAGTACTTAAGGTACTATATAAATATTTCACATTTTTAAAATAAGTAAAATTTGTACTCATGATATTTTGTTGACATTTCTTTTCTACATTTTATCGATATTTTTACAATGTAATAAAAATATTTATTAGTTTTTTATGTTAATATAACTCTTAGACATATGAAAATATCATGAAAATATTGTCATGTCGAGAATAATGGGGTGTAAATTGTAAATTGCATTTAGGTTGGTACATTCTTACGCTTACCGCGTTTTTAAAAAATTAACCAATATTTAGGGGTAACAAATTGTGAATTTTGGCTAAGATTGGAAAATCAAACAGTTAGTAGGATAGATAAGTATAAAAAGATTTTTTTTTTATCTGCCAAAAAAAAAGATTTAAAAAAAAAAAGAAAGATAAAATCGTTTTGTTAGGGAAACTTTCACTAAAATGAAGCCACATGGGTTGCATGCAATTAAGTCTCCTATTCATAAAGAACTCAAAATCCAAAAAACGATTAGTCAATTACTCACTTTAACGTATTTAGGCTTCGTTTGAAATTGTCGTAGCTTTTAGAAAAATTTGCTGTCATATAAAATAAATTAATATTTAGTAAATTTCAACTTTTAATATAGAAAAGTGAATCGCAACACATTTGATAAATTCAAACGAAATTGCCGTAGTTTAGCTATATAATAAACAAGGTAGACATATTAATTTAATTATTTTTATATTGATATTTAATATCAAATTTATTATAAGTTAATTATTTTAAAAAATATATAATTTAAATTACAAGTAACTTTGTTTAATCTAAATTATTTGATAAAAATTTAGGAGAAAAATGTTATAAAAAAATTGAATCAATCCAAATTTCATTGATATAGGAGAATATACGTAAGAAAAATATAAAAGATAGATTTGAACTTTTTAAATTTTAATTTGAAAAGATAGTAGATTTTTAGGAAAGCTAAATTTAAAAGTATGAATGTGAATTTGAACGAAAGAGTAAATTGAAAAGTGATTTTAGAGTGATTAAAAAATAATCCAAATTTATCAAACAACTTAAATAGTTAAGATTCTTCACTAATTACTTTTTGTTCGCAATCTCAAACGCAGCCTTAGTTTAGAAGTATTTTAAAAACTTTTTAGCTTTTTTTATATATAAAAAAATGAAATTAATAACTGAGGTTTTTTTAGGAGTTTTTTTATTAATATTGTAGTATTTTAAAGTTATTATAAAAATATTGTTGTTTTGAAAGTATTTATAAGAATATTGTAGTTTTAAATAGTTGGCGGATGGTTGTCTATTGAAGAGATGACCATGTACACACGTTTGAGATGGTCGTCTCTTAAGAGACGACCAAGTGTACGCGACAGATGGTAGGGGTGTACATGGGTCGGGTTGGGTAGGGTTAGGGGGGTTTTTTGGACCAACCCGAATATAAAAATATTGTTCTTTTGAAAGTATTTATAAGAATATTGTAGTTTTAAATAGCTGGCAGATGGTCATCTCTTAAAGAGACGACATGTACACGCGTTTGAGATGGTCGTCTCTTCAAGAGACGACCAAGTGTACGCGGCATATGGTAGGAGTGTAGACGGGTCGGGTTAGGGGGTTTTTTGGACCAACTCGAATTATCGGGTTGGTTAGTTCCCCAACCCAATCAACCCTGTTAGTGAGAGTAACCCAACCCAACCCAACCCTTATATTTTCGGGTTGGGTCGGGTCGGGTCCAACGGGTTGTGTTTTTATACAAAGTTACAAACTGGGAAGGGACAACAATGCAGATCAAACAAAAAACTTAAAATGTTGTGTAAGCAAAATCCTCAATAAGGCTTCTTCTTAGACCTAAATTCATACATTAGAAGTTTAAAACCATATCTGGATCACAAGAGAGAAATTATGCTAATGACAAAAGGAACAAAAGAAATAACCTAAAATGAAATTAAAAGCACCTTCATAACAAGTTCATAAATTTTAAATTCATCAAAATACAAAAGTATTTTGAAAATTTGTGACCATAGAGCTTCAATCCAACCATACTATAGTTCTCTACTACCATGATAATGATATCCTTGAGTCAAAAACCCATTTACAACCCAAAATTGGTGCAAATTTGAAGAAAGAAGATGAAGATTCTTTTGAAACTTGTTATGCCTTTTTAATCCCACCCTTTAATTTCAACATTTAAGGAACATAAACTAACCAGAAACTCAAACAACAATTACATGAAGAAGAAGAAGAAAGGAAAAATTTGCAGAGACAAAAATGGAGGAGCCTAATATTTTCAATATTTGCATAGGTTGAGAGAAAAGAGACACCGACCATGCTTAGGCTCAATATTCGCTGTTGTCATCCTCAACTTTAGAAAGGCAAAGGACACCATCGGTTGAGAGAAGAGAGATGGACGGAGAACAGTGAGGCGAAAACGAAAATATGGGGCGGCGACATGCTAGAGAGAAGAGAATGTGTGTTGTCGGCTGAGGTTTGTACAAGATGGAAAGATGCAAAGAGAAATAAGTGATGAAACCCTAAATAAATATATATAACTATATAACTATAACTATATATATATATACACAAAACCGGTTCGGTTCTGGTTGAATCGATTTTTTTAACCTTCAACCCGAGAACCGAACCGAACCAGTCGATTCTTAAAAAAATCAACCCAACCCAAACCGAGAACTTGCTTAACCCAACCCAACCCTTATGATTTGAGTTGGGTTGGTCGGGTTTTTCTGGTTGTCGGGTTTTTTGAACACCCCTAACAGATGGTTGTCTCTTCAAGAGACGACCATCTCCCGCCTTTTAGTTTTTTTAAAAAAAACGCGTAGATGGTTGTCTCTTCAAGAGACGACCATCATTTGATTTTTTTAAAAAATAAGATGCTTAGATTGTCGTCTCTTGAAGAGACGACCATCTCTTGCATATTATTTTTTTTAAAAACACGCGTAGGCAGATGGTCGTCTCTTCAAGAGACGACCATCTCTTGCATATTTAAAAAAAAAAAAACATGCGTAGGCATGGTCGTCTCTTCAAGAGACGACCATAGACGACCATAACAGAGAACAAATACACCCATTCTTCTTCAAAATAAACATAACGCCCCCACATTCGACTTTTCAAAGCCAAAAACTAGCCCCACACCTCCACAACCTCATTTTTCTCTCTCGTTTTCTACTTGTTCTCGACCCCACTTGAAATTTTTATCGCCATCTCAGTAAATAAAGTTGATCTTTGTCGACATTGGAGTAAAGAGGAGAATTTGTGGGTATTGAAAGGTCTAAACAACAAAAATGTCCACTATTTCGAAGGAGTACAAAATCTGTCTGATTCGTGAGTTTTATTAAATATTTCTCACTATTTTGTTATACTTTCATTTATTTTTATTGTAGATCTATGGAATGAATATGAATTTGGTTAGAATGGTTGAATTTGATCTATGGAATGAATATATTTTTTAAGATATATTGGATTTAATTTTTAAAAAATGGTAGGATTGAGTTTTGTTTTAATAATTCGTTGGATTTAATTTTTTTTCAAATATTTATGTTATTTTTAGGGTTTAGGGTTTAGAAAATAGGTAGTTAAATTTTAGAAATTGAATTTATTATAACTTTTTGTTAAACTGAAAATTAAGTTAGAAATTTTTTTGTTTGATTATAAAATGTTGTAAATTTAATAAATTTTAGAAATTGAATTTAATATAGGAAGAAATTAGTTTTCTTTTGGTTTCTAAATTAGAAATTGAGTTATATAATTTTTTGTAACTGATTATTAGAAAATGTTCTAGACTTTGATTAGA
The DNA here is from genome assembly GCA_033996785.1 of Trichosanthes truncata. Taxonomy (NCBI): domain Eukaryota; kingdom Viridiplantae; phylum Streptophyta; class Magnoliopsida; order Cucurbitales; family Cucurbitaceae; genus Trichosanthes; species Trichosanthes truncata. The sequence goes on along the minus strand of JAWPNB010000004.1, from coordinate 26,509,548 downwards.
ATTAAGAAACTACTGAAGAATATATTTGTAATGACCCTAAACTCTAGAGCATGCTAAGAGTCGAATTAAAACTGAGACAGCTCGCCTATGCCTGAAATTTCGGCAGCATGGCGGCGTAACTACAAGAAAACCAAATTTTTGAGAACCTGATAAAGAAGAGATAGCACACTTCTAAGATTTCAAATAAACCCTCAGCAACCAACAACTACACAAGAGTGCTGAGTTTTCAACCAGAGTCAAGTGTAAGAAAACACTTCCTAGTTTACGAAATAGACATACAATAGACAAAACTCAATTTACAAACAGTAAGGATCTATCTGACAAAATACACAACCAAAAAGGACCTAAGGGTAAGCTATAGGTAACTCCATAGCCTTGCCAGGTCGTCGTTCATCACCCACCACGTTGTTGCGCCTTACCTGAAAAGAGAAAGGTAGCATCAATGAGTATTGATAAACTCAGTAAGCAGCCATCTTAGGTAAAATAATTTATAGCCAAACAACCATCTTGAGAAGGAGAGATTATGCCTTACTCGCACTCGTGCCTAAGCAATAATTAATAATTCCATCACCTGACCATGGTCTTATTTCTCTACCTCATTTCTGATTTCACCAAATCCTAACTTCGAATCATACCAATGAGTCCTGCAACCTAGAATTCAACCTCGTGAAGATAATAAACCTCACGCTCATCATAAAGGATAGTTACCTCAAAGCTAGCACACAGGCACTAGGAGAACGCATCCCCTATGCTCAACACAAATGGGGAATCACCCCTAAACTAGCTCACCAGCCATAGGGAAATACATCCCCTACGCTCAACATATATAGGTAATCATCCTAAGCTAGCACACAGGCACTAGGAGAACGCATCCCCTATGCTCAACACAAGTGGGGAATCACCCCTAAGCTAGCTCACAGGCAATAGGGGAACGCATCCCCTATGCTCAACACATCATATAACATTCTAGGTCTACAAGCTCACTCAATACAACCGAACTAGGATAGGTAATACCAAATCAATGGTTTACAACCAATTTTGCTATTTCGAGAACCCCCACATGCAACATTGCTCTCAAGCCTCTGTCACAACTTGAACTGGGGTTCACATTATCAACCAACATCTCAAATTTCACTTCCAACACACAAATAGCTAGGCTTAAGCCTTAATCAAATTCTATCCATATTTAGTTACCAATACTCTAGTAATTTTTTTTTCCTTCTCAATCACATATACATAAATGCAAATTTTACCAAAATAGCATATCAAATATTTCCAATTTGCTACTTACCTCTCAATCGACCCTAGGTCAAAATACTTCACTTCAATGGACGAGGATGGCTTGAATCCTTACAATAAAGAGAGCGCCCAACTTTTTATAACCTCCAAATTCGTTTTCTAGCACGCGCGAAAGTTCCAATTATTTAATAATTACTTAAATAAATCAAAGCTTACTTCCTTAACTTACTTGGCCCTAAACGACCATTTACAAAAATTCTGAACTTTAAGGCTTACCAAATACTGTAAATATAAGCCGTTGGAACCATGCTCGATACCACCCAATTGAATAACAATAGCCTTCAATCCTAATGGCAATTCATAAAAATAAAATCCATAATCCAAAAGTCAACCAAAACTACTCAAATAATACTTAATTAAGTAGTTATTTACTAAATCTCCAAATTCCAAAGCCAAATCGCTTACCCACGATGTCGAGAGCCCAACCACACCGGAATAAGTCTTTAAATGCCCAAATATCTTCAATAGTCCGCTGTCCACACACTAGTTTGCTGAAAAATGCTTCGGTTATTCCCAATTAACGAAAGATAGGTAGAGATAAAGAGGGAAAGAGAGAGAGAAAACGGAAGGAGAGAGAGAGAGAGAGAGAGAAAGAGAGACGAGAGAGAGAGACGGAAGGGAGACGAGAGGGGCGGGAGACGAGAGGGGCGGGAGGAGGCGTGAGACGAGAGGGGCGGGGGAGGGGAGTTACGAGAGGGAGGGAGAAAGGAGAACGGGAGGGATAAGGATGAAGGGTTATTATTATTTTTTTATAATAATAATAATAATAATAATAATAATAATAATAATCTATTATTATTATTATTATTATTATCATCATTTTTTTTTATTTAAAAAAAAAAAAAACAGAATATTACAATATTAGTTAGATTAGTTCTAATTGATATCTTGTTTACTTCCTTATAGAAGATGGGAGACAAATGTTTGGGATTTGTTTTGCATACAAATGGATCTATGATTGATGGGGTAGATGAAGTTGATTATGACCAACCGGCATGTGGAGATTTTTCTATAAATGTGAATAGTGGGGTCGTCTTTGAACAATTTGTTGAAATGGTAGGATTATCACTTGGTGTAAATGTGAGGACAAATCAGTTAGAGATAGTATATAGACACCCTGAGTTAACACTATCTGTATCGGTAATATATACACCAATACCAATTCTTAACCAACAAGCAATGAACTTAATGTTTTCAATTATTGCGATGCCAATTCCGACTTTAGTGCATTTATACATCAATGTGAGAAGGATCGACATGAATGTACAAAACTTGGGAGAAACCTCTAGCCAATGTATTGACCCCAAGCCTGAATTAGTTTCCCCACCATGTGATGCTGAAGATATGGTGAGGGATAATACGTATAAGGATTTCAGAACTGAAACAAATGATAAGTTTGAAGAACTAGACTTTGGTGGTAATGAACACGTTATCCCTTCAAATACATTCACTGAGTTGGATAACAATGTAATAAATAGCACTATGGAACATGATCTCATCCAAGAACCAGTGGTTGTTGAAGGGAACCAATTATATAAGGGGTTAATTTGTAACAACAAAGAGATTCTTCAACATTTGGTAAAATGCTTTGCTGTTAGGTGTCACGCACCATATGAGGTTGTGGAGTCAACACCTACGATATGGGCAGTACGGTGTCAAAAATGGGAAGATGGTTGTAGATGGCGGCTTCGTGCCATAAAAAAAATCACATGGCTTTTTCCAGATAACTCAGTATGGTGAGCAACATAACTATTTTTATTCAGAATTAAATCAGAGTCATGTGCAGTTGGATTCTACGATGATTGCCATTAAAGTATGTGAAACTATGAAAAATAAGCCTTTTGTAAGTATATCAAAATTACAAATTGACATAAAAGAAAAGTATGGGTACCACGTTTCCTATCAGAGGGTGTGGGAAGGGAAAAAGAAGGTTATGATGAGAGTGTTTGGTGATTGGGACAATTCGTATAAGCTTTTGCCCAAGTGGATGTACATGGTGAAGCATACTAATCCCGACACACGTGTAGAGTAGAAAGTAAAATATTTTGGTGCAAGTGCAGGTCATGCCATCCTTACTTCGGTGTTTTGGGCTTTTGGTCCTTGTATCGAGGCTTTCAAAAAATGTCGACCCATAATTCAAATTGATGGTACGCACTTGTACGAAAAATATAGAGGGAATGTATTAATTGCAACAACAGTTAACTCTAATGGCAAATTACTTCAACTTGCATTTGCCATTGTGGACGAGGAGTGTCGCGAAACTTGGGGCTAGTTTTTGAAACACCTCAGACAAATTGTTACGCAGAAAGATTTATGTTTGATTTCAGACCGACATGATGGTATAATTTCTGCTGTTAACACTCCAAAAAATGATTGGACAGATGGTAACTCTCATCACCAGTTTTGCTTACAACACATTGCCAGCAACTTCAATTCAAAATATAAGTGTCGAAAGTTGAGAAACTTGGTTTATCGTGCTGGTTGTCAACACCAAGTTCGTAAGTACAACAAAGTCGTTGAAGAGATTAAATTAATGAACAGTTCTTGTATGAGCTTTTCAACAACATTAGTATTGAGAAATGGACGCAATCGCATGATGGAGGGTTTAGATATGGGTGGATGACCACTAACTTGGCAGAGAGCGTAAATGGAGTTCTAAAAGGAGGTCGAATGCTGCCAATCACTGCACTTGCTCAACTTACATTCTATAAGTGCGTAGCGTATTTTGAGAGTAGAATAGCCAAAATAAGAACAGCTTCCGCACAAGGAGAGAAATATACCAGGTAATTACACTACGTATTTTCATATTAGTCAAATTATTTTATTTCAATATAATCATACTAAATGAAATATATATCAGGTATGCTCTTGATAAGATTGTGAAGTGGGCATCACGATCCAGTAAACATGAAGTGGTATCCTATGATCAAGAAATTGGTGTATTTCACGTATAAACTTGACTCCATTACTTCAATGCTAAAGGAGAGAATATTCAATCTTTGAGGTTAGTTAGAGGAGAAAATGGTTCAATCCATTATTGTTCTTGCAATAAGTGGCAATCCTATGGCATTTCATGCTCACATTTCATGGTTGTTTGCTCGCACTTGAAGTTGAACTTTGAAGATTTTATTGAAGACACTTATAAGCTTTCAACATACACTGCATGCTATTCTCCTCAATTTCAACCGATCCCTCATGAAGACTATTGGATCACACCTCATAACATGCATGTTCTATATGCTGACCCAAAGTTATTGAGACAACCTGGTAGACCGAAGAGTTCTCACTACCACAATGAAATGGACTGGAGAGAGCCAAGTACTCAACATCGTTGTGGGTTGTGTAATCAATTGGGTCACAATCGAAGGAATTGTCCTTCGAGACAAAGAGAAGCACCTTCGTAGTATATTTTTTTATTGCCTTTTATTGTCTGTTTGGTTTAGGGTGACATAAGTTATATTTCTTTGTTGACTTTTGTTGTCATTTGGTACTTACTGGCATCGTTTAAATTCAATTTCATGTTTTTATTTCTTTTTTTATTTCTAGTGTTTTTTTCATTCATTTTAAGATAATAATGATTCTCTCTTTTCTAATTATCTTAATGTCTTTTTCAGAAATTGAACATGTGCAGTTTTTTCTTTTAAACAAAAATAATTTAATTGCTAAGTAGTGAAATAGTCGATAAAATATTAACCCGCGCAAATGTTCACTTTACATATAAGAATAATAAAAAAAAACTAGTGTGTGCCACATGGTGGAGGTCATCAATTAATCTGATTATTCTTCTTCTTGTGCTCCAATATGGTACAAATATGTATCATGTTCTCCACGTCCACATCCGCATCCTCGAGCATGTGATGATGATGATGGACCAGCCTCAGAAACATAATGTGGTGGTGTATAGTACCGTGAACCTGGAGTCGGTATCATCATCATCGAAGTGGAAGAACCAACACCATCTTGCATCTAAGTGATGGGAGACATGTCGTCTGCATCATGGTGAACCTCGTCCTGACGAACCTCCTCTACTGCAACATCTTACTGCTGAGCATTGTTCTGTTGTCGACCACGCCTTCTTTGTCTACGACCCGATTGCAGAGCAATAGGGATGCTATACAAATAATGTAACTGCTCCATATTTAGGTCCCCACTGTCGCACAAATTCATAATCTTCAAATTTTGTGAAAGGTCTCGAATTTGTCTGAAGCAGGACCTCAGCGAATGATAAGAAAAAGTAGACAATTTTGATAAATGAATTCATAATTAAAGTAAATATAACTTTAGAATTTGATTAAAACTTGTACCGCTCGACCATAGGACGCTCCCTCGCGAGTGATGTAGCGCCGAGTAATATTCATATACCAGTCAATGTAATCTGGAGTGGTATGACCATATGCATCAACTGGAGGAGCATCATCTACAAACTCTCAACGTCTATGCCATCTATCTACATATGGTGTCAGCGCGATCGACCAATCTTGTTGTCGAAGGTCTATGTAATGCAGCTTTGGCTCCGTCTGACACACTTCTGGGATAGCTTGTTTCATCCCAAATTGTCTCACCACTCTGTTCGGCAGATGTCACTCAATAATATGAAAACATACGAGTGGACTCATCATATGCCAAATATTTTCACCATTTCTACAAGTGTCAGGCAATGTGGCCATGACATTGTTGTATGGCTCCAAATCATCTAAAATTCTAAAATATAGACGATTAGTGCTTGTAAAACAAATCAAAAAATATATAAGTTCTTTTAGTAAGCACGTACCAAGTCCGGTTTAAGGAGGTCAAACATATATCTGTACTGGACAAGTACATGAGTAGCTGACCCAGTGACACAAAATTGGTTTCTCCACCTACATTAATATTAAAATTTAAATTTCAATAAAAGTTATTCACAAACTAAACATATATAATAAATTAAATTTGAAATTTGTTGACATACTGAAAACCAAGTGCACGCCCAACTAATTTTGCATCGTTGATGTGACGACGTTGAAGAGTCATCGTTGGGAATCGTTCCCAACCCCATAGTTGTAGGAGAATCATAGGGCCAGCAATCTCGTGAGCATCTGATCGACTCACCTTACAAAGATGCCTATATAACCAGGCTAGGCAAGCTCCACCCCAAGCATATCTTCTTACAACCCTAAAGTCGGACAGAAGTGGCAGGAACATGAGGTGCACTTTGTCCCCAGATTTGTCACAGAATAAGCTCCCACCAAATAACTGTAAAATGTATGCTCGGGCACACCTTGCTATGGTCACCTCATCTGCATCATCATTTAGCCCTGGAAATTGAGATGCTAACCAAGGCAAACTTAACCTGGAACCCCTAATCTGGTTAGGGCCTAGAGTCACCTCGAGCAATCGTTCACATGTCTGACTCCAATTGTAGGTCATCGTTCCAGTGACAGGCTCGCCGTCCACTGGTAATCCAAGTAAAACTGCTACATCTTGTAGAGTAACAGTGCACTCCCCTCCAGGTACATGAAAAGTATGTGTTTCCGGCCTTCACCTCTCTACAAGTGCAGTGATGAAGTGCCAGTCTAACTAAATGAATCCTAATCTGGCCACCCCATCCAACCCTATTGCATGAAGATGAGGCAATATATGGGGGTGCAGTGGCATGTTGCGAGAGACAACTGCTTCTTGGCGTCTATAGTGTAGCTCTTCTAAATTTCGATCTTGCCAAACAAGCTCTGATCTATGAGAATGTTGAGCATATAAAACTGATGGATCAATTAGCCCTGGGTTGATATCCATAACCTAAAAAATCAACACATTGAAATTCAATTCATATTCAATATAAATAACCAAAATTTAACATAAACTTATAAATTAAAGAAATAAAAAACATGAAATTATATAGCTTAATTTCTAGTTTAAAAATAAAAAAAAAACTAATTTATTTTTATATTGAACTTAATTTCTAGAATTTATTAAATCTATAACATTTTCTAATCCAACAAAAAATTATCTAACTTAATTTTTAGTTTAAAAAACAAAAAACTAATTTCTTTTTATATTACTCTCAGTTTCAAAAATTTATTAAATCTAAAACATTTTCTAATTCAACAAAAAATTATCTAACTTAATTTCTAGTTTAAAAAGCAACAAGAATAATTTCTTTTTATATTACATTAAATTTCTAAAATTTATTAAATCTACGACATTTTATAATCAAACAAAAAATTATATAACTTAATTTCTAGTTTAAACAAAATAAATAATTTCTTTCTATATTAAATTCAATTTCTAAAATTTAACCACCCAATTTCCAAACCCTAAAACTAACATAAGTCCAATAAATATTTGCAAATAATTAAATCCAACGAATTATTAAAACAAAATTCAATCCTACCATTTTTAAAAAATTAAATCTAATGTATCTTACAAAAATATGTAAAATTGACAAATCTTATAATATATATATATATATATATATATATGTATCCAACAATGATCAAATCCAACCATTCTAACAAATTCATTCAATAGATCTACAATAAAAATAAGTGAAAGTATAACTAAATATTGAGAAAGATTTAATAAAACTCACGAATCAGACAGATTTTGTACTCCTTCATGGTGGTGGACGTTTTTGCTGTTTAGATCTTTCTCCACAAAATGTTCTTCTTTACTCCAATGCCGACAAAGATCAACTTTGTGTATTGAGATGACGATAAAAATTTCAAGTGGGGTCGAGAGAATGAGTAGAAAATGAGAGAAGAATGGTGGGTGGGGTCGAGAGAATGAGTATAAAACGAGAGGGAGAAGAATGGTGGGGCTGGTTTATAACTTGAATGGCTCGGGTATGGTCGTCTCTTCAAGAGACGACCATCTTTAAAGCATTCATAACGTTTCAGTGATGGTCGTCTCTTCAAGAGATGACCATGTCTCAACTCCCGCAACGTGGAAAACATGCGAGAGATGGTCGTCTCTTGAAGAGACGACTATCTACGCGTCTTATTTTTTAAAAATCAAACGATGGTCGTCTCTTGAGAGACGACCATCTAAGCGTTTTTTTTTTTAAACGAAAAGGCGGGAGATGGGAGAGACGACCATCTCCCGCGTACACTTGGTCGTCTCTTGAAGAGACGACCATCTCAAACGGGTGTACATGGTCGTCTCTTCAAGAGACGACCATCTGCCAGTTATTTAAAACTACAATATTCTTATAAATACTTTCAAAACAACAATATTTTTATAATAACTTTAAAATAATACAATATTAATAAAAAAAAACTCCGGTTTATTTATATATAAAAAATGTATATTTTAATATTAAATTGTGAAGATGTAATTTTTTTAAAAAAAAATATTTTGCATAAACATTATCATTTCAATGAATATTATTGTATTGTTAAACTCAAAAAAAAAAAAAAAAAAAAAAAACTACTAAACAAAAAACAAAAGAAACCAAAAAAAGAATATTATTGTATTGAGAAATTGTTATTTTTCCTCCTCTTATTTTTGAAACCACTCACTATTATTTTCTTTCAGTATTATGTCGCATAGAATGCAGCCAACATTAATTCGTATTAAAAAAAAGTTAAATTACAAGTTTAGTTCTTAAACTTTTATGTTTGTGTCTATTTGGTCTCTAAACTTTAAAAAGTGTCTAATAAATTTTTGAACTTTCAATTTTGTGTCCAATATGTCCTTAAATTTTAAAAAGTGTCTAATAGGTTCTTAAACTTTCAATTTTGTATTGAATATGTTTTTGAGTTTTTAATTTTGTGTCTAATAGATCATTGACCTATTCAACATTTTTTAAAAGTTCAGAAATTTATTAGACACTTTTTAAAGTTTAAGGACTAATTATATACAAATCTTAAAATTCAGAAACTAAATTTGTAAGTTAACAAAAAAAACATAAAAAATTTAATTTTTTTTCCACTTAAAATCATCTTTATCAATGAACGTAAGTATAGTTTAGTGGTTTTTTTTTTTTTTTAATTTCAAAAATATATAGGGTGGAAGGATTTGAACCTTTAATATATTAATCAAGAGTATATGTCTTAACCAATTAAGCTATATTCAGGTTGACATAGTAATTAAACATCTCTACCTCTCGTCATAGATTCTTATTCTCGCTCTCTAAAATATCTTTGTCAAACAAATAAAGTGATATCTTTAGATTAATCTAAAAAAGTAATTAAAATAGAAGATACTAAGATATATTTCTAAACAAATTTTAGATGAGAATAAGTGTAAAAATGATTTTCCAACATACTTATAGACCTTAACTCACTTATATATCTTTGCCATTTAAGCATAGTTAAGCTAGTAAGTCATTATGCAACTATCCTACAAGTTAGATTTTCGAATCCTCACCTCTACATTGTAGAACTATATATATATCCATCAAATTTTGTATTCAACATGAAAATGAAAATATATATAGTTCATCTAGGTATATCCCAAGTGATTAAGTATTAATATCTCTATTTATAGATCGTAGATTCCTTTATTTTTAGAGTTCAACAATATGTGGAGGTTGGCCCAATTGCAATCATAAATCAGTAGACACGTACGAGTATTTTTTTTTTCTTAAGTGTTTTATGTAATTTTATTTATTATCTCCAACTTTGAATGAAAAAACATTTAGGATGATTTACGAAATTTGTATGAACATATTTCTACCGATACCATCAAACATTATATTTTGAATGCAGTTTAGACTATATTTTATTTTGTACACATTTTATTTAGATACAACAAGATTTGAATGAAAAAAAAAACATTGGAGATCTAAAATTAAAAGAAAAAAACGCATTAAGCAGTTTTTGCCGACGCTATCTAATCAGGGTTGGCAGTTTAGCCTTGCCAAGCTTCTATGACGCCATGCTAAATGGCGTCGGCAAATGCCAGCTTTGTCGATGCCATTTAGCTGGCAGGTTCTGCCGATGCTATAACTTTTGGTGTCGGTAGTACCTCTTTTGACTAGTTTCTGCCGACGCCTCTCCCAACGCATTTTCATGCGTCAGGAGAGGTTTTTTGGACACATTTTTGGCTTCTTCCATCACTTTCCTACGTTGGAAAGGGCCAAATTTTTTGTAGTGCTAGTTTAATTCAATCATTTTTCAAGGTAAATTAAGTCTTACAAACTAACTATCGGCCAAGGATAAAACACTATACTATTGACTGGATTAAAGACTCCTCGTGGGTATGGTGATTGATTTCCTCCAAAGAGATTCATCTCCTGAATTTGCAGAATACCTTACCTTATATAGACTCTTAAAGTGTTGGTTGTTGCTGATTTTCATGTTCCAAGGCTTGTCTTTGAATTCTCAGAGTCAAAATAGGGCAGAGGTTGCAAAAATGACTCGAACAGAATTGACTTGCGAAACCCTCATTGACACAATCTAGGTCAAATTGCGTTCGCATAGCATATTGTCTAAGAAATTATGCAGGTGCATTTCTTGTGCGTTTGACATTTTTTTCAAAATCAACAAAAATGGTCATTTCTTACTAAAAATGACTCTTTTACCCCTAAACTTAGTTATAAAAAAATGACTAAATTCACATGACTTTCTCATTTACACATCCTTAGAACAAAATAATCACACAAATAAGTGAAAATAACATACTTTACCAAGAAATGAGCTAATATTTAAGGTTAAATAATCGTGATAAACACAGTTCATCAGTATTCTGTTTCTAATCTTCACCTTAGATTGATTTAGGTTGATACGAAGGTGCTAAGATTTGTATTTGGGAGGTTCACATAATCCAAGAATTCCATGCACCAAAATTCTTAATGTCATCGTGTCACCTATGCTCTCCATAGATAGTAGAGTGTGTGATCTTATAACAAAATCGAAGTCTTGGAACGATGATGTACTTAATTTCCACCCACTTCTCTGGAGAGGAGTGTCAGATAATTAGACTCATTGCCTTTGATGGACGGGAGCGTCAGGATCAAATTGATTCGACATTTTGATCAATTTGGTATCTTTTGGGTTCGAAGTGCATATATAACAAGACTATCCTAATAGACCCTCGTCTTCTTCAGGGAACATTTTGATGGGCTGGTGGATGAGTTTTTTGAAAATGAATATCCTAAGTTAAATTCGTATCTTTATATGTAGTTGTTGTATTTTGATCAGCTCCCCACTAATTCCAATTTGTTGCATAAGTCACTCCCTCCCTCGCTTAGCTGGGCATGGCTGCTTAATAGGGTTTAGATAGAAGACTGGCCTGATGAAGTTATTTCTGCGGTTCAAGATGATTGTATTGCTATTTCTATTTAGTTTACTTTCTCTCTTTTGACAAATTATTCAATGAGGCTACCGCATAATAATTGTGAGATGTAGATCTAAAAATATGTTTACTCTTTAATAACTGTTGGATACAAAAGCAAATTACTTTTACAATTTTTCTCTCATATATCCAGTGGTGCAAAATTACTGACCACATTGTGGCGGTCTCATTTAATAATTTCTCATTTCTTTTGTATCAAATAAATAAATAAATAAATAAATAAATAAATAAATAAATAAATAAATAAATAAATATATATATATATTTTAAACTCAATTGTACTCTATGTAGAACTACCAAAAGCCAAAAGAAAAACATATTTGAAACAAACAGATTCTTAGTTGACTACACAAAAACAAGATGGGTCCACAAAAACAAGATGGGTCCCCATTGATATGGCCTTGTTTTTTCATTTCACTATCTATCTATATAATAAAAAACAATATCACAAAAATTTAAAATTAAAAAGGCAAAAAAAATCTTTGGACCCACAAACTGATTATGTTATATCAATTTTCACCCAAAACTTTTAATTTCACCAAATTGAACCCTAAACTTAGATAAATTTTGCATTTTTTACCCTATGCCAATTCACTTGCTAATTTTGACAAAAAACAATATAAAAATACCCATAATATAAGTAATTTTAATAAAATAGAGCTTTACACAAAATTAAGTTTAATCTATGTACGAGTTAACAATTGAACAACTTTGTCAAAACTCACAAATTTCAATAAAAATTAAGCTCTAATGTCAATTTTTTTTAATAAAAAAATTATACCATACATATATTTTATAATTCATTGAACACTTAAGAGAATACATTTTTTTAATGATATTTCGAATAAAAACTTATTAGAAGGTAAAAATTGCAACAATTTTTAAAGATTAAGATTGCAACATTTATCTAAGTTTGAAATTCAATTCGATGAAATTAAAAGTTTAGGATAGGAATTGATACAATTTAACAAATTTAAGAATATAAATTAATTTTCTCAATTAAAAAAAAGGTGGGCCCCACCACTAAGGAAATAAAAATATAACTAACTAACAATTAGGGCAACAGGGAATGGCGGGCCATGTCCTCCACAAAATTTTTATTAATTAATTAATTCGAAAATTCTAATTCCTCACAACCTCCAACGACAACGATTGCTTTTTGACATTTAGAAAAGAAAAACAAGGATAAATTAATAAAAAAATATACAAAAACTTTGCCAAAAGGAGGGCAATATGGTAATTTGGAACCGAAGAGAAACTAAGAAAAGAACACGGGGTTCACATGCAATGCATAGAGTTTCTAAAGATTCGAAACATTTTATATTATTGGGAATTGAAAATTCAAAATTCAAAGTGGCGAAGTAAAATCCACTTTCTTCGAATATCTCAATTTTAAGTATTTTCCTTTTTTAAAATCAAACCACTATATTTCTTTTTCTTTTTCTTTCTAAGGAGAAGACAAATTTTTGTTTTAGACAAATGAAATCAAAAGTCTAGGATCTTTTTGCATCTTCAAATTGATGGACCAAACCAAATATAAGATTTATTAAAGTTCTAATGATCTTTTTTTTTTTTTTTTGAATTTAACAACATTTGGAGGTAAGGGATTTAAACTCATGTTCTCTTGATCATAGACACATACTTCATGCTAATTGAACTATACTCTTGTTGACAAAAAAAAAAGTATTTTTAATATACAAATTAAAGAATCCATGTAACTTAATATAGAAAGAATATCTCTTCTAAAAATTTAGGATTTGGATTGTAAGATCTCTAGAAAACAAAATTTTTTAAAAATGTTCTACGCACAAAAAAAATTAAAAAGGGTCCACCAAACAAATAGAAGCAAGACCATGTCAAATATATATATATATATAAGAAAGATAATGAAAACAGTTATCAATATATTTTCATGATTCTAGAGTCAGGAAGTATATTGGTAATTTACATTAAAATTTGGTATTTTATATTTATTTACTTGTATTTTTTTTAATATATTCATGATACTTTTATTATTTATTGTTTTCAAAATTTTTTGTATGCTATTGACATTAGAAGTAATGGTCGCATAATTTGTTTGAAAATAACTATATACTTAGAATCATACCTTTTTTTCCCTTAAAAAAATCATACTTTTTTAACTAATAAGTTTTTATGTTGTAATCTATTTTTTTTTAAAACAAGAAGTATATTTTTTTTAAATATTAGCTAATTAATCTTAGGGAACAAAAAAATTGAAATTGTGCTCAAATTTTTAAATGACTTTAGAAAATCAATAAAAAGAAACAAAACGAAATGGGCATAAAACAAGTTTAGCGTTAATACATTTATTGAACTCAGCTAAAATAATAATAATTAAAAAAAACAATTTATTGACCATGAAACATACACATAATGTAAAGATTAGCTGCATTCTCATAATGAGTACTTTTTAGAGGCTTAAATATAAAATGAGAAATATTAAACTTAAATTTGATTTTTAAACGAGAATTTTCATACGTATTTTGTGTTACCATGAAACTTTGAAATTTTCTATATTGGTATGTGAACTTTAATAACGCTCATTTTAAGTTTTAGGGAAAAAATAAATTTATATTCCTAAATTTTGGGGTTGTATCACTTAAAACTCTAAATTAATAATTGATTCACTTATGAAAGTTGAAAGTTTAAATTGATACAATTATTAATTTGAGGTTTTAATTATATAACCTCAAAGTTTAGGAGTATAAATTATTTTTTTCCCCTAATTTCTATTATAAAATTTCTATATTGTGTATTTTTTTTTGAAAATCTTAATTCAAAATTGATTACTACTTAATTCTTAAAAGGGGAATTGGACGGAGTGGCTAAAAATTGGGGCTCATTTTGAAAAACAGCTGAAAAAAAGAATTATTTGAAATATGTCTACACGTATTCCACCGCATTCCTCTCTTTTGAGGAGAAATTATTCGATGAGGTTGCCACAATGTAGCTAACAATTTTTCACCGTTGGATTGAGAGAAAGAAGTACCTCAAATTTATATCCAATGGTTATTAGGAGGCATTGAAGTTTTCGAATCTACATCCAACGGTTATTATGAGGTAATCACATTGTGGCGGCCTTATTGAATAATTTCTCTCTTTTGAGACGTTTCATCAATTTCTGGAAAACACAAAACGAGGTTTTCCTTTTCTTCTTCTACTTTTGTTTTTATCATAATCGGCAACTTTCACCAATTAGAAACCTTGCCGCACCAATAATGTTTGGCATCTCTTTCTAAGAAATATGGGCTATTCTCTAAAGCTAGGCCAGACCCCAATCTTCGTAGTTTCATCTGCAAAAATGAAATAATGAATATCCATGACCTCAAATTCTCCAACAGACCTCAAACTGCACTGTTTTGATTTGAATTTGAGATTTATTCATAATTTCAATTCTCTATTTTTGGTAGGAGTATTTTAGTCACTTGATAAATCTTAATTAATATTCAAATAAATTGTTTTCCATTTATTCAATAAAAAATTATTTTAGCCATATTTCAAAACGCTCATTTAAATTTGACCATTTCTCTGGTTACCACTTCTTAAAACAACAAATTTAGATGATAATGCCATATAAGATTTAATTTAGGTTAAAATAAACAATAAAAATTTAAAAACAATAACCAAGACAGAATTGGTAAGGGTCAAGAATCAAAATATATATTACATTTGAAAATATAGAGATTAAAAGAAAATAAATGTGAAAGTTTGAAGGCAGTATAAAAAATTTAGGTTAAATTATTATTTTAGTAAAATTTTAACTTTTTGCTTAAATTTCATTCCTATAGTTCTACAAATTTCATTATCATCCTATCCTATTGTTAAAGTTTACTAGATGTTCTTGTCGTTGGTGAAGAATAATATAAATCCAATACAACAAGTGACATTTATGAATATCTAACCCTATTTGATAACCATTTAGTTTTTAGTTTTGAATTTTGAATGTTTTTTTTTTTAATTTCTCTACAATGATTTTCATCTTGTCTACAATGGTTTCTATCTTTCCTAAAGAAACATTTGAATTTCTAGCTAAATTCTAAAAACAAAAACAAAATTTTGAAAACTACTTTTTTTAGTTTTCAAAACTTGGCTTGGTTTTTGAAAACATATATAAAAAGTAGATTAAAAAAAAATGAAAACCCATAGATGAAAGTAGTATTTATATACTTAATTTTGACTCAAACGGAGACAAAGATCTTTCATATAGAGCTAAATGGGTTGGTAAGAAATTAAAGGCAGTTAGTTTTGGATATTAGGGTTTTCAAAAATTAGAAAGATGCGATTTTGACTCAAACGGAGACAAAGTTTAGAGATTTATTTTTTCATATATCTAACAATGGGGAAAGATGTTTTGAGACAAAAGTGTAAAGACCAAATAAATTTTTTTAAAACCATTAAAACCAAAATGAAATCAAACACAAATTATACAACTAAAATGATAATTTCACCATAATACAATTCAATCTAAGATTTAAATTAAAACATGAAAGAATTTAATTTAGGATTTGAAAATTTCAATACTCTCGAGTCAAACCACATAAATTTCATGGAAGAACTCCCCCATACAAGTGTTGTACTCTATATTTTTTGAAAGTTCAATCACAAGGGGAGCATTTTGTTTGTTTATATATCTTATTCTTGGAGGTTGAAACACACAAAATTTCCTTTTGTAAACACAAAATTGGTGTTTTCACCTTAAGAGATTCTTTCTTTGCATTTTCTTTTTTAACATGAACAGAGGAGGGGGCAATGTTGGCTTTAAAAATAATAAACATTTTGTTCAATGGTTGTATGAGATATTTACCCATTTCTAATTAGAGCAAAAATACATGCTAAATTAATAGTTGAAAGTGTAACTTTTCTCTAACAAGGATATCTACCCGTTTCTTATTAGAGAGAATATATACATTGTTTTTGCATGAAAATTGGGTTGATGGACATGTAAAGGGTAGATTATGTGAACATAAATTATACTGTAATTTAGGATTTTATACACTTTCCTTTCTTGTATTATTCTTACCTTTTTTGTATTAACCTTGGTAGTTTTATACCCTTGTATATGTCCTTGTAACACACATAATATTCAATAAAATGTATATTGAAATCAACATGGTATCAAAGCAAGGTCTCATCTAGGGTTTCACCTTTTTTCAGATGTTGTCGCCGCCTACCATCTCTCATTGCCACTGCCTCCTCGAGGTTTCTGTTACAGCTTCAGATCAGACACCGCCGCTGCCTCAGCAAGACTGCCCCTCGAGGTTCCTCTAGGTTTCACCTTTGCAGATACCCTCTGCAACGCACTTCAGTGTTCTATCGCCGACCTTCGTCGTGCCGCCATCCTTTGTGCTAAAGATCTCCAGATCTTTCCGTTCAGATCCGTCTGCCTCAAATCTCTGTCACTGCCACTCGTACTGCCAGAGACTTATCATCGGTAGTACTGCCTAGATCTACCATTCGCGTGCATGTCTACCGTTCGCGTGCTAGAGACTTGTCGCCAGTGGCAGCCTCAGTCTACTGTTCGCATGTATTGCCCTCAGATCTACTAAGGCCTGATAGTTCGTGTGTACTGATTTCGCTTGAAGTATTGCCCAAATATAGCTGGTTCGCCTAGACTGGTTCACACAAACCAGTTCATTCCCTTTACTTGGTTTGTTTCAATTCATCTTAATTAGAATGGCGAAGAGTGATATTTTTCGTCCCATTAGTACAATTCTCAATGGAACGAATTATATCACTTGGGCACATCACATGAAAAGTTTCTTGATCGGTTGAAAGTTATGGCGAATTGTCACTGGTGATGTGGCAAAACCTGTAAAGAACAAGGATACAACTGAGGAAGATGCCAAATTTATTGAACGATTAGAGGATTGGGACAGCAAAAATTATCAAATGATGACTTGGATTGGTAACACTTCTATCCTTGCTATTCATGTTCAATTTGATACTTTTGATGATGCCAAAGAACTGTGGGACTTTTTGTAATGACTCGACTTCTTAGACTAGATTTCAGAGGGTTGCTACTACATGCATGCAAAAATAAGTACTTTTGAAAACAAAATAAGCTTAAGCAAATCAAAAATAACATTTCATTAAACTAAAAACTGATTTAAATTTAGAATACTTTAAATTTGGGATCCCCGTAAATATTTATTTACAAAAGAGTGAATAAAGAATATTTGGATAATTATAAAATCAAAAAGTTTAAAGAAAGGAACATAAAACAAAAACTAAGAATTTCTATGATCCTAGGAAGCTTTGGTCTAACACTGTCTCCACAGCCTCACCAAGCTGAATGCCCTCGCCACACGCCTCGTAATTCATGTACCATCTGAAAAGAAAAGGAGGGTAGCATGGGTGAGTATAAAAATACTCAGTAAGTAACCCAACTTGAGGGCCAAAGCTACAAATATTTGAAACATTCATGAAACTTGAAACATGTAAGGTCCTAAACAAAGTATATGGGTCGGACTGAAACTTGGGGGCTTTAAGAAAATATTTTGAGTTTAAAAACGAAGCTCCAGTCTAGTGCAAGTGCACATTGTTGATGCAAGTAATAAATCTGGGGTATTCCAGAGTATCGTACCCAAGGGACCGAATTTTAACAAAATCGATGAAGATGACACAAATTTGTTTACAAAATGTAATTTTGGTAACCAAGGATGTAAAATTGTTAAGAGGTTGTTTTTGCTAACGGAAATAAGTAAAAAATCAATAAGTATGAAAAAAAGATTTCAAGTTGTTCATGCCCCTTTGAAAAGAAATGTCACTAAAAATGCAATTGTTATCGTAGATAACATATGAAAATTAAGTAAACCGAATTCGACTCCTATTTAATTTTGCTTCAAAATCTTTAGGAGGCTAAGTGATTAAACCTATTTTTCTATAGCTAATCTAACTTAGATAATTTTGAGCACAATTCTAGTGGTTTTGGAGTCTCGCCCTATGTCTAAGGTTGATGTTCAAAACTTATTTCTAAGCCTTTTCCTCCATTGCTTTTGTGACATCCGCCTTCCCTTAACCCTTTTGGTATTAAGTTTAAGCTTGACAAGCAACACTAGTTGGCCGGCTAGGTTTACCCAATATTAAACTCAACAAAAGCAAACAAAGTTTCAAGTGCTAGCTAGATTGATTATGCTTCTAAGCTTTACATCTTTCTTCTAGGGTATTCACTAACTTGAATCCCTAAAGGAAGTTTAGCTCATCATGGAGGGAATGAAAAACAACAAATGAATGGATACAAAACTCATAATTAAATTACCGAATAAAAGGGAAGAAAATTCTAGAATATAAAGGCAACCCAAACTGAAATTTTATTAAGAAAAGACTTGAAGAAAAACACTCCCACAACTCACACAATTATCTCAAAGGAGAGAAAGTGGCAGCACACTTAAGAGAATTTCTAAGTATTATAAAGTAAAAGACAAATTGTTTTTGCCCAAGAAGAAGAAAAAAATCAATAAACTTCAGCACTTATCTAAAAATCAAAGAATTTACAAGAAGGAAATAAGAAAAACAGTAGGCTAGCTAGAGAAATAAAAATGAACAAAAACGTAAGAACAACGATGAACTAGTGTTTTCCTTGCTTTGATCAGACCAAATATACCTTCAAGGCAATTGGATCTTCACCTCCTCGAACTTTCGTTGAGGAGGGATCAAACTTGAAAATTACAGAGCACAACAAGGAATAAACTGCTGGAAAAATGACAGAAAATGGTGAACCAAAGCTACTGCATGAGAAGATAAATCCATTCTCTTTTTTGGTTTATTCTTCCTTCTTTTATAGGTGTCAGGGGTAAGGGTTTCCATCTTGTCTCTTCTACAACCTTGGGTCAACTTGTAGGCATGAAATAGGGTCGAATAATCTCCTAAATCTCAAATAATCTCCGTAAATCTTGGTAATTCCTGTAGCCTTTAAGATTTCCAGAAAATGCAATTGCATTTCAATTCTGGAATGCAATTGCATTTTGTGCTTGTTCACCATCTTATTTTTCCAAAGAAATGCAATTGCATTTCGAAAATGGAATGCAATTTCATTTTCGTACTTGCTCCAAATATACATAAAAACAACAAATTAGTTTAATTTCCTTTCTCTTTTCAATTTATTTCCTTCTTTTCAATACTCCGACAAGCTTTCATGAATTTATCTCATAAACACTATTTTTTAGCTTTCTCATTATTCAACAAAACATACAAAAATGACAAGAACAACTTAGTTTAGGGTCAAATAATCCTCATAAATGAGAATGATCATATACACTCATGTTCTACTACTTTAAAGGCCTTAACTGAAAACATGACATTTTGTCAAGCTGGTTTACACTACAAAGTGTCCTGATACATAAGGCCTTAATTGAACACATAAAAACTTTATGACTAAGTGAACAATTAACCTATACCCAAGTTGAAAATATGAGGGAATGGCCCAATAACTGTAGACATGAGGGAGTGTCCCCCAAGTTATAAACATGAGGGAATGACCCCCAAGCTAAAAACATGGAACATACATGACATGAGGGAGAGACCCCCAAGATAAAAAGAATAAGACATACATGACACGGGGAATTGTATTTGTCACTATACATCATCATCATAAACTTAAGATTCAACGTGCATGTCACTGAGACCCTCATGACATGCTAGAGGTCATAACAGTCATCATCGGTCCATTCCTTAATTGGTCCCCTCTAAAACATGCTAAACATTCAAAAGCTATGGGGTGCCATTTTGAGTAAGCCATACATGAATCTGAGCATGCTATAGTTTAAAAGTATTCATAACTGCCAACTAGTCAGTCAATCAACTTAAACATTATGCACGAGATCGACTAATCCAACATTCCTGGTACTGTACTCAATCAATCAATTAGACATAACTCAACATTTTGGACTCTGTAACTAAACAAACATCTTAGATATCCAATCAATTATGCTTATTCAATTTTAAATCAACTACCCAAACATTCATACTTAAGAAAAATCATAATCATAGTCATACATGCATTCCAAATCACGCATGCTCCATATCCAAGACTTAAAGGAGTTAATCCAATATGGCTACTTACCTTTTTGAGCCGAGACAAAAATAATTAAAATTTTCCTTCTCCTAGAAAAGTCACTTGCACCACCAAAATAATTTGTAAAAGAAAATTAATTCTTGGCATCCCAAAACCTTTGAACACAAAACCTTGAACAATCAATCAAAAATCCAACATTCAACCCAAAAACTTAGTTCTTTAAAAATTTAGAAAGTTACCCAAATTATCCAAAGATCGAAGCCCATTTCGGATCTTGAATAATCAAACCAAATTTGCACCATAATAATCCAAAAACTTGGAATTAAACTCTAGTGTTTAACCAGGGATCCGCTTGGGTTCATAATGAAAATTTTACTTTGATTCGTACCAAAAATAGAACCAAATCTTGCTGGTTTGGTGATGAATTGATTCAATTTCAATGATTCGGCCTCCACAAACAATGGGTATTCTAAAATCATGTTAAAAAATCCATGGGTTAGCTTCCAATCACCAAATCAGTACCTAAAACTAACTCCAAAATTCAAAAACCATTTTGAATCATTGCTGAAAAACTTACCCACGAATTTAAGGCCTGTCGAAAAACTGAGCAAACCCATGCCAGAATCGGATCTAAACAATGCTGCTGGGCGGTTTTTGGTTTGAGGAGAGACGATTTGCAATGGCTCACGGACCTGAAGCATGGCGTGACCTTAGCATGGCCTCCCAACTTCAACAGTGGCAGCGACCAGCGTGAAAGGCGGCAACGACGTGAGGCTGGTGTGGGCGTTGCTTGTTGCCAAAGAACGGGAGAGGGTCTACGGAAGTCGTGCTCACACGAACGAAGGGAAAAAAATGGAGGGCGGTGAGAGGCTTGCTATACACGTGAAGAAGAGAAGGGAGAAGAAAATGGGTTTATTTGGTGAGGTAGAAATCGTGACTATGGAAGAGAGGAAGAAGATGATGATGTCAAAAATAGGATTTATTTTTTTTTCCAACTTTACCCCTTCTTTATCTCACAACCAAAAACCTAACAAAGCAACCAAAACTCATTTAAGCCCAAACCTTTTAAGTTGAGTGTCAACCATAAATCCAACAATAGACTTTTTCCAAAAATTATCATCTCCTTTCCAATTTAAACTCTTACTTAAACTCTAAATTGTTGGATAACTTTAAGTCAATTAGCTTGGCCTCAAATTTCTTAAATTAAACCTCAACCATAACTCGATCAATCAAGAATCAAATAATTTCAAAATCCACTAGAAGAGAAATTAAACTAACACTAACTCCGAAATTGAGAAATTAATCATTACTTGAAATTGTTCGGCGTTACACTTTTTATCTACATGTTTTCAATCTATCGGACTGGTTCATTATTATCAACTACATAGTAGTCTTGTTACTCTAAATCAGGATATTGGTCAATCTGTCAATGAATATCTTGTTACACTTCAACCCATTTGGACTTAGCTAGATCAAGCTAAAATTAGCTAGGATCATCTTCTTCTTATTAAAGTTTTTATGGGTCTTCGGTCGGAATATGAGTCTGTTCGTGTTGCCTTACTACATCGAAATCTTCTACCTACGTTAGATGCATCAATTCAAAAAATTTTGTTTGAAGAAAAACGACTTGGCATAGTCTCATCACCACAGTTTGAAGCTTATCCACACAACGCATCTGGGTTCCTCTTTGACAAGAATTGTAAGTCTCATGGTCACAAGTTTGTTGATTGTCCTAAAATTGAGTGTGGGTATTGTCACAAACGTGGTCATATCCTGGACAACTGTCCCACTCGACCACCTTACCCTCTGGGTCATTCTACAAAATCTAGAAATTTTTCTAAAGCTAGTCCTTTATCCGTTGCTATTGCCACCCCATTAGATGATTTCACTTATCCCACTCCTCCCAGTTTTCAAAATAGTGATCTTCAGGACTTATTAAAACAACTGAGATCTCATCCAATACACCTACTATTGTTGTCTCATCATGTAATTCATGGCTCATTGACTCAACTTGTTGTAATCATATGACCTCTGATTTTTTCTCTCATGTCTTCATCCACCCCTACAAAATCTCTTCTTCCCATTCATGCTGCTAGTGGTAATTGTATGACTATTTCTCATATTGACAAAGTAGACACGCCTAATTTAAGTCTTCCCAATACGTACTGCGTTCCAAATCTTACCTTTAATCTTGTCTCTATTGGACAATTATGTGATCTTGGCCTAAACGTTTGTTTCTCTCCTACTGGTTGTTAGGTTCAGGATCTGCAAACGAGATAGACGATTGGTACGGGTTGCAAAGTGGGAAGATTGTTTGAGCTCACATCACTCCAACTCCCTACCTGTTCATCCATTTCTGCTCTTGTCACTGACTCTACAATATATCAGTAGCACCTTCGTCTGGTCATGCATCATTTGACAAACTTCGTCATTTAATTTCTGTTAGCAGTTTAAATAATGTCTCCAAATTTAGTCCTTTTGATTGTTTGAATTGCAAACTTGCAAAACAATCTGCTTTATCTTTTTCTACATCATCCTCTATATGTGATACTCCATTTGGACTAATTCACTCAGATATTTGGGGTCCTGCCCCTAATAGTATTGTCAATGGTTATCGCTATTTTGTTTTATTTATAAATGATTACTCATGCTTTACTTGGATATATTTTCTTAAAAATCGATATTCCTTATCTCAGATTTACATTGCTTTTTCTAATATGGTCCAAACTTAGTTTTCTTGAACCATTAAATTCCTTTGCACAAATAATGCAAAGGAGTGTAAGGATTCTAGTCTTCTTTCATTCCTCACCCAACAGAGCACTCTCATTCAACGATCTTGTCCCCATACCTCCCAACAAAATGGGCGAGCAGAACGTAAACATCGCCACATTTTGGATTCTGTTCGTGCTCAACTTCATTATGCCTCTTGTCCTAAGAAGTTCTGGGGTGAGGCTACTCTTACCTCTGTCTATACCATTAATCGGCTTCCTTTTTCAATCCTTTAGAATATCTCTCCATTTGAACAATTATATGGTACTCCTCTTTCCTTTTCTCACCTTAAAGTGTTTGGATGTGCATATTTTGTCCTTCTTCATCCTCATGAACATACTAAACTAGAACCACGTGCACGTCTTTGTTATTTTCTTGGCTACGGAACTGAACATAAAAGTTTTCTTTGCTGGGATCCCATTTCTAACCGACTACGCATATCTCATCATGTTACATTTTGGGAACATACCATATTTTTCAGTCTCTCATCATTTCATACCTCTCTCTTGAGTCATCAACCATTCTTTACTAATCCCTCCAATGATCTTTTTCCATCTCCTGAGTCTCCTCTTTTACGTGAGCTTGATCAATCTGCACCAATTCCTGCAATCCCGGATACGCCATCTGTCACAATTATTGAACTTGAACCCGATCTGGTCCCCTCTGTTCGTTGTTCCACTAGGGTAAGAGAAACTCCTCACCATCTTCAAAATTATCATTGTGTTTTCTACTATTGTTTCTAGTTAAACCTACCTCTTATAAAGAGGCTAGCACTAACCCTCTCTAGCAGCAAGTAATGAATGAGGAACTGCAAGCTTTAGAAAAGACGCAACACATGGGATTATGTTGATCTGCCTCCGGGGTAAGAGACCTATTGGTTGTAAGTGGATCTATAAAATTAAAACACACTCTGATGGCTCTATAGAACGCCATAAAGCATGTCTTGTTGCGAAGGGCTATTCCCAGTAGTATAGCATGTTGGGATTTAAGCCCTAAAGCCTCGTAATTAATGATTTATTTAATAATTAATAATAATTTTGATTATTTTATTTGCAATATAATATTATCCATTATATGAAAAATCCAAGCTTATTAGTGTAATCTTGAACAATATGTGGTTGACATACGAGAGGATCATATTCAAGAAATAACCTAAAGGGTTATAGTATATGGATAAGGTTGGGTGCCTTATCTTGGTAACATTATTGATACGACCCACTTTGTAATAGTTACAAATGATTTGATCCAAATTGTTCATGTGGAGACATGTGAGTGGGGGTATCTTATACACTGAGTTTGTGTAAGACTGGATCACGAAATGTTTAATCTCTCTTTATAAATCCGTTAATTGAGAAGATTAATATTTCATAAGGATGATCATATGCGACTCGATCTTAATCCTGAGTGAGTTATGAACTCTTGCATGTGAGGGCTTGTCTTTTGATTTGCATGGGTGAGAGTGGCTTTTATAGCTGATTCAATATGCCTACCATTTTGGGGACTTGACCAACTAGGGAGCTGGGAACATAATCTCACAAGATGAAATTCTTTCCTTCCCATATAGGGTAAGTAGATGAGTAGTTCCCTTAAGTGCTGATTTCGGGACTTGAACAATGGGGCCCCACTCTCTTACTGGCCTGAGAAGGACTTAGTTTATAATTAGATTATAAACAGATTGTTCATTAGAGGATCAATGGTACTTAAGGTGCAAGATGTAATTATAGGGGTAAAACAGACTTTTGACCCAGTTGTAATTACGAACAACTCGTGAAAGATCGACTTGCATGTAATGATTATATTTATGGATACAACTTGTCCTACAGTGCATAAGAGTGGAACTCTAGGTCTATAGTGGAGTGACCTATAGTTAATGAATAAAAATTAATTAATTAAGGAGTTTAATTAATTGATTTTGTATCATTAGAGCTTATAATTTGTAGGTCCATAAGGTCCCCTTGCTAGCTCATAGTAACACTAAAAGATCAATTTAGTTGAATTTTTTTTTGAGATGTTCAAATTAATATTTAATATATTAGATATATTAAATATATAAGAGGAAAATATATTTATTGTATTTGATACATTAAATATTAAAATAATTAATGTATATTAGATACATTAAATAAAAGATATTTATAGAATTTGAATAAGATTCAAATAAATAAATATCGTAGGAGATTTGAATGAGATTCAAATAAATATAAGATATATTTTAATATATTAGATATAAAAATATACTATTTTAATTATGACAAAGATTTTCCCTTGGTCTCTATAAATAGGACCCTTGGGTTGACTATTAGACATAACACATATCTCTTCAATAGAGAATTAGAGAATTCTCTCTAGATCTCTTTCTCTCCATTCCCTTGTGGATTTTCTTTCAAGAGGCTCCCACAAGCCTTGGTCCTGTGTTCGAGTCATAGCCAGGAAGATTTTATGGAGTAGATAAAGATCCGCTAGGAATATTTCGATATTTACTCCAAGTAAGTTTGCTTAACCTTAATTTTTAGTTTAATTTTAAATAAAAGCAAACACAATCCAATGCTTTCGATGTGGAGTGAAACGTTCATTCCTTCAATAGCATTAATTATGAAAAGACTTTTTTTCCTGTTGCTTGAATGACTTCATTTGGCAGTCTCTTAGCTGTTGCAACTACCAAATAATGGCTCCTTCTTCAGATGGATGCCAAGAATGCTTTCCTAATTGGTACCTTATATGAGGAAGTTTACAGGACACCTCCACCTTGTGCTTCCTTTTGTTGCCTAGGAGAGTGTATGTAATTTTAGAATAGAAACACCCTAAATGTGCAAGTATACACAGTCTAATGCAGCAAGTGATAAGTATATTTATATCGTTCTCCTCAGGGATTAGTCCATGAATTTTACCAAGCTTGAGCTTACTTTTAGTGATAAAAGGGGTAACCAAATAAAAACAACATTCAAGGGGGTTTTTTAAAGAAATAAAACAAACCTAACTTAACCAATAACAAGCTTAGAATAACAGGCAAAATAAGTAAAATAAGTAACAGTATGTAAAATTACTTAGAGTTAAAAGCAAGCTTGGATTAAGAGTTTCTTATACTGTTTCGAGGACTCAATGCTACAACAAAACTTATGCTAAATCACACCACACAACATTCCAACACGGAATCTTCCTAGATTTCCTTAAATTGTAGCTAAATTCCTATTTAAACTACTCAAAATAAGCTCATTACTTATGTGCACTAAGTGGGTGAGTATCCCTAACCTACCCATTTCACTGCAAGCTTAACTTGTAATCAGTCTTAGTGAGAATTGAACAATCAGTTTTCTATTCTTCTTCCCAAAAGTCAAGAAAACAGTAGATGAAAAAGGTTGGCCAAACGTAATTCATCATAAACATTAAAAGCACTTCAAATCAGTGTTCAACAGCATAAAACCACATAGCTTGAACCTCTCTACAATATAAGAGTTCCCTAATCCTTGCCTTAAGCTAATTAGTTTGTAATAACATAAATAAAACTCCTAAAAGCTACTGGAAATTCCATTACAACAATCAAGAAAAATGGAAAAGCAATAGAAGGAAGAATAACAATAAGAAGAGAAGAGAAATTCTCAGGTGAAGCTTCTAAAGGACTCATTCTTCTTCCTCAGCTCCTTTCCCCAGGTAGATAGACTTCTTCTCAGCCCTTCCTCTTCCCCTTTTCGTAAAACCTCCCTTTTCCAGCCTCTCTTCTTGTCAATTCCAACAAGCCAAACTTAAATACTCCATCATTTTAATCAAAATCAGGGCTGAATAGACAGGGAATGAAATATGGCAGCATCTTATTGGTCCACATCTCTCCAGCTGGCTTAAATTGGACAGCTCAATTAATGAGAATATTCCTTACACGTGTGAGATTGGGAGCTGTACTGGGATAGATTGCTGCAGCATTTCAACTCAGAAGGCTTTATTGTATTTCCAGCTCTTCAAGAATTAAGTTTGCATTCACCTGAGGCATAAATTGTAAGATTAAGCTCCCAATTAACCAGAATTAAGCCATTTATCAATATTGTTAGCTCAGCCCAACCAAACAAGCAAAGGTTCACTAACTTAGGGACTTGACCAACAAAAAAAAAACTACCAAAATACCTTAAACAAGCAAGGTTTAGAAAGAGAGTTCAAGTAAAAATAACTCTTCTATGAAGAGTTATCACCTCTCCACCTTAAAAAGTGTGTCTCCTTCGTCATGCATTATATGACCTAAAGCAAGCTCCACGAGCCTGGTTTGCAACATTCAGCTCCACCATAACTCAGATTGGCTTCACTTCCAATCCTCATGATATAACATTATTTATGCGACATACCCTTCATGGTATTGTTCTCCTCCTTTAATATGTTGATGACATGATTATTACTAGTGATGATCCCTAAGCTATATCTGACTTGCAAAGTTACTTTGGGAAACAATTTGAAATGAAAGATTTAGGATCACTCAGTCATTTCCTTGGTCTTGAGGTTTCGTCCCGTTCTAATGGGTACTATTTATCTCAAGAAAAATATGCCTCTGATCTCCTCACTCGTTCTGGTATTTCTGACTCGGTCACAACACTAACATCACTTGATCCGAATGTTCTCTTGACTCCTTTTGCTGATGTTTCGCTTAAAGATGTCACTATGTACCGACAACTCGTTGACAGTTTTATTTATCTGACTGTGACTCGCCCAGATATTGCCTATGCTATTCATATTGTTAGCCAATTCATGGCTGCTCCTCGGACTATACACTTTACTGCAGTGCTTCGTATTCTTCACTATGTTAAAGGCACTCTCGGTCATGAACTTCAGTTTTCTTCCCAATCATCATTAGTGTTATCTGGCTATTCTGATGCTGATTGGGCTGGTGATCTCACTGATCGACATTCTACCACAGGTTACTATTTCTACTTGTGTGATTCTCTCATCTTGTGGCGAAGTAAGAAACAAACTGTTGTCTTACCATCAAACACTGAATTTGAATATCGTGCACTTGATGATACTACGTCTGAGTTACTCTAGCTTCGATGGCTCCTTGCTGATATGGGTGTTTCTCAACCATATGCTATTATACTTTACTGTGACAATCATAGTGCAATCCAGATTGCTCATAATGATGTATTCCATGAACGTACCAAGCACATTGAAAATGACTGCCACTTTGTTCGACATCATCTCTTGAGCAACACTCTCCACTTACAATCCATCTCCACTACCGAGCAACCAGCTGATATTTTTACAAAAGCTTTGTCTCCTGGCTAGTTCACTCAATTACGACACAAACTCAAGTTGGTTGCTACTTTACCACCTTGAGTTTGAGGGAGGGTGCAAACATAAATTATACTGTAATTTAGAATTTTATACAGTTTCCTTTCTTGTATTATTCTTACTTTCTTGTATTAACCTTGGTATTTTTATACTCTTATATATGTCCTTGTAACACACAGAATATTCAATAAAATGTGTATTGAAATCAACACATTATATTGTCACATGGAAGTTGAGGTATGCTTTGAAATTTTATGATTGCTAATATCTTTGAGAACAAAAGCAATAAGCCATTGATAACTTAGCTTAATGGTAGATAAAAGGAAAAAAAAAAAAAAAAGAAACGCTAAGGGGCTGTTTGGATGGGTGAGTTGGGTTGGGTTGAGTTGGGTTAAAAACCCAACTCTGTGTTTGGCCCACCAACATCCCAACTCCCCACTTATTAACTCAACTCAACCAAGTTGAGTTGTAAACTCACCCTAAACTCCCCCCAATATGCATTCCACGAATTCTCATTTCACGAAGCCATTGCGTTTGGCTCTCTCTCATCCTTAATGCTCTCTCTCATCCTTAATGCTCTCTGCCCTTTTCCATTAGAGGGAGCCACTGCGTTTCGTCTTCTCTTTCAGCCTTAATGCTTTCTCTGCCATTTTCCATTCCACGAAGGTTTTGCGTTTCGTCTTCTCTCCCAGCATTAACGCCATGTCTTCCCTTCTCCATTCCACGAAGCTCTTGCGTTTTGTCTTCTCTCTCAGCCTTGATGCTCTCTGGTCTTCTGGTTTCACCTTCACGCGGTTTCGCTCTCTCTCTCATCCTCGATGCTCTCTGGTTTGATCATTTCTCTCATTTTCATCTCACATCCTTGAAGCTCTAGGGTCAGGTAAGTTCTCTCATCTCCCACCCCTTTTCATTAACCTCCATCTTCCCTCAATCGTTGAATAGATCTTCCCTTTTTCATCAGTTTTTCGCCTTCTCCCATCTCCCACTCTTCTTCATTTTCCTAATCGAACCCTAGTAGATGGAAGAAGGTGATTCGTCTTCTCCTCTGTCCAGATCTAACATTTTTCCCATTTTGAAAAGCCGTTGATTCAAGTCTCCGTTTAATTTTTTTTTTCCTTTTTTCAGATATGTAACCCTAAACCACAGATCTTCCCCTCGCCGCACAAAACTAACCCTCTCCATTTAGTCCCTTGTCGGTTTCATGCTCTCCCTCATGCATCATGCATTACACTACCATTGATTCATGTCTCCGATTGTGTCTTGTGTTGCTGAATGCATGTTCGATCTGGGTTTTGAGTGAGAAAATCCTTGGCAGGGGATTTGAATGGTCATTTGGCGCTTGGTGGGGGGGTTAATTTGTTCTTGATCACAGGTTTGATTCTTTTCCCTTTTGGCCGATGATGTGTACAAATTTGGACTGACGTTTATTATGCTGATTTCATTCATCTTTCCGTTTATTTTTTTCTTGCTTATTTTTCGTTTCGACCGATGATGTTTACACAATCTCGTCTGATTTTATGTGCTATTTTTTCTTTCATACTTCTATATTTTTTTCCCTTGCTTCATGTCCCTTTTAGCCGATTGTGTGTAAAAAAAAATTGGAGTGCTGAATGATGCTGTTTTATCGTTCATCTTTATCTACTTTTTTCTTGTTTAATTCTGTTTCTGACAGTAATCTTTCTCTTGATTTTTTTTATGTGGTTCATCTCATAGTTTTTTTGCATATTGATTGTAGTATGCACTGTTATATCTATTTAGTACTGAATTTCAAATGCACTTATATGTAGATTGTATTACTTATAAAAAATTTTCATGTAAATACTGATTTTTTTTTTGTTTTCGTATGAATGAAGTCTACTTAATACCTGAGGCCGATTTTCCTCTTTGAGTTATATGATTATGTTTGTTGGAGTGCTGAATGATGTCCATTTACCTACCTTCATTTATGATGGAACTTATTTTTATTGCTTGCTTGGATGATTGAGTCTGTCCTATACCTGAGGCCAACTCGATTTTTTCTTTACTTGTATATTGTATATATGTCAGACACCTACCTTCATTTATGATTGAACTGATTTGTATTGCATGCTTGGATGATTTAGTCTGTCCTATACCTGAGGCCACCCCGATTTTTTCTTTACTTTTATATTGTATATATGTCAGAAACCTACATTCATTTATGATTGAACTGATTTGATCTTTTTTTTTTAATTTTACTTTAATAAATCTCATCTAACTCAACCACCCTCTTTATTACCCTAATACAAAATTTAAATTGAGTAGGTGGGAACAACCCACCTCCTCTTCTTATATATGACTTCCCCCACATTAGTTCTTTGAGAATTCTCCACTGCTAAGCACACATCTCCAGTCGGGTGAGTGGCTGTTACCCTCTTTATTTCATCTTTTATACAATCCAATGCATTTGTAAATAAATCCTAACTCATTGTATTCGTGCTAGGTGCCCCTCTACTAGAAGAGTCCACGTGTACACTTCACGGACCGAAAGACTCCTCCTTGCCAACTCTGATCCACAGAAGGTAATTTGTTCTAGTTTGAGTGTATTGTTTTATTCTATCGTTTTGTTCATTCCCTCCTAACTAATTAGGAATGTGGAATTTGTGCAGGGCCAAACTAATTCGATCACACACATAAGTTTGAGGTTCGGAATCACTTATTTCTACATTGTATACGCATTATTATTATTTTTTTCTCTCGTTCTTCTCTTTTGTATGGCAATGTCTTAATTTTAAATATTGTATTCATACACATTTTTGTTATTATTTGGCAAATACTGTGTATTTTTCTATGTGAATTTGCATTTTTTTAGTATTTGTTCATTTTTTACCGTCCCTAGTTAAACTTTTTGTATACTTTGAACTAAATTTTGGAAATGTTTACTTATTACATTCTTATACCATGTTGGTGCAATTCGTATTTAAGATTTTTTTTTCGTAATCTATAGTGCAAAGTTTCATACATAATACAATGCCTAACTGTTCGCTTTTTTATTTATTAGAAAAAAATAGTTGGCAAAAATAATTTGTAAAAAACAAAAAAAAAAGTTTAAACTGATTTTTTTCAAAAGTTTAATATCTCATGGCAAATAAACCAAATTGTAATTGGTATAATTAAACGATTGACTCATCTTAATAACTTGATTCATACATGGTTTAAGAAAAAAAATTGTGGACTTGTTCATTAAAGAAAGGTAACAAAATGATCCAATAAAATATATGTTTTCAAATTGATCCAATAAAATATAAATTTTCAATAAAAAAATGTGGACTTATTCGTTAAAAAAATGCAACGAATTGTTGGACTTGTATTTGTTCAAAAAATTGTATCAATGCATGTGTTTAAAGACTTGTTTAAAATTATACCTTAAAATTTGTTTAAAAAGTTGTAAAACATAGTTTTTATTTTTCAACTTATTAGAATCAAAAATACTATTTCAAACTTATCCAATAAAATATAATTTTTCAATAAAAAAATGTGGACTTATTCGTTAAAAAAATGCAACGAATTGTTGGACTTGTATTTGTTCAAAAAATTGTATCAATGCATGTGTTTAAAGACTTGTTTAAAATTATACCTTAAAATTTGTTTAAAAAGTTGTAAAACATAGTTTTTATTTTTCAACTTATTAGAATCAAAAATACTATTTCAAACTTATCCAATAAAATATAATTTTTCAATAAAAAAATGTGGACTTATTCGTTAAAAAAATGCAACGAATTGTTGGACTTGTATTTGTTCAAAAAATTGTATCAATGCATGTGTTTAAAGACTTGTTTAAAATTATACCTTAAAATTTGTTTAAAAAGTTGTAAAACATAGTTTTTATTTTTCAACTTATTTGAAGCAAAGATACTATTTCAAACTTATCCAATAAAATATACTTTCCCCAAAAGAAATTGGACTTATTCAATAAACAAAAGATAACAACAATATGAATAATGAATAATGAATAATTTGAATAATATTTTGGGTGATGTAATAAAATATGAATAATGAAGGTTCCTTATTTTAAAGGGCAAAATGAGCCCTTATTTTAAAGGGCAAAAACCATAAAACCCAAAACCCGTAAACCTTAAACCATAATACCTATCATAAAAACAAAAACCTAACATCCTAAAACGTTACACCAACATCTAAAAATGCTAAACCCTAAAGTCCAAAACACTGAAGCCCAAAAACCATAAAACCCATAACCCCTAAACCTTAAACCCTAACATCTATCATAAATCCAAACCTAACATCCTAAAACTTTACACCCTAAACTCTAAATCCCCTAAATGCTAAACCCTAAAGTCCAAAACCCTAAAGCCCAAAAACCCCTAAATCCTAAATCATAAACACTTTAACCCCTAAACTCTAAACATTAAAAAACCCCTAAACCCTAAAACCCAAAAGCTTAAAACACAAAACACATAGTCCATTATCAATTCTTCGTAATTTTAGGAAATTTATAGACTTCCTCGTTCCATGATATCAAGGTTAACTGCGTATAATTTGAATTTAGGATATGGGTAGGACGAAGTTCTATGTGGTCTTTGTTGGCCGTAACCCTGGTATTTACATGAGCTGGCATGAATGTCATAGACAAGTCCATGAATATGGGGGAGCAATTCACCAATCCTATGCAACTTTTGCGGAAGCAGAGGCTGCATATACCCAGTTTGTAGTCGAATCTAAGGATCAACCTGTTGCTGTCGTGCCTAGAGGAGTTCCATGGAACACTCCTGCTAGAAATAATGTTGATGTAGGATATTGTAATAATATTATGCTGATTTTATTAGGGTTCTTTGTTGGAATAATAGTTATGTATGTATGTAATAACATATTCGGACATCAGTGATACACTTGATGTACACTACAATGGATGTATCCAGAGATAACAAATGATACATTTGTATTTCAAGAACAACTTTCAGCCCCCTTGTTCAATATAAAAAAGATGGAAAACGTTGAAGAACTATTTAATATCATGAACATCATAACTACCTCCCAAAGACAGTTGTTAATGAGTCTAGCATTCCTTTTGAACGACTATCGGAGGATAGATTACCAATCATCATACGATAGACATCGCATTAGGCAATTGAATTTCTTTCGCCTAATTTACGAGAATGACTTGTGCTGTCGTGAAAGCACTAGGATGGATAGAAGGACATTCGCAATCCTATGTAGTATGCTTAGGACGACCGGCGGTTTGCAAGCAACCCAATGTGTTGATATAGAGGAAATGGTGGCCATTTTCCTGCACATACTAGCGCACGACGTTAAGAATAGAGTAGTTCGCAGGGAATTTGCGAGGTCTGGGGAGACGGTGTCCAGACACTTTAACTCCGTTCTCACAGCAGTTTTGCAACTTCACGAAGTGTTGCTAAGAACCCCAGAGCCAATCACCAACGCATGCACTGATGAGCGATGGAGATGGTTTGAGGTACAACATGCATTTCTATACATTAATGGAAATAAATTACACTGTCGTTAACGTTACTATGATGTCTTCAATGGATACAGAATTGTTTGGGTGCGTTAGATGGAACCTACGTCAGAGTGAATGTTAGTGCAGCTGATCGTCCACGATATAGGACGAGGAAAGGTGAAGTAGCGACAAACGTGCTTGGAGTTGTTGCCCTAAATGGAGAGTTTATATTTGTCATGCCAGGTTGGGAAGGGTCCGCAGCCGATTCTAGGGTTCTTAGGGATGCACTCTCTCGACCTAATGGCTTCAAGGTTCCTAGAGGTATACTATGAATATTATCTTCTTTAATATTCGTAGGTTAAAAGAAGCAGTTAGCTTATGCATTAACCTTTGGTACAATGTACAGGATACTACTATCTTTGTGATGCTGGCTACCCTAATGCAGAAGGGTTCCTTACACCTTATAGAGGAGAGCGGTATCATCTTTCAGAATGGCGTGGAGCAGGGAATGCACCTACTACTCCAAGGGAATTTTTCAACATGAAACATTCTTCTGCAAGGAACGTTATCGAGAGAGCTTTTGGGGTGTTAAAGGGTAGGTGGGCCATTCTACGAGGAAAGTCATTCTACCCGGTTCAAGTACAATGTCGAACAATAACAACATGTTGCCTCATTCATAACCTCATTACTAGGGAGATGGGGTTAGTTGCAATGATGGATGAGTTTGAAGAAAACGATTCTGCGCCAAGTGCTGTCGAAGGGGATAATATACAATTTATTGAAACCTCCGACGAATGGACTATGTTCAGGGATGACTTGGCTAATCGCATGTTTGATGATTGGGAACAAGCCGGATGACTTTTCTACTTTTGCATTTAGTTTGTATTTAATATTTAATATAACAAAACATTATATTAACGTTTATGTTATTGGAGGTATTTTTTATGATATAAATAGACAACTTTCTCTGAATTTTTTTCTTATAGTTCAGTCATGTGGTACTATCATTAGTTTGCCATAACCCATACACATTAGTTGACCTGACTTGTTATTTTACATTATGTAACATTAGTTGACAGTACGTATGTTTACAGCATAATGGCAGGTACATCAAAAACTCCTAAACATACCTGGACAAGGGTGGAAGATGCAAAGTTGGTGGAGTCTCTAGTAGCGTTAGTGGAAGGTGGTTGGCGATCTGACAATGGAACCTTCCGACCCGGATATCTACAGCTTCTCCACAAGGTGCTTGCAGAGAAACTACCGAATTCTAACATAAGCCAGAATACGATAGAATGCAAGATTAGATCTCTCAAAAAGCAATATGGGGCAATCACAGAGATGCTAAGTAGTGCATGCAACGGATTTGGCTGGAACGAAGAACTGAAATGTGTTGATGTGGAGAAAGAGATATTTGATGCTTGGGTTAGGGAAAGATCGCACGATTATACCATATTCTTCTAGTTAATTTTAAGCAAATTAATTTATGATTCGTTCAATGCATAGCCATCCTGCTGCGAAGGGTCTACGAAACAAGCCATTCCCGCACTATGATGAGTTGGCGATCGTGTTTGGCAAGGATCGAGCGACGGGGTTAGCCGCAGAGACACCCATTGAGATGGCCTCTAATGCTGCCGAACAAATGGAAGAAGAGATCCGATTGGGATCACCGGACTTTCTCCGCCCAGAGCAACAACCTGTAGAGAACCCAGACACCCGGGATATAGGAGATGAAAATTTGTCAGAAACTCCTACTAGTAGGCGTGCTCCATCCGACATGTCTATTAGAGGGAGCGGGAGTAAGAGGAAGAGATCATCATTCCACACTGAGGTTCTCGACGTTATGCGGACCACCATGGACATGCACACATCTCATATGCGTACACTTCTATCGTGGCAGAAAGAAAAATATGAATTGGAATCCGGCCGTCGAAAAGAGGTGATCGACCAGTTGTATGCAATTGAGGGGCTGACAGAGGATGATCGGATCATCCTTATAGACCTGATTGTCGCCGACATATCGAAAACAGATTGCTTTTTACAGGTCCCAACCCAATCAAGAAAGAGGTACTGTTTGCATCTATTGGGAAGGACCATCTGATTATCTGATTAACATTTTGTGAACCTGTGGCCATTGTCGCCTACGACGTGACATTTTGTGAACTAGTATTATTCATGTTGAATGTTTTTTTGTGCATTATGTACATAGCAAATTGATGGCCTACCAATATTTTTGTGGCCATTCCACTTATAAATGAAGGAATGTTGACATATATACATTATTCATCAATTATCACAATGGCTATCAATAACTTAAAAGAAGTTTCACTGTGTAATTGAGACATTTGATTTATATTAATTGCACATCCATTCGAAGAAGTCATTTTGTTAAAACAAAATAATAATAATAATAATAATAAGGAATGAATATTTTTTTTTTTAACAAAATGGTCAAATTGTATTGTCATTTTGTAGTTGACATCTGAATTCAGGGTTTGAAAGTTGAAAAATATGTTTGTATATAGATCAGGAGTTGGAGAACAATAAAACAGTTAGCTAAAAATCATTATAATTCGAGTTACAAAAAACTGCATCAAATACCCCTGATAACTCAACTCAACTCAACTCTGCACCCCAAACACAGACTTCATGAACTCACTGACAAAACAACTCTGCCCAACTCAACTCAACTCTGCCCAACTCAACTCAACTCTGCGATCCAAACGCCCCCTAAGTGAATTAGCGATTCAACGATTCTTTATTTTAATTAAGACACTATTTTATTGTCATGCATAAGATGTGGTCGGAATAAATGATGCATTATACCATTTAACCTCACAGCAAAATGCAATTATGACTCTCATCCACCTAAACACTTCAACTTTTTCTTTTACAATTTGATTTCTAATTTTTACTTTATATATTTAAAAACATCTTATGTCTAATCTTTTCTATGTACTAAAAATACCTAAAAATATTTAAAATGAACAAAATATTTTATTTCTAAACTTCGACATTAGTTTTATTTATATCTTTCGAAAAAACATGCATTTCTATGAAAATTCTCCCATTATAAAAAAAAAGGATTTTCAGAAAGTATTCATTGCTATATCTCGATCATATACGTAAAAGACATTGCTATATCTCGATCATATACGTAAAAGACATGTGAGCACACACTTCATTGAAAAAATTTATTTGAAGAAGAAAAAGGTTTCAAATCTTGCACCTATTAGTTAAAAGGAAACTTTGGAGCAAATAAAAAGCGGTAAACCAAAAGTTTTATCTATATAGAGACCTTAGGAGCAATAATTGGAGAAATTATTCGTTGAGGCCACCACAATGTAGCTAGCAATTTTTCACTGTTGGATGGAGAGAGAGCAATACCTCGAATTTATATCTAATAGTTATTAGGAGACATGAAAATTATTAAATTCACATTTAACGGTTATTATGAGGCAGCCACATTGTGGCGACCTCATTGAATAATTAATATTATTCAAATATTTACCTAAGCAATATTCATATTACAACTAATAATACAGGTTACCCATATTATGATCTCAAATGACTTTTTTTTTTTAGTTTAATAATGTGTCGGTGGTAATTCGAACGTTTGACCTCTAAGACATGTATTTTGTCTTAACAAATTGAACTATGTTTTAGATTGGCTTCAACATGATGTATTGAGTTGATCTTCTTTTACCTTTTATGTCTATCACTAGGTTTGGTCTATTAAATAAGTTCTAAATTTAAACCTTTCAATATTTTCTTTCAACACAGCAAATCGACCCAATGGCAACAATAAAAGACAAATAGTTCTCGATGAAGTCCAAAGAAAAAAAAAAGGTAATCAAGACATTTTGGAAAATACTTACCTAAAGACATTATATACTTTGGATAAGTGGCTAGTAGACTACAATAATCGTATGCATCTCAATAAAATACAACGACTACCTTCCATAGAACAACAATTTCAAAGAGAAAAAAAGACCTCTAGTAGAACTGTAGAAGAACTATCTCAAACTAATTCAATTTGATAGAAATCAATGATAATTGGATTTGGTAGAAATCATAGATGCTTTCAAATAAAAATCAAAGAACAAAAGAAATAGTACAGATCTTAAAGAGAGAATTAGAGGACTCAATTTTAGGCGCATGAAAATAAAGAGACAGATTTTTTTAGATTAATTTAAAAATTAAAATGATTAAGAATCTTAAAGAGACAAAATTGAAAATTAAATTAACAAAATCGAAACTAATTAATAAGAAAATAATTGAAATTTCCATAACTTACAAACTTAATTTTAGCTATTAAAATTGTATTTCTACAATTCTACCTGCAATTTAAGACTTTAAATTTAAATTAAATTCAAATACTCAAACCACCACTAGCATATTCTTTATATAAAATACATAAAATTCAAATTGAAGATGTATAGAAAGAAAAAAAAATGATCAATCTCAATCTAGTTTAGTGGATAATGTACCAATTATCATCTCAAATATCGATAGTTCACCCTCATAATTTTTATACTAAAAAAAAGGAAAGAACGAAAGTGCATATTAATGCTATAAAGATAGAATGCAAAAGTCTAACCATAGCAAAAAAGAGAAAACATACCTTAAACAACTATGAAGGCTCCTTTTTAAAGTGGAGTCATGTTAGGAATAGTGGGTCAAATACAATCCTATTTGTTAGTTCATAATTACTATTTTTTAAAACTTGTTTATTTAAATTAAAAAGAATACAAAACAACAACGTTAAAAACAATTGTTTGATTTTCAAATAATAAAAAAAGTAGTTGGTTTTTTATATTTATTAAATAGTACCAGTGATTAAAAAAAAAAAGATAATAAAGATAATTGTGTTATAAATTGTAATGATTTGACCTCTTAGATTGGATTTTTGAGGATTGTTTCTACGTGCATGAAAAGCATATACTTTTGAAAATAAAGCAGAAGCTCGAGTAAGCAAAAACAAAACATTTGATTACTAAAAACTGATCAAAATTCACAATACTTTGAATTTGGGATCCCCAATAAACATTTATTTACAAAAGTTAGTGAATACGGAACATTTAAATAATTACAAATCAAAGAGTTAAAAAAATAGAGCATAAAACATGAACTAGGAAGCTCTAAGACCCTTATAAACTTTGATATGATATTTGTCTCCATAGCCTCGCCAGACTGAACGCCCTCACCACACGCCTCATACGTCATTTACCATATGAAAAAAAAAGAAGGGTAGCATAGGTGAGTACAAAAATATGCTCAGTAAGTAGCCCCACTTGAGGGGCTGAAAGTTGAAACTGCAAACATTTAAACATGTTTGATACTTGAAAATATGTGGGGTTCTGACCAAACTTGTTCATTTGCTTTTTGATACATAAGGTCTTAACTAAAAACATGGAAACTTTTTGTCTAACTGATTTACACTATAAAGTGTTTCTGATACATTAAGAGCCTCATATGAGAATATGAGAACTTTATGTCCAAGTGAACAATTAACCTATCTCCAAAATCGAACCAACTATGATATTGTGTGTGTTAGTTCTGTAAGGAAAAGCGCCACTAGAGGTTAGCTGGCGACCCTCTAGTAGAGCTAGGCCTTTCACAATACAGTACCTCTGAAAAAGTGTGTCTAGCCAACTATGGTGCCTATGCAGGTCTGTCCTGTAAGATCAAGCACCACTAGAGGTTAGTGTGTGACCCTCTAATGGAGCTAGACCTCTCCCAACGTAGTACCTCATGAAAATCACACTCACTAAACATAGAGAGGAGCTACACTAAAGCTGTACCAACTATGATACCTATGTGGGTCATTCCTGTAAGGAAAAGTACCATTAGAGGTTAGTTGGCGTCCCTCTACAAGAACTAGGCCTATCCCAGCATAGTATCTCATGAAAACATACATGACATGGGGGAAGGTAATTGCCACTAACAACATGAGTCTTAAGAACAAACATACATTTAACTGAGGCCCTCTAAACATGCTAGGAAATAATAGCATTCATTACTAGTTCATTCCATATTCAGATCCCTTTAAAACATGTTAAATATCAAAAGTCATTATGTGTCATTCTAAACATACTATACATAAATAGTAATCCTAAACATGCTATACTTTAAAAGTATTCTAATCTGCCAACCATCTAGTCAAACAACTTAAGTATTCTGTACTCAGTTAACTTATCAAACATCAAAGTAATCCATACATAGTCAACTATTCAAACATTTTAAGTATACTGTACTTAGTCATTCAACCAAATAACCCTAGCATGTTGAACTCTGTAACTAAACAAACATCTCCAGACATCCCAAACATTCATGTTTATTCAACTGCCCAAACATTCATGCTTATTCAACTGCCCAAACATTCATACTAAGAGAAATCATAAGCATGGTCATACACGCGTTCAAGATCTCACATACTCCATTTTCAAGACTTTAAGGAATGAATCCAATTTGGCTACTTGCCTTATGTGTAGTTCAAAAAGTCAAGAATTCTACCTAGATGTCCTTGACCTAGAACAATACCTATGGATAGTTAGTAACTTGTGTAATCAACTATTTGGCTTAAGTCACAAAAGTTAAAACTTACTCAACCAAAACTTCACTTCGCAATTGCCCTTAAACCTTACTTTTCAAAAGTTTGCAACTGTTTACAAAGGATTCCAAAAGTCAGAATTGACCTCTACCAGGATTCAAATGTGTTAAGAACGATCATACCACTTAATCCTTACCCAAAACAGAACTAAATGCTTGCTGGTTCAATGTTAATTTGATTCGATTTTGCCAATCTGAGTTCTAAGTGCAATGGGTATGAAATTAAGCCACATACATCATGGGTAAACTCAAAAATACCAAAAACAACCCACATCTCGATCTGAAAATTGAACCTCACCTCTCGCCGAACTAAGAACTAGTTGGAAACAGACTCACCACAGATTGGGCTTGCCGTTGGAAGCTACATTTTTTTAGTATGAATTAATTTTGGCTGATTTTATTTGAGAGAATATTGAAAGAAAATAATGGTGAGTGGTTTCAAAAATGAGAGGGGAAAAATGAGTTCTCAGTGCAATAATGGAAACAATTTTTTTAGTACAAAAAATGTGAGTGTTGGAATAGAAATTTTGACCAACCCAAAATTGCCACGTCATTGCCCAACATTGATGACAAAATTTTATTTAATTAGGGATTAATTAAATTTGTAAAGATTCCTATATTAAATTATGGCATGTTCAAATGCACTATTGGGTTCTTTGAAATTTAGAAGACAAAAGCCCAAATTGAAGGCTCAGTCCAGATGCTAGACCCAAATGCAACCAAGCCCAATCCAAAGAAACTGGCCCAAAAGTCAACTAGGCCCACTCCAAATGGCTAGGCCCAAAGTCAACCAGGCCCAGTCCAAATGGCTAGGCCCAAAAGTCAACCAGATTCAATCCAAATGGGTTGGCCCAAAATCAATTGGGCCCAGTCCAACAGGCCCAAGCCCACCTAGGGCCCATGAAGAACTCTATAAATAGAGAGCTTCCTCCTTCATTTCGGGGGTTCAGAACTGAAGAAGCTCAGAGAGAATTCAGAAACAAAGCTCAGAATACTCCAGAAGCTCCTGAAGATCAAACACCATCTGAACGAAGAACACGTCACAGAAATTAAGAGCACTGCAAGAATCCATCGAAGTTCCAACCTCGAGAACAAGCTATTCAGCCCTCGAGCAAAGCATACAAGTAGGAGAGAGAATCAGAGTATCAAATACTAGATATTGTACTCACAATACTGAAATTAATACAAATACAAAGTTCATTCCACGTGATAAATTTCCTTCTCGAAATCTCGTGTGAACAGATTGGCACGCCCAGTGGGACCACTCTACCTCTCATCTCTTTCTTCTTCAGATCGAATCATGGCACTAAAGAAAGCTGCATCAAAGACTACTGCTTCAAGCGACACATACGCGGGACTAGTTACTCGCAGTCGTTCGAGAGGGGCTGAGATAAGTGAAGGCCGAACCCCTGACACAATCGCAAGCAGAATCATAAAACTGATTGATGAGTCTGCTAAAAGCAAAGTCACTATCAAAGACAACCCGCTATTTGACCAGCCCATTACCGCTTCCGGTCAACTGAATGGGACATCGAACCCTGATGTGATGTCTGTTATGATGGCTGATGTAGACCCTAATGAGAGGATGGCAGAGATGGAAAGAAAGATCAACCTCTTGATGAAGGCGGTGGAAGAAAGAGATCTTGAAATCGCCCATTTGAAAAATCAAATGCAAAACAAAGAAATGGCTGAGTCAAGTCAAACCCCTGCTATGAGAAAGAATGACAAGGGAAAGACTATTATCCAAGAGGAGCAACCACAACACCTTGCTTCAGTTGCTTCCTTATCTGTCCAACAACTTCAGGACATGATCATGAACTCTATCAGGGCTCAATATGGTGGGCCCACCCAAAACCCTCTCATGTACTCCAAACCGTACACCAAGAGGATTGACAACTTGAGGATGCCCGCAGGGTATCAGCCTCCAAAATTCCAGCAGTTTGATGGGAAGGGCAACCCTAAGCAGCATATTGCCCATTTCGTTGAAACCTGCGAGAATGCCGGGACGCGTGGTGACCTCTTGGTCAAGCAGTTTGTTCGTACCTTGAAAGGAAATGCCTTTGATTGGTACACTGACTTAGAGCCCGAGACGATTGACAGCTGGGAGCAGTTTGAGAGAGATTTCCTGAATTGCTTCTACAGTATGAGGCGAACGGTTAGTATGATGGAACTCACCAACGCCAAACAGCGCAAAGGTGAACCTGTCATCGACTACATCAATCGTTGGAGGGCCTTGAGCCTCGACTGCAAAGATCGACTCACAGAAGTATCTGCTGTTGAAATGTGCACCCAAGGTATGCACTGGGGACTACTTTATATTTTGCAGGGGATAAAACCTCGTTCCTTCGAAGAGCTAGCAACCCGTGCTCACGACATGGAGCTAAGCATTGCTGCCAGAGGGAATAAAGATCCACTAGTCCCAGAATTGAAGAAAGAAAGAAAAGAATTTAAAGGTGCAGAGAAAGTTATAAAGAGCGCCGCCAAAGAATCCATGGTCGTCAACACGACCCCTCTTAAGTTTTCCTCAAAAGGAAAAGAAACCAATCCGAAAAGGCAACAAGAAGCAGGCGAGAGACGCCGCCCAACTTTGAAAGAAAGACAAGAGAAAGTCTATCCATTTCCAGACTCCGACATCCCAGACATGTTGGAGCAATTTCTAGAAAAGTAACTCATTGAGCTCCCGGAATGCAAGCGACCAGGGGAGCTCGGAAAGGTAGGCGATCCTAATTATTGCAAGTACCACCGTGTTGTTAGCCATCCGGTGGAGAAATGCTTTGTTTTGAAAGAGCTGATTTTAAGATTGGCTCGTGAGAAGAAAATTGAGCTAGACCTCGACGAGGTAGCTCAAACAAATCACGCCGCAATTATGGCAAATTCAAGTTTCCAACCGTCTGCAATCCCCTCACGCGAGAATGGAGAGTGCATGATCCAGTTCGGGTCCTTTGAACCCGTTGCGCTTTGGTCACCGAAGATTGCCTCAAGCAAGGATGTTCAAGAAAGAGGCCACCAAAAGAAGAGCACTCAAGAGAAGTGCGAACATATTGAAGACGAAAATATCGGGTGGATTGTCGTGACCCGTTGTAAAAAGCGACGACAGAACTACATTCAGAAGGAAACTCGTGTGTTCCGGGAGAGAAAAAGAAGAAGTAAACTCCCAAGAAGAAAAGGCAAGAAGATTACCAGAAAGTCGAAGCTTGTAGTGCAAGAAACTGAAGAGCTCTTCCGGCCTCGACAGACAGTTACTTTAGCGGAATTCTTCCCAAGTAACTTCCTAGAAAACAGCCAAGAAGAAACACTTGAGGTTGTTGCATGTCACGCCATCAACACCAATGAAGAGCCGACAAACTCTATGGAAAAGTCAACCGAGCTAGGAAGCTCATCTTCCTTCAGCATAGAAGACTTGTTGTCACCCCCTCAGGCAGCCAAAGGCGCTCTCATTGAGGCCTTGATAGATTCTGATAGTGCAAGTGCCCCGACCTCGATGGCGCGCCCATGTGCCTCATGCTGCATGTCAATATGTTTTACCGATGAAGACTTGTTGCTAGGGTCAAAACCTCACAATAGGCCGTTGTTCATCTCAGGATACATTCGAGAACAGAAGGTCGGTCGAATCCTCATTGACGATGGATCAGCTGTCAATATTATGCCTAAGTCAACTATGAAACAGCTAGGCATTTCAACAGAGGAGTTGACAAACAGTAAATTGGTAATCCAAGGCTTCAATCAAGGGGGTCAACGAGCAATTGGTATGGTCCACTTGGAGCTCATCATCGGTGACTTAAAGGCCGAATCTCTGTTTCATATCATTGACTCTAAAACCACCTACAGGTTGCTGCTAGGTCGCCCTTGGATCCATGGAAACGGGGTGATAACTTCCACATTGCATCAGTGCTTCAAGTTTTACCAAGATGGCATCAAGAAAGTGGAGGCTGACACAAATCCATTTTCAGAGGCTGAGTCCCATTTTGCTGATGCAAAGTTTTACATGAAGGGCG
Organism: Trichosanthes truncata; assembly: GCA_033996785.1. Taxonomy (NCBI): domain Eukaryota; kingdom Viridiplantae; phylum Streptophyta; class Magnoliopsida; order Cucurbitales; family Cucurbitaceae; genus Trichosanthes; species Trichosanthes truncata. Next base: position 26,464,868 of record JAWPNB010000004.1, on the reverse strand, counting down.
ACAACGTAGGAGAAACTGTGCCCGCAGAGGTCCCTTTGATCAAAGGCAGTGATAAAGTCAAGCCAGAGCCACCAATTGAAAAGAAAAAGGAAGTCGTCAAAGAAACAAAGATATATGATGCTAGCAAAGATGAAGCCTCAAGAGACCTTGCAAGAGACAAAGTTTCGAAAGACAGAGACGTCCCAAGTCCCCCTGTCTTGCGCTACGTCCCTCTATCTCGACAGAAGAAGGGTGAATCACCTTTTGCTGAATGTTCACGGAATTTGAAAGTCGGGGATATCGAAATCCTGAAAGAAAACTTTGTCACGCCTCTCACCAAGATAGCAAAGCAAGAGGTCAAGACACCGACGATGGTCAAGTAAAGGCAATATTACCTGAGAGACGAACGAAGGATGGATTTGATCTTAAGGGGTATAAGCTTCTGGAAAAAGTCGGTTACGACTTTTCGAAGCACACCAAGTTCGAGAGTCTGAAGATCATTGACGAAAGACCCGAACAGTCTTCGACACAAAAGAAGCTTTTGAAAGAGGGTTACACCCTACCTACGTCAAGAAGGGGACTTGGATATAAGTCACCTGAGCCTGTTCGCATAACCAGAAGAGGGAAAGCAAGAATGGCAGACGTAAACCACATAACAGTGAATGAAATCAATAATCAAAGAAAGAAAGAAAATGTTAACCGAAGGATTCCCGCTCCTAGGCGCATCAGGCCACCAATCGCACGCACTCCAGTCTCGCAGAGGTTGGGTGAGGTTGCAACAGGGGAAGAGGAGTCACCGCTTAATACTGGCTCCACTAGACTTTCAGCTCTTCAAAGGTTGAGCAAGCCCATTTCGGGAGGGGGAAGTACCTTATCAACTCAAACTTCTGATACTGCTCGACCCTCGGCCCTTCAAAGGTTAAGTATACCTGCAGGCAAAAAAAATAGTACCTCTGCAACGCCAACTTTGGTGCGACCGTCAGCCCTCCAAAGATTAAGTATGCCAGCAAAGGAGAGGAAGAATAGACTTTCCATTTCGGCTACGACACGACCATCAGCTTTCCAAAGGCTAAGCGTAACTACATCGAGAAATGAAGGGCATATAGCGTCAGTATTCGACCAAATTCGACCTGAAAGTTCGGTGGAGGCATCAAAAGATTCGCTTTGCAGCGAGAAAAGAATTCACGGAGACATTCATAGCATTGTTCCCTCTCGGATGAAAAGAAAAATATTTGTTGCGATCAACATAGAGGGTTCGTTAAAAGTAAAACGACGTGACGTAGTCATCACCAATCCCTCAGAGGAGGATTTAGATCAAGATGAAGGTGAGACCTCTTGCCACCATATCACAATTGAAGAAGAGTCGGAGATTGAGATGTCTGAAGAGGATGCAGACGAAGCTCCACTGCCACTTGAAGATGGTATTCAATCTACAGTGGACGAGCTTAAAGAGGTGAATATGGGTACGCTAGAAGAGCCGCGTCCAACTTTTATAAGTGCATCGCTTACTTGTGAGGAAGAAGGCAAATATATGAGCTTGCTCACGTCGTATAGAGATGTCTTTGCTTGGTCGTATAAAAAGATGCCTGGACTTGATCCAAAAGTAGCTGTCCATCATCTTGCCATCAAACAGGGGTATAGACCAGTCAAGCAAGCTCAACGGCGTTTTCGGCCAGAGCTTATTCCCCAAATTGAAACGGAGGTCAATAAGTTGATTGAAGCAGGATTCATTCGCGAGGTAAAATATCCAACGTGGATAGCCAACATTGTTCCTATTAGAAAGAAGAATGGGCAACTTCGCGTTTGCGTTGATTTTCGCGATTTGAATAATGCATGTCCAAAAGACGACTTCCCACTGCCTATCACTGAGATCATGGTTGATGCCACTACAGGACATGAAGCTCTATCTTTTATGGACGGATCATCGGGATATAACCAAATTCGAATGGCTCTGGCAGATGAAGAGATGACAGCCTTTCGAACTTCAAAAGGGATATACTGTTACAAGGTAATGCCCTTTGGACTGAAGAACGCTGGTGCAACCTATCAACGTGCCATGCAAAAGATTTTTGATGATCTGTTACATAAACACGTCGAGTGCTATGTCGATGATCTAGTCGTCAAGTCCAAGAAAAGACAAGATCATTTGGAAGATCTAAAAGTGGTCTTTGATCGACTAAGAAAGTATCAATTGAAAATGAACCCTCTCAAGTGTGCATTTGGCGTCACCTCGGGAAAGTTCCTTGGATTTGTGGTGAGACACCGAGGGATTGAAATAGATCAGTCAAAGATTGATGCCATTCAAAAAATGCCAAGCCCTAGAAACTTGCATGAGTTGAGGAGTCTTCAGCGTCGTTTGGCCTACATCAGAAGGTTCATTTCCAACCTAGCCAGTCGATGTCAACCTTTTCAAAGGTTAATGAAGAAGGGAGAAAGCTTCGAGTGGGATGAGGCATGTCAGAACGCTTTTGAAAGCATCCAGAAGTACCTGCTTAATCCCCCTGTATTAAGTGCTCCGGTAGCAGGGAAGCCATTGATATTGTACATCGCAGCACAAGAAAGATCGCTCGGAGCACTTCTAGTGCAAGAAAGGGAAAGAGAGAAGGAGCGAGCCCTCTACTACCTAAGTAGAACTTTGAACGGGGCCGAAGTGAACTATTCTCCAATTGAGAAAATGTGCCTTGCTATTTTCTTCGCTATAGACAAACTAAGGCACTACATGCAACCATTCACAGTGCACTTAGTAGCAAAAGCTGACCCGATCAAGTACGTTTTATCGAGACCGATAATTTCTGGGCGTTTAGCTAAATGGGCGATCTTGCTCCAACAGTACGACATCGCTTACGTGCCTCAGAAGGCTATAAAGGGGCAAGCGTTGGCTGATTTTTTGGCTAGTCACCCCATTCCATCAGACTGGAAGTTGTGCGAGGACCTACCCGACGAGGAGGTCTTCTATGTTCAAAACATGGAGCCATGGACCATGTACTTCGATGGCGCGGCACGAAGAGATGGAGCGGGGGTAGGCATTGTCCTTATTTCACCTGAGAACCATATGCTTCCTTACAGCTTCACACTTAGTGAATTATGTTCGAACAATGTGGCTGAATACCAAGCATTAATAATCGGCCTTCAAATGGCCATGGAGATCGGCATCACGTGCATATAAGTCTATGGAGATTCGAAATTAGTCATTAATCAACTCACACTTCAGTATGAGGTAAAGCACGAGGACTTGAAGCCTTATTTTGACTACGCAAGGAAATTGCTGGAGAAATTTGACAACGTAGCACTCGAACATATTCCAAGAGCAGAGAACAAGAAAGCAGACGGGCTAGCAAACTTGGCCACTGCCATGACAATTCCAGGAGATGAAACGATGAACATTTCACTTTGTCAAAAATGGATCGTGCCACCCAGAGATGATGAATGCGAAGAAATAAACATAGTATCTGTCTACACTATTGAAGAAGAGGACTGGCGACATTCCATTATAGACTATCTCCAACATGGAAAGCTCCCTGCAGAACCCCGGCGCAAGGTTGATGTACGAAGAAGGGCTTCCCGATTCATCTATTATAAAGAGACCCTCTATCGCCGCTCTTATGAAGGACTATTCCTTCGATGCCTGGGAACAGACGAATCCATCAAAGCACTAGAAGAGGCACATTCAGGTGTCTGCGGGGCTCACCAGTCAGGTCCAAAACTCCACTTCCAATTGAAAAGAATGGGCTACTACTGGCCTACGATGGTCCATGACTCAATGGAGTATGCAAAGAAGTGTGAAGCCTGTCAGTTCCATGCAAACTTCATTCATCAGCCACCAGAGCCTCTACATCCGACTGTTGCTTCATGGCCCTTCGAAGCTTGGGGTCTCGATCTTGTTGGTCCGATAATGCCTAAGTCATCAGCAGGCCACTCTTATATCCTTGCAGCCACAGATTACTTTTCAAGATGGGCCGAAGCAATAGCACTATGAGAAGCCAAGAAAGAAAATGTGGCAGACTTCATTCGAACTCACATCATCTACCGCTACGGCATCCCACATCGTATCGTGACAGATAATGGGAGACAATTCTCCAACAGTCTAATGGACAGGTTGTGTGATAAATTCTAGTTCAAGCAGTACAAGTCATCAATGTACAACGCTGCAGCAAATGGGTTGGCAGAGGCGTTCAAAAAAACGTTGTGCAACTTGCTGAAGAAGGTAGTCTCTAAGACAAAAAGAGACTGGCAAGAAAGAATTGGTGAAGCACTCTGGGCCTACAGAACTACGCATCGCACTCCCACCGGAGTTACACCTTATTCCCTCGTTTATGGGGTAGAGGCTGTGCTCCCTTTGGAAAGAGAGATTCCGTCATTGAGGATGGCCATACAGGAAGGGCTGACAACAGAAGATAATGCAAAATTGCGCCTTCAGGAGTTGGAAGCACTCGATGAGTGAAGATTAGATGCTCAGCAAGCATTGGAGTGTTATCAAGCACGAATGACGAAAGCATTTGATAAAAATCTCAGACTGCGGTCATTTCAAGTTGGCGATCTCGTACTAGCTGTTCGAAGGCCAATCATCACGACGCGACATACGGGAAACAAGTTTACACCTAAGTGGGATGGTCCCTACGTTGTCAAAGAGGTTTACACAAATGGAGCATACAAGATCATTGACAAAGACGGCTTAAGGATCGACCCCATCAACGGAAAGTTTCTCAAGAGATTTTATGCATAAAATGTAAACACTCCTTATCGTAAGAGTATAAACTACATGTTGCTCCTGGCCCGCATGAGCTTAAAATGTGAACGGCCAAAAAAAAAAATAATAATAAACACTTTTGAACTACGTTATGACTTGATCCCTTCATCACAAGGGTACGTAGGCAGCTTAAATGAAATTTTAAGTTCAGTCAGAAAAGTTAAAAAAAAAAAGAGAGAGTTATCTATGAATAAGGCTCTAATATTTTATTGATTGAATGAGAAAGAGCAACAAATAGATGATTCGCCTAACAAATGGAAAAATAGAGTCAACAAAAAAAAAATGTTTACAAAAGAATAGAAATCGATCAAATTAAGGCTTCCACTTGTAGTTTCTCAGCTCTTCACGCGTAGCCTCTAAGTTTGCATGGAGTAACGCCAAAGTTTTAGCATCTTCCTCATCCACAATGGGGGCACACTCAATACTACTGATCTCATCACGGATCCGGGACACCTCGAGTAGCTGTTGTTCTAAGGTTGTCTCCTTCTCATGAATCAAACTAGAAAGCTTCTTGGACTCGGCTTTTGCGTTTTGTAACTTAGCTTCTAATTTCTTTATTTCCAGTGATGACTGCGTAAACTGTTGCTGTAGCGCATCCTTTTCCTTAAGTAATTGGCTTTCCACAAGTCGCACCTTCTCTAATTCAAGATTTTTCTCCCCCAGTTGGTGATCTCGACTTGCCGAAGTCAACTGGGTGGAATATGTGAATGCAAGTTTGTTGTACGTCTCCACCCTCTTGAAATAGTCTCCTACGAGATTCTGAAGGAAAGTCAAGTTGTTCGTCCGAGTCCCTGAAATGGCATCGAGTATCTTATGTGTCTAGGGCACAAGACTGGCGACATTTTCAAAGGATGTGCGTGCAATTTTTTGTTGCACAGCTTCCCACATGCCTATGGTTGCCTGTTGTTTGAAATTGGAAATCACAAGGTCAGCACAAAACTGAGAAGCATTAGGATCGCCAGCAGTGGGTTTATGTTGAGTACGTTGAGAGCTTCCAAAAATTTGGAGAGGGCGATAAGAGGTTGTAGCTCCTTCCGATGATATCAATTTGGACATGCTCGCACGCCCGATAGCATTATCGACAGCATCAGGGCCCGTTAATGATTCCTCACTATGCTGCTCCTCAATTTCAAGATGGACATCATCTAGAGGAGACTACAAAAAAAAAAACATGCACACAATAAGAGCAATGAAAAACACTTGATAATCATTTGATGGAAAAATTCACTAACTAAGAGCAGCGGTTGCGTCGGAAATTGCGAAGCACTTGTGACCCCTTCAAAAAAATTGTCCAGCCCGGCGGGAGACACTTTCGACTTTTTCGGCGCTCTCTTCCAACAATGGTCTTGGGTGCTACTGTGGCTGGATTCACCATGTTCTGACTTATCTTGTTCGGGGATGATGGCCTCATTCTCAGGCAAGCGTATCTTCTTACCCCCATGATCACCTCTAGTGCTCTTTGGTAATTTAGGGCGAGCTGGAGAAGGAATTACACTACCTACTAACTTATGCGCGTTCTCCTCAAAATAATCACCATGCTTTTCCAACCACCAATTTTTATACTGTTGGGAAACCTGCGTATGTGGGTCTAACGTGCGCGCTGGTAAATACATACGAGACAACGTATTACTTTTGGTGCAAATCCTCCAGTGGCGTAAAATATTTTCCAGGCTAAGAGCAGGTCGGTCTCCTCCTAAATCATTTGGCACATCTTGGTAAAAGCCAAACTGTCGACTTAATCGATAAGGACTATAAGATTCGATAATTAATAGGTCCCCGCACCGCGATGATAAGTACGATGAGCGAAGGCTAGGAAAATATGAAGATTGAGAAAAGGATAAGGCGTTGCTGTCTTCCAAAAGCTCGTGCTTATTTCTGCCTTGGACATTTGCATGCCATATAATGGTTGCACCCTTGTGGATTAATTCGCGAGCATCAAAGTCCCCAAAGTATTTTGAGCCGCCCTCGCCAGAAAAATCAACCATCTTAGGGCCCCGGACCTCCACTGGGACCAAGTAGTGTGTGTTGAAGTAATGGGCCAGCCAACCATGAATATAGTGCATAGGCAAGCAAACTTCCATGCGCCTGATCGGATTGGTAGCCTCTGTTATTCTGCCTAGTCCATGATATATATTAGCCAAAGTCGGGACAGCAAGGCTAAAGATCTGTTCTTCAGCCATTAAACTAGCAACCCTAAAGACTCCAGGGCGAAGAAGTTGAGTTCCCTTACGAGGGAACACAAAGATGCACAACCAACAGGATAGAAAGGCAGCTAGATATGTCTTTTCACGCCATTCATCTGCCACACCGAGATCCTAAAATAATTTGTACTCGTTGTTCGTCCAATCTCGAGGTTTGATCTTGGTACCATCCGGGTTATGAGTAAGCTTGGAACGAGACGCTTTTCTCTGTTTTCGTGGGGGAGGTTTTCGTACTTTGGAAGGTTATTGAACCAAAAGGAAATCCAAGACCCTATGGACACATGAGCGTCAGTCTTTGAAGATGACCCTCGTTCATTCTTCGAAGAGCCTATTAGATGGTATGCTTCAAAAAGATACTCACAGCTCTTTGGAAGATGCCTATGCTTGTTCCGCGACCCAGTCAGTTCTTTCAAGCAAGGGATAACCTCCTCGTAAAACTTGCCTTTAATTGGAAGACTGCCCAAAGTCCATAAATCCCACAAAGAGATAGACAATTCACCTGCTGCAGTATGGAGAGTATTTGTTGTTGGACACCAACCTTCAAGGAAAGCTCGAACCACGTCATTATTGCGGTCGTAAGTATAGAGGGAGGCCATCACAGCGTTAAAAAGGCGAGTCTGATAAAGTATTTGTTCGTTTCGACCAACTACAAATTCGAGCCACTCCCAATAACATGGAGTGAAAGTAAATTCTCCAGGAATCTTCATTATGGGGTTCCAACGAGTTTTGCCTTCTATCAAGCGACGCCCCAAAGTTAACTCTGGGTCTCGATTAGGGGCTTTATTGTGGAGGGAAGATTTCAAAATCCATACCTTGTTGTTGGAATTTAAGGACTTCTCTGTCGACAGTTCATGTGGAAAGACAACACCCAAATCAGGCCATAAAGGTGAAAGAGGTCCAGACATCGGCTCCTCAGCAAGAAGTGAAAGCCCATTTTTAATCGGTTGATCCTTATCCTTCAGAATGACGAGATATTTCTGTCCTGAAGAGATGTGTTCGACAAAGTGCACCATGACTCTAAAAAGAAAAAGGAAAGAGAAAAGTTTAGTCATACAAAAGAAGTTTTTTTTAAAAAAAAGAGTCATAAATCGATTAAAAAAGGAAAGAAAGAAACAAAAATTGGGAGAATTCTCTTCTAATGCAAAGTGGGGGATAAACATTGAGGGCATAATCACTGTTACATGTGATGGTCCTACTATGTGTCACCCCTACACTTGCTTCTGTCTTCGAATCAGATGTTGCATGATGCTCTGTGGCGAAGTGGGGGATAATCACCCCTACACTTGCTTCTGTCTTCGAATCAGAGGTTGCATGATGCTCTGTGGCGAAGTGGGGGACAATCACCCCTACACTTGCTTCTGTCTTCGAATCAGATGTTGCATGATGCTCTGTGGCGAAGTGGGGGATAATCACCCCTACACTTGCCTCTGTCTTTGAATCAGAGGTTGCATGATGTTTTGTGGAGAAATGGGGGATAGTCACCCCTACACTTGCTTCTGTCTTCAAATCAGAGGTTACATGATGCTCTGTGGCGAAGTGGGGGATAATCACCCCTACACTTGCTTCTGTCTTTAAATTGGATGTGGCAAATACAGTTTTCTGAAAGAGAGTGACAAGAAAAAAAAAAAAAAAAAACTTTATTTACCTAAGTGGTTGGATGAAAATAGTTGAAAGAGGCTGCAAGTAAAGTTTCCTGAAAAATAAGAAAGAAAAAGTTAGCAAAAACAAAAGAAAAAGAAAAAATAAAATAAAATAATAAGTTTGCAAAAAAAAAAAAAAAACAGTAAAAAAAAAGAAAGAAAGAATTTGTAAAAAAAAAAAAAGAAAGAAAACAGCAAGTGCTGTTTGAAAAAAAGTGGTAAAAAATAATAATAAAAAAATTATATGAAAATTCGTAAAAAAAAAAAAAAAATTTAAAAAAAAAAAAATTAATAATAAATAATCTTTTGGGCCTTTAGCCCATTGTGGGCTGCTAAAAAAAAGGAGCCTCGTCTAAGTTTTTTTTTTTTTTTAAAAAAAAACAAACAAACAAACAAAAAAAAAGAGAAAAAAAAAGAAGAATAAAAAAAAGAGAAAAGAAAAGAAAACATAAATATATATATATAAAGTGGGTGGGCCACCCTTGTTTATATATGTGTATAAAGAAGACAAAGTTGGTAGATCACCCACGTTTCTTTTAAATATATATATATATAATAATAGTAAAACAAAAAAAAAAGAAACCTCTTTCCCCCATTATTTCACCTCTCTCACTCTCAGACCCTCCATTTTCCTAACATACCCCCTCGTCTACCTACCTCCGAGGAGCTCACAGAAGGCAGCGTGGCTTGGATCGGGCAACTGACAGCGTGCAGCAACTCACCGGCGAGCTCAGACGGCGGCGGATCCGGCGACGGCAACAGTTTCAGAGGAGCGTGTTCGGAAGTCTCGACGGCGACAGCTTCAGCTCGTGGCGTTCAGCGGCTGCAACGAACTCGCAGAGGCGGCGCGACGGTGTAGCTCAAGTCGGACGGCGACGGTACGCGGTCTCGGCAGGCAAGGAGCTCCAACACTCGATCTGCACTCAGGGGACTTGAATGATGAAGGAGCTATCTCATGTGCTATTTATAGGAGTCTCAAGATCAAAGCTTGCAAGTTTCTGTTTAGATTTCATACAAAATCTAAAATAAATGGAAAGATTTGTTTTGGATCATGTAAATCTAAATTGAAATTGGATTAACAAAAAAATCTTTAACTGAAATGGAAGATTTGATTTTGAAAAAAAAAAAAAAACCATTCTCAAGTACTTTCTCCAAATCTAACCCACGGTTGGAATTTGAAATTCTACTTTAAATGCCCAAAATTGGATGAATTTTAAGGTAGGTTCAGCTTTATTTCACTGTCAAATTTGAGAATGCCCCAATCTTACTTGAACTCTAAATTATTATGAGAGCTCTTTGCTAAATTAATTTTGAGCACACTCAAATTTCTCCAAAATTCAAGATAAAGTTGGGTAAAATCAAAATTTTATCAAGAAAAATTTTGGGTAGAAGTTAAGTTTCTCATATCAAAATTTGGGTATAATTCAAAATCTTTTATCCCAAACCAAACTTTTGACCAAATTCCAAATTAAGTTCCTCAAAATTTGGGCATAACTCAAATTTTTATCCCAAATTAAAATTTTGGTCAAAGTTTAAATTAAGTTGCTCAATCCAAAATGTGGGCATACTAAATTTTGTTCCAATCAAAATTGGGGTAAGTTTTAAAATTTATTCCAAATTGAAACAAAAATTGGATGGAACTCCAAATCCTAAACCAATTTCAAATAAAATTTGGGATATAATTTTAACCTTGCACCAAATTTGGATTTTGAATTAAAGTAGATTCAAATCAAAATTTTATGCCATAAAAGAAAATCAAAATATTGACTCAAATTCATATTTTGATAAATTGGCATTAAAAAATGTGTCAAAAAAAAAAAACAAAAAAAAAAAAAACAATCAAAATTATGAACCAAATTCCATATTTTGATTAAATTGACACATTAATTGGAATCCAATTTAGGAGCTTCTTAAGTTTTGATTCCAAAATAACTTTTTCGAGATCCACACACACATACTTGTGTATAAATCTCGAAAAGGGGGCATTTGTTGGAATAGAAATTTTGACCAACCCAAAATTGCCACGTCATTGCCCAACATTGATGACAAAATTTTATTTAATTAGGGATTAATTAAATTTGTAAAGATTCCTATATTAAATTATGGCATGTTCAAATGCACTATTGGGTTCTTTGAAATTTAGAAGACAAAAGCCCAAATTGAAGGCTCAGTCCAGATGCTAGACCCAAATGCAACCAAGCCCAATCCAAAGAAACTGGCCCAAAAGTCAACTAGGCCCAGTCCAAATGGCTACGCCCAAAGTCAATCAGGCCCAGTCCAAATGGCTAGGCCCAAAAGTCAACCAGATCCAATCCAAATGGGTTGGCCCAAAATCAATTGGGCCCAGTCCAACAGGCCCAAGCCCACCTAGGGCCCATGAAGAACTCTATAAATAGAGAGCTTCCTCCTTCATTTCGGGGGTTCAGAACTGAAGAAGCTCAGAGAGAATTCAGAAACAAAGCTCAGAATACTCCAAAAGCTCCTGAAGATCAAACACCATCTGAACGAAGAACACGTCACAGAAATTAAGAGCACTGCAAGAATCCATCGAAGTTCCAACCTCGAGAACAAGCTATTCAGCCCTCGAGCAAAGCATACAAGTAGGAGAGAGAATCAGAGGATCAAATACTAGAGATTGTACTCACAATACTGAAATTAATACAAATACAAAGTTCATTCCACGTGATAAATTTCCTTCTCGAAATCTCGTGTGAACAGTGAGATATGGAGATTTGAACCTTCAATCTTCAGAGAAGGAGTACATGCCAAATGCTCAAACTGGCCATAGAAACAATTTCTTAAAACAATAATATTTATGAAATATATGTTAGATTTTGTAGTAAATTTATGGAAGAAAGTGTTAATTTGAATTTCAAAAGTTTCAAAATGGATTGAGGTTTCATTTACAAATTTAACATATGGAAGTTAAATTTTTAGTTATTTCTAATTTGATAAGTTATGTTTGAATTTTGTAAGTAACTACTCAATTGAGTTATGTTTGACATATATTTTGAAGTTTATATTTTATTTTATTTTTGGAGAGTTACTAAGTTGCTAGCCTATAAATAACAACTTGTTTCTTCATTTAGAGTATCACATTCCATTTGAAGAATTGTCCTATCCTTTCTTTCTTTTGATCTTGAGTTGAGTTGAGAGCAAGTATCAAAGAGTTTTGCCAGATCCAGGCAGTTCGAGGTTGCTGTTCTACTGGAATTAGTCGTTGTTTCCTGCTAAGACTGCTTGCAACCCATGCAGAGTGAATAATTGTCTTCAGGATAACGCTTTGTAAGCGTGCCTCGACTACCAGTCATCTCATTCCTTTGTTGTTTTAGGTTTTATACATTTGATGTTGTTGCTGCTATTGATCTAATCATCTACGACCATTGGAGTTTTTAATCTTGTTCATTTATAATTTTCTGTAATTTTTATTATATACAGAGTATGTAGCCATATTTACTCTGTAATTGCTTGTAGCCAGTTAAGGTGTAATCAGTTTGCTACTGTTACTCAGTTGTATAGACAACGTATTTTCTTAACAATATATTTAAAAAATTATATCCTCACAATTTAATATTAAAAAATATATATAAATCTCAGTTTTAAACTTTATTTTAAAAATAAAAAAAAGGCTAAAAAGTTAAAAAAAAAAAACTGCATGACTAAGGTCAGTTTGAGATTGGGTTTGTAAGCATAAAAAACAATTATGGGAGAATCTTAACTGCTTAGACTGTTTGGTAAAACAAATTATTATTAATCTATCAAGAATCACTTTTCAATTTACTCTGACATGCAAAAGATGATAATTAATACGAGCATTTAGATTTAACTTTCCTAATAATCTATCACCTTCTCTAACCATTTACAAATCTCAAATTTATCCTTCCATATTTATATATTTTTTCACATCTATTCTCTTATAATTTTTTATAATAATTATTTTTCTTAAACTTTTACCAAATAATTTAGATTAAACAAAGTTAGATGCAATTTAAATCATATACATTTTTAAATAATTATCTTATAATAAATTATAAATTAAATATCAATGGAAATAATTGAAATAATAAGCCTACTTTGGTCATTATAACTAAATCACAACAATTTAGTATTAATTTACCAAATACCGTAACTAGTTTTTTTTAATTAAAAATTGAAATGTACGAAACAATATTTTACTTCATTTCACAGCTGATATTTTTAGAAGAACAGTTGCTAACAATTATTTTAAAAGTTACAATAATTCCAAACTAAGCCTAAATATGTTAAAGTAGTTTTTTTTTTCTTGTGGATTTTAGTTCTTTAAGACCATTGCATGTAGCCCATGTGGTTTAATTCTAGGGATAACTACATGAATGACCAAATTGAAATGCCCATTTTGAAATATGTACAATCGACTTTTTTATTGAATAAATGATCAAATATTATTCAAATATTAATTAGGATTGATCAAAAGACTAAAATGTCCCCTAACAAAATAGAGATCTAAATTCTAGAATTATAGAATAATTAAAACAAATCTTAAATTCAAATCAAAACAACTTAAATTCCATAAATCAAGGGATCATTTGGACAACAAAAAATAAAATTTTTTGATAATTAAAAACAGATAAAAAAAAAAGTAAATATAAAATAACTAAATCTCATACACACAAATTGTTGGGATTTATGCCCTAAAGCTTCGTAATTAATAATTTATTTATAATTAATAATAATTTTGATTATTTTGTTTATAATATTATCCATTATATGAAAAATCCAAGGTTATTAGTGTAATCTTGAACAGTATGTGGTTGACATACGGGAGGATTGTGTTCAAGAAATAACCTAAAGGGTCATAGTATATGGGTAAGGTAGGGTGCCTTATCCTGGTAACACTATTGATACAATCCACTTTGTAATATTTACAAATGATTTGATCTGAATCGTTCATGTAGAGACATGTGAGTGGGGGTATTTTATACAATGAGTTTGAATGAGACTGAACCATAAAATATTTAATCTCTCTTTATAAATTCTTTAATTGAGAAGATTAATATTTTATCAGGATGATCATATGCGACTCTATCTTAATCTTGAGTGAGTTATGAACTCGTGCCTGTGAGGGCTTGTCCTATAATTTGCATAGGTGAGAGTGGCTTTTGTACCCGATTCAATATGTCTACCGTTTTGAGGACTTAACCAAATCGGGAGCTGGGAACATAATCTCACAAAATGGAATTGTAACAACCCAACTTTTCCTATTAAACTTTCTAGGAACGTTACTACATGCATGCTAATGGAATTTAAAAACGTTAATAAAAGACAAAAAGAATCAAACTTTTTTTTTTGCTAAACAATCAAAACTCTTTTACCTCGGGGTCCCTTTAAATTCGTTTCAAGCATGAAAATAGAATAAAACATTTAACAATTGAACGAGTTATAACGCATCTACTAAAAAAACATTTAAAACACTAAATAATAAAAATGCGTTAATAAAACTTCTATAGGTCACCCATGGCCACTTTCAGCAAACAATCTTGTCAATCGCCTTGGATGCCATTGTCTTTACTTGAAAACAAAAACGTTTTGGAAAATGATGAGTATTTAAAATGCTCAGCAAGTGACCCCACTACCGGAGTCAGGATATGCAAACACATACATAACATTTTTTTTAAAACCTTTTCCTCTTATGGAACCTTTTCATAGCGGAAACGTTTCCTTTAACCCAACCTAACTTTGCCTTTTCATTTAACTTTTTCAGGTTCCTTTTCATTTAACCTTTTCATGTTCCTTTTCATTCAGATGTATATTTATAATTCTAAGAAGGTAATTGCCACAGCCTTCGAAATTGTTTTGTCATGAAAATACACATATATGCATGAGGTCCCAAAGCATTTTCAACTCCCATTCAGAGATGAAACATAAAGTAAAGTTATCACATAATTCATTAAAAATCATATATTATGCATCACAATCATAATTAAAACATTCATGAAAACATTTCATTTTGAATGTAGCTTTTCAATTCAGTTCCCAACTTGCATTTAAGCATACCGGCATAAAGTCCCTTACCTTAGCTTTAAACTCCACAAATCCCCAACTCTAGCTCCTATCAAAGCACCCTTTCGACCAACCTACACCGAAATCAAATAACCAACACTTGGCAATAAAAAACTTAGAATAAAGTCTTCCAAATTCCTACTAAAACTCCATTGGTAAAATACTAGATATAGATATATATATTTTTTTCAAATAACTTTTCTTACCCCTAAAAATTGAGGGACGATCTCTCAAATCCTCCCTAAGTTACAGTCGTCCTCGAACCCCCGTTGCACCCAATTTTGAACCTGTTAATCACAGTTATGAAATTAGAGATTAATTTAACAACCCCCATTGATCTAGGACACTTATGAGTCTTCAATACTCACCAAAATTACCTTGAAAGCCAAAACACCAGTTGATCAATGACTGAACCCATGCAAGTTTTGTGATTCCAACCTTGAATCGAAGTGGGTATCTTAGAACCTGATCAAAACTTAAAAATCAGACTTACCCACTGTAACGCCCGACTTATTTAGGAGTTTAAATTTTAATTTTGGAATTAAGTGGAATAATTTTTCATTGGGTAATTTAAATTTGAAGGTTTAATTGAAATTTGGAATGAGAAAAAGGGTATTATGGTCTTTTAGAGAAAAGATATTTTGATTATTATTATTATTATTATTATTATTTAAAAAAAAAAAAATACAAATAAATTTTCTTCTCTCCCTCGCGCAGCCCTCTCCCTCCGGAACGCTCTCTCTCTCTCTCTCTCTCCCTTCGACCGAACGCCCATCCTTCACCGCCGGTCTTCTTCTTCCTCGCCGGGAACTTCTTCGCCGAACCTTAACCTCGCCGTGAGCTTCTCCGCCGGACGGTTTCTTCTTCGCGCAAACCCGATCGCCGTCAACCGAGAGCTCCAGCTGCGTTTTCCCTCCGATCAGCTTCGCGAACGCCGGTCGACGTCGTCCGCGTTAGCCTCACCGGAGTCGATCCTCGCAGCTGGGCCTTTTCTTCCTTCTTCCTCGTCTTCGTCGAGCAGCAGCCGCGAGTAGCTCGCCGAAGGCTGATTCCGTTCGCCGGATTCTGCAAGTTTGAAACCCAGATCCGTTGAAGCTCACCCTCGCGCCGCAAGTCTGAAGAATTCGCCGGTTTTCGCTCGGAACCGACTCACCGAGAGAGATTCTGCCCAGCACGCGCCCTCACGCGCCGATTGGAATCCCCACGCGCCGCCGTCTGCCGCCGCACGCGCCGCCGTCTGCCGCCGCACGCGCCGCCGTGCTCCGGTCACGCGCCGCCGCTCGCCGGAGTTGGGTAAAAATTGCCATTTGGTCCGTTTCGTCGAGTTATTAATGTTAGAATGTGTTTTAGCGTAATTCGGATGGTTTAAGACACGTTTAGGAAACTTTTTAGGTGATTTGTCGAGGACCTTGGATCGTACTTGGAGTGGGAACTCGAGAAGCTCATTACTAGTGAAGAAAGGGTATTTTAGTAAGTAAAGACTTCAGGTAAGGAATCTCACAACGAAAGAAGTTTTCAAAACCTTGAGCTAGCTCTATGTTTACTTTGAAAGTTTATGTTTTTCGTGTAAGTATTTAAGAAAGAAAGTGTTTTATATGTATATTCCTTTATACGCTATTTCCATGAGTTCTATTTGAGTTTTCATGTTAAAAAGAATGGAAATGATATGTATGTCTTTGAAATGCGATTGTCTTGATTTATGCATTTATAACTATGTTCTAAAACGAATGGGACCTCATGCATGTGTTGTGTGTTCATGAAAAGATTTATGTAGGCCGTGACGATAATTCTCCCAAAAGTTTTATGTGGGTTTTGAGGGAACCCGAGTCTTCGGACTCTCTATGCTCCCGGGGTTCGAGAGTGCCCCCACGATGGTAGCCGACGGGCTTGAGTCTTCGGACTCCACGATGGTAGCCTACGGGCTGAGTCTTCGGACTCCACGATGGTAGCCTTCGGGCTGAGTCTTCGGACTCCACGATGTATATTAGCTTTCGAGCTCAACTCTCAGAGTTAGGGAGGACTCTATTCGATGGAAAAACTGTCTTCGGACTGTTCACGAGGCCCTCGGGAGAATTTAATCGTTCACGAGAGCCGCGAGGAAAAGTACATGGTTTATAAAATGAATTTTAGGTCCCCTACTAAAGCGATGGTTTACGATGGTTTTATGATTTAAAATGACATGTTGCATGCGATTGAAACTCTTATTTTGAAACTATGATTGACTTACTGAGTATTATTCGTTAATACTCACCCTTTTCCTTTTTAAAATGTTTTCAGGTAAGGCTAAGATCGGCCCTAGCGCGTGACCGGAGATCAGCTACTCGAGTCATGGGAGCCGACCGATCGCTATTCCGCTTCTTTTATGTTTATAGATGTACATAGAACTCATGTCAAGTTTTTAAATGTTTAGGAGGATGTTTCAAAATCTTTTAACCTTTCTTTGTAAATCGTGCACGTGTATTTGGTTTTCTACTGTTTGAACCCTAGCATCATATTGAGAAGTTTGTTGGATGCTAGGAGGTTGTTTGAAAATCTTAGAAGTGCGTTTTTCTATGTCTTATCAGGTAAGGGTCAAATTTTTGGTTTTCGCGTAGTTACGTCGTTATGCTGCCGAAATTATTGGTAATATAGCGACGTGACTTAGTAATGACTCTTAGGTAGCGTGTTGAGCCTATAGGGTCGTTACACCCACAACCAAAGACCATCCAAAACCTAAAGAAAATTCAATCTTACCCACAAACTGAAGGATAGATGGCAAGCTCCTGAGGATCCACGTCGAATTTGGCACCAAACAAAAATGCTGAGCAATTTTCGACGAAGGACGGTGGGGTTTGTGGCTCTGTAGGGATGACGACGTGCAAATCTGGATGAGACACGGCGATTCGAAGAGGGACGGCTCGGTGTGTGACAGATAGGCTCGTGGGTCGCTGCTGCGTGCGATTGCAGGGCGACAGCATGTGGCGACTCACAGTGGTCTGAGTGTGGTGTTCTGTTGGGTGACGGTCTGAGGTGGAGGTTTGGCGAGCGGCGACCGGCGTTTGGTGTAGCTGGCCGGAAAAGCCCAAAAGAAAAAAAAACAACTCCAATGGCCCCTTTGCATGAAGGTTGAAGGAGAAGTGGGAAAAGAGGGACCTCAGGAAGCGTGCCTGCTAGAAGACAAAAATTGTATTTAATGCCTTTTTCAAAATCCTATTTGACCTTGGAGATTACCAAATTGCCCCTCCCTCTTCTCACAATCCCAATAATCCACAACTAATATCTAACAATTGATATTTAGGAAAAAAGAAAATCGAGCTTAACAACTAAATCGCTAAATTAATTTTTCCAAGAAATTCCATTAACAATACTTGAAATTATAGGGCGTTACAATCTTCCCTCCTTAGGAACTTTCATCCTCGAAAGTTTCTAGCTTTGAAAAAAACTCAGGATATCTAGCCTGCATCTCATCTTCTCGCTCCCAAGTAGCCTCCTCAGACTGGTGGTTCTGCCACAACACCTTGACAAGGTTGATCTCTCGATTACGAAGAGTCTTCTGATCTCTCGCAAGAATTTGCACAGGTCTTTCTTCATAGCTCAAGTTCTCATTCAACTGCAATGGCTCAAAATTAATCACATGTGATGGGTCTGGCATATATTTCCTCAACATGGGCACATGGAACATATTGTGTACTGCAGATAGAGATGGCGACAAAGCCAATCTATAAGCTACAGGACCAATCTGCCCCAGAACCTCAAACGTCCCTATAAAACGTGGACTTAACTTTCCTTTCCGACCGAACTTCAGAACCCCTTTCATTGGAGCCACCTTCAAGAACACATGATCACCCACTTCAAACTCCAAGTCCCTTCGTCTTGAGTCAGCGTAACTTTTCTGTCTACTCTGTGCGGTTTGCATCCTTGCTCTAATCTTTTTAATTGCACCATTTGTGGCTTGGACCAACTCGGGTCCCATCAATTGACATTCACCAACCTCGTCCCAGTAAATAGGAGATCTGCATCTTTTACCGTACAAAGCTTCAAACGGTGCCATACCGATAGTTGCTTGGTAACTATTATTGTAGGCAAACTCCATCAAATGCAAGTGGGTATCCCAGCTACTTGCAAAATCCAATGCATAGGCCCGTAGCATATCCTCTAATATTTGGTTTAAACGTTCTATCTGACCATCGGTCTGAGGATGAAAAGACGTGCTGAAATCCAGCTGAGTACCTATAGCCTTTTGCAAACTTCTCCAGAAGTTAGATGTAAAACAAGAATCTCTATCCAAAATAATCCTCGCAGGAACCCCGTGCAATCTGACTATCTTCTCAATGTACAATTATGCCCACTTTTCTGCGGAGTAGGTAGGCTTCCTTAGAAGAAAGTGTACTGACTTAGTAAGAATGTCCACAATAACCCAAATCACTATGTAGCCTCTAATTGTCCTGGGTAGTCCCACCAGGAAGTCCATAGAGATTTCATCCCACTTCCATTGTGGCATGCTTAACGGTTGCAACAAGCCTACTGGCTTCTGTCTTGGTACCTTCACTTGCTAACAGACTAAACACTTGCTGATAGCATGCATAAATGTGATATTTTTAGGCTTAGTTTTTGGCTAGTTTTGCTATGATTTCGTGTGCTTTCATGTATTTTTATGTTTATTTCTCAGAAACTGAGCAATTGGAGCAAAACTGGAGAATTGTGAGATAATTGGACAAATTTGAGCAACTTAAGGCTATATTTGAAGATTCAAGTGTTGAAGAAGAAGAACAAGACATTTGGACCCGAGGGCATAGCGTTGCAACACCATTTGAGAAGCCTTTCAACGTTGAAGAACTGCAGCGTTGCAACGCTGCTCAAACAAAATTTTTCCTTCTTTATAAAATTCGAAGGAACAGCATTGCAACGCTGTCTCAACTCTATAAAAGGGAATGTTATATTTCGAGCAAAGGGAGCCGTTTTGAGAGACGAAAAACCCTAAACTCGATTCAAGTACTGTCTAAGGACATAGAGGAGGCCTTTGGAGAGCCGAGGAGGAAACTGAAAGCTCGAGATCGTGGACATCACGTCGGAGACGAGTGTTGGCACGCGACCTAAGTTTCTTATCTATTTCTTTTACTTTTCTTTTAGATTTATGAATTTTTGTGGGCTGTACTTATGTTGTAAATCTGTGTTTAGAACCTTTCTTGGTTGTAGTTGTTGAACATTTGGTTGATTTTTAGTTTAATTTATATATTGATGTCTTTTATGCATTTTGCTATATTGTCTTAACCTTTGGCCATGGTTTTGTTTGTTTAACTAAATTTAGCTTGAGAGAGTAAGTTTAATTATGGAACATTAGATGCATGACTAGATTTAATTTATTGCAAGAGAGTGAGTAGATTAATTCTAGAAACCTTAAGAGAATAACTTAATGCCATGTTTAGTAATGAAAATAGACCGAGAGGTTGATTTGTTGCTAGGCATGAGTTTAATTGAGCTCGAGAGAGGATATTGATTATTTAGAAATTCTTGGCTTAAGATTGTTAGTATAAAATCAAGTTATTAATCAATTCAAGTTGGGCTTAAGGTAATCAATCATGCATGTTTCTCAAAATTGGATTCCAAAGCATGTACATATTAATTTAGATTTTATTTGTCTTTTCGATCATCGTAAAGTTTGTTTCTCTAAATAAAATTAGGCATAATTAACTGTGGTACTTAATTACTCTAAGAACTCCAATCCCTGTGGATGAACTTGGCCACTATTATTGCAAAATATTTAGAGGTTCGATTTTATAAATTTAATCTTGTTAGGCCTTCGACAAGCCATCTATCAAATTTGGCGCCGTTGCTGGGGATTGACATATTTTAGTTTAATTAATATCGTGGTGAAAGTGTTTGATCTTAATTTAGAGCGTAAATAGTATATATTTGTAGTTCCTTCTTTTTGCTTTCATTTAGAGGTTTATCTTTGTTTTGTTTTTATCTTGCTTTTTTTTTTTTTTTTTGTTTTCTTTTGAGTCTTGGTCCATTGTTTCTGGTTGTATGATTATTTGGTGTTGCTTGAAAGCCTGTGATTAATTGTTGTTTTGTTTAATGGCTTCTAATAGATTTGGGTGGCCCTTTAGGGAATTTGAGCCCGAAGAACCAACACCACATTCTAGTTCTTTTTCCATTAGTTATCCCTCTTTTGACCATAAGCCTGTTAGTGCAGATTATGTGTTTCATGGTTATCAAATGCATAGTTTCTATCATACTGAATCTATGAGTTATGGAAATATCGTGTATGGTAATGATGAATGCATTTGGACCCATGAACCATATCCTAAATTCTGTCAAGATGCCCAATTAGAGAAAGAATCTTCCTTAGAGAGAATGTTGAGAGAATTTACAGAGGAGACTAGACTTAAGAAGTTATAGTTTGATGAGGAGTTTAAGAGTCTCCAGACCCCTAGGGAGGTTAGTGATGTGTAATCCACTTCCATAGGATGTCCAGTGAGTCAATTGATCAATGATTCACCGATAGCCTATCATGAACATGATTTTTTCAATTCTACTAAGTTTGGGTAGTTGAGGGAGAGTGATGTTGAGAATAAGGAGGAATTAGAAAGTTTAGATGCACACCAAGATCAAGTCAGTGAGGATGAGATAGAGGATGAGCCTATCTTAGTTGAGGAGGTTCAGGAAGTAAAGTTTGAGGCTACAAGGCATTTGTCTGTTTTATCTTCTGATTCATCTCTTATACTTGAGTGTTCTTCTTATTCTCACGAGTCCGTGTCTGAGTCTTTTTATTTTGATCTTTCTCCTTTTATACTTTTCTTATTCAAAAATACCAAAAATATTTCTACTTCAGGGTCTCATGAGAAGCTAGTGTTTCTACTAGATTTGGTTTGTTTTGTAGATTCCAGGAAGAGAGGCCCAAAGAAATGGGAGAATTTCTATGTACGTTGAGAGGCCACATGAGTCTAGTCTAGTTGAATACGTTAAAGAAAGCGCTTCTTGGGAGGCAACCCAAGCTTTTTCTTTCCCTTATTTACTTATCTTGTTTGTTTTTATTTCCTAGTCTAAGTTGTTCTGAAAAAAGAGTGCCAAGTAAATCTCGTTCCCATTTTGCAGGACCTCGACCGCATTGAGAAACCTCCTAGTCAATTCTAAGAATTCTCCGGGAACAGTCTCTCATCTTATCAGGCTAGTATCATTCACTCACCTTATCTTTGTCCTTATTTATTTCATTGATTATGTTATATTGAGGGCAATGTAAATTTTCAGTTTGGGGGTGGGTAAAACTTTGTAATCCTGATAATTCTGAGCAAATTTGGAACAATTTTTTTTCGATGCTTATATTTTTTTCGATCTTAAGCATGTTTGTATGATTCATAATGCATGATGATTGATTAGGATAGCCTAGGAAGTCATCTAAGTGATTTTTTTTGCAATAGAATAATCTTTGAAGCATGTTCTAAATTAAGCATATCTAAAGTTTATCTTTGATTTCCTTGCAACACCACGAGCACATAACTGACTTTCTATTATGTTCGAACACTAGGATGCTTTTGTTGTGTCTAGAGGTTGTTGTCACCTCGATAGGCTTAAGAACTAATTGATAGTCAATTTGCATGAAAGTTAGTGATTGAAATCTTTTGAAATAAAAATAATTTTTATATTTATTGATTTTTTGCATGTTTGAAAAAAAAATTGAAAACATGTTCCATCAATATTGTGTGCTTAATGTGTGGGGATCAAAAGAGCTACCTCCATTGTGATCAGTTAGGCCATCCATTGAGCGAGTGCTCTGGATAAGCCAAAAACTTGATCGAACTGAAACATGGGGCTTAAAGAAAATATTTGTAAATTAAAACAAAGCTCCAGTTCAGTGCAAGTGCACACTGTCGATGCAAGTAATATAAAACTGGAAGTATTTCAGAGTATCGATCCCACAGGGAACGGATACAACAAAATTCAAATGATAGCAAAGACGTTTTCAAATTGCAAATGTGGGTACCAATGTAAAACAATAAGTGGGATGATTTTTGTTATTTTTGAAAAGAAGAAATAAAAATGATAAAATAGGGATTCAAACGTATTTTTGCCCCATTGAAAGAAATTGCGGCCTAATTGCAATTGCAATCCTTTGACTCAACACTTAAGTTTTGTAAACCAAATTCAACACCTATTCGACCTTCTATGAAGTATCTTTAGGAGGCTAAGCGATTAAACCTATATTTCTATGGCTAATACGAACTTAGTTAATTTTGAAACACAATTCTTTTGGTTTTAAAGGTTTTTCCCTATGTCTAGGGTCAAAAATAAATTCTTATGTCTAGGCTATTTTCCTTTATTGCTTTTATGAAAACCCAATTTTTATCTAACCTTTTCAGAATTAGACTCAAATTGTTGTATACTAATCTAGGTGATCAATCTAAACTAGTAATGAAAATTTCAATCAATAAAAGCAAACAATGCTATAAGATTAAGCAAGGTTGCTCTTACATATTAGGCTTTTATTTCTTTCTCTAGGGCATTCACATGCTTGAATCCCAAAAAAGGAATTAGCTCATTATAGAATAATTGAAAAATAACAATTTAATTGCTATGAAATTCATAATTCACAAATAACTAAAAAGAGAAAAGAAAATTAAGAAACTAAACCACCAAACTAATTTTTATTAAGAAAAATACTTGAATAAGATTACTCCCACAACTTCAAAAATACCCACATAATCTTCAAAGACAGAAATAACAATTTAATGGAAATTCAAAATCTTGTAGAAAAATAATCCTCAATAGCATACTGTATTTAGTAAGGAAAAAGGAGCAAAAATCAAGGTCTAAATGAATAACTCAACTAACCCAATTGAAATTAAAACAGAAACTAGCTAAGAAATGGAAATGCACAGAAACTGAAAAATTACGATAAACCAATGGCTTCCTTGCTTGATTGATCCAAATACCCATTCAAAGGAAAATGGATCTTCACCTCCTCTAACTTTCGTTGATGAGGGATCAACCTCGAAAATTACAGAACTAAGATGAAGAAAAACTTACTGAAAATTGACAGAAAAACGTGAACTTCGGACTGTGGGCGAGTAGAAAAACACATGCCACATTTTGGATCGTTTTCCTCATTTTTATAGGCATTGAGAGCTAGGGTTTCCATCTTTGTGTTCCTTCAACCATGGGTCAATGTTTGGGCATGAGATTAGGCTGAAAATTCTCCAAAAATCGAGCAAATCCCGTGGATTTTGGTGTTTTCCCGAGATTCCCGCAACATCCAGATTTTACAGAAATGCAATTGCATTTCTGTTGCATTATTTTTCAGGTCTACCAAAATTTTCCAGAAATGCAATTGCATTTTCATTAGCATTTTTGGGTTGAAAAGTCTCATAGAATCGAGCCAAATGCCGTGGGTTTTGGAGCATTTTCGTGATTTCCACAATAAATTGATATGTCCAGAAAATGCAATTGCATTCCAATTGCATTTTCCCTTTTGTTCACCACCTTGCTTTCTCAAGGAAATGCAATTGCATTTCATTTGCATTTTCTTCATTGCTTCAAATATGCACAAAAACAACACTTTAGCCAACTTTCCATTATCTTTTCAACTTATTTCTTCTTTTTCTATACTTCGACAAGCTTTCATGAATTTATCTCATAAACGCTATTTTTAGCTTGCTCGGTAATCAATAAAGCATACAAAAATGACAAAAATGACTTAGTTTAGGGTTAAATAATCCTCATAAATAACAATTATCAGGTCCCTACAGTGGAAATGTGAAAGCAAGGGTCTCTGTAATAAGGAAAAAGATAATTTTGGGAGTTAGTAACCATTGTAAAATGAGAAAAGAAAACTAATGAATGTCTAAGTAGATTGCTCTCTGTAGTGTGAGAAAGCTTGAAATTGGAACTTAGGGCCAGTGTAGGGGAAAAATGAAGAAAAGTGTCTTAAGCTAGTAGAAAATGATAGCAAGAAAGTTAAACACACACACATACAAGGAATGAGATAGATATAATTTAAATTGCTTAGTGAAGAGCATGTTAAGACTTTATTCTGTTGTTCATTGTCAACTAGATCACTGAGGCTTGAGTCATGAATCATGCATTAGAAATTTTGTGAAACTGTCATTTTGGATTTGTTTTGCTCGAGGACTAGCAAAAATCTAAGTTTTGGGGTATTTGATAACATGCATAAATGTGCTATTTTTAGGTTTAGTTTTTGGCTAGTTTTGTTATGATTTCATGTGCTTTCATGTATTTTTATGTTTATTTCTCAGAAACCTAGCAATTGGAGCAAAACTGGAGAATTGTGAGACAATTGGACCAATTTGAGCAACTTAAGTCTATATTTGAAGATTTAAGTGTTGAAGAAGAAGAACAAGACATTTGGACCTGAGGGCATAGCGTTGCAACACCATTTGAGAAGCCTTTCTACCTTGAAGAACTGCAGGCATAGCCGTGCAACGCTATCTATAGTGTTGTAATGCTACTCAAACAGATTTTTTCCTTCTTTATAAAATTCAAAGACACAACGTTGCAACGCTGCCCCTAGCGTTGCAACGTTGTCTTGACTCTATAAAAGGGAATGTTATATTTCGGCAAAGGGAGTCGTTTTGAGAGATGAAAAATCCTAAACTCGATTCAAACACTGTCGAAGGACATATAGAAGATCTTTGGAGAGCCGATGAAGAGACTGAAAGCTCGAGATCGTGGACATTACGTCAAAGACGAGTGTTGGCACGCGACCTAAGTTTCTTCTCTATTTCTTTTACATTTTTTTTAGATTTAGGAGTTTTTGTGGGCTGTACTTATGTTGTAAATCTGTGTTTAGACCCTTGCTTGGTTGCAGTTGTTGAACATATTGGGATTTATGCCCTAAAGCGTCGTAATTAATTAATTATTTAATAATTAATAACAATTTTGATTATTTTATTTGCAATATAATATTATCCATAATATGATAAATCCAAGGTTATTAGTGTAATCTTGAACAGTATGTGGTTGACATACATGAGGATCGTGTTCAAGAAATAACCTAAAAAGTTATAGTATATGGATAAGGTTGGGTGCCTTACCCTGGTAACACTATTGATACGACCCACTTTGTAATAGTTACAAATGATTTGATCCAAATCGTTCATGTGGAGACATGTGAGTGGGGGTATCTTATACAATGAGTTTGTATAACATTGGACCACGAAATATTTAATATCTCTTTATATTTTTGTTAATTGAGAAGCTTAATATTTCATCAGGATGATCATATGTGACTCGATCTTAATCTTGAGTGAGTTATAAACTCCTGCCTGTGAGGGCTTGTCCTTTGATTTGCATGGGTGAGAGTGACTTTTGTTGCCGATTCAATAAGCCTACCATTTTAGGGACTTGACCAAATAGGGAGCTGGGAACATAATCTCACAAGATGGAATTCACTCATTCCCTTATAAGGTAAGTAGATGAGTAGTTCCCTTAAGTGCTGATTTTGGGACTTGAACAATGGGGCCTCACCCTCTTATTGGCCCGAGATGGACTTAGTTTATGGTTGGATCATAAACAAATTGTTCATTAGAGGATCAGTGGTACTTAAGGTGCAAGATGTAATTACAGGGGTAAAACGAACTTTTGACCCAGCTGTAATTACAAACAACTCATGCAGAATCGACTTGCATGTAGTGATTATATTAATGGATAGAACTTGTCCTACAGTGCATAAAAGTGCAACTTTAGGTCTATAGTGGAGTGACTCTAGAGTTAATGAATGAAAATTGATTAATTAAAGAGTTTAATTAATTAATTTTGTATCATTGGAGCTTATAACCTGTAGGTCCATTAGGTCCCATTGCTAGCTCATAGTAACACTAAAAGATCAATTTAGTTGAAAGAAAAATTTGAAATGTTGAAATTAATATTTAATTTGAAGTGTTCAAATTAATATTTAATATATTATATATATTAAATATAAAAGAGGAAAATATATTTATTGTATTTGATATATTAAATATTAAATAATTAATGTATATTAGATACATTAAATAAAAGATATTTAAATTTCAATTGGATTCAAATTAGGAAATAGATGTCGTATGAGACTTTTAAAAGGTTTGAATAAGATTCAAATTGGTTAGATAAATATATTTTAATATATTAGATATTAAAATATATTATTTAATTATCTTACCTAGACCATTATAAATAGGACCCTAGGGGTGAGCCATTAGGCATT
This sequence comes from Trichosanthes truncata, assembly GCA_033996785.1. NCBI lineage: Eukaryota > Viridiplantae > Streptophyta > Magnoliopsida > Cucurbitales > Cucurbitaceae > Trichosanthes > Trichosanthes truncata. Next base: position 26,438,084 of record JAWPNB010000004.1, on the reverse strand, counting down.
CTTCATAGAACACACATCTTCTCAATAGAGAATTAGAGAATTCTCTCTAGACATTTTCCTCTCCAATCCCTTGAGGATTTTCTTTCAAAAGGGTCCCACAAGCCTTGATCTTGTGTTAGAGTCATAGCTAGGAAGACTTTGTGGAGGAGATAAAGACCCGCCAGAATATTTTCCATATTTATCTCAAAAGTAAGTTGTCTTAATTAATATTATTTTTAGTTTAACTTTAAATAAAATCAAAGATGATCCAATATTTCCGTTGCGGGATGAAGAGTTCACTCCTATCAATTGGTATCAAAGAAATCTTTGAGTTTTATTTAGAATTAAAGTTTTGTGATGGTGGGTATTTTAATTTATCATATATGTGATAAATTGTGGTTTGCAAATTAATTGTTTAGGCTATTTGGCATTAGATTTATTGCTTTGATTAAATCATTGTAAAACTCATAAGGGTTAGGATTTCATGTATTTTACTTGAATGACTACCATTAATGTAATTTTTGATCACCTGAGCTGAAGAAACCGAAGACGAAGAGGTGCACGGAAAAAAAATTGAAGTCAAACATATTCTGCTGAAGCATTATATTATTATTAAACATTCCAATTTCAGAAAATAGTGTTTGGTTCTGTGGTAAAGGGGACTTTTTGTACTCTAGGTCTTGGGTTCAACACTTGAGTAATGCAATTTTTGTTTTTAATTTTTTCGACTGCTGGTGCTATAGTTGGAAGACAAGATTTAGGTTTATAAACCTTAAATTTGGAATGGTTCAAACAGGGAAGATATTGAAGACCAAGATATGTCTTGGATTTAAATTATTGTAATTTGAATTGTTTTCAATTTATTAGGATATGCCAAATATGCAGGTCAATTTTGCTAGTTTTAATTTAATTATGCATAAGATGTCTGTTTTAAATTGTTTGTTGTTGCATAAAGTATGTCATTTAGATTAAAATCCCACCATAGGTTAAGCATGATCATGCATCTTAATTACTTTTAAATACAATTGTTATATTTGGAAAATTTGATTAGGATGTTTCCTAATAGAATTAAGATGTTTTTTTTTCCTAATAAGTTTATATTTTCCATATCTTTGATTATAATTATTATATTTGGAAAATTAAATTAGGACATTTTCTAATGAGATTAAGATTTCCTTAACATAAAGATATTTCTAATTCATGCTTTTTAAAATTTGAATTTAATATATCTTTATTTGTTTCTAATAAGAATAGAATTTAGGATAATCTTTTAATTTAGATTTAAATGGTTTAAAATGATAGAATTTTAAGATTATCCATAGTTTAAAATTTGAATTTAATTCATCTTTATTTGTTTCCTAATAAGATTAGCTTTTTAAAAAAAAATAAGACTAGATCTTTTAATTTCAAAATAAGATGAGATCTTTTAATTTCCTAATAAGATTAGGTCTTCCATAAATAAAGATAATTTAATTCAAAGATAAAATAGTTTAAGTTTTGAATTAATTTATCTTTTATTTTTTCTAATAGGATTATAATAAAATATCTAAAATGATCTTTTAATTTGTTTTAAAGAGTTAAAATGGTAGAATTTCAATATTATCCATAAAGTGAATTAGTTTTTAATAGGATTAAAAACATTACTTAAATTAATTTATGTTCATTAATCTAGTAATTAATAGTTAAGTAAAGATTAATGAATTTGAAATAAAAATTGACTATAAGGGAACTCTGTCTATGGAAGGTTATGTCTAGACTGAGATATTTAAGCTGACTGAAAGGAAACAACTCTAACTGGAAATCGACCTAGAAGTTGAATTAGTTAAATTTTATTTCACTAAGCATGCTCATAATGTGATTAATTTTTTTAAATAGTCTTAAAACTTGGTAATTCACATTAAAATCAATCTAACAACATAAGAGTTATAAAAGGGTAGATTGAGAACTTAGATAAATAGCCTAATTTGTCTAAGTCATAAAAAACCCTATTGCAAAATACTTAGTGGGAGAAGGACATTTGTCAACATATCTTATGGTCTCTATCATTGATTCACAACGTGAGATTCATGCGGGGCCTCGTGGCGGCTTTTGGACCGTCCTCCCTACGGAAGGTGTTTATGTGAGTCAATATCAAGGAGAATCTTTTGAGAAAGTATTTTAGTAGGTGGGAGAAGGAAATGTGTCAAGATATCCTTCGATCTCCATCATTGCTTTACATCGTGAGATTCATGCAGGGCCTCGTGGCGGCTTTTGGACCGTCTCCCTACGGAAGGTGTTTGCATGGGTCAATATTAGGGTGAACTCTTGAGAAGGATAAGATTGTAGTTTTGTTTCCAATACTTGAGCTACCCTACGACGACACTTGTTGGGATAAAACTATAGGATCTAAAATGATGGGTTACACTTACAAATGGCTCATTAAGGTTGTTAATGATGTCTTTGACCAAACTAATGATAACTAAATATTATAGGAATAAAAGTTATTTTGGTATAATAAGTGGTTGAGATTGTCTCAATTTAGTGAAGGAACACTTGACCTATCCTACGACGGCACTTGTTCTAACTCAATAAAGTACCATAGCATTAGAAATTATTTATAGGGTTCATTTTTCAAATTGTTTGATTTCCATGCTAAAATTGAATGGATAATTGTTTGCATGGTGTTAAATAATATATATATTTCAATATTATGTCAATTTCTCTCTTGATTTTAATTTTGAATACTAATTTATCAAGTGAGAAAATTTTATTACTTGGAATAGTAACATTAATGCTATAATGGCAGTGTAAAATATTTTTGTCTTTATTGAGAAATGTTCTCAAAACTTGTTGCCAATGCTAATCGAATTGTTCATGAAGCACATGATTAATGAATCAAAGCTAACGAGATAGTTTATAGATATTTTCTAGTTGACATGTTAGATGTCAAGCTTAAAAGATAAAGAAAATGACAACAATATATGAGATGTTGAAGTCAACAAAAGCTGAATTTAGAAAATTGTCTAAATGATCTCAAAAATTAAGTTTTACAAAAATCCAAGAAAAGAAACCAAATGATTGAAGATGTATAAAAGGAAATAGTTCCTAAATTAACTAGGACAGTCATAATGAAAGAAATTTTTTGAAATACCTCTATGGGAAGAAAAATATAGATGAAAGTAAATTTGATTTACTAGATTTTTTGTGAAGAACAAATAATGACATATGGATAGTTGATACAAGATCTACTATCAAGATTTATTTATTTTTATTACATTTAATATGTAATTCTTGGAAAATACTTAACATGTAGAATAGTTTCTACAGGTTGGCACCAGGAAGCCCATCTCAGTTAGTGTAGTGGGAGACATTAAGATGTCATTAAGTAAAAATTATTACTTATTGCTGAATATGGTGTTTTTAGTAACCATAAGAGAAATTCAATTTCTCGAACTTTTTACTAAAATGTTCATATAGTATGAATTATTTTGAAGTATGAAAGTTTATATTTTCAAACTTGTTTGAAAATACATTTAGCTGAAAATAAGAACAATTTGTATATGTTAAAATGTTGACATATACTATACTACAAAATACTGAGATATTCAGGATTTTAGAATCCATAATAGAAAGACATTGTTTTCTCCTAAAAGATGATACTTGACTTTGGCTATTAAGGTTGATTAACATTAACTTGAATAAAATGAAAAGACTAATAATAGGTAATTCTCTAAAAAGTTAGTTAATTACTTTACATGTCTGTAGATCTTGCCTTTTATGCAAGATAATCATTAGGCTTTTATTAGATAAGGCTACAAGGCCAAAGAATACTTTGAGCTTACATATTTTGACCCAAGTGGTCTAGTGAATGTAAAGGTCAAATTAATATTTAATATATTAGATATATTAAATATAAAAGAGGAAAATATATTTATTGTATTTGATACATTAAATATTAAAATAATTAATGTATATTAGATACATTAAAGAAAATATATTTAAATTTGAATTGGATTCAAATTAGGAAATAGATGTCGTAGGAGACTTTTAAAAGGTTTGAATAAGATTCAAATTGGTTAGATAAATATATTTTAATATATTAGATATTAAAATATATTATTTAATTATCTTCCCTAGACCACTATAAATAGGACCCTAGGGGTGAGCCATTGGGCACTCTTCGTAGAACACACATCTCCTCAATAGAGAATTAGAGAATTCTCTTTAGACTTTTTCCTCTCCAATCCCTTGAGGATTTTCTTTCAAAAGGCTCCCACAAGCCTTGATCTTGTGTTAGAGTCATAGCTAGGAAGACTTTGTGGAGGAGATAAAGACCCGCCAGAATATTCTCCATATTTATCTCAAAAGTAAGTTTTCTTAATTAAAATTATTTTTAGTTTAATTTTAAATAAAATCAAAGACGATCCAATGATTCCGCTGTGAGATAAAGAGTTCATTCCTATCAGAATATTTGGTTGATTTTTAGTTTAATTTATATATTGATGTCTTTTATGCATCTTGCTATATTGTCTTAACCTTTGGCCATGGTTTTGCTTGTTTAACTAAATTTAGTTTCAGAGAGTAAGTTTAGTTATAGAACATTAGATGCAGGACTATATTTAATTTATTGCACGAGAGTGAGTAGATTAATTCTAGAAGCCTTAAGAGAATAACTTAATGTCATGTTTAGTAATGAAAATAGACCGAGAGGTTAATTTGTTGCTTGGCATGAGTTCAATTGAGTTCGAGAGAGGATATTGATTATTTAGAAATTCTTGGCTTAAGATTGTTAGTATAAAATCAAGTTATTAATCAAATTAAGTTGGGCATATGGTAATCAATCATGCATGTTTCTCAAAATTGGACTCCAAAGCATGTACATATTAGTTTAAATTTTATTTGTCTTTTTTATCATCCCAAAGTTTGTTTCTCTCAATAAAATTAGGTATAATTAACTGTGGTACTTAATTACTCTTAGAACTCCAATCCCTGTGGATGACCCTGACCACTATTATTGCAAAATATTTAGAGGTCCGGATCTATAAATTTAATCTTAATAGGGACTTCAACAAGTCCTTTATCGCTTGATAACATAGTCCGCCACGTCCTTCTTCATGTTACTCCACCAGTAAAACTGTTTCAGATCTTGATACATCTTTGTACTACATGGATGCATTGAGAATGGGGGAACTGTGCACCTCAGTCAAAAGCTCATTCTTAAGTTCATCAATCTCAGGCACACACAAACGTCCCTGACACAGGAGACCATCATCAGAAGATAGAGAAAACTCACTCGCTTGGTCTGTTCCTACTCTACGGAACATGCCCACTAGACTAGAATCCCCCCGTTGGGAATCTATAATACGCTGCCTCAAGGTTGGTTGAACTGTCAATTGGGCTAACTGTGCAGTAGCTTCTCCCACTAATACTGCTATTTATGCACGCTTTAAATCGGCTCGTATATCATGGCGGTTAGTAATCAGAGCTGATGTGTGCACAGTCTTTCTGTTAAGAGCATCTGCAATTACGTTTGCCTTGCCTGGGTGATATAAAATCTCAACATCGTCGTCCTTTACCAACTCTAGCCATCTGCATTGCCTCATGTTTAGCTCCTTTTGGGTGAAGAAGTACTTTAAACTCTTATGGTCTGTGAAGATCTGGATTTTCTCCCCATAAAAATAATGTCTTTAAATCTTCAAGGCAAAGACCACCGCTGCTAATTCCAAATCGTGGGTCGGATAGTTGCGCTCGTGATCTTTCAACTGGCGAGAGGCATAGGCAATGAACTTTCTATGTTGCATTAGAACACATCCCAAGCCCTTCTTTGAGGCATCACTATAGACAACAAAACCTCATGTTCCATCAGGCACAGTGAGCACTAGCGCTAAGACCAACCTCTGCTTCCGTTTTTGGAAACTTATTTCACAAGCCTCACCCCACACAAACGAGTTACCCTTTTGAGTCAATTGAGTCAAAGGCGTAGCTATCCTAGAGAAATCTTGCACAAACCTTCGATAGTAACCTGCCAAACCCAAGAAACTACGCACTTCGGTGACTGTGGTTTAGCAAGGCCACTTAGTCATTGCTTCTACCTTGGTGGGGTCAACTGATACTCCATCCCTTGACACCACGTGCCCTAGAAAGGACACTTGCTGAAGCCAGAATTCACACATAGAAAACTTTGCATACAGCTTATTCTCTTGCAGAGTTGTCAAAAGTCTCCTAAGATGCACCTCGTGTTCCTCGTCATACTTGGAATAAACAAGAATATCATCAATAAATACAATCACAAAAGTATCCAGGAACTCCTTAAGTACCCTATTCATCAAACCCATAAAGACCGCATGTGCATTTATCAACCCAAAAGACATCATAGTGAACTCGTAGTGTCCATACCTGGACGTGAAAGCTGTCTTAGGAATGTCTTCACCCCTAATTCTCAACTGGTGATAACCAGACTACAGGTCAATCTTAGAGAACTCCGCTGCTCCTTGTAACTGTTCAAAGAGATTGTCTATACGAGGGAGAGGGTACTTGTTCTTAATAGTTACCTTGTTTAGCTCTCTATAGTCTATGCACAAACGGATAGACCCATCTTTCTTCTTCACGAACAACACAGGTGCCCCCCATGGCGACACGCTGGGGCGTATGAACCCTTTATCCAACAGGTCCTGCAGCTGTGACTTGAGCTCTTTTAACTCGGCTGGGGCCATTATGTAAGGATCTTTAGAGATAGAAGCTGTCCCTGGCTCGACCTCTATGCTGAAGTCTACCTCCGGTGCAGGAGGTAACCCTAGAAGGTCTTCAGGAAAGACATCCAAAAACTCATTTACAACTGGTACTGACGGTACTAAAATCTCAACACACCTAGTGTCGGCCACACTCCCTAACACGCCCCATGCTCCCTGATTGATCATCTTCCTTGCCTTCAGGGTGGAAATCACCCCAAGGACGGTCTCAGTTCTGGATCCTTTAAACTTGTAGCTTGCCTGCAACGGTGGCATGAACACCACCTCTTTATGAAAATAATCAATACTGGCAAAATTCTCCGCCAGCTAGTCCATGCCTAGGATTACATCGAACTCCTTCATGTCTAAGACTACCAAGGTCACATCTAACTCATGACCCGACACTAAAACTTTACATGCTTTTACTTTTTCAGTGGCCAACAAACTCACCCCTGCTGGGGTGGCAACAAACATAACATATATCAATTCTAGCTCTGATTTAGCTTGATTCACAAAGGTTGTGGAGATAAAAGAATGAGTAGAACCTGAATCAAAAAGAACAAAGGCAAGGTGCCCAAGTATTGGGAGTGTACCTGTGACCACCAAATATGAATTACCAGCACCTCGACTCGTAGTAGCATAAGCTTTCCCTTGCTGGATCGTCTGTCTAGAAGAACCAGCACCACTCGAACTCGGAGGTTGGTTCCCATTACCTTTGTTTGGAAAATTTTATGCTCTGTGACCCTCTTGTCCACACCTAAAGCATGCTCCCGTCTTGGCCAAACATCTGTCCCAATGTTGTTTCCCACATTCGTTTCACCGCCGCTGTTGCCACTATTGCCCCCTGGCTTGTAAGATTGACGCCTCTGTCTTAGAGCTGAACGTGATCTCCCAAACGTGTGTTGAGGGTGTTGGGAGTTCTGGGAACCAGAGGTCGTCTGTCCCCACTTCTTTTTCTGGCTCACAGAGGAACCTGGATTTGTGGGCACGTGATGCTCACTCTTGAAGGGTGCCTATCAACTCAGCCGCCCTCACTATTGTGGCATAGTCAGGGGGTGCCAGGGCTTATACGAAGCCTCGAATATCCTCATCCAGACCCATCATAAAGTGCTCTGCCTTCTTGGCCTCTGTGTCGACTAGCTTTAGGGCGAAGCGTAGGATCCTCGTGAACTCCCTCTCATACACCTCCACTGATTGCCTAATTTGGTGGAGTTGCAGGAACTCCGCCTGCTTCCTGTAACGGGTGGCCACTGAGTAAAAATTTAGCCAAAATTCTTCTTTGAATTGCATCCACGTCACCGGCTCACCGTTGGTGACCACAGTCCTCAATGCGAACTCCCACCACATTAATGCATCATCTCTTAACATGAACGCATCAAATGACACCTTCTGCTCCTCCAGACAGTTCATGAGCTAAAAAATGGTTTCTATGGAAGACAACCACAACTCTGCCACTGTTGGGTCCTTAGAGGATCCATCGAACGTATGAGGGTCGTATTTTTTGAAATCTTTCAGGCATCTGGGTTCTAGAGATGCACTTCCGTGGTTTTGACCTAGTTGTGCTAGTTGGTTTGCCATTATCGTTTGTACCAGGGTCTGCATGGCCTCTAACATTAATGACACCATAGTAGGGTTTGCCTGCCTAGCCGACGGCAGTGCCATGGGGTTCACATCCTGGACAACTGGTTGTTCCAAAGGTGGGTCTTGCGCCCCTGCATTCCCTCGTCCCCTACCTCGCTAAGCTCTTCCTCCTCTACGTGGCAGCATCTCTATGGAAACACTACACCACAACTAATCTATTTAAGCCTACCAATTCCATAACCAACCAGCAGGAGCAATATGCATGCATTTATTGTAAATTTGATAGCATAATATAAACAACCCTTTCCAAAGATGAATAAAATAGAATGAATATATAAATGAAATAATCCTTAATACATGGGCATACTTGATGATGACTAGGTATTTGCTGCTTGGCCATGGGATATTTAATGCTTAAGATGTAAGTAAGTCTATAGAACCCCTAGCCTTGGGCTCTGATACTAACTGTAACGACCCAACTTTTCTTATTCAACTTTCTAGGAACGTTACTACATGCATGCTAATGGAATTTAAAAATCGTTAATAAAAGACAAAAAAAATCAAACTTTTTTTTTTTGCTAAACAATCAAAACTCTTTTACCTCGGGATCCCTTTAAATTCGTTTCAAGCATGAAAATAGAATAAAACATTTAACAATTGAACCAGTTTTATAACACATCTACTAACAAGACATTTAAAACACTAAACAATAAAAGTGCGGAAATAAAACTTCTATAGGTCACCCATGGCCCCTTTCAGCAAAACGTCCTGTCAATCGCCTTGGATGCCCTTTCTTTTACCTGAAAAGAAAAACGTTTTGGAAAAGGATGATTATTTAAAATGCTCAGTAAGTGACCCCACTACCGGAGTCGGGATATGCAAACACATACAAAATGTTTTTTTTTGAAACCTTTTCCTCTAGTGGGACCTAAAACCTTTTCATTGCGAAAACGTTTCCTTTAACTTTTCTCTTTGGCTTAATGTAGACAATTAACACAGCCTAACTTTGCCTTTTCATTTAACTTTTTTAGGTTCCTTTTCATTTAACCTTTTCAAGTTCATTTTCATTTAGATGTACATCTATAATTTTAGGAGGGTAATTGCCACAACCTTCGAAATCGTTTTGTCATGAAAATACACATATATGCATGAGGTTCCAAAGCATTTTCAACTCCCATTTAGAGATGCACCATAAAGTAACGTTATCACATAATTCATTAAAAATCATATATTATGCATCACAATCATAATTAAAACATTCATGAAAACATTTAATTTCAAATGTAGTTTTTCAATTCAATTCCCAACTTGCATTTAAGCATACCGACATAAAGTCCCTTACCTTAGCTTTAAACTCCACAAATCCCCAACTCTAGCTCCTATCAAAGCACCCTTTCGACCAACCTACACCGAAATCAAAGAACCAACACTTGGCAATCAATAACTTAGAATAAAGTCTTTCAAACTCCTACTGAAACTCCATTGGTAAAATACTATATATAGATATATATTTTTTCCAAATAAATTTTCTTCCAAAAATTGAGGGACGATCTTGATAAGCCTTAGAATTAAGGCTTATTTAACTCCCAGTTGCTTAAAATATTATTGTTTTGACTTAAGACCATTTGAAAATAGCTTCAATTTAAGAAAGACATAAATATGATGCTTCAATTTAAGAAAGAAATAAATATGATGGCATTTGAGATAGAGTTCTACATAAATTAATCTTGTTTGCAGGAAATATGGAAATTGCAAAATCGTGATTCTGCAATCTGGAGCCGCAGACTTGGGAATGTGGAAATTGCAAAATCAAATTGCAAAATTATGATTATGCAATCTAGAGCAGTAGAAAAGTTCAAAAAACGAAAATTCCTCCGCAAAACCCATATATGGAAATCTTAATTACCGCCTAAATTAAGGGAATTGGAGCACAAAATTTGGGCATTCTTCAACCCTAATGAAGGTCTATAAAGGGGGAAGAAAATGAGGAGCTAAGACGATCGGATTGGGGGACGTTTTTGGAGTTATTTTTCATGGGTTTTTCCAGTTTTTTTCATCTCTATTTTACTGAAAGTTGCTGCAAGTTATTTTCTACTTGTCCTTCAATTTATCCAATCCAATTCAAGTGAAGAAGTTGGGGTTTGAATTTGTTTTTCAGAGAGAATTTGGCTCGTGGGATTCGATTGAAAGCATTATGTTTTTCTGCAGATTTTTCTATTATGTTTTGCCAAAGAGTTTCAGTTATGTTTTGAATTTTCTTCCATTTCATCTTGTATTACAAACAGTTGCTGGAATGCAACCTTGATCTTCAGTTGATTTCTTCTTTATTATTAAGTTTTGTTCAATTTAGATTCTATTTTTATGGAATTCAGTAGGACTCTTGTTCAATTTTTATAATTCTATAACAAGTTGTATAAGCTTGCTCTGTTTTTGCCAAAGAATTCAGCTTCTATTTTTTTTTTGTTTTTATATCTTTTCTCTAATTTCTTCTTTATTTTATTCAAGTTTCTGTATTTGTTGAAATCTTTATAAACCCATCAGATTCAAGGGTAAAAGAAAGAAGATGGAAAATTTCTATTGAAACCCTTGATTCTTGGTGTTTAATTTTTAATTTGAGAATTTTAGAAGCTTTTAAAGTTAATTGCCCAGAACTGCATAAGTTTTGTCTTAGTTGTTCCAACACCACTTAGGGTAGAACTTTTATTAATTAGCATTCTACTCAATTTTCCAATATGAACTTTTATTCTAAAATTAGTTGTAAGATTTTTATCTTTAATTTGAGCTAAAACTTCTTAGGGGGTTCAAGGATGTGAATTCCCTAAGAAGTAATTGTAGCCAAAATTTCAATAAAAACCAAGCCTACATCTCAATTGTTTGCTTGTGTTGAATAAATTTTCGTTGAGATCCTAGATTGATCAACTAGGGTAGCAACTCAAGCTTAGATCTAATACCGATGTGGTTAGTGATATGCAGATTTCGCACAAGTAATGAAGAAAAGAGCTTAGACATAAGCCAATCCTTACCTTAGACATAGGGATTAAGGACTCCAAAATCCATAAAATTGTTGAACCGAATGATCTAAGATCTCGAACTATAGACCTATAAGTCACTCACTTAGCCTCCTAACACCTAAATTCAAGGTAAATAGGAGAAGCAATTTTGGTTTACAATTGAGTGTGGAGTAGGTTGGAATTGCAATTTTGGCTTGCAATTACAACTTAGGGCAATGACATTCTAAATTCTCTTTTGCAATTTCAATTTCTAAGTCTATCTAGTTTGTTATTCCTATATTTCCATTTCTCGATTCTGCAAATCAGATTATGCAATTCAATTCTGCAATTTTTCTTTATTCCAATATTGTCATTTCTTGGTTATGCAATTAGATTATGCAATTTTTTCCAACACACAATCCAACCTTGTTTTTGCAATTTTAGTTTTCAAGTTGCAATTTCTTTACACTTTGCTTTACAATATTTTTGTTACACGGTTCCCTTGGGATTCGATACTTGGTACTCACATACCATTTTATATTCCTTCGATCGCGTGCGCTTGGTGTACATCCGATCAGATCTCTCAAATTCTCCCTAAGTTACAGTCGTCTCGAACCCCCGTTGCACCCAACTTCGGACCTATTCATCACAGTTTTGAAATTAGAGATTAATTTAACAACCCCATTGATCTAGGGCACTTATTGGTCTTCAATACTCACCAAAATTACCTTGAAAGCCAAAACGCCCGCTGGTCAGTGACTGAACCCATGCAAGTCTTGTGATTCCAACCTTTAATCGAAGTGGGTATCCTAGAACCTGATCATAACTTAAAAATTAGACTTACCCACAACCAAAGACCATCCAAAACCTGCAGAAAATTCAATTTTACCCATGAATTGAAGGATAGATGGAAAGCTCTTGAGGATCCACGTTGAATTTGGCACCAAATAGAACGACTGAGCGATTTTCGGCGAAGAACGGTGGGGTTCGTGGGTCTGCAGGGACGACGACGTGGAGATCTGGAGGAGACGCGATGGTTCGACGAGGGATGGTCCTCGCGTGAGGCGAATGGGCTCGAGACTCGCAGCGGTCTGAGCGTGGTGTCCAATTGGGCGACGACCTGAGGTGGCAGTTTGGCGAGCGTAGCCGGCATCTGGTGTAGCTGGCCAGAAAAGCAAAAGAAAAAAAAAACAACTCCAATGGCCACTTTGTGTGAAGGTTGAAGGAGAAGTGGGAGAAGAGGGACCTCGGGAAGCGTGCCTGCTAGAAGACAAAAAGGGTATTTAATGCCTTTTTCAAAACCCTATTTGACCTTGGAGATTACCATATTGCCCCTCCCTCTTCTCACAATCCTAATAATCCACAACTAATATCCAACAATTGATATTTGGGAAAAAAGAAAATCGAGCTCAACAACTAAATTGCAAAATTAAATTTTCCAAGAAATTCAAATAACAATACCTGAAATTGTAGTGTGTTACAGGAATTCACTTCTTCACATATAGGATAAGTAGATGAGTAGTTCCCTTAAGCGCTGATTTTGGGACTTGAACAATGGGGCCCTACCCTTTCACTGGCCCGAGAAGGACTTAGTTTATGGTTAGATCATAAACAAATTGTTCATTAAAGGATTAGTGGTACTTAAGGTGCAAGATGTAATTATAGGGGTAAAACAGACTTTTTAGCAAACTGTAATTACGAACAACTCGTGAAGGATCGACTTGCATGTAGTGATTATATCTATGGACATAACTTGTCCTACAATGCATAAAAGTGCAACTCTAGGTCTATTGTGGAGTGATCTATAGTTAATGAATGAAAACTAATTAATTAAACAGTTTAATTAATTGATTTTGTATCATTGGAGCTTATAATTTGTAGGTCCATAAGGTTTCCGTGATAGCTCATAGTAACACTAAAAAGTCAATTTGGTTGAAAGAAAAATTTGAAATGTTCAAATTAATATTTAATATATTAGATATATTAAATATAAAAGAGAAAAATATATTTATTGTATTTGATACATTAAATATTAAAATAATTAATATATATTAGATACATTAAAGAAAAGATATTTATAAAATTTGAATAAGATTCAAATAGATAAATATCGTAGAAGATTTGAATGAGATTAAATAAGTATAAGATATATTTTAATATATTAGATATTAAAATATAATATTTTAATTATGGCAAAGATTTGCCCTTGGTCTTTATAAATAAGACCCTTGGGTTGAGCCGTTAGATACAACACACATATCGAAAATTAGATAATTCTCTCTAGACTTCTTCCTCTTCAATCCCTTATAGATTTTCTTTCAAGAGGCTTCCACAAGCCTTGGTTTTGTGTTCGAGTCCTAGCAAGGAAGACTTTTGTGGAAGTCTTGGAACACGAGAAGTAAAGAACCGTCAGAAAATATCTCCATATTATTTTCAAGGTATGTTTTGCTTAAACTTAATTTTTATTGTTTAATTCTAAATAAAATCAAAGTCGATTCCAATGCTTCCGATGTGGATTTAATTCGATTATTCCTTTCAATTGGTATTAGAGCATACTTTGATTTTTATTTAGAATTAAAAGTTCGTATGGTGAGTATTTTAATTTGTTCATATATGTGATATGTGATTGCAAAATTGATTGTAAGGGAATATTTGGCATTAGTTCTACATTGATTAGATCAAATGTAAAATCATTCGGTATTATTTTTTTTTCAATTAAAAAAAACCGTTCATGGTGGATTTCCCAATAAGTAGCCAATTGATTTCAATTCAAATTCAAATTGAAATTAGATTTTAATTCAAATTCAATACAAATTGAAATCGAGATTAGTTTTCAATTCAAATTGAGATAAGATTTTACTTCAAATTGCTATAAGATTTCAATTCAAATTGAGATAAGATTTCAATTCAAATTGAAATAAGATTTTTTTTTTAAAAAAAATAGCCAACTTCACCGTAAAATTGAAATCTTTTCGTTAATGGTTCCTTAAATTTTGGTCAATTGGTGGATGCAAAATTTCGGATGGTTGCTGCTATTTTTGGTTGAACTAAATTTGGATGTCCAAGAGTGGAAATTTTTTGAAGATCAAGATAGGTCTTGGATTTGAATTTTGCAATTTAAATTATCTTCAATTTCCTAGGATATGTCAAATATGCCGGTCAATTTTTCTATTTTTTTAATTTAATTATGCATGTGATGTATGTTTTAAAGTATTTGATTGCTGCATAAAGTATGTCATTTAGATTAAAATCTCGCCATAGGTTAAGCATAATCATACATCTTAATTAATTTTTAATATAATTGTTATATTTGAAAATTTTGATTAGGATGTTTCCTAATAGAATTAAGATGTTTTCCTTATAAGTTTATATTTTCCATATCTTTTGAATATAATTGTTATATTTCGAAAATTAAATTACGATATTTCCTTTTATAAATGAAATCCATGTTTTCCTAATAGGATTAGGATATTTCCTAATGAAATTAGGATTTCCTTAAAATAAAGATTTTTTTATTCATGCTTTAAATAGTTTAAAATTTGAATTTAATTTATCTTTATTTTTTTCTAATAAGATTAGATTCTTTCAAAATGACATTAGATCTTTTAATTTCAAAATAAGATTAGATCTTTTAATTTCCTAATAAGATTAGGTCTTCCATAAATAAAGATAATTTAATTTAAAGATAAAATAGTTTAAGTTTTGAATTTAATTTATCTTTTATTTTTCTAATAAGATTAGAATAAAATATCAATGATGATCTTTTAATTTGTTTTAAAGAGTTTAAAATGGTAGAATTTCAAGATTATCCATAAAGTGAATTAGTTTTTAATAGGATTAAAAACATTACTTAAATTAACTTACGTTCATTGATCTAGTAATTAAGAGTTAATTAAAGATTAATGAATTTGAAATAAAAATTGACAATAAGGGAACTCTGACTATGAAAGGTTCTGTCTAGACTGGGGTATTTAAGCTGACCGAAAGGGAACACCTCTAACTGGGAACTGACCTGAAAGTTGAATTAGTCAAATTTTATTAAGTAGATTGATAATGTGATTAGTTTTAAATAGTTTAATATACTTGGCAATTCACATTAAAATTAATCTAACAAACATAAGAGTTATGAAAGTGTAGATTGGAGAACTTAGATATATGAGATTAGCCTAATTTGTCTAAGTAATAGAAATGTGTCAAAATACTTAGTAGGAGAAGGACATATGTCAAGATATCTTACGGTCTCTATTCTTGATTCACATTGTGAGATTCATGCCTACGTGTGGCGGCTTTTGGACCGTCTTTATGGAAGATGTTTGCGTGGGTCAATATCAGGGTGAATCTTTTGAGAAAGTATTATAGTAAGTGGGAGAAGAAAATGTGTAAACATATCCTACGGTCTCCATCATTGGTTTACTTCGTGAGATTCATGCAGGGCCTCATGGCAGCTTTTGAACCATCTCCCTATGGAAGGAATTTGCATGGGTCAATATCAGGGTGAACTCTTGAGAATGATAGGATTGTAGTTTTGTTTTTGATAAATAGCTTTGTCGAAGGCTCTATCAAATAAAATTATTAACCAGACCTTTACAATTTGCAGTAGTAATGGCCAGGGTCGATCTCAGGGATTGGATTTCTTAGATTAATTAAGTATCACAGTTACTCATGCTTATTTTTATTTAAAGAACCTAACTTTAGATTGGAACAAGATTAAACTAAGTTAACTATTTACAAAGGTTGGAGACCATTTAGAGAGACTAGTGAAGATTGCATTACATGAAGTGCGACTATTAATTTGATTAAAGAATTGCAAAATATGCAACAACCTTAAGCCAGGAATTACTAAAATATGCAATTGACTCTCTCAAGCCCAATTGAACTCATGTAAAGTAGTAAATCATCCTCTCGGTATATTTCTACACCTAAACATGGCATTATGAAATTCTTTTAATGGCTTATAATATTAACCTATTCATTCTCATGCAATAGATTAATTCTAGTCATGCATCGAAGTTCTTTTAGTTAAATTTACTTTCTCAAGCTAAATTTAACCTAACATGCAAAGCTATGGCCAAAAGCTTAGAAAATTGATTCGAGATGCATAAAAGGTATTACGGTATAATACAATTCAAAGAACCAAACAAAGTTTAAAAGCACAACCATCCAAGAGTTTAAGATACTTAAAATTACAGTCAATATTCAGTCCAATAAATCCTAAAGTTCAAGAAACAAGTAAAGGGAAAGGAAAGAAAACTGGACGTCGAGTGCCTACACTCGTTCCCGTCGTGATGTCCCGCGATCTCGAGCTTTGAGTCTCCTCCTTAGCTCTCCAAAGTGCTCTCTAGGTCCCAAAACAATGATTATTGTCGAAATTAGGGTTCTAGGCTCTCAAAAATGGCTCCCCTAGATCGAAGCCAAAACCTTGTTTTTATAATCCTCGGGACAGCGTCGAGACGCTAGGGACAGCGTCGAGACGCTGTACCCTAATTCGTATGATAAACACGGAGAGTCGGGGTAGCGTTGAGACGCTGTAGACAGCGTCTCGACGCTACGGACGGAAATCTTCGAGCGCGCGCGTTTCTGGCGTCGAGACGCTGTAAAGTAGCGTCTCGACGCTACTTCAGCGGAAATTTGGGCTTGAATGGCTGCACATATAGCGTTGAAACGCTATGGACAGCGTCTCAACGCTATCTTCTCGGGTCTTCTTACTTGTAACACTTCTTCTACTTATCTTCTTTGCTCCAACGTGTGTTTTTAAGCTTAAATCAAGCTCCAAAAAGTCCGGTTAGCTCCAATTGCTCGAAATCTACAAAATAGATAAATAAATGCATGAAAGCTCACTATAAACATACACAACCAACACAAATCTAAGCCTAGAAATAGCACAAATTTGAGTGCTATCAGTTTTCAATACTTGACCTACCCTACAGCGACACTTGTTGGGATAAAACTATAGAATAAAAAATGATGGGTTATACTTACAAAGGGCTTATTAAGGTTGTTAATAATGTTTTTGACCAAACTAATGCTAACTAAATATTATAGGAATAAGAGTTATTATAATATAATACTTCGTTGAGATTGTCTCAGTTTAGTGAAGGAACACTTGACCTATCCTTCGTCGGTACTTGTTCTAGCTCACTAAAGTACCATAACATTAGAAATGATATATAGGGTTCATTTTTCAAATCGTTTGATTTCTATCCTAAAATTGAATGAATAATTGTTTGCATGATGTTAAATTATATATTTTATATATTTCAATATTATGTCAGTTTTTCTTATAATTTTTAATTTTATTATTGATAAGTCAAAATTGAGAAGTTTTATTACTTGGAAATGTAATGTTAACACTATAATAGTAGTGTACAATTTTGAATTTGTCTTTATTGAAAAATGTTCTCAAAAACCTGTTGCTAATGCTATCGAATTGTTCGTGAAACACATGATTAATGAATCAAAAGTAAACGAGATAGCTTGTACGTATCTCCTAGTTGGCATGTTAGATGTCAAGCTTAGAAGATAAAGAAAATGACAACAACATATGAGATGTTAAAGTCAATAGAAACTAAATTTAGATAATTGTCTAAATAATCTCAAATTTAAGTATTACACGCAAGCGCATACGATCAAAGTAATAATAAACGGTATTCCTATCGAGTATTGAATCTTCAAGGAATTAGGGAGGTTTAATCAATTAATTACCATACTTAATTGCATATAATTTTATTTAGGAAAATAAACTGCCAGAAGAACATGCAACGAAATAGACAAAAATTAAATAATAAAAAGAATGAACGAATGGAGTGCAAATTAAAGAGGTTGAGTTTAGGACGTAAATCTCATAGATAGACCATTTATTGAGTATAACGGGCATTTGTCATTAATTAATCAATTTATTTGAATCTAATGGTAGTGTATCATGGAAACCTCTATCGAGCTCCTCCAATTCTCGGGTGTAATTAACTAAATCACGTGTCCGTCTCATTAATTAATTCTCACCAGGCATTAATGAATCGATCCTAATTGATGTTCTTATCACTGTCGTGTCCAAACATCAATTATTATGCAATTGAAGCTCTAATTTTTGCTATCTTTGTCAAGCAATAACAAAAACCAACCATTCATTAGATCCTTGATCAAGAGATTTAAAGCATTAAGAACATTGCATAAAAATAGATTGGAATAATCAATCACAAATCCCCAATTAAATACAATTACATGGTCCAAAGGATTGATTAAGCCCTAAACTCTACAAACTAATCAAAGCAGATCATAATTCAACACAAACAACTATAATCCATCTAAAATCAGTCTAAAAACAGCTGAAAAATTAGGGAAAAGTAGAGTAGAAACCCACTATGCGCCAATCCATCACTCTTGCTACAAACCAAGCGAACCTCGAATGTTGGATCTTTAATCAAACCACTCCAATTCAACCCCCAATACTCTTAGAACACTCTCAAGTCGTGGATTAGGGTGTAAACCCCTAATTTGGCTCCCCTTATTCGAAGAAGAATCGAAGAATTAGTAGTAGTAATCGAGACAGCATTGCAACACTGTCAAAAACGGCAACGTTTCACCAAGTGCATAAGGGTAGCCTTGCAACGCCAGTCGTAGCATTGCAACGCTACAGATGGAATTTTGAGTGAGTGCGCGTTGCTAGCTTTACAATGTCCTAGGGTAGCGTGCAACGCTAGCTCTTAAATTTGCACACCAAATTGTGGCCTTGCAACACCATTTCAAGCGTTGCAATGCTGTTCTCTCGACCCCAACAGCTTGTGCACCATTTCTTCTTCTCCTTAGCTCCTCCAAAAGCTCTAAAATAGCTCCATATTCAACATAAAGCTCTAAATTCATCAAGTTCTCTTGGAACTGCTCAATTTCCTAAAATTAACAAATAATCGACATAAAAGCTCACATTTATAGCATAAAACTAGCTAAATAAAGCCATAAATATAGCACTATATTAGTGTTATCATTTCCCCGATCAAACATCATGAGTGGCTAGATCTTCATGGTTTGGCTTTAAGGAACCCTGTATTGTTACACCTAATGGATTAATCAATAAATTTTGGAGGATTCTCAATTTCTTCTTGATTACTTTAACTCTTTCATTGCTTCTTTCCGTTTGGCCAACGGAAGTAAAGTATTATTAGCATATTTTAATATGAAAGGGTTACAATATGTGAAAATCTCAAGAGATACGAGAGTATTAATTGCTAGGATGTTTTAGAAGTAAAATAATCCACTCATAGAATGAATAGATCGATTTTATTGTATTGATTTTGTTATAGAAATACATGAATTCTTTGTTCTTAACACCCTCATCGAGAGATCTATGGTAAGCATGTATCTAGTTCTAATTGAGAAAAATCCATAATTTACTAAGTTTTCCAGAAAGAAGAACAATACAGAGGGAATTGAAGCCAAGCATGTTTTAATATGTTTTAACTAGAGTTGTGTTTAATTTTGTGTTTGTTACCTTCCGTTGCATCTGAAGGGAATAATCGAATTAAACCCACAGCGGAAGCATAGGAATCGTCTTTGATTTATTTAGAATTAAACTAAAATACAAGGTTAAGCAATAAATACCTTCCAAATATGGAGATTCTTCTGGCGGGTCTTTATCTCCTCCACAAAGTCTTCCTGGCTATGACTCTAACAAAAGATCAAGGCTTGTGGGAGCCTTTTGAAAGAAAATCCACAAGGGATTGGAGAGAAAGAGGTCTAGAGAGAATTCTCTAATTCTCTCTATTTTAGGAGATGTGTATTGTGTAGAATGCCCAATGGCTCACCCCTAGGGTCCTATTTATAGTGGTCTAGGGAAAATAATTAAATAATATATTTTAATATGTAATATATTAAAATATATTTATCTAACCAATTTGAATCTTATTCAAACCTTTAAAATTCTCCTACGACATCTATTTCCTAATTTGAATCCAAATCAAATTTAATAAATATCTTTTCTTTAATGTATCTAATATACATTAATTATTTTAAATATTCAATGTATCAAATACTATAAATATATTTTCCTCTTTTATATTTAATATATCTAATATATTAAATATTAATTTGAACACTTCAAATTAAATATTAATTTGAACATTTCAAATTTTTCTTTCAACTAAATTGAACTTTTTAGTGTTATTATGAGCTAGCAAGGGGACCTTATGGACCTACAGGTTATAAGCTCCAATGATACAAAATTAATTAATTAAACTCTTTAATTAATTAATTTTCATTCATTAACTATAGGTCACTCCACTATAGACCTAGAGTTGCACTCTTATGCACTGTAGGACAAGTTGTGTCCATAGATATAATCATTACATGCAAGTCGATCCTTCAAGAGTTGTTCGTAATTACAGCTGGGTCAAAAGTCCGTTTTACCCCTATAATTACATCTTGCACCTTAAGTACCACTGATCCTCTAATGAATAATCTGTTTATAATCTAATTATAAACTAAGTCCCTCTCGGGCCAGTGAGAGGGTGGGGCCCCATTGTTCAAGTCCCCAAATCAGCACTTAAGGGAACTACTCATCTACTTACCCTATATGGGAAGGAGTGAATTCCATCTTGTGAGATTATGTTCCCAGCTCCCTATTTGGTCAAGTCCCCAAAATGGTAGGCATATTGAATCGGCTACAAAAGCCACTCTCACCCATGCAAATCAAAGGACAAGCCCTCACAGGCAGAAGTTCATAACTCACTCAGGATTAAGATCGAGTCGCATATGATCATCCTGATGAAATATTAATCTTCTCAATTAACAGATTTATAAAGAGAGATTAAATATTTCGTGGTCCAGTCTTATACAAACTCATTGTATAAGATACCCCCACTCACATGTCTCCACATGAATGATTTGGATCAAATCATTTGTAACTGTTACAAAGTGAGCCGTATCAATAGTGTTAACAGGATAAGGCACCCAACCTTATCCATATACTATGACCCTTTAGGTTATCTCTTGAACATGATCATCTCATATGTCAACCACATACTGTTCAAGATTACACTAACAACCTTGGATTTTTCATATAATGAATAATATTATATTGCAAATAAAATAATCAAAATTATTATTATTATTAAATAAATTATTAATTACGAGGCTTTAGGGCATAAATCCCAACAGCATCAAACTTTATTGTTACTCAAGTTAAATCAAATATGTGCAATAATACTTTTTTTTTTCCTATGGATCGATCTCTAGAGTACTTCCATTGTATTACTTGCTTGTTTTCAATGTATATTTGTGCTGAAAATAAGGGTGGATATTATGTTTTATGCTTGCGTTTATAATATTGAAGCAACATTTATAGTCATAAGTTCAATGCATAACATTGTTCTTTTAGTTCCAAAATTCTACATTCAATTCAACAAGTGCCAACTAGCATCGAAGAACTCATAAAGAAATATAAGGCAAAAATGGATGTTGAGATTCAAAGCCAAGTAGCATCTCAGGAGAATTTAGGTTTGGCCCTCCTAAGTTGAGTTGAGTTGGGTTTTAAACTCTACTCACCGTTTGGCCCATGGAGAAATTAACTCTCCATAAAAAAACTCAACTCTACCAAATTGTTACAGTGTTAGGATATTAACTCTACCGACTTGTACAGTAACCCTATTAACAAATTTTATCACCGCTTTTTCAACGACTGACGGCTACAGCGATCTTCTTCGGCAACTGGGGACCACTGCCCGCGACTGACGGCCATATGCGGCAACTGACAGTCACTGCCAACTACCTTCTCTGGCGATCGACGGTAATTGTTAGCTACCATATCCGGCAACCAACGGTACCATCTCTGGCTACTATCACCAGCAACAATTTCCAACGACCGACGACACTTCCATGGTTTAAAATAATATGAAATGGACATGTACTTAGTTTGTCTGACTCTCTGCTCCAACAATCTTTCTTCGGACTTGCGAAGTCGACCCATTGTTGGCCAGTACTTATATCTTGTGAACCATAGTTATGTTTTGTGAATCATGTAAATAGGCCCTTGATGACCTACTAATATTTTGTGAATATTCCACTCCTACATGATACTAATGTTAAAATATATTGTCGTTTTCTTGTCATCTTGAAAAAGTAAAATATTAGCATTCTCTTTTCCAAAGATGTTAAAATCTAATACAAGTGTTTAAACAAATGTAAACAAAAAAAATTCCTTTGCAAAAAAAAAAAAAAAAAGAATACGTAATGGTCAATGTATTTTTTTTTTACAAAACTCCCTCATAATAAAGACCATATTAGTAATTGAAAAATGTCATAATAAGTCCTCATTTGTAAGTTTCAAATAAGTTCAATGTGTGTTTAGAAAATGAAACCTTAGATTTCTATATTTTGATAGAAGTTCAATTTGTGTTTAAAGAAAAAAATATACAAGTACATTGTCTTTTTTCCATTCATCAATTACTATTTGTTGTTATAAAGAATGCAACATTTGATTTCTATAAATTGAAAGAAGTTCAATGTGTAATGCAAATATTTGATTTCTATAAATTGAAAGAAGTTCAATGTGTAATGCAAATATTTGATTTCTATAAATTGAAAGAAGTTCAATGTGTAGTAGAAAGAGAAAACAAGGCTACATTGCCTATAGTTTGGAAGAAGTCAATTTCTAAAAAAAGAAAGGTAAAGAATGATGTTTTTTTTAAAAGATCAATGTTGAAATATATTGTTTTTTTTTTTTTTTTGAAGTGGACATCTGAATTCTTTGTTGGAAAGTTGGAAAAATATGTTTCTAGATGAATGATTGGAAAAAATAAAAATAAAGAAAACAAAAATAGTCAGCTAAAAATCAATCTACTTCGGGTTACAAAAAACTGCACCAGATACCCCTAACAACTCAACTCAACTCGCATCTCAACAAAGACTTTCTGACACAAGTCAACCCAACTCTGCACCCCAAACATAGACTTCTGAACTCACTAACAAACTAATTCTGCCCAACTCAACTCAACTTTACGTGTTAAATGTCCCCTTAAAGATCCAAATGGAACAATGTGTGGACAAAGTGAAGAATAGCCCATAAGAAATCTTGCTTAACAACACAGAGACTTCAAAACAAGAAGGTGAAGAGCAATGAGAGGTGATGACACTTAGAAATGCATTGGAGCATGAAAATCTTGAACTCCTATTAAAAATAAGACGCACTCCAACACTTGAAAAAGCTGAGGAGTCAAAAGAGAGAGAATAAATTAAAGAAAAACCACCTTAAGAAAAGAACAAAGAGAAGGAACCAAAAAAGGAAGTTACAGTGAGCCATGTGGTCGTAACTTCACAGCAAGGGGCGTTCAATGTGCTCCAGGTACTTAAATACCCTGATGAAATGAAGCGATGTTCTAAAATTATTATAAAGGATACTTTTACTTGTTGTAGCTTGCAAAAAAAACCTGAAAAAGGAGGACTCAGTGAAAATACAACAGAGGAGATCATGGAGAATGACGACTTGCAATATGCGACACAACTTGCATCCACAATTTCTAAATTCGAAAGAGTGTATAAATCTCTTGAACTGAAAAAGGAAAATTTTAAGCTAATGTGCAACATCTCGATGCTAACAGAGTTGAGCGAGTGTTACCATAGCGTCCAGCATGGCGTTGTGCGTGATTTTCCATAGCGTTTAGATGCTACCTACACAGATTCTTTGGCTTGGAAGGCTTTGCAGCAGCGTCTCAACGCTCTCCTCGGGTTTCTTACATTGGACTTCATCTTCCTTTGACACGGTTGCACAAATTAAGTCCAAACAACTTCTTTTTTAGTCTCGATTCTTTCAAAACGCTCTGCTTAGCTCTAAATTGCTTGTTCCCTGCAAAATAGACAAATAAGCACGTGAATGTAACGAAACTAACACTAGATAAGGAC
The DNA here is from genome assembly GCA_033996785.1 of Trichosanthes truncata. Classification (NCBI taxonomy): domain Eukaryota; kingdom Viridiplantae; phylum Streptophyta; class Magnoliopsida; order Cucurbitales; family Cucurbitaceae; genus Trichosanthes; species Trichosanthes truncata. The sequence goes on along the minus strand of JAWPNB010000004.1, from coordinate 26,413,942 downwards.
TACAAATAGGATATTTTAGATGCTATCACCTAGAAAAATAACATACCCAATCACTGAAACTACTACACTATCAACCACGTAAATCGAAGAATTGAAAACCCTAAACTCCCATACAAAGAAAAACACTTGTACTCAAGACAGAACAAAACTTTTAGTTACATGTTCCGCATTATTAATTGAGAAAAAAAAATATTAGATAAGGTTCTTTTTCAAAATAATAATAATAATAAGAAGATAAAGAAAAAAACTTTTCACACTGTACTTTTGTTGGAGTGATAATTTAGTCTTTGAACTTTAAAATGTAGTTTTTAGTTTGTGTATTTTTAAATTTGTAATGATTTAGTTCCTAAACTTTAATATGTAACGATGTAGTTTCTATAGTTTAAGATTTTTAACAACTTAGTTCCTATTATAAAAATCTCTTTAAGGTAAAGTAACGATTTTTATATGTAATAATTTAGTCATTGTAATATATATACTCATTTGGTCTTTAAGCAGTTTATAAATCTACATAGGTAAGAAATTCTATCAAATTTTAGGGAAAAACATCCATTTATACCTATAAACTTTGGGAGTTGTATCAATTAAAATGCAAAACTAATAATTGTATCAATTTAAACCCTAAACTTTCATAAATGAATCAATTTAGATAGTGATTTATAGCTATTTTTACTTGATTTTATTTAAAATCAACTCAAAACCACCTACATGAAATTATTCTTCCCCCAAAGTGTTGCCAAAGTAGTAAGAAAAATTATCACGTAATTATTTCTAAGTAGAGAAAAATAGAGGAAGAAGAGAATTAAGATGAAAAATTGCTACTATTTATTTGATTCCAACAATTTTATCTAATTAATATTAATCCTACATTTAAAAAAGTCTTATACACATGTAAAAGTTATGGAATAATGGTTTCAAAACAAAATTTTAATGAAGGGTCTAAATTGATTTACATATGAAAGTTTGAGGTTTTAATTGGTACAATTATTAGTTTGGGGTTTTAAGTGATACAACCCCCAAAGTTTAGGGGTACATATTGATATTTTTCCTAATTTTTAACAAGATTTTACTTAGTAAGGACTAAATTATTACAAATTTTAAGTTATAGAGCCTAAATTATTATATGCTAAAATTTAAGAAGTAAATTGTAACAAATTTAAAAGTACGAGGACTAAATTGTTATGTACTAAAATTTAGGGGATGAAATTATTACTCAATAAAAGTATAGAGACCAAAAGTGTATTTTAATCTTTGTTTTTGTGATATATTTCAATTTAGTCGCTATAATTTTAAAAGTTTCTATTTGGTATTTATAAGTTTCATCAATCTCCATAAACATTCTTGATGTTACCAAATGCTAACACGATTATCTTATGTGATATACTTTGTTTAGATGTGGAAGAGTAACGATAAGCTAGAAATAGTCGAGTGAGACGATGAGCTATTATTTAATTATTGATCTCACCCAATCTATCACTAAAGTCACCCATGCATTTGAGTGATCTTTAATGGAATGAGTCAAATCTCACTCTAAACAAACACATTTAGATTTCACTCAAAGGCAACCCTTGAATGATTGAATTACTCACATGGGTTTGATCCATATTCATATCTAAAATTCTATATGAATAAGCTATAACCATCATAATTAAACCAATCTACTTTAGGATAGCCAACACGAGTATAGCTCAAATTGACTAAGAGGTCAGATATTCGAATATCTCACAACCATATTGTGAAAAAAAAAAATCTACTTTAGATAACTCATGCTCATGCTCTCCATTATTGTCATCTGTTATACCCTATGGGATTTTTGTAAAAAAATAGGACAAAATAGGAGTGGTTGAAGAGTTTTGAGATAACTTCTTATTTTTGAGACTTTTAAGACTTTTAAGGGCATGTTTGGGAATGATTTTAGAAATATTGATTTTAACATAATTGGTTTGTTTAAAATTGATTTATTAAAAATGATTTTCATATAATCATTTTAATATTTGGTTCTACACTTTCAATAGTGATTTTCATACAATTAAAAGTGATTTTCAAAAGGCATGTTTGGGAGCAACTTTAAAATAAGTGTTTTAAGCTAAGTGATTTAATTACAATTAATTTTTTAAAATTATTTAGTTATAAATCATTTTAATATTTGATTCAACACTTGTAAAAGTGATTTAAATTTAATTAATTTTTTTAAAAAAAGGATTAATGTTTGTTTTCAAAGGTGATTTTAGAATCATCAAGTTACTAAAAAAGGTATTGCATTTGAGATTTTAAAAAAATAGAAGGTGGTAGACAAAAGTTATACAGGGAGAACTAAAAATTAAGAGAGAAAAACTATAAAGCTAGAGAAAATTTTCAAAGAGAAAAAAAAAATGTTAGAGACATATTTTAATATATTAGATATTAAAATATAATATTTTAATATATTAGATATTAAAATATAATATTTTAATTATGGCAAAGATTTTCCCTTTGTCTCTATAAATAGGACCCTTGGGTTGAGTCATTAGACATAACACATATCTCCTTAATAGAGAATTAGAGAATTCTCTCTAGACCTCTTCCTCTCTAATCCCTTGTGAATTTTCTTTCCAGAGGCTCCCACAAGCCTTGGTTCAGTGTTCGAGTCATAGCTAGGAAGATTTTATGAAGGAGATAAAGATTTGCCAGAAATATCTCCATATTTATCTCAAAGGTATGTTTTGCTTAGCCTAAAATGTATTTTCTTTTGTTTAATTCTAAAATAAAAATTGTCACACCCCGTCCTAGATTACCCTGTCAATCCAGAACGAGTTGTGATGACAATAAACTTCGAGTGTGAAATGGCATCTATTGTCAAGTCTCTCCTATCTTATAACTCAACTAAAACTTCAAACATCTCATATACAACACAACAAAATTTTGCAATCTTTACCTATAATAGATGAGATTGGTGGCAGATTTCAATCAGCTAACTCTAGTCGAAACTTAAAAGCAACCTGGTGGAAAAATAAAGATAAAAGAACTAGCTAAAAGCTCAGTGAATGGTAATTTCATAAACAAATAACTCTCGATAAAAATTATTCTCTGCATATCCAACATAATTCAAAACTCTATAAATCGAGGTAAATCATGAACAATTTAGAAACTCTTGAGATAAGTACAACCCAATAAAATCTGTAACCATAACTCTTGAGAACATAAATAACACAATAAAGATTACAGTTCTTGAAATAATAACTCTTAAAAACGTAAACACAAGCTAGTAAAAACATAGAGATCTATGCAATTACAACTCTTGTAAGCATAGACTAGTAAAACTTAACACCAAACCTGTACCCAAATCTCTGTCATACTGGCGTAGAGTAATCTCCATACGCACAGGAGAGCAATCTCTGTCATACTATGTACCGAGTCATCCAAGGAACATAGCAGAGGCAATCTCTGTCATACGTGCACGTAGAGCAAACTCTAACATCTATAATGCCTCAAGTCTATGATTTGGACCAAGATTCAGAATTCACATTTGGCACCTAATGGCCCCAGCATTCCCCTACATCCCCTGCGGCCTGAGCATGCGAGCATACTATGGAAACACATTCTCATAGCATACCGGGTAATCACCATGGGTACAAAGATCTAGTGGTTTGAAAATCACTTCCAACATAAACCTCTTAAATCACAAATCACTATAAATCATAAAAACTCTTAACTTTTCAAGATCTCAAACTCTTTCTAAAAATTATATTCTTTCTATAAACAACCGTTCATAAACTTGAGAGATTTATGAAATAACCTCAAACATTTATAATTTCTCAAATAATCATCAAATCTTTCAAATAATATAAAACATTTCCAAAGTCATATTTTCTCTAAAACCACATCCCACAAATCTCATACATTTCTCAATAGACATTAAAACTCTTCAAACATCTCAATCATCATAAAATATCTCAAATATTTCTCAAATGATAATTTCAGCTTAAAGCACAAAATATTGAAATTTCAATACAATTTTTAGGAATTCATAACAATTGTATGAAAGTCTCTTTGTAATTTCTTTAAAATTACACATGATTGTAGAATTCTTGAAAATTCATAATAATAATCAAATAATGAAACAATTCGTAAAATAACTCACTCACAGAACTATTGCCGACATCACTTCGAATTGCAAGCTATTCCAATAGTTGTTCAACTTGGAATTCCAATAACCGTAACAATAATCGCTCTTCGACAAAGTAATTGAGAAAATCAGAACATCAATTAAATATCAACTAATCCAACTTATCACCCTGAAACATCACTAATTAGTCCAAAATTCCAAACCACTCCTTTTCTCTTATTCACTTATTACAAAGTACATTTGTCCTTTGGTGCAATTGAAGTACAATTTCTCTCTTCTCTTTCACATCTCCTTTACATCAAATTTTTGCATAATAAATTAATTCTTCCTATCACCATTTCTCACATAAACCAACTGGAAATAGTCTCCAAAATGCACCTTCTCTCTCTCTTCATTAAATCAATCATGTACTTGGTCAAGCCCCAACTCTTTTTAAACAATTTCTTTAATAAACCACTCCTCTCTCCAACAACCCAACCTCATCTTCTTCCTCTCACATTCTCTCTCTCTTTCCCAACGTTTGCTAATTCTTCTTCCTCTCCATTTTACCTTAGCAGAAAGGTAACAACTTAATTTATTCATATATACCAAATACTAAGGAGTTTCTCTTTCCTTTTTCAAATCATTAACTCCATAGAAACAAACTCCAAAATTAAGTAGTCTCCATCTCTTCTCATTTAAACATCACCAAACATGAATGTTAAGCAAAGAAGAAAAACCCACACATAAATCTAAAGTTTTCCATAAATTTCTTAAAAAAAAACTTACCAAACATGTAAGCTTTACTAAAAACCCCCTGTATCAACTCCCAATTTCAAGTAATTGGAGCTAAAACTTCCAAACCGAACTTCTTTCTTCAAACTCCCCTCTCTCTCATATGGTACGAATGAAGTATATCTCTATTTTTTTTAAAAACCTTCCTCAAGCCACCTCATTCTCATTTTTATTATTATCTATATTTTTAAAACAAAACCTCCTCTTTCCTCAGCTTTTTGACAACACAGCCACTACAAACACCTCTTGTCTCCCTTTACTTAGCCACGTACTCAACAATTTTTTTTCCTTTTTCACAAACAAAACTCCAATTTGTTGTTTTTATTTTTACTTTAACCAGTTTCAATTTAAATTTTGGTGGTTCCACCTCTTGTTTGTCACTTTTTAATCCAAACAATTTTTAATGACCAATGGGACCTTACAAAAATCAAAGTCGATTCCAATGCTTCCGCTGTGAGTTTAATTCGATTATTCCCTTCAATAATATCTCTTCTCAAATAGACCAATCGTTCTTAACTGTAAAATATTGTTTAATTTATTCATATATACCAAATAACCAAGTTATATTGTATTATATTATATTATATTATCTATATCTATATATCTATATCTATATCTATATATATCTATATATCTATATCTATATATCTATATATATATCTATATATATATATATATATATCTATCTGTATATTTATCTATCTATGTATCTATCTATCTATCTATCTATCTATCTATATATAAAGGGAATAATCGAAATAAACTCATAGTGGAAGCGTTGGAATCGACTTTGATTTTATTTTTAATTATACAAAAACTAAGGTTAAGCAATAAATGTCTTTGTATATTATGGAGATATTTCTAGTGGGTTTGTAATCTTCTTGCTCTAACTTCAACAAGGTTGAAACTCCAATTCCATAAAGCCTACTTGCTATGACTCGAACACAGGAATCAAGGCTCGTGAGAGCCTTTTGAAAGAAAATCCACAAGGGATTGGAGAGTAAGAGGTCTAGAGAGAATTCTCTAATTCTCTATTGAGGAGATGAATGTTATAATGACTCAATCCAAAAGTCTCTGGTCATTCCCACACTTCGCTTGATTTTCACTGTCCTTAACCCTCTCTTGGATTGAAGTGGGCTCTTTTACCTTAAGAGTCCTATTTTTAGGCTCCTCCAATTCTTTCCCACTTCGAAGTTTCAGCGCTTTACATGTTTCTTTGCCTTTGTTCCTTGGTTTCTCAGTGTCACTAGGAAAAGTTCCTTGAGGTCTATTGTTTAGAGCTGAAGCTAATTGGCCCACTTGGTTCTCCAAATTTCTAAGGGCTGCCGCTTGACTTTGCACTATGGCATCAGTTTTGGCCATATGCTCTTTCAACAAAGTCTCAAGTGAAGATGTAGAATCTTGATTTTTTACCTTAGGGGGTTGAAAATTCTGCTGATGATATCCTTGTTGCTAAAATCTAGGAGGTGTAGGAGGTCTTATTTGCTGATTAGAAGACCTAACCCCTTGATTGTTCCATGAAAAGTTCGAGTGCTGCCTCCAACTCCGGTTATATGTGTTCGAGTAAGGGTTAAAATTCTTGTTATACCCCACATAGTTCACTGACGCTGGGTTGGATGGACAAATATCAAAGGTGTGGCCCTAACCATAATATACACATGACACTGCTACTGGTGGCACAAACGGACTTCCTGAACCCATATTCAATGATTTCAACATACTAGTGAGAGTGGCAATCTGTGCTGCAAGGTTCGCTGCACTATCATGTTGTACTTCTGCTACCTGTCGAGTCGGGTTAAGGTGTGAGGTTGGCCACTGATAGTTATTCTTCGCAATCTTCTCCAAAATCTCACTGGCATCATTGTATGTCTTTGACATAAGCGCTCCCCTAGCTGAAGCATCCACTACCATTCTTGTGTGCATATTCAACCCATTGTAAAAAGTCTGCATTTGAAAACCGTAGGGAATACCATGGCTTGGGTACTTTCATAATAACTCTTTGAATCTCTCCCATGTCTCATGTAGAGATTTATCCTCCTGTTGCTAAAATGATGTGATTTCTCTCCTGAGCTTAGCCATTTTAGTGGGTGGAAAATACTTCGTCAGAAACTGCTCCACCAACTCATTCCAACGTGTGATGGCTCCATATGGTATAACATTCAACCATTCTAATGCTTTTCCTCTCAATGAATAAGGGAATAGTGTCAACCTGAGAGCATCCCCACTCACTCCGCAGATTATGAACGATTTGCAAATGAAATAACTGAAGATTAAGGTGAGGATCCTCCATTGGAGTCCCACCAAATTGGCCTATGTGCTGAAGCATCTGAAACATGATCGGTTTTAGCTCAAATTGTTGTGTCTCTATCTCTGTTGTCAAAATTCCTGGAATTAACACTGGCACAACATATTCCTGAATAACCCGTTCTGTTTCATCATCCACTGCCTCGGCTGCACCATTATTATTAACGCTCACTGGTGGATCAACCATTCTTTCAACTATTTCTAACCCTCTCTGTTCTTTCCTTCTATAATGAAATGTGCGTTCGATCTCGGGATCAAGGGGAAACAATTCAGGATCGTGCTCCTTATTCATATAAGAAAATTAGCACCTAGCATGATACACATGTAACAAATCAAATCTTTGTGTTTGTTGACTAAAAACTAAAAACAGTAAATAAAAGTACTCAAATTCACAAAATTCACAAACAATTAGTCCCCGACAACGACGTCAAAAACTTGTTGTGCAAAAACTCCCTACGCAAGCATACACAATCGTAGGTAGTAATTGGTGGACAAGATCGATCCCACGAGGATTAAAGTAAGCAAATTTTATAAAATTGAGACTCACTAAAAACTAATGCTAAAGTAAGGGATATAAAGAAACTAAAGGAAAGATTAGGCAACAAACGACTCAAAATAAAGTATGCAATAAGAACAACTTAACACTAGAATTAAGGACTCCAAACGGAAAGTTAAATGAAACTAAAAATGATAAAGAGAAGCGAGTCGGGATTTATGAACTCCTAACTTAAATTATGTTTTAGCCTAGTTTGCTATAGCAAAGTCATTACAAAGTTCAAGCAGTAAACGGAAATGACTGATTTGTGCTCGAAACTTCTTCCAAAATCACACTACGATTTATAAATTAAGTTCAACATATTCCTATGAAAACCCAGCCATATAAACATAATTAAGCCCCCATTTCATTTGTTTTACAAGCTAAGAATATATGTCTATACTCTTAAATTCATTATCAAAATAATAATGAATGAAATTGCATCATTTGTGCGTTTCCACTAGTTTTCAACCCTTCTAGTATCAAAAACTAGCTAGAATCCTACCTAAGGCGATCAATCTTAAGCAAGAAAGAGAGATAAATAAACACCCACAAATGAAATGCTCAACACTTGCAATAGCTATAACAAAATGGCTTCCACAAAATGTTAGGGTTCCATAAATCCCAACTCTAAAGAAATTAGTTCATGCTGAAATTAAACCTTAGATATAGAAAATCAAAGCTACAATAATCCATAGAACGATTAGAACAAACAAATCTATCAAAAACTAAAATCTAGAGTGAAATCTAAGAAGAGATAGAACTAAAAATAGAAGGAAGAAAGTTCTGGGGTAGGAAATGTTGCAGCAAAGTTGATCCACTTTTGTGCTTCTTCTTCTCATGAACTCCTCTGCAAGCTCTCTTCTCTTCCCCCAGAAAATCAATTACTGGTCCCCTCTTTTTCTCCCCCATTTCTTTTCTTTCCATTTTTCATTTATATGGAGGGCTAGGTGGCACATTTAAGGGTTGATTTGTCCATTTTAAATTAGGTGGCGCTGAGTCATATGCCAAATTTATGCAACTTTTTCCAACTCAAAATGCTACAGCAATCCCATAGCAAAATGTTGTCATCAACATTTTGTTTTCTACAATGCTACAACTCTGCTACAACAATCCCATAGCAAAATGCTATCCTCAACATTATGTTTTCTACTTTCAAAAGGAACACCAAGGATAAGAGAACCCTTTTTGAAAACACTAGAATAGGGGCAAAAACTAGTAAAATAAGGGCAAATAAAACTAAAAACTTATAGGAATGAACTCTTCATCCCGAAGTGGAAGCATTAGATCGTCTTTGATTTTATTTAAAATTAAACTAAAAATAATATTAATTAAGAAAACTTACTTTTGAGATAAATATGGAGAATATTCTGGCGGGTCTTTATCTCCTCCACAAAGTCTTCCTGGCTATGACTCTAACACAAGATCAAGGCTTGTTGGAGCCTTTTGAAAGAAAATCCTCAAGGGATTGAAGAGGAAAAAGTCTAGAGAAAATTATCTAATTCTCTATTGAGGAGATGTGTGTTCTATATGGAATAATGCCCAATGGCTCACCCCTAGGGTCCTATTTATAGTGGTCTTAATATCTAATATATTAAAATATATTTATCTAACCAATTTGAATCTTATTCAAACCTTTTAAAATTCTCCTACGACATCTATTTCCTAATTTGAATCCAATTCAAATTTAATAAATATCTTTTCTTTAATGTATCTAATACAAATTAATTATTTTAATATTTAATGTATCAAATACAATAAATATATTTTCCTCTTTTATATTTAATATATCTAATATATTAAATATTAATTTGAACACTTCAAATTAAATATTAATTTGAACATTTCAAATTTTTCTTTCAACTAAATTGATCTTTTAGTGTTACTATGAGCTAGCAAGGGAACCGTATGGACCTACATATTATAAGTTCCAATGATACAAAATTAATTAATTAAACTTTTTAATTAATCAATTTTCATTCATTAACTCTAGGGTCACTCCACTATAGACCTAAAGTTGCACTTTTATCCACTGTAGGACAAGTTGTGTCCATTGATATAATCACTACATGCAAGTCGATCATTCACGAGTTGTTCGTAATTACAGCTGGGTCAAAAGTCTGTTTTACCCTTATAATTACATCTTCCACCTTAAGTACCACTGATCCTCTAATGAACAATTTGTTTATAATCTAATTATAAACTAAGTCCCTCTCGGGCCAGTGAGAGGGTGGGGCCCCATTGTTCAAGTCCCAAAATCAGCACTTAAGGGAACTACTCATCTACTTACCCTATATGGGAAGGAGTGAATTCCATCTTGTGAGATTGTGTTCCCAATTCCCTATTTGGTCAAGTCCCCAAAATGGTAGGCATATTGAATTGGCTACAAAAGCCATTCTCACCTATGCAAATCAAAGGATAAGCCCTCACAGGCAGGAGTTCATAACTCACTCAAGATTAAAATCGAGTTACATATGATCATCCTGATGAAATATTAATCTTCTCAATTAACGAATATATAAAGAGAGATTAAATATTTTGTGGTCTAGTCTTACACAAATTCATTGTATAAGATACCCCCACTCACATGTCTCCACATGAACGATTTAGATCAAATCATTTGTAACTATTACAAAGTGGGCCGTATCAATAATATTACCAGGATAAGGCATCCAACCTTATCCATATACTATGAGTCCTTAGGTTATTTCTTGAACACAATCCTCCTATCTGTCAACCACATACTGTTCAAGATTACACTAATAATTTTAGATTTTTTATATAATGGATAATATTATATTGCAAATAAAATAATCAAAATAATTATTAATTATTAAATAAATAATTAATTACGAGGTTTTATGGCAAAAATCTCAACATAAAAACAACATCAACTTAACTTCTAAGATAACAACGAACAAACCACACGAAACACGGAAAACTATTGCAAATCACTCCTACTTTGCCCCTTAAAGAGTTATGAAAAGCGCTAAATTAATCCTATTTCATAGGATTATCACCTAGAGAGTCTTTATATAGATCCAAATTACTGTCATTAAAAGCCATCTTGGTCACTACCATGATGCTTTCTCTCTCGATATGATTCATTATACATTGGTGTTTTCTAATTTCCTTAACATTAGTCTTTGCACCACTATTATCATAATAAAGAGGATAGATTAAATCATATATGAAACACATTTTAGATCTTTAGGGAACTATTATAGTCATACAAGTCTTTTTGTTGTTTCACAAGCAAAACAATTTAACTTATATACCATACTTCACCACCTAGGGTAAAATTTATCTTAACATAGATTTCCTAAATATTTGTAAGAACCAATGTATCTTGTAAAGATCAAATCTTTTACTCCATACATAGAAATTTCTCATTATCCATAGATAATTTGAGAAAGTTTTTAATTTTCTACTAAATGGTCATATCATTCGTTTAACTGATATATGCTAACCAACTGTATATTAATTGATAATTCTCATTTATATATTAATTGTCTCCCACTTAGAGTAGATTATGCTCTCAACATTTGAGGTGTCTTAGGATACTCTTCCTTAGACATAAATATCAAATATTTGAAAACAATTTTGTCAATATAAGATGCTTGAGACATAGTTAACATTTTGTCCTCAAAATCTCCATTTTGGATATGTAAAATATGTTGGGATTTATGCCCTAAAGTCTCGTAGTTAATGATTTATTTAATAATTAGTAATAATTTTGATTATTTTATTTGCAATATAATATTATCCATTATATGAAAAATCTAAGGTTATTAGAATCTTGAATAGTATGTAGTTGACATACGGAAGGATCATGTTCAAGAAATAACTTAAAGGGTCATAGTATATGGATAAGGTTGGGTGCCTTATTCTGGTAACACTATTAATACGGCTCACTTTGTAATAGTTGCAAATGATTTGATCCAAATCGTTCATGTGGAGACATGTGAGTGGGAGTATCTTATATAATGAGTTTGTGTAAAACTGGACCACGATATATTTAATCTCTCTTTATAAATCCGTTAATTGAGAAGATTAATATTTTATCAGGATGATAATATGTGACTCAATCTTAATCCTGAGTGAGTTATGAACAACCTGTGAGGGTTTGTCCTTTGATTTTCATGGGTGAGAGTGATTTTTGTAGTCGATTCAATATGCATACCATTTTGGGGACTTGACCAAATAGGGAGTTGAAAACATAATCTCACAAGATGAAATTCACTCATTCCCATATAGGGTAAGTAGATGAGTAGTTTCCTTAAGTGCTGATTTCAGGACTTGAACAATGGGGCCCCACCCTCTCACTGGCCCGAGATGAACTTAGTTATGGTTGGATCATTATTAAGCCATGTTTTTAGTCCTATTAAAAAACTAGTTCACTAATTGGATAATCTTAAAATTCCATCATCTTAAACCCTTTAAAATATCATCCTAGATATTTTATTCTAATCCTATTAGGAAAGAAAAAGATAAATTAAATTCAAAACTTAAACTATTTTATCTTTGAATTAAATTATCCTTATTTATGGAAGACATAATCTTATTAGAAAATTAAAAGATCTAATATTATTTTGAAATTAAAAGATCTAATCTTATTTCAAAAGAATCTAATCTTATTAGGAAACAAATAAAGATAAATTAAATTCAAATTTTAAACAATTTAAAGCATGAATTAAATTATCTTTATTTTAAAGGAAACCCTAATATCATTAGAAAATACCCTAATCCTATTAGGAAAATATGGATTCCAATTTTGAAAGGAAATATCCTAATTTAGTTTTCCAAATATAACAATTATATTCAATGATATGAAAAATATAAATTTATTAAGAAAACATCTCAATTCTATTAGGAAACAACCTAATCAAATTTTCAAATATAATAATTATATTCAAAAATTAATTAAGATGCATGATCATGGTTAACCAATGGTGGGATTTTAATTTAAATGACATATTTTATGAAACAATCAATTAATTTAAAACATACATCACATGTATAATTAAATTAAACTTAACAAAATTAACCTGCATATTTGGCATATCGTAAGAAATTGAAAACAATTTAAATTACAATAATTTAAATCCAAGACATATCTAGGTTTTCAATATCTTTCCTTGTTTGAACCATTTCAAAAATTTAGGATTTAGAAATTCTAAATTTTCAATTGCAGCAGCCGGCTTCAAGAAACACATTTGAATTGAATGATCTTTTTAACAATTACAACAAATCCTAACCCTTTTGGGTTTTACAATTGATCTAATCAAAGCAATAAAGCTAATGCCAAATAGTCTAAACAATCAATTTGCAAACCACATATATCACACATATATAAAATTAAAATACCCACCATATAAAACCTTAATTCTAAATAAAATTCAAAGACCGCTCTGATACCAATTGAAGAGAATAATCGAATTAAACCCATAGCGGAAGCAGTGGAATCGACTTTGATTTTATTTGGAATTAAACAAAAAGTAAGGTTAAGCAATAAATACCTTTGTATATTATGGATATATTTTTGGTGGGTTTTTAATCTTCTTGTTCCAACTTTAACGAGGATGAAACTCCAATTCCATATAGCCTACTTGCTATGACTCGAACACATTAATCAAGGCTTGTGGATGCCTCTTGAAAGAAAATCCACGAGGGATTGGAGAGGAAGAGGTCAAGAGAGAATTCTCTTGAGGAGATGTATGTTATAATGACTCAACTCAAAAGTCCTATTTATAGAGACTTGACGTAAATCTTTGCCATAATTAAATAATATATATTTTAATATCTAATATATTAAAATACATATATTTAATCTATTTGAATCTTATTCAAATTGTATAAATATCTTTTTCTTTAATGTATCTAATATACATTAATTTATTTTAATATTTAATGTATCAAATACAATAAATATATTTTTTTTCTTTTATATTTAATATATTAAATATTAATTTGAACACTTGAAATTAAATATTAATTTGAACATTTCAAATTTTTCTTTCAACTAAATTGATCTTTTAGTGTTACTATGAGCTAGAGACCTTATGGACCTACAGATTATAAACTCCAATGATACAAAAATAATTAATTAAACTCTTTAATTGATTAATTTTTATTCATTAACTTTAGGTCACTCTACTATAGACCTAGAGTGTTGCACTCTTATGCACTGTAGGACAAGTTGTGTCCATAGATATAATCATTACATGCAAGTTGATCATTCACGAGTTGTTCGTAATTATAACTGGGTCAAAAGTCCATTTTGACTCTTGTAATTACATATTGCATCTTAAGTAACACTAATCCTCTAATGAACAATTTGTTTATGATCCAACCATAAACTAAGTCCCTTTCGGGCCAGTGAGAGGGTGGGGCTACATTGTTCAAGTCTCGAAATTAGCACTTAAGGGAACTACTCATCTACTTATTCTATATGGGAAATAGTGAATTCCATCTTGTGAGATTAGGTTCCCAGCTTCTTATTTGGTCAAGTCCCCAAAATGGTAGGTTTATTGAATCGGCTACAAAAGCCACTCTCACCCATGCAAATCAAAGGACAAGCCCTCATAGGCAGGAGTTCATAACTCACTCAGGATTAAGATTGAGTCACATATGACCATTCTGATGAAATATTAATCTTTTCAATTAACGAATTTATAAAGAGAGATTAAATATTTTGTAGTCCAGTTTTATACAAACTCATTTCTTGAACATGATCCTCCCGTATGTCAACTACATACTATTCAAGATTACACTAGTAACCTTGGATTTTTCATATAATAGATAATATTATATTGTAAATAAAATAATCAAAATTATTATTAATTATTAAATAATTAATTAATTATGAGGCTTTAAGGTATAAATCCCAATAATATCACCATATATTGCCATAAAATAAAAGCTTACAACACGTGTATATGCAAAACTAGCATCAATTGGAAGTGTTTTCTTCATTTCATGTTCGCCCTACAACAATTATGTATATCAGATTGTTACATCTTAATGCTTAGACAACATTGGGACACATTGCAAAATAAATTAATTATAACAACTACATTGCTTACAGTATATACTTTATATATATAATGATGAATATATGAATTATACCCCCCACAAGTACCCATATGGAACTATTCAAGTATAATATTCATAATAGATAAATAGATATTTATGTAGTATATATTATATACCTCAAAGTATTTTATAACTACTTCATATTCCATTTGTTCATTACGTACATTTCTGCTTGAACTCTCCAATAATATTATTATTTGAGCCTCTGTTTCTTGTTCATGGAAGATGTTTTATTCTCACCATTGTCTAGGATATTAGTTATAAACAAACATAACATATATTTTCTGGGAATGTACATAGCACATGGGTATCTGGCATATTTTTAACAAAAAAGAATTTTATTTCTCCAGGAATATTACAAACTATAAATTAAAAAGAATAGACCTACATGTGGTCTGATTAAGTGAATTTTGGATTTCATCAGAAAATTTTTTCATACTAGAAACATTTTTTTTCTCAAAAATATCAATATGATCGCAATATATTTAGAAAAAAAAAAAAAAGCTACTTCACAAAACAATTTTCAGAAATAATATACTATTAATCGAAACCCTAAAAAAAGAAACCGTGAACAAAATCTATGAAAATGAATCATGAATAGGAATGTATAAACCCTAAAACATACCTAAAGGGACTCAATCAGTAATTCGACACAGTGGAGGACAACAGAAGAGTATTGTGACACGCGGATGTTTCCAGCGAGTGGCGGAGGATTATTGCGAAGCGGTTGATTCTTCTGGTAATGAAGAAGAAAGGAGTATGAAAGGAATATTTGTTTTTTTTTTTTTTAAATGAATCATACCGTTTCTTTACTTATACGTAGGGTGCAATAATAAAGATTTTTTAAATAAAAAAGGAATCTTATGATTTCCTTATTTGAACCTTTTTCTTTTTTCTTTTTTTAAATCGTATTACATAGGAGTGGTTTATGGTAAATGAGCTAGACTTTTTGTGTTAATAAAAACAGAAATTAGACATTTGTGTAAATTATAGCGAAGTTGGTCAAAATTGAAAATAGCTCCCCTTTTCAAGCCTATCTATGTAGTTACCCCTAATTTTTACTTGGTACTCTTATTTTGCATTGGGCTAACCTTTTATATATATATATATATATATATTTCTACTATTTTTCCTATAACTAATTATAGTTGTTAATTTGGGCAGAAAAAAAAATATCAAAAGAAAGTTAGAGAAACAAGGTATGTAAAATGTATTTTTATGAATTATGTCGTTAATATGTTTGATTTTGTCAACATGCATGATTTAACTCAACCATTGTTGTTCTTATCTTTATTTTATCTTTTATTCGTTGGCTTAAGATTCAACAATTTTATGTTAATATAGAACACATAGAAACCAAATCTTCTTAAGAAGAAGTAATGTAAATTATATTTTTATTTTTTTTATTGATCTCTTCAATGTGTATAAATTTTAGATATTTTTTGAAAAAAATGTTTTAGAAAATTGGTAAAAATATGTATATAAAAATGTAGAAAATTAATTATGAAATGTATGAACAAAATTAAAGCCAAAAAAATACATGCAAAAGACGTATTAAATGTTTGAAAAAAAATCATATGTAAGTTAAAATAGAAGACAAAATTGTATAAATACATATTAATAAAAATAATTATAAAAAGGGTTATGTAAGATGAAAAACAAATATATTGTAAAATGTTTGAAAACATTAGAAAAAAAATGTATATAAAAAATGTAGGAAATTAATTATGAAATGTATTAACAAAATGAAGCAAAAAAATCAAAGGCATGCAAAATATTATAGAATGTTTGAAAAAAAATTATAAATAAGTTAAAATAGAAAACAAAATTGTATGACAAAATTGTAAATATACATGTTAATAAAAATAATTATAAAAAGGGTTATGTATGAAAAAAAAACAAACATATTGTAAAATGTTTGAAAAAATTAGAAAAAAAATGTATATAAAAAAAAGGTAGGAAATTCATTATGTAATGTATTAGCAAAATGAAGAAAAAAAATCAGAGGCATGCAAAATATTATAGAATGTTTGAAAAAATTATAAATAAGTTTAAATAGAAGACAAAATAGTTTTATTATAAATAAGTTTCAATTGTTGTAAAATTGAGAGGCGAAACCGGACACCAAAACTTTACTAAAACATATAATAATAATAATAATAATAATAATAATAATAATAATACAAGTGTTAGAATATAAAGGGAGTATATATATATATATTATAAACAAAAGAAAGTGGAGATTTATGGCAAATTAAAAACAAATGAAATTAGAGAAAATGGGAGAGAAAAAAGAAGATTGGAGAGATTTCTTTACCAATTGTCTCAATTTATTTATCCATCAAGAACAACTATATATAGGCAATTAGGAGAGCATGATGTGGTCCATTTGGACACCAATCTATGGTCTTTGTTGGACACATGGAAGACACTTTGGCTATGGATAAAATGCCACTTGGTATGGATATCAAATGGGCATGTGGAATGGGAATTTATATTTACAATACTCCCCCTTAAATGCTCATTTATAAAATATGCCTCGTTAAAAACCTTACTAGGAAAAAAAACCCTAGTGAAGGAAAAGAGTACATATTTTATATAGTTTACTATAATACATTCACTCCCCCTCATGGAGACATCACTTAAAGTCTTTGAGTCGCCGCATTCCAATGCTATATACTAATTTATCGAAGGTTGCAGTTGGTAATGCCTTCGTAAATAAGTCAGCCAGGTTATCTTTCGAACAAATTTGTTGTACAGTGATATCGCCATTTTCTTCAAGATCATGAGTATAGAAGAGCTTTGGTGAGATATGCTTTGTTCTATCTCCTTTGATATATCCTCCCTTGATTTGAGCTATACATGCTGTGTTGTCTTCGTATAACATCGTTGGAAGAGGTTTACTTGAAGACAAGCCACATGTCTAATGAATGTGTTGTGTCATCGATCTTAGCCATACACATTCTCGACTTGCTTCATGAATAGCGAGGATTTCAGCATGATTTGAAGAAGTGGCCGTTATAGTCTGTTTCACTGATCGCCACGATATAGCAGTTCCTCCACATGTGAATAGATAACCTGTCTGAGATCTAGCTTTGTGTGGATCAGATAGATAACCAGAATCTGCATAACCAACTAGATCATACTTTGATTTGTTAGAATAAAATAAACTCATATCAATTGTCCCTCGAAGATATCGGAGTACATGCTTAACTCCGTTCCAATGTCTTTTTGTAGGACATGAACTATATCTAGCTAATAAATTTACTGAAAATTCAATATCTGGTCTTGTGTTATTAGCCAAATACATAAGTGCACCAATTGCACTAAGATATGGTACTTCAGGACCAAGTAGTTCTTCACTGTCATCTCGAGGTCGAAATATATCTTTCTTTACATCCAGTGAAGAACTTCCATTGGAATGTTCAATGGATGTGCTTTATCCATATAGAATCTTTTTAAGATTTTCTCTGTATAAGTTGATTGATGAACAAATATCCCATCTGCTAAATGTTCAATTTGCAAACCAAGGCAAAATTTTGTTTTTCCAAGATCTTTCATCTCGAATTCTTTTTTAAGATATTCTATTGCCTTGGATAACTCTTCAGGAGTTCCAATTATATTTAAGTCATCAACATATACAGTTATAATAGCAAATCTTGACTGAGATTTCTTTATAAAAACGCACGGACATATTGGATTATTTTGGTATCCTTCTTTCAACAGATATTCACTCAGGCGATTATACCACATTCGTCCTGATTGTTTTAATCCATATAATGATCTCTGTAACTTTATTGAATACAATTCCCGAGAACTTGATTCATATGTTTCTAGTATTTTAAATCCTTCAGGGATTTTCATATAAATGTCATTATCCAGAGATCCATATAAATACGCCGTGACTACATCCATTAGATGCATATCAAGCTTTTCATATACAGTCAGACCAATCAAATATCTTAGCGTTATTGCATCCACCACAGGAGAATATGTCTCCTCATAATCAATACCAGGCCTTTGCGAGAATCCTTGTGCAACAAGTCTCGCTTTATATCTTGTGACTTCATTCTTTTCATTTCTTTTCCTTACAAATACCCATTTATATCCTACAGGTTTGACGTTTTCCGGTGTTGGGACTACTGGTCCAAAAACCTCACGTTTTGAAAGTGAGTTTAACTCTGCTTGGATTGCTTCTTTCCACTTCGGCCAATCCTTTCTACGTTGACATTCTACGATAGATTTTGGGTCAAAATCGTCACTTTCATGAATAATATTGTGAGCAACATTATAAGAAAAAATGTTGTCAATAATGATATCATTTTGGTTCCATCTCTTTCCTGTTGTAACATAGTTTATAGAAATTTCATTATTATCCTCAAGCGTTTGATTTTCACCAATACTCTTTTGAGTAGTTGTATTCTGGATTTCTTCTAGAACATCCATACCTTTTATTGAATCATTTTGATTCTCAACTACTTTTCTTTTTCGAGGATTTTTATCTTTAGAACCTATTGGTCTACCACGCTTCTGGCGTGCTCCAGACTCATTATTGACAACTTGTTCCTTTGGGATATCAACTTTTGATGGAGCATTTGCAGCTGGTATATATGATTTAGTCACACTTTTAGTATCTGTGAATGCATATGGTAGTTGATTTGCTATATTTTGCAAATGAATTATCTTTTGAACTTCAAGTTCACATTGATTTTTACGAGAATCTAAATGAGATAATAACGATGCATTCCATGTAATTTCTTTTTCCAACTTCTTAATTCCTCCCTCTAATGTTGGAAAATTTGTGTCATTAAAATGACAATCAGCAAATCGTGCAGTAAATACATCACCCGTCAGGGGTTCAAGATATTTAATAATTGATGGGGAATCAAAACCAACATATATTCCTAACCTCCTTTGAGGACCCATCTTAGTACGTTGTGGTGGAGCAATCGGTACATATACTGCACATCCAAAAATTCTTAGATGGGAAATATTTGGCTGCTGGCCATAAGCTAATTGCATTGGGGAGTATTTATTATAAGCTACTGGCCTAATACGTGCCAGTGATGCAGCATGCAAAATAGAATGACCCCATACCGATGTAGGAAGTTTAGGTCTCATAAGCAATGGTCTTGCAATTAGTTGCAGACGTTTTATAAATGATTCTGCTAGACCATTTTGTGTATGAACGTGAGCTACAGGATGTTCAACACTTATCCCAATTGACATACAATAATTATTAAAAGTTTGGGATGTAAATTCATCAGCATTATCAAGTCGAATGGTCTTAATTGTATTATCAGGAAATTGTGCTTTTAACTTAATTATTTGAGCAAGTAATCTTGCAAATGCAAGATTTCGACTTGATAATAAGCATACATGTGACCATCTGCTGGATGCGTCAATTAATACCATAAAATATCTAAATGGACCACTTGGTGGGTTAATAGGTCCACAAATATCACCTTGAATTCGCTTTAAAAATGCAGGTGATTCAATCCCCACTTTAGCTGGTGATGGTCTAATAATTAATTTCCCTTGAGAACAAGCATCACATGACAACTCATTGGATTGAAGAATCTTCTGGCTCTTTAAAGGATGTCCATGTGAATTCTCAATAATTTTTCTCATCATTATTGACCCTGGATGACCCAATCGATCATGCCAAACACTGAATATTTCTGGATTCATGAACTTCGGGTTCATTATTGCATAACTTTCGATTACTCGTATATGAGTATAGTATAATCTAGAAGAAAAAGCAGGCAGTGTTTCTAATATACGTTTTTCATGTGAAACAATAGATGTTATATAGAGACACTCTATATTATTTTTATAATCAGTTTCAACATGATAATTATTTTCACGTATATCTTTAAAACTTAATAAGTTTCTTTTCGATTTGCTAGAGAATAGAGCATTATTAATTGTAAATCTTGTTCCTCTAGGCAAAATAAAGTTTGCTTTTCCAAAACCTTCAATCAGATTTGCAGAACCTGATATAGTATTGACTTTTGCTTCCAGCATTGTCAATCTAGAAAAATATTTTCTATTTATGAGTATCGTGTGCGTAGTTGCGCAGTCTGCCAGACATAAATCATCATTGCTCATTTTCGAGTTACTCAACATATTGAAATTGTTCATATTTCTTCATTGAAAAGAAATACAAAGAGCCTTAAATATATATACAAACAAAACAACAACAAAAACATACTAAACAGTACTTAATTATATATTTTCATACAAATCATCCTCTACTTGTTTGATTGCATCAATTCTCTCTCCAGGAGATTCAAAATAATCAGCTACATCAAGATGCATCATATTGGAGGGGTCAAACACATCATCTTCTTGAATGACAAGATTTACCTCCACATTCTTTCTTTTTCCTTTTTCCTTCAGGGAAGCTTGATAGAGATCAACAAGGTGTTTTGACGTACGACAGGTACGTGACCAGTGCCCAGTCATTCCGCACCGGAAACATTTATGTTCATCACCTTTCGAACTTCTATCTTGTGGAGCCTTTCCTTTATGATCATCACTTCGTGTGGGTTTCTTAAAATTATAATGCTCACCACGAAAATAGGTATTTCTTCCTCTACCGCGGTCCCGACCTCGACCACGACCACGACCTCGACCACGGTTATTAAAATTCACAGCATTCACTTCAGGGAATGGTGTTGCTCCAGTTGGTCGGGATTCGTGATTTTTCATCAATAACTCGTTATTTTGTTCAGCAACGAGAAGACATGAGATAAGTTCAGAATATTTTGCAAAACCCTTCTCTCGATATTGCTGCTGCAGGAGCATATTCAAGACATGAAAAGTGGAAAATGTCTTCTCTAACATATCAACATCAGTAATCTTTTCTCCGCATAATTTTAATTTTGAACTAATTCTGAAGAGTGCGGAATTATATTCACTTACTGATTTAAAGTCCTGCAACCTCAGGTGCATCCAATCATAACGAGCTTTAGGAAGAATAACTGTTTTTTGATGATCGTACCTTTCTTTCAAACCTTGCCATAGAACGTAGGGATTTTTTATTGTAAGATACTCCATTTTCAATCCCTCGTGAAGATGATGGCGAAGGAAGATCAAGGCTTTTGCTTTTTCTTGATTTGATGCATCATTTCCTTCTTTAATTGTTTCTCCAAGATTCATAAAATCTAAATGGATCTCAGCGTCAAGGACCCATGACAAGTAGTTATTTCCATTAATATCCAGGGCCGCAAATTCTAGCTTTGTCAGGTTTTCCATAATAACACTATCAAAAAATAATAATATATTCATATTAGAAATTTAACATAAACCAAATGCGTAAAAATGGCTTACCTATAAGACTTACCTTTAGCGGGAAAAATGACAGAGTCTCGTGCTGATAACGTGTTGTAAAATTGAGAGGCGAAACCGGGCATCAAAACTTTACCAAAACATATAATAATAATAATAATAATAATAATAATAATAATAATACTTTACCAAAACATATAATAATAATAATAATAATACTTTACCAAAACATATAATAATAATAATAATAATAATAATAATAATAATAATACAAGTGTTAGAATATAAAGGGAGTATATATATATATATTATAAACAAAAGAAAGTGGAGATTTATGGCAAATTAAAAACAGATGAAATTAGAGAAAATGAGAGAGAAAAAAGAAGATTGGAGAGATTTCTTTACCAATTGTCTCAATTTATTTATCCATCAAGAACCACTATATATAGGCAATTAGGAGAGCATGATGTGGTCCATTTGGACACCAATCTATGGTCTTTGTTGGACACATGGAAGACACTTTGGCTATGGATAAAATGCCACTTGGTATGGATATCAAATGGGCATGTGGAATGGGCATTTATATTTACAATATCAATATATATATGTAAAAGTTTTATTATTTTTATGCAATATAAATAATATAATAGTATTATTTTTACTGTGATTATTATTATTTAGAATTTAGTATATTATAATAGTTATAGTTATATGCATTTATTATTTTATGATATATATTGTTATGTAAATGTGCAATAGTGCATGATATGTTTTTTTTTCTAATTTCCTAATCTATGTTTTTTTTAGTTCATATTATGTTAATAATTTTATTCATTTCTATACATACCCTAAATGTTAATAACATCTAAAAACCTAAACTTTAAACCTTAAAACTCTAAAAGCACCCTAAAAATCTTAACATCTAAACCTTAATAACATCTAAAAACCTAAACCCTAAACAACTTAACATCTAACCCCTAAACCTTAAATCCTAAACCCTAAAAATCTTAACATCTAAATCCTAAAACCCTAAAAATCTTAACATCTAAACCCTAAATCCCTACAACCCTAAACTCTAAACCCTAAAATCCCTATACCCAAACCCCAAACCCCAAACCATAAACCCTAAAAATCTTAACATCTAAACTCCTAAATTCCAAATCCTAAACCCTAAAAATCTTAACATCTAAACCCTAAAATCTTAAATCCCTAAAATCCTAAACCCTAAGGGGGTGTTTGGTTTCCTGTTTTGGAAATGAGGAGTATGAGTTTGTTTAAACAAATCCATATTTGGTTGGCAGTTTTGTTAACCCAGGTTTGCTACAGTACATTACCTTACTTACCAGGTTTGCTACAGTACTTTATTCATACTCCCCAAGTTTGCTACAGTACATATTTTATCTTTAATTATGCTTTTAAAATGCACTAAATTTTTAATAAAAATATATTAGTTAAATAAAAATAATTAACTAATGATAACTTTATAATAAATAAATAAATAAATTTAGTTCAGATTTAAAATAGTAATAATTAATTCATAAACCGATATATCGGCTTTGTTATACTTTATGTTTTAGAGCAATTATAATGATAAATTTATAAGAATGAATTTCTTTGTATTTTGTTCCTACATTGATAAATATTAGGAAAAAAACAATTACAAAACTAACTAAATATTTGTTTTACAAAATAATTATTCAAAAAGTGTTCAGATTAACAATAATATTAAAAAATAAATTATTCATTTACAAAGTAATAGTTCATAATTTATAAGAAACTTATTATTATATTTTAAATTTTTTATTAACATATAAATTATAATCAAAATTATTTTATTATAAATCCCAAACCACACACGTTATATAAACCTAAATTTAATACGTCAATTTCCATTTGATAAAAAAAAAGTCCATTTCTCTAAATCCACAAGTTTCCTAAACTCCTTTTCTTGTGAAAATGTAAAAATCATGTTATCATAGTCAATTAAAGACATAATATTTGTAAAATTAATTAATTAAATTATTTTGGTTAGTGTATCTTGAAGTTAATAGCTTTTAAAATAATATTATTTAAAATACTTTAACTTTATAACCTTATGTATTAGTTAAATATAGAAAGTTAGGTTCAATAGTAATTTTGATGATAAGTAGTAAATAACTTTTCTTAGCACAACAAGTTATAAATCATTAAATAAATAATTGATAACGTTTTCTTTATGGTTAATTTTATGTTGGATATATTTGCATAAAAAATTTTGTTTATATTTGTTCATACTTTGGTAAATAGTCTGAAAATATTTTCATGAACAATTAAATATTTATTCTATAAAATAAGTATTGGAAGAAAATCGAGTGGACAAATGTATTAAAAATATTTTATTTATTATTAAAAATACTCTCTAATTTCATCATAAAAGTTACATTTTATAAATAATTTAATATATAATTTTTATTACTTTAATTAAATAATTTCTATTATTTATACAAATTTTAAATGTACCAACCAAATACACTTTTAATAAACTTAGGTTTAACAAATTAGAATTCAAACACAGACTTAATAAACCAAGACTTGACACCATCCAAACACTGGTTTAACAAATCCAGACTTAACAAACCTACTTTCTGTACCATCTAAACACAGACTTAACAAACCTAGACTTAACAACCCCTGACTTAATAAACCCAAGCTTAACAAACCACCCAAACCAGTGAACCACCAAACGACCCTAAAAATCTTAACATCTAAACCCTAAACTCTAAATCCCTAAAACCGTAAATCCTAAACCCTAAAAATCTTAACATCTAACCCCTAAATCCCTAAAACCCCTATACCCAAACTCCAAATCCTAAACCCCAAAAATCTTAACATCTAAACCCCTAAACTCCAAACCCTAAACCCTAAAAATCTAAACATCTAAACCCCTAAACTCCAAACCTTAAATGCTAAAAATCTGAACATCTAAACCGTAAAACCCTCAAATGAGTACTAGTCGTGATATTGAACTCGACACATTTATGGATGAGTTGTGTAATGGGCTGTCGATAGATAAAAATAAAGGGGTAGAGGTCATTTTTAGATACAGGAGTATAGGGATAACATGGTGTACTTTCTAGGATCCTATCTCATTATGATGATAGTGATGGGCAAGTAATTAAACTTGATGTCGAGGATGAAGTTCCTTCTTTTTTTACTGATTTAGATATGGATGTTATTGATTCTATGCTTGATATGGGTATTGAGAAAGAAATCAAAGGATCCAATTCATTGCTCAAAGGGATGATTTTTGAGTCGAAGATTGATTTAAAAAATGATGTAAAGAGCTACCTCCATTCTTTGACATCAACATTTTGATGTAATCGAGTCAACTCAGAAAGTTTGTGCAGCCAAGTGTAAAAGGTATGTGATGCGAGCTTGTCGAGGGCTCGTCAAATTAAAATTTATAAACCGATCCTAAGCTATTTGTAGCATTGAGTGGACCGGGTCGATCTCAGGGAACCGAATATTAATTTCTCAAGTTAAATTTGCAAAGGAGAAAGCAATTAAAAAGGGGGGTTTTGTATTTTTATGAATAAAATAAAACATAAACAATAAAGATAGAGATAGATCAAATCTTACCAAAATTCAATCCAAAAGTACGGTTCTACTCAATTGCAAAAATTGATCATAGGCATTCAAAATATTTAAACTTAACAATGCAAGCACTTGGTCAACTTATTAGGAAACCCCAAAAAGTAGCAAATTCCCTAAGGTCATTAACTCTAACAAACGTCAAGTTAATGCTAATTACCTAAACAATTTTGACGAAACCGCTCCAAATTATTTAGATAAAGGCATTAAGTGCTTTGGAAGGACCAAGACAACAAATTAGGTGAAATAACTTTAATCTAATTAAGATGCTCCTTTAATTCCTAGAATTAAACATGCAAGCCATGTAATATGGAAACCCACAAACATACACATGTGATAATTCTAATGCTACCGATTCATTCAACATGACAATTACGGATCATGATCGTGATTAGCAATAAAGCATGTAAAGAGATTAAGGCGTCAATTTAATCAAAATACATACTTATAAAATTAACACGGGAATTAAAGAACACTTGCAATTGAAAGAAAACTACGTTAAGGTTCAAACCTCACAATATTGCAATTGATTACAACCGACCTCTGAATTGGGAACGCGAAGTTTAGCCGAGCATCGTGATAAAATTTGATACCATTATTGTCTAAGGAGAAAAGAGAAACGGAGTCTAAAAACTCTCTAAAAACGTCTAGGCCAAAGGGCCAAAAAAAAGATCCCCCTTGCTGTCCATAAGAAGGCTTAAATAGCCTTTAAGTAGACAACTTACACAAGTAAGAAACCCTAAATTCTAGAAAGATGTTTTCCCAAAACAATTAGGGAATAATATTTAAAATAAAATAAAATAAATTAAATAATGTTCTCTCTTGTAAAATGCTAGAAAATACATCTAAAACTCGAAAATCCTTCCCTAAATTCTTAAAACAAACATAGAATGTTGCAAATAAGGAAAGTTTCTGGATTGCGCAGTCTTCATTATTTTGCCCATAACTTCTTCTCCAAAGCTTGGATCAACGTGATATTTATATGATTGGAAAGATCATTCCGAGATCTTTAAAATGATATCTAATTTGAATATGTTCCAAAACGTGAGCAGCAAGATAATGGGAACGGAAGTTGGCACAAAATATTCTCGGGTACAACAGTTTTCCAGCAGGAGCAGTAATCACTCAAAATTCCATAACTTTCATAATACTTATTGGAATGCAATGAGTCTTATACCGTTAGAAAGATAATTCAATAAGCTTCGATTTGATACCAAATTTGAATATATTTTCATCTCGAAATATCATGATATGACCGGTCAAATTTGGTATAGAAATTCAGTTGCTCGAATCACCTCCAATTTGGTCCGAATTAATTCTGAAATGGTGCAAACTCTTCAAAACACGTGAATTGTTCGAATCCCTAAAAAATAATAATAAAACACATAAAATCATTCTAATTAACAAGAAATAAGTGTAATTAAATAGGACTTTATAGGTCCTATCAGTATGACAATGGTTGTATGTGACGACTTCGTGCTTCTTACTTTAAATGACATGTAGATTTGAAATTACGCAATACAATGGCCCCCACTCCTGCATTTATACAAGGTTGAGTCAAGACCATAGTCAACTAGACTCCAACCTCATTGCATCTGAGGTGCATAACATCGTTAAGACTGAATTGTTTGTAACTGTACGCACATTACAGGCAATCATATTGAAACAATATGGATATGATGTCAATTATTCCAAAGTATAGAATAGTAAAAGAAAAGCTATTGTTAATATCTTTGGAGATTGGGAAGAGTCATACGTGTTGCTACCAAAGTGGACCAACGTACTAGAAATGACTAACCTCGGTTCAAAAATTTTGTGGAAGCTTCAAAAGGTGGAAGGGAGCAACAAGGAAGTCATATTCCACAGTGTTTTTTGGGCATTCGAATTTGTTATTGAGGGATTCAAGCATTGCAAACCTCTGCTTTAGATAGACGGTACCTACTTATGTGGAAAGTATAAGAGAAAACTGTTGATAGCTAACGTTTTTTACACGAATGGTCGTATATACCTTGTTGCTTATGCGATTGTATCAGAGGAAAGCGCTAATACATGGGGCTAGTTTTTGCGCACCCTATGGACAGAGGTCGTGCATGAAAGGGAGGGAATGTGTCTAATTTCAGATAGGGATAAGGATATTATATCTACAATTTGAGACCTAAATAACGGTTTGGGAGATGCACATCACCGATTCTATTTATGACATATCACAAGTAATTTTAACCAAAAGTACAAGGATAAATTCTTAAAGAATTTGGTGTATTGCGTAGGCTCGAAGTTTCGGGTTCGAAAGTATGGACTATGCATGCTTGAGCTTGAGGTAGTCAACAAAGAGTGCATGAGATTCTTCAACTCCTAGGATCCTACTCAATGGACACACATGATGGTGGTCATTGCACTACTACAAATTTGGCCTTTATGGACGGCTAAAAAATTTCAACTATCACTTCTATTGACATTTTTTGGCCGTCAATAATGGCAATGTCAACATATATAAAACGTCAACATATCTAGTTTAGTTGACATCCAATGCACGTCAACAATTATGTCTTTGTTGACGTATTTCGAACATTAACTATATGAATGTTGACATGTATTAGCCATCAACTATAACCTAAATCTATCAAGAATAACATCTTTATTGACGTTTTTGGGCTGTCAACGTAGGGTATAGTTGATGTTTTTCTACCGTCAACATTCATACAAAAATATCAATAATACCCCTTTTATTGAAATGCGTTGGCCATCAATATAAACCTTTCTTGACGTGTTTTAGCCATCATCGATAATTATAGTTGACGTTGCGTGCTGTCAAATATGACATATTTGTTGACGGACATAATTCATCAATTATAATGGTTTTGATATCATTTATAACCGTTAACTATACATATTTGAAAAAAAAAATATGGATATTTTTCACCCTTCCTCTATAACCTGCATTTATGCATACAAATCTATCAAATTTGCATTTTCACAACTAGCTAGCAATTATTAACTTGCATTTCACACAAAACTAGCTAACAATTCAATACTACAGGCCAACAACTATACTTGTTATTCATCTGGCTATGAGGATTTATTCCATCAGTTGATAGAGCAAGACGAAGGTTCCTCTCTTCACTTCCAAAATCAAGCCATAAAGGATTGATCCATTTTCAAGATAGAGTATCCGACAGGATGTCGTAACTTTCCATCCACTAATCTTTTGTTAGCATGCCAAGTTAAATCATTCGAAAGTAACATATTATTGAACATCCTTTGAAATCGTGGAATTGGTGGAAAATACCATACAACTTTAGCAGACACTCCTTCTTTTACTTCCAACAAATTCTTACGCTTCATCCACCTTGACTCATTATAGTGAGGACAATTAGATGCATCAACATATTCTTTCCTATATAGGCAACAGTTGTTGGGACATGCATGAATTTTCTCATATGTCATTCCTAAAGTTACTAGAGTCTTCTTTGCTTCATACGTAGATGTTGGCAATTCATTATTTTCAGGTAATATATCTTTCAATAAGGTCAACAACTATGTATAGCCAGTATCACTCCACTCAAATCTGGCTTTTAAGCGATACAATTTGACTAATGTACCTAACTTAGTTAATCTCCTACATCCTGGGTATAGAGGTTTTTTAGCATCTGCAAGCAGTTTCTTAAAATTTTTGGATCATCTTCACAATGTTGCTGTGCAGTTTCAACCATCTCAACAATATTATCATCAGAGTTCTCTTCATACACTTGTTCATTAATGCTATAATCCAAATTTTGCTCTACATTATTTCTAGAATAGCTAGTAATGGTTTCTCTGTACCAAATCCAATTATCATATATTTGGTCGATACCATATGCAACTAAGTGGTTCCTGACTTCATTAGGGTTTAGAATCTTCAAATTTATACACTTAACACATGAACATCGTGTAGAAGTTTTACCACTATGTCCACATGCAAACTCAATAGAAGTTTCAACACCTTCTTCATACTCTTTGGATAATCTATCTTTTCGACATCCATAATTTATCCATTATGTTATAACCTAATCAAATAAAGTCAATAGATAAGTTTCAATTAATATAAATAAACCAGCCTCAAAATATAAAACACATTGAAATTATGAGATAGATCACAAAACACATTTGCTTATGTGAAATGATCACCTAACACAAATATTTTACAAGTCATCCACCATTGAGAATTTAACTCAACAATCATTAGGGTGTCCTATGTTTTTGTCAACCACAACAACTGTAATGCCCAACTTATTTAAGGGCGTTACTTTCAAAATTTTGGAGATTAAGTTGAATTTAATTTTCAAATATGTATTTTGAAATTGGGGATTAATTTGAAAATTTGAGAGTTAAAAAGGGGCGAAATTGGAAGGAAAAGTTTGGTCAAAGGGCATTTTTGGAATTAAAAGAAAACAAATAAACAAACATTTTTTTCTTTCTCCTTATCTTCTTCTTCTTCCTCCCTCATTTTGCTTTCTCACTCCCTGAATACCCATACTCATACCCATTTTCCTCTCTTTCTTTTTCTTCTTCTCTCTCTCTCCCTTTCCCCGATTCACGAAATCGCCCCCTTCTCCGTGCGTTTTCTCCCTCGTCGAACAACATCATCCACAACCGCAGCTCGTCAAATTCATGTGGTTTAGTTTCGCTGCAAGCAGCATTGTGCCTCACCACCGCAGATCTGCACCGATCCATCCGCTGCCAACCTCGAGTGGTGGCGTCGCTACTTGTTTTGCCGTTGTGTCGCTAGCTGTAGCCTTTTTCTCTCCTTCTCGGTTTGCATAGATAGCATGGGGTGTCATTTTGGGGTCAAATTCTGGCGAACCCGACGTTGTACAACTTTGTTTGGTTCCGATTCGAAGTAGGTAAGTATGCGAATGTTGATTCGAAGTGATTTATGGGTAGTAGAACTAAATTGAAGGATGGAATTAGTGATTTGAAACTAACCCATTGATTGTAGGATTTAATTTTAGGTTACCCATCGTAATTAAGGGCCGTTGGAGCAAAATTGGATCCTTTAAGCTATTGTCTAGTTTTTACTAGCATGGTGTGGGGTAAGATTTATTTGGGTTTGGTAATTTTCTACACATTTGAGGCTAGGATTGAAGTTGGAGTTAATTGGCACATGTTTTAGGAGTTTTGTTGAGTTTAGGAGCTGTTTTGATGTTTTAAAACTTACCCATAGCATGTTGCGCTTTGTTCAAGGTTTACCCATTGTGTTAGGAGGCCGAGTTGTCGAGTTTGGACCAATTTGACATCAATTTCAGCAAGCAAGGTGTTGTTTTGGGACTTTGTTTGGCGTTTTAGGATCACGTATTCAAGTTTCGGGCTACCTTGAATCTTGGAGTAATTTGTAAGTAGTCATTTGGATTTATAAACTCCTTTAAGTTTTTATTTAAATTTGATGTATGTTTGATAATTTGGGAATTGTGAAAGTATGCTTAAAAATCATGTTTATGAAGCATCTAATGGGAAGTGATCTGTTCAAATGTGGTTTCGAGCTAAAATGGCCTAAGTTGTGGCTAAAATTGGAAATAGGGGCTTAAAGTATCAAGTGATTGCAGTTAGCATGTGTAGGATCATAATGAGTCTTTTTGCTCGAGGTTGTGATTGGATGCCTGTGAATATGCTTTCTTTTTAATATGTGCCAGTACATAGTATTTTCAGGAATTCAATGATTGAATTGAGTGGGTGGCTATAGTCGTGGTTGATAATGTAGTATTCGAGGGGTCTCGGTCATATGTGTTATTTCTGGAATTAACTTATTAGCGCTTGGTTATTGGAATGAGCCTTGGAATACCTAAATGGCTATGACTGTAGTTTTACTGAAAGCATGAAAGTATTGGATATTTGATGAACCTGAATGATCATGAGTGGTTAAGTAGGGTCTACATGTGTTGTTAGGGTGTTTAATTAAGTATAGGTTGTTTGAAACGCTTGAGTGGTTAGCTGAGGGTTAGCTTTCTCGGGATGTGGATGAGTTGACTGTGTGTAGGGCGTTGGAGTTGTTGGTTTGAGTTAGTGGCTGAATTAGAACACCTTAAGGGTATGCAGTGATCAATGGTCACCGTCTGTGTTTCGTGTGTTCAGAATGGGTAGATAACTGGCATGTATAACGAGTTTTAGACGGGTCTAAATATGAGTGGAAGGTTATTGGTCATCTTGATTTCTAGCTTGTTTAGGGGACTAAATTCTAGATTAAAGGAATGGAGGGCTATATGCCGCTAGCACATTTTTGGGCTACAATTATGTAAAGTTATAGTTTAGGAATGCTGGTACATCAGCATAAATCCATACTCGAGATTTGTGTTCGTGACAACTTTATGTTCAAGCCTTGGTATAAGTGTGATTGGAACATAATTACCTAAATGCTTAAGTAGCTTGTGGGCTTGAATAAGCAGGAGGTGTAATCGGTAATTTGTGCTTTGCTTGAATAGGTATGAGGTTTTGGTGATGAGGGATTTTTGCTCTGAACTTATGGTTCGAGCCTTGCCTACCTAAGCATGCGTGGTGTTGAGTTTGTGTTTGTGATTATGCACAAGATTTATGGGTTGATGTGAGAATGAGGTTTGTGATCTCTTAGGTGGTATATCCCTTGACGATTTAAGTGTGTTGTGGCTAGGCAAGAGCCTGTGAGGCTAGTGCCACTTACGTTTCCCCATGCGAGCATGTATTCCTATGAGGTGGAGACAAAGAGGTCAGAGTGAGGCAAAGTGATGTTGATGCCTGCATAGGGGCGATGTCCCCAGAGTGATGAGAGGGATGTTGATGCTAGCATAGGGGCGAGTCCCTAGAGTAATAAGAGTAATGTTGATTTTGAAGGGAATAATCAAATTAAACTTACAGTGGAAGCGTTGGAATCGACTTTGATTTTATTTTAGAATTAAACAAAAAAAACATTTTAGGCTAAGCAAAACATACATTTGAGATAAATATGGAGATATTTATGGCGAATCTTTATCTCCTCCATAAAATCTTCCTAGCTATGACTCGAACACAGGACAAAGGTTTGTGGGAGCCTCTTGAAAGAAAATCCACAAGGGATTGGAGAGGAAGAGGTCTAGAGAGAATTCTCTAATTCTCTATTGAAGAGATATGTTTTATGTCTAATGGCTCAACCCAAGGATCCTATTTATAGAGACAAAGGAAATTTTTTTGCCATAATTAAAATATTATATTTTAATATCTAATATATTAAAATATATCTTATATTTATTTGAATCTCATTCAAATCTCTTACGATATTTATTTATTTGAATCTTATTCAAATTCTATAAATATATTTTATTTAATGTATCTAATATACATTTATTATTTTAATATTTAATGTATCAAATACAATAAATATATTTTCCTCTTATATATTTAATATATCTAATATATTAAATATTAATTTGAACATTTCAAATTTGCTTTCAACTAAATTGATCTTTTAATGTTACTATGAGCTAGCAAGGGGACCTTATGGACCTACAGATTATAAGCTCCAATGATACAAAATTAATTAATTAAACTCTTTAATTAATTAATTTTCATTTATTAACTATAGGTCACTCCACTATAGACCTAGAGTTGCACTCTTATGCACTGTAGGACAAGTTGTGTCCATAACTATAATCATTACATGCAAGTTGATCCTTCACGAGTTGTTCGTAATTACAGCTTGGTCAAAAGTCCGTTTTACCTCTATAATTACAACTTGCACCTTAAGTACCACTGATCCTCTAATGAACAATCTGTTTATAATCTAATTATAAACTAAGTTCCTCTTGAGCCAATGAGAGGGTGGGGCCCCATTTTTCAAGTCCCGAAATCAGCACTAAAGGGAACTACTCATCTATGTATCCTATATGGGAAGGAGTGAATTCCATCTTGTGAGATTATGTTCCCAACTCCCTATTTGGTCAAGTCTGCAAAATGGTAGGCATATTGAATCGGCTACAAAAGCCACTCTCACCCATGCAAATCGAAGGACAAGCCCTCATAGGTAGAAGTTCATAAGTCACTCAGGATATCCGATGAGAGTCGATTTCATTTGGTGAGTGTTGTTCCAGTCTGGCATGGGTTCGATACATGGGTGAGTGTTGTTTTTCTCAAAGTTTCGTGATGATTTTGGGTTGTGGTTGAGCCTAGTCTTGGGGAGGGGGGAAGGAACCGACCCGACTCGAAATGGTTCGGTTCAAACTTGACCTGGGTCCGGTCAAGTTGATTTTGCACCAAAGGAAGAATTCTTATCTAGAGAGCTCATTGAAGAAATTTCTTATGATTGTAGAACAACGAGGAAGCATCAGAGTTATTTCTACGGTTAAAAGCAAAGCAAGATATTGCTTGGTTCCAGTCCAAAGAATAAGGTGTTGTACAAAACAGAGAACCAGTCGAAGGATTCACAAGAAGGTAAGGTTGAAGAAGAAGATAGTAGAAGGAAGAAGAAGAAGAGAAACCTTCATGAAGCATTGGATCCTTACAGATCTAGAGGGCTGAGTTGTGTGACTTGTATTATTTCTTATCTTCTTTATTCTATTTGTGGATCATGAACCCATATGTTATCATGTATGATTCCAACCCAGTAATGGGCTAAATTATATGAGGCATGCTCACAATGAATTGGTTAAGTATTTGCATTTTTTTAAAAAAATTAAAGCAAGTTTTACATCTATTGAACTTTTCGATTTCTGTTTGGGTGTTTTTTGTTCTAAAGTGTTCTTTTCCAATTTACCATCTGTTAAGAAACACCTGCATCGAAATGGTAAGGGTGTGTGGAAAGACAGAACAAAGTGAGGGAACGTTTCTTCCTGATTCACTTTAGACATAAGGGAGTCACTCATAGGGTATAAGAAGAGTTTTGGGCTTATTCTTCTATAATGCTTTTCAGTATTGAGTAAAATCTTCCTTGATTCGATGATCATTAGATTGAAACTTGTGTTAGTGTGAGGGTGTGAATGTATAGCTAGGGTAGTCAAGCCCGTTCCTCTCTTTTGGTTATTTAGTTTTTGTTGCCAATCGTAAGAATTGCTTCACTGCTTCCCTTGATTGTTTATGTTGTTAGGGTCATTTTATGTTATTGCTTATTCAACCAAAACATCATTTGTGTTACCTTGTTTCGACTCTGTGGCTCATTGATAGTTGTTTGTTAAGAAAAACTTTTCCTTGTGGGATTCAATCCTAGAGTACTCTCATTGTATTACTTGTTAGAACGTAGTGTATACTTGTGCTAGCGTCCTAAATGGCAGAATTCTGTGTGGATTGCACATTTTTTAGTTATTATTTATGAAGTTTTGGCACAAAATTAGCATTCATTTTACACTTAACACAAACGCCATGAACAACCATGAACAAAGACATAAGACCTAAAGACTGAAATTAACTTAAATCCTCCTAAATAATCGAAGAACTGAAGATCGAAATTAATTTAAATCCTTCTGAGCAACTTAAATCCTTCTAGAAGAGTGGAAGACCTTGAAGAATTCGAAGATTAAAACTTCCTTGAGTTTGTGAGAGAAAGAATCAAAAGACCATACGGTATAGATCATTGTACTCCACTATACTACCAAAAAAATAATACAAATCAAAAGTTTTATTCTGCAAATTAAATTTCTCCAAAAATTTTGTCGAACAGTTTGTTTCTAAATTTTTTACTTAATTTTGAGAATGTTTCTTAAATTTGAGAATTGACAAATGGAAAATGTTACCAATTATAACGTGTTTCTCAAAAATTGGAAATGTGAAACAATAACATTACCAAATAACTCCTTAGTTTCTTGTTGTCCCTAGATTTTTAAAACTATAAGCTTAAGCATTATTTGATCATCTTTTACTTATGAATGAATGATATTAAATACAAAATAGATTAAATTTAACATAATAATTTTAAAATGTTTTATTTTTTAAAAATATTCTTCATGCAAAACTTAATAATTTCTAATATAAAATTTGAAAAACAAAAACTAAGAAATGGACCAAATGGTTATGTTTATGTTTCTTTTTTTCAATGGAAAAAGAAAACATAATGAATAAGAAGCCAATACCAAACAATTTTCTTTCTTAAAAAACAAAAAACAAGGAACAGGAAAACCAGAAACAAGAAACATCAAATGAGAACATTACTAAAGGGATTCTTGTAATTCGTTTTCGTTGTTTTTAAATAGTCTATCCACGTCTAATGCCTCTCTAATTACTCTTATTAATCTGAAGAGAAGATGGAACAGAAAATGTTCCTTGTAATGGTAAGGTTATTTTGCTGATTCTTTTATTCCTCGATACTTTGTTTCAGGCACGAAGTCTCATATTTCTGAATCGGTTCTGCAGCAGATTAGAATACTGAATTACCTGGATTTGGAGCTTCTTAAGTATACTCGGAATAGCTTTTTAATGAAACGAGTGTAACTGATGGGGAATCTTGATACGAAAGTGAGTCTTTTCTGTTCTTTTTTCTGTTACATGTGAGTAATTTTTATTATTCATTTAGGGCCTGTTTGGTATCGTTTTTAGTTTCTTGTTATTTGTTTTCTTGTTTCTCATTTCCTTTTTTTTAATAAAGAAAAACATAACTACATTTGGTAATTGCTTATTGTTTCTTGTTCGTTCTTTTTTTTTTAATAAACATGTTTACTAATCATTTTTTGTCCTGTGAAATTTAAGATAAAAAATATAAATTCTGTATGAAGATTAGTTTTTAAAATTAAATATCCAAAATTTGTATGTTTTATATATTTTAAGATATTTATTATGCAATTTTATAAGTATAGAATAATGCTTTTGTTTATATTTTTAGAAAAGACTGAACATAGAAACAAGAAACTCGATTTTGTTGTTTCTAAAACTTCCACACAATTTTGAAAACATTTCTGAAAAATGAAAGAAGCAGAGAAACATTTACCAAACGCATTTGTTTGTGATCAATTGGAAACAAGAAACAGGAAACGAGGAATGGTTTGATCGAACCCCTTGAATTTCTCTTTTGAAATGTTTCCTCTCCTCTCAGCTTTTGCAAATACACCATCTGATAGGCAGTCACACAGAAATGTAGCCTCTGTGCATGAACAATTTTCACATTTTTACATTCCACAAACATGAAACGCAGCAGATGATCAACTAAGTAAAAGTTATATTATGATTTCTCATGCAACATTCTTTCATTAGCAATGCTTTTTATCTTACTCCGTGTTCTCTTTCTATTCACAAATGCTCGGAGAAGAGTAACTACAGTTAAAGGTATAATTGCTGATTTAGTTCATATTCGTAGTGACTAAGCTAGATCTTTTTGGATTTTTTTTTAGATGAAAATTCATACTTTCATAGAGAAAATGAAAGAACATATGAGCACGCCATTAGGAAGGGAAAAAAAAAACTAGCCCGAGCCAAAGGGAGCCAAGCCAAAAGGCTAAAGCCTCTTCAAAAAAGGGCTCCAACTGTTCAAATTAAGAAATAAAGGATAATTACAAAAATCTCTAGTTATAGATGCCGAAAAGAACGGTGTTGTGAAGCTCAATGAAGACGTGGTTTGACGTATGAGGATATTGCCCATCAGTCGTGTTAAAGGAATTATTTAATCATTCTGCTTGCTTACCAGAAGCTCAATTTGTGTCCCCTGATTTTGATATAGTTTATGCTTTTCATCATGTGGCTTGAAAGGGTTCTTGAGATCTTCTATAGGATGCTTCATAAAAGGAAAATCTCTTTTCATTATTCTTATATTTCATGAACTTTAATTTTAACTTCTAATATATACCTTGTAAAAAAGGGATAATTCCTTCCGAATTTGTCTCCCTAATGCAAGTTTGGGAATAAATATTTGTTTGTATTCAAGACTTACCCTTTTGATGATAATCTTTTTTTGTAAATCTTTTACCATTTCATCTTTTCTGCATATACATGTGATTCAAATTTTAAGAAATAAATAAAATAACAATTCACATGTAAGTAAAATAGTTCTTCAATCTCTAAGGGGCTGTTTGGCGCGCTGGTTTAGAATAAAAAACCCTGAAAATTCTTGGCTGGAATCAGAAACCCTGGGGTTCCTGATTACTGTGTTTGGGGTGCAGGGTTGGGTTTGACTGGTTTGCTAAAACCTGTGTTTGGGGTGTAGGGTTGGGTTGGGCTGGGCTGGGTTTGTTTAGGCTGTTTTTTTAAATAATTTTTTTAGGGTTTTTTTTTCAGATCCATTTTTTTTACGTGATAATTGTTTACTGAATTGCATATCAATATTTTAACCAATTATGTGGATCAATTGTTTCAAGCATAGTTAATTATGAATGTGTAGTTTGTACAAGTATCTCATTCACTCCATTCATGATGATGTAAAATTAAATAACATTAGAAAGGACATATATTTTAAATAATTAATACGTGGGAAAGAAGAATGATGTTGCTGGAGTAAAGGAAATTCATAATGTAAATGAAGGTATGAAGTTCATAATATCATAATACATAAGCTGAAAGGAATGAAGAAAAGAAATAACAATAGTTGTCCAAAACACAAACTGAATTAAAACTAAGTAGTAGCTGAAGGTGATGAAGGCATCGAGTTGTCGTCCATGGAGGGTTGGGTTCCAGGTGTTCTCCCTTACACTTCCAGACAGTAATCATACTTCCAATCTAGGGAGAATGCAAAGAACGGATGGGTATGAATCTTAGGACAAATAAGAAAGCATGATATGCTCCATTTCCCAATGTTGATAGTCTTGCTCAGCTTTTCTTTCTCCCTTTTCATAGCTTCCTTCCTTTTCCAGCCTCCTTTCTCCATCCAAAGTGTCTCATCTAAATACCTCATTTGAAGCCTTGAATTCAGGGTTGGTTGGACAATTCTAATACATAGGTGGACAACTCAATTAATGAATTTTCTTGCACGTGTGAATTTTCTTGGAAGTCTATCTAAGAAATTAGGGAATCTAAAACTCTATTTACAAAGTATTGATAAACATATTTTTGGAACTCTATTTAAAAATAAAATAAAATATTGGAGGTCTATTTAAGAAATTGTGGAATTTAAACAAAATTTCGCACCGTATTTTGAAATATATTTCAAGGATAAATGAGTTATAAAATTCGAATTATATTTTGAGAAATTAAAATATTAGAAACTCTATTTTGCACAGTATTTTGAAACATATTTCAAATATATTGGGTTAAAAATTTGTTTAGTAGCCATTTTTAGTTTTATTTTAACCTTTTAAAAAATTGACTACGTGGTTGAGTCGCTGGGGTGATCGTTGGAGTGGTTGTTGGGGTGATCAGGTTGATGGGGTGGTTGGGTTGCCGAGGTGGTCGCCGATGGTGTTGCACGGTGGTCAGGTCGTCGGAGTGGTCGTTGGGTGGTTGTCGACAGTAGTTGTTGGGTGGTCGGGTGGCTGGAGTGGTCATATGATTGGTTAGGTTGTCCGAGTGGTCGTTGGGTGGTTATCTGGTGGTCGAGTCATTAGAGTCATTGTCAGAGTGGTCATTAGGGTGGTCGGGTTGCTAGGTGGTCGAGTCTCCAGGGTGGTCACTAGAGTGGTCACCAAGTGGTTGTCAACGGTGGTTTTGGGTGGTTGAGTTTGTCAGGTTGTCGAGGTAATCGCCGAAGTAGTCATCGGGGTGGTCGAGTTACTGGGGTGGTCGGGTCATTAGAGTGGTCACTAGGTGGTTGTCGGCGGCGGTTGTTAGGTGGTTGGGTTGTCGAAGTGGTTGTCAGATGGTCATTGGCGGTGGTTCGGGTAAGTCGGTTGTTAGGGTGGTTGGGTCATCGAGGTGTCAAGTTGTTGGGGTGGTTAGGTCGCAAGGGTGGTCGTCAGATTGGTCTCTAGAGTTCTCATCTCAGTGGTCGCCGGAGGTAGTCATCAGTGGTCGTCGGATCGCCGGTGCGGTCGTCGGAGTTGTCACCGAGTTGTCACTGGTATTGTTGTCGAAGTGGTTGTCAAAAATGAAAAATGACAAGTGGAAGAAGAAAACAGGCAGAAACCCATGGGGTTGCACTGTTGTAACCCATGGGGTTGTGTTTCAAAACCAAGGGTTTTGAACACCTTATGCCAAACATGGTTTTGGGTTTGGAACCCAAACCCATTCCAACCCAAACCCATGGGCCAAACGCCCCCTAAATGGATAGAGAGAGGGAGGGGTTCCTAGAGCCTCCCCACTCAAAACAAATTATTGTGTTATGGGTAATTTGGACTTAATCAAATACTCATAAACAAGATAAAAGTCAAAATGATAAGAGCCCAAAAGAGAAATAGACTCAAAGGAACTCTACAGACCTAGATTAACCTCTTTAAATTCAATTACTTAGACAGCGCCAAAATTAGTGTGAAATTCCATGAAATTTTCCCTGGCCAAATTTTGGTATCAACAGTTGGCTCCGTGTGACTGTGGGGACGAGAGTGCTCTTCTAATCCTTATCCGAAAAGGAATATGGAAAAGTCTTTTGGTAAAAGACATGGAATTTCATACCTATAGTCAGAAACCAAACAAAGGGGAACCCTAGGCTAGAATGAACAAGAAATGCAAAGAATGAAGATATGAGGGCTTAGATCGGATCAATAAGAAAAAAAAAAGAAAAAAATTTTGAATACCAAGATTGTTAGGCGCAATTACAGTTGAAGCAAATTTTGGAGTCTTAACTCGAAGATCTCTGAAAAATAGCAAAATACAATATAAGTTTTATTCAAAC
Organism: Trichosanthes truncata; assembly: GCA_033996785.1. Taxonomy (NCBI): domain Eukaryota; kingdom Viridiplantae; phylum Streptophyta; class Magnoliopsida; order Cucurbitales; family Cucurbitaceae; genus Trichosanthes; species Trichosanthes truncata. The sequence continues at coordinate 26,373,550 of JAWPNB010000004.1, read as the reverse complement.
TCATAATCTTCTAATGCAGCATTTAAATTCAATAGTCAATTTGCTCAAGACGCATGTTATTAACTAATAACCAAATGATGTATGACATAGTTCTTTTGCTATAGTTCTTTTGTCTTCTTCATAAATTAATATCTCCTTGCGTTCTGTATTTTAAAATTCACTAATTCTCATTAGTATCACAACAATAGTCCTTATACTCAAAAATATTTATTCTTTGAAACTGTAAAAAAATAAAGTTTCATATGGCTTAGTAATATGGTGGAAATAAATTGAACATCATAAATAACTAGGAATGCCATGAAATATCTGTGGAGAAATTTGTTGTGTGAAATTCCAGAGGTCTTGCAATTGCTTGTATGATATAAAAAATTATTTAAAATCAAACTACTTAATAAAATTCCATCTTTTTATTCCTCACATAAGTGATTGAATATATCTCATTAAGCTAAATCAATTTTTCATACGCATTGAATTGTCTAACTTTCAAATTATTGATAAAGCATTCTAGATTCCAACTAGCCACACCATCTCCAAGAATTTGATAATCATCTTTCTAGAGGAGATTTTACACCTAAAGAAACTTAGAGTCATCCCTCACGGGAGTTGACGAGCTATCTTAAGGATAATTCGAGACCTACCTTAGAGCACTTAAACCTAAAGAAGCCTACAACTTTGTCTGAATGCAAGGCATGATGAGTTATTCTAAGGATAATATGGGAACACCCCTAGAACAATGTTGATCGATTTCGCAAGTGCACGAATCGTTACAAGTAATATAGTGTTTGAATACAAAGTTCATTCTCCACAGGGACTGAAAGCTACCAATTACCAAATTCTCTAGCTTCAATTTTATCTAAGCATCGAATTATCAAAGATGGATGGAAAATTAAACTTGCTGGATGAATAAATGTGATTAAGATCTAAAATTGACAATGCAAAACATAGTATAAAACTTAATTGGTAAAAACTCTAGAGCAATGACTTCATCGAATACCTCCTCCTACTCTTTGTTCATTAATAGCCAATGTTTTCTTCTATTTCTAGGTTGTTGTCAAGCTCTACCCTATAGACTCAATATTCTTTCTCAAGCAATAACGATATTCATTGAAATGTAAATTGCCTATATCTCTATGACAATTCAAACAATTCAATTATTAAGCCTGTAGAACCTAAAATTGCGATAAAACCCACAAGGATATCTCTATCTCAAATGTAGATTAGGGAAAACACTTCAGTTCATCAATAATTTTTGGCTCTCAATCTCAAATCATGACATAGAAATAATGTAAAGAATGGCCAAATCTAAACATGCTTTAAGTGCATGCAGAAGAGTTTTCACAACCACAAATCAAATAGAAACATCATCTATTAACTAAGAAAGAGTAGGATTCGAGTACTCGATTACATCAAGCTCTAGAAAGAAAAACTCAGTTCATAATGTAAAACTTAACAAAACCAGTCAACAATGTCATTTGGGTCATTACAAACAGCAAAAGAGAAAGGAAAAGTGAAAAGAGAGACAAATCTAGATGATTAAACGAATAACCAAGCTTAGCTCTTGCTCCTTTTGGTTGCTCGATCCTCCAAGGCGGCGTATTCTCTTCTCCTCTAGTTTTTCTCCCTTTTATCTTTGTTTTCTGCCTCCCAAAACTCTAATTTTTTGACCCCCACAAATGATAAAAGATGCCCATTTAAACTTAGGGTAGTCGGCGTAGCGCTTAAGCGCTGGGGCTATAAACAAAGGCGTTAAAACATTCTCGAAGCGCCTAGGCGCTGTCATTCTGCCTTCCCGTACTGTCTGTGGCGCCTAGGCGCTGTAATTTTATTTATTTTTATATCTTTCATCTTGAAAAGCTTTGAACTTTGATCTTCAAAATGAAATCTTTGATTACCTATAAAAATGAAAGAAATGCAAGAATTAAAATTAAAAAATATGAAAACTAACTAAAATAAATCTAAACAAGATAGAATACATATATATAAAATGAACTTATCAAACAATGAAATCTAAGAAATCCCAAAGATTTGCTCAAGAGGGCATGATGGGTCATTCTAAAGAATATCCAGGACATAGAGCTTTTTCACCTACGGAAACCTAGAGTCAGCCCCACGAGGTTTGACGGGTGATTCTAAGGATAATTTAAAGCCTACCTTGAAACATTTAAACCTAAAAAAGCCCACAACTTTGTTTGAACGCGAGGCATGGTGAGTCATTTTAAGGATAATCTAGGAACTACCCCGAAGCAATCAAATTTAAGAAAGCCTAAAATCTACCCAAAATGGAATGATGGGTTACTCTAAAGAATCAATTGAGGCCTAGAGCATTTGAATTTGAGAAAAAGTCCAAAATTAGCCCTAGGGAATTGATGGGTCATTCTAAAACATATGTTGGAAAATTAAAGAAAAGCAGCCCACTAGGTAGGGGTGTTCACAGTTCAATTTTTTTCGATTTTAGCTAAATCTGAAGATCAAATCAAACCCTTCGGTTTGTAATAGACCTAAATTGAGAGAATCAAATTTTCCTTCGGTTTCGATTTCGGTTCGGTTTCAGTTTTAACCGAATTTGGGGATGTTCGAGTGTCTAATTATATTGTTTTATAGATCTATACTATTTGAGAGAGTGCAATAGAAAACGGTGGTAATTTTGTGATGAGCATCAATGGTGAATCAAATGGCCCTTCTATTCGAGTAAGAGACGGGAAATAGAGAAAGGGAGGGCGTGAGAATATGAGGAGGAGAGTGTGATCATAAAAATTTACCTTATAAGGCAATCAAAAGTGAAGAACAACAAGTGGTGAAGACCGACGATTTTGCTATTCTCTCTAAAATTCTTACCTATTATTCGAGTGTGAGGGGACAACCATGAAAAATAGAGAGAGGACATGATAATGCAAGGTAGTGTCTGGCAATATTTTTTAGAAAGATGAGAAAAAGGACACAAGAGTGGAACTGGAAGAAAAGTGAGTGTGTGGGGTGGAGAGATGAAGTCAGTGATTGGAGAGTGGAAAAGAAAAGAAGTTTAGGGTTTAGGTTATAAAGTTAGGGCTGAAAGTTTAGGTGGGTTGAAAATTGAGTGGGGTGAAAAATAGGTGGGCTTGGGAAGAGTTAGAGTGGACTGGAGAATAAGTAAGGTGAGCTTTAAATTATACTTCTAACTTTGTTTATAATAGAAGGTGTGGTTTGGTTATTTTCAGTTTTTTGAAGATCCAAATCGAAAGTCAAACCAATTTTTTTTCGATTTTTTAATATTACAAACCAAGAGAACCAAAATTTTCTAGAAAATCAGATCGGTCCAATTTAGTCTGGTTCCTCGGTTTTTGCAATTATCTGCACACCCCTACCACCAGGACCCCACGGACAATTCAAAAAGGCAAATTAAAGGGTTATACTCCAAAATTGAGCTTCATATGTCCGGCCAATAACTATTAAAAGTTAAACCATGGGTCCCAATTAGGGAATGGGGATTATGGGGATTAATGTTATGGGTAATTTTAGACTTAATCAAATACCCTGAAACAAAATAAAAGTCAAAATGATAGGAGCCTATAAGAGAAACAGACCGAAAGGAACTCTGGAGACCTAGACAGAAGGAAATGAAGGGAATAATTTAATTAAACCTACAGCGGAAGCGTTGGAATTGACTTTGATTGTATTTAAAATTAAACAATAAAAATTAAGATTAAGCGAAATATACCTTGAAAATAATATGGAGAATATTATGGAGGGTCTTTTTCTCCTTGTGTTCCAACTCCAATGAGGTTGAATTCCAAGACTTCCATAAAGTCTTCCTTCCTCTGACTAGAATAAAGGACCAAAGAGGTTTGTGGAAGCTTTCTAGAAAATAGAATGAGAGAATGAGGGGAGAATTCTTTAGAGTTTCTTTCTCTTATTTCGAATGTACACGAATGGTTGTTCACCCCTAGGGCCTATTTACAGTGGGTTCGGAAAATAATTAAATAATATATTTTAATATCTAATATATTAAAATATATTTATCTAACCAATTTGAATCATATTCAAACATTTCCAAATTCTCTTACGACATCTATTTCCTTATTTGAATCTAATTATAATTTAATAAATATATTTTCTTTAATGTACCTTAATACATTAATAATTTCTTTAATATTTAATGCATCATATACAATAAATATGTTTTTTCTCATATAATATATCAAATATATTAAATTTTAATTCGAACATTTCAAAATATCTCTCAATGAAATTGATCCCTATTTGTTTATATGAGCTAGCAAGGGGACCTTATGGACTTAAAAATTATAAGCTCCAATGATACAAAATCAATTAATTAAACTCTTTAATTAATTAATTTTCATTCATTAACTACTCCACATAGTCCTAGAGTTGCACTCTTATGCACTGTAGGACAAGTTGTGTCCATGGACATAATCACCACATGCACTCGATCCTTCACGAGTTGTTCGTAATTACAGCTAGGTTAAAATTCTGTTTTACCCCTGCAGTGACGGCGACTTGTTTGCGACTCTTCAACGTCGAGGGGACTGGAGAAGAGAAGAAACAAACGATGGTGGAGGGTCCTTGCTTATGGGTGACTTGATCGAGAGGAAGAAGAAAATTAGAGGAAGAAGAAAATGCAACAATGGAGGTTTACTTGTTATTTTCGTGAAGGAAGAAGAAGATTGAGGAAAAAATGCCTCGATGTGTGATAAAAGAGCTTGTCAAAGGCTCTATCAGATAAATTTATAAACCATACCTCTAAAATTTGCAATAATAGTGGCCATGGTCATTGACAGGGATTGAAGTTCTTAGATTTAATTAAGTACCATAGTTAATTATGCCCAATTTTATTTAGAGAAACAAACTCTTATAATCAAGAAGAAATAAAATCCAAACTAATATGTACATGCTGTGGAGTCCAATTTTGAAAAACATGCATGGTTGATTACCTTAAGCTCAACTTGAATTGATTAATGACTTGATTTTATACTAACAATCTTAAGCCAAGAATTTCTAGATAATCAATTGGCTCTCTCAAGCCTAATTGAGCTCATGCATAGCAACAAATGAACCACTCGGTCTATTTCTATCACTAAACATGACATTAAGTTATTCTCTTAAGGCTTCTAAAATTAATCTACTCACTCTCGTGCAATAGATTAAATCTAGTCATGCATTTAATGTTCTATAACCAAACTTACTCTCTCAAGCTAAATTCAGTTAAACATGCAAAACCATGACCAAAGGTTAAGACAATATAAAGAGATGCATAAAAGACTTCAATATATAAACTAAACTAAAATCAACCAAGTCTTACACAAACACATCCATACAAGTGTCTAAAAACACAGATTTGCAACCTTAATACAATCCACAAAAAACTTGTGAATTCAAAAGAAAAGAAAAAGGAAATAGAGAATAAACTAAGGTGCGTGCCAACACTTGTCCCTGACTTGATGTCCACAATCTCGAGCTTTGAGTTTCCTCCTTGGCTCTCCAAAGGCCTCCTCTTAGTCCTTAGACAGTGCTTGAATCGAGTTTAGGGTTTTTGGTCTCTCAAAATGGCTCCCTTCGCACGAATGACAAACCTTCCCTTTTATAGAGTAGAGACAACGTTACAACGTTGCCCCTTCGAATTTTGTAAAAATGGGAAAAATCTATTTGAGTAGCGTTGCAATGCTAGTTATGCCTGCAGTTTTTTAAGGTTGAAAAGCTTCTCAAATGGCATTACAATGCTATAAGGAGCGTTGCGACGCTATGCCCTCGGGTCCAAATGCCTTGTTGTTCTTCTTCAACACTTGAATCCTCAAATATAGCCTTAAGTTGATCAAATTTGTCTAAATATCTCACAATTCTCCGATTTTGCTTCAAATGCTCAGTTTCAAGAAATATACATAAAAACACATGAAAGCACATATAATCATAGCAAAACTAGCATAAAACTAAGCCAAGAAATAACATTATTTTGCCTACTATCAAATAACACTTTCACAAGATTTTAACACAAGAATCATGATTGAAGCCTCAATACTCTAATTGATATAAAGCAACAGAATAGGGTCTTAACACATCTTTCCTTAAGCAATTTAAATTCTATCTATCTCATTCCTTGCGTGTGTCTGTGTTTACTTCCTTTCTATCATTTTTTACGAGCTTAAGATACTTTTACCAAGACTTTCCTTCATTTTCTCCCAACACTGGCCCTAAGTTCCAATTTCAAGCTCCCTCACATTAAGAGAGCAATCTACTTAAGCATTCATTATTTTTTTTTACTTTTCTTTCTCTTCACAAGAGTTACTAACCCCCGAACTTATCTTTTTTCCTTCTTACAAAGACTCTAGCTTTCACACTTCTATTGTAGAGACCCTTATCCAGAGCAATCGCCAATGGATGGCCTATCTAATCACAATGGAGGTAGCTCTTTTGATCCCCACACATTAAGCACCCATTATTGATGGAACATGTTTTCAAATTTTTTTTGAAGCATGCTAAAAAATCAATAAAGAATTTTTTTTTTCTTATTTCAACAAATTTCAATTACTAACTTTCATGCAAGTCAACTATCAATAAGTTCTTAAGCCTATTAGGGTGACAACAATCTCTAGACTCAACAAAAGCATCCTAGTGTTTGAAGATAATAGAAAGTCAGTTATGTGCACATGTGTTGCAAGGAATACAGATTAAATGTAAATGCACTCAATTCAGGACATGCTTCAGAGGTCATTCTATTGCAAAAAAAAAAAATCACTCAGATTACGTTCTAGGCTATCCTAATCAATCATCATGCATTATAAGTCATTCAATCATTCTTAAGATCGAAAAAAAAATTTACTCAAAATTTTCAGGACTGCAAAGTACTACCCACCCCCAAATTGAAAGTTTACATTGCCCTCAATGTAACATAATCAATGAAATAAATAAGGACAATGGTAAAATGAGTGAATAATAAAGGCCTGATAAGATGAAAGACTGTTCCATGGGAGTTATTTTAGTTGGTTAGGCAATTACTCAGTACGATCGACGTCCTGCAAAATGGGAATGATGTTTCCTTGGCACTCTTTTTTTAAAAAAACCTACACTATAATAGAAAAACAACAAACAAGAAAAATAAATAAGCATGGGAAAGAAAAAGAGCTTGGGTTGACTCCCAAGAAGCACTTTCTTTAACGTCTTTAGCTAGATTAGACTCATGTGGTCTCTCAAGGTGCATAGAAATTCTCCCATTTCTTTGCGCCCATCTTGCTTGAATCTACAAAATAGACAAAAGCTAGTAGAAACACTAGCTTCTCGTGAGACCTTGAAGTAGAAATATGTTTAGCATTTTTTAATATAAAAAGCATAAAAGGAGAAATATTAAAATACAAAGACTTAGACACAGACTCATGAGAATAAGAAGAACACTCAAGGATAAGAGATAAACCATAAGATAAAACAGACAAAGGCTTTATAGCCTCAAACTTTACCTCCTACACCTCCTCAACTAAGATAGGTTCATCCTCTCTCTCATCCTCACTGACTCGACTTGAAAGCCAAATAAAACTCTAATTCAATTCTAAAGGATTTGGATAAAATCTTATAGAAAACTTAGGAGATAAAATTTGGACTTTGCAAACATCACCAAAAATCCTAGGAGAAATTCAATTCTCAAAGTTTTGAATTTGAGACTTAATTAATAAATTTCACATCCATAATTCGGAAAAAAAAATACTTATCTTAATTTAACCCACGAAGGCCTAATTTTTTTCCATACTAAACCTCAAGTAATAATTCCAATTAAGCCACCCAAATACAAATTAATCTTTGAAAGATTAAGATTAACCATAGCTAAAAATATGGGACGTTATAATATAAGAGTGTCTGATAGAAAACAATGGAAGAAAGAAATTTGCTACGTGTCTGATACAAACAATGGAAGAAAGAAATTTGCTACACTTCTACAATATAAAAGAAAAACTAAGACAAGGACACTGTGATGTCGACAGAGAATGAATGCATTCAGTCGATGACTTTGTCTTCTCTAGTGAACTCAACATTCTTGGCACTATTCTGAGCTTCCACAAGGTTGATCTTGTTTGCATGAAGGAAGGTTCAGTCAAAGGTTCCTAACTTAACAATGAGGAAGACAAATGAAGAAGAAGAAGAAGAAAAAACTACAAGAACAAAACTACAACGTTCTTGGCATTGTTGTAGTTTTGTTTGCCCATTGTTTTAATGCCTAAAGTTTTTTTTTTTAAAAAAAAGAATGTTGAAGCAGAAATGCTATTGCATTGTGTAGCATTGTGCAACATCATGCAACATTAGCAGTCTGGCAGAAAAAGGGATTGTGGGCCCACTTTTTGTGAAGTACCAATGATTTTGGCCCTTAAACCCACTTAGATTGGCCGAAAATGGAAAGAAAAGGAAGCCCAATGCAATGGTTGGAAGAAAAGAAAACCTAATTTTGGTGAGTGTATTATGCGAGAAAAAGGGGAAGAAGAATGCATCACACTGTAGTATAAGGAGAGAAGATGAAAAATGCACCAGAGAGGAAGAAACTTCTTATGAAATTTTCTTCAGCCACCCATTCCCATTCCCATTCTCTTCTTCTTATTCTTGAATTGATGTATCTTGATCTTTATTTTTTTTAAGTTTTAGTTAGGTTAAGTTGTTTTTAGAGATATTAGTTTGTGGATCTCCATTTTAATATAAGATGTTTTTGTAAGGCTTTGTTTCTATTTATTTTCTTTGCAAAATTCATGAGCTAATTTCTTTAGGCTGGAATTTATGGATAGCTCTGTTTTTGGAAACCTTATGCTTTGAAAATGCTATAGAAGTGTAGTTTGCTTATGGGTTTTTTTATTTGTTGTTGTTCTTCTTAAGAATGATCAACTTATGAAAAGATACCAGCTTGTTTTAATTCTGAAAAGGTTAGAATGAGTGGAAATAGCATGAGCAATGCAAGTAGGTTCATGTCTTTAATTAAGGATGAATCCAAGTGTATAGACGTATACTTTTGGATTGTAAATTTAGGGGAGTTTGGGCTATTTGTGTGTTTGAAAACTGAGTTTTCATAGACATATGTAAACTTAGCTTAAAAATTGAAAATTGAGGATTAGAAATAATTTTTAGAATTTATTCTCAAGTTTTTCCTTTACTACACAATGCAGTAATGTTGCACAATGCTATAGCATCACACATCATCTGGGAGCTAAAATTAGTAGTGAAATTTCATAAATTCCAACGCCTTAGTTAATTGATTCTCATCTTATTTGTTATCAATTTTTTGTGTGTATTTCCTTTAGATTGCTAGAATTTAATTCCCTTATTTTGAGCTTGTATTTCATTAATTTTTTATCATTTGTTTCTTTTAGAAGTAATTGTTAGTGGGACTTAGTTATATAAAGTTTGCATTAATTAGTCCTCATGGGATCGACCTTGTCTACCAATTTCTACCTATGATTATGTATGCTTGCGTAGTGAGTTTTTGCACAACAAGTTTTTAGTGTCGTTACCGGGGACTAATTGTTTGTGAATTTTGTGAAACTGAGTACTTTTATTTACTGTTTTTAGTTTATAGTTAATGGAAAAAATTTGATTGGTTACTTGTGTATCGTGCTAGGTTTTGATTGCCTTATATGGACGAGAAGCACGATCCTGAATTACTTTCCCTTGATCTCGAGATTGAATGCACCTTTCATCAAAGAAGAAGGGAACAAATAGGGTTAGCAATAGTTGAAGGGGATGGTTGATTCACCATTTAGAGTTAATGATAATGGAGGAGTTGAAGCAGTGGAAGATGAGGGAGACCGGGTTATTTAGAAATATGTCGTGCTAGTCTTAATTTTGAGAATTTTGCCACTAGAGATAAAGGCACAACAATTTGAGTTAAAACTGATCATGTTTCAGATGCTTCAGCACACAGGAGAATTTGATGGTACCCCAATGGAGGATCCTCATCTGCATCTTCAGTTATTTATGGGCATTTGCAAATCATTCATAATCCACGGAGTGAGTAAGGATGCTCTCAGGTTGACACTATTCCCTTATTCATTGAGAGGTGAGAGGAAAAGCACTAGAATCGTTGAATGCTATACCACATGGAGCTATCACGAGTTAATTAGTGGAGTAGTTTATTAGAAAGTATTTTCCACCCACTAAGATGGCCAAGCTCAGGAGCGAAATCACTTCATTTCAGCAACAAAAGGATGAATCTCTATATGATGGGAAAGGTTTAAGGAGTCATTACGAAAATGCCCGAACCATGGTATTCCCTATGGTATTTAGATGCAAATATTTCATAATTGGTTGAATACTCACACAAGAATGGTAGTGGATGCTTCAACTAGGAAATCACTTATGTAAAAAACATACAATGATGCTTATGAGATTTTGGAGAGGATTGCAAAGAATGACTATTAGTGGCCAACCACACGCCTTAGCCCGACTCGATAGGTAGCAGGAGTGCCAGATGCTAGTGCAGCAAATTTGGCGGCACAAATTGCCACTCTTACTAGTATGTTGAAATCATTAAATATAGGTTCGAGAAGTCCATTTGTGCCACTAGTAGCAATGTCACATGTTTATTGTTGTGAGGGTCACACTTTTGAGGTATGTCCATCAAATCCAGCCTCTATGAACTATATTGAATTTAACAAGGACTTCAATCCTTATGCCAACATGTAAAATCCGAGTTGGAGGCAACACCCAAATTTCTCATGGAACAATCAAGGGTTGGATCTTCTAATAAGAGCTCCTATACCTCCAAGTTTTCAACAGCCATTCTATCCTCCACAAACTTCAGAACCACAAAAGGTACAAACCCAAGATTCTATGTCTTTCATTGAAAGTTTGTTGAAAGAGCATATGGCCAAGACCAATGCCATTGTCCAAAGCTAAGCCGCTGCCCTCAAAATCTTGGAAACACAAGTGGGTCAATTAGCTTCAGCCTTAAATAATAGAGCTCAAGGCTACTTACCAAGTGACACTAAAAATCCAAGGAATAAAGGCAAAGAAACTTGCAAGGCAATGCAACTTAGAAGTGGGAAGGAGTTAGAAGAACCTAAAATCAATGCCCTTAAGGAAAAAGAGCTCACTTCAATCCAAGAGAAGGTTGAGGAAAGTGGAAACTGTGCAAAGGTTGGGGGTGAATAGAATGTTGCTGCAGAATCACAACAGCAACAGAGCATAGAATAGAGTAATGTTGCAACATCCCCATAGCATCAGCCATCATTTCCCCAACAGTTTCAAAAGAAAGATCAAGACAAACAATTTGATAGATTTTCAGACATTTTGAAGAGTTTGCACATCAATATTTCGCTTGTTGAAGCTTTGAAGAAAATGTCCAACTACGCAAGTTCATGAAAGATATTTTGACCAAAATACGAAGACTTGGAGAATTTGAAATGGTGGCTCTTACAAAAAATTGCAGTTCAATCCTTCAAAGCAAGCTTCCTCCTTAATTAAAGGATCCTGGTATTTTCACTATCTCTTTCTCTATTGGTAAAACCTATAATAGAAGGGCTTTATGTGGCTTGAGAGCAAGCATCAACTTAATGTCTATGTCCGTACTTAAAAAGCTTGGAATTGGAGAAGCAAGGCCCACTACAATGACTCTTCAACTAGCGGATCGATCTTATACTCATCCTGAAGGAAAAATTGAAGATTTTCTTGTTCAAGTGGAGAACTTCACTGTTCTTGCAGATTTCATCATATTGGACTATGAAGTTGATGCATAGGTTCCTATAATCTTGGGTATGCCATTTCTAGCTACTGGGAGAACATTGATCGATGTAGAAAAATGAGAGCTTATTATGCGAATGAATGATGAACATGTAACCTTTAATGTGTTCAATACTATCATTCCTCTAATGATATGGAAGAATATTTTGCAATTGATATTTTGACCTAACCTGAGAATGTAAAAATAAACAAAAGTTGCAATGAGGGCTTAGCGAATGAAATCTCTTTTGAACACACTGTGAAAAAAAGTGAAGTTGTGGATGCATTTATCTCAGAGTTAGAGAATAAACAACCATTCAAAGAAGGGAATCATTTTGAAATGATGAGTTTATTAGAAGACATGTACTACCCAAATGTGAGAGAGAAGAATAAGTGAGAAGGACACTTTGAATCAAGCAATTTCAAGAAACTGCAATATCAAAGAACAAGTGTGTCAAGAAAGAAGAGGAAGAGAAAGAGGAAGAAGGAAAGAAAACAAGAATGAAAAAGAGTTTCAAGTTCGTCGAAAGATCCATGAGCTTCTTAATCGAGCTATGTATTTCCATTTTTTTCTTTGCTTTTCATACTTTTGTTGAATCGTTTGATGGACCATCTGTAGTGCCAATGGCCTTGACTGAAAGTCTATGTAGTTTCTTCTCTATTTTTCGTCGATGATTTCTTTACATTTTTTTTTGTTGTGTGCTTATCTTGTGTGTTGTGAGGACACAACAAATCCTCAAGTTTAGGGGCAAGTGTTTGTGTTTTTAGCAATATTTCTTTTTCACTATTGTCCTTGTTGTTTTTGTTGGACCATGCATAAGTTTTGTCTTGTTGGGGTGTTCTTCTTATAATAGTTGTGCCTTTTTGTTGAGTTATTTTGGAGAGCTTTCAGTGGTTTATTTTGTTGTTAATGATGATAATTTAGACTCTTTACTTTTACTTTACATGTGACATATTGGAAATGATAAATGAGCAAGTGAGTCAAAGTAATCCTTCACACTTGAGTCTTAACTACCTAGCATGTAGATTCTAAGAAGCTTTATGGTCTTGAAGAGATCTTAGGGGCTAGAGTGGCTAGTTTAGTATATTGAAGTGAGCTTAAAGGCAGTAAGCATAGATTGTGAGCAAAACTCTTGTTGTAAGTTTAAAGTTTGGGGGAGGTCATTTGCTAAAAAAAAAAAAGGATACTTCTTTATCTTTCGTGGCTTAGTAAACCCAGGCTAGACATGACACTCATGTTTTTCTTTGAGTCAACAATGAAAAAAGATATGAGTATGCGAAAGCAACCCATTTTAGTGATAGTGCTCATAGTTGGGCGTCTTCATCACCAATGTTGGCATTTAAATCGAAGGTGCAAATGACTAAAAAAGTTCCCTTGAAAAAAAGGCAAAAAAGAGAAGAAAATAAAGAAAAGAAAATAAATTTAGATCTCCCCTGTTCTCCTTGTTAGCATTTTGGGATTAGAAAAAATAACTTAAAGAATTGTATGCTTGAAGGAAAAAGACAGAGAGTTTCACTTGATTTTTATATTCTGAGCTTATTTTTAAACTTTAATCTTATAGAAAGGCACCGTATTGAGTCACTTGATATCCATCATGCTAAGTTCTATGATTTAAGCTTTGGAGCAACTTAGGTGATGCAAGTTGGAATAGTTAAGACTTTGCACACACACACTTAGTAGTTACTTTGGCTTGCAAACAACTTTGTCATATATTGTTTGTGTTTGTGTTAAATAAAAGGTGAGAGCCTACCTGAAGGCCACATAATCTAAACTTCCATTGCACTCTGCTAATAACTCGTGCTTTTAGTTTGTGCATTTTATTTTTGGTGCATTACTCGAGGACGAGTAATGAGCAAAGTTTGGGGGTGTGATAATCCCATGAAATAGGATTAATTTAGCATCTTCTCTTGCTTATTCTCAGTCAAAATTGAGTAGAGTGCATGTTTTAGTCTTGTTTTTAGTAAGTTTCCTATTAAGTTTGATTAAGAGTCGGGTTTTTGTTTAGTTTTCCTTTTTCTTATTTCTTTTACACTTTTTAGTCTTTTGTTGTAGTTTGGTTAATTTTAGTTTTGTTTGTCTCTTATTTTGATGCCTAAAGTTTGAAAAAAAAAGCATTTTGAAGCAGTAATGCTACAACATCATGTAGCATCATGTAACATTAGTAATTTGAAAGAAAACAGGATTATGGGCCCACTTTTGGTGACGTACCAACTATTTTGGCCCTTAAACCCACTTAGATGGGTAAAAAATAGAAAGAAAAAAAAGCCCAATGCAATGGTTGGAAGAAAAGGAAACCTAATTTGCGTAGGTGTCTTATGTGAGAAAAAAGGGAAGAAGAATCCATCGTATTGTAGCAGTAGGAGAAGAAGAAGAAAAACGTAGCAGAGAGGAAGAAACTTCTTATGGAATTTTCTTTAGTGAATTTTCTTTAGCCACCCATTCCCATTCTCTTTTTCTTATTCTTGGATTGATGTATCTTGCCCTTTATTTTTTTGAAGTTTTAGTTAGGTTAAGTTGTTTTTAGAGATATTAGTTCGTGGATGTCCATTTGAATCTAAGATATTTTTAGTAAGGCTTTGTTTCTATTTATTTTCTTTGCAAAAATCATGAGCTAATTTCTTTAGGCTAGAATTTATGGGGCCATAGATCTATTTTTGGAACCCTTATGCTTTGAAAATGCTATAGAAGTGTAGTTTGCATATGGGTTTTTTATTTGTTGTTGTTCTTCTTAAGAGTGCTCAACTTAGGAAATGATACCAACTTGTTTTAATTCTGAAAAGGTTAGAATGAGTGGAAATAGCATGAGCAATGCAAGTAGGTTCATGTCTTGAATTAAGGATAAATCCAAGTGTATAGACGTATACTTTTGGCTTGTAAATTTAGGGTAGTTTGGGCAATTTGTGTGTTTGAAAGTTGAGTTTTCATAGACATATGTAAACTTTGCTTAAAAATTGAAATTCAAGGATTAGAAATAATTTTTGGAATTTATTCTCAAGTTTTTATGTTACTATACAGTGCAACAATGCTATAGCATCACACAACATCTGGGTGTTAAATTAGCAGTAAAATTCCATAAATTCCAGCACCTTAGTTAATTGATTCTCTTCTTATTTGTTATCATTTTTTAGTGCGTATTTCCTTTAGATTGCTAGAATTTAATTTCCTTATTTCGAGCTTGTATTTTGTTAATTTTAGATCATTTGTTTCTTTTAGAAGTGATGGGGGAGGAGTTGAGAACTTTCTATATTTTGCTTAATTTTAATTGTTGGTTTATGTTAATTTTTGTGTTAGTTTAATGAGTATAGTTATTGGGAGAGAGGAGGATTGAGAACTTGAATTATGATGTGATGGGGGAGGGGTTGAGAACTTCCTATGTTTTGCTTAATTTTAATTGTTTGGTATATGTTAATTTTTTACTAATTTAGATTTCATAAAATTATTTTTGTGCTTGTTTTATTTGACAAGTTTAGTTGTGATGGAGGGGTTGAAAACTTTTGGTTATTACGTTAAGTAAGTTTTGTTTAATTTAATGGTTGGTTTATGTTAATTTTTTTATGAGTTTAGATTGGATAAGTTTAGTTTTTTTTTTTTTGTTTAATGAGTATAGTGGGGGGAAGAGGGGGGGGGGGGGGGTTAAGAACTTATATTATGATGTGATGGGGGAAGGGTTGAGAACTGCCTAACTTTTGCTTAAATTTCAATGTTGGTTTATGTTAATTTTTTATGAGTTTAGGTTTTATAAGTTTATTTTTGTATTAGTTTAACTTGATGAGTTTAGATGTGATGGAGGAGGGGTTGAAAACATTTTGTTATTAAGTTTAGTAAGTTTTGTTATATTCCTAAGTTTTACTTAATTTTAATAGTTGGTTTATGTTAATTTTTTATGAGTTTAGATTTGATAAGTTTAATAGCCAAAGAGAGCATAGCTACACTGGCATATCGATTATGTTAACAACCACGAGGTCTATGGTTCGAATTCCCCCAACCCCTTTTGTACTAAAAAAAAATATATATATATTTGTGTTAGTTTAATGAATATAGATTAAACTTTCAAGCCACCAGTTTTATAGCTATGGATAAGTCGTGGATGTCAAAGAATTGGATGTCACCAGAATATAGTTTAAGAGTTGAGATGTTCATCGAAAATGGTCTACGACATTCAAATAGGTCAGATGCCATTTGTTGTCCATGTTTGAAATGTATGAATGCAAAGTCTCAAAATGTGAATGTAGTAAGAGACCATTTATTTATTTATGGTATTGATCAAAGATATAAAACATGGATTTGGCATGGTGAATCATTGCCGATTAAGAGAAATAATGAAAACGTCTCTATTAGTGAAAAGGAGGAAGTTGAAGATGAAGATGAAGATGTTGATGACACAATAGAAATGTTTGAGGCTGCACATAGTTATTTTAATGACAAGTCCCCAATTTTTGAGGAAGTACTAGATGATGCCAAGAAACCATTATACTCAAATTGTAAGAATTTTACTAAAATATCTGCATTGGTAAAGTTATATAATTTGAAAGCAAAATTTGGATGGAGCAATAAAAGTTTCACTGAGTTGTTAGCATTAGTTCGTGACATCTTACCAAGTCATAATGAAATTCTGAGTTCTACGTATCAAGTAAAGAATATCTTATGTACTCTTGGAATGAAGTATGAAAAGATTCATGCATGTAGCAACGATTGTTGTTTGTTTAGAAAAGAGCTTTCAGATGCAGAAGTATGCCCCACTTGTGGAACATCAAGATGGAAGCTTCGTAAAAATTCAAATGATGTGACGAAAAACATTCCAGCGAAAGTCATGTGGTATTTCTCTCCTATCCCAAGATTTGAACGAATGTTTCGTAGTAAAGAAATATCGAGTTTGTTGACTTGGCATACCGAAAAACGAGTAATTGATGGGTACATACGACATCCTGTGGACACAATATCGTGGAAACAAGTAGAAAATTTGTAGCCAGAGTTTCGTTTAGAACTTAGAAATCTCTGTCTTGCTCTTTCAACTAATGGGGTCAATCCACACAGTGATCTTAATAGTAGATATAGTTGTTGGCCAGTTATGTTGGTGACGTACAATCTACCCCCATGGTTGTGCATGAAGCGGAAATTTTTTATGTTAAATGCATTAATATTTGGGCCTAAACAACCGGGAAATGACATATGTTTATTTAGCTCCATTAGTTGATGATCTGAAAAAACTTTGGAATGATGGAGTTGAATGTTATGATGTATATCAAGAACAATGTTTCACACTCAAGGCTATTTTATTGTGGACTATTAATGATTTTCCTGCATATAGCAATTTATGTGGTTGTACAGTGAAAGGATATCATTCATGTCCAATTTGTGGGGAGAAAACGTCATCCACTTATTAGCCAAAAGGGAAAAAGATGGCGTATCTTGGACATCGAAAATATTTACCTCGTTATCATCCATATAGAAGACAGAAGAAAACTTTTAATGGTGAACAAGAATTGGAATTCACTCCTAAACAAGTAGACTTCAATATTCGTTTGGTAAGAAATTAAGAAAGGAAAAATAATAATGGAGATCTTTCAAACATTTATTAGAAGAAGAAGTCTGTTTTCTTTGAGATAGCATATTGAAAACATTTTCACGTGCAACATTATTTAGATGTGATGCGTATTGAAAAGAATGTGTGTGTAAATATTATTGGCACGTTACTTAATATTCCTGGCAAGACAAAAGATGGATTAAAAACTTGTTTAGATTTGGTTGAATTAAACATTAGATCAGAGTTGGCCCCTCAAGTGGGAGAGAAAATAATCTTCTTACCTCCATCATGTTATACATTATCGTGAATGGAGAAGTTGAATTTGGGTAAGACACTATTAGAAATTAAAGTACCGGAAGGTTATTCATCGAACATACAAAGTTTAGTGTCACTCACAGATTTGAAACTTTAAGTCATATGACCACCACGTTCTTATGCAGCAATTATTACTTGTGGCAATATATGGTATTTTACCTAAACATGTTAGATATGCAATTATTCGCCTATGTTTCTTCTTCAATGCTATATGTAGTAAGGTGATCGATTCATCTAAGTTAAAAGGCTTACAAGATGATGTAGTAGTCACTTTATGCTTGTTAGAGAAATTTTTTCCATCGGCATTATTTACGATAATGGTACATCTTATGGTCCATCTTGTAAGAGAGATAGAATTTTGTGGACCAGTTTATTTGAGGTGGATGTATCCTTTTGAACGATATATTGTTGGGATTTATGCCTAAAGCCTCGTAATTAATGGTTTATTTAATAATTAATAATAATTTTGATTATTTTATTTGCAATATAATTTTATCCATTATATGAAAAATTCAAGACTATTAGTGTAATCTTGAATAGTATGTGGTTGACATACGAAAGGATCATGTTCAAGAAATAACCTAAAGGGTCATAGTATATGGATAAGGTTGGATGCCTTATCCTGGTAACATTATTGATACAGCCAGCCCACTTTGTAATAGTTACAAATGATTTGATCCAAATCGTTCATGTGGAGACATGTGAGTGGGGGTATCTTATACAATGAGTTTGTATAAGACTGGACTACGAAATATTTAATCTCTCTTTATAAATCCGTTAATTGAGAAGATTAATATTTCATCAAGATGATTATATGCAACTCGATCTTAATCCTGAGTGAGTTATGAACTCCTACATGTGAGGGTTTGTCATTTGATTTGCATGAGTGAGAGTGACTTTTGTAGCCGATTCAATATGCCTACCATTTTGGGGACTGATAAAGAGCTTGTCAAAGGCTCTATCAAATATATTTATAAACCTAAACCTCTAAAATTTATAGTAATAGTGGTCAGGGTCGATCATAGGGACTGGATTCTTTAATTTAACTAAATACCATTGTTACTAGTACTCAATTTTATCTAGATAATTGAAATTTGAGATAGAATTAAATTATAACATAAAAATATATATATTTACAAGATTGGAGACAATTTTAGAGAAATTACATGCGAGTAATATCTTAGCCATGAAGCATCACTTGGTTTAAATCAGGAAACATACATACATGCAAGTTTAATAAGTCAGAAGATCACTAATTGGTTAAATGACTTTTCCAAGCCAAATTAAAAATCATGCCAAATTGAATCTTCAACCTTCCAATCTAAATCTTCAATTATGCATGCCAACAAGTGAATCTTTTACAACTTCTAATAATAAATCATTCATTCCCATGCAATAATAAATTATCAGTCATGCATCCACACTCAAATTCAAGTTCCACTTTTCCAAGCTAAAACTCAAATTAAAGACAACTAAACTTTCGCCACAAGTTCAGATATATAAACATGAATAACATTGCATGGTAATATAAATCAAAATTCAAGCCAAGTCTTAACAATTACAAGTTCTCAGAGTTCACCTATGCAAAGTTTACTATAACAAAATCTAAACTTTAGAAATAGTTCAAAAACAACAAGGTAGATGGAAAGAGAGAGTAACTCTTAGACGAGTGCCAATCTTCGTTCCCATCATGATATCCCGCAATCTTGAGCTTAGAATCTCTTCCTTGCTCTCAAAAGTACTCTCTAGGTCCCTAAAACTGGTTGTGTTTCGAAACTGGGATTTATTTTTTCCAAAATGCCTCCCTCAATCCCCAGCCAAAGAGACAAATTTATAATAATCGGGACACGTCGAGACGCTATACCCTAATTCGCACATTTAAGAAGGAGAATCGGGGTAGCATTGAGACACTACATGCAGCGTCTCAACGCTACGGACGAAAAGGACCTGGTGCGCGTGTTTTCAGTGTCTCGACGCTACTTGTGCGAAAATTCTGCTTTGCGAGGCTGCACATATAGCGTCTCGACGCTCTGGCTTTAGATTTTCTGCTTCAATTCTCTTCTCTTCTTCACTTGACAGCTCCAATTGAAGTCAAATTACTTCCTTTTTCATCATAATACTTGCATTTTTCTCGGTTTTGCTTTGTTAGCTTAAACCTACAAATTACATACAAAAAGCATCAATAACACATTTTAAAATAAAAAACTAGCATTAGTCTAAGTCCAGGTAATAGCACACTTTTGTGCACTATCATGGACTTGCCCAAATAGGGAGCTGGGAACATAATCTCACAAGATGGAATTCACTCATTCCAATATAGAGTAAGTAGATGAGTAGTTCCCTTAAGTGCTGATTTTGGGACTCTCACTGGCCTCAGAGGGACTTAGTTTATAATTAGATTATAAACAGATTGTTCATTAGAGGATCAGTGGTACTTAAGGTGCAAGATGTAATTATAGGGGTAAAATAAACTTTTGACCTAGCTGTAATTACTAACAACTCGTGAAGGATCAACTTGCATGTAGTGATTATATCTAAGGACGACACAACCTGTCCTAAAGTGCATAAGAGTGCAACTCTAGGTCTATAGTGGAGTGACCTATAGTTAATGAATGAAAATTAATTAAAGAGTTTAATTAATTGATTTTGTATCATTAGAGCTTATAATCTATAGGTCCATAAGGTCCCCTTGCTAGCTCATGCTAAATTAAAAACCATTCGAAACTTTAAGCTCCTAATTTCCATTATAGCCACATATAAGGACATTTACAGCTCAAACAACATCCACACCGATCCACAAATCATTAGATGCTTCATAACGAAATTTTCAGGCATGCTCTTACAATTTACAAGTGCTCAAACATACATTAAATTCAAGAATAAGGAACTTAAATGGGCTCAAATCCAAATGACTACTTACAATTTACTCTAAGGTTCAAGATGGCCCAAACTCAAATACTTGATCTTCAATCGCCAAACAAAGGCCTACGCGTTATGGAAAATTTAAAGCACCAAATCAACCCTTAAACTCCCCGAAAATGTCCTAAATTATGGCTAACTAAATCTCAACTCATGCTTAGCCTTAATTATGATGGAAAATTCGATACCCACGAAAAACTTACATCAAAACAGTGCTAGAAGTTACTGGACAGTAGCTCGAATCAACTTGATCTTGCCCAAAACGGCCTTTAAAAGCGATGGGTGTCCGGTAATTGAATCCTATAATCAATGGGTCATTTTAAATGACCATTTACTAAACAAGTTAGCCCTTAAAACTCAGTTTAACCCCTAAATCACTTTGAGTCATTGTCAGAACACTTACCCACGAACCAAAAGCTTGTTGGTTTGACTCCAAAGGAGTCTAAATTCATGTATTTAATATCCAAAGGCTATGGGTAATCTAAAATTAGCACAAAAACTATATGGGTATCTCAAATTCACAAGCATAGTCAACCAATAGTTTGAAATTAAACTTCGAAATGCTTACCCACTCCAAATCGAACTTGTACACGGCTTGTACGACACCGAGCATGCCAGAATTCAACCCGAAACACTCTTCCTCCTTGCTATCTGTACAAAATTGAGAAGGAGAGAGAGAGGATGGTAGAGGAGCTGGGCGTGCGAGCAGCGGACAGCGGTGCATGGCTGGCCATGCTGTTGCCGGCAGATGGACTGGGCGTGCAGCGGTCTGCAGACAGAGGAGGCGGTTGGTGGTGCTACGTGATGAGCGGCAGCGACAGGGCTGGGTGTGCTTACGATTCTAGAGAACGGCAACATGAGTTCCGACAAGGGAGAGAGATTTGGAGAGAGAAAAGGAGAAGATAGGAGGAAGAAGAAGGAGAAGGAGAATAAGATAAGGATGGGGGATTTTTTTAAAAAGAAATGACAAAAATGCCCTTTGACCAAACTTTCCTTCCATTTTTGCCCTTCCCACCATACTGAACTTCAAATTAGCCCAACTCCAAATTCAATTTGAGAATTAATCCAAATTAAATTATAAAAATCCAAAATTAACGCCCCTGAATAAGTCGAGCGTTACAGCAGCGGCTGCCCCTTTCCTCTCTCTCCTCACCTTTCCTTTCTCTCCTTACCCTTTCCTTCTCTCCCACCCAATCCCTCACCACCCCCCGCCCACCATTTCCTTTGATTTTTTTGTCTTCTCTTCCACGCACCCAACTCTACGCCACTGCCCAACCAACCGCTGACCACCTCACGTTGTTGCCGCTCCTGGATTTTGGTAATATTGTAAAGTTTTTTATTTTTTGAGTAGTTAATATACTTAGATTCAAGAGTGTTTTGCAAATCTGTTTAAGTTTACTGTGTTTTGGTTTGTGTAATTTCGGATTTGAGAGTTCAAACAATTGGAACTCAAACCAACAAAGTTTCTAACTTCTTTGGTGAAGAAAGTATGTAGAAATCTACTTTTAAACCTTTTCAAAGTCCAACAAAGTATGTTAGATCATTTTCTAATATTTGAAAAGTCTTTTTGTAGTTTCGAACTCATTCGAACACTTTCAAACTCATTCGAACACTTTTGCTAATATTTCGAACACTTTTAAGCAAAGATTAAGTATGCTTCGGTAAATTTTAGGTGATAAATCTATGTTTAGGCTTTTTCGAACACAATTAAAATAGTTTAAATTGGTATCTAACCTTAGAATTCTTTTGTTTTAGGATTTGTTTCCGTCTCAGAGTGTTGAAACAAAATTTAAGGTAGGTTTGGGTTGATTTCGAACATAGTTAAAACAGTTTAGATTGATATCTAACCTTTGGAACTCTTCCTTTCTTTTCTCTATTTTTAATTTGTATTTTATAGTTTATTGTAAATAAGTAGATCTACATGTATTTGGTTTATTTGTACTTTAAAATTTATTTTTAGTTATTTTGTAATGTTAATTATTCTTATTCATGGGTATGGAGTTGGACATTACATATGGTTGGTTAGACATTTTAGTACTAATTAGGTTAGTTGGGTTACGTAGACAACATAAGTTGGTTAGACTTTTTATGTTGTAGATGAGTTATATAATTATGACTTATGTTGATTATATATTTATGTTGGTTATCATGTAAACAACGTAAGTTAGTAGATATGTTTGTAACAACCGAAATTTTTTTTAATTTAATTGATTTATTTAATTGATTTTTCTAAAACCTTTTTGAATTAGGATTTTATCTTCTTTTTAAATTAGGAAATAAATATTTATTTTCTTTTTATTTAAAAAGAAAGAAGATAATTTTATCAAGGGTCTTGATTAGAGTTCTTTTAAAAAGGGGTCTTTTAAGCCCTAAACTTTTTGATCAAAAGTTTTGACGGCAAAAAGAGGGAAACGAAGAAGTCAGTTCTGCAGTTTCCTCTCTAAAGAAAAAGTAGTAAGTTTTCTTCCCTTCTATTTTCAAGTTTGTTTTCTTTCTTGATTCAATCTTTCTTGAAAAATTTTGGGTTTTGTTTTCATTCTTGATTGTTTAGAATGCAAAGATTCTTAAAGTCTTTTGCCCTAAAAAGTTTTTAGGTTTTTGGTTTGCTTAATTCTTTATCAAAGTATTTCATCTTATGGATTTTGGATTAAACTAAAGGTTTGATAAAGGAAAATTTTCCAGAATTTTTCAGCTTTTATTTTCTTCAAATTTGGGACTGTTTTTGTAATGTTTTTGGGTTCTTTTTATACAAGAAAGTTTACCAAATGTTTGTTTTTGAAGTGTAATTTATACCTTTGACTTCTACATGAAAAGAGTATGTTTTAAAGGTTTTTACAGCAGTTTTATCTAGATTTTTCAGATCTGATTTTGATGTTAAAAAGTAGCAAATCTTGATTCTTTTAATGTTAAAATCTTGAAGAATTTTGTTTTATGAAACATAAAATTTTCTGGGTTATTGTCTATAATTTAAGATAGTTTTGAAGGTTTTAAAAGTTGTAGGATTGAAAATTTGTTTGGTATTTATATCGTATTGAAAAGTATTGATATTATCGATTTTAATACGTTTTTAATTGGGTTTTAAATTGCTTTTAACCCAATTTTTCAGTGCTGTTTTTTTGGTCCAATAACCCTATTTTCCTTAACTTTTTATGCAGAAAACTGTTTTGAATGGGAAAAATTGGCTAGATAAGATTGTCTATATTTTAGATAAGCTTTTGGACCCTTAAGATAGAATTTTGGTTTTTGATCAGTGTAGTATTGGATATGTTTGGACTTCTAGGAAAAGTTGATGATTGTTCAAGAAAGTGGACAACATTTGGAATTGAGATTGAGATTGAGAATTGTAGGATTATCGATCGAGGTAAGTAGTTTCCACATCCCTTTCAAAATAGAAATTTTGGTACAATTATGTTTTGAATATTGTTTATTTGACAAATGTTTGAAAGTACGTTTTGTATGATTTGAAATTGACCAAAATTGTTTTGTATGTTTTAAAGTGTTTTTCTATTTAAAAGTATGTTTGCCGTTTTGGATAATTTGAAATAAATGTGTTTTAATTGATTTTGAATTGAAAGTAAGTTTGTTTTGGTTTTGAATTTGAATGGTTGATTTGATGAATCTATATTGAAATTGTTATTTGAAACTATATGTTTTGTTCCAAATGTTTTCGAAAGAATTTTTGATCGATTTGATAAGGACTATTCGGATATGCCAATTTTCTGTTTTGGGAATACTTTGCTTATTTGTGGTAGTAGCCTAAATTGGAATTGATGGAATTGGAATTGACGGAATTGTTCTAGCTTATTTGTGAGAAGACACATTTGTGGGAAGGCACATTTGTGGTTTGGCATTCCTTTAGAATGAAGATTCATGTGTGTGTTATTCACTCACGTGGCCTCACACTTAAGTAATTATATTGATTGTTCTGGTCGATTTTATCGACATCTCTGACTGATTGAAGCTTATTTGTGGGAAGGCACAGTTTGTGGTTTGGCATTCCTTTGGAATGAAGATTCATGTGTGTGTTTCACTCACGTGGCATCACACTTAAGTAATTGAATTGAATGTTCTGGTCGATTTTTATCGACAACTCTGATTGAATGTTCTGATTGATTGATTGGTGTTATCGACGGGTAACCATCATATATGTTCTGAAGGCTACCCAAATAATGCATATTCCCACTTTGATATTTGAAAGTATTGATTGATTGAAAGTACTGTTTGAATTGAAAGTTTTGATATTTGAAAGTTTTGGTTAAATGAAAGTTTTGTTTAATTGAAAGATTTTTTTTTTTTGAAAGTTTTGACTGAAAGTTTCTAATAGTTGTTTTAAAAGTTTTGCAAGGATATTAGTATTTTGTTTATGATTGTTTTGAAATAAAATGACCAAATGAATATTTGACTTTTGATTCAACTATTGAAATGATTTGTTAAACTGAATTTCTATGTTTTGTTTTGAAGAAAATGAATTTCTGAACTTGATGTTGAAATTGCTTATTGAGTATTTTTGTACTCATTTTTGTTTTTCCAAAATGTTTTCAGATGAAGGATCAAGTGATAGACTCGAAAAAAGTGAAGTTTAGTGTTCTGGCACAAGACTTTGAAAGTTGTTGTTAAGGATTCGTTAGTTTTTTTTAGAAATTCTTTGTAAGAAATTACTTCAGCTAAATTTGTTTAAGTCTATTTTAGTTTTAATTGTTACGCTTCCGCATTATTGTTAGAATGGCCGTATTGGAAAATCCGGGTTGTTACATGTTGGTTATTATGACTTATGTTGGTTAGACTTTTTTATGTTTGTTATCAAGTAATTAAACAAGATAAATTCTAGATGAGATATAATTATGTTGGTTATATAATTATGACTTAGGTTGGTTAGACTTTTTATGTTGTTTATTTAAGTTTTGAAGATAAGTAGAAATTCTAATGAGTTATATTCACTCTGACAAAGGAAAAAAAAAAGTTAAATTGTAATAATCTTGTAGTTTGAGTGTATGATTGTAACAATCCTCATAATTGAGGAGTGATTTGTGCAATTTTTAATTTGTCACTACCAAATTAGCAATGGTTATAATATTAGAGTTTAATTATACCAATTGCATAATGACCAAATTATACATGCTTTAAAATGGGGCATTTCTGTTGAAGGATTAAAACAAAGTCTTAAAACATACTACATACTCAAGGTCAATTCTCATCCTCTCAAGCTGGCTTTTATCTAACCTATACTTTTCCTACTTTTTTGAGTTTAATTGTAACAATTTTATGTTGTTTACATATACCTAGCTTATACTTTTCATACTTTTTTTTTTATACATATACTTTTCATACTTAAGTTTTGCTTTTGATAAGTAGGAATTGAAATGAGAATTTTAATAGGTAGCTACTTGATAAGTAGACTTGTGTTGCCTCCAAGCAATGCTTACACAATTCATCAACTCACAAGGATCATATAAATAGGTATGATCTCTCTATAACTGCTTCGTGTATAGCTATCCTGCAATAAAGGTAACCAATGATTTGAGCATTGGAGGGGGGGAGGGGGGTTATTACGCTTTGAGATTGAATTGAGATGCTCATACATAGTAAGACAAGTTGTGTATGGCTATCCTACAATAAAGGTAGCCAATAATTTGAGTTCATTTGATTGTATGTATGTTCATGATATAGTTGACTTTTAGATGCTATGTATATATGTTCGTAAATTTTGAAACGTTTTTGGTAAAACTATTATGTGATCTACACTTTTATTTGTCTAAAGTTTTAGTTAAATTGTGAGTTTAAGTTCTTAAGTTTTGAATTTATTTGGTTTGTTTGAGTTTGTGTTCATGATAGTTGGTTTTCGAAAAAGTTACTTATTATGTTTAGTAACTTATTTGGTAAAATTTTGATTGTTTGAATTCGTTATACAATGAAGGGTTGATTATATGGTTTCTTTGAGTTTATTTTCATGATCATTGAGTTTTAGATGCTATGTATGTCTATTGATAACTTTAGGCAAAACTCATATATATGTTTTGTAACTTTTTTGAAAAATCTAAGTAAAGTTAAGTGTGTTTTTAATTTTTCTTTGAAAAAATTACTTGTAATTTTGTAACTTTGGTTTACTTGGGGAAAGTTAGATTTGGTTGTGTATTGTTAAATTTGGTGTTATACTTATAGAGTTTTCATTCTCCTAGTTTGTTATAAATTTGATGTGTTGATTATTTGGTTTCTTTGAGCTTATGTATATGAAGGTTGAGATGCTATGTATATCTATTGAAAAGTTTTAGGTAATACTCATATATGTTTTGTAACTTTTTTGGCAAGTCTAAGTTAAGTTTTAGGTAAATATGTTTGTAATTTTGATTTTGGAAAAGTTACTTATGTAGTTTTATAACTTTTGTTTACTTGGTAAAGTTAGATTAATTTGGTTGGTTTTGTTAAATTTGGTGTTATACTTATAAAGATTTATTTGTTATAGTTCGATGAGTTTATTATTTTACTTAGTAAAGTTTGATTAATTTAGTTGTTTTGATTGTTTTAGTTCGTTATAGTAATTTGATGAGTTTATTATTAGTTTACTTAATAAGTTAGATTAATTTAGTTGTTTTGATCTATTTACTTTGTTATATTCATGGGTTTTGTAACTTTGAAAGTTAGTAGAAAATTTTGATTGTGTCACGACCCGAACCTATTACGACTCTCTAGACGCGGAAGCAAAACAAAGTTACCTCACTCATGCCCAAAATTTTGGCAGCATGATGGCGTAACTTCAAGAAACCAAAATTTTACAAAGACCTGGAAAGAGATATAAACACTTCTATGTTTTAGATAACAGACTCAAAATCCACCAAGCTACGTTAAATGATGTTGAGCTCAAGCAACAGATAAAAGAACCAAAGAACTTCTAACCAAATGCACGAAAGTGAAAGAATTTTAAACTTTACATACCCACAAACATCAGGGAACAAGGAATAAAACTAAAAGCTAAAACAGGAACAAGAAATTTGGTGGAGTCTCCATAGTCTCGTCAAGTCATTGTCTTCGTCACCCGCCTCGAGGATGTGCACAATCTACAAAGACAAACAAAGTAGCACGCGTGAGTATAAATATACTCAGTAAGCAGCCTACTCAAGAAACCACATAATAAAGAGATAATACCAAGAAAGGAACTGCCCTTACTCACTTTCATGCTCAAATTTCGATACTTATCCTAGTGACTAAAACTCAAATATCCTTCCTCAACTTTCACCACTTCCTAACCCTAACTTCGTGTCGTATTTGCGAGTCCTGTAACCTAGAACCAAACTTGTGAAGATATACAACCTCACACTCATCACAATGGGGAATCACCCCTGAGCTAGCCACATAGGCGATAGGGAAACGCATCCCCTATGCTCATCACATCATAATAGCCACATAGGCAACCAGGGAACAAATCCCCTCAACTAGCATACAGGCAATAGGGAAACGCATCCCCTATGCTCAACACAGTGGGGAATCACCCCTAAGCTAGCTCACAGGCAATAGGGAAAT
The DNA here is from genome assembly GCA_033996785.1 of Trichosanthes truncata. Taxonomy (NCBI): domain Eukaryota; kingdom Viridiplantae; phylum Streptophyta; class Magnoliopsida; order Cucurbitales; family Cucurbitaceae; genus Trichosanthes; species Trichosanthes truncata. The sequence goes on along the minus strand of JAWPNB010000004.1, from coordinate 26,345,600 downwards.
GCATCCCCTATGCTCAACACATCACAATAGCCACACAGGCAACCAGGGAACAAATCCCCTCAGCTAGCATACAGGCAATAGGGAAACGCATCCCCTATGCTCAACACAGTGGGGAATCACCCCTAAGCTAGCTCACAGGCAATAGGGAAACGCATCCCCTATGCTCAACACATCACATAACATTCTAGGCCTACATGCTTGCACAATACAACCGAAACAGGGTAGGTACCACAAATCTAACGGCCTTTGTATCTTCACAACTCTTTTGGAACCTCTCGGGTCATTTACCATACCAAAATTCATCCATCAAGTCCGAATTACAATCACCAATTGGCTCGAAGTTTGCAAACTCAAACAATGGGGAAACCAGCCCCTAAATCACATAAACAAAGAGAGAAAGCAAACCTCAAGCCTTTCCAACATTTACAACGTCTTACGCCTCATATATACATATATATGAGAGACACAAATTCTAACGGACCAAACCGAAATGGTACTTACTTTCCAAGCCAGCGCTAAAACACTCCACTCCTCGTTTTTTTAAGAAGCTATTCGTAGCATATGACCCAGGCCCACCTTCCATAAACAACCACAATCGCATCGTTGTGACCTAGCACCATGGATCACAAACACGAATCTCAAGTATGGACTTTCGTCCGGATACCACATTCCTAAATTAGAACTTTGCATAACTAAAGCCCATACATGTGTCAGCAGCATATTACCCTCCAATTATTTACTCTAGAATCCCATCTCCTAAACATACCAGAAGTCATGGCGATCCTTATCCTTCCACTCACTTTCAGACCCATCTTGAACCTATTAAAAACAACATGTCGTCCGAACTACTTTAAACACAACTTCATAGGCAAAGATCCTGAATTTGATATGCCCTTAAGGTGCCCTAGATTGTTAGCCGTCCAACCTAACAATCGAGTTTTCTGTACGTGATCAACCAGCCGAGCATTTCAAGCATACTGAACTCAGACTTGGACCGCATTCATCTATTCAGTTTAGGTCAACTTCCTCTTACAGTCATGCTTATAGAGGAACTATATTCAAGGTCATACATGTATTCCAAGGCTCATCACAACAATCATCAAGTTAATTCTTAAACATATAAATATGACCAAGACCCCTTGAATACTATAGTAGCAACACGACTATAACAACCTACTCAATTCAATCAATGCCTTTCTTGAAATACTATGCTCTAGCACATATTAGAAAGAACATAGTCACAAACATCCAATCACAAACCTCAAGCAAAACTCATTCAAAGTCCTACACGTGCCATCTACAATCAACTTGAAACTTTAAGCCCCTATTTCCCTAATAGCCACATGTTAGGCCATTTTCAGCTTAATCAACCTCCACATCAATTTACTAGATAAAACATTCTTCATAACACAAATATTCAAGCATACTTTCACAATTGACAAATTCTCAATCATACATTAAAGTCAAAATAAAGAACTTTAAGAGGCTTAAATCCAAATGACTACTTACATTTACTCCAAGGTTCAAGACAGCTCGAACTCGAATACTTGATCATAACTCGTCAAATAAATGCCCCAAAACAACACCTTATTTGCTGAAATTGATGTTAAAATGGTCCAAACTCGACAACCCGTCTTCCTAACATAATGGGTAACCTTGAATAAGATCTCACGCATTATGGGTAATTATAAAACATTAAAACAGTCCCTAGATTCCACAAAAAGGCCCCTAAACTCCTTAAAAAAGTCCTAAATCATGGCTATCTAAAACCCAACTCATGCTTAGTCTCAATTATGTTGGAAAATTCGATACCCATGAAAAACTTACATCAAATCAGTGCTGGAAATTACTGGACAGTAGCTCGAATCAACTCGATCTCTCCCAAAATGGTCTTTAAACGCGATGGATGTCCGGTAATTGAATCCTATAATCAATGGGTCATTTTAAATAACCATTTACTAAATAAGTCAGTCCTTAAAAATGAGTTTAACACCCTTAAACCACTTCGAGTCATTGTCAGAACACTTACCCACGAACCAAAAGCTTGTTAATTTGACTCCAAAGGTTTAAATTTGCATATTTAAAATCCAAAGGCTATGGGTAATCTAAAATCATACATATAAATCCATGGGTCAACTTCCAATTACCAAATCAGTACCTAAAACCAATTCTAGAATTCAAAAATCACTTGGATGATTGCTGAAAAACTTACCCACTTCGAATCGGAAACACACGAAGTTGTACAACGCCAAGCTCGCTGGAATATTAACTCTGAAACATTCTCCTTCTTGCTGTCTATACAAAACCGAGAGGAAGAGAAACAAAGGTGGCGGCTCGAGCTGCAGTAGGTGACGCATGTAGACGAGCTGGACACGAGAGAGACCGGCGGCGAATCTGCGGCGGATCAAGCGGCTGAAGCTTCGTTCGGTGACCGGGAGTGCAGCAACGATGGGCTGGGCTGTCGACGGGAGGGAGAGAGACGGAACGGAAAGGGAGAGAGAGAGAAATCGGACGGAGAGAGAGAATCTGAGAGTGAGGGAGAGAACTTTGGGAGAGAGAGGAAGAAGATAGGAAGAAGAAGGAGATGGAGAAGAAGATAAGGATGAGGGAAAAAGAAAAAATACTAAAATGCCCTTACACCAACTCTTTTCTTCCAAATATGCCACTTTTTCTCATTCCAAATTCCAATTTACCCTCAAAATTCAAATTACCTAATGAAAATTATCCCAACTTAATTTCCAAAATTCGAAATTAACGCTCGTAAATAAGTCGGGCGTTACAGATTGTTTTTGTTAAATTTAATTTTTTTAGTTCCTTATAATTTGTTATAAGTTAGATGATTTTATTGGTTACGCCCGACTTAATTACAGGCATTAATTTCAAATTATGGAAATTAAGTTGGAATGATTTGCATCGGGTAATTTAAATTTGAAGGTTAAATTGAAATTTGGAATGAGAAAAAGGGCAATTTTGGAATTTATGTTTGGTCAAAGGGCAAAATTGGAAGTTGATTTTTTTTTTATAATCCCCCATCCTTATTTTATTATTTTATTATTTTTATTATTATTATTTATTATTATTTTATTTTTTTTCTCTTCTTCTTCCTCCCGAAAGCCCCTCTCCCTCACCGACAGCTCTCTCTCTCCCTCCCTCCCTCTGACCGAACACCCATCCTTCATTCGGTCTTCTTCTTCTTCTTCAGCTTCCACCGCCGATCACCCATCCATTTTACCCTTCTTCCTCCTCCTTTTCCGGCCGATCGAACCAGCCAGCTTCAATCCTCGCCGGAGAAGCTTTGAACCGAACACCCATCGCCGTTCGGCTCAGACCCACTCCCCAAATAGTCGAACCGCACGCCGTCAGCCACTGGAACTCACGAGCAGCACAAATCCTTCGCCAGAGGCTCATCCCGTTCGTCGGTTTCGGTAAGTTTGAAACCCAGATCCCCGAGCCTCGCACGAAAACGAGACCTCACGCGCTCCCACGCGCCGATAGGTTGACTCACCCGCCGCCGCCGTGAAGCCCACGCGCCGCCGCTCGCCGGAGTTGGGTAAATTTTGCCATTTGGTCCGTTTCGTCGAGTTATTAATGTTAGAATGCGTTTTAGCGTAATTCGGTTGGTTTAAGACCTGTTTAGGACACTTTTTAGGTGATTTGTCGATGACCTTGGATTGTACTTGGAGTGGGGACTCGAGAAGCTCATTACTAGTGGAGAAAGGGTATTTTAGTAAGTAAAGATTTAAGGTAAGGGATCTCACAACGAAAGAAGTTTTCGAAACCTAGAGCTAGCCCTATATTTACTTTGAAGTTTATGTTTCCGTGTTAAGTATTTAAGAAAGAAAGTGTTTTACATGTATATTCCTTTTACACTAGTTCCATGAGTTCTATTTGAGTTTTCATGTTAAAAAGAATGGAAATGATATGTATGTCTTTGAAATGCGATTGCCTTGACTTATGCATTCATGAGTATGTTCTAAAACGAGCGGGACCTCATGCATGTGTTGTGTGCTCATGAAAAGATTTATGTAAGGCCGTGACGATAATTCTCCCAAAAGTTTTATGTGGGTTATGAGGGAACCCGAGTCTTCGGATTCTCTATGCTCCCGGGGTTCGAGAGTGCTCCACGATGGTAGCCGACGGGCTTGAGTCTTCGGACTCCACGATGGTAGCCTTCGGGCTGAGTCTTCGGACTCCACGATTTATGTTAGCTTTCGAGCTCAACTCTCAGAGTTAGGGGAGGACTCTATTCGATGGAAAATTATGTCTTCGGACTATTTACGAGGCCCTCGGGAGAATTTAATCGTTCAAGAGAGCCGCAAGGAAAAGTACATGGTTTATAAAACGAATTTTAGGTCCCCTACTAAAGCGATGGTTTACGATGGTTTTATGATTCAAAATGACATGTTGCATGCGATTGAAACTCTTACTTTGAAACTATGAGTTACTTACTGAGTATTATTCGTTAATACTCACCCTTTTCCTTTTAAAATGTTTTCAGGTAAGGCTAAGATCGGCCCTAGCGCGTGACCGGAGATCAGCTACTCGAGTCATGGGAGCCGAGCGATCGCTATTCCGCTTCTTTTATGTTTCTGGATGTACATAGAACTCATGTCGAGTTTTTAAATGTTTAGGAGGATGTTTCAAAGTCTTTTAACCTTTCTTTGTAAATCGTGCACGTGTATTTGGCTTTCTATGTTTGAATTCACTTGGTTTCTGATGTTTGAACCCTAGCATCATATTGAGAAGTTTGTTGGATGCTAGGAGGTTGTTTGAAAATCTTAGAAGTGTGTTTTTCTATGTCTTATCAGGTAAGGGTCAAATTTTTGGTTTTCACGTAGTTACGCCGTTATGCTGCCAAAATTTTCTGTAATATAGCGACGTGACTTAGTAATGACTCTTAGGTAGCGTGTCGAGCCTATAGGGTCGTTACAATATATACTTAAATGTACATGTTTGTGCTTTTGGTTTAGAAAAAGTTACATATATAGTTTTGTAATTTGGTATACTTAGTAAAGTTAGATTAACTTGGTTGCTTTCTTAAATTTCGTGTTTTGGTTATATAGTTTTGTAACTTAACTAGTTAAAATTTGATACTTTTGAAATGTTAATTTAGTTGTTATGTGTTTATAGTTTCGATCTTATGTTCATGTCTTTTTTTGTCATAGGTTGGTTGAGTCGACATTATTCTAAAAGTAGGACAAAGATTTACCATGAAGATGATGAAGACTTATATTCATTAACTTTTATTTCTAGATTAGGTTTATTTGTGTAAAAGTTTTATTTTTATCTTGTATGAATTTATGAACAAAGTGTAATCAAATTTGGTTTAATATAAAATATTATTTGACTTATTTTGTGTACAGTTTATTTTAAGTACAAAATGTTCAAATTATAGTGAAAATCTAGAAAAAAAATCCATTGAAATTAATAAAATATCAGAGATAAGCAATGCCGACCAAATTCGTGGTTTGGTCGGCCTTTCAAGGAATTGCCAACTAAATTGCGTTTGGTCAACAATTCTTTAAATTGCCAACCAAAATCTGTTTAGACAGCATTTTGCAAGGAATTGCCGACTTAACAAGGTTTGGCCGGCAATTTAAGGAAATGCCGACAAACCAAAAATTTGGTCGGCAATTCTTTACATTACTAACCAAACGCAATTTAATTACCGACCCAAAGGTGGCGTCAACATTTCCAAGAAATGCCGACACCACCGAAATTTGGTCGATAAAAGCTTCCCCGACGGGGATATGCCGACGACCATGCCGACACACTTTTTTAAGTTGAGAATACTTTTTCAATGGTTTTTGGACTTTTTTTGACCGATTTTGGCATCGAAAAAACCAAAAATTATTGTTCTAACAAAATAAAATTTTGGCTTATGACGAGGCACATGTTTGCGTTTTTCTTGTTATATAAAAGAAACCATTATGCATTGAGAGATAGATTTGGTTAAAGACCTTTGGACAAATCAACAAGGAGAAGAGTCTATTTTGAAAAAGAAAGATGAAATGCATTATCGATCTTCCTAGGCATCCATTAGGGTTGAATAATGTCCAGAATTCGTGCTCAAAATTTCCCAAATTGTGCAACAATTGAAGATTCCATATATGGGTCAACTGCAGATTTTTTTCTTTTTTGAATTTTTTCTGCTACTCCAGAATTGCAATTCATCTTGCAATTTTGGTTTTGCAATTTCCACAGTTCCTGCACACAAGTTTATTTTTTAAGATTTTCACCCTAATTGCCTTCATTCTTCTTTCTTCCTAATTTTTAAGATTTTTTCAGCTATTTCTCAATGATTTTAAGACAAAACAATAATATTTTAAGTAATTGGGAGTTAAATAAGTCTTAATACTAAGGCTTATCACACCGCCAAACTTAAGATATTGCTTGTCCTCAAGCAATTTAGAAGTTCACAGTTGAAAACAAATAAGCATGGTCGACAATCAATAGATTTCTAACACAATTAAACTTCTCAGATGATCTTCAAACTCATAATGTCCTTGCCCAACTTGCTTAACTAGCTTTTCCTACTCTAACCAGAACAAAACACTCCTTGCCACATCTAACTTAGTCTAACTTTTAGACCTTAAGCTAGGCTTCACTAAATTGTCACAACAAGGAAAATTAAATTTTTCCTAACTTTGTCTCCCCCCCCCTAAACTTATTTCTTGCTGCCATATTTTTGCAAGGGAAGTATCTTAGTCAATTGTGCTTTTGTTCCAACTTACTAACGCTTTGTGGCGGAAGTAGCTGACTACGAGTACACATCACCAATCACAACCATACCCGTTTCCTCACCTAACTGTTCCTGTAAAGTAAATCATGGGTGTCATGACTTACCCTGATTACTTAGTCAAGTTTGAAAAGAGGGGTACCTTTTTTTTTCAAGAGGAATGTGAGTTAGGAAGCATATTACAAACAATTACGCACACTATAATTCAATGTTCTCCCCCACAAACTTAAAGATGGTCAATGTCCCTATTGACACTTGAACTCTTGGGGAATGGTTAGGATCTTTTGACTACTTAGTGTTCCTATCTTTAGTGTGTATCTATTTAAGCATATATGGATGTGGTTGGATGTGTTGGTTTCATGCAAGAGAAGTTCTAGCCTAGTTGAACAGGTTGGGTGTAGACATTTAATGAAAATGGGTGTTCCTATCTCTTATCACTGAAGTTAGTTTGTGTCAAAAGTTTTTATTTATTTTTATTTCTTTCATTTATTTTATTTGATGTTATGACTGGAAGACAACTTTCAACAACACAACAATGCTTGAAATTCTAAATTTTAAACAAAACAATATAAATGATCAAAACAACAACTAACAACTAAGAAAGACTTGTTTAAAAAAAAAATAACACAAGTCCAAAACAAAGATCAAAATTCATAAAAGCAAAAAGTGTTTGAGAAGACTCCCCTAAAAGGAGAAAGATTGGTCATCATAATCAACTGTTGGCTCGAGATGAGGTGTAAGAAGCATGTCGGGAACATTCGAGAACATTAGGCCCTTCCCTTTTGTGAGTTTGGCTAAGGTTTGCTTGAGGGCCTCATCTCGTTCCTTCACATACGCCCAATAAACTTCCAACTGCTCTTGGAGCTTCTTTTGACTGCCTGAGGGAATTGCAGAATCAGATTGTTGAACCGGCGATTCTGCAATTTCCTCCTGCTATAATCCTACAAACTATTTAGCACCCTTCCTTTGAGACATCTCCTTGTGGTGCTTGATTACCTTTCTCTTGTTGTGGCTGATCAGGCCTTTTACTCCAATAGCATCCCAAGGCCATATTTTTGCACTTGTTCAAGCTATTTGTAACCCAGCCTTTTTGCACAATTTGTAATTAAGGTGCAAAAGAAGATTTTTACCACCTTCTTATTTCTCCCAAGCACCATCTCATGCTTGATGAGTCTACCCACATTGATCTCATATTGCTTGTATATGTTGTAGAGTAGCATAATACGGTCTTGAGACATTGTGGAACCATGGGTGGTTGGTAAAAGCCTATTTTTTATGGAGCTTAGCCATACCGAAGGTTCATTCATCAAGTCCCCTGCATTCAGATGTCGTTTTCCTTTTTCAGCCACTTGCCATTTGACACTAGGGTATGCCAGAATACTCAAGGCTTCCTCCAATTGGTGTTTAGTTTAGTTTTCTATGGCTACGTTTCCTTATGGATTTCTCGAGGATTTGAGCCTGGAGACCGCATTGATGTCCTTGGTCGAATACTCCACTTTCTTTTTTTGAATCATGAGTTCATTTCTATGTTCGTCTCCTAAATGTGCATAAAACTCAATGACCAGTCCTTCATCTGCTGCTTTGGGGTGTTTGCAAAGCTTTTCTCATCCAAATTGTGCAATAATGGATGTTATGAATGTTGGCGCATTATTTTTAAAGCCTCTTTCCCCTAATAACCCCATTTTTTTCAATGCCTTTCTCCTTTCCTCCACATTATTTATTTCTTCCTCTTGCTCACTTTCTTCTTTTTCTTCATCTTCCTCACCTTCTTCTTTTTCTTCTTCTTCCTCACCAACTTATTTTTCTTCTAGGTCTTTTTCTGCACTCCTTTCTTTTTCCACTTTCTTTTCGTCTCCCTTTGGACCTCTTCTGTTGTTTCTTCTTCATTTTCTTGACTTCCCTGTTTGGAGTCAACTCTCATCTCAGATGATGAGGTGTTAGAGGCCTGATTCCCTCTAGACTCCATAATTAGTAATTTTTCAAAAGAGTTTGGGGACGATACCTCTTTTTCATGTTCTGAACACTTTCCCCAATCGTGGCTTTAACCTTTGAACTGTAGATCTTCTCCCTCACATTCTGTCTCTTGCTCTGACCACCTTGATGGTCTCTTTTTGCTTAACCCCGATGTTATGTGTGCATCACGAAAAGATAAAGCCAAGGTTTGTAGTGGGCCACTGCTTCTTTCACCCACTCTTCTTCTTCAGGTTGTTTGTTTTCTATTTGAGGTTGTTTGGGTGGTGGCATTTGCTCCATATCCTTTCCTATCGAGCCTTTCACTTTTCTAAACTTTCCTTCCTCTATTTTCTTTTTTTCTTTGATTCGACTGGGGGTTATTGTGCTTTTTCTTGCTAGAAGCTTCTATTTGACAGATCTTTTGATTGATGGAGGCACAATTTTCACTTCTTCATCATCTTCTTCATCCATTACGGGTTGTTGCAAGGTGGCCACTAATGTCTCTGTTCTTGCCTCTTTTGCTTCTCTGTTCAGTTCTTTAACTAAATTGTCAATCTCATTTTCCCTGTTTAATGCTCGCGGTTGGCATGAACTTTGCGAATCATGTCCCGCCATTCCGGAGTTCCTCTTTTCAAATTTTTCGATGGGTCAGAGGAGGAAGCCGTGAGTGTCATTTGTACCTGAAGTGGTTTCTCCATCTCCATTAACTGCTCGAAATGGGCGTCCGTCAGCCTTCGTCATTCCCTTTGTCATTCTTCCGTTCCAGTTTCCAGATCATTATCTCTATGTGCATTGAACTCTTGTTACTTTTCTCTCGATTTCCCACCTTCTGGGAGCATTTTTGGCAACAAGGCCTTGGGTAAAGAATTAGGGCTTGAAGGAAGGGGGTTTGATGTTTCGGTGGTGGAATCGCCCTTCTTTGCCAGTGTCTTCTACGATCGGCATTGATAGGTACTCACTGAAGGTTGCATGGTGATAACGTTGAGGGGTTTGGATGAAGGAGGAAGATGAAGTGGTAAGGGAAATTAACTTGGGCTCTTGAAAACTTCACTTCTTCTGTTTTATTCGTACAGAGGAAATAATTTAAAAAGAGGCAACGCTTGAGTTTCTTTAATTGATCATTTTCCTTATTTTCCTTCAAATTAGTTCCTTCCATCTTTGTCCCTTCTTTCCTTTTAAGAAAATAACACAAATTGCAGAACAAGTCTACAATTTTGAAATTGCAATTTCTTTTCCCTTTTGTGATTTTTGCCTTAATCGAAAATTGAAAACGAAGTTGCATTTTCAATTTTTGGAATTTTCTCTACTCCAGCTAGTTTGCTCGCTTCTGCTCGCCAGCTTTACTCTAATTGCAAGTTTGCAATTGCAAATTTGGGCTTTTGCAATTTCCCTTTTTCTTGTCCTGCACAATTGCAACTTGCGTTTGCAATTTTTCATGGTTGTTTCCTTCATCTTCTTCCTGTTACTAAAAGTAATAGATTAAAAAGTTCACACAATTTTACCCCCCCTTTTTTATAAAAATATTAATAATAAGGCTTTCAACTCTTTTAGTCCAAATCATTGAGCTTCTTGAGTTGATTCCCAGGTAATTCCCCAAGTAGAGGTGTTCCCTTGTCGGCCAACTTAAATACCTCAATCCTAGACAGGAATTTCCTTAGACAAAATTTGTACTCAAGTTGTTTTCTGATTTGTACTAAATTTGTTGTTATGCATTATTCTTAAGTTTTTTTTTATGATTCTAAAAATAAAAATCAACATAACTACTTTGTACACCTAACCTTGTATATATTCATTTTTCCTCCAGCAAAGAGATGGTGACCTTGCTTCGGTTCAAATCGTCTCCCCAATAAGGCTTAACTCTCTGAACATTGACCTTGAAGATATTTCCCTTGTCATCTCTTAGCTCAACTGCACCGTGCTCGTAAACCTTTTTGATAACAAATGGTCTGAACCATCGTGACTTGAGTTTCCCTAGAAATAGCTTCAACCTTAAGTTAAACAATAGGACCTGTTGTCCTTGCTCCAGCTCTTTTCTTCGAATCCTTTGATCATGCCATTTCTTCATTTTCTCCTAATATATTTTAGCATTCTCATAGGAAGTGTGTCGAAGTTCTTTGAGTTCATTCAATTGTAGTTGCCTTCCCAAATACAATTCTGTACGGTGACATCCCTAGAGGTTCCTTGAAAGCACTCCTATGTGCCTACAATGTCTCGCCCAACCTTATTGACCAATCCTTTCTAGATGGATCAACTGTTTTTCTAATATCGCCTTGATTTCTCTATTTGAAAGCTCGACCTGTCCATTGGTTTGTGGGTGGTAAGCAGTTGCCACTCTATGTTTCAAGTTGTACTTTGCAAGCAGGTTGGCCATTATTATTTTTATGAAGTGTGTACCTTCGTCACTAACATCCATTCTTGGGGTCCCATATCTTGTGAATATATTTTTGAGAAGGAACTTTTTGACAGCCTTGGCGTCATTTGTATCTTTAGTCATAGCTTCTATTGGATACATAGTCCACCGCCAGCAAGATGTAATGGTTACCAAAAGATAGGGGAAATGGACCCATGAAGTAGATTCCCAAAACATCAAAGATCTCCACTTCCAGCATATATCTCATAGGCATTTCATCTCGTGCTGTTAAGTTCCCTATCCTTTGACACTTGTCGCAACTTTTTGCAAAATTTTGGGCATCCCTAAATAAGGTGGTCCAGAAGTACACACTTTGCAAAACCTTTGTTGCTATTTTGGTTCCTACAAAGTGGCCTCCATATGGAGCCATGTGACATGCTTCTAAAAATTTTCTCATATCTGCTTCAGCAATGCAACTTCTTCATACCTGATCTGGGCCTAACTTATAGAGATAGGGCTCATCCCAATAGTAATATTTCATATCATGACAGAATTTCTTCAACTGATATGAAGTAGCTTCTGGGGGAGTCACTCCACTGACCAAATAATTTTCAATATCTGCATACCATGGATCTGGTCCAATCTCCACAACCAACAATTGTTCATCAGCAAATACTTCTTTTATTTTTGTCTTATCTTCTTTTTGAACAATTGTTTCTAGCCTGGACAAGTGATCTTCCACTTGGTTCTCTGTGCCCTTCCTATCCTTTATCTCTATATCAAACTCTTGTAATAACAGTATCCATCTGATTAGTCATGGTTTTGCCTCTTTCTTTGAGAGTATGTATTTCAAGGCGAAATAATCAATATGAATTATGAATTTAGTACCTACTAAGTAAGATTGGAATTTTCCGAATGCAAAAACCACAGCTAGCAATTCTTTCTCAGTAGTGGTGTAATTACTTTGTGCTTCATTTATTGTTTTACTGGCATAGTAGATCGAATGAATTTGTCGATCGCATAAGGCCTGTTCGATGTCCATTTCTCCAATCATACATGGGATTGTAAAGCTTCCAGGATCCTTTAACTTGGAAGGTACCTTACTTGTTAGTAATGCACTGCAATTTTCTATCAGCGACACTGTTTCAAATTCTCCCAATTTCTTCTTCTTTGTCAGGATGTCCTTGAGGAATTTAACATAATTTGGCATTTTTTTCAAGTGCCTCCACTAACGGAATGTTAATGTGAAGTTGCTTGAGAATGTCCACAAATTATTAAATTGGGCATCTTGGTTTTTCTTTCTGAGTCTTTGAGGAAATGGGGGTGGTGGTCTATAAACTGGTTCAGAGTCCCTTGCTTAAGATGCCTTGGTTGTGACCTTGACCTATTTGCTGTTTGATTCTTCGTCTTTGGTCTTCTCTTTTTCTTGATTCTCTTTTTCTACAATTTCTTTCTCTTCTGCAATTTTTCTGGGAATCACTCCTTCCACTTCTTGTAGCATCTTTGGTCCTTCATAGTTGAGCCCATTGCGTAAAGTGATTTCTTTGCATTGTTCTTTCCCTTCTCTTTGAGGATTCTCAATGGTGCTTAGGAAAGTTCCTTGAGGTCGGTTCTTCAATTCACTTTCCAACTGCCCCACCTGCATTTCTAAAATTCGTAGTGAAGCTGACTGACTTTGGATAATGGCATCATTCTTAGCCATGTATGCTTCATTTTTGGCCATGTATTCTTTCATCAAGGCTTCTAGTGATGAATTGTGTATTGCATGTTGATGTTGCAATTGTGTCACATTCTTGGGCACAAACGTTTGTTGTTGTGAATTACTGAAACCTTGTGGTCCTCTTTACTTCCCATATGAATTTGCAGTAGCTGTGTTTGAATTTTGTCCTCCCTGTGAGAAGTTGGGATACTACCTCCATCCAGGGTTATATGTATTAGAATAAGGGTTTTCCCTGGTTTGTCCTACATTACAAATAGAAGTCGGATTATAAGGACAATTGTCAACAAGATGGTTATCATTGCAATAAATATAAAGAGGAGTAGAAATTTGATTTATAGCGGCTACTGGGGCGTGATTCCCCAAATTAATGTTTTTAGGGTATTGTTCATCGCTGAGATTTATGCACTCAAGACTACAATTACATCTACTTCCTTCATTCCTGCAACATTCCGAGTGTTGTTTGGCTCTTCTTCTCCCCATTGGCTATTGTTGGACACCATGTGATAAGCCTTAGAATTAAGGCTTATTTAATTCCCAATTGCTTAAAATATTTTTGTTTGTCCTAAGATTAATTGAAAATAGTGGAAGATTATTGCTTGAATTTAAGGAAGAATTGAATGTGATAGCATTTGGAATAGAATTCTAAATAAATTGATTCTTTTTGCAGAAATTATGGAAATTGCTAAATCATATTGCAAAATCTGATTTTGCAATTATTTCTGGAGCAGGGAATGTGAAAATTGCTAAATCAGATTGCAAAATATGATTTTGCAATTCTGGGCAGAGGATTTATGGAAACAAAAAAAAATGTGTCACGCGAAGAAGAAACCCATTATGGAACACCAAATTACAGCATGATTTGGTGGAATTGGAGCACGAAATTTGGACAATCTTCAACCTTAATGGAGGCCTATAAATGGGGAAGAAGAATTGTAGCTAAGCATCGGATTTTTGGGAGCAATTTTAGACATGAATTTCGTGGGTTTTGTGCGAAGAAACCCATATATGGGAAAATCCATTTCCGCACGAATTGAGGGATTGGAGCGCGATTTTTGGCAAATTTCAACCCTAGAAAGATCTATAAAAGAGGAGGGAAGAAGCAAGAAGAATCAATTCGGGTTTTGGGAGGCGGATTTAGATTGAATTTTGTGGGTTTTCTTCGAAGCTCTGTTTTTTTCCGTAGGATTGTGTTTTTGTTTTTCAGCCAAGCATTTCAATTGAGTTTAGTTTCTTCAAGTTTTTCTTGTATTACAAAGAGCTATTCATGTTCTTCTTTTGATTTACCCAATCAATTCAAGTGAAATTCGGATTTTGGAGGAGCAATTTCAAGGATTAAAGTCGTGGGTTTTTAAGTTTTCCGAAGGCTCTATTTTTTCGTTCTTTTTCTGTTTTTCAGCCAAGTATTCCAACTTGAGTTTAGTTCTTCAGTTTTCTTCTAGTTTTATGCAGAGTTCTTGAAATTCAATCTATGTTCTCCTTTTGATTTCTTCTTATATTCAATTTAAGTTGTAATTTTTAATCTTAGTTAGTGGATTTGTTTCCAAGAACATTACTCTGTTTTCTGGATTTTTTTTGAATTTATGCATTCTTCCAATTGTCCAATCCGATTCAAGTAGCACTTGGGTTGTTAAGACTAACCATTTCCTAAAATCGGTGAAGGTTGAGTCGATTGGAATGGAGTGAATGGTTAGCTAAATTTATGGAATGAATTTGGTATTAGTTGATTTTTAACTTCTGTTGTTATTCAAGTTTAATTTCTGTGGAGTTGTTGTTTTTATTCAAGTAAGTTTTTGTGGGAATGTGTAAGCTTATCAACAAAAGGCAGAAGAACGAAAACTAGAAATTTATTTAGTTGCCTTGAGTCTTGCCCTGATTTCCATTGAAAATCTTTTCTTTTGAATTCTTGGTAGTTTTGCCGAGAATAATACTAAGTTCCTGTTTTAATTTTTTTTAATTTCAGTTTTTCCTTGAGTCAAGTTTTAGTCTTTACTGGATTGTTTAAGGCCATTGATTCTTTGTCCAATTGAGAATCTCTTAAATTCTTTGTAGTTTTATTGAGAATAGCACTATAATTAATTGCCTTAATTAATCAATTTACACATCTTATAATATGAACTTTTCCTCAAAAATTAGTTGTAATATTTTTATCCTTACTATGAGCTAAAACTTCTTAGGGGGTTCAAAGATGTGAATTCCCTAAGAAGTAAATGTAGACAAAATTTCAATAAAAACCATACATCTCAATTGTTTGCTTGTGTTGATTAAAATTCCGTTGAGATCCTAGATCGATCAACTAGGGTATCAACTCAAGCTTAGATCTAATACCGACAGGGTTAGTGATAAGCGGATTTCACACAAGTGATGGAGAAAAAGAGCTTAGACATAAGCCAATTCCTTACCCTAGACATAGGGATTAAGGACTCCAAGACCCATAAAATTGTTGAGCCAATTGATCTAAGATAGAGAGTCTATAGACATATAAGTCTCTCACTTAGCCTCATAAAACCTAAATTCAAGGTAAATAGGAGATGCAATTTTGGTTTACAATTGAGTGTGGAGTAGGTTGGAATTGCAATTTTGGCTTGCAATTACAACTTAGGGCAATGACATTCTTGAGCCCTATCTTATTCTAAAATTCCCTTTGCAATTTCATTTTCTAAGTCTTTTTAGTTGTTATTCCAATATTACCAATTTTAGATTCTGCAATTTTTAGTTATTTCGCTGATTGCCATTTTAGATTCTGCAATTCAATACTGCAATTTTTCTTTATTTCCATTATTGCCATTTCTTGATTCTGCAATTAGATTCTGCAATTTTTCTTTTTATCAACACACCATCCCAACGTTATTTTTGCAATTTAGTTTTCCATTTGCAATTTTCCTTACACTTTTGCTTTACAATATTTTGTTACTCTGTTCCCTGTGGGATTCGATACTTGGTACTCAGAGACCATTTTATATTACTTCAATCGCGTGCGCTTGCGTGACCACCGACCAAGTTTTTGGCGCCGTTGCCGGGGATCGAACCCGGGTCACCCGCGTGACAGGCGGGAATACTCACCACTATTGTTGGACACCATGGCATCCAAGATTTCATTCTCCTCATTCACTATTTTCTGGAGTAGAGATCCATTGGCAGTTGCATTGACTAGAGTTTTCAAAGCTTGTGTCAGCCCGTTGTAGAAGTGCTCGATCAACAGGCAAGCTGGCCAGTTGGCAATCCGTGGTGTGGACATTTTCTCACCAGCTTCTTAAAACGCTCCCAAGCAGCATCTACTCCTTCAATTATTCCTTGTCTGAAGGTGATGATTTCTTCTCTAATTTGTGCATTTTTTGTAGTTGGGAAATACTTCAGAAGGAACTTTTCTGCAAGTTCGTCCCAAGTTGTGCTATAGTCTGGGGGAAATGAGTCAAGCCATGTGATAACATGCATAAATGTGCTATTTCTAGGCTTAGTTTTATGCTATGATTGTGTGTACTTTCATGTATTTTTATGTGTATTTTACAAAAATTGAGCAATTGCAGCAAAACTGGAGTTTTGAGAAGTATTTGGTTGAATTTGGAGCAAATTGGAGCTATAGTTGAATATCTAAGTGTTGAAGAGAAGGAAACAAGCTTGTGAACCCGAGAGTATAGTGTTGCAACGCCATCTGTAGCATTGCAACACCACTTTAGCAGCCTTTCAGCCTTGGAGACCAATAGCCATAGCGTTGCAACGCTATTCACAACGTTGCAACGCCAGCCAAATTAATTTTTTCCTTTTTTATAAAAATTTGAGGGACAGCGTTGCAACGTTGTCTCGACTCTATAAAAGGGAATGTTATGTTTCGAGCAAGGAGAGCCGTTTTGGAGAGACCTAAACCCTAATTTCGATAGAAGCATTGTTTGAGAGGTCTAGAGAGCACCTTAGAGAGCTAAGGAGGAGACTCAAGGCTCAAGATTGTGGGACATCACGTCGTGAACGAGTGTTGGCACGCGTCATCCAATTTTCTCTTTTTCTTTTACTTTGTGTCTTCCATTTTAGGATTTAGTAGACTGTATTTGCATGTATTTTAGTGTTATAGACTCTTAGTTGATTGCTTTATTCTTATTAAACTATGTTTGACTTATTGAATACGTTTGTAACGTCTTTTATGCATCTTGAATTAATTTTCTAAGCTCTCGACCATAGCTTTGTTTGTTAAGTTAGATTTAGCTTGAGAAAGTAAATTTAACCAAGAACTTGGATGCATAACTAGGATTAATCTATTGGATGAGAATGAATAGGTTAATACTAAAAGTTATTGAGAGAATTTCGTAATGTCATGCTTAGTTGTGGAAATAGACCAAGAGGTTGATTTACTTCTTGCATGAGTTCAATTGGGCTCGAGAGAGTCAATTTAATATTTTATTAATTCTTGACTTAGGACTGTTGCATGCTTCACAATTATGTAGTCAATTTCATAGTCGTGCTTCACGAATAGCAATTAACGAATGTCTCTCTAAAATTGGACTCCAACTTTGTACATAATAGGATATGTCTTTTTTTGTCTTTATCTAAAAAAAAGAACCAATTAAAAGTTAGTTTTCTCTAAACAAAATTAGGCATAATTAACCGTGGTACTTAATTGAATCTAAGAAAACTCAATCCCTGTGGATGACCTTGGCCACTATTATTGCAAAATATTTAGAGGTTTGGTTTTTATAAATGTAATCTTGATAGGACCTTCGACAAGTCGTCTATCACCATGCCTCCACATTTTCCTCTAAAGAAAAAGGGAACAATTTTAGCCTCAATGTGTCATTAGAAACTCTCGTCAATTTGAAAGAATTGTAAATTCTCATAAAAGTCTTTATAGGCATATGTGGATCTTCATTCGATAATCCAGCAAATTGTCCTATCGTATTTAACATCTGGAACATCACAGGTTTCATCTCGAAATGATTTGCTTCTATGATTGGTTCTGCAATCTCGGTGTTCAGATTTGGGAATGTAGCAGCTGCATAATCCCTGATGGCCCAATTCCTCTCTTCAACAATAAATATTGGGTTCTGCATAGGATTTGCTTGCTGCTGAGCATTATTGTTCATTCCATTGTTTTGGCCCTCATTGCCAAGCGAATTAACTCGAGGTCCATCTTCTGGTCAATCCATGAGTGGTTCCTACAAACAAGTTTCCACAGATTTCTCTCAGGTGTTCAACTCGCGTTGTTCCTGTTTCTTCCTCCTTTGCTGCCTACTAAGCCGGTGGAAGGTTCTCTCTATCTCAGGATCTAGCTCAACAAGATGAGGCTCTTTTTGCATATACTGGATCTACCCTGCAATGTTTGCAAGTGAAATTTCATCCTCCTTCAATAGAAAGAAAAATTGCAACTTTGTCTTACAAATTTTGTTAAAACAAAACTTTTGTTAAAAACTGTCATTCCCCAGCAACAACCCCAAAAACTTGATCGAGTGAATTTTGGATGACGAAAAGTAAGTAAATACGTTCAATCCCAGTGCAAGTGCACATTGTCGATGTAAGTATTAAAACAGAAGCATTCCTGAGTATCGATCCCACAGGGAACGATGTAACAAAAATTATTGGTAAGCAAAATGTATGAAGAATTACAACTTTGGAAACTAAAAATGTCAAAAACAAGGTTGGGATTGGTGTGTTTGTTAAGAACAAAATAATTGCAAGTTAAAGTGACAAAGATTTCATAACTGAATTGCATAATCGAAAATTGCAAGATTGAATAGCAAACTAAACAGACTTGATAAAATAAATTAAAATTGCAAAAGAAATTCTTTAGAGAAATGAGGGGCTCAAGAATGTCATTGCCCTAAGTTGTAATTGCAAACCAAAATTGCACTTCCAATCTATTCTACATTCAATTGTAAATCGAAATTACTACTCCTATTCACTTTGAACTTAGGGTTTAGGAGACTATGTGAGTGACCTATATGTCTATAGTCCTTTTATCTTAGGTAATTTTGGCTCAATAATTTCTTAGGTTTTGGAGTATTTGATCCCTATGTCTAGGGTAAAGAATTGACTTATGTCTAAGCTCTTGTCTCCATGCCTTATGCAAAATCTGCTTATCACTAACTCCGTCGATATTAGATCTAAGCTTAAGTTGCTACCCTAGTTGATCAATTTAGAATTTCAACAGAATTTTATTCAATACAAGCAAACAATTGGGAAGTAGGCTTGGTCTTTGTTGGAATTTTGGCTATAATTGCTTCTTAGAAAATTCACATCCTTGAACCCCCTAAGAAGTTTAGCTTATATTAAAAGTAAAAGTCCTACAACAAATTTTAGAATTAAAATCCATGCTAATGAGTTACTTACAAACCTAATTGCAACCAAAATTTAATTGAGTTAAAGACAGCTTGCCATCAAATTTGAATTGAAAAATTGAACAACAAAGCAATACTTTATTCCTATGCAGCCCACAAAATAACAACTCCAGTGCAATTAGATGTTCAACAAAAATCTGAAACAAAACTCAGAAACACACCCATGAATCATGAACATCCAGTAGAAGTAAATTGAATTCCTCCAATATAAATTGAATCCAATAAGAATACCAAGTGTATTAAGGTAAAGCTTGAAAATAACACCACTCAACTACATTAAAATGGAAACTTAATTGAAATAGAGTAATTCCAACAACATTCAACAAATCTTCACTTCTTCTCCAATCAATTCAATCTCTCAACTATTTCTAGGAAGAGATTGAGTCTTAACAACCCAAGTTTTCATTTGAATTGGATTGGAAAAATCGAAGGAAAAGGAGAAATAAACATTGCAGCAACACTCGGTAAAACAGAGAAGAATTTGAAGAAAAACAGAAGCAATGAATTCAACAGGAACCCACGAACAAAAACTCCCAAAAACATCTCCAAAAAAATATGCCTAGCTCATCCTCTTCTTCCACCCTTTGTAAGCCTTCATTAAGGTTGAATAATGTCGTGCTCAAAATCCCCTAAAAATTGCAGCAATTTAAGGTTCCGTATATAGGTCAACTGCAGATTTTTTTCCTTTTTTGAATTTTTTCTGCTACTCCAGAATTGCAACTTCATCTTGAAATTTTGGTTTTGCAATTTCCACAATTCCTGCATACAAGTTTAGTTTTTAAGATTCTCACCCTAATTGCCTTCATTCTTCTTTCTTCCTAATTTTTTAGATTCTTTCAGCTATTTCCCAATGATTTTAAGACAAAACAAGAATATTTTAAGTAATTGGGAGTTAAATAAGCCTTAATACTAAGGTTATCACAAGCCCATTCTTATGAACCTGCTATTTGAAAAAAGATCCAACCTAATAGGGCATAAGCAAAACTATACAAATTTGAGGAATGTTGGTTGGCTGAAAGAAAGTTCAAACATGTTTGGAGATGCTCAATAAATGGAATAAGAATAGGCTAAATGGGACTATAAAAGATCGATTGAAAGGAAAGAATTAGAAATCTAAAAGATGATCTCATGTGTTAAGTTAGAAGGTATATGCCTCTTCTAAATGTTGAAAATGAGCTTTAAAGAATACTCGAGGAAGAAGAGAAGTATTAGAGGCTCAAATCCAGAGAAGACTGGTTTAAATGTGGGGACAAGAATACATAATGATTCTATATTAAAGCCTCACAAAGAAGGAGAAGGAAGGAGATAAAAGGAATGTACAACAATCATGGTACATAGGTTGATTCCAAGGTTTAGATGGGCTTGGTTGCAACTGAGTACTTTAAGAACATGTTCAAATCTTCCCATCCAAGTCTTTCTGATTTAGATTGAGTCGCCTAGGCCTTACATCAAAGGATTTCCAACTAGCAAAACAAGACATTAGACAAAGATTTCTCCAGAGAGGAAGTGGAAAGCACGCTTAAAAGCATGAATCCCTCCAAAGCTCCAGGCCTGGATAGGGTTCATGCAATGCTTTTCCAAAAATATTTCAACTTGGTAGGGGAAGAAACTGTGAAGGTGCACCTAAAAGTGCTCAATCAAGGGGAGGATGTGGCTCCTCTAAACAAAACTTTCATAACGTTCATTCCAAAGACCAATGACCCTAAGTACATGACAGAATTCAGGTCGATAAGATTTAATTGCAATGTAATCTACAAAATTATTGTGAAGGCCTTAGCCAATCGATTAAAAAAGGTATTGGGATCAGTCATTTCTCCCACTCAATTAGCTTTTGTACCAGGGAGGTTAATTACAGACAACGTTATGTTGCCCTTTGAATGTATTCATGCTCTATAACGGCAAAATACTAGGTAAGGATGGATACATTGTAATGAAACTCGACATGAGTAAGGCCTACGATAGGGTCGACTGTGTTTTCTTAGAGAAAGCTATGACTCAAATGGGCTTCAACGAAAGATGGAGAAGGCGAGTGATGAACTATGTGGAATCAACCAAGTATTTAGCCTTAATCAATGGCACTCCTCAAGAAGAGTTCGAACTCAAAACTGGTTTGAGATAAAAAGATCCTCTCTCTCCTTATCTTTTTCTCTTGTGTCTGGAAGGCATCTCAACACTCCTGAACCGGGAAGAAACTCTTAAAATATTGTTGCCTTTCACATTAATAAGTTTTATCTTTATCTGACTCACCTCTTTTTTTGCAAATGACAACTTGATCTTTTTCATGGTTTCAAGAAAGGAGTTGACAACATAAGAGAAATTGTTAGGTCAAACAATCAATGTAGAGAAATCTTCCTTTATGCTCAGTAAGAACATATCCAAAGATGATGAAGAACGTTACAACAGGATCTTAGGAGCCAAATCCGCCAATTATCTAGGGAAATACCTAAGAATGCCTTCTTAAACTGGCCAAAACAAGGGAAATTTTTTTAAATGAATCAAAGATATAGAAAGCTCTCCAAAGTTGGAAGGAGAAGTTCTTTTCGCTTGGAGGGAAGGAGATCCTGATTAAAGCCATAGCCTAAGTCATTCCTACCTGATAAGTTCATTTTATATTTATTTATTATATCTTGTTAGTTTATTTTTGGTTAGTTTTCCTATAGTTTTTGGATTTTAATTCATGCATTTCTTTAATTTATGTAGGTGACCAAGGATTTCATTTTGAAGGCCAAAGTTCAAAGATTTTCAAGTTGAAAGCCATTAAAAAAAATTATAGCGCCTAGGTGCCCAGACCGGCACCTAGGTGCTACAGACAGTATGGGAGGACAATGCTAGCGCCTAGGTGCTACAAACTTTGAAGTGTGAATTTGAGACGCGCGCCCAGGGTAGCTTATAAATACATCTTTTTGTGAAATTTGAAAGGGATTGGAGGGAGAGAACGAGAGGAAGATGGCTGGACACTATTTTGGAGGATTCGAGCAACCCAACACAGTGAGAGTGATGATTGAAAACTTGTGGAATCGCCCAGATTTGTTTCTTTTCCTTTTCCCTTCTCTTTTATTGGTTGTAATGACTTCAATAATTTTAGTTAGGACTTTTATTGAGATTTTTAGTATGAACTAATTTACTCTTTCTAAAGCTTTGATGTAATCGCTATTCGAATCCTATTCTTCCTAGTTAATAGTTGGTATTTCAATTTTGTATTTGGCTGTGAAATCTTTTCTGAGCTTAATGCATGTTTAGATTTGGCCACTCTTTGCATCGATTTCATGTCATAATTCGAGGTTGAGAGATAAGAATTATTGATAGATCTGAATAGTTTTTCCTAATTTACACTTAAGATAGAGATATCCTTATGGGTTTTGTGGTAATTTAGGTTTTACGTTCATCATAATTGAATTGTTGGAATTGTCATAGAGATATAGGCAATTTACTTTTCAATGAATATTGTTATTGCTTGATAGAGAATATCGAGTCTATAGGGTAGAACTTGCCAACAATCTAGAAATAGAATTTGCTTCAACTATTAATGAATGGAGAATAGGAGGAGATAACAGTGAAGTCATAGCTCTGGAATATTTTGCAATTAAATTTAATCATTTGTTTCACGTTGTTAATTATAGAGCTTTATTTCATTCTTTTGCAGTTAGTTTCAGATTTCACCCATCTTTGATTAATCAGTACTCAGATAAAATTAAGGCTAACGAATTTGGTAATTGATAACATTCATTCCCTATGGAGAACGATACTAGTACTCACACTACTATATTACTTGTAACGATTCATGCACTTGATGAATTGAAGACATAAACCGATGTGCGATCATTTTTTGTGAGGTTCATCAGAAGATAAAAAAAAGATGCACTGGATGAATTGAAAGAAGTTGTGTAATAGTAAGGACTTAGAAGATATGGGATTCAAGGAAATCAGAGCTTTCAACCAAGCTATGCTTGCAAAGCAAAGCTAGTGTATTATAAAGAACCCCAATAGTCTTCTAGCAAAGATGTTGACAGGGAGATACTTGGAGGAGTGTTATTTGGGTTAGGGATATTTTTTTGAAAAGGTATAGATGGAAAGTCAACAATAGTAGGTATATTGAATCAATAAGAATCCTTGGATCGACTGGCTAGGAGGCTACACTCCAGTTATAACCAAGGAAAACCTCAAAGGCAAAAGAATGAAGTGCATGTTGGACGAGAGGTATAATTGGATTGAGTAAACAATCAAAGAGGGCTTCTTACCCCATGATACAGAAGATATCCTCAATACCCCTCTCGATGGAGGATCCTCAAAGGATGAGATGATTTGGATGCTAGACAAAAAAGGAATGTTCATGTTAAGAGTGCTTATCATCTAGCTACCTTTTTAACCAAGAAAGATGAAACCTCATCCTTAGAGTGCAACCTCTCACCTATGTTATTTGTAGACAGCTTTGGAATTTAAATGTACTCCTTAATTGCATCAATATTTAGGAAAAGAAAAAGATTCAATATTAACACTTTTGTGTCTCTTTTACATGAAGAAGGAGGAGACAACTACACATATCATGTGGGAGTGCAAAGTTTATAGGAAGGTGTGGTTTGATTATCGTCCCATCGCATCGATCTCTTTAATTTATGCAGGTTAAATTAGAGTGCTTTCGATTACTAGAATTGGTTAATTTCAAATACAAATACAAAGGATCTGAATAGAGAAACTCTAATCTTATGGAATCTATTAAGCTATCAAAATCAAATATTTGCCAACAGTATTCCTCTAAACTCATCTCAGATTACCAGGCTAATTGACAAAAGCTTTGAAGAATACAAAGGAGTCGAGAGCTCTGACCTATTGATGTCATAGCCATTGATATTTGAGAACCATCCAAGTCACACTAATGGGTTCCACTGCCAACGAACGCCTGGCAGCTGATAGCATTAATTTAGTGCTATATTTATACTTTTATTTAGCTAGCTTTACAGTTTAAATGTGAGCTTTCACATTGATTCTTTGCTTATTTTAGGAAACCGAGCAATTCCAAGAGAAATGGATGAAGTTGGAGCAATATGTTGAACATGGTGCTAATTTAAAGCCATTTGAGGAGCTAAAGAGTGGAAGAAATGAAGTGCTAGCTGTTGGAGCCGTGAGGAAGCATTGCAACTGTTGAAATGGCATTGCAACGCCTCAATTTAGAAGGAAAATCCGAGAGCTAGTGTTGTAACGCTACCCTGTGGCATTGCAATGCTAGAATCACGCGGGGAGGAGGCATTCCGTCCGTAGCATTGCAATGCTAAACGCTGCCTTCATGTGCACAGTGAATATGACATCGTTTTGGACAACTTTACTATCCCTAGCATTGCAACATTGTCGCAATAGCAACTTTAAGTAATTATCTTCTTTGCTTGATTTGGGGGAAAACACTTAGGGTTTTAGACCCCTTTTACAGAAACATACCAAATTGGGAGAGATGGGGAGCTTTTGGAGGTTGTTCGATGGAGGATCGAGGCTCGAGATCATGGAGATCGAGGCAAAAGTCGTGGATCGACATGGTTTTAGCTTTCTTCTTCTCTTTTCCCTTTTAATTGTTGTAATTAGGTTGAAATGACTACTATTTGAACTATTTTGATTATGTTTAATGGCTAATTACATTAGTTTGGAGAATTAATGTAGCTAATGGATCTCTGTACTTAATTAATTGATGTTTATTGATATTGTATCTCTTCTTAATAGCTTTGTGCATTGGGTTCTTAATGCCTTTAACAAAGCAAGGAATAGAGTTAATTGATCGTCAGTTTAATTGAGCTCAACAGAGTAGATTAAACTTAGAAAAATAGCGCATGACAATTAAATTTCATCTAAGTGACATAGGAACAACGAAAATTAATTGAGGCTTCAAATGAATGTTCACAATGTCGGGTGAGGATTAATTAATGAGACGGACACGAGATTTAATTAATTACACCTGAGATTAGGATGAGCTAGACAGAGGATTCCTTGAATCTAGACTTCTAGGTCTAGTCAATTAAATGAGTTAATAATATCAATTGCCCAACTAGTTAATTGCAAGATCCAATTAGTGAAATTAATTCCCTAAACATCTTTAACCCTGCTATTCTCGATCATTAGCTTTCCTTGCATGTTTTTATTTGTTTTAATCACTTGCTACTCGCTTTATTTCTCTAAACATAATCGATTGCAATTATTTTCAGTATTCAATCAACCATAACAATTCCCTGTGGATACGATATCTAAAATACTCATACCACTTTATTACTTGGGCTCGTGCATTTGCGCTAACGCATAGCTGTGCTAGCAATAGAAGCTGAATGCATATGCCTCTTGGATTGACTCAAAAGGAAGATGAGGGATTAGCTGGGTGGTTCGTGACTTCGATGAGTCTCTTATTTGCATGAGATTGCAAAAGATAAAAAGGAAGTAGTCAATTAAGGTGCTTGAAGCTAAAGCAATCTAGGAGGGCTTGAAATTATTACATGCAAATTTCAATGGCCATTGCTTTCTGCTTGAAGTTGAATCAGATTCAACTAATGTTATCAGGCTTATTAACAAAGAAATAGATGATCTCATCGAGACCAAGAACATTGTTGAAGTTTTCTGAGTTGGCTCCTAGGGCTAGGTGTTCTCTACTTTGTTCATTGTCCAAGGTCGTGAAATACAGTGGCCCACTGTCTTGCTCACGAAGCTATAAGTTGTGATGTTAGTTTTGATCCGAGGCTTTCTTCCTCACTGGAAGAAGGGGTTTTTTTGGATCTCTAATTTCCCTTTGTGGGTTTCTTCTCTCATTATTTGAGGATTTAGTTGTACCTAACTTTCTTTGATTTAATGAATTACCTTTGAAAAAAAAAAATAAATGAGTGTTAAAAGACGACTTAAAAGAAAACTCTTGAAGTGTTTATCTAAAATTGATTTTTTCTTCCACACCACACTAGTACAAAATTGACGTTTAATGACAGGCATTGTTCGTCATTAAAGGGAAATGATGACGGACGTGCGCCCGACATCTTTTCGAGTGTCATCGTAGGCTACGATGACAGACAGCTTTTAATGACGGGCAATGCCCGTCATTATATCTGACCATCATTAAAAGTCTGTTTGTCATTAAAAGTATGTCCGTCATTAAATGTTCGTCATTGAAAATCTGTCCGTCATTAAAAGTCGAAAATAATGATTTTCAATGACAGGCAATGTCCGTCATTAAAAGTTTGTCCGTCATGAAAAGTCAAAAATAGTGGTTTTCAATGATAGACAGGCAATGTCCATCATCATTTCGTCAAAAAATTTAATAAAAAAAATAATTGGTTGCTCATGTGGCTAACCACAATATTTCTCTGTCTCAACTTATACACAAAATAAAATTTCAATAGTATTATATTTTTACGCAACAATTTACTTAACAAACATAATTTTAATTATTAAAATATAAAATGTGTAATACACTTATGTTGTTGAACGAAAAAAAAAAAAAAAGAAACATAAAATTTATCTTTATACATTCACACACATAATACAAATATGACTCTCTATCCCTCCATAAACCACATCCAACTTACAAAGAGAAGCAAAATTGCTAAGCAAAATAAACACAAGACTAAACCTTTCAACTTGAACTTAAGACCAACCAACTGAAGTGGAGAAGTGGGGTGAAAGGCGTGGCAACTCAACTGGGTGAAAGGTGCTCCTTAATAAGTTGAATGAATAAGAACGTCACTAGCAAACATCAAACCAAATGAAGGGGCACGAGGCTGCTGCATTAAACCAAATCCAAAGCATCTCTTTCTCAGTTTTCTAATTTGCATTAACTTAAGATTCTCAATTAATCTCAAACATATTCTCCTCAATAAACCAAACACAACAACCTCTATCAAAGTAATATTCTCAAGTCTCAAACACAAGCATAAGCTCTAAAATGCAAGTAACATGAGAACATCCAAAAAAAATTATACATATATAAATAATTAGTTGGAATTAACTTGATGCCACAAAATACTTTTGAGATTACACTCAAGGAAACTAACCTTCTCAGGTGGGAGATCTATACCCAAATTCCCACGAGATAGAATAATGTCATCTTCTCCTCGTAGAATCTCATCGAAATATTGGGTTAATCTCTAAAAATAGGATCAAAGAAATATGCAAATGTCTAAATTAGCATTAGAATAACTTGACCCCCCCCCCCCCAAAAAAAAATAAACTAAATATGACTGACCTCAACAGTTTCAACCTTGGCAAAGATTTGGCTAAGATCACATAACTTTGAAAGGAATTCATAAGTCTGTATAACAACATAAAAGTCATCTATTGACTTAAATAATCTAGAAAAAGAAGATAGAGAGAGACAACACAAAAATGGACTAGATTTCCTAAAACTAACTAATGATTAAGAAAGGAAAAAATCAATAGTTTTCCTTTTCTATAAGAAAAGGTACACACAAAAGACGTTTATAAACATATGAGTTTCCTTTTCTAATACGAATACTTTTCATGAGGATTACCTCCAGAGTCCTAGGATCCAATGCCCCAAGCATTTTCAATAAAACATTTTCCTAGTCCCTGTGCATTTTGAATTTCTGGCAAGTTGTTTAAGTTCAAATTATAATCAGAGTCGAATACAGAAAGGCAATGACAAATAAAAAATAAAATACTAGACTTGAACAAGAAGAATGTAAGTATATAGACATATTGGATTGAAACTCATGATGAAGTTAAGCAAGGTACTGAGAAAATTAATTAGCCCCTTGCTTTTTCAATAAGAAAAGACCAAAAAGTAAAATAGGTCAAACAGGAATTAAAACTTTACCTTAAAATAATTGGTTAGAGACATTAACATTAAAACAATTATTGTCAAACAAGAAAAGGCCATCAACAACGATACTAACAAAGTTCAAAAAAAATAAAATGGTTCCTTTATGCATACAGAGAGAGATTCTAATAAAAAAAATGATTCATAAATTTGTTTTTCTTACATAAATATATCATATTACACAAATTTATTTTTTTAAATAACATAGTTCGAATTCTATATTCTTGTCATGTACAGGTAGAACATCGATCAATATTTGCATAAATTTTAACTAAAGTTAAATAAGATTGATAGATCCATTAGACTAAAGTGAGTAATTGTTATGCAAATTACAAAAAAAGAAAATGACCATAATCAAACCAAATTGATAATAAGTAAAATGCCTTGAACAAATTGATAAAAGTCATCCTATAGTAGAATGAATGGAAGAAAAATTAGAGGAACCAAACAAGAGCATCCAAGGAAGCTGTCGGCAACTAAAAACCGACCTCCAACAGACCACTGCTCTCAATCAAAGGAATAAATAAGACCTGAAATCATGGGTGATTGGAACAAATCAATAACACAAATCATCACCTGTGAGCCTGAAAATTTTTATACTTTTTGTGTTATGTTTTCTCATTTAATGATGATATTACTACTGCCATGCCTCATTAGATATGGGATGCATGATAAAAACAATTGGAAATCACTCTTTTGGAGTATCTATCAACCAATCTTGTTTTACACCTCAATCAAATGCCAAGAAAACAAGCCTATACCTGTTAACGAAAATGCAAATGCAAAAGAAAATTACAATGCTATGAATTAAGTTTGAGGGATGGAAATGAGAAATGCAAACCTAGAGATGAGCTATTGTAGCAGATAAACCAGTAAACTTTGGTAGCCAAAGAATCAAAACAGGAGATCGAATGCCATCGTAACCGATAACAATCTGTTTGACAGTGATACAAGGCAGAAAACAGGATCCAATTCACCAAAGAATTAAAAACTGGGATATACTATACTACTAGAAGAAAGTTAAGTCAATTCCCTTGAAGTTTGAAGTTTGAACAACCTTTGTCATTATCTGGTCAATGCTTAAAATGTCTATGAGTATAATGATTGAACAACATATAACTCAAACAATCAGACTATGAGTATAATGATTGAACAACACTAGTTCTCGAGATAGCATTTATGGAATTGGAATGAAGTTTCTTAAATTATATTGACTAAAATTACTCTGAGATTGGAATTTGAATAAAATATATTTTCATCAAATTTTAAGGCCTCAATGTTTCAGTAAGCTTTCAAACTCTAGACTCCAAATTAACCACAAAAAGAGCAAACAATCGATAACATACGCAAACATAGATAACAATATCATCAATTCACAATCCTCTAGCTACAAAGTGCTACTGAAGAAATCAAACAGAGAACAAAACTGACCTGAGCAAATACAAATGGCCCCCCATCTTGCATTTTCAGTTCATCCCGCTCCATAACCCCTAGATCAAATCCAACTGTTGGTGCAAGATCAGTTTGTTTATTACCTGTTAATAAAAATGCAACCATTTATAGAGATGCCTAAGTTTAAAATCTTGATAACAATAAAGTTAGAGGAAAAAAAATATGTAAGTGAACTTGAACCTGAAAGAGTTAATATCACAAAAGCGGAAGCAATTTTGGATCTTAAGCACTTAAATTTGATCAATTTTATCAAACAAAAAATATGCTCAAAACTAGAAAAACAGAGAAGGAAGAACACTACCTTTGAAGCTCAAAATTGAAGCAATCCGAAGGCTTTATTTGAACACAAACTGGTTGTGGACCTCCTCTAGAGTCTTCCCTACTATCCTCATGCCTTAGAACGGATTGTGGGATCCTAAATTGAGAGAATTTGGAAGAAGAATGGGTAAAGGTCTAAAACCGAGAGAAAACAAATTTTCTGCAAAATTTAACTTACCCATGGTGTTTCTTTGCTAATTAAAGCTATTAACAAGCTTCATCAAGCTTGCTAAACTTGACAACACATAGATGAGAAGGATTAATCAAGAAGGAGGTGGCCAATTTTGGTGAATTTGGAAATACAAGGAGGTTATTCATCAATTTATGAATTTGGTCCAAAATTCAATCCTAAAAGAATTTGAATTTCTCTTTTAATTTTAATTCAAAATTAATATAAAATTAATTTTAAATTAAAATAAATTTTTAATTAATTAAACAATTTAATTAATTTTAAATAATTATTTAATTTAATATAAAATATCAAATTAAATAATTGGACCAATCCCGATTTCTCAAATCGAACGTTCGAACATGAATCCCTATTCATGTTTTAAACCGAACCAATATTTAAATCAAATTTAAATATGTCCACCTCTTCTTTATCATAGTTTAATTCATAATTAAGCTATGAAACGTTAAGTATATTGCATATAATTAACGTTTTCTCCCAAAACCGAATTTGAACAATTCAAATTCTTTTCTCTTAAAATGTTACAAGGCTTAGTCCGAGCTAGTAAGGGGAACCTAATGGACCTACAGATCATGAGCTCCAACGATACGAGATTAACCGGCCAAACTCTTTAGCCTAGCTAATCAACATTCGTTAACCACCGGGACACTCCACTAAAGCCCAGTGGCTGCACTCTCCTCACTGTAGATATATTTCTGTCCACTCGATATAACCATGATTAGTAAGTCGATCCTTCAAAGGTTGTTTGTAATTACAGCTGGGTCAAAATAAACCGTTTTACCCCTGTAATTACTTCTTGTTCCTTAAGTCCCACTGATCCTCTAATGAACAATTGGTTTGTAGTCCGACCAACAAACCGAATCCCTCTCGGGCCAATGAGAGGGTGGGCCCATTGTTCAAGACCCGGAGTCAGCACTTAAGGGAACAATATCTCTACTAAACCCTAAAGCGGGTAAGAGTGAATTCCATCTCGCATGACTATGTTCCCAACTATCTACCCGGTCTTATCCCCAAAATGGGAGGCTTATTGAGTCGGCGATCTCAGGCCACTCTTACCCATGCAAATCTAAGGATAATCCTGAATAAACAAGAGTTCATAGCACACTCAGGATTAAGATCGAGTTACCTAGGTCATCGTATGAAAATAGTCAGTTAAAACAGTAAACGGAGTTAAAAAGTCTAAGTGACTATTTCGCGGTTCAGTCTTATGCAAACTCATTGCATAGGACGGCCCCACTTTCATGTCTCCACATGAACGATTTAGGATCACATCGTTAGTACTATACAAAGTGGGCCGCGTCCATAGTGTCCCCAGGATAAGGTACCCAGCCCTATCCCTATACTATAGACCGTTCTAGCTATTACTTGAACTTGATCCACTTTGATGTCATACATAAAGTTCAAGTATACATCTTATAGTCAAGGGTTCTTAGTTCATTGGATTTGGGTTATGGAATACACAATTCACTTTATTCAATAACAACTTTATTGTATAAACCTCAATAACAACTTTATTGCAAAATAGAATATACATTCAGTTTACAAAACCACGAGTTTTAGGACACAAAACCCAACAGAACCTTAATTAGTTGATGAGCTAGAGAGACAAACAAAGAGGGAACATACGAGGAAGGAAATAACACCTGAGAATTGTAGTTTTCCTCTTACCATTTCTATGTTTTCTTTCTTACCTAAACTCTTTGGATTGATATTACTCTCTTGTGCATGTGTATTTAGCACAAATGTTGGGAGCAAGTAACTTAAAGGAGAAAGAATACTTCTACTTAAGCTATGAACAACAATTAGAAACTTACAACATTATTGCAACATAACAATAAAAGACTGATTCTTATGAAAACTAAAGGTGCAAGGAAAGAACCTTTAAAAGAAAGTGAGCAATAAGCGAATATTAATTTCATAATCGAGTGTGAGTGTGTTGGGAAATATATACTACAATATATAAACATATTTCTAATCATTTGAATATATTTTTTTATAGGAAATAGAACACATGAATGAAAGAGAGGCATCAAACAAGGCAATGTTGTGCTGATTGAAGCTCCAAAAAGATGCAAATATTCCTTTTTGGAAAGCTGACCTTTGCAAATCAACAGCTAATTGATTTGTAGCTAGCTAGAGAGATGATGATGAACATTGCAAGTCTTCGATGATGCAGTCTTATGACAGCTGGGATAGGTTGAATCTTTTTCCAACGTGTGTTTGCTAATCTAGTGCCTTGTTTGATGCCTCTCTTTCAATAAAAAGAGTGAGAAAAAAATGCTACAATGATCATTAGATATCACACAAAACAAATATATACATATATGTATGGATGAAAACTAAAACTACCAAAAAGAGACAAAAATTAACACAAGAGCACAAAACTTCAATATGCAAAAGATGAGAATTGTCATCCATAAAAGTGTATGCTTCATGAAAATTTAAATGGCCTATTTGAACATATTTCCTTGATGATAAGTAAACATGGTACGATAATATAAACAATTTAGCCATTTTTAATGTAAATTTTTTATTTTTTCCATGGTTTGTAATTATATATCTTGGACATGCCAATAGGAATAATTGAAGCGGTAAATTGAAAGTAATCTTTGGTCCCTTCCTCATGTCTAACTTTTCAAAAAAAAAAAAGTTGTTAAAAGTAAAAAGAAGAAGACAGAAAAGAATCTTCATCTCAACAACAATCACCAAGGATATGGGCTAAGTTAATGAGCAAAAATGAAAATC
This sequence comes from Trichosanthes truncata, assembly GCA_033996785.1. Classification (NCBI taxonomy): domain Eukaryota; kingdom Viridiplantae; phylum Streptophyta; class Magnoliopsida; order Cucurbitales; family Cucurbitaceae; genus Trichosanthes; species Trichosanthes truncata. The sequence goes on along the minus strand of JAWPNB010000004.1, from coordinate 26,313,019 downwards.
CAAAAATAGTTTGAGTTAGTTGGCAAAGCTTAATCGAATATCATTTTCTTTCTGATCTAAATCTTTAAAAACCCATTCAGCAACATAATTTACATATGCACAACAAGCATAAAAAAGCGCAGGCATAAAAAAGACACAAAAAAATCAAACTAAGTAGTAAGTATATGTGTATATTATTTACGATTCTTGATTTTTCCTCCAAAAGAAACTAGATTCTTAAAACAAAAAAAAAATCCCTAATCAATATCAAGAACTAGATTAACTCAATAGAACAACAATAAGGAGCAAAAAAAATGGGGTGTAACGACTTATATTGTAACGCCCGAATTTTCCAATATGGTCATTCTAACAATAATGCGGAAGCGTAACAATCAAAACTAAAATAGACTTAAACAAATTCAGCTGAAGTAATTTCTTACAAAGGTTTTTTAAAAGAAACTATTGAATCCATAACAACAACTTTCTAAGTATTGTGCCAGAGTGCTAAACTTCACTTCTTTCGAGACTATCACTTGATCCTTCGTCTGAAAACATTTTGGAAAAACAAAAATGAGTACAGAAATACTCAATAAGCAATTTCAACATCAAGTTCAGAAATTCATTTTTTCTTCAAAACAAAACATAGAAATTTAGTTTAACAAATCATTTCAATAGTTGAATCAAAAGTCAAGTATTCATTCGGTCATTTTCTTTTAAAACAATCATAATCAAAATAAAAATATCCTTGCAAAACTTTTAATACAACTATTAAAAACGTTCGGTCAAAACTTTAGAAAAATAAAAATCTTTCAATTGAACAAAACTTTCATTTAACCAAACTTTCAAGTATCGAAACTTTTAATTCAAACAGTACTTTCAATCAATCATTACTTTCAAATATCATAGTGGGAATATGTATTATTTGGGTAGCCTTCATAACATATATGATGATTACCCGTCGGTAACATCAATCAAAACATTTAATCAGAGTTGTCGATAAAAATCGACCAGAACATTCAAATCAATTACTTAAGTGTGAGGCCATGTGAGTGAAACACACACATGAATCTTCATTTCAAAGAAATGTCACACACATGTGTCTTCCCACAAATGTGTCTTCTCACAAATAAGCCAGAACAATTACGTCAATTCCAATTCCATCAATTCCAATTTAGGCTACTACCACAAATAAGCAAAGTATTCCCAAAACAGAAAATTGGCATATCTGGATAACCCTTATCAAAATTATCAAAAATTCTTTCGTAAACATTTGAAACAAAACATGTAGTTTCAAATAACAATTTCAATAAAGATTCATTAAATCAATCATTCAAACTCAAAACCAAAATAAACTTACTTTCAATTCAAAATCAATCAAAACACATTTATTTCAAATTATTCAAACGGCAAACATACTTTTAAATAGCAAAACACTTTAAAGCATACAAAACAATTTTGATCAATTTCAAATCATACAAAACATACTTTCAAACATTTGTCAAATAAACAATATAAAAAAACATAATTGTACCAAAATTGCTATTTTGGAAGGGATGTGGAAACTACTTACCTCGATCGATAATCCTACAATTCTCAATCTCAATCTCAAATATTCCAAATCTTGTCAACTTTCGTGAACAATCACATCAACTTTTCCTAGAAGTCCAAACATATCCAATACTACACTGATCAAAAACAAAAATTCTATCTTAAAAGTCCAAAAGCTTATCTAAAATATAGACAATCTTATCTACTCAATTTTTCCCATTCAAAACAATTTTCTGCATAAAAAGTTAGGGAAAATAGGATTCTTGGACCCAAAAAAAAACAACACTAAAAAAACTGGGTTAAAAACACTTTAAAACCCAATTAAAAACGTATAAAAATCGGTAAAATCAATACTTTTCAATACGAAATAAAATACCAAACAAATTTTCAACCCTACAGCTTTTAAAACCTTCAAAACTATCATGAATTATAGAAAAAGAACCCATAAAATTTTATGTTTCATAAAACAAAATTCTTCAAGATTTTAGCATTAAAAGAATCAAGATTTGCCACTTTTTGACACCAAAATCAGATCTGAAAAATATGGATAAAACTGCTGTAAAAACCTTTAAAATATACTATTTTCATGTATAAATCAAAGGTATAAATTACACTTTAAAGAAACAATCACTTGGTAAACTTTCTTGTATAAAAAGAACCCAAAAACATTACAAAAATAGTCCCAAATTTGATGAAAATAAAAGCTGGAAAATTTTCCTTTATCAAACCTTCAGTTTAATCCAAAATCCATAAGATGAAAAACTTTGATAAAGAATTAAGCAAACCAAAAACCTAAAAACTTTTTAGGGCAAAAGATTTTAAGAATCTTTTCATTCTAAACAATCAAGAATGAAAACAAACCCCAAAATTTTCCAAGAAAGATTCAATCAAGAAAGAAAACAAACTTGAAAATAGAATGGAAGAAAACTTACTGTTTTTTCTTTAGATATGAAACTATAGAGCGTCTTCTTTTTTCTCTCATTTTTGCCGTCAAAAGGTTTTGTCAAAAAGGTTAGGGCTTAAGAGTTTAAAAGAACTCTAATCAAAACCCTTAAAAGATTATCTTCTCTTTTTTAAAAAAAAATAATAATAAAGATTTATCTCCTAATTTAAAAAAAATAAAATCCTAATTCAAAAAGGTTTTAAAAAAAACCAATAAAATAAATAAAATAAAAATTCTTTTTTTTTCGGTTGTACAAGCCATTAAACTGTTGAGCAACTACTTCAACCTCTCAGCACTTAGCATTGTGACAAAACCAAATCCCTTGCTTCATCTCGTCCTCTTGCCATAAATCACCTTTAGAAAAAAAAAACATCACTCAATTTTGAAAATTAGGACAAAGCAAATGGATCTCTCGAGAGAGCAGAGAAACTTAATAACACTAACAGGAACATAAATTCTAACTTCTCGAGTCCTGGCTTTCATGGTCTATAGCAACTCGAAACTAAACCTACAAAACATGAAACGGAAAAAAATCAGTAATAAAAAAATCTACCTCGACCCTTTCAACTTGTCCTACGCTTTCGAATAAGCCAGCGAGTTGAGCACTGTCAATGCTAAAAGGAAGATTTTCGATGATGAGTTTGAGGTTAAGAGCGTAGCTAGACTCATCTCCATCACCCTCGAGGATTTATTCCTCTTGGTTGAAATCGGATGAGACGACGACCTTTTTGAAGAAGCGAGAGGAGAAGGCTAAAGAATCCCTATCAGAATGAAGAACGAAAGCGGAAATGGAAAGAAGGAGAATGAAATATGGATTGAGATCGAAGATGTATCGAGGAGAGTGGGAAAAAAATGTGTTCAAGTGAAAAGGGTCAAATGGGTTTACGAGAAAGCGCTAAATGAAAATTTGATAGCCCGCCCATTTTCTAAAAAACTTTAACAATAAAGACGGTGAATGACCGACATTAAACGTGATAAACAAATGCCCGTCATTAATAGAGTTAAAATTTCTGAAATTTTGAGTCGTTTGCACGTTTTTTCTATTGTCCGTCGTCATTGTATCCACACGTGAAATTTTATGACTGTCATTAAAAGTCAATTTTGTTGTAGTGTCGAAGTATTCTAGTTTTCAATCTAAAAGTCTTCTCATGTTAAAGCATATACCCTCAACTAAGAGGTCAAATATTCAAATCCCTCACCCCACATGTAATTAGGGAAAAAACAAAAACTTCACCATAAATTTTTCTCATTAACCAATCCATCTTACTAACCCTTAAATCAAAGATTAAATCTATTTCATTGATTATATCAATGAGTGTAAGACCTAAAAAAACATTTACAAATATAAAAAAAAAGTGCATTAAAATATTTTTTTTTCCAATACCAAAGTTCATATTTTTCAACCCAAATTTTAATTGGCCAATTATTGATCAAAGAAATAATTTCACTACACGTGACATGTGTAACACGCGGCATTCTGGAGCTGGTGCAATGATTAAAAAAAACGAAGGAAAAAAAATAACACGTGGCTATGATATTGTAGACTTGCAGCAAATCGTACAAATTAATTTACAACTGTACTAACAAAATTAATTTACAATATTATTCAAAATTGGAAATATATTGGAAGATTCATCTGGCCCATAATACATAAAGAAGCATTTGGTATCCAGGCATGTATAAGTAGGTTATCCAATTTAATTCTCATGAGTATTTGCTTTTTGTTTTTAAAAATCATATTTCTTCTTTCTTTTTTTTTTTGTTTCGTTATTCAACATAGGACAATAGAGAGATTCAAACATTTGGCATCTTAGCCGATAGTATATATTTTAATCACTTAAACTATATTCAAGTTCATAATGAAAATCATATTTCTTTATTAAGATTTTTTTACCTTTTTTTAAAAAAAATATGTATATAATGTTTTAAAGAATTAATTTAATTAAAAGATTTTCATACATTTCAAAAAGCCTTTTAAAAAAAATTGAAAAAAAAGTTGATTGATAAAGTTTAATTGTATATATATAAAGTATATTGTTTAAAATTTTCCATGTATAGTATGTTATCTAATGACACTTGAGTAATTATTTATATCTCACAATCAACAAATTATATGGAGAGTTGAGGGGCTAATTTGTCATGACCATATATTAACTCTTAGATTCTAGTTGGTTCATGTGACGTGGATACTTCTAGTCAACCTCTACATCAAAAGCAGCTCATTTTTTAGTAAAAACGTCAAATTTAAAGTACGTTCTTAGACTTCTATTTTCTCGAGTTTATCTCTACTCTAATTTGATTGTCATAACTCATTGGGCTAATTAACACCACACCACATTCTATTTTCTCCCTCTTTTTTCTATAGCCATAAATCATACTTTGACCTAGATCTTCTAATATCTACATTGATCTTAAATACAAACATTTTTACTCTCACAATTTTATTTCCAAACCTTCCATTTTACAAAATATACATTTCAAACATTCCCTTGCAAATATTATAGGGCTACTGGTCAAACTAGTAAAATGGACCCAAATCAGAACAAATGTAGCAGCTCAGAAAGAAAAAAATTGTGATAGTAGGAAACTAAGGGTGTGCTTGATTGATGATCTGAAAACAAGAAATTCAATGAAAATAAAGTTGTATTTCATGTTTTCAAATATGTGTTTGGGTTGCAGATTTAGAAGTTCAATTACAATTTAATTCAAAATGTGTGTGCTAATGTATTTATAATATATAAAACTAGTTTTAGTTACCAACTAAATATTAGGTTGAATATAAACTATTGTTAATTAATTTATGAATATGTTTTATGTTATAAATTTTGTATAATTATTGTTTTACAATTCATATAATAATGTATAATATATTATATTATACATATTTTAATGAATTGAGTTTATAACTTGAAATACTATATTTTTTTAAAAAAATATTATCATATTTAATATAATTCTACATTTCAAAATTTCAAATTTCAAATTTGGATCCACTAAAAACATAAAAATGTTGTATTCAGAATTTATACTATTTGAATCACAGAATTCGAAAATAGTTTTAAAAAACACATCTGTCAAATGCATGTTCGTTGAACTCAATGAATTCCAAAACATAAAACATAATATAGATGGCCTACTAAACAGGCCCTAATTGTTTGATGTTCAAACCAAATATTTTAAAATACTAAAAAATTCATTTACTTATATTTACTAATTCACTGGATCGTCAGTTCACTAATGTCATTGATTTCCTAATATCAATAATTCATTAATATGTATTGTCAAAAAAAAAAAATCATTAATATGGCTAACTTACCAACATTATTGATTGACTAACTCGTTAATGGATCACTGATTAACTAATTTCTTAAGTATCACTAATTTACGAACTCATTAGCATATAATGATTCACTAATTCATTAGTGTGTTAGAGATCTACTGTAAGAACAATTACTTATATTAAATCAGTGATTCGTTGATATATGCAAATGAAGGCTGAGAGAGAGGAAGAGAAAGAATATAGGGTAAAGTTGGAAATACAAGAAATGGCATAAATGATAATGAACATAAATATAAAAATGCCATAGTTTTGCTAATATATTTTTTCCCCAATAACAAAATTTGTAAATATTCTAACTCTATTTGACGCGGATTAAAAATTCTCAATACTAGCTAAAGTAAGCATAGCTTAGAGATAATTGGCATGTATCTTCAATCGGTCAAAGGTTCGAATCCTCCATTCCTAAATGTTGTTGAAGTAAAAAAAAAAAATTCAACACTATATTCACTCATTCTTAAGCATGCACTAAAAATAAAATACAAACATCTCATATATTCAACAATCAATAATATATACTATTTGCAATTAGAAACTTTATATTATATTAAGATATACCAAGGAGTAGGGTTTGGCATGCAACCCACATGGGTTCACTGTTAAACAAAAGCAGTAAAATTTGAAAACCCCTTTTCACACTTTATAATAAGAGAAGCTAGTTGGTTAGTCATTATTTAGCAACCCTAAGAGATGATTACTAGGTCAAAAGCATCCTCCAAAAAAAAAAAAAGTCTTACACTCTCTCTCTCTCTCTTATAAAAAGTTTAATCTGTTCCTTTGTCTAAGAAGCGGTGCTAGGCAAGCTTTGGGCATAATTATGATGAGATTATCGAGATCGATTATTTTATTTCTTTTTTTTTTTACAGTGGGGAGCAGGCTTTTGATATTACACTCGGATTTATATATTAGGTTAAAATATCATCTTAATTCCTGTATTTTAAATTTTATTTTATTTTGGTCTCTATAATTTTAAATATCTAAATTTAGTTTATGTAGTTTTAATAAAGTTTAAAATTGATTTCTGTTATTAGTTTATTGTTAACTTTTTAAAAACAAATATAGTCTCTATACCTTTTTTCTATAAATTTTTAAAATATGTTTACATTGTGTATTTTCTTGCATGAAAATTATTATTATTATTTAATCAATTTTGATAAAAAAAATTAACTTCGAAATAATAGTAGATACCAATTTTAAGTTTTTTTATAAGTACAATGACTAAATTTAAATATTTAAAAGTATATAAAGATTAAAATGGAATGAAGTCCAAAGTATAGAAATAAAAATGATATATATATATATATATATATATATATATATATATATATGTTTTTGTATTGAAAAAAAATTGTAAAGGAATTGTTATAGCTTTGAAGGCCATGTGTTTTACCCTCTTTGATTCCCTTTTTGACGGTCAAACTTACAGTGTGGTCTTTGAATTTTTCGAGGTTCTCTTTCTCTCTCTCTCTGTCTCTCTTGCTTTTAAACTATTATTTATTATTTGTTTGGTTGCAAATATCTTTATGAATGAGTCCAATTTAGGCCACCAAGTATATTATTTATATATATATACGATTAATTCGTGTACGTGTTAATGTATCTCTTCTTTGTGTACAGTTGGAATTAGTACTATTGTTTTTGCAATACGAGGTGGAGATTGAAACTATTGAAATGGAGATATTTTTAACTATGGATGAATTAGTACAATTTTATTCAACTATAGTTTTATTTCTTTTTTGTATTAATGGAACTTTATGATATCTAAATTTTAATGATGAAAATGTCATGATCTCAATTTGATGATAATGTTGATAGGAAAATATTGATGAAATATCAATGTTGATGGATATTTTAAGTAACATGGTGAAAATAATTTGAAAAAAATTATAAAAAGTATTTAAATCAGTAATAAGTATTCACACTTTTAAATAAAAAATTAAAATTTTATGGAGAAAATATCAATTATTCTTACTCTCAAAGTTGGTAGGGTGAACCAATTTTTATCATTAAACTTTTAATTTCATCAAATTAGATCTTTGTTTTCTATAAATGTTGCAATTTTTATTTTAGACTTGAATAAATATGATAATTTTTACTTTCTATTAGACTTTTGTTACAAGAACTACTAATAAAGAGTAATCTCACATGTATTCAATGAATAAATCAAAAGTAAAAAAAATATGATGAGGCTTTAGAGCGAAAGAAAACTTCATAGTTAGATATTCTTTTAAAAATTTATGAGTTTTGGTTTAATTTCCTAATCTTATATATTGATTTCTTAGAGAGGTTGATTTTTGTTGAAATTTGCTTGGTTACAAGAACTACCTAATAAAGAGTAATCTCACATGTATTCAATGAATTATTGTTTTGTTTAGATTAGAGATTTTTTGTTAACATTTTTATACTTCATTAGGAAATATGGATGACAAGCCTTAAGATATATATGAAAATGTGGATTGAAATATCCACATGTATGGATGAATTTAAAACTTTGTTGTACTCTAAAATGATATGCCTTTTCTTTTACTTGTTTTTTTTTCAATTTTTTGAAGAATTTTTTTACTATATTTTTATTAGATTATTCATTTACATATTGTTGTTGTTGTTTGTTATTTTCTAAAATATTATACTTTTTTCATAATATTAAATATTTTTGAAATTTTAACTAAATTTCAGGAATGGGAAATTAAGGTTGTCGTTGATAATAATTTTTCCTTTAGTTCTAGATATATATTTTTTAAAATTAATTAAATTTCATCTTATAATTTTTTTTAAAAAAATCCATTTTTTAAATAAATATAAAATACAACATTTTGAAAAAATAATTTCAAACATTTTAAAAAAAAAAAATTATCAATCACTAATTAAAACAAACCGATTTCTTCTTTTCTTCCTTTTCTTTTCTTCTTCTATTGAATGATGTTTTAAGGTTTTTCTTTTAGAATTCTAAATGCATGGGTCTATTTGAGTATGGTGATCCCATTTACTACTTCGTATTCTCATTTGAGCATTTCATATGTTTCCCTTTATTCTTGGCTCAAATTAATTAAGCTGTCATTAATGATGGTTAGTATACATTCATTTTATGTGATAGTTATCGATTAACATAATCTTAAATATGCCAAAATAAACATAATTCAGTTATAATTGACATGTACTCATTCTCTTGAGGTTGAATGTTCAAATCTCCATCACACCCCATATATATTTGTTGTACTAAAAAAACATAATCTTAAATATTAATTAACTAATCAAATTTTATTAGCCTACATATTAATTAACGATAATAACTTACTTAAGTGTTCTAGTTTTTTTTTTTTTTTACATTTGTAAATTTTTTCTATGGCTACTTTTATAATATTTAATTTAAATTATATTAGATTTCTTGCCACCCCTAATTATATATTACTATTTGAAAGAAATTTGTAAAAGAAACAAAAAGAAAACCCTAGATCAATAAAAGAGGTTGAGGAAAAGGTAGCAAATAAGTTAGGGTTTTGTTTGCCAAGTTTAAGTCTCTTTCATTTTCTATTTTTTTTTTTAATTTCAACCCAACAAATCTAGTTTGGAATTTGTACCTCCAACTCCAAGAAAAAGAGTAGATGTCTTGACCGTTGAATTATGCTCGTGATTGGCTTTTATTTAATTGATTTTGTAGTTAGGTTCAAGTATTTTTCACGATTGAGTTTGGACAACTACATGACATAAATTTACATGTGTTTGTTAGTTGAATTTTGTATGATTTAGTGGTTATTTCCTCAATAATCTTTTAATATAGTTTTAATGATGTATTAATTATTGCAAAACATATTTTAAGTTCAGGGTTTAATTCAATGAAATGAAAATTTAAAGTTAAAATTTGACTTATCGACCTAAGTATAGGGGTAAAAAGAACGATTTTTTTTTTATTAGAAAAAAAAAAAGAGAAGAAAAAGAGAATTGTACTTTTAGAAAGAACTGAGTGAAAATAAAGGAATGAAAAAAATGTGAGTTTATATGGTTAGAAAAATAAAAGGGGGATGAGTGGAATGGAGTTAAGATTAGCATTTGTTCCAATCTGTCGCTTCATAAATAACAGCTTTGAGAGAATGAAAATAAATCTCAATCACCCGCCAGACAAGGGTTAGTGTCCTCTTCTAGGGGTGCAACAACAAAACTTCATCCCCTATTTTCCTTTTCTTTATTTCGTCTTCTTTTTTTTTTTCTTTTCCTTTTCATTAAAAAAAAATACCATTATTTTTCTTCAACAATTCCCTACTCCCTCCCCCTCTGCAATAGAATAGACTCTCTCCTCTCTCTCTCTCTTAAAAATGGACTATGTTTCTCTCTCTACTGTACACCATGACAATAATTCATGCATGACTGTGACACATTTTGTCACACAACATGAGAGAAAGAGAGACATAGTCCCCATTCTAGACAGAGAGACATAGTTCCCATTTTTAGAGAGAGAGACATGCTACCATTTTTAGCAGTAATTCTTTGATGGGCTATAAATATAATAACAAGAATGCTCCCGTAAAATACATTTTTAGTTTTAAGATTTGTAATTTATATTTGGTCTTTGACTTTTAAAAATTGACACTTTTAGTCATTGAAATTTGAATTTTGTATCTATTTTGTCAATGAAGTTTCAAAAGTGACATATTTAGTCTTCGAAGCTTGAATTGATTTCTAATTAGTCCATAATGGTATTTAACTAGCGTGTAAGTTAGTTGACTCAACATAATGACGACGTGACATTTAATATATGTTGATTAAACTTTGTTAATATGTATTTTTAAGTGAGTTGAACATTTATTTTTTATTTTTTATGTTTTATACTTAATGACCAATTAGAAACCAATTTCAAACTTCAAGAACTAATTATAAATTAAATTTAAACATCGTGGATTAAACATGTCACTTTTGAGACCTCAAGAACCAAATAGAAACCAATTTCTAATCTCTAGGACCAAAAGTGCTAGTTTTAAAAACTCAATGAACATATAGAAACTAAGTTTAGATTCCAAAGACTAAAATTGTATTTTACCCAAAATACTTATATATGAATTCAACAGTGTAGAAATTTGGAAAAAAAATTATAGAACTACTGTAGTATGAAAAATTTTTAAAAACTACAAAAGAATAATGGATACTCCTTTCATTCACTATCGGCCACGTTAGCATCATTTTAAAAATGATATAAAGTCCACTGACATTAAATAATTATTTACAAAGGTAAAGTTATAATTGCGAACTACGATACTCCCATATAGTACTATTAAAATTTTCTCACCGTAGTTTACTTCCCTTCATTACTTGTCATATTGACAACATTTAGTAATAGTATTAGTCCATAAACTAAATTAAGATATCATTTAATAATGTATTATGCTATGAATGAAAGAAGTAGATAGTAATTGGATATTAGAAATTTAGTGGTGCATATTATAATGAGCTAGAGATAGATAGAAAATTTAAAAATTGTATTTCAAACTTGCATCAAACAATTATAAGAGATAGACAAATTTTAAACCTACACATCATTATTAAGAAGCAACCACATCGTTGCAAGTGAGTTCAAATAATTTTGTGGTTAAATTACAAGTTTAGTCCCTAAACTTTCAAGTTTGTATATATTTGATCCCTAAACATTAAAAAAATGTCTAATAGGTTCATGAACTGTCAATTTTATGCTAATGGGTGCCTAATATATTCGAAATTTTTAAAAATTAATTGTTCATTAGATATAAAATTGAATTTTATGACTAATAGCTAGGATCCTAAACTTAAAACTTTGTGTCTGATAAATCTATAAATTTTTAAAAAATTTCAAATAGGTTAATGGACTATTAGACACATAATTGAAAATTCAGGAACTTATTGGACAAAAAATTAAAAGTTAAATAACTTATTAGACATTTTTTTAAAGTTCAAGAACTTATTTGACATAAATTTAAAGTTCATAGATCTATTAAATACTTTTTAATATTGAGGGACCAAATAGTTACCAACACATAAGTTTAAGGACTAAACTTGTAATTTAACATTTTTTATTATTTTGACGGAGAGGAGAAATAGAAATACTCCCACTCTTAGAGAGAGAGAGAGAGAAAGAGAGAGGGAGGGCCCGGAAGAAGGGGGGGAGGAGATTTATGATTAGGACAAAGGGATAATAGTTGAATAATATGGATGTGGACAGACCAAAATGTGAGTAAGTTATGGGTGTTCGTTTGCAGGCTCACACAGAGAGATTAGAAAGACTTTCAGAACAGAGACATTAGAGGGAGAGAGAGAGATTGAAACTGATGATTCAATCTGACAAGAAAAGACTAGTGTCCAAGTGGGGATGAATAAGTGGGTGTGGAGAGTGGCTATAGTTGCCTTACCTGCCTCTGCGTGTGGGATTTTTTGTCAGATTTCCCTTCATCGTTTCTTCTTCTTTCTACACCCCACACGTTTACAAACCTAATTTATATATAACACAAAACTCTCACTCTCCTCTCTTATAAATTATATCATTATTCTATACACTTTTAATTAAACATCTAATTAATTAATTAAAGGAAGCCCATCGGGGAAGGTCAGAAGAGGGTTGCGAGTCTTTGTTTATGAATATTACTCGCACAATTTCAAACTTCACTCGATGATCCACTAATTAGTTTGTTTTTAGATTACGAAATCGCACATGTTAATACCTATCTCATCCGATCCCATGTGTTAGGCCTTTTACTTAATTATATATGTATCTTTGTACGTAGTAATATATATATCCCTTTCCCATTCCAAACATTATATCTCAAACCTATCATCAATTCCATTTGACCATCTGCCCCCCCTACCTGATTTCAATTCTCTAATTTTGGAATATTTTGATATTATACCAAGATTCTATATTTCTATCATGATATAGAAAAGTTGTGACTATTTAAGTTCTATGTATACGAGTCTAATTCAGTTTGACTGATCGTGGGACTTGAGGGCGCCTGTAGCTACTATTACAAGCTCTATCTATCTAGTTCTATTTAAGTTCAAGCACTTGAAACTAGATAAAAGAGTACATTGCTCCCAATTGAACTAACCAACAAATCACACCTACCCTAAATCGATAGACCAAACGCGATGTCCTTAGAGAGATTGAACTTTTCATATGTATAGCCTTCCAATTTTGAAAATTTAGGAAGCAAAGTAGACAGAATATTTTAATATATATATATATATATATTATAATTTTCTTAACTTAAGACAAACTGAGAAGGAGCAACTTCTTTGCTCCATCCTTGAGCATAGGAGGTTCTACTCAGTTTAAAATGAAAACTCCTCTCAATCAAAATATACCTATCAAAATTGGTTGCTAATGCCTAACTCAGCTATGCATTCACTCTAAACTTGGAGAGCATACTTAGGATTCCTACCTATTTTCCTTTGAGCTCTCATTCACCAAAGGGGAGACATTAGGTTTCTTAATTATGTTTTGTCAATGATCTTTTTGAGAAACCCAACATCATTATAAATTAGTAAGGTCTCTTTAATTTTGTTAATGTTATCGTTTTTTTTTTGTTTTAAAAAAATTATTCACACAATTGTAAGAATGCTGTTAAAAAGTGTGAAAAGTAACAAATAGAAAATTTTATTAAAATACACTCATTAAGTAAAAAAAAAAAAAAGTTAAAAGAAATTTAAAAAGTTAAGAAATTAAACATTTTTCTAGCAAAAACGATTGTTTACCTCCACAATGTGAATTAAACCACTCAATTTTAACTTGGAAGTTACAATTTCATCAAGTTTAAATCTTATATATGAGTAATTGATGACAATTATTAAAAAAAAATACTGTTATTATATATTCTAAAATAAAATTGATGACTATATTAATTTTCTTATGCTGTTTAATACGATAGAATAAAAAAGAAAATAATCTTGTAATGTTATTGGCATGAGGATCAGAATCTTCTGCACAATTATCTAAAGGAGAGTTCTAGTGAGGATTTGAGGCTAAAGGGGAGGGGGCTTGAGGAGAGAGTTTAATTTAAGTGTGATTTATTATTATTGAGATTGGATATATATAGATAGTCCCTCATTAATTGAAAAAACATAGTTATATATTATATATTAGCAAGAGTCAGAACAATATGTCTTCACAAATGCAAGATCTTTAGGGGTAGAATAAAAAATAAAATCATCTAAATTTAGATCCAAAGTAAACAATATCATATCATTGTAGACATATGAATGTTAGAGATACGATAATAGTCTCACATTAAAAATTGGAAAAGCTTTAAAATACATACATAAGAGAAATAATCTCTATTGGTATGATTTTTTGAGTAAAACTAAATTCTTGTCTCAAACTTAACCACTTCAATGTTAAAGATGCAAACATAGTTCAACATCAATTAGAAGTGGATTCCATCTCTATTTGAAGTTGAATGAGGCGAGAGAGTAATTGAGTTAGTCAAAAAGTTGAATAAATAAATAAATAAATAAATATATATATATATATATATATATATATATATATATATATATATATATATATATATATATATTGTAATTTCTTTTACCCAAAAGATATATTTGAAATTTGAATCTCTCTTAGAGGAGGGCTTGAGAACTTTAGGGCAAACTTAAAATAGAAAGTGAGAAAAGGACATATCTTGAGGAGTTCCCAATATTCTGTTTCAAAATTTTGATTTGGGTTTTGGCATCACAAATGTAAATGATGCCCTTCCATATGTTATTATTTAACAACTCTTTTCCGTGTGTACGTGTGGCTTAAAATATTTTCTCACTCAGAAACTTTATATATATATATATATATATATGAAATCAAAATATTATACCAAAAAAAAAAAAAAGAAAAAAGAAACCTAAGATTGCCCCCTCGCTGTTTTGCCCCATTTATGACACTGAAAAGAGAGAGAGAGTTGTGTATAAATCTTCATTTTGGTTTAGAGAAAAATGATTTCTCTCATTTCCTTTGACCATTCATATTCTTCAAATCCCTTTCTCTCAGCCATGGAAGTTCTAATCTTCTTCTCTCATGCATGGAGCTTCACCATCTCCATTCATTTCTAACCCCAAAAACAAAAACCTCTTCTACTTCAAACGCTTCTCTTTTTTTTTTTTTCTTTCAATCTCTCTAAAAAAACCCTTCATTATCTCATTTTTCTCCTTTCGGAATGGGTTCAATGAACTGGTTAGGCTTCTCCCTCTCCCCTCAAGAACAACAGCTCCCACAGCAACCCTCCGACCAACCTCACGGCGGGGTCGCCGCCCCCTTCACCTCCGACGACATCTCCGGCTCCGCCGTCTGCTTTGACAACATTCCCTCTTCCTATGGCGTCTATGAACCCTTCAACCGCAATAATCACTCTCAAGGTCTTTTTTTTTTTTTTTTGCTTTTTTTGCTTTTTTGATTGATGGAGTTTTTAGAAATTAATGTTTACTCAAAACCCATTTGGTTTTTTTTTGTGTGTGTTTTTTGTGTTTTTTTTTATAGATTGGAGCAATATGAAGAGTTTAGGGTCGACTCAAAGTTCGGATTTTTCTGCCTTAATCGAAACCCAACACCAACCAAAGCTTGAAAATTTCCTCGGCCACCACTCTTTCACCGACCACGACCACGCCGCCGCCGCCGCCGTCGTGTACACTAATTCATCCGGCAACTACATGTTCCAAAATTGTTCTTTGGAGCTTCCATCTGATCAGGCAAGCTGCGGCGGCGGTGGTGGAAAAGCCAACGCCGGCAACGGCAACGGAAACGGAAACAACAGTAGTAGCTCTATTGGGTTGTCTATGATCAAGACGTGGCTGAGAAATCAACCGGCGCCGCAGCAAGCGGTGGGAAAGAGCGGCGGAGATCACGACGGTGCGGTTAGATCAGCCAATATCACAAACGCACATACTTTATCGCTGTCGACGAACACCGGGCCACCGCCGCCGTCGCAGTCCTCTGGCTCGGCGGCTCTGCCACTTCTCACGGCAAACGGCGGAGGAAGCGGTGGCGAAAGCTCTTCCTCCGATAACAAACAATCCAAATCGGCGGCTGCCGAACTGGACGCTGAAAACGGCGCCGTTGAAGCTGTCCCGAGAAAATCTGTCGACACATTCGGCCAAAGAACTTCCATATACCGCGGTGTAACGAGGTTTATTATTATTTTTTTTAATTTTGCTATTAATTACATCCTTATGATTATTTATTATTATGATTATTGCATGTTTGTTTCTCGGGAATTTTTTTTCATAAATTTTCATTCAATTTTCTATTACAGGCATAGATGGACAGGAAGATATGAAGCTCATCTATGGGATAATAGTTGCAGAAGAGAAGGACAGACTAGAAAAGGAAGACAAGGTAATTACTTAATTAATTAATTAATGGAGAAGATCTAATTTTCTTCACTTCATTCTTTTGAATATTTATTAATTGTTGTTTCTGATTTCAAATCAAGAAATCATTGGATATATAATTTCTAATTTTGAGTTAATTTTTGGTTATGTGGGATTCTTATCAACTCATGTGGGGCTTCATTTCCACTACAAAATTTGCAGTCTATTTGGGTGAGTAATACAAAAGGCTTTCATCTTTTTTTTTTTTTTTTTGGATCCCTTTTTATTTGTAACTTTATGATTGTACTTTTATTCAATTGACATGAAATCTCTCACTTATATTCAATTGGGGTTTTTCTCTAATGGTGTTATTTAATTTGGCATATAATTAAACAGGAGGTTATGACAAAGAAGAAAAGGCTGCAAGAGCCTACGATTTAGCAGCACTTAAATACTGGGGTACCACAACCACAACTAATTTTCCAGTAAGGTTTTCTCCCTCTTTTCATTATAAAAAAAAAAAAGCAAGAAAGAAATTTAAACATTGTGTCAATTCAATCCAAAATTTAATTATGTTTCTAAGCTTTTAATTATATTTCAATGAATCTTGTCAATGTTTATTGTTGTTGCATCGTTGTTGAAATGCTGACGTGGTATGCTTTCATCCAACTATTTGTCACATCAAATCGACTTTGCCAAGCAAAAACTAATCTAACAACCATATAGTAACACCGAAAGAAAAGCTAAATAAAAACACAATTCCAAGTTTAAGGTCATAATACTTTGATAAATCAATGCGTTCTATATTATAATTAAAAAACTTTAAGGCTAAATTAACAACTTAGAAGAACAACCATAGTGCAAATAATGGCAAGTGGTTAGCATGACATTTTATTCGTCAGAGTGTGTGTTGGCAATAAAATTGACATGCAAAAACATTTTGGTGGCAATAGCCTTTGTAATGTTAGTGTAGTGAGATATAGAATATGGAATTTTTAATTGTTTTATATATATTATTGTTGGTTTGTATAGTAGTGGAAGATTGAATCTTACAAAATTGAATTAAAAATTTGTAGATTAGTGATTACGAAAAAGAGTTGGAAGACATGAAGCACATGACCAGGCAAGAGTTTGTTGCGTCTCTCAGAAGGTACAAACACAAATTGCTAAATCATATATATATTATATAGTTCTATTCTTGTAGACTTTGATAATTTTGAATATAATATATGCTTTAATTAACTTAGAACAAAAATGTGTATTGTAATGGGATATATGCAGGAAGAGTAGTGGGTTTTCTCGAGGAGCTTCCATTTACCGTGGAGTAACAAGGTAATTTTAATTCCACTCCCTCTTTCTTTTTCTCACACACATTTTGAAAAATTATTCTATTTTTACGATGGTTTAATATTTTATTTTTAAAAATTATCATATTTTAAATAATTTGAACCTTGACCCATGAAAAAGAGAGATATTTTAACGGTTGAACTAGGGCTGATGTTGGCAAAAATTATCCTCCTTTACTACTCTTTTTGATTATTTTCTAATCTACTTTCTAAATTACTACTCTTTTTTTCTTTTTTAATTTGACTAAGATTTTTTTAAGTACTTTTTAAAAGTAGTTTTCAAAAATTGAAAATAAGAAAAGGGGCCTTAGATATTCTTTAAACTACTTTTTATTTTTCTTTGTTAACATTTGAGTAAAATTTTATATTCATCTCCCCAGTTTCCTTTTTTAGATTTATTATTCCCCTAGTTTAAGATAGCAAATATTGAATTATAAATTAGATATATCATTTGTCTCTCACGTGCATTTCCCCAATTTTTTTTTGTTCTATATATTATGTTTCATTAATTTACTGACGTGGCAGGCGTAGTACAGAAAATAATATCTTTAAATTATCTCAAAAAAAAAAAAAAGAGAGAAAATAATATCTTTAAATTATCTCAAAAAAAAAAGAGAGAAAATAATATCTTTAAATGAAATTTAAATATGTAAATGGCGGTTGGTGACAGACACCATCAGCATGGGAGATGGCAAGCAAGAATAGGGAGAGTTGCTGGGAATAAAGACCTCTACTTAGGAACTTTCAGTAAGTCAATTCTTCTTCTTATTTATTTATTTTTTAAAAATTTTTTAACAAAAATATTATATATATTCATTGATAGGAAATATTGTTTGTTAGCGCTGATAGAAAAATATTAAATTTTTTGCTTCTTAATTAGAACCAAGTGTTTTTTTTTTTTTTTTTAAAAAAAAAACTTAAACTTATTGTGATAATAATTTTGTTTTTTTATTTTCTGTTTTTATAAATGAAGTACAATGTATATAAACTGCATATACTTTTTTTTTTTTTTTTGTTTGGTTTGAAATAACTTTTGAAATTTTAGCCGTAAATGAGCATAAATATATATATATATTTTAAAAAAAAGTAAAAACTAAGGACATTATCAGACAAGCTTAATATTAATCATACAACTTAGTTGAACTTAATATGAATTTAATTTGAGTTGAATTTATTATATTTGGTAGACCGAAATTTTGAAGTTTCTATATAAGAAGAATATTACTTGACTAGTAACACTAGTTTGATGTGAGTCTTTACTTTAGTTCAATTACGCAAAGATGAGAGCACTTGAATGAATTTCAAGACAGTTGTAAATGACTATAATGTCTTATTTAGTTGAGCTCTATTGAAGTTGATTAGGATATCTTTTTTTTTTTTTTTTTTTTTTTTTTTTTTTTTATATGTTGTAAATATTTTTAATGGATACAAAAGTTTTAAGTGGATCAATTAAATCATATTTTATAAATGCCAAAAAGTTGTCCAATGAGAATACACACCATCGTACGTTCATACATATATGAACATAAGTAAATATAATACAATCATATTAGCTGAATTTTTTCTTGAATCTACCATCTCTGATAGCTAAGCTCATATTGACAATTTATGAGTTTGTTGAATTTAAAGTGTTTGAGAAATAATGTGTATTTAGGCACACAAGAGGAAGCAGCAGAGGCATACGACATAGCAGCCATAAAGTTCCGGGGACTAAATGCAGTGACCAACTTCGACATGAGCCGTTACGACGTCAAAGCCATTCTTGAAAGCAACACATTACCCATCGGCGGCGCTGCAAAGCGCTTAAAAGACATTGATCACTCCGACATCCCCCTCGACCCACAACGAAGCGACGACAACATAACTTCACACCTCTCTGATGGAATAATCACCACCACCACCCCTTACGGCAGTGGGGGATGGCCCACTCTCGCCTTCCACCACCACCACCCCTACGCCTTCCACTACCCCTATGCTGCCCAACAGCAACGGCTGTGGTGCAAGCAAGAGCACGACGCCACTGTCACCGCTGCAGACAACTTCTTCCCACACGGTGGGGCCATGGACTCAATGGATCACAGCTCCGGGTCGAGCTCTGTGGTTTACAGTGGTGGCAGTGTAGACGGGTACGGTGGGAACTTCCTGATTCCGATGGGGGCAGAAGGGAGCAGCAACAACAACAATGGTGGATTGGGAGACATTGGAGAAGTGAATTTGTTTGGTGGCTCTTCTAACGTGGATGACCCATACCATGCAACAAGGACGACCAATTTGTATAATTATCATAATTCCTCTCATCAGCTGCAACTGCCGCCATCGGCGCTTCAAGGCTCCGCCTGCAACAACTGGCTTCCACCTGCTAGGTCGGTTTGTCACGGCGGAGCTCCGCCACCTTTCACCATTTGGAATGACACTTAAAAAGGAAAACAGAACGAATATGCATGATGTATACTACTACCAGCTCATTTTGTTCTTTTCTTTAATTTTTGTTAATCTGTTCGTTTAGGCTAACTTAATTACATGACCCGAAAATGAAGAAGGTTTAGGCCTTTTCTCGTACCTCGTATAAGCAAAGTTTTGTTATAAATCAAGGATCTAAAAAAGCTGAAGTTCATCAATGGCATTTTTTAGGCATGTTTCTTGTCGGAAATGCTGTGAATTTTGGGAACTTTAGGTGGTAGAATTGGATCCTCGGCTAGTTTATATATTTTACATGTTCATATACCAGGCTTTGTAATTTTGAGTTTTTAACCCCATTTTGTTGGTTTAAAGTACAAGGAATGGTATTATTTTTTTTTCTTTATTTTCTTTTTCACTTTTGTATAATTAAAGAAATTGAAGTTCGGTTTTAGTTGCTTCAGATTAAGGTTTGCTTTGTGTCTTTCACTTGCACGCACAATTTTTTTTTCTTTTGGATAAATGGTAATTAAAACTACACTTGAACTATGGGAGTTGTTATAATTATATTATCTAACTTTCTATTTAAGCACCTGACTCCATAAATTTACAAAATACTTGCAATCAAACCCTATTGTTATAACTCTCTCAAAGGGTTGGATTTCTTTGCAAACTTTGAAGTATAATTGCAACAATTTTAAGGGTTTAATATTAAAAACCCTATAGTTTGAGGATTTAACTATATTACACAGTTGAAGTTGTGTGGCTGTGGATTTTTCAAACTACCACCAACTCTTGCCTTCAATGCAATTTCATAAGTTCTAGAGGTAATTGTACAAATAAAAACTTGACAGCGTGATTTCACTACCTACAAAATATAGTGTTAGGGAATAATTAAATTGGTCGGCAGATATAAAAAAATTATTGTAGTTTGTAATAAACACGTTTCTTACTGTTTTTGCTTTTCCTCGAATTTTTTCCCTTTAAAAAAACACAAGATACATCAATCATGTTTGGTGGGCTAGGAGAAGAAACAAAAACTGGTTTTGAAAATTATTATAATACATTTAGCTAGAGAAATTATTGAAGGTTGCCACTAGGGATGGTCACTTTTTACCATGGAGACTTAGCCTTGAATAAGGCGGAAAATCCCCATTTAGTTCAAAGGTGGGGGGCAGGGGATGATTTCTCCATCATCCTCGTCCTCACTTCATTCCTCATCTCCACCTGAATATGCGCTTTTTTTAATGTTTTATATATACACACATATAAACCTAAACCTATTTTACAATTTCTCCACTTATTATTGAACTATTGAGTGGAGATTCCTCACAAAGAATTAACCTTTTAAATGGAAATTCCCTCAAAAAAGGAAAACAAAAAGATAAATAGGAAAAAATTCCTCATGAAGAACTTGATCTCCATAAATTTCAATAGGAAATCCTTATCTCGGATCGATATCCATGCAGAATTTAACAGGACATTTTGTAGGAATAGAAAATGATATGGGAGGCAAAGATGGCTTCTCCGTCCCCGCTCTATCTCGTTGACAGTCCTAACTGCCATAATATGCTTGGTAGTTTTACACACCATAAAAAATATAACAGAAAAATTATAAAATGTATTTTGAATCTATATACATGGTAATAGAGACATTTAGATTTTGAATCTACATCCAACGGTCATTAGGGGCAGCCAAATTGTGGCAATAATTTTTCATTTGGCCCACATGCATAGAAACAACTTTCCTTGTTTTTTTCTAGCAAAAGTTCATATATTGATCTCATTCACAGCAAGTTTTCGAAGCTAAAGATTGAGCATATCTCTTCAAAAATAAAGAAGAAAAAGGAAAACGATAAAAAGAGAGAGCATATAATAAATGTGGAAGGAAGGACAGAAAGAAAGAGCCAAAAGAGGAAAGATACAAAGAGTTGCAAGGAAGAGCATTAATTAAGAGAGCCAAGAGAACTTTCCATTTGTAGCAGACAGAATAGCCAAGAAATCAGTAATGGAGTTGAATATTACTGATCATTATGGATGGTGAAAGAGGAATAATAGACAATATGAGTTGGATTAACAATCATGGACATGATTTAAAGTTTAAAGAGCTGGAATTCAGGAGAAGCTGCCCCACAAGAGCTGTCCTTATGGCAGCCTGTGTGGTAACTCAATTAATCCAAAGCACACATTTGATGTCATTTTCATCCTTTAAATTTATACCCTTTATTTTCAAAATAGAATGAGTTGCATCAATGAAAGTTTGCTTCTTTTAGTTCCTCAACAATTTGGTTTGGTTTTAGCTATGGTTTTATGAAAATATCTCTACTATTTGAATAAGATTGGATGGAACGCACCTTGTCTCTAGCAATTTGATAGTGAGAATTACTCTTTCATTGACAAAAATGATGGTCATTCCCATCTCTATATGTTTCGTTCTGACATGAAAAACTCGATTAATGGTTATATATAAAATATATATGAGGTACAAATACTCATATTTTAATTTTCACGAAATTCCAATGTTTTTAAGAATGAAAGCATTTATAATGAATAAGAGGGCAACGTGATTGTATTAAAGTGGACTAATGATATATATATTTGTCATTAATTTCTTATAAAGATCATTAAAGAAAATACAAATATATGATCACTAGGGTGATTTTTATCATCTTTGATCTTAATCTTTGATTCACATGGGTGAGAGATTAGAATGTATTTTCAATATGCCTATTGGTTTGGAGACATAATCAAATGGGGCACTAGAAACATTTCTATGCTAAATGAAATAATTCGCAACTTTCTAATTACAGAAAGTACAATTATGTGGCACCTTCCCATATTAGAAAAGTCTATTAATTATTTCCTTGAGGGTTGGTTGGAATCTCAAAGAATACTGGTTTTCTTGCAGCCATTGAAGCATAATTTAACCCATAATGAGATCATGGAAGGTTGTTAATAGAGATAATATGGGGAGAAGAATGCAATACTTGTCTTATTATTAATCATCCCCATTAGGAGTATTTATACACATAGCGGGGGCCGACTAATCAACCAATAACCGTAAATAGAAATAACAAAATTTGTATAAAATATAACTTATATAACTATGTAACTATCATCTAAAAATATTTTAATACTCCCCTTCAAGTTGGGCAAAAAACATAAAAACATTCCCAACTTGAACAACAACTGATAAAATGTGGAAGCTGGTAAGGAGTTCGTGAATATATTAGCCTAACTGTAAATGACAATCCAACTCAATATGTTTGGTATGTTCATGAAATATAGGATTAGTGACCATATGAATTGCAACCTGATTATCACAAATCAAAAGAGTCAGAGCTGAAGCCTTAATTTACAATGAGAAAGAAGATAAGAAAGCCATAAGAAAGCCACAACAATTTGCAGGTTGCTAAAGCCAAGGCCCTATACTTAGCATCAATCGAAGTTCACACAATTATTGTTAGGTTTGTTTTTAGCGTGAAGCCAAAATAATGGCATTTGACGGAAAAACCCAGCGTGCAAGCCTTGATCCTTTTTTCTTACTGAAGTTTGGGCCACGACCCATTAGGTTTATTTTGTAACCACATATATATGTATGATTCATGTGTGGCAAAGACTGTCTTCACCGAGAGTGATAGTGGGCGGCTTCTTATTTTGTATCTCATTTAGTGTGTGAGTTTTATGGTGTGGCAGTGAGTATTTTGTGAGAGAAAAAGGTGAGTTTTCTCTTGTGGGTTCGAGGTTTTCCTTTTGTTATTGATCCCAAGTTATCGGGTTGTGATACTTGGAAGTCAATAGCTATTGTTGGGCTATTAAGGGTTAATTTGTGGCGTGATTTTGAGGTCTTCTTGTAATCTTCCATTATAGTAGAATCTACGGTTGTAGAACTGGACGTAGTCCCGAATTTAGGGCAAACCAGTATAAATTTCGGTGTCATTCTCTTTTTTCCTATCTCTTTAAATTATTATTTGCGACTCTTGTTTGGTTGGCTTATCCTGTGGAAGGAGAATTTAATATTTTAGTTTTATCGCTTCCACTCGCATATTATTATTATATTATTTTCTCCCAACAAGTGGTATCAGAGTCTTTGGTTTAGGAATCATGGGATACATGGAGTCAACAAGTTTCGATGGAGTCATAAAGTTTGATGGAAAGAAATTTGGGTCTTGGAAGATGATGGTCAAAGATTATTTGACTGTAAAAAAGTTGAGTAAGACTTTGAAAAAGAGACCGGTAGGTATGAATGGCGAAGATTGGGAGACTTTGGATGAAGAAGCAGTTGCTGTGATCAAAATGTGTTTGTCAATGGACGTGACTAGTCAGGTAGTTGGTGAGACAACTGAAATTAAATTGATGGAAGCGCTCACAAACAAGTATGAAAAACCCTAATAAGATCTATCTACTTAGGAAGTTTTTCAATATGCATATGGCTGAGGATGCTTTTGTGAATTCCTATATAAATGAGATAACCACTTTGATAAATCAGTTGAAATCAGTTAAAATAAAGTTTACTGATGAAGTGAATGCTATTCTAATATTAACCTCTTTACTTGATAGTTGGGAAACGATGAAGACAACAGTGTCTAATTCGGTAGGAGAAAATACTCTGAAATTTTTAGGTATTTGTGATTTAGCCTTAGCTAAGGAAATTCGTAGAAAGGATAGTAGTAAAGAGTCTACTATAGGATCAACTTTGGTTATGACTAAGGGTAAAGAGAAGATTAATGAGGAAAGTACGCCGAGTAGTAGTAGGAAGAAGTGAGATTATAGAAATAAAGAGATAGAATGCTTTTACTGTCAGAAGAAAGGTCACATTAAGAGTCGGTGTAGAAAGTTGAAAGAGGATCTAGAAAAGAAAGAAAAGCGGTAGGCAAATGCAGTGTAGAATGCCTTAATCTGTGTTGGGGGTGACACAGAGAGTTGTAGTAATTCATCTGAGTGGATTTTAGACAACACAACTATTACCTCGGGGTGAGCACAGATGCACATGATGCCCAACCAGAATCAACAAATGCTCGTAACTAGAAAGACTTTGTGGGAGTGAATAAAATTCCTTGACCTGGAGAAGTCTTCAAATAATGCAAAAAATGATGAGCAACCGACAGATGGACCCTACTTGGTTTTAGAAACAAATTGACTAAGTTTGTTTATAGCAAATGTAATATCAGGCCTAGAAATGGTTAAGTAAATCAATCATCCAACTAATCGCCTGTATATTGAAGGATCAGAAAGAAGATTTGTGTTAGAAGTCTGGAACTTTAGAGAATGATCCATAGGAAGATGTTTTGCTTTTGCACCAAGTAAACCATCATCTTCTAATAATTAAAAAGGTAATGACGTTGTGAGACACAAATTCCTTTGGATGACAGAGCAAATTCGAGTCTAAGAAAATACTTTAGGGATCCTAAATTTGTAAGCTTAAAACGAGTATTCAGAATAGTCTTCAACTTGTCAATGAGGACCATATTAGATCCAGTGATTATGATATTGTCAGCATAAACGAATAGAGCAACAAAATCATAACCACAACTTCTAACAAAGATCAAATAATCAGCTTTTGACTATACAATGCCAAGTGTTATGAGACAATCATAAAAATTAGCAAATCATTATCTAGAAGCTTGCTTAAGACCATGTATGGATTTATTTAATCGACAAACAAGATGCTCCCCTAAGGAAAAAATCCCTTAGGCTGATAACCAAGCGGTAAATCTATATACACCTTCTCAGAAAGATCACCGTGTAAGAAGGCATTATTCACTTCTAGTTGAACAAGATTCCAATTATAAGACACTACCATAATAAGAAGCACTCGGACTGTAACAAGTTTTGCAACAGGTGAAAAAGTTTCTATGAAGTCAAGGACTTATTGTTGAGTATATCCTATAGCCACCAAATGTGCCTTATACCGCTCCATTGATCCATCTGCTCTATGTTTCACTTTGTAAATCCATTTACATCCAATAGTATGTTTGGTTGGTGGTAAAGGAACAATATTCTAGGTGTTGTTGGTTTCCATATAGTCTCAATTTTAGCTTTCATATCTTTCCAGCGAACAAAAGGTAAGGCTTGGTGATAAAACTGGGGTTCATAATGTGAGGAAAAATGAAGGGAAAAAATTAGAAAGGATGAGGAAAGATGTTGATAAGAAACATGGTTATGTAAAGGATATCATGTTGAAAGGTGAGGTAAAGGAGAATTATGAATGAGGCTACAATGATAGTCTTGGAGATAGGAAGGAACTTTAATGGTTCTTATTGATTTGCATATAGGTAAGGCTAAAAATTGGGTTGTGAGACTTGAATATCTATTGGCAAAGTAGAGGAAACGTCAAGGGATGGTTCAGAAGGTGGATCAAGAATTAATGAAGGCTGATCAGAAGGAGAAATAATTTGTGAAGGGTCTGAGGATAAAACATGATTTGGCAAGTTGATATAATAGGGTTTAGGAAGGACAATATTGGGCAAAAATTCAGCTTGTTCACTGGATAAAGTAACTTTATGGAATGAAAAGACATTCTCATGAAAAATAACATCCCTAGATATGAAAAATTGACGTTTCTCTATATCAAAAAGATTAAAAGCTTTCATATCAGGTGGATAACTAAAAAACAAGCTGGAATCGATCTCGATGAAAACTTAGTACAATGTTGAAGCAAAATAGAGACATGCAAAAGAAAAATAGAGACATGCAAATACTTTAAGCATAGAATAATCAACATTAGTTCCATAGCACACAACATAAACAAATCAGGTAAATGAAAACACACTTTAAAGCCACAAACTAGCAAGAATATAAGCCTAAAAATAGCACACAACATCACCAATTTATCTTGCTTTCTAGGATTAGTTGTTATTTTCCCATTAGTCTTGCTTTTTGTTCTCTAAATAAAGTAAAGTGAGATTATTCACGGTACTTAATTAAATTAAAAACCAATCTATGTAGATACGATACTCGGTAGGAATACCGTTTTAACTTCGATCGCGTGCGCTTGCGTGTACCCTGATCAATCATCAACCAAAGTAAGAAAGAAACGATGTCCAAAATGAGAGCAATAGCAAAAGAATCCCAAACATCAACATGTATAAGATCAAACATTTTATCAACTCAATTATTATGAGAAACAAATGATAAACACTTTTGTTTGGCACAAACTTCACAAGGTAAAAAATAAAAACAAGTAGAATCTATGCAAACATCCTTTAATGCAATAAGACAATTAAAAGATGGATGGTCAAGCCTTAAGTATTATAAAGAGGCTGAAGAACGTGAAACAACATTAATCCTCAATTGAGAAGAAAAAGAATCAGCAGGAGGAGGAATATTCGCAAGAACATACAGTTTGTCATGCAAGCTATTGATAACTCTTCAAAGGAGAGTTATTTAGGAAAGAAAGTGGTGAAATTAGGAGTTATTTAGTGTTAATTGTGTTAGAATCTCTACATCTTTGATGATCTTACATTTATTATTAAATTGGCATTGGATAACTGAGTTCCTTGTAAAAAATAGGTGAAACATGCCAAGATTGAAGGAACAAAGTCAAATTTCAATGCAAGAGATTGAGAAGTTGAAGTTTGTTGAGGTTGTCTAGTTCGCTGGAGCATATTCTAAATTTGGAATCCGTGAGAAATTCGCATGTGTTAAATGCATCATCATATGAGCTGGATGGAAATATTCCAAAGCAGATGTAGAGGCCTGTAGAAGATCGCCATGTGGCAAGAATGTCCACTCAACCCTCGTTTTCGCAAATAGACAGAGCTTTATAAGCTGCTATTGCCCTTTTCTAAGGGGGGGAATCGAAAGAGAAGAAATCGAGGGGAGGAGCTCTCAAGAATCGAAGTTGCTGTGATAGGGTTGTCCAAAAGTGGAAAGCTTCTTGCCAGAGCTATAGAAACGACATCAGCAAGGAGCCATCTCTTATGTTTTCTTCTTATTCTCTTAGCCTAGCGATTTAGTTTCTTTATATTACAACATTATGTATGTCTTTTACTATTTTATTAGTTTTCTTTCTTGTTGATAGCATGTATTTATACTATCTTATTTCCTATTATTTATGCTAGTTTTGTGATTATTTTGTGAGCTTTTATGCCTATTTCTCTTAATTTTGTAGAAACTGAGCTTGATGAGCAAAACCAAGTATTTGAGAATATTTTGGTGGATATTGGAGCCTTTTAAAGCTTAATTGAAAATTAAAGAAGATTAAAGATATTATTTGAGCATAAGGCACGTTTTGGAAGATTCTACATTGAATCACGATTCCAACGCATCGAACCGGAGGTCATTCAGACACTCGAGCGAAGAGATATAGCAAAAATGGTCAGTGCTGTCTGTAGGGTAGCGTCGAGACGCTATCTATAGCGTCCGATGCTACGAAAACGGAAAAAACGCTCGGAAATCCTTTTTTTTTGCAGCGTTGAGAAGCTGTAAACAGCGTCTCGACGCTGCCTCAAGATTTTCTATAAAAAAATAATTTTTGCACCGTTTTTGGAGGCCAATCCGAGAGTTTGAGCCCTAATCTCGATTCCAAGCTAAAATTGAAGGTTTATGGAGTAATTGGGAGCGTTTGTGGAGCATTTTTGAAGATCAAAAGCTCGAGGGACATGGAGATCACGATAGGAACTTGGGATCGACCATTGTTTGCTAATTTCTTCCTTTTCCTTTAGTTTTAGTTTCTGTTTTGTGACTGTAAATTAGGAACTTAGAGGTTTAATTGTATGAATATTATTAGTATCTTTGTTCCTAATACTTGGAGTTTTGATGTAGCCATTAGACTTGAGTTTTTTAATTGATGAAATACCTTGATTGAATGCTTTTTGTTTCATTCATGCTTTTACGTATTGAATGCTTTTTGTTTCATTCATGCTTTTACGTATTTAATGCTTATAATCTCTTGATCAAAGATTATTTGCTTTATTGGTCTGAATTTGTGCTTGATAAAGTATGGTTTAGGCTAGAACTTAATTGCATGACTATTTGTAAATTATTACATGAAAGTGGAGAATTCTCTTAGAAACTCTTAAAAGAAGTTGCTTAAATCCTTGCATGTTATTAAAATCTAGATAGAGATATTAGGTTTATAACATTGCATGAGAGTTAATTGTGCTTGAAAGAGTCAGTTAACACCCTCACTTCTTGGCTTATGGAATATTTGCATGACAAATCTTGGTAGTTTTGGCTATAAGTCTAATTGGTGAAATTGATTCCCTAGAACATTTCTCTCCTATTGTGTCTCCATTTATCTTTTGCTTTCTAGGTTAGCTCTTTAGTTTAGCTTGTTTGCATTTGATTTCTTTCTCTAAATAAAGTTAAGTGAGAGTAATTACTGTACTTAAATGAATTAAGAAATCCAATCCCTGTGATCGACCCTGGCCTCTATTATTGCAAATTTTAAAGGTTTAGGTTTATAAATATATTTGATAAAGCCTTCGACAAGCTCATTATCAATTTTTTTTTGCAGTGTTGAGACGCTGTAAGAAGCGTCTCGACGCTGTCTCGAGATTTTCTATAAAAATATAATTTTTTGCGCCGTTTTTGGAGACCAATCCGAGAGTTGGAGCCCTAATCTCGATTCCAAGCTAGAATTGAAGGTTTATGGAGCAATTGGGAGCGTTTGTTGAGCATTTTTGAAGATCCAAAGCTCGAGGGACATGGAGATCACAACGGGAACGTGGGATCGATCATTGTTTGCTAATTTCTTCCTTTTCCTTTAGTTTTAGTTTCTGTTTTGTGGCTGTAAATTAGGAACTTAGAGGTTTAATTGTATGAATATTATTAGTATCTTTGTTCCTAATACTTGGAGTTTTGATGTAGCCATTAGACTTGAGTTTTTTTAATTGATTAAATACCTTGATTGAATGCTTTTTGTTTCATTCATGCTTTTATGTATTTAATGCTTATAATTTCTTGATCAAAGATTATTTGCTTTATTGGTCTGAATTTGTGCTTGAAAAAGATGGTTTAGGCTAGAACTTAATTGCATGACTATTTGTAAATTATTGCATGAAAGTGGAGAATTATCTTAGAAGCCCTTAAAAGAAGTTGCTTAAAGCCTTGCATGTTATTAAAATCTAGATAGAGATATTAGGTTTATAACATTGCATGAGAGTTAATTGTGCTTGAAAGAGTCAGTTAACACCTTCACTTCTTGACTTATGGAATATTTGCATGACAAATCTTGGTAGTTTTCTCTGTAAGTCTAATTGGTGAAATTGATTCCCTAGGATATCTCTCTCCTATTGTGTCTCCATTTATCTTTTGCTTTCTAAGTTAGCTTTTTAGTTTAACTGGTTTGCATTTGATTTCTTTCTCTAAACAAAGTTAAGTGAGAGTAATTACGGTACTTAAATGAATTAAGAAATTCAATCCCTGTGATCGACCCTGGCCACTATTAATTCAAATTTTAGAGGTTTAGGTTTATAAATATATTTGATAGAGCCTTCGACAAGCTCTTTATCACTTGTATCACGAACTAAATCACCCAAGGGTGAGGATTAAGGAGATGACTGTTTTTAATTAGTTGAAGTACATTTGCTTTCTCATTTGATTTTCGAGTATGCTTAATTTTGTACTCAAGTTCGGATGGCCAACCAAGTTGTAGTAGTGTTTCTCTGACATTCGGGAGAAGTAGGGGAAGCCAAAAACTCGTTAATCACATTAGCCTATTTAGGTTAAAAGCTTTCTAAGTGGGTCGATTAGGGATAATAGCTCACCTAATACACACACAAAATAGTGGGTGTTTTGGTAGAAGACTAATGGGAGTTAGCTTTTACAATGAGGTGACTCGGGAGAGTACCTAAAGAATTGTTGTGAAATAAGAGAGTTTTATGTTGCTTCAATTGAATAATAAATTAATGCACTATTCCACCCTAATTCGAGTCCGTTTAAGTTCATAACTACAAGACCTTGTTACTTTCGTTTGCTTACTTGGTTTTGATCGCATTAAGTTATGTTTAAGCGTTTATTTTTACTTTTGCATGATTATTTTCCGTAGCATTATTCCTAATGATATTTGGTTTGGTTATTATTTGAATTCACTAAAATCTAATTTTTGTTATTAAGAAAAGTTGCTAATCCCAATGGAAACGATAATTTACTTGCTACTTGCTACAACGTTGTGTACACTTGCATAAGAATACCACACAAATTACTTCTAAAATTATTGCACTCTTAGTTGGTATCACCTACCCTTGCCAATCGTCCTCCAAGTGGACTTTTTCTAAATAATATAGCTATCGGTAGAGAATTGTACATAATAAAGTTCATATGAACTGAGGGCACTGATCGAAAGCAGGTTATACTTGAATTCATGGACAAACAAAACTTTTTTTTAAGTATCAAAGAATCACAAAGAGTCATAGAACTAGCATAGTGGATAGGAATACGATTATTGTTAGCTAAAACCATAGAAGTCGATATAGGCTCAAATGTATCAAAAACAACTTGTGAAAAATAGAAGTGTGTTGAAGCTCCAGAATCAATAATCCAATCAAAAGTACTAGCAGTAAGAACATAAGGAGAGGTACCTGCTAAGTAAGAAGTTGTGCTCTCATCATCTATTTTAACAGCAGTAAGTTTCAACTGAAGCAAATTAAGAATATTATGGCATTGAGTGAATGGATCATTAGATGATGCTTATGTATTTCATTCATTAGCCACGGTAGTAGCATTGACAATAGAAGTGCCTTTCAATCCTTGATTACCTTGATTAACATTATGTTGTCCACCATTGAAGGAACGTTGATTTTCTTTCTGTCGATAGCCAGGAGGATAGCCATGAATCTTGTAACTCTTATCAGCTGTGTCCCTGAATTCCCTAGTGTGTACAAATAGGTCTATTGCCTCGCTAATTCCCTCATTGCAATTGTGATTTTGTAGTAGTGTTAGTATTCAAATTTCCAACTGCTAAGGCAATAGTAGGAGGAGTCAGCAAAAATGGCTTAAACTTTTGTTCTTCTTCTTGCGTAATCAAAGCAAAAGTCTTACTAACAGGAGGAGGAGGATCCATAAGCAATATTTGTGAGCTTGTGTGGCCGAATTTGACATGAAGACCCATAAAAAAGCTCATTAGGTATTCCAATTGTACAAATTCTTCAATCAATTTAACTCCTCCACAATTGCAACGACCATAGGTGCAACCTGGTCTATAAGATACATATTCATCCCATAGACTCTTGATTTTTAAAAAATACATGGTAACAAATTTTTATTCTTGTTTGAGTGTAAACAATCCTTGTTTTAGATGAAAAATGTGAGGTCCATTACACTTCTGAAATCTTTCTTTTAGATTTTTCCAAATAGCTTGAGTATAATTAGTGAATAAAATGCTAGAAGAAATACCTTTCGAAACAGAGTTAAGGATCTAGACGATCATTGATAACTCTTTTAAAGAGTTATTGATGTCCAAATTCTCTTTTTAATCCTATGGTTTTTAAGTGAATGGGTAGTTTTTTGGTTGTGTAAGTCCCTAAATTTATTGTCATTCTACTTATTGGTTGTTTAGTCTAAAAGCTAACCTAAGTGGCCAATTCCTTGTCATTAGTGAGCTTAATTTTTGCAGTTTATGCCGCAGATGAATGCAGACTTAAGGATTAAGGAGATGGAAGCTAAAATGTGACTGAATGAGCAATATTGCTAAAGCATTCTCTAAGTAAGTAATCACCTAAAGCTCATGTGCAAGGGCAGTCATTAAATGAGCTGTCCAAATTGAGCCAGCTAGACTGAAACTAACCAATAGGAAGCTACCCAATTCTGATGCTTGTCTATTTAGCCTTGAAATTGATGAAAATGATGGAGTATAAAAGCATTGTTAGCTGAATTTGAAGGGGTTGATCTGAAAAAGGAAGGTTTACGGTAAGGAAGAGGGGAGAAAGGTCTTGAAGAGCATTTTTGGAGAAAAAAAGCAGACAACAAAGGAGGAAGACCTTTTGGAAGCTTTTGTGGTTGGATTTCTTCTCTTCTTCTTGCTTTTCCTTCTTCTTTTGTAACATTTAGAATAGAAAAAATTTTGTAATCACTTTAACATTTCATTCTAGTCGTTTTAATTCCTCAATTATGAGCTAATTGCTTTTAGGCAAGGATTAAGGAACACCATATTGTAGAGAGGTTGGTGTTGAAATTGTTATATTTATCTGATATGATTTTGAGTGGATTTATTATTAATGTATTGATTAGTGTGGCCAACTTATTCATTCACAGTTTTCTTCTATTTTGGAAAAAAGAAGGGGAAACCGATTGCTTATTAATCACCTTATGACTGATTTCAAGTTTAGCTTGCAGTGAAATGAGGGGATTAGGGATAATCACTCACCTAATGCACATAAAATACTGCTTAAAACTGAGTAACTTAATGGGAATTGGGTTGCTAATTAGGAAATTCTGAGAATATTCCGTGTTTAGTGTTGTGTGGCTCAAGTAAACATAGATTTTGCTTAAGCAATTTAGCCTCAAAATAGTATAGTCTACCCTTAATCTGAGTCTGCTTTTATCTTTTGTGTTAAAACGTGCTTTAATCTCTTGCATCTGTTTATTTTTGTTGCTTGTTTAAGTTTAGTGCTTGTTATTTAGTTTTAATTTGCTGAAATTCAACCTTGAGATTCCTTATTTTTCTTTGGTTATCTTTTTAGTTCATTAAAAGTTAATTTAAGTTTTGTTAAATTCTTAATCTAATCCTTGTGGAAAACGATTAAATTACTTATCACTTGCTGCTTAGACTGTACTCAAATTCTTGTTCTTGTTTGAGTGTATCAATCCTCGTTTCAGATGAAAAATGTGAGGTCCATTATGCTTATGAAATCTTTCTTTCAGATCTTTTCAAATAGCTTGAGCAAAATCAGTTAATAAAATGCTAGAAGAAATAACTTTTAAAATAGAGTTAAAGATCCAAGTGATCACTATATGATTATTTCAAATCCACAAAGGAAGAAAATCTCCTGTAGGTTCTAGAATGGTGTCATTGATAAACCCTAATTTATTGCGAATCGAAAGAGCTAGCAACATCGATTTGCTCCATGTGACATAATTGTCATTGGTAAGTAGTTCAGAAACAAGAACTAAATTCAGAATATCACTATGATGAAGATAGTAAGGACTCTGAGAATTATAATTGGACGACTGTTCTTGACGAGAAGAGGAAGAATCAGTCGCGTGGGTTTGAGTTACAGACTCCATTAGAAAGAATGAGAAAGAAAGCGTTTAGCGATTTTTTTTTTTTGCTTTGATACCATAACAGAGATAACATGGGGAGAAAATGCAATACTTGTCTTATTATTAATCATCCCCATCAGAAGTATTTATAAACATAAGTGGGCTGACTAATCAACCGAATAACAGAAAATAGAAATAACAAATTTTGTATAAAGTACAGCTTACAGAACTGTGTAACTATCCTCTAAAAATATTCTAATCGTTGTCAATTAGAAGATTAGTGGAACTCAAGAAAGATAAAAGATTGGTGCAGGAGAAAAACAGTCATTTCACTTAGCTACCAAATTGTGAATGACTTTATGACGAATGGTTCAATTAAAAGTTAGCCTAGTTCACCTAATTAAGAGAAGACTTTAATTTCAGAATAATGAATAAGTGAAAGATGTGATACATATCTCATGTGATCTTTATTTTATGGAAGGTCATGACACGTTTTTTAAGGTTTAAATTCTATTTCAATCCCTATACTTTTAACTTTTGTTCATTTTAGTTTATGTACTTACTGAGGGGGTGTTTACATTGAGGAGTTGGGGGAAGTGGAGTTGGAAGGAGTTAATAACTCTCCCCTACTTCTTGTTTGACCCAAGGATAATTTAATTCTTATTGTGGATCCCACAAACTTATTAACTCCTCGTCCAACTCTCTATTGTGGGCCCCACAAACTTATTAACTCATCATCCAACTCTCCATTGTGGGTCCCACAACTTTCCTATCTCTTTTTTTCTTCACCTCACCTCACTCCTACTTCTCTCTCTTCTCCCCTCTCTTTTCTCTCTCTATTTTTTTACATTATTTTTTTAATTTCTTAATTTGAAAATTTTTCTTTATTTTTTATATAATTTTTCTCATCATTATTACTAATTACTAATTTAATATAAATAATTATTTTTTATCCTATAATTTTAATAAGTTTTTTAACAAAAATATATTTCTTTTTATTCTATAATTTTATTTTTAAATATAAATTATATAAGAATGTTTCAGATATGATACTATTATTTAAATTGAATTTTTAGTATAAATTAGAGCACTACATAACAATTTTTTTAATTGATAAAAATCTCCCTATCTCACTTCCTCCACATGTCATCTACATTTTTTTTTAAAGTTTCAACTAAAATTACTTATAACAAATAACAATCTTATCTTTTTTAAGTTTTTTATTTTATTTTATTTTAATAGCTCAAATATATATATATATAATTTTATGATTTGAAGATAAGAAAAACATATTTTAAACTAACCCGTATTACATTTTAGAAAATTAGTATTTAAAAAGATTAATGTATTAAAAATTTTTGATTTCTAAACTAATCATATTCAAAGTAATTAAAAAGATAAACGTTTTCTCATTCCAAACTTAATAAAATAAAATTATTACAATAAATAACATAAATATATAGTATTTTGAACAAAAGTATGTATGATATTCATTTTGAATGATGTTAAAAAATATATATTCATTTTGAATTTAATTATTTTAAAATAGCATAAATATTTGATATTTGATATTTATCTTAGTTATTTTAAAACTTCAAAAAATATATTATTTTCAAATTAATCAAACTTTAGATAATTTATTACATTGATTAGTTATAAAAGTAAAATCTTAAATTATGCAAAAAAAGAATTATTTTATTAAGCATGAAAAATAAATCTTAAATTTAAAATTTAAGATTGACGAAAACAAGTCTCTAACAAAATTGTAAAATATTCATAAAATAATATAATTTAAAATCTCAATTTTAGGATTGACGGAAATAAATCTATATTATTTCTAGAAATGAGAGAATAAAAAGGTAAAAATCTTGAAGTTTATTTGAACCCCTTTAAATTAATGGATTGAAACTTTCCAAATCACATGTATTATTTAAAAAAGTATTGTAAGATTTTCTTTTATTTGAAAATTATCCAAATGAATAATTAATGTGAGAGATATTGAAAAAAGAATGTGGGGTATTTTGTTCAATTTTTTTTCTTTAAAGAAATTTGTAAAATATACATAAATTAATAAAAAAAAAAAAATTCAATCCTAGAATTCATGGGAACAAATTCTTAATAATGAAAATTTGAGAAATTGTAGAAAAAAACTGTGTAAAAAAAGCTAAAATCAACTCAGACTTTAGAACTCTAGGTTTAACAAATTTGCATCCCAACCACAGACTTCAGAACTCCTAACTTTAGACTAAACAGCTCTGCACCCCAAACACAAACTTCCTAGCTCAAGATTACATGAGATTCCATCTCAAAACCAATTGGCAATGAGAGGAATAGCCCATGTATCTTATAAATTGTGAGGTCCCTCTACATTTTTCCAATGTGGGATCCTCAACATGCAACTTCTTGCCCCAACGGCCCTTGAAGGCCTATTTTGGTCTATTTACTTTTAGTCTTTGCCCATATTGGCCTATATATATTTCAAACGATTTGTTTTGATTGCCTTACTGCTAAAAACTCACTACTTTCTCTCTATTTGTAATATTTAAACATAAATTCTATATAAAATGAAAACCTACCATACAAATTAAGCAACAATATTTCAAGATCTTTTTAGTTCAATATTTCACGAAATTAATTAAGGGTAATGTTGTTATGAAATTGTGATTGAAAAAATGAGATAAAAAAACAAAGGGACAAAACAAACAATTTTTTTTTTAAGTACATGGTCCAAATGAATGTTTCAAAAGTATAGGGACGAAAATGGACAAAAGTTAAAAGTTGAGGGACCAAAAAATGGGCATTTTGAAAGTATAGGATGGAAACTAAGAAGGCATTAATACTCTTTTTTGGTATCATAAATAGAATCAAGAAGGCTATTTAATTGCATTGTATCCTCGTTTTTTTTGCTTTAGCTTCAAACAAATTGTTAACCGTTCAGGAAGCTTGGAATCCAATGATTGAAGAATGGAATTTCTACCCTCTTAGACCTGTTTTGGATTGTGAACTTGAGTTATGGCAGCAAATTTTTAGTGGTTGGATCACGCCTTCGACTGTGGTAGGTAAGGATAGCATTGTGTGGACCCTTAATGCAAACGGCCTCTTCTCAGCTAAATCTTTGAAAAACTATCTAATTCCTGCGACGTTATCCTCTCCTCAGTTGGAAATTGTTAAGCTTTGATCTACTCTTTTTAAAAAATGAAAATTTTTCCTTTGGGTAGTGTTTCATCGAGTTCTGAACACTGCTGAGAAAATTCAAGCCCATCTCCCATTTATGAGCATTAGTCCAAATTGGTGTGTGCTTTGCAAGAAAAGCTCAGATTTGACCGATCCCATTTATGAGCATTAGTCCAAATTGGTGTGTGCTTTGCAAGAAAAGCTCAAAAATGAAAATTCAAGCCCATCTCACTTCCTCAGACCAATGCCAAACACATTCTTTGGTGTAATCTCATTGGAGCTGTTCTATGGAACATCTGGTTGGAACGAAACAACACAGTTTTTAAAGACTCATCTAAAGATCATCCTCACTTGTGGGAGGATATCATTACCATAGCTGTTTTTTGGTGTACTAAATCCATATACTTGTATAATTATGATACTTCTACCATTGCTTTAAACTAGAAGGTTTTCCTCTAGCCTCTCCTTTGTACCTATATTCCTTTTCATTCCTCAATGAAGTATCTTCTTTCAAAAAAAAAAAAAAAAAAAAAATTCAACAACAGTTGAAAGTATAGAGACCAAAATAAGATTTACACGTTTTTTTAATCATTTTATAAGAAATGTGCTTACATGAGTCAATATCAAGGTAAATCTCAGTAAAAGGATATGACACGTAGTTTTGTTTCAATACTTGATGTACCCTACAATAAAATTTATCGGGATATAACTATAAGATCTAAAATGATAGGTCACACTCACAACAAAATCATTAAAGTGGTCAATTACATCTTTGATTGAAAGAGTGATTACTGGAGACTACAAAAATAAGAGTTATTTTAGTATAGCTCTTGATTGGGTTGGTATCACTTCAATGATGGGATAGTTGACGTACCCTATCATGACCTTTAAACCGAAGTACTATGACATAAGCAAATATGTTTTAGCCTATAGGATTCCACTCAACAAACTTGTAGCACAATTTCTATGTTACACGTTTTGATTCTCCCTACCGACATGTTAAATGGAGATAATAATACAACCTCGAAAACAAACTTTTGTTAAAAAGTACTTTTGTTGTTGGAAGTAATAATTTGGTTCATAAATTTTAATTTATAATGATTTAGTTCCTACACTTTCAATTTTAAAATACTTTAATCCATGAACTTTAATATGTAATAATTTAGTCTATATATTTTAAAAATTGTATGGATTTCATCCTTATCATGAAACATATTGTTAAGATTTAATGAGATTTCTTGTATAGGTAGATTGATAAACTAAATCGAGATCAAATTCGTTAATAAACTATAAAGATTAAGTCTTTAGATAGTAAAAGCTTATACTTAATTTTGACGGGACTTTTTATGATAGAAATTAAATTGTTACAAATTTTAAAGTGCACGAGATTAAATTATTGCATACTAAAGTTAAAGGAATTAAATTGTTACAAAATTGAAAGTAAAATGACACAAAATTATTACATACTAAAGTTCAAGGACTAAATTGTTGCTCTCATGCAAGTTTAGGGACCAAAATTATTTTTTTAACCACATACTTTTTAACACTTAGGAAAATCTTGAATTTTTCTTAAACGAATGTTCTTCAAAACCCATTACTATTGCTAATCAACATTTAAGAAAGGTATACGTGATCAATTGATCAAAGATAACTAGATAACTTGACGTATATGAGATTTCTTGATGAAGAAAATAAATATTAGGACAACAACGTACAAGATGCTGAAGTGTTTTGAAGCCAAGTTTTCACATTTGTTTAAGCAATCTTGTATATAGCCCTAAAATAATCTTAGATTATAGATATTGAACGGCTAAAGCTACTATAGGGATTAGAATTATACTATAATGGTCTAATGTACCTGGAAATAGAAAAAGAAAATAAAACATCCAACTTATATTGTTATGGTGTTTATCGAAGCCACTTCAATAGTGAAGAGGTTGTTGGCAGGGAATTAGAGTTAGGAAGCATTTTAGGGGAATGATATAAAAGGATGTCTTGGCTTTGCCTCAAAATACCGATCACTTACTCAAGATCAGAGCTAGTCTACTTATTTGTGTCATGTTATACTGGATTATCATTTGTTAGTGTACTATATTTGTATTTAAGTAATAATAATGTCAATGACTAGAAATTATTAGGTTCAAAATCAAAAGTTAGAGACGTAACTATTGAAATTTAGAGCTTTAAGGCCCCATTTACCTGCCAAGAATAGAAATAGAAGAATCAGGGATGAAAATATTGCTGATATTGACCGAAATATCAATGACATATCAATAAAATTGAAGGTTTGCTAATAATTACATGGGAGAGTCGTTTTTCCAAAATATCATTAATATTTTACTTATATTAAATTTTTTTTATTATTGATTGTCAAAATATCCACAATAGTTTAATGATATTTGTCGATATTTTATCAATCATCATCAATATTTTACCTATATTTTACCAATATTTGCGATATTTTGTTGATATTTGTGATATTTTGCGGCTTTTTTCTCTCCCTACTACCACCACATAGAACTTGATTTCTCTCACTTTAAAAGTTGTAGCATGAGTTTTTCGGCAGGCCAAGAATTTAGGGTTACAAATCATATTATTTTTTTTTTTTGGTCTCAATCTCTCATTCATTGTCTTATACATTTATCAATAACATATTAATGATTGTCTACAACCCAAAAAAATATCTTATTATTGTACTTAAATGATGTATTTGTTTGTATTAACATGTCTATTAAATTTTAATGAGTTAGTAGTGTCACACCCCCTCCAGGCTCACTTGCCTAACCTAGGAAGGAATGTGAAGACAGAGAATACTAGCCCTCTTACTAGCACTCCCAGCCCAACCTAACATCCACCTGGAACTGTACACAACGCAATATGTATGAACAAGTAAAATTGAGCACACAATTGCACACATGAGCAAGATACATTCAGTCCCTCATACGAAGTATGCATACTAAGTCATAACATACTTAAGTCTATTACAACCCAGCTAGAATGCTTTTATTTCAAAACTATATACATGTAGAAGATATATACAAGGAGCTAAAGAGGCGTGGTGGCAAACAGGTCTTGATGAGGCTAAGCACCGGGAACTCATTTGCTACCTGGGAAGAGAAAACATGTTGAAAACGTGAGCTGGGAAGCCCAGTGAGTGACTACTTTATTAGAATATGCATTCAAAGATAAAGTATCAAAAGTACTTCAACAAGAATGGCAATTTACAAGATTTAAGCACCATGAAAAATAATGCATAAGAACTCATAATAAAGAAAATTTGTAGCATGGTGCCCTTCCAAACCCTAGCTGTGGCAGAGTTCTCTCTAAACCAACAGCTCCAATATCTCTCTCACGTGCACGTGGAATGTCATTTAAGCTCATTGGTCTCCCCTAATACCTTCTCCATGTCCTTCAGTATTGGGGCCAGACCAACTACCACCCGAATACCTTCTCACTGTCCTTCAGTATCGGGGGTCAGGTTTTCTCTCTCTCCCCTAGGTACCTTCTCTGTGTCCTTCAGTACCGGGGGTTAATAATATGCTAGGCATGCTTAAAATATTTAGATACATAGTTTGGAATCCCATTCAGAAAGTTCTCAACATAAACACAAACTTTCATTTTAAACAAGCTTCCAAATGTTTACTGTCATGCTTGAACTCGGAGTAACAACTAGTTACAATTATGCTTAACTTTCATTTATGAATAGGAGTTCAATGAAACATGAATATAAATTAGATTAATCATGCTTCAATATCCATAACTAGTAAGCTTTTGAATAAAGATCAAAGCATAGGTTTTCAAACAAAGTCACTCACAATCACCGGAAATCTCCCAAGGCTTATAAGCTTCGCCTATCTTCGTTTGCCCTGAAAATGAATTCCATAACATTAATCCCTTTTCTACTTGGCCCAAAATTAGATCTAATTCAGTCACATAACTCATAGCATAGCAATTTAACACACTTGGGCTGTAAGGTATAACAAATTGGAAGCACATCTTCCTTACTCTTTCTCTAGCCCTTTCTCTTTTGAACCAAAA
Organism: Trichosanthes truncata; assembly: GCA_033996785.1. Classification (NCBI taxonomy): domain Eukaryota; kingdom Viridiplantae; phylum Streptophyta; class Magnoliopsida; order Cucurbitales; family Cucurbitaceae; genus Trichosanthes; species Trichosanthes truncata. Next base: position 26,271,798 of record JAWPNB010000004.1, on the reverse strand, counting down.
ATTACAGATTCAACTTCCAGCATGGGTTTCTCAATATTTAGCAAAACAACCACCAAAATTTATTTGATAACCCTCAAATAAAATGTCTAAACTTACTTACCTCAAAATTTGAGCTTCTAATTCGTCCTCATGAGCTCTAAATCTTCAGATTTCCTCACCCTGTTCTGCTGGCCGAGAAACTGGAACACCTCTCGGTTTTCTTATTTTTTCACGACCTTAATCTTCGTATTTTCTCACAAAACTTTTCAGATAAATTCTTCATTCAATTTATGAGATTTTGGCTCAAGAATCATCGAAGTTTCTTAAGTAGATTGAGAGATATGACCATTTGAAGTTGACCCCTTCCAGCTGCCTATTGAATTCACAAGGAATGGACAGCTCCTACTTCAACAATCCGTGAATCATGCACATTGGACAGCTCCTACTTGATCAATCCATGAGTCATACTCATTGGCCAGCTCCTACTTCCTCTTTTAGACCTTAAGTCCTATTAAATCTTCCTAATCCATAAACAAACTTTAGCTAATTTAATTAGAAATTAAAGCTTTTGCATTCAACACATAATACACCCAATGTATACTCAACTTGCTCATTACCTTAACTTACTTCAACTCAACTCTTAATATGATTATCTCAATGCCTAACTTGTCTCCTTATGAAGCTTTGTGCACGTTATAATCCACAACTTAGGAAATTTCCAAATTCAACCACTGCATTCCTTCAGTGCAACCTATACCAATTTACGTGTATCAAACTTCATGTATAAATGCAATAAGATTAAAAGAGAGTTTAGGGCTTACAAGTAGAATTTTTGTTCATTTCTTGACATACACATTATTTTACTATCTATTCTTATATTAATGTATATATTAATAATATGTATGCTTAAAATGATTAGGACTTAAATAAGTTTTCTGGAATGTTTTATTAAGAAATTTATAAAATTTCAACAAATTTTCGTGATATCTATGATTTTTTTTCTGGAATATCAATTGATATATCTCATAAATTTGAATTATCAATACTGATATCAATATTAATATTTCATCCTTTGGTAGAATGAGGGCAAAAAGTTTCATCTCATTTGACGGAGTTTACTAAAATAAAGAAATGAAACCAATTGATAGGGATGACTGAGCTATCGAGGCTCGTCAAAATTAATATTATCGATCCTAGCTAACCTTGTAGGTCTAGCAGGCCGGGTCGAACACAGGGAGCCGATTTAATTATTCTCTCTCGCTATTTGGATTAAAGAACCGTGATGATGCCTTACTGTAATAGGACCGAGAAGTATGAACCTTTGATTAGAACGCCCTATATCTTGTAACACACGGAGCATGATATTTCCTTTTAGTTAGTCCGTCTAACTTCTAACCAATAACCAAAAAATGCACTCTTTATCAAGAAAGTACCATTCAAATCAAAGAGTGCATTGTCACTTTAAGCGAAGAAGAGAAAGGCCTTGGGTGGCCCCATTTTGCCCTACCAACCCTAGGGAAACTTTGATAATTTTGGGGTGCTAAGATCCAAATAGTGTGGGAGGGGGAGAGTTTGACTAGAATGTAAAATAACTGAAATTAAAGGGCATAAAAAGAAAATTAAATGTAAGGGAATACAAACTGATCTTACCAAGGCACCAATTTGGATGTCAGTCAACTTTATTTCTGTAACTTTGATCATTGAAAACTCAATACAAACCCAATTTCATAATTAAACATTTAACTGACTTAACCGGTAAAGCTGAAAAAGCTCTTAAGGTTCTCTAATTAAACTAATCCAACATCGCATCGAATTAATCCTAAATTTACCCAATTAGCTAGGTACGATAGCATTCCATACTAACAAATCAATTGCATTAAGCACAAGGGATTGGCGAAGACGATCTAATTAAACTGGATAGCTAAATTTTATTAGAATAACGTTGCTTTGAATCTAAGGCCCATCATGCAAACTACAAAATTAAGGAGTAGTCCCTAAAATGAAAACATGAACCAACTCATTTACTACTAAAATTAAGCACGAGATCGATGACAATTACAGATCGCGATAATCATACATAGTAATAAACAAACAAGCATAATCAAGACGCCAATTTAATTATACAAGCGTGCTCAAGATAAATTCAAGAATCAAAGGATGTTTCACTACTGAAATGAAAAAAATTCAATACAAAATTCTCACATCTTACAAATAAACTTGACTTACCTCTGAATTGGCGTTGAAAACTTATCCAGACATCACGAGAACAGATCCTAACCCCTTGGTTTGATTTAAGAACTTCCTAATTTGGCTAAAAATGTAAAGAGACAGTAAAGGAAAGTGCATAAATGCTAAAAGATGGTTGTTGGAATTCAAGACAATTTGACCTAAAATGCAAAAATACATTTATAGTAATCAAAGTAGCATTTAGATGTTGGGACTAGCGTGTTAATGCTACCAGCGTCAAGACCAGCGCATTTGCAACATCGAGCTAGGTCTCCTCAACGCTGCCCTACATTCGCACCATTCTGTCTTCTTTAGTATCTTGACGCTGTCTGGATTGTTGAGACACTCTCGTCAGGGGCATTTTCATCTCGTTTGACGGAGTTTACTAAAATGAAGAAATGAAATCAATTTGTGGGACCTATAAAAAATTTGATGATAATTTCTTCTAAAAAGGGTAATTCCATTATTCTTAAAAATCTAATTAATCTCATTTTCATTCCTCCTATTCTATGAGTCCGACAACATTTTCATCAATTATTTTACAACTTTAACCATTTTTCTCTTATCTATTAGTGGGATCGATCACATCCTTTTCATTAATTTTTTTTTACAACAAATGTGATTGTGGGCGAGGTACTAAATGACATTGATGTTGATGAAAATGTCGAAGTCTCAATTTTATGAAAATATCAATGAAAATATATCGTCAAAATATCAGTATGAAAAAATTCATAGAAAATATTTAAATTAACAAATAAGGGTTTCATAATTTTTAAATAAATTTAAATTTCATATTCTTAATATATTAGGTTCAAATTAGTGTATTTTGTTGATATTTTTATTACATTTCATTGATTTTTCTATGATATAAAGGAAATATTGATTTACCCTTCACGTCGATGATGAATCCATGATCATATGAAAATGTGTCGACATGTTGACATAAATTTAAAACTTTGGTGGTGGAAATTTGAACTTTCAACTCTAAAGTAAAGAGCTAGTAGATTCCTAGCTAAACTAGTGGGTGACACATTTTTATTAATTATTTTACAACTTTTATTTTTTCTTCTCTTATTTACACAACCAACCATCCTTCTTTCAATTAAAAAATTCATACAAATTTTTTGTACACTGTATTTGATTTTTTTTATAAAAATATTATAATGATTTTCTATTTTCTATTTAATTGTTAATTAATTTTACTCAAAGGTTTTATTTATATAATTTTTTTAAAATATAATATTATTATTTGATACATATATATAAATACAATTGATCAATATTTTCAACTATAGTTTTTTTCGGATAAAAAATATACTAACTTTTTAAATTGATGTAGTTTTCTTTTAAAATATTACAAAATTCTATTTAATATATCAATAATTTAATTTTACTTCGATTATAGTTAATATCAATAAATTATTTAAATAGAATTTATTATTATTAAATATCATAAAAATAGAATGTAATAATATTATATTAATAATTATTCTCCTGCAATAAAAAGTATATTAAATCTATTTTAAATAGAATAATATTATAATTAGTTATTATTGTTAAATGTCATGACAATAAATATTAATTAATAGCTGTTAAAAATTAGATCAATTCTTTTGGTTAATCTAATATTTTAAATTTAGTTATTATTTTTTAATTTAAAACAAATTGTTAAAATAAAAAATATTACTATAAAATAAATTATCGATAGTTGTTATTTTAATTAAAAATTATATTGGCCAGTAATATAAAAGCGATATTCGAGTAATTATAATATATATGCTATACTAATTTTAGACCATTTATAATAAAAAACATCAATAATAAGTTGTTGTTATTATTATTATTTTAATTTCAATTCCAAACAATTTCTAGTAAAGGACATTAAAGAAACCCCATTACTGGTTTTATGGATTTTCATTCTATTGCTTGTCGATGATTCTAATTCCTCATAAGTAAACAAGGCAAAAGTTATAACTTATACTAATATTCATGGATTTAAGTGTTTTCTAGCCTTTCTAGTTGCTATTTTTTTAATAAATTTTTTATTTAAATTACATTAAATATGTATTGTGCCCCCAAAACTAAAGAATTGCAAGTGGGTCACAAACTACTTTAATCAAATCAGCCAAATTTGCTAACAGATTATTAAAAATTTCCTTTAACCCAATTTGCATGCATTAGAGTAAACTTGATAGTTGCTATTGAAATAAATGGTATTTGACTTAACCCTAGGTTATTTCATTTCACATTCATCTATTGGATTGTATTATTTTACATTATTTTTTAGGGTTTCACTTTTTCACACTCATAGATGATGTTTCTTCATCCATATTGAGTTGAGTTCTTTCATTTTAAAATTAAAAACACAATCAACTTGTACAAGAGCAACTATTCAAATGACAACAAAATTAGATTTTTCATATATGTCTCTCCTCAAAGTTCTTTTACACATTTTTTCAAAAAAGAATCTCTCATTCCTCTCAATCGATTAAGTATCTGTTGAAGTTTGGTTTTGCTCCTACAAAGTTCTATTCATTGAATTTGGAAGTCGTCACTTAGAAGTTATATATTATCGATCCTATGTAATAATTACCTTTTAAAACTCCAACATGAGAATAAAATTAACCTAAAATCAACTTATATTCATTAGACTTAGATCTTTCTATTAATTGCAACAATTGTTATTTTGGGTAACACCGAACTATTTCCTAAACCATCTCTATGATTATGGTTTGTATTTTAGCCCCTAACTGAACAGATCATCAAATTCAAATGCTGCGGGCCAAAAAAAAAAAAAAGTGAATTTTGGAGTGGATGGGGTTTTGCTAGTGTAATAGGTGGGTGACGACGAGACACTGAACCAGGTAACAGGCAGGAGAAAATGACGGGCAGCTTCCATTACAGATGGGGAGGGGGAGATCTGTATGCTTGCCACGTGGCAGGGCTCGTAATAATGGCGTTCACGTAAATTATGGTGAATGTATCTGATAATGGCCAACCTAGTGGCCGCATAACTATAACTCGAGCTCGGTGAAAAATATGCATAATTTATGTTAACCCTCACTGTTAATTTTAGACTAACTATTCAATATGTCTCACTAATTATTTTCAATTTTCAATTTTCCTTTTAATCTTTTAAATTATTTTTAGTTTTATTTTCAACCTTTTAATTTGTTCATTCTCATAGTAATTTTTTTTTATAACTTTTAAAATGTTGGGGTAAAATTTAAACAAAACATTTATGTGATCAGGAAGAAAAAATTGAATCCAAAGATATTATACTAATTATCCTTAATGTTTCTAATTTGTTTTATTTTTTCCTCTAGTATTTTTAAATATTTGTGTTGTTTTCCGTTTAGGAACAAAGTACCTTTAAAATTTTTTAGGTTTTATGGCCATGTAGTAAAAGTATGAATAGTACTAGTGTGGGAATATGGATTTTTTTTTTATAAAAAAAAATTAATTTTATTATTAAAATAATGTTATTTCAAAATATATTTGAAATTTTTATAATTTTTTTAGCTGACCTAGTAATAATTGAGGAGTCAAGATGATTTCATTAGAAAAATAGTGTACTTTTGTTCTAGGGGTAGAAAATGATAGTTACAATGCTCATTGCCTATTTTTATATAGTTACTAATAAGGTTCCACATTGAACTCAATATATATATATATAAAAGTTGCACATGCATGCTTACTTTGACTGCCATATTTTATGCATCAAATTGTCTCATGTAATTATGCAAATGCTCTTATCAAATCATGCTATATATATACACACCATATTAATTCATTTTATCATACTTATCAAGTAATTATTGTCACGCATATATTTAATTTCTACTGATTCTTTCCAAATCCCTACAATATCAATACACACATACCAAAATTCATTTTATTTAGCAAACTACATTGTTGTAATTATAATTTACAAGGAGAATATGCAAAATAAATGTTACAGAGAGAGTTTTTGCTTGAATGACAATTTTTTTTGAAGAAGTAGAGATAAGCTTAACTATCGAATTATATTCATGTTGGTGTGTATTGATTTATCAATTTTGATGTGGTTAAACAAATTGTAATCATCATATACTTTCACTTTTACAGATTTATTTGAAATATTAAAATAATCTTATTCATGCAAAAACCCTTGTGGTAATACTAAAATTTTTACACATAAGATCTTTAAACTTTCCCGACTGGAAGATAAAATAAATAAAACTTTGACTATTCTTGTTTGTTGACCAATTAATTAATACTTCAATGAAGTGCGTTAAGAATAAAGGGTATGTAAACCACAAAACAATATTCAATAAATGAATAAAATAATAAGATAAAATGCGAAAAAAATTAGCCGTAGTTTTATTTTTTAACCAAGGTTTACAGAAAGTATCAACAAATGCTTCTAAAAAAAAATTCATAGAATTCAAAAAATTAATAGATAAGTATTCCATACTTTTTAAAGTTTTTTTTTATAAATATTATTCTTACATTCACATCAAAGATCTATTTTCGTATAGTATAATTAAGAGATCAATATCAAATCGTTAAATATATAGAAACGTAGATGAAAATCAGGACATGTCGACATGTATCTAATACCCTAATTCTTACAATACAAAGAGTTAAAAAAAAGTCACCAAAGGTCATAATAAGAGTGGGGGGAACCAAAAAAAAATTGAATTTTATTTATTTATTTTTTTTACATAGGAGAAATCAGCGGAGCACCCGTGCCTCCTTGGAAAGAACTCCATACTCCATACTTCTTTTTCCTTTTCTCTCTGTATTTGGTTGCATCATTATCAAAGAAGAGGAGAATTCCAAGAAAAGTAAAACTTTATTAAAGCTAAAAGAGATAAAAGAAAAAAAAATTCTAAAAAATATGTTTTCTGCAAAACCCCATGCCTTCTTTTCCTCCCATGCCCATGTCTCTAATCTATGTTCATATTTGTTAGGGTTATGTGTTTTATATAATGATAATATAATAATGTATAAAGTATTTCTCCCTTTTCACTTTTTGCATGGCCTCTCACCTTCAAGTACCCTGCCATTTGCTTTCCTACCACCAATTTCATAATTAATCATTTTGTTCATTTAAGTTTCCTTTTATATATATATATATAGATGGGTTGTTTTTTTTTTTCTTATAAAAAATGGTATAATAAAAAATAATGTATTAAGACTAGCTATTGTATCTTCGATAATTATTGTAGAAAACGTATTCATTTTCTTCTTGTTAATTTTATTAAGTGAATTTATGTTTAGTTCATTTATTTCTGAAGGTAGGTATTTTGAATTAATAATACAAAAAGTGAAACTTTTGAAAACAACATTTATGTATGTTTATTATTATTATTTTTCCAATTCTAAATATGCTGTGAAACACATTATTCTATAACAAAGAAATTATTGAATACAATTCTATAATTTCATTATTTTTTTTCTTTTCAAACTCTCAAGTTATAGGATCAAATTTTCGATAACTTCTTTTTTACAAATTGAAAATTAATAAAAATGAAAGTGGTCCTTAGCTAGAAAGAAAGAAATTGAATAGTTATTAAAATAAAAGGTTAAAATACCACTTTGGTCCCTCTACTTTGGATTTCATTCTATTTTAGTCCCTATACTTTTAATAAATATTAAAATTAGTCACTACAATTAGTTTGAAGTTAATCAACTTTAATACAATAGGAAAAAAACAATGTGAATATATTTCTAAAATTTATAGAGATAAGGCTAATAGAGACTATTTTAAAAAAAAATGAAATTCAAATTGGTGCGATCAAAATTGTATTTTAACCTAAAATAAAGAAAAATAAAATAGGGAAAATGAAAAGAAAAGATGGGATTTGAGAGAGAGTTGGATTAGTGTGGAAAGAGTGAGAGAAAAGAAAAGGGAGGGGAATGGGTTCATGCGTGTCTGGGATTTGTCTGTGACAGAGAAGAATCCTCACATAATAATTATATATATATATATATATATATATATATATATATATATATATAAACAACCCCTGGGAATGCTCATTCTTCCTCTCTTTCCTTGACCAAATCCACAAAACTCTACTTGGGCTTTGTAAAAACTCTGTTTGGGATTCTAAACTTTTTGACTTTGACCCCATTTTTAAAACCCTAATCCCCCCTTCCTTTCAATAACAACAACCAACCACAATTACAACCCATTAATTATTATTATTATCATAATTTCTTACCATTATATTAAGAAAAAAACTCATGCATGTGTTCTTGTTTTCTTGGATTCCCAAACTTAACGTTTTGGATTTCATTAATGCCTTTGTTTCCATCCCTAGCTATCTTAAATAATCTAAGATCGAGAGAATTATAATTCAAAAATGGGAGGTGGGAATTCCAACAAATATATTTTTTTTCTTTTTATCGTGGTTACTAGTGTTTTGACGGGTTGAGTTGTGTACTCATGCTAAATATCTTATAACTATCATTCAACTTTATTTTTTTTTTTCTTTTACAATAACCTATTATATATTTGTAAATGTGTTATTTCTCTTTTTTGTTGAGATTCAAAATTAAACGACATGTAATATACTACCATCTTTTTGAAGTCATGCATTAAAATTGTTTCTAAAGACTATACTATGTACTAATCCATTTTATCCAATTTTGCCTTCTTTCTTCTATTAATTTGTTTATCACATAACGTCAAAAATCAAATCAATATTTATCAAATAGGCATGTCATGTCATTATTTAATTAACAACATTAAAGATCACAATTCAAAGTTTATAGACATAATTGAAACTTTTTAAAATTTAGAGACGAAACAAACCTGATCGTTAAAAGTGAATTTTAACCTTTGCTATTATTATCGTTATTATTATTATTATTAAGAAAGCCAAAAAGTAACTCATATATTCTTGCTTTCTTGGACTCCCAAACTTAATGTTTTGGATTTTACCAATGCTTTAATAATTATTATGCCTATCCCATAGCCTAAGTTGATCTCATACACCTTGGCATTTGAAAATGACTTCTCAGTCTCTCTCATGCATGTATCCATCCCTAAACATAGACACATATATTTTATAAGTGCATGCTTTCGCGTATGTTTCAAGTTGATCGCCTCCTAGATCATTCAATTAATTTACAATTATTTTTTTGTCCCTTGTGTTTCCCCTTTGTATTATTTTCACTCAATGCACAGCTGGTGACTTGTATTCTTTATTTCAAGTTTTTCTTTACTTTTGTGTAGATATTTGAGATTAATATTTTATTTCTATATTTATTTTTGTGTGAAAAGACAGTACAAGGAAAAAAAAATCACTATAGGACAAATTATTTCTCAATAATGCACTTCCCGTTCAAATTCTTATTGTAGGCCAAACGCAATAAACATACACCTTTGTTAGTTAATCTTTGCCCTTAAGATTCGAAGCTCTCTACCAACTAATATAGTCAACAATGGGTTGACCCCTTCTACTATTTAGGATTTGTGAGATCCATCATGTCGTTCATTCCTCTTGTACTATAGTCAATGGAGCAATTTAGAATTTTTCTTTCGCATTGTTCCAATATATCAAGTGTTCTATCATTTTATAGAACATTCTCCTTCAACATTAGAACAAACTGTTGGACTATTAAGTCTTCTCAAGTACTAGCAATTTCATGTGTTTGGATAGAGTGAGCAATGTGTTATTTAAGATAACTTTGAAAAGTATATAGTAGGAGAAGATTCACCTTATCGAACTTTGACAAAGTTTGTCAGATCTTGTTCTAAAGTTGGTAGATAGGCTGTGAAGTAATTGAAGTGAATTTTGGGGTTATGCCCTAAAGCTTGTAAACAATACTTTGTACATAAAAGGAGATCCTAGTTTGAGGGAAAAAAAAAGTAGCTTGAATAGTCTACAATAAATAGAAAGGGTTGGGGACCTTTAGCCTGGTAACACAATTAATACCATTCACTTTCTTAATCGTTACAAATGGTCGTATTCAAATGCTTCATGTTGTAACATGTGTGAATGGATGTACCATATGTCATATTGTACAAAACTGGGGTATGATGTATTTTGCAATTTCTTATTAGACCAAAGAAAATGCAATCATTAATTATGATGATCACATGCTTTTAAGACCTTTATCTTTGGTGTGTTATGAACTTTTGTCTATGCGGATGTATTTTTTTTATTCAAATATAGGTGAGGTTGACGACAAAAGAGATATGCTAACTCCATGAGCCTTTCTATTTTGGAAACATTTTGATACGAACTCCTTGAATGGAGACTTTGGACACCTTTAGTTATATGACTCTCAAATGCGCATACATACAAGACAAGGATCACTCATATACAAGATAAAGATCTAAAAGAAAAGTTAAGGAGAGGCTGCCTTTGATTAATCAACTGAAAGTTATTAATGATTAAATACGTGTTATTCAATTATATGATTAATTAATTGTATATTATTTATTTATTTTGTAAAATAAAAAAATGAGAAGACAGCTTTTATAACTGCCATCTCAAGAGGATCTCTGCAGTTTTTTTTTGTAATTGCAAAGGTAAATCAAAAAGTATTTTTTACGTGGGTTCTATCAGAATAAGAGGATGAAGGCACATCCTTAAAGAACACTAAAAAGAAAACTCTCATCTCAATCTCCCCCATTTATTATTGCATCATCGTGAAAGAATTTGGAATTTGGGTTGTGAACTGTTGAGATTTATGCTATAAAGCCTCGTAATTAATGATTTATTTAATAATTAATAATAATTTTGATTATTTTATTGCAATATAATATTATCCATTATATGAAAAATCCAAGGTTATTAGTGTAATCTTGAATAGTATGTGGTTGACATACGAGAGGATCATGTTCAAGAAATAACCTAAAGAGTCATAGTCTATGGATAAGGTTGGGTGCCTTATCCTGGTAATACTATTGATACAACCCACTTTATAATAGCTACAAATGATGTGATCCAAATCATTCATGTGGAAACATGTGAGTGGGGGTATTTTATAAATCCATTAATTGAGAAGGTTAATATTTCATTAGGATGATCATATGCGACTCGATCTTAATCCTAAGTGAGTTATGAACTCCCGCCTGTGAGGGCTTGTCCTTTGATTTGCATGGGTGAAAGTGACTTTTGTAGCCGATTCAATATGCCTATGGGGACTTGACCAAATAGGGAGCTAGGAACATAATCTCACTAGATGAAATTCAATCCTTCCCATATAGGGTAAGTAGATGAGTAGTTCCCTTAAGTGCTGATTTCGGGACTTGAACAATGGGGCCCCACTGTAACGACCTAATTTTCCTACGACTCTCTAAAAGCGGAAGCACGACCTAGTTAACACGTTCATGTCCGAAATTTCGGCAGCATGACGGCGTAACTACAAGAAACCAAAATTTTACAAAGACCTGGAAAGAGATAAAAACACTTCTATGATTCAGATCACAGACTCAGCATCCACCAAACTACGATAAATGATGCTGAGCTCGAATAACAGACAACCAAAACTAAAAGCTTCTAACCAGACACACGAAGCTAAATAATATTAAAGATTTACAAACCAACAACAACAGGGAACAAGGAAAAACTAAGAGCTAAAACAGGGACAAGGGATTTGCTGGAGTCTCCATAGCCTCGTCAAGTCGTCGCCTGTGTCATCCACCCCAAGAATGTTCACAAATCTGCAAAATAAACAAAGTAGCAAGCATAAGTATAAACATACTTAGTAAGTAGCACACTAAAGGATCCAACCTTTAAAGAAACCCGACCAAGAAGAAAACTGCTCGTACTCACACTCGTGCTTAGATTTCAAATACTTTCTTCAGTTATTCCAAAAGTCCAATTCATCCTTCCACAACCTTTACCACTTCCCGACCCTATCTTTGAGCCATAACTGCGAGTACTGTAACCTAGAACCCAAACTTGTGAAGATAGCAATCCTCACGCTCATCTCAAAGGAGAATTACCTCGAGCCTAGCATACAGGCAATAGGAAAACACATTCCCTATGCTCAACACAGTGAGGAATCACCCCTCAGCTTAGCTCACAGGCAATAGGAAAACGCATTCCCTATGCTCAACACAATAGGTAATCATCCTCTGCTAGCACACGGCAATAGGGAACGCATCCCTATGCTCATCACAGTGGGGAATCACCCCTAAGCTAGCACACGGCAATAGAGAACGCATCCCTATGCTCATCATACTGGGGAATCACCCCTAAGCTAGCACACGACAATAGAAAACGCATCCCTATGCTCATCACAGTGGGGAATCACCCCTAAGCTAGCACACTACAATAGAAAACGCATCCCTATGCTCATCACAGTGGGGAATCACCCCTAAGCTAGCACACGGCAATAGAGAACGCATCCCTATGCTCATCACATAACATGTGTTCTAGGCTTACAAACTCGGACGAAACAATAGAATTAGGGTTGGAAGCATCAATCTAACGGGTTTTTTGTACTTTCACAACACGTTAGGAACCTTTTGGGTCAATCCACCTTAATATATTCACCCTCATGCCCAAATCACACACACAAGTTGGCCCAGAGGTTTCAAACACTTTTAAGGGAAACATCCCCTAACTCACATTAACAGGGAGGAAAACAACCCTCAAGCCTTTCCAACTTCTATAATGTCTTACGCCTCATACATATTTACAGGCGAAACGAAAAAAATCCTAACGGACCAATCCGAAAGGCAACCCTCTTCTTAGGCCAACACTAGAACGACCCACTCCACATTCCTTTAAGGAGTTATTCGTAGCAAATGTCACATGCCCACCTTCCACAAACATTCACAAATGCATCTTTGTGACCATGCACCATAGTCCCCAAACTTGCCCAATCACATCCTTAGGCGATGCCTTAAGGTGTCATACAAGCTAACCACATTTAACTCGAACTTATGCCCTTATTTTCATACTAACTACATTCTAAGATCACTTTTAGCTTAAACATCTCCCAAACAAATCCACTAACCATCACATGCTTCATAACATAGTTATTGAGCAAGTTTTCACAATTCATACATTTTCAAACAATAATCACATTCAAATAACAACTTAAAGGGGCTTAACTCCAAATGACTACTTACTTCGAATAGAATAATGAATAATAATCTGGCAACAAAACATCTTCCAAGCTATGGTCTCCTGCTTAACCCAAAATTAATTAATCTCGAGAGGTGGCTGTTCAGTACTAACAACCTTGCTGGAAATTAACACTTTGCCTCCAATTCGATAGTTTGATCCTCCAATCGATATTGTAAGCCCTAAACTCTCTTTTGATCATATTGTGCTCATATTTGAAGTTTTGACATATGCAAATTGATATAGGTTGCACTAAAAGATGTCGTGATGAGATTTGGGAATCTTTTGGATTGTGAACTATAATGTGTATAAAGCTTCATAAGGAGATAGGTAAGCCATTGAATAAGCATATTAAGAGTTGAATTGAAGTAAGTTAAGGTCATTAACAAGTTGGGTAAATTTTAGGTGCATTATGTATTGAATGAAAGTTCTTATTTCTCACAAACTAAAGTAAAGTTGACTAAATGTGATAGGTGAATATATTGTCTTTGTTTTGTTTTTTTTTTTAAAAAAAAGGGGGATTAAGATGTAAATAAGGAAGTAGGAGGTGGCAAAAATTTGTGGAGCCACGATTTTGTCTTTGACAAGTGGGTGCTGTCCAGCTCGAAGCTTCTGGAAAAGGATCAACTTCAAACAGCCATATCTCTTAATTTACTGCACCAAATTCGATGATTTTTGAGTCAAACTCTCATAAATTGAGTGTAGAATACGAAAGTGGGTGGCTGTTTGGAAAATAGGAAGAGGAAGGAGGAGAAAATAGCAGAAAACCAAGAGGTGTTCACAGTTCTCGGGTAGCAGAACAGTGTGAAGAAATCCGTTTCTTTTGAGCTCTTGAGGAGGAGTTAGAAGCTGAAACTTTGAGGTAAGTAAGCTAAGATGTTTTACTTGAGGTTTATCAAAAAATATTAGGTGGTTGTTTTGCTAAATTTTGAGGAACCCAAGCTGAAAGTTGAACCTGGAATTTTAGGGTACATAATTCTCGGGTAGCAGAACAGTGTGAAGAAATCCGTTTCTTTTGAGCTCTTGAGGAGGAATTAGAAGCTGAAACTTTGAGGTAAGTAAGCTAAGATGTTTTACTTGAGGTTTATCAAAAAATATTAGGTGGTTGTTTTTCTAAATTTTGAGGAACCCAAGCTGAAAGTTGAACCTGGAATTTTAGGGTACATAGTTCTCGGGTAGCAGAACAGTGTGAAGAAATCCGTTTCTTTTGAGCTCTTGAGGAGGAATTAGAAGCTGAAACTTTGAGGTAAGTAAGCTAAGATGTTTTACTTGAGGTTTATCAAAAAATATTAGGTGGTTGTTTTGCTAAATTTTGAGGAACCCAAGCTGAAAGTTGAACCTGGAATTTTAGGGTACATAATTCTCGGGTAGCAGAACAGTGTGAAGAAATCCGTTTCTTTTGAGCTCTTGAGGAGGAATTAGAAGCTGAAACTTTGAGGTAAGTAAGCTAAGATGTTGTACTTGAGGTTTATCAAAAAATATTAGGTGGTTGTTTTGCTAAATTTTGAGGAACCCAAGCTGAAAGTTGAACCTGGAATTTTAGGTGCAAGAAAAAAAAAACTGCTAGCAAGAGATTGAAGGAGATGTGCTTCCATTTCTTTATACCTTACACCCAAGTTCATATGGTTATTATGAATTGAGTTATGAGACTGAATTAGATATGTTTTTAAGGTGTATAAGGAAAGGAATTAATGTTATTAATTTCTTTTTTCAGGGCAAACGGAGATAGGAATAGCTTATAATCCTTGGAACCCTTTTGGTGATTGTGAGTGAATCTATTTTAGAACTATGCTTGACCTTTGTTTTGCTTCAAAAGCATAAATGTTGATCATTGAAACATGCTTGACTTACTTTTGTATACTTTTCATGGAGCTTTTAATAGAATGTCATTGATGAAACTTAAGCATGATTTGAATTAGTTTGTAACTATACATTCAAACATGGAAACTAAATTATGGAAGTATGACTTCCTTTAGAAAATGCTTTGTGTAAATCCACTTGGAAACATGTTTAGAAAGGAAAAGTGCATATGTTGAGAATTTGTTGTTTGTGTTATCAAAACATGATTTCCAAGGTAATCAAAGTATGCCCCGGTATGTTGTTAACCCCCAGTACTGAAGGACATTGAGAAGGTACTTGGGAGGGAGGAATTATGATTTCCCGATACTGAAGGACAAAGAGAAGGTATTCGGGTAGTAACTGGTCTAACCCAATACTGAAGGACATAGAGAAGGTATTAGGGAAGACCAGTGTGTCAATGGAATTCCACGTGCACGAGAGAGAGGTATGAACGTTGTTGGTATAGAGATGACTCTACCACAGCTAAGGTTCGAAAGTGGTATCATGATATGAGTTTTATTGTTATGAGCTTCTACGCTTTTGAAATGTCTATTCTTCAGTATGATACTACATTATGAGTTTCTATGCTATACATAATGTGGTGACTTAAACCTGTAAATGGGTAGCATGGTTTGATTATGTTTACAAATAAGTGATAAGTTATCTCTAACTTGTAGCTTGTCCATCATTATGTTTCATCTTTGAGCTTATAATGTTTTTAAGATAGACACTCACTGGGCTTCCCAGCTCACGTTTTTATTATGTTTTCTCTTCCCAGGTAGCAGACGAGTTCCCGGTGCTTAGCCTTGACAAGACCTGTTTGCCACCACGCCGTTTTAGCTCCTTGTATATACACTTTCTTATGTATATAGTTTGTAGTAAAAGCATTTTAGCGGGGTTGTAATAACTATAAAATGTTATGACTTGTTAAAGAACATAGTACTGAAAGTTAATGGGTCTTGCTCATATGTGTATTTGAGCGTTCCAAACTTACTTGTTCAAACGTGTTGTGTTACCTTCATTTTCAGATATATGTTGGGATGGTCAGAGAGAGCTAGTAAAAGGGTTGATTGTCTATGTCTTTACATCTCTTCCTAGGGTAGGCAAGTAAGCTGGGAAGGGGTGTGACAGATATCCTGAAAATTAAGTCCATTGGTTAACGATCGATCCAATTAAAGTCCTTAATTAAATTCAATTGAGTAACGAAATTACCCAAATCGGAACACGATCGTAACGGGACTGTTCAGGCTCGAAAATTGGAATCGGAGACGGCGGCGCGTGGGACTTCCAATCGGCGGGTGAGAGCGCGTGAGGGCCGGATTTCGTGCGAGGCTCGCGGATCTGGGTTTTCCGGCAGCTGGGGTTGGTTCACGAGCTGCAGAACCGTCGAGGAGGCGCTCGCTCGAGGGCGTTCGTTGCTCGCGTGGACCGACGGAGGATGGAGCTTTTCGTGCGGTCGGCGTTCACGAAGCAGATCTGAGGATGGCGCAGCTGGAGCTCTCGATCGACGGCGATCTGGTTTGCGCGAAGAAGGAACCGCCCGGAGGAGAAGCTCATGGCGAAGCTCGATGGGATGGTTGTCGCTCGGTCGGCAGAAAAAGAAAGAAGAAGAAGGAAGAGCCGGCGGCGAGGTTGCAGTCTGACGAGGAAGAAGAAGAAGAAGACCGGTGGAGGATGGGTGTTCGGTCAGAGAGAGAGAGAGAGAGAGTGTGTGTGTGTTAAGGATGGGGGTTGGGGTAGCACAAAGAGAAAGGGAGAGAAGATGGAGATGGAGGGATAAGGATGGCATTTTCTCTTTTTTTTTTTTTTAAAAAAGATTCCAAAAATGACCCTTGACCAAACATTGTTTTCCAAAATTGCCCTTTTTTCTCATTCCAAATTTCAAATTAACCTTCAAATTTAAATTACCCAATGAAAATCATTCCAACTTAATTTCCATAGTTTGAAATTAATGCCTGAAAATAAGCCGGGCGCTACACCCACCCTCTCACTGGCCTGAGTTTATGGTTGGATCATAAATAAATTGTTCATTAGAGGATTAGTGGTACTTAAGGTGCAAGATATAATTATAGGGTAAAACGGACTTTTGACCCAACTGTAATTACAAACAACTCGTGAATGATCGACTTGCATGTAGTGATTATATATATGAACACAACTTACCCTACAGTGTATAAGAGTGCAACTCTAGGTCTATAGTGGAGTGACCTATAGTTAATGAATGAAAATTAATTAATTGATTTTGTATCATTTGAGCTTATAATCTGTAGGTCCATAATGTCCCATTTCTAGCTCATAGTAACACTAAAAGATCAATTTAGTTGAAAGAAAAATTTGAAATGTTCAAATTAATATTTAATATATTAGATATATTAAATATAAAAGAGGAAAATATATTTATTTTATTTGATACATTAAATATTAAAATAATTAATGTATATTAGATACATTAAAGAAAATATATTTATAAAATTTAAATAAGATTCAAATAAATAAATATCGTAGGAGATTTAAATGAGATTCAAATAAGTATAAGATATATTTTAATGTATTAGATATTAAAACACAATATTTTAATTATGGCAAAGATTTTCCCTTGGTCTCTATAAATAGGACCCTTGGTTGAGTCATTAGATACAACACACATCTCATCAATAGAGAATTAGAGAATTCTCTCTAAACCTATGCTTCTCCAATCCCTTGGGGATTTTCTTTCAAGAGGCTCTCACAAGCCTTGGCCCTGTGTTCAAGTCATAGCCAGGAAGACTTTGTGGAGGAGATAAAGATCCGTTAGAATATTCTCCATATTATTTTCAAGGTATGGTTTATGCTTAACCCTAATATTATTATTTTGTTCTAAATAAACTCAAACCAATTCCGAAGTTTTCGCTTAGGTTTAATTAGATTATTCCCTTCAATAAGCAGGAATTCCCCTTGTGACAATTCTCCATTGATTGTTTGTTTTTTTTACTGTAGATTCTGCTGTCACTAAAAGAGGTTAGTACATTTTTATTAATAAAGTAAACAACCAACATTGGTATCAGAGCCAGGTTTATGGGTTTCTAGCATTATTTCTATTTTTCTTTAAAATTAAAGTATGAATGCTTAGAACCCTTTAATGACATCTTTTAGTATACCTATTGAAATGCTATGAAACTTTGTATGTATGTTAGGAATAAGATTGAGTAATTCTTGAGTTATATATTTTTTAACATTATGCCTTTGTATATTTCAACTTCGATTACTCTCTGTCCACTAAACTTTTTGCATATGAAATTTACATGAGTGTAAATTACATTTGAAGACCTTTCTTACGGTATATTATATGCTTTATTTGGTTAAGTATCGAAAAAGTTATGGCCATTTGTTTATCTGAATTAAGTTTTGTCTTTTTTTTTCTTTTTCTTCTCTGGGCATGCCTACTGCGAAAACTAGCATTTTCCAAGACAGCCTTTTGTTCTTATCTCTGTATGTTTATAATCTAGTATTAAACTTCCTTTGTTAATTTGTTTTTATTCATTTTGTGTGTTATAATCATTCATTGATTAGTTTTTTTTTGTATTTGTTATAGAAAATATGCGAATGATAAAGACACCAAAAATAATTAAGATAAAGACTGAAAGGATTAAAGTGGAAAAGATGATTGAAGTTTTGCATAACATTAAAATTAAACCAAGTCATGAATTGGATTTGGTGCATATAGTCAAACATGTCATATTAGTGAACAGTCTACAAGAGATTATTTGGGAAGAAGGTCTTTTGACAAGTGATAAAAGACTGAGTGCCTATAGATCACTTTTACCTGATGAAAGTTTGAAGAACCTTTTAGATCACTTATCTAACAGACTTAGAAGAAATAAAACTTATGACTGTGTGATCCTAGCCTTTGTGCATGAGCTTATTTCACGAGCTATAGAAATGCATAGTTCTTTTATCTATGGAAACAAGACTCATCCCAACTGGAACAACCCTAGGGTAGTAGTCTTCAATCATGAACTTCCTAATGACTTGTATGTAAGCTTTAGAGCTTCATTCCCTATTACTTTGTTGTACTTGAGATAACTTAAATGAATTTTGTAAATTTTTTGTTGTTAATTACAAATGTTGAATGAAATATGTGCCCATTTTGGAGTTTTGAATCTAGGTGATCAAATTATGAGTATGTCTCTTATCTTTTTTATGAAAGTATTTGATTATTTTACAATATGATAAATTTGTGAATAATAATTTTACATAACATTGACAATGATTTTCAAACTTAGTGATATTTCAACTCCATGTTTGGTAAAATAATTATGATCAAATTTATTTGAAATTGTGAAATACTGGGGGTTGTGTGTTATGCATATGGATTGATGTTTTGTGCAAATATGTCTTGTAGACTCTGAAATATAGCATATGCTTCGAAGAATATAATTGCTGATCTAAGCAAAAGTGAGAAGCTGAATGAGGATAATTATGAAATCTGGTCCATGAAAATACAGTATGTCCTAGAAGAGCAAGAGGCTCTTGAAGTTTTAAACCATGTGTTAAGTGAGGCTGAGGAAGGGAACTCTGCTCAACATAGAAGGGATCGTGAGGCTTATGATGCTTGGAAGAAGAAAAACTCATTAGCTCGCATTACTTTGCTGAGCAGCATGGAAAATGATGTCATGTCTGAGTTTCATTCTTATGACCTTGCTAAGGACATGTGAGATGCGTTGAATTTGAAATTTGGTGGAACTTCTGTCACCAAAGTTAGGCAACTCACTATTAAGTTTGATACTTATAAGAAATGCTCTAATCACAATATGAGACTGTTGGGATTTATGCCCTAAAGCCTCGTAATTAATGATTTATTTAATAATTAATAATAATTTTGATTATTTTATTTGCAATATAATATTATCCATTATATGAAAAATTCAAGGTTATTAGTGTAATCTTGAACAGTATGTAGTTGACATACGGGTGAAGGAATGAACGTTTCACTCCGCAGCTGAAGCATTGGATCGTCTTTGATTTTATTTAAAATTAAACTAAAAATTAAGGTTAAGCAAACTTACTTGGAGTAAATATGAAGATATTTTTGGCGGATCTTTATCTCTCTCATAAAATCTTTCTGGCTATGACTCGAACACAGGACTAAGGCTTATCCTCTTGAAAGAAAATCCACAAGGGATTGGAGAGAAATAGGTCTAGAAAAAATTCTCTAATTCTCTATTGAGGAGATATGTGTGTTATGTCTAATGGCTCAACCCAATGATCCTATTTATAGAGACCAAGGAAAAATCTTTGTCATAATTAAAATATTATATTTTAATATTTAATATATTAAAATATATCTTATATTTATTTGAATCTCATTCAAATCTCCTACGATATTTATTTATTTGAATCTTATTCAAATTCTATAAATATATTTTATTTATTGTATCTAATATACATTAATTATTTTAATATTTAATGTATCAAATACAATAAATATATTTTCCTCTTATATATTTAATATATCTAATATATTAAATATTAATTTGAACATTTCAAAATTTTCTTTCAACTAAATTGATCTTTTAGTGTTACTATGAGCTAGCAATGAGACTTTATGGACCTACAGATTATAAGCTCAAATGATACAAAATTAATTAATTAAAAAGTTTAATTAATTAATTTTGTATCATTGGAGCTTATAATCTAGAGGTCCATAAGGTCACCAAGCTAGCTCATAGTAACACTAAAAGATCAATTACATGCAACCTAGAGTTGCACTCTTATGCACTGTAGGACAAGTGGTGTCCATAGATATAATCATTACATGCAAGTCAATCATTACATGCAAGTCAACCCTTCACGAGTTGTTCGTAATTACAGCTGGGTCAAAAGTCCGTTTTACCCTTATAATTACATCTTGCATCTTAAGTACCACTAATCCTCTAATGAAAAATCTGTTTATAATTTAATTATAAACTAAGTCCCTCTCGGGGCAGTGAGAGGGTGGGGCCCCATTATTCAAGTCCCGAAATCAGCACTTAAGGGAACTACTCATCTACTTACCCTATATGGGAATGTGTGAATTTCATCTTGTGAGATTATGTTCTCAGTTCCCTATTTGGTCAAATCTCCAAAATAGCAGACATATTGAATTGGCTACAAAAGCCACTCTCACTAATGCAAATCAAAGGACAAGCCCTCACAGGCAGGAGTTCATAACTCACTCAAGAAAAAGATCGAGTCGCATATGATCATCCTGATGAAATATTAATCTTCTCAATTAACGAATTTATAAAGAGAGATTAAATATTTCGTGGTCCAATCTTACACAAACTCTTTGTATAAGATACCCCACTCACATGTCTCCACATAAACGATTTGGATCAAATCATTTGTAACTATTACAAGTGGGCCGTATCAATGGTGTTACCAGGATAAGACACCCAAACTTATCCATATACTATGACCCTTTAGGTTATTTTTTGAACATGATCCTCCCATATGTCAACCACATACTGTTCAAGATTATACTAATAACTTTGGATTTTTCATATAATGGATAATATTATATTACTAATATAATAATCAAAATTATTATTAATTATTAAATAAATCATTAATTACAAGGCTTTAGGGCATAAATCTAAACAATCTCCTACTTGCACTAAAGCCGGCGAGACATGTATCCTAGGGCATACTCTATACCCAACATGTTCTCCCACTTGCCATAGCAAAGATAAGACATGTCTTGTAATCTCAGACATTCTAAGTGATTCTCAAACACTTTAGCTTGGAGAGTCTTTTTATATAGATCCAAACGACTGACATTAAAAGCCATCTTGGTCACTACCATGATGCTTTTTCTCTCTCGATATGATTTCATGTAATGAGTTTATGTTAATGATTAAATATGTGCTATTCAATTATATGATTAATTAAATATATGTTATTTAATGAATTATATATTATTTATTTATTTTGTAAAATAAAATTGAGAAGGAAGTTTCTGTAACTACCATCTCAACAGGACCTTTGTAGTTTTTTTTTTGTAAGATGTAAATCAAAAAGTATTTTTTACGTGGGTTCTATCAGAATAAGAGGATGAAGGCACATCCTTAAAGAACACTAAAAAGAAAACTCTCCTCTCAATCTCTCCCATTTATTATTGCATCATTGTGAAAGTATTTATAATTTGGGTTGTGAACAAGTGGAAATTCTCCTCCATTGATTGTTTGTCTTACTCGAGTTTTTTACTGTAGATTCTGCTGCTCACTACAAGAGGTTAGTACATTTTTATTAATAAAGTAAAAAACCAACATCAACCAAGTATAAGGGGAACCTAGTCTCGTACTCAAGTCTTGAAACAATCCACAAGTTTGGTGATCAATGCCACTAGCTTGTTTTTAGGCTTGCAACCAATTTCATGAATTGCAAAGGAGTGAGATTCATGGTTCATTGGAGCTCAGAAAGGAGAAGAAACTCTCAAATTCTTCTTATTCACAAATTCATCATAAACAATATATCTAGAAAAACTAGAAAATTTAGCTTATATATGCCAACAAAAGAAATCCTAATTTACTTATATATCTAGAACAATGTTAAGTCTAATATGAGAAACTTAAGGCTGATAAAAGACAACTTAAAATAACATTGGGGCTATGGATGTTGGGCTTAAGCCTTTATAACAAAAGACCTAAAATAAAGTCTAAATCCAACTACAAGAATTTAAAGTTGTTTGCAAATGTTCAACTACAATACTCAATATAATACCATAAATAGTCCCAAAAGTATAAAGTGGTCATGACTTTCTTTCTTGCTGTCTCTTGATCAATTTGTTTTTAATTTGGCCTATGGAGTTGCTCATGTCTTCTTGTCTTATACTTTGATCCCTGTTGGCCAAACATGCTATAGTTTGTAATGATTGATCATGGTTTTGAAGTGTTGGATCAAAGCTTTCATGTAGCTCCTTTGCCTTGGGTTTGGTGTTTGTCTCTTGAATGAAGGTGATGGTGGCATGAATCGTATCATCCTCCCCTTCTAGAAAAGGATTTGACTTCGAATCCAAGTGTTTACCTACAACAAAATGAGAGGAATTAGCATTATAAAAGCCAACTTTAGGACCATACTTACCTTTCAAAACTTCATTGGGAAAGCTCCTTGCAATGTGGAGCGTTTTTCTCCTAAAACCAAACTATTACTCAGATAAAGATTGTTAAGATCATCAAGATACATGCTAGAGGAAATAAGATAAAAGTGTGATAAGGGTAAAGGATCATGGTTAATACCCTTACTCATCAAAGCGCATGATTTACCATCCTTGTATGATTGCGATTTACCATCCTTGTATGATTAAACAAACTTACCTATTTCTTCTTTTGGGTCTCGTGAAACAACTCTAATATCACATTAGAAGAAAAATGGCTATGCGTGCTAGCTAGAAAATAAGGATCGTTGTTCAAAAGATCGAGTAAGTTCGGCTTGTTAAATAAAGTATGATGGATCTTTCCCTCTCTTTGCAATCACTCAATGGCAACTGGCAAGATTCTTTTCTCTTTCTCATCTATTTTATTTCGCTTCTTTTCAACCTCACATACATAAAGCTTGTTTTTTCTAGAAAGGGCATGACACAAAGGTAGACTCTAAGCAATCATTAGAGTCCTTGTGGCCTAAAGTTCTAGGAATATCATCACAAGGCATTTTAGGGACCGTTTGGTACAAGAATTTTGGAGATAAGAATGGACAAGGGCTTGTGACACCCTTGTTTGGTATAAAGTTTGGAGGATTGACCATGGGAATAATTCCCATGGGTTTTATATACCCATGAGAAAGGGTATTTGATACCCTTACAAAAGCATGAGTTTTTCTCATGCCATTCTCTTTATCTCTCTTATTTTTGTTAATTTCCATCATTCTTTTGAATATATTTATTTATTCTATTAAAATTAATTTTTATAATCAACCAGATTATATAATAATTATATATAATAATGTATTGATTTAACCTAATTCATTATTCAATTGTAATAAATTAATCATAACTAACTAATTGATTGATTAAAAATATAACCAAGAATTCTCATTTATAAAAAGGAAAAAAAAAACAATTTTTACTCTTAAGTTTGTCAAATTATATCAATTTCTACTATAAACTTTTAATTTCATCAAATTGTACCCTAAACTTAGATAAGTATTGCAATCTTAACCTTAAACTTAAAAAAGTTTTGCAATTTCTATCCTCCAATAAGTTTTCTTTTGAAAATTCGTTAAAAAAAAATCTAGGGATTAATTTGTTGATGTAGCCAATGAATTCGTTATTTTAATATTAATTCATATCTCCATTATACATATTAACTATTTATGACTGAATGCTCTTTATGCTTGTTAACTTTTGGTCAAAGTTTGCATGATCCATTAGTCTAATGTCTTGCTTGAAAAAGTTGTTTTTAGACTAGAATAAGTTCAAACATAATTATTTGTATCCTCTTGCATGTGAATGAGGAGTTCTCTTAGAAGCATAAAAAGAAGCTCTTAATGCCTTGTATGTTATTAAAATCTAGACAGATACATTAGATTTATAGCATTACATGAGGTCAACTTGGCTTGGAAGAGTCTTTTGATATTTTTACTTCTTGCTTATAGTAATGCATAATTATATCTTGGATTAATTAAATAAAATAATGGTTCAATTGGTGAAGTCAATTCCTCAGGTTTTTCTCTCTTTGATATATTTTTCTATTTTTTTTTACTATATTTTGTTAATCATAAATTTCTAAAAATCATTCTCTAAATAAAATTGGATGTTATTATTCATTGTAATCAATTGATCTAGAAAACTATTCATGAGGATGATACTCTACACTCACTAATCACTATACTAAAACTTGACACCGTACACTTGCAGCTTTGCATGGTCACAAAAACACGCGACAACTAGCAAGTTAGTTTCTATTTTAAGTTCTTTAATTCCAACACTTTGAATTTTGTTATTTTATATTCAGTTTACTTCCAGTCTTTGTTCTTAATTTTTGTAGTTCTTTACTTTACAACAAGTTATTTCAATAAAGTTATTCATTCAAGGTTACGTTTTGGCACTTTATTTTCCAGCTTTTGTTTTTACTTCTTTTTATTTCTTATATCAGTATGTGTTTCTTTTCTTTTAATATTTTTCTATTTACTTTCTCCATCATGAGCTAATTATGTCCTTGGGATTCGAATATGTGGATGCCCTAAGGATTCGAAGCTTGGCCTAAGATGTTCTAGTAACTTTGATTGATTCCATAGCATTGTTTGCTTTTATTGATTATCATTCTTATTGTGAATCTAGTTTGATCACCTAGGTGAACATACAGAGATCGAGTTTAATACTGAAAGGGTTAAACGAGATTACGTATTCATACAAAGTAATGGAGGAAAGGGGCTTAGACATAAGCACTTGTTTTTGACCCTAGACATAGGGCGAAACTTCTAAGACCAAGGGTTGTGTTATGATAAGAGGGCTTGTCGAAGGCCCTATCAAGATTAAATTTATAAAAAGCCGGGCTCTAAACATTTTGCAATAATAGTGGCCAGGGTCATCCACAGAGATTGAAGTTCTTAGATTTAATTAAGTACCATAGTTAATTATGTCCAATTTTATTTAGAGAAATATAACTTTGGTTTGATTGTTTTAACAAATAAATAAGACCTAAACTATTATTTACAGAGTTGGAGTCCAATTTTAGAGAGATATTTGGAAATTGCAATCCATGAAGCACAACTATGAAATTGATTAAAGAATTATGAAACATGCAACAGTCCTAAGCCAAGAATTACTAAGGTATTCAATTGACTCTCTCGAGCCCAATTAAACTCATGCAAAGACGTAAATCAACCTCTTGGTCTATTTTTACAACTAAACATGACATTATGAAATTCTCTTAAGGGATTCTAATATTAACCTATTCATTCTCATACAATAGACTAATCCTAGTCATGGATCTAAGTCCTTAGTTAAATTTACTTTTTCAAGCTAAACTTAACTTAACAATAAATCAATAAATCAAGCATAGTCTTACAAAAATAATACAATCAACCATGAGTCTACAATACTCAATTACATTCAAATATAGTCCATGAAATCCTAAAATTAAAGAAAACAAAGTAAAGAGAATAGAAAAGAAAAATGAAGCCAACACTCGTTCCCGATGTGATGTCCCACGATCCCGAGCCTTGAGTCTCCTTCTTAGCTCTCCAATATGATCTTTAGTCCACAAAAACAATGCCTTTATCGAAATTAGGATTTAGGTCTCTCTAAAACGGCTCCATTTGCACGAAACACAAACTTCCTATTTATAGACAGTGAGCAACGTTGCAACACTGTCCTTTTTTCCTTTTTTTACAAATCGTGGTAGCATTGCAATGCTACGAACAGCGCTACAAGTGGCGTTTCAAAGCTATGCTCTCGGGTTCAAATGCTTTGTTCTTCCTCTTCAACACTTGGATCCTCAAAATAGCCTCTAATTGCTCAAAATTGGTCAAAATACTCCACAATTCTCTAGTTTTGCTCCAATTGCTCGATTTTTGCAAAATATACATAAAAATACATGAAAGCACACACAATCATTAAAAAAACTAGCATAAAACTAAGCCTAGAAATAGCACACTTATGCATGTTATCATGTTCTTATTAAGCTAAGTTCGTATTAGCCATGGACAAATGTTTTAATCACTTAGGCTTTGATAGCACACAAAATGTGCTATTTCTAGGCTTTACTTTTGTTGGTCTTTACAGCCTAATCGGTGTTTTTCACGAGTTTATTTATTGAAATTACAGTTATCGAGCAATTGGAGAAAAACCATAGATTTTGGAGATACCATGGAAAATATGGAGCTAATGGAACACAAATTGAGAAGCCATGTGAAGCAAAGGAAGGAATTGGGCAAGGATATCCGAGAGCATAGCGTTGAGAAGCTATGTATAACGTCTCAATGCTCTAGGTACAGTCACTCAAGCCCAAGAACCCGCACGTACAGCGTTGCAATGCTGTATTGAAGCGTCACGATGCCATAAACACGCATTGGAGTTCCGTCATACCCGTAGCGTTGAGACGATGTGGAATTGCATCTCAACACTACTTGATTTTTTCCAATTCTTTGCGATTCTATGGGACAACGTTGCAACGCTGTCTTGAGATTATAAAAAGAAAAGTTTGCCTATTGATTGAGGGAGCCAATTGGGAGAGCCACAACCCAAAATTCGATTTTTACATGTTTTTGGGAGTTAGATGAGGCTTTTGGAGCATATAGGAGGAATTTTCAAGCTCAAGACTATGGAGATTACAACGGGAACGTGGATTGACACATCACATTTGTTTTATCTTTCTTTCCCTTTTATATTGTAAACTTTGTTTTAGTGTTGTGCTGGAGTTTAGATGTGGTAATAGTGAACAATGAATAGCTAGACTCTTTTTATCTTAGGGTTTTGATGTAGTCGTTAGACTTGAGTTTTTAATAGATTAAATACCTTGATTGAAAAATTTTGTTTCATTCATGCTTTTATGTATTTAATGCTTATAATCTTTTGATCACAGATTATTTGTTTTATTGACTTGAATTCGTGCTTGGAAAAGTATGTTTTAGGCTAGAACTTAATTGCATGACTATTTGTAAATTCTTGCATGAAAGTGGAGAATTCTCTTAGAAGCTCTTAAAAGAAGTTGCTTAATGCCTTGCATGTTATTAAAATCTAGATAGAGATATTAGGTTTATAACATTGCATGAGATTTAATTGTGCTTGAAAGAGTCAGTTATTGCCCTCACTTCTTGGCTTATGGAATATTTGCATGACAAATCATGGTAGTTTTCGCTATAAGTCTAATTGGTGAAATTGATTCCCTAGGATATTTCTCTACTATTATGTCTCCATTTATCTTTTGCTTTCTAAGTTAACTATTTAGTTTAGCTTGTTTGTATTTGATTTCTTCTCTAAATAAAGATAAGTGAGAGTAATTGCGCTACTTAAATGAACTAAGAAATCCAATCCCTGTGATCGATCCTGACCACTATTATTGAAAATTTTAGAGGTTTAGGTTTATAAATATATTTGATAGAGCCTCCGAGAAGCTCTTTATCAGGCTTCTAAAGGTCTTTCCATTAAGATTGAATAGGACTTGAACCTGGCTAACATTGCTTGGTGTTTGAGTAAAGATTGCAATTACATTTTTAGGTCACAATTATTTTCTAAGGGGCAAAAACATATTTGAATCTCATCTTTTTATCATTTGATTTTTAGTACACTCACAACCTTCCTGATTATTTAATATTGGTTATCGAGGTTGCTTTGTGTGAACATCTTTGCCTTCATTTTGGATTTTGGGATATCCGTTCTTTGTGGGATCGATACTGTGGAATACTTCCAATTACTACGTGTTTGACAGTGTGCACTTGCACTAGACTGGAGACTTTTCTATTCAAAAGTTTTCTTCTAAAAGCCCACAAGTTTTCAGTCGATCATCATTCCATGGCCAATCAGGGCATAGTATGAGGACATGTTGTCTCATCTAGAGTATTTGAGGTTGATAAAGCTAAAGTAGATGTTGTGGCTAACCTTTCTTACCCTATAAAGGTTAGGAAAGTTCGTTCCTTGCTTAGACATGCAGGGTTTTATTGCAGGTTCATCAAGGATTTTAGCAAAGTCGCTTTTCCGATGACGAAGTTACAACAGAAAGATGTTCTATTTGAGTTTGGTGAGGAGTGAAAGAAGGCATTCGACCTTCTAAAGAAGTTGTTTACTAGCTCACCGATCATCCACCTTACCTGATAGGACATTTCCTTTGATATTATATGCGATTTTTGTGGCTTTACTGTGGGAGATATCATAGGCCAAATGATTGACAAGAGGAGCCATGTCATCTAGTACGCATCTAGAATCCTAAATTCTTCACAATGCAACTATACAACTACGGAGAATGAGCTTCTTTCAATTGTTTTTGCCCTTGATAAATTTAGATCTTATATTTTAGGTTCTGAAGTAATTGTTTTCTCTGATCATGCAGCTTTACGAAACCTGCTTACTAAGAAGGAGTCCAAACCACCTTGTTGAGGTGGATCCTACTCCTTCAAGAGTTTGACTTGAAGATAAAAGACCGTAAAGGATCAGAGAACTTAGTCGTTGATCACCTGAGTCACCCTATAAGGGAAGAAGAATAGGTACCTCTTAACGACGCATTTTCTGATGAACACTTATTTCAGATGCAAGGTACCACACCTTGGTATGCTAATCTTGCTAACTACTTAGTTACAAGAAGTCTAACTAGTGGTCTTAGAAAGTCTAAGAGAGGTAAAATTAGGAGTGAGTCTAGGTACTACATTTGGAAAAGTCATACTTGTGGAAATTTTATTATGATCAAGTCATTAGAAGATGTGTGTCTGATTGTGAAATGTAGTATGTCTTTAGGATTTTGTCATGAATATGCTTGTGGTGGCCATTTTGGCCCTAGACATACTACTAGGAAGGTGCTTGATTCATGACTATATTGGGAAACACTGTTTCGGGATGCCTATATTTTTTGTAAAACATGTGAGTGTTGTCAAAGAGTAGGTACTGTTCAACTTCACGCAAGTGCACGTGATCAAGTTGTATAAAATGGTATGAAAGTACCGAGTATCGAATCCACAGGGAGTGTGTAAATTCTTTTGGAATTGAATAATTATTGGAATTACTGGCGATTAGAAATATCTAGGGAAGAAATAACCCAAAAGATGTTGGAATGAAATTAAACTAAAACGCATAAAAGTAATTGGTGGAGACAACAAGATTAGGGACGTTTAGGGGATCGAGCACACTTTAGACTGTCATTATGCTTAATTGAATATGCCAATTAATTAACTCTTATGAATTCATAGGTCTAGAGCTAAAATGGTTGAAAAATCATGTCGGTCTCATTCAAACACGCTTAATTAACTATTAACCTAATTATCCTTAGCATTAATTAGCCAATTAATTGGATTAAACCTGATCATCATTAACCTCACCTATTATTTGTTATTCCTATGTCACTTGTCCAAATTATAGGCATTAGAGGAATTAATTCTATCCTAAATTATCTCTTTCAAGCTCAATTTAGGAATAAAAACAACTAATTAATATCCAATTAATTAGAGGCATTAAGAGAAATTCATTCAAATGAATTCATAAATAGTAATTAAAGCACAATAGTATCAATTAATACATAATAACAAGTCTATAAGTGCTCTACATCCCTAAACTAGTAAAATTAGCCCATGTTCATCATTAAACAGTACAATAATTCCATCATTACAACCTTAAAAAACATAAAACAGAGGAAGAGAGTAATTAAAAAGACCGTTGTCGCTGAATTCTCAACTCTCGCCTTGAATGTCGCACTCTCAAGGCTTGAAAACTGCTCCCAAACACTCAAATTTGTGCTCCAAAGGTCCCAAAGTGGTATGGAATCGCAAGGCGAAAATCCCTAAAAATGATCTCCTTTAAATCAGTCTCGAAGTGATGATTTTATATATGGTATCACGGCAGCGTCGAGACGCTGAGGGCAGTGACGCGACGTGTCATAACGCACCATATCACTTAAGTGCGTGCACCCTCAACGTCGAGGTGCCATAAGATAGTGTCTCAACACTGGCTCTCGGCTTTGCCACTCAGAATATGGCATCTTGACACTATCCTCTCGGCCCCAAATGCCAATGTAGCTCCTCTTTCACTCCTTAGCCTCATTTGTACATCCAATTAAGCTCCAAATCCATTGTAAACACTTTAATTTCACCATTTTTCATCTAATGCTGGGTTTCCAAAAACACACGTGAAATACACATCAAAGCTCACAAAATCGCCACAAAACTAGCCAAACTATAGGCATAAATATAACACTAAATTAATGCTATCAGGTATCATAACACATAGGAATGAGATGCTCCAAATACTTATTGTGATTTGTGAAATCTTTGACGTATAAGATATGGATTTTATGGGCCCTTTGCCATCTTCATGTGGTTATAGGTATATAATTTGACTGTGGATTATGTTTCAAAATGAGTGGAAGCTAAAGTCACAGTAACTTACGACTCTAAAACCCTTGTAGGATTCTTGACGTCTTACATTTTTAAAAGGTTTCGAGTTCCACGAGCCATAATTAGAGACCAAGGCACACCCACTTCTGCAACAAGACCATCGAGACGTTGATGAAGAAGTACGGGGTGAATCACAAAGTTGCTATTGCTTACCACCCTCATACGAACGGACAAGCAGAAGTTTCTAATCGAGAGGTGAAGTCCATCTTAGAGAAGACAGTCAACCCTAGATGAAAGGATTGGAGCCTGAGGTTAGAAGATGCCTTGTGGGCCTATCGTACAACTAACAAGACACCAATAGGGATGTCTCCCTATAGGTTGGTGTTTGGAAAGGTGTGCCACTTGCCAGTTGAGATCGAGCACAAGGCGTACTGAGTGATAAAGAAGTGCAATTTGGACTATGACAAAGTTGATGAGCAGAGACTTCTTCAGTTACAGGAGGTCGGGGAGATGAGATTGTAGGCATATGAGAACTCTATGATCTACAAAGAAAAGTCAAACAGGTTGTCAGGAAGCAGTTCGGCGTTGGGCAGAAGGTCTTTCTTTACAATTCTTACCTCAAGTTAATGCCAGGTAATTTTCTTTTCTGATGGCCTGGTCCCTTTGTTATCATAATGTATAGCCTTATGGAGCAATTGAGATTCAGAGCTTAGAGACAAGTAAGATATTCAAGGTGAACGAGCATAGGCTTAAGGTTTTTAATGACGGTGACTTCATTCCAATTCTCATGGCATGTCCTATGGAGCACCCTATTTATGTTGAGCTAGGTTTTTATGGTTGTAGCTTAGTTTGTTGTTGGTTGTGATTGGTAAGAGATGTTAACTTGAAGGCGAAGTAATTATTGGAAGTGAGGACTCACCACCACCTACATGCGAGCAAATTCAGGGAAGTATTCTTGTTTTTCTTTCATTTGTCATTGTTCCTTTATTTTTAACATAAATTGAGGACAATGTAATGTTTTAGGTTGGAAGTGGGGTATGCATGTGTTGTTGAGTCCTGAACACCTACATTTGGACTTTGTTTATATGTTATGAGCTTGATTCTTCATGGTTTGATTGTTTGTTATGTGATGCAAGACATTCAGTGAGATGCTAATTATATCACTTTGATTGCATTTGTTGAAGTTGTGAATGCTATCCTAATTTGAGCTATATTTGAAAAAAATTTCTTGCATTTCCTACACATTCGGAGCAAGTTTGTCTACCTTTTGTAGTCTTGAAAGCTTAGGGTAGAGTTATAGGGCCTATACATTTGTTGTCACCTCGATAGGTTTAAGGGCTAGTTAGATAGTCAACATGCTTGATAGGTTGTAATGAGTTGTTTAGGGAAAATAGTGATCATCTGCTTGTGAAAGAAAGAAAAGAAAAATTGAGCTTTGAAAAGAAGAAAAATCAGATGAAAAGAAAAAGTGACAGTGAAAATAAACTTGTAATGTGTTAAGAGAAATCAATGGGTAAAAAGAGCTACCGCTATTGTGATCACTTAGGCCACCCATCGAGCGAGTACTCTGGGTATGGGTCTTTGCAACAGTTGTGTGAAAGCTAGTGCCCTTGCATTTTAAAGTGATGCAAGTTTTCCCTGGGGTTTTTTTTCAAGCACCTAGTAACCAATTACTTTCTTGATTGCTTGGAAGCTTGAAAGCTCATCCTTAGTGCTAGTGTAGAGGGAAGATGAGTCGAGTGTTCTATAAACCTATCCTTGGCTACTAAAAACCACTTTAGGGAGGTTGCACACACGCGTGCGGGAAAGACTAGAAATGAATTTTAAAGTGTCTCACTGATGGATAGTGTTTAGTATGCTTCTTTTGTATAATTGTTGTGATATTTTGAAACATCGAGATTAGAGTCACATGTTTGCAATCAATGATTCTCTTATTTGTTGTGTTCCTTGCTCGAGAAGTAGTAACATTTAGGTTGGGAGTAATTTGACTGGACTAGAAAAGTCCTATCTTAACTCAGCTAATTTGTGTTAGTTTGTGCGGTTTTTATGTGTTTATTGTCCAGTTTGTAGGGAATTGAGCATTGGGATCTTGAAGGAGTGTTTTCATCAAATCAAGGTTAAAACAAAGATTAGGCCTAATTTGGACAAGGAGAGCAAACTGGAGGTCATTTGAGTAGCCGAGCGTGAAGATGGAGCAAAATGACCTGAATGCCCCTAAGGAGAGCATTTCAACAACAGTTCAAGCATCTCAATGCTCTGCATTCAGACGTATAATGCAATAGTTAATGGAACAGGACAACGTCGAGATGCCATCTATAGCGTATCAATACTGCTTAAGAGCGTCTAGGGTCGGAGGTCAACACTACGGAATGCTGGGGGTTGACGCTGTAGCTTTGAGACGCTGCTTGTAGTGTCTCGACGCTACTTCGAGAAGTATAAAAGAAAATTCTCTTTTAGAGCGAAACTCTCTCAACTTTCCATCCATTTTTTAGACTTTACTTCATTTGTATACTTCTACTTTTAGCTTTTTAGTGATTTTTGGGATGATTTTGGCTTGATCCATGGGTTCGAGATCATCGTTGGAGACTTCCAATTAGATTTCAACGCCAATTTGGGATTAAGTCGAGTCTGAACTGTAATTTTGTGAGGATTATGGTTTAATTTATTTCAATTTTAGTTCTTAGCTTGCTTAGTCTTTTGCTTGATTTTTAGAACAAAATGCCTATTATAATTGACAAATCAATGTATGTGTGTTTGTTCAGTGCTATACTTGAATTCGTGCACTATCGTTTCAATTTCTCGTTTTATTTAGTAACACAAAACCTTGCTCATGCTTGCATAGTTGGGGCTTGATAGGACTTAGAAAGTCCTATTTATTCTTGTCTATTTTGTGCTAGATTCGTTGAATTTATGTTATTTATTAACTATTTTGTAGGAAATTGAGTCCAAGGGATGTTTTGGGAGGTTTTCCATCATTTCGGGGTTAAAACGGCCCAATCGAAGGTCATTCGAGCACCCGAGCCAAGTATAGAAGCAAAATTACCCAAAATACCCTTAGAAACGTCGAGACTCTCCAAAAACGCTTGTGATTAACTATGGTACTTAATTAATCTAAGAAACCTAATCCCAGTGATCGACCCTAGCCACTATTACTATAAATTTTAGAGGTTCAGTTTATAAATATATTTGATAGTCTTTGACAAGCTCTTTATCAAATTCGCCCCGTTTAGAGCCTTTGCCGTTTCCTTCTTTTTGCCTTCTTATATAGTTGTTTTGCTTGTGTAGTTGTTTAGTGTTCTATTTTTTGTTGTTGTATTTCTCTTGTTTTAGTTTTTCTTGTTGTTGTTGTTGTATTTTAATAGCTTAGTTTTTTCTTTTGTTTGAGTTTCTTATATAGTTATTTTCTTTGTTGTTTCTTCTTGTCTTTAGTTTTTGTCCTTTATTTGCTCTCTACTTTGGTTTGAGTTCATTCTTAATCATTTGACTAATGAATTCTCTACGTTGTTATTGAATAAGGACCTGTTGGAGTGAGTGCTTACAAGGCATTGCAGCACGAGCTCAAACTCGAATTTATTCACCATTTGAGCCTCATCTAACTAAAGATGTTAAAGAAAGTGCTTCTTGGGAGGCAACCCAAGTTTCTATCCTTTTTTCTTTTATTTCGTGTTGTTGTTTCCTTTCTAGTATAGGTAGTTGAGTGCCATTTAAATCTCGTTCCTGTTTTGTAGGACCTCGATCGTTTTGGTGCTCTTTTCATCCTATCTAATAGATCTCTCATGGAGTAACTTATCCT
Organism: Trichosanthes truncata; assembly: GCA_033996785.1. Taxonomy (NCBI): domain Eukaryota; kingdom Viridiplantae; phylum Streptophyta; class Magnoliopsida; order Cucurbitales; family Cucurbitaceae; genus Trichosanthes; species Trichosanthes truncata. The sequence continues at coordinate 26,236,887 of JAWPNB010000004.1, read as the reverse complement.
TATTATAGACCAGTGACGGGGCGTCTGCTATACTCCAAAAGCAAGAGCAAGTGCACACTGTTCAACAAGTAATATATGGAAGTATTCCAAGTATCGAACCCAAGGGAACGGTTAACAAAGAGCTTTTCAGCTAATAACACAAGTACTTTCAAGTTGCAACTGAAGGTAACCAATTAAATAAGATGTTTTGGAGGTTTTATGCAATGAAAATAAAGGAAACTAAAAGAACAAATAAGAAAACCGTCATGAGAAGCAGGAGGTTCAAATCTGTTTCAACCCTAAGGAAATGCGCCCACCATTAAGGAAATGAGCCCACCTTGCAGCCGCAAATTTGCTTAACTAGGTCTTGCTATTTCAGAGATTCTGCCTCTTACTCTCACATACTGCCTCTTTTGAGTTCTGTGCGATTTAGACAAAGTGCTACTAAAATGAGCCCGCAACCTACCCTAACCGACATTTAACACCATGAATCGAGTTCAACACCTATTCAACCCTTTTCTAAGTGCTTTTAGGAGACTAAGCAATTAAACACATATGTCTATGACTAATTTTAACTTAGATAAATAAAGAACGCAACTCAATGATTCTAAAGATTTTTGTCCTATGTCTAGGTACAAAAAGCAAAGTTCTATGTCTAGACTCTTCTCCTAGATTGCTTTTATGAAAACGCGTGTTTGATCCAACCCTTTCAATATTGAATCTCACATAAACTATGCTAACTCCAGTGATCAGTTTCAGTTAACAATGAAACTTAAACTCAATAAATGCAAATGATGGTAAATGTTAAGCAAAATTACTAAAATCACATGGTGGGGCTTATCTCATTTTTAAGGTATCCACTTCATTGAATCCCCTTTAAGGAATTTAGCTACTTATTGAAAAAAAAACTAAAGTGCAAAGAATAGAAAGAAAACTAGATTGAGAAAAGATAAACTTTATTGAAATAAAAGTGCGAAATTACAGAATAAGAACTTGAAACAAAACTTGAATTACAACTTAAAAAATTGAAATCTGTCGTTGGCATAAAAAAGCCATCTAAAACCCACAGTAAAGCAGTTGATACTTCACTTAACTCCTCTCCTATTGTTATGACTCACAATAAATTCTTTAAGGAATGGGTGGAGGCGATAAGGAAGATGGCGGAAGCCTTCAGAAGGCTATCGAGGAAGCCAAGGCACACGACCAACATACAGGTTTGAATGAAGAAAAAGAGATCGAAGTCCCTCATGTGCGAAAGGCTGAAAAACAACCTGAGGCTCAACCAAAGGTTGATGATTCTAATGCAGGTACAAAGGACTCAAGGCCAAGTACAACTGTTTACATGAAGAAGAAGAGGTTGGTAAAGAAGAAGACTCAAACTAAAGGAGTCGAGAAAGGGCCAGTTGTGCCCGCATCTATGGCACAAATTGCCCTACCCACAAGTACCACGCCTAGATGAGAGAGGGCAGAATGCGACTGCAAGCTTGGCACAAATTCCTACGATTGGTGATAAAGAGCTTGTTAAAGGCTCTATCAAATTAATTATTAACTAGACCTCTACAACTTGCAATAATAGTGGCCAGGGTCGATCTCAGGGATTGGATTTCTTAGATTAATTAAGTACCATAGTTACTAGTGCTCAATTTTATCTAGAGAACCAAAAATAGAGAATATTCAAATTAAAACCTGAGATAACTACTTACAAAGTTGGAGACACTTAGAGAGAATCTTCTTAAAACAATGATTTAATTCCTTAAAACCAATTTGGCTATATAGAAAATATAATTTATATAAACAACAATTATAAGCCAATAAATTACCCAAATCATTAGATGACTTTTCCAAGCCCAACTAAATCTCATGCTTAGTGATAAATGAACATTCCAGTCAATTTTTATAACTAGACATGTCATTAAATAAATTTTTTTATTAGCTTCTATTATCAAAAACTCCATTCACACGCAAGAATTCACTAACAGTTATACATTGAAATCTAAATTCAAGTCCTACTTTTTCAAGCTAAAACCCAAAATTTTCAAACTAAACGTTGGCCAAACAATTAGACAACACTCTCCAGAATGCATAAATGAATTGCTATAATGTACACATCTCTAAAAATCAACCAAACGGATGAAAACAAACCGAGTTCAAGACAATAGGCAGTCTCTCAAAATTCACAAATTTCAACTTAAAACTCAAGTGAACATCTAAAAACAAAAACTACAAAATAGATAAGGAAGAAGGGAAAAACTCTCTGACTTATGCACACTCGTTCCCTTCGTGATACGCGGCAATCTCGAGCCTTGAATGTCTTCCTTGGCTCTCAAAAGTAATCCCTTAATCTCAAATATGAGGTAGAAATCGAATTCAGACTGGTTCTTTTCTAAATGGGCTCCCCTTTTCTGTACACAAAATGCAGAATTTATATTGTCGTGTCAACATTGAGACGCTAAGGACAGTGTCCCAACGCTGCGCCTTAATTCGTATGATAAAGAAAGAAATATGGGGTGGTGTCTCGATGCTACACGTAGCGTCTTGACACTATGGACGAAAAAATCCTTGCGCGCGTGTTTTGGGCATTGAGACTCTTAAAAGTGACGTCTCTGTTAGCTTTATGAGCTTCAATCATATGACTATATATTTTGATGATAACAAACCTATTAATTACTAATTATTTTAGTGTTTTAAAGTGTCCACAATTTAGAGCTCAAAAAGACGATTCCAACGCATTTTGAATCGCTCAAATTGGACTTCAAACGAGAAAGTTATGACCAAAAGAAGATTGAGAAAAACTGTTATTTAGCAATGACGTCGACGAATAATATTGTGACACGTGGCATTTTTAACTAGCCGTTAGAGGCATTTTAAAATTATTTTTTAATCATTCTTTTGTCATTTTCCTCCCAAATTTCCTCCACCCTTAATCCATCTTAACCTAGATCTAATGGATCAAACTTATTCCTTACAACTCCATTTAAACATCATTTTCTTTCTCATTTCATAACTCTCATCCCCAAAAATTGCTGAAATTTTCTTTCAAACATTCTCCATTGTTGATCATTCTTCAAAGCTTCATCATTTTCTATTTTTCTTGTGAGAGAATTTTATATGAGAGATTAGATTGTTCCTTTTGAGCTAAAACTTGTAAACCTACTCTTTGTGAGAGTTTCTTTGTGGGTTTTTAAATTATTTCATTATTTCAATTGGGTTTTGAGTGAGCGGTTTAATCCTGAACCCGAAAAAGGATTTGTAGTGGTTTGATCCCGCACCAGGTAAAAGGATAGTAGTGGTTTGATCCTGAACCCGTTAAAAGGATCGATATAGGTTAGATCCTGAACCTACAAAAGGATCAGTTGGGGGTTGACTCTTGAACCCTTAAAAAGAGTGCCAATCAGTTTGGTTCTCACCTGTAAGAGGATCATCGCAATAAAATACCCAAGAAGGAGTCTTGGGGAGTGGAGTAGGGATTTCCAAACCACTATAAAAAATTTCGGTGTTATCTCTTCCTCTTTATTCTTTTAAATTTTCGTTGCTCAATATTTTTGTGAGTAGATTGCATGCTTAGGAAAATTGTTCTATATTTCTAGAATTTTTTAGGGTGTTTATTTTGATTAGTTTGGATTACATTATTCTATTTTAATTCTTTAAAAAAAAAGTTTTAATTTTTTTAAGCAACCCTATTCACCCCTCTCTAGTGTTGCCATACGATCCTACAGTCTCAATGCCATTTATGTGGGAAGTTGAGCTTGGATTGCTGTATCTATAGCGTTGAGATGCTATGGACAGTGTCTCAACGCTATCCTCTCAGATCTTGAAGCTTCAACTTGTCTTCTCTTCAATTCCAAAACTCCAAATCATGTCTTAAAGCTCTACTTTCTCTAATATCTTCTCTATTTGCCCAATTTTACTCTATTTGCTCGAATTCTACAAAATAAACAATAATAGTAGATGAAAGCGCAGTTTAAAGCCTCAAACTAGCAAAAATGTAAGCCTAGAAATAACACACTTTTGTGTGCTATCAACTGGCGCTACACTAACCCTAAGCCACAACCCTTTACCTATTTTGCAAGAACCCTCCAACAACCCTTCTCCACACAAGCCAAGGATCAAAATGCTCTCTATGCATAAGAGAGTATTGAGATGGGCACTGTCAAGGTATGAGGAAAAGGTTGTCGCCTCGTTAGATGATGAATATGTTCAAGAAAGCATCCTACACCTGAGTGGCAATCAATGTAGAGGCAGCATAGGCCAAGGAAGGAAACTAGCTGCTAAGTTCCAAGAAGTGACAGAGATGAGAAGAAAAGAAGAAAAAGAAGAGCATGCGGCCAGACTTGCAGGGGCAATGAAGAAGAAGAAAAAGATACAAAAGATGCATATGAGGCTGAAAATGCACCTGCATCTGGGGTGCAATCTAACCAGCCACCACCACCACCAACATCAACGAGCATCAGGACATCTGAGGCCTATTGGGTCACATCTGAGCCACATATTGACAAATAGATACGTCAAAAAGAATAATTTGTAGACATGTTCCAGTACAAGACTAGAAGATTCACTCTTGAACTTAGTCTCGAACTCCGTGATAAAAATAATTATCAAGGGCAAGTTCAGGAAGAGAATGCCCCGCTCTCCAATGATGAGTTTTAGGAAATCTTGGAGAGTTAGATGCCAAGCCCCTCAAAAAGGGAAACCGAGATGAAAGGGCAGACAAGAAAAGGAAAAAGAATAGGTCACAGGCTACTCCTAGACCAAGGAACAAAGCCGCAACTTCTCAAAGTCCTTGAGTTGAGATTGAGGTCCCCCCAAATATTAATGCTCAGATGAAGATTATGGAGGACAGGTCTCTTAGCTATGAGAAGGGCTTCTCCAACAAAACATGCCCCATCACAGAATACATCACAGATATGATACCCAAGTTTGGATGGAAGCATTTTTACGAAGGACCGAAGAGAGCAGTTGTCCCTTTGGTTCGAGTATTCTATTCTCACCTAGGGAATGAGGAGCAAAATGAGCTAACCTTTAGACGAAAGAAGGTGAGCTACTTAGCGCTGGGTATAAAGTCTTGTTCTCCTTGAAAAAGGTTGAACAAGGTTGAACACCATCTGGACACTAACTTCAAAAGAAGAAGGTATAAAGTCTTGTTCTCCTTGAAAAATGTTGAACAAGATAGAAAGGAGGAACGAGCCTAGGATCTTTGTTCCTTCAATTCTTTTAGTTTCTGTTTTTATTAAACTTTTAGTTGGTGATTTTTATTTTCAGCTCAAGTGTAGTTTCTGTTTAACCTTTCTAATTCAAAGTTTGTTCCTCATTCTAAGTTGTACTTTTTCTCTTATAAATGTTAAGTTATAATTTTGTTTCTATTTTCAATGAAGTATTTTTCTTTACGTTCAAATCTTTCTTCTCTCCTTTCCACTTTTATTTTCATTGTTATTGTGAGCTAAACTCCTTGGAGGGGATTCAATGATGTGGATACCCTAAAAAGGATGAAAGCCCTCACCATATGTTTAAGTAGCTTTGCCCAATACTTAGCATAGTTTACTTTTATTGAGTTTAAGTTTCATTGTTAACTTAAACTAGCCATTTGAGTTAGCATAGTTTGTGTGATATTCAATGCTGAAAAGGTTGGGTTAAACAAGTGTTTTCATTAGGAAAAGAGTTTAGAAATAAAACTGTACTTTTTGTACCTAGTGTTGGTTAATTTTGTGACCATGCAAAGCTGCAAGTGCACGATTTCAAGTTTTTGTATAGTGATTAGTGAATGCAGAGTATCATCCTCAGGAATGGTTTTCTAGACTAATTGATTACCAAGAATAGTAACATCCAATTTTATTTAGAGAAATGATAATTAGAGAAAAGTGATTAACAAAATAGGTAAAAATAAAGGGAGATGTCAAAGATAGAAAAACCAAAGGAATTGACTTCACCAATTGATTCAATATTTTAATTAATTAATCCAAGATATGATTATGCAAAACTATAAGCAAGAATACAATTATCAAATGACTCTTCCAAGCCCAATTCACCTCATGCAAGGTTATAAACCTAATGTATCCGTTTAGATTTTAATAGCATACTGATCGGTGTTACACGCAAGCGCACGGGATCGAAGTAATATAAAATGGTATCTGAGTACCAAGTATCGAATCCCACAGGGAACGAACTAACAAAAATATTGTAAAGCAAAGTGTAAGAAAAATTGCAACTAGAAAACTAAAATTGCAAAAATAAAGTTGGGTTGGTGTTTTGGTGAAAAATAAAAATTGCAGAATCTAAAATGACAATTAGCGAAATAACTAAAAATTGCAGAATTAAATTGTAGAATCTAAAATTGGCAATATTGGAATAACAACTAAAAAGACTTAGAAAATGAAATTGCAAAGGGAATTCTAGATGAAGATGGGGCTCAAGAATGTCATTGCGCTAAGTCGTAATTGCAAGCCAAAATTGCAATTCCAACCTACTCCACACTCAAATGTAAACCAAAAATTGCATCTCCTATTCACCTTGAATTTAGGTTTTTAGGAGGCTAAGTGAGAGACCTATATGTCTATAGTCCCTCTATCTTAGATAATTTGGCTCACAATTTTATGGGTTTTGGAGTCCTTAATCCTATGTCTAGGGTAAGGAATTGGCTTATGTCTAAGTTCTTTTTCTCCATCACTTGTGTGAAATCCGCTTGTCACTAACCCCATCGGTATTAGATCTAAGCTTGAGTTGATACCCTAGTTGATCAATCTAGGATCTCAACGGAATTTTACTCAACACAAGCAAACAATTGAAATGTAGGCTTGGTTTTCATTGAAATTTTGGCTACAATTACTTTTTAGGGAATTCACATTTTTGAACCCCCTAAGAAGTTTTAGCTCATATTAAAAATAAAAATCCTAAACTATTTTTTGAGAAAAAGTTCATATTAAAAATTGTGTAAATTGAATAATTAAAACAATAATTTGTAATATTATTTTTCGCAACTACTAGGAATTCAAGAAAAGGATGCTTAATGGGAATTAAAGAGAACTTCAAGGGCAATTAAGTAAAATGATGGTCTTCTTCCTCATACCCCTTAGAAGCTTCAACATTCAAATCTTAGAATTTCCTTGAAGAAAAACAGGCGGTTTACAAAATTCATTTCAAAACTTAATCCATCCAATTTGCTCCACTAAAATTGTAGAATAAGTGAAGAAATCAAGCTAACAATGAATGGGTAATGCTATCCCAATTGGTATTATAAGAAATTTCAAAAAAATATGGAGAACAATAGCCATAACTCTTGGCTAAAAACTTCCAGCAGGGTAAAAAAAAAACAGAGTGCTTAAAAACAAGGAAACCCACCAACTAAATCTTGAAATTAAACTCAAATTTCATTCAAAATACATCAAATGAGAATAGAAAAAGTTCAAGCAACCTTCTGTAATACAAACTGAAGAAAAAAAACAAGATTAAACTTGACTATCTTGACCAAAAACAGAAGAAATACGAAAAACAGAGGTTCGCAAAAAACGTAAAAACCCACGAAATTCACTTCTCAACTCCGCCTCCCAATCTGAATTTTTTCTTCTTGCTTCTTACCTCCTCTTTTATAGATCTTTCTAGGGTTGAAATTTTCCAAAAATCGCGCTCCAATCCCTCAATTCGTGCGGAAATGGATTTTCCCATATATGGGTTTCTTCGCACAAAACCCACGAAATTGATGTCTAAAATTGCTCCCAAAAATCCGATGCTTAGCTCCAATTCTTCTTCCCCATTTATAGGCCTCCATTAAGGTTGAAGATTGTCCAAATTTCGTGCTCCAATTCCACCAAATCATGTTGTAATTTGGTTTTCCATAAATGGGTTTCTTCTTCGCGCGACATTTTTTTTTGTTTCCATAAATCATCTGCCCAGAATTGCAAAATCAGATTTTGCAATCTGATTTAGCAATTTTCACATTCCCTGCTTCAGAAACAATTGCAAAATCAGATTTTGCAATCTGATTTAGTAATTTCCATAATTTCTGCAAAAAGAATCAATTTATTTAGAATTCTATTCCAAATGCTATTACATTCAATTCTTCCTTAAATTCAAGCAATCTTCCACTATTTTCAATTAATCTTAGAACAAACAAAAATATTTTAAGCAATTGGGAATTAAATAAGCCTTAATTCTAAGGCTTATCACATACAAGGTATTAAGAATTTCTTTTTATGCTTCTAAGAGAACTCCTCATTCACATGCAAGAATTTACAATTAGTTTTGTTTGAAGTTATTCTAATCTAAATGCCACTCTTTCGAGCACAAATTTAGATCAACAACTCATGCAAATCTTGGCCAAAAGTTAACAAGCATTCAGAGCATTCAAACACAAATATTTATAAAGCATAATTAAAGCATGAATTAACAACTAAAATAATGAAGGAAGCCTAGCCACTCATAATCACTGAAAATAAATCTAGGCTATTATCAAAATCCATAATAACAACTACAAAGAAAAAACAAAAGAACTCTTGTGATGTGTTGATTCTCGTTCCCGATGTAATCCTCATGATCTTGAGCTTCAAACCTTCACTCCCCACTCCTAAGAATGTCCTCTAGAATCCTCCAAAGTGTAAAATTAAAATTAGGGTTCAATTCTCTCCCAGTCGGCTCCCCCTTTTCGCAAACAAATAAAGAGGTATTTATAGAAACTATGACAGCGTCGAGATGCTAGGTTGCAACGTTGAGATGTTGTCCTTCCAAAACTGTGCATCTTCGAAATAGGAAAGGTAACATTGAGACGCTACCTTGTAGCATTTCAACTCTGCCTGTGGGGATTCTATAGCTTGTTGGGTTGCGATTGTAGCATTGAGACGCTACTTATAGCGTCTCAACACTATGCTCTTGGGTTTCTTGGCCCCTTATGTTTCTTTGCTTCATATGGCTTCTCAATTTAAGTTTCCTTGGTTCCATATTTACCATGGTATCCCTAAAATCTTCAATTTCACTCCAATTGCTCAATAACTAAAATTTAAATAAATAAATTCGTGAAAAAGCATTGAATAAGTTATAAAAACTAACATAAGAAAAGCTTAGGAATAGCACATTTTGTGTGCTATCACCTAGACATAAGGCAAAAACCTCTAGTCTTAAAGTTGTGCTATTGATTTACCTACGTCAATTCAGCCATAGACATGTATGTTTCAGTTACTTAGTCTCCTAAAAGCTCTTGGAAAAGAGGTTGAATAGGTGTTGAACTTGATTCACTACGCTAAGTGTCGATTAGGGTAGGTGGCGGTTGCAATTCAATAGCAATATGCTTGAATCGTACTGAGCTCGAAAGAGACTGATGCGGGAGCATATAGGTAGCAATCTCTGAACAAGTCGAGCCTAGTTGAGCAGGTTGCAGGTTCATGGTGGGTGCATATTCTTTGGGGTTAAACTAGAATTGAATCCCTGATTTCTCATCAGTGTTTTTATCATCTTTTTATTACTTCATCGTTTTTCTTTACCTCTTCACTCACCTCACAAAATTATCAGTTTTGGTTACCTTCGATTGCAAGTTAGAGGAGGTCTTTGTTGATTTAATTGAAAAGTTTGTTACTATTCCCTTGGGTTCGATTCTTGGAGTACTTCCATATATTACTTGTTTTGACAGCATGCACTTGTGCTCTTTTACATCAACAATCATTAATCCCTCACCACAGTAAACACAAGATTATGCATTTACTTGGTTTACAATAGCTGCATTCTATGCATTAGGAGAATTCTGAGCTACATTTCCTATAGTCAAGTTATTCAACATGTTTTCCATTGATGAGATTTGGGCATTAATTTAGGTTAAAGAATCCAATTCCAAAACTCCCTTGTTCTTTTTGCCTAGGTTATTTCTTCAATCAGTTCGTTGATAGTTGTTTGAGGATATCCTTTCAAGGATCTCATGAGACTCATTATAGGTCTTTGATAAAAGAGCCTTATTAGCTAAAGTATCAACAACTTGCTTAATAGTTGTGTTCAACTCATGGTAAAATGTTTCTATTTGTATACAGTGCTATAGTCCATGATGAGGACATTTCCTATGTAAATCCTTGAGCCTTTCCCAGGCCTCACTCATTGTCTCATCATCAAACCGATGAAAAGCCATTGTCTCATTCCTAAATCTAGCATTCCTAGTGGGTGGGAAGTATTTTATGAGGAATTTTTCAACTAGGTTATTCCAAGTATCTAGTGCCCTTGGAGGAAGAGTATTTAACCAAGCCATAGCTTAATCTCTAAGGGAATAGAGAAACAAGGTCAATCTTAGAGCATCCTTAATCACTCTCGATATGATAAAAGCATCACTTATCCCTAAAAGGGATTTCAAATGCAAATGAGAGTCTTTTGAGGGTAATCCATGGAACTGACCAATTGATTGCAGCATTTGAAACATAAAAAGTTTCATTTTAAAACTATGGGATTGAATTTCTAGTATTATTATCTCTGGATTTAGCTCACCTACCAAGGGATTAGCATAGGTTCTAATGGCTCTCTCTTTGTCATCTTCTAAAATAATAACATTAGCAGGAATTCCAGCCTGATTAACCACTAAAGTTGGCCTATTCATTTCAAGAATTGGTTGTTGTCTATTCTCCAGGTTAGGTAACTATTGGTCTATGTGATTCTTAGGATGTTGTTGATCTACCATAGCTATTCTCTATTCTCTCAACTTCCTCCTAAAGGTCCTTTCTATTTTTAGATCTACAATAAACTCTAACCCAAAATGTTCATTCATACATAGTCACTGTACCTAAAATAATGAAAATCAGCTTTAGTTAGTTTTTCCTTAAGCTCAAATTCAATAAAAGTTAACTTAAACAAAGAAAAAATCACATTAATCTTTGGCAACAGTGCCAAAAACTTGTTGCCTACTAGAGTGAAGCTAATTTTTGCAATTAAAACACTCTTGTTTTGTGCAAGTATACACAGCCTAATCAGCAAGTGATAAGTAATATAATCGTTTTTGTTGCCATAGCTATAGTGGAATTAATTTTGCAATAAAAACACTCCCAAATTGTGTAAGTATGCATAACTCATTCAACAAGTGATAAGTAATTTAATCGATACCTTAGGGATTAGTTCAAGAAATTTACTAAGTTTAAGCTTAACTTTTAGTGAACAAATAGGGTAACCAAAAGAAAATAACAACTGATGGATTTCTAGAGTAACTTTAAAACTAAACAACATGTAACAAAACTCAAGGTAAGCAAGAAATAAAATAACATTAAGCAATTCAGCAAGTAGAATTACTTAAAGATAAAAGCAGGTTTGGATTAGAGGTTTCTTATACTGTTTTGAGACTACAATGCTACAGCATAATTTATGCAACTTCACACCACACAACATTCCAACACGAAATCCTCCCAGACCTCCCTAATCAGTAGCTAAATTTTTATTTAAACTAATTAGATTAGGCTCATTACTTGTGTGTACTACGTGGGAGATTATCCTTAACCTACCCATTTCACTGCCAGCTCATTTGTTATCAGCCTTAATGAGATTTGAAGCAATTGATTCCCTATTATTTTTTTCTAAAATGTAAGGAAATGATAGATGAAAAAGGTTGACCAAACATAATTCATCATAAACATTAAAACACTCCAAATTAGTGAAAAACAACATAAATGTAACTCAACTTGAGCCTCTCTACAATATAAGAGTCCCTAATCCTTGCCTTAATCTATTTAGCTCGTAACTACATAATTAAAACTACTCAAAAGCATCAATAAATCCATTACATAGAAATTTATATAGTAGAGGGACAAAGAAGAAGAAGAAACAGTAAAAAGAGAAGGCAAATCTATTTGGTTAGCTTCCAAAGGTCTCCCTCCATTGCCTTTAACTCCCTTCCAAATACAGATAGGCTTTTTGCTCAGCTCCTCACTCATTTTTTGTAAACTTCACTCTTTTTCAAACCTCACTTCATTGCCAAAATGTCCACCTTAAATACCCCCTCCAAACTCTCAAATTAAGGGCTGATTAGACAGGTTCTTATGCATTGATAGCTCCCAATTGGTTCATCTCAGTCCAACTGACTTTACTTTTAGACAGCTCAATTGATGAGATTATTGCACGTGTGAATCAAGTGGCTTCTTAATGAAGAAATGCTTCAGCAAAGCTGCTTTCATTTCTCTCATAATCTATCCTCCATTTTCATACCTTTAAATTTGTTTCCACTTGAGATAAAATTTGAAGATTAAGCTCACTATTTACTTAGAGTAAACCATTGGCAAAGCCTTTAATAAAACTTAGTCACACAAACAAAAACATACTGACTTACGGACTTTAGAAACCAAAAACTACCGAAACACCTCAAACAAACAAGTTTAGCAAGGGATTTTAAGCATGAATAACTCTTCTATGAAGAGTTATCAGTTTTCCACAGTGATTAGCTAAGAAAATTCACTAAATTTGAATTAAAATTTTAATGAATTAAAGGGGGGCAACCAAACAAAAATAACATTCAATGGAACTCAATGAGTAATTCAATGATCGACAACAAACTTAAAACCACAGGTAAAAGAGACAAGAACATGGAAAATAGTAAGTAATTGCACTTAGAATTAAAATAGGCTTGTATCAGAGGTTCACTATATTGTATTGAGACCATAATGCTAAAGCAAAACTTATTAAATTTGAACCACACAGCAATCTAGCAGGCCATCTTCCTAGATTTCCCTAATTAGCAACTAAATTCCCATTTAAACTACTCAATTTTTCTTAATGCTTTGTGCGTATTAGGTGGGTGATTATCCTTAACCTCTCAATTTCACTGCAAGAAAAATTTGTAATCAGTCATAATGTGAATTAGAGCAATCGGTTTCCTATTCTTTTTTCCAAAATACAAGAAAATAGTAGATGAACAAGTTGGCTAAACTCAATCCATACATTTAACATTAAAACCACTCTAAACCAGTATAAATACACATAAATTTAACTCAGCTTAGGCCTCTCTACAATATAGAGTTTCCCAATTCTTGACTAAAACTACTTAGCTCATCATGACAGAAATAAAACAACTAAACAACAAAATCAAATCCATTACATAGAAGTCTCTACTAAAGAAGAAGGAAAAGCAAAAAGGTGAAGAAAATTCCAGCTCAAGAAGCTTCCAAAGATTTCCCTCCTTTGTCCTCAACTCCTTTTCCCAATGTAAATAGTCTTTCACAATTCTTTCTTTTCCTTTCCATAGCTTTCCCCTTTTCAGACTTCCCTTTTCATTTCCAAAATGCCAAGCTTAAATACTCCATCTTATCCATAAAATTCAAGGCTGATTAGATAAGGTATGAGGCATGGCAGCTTTTAATTTGTCTGCCTCAGTCCAGCTTGCTCTACTTTTGGACAGCTCAATTTATGACAGCTTCCTACACGTGCGTATAAGTGGTTCATTAATGAAAGAATGCTTAAGCAAAGCTGCTCTCTTAACTATATTCCATCTTCTAGCTTTCACATTTAATTTAGCTTCCACTAGAGACAAAAATTGAAGTTTAAGCTCACATCTTATAAGACTTAATCCATTATTAAGATCCTTAAATTAAATCAGCCAAATAAGCAAAAATACACTGAGTTAGGGGCTTAAGAAACCAAAAAGCTACCAAAACACTTAAAACTTGTAGGCTTGAAAAGGAAATTTGGAAAAGAATTAACTCTTCTATGAAGAGTTATCAACATAGCTGTAGAGGTCCATAATGAAGATTTTCAGTGCCTTGTGCTTATTAGCTAGTGCTAGATACACCTAGGTTAGTTAATTTAGTACTTGAGATTGGAGGAGACAGACAGGAGATTCCATGTTCTTAGGCTTCTAGACTTATGAATTGAACATTTGATTTTGCCGAATTGCATGATTGAATAAGTAAATTAAAGTCCAAAGAATGAAATCAACACCCATAGAATTATCTCTCGCGTTTGTGTCTTCATTTATCTTTGCAGCTTAGCTCGTTTGCCTTGATTTTGTTCTCTAAATAAAACTAAAGTAAGAGTATTCTAGTACTTAAGCAAACTAACAATTCCAATCCTTGAGGAGACGATACTCACATACTCAGAATCACTATATTTCGTGACCCTCATACTTGCAGTTATGCGCAGAAGTACACATCACGTTTTTGACGTCGTTGCCGAAAATTGGTAAGTTTAATTTGTTTATTATTGTGAAGAAATTGTTGGCTTTAATTTAGAGATTTTTTTTCTTTTGAGTTATCTCTATGCCTTGTTTTTATTTTTTCTTTGAGTCCTGGTCCATTGTTTCTGGTTGTATTGTATCTGGTTTTTGCATCTGAGCATGTGCTTAGTTCTTTATTATTGTTTAGATGGCTTTTGATAGATTTGTATGGCCTATTAGGGAATTTGATTCTGAAGAATCAACACCACCTTCTATTGCTTTTCCTATTATCCCTCTATTAAGTATGACCCCAATAGTGATGATTATGGTTTTCATGGGTATCAAATGCCTAATTATTATTATATTGAATCTATGAGTTATAAAAATCCCTTGTATGGTAATGAGGAGTGCATTTGGAAGCTGACATCATGCCACATTCCCTCAAAATTTCGAATAAGTTGACATGGGACAACCAAAGGTCTCAATTTATATGTTTCAAACCTTCCAAATTTGACTCCCACTGTTTTTTTAAATGACATAAGCTGACATCATGCCAGTTTCCCTCAATTTTCGGCCACAAGATTGATTGCAATCTTGCTTCTTTCAATTCCTTCAAATCCCTGCAATTTAAAAATGACTTTGCCATATTGTAGCCGCATGTTGGTCTCATTAATTTCACCTTCCTATTCTTTTTCCACATTTCTTTTTCAAGTTTCTTCTACTTACTCTATATTCCTGAAACATATGTATATATATAGATATACATATGTATAATGATACCTGACTTGTCCATTCATATTGAAGATATTTTCCTTGATGTCCTGCAAATCAACTGCTCCATGTGGATACACTTTAGAGATAATGAACAATTCCAACCATCTCGATTTTAACTTTCTTGAAAAAAGTCCCAATCAAGAGTTGAACAACAATACTTGTTGACATTCCTGCAAATATTTTTCATTAATTGTCTGATCATGCCATCTTTTTACACTCTTTTTTATAGAGTTTGGCATTATCATATGTGAAATGCCTTAGTTCATCCAACTCATTTAGTTGCAATTTTCGCTTCATCCATCCTTGATCCTTGTCAAGATTCAACCTTTCCAGGCCCAAAAGTGTTGGAAGTGCAACCAAAGCCCCACATCGGCTAGATAAGGGGAAGATCATGGGTTTATAAGTAAGGGACATTGTCTTCATTGGTATGAGGCATTTTGAGTGAAACCAAAAGCAAAGCCATGAGGGCTTATGCCCAAAGTGGACAATATCATGCCAATGTGGAGATATGTGGAAGGTCGTAGCCCCCAACAGTGGTATCAGAGCCATGCCCCTGAGTCGTGATTGGTGGAATCCCTGGCTGCCGGACAAAGGAGGCGAGCCTTGAAGGCATAGTCATGGTAGAGATTCGTTGGTTGAGCTCTATCAGATTGGCAATGTGCTTCGATAAAGGAGTTGGCCAGGATAAGAGCTAGACGGATAAATGACTATTTGAGGGGAAGCTCGGTTGGTACTTTGTTCAAGGAGGATTGTTGGGAGTTCGACCAAAGTCTCATATAGGCTAGATAAAGGGAAGATCATGAGTTTATAAGGGATACTATCTCCATTTGTATAAGACCTTTTCAGTGAAACCAAAACCAAAGCCATGAGGGCTTATGCTCAAAGTGGACAATATCATACCAATGTGGAGATATGTGGAGGGTCATAGTCCCTAACAAAAAGGCCTTGTGCTTCAGTTTCAGAGGTAGATGATAAGTTTTTCCAAAGATAATCCTATATGGAGATATTCCTAATGGTTCCTTGAAGGTTGTCCTATGTGCCTAAATTGTGTCGTCAAGCATGAGAGACCAATCTTTCCTTGATGGATCAACAATCTTTTCCAAGATGGTCTTGATCTCCCTATTTGACAATTTTGCTTGGCCATTCATCTACAGATGACATGCATTCACAATCTTGTGTAGGATATTATACTTTTCCAAGAGATTTTTGATTATCCTATTTACAAAATGAGTTCACTCACTGCTCACTAACACCTGTGGCATTCCAAACCTAGTAAAGATATTCCCGTGGAGGAATTTCTTCACTACTTTGGCGTCATTAGAACTTGTTGTCGTTATTACTTCTACCCACTTCGAGAAATAATCCACTATAAGAAGGATGTACACATTTCCAAAGGATGGGAGAAAGGGTCCCATGAAATCAATGCCCCACACATTAAAGATTTCAACTTCTAACACGTAGTGCATTGGTATTTCATTTCTATTTGTCAAGTTTCCCATACTTTGGCACTGGTCACATCTCTTAGCAAAGAGATGTGCATCCTTAAAAAGTGTTGGCCAAAAGTATCCACTTTGGACTACTTTGTCATTATCTTTATAAAAGCAAAATGTCCCTCATATCTTCAACATGTCTTCTTTTGCAACACGTCTTCTAAGCACTTGGTCTCGTCCCAATCTATAAAGATAAAGTTCATCCCAACAGTAAAATTTACTATCATGGAAGAATTTCTTAAATTGTTGTGGGGTTGTATCTGATGGTGTGTGAGTCCATTAACTAAGTAGTTAGCCATGTTCGTGTACCAAGGTAATTTAATAGTCCTGATTGCCAACAGTTCCTCATATGCAAAAGTATCACTTATTTCTCTTGTTATTTCCTTCTGAGCCTCATGCCCTAGTCTTGACATGTGGTCTTCAATATGATTTTCCATTCTTTTCCTATCAATGATATCAAGATCAAACTCCTGAAGGAGTAAGATCCATTTGATTAGGCAGAGCATTGCTTCTTTCTTTGATAAAAGGTACTTCATTGCCAAGTCATATATATGGAAGATCACCATGTACCCAACAAGAAAGACCTGAATTTTTCAAAATCGAAGACAACTGCAAGCAATTCCTTATTTGTTGTAGTATAATTGACATGTGCATCATTCATCGTCTTGCTGGCATAATATAAAGGATGTATCACTTTGCTCATCCTTTGTGCTAGCACTGCTCCAACTGCATTAATCACTTACTGCCACACCCCCTCCCGAACCACCTGCTAACTTAGCCCGAAAGATGGCGTGAAGCCAACAGACATCGTTTCCTCCCTAACGATACCTGTGACCCTGTTATACCTGATAAACATACTATACTTGAAATATAAGTTACTCAAACACAACACAGCGGAAACTTGGTAAAGACCCCTGTGGAACAACTAACACGGGTAGGGGTACTACAACTCAATATATCACGAACCAAGATTTACATAACCAAGACCCCGAGCTTCGTACACGCACATAACTACACATCCCTATTACGATATGTACATTACGAGCAGACTTGCTGTACTACACCATCCACATACAAAAATATCAGACTCGTAGAGTTTCCAGCAGGCTGTGGCAGGATCTCAGGCACCGGGAGCTCGATCTCTACCTGAAAAGTTGGAAAACATTGAAAGAATGAGCTGGGAAGCTCAGTGAGTGACTGGGTTTAAAGCAATTATCTCATAAATCATAACATTTGGCAAACTACAAGCATATGTGTCGGCAGACAAGCGTTAAATATAAACTTATAAGGACAATAGCTTCTTCCAGAAATCCAGCAAGTATGTCATTTAAATCTCGCTAGCATATCCAGAGTATTCATCATCTAAAACATATAATAAACTAGGTTGTGTAAGACACGCTCAGTACAATCCAACAATCACTATACGATGTAGTGGGGCCCGCCCAGCACTCCCATCGTCTTTGTCGTAATGGGGCCCGCCCAGCACTCACGACAGCATTGTTGTCACGGAGTACACTCAACGTCGACAACAGGAAATGACCTGTGTGCACACGGTACTATACAGCCTCGGGCTCAGAATCTCAAACATTTACTCATTCAGGTCTCATAGAAACACATGAAAACCTTTGACACTACTTGCTAACACATGTTGGCCCGAAATTATGGTATTCTCACTAGTTCAGGTAAAATAGTAAACATATGCTCACAACGAACAATTAAATCATTTCTAGGAAACCATATATGCTCATAAATACGTGTTCAAGAGACATAAAGTCTTTAAGTAAAATTACTCTTAGAAAGTCTTTTATTTTCGTAAGCATAAGTTCAAGCATAGAATACACTTTCGAAATTCGTTTTGTCACTCACAACGTTAAAAGTTAGAACCTCGGCTCGTACACTTGACCTATTTCCTCTTGGCCTGCCAAATAACCAGAAACCAGGCATTAGAACACAATTCCTTGCACTTCAAACTTAAGATTATACATATCCCCTAACTAATTCCAGCATATCACAGATTTCATACCCTAAGCTCCCTTACTCATAACTTTTCCATTAATTGGCCAAAGATGATGTACTTTATACCAAACTCTTCCTTTTTGAACCCTCTAAAACTTATCTGAAGGAATGAAATTGAAATTCCTAAAGGATATGTCCGTAAATACCTCGAAAGCTACTTCCTACAAAATAGGTTTCTGCACTTTCCAGACTCGTTTCCCTGCTGCACCCTGAACTTAACATGAATTTTAAAGCAACTTCAAGTCAATTTATAACCACGACTTTTTCATGAAAGTTATAGGAAATTAAATCATCTTTCCAACCATACCTAATACAGATTCTAATTCGAAGTCCACAGATCAGCACATCCAAAAAACCAGAGGTTCCCCGGATTTGACAGCAAAAACATTCCTTCAAATCCCTCTTCACAAATCATCAACATAACATCAGATTTTGCTCGAGCTTCCTTCACGAAAATTGTTCTAAAATGTGTTAAATTTCAAGGAAATCAAACCTCACCTCTTAATACTTCTTGTGGAGCTCAGAATGATCCAAACATCAGATGTAGTCAGGATTGATCACAAACTTTGTCATGCAACTTGAATTGGACTTTTCCCTTTCCTCTTCAACTTCAACTTCAGCAAAACACCTTTCTTCTTCATCTCACCCTCTCCCACGAAACCCTCTTCTTCTCCTTGGTAAATAAGATGCAAGATGGGTAGATAAATATATATTTGTAAAATGAATATAAAAAACTCACACTTTCTTTCTTTTCTTTTTTTTTTTTCCCTTTTTCCTATTTCCTCCTTTTTTTAAAAAACAAAACCCCACACATTTTATCCCAAACAAATGTTTTAAACACATTTTTTTAAGAAAAAATTCAAGGATAAATCTCGTGAAATCTCGGTTTTACACTTACATTGCACATGAGTTCGAATGGTTGACTCCAATTAGATTCAATCATTATAGTGGCTGAACTCAGTGATTTCTTTAATCTGGCAAATGCAGTTAAGCAGTCTTGATCGAATACAAATAGTTTGTCTTACTTCAGTAACCTGCACAAAGGTTTGGAAATGTGGGAGAAATATCTTATGAATTGCCTGTAAAATCTTGAATGCCTTAAGAAGCTTCGAATCTCCTTCATAGTAATCAACTCCACTTTAGCCCTATCCACATTTATTCCTGCTTTTGAGATCCTATGTCCTACCACAATGCCTTCCTGGACCATAAAGTGAGACTTCTCCCAGTTTAGCACCAGGCTTGTCTCCTCACAGCCCTGCAATACCTGTTCAAGATTTTTATAACAATTATTGAATGATTCTCCAATGATAGAGAAGTCATCCATAAAGATTTTGATCGTTCTTTCCACCATATCTAAAAATATTGCCATCATACATCTCTAGAAAGTTGTTGGCGCATTACATAATCCAAACGACATTCTTCTAAAAGCGAATGTGCCATAACGACATGTAAACGTTGTCTTCTCCTGGTTAAGGTGTGATTATAATATGGTTGTATTCTAAATATCTGTCCAAGAAGAAATAATACTCCTTTCCTGCAACACGATTAAGCATTTGATCAGTAAATGGCAATGGAATATGATCTTTCTTGGCTGCCTTAATCAGGCGATGGTAGTTCATGCAAATATGCCATCCTGTCATTGTTCCTGTTGGAATGAACTCATTCTTCTCCTTCTCCACCATGGTCATTCCACCTTTCTTTGGTATGCAATGAACTGAGCTGACCTAGCTACTATTTGCTATGGGGTAGATGAAACTTGAAACAATCCACTTTATAATTTCTTTGCATACTACCTCCTTCACCACTAGGTTCAATCTTCTCTGGCTCTCCATTGACTTCTTGACTCCTTCTTCCAGATTAATCTTGTGCAAGCAAAAATAAGGACTAATTCATTGGATGTCTGCAATTGTCCATCCTATATCCT
This sequence comes from Trichosanthes truncata, assembly GCA_033996785.1. Lineage (NCBI taxonomy): Eukaryota > Viridiplantae > Streptophyta > Magnoliopsida > Cucurbitales > Cucurbitaceae > Trichosanthes > Trichosanthes truncata. The sequence continues at coordinate 26,216,618 of JAWPNB010000004.1, read as the reverse complement.
TCTTATGCCTTGAAAGAACCTGTAGAAAAAGAAAATCCATCTTGGTTAGCAAGATAAGTTGAGTTGATCACTGGTAAGGTTTCATCATTTTTTCGAAGCATGTATTTCAGGTGCAAAGAAAGTGGTTTGAGCTCCGACTCATGTGGACTAATCATTGATGGTTGAATTGGCATAGTTTTATCCTCTGTTGTTTGCAAAGAACTGAATTCCTCAATTGCAGTTGCATATGTTGCCGCAACTTGTTGTTGTTCACTCTCTTCTTCAAAGGTCTCATCCTCAAGGGATCATTCTTAAAGTATTTCTTTGATAGGTTCTTCTTGCAAGTCAGTAAATTCATCTTGTAAATCATCATAAGGATCAAGGGTCCGTATGTTAGAGCATTCCTCCAATTCTCCAAAGTATCGCAATGCGTTCAACACATTGAATGCGATGTATTGGTCATTTGCTCGCATTATTAACTCCCCTTTTTGAACATATATAATCATTCTCCCTGTGGCTAGGAATGGTCTTCCTAAGATAATTGGCACTTCCCTATTTGCCTCACAATCTAGGATTATGAAATCTACAGGAAAAACAAATTTCTCCACCTCAATGAGGACATCTTCAATTTTTCCAACAGGCCTAACTATTGAGTTATTCTCTAGTTGCAAAGTAACTATGGTCTGTCTAGCTTCCTTAATACCTAGCTGTTTGAATATTGATATGGACATGAGATTGATGTTGGCTCCAAGACCACAAAGTGCTCGTCCAACATCTCTTCCTTCAATCATGCATGGAATTGCAAAGCTCCTTGGATCCTAAAATTTAGGGGGCATCTTACTTTTCAGAAGAGCACTACAATTCTAAGTGAGACCTATAGCCTCAAATTCACATAGACTTCTCTTTTTAGTCTAGATGTCTTTTAAGAATTTGATAGTGTTGGGCATCTGCTCAAGAGCTTCCACCAACAGAATGTTGATGGATAATTGCTTGAGCATGTCCAAAAATTTATTGAACTGTCCGTCGTGGTTGTTCTTATGAATTCTCTGTGGAAATGGTGGTGGCGATATGAACTTTAATAATCATTGTTTGGCTTTTTGACCTGTGTTTGGCTCCTTCTACTTTGAGGGCACATCCTTGGTCGCATCACTTGAAATATTTTCTTCCATTGGAATGTTTATCTGATCCTCAAGTTGTTTTGTGGGTGCAAGGGCTGCCGCATCTTCTGTAAAATTTTCAGTTGATAGCTTTTTCTTGTCCTTCTTCTCTTTTTTCTTCCTTTTTAAATCCTTTAATGTTCCTACAAAATCTAGTTTTTTAGGCATCTTTAGCTCATCATATTGAGTTCCACTCTTAAGAGTGATTGTGTTGCAATGCTCATTGCCTTCCCTCTATGGGTTCTCTGTATTGCTCGGTAAGGTCCCATAGGCCTATTCTTCAATTCATATGCCAATTCTCCAACCTGCAATTCAAGATTACGTAACGAGACAGATTGGCTCTAAATGATTGCATCGTTCTTAGCCATAAATTAATTCATGACAGACTCCATAGATGGAGTTTGCGTTGAACTTACAGTTGCAATTGTTGTGCATTCTTCTATTGTGCATATGGCTATTGCATTTGGTTGTTGAAACAAGGTGGAAATCCTTGCTTTATGTACTATGTTGATGTGCTTTTATTTTTTCCCCTCCAAGAGAAGTTAGGATGTTGCTTCTATGTTGGGTTGTACGTGTTGGAGTAAGGATTGAACATGTTCTGCCCTAAATTGCACATAGATGTGGGGTTGTGAGGACAATTGTTGAAGAGATGACTTGCACTACAAAAAAACACAAGTAGGTGTAAAGATTTAATTTAGGGTAGATAACGAGGCCCAATTCCCCATGGTAAGGTTTTTCAATGTGTTGTTCATTGCTACTATATGTGTATTGAGTGTTGTTAATGCATCAACTTCATGTATGCCTGCAATGTTCCTGCTAAAATGAGAATCATCTTTCCTCCACTTACTGTTTGAAACAATTGGATCAAGAATCACGTTGGTTTCATTCACTGTTCTTTTGACTAAGGATCCATTAACAGAGGCATTGACCATGGTCTTAGAGTCTTGGGTCAATCCATTATAAAAGAGTTCGATCAGAAGGCACACTGGTAATCTGTGATGTGGGAACTTCCTTGCTAGCTTTTTGAATCTTTCCCATGTTGTGTCCGCGCCTTCATTGTGGCCCTATTTAAAAGTAATGATTTTTCCTCTAATCTGAGCATTCTTAGTTGGAGGAAAATATTTCAGAAGAAACTTTTCCGCCAAGTCAACTCAATAAGTGATCGAATCAAGTGGAAATGAATCCAACCATGTTTCAACATTACCTTGCAAAGAAAAAGGGAATAAATTTAATCTCAGCATCTCATTGGATACTTCAGTCAGCTTGAATGAGTTGCAAATTCGCAAAAATAATTTAATATGTTTTTTAGGAGCCTAATTTGGTAGTCCTGCAAATTGCTCTATCATATGTAGCATCCAAAACATAACATGCTTCAACTCAAAATGAGTAGCCTCAATGTTTGGTTCCAAGATTCGTGCATTAAGATTTTTGAAAGTTGTATCCCTTATGGCTATATCTCGTTCATATGCAATAAAAATAGGATTTTGTTGAGCCATTTGTTGTTGTTGTTGTTCTCGCAAATTATTCGGTTGAGTAGCTCTTATTTGTTGCTTTGGGTCAACGAGAGGATCAACTCCAAGTGAATCCATTGAAACTCCTTGCAAAATAGATTCCGAAAAAATAGATTCTACTGGATTTCCTTGTACGCTCAACTCTTGTTCCTCCTTTAACTTTCTCCTTTGCTCATTTTGTTGCTGGCGGAAAGTTTTCTCTATCTCAGTGATGAGACCTAAAACATCTTTGTTATTTCATGTCTATATCGTGCTTATTCCTTTCTTTTTATGAGCTTCATGATACATTTTTTAAGGAATTTGAGTTCAAGGCGTATTTTGAGATAGTGCGTAGAATCATGGTGAAAACGAGCAAATCGAAGATCAATCGGATGCCCGAGAGAAAATATATAATCAAATTGACCAAAATACCCCTGAGGAGCTTTGCGGCGTTGTGGAAAATGCTCTACTCAATACTGTATATGGAATGCCCAGATGTAGGACAACGTCGCAACATTGTTGCAAGCCCTAGACACAAGCGCTTCATGACAGCTCCGCAACGCTGCGACAAGTATAAAAACGCTCTTTTTCGAATTAGGTTATCTTCTTCCGACTGGAGCCTTCACTTTTCGATTTCTCTCTTCCTTGTTCCCGATTTTTGTCATTTCTTAATCGATATTTCACTTTGGGCTTGTATTTTGGCCCTGAGATCCATGAGGATGATATTCGGCTGATGTGAGGTAATTAGGGACTGGTTTTCCAACGCTTGGGAGATTTTGTTTATTAATTTAGATTAATTACAGTAATTTTATGGCTTGTTGAAACTTGTGATTAATCCTAGATTACTCTTCTGTGATTCAACTAAAAAATAAATTGATTTAGAGTTTTCTTTGCTTTGCTAGATGTACTCGTAGGTCTCTTCAGTCTCTGGCTTAATTAGAGTAGTAAAAGGGCGGTGGCCACGTCGGTCAATTAAGTAGAATTGCTTAATTACGTGTACATGGTAGGCTCTAGAGACAATTCGTGGGTAATGGTTTAGTTCGAAGGGCCCATCATTTTATTCTATTGCATTTTGACCTATCCCGAGTCTTAGAACCCCAGTTCTTTGGAGAGGCTCCTACGGTGTCGCGAGGAGGCCGGTTAGTCTTAAAATCCTGTAATAACGCATGTTTAGAGTAATTTGATGATCAGTGTTGCAAAGCGAATCTCAATTTACTTTGAATTAGTACTTTTGTTAATCTATGAGTTCCCAATTTGTTTTCCCTTACTTTTAATTCCCTTGGACGTTTCTAAATTCAATTTGTTTTAATTCTCGCATGATTTTATTTTTCTGTAATTTTGAATTCTTTGCATGAAAACTCCCCCCAATCATTTTTTTTAAATCCCAAGAAAAAAAATTAAATAACCAAAGTGCTGCCTCCCTGAGTTCGACCTGACCACTTTTTACTACAAATTGGTGGTTGGTTTATAAATTTATTTGGCGATTGTGATGAGCTCCACTAGATTGGCGTCGTTGCCGGGGAGGCAACTTTATGTTTATTTTTCTTTTCTTTCTTTGGATTGTGTGTTTGACCGACCCCTCTCTCTTGCTTGTGCATGTTTACTCGCTTCTCGTGAGAAGTTAGGCTTCAATTCTTTTCAAATATTGAGCGAGAAGAGCAACAAATTAGAAGAGAAGTAAGAGAGAGGAAGTGCGAAGTTGACGGCAATTTCTTGATTGATCTAGGAGAGCTTTCGAACTTAAAAGAATTGTTTGAGGAAGAAGAGATGGCGGAACAGACATTGAATCAGTTAGCCACCACGAACTTGGACTAACAGCCCCTGTGCATCATGTACCCAGAGACTCAAGGTGAGTTCGAGCTCAAACTTGGTCTTATACACATACTCCTTGTTTTCCATGGTAGAACATGTGAAGACCCGCACAAGCATCTTAAGGAGTTGTACACAGTATGTACGGGGATGAAGTTGCACGAAGTCATCGAAGGGAAGATAAATCTGAGAGCGTCCCCTTTCTCCCTGAAAGACCAGGCTAAAGACTGGCTCTATTTCCTCTTGATCAGTGTTGCAAAGCGAGTCACGATTTACCTTGAATTAGCACTTTAGTTAATTTATGAGTTCCTAATTTATTTTCCCTTGCTTTTAATTCCCTTGCATGTTTCTAAATTCAGCTCGTTTTAATTCTCGGATGATTTTATTTTTTGTAATTTTGAATTTTTTGCATGAAAACTCCCCCTAATCGATTTGTTTTAAATCTTAAAAAGAAAATTAAATAACCAAAGTGCCACCTCCCTGAGTTCGACTCGGCCACTTCTTACTACAAATTAGTAGTTGGTTTATAAATTTATTTGGCGAGTGTGACGAGCTTTGCCACTCAGGATCAGGATCACAAAGGCGAGGCCCTTTACACATGTACCAAACCTAACATGCAAAACACTAGTATAAAATTGGGGTTTAATGACGGGCATTGCCCGTCATTATAGGGAAAAGAGGACGGACAGGCGTCCGTCATCAATACGCGTGTCATTATAGCCTACGATGACGGGCATTGCCCATCATTAAAATACACTAGTCATCGTAGGCTATAATGACGGGCGCTTTTAATGACGGGCAATGTATGACATTAAAACTCACTGCCCGACATTAAAAGCTGAAGTGTGTTGTGGGCAATGTATGTTATGATGACGGGGGGCATATAATGACGGGCATTGCCCGTCATTAAACATTGAAGTGTGCTGTGGGAAATGATGTTACGATGACAAGCACCATATAATGATGGGCATGGTAGTCATGTAAGGTATATGGATGACGGTCAAGAACAGTCATTAAAAGAATTTACATATATCACACCAACTTTTAATGTCGGTCATTGTATGATATTAAAAGCCCATGTCCAATGTTATATGTGCGTCATGAAATGTCCGTCATTAAATATCCATTTTGAAAGATTTAATGACAGACAATGCCCGTCATCATTTTGTTCATAATTTAATAAAAAAAATTGTTGGTTGCCCTGGTGGCTAACCAACAATATTTATCCTTTCATCAAACCTCTGCACAAAATACAATTTTATTTGTATGTTATAACTCAACAAAGATAAGACTTACTCCAAACACAACAATCAACTTATTCACTACAAAGATTTTATAGTACCTATGTACAAAATCTAAATTTATTATATAAAAGGTTATTGATCTAATTTGCTAAAATTTAACAAAACTAACCTAAAATAAATTAAAACGCTTAAGAAGATTCTTTAATATTCATTCACTAAAACTGAATCAAACCAATAAGTGAAAATTTTGGCATGACCTCTACTAAAACGACCAAAATCCAAACTGAAATAATGCACATATAATTCACTTCTATATCATAATGCACTAATACACTAAAATAAAACTAAGTAATATACCTAATTCACTAAGAAAATTATTTAGCATTCATTTACCAAAACTGAATCAAACCTAGTGAAAATTTTGGCTTGACCTATTAAAACAACCAAAAACTAACCTGATAATGCAATTCACTTCTATATTATACACATATATGGGATCACCCATCCCTTCAATAACTACATTCAACAAGATCTAACAACAATTTCGAAAGAATGGATATGTACATCTAAACAACAACTTTCTTTATACATGCAATTTACACAACAAACAATGGAACCATAGTTGTTCTTTTTAAAATTTATCAAAAACTGAAAATTTTCCCATGACTTCAACTAAAATAATCTAAAACTAACAAGATACAACCCTATTTCAGAAGAATACATATGTACATCTAAACAACAAATAATGGGACCACCCGTCCCTCCACAAACTACATTTTCTCCACTAACTACAGCCAACAAGATCCAACACTAGTTTCAGAAGAATGCATATGTACATCTAAATAACAAACAATGGGATTACCCATCCTTCCACAAACTACATTTCTTCTACCAACTACAGCCAACATGATCTAGTATTAGTTTCAGAAGAATGCATATGTACATCTAAACAACAAACAATGGGACCACCCGTCCCTCTACAAACTACATTTCCTCTACCGACTACAGCCAACAAGATCCAGTACTAGTTTCAAAAGAATACATATGTACATCTAAACAAAAAACAATGGGACCACTCGTCCCTCCATAAATTACATGTAACAATATCCAAATGTACACACTTCTAGTATATTTATAAACAAATATTTTCATTCTACATCTAACAAGACAGAAAGTAAATCTACTACTTACATCAAATGTACAAAATTAACGAATCCACAAATATTTCTACACAAATCTTCCAACAAAATCTGTCCATTCTATTCGAATCTCGTTAATTTCTTCTTGTTTATATCCACTTTTGCTGTTAGCTACAAAGAAAAATAAATATACATATAACATAATAATAAATCATTTATTTATAATCACTTAAAAGATAAAGGAATAATATGTACAAGGTTACTTATGAAGATACTAGAGTTGTGCACTATTTCTCGTATATACTTTTGCACATAGTATCCACCTCTATAGAACCCAATTGGCGGGGGCACTACATGTAAAATAATTGAAAAACAACATACTTGCGTTATACATATAAGATTTCTTTCCAAAGAGTTCAAATAAAGAATATAATCGATGTAAATTTACCTTTACAAGTTTCCAAATTATATTAGAGCGATATTGTGGGAGTGAGAGTTTAGCTTGCCATATTCTCAACCATCTAAATAATTTGAAACATTAGAATAATATAAATGTAGAAATTAACAAATATAAAAGTTTAAAACACTTACGTATTTATGGTTCCTTGAAAACTTTCTTCGATCTTACTAGGTAAAGAGTTCAATACATAAACAATATTCTCTCGCAGATGGATAACGATCAACATCCAATGATAACTATTAGCAATGAATATTCTAATATCATTGTTTAAGAATAAAAAAAAAACTATAATTAAGTTAAAGTAATTTAAATTGTCATTACTTACCCAGTATTATATGGGATGAGTACTAGTTAATCCAAATCCAAATTAACCATGTCTAACCTGTTGGCTAGATTTCTGCAACGAGTTTCTTGACACTTCATGTAATTTGAAATGGTTATTTGATCAACTAACATGAACTTAATGATTATTTCGTAGTCACATATAGTCCAAAGATACCTAAAGAAAATTAAAATTATCATAAAATATTAAAAAATGCAGTCCATAAATCAAAAAATGTAATAGATTTTGTATACTTACGCAATGTATGTGACTATACATGAATACCCTATCTCCACCATCCCACAATAATGCATGATGTCGTCACGATGTAGATAAATTGCTTTCTCCTTTCTGAAAATGTGCTCGCTCAAGTTGATATGAATTGTATCGCCCTCTTGCATAGAGAGCATAGCATATCGATTCAAGAGCTTGATAGTAATGTGGACATTCGTGTAGTTAGAAGATTGTAAAACAAGGACATTGACAGAAACATCTTTCTTAGGTTTGACCGAAGAAGGAACCTATCACAAACAAAATTGAAATTATAAACGAAGAATAACAAAAACATTTAAGTTGGCAAAAGACATACCTTTTTAGCCATATTAAGAATTTCAAGTTCACGAGGCCGTGCCATGAAGTTACCCATCGCTTGACTTAAAGTTTCTATTTCTCCCATTAAAGGAATGGGTATGGTAACATCTTCGCCCATGATCATATCTACCACCACTCTAACATTATCGGCTCCTAGTGGAACTCCATGAATAGTTGAAAATTGAACATCAGACTCATACATTGTGCCTACAGCAACAATGTTATCCACTGATCCTATAGCCAAGTGGCATGGTGTTCCCTTCAAAAATTTAGAAGGAAGAAGTTAAGTGTCATGCCCTATGGTTAAGTTCCACAATATAAATAAAAGTTACCTCTAAAATTTATTCTGCTCGTCAATGACCTATTTTCCTTTTGACTTTGTATTTGAAACATTACTTTCTACACTTGAACCCTTCTTTGTTTGCGAGCCTTGAGTCGCACCTTTGTTGCCAGAATCTTCACCCAGTTTCGATTTTCCTCTAATGACATTGAAGTAAAATGGTGGTTTAACAAACTTACCCACTCCCCTAACACACCCCCTGTGTTCTGGCATGCCCAGTGCTTTGATCAAAATATCTTTACCTTGATGTGCCATAACTAACTCGTTCTGTCACAACCATTTAGATAAACACATCTCAATCATCAAAGTAACACATAATCATATAACATTTAATCTAAGAATTATATCTACATCTTCTTAAAATAAAATATATAATCTTACAATTCGATTAACATATTGTTTAGGCCCCGTTTGATAACCATTTTATTTTTGGTTTTTGGTTTTTGAAAATTAAGCCTATAAATACTACTCACATCCATGGATCTACTTGTTTTGTTATCTACCTTTTACCTATGTTTTCAAAAATCAAGCCATGTTTTGAAAACTAAAAAAAGTAGTTTTCAAAAACTTGTTTTTGTTTTTTGAATTTGGCTAAGAATTCAAATGTCTCCTAAAGGGAGATGAAAACTATTGCACAGAAATTTGGAGAAAACAAGCTTGATTTTCAAAAACCAAAAACAAAAAACCAAATGGTTATCAAGCGGGGCCTTAGTGTCTTCATCGAAGTATTCATTATTCTTTCCTTTTCGTGCTTCCTTCCATAAAGTTGCACGATTGGAAGGATCATCTGACAATTCCTATATGAACATACACATTATTAATTCTCATCAACATACAATCATAAGAAATAATTTAATTAACATTATTCACTAGTTCTTCAGCCAAGTTTGCGTGTCCCTTAAGAGCGATATGATGATTATATATTTTTCCCTTCGTTCTTTATGGACACGACTAAGTGCCTATATTACATAAGACAATTGATTTAAATCTTTGAAACAATTTCACTAATATTTAAAAACATATTAGTATAATGTAGTTACCTCCCACTCTTTAGATATTCTTGCATTAACAAATGTCTCCAATTGTTCTTGATCAATGTGTGAATACTTTTCAGGAGGACTTTTCAATAAAGATGTGGTTCATCTTTGTATGGAAGTATGTACTTCTAAGTCAATGTATATCTAAATGTTCGAAACTTCGTTGACGCCGATTGAAGAATAACACGTTTGGACCCAGAGTCCACCACAAACGACATCTGCATAGGAAAAATCACTATAAAAAATTAATTACATCTACATTATAAAAAAATGTTTTCCTTAAAATTAATTAATTCTTACCTCTACACAATCAAAAAAAATTTCTTTCAATTCAAGTGGATTCTCTATCCAATTGTTGTAGATCAATGAAATTTGTTGTCTAACACAAACTCTGATATAGCTTTGCATTTTATTTGCATTCTCACCTATAGCCTAACCTTATTTATTCTATTGGATGACTAAGTGTTCTCCAGTATTTCTTATGCGTGCCAATTCACGCATAGTAGTGAGGCCTCATCGAGCAGTCTGTTTAGCCTCCATATGAATAGAAACATTTACTCCGTCATCACTGCTGCTACTCGAATCACTCATTGTAACAATCTGCAACAAAAAAATATCATAAAATACAACATAAGATATAATAACTCGTAAGATACATTAACTCATAACAATGTGACTAAATTACTAAATGACATACGATATTTAATACATTATTTATGTTGGGACTTATGCCCTAAAGCCTCGTAATTAATTATTTTATTTGTAATATAATTTTATCCATTATATGAAAAATCCAAGATTATTAATGTAATCTTGAACAGTATGTAGTTGACATACGAAAGGATCATGTTCAAGAAATAACCTAAAGGGTCATAATATATAGATAAGGTTGGATGTCTTATCATGGTAACACTATTTATGCGACCCACTTTGTAATAGTTACAGATGACTTGATCCAAATCGTAAATGTGGAGACATGTGAGTGGGGGTATCTTATAAAATGAGTTTGTTTGACTGAACCACGAAATATTTAATCTCTCTTTATAAATCCGTTAATTGAGAAGATTAATATTTCATCAGGATGATTATATGCTACTCGATCTTAATCTCGAGTGAGTTATGAACTCCTACCTGTGAGGGTTTGTCCTTTGATTTGCATGGGTGAGAGTGACTTTTGTAGCCGATTCAATATGCCTACCATTGTGGGGACTTGACCAAATAGGGAGCTGGGAACATAATCTCACAATATGGAATTCACTCCTTCCCATATAGGGTAAGTAGATGAGTAGTTCCCTTAATAGCTGATTTCGGGACTTGAACAATGGGGCCCACCCTCTCACTGGCCCGAGAGGGACTTAGTTTATAATTAGATTATAAACAGATTGTTCATTAGAGGATCAGTGGTACTTAAGGTGCAAGATATAATTACAGGGGTAAAACAGACTTTTGACCCAGTTGTAATTACGAACAACTCGTGAAGGGGCGACTTGCATGTAGTGATTATATCTATGGATACAACTTGTCCTACAGTTCATAAGAGTGCAACTCTAAGTCTATAGTAGAGTGATCTATAGTTAATGAATGAAAATTAATTAATTAAAGAGTTTAATTAATTGATTTTGTATTATTGGAGCTTATAATCAGTAGGTCCATAAGGTCCCCTTGCTAGCTCATAGTAATACTAAAAGATCAATTTAGTAGTTGAAAGAAAAATTTGAAATGTTCAAATTAATATTTAATATATTAGATATATTAAATATATAAGAGGAAAATATATTGAAAAATATATTTATTGTATTTGATACATTAAATATTAAAATAATTAATGTATATTAGATACATTAAATAAAAGAATTTATAGAATTTGAATAAGATTCAAATAAATAAATATCGTAGGAGATTTGAATGAGATTCAAATAAATATAAGATATATTTTAATATATTAGATATTAAAATATAATATTTTAATTATGGCAAAGATTTTCGCTTCGTATTTATAAATAGGACCCTTGGGTTGAGCTATTAGACACAACACATATCTCCTCAATAGAGAATTAGAGAATTCTCTCTAGACCTCTTCCTCTCAAATCCCTTATGAATTTTCTTTTAAGAGGCTCCGACAAGCTTTGGTCCTGTGTTCGAGTCATAGCTAGGAAGACTTTATGGAGGAGATAAAGACATACCAGAAATATCTCCATATTTACTCCAAGTAAATTTACTTAATATTATTTTTTAGTTTAATTTTAAATAAAATCAAAGACAATCCAATGCTTTCGTTGCATAGTGAAACGTTCATTCCTTCAATTTATTAATCCATGTACCCTCACAATCATTTCTAAGATATGTAAATGACATTTCGTCGATTTCATGAGATACGTCAATAATAGGCATTGTTTCTAAGACCCCATATCCACAATCTTGAACAATATTTACCATTCCATCTTCGTAAAAATCATCTTCAACTATTCTTGGAGGAGGGGCTAAAACCACTGACCATCGAGGATCAAGAGGATCTTTCACGTAGAATACTTGTTTGGCTTGAGAGGCTAAAATAAATGAGTTTGATTTATGTTCAATGCGATTAAGGTCTACAATTATAAACCCAAGCTCGTCTATTTTAGCTCAATTATTATTCTCAACCCAGTCACATTTTAATAAAATAAAAGTTAATTTATGGTAATCAAGCTCCCATATTTCCTATATTACACCATAATAGGTCATGTCCACATAATAGGATTTTTGTCTTTAGCACTGGAAACTTGCATTATAATGATTCCACTGTTTTGGACATTCCTAATATCATCGTGTTTCTTCGTATGATAATGAATACCATTAACCACATAACCACTATATGTGGCCACATTTGGACGAGGCCTATGAGTTATCCATCTTAAAGAAGATGATATGGAGTTGTTTGGCACCTCGAGAGAAAGTTTAACCTGAAATTAAGTTTTTAAATTAAGTTGGAATTAACATTACACCCACTCATTAAAAAGTATGGCTTTCAAGATTACCCGATCACACAACCAACTGCTAAATGTGTGATTATGCTCATCTTGAAGCCACTTTTTGTTTTTGGATATACTGGGATTGAGTTTAGATAAAGTTTCCATGTGTTGCCTACTGAATTCATGTAATATATGAAAATGTCAAAGTTATTAGATCATCAAATAATTAGAAAATTACGTGAAAGGTTTGAGATTTGCATACTCTACTTATGGAAGCACGTCATTTGCATTTTGAAGAATATAATGATGAGCTTGATCCAATTGTTCCTTACTGGGATTGATATACCGAGCAACAAACAATGGTTTATCAATATCTGAATTCTCTTTCCTTTTCGATGGGTGTAACCCAATAGACTCAATTATAGAGAGAAATTCAGAACAAAACTCTACAGCCTCCTCTACAATATAATTTTCTCCAATGCATCATTCTGGTTGATTTCTATTTCGCACATAACCGTTTATGACTTTCATATTGAAGGGAATAATCGAATTAAACCCATAGCGGAAGCGTTGGAATTGACTTTGATTTTATTTTAGAATTAAACAAAAAAAAATTTTAGACTAAGTAACACATATCTTTGAGATAAATATGGAGATATTTCTAGCAGATCTTTATCTCCTCCATAAAATCTTCCTGGCTATGACTTGAACACAAGACCAAGGCTTGTGGGAGCCTCTTGAAGGAAAATCCACAAAGGATTAGAAAGGAAGAGGTCTAGAGAGAATTCTCTAATTCTCTCTATTAAAGAGATGTGTGTTATCTATAATGGCTCAACCCAAGGGTCCTATTTATAGAGACCAAGGGCAAATCTTTGTCATAATTAAAATATTATATTTTAATATCTAATATATTAAAATATATTTTATACTTATTTGAATCTCATTCAAATCTCCTACGATATTTATTTATTTGAATCTTATTCGAATTTTATAAATATCTTTTGTTTAATGTATCTAATATACATTAATTATTTTAATATTTAATATATCAAATACAATAAATATATTTTTCTCTTTTATATTAAATATATATAATATATTAAATATTAATTTGAACATTTCAAATTTTAATATTTAATGTATCAAATACAAAAAATATATTTTCCTCTTTTATATTTAATATATCTAATATATTAAATATTAATTTGAACATTTCAAAATTTTCTTTCAATTAAATTGATCTTTTAGTATTACTATGAGCTAGCAAGAGAACTTTATGGACCTACAGATTATAAACTCCAATGATACAAAATCAATTAATTAAACTCTTTAATTAATTTTCATTCATTAACTATAGGTCACTCTACTATAGACTTAGAGTTGCACTCTTATGAACTGTAGAACAAGTTATGTCCATAGATATAATCACTACATGCAAGTCGCTCCTTCACGTGTTGTTCGTAATTACAGTTGGGTCAAAAGTCTGTTTTACCCCTGTAATTACATCTTGCACCTTAAGTACCACTGATCCTCTAATGAACAATCTGTTTATAATCTAATTATAATCTAAGTCCCTCTCGGGCCAGTGAGAGAGACCCCATTGTTCAAGTCCCGAAATTAGCTATTAAGGGAACTACTCATCTACTTACCCTATATGGGAAGGAGTGAATTTCATATTGTGAGATTATGTTCCCAGCTCCCTATTTGGTCAAGTCCCCAAAATGGTAGGCATATTGAATCGGCTACAAAAGCCACTCTCTCCCATGCAAATCAAAGGACAAGCCCTCACAGGCAGGAGTTCATAACTCACTCAAGATTAAGATTGAGTCGCATATAATCATCCTGATGAAATATTAATCTTCTCAATTAACGGATTTATAAAGAGAGATTAAATATTTCGTGCTTCAGTCTTATACAAACTCATTTTATAAGGTACCCCCACTCACATGTCTCCACAATTTCTATTTGGATCAAATCATCTGTAACTATTACAAAGTGGGTCGTATAAATAGTGTTACCATGATAAGACATCCCTTATCTATATACTATGACCCTTTAGGTTATTTCTTGAACATGATCATTTCGTATGTCAACAACATACTGTTCAAGATTACATTAATAATCTTGAATTTTTCATATAATGGATAAAATTATATTGCAAATAAAATAATAAAAATTATTATTAATTATTAAATAAATCATTAATTACGAGGCTTTAGGGCATAAGTCCCAACAATCTCCCACTTGCACTAAAGCTGACAAGGCATGTATCTCCTAGGGCATACTATATATCCAACATGTTCTCCCACTTGCCCTAGCAAAGATGAGACATGTCTCGTAATCTTAGACATTCTAAGTGACCCTGAAACACTTTAGCCTGGAGAATCCCTTTATATAGATCCAAAGGACTATCATTAAAATCCATCTTGGTCACTACCATGATGCTTTTTCTCTCTCGATATGATTTCATATACATTGGTGTTTTCTAATTTCTTTAATATTAGTCTTTGCGCCACTATTATCATAATAAAGATGATAGACTAAATCATATTTGAAACACCTTTCAGATCTTCAAGGAATTATTTGAGTCATACAAGTCCTTTTGTTGCTTCAGAAGCAAAACAATTTAACTTGTATACCATACTCAACCACTTAGGGTAAAATTTATCTATACATAGATTTCCTAAATCTTTGTAAGAACCAGTGTATCTTGTAAAGATCAAATCTTTAACTCCATACACAAAAATTTCTCATTATCCATAGATAATTTGAGAAAGTTTTTAATTTTCTACTCAATGGTCATACCATTCGTTTAACTGATATACGCTAACCAATTGTATATTTAACGTTCAGTCTTATTTATGCATATCATATACTCTCAACATTTGAGGTGTCTTAGGATACTATTCCTTAGATATAAATATCAAATATTTGGCAACAATTTTGTTAATATAAGATATTTGAGACAAAGTTAACATTTTGTCCTTAAAATCTCCATTTTGGACATGTAAAATATACCGAGTCATTCCAGCTCACTCATTCGTAATTGGTTACTTAGTCAACTTTTTATGTTAGAGAGACATCTTACATCATTCATAATGAGTAAAATATCATCAACATAAAACATGAGAAAAATCTACTAAGCAATTAATGATTTTCTTGTCTATAGAAGCTTCATTAATATTTATCTAAAGTCATAGATTTTGATACTTTTATCAAACCTTATATTCAAAGACCTAATGGTATAATTCATTTCATAAATGAACCTTTATTATTTTGCAAATCTTTATTCTTTTGATCTTTGAAAATAAACCTCTCTGATTGATTTGTATAGATGCATTATCTAAGATTCCCTTTCATAAAAGAATTCTAAACATTCATTTTCATATCAATTTGCCATAATGAATTAAATAATGCTTACAGAATTTTGTATGGCAACAAGTGAGAAAGTTTACTCGCAGTCTACTTTCTCCTATTAGGTTTAATCCTTTGTCATTAGTCTCACTTTGAGGACAATAAGCCTTCAACTTTTTCATCTAATATGATAATTTTGGCTTCAATTAAGTCCTTGTAAAGGTTGAGTCATCTCATAACTCTCCCACTACAATGATGCTTATCCAATTCATGACTAGAATCCATTTGACTTTCAAATATAATTAAATTGTTAACAACTTTTGTTAACTATTTAGTGGTTTCACTTGGAACAAATTTATTAACACTACTCTCCTTATTAAAGGTGTGTAGTCTTTTATTGGACATTTCTTATAAAAATGATATTTGTCATACATATTCCTTATTCATTTTGAGAATAGATAAAAGACCATTTTGTACTCCTTATGGGTGACCTACACTTAGGCTTATCTTTGAACATATATATTCCAGTTATGTTTAGGTTTGTTTCAGCATGTAAGCTTAACATCCCTAAATGATGAGTGTTGCAAAGCAACTTTACTACTCTTCTATAATCCCAAAATTATTTCGTAGACACTTTTGGAGGGATCCTAACCAGAGTTTTGTAATGACATGTAACTTACTATTGATGTGACCATGTCCAACAAGGTTTTGTTTCTCCTCTTGCAGTACAATTTCACATAAATGTAATTGGTATTTATAATAATTGAGATAAAAACCTATTTTCTATCAACTAGTCTTAGTACATAAGATTTTTGTACTTTACACTATGATCTGATCATAATATCTTGATAGATTTACTTAATCGATTTTCAACTTTAGCCTTAATTTTCTTGAACTTTTCAAAAAATTTAGACTTATGTTGTATTAGGTAAAGATAATTGTAGTTGAATGGTCATCAACTAGAATGCTGAAATATTCATGATTTTATTTGACTTTTACATTCGCCAGACCACTTGGGCCAAAATGTATAAGCCCAAAGTATTCTTTGGCCTTGTAGCCATATCCAATAAAGGCCCAGTGATTATCTTGCATGAAAGGTAAAATCTACAGACAAGTAAAGTAATTAACTCTAACTTTTAGAGAATTACCTTTTATTAGTCTTTTCATTCGATTCAAGTTGATGTTAATCAACCTAAAATGCCAAAGTGAAGTATCATCTTCTAGGAGAAAACAAAATGTCTTTCTATTATAGATTCTATAATCCTGAATATCTCAATATTTTGTAGTATAGTACATGTTAACATTTTAACATATATAAATTGTTCTTATTTTAAGCGGAATATATGTTCAAACAATTTTGAAAACATAAACTTTAATACTTCAAAATAGCTCATACTATATGACCTTTTTAGTAATAAAGTTTTAGAAATTTAATTTCTCTTGTGGTAATAAAACAGCACATACAATATTAAGTAACAATTATCCTTTAATGACATTTTAATGTCTCTCACTACACTAATTGAGATTATATTGACTGATGCCAACCTGTAGAAACTATTCACATGTGAAGTATTTTCCAAGAATTACATATTAAATGTAATAAAGAATAAATCTTGATAATAGATCTTATATCGATTATCTAGGTGGCATTATTTATATTCTACCAAAATTTAATAAATCAAATTTACTTTCATTTATATTTTTCTTTTCAGAGAGATATTTCAAAAATTCCTCTCACTATGACTGTTCGGGCTAATTTAGAATAATAAAATTAAACCTATAGCGTAAGCGTTGGAATCAACTTTGATTTTATGTTAGAATAAAATTAAAATAATTTAGGCTAAGCAAAACATACATTGAAAATAATATGAAGAACATTTTGACGGGTCTTTTTCTCCTTGTACTCCAACTTCAAAACTTGCACAAACTCTTCCTCGCTATGACTCGAACAAAGGACTAAAGAGATTTGTGAGAACCTTCTTGAAAATAGAGAGAGGGAATAAGAGGAGAATTTCAAGAGTTCTTTTCTCTTTGTATAGAATGCACACAAGGGCTCACCCCTAGGGTCCTATTTATAGTGGTCAAGGGAAAATAATTAAATAATATATTTTGATATCTAATATATTAAAATATATTTATCTAACTAGTTTGAATCTTATTCAAGCCTTTCCAAATTCTCCTACGACATATAGTTCCTTATTCGAGTTAATTCAAATTTAATAAATATCTTTTCTTTAATGTATCTTAATACATTAATAATTTCTTTGGTATTTAATGTATCATATACAATAAATATGTTTTCCCTTATTTAATATATCAAAATATATTAAATTTTAATTTTGAACATTTCAAAATTTTCTCTCAACAAAATTGATCCCTATTTGTTCATGATTTAGCAAAGGGACCTTATGGACCTATACATTATAAGCTTCAATGATACAAAATCAATTAATTAAATTATTTAATTAATTAATTTTCATTCATTAACTATAGGTCATTCCACTATAGACCTAGAGTTGCATTCTTATGCACTGTATGACAAGTTGTGTCCATCAATATAATCACTACATGCAAGTCGATCCTTCACGAGTTGTTCGTAATTCCAACTAGGTAAAAAATCTGTTTTACCCCTGTCATTACATCTTGCACCTTAAGTACCATTGATCCTCTAATGAACAATTTGTTTATGATCCAACCATAAACTAAGTCCCTCTCGGGCCAGTGAGAGGGTGGGGCCCCATTGTTCAAGTCCCGAAATCAGCACTTAAGAGAACAACTCATCTACTTACCCTATAAGGGAATGATTGTATTCCATCTTGTGAGATTATGTTCCTAGCTCCCTATTTGGTCAAGTCTCGAAAATGGGAGGCATATTGAATCAGCCACAAAAGCCACTATCACCCATGTAAATCAAAGGACAAGCCCTCAAAGGAAGGAGTTCATAACTAACTCAAGATTAAGATCGAGTTGCATATAATCATCCTGATGAAATATTAATCTTCTCAATTAATAGATTTATAAAAAGAGATTAAATATTTTATGGCTTAGTCTTACACAAACTCATTGTATAAGATACCCCCACTCACATGTCTCCACATGAACGATTTAGATCAAATCATTTGTAACTATTACAAAGTGGGTTGTATCAATAGTGTTACCAGGATAAGGCACCCAACCTTATCCATATACTATGATCCTTTAGGTTATTTCTTGAACATGATCCTCTCGTATGTCAACCACATGTTGTTCAAGATTACACTAATAACCTTGAATTTTTCATATAATGGATAATATTATATTGCAAATAAAATAATCAAAATTATTATTAATTTTTTAATAAATCATTAATTACGAGGATTTAAGGCATGAATCCCAACAATAACTTGGTTGATTGGTGGGTTGTGTATCAACGGATTGATACTAACAGAAGAGGAGCCCACGAAGAAAGTCAATAGATTAATTGACAATCGTATTATGCGACGATTACTCAAAGGCTCCCTTCATCGATCGTCTCTCATCCCAAAACCCCAGAAATCCAAGGATGAGGCAAGTCTCTTGTGCGGCCAAATCCAAATAAGAAAAGCTAGGAGAAAGTTTCATCCTCCAGAATAGACAAAGAGTAAGCACCTCTGTATCTAGATCTTTTGTGGCCACCATCACTTGAGTAGACTGAGAATGACCACAGCCCTCCACCGCCTCCTGAAAATATAGAAGACAAGTTTGCACTTGCAACATTCATTTATCAACTGCAATTTGATACATCACTGCTAACTGACACTGCAATTGATAATACATCCAAGCAATGTTTTGCCACCACCACCTCTGCCACCATCTAGGTAGGCTTTTATTCCTCAACCAACTGCTCAATTTGTGGATCCTCCACCACCTTTGCCGCAAGTCCAAGATGAAACATTTTGCCTTTTCCACCACATGATAGTTTAAAAGTAGTTTGAGACTTGAACGTTCTTTTATCAATCATGCTACAGCGTAGGAGAGTCTTCATTATAGCCATTTTCACAACATACTTTTCCACAAGTTAATTGCGATAGCTGTTGGTTTTGTTGATGTGGTTGAGTTAACATTTGATGAAGTGGTTTGGTAAATGAGGAGTGCAGTACTGCAACTAATGATGTGCAACCTCGAGCTTGTTGTGTAGTGATATGAGCGACTTGTACAATTTTATAGAGAGTGTGACAAAGCTATTCGGAGGTTCGGTTTGTAGGCTTTCGAAAAATTTTCCCAGATGTTAGAGGAGCTACTTCAGCCTTTCGTATTTCCAAACTTTGAGGAAAAATCTGTTGAAGAAACAAGATGATAGTCCTGTTGAGTGAACGCAGTGTTCTTTCCATTACATCTTTTCTTGCTACTCTTTTCTCTTGCTGTTTGGAACTGCATTCAAATTCTGAGTTTTAATGATAAATCTTTATCGCATATTTTCTATTCGCTTTATTATGCTTATTTGTTTATTGTCATTTTTTCCTATATCTTGGCATTAACTGATATAAATGTGATGTTTCTACATAGTTATCTTTATCAAGTCTTATGAAAGTTATCTTCAGTTGCCTTGTTGTTGGTTTAAGTTAGAAACCTATGATGAGACTATGAATTTACCTTTTTTACTTTAGTTTCTTTTATTCTCTATTCCCTTCACCTTTCAAGCCAATAAATGTTTACCTCTTCTATATCATTTCAATAGGAACTAGTTTATCATTGAGCCTTAACCTTCGCGGAACCTTTGCGATAGGTTTGTGTCACCGCATTCCTTGCATCCTTAGTATTCCAAGAATGACTATTACTCATCTGTAAGTTTGGGGGAACACCAATGAGAACATTGTTGTATTTAAGTTTGGGAGAAGGAATTGCCTTGCGTCAATTAGTACTTTAAGCTGTTTTATTAAAACTTGTATCATGTTATCATTTATAAGCAAGTGTTGCATCAAATATATAAAATACTTTGCTTCTAACGCAATCTTGAGTAACTAGGGGCATTCATGACACCCATCATTTGCCTTTGCATGAAACGATTGTTGATAGCATGCATAAATGTACTATTTCTAGACTTAATTTTATGCTAGTTTTTCTATGATTGTGTCCTTTCATATATTTTTATGTATATTTTGTAGAAATCGAGAAATTGGAGCAAAATCGGAGCATTGAGGAGTATTTGGAGAAAAAAAAAACTATATTTGAGGATCCAAGTGTTGAGAGTATAGTGTTGCAATGCCAAATCAGCCGCCATTCAACCTTGGAGTGCAGCAGGCATAGCGTTGCAACGCTATTTGTAGTGTTGCAACACACCACGATTTGTAAAAAAGGAACAGCGTTGCAATGCTGCCCACTGTCTATAAATAGGAAGTTTGTGTTTCATGCAAAGGGGGGCCGTTTTGAGAGACCAAAAACCCTAAACTCAATTCCAACACTGTTTAAGGACCTAGAGGAGACCTTTGGAGAGCCAAGGAAGAGATTCAAAGCTCAAGATCATGGACATCACGTTGGGAACGAGTGTTGGCATGCGACCTCAATTTATTCTTTATTTCCTTTCCTTCTCTTTTGAATTCAGGAGTTTTTGTGGGTTGTACTTATGTTGTAAATTTGTGTTTAGACCCTTGCTTGTTTGTAGTTGTTGAACTTTGGTTCACTTTTAATTTAGTTTATACATTGACGTCTTTTATGCATCTCTCTATATTGTCTTAACCTTTGGCCATGGTTTTGCATATTTCTTGAGAGAGTAAGTTTAGTTGTAGAACACTAGAGGCATGAAATCTATTACACGAGAGTGAGTAGATTAATTTTAAAAGCCTTAAGAGAATAACTTAATGCCATGTTTAGTGATAGAAATAGACTGAGAGGTTGATTTGTTGCCATGCATGAGTTCAATTGGGCTTGAGATAGTCAATTGATTGTTTATAAATTCTTGGCTTAAGATTGTTAGTATAAAATTAAGTTATTAATCAATTCAAGTTGGGCTTAAAGTAATCAACCATGCATGCTTCTCAAAATTGGACTCCAAAGCATGTACATATTAGTTTAGATTTTATTTGTCTTTTTGATCACTCTAAAATTTTGTTTCTCTAAATAAAATTGGGCATAATTAATTGTGGTACTTAATTAATCTAAGAACTTTAATCCCTATTATCGACCCTGACCACTATTACTGCAAATTTTTAGAGGTCCGGTTTATAAATTTTCATTTGATAGGGCCTTCGACAAGCCCTCTTATCAGTTGTACGATATGAGTATGCAGTAGCAATCCTTTATGGGATCTTACCCATAGTTGAATATCATCATCACCAATTTTGATAAGTCAAAACGAAGGTAATACAACCAAGATTGGGTACTTCTAAAAACAAAGAGATAATTTTTTCAAATGCACTTTGGCAAATCCCTTAGTCAATCTGGTTGCATTGAATAAGGTAACCTAGCCTTGAGCATGTGGTTGCATTGAATAAGGTAATATACAAGACTTGTTGATGCTGAAATCCCAACTTTCGCCTCTAAATTCATGCTCTCAAGCCTTGAGATTAGCTCCCAAATACCTCTAATCAGCATCTATAGGTCCCAAAAAGATAGGGAATCGAAAATAGGCATCTAAATCCTTAAATGGCTTCCCTTAATTCGGAAAGAAAAAGAAGAATTTAAAGGCTGCAGCCGTGACAACGTTGCAACGCTATGGACAACATTGCATCGCTATCCAAAATGACATCGTTCACTTGAAAGCATAGCTACAGCGTTGCAACACTATTAGTAGCATTTCAACGCTTCAAACAGACAACATCATCCCAACGCTTTTCTAGCATTGCAATGCCACATGGCAGCATTACAACGCTAGCTCTCAGGTTTACACATCAATTTGTGGTGTTGCAACGCCATTTCAAGTGTTGCAACGCCGTCCTATTGGCCATAACAGCTTGTGCAACATCTCTTCTTGTCCTTAGCTCTTCCAAAAGCTCTAAAATAGCCTATGGTCAATATAATGCTCCAAAATTCACATTTCCACTCTTAATTGCTCGGATTCCTGAAATTAACAAATAATCAACATAAAAGCTCACATTTATAGCATAAAACTAGCTTAATAAGGCATAAATATAGCACTAATTTAGTTATATCAAAAACCTTCAAATGAATGTGTAACAATAAACCTAAGAGATAGCACACGTTTGCCTTAAAGAAAGACATCTATATATAGTAATCAAGACAACCTCGAGACACTAAGGGTAGCATTGAGATGCTGCCCTCGTTAAATAAGGAATAAATTGTTCCATATCGAGTAGTGTCTCGACGCTACCAGCATCAAGCATGGCCTCCTTCCAGTGTCGAGCAAGCCTTCACTTGGTGCTTTGAACTGTCATCTAGATGTTTGGAGTAGCATATAAATCCTATACCCTCGGGTCTTCAAGCTAATAGCACTAATTTAGTGGTATATTTAGGCCCAATTAATTGTTAGTTTTGTATATAATTGTGAGCTTTTACGGTGATATATTTTTATATTTTAGGAAACATGGCAATTCAGACTAAAGATGATGAATTTGGAGCATCAGGTGATTTGTGGAGCTTAAAAGGACCCAAAATGGAGCTAACTATGGAGAATAGGAGCTTCACAAGTATTTTTGGCCAAGGGGACGACATCTTGATGCTCAAAATAGTGTTGAGACGGTATCCATTATGTTGAAAACTCGAGAGCTAGCGTCTTGACGTTGTCCTGGGGCGTCTCGATGCTAGAGAGGCACGCAGGAAGAATTTCGTGTGGAGCATCTTGACGTTGTCTTCAATGTCGACGCTAAAGACGTGCTCATTAGTTAAACAGTGCATTCAACGTTGTGCCTAGTGTCTCGATGTTGTATCAAGGCTTGCTTTATATTCATTGTTTTGGGACTAATTTTGGACGAACTTTTAGGGTTTTTAGACCCCTTTTACAAAAACTCAGAAAATTGGGATAGCTGGGGGCTTTTGGAGGCTGTTCAGTGAAGGTTCGAGGCTTGAGATCATGGAGTTTGAGGTGGGAGTCAGGATTGACGTGGTTTTATCCTTTTACCTTTTTTTTTCCATTTTAGTTGCTATAATTGGGTTGTAATGACTGCCATTGGGATTGTTGTTATCATGTTTAGTAGTTAATTTTATTAGTTTGGGGATTAATGTAGCTAATGGATCTTTGTAGTTAGTTAATTGAAGTTTTTTTCATATTTCATCTCATTGCAATAACTTTGTGCTTTGGGTTAATAATGCCTTGAAACTACTGGCCATAGTTTTATTGATTGTTATTTAAACTAAGCTCAATAGAGGAGGTTTAAACTTAGAAAAACAATACATAACAATTAAAATCCTCCTAAGTGACATAGGGACAGCGAAAATTAATTGAGGCTTGTTAATGCTGGGTGAGAATTAATTGATGAGACGAACACGAGATTTAATTAATTACACTCGAGAGTTGGACGAGATCGACCGAGAATTTCATGAAATTAGACTTCTAGGCCTAGTAATTAAATGAGATAATAATATCAACTGTCTAGTTAATTAATTGCAAGATCCAATTAGTGAAATTAATTCTCTAAACGTCTTTAACCCTATTGTTCTCAATCTCTATCTTTCTTTGCATGTTTTAATTACTTTCAATCAAGTGCCATTCGGTTCATTTCTCTAAACATTAATCAATTGAAACTATTTTTGGTACTCAATGAACATAAACAATTCCCTGTGGATACGATACTTGGTATACTCATATCATTTTACTACTTGGGCCCGTACACTTGTGGTAACGCATAGCTGTGCTAGCATCACAAGCTTGGATGAGTATCAGTAGCGTCTCAATGCCTAAAGTGGCGTATAAATGCTTTCCTCTCGGGTCTAGTGACTTAATTTACTTCTTCTCTTGACCAAGATGCTCAGTTTTGGCTTGAATTGCTCCCATTTAATCCTGATAAGGTGGTTAATCTTCTACCTTTAGTTTCATAAATTGACAAGACGTATAGACGTATTCATAAGGAGAAGAAAATCCAAACTGAGATCATGGCCGAGCAGAGAGAAGAGCCTAAGACAACACAGGATTATTTACAGCTGATTTTCACGACAGATCACTCCAAGATAGTGTACACACCTATCCAAGTGACGAATTTTATGCTGAAGACAAGATTGATTCAGATGACTCGTGATAGTACTTTTAGGGGACACCCGACAGAAGATCCACACTCGCATTTGCGTTTATTTTTGGAAATTTGTGGATCGGTAAAAATGAATGGTGTACCTCTTGATTCTATTCGTCTGAGATTATTTCCCTTTTCTTTGTAGGATAAAGCAAAAGATTGATTAGAATCGCTTGTACTGGGGAGTATCACGGCATGGGACGAGCTAGCAAAAGCATTTTTTGACAAAAAATTTTCCACCTGCAAAGACCACTAAATGGTGGATGGAGATCTGGACCTTTAGGCAATTGGATGAAAAACAACTCTACGAGAGTTGGAAGTAGTACTAGGAGATGCTTCGGGAGTGTCCTCAACATGGCTATCTCGACTGGCTCTAGGTATAATTGTTTTATAATGTTTTAGCCAGTGGTACTAGAACTATTCTTGATAATGCTTCAGGAGGAAATTTTATGGCATAAACAGTTGAGGATGCGAAGGCTTTGCTAGCGGAGATGGTAGCTACGAGCCACCAATGGCGTAATAATTGTCCTGTGTCAAAGTCAGTCGTTGGGATTTATGGGATTGATGAGGTTAGTGCACTAAAAGTGTAAATAGCTGCTTTAACTAATGCTATGAACAAACTTTCTATTTTAGGGACTTCTATATCTATTGCTTCTTTAGCAGCAGCGAATGCCATATCGCATGAGGAGCCTACGATGGAACAAGTTTAGTACGTCCAGAAAAGAAGTTATGGATATCAAGGGATCCAAAAATTCAGTACCCACCCACTACCACCTAGGTTTGCAAAATCCCAAAAACTTTCTTATGCTAATACTAAAAATGTTTTGCAACCTCTTCCAGGTTTTGCTGCGTCCTCAAATTAGAAAGAGAAAAAACCAGACTTAGAAGCTATGTTATTAGCAATGTACAAGAAGTTTGCTGATGTAGATGCTAAAGTGGAAGGTGTTATCACCGAGATAAACTCCAACAATAAGCAGGTAACTGACAATGTGAATAGTTAGTATTGTGGACACTCTGAATACTATATTGAGCAGCCATGCTATCAACTTGAAGAATTTGAAGGTTCAAATGGGGCTGATTGCCAATGCTGTTAATGCCCTGCAAAAAGGTAATTTCCAAGTTATACTGAAGCAAACCCGAGGGAGTAGTGTTAGGCGATTACACTGAGAAGCAGGACTCAGTTGAGTGGCCAGAGTAAATGGTGAAAGCTGGAAAGGAGAAGGTTGAGAGTAAAGGGGTTGTGCAGAAAAAACCACATCAGGAAAGCCTTCTAACCCTTATTTTCCTTTGATTTCTGCTAGTTATGTATATCCTCAGAGTAGTAGAGAGAGTTATGAGATGAAAGAATAGAAGAAATTTGAGAAGAAGAGAACAGAGAAGAATGTTGAAGAAAGAAAAGAATCTTTCAAGGAGATGGTTGATGGAAAGCCAAAGGAGTTGGCTACTGAGGAAAAAGTTGAGGCACCCAAGTGTAGAGCAATTGATTGTGGGACACATCTCAGTCCTTTGAGGCAACGTGGTAACACATTTGGTTACAGGGAGCTTCCTTTCCTCATCGCTTTAAAGCTGTTAAATTAGATGAGCAGATGCATTAGCAAACATGCCTAATTATGGAAAATTCTTGAAAGATAGGCTTTCAAAGAAAATAAAATTTGAGGTGACTAAAGTGCTGAGTGTTTCTGAGCATAGCAGCACCATTTTGCAGAAGAACATGCCTTTGAAAAGAAAAGATCCAGGGAGTTTTACTATTTCCTTTACTATAGGCAATGTACATGTAGATAGAGCATTATGTGACTTGAGGGCGAGTATAAATTTAATGCATTTTTCTGTCTACAGGAAGCTTGGTTTGGGGGAAATTCAGCCTACTAGAGTCATTCTACAACTTGTCGACCATTCCATGGCTCATACAAAAGGTATTGTAGAGGACGTATTAGTTCGAGTTAATAAATTTATTTTTCCTGTAGACTTTGTTGTACTGGACATGGAAAAGGACATTGAAGTCCTTATCATACTTGGAAGGCCATTCTTAGCCACTAGTAAGGTTAGGATCAGTGTTCATAAAGGTAAACTCACCTTACGTGTAGATGATGAGAAGGTAATGTTTGACGTTTTTAATTCTATGGATGATTATGATAATGTGCATGCTTGTTATAGGATTGATTATGTTGAACCTAAATCTTCTTCTGAGAAAGTGAGAATAGAGCCTATTGATAGTGTCATGATGGATTCTTATGTGGAGCCAAATGAATTTGATTTTTTTTTCTTCTAGAGATCTATATAAGAACGTGCATGAGGGAGAGCATTTTATAGATGCCATGTTGTTGGATATTGCTGTTGAGAATTATATGCATACTGGAGTGCTCCTTCATGATCAAAAGATTGTTTTGAATGATATTCTTATTCCTTCTTCTCTTGAATCAAAATTTGTTAATGATGTTTTTTGGGTAGATGAGCGTAGGCACCCAAGTTTAGTCTTAATTGATCCTTTCTCTGAGTTAAACTTGAATGTGGTTGAGGATCATAATATGTTAACTAAAGGTGTAGGTGAAGGAGTTGATGGTCAAATATTTTGTTTTGAACCACCTTGAACATGTCTGTGGGAATTTTGTCTAGCTAAAGACATAAAAGAAGCATTTCTTGGGAGGCAACCCATGTGTTTCTAGCTCTTTTTGTTTTTCTCTTCATTTTTAAGTGTTTTAGGTAGTTGATCATTGCTTCTGTTGTTGATCTATGTTTTCAGGAGCTCGTGATCCTAACCATGCTTCCAAAACACCCTTAGTTGATGTTGTTTTAAATCTCAGGGTGAATCTTACTCTATTCAGGGCAGTTTCGTTACCCTTTATTTTCTTGATTGTCTCTATGGTTGCTTAGAAAAATTAGAAAAATTAATACATTGACGACAATGTATAGTTTAAGTGTGGGGTGATGATTGCTTTTTTTTGCGCTTTAAATTTTGGGTTGTATTGAAATATGATGAATTGATTGCTTATGTTGTGATTAGGACAATCGATGATATGGTCTAAATAAGTAATAGTTGGCAATTGTTTGTGAAATCTTAATGCATGATGTGAAGTTGAGTAAATTTTAGATTTTTGCTTTGATTTTCTTACATGTCATAAGCACATTAGCCTTCCTTTTGGATGTCTTGAAGGCCTAAGGTAGCTTTATAGGGTTTGTGTGTCTGTTGTCACCCTGATAGGCATAGGCTTTAGTTTGACGTATGATGGGCAATAATGTGTTACTTAGGGAGAAAAAGTATTTGATTTGCCTGCAAGCAAAAGAAAAGAAAGTGAGCTCAAAAGAAAAAATCATTTTGTGAAAGAAGGAAAAGGAAAAAAGGAGAAAAGAAGAAGAAAAAAAGCTTGTAATATGTTGGAAAGAGTTAAGGATAAAAAGAGCTACCTCTGTCGTGATCAGTTAGGCCACCTATCGAGCGAGTGCTCTAGGTAAGGGTCCTTGCGATGGGTGTGTGAAAGCTAGTGCCCTTGACAATAAAATAATGTAAGTTTAGCTGATTGGATTGTTTATTTTTAGGCACCTAGTTGCTTAGTACTTTCTTGAGTGTTAGGAAGCCTAAATAACTAAATCCTAGGGCCAGTGTAGGGGAGAGATAGATTGAGGCACTGTAAACCTATCCCATGCTTGTAAAGACGTCATTAGGGAAGCTAAATGCACACATACACGTGAGAAATGAGGAGCATTGATTTAAAATTTTCCATTGCTAAATAATCATGTTTGAGGCTTTCCTTGTATTTGTTTTGTTAGTTATTTTTTATCATTGATGTTCGAGTCTTGCTTTGGCAATCTCTTATTCATATTTGTGGTTTTGTTTTATTTTGCTCGGAACTAGAAAAAGTTTAAGTGTGGGGGCATTTGATAGTACAAATTTAGTTCTATATTTAGGCCCAATTAATTACTAGTTTTGCATATAATTGTGAGCTTTTACGGTGATATTTTCTATATTTCAGGAAATCGGACAATTTAGACTAAAGATGATGAATTTGGAGCATCTAGTGATTTATGGAGCTTAAAAGGACCCAAAATGGAGCTTTGTATGGAGAAGAAGCGCTTCACAAGCATTTTTGGCAAAGGGGACGGTGTCTTGGCGCTCAAAATAGCTTTGAGACGCCGTCCATTATGCTGAAAACTTGAGAGCTAGCGTGTCGACGCTGTCTTGTGGCGTTTCGACACTATAGAGGCACGCTTGAAGAAATCTGTTTGGAGCGTGTCGACACTGAAGACGCGTGCACTAGTTAAACGGTGTGTTTAGTAGAGCGTCGAGACGCTGTGCCTAGCATCTCAACGTTGTATCGAGACCTTCTTTATATCCATCATTTTGGGATTGATTTTGAGAGAACTCTTAGGGTTTTTAGATCCCTTTTATGGAAACTCACCAAAATTGGTATAGCTAGGGCTTTTGGAGGTTCTTTAGTGAAGGTTCGAGGCTCGAGATCACAGAGATCGAGGCAAGAGTAGAGGATCGAAGTGGTTTTAGCTTTCTACCCTTTTTTTTTTCTATTTTAGTTGTTGTAATT
The DNA here is from genome assembly GCA_033996785.1 of Trichosanthes truncata. Taxonomy (NCBI): domain Eukaryota; kingdom Viridiplantae; phylum Streptophyta; class Magnoliopsida; order Cucurbitales; family Cucurbitaceae; genus Trichosanthes; species Trichosanthes truncata. The sequence continues at coordinate 26,187,076 of JAWPNB010000004.1, read as the reverse complement.
GGGTTGTAATGACTACTATTGGGACCGTTTTTATCATGTTTAGTAGTTAATTTCATTAGTTTGGGAAATTAATGTAGCTAATGGATCTTTGTAGTTAGTTAATTGAAGTTTTTTTAATATTTTATCTCATTCCAATAAGTTTGTACATTGAGTTCGTAATGCCTTGAAACTACTGGCCATAGTTTTATTGAATGCTTATTTAAACCACGTTAAACAAAGGAGTTTTAAACTTAGAAAAACAATGCATAACAATTAAAATCTTCCTAAGTGACATAGGGACAGCGAAAATTAATTGAGGTTTAAAATGAAGGTTTCTTAATGCTAGGTGAGAATCAATTAATAAGACGAACATGAGATTTAATTAATTACACCTGAGAATTGGATGAGCTTGATAGAGAATTCCATGAAATTAGACTTCTAGGCCTAGTAATTAAATTAGATAATAATATCAATTGTCTAGTTAATTAATTGCAAGATCCAATTAGTGAAATTAATTCCACGTCTTTAACCTTATTGTTTTCAATCTTTATCTTTCTTCGCATGTTTTTATTTCTTTCTATCAAGTGCCATTCGGTTTATTTCTCTAAACATTAATCAATTGCAACTATTTTTGGTACTTAACGAACCTAAACAATTCCCTATGGATACAATACTTGGTATACTCAAACCATTTTACTTCTTGGGCCTGTACACTATGGTAATGCATAGTTGTGCTAGCATCACAAGCTTTGATGAGTATCAGTAGCATCTCGACGCCTAAAATGGCATATAGGCACTGTCCTTTCTGGTTTAATGACTTAATTTGCTTTTTCTCTTGACCAAGATGCTCAGTTTCGGCTTGCATTGCTCCCATTTGATCCTAATTTATCCAAAGTGTCTTGAATAGCTCCAAGTTGCTTAAACTCTACAAAACAAACAATTTAAGCTCGTGAGAGTAGCAAAATTGGCACAAAATAGAGAGAATAAATAACACAATTAAGGTGCTATCACAATGCGATTAAGATTTGGTTTAATTTTATTATGAGTTATGTGGCATAGCTTGAGGACGAGCAATAATCTAAGTTTGGAGGTTTGATAACTTGTAGAAATACAAGTTATTTTGTCTTTAGAATTAGATCATTCTTGCTTTGAGAGAATTAAAATGTGCATTTATTGATTTTATAGTATGAAATTATGCAAAGTTACTCAAAGAGAGTCTATGCATTGAACATTAAGAAATTGGGGATATAATGTTGTATATTTTGAAAGATTGATGATTATCTTGTTTGTTATCACAAGGCACTATGCAAGCAAAAAAAAAACCAAGTATTTCTTTGTTTTCCTTGCAATGAAAAGAATTGCAAGCTTCGACGCATTGAAAGTTGTTAGAATGGGAAGAATTAGTTATCAAAGTGGGGACCACAGACAGTTAAATTATGCAACGATTTTTGACACATAACTATGGAGGAATTTGTTAATCAATGTGGCATCACTTTGATTGGCTGAAGACGTCTATTCAAGTCAAGAGTTGTGGAAGTTCCAAGGCTTCTAAGTGTTTTTTTTCACACTTGTTTTTCTATTTTAGCTTCTCCTTACACAAGTTTTCCTTTCTTCTCCCCTTTCTCTGAGTTTGATATGCAGTTCTTAATCAAGATTTGAATTCTCTTCTTTTAGAGTTTAGTTTTTCTGCATTTTCGTTTGAGTTGCAACCTTGCTTTCATCGATGATTAGAGATGAAGAATGATTAGTTGATGAACTCAACTTCATCGTTGGTTCTTTAGATTTTAATTTTGTTAATTTTAAATCTAAGCTTGTTCTGCAATTAAATTTTGTATTCTGTTTTCTCGTAACAAAGTTCATCAATTTCTTCTCTGTTTCTGACTTATTTTCATCTTATACCACTATGAGTGGCTAGATCTCCATGGTTTGGCTTCTAATGAACCATGTATTGTAACTCTAATGAATTGAGTAATATATATGGATGATTTCTCAATTTTCTCTTGATCTTTCAATTCTTCCATTGCTTCTTTTCATTTGACCAACTCAAGTGAAGTATAATAATGTTTTGATACTGAAAGGGTTAAAATATGTGGAAATCTGAAGAGAAACGAGAGTGTTAGTCACTAGAGTATTTTAGACATAAAATAACCACTCATAGATAATAATAGGTCAGTTTTCATGTCATGAATCTTGTATAGAAATATAGGGATTCTGTTCTTAACACTCCTCGAAAGAATTAGGGTAAGTAGGTACCTATTTCTAATTGAGAAGGAATTCATAAATATATTGCTAATTTAGAAGGAAGAATAGTATAGGAGGGCCTGAACCCAAGTCTTTACCTTCAAAGCATTGCATAGTTGTTATTTTTACTTTCATCGCATAGTTTAGTATCATCAGTATTGTTGTCCCAAAAAATATGTTGCATTTGAGTCGAATTGAGTCTAGTGTGAGAATTATATTTTCCCTGTGCATCGATCTCTAAAGTACTCTAGTGTATTACTTGTCTACTATTGGTATATACTTACGCTAATAGTAGGAGTGGATTTCAAATTTGTGCATGCGTTTAAAGAAGAATTACAAGCATTGAAGTATTAAATTAGGAGTATTCAATCAGCGTATGTGTCACTAGTTCTTTAGTATAATACCAAGCAACAGTTCCTTATGTGCTGATTTTGTAAATTGAACAATGGAACCCCACCCTCTCATTGGCTCGAGAGGGACTTAGTTTATAATTAGATTCGAAATAAATTGTTCATTAGAGGATCAAAAGGCATAAGATATAATTATAGGGGTAAAATGTACTTTTGACCCAACTGTAATTATGAACAACTGGTGAAGGATTGACTTGAATGTAATGGTTATATCCCTGACACAAATTTTCCTACAGTGCATAAGAGTGCAACTCTTGATCTATAGTGGAGTGACTTATTGTTAATGAATGAAAGTCGATTGATTAAAGAGTTTAATTAATTAATCTTATATCATTGGCGCTTTTAATCTATAGGTCCATAACGTCACCTTGCTAGCTCAGAGTAACACTAAAAAGATCAATTTAGTTGAAAGAAAAATTTGAAATGTTCAAATTAGTATTTAATATATTGGATATATTAAATGAGAAAAATATCTATTTATTGTATTTGATACATTAAGAATTAAAGAGAATAATATATTATGTATTAGTTACATTATATTAAAAGAAACAATAAATATTAAATTTCAATGAGATTCAAATAAGTAAATATATGTTGTAGGAGATTTTAAGAGATTTGAATGAGATTCAAATATATTAATTATATATATTAGATTCTGGCAAAGGTTCTACCCTCTATAAATAGGACCCTTGAGTTTAGCCAAAAGTAAGATATTTATAGAGAAAAAAACTCTTTAAAATTTTCTTCCAAATTTTCTTTTCTTTTAAGAGGTTCCCACAAGCCTTGGTCTTGTGTTCATGTTATAGTGAGAAAGATATTGTGGAGATTCGAGATTCATTGGAACATGTGGAGATTCGATGGAATACAAAGAAGTAAAGACCCACGAGTATTTTCTCCATTTACTTCAATGTAAGTTTGGTTAACCTTTTTTTTTAGTTTAATTCTAAATAAATTGAAGTCAATCCCTAAATTAATTTCTAAATTGTTTAGAAATCATAATTTTCCGCTATGGGATGAGTTGCTCATTCCTATCAAGCTAGTCTTCATCAATAGCTACATTTTTAATTTCATTGCTAATTTTTCGTCACTAAATCCACTATTTCTTATAGTGTCGTAGTACCTGTGAATTCTTTTAAATTTTATTTTTTAAATGAGACTAACGTAGTCTAAGGATTTTTCTTATTTAAATGTCGTGTCAGTTCATTCATGTACCATACTCAAGCATCACAACATTAATTTTTTTCCTTTTTTAGAATTTATAGAAAAAGCTAACTTAATGAAAAGGTTACTATTTACCTGTAAATTAAAATACAAGGATATTATATTGAAATATACTCAATTTTTTTTTATAAATGGTTGATAGGAACAAAATAGTCCTATTTTATTATGGTTAAATCGTGTTAGTTTGGTAGTTTTAATGTAATTAATTGATCATTTTGTAGGAATTTGAGCATGAGGTACATTCTGAGAGATTCTACGTCGAATCACGATTCCAACGCATCCAAACGAAGATCATTTAGACACCTAAGCCAAGAGTCAGAGCAAAAATCACAAGTACTGTCCCTTTTTCATGTTTAATCCCCCTTATTTGTGTCAGTCCGTGTCAATAAGAAATCCAAATAATAGAAATTCACTTTATTTGGCTCCGTGTAGTTCGACATGGTCCACTATTAATTACTACAAGTAGTTAATTTTAGATCGGTAATTATAAATTGTATTTGATTGAGCCTTCGACAAGATCCTTCAAATTGGTGTCATTGTCAGGGAACTGCCAATTAAATTGATTTCTTGATTTTGGTTTTCTTATTTCAATACACAATATATATATATATATATATATATATATATATATACATATAAGAGTCTATACCTTGTTTCTTTTTTTGGCTAATAATTTCTTGAATTTCACTGGAGCTGCCTCGCACGATGAAGAGGTTAGTGATTTAAATTATAAAATTATAAATTAGCCTCTTCAGTTTCTCTATTACTTGAAAAGTAGGAGCAAATGCGACATGCCTCCAGTCTTAGAAGAGTTTCAAGCCAGCATGATATGAGCCACGATCCTCACGGTCCTAAGTGGGATCGATCATATGGAAGCCAGGATGAGCAACAGAACCTGAGACCCGAATCTTCAGTTCCAGGTATGTCTTTAAAGGATTTAATTAATCAAGTTGCTATTAACAATCTCCAAATTCAGCATAGCACTCTCCGATTTCAAGATGAGATGGTTGATATACGAAGCCTAGGTGACCCCGTCGTCTAGTTGGTTGATCCAGTGGTGAGTCTGGAAAGCGTTCAAGAGCGACCATCTTTAGCCATCCCTGAGGTATGATTTTATGAAGTTAATTTAGAACTTAATGATGAAATTTGATTTCCATGTGAAGAACATGTGTGAGGCAGAAGAAGTGGAGCTTTAGTTTGAACAAGAGGTCCAGGTGATAGAGCTTAAGGCTGAAAGACCTGCGTTTGTTCTATCATTTAGTTCTTCCTTTTTATGTGAATGTTCTTCTTCTTTGTCTTATGAGTCAGAGTTAGAGTCTTGTTTCTTTCATATTTCTGTTTTTATGCTTTCAGAGTCAAAAACCTACAAAAAAACCTGCATTTCTGGAACCTATTAGATGTTGAAGAGCTTGCTTGATGTAGTGGGCTTTGTAGATTCAAGGAAGAAAGGGTTGAAGAAATGGAAGAACTTTTATGTGCCCTGATGGGTGGCACTTGGCAAGTCAAGCAACCGACTATAAAAATTTGCTCTTCCTAGAGGCAGCCTAACGTTTAATCTTACTTGTTTTTCTTTTATTTGCTTTCTATTTTTGCATTTCCTTGCTTATGTTGTTTTTTTTGTTTGTAGCAAATAAATTGACCTTTGAGCAGAAGAATTATCATTCTTAGAGGTTTTTGCTGTGCCACTACCCATCTACGTGCTGAGATTTCAGGGGAGGCATTCTATTCCCCTTTCATCTTGTCCTTTAATTTTTATCGATTTTTGTACATTGAGGATAATGTAGAATTTAGGTTGGGGGTGGAGGCTAGATTTGAGCTGAATGTGGAGTCCTGAGCATCTAAGTTTGGACTATTAGCTTTTGAGGAAAAATTTTAAATTTTTTGAGCTTATATTGATCACTCTGCATGTTGATTAAGTCCTTGAGAGCCTAAGTTTGGACTTTGATCGAAGTGTTATTAAGCATGTTGGTTGAGTCCTTGAGCACCTGAGCTCGAATTTTTGATTGATATGTTGAGCATGATTTTGTTGAAAATTTTCATATTTCTAAGCATGAAAGATTGATGAATTGGTAGCATGATGCATGATTAGGACATTCAAAGATATGTTTTCTATAGCTTGGTATTTGCACTTTGTTGAAGTTGAGAATATGTTCTAATTTGAGCATTATTAAAAAAAATTTCTTGAGTTTTTTGCATGTTTCTGAGCACATCTAGCATTTCTCTTTTGTAGTCTTGAAGGTCGAGTAGTTTTTATGAGGTTTAGATGTTCATTGTCACTTCAATAGGCTTAAGGCCAGTTTGGAGGCATCCTTGCATGATGGTTTGTAATGCATTACTTAAGGGGAAGAAAAAGTGTATTTGCCTGCAAGAAATAAAAGAAAAGAAAATTGAGCTTAAAAAAAATCATTCTTGAGAAAGAAAGAAAAGAAAGAAGAAAGAAAATAAACTTGTAACGTGTTAAAAAGAGTTGAGGGTAAAAAGAGCTACCATTGTCGTAATCAGTTAGGCCACCTATTGAGCGAGTGCTCTAGGTAAGGGTTCCTACGATAGTTGTGTGAAAGCTAGTGCCCTCGACATTAAAGTGATGCAAGTTTAGGGGATTCCTTGTTTGTTTCAGGTACCTAGTAGTCTATTACTTTCTTGTCTTTTTGGAGAGCCGAACAATTATTTCTTAGGGCAGATGAATCTGAGGATTCTATAAACCTACTCCTCGCTTGTAAAGGCTATGTTAGGGAATCTAGGCACACACACGTGCGAGAAATACTAGAAAGCATTTTTAAATTTCTCATGGATGAATAGTGCATTAATGCTGCTTATTTGTGCAAATGTTTAGCTATTTTGAGCATTGAATTTAGAGTTTTGAGTTTTCTACTAAGAATTCATTTATCTTTACTGTTTTGTTTATGTCTTGCTCGAGGACTAGCAAGATTTCGGTTGGGGGTAATATGATAGGACCAAAATAGTCCTATTTTATTATGTTTAAATCGTGTTAGTTTGGAGGTTTTAATGTGATTAATTGATTATTTTGTATGGATTTTAGCATAAGGCATGTTTTGAGAGATTCTACATCAAAACATGGTTCCAACACATCAAATTGAAGGTCATTCGGACACCTAAGCGAAGAGTTAAAGCAAAAATGACCAGTGGTGTCTCTTTTTCATGTTTAATCCCCCGCTTTGTGCTAGTCCGTGTTAATAAGAAATCCAAATAATATAAATTTCATTTATTGGATTTCCTGTTGTTCGACTTGGTCCACTATTAATTACTATAAGTAATTAATTTTAGATCAATAATTATAAATTATATTTAATTGAGCCTTCAACAAACTCCTTCAAGGGTTTTCAATGATTGTTTATTAGTAAGTTTGCATAAGGCTAGTGTAATACTTGGTTTTATTATTATTATTATTAGTTTTTTTTAAATAAAAATAATAAATAAATTAATTAATTTTTTTAAAAAAATATCCAACCTTATCCCTCCAGTCGCTCCCCCTCTCCCTCATCCCCGTCGTTTTCCCCTCTCTTCTCCCCGACCTCCTCTCCCTTATCCCTTCTCCCTCCCTCTCTGTCTCCCCGACCCCCTCTCCTTTATCCCCGTCTCCCTCGCTCTCTGTCTCCCCGACTCCCCTCCCTCTCCCTCGTACCCGTCTTTCTCTCCCTTTTTTAGTCTCTCTCTCTTTGGCTCGGATTACAGTTGGTGTCGCCCTAAAAAGTAAAAGCTTGTTCGACTTTAAGTCGATTGAGAGGTAAGTAACTGTTGGGTTTATTTATTAAGCTCCTGATTTTATTATATGAATGTGGTACGAATGGTTTGTTGATAGAGCAAAATGGTCCACTATTAATTACTATAAGTAATTAATTTTAGATCAATAATTATAAATTGTATTTAATTGAGCCTTCAACAAACTCCTTCAAGGGTTTTCAATGATTGTTTATTAGTAAGTTTGCATAAGGCTAGTGTAATACTTGGTTTTATTATTATTATTATTATTTTTTTATTATTAGTTTTTTTAAAATAAAAATAATTAATTAATTAATTAATTTTTTAAAAAAAATATCCAACCTTATCCCTCCAGTCGCTCCCCCTCTCCCTCATCCCCGTCGTTTTCCCCTCTCTTCTCCCCGACCTCCTCTCCCTTATCCCGTCTCCCTCCCTCTCTGTCTCCCCGACCCTCTCTCCTTTATCCCCGTCTCCCTCGCTCTCTGTCTCCCCGACTCCCCTCCCTCTCCCTCGTACCTGTCTTTCTCTCCCTTTTTTAGTCTCTCTCTCTTTGGCTCGGATTACAGTTGGTGTCGCCCTAAAAAGTAAAAGCTTGTTCGACTTTAAGTCGATTGAGAGGTAAGTAACTGTTGGGTTTATTTATTAAGCTCCTGCTTTTATTATATGAATGTGGTACGAATGGTTTTTTGATAGAGCAAAATGGTCCACTATTAATTACTATAAGTAATTAATTTTAGATCAATAATTATAAATTATATTTAATTGAGCCTTCAACAAACTCCTTCAAGGGTTTTCAATGATTGTTTATTAGTAAGTTTGCATAAGGCTAGTGTAATACTTGGTTTTATTATTATTATTATTAGTTTTTTTTAAATAAAAATAATAAATAAATTAATTAATTTTTTTAAAAAAATATCCAACCTTATCCCTCCAGTCGCTCCCCCTCTCCCTCATCCCCGTCGTTTTCCCCTCTCTTCTCCCCGACCTCCTCTCCCTTATCCCTTCTCCCTCCCTCTCTGTCTCCCCGACCCCCTCTCCTTTATCCCCGTCTCCCTCGCTCTCTGTCTCCCCGACTCCCCTCCCTCTCCCTCGTACCCGTCTTTCTCTCCCTTTTTTAGTCTCTCTCTCTTTGGCTCGGATTACAGTTGGTGTCGCCCTAAAAAGTAAAAGCTTGTTCGACTTTAAGTCGATTGAGAGGTAAGTAACTGTTGGGTTTATTTATTAAGCTCCTGATTTTATTATATGAATGTGGTACGAATGGTTTGTTGATAGAGCAAAATATATCATTTGTCGGAAAAACGAGTCCTTGCGAAAATATAATTAAGATATTAGCTAAATGTGATGGAACTAATTTAAGCTTGAGCCATGGCTACTTAAGTATATTTGAGGTTTATCTTGAGAATGTTAGAGGTGATTATGAACTTCGGCTCAAGAAGTGGATGTGGCTCTAAGAATAGTATTCTACCTCGAGGGTTTTCAAGATGTTAATGTAGATGAGAGCCGTTAGATTAGTGCTACCTACCCTGTTTCTGCCGTTTCGTGCAAGCCTGTGAGCCTAGGATGCTATGAGATGTGATGAGCACAAGGGATGTGTTCCCTTATTGCCTGTGTGGTAACCTAGGGGTAATTTCCCATTCTGTTGAGTATAGGGGATGTATTCCCTTATTGCCTGTGTGGTAACTAAGGGGTAATTCCCCATTGTGTTGAGTTTAGGAGATGTGTTCCCTTATTGCATGTGTGGTAGTTTAGGGGTGATTCCCCATTGTATTGAGTAAAGGGGATGTGTTTCCTCATTGCCTGTGTGGTAGCTTAAGGGCAGTATTTACTTTTGGTTTGATCACTTAACTATGTGGTCTCTTGAGTAGGTTGCTTACTGAGTATACCTATACTCACTCGTGTTACTTGGTTTGTCTCTTTTAGGTGAGGCCCATCAGTGAGGCAGATGACGAGTCGACGACCTGACGAGGCTGTGGAGATACATGTAGATTTGTTCTAGGTCCCTTTTGATGTATAATCTTTGTATAAATGGTTCTTTTTATGACAGTCTAGAAATTTTTGGTCGAAAATGGTATCTCGTTCCCTTGTGTATTGTTATTTTGGATTTGAGATGTCTTTGTTGTCGAAACCATGTGTGAGAACTCAGCTCCTTGAGTAGTTTGGAGGGTGCTGAGTACTTTTCTTGAAATATTAGAAGTGTCTATGTTTTTACAGGTTTCTCTAAACTTTGGTTTTCTCCTAATTACGCTGTCATGCTGTCGAAATTTCGGGCATGGGCAAGGTAACTAGGTCGTGCTTCTTCGTCATATGTTCGGGCTGTTACAGTTAGACTGTGACATATTTGTTTTTCTCCATTAATTTATTATGAAAAAGACAGATATACATAGGATAATCAGATGCAACTCAATGTTTAGTGAATTATGAACATCTCATGGATTAGGTCATGTTCTAAGTCCATTCAATAAAGCTACATTTTGGAGACATGCCTAGATGAAGAAATGGGAAGAAAATCATCATAATAAGTACCTTAAAATAACTTCCAACATAAAAATAGAAATTTATTTTGTAAATAGTTTACCCTGTAAACAAGCTCCAATTTTATCATTTCTATAAATGGATTCTAACTAGACCCAATTATTTCTTCAATTTTCCAAGAGACATTGAACTTTCTTCCACCCTTCATTTTGGAACCTTGCCAGCGAGATGAGAATCCCGTTTTTAGTCTTTGCAAGCACTCATGTTTACATATATATATCAAAGTCCACCTTCCTCTCTTTGAAACTCAAAACTAGTTCTCTCTCTAAGAGCCTATTGGCACTTCCATCCCCTACCAACACAATACCACACAAAAACAAATTACTCTTCTTTTCATACTCGAGCAAAAAATAAAGATGGTGAATAGAAAGCAAAATTGGATTGAAGTGGCACCAAAAGCTCTCGTACCATGCAAAAGATGTTCGAGTTCTCCACAATTAGAGACCATTATAGAAGAAAGTCCCAATGATTTTGAGGTGTTGCCAAAGAGGAATTTATTTCTTCTTCCCATTTTTTTCTCTTTTGTAACGTATTTCCTTTTGTATTGACATTATTAATATAAGTTGAAGCTTGAAAAACATTGGGGTTTTCCACTTTATTAGGTTGTTGTGCCTTGAATTCTCAATTCTCATTTAACTTTTGTACTTTTTATGGTTGACAACTTATTTAGAAATCAATAACAAACCTCTAAAACAAAATTTTTCATGGCTAAATTATTAAAATGCCCTAATATAATATATGTACTTCATTTCAGTTTTTTTCTAAAATATTTTAAAATTTCAATTATTTCACAAGTGATCGATGAATGTAGCATGATTACATAAAGTATTACAAAATCAACAAGTAAAAAAAAAAAAAACATCATAAGTATGCAAAAGTTAAAAGACACGTAAACAAAGGATCACTTTCATCATGATTACAATTAATTAATATGAAGATTAATTAGTGAGTGTTGTGATTATAATTAATAAATATCTAGATCAAAATAAAAAAAATAAGGATTGCCATGTTTATTTAATGATAAGTAATTTTCTGAAATAAATGTTACATTTGTTGTTTTTGTTTTTTTTAAAAGTCATATTATAACTATACATTACAAATATTTTAGAAAAAAAATATTACTGAGGTTTTGATGAATTGGATACTTGTTTTATGATACCAGCGAAGGAGCTACAAAAATTAGCTTCCCCTTTTTGAGCAATTAAATTTAAAAGAAAATATGAAAACTAATATAGAAGCTTAACCTATGGAGTATGGACAATGGACAAATATCTTCATCACATGCCAACCATTAGTTTCAATATACAGCTTCAAGATATTGTTAAGCATGCTTAACTTTGGACTTCCAATAAATAAGCCACTGGGAAGGAAAATATACCTTGACGAAAAAAATTGCCATACACACATTCAACGACAAATCTAAAGAGTTACCAAAATATTGTTAAGAACTAGTCGATGAAACTATTTGCTATACTTTATTGAAAAAGTTGAAAAATGGCGATGTTCTTGGATTTTTATCACATATTTGGAACAAAAAAATGTTTCATTATAATTGTGATGAATGCATATATTTCATTGTGATGAAACCTATTTTCATTGCAAATTTTCATGTCTACCTCTTGTGACGTTTTAGTTTCGTCCCCAATCTTTATAATGACGATCTTTTTTTGAAATTATAAAAAACAATGCTTTTAAATAGAGTCGTTTTCTTATTTTCATCACTAAGTGTAGAGATGTTTATTAAATTTCGTCGCTGAAGGTAAAATGTTGAGTTTTTATCAATTCTATTTCTTCACTTGTCTTTCCTATAATTCGTCAAGAAAGATTTTGTTTTTCAAATCGAAAAAATACATCTTGATAAACATTGTGATGAATGCATATATTTCGTTGTGATGAAACCTATTTTCATTGCAAATTTTCATGTCTACCTCTTGTGACGTTTTAGTTTCGTCCCCAATCTTTATAATGACGATCTTTTTTTGAAATTATAAAAAACAATCCTTTTACATAGAGTCGTTTTCTTATTTTCATCACTAAGTGTAGAGATGTTTATTAAATTTCGTTGCTGAAGGTAAAAAGTTAAGTTTTTATCAATTCTATTTCTTCACTTGTCTTTCCTATAATTTGTCAAGAAATAATTTGTCTTTCAAATCGAAAAAATACATCTTGATAAACATTTTATATATCAAATATAATAAAGACAAAATCACTTAACATTAATACTTGTAAAGTTAATATATACACGTACTAGAGTGAAAATGACAAAGAAAACATTTAAATAATAATGAAGTAGTTTCTTAGAGAAAATAGGCTTAGATTAAAGGATTTTGTACTTTTCTTATGTATAAATACTATAGCAAAACTATTGCTCCTTTGAGCCATTAAATTAACTTACGGGTTTTTTTCCCAAAAAACCTAAATCAGTAGCTAAAAAATTCCATCATTGACTACAACATGCCCAACTTTATTTATACAGTACATTAGGTGAGTGATTATCCCTAATTTTTCCACTTAGCTGAGAGCTAAGCTCTCAATCAATACTAATGTGGTTTTTAGCAGTAAGTTAACTCTTATCTTTTCCAAAGGAAAGAGAAAACAGTAAGGAAAAAAGATGACCAAGTTTAGAATACTCATTAAAAACAATTAAAACCAGCTAAAAGTTACAAGGCAAGTTCAACTAATAAATCAGTTCAGTATACATTGTTCCTTAATTCTCACCTTGTGGTTATTAGTTCATGCTTAAAGCTAATAAACAGAAAATAGCAACACACCATAACGAAAAACTAAACAAAAACTATAAAAGGGTTAAAGGACAGAAAGGAGTGAACAAGAAAATAGAAAGAAAATGCAGCAAATAGAAAGTTCTTCCCGAGCCTTCAATGAAGCATTTGTCTCTCCTTTTGTGACGTAGCTCTTCCTTAGGATCAACTCCTCTCTCTTTTTTTCCTTTCTTTTCTTTTCTCTCCTAATGGTCATGTCACATCAATGGTGGCGGTAGCTCCTTTTATTCCTCTTAGAAGACTCATGTCTAGGCTGAAATGGCTTGAAGGGCTTCATTGTCAGTTTCTGATTGGCTCTAACAAGTGATTCAACTACTTCTAGATCAACTCATTTAATGAGCTACCTTCTCACGTGGGAATTTTAGATGTTATCCCGCTTGGCTTTTACTTCAGCAACTGGTGTACTTTTGCTATGGCATTTCCTTGTACGTATGTTGTAGCATTTCATATGATCCAACAACACAAAAGCATATCAGTTTCTTAAGAATGCAAGAGAAAATGCTAAGTGTCTGCTCCTAACACTCTCTAGCAAGGCTAATAATCTGTTAAGCCAAAATTAAGGAAAATTACTCCTAGAATTAGCTGACGTACTACTTAGGACTCCTAATTGAAGCTAAGATTTGCAGAGAATAACTCTTATTCTAAGAGTTATCAACATTCATATCCTAAACCCAGATCACACATTGTCTTTTTTGCACCATACTATGATTCTTAAATTTTGGTACAATGAGGAAGAATTTATTTGAGTAATTTCAGTAACATATAAAATGATCACTTATTGCTCTAATGATTAAGTACTTTGATTTGAATTAATTTCACCATAAAAATTAAAGTAAACAATTTAATTTAGTACATTTAGAGAATAATTCTTTGTTAACTTCATCAAACATCTATTAAAATTTAATACTTTTACTTCGCATACTATGACTTGTTTCAATCCCAATAGAGTTCTTTTCACCATGATGTTTAGTGTCTCACCCCTTTGTCAAATCATTAAACACTTCAAGCATTTCATTTTCCTAGTCTATATAGTCTACATTTTGAGTAGTATCTTCAGTTTTCAAATAAATAGACAGACTGGAGTTTCTTCTTGAAATATCCATCTATTATCGGTGAAAGACATTCCATATGTGTATAAATCACCTTCGACATTACAAGTTCATTTCTTATGGTATTTCGGCAATTTATTTATGGGCAACATGTAAACCCTCTCTTATCAACATTCTTCTTTTTTAAATTATTAAATAATCTTATTCCACTAGTATATTCTTTGCATAATTTGTCCTAAATTCTTATCCATCTTTTATCCATATTTTAACCAGACAACTCACCATGAACTTAACAAGTAAAATATTTATGAACATGAACAATGGTGTATAATATATGTTTATAACTCACTTTCAACATTCCAAAATCACACAAAGAAAACAATATGCGAGTCATAAATACAGTTTGAGAGATGGAAAATTCAATGGATAACAAAAGTCAAATCCACTACAAGAAAGTTGACTATTTTCGAAGGTCACAACCTTCGAAAAAACACTCAATAGACCTTCGATAAATCTTTTTTCAAAGGTTAATTCAACCTTTGAAAAGTGTCGAAATAGATCCCGTCGAAAAAGTTTTTTTCAAAGATTTGTTAACCTTCGAAAATTAATATTTTTCAAAGGTCACATTAACCTTCGAAAATTATTATTTTTCAAAGGTCACGTTAACCTTCGAAAATTATTATTTTTCAAAGGTCACATGTCTTCAAAAATTGTCAAATTATTTATCGATAATTATTTATTGGCAATTATCTTTTTCGAAGGTTTTTATTATTTTTAAAGGCTTATAATACTATTTTCAAAGATTTTAAAGCCTTCAGAAATACTTCTTTACTGACAGTTGTAATGTAACGACCCTATAGGCTCAACACGCTACCTAAGAGTCATTACTAAGTCACGTCGCTATATTACCAATAATTTCGGCAGCATAACGACGTAACTACGCGAAAACCAAAAATCTGACCCTTACCTAATAAGACATAGAAAACACACTTCTAAGATTTTCAAACAACCTCCTAGCATCCAACAAACTTCTCAATATGATGCTAGGGTTCAAACAGCAGAAACCAAATACACGTGCACGATTTACAAAGAAAGGTTTAAAAGATTTTGAAACATTCTCCTAAACATTTAAAAACTTAACATGAGTTCTATATACATCTAGAAACATAAAAGAAGCGGAATAGCGATCGGTCGGCTCCCATGACTCGAGTAGATGATCTCCGGTCACGCGCTAGGGCCGATCTTAGCCTTACCTGAAAACATTTTAAAAAGGAAAAGGGTGAGTATTAACGAATAATACTCAGTAAGTCAATCATAGTTTCAAAGTAAGAGTTTCAATCACATGCAACATGTCATTTTAAATCATAAAACCATCGTAAACCATCGCTTTAGTAGGGGACCTAAAATTCCTTTTATAAACCATGTACTTTTCCTCGCGGCTCTCGTGAACGATTAAATTCTCCCGAGGGCCTCGTGATCAGTCCGAAGACAGTTTTTCCATCGAATAGAGTCCTCCCTACCTCTGAGAGTTAAGCTCGAAAGCTAACATACATCGTGGAGTCCGAAGACTCAGCCCGAAGGCTACCATCGTGGAGTCCAAAGACTCAAGCCCGTCGGCTACCATCGTGGGGGCACTCTCGAACCCCGGGAGCATAGAGAGTCCGAAGACTCGGGTTCCCTCAAAACCCACATAAAACTTTTGGGAGAATTATCGTCACGGCCTACATAAATCTTTTCATGAGCACACAACACATGCATGAGGTCCCGTTCGTTTTAGAACATAATCATGAATGCATAAATCATAGCAATCGCATTTCAAAGACATACATATAATACACTTTCTTTCTTAAATACTTAACATGAAAAACATAAACTTTCAAAGTAAACATAGAGCTAGCTCAAGGTTTTGAAAACTTCTTTCGTTGTGAGATCCCTTACCTTATGTCTTTACTTACTACAATACCCTTTCTTCACTAGTAATGAGCTTCTCGAGTTCCCACTCCAAGTACGATCCAAGGTCCTCGACAATTCACCTAAAAAGTGTCCTAAACGTGTCTTAAACCATCCGATTTACGCTAGAACACATTCTAACATTAATAATTCGACGAAACGGACCAAATGGCAATTTTTTACCCAACTCCGGCGAGCGGCGGCGCGTGACCGGAGCACGGCGGCGCGTGCAGCGGCAGACGGCGGCGCGTGGCCGGGGCGTGGGGCTTCCGATCGGCGCGTGAGGGAGCGTGGAGGCTCGTTTTCGTGCGAGGCTCTCGGATCTGGACAGATCTGGTGTTTTCCGGTGAGTTTCGAGGCGTGCAGGCTATAAATCAGGCGAGCTTTGCGGAAAAATCAGGTTGCTGGGCGTGCGCCGGCGGCGGAGCTGCGTTTGCGTGAAGGAGTCGTTCGACGAAGAAACTCACGGCGAGGAAGAAGAAGAAGCTCCGTTCGGCGAGGCTAGGCGTGCAGGTCGACGGCTTCAGGCGAGACGTAGCTCGCGAATTTCCGGCGAGATGACTTCTACGGATCCGACACCGGCGGGGCTGACGCAGACCGGCGTTCGTGAAGCTGATCGGAGAAGAAGAAAAGAAATCGCGAGCTGGGTTTCGATCAGAGAGAGGAAGAGAGAGAGAGAGATCGGGAAGGAGACCGGCGGCGTGCGGGTGTCGAACGGCGAGAGAGAGAGAAAAATTTTCGGGAAGGGGGGGGGCTGTCGCGAGGAAGAAGAAAGGGAAAAGAAAAAAAAATAAAATAAAATTAAAATTAAAATAAAATTAAAATAAAATAAAAAAAATTAAAATAAAAATTAAAATAATAATAAAATAATAAAATAATATTATATTAAAAAAAATCAAAAATATCTTCTCTAAAAGACCATAATACCCTTTTTTTTTTTTTCTCATTCCAAATTTCAATTAAACCTTCAAATTTAAATTACCTAATGAAAAATCATTCCACTAAATTTCAAAAATTAAAATTTAAACTCCTAAATAAGTCGGGCGTTACATTCTACCCACCTTAAGAAAACTTTCGTCCTCGAAAGTTCCTAGTCTTGGAATAGTTCAGGATATTTGGCTTGCATTTCGTCTTCACGCTCCCAAGTAGCCTCTTCCATCTGATGGTTCTGCCAGAGCACTTTAATCAAATTAATCTCTCGGTTACGAAGGGTTTTACGGTCTCTTGCTAGAATTTGAGTCGGTCGTTCTTCATAACTCATATTTTCATTCAACTGTAATGGCTCGTAGTCAATCACATGCGAAGGGTCCGGCACGTACTTTCTTAACATCGAGACATGGAATACATCATGGACCGCAGAGAGAGATGGCGGTAAGGCCAATCTATAAGCCACAGGGCCTATTCGCTCAAGAATCTCGAACGGCCCTATAAACCGCGGACTTAACTTTCCTTTCCGGCCGAACCTCAACACTCCTTTCATCGGAGCCACTTTAAGAAACACATGGTCGCCTACTTCGAATTCTAGATCCCTTCGTCTTGTGTCAGCGTAGCTCTTCTGTCTACTCTGTGCAGTCTGCATTCTTACCCTGATTTTCTGAATAGCATTGTTCGTGACTTGAACTAACTCTGGCCCCAAAAGCTGTCGTTCACCGACCTCATCCCAATATATTGGGGTCCTACATCTCTTACCATACAAAGCTTCAAACGGTGCCATCCCTATAGTAGCCTGATAACTATTGTTATAGGCAAACTCCATCAGGTGCAAGTAAGTATCCCAACTACCTGGGAAATCCAACGCACATGCACGTAACATATCCTCCAAAACTTGATTCAATCGCTCGGTCTGTCCGTCCGTTTGGGGATGAAAAGAAGTGCTAAAATCCAGCTGAGTACCCAGAGCTTTCTGTAAGCCTCTCCAAAAGTTAGAAGTAAAACGGGCATCCCGGTCCGAGACAATTCTAGCAGGAACTCCGTGCAGTCGCACTATCTCCTGCACATAGATTTGCGCCCATTTCTCTGTAGAATAGGTAGACTTACCCGAAAGAAAATGCGCCGATTTGGTAAGCCTATCCACGATGACCCAAATCACCGTGTAACCTCTCATCGTCCTGGGTAACCCAACAATGAAATCCATAGAAATTTCATCCCATTTCCACAAAGGCACATTCAATGGTTGCAACAATCCTGCCGGCCTCTGTCTCGGCGCTTTAACCTGTTGACATACTAAGCACTTACTGACAAACTCCGCTACATCCTTTCTCATACTGTGCCACCAGAAAATCTGTTTTAGGTCTTGATACATCTTGGTACTACCAGGATGCATCGAAAATGGCGAACTATGCGCTTCGGTCATAATCTCATTCTTCAATTCATCAATATTAGGTACACATAATCGCCCTTGATATAGAAGTCCACCATCTGAAGACACAGAAAACTCTTGAGCTTGCTCAGTGCCGATTTGTTGTAGCTTTTCCATTAAATTAGGATCCAATCGCTGAGAGACTATAATACGTTGCCTCAAAGTTGGTTGCACAGTCAACTGAGCTAAGCGTGTAGTCGCTTCACCTATCAAAACTGCAATTTCAGCATTCTCCATCTCTGCCTGTAGCTCATCCTGACTAGTGATCTGAGCTGAAGTATGTACAATCTTTCTACTGAGAGCATCTGCGACAACATTTGCCTTACCGGGATGATAAAGAATTTCTAATTCGTAGTCTTTTACCAGCTCTAACCATCTACGTTGTCGCATGTTCAACTCTTTTTGCGTAAACAAGTACTTCAAACTCTTATGGTCCGTGAAGATCTGAATCTTCTCACCATACAAATAATGCCTCCAGATCTTCAAGGCGAAGACAACTGCGGCCAACTCCAAATCATGGGTTGGATAGTTTTGCTCGTGACTTTTCAACTGGCGAGACGCATAGGCTATAACCTTTCCACATTGCATCAACACTGCTCCTAGCCCTTTCCTCGATGCATCAGTGAAAACTACAAATCCACCTGTTCCCTTAGGCACAGAAAGAACAGGGGCTAATACCAATCTCTGTTTAAGTGTCTGGAAACTTGCTTCACACTCGTCAGTCCAAACAAATGACTTGCTCTTGCGAGTTAGTTGAGTCAAAGGCGTAGCTATCTTAGAGAAATCCTGGATGAACCGTCTATAGTAACCTGCTAGACCCAGGAAACTCCGTACTTCGGTAACTGTAGTCGGACGAGGCCATAGCGTTACAGCCTCTACTTTCGCTGGATCCACGGAAATCCCTGCCCTTGACACTACGTGTCCTAAGAAAGACACCTTTTTAAGCCAAAACTCGCACTTGGAGAATTTCGCGTACAACTGGTTCTCCTTCAAAGTCGTCAACACTCTTCTCAAATGCTCTTCATGTTCTTTCTCAGTTTTAGAGTATACAAGGACGTCATCAATGAATACAATCACGAAAGCATCTAGGAACTCCTTGAATACTCTATTCATTAAGTCCATAAAAACTGCAGGGGCGTTAGTCAAACCAAAAGACATCACCGTGAATTCAAAATGTCCATATCGTGATCTAAATGCCGTCTTAGGGATGTCTCTTTCTCTGACCCTCAACTGATGGTACCCTGACCTCAAATCAATCTTTGAAAACACCGACGCTCCCTGTAACTGATCAAAGAGGTCGTCGATAGGAGGAAGAGGGTACTTATTCTTAATCGTAACTTTGTTCAATTCCCTGTAATCGATGCATAGTCGCATGGTTCCATCTTTCTTCTTTACAAACAAGATCGGTGCTCCCCAAGGAGACACGCTAGGTCGAATAAAACCTTTATCCAATAGGTCCTGCAGTTGCAACTTCAGCTCCTTCAATTCCGCTGGTGCCATTCTATAAGGAGCTTTAGAGATAGGAGCGGTCCGTGGTTCAAGTTCTATGGTGAAGTCTATTTCTCTCACGGGAGGCAACCCTGAAAGATCTTCAGGAAACACATCTAGAAATTCATTCACCACAGGCACAGACGATGCGTGAACCTCGGTGTGTCTTACTTCCACAACGCTAGCTAAGATACCCCATGATCCCTTAAGAACTAGCTTTCTCGCTTTAAGAGCAGATATCACTCTTGGATTAACTCCAGTTCTAGTCCCCTTAAACTTATAACTGGCCTGTTTTGGGGGCGTGAACACCACTTCTTTACGAAAACAATCAATATTAGCATGGTTCAAAGCCAGCCAATCCATGCCTAGAATAACATCGAACCCTTCCATCTCGAGGACTATCAAATTCACATCCAACTCGTGGTCGGAAACTATCATCTTACCATTCTTAATCCCCTCAGTAGCTAATAGACTCAACCCCATCGGGGTAGCAACAGACAAAGCAGAGGGTAATGGCTCAAGTTCTAACTCAGCTTGTCTCCCGAAAGACGCAGAAATAAAGGAATGTGTAGAACCTGAATCAAATAATACGAACGCAAGGTATCCCAAAACGGGAAGCGTACCTGTAACTGCAGCATCTGAGTTACCAGCCTCCCTGCTGGTACTAGCAAAAACTCTCCCTTGCTGAAGTGTGGGCCTATTAAGTCCTACTCCAACTGAACCCGAAGACTGGCCTCTCCTGTTTGGGAAGGTAGGACAATTTTCAGCTCTGTGTCCCTCCTTTTTACATCGAAAGCACAACCCAGACCGCATCAGGCATTGACCCCAATGAAACTTTCCACATTCATTACAACGAGGTTTCTCCCCAGTGTTAGGTCCCGGCCTATTCACTTGCTGCTTCTGGCTAAGAGCGGCCTGCGACCTCATGGACGACTGTGAAGACTGTTGAGAACGCTGGGGATTCGAGTTTGCCTGACTCCATCTCCTCTTGTGACCAGAGGATGACTGACTCGGGTTTTGGACCATAGGAATCTCACTCTGTTGGCCTGCAACAATAAACTCTGCTGTCCTTACCGCAACAGCATAATCGTGAAGTGCTACAGCCTGCACCACACCTTTAACCTGAGGATCCAAACCCATTACAAAACGCTCCATTTTCTTGGCCTCAGTATCTACCAGCTCGGGAGCAAAACGAGATAACCTTGTGAATTCCCTCTCGTAGACGTCCATTGGACGTCGATTCTGTTTAAGTTGTAGAAATTCTTCTTGTTTCTTATATCGTGCAGTCGCAGGATAATATTTGTTCCAGAAAGCCTCTCTGAACATCGGCCACGTCACTACTCCCCCTCTTGTACCTATGGTCCTCTGAGCAGATTCCCACCATAGGTACGCATCATCCCTCAGCATAAATGTGGCGCAAGAAACTTTATATTCATCCGGGCAACTCATCAACTGAAAAATATTCTCCATAGAGGACAACCATAACTCCGCCACTGTAGGATCCCCAGAGGATCCGTCAAACGCCCTTGGATCATACTTTCTAAAATCTTTCAAGTGACGGGCTTGTAGTGAAGCTGGCGTAGAAACTTGACCCATCTGCGCTAACTGGGTCGTCACGGTCGCTTGTACTAAATTCTGCATCGCCTCTAACATCAACGACGCAACCGTAGGATTTGCAGGCTCCATAATTGGATCAGGTTGATCCTGAGCAACAGGGGAATTTGTCCCAGAATTCACCTCCTGTTCCACTGGCATCTCAGGAGGTAAGTCATGTGTTCTACCAGCACCACGTCCTCTACCCCGTCCTCTGCCTCTCCTTCTAGGCGGCATACTTAACAAACAAACATAAACAAGTTTAATCTTCACATCAAAAGGGATCACACTTTTCAACTTTTCTTAAACTTTCCTTAACTTAAAATACATTTCACATATGAATCATTTCATAAAAATAACATGCTTTTCAACAAACGAGTTAAAAGTTTACTTCAGAGGCGTACCTGCGCGATGACTGGAAATCACTACTTAGTCATGGGATACCTGATGCTTACGAAGTAAGCTAGTCTACAGAACCTATAACCTAGTGCTCTGATACCAACTGTAACGACCCTATAGGCTCAACACGCTACCTAAGAGTCATTACTAAGTCACGTCGCTATATTACCAATAATTTCGGCAGCATAACGACGTAACTACGCGAAAACCAAAAATCTGACCCTTACCTAATAAGACATAGAAAACACACTTCTAAGATTTTCAAACAACCTCCTAGCATCCAACAAACTTCTCAATATGATGCTAGGGTTCAAACAGCAGAAACCAAATACACGTGCACGATTTACAAAGAAAGGTTTAAAAGATTTTGAAACATTCTCCTAAACATTTAAAAACTTAACATGAGTTCTATATACATCTAGAAACATAAAAGAAGCGGAATAGCGATCGGTCGGCTCCCATGACTCGAGTAGATGATCTCCGGTCACGCGCTAGGGCCGATCTTAGCCTTACCTGAAAACATTTTAAAAAGGAAAAGGGTGAGTATTAACGAATAATACTCAGTAAGTCAATCATAGTTTCAAAGTAAGAGTTTCAATCACATGCAACATGTCATTTTAAATCATAAAACCATCGTAAACCATCGCTTTAGTAGGGGACCTAAAATTCCTTTTATAAACCATGTACTTTTCCTCGCGGCTCTAGTGAACGATTAAATTCTCCCGAGGGCCTCGTGATCAGTCCGAAGACAGTTTTTCCATCGAATAGAGTCCTCCCTACCTCTGAGAGTTAAGCTCGAAAGCTAACATACATCGTGGAGTCCGAAGACTCAGCCCGAAGGCTACCATCGTGGAGTCCAAAGACTCAAGCCCGTCGGCTACCATCGTGGGGGCACTCTCGAACCCCGGGAGCATAGAGAGTCCGAAGACTCGGGTTCCCTCAAAACCCACATAAAACTTTTGGGAGAATTATCGTCACGGCCTACATAAATCTTTTCATGAGCACACAACACATGCATGAGGTCCCATTCGTTTTAGAACATAATCATGAATGCATAAATCATAGCAATCGCATTTCAAAGACATACATATAATACACTTTCTTTCTTAAATACTTAACATGAAAAACATAAACTTTCAAAGTAAACATAGAGCTAGCTCAAGGTTTTGAAAACTTCTTTCGTTGTGAGATCCCTTACCTTATGTCTTTACTTACTACAATACCCTTTCTTCACTAGTAATGAGCTTCTCGAGTTCCCACTCCAAGTACGATCCAAGGTCCTCGACAATTCACCTAAAAAGTGTCCTAAACGTGTCTTAAACCATCCGATTTACGCTAGAACACATTCTAACATTAATAATTCGACGAAACGGACCAAATGGCAATTTTTTACCCAACTCCGGCGAGCGGCGGCGCGTGACCGGAGCACGGCGGTGCGTGCAGCGGCGGACGGCGGCGCGTGGGGCTTCCGATCTGCGCGTGAGGGAGCGTGGAGGCTCGTTTTCGTGCGAGGCTCTCGGATCTGGACAGATCTGGTGTTTTCCGGTGAGTTTCGAGGCGTGCAGGCTATAAATCCAGCGAGCTTTGCGGAAAAATCAGGTTGCTGGGCGTGCGCCGGCGGCGGAGCTGCGTTCGCGTGAAGGAGTCGTTCGACGAAGAAACTCACGGCGAGGAAGAAGAAGAAGCTCCGTTCGGCGAGGCTAGGCGTGCAGGTCGACGGCTTCAGGCGAGACGTAGCTCGCGAATTTCCGGCGAGATGACTTCTACGGATCCGACACCGGCGGGGCTGACGCAGACCGGCGTTCGTGAAGCTGATCGGAGAAGAAGAAAAGAAATCGCGAGCTGGGTTTCGATCAGAGAGAGGAAGAGAGAGAGAGAGAGAGATCGGGAAGGAGACCGGCGGCGTGCGGGTGTCGAACGGCGAGAGAGAGAGAAAAATTTTCGGGAAGGGGGGGGGCTGTCGCGAGGAAGAAGAAAGGGAAAAGAAAAAAAAATAAAATAAAAAATAAAATAAAATAAAATTAAAATAAATTAAAATAAATTAAAATAATAATAAAATAATAAAATAATATTATATTAAAAAAAATCAAAAATATCTTCTCTAAAAGACCATAATACCCTTTTTTTTTTTTTCTCATTCCAAATTTGAATTAAACCTTCAAATTTAAATTACCTAATGAAAAATCATTCCACTAAATTTCAAAAATTAAAATTTAAACTCCTAAATAAGCCGGGCGTTACATGTAAATCCTTCGAAAAACCTCTTACCAAAACCTTTAGCACTTGAATACAATAGTAAATTTAAATTATATTAAACTAATAACCTTTTCAAGCCATAAATCTATAGCTCAAACACCAATTACCTAGTTGCAAAGTTCATAAACCTGTACTTAAGCTTTCCAACCCCACACTTCATAGATTCAAATATAAAATAAATTTCTCAATGTAAATGATGAGCTTATATGAAATTGAAACTCAATCAAATGATACAACAAGTAAATCAGCCAACAATCTTATACTCCACCGTGCATTATACAACCACAATATTGAAACTATAAGAACTTTCTATCATAATTCCAAAAAAGTTAAACATTGAGATCCACAATAGTACAATATTTTGGACAGTCACAACTATTTGTACCAAGAGAACTTAATTTCAATGCTATATGTAAAACAAATTTGAATAATTTCTTAATTTCAACATTACCAAGAGACTCATTAAGACGACGCTCAAGATCACACTTGACAATGATTCCAAATGTAAAATGTAAGAAAGATTTGTTCATCAATGGTGCAAAACAAGAAGAGGTAAAATGACCATACTTGACAATAATTAAAAAAGTTGATGGCCCTAGCCTTCAGCTTAGCATCTACAGAGTCTCCCAATAGAGCAATAGAATGCAGGATCCAATAGCAAACCCAAGGACGACTGATCAAATGTCATAAAAGGAAAGAAAAAAGACATAAGCTAGCATATCATACATCATAACTGTATGATCAGACATATATTATATGATTGAATGAAGTAACTACAAGTAATTAGGCAATCCAATACTTGATCACAAGGAAAACTTTACACTCAAATTCTCTACAGTGTCTAGTCACATTACTTTGGTCCAATCATCTATTACGGGAATAATGGTTAAAACAAAAACTAAAGAGTTATGTGCAAGAGGGAACTTAAAATGTGTAGGAAATGCTTACATGCTCTATACAAAAAAGAATTAAAAGATAGGAACGAAAAATAGATTTATCATCAGATTAAGAATGAAAAGCTAAACATGATGGTAAATATTCTTCTTGAGCACCAGAAGCTATATCAATATAGAATCAGTAAATTGAAACGACTTGGGCAGAAGTAGAACTTCAATCAAAGAAAAACATCAGTACAAAATCATTAGAAGAAAAGACATGTGGTTCTGTCAGCTTTTTCTAAAGCACTATTGCAAATTTTAAGTGAAATTCCAGACCAATAAGACCAATCCCATTCTCCAGTCTATGCAAAGAAGCATCCAACACAAATTTGGCAGAATCAAACAGATAAGCTACATATATGGTTATGAAAGCCACCATTAGTCATTACCTCTATGGTGAAAATAACTTCCCTAGTTAGAGCACTAAACTTGGCCTCCATCTTTGTTACAGTAACACACGCTGTTACAGAAGAAGAAAAGTAATTTCAGAAACTTAAGACTTTTCTTTTACATAACTGCAGAAGGAAGAAGTCGAGTTACCTAGCTCATTGGGGAAGACAACTAAGTCAGAGAGGCAAGGTTTTTGAAATCAGGTGAAAGAGTTGCAACAAAAACTCCGAACTCAATTGGGGTGTTATCAATATTCAGGGGATGTGACAATACCAATGCACATAGTATTGCACATATCCAGTATCTGAAATCAATATTAACAATTTAAAAATTAAATCAATGATAGAAATGTATTAAATAATGCAAAATTGTGGACCAACGAGAAAATGATTCATATGTGATGAAGGAAAAAATATCTCTCTTCTTCAGTTTTACGACACCTGAAAATTAATTGAATGCTATGTTCTTTCTTTTCATCTCATATATGAAATTCGATCTTGAGATCAAAAATCCAAGAAAATGCGTAATATTATAAAATCCAAGATTCAATCAAAATTACAGAAATCGTCCTCAATCCAGAAATCACCAGAACGACAACATTCATTTCAATTAGAATCAAGATTCTTCGAAAAAGAAATTACCGCACAAGCAACAACTATTATTGAGATTAAAAAAAACGAGAAATACCTACTATCATAAAATCCAATATTCAATCAAAATTACAGACCAGAGAGAAATAATCCTCAATTCAAGAAATCACTGCAACAATGACAATCAATTCAATTAGAATCAAGATTCTGCGCAAAAGAAATCCCCACACACAACAATGATTCTGAAGATTAAAAATAATTTGAGAAAATACCGAATACCATCAAATCGAAGATTCAATCAAATTTCAGACCAGAGAGAAATCATCCTCGATCAAGAAATCACTACAATAGCGAGTCAGCGACAACATTCAATTCAATTCAATTGGAATCACGATTCTTTAGAAAAGAAAAGAAAAACGTAGTAAGCGATACACTTACTAGGATCCTTAAATTTCATGGGAGCCATGCTTTGGTGTCAGTGGAGTGATTACAGTTTTGCACTTATGAATCGCAGCATCAACATTCTCCATTTTTAAAAAATCTTTGGATTGGCGATTAATAGAGAAGAGAGATCCTCAATTCAGGGCACTGTCTTTTGAATGTTGAGATCCTCAATTAGGGCAAAGAAGATGAGGGAATGGATGAAAATGGAGGCGTTGCTGGTTTGGAAGTTGCCGAACTCCACAAATCGACGGTGGCTTCAAATCCAGAAAGTCCGACGAGAGCCAAGAATCTACGGAGAGAGGAAGAGGAAAAGAATCGAAACGTAGGGCTGGGCGACGGTATTTTCAAACATAAATTATTTTCTTTTTTAAAACTAAAAACTTTATTTGATAATTTTAAAATACAATATTATTTTTAAACAAACTTTTTTCAAAGGTTTTTTATAACCTTCGATAAAAGTCGACAGTTTTCAATAACTCTCGTTTAAAAAATATATTTTTTAAAGGTTTTTAAAGCCTTCTAACTTTTTTTTTTTAATGAATATATGTTTTTTCAAAGGTTGTTAATAATCTTCGATAAAAGTAGATATTTTTTAAAGGTTTCTAAGAACCTTCAATAAAGGATAAGATAATTTTCAAAGGTTTTTTAATGTCCTTTGAGAAATATAATAATTTTTTCAAAGGTTTTTATGAACCTTCTATAAAAAATGTATATTTTTCAAAGGTTTTTAACAACCTTCGATAAAGGATAAGATAATTTTCAAAGGTTTTTTAATGTCCTTTGATAAATATAATATTTTTTTCAAAGGTTTTTAATAACCTTCGATAAAAGATAAGATAATTTTCGAAGGTTTTTTAATGTCTTCTGATAAATATAATATTTTTTTCAAAGGTTTTTAAGAACCTTCTATAAAAAGTGGATATTTTTCAAAGATTTTTAATAACTTTCGATAAATGATAATATAATTTTCAAAGGTTTTTAATTTCCTTTGTTAAATATAATATATTTTTCAAAGGTTTTTAAGACCCTTCGATAAAAATTGGATATTTTTCAAAGGTTTTTTAAATACCTTCGATAAAAGATAAGATAAATTTCAAAGGTTTTTAAGAACCTTCGATAAAAAGTTGATATTTTTCAAAGGTTTTTAAAATACATTCGATAAAGGAGGATATAATTTTCAAAGGTTTTTTAAAACCTTCAATAAAAAGTGAATGTTTTTCAAAGGTTTTTAAAATACCTTCAATAAAGGTTAAAATAATTTTCAAAGGTTTTGAGTGCCTTTGAAAAATATAATATCCTTTTCAAAGGTTTTTAAAAACCTTCAATAAAAAGTAGATATTTTTCAAAGGTTTTTTAACTACCTTCGATAAATGATAATATATTTTTCAAAGGAATTTAAAAATCCTCCGATAAATACAAATCTTTTTCAAAGGTTTTTAATAACCTTCGATAAAAAGTAGATATTTTTCAAAGGTTTTTTAAATACCTTCGATAAATGCATATATTTTTCAAAGGTTTTTTATAACCTTTGATAAAGAGTGGTTGAAATAGGCCAACTTTTTTGTAGTGATCATTTTCAAATGCACAACAAACAACCAAAAAAATATAACAAAAGAACCTAAATTTTTGTGATAGGAATGAACTATTCACCTCGCAATGAAAGACTATGATTTCTATTTTCTAAACAATTTAGAAACCAAGTTGGGATCGACTTTGATCAGAATTAAACAAAAATTAAAGTTAAGCAAATTTACTTTTGAAGAACTTCAATCTTCTTGTATTCCAGGGAATTGAATATATCTACAAGATCTTCCTCGCTATGACTCAAACAGTGGATCAAAGGTTTGTGAGAATCTTTTGAAAGTAATCAAACAAGAATTTTTTTAGAAGAAAATTTCAAAGAGAATTCTAAATTTTCTCGGGAGGCGATGTGTATGTTTTGCACAACCCAAGTGTCCTATTTATAGGAAACTAGGGTGTAACGATCCTAACCCATCCGACTTTCTAAAAACGGAAGCACGACTGAGTTACCTCGCTCATGCTCGAAATTTCTGCAGCATAACGGTGTAACTACGAGAAAACCAAAATTTACAACGACCTAATAAGAATAAAAATACTTCTAAATCTCAGATAAAATACTCAGCATCCAACAAACTACGACAAGATATGCTGAGCACAACCATCAGACACAAAAATCTTAAAAACTCTAACCAATACATAGAAACAATAGATATTTAAAGATTACAGATCAACATACAGCAAAGAACGAAGATACAAAACTTAAAGCTAAAACAGGAAAATAAAATTTGGTGGAGTCTCCATAGCTTCGTCAAGTCATCACCTTCGTCACCCACCTCAAGGATGTGCACAATCTGCAAAGACAAACAAAAGCAAGAGTGACTATAAAAATACTCAGTAAGTAGCACACTTAAGGTCCAAAACTCATAATCACATCACAAAAGTTGTCTTGGCACGCACGACTCCTACTTAACCTAACCTCATCATCCAGCCAACTACAACTTGTACACCCTACCCTGAGTCCACCTCGGTATGACATTGTCTCGAGCACTACCAACGAGCCATGTAACTTAGGTCGACAAGGTTAGTGAAAGAAAGCAACTCTCATGCCTACACACAATGAGGGAATTGCTCCCTAAGCTAGCACACAGGAAATAAGGAAACACAATCCTTACACTCATCACAATGGGGGAATCGCTCCTTAAGCTAGCACACAACTCGGTGAAGGGAAGAAACTCTCACCCTACTCACATCACATCAACCTAAAGTTACAGACTCGCCCAAGAGAGACACAAGGTCAGGTACACTAATCACTACAAGAAAGTTGACTATTTTCGGAGGTCACAACCTTCAAAAAAATACTTAATAAACCTTTGATAAATTTTTTTTCCAAGGTTAATTCAACCTTTGAAAACTGTCGAAATAGATCCTGTCGAAAAAGTTTTTTTCAAAGATTTGTTAACCTTCGAAAGTTAATATTTTTCAAAGGTCACATTAACCTTCGAAAATTATTATTTTTCAAAGGTCACATGTCTTCAAAAATTTTCAAATTATTTATCGATAATTATTTATTGGCAATTATCTTTTTCAAAGGTTTTTATTATTTTCAAAGGCTTATAATACTATTTTCAAAAATTTTAAAGCCTTCAGAAAGACGTCTTTACTGACAGTTGTAAATCCTTCGAAAAACCTCTTACGAAAACCTTTAGCACTTGAATACAATAGTAAATTTAAATTATATTAAACTAATAACCTTTTCAAGCCATAAATCTATAGCTCAAACACCAATTACCTAGTTGCAAAGTTCATAAACCTGTACTTAAGCTTTCCAACCCCACACTTCATTGATTCAAATATATAATAAATTTCTCACTGTAAATGATGAGCTTATATGAAATTGAAACTCAATCAAATGATACAACAAGTAAATCAGGCCAACAATCTTATACTCCACCGTGCATATACATCCGCAATATTGAAACTATAAGAACTTTCTATCATAATTCCAAAAAAGTTAAACCATTGAGATCCATAACAGTTCAATATTTTGGACAGTCACAACTATTTGTACCAAGAGAACTTAATTTCAATGCTATATGTAAAACAAATTTGAATCATTTCTATAAAGCTATGAACAAATCTACACATGAAAGATCTTCGTTTTGAATCTAACTTTCAACTAGTAGCAAATTGTTTATGCATCTCTGCCATCATTGTTTGAAATTTATCCTCAAAACGATTTTCTAATTCAACAATTTGGTCTTTTAGTGCTTGTACCTCAACTTTTCTTTGTCGTTCAGATTCTTGATAACGTTGTTCAGACTCATTAAGACGATTCTCAAGATCACGTACAGTAGAAGATGATCCAAACAACTCAGTAGGAGTAACACCTACCCCATAACCACAAACACGTCCATGTTTCTCAGGTCCAAAAACTTGCACAAAAATCTCATTCTCGTTCATGTCAAGTGTACCATCAACCACTTGAGAAGTGTATGATTTGAGTTCCGACTACCAATACAAATTCAAAATTTAGAATTCAAAGTTAGCACAAGTATAAATAGAGCTTCAAAAAAAAAGAAGACATCAAGTACTACAAATTGGTCAACAGTAGTTTGTATCCTTTTTTGTGAGTTGCCTTCATGGGCAACAATAGTTTCAACTTTCAAGTTGCAGGGAAGTAATGGTTACCCAGGTTCAATTTGTTTTGGAATTTTGTTTTTGATCCTTGGCTAATTCTAAAGGCTAGCACCGTGATTATTTTGTTGAATGTTCTGTCTTGTTGCATAATTTGAGTTAACTGAGGTGGAAGGGGAATTGTTTGGGAACCATAGTTCTCTGTTTTCTCTTGTTTTCAAGAGAAACCATATTTCTCATGATTTTCAAGCTGTTTCTTAGCTATTGTTTGATAATCTGAAAATTTTATGGTGCAGTCAAAATGCCATTGATCTTGAAGGGAAAGAGAAGAAAGAAAAGGAGATGAGAAATCAAATAATTAATGAAGTGGAAGAGTATAAAGCTTCCTTTTATGAGAAAAGGAGGATCAATTGTGAAACAAACAGGGCTCACAATAGAGAAAGAGAGAAGGTAAAACCTTTGAAAGAATTTTGTATATATATTCATATTCTTTACCCTGCATCCTGTCAATGTCTCCTTCCTATCTATTGCTATTTATTATTATACTTGTTCATAATGAGCTACTGATGATTAGTAAAATTGGTTAAATATCAAACAAAAGGATGAGAAAATTTAGAGGCAAAGGCCCTTTAGTATTCACAATCACAGAATAGAAAATACTGCCCTATATTTATACAAGTTACTAATTGGACACACTACACTTACAAAAAGGAACATGAAATGAGTTAATAAGATTTGAACAGTAAAATCATACGTACACGCATATTTCAAAAACCACTCCCATTTAGAAGAATCACAGACAAGGTGCATATTAGAACTCAAATCCATTCAACTTTAATCCCAATTTAAGGGGCTACATTTAACAAATACAGGAATAAAACGTAAAGAACTAAATATAAACTTTTTAAGCAATGGGGACAAAATCGAAAAAATAGGAAGTAAAAATGCATATGTGGCCTATATTCTTTTGGGGTTGCTTTTTGGTATGTTTTTTTGGGAGGGGTGGGGTAAGGGGGTCAAAGAGTGGACTGTGGTTATGGGTCATGTGTAACGACCCTATAGGCTCAACACGCTACCTAAGAGTCATTACTAAGTCACGTTGCTATATTACCAAAAATTTCGGCAACATAACGGCGTAACTACACGAAAACCAAAATTTTAACCCTGATAAGACATAGAAAAACACACTTCTAAGATTTCAAACAACCTCCTAGCATCCAACAAACTTCTCAATATGATGCTAGGGTCCAAACAGAAGAAACCAAATATACGTGCACGATTTACAAAGAAAGGTTAAAAGATTTTAAAACATTCTCCTAACATTTAAAAAAAAACTTAACATGAGTTCTATATACATCTAGAAACATAAAGGAAGCGGAATAGCGATCAGTCGGCTCCCATGACTCGAGTAGAGGATCTCCGGTCACGCGCTAGGGCCGATCTTAGCCTTACCTGAAAACATTTTAAAAAGGAAAAGGGTGAGTATTAACGAATAATACTCAGTAAGTCCATCATAGTTTTAAAATAAGAGTTTCAATCACATGCAACATGTCATTTTAAATCATAAAATCATCGTAAACCATCACTTTAGTGGGGGACCCAAAATTTCTTTCATAAACCATGTACTTTTCCTCGCGGCTCTTGTGAACGATTAAATTCTCCCGAGGGCCTCTGAATAGTCCGAAGACATAGTTTTTCTGTCTAATAGAGTCCTCCCTACCTCTGAGAGTTAAGCTCGAAAGCTAACATATATCATGGAGTCCGAAGACTCAGCCCGAAGGCTACCATCGTGGAGTCCGAAGACTCAAGCCCGTCGGCTACAGTCGTGGGGGCACTCTCAAACCCCGGGAGCATATAGAGTCCGAAGACTCGGGTTCCCTCAAAACCCACATAAAACTTTTGGGAGAATTATCGTCACAGCCTATATAAATCTTTTCATGAACACAACACATGCATGAGGTCCCATTCGTTTTAGAACATAGTTATGAATGCATCAGTCATAGCAATCGCATTTCAAAGACATACATATAATACACTTTCTTTCTTAAATACTTAACATGAAAAACATATACTTTCAAAGTAAACATAGAGCTAGCTTTAAGTTTCGAAAACTTCTTTCGTTGTGAGATCCCTTACCTTAAATCTTTACTTATTACAATACCCTTTCTTCACTTAGTAATTAAGCTTCTTGAGTTTCCACTCCAAGTACGATCCTCGATCCTCGACAATTCACCTAAAAAGTGTTCTAAACGTGTCTTAAACCATCCGAATTACGTTAAAACACCTTCTATCATTAATAACTCGACGAAACGGACCTAATGGCAATTTTACCCAACTCCGGCGAGCGGCGGCGCGTGACCGGAGCATGGCGGCGCGTGCGGCGGCGGACGGCGGCGCGTGGCCGGCGCGTGGAGCTTCCGATCGGCGCGTGAGGGCGCGTGGAGGCTCGTTTTCGCGCGAGGCTCTCAGATCTGGGTTTTCCGGCAAGTTTCGAGGCGTTCAGGCTGTAATTCCGGCGAGCTTATGGCGTTCACTGGCGTGGGTTGTGAGTTGAAACTTCCGGCGAAGAGGAAGACGAAACCGGCGGCTTGCAGCGTGGCCGGCGTTCGTGAGCTTCGGTGGTCGTTGCGATGGCTGGACGGCGAGTGGTTGGAGCTTCGCGGTTCTCGGACGTCACCTCCGGCAGCGGTGGACGTCTTCGGCGAGCGGCGCTGCGATGGAAAAGAAACCGGCGGCGTGCGGCGGCGACATCCCGAGGAAGAAGAAGAAATAGCCGGCGATGGATGGTGGTTCAGTCGGAGAGAGCGAGAGAGAGAGAGAGAGAGAGAGAGAGTTCGGGAGGGAGAGCGCGCGCGAGAGAGAGATCTCGGGAAGAAGAAGAAGAAATTCTTTTTTTTTTTTTTTTTTTTTAATAATAATAATAATAATAATAATAATAATAATAATAATAATCAAAATATCTTCTCCAAAAGACCAAAATGCCCTTTTTCTCATTCCAAATTGCAAATTAACCTAAAAAATTTAAATTATCCCATGAAAATCATTCCACTTAATTCAAAAAAAAAATTAAAAATTTAAATTCCTAAATAAGCCGGGCGTTACATCATGTCTTGAAAATTCTTATAAATGTAGAAATGTCCTTTGTGAACACAAAAATGCCTCTTTACTTACAAGTTATAAAGATGTCTCAAAAGATAAATCAATTGTTGATAGTTTACTGTAGTACCACCCTCCCTCGTAGAGTGGTGTCATTGACAGGGAAATAGTTAAAATAGTGGTGGCTAATTAAAATGATAAGGTAAGGTTCCTATGTTGTGGTTATATAAATACGTACACACATATTTCAGAAACCACTCCCATTTAGAAGAATCACAGACAAGGTGCATATTAGAACTCAAATCCATTCAACTTTGCTTACAAATTAATTAATCTTCAATACATTTAGGGGACTTTGCTTCTAAACCATCATTTTAATCATTGCCACTGATACGGAGCTTGTCGAAGGCTCTATCAAATATATTTATTTACCTAGACCTTTAAAATTTATAGTAATAGTGGCCAGGGTCGATCACAGGGATTGGATTCTTTAATTTAACTAAATATCATTGTTACTAGTGCTCAATTTTATCTAGAGGATTGAAACTTGAGATATAATTAATTTACAACCTAAAAATATATATTTACAAGATTGGAGACAATTTTTTAGAAATTACATGCAAGTAATATTTTAGTCATGAAGCACCACTTGGTTCAAATCCAGAAACATAAATACATGCAATGATCATAAGTTAGAAGATCACC
Organism: Trichosanthes truncata; assembly: GCA_033996785.1. Taxonomy (NCBI): domain Eukaryota; kingdom Viridiplantae; phylum Streptophyta; class Magnoliopsida; order Cucurbitales; family Cucurbitaceae; genus Trichosanthes; species Trichosanthes truncata. Next base: position 26,152,781 of record JAWPNB010000004.1, on the reverse strand, counting down.
AAATTGGTTAAATGACTTTTCCAAGCTCAATTAAAATCATGTCATACTGAATCCTTAACCTTCCAGTCTAATTTTTCTATGAAGCATGCCAACAAGTGAATCTTTTACAACTTCTAATAATAAATCATTCATTCCCATGCAACAATAAATTATTAGTCATGCATCGCACTAAAATTCAAGTCTCACTTTCCCAAGCTAAAACTCAAATTAAAGACACTAAACTTTGGCCACAAGCTTAGTTATAGAAACATGAATAATATTGCATGATGATAGGAATAAAAATTCAAGCCAAGTCTTAACAATTACAAGTTCCTAGAGTTTACCTATGCAAAATCTACAATAACACAATCGAAACTCTAAAAATAGTTCAAAAACAACAACAAAGTAGATGGGAAGAGAGAAACTCTAAGACGTGTGCCAATCCTCGTTCCCGTCGTGATGTCCCGCAATCTCGAGCTTAGAATCCCTTCCTTGCTCTCAAAAGTACTCTTGTAAGTCCCAAAAACTAGGTGTGTTTCTCCCAAAAAAGCGTCCTCGTATCCGCAGCCAACATGTTTTATTTATAAACATCGGGACAGTGTCGAGACGCTAGGGACAACGTGTCGACGCTATGACCTAATTCGCACAGTAGATAAGGAAAATCGAGGTAGCGTTGAGACGCTACACACAGAGTCTCAATGCTACGAACGGAAAGAGCCTAGAGAGCATTTTTCTGGCGTTGAGAAGCTATAAAGTAGCGTCTCAATGCTACTTTTGCTAGAATTCTGACTTGTGAAGCAGCACATACAGCGTCTCAACGCTCTCGAGAGTGTCTCAACACTCTCGCCTCTGTTTTTCTGACTCCATTCTCTTTTCTTCTTCATTTGATAGCTCCAATTGAGATTAAATTGCTTCCTTTTCACATAAACAGTTTCCTTTTGCTCGGTTTTGCTTTGTTAGCTCAAAATCTACAAAATACACACAAAAAGCATCAATAGCATATTTTAAAACCACAAACTAGCATTGATCTAGGTCCAAGTAATAGCACACTTTCGTGCACTATCAAATAGCCCCAAACTTAAACTTTTGCTAGTCCCGAGCAAAATACAATCATTAAATAATTAAAAAACATGCAAGTAGGTGACTCCAGCCTCAATAATTCCAAATGCTAACAAAAACTCATACTGAAGGAATGTATTTAACCAATGACTTTCATTGAGCAAAACTAAACTTAAACCTATCATCCCTCACGTGTGTGTGTGCTAGTCTAACCTATTTTAGTCTTTATAAGCTCGGAAGAGGTTTATATAACTTATAACTATTTATCACCCTACTAAATCCCCAGCACTAATCATCAGGTCTTCCTCATTTTAAGAACATAATAAGGCAAATAGGTGCCTAAAGAATATTAGAATTCTCTCAAACTTGTTTATTTATTTATTTCTTTTTGCGGAAGGTCTTTGTCGTTACTTTTTCCTTCGTTCTAGCTTACTAACACTTTGTGGTGAAAGTATCTAGCTACGAGAAAAAATCACTTACGCAGATTTATACTCATTTCCTTAACCTTTCATGCAGTGGAAAATATGGGTGTCCTGAACGCCCCTAAATACTCAGCTAATTGGGAAAGAGGAGCATCTCCTATAATAATAATAATTAATATTATATATATATATATATATATATATTCACTATCTAATCAGTTCCTAAGATTTTTCAGGATCAAAACAAGCCTAAGCATATAAACCACTTCTAAGCCTTCGAGACCTTAAATGGGAAGACTAGGTGCTCTAGATGCAAGGGAATCAGGATAAAAGATAAAACTCTACTCAAATTTAGAGAGTGTTAAACAATTCCAAAAAAAATGTGAAGCACAAACATTCACAGTACGTCATCAACACATCATAGTCACCCATTACATATTAGAGAATTATCTAAATCAGTTTATTTAAAATAAGGACTTGCCAAGTGCTGCCCACCCCCGAACTTAAAACTAACATTGTCCTCAATGTAATGAAACTAATGCATGTAGAGAACGATGGAGAAAAGAATGAGTGAACAATACTGCCTTGATAACTGGGAGGAACACTCTATGAGAAGTCAGTAAATGGGACAAAGAGAGTACTTAAGCATCGTGGTCCTGCACAAATGGGAACGAGATTAATGGCACTCTAACACCCTAAACTAGATAGAGAAAAATAGCAAAAACAAAGACTCAAACAAGAGGGATAGAAAACTTGGGTTGCCTCCCAAGAAGAGCTTTCTTTAACGTCTTTAGCTAGACGAGGCTTATGTGATCATTTTTTGTTGGAGCCCATGCTGCTTTCAACATTAAGAGCTAACTTCAGGGGATCTTTATTTAACACAGACTTTTGAAATTCACAGGTTAGATTATCAAGAGTATCTATCGACATGCACAAACTTACCTCCTCAGGATACTTCATTGAGTTTTTTTATGTCAAAAGTTACCTCCTCACTGTTGACACGAAGAGACAACTTACCTTGATGCACATCTATTAAAGCTCGTCCTGTTGCAAGGAAAGGTCGCCCTAAAATTATAGGGATCTCATCATCCTCGTCCAAATCTAACACCACGAAATCTGTGGGGAAGATAAAACGATCAACTCCGACCAACACATCCTCTACTATACCCCGCAGATAAGTAATGGAACGGTCCGCAAGCTGCAAGGATATAGTAGTGGGTTGCACCTCCCTGAGTCCTAATTTGTTATACACAGAATATAGCATTAGATTAATGGAAGCTCCTAAATCACGCAAAGCTTTACAAAAATGTGAATTACCAATGGTACAAGGAATAGTAAAACTCCCTGGGTCTTTTAATTTCTGGGGTAGCTTCTTCTGGAGCCTGATACTACACTCCTCAGTCATATGGACTGTTTCAAATGCTCCAAATTTTCTCTTATTTGCTAAGATGTCCTTCATGAATTTCACATAACTTGGTATTTGCTCCAAGGCATCTACAAAAGGAATAGTTATGTGAAGATTTTTCATCATATCCAAAATTTTTATAAATTGTTCATCTATATTTTTCTTCCTGAAACGCTGAGGATAAGGAATAGTGTTAGGGATAGAAGGGAGAGTAGATTGAGTAAGCTTTCCAGCATCAGGTGCCAAAGTAGGTGCAACTCCATTGTCTTTTTCCTCGACAGAATCATCATCTGCAATCATTTGGCGTTTCAATGATTCTCCCATTTGCTTCCCACTCCTCAAAGTGATGGCCTTGCATTGCTCCCTTGGATTGACCTCTGTGTCACTAGGAAACTTTCCTTTCTGTAATGCTTTCAGGAAAGAAGCTATCTGACTCATTTGAACTTCTAGGCTTTTTATAGCATTCCTATGGCCAGACACAATGTCGTCGATCTTCTCCTCCAGCTGAGTCGATCTCTTAGTTGATTCTGCAATAAAAGTTCCCAACATATTCTCTATAGAGGATTTAGTCTCAGCTGACTGGGATGTAGAGGTGAAACCTGAAGGATGTTGCAAGACATTCTTATTGTTAGCATATGAAAAATTTTCATGACATCGTAAACCTGGGTGGTAATTGGTAGGTACGGAGTTCTGCATGTGACTGCCACCCTGATGATATCCCCAATTATTCATGAAATTTGCCTGTTTTATGCTAACATCACCTCCAAATGGTGGTCGCTGCACAGCTGCTATGGATGCAATGGAAGGACTGAAGGGAATAATCGAATTAAACCCACAGCGGAAGCATAGGAATCGTCTTTGATTTATTTAGAATTAAACTAAAATACAAGGGTTAAGCAAAACATACCTTGAAATTATGGAGATTCTTCTGGCGGGTCTTTATCTCCTTCACAAAGTCTTCCTGGCTATGACTCTAACAAAATATCAAGGCTTGTGGGAGCCTCTTGAAAGAAAATCCTCAAGGGATTAAAGAGGAAGAGGTTTAGAGAGAATTCTCTAATTCTCTCTTTGTTGTTCAGAATACCCAATGGCTCACCCCTAGGGTCCTATTTATAGTGGTCTAGGGAAGATAATTAAATAATATATTTTAATATCTAATATACTAAAATATATTTATCTAGCCAATTTGAATCTTATTCAAACCTTTAAAATTCTCCTACGACATTTATTTCCTAATTTGAATCCAATTCAAATTTAATAAATATCTTTTCTTTAATGTATCTAATATACATTAATTATTTTAATATTCAATGTATCAAATAAAATAAATATATTTTCCTCTTTTATATTTAATATATCTAATATATTAAATATTAATTTGAACATTTCAAATTAAATATTAATTTGAACATTTAAAATTTTTCTTTCAACTAAATTGATCTTTTATTGTTACTATGAGCTAGCAATGGGACCTTATGGACCTACAGATTATAAGCTCCAATGATACAAAATTAATTAATCAAACTCTTTAATTAATTAATTTTCATTCATTAACTATAGGTCATTCCATTATAGACCTAGAGTTGCACTCTTATGCACTGTAGGACAAGTTGTGTCCATAGATATAATCATTACATGCAAGTCGATCCTTCACGAGTTGTTCGTAATTACAGCTGGGTCAAAAGTCCGTTTTACCCCTATAATTACATCTTGCACCTTAAGTACCACTGATTCTCTAATGAACAATATGTTTATAATCTAATTATAAACTAAGTCCCTCTCGAGCTAGTGAGAGGGTGGGGCCCCATTGTTCAAGTCCCTAAATCAGCACTTAAGGGAACTACTCATCTACTTACCCTATATGGGAAGGAGTGAATTCCATCTTGTGAGATTATGTTCCCAGCTCCCTATTTGGTCAAGTCCCCAAAATGGTAGGCATATTGAATCGGCTACAAAAGCCACTCTCACCCATGCAAATCAAAGGACAAGCCCTCACAGGCAGGAGTTCATAACTCACTCAGGATTAAGATCGAGTCGCATATGATCATCCTGATGAAATATTAATCTTCTCAATTAACAGATTTATAAAGAGAGATTAAATATTTCGTGGTCCAGTCTTATACAAACTCATTGTATAAGATACCCCCACTCACATGTCTCCACATGAATGATTTGGATCAAATCATTTGTAACTATTACAAAGTGGGCCGTATCAATAGTGTTACCAGGATAAGGCACCCAACCTTATCCATATACTATGACCCTTTAGGTTATTTCTTGAACATGATCCTCTCGTATGTCAACCTTATACTGTTCAAGATTACAATAATAACCTTGGATTTTTCATATAATGGATAATATTATATTGCAAATAAAATTATTAAAATTATTATTAATTATTAAATAAATTATTAATTACGAGGCTTTAGGGCATAAATCCCAATAAGGACTGTGCCCTAAACTTGAAAAACTAGATAAAGCATGAGTCAAATAAGCCATTTGTGCTTGCAGAGCACTTACCTCATCAACTTTATAGATTCCTGCTACTGGTTTTGTCATTGAACATTCTGTGAGCCATTGATAACTGGTGGCTGCCATTTCTTCCAGTAGTGTTCTTGCATCAAGAATTGTCTTGGACAAGATGGTCCCTCTAGCTGCAGCATCTAAGATGGTCTTGGTTCCACCATTCAACCTATTACAAAATAGTTGAATTTGGAGCCAATCCAGATAGCCATGCTGTGGGCATCGTCTCAACAGATCCTTATACCTTTCCCATACTTCAAACATTTGCTCACCTTCAATCTGTTTGAATGTTCCAATCTCAGTCCTAAGTCTGGCAGTCTTTGCTGGTGGAAGGAATTTAGTGGGAAAGGCTTGGGCAAGTTCCTCCCAAGTGGTAATGCTCTGAGGCTCTAAACTCTCCAACCAATCTCTCGCTTTATCCTGCAATGTAAAGGGAAACATACCTATGCGAATAGAATCATTAGACATACCATTAATCTTAACAGTTCCACAGAGTGCAAGAAAAGTTCTCAAATGGGAATTTGGGTCCTCTGTAGGGTGTCCTTGAAAGGTGTTGTCCCTCGCCATTTGGATCAGTCCAGTCTTTAGCTCAAAGTTGTTAGCAGCTATAGGTGCATGAATGATTTCAGAGCTCTCGATAGGGAAGACAGGCTTGAAGTAGTCCCTGATAGCCTTTTGTTCTTCGGCTAGATTGCCCGCCATTTGTTGAATTTGAATTTCTTTTCGAATTTAACGGTTTCGTCTGCAAGTATGCTCGATTTAAGGATCAAAAGGCTCTAAATTTTTTTCTCTAACTCGGGCATGCACAAAATAAGCCTGAAATCACAGAAAAAGAGATCAAACACAAAAAAGAAGAAAAATGCAGGCAAAAACGAAAATAACTATAAAATCATACGTAAAACTAACATACAAAAATACACTATTTACACTCTAAATTAAAATAATGTATTTTCACCACAATATTAATTACACTAAAAATATGTCAATCCCCGACAACGGCGCCAATTTGATAGTGAGCTTGTTGAAGGCTCTATCAAATATATTTATTTACCTAGACCTCTAAAATTTATAGTAATAGTGGACAGGGTCGATCACAGGGATTGGATTCTTTAATTTAACTAAATATCATTGTTACTAGTGCTCAATTTTATCTAGAGGATTGAAACTTGAGATATAATTAATTTACAACCTAAAAATATATATTTACAAGATTGGAGACAATTTTTGAGAAATTACATGCGGGTAATATTTTAGTCATGAAGAACCACTTGGTTCAAATTCGGAAACATAAATACATTCAATGATCATAAGTTAGAAGATCACCAAATTGGCTAAATGACTTTTCCAAGCTCAATTAAAATCATGTCATACTGAATCCTTAACCTTCCAGTCTAATTTTTCAATGAAGCATGCCAACAAGTGAATCTTTTACAACTTCTAATAATAAATCATTCATTCTCATGCAACAATAAATTATTAGTCATGCATCACACTAAAATTCAAGTCTCACTTTCCCAAGCTAAAACTCAAATTAAAGACACTAAACTTTGGCCATAAGCTTAGTTATAGAAACATGAATAATATTGCATGATGATAGGAATAAAAATTCAAGCCAAGTCTTAACAATTACAAGTTCCTAGAGTTTACCTATGCAAAATCTACAATAACACAATCGAAACTCTAAAAATTGTTCCAAAATCGACAACAAAGTAGATGGGAAGAGAGAAACTCATAGACACGTGCCAATCCTCATTCCCATCTTGATGTCCTGCAATCTCGAGCTTAGAATCCCTTCCTTGCTCTCAAAAGTACTCTCGTAGGTCCCAAAAACTAGGTGTGTTTCAAAGCTAGGGTGTATTTCTCCCAAAAAAGCCTCCTCGTATCCACAACCAACATGTTCTATTTATAAACATCGAGACAACGTCGAGATGCTAGGGACAGCGTCGAGATGTTGTGACCTAATTTGCACTGTAGATAAGGAAAATCGAGGTAGCGTTGAGATGCTACATGCAACGTCTCAACGCTACGGACGGAAAGTGCCTGAAGCGCGTTTTTCTAATGTCGAGACGCTACTTCTGCAGGAATTCTAACTTGTGAAGCAGCACACACAGCGTCTCAACGCTCTTGCCTCTGGTTTTCTGACTCCATTCTCTTATCTTCTTCATTTGATAGCTCCAATTGAGATTAAATTGCTTCATTTTCACATAAAACATTTTCCTTTTGCTCGGTTTTGCTTTGTTTGCTCAAAATCTACAAAATACACACAAAAAGCATCAATAGCGTATTTTAAAACCACAAACTAGCATTGATCTAGGTCCAAGTAATAGCACACTTTCCTGTACTCTCAACCATTATAATTATTTAGGCTAAATTACACCTTTGGTCCTTGAGTTTTTGCCTTTAGCCTGAGGACCAATCATGTGAAAACTCTCATCCCCAAAATAGAAAAGAAAATAAAGCACACACACTGTAATATTAGAACAAAACATTTTCAAACTCCCAGATTTGACATCTAAAGAGGGAACTTCAGAGGAGGGATGGATGAAGGGAGACTAAAGTCATGTCTATACCTAGCATGGTATAGAACTCTTGTAATTGCAATGTGGCAGAGAAGTCAAAACACATTTCCTTGAGGAATTAACATCAAACAGATCTTATGCTGGCACAAACAATGTGTTATAGATTCGTGATTTATCCACTTTCTAAGTGATGTAGCAAACTTTGTGGTTTGGAAAGTGATTACTATTTTAAGGAATTTAACTATTGTGATGAAAGTATTGCTACTTACCATTTTTTCTTGAGTAGTTTCATTCAAAGCCATTTCATTATTCCTCTGGTGCATTAGCTCCCAAATTCTGATTCAACTAGGTTCTTTATTAGTGTCCCGAACCTATATTTAAGTTAAAAATATATATTAGATCATTTGACTAAATTAAAAGAAGTTTATGTAATTGTTGGTTTACCTCCTTTTCAACTCTTTGTTGTATACTTTGTGAACCACATGTGTGATATACATTCAATTTAGAACGGTTCTTTTGGTTCCTTTCACACATCTCCTACATTTCAAAAATATAGAAGAATGAGCATCACTACAAATTAAAGCAATAAGCAAACCATTTTTTTATGTACAAGAAAATAAAGTTTTAGAATATAACCTAATATTCAGTTGACTTCCACAACTTTGCAAGATATTCTGCATCCTCTCTTGTAATTTCTTGTGGAATATTGGCCAAAGCTTCTGCAACTATATCATATTTGTACAACCATTTTTTCTTTAAGCTATCTCTCCAATTATTATAAGATGGTGAATTTGAAGCAATACTGAAGTCTCGCGGCCTTCAAATTTAAACCGCTCCTACAAAGAAAATGATAATTGTAATTTAATAATCCAAGAAATCAATAAAATAACTACTAAACTTTTATAACACATACCAATGTAAGCTCAAATACTTTCCTTTTTGTTGTTGTATCAATAACTCTCCAACTTTTCACTTATAGAGGAGTAAAATTGACTTGTCTAGCTATGATCATTGGGCTTTGAAAATATCAGCATTATCTCCAACAGGTCTTTTGTTCCTCCATGATACTTCAAATCTAATCCCACGGGGTCATTTAACCAGATTGAGATTACGTGTGGGACCACGTACTTTTCTTTGTCCTACAAAAGAAAATTCTATAGTACAAACGAACAAGAGAAAACAAGTTAGCAACAAATCAAATAAAAATAATATATCCATACAGAACATTACCTGCATTAATAGACTTTTCATGACCAATAGTTGATCCAATTTCTCCTGTAAATGATGATGAAGCTTCTAGACCAACTTGTGTTTTTGATTTTGCTGAAGATTGTTGATCATCAACTATTTGATTAGATGTAGATGTAGTCGTACTATTCTCACGACTATCCACACTATTTCCATTATTAAATTTGATCTTTGCTTTATGTGATGAGAAGCTTTTCATCCTTTTTCAATCAAGTTGTATTGCATGTAAAGAGAAGAAATTGCACATTCAATTAGAACAAGCAATAACATTAATTAAGAAAAAAAAAAAAGGAAACAAGTAGCAGATAAAAAATTTGTGATTGATGTGAAGTGAATGACTTGAAGTGACATTTTCTTTGGTCTATTTTAATCATTAAGTCTTCAATAATTTGTCATCAATGCACCAAATGATGACCAACAACCAGATATGGTGAACTTTCCTAAAACAGTTGGAGTTCAAAAATAATTTAAACTAATCTGCCTAATTGCTAAGAGAGTATATACCTAGTTTGCAAGAGAAAATTCAAAGATGGGATTTATCAGTCAGCTTAGAAAATAAGCAAGTATTTCATCAAATTCAAAGAAGTTTAAATACTCAATTAAATGATATCTTAGATGATAGGATGGTCAAATGGATTACAGAAGCTCAAAGAAGTTTCCTTTGATTGACAACTGATAAAAACAAGTACCAGATTCTTAGCCCTTTTCTATTGAGTTGATAAAGACAGAACATTTAATTCAATCTAAGTTTTAGAATCCTAGCAAGCTATGAAGTTAATGTGGTACAACTCCTTTGGAGGTTGGAGAAGACAATGTGCTACAATGGCTTTAACATAAAAAATAAACAACTGAAAGAAGTGATTAAAATAGCATAGCAATATTGAAAACTGGATATCAATGAGAGGCAAAATTCAACACATACACATATATGAGAGTGAAGATTTGCTAGTAGAATGCAAAGAATCCGATAAATTAGTGAATAAAGATGCATACTTTTCATAAACATAAATAGTTGGAAAATAGAGTAAGAACTATTTAGTTTTGAAGCAGTGTCAAATTCAACAATCGTACCAAAAGAGAAAAAAATTAAACACTATAGAAACTATATCAACTGAAAGTGGAGAGATAGAGAGAGAGAAATTAAACAAGGGAAAAAGAAAGGGGATCATGATTCAAAAGGCCCAACAATATTAAATTCCTCCATCACTATCTTCTTCTTGACAATCTTCATCTGTGTTTACTAGAATCTTGTAGAATCTCTTGGATCAATTTTCAACACAAAATACCAGATCGGATTTCTTCTGTCTTCAAGGTAGAAAACTTGTTCAGATTGGCATGCCAATACAAATGGCTCATTTGTAGCCAATGTGTAGGTCATATTCACACTAGTCAGTCCATGATCATTGATTCTAATTCCTTTACCACAATTATTGATATTCCACCATTTACATTTAAACAGAACTACTTTATTTCTGCCCATATATTGCAATTCAATAATATCATGCATGATGCCAAAGTACTCTCGATCGTTAGTTCCTCTCACTACTACCCCACTATTTTGTGTTTTTCTTAAATCATCATCATCCTTTATACGAAATCTAAATCCATTAACAATATATCCTTTGTAGCATAGTACTTCTTGTGATGGACCTCGAGATAAATCTAATAACTGTTTGTCAACTTCATTGCTTCCATCATTATACAATTTAGTAACCTACATAGACAATATTATCATGTTTAATAATGAGTAAAAAATGTATATCGATAAATAAACATCACAACTATTATTTCTTCTCTCACTTACATGACTTTCAAACCATTCTACGAACTCTTTATCATGTTTTCTTTGTGCATTTCTAGCATCAACATGTTGTAATCCTTTTATGTGCTCACTAAAAAAAATTAAAAGAAACTTTAGGTTCTATTTTAAAATATTACAAAATTATCACTAATGGAAATTTTACTTACCTAATATATGGTAAAACATCATCACAATTCTTTAAAGTAAGTATGAGATTGTCTCCACTCTTCTATTGTTAGCCTTCTTGATTGTTTACCTAGTTGCATAGGACGACCAACTGGTTTAAAGATAGATATTCCTTCATAAGAACTATGATCATTATCATCATTTCTTCTCTTTTGATTGAACTTAGTCTCATGGTATGAAAATATCTGGTGCAAAATATTACACATTCATTGCCGATGTAACCTTCAGCTATAGAACCTTCTGGATGAGCTCGATTGCATACATAAGCTTTTAACTTACTTAAGTACCTTTCAAATGGGTACATCCACCTATATTGAACTGGTCCACCAATTCTAACCTCATTTGGTAAATGGATTAATAAATGCACCATTATATAAAAAAATGATGTAGGAAACATCATTTCCATTTTACAAAGAATTCTTATAATTTCAGCTTCAATAATATTTAGATTATCTATTTTAACCACTTTGGAGCACAAAATTTTAAAAAAGTTGCTCAAGTTAATCAATACATCTCGGATTTCCTTTTTCATTAACCCTTGCAATGCATATGAGAGCAAATATTCCATAATAATATGATAGTCATGACTTTTAAGACCAAATATTTTTCTTTCTTTTAGATTGACACACCTTCCAACAGTTGAGGAGAATCCATCAGGAACTTTTAATGTCTTTAAGTACTCTCAAAATGCATTTTTCTCATCTAATGATAAATGTACAATGTGAAGCTGGTAAGTACACTTTGTTTTCTTCGTCTACTGGATGCAATTCCTTTCTTATTTCCATTTCTTGAAGATTAAGACGAGACTTCAAATTATCTTTAGTCCCCCCCTTAATATCCAATAGCATACCAATCACATTTTCACAAATATTTCTTTCAATATGCATGACATCTAAATTATGTCGCAACAATAAAGTGCTCCAATAAGGTAGCTCAAAGAATACATTCTTCTTTAGCTAGTTTTTAGAGCGCTTTCTCTTTTTTACACTTTTTCCAAATACATTATCCCCAAATTGATTCACTTGTTCAAGAATATCATTTCCAGACAATTCCTTAAGAGACAATTCTTTTTCAATAAGTCCATCAAAAATCTCTTGTTGTAGTCTCCATTCATGTTCTATGGGTAAAAAACTACGATGATCCATGTAGCACATTTTCCCACCATTTTTTTAAAAAGTGATCAAGTATCAAAATTACATGAAGGACAAGCTAAGATACCTCTTGTATTCCAACCAGATAAATTTTCATATGCTGGAAAATCATTAATTGTCCATAATAATGCAACACACATATTAAAATTTTGTTTTAGTGAAGCATCATAAGTTTCAACCCCTACATCCCATAACAACTTCAGTTCATCAACTAATGGTTGTAAAAAGATGTCAATATCATTACCAGGACCTTAAAGGTCAAGGAATGAGTAATGACAACATGAAATAAGGCTCTTTCATACACATCCGTGGTGGCAAATTATATGGGATAAGAATGACTGGCCATACGCTATAAGAGAGACTCATATTTCCAAATGAATTAAATCCATCACTTGCCAATCCAAGTTGAACATTTCGAGGCTCTGAAGCAAATAAACTATATGATTCATCAAGTGGTTTCCAAGCCATAGAGTTAGCAGGATGCTTAAAAGCCCCATCATCTACTCGTCCATTAAAATGCCATGTCATACTTGATGCAGTCTTTCTTGACATATATAATCTTTTTAATCTTAGAGTTAGAGGAAAATATAGCAAAACCTTTTGTGGAACCTTCTTCTTTTTATTTGTTTCATCTAGCTTCCATCTAGATTCTCCACAAACTGAACATTCATCTGCATTAGCATTTTACTTCCAATATAGTAAGCAGTTATTCGAGCATGCATCTATCTTTGAGTAATTAAGCCCTAAATTTTGAAGGTTCTTCCTTGTCTCATAGTAATTATAGGTAGATCAGTGCCTTATGGAAATACATCTTTTAATAACTCAAGTAGTAAAGTAAATGATTTATTACTCAAATTGCCAAAACACTTTAGATGAAACTACTTCATAATGAAAGACAACTTAGAATATCTCTAACACCTAGGATAAAGCTCTTTTTCTGCATAATTCAACAATCTATAAAACTTAAAAGCATCCTCATTAGGTTCTTCATCATAACCATGTTTATTTGATTCTCCTTTACTAGTCCAGTTGTTGGTGTTAAAAATACCAAAATGATCCTCTAATATTTCAAAAACGTCTTCAACATCGGAGCCATTATCACTTTCTCCTACTTCATATGACAAACTTTCTTCACCATGCATTGTCCATTAAGTGTAACTTGGAACTATCCCAAACATTAACAAATCTGCTTCAACATCATCTCGAGTTTTAAGTATTGCATTATTACATCTCTTACATGGACAAGAAATTTGACATGATGTTGCATGCAAGAATGCAAAATCTAGAAAACTTCTAACTCCTTTTCTATATTCTTGCAAAACTCAATTTCCAATTTGCATCCAACTCTTATCCATGTTATAAAATAAGCTTGTAGCAAGAATGCAATACAATTCTTTGTAAAAAGCAAGAGGTTACCTAGAAATGGGTGTGTAAAAAGAATGACAACTAATTAAATATAAAATAAAACTTATAATTAAGCAAAGTGAGATTTATTCTATAGCAAATAATGTGACATTTCTTTTATGTACTCAAAGAAAATAGCAAGCAATGAACATTAGAAGAAATCATTATTTTAATAAAAATTCATGAATTCCATGGTAGAAAAAAAGGAGGTGAGATATCACAGAACTCTAAACATTAAAACATGTTAGAAATGGTTATGTTCTAAGTAATTCTACCCATGCAATTTTTCCATTCTCAAAGTACTTCCCCTCAAAATCATTATATTTGCATTGAAGCATTTTATAAGTGCTAATGGAAAAAGTAAAAAATACTTAAATCTTGTATGAGAATGCATTCTTAGAGTATAAAACCAAACATCAAACTAATTTATCATAAAATGCTTATAACCAAATTACATTAGCTAAAATTACTTAATTTTAAACCATTACTACTTGTTAGAAATAGTTATGTTTCACAGTACTTCTCCCCAAACCAAAATCACTTTTTCCATATTAAAGAAGTTATGATCAGAGGAACAATTTCTAAAAGTATTCCCATGTCACCACACATGCCTATCATAAACATGACCCACACACTCAAAAACAAAAACACTACAACGAATTTCAAACACAGACTGACTCACATCGTGGGTGGTCAATTTGGCCTATTGCTTTGTCATCTCCAGAGAATCCAATGAAATGCACATCTTTCAACACAAACATTTTCAAATTCTGCTTTTATGGTTTCATAAATAGTCTTACCAAAATTCTAAGTTAAAGGAAAAAGAAAAAGAAGAGAGAAGAAAACACCATAATGAGTGATAGGGTATTTGACTGTGTGTTTGGTTGAGGCTTTTACTGTAATTTCAGTCACGCTACCACATGTCTCGAATTCTCCATCTTTTACTGTAATTTCAGTCACGCTATAAGAAATTTATATGTTACTTTGTGATATTTTTTGAGAAATTAAGGACAGAAAATCCCTAAATTAGAAAAGGAAGAAAAAATTCGAGACAAACAAAACCGCTTTCCAGTACATGAAGATGAAAATTAGGGGACGTTAAGTCAATCAACATTTACCTTTCAAATGCTTCACAGTTCGTTTCACTTTCTTAAAGACAGAAGAAATCCGAAGGTCAATGAAATATTGCAGAACTTGACCAGAAAATCACAGACAATGGCTGTTGTGTTGTAAATACAAAGATGCACAAAAGCAGACAAAAGAATCCGCAATTTAGATATGATGAAGCTCTGTAGCCATGCCGCACAAGGAATTTACCAATGCACAAAATATATCCTTCCATTGTAGTAATAAGATAATTGATGAAACAGCCAAACAAATCATCCTAATCCATTGATTAGAATATATTAAGAACCTTCGATCTTAAGAGATTATTACCACATCACAATGCATATCGATCTTAAAAACGTGCGGTGACGGCACGTTGTCCTTCTTCAAGCTCATCTACCGATTTCGAAACAAAGAACCAAACAAGTTGCCATGGCATCTTCTTCCTCCTTCGAACGACATCTAGAAAACTTCACGTTGGTGGCCAAGTCGAACGCCGATCCAGAAGACGGCAATGGCACCAATTTGGAAAGCGACAGAGTCAACAGATTGATTTTCCTCTTCCAATTAAAGAAAATGTAGAAAAGAGAGAGCAATTTGGATGGAGGAGTTAGGTCATTGGAAAAAAGAGATTTGAAGTGATTTTGAGAATTATTATTATTATTTTGTTTTTTTAATTTTACCTTTTAAAGAATATATTTAAATATAATATTAAATATGAAATATAATATCTTTTTTCAGAGGTTTTATGAACCTTCGATAAAAGATAGATATTTATCAAAGACTTTTTAAATACCTTTGATAAAGGATAATGTAATTTTCAAAGGATTTTAGTGTCCTTTGATAGATATAATATCTTTTTCAAAGGTTTTTAAGAAACTTTGATAAAGAGTATATATTTTTCAAAGGTTTTTTAAACACCTTCGATAAAAGATAATATAATTTTCGAAAGATTTTAATGTCCTTTTATAAATGTAATACTTTTTTCAAAGATTTTTAAGAACCTTCGATAAAGAGTAGATATTTTTCAACATCCTTACAAATTGGGCTTTATCGAATGAGGGTACAATGGGTTGGATGGATTAGAAACCAGACTAGTTGATTAGTGCTTTAGAGTCATATATTTTTTTTATTGCAGCCCAATGGGCTTTGTTCAATGATTAAGGAAATTCTTCTTCTAAAAAAAAGGGCTTTTTAAATACTTTCAATAAAAGATAATATAATTTTCGAAGGATTTTAATGTCCTTTGATAAATGTAATATGTTTTTCAAACATTTTTAATAACCTTCAATAAAGAGTAGATATTTATCAAAGGTTTTTAGATACCTTTGATAAAGGATAATATAACTTTCGAAGGATTTTAATGTCCTTTGATAAATGTAATATCTTTTTCAAAGGTTTTTAAGAACTTTCGATAAATAGTAGATATTTATCAAAGATTTTTTAAATGCCTTCGATAAAGGATAATATAATTTTCAGAGGTCCTTAATGTTCTTTGATAAATATAATATCTTTTTCAAAGGTTTTTAAAAACCTTTGATAAAAAGTATATATTTTTCAAAGGCTTTTTAAACACCTTTGATAAAAGATAATATAATTTTCGAAGGATTTTAATGTCCTTTGATAAATGTAATATCTTTTTCATAGGTTTTTTAAATACCTTCGATAAAGGATATTATAATTTTCAAAGGTTCTTAATGTCCTTAGATAAATATAATATCTTTTTCAAAGGCTTTTTAAACACCTTTGATAAAAGATAATATAATTTTCGAAGGATTTTAATGTCCTTTGATAAATGTAATATCTTTTTCATAGGTTTTTTAAATACCTTCAATAAAGGATAATATAATTTTCAAAGGTTCTTAATGTCCTTAGATAAATATAATATCTTTTTCAAAGGTTTTTAAGAACCTTTGATAAAGAGTATATATTTTTCAAAGGCTTTTTAAACCCCTTCGATGAAAGATAATATAATTTTCGAAGGATTTTAATTTCCTTTGATAAATGTAATATCCTTTTCAAAGGTTTTTAATAACCTTCGATAAATATAATATCTTTTTCAAGGGTTTTTAATAATCTTCGATAAAAAGTAGATATTTTTCAAAGGCCTTTTGAGTTCCTTTGAAAAATATAATATCTTTTTCAAAGATTTTTTAAAAACCTTTGATAAAAAGTGGATATTTTTCAAAGGTTTTCTAAATAACTTCGATAAATGATAATATATTTTTCAAAGGAATTTAAAAATCCTCTGATAAATACATATCTTTTTCGAAGGTTTTTAACAACCTTCGATGAACAGTAGATCTTTTTCAAAGGTTTTTTTAAATACCTTCGATAAATGCTTATATTTTTCAAAGGTTTTTTATAACCTTCGATAAAAAGTGGTGGAAATAGGCCAATTTTTTTGTAGTGAATCTAACAAGTTTTTGTACTTTCGCAATGCTTTTGGAACCTCTAAGGTAATCCATCATACCAAAATCATTCATCATTCTCGAACCACATTCACAACCTGGCCCAAAGTTCACAAGCACATACAAAGGGAATCGCCCCTAATCCGCACAAGCAAAGAGGGAAAACAACCTTGAAGCCCTTCCATACACTTACAACACCTCATGCCTCAAATTTATATATATATATATACACACATACGAGACACAAATCCTAACGGATCATTCCAAATGGCTATTTACTTTCTAGGCTAGCACCAAGGTAACCCACTTCTCTTTCTTTTAAGAAGTTACTAGCAGCATATAACCCATGCCCACATCTCAACAAACAACAAAAATCGTATCATTGTGGCGTTTTGCTATAAACCACATCCATGAATCTCGAGTATGAACTTATGCCCCGATACCAGCATTCCTAGACCAGAATTTTACATAACTATAGCCACAACTTAGGCTGTTTTAGCTCAAGACTACTTTCGAACAGATCCACTAACCATTACATACTTCATAAACACAGTTTTCAAGCACGCTTTCACAATTCGAAAATTATCAAACATACATCAAATTCAAATAGGAACTTAAGGGCTTAAATCCAAATGACTACTTACTTGGCTACGGAAACCACGAACCATGACTATCAACTCCCACCAAAGAGATCTGTTGCCCAACCTAAACGACTGTGATTCTCAAAGAGGTAAAAATAAATAAATAAATAACAATCACAACCTTTAAACTTCCATTCTGAAGTCAATTCTGAATCTTAATTTAAATGGCTTAACTTACACGAAAGTACTTGAAGAAGATTAACTAATTGGTATTTAACCCAGGGGCTGCCCTTGAATCTTATTATTCTTAATTCAAACTTGTCTACAATCCAGTAAAAATTAGAGCTCACTCTAAAACTTTACCCAAAAGTGTTCTAGAGAAATATCTGAACAATTTCTTAACTCAATTCACTTTTGAATCTTAATTCATTCATTCAAGACTACTCCAAAGAGAAGCCATATGTTAGAACGAAACTTAAAATCTTTAATCGAACTCAAAAAGTCTTAAAGGCCAACCTAAACTTACCAATCGAAGCCGAATCCTTGTTGATTTTTTTTTACTCCAAACGGGATGATTTTGTGAATTTGAGACCCAAAGGTTATGGGTGTTCTAAAACATACTTGAATCTATCATGGGTTAACTTCAAAACAAAAGAACAACGCAAATCCTTGACTTAAAACGAAGTTACCTTGCAGATTTGAAATTATTGGGCTATGGGTGTTCGAAATGATGCTCGATTGGAGTGTGGGTCCCGAGATTGAAGCAATTTGAGTCCCCAATTCACACGAATTTGCTCCGCTGGAATATCGGCGCCGTCACTGCTCGACGTCACCGGAGGAAGGTCGCTAGACAGGGGTGCGCTAGACCGTCTAGTCTAAAATCCAACTGGAGAGGGTGAGACACAGAGAGAGAGACGCGAGGAAGTCTTCGTGCATGTGAGTCGGTGGAATGAAGAGGAAGAAGAAGTCGTTGATGCTATTGCTACTTTTCGTCGGTGAAGAGAGAGGGAAGAGTGTTGTTGTCGTTCACTGTAGAAGAAGCTGTCATCAACGGGAGATGCTCGTCGGCGTGGTGGATAGCGAGGAAGAAGAAGAAAATCGAGGGACTGCTGTCCAAGAGGGTCACGAGGAAGAGGAAGAAGGTGGACTTGCGTTTGATTTTCCTTTTTTTTTTTTTTATAAGTAAAACTTAATAACTTCTTCCAATTTTGCCATTATCCTCTTCTCTAAACTTCAATTTAACCCAAAATTAATTCAGATGGTCCAACAATGAAAATTAAAACCTCCCAAAAATACCGGGTGTTACATATATAGGGTAGAATCTTTGCCAAAATCAAATAATATACTTCAACATCTTATATGTTGACATATATAATATTACTTATCTGAATTCCATTTAAATCTCATAAAATATCCTACAATATATATTTAACCTATTTGAATCTCATTCAAATTTCATATATATTTTTTCTTTTAATGCATCTAATATATTAATATAATATTCTATTCAATAAAATTTGAAATATTCAAATTAGTATTTAATATATCCAATTTATTAAATATTAATTTAAATATTTCAAATTTTATTTTATTTTTATTCTATATTTTTAATGTATCCAATATATTAAATATTGATTTAAACAATTCAAAATTTTGTTTAAGCTAAATTGATCATTTTAGTGTTACTATGAGCTAGTAAGTGGACCTTATGGACCTACAGATTATAAGTTCCAATGATATAAAATTAATTAATTAAACTCATTAATCAATTATTTCTCAATCATTAACTCTATGCCACTTTACTATAGAACCAGAGTTGCACTCTTATGCACTATAGGACAAGTTGAACTTTCACGAGTTGTTCGTAATTACAATGAGGTTAAAAGTTTGTTTTATCCAATATAACTACATCTTATGCTTTAAGTACTATTGATCCTCTAATGATCAATTTGTTTATGATTCAACTCGTTAATTAAGTCTCTCTTAGGTCAGTAAGAGGGTGGGGCCCATTCTTCAAGTCTCAAAATTAACACTTAAGGGAACTACTCTTCTATTTTTCCAATTGGGAATGAGTGAATTTCTTCTTGTGAAACTTATATTCCCAGCTCCCTATTTGGTTAAGTTTTCAAATTGATAGGCTTATTGAACCAGGTATAAATTTCATTCTCACCCATGTAAATCAAAGCACATTGTAACACCCGAGACTCTTTGGGTAAGTTTAAAATGTTGTTTTGGTAAAGTTTTATTATGAATTTAATTATTTTGAGGGTAATTTGGTGATTTTTGGAAAAGGAAAGGGTATTATGGTCTTTTAGGGAGAAGATATTTTGATTTTATTATTATTATTATTATTATTATTATTATTATTATTTAAAAAAAAAAAAAGAAGAAAATTTTTCTTCTCTCTCCCTCGCGCAGCTCTCTCTCTCTCTCTCTCTCTCTCTCTCTCTCTTTCTCGGCCGAACACCCTCACCGCCGACTCTTTCTTCTTCTTCTTCCTCTCCGACCAAGCGCCGTCGTCTGTTCCTTCTTCGTTCGTGTCTGTTCAGCCTCCAGCCGCAGCTCGCCGGAGCCTCTCTCCGACTGCCCAGATCCGCTCGCACGAAGACCCACGCACCTCCGTTGTCGATCGCCGGTGAAGCCCACTGCAGCTCGCTGCCGAACGCCGCCGAGCGAGCGCCTCCTCGACGGTTCTGCAGCTCGTGAACCTCACTCCAACCGCCGCAGCTTCGCCGGAGTCCTTGAACGCGCCGGTGTTGCGGTTTTTGCCTCGCCGGAGTTCGTTTATTACAGGAAATCGTCGGTTTGCGGGTAGATTCGACCGGAAAGGGGCTGGATCTGTCTAAATTCGAAGTCCACGCGCCATTTGGAAGCCCCACGCGCCGGCCACGCGCCGCCATCCGCCGCTGCACGCTCCGCCGTGCTCCGGTCACGCGCCGCCGTTCGCCGGAGTTGGGTAAAATTTGCCATTTGGTCCGTTTCGTCGAGTTATTAATGTTAGAATGTGTTTTAGCGTAATTCGGATGGTTTAAGACACATTTAGGAAACTTTTTAGGTGATTTGTCGAGGACCTTGGATTGTACTTGGAGTGGGGACTCGAGAAGCTCATTACTAGTGGAGAAAGGGTATTTTAGTAAGTAAAGACTTAAGGTAAGGGATCTCACAACGAAAGAAGTTTTCGAAACCTAAAGCTAGCTCTATATTTACTTTGAAAGTTTATGTTTTTCGTGTTAAGTATTTAAGAAAGAAAGTGTTTTATATGTATATTCCTTTATACGCTATTTCCATGAGTTCTATTTGAGTTTTCATGTTAAAAAGAATGGAAATGATATGTATGTCTTTGAAATGTGATTGTCTTGATTTATGCATTCATAACTATGTTCTAAAACGAATGGGACCTCATGCATGTGTTGTGTGCTCATGAAAAGATTTATGTAAGGCCGTGACGATAATTCTCCCAAAAGTTTTATGTGGGTTATGAGGGAACCCGAGTCTTCGGACTCTCTATGCTCCCGGGGTTCGAGAGTGCCCCCACGATGGTAGCCTTCGGGCTGAGTCTTCGGACTCCACGATGTATGTTAGCTTTCGAGCTCAACTCTCAGAGTTAGGGAGGACTCTATTCGATGGAAAAACTATGTCTTCGGACTATTCACGAGGCCCTCGGGAGAATTTAATCGTTCACGAGAGCCGCGAGGAAAAGTACATGGTTTATAAAACGAATTTTAGGTCCCCAACTAAAGCAATGGTTTACGATGGTTTTATGATTTAAAATGACATGTTGCATGCGATTGAAACTCTTATTTGAAACTATGATTGACTTACTGAGTATTATTCGTTAATACTCACCCTTTTCCTTTTTAAAATGTTTTCAGGAAAGGCTAAGATCGGCCCTAGCGCGTGACCGGAGATCAGCTACTCGAGTCATGGGAGCCGAGCGATCGTTATTCCGCTTCTTTTATGTTTCTGGATGTACATAGAACTCATGTCGAGTTTTTAAATGTTTAGGAGGATGTTTCAAGGTCTTTTAACCTTTCTTTGTAAATCGTGCACGTGTATTTGGTTTTCTGCTGTTTGAACCCTAGCATCATATTGAGAAGTTTGTTGGATGCTAGGAGGTTGTTTGAAAATCTTAGAAGTGCGTTTTTCTATGTCTTATCAGGTAAGAGTCCAATTTTTGGTTTTCGCGTAGTTACGCCGTTATGTTGCCGAAATTTTCGGTAATATAGCGACGTGACTTAGTAATGACTCTTAGGTAGCGTGTTGGGCCTATAGGGTCGTTACACACATGCCCTCACAGGCAGAAGTTCATAACTCAATAGGGTTAAGATTGATTTGCATATGATCGTCTTATAAAATATTGGTTAAAAAATATTTTTGGTCCCTAAACTTTCATGAAAGTAATAATTCAGTCCCTGAACTTTAGTTTGTAACCATTTAGTCACTGTACTTTCAATTTTATAACAATTTAATCCCTACCTTGAAAAATTTAATCAAAATCAAGTGTCAATTTTTATTATGTACGACTTAGCCTATGTAATTTATAAACATATTTGATCCAAAAACAGTTTATTGTTCTACATATGTAAGAAATTTCATTAAATCTTAACAATATTTTTCATGATATAAGACTAAATTGTTAAAACAACTGAAAGTATAGAGACAAAATTGTTACAAACTAAAGTTTATGGACTAAATTGTTTCAAAATTAAAAGTATAGGGACTGAAAGGTTACAAACTAAAGTTCCAGAATTAAATTGTTACTTTGACCAAAGTTAGAGACCGAAAGTGTGTTTTAACATAAAATATTTATCTTCTTAATTAGCATATTTATATAAATTTTTTTTTTGTAGTCCAGTCTTATAGAAACTCATTGTATATGATATCCCCTCCACTGACATATCTCCACATGAATGAGAACATGAATTTTCACAAATTTAAGCTCAAATTAAGTGAATGAAAGTAACAAAGAAAATTGTGCAATTATTAACTAACTACAAGAAAAATAAGGGCTAAACTACTTGAAGCAGCCAAGCTCACTAACAAGTGTAAGGGATAATAGTATTATAATTTTATGAAACAAACAGGCTTGGGTTAGGGGAATATGCACAAATCTATTACAAAGATGTTGAAAAGTTAATGCTCTTTCAGGCCATGCATTGAACTCATGGATTCTTCCTAGAACTCCTAGCTCTAATTCCTATTAAAAGCCATAAATAGGTTTGTTTTCAACTAATTGGTGCACTAGGTGAGTGTTTATCCCTAAATTTCTCACATTGTTGAGGACTAAGCCCTTAATCAATCCTAATGTGGTTTTGAGCAATCGGTTCACCTATATTTCTTCCAAAATAATAAGTAAACAACAAAAGAAGTAGTTGGCCAAGGTAGTTCTCAAGATAACATTAAAAATACTCAAAACTAGCTTGAAATTCCATTAACAGTACAACCTAATACTTTAATATATGACCTTAATCCTCACTTGAGGATGATTTCATAACTAAAGTGAGAAAACAATTAGGAATAAACAAAAAAATTCCATAAAACAAAAGTCTAAATACAGAGGATGAATGACAAAAGAAAATTGAAAGAAAACTAAAATGGGAGTAAAAATGGAAGCCTTCAATAGGTCTTTCTTCTTATTCTCAACTTCTTTCCCTAAGTCCCACCTTGGGATTAGCTCTGCTTTATTCTCTCTCGAAATCTGCTCTCCCAGAGTTATTCTCCCGTCACAAAATGCGGCTGCTAAACCTTATACCCTCATCCATATGAATTTTAGTGCTAATTAGACATGGGATCCTCTTTTGGAAGCTATCTATTTGTCCATAGCAGCTGATTCGGCCACTTGTAGGACAACTCAATTAATGAGCCGCCCTCTCATATGAGGCTCAGGTGAATTTATGCTTTGTAGAATGTCTTGACAAGCTCCACTCCCTCAACGACTTGTTGTACTTGCAGCTTCAAATTCTGCTAAGATTTTCTTCTGCAATATTTTTGCTAAAATATTGATGTAACTCATCTCTTTCTTAAACTTAGATTGGCTAGGGTGGTTACCACATGTATGACTTAGACATTAAAAGATTAAAAAAACTTGGAAAATAGAATGTAACTTCATGAAGTACACTTTATAAAGAAAATAATTAAGACCTTTAGTTTTGGGATCCGATTGTAAACATTGCAAAACATAAAATGAAATAAAGTGACAACCAAAAACCTAAATGAAATAATGTCATAACATAACCCTTAAAAAAATTGCTAGAAACATGAAATTAATAACATGAAAGAAGACATCTTGCTGACATTGATCACATGGCACATACAACACATAATCTCGTCACTCACCATGTATGTCTCTACCATTACCTAAAAGTATTTAAAGAAAAGATTGAGTATTTTAAAAATACTCAGTAAGTAACCCTGCTACTAAAGTTGGATATACAAACACATACATAACATGAGGCTTAATACTTAAACTGATGGGACCTAAAGATTTTCTTCATTAAAATGTTTCCTCTTGGCCATATCACTAAATATGATCATATCGTCACTCTTTATTTTAAATGTGACCATATCACCACTTTTCAAAACAACTTTTATGCTGTCATAAGTATCATGCATGATGTCTCATAAATACCTTCATTCTTTAACATATGATGCAACATGGAAACATTTTCATAACAATACCTCAACATTTAGAGTCAACATTCAACATTCAAAACATTAAACACTCAGAATTCGAACAATCTCAAACATATTTTCTAACCTAGAGCTAAGGCATTCTAATAGTAAGTCACTTACCTTGATAGCGAACCCAAAAGATAACTATTGAATCCACCTAAGAAGGTTCTTCACCCAAAGTATAACAATTTCTGAAATAAAGTTAATAACTTGAACATAAGCTTTGGGCTTAACTCTTGAAGGGAAAAAACTAACCGAAAAGGTTTTCAGGAGGGTTACCCTAATGGTTTTCTAGTCAAAGTCATCCTTGGGCCTTTTGTTGATCAGTTCGAAATAACACATAAGAGAGTTTCAAGAGTTAGGGCCCACATTACAATATTTAAACTAAGTTCAAAAGGAGTTTAGAGCGATCGTAAACCCTTGAACCTTACCAAAACAACCCACAACCATGTTGGAAGGTGCTCAAAGTTGTTCGAACTCGAAGATCTAACGTCAGAACAAGATGGGTGTTCAAATTTGGAGTCATAACATAATGGGTCTTTGTAATGCCTCAAGCCCAGAATTCATAATCCAAATTCGACACCTGAAGGCCTCGACATTCTCCTACATCCCTTGTGACTTGACCACACTACCTACTAGTCTTAAACTGCTCCATGCTAAGCACGCTTAACTTTAGAGTTTCTATGATTAAGCTACCAAAAGGAAGGTACACCATATTGGTATAGGTAGTAACTGTCAATTCTTTTAAGTTTATCTTAACCATGCTTATACAACCTTATGATCCCCTCTCATTTGGATGTGGTGTCGGTTCATTCATGTACCCCATGTACTCGGGTGTTACATGTCTACAAGCTTTTGCCTTGGTTCATCCCCGAACCACAGCTGTAACGTACTAGGACCAGGATTCAAAAATCTAAATTCGGCATCTGAAGGCCCGACATTCTCCTGCATCCCTTGTGACCTGGCCACACTACCTATTTGTCTTGAACTACTTCGAAGAGTGAAGACTGTACCCATAGACTAACATGGGTCCTTTTAAAATGCTTTGTCCTCACTCACATGCTTCCTAAGAAAATTCTCAAGATGTCACCCAATATATAATTACTCCAAGCCAAGCACGCTTAACTTTGGAGTTCCTATGATTGAGCCACAAAAAAGAATGTGCACCTTATTAGTATAGGTAGTAACTATCGATTCTTTTAAGCTTATCTTAACTGTGCTTGCACAGTCTCAGGATCCTCTCTCATTCGGATGTGGTATCGATTCATTCATGTACTCCCATATACTTGAGCGTTACATGGGAATCCACTTACTACAATAAAACAATCAAACATCACAACTATACAATAAAACATTCAATCGGTGATTTATGATAGAATCCACTTATCTCAAGCTTGAAATCTAATTACATGTTACGTGATTCAAATTAGGTCTTAACAAACTATATTTAGTTTTCCTAAAGGAAATCCATTAACTAGCTAACTGCACTAACTTTACTACCCAACCTAAATTGCATATTAATTAAGATAG
This sequence comes from Trichosanthes truncata, assembly GCA_033996785.1. Lineage (NCBI taxonomy): Eukaryota > Viridiplantae > Streptophyta > Magnoliopsida > Cucurbitales > Cucurbitaceae > Trichosanthes > Trichosanthes truncata. The sequence goes on along the minus strand of JAWPNB010000004.1, from coordinate 26,126,783 downwards.
TTAATATTAATCATAAAATTACTATTTAAAAAACATATGATAACATTTAGTGATCATATTAGCCTCTCATTTATTGCTATAAAATACATAAAAATAATGTACTACTTTTTAGAATTAACCAAAAATTGGAAACACGCATAATAGTGACTTTTACAAAATTTAAGCCCTACGAAACATTAATCATAAAAATTAATTTTAATATCGTAAAAGTATGTTTAGGCTAACATAGGTTACTGGTTGTCGTAAATATTCATAACTAACCCATTTTAATTTCTATAACATACAAGCTAAAACTAGAAAAAATGCATAAATCGATAAATACCGTTTTAGAGTAATTTTAAGGATTGTTTTGGAGCATTTTAAATTCTGAATTTCATACTTAAAATCCACATATTGTAGATTTAATTAACTCATAAAACAGCACCTAATTTGGCTAGTAGTGACCCCTAAAAGAACTTGAAGACTAGAGAAAATAATCCTTACTGTTGGTGTGTTTTTCTCTCCAACGTAAAAGGATGGACAAAGAAAATTTTCAGCAACTAAGGATCTTGAAATGATACTGGCATACCTTAAAAAAAATGAGTACAAACATGCTTAGGTTCTATGAAAATTATTAGAAAAAGATCCACTACAAAAGTAGATTGAAAAGAGACCGTTTCTTACCAAATTGATGCAACCATTGAACAATCTTGTGAAATCTAAGAAAAACCACTTGAAGAATCTTGGAAAACAAACTATTCTTTCGAAGAAATGTGGTTTACAGCATTAGGATAGGGGCTAGAGAATAAATTTTCAGATTTCTTTGGGCTCTCTTGGAGGATAAATGGAAAGACACTTGGAAAACTTAAGAATGATGGTTATTGGAATGTGAACAAACCTCTCATTCACCCTCCTCCATGCATGCACGACCAATGAGTGTTTAAATGAGATTTTTGACTCTTCAATTCACCCACTTAAACTCTTAATGACCATTGGGTGAAAGTTCAAAAGGTTGGGTTAAGAAAAATTTACTATGGTTGGAATAAACTTAAGGGATAATTAAGACTCTTCCTATTTCCCATTTACTCTCTTCGAACAAGACCAATGAATGAAGATCAACTCTTATGTTTTTAATTCATTAATTATCTTGTTGTGAAATCTTAATAATTTAATTAAAACTTATCACAAAAGTTACAAATTACTATAATTATAACTATCAACACCATACATTCAATTAAGGTTACATTCTTACTAAGCTAATTAATCTTATATACATATTCATTTTTCCCTTCTAATGTATAAATAACTAAATATGAATTAGAGAAGTTATAATATTTAGATTGAATTTCTAAAATTATAATAATCATAAGAAAATAAGTAATTAAAAGTGACTTTGGACTTAAATTATATCAGTTAAGCTCAATAGGTCTAATTAAATTATCTTACATCAAATTTTCTAAAGGATCCTAACCCAAAGTTAAATAATATATTATACTAGTTTATTTAAATTTAAAAACCATAATAATAATATAAAATTATAAAAATACCCTTATTGGTAATGTGGGGCATTGCAAATACACTCTCAAATTTGAAATATATAAAGAACCAATCCAACTTCAGTAAGCTCTAAAAAAAAAAAAAATCTCATACCATAAAACTAAAGTAGCCTAAAAGTCTATTACAAACTTTCAACACAATAAGAAATATAACAGGTAGTCCTTAAATCTAAACAACACCTCTTCTAAAGGGAAATAATTAGGTCCACTTGCCAACTAGGCCAAATTCAAATAACAAAAAGAACAAAGCAAACATCTAAATGGTTTATCTCTTCTCATGCCTCATCTTCTACATCACCAAGCTGATAAAGCTTCTCATCATCTGCAAAATATGTTGGTGCGTCAGTACAAACATGTACTCAGTATGTAGCTCCCACCTGAGGAGCCACCAAATAACATACTACATATGTCACAACATCATGCTTCTCATAGCAAACATGAAAATAAATCATATGTGTGAGATACTCAATTCATAAATCATAATCACATCATGCATAATGTGTATGTCATGCATACCCATCCTCTAACCTCAAGCTCTAACAATCTCTCACAAACACAATTGAGTCCTCACAACTCGTTTGCTAGCTCTTCTTAAGCTCTTAACAACTCTTATCAATCTTTTCCACACATCTTTGACTCTCACTCTTTCAACACACATCCACTTGTACAGCCAGATCAACAGTCTCCAACTCAACATTCTATTGAACAGCCACCTCAACATCCTATATAGCAGCCAACATCACAACCTTTCCCAGATCAGTTGCACCCAAATCAAGCAATTTATACAGCTAGTAATTGAGAAACGATTTGGTCAACCTGCTATTATTTTGGGATCTACAAAATCACATGATACAACAAAAAATTCCCTTGATTTCTTGCTATATATTTACCTTCCTTTGATTTATTCTCATATCGTTGGAATGAATTTAAGGTAAGGACAAATTAATTTTTGGTGGACTGATTTTACTTGATTGATTGTTCCCTTTTTGAATTCTTCCCATGCGTTATTTAGATAGAAGGTTAGGCTTGTATTTGAAGGAAGCAAACTCATTGATTCACACGAATTACAAAAATTCTTGTGTCGATGTTTTTCTTTGCTTGCACTCTGAAGTTAAGCCCAAACCTTTATGGTATCAGGGCTACACGGAAAGAAACTAAGTGTGACCAATCGAATATCTAACCATTTCTTTTTTGCCTTGATCTAACCAGCTGCTAATAACTCTTAAAATAAGAGTTACATGCTATTATTTTAGGCTTGAATTGTCATATTTAATCTCATTTTTATCATGAAAATTCCCTAACTTTGATTGATTTTGCTCTATGTTTAATTTTAATGAAGTAAAATTCTTATTAGAGCAAGATTATAGTAATTAATGAGATTTATTTGATTAATTCAAGGTTTGATTTAAGTTTGGACAATTGATAATTGATGGAGGACTCTCGAAGTTAAGGGTGGCAATTCTACAACGTTTTGCTGGAGCAAATCCAGTAATTCAAGCTAACACAAATTTCGCATGTGAGAAAGGAAGCTCATTATATGAGCTAGAAGATGTCAGATTACTCTACTTGTTTTGGCTAATAGAAGCTTTCCATTTCATGGGTCTTATCTAATCAACCCTTATTTGCAAAAATTGTGAGATATAAAAAGGGGGCAGTTGTTTTTGACAAAGAGGAGACGGGAGAAAATCCAGAAAACAGAGAAAAGAAGAAGGAGAGCTATTTGGAAGAGGAGCTGCTGGAATATTTCCACAATAGGAAGGAACTTCCATTGGAGCTGGTGCTGAATGCTGTTTCAGCCTTTTTGGGGCAACATTCTAGCTATTTCTTTTTCTTCCTTTTAGTTTTCGGGCACTGTGTTATATTATGGTTGTATTTCAATTTATTTGTTGTATATCTTGCACTATGAATTATTCACCTTTAATGTGAGGATTAGGGGTTGAATGTTTATAGCTGAGTACGTTTCATTATCTCAATCTAGTTTTTAAGAGTTTTTATTTCTTTAGCTCGATTTCGTCTGGCCAACTAGATTGCAGCAACGTTTCTCTGATTTTTGGGAAGAATATGAGGGGTTGATAGCTTAAAAATCACATTAGCTTCTTGTTTGAGTTAGTTACTAGCTAAGTGAGGAAGTTAGGGATAATCACTCACCTAATGCACACACATTACAGTGGGTTTAATATATGTTGTAGTAATTGGAATGAAAAAGCATATTTCAGGTGATTCGATAGAATGTCGTGTAAGGTGTTGTGGGTTGTGAGAAATGAATATGTGCTTAAGTTGGAAAATCGATTAAAAACAGAAATTATTCCTAATTCAATCCTTTTAATTAGCTCAAAGTACAAGTTTGGCCATTATTTGTTTACTTACATTTCCTCTATTAACTCTGTTTTAGCAATTATATTACTCCAGCATTATTGTTTTTATTATTTCATTCTCTCTGATAATTTGTTTGGTTACAAATTGAGTTTACTGAGAGTTAATGTGTAGTAAAGTAGAAGATTACTAGTCTCTGTGGATACAATAATTTACATGACACTTGCTAAAAATTATGTGCACACTTGCAGATAGACAATCATATTATTGCTAAATTATTTAAATTACTCTAGCATGTGTCATGTTTTTGGTGCTGTTGTCGGGGACTAGTATCATATTCTTTTTACTTAAATGGATTTTTAGTGAACTCGTGCTTTATTGACTTTGAATTAGTTGTTTAGTTTCATTTCAGGTGTGTTAGTGGTGTATGAACGAGTTTCCTGACTTGGAATTTTGACTTGATTCTGGCAATTAGAGAACATTTCATATAAGGAGAAGAGTTCAAAGAGTTGGTCAAAGAGCTAGCGAAATCCAATGGAAAGGCAAGATCCAATAGTGCCACATAGACGGCAAGGACTTATTCTTAATGAGAATCGACCACAACCTAAAGTAAGAGGAGATCCACTAGTTAATCAGGGGAATGCGGTTGAGTACCCTGTTCTTCTAGCCAATGACAGTGAAAGAGCCATCAAGGCTTATGCAGTACCCACATTTGATGAATTATATCTTGGAATTACTGGACAAGAAATTGAGGCAGCAGACTTTGAAATGAAGTCGGTTATGTTCCAAACGTTTCAAACGGTGGGACAATTCCATGGCCTACCTTCTGAAGATCCACACTTTCATCTTAAGTCTTTTCTAAGTGTGAGTGATTCATTTAAGAAGCAAGGAGTATCGAATGACACACTTAGGATGATATTATTTTCATACTCTCTTAGAGATGCAACAAGGGCATGGTTGAACACTTCTCCACTAGGATCTATCACTTCATTGAATGAATTGACAGAAAAATTCTTGATAAATGATTGATGTACATGTAAGTGCACACTATCGAAATAATAATAAAACGGTATTCCTACCGACTATCGTATCCATTGGGATTGATTTTTAAATCGCGATTAAGTACTACGAATACTCTCACTTAACTTTATTTAGAGAAAACAACCACAAGAGGAGGGTAAACTAGACTAAGGACAGAAAATAAAGGCATGAAAGATAAATGCGAGACACAAATTAATAGGTAATTCTATGGGTGTTGATTGCATTCTTGGACCTTAATTTACTTAATTAAGCTAGCAATTAGGCACAACCAAGTGTTCGATTCATAAATCTAGAAGCCGAAAATTATAGAATCTCATGTCGGTCTCCTCCAAACCTCAAGTGTAATTAATTAAATATCGTGTCCGTCTCATTAATTAATCCTCACCCACATTAACGAACCTTCATTTTAAACCTCAATTAATTTTCGTTGTTCCTATGTTACTTAGGCAGAATTTTAATTGTCATGCATTATTTTTCTAAGTTTAATCTATTCTGTAAAGCTCAATTAAACTAACGATCATTTAACCCCAATGCACAAATGAATATAAACATTAATTAAACCACAATCACAAACCAAATTAAGTACAATGGTCCAAGAATTACAACAACCCATAGAAATTTAGGGATTAACTAAACATGCTCATCAAATACAACTCAGAAATCCCTAATTACAGCCACTAAAGTAACTATAATTGAAAAGAAAATGGAAAGAAAGTACAAACGAAGGACGATCCAGCATTCTCAAGGTGATCAATTTCGAACTCGAGCTCCAAGGTCTTCAATTCCGCTCCAAAACGATCACAAATGCTCCCAAATACCCTCAATTATGGTTTGGAATCAAGATTAGGGCTAAAACCCTCGAATTGGTCTCCCTTTGGACAAAGAAGAAACGAATACTAAATACCCTTTGTTGCAACAACGTTGCAACGCTGTCCTGAAATGTAGTCGTTTTTCCTTTAGCGCAAGGGTAGCATTGCATCGCTATAAGTAGCGTTGCAATGCTATGGACAGAACTTCTATTCTTCGAACGTTTCTAGCATTGCAACACCACAGGGTAGTGTTGCAACGCTAGCTCTCAGGTTTGCTCAATGCATTTCGACATTGCAACACCATTTCAAGCATTGCAATGTTGTCCTCTCGGCTCCAATTGCTAGTGCATCATCTCTTCTCTTCTTGGCTCTGGAAAATTGCTCAAAATAGCTCCGTAATCAACCAAAATACCCTCAAACACTCCATTTTGCTCCTTAAGCTCGGTTTCTACAATTTAACCACAAATAGGCATCAGAGCACACAAAATCATAGCAAAACTAGCTAAAATAATAGGAAATAAGATAGCTTAATTGCATGCTATCAAATACCCCTACACTTAAACCTTTGCTAGTCTCGAGCAAATCAAAATGCAACAACAAATATGAATTAACCATTACATCATAATGACTCCAACCTCAATGTTTCAAATAACAAATAAGAACAATTTAAGGAAATACTGAAACACAACTTTTCATCAAGAAAAATTGAATTTAAACTTTTCATCTCTTGCGTGTGTGTATGCAAAAGTAGTCTTTACAAGCCTATAATAGGTTTATAAAGCCCTCCATTCATCTTCCCCTTACACTGGCCCTAAGCACCAATTCTCTAGCATTCTTACACTCAAGAAAGTAATAAGCTACTAGAAGCTTGAAAATAAACAGATTGACTTGCTAAACTTGCATCACTTTAATGTCGAGGGCATTAGCTTTCACACACTCATCGTAGGGACCCTTACCTAAAGTACTTGCTCAATAAGTGGCCTAACTGTTCACGACAGGGGTAGCTCTTTTTACCCTCGACTATTTTCAATACATTACAAGCTTTTTATTATTATTATTATTATTATTATTTTTCACTAAAATGATTTTTCTTTAGAGCTCATTTTATTTTCTTTTTCTTGCAAGAAAATCAACATGTTTTTATCTTTCTCCTAAGTAACACATTACACCCTATCAACAAGTCAACTATCAAACCAGAGCTTAAGCCTATCGAAGTGACAACAAACTTCTAGACAATATAAAGCTACTCTAAGCCTTCAAAACTGACCAAAAGATAGGCTAGGTGCTCATAACTTGCAAGAAAATAAAGCAAAATTTTTAAATTTACTTAAATCAAAGACATGCTCTCACATTTCACAAAAATTGCAAAAATAGTCACTATTCAGAACACATCACAGGTTGTCCTCATCACACATATGCAATAGAATCATCATATAATTCACAAAAAAAAATTCTACAAAGCTCAGACCAGAACAACACACATCCCCCCACAGTTAAAACATACATTGTCCTCAATGTATCAACTAATCAGATCTAATTAAGCATGCATAAAAACAATTAAAATAGGTAAAAGGAAGAACAATACTGTCCTGGAGTGCAAAAGCAACCTCGATTCAGCCTGATCAACAGATAACTCTTAGAATGAGAGCTATTGAGGGTATTTTAGTGAAGTTTCTGTGGCTTGAAAACACTATTTTAGGTACTTTTGTATTGAGAAGCCTCTTTAAATTGATGTTTTAGTAGTAAAAAGAGTCCCTTTTTATGTGAAAAGCACTTTTGAGTTTTTTAATCCATAATGTTACTTAATTGTGCTATTTGTGTCTTGTGTAGGCCGTTGCAGAAGGTAAAAAATGGCTAAGTGTGAAAATCCAACCTGCTATGCTAAAGCTTTGCTGTTGATAAAGGGTCAAGCTTACTGGAGTAATTGTTGTGCTTTTGATGAAGCATCAGCAAAGCTAAATCATTTATCTGGGATCAGTTACACAAGAAGCACGTGGGAGTTATTTCATTAATTGAGTTGGACAATTTATGAAACGACCCGAAATCCTACGACTCTCTAAATGAGGAAGCACGACCTAGTTACCTCGCTCATGCCCGAAATTTCGGCAGCATGACGGCGTAACTAGGAGAAACCAAAATTTACAACCACCTGATAAGAAGGAAAAACACTTCTAAGATTCAGGAAATAGACTCAGCACCCTCCAAACTACGATACATAGTGCTCAGCTTCAACAACAAACACAGGATTCTAAGAAACTCTAGTCACGTACACGATAACTAAATAATATTTGGATTTTACAACCAAAACACTACATCAAAGAACAAACTACAAAACTAAGAGTAAACAAACAAGGAAAGGAAACTAGGTGGAGTCTCCATCGTCTCGTCAAGTCGTCACCTGCATCGTCCGCCCTGAAATGTGCACAATCTGCAAAACAAACAAAGTAGCAAGAATGAGTATAAACATACTCAGTAAGTAACACACTTAAGGATCCAACCTTTAAAGAAACCCTACCAAGAAGAAAACTGCTCGTACTCACACTCGTGCTTAGCTTTCAAATACTTCCTTCATTTATTCTGAAAGTCCATTTTTTTCTTCCACAACATTTACCACTTCTTGACCCTATCTTCGTGTCATAACCGCGAGTACTGTAACCTAGGACCCAATCTCGTGAAGATAGCAATCCTCACACTCATCTCGAAGGAGAATTACCTCCAAACTAGCATACAGGCAATAGGAAAACGCATTCCCTATGCTCAACACAGTGGGGAATCACCCCTAAGCTAGCTCACAGGCAATAGGGAAACGCATCCCCTATGCTCAACACAATAGGTAATCATCCTAAGCTAGCACACGGCGATAGAGAACGCATCCCTATGCTCATCACAGTGGGGAATCACCCCTAAGCTAGCACACGGCAATAGGGAACGCATCCCTATGCTCATCACACTGGGGAATCACCCCTAAGCTAGCACACGGCAATAGGGAACTCATCCCTATGCTCATCACACTAGGGAATCACCCCTAAGCTAGCACACGGCAATAGGGAACGCATCCCTATACTCATCACAGTGCTCATCACACTACATGCGTTCTAGGCTTACAAACTAGCACGAAACAACAGAATTAGGGTAAGTAGCACCAATCTAACGGGCTTTCGCACTTTCACAACTCGTTTGGAGCCTTTTGGGTCAATCCACTTTACCACATTTATCCATCATGCCCAAATCACACACATAAGTTGGCCCAGAGGTTTCAAACACTTTTAAGGGGAAAACATCCCCTAATTCACATTAACAGAGAGGAAAAGCAACCCTCAAGTCTTTCCAACTTCTATAACGTCTTACGCCTCATACATATTTATAGGCGAGACAAAAATCCTAATGGACCAATCCGAAAGGCTACCCTCTTCTTAGGCCAACACTAGAACGACCCACTTCACATTCCTTTAAGGAGTTAATCGTAGCATATGACACATGCCCACCTTCCACAAATAGTCACAAATGCATCTTTGTGACCTTGCACCATAGATCCCAAACTTGCCCAATCACATCCTTAGGCGATGCCTTAAGGTGCCATACATGCTAACCACATGTAACTCGAACTTATGCCCTTATTTTCATACTAGCTACATTCTAAGCTCACTTTTAGCTTAAACATCTCCCAAACAAAACCACTAACCATCACATGCATTCATAACACAAATATTGAGCAAGCTTTCACAATTCATACATTTTCAAACAATAAACACATTCAAATAACAACTTAAAGGGCTTAAATCCAAATGACTACTTACCAAATTACTCCAACATTCAAAGCGGCCTAGAACTCGAACGCCTGATCCTGAGTCGCTAAATGAAGTCCCAAAACAGCACCTTACTTGCTGAAATTGATGTCAAAATGGTCCAAACTGGACAACCCGGCCTCCTAACATAATGGGTAACCTTGAATAAGGTCTCAAGCATCATGGGTAATTTATAAAACACTAAAACAGTCCTTAAAACACATCAAAACTCCTAAAACATGAGCCATCGAACTCCAATCTCTTTTCTAACTTCAATTAAGACAATAATCATAACACCCAAAGAGAACTTACCCCAAAACCAAGACCAAAGCCCACTGGACAGCAGCTCAAACGCTCCAAATTCACTTAATTCGTCCTAATCGGCCTTCAATCGAATTGCATAATCTATAATAAATCCCAAAATACTATGGGTGAATCTCCAAATCACTAAATTAACTCTTTAATTCAATCTTACCACCCATAAATCACTTTGAATCGTTGTTAGAACACTTACCCAATATGAATCGGAACCAAACGAAGCTACAAACCACCGGGTTTGCTGGGAATTAACTCCAAGACAGCCCACCCTTGCTGTCTATACAGCTCACGCACAAGAGGGAGAGGGAAAAGTAGCTAGGCGCGGCGGCGACTGCACGTGAAGGGGGCCGGCGGTCGGTGCTGACGGAGAAGAAGAAGAAGAAGTTCGGCGAGCTGAGGTTGGTCGGCGATTGAACTCCGGCGAGCACTTGGTCGGAGATGCTTGCGGTGGCTGCCGGCAGAAAGAAGACGAAGAAGAAGCAAGCAGATGGATGAGTTCGGCCGAGAGAGAGAGAGTGAGAGGAAGAGAAAGAAAGAGAGAGAGAGAGAGAGAGAGATAGTTATCGTGAGAGGGAGGGAGAAGATGGATGAAGATGGAGAGATAAGGATGGCAATTTTTTTTTTTTCAAAAATTCCAAAAATGCCCCTTGACCATTTATTGCTTTCCAAAATTGTCCTTTTTAAACCATTAAATTTCAAATTAATCCCAAAACTCAAAATCCCTTATTGAGAATTATTCCAACTTAGTTCCAAAATTTCAAAATTAAAAAAAATACCCCTAAATAAGCCGGGCGTTACAATTTATGACATTTGTACCGAGTTAAACCAATGAGAGGCTGCCACTGGTCTTCAAATGTCCATTCAGCCCTGATTTCAAAGAAAGGAAGAGATATAAAGCCCTTGCTTTCCGTTTTGAAAGGAGAATAAAATTTTGAAGATCAAACAATTGGGGAGAGGATTTCGAGAAGAGGAGAATAGCACTTTTGGGAGGTGGTCTAATTTTGGAAAGGAGGGAAATCTACCATAAAGAAGCTGCCCAACATCTATTTCGTGTCAATTTCTCCTAGCTTCTACATTATTTTTTTTATTTTTAGCATTTTTATATCAAAGGCAGGTTTTTGAATGTTGTTTAAGACTTTCCTTTCTGTTTTCTTGTTGTCCTTCCCTTTAAATATGAACTAACCACCCCTTGGGTGATGGATTAGAGGGTTTATTGTTGATTCATGCTGAATGAAATAACAAGACTTGCATATTCTTCACTCATATGCTTTGTGTGCTTAATTTTAGTTTGGATTTGTTTGGCCAACTTGTCTTAGCTGTGTTTATCTTAACTTTGGGAAAGGAAGGATAAACTGAATGCATAGCATAGCATTAGTTCTGATTAGGAGCATGCTCTAAGGTAATTGGGGACACTAGGGATAGTAACCCACCTAATGTTTGTAGTTAAGGGCTTAATTTCAGAGATTAATCGGAGTTAATCACTGTTTCTTTGAGAATTCTGGAACGAATATGCGAGATAGTTTTATTCAGTGTTGAAGCATGATCTATGCTGGAGCATTTAGTTTGATGAAGCAAAATTTCACCCCTAGTCCTGATCCATTTTCACAGAATCTGTTTAATTCCATTTTATTCACTGTATTCCTGTCTTTCAAGCATTCCAGCACCATTTTAATATTGTTTCCTTAGTTTATTTTTTTAGTCCTTTGCACCAATTGATGTTGATTACCTGTTACCTAACTAATTTCAGCTTAAGCATTGCAAAAAAATCAATTAACTTGTCCCTGAGGAGAACGATATAAAAGATACTTATCACTTGCTGCATTAGGCTGTGTATACTTGCACATTTAGGGTGTTTCCATTCTGAAATTGCATACACTCTGCTAAGCAACAAGTTTTTGGCACCATTGCCAAGGACTAGTTTGATGTTTACATTATTTAAGTTGTTTTTAGTTATTTTAAGCTTAAGACAGAACTGACTAAAGCTAATTTTATTCGTCTCAGGTATATTGGTTGTGTATGAATGAACATCTTGGGTTAGAGTTTATTTTAGATCTAGAAATAGAACGGACCTTTAGGAGGAGATTGAGAGATCAGAGGAAAGCTATGGCAGATCCACAACTACCTAGAGATCCATTAGCTCAACAATTACCTAACCCTATGAATAGACAGCAGCCAAACCCTGAGATTGATAGACCAGTTGTAGTGGTTAATCAAGCTATGATCCCTGCCAATGCTATTGTTTTAGCATATGATTGGGAGAGAGCTATTAGGACTTACGTCAATCCCCTGGTTGAGGAGTTAAATCCTGGGATTGTGAGACCTGAAATAGATGCCCTATCCTTTGAGCTAAAAGCAGTAATGTTTTAGATGCTCCAAACAATAGGGTAGTTCCACGGATTAGCAACAGAAGACCCTCATTTACATTTGAGATCCTTTATAGGGGTTAGTGATTCCTTCATACTGCCAAGGGTATTTAAAGAAGCCTTGAGATTGAGTTTTTTCGCTTATTCCCTTAGGGATGGAACTAAAACCTAGTTGGATTCATTACCACCTAGAGCCATTGATTCATGGACCACTTTAGTAGAGAAATTCCTCATTAAATACTTTTCTCCTACTAAAAATGCCAGACTAAGGAATGATATAGTAGCTTTCCAACAATTTGAGGATCAGACAATGAGTGAGGCATGGGAAAGGTTCAAAGAATTGTTGAGAAGATGCCCCCACCATGGATTCCCTCATTGCATTCAAATGGAAACTTTCTACCATGGATTCATTACAGCCACCAAGCAGGTTGTAGATGCTTCAATGGAGCTTTTTTGTCTAAAACATACAATGAGGCTTTTGAAATCCTTGAGAGAATATCTTTAAATAATTTCCAATGGGCTGATGCAAGAAGCAATCCAGGTAAGAAGAATAAGGGAGTGTTAGAATTGGATGCTTTAACTGCTTTTAATGCTCAGATTGCCACTATGACTAACATGCTTAAGATTTTAACTGCGGATAATGCAGCTAAAAGTGTAAAGTAGTGATAGAATCTGTAAGAGTGAGGAAATGTCTCCTTAAAAAACTCGAGGAAAGAAATCAAAGGAGGTTGAACGTGTTGAAGCCGAGGAGGAGGAGCATGGATTTGTTGAGGCTACTGTTGTTTCAAGATCCTCTCATTTAAAATCCAGATCTAAATCTTCCAGATCTTCCAAATCCAAAGGACAGAAGAACGTGATTGAGGAAGAAGCTGTTGAGGTGGTTGCTGAAGAAAATACTGCAAACGAGCTTGAAGAACCATTGAATGCTTATTCTCCAAGCAGCAAAATATCAAGGAGAAGAGGTAAGGAACCATATCAAGCTCAAAGATGTTCCCCATTGGAAAGATTCATTAATGAAGAGACTAGGCTCAGGTTTGAAAAACTAAAAACTAGGGAGCTTTTCCCTGAGAAAGGCTTTGCGGCTCCATTCAGGAAGCTACCTTTGTTTGTTATAGCTAACATCATCAACCATAGATGGGAGCAATTTTGCCAACAACCAGAGCCAACAATAGTGCCCATTGTCCAAGAATTTTATACCAATTTGGAGGAAAATTCATCCTTTCAAGTGAGAGTCCGAGGCAAGGTGGTGGATTGGTCACCTATGACTATTAATGAACTGTTTAACCTTACAGACATCCCTGATGCAATTTTTAATGAAATGGAAGTAGCAACACCCGAGTCCCACCTCAACACTGCTGTCAAAGTTGTAGGAGTAAAGGGTGCTCAATGGAGGGTATCCCACACAGGTGCAGGAAGTCTTGAAGCAGCCTATCTTAATGATGAAGCTAATGTGTGGTTATCTTTTGTGAAAAACCGATTGATTCCTACTACTCATGATAACACTGTATCCAAAAATAGAATTCTCTTGACTTTTGCTATTTTAAAAGTGTTAAGCATTGATGTGGGTCGAATAATAGCTCGTGAGATTCTAGATTGTGCTAAGAAAAAAGTAGGGAAGTTGTTCTTCCCCAACACCATTACCATGTTGTGTTTAAGAGCTGGTTCCCTTTTCAACCATATGTGGATATTCTAAGTGATCAAGGACCTTTTGATCTAGCAAGCATTGACAGGCTTAGTAGAGGGGAGAACAAAGGTAAAGGAGGTCTAGCTGTGGGAGTGAACATGATGCTCAAATAGCAAGCTCATCTCTTGCAAATGTGGGAATATACTGAAAAGCAGCAGCAAGCTTACTGGAATTATGCAAAGACTAGAGATAGCTCCATGAAGAGAGCCATGCTAGCAATTTTTTCCAAGCCTTATCCTCATTTTCCGTCTTTTCTTGATGGTTTATTGAATCCTTGGAACACTCATTCGCCCAATGAAGAGGAGAAAGATGATGAAGAGGAAGCGCATATCCCTGGAGATGAGGAATGAAGACAAGGGAAGTTGTGCTTTAAGTAGTTGTGGTCCTTTAATGTTGTTATGTTTTGCTACTTCTTTTATTTGCTATTGGTTACGTTAGCTGTTGTTGTTAGTTTTGTTTAGTGTGATTTAGTATCTTTTGTATCTTGTTACCCTTTTTACTAGCTGTGTTGTGTGCTTAAGTTTGAAAAAGAAGATCTGACAAACGATTACTGTTGTAAGCTACCTAGTTATGAATGTCAAACAAGTGCCTGTTTTGTGGTTTCATTTTTCTTCAAATTCTGACATGCTCAGTAGTCTTGCACTCATTCCCATGATTTTTTTTTTACCATCGATGTAGTAAGCCTAAAAACCCCTTGTTGTTAGCTGTTAACTCTTGAGAGTTTGCTCCAATTAGCTTGAAATTGGGAGTGGGATGCTTGTTGTTGCATGTTTAAACCAAGTTTGGAGGAAATCCTAGCCTCCTTCTTTCACTCATTGAGGACAATGACAAAGATAAGTTTGGGGGAGCAAGGTTGCCCTTTCTGAGTTTTTCTTTTAGTGTGTGTGTCAAAGAGTACTACCCCTAAGATCAATAATTTTTCTTTAAGAATTCAGGAAACTTTTAAAAGAAAGAAAAAAAGAAAAAACAGAAAAAGGAAAAGTTAGTAAGAAAGTTATTCCTCTGTCAGAAGCTAACCATTAAGACAGGGTTAGATATGAAACCCATGTTTGTCAATTGAAGATTTGCTTGAAATATGTTATTGGTTGATATCTATTGTACTTGGGACTCCTTTTACATCTATTCTCAAACTGAGGGTAGTGCTTGCTTGGACACTAAGTTTGTTAGTTAATTCACGATGAGATTCCTTGAAGAGAGGCTTAGTGAGGATATCTGCTAGTTGTCTATTAAAAGGTACATATTGAGTGATCAATGAGCCATGTGCAACTTTTTCTCAAACAAAGTGATAATCAAGTTCGATGTGTTTGGTTCTAACATGGAAAATCGGATTGATGGACATTTGAAGAGCACTCATATTATCACAGTATAGTTTTGTGGCTTTATGTAATGGGATTCCAATATCTTTGAGAAAGAAGGTTATCAAAGTGATTTCTACTGTGGTGTTAGCCATGGCTCTATATTCAACTTTTGTGCTTGAGCGTGCTATAGCTGGTTGCTTCCTAGAGGACCCGTAACGACCCTACTTTTCCTATTAGACTTTCTAGGGGCGTTACTAAATGCATGCTAATGAAATAAAAATCAAACTTAAATAATCTTTCAAAAAGAAATAAACTTTTGCTAAACAATCAAAAACTTTTACCTCGAGATCTCTTTAAATTTGTTTCAAAGCATAAGCATAGATTAAAACATTTAACAATTGAGTTAATTTTCATAACATGTCTACTAAAAGATATTCTAAAAAAAATGCTAAGAATGAAGAAATTGCAGAAGGAAAACTTCTATAGGTCACCCATGGCCTCTTGCAACAACTATCTTGTCATTCGCTTGGGATGTCCTTGCCTTTACCTGAAAAGAAAAACATTTTTGAAAAGGGTGAGTATTAAAAATATTCAGTAAGTGACCTCACTACCAGGGTCAGGATATGCAAACACATACAAAGTAAATTTTAAAACTTTTTCCTCAAGTGGAACCTAAAACATTTTCATAGCGGAAACATTTCTCTTTTAACTTTTCTCTTTAGCTTTATGTGGACAATTAACCCAATCTAACCTTTCCTTTCCATTTAACATTTTCAGGTTCCTTTTCATTTAGATGTACATCTTTAATTTAGGGGGTAATTGCCACAGCCTTGGAAATCATTTTATCATGAAAATTTACATGTATGCATGAGGTCCCAAAGCATTTTAAATTTCCATCCCATGGTGCAACACAAAGCAACATTCTCATAAATCATAAACCATAACTCATGCATCACATACACAAGAATATTTGGCAATCAACAAGTGAAAATCCATTTTTATATATAACAAGCATTTTAAAATTCATCAAAAATCCATAATAAAATATTTATATATAACAAGCATTTCAAATTAATTTTTTTTTTTCAATTCAGTTCCTAACTTGCATTTAAGCATACCGACATAAAGTCCCTTACCTTGGCTAAGCTCAAGAGTCCAAATCACCCAAATGATCACCAAAATTCCACCGCCTTGAACCTCAGTCAAACGATTTGGAGCCTAATTCAAACCATCCCTAAGGTTAGAAACAATTCCTAAAATTCATAATTAAATCCCAAAGTTCCTTCCACCAAACTAAATTTGGTTCACCTAAATTCACTTTGACCCTTAGAGAAAGTCAAACAACCCAAATCAAGGATTTGCTTGATTTTAGAATGGAGATTTTACCTCCGTTCTTTCTCCAAAATAGAATCGAGCTTTACCCAATAGAGGACAATTTGATTTAGTTTCGCCGAGCCGACCTTCACATACGATGGGTATTCTAAAATAGAGCCCAAAAATTAATGGGTCAACCTCAAAATTACCAAAACAATACGCAAAACCAAAATTCCAAGATGAAAACCATAAGGATATAACACGAATAAGCTTACCCACGTGAAAACGGAGCCGAATCGGGGCTGTACAATGTCAAAAATCACCAGAAAATTAGCCCAAAAAAAAGTAGAGAAATCCCGCCGTACACGGACTATAGCAGCGGCCGCACTTGGGTCTGCAACAGGGCGTTCGTCGAAGTGGCTCGGGCAGCGAACAGCGGTCTGAGGTGGGCGGCGAGCAGCGGCGGCAATAGCGTACGGCGGTGGCTCGTGGTACGCGGATCTGCAGCTCGGGTTCACGGATTTAGCTCGATTTGCATAGCATTTGGACGGTGGTTGCGTGGTGGCTGTGCGATGGCGGCGCGACGGAGGGATGGAGCTTCGGGGTGGTTCACCGCGAGTGGCGGATCTCGTGTAGCAGTGCAGATCTGAAAAAAAATTCTGCTCCAAGGGAGCTGTGGAACACAAGAGGAAGAAGAAGAAGTTTGGAGAAGATGACGACTTGGCTTGAGAGTTGGCTTGAACCTAGGGCTGTGTGCAGTATAAAATAATAGAGAGGAAAAATTGGGTTTGGCTTTGAAAGGAATAATCGAATTAAACCCACAGTGGAAGCATAGGAATCGTCTTTGATTTATTTAGAATTAAACTAAAATACAAAGGTTAAGCAATAAATACCTTGAAAATAATATTATGGAGAATATTCTGGCGGATCTTTATCTTTTCCACAAAGTCTTCCTAGCTATGACTCGAACATAGGACCAAGGCTTGTGGGAGCCTCTTGAAAGAAAATTCCCAAGGGATTGGAAAGGAATAGGTCTAGAGATAATTCTCTAATTCTCTCTATTGAGGAGATGTGTGTTGTATAGAATGGCTCAACCCAAGGGTCCTATTTATAGTAACCAAGGGAAAATCTTTGCCATAATTAAAATATTATATTTTAATATCTAATATATTAAAATTTATCTTGTATTTATTTGAATCTCATTCAAATCTCCTACGATATTTATTTATTTGAATCTTATTCAAATTCTATAAATATCTTTTATTTAATATATCAAATATACATTAATTATTTTAATATTTAATGTATCAAATACAATAAATATATTTTCCTCTTTTATATTTAATATATCTAATATATTAAATATTAATTTGAACACTTCAAATTAAATATTAAATTTAAACATTTCAACTTTTAATATTTAATGTATCAAATACAATAAATATATTTTCCTCTTTTATATTAAATATTAATTTGAACACTTCAAAATTTTCTATCAACTAAATTGATCTTTTAGTGTTACGATGAGCTAGCAAGGGGACCTTATGGACCTACAGATTATAAGCTCCAATGATACAAAATTAACTAATTAAACTCTTTAATTAATCAATTTTCATTCATTAACTCTAGGGTCACTCCACTATAGACCTAAAGTTGCACTCTTATGCACTATAGGACAAGTTGTGTCCATTGATATAATCACTACATGCAAGTCGATCCTTCACGAGTTGTTCGTAATTACAGCTGGGTCAAAAGTCCGTTTTACTCCTATAATTACATCTTGCACCTTAAGTACCATTGATCCTCTAATGAACAATTTGTTTATAATATAATTATAAACTAAGTCCCTCTGGGCCAATGAGAAGGTGGGGCCCCATTGTTCAAGTCCCGAAATCAGCACTTAAGGAAACTACTCATCTACTTACCCTATATGGGAAGGAGTGAATTCCATCTTGTGAGATTATGTTCCCAACTCCCTATTTGGTCAAGTCCCCAAAATTGTAGGCATATTGAATCGGCTACAAAAGGCACTCTCACCCATGCAAATCAAAGGACAAGCCCTCACAGGCAGGAGTTCATAACTCACTCAAGATTAAGATCGAGTCACATATGATCATCCTGATGAAATATTAATCTTCTCAATTAACGGATTTATAAAGAGAGATTAAATATTTTGTGGTCTAGTCTTATACAAACTCATTGTATAAGATACCCTCACTCACATGTCTCTACATGAATGATTTGGATCAAATCATTTGTAACTATTACAAAGTGGGCCGTATTAATAGTGTTACCAGGATAAGGCACCCAACCTTATCCATATACTATGACCCTTTAGGTTATTTCTTGAACATGATCCTCTCGTATGTCAACCACATACTGTTCAAGATTATACTAATAACCTTGGATTTGTCATATAATGGATAATATTATATTGCAAATAAAATAATCAAAATTATTATTAATTATTAAATAAATTATTAATTACGAGGCTTTAGGGCATAAATCCCAATAGGCTTCTCCTTGGGCTTGGGCTTGGCTCAAAGTCACCTAATTAACAAAAATGCCCCCAAAACAATTAATTTCTCTCCTTCAAATTCTCTAATTTCACAATTATGAAAACCTCCAAAATTAACTTCCATACACCATACAAACATGAAATTGGTCCCACAATTATGTTAAATCCCAAAATTAAAATTTTAATTAATACGTAAAGGTGTCGGTCGTTACAGGACCAAGATATGATATTGGACCCAAGGAATACGAGAACCCAATGGTGCTTCATCGTGTTATTGGACAGCCTTTCCAATCTGCATCACATAACGCATAAAGATATACGAAACTATTTTTGAGAAAAGTAGGCCATGGTACATAGTTTGTTTGAGATAGCGAATAATGCGTTTTACTTTCCTGAGATTGTGCATCCGAGGTCCTTGCATGTGTTGACACACTTTTTTGACAGCATAAGCAATATCTGGTCTTGTTAGGGTAAGATATTGCAGTGATCCGACTAACCTCCTATAATGTGTAGGATCAACTATTTCATCATCTTTGGAGCTCTTGTTTTGACTTGTTTCCATGGGAGTGGATATAGACGAAGCCTCTAACATATTTTCCTCTGCAAGAATATCTCTGGTGTACTTGCTTTTTGTGATGTGATATCCTTTTGTAGTGTTGTGTACTTCAATTATTAGGAAGTAGTGTAGTGCTCCAAATCCTTCAAGGCAAACTCAGCGCTTAGACTTGTAACTAGATTATCAATAAAGTGAGTGTTATTCCTAGTAAGTATGATATCATCCACATAGATAAGCATAAGAGTTAGTTCAGTTCCTTGTTTGTAGACAAAGAGAGAAGGGTCAGCCTTACGACATTGAAACTTTAACTGAAGGAGATATGACGATAGTCTATCAAACTATGCTCGTGGAACTTGTTTTAGTCCATAAAGAGATCGTTTTAACCTGTAAACATAATAGGAAAGTTAGGATGTGTAAAACCTGGGAGTTGAGTCATATATACCTCCTCTTTGAGATGCCTAAGGAGAAATGTATTTTTGACATCCAAATATTTAAGAGGCCAATCATAGGAGACTGCAAGAGCAAGTACTAAATGTATGATTGTTGGGTTTATGACTAGGTTGAAAGTCTCGTCGTAATCAACTCCTTTGACTTGAGAGTAACCTTGAGCAACCAATCTTGCTTTATGTCTGTCAATCAAGTCATCTTCTTTAAGGTTGGTCTTGAAGATCTATTTAGAGTCTACAATATTTGTGTTGGAGGGTCTACGGACTAGTTCCCATGTTTTATTTTCACTAAGTGCTTGAAGTTCTTCTTCCATAGCCTTTTTTCATATCGTTATTTTGAGTGTATTTCTGAAATTTGTAGGATCAGATTTATGGCTTTGTCCCATCTTGTGTTCATAGGTAGTTTTGAGTTTGGTGGCTAGGAATGTTGAAGGTTGATATTCACTATTATGGACTACGTCTTGCTATTTGGATTTAGACCTTGTGATCGTAGGATGTACTGCTATGGTGTTGGTTTGTAAATTCATTCTTGGCTCCAAGGTAGTAATCTGAAAGGCTTCATGATGCTGTGAGATGTCCCTACAGAAGCTAGAGTTGTGGTAGTGTCCGTTCTCAAACTTGATGATCCTACAACATCTTCAATAGGTAAGTCAACAAATAAATATTCACTAATATCAAACAAGTTTGATAAGTCAAATGAGGGCTGAGGATTAGGATGATTCATGTGAGGAGGCATTGAGGATAAGCAAACATACCTTTTACCCTAAGGGGACATTGAGGATAAGCAAACATACCTTTTACCCAGAAGATTATGACTTCTAAACAATTTAGAAATCAATTTGTGATCACTTTTGATTAATTAAGAATTAAACTAAAAACATTAAGGTTAAGCAAACATATTTTTCAATTAAATGGAGAACAATTCTGGAAAGTCTTTACTTCTTGTGCTCCATAATTAGACATGAATTGACCATATTATTTAGTGCCTAAATCATGCTAGTTCCATTTATTTTATGTGTACAATGCATATTTTATAAGTAAATTGAGTACAAGACACATTTTTTGAGATAGTATGTTGAATTGAAGATCTTAATGTGATAAATTAATTATGTTGTAGGAATTTGAGCATAAGGCACATTCCGGTAGATTCTATGTTGAATCACGTTTCCAACGCATAAAATCGGAGGTCATTCGGACACCCAAGAGAAGAATTAGAGAAAAAATGACTAGTGCTGCTCGCTGGGTAGCTTCTAGACGTTGTCCACAACATCTAGATGCTACTCCATGAGTATAAAAGTGATATTTTGCAATTTTAGGTCAATCTATCCGCTTCCAAAGCCCCCAAACTCGATTTCTCTCTATATTTTACCCTATTTTACAGTTCTTTAGGCTAGATTTCATTTAGAGGCTTGTATTATTGCCTCGAGAGTAGACTTAGGATTGTTCGGCTAGACGATTACGTCGTTTTGGGAGAGATTCGGGACTCCACCATATAATTCCTTGAGGATTTGTTATTAGTTTCATATAGTACACTTTTTTAGCATAATTTTGTTCTTGCTTTCATTATAGAATTGATTTAGCATGTGGATTTGACAAATCATGTATGATATTCATAGGTAGCTTGAGATTCTTTATGATTAGTTTAGGTCTCTTGCACGTTTTAGTAGCATCTAGGCTATTGCATTACATAAAAGTTGGGTTTATACTCACTTGTGAATTAATTGTGCCTTAGAAGACTAATTAGCTCTTTGATTAATTGGTTTTCCATTTAGTTAAAGTTTCCTAATCGATCTTAGGCTTAATGCTATCGTCTTAGGGGGGAACACTATCGTGCCTAGCCCTTAGAGTCGATTTAGAGTTAGTTTGATGCTAGGCTGGGCTAATTTCATAAAGGATTAGAATTTCGACTGCTTTTCTGTTGGAATTGAATAGGTGTTAAACGTGTACATTGCACATTGAAATTAATTATGAACCTGAGATAGAAATTACATGCTTGGGCTCAATGACCTCCTGAATTGGCGTTATTAGTAAGTTTGCTTTACTTTCCGCCTTTAATTTCTGTTTTATGCATTTTAATTTCCTTTATTTCAATTATCACACCAACTCCTCAGTTCCGTCACACTGGCGTTATTAGTAAGTTTGCTTTACTTTCTGCCTTTAATTTCTGTTTTATGCATTTTAATTTCCTTTATTTCAATTATCACACCAACTCCTCAGTTCCGTCACACTGTCCAATTAAATAAAGATAATAACTAAAGTTTGGCCTCCTTGGGGATCAACCCTACCACTGTATTGTAAAATATTTGTGGTGCAAACTATAAATATTATTTGACGTGCCTAATGAGCTCGATCACTCCAATTCTAGTGAAGTTGAATCTCCACCATAAGATATTACTGCTATAACTTAAACATAGGACCAAGGCTTGTGGAACCTCTTGAAAGAAATTCGTAGAGAATTTTATGTGTAGAGAGCTTGTATTTTGGCTAACCCAAGGGTCCTATTTATATAGGAACTTAGGATAAGATATAAATTCAATAAAAGAATCTAAATTCAGTAAAAGAAGAACAAGCACAAGGAAATTTGGTGACAAACGAAAACAATATGTTAGACTAATTCATTCCTCGAAGGTATCCACAATACTGATTCCCAAAGAAACTTTAGCTCATCATGGAATGGATAAAAACAGAACACTTTACTATAAATAAGAATTCATAATTACAAAGATGAGAAAACTTAGCAAATGAATATAAAAAGAAACAGTGAAAGACAAGTTCCCTAAGTTTTGAAACTAAGGTACACCAAATCACTCTAAAATTCTGTTCAATCCTCTTTCAAGGTGGTAGTAACTTGTATGAGGTAATTCTCACTAAAACTAGGGGTTCTAGAGTGTAGAATTTGAGTTTCGCCCAAAGGATCTCTAACACTGCTTCGTTCCCCGTCTAGGTCTCAATCTCGGGTTCTTGTATAAAAATATGTTAGTCCTCCAACCATCACACGCTGCTCTTTATATAGACCTTTGGAAGGTGGGAAGTTGTTGATTTCTATGCCCAACGCTTTGACCTTGGACTTTCGGAGCCAACTAAGGGAAATAGTTGAAGAATCCGATGAAATTAGGCTTGACTTTGAACTCATCATTTGACTGGTTATAGGGAAAAATGCAGTCACATAATATTTTGCCTTGTAAATTAGGTGGTTGAAAACTCCTGTTTTTGGTAGGTCCGTACAAAAAAGCAAATAATGGTTAAATTCGACCAAAAATAACTCTTTACCCCCTAAACTCACTAAATTAACACCAAATGGCTATAACCACATGCCTGACTCAATTATACATGCCTAGGATAACAAAATCACATAAATAAGTGCATTTAAACATACTTTTTCAAGAAATAAACTAATTTTTTAGGCCAAATAACCATGATAAACTCAGTTCATCAGTTGTGGATAACGGCTGTCATTGCTGGAAACCTTGCACTATCGAAGAGGGCTTGCCGTTAGGAGTGTGCATGGTTCGATTCAATACACTTTTGGCTGAAATCGGAGATTAGACCGAATCTCTTGATCTTTTAATTTGCTAAAACAAAAAAACTGCAACACTTTTCGATTTGAGTTCAAACCAAAGCAACTCTGTTTTGATTTACTTGGTTCGGTTTCAGTTTTTAACATATATACATATATTTTAATATATTGGCCCGGTGTTGCGTGGATTGTAGTTGTCGGTGGGAGTGGGTGGCATTGGTGTGAGAGGGAGGATGGAAAGATTGCCGACAGGGTGAGAAATCGAAAGACAAAAATAACTGAATGTGAATAGTCGGCTGTCAAATGGGAGAGGAGAGTTAGAGCGATGACTTTAGTTCGAAAGAGAGAGTGTGAGAGAGAAGAAAGGGAGAGGAGAGGATCTTGTTGTTGCTGTTGGAAGTGAGAGGAAAAAAGTTATAGTCGTTGAGAGAGAAGAATAAGATAAAAGAGGATAAGAGAGAGAAAGAGGAAGAAATACCAAATACGTGAGATTAAGAGAAAAAAAATGGAGCGAAAAGGGTGTTGGAAATAAAGTATGAAATTAGGGTTCCTAATTTTTAAAGGTGGGCTTGGCTTGGTGGGGTTGACCTTGGTGGGGAGGGGTTTTTTAATTCTCTTTTAATTATCTCAGTTAGGTTCAATTATTTCTTTGTTTTGAAAAAATCAAATCGTGAACCATACCGAGCATGGCTGTTTATTAAACTTATAATCCGAAAAAATCAATTTTTTCAAAATAACTGAATCGAACTAGTTAGTTTGGATTGGTTCCACGGTTTTCTCAATTCCTTGCACACCCGCACTAGCTGTCGATAGGAATTGCATGGGTCGTTGAGGTTACAAAACGTTGTAGTAATTGCCAGATAATGGTAACATCGCGGACACTTGTAGCATAATGTTGTCATCATCAAAGAAGGGCCTCCACAGATTGAGCATAGAGGTTGGGATTGTGTGGCTGAATCTTTAGCCTTCAAGAGAGAGAGTATAGGCTAGGGTTTTCTTAATATTTTCCCTTTTTTTTACTCTCTTCCCAGTATGGGTGTTCACAGTTCGGTTCGATCCGATTTTGGACAAAATCAATGACCAAACTAAACCTTTCGATTATGATGATTTTCAAACCATGAAAACTGAGTTTCCTCAGTTTTGGTTTAAAATCGAACCTGTCGATCTTCAGTTCTGATCTATTCAGTTCGATTTTAAACCATTTTATTTGTAATTTTTTTTATATTATTTGTTCTTCAAACAAAACAGAAAAAGAAGAAGAAAAGAAAACAAACAAATCTTTAGTCTTCCTTATAGAGAGATGGTGAGAGAGAGTGTCTATTTGTGAGAATGAGAGATACTGATAGATAGGTGAGTGAAGATGAAGGAAGAATAACGGAAATGTTGACAAATTAATGAAGATAATAAACTACCCTAGAATGCGACAGTGTAAAGGGTGACCACGTCTCAAATGTCGACGGTGTGAGACGTTGGTGATGGCGACGAGATGTAGATGAGAAGAAGGCAAGGAGCAGTGATGGATGATTGAAAATGCCTTGTGAAAGGATGTGATTGAGGGGAAAGAGAGAGACGGGGAGACGAAGAATGGGGGAAAACGGTAGAGAGGGTGGAGAAAAGTTGAGGTGTGGGGCTAGGGTTAGAAAAGAAAGAGAGAAAAAAAGGGGGGGAAGTGCTAAAGTGGGCTTGGGTAAGAAAAGAAAGAGAGAAAAAAGGGGGCTGCGAAGGGAAGGACAACTAGGAAAGAATTGGGTTTGGAGGATAAATTGGGCCTGCTTGACAAAGGAGGAAGGGTTTTTAAAAAGTTATAAGTATACTCGGTTCAGTTCGATTTTACCAGTTTCATTAAAATCAAATTGGAGACCGAATCGAACCTTTTAGTTTTTTTAAAAGCTTAAACCAAGAGGACAGAAATTCTAAAAAAACTGGACCGAACCAGTTGATTTGGTTAAGCTCTACTTGGTTCTTTAATTTGGATCAATTTTTGCACACCCCTACTTCCAAGGGAAAATAACCTTATAAATAAAGGGGGAAGAAGTCTTAAGGTTTTTTTAATTCCAAATTTTTCTCTCTTTTCCAAAATTTAAAACCCAATTTAAACTCCTAACGATTTGGGTTCTTTTTGAACTTTTGGATATAAAGTCCAAAACTAAAATAAAGCCCTCAAACCTTTGGAATTAAAGATTTAATTAAAAAATTCTTTTTCAAAAATTTCAAAATTTTAATTTATCTAACTTAGAAGGGCTAAACTTTAATTCTAATTTTTCAAATTAGAAGATGTATACAAATAAGTCTAATTAATCTAGAATTAATGGATTGAGAACACTTTCAAGACATATCTTAACTCCAAATAGCCTAATTTCAAAATGCGGGCTGTTATACAATTCATCACCATCTCAGTAGTATTTATTTTCTAAAATATTTTTCAAGATGAAAATAATTCTAATATGACATCTTTTTAGAAATATGATATACAAAATGTTTTCAAAAACTATGAATCATTAAATAAATTTTAATAATAGTAATCCTTATTTTTTTATTTTAATCTAGATATTTATTAATAATAATCACAACATCACTAATTAATTTGCATATTAGTTAATTATAATCATAATGATGGTGGTCATTTATTTCTATGTGTCTTCAAATTTTTGCTAATTTTTTTTTTATACTTGTTGATTTTGCAATACTTTATGTAATCATGCTACATTCATCATTTGTGAAATAATTGAAAATTTAAATATTTCGAGAAAAAACTGAGATGAACTACATATGTTAGGGACATATTTAATTTAGCTATGAAAATTCTATTACAGAGCTTTTACTATTGTTTTCTAAATAAGTTCTCAACCATAAAAAAATACAAAAATAAATTGAGAATTGAGAATTCAGTGCATAAAGCATGCTAAAAATGATAAAACCTAAATTATTTCAAACTTCAACTAATATTAATAATGTTTATACAATAGGAAATACGATACAAAAGAGAAAAAAAAACTTGGTAGAACAAATGAAATCCTCTTCGAAAAAACCTCAAAGTCATTAGGACTTTCATCGATAATGGCCTCTAATTTTGGAGAACTTGAACCCCTTTTGCATGATACGATAGATTTTGGTACCACTTCAATCCAATTTTGCATTTTATTCACCATCTTTAGTTTTACACTTGAGTAAGAAAAGAAGGGGGCTTGGTTTTTGTGTGAGGTTGTGTTGGTAAGGATGCAGGTGCCAATAGGCTCTTAGGTTTTATCTTTATATGTAGCTACACGCAGCCCGAGGTCAATATCCATCTTCATCTTCTTATCTAGGGGTGTGCAAAAATCGAGCCGAACCGACAAACCGAACCGGACCTAACCGAACCAACTGGATCGGTTTGGTTTTTAAAATTTTTTTGGTTTCCTCGATTTATCCTTTTACAAAATCGAGAATTTTGTTCGGTCTACCGTTTTCCTCTATAAAAAACTGAAAAAACCGAACCGAACCGACCATCTTAAATACTTTTAAACAAACCTTCAACCTAACCTATTAATTAATTCTTTAAAAAGGCCCACAACCCAAAAGTCCAAAGCCCATCCCTTTAATTTTCTAACCCTAACCCTAACTTTCATCTCTCCTTCAAGATGTCAATCGTGAAACCCATCCCTCTTCCTCTCCCTCTCTCGCCGATTTGGTTCAACATTCTCTGCCGCCAATTCATCTTTTCACGCCCACCAACCGTCGTCGTCCAACACTCGCTCATGGACAACAAGCTGCTACTGTTGTCGCTCGATCTCACGACACCTATTGTTGCTCCTCGCGTTTTCATCCACTGGAGCATGTTGAATGCCATTCAAAATCGCAACGCTCATCTCTCTCTACCTCTTCCTCTCTCAGGTTCTCATTAAATCCATCCCTCACCTCACCCTCTCATCTCTCTCACTATGTTTAGGACTCCGGGTTGTTTGCTTTTTCCTTTTTTTTTTTCTTTGAAACCATCATAGGTTGCTTGCTGTCACTTTGTGGGAGATAACATTCGGTTAAAACCCGAACCGAACCATCAAAATTGAGATCGATAGGTTCGGTTTTTTAATCAAAACCGAGAAAGCTTCGGTTTTTTCGGTTTAAGACATTTCAGAACCGAGGTGTTCGGTTCTGTCACTGGTTTTGGTCAAAACCGAACCAAACCGAACTTTGCACACCCCTATTCTTCTCCATCATCCTGTTCTCCTTCCTCACGAAATCAAGACCCACCACCATTGTTGATTCTCTCTCCTTCTTCTACAACTTCAGTCGACGTTCTCCTTGATCAGTATAAAGCATGCAAGCGCACGCGATCGAAGTAATAATAAAACGATATTTGAGTACCGAGTATCGTGCCCCAAGAGAAGCAAGATTGAAGTTCTTTTTAGCTAATTAAGTACCAAAAATAGTTGAAATTAAAATTATTTAGCGAATAAAGCAAACGAAAGATGCTTGAAAACTAAACTGAACTAAAACGCAATAAACGATAGGGAGATACCAATTAGAGGAATTAAGGAAAATCGAGCACTCTTAGGTTGATTTTTATGAGAATCTTAACCCGCCATTTAATTGCACCTTGCCAATTTCATAGACCTAGAGCTAAACCAGTCGAAATCTCCTATCGGTCTCATTCAAACACGCTTACTAATCTCTTACCTAAGTTTCCTTAGGTTTAATTGATTAGTTAATTAATATTAAGCCCGCTCATATTAAGCCCGACCGTTCGATTATTGTTCCTATGTCACTTTGGCAACCTAGGGGTGTTAATTGGACTAAGTCTAACCTAAACATGCTCTGTCGAGCTCAATTTAGGACTAAGTGAAATACGAAGCATATTAATGACCAGTTAATACGAAGCATTAAGCACAATCCAACTAAATGAAATATAACAATTGAATTAAATGGCTAAAGTGTTTAATACAACATAAAACCAAACCTAATCGTACTATAATTCCCTAAATACAAAATTAGCTGAACATAGTCTTAAAACAAATAAACACCCTCTGTAATACAACAAGTAATGTCATGAAAATAGGGAAAGAAACTGATACAAGACCTGTTGACGTCGAAATCCCAGCTTCTGCCTCGAAATCCATGCTCTCGAGCCTTGAGATTAGCTACCGAACAACTCTACTCAGCATCTACAGTTCCCAAAAGGGTTGGGAATCGAAAATGGGGGTCTAAAACTTAAAATGGCCTCCCTTGATTCTGAAAAAAAATGATGAATTAATAGGTTGCAGTCGCGACAACGTTGCAACGCTTGCGTTTTAGCATGTGCACAGGGGTAGCGTTGCAATGCTACGGACGGAGCTTTCCTCTTGTGTGTGTTTCTAGCATTGCAACGCCATAGGACAACATTGCAATGCTAGCTGTCGAGTTTGCCCAACAAATTATGGCGTTGCAATGCCATTTCTAGCGTTGCAACGCTGTCCTCTAGGCCCAACAACTTATGCACCTTCACATCTTGTCCTTAGCTCGTCCAAACGCTCTAAAATAGCTCCATATTCACCATTTTGCTCCAAAATTCATAATTTTGCTCTCAATTACTCGAATTCCTAAAATTAACAAATAATCGACATAAAAGCTCACATTTATAGCATAAAACTAGCTAAATTAAGACATAAATATAGCATTAATTTAGTGCTATCAAATACCCACACTTAAGCTTTGGTAGTCCCGAGTAAAAAAAAAAAATCAAACTCCCACTAAGAAGATAAATACTTCAGAAACTTACATGCAAACGATGACTTCATTCTCAACGTACACAAAAGTGGAATTGGAGAACAAGAACAATGGAATAAGGTCATGCCTAAATCATGATAAATTTAAAAGGAGCTTTGAACTCTTTGCATGTGTGTGCAAAGCCTAAGTATTGACTCGTTTACTAACTCAGAGTAACATTATGCTCTCCTCCATTTATCTTCCCCCTGCACTGGCTCAAAAGACTCAATTCAACTCCCTCACAATCAAGAAAGTAATAGAAAGTTGGGTGCATGAACTTACTACGGGGTAGTACTCCCCCACACTTGCTTTTTACCACAATCAGGGGCACTAGCTTTCACACAACTATCGCAGAGACCCTTATCTAGAGTACTTGCTCTATGGATGACCTAACTGATTACGATAAAAGTAGCTCTTTTGATCCCTGGACACTAAAACTCATGCAAGAAACTTTTCTTTTCTCATTACCATTTTATTTTTCTAAGCTCAATTTTTTTTCACATGCAAATTAACACTTTCTCTTACTCCTAAGCTTAATCTTACAAACTATTTTGCAAGTTCAATTACAAACCAAGCCTTAAGCCTATCAAAGTGACAACAAACTTCAAGAGAACATAAAACTCCTCTAAATGCTCAACTTATCAAAACTAAGCTACGTGCTCAACATATGTAAAGAATTCAAAGAAAAATTTAAATTTACTCAGAATTCAGCATGCTACAAATTCCACAAGACATGCAAAAACAATCTACTAAAAAGCACAAATCACAGAATCTCTTCATCATAAAAGCATGCAAAATTCTAAAACCATTTTACAACACAATCTCAATTAATCATAAAAAAAATTTAATGAGTCCCAAAATCTCAAAATTTAACATCTCCATCTCAACAACAGCCTAGCCCATTCCCCCCACACTTAAATGAAACATTGTCCTCAATGTTTAAATAAACAACTAATCATGCAAAAAGAACAATTAAAAGATGGAAGGGGTAACGGTACTTCCCTAAATTGAAGAGACCTCCTCTGATGAGCATGATCGATCACCAACTCTAAGGGAGCTGCAAAACAGACAAGGGCTATTTATTCAACTAAAAACATAAACTCAAACAAAACTACAACTTAACAATTGTAATAACCCTTGGATGGCCTCCCAAGAAGAACTTTTTTAACGTCATTAGCTCGATGTTTCCAACGTGCTTCTTTTAAGGTGGCTCAAATATAAAGAAGTTAACATCCTCCCTCTTAACTACATTCTGAAGGGTAGAAATTTAATCTCCCATAAAATTTCCATTAGAAAATGAATTGATCAAACATGGGAAGAAAGAATCATGATTAATAGGAGAGGGGATAGAAAAATCTTGAGCACCTAAAGCAAACATATCCTCGTGATTCCCATCCAGGATAGGACTTGAATGAGAAGGCACAACAGAAACATGCTCTATACTCATCTTAGGCAACACATTCACAAACAAATTTTCAAATTCATCTTCCTCTAAAGTCATTTTATTTTTAAGCATGGCACTATGACAAGTAAAGAAATCACTATTCTCAAGGAAGTCATCTAGCACATGCTCCACATTCAGCATTCTCTGAACACCCTCACTCAATCTATTTGCATAAAAGATGTTTTCACTAACAGCACACTCAGTACACATGTAGTCAGGGCGATCACACAAATAAACATCAACATCTCTATTTAAAAACAAACAATTTGCAACAAACACTTTTTCTTCTCCCAAAGCAACTGAGTCTTTCATCACATCATCAAAACCAACGTTATTCTCATTCTCAAGATCAAGAGATATAACAGATTTCACAGCAAAAACATAAGATATATGTAAGGACTTGTTTTCTTTTTACTATTATGATAAAGGCAAAAATGTCTTTATGTTTGGGCTTAATTTGAAAAAAAAAATTGGATTAGTTTTGTGGTGGACACGTGGGTATGAGTGATAAGTGAGGGGAATTGTTGTTAAGAAATTATTGGAAGTTGGGGTTTTTATCTTTTGATATAAGGAGGTTTGTGAAATTTTGGGGTTAAAATTAATAAAATAAATAAAATAATAGAGTGTAATTTTCCTTTTACAATGAAAATCGTGGGTTTTGGAAGATGAAAGGAAACTTGTGGTGAGAAGCTCAATTTGGAGAGTTTTGCTTCAACTACTTGAAATTTGGAGGTGGAAGAGTTTTACAAAGGAAATATTTCAAGTTTGGTAAGTTTCTTTGAGGAATTTATGGAGAAATTTTTATGTTTAGTTGTGGGTTTTTCTGTTTTTCTTTCAATTCATGTTTGGATGTATAAGAAGAGGAAAGAAATTGGGTTTAATTTGGGGTTTGGATTTATGGAATTGGTGTTTTGTTTTACAAAACAAAACAAAAGAAGAAAAGGGAAATTCATAAGCATAAGCAAAAGGGAGAAAGAATGGAAGTTTTCAATATTCTGGAAGAGAGAGAAATTGGGCAAGGAAGAGGAAGAAGATGGTGGGTTGTTGGAGAGAGAAGGTAATAAAATAAATTATTTAATTAAGATTAGGGCATTATAGTCAAATGCAATAAGTTAATGGTGAGAGAGAGAAAGAATGTATTTTTTTTTTTAGTAAAAATAGGACATCTAGAATTAATTAAAGAGTGAGAATTAGTGTGTTTGGAGAGCCATAAACTTGGGAGTCAAATTGGAAGGAAAATAATATATTAATTTAGTTAGAAGAAAGATGGGTTATGAGAGGAAAGAAAGAATTGTTGTTTAATTTGAGGAAAAAGACAAAATGGTACTTGTGAAAAGAAAAGAATATATATTGGAATTGAAGAAAGTATTTTAACGTTATGTGATTTGAGTTGGTGATAAAAATGTTGTATCCTCATATGGTAACTCAATTAATATTTCAGGTCAAACAGAGATTGGAACGATTTACGACCCGAACATATCAACCCCACCATAGTTTGTGAGTGGTTTATTTTACAAAATGTTTTTGTTATTTAATTATTATTATGAGATTTCAAGAAATCTATAACTTCGTAAGACTTTAGAGAAATTGTTATGAGATTTTTGAAAAAATATTCATGAATTTCCAGTAATCTTATGATTTTAGCTGGAATTATCATTCTAGAGATATATTTGAAACATTTTATGATTATTTGAGAAATTAGAAGAGTTGTAATGTTTATTGAGAAAATATGACTTTGGAAATGTTTTATATTATTGAGGGATTTGATTATTATTTGAGAATTTACACATGTTTAGTGTTATTTAAAATCTTTCAAGTCTATGAGATAGTGTTTTAGAGAAAGAGTATGGTTATCAGAAAAAGATTGAGAATTAAGAGTTTTATGTTAAAAGTGGTTTTCAAACCCCTAAATCTATGTACCCACGATGATTACATGTATGCTATGTGAATGTGTTTCTATAGTATACTAAGAGAGAGAGAGGTCTTTGGGACCCACTCTAGCACACACATAGGCTTTGGGCCGTGTGTTAGAGTGCTTAGCCCTTTGGAGGCAGTTCTACGTGCACGTATGACAGAGATTTACTCTACTATGTATCCTGAGATTACTCAGTGCATAGTATGACATAGAGTGAGTTGCTGTGCGTATGGAGTTTACTCTACGCCAATACTATGGAGATTTGGGTACAGGTTTGGTGATGGATTTTGTGAGCTTATGCTTATGTTTTCAAGAGTTGTAACTACACGTTTTCTCTATCTCTCTATTTATATATTGAAGGGAATAATCGAATTAAACCCACAGCGGAAGCATAGGAATCGTCTTTGATTTATTTAGAATTAAACTAAAATACAAGGGTTAAGCAATAAATACCTTGAAAATATGAAGATTCTTCTGGCGGGTCTTTATCTCCTCCACAAAGTCTTCCTTACTATGACTCTAACAAAAGATCAAGGCTTGTGTGAGCCTCTTGAAAGAAAATCCTCAAGGGATTAAAGAGGAAGAGGTTTAGAGAGAATTCTCTAATTCTCTCTTTGAGGAGATGTGTGTTGTTCAGAATGCTTCAACCCAAGGATTCTATTTATATAGACCAAGATCTTTGTCATTATTAAAATATTATATTTTAATATCTAATATATTAAAATATATCTTTTATTTATTTGAATCTCATTCAAATCTCCTACGATATTTATTTATTTGAATCTTATTCAAATTCTGTAAATATCTTTTATTTAATATATCAAATATATATTAATTATTTTAATATTTAATGTATCAAATACAATAAATATATTTTCCTCTTTTATATTTAATATATCTAATATATTAAATATTAATTTGAACACTTCAAATTAAATATTAAATTTGAACATTTCAAATTTTAATATTTAATGTATCAAATACAATAAATATATTTTCTTCTTTTATATTTAATATATCTAATATATTAAATATTAATTTGAACACTTCAAATTAAATATTAATTTGAACATTTCAAATTTTTCTTTCAACTAAATTGATCTTTTAGTGTTACTATGAGCTAGCAAGGGGACCTTATGGACCTACAGATTATAAGCTCCAATGATACAAAATTAATAAATTAAACTCTTTAATTAATTAATTTTCATTCATTAACTATAGGTCACTCCACTATAGACATAGAGTTGCACTCTTATGCACTGTAGGACAAGTTGTGTCCATAGATATAGTCATTACATGCAAGTCGATTCTTCACGAGTTGTTCGTAATTACAGCTGGGTCAAAAGTTCGTTTTACCCCTATAATTACATCTTGCACCTTAAGTACCACTGATTCTCTAATGAACAATATGTTTATAATCTAATTATAAACTAAGTCCCTCTCGGGCCAATGAGAGGGTGGGGGCCCCATTGTTCAAGTCCCGAAATCAGCATTTAAGGGAACTACTCATCTACTTACCCTATATAGGAATGAGTGAATTCCATCTTGTGAGATTATGTTTCCAGCTCCCTATTTGGTCAAGTCCCCAAAATGGTAGGCATATTGAATCGGCTACAAAAGCCACTCTCACCTATGCAAATCAAAGGACAAGCCCTCACATGCAGGAGTTCATAACTCACTCAGGATTAAGATCGAGTCGCATATGATCATCCTGATGAAATATTAATCTTCTCAATTAACGGATTTATAAAGAGAGATTAAATATTTCGTGGTCCAGTCTTATACAAACTCATTGTATAAGATACCCCCACTCACATGTCTCCACATGAATGATTTGGATCAAATCATTTGTAACTATTACAAAGTGGGCCGTATCAATAGTGTTACCAGGATAAGGCACCCAACCTTATCCATATACTATGACCCTTTAGGTTATTTCTTGAACATCATCCTCTCGTAATGCCTTATCTACCATTAAACTATCAATTTGACAGGGAATAATAATACTCCTTGGGTCCTTTTGTTTTAGGGGCATCTTTTGCTTCACAATGGATGTGATCTTTTCAAATAGGCTGGCACAACATTCACATTGAATCTCCTTTTCTTCGAAAGCATCTTCTTCATGAACCTCCCATAATTAGGCATGTTGGCCAGTGCTTCTGCAAAAGAAATGTCAATGTGAAGTTTTCTAAACATGTTTAAAAATTCAAAAAATTGGTCATCTAATTTAGAATCCTTATAGCGCTCGAAAAAAGGTAACTCCTTGTAATTAAATGTAGCACACTCTCTACGCCTCCTAGGATTGATGTGTGCTCCTCTATCCACCGATCGGGGTCTATATACCTCAACATCCCTTGCTAACTCCTTGGACTCCTCAGCAACCAAGTCTAGGAAGGTTTTCTTTATCTTCTCATTCTCCTTTTGGTTATTCTTCTCAAATCTCTTCATTCTTTTCAAACAGGCTGGCACAACATTCACCTCGAATCTTCTTTTCTTCGAAAGCATCTTCTTCATGAACCTCCCATAATTAGGCATGTTGGTCAGTGCTTCTGCAAAAGAAATGTCAATGTGAAGTTTTTTAAACATGTTTAAAAATTCAAAAAATTGATCATCTAATTTAGAATCCTTATAGTGCTCGGAAAAAGATAACTCCTTGTAATTAAATGTAGCACACTCTCTACGCCTCCTAGGATTGATGTGTGCTCCTCTATCCACCAATCGGGGTCTAGATACCTCAACATCCCTCGCTAACTCCTTGGACTCCTCAGCAACCAAGTCTAGGAAGGTTTTCTTTATCTTCTCATTCTTCTCTTCGTTCTTCTTCTCAAATCTCTTCATTATTTTCTTCTCAACTTCATTTCTTGTTTCATCTCTGGAACCACATACATTATCATCATACTTAAATTGAAGAGATGGATCAAAAAGCTTACTTTGCGTTGTTTTTTCTGCCACAGCCCCTTGACTCTCTATCTCTTCCTCATCTTAACCCTTTTTCAACACCTCCCGTAACTAGTTCCTGCTCCTCAATGTTATCGCTTTGCACTGCTCTCTCAGATTTACCTCAGTGTCACTGGGGAACTTACCCTTTTGGAGGGTGTTGACTGCATTGGCAATTTGCCCAATCTGAACCTCCATGTTCTTTAGTACAGTGTCATGGCTACTCACTATCATAGACAGGCATGAAATATCTATTCTCATCTATTGGTTCGCTCATTTTTTATCCTTAATGAAGTTGTCCATCATTACCTCAAGGTTTGACTTCTTCTCTTGGATGGATGTTCCTGTAAACCCAGGTGGCTGCAAAACATTTTTCTACTTAGCGTAAGAAAAGTTTTCATGATCATGCAAACCTAGATGGTAGTAATTGAGTAGGTTCTAGTTCTGTTGGCCTTGAAATCCAAATCCTCTGTTCTGAACATACTGGTACTCTTCGATAGACGGATCCTCAACTCCTCTTGAGTTCAATGCTGCTAATGAGGCAACTGATTGTGTTGCTCCTGCAGTAAATAATTTACTCAATGCATTAGTCAAGGAAGCCATTTGTTCCTTTAAAGCAGTTACCTCGTTAAGCTCATAAATACTTGTAACGGTCCTCGAAGTGGAGGCGGATCAGTCTGATGGCCATTGATAGCTCGTTGCCGCCATTTTCTCTAAAAGAGCACATGCCTCTTCTACAGTCTTCACCAAGAAACTACCTCCTGCACTCGTATCAAGAATGGTCTTAGTACTAGAAGATAAACCATTATAAAACAATTGTACCTGTAACCAGTTTGGATATCCGTGCTGAGGGAACTTCCTCAACATCTCCTTATAACCCTCCCAACTTTCATACAGTTGTTCTCCATCAAGCTGGCAGAATTTCTCAATCTCCGTTCTCAGCTTCGTAGTTTTTGCTGGGTGGAAAAACTTGGTCAAGAATGCTTGAGCTAGCTCATCCCATGAAGATATGCTACCCGACTTTAGGGGTTCGAGCCAGTCCTTTGCTTTATCATGTAATGAAAAGGGAAAAAGTCTCGGTCTAATGGCATTAGGAGAAACTCCATTTAAGTTTACCGTTCCATAGATCTCCAGAAAAGATCTGAGATGTGAATGTGGGTCTTCTGAAGGATGCCCCTTGATAGAGTTGTCCTACGCCATCTGAATCAGCCCTGTCTTTAGCTCAAAATTATTAGCCATGATGGGTGCATACACAATCTCGAAATGATCCGTCGAGAAAATGGTCTAGAAATAGTTGCAGATTGGCTTACTCTCCTCATCATTACGCTCCGTCATAGTGATTTGGGCTTTTCTCCTTATCTTCCTGCAAGTTCTGTTAATTTTAAGATCTAAAAGAAAAAGATTAGCCTCCTTATCACTACGCATATAATAGATCAACCTCCTTAGAAAAACAAAACAAACAAAAATAAAAGCAACGAACAAAAATATTTACAAAATATATACCAAAAACCCCTAAACTAACTCCTCCTACTTTCTTCTAAATGTTAACTTTCTAAATAAAACCTCGTTGTTTCCCCGACAACGGCACAAAAAATTTGATTAGTGTAAAGCACACAAGCTCACTGATCGAAGTAATAATAAAACGGTATTTGAGTGCCGAGAATCGTGTTGTAAATGAAGCGAGATTGAAGTTCTTTTTAGCTAATTAAGTACCGAAAATAGTCGAAATTGAAATTATTTAGGAAATAAAGCGAACAAAAGATGCTTGAAAAATAAAATGAACTAAAATGCAATAAAACAATAGGGAGATACCAATTAGAGAAATTTAGGAAAATCGAGTACTCTGAGGTTGATTTTTATTAGAATCTTAACCCGCCATTGAATTGCACCTTGCCAATTTCATAGGCCTAGAGCTA
This sequence comes from Trichosanthes truncata, assembly GCA_033996785.1. Classification (NCBI taxonomy): domain Eukaryota; kingdom Viridiplantae; phylum Streptophyta; class Magnoliopsida; order Cucurbitales; family Cucurbitaceae; genus Trichosanthes; species Trichosanthes truncata. Next base: position 26,089,356 of record JAWPNB010000004.1, on the reverse strand, counting down.
AATCGGTCAAAATCTCATGTCGGTCTCATTCGAACCCACTTAGCTAATCCCTTACCTAAGTGTCCTTAGCGTTAATTGATTAGTTAATTAATATTAAGTCTGCTCATATTAAGTCTCACACTTCAATTGTTGTTCCTATGTCACTTCGGCAACCTAGGGGTGTCAATTAGACTAAGTCTAACCTAAACATCCTCTGTCAAGCTCAATTTAGGACTAAATGAAATACAAAGCATATTAATGGCCAGTTAATACGAAGCATTAAGCACAATCCAACTAAATGAAATATAACAATTGAATTCAATGGCTAAAGTGTTTAATCCAACATAAAACCAAACCTAATCGTACTCAAATTCCCTAAATAAAAAATTAGCCACACATAGTCTTGAAGAAGAGAAACACCCTTAGTAATACAACAAGTAACGACATGGAAAGAGGGAAAGAAACTGATACAAGACTCGTTGACGCCAAAATTATCTCGAAATCCATGCTCACAAGCCTCGAGATTAGCTTCCAAACACCTTTACTCAGCATCTACAGGTCCTAAAAGGGTAGGGAATCGAAAATGGGGGTTTAAAACCCTAAGGGGGTGTTTGGAGCAATGAGTTGGGTTGGGTTGTTTTGGAATCCAAACCCAAACCCTTGTTTGGGCCACTGTGTTCAAAACCCAATGGTTTTGAAACACAACCCTATGGTTTTGCATAGTGAAATAGGGGGGGTTTGATTTCCAACACACCGGTTTGCTCCTCATTTGACACATGTTTTCATTATCACGTTTTCTTATCTCTCTCCCGTCTCTTCCATTGTTTTTTTTTAATTGGTATCTCACATCTTTTTTGTAACAAACAATAAATTATTACAAAGGTTTGTTTTATACATGTCATAACATAACCAAATTTCGTATTTGACAAAGTAATTATTTTTCATTGGAAACTCACTTTTTTTTTTGAAAAACAATAAATTATTACAAATGTTTTATTTTTTTATACTTGTCATAAACCTAACCAAATTGGATATTTGACAAAGTAATTATTTTTCATTGGAAACTCACATTTTTTTTTTGTAAAAAACAATAAATTATTACAAATATTTTTTTTATACTTGTCATAAACCTAACCAAATTTGATATTTGACAAAGTAATTATTTTTCATTGGAAACTCACATTTTTTTTTGTAAAAAACAATAAACTATTATAAATGTTTTTTTCTATACTTGTCATAAACCTAACCAAATTTGATATTTGACAAAGTATGTTGATTTTTCATTGGAAACTCACATTTTTTTTTTTTGTAAAAAACAATAAATTATTACAAATATTTTTTTTATACTTGTCATAAACCTAACCAAATTTGATATTTGACAAAGTATGTTGATTTTTCATTCGAAACTCACATTTTTTTGGTAAAAAATAATAAAATATTACAAATATTTTTTTTAATACTTGTCATAAACCTAACCAAATTTGATATTTGACAAAGTAATTATTTTTCATTGGAAACTCACATTTTTTTTTGTAAAAAACAATAAATTATTACAACTGTTTTTTTTATACATGCCATAAACCTAACCAAATTTCATATTTTACGAAGTAATTATTTGCATTTCCAGTAACAAATTTCTCATTCTTATACTAATTAAAAGGTCCGTTCAAAAGTACTAAAAAAAATTACCCAACTTACACAAAGGATTCTACAACTAACCAAAGATTGCCACTAGAATATAAGGAAATGAAACCAAAAAAAAAAAAAGAGACCAAAGTAGCAAAGGAAAAAAGGAAAAACAAAAACTGCACAACCCTAGGGTTCAGAACACTACACTCCAAACACTGTTTTCTGATTCCCAGGGTTCAGAACACTACACCCAAACACTGTTTTCTGATTCCCAGGCTTTCAAACCCCCTAGAACAAACCCCCCAGGGTTCCGATTCCAAGGGTTCTGATTCCGAAACGGTGCTCCAAACGCCCCCTAAATTTCCTCCTTTGATTCGAAAAGAAAACGTTGAATTAATAGGCTGCAGTTGTGTCAGTGTTGCAATGCTAGGGACAATGTTGCAACGTTATCCAAAACGATGGCATTTTGGCATGTATACAGGGGTAGTGTTGCAATACTACGGATGAAGCTTCCCTCTTGTGCACGTTTCTATCATTGCAACGCCACAGGGTAGCATTGCAACGCGAGCTCTCAAGTTTGCCTAACAAATTGTGGCGTTTCACGCCATTTCAAGTGTTGCAACGTCGTCCTCTCAACCCCAACAACTTATGCACCTTCACATCTTGTCCTTAGCTCTTCCAAACCTCCAAAATAGCTCCATATTCACCATTTTGTTCCAAAATTCATAATTTTGCTCTTAATTGCTCGGATTCCTGAAATTAACAAATAATCTACATAAAAGCTCACATTTATAGCATAAAACTAGCTAAATTAGGGCATAAATATAGCACTAATTTAGTGCTATCACTCCTCCGATGACGATGAGCAGCGGTGACATTCTTCCTCCGGCGACGACGAGCAACAACGACGTCCTTCCTCCAGGTGTTTCCATGTGGCGGTTTCTCTCTCTCTCTCTCTTGGATTTATGCGAGCCGCTGCACGAAGTCCACATTGTGCTGCGTTTCCAGCTGGCTGTGGTGCATGTGGCGGTCGCGGCTTAAAGATCTATGTTGCACGGGATCGAGTGCCGTAGAGTTGCAGCAGTTAAGACGTTCAGCTTAGCGAGGCTATGGATTTAGCAATGGACCTTTCTAGGACATTAGATTAAATTAATAGTTCATGATTTCTTATGTTTTGACCTATTGCTTTTACTCAATGCTTTTGTTTTATTTCCAGTTTTTCTACTAATTTTTTGTTGGAATCCCAAACTCAAAGTATCATAATTTTTATTTTCGCTCTTTAATAATTGGACTTCCTTGAGTTTCTGCTATTTCTGTTTCAAAAGATTTTATTTTTCATGCAAGTAGTAGCGATCCTTAGAATTTATCTATAGGGGAAGTCAGATCGTTACACCCTTGATAATCAAGCAAACCAAAAACCTAAAAACCTTTTAAGGCAAAAGATGTCAAAATCTTTCATTCTAATCAATCAAGAAGATGACAAAACAAAAAAAGAAAACCTAAAATTTTTCGAAGAAAAGTTCAATAAATAAAAATGAAACAAAGATTCAAGAATAAAAGGGAAGAAAACTTACTACTTTTCTGAAAGGAAACTGCAGAATGTCTTATTCTTTTTTCTCTTTTTTGCTGTCAAGACGTTTAGTTAGAAAAGTTAGGGTTTAAAAGACCTTTTAAAAAGAACTCTAATTAAAACCCTTAAAAGATTATCTCTTTTTTAAAAAAATAAAAAAAGATAATAAAGATTTATCTCCTACCTTAAAAAGAAGATAAATTATAATTCAAAAAGTTTTAGAAAATGAATAAAACAAATAAGAATATAAAATTTTCTTTTTTTTTTTGATGGGGGATGTTACAGGCCTATAGTAACAAAAAAAGAAGACCAATCAAGGTGAGTATTGAAAGCATTCTTAAAAAGACTTAGAAGTTCATTCTTACCAAGGAACGTGTCTAGCATTCTCTTCTTCCATCTACTACACCAAGTAAATCTCTCTCCTTTAAAACAAAGATCCCTAAGCCCAAAATCTTCCATTGCTTTCATATTCATGAGATGATCTTCTCTTGGTTCTCCACTTTGTTTTTCTCAATTCAACACAATCTCATTTAAGTCTCCTCCTACTAACCGAGTTGAATCATCTTGGTTATATAAGTGCCTTAATAGGTCTCAACTTGAAATCCTTCAGTTTGTTTCCGAATTTCCATAAAAACTAGTGAATCTCCAAGAGAGACCCTCCCAAGAAACACTAGAGTGTATATGAGAGCAAGAGAAAAATCTGATTTTAATAACCAGTTCTTTCCAAAATAAGCATAAACTGTTGATGATCCTACATTGGAAAGATGAAGAGCCCTCACAATCTTTATAAGATACATGAGTTACTTCTCTTATAGCCAATTGGTTTTAAGATGGAGAACTCCCATGTTCATCTAATATGGTATCAAAAATTGAGATCCGACTCAAGAATGGTGAACCCAAAAATGCACCATCTTGAGGGAACATGTTGAGGATCCCCACATTGAAAAGATGAAGAGACCTCACAATCTTTATAAGATACATGAGTTACTCCTCTTATAGCCAATTGATTTTAACATAGAATCTCATGTTCATCTAATATAAAACTCCTCCAGAGCTTGAGTTAGCCACTAGGAAACATCCATAAAAATTCAAGGTAGATTTTAAATTCTATTCTTTCATTTTTGCTTCTAATCTTTGAAAGAAATAACACCGTAGGGGTTTACAAAGACTAACTATGTCTTTGACCGATCGGGATTTACATTGATTTTCCTATCTACGGACATTCCAACAAAGAATTTTTATTGGTTTCGGTGGGGTTGCTTAGCAACCACCTCTGATTCGCTTGTAAAACTGCTTGTGGAATTGTTATTATCAGACATTTTCCTATTTTGTCAATCTTTTGTATGAAACATTTGAGAGATCATCATAACTTCTACACTTTTGCCCAATGGGAGGTAACTTTATATCAAAGGAGAGAAAATTGTGATTGTTTCCTTTTCTTTTCCATTTTTCTGATCACTACTATTCGTAAATTGAAGATTTGAGGAAGTATTCATTTCATTGTTAGTAATAGGGCTCAAACTTCCATTATTAAAATTAGAGGATGACTAAACTTAAGTGAAAATGATTGGGCTACATAAATAGCATATCTAGAATCAAATTTTACACCAATGACACATTTTGTTATTAATATCAGCTTTATCACTTTACAAGCCAAATAGAAGCCAACTCTAGGGTAACATTATTCATATACCCCTCTATTTATTTCTAGTTATAAAAAAAATAAGTACTAAATAAAATATCGGGATACTTACCATAACTATTGGAATTCTATAATCTTCCTTCCAAACTCTATACATTCTATAAGATGTAATACCTAAAATTTAGGGATTTTAAACCATACACATTCTTTCAAACACGTTCTCCTTCGATGGTTACATTCTCCAAATAGAGGGGTTTTGTTATCGACAACAAGCATATCGTAATCAATGGGGTTTATAATCGAAGACAAGCATCGTAATCAACAGCAAGCATCGTAATAAACGGCGAGGGCTATTTAATCAACGGTAGGAGGAATTTCTTAAACTGCTTTTAAACGCAATCAACGAGGTTGTTTTAATCCGATTTTTTAATAGCAATTGGGGCTTCTTTATTGGCGATGAGGAGGGTTCTTTCTACCGACGACAATGAGTTTTACCAGTGACGACAAGGGTTTTTTTTAGTTCGGTTTTAATGATATCAACTGTAGGAGGAAGTTTGATTTTAACCTTGTTTAATGTCGATTTTAACCTGGATAAAATATAGAGATTCTACCTCACAACTTCTTTCTCCGAATGTCGACGACGATGACTTGTATGACACGGCAAGTTGTTGAATATCAGTAATGTTATTTCCAAGCTTTTCTTTTATATATATATATATTTTTTAATTATTGCTATATTTGGGGTTTATAACAAATAATCCAGTAACACAAATTATGATTAGCTCAATATCACAAAATGCATTATTAGGATTAAAGGCAATTCAAACATCCTAGGAGTTTTACAACTTTAAGGTATATATCATATAATATTGTTGTTTGTAAGGGTTTATATAAAATATTGGATGAACAAATCTTATATTTCAGAATATGCATTGGTATAATTGAACACAAAATATACATTCTAGGAGTTTATTCTAGGAGTTTTTTCGTTGTTAGCATGATTATTTCTCTAGAGCACGAGTAAACAATAAATATAGTTCTGCGTATATATGGGTGAGTTTTTAATGTACAATGTGTTCAAATCAATATTGTTGGGTAAGAACATTTGTCAGGTATATATTATATATGTCATATTTAAAATATTATGTCACTAGATATATATTATATTTCATATAATATAATATCGAAGTTTATATCATCCATTTATGTCAAAAAAAAAGTTTATATCATCCACATTGTGCACTAAATAAAATTTGTATTTGTATATAGATATCATACTAGATAATGGTGAGATTAAAAGTATTGCAGATAAAAAACCAACATGTTGAAGTAATCAATCAATACAACATTAATGAAACATGTATGATCATCAACAAAATGCTTAACTATCCAAGTTTTCCTACCGTCACCTCTAAAGCGACGTGCATGAAATAACCACTCACAATTTTCTTGTACACATTGAACATATAAGATAAAATGATTTTATCTAATAGTCTTATACTGAAAATTGTCTCGATTGCAATTGTATGCAATGCATTTTGTAGGTTCAGCTTACTAGAAAACATGTCATTCACATCAATTCTAAAGTCTGAAGGAAGTTTTGCAACATCAATATTAAGATGAAAGCGATCCTCACCTTCAACTAAGTTAAGGGAGCTTGAACCAACCAAAGGTTTATTACTTACAAAAACAGATAAACTATTTTTGCAATGAACTACTAATGAACATCATTGAACAACACCTTTTTGCAATATGTTTTGTAGAACCAATGAACATCCAATTTTCTTCCATAATCTTCATGTCGTTTTTCATGAAATGTGTTGAGCCTAATGAAGCACACAGATCAAGAGAATCTAAATGACCTGCTCTTCCTAACTTTTGGGTTATAGCTTCAATCAAATTAGTGAACAACATTATTTTGTGAATCGTAATCTCAGAAACTTCATAATCAATATAATTATCAATTTCATTATTCCAATGACCGTTGTAAACCATGCGTATGTCAATAGGATTATAACCTATGCACAATATAGAATGATTATATAAATATGTTTACTTAATATACATCCGAGAACATAAATTGGATTATTATGACATCCTAATACATGGTATGATTACATACTAATGTATATATATTATATTTCTACGTATATATTTATGTATACAGTATACAACATAATATATATTTATCATCGTCTATTTACACAACGTAATCCATATAATTATCGACATTTATAACACATATACAAAATAAATTGATTTAATATTGATAAATTGACCGTAACATAAAAAAACAGAATATATTGATCAAATATTGATAAATTGACAGAGGTATAATATATATATATAATCGTGAAATATATATTATTCAAGTTCTTACATTGTCTTGAGTAATTACTAAAAAAGAACAACTTTTTAAAGAAAAACGGATCGATAGATTCTAAAACCTATAGCAGGAAGAACTAAAAAAAAAAATTAAGAATGGGAAAAAAATAGTTTATAAAAGCATTCGAAAAATAGAACAAACCGAACAATTTTTTTCTAAAAAAATTCAATACTAAAACTTGTACAATTAAACAAAAATCAATTTGTTGACAAGAAAAATAGACATGGGAAAAATACTCCAAAAAATTCTGTATAACTAAAAAAAGACGAACCAAATAGCTCTAAATTAAAAATTAAAAAAAAAAAAAAGAAGAAGAAGAAACATAGGAAAAATGAATCAAAAGTCTATAGTATAATTTAAAAAAAAAATAAATATAGGAAAAATAAATAAACAACCAAAAAAGGGAGAATGTAACATTACTCATTGAGTGTTCCTTCATTCGGCAAATTAGATGTTGTGTTGACGAAAAATTGGCCACCAAAAAAAAAATGGAATTGACAACACTATTTTGGTTGATGCCAAATTCAAAATTTCAAGGATAATTTTAATTACCCTAAATTTTATTCATGGTAAAAGATAATTGACACCTAATTTAAATAATAAAATATTGGAGAATAAAATATTTAGCATTATAAAAAATAGCTTCATGTAATTAATGGTAAAATTGTTTACCAAGATTGAATGATTTAATTATGGAAACCCTAAACACAATAATCATATTATTATAAAGATGTTTGAAGAATTTTCAAGGGTATAAATGGAATATTTATATATAAATGGAATTTTCAAGGGTATAAACATTGGACATAATGAGAAAAATTTAGTTATATACACTCAGTATATTTAGTTATTTGTAAATATATACTTGGTATATTTTATTCAATTTTTCTGTAACGACCCTATAGGCTCAACACGCTACCTAAGAGTCATTACTAAGTCACGTCGCTATATTACCAATAATTTCGGCAGCATAATGACGTAACTACACGAAAACCAAAATTTTACCCTTGCCTGATAAGACATAGAAAAACACACTTCTAAGATTTTCAAACAACCTCCTAGCATCCAACAAACTTCTCAATATGATGCTAGGGTTCAGACAGCATAGACCAAGTGAATTCAAACTTAGAAAATCAAATACACGTGCACGATTTACAAAGAAAGGTTAAAAGACTTTGAAACATTCTCCTAAACATTTAAAAACTTGACATGAGTTCTATGTACATCTATAAACATAAAAGAAGCGGAATAGCGATCGGTCGGCTCCCATGACTCGAGTAGCTGATCTCCGGTCACGCGCTAGGGCCAATCTTAGCCTTACCTGAAAACATTTTAAAAAGGAAAAGGGTGAGTATTAACGAATAATACTCAGTAAGTCAATCTTAGTTTCAAGTAAGAGTTTCAATCACATGCAACATGTCATTTTAAATCATAAAACCATCGTAAACCATTGCTTTAGTTGGGGACCTAAAATTCATTTTATAAACCATGTACTTTTCCTCGCGGCTCTCGTGAACGATTAAATTCTCCCGAGGGCCTCGTGAACAGTCCGAAGACAGTTTTTCCATCGAATAGAGTCCTCCCTAACTCTGAGAGTTAAGCTCGAAAGCTAACATACATCGTGGAGTCCGAAGACTCAGCCCGAAGGCTACCATCGTGGAGTCCGAAGACTCAGCCCGTAGGCTACCATCGTGGGGGCACTCTCGAACCCCGGGAGCATAGAGAGTCCGAAGACTCGGGTTCCCTCAAAACCCACATAAAACTTTTGGGAGAATTATCGTCACGGCCTTACATAAATCTTTTCATGAGCACACAACACATGCATGAGGTCCCATTCGTTTTAGAACATAGTTATGAATGCATAATTCAAGGCAATCGCATTTCAAAGACATACATATCATTTCCATTCTTTTTAACATGAAAACATAAATTTCAAAGTAAATATAGAGCTAGCTTTAGGTTTCGAAAACTTCTTTCGTTGTGAGATCCCTTACCTTATGTCTTTACTTACTAAAATATCATTTCTTCACTTAGTAATGAGCTTCTCGAGTCCCCACTCCGAGTACAAACCAAGGTCCTCGACAATTCACCTAAAAAGTGTTCTAAACGTGTCTTAAACCATCCGAATTACGCTAAAACACATTCTATCATTAATAACTCGACGAAACGGACCAAATGGCAATTTTTACCCAACTCCGGCGAGCGGCAGCGCGTGACCGGAGCACGGCGGCGCGTGCAGCGGCGGACGGCGGCGCGTGGGGCTTCCGATCGGCGCGTGAGAGCGCGTTTTGAGCAGATCTAGTGCGCTCGGGACTCCGGTGAGCTCCGGTGAGGCGTTTGCTAGCAGATCCGGCGCGATCTGAGTTTCGAACTTACAGAAACCGGTGAACGGCGGCGCGTGCAGCGGGGGTTGCGAATTGAAGCTTCCGGCGATCGACAACGGAGGTGCGGCAGGCTGGCTGGGCGTTCGTGGCTGCGGAGCTGGGCGGCGTTATCCCGAGGAAGAAGAAGAAGAAGAACGAGCCGGCGGTTTCGAAGGACTTGCGTCACTCGTGAGGTTCGGCAGCCGGCAAGGAAGAAGAAGAATACCGGCGGTGATGCTGCAGATCCGGCGAGGAGCTGCGTGGGTCTTCGTGCGAGCGGATCTGGGCAGTCGGAGAGAGACTCCGGCGAGCTGCGGCTGGAGGCTGAACGGACACTAACGAAGAAGGAACAGACGGCGGCGCTTGGTCGGAGAGGAAGAAGAAGAAGAAAGAGTCGGCGACGGCGTGCGGCGGCAGCGTGCGGCGGGGCTGAAGCTTCGGCGAGAGAGAGAGAGAGAGTTACCGTGAGGGAGAGGAGCGCGCGCGAGAGAGAGAGAAAAGAAATTTTTTTTTTTTTTTTATAATAATAATAATAATAATAATAATAATAATAAAATCAAAATATCTTCTCCATAAATGACCAAAATGCCCTTTCCTTTTCCAAAAATCACCAATTTACCCTCAAAATAATTAAATTCATAATAAAACTTTACCAAAATAGCATTTTAAACTTACCCAAAGAGTCTCGGGTGTTACATTTTCTCATTATGTCCAATGTTTAATATGTATATAACTCCATATATACCTCATATATACCGTGTACATAGGTTTTCTGTTTTGCTCAATGTATATATTGGTTTTTTCTGTAATATATATAGTCGCAAACTCAAACAATACGAGTGATAATATTAAATTAATATATTTCAATATATATACCATGTTTATATCAACTATTTCATCTTTATTGAGATATATTCCATGCCTAGTATGAAATTTATCATATGTACTTGGGTATATTGAGTTATTTGTAAATATATATTCGGTATATTTGTTCGTCACCACCATAATTTATTCCATCTATTATGGATTGATATGTATTATTAATATATGACAATATATTCACATATTTGTTAAATATACAATTTAATATATGATATATTTAACAAATATGTACCATATATATATATGTTAACATATATATGATGTATAGGGAATTGGTTATGTTTGTCCCACTTCTGCACAATCTCTTCACCAACGTTTTAATTTCTTCTAATGGGTTATTCGGTGCATTACAAACTTCACGAGCCATATCACCAATAGATAATAAAAAAAAGTGAGTTAATTGGCACACCAATGTTGCCTGAATGAACCGTTTTGACGTTTTTTCCCTTGTCCTACAATTTCAAAAATATATATATATATATATATTACATGACAACATTACCTAATATATATATTATGATATATATTCAAGGGATAATTACATCCATACTACAATAAATATACATGAACATCTAAAATATACATAGTTTAGATGTTGGGTAATTGTAATGGGTAGTAAATTACTTTTCTTTATTTCTAAATATAGCAATATTTTAAAAGATTTGCAAATGTAGCAAATCTTCAAAATAATATTTTGTTATTCCTATTTTAAAGTAGAAGGGTTTCACGCGCGTTCTTCTTCTTCCAAAATTGCTTTGTGTTTTGCTCCCTTGTTCTCTGATGTGTTCTTCTTTTCTCTCTAATTGCATTTTGTCGATATAGGTTGCCAACGAATTTGCGGTGCTGAAGCTGTTGAATCATCAACTAAGTTTCCTTGGAGTAGAATGACGTATGGTAGGTAGTTTTTAAAGAATGTATCCCTGTTACTTTGTAATTGTGATTTGTTTTGGATTTTTTGTTTCTTCTAAATGATAATAGTGTAATAGGTTGATGATGGCTTTGAGCTTAATGATAAATGTTTTGATTTTTTAATTATGAAATGAACTCTTGTTGGCCCTCATATGGGACGTTTTGTTGGAGGATGTTCTGAAAGGTTGCCTAAATCAATAAAGAAATTAGAGTTGTATTTGTATTATTCCCATGTATTGTGATTATAATGAATTTACACATGTTATCACATTTGTATGAAAAGCTGAATGAATAGAAGACATTTTTCTAATAGGCTAATGTCATATATTGAAATCTATCACTGATAGATTTCAGTCACATGTTGAAGTTTATCACTGATAGATTGATATTCCTCTTTGTAATACAACAACGATATCAGAGAAGAATATTAGTCTATCAGTAATAGACTTCAATATGTGACTTAAGTCTATCACTGATAAACTGATATCAGTATCATTAACTTACATAACTCTTTATTTTTTTTACAATAATATGAAATTATGGTTAAGCGTCCAATAGTTGTTTTTCATAGTGGGCGATGGAATGGTAAGGATTGTAATGAGAATTACAAGTGACAATAATAAAAGTCTATTGGTGATAGTCACTTGTAGAATTCTATTTGTATTGATAGGCTTCTATCACTTATAGAATTCTATATGTATTGAAAGTCTATTTGTGATAATCTCTGATAGACTTCATACAAATAGAATTTTATTAACAATAGAAGTCTATCAATGATAGTATAGACTTCAATCATACATAATTCTATCAACAATACAAGTCTATCAGTGATAGACACTGATAGACTTCAATACTGAAATAATTCTATCAACAATACAAATTTATGATTGAACTAAGTTATCTATAATTGAAGTCTATAAGTGATAAAAGTCTATCACTTATAGACTTCAACACATATAAAATTCTATCAACAATACAAGTCTACAATTGAGCTAAACTATCTATGATTGAGTCTATCAATGATAGACTTCGATCACTTATAAGTCTATCACTTATAAATGATCGATGTCTATCACTGATAGACTTATATTATTGATCTAATATTGAGTATGGAAATGGATTATCTCTAATTTGTATTACATGATATTACAGTGCTAAGTAGATTTATAGAAGCAACTAAACATCAAACAAAATCAAATAGAAGATTACATTTATTGTGATTACTTCATCAATGATAGAAACCTATTACTAATAGACTTCATTCATCATATGTAGCCTATCCCTTGTACAAATCTATCAGTGATAGCAAAATCTATTACTGATAAACTAGTACAAAAACTCCTAATCAGCAATAATTTCCATTTTGATTGAAGTCTATCAGTGATAGGCTTCTATCGACTTCACTCACAATGGTAGTCTATCAACTAAACATCTATGATGCACCATTTTAATGTGATTAATCAACAACCAAACAAAAAAAAAAACATAATCCAACCAAACAGGAAACCAAACATATTAGAAGAAGCATAATACAAAGAAAAAAAATAGCAAACTAAACCAATTAAACAATTTGGATGCATCTAAACATCAAACAATACCAAATAGAAGATTAGATATGAAAGGACTTAAGTTCATATGAAAGAAGTATATCACTATGGAGTTTATAAGTGCAAGGAATCTATCGGCGATAGCTTACAATTATTGATAAACTTCTATTGATTATTTTGAAATCAATAAGTGATAGTCATTGATAGACTTTAAATAATTGAAATCTATCAATGATAGACTTCTATCACTGATAAACTACTAGTGATAGGAGTCTATCACACTACAAGAAAATTAGCTTTTAGCCATAACTTTTTAGTGACGCAGTGAAAATAAGTCGGTGAAATGTACTTTTTTAGTGACATTGTAAAATACACGTCACAAAAGAATTTTATTAGTGACGCGGTGGAATCCAACGTTGCTGATACTTTCAGCAACGTGGTAACTCCTGCGTTGCTAAAAAGGCGAATTTTAGCGACATTGCATGATGTCGCTAAAATATTTACCAAGTCACTAAATGTTTTTTTTAAAAAAAACTGAATTAGGGCAAAAATGTTTCCAAAATCTCATTCCCTCCTCCCCGTCTCCTTCAAATCGCGCCTCCCTGTCTCCTCAAAATTTCATTCCCTCTCTTTTTCACGTCTCCATCTCCCTCAATCTCCAGCGAATAGCGTATCTCCCCGAAGGTCCCTCGCATCTTCACGTCTCTCTCTCGGTCTGACTCGTTTCCTTCACCACTAGCGACGACTGTCTCCTTCGCTCTCTGTCTTCAAGTTTCCTTCGCCGGTGGCTGTTCTCTCGTGTCCTACTTTCAATCATCGCCGGTTAGTGAAATTTGTTCCTGTTATCTTCTTGGGACCTTGCCAACTTGAAACCATAAAACGTTAACTATTTTTGGGTCAATTTACAGAAGTAGTGAAGTATTTTTGTGATAACAAATTTCCCTCAAATCCCAAGGTCAGTGAAATCTCTTCCACTTTGCTTCTTAGATTTTCCATTATTTTATGGGTTGTTCATTTCTTATATAAACCATATCAAAATTGAATAATTCTTAAACATATTTTTCTTTTTACAATTTAGTTTTTATTTCTTGATTTGTCAAAGTTTGTTTTATGCTTCTTGGGTCAATTTCGATTTTTTCACCTACTATTTGGTTGCTAAAAAAACAAAAGAAACATTGAGAAATATTGGGTATTGGATATTTGTTGATTGTTTTTTGTTGTAGTAGAGACCTTTTGAAATTAATATCTAAAACTATGCTAGTTTTAGTTCTATTAAGTCTATTTGAATGTTGACTTTTTATTTTTATCATCTTGTTATCAAAGTAGATATTTCACAATTTTTTTCTCAGAAACTTTAATTTATACAATAAGAAATTAAACTTTCATTGTGAATGGGGGATACAAAACAGAGAGTAGTATAACCCCAAAGATCATCCAAGATTACAAAAAAGCTCCACAGTTATTTTTATAAGAAGAGTAGAATAATTGCAAATATTATTGTCTTAGGTAATCTTGGAGAATGTTGTAAAGGTGCAAAATTCTTAAAAGTGAATCAATCTCTACTTTTTCCTTGAAATAACTGACACATATAGTGAATTTCAAGATTCTAAAAAATACTTAAAAACTACCTCATGAGAAAACAACAATTATAGAAAAAGTACTTTACAGAATATCTCAAACTAAACTTAACAAACATGAATTCGTTACAATGGTGGGCTGGGCATTCTTGAAAAACAAAAGTGAGCAGTCCTCTACAATTACCATTGAATTCAAGAAGTTAGAAATGAAGTCATTTCAAACATTGTAAAAATGTAATTTCTTCTAAGAAAGAAGTAAAATCAACTACAAGACATCATCCCCTACAAACCTTCTCCTAACTTTACATTATACATGCAAAAAGTAAATTTAATAAAAAAGGATAAATTTAAGATATGGCTTTTTTTTTTTTTTTGTCTTACAAAACGGTTGTTACTCTTAATGTCAATGTTTACTTAATTACTCTAATTGCTATGTGCTATACGTGTGATAGAATGCTAAGTATAAGATGATCGAGAAGATCTAAAATGGAAATAATCAAAAGTACTTTTTCTGAATCTTCTTCATTGTGCCAACAATCTTCTTCTTTTTCTTCTTCCCTACATCTACAACGGTCTCTTTACCATTTAATCATTTGTTATTGTGTTTACTCCTAAACTTAGACAAAGTGTATCAATTTTTACTCTAAATTTTTAATTCATCAATTTATATACCTTAAACTTTGACAAATATTGCAAGGTTTACCTTAAACTTAAACAAATGTTGTCATTTTTACTTTTTAACAAACTTTGTTCGAAAAATAGTAAAATATTTTGTTTATATAAGTTAGGTTTTTATTGAAATTTGCGTGTTTTGAGAGATGTTTTCAATGGTCGACCTTATGCATTAATCGAGCTAAATTTCAAGTCTTGCATGAAATTATTTACATTACTTTTAGAGATGAACCATTTATATTCATCTTCTTTCATTTAACTTTGTAATTGTTTGTTTTTGTTTCCATGTATTTTGTTTGAGGCATAAGCCTCGAGGAACGGTATGAGGTGCAAGCCTCAATTTTAATGAAAAACATTACACAAATCCTAAATTTGTGTGATCAAGTATTGTTGGACATAATAGTTAGATAAAACTATTGAAATTGTTGTTGGAAATTATAATTCACTGTGTATAAGAACTGAGTAACACTAGCAAATTTGATTACAACTTAACTGGCAACAAACAATTACAGTGTAAACAATAATACAGACACTGTATGTAATAACAATTTCAAAAACTCAAGAATAAAAGATAATAAGTAGTCGAGGCACGCTTACAAAGCGCTGTCCTGAAGACAATTATTCTCTCTGCACGGGTTGCAAGCAGGCTACAGCGATCGTCTCAACAGGATACAACGACTAACTCCAATAGAACAACAACCTTGAACTACTCGGATCTGGCAGAACTCTTGGATACTTGCTCTCAACTTGACTCAAGATTAAAGAAAATAAAGAGATGAGAGAAGAACTCTTCAATTTGAATGAGATACTCCAAAATGGAATGAGATGCTTCAAATGAAGAAACAAGTTGTTATTTATAGGCTAGCAACTTAGTAACTCTCCAAAAATAAAATTAATATAAACAAAATGAAACATGCATACAAAGTAACTCAATTGTGTAGTTACTTGTAAAGATTCAAATATAACTCACAAATTTAACTTTTAAGTTAAATTTGTAAAAGAAACATCAACACATTTTGATGTTTCAAACCATTTTGAAACCTTTGAATTTCAAGTCAAGTAACAACAACATAAATGAAACATCAATTCGTTTTTGATGTTTCAAACCAACACTTTCTTTCACAATTTACTATAAAATCCAACAATTGTTGGAACTCAAACCTTTATATTTTTTAAGAATGGGAAAAACTAATTGATATTATTCTTCTAATCATTATATACGAGGTGTAGAGACTTTGCCTCAGTACATTTTCATAGTGGCACAAGCCTCTGCCTCAAAGCATAAGCCTCAAAAGCCTTTTAAAACATTGATGATTCTAAGTCATCATGGACAATATGAAATGACTTTAGTAGACAATCTTGGATAAATTGTTTTGTGATATATAAACCTTTATAAATTGGAGTTAAAAATCCTTCGATCTATATGAACCTTTAACTCACAATCAATAAAATATCCAAACAATAGGAATGAAACCCAAAAGACAAAGTTAGGGGTTAGATTATCCTTTACCCTAAGTTTGGAAGAATACAAGTTTACTCTTGAGCATGGAGGCAAGAAAGGAAGTTTCATTTCTCAAAATCAGTGTGCTGCAAGAATCAAAACAATAAGTACTCTAAATGGCTCCCTTTGTCATCTTGCAGGGAATGCCTTACTTTCCCTTTTTGTATTCTATTTTGGTCTAATTTGCAGCTTCCTATCAATAGGGGAAAGGGGGCGGGGGGGGGGGGGGGGGAGAACATGACAAAGATAACTCGTGCTTAAATATTGTCTATGCAAGATAGCTTGTCTTGGAACCTAAGAGAAAAATGGAAGCATGAGCATATTACTACCATATGGAAGCATTTCTACTTTGATGTGGTATTGGCACTAATAAGATATCTAACTTTGATTGCCTATTTGGCTATTTATATAAGACTTAGATATCTAACGCTTAAATTTCTAATTTAGGTACTTAACGCACTTGCAATGGATCGAAGTTGGATAGATTTAATAGATCGGGGATGTAGTCAATATTCAGACGGTGTTGATAATTTTATTGAAGCTACTAAGAATTATTTAGATGAGGAAGGAAGAACAAGATGTCCTTGGTCAAACTGTTTGAATATCAATTGGAATAAATTAGATGACATAGAACGTCATTTGTTTAAATATGGCATGTCTATGACTTATAGTCGATGGATATTCCATGGAGATAAGGTGGACCTTTCTCCCTTTTTAAGACCCAATTCAAGTTTTCTCGGTGCTACATTTTCAGATTCGGTTGAAAATAGAGAAGATAGTGGGAATCTAACAGCACACGTTAGAGTTAGAAATACTGTGGATGATGAGATGCTAGAAATGATGAATGATTTGCATGGTCCAATGTTTGAAGACATTACTAGAGAATCAGATGAGCAAGAGGTAGAAGAGTTATACCCAGGATGTACGAAGTTTACTTCGTTTAATTTTTTGGTGAAACTTATGCACATTAGGTACTTAATCGATGGAGCGATAAATCATTTGATATGTTACTTGAATTATTAAAAGAAGCCTTTCCAGAGGGTGTAAGGTTACGTACTTCATACTATGAGGCAAAGAAAAGACAACGTGACCTAGGGATGGGATATGAATCAATTCACGTGTGTAAGTTTGATTGTGCTTTATTTTGGAAAGAATATGCATCACTTGACCATTGTCCGCATTGTGGAGAGTCGAGATACAAATTGAATAATGAAAAGGGGAAAAAATTCCACATAAGGTGTTGAGACATTTTCCATTGACGACAAGGTTGCAAAGATTATATCTTTCAAAACATACTACTGAGGATATGAGATGGCACAAGGATAAAAGATGTGAAACTGAAGGAATAAACATCCTGCTGATGCTGAGGGTTGGAAGCATTTTGATAATAAGTATCCTTGTTTTGCTGCAGATACTCGTAATGTCAGATTGCCATTATCTTCTGACGGTTTTAACCCTTTTGGAAACATGAGTACATCATATAGCATGTGGCCAGTTATGCTCATTCCATACAACTTGCCCCCTTGGAAGTGTATGAAAGAACCATTTATTTTTCTATCTCTCCTCATCCCTGGTCCAAGGTCCCCTGGTAAAGAGATTGATATTTACTTACAACCACTAGTAGATGAGTTAAATGAGTTGTGGGTTAATGGTGTTCAAACATTTGATAGTTTTAGTGCCTCTTTCTTCCAGCTACATGCTGCACTTTATGGACAATCAATGATTTTCCAGCTTATGGTGATTTATCTGGTTGGAGGACAAAAGGTTATAAAGCATGCCCGGTTTGCAATGTTGATACTAGCTCAATGGGATTAAAGAACAAGATTTGTTATATGGGACATCGTCGATATCTACCTTTAACACATGCATGGCGCAGAAGTAGGCAACATGATGGAAAACAAGAAATGCAATCAGCTCCAAATATATTGTCTGGACAAGATATTATAAATCAATTGAATTCATTACGTTTTCCTATGTTGAGCAAGAATCCTACAAGACGTGATAACAAACGAAAAAGAATAGTTAATGAGCACAACTGGACTAAAAAAAGCATTTTCTTTAATCTTCCATATTGGGAAAACCTTAAACTACGTCATAAACTTGATGTGATGCATATTGAGAAAAAGATATGTGATAATTTGGTGGGTACTATATTGAATATTGATGGGAAGACTAAGGACACGATTAAAGCTCGTGAGGATTTAGCTAAGTTGAAAATAAGAAAGGAACTTCATATACAAGAAATTGGAAATAGGCGTGTGAAGCCACATGCATCATACACATTAACTGCTGATGAAAGAGTGAGTTTTTTTACATTCTTGAAATCTGTGAAGTTTCCAGATGGTTATGCTTCCAATATATCTCGTTGTGTTAATGTAAAAGAGGGCAAAATCTCTGGTTTGAAAAGTCATGATTGTCATGTTTTATTACAAAGACTTCTTCCAATTGGCATTCGACCATATATACGTAAGGATATTTCTACAACTATATCAGAATTGTCAAATTTCTTCCATGATCTATGCGCAAAAACTTTGAGCATATCAGATTTAGAGAGAATGCAAGCTAACATAGTACTCATCTTATGTAAGTTGGAAAAGATCTTTCCACCGGCATTTTTTGACGTCATGGTCCATTTAGTTGTCCATTTACCATGGGAAGCAAAAATTGTTGGGCCTGTTGGATATAGTTGGATGTATCCAATTGAAAGGTATAAAATTACATATTCAGTTTGTTTATTCATATTTTTTATGATGTAGGATTTAAGACATGTGATTTGAATGATTTGTATTAGGAGTTTGCGATATTTGAAGCAGTATGTTAGAAACAAAGCTCGACCAGAAGGTTCAATTGCAGAAGCTTACATCATAAATGAATCTTTAACCTTTTGTTATATGTACTTACATGGAATTGAAACAAGGTTTAATAGAAGTGAGCGTAATAATGATGACATTGAGGATTAGGAGAATAGTAATGGGCTATCCGTTTTTTCTGGACGTATACGATGGTTGGGTGGTGGCCAATTTCGACAATTAACTTCTGATGAGTTAGAAAAATCACATTGGTACACACTAAACAATTGTGATGAAGTGGAACCTTATCTTCAGTATGTATATCTTCATATATACATTTTTGCTTTTATGATATTTGAAAAATTAAACTTTATTTTCATGGTTAGGGAGCATGTGAGAGTACTCCAATCCCATGGACATAGTGATTTGTATAAGAGACAACAATTAGAATTCCCTAATTGGTTCAAAACCAAGGTATGGTCATACTTTAGGTTATACATAACTATATTTTATCTAGGTATTGTAACAATAAATTAGTTTCTTTATGATTAGGCCCAAAGCTTGTATCGTGATAAAAGAATTTCTGATGCATTGTATGCCCTTGCTTGTGGTCCGAATGATTGTGCTCGATCTTATAGCGGGTGTATAGCAAATGGAGTTCGGTTTCATTCAAAGGATCGTGATAGTCGTCGAATCACTCAAAATAGTGGAGTTATGGTGCATGGTGATGATGAAACTGGACAAATCAATTTTTATGGTGAATTACATGAAATAATTAGGCTACAGTATATTCACATGAATGTAGTCAATCTTTTTAAGTGTGAATGGTATGATACTAGCTCAAGGAAACATAGAATTAATATAGCTGATGGCTTCACATCGATAAATACTCGCTATCGGTGGTACAAAGATGAGCCATTCATCCTTGCAAGTCAAGCAATACAAGTATTTTACTTAGATGATTATAAACTTGGTCAAGATTGGAAAATTGCTCAACAAATTCAACCAAGACGTGTGTGGGATATTCCAGAAGTAGAAAGTAATGAAATAGAAGAAATGTCAAATGAAACCATACGCACGTGTTATCCACAAGTTGATGATAACCTAGATTCTCAAACCTTTAATAAAGAAGATGTTATACCTCTCGTTATTGAAGATTAAGTAGATTTTCTTGAAGAAAGTAATGAAGAAGCATCAACTGAAGAAGAAGAGTTTGATTTTGATAATTCTAGTGATGAGTCAATGAACACACATTCAAACATAATATTACACGATGAAGATTGGGATAGTGACATATAAAAATATTTGTAAGTTTATATGATTATATATGTAACACCCGAGACTCTTTGGGTAAGTTTAAAATGTTGTTTTGGTAAAGTTTTATTAAGAATTTAATTGCTTTGAGGGTAATTTGGTGATTTTTGGAAAAGGAAAGGGTATTATGGTCTTTTAGAGAGAAGATATTTTGATTTTATTATTATTTTAAAAATAAAAAAAAAAATTTATCCTCTCTCTCTCTCTCGCGCAGTCTCTCTCTCTCTCCGTCGAATCTCTCTGCTTCTCTCGGCCGAACACCATCCTTTCTTCTTCATTCTTCTTCTTCTTCTCCCTTGTACGCCGGCAGCCTCCTCCATCGTCTTCTTCATCTTCTTCAACTTCGTTTGGCTACAGCCTAGATCGACGGCAAGGAAGTGGCGATCGGCGTTTAACCCATGAGCTGCACACATCCTCTGTTCCAGCGGCGCAAATTCGAGCGAATTAGAACCTGCACGCTCAGCTCCGCCGCCATCTTTCCTTCCGCCCAAAACATCGCCGAAAAACACCATTTCAGCCGCGTTTTTAAGGTGGGTTTTCGTTTCCGTGAGATGTTTGGCGTTTTGAGCTTGAGTTTGTTTGATTTTCAGCAAAATGACCTCGGATTCTTGTAGATCGGGCTGCAACACACCAGAAACGAACCTCCACGCGCCAATAGGTTGACTCACCCGCCGCCGCCGTGAAGCCCACGCGCCGTCGCCGGAGTTTCACGCGCCGCCGTTCGCCGGAGTTGGGTAAATTTTGCCATTTGGTCCGTTTCGTCGAGTTATTAATGTTAGAATGCGTTTTAGCGTAATTCGGTTGGTTTAAGACCTGTTTAGGACACTTTTTAGGTGATTTGTCGAGGACCTTGGATTGTACTTGGAGTGGGGACTCGAGAAGCTCATTACTAGTGGAGAAAGGGTATTTTAGTAAGTAAAGATTTAAGGTAACGGATCTCACAACGAAAGAAGTTTTCGAAACCTAGAGCTAGCCCTATATTTACTTTGAAGTTTATGTTTCCGTGTAAGTATTTAAGAAAGAAAGTGTTTTTCATGTATATTCCTTTTACACTAGTTCCATGAGTTCTATTTGAGTTTTCATGTTAAAAAGAATGGAAATGATATGTATGTCTTTGAAATGCGATTGCCTTGACTTATGCATTCATGAGTATGATCTAAAACGGGCGGGACCTCATGCATGTGTTGTGTGCTCATGAAAAGATTTATGTAAGGCCGTGACGATAATTCTCCCAAAAGTTTTATGTGGGTTATGAGGGAACCCGAGTCTTCGGATTCTCTATGCTCCCGGGGTTCGAGAGTGCCCCACGATGGTAGCCGACGGGCTTGAGTCTTCGGACTCCACGATGGTAGCCTTCGGGCTGAGTCTTCGGACTCCACGATGGTAGCCTTCGGGCTGAGTCTTCGGACTCCACGATGTATATTAGCTTTCGAGCTCAACTCTCAGAGTTAGGGGAGGACTCTATTCGATGGAAAATTATGTCTTCGGACTATTTACGAGGCCCTCGGGAGAATTTAATCGTTCACGAGAGCCGCAAGGAAAAGTACATGGTTTATAAAACGAATTTTAGGTCCCCTACTAAAGCGATGGTTTACGATGGTTTTATGATTTAAAATGACATGTTGCATGCGAGTGAAACTCTTATTTTGAAACTATGAGTTACTTACTGAGTATTATTCGTTAATACTCACCCTTTTCCTTTTAAAATGTTTTCAGGTAAGGCTAAGATCGGCCCTAGCGCGTGACCGGAGATCAGCTACTCGAGTCATGGGAGCCGAGCGATCGCTATTCCGCTTCTTTTATGTTTCTGGATGTACATAGAACTCATGTCGAGTTTTTAAATGTTTAGGAGGATGTTTCAAAGTCTTTTAACCTTTCTTTGTAAATCGTGCACGTGTATTTGGCTTTCTATGTTTGAATTCACTTGGTCTCTGCTGTTTGAACCCTAGCATCATATTGAGAAGTTTGTTGGATGCTAGGAGGTTGTTTGAAAATCTTAGAAGTGTGTTTTTCTATGTCTTATCAGGTAAGGGTCCAATTTTTGGTTTTCGCGTAGTTACGCCGTTATGCTGCCGAAATTTTCGGTAATATAGCGACGTGACTTAGTAATGACTCTTAGGTAGCGTGTTGAGCCTATAGGGTAGTTACAATATACAACTATTTACACTTATATATATGTATATGAACTTTAAATTACGTTTTTCTTTTATTATTATGTTATAGGATGTCGTCGAGAAGTTTCGGACCAGGAAATCGTGGTAGGTCAGCATCAAACATCCAAGCAATGGAGGAATCTCATGTAGATACTACTAGAGAGCAAAGAGATGATTCTATAAATTCAAGTGCTCAAGGTATGTGTTCATTTCTATGAAAAATCTTTTTTGTTTCCTATTATATTACATGTATTACTATTTGATATTTTTCATGTAGGTTCTAGTACTCAAAAAAGAGGTCGAGGAGCAACTAGAGGGGTTGCACTCGAGAAATATATCCGAGCTCATGGTTGGATTCGTATTAAAATTGAACTTGAAGATAGAAAACCGGTTTGCAAGAAATCATCGAAATTAAACTCTACTATTGGACAACTGGTACGCGGAACAGTACCTCTTCAGTGCGAACATTGGTCAGATGTCTCTCAAGAGGTAAAAAGCGAGATAATAGAAAGACTTTTGGTAAGTATATTTTAGTGTAGATTTTAGAAATCAAAATACTTTTTTAGTTAAAATGAACACTAACTTTTTTTGTTGTTTATTGTAAGACTTACTTCATTATGGACATCAATGAACCCATAGTACGAGACTACCTAGAACATGAGATGAGCGTATTGCACAAGGATTTTCGTTGTTCGTTGCACAGTACTTACAAAAAATACAATTCTCCAACTGAAGCACGAAAATATCGAGACAAACAAGTGGCACAAGATTCAGATTGGAATCGTTTATGTGATCAATGGGAAAAAGAAGAATTTAAGTGTCTCTCAGAAGCAAACTCTAAGGCTCGATCTTCTCTTCCATTTACTCATAGAGGTGGCACTATTTCATTTTTATGTCATAAGCAAAAAAAGGTATGTACCTCATTTGTTTTTAATCTTATTGAATATTTCTCACACTATAACTTTGATTATAACATGCAGAAAGAAGAGGGTAAGGAGTTAACTGAAATTGAATTATTTGAGCTCACTCACCATAATGAAAAGAACGGATGGGTGAATGAGGCAAAAAATAAATTTGTAAGTAAAAACTTATATGTTATGATTTTTTTTATTATTTTAAAACATATTAATACTATTACTTATTCTCTTATAGGACGAAATGGTGGAATTAAAAATTGCTTCATCACGAGAAGGTAATGAACCTCTTCAAGACAATGAAATATGTCAACGAGTGCTAGGTACGCGGCCTGGGCATGTGAAGGGTCTTGGTTGGGGACCAAGAATAAGGCATGCTAGAAATGAAGCTAGCTACCAAAAATCTAAAGAAACAGAGGCTTTGATTTCTCTATTGCAAAGTATAGTTGAATCATAACAAGCCACAATCGAAGAAATTTTAAGGAGGTTGCCGCCTAGTGGAGAAAGTTCATCATCTAATATTGAAAGGAATCAAGAACAATCAAATGACAATTAAAAGGTAATATTTATGAGACTCTCTTCTTAAAACTCTAACTTGTTCTAAAGTGCTGGATTAGATTATGTGTTGGAGTGCAATGAGTATCCTGCAGTTATGGTACTCATAGCTTAAAACTGGATTGAACATAGAAAAGTATGAAAGTTCATTTATATGTTTATGTTGACTTGGTATAACTGGAGTGCTATGAGTATCCTGCAGTTATGATACTCATAGTTTAGTTGTTTATGTTCATTATTGTGATAATCTTACTTGTTTTGATAAGTTTTGTTTTTAATTGAGTTGTTATGTTCTTGCATTTAGCTATTTAAATAAGTTTAGTTGTTTGTGTTTAATTGTTTATATCGATAAATGTTATTATGTTTATGCATTTTCAACCTTCGCCATTGTTTGTGTTCTAATTTTTTTGATAAATTGAGTTGTTATGTTGATATGTGAGACCATGCGAAACCATGCGAATGCATAAGATGAAAGAATGTCAACTTAAAAGTAGTTTGGTGGGAGGGAGACTTGGATGAAAGAAAATGGGTTAAAACATTTGAGTTTTGTTATGTTGTTATGTTTATGAGTTTTGTTATGTTGTTGAGTTTAGTTCTTTTGATAAGTTTAGTTGTTTATCTTAATAAGTTAAGTTGTTATGTTCATGAGTTTTGTTACCTTGTTGAGTTTAGTTTTTTTGATAAGTTTAGTTGTTATGTTTATGAGTTTTCTTACCTTGTTGAGTTTAGTTCTTTTGATAAATTTAGTTATGTTTATGAGTTTTGTTACATTGTCGAGTTTAGTTCTTTTGATAACCTTAGTTGTTTATATTTATAAGTTATGTTTTTATGTTTATGAGTTTTGTTACAATGTTGAGTTTAGTTCTTTCAATAACTTTAGTTGCTTATCTTTATAAGTTATGTTGTTATGTTTATGAGTTTTGTTACGTTGTTTAGTTTAGTTCTTTTGATAACTTTAGTTGTTATGTTTATGAGTTTTGTTACATTGTTGAGTTTAGTTCTTTTGATAAGTTAAGTTGCTATGTTCATGAGTTTTGTTATGTTGTTGAGTTTAGTTCTTTTGATAAGTTAAGTTGTTATGTTTATGAGTTTTGTTACATTGTTGACTTTAGTTCTTTTGATAAGTTAAGTTGCTATGTTCATGAGTTTTGTTATGTTGTTGAGTTTAGTTCTTTTGATAAGTTAAGTTGTTATGTTTATGAGTTTTGTTACATTGTTGAGTTTAGTTCATTTGATAAGTTAAGTTGCTATGTACATGAGTTTTGTTATGTTGTTGAGTTTAGTTCTTTTGATAAGTTAAGTTGTTATGTTTATGAGTTTTGTTATGTTGTTGAGTTTAGTTCTTTTGATAAGTTTAGTTGTCTATCTTTATAAGTTAAGTTGTTATGTTCATGAGTTTTGTTACCTCTTTGAGTTTAGTTCTTTTGATAAGTTAAGTTGTTATGTTCATGAGTTTGTTATGGTGTTGAGTTTAGTTCTCTTGATAAGTTTAGTTGTTTATTTTGATAAGTGAAGTTGTTATGTTCA
This sequence comes from Trichosanthes truncata, assembly GCA_033996785.1. Lineage (NCBI taxonomy): Eukaryota > Viridiplantae > Streptophyta > Magnoliopsida > Cucurbitales > Cucurbitaceae > Trichosanthes > Trichosanthes truncata. The sequence goes on along the minus strand of JAWPNB010000004.1, from coordinate 26,063,447 downwards.
TGAGTTTTGTTACCTCTTTGAGTTTAGTTCTTTTGATAAGTGAAGTTGTTATGTTCATGAGTTTTATTACCTTGTTGAGTTTAGTTCTTTTGATAAGTTTAGTTGTTATGTTTATGACTTTTGTACCTTGTTGAGTTTAGTTCTTTTGATAAGTTTAGTTGTTTATCTTTATAAGTTATGTTGTTATGTTTATGAGTTTTGTTATGATGTTGAGTTTAGTTCTTTCGATAACTTTAGTTGTTTATCTTTATAAGTTAAGTTGTTATGTTCATGAGTTTTGTTATGTTGTTGAGTTTAGTTCTTTTGATAAGTTAAGTTGTTATGTTCATGAGTTTTGTTACCTCGTTGAGTTTAGTTCTTTTGATAAGTTAAGTTGTTATGTTCATGAGTTTTGTTACGATGTTGAGTTTAGTTCTTTCGATAACTTTAGTTTTTTATTTTTATAAGTTATGATCTGCCACTATTATATTGTTAGTGTTCTAATTTTTTGGTAAGCTTAGTTGTTATGTTTTAATTTTTTGGATTGTGATAAGTTCATAAGTTATGTTGTTATAAGTTTAGTAAGTTTGAGTAAGTTGTTTATGTTTTTTTTTGAGTATATGCCTTGTTTAATTCAATTATTTATTCTCATACTTACATATTTTATTTCTTTTTATTTGTCAGATGTATGCATCGATGGTCTTGAGTACAGATTCACTCATTTTTTGGATGGAAATTTGAAGAATTTAGGTCGGTTTTTGTTTCCTTCTGTTTCACTGACAATGTTGTGCTTTCAAAACATATTATGCAAATATGTGATCATGCTTATTTTGTTGAACTTGTATTTTTTGATATGACTCAAGATCACTTTGGAAGAAAAAGATCATATTGTATTTTGATTTTAGACTTGTTCTTTTCTTAATATTGTTATGAAGAAGTGCATCTTATCTTTTAAATTGTAAATTATGTTTTCATCTCTTTTTATTTGACTCATTGTCAATTTGTTCTAAGATGATAATATTAATTTTATAACAGGTTTACATATAAATTGGACTCTATTTATTTTTTTTAAATAAATAATTTTTAGCGACGTTTTATATAATTTCGGTAAATCATAGAATTCAGTGCCCGTTCGATTCTAAAAAAAATGGTCCATATTACTTTTACTGATGTCTACCTTATGTCGCAAAACAATTGATAATTGACTAAAATATCAACTTTCAGTGCCAAAAGCAATTAGTTAGCTGGGTGAAATTGATGTTCAGTGACGCCTACAGTAGGCATCGCTGAATATAATCTATTTTGCGACGTGTGTACGTGTCGCTAAAATAAGATTTCACCGACGCGTGTGCATCGCTAAAGACTGTGCTTTAGCGACGCACATGCGACACATCGCAAAACCCTATGCCTACGTCACTACACCGACGGATGCAGCGACGAAGGTCAACGCGTCGGTGAAACCTTTAGCGACGTATTTTAGCTTTCAGCGACGTGTTTAGGGCATCACAGAAAGTGATTTTTCTTATAGTGTCACTAATAGACTCTATCAGTGATAAAAGTCTATCACTGAGGGGTTTTTAGTCTTTTGATGCAAGCTTGATTTAATTTTTGCCATATTTGCAAATAGTTTTAAGATTTGCTATTTTTGCTATTTTTTTGGCCGGCTTTGCTATCTGTGCAAGTATCCCTTAGATGTTTAGTATAATGTCCATATATAGGAAATATACAAATTGTTTACTGTTCAATGTAATACCGATGTTATATATAGATTAAAAAAAAACGTCTAATAGAGTTATGTGTTTCAAGCAGAAAAATATGAGAAATCGAGAAAACAGAGAGTTAAGAGTTTCCTCACTTTCTAAGTGAATTATGATGCAAGAAAAATCCATTTTTTATGCTTGATTAACTTATGTCCGGTTTGATATCCTAAATTGCTATCAACTCATGAATGTTGTTATGACCTCATGAATGTTGTTATTTATCGTTGACATTGATGTATTAAGTTGAACTCTGAAATGAATATTGTCCTTTTTACTAGGTCGTGTACGAACCCATTGAAGTGATGAAGCCACCAAGCAAGTTATTGACATATGAGCTTTTTTGTTGGGTTAGTAGCAATAGTACTTGTAGCAATACTTGTATTTAGTTTCTTTGTAAAAATTTACAAAGTTTGGTTATTAGTTTCCTTGTATTTAGTTTCTTTGTAAAAATGCTATCAACTTCAACTTTATATTTATATATGAAAGTTCTTATTCATGTTTGTACTTATTTTGTGTCAAAATTGGAGTAACTTATTTTATAAATATATGTGTAAAGACAGGTATCAAACAAAAAATTTTCATCATTATAATCATTTCTTTGACATTTAACAAAATAATCATGAGATGTATTTATTTGACACTGTAATATTGTCATCAACCGAACTTCTGTGACGATAGATAGGTGTCATCGTATGAACTTATGTTGACAATAATATATAGTCATCCAAGGAAGACATGCGACGTAAAAAATGTGTCATGATTAAGGCATTCTTGATATTAAAAAGGTGACATTATTAAAGTTTATGTGACTATGACGCAATGTCAATGTAAATGTTTTGTTGATTGTTATTTACTGTCGTTGATATCTATATCTTGACAGAAAAATCAAATTCTTGAGTCATTTATTGACAGTGATAAATTGTCATAGAAAATTTGACAGTGACAGTTTATGAATGTCAGTAATTGTTTATTGTTGACTACAAGAAACAATCATAAAATACTCAATAATGACACTTTTTTTGAAGTGTCATAGATACTCTTTCCTTGATGGTGGCTTCAAAGACTGAAAAAAAGAGTCATGGAATGTGGTTATGACAATTATTTAGAGTCATGGAATCCCATATTTGTTGTAGTGGTTGGTTTTCATCTTCTTCGTTCGTTTTGCAATAAATCCAATGGGAATAGTGCATATAAGTGTAATAAAACTAAGAGCAAGTTAAAAATGATTTCAACCATAATCATGGTTTTGTCTTCTTCCTTTGGTATCCAGAAAACGATTTAACAAATAAAACCCAGTTTTTTTCAAAATCAGATATGTGGGTTTCGACTCCCATTCTTCGAACCAAACAAAAACCATAGTCAGTTCATAAATGCACAATGTATTTAAGAAAGAACTTGTATAAACTAAGAAAATTACAAAAAATTCTAGGGCAAAACTTTTATATACTCGATATGTAAACAAATAATATAGATGACATATCAGTGGTATCTTCGTCTACGAACCAATTCTCTTCTTCTTCCAATTCCTATATGTATTTTCTTCGTCTTCTTCTGAATGCAATGGGATACGGTTTCAAGAATCGTCTTCCAGAGAGGGTTTTGTTTTGGTCAAAAATCACGCAATCTCGTTTTCTCCTTTTTTTTTCCAAATTTGTTTCTTCAATCATGAGTTCAATTTTTTTATTAGAAAAGGAATTTAAAATGATTGATTTCATCAATTTTTTTCCAATTTTGTTTCTTCAATCATGGTTCCAATCTCGTTTTCTCCTTTTTTGAATTTCTTCCTAATAAGGGCTTTGAGAAACCGTTCGTTTTTTCCATATATTGTTTTTATTTAAAAAAAAAATGTTAAATCGCAATTGAGGAGGCCTACAAGATTCGGGTAAAAATTTAGGCCCAATTGTCTATTTGTGTAAAAATAGTGGATTTGGGTCTATTATGTAAATTGAGCCTCATAAGTAGGCTATTTGTGTAGAAAGTCCTTTATTAAAATATATGTTTAAGAATTTGGGTAGAATCCAAATTATCATAGACCCTATAAATAGAACGGCCAAGCCTAAACCATCGCATATTCTAATTAGAAAAATAAAACAAAAAGAAGATTTTCTTTAGAAAATTATAATGGAGGGCTACATTTACCCCCTCAATCTGAAAAATGGTAAAACAAATTTCTACTAAAAAATAGCGGCTGTGAATCTAAGTGAATTGAGAAAATTGATAACTGAAGAATTTAAGGCATAGGCACAGGCAAAGTAAGAAAGTAATAAAAATAATTTTCTTTAGTACTCAAAAAAAAAAAAAAAAACTTTTCTAAACTTCAACTAATGTTAATAATATCTATACAAAAGGAAGTACGGTACAAAAGAGAGAAACAATGGGAAGAAAAAATAAAATCCTGTTTGACTAAACCTCCGAGTCATTGGGATTTTCTTCAATAATGGTCTCTAGTTTTGGAGAACTTGAACATCTTTTGCATGATACGAAAGTTTTTGGTGCCACTTCAACCCAATATTGCATTCTTTTCACCATCTCTATTTTTATTCTTCAATTTGAAAGGAAGAGGTCTTTGTGTTTTGTGTGGTCTTTTGTTGGTTTGGAGAGAGGAATACATGAGATTCAAATAAAGTAAGGCGGCCTTTTATATATATAATGTAAACGTTGGCGATTGTAAAGTCTAAAAACAGGATCTTCATCCTCGTTGGCAAGATTCCAAAATGAAGGGTGGAAAAAAGTTCAAATGAAAGACGTGTTTGGAGAAATTGAAATAAATAATTTGGGCTATTTGATGGTCATGTTTAGAAATCACAAAAAATAGGATCTTGTATCTATGGTAAACTTTTTATAAAATATAATGTATTATTATTATATTGAAAGTTACTTTAAGGGTACTTGTTACCATGATTTTTAGCGTTACTTTTCCAACTTTCTAGTTAGGTACATCTCTAACAAATAGCTTTGTTGATGGAATAATCCAAGTCATTATCACCTATATAAATCAAAGAAGATGACTTCATCGGAGATTTTAATAATTCACTAAAGATTGAGTTGTATATGATTATCATATTTATATTTCTTTGTCTTAGCAGATTTACAGAGAAAAGCTAATTATATATATTAATCTTATGCTAACTTAATACTAAACAATCGTTGTAGACACTTTATAACAAACAAATAGATGGTAAATAATATCTTTGTATTTTAATTTGTATGTAAAATGTGAATAATGTCTTTTTATAAAGTTAGCTTTTTCATTAATGCTAAAAAAAACCACTAATGTAGGACAAGCAATGACGGATTTAGAAAATGTTTACATTCTTACACTGTATAAGAGTGTTTGGGGTGAGGAGTGGGGTGGGTGGAGTAGAATTATTAACTCCACCTCTTGTTTGGTCCAATGAGTTCTCATACTCATTGTGGGCCTCACAATTTATTACGCATCAACTCCTACTCTACGTACTTATTAATTCAATTCCTTGTAAGCCTCACAACTTTCCTCTCTATTTTCTTCTTCACCTCATCTCCCTCCTTATCCCTCTCTCTATCTTGTTATCTCTTATCTCTCTCCATTTTTTTCATAATTTTTTAATTTTTTAATTTATCTTTATTCATTTTTTAAAATAAATTTTCTCATTATTATTACTAATTAATAGTTAAATATAAATAATTATCATTTTTTTTATATAATTTTAATAAAAAAATTTAACAATTTTTTTTTCTATTTTTATCCTATAATTTTATTTTTTAAAATATAATTTATATGAAAATCTTTTAGATATGATACTATTGTTTAAATTAAATTCTAATGTAAATTATAATACCACATAATAATTTGTTTAATTGATAAAAATATCTCAATCTCACTTCCTCCACATGTCATCTACAATTTTCTTTAAAAGTTTAAACTATAATTACTTATAAAAAAAATCACAATCATATCTTTTTTTTAATCTTAATCTTTTAATTTTTCTATATTTAACTAATAATAGTTCAAAAATATATAAAATTTTATGATTTTAAGATAAAAAAAAGTATATTCTAGACTAACTCGTATTATAAATTTAAGAAATTGGTATTTAAAAAGGTTAACATATTAAAATAAAAAAATATTTGATTTTCAAATTAATCATATTTAAAGTAACGTAACATAAATCAACAGTTCTTCCTTCCAAACTTAATATAATAAAATTAGTACAATAAATAACATAAATATATAGTATTTTGAACAAAAACATATGTATAATATTCATTTTGAACTTAGTCACATTAAAATAGCATAAATATTTGAAATTTTATTTTTAACTGAGTTATTTTAAAAATTCAAAAAATATTTATTTTAAAATTCATCAAATTTTAGATAATTCATTTCATTGTTTAGTTAGAAAAATTAAAATGTTAAATTATGCAAAAAAAATTATAACTTTTATTAAGGTTTGAAAACAAATCTTGAATTAAAATTTTAAAATTGATGAAAACAAATCTTTATTAAAAAAAATTTGAAAAAAATATTGGAATCTAATCCTAATTGAAATATAGTAAAACAACATCCAAAAAAATGAGCAAACTTATTTTGTTTAACTTAGGCGCCGTTTAGTTTGTGATCCGGAAATATTTTTTGAAAACAAAGAATTCAGCCGAAAATAAAAATAAATTTCTTATTTTCATTATATATGAAAACACGTTTGGTTCCTATTTAAAAACTTTAAACTTGAATTCAAAATTTGAAAACTGTGTTTGGTTGAAATTTGAAAATGTAGGAAAAGATTAATATGTTTTTCATAGAATCAATTCCTTAAGAAAAAACTAATAAAATTATTTCTTACTATAGTGAATTTGAACTTATTGTTGCTGAAAAGTAAAATGAAAATTGTGGAGATAGCAAAATAGCAGAAGGAGAGATGGTTCAAAAGATTTTTGGTTTCTTGAAATACAAACGGTAAAATTTATAAAATGAATAAAACTTTTCCAACCAAAAAAAGGAAAAGAAATTCTTTCCAGTAAGAAAGAGAAAAAAAAATCATTTATCGAAAATGATTAATGTTTATACAACGTTATGCTAGTTAAATCATTAGTATAATCATCTATAAATATTTTCAATAACTTTGGTTTGTTGATCTTTATTTTTTGTGATGTTTGTAATAAAAAATTAATCATAAAAATTTAATGATAGATCCACTTTGTAGATAGAGGTACATTTATGAGTTTTAAAGAAAAAAGATAAATTGTAATATTCAATTTTGTTGTTTTGATGAAAAATGTGTTTTTTGAGTAGTGTACATGTTGTTTTCATAATTTTTAAAAAGAAAGAAAACAACAATTTATTGTTTCTAAAAATAGTTCATTTTCGGAGTTGTTTTTGAAAATAATTGTACCAAACACATTTTCATCATTTTTTTAGTATTTTTTGTTTTCGAAAACATAAAAATGAAAACGGGTCACGAACCAAACAGGACCTTACCTTTTTTGTACGCCCAACAATCCTAATTCTATTTTTTCTGCACTTTTAACCCACTAATTTAAATTGAACCAGAGTTCATATGGCTTTAGAATTAAGCAAAACTCACGAGTAGGTTAGGAGATAATCAATTTTTAATATTTGCAACCAAAGTGCACTGTTACCTGTTGTCTTTTTCTAGTACCTTCTAGTTGTTGCTCATACGACAAAAAAGCTCCAACCCATTTGATTTTTAAAACTCTAATGCCATTTTGAGTCTAGCTTTATCTTTGTTTGCTTTCATTGAATTTTCTTCAGACATTCGAAAGTTATCCTAAAACACTACAGAGTGTTCTAGACTCACCGAGGAGAAAAACAGTAGACATACTTCAGCATTGAGAAGAGATATTTTCCACACTTTTGAGTCCAACATCTATGCGTTTCTTTGATGGTGAACCTTGGTTAGTTAAGTTTCGTTTGGCACTAGTTTAAAGCCATTTGGATCTAATTTGAGGGAGCCTATTCGAAATTATTTGCTCATTGAGTTTATTTTTCTGATTTTTCTCTATTTTGCTCACACCCATTCTTTGTTGTTATTTTTGTTTCATGTTCACCCTATTTTCGTGCTTTTATTTTTTGTTCAACCATCATTATTCTTCTATTCATATCTCTACTCCATTTTAGTTTCACTTTGGTACCAAGCACATAAGGTTTTGGTTCAGCAATTTTATCCATTTTACTTCCTGCCTGAGAAGCATCATTCATGTTGTTGAGCTTTGTTTTAACTTGTTTGCTGAATTTTTGTTGTGTCTTTGCCTTCTCTTCCTTGTATAGTTTCTTTAAGTGCCTAAGATTATTTCTCCTTATTTGCTTGAATTGGCGAGTATCTTTACTTGAAGTTTGATTCGCCACAAGCAAGCTTACTTTGCTTTGTGTTTTTATGCATTATTGTGGTCATTGTGAATTGTATCTCTTCCTTGTATTTACCTACCTTGTGAGCACCATTTTGACTAAATTTGAGTGAGGAAGCCGAGAGCACCAAAATGAGGGAGTAAGAGTAATTTTTCGCCAGCACATTTTCTTGTAGTTTGCTCCTGTGTGTTTCTTATAGGCATATTCAAATCCTATCTTGAAAAGGACCAAAATACTTAGATGAATGACAAAGATAATCTAAAGCATGGGCAAAAGCACCCAAAGATTGGAGGAAATAAATGCATAAAAAAATGCACCAAAGATGCCACCATCTAGAGGAAAAGATCGAAGAGAAAATGTAGTATCTATTGATATCAAGGTAAGAAGGGTATCCAAAGGAGAAAATCCAAGGACTCAATTAGAAAACCAAATGTTGCACCAAACCACCAAAGATGGAATGAGGTATGCTATACCCAAACCTACTAATTGTAAGGGTGCATTGATAAAGAAGGGTAGCTCGCCAATTTTTAAGCATGATGGTAGGGTAAAACATTAAAAAAATAATAATAAAGAAAAAAAAAAGCAGTAAGGTGCCAATTGCTTGTCCAAAACAAGCATGTAAAGTGATCTTGCCTACTTGTGCTTTAAGAAGTACTCATTTGCATGATCCCTTGTATACTACTATTATTCATAGCAATCATGAAAATGCCTATGATGAATCAAGCATGCTAATAAGATTGTAACTTTAAGATCGTGGACTTGGAATTAAAATGGGATGAGCACGTTCATAAGGAGAGAATTGTCATGTTGAAATTTCTTTAAGTGCTAATTCTTTAGATGACATGACCTTAAGATCTACTTGTGAACATGTTGACCATGAAGCAATTGGTGACAGATATGATGTGTTGCCTATATTTGATTAACCATTGCTCCATACTATGCCATTTCTTGTTGCCTTTTGGTCAAGTTGTATATTAATTAAACTAGTCTAACTTGTAGAAATAGTAGAATCAAGTCGAAATTTCAAGGGAACCAAATCAATTAATTTCTCAAAGTTCAATTAAATTTTATAAAAACAAAAAGAGAGGTTTTGGATTTTTGAATTTAAAACTAAAACTAAACAGAAAACAAATAAAAGCAAAGAAGAAAATCAATCTTACCAAAGTTTCCAATTCAAAGGTGTGATTCTCATCCAATTGTAATTTCGATCATAGACTTTCAAAGAATTAATTAACTTCTCAATTCAAGAACTTATCTACTTGGTCGGAAAAGCTGTGTCAAGTGTAAATTCTCCTAATTTAATTGATCTAACAAAGCATTATAACCAAATCTTATCATCTAATTAACCGGACACGATAGTGTTCCATATCAACTCAACGATGGCATTAAGAATTATGAGAATGACTAAACCAAAATTAATTAAGCGAGATAGCTACAATCTTATCAATTATGTCCCTTTGTTTCCTTAGAATCTAACATGCAAGCTATGTAACATGGAAAAGCCATAATCACATACACATGAGCCAACTCTTTACTATTAAGGCCAATCATTCATGATAATTACGGATCACAAAATCATGTATAACAATCAAACAATCAATATTAATTAGGCCGTTAATTTAATCAATATCAATCATTCATTAAATAAGGACAAGAAACAAAGAACACTTGAATTGAAGAAATTACTGTCGAGCTCGAAGCCTCACAATCTTACAATTGAAATCAAATCTCCCCTTGAATCGAAAACGTAAAACTTAGCCGCTCATGATACAATTTTCTCTCTCAAAAGTTGTATGAAAACTATAAAAGACTAGAAGATAGACTAAAGAAGGATGCCCTAAAGATGTGTAGGAAAAGATGAATATATAGAGAAGGAAACTGCAACATCAAGATATTAAGGACAATATCGAGACGTTGCTTTCAAATATGTGCATTTTCAAAAAGGGAAGGAGCGTGTTTTGAGCGTTGAGCGGGGTTGATCATCAGCATCGTGACGCTGGTAGTGTGAGCATGGCATGAAGTTTAAATTTGTAGCGTCGAGACGCTACACGTGTGGATCAATTGGCTTGAAGGCTACATATTTGGGTGTTGAGACCAGTGTTATTGAGGGGACCCCATGTGCTCACCTATGGTGGGAGGCGAGAGGCCTTGCAAGCAGCTTCAATAAGGTGCTTGCCCAGTCGCCCGTTGCGTCTCGTGTCGACGTCTTCTATTTAGACAGAGGCGTGCGCCTGCAAATATATTGCAAGTTTTTTTTAAATATGTTTAAAAATTAATAAACCTTGTAAAGACAGATCATTAGTCATTAGTTATTATTTCAATTTGTAATACCAACTATTTGTTGAGGTAGTTTGAAAGCTTTCTTTAATTATTTGTATTCACAGTCTTCTATAAATAGAAGGACTACATTTGATCACTTTATGAATGAGAAATACACTATTTGTGATCACAAAGTTTGTATTTCTCTCTCTTCTCTCTATTTTCTGAAATATCATAGCACTATGTCTAACGACAAATAGGGTTATCTTTTTCTTCTAATTGCAATGGCGTCTTCGTCCGTGAAGAATCTCTCTGTTTTGGATGATTCTACTCTACTTCTGAAGGTGATTAATTCAGGGAGCAAGATTACTATGGTGAAATTGGATTAAGACAACTTCTTGTTTTGTAAATTGCAGGTTCTTGCTGCACTTCGAGGATATGGCCTAGAGCATTTTCTTGATGAATCAACCGATATTCCTCCTAAATTTCTTCAATCGGACGATTGTTCTACCACGATTCCCAATCCAGTGTACCAGTACTGGCTTCGACAAGATAATTTGATTATCTCCTGGTTATTAGGGTCCATGACAAACGAACTTCTGTCTGAAGCGTTGAATTGCTCGAGTTCAATAGAAGTTTGGCAAATTCTCAATTCTAGGTTTTCTTCAAGAAATTTGGCCCGGTCGATGCAGCTCAAATCCAAACTTGAGAACATGAAGAAAGGGAATCTCTCGCTGAAGGATTATTTTATCAAGATTAAAAATCTTGTTGATTCTTTAACAGCGGCAGGACGAACGATATCTCAAGATTATCACATTATGCATCTTCTTGCTGGTCTTGGATCTGAGTTTGACTCTACAGTATAGGTGATTACTGCGGTTGATGAACCTCCATCCCTACAAAAGGTCTACTCTCTTTTGTTAACACAAGAAAGTCGAATTGAGCGTAAAAACTCGATAAATCCATATGGTTCTCTCCCGTCAGTGAACTATGTTGCTTCGCAGAAATCACCTCCAAAGGCGTTTTTGACCTCTTCAGAGACTCATTGCAAAGGAAAAACCCAAGGTAATAATGGAGGCAGATACAACAACAATCGACGCAATTGGGGTCATAATAATAAATACCACAATGCCAGTTGTGCGGACGTTTTGACCACACTGCTCTTCGGTGTTATTTTCGATTTGAGTGTTGGGACTAGGGGCCTAACTCGATGCCTACCGGAAATGTTTCAGTTCAGGGCTCTTCAAATCAGTCTGGGCAAATTCCTTCTCAGTCGAACTTTACGGCCTTTACATTGCAACATGATCTAAACAGAGACAATCAGTGGTATCCTAATTCTGGGGCTTCAAATCATGTTAAGAATGAGTTTAGCAATCTGCATATTGGAATTGAATACAATGGTGACAACAAAGTGCACGTAGGGAATGGTGCAGGATTGGATGTTCTTCATCTTGACTCTTCTTTTCTTACTCCCTGTCATTCATCTTCCTCTAACATTTTTTTTCATTTAAAGAATCTCCTTCATGTCCTGATAGCTCTTAGAATGAGAGCTATTTAAGGTATTGTAGTGAAGATTTTGTGGCTTAAAAGCACTATCTTAGGCACTTTTGTACTGAAAAGCCGTTTTTGAATTGATGTTTTAGTAGTAAAGGAGTCCATTTTCATGTGAAAAGCACTTTTGATCTTTTTAATGCATAATATTACTTAACTGTGCTATTTGTGACTTGTGTAGGCCATTGTTGAAGGTAAAAAGGCTAAGTGTGAAAAATCCAACCTGCTATGCTAGAGCTTTGTTGTTGATGGAAGGTTAAGCTTGCTGGAGTAATTGTTGTGTTTTAATGAAGCATCATTAAAGCTAGATCATCTACCTGGGATCAGTACACAAAACGCACGTGGGAGTTATTTCATTAATTGACGTGGACAATTTATAACACCTGTATTGATTTAAACCAATGAGGGGCTGCCATTAGTCTTAAAATGTCTACTCAGCCCTGATTTCAAAGAAGGGGAGAGGTATAAAGCTCTAGCTTGCCATTTTTGGGGGTGAAAAAAGAGCTTGGAGATTAGACATTTTGAGGGGGAGGATTTCGATAAGAAGAAGAATAACCCTTTTTGGGAGGTGATCTACTTCTGGAAATGAGGGAATTTTTCCATAAAGGAGCTTCCCAACAACCCTTTCTTATCCATTTCTCCTATTTTCTATAGTATTTCTTTATTTTTCAGCATTTTGATATTAAAGACAGTTTTTGAATGTTGTTTCAGATTTTTCTTACTGTTTTATTGTTGTCATTTGTTGTAATTATGAACTAATCACCCCTTGGGTGAGCGATTAGGGGATTTATTGTTGATTCTTGCTGAATGAAACAGTAGACTTGCATTTTCTTCACTCCTATGCCTTGTGTGCTTAATTTTTAGCTTGGATTTGTTTGGCAAACTCATCTAGGCTGTGTTTATCTTGACTTTGGGAAGAGAAGGGATAAACTGAATGCATGGCATAACATTAGTTTTGATTAGGAGCATGCTCTAAGGTAATTGGGGACACTAGGGAGGGTAACCCATCTAATGTTTGCAGTTAAGGGCTTAATTTCAGAGGTTAATGGGAGTTAATCACTGATTCTTTGGAAATTCTGGAAAGAATCCGCGAATTACCCTGCATTGAGTGTTGAAGCATGATCTATGCTGTAGCATTTAGTTTGATGAAGCAAAATTTTACCCCTAATCTTGATCCATTTTCACATAATCTGTTTAATCCCAGTTTATTTACTGTTTTCCTGTTATTCCAGCATTCCAACACCATTTTAATCTTGTTCCTTAATTTCTTTTAATTTTATTGCACCAATTGATGTTTATTTCTTGTCACCTAACTAAAATCAGCTTAGGCATTACAAAAATCCACATAACGAGTCCTTGAGGAGAACGATATAAAAATACTTATCACTTGCTGCATTTAGGCTATGTATACTTGCACATTTAGGGTGTTTTCATTATGAAATTGCATACACTCCTTTAACCAACATGTCCCATCTATTACTAAGAAAGAATCTCCTTCATGTCCCATCTATTATTAGGAATCTGATCAGTGTTAGCCAATTTGCAAAGGATAATCATGTTTACTTTGAATTTCATCCTCTTCATTGTTTTGTGAAGGATTTGTCCATTGGGAAAATACTCCTCTGCGGTAAACTTCATGACGGTCTTTACCAATTTGCTCTGGAAAAGGTTCATCCCAATTTTTCATTGACAAATAGATGCTCTTCCTCAGTCAATTCATCTCAAGTGTTTCATATCTCTGACTCTAAGTCTGATTGTAGTTTGTCTGTACTAGACTTGTGGCATAATCGCCTTGGCCATCCATCATCTACTATTGTTTCTCAAAATCTTCACACATGTAATATTTCTTTTTCTGCAAATAAATCAAAAGCCTTATGTCATGTTTGTGCTATTGGTAAAAGTCATAATCTTCCTTTTTCTGATTCCTTGACGGTTTATAAATCTCCTCTTGAACTAATTGTTGCTAATGTATAGGGTATGTCCTATAAAACCTCTCGCAATGGTTTTTGTTTTATATCAGTCTTGTAGATGCTTATTCTCGACATACATGGATCTATTTTCTTCAAGCAAAATCAGAAGCTTTTCAAGCTTTCATTGTATTCAAAACTCATATTGAGAAACTTCTTAATTGTTCCATTCTTCGTTTTCAATCTGATGGAGGGGGTGAATTTCATTCTTTTACTCCCTATCTTAAATCTCAAGGTATTGAGCATCGATTTTCCTGTCCATATACCTCTCAACAAAATGGTCTTGTAGAAAAAAAACATCGTCAAAGTGTTGATACCTGTCTAACCTTGCTGTCTCATTCCTCCTTACCACTTGAATATTGGGATGATGCCTTTTCCACTACAACATATCTAATAAATCGTCTTCCTACTATTGCGAATAACAATGTGTCACCTTTGCAAAAACTCTTTGGCTATCCACCAAATTACTCCTTTCTTAAAACCTTTGGATGTCTTTGCTACCCTTCTTTACGAGCCTATAACCAACATAAAATTGATCCTCGATCTGTTCCATGTATCTTCCTTGGCTATAGTAATGTTCACAAGGGTTATAAGTGTCTCACTTCTTCAGGGCGATTATATATTTCCAGACATGTCATATTTGACGAAAATATATTTCTCGTTGCCAAAATTGGTCCATCTCAATCTACTACCAAGCATTTACCTTCGATCCATACCTTTTTACCTACTATACCTATCCAACCTATATCCATGTCTTCTTCCACTCAATCAGAACCTATGTCTGACAGTCCATCTTTACATTCCACAAGACCCAACACTGCACCTTTGGCAGACCTTTCCTCCTCCCTTGATAGCCAACAACATTTGTCCTTATCTTCTTCTTCCCATACTTCGAAAACAAAGTCATCCCCATCTTCTCATTCTTCACCCTCATTTACCCGAGAGCTAATTTCTTGTTCTTCTTTTCCTAGTTCATCATCATCTGCATCATTGTCTACAACTCCTTTGGTTGTTAATGCTCATCCAATGCAGACTCAGGTTAAATATGGTATTGTGAAGCCGAAGATATACTTGGCTGAATATGTTGAAATAGAACCACCAAGTGTAAAGGAAGCTCTTAACTGGGTTAAGGCTATGGAAGAAGAATACAGTGCATTGCTATCTAATAATACATGGACTTTAGTGCCACCTCCTTCGGATAAGAAGATCATTGGGTGCAAGTGGGTTTTCAAAATTAAAAGAAACTCTTATGGATCTGTTGCACGATATAAAGCCTGCCTTGTTGCCAAAGGTTTTCATCAGGAAGCCGATTTGGATTACACAGAGACATTTAGCCCTGTGGTCAAGCCTACTACAATCCGGGTAATCTTTACTATTGCTTTGGCGTTTGGTTGGTCTTTGCAGCAAATAGATATAAACAATGCTTTCATTCATGGCTTTCTCAATGAAGAGGTGTTTATAAGCCCTTGGTATGCTTTCTAAAGATGATTTGAAGATGGTGTGTCGGTTATAGAAGGCACTGTATGGGCTTAACAAGCACCACGTGCCTGGTTTGATCGTTTGAGCATATTTCTTCATTCTCTTGGTTTTGTGCATGCTAAATAGGATTCATCCTTGCTGGTTTATAATAAAAATGGGAGAATTTGCTATGTCTTAGTGTATGTTGATGATATTATTATTATAGGGAATTCACTGGCTGCGATTGATCAGTTAATTCAAGATCTTCATCATAAGTTCTCTTTGAAATATCTTGGTCTTTTGAACTATTTTTTGGGTGTGGAAGTATCATATCCATCTTCTGGAGGCATTTTCTTGTCACAAGCTAAATATGTGTCTGATTTGCTCCACAAAACAAGTATGCATGCATCACGACCCATGTCCACACCAATGATTAGTGGGTCTATAATGTCTGCTTTTCATGGGGTGGCATTCTCTGATGTTCATTTATATCGCAACACTGTAGGGGCACTTCAGTATGTTACACTCACTCGTATTGAAATTGCTTACAGTGTTAACAAGGTATGCCAATTCATGCATGCACCTACTTTACAACATTGGCAAGCTGTTAAGCGCATATTGCGATACTTATGTGGCACTCTTGATCATGGTTTTATTTTTCATAAACCAGGAGATTTATTTCTCCAAGGATTTGCTGATGTAGACTGGGCTTCTAATCCAGATGACCGCAAATCCACATCTGGGTTTTGAGTATATTTTTGGGGGAACCTTATACAATGGTCGTCTAAGAAGAAAAATATCATTTCTCGCTCGAGTAACGAAGCTGAGTATCGAAGTTTGGCTCATGTATCAGCAGAATCGATTTGGCTCCAATCCTTATTTTTTATTTAAAGTTTTCTATTGATCTTCCTCCAACACTATGGTGTGATAATCTTGTGGCAGTATATCTCAGTGCTAATCCGGTTCTGCACTCTCGAACTAAGCATATTGAGATTGAGATTTAGTTTATATTAAGGTGCAGAAACGTCTCATTATATGTCATCTTCCTACTTTTGCCCAAGTTGCTGATATTTTAACTAAGCCACTATCTACTGGTTGTTTTCTAGCTCTAAAAGACAAGCTCAATGTTTGTTCTGCTACTCACATTGGCTTGAGGGGAGGTGTAAAGAGAGCTCATTTGTCATTAGTTATTATTTCAAATTGTAATACCAACGGTTTGTTGAGGTAGTTTGAAAGCTTTCTTTAATTATTTGTATTCACAGTTTTCTATAAATAGAAGGACTACATTTGATCACTTTATGAATGAGAAATACACTATTCGTGATCACAAAGTTTGTATTTCTCTCTCTTCTCTCTATTTTCTGAAAAACCTAAAGCCTCCATAAAAAGGCCCATTAAGCCATGCAAACTGTCGTTTTCTTTCGTTCTCTATTATCTTCGACAACAAGTAATGATCATACAATGAACGAACGACAGGTGCTCCACTCCACATTTCTTTTTTCATCGATTTCTTAATCTTCTTGGCTAAATCTCTTCTTGCTGCCTCTTCAACGCCCTTCTTCTTCTTCAATGGCTTCTTCTGACTTCCTCTACTTTATCGACTTCTTCATCTTTAGCTTCTTCTCCTTTTTTTGCTACTGTTTCTCGGATGTTGCTTGCTTCATTTGTGCCTGTGCTGTAATTCTTTCTTCTTTTTTTTTTTTTTTGCTTCTAAGTTTGTTATTTGAATATTATATTTTCATCATTAAAAATATAAAATTAAATTATTATAATAGGATGGGAGAAGTTTAGCCAAAACAAAAACATCTCGGTTGGCAATATGTCATTTTGGAGGATGAGAAGGATAAAAACACTTGGAAGTATACATTTTGTAGAAAAATCACTAAGGGTGGCATTTGTCGAGCAACACAACATTTAGTTGGTGGGAATCAAAATATCAAAGCATGTTTGAAGTGCCCAACCAATGTAAGAGATGAATTGAAGGACTACCAAATAAGATCAAAAGCAAATAAGGAAGAAAGTAATGCTCTCCCAAGCTATGATGATTATGATTTGAACACAATTGGCGAAGAGGATGAGATGGAAGTTGTTGGATCAAGTTCAAGTTGTGGAACATCTAGAAGGCAAGCACTTGACAATGGACGTAGAGCTAATGGAAGCCAATCTAAATCACAATTAAGGCCACTACGACAAAATGGAGCAATGGAAAGATTTGTTTATCCAAATCTAACCAAGGTTGTCGATGATAGGAATAGATTGAAGAAGTTGAAACAATCAAGCATTACTAAAAATACAACAAAGATGGGAAAGATGCTACAGTTCAATTCATCATGCGTTGGATTTACCAAGCAGGTATTCCATTAAATACTATTCATTTAAGAAGTTTTTATATATGCTAGAAGCTATGGGTCAATTTGACCCTGGTTTGATACCTCCTTCTTATCATGAAGCTAGAGTAACCTGTTTGAAAAAAGGAAGTAGAATTCACTAAAAATCTAATGAGTAGTCATGAGGTTGAATGGAAAAAAAATGATTGTTCGTTGATGTCAGATGGGCGGACTGATAGAAGAGATAAAACTTTAATAAACTTTTTAGTTCATTCTGCTGTTGGAACATTATTTTTGGAATCCATTGATGCATCTTAATGCATCAAAACTGGAGAAAAGGTATTTGAACTCTTGGATGGAATGGTAGAGAAAATTGAAGAAGAAAATGTTATTCAAGTTGTTACTGATAATGCCTTTAATTATGTCCTAGCTAGAAAATATTTGGAAGCAAAACACCCATATTTATATTGGACACCATATTGCTCACTGTTTCGATTTGATTTTAGAGGATATTGAAAAGATGGACCAAATCAAAAGATGTATTAAAAGGGTCGTGGCACTTAATGGTTTTATTTATAACCACTTGTATGTGCTAAACATGATGAGAGAATTCACCCATCAACATGAATTGGTAAGACCGACTGTTACTCATTTTGCGACCTCATTTTTGTCACTATCAAGTATTCTGTAACGACCGGTTTATTTAGAAACAGTAATTTTGAATTATGGAAATCAAGTTGGATAAAATTTCTTAAGTATATTGATTTTAGAGTGAATTTGAAATTTTGGAAGGTTAGGAGGGCAAAAATGGAAAGAAATAATGGTCAAAAAGGGTATTATGGTCTTTTAGAGAAGATATTTTTGATTTTTTTTAATATAATATTATTTTATTATTTTATTATTATTTTAATTATTTATTATTATTTTTATTATTTTTATTTTTTTCTCTTTCTTCTTCTTCCTCGCGACAGCCCTCCTCCCGATTTTTTTTCTCTCTCTCTCTCTCTCTCTCTCTCTCGCCGAAGCTTCAGCCTCGCCGCACGTCTCCGCCGCACGCCGCCGGCTTCCCTTCCGTCGCAGCGTCCTCGCCGAAGACGTCCACCGCTGCCGGAGGTGACGTCCGAGAACCGCGAAGCTCCAACCACGCCGCCGGTGCAGCTCATTCGTCCAGCCGTCCGCCTCTCGCTTCTGCTCAACCGCCGACCGCCATCGCAGCTGGTCGCCGCCGCAACCACTCGCCGTCCAGCCTCGCAACGACCGTCGGAGCTCCAAAATCGAAGACCCACCGATTTCGATCGCCGGTGAGGCCCCGCCGCAGCTCGTTGCCGAACACCCAACCCACGCCAGTGAACGCCTCGAAACTCACCGGAAAACACCAGATCTGTCCAGATCCGCGAGCCTCGCACGAAAACGAGCCTCTACGCGCCCTCACGCGCCGATCGGAAGCCCCACGCGCCGCTGTCCGCCGCCGCACGCGCCGCCGTGCTCCGGTCACGCGCCGCCGCTCGCCGGAGTTGGGTAAAAATTGCCATTTGGTCCGTTTCGTCGAGTTATTAATGATAGAATGCGTTTTAGCGTAATTCGGATGGTTTAAGATACGTTTAGAACACTTTTTAGGTGAATTGTCGAGGACCTTGGATCGTACTTGGAGTGGGAACTCGAGAAGCTCATTACTAGTGAAGAAAGGGTATTGTAGTAAGTAAAGATTTAAGGTAAGGGATCTCACAACGAAAGAAGTTTTCAAAACCTTGAGCTAGCTCTATGTTTACTTTGAAAGTTTATGTTTTTCATGTTAAGTATTTAAGAAAGAAAGTGTATTATATGTATGTCTTTGAAATGCGATTGCTATGATTTATGCATTCATGATTATGTTCTAAAACGAATGGGACCTCATGCATGTGTTTTGTGCTCATGAAAAGATTTATGTAGGCCGTGACGATAATTCTCCCAAAAGTTTTATGTGGGTTTTGAGGGAACCCGAGTCTTCGGACTCTCTATGCTCCCGGGGTTCGAGAGTGCCCCCACGATGGTAGCCGACGGGCTTGAGTCTTCGGACTCCACGATGGTAGCCTTCGGGCTTGAGTCTTCGGACTCTACGATGGTAGCCTTCGGGCTGAGTCTTCGGACTCCATGATGTATGTTAGCTTTCGAGCTTAACTCTCAGAGGTAGGGAGGACTCTATTCGATGGAAAAACTGTCTTCGGACTGTTCACGAGGCTCTCGGGAGAATTTAATCGTTCACGAGAGCCGCGAGGAAAAGTACATGGTTTATAAAAGGAATTTTAGGTCCCCTACTAAAGCGATGGTTTACGATGGTTTTATGATTTAAAATGACATGTTGCATGTGATTGAAACTCTTATTTTGAAACTATGATGGACTTACTGAGTATTATTCGTTAATACTCACCCTTTTCCTTTTTAAAATGTTTTCAGGTAAGGCTAAGATCGGCCCTAGCGCGTGACCGGAGATCAGCTACTCGAGTCATGGGAGCCGACCGATCGCTATTCCGCTTCTTTTATGTTTCTAGATGTACATAGAACTCATGTTAAGTTTTTAAATGTTAGGAGGATGTTTCAAAATCTTTTAACCTTTCTTTGTAAATCGTGCACGTGTATTTGGTTTCTTCTGTTTGAACCCTAGCATCATATTGAGAAGTTTGTTGGATGCTAGGAGGTTGTTTGAAAATCTTAGAAGTGTGTTTTCTATGTCTTATTAGGTAAGGGTCAGATTTTTGGTTTTCGTGTAGTTACGCCGTTATGTTGCCGAAATTTCCGGTAATATAGCGACGTGACTTAGTAATGACTCTTAGGTAGCGTGTTGTGCCTATAGGGTCGTTACATATTCAGAAGAATAAATCTAGTTTGAGGAAGATGTTTATTTCTAAGAAATGGACAACTTCTAAATGGGCAAAGGATCCAAAGGGTAAGAGAACAGTTGACATCGTTTTGATGTCATCCTTTTGGAACTTAGTTGTCTATACGTTAAAGCCATCGGGACCCTTAGCTTGTGTTCTTAGACTCGTTGATGGTGACAAACCAATGATGGGATATATATATATATATATATATATATATATATATATATATATATATATATATATATATATAAGGCTATGGATAGGGCCAAAATGGCTATTAAGAACAATTTTAATGATAATAAAGTGATACATAAACCTATCTAGGAGATCATTGATAAAAGATGCAATTGGCAACTTCATCGGTCTTTACATGCAACTGAATATTATTTAAATCCATCTCTTTTCTATGATCACAAAGAAATAATTGTTCAAGATGTCGAAGTCATGAGTGGATTGCTTAAAATTGTGCAACGATTAATACCATCTAAAAGTTACCAAAAAATAATACATGGTGGAATTAGAGTTGTATTTTGAAGCTAAAGGCACGTTTGGTATTGATTTAGGAATCAATACAAGGAAGATTAAGATGCCAGGTCATGTCATTCTTTATTATTAATTTTAATAGTTTTAAGCGTCTATTAAAGGTATTCCAAAATCTAAAGTTTAAAGTTCTAAACCATTTGATGTGAACAACATCATAGCGGGCTCTTTATAGTGGTTGTACTCCAATTTTACAAAAGTTAGCCATGAGAGTACTTAATCCAACGTGCAGTACTTCTGGATGTGAGCGCAATTGGAGTGTTTTTGAACACGTAAGCAGCTAATTTTCTTTCTACATTATTAGTTTAATATTTAAAAGTTTAATTTTACTCTATATTGGTTAATAATTTTGTAGATTCATTCGAAGAAGAGAAACAGGTTAGAGTAAAAGCATTTAAATGATTTGGTTTATATAAAATATAACCAAGCACTTAAAGAATGCTTCGATCTGAAGGATCAACTTGATCCAATTTCTCTTGATCATATTGATGAGAGGAATGAATGGTTGGTTGGAAAGCTCGAAGAAGAAAATAATGAAGCTAAAACTGATAATGAGTTAGTTTTTTATGATGATGACCTCACATGGCGAGATGTAGCACGTGCTAGTGGTATTAGAGAACCCATAAATTACACTCGATCTAAAGGAAAGTCAATTGCAACTGCTTCAACTTGTAAAGTTCGAATACCAACTATACAGGTGGTTAATGATGAAGATGACGACGATGAAGAGGAATTGGACATTGAAGAGGAGAATGGTCAAGGAGAAGCACTAGATGCTTTAGATTTAAATGGGGAGGAGGAGGAGGAGGAGGATTTTGATATTTGATTGATGTTTTAGACTAGCTATACTTTTATTTTTTGTTCATTCTTAATGACTTGATCATGTTTGGAACTATTAGAACTTGATTATTATTGGATGTTTTTAACATTTTTCTATTTTTACCATTTAGTATTAGTCTTTTAAGGCTTTGACATTTTATGTGACTATACTTACTATATAAATTTATTCTCTATATATTATTTATTTATTTATTGATTCATTGCACCTCACTTCACTCAAGTCTTGCCTTTTTGTCGCCTCTCACCTCGAGGTGATCAAGGGGCTTGTCGCCTTGAGGTGTGCCTTGACTTCGAAAACACTGGTTGAGATGCTTTCGTAGCGTCTCAACGTTACCCCCTCGTGAATTCTAGGTTAATTTGCTTTATCTCTTCATTTGGTTACTCAAATTAGGTCAAAATAGCTCATTTTCACCTCGAATATTCTAAAACGCTATGGTTTGCTTCTAATTGCCCGATCTCTACAAAATAGACAAATAAGAACGTGAAAGTAATGAAACTAGTACTAAATAAGGCCTACAAATAGCACATTTTAGGTGCTATCTGATGCGAGCTCGTCGAGGGCTCGTCAAATTACAATTTATAAACCGATCCTAGGCTACTTGTAGCATTGAGTGGATCGGGTCGATCTCAGGGAACCGAATATTAATTTCTCAAGTTAAATGTGCAAAGGAGAAAATAAATAAAAATGGGAGTTTTGAGTTTTTGCAAATAAAATAAAATATAAGAAAATAAAAATAAAGATAAATCAAATCATACCAAATTCCAATTCAAAGACATAGTTTTATCCAATTGCAAAATTGATCATAGGCACACAAAATGTTTTAGCTTAATTATGCAAGCACTTAGTCAACTTATTAGGAAACTCCAAAAAGTAACAAATTCCTTAAAGTCATTAACTCTAACAAACATCAAAGTTAATGCTCATTACCTAAACAATTTTGACGAAACTGTTCCGAATTATTTAGATAAAAACATTAAATGCTTTGGAAAGACTAAGACAACAAGTTAGATAAGATAACTTTAAGGTTAAAATACCATTTTGGTCCCTGTACTTTGAACTTTATTCCATTTTGGTCTTTGTACTTTCCAATGTCCAATTTTAGTCCATGTACTTTCAATAAAGCTTAAAATTGGTCCCTACTATTAATTTATGGTTAGCTTTTCTTAAAAAAAGTTAGTCTCTATCAGCTTTTCTTCTAAAATTTTTGAAAATATGTTCACATAGTGTCTTTTCTTGTATTAAAATTATTATGATTATTTAACCAATTTTAATAAAAATTAACTTCAAACTTGTCATAGGGACCAATTTTAAGCTTTATTGAAAGTATATGGACTAAAATTGGACATTTGAAAGTACAAGGACCAAAATGGAATAGAGTCCAAAATACAGGGACCAAAATGGTATTTTAACCTAACTTTAATCTAATCAAGATGCTACTTTAATTCATAGAATTAAACATGCAAGCTATGCAATTATGGAAACCCATAAAACACCCATATAATAATCCTAGCGCTACAAGGTTCAATCAACATGAAAATTACGGATCATGCATCATGACTAGCAATCAAACATATAAAGCGATCGATGCATCAATTCAATAAAAAAATACATGCTCATAAAATAAACATAAGAATCAAAGAATACTTGCAATTATAAGAAAACTAGATTAAAGTTCAAGCCTCACAACATTGCAATTGGCTACACCGACCTATGAATTGGAACACTTACCTTAGCCGCTCATCGTGATGACGTAGCCAAGGTTCTTCATTGGTTCGATTTGGTACAATAATTGTCTACGAAAAAAAGGGAAAAGGGGTTCTAAAAAAACTCTCTAAAAACGTGTAGGCCCAGGGCCAAAAAATGGATGCTAACCCTAAAGTGAAAAATTGTTTAAATAAGGTAAGGCAACGTCTAAACGCTTGGGATAGCGTCGAGACGCTACCTTCACAAATAAGGAACAAATCTTGCGAAATCTGGGTAGCGTCTCGACTCTGCCAGCGTCGAGGGTAGCCTCTTCGCAGCGTCGATGGTAGCCTCTCCGCAACGTCGAGGGTAGCCTCTCCGCAACGTTGAGTGAGCCTTGCTTCTTCAAATTTCCAGCGTCTAACGCTTGGAATAGCATCTAGACGCTATTCCTGTGGATCTTCAAGCTTAATCAAGTTGTGCAGTGGCATCTTGACGCCCAAAACAGCGTCTAGATGCTCTGCACTCAGCTCCCTTGACTTGGATGGCATATCTTCTTAGTACGAATGCTCAAAATAGATCCAATTAGCTTCCTTTAAAGCCTGATTTATCAAAAGTTTTCCAAACGACTTTAAATTGCTCAATCCCTACAAAATAGACAAATAAATGCGTGAAGGCAACTAAACTTGATACGAAACTCCCAGGAAATTAGATCTAACAACCTTGCCAATAAAAAACACCTTTAGATCTAAGACCCAAAAACCCCAAATCAAGATGATTTCATCCCAAGGAAGAAGATAGAAATGGATTTACCTTGATGATCAGTATCAAGAGTCGAAAACTCATTTCTAAACTCAAGATTCGAATCACTCCACAAGTAGTTTGATCAACGCTACTTGAATGATCCTAGCATGCAAATCTAAACACAAGATATGCAAAGAAAGTTGGTCATGGCCTTTAGGCTCAAAAGACTCAATTTCATTGAAACATCATCAAAGTTGTGTTTTTACAAGCAATACAAATCCCTTTTTATAGGCAAGGAATGTACATTAACACCTCCCCAACTACCTCATTTAATGAGTTTCCCAACCACCTCATTTAATGAACTTCCCAACCACCTCATTTAAGGAACTCCCCAACTACCAAATTAAATGGATTCTAGGATTTGGTTGGACTTTTAATGAATACAAAATGGAAACTAAATTTGCATATTAATACCATAAATAATTAGTTTTCATGATAATGGCTTGATCTCCATGATCCTTATCATTCTCCCCTTCTTCGAGAAGATTCGTCCTCGAATCTAAAGGATCTCCTTGCAAAGCAGATTTGTAGTCATCATCTCGAGCTCGTTCTAACACTTGGATTGCAACATGTTCTCTTGGATCATATGTGATCTTTTTTTGTAGATTAATCTTCTTTTCACATTCACTCGTTTCTTTTTCTCCATAATTGCTTTTCTCACCTTCACTAGAATTCTTCTCTTTTTCTTTCAAATTCTTTTCTTGTTTGTTTTTCCCACTCAAAATATTTTTACCCTCTTTCTCATTTTTCTTGGCCTCTACTCTCATTTTTTCTATTTTGTTATTCTCCTCACTTTTTACAAATTTGTCAAGAGATTTTGTCTTCACATCATTCTCAACAAATACTTCAAGTATCTCTTTGTCTTCTATTATCTCACCATTTGTCTCTTTCTCTTTTGAATTTTGATGATCACCTTCAATTTGAATTTGTTGGTCATCCTCTTGAGGCATTGGACAATCTTCACCATTTTGATTGGATTGTGCAACTTGACCCTTCATGGCTTGGTCTATCAAAGTCATTTCTGTATTTAATTCAACCACCTGATTTATGGATTGCGGCAACTCATCCAAATTATTTCAAAAATTCTTCCAAAATGGATCATCATGGACGTGGTTCTCACAACGTCTTTGTGCTTGATGAAACATGGATTTGGTTGAACTCCTTCTTTGATACATGCTTTAGATTTCACCAAGAACACTCAAGAACATAAAAACTGGAAATTGACTAGTTTTGCACTTTTTGACACTTCTTTTTTTTAATATTTGGACATAATGTAAAGGAGAGATAGATGTAATAAATGATTTAAACAATAGAAGATTGAGAAAAATCAATATTACAGAATTGATCCTAAAAAAAAATTAGACAGACTTTTAGATATGAAATTAGCTATCGGGTTTGCAGTTTTCTTTTGGCATCTTTTCAAAATATGAATATTGCACCCTAAAGCAAGCTGATTTTGAAGACCTCAAAGAAGAGAGAATTGTAGATCAGACATAGATCTAAATACTTGTAGAAGACGTTAAAATGAAATAAGGAAAGAAAATGATATTTTGTTTGAGTTTTATATGAATGGCAGAATGTGGCAAGATTAACAAAAACAACAAAATTTCAGAATGAAAATGAAGGATAAGAACAGAAACAATGGAAACATATATCCGATCTAGAGCCTAAAGCTCTGATACCAAATGATACGAAACTCCCAGGAAATTAGATCTAACAACCTTGTTGAGGAACAACACCTTTAGATATAAAACCCAAAAACTCCCAAATCTAGATGAAATCAAAGATGCCAAAGATGCCAAAGATTCTGATGCCAAAATGTTAAGTAATCTTTGATAATTGGTTCTAACAACCTTGCTAAGAAACAAGACCTCTAGAACTCAACCTCAAACACCCCAAAATGAATTTTGAAAATCAACTCAAGGAAAGTAAGAACCGGATCACCTTGTTGATCAAATATCTCAAGGCAAGAAAACATGTTTGAGATTCGAATCACTCCACAAGCAAGATTGATCAATTCAAGCTTGAATGATTCTAAGCATGCAACCTAAACTACATAGAATTGCAAAGAAATATAGCTCTAGGCTAAAAGAAAGCACAAATGCTCTTTTTACTACATTTTCCAAGTTCTCCCTTTTTACAAGCAATACAACTTCCTTTTATAGGCAAGGAATTCTTGTACATTAACAACCCCCCCAACTACCTCATTTAATGAGTTTCCCAACCACCTCATTTAATGAACTTCCCAACCACCTCATTTAAGGAACTCCCCAACTACCAAATTAAATGGATTCTAGGATTTGGTTGGACTTTTAATGAATACAAAATGGAAACTAAATTTGCATATTAATACCATAAATAATTAGTTTTCATGATAATGGCTTGATCTCCATGATCCTTATCAAAACTAGCATGAAATAAGTTTATAAAGTAGCACTTTTACAGTGCTATTAAAATACCCCCAACATAAATCTTGCTAGTCCTCGAGCAAGGTAGAACTAAACAATCTTATGACTTATTAGTTGCATATCAATGGCTCTAATCTCAATGCTTTAGGCAACTAAAACATTTGCACAAACACATTGAATCAATGAGAATTTTAAATCTAATCCCTTCATCCCTTATGTGTGTGTGTGTATAGCTCCCTTTATCTAAGTCTTTATAAGCCCGAGTAGGTTTTATTTGATCCTCAACTCGTTTTCCTTCTACTTCTGACTTTAAGACCAATTCTCAAGCTTCCCTACACTCAAAAGGATAACAGGAAACTAAGGTGCTCTAGAGTAGGCCTACCCCCAAACTTAGATTTTTGCTTATTTTGATGAGTGCTAGCTTTCACACATCCACTTTAGGGACCCTTATCCAGAACACTTGCTCGATGGATGGTCTGACTGATCATAGTAGAGGTAGCTCTTTTTTCCCTTAAACTTTCAAAAACATGCAATCATTGTTTTTTTCTTTACTCGAGTTTTCATTTTATCACAGTAATAAAGGCAAATAAAACTTGCAATATTCCTAAGTTTCACATTACTCAACATCATGCAAATAGACTCTTAAACTAGTTCCTAAAATATTTCGAGGTGACAACAAGAATCTAGACCAAATAACCTAATCTTAAGCCTTCAAAACCATAGACAAGAGGGCTAAGTGCTCAAAAAGTATAAGGGAATCAAAAGGAAAATTTTAAAATAGGCTTAAATCAAGCATGCATCTTCAAGTTTCAACCATTTCAAATGGAATTATCTAAAGCACCTCCTAGATTGTCATAATCACCTAATATGCAACTAACTCATCATGCAATTTAAGCTCAAATTTTTTTAAAATTAATGCTCATTGCTCAACATGCTCATGAATAACCCTAAACATGCAAATCTAACGTTCTCCACCTCCAACCTTAATTGATACATTGTCTCCAATGTATCACTCAACAGAGTTACACAAACAAAAAGCAAGAGGAACAGAAAAACTCTCCTAGTTTTTGGATGGCTTGTAGGTGGTGGTGCATCTTTATCCTCAATTTTCCCTCCCAAGTGCAGCACCTACAAAAGAAAAAAAATTAAACTAAGAAAAGTAAATAAATAACTGAAAGGAAAACAAATAAAACAATTAAAGCACTTGGGTTTCCTCCCAAGAAGCATAAATTTTTAACGTCGTTATGCTCGATATCGTAAGTGTCAACGCACATAAAATTCTTCTACTTTCTTCTGTCTCTTCTTGCTTGAATCAATGTAATCTTCCAAGTTTAGAAGGCTTTCCTGTCTCTCCAGGGTACCAGACAAATTATTATTTTTGTTGTTTTTTATATAAGGAATTAAAGGCAAAAAGTAAGACTCAACTAACTCAACAGACTCCAAAGAAACAAAAGACTTTAAGGACCCATGAGAGTAAAGAGAAGGCAATTCAAAATTAAGAGGAATGTAAGAGAATAGAACATGTGAAGGATTTTTAGCCCCCAACTCTATCACATGAATCTCTCTTTGGGTGTAAGCTCATGTTCTTTCCTTCTCTTACAAACCTAGACCTCATATGACACAAAATTCTCGAGCTCATCATCATTGTCATCCATGTACATTGTGGCTTCAGCTTCAGTAGTCTTAATTAATCGTTGCTCTTGTTGACTCTCCAATCTCCTCACTGAATCAGCCAACTGGGTGATTTAGGCACCCAAGCTTCAGATCCCAACTCGAGTCTCCTCTTGAAATTGTAGTTTTTATTGCTGAAACTGAAGAGTATTATTGCACTGTAAAAGTGCTACTTTATAAACTTACTCAAATCAAATCTTGGTTTATCAACACACTAGAAAATCAGGATTTTTCAAAGAAAGCACAGCAAGAATTCCAGAAAAATAAGTCTGCCTTGCTTGCTTCCCTTACTCAAACAGCCACAGAAGCTGATCTTCAAAGAGTTCTCCTCCAGAACTCAAACTCAAACAGATCGTCATCTCCACCACTTTCCATCATTGATGAACACGATGACGACATCAATCTTAGTGATCCTTAATCACTGTATAGACCGAGAAGTCGTTAAACTATAACTTTACTTAAATTATATAGACCGGAATAGTCTTTAAACTACCAAGAGACCGAAAAGTCATTAAACTACGAATTTACTAAAAAAAAAATACTCAAGTTAATATCTGCAAGCAGATATCTTTCTTCAAATGGAGTTCCTTCTCCTAAAAGGACGGTATGGTTCCCGTTGAACTAAAAAATAAAAAAATAAAAAATAAAATAAAATAAAATAAAATTCCGTAGATGTATATTCTTCATCTGTACATTTTATTTCCTTGTAAATTCTTATATTAGTACAGTTTCGAAGAAATCCATGTATATTCCGAACCGATTTCTTCAATAATTACATGCTTTGCACAACAAAAGATACACGAAGAAACATTTCATCCCGATTCGAACTTTCAATCTTGCGGCGCTTTCTTCAAAGGACCTGCTGCGGAGGACCTGCTGCGGAGGACCGTTGCGGCCATTTGGTGTTCCAGGCAGTATTGTAAGTCCGTTGGTAAGCCATGGCCTTGCCTCCTTGCCTCCTTGCCTAAGAAGAAAACAATACAAGAATGCAAGATTCGCTTCATGGAAGAATCGACAAAGAACTTTATTAAAGTTATTTTTCAAATATCTTTAATAAGCGGGGAGTATAGCATGTGCAAAGCTTCTACAACACGTCTCCACATCCATCTTCACATCACTTGCCATCCATCTTGACATCACTTGCCACCATCCGACAACACTCTTTCTTTTTCAACTTTACTTTTTCCTTTTTTCAACCTTGTAATAAATACATTAGACTTTTATGTTTTTAGATAGATTTAAAGTTTACGCACGTTTAAGTTTAGGTTTGTTTTTATTATTTTCCTTTTTCAAAGTTAGGTTAAAGTTAGGTTTTACTTTTTGACTTTTTTTTAGACTTTTGAGACAAGGTATTTATTACCTTTTGTCTTTTAGTATTTTATTTTCAAAGATAGGTTTCAAAGGTATTTATTACCTTGACCTTTGTAATCAAAAGGAACGATGATTGAGATAAGGGTTTGTCTTATCCTCTCATCCAAATCCGTTACTCAATTAGTTTCAAGTTCAGTTTGGAGTCCGGGCTCTATAAAAGAGTTCCAACTTGTATTCAATAGGCAGAAGCGGATAATCTAGCAAAAGAGAAGAAGTACAAATCTCTCTAAGCTATCTATTCGCAAAACACTTGTATTCTGCAAAGATCCTAATTCTCCTATCCTTTTAGCAATCTGAGCATAGATTGTGGAATTTGGGAGCAATTGGTATCAGAGCCATACTCATTATTCAATAAACACTCCAATCTTTGAAGCAATTTCCTTTGTTTCAAATTTTTGCGTTTCTTTGATTTAATTTGTTAAATCTTTTTAAACTTTAGAGTTAAAATTAGTATTGATTAAATTCAATACGATTCTTCTCAAGTTTCTCTCTGTGGTCGTTCCGTCAACCCTTCCGTCAGTAGGCGTTGGTAAGCGCAAGGTGTTCCAGGCAGCAAGGCGTAAGACCGTTGGTAAGCCGCGTGTTCCAGTCTACAGTTGGGTAGTTCGTGGAGAGAGAAACGTTTGAAGGATTTTATTGTTCTTAAACAATATTATTTTTACCTTTAATCTTTAATTTGATTTTATGAATTATGTCTAAGTTACTCAAATCTTTGTTACCAAGAAAATTACTCAAAGGAGAAAGTTCTTCTTCATCTACTCAATTGGCTCAATCTACTCAAGAAGATGATGCTCATAAAGCAGAGTCAAATGCTGACGAACTCGCCAACACTACAAATGAATTACTCCAGATAGCTAAAGTGGAACAACAATTAGCTAACTGGAGTATTCCAAAATTAGACCCAACAACGGTCTATTACAAATCTACCTTCAATTTTACTCAAGAATGGGGAGTAAAGATTGTTGAAGACAAGATTGCTGTCCACAACAATCCTGAGTCTCTGAATCTCCTCACCAGGAATCAAATCCTTTCACACAGAGAGGATTACTCATATATGCATCTTGGATTAGTCCAGGTTGCTATCAAGCCGCTGTTCAGAACCGGCCTTAATACTCCTATCCTTCTCACCTTGAGGGATAAGAGATTTCTACGGTTTCAAGACTCTCTTTTAGAGATGGTTGAAACCAACTTGGAAAGCGGATCGACATACTTCAACTGTTATCCATGCTATCCGCTATCTCTTCAAGATCCCAGAATTTTAAATTCTTTAATTCTGGATGTATATTTCAAAGATCTGAATATGCAACCAGATGCTCATGCATTCGTTGTTATATTCAGGTTATGTTATCGCCTAATGAAGACAGAGATAGCTCCAAGAGCCTTAAGGGGCTCTCCAAAAGGCAAAACCATACTCCTTGAAGCTAATGTTGCGAGATCTAATATTCAGGTCCCAAAAACATTACATTGGTCAGACATAACTCGGAATTCTCATTGGATACTCGAACGAGCTATCGCTCCAGCAGTACCACCTCCGAAGTCTGCCACTCAACTAGTTGATCATCCAGATGGAACTGTTGAAATAAGTTTCACCCAAGAAACTCCATCAGTTTCAAAGGTCTCAACATTTGCTCCATCCAGGCAAAGTGCCTCGGATTTTGAAGGAGAAGCTTCATCCTCCAGAAGCTTCGAACCTCAAGAACCATTGAGAAGATCTTTATCTGCAAAGATTAACTCAGTGGACTTTGCTCCTCGCATACCAGAAACAACATATGTGAGGACAAATTCTCCTACTCAATCAGATATGGATGTCAGAAGCCAATTTAATGAGCTCAACGTTATATCTGAAGAATTCAAGGTAAACATGAAATTCTTGAAAGAGGATTTCATGGACTTGAAGTGGAAAATGCCTAGAAAGTTTTTCTTCAAGGCATATAACAAGGAAGAAAGAGAAGAATTCAAAGCTACGTGGATCTCTACCATGGAAGCCCTTGAACAAAATATTCCTTTCTTTCAATGGTTCGCCAGCCGAGAAAATTATGATGAGCAGGTGGACGTTATAAAAGAAACTCTCTGGAAGACTCAAGAAGGAGAAGTTTCTAGTACTCATCCACCCATGGAACATATTGAATTCAGAAATTCCAAGGGAAATCTAGTTGTTGCCTCTCCATTCAAGCAACTGTCTATGGAAGAGGAAAACAAAAACCCCTCTAAAGGAATACGAGGAGTTTTTGATCAAAACAACTTCACAAACAAGATGCTATCCACCATGGCAGAGCAAATGGATCGTATTGAGGAGAAGGTTTTCACTCCTCCAAAGATTCAAAAGCCTCTAAGGATAGGATCATCTGGAATCCCAATAATTGAAGATACTCTTTCAAACTTTGGAAGGATTCCAGGAGGGTCAGTTCCATTATTAAAAAGCAAAGAAGAGATCTTGCTTGAATCAATTCAACAAGAGCTCAACAGGCTTAATGGAAAGTCTCCCCAAATCAACGTACTCAATGATAACGAGATAGCTGATATAATTGCAGAAATGCAGCAAGCAACAATCTCAGAAGAAGAGCCTAGAGAGTTAAATAGAATCTCTATGCATTCAAAAAGTAACCCAAGGACTTATTATCCAAGGGCTACTCACCCAGATCTGAGGATAGAAGACCGAAATCATGTTATTGCCAGTTCATTTGATGGGTCATCCATTTATGAATGGAATATTGACGGTCTTTCTCAATATTTGATCATGAATGTCGTCCAAGAAATGTTTGTTGCTAACGCAGCATACACTTCAAAAGGCGCAACTGATCATCAAATCGCCAAGCTTCTTGTTGCTGGATTTACAGGCATTCTAAGAGGATGGTGGCAAAATACCTTTTCTGATGAAGAAAGGAATCAAATTCTTACTCATAGATCTTCTATTGAAGAACCAGATACCTCAAGAACAGTAAGAGAAGTTGGAGAATCTTCTTCTACTACTCAAAGTAGAACTGGCGTCACGGCTGCAGTTCTTTCTTCAGCACTCGCAGCTACATCACCCACAAGAAGAGGGTATAAAGATGATGCCGTAACCACTCTCTGCTTTAGCATAATCAAAGCCTTTGTTGGAGACAACAATGATTATGTTAATCAAGCAGGAGAATACCTTCAAAGACTAACTTGTCCAAAGCTTCAAGACTTTGAATGGTATAAACAGACTTTCTTAACAGAGGTCTACAAAAGAACGGATGCCCATAGCCTGTTCTGGAAAGAAAGATTTATAGTCGGATTACCAAAAATATTTGGCTCCGAACTACTACTCCATCTCCGAGAATTTTACAAAGGAGAAATTCCATGGAGCTCAGTCACTTATGGCGAGCTTTGTCATTTCGTCATCAGCCAAGCAGGAAAGCAATGCCTTGAAGCTGCTCGGCATGAAAAGTAAAACAAGTCCAAAGAAAGGAAACAAGAATTTGGGCAGTTTTGCAAAATGTATTACTATCATCCTGAAGCTCCGTCTGTCAGGAAGAAGAAGAGGCTTAATCAAGCCAAAGTTCATTACTCAAATTATTGGCAAAGATCCAAGATTAGCAGACCATATGCTAAGGGTCCTTACCGAAAAATTCAATATAGCAGAAAAAATCCTACTGTTAGTAGAAATTTTTCAAGAAAACCTTCTTCAAAAGTCCAGTGCTATAAATGCAGAGGATTTGGGCATTATGCTCCAAAATGTTCAATGAAGAAGAGAATCAATGAACTTAGTATCGACAACGATATTAAGAATGAACTACTTCAAATAGTACGAACAGATTCTGAGGATTCCATTTATGAAGATTCAGAATAAGATCAAGTACTACAACTCCTGGAAGAATCTGAAACAGATATTTCCGAAGGAGATTTACCTCATGAACCTGACTGCAAAGGAGGGAGATTTTACGGTTGTTTTAACTGCATAAATGTCCTAACTAAGGATCAGGAATTACTATTTGAGGCGGCTGAACAAATTGCAGATGCCAACCTCAAAAAGAATATACTCATTCGCCTGAAGGAATCTCTTTAGAAAGAAAAGGATTATGCTTCGGATGATACTCATTATCCGAACATCGAAGATGTCTTTTCCCTTTTCAAGAAGGAAAGACAAGAAATCAAAGCTTCAGATTTGAAGGCTGAAATCAATAAACTCAAGGAAGAGATTAAAAAGCTTCGCCTTGATTATCAAAAGGACATAGCACAATTGTCCATCGAAGTTGCTATGATTAAATCAAATCAAGCAACTACCTCAACAGCACAGGCGGATGGAGAACTTTCAGAATCTTCGGCGGAAGAAGAACAGTTCTTATCTACCTTGCAAAAAGTCCAGTATCAGAAATGGTATGTTAAGGTATCATTATAGGTACAAGACTTTTCAATTAATGCAATTGCTCTAGTTGACTCAGGAGCAGATCAGAATTGCATTCATGAAGGCATTATTCCTTCAAGGTATTTCGAGAAGATAATGGAAACCTTGAGAGGGGCAAATAATCAGCCTTTATTCATCAGGCACAAGCTTCCAGAAGTGCACATATGCAACAACGAAGTTTGCTTTGTGACCTCATTCTTATTAGTCAAAAACCTAAATCAAGCAGTGATTTTAGGTACGCCGTTTATTACTCAATTATATCCATTACAGGTAACAGATGATGGAATCTGTTCAACAAACTTGGATAAAGAAATTATATTCAAATTTATCGACCCATTAAGAGAAAGTAATCTTAATGTTGTTGATAAGATCAACCTCAAGAAGAAACAGATTGACTATCTGAAAGAAGAAGTCAGCTTCAAGAAAATTGAAGAACAACTTCAACTACCTGGAATCCAGAGACGAATCCAGATAATTCAAAAGCAAATTGAACAACAAATTTGCTCCACTCATCCAGATGCCTTCTGGTCGAGAAAAAAACATATGGTGACTTTACCATATGAAAAAGATTTCAAAGAATCGAATATTCCCACAAAGGCACGGCCAATCCAGATGAATTCTGAATTATTAAGCCACTGCCGAAAGGAGATCGAAGAATTACTCAAAAGAAAGCTGATAAGGCCATCCAAAAGCCCATGGTCATGTGCTGCTTTCTATGTCAATAACCAAGCCGAGAAAGAACGAGGTGTCCCGAGGCTGGTAATCAACTATAAACCCTTAAACAAGGTTTTGGAATGGATAAGGTATCCAATTCCCAACAAAAATGATTTACTCAAACGAATTTCCAATGCGAAATTATATTCAAAGTTCGATATGAAATCTGGATTTTGGCAAATACAGATTGCCGAACAAGATAGGTACAAAATAGCATTTAATGTACCTTTTGGTCAATACGAATGGAACATTATGCCCTTCGGGTTAAAAAATGCTCCATCCGAATTCCAAAAGATCATGAATGATATTTTGGAACCTATTCAAGAATTTTCCATTATCTATATTGATGATGTTTTAATCTTTTCATCAAATATATATCAACATTTTAGCCATTTAAAAAGCTTTATTCAAACTATAAAGCATAATGGTTTAGTAGTTTCAGCCAAAAAGCTAAAACTTTTTCAAACAAATATAAGATTTCTTGGTTTTGATATCCATCTAGGATTATTAAAACCTATTCAAAGATCAAAGAGTTAGTCAAAAGTATTCCCTGCTTAAGTCTTATCGACGAAAAAGCAGACCTTATCGTTGAAACAGATGCGTCTGACATTGGATATGGAGGAATCCTTAAACAATGTCTCGATAAGAAGGAATCAATAGTACGTTTCCACTCCGGAGTGTGGAACAGTACACAGCAAAATTACTCAACAGTGAAAAAAGAAATTCTGGCTATAGTTTTATGCATCCAGAAATTTCAGGGTGATTTAATCAATAAATCGTTTATAATAAAAACCGATTCTCAAAGTTCTAAATTCATTTTAGAAAAAGATGTAAAAAATTTGGTTTCAAAACAGATTTTTGCCCGTTGGCAAGCAATATTATCATGTTTTGATTTTTAAATTTTGTCTATAAAAGGGTCTCAAAACCCTCTTGCAGATTATCTTTCGAGAGAACATCTCTCAAAGAACACTCTCTCCCTGAGAAAATTTCTCTCTCTAGAGAGCCTTCCTCTTCTCAAAAATTCTGAAAGAAAGTTAGTATGCTCTGAGGTTGCAGCTTCGTCTGATCTTCCTCATCAGAAAACTTAATTTCATATTCAAGTTTCCATCTTCAAAAAACTCATCATGAGTTCAAGAAAAGGAAAAGGAATTGTTTCCTCTTCCACTTCAAAGGGAAAGGCTACCGCCTCTTCCTCAAATACTCAAAGATCTACTCCAGTTCGTATCGAGGACTTTGCTCTTCCCGATACTTCCTTTTCTCCAGTACGAACACGTGCTCAACGTCGTTCTGCCTCAATCAGGATACAGGAGCCTTCTGCTCCACCAGCTACTCCATCTGTTGCAGGTTCTTCAACCTACAACTCTGTTGTGTCCCCACAGACACGTTTTACTCCAAAACCTGAAATTTCAGGATATTTCCAAAAAGCTCATGTAATCACTGAGATCCCGATCGAACCAGAATGGAACTCTGAAAGCTTTGCTGAGCTAACTTCCCACGTTTATCCGAGTGATTGTTGTTTCATGCCGGAAATCCTTTCAATCAAAAACACGGCAGTTTTATGAATTGATTCTTATTGATTCAAAATCTACTGAAATTACTCATATACCGGACAGGAATAACCCTTCCGTAATTTCTTACTCAAAACTCAAAATCTTCCGAGTCATTACTCCTCAAAGGTGGAACCAAAAAATCTATACCGAGAAACGCTTCTCAATTCGGTATGATCCACCATCTTACTCATATAGAGACTATGTAAGAGCATGGACAACCGAAAAATAGCATGAAATAAGTTTATAAAGTAGCACTTTTACAGTGCAATCACTATCACCTTTTGATACGATGAACACTTGTGTACTCACACAATTTAAAGCATAGAATTGTATAAACGTAACCTTGCTTCCTCTTTTATGATTCTAAGTAGTGAAGAATCAAATGTTGATCCATGTATGTCTAATGAAACTAGAAAGAAGAACTCAGAACTTGTTTTGTAAGAACATAGCTTGTACGATAATTTTAATGTTGGTTGGCCTGGTAAAGAAAGAGAAACTAAATGAGAGGTGTTTTAAAGTTGAGCCTATCATACTTTCTAAGCACTACGTTCTTGAATTATTGCGACCAAATGAGTGTTTTCTGATGGATGATCTTAAACAATTAGTCTTTCTTTAGAACTTTTATAGGAAATTGAAGCACTCTTTAAGAAGCTAGATGCTTGGAGTTAGAGACACCTTTAGAGAAAAAAAAGCACTTATGCAAGTGTTGCGATGATAACACATCGAAGTGCACAAGTTTTATCATCCCATGATTAAAAGAGTACTCTTCAAGATAAATTGACTATTAACGCCTCTTAAAGCTAGTATTTTTGTTTTTGTAGGTTAAAAATAAGATCCAAGAACGAATCCTACAAAACTTGGAGGGGATGATAAGAACACAAAAAACACCAAAGAGATGGGATGACCTGAAGATTTCTCTTGAAGACCAATAAAATAATTATGGATTTTAGATCTAGACTTTATTTTGTTGACTTTGTAACTTTGTTGACTTTGATTTATTGACTTTTGACTTTACTTGTTGGGCTGACCGCACTCCCCTCCCTTAGCCTCAAAATTTATTTTAAATATTTTATTAGCTTTAAGTTTACTTAGTTTAGAACTTAACAATGTTTAGCTTAGCTATGTGTTTTAAGATTTTCTTGTTGAACATATATAAGCCTACTTTTCTTTCATTCGAAAAGGTTGGTGAATCATGTAGATTTTGAATGAAACTTTGATAAGTGAGAGTATTATTTTTTCGAACTATGAGTCTCATCCTTTTACAAAATTCATAAATTATGTTCCAAGCCTAGAAACAAATAAATTGGATTGATCACCGAACTTGAGGATTGTTTCAAACCCTCAAGTAAGGAACTAGTTCTCCTTAATTATAACTTGGTACTAATAATCAAAAGTAGCTCCTCCTTGACATTTTAATTTCTTTGAGTTTGTGCATGAGTGATCCTTATCTTGTGTGTGTGTTATGAGTCATATAACCAAAGGTGTCCAAGGTGATTCAAGAGAGTTCGTATCACACTGATTGGGTACAAACTATATCATCTATGGAGGTTCAATCTTACACTAAACCCACCTTGCACCACCATGGAATTTGGAAATGTTTTACAAGTATCATGTTCATCATATCAAGAGCAACTTTGTCGAGTAAGGCCTTGCACCACTACTTACTTGTCAACTATCATCTGTTGGGATTCAACCTCAGATAAAACCTGCTTAGGCACTAGAGTCGGTTGACACAGTTGTTTCAAAATGAGTTAATTGTCAACTATGGCCAAACTACTACTATATTAATAAGTTTTTAGGATCATACGTGTTTTATGATATTAAGAATCATGTTGTGTGTATATGCATTTATGACCTATTAGTAAGGCTACTTACGAAGTATTTTTAATACTTACCCCTTTCCTATATTTTACCTAATTTATAGTGAGGAAGTACAATGCAAGTGACTAAACATCACAAGTTGTGCCCTAGGTTTCACTTCCATATTAGTGACTAAATATCACAAGTTTGTTTATTATTTTTTATATTTTATTGATACTTTCTATTGAAATCTCCAATAATTTTTTTAAATTATTTTATAAATTAAGTCAATCACTGATTAATCTACATATTAATTAACCATTATGTAGACTTTAATAATGTTGATCCTTATATTTTATTTTAACCGAAATATTTATTAATCATAATCACATCTATTGCTAATTAATCTAAATACTAATCAATTGTAAACATGGTGATCATTGATTTACTATCTTCTAATTTTTTTTTCTATTTTTATACTGTTTTACTTTTTTATTTCGTAATATTTTATCTAATTATGTTACATTCATAACATGGGGTATAATTTAAATTTTAAAACATTTCATAGAAAATTTTAGATGAACTACATATACGAGGAACAATTTTAATAATTTAGTCATTAATTTTTTGTTAAGAGGTGTACTATGTTTTCTAAATAAGTTATCAACCATATAAATACCAAAGTAAATTGAGGATTAAGAATTCATAATTTAAGGCGTAGGCAAACTAAGAAAGCAATAAAAACAATTTTAATATTAATAATGTCTATACAAAAGGAAATACGGTACAAAAGAGAGAAAAATAGGAAGAAGAAATAGAATCCTCTTTGGCAAAACCTCGAAGTTATTGGGACTTTCTTCAACAATGGTCTCTAATTTTGGAGAACTTGAATACCTTTTGCATGATACGATAGTTGCTGGTGCCACTTCAACCCAATTTTTCATTCTATTCACCATCTCTATTTTTACTCTTTAATATGGAAAGAAGAGGGCTTGTTTTTGTGTAGTGTTCGTAGGGTTGTAAAGGCCAATAGGCTTTTAGAATGAGAACTACTTGAGGTTAGGAGAGAGGAAGATGAACTTCTATATATATAGTTTAAACGTCGATGATTGTAATGGTTAAAAAAGGATTCTAATCCCGTTGGCAAGGTTCCAAAATGAAGGGTGGAAAAAAGTTCAAATGAGAGAAACATTTGGAGGAAT
This sequence comes from Trichosanthes truncata, assembly GCA_033996785.1. NCBI lineage: Eukaryota > Viridiplantae > Streptophyta > Magnoliopsida > Cucurbitales > Cucurbitaceae > Trichosanthes > Trichosanthes truncata. The sequence goes on along the minus strand of JAWPNB010000004.1, from coordinate 26,023,992 downwards.
TGAAAAAATAATTGGAGCCATTTGAAAGTCAATTTTAGAACTCACAAAAAATAGGAGCTATATATATGGTAAACTATTTATAAAATAATCTTTTGTTTTTTTGTTTTAAAGTTTCTTTAAGGTACTTGTTAAAAATGATTTTTAACATTACGTTTCCAACTTCCAATTTAGGCATGTGTCTCTAACAAGTGACCTTATTGAATGGATTACCCAAGTCATTATCACCTCTATTAATCAAAGAACATGACCTTACAAGAGATGTTTAATAGTTCACTCGAGATTGAGTCACAGATGATCATTGTCTTTATATTTCTTTGTCCTAGTATATTTATGAAGGAAAAAAATGCCACTGTCCAATCTAATTCAAACTCACTATTAAAGGGGCGTTTGGGGTGCTGAGTGGAGTTATTAAGTCTTAAATTGTTTAGTTTGTAGAGTTATTTAGTTTGTAGAGTTAAATAATATGTGTTTGGGTGTTGAGTTATTTAGTATGGGTTAATAAAGTCCGTATTTGGGGTGCAGAGTTGTTTACCATGGAATTATGAAGTCTGTGTTTATGCCGACTATTTTTCCTTTACATTTTTTGTTATACTATACAATTAGAGCTGTATTAGATATCAATTTTTCCCCGTGCAAGCATGTATTCCTCGGAGGTTGAGGTAGAGTGGTGAGCATGAGTCCAGAGTGATGAGAGTGATGAAAGTGATGATGATGCTAGCATAGGGGCGATGTCTCTAGAGTGATGAGAGTGATGATGATGCTAGCATAGGGGCAATGTCTTCAGAGTGATGAGTTAGGGGGCGATTCCCCCAGAGCGATGATGCTGCTAGCAAAGGACGACATCCCCAGAGTGATGAGTTAGGGGGCGATTCCCCTAGAGTGGTGAGATAGGAGACATTTTCCCCTAGAGTGTTGAGCGTGAGAGTTGTTCTCCTTCTTTGTATTCCACCAGCCTAGGATACATGACTCGCAGGTATAGCACGTGATAATACCAGAGGGGAGTGAGCCTGAGGTAGGGTGAGTAGGCACGTAGCTAACCAAGGTGAATGTTTGAGACTGAACTGAAGATGTGAGTTAGGGCAATGTTCTCCGTTGTATGATTTTAAGCTTTGGACCCTTAAGTGGGTTACTTACTGAGTATATTTACACTCACATGTGCTACTTTGTTCGTACCTTTTCAGGTGGCACTCATCGGCGAGGTGGGTGACGAGACGACGACTTGACTAGACTATGGGGACGCCACTAGATTTCTTCTAGGCTCTTTTCGTTGTATACTCTTTTGATAGGTTGTTTTCTTGTTAGCTTGTAAATTCGGTTTGTAAGTTGTACTTTTTCCTTCCTTGTATATTCTGGTTTTGAGATGTCTTTTGCATTCATATCTGTGGTTGTGATCTCAACCTATTTTGTGTAGTTTGGTGAGTGTTGAGTGTCCCTTTGAAATATTAGAAGTGTTATATACTTTTCCCAGGTTCTTGATATTTTAGTTTACTTATAGTTACAGCATCATGCTGTCGAAATATCGGGCATGAGCAGGATAACTAGTTGTGCTTCCGCGATAGTTTAGTGCATTCATATTTTAGGATCGTTACAAATTTAAACAACCTGATGTGCAAGTATTTCATCATTGTAATAATCACTAATGAAACACACCCTTAGCATCTTTATAGTTAAACTTTATCTCTATTAATTGTAGCTTCATCTTTTTTTATTTCTTTGTATGTAGGATTTTCAGTGATTTCAAATTCTAATGAATTTTAGATGAACTTTGTTGTTTATTATCATATGAAATTCAATGATATTTTTCTATAAAAAATGGTCTTACCAAAATAGTCATATTTTGCAAGATTTCTTAGAATTTTAAATTAAGTTACTTAACATCAATGTTTAAAATATCGATGTCAATAGAAACATTGATGTATCAATTTTATGGAAATATCGATAAAATATCGATGTCGATGAATAATTCTGAAAAAAATTATAAAACAAAAAATTCAAAAAAATTTATTTATATTAATAAATAAACTTTTTAAATATATTAAAATACTTATTATTAACATGGGAGGGAGGTGGAGAGAGTGTTGGGATTTATTCTCTAAAGCCTCATAATTAATAATTTATTTAATAATTAATAATAAATTTTATTATTTTATTTGCAATATAAAATTATCAATATTATATGAAAAATTCAAGGTTATTAGTGTAATCTTTAACAGCATGTGATTGACATACGAGATCATGTTCAAGAAATAACCTAAGGGTCATAATATATGGATAAAGTTAGGTGCCTTGTCTTGACAACACTATTGATACGACCCACTTTGTAATAGTTACAAATGATTTGATTCAAATTGTTCATGTGGAGACATGTGAGTGGGGGTATCTTATACAATGAGTTTGTATAAGACTGGACCACGAAATATGTACTCTCTTTTTATAAATTCGTTAATTGAGAAGATTAATATTTCATCAGGATGATCATATGCGACTCGATCTTAATCCTGAGTGAGTTATAAACTCATGCCTGTGAGAGCTTGTCTTTTGATTTGCATGGGTGAGAGTGGCTTTTGTAGCTGATTCAATATGCCTACCATTTTGGGGACTTGACCAAATAGGGAGTTGGGAATATAATCTCACAATATGGAATTCACTCCTTCCCATATAAAGTAAGTAGATGAGTAGTTCCTTAAGTGCTGATTTCGGGACTTGAACAATGGGGCCCCACCTTCTCACTGGCTCGAGAGGGACTTAGTTTATAATTAGATTATTATAAACAGATTGTTCATTAAAGGATCAGTGGTACTTAAGGTGCAAGATGTAATTATAGGGGTAAAACGGACTTTTGACCCAACTGTAATTGCGAACAACTCGTGAAGGATCGACTTGCATGTAGTGATTATATCAATGCACACAACTTGTCATACAATGCATAAGAGTGCAACTATAGGTCTGTAGTAGAGTTACCCCAGAGTTAACGAATGAAAATTAATTAATTAAAGAGTTTAATTCATTCATTTTGTATCATTGGAGCTTATAATATGTAGGTTCATAAGGTCTCTTTGCTAGCTCATAGTAACACTAAAAGATTAATTTAGTTGAAAGAAAATTTTGAAATGTTCAAATTAATATTTAATTTGAAGTGTTCAAATTAATATTTAATATATTAGATATATTAAATATATAAGAGAAAAATATATTTATTGGATTTGATACATTAAATATTAAAAATTGAAATCTTCAAATTAATATTTTATCTGAAGTATTCAAATTAATATTTAATATATTAGATATATTAAATATAAAAGAGAAAAATATATTTATTGTATTTGATACATTAAATATTAAAATAATTAATGTATATTAGATACATTAAATAAAGATATTTATAAAATTTGAATAAGATTCAAATAAATAAATATCGTATGAGATTTGAATGAGATTCAAATAAGTATAAGATATAATTTAAAATATTAGATATTAAAATATAATATTTTAATTATGGCAAATATTTGTCGTTGGTCTTTATAAATAGGACCCTTGAGTTGAGCCATCAGAGATAACACACATCTCCTCAATAGAGAATTAGAGAATTCTCTCTAGACCTCTTCCTCTACAATCCTTTGTGGATTCTCTTTCAAGAGGCTCCCATTAGCCTTGGTTCTGTGTTCGAGTCATAGCCAAGAAGACTTTGTGGAGGAGATAAATACTCGCTAGAAATATCTCCATATTTACTCCAAGTAAGTTTGCTCAAGAGTTTTTTTTTAGTTTAATTTTAAATAAAATCAAAGACGATCTAATGTTTGCGCTGCGGAGTGAAATGTTCATTCATTCAGAGAGGAAAAGAGAGGAAGATGGAATTCCTCGATAAATGTGCAGACTTCAATAGTGAATATTGTTGAAGTTTGTGGACTTCAATAGTGAACAATGTTGAAGTTGGTGGATGAAGTTTTTTACCCACTATGTTGTGAAGTATGTGGGCCAAATAGGCCACTCCACCCAACTCTAAGTTGGTGGGCCAAACATTCCTAAACAATTATTCTATACTATTTTTTATTAAAAAGAATAAGTAGATTGTAAGTAATATCTTTGTTGTTTTCAAAAAAAAAAAGTAATATCATTGTATTTTAATTGGTAGGTAAATAATATCTTTTTATTAAATTAGCTTTCCCATTAATTCTAACAAAAAAATAAAGTAATGTTGTTATGCCCAAGTAGAATGGATCATGAGTGAACTAACATCGCATCCAAATGTGACGGATCCTAGACTATATTAGTAGGGTTAAAATATGAATAAACGAATTAATAGTTACTATCTATACCAATAAGGTACACCTTCGTTTTCGGTGTCACTAACCTCAAAATTAATTGTGTTTGGCTTGGAGCAGTCTTACTGTTGGTTTGATTAATAATAGTTTCTATTGTGTGTGTAAACAGTATTAAGAAAAATACTCTATTTATCCGTCATCTAGTCACGAATATATATAGGTACATAAGAGAACCCTAACATAGAGAATGTACAATTACAATAAAGGATAAATATACAAAATAATATTGATAATTCTCATTTATGAGGATTATTTGACCATAAACTAGGTTGTTCTTGTTGTTTTTGTGTGTTTTGTTGTATGACGAGCAAGCTAAAAATAGCGTTTATTGGTTAAATTCATAAAAGCTCGTTGGAATAATTAAACAAAAGAAAGGAGTTGAAAAAAGAATGGAATTTAAACTAATTTGTTATTTTTGTGTAGATTTGGAGCAAAAAGGAAAAATGCAATTGCATTCCGAATAGCATTCCTTCACAAGAGCATGATAGTGAGCAAGCCCAAAAAAGCTAATGGAAATGCAATTGCATTTCTGGAAAATTTTGGTAGATTTGAAAAACATAAATGCAATTGCATTTCTGGAAAATCTGGAAAATCTGAGAATGACGAAAATCACGCAATTTTATGGGATTTTTGCACGATTTTGGGAGATTCTCATCCCAATTTGATTCCTAGAAGTCAGCCCATGGATTGAGGATGATTATATATGGAAACACTAGCCAAAAAGCTTATAAATAGAGGAAGAAAAGATCCAAAACGTGGTCGGATTTTTCTACTGCTCGACCACAGTTCGTAGTTCATGATTTTCTATCATTTTTCCAGCGGTGTTCCTCTGTTTTTGTTCATTGTTTATTCTATAGTTAGCTTCTGTTTTGATCTAGATGTTGTAAGTTGTTAAATTTTAGTTAAACATTGAATCCTTGAATTTCATTCTTCTTTTTGCATGGGTTTTTCTGCTCACCCAATTCCACCATCTGCTGTTTTTTCATTTACTTTGTTGCTGTTTGTTTTTATTTTTCCAGACCCGTGAGCTCCAAGATTAATCCCTCTTCAACAAAAGTTAGAGGAGGTAAAGATTCAATTGCACTGGATGGTGTATTTGTGTCGATTAAAGCAAGGAGAAAACGGGTTTCGTTATTGTTCTTTATGTTAGATTCAGTTTGTTCATTTCAATTCATAGGAACTTAGTTGCTTTCTTTTCTTTTCTTCCTTGTAATTTCCTTTTAAGTTTAAATAGTTGTTGAAGTTTTTGTTAGGCATTGAGTTCAGTAGTTTCTTTAGAAAATCAGTTGGTTATTTGATGCTTGAATTTCTTATTATGTTACTTTATTCCATGAATTACCAACTCTTCAACTTTCTGTTTTCCAACTTGCTGTTTTTCATTCCAATAATTATGAGCTAAGTCTTTCTTTGGGATTCAAGCATGTGAATGCCCTAGAGAAAGGAATAAAAGCCTAATATGTAAGAGCAACCTTGCTTAATCTTATAGCATTGTTTGCTTTTATTGATTGAAATTTTCATTACTAGTTTAGATTGATCACCTAGATTAGTATAAAACAATTTGAGTCTAATTCTGAAAAGGTTAGATAAAAATTAGGTTTTCATAAAAGTAATAAAGGAAAACAGCCTAGACATAGGAATTTGTTTTTGACCCTAGACATAGGGCAAAACCTTTAAAACCAAAATAATTGTGTTTCAAAATTATCTAAGTTCGTATTAGCCATAGAAATATTGGTTTAATCACTTAGCCTCCTAAAGATATTTCATAGAAGGTCGAATAGGTGTTGAATTCGGTTTACAAAGCTTAAGTGTTGAGTCAAAGGATTGCAATTGCAATTAGGCCGCAATTTCTTTTAATGAAGCAAAAGCACATTTGAATCCCTCTTTTATCATTTCTATTTCTTCTTTTCAAAAACAACAAAAATCATCCCACTTATTGTTTTACATTGGTTACCCACAATTGCAATTTGAAAACGTCTGTGCCTATTTTCTTGAATTTTGTTGTATCCGTTCCTTGTGGGATCGATACTCTGGAATACTTCCAGTTTTATATTACTTGCATCGACAGTGTTCACTTGCACTGAACTGGAGCTTTGTTTAATTTACAAATATTTTCTTTAAGCCCCACGTTTCAGTTCGATCAAATATATATTATAACACTCCCCTTCAAGCTGGAGAAAATATGTCAACCATGCTCAACTTGTTGCAAAGATAATTTATTCTTGCTCCATTTAAGGCTTTAGTAAGGATATCCCCCAATTGTTCTCCAGTCTTCACAAATCCTTTGGACACCAACACTTGTTATATTTTCTCACAATGACAATCCACTTCAATATGTTTAATCCACTCATCAAACATTGGATTAGACCTAATGTGAACTGCAACATGATTATGACACCACAATTTAGTTGACATAGTAATATTAAAGACTATCTCAGTCAAATTGATGTATCTACACTATTGCACACACTGACTGTGTCATAACTCTATATTCTAACTCAGTACTTGAATGTGAAACCACATTCCATTTCTTACTCTTCCACAATACCAAATTGGCACCTACAAAAACACAATATCGAGAAGTTGATCTTCTATCTTCTTTAGATCCTACCCAATTAGCATCTGAAAAAAATTCAACTTTCATATGACCATGATCTTTATATAAGATTCCACACTCAAGTGCAACTTTTAGGTAACATAGAATTTTTTTTACTGCAACCCAATGATCCACTGTAAGTGAAGACATATACTAACTTACAACAGTTATTAAATAAGCGGTGTCTGGTTGCGTCGCTGTCAAATAATTCAACTTCCCAACCAATCTTCTGTATCTCTTAGGTTTTTTAAATGATTATCCTTCTTTGGTGAGTTGCAAATTAGGTATCATCAGAGTACTACATGGTTTAGCTCCCAATTTTCCTGTTTCAGATAACAAATTAAGCACATATTTCCATTGTGACAAAAAGATACCTTTCTTGCTTCTCATCACGCCAATGCCCAAAAAATACTTTAGTGTTCCCAGATCCTTAATATGAAACTGACCCTAAAGGAAAGTTTTCAAAGAAGATATACTTGATGTATCATTTCCAGTGATGACAATATCATCGACATACACAACAAGTAGAATAATATCACCGTCATATCGTCAATAGAAAACAGAATAATAAAACGTATTTTTCTTCATTTCAATTTGCTCAAGTGCTTGACTAAATTTACCAAACCAAGTTTGTGGACTTTGTTTCAATCGATACAACGATTTTCTAAGACGAGAAACTTTATCACTCTCCCCCTGAGCAAAAAATCTAGGTGGTTGCTCCATATAAATGTCCTCTTGAAGATTGCCATGGAGAAAAACATTCTTGATGTCAAGTATATGCAAAGGTCAACATTGAGTAACGACCATGAAAATAAACAACTTGATAGAATTTAATTTAGCAACTGAAGAAAATGTTTCAGAATAATTTATCCCATAAGTCTGAGTATAGCCTTTAGCAACAAGGCGTGCTATCAAACGAGCAACTGATCCATCAAGGTTAACCTTGATTGAAAACACTCATTTACACCCAATTGCCTTCTTTCCTGCAGGACGAGATACTAAATCCCAAGTACCATTATCAGCTAAAGCATTTATCTCTCTTATCATTGCATTACACAAGTCAGAATGAGATAAAGCTTCATGAACAGAGTTAGGGATAGAGGCAGAATCAAGGGATGTAAGAAATGAATATGTGGACGATGACAATTGGTGATAAGAAGCAAAGGAAGAAATAGGATAAGTACACGCGTGTTTACCTTTACAAAGGGAAATGGGAAGCTCATCACTGTTCTTGGATCAGATGTCAAGAATCTTTTGATATAGGACATGTGTCTGAAGGTTGCTGTGGTGGCTGCCTGGAGTAAACTTGAGTAATGGGTGGACGAGGAAGGATAGATATTGAAGGAGATGAAGGAGGGAGGGATGAAGTAGGGACAATGTCATAGATAAATAGGTCATCTTCCCCTTGACACAAACTTGACAATGATGGACTAAAGGGCATATCTTCAAAAAACGTAATATCGAAAGAGACAATATACTTGTTAAGACTAAGACAATAAGAACGATATCCCTAGAATACGGGAATAATTGAGAAATGTGCATTTTAAGAATTTGGGATCTAACTTGGTATGATGAGGATTGACACCTCGAGCAAAACAAGTCAAACCAAATATTTTGGGAGCAATAGGGAGCAAAAGTTTAGTGGAAAAGAGAACACGAAAAGGGATCTCACCCTTAAGAAAAGAGGAAGGAATTCTATTAATCATGAAGTAAGCTGTGGAAACTGCATCAGTCCAAAAATGCTTTGGAACATGCATTTGGAAGGATAATGCTCTAGCAGTTTCAAGTAAATGTCGATATTTTTGTCCAGCTACCCCATTTTGGGATGAAATGTCAGCACAAAAGGATTGATGAATAATTCCATTTTTACACAAGTAAGTTCCAAGTATTAATTCACAGAATTTTAAGAGAGACATTAAATTGATTTTGAACTTCGGCATGGAAAGTACAAAAGTGAGAAAGTAACTCAGAATGATTTTTCATTAAATATAACTAAGTCAGACGAGAATAATCGTCAACAAAAGTAACAAAATATCGAAATCCAGTTTTGGACAATATTGGACAAGGACCCCAAACGTCAGAATGAACTAATTCAAATAGAGCACTAGCTCGTTAAGGACTTTAGGACTAGAACTAAAACAATGAAATTTGGCAAACTGACAAGACTCACATTTCAATGAAGATAAATAATGAAAGTTTGGATAAATTTTCTTTAACATGGACAAAGACGGATGACCCAAATGACAATGGACTCCAAACGAGGATGCAACACAAGAGCAGGCAACAACATTCAGTATCTACTGACAAAAAATGCAAAGACCTCCAGCCTTATACCCTTTACCAACTATCTTCTTCTTCATATGATCCTGAAAACAAGCAATAGCCAAGGAAAAAGGAAATAAAACAATTAAGATCACGAGTGAGTTTACTAATAGAAATCAAGTTAAACGTGTTGGGATTTATGCCCTAAAGCCTCGTAATTAATTAATTATTTATTAATTAATAATAATTTTCATTATTTTATTTGCAATATAATACTATCCATTATATGAAAAATTCAAGGTTATGAGTGTAATCTTAAACAATATGTGGTTGACATACAGGAGGATCGTGTCCAAGAAATAACCTAAAGAGTCATAGTATATGGATAAGGTTGGGTGCCTTATCCTAGTAACACTATTGATACGACCCACTTTGTAATAGTTACAAATGATTTGATCCAATCGTTCATGTGGAGACATGTGAGTGGGTTATCTTATACAATGAGTTTGTGTAAGACTGGACCACAAAATATTTAATCTCTCTTTATAAATCCGTTAATTGAGAAGATTAATATTTCATCAGGATGATCATATGCGACTCGATCTTACTCTTGAGTGAGTTATAAACTCCTGCCTGTGAGAGCTTGTCCTTTGATTTGCATGGGTGAGAGTGGCTTTTGTAGCCAATTCAATATGCCTACCATTTTGGGGACTTGACCAAATAGGGAGTTGGGAATATAATCTCACAATATGGAATTCACTCCTTCCCATATAAAGTAAGTAGATGAGTAGTTCCCTTAAGTGCTGATTTCGGGACTTGAACAATGGGGCCCCACCTTCTCACTGGCTCGAGAGGGACTTAGTTTATAATTAGATTATAAACAGATTGTTCATTAAAGAATCAGTGGTACTTAAGGTGCAAGATGTAATTATAGGGGTAAAACGGACTTTTGACCCAACTGTAATTGCGAACAACTCGTGAAGGATCGACTTGCATGTAGTGATTATATCCATGCACACAACTTGTCATACAATGCATAAGAGTGCAACTCTAGGTCTGTAGTAGAGTTACCCTAGAGTTAACGAATGAAAATTAATTAATTAAAGAGTTTAATTCATTCATTTTGTATCATTGGAGCTTATAATATGTAGGTTCATAAGGTCTCTTTGCTAGCTCATAGTAACACTAAAAGATCAATTTAGTTGAAAGAAAATTTTGAAATGTTCAAATTAATATTTAATTTGAAGTGTTCAAATTAATATTTTATATATTAGATATATTAAATATAAAAGAGGAAAATATATTTATTATATTTGATACATTAAATATTAAAATAATTAATGTATATTTGATACATTAAATAAAAGATATTTATAAAATTTGAATAAGATTCAAATAAATAAATATCGTAGGAGATTTGAATGAGATTCAAATAAGTATAAGATATATTTTAATATATTAGATATTAAAATATAATATTTTAATTCTGACAAAGATTTACCCTTGGTCTCTATAAGTAGGACCCTTGGGTTGAACCATTAGACACAACACACATCTCCTCAATAGAGAGAATTAGAGAATTCTCTCTAGACCTTTTCCTCTCCAATCCCTTGTGGATTTTCTTTCAAGAGGCTCCCACAAGCCTTGGTCCTATGTTTGAATCATAGCCAGGAAGACTTTGTGGAAGAGATAAAGATCTGGCAGAATATTCTCCATAATATTATTTTCAAGGTATGTTTTGCTTAACCTTAATTTTTATTATTTAATTCTAAATAAAATCAAAGACGATTCAATGCTTTCGCTGTGGAGTGAAACGTTCACTCCTTTCAATTGGTATCAGAGCAATCTTTGAATTTTATTTAGAATTAAAGTTTTGTGAAGGTGTGTATTTTAGTTTATCATATATGTGATATATTGTGGTTTGCAAATTGATTGTTTAGGCTATTTGGCATTAGATTTATTACTTTGATTAGATCATTGTAAAACCCATAAGGGTTAGGATTTCATGTATTTTACTTGAATGACTACGATTGCTGCAAATTTTGATTATATGGGTTGAAGAAGTCGACGGCAAAAAAGGATTGCAAAAAAAATGTGAATTGAAGTAAGCTTTTGCAATTGAAAATTTAGGATTGTTGGCTTTTTGGCCCTTAATCTCAAATTAATTATATTTAATTAATTAATTAATGTTTTGATGATAACAAACCTGCTATTAATTACTAAAAATTTTAGTATTTTTGAAGTATCCATAGTGTAGAGCTCGGAATAGCGATTCCAACGCCTCTTAAATCACTCAAATCGAAGTTAAAAAGAAGAAGTTATGGGCAAAACAAATTTGAACGGAAAATTCCCAACGCGATGACGTGGCAGCTGAATCAGCATTATGGACCATTTAGAGAGTGACACGTGGAGCTATGGGGAAGTGACACTTGGTGAGATTTTTGTTTGTTTTAAAATAAAAGAAAAATAAAATTATATATTATTATATATATATATATTATAAGTTACCGTTTGTGTAAAAAATAAAAAAAAAATTCAGAATGCATTAAATTCATCTGACTGTTTGATTGTTTTAAAAAAAATTATATATATATATATTACCGTTACTTTATTTTATTATTATTATTATTTATTTATATATATATATATATATATATATATATATATATATATATATATATATATATTATATTTTTTACTTTTTACTTTTTATTTTCTTTTAATCTCCACCATTCATTTCACTTTTACCACAATCCAATGATCCAAATTAAATTTTGATTTTTACCTCTTTTCCCTCTCTTTTTATACCATCTTCTTCTCCAAAAATTACAACAAGTTTTCATAATTTTCATCCTCCAAATTCTCAAAGTTTCCATTGTTGCTCTCTCCAAGCTCTCAATTTTTTTTCTTTTCATCTTTTTCTTGAGAGAGAATTATTGTATTGTGAGAATTTCTTTTTGTGTGAGAAATTTGTAAATTCACTCTATTGAGAGAGTTGTAAGTGTGTTCTATAAACATATCAAACTTTGTAACGGTTTGATCCTAACCCGTGGAAAGGATCGAGTTTGCTCTTGAACTCGTAAAAAGAGCGTTGTAGTGGTTGGGCTCTAATCCGTGGAAAGAGTCGATAAAGTTTTTATTCAAATTCCCAAGAGGCGCTTGGGGAGTGGAGTAGGTCGAGTTTGACCGAACCACTATAAAATTACGATGTCATCCTCTCTAACTCTTTCGCATTTACTTTTGCAAATTAATTGTAGTAATTTATTGCATGCTTTAATTTGTTCTTAATTGTTTATTGTGTTAGATTGAATTAATTTTTCATACTTTACATATTGTATTAATTATCCTTTTTATTTGTGTATAAAAAGTTTGATAATTAGATTATTTGTGCATACTTAGGAAAAAGTTTTATTAAACCCTATTCACCCCCTTCTAGGGTTGTCATACCGATCCAACAAGGATTTCTAAATCCTAAATTTGGAATGCTCCAAACAAGAAAGATATTGAAGACCAAGATATATCTTAGATTTAAAATACTGTAATTTAAATTATTTTCAATTTCTTAGGATATGCCAAATATGCCGGTCAATTTTGCTAGTTTTAATTTAGTTATACATGAAATGTATGTTTTAAATTTTTTGTTGTTGCATAAATTATGCCATTTAGTTTAAAATCCCACCATAGGTTAAGCATGATCATGCATCTTAATTACTTTTAATTATAATTGTTATATTTGGAAATTTTGATTAGGATGTTTCCTAATAGAATTAAGATATTTTTTCCTAATAAATTTATATTTTTCATATATTTGATTATAATTGTTATATTTGAAAAATTAAATTAGGATATTTTCTTTTATAAATGAAATCCATGTTTTCCTAATAGGATTAGGATATATCCTAATGAGATTAGAATATCCTTAAAATAAAGATATTTCTAATTCATGCTTTAAATAGTTTAAAATTTGAATCTAATATATCTGTATTTGTTTCTAATAAGATTAGAATTTAGGATAATCTTTTAATTTAGTTTTAAATGGTTTAAAATGGTAGAATTTCAAGATTATCCATAGTTTAAAATTTGAATTTAATTCATCTTTATTTATTTCCTATTAAGATTAGATTTTTTCTAAAAATAAGATTAGATCTTTTAATTTCAAAATAAGATGAGATCTTTTAATTTCCTAATAAGATTAGGTCTTCCATAAATAAAGATAATTTAATTCAAAGATAAAATAGTTTAAGTTTTGATTTAATTTATCTTTTATTTTTTTTCCTAATAGGATTGGAATAAAATATCTAGGATTATCTTTTTAATTTGTTTTAAAGGGTTTTAAATGATAGATTTTTAAGACTATTCAAGTGAATTATTTTTTAAAAGGATTAAAAACATTTATTTATAAATCCACTTATGTTCATTAATCTAATAATTAATAGTTAATTAAATATTAATGAATTTGAAATAAAAATTGACTATAAGGGAACTCTGTCTATTGAAGGTTCTGTCTAGACTGAGGTATTTATGTAACGACCAACATTTTCAGGAATTAATTAAAGTTTTAATTTTGAGATTTGAATTAATTGTAAGGCCAATTTCATGTTTAAAGTTGTGTTGAAAATGAATTTTAGAGATTTGCATAATTGAAATTTGAGAAATTGGAGAGTGAATAGGGAAGAAAGAAGGGAAAAAGTGAATTAATTGGTTTGGGGGCAATTTTGTTAATTAGGTGACTTTGAGCAAAGCCCAAGCCCAAGGAGAAGCCAAACCCAAATATCCCTCTCTATTATTTTTATACTACACGCAGCCCTAGGTCAAGCCAAGCCGTCATCTTCTCCAACCTTCTCCCCTTCCTCCATGAAAAACACCATCCACCGTCAATCCCTCTCTCTCTATCCCTTTCACTACCAAGAGACCCATCCACGACAAGGTACTGTTCACGGCGGCGGTACTGTTCATCGCGGTACTATTCACTGCACGGTACTGTTTATCGCGGTACTGTTCACGATGCGACTGTTCGCACTCAGTACTGTTCATACCGCGAGTACTGTTCATATCGCGGGGACTGTTCATACCGCGGGTACTATTCACGACTCCGTCACTGTTCACGCCGCCGTTCCGATCAGCCTCTTCCAGTCCGGCGAGCCTTCAATTGTGGGTAAGCAATTAGTCTCTACATAGTTCTTTGATGATCTTGGTTGGGTAAGATTTAATTCATGAATCTTGACTTTGTTTCAAGGATACCCATTCCGTTTCGGCATCAAAATCACGAGCGTGTTGCGGTCCAGTAGGATTTGGACTGTTGGAGCGAAATTTTTGGCCCCAAATCATTTGACCGAGGTTCAAGGTAGTAGAATTTTTGGTGAGCATTTGGGTGAATTGGATTCTTGAGCTTAGTCAAGGTAAGGGATCTTACGCCGGTATGCTTAAATGCAAGTTAGGAACTGAATTGAAAAAACAAAATTTTAATTATTTCAAATGAAAAGTTTTATAAATGTTTTAGTTGTGATTTCTGATGAATTTTAAAATACTTTATTTTATATGAAAATGGAGTTGCACATGTATGATTGCCATATGTTCTTATGAATGTGATGCATGTTATATGATTTATGATATGAGGAATGACATGAGAACTTTGTTTTATGTTGCATCATGAAATGGAAATTTTAAAATGATTTGGGACCTCATGCATACATTATGTTTTCATGATAAAAATGATTTCGAAGGATGTGGCAATTACCCCCTAAAATTATTGATGTACATCTATATGAAAAGGAGCCTTACGAGGCTATATGAAAAGGAACCTGAAAAGGTTAGATGAAAAGGAACCTGAAAATGTTAAATGAAAAGGAAATGTTAGGTTGGGTTAATTGTCCACATTAAGCCGAAGAGAAAAGTTGAAAGAGAAACGTTTCCGCTATGAAAGGAATTTAGGTCCCACCAAAGGAAAGAAAGAAAATGTTTTCGAAAACTCATTATGTATGTGTATGCATATCCTGACCCGGTAGTGAGGTCACTTACTGAGTATTTTAAATACTCATCCTTTTTCAAAATGTTTTTCTTTTCAGGTAAAGGCAAGAACATATTTTAGGGGAGTGGCAAGGTGGTTTGCTAAAAGGGTCATGGGTGTCATGAGGAGTATAGCTTCCGCATCTAGTTTATGTTTTATTTAAAAATATTTTGTTAAGTAAACTTAATTGAAGTGAAACTATTTCATTTGATTTAACGTTATGATTCACATTATGTTTTGCAATGATTTTTAAAGGGATCCCGGACTAAAAGATTTTGATTGTTTAGCAAAAAAAAAAAGTTTAATTCTTTCTGTCTTTTACCAAAGATTTCTAAATTCCATTAGCATGCATGTAGTAACGTCCCTAGAAAGTCTAATAGGATAAGTCGGGTCGTTACAATTTAAGCTGACCGAAAGGGAATACCTCTAACTGGGAACCGACTTGGGAGTTGAATTAGTCAAATTTTATTTAATTTCACAAATCATGCTCATAATGTGATTAATTTTTTTTTTAAATAGTTTAAAAACTTAGTAATTTACATTAAAATCAATCTGACAACATAAGGGTTATGAAAGGTAGATTGAGGAACTTAGATAAATGAGATTAGCCTAATCTGTCTAAGTAAGAGAAAACCCTATTTCAAAATAGTAAGTGGGAGAAGGAAATGTGTTAACATATCCTACGGTCTCCATCATTGTTCACATCGTGAGATTCATGCGGGGCCTCGTGGCGGCTTTTGGACCGTCCCCCACGGAAAGTGTTTGCATGAGTCAATATCAAGGTGAACTCCTGAGAATGATAGGATTGTAGTTTTGTTTCTAATACTTAACCTATCCTACGACGGCACTTGTTGGGATAAAACTATGAGATTTAAAATTATGGGTCACACTTACAAAGGGCTCATTAAAGTTGTTAATGAGGTCCTTGACCAAACTAATGGTAACTAAATATTATAGGAATAAGAGTTATTCTGGTATAATACTTGGTTGAGATTGTCTCAGTTTAGTAAAGGAATACTTGACTTACCCTACGACGACACTTGTTCTAACTTACTAAAGTACCATAGCATTAAAAATGATTTATAGGGTTCATTTTTCAAATTATTTGATTTCTATGTTAAAATTGAATGGATAATTGTTTGCATGGTGTTAAATTATATATATATATATATATATATATATATATATTTCAATATTATGTCAGTTTCTCTCATAATTTTTAATTTTATTACTGATAAGTCAAAATTGAGAAATTTTATTACTTGGAAAAATAACGTTAATAATATAATGGTAGTGTAAAATATTTATTTGTTTTTATTGAGAAATGTTCTCAAAACCTGTTGCCAATGCTAATCGAATTGTTCGTGAAGCACATGATTAACAAATAAAAAATAAACGAGATAGCTTGTACGTATCTCCTAGTTGACATGATAGATGTCAAGCTTAGAAGATAAAGAAAATGACAACAACATATGAGATGTTGAAGTTAACATATTCTAAATTTAGAAAATTGTCTAAATGATCTCGAAGATTAAGTATTACAAAAATCCAAGAAAAGAAACCAAATGACTGAAGCTATATAAAAGGAAATAGCTTCTAAATTAGCCATGACATACATAGTGAGAGGAATCTTTGAAATATCTCTCTGGGAAGAAAAATATGAATGAAAGTAAATTTGATTTACTAGATTTTTGGTGGAATATAAAAACGCCACCTAGATAGTCGATATAAGATCTACTATCTAGATTTATTCTTCATTACATTTAATATGTAATTCTTGGAAAATACTTAACATATAAAATAATTTCTACAAGTTGGCGGAAGCCCATCTCAGTTAATGTAGTGGGAAACATTGAAATGTCAATAAATAATAATTATTACTTAATGCTGAATATGATGTTTTTAGTAACCATAAGTGAAATTCATTTTCTCGAACTTTATTACTAAAAAGTTCATATAGTATGAATTACTTTGAAGTATGAAAGTTTATATTTTCAAATTTATTTGAAAATATATTCAACTGAAAATAAGAACAATTTGTATATGTTAAAAATGTTGACATATACTATACTACAAAATATTGAGAAATTCAGGATTATAGAATCCAAAATAGAAAGATATTGTTTTCTCCTAAAAGATGATACTTGAGTTTGGCTGTTAAGATTGATTAACATCAACTTGAATAGAATGAAAAGACTAGTAAGAGGCAATTCTCTAAAAAGTTAATTAATTACTTTACATGTCTGTAGATCTTGCCTTTCATGTAAGATAATCATGGGTCTTTATTAGATAGGGCTAGAACGCCAAATAATACTTTGGCCTTACACATTTTGACCCAAGTGGTTTGGTGAATGTAAAGGTTAAATAAAGTCATGAATATTCCATCACTCTAATTGATGATCATACATGGTACAAGTATCTTTGCCTAATACAACATAAGTCTAAATTTTTGAAAAGTTCAAGAAAATTAAGATTAAAGTTGAAAATTAATTAGGTAAATCTATCAAAATATTATGATCATATCATAATAGAAAGTACAAGAACCTTATGTACTGAGATTAACTGATAGAAAATGAGTTTTTATCCCAATTATCTTAATACAAAGTACAATTTTGTGAAATTGTGCTGCAAGAGGAGAAACATGACCTTGTTAGACATGGTCACATCAGTAATGAGTTACACACCATTACCAAACTTCGGTTAGGAAATGCAATAGAGATTGCATTGGTGAACATGATTCCCTCCAAAAGTATTTATGAGACAATTTTAAGATTATAGAAGAGTAGTAAAGCTGGTTTACAACACTTCACCATTTGAGAATGTTAATCTCACATACTGAAACAAACTTTAAACAAGCCTAAAAAACTTGTATATGTTCAAAAATAAATGTAGGCCACCCCTAAGGAGTACAAAATCATCTTTTATTTAGTCATAAAACGAATAAGGTATTTGTATGACAAATATCATTTTTATAAGGAATGTCAAATAAAATATTACAAACCTTTAATAAGGTGAGATAGTGTTAATAAATTGGTTCAAAGTGAAGCCCTAAATAGTTAGCAAAAGTTGTTAACAATTTAATTTACATTTGAAAGCCAAATGGATCATAGTCATGAATTTGATACGTCTCATCGTAGTGGGAGAGTTATGAGATGACTCAACCTTTACAAGGACTTAATTGAAGCCCAAATTGTCATGTTAGATGACAAAGTTGAAGGTTTATCGCTCTCAAAGTGAGACTAATGACAAATGGTTAGACCTAATAGGAGAAAGTAGACTAAGAGTAAACTTTCTCACTTGTTGCCATACTAAAGTTTGTAAGTATTATTTGATTCATTGTTGCATATGGGATATGAAAATGAATGTTTGGAATTCTTTTATAAAAAGAAATCTTAGATAATGCATCTACACAAATCAATCAGAGAGATTTATTTTCAAAATCAAAAGAATAAAGGTTTGCACAATAGTATAGGTTCATTTATCAAATGATTTTTATAATTAGATCTTTGAATGTAAGGTTTGATAAAAGTATCAAAAGTTATGACTTTGGATAAATATTAATGAAGCTTGTATAGACAAGAAAATCATTAATTGCTATATGGATTTTTCTCATGTTTTATGTTAATGATATTTTACTCATTATGAATGATGAAAGACATCTATCTAACATAAAAAGCTAACTAAGTAACCAATTCCAAATGAGTAATTTGGAATGATTCGGTATATTTACATGTCCAAAATGGAAAATTTAAGGACAAACTGTTAACTTTGTCTCAAACATTTTATATTGATAAAATTTTTGTCAAATATTTGATATTTATGTCTAAGGAAGAGTATCCTAAGACAACTCAAATGTTGAGAACATATGATTAATTATCTACTTTGAGTGAGAGACAATTAATGCATAAATGAGACTTAACAATTAATATATAATTGGTTAGCATATATTAGTTAAACGAATGATATGACCATGGAGTAGAAAATTTAAAAAATTTTCAAATTATCTATGGATAATGAGAATTTTTTGTATGGAGTAAAAGATTTGATCTTTATAAGATACACTGATTTTTACAAAGATTTAGGAAATCTATGTTAAGATAAATTTTACCCTAGGTGGTGGAGTATGGTAAACAAGTTAAATTGTTTTGTTTGTGAAGCAACAAAAGGTCTTGTATGACTCAAATAGTTCCTTAAATATCTAAAAGGTATTTCAGATAAGATTTAGTCTATCCTCTTTATTATGATAATAGTGGTGCAAAGACTAATATTAAGAAAATTAGAAAACACCAACGTATAAGGAATCATATAAAAAGACTCTCCAAGCTAAAGTGTTTAAAGGTCACTGATAATGCTCATTTATGAGTGTTATTTGACTCTATAAACTAAGTTATTTGCTTAGAAAGCGGGTGTTTATCGTTATAATTCATGTCATTTAGGGCAAATTTAAGTAAAAACAAGTTTTGCATGTATCTGAAGTCTTAATTTGATAAAAATAAGTTTTTAGGTGTATTTAGAGTCATTTTTGTTAAGAAGGTGTTAATTTTTGTTGATTTTGTGTAGAGGCTAAAAAGGATCCAAATGCGCCTACATTATGGCCGCAACTGAAGGAAAAGAAAGATGATTCATGAGATATGCGACCAGGATGCGCCAGTAATTGAGAGCAGAAGCCAAACTCCAACTGTTGCAGAAAAAACTCAAAATGCGCCTAACTATGCGGCAACATTTAGGCCATTTCGACAACAACACAATTGCGCTCAATTATGCGGCCGCATCTGAACATTTTTAGCAAATTCTCCAAGATTCGTGAGATTTGCAGTAAAATCAGATAAAATCAAATATTCTCAATCAAATCTCCGAGGATCAAGGGATATGATCGGCCATGTCTCTCCACACTGATCTCGACAGCAAATCCTAGACCTTGAGGTCTATAAAAGGCGAATCGAGCTTCAATTTCAAGAGAGCTCGAATTTCTATCTTCTTCTCCAAATTCTGCAGTTTTCTTTTCTTTTCAGCCGCCATACTGAGTCTCCCCCAAGTTCTGTTCATACTTCATTCAGACACGAACTTTGAAAGAAGGGAGTGTAAGCACTTGTTCTCTTTGAAAGAGGTTGAATAAAGTCAGAAAGAAGGAACAAACTTCGGGTTCTTTATCGCTTTCATTTAAGTTTTGTACTTTCTGTTTTTCTTTTAAGTTTAGCTACGATTTTTATTCGTTCATTTGAGTTGCAATTTTTTGTTCTTATTTAAATTTCAATTTTCAAGTTGTAAGTCAAGTTTTGTTTCAATTCCGCACTTTTATTTCAATGAAGTTTATCTTTTCTTATTTAAGTTTTCTTTTTATTTTCTGCACTTTAATTTTCTTTTCAATGCGTAGCTAAATCCTTGGAAGGGATTCAATGAAGTGGATACCCTGAAAAGGAGATAAGCCCCACCATGTGAGTCGAGTAACTTTGCTTAACATTTAGCATAATTTGCTTATATTGAGTTTAAGTTTCATTGTTAGCTTAAATTGATCACTTGAGTTAGCATAATCTGTGTGAGATTCAATACTGAAAGTTTTGGATCGAGCACGCGTTTTCATAAAAGCAATCTAGGAAAAGAGTCTAGACATAGAACTTCGCTTTTTGTACCTAGACATAGAACAAAAAAACTTTAGAATCATTGAGTTTCGTTCTTTAATTACCTAAGTTAAAATTAGCCGTAGACATATGTGTTTAATTGCTTAGTCTACTAAAAGCACTTAGAAAAGGGCTGAATAGGTGTTGAACTCGATCATGGTGTTAAGTGTCGGTTAGGATAGGTTGTAGGCGCATTTTAGTAGCATTTTGTCTGAATCGCACAGAACTTGAAAGAGGCAGTATGCGGGCGCAAGAGGAAAAATCTCTGAAATAGCCAGACCTAGTTAAGCAAGTATGCAGGCGCATGGTGGGTGCATTTCCTCAAGGTTGAAACAGATTTGAACTCCTTGCTTCTCATTACTGTTTTCTTATCTTTTTTGTAGTTTTCTTTATTTTATTGCACAAAAAAACCCCCATAATATTGTATTTACTTGGTTACCTTCGCTTGCAACTTGAAAGCATTTGTGTTGTTAACTATAAAGACTCTTTGTTAACCGTTCCCTTGGGTTCGATACTTGGAATACTTCCATATATTACTTGTTGGATAGTGTGCACTTGCGCTTTGCTTCGACAACATCCCACCAAGTTTTTGGCGCCATTGCCGAGGAACGACTTTTTAACAAACATTTTTTCAGTTTTGTAGCAGAATTGCGATCAGTTTACGACCGCATTTAGACTTTGTCCCAGGGACCCAATTCTATTTTGCAGGTTTTGTAGGTTACAGTTGGTGCATGAACAAAGGTCCTTGCCATTGTGATCCTGAGATAGAGCGAACTTTTCGCCAGCGTCGTAAGGAGCATAGAAGGAAAAGACAAGATTTACAAGAGTTGAGCGCACAGGAGAATCCAGAAGAACTTGTTTTGCAGGAATCTATTTTGCAGGAACTTTCGATGGATCCACTTGGAGTCATCCTCTTGGTGAGCAACAAAGAAGAGCACAATCCAATAATGTGCCATAACAACAGCAACAGTGAGTGGAGCAACAAAATCCCATTTTTATTGCAGATGAACGAGATAGAGCTATAAGGTATTATGCAGCCGCAACTTTCCATAATCTTAATGCAGGAATCATGGAACCAAACATTGAGGCAGCTCATTTTGAGTTGAAACCAATAATGTTTCAGATACTCCAAACTATAGGACAATTTGCAGGATTACAAAACGAGGATCCTCACAAACACATGAAGCAATTCTTGAGGATATGAAACTCGTTCAAGCTAATGGAGTATCAAGCGAGATGTTGAGGTTAAAACTTTTTCCTTTTTCTTTGCAGGGTAATACAGAAGTATGGCTAGATTCTTTCCCACCATACTCGATCACTTCTTGGGATGACTTGTCGGAAAAGTTTCTTTTGAAATATTTTCCTCCAACCAAGAATGCTCAGATTTGAGGGGAAATTATCACTTTTAAACATGGATCGAATGAAGGCGTGGATACAGCATGGGAACGATTCAAGAAATTAGTCTGGAGATGTCCACATCATGGCTTACCAGCCCGCCTGTTCATTGAACATTTTTACAACGGATTGACCCAGGCCTCTAAGACCTTGGTTAATGCGTCAGCAAATGGATTCTTGTTAAGAAAGATAGTCAATGAAGCTAATGCGATTCTAGATGCAATCATCTCCAACAACAGTCAGTGGGGAGATGAAAACACACATTCTACTAAAAATATTGTAGGTGTATTCAAGGTGGATGCAATAGCAGTACTGAGCGCGCAGATCTTAGCAATGAACAACACTCTGAAGAATTTCACTATGGGGAACAAGGCCCCTATTGGTACTTTGAATCAAATCTCAACACCAACTTGTGTATATTGCAGTGAAAGCCATCTATATGATAATTGTCCTTTCAACCCTACCTCTGTGTGTTTTATAGGGCAGAACAAGTCAAATACTTACTCAAATATGTACAACCCAGGTTGGAGACAACATCCTAACTTCTCTTGGGGAGGACAGAATGTGAGCACGTCAAATCAGTATGTGAAGCAGGGATTTGCACCAGGTTTCAATAATCAAGCACAACAGCCATACACACAGAAGAATGCTACACAAATGTCACCGCAATCATTAGCTAAGAATTCTTCATTATAAACCCTAATGAAGAAGTTCATGGCTAAGAATGATGCCATCATTCAAAGTCAAGCTACATCATTGCGAAATCTTGAATTGCAGATTGGACAATTAGCAAGCGAGATGAAGAACAGGCCTCAAGGTGCATTACCAAGCAATATGGAGAAATCCACATAGGGAAGGAAAGGAGCATTGCAAAGCAATCACTCTTAGGAGTGGACTCAAGTATGTTGATCCTGAGATGCAAGTGGAGTGCAAATCTCCACAAGTTTCTTTTGATTCCTATTTGCAAGAAAATTTGCAGGAAAGTGCTATTGACAATGAAGTAAAGAATGACTTAAACGAAGAAATTGCAGGTGATGCTACCACTTTTGCAACTGCAAAGCAACCTGAAGGATGAAACGACATTCCCAAGAATGAAAATTTTGCAGGGAATGCGGCGAGGGATGTGACTGCAAAGCACCAAGAAGCTGGGCTTGAGAAGAAGGCGACACCAATGAAGAAACAAGAAATTTTATATCAACGTGTCAGGCCTCCACCACCATTCCCACAGAGATTCTAGTTGCATATCAACATTCTGTTGGTAGAAGCTCTTGAGCAGATGCCTAACTATGTCAAGTTCTTAAAGGACATATTGACTAAAAAGAGAAGGCTAGGAGAATATGAGACTGTAGCTCTCACTGAGAACTGCAGTACTCTCATAAAAAGCAAAGTGCCACCCAAATTGCTGGATCCAGGCAGCTTTACTATCCCATGCATGATAGGAGGGCAGGACGTTGGACAAGCATTATGTGATTTAGGAGCCAGCATCAACTTGATGTCTCTGTTAGTTTTCAAGAAGCTAGGAATTGGAGAAGCTAGACCCACGACGGTAACTTTGCAGTTGGCGGACATGTCAATAGCTAGGCCCATCGAGAAGATTGAAGATGTCCTCGTTAAAGTGGACAATTTTGTTTTTCTTGCAGATTTCATAATCCTAGATTATGAGGTGGATAGGGAAGTTCCAATCATGTTGAGAAGACCTTTTCTAGCCACAGGAAGAACAATCATAGATGTCCAAAAAGGGGAACTGACTATGCGAGTAAATGACCAATACATCACATTCAATGTGATGAAGGCGATGTGCTACCCAGGGGAATTGGAGGAATGCTCAAGTTTAGAACTCTGTGATCCGTTTGAATTTTATGATTTGCAGGAAGACAACTTCACATGAGAAAGTTTTGTAGCATACAAGTTTGAAGAAGCGTCGAAGCAGCAGATGCGGCCGCATATGCACCCGCATTTGAAGAATCAAGTGCATTGAGACCAGCAGATGATATAACAGTGCCACTGAAACCTTCAATGATTGAACCACCAGTGCTGGAGCTCAAGCCAATTCCATCTCATCTGAAATACAGATTTCTGGGAAAGGATGGAACTCTACCAGTTCTCATCTCTGCAAACCTCACTGATGAGGATGAATTTTCTTTATTGCAAGTACTCTCCAAGCACAAGAAGACGCTAGGATGGACAATAGCAGATATACGAGGAGTTAGCCCTTCTTTTTGCATGCACAAGATCAATCTGAAGGAGGGAGCCAAGAAGTCAATAAAGAGCCAGAGGAGATTGAATTCAGTGATGAAGGAGGTGGTTCGCAAGGAAACTTTGAAGTGGATTGATGCAAGAGTAATCTACCCTATAGCAGATAACAGCTGGGTTAGCCAAGTACAGTGCATGCCAAAGAAAAGGGGGATGACTGTTGTAACAAACGAGAATAATGAGCTTATTCCAACCAGGACTATTACAGGGTGGGAGTGTGTATGGACTACCGCCGCCTCAACAAGGCCACAAAGAATGACCACTTTCCATTGCCTTCTATCGATCAAATGTTGGATCATCTTGTAGGGAAGGAGTATTACTGCTTCTGGATGGATATTCAGGTTACAACCAGGTCACAATAGCTCCAAAAGACCAGGAAAAGACGACATTCACATGTCCCTATGGAACCTTTGCTTTCAAAAGGATGCCATTTGGACTATGCAATGCCCTAGCGACCTTCCAGAGATGCTTGATGGCCATTTTCTCAGAAATGGTGGAGAGAACCGTGGAAATTTTCATTGATGATTTCTCTGTCTTTGGAGAATCATTCAATCATTGTCTTATGAATCATGAACAGGTTTTGCAGCGCTGTGAAGACACCAACCTAGTGCTCAACTAAGAGAAATGTGACTGTATGGTGCATGAAGGCTTTGTCCTAAGGCACAAGATCTCAAGGAAAGGAATTGAGGTGGATAAGGCAAAAGTGGAATTAATTGCAAACTTACCTCCACCTACATCAGTAAAGAAGATTAGGAGCTTTTTAGGTCATGCAGGATTCTATAGACGATTCATTAAAGATTTCTCTTACATTTCTAAACCTTTATGTAGGTTGCTAGAGAACGACAGACCATTTGTGTTCGACCAGGATTGTTTAATTGCTTTTAGTAGGTTGAAGGATGCATTGAGCTCGGCCCCGATAATGATTGAACCTGACTGGAGTCAGCCGTTTGAGCTTATGTGCGACGCAAGTGATTTTGATGTAGGTGCAGTATTGGCACAGAGGAGGAACAAGATAATACATCCCATTTACTACGCCAACAAGACCATGAATGACGCATAGGTTAACTACACCACAACATGCTTGCAGTCGTATTCCCATTCGAGAAATTTAGATCATATCTAGTCGGGACAAAAGTGATTGTCCACACAGACCACTCGGCGCTCAAGTATCTTCTGACAAAGAACGATGTTAAGCCCCAACTCATCAGATGGATTTTGCTTTTGCAGGAATTCAATCTAGAGATCTTAGACAGGAAAGGAATAGAAAATCAGGTTGTTGACCACTTGTCAAGATTAGGGTTGGAGGCTCAAAAGGACGATTCAAAGGATATACAGGATACTTTTGCAGACGAGCAGCTGTTGGCAATCAAAGCAATTGAGTTACCATGGTATGCTGATATAGCTAACTACTTAGTTAGTGCGCTTACTCCACCAGGTGCAACATCACAGCAATTGAAGAAGTTCTATCATGATAGTAAATACTACTGTTGGGATGAACCTTATCTTTATAGGATGGGACCAGAGTAGGTACTTAGAAGATGTGTTGCGGAGGAGGATGTCCCAAAGATATTAGAAGCTTGTCACACAACCCCATATGGAGGTCATTTTGCAGGTACAAAGACAGCAGCTAAAGTACTCCAATGTGGATACTTTTGGCCAACTCTTTTTAGGGATGCACATTTGTTTCCTAAAGGATGAGATCAATGCCAGACACGGGGAACTTAACAGCGAGACATGAAATGTTAATGCACTACATGCTAGAGGTGGAAATCTTTGACGTGTGGAGCATAGATTTCATGGGACCTTTCTCGCCATCCTTTTGGGAATGTGTATATCTTACTTGTAGTGGAATATGTGTCTAAATGGATGGAGGCTGTGGCAACACCTACCAATAATGCTAAGACAGTGAAGAAGTTTCTTCATAGGAACATCTTTACTCGTTTTGGTACACCAAGGGTGTTGATTAGCGACGAGGGAACTCATTTTGTGAATAGGGTCGTAGGAAATTTGCTAGCAAGGTACAACATAAGGCACAAAATTGCGACTGTATATCATCCACAGATGAATGGACATGCAGAATTATCGAACAAAGAGATCAAGACAATCTTAGAAAAGACAGTTGATCCATCACGAAGGAATTGGTCTCTCCGGCTCGATGATGCATTATGGGCACACAGGACAACTTTTAAGGCTCCATTGGGAATGTCTTCATACATGATTGTCTTTGGGAAAGCTTGCCACTTACCCTTAGAATTAGAGCACAAAGCCTATTAGCCCTGAAAAGGCTGAATTTTAATTTAAATGATGCATGTGTATTAAGAAAGATGCAGTTGAACGAGCTTGAAGAACTAAGGTACTTCTCCTATGAAAATGCTAAACTCTATAAGGAGAAGGTAAAGAAATGGCATGACAGGAAGATTTTTGACAAACAACTGCATAAAGGACAACAGGTGTTGCTGTTCAATTTGAGGTTGACACTTTTTCAAGGGAAGCTGAGATCCAGATGGTCCGGACCATTCACGATTGCTAAAGTATATCCATAAGGAGCAATTGATTTGCAGGATAGCAAATGGACCATTTTTAAAGTAAACGGACAGAGAGTTAAACCATACTGGGGAGAGAACCTAAGCAGAAACAAGGCCCCAGTCTCCCTAAGGGAGCCAGATTAAGAATATTAGGTGATGTGTTGTAAATATGTAAATATTGCTTTTGTTTTTGTTTATTTATATATATATATATATATATTTGGTGTAAGTGCTGCACAGGTGACTTAATGCAATAGAACTAGAAGTTTTTGATTAAGAGCGAACTCTTTTCTAGGAGGGTCTTGTTTAGGCTGAGGTACTTAAGCTGACCATAAGGGAACACCTCTATCTGGGGACCTACCTGGGAGTTGAATTAATCAAACTTTTAAGTCTAAGTCATTATCACCTTGTATCTGATTCAATTCTTCTTTTATGTTTAATGTGTGAACTTTTTTATACTTTGAGTTAGTGTAAGGAATTTTGAAGGACTTGTGAAATTTCAACAGTTAAGGAGAAAATGTGAAATGAAGATCGAAATTTCAACTCCTTATTTGGTCAAGTCCACAAAATGGTAGGCTTATTGAATTGGCTATAAAAGTCATTCTCACCCATGCAAATAAAAGGACAAGCCCTCACAGGCAAGAGTTCATAAACTGACTTAGGATTAAGATCGAGTCGCATATGATCATCTTGATGAAATATTAATCTTCTCAATTAACGAATTTATAAAGAGAGATTAAATATTTCGTGGTCCAGTCTTATACAAACTCGTTGTATAAGATACCCCCATTCACATGTCTGAATATAAACGATTTGGATCAAATCATTTGTAACTATTACAAAATAGGTCGTATCAATAGTGTTACCAGAATAAGGCACCCAAACTTATTCATATACTATGATCCTTTAGGTTATTTCTTGAACATGATCCTCTCGTATGTCAACCACATACTGTTCAAGATTACACTAATAACCTTAGATTTTTCATATAATGGATAATATTATATTACAAATAAAATAATCAAAATTATTATTCATTATTAAATTAATCATTAACTACGAGGTTTTATGGCATAAATCCCAACAATTTCCCACCTGCATTAAAACTGGTGAGACATGTATCTTAGGGTATACTCTATACTCAACATGCTCTATTGTTAGGAATGCAACCAAAGTCCTACATTGGCTAGATAAGGGGAAGATCATGGGTTTATAAGTGAGGGACACTATCTTCATTGGGATGAGGCCTTTGGGTGAAACCAAAAACGAAGCCATGAGAACTTATGCCCAAAGTAGACAATATCATACTAATGTGCAGATATGTGGAGGGTTGTTATCCCTAACAAAGAACATATACACGAGTACGTTGCACTAGCACTTTGCGATTTTTAATCCTGAGATAGTGAGATTTGAAATAGAAGCTAACATATTTGCGCTCAAATCCGTTATGTTCCAAATGTTGCAGATAGGATAGTTTAGGGGTAGTGCAATGGAGGATCATCACTTCCATTTTAAATCATTTCTAGACATTTGCAACAAATGCATATGTCTTGGAGTGTCCGCTGAAGCATTGCATATGGTGTTGTTCTCTTATTCCCTCAGAGACCAAGCAAAAATATGGCTTAATTTAGCCTGCACATTCAGTTAATACTTGGAATTAACTTGATAAGAGGGCTTGTCGAAGGCCCTATCAAGATTAAATTTATAAAAAATCGGACCTTTAAATATTTTGCAATAACAGTGGCTAGGGTCATCTATAGGGATTGGAGTTCTTAAATTTAATTAAGTACCATAGTTAATTATGCCCAATTTTATTTTGAGAAATATAACTTTGGTTTGATTTTTTAACAAATAAATAAAACCTAAACTATTATTTACAAAGTTGGAGTCCAATTTTAGAGAGATATTTGGAAATTGACATCCATGAAGTAAAACCATGAAATTGATTAAAGAATTATGAAACATGCAACAGTCCTAAGCTAAGAATTACTTAGGTATTCAATCGACTCTCTCAAGTCCAATTGAACTCATGCAAAGACGTAAATCAACCTCTCGGTCTTTTTCTACAACTAAACATGGCATTATGAAATTCTCTTAAGGGTTTCTAACATTAACCTATTCATTCTCATACAATAGACTAATCATAGTCATGCCTCTAAGTCCTTAGTTAAATTTACTTTCTCAAGCTAAACTTAACTTAACATACAAAGCTATGGCCAAAAGCTTAGAATATTACTTCAAGATGCATAAATGACGTTACAAAAACACAAATCAATAAATCAAACATAGTCTTACAAAAATAATACAATCAACCATGAGTCTACAATATTCAGTTCAATTCAAATACAGTCCAAGAAATCCTAAAATTAAAGAAAACAAAGTAAAGAAAATAGAGAAAAATTGGACGACACATGCCAACACTCGTTCCTGACGTGATGTCCCACGATCCCAAGCCTTGAGTCTCCTCCTTAGCTATCCAATATGATCTCTAAACCTCAAAACAGGGCCTTTATCGAAATTAGGGTTTAGGTCTCTCCAAAACGACTCCCTTTGCAAGAAACACAAACTTCCTATTTATAGACAGTGGGCAGAGTTGCAACACTGTCCCTTTTTCCTTTTTTACCAAATCATGATAGCGTTGCAACGCTACTAACAACATTGCAATGCTATGTCTGCTACACTCCAAGGTTGAATGGCTGCTGATGTAGCGTTGCAACAATATGCTCTCGGGTTTAAACGTTTTGTTCTTCCTCTTCAACACTTGGATTCTCAAATATAGCCTCTAATTGCTCCAAGTGCATCGAAATACTCCACAATTCTTTGGTTTTGCTCCAATTTCTTGGTTTCTGCAAAATATACATAAAAATACATGAAAGCACACACAATCATAGCAAAACTAACATAAAACTAAGCTTAGAGATAGCACACTTTTGCATGTTATCAAATACCCCCAAACTTAGATTTTTGCTAGTCCTCGAGCAAAATCAAAGCCAAAATAACAATTTTATAAGATTTTAATACAAGAATCATGACTCAAGCCTCAGTTATCAAATTGACATAAAACAACAAAATAAAATCTTAACACATCATTCCTTAAGCAATTTAAATTCTATCTATCTCATTCCTTGCGTGTGTGAGTGTTTAACTTGCTTTATATTAGTTTCTACTAACTTTGGACACTTTTACCAAGATTGTCTTTCATTTTTCCCCTACACTGGCCCTAAGTTCCAATTTCAAGCTTTCCCACATTATAGAGAGCAATGTACTTAAACATTCATTCTTTTTCTTTTCTTACTCTTCACAAGGGTTACTAACCCCCAAACTTATCTTTTTTTTCTTCTTATAGAGGCCCTAGCATTCACACTTCCATTATAGGGACCCTTATTCAGAGCACTCACTCAATGGATGGCCTAATTGATCACAATGCAGGTAGCTCTTTTGATCCCCACACATTAAGCACACAATTATTGATGGAACATATTTTAATTTTCTTCAAACATGCTAAAAAATAATAAAGATAAAAATTTATTTCTATTTCAACAAATTTCAATTTCTAACTTTCATGTATTTCCACTATTAATCAGTTCTTAAGCTAATCGGGGTGACAACAACCTCTAGACTCAACAAAAGCATCCTAGTATTCGAACATAATAGAAAGTCAGTTATGTGCTCGTGTGTTGCAAGAAAATTACAAATAAAATTTAAATATACTCGATTTAGGGCATGCTTCAGATATCATTCTATTGCAAAAAAAATCACTTAGATTACTTCCTAGGTTGTCCTAATCAAACATCATGCATTATAAATCATTCAATATGCTTAAGATGAAAAAAAAAATTTGCTCATAATTTATTCAGAATTATCAGGACTGCAAGCATTATCCACCCCCAAATTTAAAACTTACATTGCCCTCAATGTGACACTCAATAAAATAAATAAGGACAAAGATAGAATGAGTGAATAATACTGGCCTGATAAGATGAGAGACTGTTCTATGAGAATTCCTTTAATTGGCAAGTAGGTTACTCAGTACGATCGAGGTCCTACAAAATGGGAACGAGATTTACTTGGCACTCTTTTTCAAAAACAACTTACACTAGAAAAGAAAAACAACAAGCAAAGTAAATAGGCTAGAGAAAGAAAATGCTTGGGTTGCCTCCCAATAAATGCTTTCTTTAACGTCTTTAGCTAGACTAGACTCATGTAGATTATTCTTTTGGATCATCCAAGAAGATGCTCTCCATCTGTCATTCCGTATCGCTACAGTAGTGCTTCACTCGATGGCCATTGACTTTGAAAGTTTGTCTATTGTTTGTTTGTAATTCAAGTGCTCCATGTGGGAAAACTTCCTTAACTACGAATGGTCCTGACCAACAAGACTTTAACTTACCTTGAAACAAACACAATCGTGAGTTAAAAAGAAATACTTGTTTACCAAGTAAAAATGCTCTTTTGTTGATTTGCTGATCATGCCACCGAGTCATTCTTTCTTTATAAAGATGTGCATTTTCATATGCTTGAGCTCAAAATTCCTCCATCTCATTGAGTTGTAGTAATCTTTGATCTCCTTCTTTTTGGAGATCGAAGTTTAACTTTTTAATGGCCCAGTAGGCTTTATGTTCTAACTCTACAGGAAGATGACATGCTTTTCCAAACACCAATCAATACAGGAATGTGTCAATTGGAGTTTTGAATGTGGTGCGGTATGCCCATAATGCTTCATCCAACTTTAATGCCCAATCCTTCCTGTTGGTTCTAATTGTCTTCTCCAAAATTTGCTTAATTTCCCTTTGCTTGTATGAGTAGGCCTAAAGTGCCAACCATATGGTGAAGAATGACAATCATGTACAATCTTAGATATTTCTTCAAGGGGTATTGATAACTCTTAAAATAAGAGTTATAGGATATCATTTTTGGATTGAATTGTCATATTTTATCTCGAATTATCTTATAAATTCCCTAACTTTGAGTCATTTTGCTCTATGATTAATTTTGAAGTAGTAAAATTCTTATTAGAGCAAGATTATCATAATTAACGAGTTTTATGTGATTGATTTAGGGTTTAATTTAAGAAGGACTTTTGAAGATTTTGAGCAGCAGTTTTATAACAGTTTGCTGGAGCAAACCTTCCAATTTGGGCCAATACAACTTTCGCACGTGAGAAGATTAATTCATTAAATGAGTTGGCAAATGTCAGATGACTCAGCCTATTTCAGCCAATGGGAGCTGGCCATTTCATGGGTCATGTCTAATCAGCCCTTATTTGCACAAACTATGAGATATTTAGGGTTGGGCAGCCATTTTATAGAAAAGGAGAAAAGAGAAGGCTGAAGAATCACGAAAAACAGAGAGAAAAAGGAGGAGAGCTCCGATTTTGGAGGCCATGGACGGAAGTTTTCCATAAAAGGAAGGTTTCTCCAGTAGATCAATGCCGATGCTGAGTCGAACTTTTTGGGGCATCATTCCGTCTTCTTCTTCTGCAGTTTCTTCTTTCCTTTAGTTTTTTCTCTGCAATATTTCTGTTATGACTACATTCCGATTTCTTTTCTGTTTATCCTGTAATATGAACTGATCACCTTTGAGGTGAGGATTGGGGTTGGATGTTTTGATTATTCTTGCAGCTTAATACATTGTCTTTAACTCAATCTGGTTGTTAAGAGTTTTTACTTTTTAAGCACAATTTCGTTTGGCCAACCATTTTGTGTAGTGTTTCTTCGATTTCTGGAAAGAATAGAAGGAGCTGATTGCTTAAGAACCACATTAGCCCCAATGTTAGGGTTAGTAGCTAGCTAAGTAAGGGGATTAGGGATAATCACTTGCCTAATGCACACAAATACAGCAGGATAGTTAATGCTGGAGTAATGGAAATGAAACAGCAAAATTTTGGTCATTCGGGAGAATACCACGTGAGCTGTAGTGGATTGAGCTATTTGATCATGTATCTAAGCTGTAGAATAGATTAAAACAGACAATTACCCCTAATCCGAGCCTTCCATTCAACTCAAAGTACAAGTTTAGCCATTCTCTGTTTTCTGCATTCTTACTCTGTTATCTCTGTTTTAGCATTTATTTTGTTCCAGCAAATTCCGAATTATTTTATTTTGTTTCCATGATGAGTTTAAACGGTTACAAATTGAGTTTACTGAGAATTAATTTGTGGTAAATTAGAGAATTACTAGTCTCTGTGGATACGATAATTTACTTACCACTTGCTACAAATGAATGTGTACACTTGCGCATTGACATCCTAATATTGCCGACTCATTCATATCACTCTAGCAAGCGTGTCAGGTATGCACCTTCGAATGATTTGGTCTGAATAAACCTTGAATAATAGGGGATCGTCCCAAAGGTATAATCTTACATCATGGAGGAATCTTTTCTTTTGTTGAGAATTCAACTCTGGTGGCATCACTCCTCCTGCAAGGAAATTAACATAATCAGCAAACCATGGTACATTAACTTCTACCTGATAAAGCTTCTCATCAGGGAAGTCCTCTATGATGGGCTTGATCTGTTGATTTCCTTCATGCTCTATCCTGGACAAGTGGTCATCAACTACATTCTCACACCCTTTTCTATCTTTCACCTCAAAATCAAACTCTTGCAAAAGAAGAATTCATCTTATCAATCTAGGCTTGGCATCCTTCTTATTAAACATGTACTTTAGGGCTACATGATCAATATGAACAATCACCCTAGTCCCTAACAGGTATGGTCTAAACTTGTCAACAGATAATACAACTGCAAGCATTTCCTTTTCAGTGGTAGTGTAATTTTGTTGTGCAGAATCTAAAGTCCTACTTGCATAATCGATGGCTTTAAACAATTTATTTTTATGCTAACCTAAGACTGCCCCTACTGCATAATCACTAGCATCACACATAACTTTAAAGGGCTGACTCTAATCAGGTGTAACAATAATGGGTGCAGAAGTTAATTTTTCTTTCAAAAAATTAAAAGTTAGCTTGCATTCCTCAGAAAATACAAAAATAGAATCATTTTCCAACAAAGTGCACAGGGGTTTCACAATTTTTGAAAAATCTTTTATAAAACGCCTGTAGAACCCTGCATGACCTAGAAAACTACGGACTCCTTTCACATTTACTGGAGGTAGAAGCTATTCAATTGCAGAAATCTTGGCTCGATCCACCTTAAGTCCTTTTTCTAACACTGTATGCCCCAAAACTATACCTTCTTTTACCATAAAATGACATTTCTCCCAATTAAGAACAATGTTAGTTTCTTGGCACCTCTGCAACACAAGAGAAAGATTATGCAAATAAAAATCAAATGAAGATCCAAAAACTGAAAAATCATCAATGAAAACCTCCATAACCTCCTCTATCATGTCATGAAGGATGACCATCATGCAACAGTGAAAAGTAGTAGGTGCATTGCATAGCCTGAAGGGCATCCTCCTAAACACATACGTCCCATAAGGTCATGTAAAGGTGGTTTTCTCTTGGTGCTCTGGAGAAATAGCAATCTGATTATAACAGAGTAACCATCAAGAAAACAATAATAAGGGAAACCAACTAATCTATCAAGCATCTGATCAATAAAAGGAAGAGGGAAGTGATCTTTTCTCGTAGCCTTATTCAACTTCCTATAATCAATGCACACACACCAACTCGTCACTGTTCTGATGGAGATGAATTCATCTTTGTTATTTTTCACCACCTGATAAAGGAGCTTGTCGAAGGTTCTATCAGATAAATTTATAAACCAGACCTCTAAAATTTGCAATAATA
The DNA here is from genome assembly GCA_033996785.1 of Trichosanthes truncata. NCBI lineage: Eukaryota > Viridiplantae > Streptophyta > Magnoliopsida > Cucurbitales > Cucurbitaceae > Trichosanthes > Trichosanthes truncata. Next base: position 25,989,263 of record JAWPNB010000004.1, on the reverse strand, counting down.
GTGGTCAGGGTCATCCACATGGATTGAAGTTCTTAGATTTAATTAAGTACCATAGTTAATTATGACTAATTTTATTTAGAGAAACAAACTCTTGGAATCAAGGAGAAATAAAATCTAAACTAATATGTACATGCAGTGGAGTCCAATTTTTGAGAAACATACATGGTTGATTACTATAAGCCCAACTTGAATTAATTAATAACTTGATTTTACACTAACAATCTTAAACCAAGAATTACTATAAGTTATCAATATCCTCTCTCGAGCTCAATTGAACTCATGCCTAGCAATAAATCAACCTCTCGGTCTATTTCTATTACTAAACAGGGCATTAGGCGATTCTCTTAAGGCTTCTAGAATTAATCTACTCACTCTCGTGTAATAGATTAAACCTAGTCATGCATCTAGTGTTCTACAACTAAACTTACTCTCTCAAGCTAAATTTAGTTGAACATGCAAAACCATGGCAAAAGGTTAAAACAATATAAAGAGATGCATAAAAGACGTCAATATATAAATTAAACTAAAAATCAACCAAATGTTCAACAACTATAACCAAGCAAGGGTCTAAACACATATTTACAACATGAGTATAACCCACAAAACTCCTAAATCCAAGAGAAAATAAAAAAGAAATAGAGAAGAAACTTAAGTTGCGTGCCAACACTCTTCTCCGACGTGATGTCCACGATCTTGAGCTTTGAGTCTTCTCCTTGGCTCTCCAAAGGTCTCTTCAATGTCCTTAGACAGTGCTTGAATCGAGTTTAAGATTTTTGGTCTCTCAAAATGGCTCCCCTTTGACGAATGGAAACTTTTCCTCTATAGACATCGAGACAGCATTGCAATGTTGTCCCTCGAATTTTGTAAAAAAGGGAAATATAAATTTGGTTGGCGTTGCAATGTTGTGGACAATGTTACAACGCTATGTCTGCTGCATTCCAAGGATGAAGGGTTGCTGATGTAGCATTGCAACATTACATATGGCGTTGCAACACTATACTCTTGGGCTCACAAGCTTTGTTACTTCTCTTCAACACTTGGATCCTCAAATATAGCTCAATTATGCTCCAAATTCATCCAAATACTCCACAATGCTTCAGTTTTGCTCCAAAATGCATGAAAGCACACACAATCATAGAAAAATTAGCATAAAACTAAGCCTAAAAATAACACACTTATGCATACTATCACCACTGTCATGCCTCCTTTCTTGGGGACTATCAGAACAGGACTCACCCAAGAACTGTAAAAAATCGCATAAATAATCCTTGCATTTAAGAGTTTCAATACCTCAGCATTCATAACGTCTTTCATTTCAGGATTAAGCATCCTCTGGGCTTCCACTGATGGGTTAAAGGTATCTTGCATTAATATCTTATGCATGACTATGGATGGACTAATACCCTTAATGTCATTGATGGACCACCCTAATGCAGACTTATGCTTAAGACTTTTATCAACTTTTCTTCCTCCTCTTTATTTAATTCAACAAAAATAATGACAGGAAAAGTTGAAGACTTGCCTAGAAAAGCATAATGAAGATGTTTAGGTAACAGTTTAAACTTTAATCCAGGCGATTCTATCATTTTAGATTTATCAATATCATCATCCAAAGAGGCACCTAACACATCATCATGCTCTATAATTAAATTTATCTAATGCATTACAGTTAAAATTTACTTCCTAGTTTACAATAACCATGTCTACACTGTCAGATTTGTGAGGCATTCTTCTTGCTTCGAGTGCAATCCAAGTGAGCCTAGTAACAAAAACAAGTAAAAAGTAAAACTAAAACGAAACTAACTAAAAAACTACATGCAAAATGAAACAAAGGAACTTAACAAAAAGCAAAACAAAAACAAGGAAACAAAGTATTTTACATATAGTACACTAAACTTAACAAAAATACAACAACAAGGAAAACACAAGAAAATTAATTTGCATATTTTACACTAAAATACATAATTTACAAAAAGAAAAATATACGGATAATATACAACACAAGAAGCATACATAATAAACAACAAAACCAAAAATTACACTAATACACAAAACAATTGACACAAAAAGAAGAAAAACAACAAAAAAAAGGAGAAAATTAGAAAAAAAAAAAAGAAAACTAAACAACTACACAACTATACAAATATACAAGAAAAAACAAAAGAAGAAAATTTATACAAATTTACACTCTAAATTAAGATCAAGCACTTTCACCACGATATTAACTAAACTAAAATATGCCAATCCCTGCCAACGGTGCCAAATTTGATAAGAGGGCTTGTCGAAAGCCCTATCAAGATTAAATTTATAAAAAACTGTACCTCTAAATATTTTTCAATAATAGTGGCCAACGTCATCCACAAGGATTGGAGTTCTTAGATTTAATTAAGTACCATAGTTAATTATGCCCAATTTTATTTAGAGAAATATAAGTTTGGTTTGATTTTTTAACAAATAAATAAAACCTAAACTATTATTTACAAAGTTGGAGTCCAATTTTAGAGAGATATGTGGAAATTGCAATCCATGAAGCACAACCATGAAATTGATTAAAGAATTATGAAACATGCAACAGTCCTAAGCCAAGAATTACTAAGGTATTCAATTGACTCTCTCAAGTCCAATTGAAGTCATGCATAGACGTAAATCAACCTCTCGGTCTATTTCTACAACTAAACATGGCACTATGAAATTCTCTTAAGGGCTTCTAACATTAACCTACTCATTCTCATGCAATAGACTAATCCTAGTCATGCATCTAAGTCCTTAGTTAAATTTAATTTCTCAAGTTAAACTTAACTTAACATACAAAGCTATGGCCAAAGGCTTAGAAGATTAATTCAAGATGCATAAACGACGTTACATAAACACAAATCAATAAATCAAGCATAGTCTTACAAAAATAATACAATCAACCATGAGTCTACAATACTCAATTACATTCAAATACAGTCCAAGAAATCCTAAAATTAAAGAAAACAAAGCAAAGAGAATATAGAAAAACTGGACGGTGCATGCCAACATTCGTTCCTAACGTGATGTTCCACGATCCCGAGCCTTGAGTCTCCTCCTTAGCTCTCCAATATGGTCTCTAAACCTCAAAACAAGGCCTTTTATCGAAATTAGGGTTTAGGTCTCTCTAAAACAGCTCCCTTTGCAAGAAACACAAACTTCCTATTTATAGACAGTGGGCAGCATTTCAACACTGTCCATTTTTCCTTTTTTTACAAATCGTGGTAGCATTGCAACGCTACTAACAGCGTTGCAACGCTATGCCTGCTGCACTCCAAGGTTGAATGGCTGCTGATGTAGTGTTGCAACGCTACAAGTGGCGTTGCAACACTATTCTCTCGGGTCCAAACGCTTTGTTCTTCCTCCTCAACACTTGGATTCTCAAATATAGCCTCTAATTGCTCCAAATTCATCCAAATACTCAACAATTCTTCAGTTTTGCTCCAATTGTTCGATTTCTGCAAAATATACATAAAAATACATGAAAGCACACACAATTATACAAAAACTAGCATAAAACTAAGCCTAGAAATAGCACACTTTTGCATGCTATCCGAACTTGTAGAGAAATTTATGATCACATATTTTCCTCCTACGAATAATACAAAATATTGTACAGGGATCGTGACTTTTCAGCATATAGATAAAGAGTCGTTGAGTGACACGTGGAAAAGATTTAAGAGATTACTCCACGAATTACCCAACTTTATTCAACTAGAGACTTTCTAGAATGGCCTCAATCATACATCGAAAATGGTGATGGATGCCTTAACAAATGAAGCTCTGTTCTCAAAATTGTTCAATGAAGCCTATTAGATTTTAGATAGAATAGCAAAGAATAACTATGAGTGGGCAAATGAATGAATGAGTACGCCCAAGGAGAATAGCACTTGAGTATTGGAACTTGATGCTTTAACAACTCTTACTATTGTTAGGATTTGTGCCTTAAAGCTCGTTTTTTTTTGTAATTAAACATTTTCTCATTTATTAATAAAATAATTTATTATTTTACATTGTGTATAACATTATCCAATATTGTGTAAAATCCAAAGTTCTTATTGTAATCTTGAACAGTATGTAGTTGACATACAAGAGGATCATGTTCAAGAAATAACCTAAAGAGTCTATAGTATATAGATAAGATTGGGTGTCTTATCTTGGTAACACTATTGATACGGCCCACTTTGTAATTGTTACAAATGATTTGATCCAAATCATTCATGTAGAGACATGTAAGTGGGGGTATCTTATACAATGAGTTTGTATAAGATTGGACCACGAAATATTTAATATCTCTTTATAAATCCGTTAATTGAGAAGATTAATATTTTACAAGATGATCATATGCGACTCGATCTTAATCCTGAGTCAGTTATGAACTCCTGCCTGTGAGGGCTTGTCCTTTGATTTGCATGGGTGAGAGTGGCTTTTATAGCCGATTCAATATGCTTACCATTTTGGGAACTTGACCAAATAGAGAGCTGGGAACATAATCTCACAAGATGGAATTCACTCCTTCCCATATAGGGTAAGTAGATGAGTAGTTCCCTTAAGTACTGATTTCGGGACTTGAATAATGGGGCCCCACCCTCTCACTAGCCCAAGAGGGAGTTAGTTTATGGTTGGATCATAAACAAATTGTTCATTAGAGGATCAGTGGTACTTAAGGTATAAGATGTAATTATAGGGTAAAACGGACTTTTGACCCAGCTATAATTACGAACAACTTGTGAATGATCGACTTGCATGTAATGATTAGATCGATGGACACAACTTGTCCTACAGTGCGTAAGAGTGCAACTCTAGGTCTATAGTGGAGTGACCTATAGTTAATGAATGAAAATTAATTGATTAAAGAGTTTAATCAATTGATTTTATATCATTGGAGCTTATAATCTATAGGCCATAAGGTCCCTTTGCTAGCTCATATGAATAAATAGGGATCAATTTCGTTGAGAGAAAATTTTGAAATGTTCAAATTAAAATTTAATATGTGTGATATATTAAATGAGGAAAAATATATTTATTGTATATGATACATTAAATATCAAATAAATTATTAATGTATTAAGATACATTAAAGAAAATATATTTATTAAATTTGAATTAGATTCAAATAAATAGATGTCGTAGGAGAATTTGGAAATGTTTGAATTTGATTCAAATCGATTAGATAAATATATTTTAATATATTAAATATTAAAATATATTATTTAATTATTTGCCCTAGGCCACTATAAATAGGACCCTAGTGGTGAGCCATTGTATTTATTCTGAATAAGAGAAAGAGACTCTAGAAAAATTCTCCTCTCATTCTCTCATTATATTTTCAAGAGGTTCCCACAAATCTTTTGATCTTTTATTCGAGACATAGCAAGGAAGACTTTTGTGGAAGAGACCAAGTCTACAAGAAGAACTTCTTTTATTCAATGTATGTTTATGCTTAACCTTAACTTTATTATTTTGTTCTAAATAAACTCAAACTAATTCTTACGCTTCCGCTTGGGTTTAATTAAATTATTCCCTTCAACTACTTAGGTTTCAGCTATGTCCAATATTATGTTGTGGAGGTTAACCATGAATGGAAACAATCAACAATAGCAACTTGGAGCCATTAACAAACTGAGTGAAGTATCATGCATGAAATGTTGTGATAACCATAACTTTGAGAACTATCCAATAAACCTTGCATCTGTTCATTATGTAGGGCAAAGAAAGAGCAGAAATAACCCATATTCCAAGACATATAATCCTAGATGGATGAACCACCCTAATTTCTCATGGGGAGGATAGCAATAAATTGCAACAAGCCCTAGCTTGCCTAGTGTAAGTAGACCAGTTTTTTGTCCTAGGTTTAGTATTAATTCAAATTTTTCTATGTCATAGAATCAAGGTAATTATCAAAAAATGCCACAGCAGAACGCTGGGACATCAATGCCTTTGGAAGCATTAATGAAACAGTATATGGCTAAGAATGACACAGTTATTCATAGCCAAGTTTTTTCACTGCAAATTTTGGAGGTGCAAATGGGATAATTTGCATCTAAACTAAAGAATCGACCAACTGGAATATTGCCAAGCAATACTGAAATTCAAAATGGGAAGGAAGAGAGTAGTGTAAAGCAATTACCTTAAGAAGCAAAAGACAATTAGAAATTGTTGTAGAAGAACAAAAAGTTGCATAAAAGAAGGATGCTGAGAAGGGTTGTGTGTGATTTTTGTGTTAGTAAACAAAAATAAGAAAATATGGATGAAAAGGAAATGAAGATGAAAAATACGCACAAAAACATCACACGAAGTGCTAGAGCAAGTGCACACCAACTTTCAACAAGTAATACAAGAAAATATTTCTAGATCGATTCCACAGGGATTGTTTCAACTAACAAATAACTTCTTGCCTAATTCATAATAGTAACCGGGTAACCAAATAAAATGAGACGGTAGAATACTTTTAAAAAGAAATAAGAAATTAAATGGAAAAAACTAATAAAGGTAATTGGAAACAGAATTCTCATAGCAAAAGGCAGAATAAGAAATTCACAAGTTAGGAAGTTAGGCTCAGCTCATGACTACACTAATATTGCAACTCCCTTTTTACGCTAATGTAATTTCTTTTCCAAAGATTTATAAACTAAGGAAGGACACACTTTCCCTAGAGCGAAAATTTGTGCTTGGAAAATCATTAATGATGCTATACCAACTTTCAAAAATATCCTCAAAAGAGGCATTAATGCTAACTTAGTTTGCTTGTTGTGCAGGAAAAAAGTGGAGTCGACATCCCATATAATTTGGTCGTGCAATGGCGTCTCCGACGTGTGGCTTCGCTTGTTACCTTGCTTGAGTGTTATATCTTCTGATTGCAGGGCCTCTTGGAATCCTCAGGATTTTTGGAACTGGATGACGAAGTGGCTAGATGATGAGAAAATCGACTGGGCCATTCTTATTATGTGGAATATTTGGAATTTTAGGAATGTCTGCCTCCAGTCTACTAAAACAAATTCTGCATTGTTGTTGCCAGATTTTCGAAGACTCGTTGCCGCGATCGAGAAAAGTTTAGTCGAGTATGCTGGTTCGTTCAAGCTCCCCCACCATCCTGCTAGAACCAAGAGCTGCGCGAGTCAGAATGCCTGGACCCCTCCCCCGCCTGGTTCCTTTAAGATGAACGCAGATGCCTCGTGGTGCGAAGCAACAGGTCGTGGAGGGCTCGGTTGGATTGTTCGTGACTCTGGTGGCTCTCCTCTCTGTGTTGGCTATCAACATTGGAAGAGGAAATGGTCTATCAAAGCGCTGGAAGCAGCCGCCATCCTTGCGGGATTGCGTTCAATCAGAACGCTGGCTAGCAACCCGATTCAGTCTCTTATTGTTGAGACGGATTCCATGGAGATCGCTTTAGAGTTGCGTTGCCCAGGCTCAGACATTTCAGAGACTAAATCTATTTTAGATGAGATTGTGATTGTTGCCAGGCTGTGGCTTGCGTTCTGTTGCTTTTATTGTCCTAGGTCCTATAACGTTGTTGCCCACTCTCTTGCGAGGGCGGCGCTTTGGAACAGGTGGATAGACCGGTCTCCTCCACTTTAGAGGACGAACCGGTGGTTTGGTTCTTGGACTTCCCCGATTGGGTGAGGTGTATTTTTTGTGAGGACAGTGGTTCCTCGTTGCTCTAATGAAGTTCTTCTTTCAAAAAAAAAAAAAAAAAAAAGGAAGGACACACTTGATATGGCTACACTTCTTCAAGCTACTTTCTAAAGGACTACAACTACCTAAATTATATGTCTATACTTGGATTTGCTACAATCAATTTTATCCTAATCCCTGCTTCTACCTCACGAGTGGTTTCTTTATGTCTAAAGCAACCTAGAGAAAAACAAAACTCTCCCTCACTCTATTTGGTAATTTTGACAAACCCTTACCCTTTTCGTCTCAGGATATGCTAATGATTCTAATTAGTTGCCTAAACGGAAAAGAATACTAGGGAATAAGAGCACACAAACAAAAGTTCAGATAATCAACGATTAGGAAATTATATTAACATAACAACAGAATTACAAATGCTAGTTCATCATGAGCCTAACCTAAGGGAAAATTAGCCCATTATTGGGTGAAATTCACACAACATAACAGAGAAATACATATTGAGATTGAAGACAAAATGAAGAGAGAAGTTAGATGCGAACATTGTTGCATTGAAGTCTGGGTTGTTTCAATCGTGCTAAAGAAAAATCTCCAGGAATCGTTCTCTCTACTTCAGGTTGCTCTGCTTCCACTATCAGTTTCTTCCCTCTATCGAAGTCAACTTTTGACTCTTCCTTACTTTGTTTTGCGTATCTAGTGCTTGGGTCACAAAAGTAATGTTTTTTCCTCTGATTCGTCATTCTCTGATAGCTCTGATGCTGGTTCTGCTCTTCACCGGAGAGGAACTCTGATGAACTCTCTCTCAACGTATGGAATTATCGCATAAGAATGGTGGTGCCAACTCCCTTTTTCCAACTGCTCCTCATTCTTTTATAGTCTCTATTCTCCTCTAACAGGTTACCACGCATCCTGTCATAATAACAAAAAATATTTTGTTCACGTGCTTGGCGATTCTCTCTGACTGAAAGGAATTCTTCCTCTTGCGCTGACCATTGACCGTCTCAAAGTGAGGTCATTTGTGCTGCACAAGCATTTTAGATTCTGTGTTGGTCTACCATAAAGTCAACAAAGCCTCTCTAAAAGTAACAATTATAATTAAACCAACTAAAAATTTGAATATTAATGTATCTTGCGTTGCCGTAATTGAAATTAAGATTTTATAGCTTAAAACTGTTAAAATAATGTTCATTTATTTACTTCAAGATAAGAATAAGCTTTTAGGCTATATTAACTCATTATTCATGAGTTCTCAAGAAAAAAAAATCATTAGAAAAAAAGGGAGAGGAAATTTTGATTGAGGAAATTCGAAGTAGAAATTCATGAGAAGACGAAAAAAGAAAAAAAAATCAAATAATGTTGAAACAGTGGTTCAAGACTAATGTAGTGGATTTGGAAGAGAAGGAAGTACAATATGCATAGAAAGACACACTACAGTCACACAGCAACTCGCATACTCATCGATATGGCCCATCTGGAAGGGAAAATAGAAGATGTGCTAGTGGGAGCTGATAAATTAATTTTTCTAGCTGACTTTATCATTCTAGATTATGATACTGATAGAGAAGTGTCAATCATTCTGAGCAGGCTGTTCCTCGCTATTGGGAGAGCGTTGATTGACATAACAAGGTGAACTAACAATGAGGGTGAATGAGCAACAAATCACCTTCAATGTGTTTAATGCGCTTAAATACCCAAATTAGGTGGAAAAGTGTAGTGCCCTTATATCAGTGGATGAGGTGATAGATGCATTGAGTTTTGAAGGTGAAAGAGATTTTCTAGAGGATAACGAAGATGTGGATGAGTTGATAGAGGAAAACAACTTTGTAGTGCCTAACGATGCAAGACTTAAATCAGTGGCCAAGGTGAATCATTCTGAAGAACTTCCACTCGCAGCACTCAGAAAAGGGAGAATCAAATTTTCCTAGCCATGCCAATTTTTGCCAAAGATCTATTCAAGATACCAGTTGAAGATGAAGAGAAAGTCGCCTCAGCACCACATCAACAACATTCTTGAGGAAATTGGACCAGGGAGTAACCCTTGAATTCAATTTATTTCCTAGCTGATAAAGCCATTTGAAGTACTTTTATTGTTTCTTAGTAGTTTGGATTTTTTTTTTTTACAGACTTAGGGTAGAGCCTTGGTTTTATTTGTGCTTGGAAAATCCAAGTTTTTGTTTTTTAAAAAAATCAGCAATATTATGGATTGCGTTAACGTCCTTCTTTTGCATATCTAAAGTGTAATGGTGCAACATCCCAATTGTCATTTGGCATCCACACATATATCAGGAGGGAAAATGCACATTTAAAAAGTGACCCCACATTCATTAGATGAGGCACTCATGAGCGTTTAGGGTTACACAACCATCACCAACCAGCGTCATCTGATATCATGTCACCATTACTGCATACGTGCCTTCCCAGATTCCCATTTACCATCATTTTTCTTGACCATTTCTTCTCTCTCCCATGCACTTTTCACCAATTGAGTTTTCTTTTTGCTTTCGAGCCCTCTGATTCAAAAAATAATTTCCACATTACTATAGTCCTTCATTTAGGTTGTCCAGAAAGAGACTCTGATCACTAGTCGTTTGCACCTATGTCATTTGGGTCAAAATGAATGTGTACAATAGAAGAATATATCATCCAATTTTGTCTCCATTCACAGTCACCCTCATTATGTCTAGGTGAATTCGTCAGTGATTTCATGAAACACGTGCTCCATATCGCCCCATTGGCTGTTGAACAACTACAGGTGGTAAAGGAATCAACACAACTAGTGGAAGAGAAATTTGAGGAAAATAAATATGAGAAAAATAAAAATGATCATGGGCCGAGCAAGACACGAAAAGAATTTAAGATGTGTGCCAATAGATAATGGTTGAACGGAATGGTGGATTCGACTATTAAGGTTATAGGAGAGCCTAAGGTAGAGGCAGAAATTGGAACCAATTGTGGGGCCATATGAGGCACCCATCGAGGTACTAGAGGATGAGGTGTGGGAGGACATATTGAAGGGATTGGCTGATTTAAAATTCAAAAGTAAGAGAGCAGAAGATGAAGGAAGAAAGAAGGAAGGCATGCTGGTAAATGAGAAGGATCAAACACCCTTTGGATCTAAGACTATATATGTTTTCCTTTTTGTAGAAGAGGGGGAGGAGATTTCTTCAAGGGCTCCTGAAGAAGTTGTTGACAACATTTACAAGAATGAAGAAAGAAAATGACATTTTGGATGTTTCAGAACAAGGGAAAGAGGAACCATGAGTTGCTCCAGAAGAATGGAAGAAAGATTAAGGGCCTTTTAAGGAGGTTGTCGAAGTTAAGAATACCCCAAATGATAATGAACCAAGGCAATGTTTGGAAGAGCTTGTGTGGCTTTTTAAGCGATTTGGAATGATCGTAACAGTACCTATCATAGGATGCCCATCTCAGATGTGCAATTAAACTGTGAGTGGATTTGTAAATTCTTCGATGAAAATGTGTCTGTTCCACAGCATGGTGCAAATCATCAAAATACCCAAAGACCACATTCATCTCTATTGCCCTTATTGTGTGACATAGTGAGGGTTAACATCGATGCAACCACTGACAAGAGGAATTAAATTATGGGTATGGGGGGTCCTACATCAAGATTCCAATGGTCTCTTCATTAGAGCTCTATCATCTTTTGAGGTGCTCCCTTACGCACCACTGGCAACTAAAGTACTGGCCATTTTGAATAGCATATGTTTGCTTAATCGGTTAAATATCTGAAGGGCCATGGTTGAAACTGATTCCTTGGTTGCGATGAAGATGATAAATGGTCAGCTGAATGTATTCACTAATGTTTAGCACTAGGTTTTGGAAATCCAGACACTTCAACAATGCTTTGAATTAATTTCTTTTGTCCACATTAATAGGGAACGCAATAAACCCCTAGATGTTCTTGCAAAGGAGGCTTTGACAATTCAGGAAAGAATATAACAATTCAAGAAATGACCAAAAGGGACACACTTCGAGAAAGAATATTTTTACTCCAATTGACGTGGCGCAACAGAGGATTGGAGAAAAGAAAGAATGTTTAAAGACCAACACCCTTGATTTTAGGGAAAGTTCTCTTTTATCCATTTTTTTGTCATCATCTTCTCTATTTTCTTTACCCTATTTTCATTTGTAAATTATGCACATTTCTATATTGACGTACGCAAGCAAGCATAGAACAACGAGGCATCATTTTACCAGTGTTTGAAGGAGGAGCAATAGATTATTTTACCTTATTCCGAAAGACGAAGCACCGGCATAAAGAAAGGAAACTCAGCACTATTACTTCGAGAGGAGACTAGCGTTGTCACACTAGGAAGCTTAACTGAACAAATCTGAAGAAGACAAATGAATCACTGAGCACATCCATGGATACCTTGAGTTGCTCTAGTTCCTTGAATCACAGCCAATTTATCTAAACCTTCTTCATTTCCTATTTAATTTTATAATATATAATGTCATTGTTCTATGTGTGATTTTCCAAATCATGGGCTAAATTTCTTTAGGCTTTCCTTTGATGAACCTTATATTGTAACGTGATTCTTGTCTATTTTTTCTTAAATAAATTGATTATTTTGAATTTTTGTTTGATTGTGCTTCATCCAAATATTTTTTTTCTTTTGGCCAACCGATTTATGTCATTAGCATACAATAATACTGAGAGAGTTAGGATGTATGGAAATAACCAAATAGAGCGAGAGTGGACTAATTTCACTAGGTTGCTTTAGACGTAAAGAAACCACTTGTAAAGCACTAAGAGGCCTAAGGTGAATATACTCTAGCGTTTATGAGTGTAGACATACATTAGAGATCGTTAGAGGAGTCGTGAAAGCTTTCTTGAGAGAGTGTAGCTTTCTTTTGCCTTGTTGTATCCTTATTTTAGTTTATTAACTCTCTTTTTTTAGTTGTGTTTTCATTTCAACCAACCAATATTTGTTAGCATCGGTTACCTTGTAGCACAAACTTTTTTGTAATTGACTTTTTACCAAATTTTTTATGTGGTATGATCCTTGAATACTTGTGCTAGATTCTAAGTTGTCTTAGTGTGTAGTTCTTTGTTGTTTTCGTCATAATTTCCATCATTCATCTCCCATTTCATACACTACACATCTATTACCACACCACATTTATTTCAATGAGCAAATTCAAGTATAGACATATATTCTTGGAGTGTTGCAGTCTTTGAAAAAGAGCTTGGAGAGAGTGTAGCCATATCAAGTGTACCCTGTCTTAGTTCAGAAGTCAACGGTTAAGGGATTGTGTTGTGTAACATGAGATTGCAATGCTAGTGTAGTCATGAGTCAAGCTTGTCTTCCTTATCGTGAACTTGTTATTATGCTACGTAGGATTATTATCGCTAATCATTGCTTTACCATTTCTTGTTATTTTACCGTCTATATAAAAAATATCTCATAACCATTTTCTTACTCAGTTACTGAAATGTAATTTTAGTATCTGTTTAATTGAAAGCTAATACTATCCTCGTGGATTCAATCCTGGAGTATTCTCCCTGTAATACCTGTCAAAGGCTAGTGTATACTTGCGCTAGTGCTTTGTGTGTCATTGTTGTGTGTTTCATTCATTTTATCTCTCATTTCCACCATATACCGCATATTACCATCATACTCATATCCTATTACACACAACATAATCATCCCATTTACACACCATAACATATGCAAGGATGCAAACCTTGGAAATACCACAAGGACAATAAATCAACATAGCTCCTCAAATCCTACTTGTACCTCAAATGCCTCAACGAAGATACCATCGAGAAGGCTTTGAAAATAACCCAACCAAGGAGGATCTATTTGACCATGTCCTTAAAAGAAGAAGACACTTGGTTGTGGCAAAGGCAGTGGAGGAATTTTGCAAGATCAAAAAGACTATCACTACCCATGATAAAGAAACTACCTCAATTATGTATGAGAACTCCCTTATTCTAAGTGAACCCTCACAACAATAATAAGAATAGCCTTCATAGCAAGATGATAAATCAAATCCAAGGAAGTTAAACAAGTTTACTTGGAAAATGATTAATGATCGAGAAGAAAGGAGAACTTGTTCCCAACTTCAAGATTTTGAACTCTCTCCAATCTAATTGATCAAACTAGATCGAAATTTCTAAAGCATGCATTCTGGTGGGTGCTAATGCAACTTCACAATGAGGAAATTAGCTTTAGTGCAAGTATACACTGCCAACAAGTAATATATGAAGTATTTCAAGTATCGATCCTACAGAGACTAACATAAAAAAGCTTTTAGTAAACATTTTATCAAGTTGAAATAATGGTAACCAAGAAAAATATAGTAGGTGGTGTCTGAGGTATGTAAGTAAAATGAATGTAAAAACTAGAAAAGCAAAAAAATTCAATGATATAAGATGATTCAATTATGTTTTAGTCCTAAGTGAAATTGCAATCAATATCCACCTCAAGTCTGTCGTATTACCATGTGCAAGTGAATTGGGTTCTTTTCCAATTAAGCCTTTGCTTCAAAGAACATTTAGTAGTCTAAGCAATTACTTCTATATTTCTATGGTTAATTTGTACCTAGGAAAATAAGCTCACAACCCTCTTGATCCTATAGGAAAGCGCCCTATGTCTAGGGTCAATTAGTGTAGTTTTATGTTGATAGCATGTATTTATGCTATCTTATTTCCTATTATTTATGCTAGTTTTGTGATTATTTTGTGAGCTTTTATGCCTATTTCTCTTAATTTTGTAGAAACCGAGCTTGAGGAGCAAAATCAAGTATTTGAGAATATTTTGGTGGATATTGGAGCCTTTTGAAGCTTAATTGAAAATTCAAGAGGATTAAAGAATTTTTTGAGCATAAGGCACGTTTCAGGAGATTCTACATTGAATCACGGTTCCAACGCATGGAACCGGAGGTCATTCGGACACCCGATCGAAGAGATATAGCAAAAATGGCCAGTGCTGTCTGCAGGGTAGCGTCGAGACGCTGTCTATAGCGTCGCGACGCTACGAAAACTAAAAAAATGCTGTTTTTCCCCAAAAAACACGCGGGCCATCTTTCTTGCAGCGTCTCGACACTACCTCAAAATTTTCTATAAAAACCTCATTTTTTGGGCCGTTTTGGGAGGCCAATCCAAGAGTTGGAGCCCTAATTTCGATTCCAAGCTAAAATTGAAGGTTTAGGGAGCAATTGGGAGCGTTTGTGGAGCATTTTTGAAGATCCAAAGCTCGAGGGACGTGGAGATCACGACGGGAACGTGGGATCGACCATTGTTTGCTAATTTCTTCCTTTTCCTTTAGTTTTAGTTTTTGTTTTGTGGCTGTAAATTAGGAACTTAAAGGTTTAATTGTATGAATATTATTAGTATCTTTGTTCCTAATACTTGGAGTTTTGATGTAGCCATTAGACTTGAGTTTTTTAATTGATTAAATACCTTGATTGAATGCTTTTTGTTTCATTCATGCTTTTATGTATTTAATGCTTATAATTTCCTGATCAAAGATTATTTGCTTTATTAGTCTGAATTTGTGCTTGAAAAAGTATGGTTTAGGCTAGAACTTAATTGCATGACTATTTGTAAATTCTTGCATGAAAGTGGAGAATTCTCTTAGAAGCCCTTAAAAGAAGTTGTTTAAAGCCTTGCATGTTATTAAAATCTAGATAGAGATATAAGGCTTATAACATTGCATGAGAGTTAATTGTGCTTGAAAGAGTCAGTTAACACCCTCACTTCTTGGCTTATAGAATATTTGCATGACAAACTTGGTAGTTTTTACAGTAAGTCTAATTGGTGAAATTGATTCCCTAGGATATCTCTCTCCTATTGTGTCTCCATTTATCTTTTGCTTTCTAGGTTAGCTCTTTAGTTTAGCTTGTTTGCATTTGATTTCTTTCTCTGAATAAAGTTAAGTGAGAGTAATTACGGTACTTAAATGAACTAAGAAATCCAATCCCTGTGATCAACCCTGGCCACTATTATTTCAAATTTTAGAGGTTTAGGTTTATAAATATATTTGATAAAGCCTTCGACAAGCTCTTTATCATATGTCTAGACTTTTCTCCTATATTGATTTTTGATAAGAATGAACACTTCATCCCGCTACGGAAGCATTGAATCGTCTTTGATTTTAATTAAAATTAAATAAAAAACTAAACCATACATTTCAGATAATATGAAAATATTTTCTGGCGCGTCTTTATCTCCTTGCTCCAACTCCAATGAGGATGAAACTCCAACTCCATAAAGCTTACTTGTTATGACTCGAACACAAGACCAAGGCTTATGGGAGCCTCTTGAATGAGAATTCACAAGGGATTGAAGAGAAAGAGATCTAGAGAGAATTCTCTATTGAAGAGATGTGTGTCACATAATGACTCAACCCAAAAGTCCTATTTATAAAGACTTGGGGAAAATCTTTGTCATAATTAAATAATATATATTTTAATATCTAATATATTGAAATACATATATTTAATCTATTTGAATCTTATTCAAATATTTTAAATTCTCCTACGATATTTATTTTTTATTTGAATCTTATTCAAATTTTATAAATATCTCTTCTTTAATGTATCTAATATACATTAATTAATGTATCAAATACAATAATATATTTTTCTCTTTTATATTTAATATATTTAATATATTAAATATTAATTTGAACATTTCAAATTTTTCTTTCAACTAAATTGATCTTTTAGTGTTACTATGAGCTAGCAAGGGGACCTTATGGACCTATAGATTATAAGCTCCAATGATACAAAAATAATTATTTAAACTCTTTAATTAATCATTTTTTATTCATTAATTTTATATCATTCCACTATAAACCTAGAGTTGAACTCTTATGCACTATAGGACAAGTTGTGTCCATGGATATAACCATTACATGCAAGACTATCCTTCACGAGTTTTTCGTAATTACAGCTAGGTCAAAAGTCCATTTTACCCATGTAATTACATCTTGCACCTTAAGTACTACTAATCCTCTAATGAACAATATATTTATGATCCAACCATAAACTAATTCTCTCTCAGGATAGTGAGAGGGTGGGGCCCCATTATTCAAGTCCTGAAATCAGTACTTAAGGAAACTACTCTACTTACCTTATATGGGAAGGAGTGAATTTCATATTGTGAGATTATGTTCTCTGCTCCCTATTTGGTCAAGTCCCCAAAATGGTAGGTTATTAAATCGGCTACAAAAGGCACTCTCACCCATGCAAATCAAAGGACAAGCCCTCACAGGCAGGAGTTCATAATTCACTCAAGATTAAGATCGAGTCGCATAGGATCATCCTAATGAAATATTAATTTTCTCAATTAACGGATTTATAAAGAGAGATTAAATATTTCGTGGTCCAGTCTTATACAAACTCATTGTATAAGATACCCTTACTCACATGTCTCTACATGAACGATTTGGATCAAATCATTTGTAACTATTACAAAGTAAGTGGTATCAATAGTGTTAGCAGTATAAGGCACCCAACCTTATCCATATAATATGACCCTTTAGGTTATTTCTTGAACATGATCCTCCTATATGTCAACAACATACTGTTCAAGATTATAACAATAACCTTGAATTTTTCATAATAATTGATAATATTGTACTGCAAATAAAATAATTAAAATAATTATTAATTATTAAATAAATCATTAATTACGAGGCTTTAGGATATAAATCTCAATAATCTCCCATTTGCACTAAAGCTGATGAAACATGTATCCTAGGGCATACTCTATACCCAACATGTTCTCCCATTTACCTTAACGAAGATGAGACATGTCTTGTAATCCTAGACATTCTAGGTGACACTCAAACAGTTTAGCATGGAGAGTCTTTTTATAAATCCAAACAACTGTCATTAAAAGCCATATTGGTCACTACCATGATGCTTTCTCTCTCTCGATATGATTCCCTATACATTGGTGTTTTCTGTTTTCTTTAATATTAGTCTTTGCACCACTATTATCATAATAAAGAAGATAGACTAAATCATATCTGAAACACCTTTCAGATCATCAAGGAACTATTTAAGTCATACAAGTCCTTTTGTTGCTTCACTTCACAAGTAAAACAATTTAACTTTATACCATACTCCACTACCTAGGGTAAAATTTATCTTAACATAGATTTCCTACATCGTTGTAAGAACCAGTGTATCTTGTAAAGATCAAATATTTTACTCCATACACAAAAATTTCTTATTATCCATAGATAATTTGATAAAGTTTTTAATTTTCTTCTCAATGGTCATGTCATTCGTTTAACTGATAGATGCTAACTAATTGTATATTAAATGTTAAGTCTCATTTATGCATTAATTGTCTTCTAGTTGGAGTAGATAATTAATCATATGCTCTCAACATTTGAGGTGTCTTAGGATACTCTTCTGTAGACAAAAATATCAAATATTTGACAACAATTTTGGACAATATAAGATGTTTGAGACAAAGTTAACATTTTGTCCTTAAAATCTCCATGTTGCACATATAAAATATATCGAGTCATTTCAAATCATTCATTTAGAACTGGTTAGGTAGTCAACCTTTTATGTTAAATAGAAATCTCACATCATTCATAATGAGTAAAATATCATCAACATAAAATATGAGAAATATTCACTAGGCGATCAATGATTTTTTTGTATATACAATCTTCATTCATATTTATCCAAAGTCATAGGTTTTGATACTTTTATCCAACCTTATATTCACAGATCTAATGGTAAAATTCATTTCATAAATGAACCTTTACTATTTTGCAAACCTTTATTCTTTTGATATTTGAAAATAAACCTATCTGATTGATTTGTGTAGATGCATTATCTATGATTTCTTTTCATAAAAGAGTTCTAAACATTCATTTTCATATCGCATATGCAACAATGAATTAAATAATGCTTACAGACTCTCCCACTACAATGAGGCTTATCCAATTCATGACTAGGATCCATTTGACTTTCAAATGTAATTAAAATGGTTAACAATTTTTGTTAACTATTTAGTGGCTTCACTTGAGACTAATTTATTAACACTATCCTACCTTATTAAAGGTTTGTAGTCTTTTATTTGACATTCCTTATAAAATATGATATTTGTCATACAAATACCTTATTCTTTTTAGGACTAGATAAAATACCATTTTGTACTTCTTAGGGATGGCCTACACTTAGGCATATCTTTGAACATATACAACCTTTTTAGGCTTGTTTCAACATGTAAGCTTAACATTCCCAAATTGTGAAATGTTTTAAACTAGTCTTACTACTCTTCTATAATCTCAGAATTGTCTCGTAGACACTTTGGAGGGAATAATGTTCACTATATAATCTTTATTACATATCCTAACTAGAGTCTTGTAATGACATGTAACTCATAGACCATGTCCAACACAGTTTTATTTCTCCTCTTGCAGTACAATTTTCACATAAATGTACTTGGTATTTAAAATAATTGGGATAAAAATCTATTTTCCATCAATTAGTTTTAGTACGTAAGATTCCTGTACTTTCTATTATGATCTGGTCATAATGTCTTGATAGACTTACCTAATCGATTTTCAACTTTAGCCTTAATCTTCTTATACTTTTCAAAAAAAAAAAAGACTTATGTTATATTAGGTAAAGATACTTGTACCTGAATGATCATCAACTAGAGTGATGAAATATTCACGACTTTATTTTGCATTTACATTCACCAGACCACTTGGGTCAAAATGTGTAAGCCAAAGTATTTTTTGGTCTTGTAGTCTTATCCAATAAAGGTCCAATGATTGTCTTGTATGAAAGGCAAGATCTACAGACATGAAAGTAATTAACTAACTTTTAGAGAATTACCACTTACTAGTCTTTTCATTCTATTCAAGTTGATGTTAATCAATCTTAAATGCCGAAGTCAAGTATCATCTTTTAGGAGAAAACAATGTCTTTCTATTCTGGATTCTATAATCCTGAATATCTTAGTATTTTGTAGTATAGTATATGTTAATATTTTCACATATACAAATTGTTCTTTTTTTTAGTTGAATGTATTTTCAAACAATTTTGAAAATATAAACTTTAATACTTCAAAGTAATTCATACTATATGAACTTTTTAGTAATAAAGTTTCAGAAATTTAATTTCTCTTATGGTTGCTAAAAACATCATATTTAGCATTAAGTGACAGTCTTTATTTAATGACATCTTAGTGTCTCACACTACACTAACTGAGATGGGCTTCCTAGTGCCAACCTATAGAAACTATTCTACATGTTAAGTATTTTCCAAGAATTGCATATTAAATGTAATAAAGAATAATCTTGATAGTGGATATTGTATCAACTATCTAGGTGGCGTTATTTATTCTCCACCAAAAATCTAGTAAATCAAATTTACTTTCATCTATATTATTCTTTCCATAGAGGTATTTCAAAAATTCCTCTCATTATGACTGTTCTGATTAATTTAGGAACTATTTCCTTTTATATAGCTTCAAACATTTATTTTATTTTCTTGGAATTTTGTAATACTTAAATTCGAGATCATTTAGATAATTATCTAAATTTGGCTTCTATTGACTTTAACATCTCATATGTTGTTGTCATTTTCTTTATCTCCTAAGCTTGACAACATGTCAACTAGGAGATACGTACAAGCTATCTCATTTACTTTTGATTCATTAATCATGTGCTTCATGAACAATTTAATTAGCATTGACAACAGGTTTTGAGAACATTTCTCAATAAAGAAAAATTCAAAATTTTACACTACCATTATAGTGTTAACGTTACTTTTTCAATTAATAAAATTTTCTTAATTTTGACTTATCAGTAATAAAATTAAAAATGAGAAAAATAGTCATAATATTGAAATATATAAACATATTATTTAACATCATGCAATCAATTATCCATTCAGTTTTAGCATAGAAATCAAGCAATTAAAAAAATAAACCCTATAAGTCATTTCTAATGCTAAGATACTTTAGTGAGTCAAAACAAGTGCCGATGTAGGGTAGGTCAAGTGTTCCTTCACTAAACTGAGACAATCTCAACCAAGTATTATACTAGAATAACTCTTATTCCTATAATATTTAGTTATCATTAGTTTGGTCAAGGACATTATTAACAACCTTAATAAGCCATTTGTAAGTGTGACCCATAATTTTAGATCCCATAGTTTTATCCTAACAAGTGTCGTCGTAGGGTAGGTCAAGTATTGGAAACAAACTACAACCCTATGCTTCTCAAGAGTTCACCCTGATATTGACCCATTGATAGCACAGTAATAGTGCTCTTTTATCAGCTTATATCATGCTAGTTTGGTCGCCCTCACATGTTTATTTGTCTATTTTGTAGGGAATTGAGCAATTCAGAGCCAATAGGAAGACTTTGGATGAATCGGGGTTAAAAGGAAGCCATTTGAATCTGTTTTGAGCATTAGAATGGAGAAGAGAGACCAATCAAGCCAAAAGAGCCGGGTGCAGAGCGTCTAGACGCTGTTTTGGGCCTCGAGACGCTTCTGCAAAATCATGTCAAGCTTGGAGAACCGCAGGAATAGTGTCTAGACGCTATTTCAAGCGTCTAGACGCCCGGAACTTGAAGAGGCAAGGCTCGCTCGACTCTGCGGGGAGGCTGCCCAAAATGCTGGTAGCGTCGAGACGCTACCCTGATTGCGCCAGATTTTTTCCTTATTCGCGGGTGCAGCGTCTAGACGCTGTCCTAAGCGTCTAGACGCTTCTCTGCCTTATTTAAACAACTTTTCTCTTTAGGGTTAGACAACTTTTTGCCTCCTTGCACACATGATTTTGAGAGAGTTTTTAGACCTTTTCCCCTTACTTTTAGAGAGTTTATGGTGTCAATCCGAGCTCGTTTAAACTCGAAGTTTTCTATGGAGATGCTCGACTAGATACTGCAATTCTGGTTCAGAGGGCGGTTGTAAACAGTTGCGACATTGTGAGGCTTGTACTTAACTTAGTTTTCTTTTAATCGCAAGTGTTCTTTAATTCCCGTGTTAATTTTATAAGTATGTATTTTGATTAAATTGACGCCTTAATCCCTTTACATGTTTTATTGTTAATCACGATCATGATCCGTAATTGTCATGTTGAATGAACCGGTAGCATTAGAATTATCACATGTGTATGTTTATGGGTTTCCATGATACATGGCTTGCATGTTTAATTCTAGGAGTTAAAGAAGCATGTTAATTAGGTGAAAGTTGTTTTACCTGATCAATTGTCTTGGTCGTTCCAAAGTTCGTAATGCCTTTACCTAAATAAATTGAAGCGGTTTCGTAAAGACTTGTTTAGGTAATTAGCATTAACTTGGCGTTTGTTAGAGTTAATGATTTTAGGGAACTTGCACTTTTTAGGGTTTCCTAATGAGTTGACCGAGTACTTGCATGGTTAAGATTAAATATTTTGAATGCCTATGATCAATGTTTGTAATTGGATATAACCATACCTCTGAACTGGAACTTGGTAAGAGTTAATTTTTATCCTTTTCAGCAATTGTTTTATTTTTGTCAATTTTTATTTCCATTAAGTAAGAAAATATTTTCCAAAACCCCCCGTTTCATTTTGTTACTGGAATTTAATACTGAGAATATAAAATTTCTAGCTCCTTTGGGAAATCGACCTGGTCCACTATTTCTACAAGCTAGAGTAGGAAACCAGTTTAATTTTGGTAGGCTTCGACAACCTCACCACCCATGCAAACACCTTTCGTACAAGGACGGTCCAAAAGCCGCCAGGAGGTCCCGCATGAATGTCACGATGTGAACCAATGATGAAGACCGTAGTATATGTTGACATATTTCCTTCTCCTAGTTACTATAATACTTTCTCAAGAAATTCACTCTGATATTGACCCATGCAAACACCTTTCGTAGGGAGGACGGTCCAAAAGCCGACCGAGGCCCCGCATGAATCTCACGATGTGAATCAATAATAGAGACCTTAGGATATCTTGACATATGTCCTTCTCCTACTAAGTATTTTGAAATAGGGTTTTCTATTACTTAAACAAATTAGGCTAATTTCATTTATCTCAGTTCCTCAATCTACCCTTCATAACCCTTATGTTGGTTAGATTGATTTTAATATGAATTACCAAGTGTTTAATCTATTTTTAAAAAATTAATCACATTATAAACATGCTTAGTGAAATTAAATAAAATTTGACTAATTCAGCTCTTGGGTCAGTTACCAATTAGAGGTGTTCCCTTTCGGTCAACTTAAATACTCCAGTCTAGATAAAACATTCCATAGACAGAGTTTCTTTATAGTCAATTTTTATTTCAAATTCATTAATCTTTAATTCAATATTAATTATTAGATTAATGAACCCAAGTGAATTATTAAGCCATGTTTTTAGTCCTATTAAAAAAACTAGTTCACTTATTGGATAATTTTAAAATTCCATCATTTTAAACCCTTTAAAATAAATTAAAAGATCATCCTGGATATTTTATTCTAATCCTAGTAGAAAAAATAAAAGATAAATTAAATTCAAAACTTAAACTATTTTATCTTTGAATTAAATTATCTTTATTTATGGAAGACTTAATCTTATATCAAAAGAATCTAATCTTATTAGGAAACAAATAAAGATAAATTAAATTACAATTTTAAACTATTTAAAGCATGAAATAAAATATCTTTATTTTAAGGAAACTCTAATCTCATTAGGAAATATCTTAATCCTATTAGGAAAACATGGATTTCATTTATGAAAGGAAATATCTTAATTTAATTTTCCAAATATTACAATTATATTCAAAGATATGAAAAATATAAACTTATTAGGAAAACATCTTAATTATATTAGGAAACATTCTAATCAAATTTTCTAAATATAACAATTATATTCCAAAGTAATTAAGATGCATGATCATGTTGAACCTATGGTGAGATTTTAATCTAAATGGCATGTTTTATGCAACAGTCAATTAATTTAAAACATACATCATATGCATAATTAAATTAAACTTAGCAAAATTGACTGGCATATTTGGCATATCCTAAGAAATTGAAAACAATTTAAATCTAAGACATATCTTGGTCTTCAATAACTTTTCTTGTTTGAACCATTCCAAATTTAGGATTTAGAAATCCAAAATTTTCAATTGTAGTAACCGGTTTCAAGAAACACATTTGAATTGAAGGATCCTTTCAACAATTACAATAAATCCTAACCCTTTTGTATTTTATAATTGATCTAATCAAAGCAATAAAGCTAATGCCCAATAGACTAAACAATCATTTCCAAACTACATATATCACATATATGAAATTAAAATACCCACCATACAAAACCTTAATTCTAAATAAAATTCAAAGACTGTGCTGATACGAATTCAAGGGAATAATCAAATTAAACCCACAGCGGAAGCGTTGGAATCAACTTTGATTTTATTTTAGAACTAAATTATAAACATAAGGTTAAACATAAACTATACCTTGAAAATAATATAGAGAATATTCTGACGGGTCTTTTTCTCCTTGTACTCCAATTTTAATGAGGTTAAACTCCAAGACTTCCACAAAGTCTTCCTTGCTATGACTCGAACAAATGACCAAAGAGGTTTATGGGGACCTTCTTAAAAAGAGAGAGAGGGAATGAGAGGATACTTTCAAGAATTCTTTTCTCATATGAAGAATGCACACAATAGCTCACCCTTAGAATCGTATTTATAGTGGTCTAGAGAAAATAATTAAATAATATATTTTAATATCTAATATATTAAAATATATTTATCTAACTAGTTTGAATTTTAGTCAAACATTTCCAAATTCTCCTATGACATATATTTCCTTATTTGAATCTAATTCAAATTTAATAAATATCTTTTCTTTAATGTATCTTAATACATTAATAATTTATTTGATAGTTAATGTATCATATACAATAAATAAGTTTTCCTTCATTTAATATATCAAATATATTAAATTTTAATTCGAACATTTCAAAATTTTCTCTCAACGAAATTGATCCCTATTTGTTCATATGAGCTAGCAATGGGACCTTATGGACCTACAGATTATAAACTCCAATGATACAAAATTAATTAATTAAACTCTTTAATTAATTAATTTTCATTCATTAACTATAGGTCACTCCACTATAGATCTAAAGTTGCACTCTTATGAACTGTAGGACAAGTTGTGTCTATAGATATAATAACTACATGCAAGTCGATCCTTCACAAATTGTTCACAATTATAGCTAGGTCAAAAGTTCATTTTATCCCTGTAATTACATCTTGCACCTTAAGTACCACTGATCCTCTAATGAACAATTTTTTTATGATCCAATCATAAACTAAGTCCCTCTCGGGCCAGTGAGAGGGTGGGCTCCATTGTTCAAGTCCCAAAATCAGCACTTGAGGAAACTACTTATCTACTTACCCTATATGGGAAGGAGTAAATTCCATCTTATGAGATTATGTTCCCAGCTCCCTATTTGGTTAAGTCCCCAAAATGGTAGGGTTATTGAATCGACTACAAAAGCCACTCTCACCCATGCAAATCAAAGGACAAGCCCTCACAGGCAGGAGTTCATAACTCACAGAGGATTAAGATCGGGTCGCATATGATCATCCTGATGAAATATTAATCTTCTCAATTAATGGATTTATAAAGAGAAATTAAATATTTCGTGGTCCAGTCTTATACAAACTCATTATCTAAGATACCCCCACTCACATGTCTCCACATGAACGATTTGGATCAAATCATTTGAAACTATTACAAAGTGAGTCATATCAATAGTGTTACCAGGATAAGGCACCAAACCTTATCCATATACTATGACCTTTTAGGTTATTTCTTAAACATGATCCTCATGCATGTCAACTACATATTGTTCAATATTACAGCAATAACCTTGAATTTTTTAAAATAATGGATAATATTATATTGCAAAAAAAAATTAAAATTATTATTAATTATTAAATAAATCATTAATTACGAGACTTTAGGACATAAATCCCAACAATTTTATGATATCTATTGTTACCCAACTCTTTCAGTATTGAGTCCTAACTTTTTATGCAAGCCTTTCTGGTGATAAAGCTAGACAAACAATGAATATGAAACAATCAATAAAACCAAACAACATGAGGATAATTAAACATTTACGCGCATTTATATTTTCAGACGATGTATCCTTTAAGGCATCCAAATAATTGAATCCCAAAGGATTTAGCTCATAATGTAAGTGGAAATGAAACTAAACTTCATTGATTACAAAGAACATAAATAAGGAAGG
Source organism: Trichosanthes truncata (assembly GCA_033996785.1). Taxonomy (NCBI): domain Eukaryota; kingdom Viridiplantae; phylum Streptophyta; class Magnoliopsida; order Cucurbitales; family Cucurbitaceae; genus Trichosanthes; species Trichosanthes truncata. The sequence continues at coordinate 25,963,359 of JAWPNB010000004.1, read as the reverse complement.
TTAAAATACCATTTTGGTTTGTGTACTTTGGATTCATTCCATATTAGTCTGTATACTTTCAAATGTCCAAGTTTAGTCCCTGCACTTTAAATAGATCTTAAAATGAGTCCCTACCGTTAGTTTGAAGTTAATTTTTATTTAAATTGGTTAAATAATAATAATAATTTTCATGTAAGAAAATACAAAATGTGAACATATTTCCAAAATTTATAGAAGGAATGCCAATAGAGACTAATTTTTTTTAGAAAAACAATAAACTATCAATAGGGACCAATTTTAAGCTTTATTTGAAAGTATAGGGACTAAAATGGAATGCAATTTGAAGTACATGGACCAAAATGGTATTTTAACCAATAAGAAAACTTAAATCTATGTACAAGGATAATCAGGGGAAAAAAAAGACTAATTAGTTCCCACTCGACAATTCAATCTTTCTTTGTCAAGGAGAATTGAGTTAGCACAACCCTATGACTCTTGATTCTAAGGGCTGGACGATCTAGAAGGAGGAGTGGAGAAGCTTTTCACTCTCGAACTATTTCTAGGGTTTTCTTTCTCTCTACGATCAACCTCTCCTTCTTTGAGAAATGATGAGTTTCTTTTATAGGTATAGAGGAGGGTAGTTGTTGCCCAAAAATAGGTAAGAAGCTTGACCAGAGGATTCAGAGTCAAACCAAGGAGTAGTTGCCACAAAATCCTCATTCTATTTAGACTGGATGAAAGTTCTCTAGTCTAGTCAACAGTGAAATTGCAGTCACATATTGAATGTGCTTTGCAGTAGTTATGGCCACAACTTGGCTTCATAGAGCACTCTACACAAAAAAAAAAAAACACAACAAACTCATAAATTTTAGCTAAATATCTCCTTTTTACACTAATTTAAGCACATTCAGTTAAACATGGTTGGAAATATGTATCTTTCACATTTTTGTATAATTTGAACATATTAATCATGGATTAATGATAACTCTCCTTGGAAGAGATATTTCTCCTAAATTCTAGTACTAAACCCCACTAAGTTTTGATGTTTTAGTAGTTTCTTGGTTCATTAAGCTTCTAAATTCATGCATTGTTGATGATTTAGCTAAATCTTTAGGAAGCCTTGATTAATGAGTGTATTCTTGCTTTTTAAGAGTTAATTTGCTACTCATTTTGCCTCAAGTAAGAACCGATTGAAGGAAGAAAGAGTGAATTTCAGTAATAGCCTTCTAAGCTGAAATGTTGCAGCAATCTATCTCATAATAGCTCCCAATCTCACATGTGTAAGGAATATTCTCATTAATTGAGCTGTCCAAAAGAGCCAGCTAGACCATGTGGACCAATAGAATACTGCCAAGCTTCATTCCCTGTCCAATCAACCCTGTTTTTGATGGATAAAGAGGATGTATATAAGCTGGACATTGGTTTTTCGAAAGGGAGGCTGGAAAAGGAAGTTTTACGAAAGAGGAAGAAATGAGCTAAAAAGAAGGTTATCTACCTGGGGAAAGGAGTTGAGGAAGAAGGAAAGAGTCCTTTAGAATCTCTTCACTTGATAATTTCTCTTCTATTCTTATTGTTATTCTTCCTTTTGTTGCTTTTCCATTTTTCTTGACTACTGTAATGAATTTTCAAGTTGATATTAGTAGTTTTGTTGTTGTAATTATGAGCTAAATAATTTAAGGCAAGGATTAAGGAATTCTTATATTATAAAAAGGAGTCTTGCTCAGTTGTTTCTGCTATTGAATACTGATTTGGAGTGTTTTTATTGCTTAAAATGAATTATGTTTGGCCAACCTTTTTCATCTACTGTTTTCTGAACTTTTGGAAAAAAGAATAGGAAACCGATTGCTTCAAATCTCATTAAGACTTATTACAAGTTAAGCTTGCAGTGAAATGGGTAGGTCAGGGATAATCACTCATTTAGTGCACACAAGTAATGAGCTTATTTTAAGTAGTTTAAATGGGAATTTAGCTACAATTTAAGGAAATCTGGGAAGATTCCGTGTTAGAATGTTGTGTGGTGTGATTTAGCATCAGTTTTGCTACAACATTGAGTCCTCAAAATAGTATAAGAAACCCCTAATCCAAGCTTGCCTTTAACTCTAATGGGGCGTGTGGCCCCCTGAGTTGAGTTGAGTTGAGTTGGGTTTTAAAACCAACTCACCGTTTGGCCCATGGAGAAATTAACTCCCCATAAAAAAACTCAACTCTACCGACTTGCTATAGTGTTAGGATATTAACTCTACCGAATTGTACAGTAACCCTATTAACATATTTTATCACCGCTTCTCCAATAACCGACGGCCATCGCCGGCGACCGACGACCACCTCCCGCTACCGGTGACTACCTCTGGCTACCAACGACCACCTCCGACGACCTTCTTTGGCAATCTTCTCGGACGACCAACGACCATATGCGACAACTGACAACCACTACCAACTACCTTCTTCACGATTGTCGACAATAGTTGGCGACCATATCTGGCAACCTGCTGTCCCATCTCCGGTGACTATCGTCGGCAACAATTTTCAGTGACCGACGACACTCCCATGGTTCAAAATAATATGAAATGCACATGTACTTTGTTGGTTTGACTCTCTGCTCCAACAATCTTTCTTCAGAGTTACGAACTCGACTCATTGTTGGCCATTACTTATATTTTGTGAATCATGTAAATAGGTCATTGATATTTTGTGAATATTCCACTCCTACATGACACTAATGTTGAAATATATTGTCATTTTATTGTCATCTTGAAAAAGTAAAATACTGGCATTCTCTTTTCCAAAGATGTTCAATTTAGTACATGTGTTTAAACAAATTTAAACAAACAATGTTCCTTTGCAAAAAAAAAAAAAAAAAAAAAAAAAAAAAAAAAAAAACGTAATGGTCAATGTGTTTTTTTTTTTTAAAAAAAAAAAAAAAACTCCCTCATAATGAAGACTCTATTAGTAATTGAAAAATGTCATAATAAGGTCCTCACCTGTAAGTTTCAAAGAATTTCAATGCGTGTTTAGATAATGAAACCTTAGATTTCTATATATGGATAGAAGTTCAATTTGTGTTTAAAGAAAAAAATACAGGTACATTGCCTTTTTTTTATTCATCATTTTCTATTTGTTGTGATAAAGAATGCAACATTTGATTTCTATAAATTGAAAGAAGTTCAATGTGTAGCAGAAAGAGAAATCAAGGCTACATTGTGCCTATAGTTTAGAAGAAGTCAATTTCTAAAAAATAAAGATAAAGAATGATGTTTTTTAAAAAAAGATCAACGTTGAAATATATATTTTTTTAAATGGACATTTGAATTCAGTGTTGGAAAGTTGGGAAAATATGTTTCTAGCTGAATGATTGAAAAAAATAAAAATAAAGAAAACAAAAACAGTAAGCTAAAAATCAGTCTACTTCAGGTTACAAAAAACTGCACCAGATACCCCAAACAACTTAACTCAACTCTGCACCCCAAACACATACTTTCTAACTCAACTCAACCCAACTTTGCACCTCAAACACAGACTTCTGAACTCACTAACAAACTAACTTTGCCCAACTCAACTCAACTTTGCATGCCAAACGCTCCCTAAGTGATTTCACATGCTGTTACTTGTTTTAGTTCTTTTTTTGCCTGTTATTGTAAGCTTCTTGTTGGTTGAGTTAGCCTAGTTTTATTTCTTTAAAAGCCCCTTGAATGTGTTTTTCTTTGGTTACCCCTTATATTCACTAAAATTGAGCTCAAGCTTGGTAAAATTCGTGGACTAATCCCTGAGGAGAACAATATAAATATACTTATCACTTGCTGCATTAGATTGTATATACTTGCACATTAAGAGTGCTTAATTGCAAAATTAATACCACTCTAACTAAGGCAACAATTAACATAGAAAATATCAAAATGGTACAAGGAATATGCTTAAATTAGGACTACATAACCCTTATATTCAAGAGTTATCTCATTATAAAACAAGAATACAAAAAAAGCACAAAGCTTCATAGAGATTATAATTCGATATGAAATTTCATTCAATTTTTTTACTGTTGTAGTTGATTTTTCTAGTAGCAAAATTACCTTTTTAAATTGATTAAGTTTCTTGTATTAATGAGTGTCCTATCAAGATTGAATGGATGTAACTTTTCACCATGTGTGGACACCTTAACTTGAAAATGATCATTCAATGCTTCTTAAAGTCTTTTGGCTCTAGTTCTTGTGATTGGGTCTTTTGGCATAATGATTGGCTCATGATTGGATTGAATTTGAGTTAATTCCCATAACTTTGAGCATAACTTCATTTGAGCTTAATTGAGCTAGTCGAGCTTGATTTTAAGATGGTAGACTTCCCTCCCGTGCTCTCATCAGTCACTCATTTCCTTATGACGAGAGCCTAAGAAAAAGAGAGAACAAATTGACAGGGGCTTTGGGAACATCAAGATCGGGTTCTCCAAATTCCATGACTAGTCTGATGTTAAGAAGTACCTCCAATGGAAGAAAGAGGTAGACTTTATATTTCAATGCACCTACTTAGCGACGAAAAAAGAGTATGTGGAGTCATTACTCATTTAAAGGATTATGGACTAATGTGCACTAGTACAAATGTGACATATAATGACAGTCAAAAGAAAAATGCGCGTATAAACGATGACAGTCAAAAGAAAAATGGGTGAACTTTAAAACAAAAAAAAAATAAGTACAATGTGACCGACATTGTTTTATATTTCACTTTTTTAGCTTCTTCTCTCTCTCATATATGCATTTGCATCTTCTCTCTACCAGCCACTTCGCAGCTTCTTCTCCCTCACCGACAATTCACTCTCTCTCCCCGACATCTTCTTCTTTTTCACTCTTACCAGCACTCTCTCACCGTTTCCCAAACACCGTTCGCCATGCATTTTTTTCGCGTGGGTTGCTATGCGTCTGTCGTGCACCGTAGAGGCTGCTATTTGTCGTGGGTTAGCTACCTTGTTTATCGTGGGTTGTAGATCTGAGGCAGTGGAGGTTGTAGTTGTTTGTGGGTTGTAGATCTGAGGCAGTGGAGGTTGTAGTTGTTTGTGGGTTGTAGATCTGAGGCTGGGTGTTCGTGTGGTGGTAGATCTAAAGCCATGTGTTCGTGAGGTGGTAGATCTAAGCTGTTCTGGCTGTTGTGAGGCCATGGAGGTCGTTTCTCACATGCATTTCAATTTACAAATCTCTCGTTATTGTCGTGAGGTAGTAGATCTGCGTTTCTCACCTAGATCTGGCATGGGTTAATGTGATTGTTCGAGCCACAGGTGCCTTATGCCTTTTAGATTTTTCTATTTCTACTATTTCAACTTTTGCATTTCTACAGGGTATGTAAATTTTGATTTTATCCCTTATGTTTGTCTATGTAGAAAGTTCTTGTTTTCCATTTTGAAAGTAACTTTTTATGGCTATGACAATCTCATTTTGTTCCACTTCTAAATTTGCAGCAGATAATGAGCAGAGATTTTGTAGCAGATAAGGTTTTTCTTAAAGTTCCAGAGAGACAAGGAAGAGTTTTGGGTGCTGAGCATGGAGATTTTGGATCCAATGGTCCCATCTTATCCCTCCATTTTTACTCTCAACTTTTTGTTTTGTTTGTAAATGACGCTTTTTTTTTTTATTATTAAAAAACACAATATCCCTTTCTCATAATTTGAATCAATTATAGTTTTGTTGCGGGGGGAGAGATTAAATGATAAGTAAGCATTTTTTATTATCCAACTCTTTTGTAATTTTTACCTGCTTCTTTTCATTTTCCTTTAGGTTCTATTTACCATTTATTACATTCATTGATTAGTACTGAAGATAATTTTTTAGTCATACATCTTTTTACTATAAGTAAGCAATGGAAAGTGATGTCAGGAGTGGATAATCTGGGGATTTGGTGATGGATCAACAATCTCCATTTTTTATACTTTAATTGGAAAGATAAGTTAGGTGCTGCCATTTGTTGGGAAAACAGAATGCCACTCTTAAGAATAACTATGTATACCAAAGGTAGGTTATTCCATGGAAATAATAAACTCGCCTATGAGAGTCTTGCTGCATTGTTAGTTTCTGGACCAGTATAATAAGATTGGAATGATTTTGTTTCTAAGGTCAATTCTAGACTATTTTACGGACATGGTCTATTATATTTATTTTTCAGTTTTCGTTCTCATAATGTAGTAAATCTTATTTGGTTAATGATTATATGTACAACTCTTTTGTTTTTATGGTTTTGTTTCAACTACATCAACTTGTTTTATGGTTTTATTTTTCAGTTTTTGTTCTCATAATGTAGTAAATCTTATTTGGTTAATGATTATATGTACAACTCTTTTGTTTTATGGTTTTGTTTCAACTACTACAAACTGACATATATTTATGTTCATGTTTGTAGGAATTGAAATATATTGTGCACTTACTGTTAATTTTCGAGATACATGGCAAACATCTCCCTTCCTTGGCGCTTTTTTGGTTCTTGTTTTAAAGATTGTGATACTATTTTTTAGCTTCTAGATTTATTAATTTGGTTGTATGATTTTTCTTTTGAGGTTATATCCGACGATGAGAAGAGGAAGAGCAAGACACCTTACAGTGGATGATTTTTAGTGCTGTGAAGATTCTAGGTAAATGGTTCCTCACTTATGGAGTATTGTGTATTTTGTATGTTTAATGCTTGATTTTATATTTATTGTAAGTGGTCTCTTAATTGTTGGGTATTATGTGTTTGTTTGCTTATTAATTGTTAAGGAAACGAAAAGATAAAAAAATGCATATTTATTAAATGGCATTTGTCTATATTATGAGTGATTTGCTTATTAATCCTTGATAAAAAGAAAGAAGGTATTTCTATGCAAGAACATAGGGTGTGAACTAGTACTAATAAGAAATTAGACATCCTACGTTTCTACGTTTCTTCAATCCAACTGTCATAAGCCCAATGTCATATAGCAATCCAATTGTCATAAGCCTAATGTCATAATTATATGACAACACAATATTACATAACCAACTAATGATAAATAGACCAAGAACATTCTATCATCAAGTAGTTGAGTTTTTAATGGATTAGTATGGTAATTAACAAAGGAGATAAAAAAAATGGCTGGGAACACTCAAGGAATGAATAGAATTGGAGCTTCTATTTTGGTCTTGTATGATGTTTTTTTTTCTTTGGTTTCTTTAATCTTAGTTGAATATTTGCTACTGTTGTTTGAATTGCAACTGATGTTGTGCGATAAGTTGTTATCCTAATCCATGAATTAACTTTTCTTACTGTGCAATGTTAAACTCGTCTTTGTAATGGATTATGTGTTGTCAACTTTAAACATAGTGGAGCAACTTTACTTGCATTTGAAACTTGAGAATATCACTTTAATAAAGGTTGTTTAGTACTGCATTTCCTTTTGATTGGGTATGTGTTTGTTTGCCATAGAAATTTGTCTTAAAGTAAGTTGCAGTTGAAGGATGAATTGTCATAGGAGATAACTTGCAATTTTTACTAAATATTTTTCTATCTTAGCTTCTAGAATACCTATGAAATTTGAAGGGTTGGTTTTACTTTGTTTGATATGTTTCTTATTGTTTGTTTTTATACTTAGATGGGAGTTTGTGTAATTATCTCAACTAAGCTTGTTTTTTCATGTTTATGTAAGTTTTGTGTTGAAAGTTGTTCAATTTTCTCATATGTTGTGGAACTTGTTACAGATATGGGGTATTAGGTGAGAAGTTGGCGTGATCAACTACTCGAAGGGGGAGATTTTGAATAGATATATAAAGGGCTTACGAAGCCTTGGATGGATATCAACTCAAGTCGAATTTTCTCATTCGATTCATCGAGTTTCTCATTTGAACCGGCTTCAAACTTCACTTTATTTTGACTAATTTTGCATTTATTATTCTTAATGTTGTTGTCGGGTTCTCATGTTTAATATATATAACAACAATCAAAGACGAAGTATATTTATATATATTACATTTTGTTAATTAAAATTATATTTGTTGAATTGATTGTTATGTAAAAATATTATTGAGATTTTATTTCGGGCATAGGTCGAGAAAGAAAAATATTGTTGGACAACCAACAATTTTTTTTTAATTAAATTATTAAGGAAACGATGACGGACATTGCCTATCATTAAAACATTCAAAACAGACATTTAATGACAGACGTTGACTTTTAATGACATACATTGACCGACATTAAAAGTTGACTGTCATTATAGGCTACAATGGCAGACAATTTTTAATGACGGGCAATTCCCGTCATTAAAAAGCGTCCGTCATTGTAGCCTACGATGACACTCGAAAAGGTGACGCACACATGTCCGTCATCGTTTCTCTTTAATGACGGGCATTGCCCGTCATTAAAACCCAATTTTGTACTAGTGATGGTGGGATAAATTGATGTCTAGGTGATGAAGGAAACAAAAAGGCCCTATTGAGTCTTGGGAAGAAATCAAGGAGTTGATGAGGAATAGATTCATTCCAAAACACTGCTCACGATAGACCTCCCACCAACTCTAAAGTTAATCAAAGGATCCAAAGGACTTGAGAATTACTATAAGGAACTTAAGATGCTCGTAGACTATTTGGAGCTTGATGAAGATATGGAGACCACTATGGCTAGATTCTTTAATGGGTTGAACCAAGATATAGCCAACAAATTTGACCTCCAAGCTTATGATGACAATGAGGAGATGGTCACTTTGCCACAAAGATTGAGGAAGCAACTCAAGATGAAGAAATCAAGGTATGCCTCTAACCCATAAACCTTTCTCAGTGCTTCTTGGAAGAAAGACACTAAGTATAGTGACCCTAAGCCTAAAACCATGCTTGATAGTGATAAGTTCACATAGAGAATCAAGAGGGAAGGAAAGAGAGCATTTGTTTCACACGTTGCGCCATTAAGGAGTAGCCTTGTAGTGTTGTAATTCCCCACCTTAAGCCCTATAGGTTCCAATGGTTAGAAGATTGTGTGGACAAGAGGGTGAACAAACAATCGCTGGGTCTCATTTTCAAATAGTAAGTATAACGGTGTTGTGTTTTGGGATGTAGCTCCAATGCATGTTGGAGACCAATAGAATGATGGCTTCCAAAATCACTTCACATTTACACATAAAATGAAGGCTAGTTTGCTTCCTTTTATCTCCAAATGATGGCCTTGTAGACCAATTGAAGCTCATAAAGAGAATAAAAGAGGAATCCAAGACCATCAATGGTCAGTCAATTTCTAACCCAATGTAAACTTGATGAATAAAGTAAGAAAAAGGTAAATTTGTTAACTACCAAACGTGCTTTAATATGTACAAATTCTAGAAACAACCAAATCAAGTAGTTACATAACCCTTATGTTTCTCAAAAAAAATGGAGAATAAAAAAGAAGCCAAAAATAGGAACATGTTACCAAACAACTCTTTTATTTTCTCACAACAATGATTAATTAAGGACATCAAAATCGATGAAAAGTGGATACAAAACTGCTATGAGAAAGAATATTTCTTTGAGATCAGATCGATAACTAATAAGATCATGAGAAGTTGGGTTGAAAGTGTTGTGGAGTTGTAAGATTTCAAATAAAATCAAAGTTTTCATGTGGAGGGCATGCCATGGATTCTTTCTTCTTACAATATTATATCTTAAAGGAAGGAAGATAATTTTGGAAGATGTAACTAAGATTTGAACCTTCTATTGAAACTTAATATTTCCATCAACCATGTTGACCAGGTTTTCCAAAAATATACTTGGAAATTAGTGTAGTTATAAATAGCAATAATTATTGACCATATTGCATACTATCCATTCAAAATTGATCGATGATCAAAGTATCTTTTTTAATGGAATATAATATATTACTATCATGCGTTGAGCTAATTTACCATGCAAGAATCATAAAATTTTAGAATAGATGAGAATCATTTTAGACAGATTTGACCTTTATATAATTTAAAATTTTCAACTCTATATCTAATAATGATAGTTTAATTATTTATTTCATTACTTCAATTAAAATTAAAATAATATATGTGTTCAATCATGTTAAATTAAAAACAATTTCTAAAAGTTTGACAGATTTTAAAAATGAAAATATTAGTTTTAAAAGCCTATATTAAATGACCAAGATTTCAAAAATAACTTTCAAAACAAAATGTATAATCATAAATAAATAAAAAATAAATAAAGTTCTGGAATATAAAACATATGTAAAAAAAATTATATTGCACGTGAAAGTTTTGTAGTAGACTTGGAAAGATAAGAACATAAATGATAAAAGAAAATTAAAAGCATGAAAAGTGGACAAATAAATTTACTAAATATGGTTTTTTTAAAAGATATGACTAAATTTTAAAATGGAGGTAAAAAAAATTGAAGCTAATTTGTTCAACAAATTCTCAAATGGCCTCATTTCCACCATTGATTTTCAACCTTCCAAACCAAAACCTCCTATTCTTAACCTCCACCTTTTTCATCTTAACACAATATATAGGAGATTCTACCATCATTCTCTTCATTCCAACACAAATTAGCTTCTCTCCTAAAACTTTGACAAACTAAATCTCTCTCTCTCTCTCTAAACATTTTATTCGAACATGGTGAAGGACGTAAGAAGCATGCAAAATTGGGTCGAAGTGGCACCATCGACTTTTGTATCGTGTCGAAGGTCTTCAAGTTGTCCCAAGTTGGAGACCATTCTTGAAGAAGGATCAAACCAGTTCGAGATTTTTCCAAAGAGAATTTTGTTTATTATTCCTTTTTTGCTCTCATTCGGGTCTTATTTCTTGTTGTATAGACATTTTTGATGTCTAAATGGAAAAACGTTGTAAAGACCGAAAGAAAAAAAAAAGGAAAAAATCAAAATGAATTTATTTGAAGAAAATCTTTTTTGTCAGTTTGCATCTGCTTCATGAATTACATGGCGTCCAAAAAAATGGAAACATAGAAGTAACGTAGGAAAGAATAGATGATTTCAATCTCGTCTCGAGTATTCATTTTCCATTATATATAGGTTAGGAGTTAGATTGAAAATGCGACTCACAAAAATAAGGGTAAATGTATAAAAGTATTCTTGCATTGCATTTTAGTAAAGGCTAAATTATCCAAAATTCTCTTGAGCTTTGTATTAGGAATTGTAATTTGTAATTTTTGTAAGTCGATTATTAGGGTCCCGTTTGATAACCATTTGGTTTTTGGTTTTTGGTTTTCGATTTTAAAAAATTAAGCTTGTTTTATCTCAATTTCTCTACAATGGTTTTCATCTCCCTTAAGGAAGGCCAAGTTCTAAAAACAAAAACAAATTTTTAAAAACTACTTTTTTTAATTTTCAAAATATGACTTGGTTTTTGAAAACATAGATAAAAGGTAGATAACAAAACAAGTAAATCCATGGATGAGAGTAATATTTATAGGCTTAATTTTCAAAAATCAAAAACCAAAAACTAAAAACTAAATGGTTATCAAACGGGACCTAGTTTTTTTGTTTTTGAGAAATTTGTTTTTAATAATTTGTTAGAGAGAAATTAGACTTTCTTAGTTTGGATATTTTTTTGGTTTTAATTTTAGTATATATAAACACTTTGCTTGGAGAGTGGAAAATAAAGTACACTGGCATTTAATTCCTTTCTTTTCAACCTTTCCTTTCTTTTCAACCTTTGATTTATTACTTTGAGCTTAGTTTAAATTATACCCCTATCAATTAATAAGAAGTCACACTTTTACCCTTAAATTCAAATATTGTCTGGAACAATTTTACCATTCACATGAGAGATGCAAATTGATGGGATTGCCAATTTGTAAATGAAGCAATGACATAGACATGGCTTTTAAAAAACGAACGACAAATGTGGAAAGTATCAATAATCACTAGACATTTATTTTTAAAGCCCCGTTTGTCGTTCATTTTTAACTTACCGTACATTAGTGATTATCTAGTGATTATTAGTACTTGCCACGTTGGTCGTTCATTTTTTCAAAAGTCATGTTTACTATTTGTGTCATTTACAACTCAGTAACTATAGAAATTTTTATCACTTATTTTTACATTAAAATTGGTCAAGGTCATATTTGAATCAATTTTAAAATTCAAGAGTACAAGTTAAACTTTTAAATGATAGGAGTATATACTTAAAACTTACTTTTAATTGATAGGGGTGTATACTGAAAACTATCGTTAAAGTTTAGGGTGTTTTATATAATTTAACCTTACTTATGTGTGTGGAAAATGCTACTATAATTTTATTTTATTATTCTTTTTGTAAATTCTAAATCCATGAAATTTTAAAAGAATGTACAATTTTGATCTAATAATTGACTAAAAAGTTTATGAAACATAGTTAACATATGTTACGGGATATTCTAATCTCTAATACTCAACAAAATGGATCATAGTCAAATCAAACTTTAATACATGTTTAAGGCATTTTGCTAATCCCAATTAGCATAGTATCGCGGCCAAATTGAGAAGTGCTTTTCCTTGAACTGTTTAGACTAATCACAAAATCACTCTCAATCATACCACTGTTAGGTATAGAGTATACCTTAGGGTATGTGAAGATGGTTGGAATTTATGCCCTAAAGTCTCATAATTAATGTTTTAGTATTTAATTAGTATTTAACAATTATTTAATTTCAATTTATAATATATCTATTATGTAAAAATCTTAGATTATTAGTGTAATCTTAAATAGTATGTAATTGACATACAAGAGGATCATGTTCAAGAAATAATCTAAAGAATCTATAGTATATAGATAAGGTTGAGTGCCTTATCTTCTTAGTTGATGTGTTGTTTTGCTTAGGACTAGCAAACGAAAAAGTTTGGGAGTATTTGATAGCACTTATTTAGTGCTATAATTCTCCTATTTATTTAACCAGTTTTGTGTTGAATTTGTGAACTTTGACGTTTATTCTCATGTATTTTAGGAAACAAAGCAATTGCAAGTATTATAGTGGAATTGGAGTATTCCAATTTGATTTGAAGCTTAAATGAAAGAGTTTTTGAGACTAAGTATTGTTAAAGTCCTTATATTAGTATTATTGTATTTTTGTAAATATATTAATTGGGTTGTCCTTTAGGGGCTGTTTGGAATCAGAAACCCTGCGGTTCTGGAACCCTGGGGTTTCTTGGTTGGAATCAGAAACCCTGGGGTTTTTGATTCCTGTGTTTGGGGTGCAGGGTTGTGTTGGGCTGGTTTGCTGAAACCTGTGTTTGGGGTGCAGGGTTGGGTTGGGCTGGGTTTGTTTAGTCTGTTTTTTTATAATTTTTCAAACTGTTTATTATTTAAAAAAAAATCTTACACTGTTTTTTTTTCCTACTCCATTTTTTTTAACTTCATAATTTTTTTGGTGTGTTACATACCAACTATTTAACCAATTATGTAGAGCAATTGTTACAACTATAGTTCAATTTGAATTATACTATGTGTAGTTTGTATACCTATATGCTATCTCATTCACTCCACTCATGATGACATAAAATTGAAGATTATGCGTAGCAACAGATAATTAATAGGTGCAATGTAAGAATGGTGTTGCCAATGGTAAAGTAAAACCAAAAATTAAAACTAAGATCTAGTTCTAAAAATATCATAACACACATTCCAGATGAAATGACAAGAAAGTAGAAGTAGTTGTCCAAACACAAATGTAAGTCATAAGAGTGGTAGATGAAAGTGATGAAAAGAGAGTCAGGTTCTAGGTGCTTTCCCCAAAATTTTCACGTAGTAATCATACTTCCAATCTGAGGTGAATGTAAAAAAGGAGTTCAACATCATACTATCCGAGAGAATAGTCTTTGCAACAGCCATTCAGTCTTGCCTTGTCATCCCTGTGATCGCCTTTAATTTTGCATATAGCTCGTCCACGCTGGCCCTTTTAAAGTATTGACTAGGTGGTTGGGTCGCTAGGGTGATTGTTGGAGTGGTTGGATTGATGGGGTGTTTGGGTATGCCGAGGTGGTCGCCGGTGGTGATTGAACGGTGGTCAGGTCGCCGGAATGGTCGTTGGGTGGTTTTCAGCAGTAGTTGTCGGGTCGCTGGAGTGGTCATCAGGGTGGTCATGTCGCCGGAGTGATCGCTGGGTGGTTGTGGCAGTGGTTGGGTTGTTGGAGTCACCATGGTGGTCACCAGGTGGTCGTAAACAGTGGTTTTGGGTGGTTGGGTTACCAAGTCGTCGGGGTAATCGCCGAAGTAGTCATCAGGGTGGTCAGGTCATCGGAGTGGTCACTAGGTAGTTGCTAGGTGGTCAGGTTTTCGAGGTGATCGTCAACTATGGTTGTCGGGGTGATCAGGTCATTGAAGTGGTTGTCAAGTGGTTGTTGTCGGTGGTTCGGGCAAGTCGGGTTGTTTGAATTGTTGGGTTATCGGGGTGTCGAGTTGTTGGGATGGTCGAGTCGCAGGGGTAATCGTCAGACTGGTCTCTCGAGTTCTCATCACAATGGTTGTCTGAGGTAATCGTCAGCGGTGGTCGGGTCACCGTTGTGGTCGTCGGAGTTGTCGTTATCGGTGGTTGTTGGGTGGTCGCCGAGTTGTCATCAGAGTTGTTGTCGAAGTAGTCGCTAGAAATGGAGAATGGTAAATGGAACTGGTCTCTAGAGTTCTCATCGCAGTGGTCGTACGAGGTAATCGTTAGCGGTGGTCGGGTCGCCGATGTGGTCGCCGGAGTTGTCATCGGAGTGGTCGTTGGAGTTGTTGTCGGAGTGGTCGCCGGAAATGGAAAATGGCAAATGGAAGAGGAAAACATGGCACAAACCCCATGGGGTTGCACTGTTGTAACCCATGGGGTTGTGTTTCAAAACCAAGGGTTTTGAAACACCATGTGCCAAACATGGTTTTGGGTTTGGAACCCAAACCCATCCCAACCCAAACCCATGGGCCAAACGGCCCCTTATTGTCTTTTCACTTTCTCCTAATTAGGTTAACCTTGTACACTTGTATATATATCTCTTTAGTGAATGGAATAGTGTATTCCAATTCTCTCAAACCTTTAGCATTAACATGGTATCAGAGCCCTAGGGTTTACTAGGGAAATATTTTGTCCTTCGGGATTTGTGACCATTAGGGTTTGAGGTTTATAACGCATTCTTTGAGGGCTTAGTCTTGCTGTGAGCTTTGTGCATCAAATCTGCGATTCTTTATCAAATCTGCCATCAAATTTGCAACTGGAATCCGTCATAACCGCCACCACGAGGTCTGTCAACTACTTAGTTTTTCGTCACCGCCCGGTTCAACAGGAAGCCCAATCGCCGATTAGGAGGTTCGAAAAATTCGGCTGGAAAATACCCTGTGCGTGGGCCACACGCGCCACGGCTAATTTTTCCACCAGTCTCACGCGTCGGTGGGTGCTCCGATTTGAGTGGGTCAGCTCGCCGTGGTCTGCTCTTTCATGTTTTGTGTTTGGTTTGGGTCATAGAGTATTCGGTTTATAGTGTTTGAAGCCATATATAGTGTTTGGAAACTTTAGGGTTTGCTGTAATTCAAATTTTAACTCTTGTTGGTCTGTTTTTTTTTTAACTTATGGCTGAAAAAAAGGCTATCATGATGTCGGAGATGATTCCTATGGTGTCAAAGGTTACGGAACATAAGCTTAATGGATCTAACTTTTATGCATGGCGAACAAACATTCGTCATTATCTTCGCAGTCTTGATATGGATGATCACATCACCGCCAAATCACCACCGAATGATGAGACTAAGAAGACTTGGTTACGAGATGATTCTCGACTTATTCTACAGATAAAGAACTCCATTGAGAGTGAGATAGTTGGATTGGTTAATCATTGTGAATCCGTCAAGGAGCTCTTAGAGTACTTGAAATTCCTCTACTCTGGGAAAGAGAACATCAGTAGGGTGTTCGATGTGTGTAAAACTCTCTTTCAACCTGATCAAGGCGAAAAATCTCCGGCGAGTTACTTTATGGAGTGCAAAACAACGTATGCAGAATTTAATGTTTTGTTGCCTGTTAGTACTGATGTGAGAGTTCAGACTGCCCAACTTGAACAATTATTCATTATGAGTTTTTTGGTTGGTCTTGCCTCTAAATATGATATGGCCAAAGATCAAGTGCTGTCTAGCTCCAAAATCTCTTCGTTGGAAGATGCTTATACTTGAATACTTCGTACTGAGAAGTCGCACACAATCTTGCCATCTGAGTCTAATAGTGCCCTGGTTGGGCAGACTGGTGAGTATAAAGGAAATAGAGGGGTCGGACCTAACCCACCTAGAGGACATTCGAACAATCAGAGAGCAACTTCAGGAGATATTGTTTGCCACTATTGTCGTAAGCCTGGACATATGAAACGTGACTGCATAAAATTGCTAAATAAGGGCTCGAGGTTTCCATTTGCGCATGTCGCTTCTACTCCTTATAACCCTGACAAGTCTGTTTCGATTTCCGCTGAGGAGTTTGCTAAATTCTCCAGTACCAAGAGTCATTAAAGGCATCATCTTCTACTTCCATTACTGCCATTGCCGACATAGGTAACACATCTACATGTCTTCTTTCCTCCTCTTCAAAATGGGTCATAGACTCTGGCGCTTCTGATCACATGACAAGTAATCCCAGTTTATTCTCTAACATTAGTCCGTCTAAATCTTTACCTAATGTTACTATAGCCAATGGCACCACCTCTCTTGTTTTAGGATCAAGCACTGTCAATCTTACCAACTCAATTTCATTGTCTTCTGTTTTAAGTTTACCACAGTTCTCTTTTAACTTGATTTTGGTTAGTAAACTCACTCGCGATCTCAATTGTTGTATCTCATTCTTTCCTGATTATTGTTTATTTCAGGATCTTTTGACGAAGAAGACTATTGGTAAAGGGCATGAATCTGGAGGTCTCTACATTTTTAAACCACAAGTATCTACAGCCTTACATGCTCTAAAGTGTCTTCTCCCTTTGAAGAACATTGTCGTTTGGGTCATCCATCCATTTCCGTCTTGAAGAGTCTTCGTCCTCAGTTTAATCATTTGTCTTCTTTAGATTGTGAGTCGTGTCAGTTTGCTAAGTTTCATCGTCTGAGTTGTATCCCCGAGTCAATAAACGAGCTACTGCTCCATTTGAATTAGTTCATTCTGATGTTTGGGGTTCGTGTCCTGTTGAGTCCAAGAGTGGATTTTGATACTTTGTTACCTTTGTCGACGATTTTTCTCGTGTAACTTGGTTATATTTAATGAAAAATCGTTCTGAGTTGCTTTCTTATTTTCGTAACTTTCATGCTGAAATTCGAACTCAATTTAGCAGTTCTCTTAAAGTTCTACGGAGTGATAATGCTAAAGAATACTTCTCTCATGCCCTTAGTTCCTATTTAAGTGAACATGGTATTCTCCATCAATCCTCATTTATTTATACTCCATCTCAAAATGGGGTTGCAGAACGCAAGAATCGACATCTCCTTGAAACAGCGAGAGCCTTAATGTTTCAGATGAATGTCCCGAAATATTTTTGGGCTGATGCTGTATCGACGGCTTGTTTCTTAATAAACCGCATGCCCTCTTCGGTTCTTCAGGGTGAGATACCTTATCATACTTTGTGCCCCAATCTCCCTTCATTTCCTCTTACACCCAAAATCTTTGGTTGTACTTGCTTCATTCGAGATGTTCGCCCTCTACTCACCAAACTAGATCCAAAGTCCTTAAAATGTATTTTCCTTGGTTATTCTCGTGTCCAAAAAGGGTATCGGTGTTATTGTCCTAGTCTTGATCGTTACTTTGTCCCTCCTGATGTCACATTCTTTGAAGATTCATCTTTCTTTTCTCCATCTTCGAGTATGAGTAAGGGGAAGCATCAAGAGGACGAGGATGATTTTCTTGTTTACACAATTTTCCCCTCGTGTGCGCCCTCTAGAGAATCATCTCCGTCTGTTCCTGTTTTTTCTCACCCACCTATCACTCAGGTTTATTCGCGACGGCCATCCTCTTCAGTTCCATGCCCTGTACCAGAGGCTTCTTCGTCACTGGATCCCGGAATAAGCGATGATCTTCCTATTGCTCTTCGTAAAGGTAAGCGCCAATGCACATATCCCATTTCTTCTTTTGTTTCATATAACCATTTGTCATCTTCTACATGTTCCTTCACTGCATCCTTACAGTCTATCTCTGTTGCTAAGACTGTTCCTGAAGCTTTGTCTCATCCTGGTTGGCGTGCTGCGATGGTAGAAGAGATGACTGCTTTAGATGACAATTGTACTTGGGATTTAGTTTCTCTTCCTGCAGGAATGCTGTAAATGGGTCTTTGCAGTTAAAGTCAATCCAGATGGGTCTGTAGCTCGATTGAAAGCTCGCCTTGTTGCTAAAGGCTACGCACAAACGTATGGGGTCGACTATTCTGACACTTTTTCTCCTGTTGCTAAAATGGCTTCTATCAGATTATTCATTTCCTTAGCATCCATTCATCACTGGCCGTTGCATCAGCTTGATATTAAAAACACCTTTCTCCATGGTGATCTTGGGGAAGAGGTGTATATGGAGCAACCTCCAGGGTTTGTTGCGCAGGGGGAGAATGGTAAGGTATGTCACGTTCGTAAATCCTTGTACGGATTAAAGCAGAGTCCACGAGCATGGTTTGGAAAATTCACTCAGGTGATTGAAAGCTTTGGAATGAGAAAGAGCAAGTCAGATCATTCTGTCTTTTATAAGCGGTCTGAGAGTGGTGTTATCCTATTGGTTGTGTATGTTGATGATATTGTTATTACAGGCGATGACACATTGGGCATCCAATCACTCAAGACCTTTCTCCATAGTCAATTCCACACAAAATATTTGGGAATGTTGAAATACTTTCTAGGAATTGAGGTCATGAGAAGCAAATAGGGAATCATGTTATCACAGAGAAAATATGTAATTGACTTGTTGACTGAAACAGGGAAGTTAGGGGCTAAGCCATGTAGTACCCCGATGATGCCTAATTTACAGCTCACGAAAGAGGGAGAATTACTGAAAGATCCTGAACGATATAGGAGGTTAGTGGGAAAACTCAATTACCTTACAGTAACTCGACCAGACATAGCTTATTCAGTGAGTATTGTGAGCCAGTATATGTCTTCTCCTACCGTTGATCATTGGGCTGCAGTGGAACAGATTTTGTGCTATTTGAAGGCAGCTCCTGGACGTGGTTTATTATATAAGAGTTATGGGCATATTAACATTGAATGTTTCTCTGATGCTAATTGGGCAGGATCTAAGGAAGATAGAAGATCAACTTCAGGGTATTGTGTATTCGTGGGTGGTAATTTGGTTTCTTGGAAGAGTAAGAAACAAAATGTGGTGTCACGGTCAAGTGCTGAATCAGAATATAGAGCAATGGCACAATCCGTATGTGAATTAGTCTGGATATGTCAACTTCTTATTGAATTGGGATTTGATATCACAACACCAACAAAATTATGGTGTGATAATCAAGCAGCTCTGCATATAGCATCTAATCCGGTATTTCATGAGCGAACTAAACACATTAAGGTTGACTGTCATTTTGTACGTGAGAAGATACAACAAGGTTGGTATCGACAGGATATGTGAAGACTGGAGAGCAATTAGGAGATATCTTCACCAAGTCATTGAATGGAGCACGAATAGATTACCTCTCTAACAAGTTGGGCATTATGAATATATATGCTCCAACTTGAGGGGGAGTGTTAGAGTCCTTATATTAGTATTATTGTATTTTTGTAAATATATTAATTGGGTTGTCCTTTATTGTCTTTTCACTTTCTCCTAATTAGGTTAACCTTGTACACTTGTATATATATCTCTTTAGTGAATGGAATAGTGTATTTCGATTCTCTCAAACCTTTAGCATTAACAAGTATGAAAAGAGGAGTTGCACTAGCTGTTGAGACATGAGGACTGCGTTGCAATGCTTGAAATAGCGTTGCAACACCCATTTGTATTAAGCAAACCTCAGAGCTAGCGTTGCAACGCTGCCCTGTGGCGTTGCAACACTAGAATCACGCTAAGGAGATGCAGTCCGTCCGAAGTGTTGGAACACTACTTATGGCGTTGCAACGCTGCCTTCATGTGCACAGTAAATACTTCGTCGTTTTGGACAGTATTGCAACGTTGTCGCAACAGCAGCTTTAAATATTTTGCTTCTCTGCTTAATTTAAGGGGGGAGGGAACTCTTAGGATTTTTGACCCCTTTTACGGGAAAAAAAAAACCTAATTGGGATAGCTGGGGAGCTTTTGGAGGCTGTTCGGTGAAGGTTCGAGGCTCGAGATCACGGAGATTGAGGCAGAAGTCGAGGATCGACGAGGTTTTAGCTTTCTTCCCTTCTTTTTCCATTTTAGTTCTTGTAATTGGGTTATAATGACTACTATTGGGACTGTGTTGATCATGTTTAGTGGCTAATTTCATTAGTTTAGGGAATTAATGTAGCTAAGGGTTTTTGTAGTTAGTTAATTGGTGTTTATTGATATTTTATCTCATTCCAATAACTTTATGCATTGGGCTTGTAATGTCTTGCAACTGTTGGCCATAGTTTTATTGATCGTTTGTTTAAACTAAGCTCAACAGAGGATGTTTCAGACTTATGTCTAAGCCCTTTCCTCCATTGCTTTTGCGACATCTGCTTCCCTTAACCCTTTCGGTATTAAGTTTTAGCTTGACAAGCAACACTAGATGGCCAACTAGTTTTACCCAACAATTTACTCATCAAAAGCAAACTTGATTCCAAGAGTTAGCTAGATTGTTTTTACTCTCGAGCTTTACATCTTTCCTCTAGGGCATTCACACACTTGAATCCCTAGAGGAAATTTAGCTCATAATAGAAAAAGTGAAAATCCCTAAATGATTTGTTGAAAATTTCATAGTTTCTAAAAGGGGAGAAAATTAACTTCAATGAAAACCTAAATAATTTTTCAAGTATAATAGCCCAATAAGGAAAACACCATTCCTAAAACATGCTACTGGACCTCAATTTGTGTTTACCAAGAGAAGAACCTACGGGTAATTAAACTTATAAAGGAAAGTTGACTTTTATAAAGGGATCTAATTCTGAATTTTAGGATCAAATCGAATTGTAGCTAAAAAAAAGGAAGAAAACAATTGCTGTAATTTTACTTACTGGTGTGTTGAAGAAAAGAAACAGTAAACAGAAAAATCCAGACGAAACCAATTGCAGAAATTCGAACTCTTCATTGAAGATGGTGTAAATTCTGAATCACTTGAGTGAAAACTACAAGAATGAAGTGATAGACCAACCAAAGGTCGAACGAAACATAAAAATAAACTTCAATGTTGCTGCCGGAAAAAAGAAAAACAGAAAGAAGAAGAACCCATAAAACAGAATGTAAAAACTAGAAAAACAGAGTACAAAAGCTAATGGAAATTCCTTGTTTGATCGATCCAAATACCCATTCAAAGGCACTTGGATCTTCACCTCCTCTAACTTTCGTTGAGGAGGGATCAACCTCGGAAATTACATAATAAAAATGAAGAGTAAACTGCTGTAAAATGACAGAAAAAAAGTGAAGATAATTGTGGGCGAGCAGCAGAAAAAACCAGCCGCGTTTTGCCTTGTTTTCTCCATTTTTATAGGCATTCCGAGGCTTGTGTTTCCATCTTAGGGCTCCTTAAATCATGGGTAATTGATTGAGCACGAGATTGGGCCGAAAATTCTCCAAAAATCGAGCAAATCCCATAGATTTTGGTCTTTTCCCGAAAATTCTGCACTTTCCAAAAATTCTGCATTTCTTGTTAAGTCTAGAGAATGCAATTGCATTGCATTTGCATTCTTCTTCTTTTTTCTCCACCTTGCCTTCCAAATGGATCCTTAATTATTAGGTAAAATATGGACAATATAATCTTGCTAGAATTTCTCCATAATTGGTGTAAATCACGTGAATCATGGTGATTTCCGTAAATTTCGAGCTTGCCTTGTTGTGTCTTAGAATGCAATTAGAATGCAGTCGCATTCTCCCTTCCTCTGTTCTTCACGTTACATTGCAAATGGAATGCAATTGCATTCCTTTTGCAAAGTCTTCAATTCTGCACAAAAGACAACAACTTAAGCTACTTTCTTCATCTTTTCTCAAAATTCTTTTATTCATCAAGTTTCAACAAGCTGGCATGAATTTATACAAAATGTTACTTTTATCTTGCTTGTTGGTCAACAAAATCCTCAAATTTAGCAAGAACAACTTGGTTTTAGAGCTGAATAATTCTCATAACTGAGAATTATCAATAGTTGTGTATTTCTTTTGTGATTCTAAATTCCTTTATGCATTTAGAGTTTAATGTCTTTAATTAGTGTTCTGTGATTAATTGAATTAGTCTAAGTCGAGCTCGAAAGATGAGACTTAGTTAGGTTTAAAGAAAATGCGATTAATTAATTACTCGAGTGACAACAGAATTAGTGGTTAATTAATGGCAGTAATTGAGAAGACTAATTCATAGAATGTTATTAATTGATTCGTTTGCTAGTGTAGGCTCGACAGAGATAAGCTAGTTTATAACCGAATGCATGACTGATGATTGCTTGGACACAACAATGATAAGAGCAATTGTTAGAAGTCAGTAATGAAGGGTTGTAATGCCTTGTATTAATTAGCTAGCATTGAGGGGCACCTAGGTTAGTTAATTAGGGGCTGTTTGGGGCAAGGGTTATAATAACCTGTGTTATAATAACCCGTGGAATACTATGCACCCCAAACACGGCCTATTATAACCTCAAACTAAACAACTCTGCATTTTAAATAATATTATATTATTTCACAGACTATTATAACCCATGTTATTATAACCCACTCAGTGCCCCAAACAGCCCCTTAATGTTTGAGATTGGAGGAGACCGATAGGAAAGTCCATACTTTTAGAGCTTCTAGACTTATGAGTTCATTGTCAAATTAGTTGTGATTGTCTGTTTAATTAGTAATTAATTATATACCCAAGTCATCCCATAGGTTTGTGTCTCCCATTTATCTTGCTTTTTAGGTTTAGATGTTTATTTCCTTGTTTTTCTCTCGCTTTTTGTTCTTTAAATAAAGTAAAGTGAGATTATTCGTAGTACTTAATTGAATTAAAAACTAATCTCAGTGGATACGATACTCAGTTTTTACATATTGTTTTATTATTACTTCGATCACGTGCACTTGCGTGTTACACCCATCAGATCCCCTATAAATAGGACCCTTGGGTTAAGCCAAAACACACCCCATTTTCCACTGTTTTATGTAGAATTGTCTCTACAAATTTTTCTCCATATGGATTTTCTTTCAAGAGGTTCCCATAAGCTTGGGTCCTATGCTCAAGTTATAGTGAGAAAGATCTTGTGGAGATTTGAGATTTGCTGGAACACAAGAAGTAAAGGCCTATCAAAAAATTTCTCCGTATTATTTCAAGGTATTTACTACTTAACCTTTATAATTTTAGTTTAATTCTAAATAAATCAAGGTCGACCCAAAAATTGATTTCTAAATTGTTTAAAAATTACAATCTTCTGCTGCGGGGTGAAGTGTTCATTCCTATTAATGTATACTTGGACTGGTACTTTGTGTGGCAATGTTGTGTGTTTCTTCATTTTTCTTTACCCTTATCCACCGTTTCTCTTACTTTTCTATGCACTTTTTCCCTATCACACACATCATAATTATCTCACCATTAAACCACAATTCATTACTACAACACTATGTGCCACAATAACTTCCTATAGCAATTTCTCTCAACATAAATCTAGGAACTCTTCTTTGCTATCTACACTATTTCAAGCTCGTAGGTCACCCTAACTACCCATAGTATATGTCTATTCATAAATCAATTAAGTTATAGTTTAAACCCAACCCCAATCGATTTTACAAGTAATTACTCTATGTCTAGAGCTCATCTAGTGAGGCTATTTGTAATTCCACGCTTATTGATAGCACTAATTTAGTGTTATAATTTAGTCTTTAAATCTAGCTAGTTATGGTTTAAATGTGAGCTTTTATGTGGATATTTTGTGTATTTCAGAAAATCGAGCAATTGGGAGTGAAATTGATGATTTTTGAGCTATGTATGGAATTTTGGAGCTTAATTGGATGTGCAATGGAGGCTAAGTATAAGGAATGACATTGGATGAGTAATTGGGGCCGAGCGGATGGCATCAAGATGCTTAAAATGGAGTCAAGACGCCATATTCTATCATGCAAAATTGAGGGTAGCGTTGAGACGTTGTCCTGTGGTGTCTCAACGCTGGAAACGCGCCCAAACTCAGCCTTCTATCCGTAGTGTTGCGATGCTACCCTCAGCATCTCAACGCTAGAGGCACATTCTCTTAAATGAACATTGCGTTCAGACAGCGTCGAGATGTTGTCCCTAGGATCTTACACTGTGTCGATTTCTAGTATAAAAACATCATTTTGAGATCAATTTTAGGGAGACCAATATAGGGTTTTAGCCCTATTTTGCAATACTTTACCTCTTTGGGACCTGTGGAGGACTGTTTGGAGTGTTTGAGAGTGGATCTCAAGGCTCGTGGGCATGAATTACGAGGCGAGAGTTGGGAATTCGGCAACCATGGGTCGTTTCTGTTTTCTTTCTCTTTTTTGTAGTTCCTAGGGCTGTAAAGATGGGTTTTATGTACTGTACTAAATTGATTATGGATTGGATTTAGTTGTTTAGGGGTTAAGAGCACATTTAGGATTTCTTTTATGTTTAATGGAGTTTATTGAAATTAATTTCCCTATTTGAATTCATTTGATTGAATTGTGTTTAATGCCTCTAATTAATTGGCCATTAATTAGTTTATTCTAGTCTTGAATTGATCTCGACGGAGGAAATTTAGGACCGAATTAATTCAATAAACTCCTTAATTTTTCCTAAGTGACATGGGATTAACAATTGACGAGTGAGACTAATGACAAACGGACTTAATTCAATGCAATTAATTCAATTAACGCTAAGGACACTTAGGTTATTAATTTATTGTACGTGTTCGATTGAGACCAATAGGAGATTTCGACCATTTTTGCTCAAGGTTTATGAATTCAATAGAGTAGATTAATTGGCAATTTCAATTAACCGTAATCGTATCCGAATGTGTGCTCGATCTCCTAAACTTTTCCTTAATTGTTGTTTTTGTCGCTACTTTTAATTGCTTTCTAATTTAGATTTAATTTCCAAGATCCTTTTGTTTAGTGCTTTCCCTAAATAATTCCAATTTGCAATATTCCTAATAATTAATTAAATCGAGAGACTCCTTTTCTGCTTCTATGAGGATTTGATACTCAGTAATATTTACCATTTTATATTACTTGATCGTGTGCATTTGCATGACTACCGAACTACTTTTTGGCACCGTTGCTGGGGCGGTCGCGAGTTCTTTTAATTTGATTGATATTAGGAAGAAAGTAAAAGGGATTAAATTAGGTCCCATTTGATAACCATTTTGGTTTTTAGTTTTTGGTTTTTGAAAATTAAGCTTATAAATACTACTTCTACCTATGAATTTCCTTGTTTTCTTATCTACTTTTTACTTATGTTTTCAAAAACCAACCTAAGTTTTTGAAAACTAAAAAAAAATAGTTTTCAAAAACTTGCTTTTGTTTTTAGAATTTGGCTAATAATTCAAATATTTTTTTTAAAAAAGATAAAAGTCATTGTAGAGAATTGTAGAGAAATGATGAGAAAACAAGTAAAATTTTCAAAAACTAAAAACCAAAAACCAAAAACCAAACGGTTATCAAATGGGGCCTTAGGGGTTTTATTTGTTTTTGTATATATTTTCTTGTTTGTTTTTCTTTATTCTTCGTTGTTTGTTGTTTATTTTTTGTTTTGTTCGATTTTTCTGAGGTGGCCAGTGTGGTTTATGCGTAGTGATAAGGAGAAGCTTCTCAACTTCTCCATGGCAGCAATGGCTTCCTATGCTAAGTTTTTCTCTCTGGTTTTCTTCTCTGTTGCAATAGATATTGTTACTTCTTCTCCGTTATTCACGAATTATCATTTACTGAGGGTTAGTCCTGCCACTAGGCCACTCTTTTTTATGGAAATAGTTATTCTTGGTGGAAAACTAGTATGCAAATTTATTTTATTTCTATTTCTTATGACTAGGGGGAAATTGTTTCCAAGGTCCTCTAATTCCAACTTGGTCGGGTTGTCGAAGCCTTCCGAAATATTTACTGATTCTCTAGATCTAACTTGTAGAAATAGTGGACCAGGTCGAATCCCAAGGGAACCAATCGAATTAATTTCTCGAAGTTAAAAATAATAATAATAAGAATAATAAGAATAATAATAATAATAATAAAAGATAAATTAAAATGGGGGTTTGAATTATCTTGAACAAAAAAAATAAAAGATGAATAAAATAACGAATAAAAAAAATCAATTTTATGGAACTTCCAATTCAAGGGTATAAATTTCATCCAATTGTAATCTTGATCATAGGCTTTAAAAAACATCAATTTCAATTTTTCAAATTCAAGAACTTAGTCTACTTATTTGGAAAAGCCATAACAAGTATAAATTCTCCTATTTTGACTAACTCTAACCAAACATCAAAATCAAAACTTACCAATTAATCAATTAGGCATGATAGCATTCCATATAAATTAAATAATAGCATTAAAAATAATGAGAATGACTAAACCAAAACTAACTAATCGAGATAACTACAAATTAATTATTTTTTTTTTTTTTTGTTTCCCTAGAGTCTATTATGCAAGCCATGTAAAATGGAAAAGTCATAATTACACACACATAAGCCAACCCTTTGTTACATATTTTAATCAATTATGACAATTACGGATCACAAAATCATAGATAGCAATAAATCAATTGAAACTAAATTAAGGTGTCAATTTAATTTAATAACAATCAAAATCATGAGAATAACAAGAAACAAAGAATTCTTGAATTAAAGACGACATTTCAATTTCGCCCAAAACCTCACAAAATTACAACTGAAAATTAAATCACCCTTGATTTAGAAATTAAAACTTAGCCACACATGGTGGAAAAGCAATAAAAACTGTAGAAAGGAGAAAGCATAAAATAAAAAAAAAAAAAAAAAAAAAAAAAAAAAAAAAAAAACTCAAAGAACTAAAAAAAATAAAATAAAATAACCCAAAGAAATTGAAAGCACAAAACTTTACACTCTCTAAACTTTTGTTTCACAAAGCACACTCAAACTTTTTTCTGTCTTTCCAAAAGCAAGAGGGCCTCCTATTTATACTTGGAGATGAACTAAAAATAGCTTTTCCCTTCCAAAAATTATGGTTTGATGAAGAAGAATACTCATCCATTTGAATCTGAAGAAGTAGTCCTCCACATATTTCTCCTTCTTTGGGTTCAACAGGCCAAATTGAGCCCAATTTTCAACTTTCCACATGGAAACATATATATACATATATTAATTGGTTTGATTAATTATTACTTTTTACTTTGTTGTTTTCCTTTTCTTTTTTTTTTCTTCAAATCTTTATTTCATTTTTTTTTCAATTCATTTTTCCTTTTTGTCAATTTGTGAATTTAAACTAAAATGTGCTTTTAGCTTGAATTTTATCAAATCTTTGGTAATTCACCCCTAAATAAAATTAAATACAATTTCCACAATTAGGCACAATATTCAATCAAAATAGAAGGAAATTAGACATAATAAATGTGATTAATTAAGACTTATCACAACTAAAAAAGTTAAGAATGTTGATGTACCTAAGAGTGAAAATGCATGTCATGTTGAAGATAAAAAAAAAAAATAAAAAAAAAAAACAAAAATAAGGTTGCCTTCTAATGCCAGAGCAATGAGATGCTTGTTTTGTGTGTTATGTTCAAATTAGTTTAATAGAGTATGTCCTTGTAATTGTGCTAAAAGAAATATGGGATATACTTGAAGTGGCTCACGAAGGAACTAATTGTAAGGTTTTGGCAATATATTAGAAGAGCATTGTATAAGAAAGTTATAAGAAGAGCAAATTGTCCCACATTGGAAATGTACAAGAAAGTCATGTGCTCCAAGCACTATAAAAGGAGCACATGGCTTTGGTTTCAAATCATCCCAATTCGAAATACTTTAAGCCTGGTATACTAACTCTAGTTAAGTGAGTAGTAAAAAGCTTTGAGAGAGTGTTTCTTTGTAATTGGGGTCGGAGAGAGAATTCTGTGTGATTGTAATAATTTTTCACATAGTAGAGTATTTCTTTCTGTCCGTGGTTTTTTCTCCGGTTTTGGAGTTTTCCACGTTAATTCTTGTGTTTCTTATTTTGTTGCTTTCTTTTAATTTCTCAGTTATTTTTCTGCTTATTCCTGCGGTAGTAGTGGGAGGTTTTTTCCCAACAAGTGGTATCAGAGCTTTAGGTTCGTAGTTTCTTGAGTTTCTGAGTATGCTCTGTGGTTGCAGCACTGTCTGAACTTCCACATCAGAAAAGATTTCTTGAAACGAGCTACAGCTGGTATTGTGAATAGTGTGGGTTGTTCACTATTTGCAGATTCGCTAGGAGTGAAAGCAGATATGTCAAGCTTTATGAGTCCAGTGAAGATTGAAGTGGAGAAATTTGATGGAAGGATGAACTTTGGCTTGTGGCAAGTGCAAGTCAAAGATGTGCTGATACAATCTGGGTTACACAAGGCTTTGAAGGGAAGACCGAGTGGTGGTGCTTCTGAAAAGTTAAGCGGTGATGGTGGTCCAGTGGAGTCCAGTGGCGGTTCCAACAGAGGTTCTAAGAAGTCCAGCATGTGTGATGAAGAATGGGATGAATTAGATTTGAGAGCTGCAAGTGCAATCAGACTAAATTTGGCTAAGAATATTCTTGCAAATAAGCATGGAATTTCGACTGCCAAAGAGGTTTGGGAGAAGCTTGAAGAGATGTATCAGGCAAAGAGCATCTCAAATCGGCTGTATCTAAAGGAGCAGTTTCACACGCTGCGAATGGAGGAAGGTACGAAAATCTCAGATCATCTGAGTGTTCTCAATGGCATCGTCTCTGAGCTGGAGGTGATCGAAGTGAAGATAGAAGATGAGGATAAGGCACTCAGGCTTATCTTGTCACTTCCACCTTCTTATGAACACATGAAGCCAATCTTGATGTACGGGAATGAGACTTTAACTTTTGCTGAGGCTACGAGCAAACTTCTATCAGAAGAAAGAAGGCTGAAGAGTAGTGGACATACTTCACTGGAGGATTCAGCACTAGTAGCTAGCAATTGGAAGAAGAAGAAAGACTTCGTGCAAAAGAAAGGTTGCTGGGAATGCGGACAGTCTGGGCACATGAAAAAGAATTTTCCTAACAGAGCAAGTTCGTCAAAGGGCTCTGGATCGGATGCTGACATAGTCTCTCTTGTTAAGGGAGATGGTGATTTCTTCTGAAGAAAGACAGAATTCATCCTTATGGTATGTCCGCTTTACCATGATAGAGGATGTGATGTTAGCGGTTCCACAAGTATGCACACGGGCATTGGCTTGGCGGTTTATGCAAGGTGTGTGTGGTGGAAGTTATGTCGATGGCTGAAGAACTTCCGGGTGAGCCAAGTAGGTGGAAGTTGCACCATAAATTTCAGCAAGGTTTATCGACATGTGACGAAGAAGAAAAGCCTTGGAAGGTGACATTCCAAACGGGTCTACTTTTATGGTGGAGTAGGTTATAGTTCTCTGTGTTGAGGATTATGTTTTTCAATTAAGACAATTTATGAATTCTTCAAATATCTTGCCAAGGTGGAATTTGTAAGGTTTTGGCAATATATTAGAAGAGCATTGTATAAGAAAGTTATAAGAAGAGCAAATTGTCCCACATTGGAAATGTACAAGAAAGTCATGTGCTCCAAGCACTATAAAAGGAGCACATGGCTTTGGTTTCAAATCATCCCAATTCGAAATACTTTAAGCCTGGTATACTAACTCTAGTTAAGTGAGTAGTATAAAGCTTTGAGAGAGTGTTTCTTTGTAATTGGGGTCGGAGAGAGAATTCTGTGTGATTGTAATAATTTTTCACATAGTAGAGTATTTCTTTCTATCCGTGGTTTTTTCTCCGGTTTTGGAGTTTTCCACGTTAATTCTTGTGTTTCTTATTTTGTTGCTTTCTTTTAATTTCTCAATTATTTTTCTGCTTATTCCTGCGGTAGTAGTGGGAGGTTTTTTCCCAACACTAATCAAGTAAAAGAGTAAAAAATTAGCATGCTTGTTCGTAGTATGAATTATTTAAAATGGATGATGAGTCTAGTACTGAAATGTTTACTAGGTCTACAAAGTATTGTGAATGCTTTGAAAGGATTAAGAAAGCAATACACCACAATTGAGAAATGTGAGGAAGATTTTCAAGTCATTAGCAAAGTTAGAAAGCCAAAGTGACAACAATATTTAAAAAGCGAAGGAGCTCCCATAACTTCCATTGACAAAGATCATCGATTTCTATGACACATGAGAGTCATCAATATGAAAGAAGAAAAACTTGGCATTAAAGTCTAAATCCTTCCAAAGCTTGGCACTAGTCGAATTATTAAATGAGGAATAACTTGCTTATCTAACTAAAAAGCTCAAGAAGCACTTCAAGAAGAGAAATTTCTCAAAAAAAGAAACATTCAAGATGTTAAATGATAAAAGAGTAACGAGACTTCATTATTTACTAGGAGTGTAAAAAACCTGAACATGAGATGTAGGACTTTTCCTCTAGGCAAATCGTCTTTAAATAAAAATAAGAAGGTTATGCAAGATATTTAGGCTGAAAGTGATGAAAGCCACTCAATAAGTGAGAAGAAATCAGCAAATTTGTGTTTCATGGCTTTTAGAGATGAAGATATCAGTGACAAGGTATGTTCTAAAAATCCTATTTTTGATGAGCTCATGGATTCTATAATGAGATTAAAGACGAATTTTAAAATTTAGGTTGTGAATACATGATTCTTAGAAGAAAAAAAAATACTAAGTTAGCTCATGGGAACAATAACTTATTATGAGCTAAATAGTTTAAAGAAAGAAAATGAGACATTAAAAAAAGAGTTTGTTTTGTCTAAATAAAATTTACATGCTTTAAAAGAGTAGTATAAAATATTGAAATGAAAAAGTTAAGATATATAATCTACTCTTTTAAAGTTTACTAATGAAAAAAGAACTTAAATATCATGATGATGCTACCTTTCACATAATAAGTTTGGGTTACAAACCTTTTAAAAAACAAAAGAAATTTATAACCTATTTTGTCAAAGAAAGCTTCATGTTTTCTATTGTTTGCGATGCTTGTGAAAAAACTTGGTCATGAAGTTTATGGTTATAATTTAAAGAAATCTAGTGCAATAAATGAAATAAAAAAGATATGGTGGTTCCTAAATATTTGCTTATCAAACCTTAAGAACCAAAATAAAGTATATGTACAAAAGGTTACATCTCGAGTATTATTTTTGTTTTATGTATGTTTGAAATCCATAAAGAAAGAGTGGTGTTTAGATAGTCATTTTTCAAAGCACTTGACTAGGAACCACACAAAGTTACATACCTAGAAAAGAAAGATGAATGATATGTTACCTTTGACGACAACGAAAGAGGTAAAATTATTAGTGGAGATAACATAAGTGGTATTCAAATCTTATGATTGAAAATGTATAGTTATCGATGGTTTAAAGCATGATCTTTTGTGTATTAGTCAATTATGTGACAAAGGCTAGAGTTATAATTTTAATAATAAAAGTTGCATAATTGAAAATGCACATGATAAAAAATATATATTATTTGTGAGAAAGAGAGATAAAAATGTTTATACCATTGATTTGAATGATTGTTCTGTTGTTGATAATAAATACTTGTCTACTTTGCAAGATGATTATTAGTTGTGGCATAGAAGATTAGGTCATGCTAGCATGTTTTTTTTTAAAAATGTGTTAATTTCAATCATGGTGTGTAAGCATGGTGTGTTCTTATGCCTTGCAGTAAAGTAATTTCAATGTGCTCACACAAATAATTATATGATGAAATGATGGATGAAAACATGCAATAAACACACAAAATTGTCACACAGAGCACTAGTACAAGTGCACACTAGGCTTTGACAAGTAATACATGAAAAGTATTCTAAGATCAAATCCACAAAGATAGATATTGGTAATGATTAACCAAATACTTGATAACAGATACGGAACAAAGGGCAGAATGTTGGTAAGATTTTGCGATAACATAATAAGACAATAAAGTAATAAATAATTAGTAAAATGGAGATAGGAATAGTGAATTCTAAAATCAATGACAACACAACAGACGCTCAGATAAGAAAAATAGGCTTGGCTCATGACTACCCTAGATATACATTTATTGCTTTACACTAACACAATTTTCTATCCATTGAATTCTAAACTAAGGCAGGTTACACTCAATTTTGCCACATTCTATCAAGCTGTTGTTTTGAAGTCTGTAACACACTTAAACATACCCAAATAAGCTACATAAGAATTAACCTAGAATCCTTTTTCTCCCCTACAAATAATTCCCTTATGTCTAAGGTGAATTTAGATGACAAAACTCTCTCGCTCTGCTTGGTCTTTTGACATACTTTAACCCTTCCAGTATTAAAATGTACTATTGTTTCTTAACAGATAGCCAATCAGGAAAAAAAAACTAAGGAATAAATATACCCAAATAGAAATTCAAGAATTCAAAGATATAGAAATTGCTTTAAATATAAAACAACAAATACAAGATCTAGTTCATCATGAGCTTCACTTAAAGGAAATTAATCCATTACTGGGTTAAGGTCATACATGATAGCAATGGAATACATTAGAAATGAACAACATAAAGGAGAGAAGAGAAAAGATGTTGAACACAAAACTCTGGATCCAAACCAATCCAGAGCTACAAGGATGCCTTAACCTCTTTTCTTCCTCGATTCTCGACTGCTACCTCGCTCAGCTTCCGTTCTCTTTCAAAACATTCAGCTGAATCTTCTCATCTGGACCCACGCCTTCTTCTTCAGGTTAGAACAGAGAAATGTCTTGCTTTGTTTTGCACTGTAAAACATGCACTCCAGTGCTTCTACTTGCTACTTCGTTCACCAGAAATTGCTCCGATGAAGCTTTGATGGTAGAAAACTATCTCTATGTAAAAATGGGGGAGAGCTTTCTAATCGAATGGTCCCTCTGGCCTTTTATTCTCCTTCTTTTGCCTCTAGAAAATTGTCACGCGTCCCATCATCATAACAGAAAATATTTCTTCATGTGCCTGGATGATTCTTTGCAACTTGGGAGACCACTGCCTTCTTGCGCTGGCATTTGGCCACATTGTGAGATCATTTGCTGCACACAAGTCATATTTTCAGCAAAACAGACAATACATAATCAAATCTCTCCAAAAATATTTTTTTTAGATCAAAATCTGAAATCTTTGTATTTTACGTTGTTGCTTTGAAAGTTTACCTTTCTAGTGAAAAATCTGTTAAAAATGCGGTTAATATTTTTACTTAAGACCAAGAATAAGCTATTTCTAGGTAATAATAACTTGTTATTCATGAGTTATAATCTTCCAAAATTAAAATTTGAAAAAAGAAAAAGTTTGTGATGTGTGTCAAATATGCGTAAACTAAGTACTCCTTTAATACAAAGAAAAGGTATTTGCTTATACGCCTTTGCAACTATTGTTTATGGACCTACTAGAGTTGCAAGTCTAAGTAGGAAGTGTTTGTCTTTATTATAGTTGATGATTTCTTTATATTTACTTGAATTTTGTTTTTATCTCATGAGAATGAGATTTTAAGAACCTTGATTAGTTTTCAAAGAAAATTTAAAATTCAAAATGTTTTATGATTTTAAAAATTAGAAGTGATCATGGAGAAAAGTTTGATATTGCTACTTTTGAAAACTTTTGTGGTGAAAATGGTTTTTTACATGATTTTTCTTCTCGAATGCCATCTCAACAAAATGGTGTTGTAGAAATAAAAGTTCATTCTTTGTAAGAATTTGCTACTTTTTTGTTAAATGGGTATAATTTACCAAATTACTTTTGGGTGCAAAGTGTTAAGACTGCCTCTTGAATCTTGAATCGTGTTTTAATAAGACCTATTTTGAATAAAATTTCTTATGACCTTTTTAATGATAAAACCCCTAATATCAACTACTTCAAGTTCTTTAGTTGCAAATATTTTATTTTGAATCATAAAGAGAAGCTTGAAAAGTTTGAATAAAAAAAAAAAATTGACATTGACATATTTTTGGGATACCTTGACTAATTTTATGGGACAACCGTCTAACCCTACTACATTTGGTTACCAAGGAAACATGTAGGATATTACATTCTAGGTAGGTGGCCACCATTAAGGGTGTCCACGATTTGGTTTAGACCGAATTTGATGAAAACTGTAGATCGAACTGAACTTTTTGGTTTGTGTCGCTGCTGAACCGAGAAAACTAAACTCTTCTTCGATTTCGATTCAAACTGAAACAATCATTTTCGGTTCAAAATGATTCGATTTTGATTTTCACTGAAACTTGCCAAATTTGTTTTGAGAATGAGATAGGATGAAGAAGATGGAAAAAATGGTGGAAAAGACTATGAAGATTACGGCTAACTGAAAATAGTGAGAGAAAAGGTGAAGACGATATCGACAAGAAGGAAAACTTGTGTAGTGAAAGGACCTAATTATCAATTTGTTTAATTTTTCTCTTTGGAATAATAATGTCTATTTTATATTTATTTATTTTAATTGCATGAGCGATCCATGAAATAGCTAAACATGTATGGTTGTTAAAAACATGCGAAAATATAGAAATAAATGAACACACAACATTTTTAACGTGGTTTGGTTTCCCAACCTACTCCACGAGGCCACGCCCAGAGATTAGATTATCAAAGGATTAGTACACAATACAAATTGTCTTATGCATAAAATTAAAAGAACTCCCTTCTTGGATTTTATGCCGCAATCTTGCTCCCTTTGATGATCTATGTTCACAAGCTCCCCTTGTTAAATGTGTTGTGTATTCAACAACCGTTCAAGTAGCTTGCAATCTTCAATTGAAGCACGTTCTCAAGAATTCAATATTTAACACAAAAACCACAAAAAGATAACTCTTCAAGAGTTAACTAGAAATGTTACAACGTTTTCTCTATTCCATCAACTTTAGCAAAATTCAAATTTAAAACAAAAATCACTCAATCAAATATGGGAAATATCCCATTAGTCAATCAAATAACAAGGCAACTATTGATATAAGGAAAGATATACTCAATCACATCTTTAAAAATGTCAATAACCATATATGATAAAATCACCTTACCATTTATTTGGTCATTCTACCATAAAAGAGAAGATATTCAAAATGTTGGAATATAAAATAAATGCAATATTCAATGAGAAGATTTTTCCATTAATATGATGCTCATAATTAAAGATATTAATTAGAGCATTTTAAAAGGAAACAAAAATAATATCAATGGATTAAAAATAAAGAGAGAATAAAAGATATTTAGACAAATAAAAAATAAGGCCAAATGATTAAACCTGTCAATCTTCCCCTTTAGCATTGTTTTTGGCAAAAACACTAGCAAAAAAAAATTCTCCCCCTTACTTAGAAACGTCCAACAAGAACAAAGAAATTTAAACAAAAACAAACAAATCCAAACAATCAACCACAAGAGTACTCTCCCCCTGATTTTGATAAAAACAAGGCCAAAGAAAACTTTAAACACAACAAATGCCTAGCTCTCTTCTTAAAAAATCAAATCTATTGAATTTTATTTTTCTCAACCCATTTATAAGTATGAGAATGTTGATTTCTAGGCATAAACTTGAAGAAATTTTTCTTAAGAATAATTTTCAATTTAAAACATTTTGGACGTATGTGACCATGCACACCACAAAAATAGCATATAGGGACAAACTTACTTGGTTGTACCTTTGTAACAGTGGAATCAAAGGTTGATGGGCCTTTTACCGTTGAAGCTATATTTTGTGCTTTAACAAATATAGTGGGTCTCTTCACCTGATTTTCTCCTCCATATCCTAAACCTTTCTTATTGCTTGGAGACTTTCATGTACTCAAAAGATAGTCTAATTTGGAAGTACCAAGTTCAGCCTTAATTTTCTCAATTTCTTGATTTTTTCCATTAAGCAATTTATTCAAATTTTCTATCTCATCTTGAAGCCCCTTTTTACAATTGAGCAATTCATTATTTTGACTTACTAAAGTTTTGTTAGTTTCACAAACCTTTAGCCACTCAGAATACATATTTTGATATGCCTCTTTCAATGCTTCCTCATCAAGGTCAGAGTCATCACTTGCATAACTTTCTACATCACTCAAATCTTCTTTTTTAAACTTTTGCTCCATTGTTTCCTGCATAGCTTTGTTAGAAATAGAAGCAGTTAAAGCAACATTACTTACTATATTTTCTTCTTATTCATTTTCTGATTCTTCGTCACTCCATGTAATTCCCATAGCTTTCTTTTTCTTCAAAGTGTTTGCACATTCAGCTTGTATGTGTCCAAAACCTTCACACTCACGACATTGTATTCCCTTCTTTTTATCATTTTGTTTGAAATTTTGGTTCCCACTTTTTGATCCTCGTTGTGAAGTATTTGTACTTTTTGCCACTTTTCTCATGAGCTTTCCAAAATTTTTTGTAAGTAGCACAAGTGCATCTTCATCACATTCTCTTTCACACCTGCCATTCTCATCAAAAAAAGATTGAAGAGCAATAGACTTTTCTTGTTTTCTCTGTGTTATATTAAGTTCAAAAGTCCTAAGTGAACCCATTAATTCATCAACTTTCATATTATCTAAATCCTTACTTTCTTCTATAGCAGTTATCTTAGGAGAAAATCTATCAGGTAAAGATCGAACTGTTTTTCTAACTAATTTAGATTCTGACATTTTTTCTCCTAAAGCAAAAGATTCATTAGCTATATCACACAACTTAGCATAAAAATCAGATAAAGATTCCTCCTCTAGCATTGTAAGACTTTCAAATTTAGAGGTTAACATAATAAGCTTGTTTCGTTTTACATCACCAGTGTCTTCATAGGTTTTTTGAAGGATATCCCAAGCCTCCTTTGCTGATTCACATGTTGAAATTAATTTAATTTGGATAGCATCTGCAGCACTAAAAATAGCATTAAGAGCTTTACTGTTCCAATTTGATAACTTATCTTCCTCAGTAGTCCATTCCACCTCCGGTTTCAAAATAACATTTTTTCCATCTTCTTTAGTAGGATATGTCCAACCAACAAGAATGGATTTCCAAGCTTTTTCATCCATTGCTTTAATAAATGCCCTCATCCGGATTTTCCAGTATGGATAATTGCTTCCATTCAACAATGGAGGTCTAGCGATTGAAAAACCTTCAAAAATAGACATAATTAAACAAAATTAGATCAATAAAAAATCCCAAAATCTCACTAAAAAAAAATTAGTGCACTGCTCTGATACCAATTGAAAGGACCTAATTATCAATTTGTTTATTTTTTCTCTTTGGAATAATAATGTCTATTTTATATTTATTTATTTTAATTGCATGAGCGATCCATGAAATAGCTAAACATGTATGGTTGTTAAAAACATGCAAAAATATAAAAATAAATGAACACACAACATTTTTAACGTGGTTTGGTTTCCCAACCTACTCCACGAGGCCACGCCCAGAGATTAGATTATCAAAGGATTAGTACACAATACAAATTGTCTTATGCATAAAATTAAAAGAACTCCCTTCTTGGATTTTATGCCGCAATCTTGCTCCCTTTGATGACCTACTTTCACAAGCTCCCCTTGTAAAATGTGTAGTGTATTCAACAACCGTTCAAGTAGCTTACAATCTCCAATTGAAGCACGTTCTCAAGAATTCAATATTTAACACAAAAACCACAAAAATATAACTCTTCAAGAGTTAACTAGAAATGTTACAACGTTTTTCTCTATTCCATCAACTTTAGCAAAATTCAAATTTAAAACAAAAATCACTCAATCAAATATGGGAAATATCCCATTAGTCAATCAAATAACAAGGCAACTATTGATATAAGGAAAGATATACTCAATCACATCTTTAAAAATATCAATAACCATATATGATAAAATCACCTTACCATTTATTTGGTCATTCTACCATAAAAGAGAAGATATCCAAAATGTTGGAATATAAAATAAATGCAATAGTCAATGAGAAGATTTTTCCATTAATATGATGCTCATAATTAAAAGATATTAATTAGAGCATTTTAAAAGGAAACAAAAATAATATCAATGGATTAAAAATAAAGAGAGAATAAAAGATATTTAGACAAATCAAAAATAATGTCAAATGATTAAACCTTTCATGTAGAAACTTGTCGAGGCCGTCAATAGTTGAGTGGGGTTAGGTCCGTGAGGAAAGCTATGAAATGGCAGCTATGAGAGAGAAAGCCTTGAGAAGGGAGAGGGTCTGTTAGTGAGAGAAAGGGAAAAAATATAAGTTGAAAGGGGAAGGAAGAATAATGCCACACACAAGTGTGAAAAAGAGATTATTTGATAACCTAAAATTAAATCACCAGGGTTTCAAATGAGTTTTCTTTTATTTTCTTTATTTTTTTTGTAATATATGTAATTATTTTATAAGTATGGCCTAAACATAAAAAAGAGGTGGGCTTTGATAAATGAGCTATTTCTATATGGGTTAGGAGTTATTATTTAAAGGGAAATTGTAGGAAATGACTACTGATAATTTTCATTTTTTAGAATTATTTAGCTCACAAAGGAAGGTTATTCTTGTCTTTTCTATCTTGTTGAACTCCAAAATCTCTTGAATTTGAGCAAAGTATTAAGAAATCCTTAAACATGATGAGAATCCTTAAGATTAGGAAAAATAGATAAAAATGTTGAAATTGGGTTGATTTAGTTGGTTATTGTGCAGTTTTAGCAAAAGAAGAAGATTACAGAACAATTGCAAAGCAATTGCAACCTGGAAGGCAAAAAAACGTAAATTTTAGATTTTTCCATAATTAGAAGATTCTAGCATCAATTCCTACTTAATTCAAGCAACGACTTCCTACATCAATCCATACATGGAAAATGAAGAAACTTTAGATGCTTGAAGGCTATAAAAAGAAGAGAAACATAAGGAAAAATACATATTTCATCCCATTTTTCTACACTTTTTCTGTTCTTCATCATACTGTCCATTTCGTTTCTACCTCTCTTTTCCTCCATACTCAGTCCAACCTAGGTAAAAACCTTAGATTATTTTGACCCACTTCACCTTGAAAAAGGTTGAAGTGAGTTTGATTGGAGAAAAGGGGATTAGAGGTTGTCGAGTTTATGTTTTTCCTGTAATTTCAGTTTTGTCCAACATTACATTCAAGCTTTAAATTATGTTTAGTTGCTTCGATTAAGTTATGTACTGATTTTTTTTTTTTGCTTTTAGTTGTTAATTCAACTTTGTATTTCGATTTTTGGTTATGTTTGAATTTCGCAAGATTCTTTAATAAAGTCAATCTAAATTTCCATCAATTGAACTTTTTGTTTTTGGGCATGGAGCACTTTCTGGTATTCTATTTTCATCTTTCAGCCACACGTTCTAAAATTTTTGAGTTCAGTTTCCAGCTTAGTCCGACTTGATAGAAGTCCTTGGGTTGTAAAGATTTGACTCGCCTTGAAAAGGGATGAGAAGAATCGATTAAGAAGGAAGAACCTTAGATTGAAAATGGCACTTTGTAATTCTTTAGATTCAAGTTTGCTAGCCTCTATTTTCGATTGCTCAAATTCCAGAACGTTTTGTTATAGTTTATCAAAGGATTGTCTTTTTAAGTTCTGTTGTAAGACTTCATTAGTCACGCAAAATTCGTCAATAATATTTTAGTAACAATTTCTATCTTTGGTTGGTTTTCTCTATTCCATTACTGCAAGTTGTTTTTTCTATTTTGGATTCCAATGTTTTGGAATTTTATCTTCTGTTGTAGGTTGTAATTCTGTTTCATATGGCTGCAAGGTTCTATTTAATTATTCTTTTGTTTTATTTTATCAACATGAGTTGAATCTCCCTAGGGATTCAAGTGTATGAATGCCCTAGAGGTGAGAATGTGAAGCTTATAAGCAAGGGCAATCCAATTTAGCACAAAGTTTGTTTGTTTTTGTTGAAATAATTATTTTAGTAAGCCTTGATTGATCAACTAGGGTTGCTTTCAAGTCTGAATCTAATACTGAAAAGGTTAGAGGAAGGCAGATCTCACAAAAGCAATGGGACAATAATGCTTAGAAATAAGTAAAGCTCGATCCTAGATATAGGACGAGTCCCCAAAACCATTAGAATGTATCAAAATTTATCTAAGTACGATTGGCCAAAGACATATAGATCCAATCACTTAGCCTCCTAAAGGTTTTGAATCAAAATTGAATAAGAGTTGATTCGATTTACAATTACTTTGTGTTAAGGCGTGATTGCAATTGCAATTAAATAGCAATTCTCACCAAAAGAGCATAAGTATGCTTGAATTCCCTCATTCTCTTTATTGATTTTCACAACTTTCTTCTACCATTTCACTCTCCTCACTTTTATATTTAGTTTCCCAAGTTGCAATTTTTAAACATCTTTGCACTATCTTAAAATTTTGTTGTATCTGTTCCTTGTGGGATCGATACTTTGGAGTACTTCCAATTTTATATTACTTGCATTGACAGCAGGCTAAATTCTTTCTTTTATTTTTAACCCACAAAGTTTAGTCGATCAGCTACAAAAAAAAATAGCCAAAATGAAAATTGGCTAAAAATATATGATATTTTGAATAATTGACTACTGTTTTTTAAGAAGAGTGATAGTTTTCATTTATGAGGATTATTTGACCCTTATATATACTTAGCTTATTCTTGCCTTTTGTGTATTTTGATGAGGAAAAAGTAAACCAAAGGTAGTTTTGTTTAGTAATATTCATAAAAGCTTGTTGTATTAATGAAAGAGAGAAAAGAAGTTGAAAAAGGTTGGGAAAATGCTGATTAGATGGTTTTTGCGCAGGTTTGTGAACAGGCACAAAAATGAAATTGCATTTCAGAATAGAAAATGCAATTACATTTCTGCACAGATTTGGAAATTGCACAAATTACGGGTTCAACGTGATTTTGGGGGATTTGTGAGATTCTTCTCCACAAGGGTAATGTAGCGCATCAGACTAAAAATTGGTACTGCACAGCACCACTTAGTGAAAATGCATAGAATTGCCTTGTTCTTACTCTCGCATCTAATCAGTTGTCACTCCTTGCAGGGAAGGTGATGAGGCATTGCAACATGATGATATAACTAAGCAGCAAGGTGCCAGTACTTAGAAGATACCAAAAGGATTTCGTGCACTACTCATGTTAGAAAGGACAGATGGTGGAGCAGAAATCGTACTGTGTACGATTCAAGGCCGATAGAAAAGTAGAATGGTAGAGGAGGGGACCACTGGCACGTAAGCCGTACCGCACAGAGAATGAAAATGGACGCGTGAAGTAATATTTTCACCCACGACTGTTGCTTATTTAAGGACACCATCTTCTTCATTAAGAGGGGCATAAAGAGAGGAGAGAGAAGAGGAACGGAAAGAAAGAAGGGAACAAGGAAAACAAGAAGGAGAAAAGGCTGGCAGACAGATCCTCATCGAGAAAAACGCTATAGCCACCGTCGAAGCTCAAAGAAGAGGAAGTGACAGCCCTCTAAGAGTGATGCGGCAAGAGCTAGCAGTCACTACACCATTGCTTTTTTCCCCCTATTTTCGGTGTTGAACTGTTTTAATTAATGTCTAGTTATTGTAATCTAATATTTTTCATTATGGTTCGTATGAGCTAATTTTCTCATCAAGACTTGGCTCGAAGGCCCTTTTATTGACCTTACCTTAACAATCTTTTGATACTAGTAAAGTAGAAGTTTAACTCCAACCTTCTTCTCAAGTGTGTTTATTGAAATTGCTTGAATTTTGTTTGGCCAACCAAGTTCAGGTAGTAGCATGTTTTAGGCACTGGGAGGGTCAAAGCATGTGGAAAGAACTTGAGAGGAGCAAGGGTAACACTCAACTACCAGATTGATTTAGGCATATTTCAATCTCTTGTAGGCGGTACAATGAGCGGTAGTTATTGAGCAATAGTTACACAGAGGAAGCTAACCTCTATTGCGAGTGAATGCGATACCGAGAGGGAGGCGGTCATAAGTCCCCAAGTCTAGGTTGAGTAAATACTTCTGCAGCATTAGCATTTTGCATAGTTGGGTGGGTTGGCATAAGGCGCCAGGGCTAGGTCTTGAGTTTCCTTGTTATTAGTTTCTCTTTGCATTGTCTGATTAACATTGTTACCAGTCAGTTATTTTATCTTAAGTTTGTTTATTTCTTTGCACTAAAATCACCATCTCACAATACTTCGGGTACTGCACAAATTCTGCTAAGTAACGCTTTGTAGTGAAGTTTTGTCATTGCATCAAAAGAATAGTACACCTTCCTTGTGGATCTCGACCTTGGAATACAAACCAGGTATTACTTGCTGGCGCATTGGTGTGCACTTGCACCGATGCGTTAGGTGTCAGCGAGCTCGTCATTGCTGTATGGTAGACATCAAGGGCACAATCTTACATATAATCATCCATCCCATTACATCATTACCCTTGCACATTCTGTAACTTTTACATCACTCACGCGTTGCATCTTCATATACCATCACAACATACATCCTACCAACAAGCAACACTAGATGGCCAACTAGGTTTACCCAACATTAAACTCAACAAAAATAAATAAAGTTCAAGTGTGTAGCTAGATTGCATGTGCTTTTAAGCTTTACATTTTTCCTCTATGGCATTCACCAACTTGAACCCCTAAAAAAAATTTAGCTCATCATTACAATATTGAAAAAAAGTACGCTGGAGGGTTGGTAATTCATGAATAAAGCAGCAAAAGTAAAAGAAAAATTCTAGAATAACAAATTCAATGACAACTTGATTTTATTAAAAGGTTACTGAATTCAAATGGGCACATAAAGTGTAACAACTACATATCTTAAGAAGAAATAACAATGGGAAAACAAAAAACAACTACAAAATTTTAAAGTTGAATAAATTGAATTGATAAAACAGAATTTGACTAGAAGAACAATTAAAGAAACCCAATTCACTCCTTGCTTAATCGACACAACCACACTGTCTTCAAAGGCGATTGTGTAACGACCGGCACTTTCAGGTATTAATTAAGGCGTTAATTTTGAAATTTAAATTAATTGAAAAACCAATTTCATGTTTAAAGTTGTGTAGTGGAAGATTTAATTTTGAAGTTTTGCATATTTGAAATTAGAGAATTGGAGGGTAGATTGGGAAGAAAGAAGGAAAAATAGATTTAATTGATGTTTAGGGAAATTTTGTTATTTAAGAGACTTTAAGCCAAGCCCTAATTTCCCTCTCTAATATTTTAACCTGCATGCAGCCCTAGGTGAGTTTTAAGCCAAGCCTTCAAGCCATTATCTTCTCCAACTTCTTCTTCTTCCTCATTGTTTTCGATAGCCTCCATTAAGCAATAAAATATTATTTTTTTTCTTATGTTGTGTTTTCTAGCAGCCTCCGCCGCCGTGCATCGCTGCCGCCGCCTCAGACTCGAACCGCTGCGCAGATCGCCTCTGAGCCACCACTATGCGAACCACCTGGAAGCCGCCCCGCCACGCCCGATCTACTGCAGACCGCCAATCCGCCGCATGTCGTGCCTCCGTTGCGCCGGCCACGAACCCCGAACCCCGTCGCTGCTGCAGATCTATTTTTCTGGTGTTTTTCGACACTGTACAACCCTATTTCGGCTCCGTTTTCATGTGGGTAAGCTTATTCTCGTTGTACTCTTATGGTTTTCAAATGGTAGATTTAGTTTTGGCCACTGTTTTGGTAATTTGGAGGTTGACCCATGGATTATGGGCTCTATTTTTGGAATACCCATTGTAGGTGGAGGTTGGTTTGACAAAATCG
The DNA here is from genome assembly GCA_033996785.1 of Trichosanthes truncata. NCBI lineage: Eukaryota > Viridiplantae > Streptophyta > Magnoliopsida > Cucurbitales > Cucurbitaceae > Trichosanthes > Trichosanthes truncata. Next base: position 25,919,591 of record JAWPNB010000004.1, on the reverse strand, counting down.
AATCAAACCATCATTTAATCGGCAAAGCTCGGTTTTGTTTTGGAGAGGAACGAAGGTAAAATTCTCATTCTAAAATCAAGCAAATCTTTGAGTATATGCTAGGCTTCAATTCTAAGATTTAGGTTGCTTGGATTTTCTTTAATTGTCATAGGGAGTTTTAGGTGAATTAAATTTAGTTTGGTGGGAGAAACTTTGGGAATTAATTATGGATTTTATGAATTTTTCTAACCTTAGGGATGGTTTGAATTAGGCTCCAAATCGTTTAACTGAGGTTCAAGGCAGTGGAATTTTGGTGAGCATTTGGGTGATTTGGATTATTGAGCTTAGCCAAGGTAAGGGACTTTATGCCGGTATGCTTAAATGCAAGTTAGGAACTGAATTGAAAAAAAAAATTGATTTGAAATGAAAAGATTTTATAAATATTTTATTATGGATTTTTGATGAATTTAAAAATGCTTATTATATATAAAAATGGATCTTCACTTGTTGATTGCCAAATATTCTCATGAATGTTATGCATGATTTATGATTTTGATTTATGATAAATGATATGAGAATGTTGCTTGTGTTGCATCATGGAATGAAAAGTTTAAAATGCTTTGGGACCTCATGCATACATGTATGTTTTTCATGATAGAATGATTTCGAAAGCTATGGCAATTACCCCCTAAATTATAGATGTACATCTAATTGAAAAGGAACCTAAAAAGGTTAATTGAAAAGGAACCTGAGAAGGTTAATTGAAAAGGAACCTGAAAAGGTTAATTGAAAATGAACCTGAAATGGTTAAATGGAAAGGAAATGTTAGGTTGGTTAATTGTCCACATTAAGCCGAAGAGAAAAGTAAAAGAGAAATATTTCCACTATGGAAGTATTTTAGGTCCCACTAGAGGAAAAAGCTTTAAAAAAAATCACGTTGTATGTGTTTGCATATCCTGACCCCGGTAGTGAGGTCACTTACTGAGTATTTTAAATACTCACCCTTTTCAAAATGTTTTTTTTCAAGTAAGGGCAAGGGCATCCTAGGTGAATGACAGGATAGTTGCTACAAGAGGCCATGGTGACCTATAGAAGTTTTCCTTTTGCAATTTCTGCATTTTTAGCATTTCTTTTATAATATCTTATTAGTAGACGTGTCATGAAAATTAACTCAATTGTTAAATGTTTTTAGTTTATTCTTATGTTTTAAAATAAAGGGATCCCGAGGTAAAGGTTTTTTATTGTTTTTATAAAGGTTTATTTCTTTTTTGAAAGATTATTTAAGTTTGATTTTTATTTCATTAGCATGCATTTAGTAACGCCCCTAGAATGTCCAATAGGAAAAGTAGGGTCTTTACAGATTGGGTCTTCACCACCTCTAACTTTCGTTGAGGAAGGATTAAGCTTCGGAGCTTCAAGGGTGTAGAACGAACAACATAGACCAGCTAAATTCAAATGAAAACAACAGAATGAAAGATTTTTCTTGCGTGAGAATCGTCCACCCTTGCACCATTTCAACAATTGTCACATTGGGACATGAAATAAAAGAATTTGGTGGCAATTATAACTTATTTTCTGCAAGTTATCAAACCCCCAAATTTAAACTATTGCAGCTTCACTAAGACAAAGGAAGGTTTTCTTTTTCACAAATCTTTCTAGATTTACCTGAAGCTCTACCTTTGGTTCCTCTTACCTCACTCATTTCCTCATCTTTGACCCTTTATTTCCTCTAGCAAGCTCAAGTTAAAAACTTTCGCCTGCTTTTTGATTTGCTTAAGACCTTGCCACCGCTTTATTTTATGAGAGAAAGGTTTGTCCAGATGCGTTACCTTTGCTTTGGCTTGCTATCACTAGTAATGACATGCATAAAACTAGGAGAACTACATCCTTCCAAGCTGCTACCGCATGTTCACTTCTTCTTACATGCTTTCATGCAAAGGGAAACGATGGGTGTCATGAATGCCTTTGATTACTCACATGCTAGAAAAAGAAGGAACAAAATTCTCTCTCTCTTTTTTTTTTTTTTTTTGTGTGTGTGTTAACACCTACTAAACCATTTAGCAATATGGCATTCAATTCCCCCCCCCCCCCCCCCCCCCCAAAAAAAAAAAACTTAAAATGGGCAATCTCCTCATTGACCCTCAAACTTAACTGATACGCAGGGAGGGTGGTATCCGAGGCGGTGTGGTGGCTTAAAGACTTATCGCTATGCTTCAAAGAAATAAAGGATTCTAAAGGATTCTCAAGCGGTAAGGAAGGTACTAACAAAAACAAAGGTGCAGGAAAACCGAGAGAAGCCTTGATTAAGAGAAAAAAATGCTAAGCCATAATTAACTAAAGTTATGCTATAGGAATTTCCGCACACACAAGGAAACGAAAATTAATTAGGCATCATTTACACAAGGCACACGCGGCAACTTGATGATAAGGCATTAAAGAGATTATGGTGTATCAGCAATAATCACACAGACTTAATTGATGCCATGAGAAAGAGATTATTTCATTTCCTTTAATGACTGCAGCATTCATGATAACTTTTGGAAAATAAAAAAAATGTGTTAATAAAACATAACATAAAAAAACTAAAGGCAAAGTTTTTAAGCAACTGGGTTGTTTGATGAAGTGGGGTTGTGCGTAGGAGGTGGAGGCTAGCTTTGTCCTAGTCCGAATGCAGCAGGTGTAGGTGGACACGGGCGCTAAAACACGTTGGTAGGCATTGCGGGCAATTGGCCAAAGGCCGTTGCACATCTATTAAAGAACAGAAAGAACCAGTTTTGGCGTAGATTAACGCCTCTCACAGCAGTTTAGACCTCTTCCCATATCATGCCATCCAAAACCATCAGGAATTGCTCTTCAGGGATGTCCATGAATTCAACATTTGCACCTTGATGAGGCGCTGACGCATCTCTAGGGTTCTTCTCTTGCTGCGGTGGTCATTGCACTTCATCAATTTAAATATTTGTTGTAGGAGTTGGGGGATCATAACAAGATTAATTGGGCTCAAAGGAGGAGTAGGTTGAGGCATTGGCGGAGGAGGAGGCAGCAAGATAGATTGATTGATTTCTTCATGCAAGGGGTTGGTCACTTTTTTTACTAGAGGCTCCTTTGAGCCTTCATCCGTGATGCGGGATGGCTCAGTGATAAGTGCCCAAGATGCTGGATTTACAAAGCTAGAGGTCCTTCTAGGATCTTTGCAAACATTCGCGAATAAGGCTAACTTAACGAATTGATTCCAACCAAGAGTTTGGTTAGAGATGAATCACTCGAAGATCAAACTTAGAATCTATGATGGTCACTCTTAGATCCTAAGACAACTCACTCCAGAATTAGCTTGATCAAGACTAATCCAATGAATTGGTTTAACATCAAACCTAAAGCAAGATTTGAAAGAAAATAACACCAAATGGGTTTGATAATCAATGTTGTTCCTCTCATTAGCAATACAAATTCATTTTATAGACAAGGAATTCTATGCAAATGAACACTTCCCCAACTACTTCATTAAATGAACTTCTCAACCACTCATTTAATGAAGTTCCCAACTACCTCATTAATTAACTTCCCAACTACCTTATTAAATTCCCCAACTAATAAATGTTTAAACTTTGAAACTTAAAATTACAATGTCAAAGTTCATGAAATTTAAAGTAACAATGAATTACTCAAATAGGTTGCCCTACTTACGTGAACTCCATGGTCAACTTTAATCTTGACTTGTTGAACTAACATTATAAAGAAATTTGTGCTAAAAAATCTTTGTCTCTTCTTGTGCATTAGCTAGCTTTTGAAGATGTAATGTGAAAGCCTCTTGAATCTTCTTTGCCTTGCTCCTTGTTATTGCTCCTTCAGGTACATGCAATGGATTAGAGGTTGGATTCACATCACTCAGTAGGAACAAATTTTGTAGGGAACCCCTCATCCGTTTAATCTCATAAGTCATTTGATTTAAGGTGGCGGTAGAGCAGACTTCTTCTTCTTTGGCGCTACAGACTTGGAACTGGAGGCTGGGGCTTTGGGCTTCACAGGGCACTTTCTTTTGGTTGAGGTGACGGTGATCTGATCTTCTAAAGCCTTAGCATTTCCAGCATGATTGCGAGAAATTTTAGCAAACCATTGATTGTCGAATGCCTGTGTCATCTTAGCAGCGGGCTTGAGCTCATTAAACTGCACCCCAGCAAGGATGCACAACCTTGTAATCAGCCAAGGGAAGAATAGTCCTCCCCTGGGTTTCTCAAATACCGCATGGATACTTGCATAGATGACTTCGCTGATATTCACCTCAATGCCTTTCATGAAACAATAGCATAGTATTATTCTAGGGACGTTGAGTATGTGATCATGCGTTATCGGTATGATCCTATTCTTTATCAGTGCAACCCAAATTATCGCCTCAAACTTCAACGCAGCGGGACGAAGTTGGTGCAGTTCAGTGGACTCTTTCACTTCCCGTGCAGCGTCTGGCAGTGCTATTGTTTCCAGCACCTCAGTTAGTAGCTCTGCGTCCGACAGCTGCAGAAGCATGTTCCTTAACGCCACTTTGGGATTTGGCATTCCAAAGAGTCTGTTTATCACCGCCTCTAAATAATTTATCGCAGTGCCTCACACCAGCACCTCTTCTTTTTCTTCGTCATACTTTACCACATAAAAATCCCCAACTAGCCTTGGGTGGAAAGTCGACTCCTTCGACATAATCCCTTCCACCCATTTCTCTCAGCCCTTTAGTACTGCCTCGGGCATTTCAAAATCCAAGGGGAAGAATCTCCTGTCCACCAAGAAAACCTTTCCTGTTTTTTTTTGGCGTACTCCTGACTCCTCAGCTTCCTTCATCCTTGCTTCCTGGACTTCCACATTCAAGTCCAATGCCTCATCACCAACCCTTTTCTCTGCTTCTTTATTTTTTTCTTCTTCTGCCTCTCTTTCTTTCTTCGCCGGCAACCTCACATCACTAGCTATTTCTTCAAAGATTTCACCTAGCCTCACCTCTTGAGAAACTGTCAGTGAGTCCGATTGCACCAACACTTCTTCAACCTTTTTGCCACTTTCTTCAAACAGTTTCCTCCTAGGGATCCTAGCGACCTTCTTCCCTACTTTCTGCTTAATCCTCTTCTTCTTCTTTTTAGGCTCATTTTTGTTGGTTGCTAGAACCGATTTTGACACAGTAGCCACCAAAATTTCAGAAATGACAACCCTCAGAGCGATTCCTCCTCCAATGGATGCCAGAGGCGCAATGTGAAGCACTTCTTCCTCTCTGACAGCAGGCTGCTTAGGAGCTATCTTCTCTGGAGATGATTCGATAAGGACGTCCCTTGCTGCACTAGTTGCGGTTGCTTTAGTTGAACCGTCTGGTGACTGAAAGTCCGATGAGTGTTCATTACCTCCGTCCCCATAACTGTAAGCTGATTGGTTTTGGGAGTCGCTTGCTGAAGACATTTTTCTTGAGGAATAGATAGTTGTGAAGGAATGAGGACTTAGAGAAATTTTTTAAGTTTTTTTTTGGGGGGGGGGGGGGGGGTTTCTTCTTGTTCGAGAATGGAGAGAGGGAGAGTGATGGCCTGCGAGTTTTTTAAAAAAAATCTCTTACACTGGAATTTCTATTGCCTGGCAGATGAATGTACACAGTACTTGTATGCCCAAAAGAGGAAAAAAAATATATGGAATGACACACGAATCTCCATGAGGATATTTTCTCTAATTTTTCGGAGAACGTGTGTAAGTGGTGAGTTATTAGTCTCTTCGAAGGACGTGCTTAGGCGGCGCCTTACTTTTCAAACCAATTACTCCCTATCATGCCACATGTCCTATATAATCATTACCTACTGTGTTTCGAATGTGCACACGACAAGCCTTCCATTATCAACTTCCTCCTGTTTTTGTCCTACAGTCGATGCTCTAAGCTTACTCCCATCCTATTTCACTATTTTATTATGTCTTAACTTACTAATAAACAAGACAACATTCAACAAAACAAATGAATAAGCACTTAAAAGGATAAAGAAAACGTCCCTGGTACTAGTTGCTGCTGCCTCGATATTTGACATTTTTGTGCGACGGCTTTTTCATCAGTTCTCATTCCAAATTTACCAACTTTATGGTGGCTGGGATATCCTCCATGCAACCGTGGTACGCTTTTACTCTTTTTCCGTTAACCTTGAACTCTCTTACCTTTTTGCATCCATCAGGTCTACTGCCCCATTTGGATATGTTCTTTTTATCACAAACGGTCCTGACCACCTTGATTTCAGCTTAATTGGAAAAAGACGTAAATGAGAATTAAACAATAACACTTTTTTTCCTTCGTAAAGCTGTTACCTTTTAATATTTTTATCAGGCCAAATCTTTGTGCACTCTTTACAGAGTTTTGCATTTTCGTATGTCTGTAACCTAAATTCTTCCAATTCCAATAGCTGCAACTTCTGCCTCACACCTACTGCCTCTTCATCCCAAATTAGTCTTTTTAGAGCCCATTGAGCTTTGTATTCTAGTACCACTGGGAGATGGCATGCTTTCCCAACCACTTACTGATAAGGTGACATGCCTATTGGAGTTTTGAATGAGGTGCGGTAGGCCTATAGTACATCGTCAAGGTGTTCTGCCCAATCCTTTCTTGTAACGCTCACCACTTTTTGCAGAATTCCTTTAATTTCTCGATTTGTCACTTCTACTTGACCATTGGTTTGCGGATGATACGACGTTGCCACATTATGGTTAATGTTATATTTGTTCAGTAGCTTCTTTAGAATTCTGTTGATGAAGTGGGTGCCTTCATCATTTATCAATGCCTTAGGTGTACCAAAGCATGTGAAAATGTTTTTCTTTAGGAACTTCACCACGATTAGTGCATCATTCTTGGAACAGACTACCGCCTCAACCCACTTGGATATGTAGTCAACTGCTAGCTGGATGTAATTCTGCCCTTTTGATTGCAGAAATGGGCCCATATAATCAACTCCCCACACTTCAAACAGTTTTACCTCCAATATAAAATTCTGAGGGAGTGCATCACATGCTGACAAGTTTCCCACGCGCTGGCATTTGTCACAGTACAAGGCAAACTTCTGAGCATTTTTGAATAATGTCGGCCACTAGTATCTACTCTGTAACACCTTAGCTGCAGTCTGCTGTCCTCCAAAATGGCCTCTGTAAAGCACTTCATGGCAGTGCCTCAAGATTCCCTCAACTTCTTCTTCTACAACGCATCACCTAAAAATCCTATCTGCACCATGCCTATACAAGAAAGGGTCATCCCAATAATAATATTTCAAATCATGAAAGAACCGCTTACGCTACTGTGTTGTAAGATCAGATGGCATGACGGAGCTTGCCAAGTAGTTTGCTATGTCAGTAAACCACGGTGATCTCGCTTCTATCTGCAATAGCTCTTCATCTAGAAACCTTTCTTGTATTGCTTGAGGCATTGATGTTGCTTCAGGATTGTTGAGTCGAGAAAGATGATCTTATACTTGGTTTTTAGTTCCTTTTCTATCTTTCACCTCCAAGTCAAATTCTCGTAGCAACAAAATCCATCTAATCAACTGTGGCTTAGTGTGTTTTTTCATCAACAGATATTTGATTGCCGCATGGTCCATGAATACTATGACTTTTGTCCCTATGAGGTAGGCTCGAAACTTGTCAAAAGCATATACTACGCCCAATAATTCCTTCTCATTAGTTGTATACTTATGTTGCGCCTCATTCAATGTCTTACTGGAGTAATAGATGGGGTGAAGCATTTTTTCGATGCACTGGCCTAACATAGCTCCCACCGTTACGTCACTTGCATTGGACATTAGTTTAAACAATAGCTCCTAGTTAGGCATTGTCAAGGTTGGTGCAATAACCAATGCTTCCTTCAATTTTTCAAACGCCTCGCAACATTCTCTAGTAAAATAAAACTTCTTATTCTACTTTAAGAGTTCACACAGAGGTTTTGTGATTTGCGAAAAACCTTTGATGAAACACCGGTAAAATCTGGCATGCCCAAGGATACACCTGATTCCTTTTACATTTGCTAGGTGGGGAAGTTTGGTTATCACATCAATCTTGGCACGATCCACCTCTAATCCTGCTTTGGAGATCTTGTACCCTAGGATTATTCCTTCTTCTACCATGAAGTGGCATTTTTCCCAATTTAGCACCAGGTGGGTTTCTTCACATCTTGCTAGCATGTTATCTAACTTTTTGAGGCACATATCATATGAATCACCATAAACAGAAAAATCATCCATAAATACCTCGACTAATGATTCTAGTAAATTTGAAAAAATTGCCATCATACACCTTTGGAAGGTTCTTGGCGCATTACAGACCCCGAACAACATCCATCTAAAGGCGAATGTTCCATAATGATACGTGAATGTTGTCTTTTCCTGGTCTTCTAGTGCGATGGTGATCTGATTGTACCCTGAATAACCATCCATGAAACAATAATATGCCTTTCCAGCTAGTCTATTCAACATATGGTCTAGAAATTGAAGCGAAAAATTATCTTTCTTGGTCAATGCATTGAGGTTTCTATAATCCATGCAGACAAGATAGTAGGTTATGGTACGCGTTGGGATGAGCTCATTTTGTTCATTGGTGACTATAGTCATACCGCCTTTCTTGGGTACACATTGTACTAGACTCACCCATTTGCTATCTGCTATAGGATATACCACTCCCAGATCGATCCATTTGATGATTTTTTTTCAGACTACCTCCATCATTGCTGGATTAAGGTGTCTCTGATGTTTAACAAAACCGTCATGACCTTCCTCTGTTCGTACTTTGTGCATGCAATATGATGGGCTAATGCCTTTTAAGTCTGCCAAGCTCTAGCCAATAGCTTTCGCGTGCTTGCTCAAAACCTACATGAGCATGAGTTCCTTATTATAATCTAAAATAGTAAAAATTATTACATGTAGTGTTTCTCCATCACCTAGGAATTTGTACTTGAGATGCGCAGGTAAGGGCTTAAGCTCCAGCACTAGAGGTTCCTCAATCGATGGCCTTGTCAACTGTGATTCCCTCTTTGGTGTTTCCAACGATTTATACCGCCTCAGTTCCTTAAACTCTACCAATTGCTCTTCTCCTAGTGCCTCAGTAATTTTTCCTGCTGCATCAGCTTCTTCTGTTACTTCAAGAATTGGTTCTTCCACACATGTGACAATTGCCGATATTTGACCCACTAATTCTCCTTCGTCTACCTCATCTGGATATTTCAAGGTATTGAGAACATTAAAAGAGATTTCTTCATCATTCACCTAAATTTTAAGCTCTCCTTTCTTTACATTGATGATGGTATCTCCTGTGGCTAAGAAAGGATACCCTAAAATGATGGGTACATCATTGTCTGCTTCGTAGTCCAGTATAATAAAATCTGCCAAAAAAATAAATTTATCCACTTTTACCAGCAGGTCTTCAATCTTTCCTTCGAGGTATGCGACAGATATATCTGCCAGGTGCAATGTCATTATGGTAGGTCGTGCTTTCCTGATTCCTAGTTTTTTAAAAACAGAAAGAGGCATTAGATCGATACTTGCACCCAAATCGCACAATGCTTTGCCTACATCAATATCGCCTATAGAACAGGGAATAGTAAAACTTCCTAGGTCTCTCAATTTCGGAGGATGCTTGTTGGTCACCCATGCGCTACAGCCATTCGTCAATGCAACGATTGCAAATTCTTTCCATGGCCTTTTGTTGGATAAGATATCCTTTAAAAATTTGACGTACATATACTGCATATGTTATACTCACCTACACGTAATTACAAGTGTAACTACGAATATATACACATAATAGAAGTTATCCAGGGCACCATTTTTATTAGTTTGTTCATTTGAAAACTAAGAATCCTGATCCTGAAGATTGTTTTTCACAGACCTTTGAGCATTTTAGTCCTCGATGCGTAACATTAGGTTGGAAAATTATTTAGAATTCATGTTATAAATTACAATAATTAATGTTGCGTATTATGATTTAAAAATGATTTGTTACTTTTGTTTTTGGTAGTTTCACCTCTCTCATCCTTAATACACTCCACTCTTTTAGCCTGTGTTTTAGTTGAGTTAAAAGTAGAAAATCTACACCAAAGATATTTCCGTCCCAGCCCAATTTGAAGATTCTATTAAAAAACAGGTTTAGTTATTTTTCCAAGATCTAATATGTTTAGCAATTTTTTGAGTTGGACTATTTAAAATTAGTTATTTCTCTTGTTACCCCTTATTTAAATGGGTTGGGTTGGGCAGGGCAGGGCAGTATTTTCTTATTATTTTATACGGTTCGATTTTTTTAATTTATTAAATGTCAAATTTAACATCTTAGTTTTTTTTAAATGAAAAACTAAGGGAATCAAAATTTTCACAAAAATTGGATCGAACCAGTCGGTTCGACTCAATTCGGTCCAATTCATTGGTTTGGGTTGGTTTTTGCACACCCCTAGCCACAAAGGATTTAACCCATTCCCTTTAAGCTCTTTATTATTTACATGACCCTTATTGACCAGTAGGGTAACCATGATGGTTAATTTATTTAGGAAAAGAAAGGAAAAACATATGAATATTAAAAAACATATAAATTAACGGAACAAAAAAAAGGTAAACTCATTTCTTCCACGCTTGCCGCTGTTTCCTTTGGTTATGAAAGATCTTTTTTATATTGTTATTTTAAACTCTCTAATTTGAATCGATTAGTTGAAAGTAAATAGTATTGTATAGAGGATAAAAGGAAATAAAAAGAAAAATAAATATTTAAAGAATAAAAAGGAAAAATGAGATTGTTAAAGATTTTATAAAGAAAAATCAGGGGAATTTTTTTTTTTTATGATGGAATACTAAAAAGGTGAATAATATTTCCCTACTAGCTAGGCAACACTAATTTCTTACCTTAAGGAAAAATAATTCTTGCTGCCCACTATTAAATCTTTGACAAGTATTTATTTTTTAAAAGAACGAGAAAGAAATCTTTCTTCGATTGCTCTCAGACCCCATTGCTCATGATACTCAGATCTCGCAAGCCACAGTGCACACAGACAAGAAGTATGGTCCCAAATATATATATGAGAGGGCATCCAAAAGGAAATGTTTATTTGAAAATCTGAATTCTGTTTTCCATTTCTCTCTCGTACTCATTTACTCGAAGAACCCCCTTTCGACCCCCTTCGATCAGTCATCGACCACTACCTCTTTCTTCCCACTTTCCCCACTCCCCCATTTCGACCCCCTTCGATCATTCCCATTTTTCACCTCCATACTTCTTTATCACTTCCTCAATTTGAATTTCAGCTGCGTCCCTCTCGGGGCTTGTGCTGAAAAGGGGTCCGAGCATTAATGGAATCGGAGGACGAGCTCGACATGCACGATGCCCATGACGACGAGGACTCTGTTGACAATGAGGAGGACTTCTACAGTGGCGGCGACGATGATGCTGCCGCCATCGACAGCGACGATGCTGATATCGGCGATTACGAGTTTGTTGATAATGATTCCGACGATTCCGACGATATGGTCTCCTATCGGCACCAGGTTGATATTGTTCTTGTTCGAGTTTCGAACTTTTTGTGGTTTTCCATGAGCACTGATAATTTGTAGTTTTGAGTGTTGTGGTGAATGTTGGTAATTTGAAGCTTGCAGTATTGTACTGTCTACTAATCTCAATTTCGAGTTTTGTCTAGTTTCTTTGTTTTTCTTCCACTATTTGAGTACGAGATTGGGATTTTTGGCCTCTTTTTAGGAATGCATAACTAGAGAGTATGCCTGATGACTTTTCCTCTCTCTGTCTCTCTGAAATCTAAATGAAAACGGAAACCACAATAGTCATGATAATTTTTATCATCCTGTTGATACGGGTTGTTTTGGTTTGGTTTGATGGTTTAATTGGTTACTTAAGTGCAATTAAACTCTTGAAGTTTAATAATTTTAGTTATATATCTTGAAATGTAGAATTTACGATATTTTTCGGGAAGAATTGGAGAAGTTTCGAGTGTTTTTTCTTGGTGGAGTTTGAGGCATAGTGGCTGGTCCGTTTTAGGGGGCAGCATCTGAGCCTGCTGGCAGTGGCTTATCTAATTCTAAAAAATAATAATAATAACAAGATGCGACGATGAGGATATTTTGTTTCTTCCAAGCAACGATTTCTTCGTGGTTTAAGCTTTTGGATGCTTTCCATCACTACAGGACTTGTTCTGGATTAGATTGGCCGGTAATCTGGTGGTTTAGGCGATTGTAGGGCAAAGATTCAAGAACCGTTGGATGGTTTTGTGGACTAATGCTTGTGGTGCTCTTCTCTAGAACATTTGCCAGAACATTATAGGAAAAAAAAAGAAGAGGATGAGTAGACAGGAGAGAGTAGCTTTGATACTGTTCATCATGTCTCTATGGTCCCTAAAATCTTAACAGTTTTGTAATTATAACCTAACAATTATGATGACTAGTTGGAGATCCTTTTTTAACTCCATGATCTTTTGTACATTATCTTCCTATGGAATGATTTTTTTTTTCGTATCTCAGAAATTTCCCTGGGCGAGATTGCTCAATTTCTCAAATACAGATATAAATTGTTCCAACAGGTCAGCCACTTTGGGTGCCATGGCCTCACATTGAATGGCCTCAATATATGAATCCCCTTTCTTGCTCAATTGTCTCAGTTCAATGAGGTACTCCAACCTGTTATTGCCCCACGTTTGGAACATGGATTTTAGTATGGCTTCAGTGCAAGTCAGACTAGAATCTCCTTCTAGGACCATTGAATCTCCAGAATTTTGGCCTTCATGTCTAAGGATCTTCAATCAGCCCCCATACTACCCAATTTTCTTAGCTGGGATATTCCCAAGATCATATTGATATTACTCAGAGTTCCCAAGGTAGTAAGTTATCTACCAGACTAACCCCTTGTGTTAGAAAGACCACTCCTCAACAGATTCCCTTTCCTTTGACTGAAATTCTCATGCCCATTGGATGTTTTCGAGACTAGAAAATCCACATTGCACACTAATTTATAAAAAATAAAGTTGTGGGTAGCTCCACAATCCATGAGAACCAACACTTTGGTCTAGTTCAACTCTGCCTCCTACCACAATGTTAAGTGATCATTCAGCCACCTCGTCGATCTCCACGAGAGATATAGGTTAAGGTTCCACTTCTTTTTCTTCCTCATCTTTCTAGTCATTTTGACCCAAGAACACCTTCAATTCTTTGCTTGTAGTAATGCCCTGCTTTGAACTTATCATTGCATTGAAAATTTAGGCCCTTCTCTTTCTTGACCTTTAATTTAGCTTCAAATTTGTGTTTGAAGGGTCGAGGCTTTGCTTGGCTAAAGTGTGCTTCTCTTTGTCACCATTTGGATTCAAAATGGTTTTTGTCAATTATCTACATTTCAAGCTGGCCATAACATGTGTGAGTTTTTTGTGGGGTGACTTTTAATCTTCTAAGTGCTGGTGGTCTCCTTTATTTCATCCAACCCATTTGATTTCACCACTCTTATTTTCACTTGAATTACCATACTCTACCCATTGATAAAGGCATTTTACAACACCTCATTGAAGATATCTGGTAATGGTCTGGCCAAGGTATTGAACATCCGTCTGTGTTTTGCCACCATACTTTATGTCTAATGGCTAGAAGGCACTCATAGGGTTTCCATCCATTGATGCCACGGTAATGCATATCCCTTGAAATTGCCTATCTATTTTCATAGCTTCTCGTTTGTAGACAACACATGAATTTTGAAGAATCTCTTTACGTGAGACAACCAAGAATTCGGAACCCCTCACATTCTAGCTTATTATTTTGTAAAGACTAAAGGACCTTGACAGAAGAGGAAGGACATGTTCGGCAGAGAAGTTTGCCACCACAATGCCGTTCTCTGCCAACACAATGCCTTAAACAAACTGCATTCTGAAACCGTAATGAAATTCATCATTCCCTTGTATCCTTTCTTTCATTATTCTTCAATGAAAGCACAGTTCCTTATATAAAAAAAACATAACAAACAATTTGGCCCAAATTCTACAGAATTTATAGGCATTTCCAAACATCTCTAAAATATGGTGTTTGTCCAATGACACTATAGGTTCTGAAAGGATTACTGATTCTCTTGACGTCTCGAAGTCGATTTCAGTTGTTGATACTGTGAATTGCAAGATTAAACTGCCATTAGCAGATAAGACCCTTAATCCGGTTACCTCATAAAGTCCAGTGAAGTGGTGAATGTGGATTTCGACAGTTTATTGGTTGTCTCTTGTCTCTTTGCCCACATTTCTTGGAAAGTAATCAAGGATACTTTGGAATCTCATTTCCAGATTAAGCTACAAATAAATCCTTTTATGGCGGATAAGGCATTAGTTCTAGTTGAGGGAGGTCTCTCTGAATCTACTCTACAAAAGATTGGGAAGTGGCAGTTAGTAAAAGACTTACATCTGAAAATTGAAAATTTGTCTGAGCATCTACATAGTTTGCCGGAGTTCATTGAAGGGTATGGAGGTTGGATTTCGATTCAGAATTTACCTCTCAAGTTCTGGACAAGAATGGTCTTTGAAGTCATTGGACAGCAATTAGGTGGTTTGAATATTGCCTCAGGTACTTTAAACTTTATTGACCTCTCAGATGCCCGCCTCAAAATTAAGAAGAATTTATGTGGTTTTATTCCAGCCACTATTGATATCAAGGTTAACCCCCTCGGAAAATTCTCGTCACAATTTGGTGATGTTATCTCAACTGAAGTCTTGGATATGCTCTGCAACTCTCTATTTTTGACTAATTTTTCAAATTCGGTGGACTTAGGCCATATTTACAAAATTATGGAGGACGAACGAGTTATGGTTGATCTTCCATTCTCAGATGAAGGAGAATGTATGGACTCTCTGGTTTAATGATAATGACTCTTCATTGTTAAATGCTGGTATGAACACTCAAACTCCCCCTAGTCAGAAAATTAATGAAGCATTTTTGGGGAGTGATTCATTTCAAGAGAAAGTTATTGATCAACCTTCAATCTTTAAAGATTCGGTGAAGGATAATAATCTCCCGTTTGTTAGCCTTTCTCAAGAAAGGTTAGTTCTTGGTAACTTTGAGGAAAAAGGTGGGCTGGTTTTGGTTGAAAAGGAGGCTGTTCTGGTTAAAGAATGCTTTATTGGTGATCTAACAGTTTAGTCTCTTCCTACATCGGTTGCCTCTCCTTTTCCTTCTTCTGTCAGGGAAGTTAGGGACAGATATTGTGCTTCATATGCAAAATACTACACAAGGAAAAAGGACAGAGATATTGTGGTGCAGTTTCGTATTGGGTTCTCTGGCTGTTCGTTTCAACTCAAAGCTTCTTCCTGATGCGATCTTTCCTTATCTCTCGAAGGCTATTCGTGTTATGATATTAGTTTGAATTGACATGCTTTTATTTATGCCTTGTAATCATTTTTCTTCTTTTTGGTTCTCTCCTCTATGGAGTTTGTATTTTGAGCATTAGCCTCTTTTCATTAATTCAATGAAATCTTTGTTTCCTTGTCAAAAAAAAAAAAAAAAAAGATAAAAAGGATTATATGCAACTTAGAAAGTAGTCATCACTACTTTTTACTCCATCAAATTGGTTATTATTCAAGCTTTTACCTGGTGTAAATGCTTTTTCTCTCCATTTTTGAAGTATGGCACAAATAATCTTTTGGCTAACTTGAAGAAGATAGTAGTCATCACTACTAAAATGAAATCAAGGAAAGTTTGTAGCTTTGGCTTGATTAACTTGGTCTTGTTTATTATGTATTTCTTCTAATCTTGTCAATTTCTTTTGAAAAGAAACTGATTTTCATTAAATTAGTCAAATTATGATACTCCCTTTAGGGGTATGAGAGAGATTACTAGTATAACAATAAACTTAAGATCTCATGAGGCTATTGACCACCTCTCATATCACAAGAAAATTATAAAAAAAAGCCCCCAATTAATAGATAGGTTCTTGGTTTCTTCTGTTATTGTCAATTGAAAAGCCTATTAACTCCATTGGCTTGGATTTTGGTTGCTCTTGGTCCTCCTTTTTCTTGTACGTAATAACTTTTTGTTTCTAGTTTAAAAGAAAACGATCCCTACTCTTTTATTCTTGTACTAATGTTCACAATGAACTATCTGTATAATTTTTCAGCAAAACTATATAATCTTGGCTGAGGCAGATATACGGCAGCGACAGGAGGAAGACATCATGAGAGTATCCACTGTTCTTTCTATTTCAAAAGTAGCAGCTAGCATCCTGCTCCGATATTACAACTGGTATAAATTCGTGATCTGTATGTAAAGTACTTCAATATGGATGATTCACATAATACGAAGTACATGTCTTAACATTTCTTATTACGTAACATTGTAGATTTAGTTATTAGACCACAATATTGTTCTTTAGGACCTTGCATAACGTGTCTTGCACCTGCGATCACATCATGTTTTCTCCACTTTATAAATATTGTATGCCCAATTTGGCGTTTTAAATTTTGGGGATTCTATATCGATCTTGCTTTGCAGGAGTGTCAGTAAAGTGCATGATGAATGGTTTGCAGATGAAGAAAAGGTCCGTAGAGCTGTTGGCTTATTAGAAAAACCAGTTTTGCAACATTCAAATGAAGTAGAAGTAAGAAGTCTCATTTTATAATTTAATTGATTTTTGCATTAACTATTGCTTGGAAATTTGAGAATGTAAATGGTATTATGATATCATATACCTTATTCTTTGGCAGCTACCTTGTGGTATATGTTTTGAGATCTATTCACGTGATAAGATTCAGTCTGCTGCTTGTGGCCATCCATTTTGCAATGCGTGTTGGACAGGTTTGCCAACTTATAACAAGCCATTTTTGTTAACTCTCTATTATATTTACTTGGTTCTAGCTTGTTCTTTTCCTTGATTAAGAAGAATAAATTGAAAGGAGGCTATAGGATAATTCATAAGAGAGATACATCTGACCTATAATATTTTTCTATAGAAATGATCCTACAAGGTGAAAGATGTGCAAAATAGTACTACACTTCTCATGGAAACCGGGAAGGAGTACCTCATCATTCACAGAATCAAAAGAACAAGATAAAAAATGCCATGAATTGTTACCAAGAGAAGTGAAGTCAGCGTGAGGAGGATGGGAAGAATCAAGAATGTTTCAGGAATTTGGAGAATGCAAGAAAAATGTGTGACAAAAATTGGAATGGATTTAAAGGAACTTGTCGCCTGTGGTGGAAGATGGCGTGACAAGTTCAATGGCATCAATGACATAGGGGGTTACCGAATAAAGAGAGAGCAGTTGAAAGGAGGTTGAAAATCAGAGAGCAGTAATGGGTGGGGTTAAATAAATGAGAAACTCACATCATTAAATTTGAAAATTATATGATAGAGCTGAAAGGACTGTGGAAATTACAAGAAATCATTCTGATGGTGTACATGAAAATGAATAATTATAGAACTCTTTAGGGAGCATACACCCTAGAGGCTACATATCATCCCAAAAATCTGTCTCTAGGTTTTATGCTTAATTGTTTGTTTGCTTTTTTCCCCCTCCTTTATTTCTGTGGAAGAATATGGAAGTATATGAAAGAAACAGAAGGATAACTTTACAAAAATGGCCTCCTTGTGAAGGGGTCAATAAAAAGTTTTGTTTCTTGTTCAAAAAAACTTTACAAAAATGGCCTCCGATTGGCGCAATCTAAAGAGTAATTACGAACATTTTTGGACTTGAGGCAACATAAAGAAGAAACAAAAATGATAACTTTCCCAAGGAGGCCTAAATTTATTTGCATTTCATTGAACATGGATTGATTCTTCTTAATGCACAACTACAAAGAGTGCACTAAACCTATTGATCCACATTATCGTTTAGCTTTATCTCTAGGACCGTCCATAAAAACCTGAAAGAATCCAATCTTTCATGTTTTTAAGCATGTCCAGCATACTACTTCTTGGTGGTACTCAAATCACAAAAAGTACTTTTGTAATTATAGCCCCCTCATAACAATCAATGATTGGAAGAGAATAAGGTCTGTCAGGATACTTGATTTCTATGATTTCTATTACTTTTATATGGAGAATGGTCATGTCCTTTCATGGAGAGATCTTGGCTTCTGAATAACATTATGCTAATCTCCGGCCACCATGGCTCACACCGACCGCCTGCAACCTACACCATGGAATCACTCCACCCGTTCTGTCCTCATTGATTGCAAAACCTTCTCCATAGCTTTTGATGAAAGTTCTCGTGGAAGCAAAGCAAAGATTACCGAACGTGGCAGATTTTCCACACATTCCTTATCCCTCACTTGGAACACCCTTGACTGGTTAGCTTCTTCCTTTGATGGCCTCTTCAAAGATCCCTGCTCCTACAAATTCTTTAGGAAACTAAAGAACTCCAATGACACATTTTGGTTGGAGAAACTTAGTAACAAATTTGGTTACTTTGTTGAACTCACACAACTCACCTATACTGGTGAGAGACGCAAGTTTATCATCCCCTCCGAAGATAAGAAACAAGGTTGGTTCTCTTTTTTCTCTCTTATCTCAGAATATCCTGGTGAGGCTCATAAAAACACCAAACCAAAACCTTTATCTTATAAGGCTGCTATCCAAAAACCAATTAAAGTGGTTGTTCCAGCAAGCTCCTCCTCACAAACCACAACATTGGATGATTGTGTAGAACTTTTAATTGTCCATCGTAAATTTCAGAAAGATTCTTGGCCAAAAATCCGAGCTACCCTTCAGAAGTTCTTCTCCATTCGATGTACAATAAATCCTGTTCAAGCCACCAAAGCTTTGCTTCATGTGTATGATTCAAATAAGGTTAAGGAGTTTTGTTCCAACATTGATTGGGTCATAATAGAAGATCTTTGCTTAAAATTTACACCCTTTACCACAAATTCTTTCCTTCAGGACAGAATGATAACTTCATTTGGAGGCTGGATTGATGTTTTAGATCTTCCCCCTAATCTATGGACACAACCTATCTTTAAATATATAGGTGATCAATGTGGTGGTTTTCTACAAGTCTCGAATCACACCGATCGATGGCTTAATCTTTATGCAGCTCGCTTAAAAATCAAGAAAAATGATACTGGTTTCATCCCCGCCACTCTCAACCTGCCAGAATCCCTCACCGGTGTGCCCATTTCCGTCCAAATCAAAGGTGTAACGGATGGTACTAGGGCTGACAGCAATCTTCGCGAGGAAATTAATTTGGATTCTCCACCAATCAAGGTTGTTAATGATGATTTTCAACCGGAAAAGGCTATTTTGGAAACTCCAGCAATAGATGAAGGAATTAATAGATTCTCTCATGAGTTGACAATCAAAAAAGGTAAGCAAGCTTTAATTCTGGATTATGTACAACTTGATTTTCCTCCCATTCCAAAAATAAACATTTTGACTCAACTCCCTCTTTTGGCCGACCTAAATAAACATTCTGACCCTTCTCTCTCCAACTCATTAGCTGGCCCCACAAACCCCTTTTCACCTGCCCTTATTCAGCCAACCTTTTCGACAATTTCCTTTAATGAAGACCCATCAGTTGACCCTTTAATCCCTGCCCTTAAAATTGGAACCATCCATTCCACATCTCCCATAAATTCGGGACTCCCGTTTCAAGCTTCTGATACAGAAGCTTATTTATCCAGCCCAAACTCAATCCATTCGGCCCAAGAATTCCAGCCACAACCTTTTGACCTAGCTGTCTTTGGAGATGAACCCACGCTTGATTTGGGCCAACCCATAGAAATTCTCCCACCTATCCCTACAGATTTGAGCCCACTGCCAACTGATCTGTTAAACAAACCACAGGCTGAAAACTTCCTTCATCCACCCTCGGTTTCTCTTAAAAATCCCCAGTTTAACCACTTACCTTCATCCTCTTCTCCCTCATTTGGTCTTCGTGAAATTGCCTCATACCTTAATGAACATGGACTATACATTATGGCCATACCACCATATCCCAATTCTCCGAAACCAAAAAAAAAGCCCTTACCTACCATTGAGAAGAAAAACAGATTGCAGCGAGAATTAAAGAACTTACAGTCAACAGTTCATTATGATAAATCTGCCACCTTATCTATTGTGGAGGGATTTTCAGATGGTTTATGAAAATTATGACTTGGAATGTAAGGGGCCTTGGTTCTTGGCGGAAACAAGCTTTAATTAAAAAATCCATACAACAACAAAACCCAGGAATTGTTCTTCTTCAGGAAACTAAATTAGCTTCCATTGACCATCATTTGATTAAATCAATTTGGAGTTCTACACATATTGGCTGGACAGCTCTTGATGCTGTTAATTCATCGGGTGGTATCCTTATTCTTTGGAGTGAGCTAGATCACAAAATCAAGGAGGTCATTCAGGGTTTATATACGCTTTCTGTTCATGTTTTTTTAACTGATGATTTTTCTTTTTGGCTCACGACAGTTTATGGGCCTTCTGGAAATGATTTTTGTGAAGATTATTGGCGGGAATTAGATGATTTGGCTGGTCTTGGAGGCGATAGATGGATTATAGGTGGTGATTTTAATGTCACTCGTTGGACATGGGAGAAATCTCATGATCACTCAGTCAGTAGAAGTATGAACACCTTTAATCAATGGATCTCTCGTTACCACCTGATTGACATTCCAATGCAAAATGGCCATTATACTTGGTCAAGTTTTGGGACTACTCAATACTTATCTCTGTTGGACAGGTTTTTTATTACAGATGAATGCTCTAACAAGCTTGGTTCAGTTAATCTAAGACGTTTGGACAGAACTACTTCAGATCATTTTCCTCTGCTTCTCAATTTTGGGGATATTAAGTGGGGACCTTGCCCATTCAGATTTGAAAATTCCTGGTTGCAGAATAAATCCATCAAGAATGTGGTGGAGGATTGGTGGATTCAGAACCCAGCTGTAGGTTGGCCTGGCCATGGTTTGATGATGAAGCTTAAGGGTCTTAAGGCTATTCTTAAGGAATGGAGTAAAAACTATCAATTTGATGTCAACAAACTCCATTCTCTTGTCTCCCAATTACAACAATTAGATATTTTAGAGGACACAGTTGCTTTAACTCGCTCTCAATCTGACTCTCGTAGTTTGATTCGAGAACAAATTGAAGTTTTGACTGCACAAGACCACATTTACTGGAGACAACGATGTAAATTACAATGGCTTAAAGAGGGGGATGAGAATACTAAGTTTTTCCATAGACTTTTGGCTGCCAAAAGGAGGAAAAATAGAATCACTGAAATTCTTTCACGAGAAGGTAATAGCTTGTTAACAGCATCTGCTATCGAAGCTGAATTTATTGATTTTTATTCAAAGTTGTACACTAAAGATAGCCAACAACGTTTTTTGCCACTGAATGTTGACTGGAATCCTATTAGTTCTGAACAAGCATCAGGTCTTGAGGGTGTTTTTACAGAAAATGAGGTGTTCCAGGCTGTTTCTTCTTTAGGGAATGGCAAATCTCCAGGTCCTGATGGTTTCACTGCTGAATTTTTTAAATTTTTTTGGGGAACTCTTAAGCATGATATTTTGCATATGGTTAATGATTTTTATTCATCGGGGGTTATTAATGCTTCGATGAATGAAACTTATTTATGCTTAATCCCTAAGAAGCTTGCCTCCAAGTCAGTTACTGAATTTCGTCCTATTAGTCTCATTCCATGTGCTTATAAGATTGTTGCCAGAATCTTATCTAATAGGTTGAAGTTGGTCTTATCTTCTACCATTGCAGAAAACCAATTAGCCTTTGTTGCTAATAGACAAATTCTTGACGCTTCACTAATGGCCAATGAGATTATTGATGATTGGACTCTTAAGAAGAAGAAAGGTGTGGTTTTAAAGCTAGATATTGAAAAAGCTTTTGATACTGTGGATTGGAATTTCCTAGATGCAGTGTTGGAAGCAAAGGGTTTTGGTCATATTTGGAGGAAATGGATTCGAGGGTGCTTTAGTAGTGCTAACTACTCTATAATTATTAACGGTAAACCTCGAGGGAAAATAATACCGTCTCGTGGCATTCGTCAAGGTGATCCACTTTCACCCTTTCTCTTTATTTTAGTATCTGATTGCCTAAGTCGTCTTCTGGCTCATAGTGCAAATTTGGGTCTTATTTCTACTCATCCTATTGGTTCACAGTCCTTGTTCATAAATCATTTGCAATTTGCTGATGACACTCTTCTTTTCTCTATTTCTGATCGGGATGCACTGTCTCATCTTTTTCAAGTGGTTAAAATTTTTGAATGTGCTTCTGGTTTAAGGATCAACTTAAACAAGAGCGAACTTTTGGGGATCCATATTGACTCCTCTGAAATGGACTGGATGTTGGCCTCATTTGGTTGTAAACAAGGTATTTGGCCCAACACTTATCTTGGTTTGCCTTTGGGAGGGAATTCAAAGTCTTCATCTTTTTGGCAGCCTGTTATTGAGCGAATAAAACAGAGATTACACAATTGGAAATATGCCTTCATTTCTAAGGGTGGTCGTCATACCTTAATCCAAGCTACCCTCTCAAGCATGCCAATTTATTATATGTCTCTGTTTAAAATTCCTGCTAAAGTGGTACATACTTTAGACAAGATAATCAGGGATTTTTTTTGGGAGGGCTCTCGAGGTGATGGAGGTGTTCATAATGTGAATTGGAAAACAACACAACTTCCTAAACTAATGGGAGGTCTTGGAATTGGCAATTTTCAGCATCGTAATATGGCCTTATTGGCCAAGTGGATTTGGCGTTTTGCTCATGAAAAGGACTCCTTATGGAGGCGGCTTATTGCTGAGAAATATTATGGTTCTGTCCTTGGAGATGGCTGGCCACAACCCATCAGATCTGCTTCTCATAAGTCACCTTGGAAATCTATTAGTAGTATACAGGAGTTGATTGCCTCTAGAGCACGTCGTTGCCTTGGGGATGGATCTTCTACTCTCTTTTGGACAGATTTTTGGTTGAACTGTGGTCCAATTGCTACTGCTTTTCCTCGGCTTTTTAAGCTTTCTATGAACCAATCTAGTATGGTGGCAGAAGTTTGGAATGACTCTGATTTAGCATGGGATTTACAGCTACGACGTAATTTGAATGATTAGGAAACCTCTGAATGGGCCATCCTTTCAAACATTTTGACTCCGATCAGACTTCAAAATTCTTTAGATTCTTGGCATTGGCCTTTAGAGTCATCTGGGGTTTTTTCTGTTAAATCCCTCACAGAGAGATTGGTGGGTATTGATGACCCTTGCTTGAAAGATCTTTATTCTGTGATTTGGAAGGATAATTATCCAAAGAAGAT
The DNA here is from genome assembly GCA_033996785.1 of Trichosanthes truncata. Classification (NCBI taxonomy): domain Eukaryota; kingdom Viridiplantae; phylum Streptophyta; class Magnoliopsida; order Cucurbitales; family Cucurbitaceae; genus Trichosanthes; species Trichosanthes truncata. The sequence goes on along the minus strand of JAWPNB010000004.1, from coordinate 25,896,379 downwards.
TAAAATATTTCTTTGGGAGCTTAGTTTGGGAGCAGTCAATACAAATGATCGATTGCAACGACGAATGCCTTATATGGCTCTTTCTCCAGATTGTTGTTTTATGTGTAGACGACAGGCAGAATCTCCTGGACACTTATTTATACATTGCACTTTTGCTTATCGTTTCTGGAGTCATTTGTTGGAAGCATTTGGTTGGCCTTTGCCTTTCACAAACAACATATTCGATTTTCTCTCTGTGGTTTTGGTAGGTCACCCTTTCACAGGAACAAAGAAGGTTTTATGGCTTACTTTTGTTCGGGCTTTTCTGTGGATTCTTTGGTTGGAGAGAAATGGTCGAAACTTCAGGGATTTTCCTTCTCATTTTGAACGTTTTATAGACAATGTGTTTTCTATTGCTTTTACTTGGTGTAGGCATTTACAACCTTTCTGTCATTATAGCTTATCCTTTTTAATCTCCAATTGGAGAGTCTTCTTGTAATTCACCAATAGGTGCTCGGAGTCTCATCTCCTTTATTTCATTCATCAATGAAATTGTTTCCTTTATCGAAAAAAATGTTTTTAAGCATTGGCATCTGCAGAATGAAACTGCCATAACTGCTACATAGCAATGAACGTATAGGTGATATGCGCCCACTTCATTCATCTTGCACCACACCAACTATGTCTCTTGATCTTCGGCTTAATCCCAAGCCTGTCCAATGTATCTTTCTTTCTAATGTTGAGTGTGCTGCAAAGAGAGCTTAAAAGATTCCTCCAAAATTTGTAATTGGTATTAACATACCTCCTAGACAAAGGGAAAAACGGTAGGCTTCTAAAGGACTTTGCAAACACCGGTTGCCTAGCAAGAGTCCCTAGAAAAGGATGAGAGAAAAGGGACGAGAGAAAAGGGACTTAACCATGAAAACATTAGATCTTTTTTTCTTTCCAATTAGTTTTTTATTTTTACTAAAATTTTCATTTCCATTCAAATTTAAAAGTTAGATTGCTTAGGACGCCTCACGTTAAAGTCATGCTCCTTAGAGGAGGAGAAACCCTACTAGGCATGGCATTGGGGTGGGAGGGACAGTAGTTTCTTTTTTACCCTCCCTCCTGCTTTGGGGAAGTGAGACCAGATTTTGGTAATCTCCATTTGGGGATCAAATTTTCCGTTGGAAAATAATTAACGTTTTTTCTAATTTTTCTCTTTTAAATTAATTTGGAGTGGGAATAGACCAAAAAAAGGTTAATTTTTTCATGTGGTCAGTAGTCCATAACAGCTTGAATACCTTAGACAGAGTGCTAAGAAGACATTCTTATATGGCTCTTTCCCCAAATATTTGCCTCCTTTGCTACAAAAGTTCTGAATCCACTAACCACCTCTTCCTTCATTGTCCTTTTCCTTTAAGGGATAGTGTTTCATCCTGAATACATTCAATTTGGCTTGGTGTTCTGCTAAAAGTATAGTTGAAGGTCTTTATGAGCTTCTCTCCGGCTGGTGTTTTAAAGAGAAAGCTAAGATTTTGTGGTCTAATGCTTGCAAAGCTCTTCTTTGGGCATTATTTTTTTTAGAGAAGATAAATAAATTTCATTGATGAATGAAATATAGGGAGCTGAAGCAAAACTCCTGACACGTAATGGTGATTACAAGAAAGTTCTCCAATTGGAGATTAAAGTTGGAAGACTATAGTCACTAAAAGGGTGTTTATTCTTACACCAATACAAAGAATAAAAAGAATCAAATCAAAGAAACTATCAAAAGATGAGGTGGAGTCCCTAAAAATTCTGAAAGTGTAAGAAAGTTCTTTGGGCTTTATAGAAAGAAAGAAACCGCAGATTATTTTCAGATAAATCTTCCTCGAGCGATTTTTTTTTCTTCTGAAAGTGTATGGTTTACTGCCTTTATTTGGAGTGCTTTACACAATTCTTTTTCTAATACACCGCGAATGCTCATCCATCTAGATAGGAGGCCTTTTATTTTTTTGATCCTCTGTTTTAGGCTTAGGGATTCATCATCCCTAAACCCTTTAGGCTGTGTTCTTCCTCTTTTGATGAATATTTGATTTCCTTGTTTCCCATTAAAAAAAAAAATTATTCTCTTTTAAACCTAATCATGAATACCATAAATATTCGAATCTTTTATGTTAAAGAACACAAGGGACTCCAAAGCACAGGGAAGTTTGAAATCAGGGAAGTTTGCATTTCAATTATCTAGCAAGCAATCCAATGCTTAAACTTCGCATATGCATAAAATAGACCAAGGGAAGAACATATGCATAAAATAGATCAAGGGAATAGACCAATGAGTTATTTCTTCCCTGGAAAGATCTCAAATGTATGATTCCAACCCAAAAGCCAAATAAGCTCTTCAATCATGGACAATGGTCCATTGAATCAATATAAATCATAGGAAACAAGTTTTTCTTTCGCGGGTTATAGATCAGAAAAGAAAAAAAGACTTCCTTTCAAAGCTTTAGAGTTTAAATTCTTTTATCTATTGTGATAAAGTTATCTTTTTATTGATCGCTCTCTCTCTTGGTGTGCATTGTAGGTTATATTAGCACATCTATCAATGATGGTCCTGGATGTCTTATGTTGCGATGTCCAGATCCATCTTGTGGTGCTGCTGTTGGTCAAGATATGATAAATTTATTGGCTTCTGATGATGACAAAAAGAAGTACTTCCGCTATTTTGTTCGATCCTATGTTGAAGACAATAGGAAGGTATTTTGCAATTTGAACTTTGTTGCTTGCTAATGTATTTCTGATTCTAATACGTGTGAGTAACTTAAGTAATGACAAGTCATGCGTTGAAAATGTAAGTTTATTATTGCGTCTGAATGTAAGACAAACTCAAAAAAATCAATATCAGTTTATAGTTAAAAGGTAGATCAACGAAAATGTGACTGTGCATGTAGTATTTTCATGCTTTTAACTTCTGTTGTATACGAATGATAAACTGTACGTGCAAAACATGTAATGACAACCAAACAGCTCACAATGGAAAAATGTCTAAGTAAACAAACAAAAAATGACAAAAATTCTTTTTCTAATCTTAGTATCAACCTTTGCGTGGATGTTATGAAACAATTGCGGGCATTTTCCTCAACATTTTTTTTTGTTTCTCCTTAAGTTCAAATTTCTGAAAGTATCCAAACAATCTCGCCGCCTCTTTTTTTAATAAAAAATCATGCATTGAATTTCAAGATGTGCTATTACTCCTTTTTATTTTTATCTGATTTAAAAACCTTTTATTTTAAAAGCATCATAAATTATTTAAAAGAAACACCATAAATTATTGCTGTTCCTGCTCAATGAACGTGTTTCCATTTAAATCTTTCTGATTTATGATAATTATTCAGTTAGGTTAAACGTTTTCTTCAGCAAAGTTGGTTCACATTAGGCATAGTTAATGTCAGCTTACGGTTTCTTTGTAGACCAAATGGTGCCCCGCTCCAGGGTGTGATTATGCTGTAGATTTTATAGTTGGAAGTGGAAGCTTTGATGTTACTTGCAGATGCTCCTATAGCTTTTGCTGGAATGTGAGTCAGCTCCATACTGCTTATTAACTATATTTCTTATTCATATCTACTCTAAAATATTTTCTGATCCTTGTCAAAATGATAATGCTTTTTATTATTTATTTTTAGAACAACTTCATGGACATGAGATGTTCAAAATGGGAGGGTATAAAAGTTGCCCTGGACCAAGCCCCGAGGAAGTTATAAGAAATTTTTGTAACTAGCAATTATAAATGAGATCAGATAATTACAAAAATCTATTCAAATTAGGCATAATTAATATATCAATTGTTATACTGAATCTCAATATTAACTGTAATAATAAATAAACAAATGTGTGCCTAAATTGTAACAAAAATCTATTCAAATATAAATGTATTGATCTTCTCACATATATTTTAAAATATAGCTCCAATTTTAATTGTAATAAATAAATATATATGATCAATTTTATTAAGAAATTTATAATATATATATTTATCACATATATTTTGAAATTTAATATCAAGAATTTAACATGTAGAATCTACAAAGTAAAAAAATACTTTTAACTCTAAACAAATCTAAAAATGAAATAAAAAAATTGATAATTGTTGATAAATCTTTTTTTCTTGTTGGTGGCAATTGCATATATGACAATTTAACACAAAATAATAGCAAATCTAGCACAATTTTAAGCTCTATCAATCAATGATAGACATATCACTAATTGAGGTCTATCACTGATAGACCTATCTGATAGATCTATCACTGATTGAGGTCTATAAGTGGTATCACTGATTGAGGTTTATCAGTGATAGGTGTCTATCATTGATTGTTTGTATCTTGTTTGCTATTATGTTTATTACTGATATACCATATCAATAGAATATAAAATGGTGTATAAGTGATATTATACTTCATTTACTATTAGATTATTGCTTGAGTTCATTTTCTTTTAGGTTTATTATGGATATACATTATCAATCAAATAAAAATACTATATCAATGATATTTAACTTTTATTTTCTATTTATGATTATTTGTATGCTCCTTTGTTATTAAGTCTATCACTGATATTCCATGTCATGGTATATCAATGATATTTGAAATTATTTTCTAGCTATGATTGTTTGCATGCTCATTTGTTATGAGGTCTATCATTTGATTTATCATATCAATAGATTAAAAAAAGATAAATTTGTGGCATTTAACTTTTGTTTTCTATTCGTGATTGTTTTCATACTCATTTGTTATTAGGTCTATCGTTGATATATCATATCAATAAATACAAAAAAGGTTTATTAGTAATATTTGGATTTGTTATCTATCAATAATTATTTGCATGCTCCTTTACTATTAGGTATATCATTAATAACCATATCAATAGACTAAAAAAATGTATATAAGTAATATTTCATTTAGCTTTCTACCAATGGCTAGGACGATTGCAGATTTGACACAAATAGGGCGCCCATTGGCACGATCTAGAGTAGAAGATCCACCATGGGTTGTGGGGAGATTAGAACATCTGCCATGGTTTCTATTGGAAAGGCATCCTCCATTAAAGCGACATGGACTGCAATTTCCATTATAGTTACCTCCTTTCCTCGTAAAGAACCTTGATTTCGGGCTAAAGATGGGAGAGCAGTGGCAGAGATTAAATTCTCAGTAGATTTGTGTTGTGTTTCAGTAGGTTGTTCCTCAACTTTGAGTAAAGCATAAAGATTCTCAAAAGATATAGGATCCGACTGTGTTTTAATGGATGTTCGAAAAGCATTAAAGTCAGTGGGCAGTCCATTAAGAATATAAGGCACAATGATTCTCAAAAGATGAAAAGCTTCAACGCCGCATGCCTTACATGGCTATTTCACCACACTGGTGCTCTGTGTAAGAATGCTGTAGAGTCAGCCCACTGGAGTCCTAATACTAATGATATTCTTCGGAAGAAATGTAGAGGTTGGGCCCTTCTCCCTTCAATGTGCCGTCTTTGCAAAAATGAAGAGGAATCTTTGGACCACATCTTTCTTCACTGTGACTTCATTAAACTGGGATGGTGGCCGCTTTTTGAGCTATTTGGTATTGCTATTCGCCTTCCTAAAAAAGTTGATGATGGGCTGGTAGAAGCTTTAAATGATTGGAACCTTAACAAGAAAGCTAAGGTCCTTTGGGGTTACGCGTCCAGAGCTTTTTTGTGGGAAAGCTAGCTTGAAAGAAACCGTAGACTTTTGGAAGATAAGTCTGCCTCTTTGAATTCTTTTTGAAGCAGTATACAGCTAAATGCCTCTGGGTGGTGTCATAACAAGAGTAAGTTCTTTTGTAATTATCCTTTTTTGATGTTCCTCAACAATTGGAAAAGCTTTTTGTGAGTAGTTCCTCTCGGGAGAGGGTTCCCTCTTCTCCCTGCCCTTAAACTGTATCCTTTCTGTTGAGTACATATCTTGTTTCTTATTAAAAAAAAAGAATGCTGCAGAGTCAGAAGCCACCTCTTCCTCTCATGCTATTTTCTCATTCGGACAAACCTTGTGTGTGACTTTGAATGGTTGGCTCCCTTACCCCAGCAAACACATTTCCTCCTAGCATCTACTCTATTGGGGCATCCATTTAAAACTGAGAAGTATCTTTGGGTTAACTTTATCAAAGCATTCTTTTGGGTCACATTGAACAAACGAAACCATAGAACTTTTCAGAGCAAGGAAAGGCTTTTTGAACACCTTTTGGATAGTATTACCTACTTAACTATGTCTTGTTGTAAATTGTAACCTCTTTTTAAATCTTACACTTCTGTATCTCTTACTACCAATTGGAGAAATCTTTTTTAACTCCTTTGGTTTGGGATTTCTCTCCCTTCTTTTGTAATTTCATATATCAATGAAATTGTTTCTTATCTACAAAAAAAAAAAAAAGATTCTCAAAAGATATAGGATTAGATCATGTTCTAATAGATGTTCGAAAAACATTAAAGTCGGTGGGCAGTTAAGAACGTAGATCAACATTTCTTCATCAGCAACCAAACACAAATATTGGTAAGACGATCCCTAAGTTCTTTGGCACGTCAGATATAAGAATAATATGAGATCGGGATAAAGAAGAAAACTTGGTCCTGCAAACAACCACCAAAGAAAGTGCTTGGGTAGAAAGAGTTGAATTGATGAGTGTAGCAATAGTGCAGTCTTAAGCAATCCAATCAACGTAGAAAGGATTAATTTCAATTGTAGCATTTCCACACTCATCACGATTAAACTGATTGGGAGCTACGCTAGTTCCATCAACAAAGCCAAAAAGCTTGTGGGAATGGAAAAGTGGAGTAATTTGATGTCGCCTTAGTGAATAATTCCCAGAATCTAACTTGGTTGAGACTAGAGTATTGATTGACAAGAGCTTGTCGAGAGCTCGTCAAATTGCAATTTATAAACTGATCCTAAGCTACTTGTAGCATTGAGTGGATCAGGTCGGTCTTAGGAAATCGAATATCAATTTCTCAAGTTAAATTTGCAAAAGAAAATAAAACGGGGGTTTTGTGTTTTTGTGAATAATAAAAATAAACATAAAATAAATAAATGCAAGGATAAAAACAATTTTCAATTCAAAGGTACGGTCTCATCCAATTGTAATTCAAATCACAGGCTTACAAAAGTAAATCAAGTAAACATCCAAGTAATCGGAAAAATTGTGTTAAGTTTAATTCCCCTAATTCTATTGATTCTAACAAAGTATTACAACCAATCTTTTTATCTAATTTATTGGGCACGATAGCATTCCATATTAATTTAAACAACAATATTAAACACAATGGGAAGACTAAGATAGAATTTAATAGGCGAGATAGCTACACCTAATCAATTTTGTTCATTTTATCCTAGAGTCTATCATGCAAGCTATGAAAACATGGAAAAGCCATAGAAATCATACACGAGCCAACCTTATTGCTACTAAAATTAAGCATGCATTTATGACAATTACAGATCACAAATTCATACATAGCAAGCATACAAACAACCAATACAATTGAGACGTCACTTCAATCAATGAAAGCTCATAAAAATCAAAGCAAGAATAAAAGAATACTTGGATAAATAATTGAAATTGAACCAAGGCTCAAAGCCTCACAGTCTTACTATTGGATTCGACCGACCCTCAAATCAGAAACACGAGACTCATCTTGACGAGATGGCTAAAATCTGCCAAGGTTCGATCGTTACAAAAGCTTAAAGAAAAGTATCAAAGAAAAGCTCTAAAAGATGTCTAGAAACTAAACCTAAAACAAATCCCCTTAAGCCTAGAGAATTAGTAATATTTGTAAGTAGCCCAGCAGCGTTGAGACCCCTTCTTTGGCGTTGAGATGCCATGCTTCAAAATAAGGTAAAAATCATATTCGTTTAAGTAGTGTCAAGACCTCGACCTTGGTAGTGTTGAGCTTGAGCGTTTTGTGGCGTTGAGCAACATTGAGGGAATTTTCGTAGCGTTAAGACGCTGTGAAGTAGCATCTCAACGTGACCTCCTCGGTCTTCATGGCTTGAAGGCTTGTTGCAACAGCGTCGAGACGCTTCTTTAGCGTTGAGAAGCTATCCTCTCGAGAATTTGTGCTTAATCTTCAATTTCTCTTGATTCGGTAACTCAATTTAGGTCCAAATTGCTCATTTTTTATCTCGATTCATCCAATATGCTCCTGTTAGCTCCAAATTGCTCAATCTCTATAAAATGGACAAATAAGCACGTGAGAGTAACATAATTAGCACGAAACAAGACATATAAAGCACATTTTAAGTGCTATCACTGACGTTGGAGAGAAGAAGAATTGATAGCAAAGATTGACTGAGAAGGTATGAGCTCTGTGGTGTGTTAGAAGACGACGAAGAAGAAGATTTCATCTGTTGATGTGTGTTAAAGAGGCTTCAATACCATGATATAATATCTTGAAAGTGATTTATCTATGAATTCACTTGTACAATACAATTCTTATCTAATCTCTTTAAATAGGCAAGCTTAGTGAAATAACAGAACAAACTAACTCATAACAGTGTAACTAATTAGAGCTTAACTAATCTATAGCAAATAATTATTTTAACCAACTACTTTACAACTGTTAATGCTAAAGGTTTGAGAAAATCAATCTGTTCTATTCCATTCACTAAAGAGATATATATACAAGTGTACAAGGTTAACCTAAGTAGAAGTGAAAAGACAATAAATGACAACCCAATTAATATATTTACAAAAATACAGTTATACTAATATAAGAACTCTAACACTCCCCCTCAAGTTGGAACATATGTATTCATCATGCCCAACTTGTTAGAGAGGTAATCTATTCGTGCTCCATTCAATGCCTTGGTGAAGATATCTCCTAAGTGCTCTCCAATCTTCACATATCTTATTTGTTAAATCATCAATCAACCCAAAAGCTTAAGCTGATAGGTTATGGTAAATTTAATTATATCAACACTCCAACACTCCCCCTCCCTTGTGGGCTTGGAAATTTGGAGAAAGGCCCAACAAGTGAAAATCAATATTAATTGGGGAGGAAACGACTTGACAGGGGTTCGAACACATGACCTCCTGCTCTGATACCATGTTAAATCACCAATCACTTCAAAAGCTTAAGCTGATAAGTTATAGTAAATTTAATTATATCAACACTTCAATTCCTCCCGCAATTAATATTGATTTCCACTTGTTGGGCATTTCTTCAAATTTCCAAGCCCACAAGTGAGGGGGAGTGTTGATACCAAACCTTGTTGTATCTTCTCACGTACTAAATGACAATCAACCTCCATGTGTTTAGTTTGCTCATGAAATACCAGATTATATGCTATATGCAGAGCTGCTTGATTATCACACCATAATTTGGTCGGGGTTGTGATATCAAATCCCAATTCAATAAGAAGTTGACGTATCCAGACTAATTCACATACAGATTGTGCCATTGCTCTATATTCTGACTCAGCACTTGATCATGACACCACATTTTGTTTCTTACTCTTCCAAGAAACCAAATTACCACCTACGAATAAACAATATCGTGAAGTTGATCTTCTATCTTCCTTAGACCTTGCCCAATCAACATCTGAGAAACATTCAATGTTAATATGCTCGTAACTGTTATATAATAAACCACGCCTAGGAGCTGCCTTCAAATAACACAAAATCTGTTCCACTGCAACCTAATGATCAACAGTAGGAGAAAACATATATTGGCTCACAATACTCACTGAATAAGCTTGGTTGGTCGAGTTACTGTACGGTAATTGAGTTTTCCCACTAACCTCCTATATCGTTCAAGATCTTTCAATAATTCTCCCTCTTTTGTGAGTTGTAAATTAGGCATCATCGGGGTACTACATGGCTTAGCCCCTAGTCAACAAGTCAATTACATATTTTCTCTGTGATAACATGATTCCCTTCTTGCTTCTCATTACCTCAATTCCTAGAAAGTATTTCAACATTCCCAAATCTTTGCTGTGGAATTGACTATGGAGAAAGGTCTTGAGTGATTGGATGCCCAATGTGTCATCGCCTGTAATAACAATATCATCAACATACATAACCAATAGGATGACACCATTCTCAGACCGCCTACAGAAGACAGAATGATCTGACTTGCCTTTCTCATTCCAAAGCTTTCAATCACCTGAGTGAATTTTCCAAACCATGCTCGTGGACTCTGCTTTAATCCATACAAGGATTTACGAAGGCGACATACCTTTCCATTCTCCCATTGAGCAACAAACCCTGGAGGTTGCTCCATATACACCTCCTCCCCAAGATCACCATGAAGAAAGGCGTTTATAATATCAAGCTAATGCAACGACCAGTGATGAATTGATACTAACGAAATGAATAACCTGACAGAAGCCATTTTAGCAATAGGAGAAAAAGTGTCAGAATAGTCAACTCCATAAGTTTGTGTGTAGCCTTTAGCAACAAGGCGAGTTTTCAACCGAGCTACAGACCTATATGGATTGACTTTAACCACAGAGCCACTTACAACCAATAGGCTTCTTTCCTGTAGGAAGAGAAACTAAATCCCAAGTACAATTGTCATCTAAGGCAGTCGAGATTCTACCATTACAACATGCCAACCAGGATGAGACAAAACTTCATGGACAGTCTTAAGAACATATATAGACTGTAGGGATGCAATGAAGGAACAGGTAGAAGATGACAAATGGTTATATGAAACAAAAGAGGAAATAGGATATGTGCATTGGCGCTTACCTTTACGAAGAGCAATAGGAAGATCATTGCTTGTTTCTGAATCTAATGATGAAGAAGCCTCTGGTACAGGGCATGGAACTGAAGAGGGTGGCCGTCGAGAATAAACCTGAGTGATAGGTGGGTGAGTAGAAACAGGAACAGATGGAGATGAATCGCTAGAGGGCTCACAAGAGGAGAGAATGGTGTAAACAAGGAAATCATCCTCTTCCTCTTTATGCTCCCCCTTACTTTTACTCGAAGATGAAGAAAAGAAAGAAGAATCTTCAAAGAATGTGATATCAGGAGAGACAAAGTAACGATCGAAACTAAGACAATAACACCGATACCTTTTTTGGACACGAGAATAACCAAGGAATATACATTTTAAGGACTTTGGGTCTAGTTTGGTGAGTTGAGGGCGAACATCTCGAACAAAGCAAGTTCAACCATGATTTTGGGTGTAAGAGGAAATGAAGGAAGTTTGGGAAATTAGATAAGGTATCTCACCCTTAAGAATTGAAGAGGCCATGCGATTTATTAAGAAGCAAGCCGTCGATACAGCATCAACCCAAAAATATTTTGGGACATTCATCTGATACATTAAGGCTCTGGCTGTTTCAAGGAGATGGCGATTCTTTCGTTCTGCAACCCCATTTTGAGATGGAGTATCAACACACGAGGATTGATGGAGAATTCCATGTTCACTTAAATAAGAACTAAGAGCATGGGAGAAGTAGTCTTTAGCATTATCACTCCGTAGAACTTTAAGGGAACTGCTAAATTGAGTTCAAATTTCAGCATGAAAGTTACGAAAATGAGAAAGCAACTCAGAACGATTTTTTATTAAATATAACCAAGTTACATGAGAAAAATTGTCGACAAAAGTAACAAAATATCGAAATCCTCTCTTGGACTCAACAGGACACAAACCCCAAACATCAGAATGAACAAATTCAAATGGAGCACTAGCTTGTAATAGACTTTGGGATACAAACTCAGACGATGAAATTTAGCAAATTGACATGACTTGCAATCTAAAGAAGACAAATGATTAAATTGGGGACGAAGACTCTTCAAGACGGAAATAGATGGATGACCCAGACGACAATGTTCTTCAAAGGGAGAAGATAGTTTAGAGCATGGAATGGCTGTGGATATTTGTGGTTCAAAAATGTAGAGACCTCCAGATTCACGCCCTTTACCAATAGTCCTCTCGTCAAAAGATCCTGAAATAAACAATAACCAGGAAAGAATGAGACACAACAATAAAGATCGCAAGTGAGTTTACTAAACGAAATCAAGTTAAAGGATAACTGTGGTAAACTTAAAACAGAAGACAATGAAATTGAGTTGGTAAGATTGATAGTGTCGGATCCTAAAACAGGTGAGGTGGTTCCATCGGCTATAGTAACATTAGGTGGAGATTTAGACAGACTAATGTTAGAGAATAAACTGGGATTACTTATCATGTGATCAGAAGCGCCAGAGTCTATGACCCATTTCGAAGAGGAGGAAAGAAGACATGTAGATGTGTTACCTATGTCGGTAATGGTAGTAATAGGAGTAGAAGATGACGCCTTTAATGACTCTTGATACTGTCGAAATTTAGCAAACTACTCAGCTGAAATCGAAATAGACTTATCAGGGTATTCTGAAATCGAAATAGACTTGTCAGGGTTTTCAAGAATAAAGGCAACATGTGCAGAGGGAAACCTCTGGCCCTTAGTCAATAATTTTCTGCAATCACGTTTCATATGTCCAGACTTATGACAATAGTGACAAACAATATCCCCTGAATTTGTTCTCTGAGTGTTCGAATTTCCTATGGACATGTTGGGTCCGACCCCTCTATTACCTTTATACTCACCTGTCTGTCTAACCAAGGCACTATTAGACTCAGATGGCTAGATCGCTTGTGACTTCTTAGTACGAAGTATTCAAGTATAAGCATCTTTCAACGAAGAGATTTCTGAACTAGACAGAACTTGATCTTTGGCCATATCATATTTAGAGGCAAGACCAACCAAAAAACTCATAATGAATAATTGTTCACGTTGGGCAATCTGAACTTTCACATATGTATTAACTGGCAACAAAGCATTAAATTATGCGTACGTTGTTTTGCACTCCATAAAATAACTCGTTAGAGATTTCTCGCCTTGATCAGGTTGAAAGAGAGTCTTACACGCATCGAACACTCGACTGATGTTTTCTTTCCTAGAGTAAAGGAATTCCAAGTATTCCAAGAGCTCTTTGACAGATTCACAATGGTTAACTAGCCCAACTATCTTGCTCTCAAAGGAGTTCTTTATCTATAAAATAAGTCTAGAATCATCTCGTAGCCAATTTTTTTTTAGTATCATCTGTCGTTGGTGATTTTGCAGTCACGTGATCATCCATATCAAGGCTCCGAAGATAATGACGAATGTTTGTTCGCCATGCATAAAAGTTAGATCCATTGAGCTTGTGGTCTGTAATCTTTAACACCATTGGAATCATCTCTAACATCACTATAGCTTCTTTTCAGCCATAACCTCAAAAAAACAGACAAAAACTCAAATTTAAATCCCAAAAGAGAATTGTACCACATAAATCCTAAGAATTCCAAAAAGGTGTTTCTTCCATCGACCCTAAATCGAGCAATATATGACCAAAACAAGCACACCACTAGAGTGAGAGAGGAATTCCGAACAAACCCACAAAAAATGAGCAGACGCCGGCAGCTCACGCTCCCACACACGCCGGCGCGTGAAGAAGAGGACAAAAGGCGACGTGGCGCGTGAAAAGACAATAAAGGACAACCCAATTAATATATTTACAAAAATACAATTATACTAATATAAGGACTCTAACACAGAATTATTTTGCTTCGATCAACTCTATGGGAAATGGTTTGTTCTAGGTTAGAAATGCCAATGAAGTGGTTTCCTTGGATTTCAATCATTTGTTGGTTGTATCCAAATTATTTGCACACAAGAAATGGATCGATATCAAAGTAGCATTAGAAGAGTACTTCAAAGTCCCTGTTTTTTTAAATCCATTTCTAGTGGACAAAGCGTTGATCCATTTGGATAAAAAGTATTACCTTGGGCTCTTGTGTTGAGTGGTAAATGGATTTTTTTTTTGACTTTCATTTGCTTATTGAACAATGGTCTAGAAAAAAACAGTCATCCGGGTTATTTGGAGGGGTATGGTAGTTGGATGTCGATCAAGAACTTGCCATTGCCATTATGGAAGTGTCACTCTTTTGAAGCAATTGGGAAATATTTTGGAGGATTGGTTAGTGTATCTTCCCGCACTCTGAACTTAATTGATCGTACAAAAGCTTATATTCAGGTAAAAAGGAACTTGTGTGGTTTCATCCTTGCCACAATTGAAGTTAAGGATAAGCTACTAGGGAATATTTTCTGAGTTAGGGTGATATTTCTCCTTTGGATCCTCCACACATTATCCATGGTGAATTGTCACCAAGCGTTTTCTCTAATCTTTTGGACCTTTTTAGATTGCATCGGGTTATGGATGATGAGGGTGTATTTGTCCCAAAAGATCAGAGAAAGGATGATGATTTCTTTAAGTTTGCAATTGATGATATATTGTCTATTATGGTGACTAAAGCATCATTGAAGGAAGTCACCATCCAGCAAATGACAAAGGACCCTATTATGATAGCAGAGGAAATTAGAACTATCCCAAAGGAACCAGGTCTGGAGGTTGAAAATGATCTTTCAATCGTGATTGTTGACACCGTAACTCCTATGGCAAAGAAGGAAGCCGTTTTTGAATTAGGAATTGATATGCTTAACTCTAATAGATTGCACAAAGAAGCGTCTACATAGGTTACATAAAGTATTAAAGGAGGAAGAGAACAATTTTGTGAACCTTATTCAAATTTCTATACTCGAAAAAAAGAATTTGTCCATTTGTCTTCACCAAATCCAAGCGCCTCCCTACTTAATGTAGATATTATTGAAGAGTCTTGTGCAATTTTATTGGCTCCTACAACAAACTCAAAGAAAGAAGATCTTCCAAAGGATTCATCACAGAATCCAATTGTGGAACATTGTAATTTGGGGCCCAAAGGTACACATTTTACTAAGGTTTTATTACCTTCTTCTAAAACAAACCCACCTCACATTGATCACTCTTCCTTCCATGTTGGGGACTCGTATTGTGAATCTGCTTAGTGTAAGTAGTGTGGAACTTGATCTTCAGCATCATAACAACCTCTGTGAAGAAGTTATATATGAGTTTTTCGTTTATGCTGACTTAAAAACTCTTTTCCAGTCACCCATCAAGTCAGTTTAACCCATTACTACATTTTCAGATGAAATTCAACCTTGAAGAAGTGATATTCTGCTTCCGGATAAATTCTCCTCATTAATCAAGGCGAGTGGTTTGCAATTTAAAGAATAAATTCTCCTCATGAAAGCTTAATTTTCATTGTTGGTCTATTCAAGAGCATTGGAGGATAGTTCTAAACGAGTTAGCTTGTTTATTTTTTACTTGAGGTTTGTGGAGGTCATTCTTATTGCGGATGCTTTTGTTTGGAAAGGTTATGCAAATGTAAGAGAGTAGAAGTCTAATGGGGGATTATATTGCGGCAGTTAGCAGTTTTGGTGTTGTCTATCCTTTTGATCATAATTTTTTGAGGTCATCTTTATGGATTATGCTAGAATTTTGAAGTTCATTAGAGTTTCCTTTTTTGGTTGTCTCAGTCCTGCATTTGCTTAGAATCTTATATAAGAAGTTGAAGATAGTGAAGGCTTCATCTCAACCTGGCCAGTTTTGTGGTTGGTTAGTTGTTTCTAGCGCAGTTCTCCTCTTGTTGTTCGGTTTGGTTCCGCAAGAATTCAATTCTCATCGTGGTGTTCTCTCTCCTGGTCTCAATTGTTTTCTCCTATGTTTTTATGTCTTATTTGGGACGCTTTCTTATTTTTGTTTTATGTATTCACTCCCTTGTGGAGTTTGTATCTTTTGAGCATTAGTCTCCTTTCATTTTATCAATGAAAAGTTTTGTTTCTTAAAAAAAAAAAAAAAAAAACAAAGGACTTAACAGAAAACCAGTACATACAACACTATCTTGATGTATTCTAGAACATAAGGGCTTAGGTAAAAGGTTGCCAGTATACAACACTATCTCGATGTATTCTAGAACATAAGGGCTTCGGTAAAAGGTTGAGAATGTGGATTTGAGGTTGCATTTCCTTGGTCAGCTTCTCTGTGATCCTTAATGGAAGGCCTCGGGGTAAATCTTTGCTAAAAGAGGATTGAGGCAAGGAAATCCTCTACCCCTCCCCATCTTTACTTTAATGGGAGGCTCGTTGATGTAGCATAATTAGTAACTATTTTGTAATTTTCATTTGAATGGTTAATAGTTTTACCCTCTGTTTGGAACTAAAGTTCCAATTTAAATCTTGTAATTTGAAATTCAAGAAATAATTTAATTTTTTTTAATCTCGTTTGAAATGAATGTATTTAAAATTTTGTGTTTGGATGGTAATCAGAAAAGAAAAGAAAATAAGAAGTTTATTAATATAGGTTTTTAATTCTAATTTATTAATAGAAAATTAAAGTATGACAAGGTTAAATACGTAATTTACCTCTAAATCCTATGCAATCCTAGAAAGTCTGACTGCTTTAGTTGGAAATTTTTTTTAATGTAAAAACACAATTTGAAATCACTTAAGATTTCAAATCATTCTCTTACTTGTGATAATAAACAACGGAATTCATTTGAAATTCGTTAGGATTTGAAATCCCTCCAAATCATTAGCATCCAAATAGAGCATTAGTTACTAGTTAGTTAGTTGTTTACCTAGTTAGTAGGTTGTAGGTTAACCCATTAGTCCCCTATAAATAGAAGGTTAATCTTTTGTTATTTGCTTACCTTTTGATTCATAATAAACATTCCTTTGAGGATTCTTGGAGATTTTTTTCTTTTGATGCTTGGTTCCGTCACTCAAACCGCTTGATAAACTATTATTGTGAAAGGAGAATTTTGAAAGGTTTTGACGTGGGAGAGCAACAAGTGGTGGTTTCACACCTTCAATATGTAGACGGGTACCATCATTTTCTGCCTAGAATCAAAAGGGAGCCTTTAATTACTGGTGGTTGATTATTTCTCTCTTCCTTTATGGGTCAGGGCTCTCTTAAACCTTACTCAGACAACTCTTGTTGGCATCGGAAAAAGATGAACTATCAAGCGTCTAAGCTTAGTTGTAGAGTGCAAGGTTTTTGGTTCTCCTATCTTGGCTTTCCCTTAGGCAGTAATTATCGAGCCATATCCTTTTGGGAGCAATGGTGAAAAGAAAGCTGGAAAAATGGAAGAACCTTCTCCTCTTCAAGTGGGAAAGACTAACTTTGGCACAATAGCTTGCTTATCTACTATTTTTCTATCCTCAAAGCACCGGTCGACATCACTAAACAGATGGACAAATTGGTTAGGATTTTAAAGAGGGTGGGTCTTTTGACCTCTTACCTCTCCATTGTTCTTTTGCCTCGGAGGGTGAGCCTTTATCCTTAAGGAATTTGGGTTCTCAGTTTGCCTGCCTAATCATGTTGAGGTCTGGCTTATTGAGGTGCCAAGTGGCTGGTACTTGAAAGGAAAATTGATTTTGTGGAATTGTTATGTGAGACCAAATATGAGAGTGTTAAAGTTCTTATATTAGTATAATTGTATTTTTGTAAATTTATTAATTGGGTTGTCCTTTATTGTCTTTTCACTTTCTCCTACTTAGGTTAACCTTGTACACTTGTATATATATCTCTTTAGTGAATGGAATAGAGTATTCTGATTCTCTCAAACCTTTAGCATTAACAGAGAGCATTCTTATTCATTCTATACAATAGAGCCAAATATATATACGCATACATGGAAGCCCTAAACTAGTAAAAGTAAAATTACAATAAAAGACGAAGGATTAATAAGCTCCTAAATCTACATATATACTATAACACTCCCCCTCAAGCTAGAGCATATATGTTAATCATGCCCAACTTATTACAAAGATAATGTATTCAAACTCCATTTAAAGCTTTCGTGAAAATATCTCATAATTGTTCTCCAGTCTTCACATATCCAGTAGACACCAAACCTTGTTGTATTTTCTCCCGAACCAAATGACAATCAATTTCAATATGTTTAGTTCGCTCATGAAATACTTGGTTGGATGCAATATGAAGGACAGCTCGGATGTCACACCACAACTTGGTCGGAGCTGTAGTATTGAAGCCTAATTCGATCAATAGTTGATGTACCCACATTATTTCACATACTGATTGTGCCATAGCTCGATATTCTGATTCAGCACTCAATCGAGAGACTACATTTTGTTTCTTACTTTTCCATGAGACCAAATTGCCTCCAACAAAAACACAATAGTCAGAAGTCGATCTTCTATCTTCTCTTAATGCCCAATCGGCGTCTGAAAAACGCTCAATCTTCATATGACCATGATCTTTATATAAGATCCCACGTCCAAGTGCAACTTTCAAATAACATAGAATTTCAAATAACATAGAATTTGTTGTACTGCGGCCCAATGATCCACTGTAGGTGAAGACATAAACTAACTCACAATGCTTATCGAATAAGCTATGTCTGGTCGTGTCACTGTAAGATAATTCAACTTTTCAACCAATATTTTATATCTTTCAGAATTCTTAAATGGTTCTCCATCTTTTGTAAGTTGCAGATTAGGCATCATTGGAGTACTACATGGCTTGGCTCCCAATTTTTCTGTCTCAGATAGCAAATCAAGCACATATTTCTTTGTGACATAAAGATACCTTTCCTACTTCTCATTACTTCAATACCCAAGAAGTACTTTAACGTTCCCAATCTTTAGTATGAAAATGACTTTGGAGGAAAGTTTTGAGAGATAAAATGCCTGATATATCATTTCTGGTGATAACAATATCATCAACATATAAAGCAAGTAGAATGATACCACTCGTAGTTTGTCGGTAGAAGACAGAGTGATCCGACTTACTTTTCTTTATTCCAAATTGCTCAAGTGCTTGAGTAAATTTTTCAAACCATGCTCGCGGACTTTGTTTCAACCCATACAAAGATTTGCGAAGACGACAAACTTTATCATTCTCCTCATGAGCAATAAACCTTTGTGGTTGCTCTATATAAACTTTCTCCTGAAGATCACCATGGAGAAATGCATTTTTAATGTCAAGCTGATACAAAGACCAATATTGAGAAGCAACCATGGAAATGAATAACCTAACAGAAGTTAATTGAGCGACAGGAGAAAATGTATCAAAGTAATCAACCCCATAGATCTGAGCATAGCCTTTGGCAACAAGGCGGGCTTTTAATCGAGCAATTGAACCATCAAGATTGACCTTAACTGCAAACACCCATTTACATCCAATAGCTTTATTTTCTACAAGAGGAGATACTAAATCCCTAGTACCATTATCATCTAAGGCATTCATCTCCTCTATCATTGCATTGCGCCAACCAGGATGAGACAAGACTTCATGAACAGTTTTAGGGACCGAGATAGATTCAAGATATGCAATAAAAGAACATGTAGAAGATGACAAGTGGTCATAAGAGACAAAAGAGGAAATAGGAAAAGTACAAGAACGTTTACCTTTACGAAGAGCAATAGGAAGCTCGTCACTTGGTCCTGGATCTGATGACGAAGAATCTTCTGGTACAAGACATTTGCTTGGAGGTTGTTGCCGTCTAGAATAGACTTGAGTAATAGGTGGGCGAGTAGGGATAGATGTCAAAGGAGATGGATCAGGAGAGAGCGTGGGAGACACAAGTGTGTAGATAAAAAGATCATCATCCTCCCCCTGACTCGTTCTAGGCACAGATGATTGTCTTTAAAGAAAGTAACATCGCGAGATACAAGATACCTATTCGAACTAGGACAAAAGCATCTATATCCTTTTTGAACTCAAGAATAGCCTAAGAAGGTGCACTTCAAAGATTTAGGGTCTAATTTTGTCAGATTAGGACGAACATCTCGAACAAAACAACTACAACTAAATATTTTTGACTCAAGAGGAAACAAAGGTTTTGTCGGGAATAAAACATGATAGGGAATCTGACCTTTAAGAACAGATGAAGGCTACGATTAATCAAGAAGCAGGCTGTGGAAATTGCATCAACCCAAAAATGCTTTGAAACATGCATTTGAAATGATAATGCTTTTGCAGTTTCAAGAAGATGCCTATTCTTTCGTTCAACAACTCCATTTTGTGATGGAGTATCATCATAAGATGATTGATGAATGTTAATGCTAAAGGTTTGAGAGAATCAGAATCATCTATTCCATTCACTAAAGAGATATATATACAAGTGTACAAGGTTAACCTAAGTAGGAGAAAGTGAAACGACAATAAAGGACAACCCAATTAATATATTTACAAAAATACAATAATACTAATATAAGGACTCTAACACTCCCCCTCAAGTTGGAGCATATATATTCATCATGCCCAACTTGTTAGAGAGGTAATCTATTCGTGCTCCATTCAATGCCTTGGTGAAGATATCTCCTAATTGCTCTCCAGTCTTCACATATCCTGTCGATACCAAACCCTGTTGTATCTTCTCACGTACAAAATGGCAGTCAACCTCAATGTGTTTAGTTTGCTCATGAAATACCGGATTAGATGCTATATGCAGAGCTGCTTGATTATCACACCATAATTTCGTTGGTGTTGTGATATCAAATCCCAATTCAATAAGAAGTTGACGTATCCAGACTAATTCACATACGGATTGTGCCATTGCTCTATATTCTGATTCAGCACTTGACCGTGACACCACATTTTGTTTCTTACTCTTCCAAGAAACCAAATTACCACCCACGAATACACAATACCCTAAAATTGATCTTCTATCTTAGATCCTGCCCAATTAGCATCAGAGAAACATTCAATGTTAATATGCCCATAACTCTTATATAATAAACCACGTCTAGGAGCTGCCTTCAAATAGCACAAAATCTGTTCCACTGCAGCCCAATGATCAACGGTAGGAGAAGACATATACTGGCTCACAATACTCAATGAATAAGCAATGTCTGGTCGAGTTACTGTAAGATAATTGAGTTTTCCCACTAACCTCCTATATCGTTCAGGATCTTTCAGTAATTCTCCCTCTTTCGTGAGCTATAAATTAGGCATCATCGGGGTATTACATGGCTTAGCCCCTAACTTCCCTGTTTCAGTCAACAAGTCAATTACATACTTTCTCTGTCATAACATGATTCCCTGTTTGCTTCTCATTACCTCAATTCCTAGAAAGTATTTCAACATTGGCTAAATAAGGGGAAGATCATGGGTCTATAAGTGAAGGACACTATCTCCATTGGTATGAAGCCTTTTGGGTGAAACCAAAAACAAAGCCATGAGGGCTTATGTCCAAAGTGGACAATATTATGCCATGTGGAGATCTGTGGAGGGTCGTTGTCCCTAGCAAGTGGTATCAGAGCCCATAAAGCCCAAACGAGTATTCGGTAAAAAGAAAAAAAGGGATCCGATCCAAGAATGGTGAATCCAAAGAGACAACATCTTGAGGAGGCATGTTGAGGATCCCACATCTGAAAGATGAAAAGAGACCTCACAATTTATTAGATACATGGACTACTCCTTTCATAGCCAATTGGTTTTGAGGTGGAGTCTCATGTTTATCTAATACGAACTAAGACGATGAAGTTTGGCAAACTGACATGAGTCTCAATTTAATTAAGACAAGTTATGAAATTGAGGACAAAGCTTTCTTAGTACTGAAAGAGATGGATGACCTAAATGACAATGGGCATCAAAAGGAGAAACGACTCCAGAACATGCAACTTTTGGTACTTGATGATAAAAAATGTAATGTTCTCCAGACTCATGTTCTTTATCAATAATCTTCTGTCACAAAATCCTGAAACAAGCAATAGCCCAGATAGAATAAGACACAACAATTAAGGTCACGAGTGAGTTTACTAATAGAGATCAAATTAAAGGAAAGTTGAGGTAAATGTAGAACAGAAGATAAAGAAAGAGATGGGGTTGGATTTACTGTGCCAGATCCAAGGACAAACGATTTTGATCCATATGCCAAAGTAACATTAGCAAGGGATGTAGATGAAGAAAGGGTGGAAAACAAATTAGGATTACTTGTCATATAATCGGTAGCACCAGAGTCTGTGACCCATTTGGTAGAAGATGAGAGAAAACAATGATTCATGTTACCTGACCCAGCAGTGGTTGTAATAGGGGTAAGCTCAAATGATGAAGAAGATGCTTTCAATGATTTTTGGTATTGTTGAAATTTAGCAAACTCAGCTATAGAATTAACAAATGGCTTCTTTGATGAACCATGGGTGGATTGAGGTTGCGATTGAACCACATTAGACATCAATGCGAGTTCTCGTTCCGCCATAGGTCAATGACGAATGTAAAACCACAAAATCAAATCTAAAACCACGAAATCAAACCCAAATGACTGCAGAACTTCTGAAAAACTGATATGAAAGGAGTTTCCAATCAAACAACCTCTAATTCTTTTCCAAACCAACTTCTAACATGAGCCAATTATGAGCAAAATAACCACATAAACAGGTCAGGAGTTGGACAAAACAACAAGACACAAAATTGGAGTAGATTTTGGCGACTCACGCGCCGGAGCATGGGAATGGCGCCAGAACCTTCAGGCGGCGCGTGAGGTCCACGTGCAGGGAGTTTTCTGGCCGGATTTCACGTAGTTGCTGATCGGCAAGTGGGCTTTCGTTTGGTATGGACGGTGACAAAAAACTACACCGGCAACAAGCGGCACCGGCGGCGGATTTCGGCGGCGCCGGTGGCAAAATCCGGTGATGGTGGCGACTATGGACCTTGGCAGCGGTGGTGAAACACAAAACCTAATGTAGAAGACCAAACCCTCCAAAAAGGTGTTCCAAACCTACAAATCCCTAAAACTCACAAAATCCTAATTGCCCTAGGAAAGACCTAGTACTCTGATACCATGTTATTGTGAGACCAAATATGAGAGCATTCTTATTCATTGTATAGAATAGAGCCAAATATACATAGGCGTACATGGAAGCCCTAAATTAGTAAAAGTAAAATTACAATAAAGGACAAAGGATTAATAAGCTCCTAAATCTATGTTATAGTATACTGAATTGTGTAACTAGGGTGCTTTTGTGGGGCATTTGGTTGGACAGGAATCAAAGAACATTCGAAGATAAAGTAGCTTCCTTTGATGATTTTTAGTGTGCAGAGAGCACCTCCAGTTTTGTAGTTACAGCATTTTCACGATCCTTTGAGATTGGAGAGCTCTTCTTTGTTAGCTCTTTTGGAGGGGGTTGTTGCTTCCTTTTTCTGCCCTTAGGTTGTTCCTTCCTTTTTCTGCCCTTAGGTTGCTGCTACCTTTTTGTGAATCTATTTACGAGGTTTCACATTAGAAAAGAAAAAGAAATAAAACTATTTCATTTAGAGGGAAAGCTGGCGTTACAAGAAGGCTCTCCAATCGGTTTGGATCATGGACAAAGGATAATTACAAGAAACCTTTGATGTAAGAGCCCAGAAAGACGATCTTTGGACTTCTCTTTGTCTTTGAAAACTCTACCGTTTCTTTCATTCCACACTATCCAGAAAATCTTGTGCTGGTTGAAGTTCTGCTTTGTACAAGCTCTGCAATGCTGTACATGCTTAAACCCAAAAAACACAGCATTGTCGATGATTATTTGACATATTTACTTAATATAAAATTAAATATAAGATAAAATACAATTGCTAAAACAGTAGTAGTAAAAAATTATTGGAATTTTCTGGAAGGAGCTTCATGTTTCTTGGGGTTTTGATCGACTGAGGTAGAAAAACTTGATTATAATGTTATGTGGACATGATCTGAAAGGTGAAACAGAAATGATTGGAAATGAATGCTGTTGAGGAAATAAGAATCCATTTGGACTATTTGTTTAGAAAGAAATAATAGGGTATACAATGTTAAGAATAGAGACTGGGGGAGGTTTTGGATTTGTCCAAGTTCCATTGTTTGTCTTGGTGTTCATTGTCTAAATATGGATTGGGGTAGTTCTTTTTTGTTACTTGTTTTTTCTGTGGGAATTTGTGGGGTTGGGTATAGTGTATTGAAACTTTTTACTCATCAATGTAAAGTGTTTCCTGAGTTAAAAAAAAATTCTATTTATATTTTTCATTCTAAATCATTATCACAAAATATGATCTTTTGCAGTGTACTGAGGAAGCTCACCGTCCTGTTGATTGTGGCACTGTAGCTAGATGGATATTGAAGAATAGCGCTGAGTCAGAAAATATGAACTGGTACGTAATTGGTTCTTAACAATTTTGACATATTGTTCAATTTCATAATTAATTATGGCTATTGGAAATGTCTTGAACATAATACATTGAAGAATGTTATTGATGAAGGTAATTAGATGCTTGAAATGAAAAAAAAAAACAATGTCTATATGAATAAGGTTGAGACCATTCCATCCTTATTTTTAAATGACATCTCATATTTGTTATATTTTCTCATCTTGTCAATGTTATCTTTTTTCTTTAGGGTGTTATGGAGTCATGGGAGGTTGTTTGAAGTTTGTCATACTTTATTACTTCCTTTTCGGCTGTGGGGTCAATAATTATTATTAGTCTTATTATTTTTATGATACTCCTTTATTTTTCATTCTCAATTGTTTTAGCTATTTCTCATAATTTCTTTTTGGTGGCTTTGATGTGTGTTGGGCTGTGTTTTTGTAATCTTTCGTTCTTACTGAAAGTGGCTTCTTAAAAAAAGGTGAAAAAAATCATTTTATATTTTTCAACTTTGCAAGTTGAGTCAATTAAAATCCTTAACTAATAATTTCATCAATTAAAACTTTGAACTTTGTAAGTTGAGTCAATTTATACCTCCGTTAAATTTGTTAGAAAACTATTTTTTCTTAACAAGCGAGGAAAAAAAAACCCAAATGCATGCTTATCTTTGTAAATTAATATAGAAATCGTCATAAGAAAACTTATACAAGTGTGAAAAAAAATTTTGAGAAATTGAATCTCAAAAGTGAAAAAGTCATATGGGGTGTAACTTTTGTGGTGGCTCAGATACGTACAATTTGTATTAACCGCAAGCACACAAGTCAAGTAATATAGTGATTTAGAGTATAGAGTATCATCTCCATAGGGATTTGTTCTTAATTCATTTAATTACTGTGATCACTCACTAAGCTTTATTTAGAGAACAAAACTGAAAGTAGAGCAAACAAAGCTAAACTAAGCAATAGAAAATGTTGGTTTATATTATTGATATTTTCCTTAATTAGATTTATTAGCTGTACTCATGTAAGTTTTTTCCTTTTCTGTGTTAGGCCTTTTCTTCTACTTAAGAAAGGTCTCTTGTAACTATTTTGATATAAGAGAGTGAATAGACAGTTATTATATTCAATAGAAACTAATATTCAGCATGGTATCAGAGCACAAAAATAAAATCCTAAATTTTCAAACCCTAACCCTAGCTACCCGTCGCGGCCGCTTTCGCCACAACTTCTGCTGCTGTTGACCTCTAATTGAGTGTACGCCGTCGTTCGACTCAGACCCAGGTATCATCGACGCTGACCAGCATCAACAAACTCACACCTAACCTCCATTTGTGGCCAAGGAGTTGTGCGACCCACGATTTGCGATCTGTGACTCGCGACTAAACAACCTGAACTGCAATAGCTCGCCGTCCGTTTCTGTTCAAGTTTGTTCCATCCATTCGCCAACCGTCGACTCGCCATCTGTCTTGTCACTTTCGTCTGTCTTCGCGTTTTTGTTCAGGCCGATAGTCACTCGTTTTTTGCCGTTTACAGTCCGGGTTGCATTGTTTGGTTGTGTTTTTTTGTTTGGTGTTATTTGATTGGGTAATTTTTTG
Source organism: Trichosanthes truncata (assembly GCA_033996785.1). Classification (NCBI taxonomy): domain Eukaryota; kingdom Viridiplantae; phylum Streptophyta; class Magnoliopsida; order Cucurbitales; family Cucurbitaceae; genus Trichosanthes; species Trichosanthes truncata. The sequence goes on along the minus strand of JAWPNB010000004.1, from coordinate 25,870,810 downwards.
CTTATTGTTTGTTGTTCGAAGCTTAAGGTCTTTGCTACACAATTTGTTCAACACACGATTTGATAGGGTAAGTTTTGACTCTTCCAGATCTTTTTTTTTTCTGAAAAATAGCTACATGTCAAAAGAAAAAACATTGATGACTAAGGTCTTTGACACACGCAACCATCCCACTGTCCAAATTACTACCATTTGATTTAATGGGGAGAATTTTCTGCTTTGGTCCCAAAGTGTTCGTACGTATATTCGGGGACAAGGGAAGATTTACTATATTACTGAAGAGAAAAAAATACCCAACAAGAATGATTGTTTGCTACTTGGGATGCTGAGAATTCCATGGTTATGACGTGGTTGGTAAATTCTGTGGTTGAGAGAATAAGTTGCAACTATATGTGTTACTCGATTGCAAAAGAATTGTGGGATAGTGTAACTGAGATGTATTCTGACTTGGGCAATCAATCACAGGTGTTTGAGTTGAATCTCAAACTGAGAGACATTTGCTAAGGATGGGATACAGTTACAGAATACATTCACTCCTTGAAAACAATTTGGCAAGACCTCGATCTTTTTGACACTTATGAATGGGAGTCGACTAAAGATCAAATTCATTACAAGAAAGTTGTAGAGGATGCCCGTATTTACAGATTTCTTGCTGGCCTCAATGATGAGTTCGATGAGGTTAGAAGTAGAGTAATTGGTAAGAATCCTCTCCCACCTATTAATGAAGTTTACTCTGAAGTTCGTAGGGAAGAGAGTCGCTGTAATGTTATGCTTGGCAAGAAACCTGTTAGTGCAGTTGAGACCTCTGCTATGGTGGTTGAGGCTAATGCAAATAAAGCTTATGCTCTGCTCACTAAACCTTGAGTATGGTGTGACTACTGTAATAAACCCCGACACACTCGTGTGACCTGTTGGAAAATCCATGGAAAGCCTGCAAACTAGAAGAGTACCAAGCAAAGTGATAAGAGTAACAATCAGCCTGCTTCTACTGCCAAAGTTGTTGACACCAATCCCTTCAATCAAGAGCAAATTGATCAACTCCTGAAACTGCTAAAGGTCACTTCGTCATTTGGTAACCCTAGTGTTTCTTTGGCACAAACAGGTAATTATCCTTTAGCCTTATCTTGCCTTAATTCATCTCTGTGGGTTATAGATTTCGGACCGTCTGACCATATGACTAGTTCCTTTAAGTTTTTTGCCTCATACTCTCCCTTGTATTGCAATGGAAAAATTCGAATTGCCGATGGTAGCTGCAATAGAATGGTAGCTTCACTTCTATTGCAGGAAAATGAACTATTGGTTTGACTGAAAAAATTACCTTAAAATCTATTCTTCATGTCCCTAAATTAGCCTATAATTTGTTATCTGTCAGTAAAATTTCTAAGGATGCTAACTATCGTGTTCCTTTCTTTGAAACTCATTGCATCTTTCAAGATTAGGACTCGAGGGAGATGATTGGGCGTGCTAGGATGCTTGATGGTCTCTACTTTTTTGACGAATCTCCAACTAGTTATAAAAAAGCTCAGGGCTTGAGTAGTGTTAGTTCTTCTTCTGTTAAAGTAACAATCATGCTTTGGCATCGCAGACTAAGACATCCCAGTTTTCGAAGTGGATCTCGGAGTTAACAAAGTATGCAAGTTAAAGAAATCTCTATATGGCCTTAAACAGTCTCATTGAGCGTGGTTTGAACGTTTTGGGAAAGCTATTACAAGCTATGGTTTTCTTTAGAGTCAAACAGATCATACCATTTTCTATAGACACACTGGAAATGACAAGATGGTTGTTTTAATAGTGTATGTTGATGATATCATTCTTACAGGTAATGATGAGACCGGATTGAATAGTGTGAAGAAAAAACTAGCAAATGCAGTGTTTTAAAAGGCGCGCCCAGGCGCATGTGAAGCGCCTCGCCTTGAAGAGGCGAGGCGCTGGTAAGAAGGCGAAGCCTAGGCACGCGCCTTGCATGAAGCCCCCGAGGCGTGCGCCCCACTCGTCTCTAGGGATTATTGAATTTCATTTTGTTTTTAAGTTTTTAAGTCCAAATTATGCCCCCGTACTTGGTCATTCGTAGCGCTTGATAACAAATTCAAGGCATTGCTACATGTATATATACATACATATATATATATATATATATATATATATATATATATATATATATATATATTATGGCTTTTTATATATAGTGCGCCTTACAAAAAAAAGCCCGTGCCTTTTTTTGTGCCTTGCGCCTAAGCCCCAAAGGGCGTGCGCCTTGAGCCTTTATAAACACTGAGCAAATGAATTCCAAATCAAAGACTTGAGAATTTTGAAGTATTTCCTAGGGATGGAATTTGCCTGATCAAAAAAGGGTATCCTTGTCAATCAGAGGAAATATATTATTGATTTGCTTGAAGAGACAGACTTACTTGGTTGTAGGACAGCAGAAACTCGTATTGAACCAAATTTAAAATTACAAGCGGCAACTGAGGCAGAAGTAAAAGATAAGGAAAAATACCAAAGACTTGTGGGAAGGCTTATTTACTTATTTCACACCCGTCCTGATATTGCTTTTGTAGTTAGTATGGTAAGCCAATTCATGCATGCCCTAGGGTTTAACTCACTTTGAAGCAGTTTACAGGATCCTAAGATATTTGAAAGGATCTCCAGGAAAAGGCATACTTTTTAAGAAACATGATCACTTACATGTTGAAATCTACACTGATGCTAACTGTGCAGGAAGCACCACAGATAGAAGATCTACTTCTTGTTATTGCTCATTTGTTGGAGGCAATCTAGTTACCTGGCCAAGTAAAAAACAAAGTGTGGTAGTTAGAAGTAGTGCTGAAGCAGAATTCAGGGCTTTAGCTCATGGCATTTGTGAAGGTATTTGGATAAAAAGACTACTGGAAGAATTGAAATTCGTTCAGATGACGCCTATGCATGTTTACTATGACAATAAGGCAACCATCTCCATAGCTCACAATCCAGTTCTTCATGATAGGACAAAACATATCGAAGTTGTTAAACACTTTATAAAGGAGAAGATTGACACTCGAGTGATATGTATTCCCTATCTTCCTACAACCGAGCAAATTGTTGATGTGCTAACTAAGGGACTTCCAAAGCTACAATTTGATAAGTTGATTGACAAGTTGGCAATGGAAGATATCTTTAAACCAGCTTAAGGGGGAGTGTTGGTTTATATTATTGATATTTTCCTTAATTAGATTTATTAGCTGTAATTATATTGTAATTACTCATGTAAGTTTTTTCCTTTTCTGTATTAGGCATTTTCTTCTACTTAAGAAGGTCTCTTGTAACTATTTTGATATAAGCGAGTGAATAGACAATTATTCTATTCAATAGAAACTAATATTCAGCAGAAAATAAAAGCATAAAATAAATGGGAGACACAATCACGAGCAGTAGATCTAGGGAATTGATTCTATTAATCGGATCAATACTTAATTAATCGGACAATTAAGACCAATTTGACAATTAATTCATAAATTTAGAAGTTCTAAAGTCATGGAATCTCTTGTCGGTCTCAACCAATTCTCATGCAATAGTTAACTAATCTATGTCTCCGTAACCTTAGTTAATTAATACAAGGCATTAAGCCTCTTCATTATGGACCTCTAATAATCACCCTTATCACAATCGTGTCTAAACGATTATCAGTTAGGCATTCACAATCTAATTCAAGTTCCCTCCGTCGGGTGCTAAACTTAAATCATCACAACAATTAATTCCTTGATCAGAGAAATTAAAGGCATTAAACGAACAATGCATAAATGAGATCAAAGGCCAAATTAGCAATAAACATCTATCAATTAAGCAATTGATCCAAAATAATATAATAATCCCAAGAAATTAGGAACCTAGCTACTCAAAAACACTAAAATAAACCTCCAAGTTCCTAATTACAGCCACATAACAGAAACTAAATATAAAGGAAAAGGAGAAATTAGCAAACGATGGTCGTGATCTTCACATTCCTCGAGCTCCGAATCTTAAAAAACACTCCAAAATTGCTCCCCAAACCCCCAAATTTAGCTTGAAATCGAGATTAGTGCTTTTACCCTCGAATTGGCCTCTCCTTTGCACAATGAGAAAAAGACGAATTTATAGTGTTTATTGAGTCAGCGTCGAGACACTAGGGACAACTTCTTGGCGCTCGACGTTGTCCAAAACGCAGTCACTTCCTTCGTTTTGTAGGTGTAGCGTCGAGACGCCGTAAGTAGCGTCTTGACACTACGGACGAAACTTCCCATCAACGCTCATTTTGAGCGTCGAGACGCCACATGACAGGATCTCGACGCTTGCTCTTGGGTTTGCAACACAAAATATGGCGTCTTGACGCCTAGATTGAGGTTGAGACGCCCTCCTCTCGGGTTCTTCTCATATATCATCTCTTGGCCACTTGATCTTCAATTAGCTAAAAAAAAACTTTCAAATTCATCCAAAAACTCTCAATCATTCCAGTTTTGCTCATTTTGCTCGATATCTACAAAATCAACCATAAATGGTATCAAAGCAGACTAATTAAGCACAAAACTAGCCAAATAATAGGTCTTAAAATAGCACTTTTGAGTGCTATCACGCTCCATGGACGGAGCCCAATAAACCATAGGCAAGGACAAGGCAGCCTTTGCTGCAAAAATCTCTCAATTGTCTAGAGAAGGAATGGAACACGGTAGTTAGAGGAGTAATGAGGTCTCTAAGTATAATTCAAGTTTAATTCATTTCCCTCATCATGGTGTTCTCAGGCAGTAGCCTAATTTCTCTTCTTGATCTCAGTGTTTTGTGCCTGTCCCAGAGTTACATGACAAACAATTAGAACTCTTTTGTATGCTTTTCTTTGTTCTTTGTTCTTCTTTTTTTAATTATTATTATTATTTTTTTATGAAAACAAAAATGAAAAAGAAATTTTGATTGATAAAATGAAAAATTACATAAAAGTAGCAGCAGATGAACTGGGAAAATCTAGATTAAAAAATTCTGAACCCAACCACACTTGAAAAAAGTAAACTTCTAAGCTTGAAGTCCGTCCAAACTTAGAAAGCCTAAATCTCGGACTTTGCATAAGCTTACCACCATCCACATCACTGCTCCAAGAAAAAATCTCTACTTGCATCTTCAGAAAGAACTTTTGTACGAAGGAGGTGCTTACAAAGTTAGGGCCAATAAGACCACCTAGTAGTAATTTTATTCAAAGTCTTGTCTAAACCAAAAATGTCCACCTTGTCCCCCTAAATGAATATCCATAATGATTTTTTTCTCTAAGCGAGGCTGCGGTATACACAACCTATTTCCTTCAAAAAGAACGCCCTGGAGCATAACCCTTAAAAGAATGTTCATCCTTTCAACTTTTTAAAATGCAAAACCTTGCTATTATCATAGAGTTTTGAAAGATTATCACAAGAGATCTTCCCCTCTAACAGAAGATAACAAATGGGATTTTCTGCTTAAAGCATCAGGTACCAGGTACCTTATTAGTACATCTAGATTACTGTTTTATTGAAAATTAAAATTGTTGTATGATAGAGATCCACCCAACATGAGTATAACATAAATTCTTTATCCATCAGGTAATGTTCATGTAACGACCCTATAGGCTCAACACGCTACCTAAGAGTCATTACTAAGTCACGTCGCTATATTACCAAAAATTTCGGCAGCATAACGACGTAACTACGCGAAAACCAAAAATTTGACCCTTACCTGATAGGACATAGAAAAACACACTTCTAAGATTTTCAAACAACCTCCTAGCATCCAACAAACTTCTCAATATGATGCTAGGGTTCAAACAGCAGAAAGCCAAATACACGTGCACGATTTACAAAGAAAGGTTAAAAGACTTTGAAACATTCTCCTAAACATTTAAAAACTCGACATGAGTTCTATGTACATCCTGAAACATAAAAGAAGCGGAATAGCGATCGCTCGGCTCCCATGACTCGAGTAGCTGATCTCCGGTCACGCGCTAGGGCCGATCTTAGCCTTACCTGAAAACATTTTTAAAAGGAAAAGGGTGAGTATTAACGAATAATACTCAGTAAGTAACTCATAGTTTCAAATAAGAGTTTCAATCGCATGCAACATGTCATTTTAAATCATAAAACCATCGTAAACCATCGCTTTAGTAGGGGACCTAAAATTCGTTTTATAAACCATGTACTTTTCCTCGCGGCTCTCGTGAACGATTAAATTCTCCCGAGGGCCTCGTGAATAGTCCGAAGACATAGTTTTTCCATCGAATAGAGTCCTCCCCTAACTCTGAGAGTTGAGCTCGAAAGCTAACATACATCGTGGAGTCCGAAGACTCAGCCCGAAGGCTACCATCGTGGAGTCCGAAGACTCAGCCCGAAGGCTACCATCGTGGAGTCCGAAGACTCAAGCCCGTCGGCTACCATCGTGGGGCACTCTCGAACCCCGGGAGCATAGAGAGTCCGAAGACTCGGGTTCCCTCATAACCCACATAAAACTTTTGGGAGAATTATCGTCACGGCCTTACATAAATCTTTTCATGAGCACACAACACATGCATGAGGTCCCGCTCGTTTTAGAACATACTCATGAATGCATGATTCAAGGCAATCGCATTTCGAAGACATACATATCATTTCCATTCTTTTTAACATGAAAACTCAAATAGAACTCATGGAACTAGCGTATAAAGGAATATACATATAAAACACTTTCTTTCTTAAATACTTAACACGAAAAACATAAACTTTCAAAGTAAATATAGAGCTAGCTCTAGGTTTCGAAAACTTCTTTCGTTGTGAGATCCCTTACCTTAAATCTTTACTTACTAAAATACCCTTTCTTCACTAGTAATGAGCTTCTCGAGTCCCCACTCCAAGTACAATCCAAGGTCCTCGACGAATTACCTAAAAAGTTTCCTAAACGTGTCTTAAACCATCCGAATTACGCTAAAACACATTCTAACATTAATAACTCGACGAAACGGACCAAATGGCAATTTTCACCCAACTCCGGCGAGCGGCGGCGCGTGGAACTCCGGCGACGGCGCGTGGGCTTCACGGCGGCGGCGCGTGGGCGCGCGTGGCCGGCGCGTGAGGACTCCGATCAGCGCGTGAGTAACGGATCTGGACAGATCTGCATCACGACGTGTCGGATCTGGTGTTTTCCAGTGAGTTTCGAGGCGTGCAGGCTGTAAATCCGGCGAGCTTATGGCGTTCACTGGCGTGGGTTGGCTCGCCGAACGGCCTGAGGATTGTCTGAGCGTTGCCGGCGGGAGTTCAATTTGGGCGGAGCTGGGATTCATGGCGATAGATCCGTGTTCAGCGTGTAGAAGATCGGCGCGGCGAAGAGGAAGACGCCGGCGGTATTGATCGAATGTTGCGGCTGAAGCTCTCGATCGGCGGCGAGGTTTCGAGCCGTCTGGTTCGTGGTGGCTGCCGGCAGAGGAAGAAGACGGAGGAGAAGCAAACAGATGGAGGAGTTCGGCCGAGAGAGAGAGAGAAAGAAAGAGAGTTCGACGAGAGGAAGAGGGCACGGCGGCCGGCGTTCGCGTGAGAGAGAGAGAGAGAGTTTCGGTGAGGAGCTTCGGGAGGAAGAAGAAGAGAAAAATAAAAATTAATAAATTAATAAAAATAAATTAATAAAATTAATAATAATAAAAAAAACAATGGATAAGGATGAGCTCATTTATATATATATATATATATTTTTTAAACAATTTTCCAATTTCCAAAAATGCCCCTTTCAACTTCTAAATAACTCAAAATTCAATTTCTCTAATAGAAATTATTCCAACTTAATTTCTCAAAATTCGAAATTAATGCCTGTAATTAAGTCGGGCGTTACAGTTCAATTGTTCTAGAGCTTGGACTAAAACATACACTTATTGTTTTTTAGTACTCCATTTTTGTCTTGCATCACCCAATTTTTCAATGAAAAATTCAATGGGTTTATAATCTTGGCTTAAAACTCCTCTAATCTGTGTTCTATAGTAGGCATCTACCTCATGGTAAGTAGTTTATTAAAGGTAATGCTAATACTGGTGTCGTTAATTTTTTATTAAAATTTCAAATTTCTTTTTTGAGCTTCATCCAACTTAAATCTACCATATAATGACATTCAACGATGAGGATTCCGATGGTACTAAAATTTCTTTAACCTTTCTATAATAGCCTTCTAATATCCAGGCAGTAACATGGCTACGGAAATCACTTGTGTTGTGTCTAATGTGTCTAAAGTTCATTTTCTACACATAACGTCTTGTATCAATTAGGTAAATCCAAGCTTCAAGTTTCCATTAATGAAAGAGAAATTGAAAAAGTTTGTTTTCCATGTGGTCCCCCATTAATCACCTCCCAACTCCCAAGCTATCCTGAAAAAAGACCATGTAAATGTGGAGCCTTATTCCTATCAGACCCAACATCCACCTTGTTGATCATTTTCTCTTCAAAAGAATGCTTTTAAAGGACATGATTTTTTTATTATGCCTTTATAATAGTTCATAAAGGAAATTGATATTTGATTCAATTTGTTTAAGTGTGTTCTTTTACATAATTGATTGATTTCTATTATATATTTGTTCTTTAATAAAGTACCTGTTTCTTACGAGAAAATAATAATCATTGCATTGCTAGACATTTTCTGTAAACATTTTAATTGTATCTTCTTCCATCCAGTGCTGTAAGTATTTCTTTATTGGTTTCAGGATATTGGCAAATTCCAAACCTTGTCCAAAATGCAAACGACCTATTGAGAAAAATCAAGGGTGCATGCATATTACTTGCACGCCACCTTGTAAATTTGAGTTCTGCTGGTAATTTTGTGCCTTAAGAATTTTTTTTTAATGTTTTACTTATCTTTATGTTGAATTTTTTTACATAGCAGATCTTGTCCACAGTTCAATTGTTTTTATTCCTCTTTGAAAGTTCCCTTATTAGAAGGGAAAAATGTTATCGAATTGCTAATAATATCTTTATTACTTTTTTTAAATTGTTGAATTTTCACAGGCTTTGCCTTGGTCCATGGTCTGATCATGGAGAGAGGACAGGAGGATTTTATGCATGTAATCGCTATGAAACTGCAAAGCAAGAGGGAGTGGTAGTTTTATAGACTGATTATGTTGAACCATTAACATTTTCTTGATGCTACTCATTTTGTTTAGTGTTTTTCTTTATGTTTTTTTCTTCCTTCCTGTTCATCAGTATGATGATGCTGAAAAGCGCAGAGAGATGGCCAAGAATTCTCTGGAGAGGTACACTCATTATTATGAAAGATGGGCTACCAACCAATCGGTATGCTTTCTTTTTTCTGCTTGCGAAGGAATAATACTCCTGCAGACTTTTTTGAACTAATGTTCGTTTAGTACGACATTTAACATTGCATTGGTATTTAAATTTATGAGTACTAAAGCAATTTAGAGTTTTCTTGGTGATAAGAGTTTACTTTGATTGGTGATGATATATAACCTGGATGAATTGAATTAGAGCTTGTTATTCTGTTTAGTTCGTTTCTTTAATCTCTTTAAGAAATCCTTGAATCTCAATAAAACTTTTGCTCTATAAACACCTCCAAATTCAGCCAAAATAGGAAACCCCAAGTCATCTCTTTATATGTACTAGGTGGTGGATGGAATATCTATGGATGAAAGAACTAACATATAAAGTTTTGCAAAAAATTTCTTTGACATTCGTGAGTGTTCGGGCTAGCTTACATGCTCTCCCTCAGCTAATCTCACGTGACAATTGTCAAATCCTATGGGATTCGAAAGGCACTTCTAGGAATCCATAGAAAGCTGTATCTAAGGGGTTCACCCTCAGCTAATCTCACGAGACAATTGTCAAATCCTACGGGATTCGAAAGGCACTTCTAGGAATCCATAGAAAGCTATATCTAAGGGGTTCAAACCTTTTGAAGGTATAATGGAAGCTATTGAGTGATACTTCTTAGAGGATAGATGGTACAAATGAGGCCAACCCATAGAAAATCTTTTCATTATTGTAAAGGAGATCGTTGCATCTTTTTTCTAATCGAATAGATAGTGGAATTTCCATTGAAGTTTTGAAAAGTTAATTTGTAGAATTTAATATAAAGAATCAATAGCATTTATAAAAAGTGCTTGAAATTTGATTTTTTTTTTTTAATGAAAAGAATCACTTTCATTGAGAACATTCTCAATGAAATAATATAGAAGGGCAATACCAAAAAAGGAAATGAATGAAATCATAAGGACAATTCAAAAAAGGTAAGCCCAATACAGGAGGGTTCAAAAAACAACAAAAACTCCATAGATCCTCCCAAAAAGAAATCTTGGAGCCTTCCCCAATGGAGACAATCAATCAAGGAATTCAATTAAATTTACCATAATCCATCAGCTTAAGTTTTTGGGTTGATTGGTGATTTAACATGGTATCAGAGCAGGAGATCCTGTTTTCAAACCCCTGTGAAGTTGTTTCCTCCCCAATTAATATTGATTTTCACTTGTTGGGCCTTCTTCAAATTTCTAAGCCCACAAGTGAGGGGGGAGTGTTAGAGTGTTAATATAATTAAATTTACCATAATTAATCAGCTTAAGCTTTTGGGTTGATTGGTGGTTTAACATGGGTAAAATACACTTTTAGCCTTTAAAGTTTGATATCTATTTGGTCTTTAAAGTTTCAAAATGTACACTTTAGTCCTTGAGGATTGGAAAATGGTTCTTAATAGTCTATGACCATTAGTTGACCTAACGGAATGTTGACGTGATAGTTAAATTGTTGATTGGGCTTTAATGCTGGCAATTTTAACTTGAGTGGCAAAAATAAATGAGTTGTATATATATATATTTGCTTATTGGGGGAGGGCTAACGTGGCGATCTTGTCCCTTCCCTCGCTCTCCTCCTTTCTTCTTTGGTAGACCTTGCTGCCTCCCCCGTTAACTGGATACACTACTCCTATCCAAATTTTACATACTTTCGGTCTCTTCAAAGCAGTCCAACACAAACAACGAAATTTTAGTGAAGTTACGAAGTGAAGACATTAAAATGACTTTCAATTCACCCTTAAAAAAGCTTAAGGTGAACTTTTCAAAGAAGAAAAAAAGAAAGCTAAGGTGAAGTTCGTAACTACCAATTGAATCGACCCTTAGAATTCAAAACGACAACAAAATCTATGACGATCATCCATCTTTCGATTTCTTATACTTGGACAAAAAATTTTCGGCAACAAAATAGAGTAATCAACGAAAATCAGACCCAGAAACACATAATAGAGCGATCAATTGTACTCACAATAGAGGGAGGAGGTGAATGACGAAATGAATGCGAGAGCTATAACGATCGAGTGCTTTTTTGAGAGCTGGCCAAGAGTCTCTGATATCAAGGCAAACTGAATCATTAAACGCTTTGATGAGGATTGTATCCAAGTCCTGTTAGTGATTTTCGTACATGAATTTGTCGAATTTTGTGGGTGGGAGATTCTCAGCATACGTCAAACATTGTGTAACTGATAGCTTCCAAAAGAGAAGCAAGGTGGCAAGTGTTGGACGGTTGCAACAAGCTTTGCTGAAGAAGAGAGGAGGAAAGGGAAGGGAGGAAAGAGAGTGAAGGGAGGAGATTGCCATGTTAGCCCTCCCAATTAGCAAATAACAATCAGGGACCTTTTAGAATTATTTTCCAAACCTCAGGGACTAAAGTATTTATTTTGAAATTTTAGAGACTAATTAGACACCAAACTCAAACCTTAGAGACCAAAAGTGAAATGAATGAGTAACATGAAAGTACAAAAAGGCATACAAAAAGATAGTCTAACAAAAAGAACCAAGACAACTAACTATACAAAAAAAGACTCCAACCCAAAAGTAAAAGTAAAAGGCCAAAAAAGGGGTCCACATCAAGAGAATAATTACAAAAATCCTTTGTAGCCAAATCCCCAAAAGAAGCCCTAAACCTAGCAAGAGACCAAACCTCTCAATCCCTCTAATTATCCTATTATTCCTCTCAAACCAAATACTCTGAGAAACTGCAAAAAAAAAACCAACACTCCAAAAAATCTGCCCTTCATTGTGAAACGATGGTGACTAAAAGACCTCACACATAGTAGAACGACAATTTGTATTTTGAGCCAAACAAACCCCAAAAATCTCCAATAGGCAATCCCAAATCAAACTAGCAAAATGGCAGCTCCAAAATATGTATGATCAAAATCTGGGCTACGCTACTGCAGAGAATGCACCCAAATAAAAGTTTTAAACCTAGCAAAATTTCATTAGTGTAATAAAATTTATGAAAGGCTGGGTAGCCACCCCACCTTTGGCCTTGTGCTTTCCACTCCTTTATAGACTGTCTCGTTGCAAAGAGGCCACGGTTAAAGAAGTGTGGAACGCTGAAAACAGGTTTTGGGACCTCAGATTATGGAGGAATTGAAAGACAGAAGAAGCTGTGGAATCGGCCAATCTTAGCTTTGTTCTTGACCCCATTTTTCTTTCTCAATCCGAAGACTTGTGGAGATGGCCCCTTACTTCCAATGGTATTTTTCCACAAAACCTCTTCTTTCTGATATGGTGGATAGCTCATGCCTCATTGAGACCTTGTTGGCTAAAGCCATATGGAAGGGCCATTACCCCAAGAAAATAAAATTCTTCTAATGGGAGCTGTCACATAGAGCCATCAATACTTACGAAGTCCTTCAGAGGTGCATGCCTTCCATGGCTTTATCCCCTGGGTGGTGCACAATTTGTAAATCAGATGCTGAATCTCAAACCACATTTTTATACATTGTCCTCTCGCTAGATGTTTCTAGAACAAGCTCTCATGACTTCCTTTGGCTGGTGTATGGTCTTACCAAATGATGTTAAGGCCTTTTTGTGCAGTTTGCTGTTGGGGCACCCTTTTAAGCTTGAAAAGGCATTGTTGTGGCAGAATATTACTAGGGCCTTCTTTTGGATCCTTTGGAAGGAACGCAGCCAAAGAGTTTTTTGCAACATGGAAAAATCCTTTGATGAGTTCTTTGATCTTGTTATCTATTATGCTATATCCTGGTGTAAATTGTCAAATCTCTTTGCTTCATACTCTTATGCCTCCCTCCTTGTTAATTGAGAAAGCTTTTTGTAGCTCTTTGGTTTATCCATCTCTTTTGTAAATTTCATACATCAATGAAATTGTTTCTTATCAAAAAAAAAAAAATAGTAATAAAATTTACGAAAGGCTGATGGGGGTTACAAAAATACTTCCAATTGGCGCATATACCACTGAGAGAGTAATTACAAATAAAATTTTCTAGCTTCCACCAAGTTGCTATTGTGTAAAATAAGGTCAAATAAGTAAGTGTAGTTCCTCTTTCCGTTGAAATTTCTACTATTCCTCTCAAGCCAAGGGGTCCATAGGAAGCTTCTAATCAGGTTCAACAACATAAATTTTGATCACCTTTTGAAGGGGTGAGCCACCACAACAGTATGTAGGTTGATCACGATGTTTTTGTGCAATGGGTGGTCCATTCGAAAGCCTGAAAAGAACATCCCAGAAAATGAAAGCAAAATGGCCGCTAACAAAAATATGATCTTGAGACTCACAGTCCAGCTTACAAAGGGAGCAATATTTGGGGAGAGAGCAACCGAAGGACATCTTTTATGCACAAATTCCATAGTATTAATCTTGCCCATGACCACCTCTCATAGGAAGATTTTGAATTCTCTCGGGAATTTATCTTTCCAGATAACTTTGATAAGATCATGGTGTATAGAAGGATTCTTGGCAGCCAGAAAGTGGTCGATGTTAAATCACCAATTAACCCAAAAGCTTAAGCTGATGGGTTATGGTAAATTTAATTATATCAACACTCTAACACTCCCCCTCACTTGTGGGCTTGGAAATTTGTAAGAAGCCTAACAAGTGGAAATCAATATTAATTGGGGAGGAAATGATATTACAAGGGTTCGAACTCAGGACCTCCTGCTCTGATACCAATTGATAAGGACAACAGACCTCCACATATCTCCACAATGGTATGATATTGTCCACTTTGGGCATAAACCCTCATGGCTTTGCTTTTGGTTCCCCAAAAGGCCTCATACCAATGGAGATAATTGTCCTCACATATATACCCATGATCACTCCATTCCCTAGCCAATGTGGGACATTTGTTTGCACTCCTAACAATCCTCCCCTCGAACAAAGTACCACAATTGAGCCTCCCCTCGAACAAATCCGTCTACTCTGCAACGGATCACGCACATTGTGGGACATATTTCTTTGGCGTCAATCACCTATCGCACCATCCACTTTCCTCCCCCTCGAATAAAGAACTACTCCTCTACCATGGGCAGCTTGATAGAGTTACTACTTGCTTGCCACTCCAAGCACTTTTTGTTCGACTATGGGATTCATCCACAATGTCAACATGAGGCTTCGTTACTCTATTCCACTTTGAGGATTCCTCCGACTGAGTAGAGCCAGTTCAGTTGAGTGGGAAAGGGCCCGATCAAATGGGTTACTTGTCCCACGAGAGTGCTCCGAGTCAATGGAGCGGGTGTGTCCCTTAAGTCATTCCGCTAATGCCTAAGTGGGTGACTTCACAGAAGTGTCAAGACCAGCATTCGCTCAAGATGGAGCATTACGCTGGGAGCAGAGGAAAGGGCCGGGTGTGCCCAGATGTGCCAAGAGTGCACAAGGACAAAACTAAACAAGAAGCTGCAGTGAAATCAGACAGTAACTTCTTTGCAGCGTTGCCACATGAGGTGGCTTATCGAAGAGTTGGCCGAAGGGGGAGTGTTGGAATGTTGATTGATATAATTAAATTTACCATAACCTATCAGCTTAAGTTTTTGGGTTGATTGGTGATTTAACAACAGCTAGGTTTAGACCATGGCTCTGATACCATGTTAAATCACCAATTAACCCAAAAGCTTAAGCTGATGGGTTATGGTAAATTTAATTATATCAACACTCTAACAGTAGAGAGATCTACCTGAAAAGGAGCATGTTGGGTCAAGAGGTCACTGCCAAGAGTCTGGTTGGGGCCTAAGCGTCAAGCCCTCGGTGTTGCTGATCAGGAGGAGCCAATCTTCAAACTCATCGTCCAAAAAGATGTCCAGGAGCTTATGTTGCTGTCTGAGAGAGTGGCTACTTCGGCCTTTCATCTATTCTTTTGTTCTGTACTACAGCATCCTTCTGAGCTCAACACTCTTCCTTTAACCGATGCTATTACAGTGTGCTATAGCATTTAGCTCCTAGTACTTGCTCTTTTTGAATAGTGCTCAACATAATAATTCCGATCTAAATGCTGAAACTTAAACTAACTAGTATGTAATGTAGGTTGAAGCTAAAAATGGCAAGAGAGACCTCAGAAAACCTGTTTTTGAGATAGATTTTAGTTTAAAATGAGAAGGTAGGGTTATCAACAAAGTTTTAGGGGCTTTTTGTAAATAAAATAACCAACATCTTTTGAACCAAAGTTTACCATCAATTTATGTAGTGGTTTCTTTGCTTGTTGATACATTGACTTGTTCATCAATGAATAAGTAATTCTTTTTATAGTTTCAAATTTCTGAAAAATTGTTTTAAAGTTATGCATAATTGAACTCATTATGTACGCACTATGCATAATTGAACTCGGGAGCTTAACCATGCTTCATAACTGCAGTCTAGGCAAAAGGCACTTGCAGATCTCCATCAAATGCAAACCGTGCATGTAAGTCGATGCACTCTCACTATTGTCGATTAGTTGGGCTATTGTTTTCTTAAGTGATTTTAAGCGTGGAATTCTTATATTTTTATTTATATCATCCACTTCCCAACATGGTTTTGTGCTCATAGATGGGCATGCCAGTTTATATCACTTATATTTGGATTTTATTTGTTGGGCTATTATTGGTTCTTTTATATCCTATAAATTAAATTTTCTATGATACATAACTGTGTTCTAAACATCTTCAGTATCTAAAGGAAAAATATATCGAGCAAGTTCATGTTTCTCATTCAAACATCATTTCGCTCAAATTTGTTCTTCATTCATGTGTCCATATTTAAACATTTATCATATTAGGTAAGATCTAACAAGTTTGATAAATGTTGGACTATTTGGATTTTGGAGTATGGTGAACATAAATAAACTACCAATATTAGAATCTTCAGGCTCTGTAGGGTGGGAATGAATCGTTTAGCTGTTAAATTTACAATAATAGTGGGTACAAAAGTTAATAGCTTTTCTCCATGGATTAGAATTTCCAACATGTCAATATTTCCTTGGACATTTCTATCTCTTAGATTATATTTATTCTATGTTAAATTAATTCATGTGTAACAATAAAAAGATGAGAGTAAGAAAAGATCAGGAATGCACGAGAGATGCAAACAAATTTTGAACTTGAGAAAACTAGTAGACGAGGACACATAATCCATTAGATTCTCTTTGAACTTATATAGACTCTTAGATTTTGATGGAAATTCAACTTGTACTCTGCCACTGTGACTATTATCTATCCTGAAATTAGAAGGCCATGGGTTATAGTGACACCTTCACTTATGTTACCTATTAGGTTGCTAAATCTACAAAAGATGTATAGCCCTTCTCAACTTTGGTCTGCAAGCAACATTTCACAATGCTCTTGAACTATTCTTTTCAACGCAAACAACTTAAACCTTCTGTTAAGAATTGTTTGTGGTTTTGACTCTCTTCTTAAATTAGCTCACATTACTGATGGACGAGAAGTGTGTGATGTAACCTCAAATATAGTATTCATCCCCTCACAAAAATTCATGAAATCATCTTGAATTTTCCTACTTGTTTCCTTTCTTTCCAATTTCCATTCTGGACCACATACGGCCATGGCTATAAGGTCTTATTTATAATTGAGGTGATTTAGTTTAATGAAGAAGAGGGTCCCAATAATCTATTTACCATTTCGTAGATGTAAGTTAATTGGCACACATGAGTTCCTCAAGTTCTTCTGTACAAATTTTTTGTACGTTTTTTAAAACTCTAACTGTAGATAATATATAGTTTGGCTGATGTCACATGCCTCCTTGGCCATCAAACGTGTAATACGCATATTTTACTTGAAGCCCAAAGAGGAATCTGAAAATGGAAGTAATCCCTTTTCCGGCAAGTTCCCTATTGCTATTCTTGAAACACCACCCCCTGGGTTTTAATCCTTACTCAAATGCCAGAAAGTTCATATAATTTATTTTAGGGCATCTGGGTTACTGAAAAAACAAAATACTCAAGCTTAAAAAGGTCCACGTTTCCAGGAGAAGCAGAACAATATAATGTTATTATTTTGAGCTGTTCGCTGCTATATAGTTAAAGCCTAAGATTAATGTACTGTGGTTTTGTAGTATATTGAGATTTATCTTTTGCCATCTCCTGCAATTTGTATAGTTTAAATATGAAGACTACTGCATTTTTCAATGTTATTAACGAAATCCTACATTTATCAGCAAGAGTTTAGAAGTGCACAGCATTTTAGAAACCATTAATTTAGGCCTATTTGATAACCATTTGGTTTTTGGTTTTTAGTTTTTGGAAATTGTGTTTGTTTTCTCATCAATTCTCTGTAATGGATTTCATCTTTCTTAACAAAACATTTGAGTTCTTAGCCAAATTTCAAATTCCAAAAACAAGTTTTTGAAAACTACTTTTTTTAGTTTAAGAACTTGGCGGGTTTTTGAAAAAATAGGTAAAAAGTAGACAACAATACAAGGAAACCATAGGTAGTAGTATTTATAGGCTTAATTTTCAAAAACCGAAAACCAAAAACTAAAACCAAATGGTTATCAAACGGGACCTTAATGATCTAAAGTATTCTAAGCCAATCACAATAGAAAAAGAAAAAGAAAATTCCTTCGCCCAATCTACTCTTGTTGCTTTCATGTCTTGGAAATATGGAAGATATCCCTGACATAATTCTTGATATTATAGCTGGAAAAATTAAGTGATATTCAGTGCCAACCTGAGTCACAGCTAAAGTTCATAAGTGAAGCATGGCTACAGGTATGTTATCCTCTCCTTTTAATTGATATAGTTCAGTATTTTGGACTTTCAACACAAATTTTATGTTCCCAGATTGTCGAGTGTAGACGAGTTCTTAAATGGACTTATGCCTATGGATATTATCTACCTGAGCGTGAACATGCCAAGAGACAGTTCTTTGAGTACTTACAAGGTCTGTCTTTTCCTTCAAATTTGGAGATAGGATGGTTCTCATTTAATCAGTTCCATCACCTGATTGATTTAAGGAAGAGGATGTTGATCCATTTCTTACACAGGTGAGGCTGAGTCTGGGTTGGAACGACTCCACCAGTGCGCAGAAAAGGAGTTGCACGTTTACCTAAATACTGATGGTCCTTCAAAAGATTTTAATGAGTTCCGTACCAAACTTGCTGGACTAACCAGGTGATTCTCGTTCCTGTAACAATGATTTCGATATAGTTGTCTCAAACTTTTCAAATAATATTATAAGATTGGATCTTGAATTCATAATAATGTTTATTGTAATTTAGCATTACAAGTGGTAAATGTTGCATGTGAGATCAATGCTGTTAATTTCTTAAAGCATTCCCATGAAAGTGGATTGATAAGATGCTGATAGGATTTACTAAGGTTAATAGAGGTTGTAAGGTTGATGCTAGAGTTGGAAAACTGTGTGTAATATTTTAATAGTTTGAAGGCCATTGAACATTTCCACTGCTGGAAGAACTTTCCTGAAATTATCTTTCCAGCTTTGTTGATAGAGATATGCAATGTCATAATTTTTCCAATGATTGACTTTTCAAGTGATTGCAATAACAGTGTAACTCGGAATTACTTCGAGAATTTAGTACGTGCACTTGAGAATGGTCTGTCGGATGTGGACTCCCATGGTACCTGCAGTAGAACAGCAAGCTCAAAGAGTACTAGTGGCTGTAGGAGTAAAGGTGGGAAGGGCAAGATGAGCGCATTCAGAGCTAGTGGTTCAAGTCGAACCATTGATGATACTGACCATTGGTCTTGTGAGCATTGCACCTTTGCAAATGTCAAGTCAGCTACTTTCTGCCAAATGTGCCAGCAACGGCGATAACCAAATTCAGCCGTTGGAAAACCAACGTAGATGTTGGCATTCTTTCCTCCCATCATCTGTTCTTGCTGGTCGGAATGTTCAAGTGCATAATTTGGCTTTCAGAACGAAATGACTCATTTACCACATTATTTCAGGTCATCCAATTCCGGACCAGCGCTATTGGACAAAGGCAGAAGCGTTTTGAGAAACTGAATTTCAGCTGTACATAGTTCCTACTCTTTGATTGTTTTACGCCATTTATAGGATGTTATAACAGTGTACCCAAATGCATATGCATGTTTAATTTTCTGACCATTTCTTGTGATAGTGCATTTATAAATACACAATACATATAAATATATATCTGTATCAAGCATTAGATGCGACAAGCCTTTGAGTCAATAAGGTGGCATTAACTGTTGTAAGAATGATGATTTCAGTATTCGGCACTGTACACTGATACTTTACATAGAAAGGAGTGTATCTGATATAGTTTTCTTTTAATTACATAGAAAGGAGTGTATCTGATATAGTTTTCTTTTAAGTATAACAATCGTACCTACGATTTCTAGGGGATTTTATTTTACTGTATTAATGCTTTAATTGACTGAGATATGTTTCAATTGATAATAACGTTATATACAATTTAAAACTCGATATTGACTCATATCTCAAGTTGCATGCACTAGATCAGGAAAAGAAAAAAAACTCAGAATTAAAAGAATCCCACCCAATTGGTGTTAATAACACTAAGAGAGTGTGTAGTAGCTTTTCCCCCTTCAAAAGTTGTGGAATTTATTTCAAGCCAAGTAGTCCAGAGGAAGCTTTTGATAAAATTCATTCATAAGGATTTTGCTTTCTTCTAGGTGGGATACGGTAAGGGAACTAATAGGGGTTTGTGGGTAGGAGTATAGTAGTATGGTATTAGTAAGGGCATAAGAGTAATTAGATAAGGGGTATTGGTTATAAATAGAAGTGCTAGGGTTCTTAGTTGGGGGTGGATCATTTTAGTGGAATAGTCCATAGTGGTATTAGGGGTGAGGGATAGCCCTATTGAAAGGCTATTATTATATTATAGTTTTTTTGTGATATTGCAATATATCGGTTGCATTTGTTCTTGTGTAACGCTCTGCATTTTCAATTAAGTCTAATTTTATTGTCTTCGAGATTATTTTGGGCCAATTAGAATCATTGCCTAAAATGTAATTTGAGTGAATTAGATTTAAATGGATTGAATTAAGATAATTAGGTTTTCAAAATTCTGGATGAGAAATTTTTTAGTTAAATCCTAAATTCATTACTTTGGGAATTTAATTTTTCCATTTGGATTTTAGTTTATTAAACATGAGGCCAATTTTATCTTCTAAGTTTGTTTTCACCCTAAGATTCTTTAACCCATATCTTTATGGTTTTAAATTAATGTTTGAGAGTTTTAAAAATTGGGTAAAAAAAGTAAGGAGAAATAGGAAAAAAAAAAAAGAAAAAGAAATTTCAAGAAAGCCCTAAGCCCCTTTTCCTTTTCTCTCTCTTCCTCCCTCCCCTTCGTCTTCTTCAGTAGTTGCCCAAGCCTACCCTTCCCAATGTTCTTCTCCAGCGACAATAAGGGTTGGCGACAAATCGTCTTCTCCGATGAAGCACTTGTGAATGGTGGTGGGTTTGATGTTAGCAACGGCGTGAACCCACACATTCCGTAGCATTCGAGCACCATTCGATGCGGATTCAGCATGAGTAGCTTATCGATTTGGTTTTTTTTCGGCAATATGACCCTCAAACTAGCACACAAGCAAGCATCGTTTCTCCCTCCTCATCCTCGTGACTCCAACGTTGCTTCATTCAGACGAATAGGCATGCAGTAGTAAACTGACCGACGTTTTGTGTGTTTCGGGCGGTTTGTGTGTGTGTTCTCCGATGACTCCAAGATTCGTCGAGCAACAATGACGTAGACCCATGGTGAACGGAACCAGACCTCGTGATTCACTCCTTCGAGCGATCTACTATAGCGCTAGCTCTTCACTCTCAACAATCTCAAATCAGTTTACCCATAGTCCATAAAGTTTAGATCTACGAGTTCGACCACATTCAAACACGATTCAGCAAAGACCCAAGCTATTTTAGTAAAATTCATTGAGTAATGACTCAGTTTATTTGTTTTTGAACTCGTTTAAAAGTGCTGAAAATTAGGCTCTAATCGTTGGAGTTCTTTTGTTGTAGTTTTGGACAAATTTTGGCCTAGTCGAACATGCTTTAAGGATGACATAGAGTAAGAATTAGTTAGTAGCCTTACTAACTATTGTTTTGGGTTGATTAATAGTCTTAAAATTTAGTTCCAAATTTAGTATGGTTAAGTTTTTATCTTGGGTGTTTATTTAGGTTGATCCAAGAACCTTTAAGTCTAGCCAAACTAGTGTTCGAATTACTACCAAGGTAAGTGACTTTATGTCGGACTACTCAAAGCGAATCGAGAACTGAATTTTAAAATACTATGTTTTATATGAAAAATGAATTTTACATGTATGATTGCTAAATGTTTTATGAAAGTAATCCATGAATTATGATTTATGATGAATTGTATGAGAACGTTGCTTTATGTTGCATCACTGAATGAAAATTGAAAATGCTTTGGGACTTCATGCATACATGTGTGTTTTCATGACAAAATGCTTACGAAGGTTGTGGCAATTACCCTCCTAAAATTATAGATGTACATCTAAATGAAAGGAACTTGAAAAGGTTAATAGGAAAGAAACTTGAAAAGATTAAATGAAAAGGAACTTGAAAAGGTTAAATGAAAAGGCAAGGTTAGGTTGGGTTAATTGTCCATATTAAGCCGAAGAGAAAAGTTAAAGGGAAACGTTCCCACTATGAAAAGGTTTTAGGTCCCACTAAAGGAAAATTTTTTAAATCATATTCTATGTGTTTGTATATCCCAACCCCAGTAGTGGGGTCACTTACTGAGTATTTTATAATACTCATCATTTTCAAAAAAAAAAAAAAATGCAGGTAAAGGCAAGAACTACCTAGGCGATTGACATGACAGCTTGCTAAAAAGTGCCATGGACGATTTAAAAGAGATTTCCGCATTTATATCGATTTTGTCTAAAATGTTTTGTTAGTGGAAGATATGCCATGAAATTTCAAATAACTAAACATTTTGTTTTATGTTCATGTTTTATTAATGATTTTAAAGGGATCCCGAATAAAAGAATTTCAGATGTTTTGGTATAAAATTTCGTTATGTGTGTCCTTTATTAAAGTCTTGCAAATGTTTTAGCACGTAAGTAGTAACGTCCCTAGGTAGTATGAGTCAGAAAATTCGAGTCGTTACATCTTGGTATTTGGGTTCCTAACAAATTGGTATCAGAACATCGATTCTGGCCATGGAATTGTTGGACCTCAATCGTTTGGATCATCTACTAGAATTGGTGTTGGAAGCTCATGAAAGGACCAAGGAAACACATCAAATAGTGAAAGAAATACGAGAAAGATGTGAGAAAATTGATTGCCAAAAGAGGGGGAGGGAATAGAAACTAAAGCAGAAAATTGAAAGAAGTTGTGAAAGAAAAAGGGAGAAGGAGAATTCGATTAGATCAAGAGTGAGCAAGAATGGTTTGAATCTTCAAGAGAGGAAAAGAGACGTAGAAAAAGAGAAGCCAGTGAAAAAAATTAAGAAGAGAAAAAGTGAGGCTGTTTGGAAGACGATGATAGCGCGACAATTGAAAAAGAAAGTTGGAGAGAAACAATTGAGGGCAGACCAACCTATAACCTGGTGGAGTCCAAAGATCAGACTGATAGCATGCATAAATGTGCTATTTTTAGGCTTAGTTTTTAGCTAGTTTTGCTATGATTTTGTGTGCTTTAATGTATTCTTATGTTTATTTCTCAGAAATCGAGCATTTGGAGCAAAACCGAAGAATTGTGAAATAACTGGACAAATTTGAGCAACTTAAGGCTATATTTGAATATTCAAATGTTGAAGAAAAAGAACAAGGCATTTGGACCCGAAGGCATAGCGTTGCAACGCCATTTGAGAAGCCTTTCAACCTTGAAGAACTACAGGAATAACGTTGCAATGCTATCTATAGCATTGCAACCCTGCTCAAACAGATTTTTTCCTTCTTTATAAAATTCAAAGGGACAACGTTGCAACGCTACCTCTAGTGTTGCAACGCTGTCTCGACTCTATTTAAGGAACTTTTTCATTCGTGCAAAGGGAGCCATTTTGAGAGACCAAAAACTCTAAACTCGATTCAAGCAATGTCTAAGGACATATAGGAGACCTTGGAGAACCGAAGAGGAAACTCAAAGCTCGAGATCTTGAATATCACGTCGGAGACGAGTGTTGGCACGCGACCTAAGTTTCTTCTCTATTTCTTTTACTTTTCTCTTGAATTTAGGAGTTTTTGTGGGTTGTACTTATGTTGTAACTATGTGTTTAGACCCTTGCTTGGTTGTAGTTGTTGAACATTTGGTTGATTTTTAGTTTAATTTATATATTGACGTATTTTATGCATCTTGCTATAGTGTCTTAACCTTTGGCCATGGTTTTGCATGTTTAACTAAATTTAGCTTTAGAGAGTAAGTTTAGTTATAGAACATTAGATGCATGGCTAGATTTAATTTATTGCACGAGAGTGAGTAGATTAATTCTAGAAGCCTTAAGAGAATAACTTAATGCCATGTTTAGTAATGAAAATAGACCGAGAGGTTGATTTGCTGCTATGCATGAGTTCAATTAAGCTTGAGAGAGGATATTGATTATTTAGAAATTCTTGGTTTAAGATTGTTAGTATAAAATCAAGTTATTAATCAATTCAAGTTGGGCTTAAGGTAATAAATCATGCATGTTTCTCAAAATTGGACTCCAAAGCATGTACATATTAGTTTAGATTTTATTTGTCTTTTTGATCATCCCAAAGTTTGTTACTCTAAATAAAATTAGGTATAATTAACTATGGTACTTAATTAAATCTAAGAACTCCAATCTCTGTGGATGACCCTGGCCACTATTATTGCAAAATACTTAGAGGTCTGGTTTTTATAAATTTAATCTTGATAGGACCTTCGACAAGTCGTCTATCAAATTTGGCATCGTTGATGGGGATTGGCATATTTTAGTTTAATTAATATCGTGGTGAAAGTGTTTGATCTTAATTTAGAGCATAAATAGTGTATATTTGTAGTTCCTTCTTTTTTATTTTATTTAGAGGTGTATCTTTGTTTTTGTTTTTATCTTGCTTGTTGGTTTTTTCTTTGTTTTCTTTTGAGTCCTGGGTCCATTGTTTCTGGTTGTGTGATTATTTGGTGTTGCTTGAAAACCTGTGATTAATTGTTGTTTTGTTTAATGGTTTCTAATAGATTTGGGTGGCCCTTTAGGGAATCTGAGCTCGAAAAACCAACACTATTTTCTAATTCTATTAATTATCCCTCTTTTGATCGTGAGCCTGTTAGTGAAGATTATGTGTTTCATGGTTATCAAATGCCTAGTTATTATCATACTGAATCTATGAGTTATGGAAATCATGTGTATAGTAATGATGAATGCATTTGGACCCATGAACCATATCCTAAATTCTTTCAAGAAGTCCAAATAGAGGAAGAATCCCCCTTAGAGAGAACATTGAGAGAATTTACAGAGGAGACTAGACTTAGGAGATTACAGTTTGATGAGAAACTTAAGAGTCTCCAGACCCCTAGGGAGGTTAGTGAAGTGCAAACCACTTCTGTAGGATATCCAATGAATCACTTGATCACTGATTCACTGATAGCCTTTCAAGAGCATAATTCTTCTGATTTTACTGAGGTTGGGCAATCGAGGGAGTGAATTATTGATATTGGGAAAGAGCTAGAGTATTTAGATGCACACCAGGATCGAGTCAGTGAGGATGAGAGAGAGGTTTAGCCTATCATAATTGAGGAGGTTCAGGAGGTAGAGTTTGAGGCTATAAGTCCTTTGTTTGTTTTATCTTCTGATTCTTCTCTTTATCCATAGTGTTCTTTTTCTTATTCTCACGAGTCCGTGTCTGAGTCTTTTTTTATTTTGATCTTTCTCCTTTTATGCTTTTCTTATTCAAAAATACCAAAAATATTTCTACTTTAGGGTCTCACGAGAAGCTAGTGTTTCTACTTGCTTTGGTCTGTTTTGTAGATTCCAGGAAGAGAGGCCCAAAGAAATGGGAGATTTCTATGTACCTTGAAAGACCACATGAGTTTAGTCTAGCTAAAGACGTTAAAGAAAGCGCTTATTGGGAGGCAACCCAAGTTTTCTTTCCCTTATTTCCTTGTCTTGTTTGTTTTTCTTTACTAGTTTAGGTTGTTTTGAAAAATAGTGCCAAGTAAATCTCATTTCCATTTTGCAAGACGTTGACCGCATTGAGAAACCTCCTAGTCAATTCAAAGAATTCCCATAGAACCGTCTCTCACCTTATCATGCCAGTATCATTCACTCACTTTATCTTTGTCCTTATTTATTTTATTGAGCATGTTACATTGAGGGCACTATAAGTTTTAAGTTTGGGGGTGGGTAATACTGTGTAGTCTTGATAATTCTGAGCAAATTCTTAGTAACTTTTTTTCGATCTTAAGCATGCTTGACTGATTTATAATACATGATGATTGATTAGGATAGCCTAGGAAGTAATCTAATTGAATTTTTTGCAATAGAATGATTTCTGAAGCATGTCCTAAATCGAGCATATTTGAAGTTTATCTTTGACTTCCTTGCAACACCAAGAGCACATAACTAACTTTCTATTATGTTCGAACACTAGGATGCTCTTGTTAAGTCTAGAGGTTGTTGTCACCCCGATAGGCTTAAGAACTGATTGATAGTTAACTTGCTTGAAAGTTAGTAATTGAAATTTAATTTAATAAAAAGAATTTTTATCCTTATTGATTTTTTTTGCATGTTTAAAGAAAACCAAAGCATGTTCCATCAATATTGTGTGCTTAATGTGTGGGGACCAAAAGAGCTACCTCCATTGTGATCAGTTAGGTCATCCATTGAGCGAGTGCTCTGGATAAGGGTCCCTACAGTGGAAGTGTGAAAGCTAGGGTCTCCATAAGAAGGAAAAAGATAAGTTTGGGGGTTAGTAACCCTTCGAATGCTTAAGAAAATGAATGTTTAAGTAGATTGCTCTCTGTAGTGTGAGAAAACTGGAAAATTGGAACTTAGGACCAGTGTAGGGGCAAAGTGAAGGAAAGTCTTGGTAAAAGTATCTTAAGCTAGTAGAAAATGATAGAAAGAAAGTTAAACACACACACACGCAAGGAATAAGATAAATAGAATTTAAATTGCTTAGTGAAGGGCATGTTAAGATTTTACTCGATTGTTTTATGTCAATTAGATCACTGAGGCTTGAGTTATGAATCTTGTATTAGAAATCTTGTGAAACTGTTAGTTTGTTTTTGTTTTGCTCGAGGACTATCAAAAATCTAAGTTTGGGGGTATTTGATAGCATGCATAAATGTGCTATTTTTAGGCTTAGTTTTTGGCTAGTTTTGCCATGATTTTATGTGCATTCATGTATTTTTATGTTTATTTCTTAGAAACTGAGCATTTGGAGCAAACCGAATAATTGTGAGATAACTGGACAAATTTGAGCAACTTAAGGCTATATTTGAAGATTCAAGTGTTGAAGAAGAAGAACAAGGCATTTGGACTCGAAGGCATAGCGTTGCAACGCCATTTGAGACGCCTTTCAACCTTAAAGAACTGAAGGCATAGCGTTGCAACGCTACTCAAACAGATTTTTTCCTTCTTTATAAAATTCGAAGGGACAGCGTTGCAACGCTGCCCCTAGCATTGCAACGCTGTCTCGACTCTATTTAAGGAACTTTTTCATTCGTACAAAGGGAGCCGTTTTGAGAGACCAAAAACCCTAAACTTGATTCAAGCACTGTCTAAGGACATAGAGGAGACCTTTGGAGAGCCAACATCGGAGACGAGTGTTGGCACACGACCTAAGTTTCTTCTCTATTTCTTTTACTTTTCTCTTGATTTTAGGAGTTTTTGTGGGTTGTACTTATGTTGTAACTATGTGTTTAGACCCTTGCTTGGTTGTAGTTGTTGAGCATTTGGTTGATTTTTAGTTTAATTTATATATTGACGTCTTTTATGCATCTTGCTATATTGTCTTAACCTTTGGCCATGGTTTTGCATGTTTAACTAAATTTAGCTTGAGAGAGAAAGTTTAGTTATAGAACATTAGATGCATGACTAGATTTAATTTATTGCACGAGAGTGAGTAGATTAATTCTAGAAGCCCTAAGAGAATAACTTAATGCCATGTTTAGTAATAAAAATAGACTGAGAGGTTGATTTGTTGCTAGACATGAGTTCAATTGAGTTCAAGAGAGGATATTGATTATTTAGAAATTCCTGGCTTAAGATTGTTAGTATAAAATCAAGTTATTAATCAATTCAAGTTGGGCTTAAGGTAATCAATCATGCATGTTTCTCAAAATTGGACTCCAAAGCATGTACATATTAGTTTAGATTTTATTTATCTTTTCGATCATCCCAAAGTTTGTTTCTCTAAATAAAATTAGGCATAATTAACTATGGTACTTAATTAAATCTAAGAACTCCAATCCCGATTGATGACCCTGGCCACTATTATTGCAAAATACTTAGAGGTTTGGTTTTTATAAATTTAATCTTGATAGGACCTTCGATAAGTCGTCTATCATGGATACAAGCAGGTTGGAATGATGTTCGAGGTAATGGGATCGAAATTTTAAGGGAGAAATCACCGACAGCTGATGGAACTGAAACTTCGAAAGGGGCATCGACGTCATAAGAGGCAAAAAATTCAAATGAGTGTTGGTTCCGAGTGTTGGAGAAAGCATTGACGAGAAGAAGCGGCACAAGATTTCGAGCGAGACGGTCATGAAGAAATCACTAGGAGAATCCATTACTGGTGACGAGTGCGTGTGTGGCCGGAGATAAAGTCTTGGGGAAGGCATCGACAAACGTTGCTGGAGTAAAAAAAACGGGGGAGATATCAATGAAATAAGAGGTTATCCAGTAAAGGCGAATAATTTGAAGAAATTCACCATTCGATTGAGATATATTCATTCCTTCGAGCATCAAGGGGGGTTTTGACAAGAAATAAAAAGGCAGCCATGGATGCATTGACATAAAGAAAATGGAGGGAAGAAAATGGCTGGTGGAGGGCGACATTGGCGAAAATTGTAGTCGATGATGTTGTACCGAGGATGGCATCGATTCAACTTTCATGAAGAAACGATTGAGGACATAGAGTGGGCCAGTCACAAAGGAAGAAGACAAATCAGCCATTACCGACGACGAATCCAAGAGAGACCGAAGGTAGAATCATTGAGGAGGTGTTTGTGCGAATTGTGCACATTTTGTGAAGAGGAAGGCAAAAGAATACATAGCCACGTGAAGTGTCAGGAAGTGAGGCCATGGATTTAGAGATTGTTCAACATTAACATTGGGCTGGATTTTGGACCTTTTGGACTGTTACATGAAATTATGAAGGGCCATTGCTTTTTGAAAGTAGAGGTTGAAATAATGGATAGGTTGGGGGCTGGTTTGCTTTCTATTTTTAAATACATAAACTGACCTACCTTTGTTTTTGTACCCGTCTGATGTCGCCAACTGCCGTCGACCACCGGCTTCAGCCACTGCTGTCCGCACAAGACGAATGAAGCGCCGACCAGGGATTTGTTTTAAAGAAACTTTATTTTTTGTTTTTTTAAGGTTGTGGGTTCTTTGAAAAAAGAAAAAGAAAAAGAAAAGAGTACTGTTTTGATCATTACCCAATTTTGGATTGTGTCTGTAAACACACCTTGAGGACAAGGTGTCGTTGAAGGGTGGGATAATGTAAGGGAACTAATAGGGGTTTATGGGTAGGAGTAGTAGTAGTATGGTATTAGTAAGGGCATGAGAGTAATTAGATAAGGGGTATTGGTTATAAATAGAAGTGAAGGTTCTTAGTTGGGGGTTGATCATTTTAATGGAATAGTCCATAGTGGTATTAGGGAGAGAGATAGCCCTCTCGAAAGGCTATTATTATATTATAATTTCTTTGTGATACTGTAATATATCGATTGCTTGTGTTCTTGGTATTTGGACTCCTAACAGATACCATCATAAGATGGAGGTTGATGGTGAAGCTTGGGTGGATTGGAGTGGTTCAGTTGAAGGCTTGAAGGTTGGTTCCCAAAAAATATTCGAAAAACACAAATATGTGATTTTTGGATTTGTTGTCCCTTTTAGAAATTGGCCAAATACTAGGCAAAAGAGCAGAAGAAGGGTACTTCTTTTGCATGTTGATGAGCCGCTCCCAAAGGAAAATTTTCATTTTGGCAGGGTAGTTGTCCTTAAATCGCTTTGATGATAAGGTATCTGTTGGTTCCATGGGGTGCTTCCAAATGAATAGACAATGTCTTAATTGGCTTAAGCCCTCTGTTTTGCTGGTTAGATTGAGCCAATCTTGGAACTCTTCATTTTTTAGCCCAGGACGTTGTGTTGAATTCCAGTATAAAGCCATCGCTTTCTCTGCAGAAAAGGAGACCACTTAAGGGTTTTTGGCCCTAATTCCGATAAAATACCTCCTGAGGACCTATGGAGCTTGAGATGAAGTGTTTGGGAGCGGTGTTCAAGGTTTCGAAATTGCAAAATTCGAGCGGGAGTCGAGAATTCAGCCATGACGGTCTTCTTTCCCGTTAACTTCTCTCTGTTTTATGTATTTAGGGGTATTTAGGATGCCGTTTTGTACTATTTTAATTAAATTTATGGGCTAAATTTACTTGTTTAGGGGTTAAGAGCACATTTAGGATTGAATTTATGGTTTAATTGTGATTATTGACTTTTAATTCTTGATTAATTGCATTTGATTGGGTTTTTCTTAATGCTTCTATTTATTTGGCCAATAATTAGTTGAACTTAGTCTTAATTGAGCTCGACGGAGGAAATTAGAACTGAATTAATCCAATTAACACCCTTAAATTGCTGATGTGACATAGGAGTAACAATTGACAAGTGAGGCTAATTATGAGTGGGCTTATTCCAACTAATTAATTAATTAGCGCTAAGGACACTTAGGCAAGCGATTAATTAAGCATGTTCGAATGAGATTGACATGAGATTTTGACCGGTTTAGCTCTAGGTTTATGCAATTAAGCTTGTTTAATTAACTATCATATCCAATTTCCATAAGTCCAACCTAAATTGTGCTTGATCCCCTAAACACCCCCTTAATTTGGTATCTCCATCCCTTTTTATTGCTTTCCTAGTTAAATCTTCTCTCTAAGCATCGATTCTTTATTTTGGGCCTTAAATAATTCCAATTTTGAGTATTCTTAATAATTAATTAGCTTTAAAAAGAATTTCCATATCTGCTTTCCTTGGGATTCGATACTTGGTACTCACATACCATTTTATTATTACTTCGATTACGTGCGCTTGCGTGGCAAACAACCGATCAAATTTACACAACAGGATAATCTTTGGACTTCCCTTTGTTTACACAATGGAATAATCTTTGGACTTCTCCTTGACTAACTTTCCATCTTAATTCGAGGAATTGTAATGAATTATTGAAAGCTTTGATTTTCCTCAGTTTGACAACATGACAATGATGATTTTGCCCCAGTTTGAGATTTTAATGCATGGCAGTAACCGCGACAAGGTTTCAGACGACTTTCTTAAACTTCTTCCTATTCGAACATCTCTCCAGTTAGCAAACATGTTTACTAAGGCTTTGGCATCTCTTATATTGAAGACTTTGATGGGCAAGTTGGGTATTTTAGATATCCATGTTCCAACTTGAGGGGGAGTATTAACGGATATGTTTAATTGTATAACAACTATTTTTAATCAGTTGTACATGGATAGTTAGATGGTTATTTTCATTTCTATATAGACAGAGGGATACTTGTGTATTAAGTGTATTAGATTCAGTCATTAATAAAATCTTTTCCTTCCCTCTATACACGTGTTAGTTTCCTTTTTTTTTTCCAGTTCAACGATTAAGGGGCTAGAAGATCGAACCTTCGACCTTGTAGAAGGTAATTGGTGTCTTTATCCACTAAGCTATGATGCTTGTCTTCTTTCTTTATATTTTTTATTTTTTAGTTCAAAGACGTTTGGAGATGGGGGATTACATGCCAATTATCGATGAGCTATGCTCACTTTGGCGTTGTTAGTTTTCATTTTGTACTACCGTT
This sequence comes from Trichosanthes truncata, assembly GCA_033996785.1. Taxonomy (NCBI): domain Eukaryota; kingdom Viridiplantae; phylum Streptophyta; class Magnoliopsida; order Cucurbitales; family Cucurbitaceae; genus Trichosanthes; species Trichosanthes truncata. Next base: position 25,839,636 of record JAWPNB010000004.1, on the reverse strand, counting down.
TTCAAGGTTTTAGTTTTGCCTCAATCAAGAAGCTTGTTTCAATTTAGTTCCTTTATTTTATGAAGTTTCAATTAGTCCCTAAATTTTTAAAGCTTCTATTTGGTCCTTACTATTTTGTTTAACCTCAAAATGTTCCATAAACTTTTTTTTACATGAAAATCTACCTATTTTACCTTATACTTTACTCAACTAGTGTCTAATACAATTATCTAGCACAACGACAAAAAAAAATGACATCAGCTCAATGTCACATAAATAGGAATCGTGACACGTATTATGGTTACACTTGTAACAACAATGACCATTTGTTAAACGCTCTTCTGAATATAACTCAATTGACCTATAAACCTCCTAAAAAATAATTTTCCAATTAAGCTAATTGCTTCAGTACTAAGAAAAAAAATTAAGTCAATGATTTAGGTAGAAATTCAATATGATTTAGCCTCTCTTTTCACATTTTACTAAAATGTGATAGTAAATAATTGTTGCTTTCTTATTTATCAAGTTTTACCATTCATTTATCTTGCAATCAGTTAATATAAGCATCTTAAATTCTAAGGAAGTTAAAAGAAGTTATGTATCGAAGATTTTGATTTTCTAGAGTTAGCCAATTCGAGATCATCTTTATTTCTACTATCTATTTCAATATGATTAAAGATAATTTTTTTTAAAAAAAGGAAAAAAAACAACAACGATTAAGCTTGTTTAAATGAAAACCATGAACATTTATAAGTGTGTTGTTTATTGGTCAAATATAATATAAGCTAATTTTATGGTTGATAGCTCTTAGAATGAGAGCCATTTAGGGTGTTTTAGTGAAGATTTTGTGGCTTAAAAACACTATCTTAGGTACTTTTATACTAAGAAGCCTCTTTGAATTGATGTTCTAGTAGTAAAGGAGTCCATGTTCATGTGAAAAGCACTTTTGAGCTTTTTAATGCATAATATTACTTAATTGTGCTATTTGTGACTTGTGTAGGCCATTGTTGAAGGTAAAAATGGCTAAGTATGAAAAATTCAACCTGCTATGCTAAAGCTTTGTTGTTGATAGAAGGTCAAGCTTGCTAGAGCAATTGTTGTGTTTTGATGAAGTATTAGCAAAGCTAGAGCATTTATTTGGGATCAGTTACACAAAAAGCACGTGGGAGTTATTTCATTAATTGACGTGGACAATTTATGACACCTGTACTGATTTAAACCAATGAGGGGCTGCCATTAGTCTTTAAATGTCCACTCAGCCCTGATTTCAAAGAAGGGGAGAGGTTTAAAGCCCTAGCTTGCCATTCTTGGAGGAGAGCTTGGAGATTAGACATTTGAGGGGGAGGATTTCGAGAAGAAGAAGAAGAACCCTTTTTGGGAGGTGATCCACTTCTGGAAAGGAGAGGAATCTGCCATAAAGAAGCTGCCCAACAACCCTTCCTTGTCATTTTTCATAGTTTTTACAATATTTCTTTATTTTTTAGCATTTTGATATTAAGGATAAGTTTTAGAATGTTATTTGAGACTTTTCTTACTGTTATGTTGTTGTCTTTTCTTTTAATTATGAACTAATCACCCCTTGGGTGAGGGATTAGGGGATTTATTGTTGATTCTTGCTGAATGAAATAGTAGACTTGCATATTCTTCACTCATATGCCTTGTGTGCTTAATTTTTAGCTTGGATTTGTCTGGCCAACTCATCTAGGCTGTGTTTATCTTGACTTTGGGAAGAGAAGGGATAAACTGAACGCATGGCATAGCATTAGTTCTGATTAGGAACATGCTCTAAGGTAATTGGGGACACTAGGGATGGTAACCCATCTAATATTTGTAGTTAAGGGCTTAATTTCAGAGGTTAATGGGAGTTAATCACTGATTCTTTCGAAATTCTAGAAAGAATCCACGAATTAGCCTGCATTGAGTGTTGAAGCATGATCTATGCTGTAGCATTTAGTTTAATGAAGCAAAATTTTACCCTTTAATCCTGATCTCTTTTTACAAAATTTGTTTAGACCCATTTTATTTACTGTTTTTCTGTTATTCCAGCATTCCAGCACCATTTTAATCTTGTTCCTTAGTTTCTTTAAATTTCATTGCACCAATTGATGTTGATTTCATGTTACCTAACTAAAATCAGCTTAAGCATTGCAAAAATCCACTTAACTAGTCCCTGAGGAGAATGATATAAAAATACTTATCACTTGCTGCATTAGGCTGTGTGTACTTGCACATGTAGGGTGTTTTCATTCTGAAATTGCATACACTCTTTTAAGCAACAATGGCTTAAAGCGGCTTGGGAGCAGGAGCCGCCAATCTTGTAACACAATTTTTGTAAAGCTTCATTGGATTAGGCTTTAACACTTCCAAATCAGGAAATGAGAACTAAAACTCAAAAGCTTCTACACAATGCTTGCCCATGGCTTTGACAAACACACAACAACTTAAATCAACTTCCTTCTTGCTTATGTTGAAGTAATATTTATAAAGTTCGACTTGACATTTATCACTCTTCATTTTCTATAAACACGATCTTAGATTTATCCATCTATCTTCATCTACCCATCCATCCCATATTGGTGACATGTAGTTGTCGTCTACCATTGAAGGTTGAACTAAGGCCAACGAATTTACTACCAATAAAAGAACCACCACTAGTACAACTCCAATTGTGTTAGTCTCTTTTGCCATTTGCTTGAATGAAAGTTGTTCTTTGTCTTCTTTTCTTTTTCCTTTGAAAGTTGATTGTGTTTTTCTAGATGTAGGTTTCAGGCTATTTATAGGTGTGAAAATATGAAAGAGTAAATAAAGAGAGAGAAAGTGAGTAACTTAGGTAACTTACATGTGTATTGATTAGTTGAGGGTTTTTTTTAAAGATTATATAGGTTATTTTATTGAATCTGCTTTAGTCAAATGAGAATTAAAAACCAAAATAGTTGAATGACCATAATATTTCAACATTAAAATTGTAACCTCCATTTTTATACGGTAAAACTATATTTGTTATTGAATAGAAAACAAGAAGAAGAAATGAAATTACGTTTTCTTTCTTTTTCTAATGGATTGACATTTTGTGGCATAAGGTTATTGTAAGTATGGTCCCCATCCTATATAGGCTAGTAACCAAACTAATCAGTCTAAAATCTTTAATTTTTTTCCTAGCATCAAACAACTGTTTTGTTCATGGCAGCATCCACCTCAACTCTCACAGAGTGGATTAAATACCCAAAATAAAGTATCCTTTCACAAGTCCAAACTATCTTGAAAGAATGCCAAAGAAAAGCCTTCCAATTCAAGAGCCTTACCCATCACATCTAAACACCGTTGCCTTTTTTTTTAATTGGCTCCTTTTCTTTTCTACTTTGCTTCCTTCACTTTGTTTCTTTGTTTTGTTTATTCCAGCTGGCGTATTTGTCCTCATGTGTACTACCGATTTTATGAATATGCTACAACATTCCATTCTCTACTACAGTCTTTTTTTAGAGGAAAAACGAATATCATTTTGGGTAAAATATACGTTTGGTCTCTACTTAGATGTCTATTTGGTCCTTGAAGTTTCAAAATGTACACTTTAGTCCCTGAGAATTAAAAAATGGTTCGAAATAGTCTCTAACCATTAGTTGACCTAACGAAATGTTGACGTGATAGTTATATTGGTGGTTGGGCTCTAATAATGTGGCAAATTTAACTTAAGTGGAAAAAATAAATGACTTAAAGCATATTTTAGCTATGTATTTCCATCTTTTATATTAAAGCATATTTTCATCTCCATGTGAGTCTTAGTTGTCTGTTTGGGTGTCTTTATTTCTTTAGCAACTTTTTAGATTAGTCATCCATCAAGAAGCATAAACTCATTTCTAATACCTTCAAGGCTAGGGTGAGTGGAAAGACTAAACAGAGTGAGGGAATAATATTCCATATCCACCTTAGACATAAGGGGACCTCTCACAGAGAACAAAATTAGTTTGAGGCTTCATTTTTGTAAAGTTTTTCGGTATAGACATATATTTAGGGGGCATTACAGTTTTCAAAGAAGCAGATCGACAGAGTGTAGCCTACTTGAGTGAAACCTGCCTTCTTCCAATTCTCATTTGGGGATTAAAAGTTGTTTTAGTATAAAGCAGTACTTTTCTTTTGTGTGAATTTCTGTTGTTACCTGTCCTTAGTACGCTTTCTTAATTTTTCTGTCATTTACATTTACCGCATTTCACCAACATCAAGATATTTTTATCATATTTCTAGTGTAAAGACCCACCTTAGATCGCTTCTTAAAGCTTGCATAGTCATGTAAAGGAAAGTTTTAAAACAAAACAAAACTTCATGCTAATACAACCAGAAAACAAATTTCAACTTGGGATCCCATTTTAATAAATAAAAACTTAAAACCACATCTCCAAATACTTTTATTGCAAGACCAGAGCTTCACAACAAAAATAAACTAGAAGCGAAAAAAAACTAAACAAAACGAAGAATCCAAACAACCAGAACAGCTTTACAATCCTAGGGAAACAGGGAGACAGTTCTCCATAGTCTAGCCAAGCCAATGCCTCGTGCCACACGTCTTCAGAATCTACTGGCCACCTTAAAGGAAAACAAAGTAGCATTGAATGAGTATAAAAAAATATTCAGTAAGTAGCCCATTTAAATCCACGGTTCACTATCTACCTCAAAGACGTTCAACTCATGATCTTACTTTAGTTCTACACTCTCTCAGCTAAGTGACCACCTAACCTTCTCCACCTACGGTATAGTCTCATTACTAAAACCCTAGAGCCATACTTCTAATCCGTGGGCTTCATCCCCACTGCAAGCATACAACATGAGAGTCCACGACCCTCAAGCCACACTGGCCAGCATCTATCACTCAGTGGCCTTCACCCCTAGCATACAGCAAAAGAGTCCACGACCCTCGAGCCACATTGACCAGCACCTGCAATGAAGGACACTCCATTCATGCCATCACAAAACAGGGTACACAACCCCTCATTTATCATATCACATAATCATCAAGGCAAGCATGCCCCAGGTGGGGTGGTAGGTGTCACTAGCCTAACGGTCCTAAGTTATTCCCTAACCCTACCAAGGTTCTCAAGACTTTACAACATCACAACCACATCAACCCGAAGGTCAGGGTAATTAGGGTCTCAGGATTAACTTTCCATTCACACCAATCAAAGCTAACCACGAATTCAAGCACAACATAGGAGTTTCAAACATAAAGCCAGTCAAGGTTATACACATGCTAAACCATTTAGCTCACAAATTTCAGCCCCTAAATCCACCTTCCACATTCTCAAGTAACTATCAACTTAAGATGCAAATCAAAACTAACCGCCCAGTCATACATGCTCAATAACAAAAATTTTAGGCATTTTACATAAATTTGCATTCATTTCCAACCTGGTCCATGCTTAAAATAATAACCAAAAAGGGGCTTAATCCAAAAGCTACTTACCTCAGACAGAATAATTATTATTATTCTAGGTAGCGAAAGTCTTCTCCAAACTCTGGCCTCCTGCTTACCCTTCAATAATCCATAAAGAATAAGAGTTATAAGTTAAGACCAAATTCCTTGTAATTTCTTAATCCAGCCTCCAGTTAATCCAATTTTGTTTAACCTTTACTGTGCCAGCACTTTATTTTAATTTTGTTGAGCCTTAAGTTCACAGTCCTGTTCGATAGTCCAAAAAAAAAAGTCTTAAAAAGTCTCATAATTGTCTCCAAATGCAATGGGTGTCCTGTAAAATTTGTCCAATGGCTTGAGGTCATTTTAAAAGGCAAATCAATCCCTTTTATTTCCTTAGACCAATTTTAATTTAGTACAGAACGCTCACCCAAACGAAATGAAACTGGGAGGTGGCTGTACAGTACCAAATATGGGCTGGAATTTTATCGAATTAACTCAAATTCGACAATTTGTCCCCCAATAGCAATGGGTATCCTGAAATTTAATTTTCCCAACCAAAAAATAGCTCATCGATCAAATAAATCTCAAAATTCTTAATCCGAAAATCAGATTAGTAACCAAAGTTACCCAAATCAGAACACGATCGGGAGCTTCGCTGTTCAGGTTTTGAAACGCCGATCAGGAGGAGGCACCGCGGCTGAGCGTGGCAGCGGCGATTGGTTAGGAGACGTCTGGTGAAGCTGTTTCTACGTGTGACTACGAGCAGTGACTTATGGCGGTTGTAGAGCGGAGCACGAAGTAGCTGCCGACAACTCGAGTGCTTGACGATGTGCACAACGGTAGAGCTGTGTGGGGCAAAATTGTGCAGCTTAGCGGCGGAGGGTGAGGCCGATCTGCAGGTTGGAGTTCCGGCGATGGATGGGTGTTCGGTGAAGAAGAAAGGAAAATGGAGAGAGAGAGAGAGAGAGAGAGAGAGAGATGAGTGTTGATTAAGAAAAAAGAGAGAAATTGGGGGTTTGATTTTGGGAATAAAAAAAATAATAATAAAAAGAGAAGAGATTGGCCAAGAAGAGCGGAAAATCGAGAGAGAAGGGGAGAGAATCAAGGAAGGTGGATTTGACTTTCCCAAAAAAATGCCATCATCCATAATTTTCCTTCTTTTTTTTTTTCAAACCCTCTTTTCAAACTTCAACCATCACTACCCATTCCCATTTTTTCCTTAACAAAATCCAATCAACATAAAACCAACTCCAAAATCATCATACCACAAAACCATACAACCATTAATTTTAATTAGTACAAAATAAAATAAAACAAAATGATGGGTGTTACAACTAGTTACACCTTCTTGTGAATTTTTCACTGCAAATTCATTTAATTTTTTAACATTTTTCCTGTGGAGACGATCCTGGAGTACTCTCCTAGTATTACTTGCCAAAGAGAGTGTATACTTGCACTAGCTCTTTGGATAGTGGTTGTTTGTGGATTCAACATTTTACAGATAATATTTTGTGGATAGCACAAATCTTTCACTGTTTTATCGTTTAGACACATTTTCACACTACCACAATACACACACACAACCAGAACCAAACAACATGTATGCGAGTGAGTTAGAGAAAATCTTTTTGAAATATGAGGGCGATGATGAGAACAAGGTGAAATTGCTATAATATACCTTATAGAATAAACTATGTTGGGGAAAGATGAAAAATTAAAAATAGACACTAAGCTATTGGGGATCATTGATGATAGGGCTATCTTCAATGATTATGATTGAGCCACCTTTTTTTTCGAACGTACATTATGGAGGCTAGAAAAAGCATTGAGCAATTCAAAAGGGAAGAATAAATGCACCATGGAAAGATATAGTATAATGGGATAGTACATTCAGTATTCTACATAATTTTTGTATGTTTAACTTCCATAAATGAATTGCTTTTGTTATGCATCATAGGTATGGTCATCTGATTTTGTATCAACCATTAATGGTTGCGTTGCAAAGAAATTAAATGATAATGCTATCCCTTGCATGCTACAGTGGTTTTGCTCACAATCCCCTCATCTAACATTATACATAGTCAAGTGTTTGACTTAAAAGAAAGTATATAGTATAGCACTAAAGTTAGTGGGACTTATAATATGTGATCTAGAGCATACCATATACCTAACATTGTTTCCCACTTACCCTAGAGGAGGTGAAATATATATCGTAAACCTAGACTCTCTAGATGACCCTCAAACACTTTAGCCTGGAGAGCCTTTGTAAACAGATCAGCACAGTTGTCTGTAGAAACTATCTTCGTGACAATCACATCTCCTCTTTGCACAATCTCTCTAATAAGATAATATTTTCTCTCTATATGCTTCCCTTTTTTGTGGCTGCTAGGTTATTTGAAATTTGCCACAACACCACTATTATCACAATAAAGTGTGATGGGCTTATCCATGCTCGGAACTACTTCCAAATCAGTTAAGAACTTTCTTAGCCATACAGCTTCTTTTGCTGCTTCACAAGCAGCTACGTACTCAACTTTCATGGTAAGGTCTACAACACATCTTTGTTTGATGCTTCTCCATACTATTGCTCCTCTACATAGGGTGAACACTGATCCTGTTGTATATTTCTTTGAATTCTTATCAGTTTGGAAACCAGAGTTAGTATATCCTGTAAGGATCAAATCCTTAGCTCTCAACACAAGCATATAATTCCTCGTTCTTCGTAGATACTTGAGGATTGTTTTGACTGCAATCCAGTGATCATGTCCTGGATTTGACTGATATCTACTGATAATCCCTACTATATAACATATATCAGGTCTTGTACACAACATGGCATACATCAAACTGAAGGGAATAATCGAATTAAACCCACAGCGGAAGCATAGGAATCGCCTTTGATTTATTTAGAATTAAACTAAAATACAAGGGTTAAGTAATAAATACCTTGAAAATAATATTATGGAGAATATTTTGGAGGATCTTTATCTCTTCCACAAAGTCTTCCTGGTTATGACTCAAACACAGGACCAAGGCTTGTGGGAGCCTCTTGAAAGAAAATCCCCAAGGGATTGGAGAGAAAGAGGTCTAGAGAGAATTCTCTAATTCTCTCTATTAAGGAGATGTGTGTTGTGAAGAATGCCCAATGGCTACCCCTAGGGTCCTATTTATAGTGGTCTATGGAAGATAATTAAATAATATATTTTAATATATAATATATTAAAATATATTTATCTAACCAATTTGAATCTTATTCAAACCTTTAAAATTTTCCTACGATATCTATTTCCTAATTTGAATCCAATTCAAATTTAATAAATATCTTTTCTTTAATGTATCTAATATACATTAATTATTTTAATATTCAATGTATCAAATACAATAAATATATTTTCCTCTTTTATATTTATATATATTAAACATTAATTTGAACACTTCAAATTTAAATATTAATTTGAACATTTCAAATTTTTCTTTCAACTAAATTGATCTTTTAGTGTTACTATGAGCTAGCAAGGGGACCTTATGAACCTACAGTTTATAAGCTCCAATGATACAAAATTAATTAATTAAACTCTTTAATTAATCAATTTTCATTTATTAACTCTAGGGTCACTCCACTATAGATCTAGAGTTGCACTCTTATGCACTGTAGGACAAATTGTGTCCATAGATATAATCATTACATGCAAGTCGATCCTTAACGAGTTGTTCGTAATTACAGCTGGGTCAAAAGTCCGTTTTACCCCTATAATTACATTTTGCACCTTAAGTACTACTGATCCTCTAATGAACAATCTGTTTATAATCTAATTATAAACTAAGTCCCTCTCGGGCCAATGAGAGGATGGGGCCCCATTGTTCAAGTCCCGAAAGCAGCACTTAAGGGAACTACTCATCTACTTACCCTTTATGGGAATGAGTGAATTCCATCTTGTGAGATTATGTTCTCATCTCCCTATTTGGTCAAGTCCCCAAAATGGTAGACATATTGAGTCGGCTATAAAAGCCACTCTCACCCATGTAAATCAAAGGACAAGCCCTCACAAGCAGGAGTTCATAACTCACTCAGGATTAAGATCGAGTCGCATATGATTATCCTGATGAAATATTAATCTTCTCAATTAACGGATTTACAAAGAGAGATTAAATATTTCGTGGTCCAGTCTTATACAAACTCATTGTATAAGATACCCCCACTCACATGTCTCAACATGAATGATTTGGATCAAATCATTTGTAACTATTACAAAGTGGGTCGTATCAATAGTGTTACCAGGATAAGGCACCCAACCTTATCCACATACTATGACTCTTTAGGTTATTTCTTGAACACGATCCGCTGTATGTCAACCACATACTGTTCAAGATTACACTAATAACCTTGGATTTTTCATATAATGGATAATATTATATTACAAATAAAATAATCAAAATTATTATTAATTATTAAATAAATAATTAATTACGAGGCTTTAAGGCATAAATCCCAACACAAACTGCCTACAATTGAGGCATAGGGAACCCGGCTCATATCCTCAACTTCTTGATGTGTCTTAGGACACTGTTCCTTAGACAATGTAATTCCATGCCTGAAAGGTAAATTACCTTTCTTGAAATTTTGCATCGAATACTTGACAAGAATCTTGTCAATATAAGATACATGAGACAAGGCTAATGTTTTGTTCTTACGATCTTTTATAATTTGGATTCCTAGAACAAACTGTGCTTCTTCCAAATCTTTCATTTGGAATTAGTTAGCTAACCAACTTTTAATGTCAGTAAGAAAGCCTACATCATTCCCAATGAGTAGGATATCATCCATATATAGGACGATAAAAGCTATTATTTTCTTGATGATTTTCTTGTATACACAATGTTCATCAACATTTTGCTCAAAGCCATATGATTTGATTACATTGTCAAATCTAATATTCCAAGATCTTAATGCTTGTTTTAATCCATAAATGGATATTTTAAGCTTGTAAACCTTTTGCTCTTGACCTTGGTTTACAAACCCCTATGGTTGATTCATGTAGATGCTCTCTTCAAGATTTCCATTTAGAAAAGCAGTCTTAGCATCCATTTGCCATATTTCATAGTCAAAATATGTGGCAATAGATAAGAGAATGCCAATAGACTTCAATATGGCAAGAGGAGAGAAAGTGTCCTCATAGTCCACTCCTCCCTTTAAGTATAACCTTTTGCCACCAGTCTTGCTTTAAAGGTCTGTACCTTTCCATCTACTCCTCGTTTCCTCGTGTAGATCCATTTGTAACCTATAGGTTTTACCCCATCAGGAGAATCTATAGGTTCCCAAACTGAATTTGAGTACATCGACTCCATTTCGAGGTTCATGACTTTAATCCATTCATCCTTGTCAACATCATTCATTACTCCTATAATGATATTCCTTTTTATCTTAGAAACCAAATACACATTTTCTAAAAGTAAATAAAAACTATTGAAAAATAATTTAACGCTTCCAACGACTATTGTTGACACGACCTCCCCGGTGCCTACTCTCATGATCATTTCTCCCTCCTCTAATTGCTCCCACGAGTCATTTTCCTGAAAAGAAGAACAAACATGATTAGTGGCTCCCGAATCAATTATTCAGGTAGATTTAGCATCTTCCACTAAGTAGGATTCAAGGACAAGTAAATCATATTTACCTTCTTTTGACTTCTTCTTTTCGTCTAGGTATTTAGGGCAGTTTCTCTTCTAGTGCCCATCTTCATTGCAGTGGAAACATTTTCCTTTTGCAGGTTTGTTTACCTTTTTTCCTTTTGAAGCAGCTTTTGTTTTATTCATCTCCTCACTGGGTTTTCTCTTCCAATTCTTAGTTCCAAAAGTTGAAGCTTTGGACTTAGTTCTAGAGGTCGAACCTCTAGATTTGAACTTGCTAGAAGTGGCAACATTTACCTCTCCACTTTTTCCTTTGTTTTTCATTAAGGACTCAAAAGTTTGCAATTCATTTAGAAGAGTTGTGAGATTGTAAGTAATTTTGTTCATAACAGCATTACTTTGGAATTGAAGAAAACTCTTGGGAAGAGTTTTCAAAATAAAACTGACTTGGCTGGATTCATCAATAATAGTTCCATTCATTTCAACAACATTAAAGTGGACCTTTTTGTCGAGAACATGTTACCGCATAGACGACCCTTCTTTCATGTGCGCGTTATGAATGAACTTGAGAGCATCATGCTTAATTTGATTGGTAGGTTGTCCAAACATTCCATGCAATGACTCCATTATCTCATATGTTGTCGTTATGCTCTCCAGCTTTTTGGCCAAAACATCAGTTATGCTAGCCAAAATATAAACTCTTGCCTTTTCATTGGCCGTGATCCAACGATCATATGCTTCACAAACATTTCGTGCAGCATTAGCACGGGTTCTTGAGGACATTCCTAAGTCATAATGAATTTTATATCATCCACAACCAGTATAGTGTTGATATTATTTTTCCAAGTTGTATAATTTCACCAGTCAATTTTTCGACAACCAGAATGGAGATTAAAGAGCTAGACATTTTGCTGGAAAAATAAAAAATAATAATAATTAGGAAACATGCAAACATTATCCAATCAATTTTAGCATAGAAATCAAACATTTTGTTAAACCCTAAAATTGTTTCTAAGCTATGGTAATTTAGTGATTTAGAACAAGTGTCGTCGTAGGGTAGGTCAAATATTCCTTCACTAAATTGAGACAATCTCAACCAAACATTATACCAGAATAACTCTTATTCCTATAAGATTCAGTTACCATTAATTTGGTCAAGGACATTATTAATTAATTAGTCCTTTGCAAGTGTGACCCATCATTTCAAATCCTATAATTTTATCTCAACAAGTGTCGTCGTAGGGTAGGTCAAGTATTTGTACAAAATTACAATCATATCCTTCTCAGGAGATTTACCGTGATATTGACCCATGCAAACACCTTTCGTAGGGGGACGGTCCAAAAGTCGCCACGAGGCCCCACATGGATCTCACGTTATAAATCAATGATGGAGACCGTAGGATGTGTTGTCACATATCCTTCTCCCACTTACTATTTTGAAATAGGAGTTTCTCTTACTTAGACAAATTAGGCTAATCTCATTTGTCTATGTTCCCAATCTATCCTCCATAACCCTTATGTTGATTGGATTGATTTTAATGTGAATTACCAAGTTTATTAAACTTTAAAAGAAACTAATCACATTATGAACGTATTTAAATAAATTTTGACTAATTCAACTCCCAGGTCGGTTCCTAGTTAGAGGCGTTCCCTTCGGTCAACTTAAATACCCCAGTCTAGACAGAACCTTCCATAGTCAGAGTTCCCTTATAGTCAATTTTTATTTCAAAAATCATTAATCTTTAATTAACTTATTAATAACTAGATTAATGAACTTAAGTGAATTAATAAATGTTTTAATCCTATTAAAAACTAACTCGCTTGGATAATCTTAAATAATTACCATTTTAAACCTTTTTAAAACAAAAATTAAAAGATTATCCTAAATTCTAATCTTATTAGAAAAAGAAGATCAAGTAAATTATTTTAAACAATTATCAAGAATATCTTTAATAAAAAGAAACTCTAATCTCATTAGGAAAACATGCATTCTAATTAAGAAAGCAAATATCCTAATTTTAATTTTCCAATCAAAATTCAAATATAACAATTATAGTCAAAGATATGGAAAATATAAACTAATTAGGAAAATAACTTCAAAATTTTTAAATATAACAATTGTATTCAAAAATAAGATAAGATGCATTATCATGCTTAACCTATGGTGGGATTTTAAATCTAAATGACATTCTTTATGCAACAATCAAATAATTGAAAACATACATCTCATGTATAATTAAATTAAAATTAGCAAAATTGACTAGCATATTTGGCATATCCTAAGAAATTGAAAACAATTTAAATTACAATAATTTAAATCCAAGACATATTTTGGTTTTCAAAATCTTTTCTTTCTTGGATCCATCAAATTTAGGGTTATAACGATTATATTCAATTATATTTTGAATATAACAATTATATTCAAAATATAACCCTAAATTTTTCTTCCTCCTTTAATCATGTACCAGCCGCTACTGCAATTTTCACCAACTTCGTGCCAAACCGCCAGCAAACTTCTTCAATAGATGAGTTCCTCGTGCGACAACACCAAGTGATACAAAATTTCTTTGAAATTCACCACTTCGTTTGTATTCATGTTGCCGCAAATATGTTGACCGGTGAATGTAGATTTCAAGAAAACACTTACATGTACTTTTGGTGTGAATAACTTCATATATATAATAATAATATACACATGAACTATCAAGCTCCTTCGTTCATTCACCTCTTCATTCACTTATCTCTTAAACATATCAATATGAAGCTTATTTCATCACATGTTGCATCGCCAGAAGATGAAAATCACAAGATGACAAAAGTTTCCATCACTAAAATTGATGTTCTCCTCGAGCATTCATGTTGAGGAATGAAACTTGTGAATTCCATGGGTTCGCAAAACAAGTTCTTTTGGTACTTGAAATAAAATTACACAAAAACCTAACCCTTATGGGTTTTACAATTGATCTAATCAAAAGTGTTAAATCTAATGCCAAATAACCTAAATAGTCAATTTGCGAACCACCACATATATCACATATATGATAAATTAAAATACCCACCATGAATAATTTTGATTCTAAATAAAACTCAAAAAAAATTGGCTCTGATACCAAATGAAGGGAATAATCTAATTAAACTTTAGCTGAAGCATAGGAATCAGTTTGAGTTTATTTAGAAAAAAATAATAATATTAGGGTTAAGCATAAACATACCTTGAATAAAAGAAGTTCTTCTAAATTTGGTCTTTTCCACAAAATTGGATAATGTTATACACAATGTAAAATAATAAATTATTTTATTAATAAAGGAGAAAATGTTTAATTACAAAAAACAAGCTTTAGGACATAAATCCTAACAATCTTCCACTTGCACTAAAGCTAGTGGGACTTATAATATGTGATCTAGGCATACCATATACCTAACACTTTTGACCAAATATATTTTATTCATGTATGATTTTTGGCTATTATATTCAACTTCGAAACATTTGTATTTAAGTTCTAAACATAATTGCTGCTAGAAATATATTTGTTACATAAAGTTCAAAACCTTTATTACCTTCAACATGTAAATCCCTAGGTGAGATCAAACCCTTGTTCCTAGGTTCAAATGTGATGTACAGGGGGACTTCAACTATATTTTCATCCAGAAGATAGAAATTCAAATCACAATCATTACTTATCTTAAATGGAGAAGTTTGATTTTTAGATTTTATCTCATGTATGCATTTCTTTTTTATATCAAACTCTTTAGGGTCTGTGAGGGCATATAGTTCAACTACTAAATCTGTGTGCATGATTTCTTTACTTACAACAATACCTTTCAAAAACCCTATTCATATTTTTTTTGTTTGTCATCCCATACTTCACCATAATGAACTAATTAAAACACGAACATGAGTCATCCTTAAATTATCACAAGATTTATAATTCATACCAAAAGAAAAAGAGTCGACTGGTTGACTATGCAAGACATTTATAATTAAACATGCCAAAATATCAATAATAGAAGTACAATAAGTAATGACTTGACTTTTTCTTAACCTTAAACTTTCTAAGGCCATTACTATATGCATGTCTTCGACATTTATAAAACTTGGAAATTTGTTCAAAGTTAAAAATAACGTAACCTCCATGAAATAAAATTTTATAAAGAAAATAGCTAAAACCTTTCGTTTTGAGAATCCATAGAAAACATTGTAAAACATAAAATAAAATAACATTTGATATACAATAGAGTTTAAAAGAAAACTTGAAAACTAATAATAATTAATAAAAGCTCATTCTAATGCAGAAGCAAAACCCATGCCATAGATGACATTGCCTTGTACTTCGTTGTTATTATCTAAGAAAAACTGTTAGGGGAGGGGAGAGGGGGGAGGGCAGTGAGTATTGTGAATACCCAATAAGTAGCTCTACTATCAAGGTTAGAGTTGCATACGCACACATACATTGTGACGCCCGAGATACTAAATCGGGACCTACGCTTGGCTTAAAATAAATTGGCAAGAGAATGGCATAGTGCAGTCGGGTCGCAATTTCTTTTGAACCAAAAATATAAGTATGCTTGTTGGTTTAAGTTTGGGGTTTGGAAATGATTAAGAAGTTTAGTGGAGGGTAGGTTGGCTTTTTGCTTGATGTATAATGAAAAATAAATAAAAGTAAATAAACGAAAAGGAAAAAAATATACCTACCCTTACTTCTTCCTCTTCTTCGTGACTTCAACGCAAAATAGAGGGGACTTTTCTCTTCTTCTCTCGATCGATGGGTGCTTGCAAGGGGAGGGTCATGCCGATGAGTCACCGGTGGGGAGCATGCGACGCGACGGTTTCGGTGAGGCACAATTTCTCCCTCTCCCTTTCGTTGTTTTTACCTTTTGTTTCTTTTCTCTCTCTCATGACGTTCGTTCGCGCATAGCAGGGGTGGCTCCGTTTGGCGATCGACCTCGTTCTGGCAAGCAGCCAACGAGTGGTGGCGGTTTGAAGAGATAGCAGGGATCGAGCTTGAGCGATAGGTTTTTGGTGATTTTTTCCCTCTGTTCAAGATTTCCTCTCTTGTTTTCTCCCCCTCCCTTTCCGCAATCTCTCTCTCTCTCTCTCTCTCTCTCTCTCTCTCGTTCTCTCTCTCTCATCCGGTCAAATGGCAGTGAAGGTGGGCTGATTAGAGTGGCAGTGGCGGTGGAACTCGCGAAAGGAGTTAGCCTTATAGTTTTCAACAACTTTTTGCATGGGCAGCAGCTGTAGAGGCCGTTTGTGGGGATTTTGGAGCTCGTGTCAGCGTGGACAATTTACCATTAACTACAGGTGATGGCACACTTTGTGAGCTATTTTTTGTAGTTTAACTATTGTTATTTTTTATATTTTATTGGATATTTTCACGCCGTATCTGTTTATTTTGCAGGTATTAAGCATTTGAAAGAGGAATCAGAGATGAAGGCAACTACAGGGAAAAAATGAGGCAAATCGAGCAAGAATTGGAAAGCTAAGGAAAAGGAAGAAGAAAATGCATCATTAGGACTCGAGGGGGTAGCGTTGAGACGTTGTCTAGCGACGTCTCAACGCTGCCATGATGCAGCCAAGCATGCTGTGAGGACAGCGTTGAGACGTTGTCCACAGCGTCTCAACGCTGAAGGTGACCGCACGCTTATTTTTTCGTCCGTAGCGTTGAGACGCTGTCCACAGTGTCTCAACACTACCCAAATTTCTTTAATTAATTCACGTATTAGGGTACAACGTCTCAAAGCTGATAAATATCAGATTTTGATGCGATTTGGAGGAGGCCAATGGGGAGAGACTTAGCTATTTTCGAAAATTGAGTTTGAGGGATGGGAGAAGAGACTCTTTGGAGCACAATGAGGAGTTTTAACGCTCGTGATCGGGATTTTGCGACGGGAATGGAGCTTCAGACGACACATTAGTTCTTTCTCGTTCCCTTTTTCTTAATATTTTTGTTATGGCTTTGTATGCAAGTTTAAGAATGTTATATGACTATGAGTAGCTAAATTTATTTTCTTAGGGCTAGATGGAACCGTTAGGCCAAATGATTTGTTGATGTGAATGGTTTGAACTATTGTACTTTTTGTGTATTCGTGCAATTGTTTCATTAATGCTTATGAACTCTTAATCAAAGTTTATTTGTCTTGATTGATCTGAATTTATGCTTGAAAGAGAATAATTTAGATTTAACCCCGATTGCACGACTAGTAGTTATTGTAGCATGAAAGTGACTAAAATTCTACTAGAAATCATTAAAGGAATTGTTCTTAATGTTGTGCATGTTTATTAAAGGCTAGACAGTTATGTTAGTCTTATAATTCGTGCATGAGATTCAATTGTCTTGATAGGGCCAATTGTTATTTGAATTTCTTGATTTATGGCATGAAAATACATTAGTTTATCATCCCTTCGATTAAATTGTTAGCTTGATAGGTGAAGTCTAGTCCCTAAGATACTATTTCTCCTAATTGTCTCAATTTTATCTCGTTTTAGTTTTATACATTTTCACTTATCATTTGATTTTTATCTCTAAATAAAATTGGATGGTTAAATTTGTTATAATTAATTGAATTAAATAACTCAATCCTGAGGACGAAACTCGTACTTGATTTCACTATATTAAAACTTGACCCGTGCACTTGCGGGTTTGCAATTTTATGTAACAGCGGGTAAGTGATTCGACATTAGCATATGTTGAAATGAGGGCTTAACCATCAATTTTGACACTATTTAGATAGTTTCGGGCTGACCCATGGCTTATCAGACTCAATTTTAGGTTGATCATTATGGTTGGAGGCTGAATCAGCATGGGTATGCATTCTAAGCATCGATCCGATGGTGCTAGTTACGGTGTAGGTATGTTTGAAGCCTAGAGTCCGTTTAAACTATCACTTGAAATCGGGCTAGCTAGAGTAAGATAGAATATTGCTCTGTTGGACCGGGTTATATGTAGGTTGATGCAATTGCACAAGCTAGAAGGCGGCGTTGGGTGTGGTGTTCGCATAGTTATTTTCTCTAGTACTTTGGCAGTAAGTTTCTAACTCCAAAGAAAAAACAAACTTGTGTGTGAAGCTTTTGTGAAAAAGAAAAGGGCGAAGTTGAACTAAATACTAATGCCTAGCCTTGGATTGTCTACTTTGGTTTAGGAGGAGCTAGTGTCTTTCTGGCGGGATAAGAAATTGTTTGATCGTGCGTCAGCCTTGAAGGTAAGTAGCCTAATTGGATAACTCTTTAATGCTTTGAATACGAAATTCTTTGGTCATGTGTTACTTGTGTGATTGTTTGGTGATGAGTATGTACTCGCAAGTAAACACTCCGGCATGTTGGTCATCACATGGCATGCCTAGGTAACTCCTCAAGTATAAAGGTCACACTTTTTTACTTTGGCTTGAGGTTTAAAGGGGCCCCACGACCGCTTTGATTAGTTAAGCAATATTCGTGACTTTTAGAGTGACATTTACAGGGGGGTGGCTCAATCTTGTGATATGTTCTAGTAAACGTTGTTGGGTTTTATGTCCTAAAACTCGTGGTTTGTAAACTGAATGTATATTCTATTTTGCAATAAAGATGTTATTGAGGTTTATTCAGTAAAGGTGTTATTGAATAAAGTGAATTGCATCCTTTTAACCCAAATCCAATAAATTAAGAACCCTTGGCTATAGTATGTATACTTGAACTTCATGTGACTAAGCCTTGTAACAGTATGAGAGATAAGAATTTGAATTGTTCGAATTCGTTTTTGGGAGTAAACGTTAATTATATGCGATATACTTAACGTATCATAGTTTAATTATGAATTAAACTATAAGGAAGAGAGATGGACATATTTAAAATGATTTAAATATGGGTTCGGTCTAATACATGAATAGAGATTCAAGTTCGAGAGGTCGGTTTTGAGATCGGGATTTGATCCAGTTATTTAATTAATATTTGATATTAAATTAATTAATTAATTAATTAATAATCAATTTTGTTTAAAATTAATTTAGAATTAATTTTAAATTACAAAATTGAATTTCAAAATGGGAAAAGTTGAAGTTTTGGTGATTGTATGACTAACCTCTCTCAAACTCAAAATTCACCAAAATTGGACACCTCTTTGATGACTAACCTCCTTGCTTATGTGTTGTCATGTTTAGCAAGCTTGATGAAGCTTGTTAATGGCTTTAAATGAAACACAAGGGATTTGTAGATTTTGAGAAAAATTGCTGCAGTTTTTTTTATACAGACCTTTGCCATCTCTCTCTAAAAATTCTCTCAAACTAGGATCCCACAATCCGTTCCAAGGCCTATAGATAGTAGGGAAGACACTAGAGGTGGTCCACGAAGTGTTCGTGCTTAGAAATTTGTAACGGGTTTGGAGAATTTGAGTTTCAAAAGTGAGTTTTCGTATACTCTATTTTTCGATTTTTGAGCATGCTGTTTGTTTGATTAAATTGATGTAATTAGAGTGCTTAAGATCCAAAATTGCTTTCGCTTTTGTGATATTATCTCTTTCAAACGGTTGGTTTGGAGCAACCTTTAGAGCGTGGTTACGGAGAAAGTGTTGGAATGCATGTGTGTGAGTAGGATAGTGTCAGCCCTAATATGTATGAACATGTGGATAGTAGATTTAAAAGGAACGAGCTTCTTTGTTTGGACTATTTGAGATGCTTGGCTGGCTGTGGAATTCCGAACGAGTGAGCTTTTGGACTAGGTGATTAGGTAGTGTTTGCTTGGGATGTTTGAAAGTATGTTTGAGTACAGGGCATCTGGAATGCTTGAACGGTTGGCGAAGGGGGCATCTTCTCTCAAGGTTGGATGTGTTGACTACGTGCAGAATGCTTGGCTCGTTGGGTTGATTGGTTGGTGATTTAAACTCATTAACAGTGTACAAAGTTTCGAGCCATTATTTTTTATTCTTGTGTTGGAATGGTTCAGGACGACTTGTTACACTTACCAGATGGTAGTAGGGCTTGAGCATGAATGGGAAAATTAATGACCTCTAGGGTTTCTAGAGTGCTTAGGGGCGAATCCCCATTGTGATTAGCGTGAGGGTTGCTTTCCTTCACCGAGTTATGTTAGCTTAAAGGCAATCCCCATTGTGATTAGCGTGAGGGTTGCTTTTCTTCATTGAGTTGTGTTAGCTTAGGGGCGAATCCCTATTTTGATTAGCAAGAGGGTTATTTTCCTTCATTGAGTTGAGCTAGCTTAGGGGTGAATCGCCACCGTTTTGGCCATGAGGGTTGCGTTCCTTCATTGTGCTGTGCTTGTTTAGGGGAAGTCGGCACCCCGTTTGCAAGTCGCATGAATCATTGTTTTGGCACTACAAGGGAGTGGATGGGATAGGTGAGTGAGTAACTTATAGTTGAGTCCATTGTGTTGTAAGAGGAATTGGCATAACCAAACCGAATTACTTGTTGTGTGTTTCGAAGCTTTGGATTCCTAGGTAGGCTGCTTACTGAGTATATTTATACTCACTCTTGCTACTCTGTTTTATGTCTTTTGTAGATGGTGCACGACCACGAGGCTGGTGACAAAGGCAAGGACTTGACGAGGCTATGGAGACACAACGAAGTTCTGTTCTTATGTGTGGTGTCTAGTTTTGTAACTTTGTTTTTTATTGTGTGGTTGGCCTGTAATTCCTAAATTCGTAGTGTCTCTTGTTTTCATGTGTTTAATGGAATTTCTTAGTTTGAATGTTTGTTGGTTGAACTCAACATGTGATTTGTAGTTTGGTGGATGCTGAGTAGTTTTTCTGAAATATAGAAGTGTGCATATTCCTTCTAGGTCCTTGTAAAATTTTAGTTTTCTCATAGTTACGCCGTCATGCTGCCAAAATTTCAGGCATGAGTGGGGTAACTCAGTTGTGCTCCCGCTTAAGGTTGTTCAGTTTTTAGGGTCGTTACATACATGATTCAAAATTTCATAAAACATGTGGGACCTAAAACTTTATATTATTAAAATTTTCTTTTTTGCCATATTGTCAAATGTGACCATATCACCACGAAATCTTAATTGTGACCATATCATCACCGTACCCATAGTCTTGACCATATCGCC
Organism: Trichosanthes truncata; assembly: GCA_033996785.1. Taxonomy (NCBI): domain Eukaryota; kingdom Viridiplantae; phylum Streptophyta; class Magnoliopsida; order Cucurbitales; family Cucurbitaceae; genus Trichosanthes; species Trichosanthes truncata. Next base: position 25,818,589 of record JAWPNB010000004.1, on the reverse strand, counting down.
AACTTTGAAAAAAAAAACTCTCTTAGCTATATTGCCAAGTTTGAAAACAATATTAAAACCTTCATCTTGACCATATTGCCAAGTTTGGACTATTTTACCGTATCGCTAAATGTCACAATTTTTAAAATCTTTCCTTTTGGCCATATCACCAATTTTCAAAACAACTTTTATGCAGTCATACATATGCATGAGGTCCCATCAAATAAACACACTTTTTTTTACATGCAATCCAACATGAAAAACATACATCACTTCATAAATCAAACATCATATAATTTTTCTACCTAGCCAAGAGCAGAACCACTTACAGTAATGGCAGATCCAAGAATATCTCTTGATCAACAATTTAGAAGGGAGACTATGACTGCTAAAATAGAAGAGAAAAATTTAGAGAGAAACTTTCTTTTCAATTGAAAATGAAATGGTTTAGGTCTAACCCAAAGATTCTATTTATAGAGACAGTGAAAACCTAATTTGAATAGGATTTAAATTAACTTCCAACTCCCAATAGGATTTCCTTTTCAAATTCCAACTTTCAATAGGGTTTCCTAATTTAAATATCACCTTCTAATAGGATTTTCTAATTTGAATTCCAACTTCTAATAGGATTTTTTTATTATTAGAAAAATATTCTAATAGATGATGTAATTATCTTTTAGACTAAAACTAAACTAATTATTTAATTATGAAATTACTACTTTAATTAATAAAAGATTCTTATGGCCAGTTTAAAATATCAAGAAACTTAATTCATGAACCTACACTTAAATATAACAAAAAACAATTGCTGAAATTATGGGCTATTACACAATAAATAAAAAATAGATGCTAATTAGAACTTTTGCTCTCTCTCTCTCTCTCTCTCTTTTTTCTTGTAATGTTTTGCCACTTGCAAACCAATTAGAGAAAAAGTACAAACAATAATTCATATTAAAATATCTCAAAATAAAAAATCAGCAAACTCAAACAAAAATGTAAAAGGAAGCAATTTTTTTCCCTAAGAAAAAGTATAAAACAATGCAACGAAGTTTCTCACCATGCTTCCAAGAGAAATCGCTAAAAAATGAAGTACAAAGGAAATAGGGTTTTTTTTTTTCAAAAGGGATAAAACAGTCAATTCATATCCTCAAAAGTCCTACTAGTCTATAAAAATAAAAACCATCCTAAATCTCTTTTACCTGCTATTATTTTGACCTCTATTTAGCAATTTTCCCAAAAACATAGTCTAATTGTTATGTTTGTTATAAATGTATAATAGTAGTAGATATCCATAACCAAATTTCCATTTGACTCATTCACTCTCATGATATAGTCATTCTCCTCCATGATTATCTCACTCCATAATTATAGCCATTAGACTCTCCCACCCTCCTAATTTTAACTATTTGAGCTTGTAACCTACACCACTTTAGCATTATAAATAGTGGTTGTATGAAGCATTTTGGGAGAACATAATTCAATAGAGAATTCACTTTGTTCTCTACTATCCCATCCTCTCTACCTTCTCTTTGTGTTCTTGTTCTTCTTATTGTTCTTATTTCATAAAACGTTATCAACACGAGTCTCTACCATTTTTGTTCAGTTAAAGGTAGGGTTTATTTTCATTTTCGTAATTAGTGAAAAATGTCTTCTGTACATTTCTTATATACAGTGTATATGTATTATATACCTCGTATATACACTATATGTTGAACATTGACAACATATATTTTATACAATATCAACATGTTATTTGTTATTTTATATATTACGCTCAGTAAGTTCATGTTTGTTTATCATGATACTATGCTCAAATTTTATTTATTTTATTATTCAAGATTCTATATTTGAGCATAATATTTGTTATAATTCATATAGTTCAAATAACATTTATTTATCGCTTCTTTATATATGTAATTGTTATAAACGACTTGATTTATTCAAGTATTACATTGGCATGTTGAATTAAAATGCTTACTTGTTTAAGCATCTACATTGTTAAATCAATATTGCTATTGATGTCTTGTAAAACATGCTTTAATTTTGTTTAAATAATTGAGATTTTGAGAGTATGTTTAAAATCTTATTAGTTGTGTAATAATCTTAGAATGTTTAATATATCGTTGATAAACATAATGCATATATATACCTTGTATATATCTCAATTTTGCATCATACACATCATCTAAAATTTATTATTCTATCATTGTATGTTGATATCGTTATTTTTACGTTCTCTATATATTTTAGATTCTGTGCATATAATATATATACAAAGTATATATTTGATAAACAATTTATTGATATTTATATACAGAATATGTTACATATTATGGTTATATATCTTATATATGATGGCAGTATTTTACTTGTCAACCATCTTTTTATGATTATTTTACCATGAATACATGATGATTAAAATATATTTTGGTATCATATATTTGAAATATTCTCATGCGTATGAGCTTTTGAAATTCTAAGTGTGATATATATACATATTTGTTTGAATTATCTTGTGGAAAAATTTGAAAAATATATAGTTAATTATTCTTCCCAAAGCCAATTGTGATTTGATGCACCCGAAGTTGCATAAAAAGTACTCATTTTGTTTTAATGCACCTGAAGTTTCATGATTTCAAATCAAGAATTGTTCATGATTAAATGCACCGTAGTTGCACAATTCTTAAATTGAGAAGTGTTGACTTTGATTAGATTCACCCGTAATTGCACACTTTTTAATCAAAAAAATGATTATAAACTAAAAAGCACGTGTTAAGAAGACATTTCCTTCTTTTCATATATTGAATATGCTATTGCAATAGTAATATCAAAAAAAGATGTGTTTTCTTTTATTGTAATGAGCAAATATCATGTCTTCTTGAGACTTGATAAAACAAAAGAGCATTTGATTAAAAATCATAAATCTCGACCAACTATCAATATCATTCTCTGAAGTGAATGTTGTAATATTTAATAATTGTGGTCATTGTTGAGGTTATGATCATAATAGAGGAAGAAGTAAAATTTTACATTTTAGACGTGATACAAAAAAGACATTAATCTTGTACCTGTCATACATTCAATTTTTTTTTGTAACTTTAAAATGCCTCAATAAATAAAACTTAAACAATATGTTGAAGCAAATTTTGCAAATCTCCTGAAGAGATGATTAATCTTTGAAATATGAAATGTTTGTATGTTGCAAATCTCATTAAACCTCCTGAAGAGAAAATGAACATCATTGAATGAACAACCAATGCTATATTGGATTATGAGAATATCCATTTTTTTAAGTTTATATGTTTCTTTTATGTGTATTTGTTAAGTCCAATTTTACATTCAATTTTTTTTACTCGAGCTTAGTTTGTGTTGCTTTATTTACTGAAGAAACATGAATATTTTACATATTTTGGATGACTCTAAGATGAACAATGAAGATTTATGTTTGACAGATAGTGCAACAATGCACACTATACTCAAAAGCAGAAAATATTTTTCAAAATTGACAATGTTAGAAGCAAAAGTCAATACAATATCAAGTCCTATAGACTTGATTGAAGGTTTTAGGAAAGCAAAGATTATTTTGCCTAGAGGAACAAAATTTGTAATTAATTATGTTTTTGTTCTCTAGTAAATCAAAAAGAAACCTACTAAGTTTTAAAAATATATGTGGTAATGGCTATCCTATAGAGACTAATAATAAGAATAATATAGAGTATCTCTATATTATATCTACTATCTCACATGAAAAACGTATATTAGAAAAACGTATATTACACACACATTAGTGTTATTGAAACATATGTGGAACTTGAAGTAATGATGTAGATATATTTTCTGTTTGCATGATCAATTGGGTCAACTTGGGTCAATAATGATGAAAAAATTATTGAAAATTCACATGAACATCCATTGAAGATCTAGAAGATTCTTCAATCAAATGAATTGTCATGTGCTACTTACTCTTAAGGAAAATTAATTATTACACCCTCACCAGCTAAAAATGTGATTGAAGCCCTTGCATTTTTAGAATGAATTCATAGTGATATATGCGGACCTATTAATCCACAAAGTGGACCATTTAGATATTTAATGGTATTAGTTGACGCATCCAGCAGATGGTCACATGTGTGCTTATTATCAAGTCGAAATCTTGCATTTGCAAGATTACTTGCTCAAATAATTAAGTTAAGAGCATAATTTTCTGATTATGGAATTAAGAAAATTCATCTTGATAATGCTAGTGAATTTACATCCCAAACGTTTAATAATTATTGTATGTCAATTGGGATAAGTGTTGAACATCTTGTCGCTCATGTTCATACACAAAAATGGTCTAACATAATCATTTATAAAGCGTTTGAATTAATCGCTAGACCAATGCTTATGAGAGCAAAGCTTCCAACATCTGTATGGAGTCATGCAATTTTGCATGCACCGTCACTTATACGCATTAGGCCAGCAGCCTATCATATGTACTCCCCAATGTAATTGGCTTATGGCCAGGAGCCAAATATTTCCCAACTGTGAATCTTTGGATGTGCAGTATATGTTTCAATTGTTCCACCTTAACGTACTAAAATGGGTCCACAAAGGAGGCTAGGAATATATGTTGGATTTGATTCTCCATCAATTATTAGATATCTCGAACCCTTGAGTGGTGATGTATTTACTGCACGATTTGCTGATTGTCATTTTAATAAGACAAATTTTCCAACATTAGGGAGAGGAATTAAGAAGTTGGAAAATGAAATTACATAAAATGCATCGTTATTGTCTCATTTAGATCCTCGTACAAATCAATGTGAACTAGAAGTTCAAAAGATAATTCATTTGCAAAACATTGCAAAATGCTAGATGCATTTACAGATATTAAGAAAGTGACCAAGTCACATATACCAGCTACAAAATGCTCCATCCAAAATTGAAATCGCAACACAACAAATTGTTGCAACTAATAAGTTTGAGGCACGTCAGAAGCGTGGTAGACCAATGGGTTCCAAAGATAAAAATTCTTGAAAAAGAAAAGTAGTCAATAATCAAAATGATTCAATTAAAAATGTGGATATTCTAGAAGAAATCTTGAATATGACTACTTATAAAAATATTGAAGAAGGTCAGGTACTTGAGGATAATAATGAAATTTCGATAAACTATGTCATGACAGGGAAAAGATGGAACCGAACTGATATAGTTTTTTACAACATTTTTGCCTACAATATTGCCCATGATATTATTCATGAAAATGATGATTCTGAACCAAAATTTGTCGAAGAATGTCGACATAGAAAGGATTGGCTTAAGTGGAAAGAAGCAATCTAGGCAGAATTAAACTCACTTTCAAAACATGAGGTTTTTAGACCAGTAGTCCAGACACCAGAAGATGTCAAGCCTATGGGATATAGATGGATATTTGTAAGAAAAAGAAAAGAAAAGAATGAAGTCATAAGATATAAAGCGAGACTTGTTGCACATGGATTCTCGCAAAGGCTTGGTATTGATTATGATGAGACATATTCTCCTATGGTGGATGCAATAACATTGAGATATCTAACTAGCTTGACTACACAAAAGCTTGACATGCATCTTATGGATATAGTCACATCATATTTATTTGGATCTCTTGATAATGATATTTATATGAAAATCCCTGAAGGATTAAAAATACAAGCATCATATAATTTAGAGAATTATATTCGATCAAATTACAAAGATCTTCAAATGGATTAAAACAATCCGAACGAATGTGGTATAATTGTCTTAGTGAATATTTGTTGAAAGAAGGGTATAAAAATAACTTTATTTATCCATGTGTTTTTATAAAGAAATCACAGTCAGGATTTGCTATTATTACTATATAAGTTGATGATCTGAATATAATTGAAACTCCTGAAGAGCTCTCAAAGGCAATAGAATATCTTAAGAAAGAATTTGAGATGAAAGATCTCAGAAAAACAAAAATTTTCCTTGGCTTGCAAATTGAATATTTAGCAGATGAGATATTTATTCATCAATCATCTTATATAGAAAATTTTTTGAAGAGATTTTACATGGACAAAGAACATCCATTGAATATTTCAATGGTAGTTCGTTCACTTGATGTAAAGAAAGATATCTTTCGTCCTCGATAAGATAATGAAGAGCTTCTTAGTCCAGAAGTACTATATCTTAGTGCAATAGGTGCACTTATGTATCTTGCTAATAATACACGACCTGATATAACTTTTTCAGTAAATTTGTTAGTTAGATATAGTTCTTCTCCAATAAAAAAGACATTGGAATAGAGTTAAGCATATCCTTCATTATCTTTGAGGAATAATTTATATGGGTTTATTTTACTCTAATAAATCAAACTTTGATCTAGTTAGTTATGCAAATGTAGGTTATTTATCTAACCCACATAAAGCTAGATCTCAAACAGGTTACTTATCTACATATGGAGGAACTGCTATATCATAGCAGTCAATGAAGTAGACAATATCAACTACTTCTTCAAACCATGCCGAGATCCTGATGATTCATGAGGTTAGTCGAGAATGTGTATGGCTAAGATCAATGACTCAACACATTCGTGGAACATGTGACTTGTCTTTTAACAAAAATCTTACAACAATATTATTCGAAGACAATACAACATGTATAGCACAAATCAAAAGAGAATATATTAAAGGAGATAAAACTAAGCATATTTCACCAAAGTTGTGTCTAAACACATGATCTTGAAGAAAACGACGAAATCACTATTCAACAAATTTCTTCAAAAGACAACTTGGCAGACTTATTTACAAAGGATTACCTACTGCAACATTTGAGAAGTTGGTGCACAACATTGGTATGCGACGACTCAGAGATCTCAAGTGATGTTTCCATGAGGTGAGCAAATGTAGTGCACTCTTTTTCCCTTGACTATGGTTCTTTCCCACTGGGTTTTCCTAGCAAGGTTTTTAATGAGGCAGTTGTTAAAGTATATGAATTATGTACTATTTTTCCTTCACTAGAATTTTTTCCGTCGGGTTTTTCCTAATAATGGTTTAACGAGACATATATTTTAGGGTAATTGTAATGGGTAGCAAATTAGGGTTTGTTATTTGCAAATATAGCAACTTTTAAAAAAAAAATTACAAATATGACAAATCTCTTAAATAACTATTTCTTATTCCCGTTTTACCATTATTTTAAAGATGAATTCGCACGCATTCTTCCTCCTCTTTCTTCTTCCTTTTTCATTTATTGTGATTAAAGTCTATCAATGATAGAAGTTTATCACCGATAGACTTCAATCACAATACATGTACTGTAGCTATCATTGATAGACTATAATATTGAAGTCTATCAGTGATAGAAGTATATCACTTATTGACTTTAGCCACATTGGTAGTCTATTAGTGATAGACTTCAATCCATGATGGTAGTCTATTAGTGATAGACTCCTATAATTGATATACTTCAATCACAATATATGTTGTCTATTAGTGATATGCTGCTATCATTGATAGATCTGTACAACAACAACTAATTAACAATAATTGCAACGGTGATACATTCATAAGTTAGGTAAAGTACATTGTGCATTTCCAGTCTTTCTTTTTGTCATGTGCTTTTTTGGTCATCTATGTTCTTCTTCTTCTTTCTCATTTTCTATTTCTTTTTCATTTTCCTCCTCGTCATCATGCTTTTCATCACTTTCATTTATTAGTATATCAATGATAAATAAATAAATAAATGAAGTAGAAGGGTTGAATAATTTTAGCCTACTATTATTGATAAACTTCTATTCCTTATTTTGAAGTCAATAAGTGATAGTCACTAATAGAATTTAAATAATTAAAGTCTATCAATGATAGACTTATCACTAATAGACTTTATCAGTGATAAGAGACTATTACTGATAGACTCTGTCAGTGATAGAAGTTTATCACTAATAGACTTCAATTGTAAAAACAACAGCTAATCAACGATTACGAAAAAAAAACCCACTTCAATCTTCAATGCTGAAAGTCAAAATTAAATCTAAGTGTTAAGTGCCTTCCCATGGACTCACGTTTGCATTACATGGCCTCTCGCTGATTTGTATGTGATATGAAAGTCAAAAGTATATGATCTAATATTGAGTATGGAAATGGATTATCTCTAATTTGTATTACATGATATTACGGTGCTAAGTAGAAGCAACTAAACATCAAACAAAATCAAATAGAAGATTACATTTACTGTGATTACTTCATCAGTGATAGAAGCCTATTATTGATAGACTTCATTCATCACATGTAGCCTATCTCTTGTACAAATCTATTAGTGATAACAAAATCTATTACTGATAAACTAGTACAAAAACACCTAATCAGCAATAATTGCCATTTTGATTGAAGTCTATCAGTGATAAGCTTCTATCGACTTCACTCACAATGGTAGTCTGTCAACTAAACATCAATGATGCACCATTTTGATGTGATTAATCAACAACCAAACAAAGAAAAACATAATCCAACCAAACAGGAAACCAAACATATTAGAAGAAGCATAATACAAAGAAAAAAATAGCAAACTAAACCAATTAAACAATTTGGATGCATCTAAACATCAAACAATACCAAATAGAATATTAAATATGAAAGGACTTAAGTTCATATGAAAGAAGTATATCACTATGGAGTTTATAAGTGTAAGGAGTCTATCAGCGATAGCTTACAATTATTGATAAGCTTCTATTGATTATTTTGAAATCAATAAATGATAGTTATTGATAGACTTTAAATAATTGAAGTCTATCAATAATAGACTTCTATCACTGATAGACTACCAATGATAGGAGTCTATCACTAATAGACTCTGTCAGTTATAAAAGTCTATCATTGAGGGGTTTTTAGTCTTTTGATGCAAGCTTGATTTAATTTTTGCCATATTTGTAAATAGTTTTAAGATTTGCTATTTTTGCTATTTTTTTGGCCGATTTTACTATTTATGCAAGTATCCCTATATTTTATATACAATAGATATCTAAGGGAGAGTGTTAGAAATATATAATAGTAGTAGATATCCATAACCCAATTTCCATTTGGCTCATTCACTCCCATAATGTAATTATTCTCCTCCATGTTTATCTCACTCCATAATTATAGCCATTAGACTCTCCCACTCTTCTAATTTTAGCTATTTGAGCTTGTAAATTCACTTGTTCTCTACTATCTCATTCTCTCTACCATGTGTTTATTCTCTCTACCTTGTGTTTGTGTTCTTGTTGTTTTTATTGTTGTTGTTTCGTAATAATGTTTTTTTCTTTTTTTTTTTTTGAAAAAAAGACGGGTGGGTGGGTCAAAGTCTACTTTCCCTCCTAGCATTGCTAAAAACCCATATAAGCGATCCCCTTACTCGAATTTTGATTTCTGAAAGAGCGAAATTATGCTGAAGAGCCGAGGGAAAATGAACATCTTCGTTCTGATGTTTTTTTGCTTCGCCATTCCTTCTCTCCCAGCAAGAGCCAAAGAAAATGTCGGAGTCTCTCATTCGAAACCCAGTAACTGGAATAACAGGAAAATAGTGGAGGCGAAGGGAGCACCTGAATCTGTAATTTGGGCGGTTCAGCTCTCCGATCTCCATTTCAGTGTTCACCATCCGGACAGAGCTCTCCAATTCAGGGATTTTGTTGGGACTGCTCTTGCCATGATCAATCCTTCTCTGGTTCTTATCACGGGTGATCTCACAGGTTATGCTCTCTCTCTCTCTCTCTCTCTCTCTCTCTCTCTATTTTGATTTTATAACTATTCAACTCATTCTTGCTCTTTTAACTGCATGACGGGCATAAAATCAGATAGTTGTGTCTTAAAAAGTTTTGGTATTTGCTTGATTTTTGTGAATTATTCATAGTATTATACCTCTAGAATCATGGGCTTGGTGGCTGTTTCTGCTGGGACAGTCTGCAGAAATTTTTAGACTATGGTAAAACTTAATTTTCAATTGCTTTCATCGGAAATTTTCATACCGTTTCTTTTGGTTCATTTCTTTGTTTTGATAATGGCTAAACATAACAAGAGCTGGGTCCTTGTGATAACTTATTTTTCTCTAGAAAAAAAGCAATATTACATTGAATATTCTGTGGGTTGCATGATATAGTAGGTTGAAGGCTAATGAATGTGGACTCTAGCTATCCTATTCATACTACTAACCCTCTCAAGTCTCAAGTTTAGAAGCTTGATCTTCCTAATCCTTTGTGTAGAAGTGACAAATAATGTCAAAATTCTTTTTTATAACCTTTGCGATTTTTCTTATATATATCAGATGGCAAAAGCAAGGACTTGTTAACCATGATACAAATTGAGGAGGAATGGGTGGAATATCAAAATGTAATGGAAGATGTTATAACAAGAAGTGGACTAGACAAAAGCATCTTCTTTGACCTTAGAGGAAATCATGATAAATTTGGTGTTCCATCTGTTGGTGGTTCATTTGATTACTTTTCAAACTATAGCATCAGTGGACAGATGGGCAGAAATGCAAATGTGTATAGTGTCACTGTTCAGGTTAGTGATTATCTATAGATGAGGTTTATGGTGAGTACATGTATTGTAATATCATGGTTCTAATATAGTCCTCCTTTTATATGCTGAGGAAAATGCATCCTCTCAGGTCTTTAGTAAGGCTTATGGAACAACTATTAATATCAGGAAGCCCCATGGGAAGATAGAACTTTCTCTTTGCCAAGCACATTAAATATTTGACCTTCCAACAACACCAATTATCCTATAAATCTAATCCAATTTTACTTTGGCATGTTAGATAATCCTGTGGTAACCCCTCTAACAAAAACAATCTCAAAAAAAAAAAAAGTATTCCTAGTGAACTACAATGAGTATCCATGGAATATTTAGGTATAGAAGAACTCTTCTTTTTGGGTCTCCTTTTAAGTTGAATTTTTTGGGGCTAGAAATGAACAGTCAAACTGTCAAAGAATCTTAAACAACCATGTACAAGAAGTAAAAGGTTTATATATTTTTGGGTGACTGGGGATTTATGCACTTTAAAAGCGAAGCTTATCCTCATCATTTGAACTAGAAATTAATTTCCTTCACTTGCTACAAATGCAAAATGGGGTCGTTCATGTTGCTACTCTCTATCTTCAAGGATGTACCTGAGAAATTGAATGTGTTAAATACTGGAAGTTCATTGATTTAAATTTTTGGATTGTTTATCATCTTTGATATGAATATAAGTATGAGATTCAATAAGTATAACTTTTGCAAAGTGGAAACACCTGCCATTGGCTAATTGTTGACTCAAAAACTGCTCTTAATAATATATTTTTTTGTTCCATCATTCAGGCCGGTCAACATAAGTACCTCTTTGTCGGATTTGACAGCACCATGTCCATTGGTTTGAGAGGCCCATCAAATGTATTTGGGCATCCAACTGATCAGCTATTAACTGACTTAGATTTGGAGCTCTCTCAATGGGATTCATCGACAGCTGATCCAGTAACTAAGATTTCCTTTGGTCATTTTCCTCTCTCATTCTCAACTTCCTCCCTCTCAGGAAAGAGTCTAAGAGATATCTTTTTGAAACATTCTTTATCAGCTTACTTATGTGGGCATCTCCATACAAGGTTTGGCAAAAATTTGAAGAGGCATCATCATTCAAATTCTAGTTTTTTTTCACAGAAGTTTTTCCAGTTTAATGTGCACCAAATATCTTCTGGCAGTACCACCAACTGTTCATTTGAAGTTCCACCAGTTCAAGAATTTTGGGAGTGGGAGATGGGTGACTGGAGGAAGAGTAGGGCCATGCGAATTTTGGCCATTGATAGTGGTCACGTGTCATATGTTGACATTGACTTCAAGTCAGAAATTAAGAAAACTATTTTGTTGCCCACATTTCCGTTAGACTCACGTTTCATGTCAAGATCTTCATTACCTTATGAATATAAATGCCATTTGATGGCTCCTTCATCTTATGAGATGATAAGAGCACTTGTTTTTTCTATTTCTCCTATTATATCTGTTGTGGCTAGAATATATGACTCTAATCCTGGGAGTCTCAGTTTGATCCTACAAGCACCTATGAGTAGAACACACGTAGATAACATCTCAAGGGGAGATCTTTACACTGCTCCATGGAATTACAAAGCCTTTGAAGACCCATCTCCTGATAGATATTATCTGCAAATAGAAGCAACTGACATTGCAGGAAGGTCAACTTTATCTGACATGAGGCCATTTTCTATCAATGGTCTAGCTGCAAAAGTGTCGTGGACATGGAATGAGTTCAGGGTTATGGGAGTTCAATGGGCTGCCTTATATTACCCTGTACTCTGGTCTTCTCTGTTTATCATGGTCTCAATGCTTATTCTTCCAAAAGCTATTCTTATTTTTTCAAAGCAGTACAGTTGCAGCAATTTCAAGGTGAATAAAAGCTTTCTAAATGGCATGGCATTACAGGAGCTCAGCAAGGTTCCCATGGTATGGTTCTGCATATTAGGTTACTTAATCTACCTTATATCATTTCCATGGTTTATTGGACAAGTTTTCACAGATGGCAAGGATAGGGGATACATGACCTATATGGGATGGGTTGTCAAAACGTCAAATGAAACAGACAAACATAGATATATTGGTTCTCCAGATATAATGATAGTGGTTCTTTCTCATCTTCTTTTTGTGGTTTACCCTGCTATTTTCATCATGGTTGCTTTTGCTGTTGAAAGAGGAGTCTATCGAGACCATTTCCTCTCTCTTTTAGCAAAGAAAAAAGATGATTATGATTACAATAACAAGAGGCTTGAATCATTTGACTTGAAAAGCAGTGGGAGGTTCAGGTTTTGGTTTAGATGGAGGTGGATTCGGAAAGTTCTCCTGATCATTTGTGCGGTAGTATGTTGGAAGCATTTTTTGGTAAGTCATTATCAATTAATCTATTCCTTCATTATTATATTTATGCAAAAAGTTTAGTTTTTCTTGAAATAAAAAATAAACGCATTATGAGATGCTATCTTTTTGGAATATTAATCTAGAATACAGTAGTGTAATTACTTACACCATAATTAATTAGGCCCCATTTGATAATCATTTCGTTTTTGGTTTTGAAAATTATGCTTGTTTTTTCACAATTTTCTTACCATGGTTTTCATCTTTCTTAAGGAAACTATTAAATTCTTTGCCAAATTCCAAAAACAGAAATAAGTTTTTGAAAACCACTTTTTTTAGTTTTTCAATCTTGGCTTGGTTCTTGAAAACATAGGTAAAAATAGATAACAAAACAAGGAAATCCATAGGTAAAAGTAGTATTTATAGGCTTAATTTTCAAAAATCAAAAACCAAAAACCAAATGGTTATCAAACGAGGTCTTAGATATATTCATCATATGGCTAAAGTCATATTTATTTATGGCGTGTCTCTTTAGAGTTGATTCACTAGAACTATAAATTGTTGCAGGCTAAAAAATTGAAACGAAATAGAACTTGACAGTTCTCTCTAGTCTCAAATATTTGTTCTTGTTTGGTGCATATCACAAATAGAGAGGATTTTTCACTGTTGGCTCTTTGTTATAAAATGTGTTTATATTAGGTGTCCACTTTACTACCAACAAATTGGTATAAAAGCCAGGTAAAATTCGAACAATTTAGTTTGGTTCACTCATGTTTCAAGGGAGAAATTATGATTATAGCAGTCGCAATATGAAGTTATTGCTTAAATCATTAAATTTTTATTGTAATGTTGAGGAGACTTCGAAGAACCTGAGGTTGACGATGAGATGATGCTAGCACAGAGAAATGTCTTGAATGAGAAGTGGAAGAAAGATAGTAAGACCCTTTGCAAAATTTATCAACTAGTGGAAAGGTCAATATTATCTTTTTTGCCGTCAAAACGTTTAGTCAAAAAGTTAGGGTTTAAAAGATCTTTTAGAAAGAACCTTAATTAAAACCTGTCAATTTTGAGAGAATAAGTCTCATTTGTATATGTCAATATGTGCAATTTAGGTCTTCTTATATATGAGAAAGACCTATTACAAATATGGAAATAAATAAATTCAATAAATATGGAAATATTTACAATTAATATTTATACAAAAACATTCCTAAATAGTAGAAATTCCAACACTCCCCCTCAAGCTGGTTTAAATATGTCTTCCATAGCCAGCTTGTCAATCAATCTGTCGAATTGCTTCTTTGGAAGTCCTTTAGTTAGTATATCAGCAATTTGTTCTGATGTAGGAAGATAAGGGATGCATATTGTACCTGCATCAATCTTCTCCTTAATAAAATGCTTATCAACCTCGATATGTTTTGTTCTATCATGTAGAACTGGATTATGCGCTATAGAGATGGCAGCTTTATTGTCACAATAAACCCGTATAGGTGTCTTCAGAGGGACCTTCAATTCTTCAAGTATCCTTTTAATCCATATTCCCTCACAAATTCCATGGGCTAAAGCTCTAAACTCTGCTTCAGCACTACTTCTAGCCACCACATTTTGTTTTTTACTCCTCCAAGTAACCAGGTTTCCTCCAACAAAGGAACAATAACCAGAGGTGGATCTTCTATCTGTAGTACTTCCTGCCCAATCTGCATCAGTATAAACTTCTATTTGGAAGTGATTATGCCTTTTAAATAAAATGCCTTTTCCAGGAATCCCTTTTAGATATCTCAGAATTCTATAGGCAGCTTCAAAATGAGTCGGTCCAGGCGCATGCATAAACTGACTTACCATGCTTACGGCATATGCAATATCAGGACGCGTATGAGATAGATAAATTAATCTTCCAACAAGTCTTTGGTATCGTTCTCTATCCTTTATTTCTTCTGCTTTTGCTACTTGTAACTTTAGATTAGGTTCAATGGGAGTTTCTGCAACCTTGCAACCAAGTAATCCGGTTTATTCAAGTAAGTCGAGGACGTACTTTCTTTGATTAACAAAGATACCCTTCTTTGATCTTGCAAACTCCATCCCTAGAAAATATTTCAACGATCCCAAATCCTTGATTTGAAACTCACTTGCAAGATTTTTCTTGAGATTAGCTAGACCAGCTTCATCATCACCTGTGAGAATAATGTCATCTACATAAACAATCAAAATTGAGATTTTATTATTCTCAGAGTGTTTATAAAATATAGTATGATCTGCTTGACTCTGAAGAAATCCATAATTAGACACAACTTTTCCAAAACGCTCAAACCAAGCTCTCGGAGACTGTTTAAGACCATAAAGGGATTTCCTTAATTTGCAAATTTTACTACATTCGAGTTTTTTTTCAAAACCTGGTGATAAGCTCATAAAAACCTCTTCCTCCAAATCGCCATTCAGAAAGGCATTTTTCACGTCCAGTTGGTAAAGTGGCCAATCTGAATTGACTGCAAGTGACAAAAGAACTCTAATAGAGTTAATTTTAGCAACATGGGCAAATGTTTCCTGATAATCAATCCCATATGTTTGAGTGAAACCTTTAGCTACCAATCTGGCCTTATATCTCTCAATACTACCATCTGCATTGCATTTTATGGTGAACACCCATTTACAGCCCACTGGTTTCTTATCTTTTGGCAACTCTACTATTTCCCAAGTCCCATTTTGTTTTAGAGCATTCATCTCCTCCATAACTGCTACTTTCCAATTTGGATCTTCTAAGGCCTCATGTATATTCCTTGGAACAAACAAGTCATTTATCCTAGATGTGAAGACTTTATGACTATTTGACAAATTTTGATATGACATGTAGTTTGCAATAGGATATTTGGTACAACTTCGAGTACCTTTTCTAATGGCTATGGGAACATCAAGATCAGACACAATTGGTAAAGCATTTTGAATAGTTGAAGAAGTAGTAATAGAAGAAGGATTACCAAGATTTTCAATTTCATTCGTCGGAGTCTCAGATTGGCTCTGTGAAGGATCAACTATCTGGTCTTGGTTCCTTTGATTGAATTTTCTTCTAGTATAAAACTGAAACTCGGGAATTTGATCAGTAGGATCATTCTATAGTATTTCTCCCCCGATTGAGAAGTTTCTACACTTGGCATCGAAGGACTAGTAATATTTGGACAAACAAGACTTGGAAGAGGAGTATAGATATCCCAAAAGTTATCTTCCAAATTCGGTTTCTCCCCCTGAAGAGAACTTTGGGTAAAGTAGGGTTGTTTTTCGACAAAAGACACATCCATGCTCACAAAAAGTTTTTTTGTCTGAGGATCAAAACACTTGTAACCTTTTTGGCTTGAAGAATAACCCACGAAAATACATTTAATAGCTCGATGATCAAGTTTTGACCGAAAGTGGCTAGGTATGTGAACATAAGCAGTACACCCAAAAACTTTGAGAGGTAGGTCAGAATATATGCGAGATGTAGGAAAAACAGTTTTGAAGCAATCAATGGGAGTTTTAAAATTCAAGATCTTACTAGGCATTCTATTTATTAGGTAAGCAGCTGTGAGGATTGCTTCACCCCATAAATATTTTGGAACATGCATGAAAAACATTATAGCACGAGCTACTTCAAGTAAATGCCTATTTTTTCTTTCAGCAATCCCATTTTGTTGAGGAGTATCTCGACAAGTAGACTAATGAACAATGCCTTTATTTTTCAAAAACTCACCAAAGGATTCATTAAAATACTCAGTCCCATTATCAGAGTGTAAAATGCAAATTTTGGTTTGAAATTGGGTTTCAATCATATTGTAAAAATTTTGAAAAATGTCATTCACCTCAGATTTTTTTTCCATTAAATAAACCCAAGATAGACGAGTATGGTCGTCAATAAAAGTAACAAACCATCTTTTAGCACCCCAAACATCACTATGAATTAAATAAAAAGGTTTGGAAGCTTTGTAAGGTTTTGGTAAATATGTGGACCGATGATTTTTTTGCAAAAATGCAACTTTCACAATCAAAAGAGGAACAATCAATTCCCTTAAATAAATTTGGAAATAAATGCTTGAGATAAGAAAAGTTGGGATGTCCTAGTCTAAGATGTCAAATCATAATTTGTTCTTTCACAGAAAGAGAACTGATACTACTAAGACCCTGAGTTATTTTATTACTAAAAGAACCTTCATCAAAGTAGTAGAGACCATCAAGCATCCTAGCACTCCCAATCATCTTCTCCGATTCTTGATCCTGAAAAATACAATGAGATTCAAAGAATATAACACGACAATTAGAATCTCTAGAAATTTTGCTAACAGATAAAAGATTACAGGCCAATTTTGGAACATGGAGGACAGACTGTAGAGAGATATTTTCAGTCAATTTAATGGTTCCTTTTCCTGCAATAGAAGAAAAACTACCATCTGCAATTCGAATTTTTTCATTAGAAAAAGAAGGAGAGTATGAGTTGAAAAAATGGGAAGAGCTAGTCATATGATCAGAAGCTCCAGAATCAATAATCCAAGGAGAAGAAGTACTACAAGAAAAAACTTGAGGACAATTATCTATTTGTGCCAAGGAAACACAAAGATTACCAGATGATAAATTGGTTTGCAGCAGTTTAGAGGGTTGATCAATTCGCTCTTTACAAAAGGAACTTGAGTTAGTGGTTGTGGTATCGAACAACCCAATCTCGGTCTTACTTTGTATTTGAGCCATTTCAACGATCAACTTAGATATATCAGCAAAACAGTTAATAAAAAACCAGATAAAGTCTGAACCAAACCAAACCAAACCAAATCTGAAGGTAATAAGGCCAGAATTTAATGAACCAAACCAGACCAGATCTGAAAAAAATAAACCAAACCTGATCAAACCAAACCAAAATAAACCGAACCGAACCTAGTTTGGAAAAGTCTGAACCAAACCACAAATGATCTGCAACCCACGAAGGACAAGTTGAATAGGTGTTCGCGGAGGTGGGACAGAGTGCGAAGACGAAGATGAAGCCGAAGACGAGGATCACGCGGATGGACGGATCTGGACGGACGAACACGAAGCGTGCGGATGAAGAGGATTGCGTGCGGTGAGTACAGAACACGCGGATCTGGTGTTCGCGGCGTCTGGGTGTTCGCAGGTTTGGCAGTGGTGGGCGTCTGAGGTGTTCGCAAATCTAGGTCTGAGGTGGGTGTTGGCAGATTTGGCGCAAGTCTAAGGTTGGATGTCGGTCGGACAGAGACGGATGGAGACGAAGCTCGCGGGTTAAATCGAAGACGAAGCTTTGAAGGTGTTCGCCGGTGAGTAGTCGAAGACGATCTACGATGGTAACAAACCTGCGAGAGAATGATGAAAACTTTTGCCGATCGTGCCGGAAGTAGGTTGCGCCGTTTTATGGCGGCTAGGGTTCCGGCAACGACAAAGCTAGGGTTCCTACAAGGACAATGGATGCTCTGATACCATGTCAATTTTGAGAGAATAAGTCTCATTTGTATATGTCAATATGTGCAATTTAGGTCTTCTTATATATGAGGAAGACCTATTACAAATATGGAAATAAATAAATTCAATAAATATGGAAATATTTTACAATTAATATTTATACAAAAACATTCCTAAATAGTAGAAATTCCAACAAAACCCTTAAAAGATTATCTTCTCTTTTTAAAAAAAAAAAAAAAAAGATAATAAAGATTTATCTCCTAATTTGAAAAGAAGATAAAATTCCAATTTAAAAAAAGGTTTTAGAAATTAATAAAACAAATAATTTTTGTTTTCCAGTTACAGAATTTGTGGCGATAGGCCACCCGTTATCCAAGTATACTAGAGAAGGATAGTGACAAGGGGTGCTTAAGAGTACAAGTCTGTTAGTTAGTGGACCCACTTTTAATTAGATAATGTGACATAATAATGGGAAAACTGAGTAGAGAATATGAGTTAGATGAGAAGTATCCAGAGGTTGTGCTTTTGTCATTAGAGTAGTAGTTTGGGGGGGGGGGGGGGGGGGGGGGGGGGTTGGAACTCTTCTCCAAGATTTCACTTTAAACCTGTAGATCTTCCTCCGAATGTAACTTCCATTATAAGTAAATAAAGGTGAATTCGAACATGTTTGAATGCTGTTGAAGTAAAGATTACAAGCACACCGTGCTGTGGTAAAGTAATTTGAAAATTTCTAAATGGAAGTGCCTATAACATTGGAGGAGCATCGAGGATGTGGTGAAGAAGTTGGAAGGCATATTGATAAGAACCAAGTAGAATCAGCGCTAGCAAGTAGCGACTAGGGAAAGTCCTCATAAATCTCTAGACACAAACCAGGAGACCCAATATCAAATTTGAATCAACTCAATGAGAGTTAGATGAGGATTATCTTATGGTCAAGGACCAAGAGATGAGAAAACTTATTATTACCTTAAAGTTGAAACACTCCACAAGTTTGGTGATCAACCAAGACTTGAATGTTTCTAACATGAAAGACTAAAGCAAGGGTTGGATAGGGACATGCACTAGGCAAAGGTTTAAAGGAACACTCAAATGTTATTCATAAAAAGCTAAGAAATTATAAGACTCCATTGGGTTTATATAAATCAAGGTTTTTGAAAATTAAAGAAAAGAAATTCTAACTCTAGGATAAAATCTTATACAAATAAAATTCCTAAAACAATTAAGGGATAAAAAAAATATTCTTCTTGGCTAAATAGGAAATAACATGAAGCAAATAAAATCTTCCTAACCAAATTTGATTAAAAAATCTAACAAGTCTCCTAGAAGATAAAAAAAGATGCTAAAATTAACGAAAAGAAAACAAACAAGGAAATAGGGTGGTTGGTAGCTAGGGCAACATGTAGGCAGCCTTGGCATGGCAGGTGAGCAACGGTGTAGGCAGATGCTAGTGCAAGTGTGCACAAGCGATCAAACCAGGCAGCTGGTCACACTTGAGGTGTGTGTAGTTGAACAGTGGTGTTGTGCGATCGGTTGCAAGGTTTGGATATCGGGCTGGCAGCTGTAGGCTCACGCTGATGTTGGCACACGAGCGCGAACGCAAGTGTCTATGTATATGTGTGGCGCCTACAGCCTCCATGTGAGGTTAGCAATCGGTGTAGATGTGCATGGATGGGCTTGTAGGCGGTTGGCTTTATGCATGGGCTGCTGTTGGGAGGTTCCTTTTGCCTTCATTTTGTTGATCTAGGCATGGTGAGTGCTTGATGGCATATGATAATATCACATATGGAAGCCAAGGGCGACCATGACAACAATGGAAAAGCAAATGTGTATTGTGGTAAAGCATTAGTGGAGATGTTGGGCACTAGTGCGGGACTGGAAGAGGGTACTGGACTCTAGTGGTGGAGGATCCTATAAGGTCAGGGATTAGAAACAATGTTTCTCTGTGAACCTAATCTAGACAGATGGTTACATGAGGTGAAAGGTTATTTCATTGTGAATCAATTGGCAGAGCGGGAGAAGTTGAAAGCAATAATCCTATGTATGGATGTAGAAAGCCTTCTCTTGGCATCAATAAAGGCAGAGAGGTCTATCAATTGGAAGTTGGGAGGAGTTTAGGTGATTGCTTCTATTATAGTAATTTTGTCTCACATAGGAAGGTTGGTTATGCAAAAGGTTTTGGCTTTGAAACGAGAGAATATGGTGACAGAATTTCACTGGAGCTTTGAGCAGCTAGCTGCACCCTTGCTTGATTTGACAGTTAATTTTGGAAAACTAGTTTATTAATAGGCTTAAGGATGAAATGAAGGCTGACTTTCGGGGGTTTTAACTAGTTGGGCTTACACAGAAAGAGAGTTGGATGTGGGTTATTACTCAATTCAAACATGTTTTGTTCGCTTGTGAAAAGAATTGTTAGTTGACAATGAAAAGTGCCTTAGACAGAGCTTCAAGTTACCTCGTTCTATATGAAGCAACCAAGATTTCATATGTGATTTGGCATCGTGTGGAGGAGAAGCTAACTAGGCTTTTAGACCAATAAGCTACTTCTCCACGTCTACTTTTAGACCAATAAGCTACTCCTAGAAACTCAAATTGTTGGAGACAGGAGTTTTGCCACTAATACCTCTCATTGAGATTCTGGCCTAATTGAAGGGCAATAAATACCTGAAGTGGCACAACACTAACGATTATTGTGTCCTTAAGGAAAAAAGATCAAATGGCTCATCCAAAGAGGCTTCTTGAAGGAGTATGTCACCTCGAATAAACGAGGGCGACAAAGAAATAGGGTCAACAGGGTGAGACAAACTAGCTCATGAAGATCATCAATATCATTTACGACATTGGAAAATCTTTCTTAGAAAATAAGCTTATTACACTCGTAACTAAGCGCTACTCATGAGAATAATTGCTTTTACAGCTAACTATGGCAAAACTGGAGCAGTAGTGCCATAAAAAAACCTACACCATGATGTTGTTATACATATATTAGACAAGTGTTTTAAAGTATCAATTTTAAAACAACTTTAAATGGAGACTATTGAAATAAACAAGAACATCCTGACCTGGTGTGTTCACTTCCCTGGTTTTGATTAAAGGTATTTAGCTTCAGTATGCAAATCTTATTAGATTGTGCATCATTTTGTTCATCAACAAGTAGCAACTGTTGCATTAGATAAGCAAGTCATTTGTGACATTAATACCTTGAAGAATTGCTTATTTGTTGTTGTAGCAAAGAAAAGAGTTGGGTTCAAACAATATATCTAGTTACATGTAAAGGTCGAAGAAGTTGACAACCTTCGATGATATCTTATCATTTAATGGCCTCTTTTATACTATCTATAGCCACATTACTGTAACCCATAGTGTGCTTCCTCATCGACAACAAGCCTCAGATTGTAAACAAAGGGACTTTATAAAGATATATACGAACGAAACCCAAAAGGGTTTTTCCCACTGTCTTCTATTTTCTTTCGTTTATCGTAGCTTGCTGTTTCTTATTTTGGTATCAGAGCCATATGGCTAACATCGATCAAGAACCGTCTCCCATCTTTTCTTCAAGCTCTGGCAATGGAAATCCATCTAGACCACTGCTGAATCAACTCCTAAATCAAATTACCTCAATTAAGATGGATCGTACAAATTTCCTCCTGTGGCAAAACCTGGCCTGGCCTATCCTTCGTAGCTATTGCCTTGAAGGTTATTTAAATGGTACCCAACTGTGTCCCAATAAATTTATCAGTGATAATAGTACAGAATTTGGTGAAGGTTCAAGCATTGATTCACCTTCACAAACATTAAATCCAGAGTATGAAGTCTGGGTTGCTATTGATCAACTACTGCTGGGGTGGTTGTATAACTCGATGACCAGTGAAATCGCTACTCAGGTGATGGGTCATCAGACTTCAAGAGACTTATGGGATGCTGTTCAAGAATTATTTGGGATTCACTCCAGAGCTAAAATCGACTACCTGAAACGAATGTTCCAGCAGACTCGCAAAGGTGCGTTGATTATGTTTGATTATTTGACTACAATGAAAAAGTACTCTGATGGTTTGGCCCTCGCTGGAAGTCCAGTTTCCACCAATGATCTTGTCTCACAGGTTTTATCTGGGCTAGATGAAGAATATAATGCTGTAGTAGTCGTGATTCAAGGGAAACCAGGCATTAGTTGGGCAGATCTACAAGCGAACCTTCTGTCTTACGAAAAACATTTGGAATATCAAATGGCATTGAAGACTGGGCTGACTGGATTATCTGGGCTATCAGTTCAGTCAAGCACATCCTCTGTTAATATGGTGCAACATAAGAGTTCACCTGTTTCAGCTTCCTCAAATGTCATTGCCAATCGAAATGCTTTTCCAAATTTGAATCAACATGGATCTCATCAACAGGGGCAGCGAAGTGGTCGTGGAGGCCGAGGCAAGGGGCGTTGGAATAACCCCTCCACGAACCGTCCAACTTGCCAAGTTTGTGGGGAACTTGGTCACACTGCTGCGGTGTGCTACTTTCGTTTTAATAAGGATGTAAATAACAGTGTATATGACTCAACCTCCAGGATATGAAGATCCGACCCGTCCCAATCATGTTTGTAAATTGAACAAAGCTATTTACGGCTTAAAACAAGCACCGAGGGCCTGGCATGATGAGCTCAAAAGCTTCCTTCAAGATTGTGGTTTCAAAATTAGCCGGTCAGATGCTTCTTTATTCTACATAAATCAAGGATCTATCATTGTCTTGCTTCTCTTACATGTCGATGATGTAATAGTGACTGACAACAATTCTTCATTTATATCTCGACTAATTCAATTGCTGGATTCAAAATTTTCTCTTAAGGATCTTGGCACGTTGTCTTATTTCTTGGGTATTCAGATCACGTATCTTGATTTTGGTATTCATCTTCATCAATCGAAATACATTTATGATCTTTTGACAAAGCTAAATCTTCAAAATGTGAAGCCATGTCCTTCTCCAGCGGTACTTGGTAAGCATATGTCAGTTAATGATGGTGTTCTGCTCTCTGATCCATTGACTTATAGGAGTACAGTAGGTGCTTTACAATACCTCACAAACACAAGACCTGACATAGTTTTTGTTGTCAACAAGTTGAGCCAGTTCCTGAAGGCTCCCACCGATGTGCATTGGCAAGCTGTTAAGAGAGGCCTTCAGTATCTCAAAGGCACCCTATCTTATGGCCTATTAATTAAGCCTAGTGACCAGCTAAACATCACTGCCTTCTCAAATGCTGATTGGGCAGCAAATGTGGATGATCGTAAATCTATTGCTGCGTATTGTGTATTCCTTGGAACTTCTTTGATCTCTTGGTCATCGAAGAAATAGGTTGTTGTTGCTCAATCAAGTACTGAGTCAGAGTATCGGGCTCTTGCTCATGCTTCTGCGGAGATAACTTGGGTACATCAATTACTTGAGGAACTTGGCTTTCATTTATCTAGTACTCCTATTCCTTGGTGTGATAACATCAGTGCGGGAGCCCTTGCCGCTAACCCGGTGTTACATGCTCGAACGAAGCATATTGAAATCGACGTACATTATGTTCGAGATCAAGTTCTTGCCAAACGTCTTGATGTTCGCTATGTACCCTCAAATGAACAACTTGTTGACTGCCTTACTAAACGGCTCACACATTCCCAATTTGTCTATCTCCGATCCAAACTCGGCCTAATTAAACTACCCTCTCGTTTGAGGGGGGATATTAAGGAACGAGATAATATACATGCTGGCAGTCAAAGTGATGAATCAGAGAGTGAGAATAGCTGATGTGGTATCCCGGCTGGAGGAAGCATCCAGATTTTGTTTATTTGTATATTCTCTCTCTTGTTGGTTATTAGGTGTTCATTAGGATTGCTACACATGGCTGGGATATTGTTTTCTTCTAATTATCTTTACTTTTGTCCATATTCTTTATCAAGTGTATAAAGAGAGGTCTAGGGCTGGTACTGAGAGTGAGATTGAAATTTATACAAAAAGATATATACGAAAGAAACCCAAAAGGGTTTTTCCCACTGTCTTCTATTTTCTTTCGTTTATCGTAGCTTGCTGTTTCTTATTTTTTATACCTTCAAAATATAAATAACTAAGTGCTAAAGAGATGACATCAAAATAGCATCAGCTACTCTCTTACACTTTGATCCTTGGACATTTAGAAGTTGTTTACTTATTAGAGAAAAGAATTATCCTCCAACTAGCTCTATTTTTATGAAGAGTTGCTAGTGTAAGAGCTTAGGTCACAAAAAAAGAATATAATGATCTTACCTAACTCAGGCTGATTTGCAAATTTTCTCATCATGTTTAATACGTACAAGTAGTTATAATGACCCACTAGGTGCCATTGCTCTTTTCAAGTCCCCTTTTTAAGTAGGTGAATCTTTCTAATATCCTCCAAAATGAAAACTAAATGATTGCATGGTGTCCAATATAGATGAGGTCATTTTGCTTCCAAAATTTTTCCTTGTGATCAATAATGAATGAAGTCACCGACTCCCTTCTTATAGGGAAATATAAAGCAAGGCAATAAACTAATTTTGATTTCCGCCATAAAATGAAAATTGAAGTGAAGTTGTTGACAGATTTTCCAAGAAGTCATTTGAAGTCTAATACTTACTTCTATCACAGAATTGCAGGGCTGTTATGAAGGCTCATGAGATGAATCCATTTCTCCACTTTCCTGTGTACTGCTTTGTGATACCATTGTTGTTGGCTTATGTTATTTACCATACCAGAGGCACCCACTGAGCATTGGCGGCACTATTGAGTCTAACTTTTAGTCGGCTTCAAGTTTTTTCTGCTCGAGAAGCAAGACCGGATACAATCATATACAACAGAAACAGATATGCTTTTTCTGACTTGATGGGGAATAACAAATTAAAAAGAGCATAATTCTTGGTTGAAGCCAGTAATATATCCATTATGTTGCAGAAAATGGGTTGAAACCGAAGAGACGATACCATTTTTAAGGATTTACTGTATGTCTCGTGTAATATAGTGTTCTCCATAAACATGTCGCATCCTCTGAATTGTTTAGAACTAGAGGTTCGTTTGGTAGTTCTGTTCGTTTTTATTTGAGAACAATTTTATTGGGTGGTTTTGTGATGATAGAGATTATTTTGTACTTGAGATCATTATACATAATCTATTATTCATAATCTTATTCAACAATTTCAATTGTTCTAAAGGGAAAAAAAGCATAAAGTTTAGAAAAAATAATCCTTAAATGTGTATTCATTGAGATTTTAGTTTCAAAAGTAAAATATTTTTTTCAGAATACTTCCAAACTACTCCTGTAGTTTTCTTGCGTAGATATCAAGTGCCTATTTCAACTTAGTTTAATATGAGGCCATAGGAATGTTATAATAAAGTTATAGGTTAGTTCTTAATATACTGAACACTCATTAATTAGCTGCTCAACACTTCCTAAACAAACCAAAGAAGAGGAAGATGTAGTTCGGTTTAGAACAATTTTTGATGCATCGATATCTAGTCTGTTGAGAATGTGATCAAAATTTCATATTGATTAAGGAAAAGATCCATGAAATATAAGTATAGAACAATGTCTCCTTTTTAATGTGGTCTTTGGGTGAAATCAAAAGCAAAGCCACGAAAACTTAGGCTCAAAATGGCTATGTTATACTATTTTCATATTTTTGAAATATGGAGAATGAATGTCATTTTATTGTTGAGATTTTTGCTTGATAGTTGAGATGCAAAGATTCACATAGAAAACTTGATACTGAATCCAAAGACAACACAAGTAAATCTAGTGGTAGGACAAAGTATTTGAAGACTTGTAGAAGAATTGCAAGGCTCCAAAGAAAATTTGAAGGAAATGAAACCGGTGCAAATGTTCTTGTTGATGAAGAACACAACATCATTGGGATTCGTGTATCAACTTGAAAATGGGGTTCAATTTGGAAAGTTTAGAAAATTTACAAGGTATGCCATGTTCAAAAAATATGGTGAACTATGAAGAACTTGATTTTTGTAGGACAATTAGGTAATGTGAGATTTGAAGTATCCTTTGATCGAGGAAACTGGAAGATTACCAAAGGTTGTTATGTTAATTGCTCAAAGAGGAAGCAAGTCAGAAACTTTATATTCTAATAGCAATGACAAAGATAGGATAATTGTCGTAAATCATTCGAGTCAGTATGAATTATAGCAAACAAGTTGAGGGAAATGCAAAGAAGTTTTAGTGAGTTAAGGCAATATAACACAAGTTATGTGAAGGTTGTCTTGGAAAGCAAAAGCATGTTAGTTTCTCAAAGATAGGAGTAAAATCAAAGCCTATAAAATTAGAATTATTTCACATTGAATCTTTTAAAATATTAAAAGACAATTTTAAAAAATTAATGGTCTAGGGTCATTTGTGTAATCCAGCTTAAAATTTATCTCTTATATATCTACGGATGTAAACTATCTATGGAACTTCCCTACTGATTAGCAACAATAATTTCTTATCCCCACCAATGAATGTTTGATAGGTGTTCTCTCTTCCTCTTTCCCATCTTTTCAATGTTTATTGGTCGGATGGTAGGAAATTTCATGCTAGTAGAGATGTTTCATGTTTTTTGTTTTTTGTTTTTTGTTTTTGTTTGTTTGTTTTTTTTTTTTTTTTGCAAAGGTAAAAGAAAATTGTTTGTGCTTTTTTCTTAAAAAGGAAAGAATCTAACATGGAGGCATTTAAGAAGAGTCATTTAATGAAGAATTGAGGAAAAAGTGATGGTTGGTAACTATAAATATGCATCTAACTAAAGCTTTTTTTTTTTTCATTTAAAAGAAAAAGAGGAAAAGAAAAAAAAAAACTATACTTAGATGCGTAATTATAGCTACCACTTGTAAAACTGCTCCAAATCAATAAATGAAGTATCTTTTGTAAGTGTGATCTCTATTGGAGCCGTTTGGGGTTGTTGTCATTTATTTATTTCCTTCTATGATCATTTTCATTCTTCTTTTGGACCCAATTTCCTTTTAAGAAGTGAATTTATTAGCAAGCTTGATGACACCTCATAAAAGAAAATTGTAATGGATAGTTTGTTTTTAAAAATATTTGCAGATATATATATATATTAATTATTCATATGATATTCCTTAAAAAAAACAACATATTGTATTAATTAACTTTGATGGTGGTAATTAATTAATATGTTTTTGTTTTATGGATATGGCTCGAATGAGGTGAAATTCTTCGATTTAATTGGAAACATGATTAGGAATCGATAAGTTTTTTTTCTTCTCTGATTTACTCTTCAAGTTAGAGACTGATTCTGTAACGACCGACACTTTCATGTATTAGTTAAGACTTTAATTTTGAAATTTAAAATTAATTGTAAGGTCAATTTCATGCTTAAAGTTGTGTTGGAATTTAATTTTAGAATTAGCATATTTGAAATTAGAAACAAAATTGGAGGGTAGAATGGGAAGAAAGAAGGAAAAATGGGATTTAATTGATGTTTGGGGCATTTTTGTAAATTAAGAGTCACTAAGCCAAGCCCAAGCCCATGTTTTAGCCAAACCCTAATATCCATCTCTACTATTTTTATACTGCACGCAACCCTAGGTCAAGCCAAGCCGTCATCTTCTCCAACCTTCTCCTCTTCCTCCATGAAAAACAGCCTCCACCATCAATCTCTCTCTCTTTCACCACCAAAATACCCATCCATTCGAAAGTTTTTTTTCTTCTTCAACAAACATCCATCGCGCGATACTGTTTCACGGGGGTACTGTTGTACTGTTCACGGGCGGTACTGTTCACGGGAGAGGTACTGTTCATATCTCGAGTACTGTTCATACCGCGAGACTATTCATACCGCGGATACTGTTCATACCGCGAATACTGTTCATACTGCGAATACTGTTCATACCGCGAGCACTGTTCATACCGCAGGTACTGTTCACGACGCCAAACTCCACGAACCGCCGCCCGATCTGCTGCAGTTTGATTTTTGGGTGATTTTTGGTACTGTACAGCCTCGTTTCAGCTTTGTTTTCGCGTGGAATACCCATTGTACGTAGAGGTTTGCTCGGTGAAATTGAATCAAATCGTCATCTATTCGGCAAAGTTCAATTCTGTTTTGGGGTTGGAATTGAGGTAAAATTCTCATTCTAAAATCAAGCAAATCCTTGGAAGTTTTGGGTTTTTGGTAGATTAAACTTGAAGGCGATTAAATCATGAGACTTGTGATTTGAATTGAGTTTAATCACCAATTTGAGATTAAGTTAAATGTTAAGGAATTAATTCTAATTTTGGAACTTTAGTTTGGTGGAAGGAACTTTGGGATGAATTATGAATTTTAGGAATTGTTTCTAACCTTAGGATGGTTTGAATTAGGCTTCAAATTGTTTGGCTGAGGTTCAAGGCGAAGGAATTTTTGGTGAGCATTTGGGTGAATTGGATTCTTGAGCTTAATCAAGGTAAGGGACTTTATGCCGGTATGCTTGAATGCAAGTCAGGAACTGAATTAAAAAAAAATTATTTGAAATAAAAAGTTTTTATAAATATTTTATTATGGATTTTCACTTGTTTTGCCAAATCTTCTCATGAATGTTATGCATGATTTATGATTTTGATTTATGATAAATGATGTGAGAATGTTGCTTGTCTTGCATCATGGAATGAAAAGTTTAAAATGCTTTGGGACCTCATGCATACATTATGTTTTCATGATAAAATTGATTTCGAAGGCTGTGGCAATTACCCTCCTAAATTTATTGATGTACATCTATATGAAAAGGAGCCTTACGAGGCTATATGAAAAGGAACCTGAAAAGGTTAAATGAAAAGGAACCTAAAAAGGTTAAATGAAAAGGAAATGTTAGGTTGGGTTAATTGTCCACATTAAGCCGAAGAGAAAAAGTTGAAAGAGAAACGTTTCCACTATGAAAGGAATTTAGGTCCCACCAAAGGAAAGAAAGAAAATGTTTTCGAAAACTCATTATGTATGTGTATGCATATCCTGACCCGGTAGTGAGGTCACTCACTGAGTATTTTAAATACTCATCATTTTTCAAAATGTTTTTCTTTTCAGGTAAAGGCAAGAACATATTTTAGGTGAGTGGCAAGGTGGTTTGCTGAAAGGGTCATGGGTGTCATGAGGAGTATAGCTTCCGCATCTAGTTTATGTTTTAACTCAAATTATTTTGTTAAGTAAACTTAATTGAAGTGAACTATTTCATTTGCTTTAACGTTTTGATTCACATTATGTTTTGCAATGGTTTTTAAAGGGATCCCGAACTAAAAGATTTTGATTGTTTAGCAAAAAGTTTAATTCTTTTTGTCTTTTACCAAAGATTTCTAAATTCTACTAGCTTGCATGTAGTAACGTCCCTAGAAAGTCTAACAGGAAAAGTCGGGTCGTTACAGATTCTCTCGTCCCAACGAGCTTTTAAATTATTTATTAATTATTAAATATATTTAATAACGTTTGTATTCTTGAATTAATATTAATATATTTAAATAACTTATGAAATTAATTATTAAGACCAATAAATAATCAAAATAATTAAATTTCTCTAAATTTAAACTTTAAAATATATTAATATTTGATGATGAAAAATAGGAAAAGGAAAGGAAAATGTGGGAATTTGTTTAAGTAGATGACATAAATTTAATTTGTATTTTAAAAATGTCACAATTTTTAATTCTTTTCCAAATATAATTGGACTTTTCTTATTGTGTTTTATCTTACACTTAAAATTTTAAATTTGATATACAAATGCCTCATTAAAAACTCCATGAAATTTCTGTTAGAGAGTGCATGTTTGATCTCATTTCATCTTTATTGTCATCTCTAAATTACGATAAATAAATATCACAATAAATACAAATTAAACTATTTCGAAGAAAATAGAAATTACGACTACCAAACAAAACATATTCCTTGAAAAATAATTTGGCAATCAATCTATAATATTATATATATGTGTGTGTATAAACGTGTTCTTTGCTGAAAATGCAAAAGTTACGTATGTACTCATCTTTGATTAAATAAGAAAGAAAGAAAACATATATAGTCATCTTGTTTTGGAACTATACAAAGATTCATGTGTTAAAGAAAATTATGCATTTTCATCATTTACTAAAGATTTCAGTATTATTATTGGAAAATTAGTTATAACTAATTGGCTCATTATTAAAAAATAAAGGAAAAATCATGGACAAACTTCGGAGTTTTTTTTATTAATAGTAAAATTTTTAAAACTTTTTATTAAAATATATTATTTTTCAAACTTATTATATTAATATTTTAGTTTTAATTCCTCGAAAAGTAGGCTGTCTCTTCAAGAGACGAACTACATCACATGACTACTTATCGTCTCTCGAAGAGATGATGTTGCCATGGGGACATTTGTCATGTTTGATGGTTGTCTCTTCAAGAGACGCCCTATGCCTAGTAATAATAAGATAATTGGGCGTAGTGGTCACTTAGGGGCTGTTTGGGGCACTGAGTGAGTTATAATAACATGAGTTATAATAGTCTGTGAAATAATATAATATTGTTTAAAATGTAGAGTTATTTAGTCTGAGGTTATAATAGTCTGTGTTTGGAGTGCAGAGTATTCCACGGGTTATTATAACACAGATTATTATAACCCTTGCCCCAAACAACCCCTTAATATTCTTAGCTTCTATAAGTTACCGTTAGTTGACTTGACGGAAAGATGATGTGGCAATTAAATGTTAGCTAGACCTTATTGATGGTTACAATTTTAAATGAAATGATATTATTTAATAATTTAATATTAGAAGTCCCTTCTAAAGTATTACTTTTCTCTCTCCCAATCACCTTTCCCCTTTCTTCTTTCTGTTTCCCTCCCTGTTCTTTTTGTTCCTTTTGTAATCTCAAAACAAGATCTAAACTGTTTATGGGAGGAGTGAAGAAGCCATACAGATTCTTATTAGGGACGGTGGCAATGGGGGATTTTAAAAGTACCTAAAAGAGCATTGAACTTCAAATTCGAATGCCCCGTTTGATGACCATTTAGTTTTTAGTTTTTAGCTTTTAAAAATTAAGCCTATAAATACTACTTTAACATATGGATTTCCACGTTTGCTTATTTACTTTTTATACATGTTTTCAAAAACCAAGTCAAGTTTTGAAAACTAAAAAAAGTAGTTTTCAAAAACTTATTTTTGTTTTTTGAATTTAGCTAGAAACTCAAATGTTTCCTCAAGAAAGATAGAATCTATTGTAAAAAAATTGTGAGAAGATAAGCACAATTTTGAAAAACCAAAAACTAAAAACCAAATGGTTATCAAATGGAGCCGAAGAGGTTTCTATTCTAAGAGAGATCGGACAAGATTTCAAGGCTGATCTCCAGTTGTAAAGAAGCATTACTTGTGGCGGCAGAGGTGTACTTGGTCAAATTGTTCGAGGATACTGATTTGTGTCTGATTTATGCTAAGAGAGTTACAAAGCTAAAATATATTAAACTGACAAGGAAAATCAGAACGAGAGGCTTAGACATACATTTAATTAAGATTTATGTCAAAATACATAGTCTAAGCCTAAACTATTCGTCTAAAATGTTTTTTGGACTCGGACTATTCCTCGAGATACTTCGCCTAACCCAAAAATATCTGCTACAGCAATGAAATTACTTATTTTGAAAAATCCCTAAAACAAAGAAAGCAACTAAAGTTTTTTTTAAAAAAAATGCTACAACAAAACTGAAATTAAATGTAGATTTGCATTTAAATGACAATAAAGCCAGAAAAGTGAACAACCAAAGGTGAAGAACAATAAGAAGAAGGAATAATTTGGGGGGTTGAAATGTGATAGAGAGAGAGGAAAGAGGGAGACGAAGATAGAAGGAAGAGGGGAAAGGAGAAAAGGGAGAAAGGAGGACAAAAGGAAAAAGTGATGAGAGAGAAAAGTAATAATTTAAGGAAGTTTGTATATTAAATTGTTAAATAAAGCCATGTCATTTAAAATTTTGCACATTAAGAAGGTTTAGCTAACATTTAATTGTCACGTATCTCTTTGTTAAATCAACTAACTGTCAACTCATCTTAAAGATCATTTAGAATTATTTCTTAAACTTTAAGGACTCTTTTTAAAACTTCATGAATCAAATAGATACTACGCTCAAATCTTAAGGATCAAAAGTGCACTTTACGTTTTTCTTTTCTTTTTTAATTTTTTTCTTTTTCTTTTTAAAGCAAATATCGCAGTTTTTTTTGTTTTGTTTTTTAAAAAGCAAAATATTGCAATTTTTTAAAAACTTTTCGAAAAAATTATATTAGATTGAAATTTTTTCTTCTTCTAAAAAGAAATTTAAATTTAAATAAGTATTAATTATTTAAACACTTTCACTTCTCTCGTAAAATAAATTAATTTTCATTCTAAAAAAAATTATAATTAGTGTATTAATTATTTTATTCAAACATTTTCCCTTCCCACGTAAATAAAATAAGTATTAATTATTTAAACATTTTTCCTTCTCATGTAAATAAAATAATAAATATATTAATTATAGTTTTTAGAATGGTAATTATTTTATTTTAAGAAAAATGTTTAAATAATTAATACTTATTTTATTTACGTGGGAAGGGAAAATGTTTGAATAAAATAATTAATACACTAATTATAATTTTTTTTAGAATAGCAGACGTAATGCATTAATTATAGTTTTTTTTGGAATGATGATTTTAAGAGAGAAGTGAGAGTGTTTAAATAATTAATACTTATTTAAATTTCAATTTCTTTAAGGAAGTGGGAAACATTGCAATTTAATAATAATTTTTTTAGAATAGTAGACGTAATACATTAATTATATATATTTTTTTAGAATGGTAAGTATTTTATTTTATGAGAGAAATAAAAGTGTTTAAATAATTAATACTTATTTAATTTCAATTTCATTCTAAAATACGAAAAAAAAATTCAATCTAATATAATTTGCTTAGAAAAGTAAAAAAACAAAACTGCAATATTTTCCTTTTGAAAAATAAAACTAAAGAACAAAAAGCTGCAGTATTTGCTTGGAGGGGAGAAAAAAGAAAACTAGAGAAGAAAAAAAACAAGAAAAGCGCTCACGATAGGATTTGAACTCAATACTCATAGAAGCTAAGTGTCAGACCCTAAGTCTCAAAGCACATGACCTAGAGCATGCAGTGAGTGACCGCTACAAGTGTTCTATGACATGATTTTCCGTAGTAGTATTATACTTAC
Organism: Trichosanthes truncata; assembly: GCA_033996785.1. Lineage (NCBI taxonomy): Eukaryota > Viridiplantae > Streptophyta > Magnoliopsida > Cucurbitales > Cucurbitaceae > Trichosanthes > Trichosanthes truncata. The sequence goes on along the minus strand of JAWPNB010000004.1, from coordinate 25,785,144 downwards.
TAATGAGTCATGATGTTTTTGGAGATTTTGATTGATCAAATGAGCACTCAACTTGTCACTATCCCTAGTTGCATCTCTAGGTGTTCCGCAACCCTAGTGTCAAGTGGCAATCTTTTGGGAGGCATTTTTGTGCATGCATGACACTTGGCGGAGCCTTAAAGCATGCAAAGGACACATGACATCTTATTTCTATGAGAGAATGCATGTAAGACACTTGGTGGACACATGACATCTTATTTCCATAGAAGAATGCATGTGAGACACTTGGAGGACAATTGGAATTTTATTCTCATGCAGGAGTGCATGTGCGACACATGACAAGATGTGAAGACCTAAAGGGACACTTGACGCATTGAGGAAGTCTTCTTATAATTAGAGTGTGGATAATTACAATGGTTTAGATAATTATCTAAAAGGAATAGATAAGATCAAGTAGTTGGGTAACTATCTATTCTTATGTAACGACCCTATAGGCTCAACACGCTACCTAAGAGTCATTACTAAGTCACGTCGCTATATTACCAAAAATTTCGGCAACATAACGGCGTAACTACACGAAAACCAAAATTTTGACCCTGATAAGACATAGAAAAACACACTTCTAAGATTTCAAACAACCTCCTAGCATCCAACAAACTTCTCAATATGATGCTAGGGTTCAAACAGAAGAAACCAAATATACGTGCACGATTTACAAAGAAAGGTTAAAAGATTTTAAAACATTCTCCTAACATTTAAAAAAAACTTAACATGAGTTCTATATACATCTAGAAACATAAAGGAAGCGGAATAGCGATCAGTCGGCTCCCATGACTCGAGTAGAGGATCTCCGGTCACGCGCTAGGGCCGATCTTAGCCTTACCTGAAAACATTTTAAAAAGGAAAAGGGTGAGTATTAACGAATAATACTCAGTAAGTCCATCATAGTTTTAAAATAAGAGTTTCAATCACATGCAACATGTCATTTTAAATCATAAAATCATCGTAAACCATCACTTTAGTGGGGGACCTAAAATTTCTTTCATAAACCATGTACTTTTCCTTGCGGCTCTTGTGAACGATTAAATTCTCCCGAGGGCCTCTGAATAGTCCAAAGACATAGTTTTTCTGTCTAATAGAGTCCTCCCTACCTCTGAGAGTTAAGCTCGAAAGCTAACATATATCATGGAGTCCGAAGACTCAGCCCGAAGGCTACCATCGTGGAGTCCGAAGACTCAAGCCCGTCGGCTACAGTCGTGGGGGCACTCTCAAACCCCGGGAGCATATAGAGTCCGAAGACTCGGGTTCCCTCAAAACCCACATAAAACTTTTGGGAGAATTATCGTCACAGCCTATATAAATCTTTTCATGAACACAACACATGCATGAGGTCCCATTCGTTTTAGAACATAGTTATGAATGCATCAGTCATAGCAATCGCATTTCAAAGACATACATATAATACACTTTCTTTCTTAAATACTTAACATGAAAAACATATACTTTCAAAGTAAACACAGAGCTAGCTTTAAGTTTCGAAAACTTCTTTCGTTGTGAGATCCCTTACCTTAAATCTTTACTTATTACAATACCCTTTCTTCACTTAGTAATTAAGCTTCTTGAGTTTCCACTCCAAGTACGATCCTCGGTCCTCGACAATTCACCTAAAAAGTGTTCTAAACGTGTCTTAAACCATCCGAATTACGCTAAAACACATTCTATCATTAATAACTCGACGAAACGGACCTAATGGCAATTTTACCCAACTCCGGCGAGCGGCGGCGCGTGACCGGAGCACGGCGGCGCGTGCGGCGGCGGACGGCGGCGCGTGGCCGGCGCGTGGAGCTTCCGATCGGCGCGTGAGGGCGCGTGGAGGCTCGTTTTCGTGCGAGACTCACGGATCTGGGCTTTCCGGTCGGATCTGAGTTCTGTTCGATGGAGGAGAAGAAGAAGAAGTCCGGCGAAGCTACTGTCGTCCGGCGAAGAAGCTCACGGCGAGGTTGGGTGTTCGGTTCAAAGCTTCTCCGGCGATCAAGACTGTGTGGGTCCTCGATTTGGAGCTCCGACAGTCGTTGCTCGCGAGTTTCCGACGAGGCGTTGGTGTTCGGCTGAACGTTCTTGCGGCGAAGCTCTCGATCGGCGGCGAGAATCCGAGGAAGAAGAAGAAGCAGCCGGCGACTGGAACTTCGACGAGAGAGAGAGAGAGTTGCCGTGAGGGAGACGATCGAGTGAGAGAGAGATCGGAGAGAGAGCGGCGGACGGCGGACGGCGTGCGGAGAGAGAGAGAGAGAGAGAGAGAGAGAGAGAGAGAGAGTTCGGGAGGGAGGGGAGCTGCGCGAAAGAGAAGAAGAAATTTCTTTTTTTTTAATAATAATAATAATAATAATAATAATCAAAATATCTTCTCCAAAAGACCAAAATGCCCTTTTTCTCATTCCAAATTGCAAATTAACCTAAAAATTTTAAATTATCCCATGAAAATCATTCCACTTAATTCAAAAAAATTAAAAATTTAAATTCCTAAATAAGCCGGGCGTTACATCTTATCCATCCACCCCTCTCCCTTTATCTATAAAAAGACGATCTTATGGATTGTGTAAGGGGTCTTGGAGGTTTCTTTGGAGAACCTTTTAGACTCTTTAGAGCATTGTAGTGCTTTAGAGTCTTGCCTTGGTACTTGGGAGTACCTTGATGGTGAGAGTTGGTAAGACCTTGGTGAGTGTGTCACTATAGGATTTATCAACATCCATTGTGAGAGCTAGTCTTCATTAGGGAGATAGCCAAGTCATACTTGAGAGAGTCAAGTACCTTTGAGAAGGGATGAAGTGGTCACATCTTGGATTCATCAAGGGGGTGTCTTGATGGATGACTTAAATGAGATTTTATAGAGTTAAGTATGTCATTATGTTTGATAGCATATACTACTAGGTTGTAATGTATTCCTTATTCATAAGTATAAATGAAAAAGATTGAGAGTGAGTTTTTCTTATGTTGGCTAGTGCTACTCCATTAATGCTTACTGTTCGTGGTACGCTGAAGAGCCTACAAGGCAACATATGTACGAGTCATGACCAAAGATGAGAATGGTAAGAGTGTTTATTTCTACAACTAGCATATGCAAAGAAGTATTATGATAGTGAAAGATTATACTAAGACAGGGTCTTGCATGAGAGCGAAAATTGGAGAATTAAAATTTACCCTGTGACAAGTTGTTTGTTAGACCCCTAAGCCTCAAAGCACATGACTTGCTTGGGTAGGCCAAGGCGAATGGGCAGAAGGCACACTCATGGCTAAAATAAGGTTAGCAACAACATGTGCTTATAGTGTTGGAGACATATGGTTGGGATATGTCACATGGTCGGACAACATTGCATGGTCGAAGACCATTACTCAGTTAGGAGACATTGCACGGAGTCTGGCATGGCATACAAAGCATAACATGGGCAAGCGGCCTACATAACGTACTAAGAGGTTAGCACGACACTTAGTGTGTGAGTGATGCACAACAACACACCAGGGTGCTGAGAGGCACACCCATGGGCGGTCCAAAGTGATCCAATGAGCCAAAAGGGCATATGGTCATGGTGAAAGGAACGTGGGCAAATGCAAGCACGTTAAGCAGTAACTAAGTGCAATGCCACGTAGGAGGCACGCACACACATGACAAGGGGAGTCAACATTGCAATTAGGTGTGTAGACAAGTAGGTGGGCGTATAGAGGCGGCGTGTGCGCGTGCCAAACACACAAGGTAGCACGTACACATGCTTGTGCATGTTTTGGCGGGAACTGGTGCCTACACCTCAATTTGGTGGGTAATGGTTATCGTGCGTGCTAAATGATGAAAAATACATGAAAAGTTCAATTCAGTACTTTTTTGCATTATTTTGGACCCTTTTGGACACAGGGATATGTGGAAACACAAGAAGGTGACTACAACTATTGTAGGGACACGTGGCAAATTTTTGGGAAGTATTTTTGTGCATGCACGACGCTTGGCAAAGCTTAAGCATGGAGAGGACACATGGCGTCTTATTTCTATGGGAGAATGCATGTAAGACACTTGGTGGACACATGACATCTTATCTCCATAGAAGAGTGTATGTGAGACATTTGGATGATACATGATGTTTTATTCTCATGCAGGAGTGCATATGCAACACATGGCAAGATGTGGAGACCCAAAGGGACACCTGGTACATTGAGGAGCCTTCCTACAATTAGAGTATGGATAATTACAAGAATTTAGATAATTATCCAAAAGGAATAAATCAGAATGGGTAGTTACCCAACTACTTGATCTTATCTAAATAACTACCTAATTCAAATGTAGGAAAGCTTTTCAATGCGCCACGTGTCCTTAGGTCTCCATATCTTAACAAATGTCGTACATGCACTCTTGCATGTGAATATGATGTCATGTGTCCTCCAAGTGTTTTGCATGCATTCCTTCATGGAATTAGGATGCCATGTGTCTTCTACATGTCTCCCATGCACTTTTTCTATAGAATGAGACGTTATGGGTCCCCTACATGTCTTTAATCTCGCTAACTATGATGCATGTATATTTTTGGACAATCTTATCCTAAAATGCCTCCCAAGAATCTTATCTTGCCTTACATTGATTGTAGTCGTCTCCATATGTTTCCACATGTCCCTGTGTTTAAACAGTCCAAAATAATGCCAAAAAAATATAATTAAATCAGACTTTTTAGGTGTTTCTCACCATTTGGTGTGCACAAATAGCATTACTTGCCAAAACTTAGCATAGGCACCAGTTCCTGGCAAAACGTGCACTGCTTCTATGCGCTTGGTGCTCACGCACACCAACTTTATGTGCTTGGTGTGTGTGCATGCCACCTCCATGCCCCCGCCTGCGTGTCACTCAAATAAGATCCTATAGATCAATCAACATGGTAACTCTTCATGAAGTCCCTACACGAGTGGTTGACCTGTAGCAATCTTGTAGTGATCACTCATGGGATTCCACTTGTCCTTTACACTTATGGTTTTTGTGAATGCTATGGGAAATTATGACTCAATACCTATGGATCAATCAACAAGGTAAGGGCTTGTTTGGTAGGCAATCCTGATTTTGTTTTATATCTTTAGATTCACTGAGATCAGTGAATATGCGTTTGACAAATTTGTTTTCAAAAACTGTTTTTTGGATTCTGTGATCCAAATAGTGAAAATTCTAAAAACAATATTTTTATATTTTCATTGTATCTAGATTTTGAATTTAAAATTTTAAAATGCAAAATTATATTTAAAAAAAAGATAAAATCATTAATAAATATAGTATTTCATATTATAAACTCAATTTATTTTTGTTAAATTAAAATATGTATAATATAATATATTATAAATTATATGATATTGTAAAATTATAATTATACAAAATTTATAACATAAAAAACATGTTCATAAATTAATTAATAATAGTTTATATTCAATTTAATATTTAGTTTTGCAACTATAAGTAGTTTCATGGTCTTTAAATATATTATAGAACACATTTTGAACAATTGTTTAAATTGGAATCCAATTTCTAAATATGCTACCAAACACATATATGAAAACATGAAATATAACTCTGTTTTCATTGAATCCCTTGTTTTCAAAATTCTACTTTCAGATTGCCTACCAAACAGACTCTAACTCTCCAGGTGTTTCCATGACACTAAGAATGTTGAGTGACTACTACATTGACCCAATTATCCTGTTGTTATTTGGCATAGGTCATTTCTAGAGATGACCATGAAACATTGCTACTTCAAGAGACAATATGTAGCCGCGTGGTGTAGTTCGTCTCTTGCAGAGACGACCTACTTTTGGAGAATTAAAACTACAATATTAATATAATAAGTTTGAAAATAATATATTTGAATAAAAAGTTTTAAAAATTACAATATTAATTAAAAAAACTCCAACAAACTTCAGCTTCACATTTTTTTGTTAGTATTAATAAAATGAAAATTATAATGGGTAGCAAAAAATATCAGGATATTTGCAAATATAGAAATGACTTTTTAGATTTGTAAATATAGCAAAAAGTTTTAAATTTGATTTTTGCTTTTTATTATTCTAATTTTACCCTCATTGGTTTATCAACAGGTATATAAGTAATATATCTTATATACTTTACATTTCATATATCAATCAATTGATATACCAAATTATACCACCAATATACTAAATTTATCAGTAACATGTGCTCGTGCACTTGCTGTTATTTGTGGATTTAATTTGAATCCTTATTCATTTGCTTCGAAGTATTATTTTGCTAGTACATTTTCATCAACTTATATATAATGGTTTAATTTGTTATGTTGGTAATCATTATGAATAGAATATTATAGAGGTTCATGATAATGTATTACTTTCAATTGTTAAGTGTCAAGCGGGAATGACTTGAAAACAAAGGATACCTTCACAATTAGTGAATTGACAAAGCTCGAACGTGACTAAAATGCATTTTTGGTGCTTATGTAACCAAAATCGTGTTTAAAGTTAACTAAACACGTCTAACTCATCGGCCTCCAAACACTCCCAAAGTTGATCCCAACTCAATTTTTAAATTTTTTTAGAAACCATAGTCTTCCGCTGTGGGAGAATAGTTCATTCCCATTACACTCATTCTAAATGCAATTTCAATTATAATATTGGTGTATCAGCAGTATATTGTTGAGATTTATGCCCTAAAGCCTCGTAATTAATTAATTATTTAATAATTAATAATTATTTTGATTATTTTATTTGCAATATAATATTATCCATTATATGAAAAATCTAAGGTTATTAGTGTAATCTTGAACAGTATGTGGTTGACATACATAAGGATCGTGTTCAAGAAATAACCTAAAGAGTCATAGTATATGGATAAGGTTGGGTGTCTTATCCTGGTAACACTATTGATACAGCCCACTTTGTAATAGTTACAAATGATTTGATCCAAATCATTCATGTGGAGAAATGTGAGTGAGGGTATTTGATACAATGAGTTTATATAAGACTGGACCACGAAATATTTAATCTCTCTTTATAAATCCATTAATTGAGAAGATTAATATTTCATCAGGATGATCATATGCGACTCGATCTTAATCTTGAGTGAGTTATGAACTCCTGCCTGTGAGCGCTTGTCATTTGATTTGCATGGGTGAGAGTGGCTTTTATAGCCGATTCAATATGTCTACCATTTTGGGGACTTGACCAAATAGGGAGCTGGGAACATAATCTCACAAGATGGAATTCACTCCTTCCCATATAGGGTAAGTAGATGAGTAGTTCCCTTAAGTGCTAATTTTGGGACTTGAACAATGGGGCCCCACCTTCTCATTGGCCCGAGAAGGACTTAGTTTATAATTAGATTATAAACAGATTGTTCATTAGAGAATCAGTGGTACTTAAGGTGTAAGATGTAATTATAGGGGTAAAACAGACTTTTGACCCAACTGTAATTACGAACAACTCGTGAAGGATCGACTTGCATGTAATGATTATATCTATAGACACAACTTGTCCTGCAGTGCATAAGAGTACAACTCTAGGTCTATAGTGGAGTGACCTATAGTTAATGAATGAAAATTAATTAATTAAAGAGTTTAATTAATTAATTCTGTATCATTGGAGCTTATAATCTGTATGTGTTACACCTATTTCTACATTTTGGGAAAAAATTGTATATAATAGGAAAGTATGAAAATTAAGAAAGTAAATATTTGGATATTTATGGTTTTGGTTGGAAGATAAGGATTTGGTTTCTTTTTTATTAATTAAATAATGAAAATTAAAAAAAAAAAAAGAAAAAAAAGAAAAAAAAGAAAAAGAGAAAGTGGGATAAATATATTTATTTATTATATAAAACATGTGCTTTATTATTTATTGTTTAATAAAACAAAATGAGGGCTTTTGTTGGAGAAGCCATTTTCGTAAGAGAGGAAGAGGAAGAAAGTGAGGAGATGATTTCTTGATTTTGGGCCATTTTGGAGTGTGAAAATTCAAGAAAGGGATCTCACAACCTTGGATTGAAGCTTTTGGTAAGTTTTCTAACTTTTGATTAAGGTTTTTCATGAGTTATAGAACCTATTTTGGTGGGTTTCCTTGTGGGTTTTCTTCCTTTAGTTGGAAACTCCATAAACTAGCTTGAAAACAAAGATGATGGTGATGATTGAGTAAAAGAAGGAAATTTGATGAAAGTCATGAGTTTTATCAAAGTATGGATTGAAGGGGATTAGTTGTATGTAGAAATTGCAAACTTTTTAGGGAAAGAAAACCAAAGAATATATTCATGGAGAAGAAGAAATGAAAAGAATGATATTTCTTATGGAGAGGGATTACAATGAAGTTATTGGAAACTTTATTTTGGGTTATTGTCTCAATTTCTTGGTAATTAGAAGAGTAAGATGAGGAAAAGAATGGTAAATTCTTGGGTTAGTGAGAAATATAAAGGCTTGGATAATTTAGTGTTGTTACACTTTAATTTTGGCATTAAGAGGTTAGTAATATGTTGACAATGTATGATTTCAGGGCAAGCGGAGATTGGAACCATTTACAACCCGAACAAACCTCGTTCGTAGTAGTTGTGAGTGGTTATTTTATAAAGTATTTCAATTATTTTAGTAATTGATGAGATTTTATGAGATTTGAAATCAATTGAAATTAATATTAATGCAAAGGATTTAGTTATTTGAAAATTTGGAGGAAATTATGTGTATTCCACAAATTGTTTATTATTAAGATTGATGATTTGCTAATTTGATAAGAAAGTGACATATGATCACTAAATTGAAATCATGATTTAGCATATTTGAATTTGAAGAGATTTGTGTTTATTGAAGTTTAGCTACAATGATTTAATTATTTGAATTTATTAAGCTTATGAAAGGTGAGTTTATGAAAATCTCTAGATTGTAGCCAATTGGCAAAAAGTTCAATTATTTGAAGTGAAATCAAGTATTTGTGAGTTTTAGAAATGACTTGATTTTTGAATCATGATTTTAGTTGATCTTTGACTTATGGCTTAAAGTTATGAAACCACAATTTGAGAATGTGTGGGGTTTGAGAACTTATGATGATTATTATATAGAAATTGTTTTCAAACCACTAGAATTGTACCCATGGTTATTACCCAAATGCTATAAAAATGTGTTTCTATAGTATGCTAGTGTGCCAAGGCCGCAGGGGATGCAGGGGAATGCCGAGGCCATTAGGTGCCAAATCCGGATTCCGAATCCTGGTCCAAATCCTGGACCTGAGGCATTACAGATGTTAGAGATTGCTCTACGTGCACGTATGACATGGATTTGGGTACAAGTTTGGTGATGAGTTTGTTGGTCTATTATTTTGTGCTTTATTTTAAAAGTTATTGTTGCAAAACTTTGTGACGTTTTACTTATCTTGTGTATTCAGACTGTGCGTAATATATAAAGTTTTATGGAACTTTGAATTTTCCTGTTTAATACAAAAGTTTTATGTCGAGAGGTTATTATTTTTTTTCCTATTAACTTACCACTCACTGGGCTCTATCAGCTCATTCTTTCTTCTTAAATTTTTCCTCCAGGTAGCGACTGAGTTTCTAACAAGCCTACAGAAGTCGATATCTGCCACTGGACTTGATATTTTGCATACCATTTTGTATGTACATAAATACAAATGCTTCTTTTGTAACTAATGTGGCTAGTACGTTTTGATTAACTTAGCACCATTTTGGGATTTCCATTGGTTTGTAATTTGAAACCCACATGTCTATCTACTTTTAAGTTCGTGGGATTGTGCTGAATTTCTGAAATGGTGGTTGGAGTTTGAACATGTTAATTTTGGAGTGTATATATTTCTTTCAGGTGTGTTTTACTCAGTTTTCAGGGGAAACTCTGCCGAAATTTTTATAGAATTTGGTGTTAACAAAGTTTTGGCTAGCCACTTGTGATTTTCAAAACTACGATTTATTTTGCAAAGATTAACATTGGATTCCATAGTTTAGTAGGGATCAAATGTCGGCATGCCACATCCCAGGTTGGTTAGGGTAATTTGGGGTGGGGTGTGTTAGTATGTCCATAAGGTCCCCTTGCTAGCTCATAGTAACACTAAAAGATCAATTTAGTTGAAAGAAAATTTTGAAATGTTCAAATTTAATATTTAATTTGAAGTGTTCAAATTAATATTTAATAATATATTAAATATAAAAGAGGAAAATATATTTATTGTATTTGATACATTAAATATTAAAATTTGAAATGTTCAAATTTAATATTTAATTTGAAGTGTTCAAATTAATATTTAATATATTAAATATAAAAGAAGAAAATATATTTATTGTATTTGATACATTAAATATTAAAATAATTAATGTATATTAGATACATGAAATAAAAGATATTTATTAAATTTGAGTTGGATTAAAATTAAGAAATAGATGTCGTAGGAGAATTTTAAACGGTTTGAATAAGATTCAAATTGGTTAGATAAATATATTTTAATATATTAAATATTAAAATATATTATTTAATTATTGTTCCTAGACCACTATAAATATGATCCTAAGGATGAACCATTGTGCATTCTACACAACACACATCTCTTCAATAGAGAGAATTAGAGAATTCTCTCTAGATCTCTTCCTCTCCAATCCCTTGAGGATTTTCTTTCAAGAGGCTCCCACAAGCTTTGGTTCAGTGTTCGAGTCATAGCCAGGAAGATTTTGTGAAAGAGATAAAGATCCACCAGAAGATTCTCCATATTTGGAAGGTATTTATTGCTTAACCCTTGTATTTTAGTTTAATTCTAAATAAATCAAAGACGATTTCCATGCTTCTGCTGTGGGTTTAATTCGATTATTCCCTTCATATATGAACACTCATTCAAAATTCATTTCAAGTATAACATTAATATGTATCAACAGTATATCATTACTCATTAAAAATGAATTTCGAGCATATCATTAGTGTATCAATGGTATATAAACACTCATTCAAAATGTAATTCAAGTATAACATTGGTCCCCAGTAGTTTATTAGCACTCATTCAAAATTCATTTAAAGTATAACATTGGTATTTCAATCATACATTAATTCTCATTCAAAATGCATTTCAACTATATCATTAGTGTATTAGCAGTATATCAACAATCATTGAAAATGCAATTTCAAGTATAACATTGGTGTACCAATCGTATATTAATACTCATTCAAAATGAATTGCAAGTATATTAGTAGTGTACCAATATTATATAGCACTCATTCAAAATGTAATTTCAAGTATATCATTAGTGTATTAGTAGTATATTTGCACTCATTCAAAATCCATTTAAAGTATAACATCAGTATGTCAATAGTATATTAGTAGTCATTAAAAATTAATTTCAAGTATATCATTAGTGTGTTAATAGGATATCAACACATATTCAAAATTCATTCCAGTATAACATTGGTGTATCAATAGTGAATTAACACTCATTAAAAATGTATTTCAAGTATATCATTAGTGTATCGGTAGTATAATATCAACACTCATTCAAAATGCAATTTTGAATGCCCACATTTTCTCAAAAGGATTTTTTGTCTTTTAATATTTTACGTTTGTACTGGGTTTTGGTTTTTTGTTATATCTGCAAAATGAAAAAACATTTCTACAATTACATTGCTTAGATTGGTCTATCAACATTTATATCATATATATCCTTTGCATATCAGCACTCATAATCAGGTATATCGATATTACTGATTTTCCTTTAGTAATATAATAAATCAAGTATATCAATGGTATATCAACATTCATATCAGGTATAGATGATAAACATTTAGGTTATAAAAGATAGGCATTTCATCTAAAATCTATAAATAACACAACACAATTCAATAAGAAAAACTGATCACAATAAAAAGAAGTAAAGAGAAGTAATATATCAGGTATATCGATATACTATTTAGTAGTCAAACTGTCAAAGAATCCTAAACAATTAGCCATGTGCAAGAAGTAAAAGGTTTACTTATTTTGGGGTGAGTGGGGATTTATGCACTTTAGAAGTGAAGCTCATATATCCTCATCATTTGGACTAAAAATTAATTTACTTGACTTGGAACAAATGCAAAAAAGGAGTGGTTCATGTTGCCATTCTCTATCTTCAAGGATATACCTGAGAAATTAAACGTGTTAAATACTGGAAGTTCATTGATTTGAAATTTTGTATTGTTTACACCAACTGTTCATTTGAAGTTCCACCAATTCAAGAATTTTGGGAGTGGGAGATGGGTGACTGGAGGAAGAGTATGTTGGAAGCATGTGATGGACACTCACAAATAAATAATCAAAGAAGGAATATTTGAGAAAAATAATTCACTTGTATTAAAAAAACACTATTTAAGAAGCTACAAACTTGGTTCACTCAAATTCACTTTGATTTCTTCTTCTCTACTTACTTGATACAACACATGCCAAGACATCATATTTATAGGACTCATGGAAAAATCTAGATCTTATAACTCCCATCCTATACTTAATTTCATGAATAACTTATTTACCTTTATGAACATATATAACTCTCATATTAACTCATCTTAAACAACCAATTCAAATACAAAATCATTCTTAACTCCTATCCAAAAACTTCTAAATACATTAACATACTTAATTAAACTATAACTCATGAATGTGTATACTTACCATTAAAAATTATGTTTAACTTTCAACATCTCCCCTTAAACATATTTTTCTAAGTAAAGTTCTCAACTTGTTAAACACATCAACCTTGAGTGGCTTTGTGAAAATATCTGCAATTTGATCTTCTGTCTTCACATATTCAACTCGAATCTCCTTTCTTGAAATGCAATCTTTTATAAAATGAAATCTTGTATCAATGTACTTACTTCAATCATGGAACACTGGATTTTTGGCTACAGCAACTGTTGACTTATTATCCACATGGATCACAATTGCATCCTCTTGCAAAATTCTAACTGCTTGAAGTAAATTTCTCAACCAAACTGCATGACAAATACATGATGCTGCTGCAACATATTCTGCCTCACAAGTAGATAATGTCACAATAGGTTGCTTCTTAGAACTCCAAGTAAAAGATGTGTTACTAACAAAGAACACATATCCACTTGTACTTTTTCGATCATTAAGATCTCCAGCCCAATCACTATCACAATAACCTTCAAGCTTGAATTCTTTAGACGATGTATAAAATAATCCATAGTCAAGCGTACCTTTAAGGTAACAAAGAATTCTCTTTGTGTAACGCCCAGTTTATTCAGGAGCTCTAATTTTGAAATTTTGGGATTTGTTTCTCAATTTATTTTTAGTAGGGTTAAAGTTAGAATTTTGAAAAGTTTGAAGGGGCAATTATGGAAAGAATTTTCAAGGGCAAAATGGTGTTTGAAAGAGCTTGGAAGGGCATTTTTGGAAGAAAAGGTAGGTGGAGGGGCATTTTAGTATTTTTGGTTTTCTTAAAAAAAAAAGAAAAAGAAAAAGAAATTATTCTCTTCTCTCTCCCCGAACTATCTTCTTCTTCTTCATTCTCTTCCTCTCTCTCCGTCCGGTATCTCTCTCTTTCTCTCTCTCTCTCGAGCTCATCTCCTCACCGAGGACCACCCGGCTGTCTTCTCCTTCTCCTTCCGCCGCAGTCCCGCCCAACGGCCACCTTCTGCAACACCCTCACCGGAAGTTTCACCATTCGCCGCCAGAAAGACCAAACGGTTCCTCCGTCTTCTTCCTCTCTGTCGGCAGCCACCACGAACCAGACCGCTCGAAACCTCGCCTCCGATCGAGAGCTTCACCGCAACATTCGATCAATACCGCCGGCGTCTTCCTCTTCGCCGCGCCGATCTTCTACACGCTGAACACGGATCTATCGCCATATATCCCAGCTCCGCCCAAATTGAACTCCCGCCGGCAACGCTCAGACAATCCCCAGGCCGTTCGGCGAGCCAACCCACGCCAATGAACACCATAAGCTCGCCGGATTTACAGCCTGCACGCCTCGAAACTCACCGAAAAACACCAGATCCGACACGTCGTGATGCAGATCTGTCCAGATTTGCGAGCCTCGCACAAAAATGAGACCTCACGTGCTCCCACGCGCCAATAGGTTGACTCACCCGCCGTCGCCGTGAAGCCCACGCGCCGTCGCCGGAGTTTCACGCGCCGCCGTTCGCCGGAGTTGGGTAAATTTTGCCATTTGGTCCGTTTCGTCGAGTTATTAATGTTAGAATGCGTTTTAGCGTAATTCGGTTGGTTTAAGACCTGTTTAGGACACTTTTTAGGTGATTTGTCGAGGACCTTGGATTGTACTTGGAGTGGGGACTCGAGAAGCTCATTACTAGTGGAGAAAGGGTATTTTAGTAAGTAAAGATATAAGGTAAGGGATCTCACAACGAAAGAAGTTTTCGAAACCTAGAGCTAGCCCTATATTTACTTTGAAAGTTTATGTTTTTCGTGTTAAGTATTTAAGAAAGAAAGTGTTTTATATGTATATTCCTTTATACGCTAGTTCCATGAGTTCTATTTGAGTTTTCATGTTAAAAAGAATGGAAATGATATGTATGTCTTTGAAATGCGATTGCCTTGACTTATGCATTCATGAGTATGTTCTAAAATGAGCGGGACCTCATGCATGTGTTGTGTGCTCATGAAAAGATTTATGTAAGGCCGTGACGATAATTCTCCCAAAAGTTTTATGTGGGTTATGAGGGAACCCGAGTCTTCGGATTCTCTATGCTCCCGGGGTTCGAGAGTGATCCACGATGGTAGCCGACGGGCTTGAGTCTTCGGACTCCACGATGGTAGCCTTCGGGCTGATTCTTCGGACTCCACGATGTATGTTAGCTTTCGAGCTCAACTCTCAGAGTTAGGGGAGGACTCTATTCGATGGAAAATTATGTCTTCGGACTATTTACGAGGCCCTCGGGAGAATTTAATCGTTCACGAGAGCCGCAAGGAAAAGTACATGGTTTATAAAACGAATTTTAGGTCCCCTACTAAAGCGATGGTTTACGATGGTTTTATGATTCAAAATGACATGTTGCATGCGATTGAAACTCTTACTTTGAAACTATGAGTTACTTACTGAGTATTATTCGTTAATACTCACCCTTTTCCTTTTAAAATGTTTTCAGGTAAGGCTAAGATCGGCCCTAGCGCGTGACCGGAGATCAGCTACTCGAGTCATGGGAGCCGAGCGATCGCTATTCCGCTTCTTTTATGTTTCTGGATGTACATAGAACTCATGTCGAGTTTTTAAATGTTTAGGAGGATGTTTCAAAGTCTTTTAACCTTTCTTTGTAAATCGTGCACGTGTATTTGGCTTTCTGCTGTTTGAACCCTAGCATCATATTGAGAAGTTTGTTGGATGCTAAGAGGTTGTTTGAAAATCTTAGAAGTGTGTTTTTTCTATGTCTTATCAGGTAAGGGTCAAATTTTTGGTTTTCGCGTAGTTACGCCGTTATGCTGCCGAAATTTTCGGTAATATAGCGACGTGACTTAGTAATGACTCTTAGGTAGCGTGTTGAGCCTATAGGGTCGTTACACTTTGCCACTTTCAAATGAGTAGTTGTAGGAGATTCCATAAACCAATTCACCAAGTTAAATATCTCAAACTCCCAATTAAACTTTTGAAATATGAAGAATCTAAAACATCCCCATCTTCATATTTAGATAGTTTTGTCCCGGTTTCTATCGGAGTTGCGACAGGTTTAGAATTGAACATCTTGAATTTCTCAAGAATTTCTCTAGTATCGTTCTTGAGAAATTAAAATACCTTCCTTCGACTGCTTTACCTCGATGCCATGATAATATGACATAAGTCCTATATCTGTCATTTCAAATTCTTGGGTCATTGTCTTCTTGAGATCTTCAAACATGCTTGCACAATTTCCTGTAAAAATTAAGTCATCCACATATAGGCAAACCAACAAAATATCTCCACGACCATTAGTCTTAATATAAAGAGAATGTTCATAGGGGCATCTTAAATACCCATTATCAAGGAAATATTTGTTGATCCTACTATTCCACAATCTCGGCGCTTGTTTCAATTCATATAAGGTCTTCTTTAATTTCAGGTGTAAAACCGAGATTTCACGAGATTTCTCCTTGAAATTTCAAAAAAAAAAATGTTTAAAACATTTGTTTGGGGTATAAAGGAGATAATATGTGTGGGGTTTTTTTAAAAAAAAAAAAAAAAGAAAATAGGAAAAAGGGAAAAAGAAGAAAGTGGAAGTTTTTTTTATTCATTTTACAAATACACCTTCATCTACCCATCTTGCATCTCATTTACCAAAGAGAAGAAGAGGGTTTCGTGGGAGAGGATGAGAGAAAGAGAGGAAGGAGGACTTTCTTAGTTTTGAAGTTGAAGAAGAAGGGGAGAAGATTCAATTCAAGGTTGCATGGCAGATTTGGTGATCAATCATGCTCACTGCTGATATTTGGATCGTTTTGAGCTCCAAAAAAAGAATTAAGAGGTGAGGTTTGATTTTCTGGAAAGTTAACTCATTTTCGAACAAATTTTATGAAGGAAGCTCGAGCAAAATCTGACTTTAAGTTGTTGATTTGTAAAGGGGAAGTCAGAGGGGAAAATCTGCTGTCAAATATGAGAAACCTCTGGTTTTTCGGTCGTGCTGGTCTGTAGATTTTGAATTAGAATCTCCGTTGGGTATGGTTGGAAAGCTTATTTAATTTCCTAAAACTTTTATGAAGAAGTTGTGGGCGAAATATGATTGGAAGTTGCTTTAAAATTCAGGACAAGTTCGGGGTGCAGCAGGAAAACGCTTCTGGAGTTGCAGAAACTGAATTTGAGGAAGGTAGCTTTCGAGGTATTTACGGACACATACTTTGGGAATTTCAATTCCATTCCTTCATATAAGTTGTAGAGGGTTCAAAAAGTAAGAGTTTGGTATAAAGTACATCATTTTTGGCTAAGTAATGAGGAAGTGATGAGTATGTGAAGTTAGGGTATGGAAGTGGCAGAATACTGGAAGTAGATAGAATGGTTTTACAATTCTAAGCTTGGAGTTCATGAATTCAAAGTTCTAATGCTTGGTTTTGGTTTATTTGACAGGCCAAGAGGAAATAGGTCAAGTATACGGGCCGGGAATCTAGATCTAACGCTGTGAGTGACAAAACGAAATTCGAAAACATATTATATGCTTGAATTCATGTCTATGTGAATATAAGACTTCTTAGGAATGAATTAGCTTAAATGTTTTATGTTTTCCGAACACATGGTTATGAGCATACATGATTGCCTAGAAATGATTTTAAATGCTCGTTGTGAGCTTAGATTTTTCCAACGAAATTTACATGTGAGCATATGTTTATTGATTTGCTAAAATCTAGTGAAAATGTTATGATTTCAGGCAAGCATGCTCTAGCAGGTAATGTTTAAAGATTATCATGTGTTTTTCTGAGACTCGAATGAGTAAATGATTGAGATATTGAGTCGAGGCTGTTTAGTACCGCGTGCACACAGGTCATTTTCTGTTGTCAACGTTGAGTCTACTCCGTGACAACAATGCTGTCGTGAGTGCTGGGCGGGCCCCACTACGACAAAGACGATGGGAGTGCTGGGCGAGCCCCACTACATCGTAGAGTGAACGTTGGTTGTACTGGGCGTGCCCTACACAACGTAGATTGTCATATGTTTCTAGATAGTTAATATTCTTGGTATGCCTTGTGAGTTTTTAGTGACATACTTGTTGGATTTATGAGAAAAACTATGGTAATTATACGTTTATATTTAGCACTTGACTACCGAAACATATGCCCAAAGTTTACCAAATGTTGTAATTTGCGAGTTAATAGTTATAAACTCAATCACTCACTGAGCTTCCCAGCTCATTCTTTCAATGTTTTCCAACTTTTCAGGTAGTGATCGAGCTCCCGGTGCCTGAAATCCTGCTATAGTCTGCCAAAAGCTCTACGAGTTTGATATTTTGTACGTGGGTGGAACTGTATAGCAAGTCCAAACATTTTGTAGATATTCTGAGAGGAACGTATAGTTTTATTCGTGTATGCACTAGTGGTCGTGGTTGTGTAAACCATGGTTGGGATGTATTTTGGTTGTAGTACTCCCTACCCGTTTAGAAGTTCAAGTGGGGTTTAAGTAGGGCTGCTCCGTATGTATGTATTGTGACTTTCAAACTTCCGTTGTGTTGTGCTTAAACATTTTATTTCAAGTATAGTATGTTTATCAGGTATAACAGGGTCACAGGTATCGTTAGAGAGGAAACGATGTCTGTTGGCTTCACGCCATCTTCCGGGCTAAGTTAGCAGGTAGCTCAGGGAGGGGGTGTGACATCAGGACTTTATCTTCTTGACCTTTCACAGAATAACTAAGAGGTTGTTCCAAGTAGACTTTTTCTTCAAGATATCCATTCAAAAATACTGATTTGATATCCATTTGAACGATCTTCCATTTATTTTGAGCAGCAAGTGCAATTAACAACCTTATAGTCTCTATGCAAGCTACAGGAGCAAACACTTCATCATAATCAATTCCCTTTCTTTGAGAATAGTCTTTCGCAACTAATCTTGCTTTATGTCTCTCCACTTCTCCTTTTTAATTTCTTTTTGTCTTGAACACCCATTTGACACCTACTGCTTTCTTTCCACTTGGAAGAGTAAAAAGCTCCCATGTATCCTTCTTCTTTATGGCTTTTATCTCATCATCCATAGCAGTCTTCCATTTTTCATCTTGTGAAGCTTCTTCAAAATTTAAAGGTTCACTGTCACAAAAAAGACAAAAAAGAGTAAGATCACTGAAATTTTGACTTAACTCTTTAGTTTCATCATATATGTCTTGCAAACTTCTCATGCCACGAGGCTCTTCACTTGAACTTATAGACGATGAATGTGTGCTTTGTTATGGAATGACTGGTGATGTAGGTGGGTTGATGGAGAAGCAATGTTACTACATCCATCATCATCATTCCAATTCCATAATGCTTCCTCATCGAACACGACATCTCTGCTTACCACCATCTTCTTTGTAGCAGAATTATAAAGCTTGTAGCCTTTTGAGCTTGCATCATATCCAATGAAAACGTGCTTCTCACTTTTATCATCAAGCTTAATGCGCTTTTGATCTGGTACATGTGCATAAACTATACTCCCAAATACTCTCAGATGAGTAATAGATGGATTTCTTCTAGTCCATGCTTATTTAGGAGTTTTGTTCCACAAACTTCTAGTGGGAGAATGATTTGACAAGAAAACAGCACATTCAACTGCTTGTGGCCAAAATTCTTCGGCATCTTTTTACTCTTCAACATGCTTCGAGCCATATTGAGTATCGTTCTGTTCTTCCTCTCAATAACACCGTTTTTTTGTGGAGTACATGGAACCGTCATAGGGCGACGAATTCCATTTTCTTCAAATAAATCTTTGAATTCATTTGAAGTGAATTCTCCTCCTCTATTTGATCTCAAAACTTTTATATAAAGACCACTTTCTTTTTCAATAAGAGTTTTAAATCTCTTGAACATGCCAAATACCTCCGATTTCTTCTTGACAAAATAAACTCAAGTTTTTCGACCAAAATCATCAATAAACAATATGAAATAATTATTCTTACCGAAAGAACTTGGTTTGATCGGTCCACAAAGATCAGTGTGAAAAAGCTCAAGTGGTTTCCTTGCTCTTGAAAAAGATTCTTGTGGAAAACTCTTCCTTGATTGCTTGCCATAAAGACAACCTTCACAAAATTGATCTAGATGTTTTACACATGGCAATCCTTTCACCATGTCCTTCCTGACTAATAGTCTCAAGCTATCAAAGTTCAAATGCCCAAATCTCAAGTGCCAAATCCAAATGAATCCTTCAAACATGATTTCAAACATTTTGTAACATCAGTTTGAATGTTTAATAAAAATATTATGTTCTTCGTCATTTGCACTTTAGCAATCATATTATCACGATGATCTTTTATTGAAAGACTATAATCCTTCATCAAAACATTATAGCCTTTCTCTAGGAATTGTCCCAAACTCAAAATATTGTTCTTCATATTTGGCACATAATAGATATTAGAGATAAACTCATACTTTCCATTCTTCAAGTTGATTAAAATCTTACCTTTTCCTTTCACAGGAATTTTTGTAGCATCACCAAATACGATATTTCCACCAACGAATTCATCAAGTTCTACGAACATTGATTTACTTCCACACATGTGATTGCTTGCTCCACTATCAAGATACCACGAATTATTTTCACATGTCTCTTCACCTTTGCATGCTAGAAGCAAAGATGACTCACCACTTTTAACGTCTTGCTCCGCGTAGTTGGCATTTTCTTCAACTTTATTTCTACATTCCCAAGAATAATGATCAAATTTGTCATAATTATAACATTTCACTTGACTTTTGTTATACCTCCTGTCATTATTTGATCTTCCTCAATATGGCCTCGAATAATTTTGTCTTCCACGACCTCTTGATGAATTAAAATTTGAATTACTCTCATCGAAATTTCTTTGACAGAAATTTTCTTGACTGAAATTTTCTCAACCTCGTCCTCTAAAGTCACCACGTCCACGATTGTGACCACGTCCTTGACATCGATTTCCTTTTTCTTGGCTATCTTCTTTATCTTTCAAATGTAACTTTGACTGAAAAAGTTGCTCAATTGTCTATTGGTTCTTCTTGGGAAGCTTCTCTTCATGAGCTTGTAAAGTACCCACAAGTTGATCAACGAACACTGTACTCAAGTCATTTGATTCTTCAATAGCTACAACGATGAAATTGATTTTTTCATCTCATGAGCGAAGTATCTTTTCAACTACTTGCTCATCATTTGTTGTCTCACCATATCTCTTCATTTCATTTACCACTGCTAGCAATCTTGAAGTATAATCTGAAATCGATTCAGACTCCATGTGTAATGATTCATAATCACCTCTCAATTTTTGGAGGTGAACCTTCTTGACTCGGTCTACTCCTTTATAAGTATTCTCCAAAATTTTCCATGCTTGCCTCAAAGTAGTTGCTCCAGAAATCTTCTCAAAATTTGTATCATCAATTGTTTGATGAATAATGGTGAGCGCCTTTTGGTCTTTCTTTCTAGTATTTTGAAAAGCTTCTCATTGAGCTTGATTCAAAGCCGCGTCATTCTCTAGTTCGTCATAGCCTCTATCAACAACATCCCATGCATCTTGTGAACCAAGTAGAGCTTTCATATGAATACACCAACTGCTATAATTTTCTTTCGTAAGTCGAGGCACTTGGAAAGGAACCAAATTGTTGTTTGCCATTTGCAAAAACAATTCTCTTTTTTCAAACTCTAGCTCTGATACCACTTTGTTGGAAGCATGTGATGAACACTCACAAATAAATAATCAAACAAGGAATATTTGAGAAAAATAATTCATTTGTATTGAAAAAAAACTATTCAAGAAGCTACAAACTTGGTTCACACTTTTCTCTCAAATTCACTTTGATTTTCTTCTTCTCCACTTACTTGATACAACACATGCCAAGACATCATATTTATAGGACTCATAGAAAAATCTAGATCTTATAACTCCCATCATATACTTAATTTCATGAACAATTTATTTACCTTTATGAACATATATAACTCTCATACTAATTCATCCTAAACAACCAGTTCAAATACAAAACCATTCTTAACTCCTATCCAAAAACTTCTAAATATATTAACATACTTAATTAAACTATAACTCATGAATGTGTATAATTTACCATTTAAAAATATGTTTAACTTTCAACAGAGTATGGCCATGCGAATTTTTGTCATTGTTGCCTACATTTCCATTAGACTCACGTTACCTTATGAATATAAATTCCATTAATTGATGGCTTCATCATCTTATGAGATGATAAGAGTGATAACTGATAAATAGTTATTGTTAATGTATAGTTTTCATTTATGTTATTTTGTTATTAGTTAGTTTTCTCTATGTAAGTTCTCTATAAATAGGGTTGTATTTTCCATTATGAGGAGAACTCTCTCAAATATATATGAGATTATTACATGATATCAGATTCACTTTGACTCATGTCTTTGATCCTTCTCTTCCATGCATCTACTTAGTTTCTTCCACGCGCCCAGTTCTCTCCTCTGTATCGTTTTTATGGCAGATTCTTCTGCTCCTAAAGATCTTGCCTCACCGATTTTTCTCTTGTCGAATATTTGTAATTAATCTTGTCTCTATTCACTCAATTCCTCTAATTTTGTTCTCTGGTGATTCCAATTGCATTCAATTTTGACGGCTCACAATCTCTTTAGTTTTGTTGATGGAACCATTTCGAACCCGTCTCGCCTACTGCCTTCATCTTCTCAACCAAATCTAGCGTTTGAGGACTGAATTGCTAAGGATCACGCTCTCATGACCTTAATTAATGCAACTAAAATATATGACTCTAATCTTGGAAATCTTAATTTGATCCTACAAGCACCCATGAGTAGAACGCTCGTAGATAACATCTCGAGGGGAGATGTTTATACTGCTCCATGGAATTTCAAAGCCTTTGAAGACCCATCTCCCTGATTGATATTATCTGCAAATAGAAGCAACTGATATTGCAGCAAGGGTCAACTTTATATGAATTGAGGCTATTTTCTGTCAATGGTCTCACTGCAAAAGTGTCCTCGACATGGAATGAGTTCAAGGTTATGGGAGTGCAATGAGCTGCCTTGTATTACTCTCTACTCTCAATGCTTATTCTTCCAAAAGCTATATATATATTCTGATTTGTTCATCATGGTTGCTTTTGCGCTGTTGAAAAAAATGAGTCTATGGGGATCATTAATTTCCTCTCTTTTAGCAAATTAGAAAGAAGATATGATTATTGTTGATGTCAATAATCTTTGTATTGAATAATCGTATAATACAAGACCATTTACTAGAGATACATACATCAAATGAATAATACAAGTAAGGAAAGATTTTAATATCCTAAATTGTGCTAATATCCTAAATTATAGCATAATTTATGTTCACAATTATGATTACAATAATAAGATGCCTGAATCATTTGACTTGAAAAGCAGCACGAGGTTTAGTTTTTCGTTTAAATGGAGATGGATTGGGAAAGAGTTCTCTTGATCATTTGTGCACTAGTGTGTTGGAAGCATTTTTTTTGGTAATTAGTAATTATCAATTAATCTATTCCTTATTCCTTATTATATTTACGCCAAAAAAATTTGTTTTTCTTAATAAAAAAAATGATTTGGAATATTAATCTAGAATACATGAATGTCAATAACTTGCACCATAATGAATTAGCTAGATCTATTCATCGTATGGCTAAAGAGTCGTCATATATTTATTGATTGCATGTCTCTTTTGAGTTGATTCACACACGAACTATAGATAGTCGCAAGCTAAAAATTTGAAACAAAATATAACTTGACAGCTCTCTCAAATATTTGTTCTTGTTTGGTGCATATCACCAATAGAGAGGATAATTTTTCTCCTATTGGGTCCTTGTTATAAAATATTGTGTTCACTTTACTACCAACAAATTAGTATAAGGGCTAGGTAAAATTTGAACAATTTGGTTTGGTTCACTCATGTTTCAAGGGAGAAATTATTATTATTGCAATCACAACATGGAGTTATTACTTAAATCATTAAGGCCCCATTTGATAACCATTTGGTTTTTAAAAATTAAACCTATAAATACTACTTCCACCTATGGGTTTCTTTGTTTTGCTATCTACTTTTTACATATGTTTTAAAAAATCAAGCCAAGTTTTGAAAACTAAAAAAAGTAGTTTTTATAAACTTGTTTTTGTTTTTGGAATTTGACTAAAAACTTGAACGTTTTCTTAAGAAAGATGAAACCCATTGTAGGAAAGTAATGAGAAAACAAGATAATTTTCAAAAACCAAAATCTAAAAATCAAATGGTTATCAAACGGGGCCTAAAGTTTTATAGAAATATTAAGGAGACTTTGAAGAAGATGTAGTTGATGATGAGATTATTCTAAGCACAGAGAAACGTGTCTTGAATGAGAAGTGGAAGAAAGATAGTAAGACCCTCTATACAATTTATCGCAGTTGAAAGGTCAATATTTGAGTAGATATTAAAGGTTGAAACTTCATAACAAGTATGAGGATTTGTGTCGATAGACCACTGATAGGAAGGAAAGATTCACTTCGCAATAGAAGCTTATAGTTTCTAAATAATTTAGAAACTGAATTTGAATCAACGTTGATTTATTTAGAATTAAACTAAAAAATTAAAGTATAAACAAATAAATAGTTTTGAAAGTATATGGAGAAAGTTCTTACGAGTCTTTAAAGTTTCTTGTGTTCCTGCGAGTCAAATCTCTAAGACTTTCACAAAGTCTTCCGTGCTTTAACTCGAACACAGGACCAAGACTTGTGGGAACATTTTTGAAAGAAACAATACAAGGATTGAGAGTACCTTTTTAGAGAGAATTCTAAATTTTCTCTAGAGAGGAAAGCGTGTATTTTTGGCTCAACCCAAATGTCCTATTTCTAGTGACAGTGTAAAATCTTTCCCAAAATTAAATAATATATTATAGTTGTAACACCCCAGGCCCAGGATTCGAACCATGATTTGGAATCCAGATTTGGCACATGATGGCCCCCGACATTCTCTTACATCCCCTGCAACCTGGTCACATTACATACTTGTCTTAAGCTGCTTGCGAGAGTGAAGATTGTCCCCACAAACTAACATGGGTCCTTTTAGCATGCTTTGTCCTCACTCACATGCTTCCTAAGAAAATTTCTAGGAGGTCACCCAACATAGGATTCTCCAAGCTAAGCACACTTAACTTTGGAGTTCCTACGATTAGGCCACCGAAAAGGAAGGTGCACTTTATTGGTATAGGTAGTAGCTATCAATTCTTTTAAGCCTTTCCGAACCATGCCTTGCATAGTCTCAGGATCTCTCTCATTCAGATGTGGTCTCGGTTTATTCATGTGCCCCTCTTGAATTTGAAGGGAATAATAGAATTAAACCCACAACGGAAGCATACGAATTGTCTTTGATTTATTTAGAATTAAACTAAAATACAAGGGTTAAGCAATAAATACCTTGAAAATAATATTATGGAGAATATTCTGGTGGATTTTTATCTCTTTCACAAAATTTTCTTGGCTATGACTCGAACATAGGACCAAGGCTTGTGAGAGCCTCTTGAAAGAAAATCTCCAAGGGATTGGAGAAGAAGAGGTCTAGAGAGAATTCTCTAATTCTCTCTATTGAGGAGATGTGTGTTGTGTCTAATGACTCAACCCAATGATCCTATTTATACCAAGGGAAAATCTTTGCCATAATTAAAATATTATATTTTAATATCTAATATATTAAAATATATCTTGTATTTATTTGAATCTCATTCAAATCTCCTACGATATTTATTTATTTGAATCTTATTCAAATTCTATAAATATCTTTTATTTAATATATCAAATATACATTAATTATTTTAATATTTAATGTATCAAATACAATAAATATATTTTCCTCTTTTACATTTAATATATATAATATATTAAATATTAATTTGAACAATTCTAATTAAAAACTAAATTTGAACATTTCAAATTTTAATATTTAATGTATCAAATACAATAAATATAATTTTCTCTTTTATATTAAATATTAATTTGAACACTTCAAATTAATATTAATTTGAACATTTCAAAATTTTCTTTCAACTAAATTGATCTTTTAGTGTTACTATGAGCTAGCAATGAGACCTTATGGACCTACAGATTATAAACTCCAATGATACAAAATTAATTAATTAAACTCTTTAAATAATTAATTTTTATTCATTAACTATAGGTCACTTCACTATAGACCTAGAGTTGCACTCTTAGGCACTGCAGGACAAGTTGTGTCCATAGATATAATCATTACATGCAAGTCGATTCTTCACGAGTTGTTCGTAATTACAGCTGGGTCAAAAGTTCGTTTTATCCCTATAATTACATATTGCACCTTAAGTACCACTGATTCTCTAATGAACAATATGTTTATAATCTAATTATAAACTAAGTCCCTCTCGGGCCAGTGAGAGGGTGGGGCCCCATTGTTCAAGTCCCGAAATCAGCATGTAAGGGAACTACTCATCTACTTACCCTATATGGGAAGGAGTGAATTCCATCTTGTGAGATTATGTTCCCAGCTCCCTATTTAGTCAAGTCCCCAAAATGGTAGGCATATTGAATCGACTACAAAAGCCACTCTCACCCATGCAAATCAAAGGACAAGCCCTCACAGGCAGGAGTTCATAACCCACTCAGGGTTAAGATTAAGTCGCATATGATCATCTTGATGAAATATTAATCTTCTCAATTAACTGATTAATAAAGAGAGATTAAATATTTCGTGGTCTAGTCTTATACAAACTCATTGTATAAGATACCCCCACTCACATGTCTCCACATGAATGATTTGGATCAAATCATTTGTAACTATTACAAAGTGAGCCGTATCAATAGTGTTACAAGGATAAGGCACCCATTTCTTGAAAGATATTTCAAATGGAATGTCTTATTAATCCTTAGGTGTATATGTTAGAAAAAACTTAACACCGTGTGTATAGATTACATATAGTAGTATAATATGATTCAAAGAGTAGAAATATATATATATATATATATATATATATATATATATATATATATATATATAAAAGTATATTATCCAGTGTAATCATTGTTGTCAATTTTGGAATGTTTGTTAAGTTTGTTTAGTAATATTCTGAATGTTTGTTATGTTAACATTTATGCTATAATTAGTTATGTTGACTCATTTTGTTAAATGTTGATTTTGATAGTTGGTAAACTGTGAAAATTTTTATGGAATGTATGCTATGATTGATTAGTATATTTTGAATATTCACATGTATATACAAGGGTTAGAGCAAATTACGACTAGTGCATTTATAGGTTATTTTACATAATTTATAGAGTTCGATGTAAAATATATGATATATACTGTGTACTTGACAATATATATTGCATATACATGGATATAATTTTAAAGATTGCACAGTATGCTTCATGGCTTTATAAAATGGTATAATACAAGGATTATAATTTCATATGTTCAATATATTCAATGCATGATTTGTGAGTGAACATTTAAGCATATACATAGATTATAATTTCATATGTTCAATATCTGAGTGAACTATAACAATCCAAAGTGATGGTCTCTTCAAAATTCAATATGAAATCTAATCAAACAGTACCCTTAATTCAAAATAGAATGTTCCTTACTGAGATATATGAAGTTCTGCATAACGTTACTTAAAAACTTCAAACCAAAATACTATAATGTCAATACTAAAGAGTAAAGTTGAAAGTTATGCAGAAATTAAAGAAAGAGTATTAATGAAAAACAACAACAATTCTATTGTGTAAGAGCATATTAGCAAGACTTCCAATTATGGCCAACCCTTCCACACTACCAGATTTAACGCGACTCTTGAATTCCATTTGCGAAGGAATTCTATTCTTCTTGGGCCTACCAACTGAACACTTCACATTGGGAGAGTGAATAATGATCTTCTTTACCTTTTTAGGAACATTCCAACTAGCTTCATGGCCTAGTGGATTAATTAAGCCACTGTAAATTGAAGAAAGAGTCCTATTTATAATGTAAAACATTTTATCAATCAAAGCTCAATAATCAAACTAAACTCCCCACCCCCAACCTAAATCATACATTGTCCCCAATGTATCTCATAATAAAATTCAAGGACAAAATAAAGGAATAGAAACTTCTCTGACATTCCAAGCACGTAGGTGGGTGTGGTCAAAACTCCTTCCAAGAATGATAATCTTCCTTCTTATTTTTAGTTTCAATCAAGACCTTCAAAACAAACAACCAACTCAATCAAACAACAAAAAGAAGCAAAGAAACTAAGAAACTAAGAAAAACAATTAAAGTTCAACGCCTGACTGCCTTTAGAAAGTGTAAATTTTTAACGTCGATTGCTCGACGGGCCTTGTGGCTATCCAAAACTCAACCATGATCTTCCAAAATTGATCTTTCTCCATCCATCGATCCTCCTTTCCCACCAGACACATCCTGCACATCTAAATCATCAAACCTAGACAAAGAATCAACATAATCATAATATTCCACAAAATCAACAACGTTGAACTCAACAATCTTTCCATTGAAATTAATAGAGATAGTCTCCTCATCAAAGTTATATTTTGTCCTAGCAGTTGTCATGAAAGGCCTACCTAAAAGGATAGATGTTGATGCATGCCTAGGCCTATCGCCCATATCTATAATGTAAAAATCCGTAGGAACAACAATTCATTAACCTTAATAAGAAAATTTTCAATGATTCCTTGAGGTTTAACCAAAGAATGATATGCTAACTGAATCATAATATTACTCTCATGCATTCCATTAAAGCCTAGTTCTTGATACATAAACAAAGGCATAACATTTATCGATGCTCCTAAGTCTAACATGGTATGTTTTATTTCTTTTCCTTCGATCACACACGGTAGTGTAAGCATGCCAGGATCATAACACTTTTTAGGCATAAATTTCAGTGAAAGAGCATAACATTCTTACTAACCTCCTTTTTGCTCTTACCTTCCACAGACCTCTTGATAGTACACCGCTTCTTCACGAATCGTGCAAATTTAGAGATTTGCCTCACAGCATCATGGAGTGGTATGCTCACCTCCACCTTACTGAATATCTCATACATCTTTCTCATGCTCCTCATCTCGAATGATCTTCTTTTCTTTTTTGAGAGCAAGCCTGGAAGGAAAAGGTGCACGAGGTACTAGGTGTTCAAACAAAGTGGAGGGTCGAATATTATACCTTTAGTGGGTCTGGGGGGTAGGCTATTCATCTTCCTTCTCCAAGTTCTTCTCAATGGCAGGGATGGGTCCAGTAATCATCTTGCCATTGAGAAGTGCTATGGCACTCACGTTCTCATTTCTCTACACATCTTGATGTACAGGTAGCTTCCCTGAGCTCTGGCTTGCCTCCAACTTGCTCACTATCGTGGCTAGCTGCTTGATCTTGTTGCCTAAGCTCTACATCCTAGCACGAGTTTCCTTCTGAAATTGAAGTGAGTCCTGCAATAATTTATGTGTGCTGTCAATTAAGCTCTTGATAATGTCTTCTAAAGACATACATGAACTTGGTTCTGATCCGATTGCTGTGGTGATCTCTAATAGTTCTTGTTTTGGTTCTGGTTGTAAAAGAAGTTGAGATGATCGCGCCAGCCTGGGTTGCTAAATGGGTCTTATTTACATTGAGAGTTGCTCGCGTACCCTTCAATAGCATTTACCTCTGAGACTGTTCATTTCTTTAGCTCGGGATATGCATCAATGGTGTGGTCCACTACTTAATAGAGGCCACATGCCTTCATTGCACCTGATTGACCTATAACAAGTTGTTTCACAAGGTTAGTTCACTCAAACATTTGCGATTTTAAATCACTAACCTCTTTCATTTGAGCTAAAGATGTAGGTACAGATCCTCTGGTCCCA
Source organism: Trichosanthes truncata (assembly GCA_033996785.1). Classification (NCBI taxonomy): domain Eukaryota; kingdom Viridiplantae; phylum Streptophyta; class Magnoliopsida; order Cucurbitales; family Cucurbitaceae; genus Trichosanthes; species Trichosanthes truncata. The sequence continues at coordinate 25,755,687 of JAWPNB010000004.1, read as the reverse complement.
AATTGTTGACCATTTTTTTTCCATATTCGCAATCAGCTGCTTGGCCTCTGTAGGCGTCTTGTTTATGAGGATTCTACTAGATGCGGCATCGATCATCGACCTGTCTATAAGAAGCAAACCCTTATAGAAATATGTTATTAACAACTTATCAGAGATTTGATGGTTAGAAAAGCTAGCACATAACCTCTTAAACATCTCCCAATACTCGTGAAGCGTCTCCTTGGTCATTTGAGTGATTCTGTAAATTTCCTTCCTCAGGTTGGCTCGAGATGCAGGGAAGATGTAACGACCGGCACTTTCAGGTATTAATTAAGACTTTAATTTTGAAATTTAAAATTTATAGTAAGGTCAATTTCATGCTTAAAGTTGTGTTGGAAATTAATTTTAGAGATTTGTATGATTGAGATTGGAATAATTGGAGGGTAAATTGGGAAGAAAGAAGAAAAATAAAGGAATTAATTGATTTGGGGGTATTTTTGTTATTTAATGGACTTTTAGCCAAGCCAAGCCCAAGAGAAGCCAAGCCCACAATTATCTCTCTCTAATATTTTAAAAGGCACGTAGCCCTAGGCAAGCCAAGCCCTTCAAGCCAAACTCCCAAAGCCAAGCTATCTTCTTCATCTCCTTCTTCTTCCCCTTGATTTTGGACAGCCCTCCATTGAAGCAAGGAAGAAAAATTTTTCCAGCAACTTTTCACCACCACGAACCGCAGAAGTCGCGACCCCACGACCGAACGCCGCCGTTGCCGCCGGGCCTCGAACCGCCGTCTGCCGCCATGGAACGCCCGACGCCTCCGCTACGAGCACGAACCCGCAGATCCGCAGCCTTTACCGCCTCGCACCCGAACAACCTCAGACGAAGTCGCTCGCGACCTCACACCCGAACCGAGCTCCGCCGCACCCCGTATGCGTTCAACCTCTCGCCGGAACCAAATCGAGCGCCGTCCGCCACTGCTCGCGATCTCAAGCTGCTGCACAAAGCCGTCGGAGATCAGATCCGTTCACAGCCCGCCGCGGCCCTCGACCAACGTGCTCCGTTTGTGTTCTTTTTTGAGTGATTCTCGGTACTGTACAGCCCCGTTCCAGCTTCGTTTTTGCGTGGGTAAGCTTACTCGTGTTGTTTACTCATGGTTTTTCATAATAGAATTTGATTTTGGGCACTATTTTAGTAATTTAGAGATTTACCCATAAATTTTTGGGCTCTATTTTGGAATACCCATTGTAGGTGGAGGTTGGTGTGACAAGATCGAATCAAACCACCATTTAATTAGTAAAGCTTGGGTCGGTTTGGAGAAAGAACAGAGGTAAATTCTCCATCCTAAAATCAAGCAAATCCTTGGAGTTTTGGATTTTTGGTAGATTAAATTTGAGAGTTCAATTAAATCAAGAACTTTGTGTTTTGAATTTAGTTTAACCACCAATTTGAGATTAAGTTAAATGTTAAGGAATTTATTCTAAATTTTGGAACTTTAGTTGGTGGAAGGAACTTTGGGATTTAATTATGGATTTTAGGAATTGTTTCTAACCTTAGGGATGGTTTGATTTAGGCTCCAAATTGGTTGACTGAGGTTCAAGGCGAAGGGATTTTTGGTGAGCAATTGGGTGAATTGGACTCTTGAGCTTAGCCAAGGTAAGGGACTTTATGCCGGTATGCTTAGATGCGAGTCAGGAACTGAATTGAATATATATATATATATATTTGAAGTAAAAAGCTTTTATAAATATTTTATTATGGATTTTTGGTAAATTTTTAAAATGCTTGTTATATATATAAAAATGGATTTTAACTTGTTGTTTCCCCAATTTTCTCATGAATGTTATGCATGGATTATGGTTTTGATTTATGATAAATGATGTGAGAATGTTGCTTGTGTTGCATCATGGAATGAAATGTTTAAATTTCTTTGGGACCTCATGCATACATTATGTTTTCATGATAAAAATTGATTTCGAAGGCTATGGCAATTATCCTCCTCAATTTATTGATGTACATCTATATGAAAAGGAGCCTTATGAGGCTATATGAAAAGGAACCTGAAAAGGTTAGATGAAAAGAAACCTGAAAAGGTTAAATGAAAAGGAAAGGTTCGGTTGGGTTAATTGTCCACATTAAGCCGAAGAAAAAAGTTGGAAGAGAAACGTTTCCGCTATGAAAGGAATTTAGGTCCCATCAAAGGAAAGAAAGAAAATGTTTTCGAAAACTCATTATGTGTGTGTATGCATATCCTGACTCGGTAGTGAGGTCACTTACTGAGTATTGTAAAATACTCACCCTTTTCAAAAATATTTTTCTTTTCAGGTAAAGGCAAAGGCATCATGGGAGAATGACTTGGTAGTTGCTGCAAAGGCCATGGGTGACGTAGAAAAGTTTTACTTCTGCAAACTCTTATAGGCTAGCATTTTATTTATTTATTTTTTATGACCTTTTAACTGTCGAGTTCTACAAATTATTTTTTTTTGGATTTTAAATGTTTTGATTTATTCTTATGTTTTGAAATAAAGGGATCCCGAGCTAAAGTTTTTGATTGATTAATAAATGATTGGATCTTTTTGTGTCTTTATTAAAGATTTCTGAATTTATAGTAGAAGGTATGTGGTAGCGTCCCTAGGAAGTCTAAATTGATAAGTAGGGTCGTTACAGAAGAACTTCTCTAGGAAAAGATTTTTCATGGCATTCCATGTCGTAATCGAGCCTGGTGGTAAGAAATAAAGTCAGTCCTTCGCCTGGTCTTTCAGTGAATGGGGAATGCTCTCACATTTATTTTCTCTTTGGTGACTCCGTGCGGATTCATACCTGAACACAAGATATGGAACTCTTTCAAATGTTTGTGCAGGTCTTCACATGCATTACTACGAAAAATAGGGAGTAAGTGTATAAGACCGAGTTTGAGCTTGAACTCACCTTGAGTCTCAGGATATGTAATACACAGGGACTGTTCATTCAAGTTTGGGGCGGCAAGTTGTTTTAGTGTCTTCTCCACCATCTCTTCTTCTTCTGACAATTTTTCTAAATTTGATAGCTCTCCAAGATCAATGAAGATATTAAAGGATAAGCCCTCATAAGGAGTTCATAACTCACTCAGGATTAAGATCGAGTTGCATGTGATCATCCTAATGAAATATTAATCTTCTAAATTAACAGATTTATAAAGAGGGATTAAATATTTTGTGGTCCAATCTTATACAAACTTACAAACTCATTGTATAAGATACCCCCACTCACATGTCTCCATATGAACAATTTGGATCAAATCACTTGTAACTATGGCGAAGTGGGCTGTATCAATAGTGTTACTAGGATAAGGCACCCAACCTTATCCATATACTATGACTCTTTAGATTATTTCTTGAACATGATCCTCTCATATGTCAACCACATACTGTTCAAGATTACACTAATAACCTTGGATTTTTCATATAATGGATAATATTATATTCAAATAAAATAATTAAAATTATTATTAAATCATTAATTATAAATCCCAACAATAAATGCATTAAGAACTAAACCTCATAGCGTTATATAAGGAATCCCAACGATCGCCTCTAAATTGGTGTTTTCGCTTAGCTTTAGCCCATAATCTCGATGCAAAAGTCTATTAATGCCTTAAACTAACCTAAACTATGCTAAAAGAGGGTAAATACAGGGACAGAGGTTTGGAAGAGAAAAGTTCGTCTATACAATTAATGGTTTGTTGCTCTAAAAATGGAAAGAATGCATTTATAAAACTCGAAGTAGCATCAAGATGCTACAGACAGCGTCTCAATGCTATGGCCTAATTAGACTAGCATCTTTGGTGTTGGGATTTATGTCGTAAAGCCTCGTAATTAATAATTTATTTAATAATCAATAATAATTTTAATTATTTTTTTTACAATATAATATTATCCATTGTATGAAAAATTCAAGGTTATTAGTGTAATCTTGAACAGTATGTGGTTGACATTCCGAATGATCATATTCAAGAAATAACCTAAAGGGTCATAGTATATGGATAAGGTTAGGTGCCTTATCCTGACAACATTATTGATACGACCCACCTTGTAATAGTTACAAATGATTTGATCCAAATCGTTCATGTGGAGACATGTGAGTGGGGGTATTTTATACAATGAGTTTGTATAAGATTGGACCACAAAATATTTAATCTCTCTTTATAAATCTGTTAATTGAGAAGATTAAATTTTATCAAGATAATCATATGTGACTCGATCTTAATCCTGAGTGAGTTATGAACCTCTATCTGTGAGGGCTTGTTCTTTGATTTGCATGGGTGAGAGTGGCTTTTGTAGCCAATTCAATATGTCTACCATTTTGGAGACTTGACCAAATAGGGAACTGAGAACATAATCTCACAAGATGGAATTCACTTCTTCCCATATAGGGTAAGTAGATGAGTAGTTCTCTTAAGTGCTGATTTCAGGACTTGAACAATATGACCCCACCCTCTCACTAGCCCGAGAGGGACTTAGTTTATAATTAGATTATAAACAAGTTGTTCATTAGAGGATCAGTGGTACTTAAGGTGCAAGATGTAATTATAGAGGTAAAACGGACTTTTGACCCAGCTGTAATAACGAACAACTCTTGAAAGACCGACTTGCATATAATGATTATATCTATGGACACAGCTTGTCCTACAGTATATAAGAGTGCAACTCTAGGTCTATAGTGGAGTGACCTATAGTTAACGAATGAAAATTAATTAATTAAAGAGTTTAATTAATTGATTTTGTATCATTGGAGCTTATAATATGTAGGTCCATAAAGTCCCCTTACTAGCGCATAGTAACACTAAAAGATCAATTTAGTTGAAAGACAATTTTGAAATGTTCAAATTAATATTTAATATATTAGATATATTAATTATATAAGAGAAAAATATATTTATTTTATTTGATACATTAAATATTAAAATAATTAATGTATATTAGATACATTAAATAAAAGATATTTATAGAATTTGAATAAGATTCAAATAAATAAATATCGTAGGAGATTTGAATGATATTCAAATAAATATAAGATATATTTTAATATATTAGATATTAAAATATAATATTTAATTATGGTAAAGATTTTCCCCTGGTCTCTATAAATAGGATCCTTGGGTTGAGCTATTAGAAAAAAAACACATATCTCCTCAATAGAGAATTAGAGAATTCTCTCTAGACCTCTTCCTCTCTAATCCCTTGTGAATTTTCTTTCAAGAGACTCCCACAAGCCTTAGTCTTGTGTTTGAGTCATAGTCAGGAAGATTTTATGGAGGAGATAAAGATCCGACAGAAATATCTCCATATTTTCAAGGTATGTTTTGTTTAACCATAATATTATAATTCTAAATAAACTCAAACCGATTCCTACGCTTCCGGTTGGGTGTAATTCGATTATTCCCTTCATTTGGGGCTCACCGCAGTGTCGAGGGATGCTCACTATTACAACGTTGAGACGCTGTGGATAGCATTGAGACGTTGTCCTGAATTCCAGCATTTTGTCTTCAAGCGTTCTCCGCAGTGTTTTAAGGCGTCTAGACGCTCTATCAAGGGCATTTTGTGTCATTTTGGCTCCCAACATCTATCAGGCACCCTAACAACCTCTAGTTAGCTCCAAATAAGCACCGAATGCTCCTAAAAGTCTCGAAACATGCTAACTGCTCAAGAACCTACAAAATAAACATAAATACTCATAAAATTCACCAAATTAACAAGAAATAAGCTAGAAACAATAGGACTTAATTGGTCCTATCAACGACCCATGTCTATTTGGTCCCTCAAATGCGGTTCAGTGGCTTTCATAAAATCAGTTACTTGAAAAGCTACCTCATTCCTTCTTTCATAAAACCATATTTCTAGTGTCATTCGTAGAACTTCGAACATAGATGCAACAATTAACTATCATGCTTTTTTAATGATAGAATAGAGACTTTTTGATATGTTAGTGGTCATCATCTAATATTACCTACGGGGTAAAAAAACACGACACCATTTTGACTACCCTATCATTTGTAATTCATTACGAATACCTCGTGCACTATCTCCAACTGACACATTTGAAATTCAAAATCAACAACGTTATAAGTTTTTGCACAAGCATAAAATATAGTTTCAGTAATCTTCAACTTGTACGTTAGCTTCAGGTTCTTCAACAAATGCATCATGCATATACAATGATATGCATTGGGAAGTAAGCAACAACGTTATAAGTTTTACCAATGCTTTTGTGTCTATCAAATAACGAGTTTTTTTTGTTCTCCAATTAGTTGTTTCAGTTGATTAAAGAACCATAGCCATGAATTATCATTCTCCGAATCAACAACGCAAAAGGCTAGAGGGAAGATTTTATCATTTGGATCATACATAGAAGATGTTATCAGAGTGCCAACATATTTATTCTTCATATGTGTGCCATCAACTGAAATTACTGGCCGACAATATTTCCAACCAGAAATAGAAGCAAAAATGATATGAATCCTACCATGCTATTCAAGACTAAAGAAAAACTTCAAAATGGAGTTGAATTAAATGTAGTCAAGCTTCATTTATGACGAACTCAAGATGCATTTAATGAACTCAAGTGCAACTCATGCTTCATTAAAGACAAATCAAGCTTCATTTATGCAACAAGGGCTTCAATCTACTTCCAATGGGGCTTCATTTATGCATGGACGGTTTCAAATCTTAAGTGGGTTGATTGAAAGATCAATTCTAGGATTTATGGGGTTTTCAATGTAATTTTCAGTTTTAAAGTTTTGTTTTCAATGTTTTAAATTACAATTTAGCTAGTGGACATTATGTTATTGATGGGCATGAAAGTTACAACTCTTCAATGGACCATAGGTTACTCTAGGGTTGATTTTGAGGCTATATAAAGCCATGTAAGTTGTACTTAAGAGGAAGAGATTTTGAGATGTAATCAAAATGAGCCTTTGAGGTTTATTATAGCCTAGAGCTATGTTTCTTTGCAATTCTATGTAGTTTAGGTTGTATGCTTAGAATCATTCAAGCTTTACTTGATCAATCTTGCTTGTGGAGTGATTCGAATCTCAAACAAGTTTTCTTGCCTTGAGATATTTGATCAACAAGGTAAATCCGTTTCTATCTTCTTCCTTGGGATGAAATCATCTTGATTTTGGGGTTTTTTGGGTTTTAGATCTAAAGGTCTTGTTTGTTAGCAAGAATTCAATGATAAGTAACAAAGTAGCTCTGATACAAAAATGATAAGTAACTCTTAGGAAATTGGATCTAACAACCTTGCTAACAAACAAGACCTTTAGATCTAAAACCCAAAAACCCCAAAATCAAGATGATTTCATCCCAAGGAAGAAGATAGAAACAAATTTACCTTGTTGATCAAATATCTGAAGGAAAGAAAACTTGTTTGAGATTCGAATCACTCCACAAGCAAGAATGATCAAGTCAAGCTGGAATGATTCTAAGCATGCAACCTAAACTACATAGAATTGCAAAGAAACATAGCTCTAGGCTATAATAAACCTCAAAGGCTCATTTTGACTACATCTCAAATCTCTTCCTCCTTTTCACTTTCCTCACTTTTTGTGTCTAATGGACATAGATCAACATATACTTGCACACTTTCTTTGCTGGTCGCCATGTCATCCATAACACCATCATCATTTGAAACGTCATCAAAACAACTCTTATCCTAAAGATAACAACATGGATGGCTATTTATGGCCTTCAAACTAACCCTAGAGTAACCTATAGTCCATTGAAGAGTTGTAACTTTCATGCCCATCAATACCATAATGTCCACTAGCTAAATTGTAACTTAAAACATTGAAAACAAAACTTTAAAACTGAAAATTACATTGAAAACCCCATAAATCCGAGAATTGATCTTTCAATCAACCCACTTAAGATTTGTAATCGTCCATGCATAAATGAAGCCCCATTGAAGCCCTTGTTTCATAAATGAAGCTTGATTTGTCTTTAATGAAGCATGAGTTGCACTTGAGTTCATTAAATGCATCTTGAGTTCGTCATAAATGAAGCTTGACTACATTTAATTCAACTCCATTTTGAAGTTTTTCTTTAGTCTTGAATAGCATGGTAGATTCATATCATTTGGGTATCAAAGCTTTAGGCTCAAGATCGGATATATGTTTCCTTTGCGTTTGTCTTTAATTTGTTTTTGATTTTCTTGTTCTATTTTTTGTAATCTGTCCAGTTTTATAATCTGTCAAAAAGCACAAATAAATCATATTTTCGTTTGTCGTTTCATCTCGGAGTCTTCTTCAATATTGTATATCAGGATCTAAGCTAAAACATTGTCTTCTTTGAGATTTTCTAATTCCGCTTTCTTTAGGGTGAAAAATATGCATTTTTACAACTTTTTCTAAAAAAACTGCTATACCTGAGAACATGTGTTCTTGTTTTGTTCTTGCTGTTTTTTTGCCTCTAAAACATGTTAAATCCGAAAATTTCTAATTATAAGATAAATCTGTTTCATTTTGGTATAAGTAACTCCTAGGAATTGACCTAACAACCTTGCTAACAAACAAGACCTTTAGATCTAAAACCCAAAAACCCCAAAATCAAGATGATTTCATCCCAAGGAAGAAGATAGAAACGGATTTACCTTGTTGATCAAATATCTCAAGGCAAGAAAACTTGTTTGAGATTCGAATCACTCCACAAGCAAGAATGAGCAAGTCAAGCTTGAATGATTCTAAGCATGCAACCTAAACTACATAGAATTGCAAAGAAACATAGCTCTAGGCTATAATAAACCTCAAAGGCTCATTTTGATTACATCTCAAAATCTCTTTTTTTAAGTACAACTTACATGGCTTTATATAGCCTCAAAATCAACCCTAGAGTAACCTATGGTCCATTGAAGAGTTGTAACTTTCATGCCCATCAATACCATAATGTCCACTAGCTAAATTGTAACTTAAAACATTGAAAACAAAACTTTAAAACTGAAAATTACATTGAAAACCCCATAAATCCGAGAATTGATCTTTCAATCAACCCACTTAAGATTTGTAACCGTCCATGCATAAATGAAGCCCCATTGGAAGTAGATTGAAGCCCTTGTTGCATAAATGAAGCTTGATTTGTCTTTAATGAAGCATGAGTTGCACTTGAGTTCATTAAATGCATCTTGAGTTCGTCATAAATGAAGCTTGACTACATTTAATTCAACTCCATTTTGAAGTTTTTCTTTAGTCTTGAATAGCATGGTAGGATTCATATCACAAAAAATGCCATGAAAAAATATCGAAACATTCCACCATCATCAGCTTTATGCTCAGCAATAGAACCTTAAAAAAATTACGTATATACATAGATTAATACGTATATCCTAGATATATAACGCATATATACTGTATTATTGATGATAAATAAATGTATAAAAAATACTTGGATTCTTGATCTTCAATATATGAGCAAAAGATGGAATCATTTTATAAAAGTCTTCTAGAGATCTTATTTCATTCAGGGCTAATTCTCGTGCATGCCAAGCTTTCTGATAACTTATTCTTAGGCCATGTTCAGAAAGAACATAAGATTTAATCTCTTGAGGAGTGGGTAATTTACTACCATCTATTATAATCAAACTCTTGATACAATCCTTTATAACAGAATATGAAACTTGCTTATGATTCGTTAAGACAATAACAAAAGAACATGTAAGTTTGTGGTCAAACCTCCTAACAATCCATGAGTCACTATCATCTCCAAAATGACAAGCTCGAAGAAATCATTTACAATTTTCAAGGACACATTGCACAACCAAAAATTCCCAATTCGATTTTACAATTTTGTACTGAAAATTGTCTCTAATGGCAATAGATATTTGGGTATTATGTAATACATGCTTCACAACAAAGATGTCATTTGTCTGAATTTAAAAATTAGATGATATTTTTGTAACATCATTATTGTGGTAAACACGTCCTTCTACAGAATTATCATTACTAAAGGAACCTATTTGGGGAATAGTATCTAAAATAACTGATAGGGTATTCTTTGAATCAATAATTAGTGCACAATATTTTTCAATGCAAAATGTCATTATGCTAAACAACGATTTAACATTAATGTTGTCAGGGTAAAGATTGACTCAGGTCTAAGCTCTTGTCTCCATTGGTTGTGCAAAATCTACTTTTCACTAACCCTTTCGGTATTAGGTCCAAGCTTAGTTTGCAACTGATCTAGTTGATCGATCTAGAAAATTCAACTTCAATTTATAAAAAATATATATATATATATGCTTCCTTCAACGTAAACTCAACTCGAATTGTCAATACAAGAAGTAAAGTAACAGAACAAACGAAATACAAGTAGAACTAATTAAAAAAGAATTCAAAAATTAAAAACAACCACGAATAGCCGAAGATGTTATTTGAATAACCCACTGTTTTCCTTTGATTTCAATCAATTCAACCCCGTTCTTTGTTTAGAATGAGTGAATCTTAACAATCCAAACCTTTGTTTGGATTGGATTGAAGCTAAGGAAGAACAAAAAGACTTCTCGGATGTAAACACGCAGTTGGACGGAATGCACGAAAAATTGGAAAACCCGTTTGTGCCTAGGAGAGAAAATCGATCCTTTTGTCGAGGCTTCCTCCTTTGAACTAGAGTTTTTTTGGCCTCCTTAATTTTGTCCAAACTCCCATGAAAATCGTCCAGAAATTAAGGTGAGTTGATTGCTTTCCATATTTGCTTCAGTTGAAGTACTTTCTTTTTTCCACTATTGCTCAATCGCTGAATCAAAATTGCAGATTTAGATTTTGCAATCCAAAATTGCAATGTTCCAATGTCCTGCATCCAAATACAATTTTTAGTTTGTATGTTCCTTTTTTACTCAATCTTCCTATCAAATGCAGAATTATTGTTGTTTTCTCATATTTGCATACTTCTTCATATAGTTTTTATGGCAATTCAAGCATAACTTAAATCTAAAAGAGCTAAATAAGCCTCAATACTAAGGCTTATCATTTAAGATCCTATGCAAAAAAAAATATCGGGCGAATTGATATCGCCTATACTGCCCAACTTTTGCATGATACATTGTTATAACTCAATGAACGTCATTTCATCATGCAAAGAAATATCTTATACTTAGTAACCAACATAATTATCAGACTCATTTCAAGATTTGTCATATAGCATTGGTACAACACAACTACCTATATATTTATATCAAAATATGTTAACTAGTATATATGAACATGGTATATAAAATAGTATATAATATAACGTACAAATATTACAGGACACTACATATTCTGTATGTTATATATATATATATATATAATATGTATGTATGTATGTATGTATGTATGTATGTATGTATGTGTACGTTCGAGAGTATACTCTAATACATATGTTTATGTGCCGCAAACATTGCTGAATAATGGGTACTAATTAGGATTAATTTGAAATCTAAAGATTTTTTATTACAAAAATAGATAAAACAAGTTGGTTTGAAACAAATTACAAAAATGTATATTAATAAATGAACGAGAATTATATTGATTCATTGTGTAAAAAAAATATATAATTCAATATATTAACAGAAAATAACTTAGGCCTCATTTGATAACTATTTGGTTTTTGAAAATTAAGCCTATAAATACTCCTTCCATCTATAGATTACCTGTTTTATTATTTACTTTTTACATATGTTTTCAAAACCTAAGCCAAGTTTTGAAAACTAAAAAAAAGTAACTTTCAAGAACTTGTTTTTGTTTTTAGAATTTGGTTAAGAATTCAAATCTTTTCTTAGGAAAGATGAAACCCATTGTAGAGATAATGAGAAAACAAACACAATTTTCAAGAATCAAAAATAAAAAATCAAATAGTTATCAAACGGGGCCTTAATAATTACCTAAACGGTTTAATATTAAATAATACAAAAAGAAAGAAATAAGAAATTAAAAATAGAGAGGAATTATGTCTCTAAAAGATGGGGAGACATAATGTAATAAATTAATATGAAGTTATTAACTTGAATATTAAATTAGATAATTATCAATAATTTAATTAAAATAAAATAATTGAAATAGATAGCGTCAAAGAGAGAAAGAAAGACTAATTGAAAAGAAAAGAAAAGGAAGGAAGAAAGAGAAAATTAAGGAGAAAAATAATGATAAAAATAAAGGTGAAAATAATATAATTCTCTTAAACTTGTCAAAATATAAATATATGTATGTGTGTGTGTGTAAAAATAAAAAATAAAAATAAAAAAGATATGTGACTTGGAGAGAAAGAAGAGATGAAAATAAGATGCGAAAGAGAGCACATTGATCGAGCTGCTGAGGCCTGTCAAAACTAATAATACTGATCCTGGCTAAATTTGTAGGTCTAGCAGGCTGAGTCGAACATAGGGAGTCGATTTAATTATTCTCTCTCACAATTTAGATTAAAGAACCGTAACGTGGGGGGGGGGGGATTTAACTGAAATGTATAATAACTTAAATTAAAGGGCATAAAAAGGAAATTAAATGCAAAAGAATGAAAAAGGATCTTACCAAAGCACCAATTTAGAGTCAATTAGATTTATTTCTATAACTTTGATTTTGAAAACTCAATACAAATCCAATTTCGCAATTAAACAGTTAATCGACTTAACCGGTAAAGTTGGAAAAACCCCTAAGATCCCCTAATTATATTAATCCACCCTAGCATTGAAGTAATCCTAAATTAACCAAATTAGTTGTGCACGATAGCATTCCATGCTAACAGATCAATTACATTAAGCACAAGGGATTGGTTAAGATGCACTAATTAAACCATATAGCCATATTTTATTAGAACGCTCCTTTAAATCTAAGGCCTATCATGCAAACTACAAAATTAAGGAGTAGCCCCTAAAATGAAAACATTAGCCAACCAATTTACTACTAAAATTAAATACAAGTTCGACGACAATTACGGATCATGAAGATCGTGCATAGTAATGAACAAACAAACATAATCAAGGCACCAATTTAATTACACAAGCATGATCAAGAATAAATCAAGAAATAAAGGATATTTAACTACCGAAATGAACTCAATTCAATAAAAAATTCTCACATAGTTACAAATAAACTAGACGAACCTCCAAATTGGCGTTGAAAACTCGCTAGACATCACAAGAATGGATTCCGACCGCATGGTTCTATCCAAAAAATTTCTAATTAAGCTAAAAATGTAAAAAGACAGTAAAGAGGGGGGAAGAAAGTCTAAAAATGGTTGTTCGAAATCAAGAACAATTGACCTAAAACGAAAAAATGCATTTATACTTCTTGCGGTAGCGTCGAGAAGTTGTATGTAGCGTTAAGATGCTATCCGACGTCGAGGGGATCCTTTCTACAGCATTGAGAAGAGGGAAAAGAAAGGAAATCTGCTTCATTCAAAAATAATATTAAATTATTAGAGTTTCCCAAATTAGCAAGTTACACCCAACAATTTAACTGTCATGTCATTTTACTATTAGTCAACGAATAGTCAAAGGAGCTCAAGGACTATTTAGATTCATTTTCTAAACCTCAGGGATTAAAAATGTTTCTTTTGAAACCTTAGACACGAACTCCAAACCTCAGGGACCAAAAATATATTTTGTCCTTTATTTTTCAGAAATATAGTTTAAATATTTAATGGGATGATTGGTAGCTAATAATCAGCAAAGTGTTGCGGATATTAGTCAAAACATCCATGATATTAGATATATCATTGATATTTTCAAAATATTGGCAATATATCACAATATAGGGGAAGAATAATTCTTCTCCCTCATATCATTGTTGATATGTACTTTTGAGAAATATATCGCTAATATAGAGATATTACTAATTTTTATTTCCTTGCTATAAACTCACAAATAGAGGCTTTGAAATAGGTAAGAAATATGCAATTAATATGATTTTATTTGGATGATGTCATATTATGTAAATGTTGGATTGCAATAAATATTCGTATAAACTGTTAAATGTGTATGCTTTTTGGGTTTTTTGAGCCCAAATCATCAAGAAGACTCAATTTAAGACTCATTGGAAGGTTATTTCAAAGCCCAGATTGAAGGAAATAAAGATAGAGAGCAAAGGAGCGCTACAATGAAAAGACAGAGGGAACCAATTGATAACTTTTAGAATAAGAGTTATTGTTATTCTTTTTAAGCTTTATTTGCATGTATTTTGGAGTAATCTACCTGTTATAATTGTGAATTCCCTTTGAATTTGATATATTTTTCTAAGTACTGAAATGTCAAGGCTTAATTTTTAAGAGAGCAATTTTTAGTGTGATTAATTGAGTTTTGTGTTGATTCAGGGTATTAAAGGAAGATTTGGGCCAAACAAAGAAAGGTTAAAGAAGTGGGCCAGTTTGCCAAGAAAAGCTGAAATAATGAGCTTGCTGAAGTAATTCGGAGACTGCAGATTCGCACTGATTTTACATGTGAGAGTAGAGTTCATTAAATGAGTTGTCAACTTGTTAGCCGAGTTAGCGTACGGGAGCAAATAAGAAAGTGACATTTTAGTTGACCTTGATTTTCCTTTGTATTTGCACGTTTAATTTTTTGTTTTAGTTCTTTAAATTCCAGTACTTTAACATTTGTTATTTCACATTCAGTTTACTTCTAATCCTTGTGTTTAATTTACAGCAAGTTTGGTTTTAATAAAGTTCATTATTATTCATTTAAGTTGTTCTTTACCTTTTAGTTCAATACTTTATTTTCTAGTTTCTGTTTTTCTTTCTTTTAAAGTTAGTATGTATTTTCTTTCTTTGACTGTTTTCTTATTTATTTTCTCCCTCATGAGCTAATTCCGTCCTTGGGACTCGGATATGTGGATGCCCTAAGGATTGGAAGTTTGGCCTAAGATGTAAAAGTAACTTGCTCAATTCAATAGCATTGTTTGGTTTTATTGATTATCATTTTTATTGTGAATCTAGCTTGATCACCTAAGTGAACATACATAGATCGAGTTTAACACTGAAAGGGTTAAACGAGATTACGTTTTCATACAAAGCAATAAAGGAAAGAAACTTAGACATAAGCACTTGTTTTTTACCCTAGACATAGGGCGAAACTTCTAAGACCAAGGGTTGTGTTCTCATTAAACTATGGACATATTGTTTAATCACTTAGGCTTCTAAAGATTTTTTCATTAAAATTGAATAGAAGTTGAACCCGATTTACATTGCTTGGTGCTTGAGTAAAGATTGCAATTGCATTTCAGGCCACAATTCTTTTCTACGGGGCAAAAGCATATTCGGATTTCATCTTTTTATCATTTGATTTTTAGTACACTCACATTAATATAGGTTACCGAGGTTGCTTTGTGTGAACATTTTTGCCTTAATTTTGGATTTTGTTGTATTCGTTCTCTATGGGATCGATACTCTGGAATATTTTCAATTACTACTTGTTTGACATTGTGCACTTGCACTAGACTGAAGACTATTTCTATTCAAAAGTTTTCTTCTAAAAGCCCACAAGTTTTCAGTCCATCAGGTGCCCAAAGAAATGGGAGAATTTCTACATACCTTGAGAGCCCACACGAGTCAAATCTAACTAAAGATGTTAAATAAGCTCTTCTTGGGAGGCAACCCAAGCTTTCTTTCTCTTAGTTTTTCTACCTTTTTCTTTTAGTTTTGTTGTGTTGTTCTTGTATTTCTGTGATTAATTATTTTTAGTAGCTCGAGATTAATTCCTTCACATTGCACGCAAGTGGATTTATCAGGCTGAATCGAAGTTTCTCTCGCACTCCAGGGCAGTATTTTCTTCCCTTATCTCTTTATTTGTCCTTAAGCATGCTTACTTAGTTGGGTAGTTTATACATTGAGGACAATGTATGCTTTAAGTGTGGAGGGACATTTGTTGTTCTGTCATAATTGAGTTATTATTGAATTTTTTTTTGTGAACTATATGATGATTCTGTTGCATTGAGTGTGATGAGGACAACCTGTGACGTGTTTTGGATAGTGAATATTTTTACAATTTTTGTGAAATATGAGAGCATGTTCAAGATTTGAGTAAATTTAAATGTTTGCTTTGATTTTCTTGCAAGTTATGAGCACCTAGCCTAACTTTTGTTAGTTTTGAAGGCTTAGAGTAGTTTTATATTGTCTAGAAGTTTGTTGTGACTCTGATAGGCTTAAGCTCTGGTTTGATGGTTGACTTGACCGATAGGGTGTAATGTATTACTTAGGAGAAAGAAAAAGCATATTTGATTTCCTACAAGAAAAAGAAAAGAAATTGATCTCAAAAGAAAAATCAATTTAGAGAAAAAAAAAGAAGATTTTCTTCAAACTTGGTCATTTGGATGATTTCAAAAGGCATTTGGATGATTTGAACATACTTCACTTTCAAACTTGGTCTTCAAATCTTGAATCTTTTCTTGGACACTCTTCTGAAGAAGATTTTCTTCAACTCTTTTGTAGTTGATTTCTTCTTTCAGAAAGGCAATTTGCTTTTCCTTAAGATTGATCGAATTCAACTTGTTTTCCTTACTCATAAGTTGTACGTTATGAGCTTGAACTGGTCTTTTGAATTCAAATAATATTTTTCTTCCAAGTAATTGAGTCGATATCCTTTAATCTGATACTTCTAAGGGATATAATTGAGTAATGAATGATGTTCCTAATACCATGGCTTGACTTAGGTTTTCACCAATAAGATTGAAGCTACGAAGCAAATACCTCCTTTGCAAATATGTGCTTCTGATAACTTGTAATTGATCTTCAACGGCGTTCCATTAGCTTCTCTTAATATCTCTATTGTCTTTTCAAAGTACTTTGATGGTATAATTCCTTCACGGATACAGTTATGATCTACTTCAGAATCTATCAAAGTAATGAGAGTTATTTTAACATCTTGAATCTTCAGAGTTACCTCAGTATACCATTTTTGGTATTGTACTCTGGTGATGTTGTCGAGGAACATTTCTTCTTCTGCAGTGACTTCTGCTGGGATTTCCTCAACCTTTTGCTTTCCTTTCTTCAAAACTGCAATCTCTAAAGTCAGTTTTGAGAAATCCATTCGATAATTCCTTCTTAGTTTTGAAACCTCTTCTTTAAGGTTGTTGATTTCAAATTGTAAGTCTTGAATCGTAACCTCCTTGGCTTCCTTGAATCTTTTGAAAATGTCAGCCATCATAATAGGAACAATATCTATTACGTCAACTTTCTTCTTTGTTTTTCCTTCTTCTAAGGATCCTTTCTTGAGTGATTCCTTGAGTTGTTTGAGAACTGACTCTTTGACTGTGTCATCTGGTATTTTATCTAGCAACTCAAAGAGAAACTCCTGATCACTACTTAGAACATTTATGCAACTTAAACAATTGCATAATCTTCCACCTTTTTGTGCTCGATTTCATATTCTCCTTCGCTAGATGAATATGAATTGATATCTTCTCGAATCTCAAGTATGTCATCATTTGAATCTTCTTCAAGACTTGAAAAATCATCTGAATCAGTTCCAAAAGTCATTAGCAATTCTTGCTTGAGGTCTTCGTCGATCTGTAATTCATTAATTTTTCCCTTTAGAGGACATTTGTTGGAATAATGTCCATACTTCTTGCACTTATAACACTGGATATGTCTCCCAAATTTCTTCGATCTTCTTTCAGACTTGTGTGAGTATCTCTATGATAATCTCTAGAGATCTTTCTTTTGTATCCTCTGGATTCTTATATACGTTGGGATTCGTGTATTTTCTTGAGACTTTGGAGGACCTCTTCATTCTCCGAGCTTTCTGCTTCTAAAGATGAGATGGGGTTTGTATTTGCGGTCGTAGATTATACATATCGCAAAATTGTCCCATTTCTCTTCTTCTATTAGCACTCGTATTTTCATTCTCATTTGCTTTCTGTTGAAGGCATTGGATGGTGCCAAACTTGATGACGTTTTGAATCAAGTCTCCGTAAGAGAGTTTTTCCCACGAAATATTTCCCCCATTAATTTCTTTCATATGAAGGATTAATTGAGACTGAAAGAGTTTTTGTAGTCCAAATATGAACTTCTCTTTCCAGCTTTGACTGTCACAATCCTCTCTTGTAAACTTCTGCCAAGAAAGTATCTTGGCACCATCTAAAATCATAGAGTTTTGGGCATCTAAGATTTTGTAGAAAGACACCTGACAATACTCGAAAATTATCGTTATTTCCAATAAAATTCTTGGCAACTGCATGAGTGAGAGTAATCACTGCATCTTCAATTTCTTCTTCGATTATCGTTCTGCTTGTAGAGGATGCTGCTGTTGATGATTCAACAACTCCTTTGATTATCCTAAAAAGAATGATCCCACCATCCTTTGAGGATGCCTGAAAATCCAGAAGCTAGGAATTTGGCTAACTCGTGGTCTGAATGTCCTATAAAGTTATAAGCAGTGTTTGCCATCAGCATCTCCTGAAGGACTCCCACGATCAAATATTCTGCTAAACCGTCTAGGCTACATTCGTAAATTGAATCTCCATCAAAGGATTTGTACGTTATGTAATTCATTTCTTCAAATTGGAGATCTGGCCTTGTAGGCATTGGATACCAATTTCTCTGATGAGAAATATTTGGAGTATAATTCTTCTGATTTTGAATCTTCACTATATCACTAAGACTGTATCGTTTTGCAGTGATATGTTCTTCGGGATTTTCTGCTTCGAGCGCCATTTGATTGTAACAACCAAAATTTTCCTATTAGACTTTCTAGGGACGTTACTACATGCATGCTGAAGAAATTTAAAATTCTTTAATAACAGACAAAGAATTAAACTTTTTGCTAAACAATCAAAATCTTTATGTTCGGGATCCCTTTAAAAAAAATCATTTCAAAACATAATATGAATTAAAACGTTCAATTAATTGAAATAGTTTCATAACACATTGTCTACTTAACAAAATATTTTTAACTAACACACTATCTAAATGCGGAAGTCATGATCTTCAAAGTCACCCATGACCCTTTCAACAAACTTCCTTGTCAATCGCCTAAGATATGTCTTTACCTTTACCTGAAAAGAAAAACATTTTGAAAAAAAAAAGGCGAGTACTTAAAATACTCAGTAAGTGACCTCACTACCAAAATCGGGATACACAAACACATACAGAATGATTTTTAAAATCTTTCTCTAGTGGGATCTAAAACCTTTTCATAGTGGAAACGTTTCCCTTTAACTTTTCCTTTGGCTCAATGTGGACAATTAACTCAACCTAACTATGCATTTTCACTTAACCTTTAGTCTTGTCAGGCTCCTTTTCATTTAGCCTTTTCAGACTCCTTTTCATTTAGATGTACATCTTAAATTTTAGGAGAGTAATTGCCACAGCCTTCGAAATCATTGTCATGAAAATACACATATATGCATGAGGTCGCAAAGCATTTTCATTTTCATTCAGTGATGCAACATAAAGCAACATTCTCACATTATTCATCATAAATCATAAATCATGCATCACATTCATAAGAATATTTGGCAATCATACATGTAAAAATTCATTTTCATATATAGTATTTTAAAATTCATCAAAAATTATAAATAAAACATTTATAAAAACTTTTCATTTCAAATTTAGCTTTTCAATTCAGTTCCCAACTTGCATTTAAGCAAACCAACATAAAGTCCCTTACCTTGGCTAAAAAATAGGTTGCTTTCTCCTTTTATGGAGATCTTTCGCTTCAGCCTATAATGATTTCAAAAGAACTTATTACTTGACAAATCCAATTCATGAACCTTAGGCATAAACTCACTCAAGGTTCTGTATATTGATCACACGAACCAACCATGGGTTTACAACATTAAATTATTTTACAAGAATAATTATATGTTTAGGCAACATTGTATATTCACAAATAGTCACAACGATAAGATAAATTCATCCAACCACAACTTAGGTAAGTTCTTAAGGTACCTCACATGCTTTCCATAATGAACTCAAATCTTTAAGCCCCATGTTCCAATATAGTCATATACTTAATCCATATTTATCTAAAAAACAACTCCAGTAAAATTCTCATAACCATAGCATGTTTCATAACCAAAATTTCATGCATACTCTCATAAATTTCCAAACATCAACAGAGTCATAAAATAACTTAAAGGGGCTTAATCCAAATGGCTACTTACCTCGAACAGAATAATTATTATTATTTCGGGCAGCAAAAGTCTTCTCCAAACTCTAGCTTCCTGCTTATCCTTCATATGAAAAAAATAAGAGTTATAACTTTAAATCAATTCTTGGTAAATTCTTAATTGTGCCTCCAATTAATCCAATTTTGGTTAGTCTTTACTGAACCAACACTTTATTTTAATCTTACTGAGCCTTAATTTCACAGTCCTGTTTGATAGTCCAAAGTATCTTGAAAGTCCTGAAATTGTCTCCAATCGCAACGATGTTCAGTAAAATTAGTCTGATGGTTTAGAGTCATTTTAATTAACTGAACCAGCTTGTTTGATTTCGTGAATAGATTTTAATTAAGTACCAAAGGCTCACCAAATCGAAAAGTGGTCGGGAAGTGACTGTGACGTACTGAATCCTTGCTGAAATCTTTATCGAACTAACTCAAATTCGACACTTTGCTCCCTAAATCGATATCCTGAAATTTAGCTTACTAATTAACGATCAAACAAGGCTCCAAGTCTTGAGTCCAACAATCGAATCAGTGTCAAGCAATTACCCAAATCATAACACAACAGGAGCACGGCTGATCGGGTGTAGAACGCTGGTCAGGAGGGCGGTGGCACGGACGCTCGTGAAGGTAGAGATTTGGCGAGGAGACGTCCGGCGAACGGCATTTGTAAACGGATCTTGCGCAGGTGGCAGTAGATCTCGGATCGACGGCGAATTTAAGGCTAGACGATCGGTGGCCTGTTGGAGTTGTTGCCGACGGCGTGCAGAACGGTGAACAGTCGACGCGTTTGCAGAACAGAGAACGCCAACAAGCTGTGTGCAAGGTCCGACCAACGACAAAACTAACAGACCTGCAGAACGTGCGTGGATCGAAGCAGCCCAATCGTGATACTTCCGACAGTGTTTACAGGGGTTTCGGCGATGGCTGGTTTGTGTGGGTGTTGCCGGCGGAAGGAAGAACAAGGGGGAGAGAGAGAGAGAGAGAGAGAGAGAGAGATGGCAGTAGAGGGAAGAACAACAATAAGAAAGAGGAAGAAGAAGATGGGTGTTCGGGGAGAAAGAAGAAAAATTGAGGGTTTTTTTTAACAAAATACCAAAAATGCCCCTCTACCTAACCATTTCTTCCAAAAATGCCCTTCCAAGTTCTTTCAATAACCACTTTACCCTTGAAATTTCTTTCTAAAATTACCCCTTCAAACTTTTCAAATTTCTATTTTAATCAATCAACCAAATAAACCAAATTCCATCTCCAAAATTACTTAAATTCAAGGGTTAATTAAATTCAAAAAATTTCGAACGTTACATTGACTCATGTGCTCGATCATTTGAGTAATTTCTTCATCATTCAACATATTAATCTATGATGAAGAGGATGATTCTCCAACGGAGAGCTTTGCTAGTCTCTTATCAACTTCTTCAATGAATCTGTCTGCCTGGGACTTCATTCTGGGTATTGGACTTCCAATATCCATTCTGAAATAAGGTGCTGATGTCTCAGCACTTTTGAAGTCACTTTTGAATAGCACCCGTTTAGGTGTTTCTTCAAATGTTCTTTCTTCAATCTTGTCCATCTATTGGGACATAGTTGAGAGAAGTTTGTTATTATAGTTATTTTGAATCTAAATACCTCTGATTCTTTTTTAGGGATTCTTATCTTCTTTAGATTGATCTATCAACTTGAAAGGTGTTGCTGTAACAGTTTGCCCGAAACTATCAAACTGTCTAGCTTCAAGAGGAGGATGAGTCGAACGAACTTCGTTTCCTCTCATTGTCTTCCACTTGGCTTCCTTTAGGGTGTTGATCGATCTTTCTTCATATCTTTCTTGATTGACATATCATTCAAAGAATGGAATGTTCTCTTCTACTCTCTCCATGTCCTTGATCCAGTTCCTTTTGAATTCTTCTCTTCATCACTGTTATAAGCTTTGAAAAAGGCTTTTGTTGAATCTGACCAAATAGGACTTAGGAAGTCTTTCTTTAGAGTTTCCATATCAACCTGGAAATCTCTAAGAATGGCATTCAGTTGGTTGAGGTCTGTCTTCACCTCCATATTCGTCTGGGTTGGAGATAGTTTACTTTCATAACGAATTTCCGGAATTTCTGGATACATATCTACTTTCTCTATTCTAAGAGAGTTTGATCTGGGAATTCCTGTAGATGTAGCAGGTCTACTGCTTGAGGCACTTTGTCTTGATGGGGCAAAGCGAGTGACTCTAGATTGGTCAGGTTCTTCTTCTTCGAACTCAACACAAACATTACCATTTGTTCGTTCTTCAATAAGAGTTAGAGTCTTTGGCTTGGGTTTAGGAGTGAGTGTTCTTTCTAACTCCCAAGTGGATCTTCGAGTAATCTCTTCCTAAGATAACGTTTTTGGGACGATTATCAAACTTTAGTCACAATTTGCCTCGAATAAAATCGTTTGTCCTTCTGGCGGATTCTCAATGATACATCGAGGTTCTATAGTCGTCATCATTAGACGATAATTGAGTTTGAAGATTACAACAAATCCTTCTACTTCATCATCCACATTTAGTCCCTTCAAGTGGATATCAAGGACTAAAGTATTTAGAATCTTTGCGTCTGTTAGAGATACAACATAATTCGGATAGATGTTGAAGTAGATTGGTCCTCCTTCCATATTGGATTCAATGAGTCCTCGAAGTTTAGATGTCTTTTGTCCCTTAAAGAGACAAGAATGGAGTATTGAGACCAACCCTGTATAGTAGTTTGATTCCTACTTGAACAATGCCAATATGTAGAAACTGATATAGATCTTCTCTATGTTTGAGAATCATCTCCTTAGAGAATAATCTTATCATCTCTGGATTGCAGATTATGGGAATAGTCCACTCTTCTAATCTGATGCCTTTCCTTTGAGTAAAATTGAATGTACCCATATCATAGATCTTTGATGGTTCTATCTTAGGTATATTCTATTGGTAGAGGTTTCTCTCAATATCTTTGATACTGGACATTGAATTCTTTAGGCTGACATCTGATGCGTCACCTTCTTTGTATCGATGCTCATTGGCCTTTTGAATCATAATCTTTTCGGCCTCTTGGGCTTTTGATTCATCTTTTGATTTGAGTTTTGAGACCAAACCTTTTATCAGCTTGGACATCAAAATACAAAATCATAACTTTCTCTTAACAGAAGAGAAATAAAATGAATTCCTTTCAAAAACTTCTCTTTCTTCTTCACTTAAAATTCGTGACTCGTTATCAGGGGGAATGGGCGGCTTACCAACGGTCTTACGCCTTCTGCCAGGAACACCAAAGCCCTTACCAAACACCTGATCTTCCATAAGCGAACACACCAACAATAGAAGGGATTGGAAGGAAAAGTATAGTGAAAAGAATTAACTAAATTTATTTTCTTTTAATCAAAAGATTGGTTTCGATACCTTGACATTCTCCCACAAAAAAAAATTGAAATCAACAAAACTTAAGAAATAGATGAAATCTTTAAAGATTTATTGAAACTTAGCTCTAATACCAATTGCTCGATTGCTAACTGCGAAAGAGAATTAGGATCGAAAGATTTGATTACAAAGGGATTTGGGCTTTGGAAGACTAAGTAAATATCGCACAAGGAAAGCTTGTGAATATTTCTCGATGCCTATAGAGTACAAGTTGGAAGTCTTTTATAGATCCCGGATTTGAATTCTTAATTGAATCTAAAAAATTAAAAGATAAGATTCGAACTGACAAGACAAGACCCTGCTTGGCACGATTTTGCCTATAAAAGGTGTTCAAAACCTGCTTGCTGATTATCTCTCAAGGGGAGTTCCTAACTCCAAAACTCTCTCCCCTCTCTCGCCTTGTTCCTCTTCCAAAAATAATAGGAAAGATGTTGAGTAGAAGGGAAAAGGCCTTGCTACACCAGTCTCAAAAGCTACACCAGTCTCAAAAGAAAAGGATAGAGCATCATCGTCTCAAATGGCTGCTCCGATGATAGCAGACCAATATGCTCTAGACACTGATTTCACACCAGTAGTCAAATCTAGAACAAATCGATCCACTTGAATCGTTATCCGTGATTCAATGGAGTCATCAACTCCACCTCCCAGGCTTTCGGCCAACCTTACCCGTTAGAGAAGACGAACAGTCTCTCTAATTTCTCAATGTTCCTCTAGAACTCAAAATCCCTCTCAACAGGGATCATCGTCTGCTAGATCGACTACCTTCGTTGATGCGGTGGTACCTCAAACTAGGTTCATCACTAAACCAAAGATTAGAACCTATTTCCAAAAATCGATTCAAATTTCTGAACCCCTGGTTGACTCAAAATTCGATGGTAACTCCATAGTAGAAGTTATCAAAAACATGTTTCCAACAGGCTTCCTGTTCATGCCAGAAGACCTTTCAAAAACAAGAAAGTTCTACGAATTCATCCTCGTAGACACAAGATCGGTCGAGATAACCCATATCCCAGACCGTGATGATATGACCAGGATCGCTTTCTCAAAGATGAAGATATTCAAAGTTCTGACTCCAACCCATTGGAACCAGAATATCTTCACAGCAAGAACCTTCTCAAAGACCTTCAAACCACAAACATATCTATATCGTGACTACATCAAAGCATGGTATAATGTTATGTGGTATATCAAATTTGAACATTCATGGTTCATAAAATTTTGCCAAAAAGTTCACTGTATGGATTTTCCATATTGGTTCATTCACTGGTGGAATACTTTTGGCTTAACTAAAGATATTTTCCCAATACCGATTATTGCGATTCACTGGTGGAATAATCATAACATTTCTTTTCTCAAAATATAGAAAGAAATGAATTTTTTCTATTATTGCGATTGTTTCCATTTCAAAGTTCCATAGATTCTCTATTGGAACTTCCAGCTAAAAGAAATAAATAGTCTCAAAAGGCTTTACAATGTCATCAAAATCAAATGGTGGGATAGATACGAATTCACCCATGTACGTCTCAAATAAGTAAAAGAATGATTTGCGAACAATGCAAATCTTCTTAATCCTCAAAGTCAGAATTCAGAATTTCTGAATTTAAGATAAAAAAAAATTTGGCAAGACTTGCCCAGATGACCTCTGATGAAGAATTCCAGAGAGTTCTCAATTGTGCTCGCAAAGCATCGTCTTCTTCACATAATAACCTTCCATCTGATGAAGAAGAGACTCAATATGATCTAAATTATCATTTCCTAGATTCACAGCCTCTGTGAGTCCAGATTAAAAAAAAAGTATAGTGAAAAGAATTAACTAAATTTCTTTTCTTTTAATCGAAAGAATGATTTCGATACCTTGATATTCTCCCCGAAAAAAAATTTTGAAATCAACAAAACTCAAGAAATAGATGAAATCTTTAAAGATTTATTGAAACTTGGCTTTGATACCAATTGCTCGATTGCTAACTGCAAAAGAGATTTAGGATTGAAAGATTTGATTACAAAGGGATTTGGGCTTTCAAAGGCTGAGTAAATATCGCACAAGGAAATCTTGTGAATATTTCTCGATGCTATTGAGTACAAGTTAGAAGTCTTGTATAGACCACAGATTTGAATTCTTAATTAAATATAGAAAATTAAAAAATAAGATTCGAACCGATAGGACAAGACCCTGCTTGGCACGATCTTTTCAATGAGACAAACAACTTTCTAAAAAGTAATTAAACAAACTACTTTAAAAAGCAATGAAAGAAAGCGAATAAAGTTGTACAAATAATTGCAAAAAGACAAAATAAAAGATATGATCGCAAAAAGAAAAGATAAGTTAAACTAAAATTTTTTTTTCAATCAATGCAACAGAAAATGATGGGCTAAGAGCATATGAGTCTTCAAGATACTCCCTAATAGATTTCAAACCAAATTCTTGACCCTTTCAGGCTTTGTCGTAACTGATGTTCACACTATGTTTCCTCCTCATGTAGTCAATAAAATCTTGAGGCCGACACTGGATTTTATCATTCAACTTCATAATGAACTTAACACATTCACTAACAATGAAGGATGTTGCTTGTATATGCCCATTTTTAACACAACAGCAATAAAACATTCATGTTTGTCAATAAATTTTTGGACGACCCAAAGCTCGCCCTCTAAGATACCAATGACAAGAATCTTCCTTGCACATCACTACTAGCTATTTTTTGTTTGATTTAATGTTCTTGAATTGAAAACTACCTTTAAGAGCAAGTAGGTGTATGATAACTTGTGAATAACAAGTTATTTGGGCACCTATAATTGGCTAAATGTTATCTTCAGCGCGTTGGAAAAGCATTATTTGGAGAAAATTGTGAAATAATTGAGTAAAAGCATGCACGAGGTGCAGCTAGTCTTTAATGCATTGTTTTTAATGAAAAATCCTCGAAATCTATTTAAAGTCGTGCTAGACTTAACAAGTGCTTTGCATCAGATATTTGAAGAACCACACAATAGGGATGCCGCATTTGAAGAGAAGATATTTAAATAAGGAGGACCACATGTCAAAGGAGCATAGTGGAACGACGCGCCGTACTAAAAAAAGGAGCAGGGCTAACAATAAAGTAGTGTGCAGATGCGGGAACCACGTATCGCCACACCATTCGTACTTGCATGTATATTTTTTCCTTTAATGTATCTAATACATTAATAAATTATTCTCTTTAATATATCATTTATCAAATACAATAAACATATTTCCCTATTCTATATTTAATATATCAAATATATTCAACGTAAATCGAACATTTCAAATTTTTTCTTTCTAGTAAATTGAGCCTTTTAGTGTGTTACAATGAACTAGCAAGATTTCCTTATGGACCAATAGAATACAAACTCCAATAATACAAAATTAATTAATTAAACTCTTTAATCAATTGATTTTCATTCATTAACTCTAGATCACTCCACTATAGATCTAGAGTTGTATTCTTATACACTGTAAGACAAGTTGTGTCCATATATACAACCATTACATGCAAGTCGATCTTTCATGAGTTGTTCGTAACTAAAATTAGGTCAAAAGTCTATTTTACCCTTATAATTGCAACGTATACCTCAAGTACCACTGATCCTCTAATGAACAATTTATTTATGATACAATCACAAACTAAGTCCCTCTCGGCCTAGTGAGAGGTTGAGGCTTCATTGTTCAAGTTCTGAAATCAACACTTTAGAGAACTACTCATCTACTTTTCCTGTATGGGAAAAAGTGAATTCTATCTTGTGAAACTTATGTTTCTAGCTCTCTATTTGGTTAAGTCCCTATAATTGTAGGCTTATTGAATCGGATACAAAAGTTGCTCTCACTCATGCAAATCAAAGGACAAACCTTCACATGCTAGAGTTCATAACTCATTTAAAATTAAGATTAAATCACATATGATCATCCTGTGAAATATTAATCTTCTCAATTAATAGATTTATAAAGAAAGATTAAATATTTTGTGGTCCAGTCTTATACATTTGTAACTGTTACAAAGTGGGTCGTATTAATAGTGTTATCCAGTTACAAAGTGGGTCATATTAATAGTGTTACAAGGATAAGGTACCCAACTTTATGCACATACTATAGACTCTTTAGGTTATTTCTTGATTATGATCCTTTTGTATGTCAATCACATGCTGTTCAAGATTACACTACACTAATAACCTATGAATTTTCATATAATGAATAATGTAATATTGCAAATAAAAATAATTAAATTATTAAATAATAAAAAATTAATGTGAGACTTTAGGCCATAGATTCCAACATATGTCCCATTTAAGAAAAGAGCTCAAGTGTTAGTGAAATGTATTTTTTTGGTTGACTGGACTTAAACGAATGTTCTCTTAAGTTGCCTACGTACCTTGAAGAAAATGGATCAAGTCATAACGTAGTTCTATAATTTTTTTTTTGTTTTATGTTTTGTAAGAAATATTTATTATATGCTTTTTCTTTTATATTAGCGATGTAATTATTAGATTATTGTGATAGCTTCCTTTTTTTTTCATGGGTCTTATCTCTACATAGGGTGACTTTGTTCTTACATTAGAAAATAACACAAAATGGTCGTTCTTTTCAAAATTATTATGGTATCAGAGGTAGAAATTAAATCGTAAACTTAGTCATCAATCGTCGCTATTACCACTCACATTGTGGTGCATTTCATTTGTTGCTAGAGTTCTATTCAATGTTGGTTCATTAGCCTCTCCTGTCTTCAGATTGCAGTTGTTCGCACTAGATTTCTGGAGAAATTTTATTTGTGAAAATGAACTTAATTTTATTGATTTTTTAAGTATTACAATATAATCCTATGATATTTTCTCTTGAATGTAGACTTTGATTCGAGTATTGTCAAGCTTGTTCTCGAATCAGGAAAGATTGAATCTTTAACATTTAGCTGGTGAAGAGACAAACAATTTTTAGAAGTCTTCTAGTTTCTAAATTCTTCAAGTCTTCAAAAGTTCTTCTAAGCTTTAGAGAGTCTTAAGTGTCTTGGGAGTCTTCTCTAAATTTTATGAAATTTGAATCTTTTGAATACCCAAAATAAAAAGTGGCTTCCTTTATTTATAGAATTTCAATGGGCCTTATGTGGGTGTCGGCTTTGGCTTAGTTGACTTTGGACCCAACTCTTGGCTTAGCTTGTTGGGCTCGAGCTAATCCTTTTGGAAAATTGTGGTTGGTAGGTAGAAAAAGAAGGCAAAATAGAAAATGGCCCAAAATTTTTGGTATTCAAAATTATAGCTTCCAAATTTATAGGGGATGAGTGAATATTCTTTCTTTTCCATTATACCTCGGGTATACAGATATTCACACTTAGCCCATTTAACTACAAATTGATAAACAAAACAATCCCTCAGCAACCTACATCCAAAAATGTATCTAACCCCTCCTATTTATGCATTTTGAATCTCGTTTGGATTCACTTTTAAATTTTGAATTCATATACTTTTTTTTTCCATAATTGAACCGAAAATGACCTCCCATCAGATTATGATGGCATTCAATGGTGTTTGGGAAGAGAAAAACATTTACAACTTCAAGTCTTGCATGATGCATGTAATGCATGATTAGCCTTATAATGGTGTTTGTTTTAGCGTGGTTGACTTTGGACCCAACCTTTGAGCTTAGCTTGTTGGACTTGAGCTAATCCTTTTTGGAAAATTGTAGCTCGTAGGTAGAAAAAAAGACAATAGAAAATGGCCAAAAAGTTTTGGTATTCAAAATTATAGCTACTGAATTTAGAGGGGGAATGTAGTGAATATTCTTTCTTTTCCTTTATACCCCGAGTATATACATATTCACCCTCAGCCCATTTAATCGCAAATTGATAATATAAAAACAAAAAAAAACCTCCCAACCTACATCCAAAAATGTAGCTCAGCCCTTCTAGATTTATGCATTTTGAATATCGTTTGGGTTCACTTTTAAATTTTATATTTATCGAGTTTTAAACGTCATATACTTTTTTTTATCCCCCATAATTGAACCGAAAATGACCTCCCATCAAATTATGATTGCATTCAATGGTGTTTGAGATGTGAAAAACATTTACAACAAATTCAAGTCTTGCATGGTGCCTATAACGCATGACTCAATCCTTACTTAACTCACCAAATCCATCACCAACCGTATGAGACTAGATGCTCGATAGAAAATTTCACATTTCTCCCTCTTTAGAAATTGGAAAAATAAACCCATGTTCATATGCCTATTTGAAGACAGGACCTTGTGTGGATGCTAGTGAGTTATTTGAACGGAATGTACCATGACTATTGTGTTGTAGTTGATATTAAAAGCGTAGATACTAACATATATAGAGACGACACATTTTTTAGTCCAATGATGAATCCATCCCAAGGAAATATAAACTTCCACTTCGTTGACTCGAAAGGATTTGACTCCCTAACAGTAAACACCCCATTTATGTTAATTGTACTTTTGGCAGTAAAATCGATCTAAAGAATGTTGTATACACACTAGCTTTGAAAGGAAGAAACGTTGTGTCGAGAGATGGGTTTCAGTAGATTCAACAAAGGTAGAAACAACAAGCACTAAATTAGTTTGCAGCATGACCCTTCATCCCCAGACCGATGGCCAAACAGAAAGATTGAATCAGACATTGGAAGACATGCTACGAGCTTGTGTGTTAGATTTTGCAGGTAGCTAGGATGATCGTTTGCATATGATAGAATTTTCCTATAATAACGATTACCAAACAACCATATGTAGGCATGGCACCATTTGAAGCTCTTTATGGAAAGAAGTGCAGGCTCCCTGTCTATTTGGACGAGGTAGGTGAACGCAAGTTGTTAGGACCCGAGCTGGTCCAAGTCACGAGTGAGGCGATCCAAAAGATTAGAGCAAAGATGCAGACAATGTAAAGTAGACAGAAGAGTTATGCTGACACGAGGTGAAAGGACTTGGAGTTTGCAGTTGGTGATCACGTGTTCCTAAAGTTAACGACAATGAATGAGTTCTAAGGTTTAGACGAAAGAAAATGAAAGTTAAGTTCATGTTTCATCGGGTCGTTGAGATTTTGGAGCAGATTGGTCTTGTAGCTTATCGTTTGGCCTTGCCACCATATCTTTCTGCAGCCCATAGTGTTTTCCATGTCTCCATGCTACGAAAGTACATGTTAGATCCATCACATGTAATTGACTACAAGCCTTGGCGCTTGAATGAATACTTAAGTTATGAAGAGAAGCCTAAGAAATTTTTGCGAGGGATCGAAAGACTCTTCATAATCAAGGAATAGCCCCCAGTCAAAGTCCTTTGGCAAAACCATCAATTTGAGGAAGCAACATGTGAACAAAAGGACGGAATGAGAGCCCTACTTTCAAGGACAAAAGTTCTTAAGGTGGGAAGATTGTAACGCCCAGCAGTGTCAGGTATTGAGTAATTTCTCAATTTCGGAGTCAATTTTGAATTATTTTCTCTTCTAGTAGATTTTGAAATTGTGACTCTAATTGATTGAGTTCTTGGTTGAAGTTTAAATTTGAAGAATGGATGTTAATTTTAAAGCTTGTTCAAACAATTCTTGTGTTTAATTTTTGTTTGGATTATATAAGGAAAAGAAGTCAAATGGTAAAATAAGAAGGAAAATAGGACAATGCTCTTGTGTTTATTGTGTTCTTAAAGATCTTTCAGACTATCACATCAAAAATTTTGGGTTCTTAGTTGGTAACATCACATAGACATAGTTGTGAAATTTGTTTGATTCATAAACAACTTTCAAAGTATTTAACCTCAAATAATATTTTGTTGAGTATTGTGGAAAAAAAAACATAAGATTGAAGTATGAAAAGTATTAGGAAAACAGTGATAGTACAAGCATTCTCGCTTATGTTGTTATTATGCTAGATCTAAGTTACAAGTTCACGTTTGTCTTATTTTCCGTTCTCGATACTTTAGAAAAAGAATTAAATTGTTTAGGCTGGAAAGAAAATTAAAAGTGTGAACTAGACATATTTTTTATGATTACAATAAGGAGTTGTCAGAAGATAATGGAACTATTGAAGATGATGAGATTGAAGTATGAAAAGTAGTAAGAAAACAGTGATAGTACAAGCATTCTTGCTTATGTTGTTATTATGCTAGTTCTAAGTTACAAGTTCACGTTTGTCTTATTTTCCGTTCTCGATACTTTAGAAAAAGGATTAAATTGTTTAGGCTGGAAAGAAAATTAAAAGTGTGAACTAGACATATTTTTTATGATTACAATAAGGAGTTGTCAGAAGATAATGGAACTATTGAAAATGATGAGGATGTAACTTCAAATTTTACTAACGCTTGAAAACAATTGATGGTATATAAAGTAAATGTGAATTGAATGAGTATTTTATTGGTCATGTGACGATTGATGATGGATGTTTTGACATTTTGGATCGGTCGAAACAAAACTTTCAGATACATAAGAATCTTTCCTAGATGGCTAAGGATGTTTTTGCAATTTTACTGTATATAGTAGCTTTAGAGTCAACTTTTAGTACTGAGGATAGAGTACACGAGCCATCTTGCTTCACTCTACCTCTGCAAATAGTTGAACCTCTTATTTGCTTATAAAAAAGAATTCACTCATCACTTGTTAGTGACATTAATGAAATGCAATGGCTAGGCTCAAGATTTGAAATCCAAAATTTGAAATTAGCACCTAGCAACCTTGACATTTCCCTGCCACTTGGCCACATCAACTTCCTTATCTTGAACTGCTTACAAGAGTGAAAATTGTCCCTACAAACAAATGCGAGCTATCCTTTCACATGTTTCTTAGAGAAGTCCTTAGTCGGTCACCTAATATAGGATTGCTCCAAGCCAAGTACGTGCAACTCTAGAGTTCTTAAGAATATTCTACCAAAATTGATAGTGTACCTTGTTTGTATAGATAGTAACTATCAATTCTTTTAAGCGTTTCTTAACCATGCTTGTATAACCTTAGGATCATTTTCATTCGAATGTGGTTTTAGTTTATTTATGTACGCCTCTACTTCGGTGTCATATGCCCACAAGCTTCTACATAGGTTCATCCCCAAACCATTCAAATGTGGTTTCAGTTTATTCATGTACTCCTCAGGCCTGAGACTCGAACCAAGATTTGATACCTAGTGGCTCCAACATTCCCCTACATCTCCTATGATCTAGCCACGTTAACTTACTAATTTTGTTTTGTCTGCAAGAGTGAAGAGTATCCCTACATACCAACATGGATCCTTTTAGCATGCTTTATCCTCACTTAAAATAAGATTCTTCAAGCCAAGCATGTTTAACTTTGAAGTTCTTGTGAATGGACCTAAAAAAAAGAAAGGTGCATTTTGTTCATACAGGTAGTAACTATCAATAATTTTAATCCTTTTTTAACCAAATTTGTACGACTTTAGTATCTCTCATTCAAATATGGTGTCACTTCATTCATGTATCCCCTTTACAAAAGTGTCATATGTTGTAAAATCCTTTGCTTTTATAGAGACATTTTAGTACCTCAAATTGCATGGTTAGTTAAGTAATTTCTAATTTTTTGGTCGTTTAAAATTTTTACAATGTAGTCACTTTTATAAATCCATATGTTTCTCATATTTATTCAATAGTAAGAAAGTGTAAGAAATTTGGTTAGTTATCTTGTAGGTTAAGTAAATATGGAATAAACAAATGTGTCGATTAAAAAGGAAGGAATTAAAAAAAATTAAAAAGAAAAAAAGGGCAAGAAAAGGAAGAAAATCTAGCACATGATCTCGACGAATAAAAAAAAAAAACCTAAAGCCTTCAACAAAAGGCGTCGACGGCACATTCTCCCCTCACTATTGATGTAATACCCACGTTGACAATGACCAATGTCCATGATGGTCAGGCAACAATGGCTTTTAATGAAGATTCCAACAACGATGGGAATCTGGTCTCTATATGGACATATTACGACAAACCTGCTCCTTTCCTCACACGATGACGTGTTCCAAGGCTAGATACGTCACACACAATGCCATTCGATGGAGGTGGTGACCCATGACTAGCAAAGTGTTTCAATGACATGACTTGATCTATCCTACAACGACACTTGTAAATGACTCATTAAAGTTGTTAATGTTGTATTCGACCAAATTAATGATAACTAAATGTTATCAAAATAAGAATTATTTTGATATAACACTTGGTTGAATGTCTTAGTTTAGTGAAAGGACACTTTTTACCTATTCTACAACGGTACTTGTTCAATTCATTGAATTCCATAGCAATAGAAATGATATACATAATTCGTTTATTAAATGGTTTGTTTTCTATGCTAACATTAAATAGGTATTGATTACATGTTATTAAATAATTTATTTTTATATACTTCAACACTGTCTATTTCTCTCATTTTTAATTTCTATTGATGATTTGTCAAATCAAGAAAATTATCACTTGGAAAAGTTATAATGGTTGTGTATAAAATCTTGAATTTGCTTAATTGAGAAATGTTCTCAAATCTTGTTCCCTGTGTCAATCTAATTATTCGTAAAACACATGATTGATGAATCAAATGCAACAAGATGATTTGTACATATCTCCTAGTTGACATGTTAGATGTCAAACTAAAAAGATAAAGAAAATGACAATATAGAGGATGTTGAGTCATAGACGCTCAATCATAGAAATTTCAAAGTTAAGTGTGCTGAGCTTAGAACAATTTTATGTTGTGCGACCTCCTAAAATTTTTTCTAAACGTGTGAGTGAGAACAAAGAATGCTGGAAGGACCCGTGTTGGTCTATAGGGTGATATGTGGTGATGTGGTCAAGTCACAAGATATCGCCAGGACCATCAGGTGCCAAATCTAAATTTCAAATCCTGGACCTGGGGTATTATATGTTATTTTTCATAACATAAGAGATTAATTTTTTGTAATTTTATTACTAGAAAGTTCATATAGTATGAATTTTTCAAGTACTAAAGTCTATATTTTCAAACAATTTTTGAAAATATGTCCAACTAAAAATAAAAACAATTTCTGTGTTAAAAATATTAACATTTGCAATACAGCACAATACTAAGATATTCAAGACTGCACAATACTAAGATATTCGATACCATAAAAGAAATGGGATGCCTCATTCAATAATCTTTCCTCTAAAATGTCCCTTCCCTCTCTGTCAGTTATTATTGATTGGCATTTGAACATGAGCTTCTTCTCATGAACACAAACCTTGTGGACGTCGCTATTGAAATAGCTTTTCTTGCTATATTTTCTACTATTCCATCCATTTCATAAAAGTACTATACCTAGTTTAACAACTACCCAATATTCGTGAGATCCTTTCCCTGAATATACCCATATGTGTGTTTGTAGGTCCTAATGTAACATAAAAGAAATTGGATGCCTCATTCAATAATCTTTCCTCTAAAATGCCCATTCCCTCTCTGTCAATTACTATCGATTGCATTTGAACATGGGCTTTCTCAAGAATACAAACCTTGTGGACGCTGCTAATTAAAGAGCTTTTCTTGCTATATTTTCTACTGTTCCATCCATTTCATAAAAGTACTATACCTAGTTTAACAACTACCCAATATTCGTGAGTTCCTTTCCCTGAAGTTACCCATGTGTTTTTTTTTTTTTTTTTTGCAAGGTAAAAATTAGGCAGTAAATAAACGATAAACATGTACCCATATGTTTTTTTGTAGGTCCTAATGTAACGAGTTTGTTTGGAGATATACATATCCAATTTTTCTATCCTGTTGTATGTAAAAAATTCTCAGGTAATAAAACTAATCTCAATATTTCCACAAAGTAAATATTGTAGATATGTTGATGACACCAGGAAAAAGGATACTTCCTTTGCCTATGTCAACCAAAATGTTGAGATGTCGTGTGGTATATAGCCTTTTGAATGGTATCTTCTCAATTCTTGTATATATATATTGAGTTTGCACACTTTTGTTGAGTATTTAGCATTCCAAGGATACCAAAAACAATAAGTACAGGTATGATTTAAAGTTTTCAAGATGAATTAACTTATCATAATATTTCTTGAAAATTTATTTGTCAATCTCTCTTCCTCTTGGAGAAACCCTTCAAAGATGACTTAGGCACTATATTGATAACTAAATACCACTGAGAATCTGACTAACTTTTTAATCACAAATATAACTTGGAACATGAAGGTTTATCACAAGACTCTGACCATAATAATGTCTTTATTCACAAAGGCAATGGACATACAACATGACACATTAAATAATGTGGCAAGCATTGTCCTAGTAGTATATGTTTAAATATATCCCGAACTTCAAATGGTGTCTTATACAATCAAATGCCTCTAATAGCTTGACCACAATCATGAAGATGATATACTACCATATTATGTCATCCATATCTTTAAGGCTAGAACCTAAAAAAGGCAAACACATAGTACCTCCAACAAAAATCTAAATAATCAAACATAAGAACCATCATAAATAAAGATTAAAGTTAAGAGAAAAGCAATATCAAATCAAATGAAGCTCAATAATAAGTTTTAATTAAACGTCTATATAGTTAGTTACTGTTGGTTTTCTTTGACCAAAAAGAGATTTCATACCATGACGTAGTGACATATAATTTAATTTATCAGTTGACTGAATTTAAATAATTTGTAAAGTTGCCTACATACCTTAAAAAAGGATCAAATCATGATGTAGTTCTATAATTTTGTTTTACTTAATTTTTATTTTATTTCATATCGTGTCTTAGTTCTTACTGGAATTTACATTAAAAGTGCAATATCTGTTACCACAATTGGATAGGGGTTCCCTATCTTTAAATTTGGTAGAATTATTTAATTAATGTTCACATTTTGACTAGTATTCCTTGCCATTTCCTCTTTAAGAAATAGCAAAGAAAATGCCTTTCAAGGTTTAATTTGTAGAAGGTTGGCTATATGAGATTTTGTCTTAGTTGGTAGTTCAAAGGTAAAGGTAAAGTGTTTTGCTGAACATATCAAGAGCCCTTTGAGTTACCAACTAAGACAAAATCTCAATTATTGATTAACTTAATCGAAGGATTGGACTAATTGTGGGGAGCTTAAAATCAATCCAGAGAAAGCGAGTAAAATATCTATTTTGTCTTAGTTAGTGTTCAGGGACTAATTGCAATACCAAAACTTTTCTCGATCCGTGCACCCTAAGTACGTTCCTTAGTTCAACCTTCTCATTTTCAAGATCAAAAGGGGCACACACACTGACACATTCAAGATTAGGGAGAGAATATGAAGAACACTTTTCAGGTTTTGGAGGCCCTTTTATTCCTTTGAAAGAACTACAAGTCCTTACTCACACTTTATAAGAATGAGCGATCTTCTTCACAAGTTGAAGACTTGCCTTTTTTATAGAGGGATGAGAGGAGAATAAGTGACACTACATGCCCCTTCTTCCTTGCATGTGGGACACTTGCCCCCTTTTCCCTCTCTCTACATTTTTTTTCAACGACACACACTAGTCTTCATCATCATGAAAAAGTCCCAATGCCGCCACTTGTCCATATTCCTATGGAGTTTCTACTTGTGGGTGGAATTGCATCAATCTCCTCTCTTCCTTGGCTTATAATTAAATAGGGATTCATCACTTGCTTTGCTTGTGAAGAACTCTTTTTGCCTCTTTAGGGAGTCATCATTCATATGACCCTTTCCTTCAAAGTTATTTTGGTGGTTGAGTGTGTTTTCAAGTGCGACTCGCACTTTGGATGGTTGCCAAATTGCTCAGATCAACGTGTTCCCAACCCCTGAAAAAAAACTGCATATATAAGTTTCCTGCCAAATGGTGCACACACTTAGGCCTTCCCGCCAAATGGTGTAGGTGTGCGTGCACTTATCTATTGCACGCGCACACACATTGCCTTGCAATGCCCGCGTGTGCTCTATGCATGCTACCTCGTGTGTGCGACCGTGTCTAGTCTACCCTTGTGCGCACTTGTCAGCCGCCTATGCTAAGTATTGGTGTTGCCCCACATGCGCTGGTGTCCGCATGGGCCTCACGTCCATCCCTTGTCAATGTCACAGCCCATGGCCACGTGGCCCTCACGTCTACGACCCTTGCCTCATCTATGGATAGTTGCATGCATGCCTACATATGCCCTCGCGTGGTGTGTTGTTGCCACTTGTCGTGCATGGTGTTGTGAGTGGGCGCATCCGTGGAAGGCTCGCCTCTGCAAATGTTGGCCCTGCTCCTCGTGGGTTGTTATGGGAATGGGGTGGTGCATGAGACTCATCACTTGCTTTGCTTGTGAAGAACTCATCTTGCTTCTTTAGGCTAAGGAAGATGGAAGATTAATGCAATTCCACCCACAAGTAGAAACACCATGGGAATAAGGACAAGTGGCAACATTGGGACCCTTCCATGAGGATGACGACTAGTGTGTGTTTAATTGTAGAGAGAGGGAAAAGGGGACACGTGTCCCAAATGCAAGGAAGAAAGGACAAGTGGCGTCACTTCTTCCCCTCTCCTCCCTCTATAAAAGGGCAATCCTTCAACATGTGAAGAAAGCCCTCATTATTATAAAGTGTGTGTAGTAGAGACTTGTAATTCTTTCAAAGGAATAAATGAGTCTTTACTCCCCAAAACCTCAAAAGTATTCTTCACAGTCTCTTTATTCTTGAATGCATGTAAGTGAGTGTGTCCCTTTTGATCTTGGTAATGAAAGGCCGAACTAAGGAATGCCCTTAGGCCGCACGGATCAAAAAAAAATTTGGTATCAAGATTTAGTCTGTGACAAGTACCTACGAAAGTAATTGGAATTGGTAGTATTCAGATGTCAAGCTCCTTGACTCTTGAGTCTGTATTGTTTGTGCCAAAACTAGAATATAATCTACTATCTGTGACAAGTTGAATAGGGATATGAATTGTGCTAAATTTCTTCTGAACTCATATTTTTCATGACTTGGGATCGAGGAAGACAATTGGCAATGCATAATTATGTATAGAATTGTATCTTCTCAAAGTAGAGAATCATCCAACAACAAGGAGATGCAATAAACTTATAGTCAGTCAGTTTATGTTTCAAAATCTTTACATCATTCCAATAAAGATAGTCTTCCATGATGTGGCATTATCATCTTGGTATCCAAAATTTTCCTATCTTTAGCGTTTGTTTCCTTCTTTATTTATCAATAAAAAAAGTAAATTGTTCCGATGTGAGATTTGCCAACTATCCAAAACACACTCGTGTTCATTTTTCACCTCATTCTTATATTCCATCTCGACCTTGCTCTCTTATCCATGGGGACATTTGGGGACCTTCAAGAATAAAAAATGTGAATGGAGCACATTGGTTTCTTCTATTATTCGATGATCACACCCATTTGAGTTTGACATTTCATATGAAAGATAAGACTGAAATTAGCCAATTATTCACAATCTTTCATAAAATTATCCAAAATTAATTTCAAGTCATTTTCAAAGTTCTTAAAACTGATAATGCTCGTGATTTCTTCCATTCTACCCTTTTGTCCTATCTTCAATCTGATTGCATTGCTCACCAACTCATCAATTCTTTCATACCATGGTTATAATCTTCTTTGAAAATTGAACCCATTTTCTCAATTTTGCACTTAGGGGGGAGCATTATGACCTTGAATCACATAATTGGGATTGAATACCTCATTTTCCTCCTAACCCAATTGGAATATCTTTTGAACCCTCCTTCGAGCCAACCCCCAAATCTATCCCTGAGACTGAATTGTAAGTGTATTCAAGAAAAACAAGGCAACTTGAGAGGCATGAAGTGCAACCTTTACATGTTCAGCAAAGCTAAGATCTAAACCAAAATCCTAATGTCCTTGAAATAGTACATGAGACGACAGAAAAGGATATGGATAGACCCATTGTAGAAAGAAAAGGCGTTCACTCATGTACTCAACACCCTATACGGTACCACTTATCTTACACTAATTTGTCGCTAATATTTAGAGCATTTGTGACTTCACTAAATCAGATACAAACTCTCATCACAATATAGGAAGCCTTATACGGATCTGAATGGAAAGCAGCCACTCTAGAGGAGTTGCGAGCACTTGGAAAAAAATGGGACATGGATTCTTAAGAGGCATTTGGCCCCCTGACTTGAGTTGGGCTTTAAACCTAACTCACCATTTGGCCTATGGAGAATTTAACTCCCCATTAAAAAAACTCAACTCTACCGACTTATTACAGTGTTAGGATATTAACTCCACCGACTTGTACAGTAACGTTATTAACATATTTTATCATTGCTTCTCCAACAACCGATGGCCACTGCCAGCGACCTTCTCTGACGACCAACGGCAACTGACAGCCACTGTCGACTACTTTCTTTGATAATCGACAACAATCGTTGGCGATCATATCCGACAACCAGCGCTCATCGCCTGCGACCATCTTCGGCGACGATTGCCAGCAACAATTCCCAGCGACCGACGTCACTCCCATGGTTCAAAATAATATGAAATGCACATGTACTTAATTGGTCTGACTCTCTACTCCAACAATTTGTTTTCGAACTTACGAACTCGACCCATTGTTGGCCATTACTTATATTTTGTGAACCATAATTATTTAGACTGAAGACATTGAACTTAAAAGAATTAATATTACTGAGGCTAATTGTAATTTTATAGAAAACAGAAACAAACAAACCTACATTCACATCTCATTATATGACTAAGTGAGATATAATTTAATTTATAGTTGACTGAACTTAAAGAAAATTCTTTAAGTTGCCTACGTACCCTTCAAAAAAGGGATCAAGTCATAACGTAGTTCTATAATTTTTTTTAACTTTAATTTTAGTTTTATTTTAGATCAATTTTTAGTTCTTTAATTACCAGCATTCACATTAGGTTTTTCTTTTCTTTTATTTACACAGGTTCTCTCTGATCCAAGCATAAATTAACCTTGCATGTTGAGGGGTTTCCCTTATCTCTTAAGGACGTAAAACTATTTAATTAATGTCCACAATTTGACCAGTGTTCCTCATGACTCATCGTTTACTTCATTACATAATTTTAATTAAAAGAACTCATTGAAACGTGCAAAAATCTACGATTATAAATATGAGATCCCAAAATGTCTCCACCATTTTCATCATACAAGTCTTTCAAGTTCTTTTGATATATTCGGAAGAGATAAGAAAGGTTAGTCATTTATCTTCTATCCATTTCATCACAAACTCTTTGAGTTCCTCCAGGCAGGTTGGAAGAAAGAAGAAAGATAAAGATGGAGTTTAAAAGAGTAGTATGAGCATTAAAGGGAGAAGATCAATGCAGAACTGAACTTAAAATATCGAGGTAGTAGCCTAAAGGGGGAGAGGTAATGACAAAGGAAATAGCAAAACATTGGAGCAGAGAAGGGGAAACGATTGAAACTAAAGAAAAAAAGGAGCGTCGTTTTGAAAAAGATGATGAATAAGGGGAAAAAAAAAGAAAATAGAAAAACGAGGCTGCCTGAAGATGGAAAAGAGAGCCAAGTGAGTTGATTAAGAGAAATATGATGAGTGTGGGTCAGCTATAGGTAAAGCTAGGTTTTCAAATCTTTTTTATTTATTATTTATTTTCTAGTTTCTTTTTAATTGAGTGAACTTCATTGTTGGGCTCGAAATCCTAGGATGGTTGGATTGGGAAAAGTAGCTCTCACCATCCTAAAATGCTTTAGACAAAGTCCAAAAGAGGCCTCTTTATATGTTGCTCCCCCCTCCATGTGTTGTGTGTTAGAATAACTCAGAATCTTTCCTCCACCTTTTTCATTGCAGATTTGCTTCAAAGGTTTAAGGTTAAATTTGTAAAAGGTTTGGGTTGCAAATACAATACTTTCTCACCCCCACATGTTGTTGAACTCAAAAGAAAAAAAAAACAAAGGTAAAGTGTTTGGTTGTACCCGAACGATTACAGCTAGGACTACTAAGATATCTAATTCCATTCGTTCGCCCTACTTTCATCTCTCAGTGTCAGTGTCGGTCCAATAGAATACTTTCTGTAACGACTGACATTTTCAGATATTAATTAAAGTATTAATTTTGAGATTTGAATTAATCGTAAGGTCAATTTCATGTTTAAAGTTGTTTATAAATTTGCATAATTGAAATTTGAGAAATTGGAGGGTGAATTGGGAAGAAAGAAGGGAAAAGGAAATTAATTGGTTTGGGGGCAATTTTTGTTAATTAGGTGACTTTGAGCCGACCCCAAGCCCAAACCCAAGGAGAAGCCAAACCCAAATATCTCTCTATTATTTTTATACTGCACACAGCCCTAGGTTGCCAAGTCATCATCTTCTCCAACCTTCTCCTCTTCCTCCATGAAAAACAGCCTCCACCATCAATCCCTCTCTCTCCCTCTTTCACTACCAAGAGACCCATCCATTCGAAAGCTTCTTCTTCTTCAACAAACATCCATTGCCGGATTTGTCCTTCACACCGGGGGTACTGTTCAAGCGTGACACTGTTCATGCGCGACTATTCACGTGCGACACTGTTTACGCCTGCGGTAATGTTCACACCGCAGGGGGTACCGTTCATGGTGGGTTCATGTGTTTATACAGTAATTTGAGTAGTTTGCCTAAGGTTCATGAGTTGAGTAGGTCAAGTAATAAGTTCTTTTAAATCATTATAGGTTGAGGTGAAACAATTCCATAAAAGAAGAAAGCGAACTAATGGAGCCAAGGTAAGGGACTTTATGTCGGCATGCTTAAATGCAAGTTAGGAACTGAATTGAAAAACTGCATTTGAAATGAAAAGCTTTTATAAATGTTTTATTATGATTTTTGATGAATTTTAAAATGCTTTATTATATATGAAAATGGATTTTCACTTGTTGATTGCCAAATATTCTTGTGAATGTGATGCATGAGTTATGGTTTAAGATTTATGATGAATGATATGAAAATGTTGCCTTGTGTTGCATCATTGAATGAAAATTTAAAATGCTTTGGGACCTCATGCATACATGTGTATTTTCATGCTGAAATGATTTCAAAGGTTGTGACAATTACCCTCCTAAAATAATAGATGTTCATCTAAATGAAAATGAACCTGAAAATGTTAAATGAAAAGGAACCTAAAAAGATTAAATAAAAAGGAAATGTTAGGTTGGGATAATTGTCCACATTAAGCCAAAGAGAAAAGTTAAAGGGAAACGTTTCCACTATGAAAATGTTTTAGGTCCCACTAGAGGAAAAAGGTTTTAAGAATCACTTTGTATGTGTTTGCATATCTTGACCCCGGTAGTGAGGTCACTTACTGAATATTTTAAATACTCACCCTTTTAAAAAATATTTTTCTTTTCAGACAGACAAAGACGTATCTTAGGCGATTGACAAGGTAGTTTACTGAAAGGGTCATGGGTAACTTTGAGGATCATGACTTCCGCATTTAGATAGTGTGTTAGTTAAAACATATTTTGTTTAGTGAACAATGTGTTGTGAAACTATTTCAACTGATTGAACATTATAATTCATATTATGTTTTGAAATG
Source organism: Trichosanthes truncata (assembly GCA_033996785.1). Lineage (NCBI taxonomy): Eukaryota > Viridiplantae > Streptophyta > Magnoliopsida > Cucurbitales > Cucurbitaceae > Trichosanthes > Trichosanthes truncata. The sequence goes on along the minus strand of JAWPNB010000004.1, from coordinate 25,712,732 downwards.
ATTTTTAAAGGGATCCCGAACCTTTATTTTTAATTGTTTAGCAAAAAGTTTAATTCTTTCTGTCTTTTACCAAAGAATTTTAAATTTGTTCAGCATGCATGTAGTAACGTCCTTAGAAAGTCTAATAGGAAAAGTCGGGTCGTTACAGTTGGTATCAAAGCCCAGAGTTATGGGTTCTGTAGACTTACTTACATCATAAGCATTAAGTGTCTCCATGACCAAAGAGCAAACACCTCGTCGTCGCCAGGTATGTCATTATTACAAAGTGTTATTATTATTATTATTATTATTATTATTATTATTATTATTATTATTTAAAAAAATGTTTTGTTTTAAAAATAGAAATAAAAAGTTTTTTTTATAGATATGATTAATGTGATGTATGAAATGCTTGATTGAGATGCTTGTTGATGTTATGCTCTATTTTGAGTAATGAAAAGGACTGTGTTTAAAAAAAACTTTGTTGGCATAAAACACTTGCTTAAGTGTGAGATTGAAGTAGTCAAGTGTAGACAAGAGAAAGAAGATGAGATCTTAAGAGACTAAAGCTTTTCAAAAGTCATTGGTTGATGATATCTCTTCAGTAAGACTTTAAAGAAATGATATGTTATGGTTAGGGTTACTCTTTGGAAGTTAAAGGTTTTTGTGTACTAAGGTATTTGTGGATTTTTTTCATGTGTCATGTCCAAAGGAATGAAAAGGGTGAAAAAGTAAAGTGTATGGGATAATACGAGAAATTTCCTTTATAACACCTAACTTGATTAGTGTGGTTAATGAAAAAGGTTTAATGGTTCGAAAAGGAACTTGAGACTTAAAGGAATAGTAAGTTGTCGGTTCGAATTGGAAGGTCATTATCAAGGTACTCCAAACTATTTGGATATAACCAATAAAAAGGGAATCTAGTCCACGTCGGGACCAAGAGAAGACTTAGTTTAAAGCAAGGTCAAATAATTAAGGAAAAGAAATCCCACCAGAGGTTCAATTTTGAACTAGACCTAAGAGAATATTATAAATGGAGACATGCTTTCGGTTACTGAAGATAAACCTTCCTTGGAGAATTAAAAAGGGTATCATACTTATGATGACCTTATTAAAGACAAGTATGAGTTAGGAAAAAAGAGGAGTAAAGGTTTTGGTTGTTGACAGTCAAAGGATATCAAAGGTAGAGACATCAAGTATACAAACATGGTTTGACTTTTACATTATGACTTATGTTTGAGAGTCTTTAGATTGGCTAAAGAAATCTTGGTACTATTTGGGAGCTTAAAACTTTGGTGGGTATTGGTGGAATAAATTGTAGGATACTTTGACTACGAGATTCAACTTTAGTATGAGATTTCTTTTCCAAACAAAGGATTAAACAATGATATTTTGAACATTGGAAGAGTGCTTTGATGGGTCTCTTATTCATTTTACATAAGAGTTGTAGAGAACGACCTTTAAATTGAAGTTGTTTGTTTTTAATGGTTGTCAAAGAACTATGGAAGTGAAACTTTGAAGCTTTAGTAGTAAATAGATGGATTGCTGGTCACATTAGCAAATTTGAGAGAAATTGTCTTTGGAAAAACAAAAGTAGTACAATAAACTAATAAAGCCAGCAATAATCTTATTGAAATGAGGATTGTGAGCTTGTTGATCCCAAAATCCAAAACTGAGGATTGTGAGCTTGTTGATCCTCCTCTTGTGAATGGGAGATTTACGTGGTCCAATGCTAGAGCTCGAAGTCGGATTGATAGGTTTCTGGTGTCGAAAGGTTGGTTGGACGCCTTCCTACGGGCTAGACAATCTCTTGGTCCTAGAATTACCTCGGACCATTGGCCGCTGGTTTTGGATTCTGGTACCCCGAGTTGGGGACCTACCCCCTTTAGATTTGAGAATATGTGGCTGGATCATCCGTCCTTTAAGTCTTCCCTTCCTTCGTGGTGGCAAGAGGAGTCATCTGGTAAGTGGGAAGGGTTCCGGTTCTTGGGCAAGTTAAGGGCTCTTAAAGATAAGTTGAAGATCTGGAATCGTGAGGTTTTTGGGGACGTTAGGATCAAAAAGCAGGAAGTGTTAGGTAGAATTAAAGCCGTGGATAGCTTGGAGGAGGAGGGTGATTTGAGTGTTGCGCTTAAGGAGGAGCGTCTTTCTGGGGGAGTATGCGGAGTTGGTTAGAAAGGAGTCAGTGAGTTGGCGTCAAAAAGCTAGGGGTAGATGGGCTGCTGAGGGTGATGCCAGCACTGCTTATTTTCATAGGGTTGCTAGTGGTAGACGGGGTAAAAACTTTATTGGTTCTCTGGAGAATGAGCAGGGTGAGACGTTGCAAGGGAAGCGGGAGATTGCGAAGGAGAGTGTCTTTTTACTCCTCCCTGTATGCCCCTGCTTTTCAACCTAGATTGTTTTTAGAAGGAGTGGATTGGAGTCCCATTTCTCCTGCTGACAGCTCTGAGTTGGTTGTCCCTTTTACTATAGAGGAGATTAGGAAGGTGGTCTTTGGCTTCGATAGGTCCAAAGCTCCCGGCCCTGATGGGTTTTCGATGGCTTTTTTCCAAGACTGTTGGGAAAGTATAAAAGGGGACCTTTGGAAGGTTTTTTGCGAGTTCTTTGAGAGACGGGTGTTGGATAGTTCCCTGAATGAAACTTTCGTCTGCTTAATTCCTAAGAAAGAGAGGGCGAGGAAAGTTGGGAACTTCAGACCGATTAGCCTAGTTACAAGTGTGTATAAGATTATTGCCAAAGTGCTGGCTAATAGATTGAGGAAGGTTCTTCCTTCGACCATTGCGGATTCTCAAGGGGCTTTTCTTAAGGGTAGACAGATTATTAGACCAAGCCCTAATTACGAATGAGGTTATTGAGGATTATAGGGTTCGTAATAAGGAAGGGATTATCTTCAAGATTGATTTTGAAAAGGCTTATGATCATGTGGATTGGAATTTCTTGGATAAAGTGTTGGCTAAGAAGGGTTTTGGGTTTAAATGGAGATCTTGGATGTGGAGCTGTGTTCGATCGGTCAGGTATTCTATTTTGGTGAACGGGAGACCTAGAGGTAGGATTTGGGCTTCAAGAGGGCTTCGGCAGGGGGATCCCCTTTCGCCTTTTCTGTTTTTGCTGGTGGTGATGTCTTGAGCAGGATAATTTCTCGAGGTGTTGTGTAGAGCCCTGGAGGGTTTTCAGGTCGGGAACGATAATTTGCCCTTGTCACATCTTCAGTTTGCTGACGATACTATCATCTTTTGCTCTGGAAAGGAAGAGTCGTTTTCCACATTGAATGACTTGTTAACTTTCTTCGAGGCCATTTCTGGGTTGAAGATTAACAAGGGCAAATGTCAGTTGTTGGGTGTGAATTGTGAGCCTGGGAAGCTTGAAAGGTGGGCAGATGTGGTCAGGTGTGGAGTTGGATCGTTTCCTTCTTCGTACCTTGGTCTTCCCCCCGGGCACAACCCTAAATCTCTTTCATTTTGGGATCCTATTGTGGGAAAGGTTCGCAAGAGGCTTGCAGCTTGGAAGAGGAGTTACTTTTCGAAAGGGGGTAGACTAACGCTTATTCAATCGGTTTTGAGCGGGATTCCCACCTACTTCCTTTCGCTCTTCAGTGTTCCTTTGTCCGTTAGTAAGGGTCTGGAGAAGCTTATGAGAGATTTCCTTTGGGAGAGTGTCGACGAGGGGAAAGGAGCCCACCTCCTTAATTGGGAGGAGGTGTCTAAACCGGTGGCTCTTGGGGGGCTAGGTATAGGTAATTTGAGATCTCGCAACAAAGCCCTGCTAGCGAAGTGGTTATGGCAGTTTCATCTTGACTCTTCCTCTCTCTGGCACAAGGTTATTGTGAGTAAGTATGGGCCGTCCCCGTTCGAGTGGACTGCGTGTGGAGGTCGAAGCACGGCTAGGAACCCTTGCAAAGGCATTTCTAAGGAGTACCCCTTTTTTTCGAGCTTTGTTCATTGTTCTGTGGGTGATGAGAGGGATACTTTTCTCTGGGAAGATAATTGGCTGGGGGATAGTGCCCTTTGCTCTGTGTTTCCTCGCCTTTACCATTTATCCTTAATGAAGAGTCATTCGGTGGCTGATGTGTTAGCTCATCCTGAGTCTTGTCCCTCTCCTTCTTTGGGCTTCATCCGTCCTTTGTCCGATAGGGAAACGGCGGACGTTGTTGATCTCCTTTCTTTGTTGGGTGAGTTTCGTTGCATTTCGGGGAGGGATGTTAGGTGTTGGAGGCCTAGTCCGTCTACCGACTTTTCGTGCAGGTCCTTTTTTCTTTGCCTTGTTAATCCCTCTCCGTCCTCTTCCCCGGGGGAGTCAGTCTTTGCCTCTCTATGGAAGGTGAAAATTCCCAAGAAGGTTAAGTTTTTTGTCTGGCAGGTTCTGCACGGGAGAATTAATACCTTAGACAGGGTGGCGAGAAGAATGCCTTCCCTTGTGGGGTCGTGGTGTTGTATTTTGTGTAGGAGGGCGGCCGAGGATATTGATCATGTGCTTTGGAATTGTGAGATGGCGAACGAGGTGTGGAGCCGGTTCCTGGAGGAGTTTGACATTGCTATTGCTAGACCGAGGGGTTGTCGTGAGATGGTAGAGGAGTTCGTCCATTTTCCTCCTTTCCGGGGGAGAGGAAAGTTCTTGTGGCAGGCAGGGGTGTGTGCTATCTTGTGGGGGCTGTGGGGGGAGAGAAACAACAGAATCTTTCGTGGGATTGAGAAATCGTCTAATGATGTGTGGTCCCTGATTAGATTCTATGTTTCTCTTTGGGCTTCTGTGATCAAGACTTTTTGTAATTATACTGTTGGTCTTATTTTGCTTGACTGGAGGCCCTTCTTGTAGGCCGTCTCCCTTTTTTGTGGGCTCCTCTTTTTGTTTGCCCTTGTATTCTTTCATTTTTTTCTCAATGAAAGCTCGATTTATTCTAAAAAAAAATAATCTTATTGAAATGAGGAATTAGGCCAACTTAAAGTGAATGAAAAAGTTATGTTAGTGTTGAAACAAGCAAGCTGGACATTTCAGGTTTGTCACTAGCACAGTACATAGACTTGAGCATAGAGCTCAAGTCAAGAACAATGCTCATTTTTGGCTTTGGGTAGAATGACCCTAACAGAGTTGTTGTAGCCCGAGTCACAAATACATGAATTACTAGACCAAAACTTCATATGCCCTAGCGTTTTACCATGGGGCGCATTAATTTTGTTCGTTAAGAAGAAAGATTGGCGAATCAGACAGTTACGCATCGAGTGTTAGTAGTTATAGAGACTTATGAGTTTATTCGAAGACTAAAAGACAAAATGAGGAGTACCTTGGGCACGTAACTACAAAAGGAATGTATCATAGTGGACCCTTTTAAGATGGAAACAGTTCGTCATTAGCCTAATCCTAGAATTGGCAGCGATGGTCTTTGCCTTGAAAATCTGGAGGCATTATCTGTATGGAGAGAAAATCCAGATATTCACAGACCACAAGAGCTTAAAATACTTCTTCACCCAAAAGGAGTTAAATATGAGGCAACGCAAATGGCTGGAGTTAGTGAAGGATTACGATGTTGAGATTTTGTATCACCCAGGCAGGCAAAGCAAACGTAGTTGCTGATACTCTTAACAGAAAGACAATGCACACTTCGGCTCTGATTACTGACCAAGCTGATATACGGGCCGATTTAGAGTGTGCAGAGATAGCAGTGTTAGTGGGGGAAGCTACAACATAGTTAGCCCAGTTGACAGTTCAGCCAACCTTGAGACAACGTATTATAGATTCCCAACAGGGGGATCCTAGTCTAGTGGGCATGTTACGACAAGTAGGAACAGACCAGGAGAGTGAGTTTTCTCTAACTTCTGATGTTGGTCTCCTGTGTCGGGGACGTTTGTGTGTGCCAGAGATTGATGAACTTAAGAATGAGATTTTGACAGAGGCGCACTGTTCTCCATTTTTTATGCATCCAGGTAGTACAAAGATGTATCAAGATCTAAAACAGTTGTACTGGTGGCGTGGAATGAAAAAGGACGTGGCGGACTATGTTAACAGGAGTTTAGTCTGCCAGCAAGTGAAGGCCCCAAGTCAGAAGCCAGCAGGCTTGTTACAACCGTTAAGCATGCCACAATGAAAGTGGGATGAGATCTCTATGGACTTTGTGGTAGGGCTACCCCGGACAATTAGAGGCTACACAGTGACATAGGTTATTGTGGATAGACTTACCAAGTTAGCACACTTTCTTCCAGGAAAGCCTACTTACTCCGCAGAGAAGTGGGCACAATTGTACATGGAGGAGATAGTTAGATTGCACGGAGTTCCTGCGAGGATTGTTTCGGACAGAGATTCTCGGTTTACATCTAACTTCTGGAAAAGTTTGCAAAAGGCTCTAGGTACTCAATTGGATTTCAACACGTCTTTTCATCCCCAGACAGATGGTCAAACAGAACGGTTAAACCAGATATTAGAGGATATGCTACGAGCCTGTGCGTTGGACTTTGCAGGTAGTTGGGATACCCACTTGCATCTGATGGAGTTTGCCTACAATAATAATTACCAAGCAACCATCGACATGGCACCATTTGAAGCGTTGTACGGTAAAAGATGCAGATCTCCTATTTACTGGGACGAAGTTGGTGAACGTCAGTTACTGGGACCCGAGTTAGTCCAAGCCACTGATGATGCAATTACAAAGATCAGAGCAATGATGTAAACTGCACAGAGTAGACAGAAAAGCTATGTTGACTCGAGGCGAAGGGACTTGGAATTTGATGTGGGTGATCATGTGTTCTTGAAGGTGGCTCCAATGAAGGAAGTTCTAAGGTTCGGTCGAAAAGGAAAGTTAAGTCCCCGTTTTATAGGGCCATTTGAAATTCTAGAGCGGATCGGCCCTGTAGCTTATAGATTGGCTTTGCCGCCATCACTTCCTGCAGTACACAATGTGTTCCATGTGTCCATGTTGGGGAAATACATACCATACCCATCACATATGATTGACTTTGAGCCCTTGCAGTTGAACGAGAACTTGAGCTATGAAGAAAGGCCTGTGCAAATTTTTGGCAAGAGATCATAAGACTCTTCGTAATCGAGAGATCAATCTTGTTAAGGTGCTTTGGCAAAACACCAATCTGTGAGGCTACTTGGGAGCAGGAGGATGAGATGCGAGCTAGATACCCCGAGCTTTTTCAAGGCTAGAAACTTTCAAGGACGAAAGTTTTTAAGGAGGGAAGATTGTAACGACCGACATTTTCAGGTATTAATTAAAGTTTTAATTTTGAGATTTGAATTAATTGTAAGACCAATTTCATGTTTAAAGTTGTGTTGAAAGTTAATTTTAGAGATTTGTATAATTGAAATTTGAGAAATTGGAGGGTGAATTGGGAAGAAAGAAGGGAAAAATGAAATTAATTGGTTTTGAGGCAATTTTTGTTAATTCGGTGACTTTGAGCCAAGCCCAAGCCCAAGCCCAAATAAGCCCAAATATCCCTCTCTATTATTTTTAAACTGTACGCAGCCCTAGGTCAAGCCAAGCCGTCATCTTCTCCAACCTTCTCCTCTTCCTCCATGAAAAACAGCCTCCACCATCAATCCCTCTCTCCCTTTCACTACCAAGAGACCTATCCATTCGAAAGCTTCTTCTTCTTCAACAAACATCCATCGCCGATTTCTCCTTCACTCCTCGAGGGTTCTGTTCACACTGCGCGGGGGGGGGGGGGGGGGGGGGGGTACTGTTCACACCGCCGTCACTGTTCACGTGCTGCTATCTCCTGATCAGCGTTTCGAATCTCGAACAGTGTCACGATTGCGTTATGATTTTGGTAAATTTTGACTCCGATTCAATTTTGGATTAAGCCCTTTAAGTTACTTGTGACTTGGTTATTATTATGAATTTTAGAAGAAAAACATGAAATTCATAATTAGGAAGCATGTCATATTTAGAGAAATCTTACTATGGATAAATTAGAATTAAATTTTGACTAAGTTTATGACTATGTTGGAATAGAGGGCTTAAAGATTTGGAGAATCATGTGTACTATCAAAAGGACGTACTTGAAATAATAGAGGAATGAAATTATGTTATCTTGGTAACTAGTTGGGGGTAAACTTAGCTACCTAGGTAGGTGAATATTCTGTTGAATTTAATGTAGTCAAATTCATGGTGGGTTCATGTGCGTATACAGTAATTTGAGTAGTTTGCCTAAGGTTCATGAGTTGAGTAGGTCAAGTAATAAGTTCTTTTAAATCATTATAGGTTGAGGTAAAAGAACTCTATAAAAGGAGAAAGTGAACTAATGAAGCCAAGGTAAGAGACTTTATGCCGGTATACTTAAATGCAAGTTAGAAACTGAACTGGAAAACTACATTTGAAATGAAAAGCTTTTATAAATGTTTTATTATGATTTTTGATGAATTTTAAAATGCTTTATTATATATGAAAATGGATTTTCACTTGTTGATTGTCAAATATTCTTTTGTATGTGATGCATGAGTTATAGTTTCAAAGGCTGTGGCAATTACCCTCCTAAAATTATAGATGTTCATCTAAATGAAAAGGAACATAAAAAAGTTAAATAAAAAGGAACCTGAAATGGTTAAATGAAAAAGAACCTGAAAAGATTAAATAAAAAGGAAATGTTAGGTTAGGATAATTGTCCACATTAAGCCGAAGAGAAAAGTTAAAGGGAAACGTTTCCACTATGAAAATGTTTTAGGTCCCACTAGAGGAAAAATGTTTTAAAAATCACTTTGTATGTGTTTGCATATCTTGACCCCGGTAGTGAGGTCACTTACTGAGTATTTTAAATATTCACCATTTTAAAAAATATTTTTTTTTCAGACAAAGACAGAGACATATCTTAGGCGATTGACAAGGTAGTTTGCTGAAATGGTCATGGGTGACTTTGAGGATCATGACTTCCGCATTTAGATAGTGTGTTAGTTAAAACATATTTTGTTTAGTAACCAATGTGTTGTGAAACTATTTCAACTGATTGAACATTATAATTCATATTATGTTTTGAAATGATTTTTAAAGGGATCCCGAACACAAAGATTTTTAATTGTTTAGCAAAAAGTTTAATTCTTTCTATCTTTTACCAAAAAAATTTAAATTTCTTCAACATGCATGTAGTAACGTCCCTAGAAAGTCTAATAGGAAAAGTCGAGTCGTTACACTTTCATTGTTGGGGTTCTTTTCGATCTCTACACACATTTCATCGCTCCATTAGAAATTCCCTTTACCGTTACCATACCCCAACTTGGTAGTTTCTATCACCTATCGACGTTCAGCCTAAGGATTTCACGACAAATTTAAAAAACCACCTACAATCACTTTACGTCCTATCATTTTGAGCTATTGGCAAAGAATTAGTCATTGCTTATTCTCCAAAAACCGTCATTTCTCAAATGAGTTAGACGAATAAATATCCATTACAAGGAGAGAAGATGTCCATCAATGTACCAATGAGATTGGTGGTTATAGTAGTGGCAATGGACATCTACATTATTTTTGAAGAAGCAATGAGTAGAAAGCAAATGGACTTACTAAGACATTAAAAGCAATAGATAATACAGCCAATATAGGAACGAGTTTAACAATCTTCAACGGTTTCAACCCCCTATAAGTAATAGTAGGTCACCTCAAAAAGAGCATTGTTTTCATTAACTAAAATAATAGTCCTTGGCAACAAAAAACATTGCCTGGTTAGCCCAAGAACTAGGCAAACACAAATCAGAGAAGCTAGTCATTGAAATCATCATGATAGGCACAACTTCCATCTTAACTATACTACAATAGAAAGCTTTTATACTACACGAAACTATTAGAAAACGAGTGGTTTACCACCCCATCCTAATCATTGTGGACACGTTTTTCAATTTACACGTCTAAAGGAATTATTGTTGGACTTATTGCATCATTACTCATTTATGCGAGAATTGGTCATTAGGGATCTTTAGAAACTGCATTCTATGAACACCAAAAAAGCCTTTTTGTCATACACTTGGAATGAAAGAAATGTCATAATTATTTCAGATTATATCCATGATCTTGAATAGTTCTGTACTTTCAATTGGTGGACCAATCACAAGGTTTTTTGTTTTTTTAATCTCTTTCTTTTATGATAGAAAATCAATAGACTCTATAGAGGAAACCTTTGACTTGTTGGCTAGTTTCAATGGCTAAGACTTTTGAACAATATCTCTATTGAAAATAGAAAAGCTTCCCAAATATCTTTCTATCTTTGTAATTGTGTATCTCTTTTATTGTTGTTTCCTTCTTTGTTTTATTCTTTCCATCCATTCTCTTATTTTTGTTACCACTAGGTTATTTCCTTATTTGACGTCTTTTCTCCCTTTAAATCTAGGGTTGTATATTTGCATAGGATATGAATAAGAAATATCTTACTCTTGTGAAAATACCATTGTATTATTGTCCACTTAGGTTTTACGTCAAAAACTCTAATCTTGAAAAGGGTCGCTCCGTGTCAGAAGCCTTGCCTTGACTAAAAGCCTCGTGTCCAAAGTTTATAATCCATCTTCATGTCAGGAGGATTTGCTGAAGCAATTAATTACATACTTTTCTCTTCTTCATCGCACATCCAAGAAAGCTTTATCCTTCGAGTTGCATATTAGCCTTCGTCGATTGTGTATTCTCACGTTAAAGCCTTGGGTTAGGAGCAATCGAAATCTCTGGGTCATTGAGCCACATTTTTTTCTCATTCAATTGGTAAGGACCGTAAGGCCATAAATTCATAAATTTTTTGTTTAATTTTCTTTCAAGTTAATATTCAGCTAGCCTTATTTCTTTTATTCAGGTTAAGCAAAGCTCAGGTCCCTGAAGAAACCGTGAGGGATGTTGAAGAATCAGGTCTGGAAAATTCTGTTTCTCTTTACACCATTTACAGAGAATGAAGGAAACTTGGCAACTTCAAACACTAATTCCATCCACAGCAGTTGCTGAAGAGACTGTGTTTTCCAATAACCAATCACAAACTAAATGGAAGGAATTATCTCCCTTGGTCACAATCGGTTGTGATATTCATATGTGGAAAAGGGAAGGAAGATTATTTAAATAGCAAAACACGTCCCCCGACACAGTCGATCAAAAAAATACATCAGAATCAATCATGAAATAAGGTAAGGTGATATGCAAGTCACCCACTACTTCACTCAACTATCTCGTCTTTGACAACAATTTGATATGTTTGGAAGTTATAAGTGGGAATGCACTACAAATGTAGCCACAAACTGATTATTGAGAAGAAACAAGTGTCCAAATTTCTCCTTGGTTTCAATAAAGTACTATATGGGCACATGGTCGACTAACATTAGAGAAGCTTTTGAAGAAGTAAGAAGGGAAGAAAGCAGGCAGGAAAAAAAAACCTAATTTTTAGCGGGAAAGCAAATTCTTAACCTGAGGGGTCTACCCTAATTGCTCAAAATTTGGGTAATGAGGTGCACACTCCAAATCTAAACACTCATGATAACCACTATAATCAAAACCAGAACAACACTAGAAATGAAAATCGACCACGAAAAGCAAGACCATGGTGCGAACATTACAAGAAACCAGGACATACTAAAGACGTGTGCGGGATATTCATGGCAAATATCTAGATTGGAAGCCAAACAAAGGAATGGGTGATAGACGAGGAAAAATCTACCATGTAGGTACATCATACAAAGGTAATGTTACCGCTGAAAATAACATATTTATTAAAAAGCAGTTGAATTTTCTCAAAAAACTCTTTGGACAACCCAATTTACCTCAAAAGACATTTGAAGCAAGTGTGGCATATATTGCTCAATCAGGTAAATTTCTTAGTGCTCTTAATATAACCACATAAAATTTTAGTACTTGGATTGTTGACATTTGAGACTAAAACATCTAAATTTCTTTGTTAGCAATACTTCATATGATAAGCATGGCATGATTAGTTCAATTTTTTTCACAAATAGGCCTATGATGTTTGTTTTGGACGCTCATCTCAAGAATAAATATTTTAGTCACAGTCTTCATGAACTTTATCTCTATCCACAATTAGTCTAATCCTTCTATTATTAACTTGTAAACAATAGATATTAAATATTTTAACCATCTTTGCCACCTTCTTTTAATACTAGTGGCATCCATCATCATAGTAGATAGAGATAGCAACGAGGCAGGGTATGAACGAGAGCTTCATCCACATCTATGACCCACTTCATCCTGAAATTTTAGACCAGGGTAGGGTATGGAGAATTCTCGTTTAGAGATGATCTCTACAAGGAATCTGTTACTCATCTGGCCATGGACAATTAACAAGGGTTGCTTGGTGTCACGGTCATAAATCTCCAACCACGCGGTGCCATGATTTTTCTCCTCATCATGGCCAGCCTTAAGGGGAACTCAAGCCCCAATACATTTTTCGCCTAGTCTTTGTGGCTTTGTCGGACCTTAGGCAAGGTTCTTTCCTTCAACCAAGCTTCATTTATCTTGTAGCAAAATATAACTTGGTCATACATGCCGCCCGTACGTGTATTTCAACTCTTTAGCGACTCTAGCCGACTTGCCTCTACTCTAGGCCAAGTCCTAAGGCTCAACCTTGCCTTTACACTAGGCCAAGGTCATTTCAATGCAACATCGCTTCATAGAACATCATCATCCAACTCTTAGACATGTCCATTATGCCTCTACATCAATCTGGAACTTCATCAGGACTCATTTGGACCTTTTGTTGGGCCAAAACGGCCTAAAAACACTCAATCGAAGCTTACCGGGTGATTTTGGCACTTACCGAGACTTACGGGTGATTATAATGTTTACCGGGTGCAAACAATGCAAACCGAAGCTTTTCGAGGCATTATATTACAAACTGGGACATAACGAGCAATTACCATCCAAACCGAAAACTATCGGGTCCCACTAATGCATAGTGATGTCATCCCGAGCCTCAAGAGGTTACCTGACTTACCTGCTCGCTCGAACATGCTATCAAAATCCTACCCATGGGTTGCCTTCATAATCGAGGCCTCTCGAACAACTATAATCCGAGTCATCGAGGAATGAACTCTTTCATGTCCATGCCGAGTCATTCTCACATCGCTAACCGCTATCAGGCCCTATATCCAAACCTCCAACTCATTGGAAGGAGCACAATGCCAGCACACCTGTGTTGCCCGACACTGTCCTAGGAAAACCCATTTCATAAGAAGACGCCCAAGACACTCGTCTTGCAAATGCTCGCCCACACCATGACACACGCATGTGCCATGAGGAGGCTCACTTAGGCCATGAGACCCAGGGATGGTGGAAAGCCAACATCATGCCTCCCCCAAGGTAGATAATTGAGATTCTATGGTCTTCCACTCATGCACGTCAATTTGGCGAGGGATCATACGCTAGTGTGGAGCGCTCGTTTGGACTCCGATTGACACAAAATCTGGCGAGCTTACATCTTGCCCATATACGAACTTAACTCCAAAGTCGCACGTCAAAACTCATGATGGAACACCAACTTTTGAGGCTATGGCCCGGGGCCCCATCTGACCCCCACTAAGCTTGTCACTGACACCCCTGACGACATAGTTGCTTTCCATTCTGCTTGTATCTCAACTTGGCATTCAAGCCAACTTATCTTGGTGTGTTAGATGATGCACCGTCCTCCTCAGTCGCATCATAGCATTTGCCTATTTCGGCCCTCGCGTGGCCCGATGATTGCCACCCGCGTGATGCCTTCTCGCTAATCTTCTCTTGTGGGAGGCTCACAACCAACACTCTTTTAGTGTGGTTGTGACAGTTGGCAAGATGTAATGAACAGCCAACAACAATTGGCAATAGGCAAGTGACAACAACGATGTTGGCAAGAGGCAAAGCAATAGCAAGCACTAGTTTACTAGTTTAACAAGTCCTAATAGCAAACAATGATAGCAGGTAGTGCTCGGTGAGAGATGAGACGACTCATGTACTTAGAAGAGGTAAAAGAATTTAGCTTAATAAACAATCCTTTCACTTGCCTATGATAAATCTATTATTGGGTGTTTTTTTTAATCAAACTAGTTGTTGGGCAAGTTAGTCATTAGCCGTTGGGTAGCTTATTAAGATTGTTGGTTTTGGTATAAAGTCGTACAATACTAGTCTTATTTGTAAAAGGGCAGACTTTTGGTTCAATAAAAATTCATTCATCCTTGAAGTGAGAGTTTACCAACACATGGGCTACCATAGGATTAGGATACAAAATTCAGGACGAGTGGAAATGACTTTCAAAACTAAGGAATGACTCTTTTAAGAGCCTGTTTGGGAACTAAGTGGGTTATAATAGTCTGTACATGAGATTATACAACCCTTTTAAGAAATATGCTAATGTTTTTTTTATGGTAATTATAAGCACGACCCTAAATCAACATTTTTTTTTGGTATTTTTCACTATCCACTGATCTAATCAACTCTTTATTAACTTTGAAAAGTGCATATTCAAGGTGTATAAAGTGATAATTTGGTGTGATTAGCATACTCCCTTATTACGTTCATGGGCTTTAAATAGCTTGTGTATTTTTAAGTTTTAAGCTTTAGTATTATGTTTTAAAGATCGAAAGTTTAAGTTACCGGTTACCTTCAGTTTGGTGTATTTAAAAGGGGGTTTCCAGCTTGTTGGACCGTTATTACTAATTCAATAAGACTTCTCCAAGATTTTCAAATATGATTTACATTAATTTTGGTATCAGAGCACCCTCGTGGAAGCGACCTAATGGCTGGGAAGAGAAACCCATCCACATCATGCGAAGACACGATTCTACCTAGATCCAAAACTTCAGCTATGCACACCCCACTTTCCCTCGAACATTGACAAGAAAGACATTGCCAATCGAGAGTTCCATGCATGGAAGAAATGAAGATTAACATGAGAGAGATACATCAACTTATGAGAACTTTCTTTCGACAACCAAAAAAAATTGGGATTCAAATATAGCATGATGTAGATCAAGAACAGAGAAATCGAGTCTTCAAGCCACCAAAAAAATCAGTCCCAATTCAGAACAAAGGTCCAAGAACCCCATTATACCCGTCAAGAATTATCAAGAACCTACCCACCATAACTTCAAAGACCAGAAACTCGATTGGAAGGGCTAAAACAATCCAAATGGCATAATTTCCAGTGGAGAAGATGAGGAATTACTTCGATCACAGTAAACATTCCAACTAAGAATTGAAGGACCCTAGTCATATCAATACCAAACACCAGGTACTTGGCAGTTACAGTATCACCCTAGTAACTCCAATGATTTTAAAATGACGATCAACCTTCCAACTTTAGTGGGAAACTAGATCTTGAAGCTTTTCTTGATTGGGTTAAGGACATAGAGAATTTTTTCGACTATACCAATACCCCTGAAGATAGAAAAATAAAACTTGTGGCTTACAAATTAAAGGGAGCAGCTACTTGGTGGGATCAACTCAAAGTCAATCGAAAGAGATATAGGAAAAAGCCAATTTGTACATGGCCAAAAATGTTAAGGTTGATGAAAATTCAATTTTTGCCAACAGATTACGAACAACTTTTGTACAACCAACTGCAACATTGCCAACAAAGAGATTGATATGTTGCTGAATATACAGAAGAGTTTAATAGAATGAGTGCAAGAAATAATTTGGTGGAAACTGAGAATCAACATATTGCAATATATATCGACGACTTAAGGAGTGACATCAAAATAAAGGTGAAATTACAAACTATTTATTTCTTGCCTGATGTTATATCCTTATCCTATAGAGCAAAACAACAACGAGCTGAGAAGAAAGGAAGACAACTAGGAAAGAAACCTAAGTGGGGAAATTCTAATTTCAAAAAGTCTAATGGAGAGACATACAAGAATTCCCAACAAAATAATACTCCTACAACTTCCAACAGAGGAAGAGAAGAGCAAATGAATAAAATTAATAAAGGGAGGAGAAAATGTCAACAAGAATGGCAACATCTATAACAGACCAACATTGGGAAAATGTTTCAGATGTGGCCAACAAAGGCACTTATCCAATGAATGCCCTCAAAGAAAAGCAATGGTCTTTGTTGAAAATGAAGAAGAAGAGCACCCTGAAAAAAATGAACAAGAAAAAGACATAGACTACCTAGGAGCTGATGAGGGAGACCAACTATCATGTATAGTCTAGAGAGTACTATTGGCCCTAACTATTGAGCCTCATATGCAGCGACACTCTTTATTCTGAACAAAATGCACTATTAATGGGAAGATTTGCAACATTATTGCAGACAATGGAAGTAGTGAAAGCATAGTATCCAGAAAATTAGTACAAGCTCTGAAATTAAAAGTCGATCCTTATCCAAATCCATATAAGGTTAGTCGGATTAAGAATGGTGGAAAAGTTCTAGTTAACGAGATTTGTACAGTGCCACTTTCATTTGGCAATAGCTATAAAGATCAAATAATTTGTGATATTATGGATATGAATGCTTGCCATATATTACTAGGAAGGCCATGGCAATATGACATGCAAGCAATCCACGAAGACAGGGAGAATACTTATGAGTTCTACATGGATTAGACAAGAATAAAAAGGAAAAAGAAAAGCCCAACAATCGATAAAAAGGAAAAAGAAAGCCCAACAATCCTTTATTCATTGTTATCAAAGGAAAAGAGTTTGAATCTAGGCAATTAAAGGTAATTTGGGCACTTATCAATACCACATAACCTTACCCAACAAACCAAACTTTAGACCCAAAAACACACAACCTATTCATGAGTTTCCCCTACTAACAAAAATGCCCGAGACATTACCACCCCTTCGAGAAATTCAACACCAAATTGACCTCATCCCAAGATCTACTTCACTATATCTTCCACACTATAGGATGAATCCTAAGAAATACGTAATTCTACAATAGCAAGTGGAAGAATTACTAGACAAGGGACATGTCCAGCCAAGACTCAGTCCATGTGTTGTTCTAGCACTCCTTACTCCGAAGAAAGATGGAATGAAGTGGAGTACCTACAAACAAGAACTATACTATCTCATAAGAGCCTTAAAACAGTGGGAACACTATCTACTAGGAAAAGAGTTTGTTTTTTTTACTGATTACTTCTCCCTAAAAATTTTACAAACACAGAAAAATAAAAATCGTATGCATGCTCATTGGATGTCTTAAATACAAAGGTTTGACTTTGTGATTACACACAAGACAAGGATTACAAATCAAGTAGATAACGCTCTAGGTAGGAAATTCAGCCTACTAACACAACTAGAATGGGAAATAACAGCCTTCAAACATCTTCCAAAGACTTATCATAATGATTTAGATTTTCATACTATTTATTTAAGAATAATGTTTTACATATACCTCGTATGTCTTTGAAAGAGGCTTTAATCAAAGAGTTGCATGGAGGAGGGCTTGCTGGACACTTTGGAACAGATAAGACCTATGAACTTATTTCAACTCGTTTTTACTGGCCTCGGATACGAAAAGATGTCTTTAATTTTGTTAAAAGGTGTTATATTTGTCAGGTTTCCAAGGGACAGACAGAATACCGAACTATATCAACCTTTGTCAATCCCTCAAACTATTTGGGAGGAACTCTCAATGAATTTTGTCCTTGGACTTACTCGAATCCAATAGGGATATGACTCAGTAATGATGGTCGTGGACAGATTCAGCAAAATTTCACACTTTTTAGCATGTAAAAAGTCTTCATATGCAATATATATAGCTAATCTCTTCTTTAAAAAGCTAGTTAAGCTTCATGGCATTCCTAAAACGATTACTTTTGATAGGGATGTCAAATTTCTAAGTTACTTCTGGAGAACTTTGTGGAAAAGGTTCAATACAGGTTTAAAATTTAGTTCGACAAGCCATCCTCAAACAGATGGACAAACTAAGGTAACTAATAGGACCCTCGACAACCTCATTCAATGTTTAAGTGGGGATAAATCGAAGCAATGGGACATACACCTCGTACAAGCTAATTTTGCATACAATCATATGCGCAATCGATCGACAAGGAAGTCACCATTTAAGATAGTTTACACTAACTTACCTCGTTTAACAGTGGACTTGACTAATTTACCTTTTTCGATTGATTTAAATCGGGAAGCTAAGGTTATGGCTGAAAGAGTTACTAGGATACACAAAGAGGTGCATGACCATTTGGAGAAAGCAAACCTAAACTACAAGGAACAAGCTGATAAACATAAAAGGCAGAAGTCATTTGAAGTTGGAGATTTCGTCATGGTGCATCTACATAAAAGTCGACTACTTACTAGAGTACACACTAAACTACACCCAAAGAAGATAGACCCATACCCAATCATACAAAAGATAGGGGACAATGCTTACCGAGTTGATTTACCACCGGAGTATAAGATATCCCTCATCTTCAATGTAGCAGATTTATTTGGTTATCATGCTCCTAATGACTTTCAATTGGCTACTTGGGTAAAACTCAAGGTCTGAGTTTCATTTTTAGGGAGAGGGAAATTGGTGTAATTAGCATACCCCCCCCCCTATTGGGCCTTAAATAGCTTGTGTATTTTTAAGTTTTAAGCTTTATTATTATGTTTTAAAAACCGATAGTTCAAGTTACCAATTACCTTCAGTTTAGTGTATTTAAAAGGGGGTTCCCAGCTTGTTTGGACCATTATTACTAATTCAATAAGACTTCCCCAAGATTTTCAATTATGATTTACATCATAATTCTAGGATTCTGGGTAAGGCAACAGAGGATGGTTGACCCTAGTACAAGAATTATTTTTTAGTTGACTACACTAAAGTTGGTCAAATATATTCAAACTCTCCCAAGGTTCTAGTTATTTGAAACTTTAATATTCAATCATAACTCTTCTTATCTTGCAAAGAGCTAAGATAAAGAGCGAGAAACAAACTATGAAAAAAAATTGAGGCACATACGAACAAGAAAACTAATCTACTCTAGTTTCTGCACTCTAAAGTAGTGGGAAACATCATGCAATTTTGATTGTTTGTGCAGATGACATTATTCTCACAAGTGATGACAAAATAGACCACTTTAAAAAAAAAAAAAAACTTGCAAGCGAATTTCAAATCAAGGACCTAGGAACACTAAAGTACTTTCTAGAAATGAAGTTTAAATACAAGATCCAAAAAAGGTATCTTTATTAATCAAATAAAAAATATCATTAATTTACCGAGAGAAACAAGTTTACATAGCTACAAGATATTACTTTTGTAACGAGCATGGTAAGCCAATTCATGCACTTGTCAAGACCGGTTCACTTTAAAATTGCCTATAGATTCTTAAGATGAGAACTCCAAAAAAAGGTGCATTAAAAAAGCACAACTATCTACATGTTGAAATTTATATTGATGTTGTTGATTAGGCAAGAAGTACAAGGAATAGAAGGTCTACATCTAGTTATTGTTCCTTTGTTGGATGTAATTTAGTCACTTGGCAAAGTAAAAAACAAAATGTAGTAGCTAGAAGCAGCGTTCAAGAAAAATTGTTATCTATGAAGAATTAGAAGTTTTATAGAAGACACCTATATGACTTCAACAACACAGTTGCCATTTTTATCGTTCATAGTCCGATTCAACATGATAGGACCAAGCATATCGAAATCGACAAACACTACATAAAGGAAAAAAAATTGATAATTGTGTGACATGTGTTCCTTATTCTTCCATAACAAATTGTTAATGTGCTAACTAAAGGACTACC
Source organism: Trichosanthes truncata (assembly GCA_033996785.1). NCBI lineage: Eukaryota > Viridiplantae > Streptophyta > Magnoliopsida > Cucurbitales > Cucurbitaceae > Trichosanthes > Trichosanthes truncata. The sequence goes on along the minus strand of JAWPNB010000004.1, from coordinate 25,693,124 downwards.
AAAAAAAATGTGATTAAAATGATTGACAAGCTCACAATGAAAGATATATATAAACCAGCTTGAAAGGAAGTGTTTGGTTTATATTAGCATTAAATATTTTAATTAGGGGTATTCATTAATGGTTTTATTCTTATTCTTATTCTTCTTTTCTTTCTTGTACAATGAATTTTTCTTCTACATAAGAGAGTCAGGTATCTTGGAATATAAATATCTTATTCCATTAAAGGTAAGGTACCATCTTTAAAAGATCAACGACAAACTTAGCTAAGGAATGAAACTTCATCACAGTTCTAACCAAGTAGGAAATTTCCCTCCAACAAATCAAAGAACAAACTGTTGGAATTTTAATGTGTAGTCGATACGTTCGAGTTGAAACTAAATACGCAAGCAAGCAATAAAAATATAGGTACCAAGATTTACGTGAAAAACCCCTCGATGTGAGAGGAAAAAACCACGGGACAACTTCAAAAAACTTCCACTATCAAATCAAATAATGAGTTACAATACATTCTTCCCTAGTCGAAACTAAAAGATACAGTAACAATTGTCAAAACATTCTTCACCAAACTATAGGTGGAACTCAATAAAACAAGGACAGATCGCACAAAGATACAATTTGAAGAGACCCAACAAAGAAGCAGACTGATTCGTCAACAAACCAACAAAGCCTTCTCTTATTTTCTTCCTTGTGTAAGCTGGTGTGTTTTCTTCCATCCTTTTTTTTCTTTTGGCGTCACACTCTACCCATGGAAAAGAAAACTATGTCGCCCTGACGTAAACGTCTACCCTAGCAACTATAGGCTTGAAGTTCAAAACTTTGGAGTTAAAAACAACCTGATGATGTCGTCATTGTTGATTGATTTCCAAAACCACAGTACGGAGAATTTTCAATTATATTCAATGGAAGAGAGATTTGAGTGGTACTCGAGAATCGTCTTCTAATCCAAAAAATACCTCTATTTGAAACAAAAGCAATACCAACAATTTTGGCCAAGTTGAGATACTCATCATTACAAAATATTTTACACTTATGAACCTTGATGATTATGAGAAAGGGTGTTTTGTCATAAGACCCCCCTCCCCCCATAAAGGATTTTTTCCATAAGACCCCCCATAATACTAATGGGACTTTTGCTAAAGTTTGTGCCTAGCTATCAAACTTGAGAGTTGTCTGTGAGACCCCAATTACCCATGTATACCATCGTAAGGGTAATAAGGGAAATGTACCAAGGGAAGTTAGTTAGAGAAGGATGATGAGAGAATATCTTGTGGGCCCAAGTAGGGTGTGGGAGTGAGGTCGTTTATATTTGCCAAGAAGCAGGAAAACGCCGGTGAGTTGGAGGTCACACCGACGATTCAAGCAACAGAGGAAACAAAACCGACAGCTGCAAAGAATGAAGATACGTCAGGGGATCGAAAAGAAGGTGGAGATGCCTGTCTTTGGAGCTGATGATCCTGACTCGTGGCTATTTCGTGTGGATCGGTACTTTCATATTCACAAACTCACCGATAGCAAGATGTTAACAGTAGTTGTCATTAGCTTTGAGAGAGCGGCCCTGAACTGGTACAGAGGGAAGGAAGATAGGGAGTCGTTCGCAGGATGGGAGGATCTGAAACTCCGATTACTTGCCCGTTTTCGTAAGGCAAAAAAGGGGTGTGTTCGGGCAATTTCTCGCGATCAAACAGGAAGGAACCGTTACGAAGTACTATAACGAATTCGAGCTGTTGATGGCACCTCTCCCTCAATTATCGAAGGATGTTATCGAGAACACCTTCATGAACGGTTTGAAAATGGTGATCAAAGCGGAGGTTCAGTGTTGGAGACCAGATGGGCTCAACAATATGATGGATACGGCCCAGTTGGTTGAAGATCACGATGAAGCCCATTTTGAAGAACTTAAGGAATCAAAAACCGACCCAACAAGCCCAAGAGGTGGTATCCTCGATTCAAAAGCAAATGCTAATACTGGGCATAATACACGTCCTCTGGAGACGATGGCAACAAGAACGATCACGCTAGCCGGAAATACTAACACAGTGCCACGTCGCGAAGGGCCGTCAAAGTGGTTGTCTGATGCTGAGTTTCAAAGTAGGAAGGAAAAGGGACAATGCTTTCGATGCGAAGAACGATATATGGTGGGGCACAAGTGCAAGGCGAAAGAACTAAGAGCCATGGTAGTTCGCGCAAATGGAGAATAGTTGGAAATACTAGAGGAAGAAGGGGAAGACCCTACGACACGACTATGTTGATGGAAGAAGAAGGAGACGAGGCCCACCTATCCCTCAATTCGGTGATTGAGTGACGAATCCGAGTACGATAAAGCTAAAAGGGTCTGTGATGGATCGCGGGGTAATCGTATCTATCGATTGTGGAGCCACCCACAATTTAATCGCATAAAGGTTAGTAGAATCCCTCAATTTACCTCTAACTGAAACTACAAGCTATGGGATTATAATGGGGGGAGGAATAACGGTGAAAGGGAAGGGGGTCTGTAAGGGAGTCATGGTTACTCTGGGCAAGTTGACAGTGATCGAGAGCTTCTTACCACTAGAATTGGGCGTAGTTGATGTGATCTTGGGCATGACGTGGCATACGTTAGGCGAGACAAGTGTTCATTGGCCCACTTTGACTATTAAAGTTGTTATGGGAGACGAGGAAATTGTGTTAAAAGGGGACTCGAGTCTGACTAAATCTAAGGTATTCCTGAAGAAGATGATGAAATCATGGGAAGACACTGATCAAAGATTTTTAGTTGAATTAAAAACGTTAGAAGTTGTATCTGATACTCAGACTTTAGCCAGTCAGGAGAAACAAGGGGATATGTGGCCATCTGTGGTTGATTTGACTGAGGAATACCACGATATTTTTCAATGGACGAATGGATTACCTCCAAAAAGGGAAATTGAGCACTACATCCACCTCACATAAGGGACGAACCTAGTAAATGTCAGACCTTACCACTATGCTCAGGTTCAAAAAGATGAGATTGAAATGTTGGTTAATGAAATGTTGCAGGCTAGGATCATACGGCCAAGTTCAAGCCCGTTCTCTAGCCTTGTTTTCCTGATCAAGAAAAAGGACAGTGGGTGGGATTTTGTGTAGATTACCGTGCATTGAACAATGTGACAATTCCAGACAAATTCCCTATTCTGGTGGTAGAGGAGTTATTAGATGAATTGAATGGATCTCAGGTTTATTCGAAAATTGACTTGAAATTAGGGTACCACCAAATTAGAATGCATTCAAAGGACATTGAGAAAACAACATTTCAAACGCATGAAGGCTACTATGAATTTTTGGTGATGCCATTTGGGCTAACCACTATGAATTTTTAGGCTTTAATGAATACCATCTTCAAGCCATATCTTGGCAAGTTTATATCGATCTTCTTTGATAATATTCTTATTTACCGTAAGACTAATGATGAACACTTACGACATCAGGCTATTGTTTTTTAGATACTCCAAGAAAATCAGTTACATGCTGACAAGAAGAAATGTCAGTTCGTACAAGACAGGATTGAATATTTGGGCCATTAGGTATCCAAAGATGGGGTGGAAGTTGATGCCAGTAAGATACAAGCGATGTGGGAATGGCCAAGGCCTGAATCGATCAAAGACTTGAGGGCATTCCTAGGATTGAGAGGATATTACCGTCGTTTTGTTCAAAACTATGGGACAATTGTTGCTCCATTAACACAGTTGCTTAAAAAAAGACCTTTCAAGTGGAATGAGGAAGCCATCAAAGCCTTCGAATAGCAAAAGAAAGCAATGGTACTATTCCCGTGTTGGTGTTACCAAACTTTTCTCGACCATTTGTAGTATAGACGGATGCCTCAGGTACTGGATGGGGGCCATACTTAACCAGGGGCAACGATCGATTGCTTTCTATAGCCCTATTGTATCCCTCAGAGCTCAAGCAAAATCGATATACGAGAGGGAGTTAATGGCCATTGTTTTGGCAATACAACATTGGCGACCTTACTTGGGCAAAAATTCATTTTGAAGACAGACCAGAGGGCACTCAAATTTTTGTTGGATCAACGAGAGATATAGCCTCAGCATAAAAAATGGGTGGCAAAACTCCTGAGTTATGATTTTGAAGTGCAATACAGGCTTGGGTCTGGGAATAGAGCAGCAGATGCCTTCTCGAGACGACCCAATACAACTCAGTTAGGCCATATGGTTGTTCCATTCATTATAGATATGGATACCATCCATGAGGAGGTTACAAGGGACCCTAAACTCAAGCAAATAATTAAACAACTTAAGGCAAATGGAGATAGTATACCTAAGTTCTCGTGGACTAAAGATACGTTGTATTATAAAGGGAGGTTTGTAATATTTAAGTCATCATCTTTGATCCCTACCATTCTTCATTCTTATCATGATTTGTGATTGGGGGACATTCTGGTTTTTTGCGAACATATAAACGTTTAACTGGGGAATTATATTGGGAGGGAATGAAAGCAAACGCTAAGAAATATGTAGCAGAATGTGTAATTTGTCAAAAAAAACAAGAGCCTTGCAATGTCCCTGGTTGGGTTATTAATGTCGTTGGAAATACCAAAGAGAATTTGGGAAGATTTGTCAATGGATTTTATTGAAGGATTACCTCGATCTGTAGGGGTAAATGTCATCAAGGTTGTAGGGGATCGTCTTAATAAAATGGCCCATTTTGTACCACTTAAGCACCCTTCACAGCAAAGTGGCTGATTGTTTCATACAAGAAGTAGTTCGATTGCATGGGTACCCACGCTCAATTGTTTCGAATAAAGACAAGGTGTTCTTAAGTCACTTTTGGCGTGAACTATTTCGAATACAAGGGACCAAATTGTGTCGTAGCACATTGTACCACTCCCAATCGGATGGTCAAACAGAAATTGTTAACAAGTGTGTGGTGGCGTATCTGCGTTATTTTTGCGGTGAAAGACTGAAAGAATGGAGTAAGTGGTTGGGTTGGGCTGAATACTGGTATAATACAACTTAAAATATCTCTATTGGCATCACTCCTTTCCAAGCTGTTTATGGATGTCCAGCCCCTTCAATATTGTCTAATAGGTCAACTCGAACAACTAACGAAACACTGGAACAGCAGTTGTCAAATTGTAATGCAGCATTAGAAGCTCTAAAAGATCAATTGTGTTTAGCATAGGAAAGAATGAAGAAATATGCAGATAAGAAAAGAAGGGAGGTTCATTTTGAAGTAGGTGATAAGGTCTTCTTGAAGCTTCAACCCTATAGGCAAGCTTATGTGGCAAAACAAAGGAATGAAAAACTCTCCCCAAAGTACTTTGGCCCATATCAGATTGAAGAAAAAATAAGGGCAGTGGCCTATCGATTGAAACTGCCTTCCCAAGCAACTATTCACCCAATTTTTCACGTGTCCCAACTAAAACTTGCTATTGGTACAAAACATGGGGTTCAGACAGACGACCCTATGCTAACTGAGGACTTCGAGTGGAGAGCTGAACTGCAAGAAGGGTTTGCTTACAAAGAAAATTCTGATACGGGAAAAGATGGAGCTCTGATTAGTTGGAAAGGGGTTACCAACACATGCGGCCACTTAAGAGATAATCACAAACATGCATCGACAATTCCCTCATTTCAACCTTGAGGAAAAGATTTCTTGGAACCGAGGAAGTAATGTGAGACCCCCAATTCATCGTAAGGGTAATAAGGTAATAAGGAAAATGTACCAAGGGAAGTTAGTTAAAGAAGGATGATGATACAAATAGGGTGTGGGAGTGAGGGCCATTTATATTTGCATATTATGCTTTTCGTTTCTTGTGGGCCCAAGTAGAGTGTGGGCCCAAGAATGTTTGTATTGCTTCATAGCACTTTCTTCTCTGATGAATACAATATTGTAAGGAGATACCTTACACTGTCTTCTCTGATTGTTTGAAATCTTTATACTATTAGTGATAAAAACATAGTATTGGAAGTGGAATTAGAATCAAGTCATGGATACAAAAAGGGAAAGATAAAGGAATTTGTTTATTTGAATTGGGAAAGCACTAATTAAGTGACTAGATTAAAAATTCATAATGATTGATATATAATATTGAAAACTTTAAACAAGAATATATATAAAGGGCGAGTATATGCTTCACTCAAAAAAAAGAGAGAGAGAGAGAGAGAACGGCGGGTTTGTGCTTATTCCATTTTATGTTAAATGAAGCATAACTTGAAGGGATTTCAATTCAGAAGATCGAAAATCTATGCAAAAAGAAAGGTTGGTCAAATATATAAGGGTTCAATCTCGAATTAAAAAAGTGGAGGGCAATAAAAAATGGAAGATTAAATTCAACAAAAGTACCACTAACAGGGAGGAAATCTCATAAGCGATTGACAATCGTGGATGGTTTATTCGTCATGCATGAAAACCCATCAACTTGGTCAATTGTTTAGAAGCTTCTATTCAAGTCATAGGATGTTCTTGTAGTTTCATCCTTAGCAAGAAATGTGTGGCTCAAATGGTTGTAACTCATTCTTCAAGACTTTTGGCAAGAAAAATTAGATATGAGAACTATACCATGAAATAATGCACGCAAGGGAAAAGGGTTATAAATGAAAAGTCTTCCTACAATGAAAAAGAGAAATCATTCTTCGACGAAATGTGGTCGTAGTTGGAAAGTTTGAAAAACTACTAAAGAGTCAGAAAGCTATGAAGTTAGAAGAAAAATGAACCGATGATGAAAAATCAAGAAGTGTAAAGAGTTCGGCTAAATTTTGCTTGGGGGATGCTTTAATTGTTAATTAAAGTGAAAGTTCCAAAGAAGATTGAGGTAATAAAAAGATCAAGGAAAAGCAAGAGATTTTCGGCATTAGAACATACAAAAAGTTAAAAGAAAGGAAGCATTATTTTGTTGAGGGAGGTAAGGAACCGTCCAAAAATAGTACCAATATGGTGCAACAGTAACCCAATAAAAGTTAAAACCTGAACGGCAGATGGGTAAGTAAGAAAACTATTTTCAACCAATTTAAAGCGACTATTTAATAATGATATGCAGAGGGGATTCAAAAGTATCTAAAGATTTTCCATCATTAAGGCATTGTCACTAATGTCTTCAATATGCCATTCTTAGTTGGAAATATTGAAGAAAAATATTAGTAGACTTTATGCGAAAGAGCAGAATTTAGAAAATTTAAACAAGGAGCATCAAGCGGCAGTCAAATACTACTAACCCAATGGGAGAGGCATTTGTAGAAATGCTACTTACTATTATAAGCAAAAAGGATTCAGAAGGTATTATTGTCCAAAATACATTGAATAACTGTGTGCGGAGGAGAGGAATTTTGGACCACTTGGCAAAACCTATGATGGCTACGGGAAGGAAGAAATCAAATCAATGAAGAAGTTGAGAAAAAAAACATTCAAAGATATTTGCTTTGCTTGCGATGAAAACTCTCCATAAAAATCTGATCTTGGACTTCAGTGAAAAAAATAATATTCAAAGAGGTAATTAAAAAAAACAAATAGTGCCATTTCAAACGACAAATTCAAAAGGTTGATACGGGATTATATAAAATCTCTTCGTATTTCTACATATCTACATACTAAACAAAAGGAAATTGCTTAGAGAATGGAATTAATAAGTACTTAGAGGGTGTGTTCCTCCATTGTCAAAGAATTGTCTCTCCTGAAAATTCCTTCTATTAATGGAAAATTATCTGGGCATACGTAAGAAAACACTTGCAGTCTTTCCAGGACATATTTTCTTTGTTCCTAATGATTGGGTCTCCATGCATCAAAGATAGGGCTTTTAAAAGTATCAAGAGCCACTTGGAATCACTACCTTAATGGTTTGGAAACCAAGAAAGCTTGCTTTGGGTTAATCTCTTTTACATGTGGTAATTCATGGCTACAGAGCTTGAAATTGGTGGGGAATGGCCAAAGAAAGTGGATTGAAGACTTTTCCTACAGACTTATCATGAAACAGAGTTTGTCTACCAAAAAATGGAATCAATGGGGAAATTTTAAAATCTGGATCCCATAGGCAAAATGGGTTTCGTTTGACAAGAAAATTGAAGCTAGAAACTCTTTTGAGTTATATAGTACTGAGGGAAAAAAATGTTCTTATCAGAAAGAATACTCTAATCATGTTTCACTTGAAACACACTTTGGAATAGAAGAAACTTGACCATATAGCCTTCACCATTGATTTTATTAAAAAAATTCTAGAATTTTGTTCATAAATTTCATGGCAACGGACATCAGTTCAGTTTGAAAGAAACTATCATTTGCTTGATTTAAAAGAAAGAGAAGCAGTAATGGCTGAAGATTATTGCCCAATTATTACACTTCGACCTCTTCTAATCTAAATGTTTTTGTGAGAGTTAGACAGACATATTCTTGATCCTATCCTTGCAGCTAAGGACATGATGAAAGAAGTTCATTTAAAAAAGCTAGGAGTTCTTAGCTTGGATAAAGATAGACCAAGTGGATGTGAGGGGAACAAAAATTTCAAATTTGATTACCGTTTAACCAAACTAAAACTCCTTCGAGTTTAAGACAATATGATCCTCTCTTACTTAATCTTATTCCTCGTTTCCTCTGGCACTAGTTTGCACGACAAGTACTATTTATATAACCTTGTTATATTGTCTTTTCCTATCTTTACGGTCTCTAGTGACTAAAAGGCTACCACAAGACCAAAGAGAAATTAATCAAGAAGGCTAGAACAAAGAGAAATTAATCAAGAAGGCTAGAACGAAGGGCTGATTGTTTTATACCATTGAAGGTAGGAAAAAGAAACTAAAAGTTATGGTATAACCAATGTGGGGGCAACCACATTAAATAATTGTCTCAAGACCAAATGGGAAGCCTAGAGCCAAACCCCTTGTTGATGAGCTCTTGTTTATTGAATTTATTCTATAACTTCAAATTATGAAAATCCTCAAGGAACCGTGTTTAACCTCGAATGGTGTATTGATAATTTCCACACCAAGAGTAACTCAAACTCCCTTGATATCAGAAAGCTTCACGAAGGTTGGGAAGTAGTACACTTCCATAAAATGCCACGAGATCTGCTCCACTCCAAGCTGCCATCACTTTCTTGTTCGTCTTTCGAAATGAATAATAGAAGAAAGACAAAGATTGGTCGGGTCTTTTTCACCTAGTGAGTGTTGTCCGAGAACAACGTAAACAACAAGAGAATTGTCCATCTAGAAATGAACTGACCCCACAATAACTTGGCTACGTCGACCAAGTCAAGATCCTAGCATTCCTTCTAGAGACATTACATAACATTATTGACGAAGGTATTGGTGAATGATTAAATTGAATGCTTAGTGCCTATTTCGTTTTTCAAGGACGATGATTTGATGTTACAAAATCTTGTTCTTGTAAACATTATTGAAGCTCTCTAAGTTGCTTTTGGACTGAAAGTAATTCGAGAAAAATAAAAAAAAAAATTAAGTATTAATATAGATGTTAACAAAGTTGGTGGAAATTATCCTGGCTTGACCACTTGGGAAAAATCTAAGAAATAAAGTCCTAATATTGAAATGGTGGTCAAGGAAAATTAAATGTTTGCAACTCAATACTCTCAAATATTCCATTTTATTATGCGTCAGTTTTTCTCATTACATGGGATTGAGATAGAGAGAGGAGATATTTCTTTATAGGGGCAAAGGAGAAAGGAAAATGAGGCATCTGATAGATTGGAATATAGTTTCTATGCTCATCTTTGTGTGGAGGTTTTAAGATTGGGAACTTGAAAAAGCTAGGTAGCTAAACGGGGTCGTTGATCTTTTCAAAACCTAGTGATTGTTATTATTTCTGGTAAAAGTGCTATTAGTTGAAAGACCACAACAACAGAGGAGGCAGTAGATAAGTCCTTATCTTGAGATATTGTTTACAAATTTCTTATCTCAACATGGGAGATGAAGCGAATTTTTTTTTTTGGAAAAAAAAAGGTAGTTAGGCACAATCAAGCAATATCCTCTAAATTTCAAAATCTTGAAAGATGACACAACTAAATCAATAAAAGAAGGGACAAAAGATGTGGAAATTTGAAATCTTCAACTGTCTTCTTGTTAATGTCCTTAGTCTAGGAACTTATTGTCAGTCACCAGTATCTTTGTACAAAGCTTCATAAAAGTCTAAAAGTCCAAGGGCAATTAATGAAGCAACCTATAGTTATATTAAATGGTGTTTTAATCACAGTCGTATATTATTTTTGAGAAGCTCAAAATCAGATCCTACTTCTTTGCACCTATTTCCGAAAATGTTAGCAACACACCCATTTAGTTTCTCACAAGTTTCTTGGGTATTTGATTACATTTTCCATAAACAATATTTTACTACTTGGAGTAGTGAAGTTCAAAAGCAAAGATAAATTGACTTGAGGATGTGGTTAAAGCTTTTATATTAAGAATTTGATTGGAAAGAAACCAATGCATCTCTCTGAGACTCTTTCTTTTTAATATGTAGTGTTGTTGATAAGCTCACTTGAAGATTCGACCACGTGATCTCTAGATAGGCGTTATACTGCAGGCATTAGCCAACGGGGCTGCCCCTTCAGGGCCGTTTGAGGGCCCTTTGAGACTCTTTCTAATAGTTTGAAAGATTAGATAAGCTTCATCCAGTTATATCCTATCTTCATTTGTAATTTCTCCTTGTAAAAGAAGTACGTCAGGATTTAAGGGACTTTAAGAAGTTCTACTTGATAGTTCTGATTTGAGAGGCTCTTTCTAATCTCCTAAAAGAAGTTCAGTATTGTAATTAGATATCATTAGTCTACAAACAGATAATTAGCTCCTAGAGACATGGGTGTTCATTAAAACTCCTTCACAAATACTTTCCAACGAAAAAGAATTGCCCGCGAGAAATGAAAAAGACAAAAGGGAAAAGAAAACCTCTGAGGTAATTACGTCTAATAATTTCTTCGCATGCTCCCTAAATCCATTAAGAAAATACTACCCTTACTTCCCCCGATCATTTCTTTCTCGTCAATGGGTTGTCATCTCGTATTGTAAACTTTGAGACTCCATAAATACCTATTGAATGATAGTACTAATGCTAGGCTCTTCTTCAGTTATTCATTTGAAAGTTTTCACGTGCTTCCTTCATCCTACAAGATCACTAAGGCCCCCAAAAGCATTCCTCTTAGATATTCCTCAAATAGAAAGGTACGAGTATTTTTCCTCAACTACTTAAGTTATAAAATCTATGCATGTTATCTTTTTTAAAAATAACCCACTATCTTCTCGAAGCGGAACTTACACAGAAGAAAATTACTGAACACATTACTCAAAAACTTTGATTGAAGAAGAAATAAGTCGCTCTCCTAATACTTATTCTCTCTCCCTAGGTTCTTCATCATTCTCCAAACAATCAACACGATGGTATTGTATAACATGACCAGAACTCAGTTCAAGAACGTCTTAATTACATACAAAGGAGAGGAGGGAAAAAAATATTCAGAGCGATCCTACTCCCAAGTTCAAACACTATCTACGACTAGCCTCACAACAAAGAAGTTGAAGATACTACAAGAATGATAAGCACTGGTTCAAATGAAATTAATGGTTTTAAATTACTTGTTGCCAAACGAAATGGACCAAGAGCTTCTACAAGATATTCAAAAAATTTGCACCTATGTTATATACTTTAACCCCTAAAAAATTCAAAACGCCTACAAACCCTGAAGAACCCTAACGAGGTGAAATGCTAATATGGAAGTTAAAACTGTAGAAAGAATAAAACTTGAAAAATCACTAGAGTTTGAAAAGAAAAGAAAACTATGCTTGGTAAGTGAATCTTCAATATAATCCAAAACAAGAATGATGTTATTGTTCCTAGAACATCAATGCACTTCAATCGTCTGGAAACCTTTATTATTAGAAGCAAGTTGTCTGGTGAAGATTTCAATGGAAACTTTAAAACGTGGGTTCAAGTTAAAGAGGAAAAAGAAAACAATTTACATGTGGATTAGAAAAACATTTGAGTTGCTTGAAGGAACCTTAAAGGGTTGTTAAGTCAACCATCAAATTGAAAGGACTTAATGGATAAAAATGTGGCGTTAAACACTTCTCAATCCGATAAGAATTATTAGGTCGTGAAAATGAGTGCATGGAATTATGTAACTTAGTATATTTTCCGTAAACTCACTATGCATTATGAGAAGTGGGAAGTCAAGAGACATAACAGTTCAATGCCATCCAATCTAATGGAGCTTGGTTGAAAATCATAGACATTGCTGTTGTAAATGTTGAAGCTCAAAACTTTTATGGAGATAGAAGAAAGATAAATGCACCAAAAAGACCGTTAATATGCTTTGAATGCATGGAAGCAAGGATAAAGGCAAGGATAACTCTAGTCCTCGCCTCTGCAGGAGAGTATAGACGAGGGTAAAGAGGAGCTACCATAGGCATTTCAAAAGGAGCAACTTAAAAGAGACAGACTGGACGGAAATCCTGCAAAAGGCTCTAAGTTCCAAAACAGTGGCCAGTAGTTAAAAGGAATAGAGTTAAGACAAGCTCAGACCTAAAAACGTGAAGCCTCCTCAAAATTATGTGGGGGTAAAAAGGGGAAGGAAGGTTGGTGTCAAGAAAGAAAGCCCACCAGAAGAAATACACAGAGAGGACGACAGAACACTTGGAAAAAAACCTAATATCATATTAAGTAAACCTAGAGAAAAAAAGTGTTCTTCATTTCTGAAAAGCTTCAAGGATCTCCATCCAAACTGTACCTAGTAAAAATGGTGGAACTAATTGCAATTAAAGGGGAAGGAAGAAATCTGGCGCTAAAGCAGCTAATTTCAACAGTAGACCACGAAAAGGGCATTTCCAAAGATACAAAGCGGCTGTATGTGATCAATAAAAATACCTAGCAATCACTTTGGAAAATTAACCGGGCTGGGCATCTTATAAAAATAGATCAGAGACTACCCAAAACTACTTCGAGCTCAAGAGAATTATGTTGTGTAGAAACTTGCTCGTGGAAACACCAAGGGTATTGCTCATTTTGTCAGCCTGTGTGAAGATGGAGGTGGGTGAGGTGTTGCAAGTGGCCTATTCTTTAACAACACAATTCACTAAAAATGTCCTATTCTTCAACTATAAAATTCACTTTAAGGAATGGTGAGAGGGCTTTGGCGAGTATCTGTTGCCAAAATAATGGAGGAAATATACTGTGGAAAGTATGCAGAGTCTATGTTTGAGGTGGAGGTGTACTAAGACCTTAATGTTAGAAAACTTCAATAAAATTTCCACATGGGAGAAAATTAAAGTATGAAAAACGTTGATAAGTTAAAGATTATTAAGATGGGTTGAATGTGCTGAAAGTTCTCTCTCACAAATGGAAATCAAAAGCGGTCAAGTCAAACCTCAGGAAAATCCCAGATTAATCAAATTGGGGTGAGCTTTTAAATTCAGAAATTGACCGTTGAAAATTGGTTCAAAGGCTATAAAAAAATAAATTAAAACCGCCTCTATTCACGTGCTGGGTCAGACAAATTTACGTAGGTCCTTTGTATTGAGCAATTCTTGACTATATTGTGAATTTCATTTTTTTTTTTTTTTTTTTAAAAAGGTGGGAAAAGAATGGAAAATTGATAGTACAAATGGTTTTCCAGGTACTAAATTCTATCAGAAACAAAGAAACCTAAAAGGTAAACTTCAGGGAACATTGAACAAGGAAAAACTCCAGAAGAAGATAAGCATATTCTATGTAGATAAGGAAAGCCAAATTTTTAAATAAGGGCAGAGGAAAAAGAAAACAGCTGGAATGGAAAATGAATGAGATTATTTTTTAAAGAATAAAAATACTTCTAGATGAGTAAAGATATGAGATGAAAATTCAGACTTCATAAATTATTGATAGCAAGAAAATAATCCGAGTTGGTTTCTAATGCAGGTAAAAAGTTATTCTTTAGCGGATAGAAGCCTTCTTTTAACATTATACTCAGAAAAGCCATTGATTGGAACCATATACTGAGCAAACAAAAAAGACAGCCACAGCAAACGAATTGGAAACGTTCCGTGACATTTTTTAGATTGGCCATTTGAATCCGTGCATTAATGAAAAATTCTCGTCTTCTACCAAAAAAGAGAACTGTGAATGAATTCCAACTTGTTAAGTTGAACTACAAATGAATACAAGATTACTGCAATATAATTGCCAAGACCGTGAAAATGGTATGCTGTGAAATTTTTGACTTCTTTTGTAGGAAGAAAATAGGTTATAGAATTGATTTTGATGGAAGTTGAGGTAATGGAAGAAAAAGAGGTTGGTAAAAACAAGAAGGTTAGATAATCACAACTAACCATTCCTCAATCAGGTCACTCGTGAGAACATTAAGAACTTTGAAGACGCTTAAATATAGAAAGCCAAGATACCAAACAAAGGTAAGAGTTACCCAGTTGGTAAAAGTTTTCCGGTGGAACTAAAACTCTGAATACGGCAAAAAAAAAATGCAGAGATGAAACTGTCTCCTAGCTGGTGAGTATTGCGTAAAGGTACGAGGGAAATGCCAAAATCATAACACTTCATCATTACTGTTGGAAAGAGACGATCCAAAAGGTTGATTTTGAGTAACTTGTATCAAATGCTCATAACTTTTTAAGAAAGAAGCACATGTAGCAAGAAATTGCTTGTAAAGACCTCTCTAGAAGCATGCATGTTATAGGAATTATGGTCAGAGAATCTACAGAATCTTTGTAAGGAAAGAATAAGGAGTAAAAAATGAAAGATTCAAGGTTGCTTTTTTCTGTTTTGTGTGCGCGCACACATCACACAAATCCTTTTGCAATTATACCTCTTTCATGGTTAACTTTAATGGGAATGTTTCGGTATAAACCTTTTGTGCTCTTATAACTTTTCAATAAAGGAGTTCGGCTTCATTTTCTCAACGATAATACAAAGAGTGGAGAAAGATATAGATTTAAAGCAACACATCTCAGAATCAAATGGTTCCCTTATACTCTTATTGGATAAGACTTTGCTCCTGTTACCATACGAACACCAAACCTTTTTCTCCCAAAAATGTTATGATGATTGGATTAACCAACTAATACTTTAAAAATGACTCCTTCAATTGAGACCTGGCAGAGAGTATTAAAAAATATAACTACAAGCCCCTGAAAGCCTGAACAACTCTTACAAGGCATTCAAACTTGCAAAATCTCTCTAAGGTATCTTAAATGAGAGCCTGGTTAAAAAGATATCCATCTTCATTATCTATATAGACGACATTATCCTCACTATAAATCACGAGGAAGAAATTAAGCAGTCAAAATGCTTCCTAGTTAAAGATTTTGACTAAAAGATCCGGAAAATTTTAATTACTTGAAGAAGTTAGCATACTAGGCAGTGAGCTTGCTAGTACCCAATTGTCGAGAGTAAACCTTAATGATCAAGATATACTTATTCTTGAAGAAAATAGACAAGATTAGTTTTTCTGTAGGAAAGCTATTGCGCAAAACATTATATTTGCTTTGTTGTAAGTGCTGCGAGTCAAACTTGAACAATCCAAGTTATGCAGAAAGACACCTATGAATATATGGGAGGAAAGTTCGTAATTTAAAAAAATAAAAACTATGAACATTATTTAAACCTATTGATGCGGACTGGAAGGAGCCATGAATGGATAGATGATCAATTACTAAGTAAGATAGGTATATGCGTCAAGGTTGAGACTCGGATCTAGGAAGGAATATTACTAAGAAATCTGACTACACTATACACTATCGTGCAGAAACCAAAAGCTTGCCTTGCTACAATCCAGCTAGCAAGTATCACAAGAAATCTTAATCATGATTGAAAGAAGCACGTCAAGATAGACCAACATTTTACTCCAGAGAAGATCGAAGGCAAGATTTTGCTCTCATTTACAAATAATCCTTCAGTCTCCCAAACACCTAATTTTGAAGATTTGTATACCAAACTAGATTTACTCCATATCAAAATCAAAAAGTCTAAAAAAAAAAAGAAAAAAGGAGCAACTCTTTTATTTCTTAATTCTTCCTTTCTACATGTTTTCTCACCTAGCCCTCTTCGCTATGTGATCCATTTGTCTTTCTATAGCCATTATTCTTCAACAGCTAACTTGTAGGTATGAATGTAAAGAATCACTTATGATTATTTTCTTTATGGAGTTTTTTCTAGAGAATTTTCGTTATGAAGTTTAACATACCTATAAATTATGGAATACTCCATTTAAAACTCTTTCATGCATTGGAAAAATTGAAATTGTATTTAGTCTTATAATTAGTCTTATATGCATTAATCTAATAATTTCCAAAAATTTTGAGAAAGGAAATCTTTCTTGTGTTGTATAGTTCAAATTGAAAATTAAAAAAGGAAAAAAAAAAAAAAAAAGGTGTGTCATATCAATTACATATTCTGACATTAAGTAGTTTTTATTAAGAGAACAATTATAATTTTATAACTTAGAATATATCACCGATGAGCATATTGGAGTATGAATTTGTTCGCATTTCTTAAGGCAAATTCATTTAATTAATTTTTCATCTTATATTATTTATTATGACCCACAACTTTTAATCATATGAGCAAAAGAAATTGCGTCATAAAATATACAGTTACTAAAACTCACTAATCCAAAATTGCTTAAAATTAAAAGATTAGGAAGCCTAGCTTCAAACTTTCATTAAGAAAACATATATGAGATATTGGAACCATAAGAGAAGAAATGCAAGAGATAGATCAAGGCAACTATATTTTTTTTTTTAAAACATATTCCAAGAACTAATTATTCTAGGGCTGGTTGTAAAAATACGATCTAGTTAAGGCTCGAAATTTATCAAAGATTGCTCAACAGTCAACTACATAAACGGCAAAAATAGTACTAAAAAGACCTTTAAATATAACCAGTATTTTTTTATATTTTTGTAAAATATAGACAATATGATTATTTGACACCCTCAGCAAGCAATTTACAACTTTTTAAATTATTTATATACATATATTCCATCCAGCAATTATTGACTGATATCAGGATTCAAATACTTGAAAGCTTTGAACAATCAAATAATTTACCTATCAAGTGATGTAACATTAAACATAGTAATTCACATTGTTAAATATCAATAAGTGATTTTAATTTAAACAATACTTAACGACTTAAATTAAAATTATACTTCGTGAAACATTTAATATCCTCCCAAACTCTCGGTTGCACTCCTTACTTTCTAAGACTGCAAATTACTAGTGACTCACGTTCAACATACATTAACTAAAACCATATTCACATCTAATGTACTCAAATTCGAGTATGATTTAACTCGGTCTGGTATTAATAGCACTAGAACCTGACTCGACCTTTCTTTCAACAAGCTGCTATTATAAGTTCGCCAAAATTCCCAATCTCAAGAAATTATTCTTGACAAGATAATCAAGGGGAGGACCCACGGCATAAGTTTATAAGTCTCTATTTTTGTTGGCTTCAATGAGAGAGATGCAGAGCACTACGACTGGCAATCTTGGAAATGGATTATCCAAAAACAAATTCAGGCTTTGATCGGTAGCTTAAGTAGACAGGTACTGAGGAAGGGCCAAAAGCAATGCTCTTTGTGCAATGCCATAAGACATCTAAAACCCCATGAATTCTTCACTTTTGAAATCAACAACCCATATTCGTGAGTCAAAAATAGTATGGTAGCAGCATTGGGATAAGATTTTACATAAGTTTGATAGCCAAACAGCAGAACATTACTCTTTCGTCATGTCATCCTCACTACATATCCCACAACAAACCCAGCTTGATTCTCATATTCCATCAGTTTAACAATATCCATCATCAACTATACTGATAAACCACAAGGTTCAAAAAATTTCGCCTTCTCACCTAGGGAGATTCACCAATGCTCTTTAACTCTCATCAGATGACCAACGATGATAGATGTCTAACATAGAGGATGCTAAGGCCAAAAAAGAATATAAAAATGAGTAAAAAATCAAGGAACAAAATAATTTTAGGGGAAAAAAACTACACTACAAAATTTTTTGAAAGGAAAGGCCTAGCATAAAAACTTCACATTCTCTCATCAATAGCAAACTTTGGAGAAAAGGTATTCCTATTTAGTGTCAATATGAAAAGAATCTCATTTATAACCCTTCCGCCACTATTGCTAAAATCTTTAGGAATTATTTTAAGAAGGTTTAGAGAGATTTTGAGAGAGAGAGAAAAGATCACATTAATTTTGTGGCATCCTCTCAGCATTCCAATCACTTCGAAACTATTATATTCCTATGATTAACCATAAGATATGTAATACTAATACATGTCCCCTGTGATATGAATTTAAACAATGATAATGGTTTTGGTTTAAACATTAATTCGTCAATTAAAAGAATTTTCGATCAGGTTCAAGGATGGCTGCAGTTTTGGGGCACGGAGTACATACACTTCTCATTCCCTATCTCGTCTGAAATTGGACGGGGAAAATACTGTACCATCTGTGCTTGGAATGGAAAATTATGCGTAATTCTGGCTCCCTTTAAGCACAAAACCAATTGGGCAAGGCAGCACACAAAGCAGATCTACACAACTAAGCATCAACTTTAAAATCCAAGTTTCTCGCTCATTTAAAGAATTGGAGAAGATGGGAAAAAGGAAGAAGCATCCTACAATAAGGAAGTCAATTAACAAAGAATCAGGATGAGCAAATCAAATATCTGGCTACGTTAAAGTAGGTTTCTCAAAATAAACAACTCCCTTTAGAAAGAAACTACCGATACTTGAGGACGCGTTGTCATCCACAGGGGTAGCTAATTCCATATACAGGTCATAGACATCAAAACATTGAGTGTAGCGTTCGCTAAGCAGACCAAAGATTTACATGTTGAGGCCTGTTCTCAGTAATATAAGACTCGCACTGAATGCTCCCAATACGCGTCTTCCAAAGGATTCCAAACCTCAGAGAGAGAAAACACCCATATATCAGAGGAAATACCATGATTTTCAAAACTAGTAATCGATTCGATATACCAATGGACCATAAATAAAAGCCCCAAAATAGATAAAGGAAAGAGAACGGGATCCTTAGGAAACAAGGCTTCTCACGGCGCTTTACACCTCCGTCATAATACTGCGATGTCAACCCTACCACATCCCATCGATAATTCATATCCGATCGCTCGTCTTAGAGATAGACCTGAATCCTTACAACCTCTAAGAACATGCGCATCCTCTTAATCGCGTCAAATGAACCCTAAAATCCAAGAAAAACTAAACAAAACGTTCTAGAAATCGACTCCAACAAAATAACAATCGACAAATATCATAAAGGAAACACCAAAACCATCAAACACAGCAAGAATCAGAAAAGCGTAAAAACTCACAACGACGTGAAATCAGTTGTAATAGAGCTCGAGGCCCATGCAGTCATGGATCTCGTAATCCTTAAGGGTGATGTGATCCTTGTAGATGTTGTACCACTTCTGGATCCTGATCTTCTCGGCCCTGGTTCCGGTCTGAGCGGCGACGAGCTTCTTCAAGTCGCCGATCGTGTCGTCCTCGTTGCACTTCACCCGGACCTTCTTCCCGAGACGATCGTTGAGCACCACCTCGATCATCTTCACCCTTCTGAAAATCGAAAATTTTGAAACCCTAACGAATTGAGAGAGAATTTTGTGGATCTGAAGAAATTTGAGGAATTCAATGCTTTATATAGCGAAGGAATGCAGTGGTGCGTGTTGAACACGCATCTTGAAAACGCGTTTATCTAACTAATATTCATTAATGGTGTCCACGCGGTCTCTCTCTCTCGTAGATTCTCATTATCTTCCGTTTCTTTTGGCATCATCAAGCGTGGGGCGAGGCGACTCGAATTTTGAATCCGATGAGGTTTTTAATTCGGAATTTTTTTGATAAATAGATTAATTTTTTTTTAATTCTTGTATTTAATTTAAAGAGATAATCATAATATTAAATCACAAGTTTAGTACTCAATTGTCTGGTTTGTATGTAACTAACACAAGAGGTCTCTTAATTTTAAATCCTCTAATATGTCTCTCAACTTTCAATTGTATATGTACTAAAAAAAATTTAATTCTATTAAATAAACAATAATATTAATAAAAATAGATAAAATACAAAAACTAAAACATAAAATAAGAACAATGAAAACTAAATGCATGAAAATAATTGAAAGATGTAAACTAAATGTATAAAAGTAATTGAAACATGAAAATGTACCTTAGAAGATTAATATCCAAATTCTCGACTTCTTGAAATTGCAAACAATAATTAGACCCTAGAGATGACAAATGTATGTGTATAAATTAAAAATAGTTTCTTTTAGGTTTAAAACACTATAGTGGTAGCTATACCATTTAGGGGTCATTTGTTTCGTGGTAATCCAAGATTCTCATGGAATGGGCATCTGGATTACTTCGTTTGTTTTGTAGGAATGTAAGATACCTTGACATATCAAGATGTCCGGGTATCCTAGGATGCCCATTCGGAGGGCATCTAGTTAAATTTGGATGCCCTTTTGAAACATGGGTTTTTAAGATTCTCACGTTGAGGGCATCTGCTAATGACATGTTTGCCCTTAACCAATTTTCTTAATTTTACATTTTTATTTAAAAATAAATTAATGAATTTATACACTAATAAACGATCAAATGTAGTTAGCTATATTTATATTTTACATTTAGATATAAAATAAAGCTGATTTAAAATTGAATTAATATTAAATATTAAATATTTTATAAAAATATCAAACTAATATAAATTAATTTGTTCTAAAAAATAACACATAAATATTAGTATAAAATAAATTGATATACAAATATAATATTAAATTAACAACACCAAAATGCATGTGATATCAATTTAATTATATTAAACTAATAATGAAATTATGTAAAGGTTAGCAAGGGCATTATTGGTATAACGCATAATCTTAAGACATTCCCATATATAAATCCTGCAAAACAAACATGACTATTTAAATATTCATAGACATCCTTATAAATTTTTCTGCAAAAACAAACATGGTAATCTAAAGATGCCGGATATCTAAAATTCCGAACATCTAAGATTCTGGGCATCTGAAGATGCTGGAAATCATGATTCCCTAAAAACAAACAGCTCCTTAAAAGTGATGACGAACAATATTATTTTTAGATAATTAAATTTTAAATATTCTAATAGTATTTTTTTTTCATTTTTTTTTTGAATTCACATGTTTATATAAAACAATTTTATAAGTTTTTAGAGAAGCTTAAACTCAAAAGGGATATAATTACATACATAAAAGGAAAAAGAAAATTTAATCCTATCATATAAAAAGGAATTTTAGATAATAAAAAGGAGGGATTTAAGATAATAAAAAGGAGGGATTATGTGAAGGTAATAATAAATTTAAATTAGAAATATTTTTAAGGCGGTTGCAGGTTTTTTTTTTTGGAAACTGAGGGGCGTATATAAAAAAGTTCTATATAAAATAGGACAAAAATATAAAGTAAGGGACAAGGTGGGCTCGGAACTTCAGAGGGGGCTAGCGTGCATTTTGACCAATAAGGCAAAGGCTTATTTTGTTAACTACTCCCTTTGTTATATAGATATTAATAAATTTTAAGAAATCAAGGGGGACTCAAGCCCCTTCTAAGCCTTAACTAAACCCGCCCTACGCCAACATAAACATTAAAAATATATATATATATAATTAAATTTTGTTCTAATAGGATCTCAAATTTTCAATATTGTGTCTAAAAGGCAAATTTTTAGAATGTTAAATAAGTCATAGAATTATTAGATACAAAATTGAAAGTTCAATGACTTATTAGATGCAAAGTTAAAAATTTAGGCCCCGTTTGATAACCATTTTGTTTTTGGTTTTTGAAAATTAAGCCTATAAATACTACTCTCATCCTTGGATTTACTTGTTTTGTTATCTACCTTTTACCTATGTTTTCAAAAACCAAGCCATGTTTTGAAAACTAAAAGAAGTAGTTTTCAAAAACTTGTTTTTGTTTTTAGAATTTAGCTAAAAATTCAAATGATTCCTTAAGGGAGATGAAAACCATTGTAGAGAAATTGAGAGAAAACAAACTTAATTTTCAAAAACTAAAAACTAAAAACCAAATGGTTATCAAACGGGGCCTTAGGTATCGTTTGATAACCATTTAGTTTTTAGTTTTTAGAAATTGTGCTTGTTTTCTCATCAATTCTCTACAATGTTTTATCTTTCTTAACAAAATATCTGAATTCTTAACCAAATTCTAAAAAAAAAAAAAAAAAAAAAAAATTGAAAACTACTTTTTTTAAAAAAAATTTCAAACCATGTAAAACATAGGTAAAAAGTAGTTGAAGTAGCATTTATAGGGTTAATTTTCAAAAACCAAAAACCAAATGGTAATCAAACGTTAGACATATTTTTAAAAGTTCTTAAATCAATTAGACAAAAAATTGAATGTTCAAAGACTTAGACACAAACTTAAAATGTTCAAAGTTTAAACTTTGTAATTTAACTAAATTTTAATCATAAACTTTGTGTAATTTATCCATATATTTTGTTAATTGAAATGAATCTATATTAATAATAGTAAAATTGGACAAAATTATACAAAATGTCCCCTAAGGTATGAGATTAGTTTCAAATTTTTCACAATGTTTTTTTAGTTAAACAATTGAGAGGAATTTTCAAAAACCAAAAACTAAATAGTTATCAAACATTAGACATATTTTTAAAAGTTCTTAAATCAATTAGACACAAAATTGAATGTTCGAAGACTTAGACACAAACTTAAAATGTTCAAAGTTTAAACTTTGTAATTTAACTAAATTTTAATCATAAACTTTGTGTAATTTATCCATATATTTTTTTAATTGAAATGAATCTATATTAATAATAGTAAAATTGGACAAAATTATACAAAATGTCCCCTAAGGTATGAGATTAGTTTCAAATTTTTCACAATGTTTTTTTAGTTAAACAATTGAGAGGGTGGAGATTGTACCAACAACTATAATAATGGTAATATGTATTTTACCCACTAAATTATGCATAAATTGGCTTTTATTTTCCACGGTTTTAAAGTTTTAATTGGTATTCTCAATTTTTAATTTATTTCACACTAAATAACTTACAGAATAATTTTATAATAAAATAGTTTTTTGTTAAACTATCAATTTAGTCCTTATAGGTTGGGTTTAGTTAAATATCTATCTTTTTGTCACATATTTTTTTGACATAGTCAACCACATAGAAAAAATTAAGGTCCCGTTTGATAACCATTTGATTTTTTGTTTTTGGTTTTTGAAAATTAAGCCTATAAATACTACTCCCACCCTTAGATTTACTTATTTTGTTATCTACCTTTTACCTATATTTTCAAAAACCAAGCCATGTTTTGAAAACTAAAAAAAGTAGTTTTCAAAAACTTGTTTTTGTTTTTAGAATTTAGCTAAGAATTCAAATGTTTCCTTAAGGGAGATGAAAACCATTATAGAGAAATTGAGAGAAAACAAGCTTAATTTTCAAAAATCAAAAACTAAAAACCAAATGGTTATCAAACTGGGCTTAATATATCATATTAATATCTAGGCCTTGGTGTAACGACCCAAAATCCTACGACTCTCTAAAAGCGGAAGCACGACCTAGTTACCTCGCTCATGCCCTAAATTTCGGCAGCATGACGGCGTAACTAGGAGAAAACCAAAATTTTTACAAGAACCTGATAAGAATGAAAAACATTTCTATAACTCAGATAAAACGCTCAGTCTCCAACAAACTACAACAAATATGCTGAGCTTCAACATAACACACAGGATTTTAAGAAACTCTAGCTAAGTACACGATAACTAAAGAATATTTAGCAATTACAGATCAACACTACAACAAAGAACAAAGTTACAAAACTAATAGCTATTGCAAGGATTAAAGTCTCCATAGCCTCGTCAAGTCACCGCCCTCGTCTCCCGCCTCGAGGATATGCACCATCTGCAAAACAAACAAAGTGGCAAGGATGAGTATAAACAAACTCAGTAAGTAGCCCACTTAAGGGTCAAAAGTTCAAATCCATACAAACGAGGGCATCGCCCTATCTCACATAACCCAGCTCAATCTCATAAATTCACTTTAATCAGCTAAACGCCTACTCTTTTTAACTCAGGCTCACTCGCCTTTAGTGTTACACATGTTATACCTGCGATTCATGCATTCTAGGGAAGTCTAATACGAAGAAAGAGGACAACTCTCATACTCATCATTCTGGGAACATCGCCCCTACGCTAGCATCATCAATACTCTAGGGGAATCGCCCCCTAACTCATTACTCTGGGGATAACGCCCCTATGCTAGCATCATCAACACTCTAGAGGAATCGTCCCCTAACTCATTACTCTGGGGATAACGCCCCTTATGCTAACATCATCAATACTCTAGGGGAATCGCCCCCTAACTCATTACCTAGGTATAACGCCCCTATGCTAGCATCATCAACACAAAAGTTGTCCTGGCACGCACATCTGCTTCTTAATTTCAACTCATCGTCCATACAACTACCGCTCGCACACTCTACCTGAGTCCATCCGGTATGGCATTGTCTCGAGCACTACCAACGAGCCATGTAACTTAGGTTGACTAAGGCCGTGAAAGAAAATAACTCTCACGCCTACATACAATAGAACATCACCCCTCTATGCTAGCATACAGGCAATAAGGGACGCATCCCTTATGCTCAACATAATGGGGAATCACCCCTAAGCTAGCACCACAGGCCATAAGGATCGCAATCCTTATGCTCAACATAATCGGGAATCACACATAAGCTAGCACACAGGCCATAAGGATCGCAATCCTTACGCTCAACATAATGGGGAATCACCCCTAAGCTAGCACCATAGTGAAGGAACACAATCCCTCACTCTCATCACATCTAGTCAACCTAGAGTTACAGACTCGCCCAGGAGAGACATAAGATCAGGTGGCTCTTATTTTATCAAGCTCCTTGCATTTTCGCACTACTTTTGGAATCTCTAGGGTAATCTACCATACCAAAATCATTTGTTATTTCCGGACCACATTCACAACCTGGCCCGTAGTTCACAAGCACATACCTGTGCTACAGGCACATAGCCCTCTATCCCTTTTAATCCAGAATTTAGTTCCATAACCACCCTAGAAATCAAGACGACCAGTAACCCTCTACTCACATTCGGGACCAACTGACATACGTTAAACATGCCCAATCATCTGCTCATTCTAAACACCTGCAGCACTAACCACAGCCCTGCCCACTGAAACCCTTAAGATGTTCTAGATTAGTCTTTAGCCCAAACCAACCACTACAACGCCTTGCTCTCAGTTAGTTCATTACCACCCGTAGAAACTATACCTCAACCAATCATTCAAGAGTTTCAAACATTCTGAGTAAATCAATAATCTATACGCAAAACCTTTAGAGAACTACGATAAGCTCATAAACATTAACATCAAACACAATCACCATTCCTAAACCTCGAGCACAAACTAATTCAAGATTCCACTCCATTACCAAGCTCGACAAGTTCTTCCGCATTGATTACTTGCAACAACAAATACCTAATTACAACCCTTCTAAATATCACAACAATGTTACAAATCCAATCACTATCATAGGCATACTTTGTAAAGTACTACTCTTGCTATTTATAATGAGCTTGGGTCTTTAAGCCCCTATTACCATCTTAATATGTGCTCAAGCAACTTAACTCAAGGACAATTCAGGATGATTCAACCGTTCACACCATGACCCACATAATCATAAAAGACGTGTATATTTCATCACAAGCACTACATACATGAGCCAAACTCAATCAACCACAACTTTAGGTAAACTCTTAAGGTCCTACTCGTGCTAACACCAATAACTTGACTCTTTAAACCCTTAATCTCTTTATAGCCATAGACTTAAGCCATTGAGCTCAAAACTACCCCCGAACGAAACCATTAACCATTACATGGTTCCTAGGAACGATTTCAAACATACAATTCACCAATTACAAACATCAAGTACACATACAATTCATTTAAGAACTTAAAAGACTTAAATTCAAATAACTACTTACCAAAATTACTCCAACATTCAAAGCAGCCTAGAACTCGAACGCCCGATCCTAAGTCGCTAAATGAAGTCCCAAAACAACACCTTACTTGCTGAAATTGATGTCAAAATGGTCCAAACTCGACAACCCGACCTCCTAACACAATGAGTAAATCTTGAACAAAGCCCAAAATGCTAAGGTTAAGCTTTAAAACATCAAAGTAGCCCTTAAACTCGACAAAACCCCTAAAATATGTCTCAAGTAACTCCAATCTCAAACATAACCTCCAATAAGGTGAAAACTAAAGCGTCCAAAAGAAACTCACCCCAAAACGAGATCAACGTCTTCTGAACAGCAGCTCAAACCATACAAATTTACCTAAATCAACCTTCAATCGCCAATGAGTAATCTAGAAATTAATCCAACAACCAATGGGTCACTCTAAAACTTCGATTTATTCACCAAAACAACCTTAATCAATCGATTTAAAAAAAAACAAACCACCTATAATCATGTCTGACACTTACCCACACCAAATTCAAACTTTACACAGCTTACCGAATACGAGCATGCTAAAAATGACCCGAAATAGACTCCTCTTCCTTGTTGTTTGTGCAGAACGCAAGAGAGAAAGGAAAGAAGCTGGCGGTTGAAGCTAGGAGGCAGTCGGCGTGGGTGTCGGCTTCACCGGGAACGGCTGCGACGAGGAGAGTCCGGCGTGCACACGGATGAAGCAGAGAGAGACGGCGGCGGCGAGAGGGGAGCTGGTGGCGCTTGCTCTGTTCGGCGGCAGAGAACAAGAGAGAGAGAGAGAGAGAGAGAGAGAGAGAGAGAGAGAGACCGGGAAGAGAGAGACTGAACGGAGAGAGTGAGAGAAACGGAAGGGGAGACTTCGGGAGGAAGAGGAAGAAGAAAGGGGAAGGATGAGGGAGAAGAAGAAGGAGAGGATAAGGATGAGGGAGATTATTTTATAAAAAAAAAATCCAACTTCCAATTATGCCCTTAGACCAAACTCTTCTTTCCCAAATTGCCCATTTTAAAACTCCAAAATTTCAAAATAACCTCAAAATCAATATACTTATTGAAGAAATTTATCCAACTTGATTTCCAAAAATTTCAAAATTCAAGCTTCTAAATAAACCGGCCGTTACACTTGGTTTTTGTTGACTTTTCTTTTGATTTCTATTTTCCTTTGAAGAAAAAACATACAGTTGTGACATTTGACGAAACTAGAAAAATTGAATTGAAAATTTGAAAATCCGACTCAATACGATAATTTATCTCATGTCTATATATATATAGATATATATCCACTTTTATATTTTTAGGAAATAGTATATGGCGTGCCTAGGAGAAAACTGTGGGGGTGTTTTCCACATTTGTTATTTCCAGGAACGAGGGAATGAGTTGTTTTTGGTCAATTACTCTTCTTTTTTTTTTTTTTTATGATTGTTTAGGTTTTCCGTTGTACCATACACCCAATTTGTTTATTTTTAATTCCGCCGTTGTTTGTTGATTCGTCGTTATTTTAGATTTGTGCAAATTCCACACACTACTTTTTACTATATTATATTATATATATAGATAGTGTCAGATCTAGAACTTTATATTAAAGATGATACAAATTCATATAAGGTTAAATAAGTTTAATCCATGAACTGTTAGATTTGTGTCTATATGGTCTTTGAACTTTAAATAGTGTCTAATAAGTTATTGAATTTTTTGTTCTGTGTTTAATAGATCTATGAAATTTCAATTTTATATCTAATAGATCTCTTATATATTTGAAAATTTAAAAAATTAAATTTATATAAAATTAAATGTTATATTAGACATAAAATTTAATTTTGTGTTTAAAATGTCCTATTGGACCATTTTTAAAATTAATGTGTCAATTAGTTCTAAAATTAAAAAGTTGAAGGGTTCAATTACACACAATATTCAATTTTATGTCTAATGAAACAATTAATTTTTTAAAATTTTGAATATGTCTAAGACCTATTTGATTCAAAATTGAAAGTTCATAGATCTATTAGGTGAATGATTTATTAGACACAAAATTAAAAGTTTAGAGACCTATTAGACACAAATTTAAAAATTCATAGACTAAATTTGTAATTTAACCTTCATATAAATATAATTTTAAATGCATTGATATATAATATTTAGATTGAGTAATTATTCATTACAAAATTATAATAACTCATCATAGAATTATCCATAAGAAAATAATGAAACTTGAAATATTTATCAACAAATTTTTTATGCAATTAATTTTTCTAAAATAAGTTACTAAAGATTCAAAAAAATATTTATATATTTGTATATGCATACATATGTGAGAAATTTTTTAAAAGAAACTAAATTTTAACCGGTTCTAAGTATACTAAAAATCTCTCCTCAAAAGATTGGTGTTTGATTCTCCTACATTGCTCGATGCCTATTGAGTACAAGTTGGAAGTTTTTTGTAGACCCCGAAATTGAAATCATAATTTGAAACTAGTAAAATAAAAGATAAGATTATAACCAACAAGACATGACCCTGCGTGATATAATCTTTCTCAATGAGACAAACAACTTTCTAAAAAGTTATAAAACAAACTACTTTAAAAAGCTATAAAGTAAAGCAAATAAAGTTGTTCAAAATAATTACAAAATGACGAAATAAAAGATAAACTTTGAAAAAGGACGAATCTTCATCATCATTGGTCCAACTATGCTTGTCCTTTACTTTAATTAAGTGGCTTTATTAAAGCAAAATGTCAGTCCTTCATTGTTGCTTCTACAGGTACTTCAAGGCTGTTGAAGAGGCAAAGGTACACCGAAAAGCCTACCAATTGATTCACTGCGCCTCACCGCGACTTACTACCGAGAACACAATTCCTAAAGACCCGCACCAGGTCCTCATCTTCAACCTTTGATACCTTCAAGCAGTAGTCTTTCACTAAACCAAGAAGCAACTCTAAATAGGTTGATTACGCCGACTTGTTTCCAAGTAGCAACTCAGGAGAGACTTATCACGCTATCTCGATCTGTTGAAGCGCTACCACAAAACTGGAAGTGGGTGATGAATTTACCATGTACAATACAGAATTCAGAATTATACAGGAATTTTGTACACCTAACACTATACATACTATTAATTTACAGACTTAAACTATACAGAGAAGATCTTCTTCGTGAAGACGACCTTCAAAAAGAAAAATATATTATTTACAGACTCAAAAAGTGTAATCAAGAATTAGTTTCCTAACTACAAAAACTAAGAATAATGTACAGAAAAAGAAAATTAAATGTACAAGAGGGGTGCCGAATGTACAAGGAAAAGAAAATACTTTTTGTTTTTAAATCTGGACTCACGGAGGCTGTGAATCTAGGAAAGGATCGTCTAGATCATATTGAGACTCTTCTTCATCAGACAGTAGGCTGCCATGAGAAGAAGATGATGTCACGCTTTTAGCGGAATTGAGAACTCTCTAGAATTCTTCGTCAGAGGTTGTCTGTGCAAGTCTTGAAAGTAATCTTAATCTAGAATTCAAAAATTTTGAATTCTTTTGTGTTAGGTTGAATTGGTCCTCGTGTTCTGCGAACCATTCTTTAACCTCTTTGAGACGTGCGTGGGTAATATCATATTTATCCCACCATTTGATTTTTATGACTTTGTAAAGTTTTTTGAGACCATCCTTTTCTTCTAGCTGGAAGTTCCAGCAGGGAATCCAAGGGATTTTGAAATATAGACAGAATTGCAATAGCTATGGAAACTCATTTCTTTGTATATTTTGGGAAAAGAAATGGTATGATTCTTGAATCGGAGTTGGGAATATCTCTTCAGAGATGTCGAATGTATTCCACCATTGAATGAACCAATATGGGTAATCCATACGGTGAGCTCTTTGGCAAAATTGGATAAACCAAGAGTGTTCAAATTTGATATACCACATCACATTATACCATGCCCTAATGTAGTCATGATACATATATGTCTGTGGCTTGAATGTTTTTTAGAAAGTTCTCTCAGTAAAAATACTCTGATTCCAATGAGATGGAGTTAGGACTTTGAAGATTTTTATTTTTTAAAATGCGATCCTGGTTGGATCATCACAGTCTGGGATATGAGTTATTTCGACCGATCTGGTGTCTACGAGGATAAATTCGTAGAACTTTTTGGTTTTCGAAAGGTCTTTCGGCATGAACATGAAGCCTGATTGAAACATATTTTTGATAACTTCCACTATGGAGTTACCATCGAACTCTGGTTCTACCAAGGGTTTGGAAAATGTGAATCGATTTTTGGAAATAGGTTCTAATCTCTAGCTTAGGGATGAACCTGGATTGAGGTACCAACGCTGTGGCGAAGGTAGTTGGTCTGGTAGACAATGATCCCTATTAAGAAGGATTTTGAGTTCTTCTAAAACTTTGAGAAGTCGAAGAGACAGTTCGTAAGGTTGGACGAAGGCCTAAGTGGTGGAGTTGACGACTCCATTGAATCACAGATTACGATTCCAGTGGATTGATTTGTTCTAGATTTGACCACCGACATGAAATCAGTATCTAGAGCATATTGATCTATTATCATCGGAGCAGCCATTTGAGACGATGATGCTCTATCTTTCTCTTTTGAGACAAGAGTAGTTGGGCCTTTGCCCTTCCTACTGGACATCTTTCTTCCAATCGTTTTTGGAAAGGGAAAAAGAAGAGCGAGAGAGGAGAGAGTTTTGGAGTTAGGAACTCCCTTGAGAGGTAATCTGCAAGCGGGTTTTGCACGCTTTTTATAGGAAAAATTTCAAAATCGAAACATGATAAAATCGCTTGCCATCTCTCAAATATTTGTTTTGAGACTAAATTCTCGACATCTCTTTCTAAAACAAATTTCGATGCTCGAGAATCCGTTTTGATTATAAACTTCTTATTAATTAAATCTCCTTGAAATTTTTGAACACATAAAACTATGCCCAAAATTTCTTTTTTTACCATTGAATAATTTTTCTGGGTATCGTTCCATACTCCATAATAAAATCTCACTATTTGTTATTGTTTATCCATGGACTGTTTGAGGATTCCTCCACATCGGATATTGGATGCGTCAGACTCCACAATTAAAGGTGCCTCTGGATTAACAAGACTCAAACAGGGAATTGATTTGACTAAAAGTTTTTATCTTCTTTATAGCTTGCGTATGCTCAACTGTCTAGGGTTTTGGATTCTTTCTAAGTCTTTGAAATAGGGCTTTGCAAATGGGCCTCAAATCCTTTATAAAATGTGAAACATAATTGAGACAACCCAAAAACCTTTTTAATTGGGTTTTATTTAAAATTTGATCCGAAAAATTGTCAGCAAATTCTATGGATCTTTGAATAGATTTGATTTGGCTCATGTAGATTTCAAATCCAAGAAATTGGATTTTTGTTTGAATCAATTTTATTTTTGAGACTGATATTACTAAACCGTTTCGTTTAGTAATATCAATAAGTTTTTCTAAATGAGAAAAATGTTGATCTATACCTGATGAGAAAATCAAAACATCATCGATATAGATTATTGAGAAATGTTGGATACGATCAAGAATATCATTTATGATCTTCTTGAATTCTGATGGAGCGATCTTTAACCCAAAGGGCATGACGTTCCATTCATATTGTCCAAAAGGAACATTGAATGCAGTATTGTATCTATCTTTTTCTGAAATTTGAATTTGTCAGAATCCTGACTTCATATCAAATTTCGAAAATATATTTGAATTTGAAATTTTTATGAGTAAATTAGTTTTGTTGGGAATTGGATATCTAATCCATTCCAAAACCTTGTTTAAGGGTTTATAGTTTATTACCAATCGGGGCACACCACACTATTTTTCTGCCTGGTTGTTGACATAGAATGCTGCACATGACCACAAACTTTTGGATGGTCTGACTAATGTTTTTTGTTAATCTCCTTTCGGCAATTTAATGTGAGGGTGTGGATTGAAATTCTTTTGAGTAAATTACTTTTTTGTTAATCTCCTTTCGGCAATGCTTCGTGACATCATTCTTATTGGTGAAAAACCTAAGCCAAGCTATGGTTTTAGGAACACCATTTATTACTCCATTATATCCCCTAGAAGTCTCAAGTGAGGGATTATCGACCCAGTTGTTGGGAAAAAGAATTGTCTTTGAATTCAAAAAGCCAATCCAAGCTCATAATGTACAACTTATGAGTAAAGGAAAAGAGCTAAATGTGATTGGTCTCAAGGAAAGCAGATTGCATTCCTTAAAGAAGAGATTAATTACAAAAGAGTAGAAGAAAATCTTCAACAGAAGAAAGTTCAAGAGAAGATTCAAATTTTGAAGAGAAAATTTGAAGACGAAGTCTGTTCAAATCATCCCAACGCTTTTTGGGATAGAAAGCAGTATGTGGTAGAATTGCCATATGTCAAGGATTTCAAAGAAGATCAAATCCCAACAAAGGCAAGGCCAATTCAGATGAACTCTAAATTATTAAAACATTTCCGAAAGGAGATTGAAGATCTAAGATCAGACCATCCAAAAGTCCGTGGTCATGCGCAACATTCTATGTCAACAATCAGGCAGAAAAAGAGCGTGGTGTGCCCCGATTGGTAATAAACTATAAACCCTTAAACAAGGTTTTGGAATGGATTAGATATCCAATTCCCAACAAAACTAATTTACTCAAAAGAATTTCAAATTCAAATATATTTTTGAAATTTGATATGAAGTCAGGATTCTGACAAATTCAAATTTCAGAAAAAGATAGATACAAAACTGCATTCAATGTTCCTTTTGGACAATATGAATGGAACGTCATGCCTTTTGGGTTAAAGAACGCTCCATCAGAATTCCAAAAGATCATGAATGATATTCTTGGTCCTATCCAACATTTCTCAAAAATCTACATCGATGATGTTTTGATTTTCTCATCAGGTATAGATCAACATTTTTCTCATTTAGAAAAATTTATTGATATTATTAAACAAAACAGTTTAGTAATATCAGTCTCAAAAATAAAATTGTTTCAAACAAAAATCCGATTTCTTGGATTTGAAATCTACATGGGCCAAATCAAACCTATTCAAAGGTCCATAGATTTTGCTGACAATTTTTCGGATCAAAATTTAAATAAAACCCAATTAAAAAGGTTTTTGGGCTGTCTCAATTATGTTTCATATTTTATAAAGGATCTGAGGCCCATTTGCAAAGCCCTATTTCAAAGACTTAGAAAGAATCCAAAACCCTAGACAGCTGAGCATACACAAGCTGTAAAGAAGATAAAATTTTTAGTCAAATCAATTCCTTGTTTGAGTCTTGTCAATCCAAAGGCACCTTTAATTGTGGAGTTTGACGCATCCGATATCGAATATGGAGGAATCCTCAAACAGTCCATGGATAAACAAGAACAAATAGTGAGATTTTATTCTGGAGTATGGAACGATACCCAGAAAAATTATTCAATGGTAAAAAAAAAATTGTCCATAGTTTTATGTGTTTAAAAATTTCAAGGAGATTTAATTAATAAGAAGTTTATAATCAAAACGGATTCTCGAGCATCAAAATTTGTTTTAGAAAAAATGTCGAGAATTTAGTCTCAAACAAATATTTGAGAGATGGCAAGCGATTTTATCATGTTTCGATTTTGAAATTTTCCCTATAAAAGGCGTGCAAAACCCGCTTGTCACCTCTCAAGCGAGTTCCTAACTCCAAAACTCTCTCCTCTCTCTCTCTCTTCTTCTTCCCTTTCCAAAAACGATTGGAAGAAAGATGTCCAGTAGGAAGGGTAAAGGCCAGACTACTCCTGTCTCAAAAGAGAAGGATAGAGCATCCTCGTCTCAAATGGCTGCTCCGATGATAGCAGATCAATATGCTCTAGATACTGATTTCACGCTGGTGTTCAAATCTAGAACAAATCGATCCACTGGAATCGTAATCCATGATTCAATGGAGTCATCAACTCCACCACCTAGGCTTTCGGCCAACCTTACCCGTCAGAGAAGACGAACTGTCTTTTCGACTTCTCAAAGTTTTAGAAGAACTCAAAATCCTTCTAAACATGGATCATCGTCTACTAGACCAACTACCTTCGCCACAACGTTGGTACCTCAATCCAAGTTCATCCCTAAGCCATAGATTATAACCTATTTCCAAAAATTGATTCAAATTTTCGAACCCATGGTAGAACCAGGGTTCGATTGTAACTCCATAGTGGAAGTTATCAAAAATATGTTTCCATCAGGCTTCTTATTCATGTCGGAAGACCTTTCGAAAACCAGAACGTTCTACGAATTTATCCTTGTAGACACCAGATTGGTCGAAATAACTCATATCCCAAACCTTGATGTTGCAACCTGGATCGCATTTTTCAAAATAAAAATCTTCAAAGTCCTGACTCCATCTCATTGGAATCAAAGTATTTTTATCGAGAGAACTTTTTCAAAAACATTCAAGCCACAGACATATCTATACCGTGACTACATCAGGGCATGGTATAATGTGATGTGGTATATCAAATTCGAACACTCTTGGTTTATCCAATTTTGCCAGAGAGCTCACAGTATGGATTACCCATATTGTTTCATTCAATGATGGAATACCTTCGACATCTCTGAAGAGATATTCCTAACTCCGATTTAAGAATCATACCATTTCTTTTCCCAAAATATACAAAAAAATGAGTTTCCATCGCTATTGCGATTATGTGTCCATTTTAAAATTCCTTGGATTCTTTGTTGGAACTTCCAGCTAGAAGAAAAGGATGGTCTCAAAAGACTTTACAAAGTCATAAAAATCAAATGGTTGGATAAATATGATATTACCCACACACGTCTCAAAGAGGTTAAAGAATGGTTCGCAGAACACGGGGACCAATTCAACCCAACTCAAAATAATATATTTCCTTTTTGAAGTTCATCTTCGCGTTCATCTTTGCGAAGAAGGTCTTCTCTCTATATAGTTTTAGTCTGTAAATTAATAGTATGTATAGTGTACAAAATTCCTGTATAATTCTGAATTTTGTATCGTACATGGTAAATTCATCATCCACTTCCAGTTTTGTGGCAGCCCTTCAACAAATCGAGATAGCATGATAAGTCTCTTCTGAGTTGCTACTTGGAAACAAGTCAGCATAATCAGCCTTTTTAGAGTTGCTTCTTGGTTCAGTGAAAGACTATTGCTTAAAGGTATCAGAGATTGAAGATGAGGACCTGCTGCGGGTTTTTAGGATTTGTGTTCTCAGTAATAAGTTGCGCTGAGGCGCAGTGAATCCGTCGGTAAGCTTTCCGGTGAACCCTTTCCTCTTCAACAGCCTTGAAGTACCTGTAGAAGCAATAATGAAAGACTAACATTTCACTTTAATAAAGCCACTTTATTAAAGTAAAGGACAAGCACAGCTGGATAAAAGATGATGAAGATTCGTCTTTTATCTTTTCTTTGTCAAAGTTTCTCTTTTTTTTTTCTTTTGTAATTATTTTGTACAACTTTATTCGCTTTTCTTTATCGCTTTCCTTTATTGCTTTTTAAAGTAGTTTGTTTTATTACTTTTTAGAAAGTTGTTTGTCTCATTGAGAAAGGTTATATCACATAGGGTCTTATCCTATCAGAAATTATATGATCTTTTATTTTGCTTGTTTCAATTATGAATTCAATTCCAGGGTTTATAAAAGACTTCCAACTTGTACTCAATAGGCATCGAGAAATATTCACAAGCTTTCCTTGTGCGATATTTACTCAGTCTTCCAAAGCCCAAATCCCTTTGTAATCAAATCTTTCAATCCTAATTCTCTTTTGCAGTTGGCAATCGAGCAATTGGTATCAGAGCCATAGTCTCAAATAAAATTCAAAATGATTTAAATTATCTATGTTGATTTCAAACTTTTTCTGGGGAGCATATCAGGATATCTCAACCAAGCTTTCATTTAAAAGTTTGGAAATTTATTAAATTCTTTTCAATAACTTATTCTTCTTCTTCACCTAACGTTCGTGACTCGTTTTCAGGGGGAACGGGCGGCTTACCAACGGTCTTACGCCTTCTGCCGGGAACACCTTCTGCCCTTGCCAAACACTTGAACTTCCACGAGCGAACACACCGACAACAGAAGGGATTGGAAGGAAAAGTATAGTGAAAGAAAGCAGATGGTGCCCCCGACCAACAAACCAAGGTAGTATTTTGATAATTTTGATGAAAATACATATAGAAATATATAAAACCAATAACTTGAGGAGGCACGTGCCCCTCCTGGATCCAGTGGATCCACCGCTGTATATAGATATATATTTTAGTATAACAAATAGGCAAGGGCAGAACCATATAGTAATGTTTGGGGGCAACAAAATACGTTATATAGATATAATAAAAAATAATAATCACCAAAAGGTAGAGGTTCCAATCCACACCCTCACATTAGATTGACCTAAAAAAAGTTTTGTTGATAAGAATAGGTAGATGTACCAAAAACTTTCTAACTAAGTTCAAATAACCTGAAGTACATCATATAATTTAGTTCATCTTGATGTCTTGTCAAATTAAAAAAAAAAGTTAAATTACGAGTTTAGTCCATGAACTTTTCAAGTCTATTAGATCCCTAAACTTTAAAAACTTTTTTTTGGGGGGGGGGGGGGGGGGGGGGGGGCGGGGCATGCCTCCCTAATAAGTTTCTAAACTTTAAATGTGTCCAATAGGTTCCTAAACTTTCAATTTTGTGTGTAATAGATCCCTAAAATTTTAAAGAATGTCGAAGAGGTCAAGGATATAATACCATTGTGACAGAATCAATTTTCATTAACAATACTGAATTACATAATACTAATAATGTAGTTTATGGTATTACTTATCCCTACATATATAAAAAAAAATTCAAAAACTTTGGGGGGGTCATGCTCCCCTAGTCTCCATCCATGAAAATGGGGTATGAAAATTTGAACCTCCAAACCTCGAGGGAAGGAGTACATGTCAATTACCTTTAAAATCTTACATTCATTAAAGATGGAATGTTAACTAAAATATTAGTATTAGTCAAAACAAAATGTGTTAAATTCAATTTCACATTTGTATAAAAATTAATTACTTTTTCATTTTGGACTATAATTAAATCAAAATTGAATCTCAAAGAATTGCAAGCAAATAGTGTGTTGTCATATTTCTCAATTCACTATTTATTTTCAACAAATTAATATATTAATTTTTTAATTAAGTTATAATATATATTTAAAATTAATTTCTAAAATATTTACATACATGAGTAAGAAGATGTTGAAATGTGAAAGTGAGCATAACTCAATGCTAATTGACATGTACTCTCTACCAAGAGGTCAGAAGTTTGAATCTCCCACCACCAAATGTTGTTGAACTAAAAAAAATGTTTAAATGAGTATCTTCTATTTTATAAAATAGAATTATATTCTAATTTTTAACTTTTTTTTTTATTTTTTACTTTAAAATAAAACTATAATATTTCACGTGCATTACACGTGTTTCTTACTATTTTATCCTAAAAGTTAGATGTTCGATAAATTTTAAAG
The DNA here is from genome assembly GCA_033996785.1 of Trichosanthes truncata. Classification (NCBI taxonomy): domain Eukaryota; kingdom Viridiplantae; phylum Streptophyta; class Magnoliopsida; order Cucurbitales; family Cucurbitaceae; genus Trichosanthes; species Trichosanthes truncata. The sequence goes on along the minus strand of JAWPNB010000004.1, from coordinate 25,655,614 downwards.
TGTCTAATATGTATTTCTTTTTAGTTTAACGAGTCAAGAACACACATGCAATGCACGTGAAAACTTGTAGTTTTAATTTAAAATAAGAAAACATAGTAATTTTTTTTAGTATGTAATAGATAAATATCATATAATTTTTAGTTTGGTTAAATTACAAATTTGGTCCATTTGGTTTGGAGAAAGTTAGAATTTAGTCCCTATGGTTTTAAAAGTTAGAATTTCATTTTTATGGTTTGATAAAAGCTCATAAATAGTCTGTATGGATCAAACCCTAGGGATTAATTCTAACATGTAAAGCCATAGGGACTAAATTCTAATAGTTAAATGAGAAATTTTGGCTAATCACAAATCGTCACGTAAATTTATAAATTAATGATAAAATTATATATTATTAAACTTGGGACCAATTATAAACTGACATATGTCCCAAATTAAATTTGAAGAAAAAAAATTAACAAATCCCAAATAATGTGCCACTTGTCTTCACCCATTTGATCAAGCAAGCCTAGGCTAATCAAACTAGGTCATATAGAATTTGGGCCCAAGTTCAAATAAGTCCAACAGTTTATTAAATAATAATTTGGCCTAAAACCCAAAGGATAGGCCCAAAATCAACAAAGCCCAAATCTAAATGATTGGGCCTAAATACAATCAAGCCTAAGCCCACATCAAGCTTGAGGAAACTAGGGGTGTGCAAGAAATCGAGAAAATCGAAGAACCGAACCAAACTTATCCAAACCGACTGGATTAGTTGGAATTGTTTTGGGAAAATTAGTTTTCTCAATTTAAAATTTTAAAAAATCTAAATATTTGGTTTAGTTCACGGTTTGGATTTCTAAAAATCCAATAAGATCGAATCAAATCGAAGATAAATAAAAAAATAAAATAAATGGCCCTAAAGCTCTCACCTAAAGCCCACCACTAAAGCCCATCACAAATTTTAAGAAATCCTATTTTATATTTTATTATCCCAGTCTAATATTTCTCTCTCCATTCCCAAATTTACACATCCCCTTGTCTTCTTTTCTTCTCTCTCTCAATCTCAAGTCTTTTCAACTTTCTTTTCTCCCAAACCCACTTTTTTCTTTCCCTCTCATCCTCAAAATTCTTATTTTCTTTTTCTCTCTTTTAGTTTGAGTTTCCTCCTCTCCCTCTATCCTCCCACTTTCCTTTTTTTGCTCACAGCCCACGACAATAGCAGCGGTGACGGTAGAAGCAGCGGTGGCACACCCAACGAAAGTTTCTCCTCCTTCTCTCTAGCTCTCTTTTGCTTTCTCTAGTCGGCGGTGACACAACCTATGACCTTCCCATCATCTCTCTCCGTGCGGTCATCTTCCTCTCCATGCACCGCCTTATAGTTTTTTTCTTTAAGAAAAAATGGTTGAAAACCAAAATCGAATCGAGTAAATAAAAATGAACTGGTTTGGTTTTAAACCGAAAACCAAAGGATATTATGGTATAACTACTTCAAGAACTGAGAAGTTCGGTTTGGTCCAAAATCAGATCGAACCGAACCGTGCACACCCCTAGTGGAAACTTCTATAAATAGAGAAGCCACTTTCATTTGGTAGGGGGAGAGGGGAGGAGGAGAAGAGGAGAAAAGGTCAGATATTGAGAGAAGACTCAGGGAAGAAGATTGTAAGAGGTCAGAGGATTGAAGTTTCAAGAGGGACTCTAAAGACTGAAGACTTGAAGACTGAAATTAACTCTTCCTAAAGATTGAAGGTTAAAATTAACTCTTCTTGAAGACTTGAAGACTGCAATTAAATCTTCTTGAAGACCTAAAAACTGAAGATTGAAGTTAACTCTTCTTAGAGACCTGAAGACTGAAATTAAATCTTCCTAAAGACAAGAAAACTAAAATTAACTCTTCCTGAAGACTGAAATTAACTATTTCTGAAGACTGAAGTTAACTCTTCTTGAAGAGTAAAGACCTAAATATAACTTAAATCTTCCAGAAAATTGAAGACCTAAAGTTTACTTAACTATTCTTGAAGAGTAAAGACTTAAAGTTAACTTAAATCTTCTAGAAAATTGAAGACCTGAAGTTAACTTAATCTTCTTGAAGACTGAAGACCTAAAGTTAACTTAAATCTTCTTGAAGACTGAAGACCTTAGGTTAACTTAAATTTTCCTGAAGAGCTGAAGCCTTAAAGACTTCGTAGGTTAGAAGTTTCATGAAGACTTGAAGACTGAAATTAACTTAAATCCCCTTAAAGACTGAAATTAACTTAAATTATTCTGACAAGTCGAAGAGCTTCAATAAGCTAAAAGTTGAAGACCTCCAATAAGCTACAAGTCTAAGACCTTCAATATGCTAAAAGTTGAAGACCTTTAATAAGCTAAAAACTGAAGACATTCAAGAAGCTGCAAGCCGAAGACCTTCAATAAGCTAAAAGTTGAAGCCATCAATAAGCTACATGTCAAAGATCTTTAATAAGCTACAAATCAAAGATCTTCAATAAGCTAAAAGCTGAAGATAAACAAATGTCTTCTGCAAGCTTGAAATTGAGACTTTCCACAAGTTCAAAGTTGAATATTCAACCTTGGGAACAAGAGTTTCCACCCTCCACTACAAGAATTTTGGTTTCTCCCGACGTTTTTTTTTTCCGACGCCGAAAATGTCGTCGGGAGAAACGGCTTTTCCCGACGCCACCTAAACGGCGTCGGAAACAGCACCTTTGCCGACGCCAGGTTAAAGTGTGTCGGGAAAGGGTGACCCTTTTCTGATGTCGATTTAAACGGCGTCGGGAAAAGTACCCTTTCCCGACGCCATTTTAAACGCCGTCGGCAAAGGGTGTCATTTTCCTTACATCATATGAACTGCGTCCGCGAATTGGAAAAGGGTGACCCTTTTCCCGACGCCGTTTTAAACGGCGTCGGCAAAGGGTGACCCCTTTCCCGACGCCTCTTACATGGCGTTGGGCAAGGGTACTTTTCCCGACGCCGTTTAAAGCGGCGTCGGGAAAAGTTTCACTTAGAAAACCCTAGCGCCCTTTCTTTTTCTTCCCTCTTTCTTTCTCCTTGTTCGATTTTTTTCTTTTCCTCTGCTGCAGCCACCATTGCTTGCACAGCCACCCTCCTCCAACGTCGTCGCCGCCCGCCGCCACCCATTTTTCCATTGGTTTTCCTTTTTTTTTTTTTTTTTTATTTCCCTTTTTCTCCCTCAACATTTGAATTAGAACAAACTCTTATTTTTTTGGCTATCTAAAATCTTGATAGAAGTTTGAGTGCTTTGAGTTTTTGTTTACTTGCTTTTGTATTTATTGATGGCAATTTTGTAATGGTTTATGCTTTTGTGTTTATTGATTTTTTGGTTTTGGCTATCTAAAATCTTGATAGAAGTTTAAGTGCTTTGATTTGTTGTTTATTTTCTTTTGTGTTTATTGATGGTAATTTTTTAATGGTTTATGGTTTATGGTTTTTTTGTTTGTTTGTGTGTTTTTAGTTTTAAATTGGAGAATGGATTTCTTGGTGAAATATTGTTTAATGGATTTCTTGGTGAAATATTGTTTGGCAAATGATTTGATTGTGGTTTGATTGAGCATTTTGGGGGCGTGTTGTTTATTGTTGTTTGAATTGGCATTGATTATGCATTGGTTATTGTAATGGGAGGTTTGTTTCCTTCTTGAATTTTTGTTTAGGAAATCTTTTGTTTTTTAGCCTAAAAGCTTTGGTGACAAATAAAGAAATTAAATCAATGAGTTAGTGAGATTCGAAGTGAGATTTGATAAGTTAGGCACATTTTTTTAAAGGTTAGTTTGAGTGAGTTTGTGGGGTGTGAAATGTGTAATAGGTGGTGAAGTGCTAAGAGATTGTTTTGGTTGTAATGCTCCTAAGTTTAAGTTTAGTTTTGAGATTATGTTCATAAGTTTAGATAAGTTAGTTAAGTCTAGTGGTTTTGATTGTTTTGATCCATTTAAATGGATGATGTGTGCTAAGAGATTGTTTTGATAAGTTTAGTTGTTTTTTTTAATTAAATGATGTTAGTATTCATTTTAATGTTAAGTTTGTTAAGGTATATTGTTTGTTTTAATTTGATGAGTTAGTATTCATTTTCATGATAAGTTAGTTAATTCTTGATGTTATGTTCATAAGTTTGACATGTTAGTTGTTTGTTTTAATTTGACTAGTTTATTTGTTATGTTAATTGATAAGTTAGTATATTGATCTTGTAGTGATCATATAATTAATATTAGGTTTTGTTTTTCATAGATACTTCGAGGTCGATGTTATTCTCAAAGGCTCGGGACAATGGTTCCAACGAGATGCCTTGAGGTTTGTCTCTCCTTTTTTCTCATGAACTTTTTACTTTTTGTGGCAAACCCATATGCATATATATTAGCATCTTTTGTCTTGATTTTATACTTAGCTTTGTCAATTACTTTGTCTCACATAATTCTTGTTTGAATCAATTGGTTCTCCTTTGATTTGTCGTTGAAATATTGAGACGAACTGATATTTTTGTTTTTTTGTAGGTGCTTCGGGGTTGATGTGCATGCGAGTAAGATTATGGACGAGATTTAGGATGCATTTACAAGAAATTTTGTTTTTCCTAAGTGTTTTATGTAATTTTAGTTTTGTTTCTAATTTTATATAAACAGAAATTGTATGAACAAATTTTGTTGTTTGGTTGATATAAAATTTGGCATAAATTTTGTTATTATATTTGAATGAAATATGGAATATTTTGTTTTATATACATTTATTATCAGGTAAAAAAAATGCATTACAATAATATTTGAAAGAAAAAAAATGAGATTTTAAAAAAATAATATTAAAAATCAATACCAGACTTTTGCCGACGCTGGAATAGGTGGCGTCGGCAGAAGTGACCTTTGCCGACGCTACTTTTTGCGCGTAAGCAAAAGTGACTTCTACCGACGCTAATAGTTAGCGTCGGCAGAAGTGGGTTATGCCGACGTCACCTATTTTGGCGTCGGCTAACCCTCTCCCGACAGATCAATTCCGACGCCCTGGCGACGCCCATTTTCGCGTCGGGAAAGCCTTTCCCGACGCGTATTGTGACTTTTTCCGACTCTTTCGTGCGTCGGAAAAAGTCCAAATTCTGGTAGTGCTCTCGAGTCAAATATAAATACGAGAGAAAGCATCATAGGATTATATATTAGAGATTGTACTCTACTTAAGCACAAATTAATACAAATTCAAGTTCAATTACACGAATTAAACTTCTTCAAAAATCTCATCGAACAATTTGGCACACTCAGTGGGATAATTTCTACCTCTCATCTCTTTCTCATATCTTAAAATACAAGTGAAGAGATGTCATACATTCCTTATTTAACGAGGACAACGTCTCGACCCTACTCTTGGCATCTCGATGATGATAATGCTTATATTTTACATATTTCTAGCTCTTTTTACTTAAGTTATTTGCACAAATGCATGTTCTTATGTCTAATAAGTATACAAATTGATTATTTTACATTGGATTAAATGCTTAGTTGTTGAGTAGTTTTGTCCATATTACTTGGGATTAATTATTTTACGTTGGATTAAATGATTAATTGTTAGATGTTTCAGATTAATTACTTAGTTAATGGCTGTTTATTGCTATTTTAGATTTTGATTTCATTTATGCATTGGTCGTTTAATGCTTTTAATTTCTCTGACAAATGAATTAATTGTTGTGATGGTTTAAGTTTAGCACTTGACGGAGGGAACTTGAATTCGATCATGAATACATAACTGATAATCGCTTTGACACGACAGTGATAAGGGTGATTATTAGAAGTCTATAATGAAGAGTTTTAATGCCTTGTATTAATTAGCTAAGGTTAGAGACACCTAGCTTAGTTAATTAGTGCTTGAGATTGGTGGAGATAGGAGGTACTGTGCTTTTAGCATTTCTAAACTTAGAATTAACTGTCAATATGGTTGTGATTGTCTGTTTAATTGAGTAATTGATCCAAATTCCCAAGTTATCTCTTAGGTTTGAGTCTCCCATTTATTTTATGTTATTTAGCTTATTTTTATTTGCTTCTTTTGGATTTGTTCTCTATATAAAACTAAAGTGAGAGGAATCATGGTAATTAAATGAATTAACAATTCCAATCCCTATGGAGACGATATTCCGTATACTAGTACCACTTTATTACTTAACCCGTACGCTTGCAGAAATGCTAAATTGTGTGCATCAAGTTTTTGGCGTCATTGCTGGAGATTGGTAGTTTAATTTGTTTAATATTGTGAAGAAATTAATTTGTTTTAATTTAGAGGCTTTATTGTTGCTTTTGAGTTATTATTTATTTTTTTTTCTTTTTTTTCTTTTTGCTTTGAGTCCTAGTCCTTTGTTTCTAGTTGTGTTGTTTGTTGGTGTTTGATAATCCTCATTCATGAGGATTAATTGGCCTTTAAACTTAGTTATATCCGTGATTTTATTCATATTAATTGATGAAAATAAAAAATATTTGATTGAATTTAATCACTTAATTGATGGAGGTCCTCTAATTTAAGTAAGATGAGAAAGAAAACAAAAGAAGGAAAAATCTCACTTATTTAATGTCTTTGTGCAGATTTTTGAAGAAATGCAACAACAATGCAATTGCCTTGCAATTGCATTTTCGGCAAACTTGGAAACCAAGGGAAAAACGTGATTCTCGGGGAGATTAGGAGCAGATTAGCCATGATTCCAGGGATTGATATGCCATAATTGATTATTGATTGCAAAGATTCAACCCTAGCTCAAAAACTCCTATAAAAGATGAAGGAAAATCCGAAGAAGGGAGCTGGATTTGGAGAAGATTTTAGTTTATGTTTTGGGTTTTTATTACTTACTGCAATTTTTCATTTGTCATTTTTCGTTGCTGTTTTGTTTTAGTTTCTTGTAGATCTCAGTCGGAATTTCTTCCTCAATCTTATCTCAACGAGTATATGTTGGTAGAAAGCAATACTTATTCGATTGTGGGCGATTTTCGGGGAGAAACGCTTCTTTTGGAATTTGGGTTTAGTTTCTGTCGAGAGCCGTAGTTCATCCGAGGGTTTTATTTTCCTTCTTGTTCTTCTCTTGAATTCCCAGAATTCTTCATCTCAATCCCACAACAACGAAAGTTGGCAGTGGTTAAGAGCGCATTTGCTCGATTGAGCCGAAGAGGATGGGTTTTTACGAAGAAGCTTTAATTTTCTGCATTTGAATTACTGTACTTTGGGCTACAATCAGCCTCTGTTATCTTTTAATTCTTCAATTTTACCTTCTGAAAGGAATTGGAATTTCAGCTTCTCAATTTAAGTAGTCAGTAATTTTTACTTTTGATGTTGAATCGTGAAGAAATTGTTGCTACAAGCTTGTTGTTTCTGGTTAAGTTTGGGTCCAGCACTGTACTTCTGTCTTAGTCTTTTACGAAATTAATTTTCCAATCAGCAAAGTGAATTCATTTTCCGTGGGTAATTCGGCAAGTTGAATCCTGGGGTTGTTTCCTTGAAATAGTCACTTGCATAGCATTTGCAATCCAATTGCATTTTCTCCCTTTGAGTTCTTTTAATGAATTTTTACCATTCTAATTTATCAATTCCAATTTATTCCATCATGAAGAGCTAAATTTCCTTTGGGATTCAAGTTTGTGAATGCCCTAGAGGGAAGATGTAAAGCTCGAGAGTAAAAACAATCTAGCTAACTCTTGGACTCAAGTTTGCTTTTGATGAGTAAATTGTTGGGTAAAACTAGCTGGCCATCTAGTGTTGCTTGTCAAGCTAAAACTTAATACCGAAAGGGTTAAGGGAAGCGGATGTCGCAAAAGCAATGGAGGAAAGGGCTTAGACATAAGTCTGAAACATCGACCTTAGACATAGGGCGAGACTCCAAAACCACTAGAATTGTGCGCAAAACTATCTAAGTTAGATTAGCCATAGACATATAGGTTTAATCACTTAGTCTCCTAAAGATACTTCAAAGAAGGTCGAATGGGTGTTGAATTCAGTTTACTTAGTTCCTGAATTAGCTACGATTGCAATTGCTTTCTTGTTGCATTTTCTTTCCAAAGGGGCATTAGCATACTTGAATCCCTCTTTATTTCCATTGAATTTTCAAACACATTTTTAGTTAAAACACCTCTCAATTTATTTTCATCCTTGGTTACTTTGAATTGCAAATTGCCAACAATTTCGTGCCAACTGAAATTTATTTTATTAACTCCGTTCCCTTGGGTACGATACTCTGGAATACTCCAGTTTTTATTACTTCGATCACGTGCACTTGCGTGTTAGCACCGATCAGTGTTTGATTGAGCCCTTGTTTATTTCTTTATTGCTTTTTAGATAGCTTTTGATAAATTTGGGTGGCCCTTTAAGGAATCTGAGCCCGAAGAACCAACACCATCTTCCTGTTTTTCTTTTTCTAGTTACACTCCCTTGTTAGAAAACTCTCCTTTAGAGCATATATTTCAAACTTGTATGGAGGAGTATAGAGCTACTCGTTTGAATTTAATAGAAATCCAAGGGTGCAACTTGAGGAAAAATTCCCTTGAGAAGCTGATAAGCCTTAAAATGAAGGCTTATTTAATGTTCATAAGCTTAAAATATGCTTGCTTTGCTTTAGAAATCATAGGAGAAATTTGGTAAAATACTTGAAAAAATATCAATAACTTGTGAGAAGTGCATGTGAAAGAAAGAATGAGGAAAAGAGAAAGATAAACTAAGAAGAGTTTCTTTTATGTAGGAATTGTGGAAATTGTAGAATTGAAATTGCAAGATGAAGTTGCAATTCTGGAACAGCAGAAAACAAATCAAAAAAGTAAAGAATCTTCACAGAACCAATAAGGAAAATCTTTATTTGATGCACGATTTGGAGGTTCTTGAGCATGATTTTTGGGCAATATTCAACCCTAATGAAGGCCTACAAAAGGAGAGAAAGACGGGGTTTTATATGGCATTTTTAGAGTTAAAGCTGTAGATTTTCTTCCCAATTTTTCTATGTTTTTCTTCCAAATTTCTCCTCTGTTTTTTACCGAAATTCTGCTGCAAGTTTGGTTCTATTTTTCCTCGATATTTTCAATCCCATTCAAGTGAAAACTTTGATTGTTAAAACTCAATCTCTTCCTAGAAATAGTAGAGGGATTGAATCGATTGAAGATTAAGGGAAGATTTATGAACAATGGCTTGAATGGTTGTTGAAATTGCTTTGTTTTCAATTCAGTTTATGTTTTAGTTCATTTGGGTTGTAATTTTTCATAATTTTTGTTCCTTACCTACTGTATTAAGCATTGGAATTAAGTTAAAATTGATGAAGCAATTGAAGTTGATTTTCTGAAAATTTTAGTTCGTGGGTTTTTCTTCCTTCCCTCTATTTTATTTCTTATGTTATTGAATTAAAGACTTAAAAAGAGTTTTGCTTTTTTTTTTCTTTCTTATTTTAAGCTACTGTTTTACATTACCCTTTGTTAGAATGAAGAAGGGCCCATTGTTCTTGCTTGATTTCTTTTACTCTAAATATGAGCTAAACTTCTTAGGAATTTAATTTGTGAAAGTGAACTTGAATTTGCATTAATTTATGTAGTACAATATCTATTATGTATCCTATGATTCTTTAGCTCTCAAATATAAAATTGTCTTGAGAGCTTTGCAGCTTGTTCTAAATATTGAATCTTCTTGAAGAGTCAACTAATGTCTTGAGACATTCTGTTTTTCAAATAGATTTTTTTTTTTAATCTTTGAAGTTTTCTAATCTTCAAGCCTTTGGTTCAGAAAATCTTTGGAGAGTTTTGAGTCTTTTTGAAGTTTTCTTTGAATTTTCTGAGTTCTAAATTTTCTGAAACCCTTGAAATGAAAGATAACTCTTCTATTTATACAGTTTTCCATGAGTATTGTGCAGGCATAGGCTTAATTGTCTTAGGCTTAGGTTGGGCCCAATTACCATACGATCTAATTTGATTGGACTAAACTTATCTGATCAAATAGTCATAATGTAGACATGTGGTCTTATTTGAGACTTTCCATTTTTTTGTCTTCAAATTAATTTCGAACATATGTTGATTTATAATTTGTCCTTAATTTAATAATATGTAATTTTTTCATTAATTTAAAAATAATGACGTGACAATTTATGATTGACCAGAATTTCTCATTGAACAAATGCCTTTTTTCGAGATTTATGCACAAGCATGCAGTGAATATCAAAGAAGATAATTTGGAATCGAAATGTAAGAAATTTGTTTATAATTTTGACTCATGTGTCAATCTAATCAAAATATGATTTTAGTTCAAACTTTTGATTTGAATTTTTTTTTGACATACTTTCTATGCTAGTTAATCAAAATATGAGCTTGGGTCAAATTTTTTATTTCTTATTTGACATAAATTTTGATTTGAATTTCAATAGAATTTTTACTTCAAATAAAAATTTTGGGCATAGTTTAAATCTTATCCCATGTAAAAAAGTTGATAGATTTTTATTTCAAATCAAAATTTGGGCTCCAAATTTTGCCCCAAATCAAAATTTGAGTAAGTTTCAAATTCAAATTGTATTCCAAATTCAAGCTACCTCAAAACAAAATTTAGGCATATTCTAAATCTTATCACAAATTTAAAAAATATATATTCCAAATTAAAACCAAGATCTAAGTAAAACGAAACCCAAATTTATTCAAAATTAAAATCATTGTAGAATCTGCTTCAAAGTTTCTTCTCTAGGGACCCACGAATCTTCAAATACAGAAATAACACTCCTCGAAAAGAAAGAAGGCCTATGCCATGCAGTTGCAGTCAGAAAATCATTGTTAGGAAAGTATTTAGCCTTAAGAATTTTGGACACAAAACAATTGGGGTTAGTTAGAATTCTCCATGCTTGTTTTGCTAAAAGGGATCCATTGAAAAACTTAATATTTTGAAGTTTAAGCCTCCAACTTCTTTAGGCATACATAGCTTGTCTGATTCCCTTTTGGCGATCAATACGCTCCTCTGTTTTCAATAACAAGATGGGAACTTGGTTATATGAAATTAGGGCTTCTATATCTTTACTATCTTCTTTTTCATTAAAAGATGTAAAAAGACTTAATAACTCTGTGGCCCATTCCCTTGTTCACTAACTCATCTTCTGCTTGGAGTGGCCCTTTTCCCTATTGGGTCTTAGACCTTGTAATCAGGGACCTTCCTATTTTATAACCCTTGTGGTTTTTTAGTAAAATCTTCCTTTTCAAAAAAAAAAAAAAAAAACTCTGTAGAATCTAAAATTTTACCTTAAAACAAGAAATTTGATACAATCCTAATTCAATCCCAAATCAAAATTTGAGTAAAGTTTAAAGTCAAAGTTCTACTTCAAATTCATATATATAAAAAAAAAGATAGATTCTAAATTTTACTCCAAATTCAAGTAAAAAAAAAGATAGAATTTGAATACTACTCGAGATACACTTTGGAATTAAAGTAGAACATAAATTGACCCCAACTCATATTTTGATTAATTCATAGAAAGTGTGTCATATAAAAGAAAATTCAAATCAAAAGTTTGAAAACTAAATTCATATTTTGAGTAGATTAACACATCAAAGGCAGTCAAAATTATAAACAAATTTCTTATATTTTAATACCAGATTATCTCTTTCGAGATTCATCCACGCATACTCATGCATAAATTTCGAAAGGGGTCTTTGTTGAATTAGAAATTTCGACCAATCATAAATTGTCATGCCATAATTAATAATAAATTTAATTATTTTATTTATAATATAATATTATCCATTATATGAAAAATCTAAGGTTATTAGTGCTTGAACAATATGTGGTTGATATACGAGAGGATCATGTTCAAGAAATAACCTAAAGAGTCATAGTATATGGATAAAGTTAGGTGTCTTATTCTGGTAATACTATTGATACTGCCCACTTTGTAATAGTTACAAATTATTTGATCTAAATCGTTCATGTGGAGACATGCGAGTGAGGGTATCTTATACAAACTTGGACCATGAAATATCTAATCTCTCTTTATAAATCCATTAATTGAGAAGATTAATATTTTATTAGGATGATCATATGCGACTCGATCTTAATTTTGAGTGAGTTATGAACTCCTGCCTGTGAGGGCTTGTCCTTTGATTTTCATCGGTGATAGTGGCATTTGTAGCCGATTTAATAAGCCTACCATTTTGGGGACTTGACCAAATAGGGAGTTGGGGACATAATCTCACAATATGAAATTCACTCATTCCCATATAGGGTAAGTAGATGAGTAGTTCCTTAAGTGCTAATTTTGGGACTTGAACAATGGGGCCCCACCTTCTCACTGGCTCGAGAAGAACTTAGTTTATGGTTGGATCATAAACAAATTGTTCATTAGAGGATCAATGGTACAATGCAAGATGTAATTACAAAGGTAAAACAGACTTTTGACCAAGTTGTAATTACGAACAACTCGTGAATGATCGACTTGCATGTAGTGATTATATCCATGGATACAACTTGTCCTACAGTGCATAAGAGTGCAACTCTATGTCTATAGTTGTAACGACCCCAAAACTTAGACCAAGATAAGGGACATTACTAAACTTATAACCATTAAGCTGCAGAAATTTCGGCAGCATAACGACGTAACTATGATTTACCCAAAAATTTCCTAGTACCTGTTAGACAAGAATTCACACTTCTATAGCCAGATAACCAGATTATAATCCAAACTCCAACCACATAACTACTAAAAGTTCAAGATCTCCCGACAACTCACATCAAAACAAAACAAAACTTCCTCAGTCTTCTTTAAAATGAAAAGAAAAGAATGATTCAATTTAAAACAAAACAAGGCAACCTAACAAACTTATTATAACCTCCAACTCAAAAACACATTACCAGAAACTCCAACTCTAATGAGAGAAATATGACCTACCAATAATGCTCAAAGAACAACAGTACTAAAGCCATAAGCATCACGACAACTATAACTATAATTCGGTTACACTAAACTCAATGAGACGACTACTTTATGAGTAAACATCCAACTATGGCCTTTCTTCTCTCATGCCTCCTCCTCAGCATCGCTAACTTAAATTGAACTCAACAAGGTAAGATGTTTATCACAAGGGGAACATCACGACATGAGGTTACCAATTCATCGTAGCATACTACACACATTCAAAGTCACAGAACAATTCAATGCAATATAGTATTCATAAGTAAGCAATTAGAATACACAACATGCTAACAAACAACAATCAAACCCAACCGGTAGAATTCTACTTACAACGTTCCTAGGATATTTCAAGGTATTCCTAAAGAGAACTTTGAGCCCAATTGAACTACTCCAAACGAGCTCGAATTACTGTTGGTTGGTGTTCGAATCAACCTAAATCCAACAATGCCAAACAGACTGAAAACTCTGCTGTAAATCCCGTTTTTTGACAGTAAATGGCTTCGAATGTGGACCATTCGGAATCCAAACAAGCTAAAATCGCAAATAAGAGATGCTTAAGGCATGGGTAATCCAAAACTAAAGTCGATTATGCATGGGTGAGAGACAAACCTCATCAAACAAGAAGGAATTCGAGTGAGTCTGCTGTAAATCCCGTTTTTGACAGTAAACTGCTGCAATTGTGGGTTGTTTTGAGTCCAAACAAGATAAAATTATAATTCAAAGGTACTTAGGGTATGGGTAATCCAAAAATAATGTCGATTGGGCATGGATGAGAGACAAACCTCGTCAAACAGGAAGGAATTCGAGTGAGTCTGCTGTAAATCCCGTTTTTGACAGTAAACTGCTGCAAAAGTGGGCTATTTTGAGTCCAAACCAGATAAAATTACAAATCAAAGGTACTTAGGGTGTGGGTAATCCAAATCTAAGATCGATTGATCATGAGTACCTTGTTTTGAGGCCTGAATTCGAGTGGGTATTCTGGTTTGAGGTTGAATGAAGCTGGGTCAGCACCAAATCTGTCAAACGATGCTGTTGCGTGGTCCACGATTTGCTGCTCGTTTTGTAGTTAGCTGAAAATGCTGCACTTCGTCCCAGCTAGCTGATTCCCGTCGTCGGAGCACAAACGAAAGGGGAAAAGACAGCCGGCGGTGAAAAGAGAATGAGAAGAACTCGCCGGAAGAAGAAGAAGAACTCGCCGGAGAAGAGAAAAATCACAAGGGTGAGGTAGCTTTTTCGTGGCTGCTTACGCGAACAAGAAGAAGAAGAAGAAATTGAAGAAGATGGGGGGGAGATAAGCTTGTCGGTGTGAAGGATGGGAAAGAAGAAGAATTGGGCTTTTGGGTTGATCTAAAAATAATTAAAGTAGAAATAAAAGATCCTTCTTAACCTAAAAACCCATTATGTAAAACAAATAAAATCAAATAAAACCCAATAAAATAAAATAAAATAAAATAAAGGACTTAAGCTATTTAAATTTTCATCTCCCAATTTTGGATCTAAATTCTCTACAAGATTTAGGGCCAATATTTGGGTAAAGGTGAGTTTCCAAACTTAAGAGATTTGATCTAATTCGAAAATCTTTCGCTAAAGTTATAAAAACTTAGTTACTTAAATTTACCCACTAAATTTCGATACTCCTCGAGTCGACTTTAAACGAAGAATTTAAACGTTCACCACAAATACAAACATAAGATGGAAATTAATTGTACCTGAAGTTGCAGGGCGTCACAATAGTGGAGTGACCCTAGAGTTGATGAATGAAAATTAATTAATTAAAGAGTTTAAATTAATTAATTTTGTATCATTGGAACTTATAATCTGTAAGTTCATAAGGTCTCATTGCTAGCTCATAGTAACCTTAAAATATCAATTTAGTTAAAAGAAAATTTTGAAATGTTCAAATTAATATTTAATATATTAAATATAAAAGAGGAAAATATATTTATTGTATTTGATACATTAAATATTAAAATAATTAATATATATTAGATACATTAAAGAAAAAATATTTATAAAATCAAATAAAGAAATAAATATCACAGGAGAGTTTAAAAGATTTGAATAAGATTTGAATAGATTAAATATATGTATTTTAATATATTAGATATTCAAATATATATTATTTAATTATGACAAAGATTTGCCCCATATCTCTATAAATAGGACATTTGGATTGAGCCATTATAACACATATTTACTCAATAGAGAATTATAGAATTCTCTCTAAACCTCTTCATCTCCAATCCCTTGTAGATTTTCTTTCAAGAGGCTCTTACAAGCCTTAGTCCTGTATTCGAGTCATAGTAAGGAAAACTTTATGGAAGTCTTGGAACACAAGAAGTAAAGAACTGCCAGAACTTTCTCCATATTTCATTCAAGGTATGTTTTGCTTAGCCTAAAATTGTTCTTCCTTTAATTCTAAAATCAAATCAATGTCGATTCCAATACTTCCGCTTTGGGTTAAATTCGATTATTTCCTTCAAACAAACCTTTAAATTTCCATAACGTAGAGCTCGAAAAGATGATTATGCATTTTGAATAGCTCAAATTAAACATCAAAGGAAGAAGTTATAGCCAAAAGAATATTTGAAAGAAATATACAACGTGGTGATGATGTGGACGATTTAGGTGGCGACATGATGTGACATCAGAAGGAAAAAAAATCAGAAGGAAAAAAAAAAAGAAAAAAGCTTACACCATTCCCCTCCTCTCCATCATGGACCTTTGATTTTGGACTATATTTGTCCAATTCTTAGATTCATTTATTTTCCTTTTTCCCATCTCTCAATCTTCACCCTTTACTCTTGGTGACCTAAATCTAATGGTTGAATTTCAAACCCTTAAGTTTTAAATTTCAACCATTTTTATCATATTCTTCCTCACCTCCTAAAAATTCCACCAAGCTCTCCTTACTCTCTTAGTCTCAAAAAGTGTTCAAAACTTGCTAGATCTCTCCAATTCTCTTGATTTTGCTTATTGTATTTTGTGAGGAATTTTTGAAGTGTTTCTAAGTGTATAATTTGTGTATCTTACCTATTTAGAGGTAATTGTTGTGAGTTTTATTTTGTTATTGGGTTTTTGTATTAAGGTGTGGGTACACCTTAGGTTGTGCGAAAAAATAATTAGTTGGATCCTGAACCAGTAAAAAGAATTGTGGGTTTCTCTTTAGCCTAGGTGAAAAAAGAGGGTCGTTGTAGGTTTGGTTCTCACTCACAAGAGAATTGTGGTTCTCACACGCAAGAGAATTGTTTTTAGTAAAATACTCAAGGAGTCTTGAGGAGTGGAGTAGGCGATTTGTTGAACCACTATAAATTTCTCAATGTCCTCTTTTCCCTTACTCTTTTAAATTTTTGCATTTTGATTTTCGCTTCTTACTATTCTTGAACTATTTTATCTCTTAGATTGCATGATAGGTTTTCCTTGATTTAATTTGTGCTAAATCAGTTTTTGTATTGGTTGTTTGGGTGTTGTTCTATTTTTCTTGATTAATATTAGGATTCTAATTAGAAATAGTTTTTCTTTAGGGTGCAAATTAGTTATTTTTTATTAATTAGATTAAATTAAATTTAAAATTGGCAGACAATCTTGTTCACCCCACTAATGTTGTCATTAAATCCTACAATTGGTATCAAGAGCGGATAGCTTAGTTTTTTGTTTCAAAAAGTATTTGAAAAACTTGTTTTCTTTTATTTCAAAAACTATTTATTTATTTATTTTTATTAAATCTAGAAATTTTCTTTTTTTTAGCAAAAAGTTTTGAAAAATTGTATTTTAAAAGCCCTTTTTACTAGAATTTTTTTCTTCGAAAATTGGTCCTTGAAAACCAATTTTTTGTTTACTTTCAATCGCTGATTTATTTTTAGAAACTTTTTGAATTTTTCTTTTTGTAAAAATTTATTCTTTGATAAAGTATTGTTTTCAAAAGAAAAATTTTCAAAAATTATTTTTTTCCGTAATTTTTTGTTTTTAAAAAAATTACCTTTTCCAAAAAACTTAATTGTTCGAGCTTATGACAAATACTGGAGTAAATGGGTGTACTGAGAGTCAATCTACCACTAGGCCACATATCTTTCATGGAAATAATTATGCTGCTTGGAAAACTAGTATGAGAATTTATTTAATTGATTACAATTTATGAGATATTGTTTCTAAGGGTCTATTAGTTCCAACTAAGATAGTTGTAAATAAGGATGTGCCTAAAGATGAAAATGAGCTAAATGAGGAAGATAAAAAGAAATTATCAATAAATGCTAGAGCCATGAATTGCCAATTTTGTGCTTTATGTTCTAATGAGTTTAATTGAGTTTTTGCTCGCAATTCTGTTAAAGAAATACAGGATATGCTTGAAGTAACTCATGAAGGAACTAGTCAAGTTAAAGAATAAAAAATTAGCATGCTCTTCCATAGCCATGAATCTATTTCTGAAATGTTTACTAGATTTACAAACATTGTGAATGCTTTGAAGGGATTAGGAAAAACATATGCTACATATGAAAATGTGAGGAAGGTTCTCAAGTCGTTACTTAAAATTTAGGAAGCTAAAGTGATGGGGATTCAAGAAGCTAAGAACCTCTCAAAACTTCCATTGGAGGAGCTCATTGGAACTCTCATGACGCATGAGTTAACTATGAAGAGCAAAATGGAAGATGACGTCAAAAAGAAGAATCACCTGTTGATGAACCTCATTTATATAGTATATTTACCTATAAATTCAAGTTTACTTCTTGGTTAAAATGCATATTTTGTAATTACTCTTGTGCTTAAATTGTCGTAATAATGCAAAAGTAAGAAAGTCAAATGAATTTAGTCGTGTTATGTTATTTTGATTTAATTGAGGGTAAAAAAGCCATTTTTGTAAGAACTAATTATTTTTTTGTTGTTTTGCAGAAAACTGTTGGAAAGCCCCACTATTTGGCCGCAAAGTTTGCAAGGCAAAATCACTATGCTGTTGCAAACCCACCTTTGACCAATTCAACGAGATTTTAACAAGTCAAAACAAAATTAGATTTTCATGTCAACCACTTTTTATTTCGACTCAGAGTTGTTTTGAGGAAGCTCCTTAGTTATAAATTATCAACAAACACCCACTCTCATGCCTATAATAGGAGCCACACTCATCAATTCGAGGAGGCTGACCGTGGAAGAAAGAAGCCCTAGAAAATCCAAGAGTGAAAACTCCTCCACTCCTTATCATCTCGTGGGGGTTTAATCCTTAGAGTCGAAAGTCCTAGGGCTGCACCCACTTAATTCTCCTTGACAAATGAAGAATTGAGTCATTCGAGTGGAAATTACCTAGCTTTTCTTACTTTCTCAGTTTTTCTTGTACTTAGTTTAGGATTTCTTAATTTTGTTTTCCTTGTAATCATGTTCATTCACGATTTTAATTCAATGAAATTTAGTATCATTTCCATGTACATCATGAGCTAATTCCTTTGGGATTCAGTTATGTGAATGCCTTAAAGGATGTGCCATTTAAAAATATAACTTTGCTTGAATGTCAATGTAACGCCGGACTTATTCAGGGGCGTTAATTTTGAAATTTTGGAGTTAAAATTTGGTTTAGTTGGTTGTTGGGCTAAATTGAAATTTGGTGAGTTTGAAAGGGAAATTTTGAAATTAAGAAGTTGGTTTGAGGGCAATATTGGTTTTTGTTTAAAAAAGAAAAAAAAAGAAAAAGAAAAAACAACAAAATCGTGAAGCCCCTTTTATTTTTCCTTATCTTCTTCTTCTCACTCTCTCTCCCCGCTGTCCACCTCACTTCACCTTTCCCCACTGCCGTTGTTGCCTCCGTTCGTTGTGAATCGCCGCACCGCTGGCTGCCGCACAAGCCCTGTCGTTCGCCTGAATTGTTGTAGCTCATTAGCTAGCTAGGTCGATTTGCAAGTGCCCACGTCTATTCGCCGGAGCCACAGACTGCCAAGCCACGCAGAAGCCTGATCCGCTAGCCTCGTTGTCGATTGTGTCTCGATCCATCGCCAGCCCACGCCTTGTCACATAGATCCAGCTGAGCCGCTCCTCCCAGCCGTCCGTGCCGCCGTCTCCACTGTTGCACGTTGAAGCTCGGTTTGGCATAGTCACAAACGACGATTTGGATTAAGGTATGTCTTCCAGTGATGATTCAAGGTGGTTTTTGATTTTTAAAGGTGACTTATGGTATTATTTTGGTGTTAAGAGGCTAACCTTTTGTTCGTCAGACTTAATTTTAGAATACCCATAACTTTTGGGTCTTAGATTTGCAAAATCAAGCTTATTTGAAGTCAAACCAGCAAACTTTCGATTCATTTCGAAGTGGGTAACGCTCCTTTTGTCGTGGGTAAGTTATTTGAAAATGATTCGAAGTTGTTTATGGGCTGCTATGATGTTTTAAAACTTACCCATTATGCGTTGGACTTTGTTCAAGGTTACCCATTGCGTTTGGAGGCCAGGTTTTCGAATTCGGATCAATTCAACATCAAATTCAACAAGAAAGGTGCTGTTTGGGACTTTGTTTAGCGATTTGGGATCAAGTATTCGAGTTCCAGGTTGCTTTGAATCTTGAATTTTTAGGTAAGTAGATTTTGGACTAAGCCCCTTTAAGTTGTTATTTAAATTTGGTTTATGTTGGAGAATTGTGATTTGTGCAAGCATGCCTGAGTTGTGTGTATAGAGCATGTAGTGGTTGATGGATTTTTGTTTTGAAATTGTCTCGAGTTTATTTTTTCATTCTCATGTGGTTATAATGGAAAAAAGGGTTTAAAGTTAGCTAATTGTGGTAAGCATGTGTAGCACCTTAAAATTTCCTAAGTTGTGATTGAATAAGATCGGGTTTTGTTGTGGAGATTTGTGAAAAAACGAGTGTGGTTAATTTTGTGAATGTGGGCATGGTGTCGTCGACTGAACTGTTCGGAAATCTTTCTTGAGCTTAAGTTGCCTAAACGTGTAGTTATTCTTCTTAAAGGATTCAAAGGTGCAAACTAATGGTTGGTGCGTGTGATTTGTGTGTAGAACCTTAGATCAGTTTGTGCCAAGGTTTATGAATGACTTTGATTGTAGTTTCTCTATAAGCGTAAATGTATGAATAGTTAACTTAAACTGAATGGTTGGGCTACCTAAGATGTTTGGTTAGTTGTGGAACCCCGAACGCTTGAGCTATTGGACTAGATGTCTAAGTAATGCTTGTTTGGGATGGTTGGATATTGTCTGAGTATGGTAGGCCTGAAACGCTTAGTTGGTTGATTGCGTACAAAAAGCTTGACTTGTTAGGTTGGCTGGCTGACAATCTAGAACACCTTGAGGGCATACGAAGTTCAGGATCCTTGCTTATGGTTTTTGTGTTTAGAATAGTTCGGGACGACTTGTTACGCTTAACACGTTTTAGTTGGGCTATGATGTAATGGGAGAATAGTGACCATTATGGTTCCTAGCGGGTTTAAAGGAATAACATTGGAAGGAGTTGCATAGGGCTTTATGCTGCTCGTAACTTCCTAGAAGAAAGAGAAGTTGGTTCATTTCGTGTTAACCTAAAAGGTAAATAGCCAATTGGATTAACCTGTTAAGGCTGTGTATGAGAAGAATTTATATGGGGCATGCTAAGTTTGGTTATATGTGTAGCATGTTCGCTCAAGTGGTTATGTAGCATGTTTGCTTGAACGTGTATGGGCATTGTTGGTGAATGAATTGCTCTGAACTTATATTTGAGCATTGTCTACCTAAGCATGTGTGGTGTTGAGTTCGTGTTTATGGTTATGCATATGATTAACGGGTCAAGGTGAGAGTGAGGTTTATAATCTCTTGGGTGGTATATCCTTTGATGATCGAAGTGCATTGTGGCTAAGAAAAAACTAGTTAGGCTAGTGCCACCTACCTTTTCCCCCGTGAGAGCATGTATTCCTAGGCCATTGTGAGTGTTGTGCTAGCTTAGAAGGCGATTCCCCTATTGTGACTATTGTGCTAGCTTAGGGGGCGATTCCCTCGTTTTGAGTGTTGTGCTAGCTTAGGGGGTGATTCCCCCATTGTGAGTGTTGTGCTAGCTTAGGGGGTGATTCCCTAGAGTGATGAGCATGAGAGTTGTTTTCCTTCACTGAGTGATGCTAGCTTAGGGGGCGATTCTCCTAGAGTGATGAGCGTGAAGATTGTTTTTCTTTACTGAGTGATGCTTGCTTAGGGGGCGATTCCCCCAGAGTGATTAGCGTGAGAGTTTCTTTCCTTTGGCTCTTTAGACTAGCCTAGGTTACATGACTCGCAGGCATAGTATGTGGAAATACTAGAGAGGAGTGAGCCTAGCGTAAGGTGAGTAGGCACATAGCTAACTGAAGTGAATGTTGAGTTTGAGTTTGAGCAGGAACCTGTGAATTAGAGCTAAACTCTTTTATTTGTGGTTGTGAACTTTGGACCCTTAAGTGGGTTACTTACTAAGTATGTTTATACTCATTCTTACTACTTTGTTTGTGTCTCTATAGATGGTGCACAACCTCGAGGCAGGTGACGAAGGCGATGACTTGACGAGGCTATGGAGACATCACTGAAGTTCTTTCCTTGTGTTTAGTGTCTAGTTGTATATCTTTGTTCTGTATTATGTCGTTGGATTATAAATTTGTAGTTTCTCCTGTTTTTGTGTGTTCAATAGAGTTTTGTTAGTTCTCGTGTCTGTTGTGGTTGAACTCAGCATGTTATTCGTAGTTCGGTGGATGTTGAGTAGTTTCTCTAAGTCATAGAAGTATTTTTATGTCTCTTTCTAGGTCCTTATAAATTTTAGTTTTCTCATAGTTACGTCGTCATGCTGCCAAAATTTCGGGCATGAGCGGGGTAACTCAGTTGTGCTTATGCATTAGCGTGTTCAGTTTTTAGGGTCGTTACAGTCAAATTATCCTTACTATAGTTTGGTTTTATTGATTGTATATGTTTATTATGTGTCTAGCTTGATTATCTAGGCTGACATATAGAGTTGAACTCGATACTAAAAGGGTTGGGTAATAAACGGATGTCATAAAATCAATATAGGAGAAGAGGCTATATATAGGACTTTATTGATTGACCCTAGATATAAGGTGACATCTATAGGATGAAGAGGATTGCATGGTTAATTATCCAACATAAATTGACCATATCTCCAGATAAGATTAAATTGTTCAATTCGAAGTAAAATTTGGCTTTAATTTTCACTTATTTGATTTTGGATTAATTCTTGTTCATGAGGCTTGTTGGAGTTATTATTTGAAGTTTGGTTTGATGATTTTGGACTTAAGCAAATTAATTGGAAGTTTTGACCCAACAATTTGGTGTTTTTTTAAAGTCTAATATTAGTGAAAGGAGGAGGGAAAAAAAAAGAAATGGAAAAGAAATGAAAAGGAAGAGGGCAAAAGGGGGAAAAAAGGGGAAAAATAAATAATTGGAGATTTTGGTTTTTTTTAAGGAAAAAAAAAAAAGAAAAGAAAACCAAAAAATCTCTTTTGTCTTCTTCTTCAACCTCTCCCTCTTCATGAATGGTAGCCACATAAACACATCCATCCTCTGTTTCTTCTTTCGGTCGGCCAACCCCTCAACGACATTGATGAGCAGATCAACAATAGCCAGTGAGCTGTCGTTGCCATATTGCGATGCAGAGTGGCTGACGTCCATCTAAAGGGGGGTCATTTAGAAAAGAATTTAGAGTCACCACCAACCATTAATAGGGTGTGGTTGGTCATCCATTTAAAAAAAAGGTCTACAAAAATAGAGTTTAGGTTTGGGGGTCTTTTGTGCGTAGGGAACGTTAGCACCCTACGACACCCATAATAAATGGTTACCAAATCTTGTTTATCTCATGTTATTATGATTAATTTTAATTAGGTCCTTTGAGTTTATAAGATTAAGAAAGCATGTTTTGTTGTTTTATTATTTATTATTTATTATTATTTTTAAATGCCTCAATTTGTCATATCTTAAACTTCAAGAGTAAAGCAAGTATTTGACCAAATTGAGTGGGGTTATTAGCCATCAATTAATGCAATATTGGAATTACAATCAATAAGAAAATTCTTCACCTCAAGAGTTTACGAAATTTGACACTTCTCAAATCCATCATAGGATTGCATTTATTTTAATCTTGTTTTATTTTTTTGTAATTTTAAAACTTTTGGTTGAAGGATTTTTCATGCACTTTGAGAGTAATATGAATTTATCTCAAGCACATTACTCAACCCATTTTAAAAGGTCAATTTTACGATAGAAAATATGTGGCTCTTATTATTATTATTATTATTTTAATGAAAATAACATTTTGAAAAGTATTTACTTTAGTTGCTAAGGCTTTAAAAAAGGTACTCTTGAAAAGTTTGTTGGATAAATTTTAGTTGGTTAAAAAAAAGGGAACTTAAGAAGTTCAATCTATTTGGTAAAAATAGCAATTATGTTAAAAGGTGTTTTTGGTGTTTCATAGAGTGTAAATTTTAAACGAAAAAACGAAATTATGTTGACAAACAAATTTGTTTATACAAAAGCAAAAAGTTTTTTAAAAAAAGTATACTCAAGATAGCTTTAATTTTGATAAATTTATACAATCATTTCTCTTTATGAAAAATCATTTTTTAGAAAAGAAATTAGTTTTATTTTGATTCAAGTGTGGTTATTGAGTAAACCTTTTTACTTTTTTTTTTTCACTTAATAAAAACTCAAGGATTTTTTTTATAAAAAAAAAATAGTTTTGTTCTGGATATAAACTTTCATTTTATCATTTTTTGTGATCATTTTTCTTATACTTTAAGTTCGGTAAAATATAATAGTTTGATTTCTTTTTTTTTTTGGTGAGGACTTTCAAGCATTTATGGAGCTCTACTTGATCACATTACAAACAAGCGACTTTCAATCGAAACACAAAAATCTTGGCAAAAAAAAAAAAAAAAAAAACAAAATAGAAGTTCTCATTCATCCAGCAACTTCAAATAGAGCATATAAAGAAAGTTAACAAAATAGAAGGTAATAGTGACTATGCATTTCAAGTTAGAGTACAATGGCCTAAATAGAAACCAACACATTTAATAAAAATAAAGAAAAAAATGAGAGAGAAAAAAAAGTATTATACCCCAACTCTTTTCAAAATCTCCTACTCATTGATTTTGCAAGACGATGGTAGTTTGGATCGACTATGGTGTGATGCCGAGAAAAATGGTAGAACCAAATGTAACTCTTTTTGTTGTTGTTGTTGTTGTTCTAATGTGAAAGGGAAAAAGACGTGAAAAAGATGAGGATCAATTTGGAAAAAAAAAGGTGGGAGAAGAAAAATGAAAAATGGTGGAGAAGAGAAAAAGAAACTCTTTCTTTAGAAAAATGTGTGGGAGAGAAAAGGGAGATGGAGATAAAAAAATGTTTCTTCAAGATAGAAAGTGCTCAAAATGTGGGAAAGAAAAAGTGAGGTCCCTTTCATGAAAAAAAAATAGTGGAGATCCATAAAAAAGATGCCTCTTCCCTCCTTTTTCAGAAAAAAGAAGAAGAAGAAGAAATGTGAAAAAGTGGGAGAGAAGGAAGAAGCGAAAGAGAGATTTTTGGGGAAGAGTGAGAGATTTCTTTTTTTTTTTGGGAAGAGAGGAGGTTTTGCATGAAAAGGAAGAGAGATATTTTTTCATTGAAAAGAGAGAGGGATTTGCGTGTGAATAGGAGAAGATGTGGGTTGTTTTTTTTTTTGTTTTGTTTTTTTTAAATTAAAAAAAAAACAAACCATAATAGCTTTGATATTTGTGAGAAAGGTTCTAGATTTTTAAATAAAGAGATGACAATTGTACTCTAATACTTTTTAATCATAATATGCATTTAAAGTTCTACTTATAGCCCAATGACATGCATGTTAGTTTTATTCTTAGAGGTCTTGTGACACGACCCTAGAAGTTCAGGCACGCTAACCATCAAATCACGAAAGACGAAACCATTGATGCTTGAAATTTTGACAACATAACGGCGTAAAATAAAAAAACTAAAAATTTACAGGACCCTAGATGAGACGAAAGCACTTCTAGATATATATGTACAACAGAAACAACCACTCAACATCCACCAGAACTATAACAAAAGTTGAGCCCTCAAAAATCAGGTACAACCATGAGCCCTTAAGGAACCTATTGTAGGACATCGAACATCCACAGTTTAAACACACGATAGGACCAAAATTTTCAACTTAAGTATAACACTAAAGAAAAGTAACCCTAGGAGTATCTCCATAGCCTTGTTAGATCGACACCTCCATCACCCTCCCTGCGCCCATGTACCAGCTGTGAAGACACAAAACAAAATAGTAAGGCTGAGTATAAATATACTCAGTAAGCAGCCTACCTATAGGTCCAAAGTTTAGCCTTACACAACGAACACAATAGCTAGCTAACCATCCATCTCCTCCCTTCCCTCAATCTCTCACTCTATCTTAGTGAGCCTTGCACCCAATGAGTGGAGCTTCAACTACCCCTAAACAAGCGCAACAAAGTGAAGGAATGCAACCCTCATGGCCAAAATGGTGGGGATTCGCCCCTGAGCTAGCATTACATAATGAAGAAATGCAACTGATTGAAACGTGGGGGCTTTAAGAAAATATTTGTAAATTAAAAACAAAGCTCCAGTTCAGTGCAAGTGCACACTGTCGATGCAAGTAATATAAAACTGGAAGTATTCCAGAGTATTGATCCCACAGGGAACGGATACAACAAAATTCAAGAGAATAAGCAATGACGTTTTCAAATTGCAATTGTGGGTAACCAGTGTAAAACAATAGGTGAGATGATTTTTTGGTTTTTGAAAAGAATAAATAAAAATGATAAAAGAAGGATTCAAATATGCTTTTGCTCTATTGAAAGAAATTGCGGCCTAATTGCAATTGCAATCCTTTGACTCAACACTTAAGCTTTGTAAACCAAATTCAACACCTATTCGACCTTCTATGAAGTATCTTTAGGAGACTAAGCAATTAAACCGATATTTCTATGGCTAATACGAACTTAGTTAATTTTGAAACACAATTCTTTTGGTTTTAAAGGTTTTGCCTTATGTCTAGGGTCAAAAACAAATTCCTATGTCTAGGCTATTTTCCTTTATTGCTTTTATGAAAACCCAATTTTTATCTAACCTTTTCAGTATTAGACTCAAATTGTTGTATACTAATCTAGGTGATCAATCTAAACTAGTAATGAAAATTTCAATCAATAAAAGCAAACAATGCTATAAGATTAAGCAAAGTTGCTCTTACATATTAGGCCTTTATTCATTTCTCTAGGGCATTCACATGCTTGAATCCCAAAGAAAGACTTAGCTCATAATTAAAAGAACGAAAAACAACGAATGAAAAGAATTAAAGTGCATAACTAAAATAGAAGCAATATGTGATAAAAATTTCAGAGTTAATAATAATTGAATAACAACTTAATAATAAGGAAAGAACAACTAAAATTCCATTAATCGAAATAAATTCATAAATTATTTAGTCTCGTAGACAAAAGGAAAAAAAAAAAAACAGTAGCTAAAAGCTTGAAATTACAGCAACAATTAAATTCCTAAAACTGAAGCAAATAAACAGAAAATAAATTCTAAGAACGGGAAGAACACAACCCCTTTTCCACTTCTTATTCAATCGACTCAACTCCACTTTTTTCAAAGGGAATTGAGCCTTCACTTCCTTCAATTTTCATTGAGGAAGGATTGAATTTCGAAGTTGAAAGGGGCTGGAAAACAGAAGAAAAACAGCAGCAAACAGAAATAAAAACAGCAGAAATTTTGACAGCGGAAAATCGTGGACAGCAGCAACTGTGGCCGAAAATGGCAGAAAACTTCTTTCTCCTCTTGAGGCTTCTTCTCCAATATATATAGATGAATGGGGCTAGGGTTTCCTTCTTGAATGAGGCACAATTATGGCTAAAATCTCAGCTAAAATCGTGGAGCCAATATCTCACAAAATTCCTAGATTTTAGGAGATTTGCAGATTTTCCTTTAATTTTCAGATCAATCAAAATTGCAATTGCAATGCAATTGCATTTCTATTGCATTCTTCAAATTCCTGCACAAAAACATCAAGTAAGTGTGTTTTCATTTTCTTTTGCTTTATTTTCTCCATTTACTTAATTTAAAAGGCTTCCAACAATAATTCAATTTAAACCAACTATTTGCTAGCCTTTTTATCTAATAACACACATAAAATAACAAGAATAACTAAGTATAAAAGCCAAATAATTCTCATAAATGGGAATTATTAGCCACCCTCATGCTCAACATAGTGGGGATTCGCCCCTAAACTAGGATAACATAACAAAGGAATGCAACCATTATGCTCGACATGGTGGGGATTCACCTTTAAGCTAGCACGAAACAATGAAAGAAAGCAACCCTCCTGCTAAATACAAAGAGAGAATTGCTATATAAGCCAACAAAGTGCAAAAAGGAAAGCAACCCTCTTGCCATGCACAACTCACAACATCCCTGGGAGCATGCTCAAAGGGGAGAGGGGAGAAGCGATGCTAGTCTAACGAATTCCTTATTTGCCACGTGCTTAGATCGTCAATGGTACACTACCACGCCTACTCCTTCGTCGGTCGTAAGCCTCACCCAAGAATCCACCTTAAGGATCCTAGGTACCACCAAAACCACGTCCCCAATAACACACACACCTAGGCAAGCACGATTCGAGTTAAGATACAAGTAGGACATCCATTAACCATGCATTCAACACATTCCGACAAAACAAGGGACCCCATAATCGGCAAGATACACTCCACATACATTTCTTACACACTCTACTTTAATAAAGAAGTCCAATACTAGCTACTTACTTTCCAGGCCCGCACTAGACTCTCCAACTTCTCCCTTTTCCTCAGAAGTTGCTAACCCTCCTAAAATAACATAAAACATACCATGTTGGGTGTTAACACATGATTTAACTCTATTTCCCTTCTCTTAAACCACACAAACGTCTCGCATTCAACTTTGAGTTCTTCTAAAGTTAAAGAATTACCTTAAGGAGCAAAAGAAAACTTACCAAGCATCCAAGCAACCCACGCTGCTCTCTAACCTTATACAAAAGCCTCCAACTACACCAAAATAGGCTAAAAAAAGTAACAATTACCTTTTCCTAGTTTGATGGGCCTCAAAGTTAATTTGCAATGGTTTTGAACCATAACGAACTTACCCAATAGCGACCTAAGTTGCCGATTCAACTCTCGAAATGCTTAAGACCCATATAATCAACCTCTACCCCTGTTAGGCAACCTGAATCGAGTTCAATAAGCTATAGGTCGATCCAAACAACACGTAAAACGTTGTTTAAATTGTGGATATCTAGCATCAACAAGATAATATTTACTTGCAACATGCATAGTAAAAAATGTTCAAAATGTTTATAAATCATGCAAAGCTTAATATTAAAATTTTAGAAACAAATCTTAGGTGTGGATAAGGAAAACTTATATAAGGTCATCATAAAGTTTCCATGAAGATACGTGTGTCATGAACAACACCTTTCCAACCAACCAAAGCAAAAGTGGAAACACATATTAAAATCACATATGATCCTAACATTTTGGATAGTAATACCTTTTTTACCAATATATGACATTTACTATCTTGAGAAGCAACAACCAGTATATGGGTGCCATCAATTGCTCCTATACAATTTTTAAACTAGGGCCAGTATCGTTCATCAATTTTAATTTTACTTGGACTTGGTCTAAATTGTGGACCACTTGGCTTGATGATGTCCATAGCTAGACAACAAACATCATCTAATACCAAACTAAACCATCTAGAAACAGTTTCACCTAAGTGTTGAAACATTTCTTGAATCTTTCTATTAGTTAACTAATGCCCGAGTGTGATAAGAAACATGTGGCTAAATCCTCTTACTACCTAAACTACTTTTGAGGTCATTATGTTGATTCTTTGACAACATATCTTTTGAAACAACTCACAACCATTGTACTTCCAACTTCTACTAAATGGTTAAATTCTTCAGTGTCATTATCGTCTGAAGAGTTATTTGTATCGTCATTATGACTCCTATAAGACGACATCTCTGTTAACAAAAAAGAAAAAATAAATAAAGAAACACATAACCATAAACTTTACTAATGCAATTATATAATATGACATATGTACTCAAAAATATAGTAACAATAATTCAAACAACTAAACAACAAATGAAAAGTCTTGATTAGTACTAAGAAAGTTTATATCTAAACCACCTCATTAATCAAAGTTCCCATGAAGAAAAAAACCTACAAATCTACTAGCTAAGATCAATACAATGTCAATTTTTTTTTTTTTGCTTAAGCCAATCAATTTTTTTTCTCAGGTTTTTGTATCGCAACAAATATTTCTCTATTTTCTCTTATAGTAAAAATTTAAGTAGCTTTCATATACAACTTGTCATCTTCCATAATTCCAGGCAAGCTCATTAAAGTATCCAATACTTCAGGAATATTGCATATCGGTAAATCTCTTCTTCTATATTCAATGATATCACAAAGGTAATCTAATTTGTCAGACATCTTAGAAGATCCAACTCTTAAACTAACTAGCAAGAAACACGTGGAATCTTGTAGTTTTAATTTAAAGTAAAAAAAGGGTAATGCTTTTTAAATTTATAAATTTTATTGTTGAAGATTATTCTAGAACATTATAAAGAATATATGTGCAACACACTCTTGATTTTGAAGAAATGGTATTAATGAGTCAATGACATTATTCACTCGAACATAAAACTTAAAAAAAAAAAAACATAACTATAAATTGTACTCATGAATTTTGGAAATATAATATATTATTTTGTAAAAGTATATTCTTAAAAAACAAATAAAATTTGATCGAACAAAAAAACAAAGAATATTATAAGAAAATAAAATAAAAGGCAAAATACCTTTTTGGTCCCTAAGTTTTGCGTTTGGTTCCACTTTGGTCCATGAGTTTTCAAACTTAACAAATTTACCCATGAGGTTTACATTTGGTAGCACTCTTTGTCCATCTGTCAGCTTTTCTATTAATTTCTAACGGGAAGCTAAGGTGGCACTTATTTTTTATTAAAAAAATATTTTTTCTAATTTTTTAATTATTAAACTAAAAAAAAACATTTTTCTTATTTATTTATTTTTAATCTCTTTTCTTTCTCTATCCTCTTCCTCATGAATCCACATTCTTCCTTCCTTCATCTTTCTTATTCATCTTTCTTTCATTTTCCTTCATCCTTTGAACACCACCTTCATTGCCGACCACCATCTGCTGACAGCAGTTTGTTGCCACCGTCGTTGCCACTTCTTTTTGTTTTTCTTTTTCATTTTTTCTTTTTCTTTCATTTTCTCCTCTTCTTCTTCATCACCTTCCTTCTTCTTCTTTCCCTTATTATTTCTCTTAGCAGCTGTCGACAACCATTTACGAAGAGAAGGAGTTCAGGGTGAAACGAAAAATGAAGGGCCTTCGTTTGCAGATCTAAAACGAAAATGAAGGACCTTCGTTTTCAGATCTGAAACAAAAATGAGGTCCTTCATTTTCAGATGTGCAATGAAACCTCTTCTAAAATGAAACCCACACCTCGTATAATTGCATAAATCGAGACCCACAACCCGTATAACTGCTGATATTGAGACCCACTAAACCTCTGAACATGAGACCCATGACTTCTAAATTGAGCAACCTACTGGCAATAATAACCTCTAAACCAAACCCACCACAAAACTGATCACCTACGGCAAATAAGAACTCCATTGGCGTTTCAATCTCAAAATTGAGACTCACATATGCTCTGGTTTTGTTGTTCTCTGTTTCTGTGAATGCATGCGTGTCTCTCACTGTGCAAATCGAAAAACAGCCCTCAACTCAAAAGATGATGGTTTC
This sequence comes from Trichosanthes truncata, assembly GCA_033996785.1. Lineage (NCBI taxonomy): Eukaryota > Viridiplantae > Streptophyta > Magnoliopsida > Cucurbitales > Cucurbitaceae > Trichosanthes > Trichosanthes truncata. Next base: position 25,624,950 of record JAWPNB010000004.1, on the reverse strand, counting down.
TTACCTTCGTTCCAGATCTGGAACTTTCTCTCCTTCCTCTTCTTTGTAAAAAAAAAAAAAAAAAAACAGGAAGATGAAGATGAGGAAGAGGAGGAAGAATAAGAAGAAGAAGAAGAAGATAAAAAGGAAGAAGAAAGAAAGAAAACACAAAAGAAAAAGAAATTATAGTCGCGGCGGCAATGACGGCCGACGGTGACCGACGGCAGCAGCGGTGGTGGTCGACGGGTTATGGTTGAGAAAGAAGAGGAAAGAAGATGAAGAGGGAGGAGAGAGAAGAGGAAAGAAGGAAGAAAGAGAAGATTAAAAAAAGAATTAAAAAATATATATATGTTTGTTAATTTAATATATTTTTATTTTACAAAATTTTAAAAATATATTTTTTTAATAAAAAAAATGACATGTCAGCTTCCTTAGCTACAGTGACGAAAAATTGGACAGAGGGACCAAAATGAAACCAAATGTAAACCTCAGAGGTAAATTTGTTGAGTCTGAAAACTCAGGGACCAAAATGGAACCAAACACAATACTGAGGGACCAAAAATGTATTTTTCCCTAAAATAAAATAAGCAATATATATTATAATTCTTGGCCTACAATATTCCATATTATGTCTATTCTAAGCCCACATAAGACCCATTGATATTAATTAAAAAAAGGTACACATTTTTTAATTTTATTGTTCATACCCTAGATCTATTTTCTTCCCTTATTTCTCTTCCTTTCTTTCAACCATTTCCCGCCTTCTTTTTTTTTTTTTTTGTTAATTTCTCTTCCTATCTACTCTCTACCTCTTACTCGCGGCCATAATAGAGCTTATGCACTGCGACTTTACCTTCTCATGTATTATTATAGACCATAGAACGCTTATGAATTCCGTTTGCAAGTCCTTTGAAGAATTCATAACTACCATCTTTTCATGTAAGGTAATAATATCGTCCTTAATGGTGGGTTCTTTTCCTTCCCTAACTCTTAAAATAAAATCTACAAATGTTGTATTATTCAATGCTCTCATATTTTGTGTGAGTTGAAATATGTACATTTTATCCTAAAGATATGATTTTCTCAAGCTAACTACAACTATTTGTTGTCTTGTTCCTTTTGGAAGCACCGTAGTATCTACGAAAGTCTCCTCCAAAGATGATCACTTTTCTTCCAAATAGGTGAGGATAATCCATTACGTCTCTGAGAGCTAAATCCTAGATTGTTACTTTTGCCTTTCTAATTAATTCAGCTCTTGCACTCTATTTTGATATATTGCACATTGTTATTTCATTTAACTACGTGTTTGCATGTGGTTTTTGAAATTGAAATATATAAGTTTATTATATATAGAAGTTGTCTTCATTAGTGCTAATAAATCTTTTGTATTTTTCATTAAGAGAAATAATATTTTCATATTTCTAATGATTCACATACATAAACAGACTTTTATAATTGTGAGGATTTTTCTTTTAGGTGAACTTTTACTAATTAAATTAAAATGTGTGTTATTTAAATAGTACAAATTAAAAAGAAGTAAATAAAAAAATCAACCAAATTTATCTACCAAACCCCAATAATTCAACCAATTTTATGAAATAAAGTAAAATAAAAATAAATGAAAGAAAGAGGAAATCCTAATATCCACCTACCTTTCATTTTCTAATCCACCTCATGCATTGTACATGTTTTATAAAGTTTAAAACATAACTTAATTACAAAAATTAACAAATAAATTATATATATAGAATTATGATAAGGCTTTGTTGTCTAAATAAAGTATGATTATTCAGCCAAAAGTTGGCTTTTAATACATGGGGTTTCCTCTCTCTTTCTTTTTCTTTTTCTCTCTCTAAAAATTTGTCAACATCAATCCAACCATATTAATGTATTGAATATTTAAAAAAGTAAAAAAAAAAAGAAGAAAGATGTGAAATATTAAAACTAATCACGTGATGTCTAGTGTGTTGTCAAATCAACCTTACACATGCCCTATCACTCATCAATAGACACTATTTCCTCAATTGTACTCTTTTGTTTGCTAAGAAGAAACTCAATTACTCTCTTTCATTTTAGACCAAAATGCAATCGAATAAACAAAGTATAGAAAGGAAAAGATGAATGCTTACCAAAAATAGAGAGCAAAATCAGAGGAAGAAGATGAACACAATGTTTAAAGTGGTTCGACAAGGAGCCTATGTCCACTATAACAAGAGATTAGCCATGGGAGTTTTATTGATCTTCTTCAAGAATGGGTTTTCTATAAAGAAAGGTACACAACACATTCATTCTTGTTTTTCTCTCTTCTTTTTACACTATGATACACAACTTCATGAAATAGCTTTTAAGTAAACAAAAAGCTAACAAACTTTCTTCTGCTTTTTTTGTTGAGGTGAATAATTGCATGGAACAAGCGTGAACTTATTATGAGAGATAATTTTCAATTCCCCTTTTAAGAAAAGAAATATTCAAATTCATTTCACTTTCTCTCCTACCAAACACGACATGCAAAATGAAAATTTCAAAAAATTTTCAATCGTTCCAACAGTCTCCCTTTCTCAACTCCTTCGCTCTCAGACGATGTCCTCTGCCAACGTTCCAAGTTGGAATAAGGCTCTAAAGCGTTGCCAGCTTTGCCAATATGTCTGAGGAGCATGCATTTTTGCCTTTTTTGTGGATTCTTCAAGCTTTGAGGATATGAGAACTGTACATACACTTGCTCGCCTTCACCACCACATAGTGTCCTAAGTTCCCTATATTCCATTTTCACCATTTCCATATAGCTGACGATGTGTGCCCATCCAACTCTCCCTCGAAGCGGCATCCAGAAGTCTACTTTTTCCATTTGGTCCATCCATATGAAAACGGGTAGGATTTGGGTCGGGGGTAAGGGTCGTGAGCTTGGGATTTGATACCAAGAGATAGAGTAGAGGGTGGCAGGTTATCCCCTGCTTAGGGTTCAGGAATAGCAGGAGAAAGCTTGGATGGCATTCCTTTTTATATAGACTGGATTTCAAGCGATGGTGGATTCGGAGTGGAGCCGGTTGAGGGAACAAAGGACTGAGAGTCCATTGCCTTGAATCGAGTGGAGAGGAACGAAAGAAAGGGGTTTCCATAGCAGGGCTCACCCGCCTTAGTTGCTCCCACTGGAGGGTTCAGAGAGGCATTTGATCCATGAGCCTTTTTGCTGGTACTTCATTTCGAGGGTCATATGCAGCTACAACATGTTCTGGTGCTTTTGAGCCTGGAGTGCATTGCCTTGAGGCAGAGGGGTGGTTGAGATAAGCTTCACTCATTAGTTGATAGCTTTGATTCAGTGAGTGAAGGTTGAGGGGGAAAGATCTGCTTTGCTAGAAGATGGAGATATGGGCTAAAGCACTAGAATCTAGATATGGACTTGAAGAGCGAGAAGTAGTTGCTCTTTCATTCGTTCCTGATGCCTTTGTTTGTATAGGGTTACCTCCCTTTGCTCCTGGTCCAAGGGAGAGGAATGGGAAATACGTAGTTGGGATATTATGCCGGGGGTCGAATCCAAGGCTTTAGATATGCCTAGTTGGAGCTTCCTCCAACTCGGACGTTGGTCGAGCATGTTGGATGTTCCTATCCAGTAGCGGTTGTCAACGAAAGGGCTTTTGTCTAGCTTGTGTTCGAGTTCCTGGGTGGTCATAGAGAAGGAATATGGGTAACATCAGGCTAGGAGAGGGCTATTAAAAGACCTAACATATTGTTTCCTAGATAAGAATCCTATAGAGACGGCTAATCGGGGGGTAGATCTGAACGAGAAGGCTGATGCGGTATAAGAAGGCTAGGTGGAACGAGTAGAGAGGGTTTCTGCTTAGCTATTCAATTTGGGTTGTCTAAGAGTAGAGAGGGCTAGAGAAGGCTATTGATATTCCTTGGAAGGTGGTCGAGCAAAGAAGTGAAATCATCTTTTGTAGTGAGCCGTAAGAAGAATGTTTGGCTGATAAATAACTCACTTCGTTTTATGAACCCTCAGTCACTACGAATGCCCCCAATCAGTGCAATGTGATGTGTCTATTTATCGAGATCTTGACTCAAAATGGGAACTGGTTTGAAAAAGGATCTTAGAGTGTGACGGGTTGGGTCAGGAGGGTCTACCCTTGTTCAATATCAAAATTCAATTCAATCTCCCTTTAATTGAATGAAAAAGACGATGGGTTTTTTTCCTTGGAAATGAAACTTTTTTTTTTAAATACTTGGAACTAAAACTTCTCGGTTAAACGAACCAATTCCAAATTCATATGAATAGTTCTTCGAATAATGAAATTTAATTAATCCTCCATATCAATGTTATTTAAAATGTTTAGGGTAATATAGACATATGTGAAAAAGTGGAGGGCAATCAAGGAACACAAGTTTCTCCCTTATAGCTACTTTTATCTATAGTAGAGATTTGTTTCCTCTTTTTCTCTATCCCTTGAGTATAAGTTTCATTAGTATCAACATCATTAACAGTACTTTCGACAGCGTTAAACTCATTCTCGTCAACCTCTGTCTCTCCTATTATATCATCAATATAACCTTCAACCTTATCACTTGCAGCCTTAAATACAAAACCTTGAGATGGGGCCATGCTCTTTCTCCAGGTACTGCAACATCTTTGAAAAGAATGTCTAATTGCTCCACATTCTGTAACCCTTTTGCATGATATTTCGTTGCCTAAAAAACAACCTATAAAATAATAATAATAGTATTTTCATTACACTATTGACTCTACCATTAACTAGTTGCATTGAAATTTTGAAAAAAATTCAAAGATAATCACTCTAAATGGCCATCCCACCATTTACTAGTTGCATCAATTGCTTATCTTAAATGGTCCCATCCTAATCCTATTGCAACTCCAACCAAATTATTCTAAAATTGCCAATCTTTCTTGAGTGATGTCCATTTGTTCTTAAGCTATTTGTATCCATAATTTCTTCCAATCTTTTCATTGAAGTTCTTAATAACATTCCTCCATCAAATTTGACTAAATGACAATTAGGTCTGTTCCCATTTCAAGTCTCAACAACACACACTTGTTCTTGAATTAAGAATAACATCATCCCAAATAGTCGTTGTTAGCTTCTTATTTCATCTGTAAGAGTTATATCCTTAGACATTCTAAAAAGAAAAGGATAGAAAAAAACATTTAATTAGTTTTGAATGGTTAAATCAAATAAATATGTACTAAAATATAGACAAATTATAAGTGATCACTACATCGAGGACATACGATTGAAGGAAAAGACATTCTCAGGAATTTATGACAAAGTAACTTTAGCAATTTATGACTATGAATATGATTTTGAAAGGGAAGGCCTACTGTACAACAAAAGTTGAAAAATATCTCTCAGTTGCTTAAAGTTTTTCATAATGTAGTGTATCTTATACTTCCTCCATATGCAACAGGAGTATCCATATCTAAAGTTATTGTTGGAATTTATGCATTAAAGCCTTGTAATTAATGATTTATTATTTAATAAATAGTAATAATTTTGATTATTTTATTTGCAATATAACATTATCCATTATATGAAAAATCCAGAGTTATTAGTGTAATTTCAAATAGTATGTGGTTGATATATAAGAGGATTATGTTCAAGAAATAAACTAAGGTGGTGTTTGGATTGAGGTACTCCCCCAACTCCTTGTTTGGCCCCAGTATAATTTAACTTCAATTGTGGGCCCCACAAACTTATTAACTCCCCTTCAACTCCCTATTGTGGGTTCTATAAACTTATTAACTCTCTTTCAACTCTCCCATTGTGGACCCACAAGTTCCTTATCTCTTTTTTTTTCACCTCACCTCACACCTACCTCTCTCTCTCTCTCCTTTTTTTTTGCATAATTTTTTTTTAATTTCATAATTTGCAAATTTTTCTTTATTTTTTTAATATAATTTTTCTCATCATTATTCCTAATTAATAATTAAATATAAATAATTATTAACATTTTTTTATTTTATCCTATAATTTTAATAAATTTTTAGAGTACTGCATAACAATATTTTTCATTGATAAAAATCTCCATATCTCACTTCCTTCACATGTCGTCTACAATTTTTTTTTTTAAAGTTTAAACTAAAATTACTTATAACAAATAACAATCTTATCTTGTTTAAGCTTATTTTTTTATTAATAGCTCAAAAATATATATAATTTTATGATTTGAAGATAAGAAAAAAATATTTTAAACTAACCCGTATTATAATTTAAGAAATTAGTATTTAAAAAGATTAATGTATTAAAAAAATTGATATTCAAATTAATCATATTCAAAGTAAAAAGATAAACGATTTCTCTTTCCAAACTTACTAAAATAAAAATATTACAATAAATAACATAAATATATAGTATTTTGAACAAAAGTATGATATTCATTTTGAATGGTATTAAAAAATATATATTCATTACGACTTAATTATTTTAAAATAGCATAAATATTTGATGTTTTGTTTTTAACTTAGTTATTTTAAAACTTCAAAGAATATATATTATTTTTATATTAATCAAACTTTAGATAATTTATTACACTGATTAGTAATCTTAAATTATGCAAAAAGAAAAAAAAAATTATAACTTTTATTAAGTTTGGAAAACAAATCTTAAATTTAAAATTTAAAATTGACGAAAATAAGTCTTTAACAAAATGTAAAATATTCATAAAATAATATAATTTAAAATCTCAATTTTAAGATTGACAGGAACAAATCTATATTATTTCTAGAATTGAGAGAATACAAACATAAAAATTTTGAAGTTTATTTGGATCACTTTAAATTAATGGATTGAAATATTTCCAAATCACATGTAATATTTAAAAAATTATTGCAAGACTTTCTTTTATTTGAAAACTATCCTAGGCAAATGAATAATTAATGTGAGAGATATTGAAAAAAGAATATGTGGTATTTTGTTCAAAATTATTTTTTTCTTTAAAGAAATTTGTAAAATACACATAAATTAATAAAAACAAAAAATCTCAATCTCAGAATTCATGGAACAAATCCTTCATAATGAAATTGTAAAAAATTGTAGAAAAAACTGTATAAAAAAAAAAAACAACAGCTAAAATCAACTCAAACTTCATAACTCCAGACTAAACAACTCAATACCCCAAACACAGACTTCCTAACTCTAAACTAAACAACTCTGCACCCCAAACAAAGACTTTCTAAACAGCCCCTAAGGCCCCATTTGGTTCATGGTAATAATGGATGAGAATGAGGATGAGTTTGTAATCCACTTGTTTGGTACAAGTTATTCAATCTTGGGAATGAGAATAACTTATTCCCATGTATTTCATATACCCATCAACATGGGTTTTCTATACCCTTCCAAATTGGTGGGTTTTTCTCCATTTCCCAAGGACTCATCTCTCTCTTTTAACTTTTTCTTCATTCCCCCTCTCTCTCCCTCTCTCTCCTCTTTATTACATTTCTTTATTCTCTCTCCTCTTTAATACATGTTTTTATTATTTATGTATTATTTTATTTTATATTATTAAAGTTAATTAATATATGTAATTTAAATCTATAATCAATAAAATTACATTAAAATTTTAATTAATTGATTTAAATACATACTTATTTTTTTAACATCCCAATTTAGTAAATTAATTTATTTAAATAAATATTTATTTTTTTAATAAAATGCAATGAATTGATGCAATACATTAGTAATTAAAACTATCAAATCATTAATTAATAATATATTTAATTAATTAATGATAATCATTATTAATTTAGTATGATATTATTTTTAATAATTATAAGTAATTACACTTGAATAAATATAATCCATTGATTTTTAATTATAAATTTTTAGAAAAATTATATTTATTTTTTGAATTAATTGTGATTTCTTTTATTAATTAGTGCACCATAATTATATAAAAAAATTTAAATTCATAAAACAAATGCTGACATCACTTATTATTATAAAAATCTGATAGCATTCCCATGTAGAACCAAACACAATCATCTTTGATTCCCAGGCATCTTATTCCCAGACATCTTATTCCCAGGTATCTTATTCCCATGGGCATCCAGTAAAACCTTAAACCAAACGACCCCTAAAGGGTCTATAGTATATGGATAAGGCTGGGTGCCTGTAATGCCCCGCGTTATAAATTAGCCTATTTTAGAAGTGATTAGGCTTAGACGTTAGTTACAATTCTAATTTGAAAAATTAGAATTTGAAGTTAATCTCTATGTTCGATAAATTAAGTTTCCATAATTTTGGAGAAAGAGATTTTTTAATTAAATCTTTAATTCCAAGGTTCGAGAATTTAATTTTAGATCTTATTTTCAAGTTCAAAAGGAACCCAAATCCTCTATTGAGTAGATTTCAACCCAAATCTTTTAGGTTCTTTCTTTGGAGTTTTATTTTTGGTAAATAGTAGAATTTTGGAAATTAGGAGATTATAAATTTTTCCTCTCCTCTTTTTGTTTAGGGATTTTATTTATTTAGAGAATTAGAGAAACTAGACAAAAAAGAGGGTAAAGTAAACCCTAGCCCAAAAATTATCTTTTTATTCTCTCTCCCCCATCTCCCTTTTCGTGAGACACCAGCCACCATCCCCCTTCTTCGACTTCTTCAACGTCGGCAACACCCGTCTTCGGCGAAGCACCCATTTTTCCTCTCCCACGCCTCGAACCCAACCTTCAACAGCCGCGAGCAGTGGAAAATGGGGGTGGAACTTGCAAATCCGGGCGTCGTGGCTGACCGTTCGCGGATTTACTGCACTTTGGAGCGTTTTCTGAAAAATTCAAGCTGTTCCGCGCGTTTTCTCTCCAATTTGACAAGGTTTGTCGCATATCCATGCCCAATCGACGTTATTTTTGGATTACCCATACCCTAAGTACCTTTGATTTGTAATTTTATCTTGTTTGGACTCAAAGCAACCCACATTTGAAGCAGTTTACTATCAAAAACGGGATTTACAGCAGACTCACTCGAACTCCTTGTTTGACGAGGTTTGTCTCTCACCCATGCTTAATCGACGTTATTTTTGGATTACCCATACCTAACTACCTTTGATTTGTAATTTTATTTTGTTTGGACTTAAAACAACCCACATTTGAAGCAGTTTACTGTCAAAAACGGGATTTACAGCAGACTCACTCGAATTCCTTATTGTTTGACGAGGTTTGTCTCTCACCCATGCTTAATCGACTTTAGTTTTGGATTACCCATGCCTTAAGCATCTCTTATTTGCGATTTTAGCTTGTTTGGACTCCGAATGGTCCACATTCAAAGCCATTTACTTTCAAAAAACGGGATTTACAGTAGAGTTTCAGTCAGTTTGGCACTGTTGGGTAAGTTTTATCATGTTATGGACTTTTCACAAATCACTTTAAGTGTTATGGCTTAGGTCCTAACATGTAGGAACCTTGCGTTGCAGATTTAAGTTGATTCGAACACTCTCGAACACCAACCAACAGTAATTCGAGCTCGTTTGGAGTAGTTCAGTAAGTTCCAATAAGTTTCAGCAAGTCTTTAAATCATTCAAACTAAAATAAGATGCGTTAGATTAATTTCTAATTCTTGTAAACTTGTGTCCGTAGATTGGGCTCAAAGTTCTCTTTAGGAATACCTTGGAATATCCTAGGAACGTTGTAAGTAGAATTCTACCGGTTGGGTTTTGATTGTTGTTTGTTAGCATGTTGTGTGTTCTAATTGCTTACTTATGAATATCTTATTGGTAACCTTATGTCGTGATGTTCCCCTTATGATAAACATCTTACCATGTTGAGTTCGATTAATCTAGCGATGCATAATGAGTCATTGGCATTGGTTGCGAAAGCATGTTATGGTTGTTGTGTAGTTTGGCATAATCATGAACTAAAAGCATGATTCATGTATTCTAGTAAGAATGAGTGAGGTTAGGGAACCTTGTATGAGATAAAAGAAAATGGAGTGAATACTAGTGTGCCTCGAGTAAAAATGGTCGAGGGGTAGTATGTCACCGTTGAGTTCAGAGAAACATCGAGGCCTTGAGTAAAAATGGTCAAGGGTGGAATGTGGTTAAGTCATCGTTTGCCTTGGGTAAAAATGGTCAAGGGAGCGATGCACAGTTTGAGGCCTTGGGTGAAAATGGTCAAGGGTCGAACGCTGAGCACCGTAGAGAGTCGTTGAGGCCCTGGGTAAAAATGGTCAGGGGTCGGCGTGTCTCAAAAGGGTTAGTCTCAGGTAGCTTGTGAGGGCTAAACATGAGTGGTTTAAGTGACTCGGTGACGTTTGAGTGAGTATGACGAGCTTGGGTAGTGATTCCATATGTATGAGATAAACAAGGTACATTTGTGAGTTTAACCCAGTGACTTAAGCATGTTGCATGTAATGTTTGTGTGAGTTGTATGTCTAGCTTGTGAAAGAAAGCATGATATTTGTAAGCATGTATTTTTGCTTGTATGTTGATTGATGGCCCTTCAGGTGTGAGCTACTTACCAGTACGTGTTATGTACTGACTCACTACCAGGTTTTGCAGGTGATGACGTATGCTACGACCTTGGTGATGCTGAAGAGGAGGCATGAGAGGAGAAAGATCATAGTTGGATATTTATCCTTAAAGTAGTCGTCTCATTGCGTTTAGTGCAATTGAAGTATAGTTATAATTATCTTAAGATTATGATTTCAGTATTGTTGTTCTTTTCCTCTTTGGAATGGACTATTAAACTTTTAGATAGTTTGAAACATAGGTTGTGAGACTTACTTTATGAGGTTGGAGAGTTATTGGTGGGTTACATTTCTCTCAGTAGAGTTGAGTTTTTTTTTTTTTTTTTGGTAATTTACTTTTGCGACAGAACTTGTAATAAGATTGTTAGGTTTCCTTGTTTTCTTCTTGATTAAACATTTTTGCATTGTATTGGAGAAGACTTAGGAAGTTTTGTTGATTTCGATTCGAGTTCTCGAGGGATCCTGAACTTTTAGTAGTTATCTGATTGGAGTTTGGGATGACTATCTGGTTATCTGGTTATGGAAGTGTGAATTCTTGTCTAACAGGTACTAGAAAATTTTTGGGTAAATCATAGTTACGTCGTTATGCTGCCGAAATTCCTGTAGCTTAATGGTTATAAGTTTAGTAATGTCCCCTATCTTAGTTTAAGTTTTGGGGTCGTTATAGTGCCTTACCTGGGAATACTATTGATGCGACTTACTTTGTAATTGTTACAAATGATTTGATTCAAATTGTTCATGTGGAGGCATGTGAGCGGTGATATCTTATACAATAAGTTCGTATAAGACTGGACCATGAAATATTTAATCTCTCTTTATAAATCCGTTAATTGAGAAGATTAATATTTCACAGGATTATCATATGAGACTCGATCTTAATCCTGAGTAAGTTATGAACTCCTGCCTTTGATTTGCATGAATGAGACTGGCTTTTGTAGCTGACTCAATAAGCCTACCATTTTGGAGACTTACCAAATAGGGAGATGAGAACATAATCTCGCAAGATGGAATTCACTCCTTCCCATATAAGGTAAGTAGATGAGTAGTTCTCTTAAATGCTGATTTCGAAACTTGAATAATGGGGCCCACCCTCTCACTGGCCAGAGAGAGACTTAGTTTATGATTGAATCGTAAACAAATTTTTCATTAGAGGATCAGTGGTACATAAGGTTTAAGATGCATTACAACGGTAAAAAGGACTTTTGACCAAATTGTAATTACAAACAACTCGTGAAGGATTGACTTGCATGTAGTGGTTATATCCATGAACACAACTTGTCTTACAGTGCATAAGAGTGCAACTCTAGGTCTATAGTGGAGTGACCTAGAGTTAATGAATGAAAGTTAATTGATTAAAAAGTTTAATTAATTAATTTTGTATCATTGGAGCTTATAATCTGTAGGTCCACAAAGTTCTCTTCTAGCTCATAGTAACATTAAGGATCAGTTTAGTTGAAAGAAAATTTTGAAATGTTCAAATTAATATTTAATTTGAAGTGTTCAAATTAATTGGAACGCCCCGCGTTATAAAATTAGCCTATTTTAGAAGTAATTAGGCTTAGTCGTTAGTTACAATTCTAATTTGGAAAATTAGAATTTGAAGTTAATCTCTAAGTTCGATAAATTAAGTTTTCAGAATTTTGGGAAAAGAGATTTTTAATTAAATATTTAATTCCAAGGTTTAAGAATTCAATTTTTAGAATTTATTCCCAAGTTTAAAAAAAAAAACGAAAATCCTTTTTGATTGTAGCGCATTAGACTAAAAATTAGCACTGCACAACACCGCTTAGTGAAAATGCATAGAATTGCCTGGTTCTTGTGCTCGCATCTTATTAGTTACCATTCATTGTAGGGAAGGCGATGAGGCGCTACAACATGATGATACAACTAAGCAGCGAGGCATTGGTACTTGGAGGAGACCAAAAGGATTTGCGCATACTACCCGTGTCAGAAAGGACAGATGGTGGATCAGAAATCGTATTGTGTGCAGGATCAAGGCTGACAGAAAAGTAGAATGGCAGAGGAGGGGACCGTGTAAGTCGTATCGCCTTGAGAATGGAAATGGGCGTGTGAAGTAATATGCTCACCCACGACTGTTGCTTATATAAGGATACCATCTTCTTCATAAGGGAGAGGAGGGATAGAGGAAGGAGAAGGAACAGAAAGAAAGGAGGGAACGAGAAAAATAAGGAGAGAAGGCTGGCAGACGAATCATCATCGGGAAAAATGCCATAGCCTCCGTCGAAGCTTAAGGAAGAGGAAGTGACAACCCTCTAAGTGTGATGCGGTAGGAACCAACAATCATTGCAACATTGCTTTTTTCCCCATAATTTCGGTGTAGAGTTGTTTTATTTAATGTCTAATTATTGTAATTTAATGTTTTTCATTATGGTTCGTAGGAGCTAATTTTCCCATCAAGACTTGGCCCGAAGGCCCTTTTGTTGACCTTACCTTAACAATGTCTTAATACTCGTAAAGTAGAAGTTTAACTCCAACCTTCTTCTCAAGTGTGTTTGTTGAAATTGCTTGAATTTCGTTTGGCTAACCAAGTTCGGGTAGTAGCATGTTTTAGGCACCAGGAGGGTCAAAGCATGTGGAAAGAACTTGAGAAGAACAAGGGTAACACTCAGTTACCAGATTGATTTAGGGATATTTCAATCTCTTGCAAGAGGTAGAATGGGGCAATAGTTATTGAGCAATAGTTGTACAGCGTGGGTCATAATAGTTTTTTATGAATTAAATTGAAAGCAATTCCTAACAATCAAATTTTGTGTCAATTTGATGAATTAAATTGTTATTTCGCAGCGGGACCAAAATAGTTTTTGAAACAAACAAACAAACAAATGCTGTGACAAACAAAATGTTGTGTGTGTCACCTAGAAATATGAACACTTAGCTTTAGAAGTGTGTGTTGAATGAGAAATTTTGGTCAATCTCAAATTGCTACATCATTATTTATGCATTAATGACAAAATTATAAATTATTAAATTTGGAACAAATCATAAATTGTCATGTGTCCCAAATTTAATTTGAAGACAAAAGTTGGAAAATCTTAAATTTTTAGGTCACATGTCTTCATTATGATCCTTTGATCAAATAATTAAATTTAGTTTGGCAAATTAGGTCATATGGTATTTGGGTCAAAATTAAACAAAGCCCAAAGGGATAGACCCTAATCCAACAAAGTCTAAGCCCAAAGAGTTAGACCCAGAATTAAAAAAGGCAAAGTCTAATGATTATAAATAGAAGAACTCTCCTTCATTTGAACGGATCATAAGTTGAAAATCTCAAAAGAAAAACCTAGAGAGAATTCAGAAACAAAGAGATTAGAAGACTCTCAAGCTCTTGAAGATCGAACACTCTAGAAATACCAAAATACTTCAAAGGTTAGAAGACTTCACAGTTTGAAGACTCAATCTCGGGAATTAAGGGTGATTAAACAACACCGAAAAACTGATCCGACTGATCAAAACCAACAAAACCGATGCACGGCCAGAAGCTGCATCTTGAGAAGACCAAAACTTTTTTTTGTCAGGTTTACATCAGATATCTATAAAAAAATTATTTATTTATATATATAATATATATTTAAATTTTTTTGTTAGGTTTATGCAATGATAGCGCCTCGTGTTATGTTACATAACTTACATGTTATATTAATATTTTATATATTGTATATTTTATTAAAAAACATTATAAAAAATATTTATTTATTCTTTTTACCTTTTCTTTTCACAACTTCTTTCTCCCTCAGTTCTAATTTCTCTCTTCATTTCTGATTTCTCTCTTTTTCGATTCTTTTTTCTCTCATTTCTATTCATTTTCTTCTCTGCATTCTTTTTTCAATAGCAATAACAAGAAGAAGATGTGAGACGAATCTCCTTTTTTTTTTTTCCTCCAGTTCTTCTCTCTATCTCTTCTTTTTTTCTTTCAAATTTTTCGTTCTTAGTTCTTCGAAATCACAAAATTGACCAAAACTGATCTACTTTTGGTTTGGTTGGCGTCACTAACCCTTCTAAGACCAACAACCATCGACCGATCAGAACCGCAAGGTCGATTTTTGGCGTCGATTTGTGTCCAAAACTGACGCTGACCGACTGATTCTCACCCCTATCGGGAAAAAGCTGCAAAACCCTCGAGATAAATTTATCTTCAAGAACAAGCTGTAAAGCCCTCGAGACAAATTCACCTTCGAGAACAAGCTGCAAAACTCTTGAGACAAATTTACATTGCAGAACAAGCCATAAAGCCTTTAAACAAATTTACACTTGAGAGAGAGAAAGAATCAGAGGATCAAACATTAGAAATTGTACTACACCCAGACAAATCAATACAAACACAAATTCAATTACACGAATTAAATTTCTATTTTGAAATCTCATGTGAAAAAATTGGCATGCTCAGTGGGACAATCTCTAGCTCTCATCTCTTTCTCTCATTTCAACACACAAGTAAGTAATGTCATTCAAGACTTCTTTAATGAATGTTGTCTTAAGAAGATCTTACACGATTTTTATTGCCCATAGCTACTCTAATAAACTCATGCTACAAAAAGATGAAACTCCTATTAGTGCGAGTGAAGTAATGCTGTTGTCGTGGGGGCATCGACTAACGATAAATTTTTTGTTAAGTGTAACCCCTTGTTCAATCTCGATTTTGACATAGTGTCCGTCATGATGACTAAAATAAGCACTATAGAAGAAAGAGTGACAAAGATTGATAATTCTCATTCATGAGGATTATTTGGCCTTTAAATTTAGTTATATTTGTGATTTTTATTCATATTATTTGATGAAAAATAAAAAAGTCCTTGAATTTAATCACATGATTGATGGAAGACCTTTAAATTAAGTAAGTTGAGAAAAGAAAACAAAAAAAGAAAAAAATTCACACTTACTTAATGTTTTGATGCAGAAATTTCGTGGAATGCAACAGCAGTGCAAATGCTATGCAATTGCAATCTGGCAGAATCTGGAATTTAAGTAAAAAACGAGAATTTCGGGATTTTGAAGGAAATTTGACCCACGAATTCATCAAGATGATTAGCCATGATTATCCATCAATCAAGAGGGAAACCCTAGCATGAGATCCCTATAAATATTGAACAAAGAAGCCAAACAAGAGGAGCTCGATTGGAGAAGATTTTAGTTTATGTTTTTGGGTTTTCTTTACTTTCTGCAATTTTTCATTTTTAGTTTTTCGTTGTTGTTTTGTTTTAGTTTCTTGTAGATCTCAGTCTGAATTTCTTCCTCAATCTCATCACAACAAGAGTTGGCATTGGCTATAAACAAATTCTTGTTGATTGTGGAGGATTTTTGGAGAAGAAAGTTTGTTCGTTTTGGGTTTCATTTCCTCGATAGCAGCAGTTTTCATTTTTGGGTTTTATTTCTCTATTGTTCTTCTCTTAAATTCCCAGAATCCCTTCTCTCAATCCCACAACAACGAAAGTTGATAATGGTTAAGGGAGAATTTGTTCGATTGAGCCGAAGAAGGATGGGTTTTTACGATGAAGTCTAAATTTCTGCACTTTTGAAATTCTGCAATTGGGTGAAATTAGCCACTGTTTTGTCTTTTTATTTTCAGCATCTTTATTTCTGTTTTTGATTTATACAGTGAGTTAATTTAAAGTTTTGGCAATTTACTTTCTCCCATTTGTATTTGAACATTTGAAGCCTACTGGAAAGTAAATCGTGCCTACAATTTTCTTACTTCTAAGCTATTGGTAGTTTTCAATTCCAGAAATTAGCTTCTGTTTTTGGCATTTCAAAAGACCAATTTTCCTTATTCAGCGAATTAACTCAATTTTCCGTGGAGTAAGTGGTACTTTGAATCCGTGGGTTGTTTCTTTAAACTATTCACTTGCATAGCATTTGCAATTTAATTGCATTATTTCCTTTGAGTCTCTTTTAATGAATTTTTACAATTCTAATTTATCAATTCCAAATTATTCCATCATGAAGAGCTAAATTTCCTTTGAGATTCAAGTTTGTGAATGCCCTAGAGGAAAGATGTAAAGCTCGAGAGTAAAAACAATCTAGCTAACTCTTGGACTCAAGTTTGCTTTTGATGAGTAAATTGTTGGGTAAAACTAGTTGGCCATCTAGTGTTGCTTGTCAAGCTAAAACTTAATACCGAAAGGGTTAAGGGAAGCGGATGTCGCAAAAGCAATGGAGGAAAGGGCTTAGACATAAGTCTGAAACATCGACCCTAGACATAGGGCGAGACTCCAAAACCACTAGAATTGTGCACAAAACTATCTAAGTTAGATTAGCCATAGACATATAGGTTTAATCACTTAGTCTCCTAAAGATACTTCAAAGAAGGTCGAATGGGAGTTGAATTCGGTTTACTTAGTTCTTGAGTTAGCTACGATTGCAATTGCTTTCTTGTTGCATTTTCTTTCCAAAGGGGCATTAGCATACTTGAATCCCTCTTTATTTCCATTGAATTTTCAAACACATTTTTAGTTAAAATACCTCTCAATTTCTTCTCATCCTTGGTTACTTTAAATTGCAAGTGCCAACAATTTCGTGCCAACTGAAATTTATTTTATTAACTCCGTTCCCTTGGGTACGATACTCTGGAATACTCCAGTTTTTATTACTTCGATCACGTGCACTTGCGTGTTAGCGGATCAGAGATGCAGGAGCAGATCAACACCTTGATGAAGGCGATTGAAGAAAGAGATTCTCAAATTGAGCACTTAAAAATCAAATTGAGAACCTAATGTCACTGAATCAAGTTAAAAATCTTTCCATCAAAGATTACAACAAAGAGAAGATCATTGTGAACCTAATGTCATTGAACAAGTTAAAAATCTTGCCATCAAAGATCGCAACAAAGAGCAGATCATTGTGCAAGAAGATCAAACACAACACTCCACTTTGATCGCTTCACTATCTGTCCAACAACTTTAAAACATGATAACGAACTCTATTAGAGCTCAATATGGTGGGCATTCTCAAAATTCTCTCTTGTATTCTCCATATACTAAAATAATTGATAGTTTGAAAATGCCAATTGGATACTAGCCACCAAAGTTTCAACAATTAGATGGGAAGGGCAATCCAAACCAACATGTTGCTCATTTCATTAAAACATGTGAAAATACTAGTACATGAGGTGATCTATTGGTCAAATAGTTTGTCCGAACGTTGAAAGGGAACACTTTCAACTAGTACACTGATCTAGATCCTGAGTTAATAGACAGTTGGGAGAAGTTTGAAAAGGAATTTCTAAATCGCTTCTACAGCACAAGACATATTGTCAACATTTATGAGCTCATTAACACTATATAACGAAAAGGTGAACCCATTGTTGACTTTGTCGCTGCCATTTGGCGACATGGAGTGGTCGACGTCCATCTAAAATGAGGGTCTTTTAGAAGAGTTTGGAGTCACCACCAACCACTATTAGGGTGTGATTGGTCACCCAATTTTAAAATAGTCTACAAAAAACAGAGTTTAAGCTCGAGGGCCTTTTGTGTGTAGGGAAGGTATTAGCATCCTACAACACCTGTAAAAACGGTTACCAAAATTAAGCTCTTAGGGGTTGTTTGGGGTGTGGGTTATAATAGTCTTGATTATAATAGTCTGTGGAGTACTCTGCACCCCAAACATAGACTATTATAATTAGACTAAATAACTCTGTATCCTAAACACATATTATATAACTCCACAGATTATTATAGCCCACAGACTATTATAACCTACTCAGCGTCCCAAACAGCCCCTTACCTCATGCTACTTTTTCTAAAAAAAAAAAAAAAAAAAAATAGGGATCCTTTGGGGTTCTAGGGAAAAATATATATTTTTTATTTTATTTTTTAAGAATGTCTCATTTTGTCATATCTTGAACTTCAAGAATGAAGCAAGCAATTGACTTTAAAGAGTGGGATTATTAACCTTTAATTGTTGCAACTATATTGGAATTGTTCTCATAGCATTAAGAAAAAATCCTCACCACAAGAACTTGAGAAGATTTCCTTTCTCAAATCCCTCGTATGGGTTGCATTTAAAAGGAAAACATTTTTTTTAGGATTTTCATGTACCTCAAGGGTAATATAATTATCTCAAAAGTACAGTACTCAACCCTCTAAAATAGTTTAGAGAAAACAATATTTTTTTTAAGAAAAGTATAATTTGAAAGAAATGTTAAGAAAATAGTTTTAAGAAAGAAATGTTAAGAAAATAGTTTTAAGAAAGAAATGTTAAGAAAAGAGTTTTAAGAAAGAAATATATTTTGGAACCTAAGAAGTTCAAATTATTTGGAAAATAGTTATAAGTAATTTAGAGAAAAGACTTGATTTCATAGCAAGAAAATAATAGGGCTTAAAAAGCTTTGGTATTTTTTAAAAGATGAAAAAATTATTTGGAAAAGTGTAAATCAAAGAGTTTGATAATCAAGACTTTGTTACTTTAGCAAAATTATTATTTTGAAATGAGAAACTCATTTGATTTTAAAAGCGAGTGCAAAAGGAAAATATTTGATTATTTTCCATTTTAAACGCTTTTTTAGCAATATTCCATGAACAAGGAGCTTAAAAAGGAAATTACCTTTATGAGGATTTTCATATAATTAATGGATTGGAGTCTACAAAATATATTACTCAAGCCTCACTTTTTTTTAAAGAAAAACATAAACTCTAGTGTGCAAACCGTTATGGAACAACTACCTTTTTGTTGATGGTAACTTCTTTGAATTGAATCCATACTTGTGCACCTTTTGAAATTTAAAATGAAGAAAATTTTCTATGATTTTTGGATATTGGGGCTTCCTCTACATTTTTGGAGTCTTACTCCTTTTTTTCTTTTTTGAAAGGGGATATGTTGGATGATGGAGTTACCCCTTTCCTTCTCTTTTTTTTTTCTTTCTTTCTCCCCTCTCTTTCTTTCCTTCTCCTTTTCTTTTTCAATGGTTTTGAATCCTATTTATAGGCCAGGGATTTTGAGATTGAATTTGATTCCATTATTGCTACCCTGTAAATAGAGTTCTTTGATGTGATTTTATAAGTACTTAAGTGCACATAGGGTAGGGATCCATTGGAAGATGAAGAGACTTAAGAGAGAGGGATGAATTTTGTATTTGAATTTAACATGGCTACCTCATGCATAGAGTTCCTTGATGAGATTTTATAGGTACTTAAGTGCACATAGGGTAAGGAGCCATTGGAAGATGAAGAGACTTAAACGAGAAGGATTTTTGTATTTGAATCCATCACTGCCACCTCATGCATAGAGTTCCTAGATGTGATTTTGTAGGTACTCAAATGTACATAGAGTAAGAAGCCATTGGAAGATTAAGAGACTTAAGAGAGAGGAATTTTTGTATTTTTTTTTAATCAAAATACCTTTTTGTAATTTAAAAGATTACACGTTTTTTTTAATCCTTTCAAAAGGTTATCATCTTTTATAAGGAAAAATAAACCTAATCCAATTAATCAAAAAATAAAAGAGTAATAGTACCCAACAATAATATGATTTTAAAAAATGAAATAATTAGGGAAAAAATTAAAAGCCTGGACCAAATATGGGGTCTACAGTTTGCCCCCCTTTGTACATCCTTCTTAGCATTAGGAGGTGAACAAAGATATAGACGAGTATTTGGGATGGGTTCTAATGATCAGAGTAAAAGAATTTACCTTGGCGACATCGTCTATTAAAATGTTGGCCTCTACTGGGATAAAACTGCAAGCATAGAGTTGAAAAAAATTGTAAAAGGAAAAAGGACCTAGATTGACTAGGTTTGACCTTTTATCAAATGACATCACAAAGATAGAGTTCGAATTAACCTTGAAGGAGAAAAAAAAGGACCTAGTTGGACTAGACTTGGACCTCAATTCTAGGATTGAGTTCAATGTAAGCAAAAAGTTAAAGAAATAAGAAATGAATCTAGTTAGACTCAATGTTCGAAATGTCGATGTTGATGGAAATGTCGAGGTCTAGATTTTATGGAAATGTCGATGGAAATTTTGAAAAATTTTACGGAAATCATGGAAATTGATGGAAATTATTTGAATTATTTAATGAAACTTTAATTGTGGTTTAATTATACTATAATTGATCATTTTTAACCATCATATCTAAAATATATTTTTAACCATCATATTTTGTTTTTTTCTCTAATATTTTTTTTTGGTTTGAGTTGATTTTATGTTAACAAATATTGAAGGAAAAAAAAGGAACTAAATTGAAGTTATTTAACAAAAATTTAGCCTCACTCATTATTAGGAATGAAGATGAACACACTACAAATTGTGCCTTTCATTGTTGCTAATCATTTTTTAATGTTGTGTGTGAATGAGGAAAAAAAGAGTAGCAAAAATGAAAAAGAATATAATAGGAGAGTGAGGATAAAATTGTTGGGAGAGAGATTAAGAGAGAGGGTTGAATAGAAACCAATACAGAACTATCCCATTCCCACATCGAAAGTTTATGTGATGAAAAACCTTTATAATAAGCTTCCAAGACACGCTT
Source organism: Trichosanthes truncata (assembly GCA_033996785.1). NCBI lineage: Eukaryota > Viridiplantae > Streptophyta > Magnoliopsida > Cucurbitales > Cucurbitaceae > Trichosanthes > Trichosanthes truncata. The sequence goes on along the minus strand of JAWPNB010000004.1, from coordinate 25,604,032 downwards.
AGAAGTAGTTAATTGGGACTTGGGCTTGTGGGATTCTAATTTGTGTACAATGGCTGAATCTTGAAGATTTCATGGGCTGATGTTTTGGCATTTCAAGAAATATCGTAATTTTGATGACATATCAAATTTCTTCAAAATTTTGACTGACTTTCTAGGAAGATATATCTTTTCTTGTACTTATATTGTGAGGGTGTGGAAATTTCGATATGTCGAGCGACATTTAATTCTCTGTGGTTAGACTAAGCTTCAACCACTATCAGAATATAACTGTAGACATAAGGCTTGATTTAAACTTAAAAAGGAGAAATAAAAGAAGATGGACCTAGTTGGACTAGGCTTCAACCTCTATCGAAACAGAACCAAGGACATAGAGCTTGATTAACCTTAAAGGAGATGGACCTAGTTGGACTAGGCTTCAACCTATATCGGGATAGAATTGCAGACATAAGGCTCAATTTAAACTTAAAAAGGAAAAAGAAAAGGAGATGATCCAGATTGACTAGGCTTCAACCGCAATTCTGGGATTGGGTTCGATTTAATCAAAAAGCGAGAAAAGTAATGGACCTAGATTGACTAGGCTTCGACCTAAATTCTAGGATTGAGTTCGATTTAATCAAAATATGTAAAACAAAAAAAGAAAATGAACCTAATTAGACTAGACTTCAACCTCTATTAGGATAGAAGCACATATATATGGCTTGATTTTATCTTGAAAAGGAGAAAGAAAAAGAGATGGACCTAGTTTCACTAAGCTTCAACCTTTATCAGGATAGAACCACAATCATAGAGCTTCATTTAACAAAAAAGTAAAAGAAATCAGAAATGGACCTAGATTGACTAGGCTTCGACCTCAATTCTAGGATTGGGTTCAATTTAACTAAAAAGAAAATAGACCTAGTTAGACTAGGTTTCAACCTCTATCGGGATGAAACTGCAGACATATGACTCGATTAACCAAAAGATGTATAAAAGAGAAACATACCTGATAGCATCATGCTTTGACCTTGAATTCAGAATTAGGTTTGATTTAACTCAAAGATGTATAAATGAAAATGGACATGGATAAACATAAACTTTGACTTCAACTTCAGAACTGAGTTCGATTTAATCAAAAGATGTAAATAAGAGAAATGAACTATAATAGATGCAGGTTTTGACCTCAGTTTCAAAATTGGATTCGATTTAACCCCAAAAATGTATAAAAGAGAAATGGACCTAGATAGACACAGGCATCGACCTCATTTTCAGAATTGAGTTTGATTTAACCTAAAGATACAAGTGAGAAGTAGACCTAGATAGATGCAGGCTTTAGAATTGAGTTTGATTTAACCAAAAAATGTATGAAAGAGAAATGGACCTGGATAGACACAAGCTTCGACCTTAGTTTCAGAACTGGGTTCGATTTAACCAAAAGGTATAAGTGGAAAGCAAACTTAGAAAGATGCAAGCTCAACCTCAGCTTTAGATCTGGGTTTGATTTAACCAAAAGATATATGAAAGAGAAATAGACCTGGATAGATACAGGCTTCGATCTTAGTTTCAGAACTGGGTTCAATTTAACTAAAAGGTATAAGTGAAAAGTAGACTTAGATAGACGCAAGCTCAACCTCAACTTTAGAACTGGGTTTGATTTAACCAAAAGATGTATAAACGAGAAGCAGACTTGGATAGCCGCAGGCTCAACCTCAACTTTAAAACTGGGTTTGATTGAACCAAAAGATGTATAAACGAGAAGCAAACCTGGATATACGTAGGCTCAATCTTAGCTTTAGAACTGGGTTTGATTTAACCAAAACAAGATGTAAGCTGATTTGGCTTATCTATCAAAATGTTGATGAACTCAAGTTTTAGTGGCCAAATATATATCAATTCTGAAAAAAGAACATGTGAAATAATGAATGTGCATTAATCACAAGATGCTTTGTATACGATTAATGTGTTTTCTAAACATAGTGGAAAAACTTTCTCAAATGTCTACTCATGACATTGAAATGCAATACTTGTTCTTGTTAAGCACAAAATTCTTGTTTTTTTGAAAATTTATTTTTGGAATTTTCCTTTAAGAAAGATGCTTGAAATGTGAGTTTACTTCTAATTGCGATTGCCCCAATGTCATGCAAGAATAATAGAGAAAATACTAAGAAATGCAAATGCACAACTTGTTTGGCTAAGAAATGTCCAATGAAAACTTCAAGCCATGAAGAAAGATGACATAATTTTCATGAGATAATGTCCCTACCATGAGATAACTATGACCAACTATGACCTCAACTATGACCAACTATGACCTCAACTTGTCTTTTTTCAGCCACTTAATGCCCATAGAATGATGCATAATTTGGTCCAAGAAAAACTTATGAACGTAATTTTGTTTAAAAAGAAAAGGTGTGAGGGCGATTCATGATGATGCATGTGAGATCCTTTTTAAACAAAAATTTGGATACTGAAATGAAATTTTAAAATGAGATTAAATGAAAGATTATTTTTTTTTTCGGGTAAAAGAAACTATGGTAGCTTCCTCCATACTAGAGGTGTGCCACACAATTCACAAAAATTGATGTGATGTAAAATTTACTCACATAAATGATGTTATAAAGCAAAGAAAGATTGAGTAGTTGCATGTAAAGATTTTTCATGCATGTGTGTCATGCAATGCAAGGATGGTAAAGCTAGTATCGAGGAGCTGCAAATGTGTAAAATGACTTAGCTAAAAATATGCCAAATGAGAAGTTTTGAATTATGATTACGCAATTGACATTGTGGAGTGTGTCTATGTATGAGATGATGATGAACTCAAGCTATCCTTTCTCACTTAATGTTTAATGAGTGATGCAAGTTGATTGATGAAACTTATGGGTGTAATACATTATAAAAAAATGTATGCATGAGATCCACAATGCATGTGAGACAAACTTTGTATGTTTGTGATGTCTTTTATCCTTTTGAGATTTTCTAATTGGAGAGAAGTTTGTATATAGGCAAAACATATGATCACTATGATGTGTTAAAACTTGATTTTTTTTTGGACTTTCAAATGTGAACTAACATATCAAGACTTAAACAAAGAAATGCTCGCCTCTTGCGAAATCTTTTTTGTCAAATATTTCTATTGTTTTCAAATGAGGAAATACTTAAAAGCATTTGCAAAAAAAAAAAAAAAAAAAAAAAAAAACTTTTTGAGCTTGTCAAAGGAAGTCTTATTTTTTCACCCTTGTTAATTAAGAGTTAGCATGAAATCATAGGTAATCACAACTTGTTATTTGAGAAAGATTTTTCTTTTTTGCTTCTTGTTTTCTTTTGAAATTAATGCCTTCATTTGATGGGAAGCTTTTTCGACATTTGTCATAGATTCAATGGTAATCTCAACCATTTTAGGCTTTGCGGTCTTTTGGAGGGATTTCATGTGCCATTTTAGTAGACTATTAAAAGGAATTCATAGTGTTGTCTTAGCTAAACTGCTTCATAAACTCAACTTTGTGATGAGTAAGCAAAGGAAGATGAAATCAAATTAGGTTGATGAGTTTAAAGGAATATACAAGGATGAATGTCTTTTTGAAAAGAAAGATTAACCTCAAATTAGAACAAAGAGACCTTCCAAGGAGGAGTTGAAGGCAAGATCAAAGGATTGTTTTTATTCTTTAGGAAAAAGAATATCTTGAACAATAAGAGATTATACAAGTCATGTCCACCAATTATGCAAAATTTGGATTATAAAAGGATCAAACTAAGAAAGGTTGATGAGATAAACAAAAGTATTTCCATTTCACTGGACACTTTTTTTTTTTTTACAATTAGTGGCATAACACTTCTTGAGATTTTGTTCACATACTCTGTCATGAATTTCAGTCGGATCAATTTCTCTGATAAAGTCACCACATCGCTTTTTCTGATTCTGAGAGATTCTTTAATCATCTGAATATGGTTATCTTTCTTGAAGATAAGAGTCACTAAACTCGTTTGGATGATGCAATTTGACGGTGGCATTCACGCAAGGTATTGCCCTAAATTGACGAATGCTTAATTTTGTTGAAGGAATGACAGTGGCTCAATCATCTTAAGCTTCCCAACATCAAGGATCTATTGGAGAAATCTCTTGATACTGGTAGACTATTGACTTTAGCTCGTATTAGGACTTCAACAAATGTGATGCTCCATCTGGCTACTCTAATTAACCCAATTTGACAATTGCTTAATTTTTTACTCTTGATATCGGTAGAGGATTGGTTTTGGCTCATATTAAGACTTTGTATGGAAGATTTTAACAAATGATGTTCCATCTAGCTACTCTGATTGCCCCAATTAATAGATGTTTAATCTTTGTCAATTTTGCTTTTCTTGTGATAACAAGATGCAAGTAGACTGATGGCCCCTTTTCTTTTCTTTTTTCTTTTTTGCTTTTTTTCCCTTATTTTTTTTGGCCAATCACACATGCTTCTATGAAGTTACAAAGAAACAATTTACAAGAAAAGCTAATGTAGTGCAAGTTATATTTCAGAGGTAACTCTAGTGTTCATGACCAACTATTTGAGTCCAAGTCAAATGGTATACGCACACTTGTAAAAAGATATTGATGGAAATTCCATGAACCATGATGTCTTGGCCACACATTGAAGTGAATGAACTCATGTTGTAGATACCGAGGTTACTTCTCAAGTTGTTGGCACACTCAATTTACAAAATTATTGTCCTTGGTCTTGGATTCACTCTTATTTTTTTAATAGAAGAAAGAGTATTTCGAGATAAACTTGGAAGGTGTATGAAAAGTGGAGAAAAGTGGGAACTATGGTAATTTTGGAGGTGAGATCACAAGTACATAATTAAGCAGTAATTTTCAATTATAGTCCAACAATATTTCATTACTTTTAAAGTCTTCCTTATGCACATGGATGGAAACAATTGGGATGAAATGGGCTAAAAAATTGGTATGCATGGGTGGATTTGAAAAAATAATGTGCTTTGCCCCAATATGATAATTGCATGATATTGCATAATCTTATATGGGACTGAAAAAGGTAAATGAGAAACACACATGAATGTGCCATCTTGGGTAAATGAAAAACACATGTATGTGTCATCTTTGGAGATGTATAGATGATTTGGTCATCTTACCCAAGGTTTCCAATGAATGAAAAATGGCACGACCGATTAAAAATGATGGTCATTCAAAGGTAATAAAACTAGCTAAGAAAAAAAAAAAAAAGAAGAGTGGTATTGTTTAAGAATGGGATTACAAAAGATGACTTTCCAAAAATTGAGGTTGGAAGAATTTAGTTGAGATTTAAGCAAGTAGCTCCCTTCACTTTTGCTCATGAAGTTTTGAAGGCAATCACCATTTTTTCTTTTTTCTTTTTTTTTTTTGTCATTTTTTCTTACTTCTTTCAAGCAAATGACTCACCATACTAACATTTGATTCTTGCTAAAGTCCTTGTTCAACAAAGAAGATGAAAAATAGAAAAACTACGTAGTTCAACAAAATTGTTGCTTTTCCTAATTTCCTTTGAAAAATTAAACACTCTTAGGAATGAATAAAATATTTGCTAAAAGAATAAAATTGATGGAATTTTCACTCTAAAATAACGCAAACAACCAGTTTTTATTTTATTTTATTTAATCCTAGCAAAACATATGCAAGGAAAATGAAATTAAGAGGTAGAAAAAAAAAGAATGTTGAAAATAATAATTTTTTTTTTTTGTGTGAAACTTTGAGCATTAAGAACAAGAAAACAATTCCTTTTTTTTTGGTTCAAACTAAAAAATGGGGGAAAAGTTATGTCCTTAAAAAATGTGCAAAGAGGTAATCCTCCAAAGATGGAGGTCATGCTTAACACTTTAGGATGAGTAACGATTGTGTGCAATGATAAATTGGTTTCACTTGTGCAAGGAATTTGATCCTATGCATTTTTTTTTAATAAAAAATTATGCAAATTAGACAATTTTTCTTAAAAAATGAAAAAAATAAAGATTTTTCTGCAACAAATTATTAAAAAAATATATTTATTTTCATGCGTCTAGGATGATGTCAAAAGGAAAATTTGAGAAATTTGACATGTAAAATGAATATGTATGAATGAACAAATACGATGAAATTGACACCTTTTTTTCTTTATGCAACTAGATAGGAGTGAATGAAGGTATTCAGCCTGAAAATAGTTGAAGGATCATTTATGGAAAAATCATGCATAAATTTTTTTATTTTCATAATCTAATAAATGAAAATTTACTTTCATTTGTTTTTTATTCTTCTAATAACTTGAAAACACGTTGAAAGTAAAGTGCAAAAGAATAACATTTAAATGCATGAACAAATTCAAAGAAAGTGATGTTTGAATGTGACAACTGGTTTTTTTCTAGGCACATGACTACTAAGGAAGGTATCACAGTGGACCACCCTTTTAAAGTGTAAGCAGTTCGTCATTGACATAAATCTAGTAAGTGGCAGAAATGTGTAGTTTCTTAGTTTGGTAGGCTACTCTAGGAGGCCTGTTCAAAATATTTCTAGTTTGGGAACACCTTTGACTTAGTTGAGTCGCAAGAACATAACTTCCACTTGCAACGAAGAGGGCGAGAAGAGCTTTCAAAAGTTAAACGATTAGTTGACTTCAGCCCTAGTGTTAATTGTTTCTAATAGTATAGGAGATTTTGTAGTTTATAGTGATGCTTAAAACAAAAAGGGTGCTAGGTTATGTGCTAAGGCATGATGAAAATTTTTAACTTATGCCTCATGACAACTATAGGGACATGAGCTTAATTGTCCCACTCATGAATTGGAACTCACAACGATTGTTAATGCCTAATAAGGGGATGGAAATGAAATTTTACTCTCTCTAGTGACTCTATTTTGTTGTACGAAAGGAGACTATGTGCTCCAAAGAATTGTTAGGGAGGCACACAAAACACCTTTTTCATGTATCGTAGTAGTACAGTACTAATATGTTTAAGGGTCTTAAAAAGTATTGTTGGTAGCGTATTATGAAGGAAGGGAAGGAAGAGATTTTTCATTTTGTTAGTATGTGCTTGATGTGTCAACAAGTGAAAGCTATGAAGCAAAGGTTGGTTGGTTCATTGCAACCATTAAGTGCTTCAATTTAGGAGTGAGAATATCGCTACGAATTTTATTATAAGGCTACTAAGGACAGTGACAGGTTACACAACAATTTGGATAATCTTGGACTGTTGAACTAGGTTGCACACTTTATTAAATGAGGTCACGTATCTTGTAAAAAGTGAGAAGAGCTATACTTGAGACAATTATACTTCACGTTATACTGATGTTGATAATGTAAGACAGACACCCCTGACATTTTGGCAAAGTTATGGAAGACACTTGAAACTAAGTTGGATTTTAGTTTTGCGTTCCAACCCCAAACTGATGGCCAGATAGAGCGTTTGAATTGGGTTCTAGAAGACATGCTTAGGCACAGGAAGTTATTATTCAGTGTTGGTGACCACGCGTTTAGGTGTCATTGTTAAGGAATTGTGATAATGACCCTTCGCATGTGTTGTAGACCAGAACCTTTACAATTAAACAATAATTTATCGTACGAGGAAGAACCATAGTCTAAAGTATTGAGAGATTGAGTAATTGATTTGGTAAAAGTGTTATCGTAGACCTGGACGATTGGAGAAGAAACTAGAGAAAGAGAATATAAAACTAAAGCTTAAGTGTCAAGAGTTTTTTTGACCAACAAAACTTTTGAGGACGAAAGTTCGTAAGGTGGAAGGATTGTAACTCCCCACGTTTTTAACTAAGATTATTAGCCTTTTGGGGTTTAATTTAGATTGTTTGAGCTTATTGGAATTGATGCTTAAAGTCTTAATTTGAGTAAATTAGTTTTTGAATTAGATTTAAGTGGATTAAATTAAGATAATTAAAATTTTTGAGTTGTGGATGAGACATTTATTAATTTAGTCTCAAATTTGTAATTTTCAGAGTGTGATTTCTCTTATGATTTTTGGATTAATTTCTCATGTATTTGACTTTGAGGTTAATTTATTTTCATTGGGCTTGATATAATGGTTGTTCGAGGTTTAAGCTCGAGAAAATTGGGCCTATGGTCGAATTTTAAATTTGAAAAGTTTGAGGCTCCATGAACTAATTTGGAGTTTAACCCAACCTCGAATTAAAATTTGCCAAGTGTACAAATTGATTAGAGTTATTTGAAATAGAGAAGGGAGTAGAATGGGAAAGAGAATTAGGGTTTTTTTTTTAAAAAAAGAACAATTATATAAAAGCCCCTTTTGTCTTCTAGTGTGCACAGATTCCAAGACTATCATCTTTTCCAACAATCTCCATCCTCTTCTTCCTTTCGACCAAAACACCCAAGCAAGGAACCTCGACGATTTTCTTTTCCCTTATTCTTTTCTACCCCTTGTCGCGGCCTAGCCGATCCACCACTGTCAAACTCGAAATGACCGTCGCACTCCAAAACATCGTGAATCGTGGGTTTTTGGGTTACAAGCTGTTGTCGTCTGTGTAGATCAAGGCCATCTCCGATGTGGGTTCGTTGTGCAGTTTGACAAGCATTCCCTCTAGATCGGCAAAGCTCCATCTATAAGTGAGTTCTAGTTTTCTCACTTTTTTGTTACGTTTTTTTTGTTGTGGGTATGCCTAGGCGATTCACAGAACAGTTTGCTGAAATACACATCATTTTGAAAAATATTTTTTTTCAAGTAAAGGAAGAACTTCCTAGGTGATTGATAGAACATTTTGCTGAAAAGGGCCATGGGTGATTTAGATGAGATTTCCACATTTATATTGTTTTTGTCTAAAATTTTTTGTTAGTAGAGGATATGTTATGAAACTATTTCAATTGATTTAATATTTTATTTTATTTTATGTTTTGTAAAGATTTTTAAAAGGGATCCCACTACAACAAATTAAGGATATAATGACAGTCAACAAAAAAAGCACAGGTGGAAATGATGACGGACAAGGAAAAAACACGGAAGAAATTAAATTAACCTACAATGTCGGTCAATGACCGACATCAAAGCACTACAACAAATATTACGTTTCACACCATTTCATTAAGAGGCGCTCATTTTAAAGAAAATAAAAAAAGAAGGCGCGAAAATAGAAATTTGGGCGAGCGTACAAGTAAACCCTCGCGTTACATCTCAAAAAAACAAAAAAAAAAACCCTCACGTTACACAGAAGGGGATCGACTCCCACTTCTTTCCCCACTTTCCAAAATTGACTCATCGGCGAACATTAATTTTTGGGAGGCTCTGTTTGCATATATTTCTGCCCGATTTTAGATCTACCGGCCTCTACTTCTTTCTTTCGTTTAGATCCAACACACTAAATTCTTGCTCTCTTTCGTTTTCTTCAAAGGTATGTTCTTCGTTTTCAGAATCTCCTCCAGAGAATTTTGTTTTCTTCGCCGGCCGTGAATAGACTCAATAAAGCCTTCATTTCTAGTTTTATTTTATTTTTTTTATCAGAAGAAGAAGAATATAAGAACTCCAGCGTCATTTCTCGATGCTCCTCCTTTAGTTTTGCTCCACGCTTTCACTCTCAATCCTCTTCGCAAAGTAAAGAAGAACTCGAACTCTCCTCTTGCTGCTTGAAGCTTCTTCTTGTCCGGCATTCTCCATTTTGTTGTGAACTGAGGATTTGCAGTTGATACCATGGATGATCGGAACGAGGTCGTTTCTCTCTCTATTTTGCTTTGCTGCTTGAGTGATTTTTCTTGTTTCTTGCTCTGTTTTTGTTGATATTTATTTTTGAAGAGAAACCTAGGGTTTAGTTTTGTTCGTTGCGCTCTTTGCTTGTAAAAGAGAGGAAATGCATAAATTTCTTATTCTGAGTTGATTAGTTCAGCGCGACTCTTGAAGAGGTTAGATTGGTTGTTTCTTTGGTGTTTAACCTCGCCTAATGAAAATGATCATAAAAGCATTAGAATCCTGAAATTATTAGTATTAAATGCCTTTTACACGTACCGAAAATGGTCTTGCCTGTTAATCTATGTTAGGTGTCCTTGTTTGCATACTTCGTCTAGAATTTATCCTAATTTAAAAGCTTAAACTCTTAGATTAGTACTTAGCTTGCTGTCAAAGTAGAAAAATCATTGTTAAAATTCTTGTAATAATTATTCAGTAGCTATTTTCTAATTGGATCACATGTGAGAGACTGTATGAGAATGGCTAAATTCATACTAACATAAAAACTCCATGATTAAAACGGACTGTAGTAAATGGAATTAGCATTTCTGTTTAAGGGTGGCAAGATTAACCAAACACAAATATATTTCATTCTATTTTCTGGATTTTCTAGGCTGCGTATGATGATTTTTTGGTCTTGTATTTTTAAGAATTGTGCTTGTTTTCTTACATTTTCTTTACAATGGTGAAATCTTTCTTAAGGAAACATTTGAATTCTTAGCCAAAAACAAAAACAAGTTTTTAAAAACTACTTTTTTTAGTTTTTAAAACTTGACTTGAATTTTAAAAACATAATTTGTAAAAGTAGATAACAAAACAAAGAAAATTATTGGTGAAAGTAGTGTTTATAAGCTTAATTTTCAAAAACCAAAAACCAAATAGTTATCAAACGAGCTCTAGCTATCACAGACGGGAGCGATCAACATCTTTCAGTAAGTTTATGCTGGAGAGTTATATGCTTCTTTTTAAAATTAGTACACAATTTATTGTCATGGTGGGGTGAAAAGGACTACAGTTAGTATGCTCTTTTATTTCATTAGATTTATCAATTAATACGCAATGCTTTAGATTTGTGGATTTTCCTTGCTTTCGTAAAATTTTGTTGATTGTATTTTAGGGAAAAGGCCCTAAACGTCTTGGAGCATTGTGTGTGACATGTCAGTTGTTCAAGAAATACTTTTAAGGTAAGAAATGTGTTTATTATTTGGTTTCCAGAAGTAAAAACTATAATCTTCAAATTCATTTTGATATTTCTTTTCCTCGGTGGTTAGATAAGATTGCAAGATAATGAGTTTTTAGAAAATTACTAACTTTCCTTGATCCACACTATCCATTGTACTTGAATTAATGGGGGAATAAATTCAACCTGTCGTATCTCTGTGACAATGTTGGTGTTTAGTTGAAATACTAGATTTTTAGCAACTTTTTATCAATTCGTTATTGAACTTTTTGAGTGTGAGATTCTTTGTCATTAAATATGATTGCATAATTTCTCTTTAATGTTGTTATGAACCATAGTCTAATGCATGAAAATTGCTCCACAAACACCTAACATCTAAATGTTCATGAAAATCACCATCAATAATGTTTGGCTAGGTTAGAATGGATTTACATGAAGGTTATAGGTTCACTGCTTCTCTACAATTTGTGGGGCTTTAAGAGTTTTTATGCAGTTGTAGTTTATGGGTCCGAAAATCTATATGTAAGGGTTGGAATATCATCACCTTTTGCAATTTAAGGGATTTTAAAATGTTGGTAATTCTTGATGACATTAGAATGGATAGATAAATGTCTGCTACATCAATAGTAATGTAATGAGTGTTGTCAACCTCTCTACTTAACATTCACAGCCCACTACACATGGATACGTGCAAAAGAAACTCAAAGCACTTCAAACAATTGCTCTCAAACAAAAATGAAGAAAATTGCAGAGAGAGAGAACAAAGGAGACAATCAGAAACAACACCAACATTAAAGTTATCAGTATAGAGAATACTCTTGAAAGCAAGGGAAAAAAGCCAAAGAAAAGATAAGATCACTTTCTTCTCAGCCTCTTTTTTTAATTACACATGAAAAACTCATTCTGTGTTAAATAGTTTGCCTAACTGTTAGATTAGTTTGAAAAAGAAAGTATTTGATTTCTACTGTATCAATTATTGATTAAAGTATTTAGTTCAGCTTTCCTTGCATAACACAAATAATATTGATTTGATCCTCTTTTTCTTTGATTTCCTTTCTCTAACGAAAATAAAAACCCTTGTCTATCTCTCTCTATCTCTCTTGTATTTTTGCTTTTGAAACGAATATCGGAGCTCCTTGGGAAAAGATCGTAGACCCTAACAATCGATGGTTTATTGATCCGTAATGACCTAATAGCTATTTTGCTGTTGTGGATTTGGATTCCTCTACCTTCCTTATGAAAAGCATTGGTTTGAGCATTTTCTTATGTTGTTTGAGGTATGGATTCAACATTATTTTATTTTTCTCTTTTGAGATTATTGAGAATGTAAAAGATGTGGTGTTCGTTTGGTTTGGAAAAATGGAACTTGATATGTTTTGAAATTAAGATGTTGTCATGAGATTTTTCTTTCTTTCCCTTTGATTTCCTTCATCTTTCCCTTCGGTTTTCTATTTCATTTGTCTCTGTTTCTTTGTCTTTTCTAGTTTGTGGCAGAGATTTCGGACAAGTTCGAAGGTGATGACCCACTAAACCATATTTGAGTCTTCGATAGAGTTTGCAACGAAAAATTTGAAGCCCTAAACTCTTTGCTAAAGATGATGACCCACTGAACTATCTCTTTGTTGCTTGTTCTAAAAAAATTTCAAGTATGTTTTGTGCAAATTCTCCTCTTTCTTTGTTATCGTCTCAAAATCTTGAGATTTCTTCCTTCCACTCTACTTTTGTGTGTATTAGGATTAATAAGCTATAATCTTCTTTGAGTTTTTGGAGTAGATATGATTGTTCTAAGTTTTGCATGGTTGTTGCTTTTATCAATTTTGACTCTAGTTTAATTTAGCTTGTCTTGTATTGGATTCTCTAATTATTTTCTTCCTCTTTTTTAGCTTTTCCTATTTTATCAGTTTGTTCATTTTTTATCCCCTGTTACAGCCAATGACGTTTGTTTCCTGCATTCGTGCTGCTCCTTCTAATGCACTAGTTTCAAGTGTTTCACTTCCAGGTATTTTATTCCTCTAGTTATCAAATTTGGAAATCTTGTCTTTCCTATCTTTTTTAGTCTGCTGGAGATTTGATATTGTGTATCCAGTTTAAAGATTTGAGGTATTGCAAGGTCCATAACACTCTCATTGCGAATTTTTTTTTACCATTTTCTGATTTTTGTTTCTGTGAAATGGTGGTTTTTAAGAGGAGGGTTGGAGAAGCGTGGGAGGGATTTCGGCCAGGAGATTAGTAGAATTAATAATCGAAGAGCTCTTAACGACATTATCAAAATTCTATGGTGAATCAAGCTTACTCTTGCGTTGAGTTGTTAACAAGAGAGTTCCCTCTGGGTATATAGTTTGAATATGCAATAACTTCTATTTTCTCTTTTTCTGATCTAACTAATAGATTATAACATAAATATGTTGTTTGTATGTTTGGTAGATTGCAGTAGGCTAATTCTACCTTTGATTTTCTTATACAATTGTGTTAAAGAGGAAGTGTACTTGCTTTCTTTTCTATCTTTGTTACAAGGTGAAGAGCCTCATTGATGATCAGATGGAAGTTCAAGAAATTGTGGCTTTTCACATGAAGGCATGTCTATACAATAAGTCAATTGGTAAATTTTACCCTTTTTTGCGTTGCTAATCTTGTCCTATTAATCCACTTTTTCTCTTGATCTTCTCTCCATTTTTTCTTGTCAATTTCAATAACTTTACTGTATGTTTTTGTTTTTGCTCTTTTGGTTATAGATTATACTTTTTGAAACAAAATGGGCTGAGTTTCTAGGCAGGTTTGCATTCAAGAAAAAATTAATTTGCTTGGATTTTCTCTTGTTGATCATGTTTTTGTAGTTTAACATATATTGGAAGAAGTGAAAAAGTTCAATGGCTTTATGCTAATGGTTTTAGTAGTGAAGCAAGCTGTTAATTTCATATACAGGTAACACATGTAGCAAGACCTTTATCTCTTTGTAAATGCTAGATTCAATAGTGTGTCTGCAATAATGCTTCATTTAGACATGGATGCCCAAGTTGAAGTAGGAACTTCATAATGAATTATAGGATTATGCTTGCATTAATCTGGAAGATTAATTACCTTGCACCTTGATCCATCTATATACCCTTTTGGATATACTGGTATCTGCCTTGTAGCTAAAGACTTTAAATTAATTTTGGCTAATTTTGTTGTCTTTATTTGTTAATTAGATAACAAGAGTTTCTTAGGTTTTGGAAGAGTTTGATAAAGAGTTTTAAATAGATCGATGGGGGAGGTAGACGCAACAAGTTCTCATTCTTCAGACTTCGAAGCTCTACGTATATATTGATTGATGTACTTTATTGATAGGTTACAAGTTAAATGAATTATTACTTTCTATGTTGTAAATTATTAATTAATTTTTGTTAAGGGTAATGCCTAACATTTGAAAACTTATGAGTATATGTTATATGTTATATTTATTTAATTGAACTTTTATTTTGAGTTAATTGTTGTATAAAAGTATAATACTATTTTGACTTTTTCATTAGATTGAGAGAGAAATATTGTTGGTTAGTCATGCTTGGCAACCAACAATATAATTTTTTTTTATTAAATTATAAATGAAACAATGACGGTCAATGACCGTCATTAAAACATTCATTTAATGACGCACATTGACTTTTAATGTCATACATTGACCGACATTAAAAGGTGTCCGTCATCGTAGCCTACGATGACACTCGAAAAGATGTCGGACGCGCGCCCGTCATCATTTCCTTTTAATGACGCGCATTGCCCGTCATTAAAAGTCAAATTTGTACTAGTGTCCCGATTAAAAGAATTTCGGATGCTTTAGTACAAGGTTTCGTTATATGTGTGTGTGTGTTTTTTTTAAAGTTTCGCAAATGTCTTTAGCATGCAAGTGGTAATGTCCCTGGAAAGTCTAATATGAGAAAGTCGGGTCTTTACATCTTTCTTATTCAAAATTTAAAATAATGTTGTCAATGTTTTTTAAAAAAAAGCTTAAAAAAAGAAAAAGAAAAGAGTGCCTCAAATTTGCATGAAATATTATTAACAATGAGAAAAAATGTGCAAAGACCAAATCAAATATGAGAAACACATGAAGGGATAATGATAATTAATAGATCAAAGAAAAAAGAAATTAAAATGCTACGGTTGTGTCAAAACTAATGCCCAAGTTATGCACGCTCCAAGATCTATTCTAGTTAATACTGTATGTTGACTCTAAAATGTCTAAAGGATAAAGGCCCTCAAGCAATCTCCACCATTTATCTTTATTAGACAAATATGAGATTAACTCGAGTGAGAAATTTCATGAGCCTATGCAACAGTCGAGACTCTACGAAGACTTCACTACTCAAACTCAATTCTATTCCTAAGGGAAAAGTCAGGGTAGGAGGCTTGTGAATCTGTGTGAATTAAGTGCAAAATGTGTGAAAGTGAATACAAAATATATACATAAATCATTGATGCATAACTCTAAAGCTTGGTAGTACAACAAGCAAGCACATGAAATACTAGAAACTATATGAACATTTATAGTGTAATTATGATTTTTTTAAAAAAAAAAGAAAAACAACAAACAAGGTAACAAAGTGTCAAGGACCACAGGTTATTATATCAAGGATAACATGCAAAGAGATTTATTGGCTTGACCCTCTAGGCTATAAAAACCCATCCATCCCAAGTGGAGTCACCAAGTTGTTGCTGCCATTTTGCGACATGAAGCGATTGACATCCATCTAAAAAGAGAGTCTTTTAGAGAAAAGTTTGGAGTCGCCACCAACCATTATTAGGGTGTGATTGGTCACCCAAATTTAAAATGGTCTACAAAAAATAGAGTTTAGGCTCAAGGGCCTTTTGTGTGTAGGAAATGTATTAGTACCCTACAACACCCATAAAAACGGTTGCCAAAATTAATCTCTTACCTCATGCTACTTTTTTTTTAAAAAAAAAGGGGTCCTTTGGGGTTCTAGAGAAAAATAATTTTTTATTTTTTAAAATGTCTCATTCTGTCATATCTTGAACTTCAATAGTGAAGCAAGCAATTGACTTTAATGAGTGGGGTGATTAACCTTTAATTGTTGCAACTATATTGGAATTGTTCTCATAGCATTAAGAAAAACTCCTCACCTTAAGAACTTGAGAAGATTTCCTTTCTCAAAGCCCTTTGTAGGGGTTGCATTTAAAAGAAAACTTTTTTTTTTAGGATTTTCATATACCTCGAGGGTAATATGATAATTTTAAAAGTATAGTACTCAACCCTCTAAAATAGTTTAGAGGAAATAATATTCTTTTAAGAAAAGTATAATTTTAAAGAAATGTTAAAAAAAAAGAGTTTTAAGAAAGAAGAATTTTTTGAAACTAAAGAAGTTCAAATTGTTTGGAAAATAATCATAAGTAATTTAGAGAAAAACATGATTTTGTAGCAAGAGAATAAAAGAGCTTAAAAAGCTTTGGTATTTTTTAAAAGATGGAAATATGAAAATTTATTTGGAAAAGTGTAAATCAAAGAATTTGATAATCAAAATGTTGTTATTTTAACAAAAGTATTATTTTGCAAAAAGAAACTCATTTTATTTTAAAAGTGAGTGCAAAAGGGAAATATTTGATTATTTGGCATTTTGAAAGCTTTTTTAGCAAGATTTCATGAAAAATGAGCTTAAAAAGGAAATTACTTCTATGAGGATTTTTATATAATTAATGAATTGGAGTCTACAAAATATATTACTCGAGCCTCACTTTTTTTAAAGAACAAAACATAAACTCTAGTTTGCAAACCTTATGGATCAACTACCTTTTTGTTGATTGTAACTTCTTTGGACTGAATCCATACTTGTGCATCTTCTGGCTCAAAATGAAGAAAGCTTTCTATGATTTTTGGATATTGGGGCTCCCTCTACATTTTTGGATTCTTACTTTTTTTTTTTTTTAAGGGAATAGGTTGGATGATTGAGTTACCCCTTTCCATCTTTTTTTTTTTTCTTTCTCCCCTCTCTTTATTTATTTCTCCTTTTCTTTTTCAAAGGTTTTGAATCCTCTTTATAGGCCAAGGATTTTGAGATTGAATTTGATTCCATCATTACTACCCTATACATAGAGTTCTTTGATGTGGTTTTATAGGTACTTAAGTGCGCATAGGGTAGGGAGCCATTGGAAGATGAAGAGACTTAAGAGAGAGGGATGAATTTTGTTTTTGAATTCATCATGGCTACCTCATGCATAGAGTTCCTTGATGTAATTTTGTAGGTACTCAAATTCACATAAGGTAAGGAGCCATTGGAAGATGAAGAGACTTAAGGGAGGACTTTTTTATTTGAATCCATCATTGCCACCTCATGCATAGAGTTCCTAGATGTGATTTTGTAGGTACTCAAATGCTCATACGGTAAGAAGCCATTGGAATATAAGAGACTTAAGAGAGATGAATTTTTGTATTTTTTTTTCAAAATACCTTTTTCTAATTTAAAAGATTACACAAATTTTTTAGTCCTTTCAAAAGGTTATCATCTTTTATAAGAAAAAAAAATCTTAATCAAAACATGATTGAAAGAGTAATAGTACCCAACAATAATATGATTTTAAAAAATGAAATAATTAGGAAAAAAATTAGAAGCCTGGACCAAATATGAGGTCTACAGTCTACATATACCATTGGAAAGCCATGAGTCTCGATTGCAAAAAGATCATCTCACTGAACTGTTGATAATCCTCATTCATGAGGATTATTTGGCCTTTAAACTTAGTTATATCCGTGATTTTATTCATATTAATTGATGAAAATAAAAAATATTTGATTGAATTTAATCACTTAATTGATGGAGGTCCTCTAATTTAAGTAAGATAAGAAAGAAAATAAAAGAAGGAAAAATCTCACTTATTTAATGTCTTTGTGCAGATTTTTGAAGAAATGCAACAACAATGCAATTGCCTTGCAATTGCATTTTCGGCAAACTTGGAAACCAAGGGAAAAAACGTGATTCTCGGGGAGATTAGGAGCAGATTAGCCATGATTCCAGGGATTGATATGCCATAATTGATTATTGATTGCAAAGATTCAACCCTAGCTCAAAAAATCCTATAAAAGATGAAGGAAAAGCCGAAGAAGAGAGCTCGATTTGGAGAAGATTTTAGTTTATGTTTTGGGTTTTCTTACTTTCTGCAGTTTTTTTCATTTTTAGTTTTTTTAGTTGCTGTTTTGTTTTAGTTTCTTGTAGATTTCAGTCCGAATTTCTTCCTCAATTTCATCAAAACAGAGTTGGCATTGGCTATAAACAAATTCTTGTTGATTGTGGAGGATTTTCGGGAAGAAAAGTTTAGAATTTTGGGTTTGTTTTCACGGATAGCAGCAGCGGAATTTCTGGGTTTCTTTTCTTTATTGTTCTATACCATCCATATTCCCTCTCAATCCCATATTCCTAAGAACTGGGTATGGTTATGAACGAATTCTTTGTTCGATTGAGTTATGGATAATGGGTTTTTCTAGGAAGCTTGAAGTTTGTTTTTAGCAAGTTTGAAATTTTGTATTCAAGGAAGAATAGCTAAGGAATTGTTCTTTAAATTTCAGTATTTTAATTCTGTATTTGATTTAGACAGTGAGTTAATCTAAGGTCTCAGTAATCTGATTTTGCCATTTGTATTTGAACGTTTTGAAGGCTACTGGGATTTGGGTTTTGACCTAGACATATCAGCAAGCTCCTTCAACGTTTGAACTACTGGTGATTTTCAATTCCAGAAATTAGCTTCTGTTTTGGCATTTTTCAAGAACCAATTTCATTATTCAGCGAATTAACTCAATTTCCCGTGATTAATTGATAATTGAACCACTGGGGTTGTTTCCTTGAAATAGTCATTTGCATAGCATTTGCAATCTAATTGCATTTTTTCCTTTGAGTTTCTTTTAATGAATTTTTACCATTCTAATTTATCAATTCCAAATTATTCTATCATGAAGAGCTAACTCTCCTTTGGGATTCAAGTTTGTGAATGCCCTAGAGGAAAGATGTAAAGCTCGAGAGTAAAAACAATCTAGCTAATTCTTGGACTCAAGTTTGCTTTTGGTGAGTAAATTGTTGGGTAAAACTAGCTGGCCATCTAGTGTTGCTTGTCAAGCTAAAACTTAATACCGAAAGGGTTAAGGGAAGCGGATGTCGCAAAAGCAATGGAGGAAAGGGCTTAGACATAAGTCTGAAACATCGACCCTAGACATAGGGCGAGACTCCAAAGCCACTAGAATTGTGCGCAAAACTATCTAAGTTAGATTAGCCATAGACATATAGGTTTAATCACTTAGTCTCCTAAAGATACTTCAAAGAAGGTCGAATGGGAGTTGAATTCGGTTTACTTAGTTCTTGAGTTAGCTACGATTGCAATCGCTTTCTAGTTGCATTTTCTTTCCAAAGGGGCATTAGCATACTTGAATCCCTCTTTATTTCCATTGAATTTTCAAATACATTTTTAGTTAAAACACCGCTCAAATCATTTTTACCCCTGGTTACTTTAAATTGCAATTTGACAACGATTTGTGTCAACTAAAAATTCATTTTATTAACCCCGTTCCCTTGGGTACGATACTCTGGAATACTCCAGTTTTTATTACTTCGATCACGTGCACTTGCGTGTTAGCACCGATCAACTGTCTACTATCGAGATGTGCATCAAGGCATGCACTAGTGACTTGTTTATATCCTACAAGGTATAAAGCCTTGAACATTTGAAGAGCCAGCAACTCACGTTCATGACATGGAGCTAAGTATTGCCAGTCAAGGTGAAAAAGGCCTTTTAGTCCATAACATAAAGAAAGAAGGAGAGAACATCAAGGCGGCTTTTGAAGGATCTATGGTTGTAAATACAATCTCTCTCAACTTGTCTTCAAAGTAAAAACATAAGAAGATTGAAAAGCGACAAGAAAGTGAAAGGCGTCGCTTAATTTTAAAGGAAAGATAACAAAAAAAATTCTATCATTTTTCTTATTCTGACATTCTTGACATATTGGAACAATTACTGCAAATGCGATTGGTTGAACTTCCCAAGTGTAAGTGGCCGGAAGAGATGGAAAAAGTCGATGATCCCAAGTATTGTAACCATTATTGAGTTATCAGTCATTTAATGGAGAGATATTTCATCCTAAAAGAGTTAATTCTAAGGTTAGCTAAAGAAGGAAATATTGAGCTAGACCTTGATGAAATAGCTCAGTCAAATCATGCCGCAATAACAACAAATGTATGTAGTCAAATATGCTATAGTCCGCTTCATGATCAATAAGTGTACCTAGTCCAATTTGGAACCTTAGAACCTGTATCTATTTGGTTTCAACATGAGGTACAAAGAAACAAACTTCAACACGTGGTCAAACCTATCAATGATGAAGATGTTATTATTATTCCCTAAAGCCTCGTAATAACTATTATTTTATTATTTTTATTTGCAATTTATAATATCCATTATATATAAAAATCCAACGTTATTAGTATAATATTGAACAATATGTAGTTGATATACGAGTAAATCATGTTTAAGAAATAACCTAAAGGGTTTATAGCATATGGATAAAGTTGAGTGGCTTATCTTGGTAACACCATTGATACGACCCACTGTGTAATAGTTACGAATGATTTGATCCAAATCGTTCATATGAAAATATGAGAGTGGATGTATCATAAACAATGAGTTTGTATAAGACTGGACTACGAAATATTTAATTTCTCTTTATAAATTCGTTAACTGAGAAGATTAATATTTCAACAGGATGATCATATGTGACTCGATCTTAATCATGAGTTATGAACTCCTGATTTGCATGGGTGAGAGTGGCTTTTGTAGTTGATTCAATAAGCCTATCATTTTGATGACTTGGCCAAATAAGGAGATGGGAACATAAGTTTCACAAGCTATAAATCACTCATTTCCATATAACAAAAGTAGATGAGTAGTTCTCTTAAGTGGTAAATTCAGAACTTGAATAATGGGGCCCCACCCTCTCAGTAACCCGAGAGAAACTTAGTTTATGATTGGATCATAAATAGATTGTTCATTAGAGGACCAATGATACTTAAAGTATAATATGTAATTACAAGGATAAAATGGAATTTTGACCAAACTGTAATTATGAACAACTCGTGAAGGATCGACTTGCATGTAATAGTTATATCCATGGATACAACTTGTTTTACAGTGCATAAGAGTGCAACTCTAGGTCTATAGTAGAGTGCCCTAAAGTTAATGAATGAAAATTAATTAATCAAAGTGTTTAATTAACTAATTTTGTATAATTGGAGCTTATAATCTGTAGGTCCATAAGGTCTCATTGCTAGCTCAAGTACTAAAAGGATCAATTGAGTTGAAAGAAAATTTTGAAATGTTCAAATTAATATTTAATATATTTGATGTATTAAATTTATAAGAGAATATTACATTATTATATAAATTATATATTAAATTTGAATAAGGTTCAAATAGATAATATATGTTGTAGGAAGATATTTGAATGAGATTCAAATATATTAAATATATAATATATTAGATGTTATATTTTGAATTTGACAAATATCTTATCCTAAGTTTTTATATAAATAGGACCATTGGGTTGAGCCAAAGTATAGACATTGTCCATTCAAAAGAAAGAATAGGCATCAAATAAAGAAGGATCCAAGAAAACCTAAACTTGAAAGGAATGGCAACAAATATTTTTATCAACCTCGACAACTGGTAACCTTAAGAGAATTCTCCTTAAGAAATTTCTTTCCCATGGAAAAAGAGGAAGAAAACTCTACAAGTTCATAGTGCATCAATGTGGAAGAAGTTGACGATTTAAAAGAAGTCGAGCA
Organism: Trichosanthes truncata; assembly: GCA_033996785.1. Classification (NCBI taxonomy): domain Eukaryota; kingdom Viridiplantae; phylum Streptophyta; class Magnoliopsida; order Cucurbitales; family Cucurbitaceae; genus Trichosanthes; species Trichosanthes truncata. The sequence continues at coordinate 25,582,381 of JAWPNB010000004.1, read as the reverse complement.
AAGGACTTCTATCTTCAATTGTATCAGGTCTTCAACTACTCGACGTCCAGTCTTCCAAAGGATGAGTATGGCCTTGAAAAAAGAAGAAAATCGAGGTCTAACTTTTGTCTCCACTCGACCTTTAGCCTTTCAAAGGATAAGTGTCTCCACATTAAAGAAGATCGACTTTTAACATATGTTTTTTATCGTCTCAAAGTAACAAGCAACGAACATAAAAGAAAAATGAAAACCTTGGAGGCAAAACTGTTCGATGAAGTGAATAATGACGAGAAAATTCGTAGTGTCGTCCCTTCACGTATGAAAGGAACTTCTCTGTTATCATAAATATAGAAGGTTCCTTGAAGATGAAAAAAAAATCTCATCATTTTAACAAATCCTACAGATGAAAGATCTGACCATGATGAAACAAGGGCGTTTAAAATGTAGAAACTCCTTCTCTTAAGATCCTAAATTGCATGATGCTCTTGGCTTGCAAGAGCTTAAAAGGTGAATAGCCTAAAAGAAAAATCATTCAACTACGTTATGACTTGATCATTTCACTAAAAGAGTACGTTGGCAACTTAAAACAAGCTTTAAGTTCAGTCTTTCCAAAAAGAAAAAAAAACTCATGAACTACGTTATGACTTGAGCCCTCTCATCCAAAGTGGAAACTTAAAGTTTAGTCCAATCAAATAAAAAAAAAGTGAGAGAGTGTCAAAATTGAAGCATGACACTACAAACTGAAGTCATTTATCTCTAGTACGAGAGATACTACAAAGATGTATATCCTTATTGAGGCAGATATTGTGAATCAGAGGTGTTCATCCTTATTGAGAATAATGTCGCAAATTGAACATTTCAACCCTCTTGAGTATGGCGACGCAACGCTCAATCCTATTCACTTGCTTCAAGCTCAATTTTGAGCTTTCTCACTTCAAGTTCAAGTTCAGGCTTTGCTCGCTACAAAGTCCAATTTTGTTAAGGGATGAACATTGGGGACATTACAATCACTAATTCAGGTGTTGGCCCTACCTTATAAGTGTCATGTCTATTCTTGCTTCACTACAAAGTAAGGGAGGGATACAAACCACCTAAATCAGGGATTGGTCATCCCCAAAGATGAACTAGCGAAGAGAAGGATCCTTAATTTTGCAAGAATCAAGGGTTGGTCACCTCCAAAGAAGAACTGGCAAATTAGATGAACTAGCAAAGATGAACTACTAAGCGAAGGTGACCATCTTTAATTTTTCCTGAAGTAGGGATTATTCACCTCCAAAGATGAACTGGCAAAGATAAACTGCGAAGGGAATGTGACCATTCTTAATTGGGGTTGGCCACCTCCAAAGATGAACTACGGAGAGCTGTTAAGATTTGGTAAAAATAGATTGGTGGCCACCTTCAAACATGATATCTTCAATGGGGTCATCTTGGCTGCAAATCAATAACAATACAAGGATATAAACACTTACCTATTTTACCTTTTGGACAGTAGATGAAACTATTCTCCTTTTTACAATGGAAATATTGACAAAGTAATGTCAATTAAAAAAGGAAAAAAAAAAGAGAGTTGAGAAAATCCAAGTGAAAAAAAAAGTCGTACAAAAAAAAAAGAGAGAAATGTGTTGAAAAAACTTTAAAAAAAAGGAAAAGATGAAAAGGGCGTTGGACTTGAAGGAACAAAACAATACCAAAAAAGGAAAAAAAACAAAATCAAAATTAAAAAAAAAAAATGAGGACGAAGAGGCATGAAAGAAGTAAAAAAAAAAGCGTTGGAAGTTAGAATAAAAAGAAGATTAAAAAAAGAGAAAAGAAATTTAAAAAAAAAAAAAGAGAGATAAAAGATAACAAAGGCGTTGGAATTAAAAAAAAAAAAAAAAGTTGAACCTTTGGGTGTCAAAGCATGCGCCTGAAGCATAAAAAAATTTCTTTGCAGACCAAACAACTAGGCTTTTAAAAAAATGAAAAAAAAAAAAAAAAAGTCAGAAGCATGTTAGAAAACCAATTTTCTCCTCTACATTGACTCCCAAAATTGGGAATTCAGATTAGTTAAACCGTGCAAAGTGACCAACTTGCAATGGAGAAGATCAAAATCAATGCAATTGTGAAAGGACTCATCCCCTCTGCTTATAGAGAAGAGAAGATCACATCACAACTAAGTTGGGCACTTTGAAGAAAATCAAATACGAACAAAATTTGACAATTTGGATTCAGTCATATCGAAGGGATTCAAGATTTATCCCAACCAAATTAGAGATTGTATTTGAAACTCAATTCTCAAATCACTATTTGAAATTTAACTCAAGTTTTGGGTCAATGAATCTTTGACCAAAAGTTCTAATCTTCAAATTTTATTCAAAATTTAGATAGAATACAAATTCTATTCTAAATTCATCCATAACTCATTCAATAATTCTACTACAAAATTGGAAAGGCACTTTATTTCAAATTGAAATTCGGGTCAAATTTAAGTCAAGATGTAACGCCCGACTCTCGAAGGTATTTATTTTTATTGGTGTTATTATTATTATTATTTTCTCCCTCCTCAATTTTGTATTTTTTGGGACTTAAAAGCATTATTGTGTTGGTCCATGGAGGGTAAATTAGGGAGAAAAAAAGGAAAAAGAGGTTTAAAGTGTCTTTGGGGCATTTTTGTTATTTAAACTACACGCAGCCTTATGAATGCATGAAGCCTCCTAGCCAAGCCATCATCTTCTCCACCTCTTTCTTCTTCTCCCTTGTGTTCGACAACCATTCTTGAAGCAGAAAAAAATTCCAGCAGCTCTCCAGTCGCCCACGCTGTCGCACCGTCGCACAGGACCTCGCCCCACCCCACAATCGTGCGCAACCATTAACCACCACGCAACCAATGCCAAATGCAAGTCGCAATCCTGATCCGCCGCATGCCGGGATGTCCCTCGCCGAACCGTCGTGCCTCCTCTAGATTTACACGCCATTGCCTCTGATTTTTGCACGTCGTCGCCGTCCCTGCCTGCGAACCAGGTCTGATCAGCCTCTTCCAGTCCTTCGAACATTCATTTGTGGGTAAGCATTAGTTTCTACAAGTTTTCTTTGATGGTCGTGATTATGGGTAGGACTAATTCATGAATCTTGACTTTGTTCAAGGATACCCACTCCGTTCCGGTGTCAAAATCACGAGCGCTGCACCCTTGAGTCGCTGTCCAGTTGGTATTTGGGATTGTTGGAGTGAGATTTTTTTCGGTAAGTCTCAAAGGTCCTTTGAGTTTTGGGTTTCATGGTAACCCATGGATCTTGTGACTTAAATTCAGATTTACCCACCAGATTGAGACTAAGTTAAATGCTAGAAACTTAATTCTAATTTTTGGAATTTTGTTATGCATAGTTTTGGCCGTTGTGGTTGAGTTTTGAGTTGCCATTTATCATGGGATTTTTTGGCTTTTCTCTAAGTGTCATAGTGAATTAGGTGAACTAAATTTATTTTGGTGAAAGGAAGTTTGGGTTCAATTATGGATTTTAGGAATTGTTTCTAACCTTAAGGATGTTTTTTATTATTCTCCAAATCGTTTGACTGAGGTTCAAGGTAGTGGAATTTTGGTGAGCATTTGGGTGATTTTGATTCTTGAGCTTAGTCAAGGTAAGGGACTCTACGCCAGTTGCTTAAATGCAAGTTGGGAACCAAATAAAAAAAAAAAAAACTTTCTTTTTTAAGGCAAAGTTTTCATGAATGTTTTTCCTTGTGGTTGTGAGAGATATGACTTGTGATTGAATAATGTGAGAATATTGCTTTATGTTGCATCATTGGATGAAAATTTAAATTGCTTTGGGACCTCATGCATACATGTGTGTTTTCATGACAAAATGGTTACGAAGGCTGTGGCAATTACCATCCTAAAATTTATAGATGTACATCCAATTGTAAAGGAACCTGAAAGGTCAAATGAAAATGAAATAGAAAAGGGTTAAATGAAAAGGAACCCAAAAAAGGTTAAATGAAAAGGGAATGTTAGGACGGGTTAATTGTTAGGAAGGGAGAAAAGTTAAGTAATTTTTTTTTTCAAATATGAAAAGGTTTTAGGTCCCCTTGGATGGAAATTATTATTTTTTTTAAAAAAAAGATTTTATGTGTTTGCATAAGTGACTTGTGTGCGCATATCCTGACCCGGTAGTGGGGTCATGAGTACTTTAAATACTCACCCTTTCTAAAAATATTTTTTTTAGGCAAATGCAAGGGTATCCAAGACGATTGACATGGCAGTTTGGTGAGAGAGGCCATAGGTGACCTATAGAAGCTTTATTTTCACATTTTTATTATTTAGCACTTTAGATGTCTTGTTGGTAGATGTGTTATGAAGTTGTTTCGATTGTAAAATATTTTACACTATTTTCCTGCTTTGCAACAATTTGAAAAGATCCCGAACCAAAGGATTTTGATTGTTTAGCAAAAAAATTAATTCTTTTTGTCTATTATTAAAGTTTCTTTTAAAAAAAAATATTCCATTAGCGTGCATGTAGCAACGTCCCTAGAAAGTCTAATAGGAAGTTGGGTCATTACACAAGATTTGGATTTATTTCAAATTTTAGTCTTCTACCCAAAGTCAAAATATTGGTAGAATTTAAATTTGGACTTAGATCAAAATTTAGACATAATCCAAAATTTATTCCAAATCAGAATTTGATAAAAGTAATTCTATCAAGTCAAAGTCATGGTAAAATTTCAATTTTATCTCAAAAAGAAAAATTTGGACATAATCAAAATTTTTTATTCCAAATCAAAAATTTACCTAAATTCAAATTCAAATTCTATTCCAAATTCAAAAATTTTGATAGAAATTTACCAACAAATCAAAATTTGGCAAGTTTCAAATTTTATCCCAAGTCAAATTGTTCATGGAAAGCTCTATAAATAGAAGATGAAAATTCAGAAACAGAGAAATTAGAAGACTCCATAAGCTCTTGAAGATCAAACACTCTCTGAACATAGTGACTAGAAGACTTCACATCCTGAAGACTCAATCTCAAGAACAAGCTGGAAAGCCCTCGAGACAAATTCATCTTAGAGAAGAAGCTACAAAACTCTCAAGACAAATTCACATTCAAGAATAAGCTACAAAGACCTCAAGACAAAATCACAATGGAGAACAAGCTGCAAAACCCTCAAACAAATTTACACTTGAGAGAGAGAAATAATCAGAGGATCAATTAATAGATATTGTACTATACTCATATATATCAATACGAACACAAATTCAATTACACGAATAAAATTCTATTTTAAAATCTCGTGTGAACAGTGTGATATGTGTTGGGTAAAGAAAGCTGAAAAAGTGATGAAGCTTAAACGTGACATCATTGGTACTCAAAACACTTTTCTTTTCTACTTTTGGGATTTAAGTTTCTTGAGATCCATAATTCCCACAATTCTTCCCGATTCGTGCATTCCTCCCATTTTCCACTACCGAAAAACACAAGAAAACAAATTAAAGCTCTTTCAACGTCTCAACAACATAAACAAAAAATTATGAAGCAGGGAGATGAGGAAGACAACTTACAACAAACCGCCCACAAAAAGAGCAAGACTGAACGAAAAAAGAAAGTAGCTACAAACCTCTATCCCCACAGAAGAAGATACGAATAGAGAGAGCCCTTTGAAGATGCTGCAATGGTGAGGAAAAGGAGCCTCCAATCGAGAGACAAGCTTCCCATTGCGAGAAATAAATGATTTAGGGATGAAAATCCCTTTTTAAATTTAGGGGCAATTTGTATTTCTATAGTTGAATGGAATGATGGAAAATTTTAAAGGTGATTCTTGCTCCACCACCTCAACAAAAATCACCTACCAACTAATACTTCAAAAATCAATTTAAAATGATTTTAGATTTTCCAAAAACAATTTTATGTGCTTGTTTGGGAGTGATAGTTGAATTAGTGATTTTGGAAAAAGAGATATAGTTACAATTGATTTTCATACAATCATTTTAATGTTTGACTCTAAACTTTTAAAAGTGATTTTCATATCATAAAAAGTGATTTTGATTGATTAATGTTTGATTTAAAAAGTGATTTTAAACCATTCAATTACTAAAAAGTTATTAATTTAGAAAATTATTTGACGCTAGATAGGAAAACAATCTTCTATATAACTACATTTATTTAATTATTATTATAACTAATACCGTTACAAATAATTTATTTTCATTTGTTTATTTTCTAAATCTTTTTACAAAAATTTATGAAAAATAATTATTTATGCAAAATTCAAGCATTAAAAACCCTTGTTTGATTATAATATTATTTTTTTTTGTTTCTAGTTATTTAACATTAAGTATGCCAATATAATTTACATTTATGTTTTATTTATTTGATTTTTAATTTTTTAAAAAAAGGTTTTAAAACTTTAGTTAGATTTAAAGAAGAAATTAGTTTTTAAAATTTCCCCAAGGTTTTAAAATTTATTTTGAAAGTAAATTAGAAAATGAATAAAATATAAGTAAATAGTCATACTATTTCAAAAAAATTATAAAAATATATATTATGAAATTGGGCCTAGAATATAATACTTGAGTGCAGAAATCAAAATTAATATAAATGTTGATCTTATATTTAACTAAAATAGTTGGAATTGGAATTTTATTTTGAAATTAGTCAACATGCATGGATATCATTACATTTACATGCTTAATTTTTTCAGATGACAAATCTTCAATTTGTGAACCATGAGAGAGTAGCACACACATTTGAGCTCAAAACCCTTCCTTCCTTGATAGCGTCCTCTCCACAATCAGTGGCAAATCTAGAATTTTTGTTCAGGAGGGCTTCACTTAAAGTTTCGTAAAAGTAATTTACAAATAAACAATGCAAAAAATTCATAAATGAAATTGAACTATTAATTTAATACATTGCAATTGTCCTCTACGAATTTCATATTATGAAATCACTGCATAATAACTTCATTATGTATCTTATCAAATAAATATTTCTCAATATAAGCATTCAAAAAACTTAACTTTTGAAAATTACAGTTTGAATGAACCAACCTCCATATTTATTTTGAGAAGGTTGAGAAAGGAAAAATGAAACGACTCAACTTCTAAAAGCTAACTAGACTAGAATCGTTACCTCATGCATGCTATGGAGACCTTGCAAGTTTCCAATAACATTTGAAAAGATTAACAGAAAAGTTCTCAAAACATAAATGTGCTTTTATTTGGGGATCCCCAAAAGAAACTTTAAACATAATTCATAAAGTTTGGTCTCAAAAGCTTTAAATCTCTCTATAGTTTCCAAAACAAGACCAATGAAATAAATCAATAGAAAGTGTATGATGTGAAAAGAAAAAAACTATCTGGACTCTCCCACCATAATCTGTCATTCGCTTAGGCTACCTTGTCCTTATTTGAAAAAAAAACAATTTTGAAAAGAATGAGTGTTAAAAATATCCAATAAGTGATCCCATTGCTAGGATCAGGATATGCAATCACATGCAACATGACTATAGTGGGACCTAAAACTTTGCCTCTTTGGTTTCCACTCCTTTCCTTTGTTTTCTTGGGATGTGTATCACTTTCATATACACATAACCCACTAGGTGTGCATCACTTTCATACACCACAGGTTTCTCTAAGAATGCATCACTTTCGTACATAGACATGCATTACTTTCATACATACCGACTTCAAGCACATCACTTTCATGTACTTAGAGCCCTTGGACATGCATCACTTTCATGTAGTCAAATCATATAGGAAAAAGGGGGAATTTGTTTAACATTTCATGACTTTTATGAGCATTCACACCTGCATGAGGTCAGTGGCGGATTCAGAACTTTTTGTCGGGGGGGGGGGGGGGGGGGGGGGGGGCTTGATACATTTTGATATTAGTTTGTCCAATGAAAAATATGACTAATTTTTTTATAGGTTAAAAATACTTTTTGTCCTTAGACTTTCATAAAAGGAACAATTTAGTCCTTGAATTATGGATTATAACAATTTAGTTCATGTACTTTGAAATTTGTAACAATTTAGTCCATATACTTTAAAATCTATAACAATTTAACCTTACTGTGAGAAATTCTAACAACATTAAGTGTCAATATTTATTATGTAACGACTTAGTCTTTGTTGTTTATAAATAAATTTGGTACCTAATAAAGTTATTGATCTACATATATAATCAATCTCACTAAATCTTAACAATATTTTTCACGATAGGGACTTAATTGTTACACATTTTAAATTATAGAGACTGCATCGTTACATAATAAAGTTCATGGGCTAAATTGTTGCAAAATTGAAAATACAAGAACTTAATTGTTATAAATTAAAATTTAGGGACTAAATTATTACTTTCATGAAAGTTCAAGGATTAAAAGTATTTTTGTTAACATTTTTATATAAATATACAAGAAAGAGAATAAAATTTGAAACAATTAGTATAATTTTTTATCTTATTAAAATTATTGTTTTTATTGAATTAATTTCTTAAAAGTAATTTACAAAAATTTAAAAATATTTGTAATCATAATATAAATAAAAGATACTAATTTTAAGGATAAATTGTGGCTTACCTCAAGGCAAATGGAAAACCAAAAGGAAAAAAGAAGGAAAAAAATGGGAAAAAAAAAAAAGAGAAGCGCAAAGAACGAGAAGAAAAAAAATAAAACCAAAAATATCGAGCCCTTTAGGGTTCAAACCCAGTAAGTGGGAGGGGGGGGGGGGGGGTTAAGCCTTATTACCATCATGCCAAAAACTAGTTCTTGTTGTTTGAGGTCAACTAAAATGTACTAATATAGAAATATTTCAAATTGAGGGGGGGCTTGAGCCCCTCCTGGGCCTACAGTGGATCCGCCCTTACATGAGGTCCCACATAATGATGTGAAACCCCTAGAATTTTGAAAATTAGGAACCCTTTGGTTATATGAACCCCTAATTATAAAATTCTAAAACCCCCAAATCAACTGATTTCAATCCCAAGGGAAGGAATAGATACAAGATTACCTTGATGATCGAACACCAAGAGGTAATGAAACTAGTTCCTCACTCAAGGTTTGAACACTCCACAAGAATGCTGATTAGACCTACCTGAATATTCTTGGCTTGCAACTCTGGATTTTAGAATTGTAAAGAGATGATGATGTGGCTCAGACATCAATCACAGAAAATTTTATTCTTCAAAACTTAGTTCCTTTGCGTACAACGTGCCTTTAGGTTTTTAACCTAAGCATTTAGCTAATTGGCCAAAAGACCAAATTGTCCCTCAATACAATTTCCCAACCATCTAAAATAAATAATAAAATAAAACTCTAATTAAAGCCATACTTAAACACCTAAAAAATAATAAAAATAAATCAATTACAATAGTAAATTTTCTAACATAAAGCTCTATTTTCTTTTGTTCTTTGTTCCTGCCTGGACCTTCATTAAATGAATTTACCACTGTTTGTATTGGGAATCGAAAGTCAATTGCAGTTGTTTGGCCCTTGAGCGTGTGATTGGTCCCGGAGGTAAAGCAAGAGCATCCTGGTTCATATCATCTTCTCCCCCTTTTGAATAATTCGTCCTCGAACAAATTCTTCACATACATCAAAAAGAGTCAAGTCAGAAACATTAAAAGTAGCACTCACACCATACTTATCTTCTAGGTTAATTTGGTAGGCATTGTCATTGACTTTCTTCAACACTTGGAAAGGCCCATCTCCCCTTGGGTTTAACTTGGAATCTCGTTGATGTGGAAATCTTTCCTTTCGAAGGTGGACCCAAACCCAATCTCCTTCCTTAAAGATCATAGGTTTTCGGTGTTGATTGACTTTCGTAGCTACCTTGGTATTTTGCTTCTGAATTCTTTCTTTAACTTCTTTATGTAGCTCCCGAATGGAAATCACCTTTTTGTTAGCTTGAAGATTAACAACCTTGTTAGAAGGCAAATGCAACAAATCAATAGGTGATAATTGATTAAACCCATAAACAATCTCAAATGGAGTACATTTAGTGACACTATGGACAACCCTATTATATGCAAATTCGATGAATGGTAGACAATCCTCCCATATTTTAGTGTTTCTTTTTATTATTGCCTTAAGCATTGTCACCATTGTCCTATTAACTACTTCAGGTTGTCCATTAGTTTGGGGATGACATGTGGTAGAGTAAACTAATTCAGTACCAAGTTTCTCCCAAAACACTCTCCAAAAATGACTTAGAAATTTCACATCTCTATCACTAAAAGTACTCCTAGGAATGCCATGCAATTTAACCACATCCCTGAAGAACAAGTCAGCCACATGTTTAGCATCATTAGTTTTATTACATGCAATGAAATGTGCCATTTTGCTACACCTGCCAACTATCGCAAAAATGTTATCCCTCCCTTTTTTTGTTCGAGGCAAACCAAGCACAAAATCCATTGAAATATCTAGCCACAGTCTACTAGGAGTTGGTAAAGGCAAAGAAAGTCCATGAGGTTTTGACCTAGCTTAGCCTTCTTACATGCAATACATCTCTCACACTCCTTATGTATGTCATGCCTCATTTTGGGCCAATAGAAGTGTTCATCTAACATGTCATATGTCTTAGCTATCCGAAAATGTCCCATTAGACCTCCCCCAGGAGCTTCTTTAACTAATAACTCACGAATAGAACAAATGGGAATGTAAAGTTTATTCTTTCTAAACAAGAACCCATCAAACATCATATAATAAGGAACCACAGGTTTTTGCATAAGAGATTCAACAATAGGTGCAAAATAAGTGTCCTGTGAATACAAAGTCTTAATGTGTTCAAAGCCAAGTAATTTAGTGTGAAGAGAGTTTAGAAAAACATGCCTCCTAGATAGTGCATCAACTACCACATTTTCTTTACCTTTCTTGTACCTTATCACATAGGAAAAAGTTTCAATGAATTCTAACCATTTAGCATGTCTTCTATTTAGCTTGTTTTGGCCCTTCAAATGTTGTAAGCTCTGATGGTCGGTGTGAATAACAAATTCTTTTGGCCACAAATAGTGCTGCCACATTTGTAGTGCCTTCACCAAGGCATAGAGCTCTTTGGCATATGTAGGATACTTCAAGGTTTCTCCATTCAGCTTCTCACTAAAGTACATCAATGGCCTTTGATCCTACATTAAAACATCTCCAATCCCTATTCCACTGGCATCACACTCAATTTCAAATGTTAGCTCAAAATTAGGCAAAGCAAGCAAAGGTGCATTACATAACTTATCCTTTAAATCATTGAAAGTACGTTCTTGAGCTTTTCCTTACTCAAATTTTACATTTTTCTATATAAGTTCATTAAGTGGTGCAACTATGGAACTAAAGTCTCTAATGAACCTCCTATAGAAACTAGCTAGTCCATGAAAGCTCCTAATCTCACTAGCATTCTTAGGTATTGGCCACTCTCTAATGGCCTTAACCTTCTCAATATCAACTTTCACTCCTTGTTTAGACACTGCAAACCCTAGGAAGTTTATCTTTTTCATGCAAAAATAACATTTTTTGAGATTGGCATAAAGCTTTTCTTTTCTAAGTGCAACCAAAACACACCTAACATGCATAACATGATCCTCTAGTGTCCTAGAATATATTAGGATGTCATCAAAATAAACCACTACAAACTCTCCTAAAAAGTCATGCAATACATAGTTCATGAGTTTCATAAAGGTACTAGGTGCATTAGTCAAGCCAAAGGGCATAACTAGCCATTCATATAAACCATGTTTAGTTTTGAAAGCAGTTTTCCATTCATCTCCAACATTCATCCTAATTTGATGGTATCCAGATTTTAAATCTATTTTTGTAAACAAACTACATCCATATAATTCATCAAGCATGTCATCCAACCTAGGAATAAGATGTTTATACTTAATTGTAATTTTATTTATAGCCTTACAACCTACACACATTCTCCAAGATCCATCTTTCTTAGGCACAAGTAAAATAGGGACACTACAAGGACTTAAACTCTCACGTACATACCCTTGGGCAAGCAACTCATCGACTTGCCTTTGAATCTCTTTGGCCTCTTGTGGATTGGTCCTATAGGCTGGTCGATTTGGAATCTGAGTACCTGAAATGAACTTATTCTTGTACTCTATACCCCTCAAAGGTGGTAATTCCTTAGGCAATTCTTCAGGAAAGACTTCTTTAAACTCCTACAAAAGAGACACAAAAACACTAGGCAAAGAGGATTCAAGGTCCTCGGTTAGTAGGTAAGCTTCTTTAAATTTAACCATGAGTACGTTCTTTTTGAAAACATAGCTTTCCTAACCTCACAAGATTTAGCACTCCAACATGCTAGTGTTCTCTCTTTTTTATCTCTAGGTTGCGAGCTACTCTCTTGCTTTTCTCTTAATCCCTCATTTTCTCTCAAACTCTCATTTTCTTTTTCTTCTTCTTTTTTGCCTTCTCATTTTTCTTTTGTTGCAACCTCTTCTTTTCTTTTTTCTAATTTTCTTGATCAATAAGTATTTTTTTAGGGGATAGGGGTACAAGTATAGTTTTCTTACCATTATATGTGAAATTGTAACAGTTAAGAAAACCATCATAAAGAACCTTTCGATCAAACTGCCAAGGTCTACCAAGAAGTATATCACCTGCATGCATTGGTACTACATCACATAGCACTTCATCCTTGTACCTCCCTATGGAAAAAGGAGCATTCACCTGCTTAGTCACCTTGAGTTCTCCACAATCATTAATCCATTGTAGTTTGTAGGGTCGTGGATGAGGTGTAGTATCTAAACTCAATCGCAAGACCAAACTAGAGCTCATAGCATTTATATAACTTCCACTATCAATCACTACGCTATAGGGTAAGGTTTTTACAAGGCAATGTGTACGAAAAAAATTCTCTCTTTGATTCTTCAAGTCATCCTCCTTCATGTATGTACTCAAGGCCCTCCTAGTGACTATGGATAAGTGGGTAGTTGAAGGAATGAACGTTTCACTCTGTAGCGGAAGCATTGGATCGTTTTTGATTTTATTTAAAATTAAACTAAAAAAAAAGATTAAGTAAACTTACTTGGAGTAAATATAGAGATATTTCTAGCATATCTTTATCTCCTCCACAAAGTCTTTCTAGCTATGACTCGAACACAGAACCAAGGCTTGTGGGAGCCTCTTGAAAGAAAATCCACAAGGGATTAGAGATGAAGAGGTCTAGATAGAATTATCTAATTCTCTATTGAGGAGATATGTGTTGTGTCTAATGGCTCAACCCAAGGGTCCTATTTATAGAAACCAAAGAAAAATCTTTGCCATAATTAAAATATTATATTTTAATATCTAATATATTAAAATATATCTTATATTTATTTGAATCTCATTCAAATCTCATACGATATTGATTTAATTGAATCTTATTCAAATTCTATAAATATCTTTTATTTAATGTATCAAATATACATTAATTATTTTAATATTTAATGTATCAAATACAATAAATATATTTTCCTCTTTTATATTTAATATATCTAATATATTAAATATTAATTTGAACACTTCAAATTAAATATTAAATTTGAACATTTCAAATTTTAATATTTAATGTATCAAATACAATAAATATATTTTCCTCTTTTATGTTTAATATATATATTATATTAATTATTAATTTGAACACTTCAATATTAATTTGAACATTTCAAAATTTTCTTTCAACTAAATTGATATTTTAGTGTTACTATGAGCTAGCAAGTGAACCATATGGACCTACAGATTATAAGCTCTAATGATACAAAATTAATTAATTAAACTCTTTAATTAATTAATTTTCATTCATTATTCATTAACTATAGGTCACTCCACTATAGACCTAGAGTTGCACTCTTATGCACTGTAGGACAAGTTGTGTCCATAAATATAATCATTACATGCAAGTTGATCATTCACGAGTTGTTCATAATTACAGCTGGGTCAAAAGTCTGTTTTACCCCTATAATTACATTTTGCACCTTAAGTACCACTGATCATCTAATGAACAATTTGTTTATAATTTAATTATTAACTAAGTCCCTCTCGGGCCAGTGAGAGGGTGGGGCGCGATTGTTCAAGTCCCGAAATCAGTACTCAAGGGAACTATTCATCTACTTACCCTATATGGGAAAGAGTGAATTTCATCTTGTGAGATTATGTTCCCAGCTCCCTATTTGGTCAAGTCCCTAAAATGGTAGGCATATTGAATCGGCTACAAAAGCCACTCTCACCCATGCAAATCAAAGGACAAGCTCTCATAGGCAGGAGTTCATAACTCACTCAGGATTAAGATCGAGTCGCATATGATCATCTTGATGAAATGTTAATCTTCTCAATTAACGGATTTATAAAGAGAGATTAAATATTTCGTGGTCTAGTCTTATACAAATTCATTGTATAAGATACCCCCACTCACATGTCTCCACATGAATGATTTGGATCAAATCATTTGTAACTATTACAAAGTGGGTCGTATCAATAGTGTTACCAGGATAAGACACCCAACCTTATCCATATACTATGACCCTTTAGGTTATTTCTTGAACATGATCATCTCGTATGTCAACCACATACTGTTCAAGATTACACTAATAACCTTGGATTTTTCATTTAATGGATAATATTATATTGCAAATAAAATAATTAAAATAATAATTATTATTAAATAAATCATTAATTACGAGGCTTTAGGGCATAAATTCCAACAGTAGTATCCTCCACTTCTTCATCCCCCTCATGGTCACTAGTTTCTTCATCTCCCTCACTCACATTTGTGATTATTTATCCTTCCCTAATGATCATTGTTCTCCTATTAAGGCCCTCTCCGCTTATATGTCTCACCCCTTGACATTTCCAACACATAAGGTCTCTATTCTACATGTGGGTGCTTAGTCTTTGGTTTTGTTTTAGATGAGGTCTCTCCCTTATCTTTAGTTTTATCACTGACCGCCTTGGATTTAAGCTTAAGATCATTGAGGTTTTCATCCCGTTTCCAAGAAGAAGATGAATTGGAAAAGGTTCTATTAGAAGCGTACCTTGATTTGCACCTTTGGATTTGTTTTTCAATTTTCACTGCAAGGTGCACCAACTCTTCTATATCCTCATAAGTTTGCAACTCAACATATTCATCCACTTCAATGTTTAATCTATGGAGAAACCTTGACATGGTGTTCTCCTCATCCTCATCTACTTCCAATCTCTCCATCAACATCTCTATCTCTTTGTAGTAATCATCAACATTTTTGCTCCCTTGACGAAGAGCTTGAAGCTTCTAAGCACAATCTCTAAGGTAATGCTTTGGTATGAACTACTTCCTCATGAGTTCTTTCAATTCTACCCATGTTTCTACCAGTCACTATTGGTGTCTCCTTCACTTATAACACAACTTATCCCACCAAGTTTGTGCGTAACCCTTAAAATGTGTCACAAAGATGGTTACCTTTTTCTCTTCAGTGAAGTTATTGGTATGGAAAATATGCTCAGCTTCATGCTCCCATTGGAAGTAGTCTTCTGGGTTAGATGCACCATGAAACTTTGGAAATTTAACCTTAATGTTACCAAAGCCTCAATCCCCATGGTAGTTTTCCCTTCTACCAGGTGGCCTTCTATTGTAAAAATGTCCTCTTCCCCTCACGCCTTGGTGTTCTCCTCTTCTAGGTTCGTCTATTACATGGTCATTTTTATACTCATCCTGCTTTGGACCTTCTTCTTCCTCTGGAAACTTCTCAACTTGCCTCATTGCTTGAGGTCTATCTCTAGCTTGGAGCCTTTGTTCTATCCTATCTAACCTCTCATTGATCATAGTTTCCATGTTGCTCATGACCTGCTCAAAGAGTCATTCTTGTTGTTGATCTCCTTGTGGAACATTTCCATTGTTAGGTTGCTTTCCTAGATTTGACATTGCTGCAAAAGAAAAACAAGTGAAAGAAAAAAAATGGACCTCACAATTCACTTTCTCACGTGTTTCACTCGATAGATGGAAATCAATCATGTTTACTTTTTTTAATGTAATATCTCCCTTACAAAGATGCAATCTCTCTCAAAGATAGGTTGATGAGCCAAGAATTTGCAACCAATATCAGAAAAGTAAACTAGAAACAAATCAAGCAAGAATGATTGTAAAGTGTCAAACTCAAGCAAAGAAAAAGTAGAATATCAACAAAAATGAAAACTAGAAATCAAGAACCTAATGTTCAAGATCCATCAAAAATATTATTTGAGATTTAAGATTCAAGAATTTAAGATTTAAGATTCAAGGAATTATGTGAGATGAACAAAGAAAAGAAAACAACTAGACAAAAATATTATTTTTCTTTTTTAAAGTTCTAAAACTACTTGCAAGTGTTTGGAATTAAGATAAGCTCTATAAACAAGCAAGAGTTTATGAAAAAAAAATCACAAAATAGCCCTAATTAACAAAAATACATTCTTTGATCACAATTGTCAAAAACTATAGGGGCTATGGTTTATGACAAAGGTAGAGTGGTAAATTTGGTAAAAATCATTAGGGTTCTTGGAATTAAGTAAAATTTAATACACTCAAGGTTAAGTGAGTTAAAAACCATGTGCAAGAAAATTTGGGCTTAAAAGAATAAGGTTGGATAATAAAAAGCTAACAAAGAAAATTTGCTGTAGAAAAGAAATTGGGCTCCCGTAGAGCTGGGTTGGTCTGGTCGGTTCAATGCCTTTCGGTCCGGTCTTTGGGTCAAAAAGTTTTCGATCCTCGGTGACTCACTAAAGGACGCTGTTGTAAACTTTGGGTTCAAAATACTGTCATTTGACTTCTGTAAAAATCATTCAAATTGAATCAGATAAGATTGACAGAATTTTCCAGATTTGAACAGTAGGCACTCAAACGATTTCTCTTCAATTTTGTCTCGACTTTTATTCAAAATAAATATTTTTTTCTTCAAACTTAAGTTGATTCTATTCACTTTAGGCACTGGAATAAATCAATTTGGAGTTATAAACATTGAACTAAAAATAGGCAAATTTAACAAAATTCTGGAGATATGCAACAAAAAAAAAATTCTAAGAATAAATTTCAAAGAAAATAGGTGTTGCTTTTGAATCTAATCTCTAAATCTTGAAACAAAAGGCCTATGACTAATTTTTCCCCAAATGTGATCAAATAAAATACAATTGTCTCAAAAGATTATGCATAAATAAGCTCATAAACAATTATTTGTCTATAATGATGAAGCGTAAAGATGAAATTGCAAGTAATTTTTTTTTTTATCAAAATAAGAACACTGAATTTAAGAAACAAATAAAGTCAGAATATGAGATATGAGAATAAAAGAAAGTAAAAGAACGATAGTTCCGATCTAGAGCCAAAGCTCTGATACCAAATGATATGAACCCCTAGAATTTTGAAAATTAGGAACCATTTGGTTATATGAACCCCTAATTATAAAATTCTAAAACCCCAAATCAACTGATTTCAATCCCAAGGGAAGGAATAGATACAGGATTACCTTGATGATTGAACACCAAGAGGTAAGGAAACTAGTTCCTCACTCAAGGTTTGAACACTCCAAAAGCAAGCTGATCAGACCTACCTGAATGTTCCTGGCTTGAAACTTTGGATTCTAGAATTGTGAAGAGATGATGATGTGGCTCAGACATCAATCACATAGAATTTCATTCCCCAAACTTAGTTCCTTTGCATACAACGTGCCTTTAGGTTTTTAACCTAAGCATTTAGCTAATTGGCCAAAAGTCCAAATTGTCCCTCAATACAATTTTCCAACCAACTAAAATAAATAATAAAATCTAATTAAAGCCATTACTTAAACACCTAAAAAATAATAAAAATAAATCAATTACAATAATAAATTTCCTATCATAAAGCTCTATTTTCTTCATTTAGCATCATCTGGTAGAGTGTATAGAGCTTTTGTTCCTTGTTCCTGCCTTGACCTTCATTAAATGAATTTACCACTGTTTGTATGTGGGAATTGAAAGCCAATTGCAGTTTGGTCGGGTTGTCAAAGCCCTCCAAAATATTTACTGATTCTCTAAATCTAACTTGTAGAAATATTGGACCAAGTCGAATCCCAAGGGAACTAATCGAATTAATTTCTCAAAGTTAAAAAAATAATAATATAAAAAAAATAGGGGGGTTTGAATTGTTGAACAAAAATTGGAATTAAAAAGATGAATAATAAAAAAAACGAAAAAAAAAATCAATTTTATGAAACTTCCAATTCAAGGGTTTAAATTTCATCCAATTGTAATCTTGATCATAGGTTAAGAAAAAATCAATTTCAATTTCTCAAATTCAAGAACTTAGCAATTTATTCGGAAAAGCCACAATACATATAAATTCTTCTAATTTAATTGACTTTAACCAAGCATCAAAATCAAAACTTATTATTTAATTAATTGGGCACGATAGCATTCCATATCGATTAAACAATAGCATTAAAAATAATGAGAATGACTAAACCAAAACTAACTAATTGAGATAGCTACAAATTAATTAATTTTGTTTATTTATTTCCTTAGAGTCTATTATGCAAGCTATGTAAAATAGAAAAGCCATAATTACACTCACATAAGCCAACTCATTGCTACATTTTTCAATCATTTGTGATAATTACGGATCATAAAATCATGGTTCGCAATAAATCAATTGAAACTTATAAATTAAGGCGTCAATTTAATTAGTAACAATCAATCATAAAAATAAGAACAAGAAACAAATAATTCTTAATTAAAGATAAAATTTCAATTTGGTCCAAAGCCTCACAAAATTACAATTGGAAATTAAACCACTCTTAAACCAGAAATTAAAACTTAGCCACACATGGTGGAAAAACAATAATGACTATTAAGGGGAGAAAACATAAAGGAAAAAAAAAATAGAAAACTCAAAGAACTAAAGATAATTGAAAACACTCTTTTCACTCTCTAAACTTT
Organism: Trichosanthes truncata; assembly: GCA_033996785.1. NCBI lineage: Eukaryota > Viridiplantae > Streptophyta > Magnoliopsida > Cucurbitales > Cucurbitaceae > Trichosanthes > Trichosanthes truncata. The sequence continues at coordinate 25,563,534 of JAWPNB010000004.1, read as the reverse complement.
TTTACAAAGAAAGCTGGAACTCTTCACACTCTTTACTCACTGCATTGCCCTCCTATTTATACTCTTTACTCACTGCATTGCCCTCCTATTTATACTTGAGGGGAGGAAAAAGTTTCAACTAAAAATAGGTTCTTCACCTAAAATTAAACCAAAAACACCGCGTGGAAAAGGCCAAGTCTCTTCCTTTCATTTTTGCCAAAGAAGAAGAAGGCTCCTCAAAATCCTCCGCACAAAGCCACCTGTACCAAGAGAAAGAAAAGAAAATCAAAGTTTGTTGTTTTTATTTTACCCAATAACTTAACACATAATTTATTTTATACTTTTTATACTTTTTTTTTTCAATTTCCGTTTTGTTTTCTTAAATTTAATCCTCCTGCAATTTTATTTCTTCTTCTTTTTTTTTTTCTAACATTCTAATTTTTAATTTAATTCCACTTTTCTTATTTTATTTTTCATTTTAATTTTTTTATTCTCTTTTTTCTTTTCCTTCTATTCAAACTCTTTTTTTTTTTTTAATTCTTATTCTCTTTTTATTTCCAATTTGTGAAAATAAACTAAATTGTGCTTTTTGCTTGAATTTCACCAAATCTTTGGTAATTCACTACCTAAATCAAATTAAACACAATTTCAACAATTAAGCACAATACTCAATTAAAATGGAAGGAAATTAGACACAATAAATGAGATTAATTAATACTTATCACAGTTGTTTGGCCCTTGAGCGTGTGATTGGTCCTGGAGGTAAAGCAAGAGCATCCTGGTTCATATCACATAAAAACATAAGTTTCATAGCATGATGACATAAAAGATTGTTCATTCATAAAAGCATCATCTTTAATATACATGGCATGCATGCTATTTCATCCACAACACATATTATTCATGACTTTTATAATAAATGACTCTTTTAAGCATTCACATGCAACATTTCAGACAACAGAAAAATACCTAACCACACCTTAAAACGTTCCAGCAGTAAAGCCACTTACCTCAATAGTAGTTCAAAACTAGTTCGACTCACAACTTAAATCCACAAGTTAATCTGAATCAATGCTCCAAAACAAGTACTTAACCGAACCAATCTTGAAATTAATTTAAAAGATGTTAACTCATTCTTACCCGACAAGATCTTCAATAACTCAGTCTGATCAACCCGAATCTAAGCATAAAGAGATTCCAATGGTCAAACAAAATAATTTGCAGTACTTTAGTCAAATTTGAAAAGAGTTTAGAGCTAACTATACCCATTAAATCTTATCCAAGTGGCTTTGATCTTTGTTGGTTGGTATTTGAATAGGTACAAACTTGCAGAAATGAACTTTTCCAGCTATGGGTAATCTAATTCGGGGCCGATCAGGTTGTGGGTCACACCCGAAACAGTCCAATCTGCCCAGAAACATGCCCGAAGGAGTGAAATCGCACCACAAATGGCTTGTTGCACGCCCACTTCGTCATTCAACATGTAATGCCTGACATTTTCTGGTAATAATTAATATCTGAATTTTGAAGTTTAATTTTGGGTTAACTTCTTAATTAGTTTTAATTTTGGGGTTAAATTTTAGAGTATAGAGTTTTGAAGGAAAATTGTTTAGGGGCATTGTTGTAAAAATATGAAGAAGGAGCCAAGCCAACCCTAAATTTTTGTCTTTATATAAATCCGCATGTAGCCGAAGAAGAAGCCAAGAAGTCATTGGCTTCTTCTTCCTCATTCCCTTCTCATTCCTCACGACAACAAAGGCCCTCCATTGTTTCTTTCTTTTTTTTCTTCTTCAACACCACTCCTTCCTCTCATCATCACCTTCTTCGATTTCTTCTTCTTTGCACCCAACTTCGACCAGCGATGCCTCTCTCCAGCAGCGAAGTGCTCGTAGCAACGAACACCTCTGGTGACTCTTTTCTAGTCTTCGCGCACGTTTCTAGCAAGCTGCAGCATTGATGAGCATCATATGAAGCCCCCCTATCGTATATCTGGGCATTTTTGGCACTGTGCAACTGTGGGTGGCTCTCCATTCAACGTGGATTGCATTTCTAGCGAGTGTGGTAGCGGTAGTGTGTGTCTCTCTCTTGGTTTTCGGTGATGGGTTGGTTTTTCGACGAGTTTGGCACTGTGCAGCCATGTATAGCCCTTTGTTCAGTGTGGGTAGGTACTCTGACGATGGTTCAAGGTGGGTTTTGGAATTGAAAGTGAGTTTCAAAGTGTTGTTTTGTGATCTGGAGGTTAACCCATTGATTTTTGGACTCTATTTTAAGTTATCCATTGCGTTTGGAGGCCGAATCGTCGAAATCGAATCATTATGACACCGAACGAGCAAGCGTCTCATTCTGTTTTGGTAAGGTTTAAGGGGTAATGCTTTTTTTAAAACCCAAGGACCTATGAGTAAATTATTTGGAACTTGAATCATAATTTATTGGGGACCAGTAAGCCTTTAAGTTTGATTTTTTATTTTAGATTATTCCCCAATTTAAGTACTTTTTGGACAGGTTGTGAATGAGATCAATAGAGGTTGAAGGCGCCCGTAATTTGAGAATTTCTTTTGGGTAAACTCTCTTTGAACTTTCTTGAGTAAGTTGAATTGTTGGAATTACAATAAGTGGTTTTTGTTAAGTTTTGGGTTAAAAAAAATATTAAATGTCAATCATTATTTTTCCTTTGAATTTGTTTAGGTGGTGCAAATGATTTTGCTAGGAGAAGGAATTTCTAATTATTCTTGTTTTGGCACAAAAAGATAAGTAGCCAAATTGGATTAACCTTTAAGGTCTGGATAAGACTATCCATACTTAGGAAAGCTATGATTGGATAAGCATGACCTGAATTTCTGTATGTGAGGCATGTTGATTTTGACTGATTAGTTATCTGTAATTTCTTGAGCTTGAGATTTACCTAAGAATGTTTAGCATGAGGATTTTGAGGGGTTTGATTTTGAAATGGGATGCTCATGGATGTAAGTTTTCTAGCATGATTGGGGTATTAGCATTAAGGCTTCAATCAAACCAAATATTTTAATGATAACCAACTCAAAATTTTGTATTGACCTGATTCTAACACATTTTGAATCATTTGAATTGGAGTTCAAACGAAGGAGATATGAGAAAAAGAAGATTGGAAGGAAAAGCCAATTAAACAGTGACACGTGGCACTGTGTTGACATGGAATATGACGTGGCAACTAACTTGGCGTTACCAGTCAAATTTGGTGATGTGTCAACTGACGTATCAAGTGACGTATTGTAACGACCCTATAGGCTCAACACGCTACCTAAGAGTCATTACTAAGTCACGTCACTATATTACCGAAAATTTCGGCAGCATAACAACGTAACTACGCGAAAACACATTCTAACATTAATAACTCGACGAAACGGACCAAATGGCAATTTTTTACCCAACTCCGGCGAGCGGCGGCTCGTGGAACTCCGGCGACGGCGCGTGGGCTTCACGGCGGCGGCGCGTGAGTCAACCTATCGGCGCGTGGAGGTTCGTTTCTGGTGTGTTGCAGCCCGATCTACAAGAATCCGAGGTCGTTTTGCTGAAAATCAATCAAACTCGAGCTCAAAATGCCAAACATCTCACGGAAACGAAAACCCACCTTGAAATCGCGGCTGAAATGGTGTTTTCCGACGAGCTTAGAGTTCAAAACCACCGACGGTTGTAAGCGTAAGGGCCTCGTCGACCGGCGGTGACTGGCTTCGAATTTTCGGCAGCCAAACGAGGACGAAGGTGAGCGTGCAGGTCGGCGGGGCTGGAGCTTCGTTCGGCGGCTGCACACAGAGGAAGAAGAAGAAGAAGACTGCCGGAAGATGGGTGTTCTTCGTGAGTTGCAGCAAGCGAAGAAGACGAAGCCGGCGGCGAAGGATGAGCTCCGGCGAAGCTGTCGACGGAAGGAAGAGAGAGAGAGGTGATCGGAGAGGGAGAGAGACCGCGCGAGGGAGAGGGCTGCGCGAGGGAGAGAGAGGAAAATCTTTTTTTTTTTTTTTTTAAATAATAATAATAATAATAATAATAAAATCAAAATATCTTCTCTCTAAAAGACCATAATACCCTTTCCTTTTCCAAAAATCACCAAATTACCCTCAAAATAATTAAATTCATAATAAAACTTTACTAAAACAACATTTTAAACTTACCCAAAGAGTCTCGGGTGTTACACGTATCATCCAACGACTAGATTTAGATGACGTGGCGATGATGTGTTCATGTGACATGTCGATGACATGGCACACGTGGATGTACAACAAGGAGACACATGGCGAGCTGTTTGAATTATTTAAAAAAATGATGGGCTGACACGTGGAGGCTTCATATCGCACACTTGTCACTATCTAGAATTTTAAAAGGATTTATTTGATCATTAAAAAGAAAGAGAAAAAAAGGAAGGAATGACACGCATGGTAGTGGTAATGGGTATTTGGAAGAGAATCTTTTCATCTCTCTCCTCAAATTCTATCCTTAACCTTTTCAATTTTCACCATTCAATCCCAACCATCCATCCTTTTGACCTAGATCTAATGGCTCATTATTAATTTGCTCTAAATCCATTTTTAGCCTAAAAATATCATCTTCCTCTCCACTTTTTGAAAATTTTCCAGCAAGCTTTCATACTCTTAGCTCTCCAAAAAGTTCAAAAATCCTTCAATTTTTCACATACTCTTGAATCAGCTAATTGTAGTTTTGTGAGAAATATTTGGAGTGTCTTATTGTGTGAAAAATTTGTGTATTTTGCCTATTAAGAGGCATTCTTGTGATATTTATTTTTCTTTGTTCATTGGGATTTGTATTAAGGTGTGGGTACACCTTAGGTTGTGAGAAAAAGAAATTGGTTTGATCCTGAACTAGTGAAGAGGATCTTGGGTTTCTCTTTAGCCTAGGAAAAAGTAGTTGTGTCGGTTTGGCAATTTGTCGAACCACTATAAAACTTCGGTGTCTTCTACCCTTCTCCTTTTTATTTTCCGCTCTTTATTTTTCTTGCTTGTTAATTTTCTTAGATTGCATGATTTAGGATTTATTTTACTTTGGTATTTGATTGCTTATTGTTATCTCTACTTTTGTAAATTAGTTTTAAATTAGATTTTTTTTGGTGATTTGTTGTTCAGTAAAGTTTAGAATTTTAGATTAAAATCAAAATTAAAAATTGGTAGACAACCCTATTCACCTCCCTCTATAGCAAAGGACAAGAATTCCTAAGATCTTAGAATAAACTCTTAGTTTCATGACTTTTGCTTTGGTTATTTATTTTATTTTACTTTAATTCTTCAATTGCGGTTTATTTATTCAGTTTTGCAACTTACTCTTTGTTGGAATCTCGAACTCAAAGTACCTTGATTTTTATCTAGTTTTTTTTTTTTTAATGGAATGTTCTTTGGTTTGCTTGAGTTTTCACATATTTGTTTTCAAAAGTCCATGTTTCTCATGCATGTAGTCGCTACTTTCAAAAATCTTGTATTAGTAGTCGAGTCGTTACACAACAATTGATTCATGGATCTCAGATCTATTCGAAGTCGTCGCTGCAAAGACAAGTCTGTGCTCACAGATCTTGTGCTACAGCACAGGTAGAGAGAGAGACTATAGAGAGGGAATCGTAGGTCTGAAATGTCGAAAACTCGCTAGCATCACGTGGGTATCGACGAAAACGTGGCCATAGTTGCTATGGTCTCTTGCATAGCACTCGAAAATCGTAAGAGAAGAAAAAGAACTACTGTTGCCAGCGATCACGCTGCACGTCGCTGTAGGGCATAGGAATTTCTTGCCATAGCACACGGCGGAGAGGAGGAAATGCAATTGGAAGTGTGGGTATCACGTTTGAGAACCGTAGAGGGAGAGCCAAACACGTCTTGCACTGCCGTTGTAGGAGGTGGAGTCGTTGCTGGAGGGGAGAGGGTCGCTAGCGGGGAAAGCGACGTGCTGGAGATGGTGCTGCTAGAGGGATGGAGGTGGCAGCTATCATGAGGTTAAAGGATAAAAGAAAGAGATGGAGAGAGAAAGAAGAAAAGACAAAAGTTAGGTTCCTCTTTTTTTCTTTTCTTTTGAATTCTTTTTCAATTATGACCTCATAAAAATAATTTTTCTTCTCTAATTTCTTCCCCTTTTCTCAACTTGAAAGCAAGGTTTGAAAGGTCGATGTCGATGGAAATGTCGATGTCTAAATTTATGGAAATGTCGATGGAAATTTCGAGAAAATTTACGGAAATCATGGAAATTGATGAAAATTGTTTGAATTAGCCAATGAAACTTTTATTGTGGCTTAATTAGACTATAATTGACAATTTTTAAGTATCACATCTAAAAACTAAGATAATATTTAGATATAAATATCGATTGAAATGTTGATGGGAGTAGAAATTTTGGAAAAATATGGAAATTGATGATAATTGTTTGAATTATTAAATGAAACTTCAATTGTGGCTTAATTAAATTATAATTGACCATTTTAATAATATATAAAAACATATATAATATATATTTTGAAATGTTGATGGAAATGTCGATGACATTAGAGTTTTTGGAAAAAGAATGAATATTGATAGAAATTGTTTGAATAATTAAATGAGACTTTAACTATTAGTTAAACTATACTTGATCATTTGTAATCATTATATTAAAAAATATAAGTAATATTTACATGAAAATATCAATGTTGTTCAAAATATTTTGAAAAAATTATGAAGATTAGTCAAATATTTTTTGAACATTTAAATAATTTAATTTTACAAAAATATTGATAAAAATATTGAAGTTGATAGAAATTATAAATTTGAAAGAATTTGTTTGGATTGATAAATCACCCTTTATTTTCAAAAGAAAAAAACACAATTTTTATATTCTTTTATTTTTTTTTTTTGCACAATATTAAATTTGTGCATTGATCAAACTTAATTAGTTGACCCTAAACATCTATTGATTTTTATATTCTTGTCTCTATTTAAAAATAAACAAAGAAAATAATAATAAAAAAGAACATTAAATAAAGAAATGAAAAAAGAGAGAAAAGATTGAAAAAAATAGGAATATTGAATAATGAAATTTTGTGTAAAAAATAAAATAATAATAATAATAAAATTCAATAGATGGCATGCATCATGAGTCATGATGCATGAGGGAGAGAGGAGAGGGAAGATAGAGGGGGAGTTGTATTGAACTTTTGTCCTAGATCGCTTGATTTAGAGTTGGGGGAGTTCACTAACCCTTATAAATTGAATCTCTGGCCTCAGCTTGCATTGAGGAAGTTGGGCTTTCTAGCTAGTGGGCTTTTGTTGTTCAAAAGCATATAAGAATGGCCCATAGTAAAAATTTTGACTAAAAATGTCGTTGTACATTTGACAAAAAGTCGAAAAATCGACGAAATGTCAAGAGTTTTGACGACTTATTGTCGACATGGGGGAAGAAATTATTTCTCCTCAAACGATATATCGAACCCCTCAAAGTAGCGACATGTTGACTGAAATGTCGACATGTCGCTCGACATTTTCTTCCATGCTTGAAAGCCAAATAAAACTCTAATTCAACTCCAAAAAGATTTGGGTAAAATCTTATAGAAAACTTAGGACATAAAATTTGGACTTTACAAACTTAACCAAAAATCTTAGGAAAAAATAAATTCTTACAATTCTGAATATGAGACTTAATTAATAAATCTCTCATCCAAATTTTGAAAATTTATTTATCTTAATTTAACTCACTCAGGCTTATTTTTTTCTCAAATTAAATCTCAAAGACTAATTCCAACTAAGCCACCCAAATCCAAATTAATCTCTAAAAGATTAAGGTTAACCATATCTGAAAACATGAGGCGTTACAAAAAAAAAAAAAAGAAGAAAAAGCTAATACTATCTGTAAAAAGAAAGAAAGAAATAAAGGAAAAAAAAAAACATTTGAGAGCCTTTACAAGGATTCAAACCCAATCTCTCCACGTCAACTTCATATGAGACACAATAGCCAAAAGAGCAAACAACAACTATTGATAAATTTAATGAACCGTTAATACAAATGTATTGTCTACAATCCTAGAAATTTTCAAAAATAAAAAATAATTGTTATTTTTTGGTGTGATTTTCGGTCAATCACTTGAACAATAATCACCTCTTAAGTGATTGATCGGGAATCACTTCAAAGATTTTGTATTTTTGAAAAATCACTTATGCACTTTGCCAAACATCATTATTTTCAAATAGAAGTGATTTTGGCAATAACAAAAGTGATTTTGTTTATGCTAAAATCACTCCCAAACATACCCTAACTATATTAGGAAGAATTGCTTTTCAATTATAAAACCAATTATAAATATCTATTATTTATAATTGAAAAACAATCTTCTTATTTTTAAAAGATTTTTTAAAATTACAATTATAAATATTTATAGTTTTCTTCCATTAGAAATGTAGATTTACATTATCTTTATTTAAAAAAATTATTATTTTTCATTTATCTATATTTAATTAACATAGTTAAAAATATATATAATTTTCTAATTTTAAGATAAGAAAAGTATATTTTAGATGATTTATTCATAGAAATAAATTTAATTGTTAACATATTAAAATTAAAAATATATACTTTATTATCAATGGTATTTTATTTTGAATTTATTAAAATTAAATGAATAATATTTAATTCTAAATTAGCTATTGTAAAGAAAGTATTTAATTTTCAAATTACCTACGCCCCAAGAAACAAAAGCATATGTATTTTTATTTTGAACTTAGTTATATTAAAATAACATAAATATATGTTATTTTATTTTAGTTTAGTCATTTTAAAATAATCTATAGAATATATTTTATTTTTAATTTAATCAAATTAAAATTACTAAGACTATGCAAATTTTGTTCTCTATGTAATTTTATGTTTTAAATTCCCTTTTTCCATGAACCATATAATTTTTTTTGTTCTCATTAATGCTTTAACTTATGATATTAGGATTAATGCTATTATTGTGAACGAGTGTTTTGAATTTAAAATTTGCATGTCGGTCCATGAAAAAAATGACAAAAATTAGGGTTTCAAAAAATATAAGTTATATAAATGTCAATTTCAAAATGAATGAAATAATTGCTTCTCAGTAGTTTGTCTAAAAATTCATCAAGATTGTAATAAGGGTTGAAAAGTTTATAAAACAGCTGGGGGAAAAATAACTTAAAAAAACAAATTACTCAAAGTTAGACTGCACAAGCTTGCACTCCAAACACAAGCTTTAAAAACCCAGGCTACCCAAGCATGCACCCCAAACACAAGCTTCAAAAACCTAGGCTACAAAAAATCCCAAATTTGCCACATGGACTTCAAAAACCCAAACTTCTAATTCTGAACCCGCACGCTAAATGCTCCCTTAAAGTTTACCAAATAGGAAAAAGAAATTAGATATCATCATGGGTAAGCAACAAGACATCTTTGATAAAAGTGGTTTAGGTTACAAACCTCACCAAAAACAAAAGAAATTTACAAACTACTTTGTGAAAGAAAGCTTTATGTCTTCAATTAGTTGTCATGCATGTATAAAACATGGTCATAAAGCCTATGCATGTAACTTGAGGAAATCTATAAGACCGACTTTTGGTCTTCTAGGGCCGTTTGGCCCATGGGTTTGGATTTGGGTGGGGTTAGATTCCAAATCCAAACCCAGATTTGGTCTATCGTAATCACAACCTAGGGTGTTGGGAATGACTTACAAGCTCTTAAACCTTTGGCCCATTGCAAGTCCTTACATAGAAGAGAATCTAGTTGTCCAACATGGAAAAATTACAAGTTGGGAAGTGAGTAAATATACTAGAGTCTTTTGAGGTACTTGCAAAAGGTAGATAGAGTGGTAGTAAAGTCTCTCACCACACGCGCGCACTGCCGCCACTGTTTGTCTAGACCGGACAATGGACAGGTTCGAGTTTGGGTAATAGCGCTTGCGCATAAAAAAAAGTAATTTTTTTACCTTCCTTTCCAATTTTTTGGGACAAATCATTAATTTTTATTACCGTTTCGAATCTCTCCATTTACTATCTATTAAGTTTTTGGCTTGATTTTTGGAGTTGAAAACAGTAAAAAAAAAAAAAGGCTTCTTTCAGCTCTTCAAAACCGATTCTTGGCTTCAGTTTTAAGAATGATCTTCTTCATCTGCTACTGGAATCTCTGGTTTCAATTTTTCGATTCTAAGCAAGGTGTTGTTTTTTATTCCAATCATCCTCTAATGAGTTCACGTTGAGGTGGATGTTATGTTAACCTCAGGAAGCAACCGACAGAATACGATTCACACCAAGGTTGTTTCGAATTTGCTTTCAAGGCACGGTAATCTATGATGCAACAACTAATTCCAGTTTTCTTCTACGTCACATAGGGTTGCAAAATCAATCCCATGGGTTACACCTTCCAAACCCACCCCAAATCCACTCCAAACTCATGGTATCTCTTTCTTCTATTAGTGAATGGTGGGATGACTAATTAAAGGCGATTACTTTTTAATTTTTTTCGAAAATTCTAATTTTCAATGCAACTAATTCATGGTAGAGTCAATAGTGCAATAACAATAATATTATTATTATTTTATTGGTTGTTTCTAAGGCAGTGCAATATCGTGCAAAAGGGTTACAAAATGTGGAGCAATAAGACATTCTTTTCAAAGATGTTGCAGTACTTTGGGAAGGAGCATGAGCTCCATCACAAGGTTTGTATTTAGGACTGCAAGTGATAGGGTTGAAGGTTATACTGATGATATAATAGGAGAGACAGAGGTTGATGAGAATGAGTTTAGCACTGTCAAAAGTACTGCTAATAATATTGATACTAGTGAAACTTATACTCAAGGGATAGAGAAAAAAAGGAAAAAAATCTCTACTATATAAGTGGCTATAAGGGAGAAACTTTATGTTCCCTTACTGCCCTCTACTTTTTCACATATGTCTATCTTACCTCAAACATTTTAAATAGCATTGATACAAAAGATTAGTTAAATTTCATTATTGAAGAAAAATTTAGTGTTAGGATTTGTGCCCTAAAGCTCACAGGCTTTGTAATTAAACATTTTCTCATTTATTAATATTTTTTTTGTTATTTTATATTGTGTATAACATTATCCAATATTGTGTAAAATCGAAGGTTATTATTGTAATCTTGAACAATATGTAGTTGACATACACACAGATCATGTTCAAGTAATAACCTAAAGGGTTTATAGTATATGGATAAAGTTGGGTGTCTTATCCTAGTAACACTATTGATAAGGGTCACTTTGTAATTGTTACAAATGATTTGATCCAAATCATTCATGTGGAGACATGTGAGTTGGGGTATCCTATACAATGAGTTTTGTATAAGATTTGCCCTAGGTCACTATAAATAGGACCTTAGGGTTGAGTCATAGTGTGCATTTCTTAAACAAGAGAAAAGATTTCTCTAAGAAATTCTCTTCTCATACCATGTCTTTTCAAGAAGGTTCCCACAAACCCTTTTGGTCCTTCGCTGAAGCCATAGTGAGGAAGGCTTTGTGGAAGAGATCAAGAATTGCTAGAGAAATCTCTATAACATTCAAAGTATGGTTTACGCTTAGCCTTATTTTTCTTGTTTCAATTCTTAATAAACTCAAATCGATTCCACCGCTTTCGCTTGGGTTTAATTTTATTATTCCATTCATTTAGATGAATTAGGAATTTGTTCATTTAACTGAGAATTTTCAGTTCCAATGATTTTAAAAAAAAGTTTCATTTCCAAAGAAAATTCACATCGTCTTCTTTATTCAATTAAACGAAGATTGAATTGAATTTTGATATTGATAGTATAATCGGAAATTGGGACACCGTGTGGTGGTGAAGGTGAGCAAGTGTATGTATGGTTCTCGGATCCTCAGAGCTTGAAGAATCTATAAAAAAAAAAAGGCAGAAATGCATGCTTCTCAGACATATTGGTGAAGCTAGCAGCGCTCCAAAGCCTCATTCCAACTCGAAACGCTAAACTCGAAACGCTAACGTTGGACATCATTGGAGAGTGAAAGAGTTGAGAAGAGGAGACGGTTGGAACGATCAATAATTTTCTGGAATTTTCATTTTGCATTTCATACTTGACAGGAGATAAAGTGAAGGGAATTTGAATATTTATTTTCTTAAAAAGGTGAATTGAAAATTCTCTCTCATAATCAGTTCACACTTGTTCCATACAATTATTCACCTCAACAGAAAAATAGAAGAAAGTTTGTTAGCCTTCTGTCTACTTAAATGCTATTTCATGAAGTCTTATATTAGAGTGTAAAAAGAAGAGAGAAAAATGAAAGTGAATGTGTTATGTACCTTTCTTTGTACAAAACCAATTCTTGAAGACGATCAATAAAACTCTCGTATATGATCTCTTGTATAGTGGACGTAGGCTCTTTACCGAACCACTTTAAACACTGTGTTCATCTTTTTCCTCTGATTTTGCTCTCTGTTTTTGGTAAGCATTCATCTTTTCCTTTCTTCATTTTTCTTTCTTCTTCGATTGCATTTTGGTCTGAAATAAAATAGAGTAATTGAGTTTATTCTTAGCAAAAAAAAGAGTAAAGAGTTGGAAAGAGTGTCTATTCATGAGTGGTAGGACATGTGTAAGGTTGATTTAACAACACATTAGACTTATGTTGCCTCAGCTAGAGTGGAATTAATTTTGCAATTAAGCACTTCAAATGTGCAAGTATACACAGTCTAGTGCAACAAGTGATGAGTATATTTATATCGTTCTCCTCAGGGATTAGTCTACGAATTTTACAAAGTTTGAACTAAATTCTAGTGAATACAAAGGGTAACCAAACAAAAATAACAATAGGGGATGATTTTAACATAGATTAAACTAATTAAAAGAGCCACAACAAGCATACAAAGTGCTAAGAGTTATGATAAGTGAAACAATAGGAATAAAACAGCAAAAATAATCAAACAAGGATAAAAACAGGCTAGGATTAGGGGTTACACTATACTGATCTGAGACTAATTTGCTGAAGAAAAAATCATGCAAACTCACACTACACAACATTTTAACACGGGATCTTCCCAGATTACCCAAAATTGTAGCTAAATTCCCATTTAAACTACCTATTTTTGCTCAATGCTTTGTGTACCTTAGGTGGGTGATTATCCCTAACCTACCCAATTCACTACAAGCATGCTTGTTATCAATCCTAAAGTGAATTTAATCAATCGACTTCCTCTTCTTTTTCCCAAAAGTCAAGAAAACAATGAAGGAGAAAGCTGATCAAACTTAATCCAAACATTAACATTAAAACAACTTAAATTCAGTACAAATGTGCACAAAAATTAACTCAACTCAAGCCTCGTTACAATATAGAGGTCTCTAATCCTTGCCTTAAACAACTTAGCTCATAATGAAAGAAATTAAACTACTAGAAAGCAAAATCAAATGCATTACAAAGGAGTTCTACACTAGAATAGCAAAAAAGAAGAAGAAACAGTAAAGAGAGAAGACAAATCTATTTGGGTAGCTTCCAAAGGTCTCCCTCCTTTATATTCAGCTCCTATCCCAATGCAGATAGACCTTTTCCTCAGCTCCTCTCTCCCTTTTCGCAAACCTTCCTTTTTTCTGCCTTCCTCTTTCCTCTTTTAAAACAACACCTTATATACTCATTTTTATCCATCAAAATCAGGGCTGAATAGACAGGGAATGAAGCTTGTCAGCATTCTATTGGTCCACATCATTCTAGCTGGCTCTTAGACAACTCAATTAATGAGAATATTCTTTGCACGTGTGAATTAATTGGCTTCTCTGTGATGGATTGCTGCAACAATTCAGCATAAAGAGCTTCACTGTACTCCAACCATCAAAAACTTTAATCTGCTCTTACCTGAAGCACAAATTGCAACAATTCAGCTCACAAATTGCAAGAATCCAAACATTAATCAAGGCTCCCTAATGATTTAGCCAAATATGCAAAGATGCATTAATTTAGGAATTTAAAGAACCAAAAGCTACCAAAACATCAAAATAAAGTAGGGTTTAATCCTAGAATTTAAGAGAAATAACTCTTCTATGAAAAGTTATCAACTTGACGTGATTAGCTTTATTATTTAACATATTTCTTTCTTTCTTTACTTTTTTAAATATTGAATACATTAATACAAGCTCATCGTTGGGTTGATGTTGACAAGTTTTTAGAGAGAGGAAAAAAGACAAAGAAAGAGAGAGAAAACCCATTATGTTAACAACCAACTTTTGGCTAAATAATCATAATTTATTTAGAAAACAAAGCATTTATCATAATTCTATATATTAAAATTTATTTTTTTAATTTTTGTAATTAGGTTCTATTTTAAACTTTATAAAACACGTGCAACGCATGTAGAAGAGCCATAACAGAAGTACCAAATCCTACTAAAGACATGGATGGAAGGATAGGTAGAAGGTGTGAAGGAGGTGGATTAGAAAATGAAAAGGTGGGAGGATATTAGGGTTTTCTCTTATAGGAATGAACAATTCACCCTATAGCAGAAGACTATAATTTCTAAATAATTTAGAAATCAATTTGGGGCGCAGTTTAAATTTATTTAGAATTAAACTAAAAACAAGGGTTAAGCAATAAATACCTTGAAATTAAGGGAGATAATTTTCGAGTGGGTATTTACTTTTTGTATTTTATCAAATCTCTACCACAAGATCTCAAACTAAGACTTATTGGAACCTCTTTGAAAAAACAAGGAAAATTTAAGAGAGTTTTCATTGTAGCTTGCTTAGTTTTGGCTCAATCGAAGGGTTCTATTTATGTGGACTTAGGATAGAATCTTTGCCAAAATATAATAATATCTAATATATTATCATATACATTTAAGAGAAAAATATACTTTTGGTCCTTAAGGTTTGAGTTTGGTCGCATTTGGATCTCTGAGTTTCCAAACTCAACATTTTAACCCCTGAGGTTTGGAAAAATAGTATTTTTAGTTCCTAGTGTTAGCACTTTTGGTCATTTTGTTAAATTTCTATTATGCAGAGTTGATTGGACATTTTTTTTTGTTAATTCTAGATTGATGTGACATAAATATATTAATTTTATATATTTGAAGTGGCTGATGTGTAAAGACATATTTATAATTACTTTTAATATAACATTCAAATTTTTAAAAATTTTAATTTTAATTTTCCCTTTCAATTTTTTATCTTTTCTCTCTCTTCTTTCTCTCTCCTCCTTCACCCTCACGAAACCCATCTACTTATTCCTTCTTCTTTCTTTCTTCTCCTTTCTTCTTCTTCCTTTCTTTTTCCTTTGTTTGCCAAACACCGTCATCGACAAGCTCTTAAATCTGGAACATCCACCAGCAACACATTCCAGATCTGGAGAACTCACCGACTAGGTGGTGTGTGAGCCGTTGGAGGAAGATTTCGCTGTATGGTGTGTGGGAAAATTGAAGAATCGAAACTGGCTTAATGGCTAAAAGAAATCTCCTAAATAATTCTATAGGGGTGAATTTCAACCATTTCAATGGAAATTGACTACAACCCTAGTCACTGAAACCTTCCCCAATCCCAGGCACTAATGGGCTTTCATCGCCCTTCAAGCCTGGAAGAAGGTCATGTATTTTGACACTTTCAACACCACTGCCAATTAGGTCGACGCCAATGTCTATTCCTACACCAGAGTTTTTTGTGTCCATACTCTCAACGACTCGAAACTCGAAGTCGTCGTCGAAATTGACCTTAACCACGCCAACATCACGAAAGTCTACGTTTTCTAAATAATTTGGAAAAATAATTATGGGATCAACTTTGATTTATTTAGAATTAAACAAAAATAATAAGGTTATGCAAAAATACCTTAAAGAAATAATAGAGAAAATATCTAGTGGGTCTTTACTTCATGTGTTCCCGCGAATCTTGAATCTTCACAGGATCTTCCTTGCTATGACTCGAATATAGGACTAAAGCTTGTAGGAACCTCTTGAAAGAGAATCCATCTGGAGAAAAATTCGTAGAGAGAATTTTGAACTTTATCTGTAGAGATCTTAGATTTTGCTCAACTCAAGAGTCCTATTTATATAGACTTAGGATATAATCTTTGTCAAAATATAATAATATCTAATATATTATCATATACATTTAATATATTTGAATCTAATTCAAATATCTCCTACACAATATATTATCTATTTGAATCTCATTCAAATATCTCCTACAACATATATTATCTATTTGAATCTCATTCAATTATCTCCTACAACATATATTATCTATTTGAATCTCATTCAAATTAAATATAATGTTATCTAATAATATATTAGTTTCCTTATTTGATATATCTATATTAAATATTAATTTGAACATTTCAAAATTTTCTTTCAACTAAATTGATCATTTTATTTTCTTATAAGCTTGCAAGGGGACCTTATAGACCTATAGATTATAAGCTCCAATGATACAAAATTACCTAATTAAACTCTTTAATCAATTAATTTCCATTCATTAACTCTAGGTCACTCCACTATAGACCTAGAGTTGCACTCTTATGCACTGTAGGACAAGTTGTGTCCATGAATATAACCACTACATGCAAGTCAATCATTCACAAGTTGTTCGTAATTACAATTAGGTCAAAAGTAATTATAATCCACTATATTGCATCTTACTCCTTAAGTACCATTGATCCTCTTATGAACAATCTGTTTATAATCCAATTATAAACTAAATCCTTCTCGAGCCAATGAGAGGGTGGAGCCTCATTGTTCAAGTCTCGAAACCAACACTTAAGGGAACTACTCATCTACTTTCCCTATATGAGAAGAAGTGAATTCCATCTTGTGAAACATATGTTCCCAGCTCCTTATTTGGTCAAGTTCCCAAAATGGTAGGCTTATTGAATCGGTTACAAAAGTTACTCTCACCCATGCACATCAAAGGACAAACCCTCACAGGCAAGAGTTCATAACTCACTTAGGATTAAGATCGAGACCCATATGATCGTCCTGTTGAAATATTAAAGTTCTTAATTAAGAATTTATAAAGAGAGATTAAATACTTCATGGTCCAGTCTTATACAAACTCATTGTATATGATACCCTCACTCACATGTCACCATATGAATGATTTGGATCAAATCATTTATAACTATTACAAAGTGGGTCCTATCAATAGTGTTATCAAGATAAAGCACTCTACCTTATCCATATACTATAGACCCTTTAGGTTATTTCTTGAACATGATCCTCCTGCATGTTAATGTTGTACGTAACTATGCATTTCCTAAGCGCACGGGCCCAAGTTGTAAAATGGTACAAGTATACTAAGTATCAAATCCTTAGGAAATTGTATTGTGGTTTTGTTTGAGTACCAAAAGTAATGACAATCAATGATTTTTAGAGCACGCAATGGAACAACACTTTGAAAAGCTAAAACGAATAAAAGCATGCAAGAAAACTAAAAATGAGAACACTAGGATTTATGGCGTTTAGGAGCTAATTTCACTAATTAGACTAGGCGAATGCTTAAATGAACAATTGAAATGTCAACTCACCTAATTCTTAAGCCTAAAAGTCTATTGTCATGGATTTCTCCATTGAGTTCCTCCAATTTCCTTAGATTAATTAACTAACGTAGGTGTCCTTAGCGCCAATTAATTAATTAAGACATTACGAGCCTTCATTAATAGTTTCAATTAATTTCCATTAATACTATGTCACTTAGGTGAGAATTAAAGGTCATGCAAGGTAATTCAAAGCTTGAACCCTCTCTTTCAAGCTCAATTTAAGCTAAATTATCAATTAAACTATAACCGGTAGTTTAAAGGCATTAAGCACACTCATGCATAAAAGAACTAAAATGAGTGACAATACCAATAGATTTCAATTAAACACAAACCAAGTTCCAAATAGATCCATTAACACCCTAAACTAAGAGTTTAGCCACTAATTAACATTATTATAGCCCATAAACTCATAAATTCAACCCTAATACATATACTAAACCGAAAATTAAAGAGAATAAAGCAAGAAACCCATGATTCTCAATTTTTGCCTTGATCCACATGCATCCCAAGTCTCGATTCCCCGTCCAAGGGCACCAAAATGACTTCCCCCAGCTCCCAATTAAGCTCCAAACCGTAAAAAGGATAAAAAAAATCCTAAGAGTGTCTCCCCTTTTCGAGCAAGAAAAAGATGGTTTTATACCTCTATGGAAGCAGCGTCGAGACGTTGTTAAAACGAATCGTTCCATTTAGCAAGCAAAAGCTTTAGCATCGAGATGCTACAGTTGGACATCAGCTTCTTCACATTTTTGCAGCGAGTAGTGTCTAAACGCTTGCTCTCGGGTTTAACACCAATTTTAGAGCGTTTTAACGCTCAAAATGACATCTAAATGCTCTGGCCTTAGGTTCAAACTCTCCAATAAGCTTCAATTCCATACTTAGCCTCAAAATTAACTCTCTTCTTGCTCCAAAATACCAATAAGCTTCACCAAATCGTCTCGAATTACTCAGTTCCTGAAATTAAACACAAATTAACGTCAAAGCTCACATTTTTGAAACAAAACTAGCATAAAAATGAGAATAAATATAGCACTAAATTAGTGTTATCAGTCAACCACATACTGTTCAAAATTACATTAATAACCTTGGATTTTTATGTAATGGATAATATAAATTGCACATAAAAATAATAAAATAATTACCAAATATTTATTAAATAATAAAACTCATTAATTATGAGACTTTTGGGCATAAATTCCAACAATTTGAACACTTCAAATTTTTCTTTCAACTAAATTGATTCTTTTAGTGTTACTATGAGCTAACAAGGGGACCTTATGGACCTACAGAATATAAACTCCAATGATACAAAATAATTAATTAAACTCTTTAATCAATCAATTTTTATTCATTAACTCTAGGTTACTCCACTGTAGACCTAGAGTTGCACTCTTATGCACTGTATGTAACGACCTAACTACTTGTACTAGATTTTCTAAGGATCCGCTACTACATGCATGCAAAACCTAAACCTTTGAAACTAGTAAAGTGGAAACTCATGAAAGCTAAATAGAACTTTTCATTAATAAAAAATGGATTAAAAAAAGTCAAGATATTTTTAAGTTCGGGATCCAAACAAAGAGTTGATTGCAAAACTACATAAATGAAGAGTATTTGAATAAATAAAATAAATAAATAAGTAACTGATAACTCTTCAATTGAGAGTTATGTGCTAGTGTTTCTGGAATGAATTGTCATATTTTATTTAATTATACGTTAGAAATTCCCTAACTTTGAATCATTTTTGCTCTATGATTAATTTTGAAGAAGTAAAATTTTTATTAGAGCATTGTTATCTGAATTTACAAGTTTATGTGATTTATTTAGGGGTAATCCAAGAAAGACTTGTGGAAAGTTGGAATAGCAGTTTGATAACAGTTTGCTGGAGCAAACCAGGCAATTCGGGCTAATATCAATTTCGCACGTGAGAAGACCAATTCATTAAATGAGTTGGCAATTGTCAGATGACTCAGCCTGCCGCAAGTAATGGAAGCTCGCCACGTCGTCAGCTATGCCCAGTCAGCCCTCGTTTTGCGCGAAAGACCTGTGGTATTTAAGTCCTCGTTGGTAGCCGTTTTAGAGGAGCAAGAGAAAAAGAAAAACAGAAAGCAGAGGAGGCTGGTTTTCGGAAAAGAACAGAGGAGCTACCCTTCTCTTTCCGACGAGAAGGAGGCTGCCGGAGCATTCCCAAAAGAAAAAGGAACCGTTGCTGAGCTATTGCCGAATGCTGGTTCAACCTTTCTGTGGCAACATCTCATCCTCCTCCTCTTCTTTTCATTTCTTCTTTCCTTAGTATAACTGCATTGTTAGGATGATGCTTTATTTCTGAATTATTTTCTGTGTTTTTCACATTATGAACTGATCACCTACAAGGTGAGGATTAGGGGTTGGATGTTCTGATCATTCTTGCAGCTTAATACATTGTCTTTAACTCAATATGGTTGTTAAGTGTTTTTATTTCTTTCATCACAATTTCGTTTGGCCAACCATCTTGTGTAGTGTTCCTTCGATTTCTGGGAAGAATAGAAGGAGCTGATTGCTTAAGAACCACATTAGCCCCATTGTTAGGGTTAGTAGCTAGCTACGTAAGGGGATTAGGGATAATCACTTGCCTAATGCACATAAATACAGCAGGATAGTTAATGCTGGAGTAATGGAAATGAAACAGCAAAATTATGGTTATTCGGGAGAATACCATGTGAGCTGTAGTGGATTGAGGTATATGATCATGTACCTAAGCTGTAGAATAGATTAAAACGGACAATCACCCCTAATCCGAGCCTTCCATTCAATTCAAAGTACCAGTTTAGCCATTCTCTGTTTTCTGCAATTTTTACTCTGCCATCTTTGTTTTAGCATTTATTTTGTTCCAGCAAATTCCGAATTATGTTATTTCATTTCCTTGATAAAGTTTAAATGGTTACCAATTGAGTTTATTGAGAATCAAGTTGTGGTAATTAGTGAATTACTAGTCTCTGTGGATACGATAATTTACTTACCACTTGCTACAAATGAATGTGTACACTTGCGCATTGACATCCTAATATTGCCGACTCATTCATATCACTCTAGCAAGCGTGTCAAGTTTTTGGCGCCGTTGCCGGGGACTAGCATCATTTTCTTTTTACTTAAATTGATTCTTAGTGAACTGGTGCTTAATTGAATCTGAATTAGCTGTTTGGTTTCATTTTCAGGTGTGTTAGTGGTGTATGAACAAGTCTTCTGACTTGGAATTTCGAATTGATCCAGAAATTGAGAGAACATTTCATTTAAGGAGAAGAGCTCAAAGAGCTGGTCAAAGAGATAGGCGATATCTAATGGAAAGACAAGATCCACTTATACCGCCTGGACCCCGAGTAGGACCTGCTATCGATGAGAATCAACCACAACCTGAATTGAGAGGAAATCGACCAGTTAATCAGGGAAATATGGCTGAGAACCCTGTTCTTTTAGCCAATGACAGGGAAAGAGCTATCAGGGCTTATGCAGTACCCACATTTGATGAATTATATCCTGGAATTGCTGGACCAGAAATTGAAGCAGCAAATTTTGAGATGAAGCCAGTTATGTTTCAAATGTTGCAAACGGTGGGACAATTCCATGGTTTACCTTCTGAAGATCCACATTTGCATCTTAAGTCTTTTATAAGTGTGAGTGATTCGTTTAAGAAGCAAGGAGTATCAAAAGACGCACTTAGGATGATATTATTTCCATATTCTCTCAGAGATGCAGCAAAGGCATGGTTGAATACTTTTCCACCTGGATCTATCACTTCGTGGAACGATTTGGCAGAGAAATTCTTGATAAAGTATTTCCCACCAACGAAGAATGCCAAGTATAGAGCTGAAATAGTAGCATTCAGGCAGTATGATGATGAGACATTTAGTGAAGCATGGGAACGGTTTAAAGAATTACTAAGAAAGTGCCCGCACCATGGTCTACCACATTGCATCCAAATGGAAACACTGTACAACGGATTGAATTTGGATACTCAGAACATAGTAAATGCTTCAGCAAATGGAGCTTTGCTTTCAAAGACTTTTAATGAAGCCTATGAGATTTTGGAGAGAATTTCTACCAATAGTTCTCAGTGGGCAGATGTAAGAAGCAACCCTGGGAAGAAGAAGCAGGGAGTGTTGGAAGTTGACGCATTATCATCATTAAGTGCCCAAATTGCTTCCATGGCAAATATTTTGAAGAACATGTCAATGGGGAATGTGTCACAGAATGCTGCTTCAGTTAATCAAGTCACAGCAGAATCATGTGTTTACTGTGGGGAAGCTCATACTTTTGAATTCTGTCCTGGAAATCCAGCTTCGGTAAATTATGTTGGAAATCAAAACATGAGGCAGAACAATCCATATTCTAACACATATAACCCAGGATGGAGAAACCACCCAAATTTTTCTTGGAGTGGTCAAGGAAGTAATGCTGCAGCAAATCAAGGTCAGCAAAGAATGCAGTACCCTCCCGGATTCTCACAGCAGCAAAATCAGCAATTTCCACATCAAAAGACTGTTAATCAAGCAATTCCTGGAACCTCTTTGGAGAGTCTCATGAAGGAGTATATGGCCAAGAATGATGCTGTAATTCAGAGCCAACAAGCCTCCTTGAGGAATTTAGAAATTCAAATTGGACAATTAGCAAATGAGTTGAAGGCCAGACCTCAAGGAAAACTTCCTTCAGACACCGAGACCCCAAAAAGAGAAGGTAAAGAGCAAGTACAAGCGATTGAGTTGAGGAGTGGAAGACCTCTTGCTGTAACAGAAAATTTGAGCAAGCAAAAACAGAAGAGTAAAGAATCAGCAATGCAGACAGAGGAAGACATAGTGGAGCCTGAAAATGGGATTCTGGAAGAAACAGAGGATGCTGAGTCAGAGAAAATTGTGAGAGCAAAATCTGCAGTTCGTCCCAAGGAAGTACCAATTGTCAGACCTGAGTTTGTACCACCTCCACTGCCATTTCCTCAAAGGATAAAGAAGAAGGCCCAGGACCAACAATTTAAGAAGTTTTATGATATCTTTAAACAATTGCATATCAACATCCCAGTGGTGGAAGCCTTAGAGCAGATGCCAAAGTATGCAAAGTTCCTTAAAGATATGCTCACCAAGAAAAAGAGACCAGCTGAATATGAAATTGTGCCACTTTCTGCAGAATGTAGTTCTATTTTTGCTTGTCCAATTCCTCCAAAACTCCGAGACCCAGGGGCATTTACAGTACCTGTGTCCATTGGTGGTAAAGAAGTGGGAAGAGCTTTGTGTGACCTGGGAGCTAGCATAAATCTTATGCCGTTGCCAATTTTACAGAAGTTGGGAATAGGGGAAGCACGGCCAACTACTGTGACACTCCAGTTAGCAGACAGATCAATCACCTATCCTGAGGGAAAGATTGATGACATCTTGGTTCAAGTGGACAAATTTGTGTTTCCAGCCGATTTTATTATTTTAGATTATCAAGCTGATAAGGATGTTCCGATAATTTTAGGAAGGCCATTTCTAGCTACTGCAGGGACACAGATTGATGTACCAAATGGAGAATTAAAAATGAAAGTCGATGATCAAGAAGTGAAATTCAACATCTTTGATGCAATGAAATATCCTTCTGATATAGAGGAGTGTTCTGCCATTAGAATCAGCGAGGCATTAGTGGAACGAGACATCGAGACAAAGTTTTTAGAATATCAATTACAGATGTTAGATGAGAGCCTGACGGAAGAACTAAGTTGCTGCAGCGAAGTTCCAGAATCAGAAATAGTAGGTGAAATCTCAAATTTCAAAAGAGTTTTCGAATCTTTGGAACTAGCTGAACGGAAGACGCCACCTATTCAACCATCGATTAAAGTTCCTCCCAAGTTGGAAATGAAACCTCTGCCAACACATCTAAAGTATGCATATTTGGGAGATGGGGAGACATTGCCAATTATTGTTTCAGCAACCTTAAGTCCTGAAGATGAAGATTTGCTGTTACAGTTGCTGAAACAATACAAAAGAGCTATTGGCTGGACGTTGGCTGATATCCAAGGAATAAGTCCATCATTTTGTATGCAAAAAATAAATTTGGAAGATGGTAATTTCAAATCTGTTGAAAATCAGAGAAGACTCAACCCAGCAATCAAAGAAGTGGTGAAGAAAGAGATTATAAAATGGTTAGATGCAGGGATTATTTATCCCATTGCTGACAGTAGTTGGGTGAGTCCTGTTCAGTGTGTACCGAAGAAAGGAGGAATGACAGTGATAGTTAACGAGGCTAATAACTTAATACCAACCAGAACAGTGACGGGTTGGAGGATATGTATGGATTACAGGAAGCTTAACAAAGCTACCCGTAAAGATCACTTCCCTCTTCCCTTCATTGATCAGATGTTGGATATGTTAGCTGGCAAGGAATATTACTGCTTTCTTGATGGATACTCTAGGTATAACCAAATTCCAATAGACCCCAAGGATCAAGAAAAAACTACCTTCACCTGCCCCTATGGCACATTTGCTTTTAGAAGAATGCCTTTCGGGTTGTGTAATGCTCCAGCAACTTTCCAGCGTTGCATGTTAGCTATTTTTTCTGACATGGTGGAGTCTATTATGGAAATCTTCATGGATGACTTTTCAGTATTTGGGGAGTCCTTTCAAGCCTGTTCGGAAAATTTAGGAGAGGTGTTGCGAAGGTGTGAGGAGACGAGTTTAGTGTTAAATTGGGAAAAATGTCATTTCATGGTCAAAGAGGGGATAGTACTATGACATAGAATTTCTAGAAGAGGCATTGAAGTTGATCAGGCAAAAGTTGAAGTCATAGAAAAACTGCAGCCACCTATATCAGTGAAGGGAGTCAGAAGTTTTTTGGGACATGCTGGTTTTTATAGAAGGTTCATAAAAGACTTCTAAAAAATTGCTAAGCCGTTGTGTCAATTGTTAGAGGTGAGCAGAGTATTCCAGTTTTCTGAAGATTGTTTGGAGGCGTTTCAAGTTCTGAAAACAGCCTTAATCACAGCGCCCATAATATCAGCTCCTGACTGGAATTTTCCATTTGAAGTGCTGTGTAATGCCAGTGACTATGCCTTAGGAGCAATGCTGGGACAAAGAATTGGAAAAATCACGCACCCAATCTATTATGCCAGCAGAACTTTGAATGATGCCCAATTGAACTATACTACCACTGAAAAAGAATTATTGGCCGTGGTATTTGCTTTGGAAAAGTTTAGATCGTATCTAGTGGGAACAAAAGTGGTGGTGTATACAGATCATGCGGCATTGAAATATTTGTTGGCGAAAAAGGATGCAAAGCCAAGACTAATTCGTTGGGTTTTGCTCTTGCAGGAATTTGATTTGGAGATTCGTGACAAAAAGGGATCAGAGAATCAAGTAGCAGACCATTTGTCAAGAATAGAGCAGCAGACTCAATTGCTGCAGCAATCAGAATTGCAGGATGCATTTTCGGATGAGCAATTGCTAGCAGTAACTCAGGTGGTAGATGAAGAAATTCCATGGTATGCTGATTATGCAAACTACTTAGCTGCTAACATTTTGCCTGCAGATTTCACAAAACAGCAATTGAAGAAATTTCTGCATGAGGTAAAGTTCTACTTCTGGGATGACCCCTATTTATTTAGACATTGTGCAGATAATATGTTGCGTAGGTGTGTCTTTGGGAAGGAAATCCAATCAATTTTGCAGCATTGTCATGCTTCAGCTTATGGTGGACATTTTGGGGGCCAAAGAACTGCATCAAAGGTTTTTCAATCAGGTTTCTTCTGGCCTACAGTATTTAAGGATTCTCATGTTTATAGCAAAACTTGTAATGAATGTCAAAGGACAGGGACCATAGGAAAAAGAGATGAGATGCCTCAAAATTATATTCTAGAAGTTGAATTATTCGACGTATGGGGTATAGATTTTATGGGGCCATTTCCTCCATCTTTTGGCAATATTTACATTTTGATGGTTGTCGATTATGTTTCCAAATGGGTAGAAGCAACTGCTTGTCATTTGAATGATGCTAGAACTGTTTTGAAGTTTCTGCATAAAAACATTTTCACCAGGTTTGGTACACCTAGGGTCTTGATAAGTGATGAGGGAACTCATTTTGTCAATAAGATGCTTAGTAATTTGCTGTTAAAATACAATGTTAAGCACTGAATTTCAACTCCTTATCATCCACAAGCTAATGGCCAAATTGAATTGTCAAACCGAGAGATAAAAGGAATTCTAGAGAAAGTGGTTCATCCAAGTAGGAGAGATTGGTCAACTAGGTTAGAAGATGCATTGTGGGCTTATAGGACAGCATATAAAACACCTTTAGGGATGTCTCCTTATAGGCTAGTTTTTGGAAAAACCTGCCATTTACCACTTGAATTAGAGCACAAAGCATTCTGGGCTATAAAAGAATTGAATTTCAATTATGCTGAAGATGGAGCATTAAGGTTGATGCAGCTAAATGAGTTAGACGAATTTAGACACTCTGCCTACGAAAATGCCAGAATGTACAAAGAAAAAATAAAACTTTGGCATGACAGGAGAATTGTGCCTAAAAATTTTGAACAAGGACAGAGGGTGTTACTATTTAACTCTAGGCTAAGGTTATTCCCGGGTAAGTTGAAGTCTAGGTGGTCTGGGCCATTCACCATTGTTGAAGTCTTCCCTTATGGAGCATTGCTGTTGAGGGATGAGAAGGCTGGGAGAGAATTCAAGGTGAATGGTCAGAGAGTTAAACATTACTGGGGAGAGGAATTTCAGAGGAAGCTTGCTTCCCTGAAATTGATAGAAGATTGACGGAGCAAAACGTTTGCTGGAGCATAACATGCATCGAGAAGATTTTCCTGTATATGCTCCAAAACGAAAAAGAAAAAAAAAGAAAAAAAAAAGGAGAAAAAAAAATAGTAATAACATTCTGAGAGGTTGGTTTATTTCATTAATTTTTCCTGCCTGTTTTTTTTTCTCTTTTGTTTAATCGCTTTCATCCTTTTTGCAGGTTACCTTTTTATTTTTTTCAGTTGTGTTTGTCTTGTTTTATTAACGTTTAAGGAAAAAAAAAGGGACATCAAGGGACATCTGTCGGATCATTAAAATTGCTGCAAGAACAGTTGGGAAAAGGAGACCAAATCGTACGGTTGGGGATCAAAGTTGATTTGCATGCAAGGACAGCCGTAGATGAGGGTGATAAGATCAAAACCAATTATTGTGATTTGATTTTATCAAAGAAGGAATTTATTCCCAACCAGAAAGGACGAAATCAGGGGGATTTTCAAATTTAAATCTTTTGCGTTAAAAGACCTTTTTGCCCAAGCTTTTCGTTTCTTTAAAAAGGGACCCTAGCCAAGGTGAAGGGACAAACGATTCTGTCCTTTGAGGAAGCATTCTGAAAATCAAACCCCAAACGCTCTTTTTCAAAGTCCATTCGAAAATGCCAGCAAAAACGAGGGGAAGAAAAATGAAAGAAGTTGCAGAGGAAGTTGTGGTGAAGCAAGATGTCCCCAGTCCGAGTCCTTCAAAGAAGAAAGGGTCGAAAAAGCTTAGAAGGAAGCTCGTAATAGAACAATTAGAGGAGGAGACAGAGCATGTTGAAGTCGAGAATGTTATACCAGAACGGATTGAAGCCACAGCAGAAGTAGATGAAAACATAGCAAAATTGCCGGAACGTGATACAGAGCAGCAGCAACCGGTTGTCAGTGAATTTGAACCAGGAGAAGTGATGCCGGAGCAACATATAGAATCAGAAGAAGAGATTCCACAAGTTGCCCAAGAAAGCCCCCAGAAGAAAGCTAAGAAGAGATCCAAGAAGAAGAAACGCTCGGTGGAAAAGATTCCAAGCATGCCAATACCTCAAGTAAGTGAGATACAGGATGAAGCTGCTATAAATATAGCAGAATCCTAAAAAAAAAAAGGAAAAAGGCCGCTGAAAGAATTGAGAAGATACCCCTGGGAGCGTTTTGTTTCAGCAAAGGCTAAGAAGAAATTCGAAGACCTGAAGAAAAAGGAGCTATTGGGCGAGGAGGATTCGATTCTGAGTTGACCAAATTGCCACCCTTCTTGAAGAATGGCATTGAGGCGTTGGGCTGGCAAGTATTTGCGAGATAGCAGGATGAAGCAATTGTGCAATGGGTACGGGAATTTTATGCTAACTTGGATGTGAAGGAGGGTCATTTGGCCATTGTGCGTGAAGTGCCTGTAGATTGGTCACCAGAAGCTATCAATGACCTCTACCAACTGGAAGACTACCACCACGCCATTTTCAACGACATGATAAGTGCTCCTTCAAATGAACAGATAAATGCCGCATTGGAAGAAGTAGGAGTTGAAGGATCGCAGTGGATGATTTCGAAAATGGGAACCAGAACATTTCGGGCAGCATATTTAAAGAAGGAAGCAAATGTGTGATTAGCATTGGTTAAACTCCGGATGATTCCAACAACCCATGATTCAACAGTCTCTATGGAGCGTATCCTTTTAACTTTTACAATTATGAAGGGGTTCAGCGTGAATGTAGGACAAATTATCTCCAACGAAATTGCTCAATGCTCGAGGAAAAAGGTAGGAAAGCTATTTTTTCCAAATACCATCACGATGCTTTGCAGGAGAGCAGCTGTACCTCAGCACCCAGACGATGATACCCTTTTTGAAAAGGGAGTGATTGACCCTGCAAATTTAGATTCGTCTGCAAAGAGGAAAAACTAAAGCTGGAGGTGTGCTAGTTGGCCTGGATAAAATTCTGGAGCAGCAAAGCCAGATTTTGCAACGGCTAGAACATTCTGAATTGCAACAGCAAACATACTGGTTGTATGCTCAAAAGAGAGATGTTGCAATGAAGCGTGCTTTGCGGGCTAACTTCACAAGACCTTATGACGCTTTCCCTACATTTCCTGAGGAAATCCTGACCCCATGGGTTCCACTGCCAGCTGATGATCAATTAATCGAAGAAGAAGACGAAGAGACTTCAGAGCATGAAGAATGAGAGGGATGTTTGCCTAATCCCTATTTAAGTTTTTTTTTACTGCTTCATCTATTTAATTTCTGCATTGAATCCTTGTTGCTTTCGTTTTTTTATTTCCTTAGTTTAGTTGCTCTAGTTTGCTGCTGTAATATTTTGTGCTTTGTTAGAAAATTAGAGGAAGAAAAGAAGAATGAAAAAGTTGTTTGAGTTACCTCTGTTTTCCAAATGAAAAAAAAAAAAAAATCTTCTTTCTGTGCTTGGAAATGTTATGCCTGGTGTTACTTCTGTCTTTACGTTTTTAAAGAATCTGTTTTAAAAGATGAAAGCTAGCACAAATAACTTGTTTCAGCAATTGGTTAGTTAGTGGTGTTCTGCTGAATTAGTGCACTATTGCATCATAGGTCTAATGAGTACTGTTGAGAATGCTGGAAGATTGCTCATGATTTAGCATTTTAACTTTTGTCATGCTGATGCTTTATAAACCTTAGAACTAAGATTGGATTGTTTCTAGAGCCCTCATTCTGTACAGCCTTAGATTTTAGGAAGATTTACTCTCAGCCAAGTTATCAACATGTTCACTCCCTTGTCTAGATTCAACTTTTGTGAGTTACTTTAGGTTTAAGGAATCAACCTCAACTTTCTCTCATTGGGGACAATGAGCGATTCAAGTTTGGGGGGGTCCGGTGTTTGTTGAAAAAAAAAAAAAAGAAAAAAGAAAAAAAGAAAAAAAAAGGGGTCTACTTTAGGTGAGCACTCCTCTTCTCCATGCAAGATACACTCAGATCCCTTTAGAAAGCCCAGGTGTTGTTATGTATTAGAGCCTAGTAGGCTGTTTATATATAAAAAGTGGGGCATGTTTAAGTAATTGAGTGTTGCTTGTGCTCGTAGTTAGATATCTTCACCACAAAGTGTTGGTATTCTAGAGCGAAGGTGCAAGTGGCAATCAAATTGCAAGAAAAAAAAAGAAAGAAAAAAAAATATTTCTAAGGGATGACTGTTGCCTAACAGTTACACCCTCCCAAAGCTTAGGTGAGCTTCATCATAAAATGTTGCCATTCTGAGAAGCAAGAGGGGAGTAACAAGAAGGATAATCTTGATTCAAATGGGAGAATGAGTGTAGACCTCTATGGTGATGGCTTGAAAGCTAGGGTGCACGACATCATAAAATGTTGTCATTCCAAGAAATAGAGCTATGACTTTGAGGTATCCCTAAAGAGGAAGTTTTCAAAAAAAAAATTAAATAATATAAAAAAATATAAAAAAATATCTGAATAAATTGTAGCTCGCAAAATTTAGAGTTAGCAGGAAGTGTTCTAGTTGAGGCTTGGCCATGAGATTGCTTAGTGAGTCTGAGGATTTGAATCTTTGGTGTAAAGGAATGTAGAGCAAAAGAACATTCATTTGAATTCTGTGGTTTAGGGGCAAAAGAGCAAAAGTTGAAATTTTGAAGCAGGACAACATTTTTTAGGTTGTTAATCAGATATTTTGATGGAGCAATTAGGAGTAATTCATCTGTGCACTCTTTACAGCAGAACATATTAGTTAACCATTGTTTGGTGTGTGTAATGCATCACTCGAGGACGAGTAATGATTCAAGTTTGGGGGTTTGATAACTCTTCAATTGAGAGTTATGTGCTAGTGTTTCTGGAATGAATTGCCATATTTTATTTAATTATACCTTAGAAATTCCCTAACTTTGAATCATTTTTGCTCTATGATTAATTTTGAAGAAGTAAAATTTTTATTAGAGCATTGTTATCTGAATTAACAAGTTTATGTGATTTATTTAGGGGTAATCCAAGAAAGACTTGTGGAAAGTTGGAATAGCAGTTTGATAACAGTTTGCTGGAGCAAACCAGGCAATTCGGGCTAATATGAATTTCGCACGTGAGAAAACCAATTCATTAAATGAGTTGGCAATTGTCAGATGACTCAGCCTGCCCCAAGCAATGGAAGCTCGCCACGTCGTCAGCTATGCCCAGTCAGCCCTCGTTTTGCGCGAAAGACCTGTGGTATTTAAGTCCCCGTTGGTAGCCGTTTTAGAGGAGCAAGAGAAAAAGAAAAACAGAAAGCAGAGGAGGCTGGTTTTCGGAAAAGAACAGAGGAGCTACCCTTCTCTTTCCGACGAGAAGGAGGCTGCCGGAGCATTCCCAAAAGAAAAAGGAACCGCTGCTGAGCTATTGCCGAATGCTGGTTCAACCTTTCTGTGGCAACATCTCATCCTCCTCCTCTTCTTTTCATTTCTTCTTTCCTTAGTATAACTGCATTGTTAGGATGATGCTTTATTTATGAATTATTTTCTGTGTTTTTCACATTATGAACTGATCACCTACAAGGTGAGGATTAGGGGTTGGATGTTCTGATCATTCTTGCAGCTTAATACATTGTCTTTAACTCAATATGGTTGTTAAGTGTTTTTATTTCTTTCATCACAATTTCGTTTGGCCAACCATCTTGTGTAGTGTTCCTTCGATTTCTGGGAAGAATAGAAGGAGCTGATTGCTTAAGAACCACATTAGCCCCATTGTTAGGGTTAGTAGCTAGCTACGTAAGGGGATTAGGGATAATCACTTGCCTAATGCACATAAATACAGCAGGATAGTTAATGCTAGAGTAATGGAAATGAAACAGCAAAATTATGGTTATTCGGGAGAATACCATGTGAGCTGTAGTGGATTGAGGTATATGATCATGTACCTAAGCTGTAGAATAGATTAAAACGGACAATCACCCCTAATCCGAGCCTTCCATTCAATTCAAAGTACCAGTTTAGCCATTCTCTGTTTTCTGCAATTTTTACTCTGCCATCTTTGTTTTAGCATTTATTTTGTTCCAGCAAATTCCGAATTATGTTATTTCATTTCCTTGATAAAGTTTAAATGGTTACCAATTGAGTTTATTGAGAATCAAGTTGTGGTAATTAGTGAATTACTAGTCTCTGTGGATACGATAATTTACTTACCACTTGCTACAAATGAATGTGTACACTTGCGCATTGACATCCTAATATTGCCGACTCATTCATATCACTCTAGCAAGCGTGTCAGTAACCAAAGAAAAAGTCATGAAACTAAGAATTTATTTTAAGATCTTAGGGGTTCTAGTCCTTTTCTATCTCCATAGCATTGCCAAGCTGAACTCCCTCGCCACGTGCCTCGTAAGTCTACATACCATATGAAAAGGAAAGGTAGCATGGGTGAGTATAAAAAATACTCAGTAAGTAGTACTACTTGAGGAGCTGAAGCTGCAAACATTTATATCAGTTATGAAACTTGAAAACATGTGGGTCATGTCTAGCTTGTTCATTCAAGTTCTGACACATTAAGAGCCTTAACTGAAGACATGAAAACATTATGTCTAACTGATTTACACTGTAAAGTGTTCTGGTGCATTAAGAGCCTCATCTGAGAACATGAGAACATTCTAACTAAGTGAGCAATAAACCTATCCCCAAAACTGAACAACGTATGATAATATGTGTGTAGTCCTATAAGGCAAAGTGTCACTAGAGGTTAGCTAGAGACCCTCTAGTAGAGCTAGGCCTCTCACAACACAGTACCTTTGAAAAAAAGTGCCTAATTACTAACTATGGTACCTATATGGGTCAGTCTTGTAAGATTGAACACCACTAGAGGTTAATTGACAACACTCTAATGGAGCTAGACCTCTCCCAACATAGTACTTCATGAAAAAGCACTCACTAAACATGGAGGGGTTGCTCCAAAGTTGTACCAACTATGGTTCCTATGTGGATTAGTCCTGTAAGGAAAAGTGCCACTAGAGATTAGTTGGTGGCCCTTTAGCAGAACTAGGCCCATCCCAACATAGTACCTCCTGGAAACTCACATAAAACATGATGACGTGAGGGGAAGGCAAATGACACTAGTAAACATGAATAGATTAAATAATCATACATTCGTAATTGGTCATTTTCTAATTAGAACCCTCCAATCCACATGCTAAAATTCACATTTAAGCATATCCATACTTGAGAAAATTAACTGAGCAGATCCTTCAATGACCAACATGCTAGATCCAACACTTGAGAGAAATTATAAATCATAATCAACCATGCATTACAAAATTACACATGCTCATATCCAAGACTTTAAGGTTAATCTAATTTGGCTACTTACCTTTTAGCCAAATCAAGAGTAATTAAAATTCCTTCTCCTAGAAAAATCATTTGCACTACCTAAAACAATTTCAAAGAAACCAAAGTAGTGAAATTCACAACTCTTGAACCTTTAATTTCAAAGGCAGCCTTGAACATTATTTTAAATGGCCTACACTTATCAAAAATATTTAGAAAGGACTACCCAAGACCACCTTTGAACCTTAATGAACCCAAACATCTATACAAAAAGGTTCCAAAATAAATTAGAGTTTTCTTCTTGCATTTAATTATAGGTTCAATTAGTTTAGAAAGAACTTTCCTCACAAATCCTTACCATAACAGAACTGAAAGCTTGCTGGTTCGATGTCGAATTAATTATATTTTGATGATTCGGCCTATAAACACAATGGGTATTCTAAAATAGAGTCTAAAAATCTATGGGTAAACGTCCAAATGCCACAAATAACTAAAATGCCCCAAGAACAGAAATCACCTTGAATCCATTTTGAAAACGGAGTTTACCTCATGGGTACGGACTTATCGGGTCGTGGGTAATTGAAAATGCTCCTTTTTGTTTGTGGAGGAGCAGCGACACGACCACAAATCAATTGAAGATGATGGAGGCTTGCGACTACACTTTGGTCGAAGTTTTGTGTCGGCGATGGTGAGAGCATGGATGAAGAAGATGAAGATTGATTAAGATGGTGTTGAAGAAGGAAGAAGAAAGCAACAATGGAGGTGAGCCTTTCTTTTATTTTCATGAAAGGCAAAGAGGAGGAAAAAGAAGATGAAGCCAATGGCTTCACCTAAGGCTGTGTGTGGCTTTATAGAAGACAAAATTAGGATTTGGCTTGGCTTGGCTTGAAGTCATCCTTTTTACCAAAATGCCCCAAAATCTTTAATTCCTTTTTCTCTTTATCTTTTTCCTACTCTCCAAATAAACCCCAACAATAAAACCATTAATAAAATAGCTCCAACATTGACTTTAATTAACCAAAATAGCATAAACTTGATCCAACATTAACATAAAAATTGGGAGTTAATTACCTGAAATAGTCGGGCGTTACACTATAGGACAAGTTGTGTCCATGGATATAACCATTACATGCAAGTCAATCCTTCATGAGTTGTTCGTAATTACAGTTGGGTCAAAAGTATGATTTACCCTTGTAATCATATCTTATACCTTAAGTACCACTAATACTTTAATGAACAATTTGTTTATGATCCAATCATAAACTAAGTCTCTCTCGGGCCAGTGAAAGGGTAGGCCCCATTGTTCAAGTCTCGAAATTAGCACTTAAGGGAACTACTCATCTACTTACCTTACATGGGAAGGAGTGAATTCCATCTTGTGAGACTATGTTTCTAACTCTCTATTTAGTCAAGTTCCCAAAATGGTAGGCTTATTGAATCGGTTACAAAGGCCATTCTCACCCATGCAAATCAAAGGACGAGCCCTCACAGGCATGAGTTCATAATTCACTCAAGATTAAGATAGAGTCGCATATGATCATCCTGTGAAATATTAATCTTCTCAATTAACAGATTTATAAAGAGAGATTAAATATTTCGTAGTCCAATCTTATACAAACTCATTGTATAACATACTCTCACTTACATATTTTCACAAGAACGATTTGGATCAAATCATTTGTAACTATTACAAAGTGGGCCGTATTAATAGTGTTACAAGGATAAAACAGCCAACCTTATCCATATACTATAGACCCTTTAGGTTATTTCTTAAACATGATCTTCACGTATATTAATCACATACTGTTCAAGATTACACTAATAATCTTGGATTTTTATTTAATGGATAATATAAATTGCAAATAAAAATAATAAAATAATTATCAAATAATTATTAAATATTAAATAAAGATTTACGAGGCTTTAGGGCAAAAATTCCAACATCCTCTTTCTTTTATTTATTTTTATTTTACTTTACATCATAGAATTTTTTTGACTTATTATGCTTTGGTAGATAAATTTGGCTGAGTTTTTTCTTTACTTCTTTTTAATTTGTACAATTTAAATAAAACACATTTTAATTTAATAAATAAAAGTTCAACTAAAAGAAAAATCCTCTTAACTATAAAAGTCTATTCACGTATGTGAATCATTATAAATATGAAAAGATTATTTCTTTATGAAAAATACAAAAGGTTTATTAGCACTAATGAAGACAACTTCTATATATAACAAACTCATATTTTTCAACTTGAAAAATCATGTGCAAAGCACATAGTTAAATGAAACAACAATGTTCAATATATCAAAATAGAGTGTAAGAGCTTAATTAATTTGAAAGGCAAAACTAACAATCTCGGATGAAGCTATCATAGATGTAAGGGGTTGTTTAGTCCACCGTATTGGGTTTGGATAGTTTTGGAATCCAAACCCAAAACAGTGTTTGGGTCACTGTGTTCAAAACCCAATGGTTTTGAAACACAACCCGATGGTTTTGAATAATACAACTCGTTGGTTTTGAATAGTGCAACCGATGGGTTTTTCCTTCCAACACGTTATTTTGCTTCATCATTTGCCATTTGTGTTCCATTCATGCATTTTGTTTTCTCCCTCTCATCTCGTCTCTTACATTCCTCGCTGAAGGTAACCCTAATATTTCGTTCTCTCCCTCTTCTCTTCCCTTTGTGGCTGACTGTAGACTGTCTCCCTCATTTCATTCCCTCATTGAAGACTGTAACTCTTTCCATCGCTATTGTGTTTTCCCTCACGTCTCATTCATTGTGTCTTCCCCTCATCGACGTCTGTAAGGTCAAATATCTCTCTCTCTCTTATGTTTTCCCTCATTGCTGGCTGTAAGCTCAAATCTATCTCTTCATCTCTCTTCATCATCGGTTCCCTCATCGTCGTAACCCTAACTCAGATCTCCCTATGTCTTCTCTTTCCTTCATCATCGTAACCCTAACTCAGATCTCCCTTCATCTTCTCTTTTCTCACTGCTGTAACCCTAACTCAAATCTCTCTACCTTTTCTCTTTCCCTCATGTCGTAACCCTAACTCAGATCTCTCTCCCATGCTGCTCCAGAAATCGAAACCCCCTAAATTAAATTACTATGTATCGTGGCTTCCTCCCATTCAACAACATTCGAGAGCTATTTGTTCTTTGTTGCGATTGCGAGGTAGCATCAGATTGCACTAAGGAGGCCTATTAAGAGGGATGCGGTCGGACGACTAGAGCTTAATGGAGAGCTTTTCACTGTCCACTGAATAGGTTTGTTTCTTTGATAGCATGCAATTATGATATCTTATTTTCTATTAATTATGATAGTTTTATGCTTAAAATGTATGCCTTGATTCCTTTTTATCTTAATTTCGCAAAAATTGAGCTTGAGAAGCAAAAATGGAGTGTTTGAGAGCATTTGGATGATTTTGGAGCTTAAAAGTTGATATTTTGGAGATTCAAGGATGAAGAGATGGAGATTTTGGAAAAGAACCTGAAAGGAGAGCGTTTAGACCCTGAAAATGGTGTCTAGATGCCACATTTAAAGTGCCAAACCCGAGAGCAAGTATCTCGACGTTGTCCTGTAGCGTCAAGATGCTCAAAACAAGCACATATGAGGATTTTTGTCTGGAGCGTCGAAATGATGCCTTCAGCATCTCAACGCTGGAGGTGCGCACGCAAGTAGAAATGGGGAACTTTAGATAACATCGAGAGCTGCCCCTATCGTTGAGACGCTGCTTCAACAGACAATATAAAAATATTGTTTTCTTTTTGTCCAAAAGGAGGCAAACAGTGGGATACAACCCTAATCTCGATTCCAAGCTTATGTAAAGGGCTTTAGGGAGCAATTGTGAGCAGATTTGAGCGAAATTAAAGAATTCAAAGCTCGAGGACCAAGGAGATCACAATGGGAATGCGGGATCGATTTCTGTTTTCCATTTTATTCTTTTTTCCTTTTAATTTTATCTACTGTATTAGTTGTTAATTTAGGTATTTGGGAGTTTCATTACATTATTCTTAATATCTTCATCTTTAAGTACTTGAAAATTGTTGGTTGTATGAGATTTGTAATGCCCCCCCAAAATTTAACCTAACTAAAGGAATGCTACTAACTTACGACTGGTATGCCTCATAAATTTTGGCAGCATAACGACGTAATTACAACAATACTAAAAATTTTCCTAACACCTGTTGGTAAAAAAGATAACACTTCTATATTAAGAGTAACCAAACCACGACTTCCAACTCCAACTCAATAAGTTATTGAAGATTCACACGCAAACCAACATGCTAAATATGTAAAGTACTAGACCAGTTCATTAATTTCAAGGAAACACAATCCACAAAGGTAATGTAACCTAAAGGTCTATTATTAAACTTTCAACATAAATAATACACCTAAGATAAACCAAACTCAAACTTAACTTTTTAAGAAGGAAACGACACTCCAATAACTAGCCTGCAATTCAACATAACCAACTACAAAGGTAATTAACTAAACAAAGTTCAACAAAGACAACTACTAAATAAAGCAGCTAACTATGGTCTTTCTCTTCTCAAGTCTCCTCCTCAGCACCACCAGGCTCGTCATAATCATCATCACCTACAAAATATGTGGGTAAGTACATAACACGTACTGTTAAGTAGCTCACACCTGGGAGCCACCAACCAACATACAATGCAAACATTATGCTATACACAACAAATACAAAATTAGACATGTTCATTATACATGGAAAGTAAATAACGATCACAACATGCTAGACCCATAAATCAACATCTCATGTAAAGTCAACTCAATTAATCTCAAACCTCGAGCTCACTTAATGCCCATTATTTAGTTCTCACAAGGCTTTCTAAGATTGACCCCTTCGAGACACGTTGATCCTCATTAATTTTATTCAGGGCCATCGACATTCTCTATCGGCCCCAAATATTTACATTTAGGGCCACCGACGTTCTCCGTTGGCCCCAACTGATTTTTCATCAAAGGCCATCAAATGTTCTCAAGGATTTCAATTACTTGCCTTTCTTGATTCAACGCACCAACCCTAACTATCTTAAAACAAGGCCATCAATGCTACTCTAAGTCCTGTTGTGACATACCACCCCTCAACCATTTTTACCCGAGGTACCTGGTACTCACCCAACTTTCCTTTTTTCATGCAATAGGTTATCCGACCATTAAAAACTCATAAGAATGTATGAATCCTATATTATGCTTCTTAAACCATGCAAAAACTATAGACACATCCAATAACATGCTTTGAAAACCCAAGCCAACAACTCATCGTACCTACATATCACAAGATCAAAAAAATCTCCATAAGACAACATGCTCATCACAAAAGATCATTACAACATACTAAACATCACAAACATCCCAAGTATCAACTAAGCATAACAAAATCTCAAAACATATGGAGGTACAAGTGAAATAATTATATAAATCAAAATATAACGAAATTTGGCACACAACATGCTAGCATCAAGCAAAAAGACCCATCAGGTAGAATTCTACTTACCTAGAGTGCTCCTAAAGATATTCCAAGGGTTCCTAAACCAAGAGAATAAGCTTCAAAGGATATACTTAATTCAAAAATCCTTTAAATAACTACCACAAGCTCAAAGAGGGGTATACTTATTTAGATATGGCCTTAAATCACTAAAGCGAACTCTTTAGAACCAAGCCAAACTACAACCAAAGTTATCCAAGGGTTAGAACGAATTTATAGCACCTTAAACAGGATTCAAAAGGGGATGAAACATGCTGAAACTCACCAAGATGGCTCGAAACATCGCTGGTCAATGTTCGAATCAACTTCTTTTTGCTAAACGAACTCCGATGGCTTATGGGTAAATCAAACTGAAGCTATTCGGATTATGGGTCACGGTTGAAAGTATTCAAAACTACAGTTAAAAAGTATCCGAGCATTAGAAACTAATCTAAGATCAAATCAAGCCAAAACTGCAAACGCAAGGTTCCTACACGTTAGAACCTAAGCCATAACACCTAAAGTGATTTGCAAAAGGTCTAAAAAGCATTAAAATGTACTGAAAGAGCCCTTATGCTTGTTGTTTGCTGTACGAAGGTGTTTGAATAGATCCTAAACTGCAAACTAAAGGTTCTTACATGTTAGAACTAAAGCTACAATACTTAAATTGATTAGCAAAAGGTCTATAACATGTTAAAACTTACTGATCAACGCTTAAAGTACTAAAAAACTTGCTGGTTGGTGATCGAATGGCCTTGAAATTGCAGATCTGAAGTCGTCAAACCATGGGTATTTAGAGCCAAGGTCAAAGGAAGTGTGGGTCACGAGACTAAGGTGATTCGAGGTCTAATTCGCGTGGGTACTGCTAGAAAACGCAAATCCTCATGTGGGAAATGTTGGAAATCCCATATTTTTAGCAGTAAACACTTCGAATGTGAGCTGTTTGGAGTCCAAACAAGCTAAATCGAAATTAAGAGATGTTTAAGGCATGGGTAATACAAATCTAAGATCGATTGGTCATGGGTACCTTGTTTGAGGCCTGAATTCGAGTGGGTATTCTGTTTTGAGGTCGAAGAAAGCTGGGTCAGCACAAAATCTGCCAAACGATGTTGTTGCATGGTCCACGATTTTCTGCTCTTGCTTGGGTGTAGGCCATCAGGCAAGCTATCAATGAGGGAGAGAAGACACATGCCGATGAGGTAGGAGAATAGTTGTTGTGCATGTAGACGAGGAAAACGAAAGAGATGAAGGGGGTTTTTGGCTTCCTTACATGAGAGAGGAGAAGGAGAAGATGAAGAAGAGAAGGAAGAAAATGAAGGAAACGTGGGTGGGCAGCTGGTTGCTTAAACGAAAAGGAGAGGGAGAGAGAAAATAATGGAATTTAGGGCTTGTTTTGTTTGTTTCTAATTTTCTTTCCCTTTTTCAAGTTCCAAACTTCAAAGATGAATTTATTTTTCCCAAATTTCAAATTTTAAAACCCCAAATAATGGACCTAAAGATTTGAGATAAAATCTACTTACTTTAAGTTTTGGGTTCCTTTTGAATTGGGGAATAAGATCAAAATTAAATTCTCATACCTTGAAATCCAAGATTTAACTAAAAAAACTCTTCTTTCCCAAAATTAGAGAAACTTAATTTATTGAATTTATGGAACTAAGTATAAAATTCTAATTTTCCAAATTAGAACTATAACGAATAATTGAGTCTAAATATTATAAAATAGTTTGATTTTATAATGCAGGGCATTACAAGATTTATGCTTAATTGTTGGAAACTTTGGATTAATTACTTGTTAAATAGATTTATGCTTTTATGGCTTTGAATTCTTTTATGCATTCAAAATTTAATGCTTTTAATCATTGTTCTATGATTAATTGAATTAATCTAAGTTAAGCTCGAAAGAGAAAACTTAGGGAGGATTAAAATTGGCAATTAATTAATTACCCGAGTGACAGCGGGAGTCAAGGTTGGTTAATTGTAATTTTTTAGAAGATTAATTCATTTAGCTGTGATTAATTGATTTGTTTGCTAGTGGAGGCTCGACAGAGATAAGCTAGTTTAGAACTAAATGCATGACTGATAATTACTTGGAGACGACAGTGATAAAGGCAATTATTGGAGGTTTGTAGTGAAGAGTCATAATGTCTTGTATTAATTAGCTAACGTTGAGGGACACCTTGGTTAGTTAACTCATACTCGAGATTGGAGGAGACCGACAAGAGAGTCCATGATCTTAGAGCTTCTAGATTTATGAGTTCATTATCAAATTAGCTATGATTGTCTGTTTAATTGTGTAGTTAATCCTATACCCAAGTTATCCCCGTGTTTGTGTCTTTCATTTATCTTCTTCTTTTATTTTCTTGTTGTTAGATTCGTTTATCTTTTCTCTATCTGTGTTCTCTAATTAAAGCTAAGCGGGAGTATTTACGATAATTTATTGAATTAAAAATCAATTTATGTGGATACGATACTCGGTAGGAATATCGTTTTATTATTACTTCGATCACGTGCGCTTGTGTGTATGCCTAGATCAAGTTTTTGGTGTCGTTGCTGGGGATTGGTATATTTTAATTTAGTTAATATAGTGAAGAACTTGTTGGCTTTCATTTAAAGGTTTTTATTGCTTTGTTCTTATTTTTCTTGCTTGTTTTTTTTTTTATTCGAGTCTTGGTTCTTTGTTCTGGTTGTGTGATTCTTTAGTGTTTGATTGAGCCTGTTTTTAGTTGTTTTATTGATTTAGATGAGTTCAGATAGATTTGGGTGCCCCATTAGGGAATATGAGCCCGAAGAACCAACAC
This sequence comes from Trichosanthes truncata, assembly GCA_033996785.1. Taxonomy (NCBI): domain Eukaryota; kingdom Viridiplantae; phylum Streptophyta; class Magnoliopsida; order Cucurbitales; family Cucurbitaceae; genus Trichosanthes; species Trichosanthes truncata. The sequence continues at coordinate 25,522,769 of JAWPNB010000004.1, read as the reverse complement.
CACATAGTTCTTTTCCTTTTCGTTATTCTTCTTTAGATTATATGCATTTTATTGAGGAATATGCGTTTCATGGTTATCAATTGCCTAATTATCATCATACTCAATCTATGAGTTATGGAAATCTCATGTATGGTAATGATGAGTGCATTTGGACTAGAGATGTCCACGGGGCGGGGCAAGGATGAAGATGGCTTCACCGCCCCCTTTTGAATCCTCATCCCCACGAAATTCCCCGTTAAATTTTTATGGGATCAGGGCAAGGATTCCTTGCAGGGAATTATTCCTCGTTTATTTTTTTTTTCTTTTTTCAATCTCAATTGAATCAAATAATTTGTTTTGATAAATTTTCAAATAGTTAACTTTCCATGGGAAATATCTATTAATTTTCAATTAGATTGTTAATTATTCACGAAAAATCTTCATTTAAGTAGTTAATTTTCTATAAAAAAAAAATCTCTATGTAAAGATAAAATTCTTAAACCTCGTAATAGAAACAAAACAATATTTCATATCAAATTATTTAATTAATCCATACATATAATTCAAATATTTAACTATATAATTCAAACATATTCAATTATCTAAATCATTAACAATAAAACTTTAAATGATATGTATAAACACATATATATAAAATTAAAAAATAAAATTAAACGAGACAGGAAAAGGGGAACGGGGACGGGGAATACATTCCTAGCCCTCGTCTCCATTTAGCTCTTGGAGATATTTTTTTCCCCACTCCCTCACCCATTCTCCATCTAAACGGGGTTTCCCCACCCTGCTAAGGCGAGTCCCTGCGAGGCCCCATCTTGACGGAAAAAATGGACATCTCTAATTTGGACCCATGAACCATGTTCTAAGTATTTTCAAGAAGCCCAATGGTGGGAGGCGTTTGTTATACGCCAAAAGCAATCACAAGTGCATGTTGTCCAAACAAGTAATATATGGAAGTATTCCAAGTATCAAACCCAAGGGAATAGTTAACAAAGAGCTTTTCAGTTAACAACATAAATACTTTCAAGTCGCAACCGAAGGTAACCAAATAAATGAGATGTTTTTGGGGATTTTGTGCAATAAAAATAAAGTAAATTAAAAGAAAAGATAAGAAAATAGTAATGAGAAAGTAGAGGGTTCAAATATGTTTCAACCTTGAGGCATAATATGGAGTACTATAAGCCAAAAATTATAATATGTATTGCTTATTTTATTTTATTTTCTTATAACTTTCTTTTTTTTATTCAATCAAATTTTATTTAAGAATACACTTTTACAAAATAATATATTATATTTCAAAATTTTATTAGTAGAATTTATAGTTAAGCTTTTTAAATTTTTTTTTTTAATGTTCGATTGAATAATGTCATTGACTCATTTATACCATTTCTTCAAAATCAATTTTTTTTCTTTTCAATTAATGAGTGTGTTGGGCATATTTTTTTTAATGTTCTAGAATAATCTTCAACAATAAAATTTACAAATTTAAAAGCATTACCCTTTTTCTTACTTTAAATTAAAACTACAAGATTCCATGTGCATTGCATGTGTTTTTTGCTAGTTGGTTTTATAATTAGATATTCTAAGATGTCTAATAAATTAGATCACCTTTGTGATGTCATTGATTATAGAAGAAGAGATTTGTCGAGATGCAATATTCTTGAAGTAATAGATGTTTTAATGAGCTTGCCTAGGATTGTGGAAGATGACGAGTTGTATATGAAGGCTACCGAAACTTTTACCAAAAGAGAAAATAGAGAAATTTTTATTACTATACAAAAGCCCGAGAAAAAAATTGAATGGCTTAAGCAAAAAAAGTTTGACATTGTATTGATCTATTTTAGCTAGTAGATTTGTAGGGTTTTTTTTTTGTTCAAGGGAACGTTGATTAACGAGTAGTACTAATCAAGACTTTTCATTAGTTGTTCAGTTGTTTGAACTAATGTTACTATAGTTTGAATAGATATGTCATATTATACAATTACACCGGTAAAGTTTATGGTTAATTGTGTTTTTTTTTGTTAACAGATATGTCATCTTATATGATTGATAATGATGATACGAATAACTCTTTAGATGATAGTAACACTGAAGAATTTGACCATTTAGTAGAAGTTGGATGTACAATGGCTGTGAGTTATTTCAAAAGATATTTGGTTAAAGATTCAGCATTATGACCTCAAAAGTAGTTTAGATATGCCATGGGAAGAGCCTTTAGCCACATGACTTTTATCACACTAGGACATTGGTTAACTAATAGAATGATTCAAGAAAGGTTTCAACATTTATGTGAAACTATTTCTAGATGGTTTAGTTTGGTATTAGATGATGTTTGTTGTTTAGTTGTGGACATTATCACATTATCAAGCTAAGTGATCAGCAAGTTAGAGCAACTCCAAGTAAAATTAAAAGTGATGAATGATATTGGCTCTACTTTAAAAATTGTATAGGAGCAATTGATGGCACCCATATACTGATTGTTGCTCTCAAGATAGCAAATATCGTATATAGGTAGAAAATGTATTATTACTCAAAATGTTATGATCATATGTGATTTTAATATATGTTTCACTTTTGCTTGGGCTGGCTGAAAAGGTGTTGTTCATGACACACGTATCTTCATGGAAACTTTACGATGACCTCATTTAAGTTTTCCTCATCCACACCTAAGATTTGTTTCTAAAATTTTATAAAGCTTTGTGTGATTTATAAACATTTTGAACATTTTTTGCTATGCATTTTGCAAGTAAATATTATCTTGTTGATGTTGAATATCCACAAGTGAAAGGATATCTAGGTGTTTATAAAGGCAGAAGATACCATCTTCTTGATTTTTGTCGTGGGAATCAACTAATAGGTAAGAAGGAAATATTTAACCACATGCAATCATCTTTAAAGTGTACAATTGAAAGGATCAAGGACTGTATTGAGGGTTGAAAAGTTCACAAAATAGTGGGAGAAAAAACAACTAAAAAAAATAGACTACCCAAACCCAGGCTACACACACAGTTACCCCCCAAACACGGGCTTTAAAAATCCAGGCTACCTAAGCCTGCACGCCAAAACAGGCTTCAAAGACATGGTCTACACAAATGTCCCAAATCTACCACATTGGCTTCAAAAACCCAGACTTCTAATTTTGAACCCGCGTACTGAACACTCTCTTAAAGTTTACAAATGGGAAAAATAAATTAGATATCATCATGAGTAAGCAATAAGGTATATTTGATAAAAGTGGTTTAGGTTACAAATCTCACCAAAACAAAAGAAATTTACAAACTACTTTGTGAAACAAAGCTTGGTGTCTTCAATTAGTTGCATGCATGTGAAAAACATGGTCATAATTAAAGCGTATGCATGTAACTTGAGAAAATCTATAAGACCCACTTTTGGACTTCTAGGGGCTGTTTGTCCCATTAGTTTGGATTTAGGTGGAGTTAGATTCCAAATCCAAACCCACATTTGGCCTATTGTAATCACAACACTAGAGTTACAAAATCAATCTCATGGGTTACATTTTCCAAACCCATGGTTTCTCTTTCTTCCATAAAATTTGTGGAATCCACTATTTATCTCTCTATTTTTATCATAATTTTAGTGAGTCCCAGTATTACTCTCCATTTTTATCATAATTTTAGTAGGTCTCACCATTTCTCTCTCTATTTTTTCTCATAATTTTAGTGGGTCCCACCATTTCTCTCTCCAGTTATTTCATAATTCTTTTCATTTATTTATATTTAATTATCAATAGTTCAATATATATATATATATAATTTTATAATTTTATGATAAGAAAAGTATATTTTAGACGACTTACTCTTATAAATATTTTTAAAATAACATTTAATTTTAAGTTAATGTATTAAAATTAAAAACATATACATATTTTTTTATTTTAAAATTAACAATATTCAAATTAACAAAAATAAAGGAAAAAAAGCATGGATGACCCAAAATTTTGGCCCAAAATGATATTTGACCCACTTTTTGAAAATAAGATTATATAACTTTTTTTTTGTCAGATTCTTGTGAAATTATGAAATTACCCTCCTCTCTCTTTACCTCTCGTCTACTTCCTCCCCCTCTCATTCTTTTCTATCTCTCCATTTGCAATTATTTCTCTGTCTCCTTCCTCACTCTCTCTTGTCTCTCATTCGCTCTCGGTCCCCACTCTAGTTAGTCCTTCTCGCTCGACTCTTGCTTGCATACTCTCGCTCTTGTGTTTCAAATCCATATCTCGCTTCGCTCTTCTCTGACTTAATTTTTTCTTCTCTTTCTTTTCTCCAGATTTTCGACCGCTCGTATTCTGTACTATCAAGCTCAATACGAGCGGTCGAAAATCGTAAGAGCTAAAGCGTTTTGATCTCCAGCCCTAAAACTAATCCTTTCTTTTTCAATCTCATTCTCGATCCTCGAAATTTTAAGAGAGAATACGTTGCCCTCACAGTAATTTTGCGTGCATTGCCACATCATAATGGGTCTCATATATCATTAATTTTAGGAAGCGGGTCAGATGGCATTAAAGCGCATGAAAATGGTCATATGTACAAAAATCCCAAAAATAAATAGTATTTTATTTTAAATTTATTAAAATAAAAATGAATGCTATTTAATTTTCAATTAGCTATTATAAAGAAAGTATTTAACTTTCAAATTACCTACCAAAAAAAAACAAATATATATTTTTTCTTCTCGATTTCTTCTCTCTTCTCCTTTTTTCTTTTCTTTTGTTCTTCATTTCCTTCTCAATCTCAACATCTTCTTCATTTTTCTTTTCTTCTCCATTTATTCTCTCTTCTCCTTTTTTTTTTCTTTTCTTCTCTTTTTTTTTGTTTAGTTTGCCAGAGCCATAAAACTAACCAAAACTAACTGACTGGTCAGCCGACATCACCAACCTCCTAAAAATCGTCAAAAACTGACCGACAAAAACTGACATGTCGGTGGTCGGCGTCGATTTTAGCCCAAAACTGACACTGACCAACTAATGAATACCCCTAGATCTTTGTATGTAATCTTTATTTAGGGTTGGCTCAAGTAAAAAAAAAGAGAAGGAAATAGAAAACCCAATTTTTTTTAGTAGGAATGAAAAATAAGAAAAGAGAAAGGAAGAAGGAAATAAGATGGTGGAGCATGTCTTTTATGGACCTCTTTGATTTCTTCTACTTGAAAGCTAGTATGAGTTTTTGTTTGTAATTTTGCTTGGAGTGGGTATGTAAGAAATTTGGGAGGAAGAAGAAGAAGAAGATAGAGATGGAAATGGAAGCTTTAGATAGAGAAAAAAAAAATAGAATAATTATGTTAAAAGATGGGAATGAGTTGTGTGGTACAAAAAGGTGTAAGGCATGTTAAAGAAGAGAGAGAATGTGGTTATCTCAAATCCTTCACTTAAATCCAAAGGATGAGGACAACATATTATGGAATAAGGACAATGCTAGTACATTATTTTTAATGTGATGTAAGGGAGATAGAGTGATTTGAGATTTTGGTCTAATGGGCAATATTGAAGGATTAAAAGTATGATTAATTTATGTGCAAGCGTATTTAAAATCCCTTTTGGAAGTAACTAATGATGTCATTATTATATTAATACTCTAGGTCAAGCAGATTGGAGTGATTTAGAAACGATTTTTCCTCATCAAGAGCATTGTGAATGGTTAAGTTTACAAAATGTTTTTGTTATTTAATTATACTTATGAAATTTAAAGAAATCTATGGTTTTGTATAATTTTAGAGAAATTGTTATGAGATTTCCATAAAATTCTTATGAATTTCCAGTAATTATATGATTTTAGCTGGAATTATTGTTTTAGAGATATATTTGAAACATTTTATGATCATTTGAGAAATTAGAAGGGTTTTAATACTTATTGAGAAATATATGAGGTTTATGAAATGTGATTTTAGAGAAAGTATGATTTTAGAAATGTTTTATGTTGTTTGAGGAATCTTTTGACTTTATGAAAAAAAAATTTAGACCAAGAACATGACTTTAGAATGGTTTGAGAAGTTAAGAGTTTTATGTTGAAAGTGGTTTTCAAACCACTAGATCTATGTACCCATGGTGATTGCCCCGTATGCTTTGTGAATGTATTTTCATAGTATACTAGAGAGAGGTCTTTGGGACTCTGGTCTTTGGGACCCACTCTAGCACCCACATAGGTTCTGGATCATGTGTTAGGGTGCTCAACCCTTTGGGAGTTGCTCTGCGTGCACGTATGTGACAGAGCTCGTCACACTCGCCAAATAAATTTATAACCAGTTCTCACCAACAATTGTAGTACTTAGTAGTGACCGAGTCGAACACAAAGAATCGTGATTATTTATTCCTAAGAGCAAGGTTATCGAATGAAACTGTGGGGGGAATTTATGGTGAAATACTAAATTGCAGGAAAAATAAATGCAACGAAAAATTAAATACATAAAGGAAAGAAATTAAAAGAGCAGTATTCAGACATACCTAACACTAATTCGTGCATGTTCAGGTTCGATTATAGCATTGATCATAGATTTACTTCTGTGAGATTGGTTAATTTCACTTTTAATGCTCAACTAACTCCTCGAAATATTGTAGAAGCTTCCCTTAATTAAGGCAATATACAAAACGCCTAATTGGCTGTAATTTAATTAACAAATTTGGCACGACCAATAACAAAAGAATTAATTAAACGCATTAAACCCAAGGGATAAGTCGAAATGAGTTAATTAATTAAGATTGGCCAGTCTATATTAATTAAACATGCGGTAACAATTATGAGACCTACTATGTACAAGTAACTACGCGAATCTACTTAATTAACTGACGTGGTTACTGGCTTATTACTACTCGAATTAAACACGAGACAGATGACACCCACAGCTACTCAACCATAGTAGTGAACAATTCGAATATAGTCAATTTGTTAGATCAACCACACAAAAATCATTCTAGGAATAAGCACAAGAATTGATAGCCATTAAAAGCATGAAATTAACTCTAAATTAATCCACAAATCTCACAATGCTACAATAAATCCCAACAATACCTCGAATTAGCAATTTTCACTAGTTGTGGATCGTAGAAACGGATCTTGAGTACATAACTGAAGTAAAAATCTACCTAAAATGGCTAAAAACCTCTAAAAGTAGTATGGGGGCTGAAATGGTAGGAGATGAACCATAAAACGGAAAGATTTCAATTTATATGAATCGCGGCAGCGTCAACGTCTCAATGTTGCCAGCATCGAGGTGGCTTTCTACAGCTTTGTGCAATGCTTCACTGAGGGGACTTTCAACAGCATTTAGGCGTTGTCCTGCATCTTCATCTACTGTATTATAGAATCAATCAGGGTTCCGTGGCAAGGTCTTGATGCTCCATAGAGGCATTTTGGTTAATTTTGCTATATTTTTTTACTCGAGTGCCCGATTGACCCCGATTAGGCTCGTTTTCACCCTAATTTCACATACTTCTCCAAATTATGCCTTGAACTCAATTTCCTACAAAGTATACAATAAATCTCATAAAAACCACGAAACTAACATGATTTAGGCACGAATAAATTCAGACTTTCCAAATCCTATCAAATACCCCCAAACTAAATCTTGCTAGTCCTCGAGCAAGGTAAGGACACAAAAACATAAGTGAATCAATGGTCGCATACATGAGACTCTAATTTCAATACTTAGGAGTCACAATAACCACGAAAGAGAAGCAAACGTATGTTATCCATGCATTGAGATATTTTTAACGATGTCAAGATACCAATTTAGTACTAATCTAGGAGTAGTGCCATTTCATGGTACTGGAAGGGATAGTACTAGGACACTGGATCTCCAGGAAGGGAATTAAGATTGACAAAGCAAAGGTTGAGTTGAATTCTAAATTACATCCTTCAAGCACGGTAAAGGAAATTAGAAGCTTCTTGGGATGCAGGTTTCTATAAAAGATTTATCAAAGAATTCTCCACGATATCTAAGCCAATATACAGATTGTTAGAGCATGAGAGACCTTTTGAATTTGATGAAGAATGTTTCCAGGCATTTAACACACTTAAAGAAGCACTAAGCACAACTCTTATAATGGTTAAGCCTCATTGGACTCTTCCATTTGAACTCATGTGTGATGCCAATGATTTAGCTGTTGAAGCAGTGTTGAGCAGTGTTAGGGCAGAAAAAGGACAAGATAGTGCAACCTATCTACTATGCCAACAAGACACTTGCAGAAGTCCAAGTGAATTATACCACGACAAAGAAAGAATTTTTAGCTGTAGTTTTTGCATTCGACGAGTTTAGACCTTATCTAGTTGAAACTAAGAAGCAAGTGCACATGGATCATTCAGCAATAAAGTACCTTTTGACTAAGAAGGATGCGAAGCCTCGCTTGATTAGATGGATTTTACTCCTTATAGAGTTTGATTTGAAAATTCAAGATAGGAAGGGAACAAAAAATCAAGTTGCACACCATCTATCCCGACTAGGAGAAGAGACCCGATGAGAAGAGATAAGAGAAATCCTAGACACATTTGTGGATGAGAGACTTCTAGCAGTTGAAGGGAAAGAAGAACCTTGGTACATGGACATAGTAAATTACTTAGTAAGTGGTTTAACTCCACCAGGTGCATCGAGTCAGCAACTTAAGGAGTTCTATCATGACATCAAGCAGTATTGGTGGGATGAATCGTACTTGTATAAGCTGGGACCCGACCAAGTACTGCGAAGATGTGTAGCAGTAGAGGAAATACCAAAGATTTTAGAGGAATGTCATGCAACCCCATATGGAGGCCATAGTGCAGGGATGAAGACAACAACTAAAATACTTCAAAGTGGTTATTATTGGCCAACTTTATTATGAGATGCACATCAATTCACCAAGCAATGTGATCAGTGCTAGAGAATGGGAAACTTTTCAGCCAATAATGATATGCTAATGAACTATATGCTGGAGGTAGAAATCTTCGATCTATAGGGAATTGATTTCATGGGCCCGTTTCCACCTGCTTTTGGGAATATGTACATTTTTCTTGTTGTTGAGTATGTATCCAAGTGGATAGAGGCAGTGGCGTCACCTACTAATGGTTATATGGTTGTATAGAGATTTCTACACAAGAACATCTTTGCAAGATTTGGATCCCTAAGGGTCTTGATAAGTGACAAAGATACTCACTTTCTAAATCGAATTGTTGCTAACTTACTCTCTGAATATAATGTCAGCCATAGGGTGGCCACTACATACCATCCTCAGACAAATGGGCAAGTTAAGTTGTCAAACAGAGAGATCAAGACTATCTTAGAGAAGATTATTGATCTATTGAGAAAGGACTGGTCATTGCGACTAAACGATGCACTTCGGGCATGCAGAACTACATACAAAGATCCTTTGGGAAGGTCACCCTACTGAATTATTTTTAGGAAGGCATGCCATTTTCCATTTAAGCTAGAGTACAAGACATTCTGAGCAATGAAAAAGCTTAATTACTGCATGGACTAGGTTGAGATCAAGAGAAAATTGCAACTGAATGAACTTGAGGAACTCCGACATTTCTCCTATGAGAATGTCAAACTTTACTAGGAAAGAGTTAAGAGGTGGCATGATCAACGGATCTGTGGTAGGATTTTACAAAGAGGACAAAGTGTTTTATTATTTAACTCTCGTTTGAAGTTGTTCTCAAGAAAGTTGAGATCAAGGTGGTCAAGACCATTCACAGTAGTGCAAGTTTATCAACATGGAGTAGTGGATTTGCATAGTCATGGAAATATATTAAAAGTTAATGGTCAGAGAGCCAAACCCTATTAGGGAAGGCTGCAACCACAACAAGACTTCAATCTCCTTAGTGGACATCAACTAAGTATTTCATTTTCAGTACTTTACTTAAAAGGTGTTAAGGCAAGTCAAAAATTATGATTAAGAGGGAGTTGTATCTAAGGTAGGTCCTATCTAAGGTTGAGGTATTTAAGATGACCATTTAGGGAACACCTCTACCTGGGGACCTACCTTGGAGTTGAATGGATCGACACTTTTGATTTGACTTTCGTTACGAAAAACTTTTTTTCCTCATGTGTTTGAAGTTTGTGAACTTTTTGATGGGTTTTTTAATGTTTCAGGTCAAGGAAATGATAGGTAAAAGAAGGAAGAAGCAAAAGGGTAAAAGTCACAAAGTGCAGGGAAACAACACTTTGCAACCGCAATTTTTCAAAGAGGAAAAATTATGCAGTCACATAATCAGCCAGACAGATCCAATGTCGTCATTAAAAGACCTCACATTTGGAAACATATAAAGAGCTGAAGACTCTCCCTACTCTTTTCACAAGTTTGACCTAGCAATTATGCTATCTTATTCTTTATATTTATACTAGTTTTGTTATGATTTGGTGAGCTTTTATGCCTATTTCTCGTGATTTTGTAGAAACCGAACTAATGGAGCAAAACCAAAGTGTTCGAGAGCATTTAGATGATTTTTGGAGCTTAAATGATGATATTTTAGAGACTCAAGGATGAAGAGATGGAGTTTTGGCAAAAGAACTAGTGAGGAGAGCGTCTAGACTCTGAAAATAGCATCTAGATGCCACATTTGAAGTGCCAAACCCAAGAGCAAGCATCGAGACACTGTCCTGTGATGTCTCGACTCTCAAAAGGCATGCAAAGTGATGTTCCATCCTGAGCGTCAAGACTCTCTTTAAAGCGTCTTGACACTACTCTACCGTGCGTGCATAAAACGACTGCATTTTGGTGTAGCGTCGAGACGCTGCTTCGATAGAGGGTATAAGTTCTTTTCATTCTCTTCGTCCTAATGGGGAAAAATCGATAGGGAAAGCCCTATTCTCAATTCCATACTGTAATTGAGGGTATTGGAAGTGATTGTCAGGGTTTTGGAGCAGATTTGAAGACCTTGGAGCTCTGATTCTTGGGAGATCATCTCAAGAATACGAGATCGTCCTTTGTTTGCAATATTCTTCCCTTTTCTTTTCATTTGTAGTTACTTTAGTGGCTGTAATTTAGGGAGTTCGGAGCTATATTGACTAATTATGATTGTCTAATCCTTAAATAATTGGGAATTATTGTTTTGTATTGTTTTATGCTTAATTGTTGAATTACCTAGATTAATTGCTTGTTTCTATGGATGTTTATGATTATTGAGACTTCGTTTCATTCTTGAATTTAGGGCATAATGCTATTAAATAATGCTCGTTAATTAATTGAGGTAGACAGAAGATACTTAGTTAGCTTAATGCTTGATTAATTAGCTACCCGAGTGACAATGGGATTAGAGGTTAATTAGTTGTCGTTTGTGCTAAAGATTAATTAATTGGACACTATTCAATTAAGTAATTACTAAGTGGAAACTCGTAGAGAGAAGCTTGGGCGAGAACCGAATGCATGACTGTTGGTTGATTGCTTTAGTGACAGCAAGGCTAATAATAAATTAATAAAGGTTCGTAATGAAGAGTCTTAATGTCATGTATGAGTTAGCTAAAGCTAGGGACACCTAGGTTAGTTAATTAATACTTGAGATTGGAGGAGACTGACAGGAGATTCCATGTTTGTAGAGCTTCTAGACTTCTGAAGTCACTGTCGAGTTAGTCATATTTGTATGTTTAATTAATAATTAATCATCTACCCAAGTATCCCTTAGGTTTGCGTCTTCTATTTATTTTATTGCATTTATTTTCTTGTCATTAGTTTAGTTTATTTTCCTCTGGCTGGTTTCTCTAAATAAAGCTAAGTGAAAGTATTTGCGATATTTAATTGAATTAAAACCAATTTCTGTGGATTCGATACTCAATGGGAATACCGTTTTATATTACTTGACGTATGTGCTTATGGTTATACGTAAAAGTACGTGCATCACCCCCATTGTAAGACACACCTCTATTAGAATTTTGCTTGCCTTTGTTGCTCACTTTGATTTTAAGTTAGAGCCGATGGATGTTAAAATAGCTTTCTTGCATGGTGAGCTTGAGGAGACCATATGTTATCCATTGACTTTTGTAGAAGTAAGTATCATAGTGGTATAAAAGCAATTTCCACGCTAATGGTATAAAAGGATTGATACCTATATGTTATCTATTGACTTTTTAGAAGTATGATAGTGTTGCGTGTATTTTAGCGCAAGTGTATGGTGTCAAGTTTTAATATAGTGATAAATATAGAGTATCGTCTCCACAGGGATTAGTTTTCTTTAGATGTAATTAAGTACTGTAGCTACTTTTACCCAATTTTACTTAGAGAACCAAACTTTGGAATAAAAAGAAAAATAAAATCTAACTAATACATGCTTTGGTGTCCAAATTTGAGAAACATGAATGATTGATTAAACTAAGTCCAACTTCGATTGATTAAAGAATTGAGTTATTAACAACAGTCCTAAGCCAAGAATTTCTAATATAATCAATTGACTCTCTCAAGTCCAATTGAATTCATGCAAAGAAATAAATTGACCCTCGGTCTATTTCTATTTCTAAGCATGACATTAGGACATTCTTTTTAAGGCCTCTAGAATTAACCTACTCACTCTCATGCAATTGATTAACCCTAGTCATGCATCTAATGTTCTTTAACTAAATTTACTCTCTCGAGCTAAATCTAGTCTAACAAGCAAAACCATGGCCAAAGGTTTAAACAATATAAACGAGATGCATAAAAGACGTCGATATATAAACAACTAAAAATCAACAACATTACAATCATTCACATGTCTAAAACATAAATATACAATACATGATCAATCCACAAAAACTCTTAAATCCAAAAGAAAAACAAAGGAAGTAGAGAATAAACTTAGGTCACATGTCAATCACTCATTCCCGACGTGATGTCCACGATTCGAGCTTCGAGTCTCCTCCTTAGCTCTCCAAAGATCTCTTCTAGGTCCTAAGATAATGCTTGAATCGAAAATAGGATTTTTGGTCTCTCAAAATGGCTCCCCTTTGACAAATGAAAAGTTCCCTTTTATAGAGTCGAGATAGCGCTGCAACGTTGTCCCTTCGAATTTTATAAAAAAGGAAAAAATTGATTTGGCTGACGTTGCAACCAGAGCGTTTCAACTTTATGCCTTCTGGACTCCAAGGCTGAAAGGTTGTTGATGTAGCGTTACAACGCTATAGAGGTCATTGCAACGCTATACTCTCAGGCTCAAATGCTTGATTGTTCCTCTTCAACACTTAGATCCTCAAATATAGCTTCTTTTTACTCCAAATTTGTCCAAATACTCCACAATGCTCCGGTTTTGCTCCAAGTGCTCTGTTTCTACAAAATATACATAAAAATACATGAAAGAACACATAATCATAGAAAAACTAGCATCAAACTAAGCCTATAAATATCACTATTTGTGTGCTATCATGTGCAAATTATGTACTAGTTTCTTTATGTTGATTGCTTGTAAATCCATGAATGAGAAAAATAAATTGAAAGATATTTTAAAGAAGGAACTTAAAATGAAAGACTTGGGCAATGCATAAAGGAATGAGCATTGTTAGAGATCGAAAAGAAAAGAAACTGTATTTGTTTCAATCTGATTAAGTAACAAAACTAGTTAAAAAGTTGAACATACATGATAGTAGGAAGGTTAGTATACCATTTGGAAAGCATTTTAAGCTTTCTATTGATGATTCTCCTAAGACTCTAAATGAAATTGATGAAATGCGTGATATTCCTTATGCTAATACTATTGGAAGTCTTATGAATGCCATGGTTTGTAGTAGACTTGACCTTGCTCATCCACTTAGTGTTGTTAGTAGATTTCTTGCTAATCCTAGTAAACAACACTAGAATGTTGTTAAGTGGATTATTTAGATATCTTGCATGTCATATTGATTTATGTTTTGTTTATGGTGGAGCAACTACAGTTGATTGTAAAAGAATGAGATTGAAATGGTTTGGTATGTTGATGTTGATTATGATGATGATGTTGATAAGTATAGATCTTTGACTAGTTTTGTGTTTAAGCTTTTTGGTTGTACAATAAGCTGAAAATCTAGTTTATAGTCTATAGCTGCATTATCTACAACTGAATCTGAGTATATTGCATTAACTGAAGTTGTTAAGGAATCTTTATGGCTTAAGTGAATTGTATATAAATTATGTTGTAGTGATAATGACTCTGTAACTGTATTCTTTCATAGTGAAAGTACATTAAACCTATCGAAATATCACCATGAAAGATCTAAATATATTGATGTGCATTATCATTTTGTTAGAGATGTCATCAATGATGGTTTAGTTTATCTTAAAAAGGCTACATCTGAATTGCATGCTACTGATATGTTTACTAAAGCATTGTCATGAAATAAGTTTAATCTTTGTGTGAGAATGTTGCAGCTTGATAAGGAGTGATCGATAAAGTTAATTGTTTTTTGTAAACAAGCTCCACAGGTTGTTTTCTTGATAAATATGAAATCAAGGTGGAGATTGTTAGAATTTTTGCTTTCATTTTTATCAAATTAATTTTTTTAGCAATTATATTTGTTAATTAAGTTCAATTTGGATTAAGTTAGGCTTAATTATTTGATTCTTGCTAAAAATATATTTGTGGTGTATTTTATTTACTTGCTTCCAGTTTTAAGTTAATGCATAAATTAATTGAGCCCAAAATAGGGAGAGCCCAATTATTCTTGTTAAACTAATTAACCTTTATCCCTTTAGTTACCATTTACCTTATACCATTTATCCATGGGTCTTTTATCTATAAATAGCATGTATGGCCATGAGCATATGGGTTGGGCATCATACATTTACCTAGAGAATAGAGAGATTAGGATTGTTTCATTCATTAGAAAGCAAAAGAGTGAGAAAGAGAAAAATAGCCATTGGGTTGTTTTTTTCGTTTGGAGTTCGTTGCCGTCGACGAGGGAAGAAAGAATCACCACCACTGTTTGCGTGTGTTTGACCGTCGTCAGCCATTTATGGTGTTGGGTGTTGCTTCTGATGAGGAGATTCGATAAAGTGAAGATTGAAATCGATTTAGGTTAAGTCCAATTTCGTTTCTTCTTGGATGCAAATCTTTGGGGTTATCAAAGGGTTGTATTGCTCTATCTTTCTTTGTGATTTCTCTCTAATTTTAGCTTTCTTGGATTAACATCTCTCTAGATCTATGTTCTTATTTCAATCATTTGTTGTATATCTTTTATGTTTCTTTTTTTTCGATTCTTTAATAATATTGATTGAACAAGAGATTTTAACCCTTGCAAGTACAGTTGGTTCTCACAGACCAAACCACTTTAAAAATTTATTGTGTCATTCTCTCTAAACTCTATTTTTTGTGTTCTTTAACATACTCTCCAACACTTTATTTTCATAAAAAAAAAAACGCTCAATAAATGCCTCTATATTAATAATAAATTACTAAGCATATAGGGTATAGGTCTTGGTTTATAACACTTTCAATAATACAAGATCTTTATAAATGAAATTATAGAATTACAAACAAGTAAAGCTAAAGAAGAAAAATATATACTTATCTATAGTTCAACTTTATAAACCACGTGCAACGCATGTAATATAGAACTAGTTAGATTTTTCATGGGTTATTTTTGAATATTTTTGTTCATTTATTTTTATTGGTTGTTTATTTATGGAATACTTGTTTGTGTGCTGTTAACAAAATTGGAATCAATTAATGTCAAATTCTTTCATAATCTCTATTGCTTTTGCTATTTAATTCATAGAACTAATTACATGCCATCAGAAGTTAGTGAAAATCTAGTTTTGACATATTCTCTTGTTATTGATTTTATTTTTAATTTGAAATTATAATTGAATCTTTGATAGAACTCAACTTTTGATTTTTCTTTGTGGATTATTCATTGCATGAATATTGAAATTGATTTGATTTGTTATTAATTCGTGAAAGAAGTTGTTTGAAAATATTTTTTTAACTATCTCACTTTATACTTTGTTGTTTGAGTTTCACTGTTATAATTTGTATTAAGTCTTGTTAGTTTGAAAATATTTTGAATTGTTTAAATGTTTTATGAGCTTGAAAGTTTATTCATTGATTAAAACATTATGTTTTGATGATTTCTTTAATGTCATTAGGAGACACAAAAAGAGTTGTTAAATCCCTTTTTAATAGGAGTGCTTAAAATTGTTTATTTTTATGAATCCCTATTGGTTGTGTATTTGAATTTATATTGTCTTTTAATGAAATTTGTTTTTCTTGTAATAATTATTGATGAATTTCATTTATTCATATATTTTGAGTTACATTATACTTAGGAAGAAAAATGCATTGATTATGGTATTGATGTTTTTTTTTTTTTATCTCTCATATTGGTATCTTGTTAACCTTTGGTATATTGTCTTTTGCATAAAATGGATATATTCTTACATTAAATAAATTTGATCTCATGCCTAACTTCCTTAAACTTTTATTCTTATCAATTGACATATGGTGTGAAATTAGTTTGGTGTTAAAATGCCTTTACTTTATGTTTCTTTTTTTTTTTTAATTGGTATCTCATAATGCTTAAATGTTTGATTCTTTTTATGATTTTGTTTGTATGATTAATACGTTAAATTGGATTCTATATTTTATATGTTTTAAAGTCTTCTACTCTATTTGGAATATCTTTGTCAAATGAGTTTTTTTTTAATTGTTATTAATGCAATTGAAAACTGATTAGAATTTAAATTGTTCTTTATGTTGATTTATAAAACTCCATGAAAAATATTTTTTTGGAGTATACTTATTTTTAGGGGGAGGAAATGTCTCTTAAAAAAAATTGTTGGCTTTAATTGTGAACTTTTTATCTCGAGATATTTGTGATTGATTATGATTTATTAATTGTGGCTTATCTATTTATGAACTTATTTATCATGAGAAATTCTATTGTTGATTGATGTTTGTTGTTCTTTTGCAATTATTATTTAAATGACCCACATGCTTAGGGGGAGCAATACTCACATGTTTAGAAGGAGCTATTTTCTCTTTTGTCGAAACATTATGCTCCTCATGTGTGAAAGAGTGATATTCATTGATTTATTCAGACCAATTATTGTTATTTTGGAATTGAGATTATGTACTTTGATGCTTTATCAATTTCATATTTAAGGGAGTTTGTTTGGTGTAATTGAAGGTTGGTTTGCACTTTCACATGTGACAAAAATCGCCTTGGTTCCACATTGATATAAAAGATAGACCATATTGTAATTAAAGGGAGCTTGTTTTTGGAATATTATTTGGTTGCACATTAGCAGTTTGGGGAAGGGAGTAGGAGTTTAAGTCTGGAATTAGTAAGTCTAAGGAGTTAGTTAATTTGGAAAGTTAGGAAGTCTGCGTTTGGGGTGCAGAGTTTTTAGTCTAGAGTTAGAAAGTTTGTGTTTGGAGCGCAGAGTTGTTTATTCTAGAGTTCTGAAGGCTGTGTTTTAAGTCTGAGTTGATTTTAGTTTTTTTTTTTTTTTTGCACAATTTTTTAAAATTTAATTATTAAGGACTTCTTCCATTGAATTGTAAGAATGAGAATTTTGTCTTTTATTCTATGTATCCTATACAAATTTCTTTGAAGAGAACAAGAATTTTGACCACAATATCTTATATTCTTTTTTCAATATCTCTCACATTGATTATTAATTTTATTTGGATAGTTTTGAAATCAAAGAGAACCTTACAATAGTGTTTTAAAAATTACATATGAGTTTGAAAGATTTTAATCCATTAATTTAAACAAATCCAAATGAGCTGCAACTTTTTTATGTTTTTATTCTCTCAATTGTAGGAAGACTATGTTTTGGATGTAGCATATTTCAAATTTATGGAGTTTCTTAAATATCATTTATTTATAAAAATGAACAAAATAAGTTAGATTCATAACACTAAGAACATTGCACGAATGTAGTAGAAGATAACATGCAATGTAATATTCAATGGGCAACAAGGGCCAATTTCATAAGTACAACAACATATATTCTAAGGCCATGAAAGGCCAACTTCATGATTACAAAAAAAAAAATGGTCAATGGCCAAGAAGGGCCAATATCATGATTTCAATAAAAAATTCGGTCATGACTAATTTGTAACAAGGGTCTGGGTGAATAATTACAACCAAAAAATAGTGTTAAGAGACAAAAAAGGAGTTGAAGCAAGAAGAATCGAAACAGAACTGATCATTACCTTCTTTCGAGCAGGTACATGCAATAACCCCTTTTGTCTTCCATGAGAAATGATAAGAAGAAATCGGTCTTATGAACATTCGTAAGTATGATGTCCATAAGCATGATCATGTCCTCATTCGAGAATGCTGGTGTTAGCTAGGATAAGATGTTCGAGACTTCTTTGTGGCGTCTAGCCTCATACGCATACTTGGATTTGGGCTAAGATGCAATCCTCTCTAGTTGGTAATTTTTCATGTCCATTGCAGTTTGAACAACGTGTAGCATTTCAGTGTGATATGACATGCATTTCCTCTAGCTCTCTCGCAACATCGTTGTTGGTGGAACCGGTCTGCTTGTTGGCATTTTTGGTATTTCTTCCTCATTTAGGCTGGTCGTGTTGTCGAAGAAGGGGGTTCTCAGACATGATATTTGATAGTATTCATAAGTGGGCTATTTCTAGGCTTAATTTTATGCTAGTTTTGCTATGATTGTGTGTACTTTCATGTATTTTTATGTATATTTTATAGAAATCGAGCAATTGGAGCAAAACTGGAGTTTTGAGAAGTATTTGGATGAATTTGGAGCAAGTTAGAGCTATATTTGAGGATCCAAGTGTTGAAGAGAAGGAAACAAGCTTGTGAACCTAAGAATATATCATTGCAACGCCATCTGTAGCGTTGCAACGCTACATCAGTAACCTTTCAGCTTTGAAGACCATCAGACATAGCGTTGCAATGCTACTTACAGCGTTGCAACGCCAGACAAATCAAATTTTTTCCTTTTTTACAAAATTCGAGGGACAGCGTTGCAACGCTGCCCCTAGCATTGCAACGCTATCTCGATGTCTATAAAAGGAAAATTTTCATTCGAGCAATGAGAGCTGTTTTTTAGACCCTAGAATCCTAATTTCGATAAGGAGCATTGTTTTGGGATCTAAATACCACTTAGGAGAGCTAAGAAGGAGACTCGAGGCTCGAGATCGCAAGACATCATGTCGGGAACGGGTGTTGGCATGTGTCATCCAGTTTTCTCTTTTCCCTTTCCTTTGTTTCCTTCAATTTTAGGATTCTTTAAGCTATATTAATTTGAATATTTTTGGACTCTTAGATGGTTGCGATTGTATAACTTAAATTTGATTTTGAGTTGTTATATATCGTAACACTATTTATGTTGGGATTTATGCCCTAAAGCCTCGTAATTAATAATTAATAATAATTTTGATTATTTTATTTTCAATATAATATTATCCATTATATGAAAAATCTAAGGTTATTAGTGTAATCTTGAACAGTATGTGGTGGACATACGGGAGGATCATGTTCAATAAATAACCTAAATGGTTATAGTAAGGTTGGATGTCGTATCCTGGCAACACTATTGATACGGGCCACTTTGTAATAGTTACAAACGATTTGATCCAAATCGTTCATGTGGAGACATGTGAGTGGGGGTATCTTATACAATGAGTTTGTATAAGACTGAACCACGAAATATTTAATGTCTCTTTATAAATCCGTTAATATAGAAGATTAATATTTCATTAGGATGATCATATGCGACTCGATCTTAATCCTGAGTGAGTTATGAACTCCTGCCTGTGAGGGTTTGTCATTTGATTTGAATGGGTGAGAGTGACTTTTGTAGTTGATTCAATATGCCTACCATTTTGAAGACTTGACTAAATAGGAGTTGGGAACATAATCTCACAAGATGGAATTCACTCCTTCCATATAGGGTAAGTAGATGAGTAGTTCCTTTAAGTGCTGATTTCGAGAGTTGAACAATGGGGCCCTACCCTTTCACTGGCCCGAGAGGGACTTAGTTTATAATTAGATTATAAACAGATTGTTCATTAGAGGATCAGTGGTGCTTAAGGTGCAAGATGTAATTATAGGGGTAAAGTGGACTTTTGACCTAGCTGTAATTACGAACAACTCGTGAAGGATCAACTTGCATGTAATGATTATATCTATGGACACAACTTGTCCTATAGTGCATAAGAGTGCAACTCTAGGTCTATAGTGGAGTGACCCTAGAGTTAATGAATGAAAATTGATTAATTAAAGAGTTTAATTAATAAATTTTATATCATTGGAGCTTATAATCTGTAGGTTCATAAGGTCCCCTTGCTAGCTCATAGTAACACTAAAAGATCAATTTAGTTGAAAGAAAATTTTGAAATGTTCAAATTAATATTTAATTTGAAGTGTTCAAATTAATATTTAATATATTAGATGTATTAAATATAAAAGAGGAAAATATATTTATTGTATTTGATACATTAAATATTAAAATAATTAATGTATATTAGATACATTAAAGAAAAGATATTTATTAAATTTGAATTGGATTCAAATTAGGAAATAGATGTCGTAGGAGAATTTTAAAATGTTTGAATAAGATTCAAATTGGTTAGATAAATATATTTTAATATATTAGATATTAAAATATATTATTTAATTATCTTCCCTAAACCATTATAAGTAGGACCCTAAGGGTGAGCCATTGGATATTCTTGAGAGAACACACATCTCCTCAATAGAGAATTAGATAATTCTCTCTAGACTTTTTTTCCTCTCCAATCCCTTAAGAATTTTCTTTCAAGAGGCTCCCACAAGCCTTGATCTTATGTTAGAGTCATAGTCATGAAGACTTTGTGGAGGAGATAAATACCAGAAAGAATAGTCTCCATATTTATCTCAAAAGTAAGTTTTCTTAATTAATATTATTTTTAGTTTAATTTTAAATAAAATCAAAGACGATTTAATGCTTCCGCTGCGAGATGAAGAGTTCATTCCTATCAATTTATGCATACTTGTGTTTATGCTCGTAACTTTTGGCCAAATTTAATTCTTAGAATTTGAGTTTTAGCTTGAAAGAATAGAACTTGAATTGAGATGTGGTTGCATAACTAATAATGAAGTATTGCATGAGAATGAATATTTTGTTATTAGATGTCGTTATAGAATTCTGTTAATGTCATTCATGAGTAATAAAAATAGACTGAAAAGGTGATTTATTACTTATGGATAAGTTCAATTGAGCTTGAAAAAGTCATTTAGATAAATTAGAAATTCTTGACTTATAGTGTTGCATGTTATAACTTTTCTTAGTCAAATTCAATTTGTGCTTCATGTTAATTAAATCTCCAATGTCTCTCTAAATGGACTCCAACCTTGTAAATATTTAGCTTAGTTTTATATTTTCGTGTCAATCTAAGTTTAGGTTCTCAAAATAAAATTAGGTGTGAGTAACTGTGATACTTAATTAAATCTAAGAACTGCAATCCCTGTGGAAAGTTTAGGTTCTCAAAATAAAATTAGGTGTGAGTAACTGTGATACTTAATTAAATCTAAGAACTGCAATCCCTGTGGATGACCCTGACCACTATTATTGTAAAATATTTAGAGGTCTGATTTATAAATTAATCAGATAAGAGCCTTTGACAAGCTCTGTTTATGAAATTGGCATTGTTCCTAGGGATTGACATATTTTAGTTTAATTAATATCATGGTGAAAGTACTTGATCTTAATTTAGAGTGTAAACAGTATATATGTGTATAATTTTTTCTTCGATTGTTTTTCCTTGTATATGTGAATAGTTGTGTAATGCTTTTTTTTCTTTCTTATTTTAGTTGTATTTCTCTTATTTTAGTTTTTCTTTCTTTTTGTAGATCATGTGTATTTTGTATACTAGTGTAATTTTTTATTTTGTTGTAAATTATGTATACTTTCTATGTAGTATTTCTATTAAGTTTAGTGTACTATATGTAAAATACTTTGTTTCCTTGTTTTTGTTTTGCTTTTCACTTGTTTTTGTTACTAGGCTCACTTGGAATGTGCTCGAAGCAAGAAGAATGTCTCACAAACCTGACAGCGTAGCCGCGAGTATTGAAAACCAGGAAGTAAATTTCATAATGAATTAGATAAATTAATTATAGAGCATGATGATGTGTTAGATGCCTCTTTGGATGATGATATTGATAAAATCTAAAATGATAGAATCACCTACATTAGAGTTTAAACAGTTACCTGAACATCTTCGTTATGTTTTTCTAGGAAAATCTTCAACTTTTTCTGTCATTATTTCTGTTGAATTAAATAAAGAGGAAGAAGAAAAGTTGATAAAAGTCTTGAGTAAGCATAAGTTTGCATTAGGGTGGTCCATCAGTGACATTAAGGGTATTAGTCCATCCATAGTTATGCATAAGATATTAGTGGAAGATACCTTTAATCCATCAATGGAAGCCCAGAGGAGACTTAATCCTACAAGGAAAGACATTGTGAAGGCTGAGGTATTGAAACTCTTAAATGCAGGGATTATTTATGCGATTTCTGACAGTTCTTGGGTGAGTCATGTGTAGGTAGTTCCCAAGAAAGGAAGCATGACGGTGGTGAAAAATAACAAAGATGAATTCATCTCCACCAGGACAGTGACGGGTTGGTGTGTGTGCATTGATTACAGAAAGTTGAATAAGGTTACGAGAAAAGATCACTTCCCTCTTCCTTTTATTGATCAGATGCTTGATAGATTAGCTGGCTTCCCTTATTATTGTTTTCTTGATGGTTACTCAGGCTATAATCAGATTGTTATTGCTCCAGAAGACTAAGAGAAAACTACCTTTACATGCCCTTATGGGACGTATGCGTTTAGGAGGATGCCCTTCGGACTATGCAAGGCACCTGCTACTTTTCAACATTGCATGATGACCATCTTTCATGACATGAAAGAGAAGATTATGGAGGTTTTTATCGATGATTTCTCAGTTTTGGATCTTCATTTGATTCTTGTTTGCAAAATCTTTCTCTTGCATTGCAGAGGTGCCATGAAACTAACTTTGTTCTTAATTGGGAGAAGTGTCATTTTATGGTAAAGGAATGTATAGTTTTGGGGCATAAGGTGTCAGAAAAGGGGCTTGAGGTAGATCGAGCCAAGATTTCTGCAATTGAACAGCTTCCACCCCCAGTAAATGTGAAGGGAGTCCATAGTTTCTAGGTCATGTAGGGTTTTACAGTCGTTTTATCAAAGATTTTTCAAAGATTGTGAAACACCTGTGCACTTTGTTAGAAAATGATTTTTTTTTTTTGTAATTTCTGAGGAATGCATGCTAGCTTTTAATTTGTTGAAAGAAAAATTAACTTATGCACCCATTATTGTTATACCTGATTGAAGTCAACCCTTTGAAGTTATGTGTGATGCTAGTGATTATGCAGTAGGGGCAGTCTTAGGTTAGCGTAGAGATAAACTGTTTAGAGCCATCTATTATGCAAATAGGACTTTAGATTCTGCACAGCAAAATTACACTACCACTGAAAAGGAAATGCTTGTAGTTGTATTCTCTTTTGACAAGTTTAGACCATACCTATTTAGGACTAGGGTGATTGTTCATATTGATCATGCAACCCTCAAGTACTTGATCAATAAGAAGGATGTTAAGCCCAGATTGATAAGGTGGATTCTTCTTTTGCAGGAGTTTGATTTTGAGGTAAAAGACAGGAAAGGGTGTGAGAACGTAGTTGTTGACCACTTGTTCAAGATAGAGCATGAACGAAATCAACAGACTAAGCCCATCATAGAGGACTTCCCTGATGAGAAGTTGTATCAGGTAGAAGTTAATGTACCCTGGTTTATTGATTATGTTAATTTTCTTGCAGGAGAAGTGATGCCACCAGAGTTGAATTCTCAACAAAAGAAAAGATTCCTCTATTATTCAAGGTTTGTTCAGACCAAATCATTCGAAGGTGCGTACCACTTGAAGAAATTTCTAAGATTATACATGATTATCATTCTTCACCATATGGTGGCCACTTTGGGCCTACTCGTACAGCTGCAAAGGTACTACAATCTGGATTTTATTGGCCTACTATATTTAAAAATTGTTACACTTTTGTGAAAATATGTGACATGTGCCAAAGGACAAGTAATATTTTCAGACACCACGAACTTCCTTTAACTCCTATTCTAAAAGTAGAGTTATTTGATGTTTTGAGTATTGATTTTATGGGTCTCTTTCCCTCTTTCCATGATCATTTGTACATTCTTGTTGCTGTTGATTATGTTTCTAAGTGGGTCAAGGCTATTGCCATTGAAAAGAATGATGCACGTGCAGTCTTAAAATTTTTGCACAAAAACATTTTTCACATGATTTGGCACTCCTAGGGCTATAATTAGTGATGAAGGATCACATTTTATAAAAAAAAAACTGTTTAAATCAATGCTTGTTAATATATGGAGTGAAGCATAAGATTTCTTTAGCATATCATTCTCAAACTAATGATCAAGCTGAGATTTCAAACAGGGAAATTAATCAAATTTTGGAAAAGGCGGTTAGGACAAACAGGAAGGATTGGGCGTTAAAGTTGATTGGTGTTTGGAAAAGCATGTCATCTTCCTGTAGAGTTAGAACACAAAGCCTACTGGGCCACCAAAAAGTTAAACTTTGATCTTCAAAAAGCAAGAGAACAAAGGTTATTACAACTCAATAAGATGAAGGAATTTCGAGCTCAAGCATATGAGAATGCAAAACTATATAAAGAAAGAATTGCTCGGTGGCATGATCAACAAATCAACAAGAGAACATTTTTACCTGGTCAACAAGTAGTTCTTTTTAACTCATGATTGCGTTTATTTTCAGGTAAGTTAAAGTCTCATTGGTCAGGGCCATTCATAGTCAAGGAAGTTTTTCCACATGGAGCACTCAAATTACAAACAAATTATGGACAAACCTTCAAAGTTAATGGCCAACAAGTAAAGCATTACTGTGGAGTTAAAGAACGACAGATGGAGAGCATCTTCTTAGATGATCCAAAAAAATCAAACACCTGAGTCTAGTCTAGCTAAAGACGTTAAAGAAAGCGCTTCTTGAGAGGCAACCCAAGCTCTTTTTCTTTCCCTTACCTATTTACTTTTCGTGTCTATTGTTTTTATATTCTAGAGTAGGTTGTTTTGAAAAAGAGTGCCAAGTAAATCTTGTTCCCATTTTGTAGGACTTCGATCATACTAAGTAACCTACTAGCCAATTCAAGGAATTCTCATGGAACCATCTCTCATCTTATCAGGCCAGTATTAATCACTCATTCTATCCATGTCCTTATTTATTTCATTGATTATGTTACATTAAGGGCAATGTAAATTTTAAGTTTAGGGGTGGGTAGTACTGTGCAGTCCTAATAATTCTAAGAAAAAAAATTTTGATCCTAAGCATGCTTGAATGATTTATAATGCAAGATGCTTGATTAGGATAGCCTAGGAAGTAATCTAAGTGTGTTTTTTTTTTTTTTTTTTTGCAATAGAATGAATTCTGAAGCATGTTCTGAATTGAGTATATTTGAATTGTATCTTTGATTTTCTTGCAACACATGAGCACATAATTGACTTTCTATTATGTTCAAATGCTAGGATACTTTTGTTGAGTCTAGAGGTTGTTGTCACTCCGATAGGCTTAAGAACTGATTGATAATTAACTTACATGAAAGTTAGTGGTTGAAATTTGTTGAAATAAGAAAAAAAAATTATTGATTTTTTTTTTTTGCATGTTTAAAGATAATTAAAACATGTTTCATCAAAATTGTGTGCTTAATGTATGGGGATCAAAAGAGCTACCTCCATTGTGATCAGTTAGGTCATCCATTGAGCGAGTGCTCTGGATAGGGGTTTCTACAGTGGAAGTGTGAAATCTAGGATCTCCATAAGAAGGAAAAAGATAAGTTTGGAGGTTAGTAACCCTTGTAAAGAGAAAGAAAATTATGCTTAAGTAGATTGCTCTCTACAGTATGAGCAAGCTTGAAATTGGAACTTAGGGTCAGTGTAGGGGAAAACGAAGGAAAGTCTTGGTAAAAGTTTCTGAAGCTAGTAGAAAATGATAGAAAGGAAGTTAAACACACACACACGCAAGGAATGAGATAGATATAATTTAAATTGCTTAAGGAAGGATATGTTAAGATTTTATTTTGTTGTTTTATGTCAACTAGATCACTAAGGCCTGAGTCATGAATCTTGTATTAAAATCTTGTGAAATTGTTTTTTTTTTCTCAAGGACTAGAAAAAATCTAAGTTTGGGTATTTGATAGCATGCATAAGTGTGCTATTTCTAGGCTTAGTTTTTCTATGATTGTGTGTACTTTCATGTATTTTTATGTATATTTTACAGAAACCGAGCAATTGAAGCAAAACATAAGTTTTTAGAAGTATTTGAATGAATTTGAATCAAGTTGGAGCTATATTTGAGGATCCAAGTATTGAAGAGAAGGAAACGAGCTTGCGAACCCAAGAGTATAGCGTTGCAACGCTACATCAATTGCCTTTCAGCCTTGGAGACCAGCAAACATAGCATTGCAATGCTACTTACAGTGTTGCAACGCCAGACAAATCAAAATTTTTCCTTTTTTACAAAATTCGAGGGACAGCGTTGCAATGATGTCTCGATGTCTATAAAAGGAAATTTTTTATTTGATCAATGGGAGCCATTTTTGAGAGCCTAAAACCCTAATTTCGATAAGGGGCATTGTTTTGGGACCTAAAGAGCACTTTGGAGAGCTAAGGAGAAGACTCAAGGCTCGAGATCGTGATACATCACGTCAAAAACGAGTGTTGGCACGCGTCGTCCAGTTTTCTATTTATCCTTTCCTTTATTTCCTTCAATTTTAGGATTCTTTAAGCTATATTAATTTGAATATTTTTAGATTCTTGGATGGTTGCGATTGTAGAACTTAAATTTGATTTTGAGTTGTTATATATTGCAACGCTATTTATGCATCTTTGTGTTTATGCTCGTAACTTTTGGCCAAAGTTAATTCTTAGAATTTGAGTTTTAGCTTGAAAGAGTAGAACTTGAATTGAAATGTGGTTGCATAACTAATAACAGAGTATTGCATGAGAATGAATATTTTGATATTAGATGTCGTTATAGAATTTAGTTAATGCCATGCATGAGTAGAAATAGACTAAAAGGGTGATTTATTACTTATAGATGAGTTCAATTGAGCTTGAAAAAGTCATTTAGATAAATTAGAAATTCTTGACTTATAGTGTTGCATGTTATAACTTTTCTTATTCAAATTTAGTTTGTGCTTCATGTTAATTCAATCTCCAATGTCTCTCTATATGGACTCCAACCTTGTAAATATTTACTTAGTTTTATATTTTCGTGTCAATCTAAGTTTAGGTTATCTAAATAAAATTAGGAGTGAGTAACTATGGTACTTAATTAAATCTAAGAAATCAAATCCTTGTGGATGACCCTGGCCACTATTATTGCAAAATATTTAGAGGTCCAGTTTATAAATTAATCTAATAAGAGCCTTCGACAAGCTCCTTTTATCAATATTCTTGGGATCCTCCCATGTGCACGTCCTCTCCTTGTGGCTTGACATCATTTGATGCCATGTCACTAAGTGTCTCTACACCTGCCCTGGTTGCGAAGTCCTTCCCGAAGACGAATGTCAGGTCATCAAAATGAGAGAAAGGCCTTTTCTGGAGCCTCTTTGCACTGAGATGACTCTGCATTTCCAAAAAATATATTAGTATGAACTTGGGAGTGGAAGTAATATGTTTGATATAAATCTGTAATCTTACCCCGACCCATGTATTGAACACCTCCTTCTTGGCTTCCACACATTTGAACTCAGCGTTCCATCCAAATACGATGCATCCTGAACCCAATATCTTGATAATTGTTGTGTACTGCTTTTTCAAGCTTTTCACCCTACAGTCTATAGTCGTAGTCAATTAGATTATACAGCTTGGTATTTTCACTTTAAGTAGTCGCAGTAAATGTGCTAAATAGCGAGGATGAAGGTGCCATTGTCGGATCTCCAGCAGCCCTCTTGGACTATTGCGACGAGACATTCTAACAATTTTGCATCTTCGAACTTAGTTCATGAGTACTTCTTGATTTTGTCCACATCTATCACTTTCCTAAATGAATATATATCAATTTGTGGTTAAATTTTGTTGGCTTAGAAGCTTTTAAGTGGGTCGATTAGGGATAATGGCTCACCTTATGCACACACAAAATAGTGGATATTTTTGTAAAAGACTAATGGGAGTTAGCTTTTACAATGAAGTGACTCGAGAGAGTACTTAGTGAGTTGTTGTGATTGAAGGAGTTTAATGTGCTTCAGTTGTTTAGTTAATGAATGCATGATTCCACCCTAATCCAAGCCCGTTTAGGTTCACAATTACAAGACTTTGTTACTTTTGCTAATTACTCTGTTTAATCGCATTAAATTCTGTTTGAGCATTTAGTTTTACTTCTTCATGGTTAGTTACCATAGCATTTACCTAATGATATTTGATTTGGTTACTAATTGAATTCACTGAGATTTAATTTTTGTTAATAAAAAAAGTTTTTAATCCTTGTGGAAAACGATAATTTACTTGCTACTTGCTACAGCATTGTGTACACTTGCACAAAAATACCACACAATTTATCTTGAATGAATGTACACTCTTAGCATGGTATTAAGTTTTTGGCATTTTTGCTGGGGATTAGTTTAATTTTTTCCTTGCCTGAGTTAAATTTTAGTGAATTGGTGCTCATTGGATTCTGAGATTGTTGTTTTGTTTGGTTCTATTTCAAGTGGTTAAATAGTGCATGAACAAACCTTCTCATTCTCTATACTATGATTCGGAGATTGAAAGGACATTTCACGTGCGTAGAAAGGAGAAGAGAAAGAGAAAACATACAATGGAATGTGTTGATCCTCAAATGAGACCTGCAAATCAAGAGGACTTACCAGAGAATCGATCGAAACATCTTGGAGATCCACTTGGAGCTGAAGCAAATGAAGCAGCTAGTCGACATATTGATACTAATAATCCTATCCTTGTGGTGGATGATAAGGAAAGAGTTATTTGAGCCTATGTTATGCCAACTTTTGATACGCCAGAAATTATTGGACCTAATTTCAAAGCACCAGAGTTTGAATTGAAGCCTGTCATGTTCCAAATGTTGTAGTCCATTGGGCAATTTCATGGACTATCGACAGAAGATCCTCACTTACACCTAAGGAATTTCTTAAGTGTGAGTGACTCTTTCAAGAAACAAGGTGTGTCAAAGGATGCGATAAGATTGATGTTGTTCCTGTATTCTCTTAAGGATCAAGCAAAATCATGGTAGAATTCCTTTGGGCCTGGAACTATAACTTCGTGGAATGATTTGGCAGAGAAGTTCTTAATGAAGTATTTTCCTCCAACGAAGAATGAAAAGCTACTTAGTAAATGTTCACATCATGGTCTGCCTACAGACAGTTTGATGATGAGACCTTCAGTGAGATGTGGTAAAGATTCAAAGAGCTACTTAGTAAATGTTCACATCATGGTCTGCCTCACTGTATTCAGATGGAAACGTTTTACAATGGTTTGAATCTTGAGACTTAGAATATGGTGAATGCATCAGCGAATAGAGCTCTTCTGGCAAAGACTTTTAATGAGCATATGAGATTCTGGATAGAATTTCAGCAAATAGCTCTCAATGGTCTGATGTTAGAAGCAATCCATGGAAGAAGAATAAATGAGTACTGGAAGTTGATGCGCTAACTTCTCTCAGTGCTAAGATGGTATCCATGGAAAATCTTCTGAAGAATTTTTAATTAGGGAATGCAAATCAAAATGTGGCAACAAGTAATTAGGTGTCAACAGTATCGTGTGTCTATTGTGGAGACTGGCATACATTCGAGTTTTGTCCTACCAACCCTGCATCAGTTTGCTATGTTGGACATCATAATATGCAGAAGAACAATCCATTTTCCAATACATATAATCCAGGATGGAGAAACCATCCAAATTTCTCATGGAGTGGTCAAGGGAATGTAGCACAAGGGAATGAAGAGTCAAACATGATAAATTATCCACCTAGATTTGGTCAGTAGCAGAATTTGCAACAATAGAAACCAATAAATCAGCAAGTTCCAAGAATAGAACTTCATTGGAAAGTTTGATAACAGACTATATGGCCAAAAACGATAGTAATCCAAAGTCAACAAGCATCTCTGAGGAATTTAGAATTGCAAGTTGGGCAATTAGCAAATGAGCTGAAAACAAGACCTCAGGGTAAGCTTCCTTCGAATATAGAGCTTCAAAAAAGGGAAGGTAAAGATCAGGAACAAGCCATTGAGCTTAGAAGTGGAAAACCTCTTACCGCAACAGAGAAAGTGAGTAAGCAGAAATAGAAAGTTAAAGAGTTTGTTGTACAAAAAAAAAAGAGGTAGAAGATGAGCCAAACGCTTTAGATTCTCAAGAAGCAGAGAAGGCAGAAAAACCATGTGATATAGAAGGTGTTGAAATGGAAGAAATAGCTAGAACAAAACCTTCACCATTAGCATAGAAAACAATGGGTGCTAAACCAACATTTATATCTCCCCCACCCCTTTTTCCTTAGCGACTAAGAAAAAAGAATCAAGACCAGCAGTTCAAGAAATTCTTCGATATTTTTAAGCAGCTTCACATAAATATTCCATTAGTTGAGGCTTTGGAACAAATGCCTAACTATGTGAAGTTTCTTAAAGATATCATAACCAAGAAAAAGAGACCATCAGAATTTGAAGTGGTGCCATTATTAGGGGAATGCAGTACTATAGTTGCCCACCCTATTCCTCCCAAGCTTCGAGATCTGGGATCATTCACAATTCTAGTGTCTATTGGAGGCAATCATATAGGGAGAGCTCTCTGTGATTTAGGTGTGAGCATAAACCTTATGTCATTGTCTATACTTCAAAAACTAGGCATAGGAGAGGCACAACCTACCACAGTAACACTACAGTTGGCTGATGGATCCATCACACATCCAGAGGGCAAAATTGAAGATAAATTTATCTTTCCGGCTGATTTCATTATATTGGACTACGAAACAGATAAAGATGTATCAATAATTTTAAGGAGACCTTTCTTGGAAACTGGTGGTACAGTAGTTGATGTGGGAAAAGGGACAATTACATTGACAGTAGATGACCAAGAGGTAAAGTTCAATGTGTTGGATGTTGTTAAATGTTCTGCAAATCAATAGCAATGTTTAGCTATCAGTCTCCTTGATGGTTTGATAGAAGAAAACTTAGAATTGGAGTTGCTAGAGCAACACAACTAGAGGTTTGGAAAATTCTTGGAAGAAGAATTGGAAAGCTACAGTAAAGAATTTGAAATAAACATAGTAAATGAACTCCCAAGTTATAAGAGATTCTTTAAGTCTTTGGAGTTAGCAGATAGGGAATCACCACTGATTCAACCGTCAATCGTAGAGCCCCCTAAGTTGGAGCTGAAGTCGTTGCCTACGCATTTCAAGTATGCTTACCTGGGTGAAAAGGGAACATTGCCAATAATTATATCAGCAAGACTTTCAATTGAGGATGAGCTACTACTGATAAATTTGCTAAAGCAGTACAATAAGGAAATTGGATGGACATTGGCAGATATACAAGGTATTAGTCCTTCCTTCTGTATGCATAAAATTAACTTAGAAGATGGCAACTTCAGAACTATTGAAAGTCAGATAAGGCTCAACCCAGCAATGAAAGAGGTGGTGAAGAAAGAAGTGATCAAGTGGCTAGATGCATGAATCATTTATCTTATTATTGATTGCAATTGGGTAAGTCTTGTACAGTGTGTTCCTAAAAAGGGAGGCATGACTGTCACAGTCAACCAAGCAAATGAGTTGATTCTGACCAGAAAGCTAACATGGTAGCAAATTTGTATGGATTATCGAAGATTGAACAAAGCCACTAGAAAAGACCATTTCCCACTGTCATTTATTGATCAGATGTTAGATAGAATAGTTGGGTAAGCTTACTATTGTTTTCTTGATGGGTATTCGGGATATAATCAAATCACAATAGCCCCTTAAGATTAAGAAAAGACAACATTTGCCTGCTCATACAGAACATTTGCTTTCAGAAGTATGCCTTTTGGGCTCTGTAATGCTCATGCTACATTTCAACGTTGTATGATGGCAATATTTTCAGATATGGTAGAATCCATAATGGAGGTATTTATGGACGACTTCTCAATCTTTGGAGAGTCCTTTCAAGCATGTTTGGGGAATCTGGGAAAAGTCTTGCAGAGATGCGAAGAAACAAACCTGGTGTTAAACTTCATGGTCACTGAAGGAATAGTCCTAGGGAATAAATTTTCGAAGGCTGGAGTAGAAGTTGATCGAGTAAAAGTAGAGATAATTGAGAAAATGGAGCTGCCATAATAATTAGTAAAGGGAGTACGAAGTTTCTTGGGTCACGCAGGATTTTACAGAAGATTTATAAAAGATTTTTCGAAGATAGCCAAGCCTCTCTGCTCTTTACTTAAAGTGAATCGAACATTCTGATTTTCTGAGGAATGAGTGATTGCGTTTAACACTTTGAAAATAGCATTAGTGACTACACCAATAATTGTTGCACCAAATTGGAACTTACCATTTGAAGTTATGTGTGATGCAAGTGAGTATGTCGTGGGAGCTATGCTGGGGCAAAAGAGTAAAAAGATAATTCATCCAAATTATTATGCGAGCAGAACACTCAATGAAGCATAGTTAAACTATACAACAACTAAAAAAGAACTCTTAGTTGTAGTTTTTGCATTGGAAAAATTTCGACCTTAGTTGGGACCAAAGTGGTGGTGATCATGATGCATTAAAATATTTATTAGCAAAAAAAGATGCAAAGCCTAGATTAATTCGTTGGGTGTTGCTTATGCAGGAATTTGATTTGAAAATCTGGGATAATAAGGGATCAAAGAATCAAGTTGCAGATCATCTCTCTAGAATTGAGCAGCAAAAGGAATCAATCCAGCAATCTGAGATACGATATGAATTCTCAGATGAGCAATTGCTTGTAATTTCGAAAATGTTGGATGATGAAACCCCCTGGTACGCTGATTTGGCTAATTATTTTGCTGCAAACATATTGCTTGTTAATTTGTCTAAACAACAACTTAAACGATTTATGCATGATGTAAACTTTTACTTCTGGGATGATCTTTATCTGTTTAGACATTGTGCTGATAATATGTATCGAATATGTGTTTTCGATAATGAAATCAAGTCAATTTTAGAACATTACCATGCTTCTCCTTATGGAGAACATTTTGGAGGACAAAGAACAACTACAAAAACCTTCCAATCAGGTTTTTACTAGCCTACACTTTTTAAAGATGCATATTTCTTTAACAGAACTTGTGATAAATGTCAATGGAAGGGTACCATAGGGAAAAATGATGAGATGCCTTTAAACTATATCCTAGAAGTTGAATTATTCGATGTCTGGGGTGTATATTTTATGGGTCCCTTTTCTCCTTTTGGTAACCTTTATATATTGATGGTTGTGGATTATGTGTCAAAATGGGTTGAAGCAATTGCTTGTCCTTCTAATGATACTAGAACTATGACATTTCTGCACAAGCACATTTTCACGAGATTTGGCATGCCTAGAATGTTGATCAGTGATGAGGGTTCACATTTTATCAATAGGGTGCTTGGTAATTTATTAGCTAAGTATAATGTTAAGCATAAAGTGTCCACACCCTATCATCTTCAAGAAAATGGTCAGATTGAGTTGTCAAATAGAGAGATTAAGAGCATACTAGAGAAGGTAGTGCATCCAAATAGGAAAGATTGGTCTTCTAGGTTAGAAGATGCTTTATGGGCATATAGACAGCCTACAAAACACCTTTAGACGTGTCACCTTACAGGCTTGTTTTTGGCAAGGCTTGTCATCTCCTAGTGGAGCTAGAGCATAGAGCATTTTGGGCCTTAAAACATTTGAATTTTTATCATAAAAAAGATGGAGCAATGAGAATGCTACAGCTTAATCAGTTAAACGAGCTGAGGCATTCAGCATATGAAAGCGCTAGGTTATTCAAAGAGAAAACCAAAAGGTGGCATGACAATAGGATTATACCTAAGCAATTTGAGGGGGCAGCATGTGCTATTGTTCAATTCTTGGCTTAATTTATTTCCAGGAAAATTGAAGTCTAGGTGGTCTAATCTTTTCTTAGTTGTTGAGGTATTTCCGTATGGAGCAGTGACATTAAGAGATGATAAGGATAGAAGAGAATTTACTATGAATGGACAAATAATTAAACATTATTGGGGAGAAGAATTTCAGAGGAAGCTTGCTTCCCTGAAATTGCTGGACAAATGAAAGAGCTTTAGGAAATGTGGAAGCAAATGGGTTTCACATAGTATTAATTATGCTTCCAGAAATTGTTAAGGTTAGGATGAGTTATTTGAATTTATTTTTGTTTGTTTTCTATAGGCTTTCTAGGATTTTAGAAAAGAAAAAAAAAAGAAAAAGAAAAAGAAAAAGAAAAGTAATAAAGGAAGAAAGAGGATAAGGAAAAAATCTTGCCTCTGTCTTCATTCGAAGAAAAAGGTGGTTGAGAAAATTAAAAAGAGAGAGAGAAATAGAATATTTTATTCTAGAATATTCACTTTGCTAATTGGGTTAGGGGAAGTGATGGGACAAATGGAAAATCCATTTTAAGAAAATGATTGAAAAAGGGGAAAATTAAATTTAAATTTTCTTTTCCTTTTTCATTTCCAAAATTTGTACAGCATTTTAAGAAAAATGTTTGGATGAAGAGATATTTTTGAATTCGAAAAGGCTAGAAAAGACCAAATTTCCCCCGCAGTTGTTTTTAAATGGAGAATCCCATTTTGCAAGGAGAATCGCAACAGTTTTGCGAAACACTCGAGCAAATCCTAATCTCTCTCTCACTCTCTCTTTTTATTTTTTATCATCTTCTCTGATGAGTAAAACGTCATGCCTGCAAAGACTAGAAGGGGAAGGATGAAAGAATTTGAAGAAGCTACCTCACCGAGTAAGGAAATGCCAAAAAAGTCCCCGAAAAAAATCAAAAAGAAGATAACGAAAGAAGTGGAACCAGATTTCTCTATCATTGAAGAAGTTCCAGAATAAATACTAAAATAGACTGAAGAAACAAAGCAACCGAAGAAGCAAGAGCGAACTCCCGAGAAGAAAACCAAGCAAACTGAGGAGGAAAAGACTCCAGAGAAAGAGCAGCACGTGGATTCGACTGAGAAAGTGATTGAAGAAGAGATAGAAGTAACACCACCAAAGAAAAAGAAGAAGATCAAAAAGAGAAAAAGGCATGCAAAAAAAGTATCTCTGAAAAAGCGAAGGGCATTTAAACAACAAGATGAGGAGGAGCTATGTTTAGAAAAGTCCGAAAATAAAAGGAAAAGTAAGTTGAAGTTGAGGTAGAAGAACCAGTTGATTACCCCTGGGAAAGATTCGTTAATGAACATGCAAGGAGTGTATATAAAGAAGTCAAAAAGCAGGACCTCATAGTTGAAAGGGAGTTTGAAGCGGATTTGAGTAAGCTCCCTCCCTTCTTGAAGGAAGGTATCGAACACCATGGATGGAATTACTTCGGTCAGCAACCTGGCCTGCTGTGGTGCAAATCGTCCATGAGTTTTACGCAAATATGGATAAGAAGGAAGGGCATATAGTGATAGTTCGCGGTCAACCAATCGACTGATCTACTGAAGCAATTAATGACTTGTACCATGTAGAAAATTTTCCTCACGCTCTGTTCAATGAAATGATAGTTGCACCATGAAATGAATAACTCAATGTTGTTGTAAAAGAAGTGGGGATCGCTAGAGCACAATAGACAATTTCTAATGTTGGTACCAGATCTTTCCAAGTTGCATACCTAAAAAATGAAGCTAATGTATGGCTGTCCTTCATCAAGTTGAGGCTACTTCCTACTACCTGCAATTCTACCTTCTCAATGGGAAGAGCTTTGCTAACCTTCGCTATTATGAAGGGTCTGAGCATTAACATCAGACAAATCACGCAAGCAGATTGCACGATGTTGCAGCAAAATGGGATCTTTGATCCAACTTCTTTGACGAGGCTCCAATGAAGGGAAGGAAAAGCCACTGCTTGAGGGATTCTTGTGGGTGTAAATAGGCTGTTAGAATTGCAGGACCAAGTGGTCCAAAGGCTAGAGTATTCAGAGATACAACAGCAAATGTTTTGTCTGTATGTGCAAATAAGAGATTCTACTTTGAAGAGAGCCTTGCGCTCTAACTTTGCTAAGCCTTATGGTGCATTTCCAACCTTTTCAACAGAAGTTCTGGTGACATGGATCTCACCAACTGCTTCCGACCCAAACGAAGATGATGAAGACGAGATGGATGAAGAAAATATGACTGAAGGCCATGATTGAAGGATGTTCCCTTCTCTCCCCTACTTCCTGGATAATTATATTTTCATTAATCCTGGTTTTTAATTTATGTTCTTTAAATTCCTGTCTTTAATTTCTGTCTGTTAGTTTAGATTAGTTTTTTTTGGGGGGTTGGATAGATAAAGAAGAAAAATAACAAAGCTCTGTAGTCTTATTTTGTATACTTCTATAGCCAGAGCTTTTAATGAAAATCTATGTTCATGATCTGGATATGTTGAATCCCCCCTATCGAATTTTGAATCTATGTATATATCCTGGTATGATAGAGTCAAAGGAAAATTTAGGAAAACTCTCTCAATTCCTTCATGAAATTTGGCTGAATCATATGTTTATTTTGAGTAGTAGAGCTGAAAAATTAAGTGTTGGATGAATGCAATTTGTTTTGAAAAATGAATATGTTTTACTGTCTTTTTGCATTAAGTCCCAAAATTTGAACAAGATCTTTTAGATCCAACCTTTATATAACCTAGAGCATTAAGAAAGTCCATTCTCAACCAATCTCTTAGCTTGTTAGTAATCTATCTGCTGGTGAAAAATAAGTTTGGGGGTTTGCTTCACCTTAGCACTCATTGGGGACAATGAGGTGTTTAAGTTTGGGGGATCGTCTTACTATTCTTCACTCCTAGTTAATCCATTATACTCTTTGAGTCTTAGAATTTTGAAGAGCATTCATCTGTTTCCTTAAAAGTAGCATTTACTTTTCTTTTTTTTTTAGCTCAAGCATCCTAAGTTAGTGAAGTAACTAGTGCCATTTATGATACCCATAGTTGCCCCTGCATGAAAAACCAACTTAGGATGTCAAGTTTCAAGAGCAATTCAATGGTAGTTTTGGCCAGTAGTTAGATACTTTCACCACAAGTGTTAGTAAGCTAAAGAGAAAGTGAAAATGAAGTGGAGACTATGAAATAATCTAAAAAGTGCTAAGTGTGTTGCAAGGTGTGTCTCATCATAAAATGTTACCATTCTGAGAAGTAAGAGGGAAGTAGCAATAGGGTAAGCTTCAACTTTTAAGTGAAATATGAGTGTTACTCCTTGGTGGTGATGAGCTTGGAAGTTAGGGTGCACTTCACCATAAAGTGTTGTCATTCCAAGATTAAGGGCCATGACTTCAAGGAAACGGTTCTGAAAAAAAAAATGTTGGGAGCTAATGATTAATTAGTTTGGAGAAAGCAGTGCTAGTTGACTTATTAGCAAGTTAAGGTTGGGAATGAGATTACTTGTGGGTTTAGTGATTGAGATTCTAGTTGTAAAACACACACACACATATATATAAAGTGTGGTGATGAAGAATATTGGTTGAATTCTGAGCATGTAAAAAGAAGTTTACGCTTTTGAAAAATAAACAAAAATTTGAATTTAACTACAAGACAATGCTTAATATTTGGTATCTACTGATCTAACATTCGGTGATTTAGCATTTCCAGATTTCATTGTTGGAAGAGTGAGGTTCTCTATGGTTATCAGGTTGTGAGAAGCATTACTCAGAGACGAGTAATGATTTAAGTTTGGGGGTTTGATAACTCTACAAAAGAGAGTTATTTAGGATGAAAAATGGTGAATTTAGGAGCTAGTTAGTGTTAATTGTGTCTGAATCTCTACATATTTAATGCTTTTATATTTACTATCAATTGATATTGGCGAACTGAGTTCCTTGTTGAAAATAGGTGAAACATGCCAAAATTAAAGGAACAAAGTCAAGTTTCAATGCTGAAATTGAAAGGTTGAAGATTGTTGGGGTTGTCTGATTCGCTAGAGCATATTTTGGATCTAAAGTCTGTACGAAATTCGCACGTGTTGAATTGCATGGTTCAAAGGCTTGATTAACGTTCTTATCACTGTCGTGTCAAAACATTAATTATTATGCAATTGAAGCTCTAATTTATGAACTCTTCATCAAGCAATAACATAAACCAGCAGTCATTAAATCCTCAATCATGTGATTTAAAGCATTATGAACATTACATAAAAATAGATTCAAATAATCAACCACAAATCCCCAATTAAGTTCAATTACATGGTTCAAAGGCTTGATTAAGCCCTAAACTCTACAATCTACTCAAAGCTAATAATAATTCAGCACAAACAACCATAATCCATCTACTATCAGTCTAAAAATAGTAGAGAAATTAGGAAAAAAATAGAGTAGAAACCCATTGTGCGCCAATCCATCAAATGCCAAATCTTCAACCAAACCCCTCCAATTCAGCCCCCAAATCTCTTTAAAACACTCTCAAGTCCTGGATTAGGGTGTTCTCCCCCAATTTTTCCCTTTTCAATCAATGAATAAATGAATAAATGAATAATTATAGGGTTGTAATCGCGACAGCATTGCAACCCTATGGATAGCGTTGCAACACTATCCATAACGCTGACATTTCTTCAAGTGTACAGTGGTAGCATTGCAATGCTACGTACGAAGCTCTTCTTTTTAGCGTGTTTCTAGTGTTGCAATGCCACAGGACAGTGTTGCAACACTAGCTCTCAGGTTTTCCCAACAAATTGTGGCGTTGCAACGCCATTTCAAGCGTTACAAAATCGTCCTCTCGACCCCAATAGCTTATGCACCTTCTCATCTTGTCTTTAGCTCGTCCAAAAGCTCTAATTAAGCTCCATATTCACCATTTTGCGCCAAAATTCATAATTCTGCTCTCAATTGCTCAGTTTTCTTTAATTAACAAATAATCGACATCAAAGCTCACATTTATAGCATAAAGATAGCAAAATTAAGGCATAACTATAGCACTCATTTAGTGCTATCAGCATTTCGTTATGGTTCGACATTGGGTTCGAATAGACTAGAAGGATTTCCCTCAAAGAATTGCCCATCTCCCTTTGCAATACACCAAGTGCCCTCTCAATTACATTCCTTGTAGATGAATGCTTCATGTTAAAAAATTCCCTCAGAGTAGTTGGAGCATTCCATTCTCCACGCCACTCAGATAAATGGTATCACTCCCCTCTATATGGTGCCAAAAATTCCTCCGCATTTGGGTACCCAGTGCATGGTCATGCTTGTCCAAGGCGTGTTGCCCGTGGCCGCATGCCCATTCCAACCCATTTTTACCATGCTTTCATTATATTTATGTCATGTTGCTTACTAGTTAGTTTTCTTTGTATTTTTGTGGGTGTATGACTCCTCGCCATTTTCATGTTCAAGTCTGTCATAATGTAAAATCCTACAATGTACTATAGGGGGTATGACTAGTTGTCCATCCTTCCTACCCGAAGTTATATGCTAATTAAGTCGTTGTTGTCCCTTACTTGCTTACTAGTGTATAACAAAACTCTTTCTTGAACATTTTCAAGTACTTTCTCTATCACGTTTTATAAAACCATTTTCTTTCGAAACGTGAGGGGAGGCTAGACCCTATGCTGAAGTTATCTGCGACTTCTGATTTTCGTACGGCTGACTTGCTCGCCGGGTTAGAGCAAGTGCCACACAATTGTCGCCCTGTCCCGAAGAGTGCGATTGTGACAAGTGGTATCAAAGTCAAGTCGGCTCCAAAAAGTAATCATGTCTGCGACTAAGCAGTTGAGCAAGTCACATGTTGACTGATTGACCGAAATCGAGGAGCAGATGCTCTTCTTATTAGAAGTCCCTTATAATGTGCGGTTCTTGGAATCTTGGCTGGATGAGATTTCTGCAAAGACCAACAAGATTGATGTGTTAGTTGAACGCATATACGGGATGCCCGTCCAAGAATTGATGATGAAAGTTGAGACCCTTGAGGATAGAGTCATACATCTTGGTGGCTTTGAACGCAGGGATAGCTCCACGGGCTCTATCACCCATATGGAAGAGCATGTCAAAAGTTTAGACAGCTCCCAAAAAGTGTTGGTTCAGATGGTTTCAGACCTTTTTGAAGATGTTAAAGCTACCCTCGATATTGTTGGGGCCAAGATGGCAGACCTGAGTGCCAGGCTAAACCTCACCATGAGAGCGGTGGGAAACCAAGCCCCAGCAGGGGGTGCGGTCTAGATTAACAAGGTGAAAGTCTCCGAGCCAAAGCCCTTCTATGGGGTTCGAGATGCCAAGGCTCTAGAAAACTTCATCTTTGACCTTAAACAATATTTTCGAGCCATGAATACAGTGGCCGAAGCAGCAAAAGTTACATTAGCCATAATGCATCTAGCTAACGATGCAAAGTTGTGGTGGAGATCCAAATATATGGACATCCAAGACGGTCAATGCACCATAGACACCTGGGAGAGTCTCAAACAAGAACTACATTCACAGTTTTTCCCCGAAAATGTGGAGATATTAGCAAGAAGGGAGTTGAGGGACTTAAGGCACACGGGAAACATCCGTGATTACATTAAGCAGTTTTCGGGATTAATGTTGGATATACGGACATGTCCGAGAAAGACAAAGTTTTCTGTTTTGTCAAAGGCTTGAAGTCGTGGGCTAGGTACAAGCTGTATGACAGTGAGTTCAAGATCTTTCATCTGCCTATGCAGCGCGGAACGTTTGTTTGACCTCAGTTGCGATCAATCTCAAGATGTGAGGCGGAACCAAGCTTCCTCAAGTGGAGGTAATAGAAATCACCGACCAATCTCTCCAAAGAGTGGCGGAGGAGATAGACTTGGAAACGGAGGGGGAGATCGTAGACCCTTCCCACAGAGAGGCAGAAATTCATGGCGAGGGCCATATCAACAGAATAACTGCTATCGGCCCATCGGGTGTCTAACTGCTCGAAACGAGCAGCCCTTCATGCCTTCCAAGCTACGTTGGAAGCGAACACAGAAGTTGAACCTGAGATTATGGGAGTCGAGACACCTCAAGATGAAGGCCATGACAGCCCTCGCATGGGGGCCCTGAAATTCCTATCTGCCCTGTAGAAGAAAGTGGGAGATACAAATGAGCAATTAGAATGGGGTCTCATGTATGTAGATTGATCGGCCAAAAGCACTATGGTCGACTCGGGGGCCACCCACAACTTCATGATAGAGACAAAAGCGAAACGACTAAACTTATTTTGGCACAGAGACACAGGAAAGATGAAAGCCATTAATTCGGTAGCTCTGCCTATCATGGGAATAGCAAAGAGAGCCGCAGTGAGATTGGGGGATTGGAGTGGACAAACCGATTTCTTGATCGTCAAGATGGACGACTTTGATGTAGTGTTGGGATGGAATTCCTCCTTGAACATAAAGTCATACCAATGCCCCTTGCAAGATGTTTGGTGATTACGGGGTCCAACCCCATGGTTGTACAGGTCAGCATCAAGCAACCAAATGAAATAAGGATGATATCAGCCCTCCAAATGAAAAAGGGCCTTGCTCATGATGAATCCACGTTTATGGCCATCCCCATTATAGAAGAGGAAGCTAAAGAAGAAATAGTCCCCACAAAGATTCAGCTGAAGGGAATAATCGAATTAAACCCACAGCGGAAGTATAGGAATCGTCTTTGATTTATTTAGAATTAAACTAAAATACAAGGGTTAAGCAATAAATACCTTCTAAATATGGAGATTCTTCTGGCGGGTCTTTATCTCCTCCACAAAGTCTTCCTGGCTATGACTCTAACAAAAGATCAAGGCTTGTGGGAGCCTCTTGAAAGAAAATCCTCAAGGGATTAAAGAGGAAGTGGTTTAGAGATAATTCTTTA
The DNA here is from genome assembly GCA_033996785.1 of Trichosanthes truncata. Taxonomy (NCBI): domain Eukaryota; kingdom Viridiplantae; phylum Streptophyta; class Magnoliopsida; order Cucurbitales; family Cucurbitaceae; genus Trichosanthes; species Trichosanthes truncata. The sequence continues at coordinate 25,480,904 of JAWPNB010000004.1, read as the reverse complement.
ATTCTCTCTTTGAAGAGATGTGTGTTGTTCAGAATGCCCAATGGCTCACCCCTAAGGTCCTATTTATAGTGGTCTAGGGAAGATAATTAAATAATATATTTTAATATCTAATATATTAAAATATATTTATCTAAACAATTTGAATCGTATTCAAACCTTTTAAAATTCTCCTCATAGTTTTATTTATAATATATTTATCTAAATAACTTGAGGGAATATGTTGATGTCATGCCTGATAGTTTGCCGAAAGCCTTACCTCTGCGCAGAGGAATTAATCATGAGATTGAGTTGTTACCGGGGGTGAAACCGCCCGCCAAAAATGCTTATCGTATGGCACCTCCCAAATTGGCTGAGCTTCGAAAACAACTCGACGAACTCCTAAATGTCGGGTTCATCCGACCAGCAAAAGCACCTTATGGAGCCCCAGTCCTGTTTCAGAAGAAAAAAGATGGTAGTCTACGCTTATGTATTGACTATCGAGAGCTGAATAAACTTACGGTTTGTAACAAATACCCTCTGCCCATCATAATGGACTTGTTTGATCGGCTCCATAGGGCAAAGCACTTTTTGAAGCTAGACTTGAGATCGCGGTATTATCAAGTTCGTATTGCAGAAGGAGATGTGCCTAAGACGACCTGTGTCACTTGATATGGGGTCTTCGAATTCCTTGTAATGCCTTTCGGCCTCACCAATGCCCCAACTACTTTATGTACGTTAATGAACCAAGTATTCCATGAATACCTGGACAAGTTTGTGGTGGTCTACTTAGATGACATTGTGGTTTATAGTCCAACGATAGAGGAACATCAAATCCACCTACAACTCGTGTTTGAGAAATTGAGGACCAACCAGTTATACGTAAGAAGGGAGAAGTGCTTATTCGCGGAGAAGCGCATAAGCTTCCTGGTATATGTAATCGAATGTGGAAGGATTAGTATGGAAGACGGGAAGGTCAAAGCCATAAGAGACTGGAAGGTGCCAACCTCTATCACAGAGTTACGTTCCTTCCTCGAATTAGCCAATTACTATCGACGATTCGTTGAAGGATTTTCAAAATGAACAGGACCCCTGACGGACCTGTTGAAGAAGAGTATTAATTGGAGTTGGACTCGAGAATGTGAGTTTGCCTTTGAAGATTTGAAGAGGGCAATGATGGAAGAGCCAGTACTTGGGATCGCCGATGTGACCAAACCCTTTAAAGTGGAAACCGATGCGTTTGATTTTTCATTGGGTGGCATCCTTCTCCAGGATGGGCATCCAATTGCATACAAGAGTCGAAAGCTGAACGACTAAGAAAGGAAGTACGTTGCCTCCGAGAAAGAGATGTTGGTCGTTGTTCACTGTTTGAGGGCCTGGAGGCAATACCTCTTAGGGGCCAAATTTGTGGTTAAGACTGACAATAGCTCCATTTGTCACTTTTTCAACCAACCGAGACTGTCGTCTAAACAAGCCCAATGGCAGGAATATCTTGCTGAGTTTGACTTTCAATTTGAACATAAGCCCGGTCGGGCCAATCAAGCATCTGACGCCCTTAGCTGCAAGAGCGAACATGCGGCCCTGTGCATGTTAGCTCTCTTGGAAGTCAGCAGATTGAATGGAACAGTTCGAGAGGACATAAAGGAACACCTGTTGATTGACCCGGATGCCCAAGCCATCATTCAACTCTCTAAGGAAGGAAAGACCCAACCGTTTTGGATGGAAGACGAGCTTCTTCTCACTAAAGGAAACCGTCTGTATGTGCCACGTTTAGGGAATTTGTGGAAGTTGTTGTTGGAAGAGTGCCATAATACGTTATGGGCAGGCCACACTGGGTGGCAGAGAACATACGCCTTGTTGAAACGGGGGTACTACTGGCCAAACCTCTGCGATGATGTCATGCAATTTACCAAGACCTGTCTGATCTGCCAGCAAGATAAGGTCTAAAGAGCAAAGATTGCTGGGTTGTTGGAACCCTTGTTGGTTCCTACAAGGCCATGGGAGAGCGTCTCGCTTGATTTCATCACCCATCTCCACAAAGTTGGAGAGCTTGAAGCGATCCTGGTCGTTGTCAACAAATTCTCAAAATATGCAACATTTTCCCGACTCCAAAGATGTGTTCAACTGAGATGACGACTCAGTTGTTCTTTAAAAATGTTGTTAAGTTATGGGGTGTTCCAGGAAGCATCGTTAGTGATCGAGACGGCCGATTCACCAGGACCTTTTGGATAGAGTTGTTCAGACTATTAGGCTCTAATCTAAACATCTCTTCCAGTTACCATCCCAAAATCGATGGTCAGACCGAATGCTTCAATAGCATGCTTGAAGAGTATATGCGCCATTTTATAGATGCAAGACAGAAGAATTGGGTCGATATGCTCGATGTAGCGCAGTTCAGCTACAACTGTCAAAAGAGTTCCTCAATAGGAAAAACGCCCTTTGAAATAGTGTGCGGGAGACAACAGCTCATGCCACATGTTGTGGATCACCCTTATGTGGGGAAGAGTCCTCAAGCATACAATTTCACCAAGGAGTGGAAACAAACGTCAGAAATAGCTCTTGCCTATCTAGAAAAGGCATAAAAACGTATGAAAAAGTGGGCCGACCAGAAGCGTCGTCCCTTGGAGTTCCAAACAGGGGACCAAGTGCTTATTAAGCAGAGGCCTGAACAACTTCGATTTTGGGGAAGTAAAGATCAACGTCTAGTGCGGAAATACAAGGGCCCGGTGAAGTGATCTAGAAAGTCAGCAAAACCTTCTATAGCGTTTAACTTCCTTCATGGATGAAGATCCATCCTGTGATTCATGTAAGTAATTTGAAACCCTATCATCCAAACCCCAATAATGATGTTCACAATGAGGTATCCAGACCTCTCGTTACCATGAAGAACACTGAAGAGAAGCAAGTCGAAGAGATCTTAGCAGAGAGGACTCGACGAACCGGCAAACCACGAAGAGATTTTCAAGAGTTCCTTGTAAAGTGGAAGGGACTCCCTGATGCAGAGATAAGTTGGGAGAGCACGGAAAACCTGAAGTCAGCCGCCATTCAGATTGCTGAGTTTGAGCATAGTCGGTTGACGGGGACATCAACAAATTAAGTGGGGGAGGATGTCACGGTCATGCTTGTCCAAGGCGTGTTACCCGTGGCCGCATGCCCATTCCAACCCATTTTTACCATGCTTTCATTATATTTATGTCATGTTGCTTACTAGTTAGTTTTCCTTGTATTTTTGTGGGCGTATGACTCCTCGCCATTTTCATGTTCAAGTCTGTCATAATGTAAAATCCTAGAATGTACTATAGGAGGGTATGACTAGTTGTCCATCCTTCCTACCCGAAGTTATATGCTAATTAAGTCGTTGTTGTCCCTTACTTGCTTACTAGTGTATAACAAAACTCTTTCTTGAACGTTTTCAAATACTTTCTCTCTCACGTTTTATAAAACCATTTTCTCTCGAAACGTGAGGGGAGGCTAAACCCTACGCTGAAGTTGTCTGCGACTTTCAATTTTTGTACGGCTGACTTGCTCGTCGGGTTGAAGCAAGTGCCGCACAATAGTTGTCCCGTCCCGAAAAGTGCGATTGTGACACCCAACATCACATAGATAATAATATCCTGTTAAATATGAAAATTTTAACATATGACTCTATCAGTGGTGCATTTAAAAGAAAAACATGTATTAGTTGGATTTTGTTTTATTACCCTTGGGAACCTTCAACACGTTTGGCTTTAATATTGCGTCCCTAAAAACTCAAGAATCAGCTGCAGACCCATTCCCATCCTGGCATTATGAATATGAATTCTCTACTCGGCGAGCACACAGCAAACACGTTGGTCGCGATGTCACACTTTCTCGTCCTATATCTTGGACGATCAACGGAACTGACATTAACCTTAATGTACGTACCATCCAAACCATCCAAACAATTATGTATTGCAAAAGAAAATCGTACTAGGGTTACATATATCATTCTAAATCACCATTTACCATTTAATGGATGGATATGAAAAACATGTATTCCTCAAACCACTTGCACCTCTCATCGTTACAAGAGTTTGTTATGGCTCTAGTTTCTTTAACAAGATCTCATGGAGTCGCAAAACTATGCTAAGAACTTCGTTGAAGTGCTTAGACACTATCTCACTGACCTTGCAAACTGTCTACAAATTTTTCAGTTCTTAATGTCATGGGATAGGATGTACAAGAACATAGCAATCATCTCCTCTACATCTACATATTCAATCCCCACCAAATCACCTGTTTTTCTAAACATACTTAAAAGAGTGGTAAAACATATTATATCCATTCTCGTACTCTCCCAACAACATAGGTCACTTTCGTAGATCAGACAAAAGAAGGTTAATTGCCTAATTTGATGTCTAAGGTATGGTGAGTGGTGTTGTATCCTACGATGGCGATTAAGTAACAGTTCTAATAGTAGTAATGTTTGACGTTGGGTGGCCATAATGATTGTTAATATGGTAATTAATTCATGGTTTTCCATAATAGGATGAAAGCATAGATATTTGTTTCTGAAACACAAAAGTTGTCATTTGTTATTTATTTCCATCCATGATTATATATCTTATGGGTATCACTTAAGTACTGCTATAAGTCATTCCCATAATATGCATTACGATCATCTCCACTATGAACCCTATCAGTAGTTGCATAATACTATGAGATCCTCCTACATGACCAGTATTCATTGAAGTGATGCTACGATGAACTTGTTGCAGCTCAATCGTATCTGGATGGCCACTTGTCACCACTACAAATTTCCTAAATGCATACTCTACTTTCGCAAAAGTTGCATATGACTTGTGAACTACGACTTGTGAACTGCTCCCCTAAATCCGTTCACCTCTTTGTGGCATTCAACCCATGATGTGTAAATCCCTAGGTTACGAATAACGAATACCACATAGAATTTTGAATTCTCCATAACCCTAAATTCAAAATGTAATCAGTTAAATGCTAACCTATCACCTATAATAGCATGGGAATTGAATGAAGAATATTAAGTGCATATTCTATTTTTTCTGTCATTTATTCTAGGGCTTAGGGTTTAGGGGTTAAGGTATTTTGTATTTTTAGGTTTAGGGTTTAGGGGTTAGGGTATCTTAGGGATTAAGATAATTTGGGTTTAAGGTTTATGGTTTTTTAGGTTTTGGGTATTTTAGGGTTTAGGAGTTTTTGTTTTTTTGGGTTTAGGGTTTAAGGGTTAGGGTATTTAGGATTTAGGGTATAGGGTATTTTAGGGGTTAGGGTATTTTGGGTTTAGGGTTTTTTAGGGTTTTGGGTATTTTAGGGGTTAAGATATTTTGGGTTTAGCATTTAGGGTTTTTTAGGGTATTTGTAGGGTTTAGGGGGTAGGGTATTTTGGGGTTTAGGGTATTTTAGGGGATTAGGTTTAGGGTTATGGGCTTTAGGGCCTATTTGGTTAACTTTCTATACACACCTATGGCCTCTTTGGTTAATTTCTACATACTTGTCTAAATTTTAATTCAAAGTAGATTAGTTCATTAAAAAACTTCATTTTAGTTCTTACATTTCAATTGAGATTAGTTCATAACCAAGTAGAATAGTTGACAAATAAAATATCTATTTCCTTTTTGTTTTTCAAAGTACATTAGTTGATCAAAAAAATAATTGTTTTCCTATATAGATTTATTTGAATTAAAAAAAAATTAGAAAAAAAAACAGTAGTTTGGTTGACATTTTTTTTTCCAAGTATGTTAGTTCACAAATAACTTGCATTTTCTATAGAGCTCTCATCTTCCTATTCAAGTTTGAAAAAAACCTTTGTTTTTATAAAGATCCAATATTCCAATTCAAGTTTTTAAAAATAAAAACAGTAGATTGAAAAAACATTTCTTTTTATAGAGATATTATATTCCAATTTATAATCATCTCACATTCCATTTCAAGTTTGAAAAATCCTTTGGTTAATATTTATGTTTTCAAGTAGATTAGTAAAAAGACGTGAAACTTTATATTTATATAGCTCAAATTCAATTTTTTTAAAAAAAAATTAAAACAATAGGGTTGACATTTTTTTTACCAAGTAGGCTAGTAAGAAAAACTAGATTTTATATCTCATAAATATGAATTCAATTAAAAAAAAAGTACTTCTTTAAAAAAGTGGTTATCAAAGTCTTTTCTCTTTTTTAACACTAGATTTTTTAAACATTTGTATAATGAATTTATTCTACATAGTATTATGGCTATGTGTATGTTGACAAAGAAATTACAGATAAACAATAAAAATGTGTAAAAACAACTGACATTGCATTCTTCAAAAAAGTGTCAAAATACATATGTCCAAGATTTAATAACATACATAAACAACAACTAAACAACATGTAAAAAACAGTGTTCAAAGTGTGAATACTATACAGCTCGAAAGAGTGTTGCATAACATTCCAACATGATACACATATAAAAGAAAAATATTCCAAACCTCGAACTAAGGTCTATGATGTAGAGGGTCCTACCTTGCAAATAATAGAAAGTAAAACTATATTAGTATGGCAAAGTAAACTTAAAGCATAATGGAATGAAACAAATGAACAAGGAACGAACCTTAGTTAGAAGGTTCAGGTCGAAGAGGTCGAATATGTGGCTGGAAATAGAACTGTTGGAACACTATAACATATGAAGAAGATAAATGAATTTGAACAAAGCAAGGCTACTATCATAACATAGATATTATTAGGATTTGTGCCCTAGAGCTCGTTTTTTGTAATTAAACATTTTCTCATTTATTAATTAAATAATTTATTATTTTATAGTGTATAACATCATCCAATTTTGAGTAGAATCCAAGGTTATTATTGTAATCTTGAACAGTTTGTAGTTGACATACAAAAGGATCGTGTTCAAATAATAACCTAAAGAGTCTATAGTATATGGATAAGATTGAGTGTCTTATCCTAGTAACACTATTGATACGGCCCACTTTGTAATTGTTAAAAATGATTTGATCCAAATCATTTATGTGGAGACATGTGAGTGGGGGTATCCTATACAATGAGTTTGTATAAGACTGGACCATGAAATATTTAATATATCTTTATAAATTCATTAATTAAGAAGAATAATATTTCACAGAATGATCATATGCGACTCGATCTTAATCCTCAGTAAGTTTTGAACTCCTGCCTGTGAGGGCTTGTCTTTTGATTTGCATGGGTGAGAATGGTTTTTGGTAACCAATTCAATAAGCCTACCATTTTGGGGACTTGATCAAATAGGGAGCTAGGAACATAATTTCACAAGATGGAATTCACTCCTTCCCATATAAGGAAAGTAGATGAGTAATTCCCTTAAGTACTGATTTTGGGACTTGAACAATGGGGTCTCACCCATTCACTGGCCCGAGAGGGACTTAGTTTATGGTTAGATCATAAACAAATTGTTCATTAGAGGATCAGTGATACTTAAGGTATAAGATGTAATTATAGGGGGAAAACGGACTTTGACCCAGCTGTAATTACGAACAACTTGTGAATGATCAACTTGCATGTAGTGATTATATCCAAGGACACAACTTGTCCTATAGTGCATAAGAGTGGAACTCTAGGTCTATAGTGGAGTGACCTATAGTTAATGAATACAAATTAATTAATTAAAGAGTTTAATTAATTAATTTTATCATTGGAGCTTATAATTTGTAGGTCTATAAAGTTTCTTTGCTAGTTCATATGAACAAATAGGGATCAATTTTGTTGAGAGAAATTTTGAAATGTTCGAATTAAAATTTAATATATTTGATATAGTAAATGAGGAAAAACATATTTATTGTATGATGCATTAAATATTAAAGATATTATTAATGTATTAATATACATTAAAGAAAAGATACTTATTAAATTTGAATTAGATTCAAATAAGGAAATAGATGTCGTAGGAAAATTTGGAAAGGTTTGAATATGATTCAAATTGATTAAATAAATATATTTTAATATATTAGAATTTAAAATATATTATTTAATTATTTTCCCTAGATCACTATAAATAGGGCCCTAGGGGTGAGCCATTAGGGTGCATGCCAAATAAGAGAAAGAAACTCTGGAGAATTCTCTTATTGTTCTCTCATTCTAATTTCAAGAAGGTTCCTACAAACCCTTTTGATCCTTTGTTCGAGACCTAGCAAGGAAGGATTTTGTGGAAGAGACAAAGTATACAAGAAGAACTTCTTTTATTCAAGGTATGTTTATGCTTAACCATAATATTATTATTTTGTTCTAAATAAACTCACACCGATTCTGAAACTTCCGCTTGGGTTTAATTAGATTATTCCCTACAAATATGAGGGAAGAAAAAAGAAAAAGAAGGTACTCATGAACTATGAGAGATGTGCTCAAGCCGTGGAGGTGTGCTCTAATGATCCTCAGGCATGAGATTGTATATATAGAGGAAGTACCATCAATAAACGTGGTTATCAGCATGGTAGTTGGGTGCCTTATTGTCATAAGTACACCTAACAACATTAATTAAAGGGGGGTAAAAAAAGTTAATAACACATGTTTGAAAAAAAAGTTGGTTGGGTTGGCAAAAGAACATTGAATACACAGCAACTCATTTAATTTAATTTAATAAACTAAATGTCAAAATAGCAAAAAAAAATATTAACTTTTATTCACATTGAATACACAGCAGTTCATTTAATAAACCATATCAACCACTAAATAGAGGATTATTTTCAAATTAACCACATATCTCAAGCAAGAAGTATGGCCTCAGAGACAGTACCTCAATAATTTTAATCACATTTGAATAACAGGTTATAGCAAAGAGAGACTGATTATCAAAGATCTTAATCACATGTACATAGGAAAGGAATAACATATTATAGCAAACAGAAAGCATAGACTAAACATAGGAGTATATTCAAATCGACCTCAGAGATACATGTCTTTCATCCATCAGAATGAAATTCCAGAGGAATAAATAACATGGTATGTAATTTGAACCAACAAACGTAGAAAAACACCGTGAGGAAAACAAAGAGAGTAAATTACGAATTGAGGGTGAAAAACAGAGAAGAAGAATTAGAAATAGAGAAACGAAATAGAACAATCAGATTCATCACAGAGCATACATAACACATATATTGCAGAAGTTCAAAATAAAACTAAAACAAAATAACAATAATAGCCCTACAAAATATACAGAGATCAGAAGAGAGATATACCTGTAAAAGAAAAAAAAATGGTGTTCGTCATCAACCTTCAGAGAAAAGAAAACAAACCTCGTTGAGAAGTGCCCCCCCCCCCCCCCCAACCACAACAAGGCTCCAAAATTTGTAGACAACCCCTACCAAGCACTTCCATGTCATTTTGGCTCTGATAAAACATGCAGCCTCACAAACCCACAAACAAATATCAAATGAAAGGAAACTGCTATGGATGAAGGAATAGCAATGAAAGTGACAAGGGTTGATGTTTCGACTGAAGTAAAGAGGGGAGTAGGTTAGGGTTTAAATCTGAAAAAAAAAACAAAATATAGATGTTAATAACAACTGTTTAGGTTCGGATGTGGAACGAAAAGACATACAGGGGTGGAGCAGTGGGGAAAAGGCATTTAGGGTTTCAGATTTACCGTGGGCCACGGATCTGATTTGGGGCCTTGGGTTTCAACTGTTCAACAAATAAAAAAATGCTACCATCGAGTCAAACTAAGGAGACATTGAAGATTAAAAAAAACATAAGAAAAACCAAGAAAAGAGGGAGATCTACCAATCTCGATTCCCACCATACGAGAATTAGGGAAGGTGAGGAGAATGGGAAAAATGACTATGAGATCGAGAGAGCAAAGCAGATGACATTTCCACCAGAGAAGAACGGGAAAAGATGAACAGAAGAAGAGTCAGAGAAGATGAAAAAAAAGAAGCATCGAAAGACGGACCTCATGAAGAGAGAGAGAGAGAGAGAGGAGAGAGCATCTATGTAGAGAGGATAGAAAGTGAAAAGTGATGGGAGAATGTGGGAGCACTTGGGTTGTGTGCAGACTTCAACAGTGTTTACTATTAAAGTATGAGTATTTGCTTCAAAAATATCCAGCTAAGTTCATTCGTGAGCCAAACAGGGAGTGAACTTAATATGGTTCAAATAATATTTATTTATGACACATAAATTAACTTTATACAAAACCTAAACACTTTTTAGTTACTTTGAATTAAAACTATAAAATTCCTAAATGGAGCTATGGAGGAGAAATCTTTGTCTTCTTATTTAGCATTTAAATTTTTCATAAATTCCTATTTTGGCATTCTCTTCAAATAGTTGCAATTGTTCGAGTTGAAGTGTCTGTTGAAAAAGTTAATCTAATGAAAGTGGTTACATGACGAAGCGGTGCATCCTTTTGTGTACGAGCTAGTTTGATCTAGATCATAGATGTGAAACAACACAATTTAACGTTGGGCTATGAAGGAGAATCTTTGCCTTCCTATTTTCCCCTTAAAATTTTAATAAATTCTCATTTTGTCCTTGATAACTTGTAAAAAAAATATAAGTTATTTTCCATAAAATAAACTAAGTCATCCATACTTTGAGAGTGCATAAGTATGTGTTTATTGGATAATTATACATCATTTTTGTCAAGTTTGCATATTTAGCATGCATTCATTCAAATAGTGGAAGTTATGTGTTTAAGTCCAAATTGTGTGAATATGTTAAACTCTTGCAATAAAGTATGCAGAGACGAAGATTTAGCGCAAGAGGAAATGCATGGCACAACTCCAGCACATGCTTGAAGAAGCGTCAATGCAAGCCACCACCAGAACTAAAGCAGTATGCGTTCAATATCAGTCATATGAACTCATCATTACCTAACGGCAGACGATTAGGGACTTTAGAAATCGACGTGGCGATCCTCTTTAGACCATGAAAACAACTTGCGTTGGCAGAGGGATGGGCTTGAATAGCAAACGGGTGTAAGCTTTCCAATGGCTTGAGACTTGTATAAATAGTTGAAATCTAGCCATTTTTCCAGAGCTCCCTCTCCCCTGTCAATCCAAACACCATTTTCGTTCATTTCCTTTATAGCTCCTGTTTATCATCTTCTTCCTTGGGCTTCATTGTTGTGATTCACCAAAGGAGTCCTCGTTCACCTTTCTGTTGAAGTTTTATTACTTTCTTTTATTTGATAACTCTTGTAGCTTGTATTCTCTTTCCTTTTATCTTAATGCATTGAACTTTCATTTCATTTCTTCTTCTTTCTCTATACTTTTCTGTATTCTTTGTTAGTTTAAAGGGTTGGCTCAAGGAGGAATCTATTATATAACTACTAATTTGCAATGGTAAACATGTATGAAAACCCAACTTTTCCTTGGCTTTTACTATTCTTTCATTGCCTTATTCCATCTGATCAACCGAGATAAGGTAATAGCACATTCGAGCACCAAGATGGTAAGAATGTGTAGAACTTCCAAGGAGAGTAAGAGTGAGTCCTTCACTAGGAAGTTTTAGACATAAAACAACAATTTGCAAGCCTAAATGGGTCGGATTATATTCCATTTTCTAAGCATAGACATATGACTTTATAGTGTGCTTAACATTCTTCTGGAGAGAATTAGAGTAAGTAGGAATCCATGCTTAGTTGTGAGCTAATACATGTATGTCAATGCAAAATAGGAGAGTGCATAATAGAGGAATCTTAAGCAAAACCCGTTTTCCTTTACTGCATTCCCTTGTGTTCAACTTTCTTCATGTTCTATGTGTTCAGCATTCATCTTTTTATTTACCTTTTTACCCTACATTCACTAATTATAGTTGAAAATAAAAGTGTGAATCAAGTCTCTGTGGATTTAACCTTGGAATGTTTTCAAGTACTTCTTGCTTGCATTGAGTTTACAATTGGGTTTAACGCGGGGTGGACAAAAGTTGTAAATCAATTTCATGCATATTGAACGCATGATCTATATAAAATTCAATGCATGATATTGCATTTGCATGCATTCACATATTATTTTTACCCTGGTTACAAACGCAACAGTCCTTCTGTTTGAATAGTTGCAACTATTGGGTTGAGATGTCTATTGAGATACTTTACTCCAATGTAAGTGATTACACGATGAAGCAATGCATCCTTTCACTTATAAGTGTGATCTAGACTGTAATTGTGAAACATCACGATCTCACAGTAGGCTATGGAGAAGAATCTTTTGCCTTCCTATTTTGTCCTTCAATTAAAAAAAAAAATCATTTTGTACTTTTCGTCGAATAGTTGCAACTGTACGAGTTGAGGTCTCCATTGAAAGAATTTAATCCAATTGAAGTCGTTACATGATGAAGCAGTGTATTCTTTTGCGTATGGGTGTGATCTAAACCATAGATGTGAATCATCACGATTTAATAGTGAATATGAAAGAGAGTATTTACCTTCAAATAGTTGCAAAATTGGTGTCAAGATGTCTGTTGAGAGAATTTAACCCAATGGAAGTGGGTACACAACGAAGCTGTGTATTCTTTTGCATATAACTGTGATCTAGACCGTAGATGTAAAACATCACGATCTAACGTTGGCCTACGAAGGAGAATCTTTGCCTTCTTATTTTGTCCTTAAAATAGTTTTAAAATTTTATTTTATCCTTCTCTTTGAATAGTGCAACTATATGGGTCGGGTGTCCATTGAGAGAATTTAATCCAATCAAAGTGATTACACTGTGAAGCAGTGCATCTTTTTGTGTATGGAAGTGACGTAGAATGTAGATATGTGAAAACGTTAAAATAAAATTGTTGCAATATCTATATTTCTATACCTAATATTAACATATTGTTTCATAAATTAATTGCTAGCACAATTTTTCACTTTATACTGTATAGAATATTTTTTTTATGAAAAAGACGATAATATGAAAACATGAAAATAAAAATTGTTACATTGTCTGACTTCTAAAAAATTATGGTAATTGAAACCAAACTATATAATATTTATTTATTACATGCTAAAAAACTACCCTTTTTTAATCATTTTTTAATTAAAACTACAAGATTTCACATGAATTGCACATGTTCTTTTACTCGTTGTTTTTTATTTACACAAGTGCAAATATATACGAACAAAAAAGATAGGGCCACAAAGCAAATCTATCCCCACGAGACTCAAACCCAAGCATGTAAGGGGGTTTGAGGTAGGCGTACCATTAGCACAGCAGTTTTGGTAATCTATGCAAATTATTTGATACTGATACTAAATATTTTAAAGTTCAGAAGGGGCTCCAGCCCCCTCCTCCCCTCCCCCCCCCCTAGCGATAGGGATGTCTATTTACCTCGTGGTCTTGTCCCCTAACAAGGTGGAGAATCTCTGTTTAAGCAGGGAATGAGGAGAGAATGGGAGAAAAAAATTCTCACGAGCTAAACGGTGACAAGGACGGGGAATACATTCCCCGCCGCCCACCCCGTTTGAAATTTTTAATTTATTTTTATTATTGTTGTTGTTGTTGTTGTTGTTGTTTTTGTCATCGTCATTGTTGTTGTTGTTATTATATATTTAAATTAAAATTTTATTGTTAATGACTTAAATAATTTGGTACGCTTGAACCATTTGTTTGAACATTTGGACTACATATGGATAATTATATAATTCGATAGGCAGTATTATTTTGTTCCTATAAGGAGGTTTAATAAAATTCTCTTTAGAAGGAGATTATACATTGGAATTAACCATTTAAATGAAAATTTTCAATAGGAAATTAACTATTTAATTAAAAAATTTCAAAACAATCCATTTATTTTTTTTAAAAAAAAATAAACGGATAATAATTCCTCGCAAGGAACCCGATCTCCGTGAATTCTCCTAGGAGAATCCCCTCCCTGAACAACGCAAAATCTAACAAAAAAATTTTCTGAGATAGAGAATTAAATGGGGTCAAGAATGGGGACGGAGAAGCCATCCTCGTCCCCACCCTGCCTCGTGAACATGTCTACCCTCTGGCCTACTGTAACTCTGCCGCTAGGTACAAATTTTTAACTTGGAAGGACACAAGTTTGCGTACTATTGGGAAGAGGCATAGACATGATATAGAGGAATGAAAAGGCAAATGAGTCAAAATGACAAGGAAAGAGGAAATTCTTAAATCAACATATTGGTGTTGTACATGTGTGATCGAAAGAAGGAGGGTTAATAAACATGAATGAAACATCATTAAAAACAACATGTAAGCCACACAAACAAATTCACAGGTATAGTAAATAACCCTAATGTGGAGAATTATATCCCAAGAACACACACTCGATACGTTGATCAATATTGCAATTTATTTTCATTTAAAGATCGATTGTACATATTATAACCACAAACACAACTTGTCCTAAAGTACATAAGCGTACAACTCGAAGTCTATAGTGGAGTAACCTTAAGTTAAATAAATGAAAATTAATTGATTAATGAGTTTAATTAATTAATTTTGTATCATTGGAGCTTATAATCTGTAAGTCCATAAGATACCCTTGCTAGCTCATAGGAACATTTGAATCAATTTTTCATTGACAAAAAATAAAATAAAAATTGAAATGTTTAAACTAATATTTAATATATTGGAGATATTAAATATAGAAGAGAAAAATATATGTTTTTATTTATTATTTTTGATACATTAAATATTAAAGGGAACAATATATTAATGTCTTAGATACATTAAAAGAAAAATATATATTAAATTTGAATGAGATTCAAATAAGTTAAACGTATATTTTATGATATTTGAATGAGACTCAAATAAGTTAAATATATTTTTTAATATATAAGATATTAAAATATATTATTTGATTTTGACAAAGATTCCACCTCAAGTTTTGGACCATTGGGTTGAGCTAAAAGAGCATCTCAAAACTAAAAGTTCTCTCAGAACTTTTTCTCTTGCCAATTTCTTTGAAGAGGTTCCTACAAACCTTGATCCTATCTTCCTGTGTTTGAATCATAGAGAGGAAGCTCTTAGAGAAGTCTTAAAAGTTTGTAAAAAGGTCAATTATTTTTCTTTTTGTTTAATTTCAAAGTCAATACCAAATTGACTTTTAAATTGTTTAGAAATCATATATGTTAATGCACGAACCAGGCCTTGCTAGATCTGCATGATCTCAACTAAGAAAGGGATGAGGCTACCTGCAAAAGAGAGAGAATAGCACCAGTGCGGTGCCTTGCCACACACACTCTGATGCCTAAGTCAGCTAGGATTTTTGGAGGAATGTAGTAAGTAACTAAGGTTTTATAAGCATATCTTGGAGGTTTGTTGCTCCCTTATATTTATAGGTTCATATTAGGGTTTTGAGGAGGCAAACTCGAGGGTAAATTGGGCTGGGAACTCCACTCACCTTCATAGCCCAGCTCGTTCTAGTTAGCTCTGTCCAACCAATTCAATTCATCCATATGAGTTCGACTTGGGCCGTTCTGATTTGTGCTTGGTCCTTGTGGGGCACGAGGCTGATATGACCCATAACAATGACCCCCACTCTTTTGTATGAAGTCCCTGAACTTTTTCTCATTAGTATTAGTTGTGCTTTTGAGCACTCCCACACCGTAGCGTGGTTTGATGTTTCCAAAATACACAAGTTAACCTTGAGTTATCACTCACCTTCCAGAAACCTTCTACCGAGTGGGCAAGTTTCAGTATGATACTCTTGATCATGCCTTCGGTCCTTGGATAAATCATACTAAGACCGTCTCAAGGAAGTCTTTGATAGATGAAACTTGGATAACCACTTGCTCCCTCCAGGGAAGGACGCTCGAGATGAAACCACACTTCTGCTAAGCATATTCTAGGCACGCCTAGGCGTGAAAAGTGAGCCTAACTGAAAGATCACTCAGTCATTAGACTAATGCCCAAAATATTCCCTCCTAGTTCTGTCAGACCTAGCTAAGCTTCCATGCTCATTTTTCCTGCATTTTGAGCATACCTCAAAGATATTTCTCGACTTCACAATTTGTATTGTGAGGTGTCAAAGTGTCTTCGAGATTGTTTTCGACCCAATTCGATTTGATTGAACCGCTCAGGTCGGTTTTCCTGGACCGAACCAAACTGATCGACTCACTCAAACCCCTCATACCACATGCGTGACTCTTGATGTGACTATTGAATTTGTCCCTTTGTCTTTAGGGTTATTGCATCATTGTCAAGGCTTCCTTAGCTTGCATGGTCACTTCACCTATTCACATGTTTTAGGTGTTGCAACCGAGGCTCTTCCCAAGATTCCTTCAAACACGCCAGCTGAGGTAAGGTGTGGTCATATGTTTTTGGTGCACGTTTTTCAATTAAAGTTTCTCTCCTTTCTTCCTCTCTTTTTTTTAATATGGCTTACAACTTAAATCGTGAATGGTCCTCAACCACCAAGGGTAATGAGGAATCTAATTACTCAGAAGAGTCAAGTGAGGGCAAGAGCACTTCACCTAGGCCTTATGCTTCCTCCGTTACCGAGGCTCAATTGACGCGACTCTAGGTGAAGTATCGAATTCACTCGGGACTGCCCACTTATTTCCAGCGACCAATGTAATTCTTTTTATGGAAGCAGTTGCCTCATCCCTATAAGCGCTCTCGTGTTACGATGACTTTTCATGAAGTAGTGAGCCATTTCCCTGAAGGGCAACACTTGGGTACTGCTCTAGTGGTTCAGGTGAACTTGGAGGTCATTGAATTGGTCTGTCCACAGTAGTTTCTGGGTCTCCTGGTAAGGGCTCCTCTACTCGGCCATGGCAAGCCGAGCATAATTTTTTTTAAAAAAAAAACTTGTTCTTACTCTTCCAGATATGGGTGGTCGTCCTCTATCATTTGCTTAGTGGCAAGCACAAAAAAAGGCAAAGAAAATGGTTGCTTCTCAACTAAGGATGTGGCTTCGGGTTCTAGGAATGCGGGAATGGGCATTTCACAGGTTATTCGAGGTCGTTCTTTGGATATTAACATCACTGATCTTACTCAGGATGATGAGACTCGCCCTGCTGGCCGAGTGACTGGTAACCAAGGTGGGTCTTCCACTCAGGCTGCTACAAGCTCACCTATTCAAGCTCCTCTTTTTGATCTCCCTAACTCATTCTCTCATAAAGGAGATTTGGTCGAGTATATCACTAGAGCCTTTGATTTGTGGCAAGGACTCGAGCCACTTAGGATGGATGGCTCGATAGATTAGTTGACCCTAACTAGGGTTTTTTTGGAGCATTTGTAGAGATCTGGACAGTAAGCTTTTTCATTCTCTTTCATTGCTCCTTATCTATTTGTTGTTTCGTAGTTATAACTTGTCTTGAATAGACCTTCACTCGCCTCACCGTGGTGCAAGAAGGTTGGTTGATCAAATCAACCTCTATAACAAACAGTACATGCCTCGGGATGAATTGCTACAAGCTTAGGTGGCTCGGATCGTGCTAATTAGCTTCTTGTCAGGATTAGAGCCAAGCTAAATCCTCTTCATTCTTCTCGTCAATCTGAGCTCGAGAGTTTAAAGGTACAGTTGATGGAAGCTCAATCTCAGTCGAATAATGTTGAGTTTCTGGCAAATGAATTCAAGAAGTCAACTATGTATACTTCCCTGCAGAATTCCCTCATAGAGGACGATGTGAGGTGGTCGGGTCGACATGTTTGTCAATGCCATCCTGAGGTTGATTACAGTTTCGTTCATGCAGAGTACTTGGTTGCTATTAGTAATGCTGATTACGAATTTGAAGGTTCTAGACCAAATGCTATGAATGTGAGGGAGAGAAACATGATGGACACCGATCACCCTCATGCTGGAGAATAGCTTGTTTAGTTTATTGCATCTCTGTATTTCAAATTTTACTTTGCTTTGTTTGCTTTGAAGTCTTTTTTATGTTTTTAGGTGATCTTTAACGATCAGCCTTGGCATTCTGTATCTTCTTAACTATTTGGCAATGAAGTTATATTTTCTAAGCTAGTGATTATGCTTCCTATATAATGGCCCCTTCTTTAAGCATTTCTTATTAATTTCCATTTGCATATATGTATATATTTCTTCTTTAAAAAGTGCTTAAATAGTGAATATATATAGTCAAGTGGCTCGGCCTGGTCGGCTTCTTCCTTCCTCTCAGAAAATGCTTTAAAAGCTTTGGAACGTAAATTTGTATAGAATGCCCATGATTTTGGGACCTTTATTGAAATTTCAAATCAAATTTTTGACTTAGCTTAACTTTTCCTTGGTACAATGGAATTAAAATAACAAAATGTAAAACAATAGGAAATTCCTAGGTTGCTTGACCTAAGGAGCCTTGGTATCCTTTAAAGCAGTAAGTAGCACTCACACGACATCCTTTGCTCTCCCTGAATGATTCATATCCCTTGCAGGGTTGGAAATTTCATTACTTGGTGATAAGTAGAAGGAATGGCTCTTAGGTCATACAGAGTTGGTCTTCCTAAAATGGCGTTATAGGTCGAGGTGCATTCCACTACTAGGAAGCTGACCATCATAGTTACTATATTGCTCCATTCTCCAAAAATTACTGGAAGATCTATTACTCCTTTGGGGAAAACTCTCTCGCCACCGAATCCTACCAAAGGGGGCAGGTTGTCCTTTAGATGACTCATGTTCAGGTGCATGGCGTTAAAGGCAATCAAGATGAGGACATCCACTAAACTACCTCCATTGATTAGGATTGTCACACCCCTTCCCAGCTTACTTGCCTAACCTAGGAAGAGATGTAAAGACAGAGACAATCAACCCTCTTACTAGCTCTCCCTGACCATCCCAACATATACCTGAAAATGAAGGCAACCCAACACGTTTGAACAAGTAAGTTTGAAACGCTCAAATACACATATGAGCAAGACACATTCACTTTCAGTACTATGTTCTTTAACAAGTCATAACATTTTATAGTTATTACAACCCCGCTAAAATGCTTTTACTACAAACTATATACATAAGAAAGTGTATATACAAGGAGCTAAAACGGCGTGGTGGCAAACAGGTCTTGTCAAGGCTAAGCACCGAGAACTCGTCTGCTACCTAGAAAGAGAAAACATAATGAAAACGTGAGCTGGGAAGCCCAGTGAGTGTCTATCTTAAAATCATTATAAGCTCAAAGGTGAAGCATAATGATGGACAAGCTACAAGTTAGAGATAACTTATCACTTATTTGTAAACATAATCAAACCATGCTACCCATTTACAAGTTTAAGTCACCACATTATGTATAGCATAGAAACTCATAATGTAGTACCGTACTGAAGAATAGACATTTCAAAAGCGTAGAAGCTCATAACAATACAACTCATAACATGATACTACTTTCGAACCTTAGCTGTGGTAGAGTCATCTCTATACCAACAACGTTCATACCTCTCTCACGTGCACGTGGAATGCCATTGAACACACTGGTCTTCCCTAATACCTTCTCTATGTCCTTCAGTATTGGGGTTAGACCAGTTACTACCCGAATACCTTCTCTTTGTCCTTCAGTATCGGAAATCATGATTCCTCCCTCCCAAGTACCTTCTCCATGTCCTTCAGTACTGGGGGTTAACAACATACCGGGGCATACTTTGATTACCTTGGAAATCATGTTTTGATAACACAAACAACAAATTCTCAACATTTGCACTTTTCCTTTCTAAACATGTTTCCAAGTGGATTTACACAAGGCATTTTCTAAAGGAAGTCATACTTCTATAATTTAGTTTCCATGCTTGAATGTGTAGTTACAAACTAATTCAAATCATGCTTAAGTTTCATCAATGACATTCTATTAAAAGCTCCATGAAAAATATACAAAAGTAAGTCAAGCATGTCTCAATGATCAACATTTATGCTTTTGAAGAAAAACAAAGGTCAAGCATAGTTCTAAAATAGAATCACTCACAATCACCAAAAGGGTTCCAAGGATTATAAGCTATTCCTATCTCCGTTTGCCCTGAAAAAGAAATTAATAACATTAATTCCTTTCCTTATACACCTTAAAAACATATCTAATTCAGTCCCATAACTCAATTCATAATAACCATACGCACTTGGGTGTAAGGTATATAGAAATGGAAGCACATCTCCTTCAATCTCTTGCTAGCAGTTTTTTTTTTTCTTGCACCTAAAATTCCAGGTTCAACTTTCAGCTTGGGTTCCTCAAAATTTAGCAAAACAACTACCTAATATTTTTTTATAAACCTCAATTAAAACATCTTAGCTTACTTACCTCAAAGTTTCAGCTTCTAATTCCTCCTCAAGAGCTCAAAAGAAACTGATTTCTTCACACTGTTCTGCTACCCGAGAACTGTGAACACCTCTCGGTTTTCTGCAATTTTCACCTCTTTCCTCTTCGTATTTTCAAAACATCAGCCCACTTTCGTATTCTACACTCAATTTATGAGATTTTGACTCAAAAATCATCGAATTTGGTGCAGTAAATTAAGAGATATGGCTCAAAAGAAACTGATTTCTTCACACTGTTCTGCTACCCGAGAACTGTGAACACCTCTCGGTTTTCTACAATTTTCACCTCCTTCCTCTTCGTATTTTCAAAACAGCCACCCACTGTCGTATTCTACACTCAATTTATGAGATTTTGACTCAAAAATCATCGAATTTGGTGCAGTAAATTAAGAGATATGGCTGCTTGAAGTTGATCCTCTTCCAAAAGCTTCCAGCTGGACAGCACCTACTTGCCAAAGACAAATCCGTGGCTCCACAAATTTTTGTCAGCTCCTACTTCCTCATTTACATCTTAATCCCCTTTTTTAAAACACCAAAACAAGTCAATAAATTCACCTAACACATTTAGCCAACTTACTTAAGTTTGTGAGAAATAAGAACTTTCATTCAATACATAATGCACCTAAAATTTACCCAACTTGTTAATGACCTTAACTTACTTCAATTCAACTCTTAATATGCTTATTCAATGGCTTACCTATCTCCTTATGAAGCTTTATACACATTATAGTTCACAATCCAAAAGATTCCCAAATCCCATCACGACATCTTTTAGTGCAACCTATATCAATTTGCATATGTCAAAACATCATATATGAGCACAATATGATCAAAAGAGAGTTTAGGGCTTACAAGGATCCTATGGACTCTTGTATTAACAATGGTTAGGGTCACTACTAACGCATCATTGTGAGGTTGGATTAGGCCCATGCCCTCCTCTTCCTTGAACTCGATGGTTCTGATCAGGTATTTCCATTGTACGGAGAAGATTTTTCCTCCTTCTGGAGCTCGGGTCCCTTTACCTTTGCCTTCCTTTCTTGCCCTAAATTTTCTCCTGCGGGCCCTCCCAAAATCGTTTAATCTCTCGATAAGGTGACTTGTGACACTCTTGGGTTCTTCTTTCTGATCAACCTAGTCAGCTCGACCTGCTATCTCCTTCCTCTATACATAGTTCTTCAGGTAGCCATTTAGATCAAGGCTTCAATCTCATCCTTAAGTTAAATGCATTCCTAAGTGGCATGCCCATGATCTTCATGGAAGAGGCAGTATCTCTTTTTATCTCTTCTACGTGAGATCATCTTCATTCTCTCAAGAGGTTTCAGCAGGTTTAAGTGGTGCACCTCTATAAGTATCCGATCTGGAGGGGCAGTCGCAGCTATATATTTCTCAAACTTTCTCTGATTAACCTAGATTAGCCTAAGGCGTTTGATCTCTAGTCACAACCCTCCAAGGATGCCTATCTTGTTCATATTCTTTTTCTTCCAGGATCCGATTCGCATCGCCCACATTCTTGCTCATTTTTACTCGTAGCACACTCTTCCCACAAACGGCACCACTATTGATTCATGAATCCGGTCTAGCTAGATCCACACGATTTCAACTAAGAAAAAGATGAGCCTACCTATAAAAGAGAGAAGAGCACTGGTGCGACGCCTTGCCACACACACTTCGATGCCTAAATCAGCTAGGATTTTTGGAGGAATGTAGTAAGTAGCAAAGGTTTTGTGAGCATACCTTGGAGGCATGTTGCTCCCTTATATTTATAATATATGATTAGGGTTTTGAGGAGGCACACTCGAGGGTAAATTAGGCCTGAAACTCCGCTTACCTTCATAGCCCAGCTCGGCCTGATTAGCTCATTCAGACCAGGTGAGTTCGACTTGGGTTGTTCTTATTTGGGCTTGGTCTTTGTGGGGCACGAGTCTGATTTCACCCATAAGAATACACTTCCTTCCGCCTTCTATGGGGTGAATAGTTAATTTCTATCATGTTAACCATGGTCAAGAATGTGTAAGGGATGATACTGTGTAACTGTAAGTTCATCATTCTTTACCTTTTGGCATCTATGAATTAAGGCCCATTATCCAAGCGGTGGAGGAAGATTCATACACCTAACTGTTTGCTTCAAGATCTTCAATCATACCATATGTTTTGATGATAACAAACCTTTAAATTACTAATGATTTTAATGTTTTAAAGTGTCCATAGTGTAGTGCTCAAAACAAAAAATCCAAAACATTTTGAATTGATTAAATCGAACATCAAATGAGAAAATTATAGCCAAAAGAAGATTGGAAAGAAAACTATTAAATTGGTGATGACGTGGGTGATTATGGTGATGTAAAAAAAAATTTACATGCAATTTTTTCCCCTCTCTCCAATGTGATTCTCTTTTGATTGGGAAGACTTTCTCTCTCCAATTCTATGCCAAATCTTTTCCTTTTCTCACCCTTTCCATCTCTACCTTCCATTTTGCATACCCTAGATCCATTGGCTTAATTTTCAATTTCTCAATTTAAATTCTAGCTATTCTCATCTTCTACCTTACCTCTCCCAAGCAAATTTTCTAGCAAGCATTATCATCACTTTTTCTCTAAAAAGTGCTCAAATTTTCAAATCTCTTACATATGCTTTTGAACTTGATTATTGTATTTTGTGAGGGAAATTTTGGAATCTTTTTCTAGTGCTCAAATTTTTTTATCTACTCTTGTGAGAGTTTTCTTTTTGTGAGAATTTTAATTTCATCATTTCAATTGGGAATTTGTATTGAGGTGTAGGTGCACCTTGGGATTGAGTGAGTGGTTTAATCCTAAACCCAAAAAACAATTTGTAGTGGTTTAATCCTGAACCCGAAAAAGGATTTTATATTGGTTTGATCCTTAACCCATTAAAAGAATCGACATAGGTTATGTTGTTGCCAAAATTTGGATAGGGTAACACATTTGACCTTCACGTGACAGCAATAGTAAAATTTGTATGATCGAAAACGAACGTGGCCTGCAAAACAAGTGAAAACTTGGACACCAATGTGGCACTTGTCACATAGGCTCCAATGCTTAAGTTAGCTAGGAGTATTTTAAGTGTAGCAAGAGTTTAAGGATTAGGAAGAGCTTACCTTCTTCAGGTTCAAGAAGGGCATTTATATGACCCTGATTAGGGTTTTAGTTTGTTCCTTGGCAAATTAGGAAGAGGGCAAACCGAATCGGGACGGACCAGGAAACTACGAGCAGGGGGCATGCTAGTTGCGTGCCCCCATTGGGGCCGACCATGGTTGGCCTCGGCCTAAAGAGGATGTCTTTTGGTCCGATTTGTCTATATTAGCCCGTTTTCATTCCTCGTTGGGTTTCTCCCTATCGATTTCACCTCGGATTTCTCTAGTATTTTGGGTTTATCCTCTTAGTCCAGTTTCAACCATAATAGGTTGGATCCTAAACCTGCAAAAGGATCGGTTGAGGTTGACTCTTGAACCTATAAAAAGAGTGGTCAATCGGTTTGGTTCTCACCCATAAGAGAACCGTCGCAGTAAAATACTCAAGAAGGTGTTTTGGGGAGTGGAGTAGGGATTTTCCAAATCACTATAAAGTTACTAGTGTCATCTCTTCCTTTCTCTTTTAATTTTTTTCTTCTTAATTTTTGCATCTTATTTCTCTTAAATTAAATCATTTCTTAGATTGCATGATAGAATTGCCTTGATTCATTTTTGTGTTAAACTGATTCATTTGTTAAATTGATTTATTTGATTAGGTGCTTAATTGTTAATTTATCTTGATTATTCAATTAGTTAGAATTGAATTATTTTAGTTTTAATTTCTTGAAAATCTTTTAAATTTGATAAAACAGAAAACCATATTCACCCCCTCTAGTGTTGTCATACGATTCTACATCGATAAAAGAAATTCCTATATCTTAAATCTAGTTTCACAACCAACGATCTCGCTCATTTTATCTTCTATTAAAGCAATATAAATGAGAGCCATGGCCACACATTTATATTGTTGTCAAATAGAATATTAGGGACTAACCTGCAACCAATTTTCATCAAGAAACTGAGGCGGGTATGGTAAGGCGTCGTTGATATATTTTTATAATCCATTGGCAATTACCATATTGAGATAGTGAAAAATAGGTGTGGGTGGATGAATAATTAGGTTTTTATACGGAAGACCCTTTTTCTCGCGCTTTAATGCTATCTGACCTGTCATCCCAAAATAATGAAATATGACCCATTCTGAGGTGGCAATGCACGCAAAATTACCCAAGAGGGCAGTATGAAGCCAGCTCACTTGTTCACGCTCTCGGATAGGGTAACGCTCTCACTGACCATTCTCGTTCTCGCCCTCGTTTCCCACGTCAGCAAAATATTTTGGAGCTTACAAGATTCTTGCCCTCGGAGACTCGCTCTCGCACACGTTGACTCATTCTCGTTCTCGCAGTACACGTCACTCGTCACTCGAACTGGACTTTACCAATGCAATACTTGCTCTCGCACGCTCGTTCTCCCATACTCTCACTCTCGTTCTCCCTCTCACATTGAACAATATTTGTCCTCACTCTGAGAGCCTTTTACGAATGTTGTACTCGTACTCGCTCTCTCACGCTCGTTCTCTCATGCCCTCATTATCGTTCTTTTCCATCTCTCATTCTCGCTCTCGCCTCTATATGGATTGTCTTTTTCTGATCCTCCGAGTATCAGTGGTACGTACAGACACTGTGTGAGACATTGTGGTTTATTAGCCGAAAACACTGACAAAGAAAAGACCTCAATCAGTTCTACACCTACTTTCACCATCAACATTTCCCAATAAACGTTTGAAATAAATAAATTAAAGAAAATTACTATGGTTTATGTCTAACAAAAATAATTTCTTGGCTTCCTTCGCTTTCTCATTTGTTCAAACTTACTTTCAAACTTTTTCTCCTTTGAACTATTCTTCGCGTATAACCAACGTCCAAGCATCAACCAATCCACATTCAAAAAATAGGTACATTCAAATAAGTGTTTTATATTTTTGGAAGACTTCTTTCTATGTTTCAAACATAGAACGTGAAACATAGAACAAACGTCTTATAGTTTAGGGTTTTGAAAGCTTTCTTCCTACTTTCTTCCTACGTTCCTATGGTATAAATGTGTTATGTTTTGAAAGTTTTTTTAGTTTTAGAACGTTGGTTACTATGGCATTTGAGCGATATAGGTAGAACTAGAGCGAGAGCATTATAGCAAGTGTGAAGGAGCGAGAGCGAGCATAAATGAGCGAGAGCGAGACTTTTTTTAAATTATATTTGTTTACTACCACTTATTAGTTATTACTTTTTTTTTGAAGGATGGAAAAGAAATTCATATTCATTCGATATGGTGGCAGTTGGGATGAGACTGAGAACTGTTATATTGGAAGTTTGCTAACAATGGTAGTCGTGTCGAGCATTGTCTCAGATACGATGAGTTGAAAGGTCTAATATATGAAGTTATGAACATTAGTCCAGTGATGTTTGACATTATAATGAGGGTGAAGATGCAGTTGGAAGAGCAATCCCCTCTAATGTACATAAGGAATGATCATGATGTTGAATTTCTCCTCTTTCAAGAAAATGTTTCGAAGTTGCAAGTATTTATAACAATCGTACAAAAGAATGGTGGGAACATGCAACTGGATGAGGATGTCGCAAGCTTATGACGAAAATTCTCATGTGATGGTTGAGAACGAGGGTATGGACATGGAAAATTTAGAATCATTGGGCATGTATATAGAGGAGGTAGAGATACCATTGTATGAGATGGGGGTCTCCTTAGGAATCGACGACAATAACGCATGGGAGTTATATTATACTCACATGGTTCTCAGCATCATCACATGGACCGAAATGAAACATGGGACTTACATAGAACAATGCATGCCAGTCGAAACGAAGGAGTCCAAAGTCACTGTCTAGTTGTTAAGAATGAGATAAGGCCCACTCCAACTCCAAGGGCACTTGATTATGCCCATTCTCAAGTCAGACTCCCTCTATTTCAAATATGCATTCATGGCATTGGGGCCTTGCATCAGAGGTTATGCGTGCATGCGAGATGTCATCATTGTTAATGGGTCCCATTTAAAAGAGGAGTACAAAGGATGCATGTTGGTTGGTATAGGGAGGGATGGAAATAACCAACTTTATCTATTGGCATATGCAATCGTGGACAATGAGAACGATAGGAGTCCAAAGTCACTGTCTAGTTGTTAAGAATGAGATAAGGCCCACTCCAACTCCAAGGGCACTTGATTATGCCCATTCTCAAGTCAGACTCCCTCTATTTCAAATATGCATTCATGGCATTGGGGCATTGCATCAGAGGTTATGCGCGCATGCGAGATGTCATCATTGTTAATGGGTCCCATTTAAAAGAGGAGTACAAAGGATGCATGTTGGTTGGTGTAGGGAGGGATGGAAATAACCAACTTTATCCATTGGCATATGCGATCGTGGACAATGAGAACGATTGGTCATGGACATGGTTCATGACCAAATTGAAGATAGCCATTGGAGACTCCCCGAACTTGGTTATTTTTTCAGACTGTCACGCAAGTATTGCTCATAGTGTTCAAATTATATTCCCTACAGCTTTTCATGGAGTGTGCACCTACCATCTAGAGTCTAATGTGTTGACCAATTACAAAGACAAGGCAGCAGCAGAATTGTTCAAAAATGTCGATAGGGTGTTCCGTAAGTCAGAATTCAAGATATATTGGGATTAACCTCTACACTTGGGTGGAGGTAGTATAGCCTGATATTTGGAGAGCATTGGTATTGAAAGGTGGGCACGACGTTTTTAGATAAATAAATGTTATGACAATATGACTTTGAACAGTGCAGAGTGCTTCAATTCGTTGACTGCAGAAGCACGACTGCTGCCCATTATTCCATTGCTCGATTATATGAGAGGGCATCTACAAGGGTGGTTTTATGAAAGGCGAAACTATTAGTTTTCACACACAACATTGCTGTCAGACTATGCTGAGCAACGAATGGCCAAGGATTGTGAGAAAGGTAGACAATACCGAGTCAACTCAATTGATTGTTACACATGTCATGTAAGAAATTGTCAATTGGATAGTATTGTTGATCTTCAAACTCAACAATGCACGTGCAAACAATATGACTCGTACGAAATACCATGTTCCCATGCTATTGTTGTTGCTAGAAAACACAACATCACCTCATCCAGCCCGTGTAATAAGTGTTATACCGTTGAAGCTCTTCAGGCAGTATATGCGGAGCCTATATACCTAGTTAGGCATGTATCAGAATGGCCACAACTGCTTGAATATATGGAGATGAAAATACTTCCATCGAAGAGAGTTACTCCAGTTGGACAGAGAAGGGTATAAAAAATCCCTTCTACAGGCAAACATAGTCGAGCACAAAAATGTGGTAGGTGTGGGAATGTTGGACACAACCGGCAGTCATGCAATCAACCTCTGTCAACCACCATATTCAACCAACCGAATTAGTATATATGTTTCTATTTGTATACTATGTTTGTGTTTGTTATCGTATTTCTATATGTAATTGAACTAGTTGGTTTGATGTGTAATAGCACAACGTGTTTTTATCTTTCTGTGAAACTGATTCTCGTTCTCGTTCTCGCTGACGTTATCTTGCTCGTTCTCGTTTGCGTTTATGTAACTAAGGAATGTGCATACCAATTTCACTCCATCTATGCTTGCTCTCGTGGACGATTTACCCATTCGTTATAATTATATTAAACATGGATATCGTTCTCATTCTCGTTTGCGTTTATGTAACTAAGGAATGTGCATACCAATTTCGCTCCATCTATGCTCGCTCTTGTGGACGATTTACCCATTCGTTATAATTATATTAAACATGGATATCATTCTCGTTCTCACCAACGTGTTCATGCTTTCGTGCTCACTCACTCTCGCTCTCGTTCGGTATCGCTCTCGCTTGCAATTCTCATGCTTGCTCTCATGTAAAGGCAGAACCAACGTTTTGTAGAACTGTGAAGACATTTGTATGTTGCAAAGAAAATTACAATTCTATATTAAAAAAAAAACCTCAAACCCCAACTAATATTAAAAATTACAGTTCTGTACAAAAAAAAAACTCTCCCCCCATCAAAATGACTCAGTGTTCGACCACAGTTGACATGCATATTGTGTCCTAAAGTCCGTCATACTCTCTTGTACAAGTGTGAAAGTCTCTGCGCCTATCACCAGGTACTTGAACCATTTAGCATAGAAGATCTTGTTGTCCAATGAATCATGTTGTATGTCGGAGTTCTTTGCACGATAGACGGGCCATGCGAATGTTCGTATACTTGGTTTGGCACAAGTGACATCACAGAAGTAGAGCAGCGAGGGAAGTGTATGCGCAGGGGCTCCAGAAAATTCTTGACGCACCCCATGTCGATGTTTGAGGGGTATGAGTCATACACCAACAACTGTCCCCTATTCAGGTCCATGGCTAGCAAGAACCAGTGCTCATTCATGTTGATGGGGCAGTACACAAAGTCAACATTCTGCCAAGCAGGCTTACAGTCGTCGTGCACTCCTTTCACGTACTCGATATAAGTATCATCTAACTCCCATGCCAATGTGGCTTTGAGCAACTGCTTCTTCTTGATCTTGTGGACCTGCAAAAGACAACATGTGTACTATGAGTCGTCATGGTTCACACACTGTGAGTTAGTTCGCAAGTTTAAATGGGCTTGCAAAAGACAATACGTACTAGGATCCCTGTAGGCAATATGGTGAATCGGTGTATACATATTTCTGGTCGAGCAGAGAGCTTCCTCTTGATAAACATGAACAACGTGTTTATAGTCTGAATGAACGAAGCCATTAGTCACTACATGTGAAACTAGACATTAATAAATACTAAACCAACGACGAAAGAAAGGTACTTACATCACACTCGACCCAATAGCTCGGAGTTAACAATTCTTTGAAGAATTTCTTCCACATGCTTGTCATCGTGGTACCGATGCCAGGTCGAATCTCCTCGTCCGTGCTCGAATATTGGATCCAGACCATTATCGCGTCGAACACGAGAGAGTCAACACCGTGAACCAGATTGTAAACAATCGACGGCTTATGTAGGGTCATAATCATACCATGGGGGATATCGACTCTCCTTACTTAGTCTCGGTGGCTCCTCTTTCAGTTTCTTTGTCGGGCATGAAGGCATATACCGTTCTGACGCCTTCCTCTTCCAGATACCCTTCCTAGGGAGAAGATTATGATCATATGCAATTGAGCCAGTGGGGCTCTTACTGGCAATGGGAATGGTGACATTGACATCTTAAATGGCGATGTAGGTGGAGTTGGCGAGGCCAGTAGAGTCGGCGAGGCCAGTAATGGGGATGGTGTGCTAGTGGTGGTGGCAAAAATGGGGATGGTAGACTCGGTGGTGGTGGAAGGAATGGGGAGAGTGGACCTGGTGGTGGTGGCAGGAATGGGGATGGTGGACTCGGTGGTGGTGGCGGGAATGGGGATGATAGACTCGATGGTAGTGGAGGGGATGGTGAACTCTATTAACTGATCGACACGTATGTTTGGTGACTCAATCCATTCGTGGCCCTCATCTTACATAAAACAAAAGACATGTTAGTCGAAAGCATGAGAATAATCTGAATATTCTCTACATATTGTATCACATACTTTGCATATTCTGCGAAGTAACTCAAATATGGTCATCAAATGGGACTTCACCTCTCCCATCTCCGACTTCAAGTCACCCATTTGCGACTTCAAGTCGTCCATTTGCAACTCAACTCCCCTACAGACTCCTCAACTCTATAGACACGAGCATCAATGCTATGAAGATAACCTAAGCTAGATGAACCCTCGTACCTAGGTCACAAGTGAAGAGAGGATCGCTCACTATCAGTCTCGTCCCTGATATGAGGATCAGTCTGGCCCTCTCCAGTCTCCTCATTAATCTAAGGATTGGGCTGACCCTCACCGATCTCCTCCCTGATTTGAGGATCGGTCTGACCCTCTCTAGTCTGACCATCAAAATGCATCTCAAACTCTCAGTCATCGTCATTGTCGTCGTCGTGGACCCTCTAACGTGAGTATTGCGGTACTGTTGCTCGATCTCTGACATGACCAGTACCAGCGTGACCACCGTCTGTCACAAACAAGTAGATGTTAGGATAATAAAACTACATGAAACTACATTATGTAATTCGCAAGTGAGTGCATTCTAACTTTAGGGGAGTTGAATACATCTCGCTCCAACACCCTATATGGAATGGAGTGAGAGCATGACCATCTCCTAATGCGAGGCACTGCGTAATTATTTTGTCAAGTTGCAAGACGACCCATTACTAACAACAGTGTCTCATATGCCCATACCTAGAAATAACATAACTATAGTTAGTTTACAATATGCTACATACAAATAACAAGCTAGTTTTAATTTATTATAAAACGTGGAATACCTGGAAAGCAAGAGGGAATTCGAGAAGGTTATACTTAACAGTATAATTCTTATTCGTCCTAACCTTCAACTTTTATGTTGCAACCTTGTCTCTTAAGGCTACCTTAAGGCTACGAACTATCCTATCCCAAATTCTGCTCCCTCAATCCAAATTGTTGAAGTACTCCAAGTCTTCAACTTCCCGATATAGGGACCTATCAATCACAACATTTGATTTATTCTGCCCCATCATGACCATCTCAGTGTAGTAAATCAGGGACACCTTCACTGCATCCTCGTCTGTCTCAAACTGCAATCCCTTATATGCAGCTTCATAAGTATCCAGACGAATTTCAATGCCATGCTATCAAAGTACTTGAGTCGCAGGCTTCATTTGAGACCTTTGCCTCATGTCCTCTCTCAGGTGATGGCCACAACTCAGTCATCATGAAGAATTCGGCCTTTGAAAACTACACCACTGTTCTATTTAGGACAAACCTCATCACATCATCCCAACCGTCAACAAGCTCCCTCAAGAGGATGTGATGCACCAATGGGCTGTTGAAAACAAAGTCCACATCAACAAAACACCCAAAAATGGTCCTTCTGAACATTTCCATCTACCCAAGTCTCCTTTACCACTTTATTTGCACTACTTATGTGGGCAAGGTTAGAAGCTTTGCCAGAGAACCAATCCTCCTTGGGGATTCTCATAACCGATGTCATCTCAGTACTGCATAAATTGCACAAATAGTAAGAATAAAATAAAACAAAAGGGAAAAAACATAAACACGGCATACATAAAATGGCAGATTAGAAACTAAATTCTCGCTCTCGTCCTTGCTTTCGTTCACATAACCTAAGCTTTTGTTCGTAGAAACCCTAATGCATTCACGCTCTCATTCTAGTAACCTCGCTCTAGCTCTATAGCTCTCGTTCACCCAATCTATCCATTTCGACTCAAAACCCTAACTACTCGCTCTAGCTCTATTGTTCTCGTCCATATAAGCTTGCTCTAGCTTTACCACTCTTGTCCCTATAAGCTCGTTGTAGCTCGACAACTTCCTCAATCAAACCCACCAACTATCGCAAACATGCACAAAACCAGAACAACCACGAACAAAATAATTAACGAAGGAATCGGTTGGTTTAGGCTTACCGTTTCAAAGAAAGAATAGGTCAATGGTGAAGATGAACAGCGGTGACGAAGCAATCTGATGGTGATGAAGCTTTATCGACGGAGAGAGAGTGAGTTTCGAATGTCAAGTGAAAGAAGTGAGAGAAAGATTGTTCATTTGTTTTTTTTAAATGATGACTCGAAATGGAGGACTAAATGACTACTAAAGCAAGAGCATGAGAGAACAAGCGAACGAACGAGTCACTATACTACGAGAGCGAGAGCAAGAGTCAAACTACAAGAACGAGAACGAGAGTTAGTTTATAGTGATACTACAATAGTGATACTTGTATGACCGACCTATAGGCTATATCTAATATTGCTCTCGCTCTCGTAGTTTGGTTCTCACTCTCACACTCGTAGTTTGGCTCTCGCTCTTGCCTTTTCACGATTATCATGCATGCTCATGGTTGGGGAAACAGAAGGGTGACTTGCAGTCATGTCAATCCATTCGTAGATTCATTAATGGTGACCTTTGGCATGTCAATCTGTTCTGTCTATTAATAAACCAACCATAAAATGGTTTACTCACTAAACACACTCCCCCACCTAAAATGGAATATTCATCCAACGATAGTTTTTTTGAATACCCGTCAGCCCCATTATAGGGGCAGTCAGACCCCGGAACCCTGCCCACGTCGAACACTACAACCATGTCCTCCAGTGAAGAAGAGGAGCATGATCTGGAAGACTTCCTGGCAAATTAGCTAAAGGAAGAACAGTCTTGCCAAACACCACCACCACCTACTTCCCCTCTGCCCGCACCCCAACCAACCAGCCCCTTCAGCATGTTCTGTGAACATGCCTAGGGAGAGCGGCGACAGGAGAAACAAGAAAAACAAATCTCATTATGTTGGTGAAGGGTCCAACTGCACATTCGCTGGGAATAAGAGGGGGGAGGGGAGAGGACAAAAGGTTTCCATTGGTGATAATATCATCTGACTCCAGTAGG
This sequence comes from Trichosanthes truncata, assembly GCA_033996785.1. Lineage (NCBI taxonomy): Eukaryota > Viridiplantae > Streptophyta > Magnoliopsida > Cucurbitales > Cucurbitaceae > Trichosanthes > Trichosanthes truncata. The sequence continues at coordinate 25,448,227 of JAWPNB010000004.1, read as the reverse complement.
TTCGAATGGGGTGTTGGCCGACTTGTTTTTATTTTTTCTTGTTTTGTTGTTTTTTTTTTAATTTCTTTGTATGACCTCCCCAAACTGGAATGAATGAAATTTTACATTTTTCTTATCGTTCTTAACGTCGTGCATGGATTCACAGTAAATTAACAATAGAAGCAAAACCTAGGAGCAATAATAAACGAAAAATATTGTTAAAAGCGAGTGCTAGAACGACAACGAGAGCTTGAGAGAACAAGCGCGCGAGAGCGAGTACGAGTACAACATTTGTAAAAGGCTCTCTTGAGTGATGGAAAATATTGTTCAATGTGAGAGCGAGAACGAGAGCGAAAGTATGAGAAACGAGCAACATGTACTGCAACAGCGAGACGGTAGCGAATACTACATTGGTAAAGTCTGGTTCGAGTGACGTGTATTGCAAGAGTTAGAAAGAGTCAACATGTGCGAGAACAAGTCTCCGGGGGTGAAAACCTTGTAAGCTCCAAAATTTGCTGACGTGGCAAACGAGAGCGAGAACGAGAATGGTCAGCGATAGTGTTATCCCATTCGAGAGCGTGAACAAGCGAGTCAGCCTTATACTGCCCTCCTGGATAATTTTGCGTGCATTGCCACATCATAATGGGTCATATTTCATTATTTTGGGATGACAGTTCAGATTGCATTAAAGCGCGAGAAAATGGGTCTTCCGTACAAAAATTCCAAAATATTTTAAGAAAATGAAACAATAAAGATTATAATGGAATTAAGGCTCACCACAATGTCAAATAATACATTACTATAAAGGGTTATCTACGCAAATGACCATTTTTTATTTCCTGTTTTGAAAAATGGCCAAGCGATCCAAGGTTTTTAAAAATGGCCAAATCATTATTCATAATTTAAAATATTAATTATTAAATGACCAGACTACCTCTAACAACTTTTATATCTAAGATTTCCTAATTATCGTGTAATTATAATAAATTTAAAACCCAAATCTAAAATAAAACAGATTATCTAAACAACAAAAGATGTTAGGATTCATTATCTAAAATCTAAACAAAAATTCAAAAATTCGTAATGATAAATTAAAAAAAAATTGATATAATATAGAAAAAAAACACAACAATTAATAATTGATTACATAACAAAAAGATTAAAAAAAAAAACTTAAAAGAATAGATTAAAGAACCAATAAAATCACATGCAACCTGAAATATAGTTTAAACCCAAAATCAAAGTAAATCATCATTTACATGTTTCCCCGTACAATACTAATTAAAATTGAAAACAACATTTGGAGAGAGATTTACCTTTCATCGCAAATCGAATGAGTGATTCTAGGGTTTTTTCTTTTTTGTGTTTCTTCACACAATTTCAATCGAGTTTCAAAGCTTTAAAGCTCCTCAGATCATTGAACCCATCTCCTTCTTTGGCAAAGCTTGCAATCTCGTTCAGCAAGATGATTCCTATGCTTGTCCAGCAAAAAAGGTAAGAAATACTCACTCTTTCATCCTTTACAACTCAAAATCTTGCCTCCATTGGGAAATCGTGAAACTCAGGTATAAGAAAAGTAAGAAACTAATTAAAGCTTGGCTCCAATAGAAAAATATTCTCATTGAGCAAAAACAATGGATAAGAGAAGGAAGAAGTGACAACAAAGACCTTTGAGACCGAAGATTAAGGTATTTACAAAAAATAATTTTAAAATATTCTCTGATTTTTAGAGAAGATACAAGGTAAAAATATATTAAAATATAAATAGATTATACTTTTTTATTCTATACTTTAAATTAGCTAGTTTGTTATACCTAATGTACTGAGATTAAAAGATTTTGAATAAACATTTGAAGGTGTATGGTAAAATGAACGATGCAAACTACATATTATGTTCATTACTTGTGTTATATTATGTAATGTTATCTTCTATTATTTAAAGTATAATTCAATTGCTCAATTTTTTACAAAATAACCAAATTTTATGTTAATTAATTTTGTTTTAAATGTTTAGATCAACCAGAACATACAAAAGGATGCATCCAGTGGTCTAAAGCCAACCAGGATATATATTGATGCTTTACGTGGAACGTATAATCAACCTATGACGCACAGGGCACATCCTTGACATATGGTCCTACATTCGACTTCCACCTCAGCCAAACAAAAAATTAATGAAAAAATTCAGGAAACTCAAGACTCTTTAAGAATTTCACTGTTGATCACAAAATTAGACTTTTGTTAAATATTTAGACTAAATTGCTTTTAGTATACTTTTGTTAAATTTATAGACTAAATCTTATAGTATTTTGGGATTATTGACAAGCTAGTTTATAATATGAATTGTTGTTGATAAATTTTGTGTCTTTAACTTATTTTGCTAGTTAATGTTTTGAAGTGATATAAACTTTTGAAAGTTTCCAACTTGTGAAACATACAATTTAAATAAGTAGTATATGTCAACCTAAAGTATTCAGAAAATACAAAGAATCTAAATTATAGAGCATCTATTACTATGAATTATATAAAAAAATACAAAGTACTTCCTACCATTATAGTACACAACAAAAAATATAAATTATACAGTAGCTAGATCATGTATACATAGAAATACAAAAGATGAATTAAGTTAAACAAAAGAACATGAAAATACTGTGTATTTAAATTATATAAAAATTACAAAGTACTTCCTACAAATTTGAAATTTCAACATATAATATTAGTACACAATAAAAAAATATAAATTATACAGTTGCTAGATCATGCATACATAGAAAGACAGAAGCTGAATTGAGTTAAGAAAAAAACATAGAAATACAATGTATTTGAATTACATAAAAATAACAAAGTACTCCCTATGAATTTGAAATTTCAACATATAATATCAGTACACAACAATGAATATAAATTACATAGTAACTAAATCATGCATACATAAAAATAAAAAACAAAAGCTGAATTGAGTTAGGAAGCAAAGGATGGGGAAATGCTATGTATTTGTAAGAAATAAATAGAGAATTTTAGAAAGAATAAGTATACTGTAATTGTTCTTAGAATGATCCAAATTTTTACCTGCACTGTAATTAGAGGTAGCCGTATTTGAATAGTCTAATTTAGAAATTTCTGAATAATCAATAACAACATGAAGATTATTAGCAACACTCTTTGAAATAATAGAAAGGACCCACATAACATCCTTGTCCTCAGTAATTCTAATTATACTGGATTTATTCGAACCATCTCTATAAATAGTCAACCGAGTAATAATTTGATGACTCGAAAGATGAAGTTTGTTACGAATACAATCAGTGAAATGCAGAAAATTAGAATCCAAATGAACCAATATATAAGCAACCTTAAAATTCTGGTATTGATTAGCTGCATCACAGATCTCGTCATACAATATACTTACAGATTGGAAAGACATATGAACCTAAAAAAAATGTATCAAGCTACAACCTGAAAAATAACGTAAAGAAGAGGAAAACCAAAAACAGTGGAAAAAAACCATAAACAAACCTAAAAATTGGAAGGAAGAAACTGAAATACGAGTCAATGAATGGAAGCGAAAAAAACAAAAAGTAAAGATACGAAAAATAATAAAAGAAAGTAAATTAAACAATTTGTATGTCGATAAGGACTTGAAATTAAGAAAATCGGATTAAAAAATGAATCTTATAAAATAAAATCTTTATAAATCCCAAATTTTAAACGATTTTAAATAGTTATAAAGATACTAACTGCAATGTAAATATTTGAAATTTCAGTTTAGATACACCTTAAATAAAATAGGAGAGAGAATGATTTTTTTTTTTTTAAATCCAGAATGTGTAGATACGCAAGGGCAAATCGGACATTTTTAAAAGAGTACATCACATGTGCACCTCACGTGTGGCCATAATTAAAAAAAAAATGCATATGGCCATTAATCAAAACCGCTTATTTTTTGTGCCATATCTAGAATTATGCCTACTATAAATAACAAAGGCCCAATAAGCCCAAACAGAAATATGAACTTAATTTGAGAAATTGTCGACAGATATCATTGACTCTACAATTAGAGACACTTGACAAAATTGATTTTCTTAATAATATTCCACAATTGGCTAAATCGAAACTAAAATAAAAAAACTTTATTCAAAATGACTTGACTTTTTGAAATCTACTTTTTTTTTTTTTTTTACGTTTTTACTATGTGAAATTCCGTATGTACTTTTAAGTTAAAAAAAATATATCAAATACCTAAAATTTTTCTCTCCTCTTCCATCTCTATCTTCTTCTTCTCTCTCCTCTGTGTTCTTTTTCTTCTCTCTCCTCTCTTATCCCACTATAGCTTGAGTATCGATGACCCATTTTGACGCCCTCGTCGTCGTTCATCTAGAATCAATTACAACAATTTTTAGGTGAAAGAGTAGAACAAGCTACCTTCCAACATGTAGACCTTGAAAAGTTACACAAAATAATATATATATAGATAGATAAATAGATAGATAGATAGATATCCAATTGAGCTCAAAGTTATGACTCTTCAAAGTTTAAATTAGATTATAAGATCCTTTAAAATTTTGCTCAGTTTATAAGCATGGTTGTAAAGAACATGAAAAAATATATATAAAAACAAGTGTTCATTTAACTCAAACGAATTTGTATCGAAGAAGATATGACCAAAATACGATCGCACATCACGGTTACGCTACATGTGTGATCTTATACGCGATCTTATCAATAAGATCACACACATAGTGCAACCGTGACATTTGAGCTAAATGACCACTCATTTTTATACATTTTTTTTATGTTCTTTACAACCATGCTTATAAACTGAGCAAAATTTTAAAGAATCTTGACTTTTAATGCCTCCAAAAGTTGAAATAATCTAATTTAAATTTTGAAGGGTCACAACTTTGAGTTCAATTGACGAAATTGGATGATTTTTTTTAAATTTCGTGTAACTTTTCAAGATCTATGGAAGGTACCTTTTTCGAACCTTTTACCCAAAATTGGTCGTAACTGATAACTAATTCTAGATAAACGACGGCGAGGGCATTGAAGATGGGTCATCGATGCTCAAGCCATTGTGGGATAAGAGAGGAGAGGGACAAGAAAAAGAGGAGAGAGAAGAAGAAGATAAAGATGAGAGATGAGAGATAAATTTTGGATATTTTATATTTCTTTTAACTCAGGAGTACATACGAAATTTCACACAATAAAAAAGTAAAAAATAAAGTAGTTTTCAAAAAGTTGTCATTTCTGATTAAAAAAAATTAATTTTAGGTTAGCTTCAACAATTTTCCAAGCAATTTCAACAAGTTTGTAATATATATATATATATATATATATATATATATAATGTTTTGAATCTTTTGATGAGCGTAAAAAAGAAAAACAAAAACAAAAACAAAAACAAATTTGTATTTTTATAATATAAAATAAAACTGTTTTGCAGTCAATTCCCAAACCAGTCCCTTATTGATCGGCAATCGCCGCGCCGAACGTTCGTGGTCGCAAATTCAAGGATCTCAATCCTTCTCTCACCCCAGATTCCCAGAGATAACAACATAGATTTGATTTCCGCATATGGCTCCTTGAGATTCTCGATCAGATTGAGATTATTCACAGCATCTGATAAGGAGAGGTTCAGAGACTGACGGCATCGCTGATTCCGGCCGAAGCGGAATGCGATTGGGAGAAAGATGATGAACTGAGGCATTGCCGTCGTGGAGAAATGAATGTGAGCCATGCGACGGTTCATCCGGTCGAGGATCCCCCCACAACCGACGGCGCGAATGCGCCAAGGGTCAGGATGAAGGACATGGAAGGAATGCCCGGCACTCGCGGAGGACTCGCTTTGCGATTCTCTCAGTTTGTGTTTGCGGCGGCGGCGCTGGTTGTCATGGCTACTACCAGCGATTTCCCTTCCGTTACTGCCTTTCGGTAAATCTCAATTTGCCTAAATTGGACCTCTCTCTCTGGATTACGACTTTGTTTTGTCTGTTACTTGATTTTTCTTCTATTTCTGTGGAAGGAAGAGGCTATTTGTTCTATTTGTAGCCTTTGGATCTAGGATTGGTTGGTTTGGACCTTTTCGGGTCTAACGCAGAGAGAGTACTTTTGAAGTAATTCGACTTGCTTTGGAAATTAGATTTAATTTTGCTGTGAATTAGCTTCATTTACTAATTGGATTTGCTACTTGGCTACGAAATTATGGTCGAATTTCAGATAAGCTAAAACCGAATTTGGAGCTAACGAACAAGCGTTCCATAAAATGTATCGGTTGGTTGTTGGTGGTTCACTACGCTGAAGATGCAATCAATGTCTATTAAAATTCAATGACAAACTCAATTGGAAGATTTAGTATAGAAGCGCTTGAGGACATAGTTGATGGGTTCATTTATCAGTTGCCCCACTGGCTCATGAACTTTATCTCTTCACCAATCACCAGTAATCGTGGACCTGGGTTAATTAGTAAAATGATGTGTCTTTGGAGCGTTTCCTGGTCCTATTTTTGGAAGTTGTGAGAAAGAATATAGGAATTATAAATCCCTGGGCATATAACGAATGTTGATAACCTGTTCAGATTGTTATTATGCGTTATTGACTGATAATAGTCATTTCTTATGTGGTTGGTCCCATATGCATTGGCTTTAAATTTGAAGTTTATCTTTTTATCATTTATTTCAAGTTTGAGTTCTTAGCACATGTATCTAAATCTTATCCTTAGTCTTTATGTGTGTGCTGTTCCTTGAAATAAATCAACCTTCCTATTTCAGCTATCTTGTTGCAGCAGCTGGTTTGCAGAGTTTCTGGAGCCTCTTGTTATCCTTCATTGACATATATGCTCTATTAGTGAGAAGATCATTACAGAATTGCAGGATAGTCAGCTTATTCACTATTGGTGATGGGGTATGTTTATATCAAAAGGGTCAAAGACTTTGATTTAGGCATACTTTTCACCCGTAGATTCACTCTTATGTTCTTGAATACTCTGGAACTGATTGCTGCATTACTAGTTAGCTCAAGTCCATCTTTCTTGGACTGGAATAATGGAATTAATGCGTTTTAATATGCTAACTTTAATCCTGATGGTATTCTCATAGGGTTGTTATTGTTAGAGAAAATTGATGCTGATTATTTTATTTAAACGCTTTTTGTTTTCATATGCAACTTGGTTTACTATGATAAAATCTCCCTTTAGTCTTTTGATGGAGTGAAACAATCAAATTTTTAGAGGCACTGAGAGGTCTTGGGAGGAGGAGGTTTGAGCCATAGTTGGGTTTAATGTTTCTCTTTAGGTTTTAGTGGTCAAAGAGTTTTGTAATCATTCCTTAGGTCTCATTTTGTTAGATTGGAGCCCCTTTCTAGCGTTCGTGGGTTCCTTTTGTGGGGCTGATTTTTTTGTTTACCCTTTCTATTCTTTCATTTTCTTCAATGAAAGGTTGGCTTTTAAAAAATAAATAAATAAATAAAAAATACCCATTTCATGTTGTTCTGGTTCCCATTGAATCTAATTCTGTCATACTTGTATCAAGTTAAAATTGGTCAGACTCAACTCTATATTAACAGTTCATGGTTAAAACTACATTGAATCAGGTCATTAATATTTTGCTTTAGTTTTTTCCTTAGTTCAACCATAAAAGTGAATTGGACTTTTCATTGCTGTTTCTTACATTGAACTGTGGACGCATATCACTTTCTGTAGCTTTTGAATATAAAATTTTCATGTTTGCAATCATTCTTATATTGAATATTTAGAGATCCCCTTAGTACTACAATTTCTGCAACCATTCTCGTCCGACTAATTATCAATGATGTACTAATTCCTGACTTGTTATCTGGAATTTTACTGGCCTAGCAGCTGACACCTGAATGTTTTCTCCTGCAGATCACATCTACTCTCACGTTTGCTGCAGCTTGTGCTTCTGCAGGCATCACAGTCCTTATAGACAACGATCTAGGTAGCTGCAGCGAGAACCACTGTGTACAGTTTGAAACTGCAACGGCCATGGCATTCATTAGCTGGTTCACTGCATTGCCTTCATTCTTCATGAACTTCTGGTCTCTTGCATCCCGTTGAATTTGGCTATGAAAAAAGAAAAGAAACTTGAAAGAATTTGATTCACCCTACTTGTAACACCCTCTGCTTCATTGTTTACTGCTTCTTGCTGTTTTATGATATGATGTTTTGTAGTAAATGTCCTGAGATTGAATCCTTATCAACGAGTATAATTTGCAGTTGAGGTGATGAAATGGGTGATTTGATTTGGATTCTGGTTTAACACTTCATCATTATTGGAACACAATCTGATCGCTGATGGCAATCGATCGTATACAAACTGTTAAACATTGTAAATTTGCTTCAGGTTGATTCCAGAAATGCAACAACATTTTCCATTCTTGTCATTCAACCAAAGAATTTGACATCAGAAATTTCCCCTGCCAGATACATCCCTTATAATTCAAACCTGAGGCTGATATATAGATAAGATGTTACAAAATTGTTGAAACCCCTTCCTATTTTTTTTTGGACTGTTACATAATTTTCAACAAGTGTACAGGGAAAAGAATCACAGGAACGACCAGTTGACAAAGGAGAAGGCGAGACAGTGCACGGTAGACTCGTCTTCTGCAAGAACCTTCCATGCAACGGCTTGTTCAAAGGAAGCATGGCGCCCCATTGTTGACATGCAAATTCCAGCAGGAATGTAAGCAAAGCCCTGATCATAAACAAGTAAAATTCAGTTAGCATTGTTACATTGCAAATCAATCTTGAAATAGCTAATCATCTCAAGTTTTCTTTATGCAGTATAGACACAACTAAGCATGACAAATCAAGCACGATGATGAACTGAAAGGGGGAATATAGTACGTAACCTGGTGCATTAAGTTGGAAAAATCAGCAGAGAAAGCCTTGCGGGCAGAGTCGCAGAAAATCTTATCCATCGTGATGTCTTGTAAGGCAACCAAGGTTGTCTCCAACATGTCGAGGCCTGCTTGGTTTGCAAACATGAACACTGGGGGCATTGACTGCAACCAACCAACCAAATAAATCACATTGCTTAGGAGACACAGCCACACAACACAGTTATTATGTTCATTTGTGTGTTTTTTTTACCTTGAGGGAACAGCAGAGAATTGCATCCTGATGATTCCATAGATGTTTCAACACTGAGTCACCATCCACACTGTTTGATGGCACCAATTCTGTTCCAGTATGGCATCTGTGAGGCAGAAAGATCGAGTTAATTTTTTTTTAATGGCTTATTATCTTGAATTTGAGGGATAATTTTCTTCTATGGTTTATTTTCTTAACGGAAAGTATGATTTCTTTTTTTATTTTAATGGGTTGTTTTCTGAGATGGCAAATATGCCTTTTCTTTTAATGGGTTATTTTCTTAAATGATGAATATGCTTCCTTTTTTTTTTAACATGTGTAGTCAGGTCAGTTTGTGTACGCCTCATGATTCTCACAAGCCAACCACATAACTCCTAGGATATTAAATCCTAGGTAGATTATAAATATGCTTTTAAAAGCATATTTAAATGATAAATGTGCTTAAAGAAAACAAATATAGCATAAACTTTTAAGGCAACCTAAAAAAGAAAACAGTTGTATGGGCTATTTTCTTGAACACGAGTATGCCTCTTATGAAAATAAAAAATCAAACATAGCCGATTTGTCTTGGCAACTTCAGCATATCATTCATAAACATTCATTTTCTTATATATATAAAAAATAAAATAAAAAACTAATGTATAAAGGGTTTAAATCCTTTCTTGGTTCCTAAACATTCATGCTTACTTCATTAAGCTTTTAAACTTTTAAACATTTTTGTTTTAGTCCTTGATTTAGGCAGAAAAAATTATTTCAGTCCGTTATAATGTTCTTTTAATAGATTATTTAATAAAAACATGTCAGACATGTTTGTTGCTTGTTTACCAAATAAATAAAAATACATGTCTATAAGGAGAAGTGTTTGAGTATATGTCTGTATAGAGAAGTGTTTTGAGCTCACACATGCACGAGGTAGATTGGGTGTCCGAGTTTTACAACAGATTAAGAAGTTTAGTTAAAATGACAGAAGTATTAACAAGGATTAAAATAATTTTTTATCTAGAGAAAGAAATAGAATATTTGAAATCAAGATTTGAAAGTTTGAATATCAAAACGTATGAAAATTTAAGAACCAAGACCAATATAAAACGTGAAATAAAGAAAATTAAGGAAAGAAAAGTAACCTGTAGCTATGGCAGATCCATCGAGCCAGTGTAAGAGCTTCTGGACAAGCAGATGATAGCTTTGGTTCTGATGGCGAGCTTAATCCAGAGGGAGATATGGCAACTGCAACCCTCTGCACGGCTGAAACGACACTCCGAACATACTGCCTTGCCATCGCTGCAACGTCATCCTGCATGTTGCTACCGAACGGGAACTGGAAAGCGATGGTCAAAACCGATCTGAAGTTAGATGTTGATGCAGGAGCATCTTGAGAAGCAGATGAGCCAACTTCAAGACTGGAAGTGAGATCCAGAGTTCTATTTTTGTTCCATGTATCTTTTGGGTCACCCTGAATGATTAAACCAAACAAAAAGCATGTTGGTCAAAGTTATCAGATAAACTGATTAAGGTATATATATTCTCAACCAAGAAATTGTAGGTCATTTGGACAATCATTTTAAAAGAAGTTTTTCATTGGAATTATTTTTAAAATTGTGATAGAAAGACCTGTAGAAATTAATATTCTTGTGTATGTTCAAGTGAGTGAGAACACAATAAAAGAAAAGAAGAAAAAGTAACTTTTAAAAGATATTTATTCAAACACGTTTATACCTTACTTTTATTTCTAAAAAACCGAAATTTGTTTTGAAACATTTCTAAACAACCCCTACATTTTCTTATATGTTTTAAAAACTTGAAAGTCAAACAGATTTCAAGAAGGAAAAAAAATTGTTTACATAAAAGTTTTAACCCCAAAAAACAAAAGGAAAAAGAAAGAAAAAAAAAGACCCCACCCCAATAACGGTTGCTTTCAATAATTTCGAAACACAGACATAGGACAGTGCATAAGATTAGATTAAAAGAAGCACAATTTAACTCAACTGTTTTAGAATGTAATGGGATGATCCTGAAACCAGAAGGCAGCAGCACAGCATCATCAGGAAACATCTCATCGATCGGAGCAAACACAAGTTCAGAACACGCCCCAATAGCATTCTCATCAATTCCAGTACACATCTGCCCAACACGAGAGTATAAAGAGAGCTATTAAATTCATCCAAACACAACATTTTTCTCAACAACACATCACATTTGGCCTTCCTGATGGAGGGGCAAAGTCAAGGGTATTGAATGGACTACAGATGATATCGACGATAGGGAAAAGACGGTACCTGCAAGAGATGAACGTCCCGGGACATAAAAGCATCTTCTTGAGCGAGAGGGTGGCTTTCAAGCCTTACAACTTCAATCAACTGGATGAACAAAGAGAATATTAAGTTAATAGATGCCCTTCACAGCATAAATCTTGGTGGTGATAAGCAAAAACAAGTAGCAAAATTTCTCTGTTTAACTGGTCATGTGATATGCTCAATTATGCATCCAAAAAAGATTAGATACATCATAGTATCATAATATATTCAGATTAAATTGATTAATGTGTATATATAAATACTTTTATCGACGAATGTACAAGTGGGATTGGGAGGATTAAATCAACTGGACTTTACAAGCTCTATATATGCCCCCGCTGAAAGTAGAAGTTGCAAATACAATTAGTTACATACCTCTTCTTGTTCGATTGTATGGCCGAGTGGCATGATAATTTGGCTCCCTGTAAACCTAGTCGGTCTCATGCCCGGGTATGCATATGAACCACTTTTCAATGATGCAGCAGAATAGGCATCAACGTTGAAATCAGCCCACTCGGAACGATGCTCCCTCAAGAAGCGAATTAGAGCAATGGGAGGAACATTCTGAAAGGAAAACCATAGTTAACAAACTCATTAACTAAAAACCTAACAAGATCTCCACTGAAATTTCATCTGTTCCACACATCCTAAACAGATAGACTGTTCAGAAAGGCAAATAATCTTCAAATTAATAGCTTTTTGGAAAGCATCCATGTGGATAAACACACCTATAATTTACAAAAGGTTAAATTTCTAGTTCAGCCCCTATAGTCTGTTTCAATTCGGTGGCTACCTCTCTAGATAGGTTAAACTCTAAAATCATCATATCACCAAATCTTAACCTTTTAGGTTTTACATGGCATTTTCTTAGTCATTAGCTTATTGTCTATCTCTCTCTGCCATGTCTAGAAAAATGTGACACGTAAGAAAAATATTCACATCATTTTTATTGTAAGAAACAAAAGAATATATAGAAGAAGAAGATCATACAAAAGGGGAGATGAGATTGGCCGAAAAATGCGAGGCCAAAAGATTACAAAAAGAACTCCCAATTGGCCGACAAGAGTGTTCTGTGAGATTTAACTAAATCATGAAGATCAAATTGAAACCAAGCACAAAGTAATAGGAGTAACATAGTAATTTAATTCAAAAATAAAGGTCATCACTCATCAGATGATGCAGATATTGATGCTCGATAAACAATGATACTCGGAAACAAGCTGAGTTTAGAGCCTAGAGTTTGTATATTGATAAGGTAATTTCTAAATCAAGAAAAATATAAAGAAATGAGATCAAATAGAAGCTTATTCATTGTCTTGCTGAAGCTGCTAACAAAATTAAATCAAAATAACACTTCAAAGCTCAACCATAGAGAAGAATGGAAAATTCTAAAATAACCACAGAAACAATTTTTAACATACTTGGAGAAGCATGGAAGCCTTTGCACAAAGGAACCCCCCATGGAATGCAAGAGAGTTGACTGGATCATATGATGTATTTAAATTCTTGCTTGAATTTATGGCAAGGGTCACATCTTCAGCTCCATCACAATTGATCAAAGACCACCCATCATCATTAAATCCATTGACAGCATCATTAAATCCTCTACAAGAAGATAATATAGGAAAATTTTCTTCAAAGTGCTCTTGTTCCAACCATGTCAAAAATAAGGGGAAAAATAGACTAAAAACAAAACCTTCAACTTGTAAAATAAACCCACATATCTACCTGCTCAATCTTTGGCTAAAAGTTCGAAGAACAGCCGGTTGCCTGCCTAAACTGTATACTACTTCACCACTTGTCTCTTGAGCGATTTGCCTAATGTAGCGGAGAGCCTAAATATTGGAAGTCATGAAAAGGAGAAGATGAAACTTTTGAAGACTAATCATGTGCTCAAAGAGACCACTTGTTATTAACTTTTTCCTTTAGAGGGTGAAGGGAATAAAGTATTCGGTATATCAAATAACAAAAACTGGTTTTCAACATTCTTTGACCATAATTTACCCTTAAGAATTAAGTTCTTTTTGACTACCGAAGTTGAATAAAACCAAACAATACAGAATCATATCTGAATTTACTCACCGCTATGGTCATTTTCTGGGCAACAGCATTTGACGATTCGTAAAGCGGTCGTACTACCTCTGGTACACTCCAAGGCTATTGAATTAAACAATCATTGAGATTGTGCCTCCTGAAATAGTATTTACAAAGTGAAAGTTGAAAAGTCAAACCTCAAGATTTAGGTGATCTACAATGTGGATGATCGAACCTCCACCATCGCACGGACGAATCAAATAGCCACTGGGAAGCATCTCAGCTCTCACAAACTGAGCAGCAGAAGCTGCATTAGGCCCAGTGCCAGATCCGGACAGCGATCTCTCACAAACCTGAAGGAAAAACAAAAGTAAGCATACACAATATTCAAAAAGAAGATTATGCAGAGTAGGAGGCACATTTACCACAAGATTGCCATTTTCCATAGTTTTGGTGTATCTTAGAGTCCAAAAATCTCGTGCAGGCGCTAATGTAGTAGGAGCGTAAACCTAAAGTAATTCAGCCGTCATTGATTCCCTCTAGAAATATGTCACTAACTACCTAACAGTAAAACTGTAATAGATGTCCATAATGAAGTTCACCTGCGTATAGACAAGTTCGATTGTCCCACCATTACCAGTGGGAAACATTGTAAAGACTTCAAGGCTACGGCAATCACGAAACCAAGATGGGCGATCTTTTAGAATCTCTGCAATCTGCAGAAGTACTTGTAATAGTGAACAAATATATAAAACTTCAAACTGTTTACTACCATAATATACACATTGCTAGATCAGTAGTATGAGCATTCTTGCCTTCATGGGCTCTAAACTGACAAGACCACAGGCTCGAGCAGCCACTCCACTGCAACTTTGTGAAATGGCAAAGATTCCCACCGAATCCGGACCAGGCTGGAAGAAATATACCCACAACAAACCCGGATTAGAAATGCTATCAAGCAATAGAAAATTGGCTTATGAACAACATATGACAGTTAAGGGAAATGAAGAATGAAATCAGAACCTTCATCCCAGGCATCTGGATCCAATCGACAGCAGTTCCCGTAGCCTTTGACAGGAAGGCTGCCAAAATCTCCTCTGCAATAGACAGGAGTCTGCCATAATTGTCATAGATTAGAACAAGGTAAAATCAACCTTACAGCTTATTAAACGACGCAATAAATAACATAGAAGATGTCTCTGAAATTACCCAGCAGGGCTACTAGCATCTCTAAGTGAATGCTGAGGGGTAGTAGCCACTGAGTCACAACTTGCATCAGTAGTTACTCCTGGTGCCTACAAAACAATTGAACTGCTAAACACGCGACAAGCGAATACCAAAAACCACAATGAACCACACAAACATTGATCATTTCAAGCCATAATTCTTCCAAAACTTCACCACTGGACAACCATTGTTCAAAGTGAATTAAGACAATGATCAGCATAACATAAAAGTGAAGCAGAACCACTCAACATGTGAAAGAGAGAATACATAATTAAAATGAAATGATCTCAAAAGATCAAAAAGAAGAAACAGAAGGCGGAGAGAGGCATACATTAGCAGTTTGCAAATGTTGCCGCATATACCCATTTTCACAGACAAGCTGGGACACTTGTTTCTGCAACCTATCATTCTCCTCCATCAACAACTTGTTCATGGCCGTCAATTTACTATTCAATGACTGTAAACGAGAAGCCTCTTTTCTCTGCTTCTCTCTACACCTGCAAGAACAACCAAACCCCATCAACATTCCAACGCCCAAAACAAAAGCAAACAAACGCAACTTCACCAACAACAGAGATTTCACATTAACCAAAATGCACTGGCAAATGGCAATACGCTCAACCAACCATTTCAAGAGAAGAACCAGCAAAAGAGAAAGAATCCCATCAAGTTCCTAATACCTGCGGTTCTGGAACCAGACTTTGATCTGCTTTGGCTCGATGTTGGCCAAAATGGGGCAATCGCGAACCAGCTGCTGGCGGCGCAAAGAGCTCGGTTTAGGACATTCCGCATAGACTCGCTCAAGAGCTTCCACTTGCTCCGTCGTGTAACGGACATACTTCCCGGTGCTGTCAAGGTGGCCATTGATACCCCCATCGCCACTCTCTCTGTGATGGGCCAGAGCCATGGCCATTTTCCCAAATCCCCAAACCAAAAGCTCTAAAACCTCAAAAACACAGAAAAAATGGTTTTGGGTTCAGACCAAGCGCACAAAGTTCCTTGGCAAATTCCGCCAGGTGTGAAATCAAAAGCCACTAAAGAGACAGTTCCAATGAACGTAAATCAGAAGATTCACAGAAAGCTCCCTTGATCGAGAAAAAAATATCCCAACAAAATCTGTTGGGGTTTTTTTCCTAAGCTTAGCAAATAGATTCTTCAAGCTTCGAAAATGGTTTTCACATAACTTTTTTGGGTGGTTCCAAAATTTCCCAGAAAGTTCCAAAAGTTAAAACTCAGATTCCTCGCTACTTTTAGAACCCCAATATTCCCCTCTTCTTGCCTCCCACTTTATCCCCCAAATTCCAATCCCCACTGAGAATAACCAAAATCCCACTTCGTATTCCCAAAAATGTATAAACCCCAACTTCTAGTCTTCCACTAAAACTTTCCCCAAAACCCACTTCAACTCAATGAACCGAAAATCAAAAAATCCCACAAAACAATCAACTGAAGAACAACCCCACCAATTCTGCAGCGAAATCAAACAGACCCACCAAACATTCAAGAACAAGAGAGCAATAGACCCTCTTCAGTTGGTTATATTACAACTTTCACAGTTCCTACAAATATGTAGACATCGAGAGAGAAAGAGAGGAAAAAAAAAAAAAAAAAAGAGAAATAGAGAGAGGGATGATCCAGTTCTTCAAGAACGTGAAATGGGTTCGATTTTCTTTTTGTGTGTTAAGCTTTTTATTTTTTCATTTTTCTTTCTCTCTTGAGTTTCGTCGCTGTCGATGGTGTTTGTTTGAAATGACATGATAGACAGGTAGCTCTTAGGCCCCCTCCGTCAATCTGTCTTTCAATTCTTTGACAGAAGAATGACAAAAATCTTTTTCTATAATATTCTTCTCTTTTTTTCTATAATAGTTTTTCATTGTTTTTTTCTTTTCTTTGTTCTTCTTGTTCAAAGATCTTTTCTGGTTTTTGATTCTGACCCTGTGCAAAAATAGCAGCCAATTTTCCAGATTTTTCAAGTAGAAGTGGGCAAAAATTTTCAATGCATTGGAAAGGTTGTCCAATTTACTGGAGTAAAAAAGAATAATAAAGTTTCATTGATGCCATTTTTCTAATTTTTGGTCCGTATTATTTATTTTTTATTTTTTTAGTACAACAAATATGAGAAATAAATATTTGAATCTCTGACTTTGAAAGAAGGAGTACATGTTAATTACCGTTGAGTTATGCTCACTTTGACAATTTTTATCAATTTTGTATGATCTATAGTTCATAATTGACTTTATTGTCATGTTTAATTCTCACTGAGTTGTAATCATTTTGGTTTATCCTATGGTTTTTTAATTTTAAAACGTCTATTGTTGAATTTGGGAAAAAAGATTAATACTATTTTGGATGTTTTACTTTTAACTTTGGTTCATTTTAGTCTCCGTATTTTAAAATGTTAATTTGGTTTTTGTGCTTTTAGTTTTTGTTCATCTTAGTCGTTATACTATCAAAACATATACTTTGGTCCATATACTTTTAAAAAGTATTTGTTTGTTTTGGTAATTTAAAAAAAAAATAGTTGTTTTGGTCTATTCATTTTATTTTCGATCTCATTTTCTTTCTATCACAATTCCAACAAGACACTAATTCTTTTGAGGGGTTGCACCCAAGTTTTTTCCTTCTTTTGAAATGTAGTCATAATTTTGTATTAAAGGGTTTCTATTTGTATAGAATTTGGGTTAGATTTTTTCAAATAGGGACCAAATTGTCATATTCTAAAAGTACATGGACCAAAATAGTTGTTTTGAGAGTACAGATATTGGAAGGAATTGAAGCTAAAAATACACTTATCAAAATTGTATTTAAACCAAAAAAAAAAAATTAGTCTCCGAATTTTTGAAATATCTATTTTACTTCTTGAATTTTTAAAAACTACTTATTATGGTTATTAATAGTATTTTACTATCTAATGTGTGCCTAGCAAATATCTGACTGAGCAAACTTATCTGGCTTTGATACAGATGCATGTACATATCTTAATATACATAAGAAGTCATATTATCCCTACAGTTAGGTTCCGTTTGGAATTACTTTAGCTTTTAAAATAATTGTGGCAGTTGTACTTTTAAGAAAACCAGCTATCATATGAAGTAAATTAGTGTTTGGTAAATTTAAATGGAATTGTTGTGATTTAGTTATAATGACGAAATTGGATATATTATTTTATTTATTTTTTATGGTGATACTTGATATATAAATTATTATAAGATTATTATTTTAAATTTAATATAGTTTAAATTAAAAGATGTATTTTGTTATTCTAAAACCAATCTACTTGAACTCAAAAAAAAAAATCTACTTTTTATTTTCAATTATATGATAAAATATTAGAAAAAAAATTGTTATATAAAATTGTAATGAACAAATGTTATTCCAATTTAAGAACAAACATAATTTACAAAAATATATAATTAAAATAATCTATTTTGCTCTCATCAAACTTGTAGCAAGGCGTGAGTTATAATAGTGTAGCACCCGACATTTAGGTACTAAATTAAAATTTAGTAAAGTTTAAGTTGAAAGGTTGATGTCTCAATTTTGAATTTATGGGTATTGGTGTGAGCTTATTGGGTTAATTTTGGGATTTGGGTGAGTTAAGAAGATTAATTGGGGGGTAAGATGGTAATTTTACAAGTTGGGCCAAAAAGAAAAAGGAAAAAAAAACAAGAAACCCCATCTTCTTCCTTCTTTACAATCTCAAAAGGGCAAAAAAAAATCATCACACAGCAAGCTCTCTCTCTCCCTCGGTCAAGCGGTACGCAGGGGAAGGAGCTTTGTCGGCGAGTACATCGGCAATTGGCGCGGTGTGTCACAATCGCACTCTTTCGCAACGGGACAACGATTGTGCGGCACTTGCTCTAGCCCGGCGAGCAAGTCAACCGTACGAAAACAGAAGTTGCGGACTACTTCTGTATATGGTCTAGCCTCCCCTCGGGTCTCGGGAGAAAACGGTTTTGGAAAACGTGAGAGAGAAAGTGTTTTGGACATGTTTTGAGAAAGAGTTTTGTTATACGCAAGTAAACAAGAAAGGGACAACAACGACTTAATAGCATGTAACTCCGGGTATGAAGGTTGGACAACTAGTCATACCCCCCTTATAGTACATTCTAGGATTTATGCCTTTGACAGGCTTGAACATGGAAATTGGCAAGGAGTCATACGCCCATAAAAATACAAGTAAAGCTAACTATTAAGCAAAATGAATTATATACAATGAAAGTATGATAATAAGGGGTTGAGATGGGCATGCGGCCACGGGCAACACGCCCTGGACAAGCATGACTGATAATTCTCAATTATGAGAATTATTCAACTCTAAAACCAAGTTGTTCTTGCTAATTTTGAGGATTTTGTTGATTACCGAGCAAGCTAAAAGTAACATTTTGTATAAATTCATGAAAGCTTGTTAAAACTTGATGAATAAAGGAATTTTAAGAAAAGATAAAGAAAGTAGCTTAAGTTGTTGTCTTTTGTGCAGAATTGGAGACTTTGCAATTGGAATGCGATTGCAATCTATTTGCAATGTAACCAGAAGAACAGAGGAAGGGAGATTGCGATTGCAAACTAATCGCATTCTAAGGCACGACAAGGAAAGCTCGAAAATCACGGAAATCTCCACGATTCACGCGATTCACATCAAATTTGGAGAAATTACAGCAAGATTATCTTGTCCAGATTTCACCCACAAATCAAGGATCCAATTTTGGAAGGAGATGAACTCAAATTTGACTTTAAAAGGGAGAAGAAGCCGTGGAGGAAGACAAGTCTGTTTTAGGGTTTTTACTTTCTGTTTGTTTTCTTTTCTTTTCTCCCGAGAGCACAAGCGTCTGGGTTTTGTTATTTTCTTCTTTTCAAAGACAGTAGCCTCTGACTCCAATTGTTATTTGTTCATTCCAGTTTATTTTCTTTGCTATTTTCGAATTTCTTCTCTACATTGTAGCCCAAGCATTTTGCGATTTTAATTCAATAAATCAGTTTCTACAAAATTCGTTACTGCTTCCATTGTTTTTTTTTCCAGATCTGTTTTAGGCTTCTGCAGCTTGTGATTCTGTTCTTGGAATCCTCTTTTCGCTGGGTATTGTTTCTTATTTCCCGTGGGTATTCTTTCTCTTTTTGAAACTGAATTTTTTTATTACAGTAGCTATTTATTTCTTTTCTTTATGAGTTTTCTTTTTCTTTTAAATTGGAAATTGAAGTATGGTATTCACCCATAGGTCTTCTTTACTTCTTTTGAAAACACAAAATTGATTCCAGTAGCTAAATTAGGAAAAATTGGTTTTTAGAATATATTTTTATTGTTGGATATTTAATTTAGGTTTTCTTTAGAATTATTTTTCTTATCCTTAAAACTATGAATTTTTCAATAAATTATTTTGGGATTTTTACTTTTTCTACAATGAGCTAAATTTCCTCTAGGGGTTCAAGTTGGTGAATGCCCTAAGGAAAAATGTAGAGCTCTAAAGCAAAAACAATCTAGTTAGCATGTGTACTTTGTTTGTTTTTGTTGAATTTAATTTTGGGTAAACCTAGCCGGCCAACTAGTGCTTGCTCATCTAGCTCGAACTTAATATCGAAAGAGTTAAGGGAAAGCCGA
Organism: Trichosanthes truncata; assembly: GCA_033996785.1. NCBI lineage: Eukaryota > Viridiplantae > Streptophyta > Magnoliopsida > Cucurbitales > Cucurbitaceae > Trichosanthes > Trichosanthes truncata. The sequence continues at coordinate 25,427,985 of JAWPNB010000004.1, read as the reverse complement.
TGTCACAAAAAGCAATGGAGGAAAAGGCTTAGAAATAAGTCCTGAACATCGACCCTAGACATAGGGCGAGACTCCAAGACCACTAGGGTTGTGTGCGAATTATCTAAGTTAGATTAGCCATAGACGTATAGGTTTAATCACTTAGTCTCCTAAAGGTTTTGAGTCAAAATCGAATAGGAGTTGAACCCGGTTTACTTAGTCTCACATGTTAACTATGATTGCAATTGCAAAGTGAGTTGCATTCTTCCAAAGGTGCTTACATCACTTGAATCCCTATTTTATTCTTTGACTTTTTTTACTCATTTGTTAAAACCAAACTCTCGCATTTTGAACGTTTGGTTACCCCTATTGTGATTTGCAAACATACATTGTGACTTTCAAAATAGATTTTGTTAAACCCCGTTCCCTTGGGTTCGATACTCTGGAATACTTCCAGTTTCTTTATTACTTCGATCACGTGCACTTGCGTGTTAGCGATCAATGACCGTGACATTCTCCCCCACTTAAATGGTTGACATCCTCGTCAACCAACTCTGCTCGAACTCGACGGTCTCACGAGCAATTTTGTCTTCAGGTCTTCCAAGGCGGTCCCAGCGGACCTCTAAGTTTTGACTTCTCCTCCACTCTTCTAGGAACTTCCTCATACTCTCACTTTGATTGTCTTCTTGAGGTGCCCTCTCGGCCAACGCCTCAAAAGCATTCTTCAAAGTGATTGGTGGAACTGGCACTTCCTGTCGTCTCATCGCATGGGGTCGTTTCTGTTTGACCCATTCTCTTGTGCACCTTGGCGCTCCCTGGAATACCTTCGAGTGACTTCTACCTTCGGCCTCCACTCCTTAGGAGGATCATAAGATAGGTAACTTTGTCTTGCACAAAGCTGGTCTGCGACCTGGACCCTGACATCATAACGCCTGTCTTGGCTTTTGTTCAGCTGGAGGGCGGATAGTAATTTCAGCCCATTTGGTTGCCTTAACTTGGCATGAACCACGGTGGGGTTAGACCCCGTGATTACCAAACTTTCTTCCAGTGGCATCGGTATAACCTTGTGTTCGAGGAGAAACTTCATCCCCAACACAATATCAAAATCGTCCATCTTGACGACCACAAAATCTGCTTGTCCAGTCCAAGCATCTAGTTTCACTATCGCTCTTCGCGCGACACCCAAAATGGGTAACGCTGCTGAATTCACAGCTTTGATCTTTCCTACATCTCTAACCCAACGTAGGTTCAACCGACGTGCTTCTACTTTGGTCATGAAGTTGTGGGTCGCTCCTGAGTCGACCATGGTGTTTTTCGTGGGTTTATGATTAATCCATGCATCGACGTACATAAGACCATGCAAAGTGGTTTCTTTGCTTCCTTCCACCTTCTTTTGTAAGGCAGACAAATATTTTAATGCTCCAATGCGGGGATTACCCCTGTCTTCTTCAAACACAGCCCCTGGTTCAGAGGTTTTGCCCTTGGTTCCTGATGTACTAGCCAACGAGGCCTGAAAAGTATGGAGGGCCACTCGATTTGGGCATTCAGACACCCGATGGGCCCATTTACATATGAAGTAGGATGAGGGCCTTTGGTTGTAGTTATTCTGATAATGTGGCCTTCGCCATGAGTTCCCATTTTTCTGGTGGGACGATCTATCATCTCTTCCCTCTTCGCTTCTAATTTGGTCTCCTCCCCCATTCTTGGGAGAGTTGGGTCGATAGGTTCTATTATCTCTACATGGTGAGGTTCCACTTGGCCTCACATCTTGACATTGTTCGTCACTAGGATCGTTACTTAAATCGAACAATCGTTCAGCGGCGGCATAAGCTTCTGACAAACTCTGTACCCTCTGTTCATACAGCTTGGATTTGGCCCATGATTCCAACCCTTCAACAAAGCAGAAGACATTGTCTTTCTCTGACATATCTCGGATGTCCAGCATTAATCCCGCAAATTGCTTCACATACTCTCAAATTGTCCCAGTGTGTTTCAATTCTCGCAACTTGCGCCTTGCCAATATTTCAACATTTTCTGGGAAGAATTGAGAGCGCAATTCTTGTTTCAATATTTTCCATGTATCGATGGTACATCGTCCTTCTTGGATGTCCATATATCGGATCTCCACCATAGCTTGGCGTCATCCACTAGATGCATCGTCGCCAAGGTAACTTTCGAATCTTCAGATGTTGTACTTATGGCCTTGAAGTATTGTTCTAGGTCGAATATAAAATTCTCCAAGGCTTTTGCTTCCCGAGCCCCACAGAAAGGCTTAGGTTCAGGCACTTTCACCTTATTTACTTGTACAATGCCCCCAGCTAGGGCTTGATTTCCCACAGCTCTCATGGTGAGATTCACTCGAGCGCTTAAATCCGCCACTTCTGCCCTCACAACATCGATGGCAGCTCTCACATCCTCAAATAGGTCAGACACCATCTAAACTATTGCTTTATGCGCGTTGTCTAAACTCTCGACGCGCTCCTCTAAATAGGCAACAGAGCTCGACAAGCTATCCCAATGCTCTAAGCCAATAGGTCTTGTGGCTTTGTCTTCCAGGGCCTCAACCCTCACCATCAATTCTCTGACGGGCATCTGATCGGTGGTCACGCAAGCGCACGCGATCGAAGTAATATAAATTGGTATCTGAGTACCAAGTATCGAATCCCACAGGGAACGGAGTAACAAAGATTTTGTTTTGCAAAAGTGTAAGGAAAATTGCAAGTGTGAAAAGTAACAATGCAAAAATAAAGTTGGGATAGGTTGTTGGTGAGAAAACAGAAATTGCTAAATCCAATTGCTAATCCAGAATGGCAATGTTGGAAATAACAGAAATTGTTAAATTGAAATTGCAGATTCTACTTTGGCAATGTGCGAAATGATTAAAAATTTCAGAATTAAATTGCTAATCTAAATTGGCAATATGAAATGGCAATTTGGATGAACTTAAAGAATGAAATGATAAAGGATGGGGCTCAAGAATGTCATTGCCCTAAGTCGTAATTGCAAACCAAAATTGCAATTCCAACGTACTCCACACTCAATTGTAAACCAAAATTGCATCTCCTATTTACCTCGAAATTGGGTTTGTTAGGAGGCTAAGTGGGGGATCTATATGTCTATAGTCCCTCCATCTTAGATAATTTTTGGCTCACAATTTTATGGGTCCTGGAGTCCTTAATCCCTATGTCTAGGGTAAGGAATGGCTTATGTCTAAGCTCTTTTACTCCATTACTTGTGTGAAATCCGCTTATCACTAACCCTGTCGGTATTAGATCTAAGCTTGAGTTGAAACCCTAGTTGATCAATCTAGGATCTCAACGGAAATTAAATCAACACAAGCAAACAATTGAGATGTAGGCTTGGTTTTTATTGGAATTTTGGCTACATTTACTTCTTAGGGAATTCACATCCTTGAACCCCCTAAGAAGTTTAGCTCATATTTTCAATAAAAATTCTAAAACTAATTTTAACAAAAGAGTTCATAATGAAATGGTGCAATTTAATTGAATAAAACACTAACTTATGAAATGCAATTTGGTTTTTCCTAGAAATTCAAGCAAAAGTAAATAATTGAAATTAAGTCAAAGTTGCAAGGGTAGCTAAGTAAAATTTTCCTTTCTCCTACCTTCTGCACCTTGTTTTATTTTCATTCCAGAAGCTAAAATAAAGGATACAAGAAAAACAGAGCAAGAAAGCAATAAATCAATTTGATGCCTACCCCGCTCCTTCCTCTCCAATCGATACACTATCCTCCACTTTTGGAGAGAAAACGATTCAAGAATCTCTTGAATCGGATTGGAAATCCAAGGAGGATTCGGTAATTGCTTGAACAACCCGAATTGAAGAAAAACTCTAAAAGAAGAACTTCGAATGGATTTGGAAATTCCTACGAAATAATGCTTGCTTGCATTCAATAGAGAACAAAAGGTTGATCCCCAAGACCATTTATCATATAATAAAGAAGGGTTGATGCACTGTAAATGAAAATTTGGTGAAAGAAAATAACTAAAACTGAAGGAAAAACAGAGGAATACTTGCGAACAAAACTTCCCACGAATCAAATAGAAAGCAACTCAAATTTGAACGAAAATCCAATAAATCGAAAACAAAGTAACTTGGCAGTGTACTGTAATACAAACTGAAAGAAAGTTGCGATGGAAATTGAGTAAAATGGTAAAGAAAACAGTAACAGAAAGCAAAAACAGGGGCTGTCCAAAACAGAAAAACCCAGAACTAATCTTCGAATTGAGCCCCCAAATTCGTCTTTTTTTCTTCCAGCGTCTTCAATCTCCTTTTGTAGATCGATTTAGGGTTCAATTTTGCCAAGAATAACGCTCTAAATCCCTTGATTTGTGAGAGATTTCCTCTGCCATTTATGGGTTTCATCAATCGCGTGTTTCCAGAAAATTCCATATCTGTGCTGCTGAGGATTGCCAAACTGGTTTGGCAATGGTCTGGCAATTTGATTTGGCAATTCCTGCAAAGAACCACAATACTTAGAACTCTTTTCCAATTGCTATCATATTTCATTCTTTCCTAATGTCAAACAATTTTCCACCATTTTCAATTAATCTTAGGACAAACAAGAGTTTTTTTTGAGCACTTGGGACTTAAATAAGCCTTAATTCTAAGGCTTATCAGCATCCCGTCTAGGCGGCCAGCTACGGCATCAATCGGGGCAATCTCATCCAGGCGAGATTCTAGGAATTGAACACTATCAGGGACTTCTATTATGAAAAGCATTTGCTCTTCGATCTCCGACAATCGGTCGACATGGGCCTTGCCCAATTCTTCGGTCACGGACATGATCGCAACCTTTCAAACTGAGGAGCCAACTAGGCTCTGATACCACTTGTCACAATCGCACTCTTTCGCAACGGGACAACGATTGTGCGACACTTGCTCTAGCCAGAAGAGCAAGTCAGCCGTACGAAAAACAGAAGTTGCAGACTACTTTCGTATATGGTCTAGCCTCCCCTCGGGTCTCGGGAGAAAACGGTTTTGGAAAACGTGAGAGAGAAAGTGTTTTGGAAATGTTTTGAGAAAGAGTTTTGTTAAACGCAAGTAAACAAGAAAGGGACAACAACGGCTTAATAGCATGTAACTCCGGGTAGGAAGGTTGGACAACTAGTCATACCCCCCTTATAGTACATTCTAGGATTTATGCCTTTGACAGGCTTGAACATGGAAAGTGGCGAGGAGTCATACGCCCATAAAAATACAAGTAAAACTAACTATTAAGCAAAATGAATTATATACAATGAAAGTATGATAATAAGGGGTTGAGATGGGCATGCGGCCACGGGCAACACGCCCTGGACAAGCATGACCGTGACACGGTGCAGTAGCTTTCGGTGAGTCCCATGTGTTTTTTCTCTCTCTACCCACGTCTCCCTCTCTTGCAGTTTTCTCTCTCTTTCCCTCTCATCCGTCCATTTGGCAATGCGGGTCAGTGGTCTGAAGTGACAGCGGCAGCGGAGTAAGCGAAGGGGTCTATTTTCAAGGGTTTTTCTGGAAGATCCTTACGAGGACAACACAGACGTTTGGGAGTTCGGTTCGACATGGGCAACGCTCCTTCGACCATGGGTAAGCTTTCCGACATTAGTCTATGGTGAATTGTGGGTTTAAATGTTGTTTTTAACGCTATTGGAGTAATTTTGGATCAACTCATGGTTTATCGGACCCAATTCAAGTTGCTCAACAGAGGTGGAAGTCAATTAAGCAAGCTATAAGTGCTCCGAGCGTTGAACCGATAGCTTGGATTGTTGTTTGGGTAAGTTCCTTAAGGTTCAAGACGACCAATCGAGTTAGAGAAAGTTAGTTATTGTCTTCTTGAACCTGTTTTAGTGTAGTTTGAGACTTTTATGCGAAGCTAGAGGGCGTCATGGCTTGTTGTGGGTGCTTGGTTTGTTTTCTTTCGTCCCCTAAGGTAAATCCTTAACTTTAGAGGAACCCAAGTTATTTGTGATGTGTTCACTTGGTTGGGTTGAAGGAAGTTGGAGTTAAATTAAAGATTAATGCCCAGTGTTCTGTGTTTTTGTATTATTTTAGGAGGAGCTAGTGATTTTCCAAAAGGAAGAGAAGTTGATTGCTTTTGTGCTAGTCTAAAAGGTAAGTAGCCTAGTTGGATAACTCATTAATGCCTTAGACATGGAGCTCGTAGTTTTTGTAATGTATGTATGATTAAGTGGACATGGGTATGTTTCTTTCTAGTATGCAGTATGCGCGTAACAATGTTGATCATTAGGTGATGTGCTTAGTCAATCTCTCAAGTACGAGGTTTACTTTATTGTACCTTAGCATAGGATTTGAAGGGATTTGATGGCTGATTAAAGTGATTTTCAATAGTCATGATTGCTAGTATGGCATTCAAAGGGTCTCGGCCTTGTATTATGCTTCTATAGGTAGCCAATTTGGATAACCTGTTGGGGCTTCATTATGGAATAATGCTTTGGAGTGCAATATGGTTGTGGTGGTGGCTTCTCTATAAAGTATGAAAGAATGGTTAGTTGGTTTAAATTGAATGAGCATAAATGCATGGATTGTATGAGATATTTGGATGTTGGTCTGAGTACAATGTGCCTGAAACACTTGAATGGTTGGCTGTGGTTTAGTTTCTTATGATGTTGGATGAGTTGACTACATGCAAGATGCTTGACTCGTTGGGTTGAAGGGTTGGCAAGTTAGAACCCCCTAAAGGTAGATAATGTTCCAAGTCGTTATCCACTGGGTTAGAATAGTTCAGATCGACTTGTTAGATTTAACATACTGTAGTTGGGCCTGAATGTGAATGGGAGAATAATGGCCGTTAGGGTTCCTAGCGTGTCTAAGAGGGTTAGCTTCGAAGGGAACTGCTTAGGGCTATTTGTCACTAGCGTGCGTAGGGGCTACGGTTGAGTGAAGGTCATATTTAAGAATGTCGTTGAGCTTACACATGAGTTTATGCTCGAGATTCGTGACTTGTGGTTGTTGGAAAAGGGTCACGATTTTCAATTATTCTCGTTTGTTTGTGTGTGACTAGGGGTCTTTTGGAGGTCGATTAACTTAATCGTAAGGCCTTGGGTTGTTCTAATCTTGTACTCAAACCATGATTACCTAGTTTGTTCATTGTTGAGTTTTGTGTTTACAGTTGTGCTTAGGATCCATGGGTTGGATTTGTTTAAGAGGTTTATGGCCTGTTGAATGGCTAGGCGTGGTGACATACCCCTTGGTGTCCTAAGTGTGTTGCGAGTGAGAGAAAGGACGTTAGTTGGCATCACTACCCTTTCCCCATATGAGCATACTTCCTAAGATGTTGTGAGACATGTTTGGCATGAGGGTTGCTTTCCCTCTTGCATTCTGCTAGCTTAGGGGCGAATCCCCATTGTGTTTAGTATGAAGGTTGCTTTTTTTCATGTTGTGTGCTAGCTTAGAGGTGAATCCCCACTGTGTTTAGTACGAAGGTTGTTTTCTTTTATGTTGTGTGCCAACTTAGGGGAAAATCCCCACTATGTTTAGTGTGAAAGTTGCTTTCCTTGCATGACTCATAGTTATAGCGTGAGGAATCAAGTGAGGTGCGTAGGTGCTTAGTTGAGCGTGATAGCGAGTGAGATTGAAGATGAGTTAGTGAGTTAGGGCAAGATCGTTCCTTGTTTAACTCGAAACTTTGGTTTTGAAAGTAGGCTGCTTACTGAGTATATTTATACTCACCCTTGCTACTTGTTTTGTATCTTTTCAAGTGGTGTTCAACCGTGGGGCAGATGGCAAAGGTGTTGACATGACGAGGCTATAGAGACACCATCAGAAGTTTCTTTTCCTGTGTTTAGTGTTTAGTTTTGTGTCATTGTTTTGTATTGTGTGGTTAGATTGTAAATTCGTAGTTTCTGTTGTTTTTCGTGTGTTTAGCATAATTTCTTAGTTCTCATGTCTACTATGGGTTGAACTCAGCTTGTTGTGTAGTTTGGCAGATTCTGAGTAGTTCCTCTACTGTATAGAAGTGTTTTTGTCTCTTTCAGGTCCTTGGAAAATTTTTACTTTCCTTGTAGTTACGTCGTTATGCGGCTAAAATTTCAGGCATAAGTGGCATTGCTTAGTTGTTATTTCATATCCAACCTATCTTAGTTCTAGGGTCGTTACAAATAATTTGAGTTATAATAGTCTGTGGAATACTCTACACCCCAAACACAGACTATTATAACTTAGACTAAATAACTTTGCATCATAAACACAAATTATATAACTCTACAAACTATTATAACCTAGACTATTTTAACTCACTCAGGCCTCAAACAATTCCTTAGAGTTCCAATTCTCGAATTTAAAAATTATTATTATTATGATCCACTTCAGGAATATTGATGTCATTCTCTATTTCTTCATTTGAACAAACATTCTAGACATCTCAATCCTTCTCAAAATAACGATCACTTAGGCCATTTCTTTATATATAGTTGTGTAGTGCCATAATTGCAATAATTATCTTCACTTGTAGTTGCAATAATTATCTACACTTGCTTCTGAAAAGGATAATTAGGCATATCTCTTAAAATCTTCCACCTCTTCTTTCACACTCCCAAAGTTCGCTCAATGACACTCCTAAGAGAAGAATGTGCTTGGTTGAATATCTCTTGATAATCCATTGGTTGGCTACCCCAATGAAAATCAGGAAGGTGATACCTCTCTCCTTTATATGGTCCTAAATATCGTTTCATTTGAGGGTGCTCAGTGTCACGGTTGTATCTCTCCAGCCGTGCAGCGCCATGACTTTACATGAGATCATGGCCAACCTTAAGAGCACCTTAAGCCACAATCCATTTTTTGCAACCCTTTGTGGCTTCGTTGGACATTAGGCAAGGTTAATCCTCCTCAACCAAGCTTCATCGTATACGCAACAGAACTTAACTTGGTCATACACTTCGCTCGAACGTGTATTTCCTCTCAAACGCGACTCCAGCCAACCTGCATTTACTCTAGGCCAAGTCCCAAGGCTCAACCTTGCCTCTACACTAGGCTAAGACCATTATAACACGTAGTCGCTCCATAATTCATCACCCTTGAACTCATAGACATGTCCATAATGCTTCTACATCATTCTAGATCTTCATCGAAAAGTGTTCGGACCCTTCGTTGGGTCAAAACGGCCTTAAAACTCTTAGCCGGAGCTTATCGGGTGATTTTGGGACTTACCAGGGCATTATAATGCTTACTAGGTGTAAATAATGCAAATCGGAGCTTTTCGGGCCATTATAATGCTTATCGAAACATAACAGGCAAATACCATCCAAACCGAAAAATATATTGGGTCCCACTAATGAATAGTGATGCCATCCCGAGCTTCGAGAGGTCATCTGACTTGGTTGTTCACTTGGACATGCTATCGAGATTCTACCCATGGGTCGTCTTCATAAATGGGGCCTCCTGGACATCCATCCATCTGAGTCACAATCGAGGCATGAACCCTTCCGTGTCCATGCTGAGTCATTCTCATATCGTTAGGCGCTACTAGACCCTATGGTGTAACCTCCAACCCATGGGAAGGGGCGCAATGTCGGCAAACCTGTGCCGCCTGACATTGTCCTTGGAAAATCCATTCCAAAGGAAGACACCCAAGACACTCATCTTGCAACGCTCGCCCATGCCATGACACACACATGTGTCATGGGGTGACTCACTTTGGCCATGAGGCCCAGGGGTGGTGGAGAGCCAACAACATGCCTCCCCCTCAGGTAGATTATGAGGCTTTCTTAGTCTGGCACCCATACACGTCAATTTGGCGAGGAATCATACACCAGCATGGAGCGCTTGTCTGGACTCCGATTGACACAAAATCTGGCGAGCTTACATCTTGCCCATATACGAACTTAACTCCAGAGCCGCTCGTCAAAACTCACGACGGAACTCTGACTTTTGAGCCTATGGCCCAAGGCCCCATCTAACCCCCACTAAGCTTGTCACTGACACTTCTGACGACATAGTTGCTTCCCATTTTTCTTGTGCCTCAATTTGGCAGTCATGCTCACTGTTCTTGGTGTGTTAAATGATGCACCGTCCTCCTCAGTCGCACCATGACACTTGTCTTCTCTTGGCCCTCGTGTGGCTCGACAAGCGACACTCGCGTGCTGCCTTTGCATCTCTCTGCTTTGTGGGGGTCACAACCTACACTCTTCTAGCATGGTTGTGACACCCAACATCCACTAGATAATATTATCCTATTGAACGTGAAGTAGTAGTATAGTTAGGAATTTTTAAAAAAGGAAAATAAAACTACACATATTTATCATTAAATAAAATATGATATAAGATTTTTAAAAAATGGCACAAGGTATTAATTAACTTTTTTTTTTTTGGTAAATAAGGTATTAATTAATATTTAAACATAGTGTTTTGTCAAATAAATATATCTATCAATATATCTATATAGATAATGTATTTGAATAAAATTAAAATAATATACTAAAAATATTAAAACAAAAAAATTGTATTATTATTTAGTAAAGAATTTGAAATTAAAAATTTGGTACAAAATCCTGTTAAAGATTTGATACAAGATTTGGTACAAACTTTGATTAAAGATTTTGTAAAAACATATAGATTATTTTATGTATAAAAAAAAATGGAAATGGATGAATAAGAGATCCTACACAATTTTTTTATTAAATTAAAAAAATGAATAATTTTATAGAATAACAATAAAGAAATTTTGCAATAGAAGATTGCACAATAGCCGATAGCAATTATTAACCCAATAGAAGATCAAAATAAAATTTGTATACAATTCTTGAAACTGTCAATACCACAACTTAGCATGGACACTAATAAAAAGAAGACAAAAAAACTTCAAAAGTATTCACTATTCACAAAGCATAAGACAAAATATGAAAAGAAAATAAAACAATCACATTCATAATGCAAGATGAAATACAACAAGTGAGTGAAGAAGGCGAAAACCTAAAAACAAAATTAATTGTACCTCATGAAAAAAATGGTGGCCAAAAAAGCATTGGGTGCAATGAAAAATGAAAAGAAAAAAGCTCTCACACCCACATATAAAGCATTACAAGTTAGTCTTCAAAAAAGACAACTCTAATGCATAAGAACAATTATAAATTAAATTAATTTTTTTTAAAAAAAAACCATAGATGACACAATATACCAAGAAAATAGATTATTGGAAAATTCAACCATTTGTTTTTTTTTTTTTTTAATCTCAAATGCATAAGAACGATTATAAATTAAATAGATTCTTTTAAAAAAAAAGAACCTGAATTGCTATCGACGAGAATGTATGAACTTGCTTCCAATTTAGCAATCTACTAAGTTTTTTTTTTTAATAGAAAGAGAATTTTGTAGTAGGGCTAGGGTAGAGGAATCGGCTAGGGTAGAGGAATCGATAAAGAGGCTATCATAGTGACGTGAAAAAATGGATATAATGGCCATTTTCAAAATTTGTTGAAAATAGGCACTTGATTATTCGGTAAGTCAAATTAAAAAGTTGCGGTGAATAGCTTTTTCAAATACTAACAATTTAAGAGTGATGTTGAGTAAATTAATAAAAAAACGGTTTTACCAAACACCCTAAACAGTTAAGATTCTCCTAAAATCGATTTTTCTTCACCTAAATGCAACCAAACGGGCACTTACACATATAATCTAACAATAATGTCCAAAATGGTTGTATTTTTAAAGGTCAATGCTAAAATAGACATTTTGAATATGTAGTGAGACAAATGAAATAATCTCAAATAATCAAGGACTTAAATAAGATTGAAACTTATTATTTAGGCTAAATTACAAGTTTAGTTCCTACACTTTTAAGTTTGTATCAAATAGGTCTCTAAACTTTAAAAGGTGTCTAACAGATCCCTGAACTTTCAATTTTGTGTCCAATAAGGCCTTGAACTTTAAAAAATTTCTAATAAATTCCTAAAATTTCAATTTTGTGTCCGATAAGTCCTCAAGTTTTCAATTTTGTGTCTAATAGGTCATTGACTTATTCGAAACTTTTTTAAATTCATGAATCTATTGGGCACAAAATTGAAAGTTTAATATCTATTAGATACAAAACTCAACTCTATATCTAATAAATTTGTTAATTTTTTCAAAAATGTTGAATATATTGACGACTTATTAGACACGAATTTGAAAGTTTAGGGATCTATTTAATATTTTTAAAGTTGAGGGACCTGCTAAATACAAAGTTGAAAGTTCAAGAACATATTAGATATTTTTTAAAGTTTAGAGATCTATTATCTTTAAAAAAGGGAAAATTGTTTAAAAATTATTTTATAAGGTTAAGGAAATAATTTAGTGCCTAATGTTTGGGTTATTTTTCAATTATGTCTCTAATTTGTTTAAAGTTTTTAATTTCATCCTTCATGTTTTTTTTCCAATTATGCCCTTGCTAACACAAAATATTAAAGTTCATCGACAAAGTAACAATATGACCCAAAATATATTTTTTAATTAAATTGAAAATGTCTATATTGCAACAACCCAATTTTTTTATTTGTTTTATTTTTTGAATTATACTTTATCTTTTTAGTAAAATATGATATAAATCTTTATTTTTGAATATTTTTTTTTGAAGATTTTAATTAGGATTCTTTTAAAAATTTGATTAAACATGTACCTTCCTCACCAAAGAAAAAGCAGCAACTTTTCGCTCATTCTTTTTTTAGATTTTTTTTGGTTAATTGAATATTGAACTTTCTTGAAAAAATTTTGGATTTCTTTTTTCCTTTTTCTTGATTAATTAGAATGGAAGATTTTGAAATATTATGCCCCAACAAATTTTAGGATTTTGGTTTGCCTAAATTTTTATCAAGATTTTCCTCTTAGAGCTTTCGGTTTAAATTGAAGATTTTGATAAAGAGGATTTTTTCCATAAATTTTTAGCTTTGAAATTTCTTTAAATTTGGGTTCAAAATACTGTGTAAAATAGGGTTTCTAATATTTTAATTTCTATAATAGAATTCGAATTTTATAACTCATTTATTCTTGAAATAGATTTCAAAATACGGTCCGAAATTTTGTTTAAATTCCATAATTTCTTAAATAGACCTCCAATATTTTATTTTTTTAAAATAGAGTTCCAAAAATATGTTTATGAATACTTTGTAAATAGAGTTTTAAATTCTCTAATTTCTTAGATAGACTTCCAATTTTTTAATTTCTAAAATAGAGTTCCAAAAATAGGTTCGGAATACTTTGTGAAATAGAGTTTTAGATTCCTTAATTTATTAAATAAACTTCTAATTTTTTTAATTTCTAAAATAGAGTTCCTAAAATAGTTTTCTAAATACTTTGTGAAATAGAGTTTTAAATTCCCTAATTTTTTAAATAGACTTCCAATTTTTTAAATTTCTAAAATAAAGTTTGATAACTCTTCAATAGAAGAGTTATTCCTGTTTAAAAATCTCTTATTAAACCTGCTTGTTTGAGTGTTTTTGGTTGTTAAAGTCCCAAGTTTTGTATGTGTTTGCTATTAAGAGTGAATTTCTTTTAAGATGTGACCCAACCCACCCATGGACGACAACTCGATGCCTTCATCACCTTCAGCTATTACTTTCAACTATTACTTAGTTTTAATTCAGTTTGTGTATTGGACAACTATTGCTATTTCTTTTCTTCATTCCTTTCAGCTTATGTATTATGATATTATGAACTTAGGGCATTCATTTGCATTAGGATTTCCTTTACTCTAACAACATCATTCTTCTTTCCCACGTATTAATTATTTAAAAGATGTCCTTACTAATGTTATTTAATTTTACATCATCACGAATGGAGTTAATGAGATACTTGTACAAACTACATTGATAATTAACTATGCTTGAAACAATTGATCCACATAATTGGTTAAAATATTGATATGAAACAATTGATCCACATAATTGGTTAAAATATTGATATGCAATTCAGTAAACAATTATCAAGTAAAATTTTTTGTAAGATTTTGTTTCTGTTGAGTTGTTTAAGTTTGTTTAGTTTTTTAGTATGTTATGCTTCTGCATTGTTGTTAGAATGACCATATTGGAAAGTACGAACTGTTACATATATATTTAATTTAATGAAATGCACATTTTTTATACATAAAATGGATAATCTACCAAATTCAGTATACTTGACTTGTAGTAATTTAACTTATAGTAACTTACTTATTTGAAATTGCTTGTAGTTATAAAAAATGGACCTATTAAAAATTGTATAACATTCACAAGGGACAACCTTATAAAAACATTTTTTTAGTACAACAAATGTGGAATATGATGATTAAACCTCCAACCTCAAAGAAAACAACAAATGTGGAATATGATGATTACACAACATCCTTGTTTTAATGTCTATTGGTAGTAAGGCTAAGGACTCATTACACTGAAAAAAAAAAATCAAAACATAAAGAATGAAATGAAATCTTAAAAGGTTGGAGACTAAAAAATAGCACAAACACTGGGTACTAAATTCTATATATATAGAATTTTAAAATGGTTTCTAAAATTATTTTAGTTAAATGACAATTTAGTCCATGAACATTGAGATTTATCTGTATCTAGTCTCTGAACTTAAAAAAAAAAAAAATTCAAATGGATATCATACATAGTCCTTGAGCTTTCAAAATTTTTAAAATTCACGGATCTACTAGATGCAAAATTGAAAATTTAGAGTTTCATTAGACATAAAATTCAAATTTATATCTAATAGATCAATTAATTTTAAAAAATTTTGAATTTTTCAAGAGCTTATTAGACACAAAATTGAAAGTTTAGGGACCTATTAAACATAAAATTGAAAGTTTAGGAACCTATTAGACACTTTTGAAAGTTCAAGGACAAAATAAACACAAACTTCAAATTTCAAAAACTAAACTTGTAATTTAACTAATTATTTTTTACTCTTGTATTTTTTTTAAATCCGTTTTTTAAGACATCAATTTAATATAAGGCATATAAATCAAAATTTACTTAAAAACAATCATTAATGATTGATTAAATATCGATTTAGTTTCTAAATTTTGATGATAGTGTTTATTTATTTAATTGTTAAGCTTTAAACCTTTTAATTACATTCACAAAAACTTTGGAATATGATTTTATTTACTCCCTTTTTTAGTACGATTTTATACTCCCTATCAATTAATATTGTTAACAGAATATTAACATATCATGTTTATTATGTCAATTAAGCATAGCTTAGTGATTAAACATCTACACTCCCTTTAAGAGCTCGTAGATTCAAACCCCTCACTCCACATGTGATATAATATTCTTAAAAAAGTATGTTAGGTTTATTATATAACTATTGGTTGTTTGGAGCTCGTAGATTCAAACCCCCCACTCCACATGTAATATAATATTCTTAAAAAAGTATGTTAGGTTTATTATATAACTATTGGTTGTTTGGCATGATGTTAAAAAATAAAGCCTAAATTATAAAAAGTACCCCTTAACTTTTTTCCTTGTTTCAAAAATACTTCTATTCTTTCAAAAGTTGCAATATTACCCTTAACCTTTCATAAACGTTCTAAAACTATCATTGGAGTGGAAAATTGTTAGAATGTTGGACAAAAAATTAACGTGGTGACAATTTGGAACGACAGCGTGGCAATGACTACGACGCTTCCCTAAATTAAGTTTGAAAAAATGACATTCAGACACATCAATTTTTCGTCCAACATTCTAATAGTTTTTTTACTCCAAAGAATAGTTTTGAAACATTTAAAAAAGATTATGAGTAATATTGCACTTTTTGAAAAAAAAAAAGGATATGTTTTAAACATGGAGCAAAGTTCAGGGGTATTTTTTATTATTTAGCCAAAAATTAATACTAAAACAAAATGTTCACACACACACAATATATATATATATATATATATATATATATATATATATATATATATATATATATATATACAGAGAGAGAGAGAAAGAGAGAGAGAGAGAGAATGTTCATGTCTATTCATTAGTGACCAATTCAATCGATTCAAATTTATCTAACGTAGCTTTAGGGTGTGTTTGGATTGACTTTTCAAGTGTTTAATTTTTTTTTTAAAAAAAGTAATTTTTGTAGGATGATTTGTAATGTTTGGCAACAACTCAAAATGACTTTTTTAAAAATGAGTTTGAGAAATACGCTATTTTGAGTGAAAGACTTGAATCCAAATTATAGAAAATAAGGGCCTGTTTGGTATGCAATCCGGATTCTGTTTTATGTTTTCAGATTCACTGAGTTCAGTGAATATGCGTTTGGCAGACTTGTTTTCGAAAACTGTTTCCGGATTCTGTGATCCAAATAGTGAAAATTCTGAAAACAACTTTTTTATGTTTTCATTGTATCCAGATTTTGAATTTGAAAATTTAAAATGCAGAATTACATTAGAAAATACCAAAACTTTAATAAATATAGTTTTTGATGTTATAAACTCAATTTATTTTTGTTAAATTAAAATATGTATAATTTAATATATTATAAATTATATGATATTGTAAAATAATAATTGTACAAATTTTATAATAAAAATCATGTTCATAAATTAATTAATAATGGATTATATTCAATCTAATATTTAGTTTTGCAACTACAACTAGTTAATGGTCTATAAATATATTATAGAACACATTTTGAACAATTGTTTAAATTGGAATCCAATTTCTAAATCTGCTACCAAACACATATCTGAAAACATGAAATACAACTCTGTTTTCATTGAATCCCTTGTTTTCAAAATTCTGTTTTCAGATTGCATACCAAACAGGCCCTAAGTGTTTAATTGAGATTTCCTTTCCAATTTTAATGATACATGAAAATGATCAAAATACCCTCACACTACCTTTACTTCCCCATGGTTGCCATTGGAAACCACCGACGACTACTACCACCTAACTGCTGGTGACCATCACTAGCGATCACCGAATTTTTCCGTCATCCACTACCGCCACCTCATTGCTGGAGACCACTGCAGCCAATCATAGTGTTTTAAATACAAATTTGAAGTTATTAGTTCATAATGTTTAATAGTCTTCCTTTATAGTAATTTTACATTTGTAGAAGCATTTTGAGTGTAGAGCAAACCAAACAAACTTGGGTATAATAATATTTTGAGAAAATGTAACCAAACATATTCCTTTTTATAAAAAAAATGTTTAAAAAATGCATTTTTTAAAAATACTCTTTTTTTAGGGGCAATCCAAATAGGCCCTTAGCTTATATTTTACTTTATTTACTATTTTTTTTTTTTTTAAAAAAAGAGTATTTGTTGGATTGTTTTTCGTTCTAAAGTTACTTACTAAGGTCAGTTCATCTGTGACGCCCATTAAGATCTCTTTTTTAACTCCCCATTAAGACTTTTTATAGCCTCTAATTTTGACCTTTTTTTTTTTTTTTTTTGACAATCTCTAATTTTGACCTTAGATATTATAACTTAAAAATTGCATACAAATGGCTTAAAAGGCACTTAAAATGTTTGGTCTTTCATGTAAGGAAAATAAACAAATTGATACCCATGGGATTTTACAATGCCAATTTGAACATAATTTAGTGGATAAGACACCAATTACCATCTAAAATATCGATGATTTAATCGCTCACTCTGTCGTTGTTGAACTAAAAAAATTGTTTTACAATAATTGGAACAACATCTTAATTAGTCATTCTTAACAAAAGCAAAATGCTCATTAGATACTTTTACTCTAAAACCTTTTTGAATTCATATTTGACATAAATAGACTTTTAGAACCCTCTCTAGGCTCAACGTAGAAAATTTACAAAACTAAAATTTCGTTCAATATGACAAATATTTTGTCCATGATATTGGTGACCATATAAAGGAATTTTGTGATTGTTGAATAATTTTAAATGATTAGATGATTAAAATTCTTTGTGTCAAGGATTCACTTTATATACTGTTGGAATAGAATTTCGACCAACCCAAATTTGTCACGTCATTACCCAACATTGATAACGAAATTATATTTAATTAGAAATTAATTAAATATGCAAGGATCTCTAAATTAAATTATGGCAAATCCAAGTACACAATTGGGTTCTTTGAAATTTAGACTGATTCTAGACAAAAGCCAGAATTGAAGGCCTCAATTAGCAAAGTTCAGGCCTAGTCTAGAGGCTAGTCCCGAAGTCAATCAGGCCCAGTCCAAAAGGGCTAGCCCAAAGTCAACCAGGCCCAGTCCAAAAGGACTAGCTAGGCCCAAAGACAACCAAACTCGGTCCAAAAAGACTGGCCCAAAATCAACCAGGCCTATAAATAGAGAGTTTCCTCTTTCATTTCAAGGGTCCATAACGGCAAAAGCTCAAAGAGAATTCAGAAACGAAGTTGTGAAGTTTCTAGAAGCTCCTAAAGATCAAACACTGTTCGAACTGAGAATGTTTCACGGAGATCAAGAACGCTCCAAGAATCCATTGAAGTTTTAGCCTCGAGAACAAGCTCTTCAGCCCTTGAGCAAAGCATATAAGTAGGAGAGAAAATCAGATGATCAAATACTAGAGATTGTACTAACTATACTGAAATTAATACAAATATACGTTCATTACACGTGTTAAATTTCTTTGATGAAATTACGTTGTGAACATATACTAATTATAGATTGATGTTATAATATTTCATAAAGTTAAATATTAATTAAAAAATACAAAAAATTGGACCAAAATAAATTACACTGAATTAGGGATGAAACAAGCATATATTGAATGAATAAAAATAAACAACTTTTCAAGCTCGAAGAATGAAGCTACTAACTAGCAATAATTGTGGAAGAGGAACCAAAACCTATATGTGTCATACAATCTCCTTAAAGAAAATTATATTTAAGGGACAAAATGCACAATATTATATAATTTGGACGTATTTTCTTACAAGAAAACAAGGACTAGAGTGGGAGAGTAGTTAGAGTTTGAGGATTTCTTACCTCTCTCATTCAAAACTGTGATTCTAATAATTAAGCTTAAATCTTTGATCCTTATCGCATTTTATAGTTGTTTACGAACAGGTTGAAAATTTGGATCATGAATTAAAAATGATGAAATTTTAAAGAAAAACTCAAAATTCATATTGTGAACCATTTAGAAGTGATGTTTACTTAAAATGTGAGTATGTTCTATTTTCTTAAGCATTGATATGTAAAAGTAGATTTTGTCTAAGAAGCTACCTCTCCTAAGTTCATTTTTTTTTGAGTCTAACAATTGCAAGGTGGGGGATCAAAACGTCGACCTTTGAAATGGTAATAAGTACTTATCCACTGAGCTATGCTCGGATTGACATCTCCTAATTCATTTATTGCATTAATAAGTGTGCATATGTGGACTTAGGATGAATTTGAGATGATCTTTTTAAGGAGTGAAAAATGTTCTTAATGAATTAAAAACACTTCTTGCTAGTATGAGAATAGTTAAGTAATTAAGACATGATCTCTACTTTCTTTAAGAGGTTCAAAGTTCAAATCTTCACCTTTACCACATGTAACGTAGTATTTTCCAAAAAGAAAAACACTCCTCAAAATTTACAAGTATTTGGTCAAATAAAAATGATTTTAAAAATTTTAAAAACACTTTAAAAAATACCTAGAGTGCTTTTAGATAAAGCACTTAATTAGCACGTACGGTTTACAAAAGTGCCGGTAAAAAAAGTTATTGATTTAAAAACAATTGTTTTTTTAAATTCATCCAAATTGTTTATCACAGTCTCAAACCAATGTATGATTTCATAGGCTATCTTAGGGAGCTAAAAAAGAAAAAGAAGAAGAAAAACCGGACAAAAGAGTCATCATTGAGGTGAGATTTTTTAAGAATGAGAATTTTCATTGGAAAAGGTGAAAACCGATATATTAGTTTAGAGGGATAGTATTATTGAGAACTATTTATATAATTTTTTTTATCTTCTTCACCATGGTTTGATAACTATGGTGTGTATATATATATATATATATATGGGAAAAAAAAATCAATTTTAACCCCTAAACTTGTCATGTTGTATTAATTTTTAATTTTTACTATAAACTTTCAATTTCATCAAATTGTACATCAAACTTAGATAAGTATTGGAATCTTAATCCTAAACTTTAAAAAGTATTGCAATTTTAACAATTTGATAAGTTTTCATTTGAAAGATCATTAAAAAAATGTATTTTCATATGCATTCAATGAATTCTAAAACATATATGTATAGTATAAAATGGATAAGATTTCAAAGAAAAACGACATTAGAGCTAATTTTTTGTTGAAATTTGTGATTTTGGCAAAGTTATTTAATGGTTAATTTGTGCATTGATCAAATTTAATTTTGTGCAAAGCTTAATTTTATTGAAATTAGTGAGTTTATGGAGATTTTTACGTTGCTTTTTGTTAAAATTAGTGGGTGAATTAGCGAAAATTGAATAGATGGTAAAAATTGTAACATTTGTCTAAGTTTAGGGTTCAATTTGATAAAATTGAAGTTTATAGTGAAGATTGATACAACTTTACAAGTTTATGGGTGAAAATTGAATTTTTCCTTTTGAAAGAAAAGTATTATATATATTTTAGCTAAACAATAATTGAAGTTTTAATTCTTTTAGAGATTATGGTATTTAATTAATTTCTTTTGTATTTTTTTATGGTTAAATTACAAGTTTAGTCTCTAAACTTTCAGGTTTGTGTCAAATACGTCATTGAACTTTAAAAAATGCCAAAATAGATCATTGAACTTTCGATTTTGTGTCTAATAGATTTTTGAACTTTAAAAAGTGTCTAATAATCCCTAAACTTTCGATTTTGTGCCTCATAAGTCTCGGAGCTTTCGATTTTGTGTCTAACAGATCATTAGCATATTCGATATTTTTTAAAATTCACGAACCTATTGCCCACAAAATTGAAAGTTTAATGTCCTATTAGAAACAATATTCAATTTTATGCCTAATAGATTTGTTAATTTTAAAAATTGTTGAATATACCAATGATCTATTAGACACAAAATTAAAACCTCAGGGACCGATTTGATATTTTTAAAGCTTAGGAACCTATTAAGCACAAAATTAAAAGTTGAAGGGCTTATTAGATTCTTTTTAAAGCTTAAGGACCTATTAGACACAAATATAAAATTTTAGGAACTAAATTTGTAATTTAACTTTTTTTTTAAAAAAAATCAAACTTATTGTTGTTTTGATTAATTGGTGCAAGAAGTCTATTGCTCAATTTTCAAGATAACATATCCTCATTTAGAACTGTTTAACTAGTTAAATATTTAATAGTAAGTGGTAAACTAATGTAATTGAATACCACGTATTTTTAATCCATGGTATGAATATTTATTTTTTTTAAGTTTAACGATTGCAGGGTGGAAGATCGAACTATCGACATTTGGGATGATAATTGGTGTCTTATCCACTAAGCTATTCTCAAATTGACATGCTATAAATATTTATTATCTATCCTAAATGAACCGGGATTTCATATTTATTGGCTAAAATTAGTTTTCTTTGTTGATAGATTATCTCTTAAAAGCTTCTTTCTACAAGAAAAACAATTAACGAGCGTCTCTTGGTTATTGAGAAACTAAAAAGGAACAAGCTATTCAAGCTTCTCAACAACCCTAACCAATTTAACAAAAATAAAGAAATCTATCATATTTTTAGTACAACAAATGTAAGGTATGTGGATTTGAACCTTCTGCCTCAAAGGAAGGAATACATGTCATTTATCGTTGAGCTATACTCACTTTGGCAAAGAAATTTATCATTGTGTCTATGATCTATTTCTTGAGTTATTATTGTAATTATTTTCTTAATTTATTTCATTTATTGCAATTATTTTAGCTATAAAAACTAAAATCTTTCCCCTCCCCATTTTATATTTATTGATACCAAAATTTGGATAACTGGATCAACGTTGAATTTGTATTTATCCGGAATTGTGATGTGCTTGCAAAATAGAACAAATGAGCATTGGTGTGGTACTAAGCCAACCACACTTCGACGCACAAGTTAGTAATCGGGATTGTGAGAAGGCATAGACAATAAAAAGTGTGGTATTTGTTGCATACCTTCGGATGTCGTTCTCATTGTCTTTTATAATTATATATTCGTAATGTATACTTGAGTTCGTCGACACTTTTCGGGAATCTCGCTGGGTTCTTGGGATGCTATATTTACAGAACGGTTACTCAATTTCTTCCGTTCAAGCTCCTAGCAATGAGAACCATTGAGTGCCAACTCATTGCCTTTTTCCCAATTCTTAGCTTTTTCTCTCTTCCTTAAGGTCCATTTTGTTCAAGGCTAGTGAAAGATCTCTTGGTCGACTTCTGAGATATCGATTAACACTTTGGCCAACAAGGCTTGAGAGGTCGGTCAACAAAGGGGTTGCCCTTTAGGCCATGGTCTAGCTTATGACCGATCCAACCTACTTGGGCCCATATCGAGGTGACCTATCTGGAATTTGCATGGCCCAGTCATTGTTTTCGACCTCGCTTTTGAATTCTCTTTGGGATTTTGTGTTCTAGTGGATCTTTGACTCAATCCTATGGTTAATTTTTATCCCTAATAGTTTCCCCCACTTCTGAACTAGACTTCTTGGTCATTTACTCGGGTCTAGGTTAGGAGTTTAGTGGTAATTGCTATATGTGTCTCAAGCTTAAGTTTTGCAACTTGTACCTTGGTTTTTGTGTCATACCTCGATATGAGTGTCACTTTTAAGCCTATGTAAGAGCTTGAATGGAAAGCTAAGGCTTCATAACTTCAAAGTCCTCTCTTCTCACTCTTGGACTTAATGCTTCTTGGCTTACCTTTCTTTCCTTAATTTCTGCCTCTTTGTCTTCTAAGGTAAACTTCTTCTTACTTATGAGGTAAACTTCTTCTTACTTCTGAGGTAAACTTCTTCTTACTCTCCTTTTTCTATTTCAATTTGATATCATGGAAAGTAGCTTGGGAGAGTGGGGTTTAGAGATAGTGGATTTATCAGACCCTGATAATGAGGACTCATTTCCATCCTTAATTTAAGAACACGTAACAGAAGGGACATGGGTCCCAAAGTCAAGTTGAGCCTAGTAGGGTCCGCCCCTCGGGACCTTTAACCCAGGTTGTCTTAGATGACCTTAGAACCCAGTTCAGGATTCCATCCTCCATCTAGATGAAGTTACCAAACCCTAGAGAAAATTCAGCGGAACCTCCTCCTAGGGAGGTCGCTTTTTAGTCAATCATGTTCATGAGTGGGGTTTCACTTTCTTTACATTCGATTCTTCAACGTTTCCTAACTTACGTTAATCCCGCTCACTTCCAATTTGTTCCCAAAGGTTGATGCTCTCTTATTGGATGTTATATTCTTTGGTTTCAAGTTGGAAACTCATATTCCATGACTATAATTGTCATCATGTCATTACATGTTCTTAAGCAAAGTCAAAAATGGGAAGCTATCGTGAAGGTGCCTTCCTCCGTGAAGGACTAGAAAAACCATTGGTTCTTCATTAGTAGCCTCTGGCTTGCTAAAGATGAGCATGGGTGCCTATGTCAGGTCCTGACCAAGTTTAATGTGCTAGGCAAGTTTTCCTTTTTTCTTGCTCGATTGGGACCATCTTTTGTAATTTATTTCTAACTATTTGGTTTTTTTTGTAGTTAACGAAAAATCTAAGTTGACTCACTTTACTTGCACATTTTGCGATCTTGCTTTGAGACTTGATGAAAACTTTCACAAGGGCCCTTCTTTGGTTTGGAACGAACTGCTTATCCGATATAAGCTTATTCCATACCCTTCATCTGATTCCATAGGTATGACGTTAAGAGAAGGGCTTGACTAGCTTAATGGCTAGGCTAGCTTAGCTTGTCTAGCCTAAATTCTAAATTTGGCTAGGTTGATTTAGCTCAGTCTATCTAGTTTAGATTCAATTAACCAAGCTTTTCTTTTTTTTTTTTAGCCACCGAGATGGCTTCCCATCAACTTCTGACTGCTTGGGAACATGTGATTCTCCATTCTCGCAATGGAGCAAATTTATCACTTTCCATTCTTCTGAAGCGGTTCCTCAAAGAACTTTCTCATGAGGTCCCTTGATGAACCCCCTCCTCAAAAGCAATGTACTAAACCTTCTCCTCCTCATAAAACCACCTTGCATTTGAACATGAACCCTTATTCTTCGTCAACCGAAGAAGGATGCCCTTCGGAAGTCAATTCTTTTGAGTTCGATGGATCGTATGATTTGTGAGGTGATGAGGCTACCTCTTTGGAGTGTGTATTCTCCATGTGGATTGTTCTATCTGGAGGTAACATTACGGTCGGTTGGGTAGACCTGAAACACTGCATGGGGAATGCTTTGGATCACATTTGCGTGGTGAATTATTTTCTAATCTTTCTTTTTCTAACTTTTACATAACCTGTCTCCTTATTTGTCGTTTCCTCTGGTTGCAGGCCTTTCAGAAAGCTTTGATCTCATCTCATAGACTCGTAGGCGAAATTGTCTACCTCCACATGCACTTTGTCCCAAAAGTTTAACTAGAGTGCGGACAATCTCTTTAGGTGGAGGCTAATAGTCTATTGATTGACGTGCGATTTTCTTTGACTTCTCTCCAAACTAAATATGACACTTCTCAGGTTGAGTTGGCTTCTCTTCAATCAAAATATGTCACTTCCCAAGACGAGTTGGCTAAGGTTAAGGAAAAGTTGGGCACTGCTGATGCCAAACTGAAGGATTCTCAATTTTTAGCTGGAAAATTTAAAAATCCTATGAGTACGTTCTTATAGTTATGAAAATTGAGGTTATGAAATTCAGGATTGATTGGGCAGCTAAGATATCAAAGGAATGATACCCAGACCAAGACTATGACTTTGTCAAGATAGAATTCCAAGCTTTCTACGACATTCCTGATGATTTTGGTGCTAGTTCTTTCTAGGTGACATTCCCGATAACATAAGAGAATAGTCTCTATTGTTCTACCTCAATGTTTTTTCTTCAATCCCTTATGTGTCTCTTTTATGTGTTTTTATTTTCATGCTATATCCGTGTATTGTTTTGTTTGCTGAATCTAATGAACGTTTATTTTGCTCTTTTTCACTTGGTTATCTCTTTTGACTTAAGGGGTTTTTGGTTTCCTTCTTAGATTTAAGGGGTCGGCCATTCCGACTTCCACCTTAGACTTAAGGGGTCAACCATTTTTGCTTCCTCCTTAGACCTAGGAGGTAGACCATTTTGGCTTCCTCCTTAAACTTAAAGGGTCGGCCATTTTAGCTATTTTTGGCAATCACCACCCTTACTCATGCTAGTTTGATTTTATTTTGGAAGTGAACTGCTTGAGTAGTGTAGAAGGAAAAACACATACTCATTAATTGAAAGATGAAAGCAAATGGTAAACAATTGACTTAAAGATTATAATGCAAGATAATCTACTGAAGATAAATTTTCAAGTGTTCAATGTTCCATGGGTGAGGCATGCGTCGCTCGCTAAGATAAGCTATCTCATAAGTGTCAAGACGAACAATTTTTGTAATCTGGTATGGGCCTTCCCATGTTGGCCTCAGTGCTCCACTGCTTGGATCCTTAGTGTTCGACATGATCGCCGAAGGACTAGGTCACCTTCCTTAAAGCTCTATTGTTTCACTCAGAAGTTGTAATATCGGGCGATCTGATTTTTGTACTTAGCTACTTGCAAGCATGTTGTTTCTCTATGCTCATCTAATAGATCAAGGTGTAGATTGAGTGATAGATTGAACTATTCCACTGATAGCATGTAATTATGCTATCTTATTTCCTATTATTTTAGCTAGTTTTATGCTTAAAATGTATGCTTTGATGCCATTTTATCTTGATTTTGTATAAATAGAGCTTGAGGAGAAAAATAGAGTGTTCGAGGTTTATATGGTGATTTTGGACCTCATTTGAGTTATATTGAAGATCCAAGAAGAGAAAAAGTAGAGTTTTGACAAACGAGCCTGAGGGGAGAGTGTCTAGATGCCATATTTGGGTGCCAAACCCGAGAGCAAGCGTCGAAACGTTGTTCCATGGCATTTTGACACTCAAAAAGACGTGCCCAACGATTTCCATCTGGAGTGTTGAGACTCTCTCTAGAGCATCTCGCTTGACACTGCGTCAATAGAGGTATAAATTCATCATTTTCTCTTTGAGCAAATGGAGACCAAGGGATTTTACCCTAATGTCGATAACATAGCTTCTTGGGTGGATTTTAGGAGGTTTTGGAGTTGAGTTGAAGATCTTGGAGCTCGAATTTGTGGTAGTTCGTCTCGAAAATGCTGGATTGACATCGACCTAAGCATTTCTTTCCTTTTCCTTTATTTTCAATATTTAGATTAGGTTGTAATTAGGGAATTATGGTTGTATTTGATGATTATGAGTAGTTAAATCTCTAATTTCTATAGGTTGTTATAATTCTTTAGACCATTGCACTTAATTTGCATACTTAATTAGTGATTGTGGCTTAATTGGTGTTTGTGTTCATTCATGCATTTAAGGCTTAATGCTTTTAAATTGTGTTCTTTAATTAATTGAGGTATGTCTAAGTTGAGCTTGATAGAAGAAACTTAGGTTACCTTAATACACAATTAATTAGCTACTGATAGCGCTCAAAAGTGTGCTATGTCTAGGTTTAGATTTGTGTTAGTTTTGTATGTTTAGATTGAGCTTTCATGCATTTATTTATTTATTTTGTAGGATTCGAGCAAATATGGTGAGATAAAGCTTGTGAGGACGATATGGGTATTTTTGGAGCTTAAAGGCATGATTTTGAGGCTTGGAATTGAAAAGAGAACAAGATAAAGCTTCATGACCCGAGGGGATAGCGTCAAGACGCTATAGGTGCAGCTATCCAAATTAGATTTTCCGCAGAAGTAGCGTCGAGAAGCTCGCCAGAAACGCGCGCTTGAAGATTTTCGTCCGTAGCGTTGAGACGATGCGTACAGTGTCTCAACGCTGCCCCGATTTTCCATCTTTAATCTGGGAATTAGGTCACAGCGTCTCGACGCTGTCCCAAGAATTATAAATATAACATTATGGCTTCGATTTTGGGGAGACCATTTGGAGAGGAACCAGTCTAGAGTCGAATTCTACCTCATATTTGGGACCAAGGAAGTACTCTTGAGAGTCGAGGAAGATATTCAAGGCTCGAGATCACGGTGTTTAACGACGGGAACGAGTTTGGCACGCGTCAGTGAGTTCTTTCTCTTATCCTATTTAATTTGTAGTTTTGATTTTCAGACTTTTGTATGAGTTTAGCATTATAATTGTGAATTTTTTAAGATTAGACTCATGTGTTTAACCTTGATTGTGATAGATAGTTAATTTTCGTTCGAGATTTATAAATTTCAATTCTTATGCATGTTCGTTGTTTGATTTATTCTCTAGCCAAGAGTTAATTATGTATGATTTGAATTATAGCTTGGGAAAGTAAAATTTGAATCTAGATTACCATGCATAATGATTAGTAACTTTGAGCATGAGAATGAATTGGTTGCTAATAGAAGCTATCAAAGGAATCTTGCAGTGCCATGTTTAATTATGAAATTTAGACTGGAAAGTTAATTTAATAATTAAGCATGAATTTTAGTTGGGCTTGAGAAAGCCAATTGAATGTATCTGCGATTTCTTAGCTTATAAGAGTTGAGCGTTTGACTAATCTTGTAATTGAGTTAACTTGGATTTAATTGGTAAGAATCAATGTTTTAAAAAAAAAAGGGTTCCCTCTAAGTGTCTCCAACACTGTAAATACATAGATTAGTTTATTTTGTTATCTATCTCTTAAATTTGAGGTCTCTAGATAAAATTGAGCAATGGTAATTGTAGTACTTAATTAAGCTAAGAAATCCAATCTCTGAGATCGACCCTGACCATTACTACTGCAAATTGTAAAGGTCTGGTTAACAATTTTATTTGATAGAGCCTTCGACAAGCTCCTCATCAAATTGGCGCCGTTGCCGGGGATTGACATGTTTTAGTTTAATTAATATTGTGGTGAAAATGCTTAATTTTAATTTAGAGTGTAATTAGTGTAGATAATTTATAATTGGAAAATTTTATAACTCTTCTTTTGTGTTTTATTCTTAATTTTATCTTTTTTTTTTATTCTTAATTTTATTATTTATTTACTTTTACTTTGGTCTTGTTGTATTTTGTTCAGGTTCATTTGGTTTATGCCCAGAGCTAGGGAAAATTTGGAGCCTTTTGATCTAGAAATTGAACGAACTTGCAGACGAAGCCGCCAAATTTGGAGAGAAACGCAAAATCAACAAATGGCGGGTGAATAGGCAGAAGAGCAAAAGGCTATCAGGGATTATTTCAAACCTATTTTCCCTGTTGAAAGCTCAGGGATAGTCCATGCACCCATCGCCGCAAATAATTTCGAGTTAAAAACTGGCTTGATTCAGATGGCGAGGGATAGCGCTTTTCGAGGACATCCTATAAAGGACCCAAACTCACATCTAAAATTCTTCATCACTTTATGTGGAACTGTTAAAATTAATGGTGTGTCCAATGACTCTATTCGCTTACGTCTGTTTCCCTTTACCTTGCATGACAAAGCTCGAGATTGGTTAGAGAGCTTAGAGCCTCAAAGTATCGCCACTTAGGACGAGCTGGCCCAAGCTTTCCTTACTAAATTTTTCCCACCAGCCTTGACTGCCAGACTTAGAACAGAGATTGGGACATTTAGGTAGTTTAAAGGTGAGCAGATGTTCGAGACTTGGGAACGGTACAAGGAGCTGCTTAGAAATGCCCATAGCACGGTTACCATGACTGGCTACAAATCCAGTTGTTTTATAATGGACTGAACGGAAATACGAAAGCTATCTTGGATGCAGCAGCTGGAAGAACGATTTTGTCAAAGACAGTCATGGAAGCAAAGAACCTTCTTGAGGAGATGGCTGCCACTAGCTATCAGTGGCCCACTGATTGCTCAATTACAAAACCAGTGGCTGGAATCTATGAAATCAATGAGGTAAACGCTTTAAAAGCACAGATGGCTTCTTTGACTAATGCTTTGTCTCAATTATCAGGTTTGGTCAACAATTCCTCAATTGGATCATTAGTAGCTGCCCAACATCCACAATATGGAGGAGATTCGAGCGTGGAGCAAGTCAACTACGTAAACAATCGGGGGTACAACCAGGGCAACAATCACATGCACAACTCATTACCTACACATTACCACCCAGGTTTAAGGAATCATGAGAACTTTTCGTATGCTAACAATAGAAATGATTTGCAGCTCTCTTCGAACTATGCTTCCACATCTCAATCAACATAAAAGAAGTCGTCTTTGGAGGACATGATAGGAGCTTTTATTGCTAAATTAAACAAGAAGACGACTCAGTTGGAGGAGAAGATGGAAGGCATTTCTTCTGGACATGGGTAGGCTATATAGAACCTTGAAGTTTAGATGAGTCAGATAACCACCTCTCTGAATGCACTGCATAAAGGGAAATTTCCTAGTAACACAGAAATTAATCCCAATGAGCAATGTAAAGCGATAAGTCTGAGAAGTGGGAAGACTTTGGGAGAACCTGTAAGGCACCACAACGACAAGGATGAAGAATCACTAGAGAATAAAGACAAGGAAGATACACTTGAACATGAGGATACAAAGCCATCTAGTCCAATTCGTCCATCTGTCCTGAATCATATTCCTTACCCTCAACGTTTGAAGAAGAAGAATTTGAATGTTGAGTTCTCTAAATTTCTCGAATTATTTAAAAATCTTCAAATAACCATTCCTTTTGCAGATGCCTTAGAGAGAATACCGAGCTACCAAAGTTCATGAAGGAAATCTTAACAAACAAAAGGAAGTTTGGGGCCCCTGAAACTGTACGCATGACAGAAGAGTGTAGTAACGCACTCCACAAGAAGCTACCACCCAAGCTAAAGGATCCAGGGAGTTTTATTGTTCCATGCAATATTGGTAGTTCTTATTTTCATCGGGCATTATGTGATCTAGATGCTTCTATTAATTTGATGCCTTATTCTGTGTACAGGACGTTGGGTTTTAAAGAACTGAAGCCCACAAGAATCTCTCTACAATTGGCAGATCGCTCCATCACCCACCCTAGAGGTATAGTAGAGGATGTCGTCGTAAAGGTAGATAAATTTTTAATTTGCAGACTTTGTGGTGCTCAATATGGAGGGCGATGACGACATCCCCATCATCCTGGGATGACCTTTCCTGGCCACATGGGAAGCTTCTGTTAAGGTGAAGGACGAAAAGATATCTTTTCAGGTAAAAGATGAAAAGGTAACTTTCGACATGAACAAAGCAATGAAATACCCCTGCAAAATGAGCCAAGGTATGTTTGTGGATGATATTGATAATTTGACTGATGATTTTCAAGAAGTGATGTTAAATAGGGATCCGTTGGAGTGGGTGCTCACCAAGGATGTCAGCGGAGAGTTGTGCAAGAATTGATTCACCATTTGAGTCTCGTCTAGCTAAAGACATTAAAAAAAGCGCTTATTGGGAGGCAACCCAAGTTTTCTGTCCCTTTCTTCTAAGTTGTGATTTGTTAACTTTTTTGTTCTATCGGTTTAACCTAGAATTTTGGAGTGCCATTAAATCTCGTTCCCGTTTTGCAGGACCTCGATCATTTAGGTGATTCTCCTTCTCCCATTCATTAAGGACATTACGCAGACCCCTAGTATCAGGGCAGTATTGTTCACTCTTCTTTCTTTTCCATTGTTTTTATATGTTCTGGATTCAATTTAAATCATTTTGTTTACATTGAGGACAATGTAGATTCTAAGTTTTGGGGTGGGCAGTACTTAATAGTCCTAATAATTTTGAGCATATTTTTTTTTCGATTCTGGAGCATGTTCTAGATGAATTCTATTGCATAATCATGACTAGGACAACTTAAGAAATGGTCTAGATGATAGTTTTTTTTTTTTTCCTTAATTCTGAAAGCATGCCCTGAATTGAGTATATTTAAATTTGTCTTAGATTTCCTTGCAACACGTTGAGTACATAACCGACTGTCTATTATGATCGAATGCTTAGGATAATATTATTGAGTCTAGAGGTTGTTGTCACCCCGATACGCTTAAGAACTATTTACAAGTCGACTTGCATGATGGTTTGTGATTAAAATCTTTGAATGAAAAATATATTTGTCTTTATTGATTTTTTTGGATGTTTAAAGAATTTTTTTTTCGTGTTTCATCAATAAGCTGTGTTTAAAGTATGGGGATCAAAAGAGCTACCTCCACTGTGATCAGTTAGGCCATCCATTGAGTAAAAGCTCTGGGTAAGAGTCCCTGCAGTGGAAGTGTGAAAGCTAGGGTCCTTAGGAAAGAAAAAAAAAAAGATAAGTGTGGGAGTTAGTAACCCCTAAGTAAAATGTGCTTAAGTAGATTGCTTGCTTGACTTTTGGGAGGCTATACATTAGAACTTAAGACTAGTGTAGGGGGAAAACGAATTAAAGACTCTTTGAAATGTTCTAAACCTAGTAGAAATTAATAGAAAGGAGGTTAGGCACACACACACCCAAGGAATGAAATAGTTTAAATTTAAATTACTGGATGGAAGGGTGTGTTGATGTCTTCTTTCCTTGTTTTTTATTGTTTGGACCATTCATGCTAGAAGTTGTGATTATGCAATAGAAATTCATTATGTGGTTTTGCTCTATTTTGTTCAAGGACTAGCAAAAATCTAAGTTTAGGGGTATTTGATAGTGCTCAAAAGTGTGCTATTTCTAGGTTTAGATTTGTGTTAGTTTTGTATGTTTAGATTGAGCTTTCATGCATTTATTTATTTATTTTGTAGGATTTGAGCAAACATGGCGAGATAGAGCTTGTGAGGACGATATGGGTGTTTTTGGAGCTTAAAGGCATGATTTTGAAGCTTGGAATTGAAAAGAGAACAAGATAAAACTTCATGACCCGAGAGGATAGCGTTGAGACGTTATCCATAGTGTCTCAACACTATAGGTGCAGCTATCCAAATTAGATTTCTTGCAAAAGTAGCATCAAGACGCTACTTTATAGCGTCTCGACGCCAGAAATGTGAGCGCTTGAAGATTTTCGTCTGTAGCGTTAAGTTGCTACCCCGATTTTCCATCTTTAATCTACGAATTAGGTCACAGCGTCGAGATGTTGTCCCTAGCGTCTCGACGCTGTCCCAAGAATTATAAATATAACATTATGGCTTCGATTTTGGGGAGACCATTTGGAGAGCGACCAGTCTAGAGTTCAATTCTACCTCATATTTGGGACCAAGGAAGTATTCTTGAGAGCCGAGGAAGACATTCAAGGCTCGAGATCGCGGTGTTTAACGACGGAAACGAGTTTGGCACGTGTCAGAGAGTTCTTTCTCTTCTCCTATTTAATTTGTAGTTTTGATTTTTAGACTTTCGTATGAGTTTAGCATTGTAATTGTGAATTTTTTAAGATCAGACTCATGTGTTTAAACTTGATTGTGATAGATAGTTAATTTTAGTTCGAGATTTATAAATTTCAATTCTTATGCATGTTCGTCGTTTGATTAATTCTCTAGCCAAGAGTTAATTATGTATGATTTGAATTATAGCTTGGGAAAGTAAAATTTGAATCTAGATTACCATGCATAACGATTAGTAACTGTGAGCATGGGAATGAATCGATTGCTAATAGAAGCTGTTAAATGAATCTTGCAGTGCCATGTTTAATTATGAAATTTAGACTGGAAAGTTAATTTAATAATTAAGCATGAATTTTAGTTGGGCTTGAGAAAGCCAATTGAATGTATCTGCGATTTCTTGGCTTATAAGAGTTGAGCGTTTGACTAATCTTGTAATTGAGTTAACTTAGATTTAATTGGTAAGAATCAATGTTTAAAAAAAAGGGTTCCCTCTAAGTGTCTCCAACACTGTAAATACATAGATTAGTTTATTTTGTTATCTATCTCTTAAATTTGAGGTCTCTAGATAAAATTGAGCACTAGTAATTGTAGTACTTAATTAAGCTAAGAAATCCAATCCCTGAGATCGACATTGGCCATTACTACTGCAAATTGTAAAGGTCTGGTTAACAATTTTATTTGATAGAGCCTTCAACAAGCTCCTCATCAGCTACCCGAGTGACAGCTGGAGTGGTCAATTAGTTGTAGTCAGTGATGAAGATTAATTAATAAAACACTGTTTAATTGAATTGTTTTCTAAGTGGAAACTTGACGGAGAGAAGCTTAGGCGAGAATCGAATGCATGAATGTTGGTTAATTACTTGAGTGACAAAGGGGCTGATAATTAATCAATAGGTCCGTAATGAAGAGTCTTAATGCCTTGTATTAATTAGCTAGCGCTAGGGACACCTAGGTTAGTTAAGTAAATACATGAGATTGAAAGAGACTGATAGGGCATTCTATGTTCTTAGGCTTTTAAACTTATAAATTGAACACTTGATTTTGCCTAATTACTTGCTTAATTAAGTAAATTAAGGTCCAAAGAATGAAATCAACACCCATAGAATTAACTCTCGATTTGTGTCTCTCATTTATCTTGCTTTCTAGGATTAGTTGTTTAGTTTCCCTTATACTCTAATTTTTGTCTCTAAATAAGGTTAAGTGAGAGTAATTGCAGTATTTAATTGAATTAAACCAATCTCTGTGGATTCGATACTCGGTACGAATACTATTTTATATTACTTGACTAATGCGCTTGCAAAAACATAATTTGTACACATCATCCACCCTTGGTGATGGGAGGCCAACTTCCACTGGGATAATTGCTTCAACCCCAAACAAGAGTGAGAAAAGAGTCTTACCAGTTGAAGTCCGCGGGGTTGTCCTGTTCATAATACATTGTTGGGTTGTTCCTCAGCCCAAAGGCCTTTCAATCATTCCAGCTTGGTCTTCAAAGTTTGCTTTATGATTTTATTAATGGTCTCTACTTGTCCGTTCGCCTACATATGGGTTGAGGAGGAAAAGAAATGTTTTATGCCCAAGTCTACACAAAATTTCTAAAATGCAACATTATCGAATTGTCGTCCATTATCAGTAATAAGAGCATAAGGTATGCCAAAACGACATATTATACATTTTCAGATGAAGTCCATGACTTTCTTCTTAGTGATTGTTGCTAGAGCCTCTGCCTCTACCCATTTAGTAAAGTAGTCGCCTGCTACTATAACAAATTTTGTTTACCTTCTACCTTGAGGAAATGAGTCCTATGAGGTCTATCCCCCATTGCGCAAATGGCCAAGGGCTCATGACATTTATGAGTGGCTCAGGAGGTTGCCTCAGTACTGTGGAAAAGCGTTGGCATTGGTCATATGATGGAGTGAAACTAGCACATCCTTGAACATAGTCGGTCAGTAATACCCTTGCCTAATCACTTTTTACACAAGGGATCTGACACCTAAATTATTTCCACACACCCCTTCATGACTTCTCTCATGACATACTTGGCCTTTTCGGGTGCGAGACATTTGAGAAGTGATAACAAGTAGCTTCTTTTGTATGACCGTCCATCTTTCACAAAATACTGAGCTGCTTGGTACTTCAGCCTCTGTGCTTCTGCTTTGTCAGAAGGGACTTCACCATTCATTAGGTAACTCATTAATGGGTCCATCCAAGTTTAATTATTGCCTTGGTTTAGCTCATCAATAGCCATAGCTTCCTTTCCTAATATGCTCGGCTTTTAAAGTATTTCCATTAGGTCTGTCCTGTTAGCTCGGTCTCGTATGTCATACCTAATCGGGCTAGCGAGTCCGCATTTGCATTCTGAGAGCATATGATCTGTTTGATCCCGTACTTTGGAAAAGACTTCAACAGTTCTTTTACCTTCATCAAGTAGGTCTCCATCTGTTGTTCCTTCTCTTGATATGCTTTAGCTACTTGATTCACAATCGACTAAGAATCACTGAGAATTAAAAGATTGGTTACGCCAACTTTCTCGGTAACTCTTAGTCTAGTTAGCAGCGCTTCATACTCCACTTCATTGTTGGAGGCTCGAAATGTAAACTGTAGAGCATACTCGAACTGACACACCCCACCCCAAATTACCCTAACCAACCTGGGATGTGGCATGCCGACATTTGATCCCTACTAAACTATGGAATCCAATGTTAATCTTTGCAAAATAAATCTTAGTTTTGAAAATCACAAGTGGCTAGCCAAAACTTTGTTAACACCAAATTATATAAAAATTTCGGCAGAGTTTCCCCTGAAAACTGAGTAAAACACACCTGAAAGAAATATATACACTCCAAAATTAACATGTTCAAACTCCAACCACCATTTCAGAAATTCAGCACAATCCCACGAACTTAAAAGTAGATAGACATGTGGGTTTCAAATTACAAACCAATGGAAATCCCAAAATGGTGCTAAGTTATTCAAAACGTACTAGCCACATTAGTTACAAAAGAAGCATTTGTATTTATGTACATACAAAATGGTATGCAAAATATCAAGTCCAGTGGCAGATATCGACTTCTGTAGGCTTGTTAGAAACTCAGTCGCTACCTGGAGGAAAAATTTAAGAAGAAAGAATGAGCTGATAGAGCCCAGTGAGTGGTAAGTTAATAGGAAAAAAAAATAATAACCTCTCGACATAAAACTTTTATATTAAACAGGAAAATTCAAAGTTCCATAAAACTTTATATATTACGCACAGTCTGAATACACAAGATAAGTAAAACTTCACTAAGTTTTGCAACAATAACTTTTAAAATAAAGCACAAAATAATAGACCAACAAACTCATCACCAAACTTGTACCCAAATCCATGTCATACTATGCATCGAGTAATCTCCAGATACATAACATAACAAATTTATGTCATACGTGCACGTAGAGCAATCTCTAACATCTGTAATGCCTCAGGTCCAGGATTTGGACCAGGATTCGGAATCCTGATTTGGCACCTAATGGCCCCGGCATTCCCCTGCATCCCCTGCGGCCTTGGCACACTAGCATACTATAGAAACACATTCTTATAGCATATGGGTAATAACCATGGGTACAATTCTAGTGGTTTGAAAACAATTTCTATATAATATTCATCATAAGTTCTCAAACCCCACACATTCTCAAATTGTGGTTTCATAACTTTAAGCCATAAGTCAAAGATCAACTAAAATCATGATTCAAAAATCAAGTCATTTCTAAAACTCACAAATACTTGATTTCACTTCAAATAATTGAACTTTTTGCCAATTGGCTACAATCTAGAGATTTTCATAAACTCACCTTTCATAAGCTTAATAAATTCAAATAATTAAATCATTGTAGCTAAACTTCAATAAACACAAATCTCTTCAAATTCAAATATGCTAAATCATGATTTCAATTTAGTGATCATATGTCACTTTCTTATCAAATTAGCAAATCATCAATCTTAATAATAAACAATTTGTGGAATACACATAATTTCCTCCAAATTTTCAAATAACTAAATCCTTTGCATTAATATTAATTTCAATTGATTTCAAATCTCATAAAATCTCATCAATTACTAAAATAATTGAAATACTTTATAAAATAACCACTCACAACTACTACGAACGAGGTTTGTTCGGGTTGTAAATGGTTCCAATCTCCGCTTGCCCTGAAATCATACATTGTAAACATATTACTAACCTCTTAATGCCAAAATTAAAGTGTAACAACACTAAATTATCCAAGCCTTTATATTTCTCACTAACCCAAGAATTTACCATTCTTTTCCTCATCTTACTCTTCTAATTACCAAGAAATTGAGACAATAACCCAAAATAAAGTTTCCAATAACTTCATTGTAATCCCTCTCCATAAGAAATATCATTCTTTTCATTTCTTCTTCTCCATGAATATATTCTTTGGTTTTCTTTCCCTAAAAAGTTTGCAATTTCTACATACAACTAATCCCCTTCAATCCATACTTTGATAAAACTCATGACTTTCATCAAATTTCCTTCTTTTACTCAATCATCACCATCATCTTTGTTTTCAAGCTAGTTTATGGAGTTTCCAACTAAAGGAAGAAAACCCACAAGGAAACCCACCAAAATAGGTTCTATAACTCATGAGAAACCTTAATCAAAAGTTAGAAAACTTACCAAAAGCTTCAATCCAAGGTTGTGAGATCCCTTTCTTGAATTTTCACACTCCAAAATGGCCCAAAATCAAGAAATCATCTCCTCACTTTCTTCCTCTTCCTCTCTTACGAAATAGCTTCTCCAACAAAAGCCCTCATTTTGTTTTATTAAACAATAAATAATAAAGCACATGTTTTATATAATAAATAAATATATTTATCCCACTTTCTCTTTTTCTTTTTTCTTTTTTTTTTTAATTTTCATTATTTAATTAATAAAAAAGAAACCAAATCCTTATCTTCCAACCAAAACCATAAATATCCAAATATTTACTTTCTTAATTTTCATACTTTCCTATTATATACAATTTTTTCCCAAAATGTAGAAATAGGTGTAACACGAACCTCTCCCCATCTAGTGAGACAAGAAAAAGTCTGGAGTCACATCTTTTACCATTGGATGACCTGTATACATAAGGGTCCATGGGGATTCATTGTTATCGGAGTTCAGAATTTGGAGTTCAGTTATGTTCATGTCCCTTAGCTCAACCGGTGGTGCCAGTGAAGTGAGCTCAACTATTGATAACACTAATTTATGAGTGTTATTTAGGCCTAAAAACTAAGCTTATTGTTTAGAAAGAGAGTGTCTATTTTTATAATTCATGCTATTTATAGTGAATTTAAGTAAAAACAAGCTTACCATGTGTTTGAGAGCATGATTTGTAAAAAGTAAGAAAATAGATGCAAAAAGAGGTTTTTTAGTAAGAAATAGCTAAGTTTTGTTGATTTTGTGTATAAACTGTAAATTGGCCCAAATGAGCCCAGGATGCGACAACATTTGAAGAACAAAGGCATGATTTTGGTTAAGTGCAAAGTCAAAAGAAACGCGCCCAACATGCGGCCACATCTGGACCTAATCAACAAATATTCCCCAGAATTACGGATTTGACAGATTTTCTCAAGATTCTCCATCAAAACTCCTCAAATCAAAGGATTGTGGTAGGCAACACTTTCTCACACTGACCTCAGTAGAAACCCTAGACTTTGAAGTATATAAAAGGCTACTCAAGCTTCATTTTCAAGGGAGCTCAGATTCTTAGATTATTTCAACACTATGTTGTTTTCTTTTCATCTTTACAACCGCCATACTGAGTTTTTCCTAAGTTCTGTTCAAGCCCCATTCAGACAATAACTTTGAAAGAATGAGATATAAGTACTTGTTCTCCTTGAAAAAAGTTGAATATGTTAGAAGGGAGGAACAAACTTAGGGCCTTAAGTGTTTTCATTCAAGTTTGTAGTTTTTGTAGTTGTTGTTTTACTTCTTGTCAAGAGTTATAAATTGAAGTTGTTCATTTGAATTCAAGTTTCTAAGTTGTCGTTTCAGTATTGTTCTTGATTCAAGTTGTTGTTACATCAATTCCAACTTCAAAGTGTATTCAAAGTTCATCTTTTCACTGAAGTTTAATTCTTTTCATTCAAGTTTGTCTCTTTACTTTTGCACTTTTATTTTCTTTTCCATCATGAGCTAAACTCCTTCAAGGGAATTCAATGAAGTGGATATCCTAAGAAGGAAGAAAGCCCCACCTTGTGCTTAAGCAACCTTGCTCAACACTTAGCACCGTCACTTTTATTGAGTTTAAGTTTCATTGTTAGCTTAAACTAATCACTTAGGTTAGTATACTTTGTGTGAGATTCAATACTGAAAAGGTTGGATCGATCATGCGTTTTCATAAAAGCAATCTAAGAAAATAGTCTAGAAATAGAACTTTGCTTTTTGTACCTAGACATAGGATAAGAACCTTTAGAGTCAATAAAGTTATGTTCTCTATTTACCTAAGTTAATTAGCCATAGACATATGTCTTAATTGTTTAGGCTCCTAAAAGCTCTTAGAATAGGTATTGAACTTGACTCGCGATGTTAAGTGTCGATTAGGGTAGGTTGCAGGTACATACTAGTTGCATTCTGCTCGAAACGTATAAAACTCGAAAGAGTGAGATGTGAGCTCATATGGGCAGTAATCGCCAGGTGAGCCTCGCCTAGTTGGGCAAATTGCAGGCACATGGTGGCGTATATTCCTTAGGGTTGAACCAGATTTGAATCTCCTTTCTTTCATTAGTGTTTTCTCATTTCAATTCTGTTTTATTTTACTTTCTGTTTTAAAACCCACAAAATCTTCAATTGTTTTTGGTTACCTCAGTTGCATACTTAGAGGAGATCTTTGTTGTTTAGTTGAAATTTTTGTTACATCCATTTCCTTGGGTTCGATGCTTTGAGTACTCTTCATATTACTTGAGAGACAACGTGCACTTGCACTTTATTGCATTTGCAGTCATTTGCTATGAAGTCTGCTACCACTTGGCCTTTTATGGCTGGCCATGGTCGAAACTGGATATCATGTTTGCTCAGCTCCACCGCCCATTTCATGAAC
Source organism: Trichosanthes truncata (assembly GCA_033996785.1). Taxonomy (NCBI): domain Eukaryota; kingdom Viridiplantae; phylum Streptophyta; class Magnoliopsida; order Cucurbitales; family Cucurbitaceae; genus Trichosanthes; species Trichosanthes truncata. The sequence continues at coordinate 25,388,650 of JAWPNB010000004.1, read as the reverse complement.
TTGTCTGATGCTTCGGGTTTTTGCAGTACCAGCCATAATGGAATTTTTGAACACAATCACTTTATGTGCCTGAAAGTAAGGTCGTAACCTTCGAGCTAAAGTAACCAATGCCAAAGAAAGCTTCTCTACCTAGGGGTATCTTGTTTCTTCCCCCACCATGGCCTTACTGATGTAGTATATTGGAAGTTAGTGACCGTCTTTTTCTTTGATAGGCGTCGAACTGACAGCCGTGTCTGACGCTGCTAAGTATAGGAAAAGTTCATCTCTAGGGACAGACTTGGAAAGAAGTGGCACTGAGCTAAGATAATTTTTCAAATGCTCAAAGGCCCGCTCACATTCCTCCATCCACTCGAAGCCTCCTTTTTTCTGCAATATTTTGAAAAATGGCAAGCATTTATCTGTGGCTCTACTCACGAATCGGTTAAGTACTGCAATATTTCCATTCAAGCTTTGTAGCTGCTTCAAGTTTCTTGGAGACTCCATCTCCAACATTGCTTAGATCTTGTTAGGGTTAGCCTCTATGCCACGTTGGTGGACCATGAAGCTGAGGAATTTTTTAGAGGTCACACTAAATGCACATTTGGTTGCATTCAACTTCATATGGTACTTTCTCAGAGTGTTAAAAGCCTCATCCATATCAAATTGATGTTGGTCGGTTATCTTGCTCTTCACCAACATGTCTTCTACGTACACCTCCATGTTCCTGCCAATAAGATGAGCAAACATTTTATTCACCATCCTTTGGTATGTTGCACTTGCATTCTTTAGTCCACCATAACATTGTACCAATAAAGCCCACGTCTAGTAATGAATGAGGTTTTTTTTTTCTTTCTTGATCGAGGATATGCATATGAATTTGATTATACTCTGAATATGCGTCCATGAAACTTAGCATTTCGTGGCTGGCTGTTGCATCTACGAGTTGATCAATTCTAGGAAGTGGAAAACTATCTTCGGACATGCCTTATTCAAGTCAATGAAGTCAATGCACATCATCCATTTTCCATTGGCCTTCTTCACCAACACTACGTTGGATAACCACTATGGGTAATGCACCTCTCGGATGAATTTTATTTTCAACAATTCGTCCATTTTCTCAGCTATCACCTCATTCTGAGCATGGTTGAAGGCTCGACACTTTTGGTGAATAGGTTTGAAATCCTTATCAACGTTGAGTTGATGCACCATGATCTTAGGATCTACCTAGGGCATGCCATCAGCTGACCAGGCAAACACATCAACATTGTTGATAACACACAAAATGGTGCTATTTTCAAGCTTAGGTTTAGGTTAGTATTGTGCTTTTATAGTGGACTTGGATGCTTTTATGTTGTAATTTATAGGATTCGAGCATGGAGAGCTAAATTGAGGGGTTGGAGCAATTTACAGACCAAAATGAGCTTAAAGGAGTGCTTTTAAACAAAGGACATGAAGAGAAGGGTTGTCAAAGCAAAGCAGCCCAAGAGCATAGCGTTGTGCAACGTCATACATACAGCCTTTCAACTTCAGCAGACAGTGATAACACTATAAAAGTGCTACTTTATAAACTTATTTCATGCTAGTTTAGTTACCCTCACACGTTTATTTGTCTATTTTGTAGGGATTTAGCAATTCAGAGCCGTTTGGAAGACTTTGGATGAATCGAGCTTAAAAGGAAGCCAATTGGGTCTATTTTGAGTATTATAACTGAGAAGAGATACCATCCAAGTCAAGGGAGCCGAGTACAGAGCGTCTAGACGCTGTTTTTGGCGTTAAGACACCACTGCACAACTAGATTAAGCTTAAAGAAACAAGGCTCGCTTGACGCTGCATGGAGGCTACACTTGACGCTGGCAGCGTCGAGACGCTATTTCAAGCATCTAGACGCTACCCAGATTTTTTCAGATTCATTCCTTATTTGTAAAGGCAGCGTCTCGACGCTATTCCAAGCGTCTAAACGCCGCCTTGCCTTATTTAAACAACTTGTCACTTTAGGGTTAGCTATCTATCTTTTGGCCTCTTGGCGTACACGTTTTTAGAGAGTTCTTAGACCCTTTTCCCTTTTCTCCTTAAACAATAATGGTATCAAATTCTATCACAATTAAAGTTCAAATTAGGATTTTTATTTTTACCTAAGTTCAAATTAGCCATAAAAATATAGGTTTAATCACATAGTCTTCTAAAGATGCTTTTAATTAAGATCAAATAGAAGTTGAATCCGGTTTACAGTGTAAAGTGTTAAGTAAAAATTGCAATCACATTTAGGTCGCAATTCCATTCAAAGGGGTATGAGCATGTTTGGATCCCTATCTTTTATCATTGTCATTTCCATTTTTCTTCTTTTCCACAACAACCATCCCAATTATTGTTTTACACTGGTTACCTAGATTGCATTTTGAGAACATATTTGCTTATCTTTTTTATTTTGTTACATATGTTCCTTGTGGGATCGATACTTAGAATATTTTCACTTTATTACTTGCTTGACAGTGTTCACTTGCACTAGACTGAAGCTTTTCCTAACCCAGAAAGTTTCCTACCAAAACCTACACGTTTCAGTCGATCACCCTTCAAATGACTCAATTAACACAAAATGACCATTCACACGTGTCTAACTTACTTATGCATGCTTTTGAACAATCAAAACACGTAAATACATGCAAACAACCATACTTTAAGCAAGAAATGAACTAAATTCAAGGTCAAATATAGATGATAAACATAGTTCATTAGTAGATGCTACGGCCTTTATGTTGTGGATGGTTGGTTTTCCTAGTAGGCATTGTATACAGACTTGTCTTCCACAACCAAGAATTGTACCATTGTAATCACACAGGTCACACCTTTTCCAAACATCATTGGCAGCTTAATACTCCCTTCTGGATACACCTTATTTTTGCCAAATCCAATGAGTGGGGTAGCATTGTGCTTCAAACAATCGCGTCCTAGCTTCATTGAATCATACGCTAAAGGGAAAGGACATTAGCTGAACTTCCTCCATCCACCAAGATGCGTCAAACTTTTATGTTCACTATTATCAAGGATACAACAAGGGTATCGTTGTGGGGATGGTGTAACTTTGTTGTTTCTACCTCTGTAAAACTAATAGTTTTGTTAGCCAAGGTAGTAATACATACCTCCCAATTTTTTTGCGTAATTCGCTCTTCACACGCTTTTGCCTTTCATTTTTTGCCTGACTCTCCTTTTGTAGATCTCCTGAATATTGTTCGAATTTCACATGGTGGAGGTGACTCGTCATCTCTTCAATTCTTATTGCGTCGCTTTGTGTCACCTATCGTTAGTTGCTTTCACCCACATATTCTTTTAGCTGCCATTTCTGGATGAGAGCTTCTATGGCTTCTTTCAAGTCAAAGTAGTTGGATGTCGAATGGCTGTGATCTCAGTGAAAAAGACAATACTTATCTTTGTTCCTTCTGTGCAAGCCAGCCTTCAGCTTAGCCAGTATTTCAGTACATTCTTATCACAAATCTCCATCAAGATTTGTTCAATCGGAATAATAGTGAGGGTATACCCCTCGAACTTACTAGAGTAAAGACACTTTCGGACCAACTTGTCTTGTTGATCTAGTTAGAAATGTCCATGGGGCGAGGGGGCCAGGGAATGGATTCCCCATCCCCATCCCCGCCCCCCATTTCATTCCCCGTCCTCACGAAATTCTCCATTTAATTTTGCGGGGATCGGGGCAGGGATTCCCCGCGGGGAATTCACGGGGATCGAGTTCCCCGCAGGGAATTTTTCCCCGTTCTTTTTTTTTTTTTTTTTATCTTTTTAATTTTTTTTAAATTTATTCTCAACCATAATAAAAATTATTTCTAAATGAATAATTTTCAATATAATTCTATTTAAAGAAAATGTTATAAAATTTCCTAATAAAAACAATAATATACCATAAGTAAAAATACTATAATGTCGAAATAACTTAATTTCTAAAAATTCAAATTTCAATATTACAACATAGTCTTTAATTTTTTTTATAACTAAATAGTCTTAAACTAATTCCTATTATAGTTTTTTTTTATATAAAAAATTTATATTTATAGGTAATAATTTATATATATATTATACTAATCGGGGCGGGGCGAGGTCGGGGTCGGGGTCGGGGACGGGGATGGGGACTATATTCCCCGTCCCCATCCCCGTTTAGCTAACGGGGAGGAAAATCTCCCCTCTCCCTCCCCCATTTCCTGTGTAATTGGAGATTCCCCGCCCCATTCGGGGCAGGTCCCCGCGGCTTAAATGGACATCTCTAGATCGAGTTGATCTTCACTTTTCTCTTCCTTGTCTTAGACTGGTCTTCATCTACTCGACTTCTTCCCTTTCCATGGTCTAATCGAGTATGCTTCTCCTTTCAAGCTCACCTCGAACAAAGTAATTTACATGTGCTCATATACTTGTGTGCCCTAGTAAAAAGTTCAACATAAGTTACTGGCACTTTCTTATCTAATGACCAGAGGAAATTTTCATCTTTGAGTTCAGCCATGATAGCAATAAGAGGTGCTCGGTCGGTATAGCCTTCTATCTATAAGGCCTCACTGTTAAACCGTGATCATACTCCCTTAATGTCTCATTGCTTCCTTGGTTGATAGTAAGAAGATATGTGGTTGGCTTCCTCTGATCTTGCCCTCCCAAGAATTGGGTGATGAAGGCTCATGCCAACTCTTGAATCGATGCTATAGATTTCCTCTTCAATTATCGAAACTATTTCTGGGCTAGTCCTATGAGAGTGAACGAGAATGCCCAACACTCAATTGGATCTTAGACTCCATGGAGTTCCATCCACGACTGGAACGTGTCCAAATATTCTACTGAATTTTTTGATCCATTGCAAGCTTTGTGGTAGGCAACTTGAACTTTGGTGGGACCTCCTATTATATGACTTCGTTCGTAAAAGGCGGGTCCACTTGGTCTAGGAGATTTTCCAAGTTCATCTCATGGTGTTGAGCCTTGTTTATGTCTCCTAGCTGACTCTGAATTCTTCGCAGCTCGACTGCTCAAGATTGACTTTCTGCGTCTTTGTTATCTTGCCCCTTGCACTTTTGGTTAATAAGTTCTCAAAGATTCGAGCCAAGATTTGTTTTCTCAGTCGGATCGTTTTCTCGATCCTGGGTCCATATGTGTTGTGTTTGAGACACATGGATCACACTTCTTACTTGGCTGTCCTACACTGTGTGTGTTCGTGACTGACAATCCTTGGTTCGAGACAATGACCTCTTGACGTCTGGACGAGTGGATCTCCTATCGTTCCCTCATAGTCTAGCTTTTCAACTGGACCTGGTTCCTGACACGTGACTCTCTTTGTCCCTTGACCGTTGGGCCTTTGTCTTTACCATGGTCTTAAACAAGAGGAGGTGAGTCACAAATTACAGGGGTTTGACCTTTTTTTCTTGGTCTACTTTCTCTTGGGAGATCAGTAGGGTTCTTCGATAAAGCTTCCATAATTGGATTTGGATGATTAAGAATTTCCAGAATCCATGCGATGCTATGATTCAACCCTTGGACCTTCTGTTCCAAGGCCACATACTGATTCACCATATCTTCCCCTTGAATGATAAGACGATTAGGGGGATGAAGAACATCCATCGACTAATTAGTCTCCAAATTTTGGATATTTTGTCCTCTAGTGGCCCCTCACCTTAGATGTCAATCATTGTCAAATTCATCTCCATCAATTGCCTAGTTGTTATGACTCATTTTGTTGCTCATGATTTTAGATGCTTAGTTCTCAATAGAGGGTGTTTCCACAGATGGCGCCAATTGTTGATTCAAAAATTTAACTAACTAGATCAACAGTGAATTTGTATTTATTGAGAATCGTGATGTGCCTGCAAAAATAGAATGAATGAGCATCAATGTAGTGCTAAGAAGTTAGTAATCGAGTTTGTGAGAGGGCTTAGATAATAAAAAGTATGGTATTTGTTTCATACCTTTGAATGTCGTTCTTACCATATTTTATAATTGTATATTCGTAACATATACTTGAGTTCGTCAACACTTTCCAGGAATCTTGTTGGGTTGTCGAGATGCTATAATTACAAAATGGCTATTCAATCTCTTCCATTCGAGCTCTTAACAGCGAGACCAATTGAGTGCCAACTCATTGGCTTTTTGCCAATTCTTGGCTCTCTCTCTTCCTTAAGGTCCGTTTTTTTCAAGGCTTGTGAAAGGTCTCTTAGTCAACTTTCGAGGGATCGGTTAACACTTTGGCCGACCCCTTAGACCTTTGGGGGTCGGCCTTTCTCAACTTTGATTGAACCCTTGGGCCGACCCTTCAATGGTTCAGTTGGGTTTGGCCCTATGAACTTTTGGGTTGTGGGCTAGTTTATGACTGGTCCAACCTGTTTGGTCCCTCACCGAGGTGACCCCTCTCGAATTTGCATGACCCAATCATTATTTTTGGCCTTGCTTTTGAATTCTCTCTTTAGGCTTTTGCGTTCTAGCATATCTTTAACTCAATCCTAGGATTAATTTGTACCCCTAACAATATTTATTTTTTTAAAATGGAAATGGATAATATTAGGATGGAGAAAAAATTGTATCAAGTCCCAAAACTTTAATTAACAAACATCAAGTTTCTTTCTTTCACTTATTTTTAAATTTTGGTTAGAAAGAAACTAGTGTGAACTCCAACTTGTTATAGATCAATCTGATGTGTACTTTAATTTTTTTTTAAAAAAATATATATTTAGAATACCTTCTAGCTTAAACACTTTTGAAGAAAAAAAATATTTTCAATAAAAATGTTATTATGTCTTACTTTTTTTCAAAAGTATTTTAAATAATAAATTTGTTCAGTTCCAATATATTAAAAAATGATTCTATTAATTATAAAAAATAAATTAATAGGTTGGTTTTTTCTATTTGATTTCTTAATATGGAGGATTACAATTCTTCTAGTCCAGCACAAATTTATTTAGTATTAATATCTTTTGAAAAATGTCTTGGACAAAAATTGATGTATGATAGCATACATACAATGAAATTTGATTGTGAAATTATTAAAACTAATATTTATGATAAGATGAGATATGTCAACATGAGAATAGCGAAATATTTAAAATATTAACTCCTTCCTTGAAGTTGGTGAGGTTCATATCTCTATCCTTACATTTGTTGTATTAAAGAAAATAATAAGATGAGACATACTAGAATTTTATTATAAAAGAGATTACAGATGATATATATATTCGATGAGGAAACTTATACTCATTGTAGTAAAATATTCTTTTTAAGACTACAAAACTGTGGCGGTAAGATTTCTAACATCCAATCGATAAAATTATTATTATTTTCATTTGCAAACAAAAAGGGGTTATTTTTATTTGAGAATATAACATTAAAATTATATGGGTGGAGATTCAAATCCACAACCTACAAGATTTCATTTTATCCTTATGTTACCCTTATCTTCAATCATTGATGCATTATATTGACTATATGAATGTTACTAATGTCCCAAACCATCATTTGAACTATGCTAAAGTTAACATAAAATATGTAACTAGCACATAAACAAAAGTTTTCGAACTTAAATAAGCACCAGTACTACTATAATTAAGTTTCACGCTCTCAAAAATAAGATTCTCAAAATGGTAGAATAAAACCAATGGAGGATGAGAGAATAGTCATCAATGTACTAGAACTAATGACAGAACTACGTTAGACTCGAGCATCTCAAGCCTCTTCTAACATAAAATTCTGCATCCACCGCTGAGTAGGAGAAACACCGACAAGTTACTAAGCAAATAAATAGTGTTATAAAACAAACATCATATTAAAATAAGAGAGATTAAAAGAATCAATGAATTAAACCTATATACTATACCAACACACGATATACTATTATATTCCGTAAAAAATAAAAAATAAAAAGAAATTGAGAAATCTTCTTAAAAAAAATGTTTTTTGAGAACGCTTTTCGCGGCGTGTTGATGAAGCCGACGAGGAATTGCTGGAAACTCGCATTCTTCGGCGAAGACTTTGTTTAGTTTTTCTTTCTTTATTTATTTATTTTAATTAATAAATAAGATTTTTAAAATAAAAATAAAATCTTTCCGCCGCAGAGTGTCAGCGCGGAGTAGATTTTGGTTTTTGGGGAAATTGAAAAATAAAAGCACAGATATTTTTTGTACACGTCATACTACACGTGGCATAATTTTATTGATGGAAAAAAGAAAAAGAAAGTTGAATTTGGGCGGTAGCAATATTTTTTCCAACCGCTTTTGGCACGCGCGAAAAGTAACTTCACATGCTTTCCACGATTCCACGTGAAAACTATTTTCTTACTTCAATTTTTTTTTAATTAAAAAAAAAATTGAAGTGAATTTGGAAATTCAAACGGTTAATTATAATTTGATTAGTATCTCATTTTAAGGACTGAAAGTTCGAATCACTCATTTATTTCTTTTTAGCCATAATTATGAAAATATACTTTTTGGCCATAATTTATGAATACGTACTATCTCCTATCTTATGATAGAAAATGTATTGTTTGTTAAATTATAATTTTAGCCTTTAAAGTTTACACAAATTTTTAAAGCTTGATTTATAATGTAGGTTTTAATAAATTTTATATTCATATTCATCTGTTTGAACCCACATCCTCTTGCTTGAGAGATGAGATATTCTTAAAAAAAAACATTGTATTTAGATTTTGTTAAAACTAGAAGGGCTAAAATAGAATTTTTTAGAACCAAATTAAAAATGAAGGTATGCTTTTAAAATATGTAGCTATTATATAGGTGAAATATGGTAAGCATGGTCAAGATCAAGTGGAACTCGACCTCATATATACTCAAACCTTCAAAACAATTATGTCCACTTTGGATAAGGATAACCCTTCAACCCTTTAAGAATGTCCCTCTGGCTCTCGACCACTTGAGAAATTTTGAGGGAGCGTTTGGAATATCGTTTTGGAATCAAAGTCCTTGAAATTAGAACCCTAAGGGGTTTGTTCTGGAGTGTTTGAAACTCTGAAAATCAGAAAACAGTATTTTAGGTGCAGTGCTCTAAAGCCTGAGAGTCAGAAACAAGTGTTTGGAGTGCACTATTCAAAATCAGGGGATTATGTTTTAAATCCATTGGATTTTGAACACAGTGGCCCAAACAACGTTTTGGGTTTGGATTACAAACCATCCAAATCCAACACAGTGCTTCAAATGCCCTCTGAATGTCCAATTTTCATTCTAACATTTGACATCAAGTTAGTCTCAGGGCACTGTTAATCACCTTCCACACTTGACGAACCTCTTGTAGAGAAAGTCAAGCAACCAATTTTCTATAAAAACTCTCACTTGCATTTCAATATCTCTTTGATTTCACTACAACCTTTTATTTGATGTTGTCTAAATAAATCAAATTATCTATTTTTAAAATAATTAATCTCTTAATAATTTTGATTACAATCATGATTAATTAACTTCAAAATAAAAATTGTAATAGCACTCCAATCATTAAACTTTAATTACGTCATCAACATTTGAAGGTAAAATTCACATCTCTTAATGAAAATTCAAATTATTGAGGACCTTGTAATTTATCTCATACATAATTTTGAATCAATTTTAATGGATTTTATAGCTGCTCATTTAAATGGAATAATATCATATTATATAAAGATGTAATTGGAAAATGCTCCAATGATGTCCAATTACATGGGAAAGTTTCCCAAAAAAATAGTGCTTGACAATATCGATTATTGGATGTTAGACTTGGAAAATGAAAAATGAGATCTTTCTTCATTGACTATTACAATGGACCATAGTAATAATAATAGTTATTATTATTATTATTATGAATTGATGTGACAATGGTGGATTAAACCAAACATTTTTAGAATGGAAAGAAAAACAAACTTTCATGGGTTGAAAATTTTGAGCCGATTAGTCTAAATGTATATTCTTTGACGATAATAGTATACGAAGATAACAACTTAAGAGTCTCGACATGATATGAAAAATAATTATCGAAACAATTTTTATTTTTCATTTTCAAATCTATTAGTAAAAATTATGATTAGATGATACGTAAATTGAAATCGCTAATAATAAATTCATAATTTTGAAAAGAAAAACAATTTTAATGGTTCAGAACATGCCTTCTGGAACACACTAAAAAACCAAAAGAGAGCAAAATTGTAAAAAATAAAATCTAAATATCTCTTTGTTAAATTTTGGCTGAATTATAATTCTCATATCTAAACTTTCAAGGTTGTCTTTAAAAAGTTTTTAATAGGTCATTGAACCTTTAATTTTGTATTTAATAGGTTTCTACTGTTAAACTTTGTTGTTTAACACTTGTACTACCAAATGTCTAAACTTATTCAAGATTATCACGATACGTAATCTTTAAACAATACAATCCGTGTGTGCTACATAAATGTTAAAGAAGTAAAGTCAACGTAGGGACTTACTAGTCACAAAATTGAAAGTTTAGGAATTTATTAAAAAAATTTATGAGACACCATTTTAAAAGTTTACCAATCAATTTCGCAATTTAACTTTAAATTTTTCTTCAAAAAACAAAAGATTGCTTTGAAAACAATTCCCCAAAAAAGTAATATATTCAAAGTAAAATGGAATAGAATTGAGTTAGTGGGTGGGAATGGAAATTTGTTGTCCAAAGTGGGGTTGAATTCATACATACTAATGAGATTCAAAGCAAAAAGTGGGGAGGAAAGAGAGTAGTAATGTATGGTACTATGAAGAAAAAGAGCATTGATTTATTTGGATCTCTCATCATAGGAAGCTTTGGATTTAATTTTTTTTCTTCAAAAAGCCAAAAAGGTTTCCCAATATCCCTTCCAAGGCTTTGAATTTCTTTTCCTTTCCCAACCATTTCCCCCAATCACAAACACCCACTTGGATTTTCTACCAAATTACAAAATCAAATAAAGAATTTGACTTCTCAATTAGAGTAAAAAGCCAAAATGACTCTCTCTCTAAAATACTTTTACATTTCTACAATACAAACTCAATCTTAAAAAACCCAAATCTTGTTTATCTAAAATGGAAACTACAAAATATCAAATATCAAATATCAAAGTTAAACCAGTCGTTTTTTTTTTCCACAAAATTGATTTATAATACTGAAGTGTTTAGAATTGAGGTTGATTTTATGAGTTTTGTCTTTTGTGGTAAAAAAAAATCTATTAGCACTAGCGATTTGCATTACATGTCAAGAATCTTTACGCACAAAAAATATATATATATCTTTTTCGATGCAATAACGTGTTGAAGATAAAAGACAAATGATGAGAAATACCAAAGTCAAATAGATGTTTTGTTTTTGGCTTTATTGGATGAAATCAACATTCTTTCCCCTTTGTCTCCCTTACCCTTTCTCTCTCTCTAACTAGTTTTAACCTCTCTCTCTTCTTTCTCTCTCTAACTTATTTTTGCTTTTATGATATGATTGCTTCTTGCTAATGGGTGTGGAAAGAGCTCCCCATTTGCTTTTGTCACACTAGCCAGCCATTGCTTTTTTCTTTTAGGAAAGGAATATTGATTGCAAATTGGGCCCCATTTTGGGTCCAATCCAATGGGCCCAAATATGTCTTGGCCACCACTCCATTCATTTCATTTCATTCCCTTCAAATCAATGTTTGTTTGTGTAAAATTATAAAGAATGCTGACGTGGCAGATTTCTAGGAGTTGGGGGAGTTGTTCAAAGTGCCTATTTTGACCTCCCCCCACTAATCAGTCTCGCAATAATTTCATTTTTCAAACTCATCTTCCTTTAATCTTTTTTTAGTTTTATTTTTATATCTTTCTTTAATGACATCTTGGCTCTTAATTAATGGATTTTGTTCTCTCAAAAGTTGTGCCTTTTTTTTTTTCCATAAACTTTAAAGTTGTGGAATTGTTTAGGCTCCGTTTGATAACCATTTGGTTTTTGGTTTTTGATTTTTGAAAATTAAGCTTGTTTTCTCCCAATTTCTCTACAATGGTTTTCATCTCCCTTAAGGAAGTATTTAAATTCTTAGCCAAATTCTAAAAACAAAAACAAGTTTTTGAAAACTATTTTTTTTAGTTTTCAAAACATAGCTTGGTTTTTGAAAACATAGGCAAAAAGTATATGACAAAACAAGTAAAACCATAGGTGGGAGTAGTTTTTAATTTTTGAAAATTGTGATTACTTCTCATAATATATTTACAATATTTTTCATCTTTTTTAATAAAATATTTAAAAGTGTTTGGCTGGTTTTGGAATCCAAATGCAAAACGGTACTTGGGCCAATGTGTTCAAAATCTATGATTTTTGAAACACAACACGATGGTTTTGAACAGTACAACCTAGTGGTTTTGAATAGTGTAATTGAATGGTTTTCCCTTCCAACAAGCGGATTTGCTCCATTTTCTCATGGGATAACGAAAAAAATGATCATATTTAAATGTGCGTTTTGAAAAAAGACCATAGAATTTTTTTTTGAAAAAATGGCCAAAGGATTTTCTAAATTTTTTAAATGACACAAATACCCCTTAACAAAATTTGTATCCTAGATACTAAAATTATCCTATAATTACATTCAATCTAAAATTCAAATCAAAACAATTCAATTCTTCACAAATCCTTAAATCAAGAAATCGTTGGTCAATAAAAAATCAAAATTACATCATAATTAAAAAAAAAAACAATCTAAATTGAAAATCACATCACATTTACCTAAAAAAAAATTTTAAATGCCCATAACAAAATATCTAACTGAAATACATTATATCCAATCTAAAATTCAAATCAAAACAAAGAAAATTCTTCATAAACATAATAATTAAAAATCTATCTAAGTTGAAAATCACATAACATTTAACATAAAAGATTTAAAAAAATGTCACTAACAAAATATCTAATCAAAATACATTATATCCAATCTAAAATTCAAATCAAAACAAATCAAATTCTCCCAAATACCTTAAAACAAAAAATTTCAAAAAAAAAAAAAAACATTACAATTAAAATTCTATCTAATTGAAGGATAATTTGATACATATTCTTAAATTTCATAAATACCAAATTATTTAAATACGAAATTTCACCCTACAAAGTTCTAAATGAATTTATAGAAACTTATAATACATAAACACAAAGTAATATACAATCGATCGAAGATGCCGAGAATAAATTGAGATGAATAGATTAATAAAGAGATTCATCGTGAATAATATACAAAATTATCCAAAAAAACATACATAATATTTGAAATACAAATAGATTTGGAGGAATCTGGCTCGAAACCTCCAATTCGTTTAAGAAGCTGTAATCACTTAAGATGAAGCAACGATTTGATTTTGAGGTCCTGATGCTTTCTAAATCAAACCCAAACAATGAGCAAAAACCTAACTCCAATTCCATTGCTAGAATTTTGCCATCTCACAAATTATAACAAATCCATCATATTGATTTAGAGAAATTATCGCTTTGATTACAAAATCCAAAAAGAATCAATGAATCATAATGAAAGGTAAAAGACTGTACTGTACAATTCTCGAAGCTGCAAGCAACGAAAGACTCAAATCAAATCAATTTCCCTTTTCTCATTCTTATACTAATTGAAAGTTCCATTCAAAAGTCCTTAAAAAAATGACCCAACTTACACAAAGGGTTCTACAACTATTAAGATATCCACTAGAAAATAAGGAAAGGAAAAAAAAGAGAACAAAGTAGCAAACGAAAAAGAAAAAACAAAAACTGCACAACCATGGGTTCAAAACACTGCACTCCAAACACAACTTTCTTATTCTCAGGCTTTCAAACACTGTTTTCTTATTCCCAGGCTTTAGAACACTGCACCTCAAATATTGTTTTTTGATTCTGTAACGACCCGACTTTTCCTATTAGACTTTCTAGGGACGTTACTACATGCATGCCGAAGAAATTTTAAAATCTTTGGTAAAAGACAGAAAGAATGAAACTTTTTGCTAAACAACCAAAAATCTTTATGCTCGGGATCCCTTTAAAAATCATTTCAAAACATAATATGAATTATAATGTTCAATCAGTTGAAATAGTTTCACAACACATTGTTTACTAAACAAAATATGTTTTAACTAACACACTATCTAAATGCGGAAGTCATGACCTTCAAAGTCACCCATGACCCTCTCAGCAAACTGCCTTGTTAATCGTCTATGATATGTCTTTGTATTTGCCTGAAAAGAAAAACATTTTTGAAAAGGGTGAGTATTTTACAATACTCAGTAAGTGACCTCACTACCGGGTCAGGATATGCATACACACACATAATGAGTTTTCGAAAACATTTTCTTTCTTTCCTTTGGTGGGACCTAAATTCCTTTCATAGCAGAAACGTTTCTCTTTCAACTTTTCTCTTCGGCTTAATGTGGACAATTAACCCAACCTCACCTTTCCTTTTCATTTAACCTTTTCAGGTTCCTTTTCATTTAACCTTTTCAGGTTCCTTTTCATATAGCCTCGTAAGGCTCCTTTTCATATAGATGTACATCAATAATGTTAGGGGGTAATTGCCACAGCCTTCAAAATCATTTTTATCATGAAAACATAATGTATGCATGAGGTCCCAAAGCATTTTCAATTTTTCATTTCATGATGCAACATAAAACAAAGTTCTCATGTCATTCATCATATCATAAATCATATAACATGCATCACACTCATAAGAACATACATGTGAGAATTATTTTTCATACATAGCATTTCAAAATTCATCAACAATCATAACTAAAACATTTATGAAAATCCTTTTATTTCAAAAGTAAATTCTTTTTTTTTTTTTAATTCAGTTCCCGACTTGCATTTAAGCATACCGACATAAAGTCCCTTACCTTGGCCAATAATCAAGAAAGAATCCTCAAATCACCCAAAATTTTACTGCCTTGAACCTCGATCAAACGATTTGGAGCCTAAATTAAACCATCCCTAAGGTTAGAAACAATTCATAAAATCCCTAATTAAGTCCCAAAATTCCTTCCACCAACTAAAGTTCCAAAATTTAGAATAAATGCCTTAACATTTAACTAAATCTCAAATTGGTGGTTAAACTAAATTCAAAACACAAGGTTCTTGATTAAATTGAACTCTCAAATTTAATCTATCAAAAATCCAAAACTTCCAAGGATTTGCTTGATTTCAAAGTGAGAATTTGACCTCAATTCCAACCCCAAAACAGAATCGAACTTTGCCGAATGGATGACGATTTGATTCAATTTTGCCGAACCGACCTCTACGTACGATGGGTATTCTAGAATTGATCCCGAAAATCAATGGGTCAACCTCTAATTTACTAAAACAGTGCCCAAAATCAAATTCCATTATGAAAAACCATGAGAAATCAACACGAGTAAGCTTACCCACGCGGACACAAGGTCGAGACGTGGTTGTTCAGTACTGAAAATCGCCGGAAAACGACCCAAAAACAGAGCAATCCGTTGGGTACCCGGATCTGCAGCACGGCGGTGCGCGAGCGGATGGCGGCGATCTGGCGTGGACGGTGATCGGCGATGCGCGACGGGGAGCGGCGACTTCAGCGTGTGGGATGGCGGTGGTCGCGCGACTGCTCGGTTCGTGCGGCGTGGGCGTTCGGGTCTGTTCGCGAATCCGGCGTTCGGGGCGGCGGTTGCGTGCGGCGGCGAGCGGTTCGTGGCTGGCGGTGCTCGGGCGGTCGGAGGTGGTGGTGAGAGCTGCTGGAAAAACTTCTTCCTTGCTTCAATGGTGGTTTTCGAAAATCAAAGAGGAAGGAGAAGAGATTTGGAGAAGATGGTGGCTTGGAGGCTTGGCTTCAAGGCTTGAGTCTGACCTAGGGCTGCGTGCCTTTTAAAATAATAGAGAGGGGAATTAGTGGGCTTGGCTTCTCTTGGGCTTGGTTTGGCTAAAAGTCATATAAATAACCAATATACCCCAAACATCAATTAAATCCCTTTTTCCTTCTTTCTTCCCATTTTGCCCTCAAATTCTCTAATTTCAAAATTGTAAATCCTAAGAATTAAACACCAATACACCTTAAACATAAAATTGGCCTTTCAATTAAATTAAATCAAAAATTTAGTGCCTTAATTAATACCTGCAAGTGCCGGTCGTTACAGATTCCTAAGCTTTCAAACTCTTCAGAACAAACTCCCTAGGGTTTCGAATCCAAGGGTTCTGATTTCGAAACAGTGGGCCAAACGCCCCTTTGAATCCTAGCCAAATTCCAAACTAAAAAAAAGGTTTCTAAACTGTTTTTTTTTAGTTTTCAAAACTTGGTTTGAATTTTCAAAACATTTATAAAAAGTAGGCAACAAAACAAAGAAACTCACTGGTAGAACTTAGAAGTAGTATTTATAAGCTTAAATTTAAAAAACAAACAACCAAATAGTTATCAAACGAATAACTTTTGATGCTGTATTTAATATCACTGAATTTTAAAAGTGATTAATAGAGTCTTACACTTTTAATTTTATATCGTATAGTTCCCTAAACTTTTAAGTGTCAATAACTCTCAGCTTTTAATTTTGTGGTAATATATCTATAAATTTAAAATAATGTTGAATATGTCAATGACCTATTAGACAAAATTGAAAGCTTAGAAACTTATTAGATGCATTTAAAGTTCAGAGGCTAAATGCACGATTTAAACAAAAAAGATCTTGATTTCTAATCTACATATATAAACTACTAATATAAAATGAATTAATAAACTTAGAGTCTAAGTCTGTACGATTTTATTTTTTATTTCACTAAATAGGTCTCATACTAATAGAAATCTTGTCTCCATTTATATATATTTTCCATTTCTAGCCAATATGAAACTATGTCCACATCTTCTTTATTATAACATCATTATTTCATAAAAAAAATAAATAGACATAATAATTTGTTTATTGTACTAAATGTAGCCTTTTTTTTTTTGACACGACTGAATGTAGCTTTGTTACTAGTTCAACAATGATAAAAATTGATGAGATATGACAAGACATATAAACTAGAATGTTAATTTTTTTTACTCTACACATTGTAGTATGTACCCTTCAAACCTTACTAGTTTCTCATTTTTCCTTTTTCGTACCCTTTTAATGAATTTAGCTCTCAACCCATTTTCATACTAATCTAATCCTTTGCCTAAACAGAACATCTCATAATCTTTCCTTATATGTGCCCTTTAACATCCATAGTTGTAGTAGAATTATGCCAATTTTTTTGTATTGAAAATTGGACCATACATAAGTCTTTTTCTCCTTCCCAATCTGACTTGCACCCATTTGAATGAATTAAGGCTCGCCTTAATATGACAAAAAAAAAAAAAAAAACATAACATAGTTGTATGAGTTGAAACTTGTCTAACAATGCTTAAGTCATAAGACACCTTCAAAATTTGTCCAAAAGATAAGCTCCACTTTGACCTAGGCTAGCCTCTCAATCATCTAAGAATATACCTCATATGGTCCTTCTACGACAAAATATATCCTACCTTCGGTTAGCCAAAAGAGAATAATATGCCAATCTCATCTTCAATGAATATTGTCCAATGCGAGGATCGATTACCACTTCTCGAGAGTTGTGCATGCTAGACAAATGTGCAACTAAGACAATGAGTCCATCAACCAAAGACCCCTATAAAAGGAGCAATCTTCTCCTTTGTGGTTAAATTCATTCATTCAAAACTCAAAGTTGAATATTTATGAGTCCTAGTTTTCCATTTATTTTTTCAATATTCTATTGATTTTACACATCTCATTCCAATTTGATTATTGAAGTGTCTTAGGTTGGCATCATATATGGGTAGATTTTTGACATCTACAATAGTCATCCTCACTATTTTGGTCAACATCCTCCACCTAACCCACCATATATACCTTCTATATCACTAACCACTTCTTTTGACATGTAATGTAATAGTTGATTATGCTGTTGAATCCACCAATCTAAGCTTCACTCTTGAGTTTGGTTCATTGATTTGAAAGTCTTTACCAACAAGAATTGGTAAATTTTGTTTTTAAAAAAAAACAAGGCTCAATATTTTGCACCTAGTTACTTATTTTCTTATTTGAATCTAGAAATTAAACCTTTTACCCTCATTTTATTTTGATGTTTATCTATGAACTTTCTAAATTGATCTTGATAGAGTTAAGGCTTGGATATCCAATTATCTATTTGACTTAATCTTTCCAATCATACAAAGTGTAATTATATCATCAATTAAGAGCAAACCCAAGTTTACTTTAATTTCAACCCCTCCTCTTCAATGGTCAAGTTTAACTTTAGTAAACCATAACCTTGTTGATATCTGTTGACTTATAAAATAATGCATTTTTACCCTACACTCTTGTAGATCCATAGAGATGTCAAACTCTCATACTTGAGAAAATTCACATTTTAGAGTCTTTATTGCAAAACTAGAACTTCCATAAATGTTGCTCTTTATTTCACTCTAAATCCCTATTTGTTTCACCTTAAAAGCAGGTTTAAATTACTCCAACACCTCCTCATCTCTCTAGCAAAACCAAACACATAATAATTAAGAAACAAGGATATCAGTTAAAAAAGAAAAAAAAAAATTATGATTTTTTTGGTGACATCACGACTCTATTCAAAATCACATTGGTATGATTTCATTTATTCAAAGTTGCATTGATACGATTTCATTTATTTAAATTATAATCAATTAATGCAAGTAACTGTCTAGTGTAACTTTTGATCTAGCACAAAGATCATATGAACACTATAATTAAGACTATTTTTTGCTTCTTGAGTAACACTAATATAGAGATAAAATTATACAGCTAATGTTATTTATTAGATTTAAATGAGTCCAACTTTAGATCAAAATGTGATGGCTGAAACCAAGATTAAAAAGATTCCATTACCAATAAATCTTGTTAGATCAAGCATATGGTTTTAGTTGGGAGAGGAAAGGATTGGTTTGTTTTGGCCAATAGCTATGAAGGAATAATAGGAAAGGCTTTGTCAATGATGATGATATATGCATGTTAGCATTCACTATGAATCCAAATCATTACATATTCTTTTTAACTTTTGGTTTCCTCCTTTTCAAGAAAGGGGGAGCTATGTGTCCATTATGAGTTTTGGGACCTCAATGCCCTGTTTCATCTATAACCATTAACTTCTAGAATGATGAAAAGTTTTGGATACATCTAATCTATATATTAATCTATCAATTGAATTTTAATCTCCCAAGTTTTAACATTCAAACCATATTGGTTTCTGAAACTCATCTCCTTAAGGCTCACAAGTCTGAAATTAATTTGTATGCAAAATTTAAACAAAAGTTACTCAGCCCTATTGGATGGATAAAGAATTATACTACTAAGTTTTTATTTTAAAAAGGTAAGCTCATACACTCTTTCAAACCAAAAATAGACTTTCAGAAACCACTCTCTCTTAGGCCTCTTTATTACAATTTTGTTCCTAATTTTCTGTTTTTGAAAATTTTGTATGAATTCTTAGCGAGAAAAAAAAAGTTCTAAAAATTGCTTTACTTAGTTTTAAAAGTTTGACTTAGATTTTGAAAATATTTTTTAAAAAGTAAATAGCAAATCAAAGAAACAAATATGTGAAAAATAGTGTTTATAAGTTTAATTTTTAAAAACAGAAAACTAAAAACAAAATAGTTATGAAACGAGATTAGAAAGATTAGAAACAATGAATTAAGTAACTAAGCATAATTCTCAAAAACAAAAATGTTATCACACTCTTAATTACAGGTTGCTGTACAAATTATAAGCACTCATCCCTTTATATTTCTTCAGACACTAGAAATCCTACTGAAGTATTTATGCATTTTCACCAATCAGACACTTACCTGAACAGAGAATCCAACCTAGTTTAATTTTTGCAAGGCATATAATTGGACATTTTACTCTATTGAGAATCCATCAGTTACTTTTAGTCTTCATCCTTGAAAAATTGCTCATGAATTTGAGGAAGATGAACAATCTCTCCTCCTTAAAATACTGCATTTCACCACCTGAATTAAGAAATATCATTCGTTTCCGAGCAAAAATCTCAACTCAGAATTTCGGCAACCATATCATTCCATGCCTCTCGAAGGGCCCTTCAGAAGGGAGCCACATCATGAACATCTTTAGAATCACTGTTCAGACAAGATCAGCAAATATATATATGCATGAAAATATAGGAAAGCATAAATTGGAAATGAGGGTCCCAAGCGATGGGCGAGGTGGTTTACCAGAGACTCTGGGTGACAACCTTAATATGTCCATGCATCCTAGGGCTCATTGAGCCGATCTTGGGATGCAAAGATGGCATGCAAATCAGAATAGAATTCTTGGAGAAGATAGGACAACATGCCCAAAGATACTAATATATAAGTACATAAGTTGACACAGTTGCTGATGAATGGCATTGCTGCAGGGATGCTGATACTAACTTTTCCACCTCTCAACAACTCAAGTTTGAACAAAACAGGGCAAAAAAGATGAAAAGAGAAAAGGTTGACACTCAAAATAAGATGCGGACAAGATGAGATAACCTAACTTTACTGCAAAACCATACGACAATCTCCTATGTGGTCTTCTAAATACCTCATCAAATTTTGAGTTGTTCGAGGTTCTCTAATGTCTTAGTTTCTTGCTGACTGTTCACCACTGTGGTTGTAGCTTGTTCTACTTCAGCAGGTGATTTAGTAGGCGGTGAGGGTGAGGAAGGAGCAGGAGGGCTTTCTTTTGGAGCAGCTGGAGCTGGAGAATCTTCTTTTTGGACTACAGGAGAATTTTCCTTGCGTACTGGGGGAGCAGCAAAAACAGGTATTGCTTGCCTAATAGAAACGGGTGGGGCGATACGTACGGGTGGGACTCGAATTACTTGCTGTGGAGGCAGCTTCGATGGTTGCGGTAGAGGCGGGGCAGAATACACAGGCATTGCTGTTCTAATTGTCACTGGTGGGGCAATACCATGGCAAGATGTCCTAAACTGCTGAACGGGAATATAAGAAAGAGCAGCTCCGACACTGAACTTCTGGGGGCGGGTTCCAGAGCCTTCTAATGCAGGAGTTTGGGATTGTGGAATGGGGATTTTATTTGCTGAAAATGGCGCTCTGCTTCGAGGAGCTGCCTTTTGGCAAATTAAGGGAAGAATTTTTGATGTTGGAGCAGGGGGACGTTGGGGACTAGTTGGCCTTGGACTTTGAATTTGAAGTTTTTTGGGGAATGGTATTGTTGCATTTGGATTTGACATGGCCATTTTTTCTTTTTGGCGATAATTCAACAAGGCTCGAGCTATAGTGATCTGCTCCAGCTCATCATTGTTTTCTGGTTCTGATGACGAGCTTGCTGATTCTTTAGCCACTAGCCAAAATTAAAACAAAATGTTATCTCAACACCAGAATATAAAATAAGTACGCATCATGATAAGGTAAACAATTTTCTTAGAATAAAACTATGGCAATTTTGAATTATAACAACGTGTGTTCGCAATTGATATTATCTATTAAGAGGCAATTCCATGGTGTGTGCTTTTACTCTCTTCTCAAAATCTTAAGAGTCATGTTTTCAGACTCGCATCAGAAAACTGATGGAGGCAAAATATTTAATTTTTAAGCATGGCAGAAGCACATCAAGCATGGGATATTTAGCTTCATAGGAAATAATGGCTCTATAATAAAGAACTTTTCCATAAACATGTTGCAGAGGAACCGTTTGAATACTAATCTCCATGTTCCAGCAGATATTAATATCATATACGGGTTGCATACATTAACTTGCAGATGTCTATTCTCTCTTTGCGCTGGGTAATAGTTATATAAGGTAAACATTAAAAAAAGCACTCACATTGTTTTAAAGCTGACCAAGCTGCCATTGCAGCATTCTTCTCTGCCTGTTTTTTGTTCTTGGCTGGTTCTCCAGTAAATGTTATTCCAGCCAATTCTACTATCCCTGTAAAAACAGGTAGGTGACCAAGGCCTGATCTGAACGTTGTATATTGTGGCAATGGGGCTCCAACTCTTTGGGCAATTTCCTGCAAGAGGTTCTTGTAAACCCCTGTCTCATCCTGATCATAGATGATTATAGTAAGTAATTAAACTAAGAATTGGCGAAGGCAGCTCATGCTAGATATTATCAGTATCTTTAATTCTTATCAAGAACATTTAAGAGACTGAAGAACAATACCAAAATAGAAGAGTTCATAAATACTATGCCCAAGAGGATTAGTAGATTTCATATCTTTCTTTCTAATAATCCAATGATACAATCTTGTATGTAATTTACATTTTAGTACATAGTACAAGGAATAAACTAAGAAGGAAATATTACTCAGTTATTTTTTTTAAGAAACCAAGCGAAAACTATTGGTATGGATACATGTCATGCTATCAATTATTCTTAACGTACTTCATATTCTCAACAGTGTTTAAATCTAGAAATACTTTTAGACTTCTAACAATAATTTCATTTGAGAGACCTGGTGCCCAGAAAACTATTTTATTATCGTTAATAATACCTTTAAATTGAAGAAATTTGTAACTTAAGTTTGTAATGAGAAAACTGCAGATTCCATTTCATCAATTTCTATGGTGCAACAAGTTTTCTCACTCTTTAATAAAGAGAGCAGTGCAGATACCATCTGACTTGAGGTAATCTGAACTTGAAGCTCATCTACATCAGAATTTGATTTGTAATGATCTCCAATGTTTAAAACTGAATTCTATTTACTTCTAAAAGGTTTAATTATTTCATAACTTTTTCGAAACTACTTTTTCTTTTTGAACAGGAAACGAAACTTTTCAAAACTACTTCTGCGGCGCTGTATACGAATAATAAGCTATCTAAGCTCCAATTCTTCCATTCTAGATCATTAATCTATTGCTTCACATCTAAATGCTATAAAATGGAAGTGTTTTTCATCAGTCTATACCAACCGCTTAACCAATAGAGCTCTATTTCATGGCCACGTCTTTCCAGATTAAAATTCAAAGTTACAATTGGAAGTTTACAGGAGTGAAATAGTTTAAGAACACGGTTGCTAATAGTTATATCAAAGATCAGATACATTCTCCAATTATGAAGGACATCTTTATTTCTTATTGAAAGAAATAAAGACGTCTTTCATAATTTAATAACTTTAAACCAATTAAACTTTATTAAATGAGTTATTATTACCAGCCAAAAAAGAGAGATAGAGATAGAATAAAAAAAAAAAGAAAGGTGATGAGCAATAAATTACTCACCCTAAGAAACATCAATTAACCAGGCTGTGCGCCTCAGCGACGAACAGAAACAAAAATATTTGATATTTTTAGCAACTATCGCAAACAAATCCTCATTTAACTGAAATCACTAAGGCGATACAATAGAACCTAAAGCTCCATATGCAAACAATTTCATTGATTAAATGAAATGATACAAAAAGAGAACCCATCCCCATATCAGGACATTCATCTTATTGGAACACAACTATGTTCAAGGAAAAGTATCCCCCAAATCGAATGAAAACTTCTCATCTCCCTATTCAAACACCAAGATAAATAAAAGTTTTTAAAACACAACAAAGTTGACAGAGACACATGCACGCATTTTCTCGAACGGCGAAAGGGGAGAAATAAAATTTAATAAACAACAAAGAAGAAAAGTTTAGTCAAACAATTCCTACTGAAACTCGGGGAGAAATTATTGCATAAAATTATTGAAACCCAAGTTTTAAAGCCTCAAGACTTTTATGAACAGAGATAATGGCAACGTCCTCCTAATTTCTAATTGGTTCTACTTGAATCATCTCTATCTGAAATTCAGCCTCTAACAAGTTTTATCACAACTGGTGCTGGATTCCTGGTCCCTGCCGTTCCTACGATACCCATCTGGTCATTTATGAGATCGGAGAAATAAAATGGGCCAAAGTTGGGAGCTACCGAAAACACAATTGGACGACCGACAAACCCATTAATGAGCAAATTAATTACACCAACTTGCCCGAGAAGACTACGCCCGACAGCTGGCTCCGAGATAATAAGGTAAACAAAACTAGATACCTCTTCTCATGGAACGGACCCTCAAAGAGGCGTCACGAGTTCACACTTTTCGTTCAAAGATGACCCTAAACCGTAGGCCTAGTCAGAGAATTCCGGCCGATCAGAGAGATCACAAGTCTGTCTCATAACTTAGGCGAAAAACCCCAACCTAATCCATGGCACATCCATCATTTCAACCCCAGATAGCAGAAAAACCATCTCTCTTAGATCTTAGTCAACCCACCGACCGAGATATTCGCAGATTAAGTACTCCAGCTGAGGTGCGAAGGCACGATCGCTAACAAGATGCACCGATTGTGCAATTTGTCTATAACTTACGCTTCTTACCCGCACAAACCGGAAATGATAACAAGAAACTTAAGAAGAGGAGAACAAGAACAAAATGCTCAACGAACACTCACGTAACAACAACCTAAAACAACTAACTAATTTCCCCAACTCGCAGTAGCAAATTCTACCGTAAACAGTAACATCGATTCGTCACAAGAAAAAACAACCAAGAAATGAAGATCGAGTAGAGAAGCAAGCCGGACACAAGAACAAAAACCAAACAAACAACCGTATAAAAAGGACTCACCAGGATCCTAGCCGCAAGCGAATGAGGGGGACCACGGTTAGAGAGGGCGTTTAAGGCGACCTCAGCGGCGGAGTGCTCGGCCTGGCGGAGAGTAGAGCAGTACTGAGGGCATTCAAAGATCTCGCCATTGAAGTTAACAGTAGCTTTGAACCTCGGCGCATGGTCTGGTCCTTCCCTAATGCAGGTATACGAGGGAAGATTGAAGCAACTCCTCTGCGCCAGCTCTTGAAGCTGGTTCTTGTACATTTCTGCTCCGATTCGGTCTCAGCTCCGCCTCACTCCTCCTTCCCCTCAGTTCACAAATTAACCTCCTCCTCCTCCTCCTCCTCCCTCCTCCGTTAGGGCTTTTCACAGAAACCAAAAACCCTAGGCCAGATCCGATCCGCCGTAATCTAGCAGAAAAATCAAAACTACAGAAGAAGAATCTCACCGTCGTCGGTGACTGAGATGAAAATCCGGCGAGATCAAAAAGGTTTTTAGGGGTTTTTTCCCCTTTTACTTTCAGAGAGAGAGAAGAGAGAGAAAGAAGAGAGAGAGAGCCCTGAGGCTGGTTTGTGAGAGAGAAAAGGGAAGAGAGAGAAAGGAAAATTTTTCTTACTGAAAAATAAATAAATTTCAATTTATTTAATTAAAAAAATTAATTATTTCTACTTTTTATTTTTTTTGTTTTGTCTTATTTAGAATAATATTATATTGTGGAAATTTTTATTATTTAATGCTTTTTTTTTGGGAGTCAACTGGAACGTTAAGGCTGCATTTGCCATTCGATTTGATGAATTATTTTAGATTTTTTATTTGTTATTAGTAATTAATTTGTGACTAAAATAAATAAATATATTTTGAAAAAAATCTGTGATGGGCTTTTTTATTGTGCAGTCACTGACACTGTACACATAGACATAATAGAGACAATGGGATTATTAAAACAGAGTAAAATTACCTTCTTTTTTTTTTTGAAAGAGAGTAAAATTATGTTTTTCATTTATGTATTTTGACCCATTATTTTATTCTCTCTTGTTTGTGAAATGACAAAATTGTCCTTCACTTCTTTTTCTTTTTTTTTTTGGCTAAATTATAAAAAATACCCCTGAACTTTGCACTTTGTTTCAAAAATACCCTTGAACTTTCAAAAAAAGTTCAAAAATACTCTTACCGTTAGTTTTGGATGGAAACTGTTAGTACTTTGTTTCAAAAATACCCCTGAACTTTGTATTTTGTTTCAAAAATACCCCTAAACTTTCAAAAGTATCATTAATACCCTTAAACTTTTAAAAAAAGTTCAAAAATACCCTTACCGTTAATATATTGATAGAAATCATAAGTACTTTATTTTAAAAATACCTTTGAACTTTCACATTAATACCCTTAACCTTAAAAAAAGTTTTAAAAAAATGTTCTTACCATTAGTCTATGGACGAAAACTGTTTATCTACACCTAATTACCTCTCTCTTCTATTTCTTCTTTCTCCTGATTTGCTTTAATCTATGACTTAATACTTGTCTATTTTTCCTTTTTTTTTTCAATACACTCTTCTCTTTTCTTCCATTTTTCTCTAAAACTTTTCTCATTTCTCCTATATTCTTAAATATTAGTTAACAGGAAGAGCTATCTCTCATTTCTAAGCATGCTCAAACATAAATATAAAAAATTTCAACATCCAAACAGTCAATGTCTTTGAAGTTACTTTGAGTTGGAAAGAACTCAAAGTAATGCACATATGTTTTATTTCTTTTCCCTCCCACTAGATGTCCTCAAAATCATGACCCAAATTCTCAACATGTGTCTCTCTTTGTGTATTAAACCCACACATACTAACACAAATTACTAACATACAATTTTGTTAAAGCATTAAAGTCCTAAGTTTGAGGTTCCATTATTCTCCTTCTTCTTGCTATATATCTTGATTGAAGGGGGTAGTTTTAAAGATTGAAAAATGGAAGAAGAGAGAAAATGGTATTGAAAAAGAAAGGGAAAAACAAGAGGAAAAATAGAGAAGTGTTAGGCCATAGATTGAAGCAAATCAAGGGAGAGAAAAAATTGAAGAGAGAGGGAATGAGGAGTAGATAAATGTTTTTCGTCTATATACTAACGGTAAGAGTATTTTTTAACATTTTTTTAAGGTTAAGGGTATTAATACAATTTTTGAAAATTCATGAGCATTTTAAAACGAGGTACTTAACAATTTTTGTTAATATACTGGGTATTTTTGACATTTTAAAAAAAAAATTAAGGGTATTTTTGAACTTTTTTTAAAAGTTTAAGGGTATTAATAAAACTTTTAAAAGTTTAGGGGTATTTTTGAAACAAAGTACAAAGTTCATGGGTATTTTTGAAACAAAGTACTAACGGTTTCCATCCAAAACTAACGGTGAGGGTATTTTTGAACTTTTTTTTAAAGTTCAGGGGTATTTTTGAAACAAAGTGCAAAGTTCAGGGGTATTTTTTATAATTTAGCCTTTTTTTTTTTTGAGAAGTCCTTCACTTCTGATATAACGTCTGTTTTGTTATTTTGCTAATAAATATTTACTTTAGAGGAATGGTTTGAAAATTGTTTTCTATTTTTGAGATTCAATAGTTTTGTATAAAAATGTTTGAATAATTGCTTTTTAGAACAAAATTACGTTATGATGTACACAATAATATTAAGTTTTATGAGTCATTCAAATAGCCTCTCAATATTAATTCATCAATAAATAATAAGTTGTATGACGTAAAAAATTTCTAAACATCTTTTTTTTTTTTTTTTTTTTTGCAATGTAACGAGTCTAAGATGATTTGGATTTAGATTTGATTTAGTACTTTGTGTATAGCTCCAATATTCTCATAAATTATCTTCTATGACTTGAACATGTCACATAACGTTTTAAGCTGTTTTCGAGATTGAAGACAAAAAATATTCCTAAAAAGTCACACATATTATATAAATTGCTCAAAGTAGAGCATATATAATCATGGATTTCCAACGAAAGGATTATAAAAAAGAAAGTCATACCTTGTTGGTATAGACAGTCCCTATAAATTCTTTTAAGCTTTTCTTAACAGCTATGATATTCTATATTTTCGTTGTCTTAAATTCTCCTCATTCTTCTTATCTTATGTTACTTTATTCATTGCATTTCTTTGCCTAGCACACATGCTTCTTTGTCCATCATTTCTCTAATGCATTATCATCAATACTTTTTAAATGTTTGAGAATTAGGGATGGAATGCCAAAAAGTATTTGAACTGTCAATAAGATAATGTTGACAGTAGGATTATGAATACCAATAATCATGATTTATAAGCATATATTGATTTTTTTTTATTTAGTTTGAATCTTGCTTTCTATCTCTAGGTAAGTGATTTTGTTTTTGAATGTTTGATTGTATTATTTGAATTAGGTTTATTTTTCTATTCAAATGATGTGACTCTTTTGTCTAGAGTAGTCTTCTACTTATATTTTATTAGTATAAATAAGTTATTAAGTTTTATATTTATATAAACCAAGAATTTCATAAAACTGTGTGTGACCGTTTTTTAAGAGTTTGTTTGGAATATCTTTTAGTTTAAACACTTTTTTAAAAAGAAAAAAATAGTTTAAATAACTTTTCTTTTGTTGTTGTTGTATATTCAAAAGTGATTATACTATTACAAATATGTTTTTTTTTCTTACTATATATTTTAGAGATTTTCGGTTAATCACTTTAAATTATTTTTTTGATAATCCATTGTGTTTCTTTAAAAGTAGATTTGAAATTAGTCCAATTTTTTAAAAGTGCTTTTTATTTATTAATATTAAAAAAATATTTTTGATCATTTAAAATCTATAATATATAATATATTAAAAAGTAAGAGTTTCTGAAAAATATTTTTAGACTAAAATGCCCTTCTAAATTTTAGTTAATTACATTAATCAAATCATCCTAATCTGATTTGATAATTTGAAACAAAATGAATATCTGATTTAATTTCAAATTGATAAATTTATCAATAGTCTTAATTTGATAAGCAATTTGATTCAAAATCAAATCAAATTTGCTTCTATAAAATTGTATCCAATTATCATAGACAATTCTTGTACTCAATTCTTCAACTACATTTTTTTTATTTAGTTCTTATAGTTTTTTTTTTTTTTTTAAAACTAGAGTTCTTATAGTTCTTATTTAGTTTTTATAGTTCTTTTTTTTTTAAAACTGAAGTTCTTATATATATATATATATATATTTTTTGAAACTGGAGTTCTTATTAGTTCTTATAGTTTTTTTTAAACTAAAGTTCTTATATATATTGAAAATGGAGTTCTTATTATTCTTATTAGTTCATAATTATAATTCTTAAGCTATTGAGTTGCAATAGCTCAAAAATATGAACTGGCTGGCTGGATGCTAATTCGATTTCCCTTTTTTT
This sequence comes from Trichosanthes truncata, assembly GCA_033996785.1. Taxonomy (NCBI): domain Eukaryota; kingdom Viridiplantae; phylum Streptophyta; class Magnoliopsida; order Cucurbitales; family Cucurbitaceae; genus Trichosanthes; species Trichosanthes truncata. Next base: position 25,359,733 of record JAWPNB010000004.1, on the reverse strand, counting down.
TTTTTGCTATAATTACGTCTTTGTATATATACATATATACAATTTTTCACGTATTCAAATTATTCTAACTTCTTTTGCATTCAATTATCTATTTTTTTTCATATGAGGTTTTAATTTTTAGTAATAAATATTTTTTTCAAGTCTAAAAGTAGTCATCACCAATTTTTCATCAGGGTCATCTTCAATTTTTCGTCAGATCATGTATCTTTCCACCTTTTTTTTTATTCGATTTTTTTTAGAACTCTGTCTCTTTTTCAAATTAAGTTTTGACTTTTTGACATCATATTGCTACATTTTTCTCTTTATTTTTTTTCTAACATTTTCCGATTTTTTTTCCAGAATTATATCTCTTTTTCAAATTAAGTTTTTAGCTTAGAAAAAAAATCAAGTACCTCCAATTGATTACATCTTTGTGTATCCAATTATTTTAGTTAAAAAATTTTAAAAATATATATATCTATAATATAATAATAATAATATTATTATTATTATTAGTAACATCTATAATCTATAATTCTATAATATATTAAAAAACAAGGGTTTTTGAAAAACATTTTTAGATCACAATACCCTTTTAAATTTTAGTTAATTAGTTAACTACATTAATCAAATCATCCAAATTTGATGTAATAATTTGACTCAAAATGAATATCTGATTTAATTTCAAATCAGATTACTTTAATCAAATCATCCTAATCCAAATAAAACTATTCAAATCATCCGAATCCGATTTGATAATTTGATTCAAAATGAATATTTAATTTAATTTCAAATTGATTAATTTGAATCAATATCTATAATCTATAATATATTAAAAAACAAGAGTTTCTGAAAGACATTTTTAGACCAAAACAAGAGTTTCTGAAAAAAAAAATTAGAACAAAATATTTCTTTAAATTTTACTTAATTACATCAATCAAATCATCATAATCCGATTTAATCTTAAATTTGATTAAGACATAATTTGAATTAATTTTTTTTTCTTTCATGCTTTTTTATTCAAAATTAAAAAATAATTTAAATGAATTGCTATTCTTAATTTGATATTTGATAGCATATCTAATTGAATTGAATTAATTATTTTTTCTTTCACGTTTTTTTATTCATAAATAATTTGAATCAATTATTACTCATTTTATCAGATATCTAATTATAATTAGAATTAATTTTTTTCTTTCACGTTTTTTTTTATTATTAAAAATCTAAAAATAATTTGAATTAATTGTTATTCTTAATTTGATATTTGATAGCATATCTAATTGGATTGAATTAGGTATTTTTTTTCTTTCACATTTTTTTATTCAAAAATAATTTGAATCAATTCCTACTCATTAGATAGGATATCTAATTTGATTGAATTATTTATTTTTCTTTCACGTCTTTTTATTAAAAATAATTTTAATCAATTCATATCCTACTCTTTCCATGAGATATCTAATTTAATTGAATTAACTATTTTTTTCTTTCACGTTTTTTTTATTCAAAATTCGAAAAGAATTTGAATTAATTTTTATTCTTAATTTGATAAGATATCTAATTTGATTCAAAATCAAATCAAATTAGAATTTGAATCTAAATTTCTTCTATAAATTTCACATGTCCTCCAAATTTTTTGCCAGATCTAAAGTAGTCATCTCCTCCAATTTTTCATCATGTTATGTTGTTGATGTTCTTTTTTCCAAATCTAAAATATCTCTCACTCTCTCATTAGGTACCTTTTTTTTTATATAAATTTAAATTAACCCACGTTTTTCATTTTCTTTCATTTTTTTTACACAAAATTAGGTTAGTTGATACCACTCATGTTGTGTTGTTGATGTTCTTTTATCTAGATCTAAAATATTCATTGTTGGAATAGAAATTTTGGCTAATCAGAAATTGTCACGTCATTACCCAACATTGATGACGAAATTATATTTAATAAGGAATTAATTAAATTGGCAAAAATCCCTAAATTAAATTATGACGAATCCCAATATACAATTGGGTTATGTGACATTTGGGCTAATTTTAGACGAAAGTCCAAAGGGCTAGGCCCTAAAGTCAGTCAGGCTCAGTCCAAAGGTTAAGCCCAAAGTCAATTACGCCCAGTCCAAAGCTAGGCCTAAAGTCAACCAAGCTCAATTCGACTGACAAGCCCAAGCCCACTTGGAGGCCTTTAGGAACTCTATAAATAGAGAGCTCCCTCCTCCATTTCAGGAGTTCAGAAATGGAAACTTTCAAGAGAACTTAGAGAGAATTCAGAAACAAAGATCAGAAGACTCCCTAAACTCTTAAAGTTCAAACACTCTATGAACTAGAGCCTTGAAGACTAAAAGACTTTGAAGATCAAGAACAAGCTACAAAGGCCTCGAAATAAATCCACATTCGAGAACAAAGTTGCAAAAGCCCTTGAAACAAATCCACATTAGAGAACAAGTTGCAAAGCCCTCGAGACAAATCCACATTCGAGAACAAGCTACAAAACCTTCGAGACAAATGTATATTTGAGAGGAAGAATTAGAGGAACAAATTAGAGATTGTACTCCACTACATTCAAATTAATACAAATATAAATTTATTTACATGTGTCTCATTTCTTTCTATTTTGAAATTATGTGTGAACAAATTGGCACACCCAGTGGGATCCTCTCTACCTCTCATCTCTTTCTTTCATCTCAACATACAAGTGAAGTAATGTCAAGTTTGGCGTCACCCTCGTTCCAAAGATTGGCGTTCTACTCATTGCAGGTTCGTCATTCTGCCTTCAAGTTTGGCATTCTACCTCCAAGTTCGACATTTCACTTCCTCTCCAAGTTTTGAGGTTTCATTGTCACTTCATCTCAAGTCAAGAGCCTTCGCCCCTCGTTGCTTGCTCCTTCCTAAGTCAGAAAGGATCGTCGTCGCTTCGTTGTCAAGTTTGGAGGCTTTGTCGTCTATTCTTCTCGAAGTTCGAAGGTTTTTTCGTCGCTTTTTCTCCAAGTTCGAAGGCTTTGTCGTCTCTTCTTCTCCAAGTTCGAAGGCTTCGTTGTCCTTTCTTCTCCAAGTTCAAAGGCTTTATTGTCGCTTCATCTCAAAGTTCAAACGCTTCATCGTCGCTTATTCTCCAAGTTTGAAGGTTGCATTGTCGCACTGTCGTGTCCAAGTTCGAAGGTTGCGCCGTCTCCGAGTTCGAAGGTTGCGTTGTTGCCTCGCCTCCAAGTTCAAAGGCTTCATTGTTGCTTCTTCTCCAAGTTCGAAGACTTTGTTGTCGCTTCTTCTCCAAGTTCAAAGGCTTCGTCGTCGCTTCTTCTCCAAGTTTGAAGGTTGCGCCATCGCACTTCTGTGTCCAAGTTCGAAGGTTGAGTCGTCGCTTCGTCTCCAAGTTCTAAGGTTGCGCCGTTGCCTCACCTCAAAGTTCAAAGGCTTCATCGTCGCTTCTTCTCCAAGTTTGAAGGCTTCATTGTCGCTTCTTCTCTAAGTTCAAAGGTTTCATCATCATTTCTTCTCCAAGTCTAAAGACTGTGCTATCGCCCTGCCGTGTCCAACTTCGAAGGTTACGCCATCTCCTCGTCTCCAAGTTTAAAAGCTTTGTTGTTGCTCCGCCTTCTTTAAGTTCGAGGATTTTTGTCGCTTCATCTTCAAGTTAAAGGGGTTCACCGTCGCTTCATCGTCAAGACTGAAGGCTTTGTACCTCTCCATCGTAAAGCAAGGATGAACTCCTATCTTGGACTACAAGGAAGAGAGCACCATCCCTGGTCACGATGAACTCCTAGGATGAATTGTAGGGAGACAAAAGGTTAGGAGTTGGTCACCCGTATACTTGCTTTACAAACTTCACTGGGGGCATCCCAATAAAAAAAAAAAAAAATTCACAAAATGGATTAAATCTTTATTTACTTGGATGGTGGATAAAGGTTATTTTGAGAAATAGAGAGATAAAGTTTCCTGAAAAAATTAATTAAGGAAAAATTTAACAAAAAAATTTACAAAAAAAAAATGCAAAAAAAAGTTGAAAAAATAAATGCAAAAAGAAAAGGGCGAAGCTAACAAAAGGAGGGTCATCCTTAACTCCACCTGAGTCAGGAATTGAGTCAGGATCTAGTCACCTCCAAAGTTGGAACGAATCCAAGGGCAAAGTTAACAAAAGGAGGACCATCCTTAACTCCACCCAAGTTAGGTATTGAGTAAGGATTTGGTCACCTCCAAAGTTGGAACGAATCCAAGGGTGAAGCAGGACCACGATAAAACAAAGTGGAAGGTTGACCATCCTTAGCCAAACCTAGGAGTTTGGTCACTTTCAAAGTTGAAGCAGCGAGGACGTTGAAGCAGTTGTGAAGGTGAGTCATCCTTAGCCTAAGCTAGGAGTTTGGTTACCTCTAGTGTTGAAGTTGCAGTCATGAAAGTGAGCCAACCTTAGCCCTTCAAAGTTGAAGAAGACATCTTAGCTACAAATCAAGAATAACAACAAGGGCATGTATATTACATTAAAAAAAATTACCTATATGTTTACCTTTTTTGTGGATCATGATATTCTCTTCTACAGTAAAAATATTTGCAAATCTTGCAAATGTACAAAAAAAAGTTGAAAAAAATTAAAGTGAAAAAAATAAAATAAAGGGAAAAACCAAAAAAAAAATGAAAAGAAAAGGAAAAACAAAAAAAATCTAAAAAAAAAAAGTGTGTTTGCCATACACACTAGAAAAAAATCAAATTTTGAGACTTGCTCATTCTCCATTCCTCAGTGTGAAGCTTCACTCACTCTTTGTTAATGTGAATTGATGGAAGACTCATCTCCTCTATTTATAGTGGAGGAAAAGATAAAATTACATCTAATTTGAATTCAAAGATAAGGCCAAGAAGATCAAATCAAAACCAATACCAATTTGAATCCAAAGATCATACATGATTCAAATTTTGTGATATTAAAGTTTGAATTTTGGGATGAGTTGACTACAAACTCAAATTTAAGTTCTATTCCAAAATCCAAACCGCAATTGAGCAGAATTTCGTCTCAAATTAAAATTTGGCATATCTTATCTCAAATTAAAAATTGATTGCAAGCCAAATTAAAATTCTTTTCCAAATCTAAAGTTGAAATTTGGTAGAATTTTATGTCAAAATGAAAAGTTTGGGCATAATCCAAATTTTATCCCAAATCAAAATTAGATAAAATTAATTCTATCGAAATCAGAATCATGGTAGAATTTCAATTTTATTTCAAAAAAATCAAAATTTGGGCATAATTCAAATTTTATCCCAAATCAAAATTATATACAATTAATTCTATCAAAGTCAAAATCATGATAGAGTTTTAATTTTATCTCACAAAGCAAATTTTGGGCATAATCAAAATTTTATCCCAAGTCAAAATTAGATAAAATTAATTCTATTGAAATCAAAATCATGTTAGAATTTCAATTTTATCTCAAAAAAATCAAAATTTGGGCATAATCCAAATTTTATCTCAAATCAAAATTAGATAAAATTAATTCTATCGAAATCGAAACCATGGTAGAATTTCAATTCTATCTAAAAAATATCAAAATTTGGGCATAATCCAAATTTTATCCCAAATCAAAATTAGATAAAATTAATTCTATCAAAATCAAAATCATGGTAGAATTTCAATTTTATCTCAAAAAAAAAAAATCAAAATTTGGGCATAATCCAAATTTTATCCCAAATCAAAATTAGATAAAATTAATTCTATCGAAATCAAAATCATGGTAGAATTTCAATTTTATCTCAAAAAAATCAAAATTTGGGTATAATCTAAATTTTAGCCAAAATCAAAATTAGATAAAATTAATTCTATCGAAATCAAAATCATGGTAGAATTTCAATTTTATCTCAAAAAAATCAAAATTTGGGCATAATTCAAATTTTATCCCAAATAAAAATTAGATAAAATTAATTCTATCGAAGTCAAAATCATGGTAGAGTTTCAATTTTATCTCAAAAAAGAAAAATTTGGACATAATCCAAATTTTATCTCAAATCAAAGATTAGATAAAATTAATTCTATTGAAGTCAAAATCATGGTAGAATTTCAATTTTATCTCTCAAATCAAAATTTGGGCATAATCCAAATTTCCTCAAATCAAGATTTGGTTAAGATCCAAATTCAAATTTTACTCCAAATTCAAAGTAAGTAAAATTTGAATTATTGTAACGACCCTATAGGCTCAACACGCTACCTAAGAGTCATTACTAAGTCACGTCGCTATATTATCGAAAATTTCGACAACATAACTGCGTAACTACGCGAAAACCAAAAATTAGACCCTTACCTGATAAGACATAGAAAAACACACTTCTAAGATTTTCAAACAACCTCCTAGCATCCAACAAACTTCTCAATATGATGCTAGGGTTCAAACAGCAGAAAGCCCAATACACGTGCACGATTTACAAAGAAAGGTTAAAAGACTTTGAAACATTCTCCTAAACATTCAAAAACACGACATGAGTTCTATATACATCCAGAAACATAAAAGAAGCGGAATAGCGATCGGTCGGCTCCCATGACTCGAGTAGCTGATCTCCGGTCACGCGCTAGGGCCGATCTTAGCCTTACCTGAAAACATTTTAAAAAGGAAAAGGGTGAGTATTAACGAATAATACTCAGTAAGTCAATCATAGTTTCAAAGTAAGAGTTTCAATCACATGCAACATGTCATTTTAAATCATAAAACCATTGTAAACCATCGCTTTAGTAGGGGACCAAAAATTCATTTTATAAACCATGTACTTTTCCTCGTGGCTCTCGTGAACGATTAAATTCTCCCGAGGGCCTCGTGAACAGTCCGAAGACAGTTTTTCCATCAAATAGAGTCCTCCCTAACTCTGAGAGTTGAGCTCGAAAGCTAACATACATCGTGGAGTCCGAAGACTCAGCCCAAAGGCTACCATCGTGGAGTCCGAAGACTCAAGCCCGAAGGCTACCATCGTGGAGTCCGAAGACTCAAGCCCGTCGGCTACCATCGTGGGGGCACTCTCGAACCCCGGGAGCATAGAGAGTCCGAAGACTCGGGTTCCCTCAAAACCCACATAAAACTTTTGGGAGAATTATCGTCACGGCCTTACATAAATCTTTTCATGAGCACACAACACATGCATGAGGTCCCATTCGTTTTAGAACATAGTTATGAATGCATGATTCAAGGCAATCGCATTTCAAAGACATACATATCATTTCCATTCTTTTTAACATGAAAACATAAATTTCAAAGTAAATATAGAGCTAGCTTTAGGTTTCGAAAACTTCTTTCGTTGTGAGATCCCTTACCTTAAATCTTTACTTACTAAAATACCCTTTCTCCACTAGTAATGAGCTTCTCGAGTTCCCACTCCAAGTACAATCCAAGGTCCTCGACAAATCACCTAAAAAGTTTCCTAAACGTGTCTTAAACCATCCGAATTACGCTAAAACACATTCTAACATCAATAACTCGACGAAACGGACCAAATGGCAAATTTTACCCAACTCCGGCGAACGGCGGAGCGTGACCGGAGCACGGCGGCGCGTGGGGCTTCCAAACGGCGCGTGGACTTCGAATCTAGACGGATCCAGCCCCTTTCCGGTCGGATCTACTCGCAAACCGACGATTTCCTGTAATAAACGAACTCCGGCGAGGCAGAAACCGCAACACCGGCGCGTTCAAGGACTCCGGCGAAGCTGCGGCGGTTGGAGTGAGGTTCACGAGCTGCAGAACCGTCGAGGAGGCGTCCGGCAAGGCAAAGACCGCGTCTTGGGAGCTTACGCGGCGGTGATGCGGCAGATCCGGCGAGGAGCTGCGTGGGTCTTCGTGCGAGCGGATCTGGGCAGTCGGAGAGAGGCTCCGGCGAGCTGCGGCTGGAGGCTGAACGGACACGAACGAAGGAGCAGACGGCGGCGCCTGGTCGGAGAGGAAGAAGAAGAAGAAAAAATCGGCGGTGAGGGTGTTCGGCCGAGAGAGAGAGAGAGAGAGAGAGAGAGAGAGAGAGAAAACATTCGGGCGGAAGAAGAAGGAAAAGAAAAAAAAATAATAAAAATAAATAAAAATAATAATAAATAATAAAAAAAATAATAAAATAATATTATAAAATCAAAAAATATCTTCTTCTCTATAAATGACCAAAATGCCCTTTCCTTTTCCAAAAATCACCAAATTACCCTCAAAATAATTAAATTCATAATAAAACTTTACCAAAACAACATTTTAAACTTACCCCAAAGAGTCTCGGGTGTTACAATTATATTCAAAGCCAAAATTGGGACATAATCTAAATTTTATCCCAAATCAAAAAAATAGATAAAATTAGTTCTATTGAAGTCAAAATCACGGTATCATTTCAATTTTATCTCTCAAATCAAAATTTGGGCATAATCCAAATTTCCTCAAATCAAGATTTGGTTAAGATCCAAATTCAAATTTTACTCCAAATTCAAAGCAAGTAAAATTTGAATTCTATTCATAGCCAAAATTTGGGCATAATTCAAATTTTATCCCAAATCAAAATTGGAGTAAATATCAAATTTTATTCCAAGTTCATACAAAAAAAGTTGGATAGAACTCCATATCCTATTCCAATTTCAAGTAAAATTTTTTGGTAGAATTTTAACCAAGCCCCAAGTCCATAATTTGAATTAAGGTAGAACATAAATTCTACTAAGTTCAAATCAAAATTTTATGTCAGATAAGAAAATCAAAATATGGACCCAAATTCATATTCTGATAAATTGGCATAAAAAGTTGTAAAAAAAAATCAAAATTATGAATCAAATTCTATATTTTGATTATATTGACACATCAAATGGAGTCCAAATTAGGAGCAAACATCTTAAGTTTTAATTCCAAATTATCTTTTTCGAGATTCACTTACACATACTAGTGCATAAATCTCAAAAAGGGGGCATTTGTTGGAAATTTGGGCCAATTAGAAATTGTCAGGTCATTACCCAACATTGATGACGAAATTATATTTAATTAGGGATTAATTAAATTGGCAAGGATCCCTAAATTAAATTATGGCGAATCCCAATATACAATTGGGTTATGTGAAATTTGGGCTAATTTTAGACGAAAGTCCAAAGGGCTAGGCCCTAAAGTCAGCCAAGCCCAGTCCAAAGGTTAAGCCCAAAGTCAACTAGGCCCAGTCCAAATGCTAGGCCTAAAGTCAACTAGGCCCAGTTCGACTGATAAGCCCAAGCCCATATGAGGCCTTTAGGAACTCTATAAATAGAGAGCTCCCTCCTCCATTTCAAAGGTTCAGAAGTGGAAACTCTCCAAAGAACTTAGAGGGAATTCATAAACAAAGATCAGAAGACTCCCAAAATTCTTGAAGATCAAACATTCTTTGAACCAGAGCCTTGAAGACTATAAGACTTTGAAGATCGAGAACAAGCTGCAAAGCCCTCAAAATAAATCCACATTCAAGAACAAAGTTGCAAAGCCCTCAAAATAAATCCACATTTGAGAACAAAGCTACAAAAGCCCTCGAAACAAATTCACATTCGAAAATAAGCTGCGAAGCCCTTGAGACAAATCCATATTCAAGAACAAGCTACAAAGCCTTTGAGACAAATGTATATTTGAGAGGAAGAATCATATGAACAATGTACTCCACTACATTCAAATTAATACAAATGTAAATTTATTTACATGTGTCTCATTTCTTTCTATTTTGAAATTACGTGTGAACATTCATCTCCTGCAATTTTTGACGAGGTATCTCTCACACTCTCATTAGGTATCTTTCTTTTTTTATAAATTTAAATTAGCCCACGTTTTTTTTCGTTTTCTTTCATGTATTTTTTACACAAAATTATGTTAGTTGATACCACTCATGTTGTGTTGTTGATGCTTCTTTTTTCTAGATCTAAAATATCCATCTCATCTAATTTTTAATAAGGTATCTCTTTTTTTTTTTTTTAAATTTAAATTTCGTTAGCCTACATTTTTTCTTTAACATATTCTTTTACTCATCGTTTTAATTTATTTATAACTAAATTATTATTTTGAGTTTTGAATTAGGGGTTAGTTTATTTTTGTGTTTGATTTTTAAAATATTACTTTTAATTTTAAAATTTTAGCAATAATGTAAATACTTTAATTTTATAAGATACTCTTTTAATTTTAAGAGGATGTTTATTAATTTTAACAAGTTTCTTGCTTTCTTAAAAAAATATTTCAAAAAGAAAAAAAATCACAACTATATTGAATCACATTTCTTTTTTTTATGTTTTACATAGCTCATTGGTCCTCACTTTATGTAGTGCAAAATCACAATTTGACCAAAGACATTGTCTATAAAGAAGTTTTGACTTTGTAAACCAATTTGTTTAAAATGTATATTTGTATTATTTAGAATAATTATTGTTACTACATTTGCTATGATATGTCACATATATATGCGTGTGTATTTTTTAATTAATTCTCTATCAATAATTGTATGCCAAATTCAAATAAAAAATAATCGTGATAAAATTGCATTAACAAGTATTGCATAAATTAAATAAAATATATTATTACAAAAAGTATATATTGTATTATAAATAATAATAATAATAATAATAATAATAATAATAATAATAATAATTAAAAAAACTTAATAAAAAATATATTATATTAAAATTTTGTTATATTATATGAAAAATTATATTATAATAGAAGTAATATAATATAATATAATAGAAATATTATATTATATTTAAATTAGTCACATTAAAAAATATAAAATCATAATAGAAATAGAAAAAAACAAAACTAATATAAGAATGCATAAAAAAACAATTAGTTAAATTCATTATTATTTCAATTTAATTCATACTATTTTGATTACACGTGCAATGCACGTGGTAAAAAAACTAGTATATTAAAAGGTTAGTTTATGAAAAACATTTTTAGACTAAAATGTCCCTTTAAATTTTAGTTAATTACATCAGTCAAATTATCCTAATCTGATTTAATTTCAAATCCACAACGATAACAAAGATAATTTAATTAAAAAATAATTTTAATTAATTCTAATCATATTTGATCATTAGACTCAAAATAAATATCTAATTTAATTTTAAATTGATGAGTTTGAATCAATAATCTTAATTTGATAAGCAGTTTGGTTCTATAAATTGCATCAAATTTCATACAATAATTTTTTCACACGCAATCTTTAGATATTATCTTTTTTAATTTCAAAACAAAAAACTACTAAAACATATAATTTTCTTCAAATTGATATTCAAATATTTCCTTTTTCAAATTGAAGATATAATTTGATAAAATGCAATTATTCTCAAATCCAATTAGGATTTGAATCTAATTTTCTATATATAGGGCTAATTCCCATTGGTTTGCATAACACACCTCATCCAACTTTTTAGTTTCTTCAATTTCGACTTCTCCAATCTTTCGTTTCTCCAATTTTCCGTATCTGCAATTTTCAGTTTCTCCAACCTTCCATTTCTCCAATTTTTCCTTTTAGGTATCTTATTTTTTCTTTTAATTTTGATCTTGATTTCGTTAATTTGTTTGCATCTCCCAAACACTCTTCTAATTCTAATTTGTTTCCATCTCCATACACACACTTCTCAACCTTCCACATTGAATGTCTTCTTCTTTTTTTTTTTTTTTTGATATTTTGATTTCAGTATTTTGTTTGCATCTATGTAATACATTTCTAAATTTGTTTGCATCTTCATAATACATTTTTTCTCCAATTTCTTAACTCAATTGAAAACCTTTGATATTCCATTCTTATAAAAAATGTATGATTGCGCTTTTAATTCACTTTGTTTTAAATTTACTTCTAACTTATACCTTTAGTTATATTGAACAATTTACAACAAAAAAGAAGACATTCAATGTTTAATTTAAATAAAAATTTGTCTCTTAATATATATATTTTTAAAGTTATCTATTAATATATATTTATTCTTTTTTCATTATACATATAGTACGCAATAACTATAAAGTAATTACACGATTTTATGTAGAATAACTATACGACCAAATGATTTTGTTTGTAGTTCAAATGGACTTTCACTCAAATTTGTTGTTCCATATTCACACTTGCCATTGCATGTAATTATTTTTTAGTAATATTACAACAATTTATACCAAAAACAAATCTATAATATGTCTTATAGTCTTATATGGCTTTTTTTAGAAGTTTTGTGTGGCTTATTTTATTTCTATTTATATTTTAACTCAAATTAAGAACAGTTTGTAGACAAAGTTCAAATATTTTAGGTTTGTGTGAATTTTCTTACTTCAATTTTTTTTTTTATATAATTGTATTACGTGGATTCAATTAAATTCAAACTTATATTAATGATTGAGTTGATTTAGTTCACATTTTTTGTATTAAAAAATAAAAAATGTTTAAATTTTATTATTATTAAAAAACTATTATTTCAATATTTTTTTCAAGATGATATTTCAATAACTTATTTTAAGATAGTGAAAGTCTTCAAACTTTTATTCTCTTGAGTCTTAATCACTATCCGATTTTTTAAGAGTAACATTTCAATAACTTATTTAGAAATAAAAATTAAAATAACTTAATAAATTTTATTCTATTAAGATTATGTTATATTATATGAAAAATTATATTATAATATGAAATACATAATATAAATATTATATTATATTAAAATTAGTAAGATTATAAAATATATTCATTTTACTTCATAATATGTAGATTACACATGCAATGCACGTGGTAAAAAACTAGTCATTTAAAAAGTTATGCTAAACAACCTTTAAATTATTAATTTCTTCAAATGCTTATAGAAGAATTGGTTTTGTTTAAGAAACATTTTTTTTTCAAAAGTTATTCCAAACACACTATAATTTGCTCTCAATTTTCCTTTATCGAACTTCACATTAAAATCGAGAAATCAAATATATGGAATAGAGAAAAAAAAAGTTGTGTTGAGTTGAGCCCAATTTGCAAACATGTCTCCTAACACCATATCAAAAGATGCAACCACTTTGAAACTAGTGGAGACAAAAAGTGAAGAGATCAACGGTGCAATGGCATCTTTGGGTTGAAATGTTCAAATTTTGGTATTATTTAATGCACTAGTTCCATTAATAAACATAGGTTAAAATATAATTGGGTTGATGTACTTTGCAACATATTTTATTCCAATCCTTGATACTATCTTAATTTTCATTGTTAGTTTGGAGTTATTCACATTGTGCTCTATTTTAAATGGAGGTTATTGTTATTGTTGTTATTTTTATTCAAGTCAAATAAAAATGAGCTTCAAACTAATAGTAGAAGTGATAGCAAAGCCTAGAGAGACGAATTATAACACCCATCTATTTCAGGTATTTATTAATTCTCAATTTTGGAGCCAAGTTTGAATAAAAATCCTCACCTAAGTGATTCTATGTCCAATGCTGACTGCAAAACCTTGCTTCAATAATCTAAACATACACACAACAAGGTTCCAAAAGTTAGCGTTTAATTTTCAGCATTTAATCAAGGGTTCAAATGGATTTAAACGAACTTTAAACACCGAAACTTACCGATGATAGTCACCAAACACTTGCTGGTTTTGACTCTAAAAAGGTCCAATTTCGCAAAGTGGAGATTTATCGATTAAGGGTATTCTAAAATTAAGCTCCAAGGTTTATGGATTAACTTCCAAAAAAAAATCAAAATGAAACTCACTGGGATAAGCCTCACGTAACATCGGCACAAGATATGGCTGAAAACGAGCCGACCCGACATCACACGGTTGCTGCAACTCATAGATCTAAAGCCAAAACGGAAAAAAAATGCTCCTGCTTGAAACTGGACTGCACCCATGCCGTAGGGATGTCGGTCACGCTCGCGAGACCTGCAGGAAGCCGGAGACGAGGGAAAATGACCACCCACGCTGCCGTTGCTCAAACCCGCCATCCTCGACAACCTGCACGAAGGAGAGGAACACTCATCGCTCATTGCCGCTGCTGAGGTTCTGTCGTTGCTCGTGGGTTCACGTGTTGTCGCTAGAGCCACTCGGAGGTGGGTGCGCTGAGGGAGAAGAACTGCTAGCTGCATGGAGGAAGAAGAGGATTAAAGAAGATGAGGAAGAGGTAGGTGGTGGCTCTTGTGTTTCATGAAAAGGGGGTAAGGTTGAAGAAGATGACAAAACTCAATTAGGGTTCTTTTTTTTTCCCTATTCAACTTTCCTTTTCTGGATTCTTAAAATGCCCCATTTTTTTCAATTTCATTTTTTAAACCCTTACTTAAGTCCTAAAATCACTTAGGTAAGGATTTTTATTCAAATTTGGCTCAAAAATTGAAAATTAATAAATACCTGAAATAGATGGGTGTTACAAATGCTATAACATCTAGGATGAAGCTGAGCCATTAAGGAGTCGTATGGTTCGCAAATTTGGAAGGTTTGTTAAGCCTGGGTTTATTAAGCCTGAGATGTTAAGTCTGTGTTTGGATGATACAAAAAATAGGTTTGTTAAGTCTAGGTTTGTCAAACCAGTCTTTGGATTGTGTTAAGTTTGTATTTGTTAAGTCCATGCTTGAATTCTAATTTTTTAAACATGACTTTATTAAAAGTGTATTTGGTTGGTAAATTTGAAACTTCTATTTATCTTTTTTAAGAATGTAAATTTGAAATCTATAATAAATAATAGATCATTTATATATTAATTATTTAATTAAAGTATTAAAAACTATATATTAAATTATATTTAAAATGTAGCTTTTATTATGAAGTTAGAGAGTATTATTTTAATAATAAATAAAATATCTTTAATACATTGTCTACTCAATTTTCTTCCAATAATTATTTTATAGAATAAATATTTGATTATTCATGAAAATATTTTTGGACTATTTATCAAAGCGTGAACAAATATAAGCAAATTCTTTTATGCAAATATATCCAACATAAAATTAACCATAAAGAAAATGTTATCAATTGTTTATTTAATTCTTCATAACTTCCTATGCTAAGTACTAACTAAATTTTACAACTTATCGTCAAAATTACTCTTGAACTTAACTTTCTATATTTAACTAATACATAATGTTATAAAGTTAAAGTATTTTAAATAATATTATTGTAAAAGCTATTAACTTCAAGATAAACTAACCAAAATAGTTTAATTAATTAATTAATTTTATAAATATTATGTCTTTATTTGACTATGATAACATGATTTTTACATTTTCACAAGAAAAGGAGTTTGGAAAAATTGTGGATTAAGAGAAATGGAAGTTTTAAAAAAAAAAAAAAGGAAATGGTCGTATTAAATCTAGGTTTATATAACATGCGTGGTTTGGAATTTATAATGAATAATTTTTATTATAATTTACATGTTAATAAACATTTTAAAAATATAATAATAATTTTCTTATAAATTAGAAACTATTACTTTATGAAGAATAACTTATTTTTAATACTATTGTTAATATGAACACTTCTTGAAAAATTATTTTGTAAAACAAATATTTAGTTAGTTTTGTAATTATATTTTCTAATACTTATCAATGTGAGAACAAAATACAAAGAAATTTCTCCTTATAAATTTATCATTATAATTGCTCTAAAACATGAAGTCTATAACAAAGCCAATATATCGATTTATGAATTAATTATTACTATTTGAAATTTTAACTAAATTTATTTACTTATTTATCATAAAATTATCATTAATTAATTATTTTTATTTAAGTAATATATTTTATTAAAGGTTTAATGCATTTTAGAAGAGTGACTAAAGAAAAAATAGGTACTGTAGCAAACTTGGAGAGTTTGAATGAAGTACTGTAGCAAACATAGTAAGTAAGGTAAAGTACTGTAGCAAACCTGAGAAGTAGAATAGTATGTATTGTAGTAAACCTGTGTTTACAAAACTGCCAACCAAATATAAGTTTGGCTAAACTAACCTATACTTCCCACTTTCAAAATAGGGAACCAAACACTCCCTAATGGAGTGACTTGCTTTTAAGATTTATTAAAAAGTAAAAGTACTAAAATTTTCAATTTGAGCATAGTTCAGTGGATAAGACAATAATTACCATTCCAAAGGTCAATGGTTCGATCTCTCGTTCCTACAATCATTGAACTAAAAAATAATTTAAAAAAAAGAGTAAAGGTACTAAAATTGAATAAGGGGTAAAGTACAATGACCAAAAATATATTTTAACCATAAAACATGAGAAAGAAAAGTGAATCAAATTTAACAAGTTAGATAGGACGCATGTCTTGACTCATGGATTGTTTATGTTGGACTTGGGTTTAACGATGTGACCCATGATTCATGAATAGTCTATATTAAGTCATAATATAAATAGTTAGTTTTTGGACAATCCATGTATATTAAGAGATGTGTATTTGAATAGAGGGCTCTACAAATATGACATTTAGGGTTAACCCTAAATTTCACCTTTGAAACTTTATTCATCTCTCTTTTACAATTAGCTATATATTAAAAAAAGAAAATGACTATTTTTGTTCTAAAAAAAAAAAAAAAATCTAAGAGGTGCCCACATACCTTTGATATAATTTTTGAGATATAATGAGGAAGACTTTGTAGAACTACATCTTTATTTCTCATTAATGCAAAAGTCTTTATTAAAAAAAATTAACTTTCTTATTTATTTTAAAAGATCCAAATAAGACCAACGCGTATCTTATTTTTGGTATCTAAAAGATTTAGAATTCAAAGATTTTTATTGCAAGATGAATCATACCTTGCAATTTCTACTTGTTTAAAAGTCCATCTTTTGATGGAATTTCTCTTTTTCCTTATTTGTTCAAAATTCTAGTGATCGATTGTATAATTTTTTACAATACTTCTCTAAGTTCACACTTTGGTTATAACATAATGGGTAAATTACCATTTTGGTCCCTTATGTTTGGAGATTGTATCTATCGAGTCCCTAGGTTTCAAAATCGGACAAGTTCCTGAATTTTATGAAATGTGTCTGTTGAGTACCTCCATCGTTAATATTTTAATGGAGGGTTGACGTGTCAATTTTTAATATTAAAATAATAATTTTTAAATAAAAAATAATAATAATTTAAATTAAAGAAAAATAATCTCCCTCTCTCCTTTCCCCATTCCCCTTTTCGCTATCACTGCATTCACCTTCCCCATTCCCTCTCTACTGCCGCCGTTGTTCCTGCCTTTAGTCCCTCCTTCGGTGACCTCACCTCTGCCAATCGGGGCCTTCTTCTTCTTCTTTAAAACCCACCCCAACCCCTTCTTCTTCTTCTTCTTCTTCAAAAACTCACCCCACCCCCAATCTAAAAACAAAGAACCCAATCCCCCTAAAATTTCCTTTGTTTTTGAAACCCTAATAAAAAACTCTCTTCATGCCCTTCCTCTTTGGCTTCACCAACACAAACCCACTTCAAGAATCATATATTTTTAAAAAAATCAGTTTTAATATGAAGTAAATTAGTGCTTGAGAAATTTCAATTTTTAATCTAAAAAAGAAGGCTACAATTTTTGGTAAATTAATACTAAATTATTGTGATTTAGATATAATGGCGAAAATAGATATATTATTTCAATTATTTTAATATTGATATTTAATATCTATATTTGTTATAAGATAATTATTTAAAAAAAATTATGATTTAAGTTGCAAATTATTTTTTTACTATAAATTATTTGATAAAATATTAGAAAAAAAAATAATTATTATAAAAAATTGAATCGATTAAGATTTTATTACAATCTAAATACAAAAGAATATAAGAAAGTCATAGGAGGGCAATAAACGTGAGACAATAGATTTTTAGAAAAGTTGATTTCAAAAGCATCTATCTACATGATTTTGCAGGTAAGAGTGAACTAGAAAGTAATTTTATATAAATTAATAAATAATCAGTTTCACAAACACCCTTAAATGGTTACAATTTTTCAATAATTGATTTTGACCTCTCCAAAAGTAATCTCAAATAGACCCTCAGTTTGATAGCACACTTTGTTGGCTATTTTTATAATTTAAATATTGTTGGTCTCGGTCATTTTTAGACTATTTTCACATACAAATCTATGCATTTTATAGTAATTGAGCAATTAAAAGAAATTAAAGAGATACATCGAGAAAACACTCTAGTTCATTACATAGAAAATCAACCAGTTGCATGAGTCAGTGGAAACCCAAGACCTGAGGAGGCATCTCAACGCTTGCAGAAGTATGGAAGTAAGGAAACATGAGTTGATAGCAGAGCATTGCAACACTAGTGGAAAGCAAGCTACATAGTCTGAGTAGTTGCATGTCAATATTGTCTCATGATGTTGAGATGCTACGGTGCTAAACATTTGAGCAAGATAATTTTGTGGCGCTGATAGCGCACATAATGAGCTATTTATAGGACTTAATTATTGCTAGTTTTGATATTTATTTGACCATTTCTACATACATATTTTGTTTATTTTATATGATTTGAGCAATTAGAGCTAAATGGAGTTTTCAGAGGTTTTATCGAAAAAAAAATGAATAAAATGGAGGAAATAGAAAAAAACAAGAAAAATAGAAGAGGAAATCAAGCCAAAGTCCCGATGCATAACATTCTGTTCAAAAACCGTGTGAGCCCACTTTTCTTGCATTTTGTTTGTAGCTTCTTGACACTACTCTTTATTTCCATAACTATCGCGTGTTTTCTTCGACAGAGTCTCAATGCTGCCCTAATTCTTTATATATTCATTGATTTGGGCGCCGTTTTGAGGAAGACTCTTTGGGATTTTTGACCTAAAAGTAAAATTATGAATTGTGAGGTTGAGGAGACAATTTTGGAGTTGAAGAAAGGGATTTTTAAGGCTTGAGGTAGTAGAGATCGCCACACCAGATCTGATTTGTCATATTACCCTTACTTTTTTTGTAGTTTTGTTATGGATTGTAGCTTGGGATATTGTCGTTATTTTATAATTATGCATAGCTAAATCCTTTGTTTAGGGATTGATGTAGCCATCAATTTTCATTGTTTTAATGTACTGGCCATAGATTGAATGTTATTATTTTTGAATCTTAGACTCGAGAGAGGTGATTTAGAGTGGACCTTAATTGCATGACTAAAGTGAATCTAAAATTGGTAGATTTAGGACTACTTTAGAAGTTGTTAAAAGGATTAGACTTAAGGCATTGCATTAACAAAACTAGATAGAAATATTGGTTTCTTAATTTTCTTGAGAATTAATGTGCTCGAGAGAGTCAGTTATGGCTTTAGATTTTTTTTTTCTAATACAAATGGCTTTAAAGTTCTTCACTTATGGAATATTGCATGTTTTTTGTTGCATTCACTTTAATTAAATCATGAATCCAATTGGTGAAATCAACTCCCTACGACACCTTTTCCATAAAATTTTCTCACCATTTAGTTTTTTATATTTTTAATTCAATCATTCATTCCATCTTTATCTCTATATAAAATTGAACGTTAGTATTTGTGGTACTTAAATTGACTAGAAACCTAATCTAGAGGATGATGTCCGTAATTTACTTATTGATACCTTTTGCTAATGTATACTACTTATTTTAGCAACACTGAGATTTTGATATGAGCAAGTGTACACAAAAGTTGTAGCAAGTGTACACAAAAGTTGTAGCAAGTGATAAGTAAATTATCGTATCCACGAAGATTAGAAATCTTTCCTATGTAAAAATTAACTTCCAGCAACTCAATAAGGTGGATTTTGGGGTAATTAATAACTACGACAACAAAAAATAAAAACAAATAAGCAAGAATAAGCAGAGTGCTATAACAAAAATTATGCTTAAACAAAGCGTTGACTAAAACTGACTTGCAATTGCAAGTAAATAGGATCGGATTAGGAAAATCATGGATTAACAGAGAACGATGTTGACTAGATAATTTTGCTAACTCAACCCACTAACAGTCTTCTAGGAAAATCTCCCAAAATTCCTAAGATAAGTGATTAACTCCCATTACTCACTCTTATTTTAAGCTCGTTGTTTCGATAGTGCATTAGGCAAGTTGTTATCCCTAACCCACTTGCTTAGATAGCTTCTAACTCTAATAAAATGGGCTAATGTAGTTTTTAAGAATTGACCTTCCCTATTTCTCCCGAAAATCAAGAAGACAATGTAAAAGTTAAGCTGGCCAAACAGAACTTTTCTATAGCAGTAAGCACACTTAAAAACCAGATTAAGATTAACAAAATATGAATCATTAGAAGTTCAAGCTAATACAAGCATTCCCTAATCCTCACCTTGTGAGTTTTTAGCTCATAGTGCAAGTTACAACATAGGAAAATTGAAAACTAAAAACCATAACTATGCTGTAAGAAAACTAAAGAAATAGGAAAGAGAAGAATTGAAAATTGCTCAAAACGGAACAGAATGTTGTTGCAAAACGCTCCATAGTGACTTCTTTCCTTTCCTAGAAAATCGGAATTGATAGCTCAAGGTATCTTCTTCTTCCTTTTCTCGATTTGCTCTCTTAAGAAAACAGCTATAGCTTCTTAAATACCACCCCTCTCGTGCAAATAAGGGTTGCTTAAACCCGACCTCCATCTAGTAGCCTCCGAATGGGTAAGCGCGTTGACTCATCTGACAAATCTCTAGCTCATAAATGAGTTGCGTTCCCACGTGTGAAAATCGTGCGAACTTCTACTCGCTAAAATGCTCCAGCAAAACAATGCTTTCTCCAGCTTCTAGATTTGACCAATACCAAAGCTTTCTCAATTACCTACATTAGTCACAAATTCACTCAATTAGAGCCATAATTGTTATGATATAATCTTTGTAACCACTCAAAGTACCACTGAAGCAATTAAAGATAAACCATTAGCTTTAATGAGAAAGTTCGAGCAAAACACGATATTTAGGGCAAAATAGGTACTAGAATACTACAGATAACTCTTTTTCTAAGAGTTATCACTTATACTTTATGAAAATTTAACCCGTACGTTTACAGTAAGCGAATTTTCGCACATCAAGTTTTTGGCATCATTGCCAGATATTGATAAATATTTAATTTCACTTAATATCTTGGAGAATTTGTTTGGTCTTACTTTAGAGTTTTTATTTTTGTTTTATTGATTTTTGTTTATTTTTAATGTTTTTAGGGTGATACATGTACGAGAAAAGACAATGAGGCTTAGGGTGATACATGTACGAGAAAAGACAATGAGGCATCTCTAGTCCCTTTTGATCTTGAGATTGAAAAGACTTTTAGAAGAAATAAAAAGGAACAAAGAGAAAAGACTGATTCCCTAAAAAATTCACAACTTCCACCAATTGGTCAAAACCCAGTTCTTTTGTAAAATCTACCCATTCAACAAAATCCACCTATTCCACAAATTCAATCCCAATTTCCATATGTATCACCTACTTAAATAGTTCAGGATGAACAGAGAGCTATTAGAGACTATTTCAAGCTAGTATACCCTGCTGACCATTTTGGAATAGTTTACGACTCTATCAATGCTAACAATTTTGAATTAAAAATTGACCTTATCCAGATAGTTCAAGATAGTTCGTTTAAGGGACATCCCACAGAAGACCTAAACTCTCATCTAACTTCTTTTCTTGACATATGTGGTAGAGTTAAAATTAATGGTATTTTTGAGGATGCTATTCGTTTACGCTTGTTTTCTTTTTCTTTGCAGGACAAAGTGAAAGATTAGCTGGTAGCATCACCACATGAAAAGAGTTGGTTGAAGCATTTCTCTCCAAGTTCTTCCCACCAGTCAAGATAACCAAACTCAGAACTAAAATTGGGACATTCAAGCAACATGACTTTGAATAGTTGTTGGAGGCTTGAGAATGTTTCAAGGAGCTTTTGAGGAAGTGCCCACAACATGGATATCCAGATTGGTTGCAAATTCAGATGTTCTACAATGGGCTAAATGGTAATACAAAAATCATAGTGGATGCAGTAGCAGGAGACACATTGCTGCAAACAGTTACCAGTGGCTCAATGAGTGAGTTGTTCCGAAGCCAACTGCAATATACACGAGCTGAGCGAGGAAAATTATTTTGAATTCCAAGTTGCAGCTCTTACTAATACATTAGCCAAACTTTTAGGGCCAGGATTTTCATAGCCAATTGCAGCCATAAATGCACATCACTATCACAAAGAGCCTATCATGGAGCAGGTTCAATATGTCAATAACCAAGATTATAGGTATATAGGCAATCACCAACATAATAATTTTTCTACCCATTATCATCCATGTTTGAGACATCATGAGAATCTATCATATGGTAATTCTAATAATGTGTTGTAGCCTCCATAGGGATATGCAATACAACAATAGGAAAAGAAGTAATCTCTTAAGAACTTGATTGGAGCTTTTATTATTGAATTTAGGAACAAAACAAACCAATTTGAGAATATGATAAATATGGTATATTGTATGGTAAGTAGTCATGGAGCTGCCATTAAGAACATAGAGACTCAGGTTGGACACTAGGAAAGGCTCCTATGGTGAATGAAAAGCCCCAAATGGAGTATTGCAAGGCCATCACTACGCATCATGTGGTTAATATTGAAGAACCTAAGAAGGAGAAGATTGAGGAGCTAGCACCAGTAATTGAAGAAGAAGTGGAGACAACACCACCTTTACTTGAAGTTGAAAAGCCTATCACCTCTACTATCTCTAAGCCTTATTTTCCTTTATCTACTCCTCAACAAAACAAGAGAAATAAGAAAAAATCTAAATTCTCAGTTTGCTAAATTTATGGATAAATTTTCATGAAACTAAACATAAATCTTCCTTTTTCACATGCCATGGAGCAAATGCCTAACTATATCAAATTTATGAAAGAATGACTTTCCAAAAAGAAGAAAGGTAAAATGGTGGAAACAGTGCACCTCACAAAGACATGTAGCTCCAAAATCCAAAAGAAGCTACCACATAAATTGAATGATCCAGGGAGTTTTTGAATTCCTTGTAGTTTTGGTAGTCATTCTTTTTGTACTCTATGTGATTTAGGTGCTAGCATAAATTTACTTCCTCTGTCGTTATGCAGGAAGTTAAACATTGGGGAGATAAAATCCACTTTTGTAATGCTCCAGTTGGCTGATAGATCTATCATTTGCCCACATGAAGTTGTAGAAAACGTGCTGATCAAAGTGGACAATTTTTTCATCCTAGTTGACTTCTATGTGATGGATGTAGATGAGGACCATGCACTGCTGATTATTCTTAGGAGAACATTTTTGGCAACTGGGTGAGTTTTAATTAATGTGGAACGAAGGGAATTGACAATTAGAGTCCAACAAAAAAAATAATTTTTTAAGGTAATATAGAACTCTGAATCTCACATTGAAACACTATTATTCGTCTACAAAAAGGGTGCAAGCAAGGAAGCTTTTGGTGGACTTAATGATCTTCTACCACCCTGATGCATAAATGATCATCTCATCTAGCTAAAGAAGTTAAATAAAGCGCTTTTTGGGAGCCAACCCAAAATTTTATCTTTTTAGTTTTTATTCAGTTTCTTGTTTTAGTCCTTAGATTCATATCTTTTCATTTTGTTTTGTTGCTTTTGTGTAGGTTGCTACTTTCCATAGTTATTCCCTCCACATTTTGATGATAATAATGAATCGTGAGAAGTCTGACATTCCAGGGCAGTACTGTTCACTCTCTATCTCTTTTCTTTGTCATTATGCATGCTTTGAGTAAATTATAGATTATATAGTCTATAAATTGAGGACAATGTGTGATTTAAGTTTGGGGGTGAGATGTACTTGTTGTTTTCTTGAGCCCTGAGCATGGTATTTATGATGAGTGCTATTGCATTGTATGTGATTATAACAACTTATGATTTGTTCTAGATAATGATGACTTACAATTTTTTGGCAGAATGAGAACATATTCTGAATTCGAGTTAAATTTAAAATTTTCCTCGACTCCCTTACACTATTAGAAAACATAGTCTAGCCTATTTTTAGTTTTGAAGGCTTAGAACTGGGTTATATAATTTGATACTTATTATGACTTCGAAAGGTTTTAGGAACTAATTAGAAGGTTGACTAAAATGATAGTCAATAATGTTTCACTTAGGAGAAGTTTCACGCTTATTTGCCACTTCTCATGTATTGTTGATTCAAAACAAAAAAAAAAAAAGAAGAAAAAAAAATGCGTTACAAATAAAATTAAGGACAAAAAAAGCTATCTCTACTGTGATCAGTTAGGGTCACTTGTGAGTAAAAGTACCATGGGTAAGGACCCTTTTAGTGGATGTGTGAAAGCTAGTGTCCATCCAAATAAAAGAAAAGTTCGAGTTTGGTGGAGTTTAACCTCGTCTTAAGGCACCTTTGTAGCATATTACTTTCTTGAATGCAGAGAAACCTAATGATTGGAATTTAGAGTTAAGTAGAGGGTAAATGAGTTGAAGGTTGAATAAAACTATTCCGGACTTATAAAGACTAGAATACGAGAGACTATGCAACACACAAGTAAGGGATAAAAGATTTAAATTTAAATACACTTGATGATTGATTGTGTTCAAGTATTTTTTTCAATTGAGAATTATTTATTATTCAGAGCATTTGAGGTTTGAGTCACTTGCATGCAGTTGTTGCTTTTTAGAGAGACTTTGTTTCTCATTTGCTTGAAGAATAACATGTTGGGATTTATGCCCTAAAGCCTCGTAATTAATGATTTATTTAATAATTAATAATAATTTTGATGATTTTATTTGCAATATAATATTATCCATTATATGAAAAATCTAAGGTTATTAGTGCAATCTTGAACAGTATGTGGTTGACATACGAGAGGATCATGTTCAAGAAATAACCTAAAGGGTCAAAGTATATGGATATGGTTGGGTGCTTTATCCTAGCAATACTATTGATACGGCTCACTTTGTAATAGTTACAAATGATTTGATCCAAATCGTTCATGTGGAAATATGTGAGTGGGGGTATCTTATACAATGAGTTTGTGTAAGACTGGTGTTGGCTCGGTATGGCAACCCTAGAGGGGGGTGAATAGGGTTTAATAAAATTTTTTTCCTAAGTATGCATAAATAATCTAATTATCAAACTTTTTATACACAAATAAAAAGGATAATTAATACAATATGTAAAGTATGAAAAATTAATTCAATCTAACACAATAAACAATTAAGAGCAAATTAAAGCATGCAACAAATTACTACAATTAATTTTCAAAAATAAATGAGAAGGAATTAGAGAGGATGACACCGTAATTTTATAGTGGTTCGGTCAAACTCAACCCACTCCACTCCCCAAGCGCCTCTTGGGAATTTGAATAAAAACTTTACCGACTCTTTCCACGGATTAGAGCCCAACCGCTACAATGCTCTTTTTACGAGTTCAAGAGCAAACTCGATCCTTTCCATGGGTTAGGATCAAACCGTTACAAAGTTTGATATGTTTATAGAACACCAACTTTTCTTGCATTTTGTCTGTAGCGTCTCGATGTTTCCCTTTATTTCCATTATGGGTGTGCACGGTTTGGTTTGGTTTGAAATTTTCAAAACTGGTGATCTCGAACACCTTAGTTTTGAAAGGTTTTAAATTGAAAAAAACCAAAGATTCCTCAGTTTCAGTTAAACATCAAACCAATCAATTTTGATTTTTGCTGGTTTGTTTCAACCAAAATTTGTCTCCATTTTGCATAGGTATAGCAAGCAACAAGACAAGTTAAAAAAAAGCAAGCAACGATACACAATGGGAGAGATGAGGCGGTGGGGGCATGGATTTCAATGAAAAACTGAGAGAGGAAGAGGCAGAGAACGACATATGAGGATGCTTGTGATTACGAATAAGCGTTTAACGGGTGTTCGTTGCCACATACATGCAAACGCACGTGAACAGTAGTATAAAAAAGTATTCCTACCGAGTATCGAGCCCACAGGGAGTTGTGCTTATGATTAGATTGATTATTGAAATTAATCGTGCTTGAAATTATTTAGAGAAAGAGATAAAATGACTTTGAAAAGACTAAACTAAAAAGCATGTAAATAATGCAAAAACAATCAGGTAAAAGCGCATTTAGGGGGGTTGATTTCACCAATTGGACAGAGCTACTGCTTAATTGGTTAATCCACATGCCAATTCTATTAATTCATAGGCCTAGAGGTCTAATTTCATGGATTCTCCTATTGGTCTCCTCCAATTTTCCTAATTAACCAATCAACCTAGGTGTCCCTAGCGCCAATTAATTAAATTAAGACATTAAGTCCTCTCATAATTAACCTCACTTAATTCTCATTAATCCTATGTCACCTAGGTGAGAATTAAACGTTATGCAATGTAATTCTAAACTTAATCATTCTTTTTCAAGTTTCAATTAAACTAATTAATCAACTAAACTAAGGCCGGTAGCTTAAAAGCATCAAGAGACTCAAGCACAAAGGAATTAAAAAGATTGACAATATAACATAAAATCAATTAAACAATGACAAAGGTCCAATTAGGTTCATCAAACCCCTAAACTAAAGAGTTTAGCTACTAATCATCTTTAATATAGTCCAAAAACCCATAAAATCAACCTTATACAGATTCTAAAATGGAAATAAAGTAGTAAAGAGGACCTTAGACTTGAAAATGTGACTTTTGCCTCGAAATTCACCCTCCATGAACCTTAATCGATGTTCCAAAAGCCCCAAAATGACCTTCACAAATTCTTAAATTGGTAAGAATCATAAAAGGGACCTTTAAAACCCTAATTGTCTCCCTCTTTTCGAGCAGGAAAGTGAAGATTATATACCAGGTATCGCGACAACGTCGAAATGCTAGGAGCGTCTTGACGTTGTGCGAATCAACACCGTTCAACTTAAGCGCATTGGGGTAACGTCGAGATGCTATTTGCTATGCAGCATAACGAAAATTCTCCATGTTTTTACAGCATTGAGATGCCACAAGGCAGTGTCTCAAGCTTGCTGTCGGGTTTGACACTAAATGTAAAGCATTTTGACACCATTTTGGGCATCTCAACTCCCTGATCTCGGGCCAAATTCTCTCATAACGCCTTCATTCCATCCTTAGCTCCAAAATTGTCTTCTTTCTTGCTCCAAAATGACTTTTATCTCTCAATTTCCCTTAATCTCCTTGAAATGCCCATTTTCCTGAAAATCAACATGAATATACATCAAAGCTCACATTTTCTAAACAAAAGTAGCCTAAAAATGAGGATAAATATAACACTAAATTAATACTATCAGTGCTGTCTAGATGCTCAAGTAGATGAAAGATGAGCAGTGGTAGGCGATCGTGAGAGAGTGGCAGGTGACAACGACGGTTGGTGGTCATGAGACGGTTAGAGGCGGTTGTTGGTGGCTACAAGAGGCGGTGATGGAGGGATTCAAAACTGAAAGTGGGAAAGAGAGGGAGATGAAGAAGAGAGGGAGAAGGAGAGAGAGATGAAAGTGTTTGACAACTGTAGCTTTGAAGAGGAGATGAAAGTTAAGGTTAAGTTTAGAGAATTAAAGTAATGGATTTTGGGCCTTTTGGGTTGTTGGTGATAACTCTCATTTATAAGGGTTATTTAGCTCTAAAACTTGAGTTTATTCATTAAATTTATATTGCTTATTGATCCATTTGATGTAAAAGAGAGAAAATTTATGCAAAAATAAGTTGAGAACATAATTTTAGCCATGAGTTGTTAAATAAACTTAAATAGGTGTAAAAAGGTTCATTATTAGAGAAATTAATACATTGTTATGGTATTATGCTGGAACTGTGAACTTACCCAGTTGCAACTGCATAGCAAGGAGGCAAGATGCATCCGCAAAATAACCCAGCGACAGATTGAGTGTGATTTAGGGATGGATGGATGGATTTTGCAATATTCTTCTTTGAATCAAGGCACTGATGGCTGCAATAGTTCCTCACAATGATTTCGGCAGAAATTCTAGCTCTTAAGGGCCTATAAAAGGCTGTCATTGCATCAAAAGAAGGGTCGATGATTGAGAGAGATAATCGACCACAAACTACTCAAGCTTCCATACCGATTGTCGAAGAACCCTAGATTTGCAGTAGAGAATGAAAGTCTCTACTATTTGCTTGGAACTCCATTGGACACCTACTTGAAAGAATAGGCTTGTAATAACTTGATTCACCATGAGAAAGGAAGACTCGAGTTAGATCAAGAAGCAATCTAGGAGTTCAATTTTATTTTTATCTTTTACATTCTATCTTCTCTCCTCTTTAAACATTAAATTCTAATTTATATTTCATCTTGTAATTGTTTATTTTCATTAAACATTTTGTATTCCTTTACATTTTGAGTTTAATATGAAGTTTATTTCAATTCAATTTGTGTTTATCTCTTCTTTAGTTATATGCTAAACTTTTCTTTGGGATTCAAAGATGTGGATGCCCTAAAGAATGGAATAAGGCCTATTATGTAAATGATAACTTTGCTCAACACTCTAGCATTATTATTTGCTTATATTGATCCTAGATTCTATTGTTAAACTAGCTTGATCACCTAGAATAGTATATCATGTTGAGTCTAATACTGAAATGGTCGGGTAATATATAGTCTCATAAAAGTAATTTAGGAAAAAGAGCCTAGACAAAGGATTTTGTACTTGACCCTAGCAAAGCCTTTAGGACCAAAGGGGTTATGTTCAAAACAAACTAAGTTTTAATTAGCCATAGACATATAGGTTTAATTTCTTAGACTCCTAAAAGTGCTTTAAATAAAGACTGAATAGGTGTAGAACCCGATTCATTGTGCAAAGTGGTGAGAGGATAAGTTGTTGTCACATAATAGGCCACATTTAGGCAGAAGACTATTTGAATTCCTTCTTTATCATTCTTATTTCCTATTTTCTCAACAACAACCATCCCAAAACTTTCGTTCATTGGTTACCTAGGTTGTATCCTTGAGGGGATCTTTACTTTACATTTGAATTTTGATACATCGATACTTGGAATATTTTCACTTTATTATTTGTTAATAATGTGCACTTGCACTAGATTGGAAGCTTTTCTCAAAGAAAGTTTTTTCAAATAAGCATATACATTTTTAGTCATCAGTGGGCCTTTAAGGGAGTGGATTAAATTAATGGGTTGGGTTGAGGTTTTTTTAAAAAATTATTTAAGAGGATTGGTTCAGTTCAATTTTTTTTTTCAATTTTTAAAAGAGTAAAACTATAGAACGAACCGAAAATCTCAGTTTTTTTAAAAGGATAAATCGAGAAAACTAGAATTTTAAAAAATTGAACCGAACAAGTTGGTTCAGTTCGATTCGGATCGGTTCGTTAGTTAGGCTCAGTTTTTGCACACCCCTAATTTCCATAATAACCATGCATTTTCTTTGGGCAACATTGAGACGCTGCCCTAACGTCTCAACGCTTCTCCGATTCCCTATATATTCATTGTTTTAGGTGTCGTTTTGAGGGAGACTCTTTGGGATTTTTGACCTAAGAGTAAAATTACGAATTGTGAGGCTTAGGAGACGATTTTGGAGTTGAGGAAAGGAATTTTCAAGGCTTGAGATTGTAGAGATTGCCACGCTGGACTTGATTTTTCTTTTTATCCTTACTTTTTGTAGTTTTGTTATGAATTGTAGCATGAGATATTATCGTTTTTTTATGATTATGCATAGCTAAATCTTTTGTCCTTAGGGATTGATGTGACCATTGGTTTGATTAGTTGAATGCTTTATTTATGCTTGTTTTCCATTCATGTAATTACTTGCTCAATGCTTTTAATCTATTGGCCATATGTTTATGAATCTTATGCTCGAGAGAGATAATTTAGTGTGGACCTTAATTGCATGACTAAAGTGAATATAAAATTGAGAGATTTAGGTTAATCGAATTAGACTTAGGGCCTCGCATGTTAACGAAACTAGATAGGAATATTGGATTCTTAATTTGCTTGAGAATTGACTGCACTTGGGAGAGTCAGTTATGACTTTAGAGTTCTTGACTTATAGATTATTTCATGTTTGTTGTTGCCTTCAATTTAATTAAATCATGAATCCAATTGATTATATCAACTCTCTAAGACACGTTTCCCATAGATTTTTCGACTTATTTAGGCTCCGTTTGAATGATCTTTTGTTTTCAGTTTTTGAACATTGTGCTTGTTTTCTTATCATTTCTCTGTAATGGATTTCATCTTTCTTAAGAAAACATTTGAGTTCTTAGCCAAATTCCAAAAACAAAAACAAGTTTTTGAAAACTACTTGTTTTAGTTTTCAAAACTTGGCCTGGTTTTTGAAAACAAAGTAGATAACAAAACAAGGAAACCCTGGGTGGAAGTAGTATTTATAGGTTTAATTTTCAAAAATAAAAAATCACAAAACTAAATGGTCATCAAACGGGGCCTTAGTTTTTCTATTTTTAATTTAGTTATTCATTTCACCTCTATCTCTAAATAAAATTGTACGTTATTATCTGTGGTACTTAAGTGAACTAGAAACTGAATCATCAGGACAATATCGATAATTTACTTACACTTTATTAACACTTGACCCGTACACTTACAATAAATGAATTTTCTTGCATCAAGTTTTTAGGGTAGCGTCTTAATGCTGTCCAAAGAATATGCTACATTATTATGGAAATAAAAAATAGCATCGAGATGCTGTACGTAACATCTCAACACTACGGACAGGATGCAAGAAAGTGGGTGTGCACGTGTTTTTGAATGGAATTTTACGCATTGGTTGAATTTTCTAGCGTTGAGACGCTCCTTTATAGCACCCAATGCTACGCGAGAAGGTCTTGTAGCTTAAAAGATTTGAGCGTTGTGACTCTACCCTCTTGAGACTTTGGCTTGATTTCCCATTTTATCCAATTTTTTTTTGATAAAACCTCTTAAAACTTTGGTTAACTCCAATTGCTCGAATCCTATAAAATAAACAAATATGTATGTAAAAATGGCCAAATAACTATCAAAACAAGCAATAATTAATCCCTATAAATAGCTCACCATGTGTGCTATTAGGTGCCTTGACGGTACAAGGCAACATATTAATGTTACGAATGAAGGAGCTTGCTGTCATATTAGGGTACAATATTGAGACATCATCCCTAGCATCTCAAAGCTGTTACGACCAATTATAAAAGAAGATGTTGCACGTCACAGGAGAGGATTCTTTGGGGGTGAAAAATTTTAGATTTGAATTGGACAAAAATAAAATAAAGACTATTACAGAGTTGACGAAAGGGATCTTAAATGTTTGGGATTGTGGAGATTGAGCTAAGGGTAGAAATTAAAAGGGGTAACAAGAAGAATAGATAATTTTAAATAGTCCAACTTGAAAAATGGCTAAACCTTTTTTTATTTTGAAAAAATTGCTGAATGTATTTTTTAATAAAATCTTCAAAGTGGGTTGGGATGAAAATACATCTGGTGTAGATTTTCCACTTTTACCTCTATATTAAAGTCTAACAAATGGAGTATATTAAGGAGAAGAGAGGTGAAACTAACAAAAAAAAAGTAACAAACAATATTAAATCGTACGTTGTAACGTTAATTCAAATTAATTTTCATCCTAATGATAGGTATCAACGATTAAAAATGTGCATAGAGGCTTGTAAAAATTATAGGATCAAGAGTGATGGTTTTCAGATGAACACACTTGTAATGATAGTGCTCTAGATAACTTCTAATGTGTATATATTCATAGTTACACTTATAACTACATATTGGTGGGTATAAAATATGGCATATATTCGTATATATACCCTCATATCAGGAACCTCTAATTCATGAGCGTTGGACAATTAGCATTAAAAAATTGAAAGACACTAATTAGGCTGCATGTTGAATTTATCAAAGAAAAATTTAGCATGTAGTTTTAGCAAAAATGCTAATAAAAACAAAACCCTAAAGAAGCCCTTACAGAGGTAAATATGCATAGTTTCATCTGTGATTCCCAAAAAACTTAGAAAATTCAAAATACTAATTATACAACTTTGTGATTCTCCAAAAATCAAACTACAAAAATCAAATCAATATTCACCTACATGCTTAATAATTGCAACCTACTTATTTGAATTCATCTCCCATTATGAGTGTTAGAGTTCATTATTGTTCTTACCTTTGAATTTATCATTTTCTTTCATCTTCTTCAAAACATATCACGACTCTCTCTCTCTACTCACCCTTACGCTCCATTTTAAATTTTTTTCAGCTAATTTAAAAATGAAACGTACCATATTTAAATATGAAATTCCACTCTATTTTTTAAGGATTTTGTTGAATATCGAATTCTTGAAAATGATGCACCTTATAGGACTCACATATTACAGTTGTTTTTTTTTTAAAAGTTTTATAAAATTTATTTGCTAAATATACGATCTTTTTTAGTTGTATACGATTTATCTGCTATCATACATCGTGATATACCCTCTTCATTTGAGACTCTATGACAAAGGAAAAAAAATTGTTTCTAAGTACATAAAACTGCATACATTCACATGACAAATAACACATTTGATATGTTTAGGTTACATGTATATAATACGACATACGTACGCATGAACATTGCATATATGGGGTAGGTTTTTATGTATATAATACTATATACTTATGCATGTGAGTAACGTGTTTAAAGTTGGCTTTCATGACATGATCAAAACCCACGAAATTGAATTTTTTTTCTTTCCTTGAGCTAGATTATTCATTGTATTTAATATTTTTCTCTCTTTGTATATATGATCCAGTAGATATGAAAATTAAGGGGGAATCCAATCGATTTAAAATCCATAAATCAAGGAAAGGTGAGTCAAATTCGGTTGGAGATGATTGAGTAGTTTTTTTAGTAAAAAAAAATATATTGGAGGTTGGAGGGGTTGATTGTACATATCCGTATATACTTGGGGTATAAACGAAATAAATCATTATTCACTCTTCTCTCCTAATAAATCGATAGCCATAATGCTGAATAATACAACATGATATGATTTATTTTTTCTCCTTTTCCTTGACTTTTTGTAACTTTGTTATAAAATTTAGCTTGAGATTTGGAAATTTAATTGTGAACATGAGTAGTTTAGGCCCCGTTTGATAACCATTTGATTTTTAGTTTTTGGTTTTTGAGAATTGTGCTTGTTTTCTGATCGGGGTCGTTAGACCCCGTCAAATAAATTTATAATTAGAACCAACTAATATTTGTAGTATTAGTGGCTAGGTCGATATGTAGGGAGGTGCAATTCAGTTATTAGCTCCTTTCTTTGGATTAATAAACGAAATAGAGGTGGGGGTTTGTGCTTTAAAAGGTAAATTGCTCGAAATTTAAATGCATAAACGAAAAAAATTAAAAGCAGAAACTAACAATCTTACCAAACACACCAATTCAGGAGTTCATCGGATGTTTCTCATGTAATTTTGATCATTGAAGTCGTACAAACAAGCAATGCACTCAATTTAACATCTAATTGACCTTGATGGAAAAGCCACCTAAAACCTTAATCCCTTTAGAGACTAATTTGACCTAGCATTTTTTTAGTCCTAAATCAATTCTAAGGGCTGGGCACGATAGCGTTCTATACCCCCTAAATTGATCACATTACGTCTAGGATTGATTAGAACAACCTAATTAATTGGACAAAACCAAATTAATCTAGAATGTCCTTTTGCTCATAAAGCCTATCGTGCCAACTACACGGGGATGAGCGGGACTATGCACACACGATGCGGCCTATTCGCTATTTAAACGTGCAAGAAATCGATACAAGAGTAAACGAAATTAAAGCTAGCAATGAACGTTAAAAACATGCAAGAGTTGTCAATTCTAACATGCCAAAATATTCTATAATTGAATCGAGAAGCAAGACGTGCTAAAACGGAGTACAATATAGAAAGGAAGTTCAAATTTTACGAAATTAC
Organism: Trichosanthes truncata; assembly: GCA_033996785.1. Taxonomy (NCBI): domain Eukaryota; kingdom Viridiplantae; phylum Streptophyta; class Magnoliopsida; order Cucurbitales; family Cucurbitaceae; genus Trichosanthes; species Trichosanthes truncata. The sequence goes on along the minus strand of JAWPNB010000004.1, from coordinate 25,326,018 downwards.
ATGATAGATGCTTGAATCACCTCTGAATTGGTGTTTTCCTCTAGTCAGACACTGCGAGATCCACTCTCGAGGCCATAATCTAAGCTAAATCTAACTAAAAATGGCTAAAATGACTAAATACAGAAAGGGAGAAAGAGTTTCATATGGAAAGTGGCTATCAAACGTCTCACATAAACCCTAAAATGGAAAGGAATCATTTTATAAACCTCGAAGCAGCGTCGATATGCTACAGGCACTGTCTTGACGCTATCATCAATTAGACCAGAGTCTTTGGGGCTCGTTGTAGCGTTGACCTACGCTCACTGTTACAGCGTCTTGACACTGTCTTGTTCCGAGGCTACTTCCTTTCAGCGTCTTCTAAACGTCTAGATGCTTCCCTAGGAGCAATATGGTCATTTTGTCTCCAATCTTCACTCGGGTACTCGAATGACCTCCAAATTAGCTTGTTTTAAGCTCGAACACGTGTAAACGCTCCAAAACATGCCTTAGACTCAATTTCCTACATATTTGCAATTAATCTCTGTAAAACCTACAAACTAACCCGATTTAGGCTACATAAAATAGCACTTTCTTAGTCCTATTATTTTCTTATCATTTCTCTACCATGGATTTCATCTTTTTTAAGAAAACATTTCAATTCTTAGCAAACAAAAACAAGTTTTTAAAAACTACTTTTTTTAGTTTTCAAAATTTGGCTTGGTTATTGAAAACATATGTAAAAAGTAGATAACAAAACAAGGAAATCCATAGTGAAAGTAGTATTTATAGGCTTAATTTTCAAAAACTAAAAATTAAAAACAAAATGGTTATCAAACGAGACCTAAGGTATCATTTAATAACTATTTCGTTTTCTATTTTGTTTTTTGAAAAATAGTGTTTGATAACTAATTGATTTTTTTTCCCCTATTTTTCTCAATGTTTTTGACATTATAACCAATTTTTTTTTAAAAAAAGTAGTTTTTTAAAAATAGATTCTTGTTTTTCAAAAGCTCATTTTTTCTACTAATGCTCAATTTTTTCCTTTTTGATATATCCTCCCCAACAAATTTCTCTCTCTAAAACTTTCATCTTTGGATAACTTTCTTTCTTTTAACAGATCTCTCACTTTTCTCTCTAAAAATTTAATATTTTTTTTCCAAACTTCTCTTTCTCTAAACTTATCTCTCTCTAACATGTCTATCCTAAAACTTCTCCCTAACTTTTCTTTCTCTTTTTCTCATTTATTTTTTTCTCAAGCAAATATATCCCTAACATTTCTATATAAGTTATTTCTTTGGCTACAACTTGTTTGTATCTTTCTAGTTTATCACTCTTTCTTTTACATTTGTTTTGCTCTCAATTTTTCTCTCTCTATATAATTTCTATTTTTCTATCCGACTTTTTTCTCTTTCCATCTATCTAACTTTCTTTCTCTTTCTTTAACTAATATATATTTTAAGAACTCTAACTAATATTCTCTCTCAATCTTTTTCTTTTATCTCTCTAAATTTACTCTTTAAAAAAATTTATCACTATGTCTCTAAACTTTTATTTCCTTGCCTCTGCATATTTTTCCTCTCACATCTCTCCATCTCTCTAACTTTTAGAAAAATAAAAAACAAAAATTAAAAAATAAACATTAAACATATTTGATTTTTTGTTTTTTAATAAAAAGAAAACAAAAAAATAGCTATCAGACATGTATGGTTTTTGTTTTTTAAAAACATAAACCAAAAATAGAAAAAATAGAAAAATAGAAAACCCAAAAACCAAAAATGAAAATTGTTAACAAACGATGCCTTACTTTCTTGGTTCTTAGAGGTTGATGTTGCTATTGAACTCTATGGATTGATTTTCTTATTTATCTTGATTGAATGAGTTTGAATGTTCTATTCATTTTTTTTGTTCTTCATGCTTTAAATCTAGTGGTCATATTAATTGATCTTAGATTTAAAATCTTACACTCAAGAAAGGTGATTTAAAGTAAGAACAAAGATGCATAACTGAAAATGTTTTAAGATTGGAAGATTTAGAATTCTGGTGATTTAAAGTAAGAACAAAGATGCATAACTGAAAATGTTTTAAGATTGGAAGATTTAAAATTCTTTGAGGCCCGTTAAAAGACTTGTTCTAGCCTTTGATGCTCATTGGAGCAAGATAGAAATATTGGTTTCTTAATTAGGAAAGGGAATTAACTACCGCTTGGGAGAGGCAGTTGAGAGTTCTTGACTTATAGAATTGATAGTTCGTTTAGTCTTGAATATATAGTTAATATATGATAAATTTAGGCGGTGAAATAAATTTGTTAGAACCTTTTCCCATAGTTTTTCTCATCATCCTTATTTATTTGTTTACATTGATTTATTCATTCATATTGATTTTATTCCCTAAATAAAATTGAGCGGGTATATCTGTGATACTTAAGTGAACTAATACCCAACCTAGAGAATGACGTTTGTATTCACATTCCATTATACTTGACATTGTACACTTGAGACAACAATTTTAGCTATAGGTTTTTGGTGTCGTTGCCGAGGACTGACAATTATTTGGTTTTACTTAATATCATGGAGAATGTACTTGGACGAACTTATATTTTTCTTGCTTTATTATTATTATTATTATTTATTTTATTGATATTTTATTTTTCAGGGCGTTGATTGTGTATGCTTTATAAGGAAGCAATTCAAGTCCATTTTGATCTTGAAATTGAGAAAACTTGGTAAAAGGAATTGAAGAAGAAAAGGGAAAAAGGCTAAATCCATGACAGACCCACCCATCTAACCTTTGGGCTAATTACCACAAGTTCAACAACCTTAAATAGCTCAAGACAACCCAAAGGCCAAACGTAACTATTTTCAATCTATTTTTCGATAAACCACTTAAGGAGCTTTGATAACTTGTAGAGGAAAGCATGTGTTTGAACTTAAATTGCTATAGCTTTTAAGTAGAAATTCATTGTCTATCTTGAATGCACTGAATTGAATAAAAATTATGGATTGAAAACCATTTCTAAGTTCTCAAGAAATTTTGTTATAGGAATGAGTTGCGTCAAGCATAAGGACCGCATAACGATACTTCAGCGTAAGAAGCGATGTTGACCAGATTCAATACATGATCAAGAACAATCAACTCAACTGATCATTGCCTAAGATCAGCTAAATCGGGGCTCAAGAAGTTGACGTGGCATGCACTCATTGGACCATTACTCAAGGGTCTATAGTGGCTAAATCTGAATGGACCACATCTTTGATAGGAATGAACTCTTCATCCCGTAGCGGAAGCATTTGATCGTCTTTGATTTTATTTAAAATTAAACTAAAAATAATATTAATTAAGAAAACTTACTTTTGAGATAAATATGGAGAATATTCTGGCGGATCTTTATCTCTTCCACAAAGTCTTCCTAGCTATGACTCGAACACAGAATCAAGGCTTGTGGGAGCCTCTTAAAAGAAAATCCACAAGGGATGGGAGAGGAATAGGTCTAGAGCGAATTATCGAATTCTCTCTATTAAGGAGATGTGTACTATAAAAAATGCACAATGGCTCACCCCTAGGGTTCTATTTATAGTGGTCTAGGGAAAATAATTAAATAATATATTTTAATATCTAATATATTAAAATACATTTATCTAATCAATTTGAATCTTATTCAAACCGTTTAAAATTCTCCTACGACATTTATTTCCTAATTTGAATCCAATTCAAATTTAATAAATATATTTTATTTAATGTATCTAATATACATTAATTATTTTAATATTTAATGTATCAAATACAATAAATATATTTTCCTCTTTTATATTTAATATATCTAATATATTAAATATTAATTTGAACACTTCAAATTAAATATTAAATTTGAACATTTCAAATTTTAATATTTAATGTATCAAATACAATAAATATATTTTCCTCTTTTATATTTAATATATTTAATATATTAAATATTAATTTGAACATTTCAAATTTTTTCTTTCAACTAAATTGATCTTTTTAGTGTTTCTATGAGCTAGTAAAGGGACCTTATGGACCTACAGATTATAAGCTCCAATGATACAAAATTAATTAATTAAACTCTTTAATTAATCAATTTTCATTCATTAACTTTAGGATCACTCCACTATAGACCTAAAGTTGCACTCTTATGCACTGTAGGATAAGTTGTGTCCATTGATATAACCACTACATGCAAGTCGATCCTTCACGAGTTGTTCATAATTACAGTTGGGTCAAAAGTCCGTTTTACCCTTATAATTACATATTGCACCTTAAGTACCACTGATTCTCTAATGAACAATCTGTTTATAACCTAATTATAAACTAAGTCCCTCTCGGGCCAATGAGAGGGTGAGGCCCCATTGTTCAAGTCCCGAAATCAGCACTTAAGGGAACTACTCATCTACTTACCCTATATGGAAAGGAGTGAATTCCATCTTGTGAGATTATGTTCCCAGCTCCCTATTTGGTCAAGTCCCCAAAATGGTAGGCATATTGAATCGGCTATAAAAGCCACTCTCACCCATGCAAATCAAAGGACAAGCCCTCACAGGCAGGAGTTCATAACTCACTCAGGATTAAGATCGAGTCGCATATGATCATCCTGATGAAATATTAATCTTCTCAATTAACGGATTTATAAAGAGAGATTAAAAATTTCGCGGTCCAGTCTTATACAAACTCATTGTATAAGATACCCCCACTCACATGTCTCCACATGAATGATTTGGATCAAATCATTTGTAACTATTACAAAGTGGGCCGTATCAATAGTGTTACCAAGATAAGACACCCAACCTTATCCATATACTATGACCCTTTAGGTTATTTCTTGAACATGATCCTCTCGTGTGTCAACCACATATTGTTCAAGATTACAATAATAACCTTGGATTTTTCATATAATGGATAATATTATATTGCAAATAAAATAATCAAAATTATTAATAATTATTAATTACGAGACTTTAGGGCATAAATCCCAACAATCTTCAACTTGCGTTTAGTAGAAGCATGAGCCAAAATCAAAATCACAAACGTGTCACTCCTTTATTGGCTGAATGCATCTATTTATACATCAAAGAAAGCTGAAGATCGGGTTGGCTAGTTCCTCTAGTTCATTTTATTCTTCGTATTTCATCATTACTTCTTTTTCAACATTCAGCTTCTTGGACAAATAGTAGAATTTAACTTGAAGCTTGAAGATTGTGGAATTCAAACTTTGAACTTAGTGTTAATGTTGTTTTAGTTATTTAAGTTCTTCTTAACTGTTGTCTATCTTATTTAATCTGTACTTGTTGGTTGAAGATTTTTAGGATGTTAGTATTATGTAACAAGCTTTGCAGTTTTCTTTTATTATAATTCAGTGACATTATTGTCATTCACATTTTCATCTTATGTTTTTTCTTATACATGAGTAGCTAAATGCTTATTATTATTTCCTAGTTTCGTGGTGGTAAATAATTTTTCCGTTGCTAATCTTTGTTTGGCCAACCAAGAAAGGTAAAAGCATACATTCATACTGAAAGGATGAAGGTGTGCGAACTGTCATAGGAAAACAAGAGCGAAATGAAATCGCTAGGTTATTTTAGAAATAAAATAACCACTTGTAAGCAAAATGGGTAGGAACTAAAACATTGTGTTGAGCATAGACATATGACTGCATAATGAGCTTAACATCCTTCTTAAGAAAGCTAGGATAAGTAGGAATCCATGCTTCTAGGAAGGACATAATCAGCTAGCTAGTGTAGTCAAGAACATTGCATAATAAGGCACTTGAGAGCCATACCCTTGTGTTCATCTATTGAATTGTTACCTTCATTAATTATTGTTATTTCATTACATTCAAGATTTCGCAGCAAAACATCCTATTGTTATTTTCTCTCCACTGCGTTCAACACTAATAAGAAATCAATTGCATGAATGGTCAAGTCCCTATGGATTCGACCTTGGAATACTTCCAAGTATTACTTGCTCTCCTTGAATTTATACTTGGACTCGATGTGGGGTGGACAAACGTTATAAATCAATTTCATGTATATTGAACACATAATCTATATAAAACTCAATGCATGATATTGCATTTGCACGTATTCACATATTATTTTTACTCTGGTTATCCAATGAGCAAGCTTATCAACCCATTATTAATGCTAATAACTTTGAGATAAAGCCTAACTTAATCTTGATGATTCAACTGTATTCATTTTCATGGGTTGTAATATGGAGGATCCAAATGCCAATTTGGCCACATTTCTTAATACTTTTAGTACTATTAAGATGAATAGGCTACTAGAGGATGCTCTTTGCTTACACTTTTTTTCTTTCTCTTAGTAGGATGAGGTAAAAGCTTAGCTCTATTCTCTGAGTTAAATAATGCCAATTCATGGTAGGAGATGATTCAAGCATTCCTTACTAAATTTTTTCCATTGGCCAAAAACTACTCAACTTAGGACAGAGATTGGATTGTTTAGACAATAGGACTTTGAGGACCCATCAATTGAGTAGATCCAATTTATGAACAATAAGGAATTGTCGGTATCAAGGTAATTAGATGCAGAATCCATTATCCAACCATAACCGTCTTGGATCGAAATAGAAATCATGAAAACTTCTTATACGCCAACAAGGATGTTTTACAACCTTCACAGTGTATGCACCTAAGTAGAGATAAAACTATCTCTTGAAGATCTAATTGGAGCTTTCATAACAAAATCAAGGGCACAAACAACTAAATTGAAGAGTCAGGTAGAAAGCTATGATGCAACCATTAAAAACATAAAAACTTTGATAGGTTAGATGGCTTCAACCTTTATGCCATGCAAAAAGGGAAGTTCTCTAATGACACTGAAAAAGAACCCAGTAGAGTATTGCAAAGCTATAACTTTGAAGAGTGGAAAACAAATCCAAAAGGTAGAGAAGAAAGCAAATTTAGGAGTCCATATTAAATATTGACGAAAAGAAAAATTTCAAGGGAGTAGTAGAGGAAGCAACTGTCAGGATTCATGCTCTAAAGCTTCATAAATTAGGTTTTATTGTAATAATTATTTGATTATTTTTATCTGCAATTTTAATTATCCATTATATGAAAAATCTTAGGTTATTAGTATAATCTTATATGGTTGACATACAAGAGGATCATGTTAAAAAAAAACCTAAAGAGTCTAGAGTATATGAATAAGTTTGTGTGCCTTATCTTTGTAAAACTATTGATACAGTTCGCTTTGTAATAATTACAAATTATTTGATCAAAATAGTTCATTATGAAGACATGTGAGTGGGGGTATCATATACAATGAGTTTGTATAAGATTGAACAGAAAAGTATTTTACCTCTCTTCATAAATCCGTTAATTGAGAAGATAAATATTTTAAAGGATGATTATATGCTACTCGATCTTAACCTTGAGTGAGTTATGAACTACTGCCTATGAAGGCATGTCCTTTGATTTATATGGGTGAGATTCAATAAGCTTACAATTTTGGAGACTTGACCAAATAGAGAGTTGAGAACTTAATCTCACAAGATGGAATTCTGATGGTGGGGGAAAACAAAGTGCAAGTGCACGTTGTCCAATAAGTAATATATGGAAGTATTCCAAGTATCGAACCCAAGGGAACGGTTAACAAAAAGCTTTTCAATTAACAACACGAGTGCTTTCAATTTGCAATCGAAGGTAACCAAGTAAATGAAATATTTTGGGGCTTTAGTGCAATAAAAATAAAGAAAACTAAATAACAGATAGAAAAACAGTTATGAGAAGCAGGGAATTCAAATCTATTTCAACCCTGAGAAAATGCGCCCACCATGCACCAGCAAACTTGCTTAACTAGATCCGGCAATTTCAGAGATTTTGCCTCTTGCACCCTCATACTGCCTCTTTCGAGTTCTATGCAATTCAAACAAAATGCTACTGAAATGCGCTCACAACCTATCCTAACCGATACTTAACACCATGAATCGAGTTCAACACCTATTCAGCATTTTTCTAAGTGCTTTTAGGAGACTAAGCAATTAAACACATATTTCTATGGCTAATTTTAACTTAGATACATAAGGAACACAACTCAATGATTCTAAAGGTTTTTGTCCTATGTCTAGGTACAAAAAGCGAAGTTCTATGTCTAGACTCTTCTCCTAGATTGCTTTTATGAAAATGCGTGCTCGATCCAACCCTTTCAGTATTGAATCTCACACAAACTATGTTAACGCAAGTGATCAGTTTAAGCTAACAATGAAACTTAAACTCAATAAAAGCAAACAATGCTAAATGCTAAGCAAAGTTACTTGAATCACATGGTGGGGCTTATCACCTTTTTAGGGTATCCACTTCATTGAATCCCTTCCAAGGATTTAGCTACTCATTGAAAAGAAAACTAAAGTGCAAAAAATAAAAAGAAAACTTAAATAAGAAAAGATGAACTTCATTGAAATAAACATGCGAAGTTAAAACAAAACTTGAATTACAACTTCAAGAATTGAAATTTAATAAGTAAACATAAACTTACAACTTAATGAAAGAATAAAAATAGTAGCTAAACTTTAAAGAAAAATAGAACGTACAAAACTTAAATGAAAGCGATAAAGAACCCAAAGTTTGTTCATTCTTTCTAACTTTGTTCAATCTCTTTCAAGGAGAACAAGTGCTTACACTCCCTTCTTTCGAAGCTCGTATCCTAATGAAGTATGAACATAACTTGGGGAGACTCGGTATGGCGGCTGAAAAGAAAACTGCAAATTTAGAGAAGAAGATAAAAATTTGAGCTCTCTCGAAACTAAAGCTTGAACCGCCTTTTATAGACCCCAAGGCCTAGGGTTTGCTGCCAAGATCAGTGTGGAGAGGCTTGGCTGATCATATCCCTTGATCCTCGGAGATTTGATTGAGAATATTTGATTTTATCTGCAAATCTCGCGAATCTGGGAGAATCTGTACAAAAGGTTCAGATGCGGCCGCATAGCTGAGTGCAATTGTGTTGTTTTCGAAATGGCCTAAATGCGGCCGCATAGTTGGGCGCATTTTGAGTTTTTCTTGCAACCATTGGAATTTGGCTTCTGCTCTCAATTGCTGGCGCATTCTGGTCGCATATCTCTTGCATCATCTTTCTTTTGCCTCAGTTGCGGCCAGAATGTGGGTGCATTTTGATCCTTTTTTAGCCTCTACACAAAATCAACAAAAATTAACACTTTTTTAACAAAAATGACTTTAAATACACCTAAAAACTTATTTTTATCAAATCAAGACTTCAGACACATGCAAAACTTGTTTTTACTTAAATTTGCTCTAAATGACATGAATTATAATATTAAACACTCACTTTTCAAGCAAAAAGCTTAGTTTTTAGAGTCAAATAACACTCATAAATGAGCGTTATCAAATTCACTACTTCCCATATAGGCAAAGTAGATAAGTAATTCCCTTAAGTACCGATTTCGAGACTTGAACAATGGGACCTCACCCTCTCACTGGCCCGAGAGAGACTTAATTTATGGTTGGATCATAAACAAATTGTTCATTAGAGGATCAATGATACGTAAAACATAAGATGTAATTATAGAGGCAAAACGAACTTTTGACCTAACTATAATTACAAACAACTAGTGAAGGATTGACTTGCATGTAATGATTATATATGGACACAAATTGTCTTACAGTGCATAAGAGTCAAACTCTAGGTCTATAGTGGAGTGACCTTGAGTTAATGAATAAAAATTAATTGATTATTGAGTTTAATTAATTAACTTCGTATCATTAAAGCTTAGAACTTGTAGGTTCATAAGGTTCCATTGCTAGCTCATAAGAATGTTTAAAGGATCAACTTCGTTAAAAGAAAGGGATATTTGAAATGTCCAAATCAATATTTAATGTATAGGAAATATTAAATATAGAGGAGAAATATATGTGTATATATTTATTGTATTTGATATATTAAATATTGAAGACAATAGCATATGGATGTATTCATTATAGATATATACGATTTGAATTCGATTCAAATGAGTTAGAAATACATCAAACGAAATCTAAATGGGATTAAGATAATTTAAAGATATATTTTAGTTTATAAGATATTAAAATATATAATTTAAATTTGGCAAAGATTGCACCTCAAGTTGCTATAAATAGGACCCTTGAGTTTAGCCAAAGAAACATCCCTCTAGATAAAGATAGAAAATTCTCTCTTAATTTTTCTCCAAACCCTTTCAAGAGGTTTGCACGAGCTTTGGTCCTTTTTTTGAGTCATAGCAAGGAAACTCTTGTGGAAGTCCTAAAGCTAGTTCTCCAAAAAGTTGTCTATATACTTAATAAAGGTATTTATTATTTATTTTGATTTAATCCTAAATAATTAAAAGTTGGTCCAAAATTGATTCCTAAATTGTTTGGAAATTATAGTCTTCCATTGCATAGTGAATTCTTCATTTCTATTGGCAATGCCTTCACATGAGGCTGCAAAGCTTACTATTTCTACTATTTTTTCCGTATCTTCAATACTTTTAAAAGAAAAAGCTTGACTCTCAATTTTCTATAATTTTGGAGATTTTTAAGAATCTTAACATTAATCTCCCTTTCTGTAGATGCACTAATGCTAATTTCCAATCATTTCAAATTCATGAGAGAGAACTCTTTAAGAAAAAGAAGTTGACAAATTTTGAAACCGTATTTCTAATAGAGGAATGCAACATGAGAATTCAAAGTAAGCTATGTAAAAAATTTAAGGATCTAGGGAGTTTTCTATTCCTTATACTTTTGTTAGTTACTCCTTATGAAATATACATGACTAGGCACTAGCATTAACATAATTCCTCTCTCTTCGTGTAGAAATTAAATATTAGAGAGATGGACCTACCCTTATGGAATAAACACATGGAAGAGGATCATGAGTTGCTTGTGGTTCTTGGGAGACCTTTATGGCAATAGGGAAAATTTAGATAGATATAGATAAAAAGAGTGGAGTATTATTTGAGTCCAACATAAGGAAGAAACATTTAGGGTAACAAAGGATCCTAAGACTCAAGTAGGAGTACTCTTTATGATACGCACAAATAGTACACACGACGGGATGATGGTGGCTCAACAATTATCAACCACCTTGACTAATTGACACTGACCCCATTAGTTATAGATGTTAAATAACCAGTAATAGGATAAAAATATATTGATGTTGGTGAAGTGCAGTAAATGTAAATGACAGAAAAATTAAGAAAGCGTAAGTAAAGGTACCACAAGAAATTCCAAGAACCGATAACGACAGAAATTCATGAGGAAGAAAACAGGCTCAGCTCACGACACCCCTAGCTATTCTCTACTACTTTATACCAAGCGACTCTTTATCCCCAAATGAGAATTGACAGAAGGTAGGTTTCACCAAGTAGGAAATACTCTGTCAAGCTGCTTCCTTGAGAACTGTAATCCCCCCTAAATATATGTCTATACTGGAAAGTTTCACAGGAATAAAGCCTCAAACTCTTTTTGTTCCTTATGAGAGATCCCCTTATGCCTAAGGTGAATCTGAAATAGTATTCCCTTACTCTATTTGGTCTTTCCACTCACCCTGATCCTGTCAGTATTAGAAATGAGTTTGTGCTTCTTAATGAAGGAAATGTTGCTAAAAAAATAAAAATACCTAAAATAGACAACCAAGACTCAAATGGAGATGAAAATATGTTTTAATAGAAAATAAGTAAATACACAACTAGTTTGTTGGAGCCTCACCCAAGTAACTTAGTCCTTTACTTGGTTGGGTATAGAAAATACGCTATTTGAGTACATATTGAAAATGAAAAGTGTAATGAAGAAGAAAATAAAACTCAAATGTTGCCAGCTGAAGCTTTTTAGCTCCAACGCCGTGAATTTGTTCTTCGTATGCTGTCTTCTTCCTCCCTTCATCTTCTAGAGCCTTTCGACCTTTTAGCTGCAAGTAAGACTCAAATGGAGATGAAAATATGTTTTAATAAAAAAAAAAGTAAATACATAGCTAGTTCGTTGGAGCCTCACTCAAGTAACTTAGCCCATTACTAGGTTGGGTACACAAAATACAGCAGAAAATGAAAAGCTTAATGAAGAAGAAAATAAAACTCCGATGTTGCCAGCTGAAGCATATCAGCTCTAGCGTCATGGATTTCTTCTTCGTCTATTGTCTTCTTCCTCCTTTTTACTTTCGGAGCCTTTCGACCCTTCAACTACAAGCGCTTCTTAACGAGGCTGAGAAAACCAGTAATGTCTTGCATAGTTGCTCCACCTTCGGTGTCGACACTTTTTCTACTGCTCACAAGGTCACCAAAAATCACTCCGATGAGCCTTTCCTCTCAAGGATGCTCTTTAGAATTTGTGCAAGAATGAACCTCTTTTCTTCTCTCTTTGGTCCCTTGCCTTTTATACAAATAGGGCAGCCAATCAGAATTCACCATGCTTCTTCTTTCATCATAACAGAAACTATTCCCTTGTCGCATCCTGGTGATACGCTCTAATTTTGGGGGACCACTGCTACTTTCGCTAGTTTTTGATGTAATAGATGTACTTTTAAGCGCTGGAATTTAGGCTCTGCGCAATTCAGCAAAAACAATCAAATCTCATACAAAGTTAAATGATGTAAGCGTGAAAACTTGATTCCTATTACAAAGTGCTAATGCTTTTAGCAGTTACTTTCCTAGTGCATATTTTCGTTATAATAGTGTTGATTGATATTATATAAAGGCAATAATGAGTTGTTCCTAGGCTAAAATAACTAGTATTTCACGAGTTACCACACCCCCAAACTTAATTGGTTGTTTGTCCCTAAGCAATATTGGCTTAAAGAAAAACTACTCTCTGCCGAAAAGAATTTTCTTTACACTATTTTGTCCTTTAGTGAACTTTGCGTTGCCCATACTTCATTCTGCCAAGATTAAACCTCTCTTTCACCCAGTCAATTTGTTATTCACTAGCCTTAGCTCTATCCCAATGTTTCATCAACCTATTAAATGCTATTAAGCGAGCTTAAAGCTTAACCTAGCACTTTATTCCTAACCATTTTTCCTAATGACTCTCTTTCTTCTGAGCTACTAGCTCTTAACTTAGAGACGCTGCATTCTTCAAAATTTTTCTTTTTGATAGGGATGAACACTTCATCCCGCAGCAGAAGAATACGATTTCTAAACAATTTAGAAATCAATTTAGGAATCGACTTTGATTTATTTAGAATTAAACTAAAATCGAAGGTTAAGCAATAAATACCTTGAACAAATAATAGAGAAAATTTTTGTTGGGTTTTTTATTTCTTATGTTCCAATGAATCTTGAATCTCCACAATATCTTCCTCGCTATGACTCGAACATAAGATCAATGTTTGTGGGAACCTCTTGAAAGAGAGGAAAATTTCAGAGAATTTTGAATTTTCTCTGTAGAGACGATGTATGTGTTGGGCTCAACCCAAGGGTCCTATTTATCGACACTAGGGTAAAATCTTTGCCAAATTCAAATAATATATTTCAATATCTAATATATTAAAATTAGAGATGTTCATTTTCCCCGTAAGGCAGGGAATGAGGGAGGGAGGGAGTGGAGGAAAATTTTTTCCCGTTAGCTAAACGGGGACGGGGAATTTATTTCTTGTCTCCGCCCCTTCCCCACCCCCCCGATTACTTTATTTTTTTAATATATATATATATATATATAATACTAAATTTAAACTTTATGATATATTATTTTATTTTTCTAAATAATTTTTTTAAAAAATATTTTTAAATAGAAATATACCATTAGGAATTAATAATTTAAATAGAAAATTTCTAAAAAATATTTTATTTAATCAAAATAAAAAAATAAATATTATAAATGAATAATTTTCCACGGGGAACCTGATCACTGCGAATTCCCCGGGGGAATCCCGCTCCGATCCCTGCAAAATTAAATGGAGAATTTCGTAGGGACAGAAAATTAAATGTGGGGCAGGGAAGCCATACTCGGCCTCGCCCCGCCCTGTGGACATCTCTAATTAAAATATATCTTTTACTTATTTGAATCTCATTGAAATCTCCTACAACATATATTTACCAATTTGAATCATATCCAAATTTCATATATATTATTTTCTTTAATGTATCTAATATATTAATGTATTACTCTCTTTAAAATTTAATGTATCAAATATAATAAATATGTTTTTCCTCATTTAATATATCAAATATATTAAATTTTAGTTTGAACATTTCAAATTTTCTTTCAACTAAATAGATCATTTTAATGTTTTTATGAGCTATCAGGGGACCTTATGGACCTAAAGATTATAATCTCCAATGATAAAAAATAAATTAATTAAACTCTTTAATTATTCAATTTTCATTCATTAACTCTAGGTCACTTGATAGGACCTAGAAAGTCATACTTAATCATGCTTATTTCGTTTTAGTTTATCGGGTTTTGTGAGATTTATTGCCTACTTTGTAGGAAATCGAGCATAAGGTACATTTTGGACTTTTTTCGTCAATTTGGAGTTAATTTGGAGAAAACCGGAGGTCATTCGAGCAACCGAGTAAGAAGATAAAGAAAAATGACCAAAATGCCCCTGTTGAGAGTGTTGAGACGCCAGTTCAAGCGTCTTAACGCTGAAGATTTAGCGCAAAAGGTAGAATGCCTTAGAACAAGTTATCGTCTAGACATTGTTGGGAGTGCGTGCTCTGAAGCCTCGCTCAACGCTATGAAACGATGGGGGTTGACGTTGGTAGCGTCTCAACGCTACTTCGATTTGTATAAAAGCGTTCTTTCCGTTTTTATGTCATTAACACCCATTTGTAGCAGTTGTTTCCCACTTTTCAGACACTTTCTTTATTGTTTTAGTGATTTTTAGCTTAATTATGATAGATTTAGGAAGAATCATCGGTTCGAGGCTCAAGATTTTGATGTTCGGCTAAGTGGAAATGCCAATTCGAGAAGATCGTCAGGTTTTTACATTGTAACACCATGAGGTTATGAACATATATGTGTTTAATTTCAGTATTAATGCATCTTTTACTCTTTGTTTATATTCTTAAGCATGTTCGTAGAATAGGCTGACAATTTATTTGCGTCGAATGTGTTTAACTTTGTTATGAGTATAACTTTAGATCCGTTATCGTCGAGAGTTCATACTTAATTTGAGTAGAAAGGGGCTAATGCATGAGTGAGTTTATGACTTTCCATAGACCATAGCTGCATGCTAGGTTCTAAGAGTTAAAGAGCGGTAAAATTGATTTAGGTCGGCCAACTTAGGTTAGTTTAATCATCTTAACTAATCCCTAAAACTTAATGCGACTAGCTCGAGGAGTATGGAACACTATCGTGCCCAACTCTCATCAAGTTAGTTTAAGACCTAATTAATGCTAGGTTACTTTGGTTGTTTTAAGGGACCATTTAGGGCTTTATTGGCAAAGTCAGATAAGTGCATTTAATCTAAAATTGAATCTAATTACCTGTGATTGACGTTATGCATATACCCCCGACACGACCCCGGATTGGTGCTTGGTTTGTCTGATTTTATCCCTTACTTTCCTTTACTTTTATTCAATTAAATTTCTTGCAATTTTACTTATGCATTAAACCACCACAGTTATGTTACATTATCCAATTAGAAAGAGAAAATTACCAATAGAGGGCTTTCTTGTGGTTCGACTCGGAAAACTTTACTACGTGGTTTCATGAGGTCCGACTTATAAATTTTATTTGACGAAGCCTACACAAAAGCTCACAACCATCACTCCACTATAAACCTAGAATTGCATTCTTATGCACTGTAGGACAAGTTGTATCTATGGATATAACCACTACATGCAAGTTGATCATTCACGAGTTGTTCGTAATTAAAAATAGGTCAAAAGCCCATTTTACCCATGTAATTACATCTTACACCTTAAGTACCATTGTGTTAGCTTTATGAGCTTTAATCATACAATCATATGTTTTGATGATAACAAACCTTTAAATTACTAATGATTTTGGTATTTTAAAGTGTCCATAGTGTAGAGCTCAAAAAGATGATTCCAACGTACTTTGAATCGCTCAAATCGGACATTAAATGAGAAAGTTATAGCCAAAAAGAAGATTGAAAAGAAAACTGCTAATTGGCGATAACTCGGACGAATAACATTGTGACACATGGCCCTTTTTTATGACCGTTGCAGCTGATAGCTCTTAGAATGAGAGCTATTTAGGGTGTTTTAGTGAAGATTTTGTGGCTTAAAAGCACTATCTTAGGTACTTTTGTACTAAAAAGCCTCTATGAATTGATGTTTTAGTAGTAAAGAAGTCCATCTACATGTGAAAAGCACTTTTGAGCTTTTTAATGCATAATATTACTTAATTGTGCTATTTATGACTTGTGTAGGCCATTGTTGAAGGTAAAAATGGCTAAGTGTGGAAAATTCAACCTGCTATGCTAGAGCTTTGTTGTTGATGGAAGGTCAAGCTTGCTGGAGCAATTGTTGTGTTTTGATGAAGCATTAGCAAAGCTAGAGCATTTATCTGGGATCAGTTACGCAAAACGCATGTGGGAATTATTTCATTAATTGATGTGGACAATTTATAACACCTGTACTGATTTAAGCCAATGAGAGGCTGCCATTAGTCTTAAAATGTCCACTCAGCCCTGATTTCAAAGAAGGGGAGAGGTATAAAGCCCTAGCTTGCCATTTTTGGAGAGGAGAAAAAAAGAGCTTGGAGATTAGACAATTGGAGGGGGAGAATTTCGAGAAGAGAAGAAGAACCCTTTTGGGAGGTGATCCACTTCTGGAAAGGAGGAAATCCTGCCATAAAGGAGCTGCCCAACAACCCTTACTTGTCCATTTCTCCTAGTTTCTATAGTATTTCTTTATTTTTCAGCATTTGGGTATTAAAGACAAGTTTTAGAATGTTATTTCAGACTTTTCTTACTGTTATGTTGCTGTCTTTTCTTTTAAGTATGAAGTAATCACCCCTTGGGTGAGGGATTAGGGGATTTATTGTTGATTCTTGCTGAATGAAATAGTAGACTTGCATATACTTCACTCCTATGTCTTGTGTGCTTAATTTTTAGCTTGGATTTGTCTGGCCAACTCATCTTAGCAGTGTTTATCTTGACTTTGTGAAGAGAAGGGATAAACTGAATGCATGACATAACATTAGTTCTGATTAGGAGCATGCTCTAAGGTAATTGGGGACACTAGGGATGGTAACCCACCTAATGTTTGCAGTTAAGGGCTTAAATTCAGGGGTTAATTGGAGTTAATCACTGATTCTCGGGAATTCTGGAAAGAATCCGCGAATTAACCTGCATTGAGTGTTGAAGCATGATCTATGCTGTAGCATTTAGTTTGAGGAAGCAAGATTTTACTCCTAATCCTGATCCTTTTTCACAGAATCTGTTTAATCCAATTTTATTCACTAATTTTCTTGTTTTTCCAGTATTCAGCACCATTTTAATTTTGTTCCTTAGTTTCTTTTAATTTCATTGCACCACTTGATGTTTATTTCTTGTTACCTAACTAAAATCAGCTTAGGCATTGCAAAAAATCCACATAACTAGTCCCTGAGGAGAACGATATAAAAATACTTATCACTTGTTGTATTTAGGCTGTGTATACTTGCACATTTAGGGTGTTTTCATTTTGAAATTGCATACACTCTTTTAAGCAACAAGTTTTTGGCGCCGTTGCCGGGGACTAGTTTGATTTTTACATTGTTTATGTTGTTTTTCGTCATTTTGAGCTTAAGACAGAACTAACTAAAGTTGATTTTATTCATTTCAGGATTATTAGTTGTGTATGAATGAACATCTTGGGTTAGAGTTTATTTTAGATCCATAAATAGAAAGGACTTTTAGGAAGAGATTGAGAGATCAAAGAAAAGCTATGGCAGATCCACAACTCCCTAAAGATCCTTTAACTCAACATTTACCTAACCCCGAAAATAGACAGCAGCCAAATCCTGAGATTAATAGACCAGCTGTAGTTGTTAATTAGGCTATGGGTCCTGCCAATGTTATTGTTTTAGCAGATGACAGAGAGAGAGCCATTAGGACATATTCCAATCCCTTGGTTGATGAGTTAAATCCAAGGATAATTAGACCTGCAATTCAAGCCCTTACTTTTGAGCTTAAACCAGTCATGTTTCAAATGCTTCAAACCATAGGACAATTCCATGGATTACCATATGAGGACCCTCATTTGCATTTGAAATCATTCCTAGGGGTTAGTGATTCTTTTATCATGCCAGGAGTGTCTAAGGATGCCCTAAGGTTGAGTTTGTTTCCTTACTCCCTTAGAAATTAGCCAAGACATGGTTGAATGCATTACCTCCAGGGGCAGTGGACTCTTGGAATACTCTTGCTGAAAAATTTCTCATTAAATACTTCCCACCTACTAGGAATTCTAGATTTAGAAATGAGATTGTGGCTTTCCAACAATTTGATGATGAGACCTTGAGCGAGGCATGGGAGAGATTCAAGGAATTGCTTAGAAAATGCCCTCACCATGGACTACCTCATTGTATTCAAATGGAGACGTTCTACCATGGGTTAAACACAAGCACTAAGCAAGTTGTGGATGCTTCAACTAATGGGGCTCTTTTATCAAAGACCTACAATGAAGCCCATGTAATCCTTCAAAGGATATCATCAAACAACTGCCAGTGGTCTGATTCTAGGAGTAACCCAGGTAAGAAAAACAAAGGAGTTTTGGAGTTGGATGCCTTAATTGCTATAAATGCCCAAATCTCATCCATGGCCAACATGTTGAAGAATTTGACTGTGGGAAATGTGGCCCAAAATGCTCCTAATGTGAAGAATGCAGCTGCTGTAAACCAAGTAGGTATTGATTCATGTGTTTACTGTGGTGAGGGCCATATTTTTGAATTTTTCCCTAGCAATCCTGCTTCAGTCTGCTACATAGGAAACCAAACTAGCAGAGGAATAATCCTTACTCCAATACCTATAACCCAGGTTGAAGGAATCACCCAAACTTTGCTTGGGGAGGCCAAGGAAGTAATTCTCAAGCCCCTCAAGTACAGCAAAAGGTGAATTACCCACCAGGTTTTGGGCATCAAGCTTACCAAGCCTTTGGAAATCAGCAACTCATGCCTCAGCAGCAGCAAAAAGCAAAGAAGCATATTCCAAGTACATCTCTTGAGAGCTTGATGAAGGAATATATGGCAAAAAATGATGCTGTTATTCAAAGTCAGCAAGCTTCATTGAGAAATTTGGAATTGCAAATGGGTCAACTAGTTAATGAGCTAAGGACAAGGCCTCAAGGTAAGCTTCCCTCTGATACTGAATTCCAAAAAGAGAGGGGAAAGAGCAAGTGCAAGCCATAGAGTTGAGAAGTGGGAAGCCATTAGTTGAGGAAGTAGAAGTTCACAAGAGAAAACGGAAGGTGAAAGACACTGCTGTCCAAGTTGAGGAAGAAAAGAAAGAAGAGCAGTTTGAGCCTAAAGGGAGAGAGAATGAGGAAGTTGAGATTACACCTAGAGCTGAACCTTCAAGAGAAAATTAGTGTGTAGCTACTCCCATTCCAGAGTTTAAACCACCTCCTCCACCATTTCCTCAAGGGTTGAGAAAGAGAAAAGAAGAAGCTCACTTTGAGAAGTTTATGGATATCTTGAAGGAAATTCATATAAACATACCATTGGTGGATGCTTTGAGGCAAATGCCTAATTATATGAAATTTCTGAAAGATGTCTTGACAGGAAGAGAAAGATTTGAGGAATTTAAGGTAGTTTCCTTAAATGAGGAGTGTAGTGCCATTTTGAGAAAGAAAATCCCAAGTAAGGAGAAAGACCCTGGATCCTTCACCATACCTGTTTCTATTGGAGGAAAGAAATTAGGACGAGCTTTGTGTGACTTAAGAGCTAGCATTAACCTCATGCCCTTGTCCATTTACAAGAAATTAGGCATAGGTGAAGCTAAACCCACGACTGTCACTCTCCAATTAGCTGATAGGTCCATAACCCACCCTGAAGGAAAAATAGAGGACATTCTAGTTCAGGTGGACAAGTTCATTTTCCCTGTTGATTTCATAATTGTAGATTATGAAGCAGACAAAGAAGTGCCAATAATTTTAGTGAGACCTTTCCTAAAAACAGGGAGAACTGTGGTGGATGTCTATGAGGGAACAATTACTTTGAAAATGAATGTCAGCATCTATGACACAATGAAATATCCCGCTGATTTGGAAGAATGTTCTGTGATTCAGGTGCTGGAAGAAGTTATTAGTGAGACTGCTGAAGAGGAATTGCTGCAGCATCATGCTGAATCTTTTGGAGAAATAGCAGTAGAGGATTTGGAAAATAGCAGTTTTAAAGGGGATGGTGAGAATTTGGCTGAAGTTTCTTGTTTTAGGAGAGTGTTTGAATCTCTAGAGTTAGGAGATAGGAAGACACCACAAATGCAGCCTTCCATTACAGAACCCCTGACCCTTGAGTTAAAGCCTTTGCCCACACATTCAAAGTATGTCTACCTAGGAGAGCAGGAAAATTTTTCAATCATCACATCAGTAAATCTTCTACTTGAGAATGATGTTTCACTGTTGAAATTGCTTCAACAACTTGAGATTAGGAATTCTTTCCTTGATGAGCAGTTATCTACAGTTGATCACATCAAGAAAATGGAAAAACCTTGGTATGATGACCTTGCCAACTACTTTAATTATGAAAATTTGCCCCCTGGTTTATCAAAACAGCAGTTGAAATTATTTTTTCATGAGGTGAAGTCTTATTTCTTGGATGATCCATTTGTGTTTAGACAGTGTGTTGGTAAAGATGAGAGAGAGTTTAAGGTGAATGGGTAGAGAATTAAACACTACTGGAAAGAAGAGTTCCAAAGAGGTATAGCCTCTGTCAGTTTAGTGGATATTTGAGAAGAACAATTTTGGGAGCTTGTGTAATTCTTGATAAATTTGATTTGTTCCATACAATTAATTTCATTTCCCTAGTTTACTTGTTTTACTTTTGCTTTATCGGTTTAACTTAGTTTTCTTTATGTTCTAATTGTTTTGTTTTTTTAGTTTTGTAGGTGCAATCAAGGCTTCATCCATAAGCAGTCACGGGTTCTTATTGAATAGGGAGGATATTTGTTGGACTGATATGCCATATTCCTGGAGATGAAGATTGAAGAAAATGGGAGTTGTGTTTTAAGTTGCTGCTGTCTTTTCTTGCTGTTATGCCTGTCCTACTCCATTTAATTGCTATTATGTTGTTTTTAATTGATTTTAAGTTCTTAGTTCAGGTAGTTTAGTATCTTTTATATCTTTTTTTTTTCTTTTTTATCTATTCTGGATGAGTTGTGTGCTTATATTTGAAAAAAAAAAAATCTGCCAAGAAGTAATGTTGTAAGCTCTCCGTATTGAAATGAAAAGCTAGTAGCTGTTATGTAGTTTAATTTTTCTTCCAATTATGTCAAGCTCAATAATCTTGCACTTCTTCCTTTGATTTTTTTTTATTACCATGGATGTAGCTAGCCTAAATGCCCCTTGTTGTTAGCTGTTTAATCTTGAAAGTTTGCTCCAATTAGCTTGAAATTGGGAGTGGGATGCTTGCTGCTGCTAGTTGTTATTGTTTAAAATAAGTTTGGGGGACTTTGTAACCTCTTTCTTTCACTCATTGAGGACAATGAGCAAGATAAGTTTGGGGGGAATAAGGTTGCCCTTTCTGTTTTTTTGAGTTTCTCTTTCAAAGTGTGTGTCAAAGAGTATTACCCTACCCCTAAGATCAATCATTTCTCTTTAAGCATTCAGGGCCCTTTTGAAAAAAAAAAAAAAAAAAGAGAGAACAAAAGTTAGTAAGAGAGTTATTCCTCTGTCAAAAGCTAACCATTAAGACAGGGTTAGACATGAAACCCATGTTTATCCTTGAGCTGAAAGGTGGCTTGAGACATGAATATGCCTTAGCAGCCCAACTTAGTAACAAAGCTCGTTGTTAGGCAACTTTCATCACAAATGTTGGTGTCTAAATCGAAGGCTTTGTATACAAAGAGGGTTCTCTCTAAGAAAAAAAAGGGAAAGAAAGAAAAAAAAAAATAGAAAAGTTGTTTGTTAAAGTTTAGCTGTTATAAGCTCTTTGATGCTTAGATGAGTTGCACCACAAGTGTAGCCATTCTAAGAACTAAGAATGAGCTTAACATAAAGTTAAGGGAGCCTGTTTGGTTAAGGAAATGATTGATTCTTAGGGGAAGGTGCTTTGAATGTGTGTCTGTTTTCTGTGTGAAATAAAAATAAGCTGGAAGCAGTAAGCTAGCTCTCCTTTTTATGAGCTAAAGGAATGCAAAGTGAACTCAATGAAGGAAGAAGGCAGTGGTTTAGCTGTGGGGCTGTGTAAAGGCTGAGGCTATGTTTTTGGAGTAAAACAAAAATTCTAGGAAAATCCTTAGAATGTTGAGCTTGAATGAGAATTTGAGAAATCAAACTGTTGTAACAGTATCTATGCTGTGATCCCAAGTGTTTGCAGATTAGCTTGATTATTTGGTAGTTGGATTCTGTGCTGAAAATTTTCTGAATTGAGGCATTACTCAGGGACGAGTAATGGTCTAAGTTTGGGGGCTTGATAACTCTTAGAATGAGAGCTATTTAGAGTGTTTTAGTGAAGATTTTGTGGCTTAAAAGCACTATCTTAGGTACTTTTGTACTAAAAAGACTCTCAGAATTGATGTTTTAGTAGTAAAGAAGTCCATCTACATGTGAAAAGCACTTTTGAGCTTTTTAATGCATAATATTACTTAATTGTGCTATTTGTGACTTGTGTAGGCTATTGTTGAAGGTAAAAATGGCTAAGTGTGGAAAATTCAACCTGCTATGCTAGAGCTTTGTTGTTGATGGAAGATCAAGCTTGCTGGAGCAATTGTTGTGTTTTGATGAAGCATTAGCAAAGCTAGAGCATTTATCTGGGATCAGTTACGCAAAACGCACGTGGGAATTATTTTATTAATTGACGTAGACAATTTATAACACCTGTATTGATTTAAGCCAATGAGAGGCTGCCATTAGTCTTAAAATGTCCACTCAGCCCTGATTTCAAAGAAAGGGAGAGGTATAAAGCCCTAGCTTGCCATTTTTGGAGAAGAGGAAAAAAGAGCTTAGAGATTAGACAATTGGAGGGGGAGAATTTCGAGAAGAGAAGAAGAACCCTTTTGGGAGGTGATCCACTTCTGGAAAGGAGGAAATCCTACCATAAAGGAGCTGCCCAACAACCCTTTGAGGTATAAAGCCCTAGCTTGCTATTTAACCTGCATTGAGTGTTGAAGCATGATCTATGCTGTAGCATTTAGTTTGAGGAAGCAAGATTTTACCCCTAATCCTGATCCCTTTTCACAGAATCTGTTTAATCCAATTGTATTCACTGATTTTCCTGTTTTTCCAGTATTCCAACACCATTTTAATTTTGCTCCTTAGTTTCTTTTAATTTCATTGCACCACTTGATGTTTATTTCTTGTTACCTAACTAAAATCAGCTTAGGCATTGCAAAAAATCCACATAACTAGTCCCTGAGGAGAACGATATAAAAATACTTATCACTTGTTGCATTTAGGTTGTGTATACTTGCACATTTAGGGTGTTTTCATTCTGAAATTGCATACACTCTTTTAAGCAACAACAGCCATACTTTTAATTGCTTTTTTTATTATTCTTTTACCATTTGCTCCGAAATTTCCTCCACCCTTGATCTATTTAACCTAGATCCAATGGCCAAAATTTACCCTATTTTGAACTTTATTTAAACATCTTTTTCCCACTCATTTCAAACAACTCATCTCCCAAAAAGTTTGAACATTGGCTGAAAAGTTCTCTCCATCATTCTCCATTGTTAATTCTCTCTCAAAGCTTCATCTTTCTTCCATTTCTTTTGTGAGAGAAAATTTCTTTTGAGAGATATATTAGATTATTATTAAGAGCTCAAGTTTGTATATCTACTCATGTGAGAGTTTTTCTTTTTGTGGAGTTTTAATTTATTTCATCATTTCAATTGGGATTTTGTATTAAGGTGTGGGTGCACCTTGGGATTTAGTGAATGGTTTAATCCTTAATTAAAAAAGGATTTGTAGTGGTTTGATCATGAACCCATTAAAAGGATCGTAGCGGTATGATCTTAAACCCATTTAAAAAGATCAATAGGTTGGATCCTAAACATGCAAAAAGATCGGTCGGACGTTGAACCCATAAAAGAGTGGCAAATTGGTTTGATTCTCACCCGTAAGAGGACCACAATAAAATACCGAAGAAGGAGTCTTGGAGAGTAGAGTAGGGATTTTCGAACCTCTATAAAAATTTCTAGTGTCATCTCTTCCTCTCTACTCTTATATTTTATGTTATTTAATTATTTATCTGAGTAGATTACATGCTTAGAAAAATTGTTCTATATTTCTAGCATATTTTAGGGTGTTTATTAATATACCTTGGATTAAATTATTTTAGTTTAAGTTCCTAAAAAAGTTTTAAATTTTATTCAACAACTCGATTCACCCCCAATATTGCCATATAATCTTACACATTGATCATCTAATGAACAATTTGTTTATATTCTAATTATAGACTAACTCTTTCTCAGGCAAGTGAGAGGGTGGAGCCTCATTGTTCAAGTCTCAAAATCAACACTTAAGGAAACTATTCATCTACTTACTCTATATGAAAATGAGTGAATTCTATTTTGTAAAAACTAGGCTGCATTTGGTTTTTAACTAAAAAACGATCATTTGTCTTCAAAAACTTTAAAAACACAAGATTAGATTCGCTAAATAAGCGTTTGGTGCAATGTTACTTGAAAATAAATCCTGATATGATCCAATGTTGTAAGTCAAAATTTGAAAACACCAAAAAAACGTTGTCATCGTTTATGGATCCACTTTTCTTTTTTCTTTTTCTTTTTCTTTTTTTTTTTTGTCGTTCTTTATGTAACAAAATTAAGGTGGACAATTTATTATTGTCAAAGTGTAAACGAAGAATATAGGAAAATTATCATGACATTTTCTTTTTTAAAAATATCAATATTCGTTGAGAATACCAAAATTAAACTCAAAGCTTTGGTATTGGATTTTTTTTTTTGAAATAATTGGTTCCAACCAAATGCTTATTCTGTAATATATTTCATTTTTATTTTTTTTGGATAGATTACCAAAAATAGTTTCAAAAAATTCTTCAATCAAGATCTAATTTCTTAATCTGCTACCAAACACATTTGAAAATAGTAAAAACACAGAATACAACTCTTGTTTTCATTGAATCCTTCATTTCTAGATTCATGATTTTGGATCACCAACCAAATGGGCATTTATGTTCCTAGCTCCCTATTTGGTCAAGTCCCCAAAATAGTATGCTTGTTGAATCGGCTATAAAAATCACTTTCACCCATGCAAATCAAAAGACAAGCCCTCACAGGTAGGAGTTTATAACTCATTCAAGATTAAGATCGAGTCGCATATGATCATCCTATTGAAATATTAATCTTCTCAAACACATGGTATATGATACCCCCATCACATGTCTCCACATGAACGATTTGAATTAAATCATTTGTAACTATTACGAAGTGGGTCGTATCAGTAGTGTTACCAGGATAAGACATCCAACTTTATCCATATAGACACTTTAGGTTATTTCTTGAACATTATCCACCAGTAGGTCAACTGCATACTGTTCAAGATTACACTAATAACCTGGATTTTAATATAATGGATATTATAAATTGAAAATAAAAATAATGAAATAATTATCAAATAATTATTTGAATAATAAACACATTAATTACGCGATTTTATGGCATAAATCCCAACACTTTTCTCTTCTTCTTCTTGTTGTTCTCCTTCTTTTTTGTTTAGGAAGTTTCCTTAGTGAAATTCTACCTTCGTTTTAGCTTAGCAACAGTTTGTGGAGAAGATATTTAACTACGAGCAAAATACTAGAGAAAACTGCTAACGCTACTCACTTCTCAAGTCACTTTTCATGCAAAGGCCAATGATGGATTTCATGAATGCCCTTGGTTACTAAGTTTCCTTTGAGGGCAAAGTATCTTAATATTTTTTAATTGAAGATGCGATACTCTATTACAACATTAATGGCTTTGCTAACACAACGTGTTCCACACCCCCAAACTTGAATTGTACAATGCCCTCATTCTACCCCCAAACTTGAAGTTTACTAGAAATGATATTTGTTTAGGGAATAGATCAAAGAGAGATTGGCTTCATTTTGCATTGGCTCATTTTCAAAGTGAGGAATAAGGCTTTTGGTCAAACCTCAGTGGTTAACCTAAAAGACAAAGTCATAGGACTAGACTTTTCAAGACGGACCTAGGGTTTTGGATTAATTAGATTGTTGGACTACTCAAAAGACTTAAATCAAGCAAAGGAAGCTCAATGCGCTTTTTGGTGAAAGTATAAGTCTGAGAGGTTTCGGAGTCAGCGAGATTTCGATAATTTTGTAATCTTGCCTTTTCCTTTTCTTTCCTCTTCTCAGCCACATTAGGTCTGTACTTCTCCTTTTTCTTCTTTTTGTTCTTTTTCTCCATAGGAGCTTCTGCTGCTTAAGCTTACACCTTTTTTACCTTGTT
Organism: Trichosanthes truncata; assembly: GCA_033996785.1. NCBI lineage: Eukaryota > Viridiplantae > Streptophyta > Magnoliopsida > Cucurbitales > Cucurbitaceae > Trichosanthes > Trichosanthes truncata. The sequence continues at coordinate 25,299,523 of JAWPNB010000004.1, read as the reverse complement.
CTTCTTACCCTGCCCAAAAGCTCAGCAATCATCTCTTCATCAGAATCTATGATCTCCACTGTTACTCAAGCTAATCTCCTCTAGGTTATTGTTCTTCTTCTCTTTCTTCCTCAACGATGTTTCCAACATTGTCTTACTTCAACTCTCTTCATTCCCTATTTCATCTCTTTCATTTCCTTGGAGGTAAGTGATGATTCTCATATTTATGTATTTTTAGCCCTTTAAACAGGGGCGGATCCACGTTGGGGCCAGGAGGGGCACGTGCCCCCTGACTTTATAAGGTTTATATATATTTAATATTTGTTTCACTCAAAAACATGCATTGATCTGTTGGCTGTGAGAGGGCACAATTAACGTTTACGTATTCAAGGTCTGGGGATCAAATCCCCATTAACGCGTATCTTTCTGAATTTTGCCTTGGTCTGTTGGCTGTGACAGGTCATCTTTCTGAATTTTTTGATTGTTTGTGTATATATATATATATGCCAAAAAAATGCCACTTTTTAACTTCATTTTTTTCTATTACTCTTTTAGTTTAACTTCATTTTTTAATTATATATTTAATTTGCAATATATATATATATATATATATATATATATATATATATATATATATATATATATATATATATATATATATATATATATATATATATATATATATATATATATATATATATATATAATATTTTAATTTTTAGTAAGTTGGGTATGGTTAGAGTTTAATTAATTTTTAAAATTTTACTCACATATATACAAAAAGAAATAAATCTTTGGTAAATATTTAGAAAAATTAAATGCATAAAAAAACTTAATTCTATTTTAAAAAATCTTAAATATTTCAAGTTTCATTTTTTGCTTTATATATTTAGGTGGATAATTCTATAATAGTTTATTACATTTTTGTAATTAATATTACTTAATCTAAATATTATATATCAATACATTTAAAATTATATTTATATAAAGATTAAATTACATGTTTAGTCCCTGAATTTTAAAATGTGTCTAGTAGGTCTTAAACTTTTTAATTTTGTGCTAATAAGTCGTTGATTTTTAAAAATGTCTAATAGATTCACAAACTCTCAATTTTGTATCTAATAAGTCTTAGATTTCAAAAATGTTTATAATTAATTGTTCTCATAAAATTTAATCTTGTATCAAATTAAACCTTAAACTTTCAATTTTGTAACTAATAAATATATTTAAAAGGTGTCAAATAGGTTGAAGACTTATTAGACACAAAATTAAAATTTATGTCTAATAGAACATTTAATTTTTTAAAATTTTGAATATGTCAAGGACTTATTTAATACAAACTTGAAACTTTAAAGATCTATTAGATATAAAATTAAAAATTCAAGGACCTTTTAGATATTTTTTTAAGTTCAAGGATCATATATACACAAATTTAAAAGTTCAAGCCCCGTTTGATAACCTATAAATACTATTTCCACATATGAGTTTCCTTACTTTGCTATCTACTTTCTACATATGTTTTCAAAAACCAAGCCAAGTTTTGAAAACTAAAAAATGTAGGCCTCGTTTGATAACCATTTAGTTTTTAGTTTTTGGTTTTTGAAAATTAAGCTTGTTTTCTCCCAATTTCTCTACAATGGTTTTCATCTCCCTTAAAGAAGCATTTGAATTTTTATCCAAATTCTAAAAACAAAAACAAGTTTATGATAATTAATTTTTTTAGTTTTCAAAACATGGCTTGGTTTTTGAAACCATAGGTAAAAAGTAGATAACAAAACAAGTAAAATCATAGGTGAGAATAATATTTATAGGCTTAATTTTCAAAAACTAAAAACTAAAAACTAAATGGTTATCAAACGGGACTGTAGTTTTCAAAAACTTGTTTTTGTTTTTGGAATTTAGCTAAGAATTCAAATGTTTCCTTAAGAAAGATGAAACCCATGGTAGAGAATAGGGAGAAAACTAGCTTAATTTTCAAAAACAAAAGACAAAAAACCAAATAGTTATCAAACGATACCTCAATTACTGAACTTGTGATTTAAGCTAATATGAACTTGTGCCCCCCCCCCCCCCCCCCCCCCCCCAAATAGAAAGTTCTGGATCCGCCACTGCCTTTAAACATATATTATTTGTAGGAATTCATGCTTATATATCCATAATTAATAACAAATTGATATAAGAATAAGTCAAATAAGTAAAAACAGCTGTTGTGTGATGAAAATTTTGAAAAGGGCGGAAAAGAGTTAAAATTTACTGATTTTTGGTGATTTTGTGCAGAAACAGTGAGCGATTGCGAAAACCAATTGCAATTTTACCCAACTAACAGAATTCTGAGAAATCTAGAGATTTAATTTTTCAGAGATATTACGAAGATTTTTGCCACGATTCTAGGCTTTGAGGGTTCGATTCATTCCATAAACATATTTTGTGCAAACCCTAGCTGTTGGGGTCTATAAATAGAGGAGAAACACACCACAAGAGAGAGAGAGAGAGAGTCATTCCCGATGCCAATTTTCTGCTCTTTACGATTTTGTTAGTCAATTCATGGATGAGACGAGTTACTGCACTTGTACTGATCTAGTCCATTCAATAGTCTTGAATTGTTACAATCTGATTCTCATTAATAAAAGTTTAATCGAGTTAGATTGAGATTGGTTCAGAGTTCTTTTTCAAGTCTCGGCATTCCTTCTTATTTTTTGATTTCCAGTTTCAGTTTAGTTTTGTTCTTTAGATTCAGTTCTTATTTTTCCAGACTGTTAGTTCCTTGTATTTCAATTTTACATTATTGCACTTGAATTAATAAAGTTGTTATTCAGTTTACTTTCGACAAGTTTCTTTACTTCTTTAAAGTTTAGTTTTTATTTCTTTTGTTGAGTACGTTATATTTCTCTTCAAGTTTATTATGAAGTCTTCTTTATTCAAAGCTTTGTTATTTCTTCTTTCATTATGAGCTAAACCTATCTTTGGGATTCTAATATGTGGATGCTCTAGAGAAAGGAAGCAAGAGGATATGTAAAAAGTAACTTTGCTTAAAACCATAACATTATTGTTTGCTTTTATTGATTTAATTTCTTATTGTGAGTCTAGCTTGATCACCTAGGTTAACATACTAAAATTGAGTCTAATACTAAAATGGTTAGATTAGATTTGGTTTTCATAAAAGCAACGGAGGAAAAGAGCTTAGACATAAGACTTTGTTTTTTACCCTAGACATAGGGCAAAGTCTCTAAAACAAAAAGAGTTGTGTTTTGATTTAACTGAGTTCGTATTAGCCATAGACATATCGATTTAATCATTTAGGCTTCTAAAATCTATCCATTAAGGTCGAATAGAAGTTGAAACCGGTTTACATAGTTTTAGTATTAAGTCAAGATTGCAATTGCATATTAGGCCACAATTCCATTCAAAGGGGCATGGGCATGTTTGAATCCCTCCTTTTGCATTTTTATTTCTTCTTTTCAAAAACAACAATCATCTAAACTATTATTTCACACTGGTTACCTAGGTTGCACTCTTGAGGAAATCTTTGCTTTATTTTAAATTTTACTATATCTGTTCTATGTGGGATCGATACTTTAAAATACTTCCAATTTACTACTTGCTTGACAGTGTGCAATTGCACTAGATTGAGAACTTTTTCCATTTAAAAGTTTTCTACGAAAGCATATATGTTTTCAGTAGATCAATTTTTGGACATTGACGCATGTATGAGCATGCTTATTTGCCTTAAATTGACGCCTTAATCTCGCTTGTGTGTTATATCCACTATGTATGACATTTATGATCTGTAATTGTCCCAAACCTATGCTTAATTTTAGTAGTAAATGAAGGGAATAATCGAATTAAACCCACAGCGGAAGCATAGGAATCTTCTTTGATTTATTTAGAATTAAACTAAAATACAAGGGTTAAGCAATAAATACCTTCCAAATATGGAGATTCTTCTGGCGGATCTTTATCTCTTCCACAAAGTCTTCCTGGCTATGACTCGAACACAGGACCAAGGCTTGTGGGAGCCTCTTGAAAGAAAATCCACAAGGGATTGGAGAAGAAGAGGTATGGAGAGAATTTTCTAATTCTCTCTATTGAGGAGATGTGTGTTGTGAAGAATACACAATGACTCACCCCTAGGGTCTTATTTATAGTGGTCTAGGAAAAATAATTAAATAATATGTTTTAATATCTAATATATTAAAATATATTTATCTAACCAATTTGAATCTTATTCAAACCGTTTAAAATTCTCCTATGACATTTATTTCCTAATTTGAATCCAATTCAAATTTAATAAATATATTTTATTTAATGTATCTAATATACATTAATTATTTTAATATTTAATGTATCAAATACAATAAATATATTTTCCTCTTTTATTTAATATATCTAATATATTAAATTATATTTGAACACTTCAAATTAAATATTAATTTGAACATTTCAAATTTTAATATTTAATGTATCAAATACAATAAATATATTTTCCTCTTTTATATTTAATATATCTAATATATTAAATATTAATTTGAACATTTCAAATTTTTCTTTCAACTAAATTGATCTTTTAGTGTTACTATGAGCTAGCAAGGGGACCTTATGGACCTACAGATTATAAGCTTCAATGATACAAAATTAATTAATTAAACTCTTTAATTAATTAATTTTCATTCATTAACTATAGGTCACTCCACTATAGACCTAGAGTTGCACTCTTATGCACTGTAAGACAAGTGGTGTCCATAGATATAATCATTACATGCAAGTCGATCCTTCACGAGTTGTTCGTAATTACAGCTGGTTCAAAAGTCCGTTTTACCCCTATAATTACATCTTGCACCTTTAGTACCACTGATTCTCTAATGAACAATATGTTTATAATCTAATTATAAACTAAGTCCCTCTCGGGCCAATGAGAGGGTGGGGCCCCATTGTTCAAGTCCCGAAATCAGTACTTAAGGGAACTACTCATCTACTTACCCTATATGGGAAGGAGTGAATTCCATCTTGTGAGATTATGTTCCCAGCTCCCTATTTGGTCAACTCCCCAAAATGGTAGGCATATTGAATCGGCTACAAAAGTCACTCTCACCCATGCAAATCGAAGGACAAGCCCTCACAGGCAGGAGTTCATAACTCACTCAGGATTAAGATCAAGTCGCATATGATCATCCTGATGAAATATCAATGTTCTCAATTAATGGATTTATAAAGAGAGATTAAATATTTCGTGGTCCAGTTGATCGGCTGTAACACGCAAGCGCACGCGATCGAAGTAATATAAAATGGTATCTGAGTACCAAGTATCGAATCCCACAGGGAACGGAGTAACAAAAATATTGTAAAGCAAAAGTGTAAGGAAAATTGCAAATGGAAAACTAAATTGCAAAAATAATGTTGGGATGGTGTGTTGATAAAAGAAAAATTGCAGAATCTAATTGCAGAATCAAGAAATGGCAATAATGGAAATAAAGAAAAATTGCAGAATTGAATTGCAGAATCTAAAATTGGCAATATTGGAATAACAACTAAAAATACTTAGAAAATGAAATTGCAAAATGAATTTGGATAAAGGATGGGGCTCAAGAATGTCATTGCCCTAAGTCGTAATTGCAAACCAAAATTGCAATTCCAACCTACTCCACACTCAATTGTAAACCAAAATTGCATCTCCTATTTTCCTTGAATTTAGGTTTTTAGGAGGCTAAGTGAAAGACCTATATGTCTATAGTCCCTCTATCTTAGATAATTTGGCTCACAATTTTATGGGTTTTGGAGTCCTTAATCCCTATGTCTAGGGTAAGGAATTGGCTTATGTCTAAGCTCTTTTTCTCCATCACTTGTGTGAAATTCGCTTTTCACTAACCCCGTCGGTATTAGATCTAAGCTTGAGTTGATACCCTAGTTGATCAATCTAGGATCTCAACGGAATTTTAATCAACACAAGCAAACAATTGAGATGTAGGCTTGGTTTTCATTGGAATTTTGGCTACATTTACTTCTTAGGGAATTCACATCCTTGAACCCCCTAAGAAGCTTTAGCTCAAATTAAAGATAAAAATATTACAACTAATTTTAGAATAAAAATTCATACTAGAAGAATATATTAAAATGCTAAATTCAACAAAGATTTAAAGGAATTAAAGGATTTTGCCATCCAAAATCGAATCAAACAAAACTGAAAACTAAACCATTAGCTTCAAAAAAATAAACCCACGAAATAACAATTGAAGCAAAAATGGAATCAACATAATAACCATCATAACAGAGTAAAAAACAGAAAACTTGAATAAAAAAAAAGGATTATAGCAAAAACAAAAACTTCAAGCTAAAAATGAAATAATTAAAATTTTATGGCAAAACATTAAAGGTTCTCTCTTTCATTAAAAACAAGAAAAAAAAACTTGAAGCAAAAATGGCAAAAACAGAACCTTCATTAAAGCATAAATAGAACTAATAAAACAGTATCTATTGGTGAAGAACAGAGAAAGGAAAAGAAAAATAGAAAACAGCGGAAAAGTTTGACAAAAACCCACGAAATTGAGATTGAATTAAAACTTAAAATGAATACAAGAAGAAATCGAAAGGAAGAACAACAATTATACTCTCCATAATACAAGTAGAATTTGAAGAAAAAATGAAACTGAAGTTTAAATCCTTGGCTAAAAACAGAAAAATAAGTTGCAGAAAAAACAGAGTTCTAAAACAATTAAACCAACGAAATTTGACTCCTAAATTCGCCTCCAAATCGCCTTGTTTTGCTCCTCCTCTTCTTCCCCATTTATAGGCCTTCATTAGGGTTGAAGAATGCCCAAATTTCGTGCTTAAATTCCTCCAAATCGGGCTGTAATTGAAGATTTTCGGAATGGGTTTAATGCAGATTTTTTCCTTTTTTAAAACCCAAAAACCCACGAAATTGATCCTTCAAATCGCCCTCAAAATCCCATTAATAGCTCATCTTCTTCTTCCCCATTTATAGGCCTTCATTAGGGTTGAAGATTGCCCAAAAATCATGCTTCAATTCCACCAAATCATGCTGCAATTTGGTTTTCCATAATGGGTTTTTTCGTTCGCGCCGGTATTTCCATAAATTCTCTGCCCATAAACAATTGCAAAATCAGATTTGGCAATCTGGTTTTAGTAATTTTCACATTCCCTGCTCCAGAAACAATTGCAGAATCAGATTTGGCAATCTGATTTAGCAATTTCCATAATTTATGCAAAAAGAATCAATTTATTTAGAATTCTATTCCAAATGCTATCACATTAAATTCTTCTTTAAATTCAAGCAATCTTCCACTATTTTCAATTAATCTTAGGACAAACAAAAATATTTTAAGCAATTGGGACTTAAATAAGCCTTAATTCTAAGGCTTATCACACCCCCAAACTTAAGATATTGCTTGTCCTCAAGCAATTAGAAACAAATAGCAACAAACACAAGCAAACACTTCACAAAATGATTTCAAATGGTGTTTTTGAAAAGGAAAATATTGTTCATGAGAGGTCTCAAACTTTTAACACTTTACACAATTCCAAGATTTTCTCACATAAAAGTTTTACTTTTCTTTTTCAAGATAAAACATTCTTATGCAAACTCACCTATTATGCTTATTCTACCTAAGTCATAGTCATAGAGTCTAGGGTGGTCTTCTTTGTTCAACAAGCTAAGTTCACTCACATTACAAGCATTTTTTCCCCTAAACTTATGTAAAGTTGCTGCTAGGCCTCATTTTCTTTTTCTTTTGAACTTTTTTTTTTCTTTTTTTTTTTTTTTACAGTCTTCCTGTCACTTGTACCTTCGTTTCAACTTACTAACACTTTGTGGTGAAAGTAGTTGACTACGAGCACAAATCACTGCTAAGACCGTTTTCACATACTCACTTCCTACGTTAACCTTTCATGCAAAGGAAATCATGGATGTCATGACTGCCTCTGGTTACTCAATTAACTCTAGAAGGAGAGTATTTTTTTTTTGAAGTCCTAGCAGCTGTTACAACGACAACATAATGTTACAACAACATACTATTACAATGACATACTGTTACAACAATATAATATTACAACAATAGTATTACAATAACATACTATTACAACAATATACTAGTACAACGACATAATATTATAATGGTATTATTACAAAACTCACCCCCCCAAACTTAAATGGGTCAATGTTCCCATTGACTAAGAACTAGAAGAACAGGGGTTGGGGTACATATTTGGGTCACTTAACATGCTAAGCATCGAGGCTAAACTCTCCTAAGTCCATTAGATGGGATAAACACAAGGGAAGTTTGGGTTCGAATGTTTTAAGGAGAAAAAGAATTTATCAAGTTTTATGATTTTGAAAACTTGAAGTTGTGTGTAAAAGCATTTGAAAGTTGAGAAAACTCTAGGTGTCATCATTAAGAGCATTTTAACAAAACACCAAATAAAACAATTTGCAAACTTGTTTTGAAACATTATTTTTATGGCATGCTTGTGCGAGGAATAGATTTTTTTTTTTTCCAGAATTCATGAAAGCAAATAAACTAAATAAGCATACAATAACTTAACTAAACCTTAAACCAAAAACATAACAATTAACAAAGCTAGAAAGATAGGTTAAAGAGAGACTCCCCTATGCAGAGAAAAATGTGTTGTAGTTGCCATTACTGTCCTCGGAGTTGTTGGAAGTCTTGCAAAGAATTCTCCTGAAATTGCAATTACAATTTTGCTTTCGCAATTGCGACTACAATTTCTTCCTCCCGCTCTTTCTTCTTATATTTTCCTGAAACTCAAGAGTAGAGCATCAGAAAGTTCACACAGTTTTTCTCAATGCAGAGTTACTTTTTGGAAATTCCAATTTTTGAACTCAAAGTTGATTCATCAAACTCCCAGGTAAATCCCCAGGTAGAGGTGTTCCCTTAGCGGTCAACTTAAGTACCTCAGCCTAGACAGGATTTTCCTTAGACAGAGCTTTTCTGAATTAACTTCTTCATTCGGATTGGAATTTCAAAAGTTGAAAGTTTCTCTTAAATTTTTGTTTTTCTGTTTTTTTGTTTTTGTTTTTTTTTTTGTTTTTTTTTTGTTTTTAAAGAAAATGAACGAAAAGATAAAACTTATCCTATTCCAGTGGGGAGACCGCAATTGTGTTCCTTCATTTTGCACTTAGGTCTCGATGTTGGACGCGATTTCAGTCGTAGTTGAGGTGCTTTGATCACAACGAGCTTTGATGACTTAAGAGATTTATATGTTTCTTTGGAAGTAAAAATTGTGGGTGCAATCCATGTCGCAAACTGCATGTTGCCATCCTTCATGCTCTCCTTTCTGCATGCTTCTTCATTTAGTGTTTCCTGCAAGTTGCAATAAGCGAAAACAGGGCATTCCAGCGTCGAGAGCACTTTGGATGTCAATTGCTGTGAAATTGCGATTTCATAGCTCACTGCAATTTTCTTTTGTGGTTCATTCTCTTCTTGAGGTGGTTCTTCTTTGGTCTCTTCTCTCCCTTCTAACTCCTTAATGTTGTCAAGTGTTGGAGTGCTTTCTACTTCTATTAGGAGTTTAAGGCCTTCATGTTCCAATTCAGTTAGTGTCACCGCCTCACATTTTTCTTCTTCTTGTTTTGAAGTCTCTATGTCCTCGAACAAGATTCCTTGGGACCTGTTCTCCAATTCATCTGCAATTTGTTCAATATGGATCTCCAAATTTCGTAGAGATGCAGCTTGACCTTGCATTACAACATCGTTCTTTGCTCTATATTCCCTCGCGAGTTCTTCGATGCTTGGCTCTTTTGGGATCATCTTCCCTTGCTGGAAGCACTGATACTGATGTTGACTTGCAAATCTGGGTAGAAATCCATAACACAAAGAATCAGGATTATAAGGACAATTATCAAATGAATGACTTCCTTTACAATAAACAAAAGACATAGAAGAGATAGGGTTAAAAGGAGCTATAGGATTTCCCATCATCAAAGTTTCCATCATGTAGCTTAAAGATGAGGCTTGGGTGTTCAATGCTGCAATGATGTCTCTTTCCATCCTGTAGATTTTCTCAAGCAATCAAACCCTATATTGTGTCTTTCTGCAATTTCTCTCCCTCAACAAGTGAAATCGAGCTCCTCCAGCAGATAGGAGAAATTGTTGCAATCTTTTCTTACAATTTTTGCTAAAACAAATTTTTTTTGTTAAACTGCCATTCCCCGGCAACGGCACCAAAAACTTGATCGGCTGTAACACGCAAGCGCACGCGATCGAAGTAATATAAAATGGTATCTGAGTACCAAGTATCGAATCCCACAGGGAACGGAGTAACAAAAATATTGTAAAGCAAAAGTGTAAGGAAAATTGCAAATGGAAAACTAAATTGCAAAAATAATGATGGGATGGTGTGTTGATAAAAGAAAAATTACAGAATCTAATTGCAGAATCAAGAAATGGCAATAATGGAAATAAAGAAAAATTGCAGAATTGAATTGCAGAATCTAAAATGGCAATCAGCGAAATAACTAAAAATTGCAGAATTAAATTGCAGAATCTAAAATTGGCAATATTGGAATAACAACTAAAAATACTTAGAAAATGAAATTGCAAAATGAATTTGGATAAATGATGGGGCTCAAGAATGTCATTGCCCTAAGTCGTAATTGCAAACCAAAATTGCAATTCCAACCTACTCCACACTCAATTGTAAACCAAAATTGCATCTCCTATTTTCCTTGAATTTAGGTTTTTAGGAGGCTAAGTGAAAGACCTATATGTCTATAGTCCCTCTATCTTAGATAACTTGGCTCACAATTTTATGGGTTTTGGAGTCCTTAATCCCTATGTCTAGGGTAAGGAATTGGCTTATGTCTAAGCTCTTTTTCTCCATCACTTGTGTGAAATTCGCTTTTCACTAACCCCGTCGGTATTAGATCTAAGCTTGAGTTGATACCCTAGTTGATCAATCTAGGATCTCAACGGAATTTTAATCAACCCAAGCAAACAATTGAGATGTAGGCTTGGTTTTCATTGGAATTTTGGCTACATTTACTTCTTAGGGAATTCACATCCTTGAACCCCCTAAGAAGATTTAGCTCAAATTAAAGATAAAAATATTACAACTAATTTTAGAATAAAAATTCATACTAGAAGAATATATTAAAATGCTAAATTCAACAAAGATTTAAAGGAATTAAAGGATTTTGCCATCCAAAATCGAATCAAACAAAACTGAAAACTAAACCATAAACTTCAAAAAAATAAACCCACGAAATAACAATTGAAGCAAAAATGGAATCAACATAATAACCATCATAACAGAGTCAAAAACAGAAAACTTGAATAAAAAAAAAGGATTATAGCAAAAACAGAAACTTCAAGCTAAAAATGAAATAATTAAAATTTTATGGCAAAACATTAAAGGTTCTCTCTTTCATTAAAAACAAGAAAAAAAAAACTTGAAGCAAAAATGGCAAAAACAGAACCTTCATTAAAGCATAAATAGAACTAATAAAACAGTATCTCTTGGTGAAGAACAGAGAAAGGAAAAGAAAAATAGAAAACAGCGGAAAAGTTTGACAAAAACCCACGAAATTGAGATTGAATTAAAACTTAAAATGAATACAAGAAGAAATCGAAAGGAAGAACAACAATTATACTCTCCATAATACAAGTAGAATTTGAAGAAAAAATGAAACTGAAGTTGAAATCCTTGGCTAAAAATAGAAAAATAAGTTGCAGAAAAAACAGAGTTCTAAAACAATGAAACCAACGAAATTTGACTCCTAAATTCGCCTCCAAATCGCCTTGTTTTGCTCCTCCTCTTCTTCCCCATTTATAGGCCTTCATTAGGGTTGAAGAATGCCCAAATTTCGTGCTTAAATTCCTCCAAATCGGGCTGTAATTGAAGATTTTCGAAATGGGTTTAATGCAGATTTTTTCCTTTTTTAAAACCCAAAAACCCACGAAATTGATCCTTCAAATCGCCCTCAAAATCCCATTAATAGCTCATCTTCTTCTTCCCCATTTATAGGCCTTCATTAGGGTTGAAGATTGCCCAAAAATCATGCTTCAATTCCACCAAATCATGCTGCAATTTGGTTTTCCATAATGGATTTTTTCGTTCGCGCCAGTATTTCCATAAATTCTCTGCCCAGAAACAATTGCAAAATCAGATTTGGCAATCTGGTTTTAGCAATTTTCACTTTCCCTACTCCAGAAACAATTGCAAAATCAGATTTGGCAATCTGATTTAGCAATTTCCATAATTTATGCAAAAAGAATCAATTTATTTAGAATTCTATTCCAAATGCTATCACATTAAATTCTTCCTTAAATTCAAGCAATCTTCCACTATTTTCAATTAATCTTAGGACAAACAAAAATATTTTAAGCAATTGGGACTTAAATAAGCCTTTATTCTAAGGCTTATCACCAGTCTTATACAAACTCATTGTATAAGATACCCCCACTCACATGTCTCCACATGAATGATTTGGATCAAATCATTTGTAACTATTACAAAGTGGGCCGTATCAATAGTGTTACCAGGATAAGGCACCCAACCTTATCCATATACTATGACCCTTTAAGTTATTTCCTGAACATGATCCTCTCATATGTCAACCACATACTGTTCAAGATTACACTAATAACCTTGGATTTTTCATATAATGGATAATATTATATTGCAAATAAAATAATCAAAATTATTATTCATTATTAAATAAATTATTAATTACGAGGCTTTAGGGCATAAATCCCAACAGTAAATAGGTTGGCTTGTGTGTGTGAATTTAGGGACTTTTTCCTCCTTTTCATAGCTTGCATGATAGGCCTTACTAAGAGAGCGTTTTAATTAAATTCGGTAATCTAGTTTAATTAGAGCGTCCTAATCAATCCCTAGATTGTAATGCGATTAGTTAATTGGTATGTAATGCTATCGTTCCCGGTTGATTAATTAATTTAGAGTTAATTTGGATGCCTTGTCATATTAATTACATTAGGGGTCCTTAGGGGCTTTTTCGACTTTTTAGATTATGTCAATTAGGTGTTTAATTATGAAATTGAGATTAATTTGAGCTTTCAGTGATCAACATTATATTATGAACCCGATTGACTTCGAATTGGTGCTTGGTAAGATTGCTTTGCTTTATTTGCTTTTATTTCCTTTTATGCATTTTAGTTTTTGTTTTTATTTCCAAACGCCCTCCCCCATTCCAGTTTTTGTGCAAATTCAACTGGAGAAATTGATTAATGGTTCCTTGTTATCGACCTGGTCCACTAGTATTGCAAGTAGCTGGGATCAATTATTTTAATTTTGATGAGTCTTGACCGTTCGTATCAAAAACAAATTGTATCTCTATAGAATTTAAAGATCCATATAGAAAAAATTACAAACAAATGGAAGAACAGGTCCCAAGGAATCGTGCTTACTAACACGGAGACTTCAACACAAGAAGAAAAAGGACAATGCGAGATGGTGACACTTAGAACAGAATTAGAACATGAAGACCTTTAACTCCCAGTAGAAGCACAAAGCACTCCAACACTTGAAAGCATTGAGGAGCCAGAAGGGAGAGAAGAGATTAAAGAAACACCACCTCACAAAAAGAATGAAGAGAAGAAACAACCAAAGGAAATTGCAATTAGCTATGCAGTTGCAACTTTACACCAAATGATGTCCAATGTGCTCTCAGCACTTAAAGACCCTACTATTGGTCGAATTGAGGCTTTACTTTTTGTAACTTGCAGGAAATGCTAAAAGAAGAAGGACTCAGTGAAAAAGTAAAAGAGGAGAGCATGAAGGATGACAATAATCTACAATATGTGACACAAGTTGCGACCGCAATTTCTACATTTAGAGGCATATATAAATATCCTGAGCTGACAACGCTCGCCATGATTAAAGTACCTCAACTACAACTGAAATCTCGTCCCTCATCAAGACCTAGGTGCAAAATGAAGGAACAAGACTACGATCTCCTTACTGGAATTGGATAAGTTGATTTTTGTTCTTTCATTTTATTCTTTTTTAAAAAAAGATGAAACTCACCTTTTAGAATCCCAATTTTGAATAAAAAGTTTGATTTAGAGAAACTCTATCTAAGGAGAATCATGTCTATGGCTAAGGTATTTAAGTTGACCATCAAAGAAACACCTCTACTTGGGGATTCATTTGGGAGTTTGATAAATCAACTCTAAATTCAAAAATTAAAAATTCCAAAAGTTATCTATGCCTTAGGAGAAAATGTGTGAACTTTTTAATGCCTTACTTTTGAGTTTCATGTGGGAAAACATGAAAAATGAGAGGCCAAAGAAAAAGACAAGAAGAATGAGCAAAAGGAAGAAAATGCAATCACAATTGCAAAAGCAAATTGCAATTGCAATGTCAGAAAGGATCAGCAAAATAGGGAAATTGGGAGTATATGAAGGAGAGGGATGAAGCATTACAAGCAACACTATCTCTGCTCTCCAAAGCCAAAGGACCACCTCTCCTGGACTTCCCAACCCTTCTTCTTCAGGACTTAAAGACCACCGAGGACAACGATGACACATTGTTCTCGGCATAGGGAAGTTTCTTTTTGAAATCTATCTTTAAAAGCTTTTACATACTTGTTTTTTTATTTTGTTGTTTTGTTATTAATTTTGGTTTAAGGTTTAATTAGGCATTTTTATATTTTCTTTAGTTTAGTTGCTTTTGAGAAATCTGGCTGAAAACAATAGTAAATGTATTCGACTTGTTTGAATTGACCAACACATTTCTTGTAAGATTTATGTTAGGTTTTCTTGTTGAATATCCTTAATGATGAAAATTTAGATTGTGCTCGGTTCATTAAATGCTTAGAAACATTGCTTAGATGCTTCCCAAACAAACAACTTCATGATTCCTTGTCTTTATAAAACACCCAAGCCTCAAACTCACCTAAAGTTGTACACTGAATGCCCCTAGGAGAGTCTTGCTTAGATATTTGCAAGCAACCCCTTCATACTCCTTGTGCTATTTTCAGTCAATGGAGACACTTACCACTATTAAGTTTGGGGGGTATTGTCTTTTGATATTTTGTTGAATATGTTATTGAATATGTGTAATCTGATGTATTGTCACTGCTAAGGTCATTTTTTTTTCAAAAATATGAAAAAAAAAAGGAAAAAGGAAAAAGGTAAAAAAGGGATATTCCTCCTTCCAATAGTTAACTAAGTAACCAGGGGCAGTCATGATACCCATGATTCCTTTGCATGAAAGGTTAACTTAGGAAGTGAGTATGTGAAAATGACCTTGATATGATGCGTGCTCGTAGCTAGATACTTTCACCAAAAAGTATTAGTAAGCTAGAACGAAGGCACGAATGCAAAAAGGTTCCCTCTTGAAAAGAAAAACAAAGAAAAGATGTAGCACGTATCCTAGTAGTGGAAAATAAAATTGGGGGGATAGTGTTAGTTGAGAAAACATTGTAAAGTCAGCTTATCTAGCAAAGGAGTGAAACTTGACTAAAGGTAATAAGTAGTATGAGCCCAAGGTGAGGTTGTGGGATGAAAAGGTTTTGTTTAGACAAGGGAGACATGGAAGTTGCATGTAGTCGAAGCATTCAAGTAGAGTTAAAGTGTTATGAGCATGAGACCTCCCCCAAGAGGTGTATTTTTCAAAGAATTCTTCTTACAATCTGCTGTGGCTTGTGTTGATGTCTCTATATCTATTTTACAATTGCTTAAAGACAAGCAATAACTTAAGTTTGGGGGTATGATGATTCTCATATTTATGTATTTTTAGCCATTTAAACTTAGGTTATTTGTAGGAATTCATTCTTATATGTTTATAATTAATAGCAAATTGATATAAGAATAAGCCAAATCAGCAAAAACTATTGTTGTGTGATGAAAATTCTAGAATGAGTGGAATAGAGTTGAAATTTACTGATTTTTGGTGATTTTGTGCAGAAATGGTGGGCGATTGCAAAAACTAATTGCAATTGCAATTTTACCCAGCAAACGGAATTTTGAGAAATCTAGAGATTCGATTTTTCATAGATATTTTGAAGATTTTCACCACGATTCTAGGCTTTGAGGTTCGATTCATTCCATAAACATATTTCGTGCAAACTCTAGTTGTTGGAGGCTATAAATAGGGGAGAAACACACCACGAAGAGAGAGAGTTGTTCCCCATGTCAGTCGATTCAAGGAAAAGACGAGTTGCTGCACTTGTACCAATCCATTTCATTTGAAAGTCTTAGACTATTACAACCTGATTCTCCTTGAAAAATGTTTAATCGGGTTAGATCGGATTGGTTCAAAGTTCTTCTTTTTCAAGTCTCGACGTTCCTTCTTGTTTTCAATTTCCAGACTGTTAGTTTGTTGTATTTCAGTTTTACATTACAACATTTGAATTAATAAAGTCCTTATTCAGTTTACTTTCAGCAAGCTTCCTTACTTCTTTAAAGTTTAGTTTTTATTTCTTTTGTTCAGTAAGTTATATTTCTCTTCAAGTTTATTATGAAATCTTCTTTATTCAAAGCTTTGTTATTTTTATTTCTTTATTCAAGCTTCCTATCTTTGAGATTCTAATATGTGGATGTCCTAGAGAAAGGAAGCAAGGCCTAATATGTAAAAAGTAACTTTGCTTAAAATTGTAGCATGTTTTGCTTTTATTGATTTAATTTCTTATTGTGAGTCTAGCTTGATCACCTAGGTTAACATACTAAAATTTAGTCTAATACTGAAAGGGTTAGCTTAGATTTGGTTTTCATAAAAGCAATGGAGGAAAAGAGCTTAGACATAAGACTTTGTTTTTTACCCTGGACATAGAGCAAAGCCTCTAAAACCATTAGGGTTGTGTTTTGATTTAACCAAGTTCGTATTAGCCATAGACATATCGGTTGAATTTCTTAGGCTTCTAAAGATATTTCCATTAAGGTCGATTAGAAGTTGAACCTGGTTTAAATAATTTTGGTATTAAGTCAAGATTGCAATTGCATATTATACCACATTTCCATTCAAATGGGCATGGGCATGTTTGAATCCCTCCTTTTGCATTTTTATTGCTTCTTTTCAAAAACAACAATTATCCCAACTATTATTTCACACTGGTTACCTAGGTTGCACTCTTGAGGAAATATTTGCTTTATTTTGAATTTTGTTACATTCGTTCTATGTGGGATCGATACTTTGGAATACTTCTAATTTACTACTTACTTGATAGTGTGCACTTGCACTAGATTGAGAGTTTTTTCTATTTAAAAGTTTTCTACCAAAGCATACATGTTTTCAGTCAATAAAGTTTTTGGACATTGAATTCTTCTCCCATGTGCTCTTTATTAACCGGATTTTCGTTCTCTCCTCCTCCTTCTACTCTTCTTCCTTCGTCATTTATTTCTTCTTTTACTCTTTCCTCCCTAACTTCTTATAATTTGTCGATTAATTCATTGAGGATTGACTATATCTTCAAGGACTCTAGAGGAGCCCTTCTCCCTGATTTCCACCATTAACTCTTCTGTGGAAAAGAAAAGCTCCACAGTTTGGGTAACAGGGATCAAATTTCCTCAAATTTCTTCTCTACTATCTTCCCTTGTGATTTTTGTTACCTCCAGCGTGGTTTGAGCCTTCTTAGACCTTTTTTCTTTACCAATTTCCTCAAGAATGTCTTGAAATATGGCATTGTCAGCATACTCAATGGGAACCTCAAATTGTCCCACCACCGAATCACTTGCCAATTCCCTCACCACATTCTCTTTCTCTCCCATTACTTCTTTCTCTTTTTCTTCTTCTACTTTTCTCCTCACTTGTAGATGGTCCGACATTATCTTCATCCTTTTTCGTTTTGAACTTGTTCCGGGTTCCTCTTCTATGTTTTCAATTTCCTCCCTATTCAACCCCACTGGAACTATTGCCAATCCTTCTCTTTTAGCAACTTCTTCTAAATCCTCCCTTGCAATTGAAGGAGCATTTGTTACAAACTATGTAGACTCGCTGCTTTCAAAGCTTAATTGCATTACAGAGGGTCTTAATTTCAGACATGATAACACTCATTTAGTGTTATCTTATTCCTTATATTAATGCTAGTTTTGTTATGAATTCGTGAGCTTTTATGCATATTTTTGTCTATTTTGTAGAAACAGAGCTAATGAAGAAAAATCGAGTGTCCGGAAGTATTTTGATTGATATTGGAGCCTTTTAGAGCCCTTTTTTTTTAAAGATTCAAGAAGATAAGAGATAATTAATAAAATGTTTAGCAAGAAAGATTTCAATTTGAAGGTCAAAATGCTAGGCCTAGGTACTACGACTCTTGCAGCACGCGCGTTTTAGACGTTGCTCGATCCTTGCTATAAAAATAACATTTTCTCTTCGATTTTGAGAGGTCAAACAGAGGGTTTTTGCCCTAAACTCTACTTCAAACTATTTTGAGAGGTTTGGGAGCATTTTGTGAGCGGATTGGAGGGGTATTGAAGATTTGGAGCTCGGATTCTTAGGATAACAACTCAGAAACACGAGATTGTCCTCTGTCTGGAATTTCTTCCATTTTCCTTTCATTTATAGTTAATTTAGAGGTTGTAAAGTAGGGATTTTTGAGTTGTATTGACTGATTTTGGATGGTTTAATCCCTACTTACTTGGGTTGAGTTGTTAAACACTGTTTTATGTTTGATTGTTGGAAACTTTGGATTAATTTCTTAAGTAATAGATATTTATTGCTTTTAGGGCTTTGAATCATTTATGCAATTGTTGCTTAATGCCTTTAATCATTGTTTCTCTAATTAATTGAGGTATTTCTAAGTTGAGCTCGAAAGAGGATACTTAATTTAGCTTAATGTGCAATTAATTAACCACTCGAGTGACAACGAGATTAATAGTTAATTAATTGTAGTTGGTGATGAAGGTTAATTAGTTCGACATTGGTTAATTGACCAATTTTCTAAGTGGAAACTCGACGGAGAAAAGCTTAGACAATAACCCAATTGCATAACTAATGTTTATGTATCTGAGTGACAGCCGGGGTTAATAAATAGACATTAAAAGTTCATAATGAAGAGTCTTAACGCCTTGCATGAGTTAGCTAGCACTAGGGAGACCTAGGTTAGTTAATTAGTACTTGAGAGTGGAGGAGACCGAGAGGAGATTACACGTCTTTAGAGTTTCTAGACTTATGAGTTCACTGTCCATTTATTTATAATTGTTTGTTAGCTTAGTAATTGATCATTTCCCAAGTTATCCCTCGTGTTCGTGTCTCCCAATTATTTTTCTGTTTTCATTTTCCTGTCATTAGTTTAGCTTATCTTCATTTAGTCGTTTTCTCTAAATAAAGTCAAGTGAGAGTAATCGTAGTAACTAATTGAATTAAAAATCAATCTCCATGGATTTGATACTCGGTAGGAATATCGTTTTATATTACTTGACCCGTGCGCTTGCAGAAACATAAAAGTATGCCCATCAAGTTTTTGGCACCGTTTATGGGGATTGGTATATTTTAATTTGATTAATATTATTGAGAAATTGCTTGCTTTACCTTAGAGGTTTATCTTTTTTTTGCTTTTATCTTGTTGTTTTTACTTTTGCTTTGAGTTCTGGTTCATTGTTTCTGGTTGTGTGGATTATCTGGTGTTTGTATTTGAGTCTATGTTTGTTTATTTTATTATTTTTAGATGGCTTTTGATAGATTTGGGTGGCCCTTTAGGGAATCTAAGCCTGAAGAACCAACACCACCATCCAATTTTTTCCTTTCTAGTTATTCCCCTTCAGTAAAAAATTTCCCTTTAGATAGCTTATTGCATGATTTTGTTGAGGAGTCTAGAACTAGTAGTTTGCATTCAGCACAGTTGTGTGAGAGACTCCATAACTTAGGGGAGGTGAGTGAAGTGCAATCCACTTCTTTAGGACATCTAGTGAGTTGATTGGTCACTGATTCATTGGTAGCCTTTCAAGATAAGCCTAATTCTTTCAATTTTACCAAGGTTGGGTATTTATGGGTGAGCTTGACTGATAGAAAGGAAGATTTGGAGACTTTTGGAACACACCAGGAGCAAGTCTGTGAGATAGAAGTAGAGGTTGAGCCTATTTTCGAAGAGGTTGTTCAGGAGGTTGAGTTTGAGGCTGAAAAGCCTTCGCCTGTTCTTTCTTCTGAATTCTCTCTGTGCTTGTTCTATCTCACTTGACTTAGAGTGAGTCTTTTTATTTTGATCTTTCTCCTTTTCTTCTTTTAATAATTAAAAATACAAAAAATAGTTATGTTTCAGGGTCTCATGAGAAGCTAGTAATTTTGCTAGCCTTGGTATGTTTTGTTCACTCTAGGAAGGGGGGCCCGAAGAAATGGGAGAATTTCTACGTACCTTGAGAGCCCACATGAGTCTCATCTAGCTAAAGACGTTAAATAAGAGCTTTTTGGGAGGCAACCCAAGCTTTCTTTCTCTTAGTTTTTTTGTTCGTTGTCGTTTTTTTTGCTTTATTTTTTCTTTTAGTTTTATTGTGTTGATCTTGTGTTTATGTTTGGTGATATTTTTTTTAGGAGCTTGAGATAATTCCTTCATATTACACCCAATTGATCAAGTTGAATTGAGGTTGCTCTTGTATTCCAGAGCAGTATAGTTTTCCTTTCTATCTTTTTTAAATTGTCCTTAGCATGCTTAATTAGATTGATTAGTTTATACATTGAGGACCATGTATGCTTTAAGTGTGGGGGCATGTGTGTTGTTCTGATTTGAATCTAAGCTGTTATTTAAAATTTTTTGTGAATTATATGATGATTCTGTTGCATTTGTGTGATAAGGACAGCCTGTGATGTGTTTTGAACAGTGAATATTTTTGCATTTTTTGTGAAATATCAGAGCATGTCTAGGATTCAAGTAAATTAAAAAATTTTGTTTTGATTTTCTTGCAAGTTCTGAGCACCTAGCCTATCTTTTGTTAGTTTTGAATACTTAGAGTAGTTTTATATTGTCTAGAAGTTTGTTGTCACTCCGATAGGCTTAAGCTCTGGTTTGATGGTTAACTTGCATAATAGGGTGTAATGTGTTACTTAGGAGAAAGAAAAAGCATATTTGATTTGCCTGCAAGAAAAAGAAAAGAAAGTGAGCTCAAAAGAAAAATAATTTTAGAGAAAAAAAAAAGAGAAAATGAGAAGAAAAAAAAAAAGAAACTTGTAGTGAGTAAAAATGATCAGGGGTAAAAAGAGTTACCTCTACTGTGATCAGTTAGGCCACTCATTGAGCAAGTGCTCTGGGTAAGGGTCCCTGCAGTAGATGTGTGAAAGCTAGTGCCCTTGAGTTAAAATGATGCAAGTTTGGGGGAGCATTACCCCATAATTGTTTAGGCACCCAGTAGCTTATTACTTTCTTGAGTGTAAGAATTCTAGAGAATTGGTGCTTAGGGCTAGTGTAGGGAAAAGATGAATGGACTCTATAAACCTATTCTAGGTTTATAAAGACCACTTTAGGTGGGCTATGCACACACACGTAAGAAATGCAAAGCTTTGATTTAAATTTGCTTGATGAAAAGTTGTGTTTGATTATTTCCTTTATTTATAATTATATTGTTATTTGAAACATTGAGGCATGAGCCAATTTGATGTAATGGTTAATTTGTATATGTGGTTTTGTTTTGCTTTACTCGGGACTAGCAAAGGTTGTTTAAATTTGGGGGTATTTAATAACACTCATTTAGTGTTATCGTATTCCTTATATTAATGCCAGTTTTGTTATGAATTCGTGAGTTTTTGTGCATTTTTTTGTCTATTTTGTAGAAACAGAACTAACGGAGCATAATCGAGTGTTCGAGAGTATTTTGATTGATATTGGAGCCTTTTAGAGCCTTTTTTTTAAGATTCAAGAAGAGAAGAGATGATTAATAAAATGTTGAGCAAGAAAGATTTCATTTTGAAGGTCAAAGTTTGAAGATTTGCAAGTTGAAGTCTAAAAAAGAAAAAAAAATTACGGCGCCCAAGTGCCAAAGACATTGCGGGAGGACAAAATGCTAGCGCCTAGGCACTAGGACTCTGGCAGCATGCACGTTTTTAGACGCTGCTCGATCTCTACTATAAAAACAATCTTTTCTCTTTGATTTTGAGAGGCCAAACAGAGGGTTTTTGCCCTAAACTCGAATCCATACTATTTTGAGTGGTTTTGGGAGCATTTTGTGAGCAGATTGGAGCAGTATTAAAGATTTGGAGCTCAGAATCTTGGGATAACACCCCAAAAATGCGAGATCGTCCTCTGTTTGCAATTTCTTCCATTTTTCTTTCATTTATAATTAATTTAGAGTATGTCTTCGTCTAGTTCAAATTCTAAAACCAAGAAATCTGTAGCAAGCAGAATAAAATCGTCAACAACACAACAATCATTACAAATTTTGTTTAACAAAACCAAGAGCACCCAAACAACGTCTCTATCTTCTAAAACCCTTATGATGACCAATTTATTTATCCCATTCACAAAGAAGGAGAGACGTGGAATTCTCTTTCTAACAATGTGTCTATGGTAATTGTTGATGGATTCCATCAGTTTGAGAAAACGTTGAATCATTCCTTACAGATCAGACAATGTTGGATTTAAAATTATTGTAGATATTTTTTTTTTGTCACAATTATCGTTGTATAGAGTTGTAATCGATTGACGAGTCATTGTTTGAGTAATTAGGATGGTTCAAAAAGTGTAGAATGATAGTTGATCAAGGCGTTGTTGAGGAATATTTCAAGTATAAATGACAGAAAAAATTTAAAAAAAATGGTAGCTGATATCTTGAATTGAGGTAAAATTAGTAGATTTGGAAATGATTTTAAAAGTACTAGATTTTGAAATTAAGGTAAAATTCAGTAGATTTGAATTTTAGTTGAAACGTTTAGAAATTAATAGATTTAAAGATTAAATGGGAATCTAGAAATTTTCAAAATTCATATATCTAGGGAGAGTGAGTGAGATTCGGTGGGAGATTAATGGTGTTTTTTTAAAAAAAAATCTACATGTGGTTGGGGACTAACCGTGGATACGGATATATACAAAGGGAAGAAATGACAAAAAAATTTATTCACTCTCCTCCCTTAAAAAATGGTAGCCATTATTCAAAATACCATACTTTTTTTAACCATTTTTCATTTTGGCTATTTTTTTTATAGTCATTTATCACAATTTTCCTAGATTTTTACCATCCATTGTAAGTTATTGAACCCTTGACGAGAGAAGTTTTTAAAACCACCACTAACATTTAGCATAATATTTCTTAAAAATTGATATTTCATCAACAATCAATGTTTAACATATATTCTAAAATGTCGGAGGTTCAAATTTGGAACCACACATCTGGTTGAACTCAAAGAAAAAAAATACAATAGTTTGTTAAACTTTACAATATCCATGATAATTGGTGGTCGTATTATCAATTTTCATGAATATAATGATATGAAGGATGGTTATGATTGGTTATGATTAACTATATACATAAATCTTAAAATTATTTTTTAGTACTATTTTTCTAGTGTTGCATGATACTTTATATCCAAAACCTATTTATGCTAATCTTAAATAAAAGTGTTCACACGAGATTTCAACAAAGAAATTTAATATGTGTAAATGAACATGAATTTATATTTGTATTAATTTTATGTAATGGAGTATAATTTCTAATTTGTTCTTCTGATTCTTTCTCTCAAATGTACATTTGTCTCGAGGGCTTTGCAGCTTGTTCTCGAACATGGATTTGTCTCGAAGGCTTTACAGTTTGTTCTTGAATGTAAATTTGTCTCAAGAACTTTGGAACTTGTTCTCAATCTTTAAAGTCTTCTGGACTTCAAGGCTTTAGTTTAGAGAATATTTGATTATAAAGAGTTTAAGTCTTCTAATTTTTTTGTTTCTGAATTCTCTCTACGTTCTCTGTAGAGTTTAATTTTTAACCTCTCAAATAAAGGAGAGCTCTTTTATTTATAGAGTTTTTCCATGTATGAGCTTGGGCTTTTAATGACTTTTGGCAACCACCTAGACTTAGGCTTTGTTGGCTTTTGGGCCTAATCATTTAGAATTGGGCTTTATTTAAGCTCGACCCAACTGAAGACACGTGACCTTTTAATTTTAGGATTTGTCAATTTTTGTCTTCAAATTAAATTTGAAACACATGTCAATTTATAATTGATCCCGAATTTAATTAATTGTAATTTTGTCATTAATTTCGAATAATGACATGGCAATTTGAGATTGCTCAAAATTTTTCATTCAATAAAAAGAAATACATAAATACATAAATATATATATATATATATATATATATATATATATATATATATATATATATATATATATATATATATATATATACATATATTGCATATAGATCAGAAACACTCATGATGAAACAGTAGTCATAACTAATAGTGGCATATCAATATTATAAATTATATGTTCAATAAATATATAATTCAAGAGAAGTTTAAAATTAAAATTTTTATTGAATTAATTATTGCATTTTAACAATTGATTATTATTTCCATCATTTCAAATTATCTGTAATAAATATAGCCAAATTAAATTTATAGAAATTAATTATTATTACCATGATTTTATAATGTTAGTAAATTGAAATTCATATTTCACACCCATACTTTTCTAGATTTGATATTTAAAACAGTTTTGGCTACTTTTTAATAAATTGTTACAGAAAAAAATGCCATTTATGTAAATAGCACATTATTGTCATAATTTATTCTCTAATTCTCATAATTTTGGTATTTATGCTTTTTTATTTTTGTGAAAATTCATCTTTTGGGCAATTATGTTTGTCACTGGTGTGAAGTTTAATAAATGACTTTATTTTGAGTTTTGTTCCATTTTAGTTCATTACTTTTAAATGTCCAATTTTAGTGGGTACTTTCAATAAAGCTTAAAATTGGTCTCTACTCTTAGTTTACTGTGAATTTTTCCTAAAAAAAATAGTCTCTATTAATTTTTCCTCTATAAATTTTGGAATTATATTTATATTGTGTCTTTTCTTGTCTTAAAATTATTATTACTATTATTTAACTAATTTTGATAAAAATCAACTTCTAATTTATCATAGGGACCAATTTAAGCTTTATTAAAAGTACAGGACTAAAATTGGACATTTGAAAGTACATTAGCCAAAATAAAACAAAACTCAAACTACATGGACCAAAATGACATTTTAACCTAAAAGATATGAATATGATAACTTTATTAAAACCGCCCCTTATCTTAAGTGAAGGTCTCACTGTTCTTTTAGGGGTAACACAGTCTTTTCACCTCAAGCGCATCCATCGTATATGCTCTCTAAGATGGCTAAAAGATTTCACTGTGTTTGGTATAGTTTCCTGAGTCATTTGATGATAAAAATGTTTTTTTTAAATTAATAACAAAACACGTTTTAAAAATTTTGGATTACTTTTAAAGCTATTTTTGAAGAAACACTCAAAGTTAGATTATTCAAAAATGTCTTTAAAGTGATTAACTGAAAAACATATTTATATAATAGAATCACTTTTTAATATGTGTAAATAAATTTTTTATATTTAAAGTAGTTTTTTTTTTTTTTTTAAAGTATAAGATATAAATATATTTTTATTGAAAATATGTTTTTTAAAAAGTGCTTAAACTAGAAGGTATTCAAAACAGTACACTCTTAAAGTTTTATCTCCTCTTTCTTCATGTCAATCCCCAAGTTTTTTTTTTTATAGAGATCAAACCTAAAATTCTTGTTGTTAATTTTTTTGTAGTTAAAAAATATATGGGGGTGAGAGATTGAAACCTCTGATCTCTTGATCGAGAGTATATGCCTAAACTAGTTGAGCTATAGTAAGATTGGCTCTCGTTGGCTCTTGTTGTTAATTCATCTTCTTGTTTTATCTGATTCTATTCAAATCAAGCTTGTAAGCCTACTTAAGTTGGTGAACAAGCATAAAAGAGAAATGACATTCGTTGCAAGGTGTGTAGGACCGAGATGCTTTTGCACCTAGTAATCTCTTCATAGGTGCAAAGTTGTAAATGATTCATGCCTAGTTCCATTTTTTATTTAGAATTTTTTTATTTTTTTTTAAAATTTGGTTAGCTAATATGAAAATCTAAATATTTTAATGGCTTTAAGAAATATGAATATGACTGAGATAAGTGATTTCTCTTTCAAGATTTATATCTCGATAATGGATGCAATATGTTTGATATGACCATATGTTTATGTCATGGATTATTTATACATTCATATTTTTATGTATACTAGCACTTGTGTATATATTATTTAATTACATGCTCATGAAGATCATATTTTTTAAGATCATGGAACCTTGTGTGCATGTCTTTGTGTCTAGCTTATGTTCATGATAAAAAAAAAAAAAAAACAAGTAAAAATAATGATAACTACAATCCCCTATGCTTGTATTAATTGATCTTTGCATTTTAGGATTCTCTTTGGAGTGTGCAAATAAGGTTAGGAGTGCTCACTAATAATAATCAAGATACAGTTTTTTTAAAAAAAAATCATATTTCTAGTTTCCTTAACAAACATGAATTTAAGCCAATCTATTGAGAGTTGGGATCAAATTTGAACTTTTCAATCTTCTTCCAACTCAAATTATTCATAAAATAATTTTGTAACTTGGTAAAGAAACTTAATGAATCTACCGATGGTGAGTTTCAATGACGCAAAAATTAATTGATATATATTATTTACGTATTGATTCTAATTCACCAATCCAATGTTATTTATTAAGAGTTTGAAGTTGTACTGTCTTTCAATCACAAAATATGTTATGTCAATAAATTTAATCATTTATTCAATCTAGTCCTTTATGAGTTGTTGATAGTACTAATTTAGTATTATATTTATGTCGTTAATTAGCTAGTTTTATGGTATAAATATGAGCTTTTATGTAGATATATCGTGTATTTCAAGAAATCGAATAATTGGGAGTGAATTGATGATTTAGGATGATAAACATTGAATTTGGAGCTTAAATGGAGGTATTTTTTAGGCAAGTATAAGAAGAGGCGCTACACTAGCTATTGGAGTCAAGAGAACTGTGTCGAGACGCCCAAAATGGCATTAAGATGCTATCCTTATTGATGCAAACACGAGAGCTAGCGTCGAGATGCTACCATGTGGTGTCTCGACGCTAGAAAGGCGCGAGCGCAATGTTCTTTGTCCTAAGCGTTGCGACATTGCCCTCAGTGTCGACGAGAGCATTATTGAAGCGGTGCAAGACGCTGCCCCTAGCGTCTCGACACTGCGTCGACAACAACTATAAACCCATCGTTTCATGGCCGAAATAGGGGAGAAAAATTTTAGGGTTTTGGCCTTTTTTACGATTTCTTACCTTCTTGGGATCTATTGAGGACGATTGGAGGTGTTCGGGAGTGGATTTTGAGGCACAGGAGCGCAAAAATTGAGGTGAGAGTCGAGATTACGGCATCAACGGGTTTAGATTTTGTTTTCCTCCTTCTTTTTATGATTCCTAGGACTATAAGATAGAGTTTGATGTACTATTTAATGGATATTATGAGTTGATTTGTTTAGTTTAAGGGTTAGAGCACAATTACATACATTATTATGCTTTAATTTGATTCAATTGTCAATTAACCACTCTTTAAGATTAATTTTGGTGAATTGTGTCCATTGCCTCTAATTAATTGGTCATTAATTAGTTGAATTGAGCTCGACGGAGGAAATTTAGGACTGAATTAATTCATCCAACACCCTAATTTTACCTAAGTGACATAGGAACAACAATTGACGGGTGAGATTAATGACGAGTGGGCTTAGTTTAATTAATTAGCTAGATCAACGCTAAGGATACTTAGATTAATAGATAATTAACAGTGATCGATTGAGACCAACAAGAGATTTCGACCGTTTTAGCTCTAGATTTATGAATTCAAGAGAGTTAATTAATATGCATGATCAAATTAGCATAATAATAGTCTAATGTGTGCTTGATCCACTAAACGGCCTTTTTAATTGTCGTCTCCACCATTTTTAATTGCTTTCTAGTTAGAATTTATTTCCAAGTTTTTCCTTGCTTAGTTTGTTCCCTAAATAATTACAATCATCATTATTCTTAATAATTAGCTAATTCAAAAGAATTTCAATTTCGCTTCCTCGTGGGATACAATACTTGGTACTCTTGTGCCATTTTATTATTACTTCGATCGTGTGTGTTTGCGGTGCAATTAGCGAAACAGTTGTTCACAATTACAATTACCAAACATTTGTTTTAGCCCTATAATTACATTTTATTTCTTAAGTATCACATAATCTTTTAACAATCAATCTTGTTATGATTTATGATCTAATTATAACCTAAGTTTTGGCCATGAGCCAATAAGAGGGATGAGGTTCCATTTAAGAAGAGAAGAAAATAAAACAGTACTTGAAGTTTTTTTGTTGTGTGAAAAGAGTGTACATTCCAAAATAGTTTTTAAGTGCTCTTATATTAATAGCACCAAAAATCATACTAGCAATTTGGATTTCTTCACTAAAGTAAGATTCTGTCAATAGAGATAGTTATATGACATAGAAATCATGATAAAGATGTAAATCTTTAAAAAGAGATTGAAATTACTCAAATTCATGTGAAGATATATAGCTCTTAGTTAAAGAGAGAGTCATAGGCGAATCAACATGGAGACTAGAAGGTGTCATAGCTCCCCTAAAATTTTTGAATTTAATACCCTAAAATACATACTATCAGTATTATATAATACACAATGATTAATAAAAATATGTTCTTTCTTAGTGGTATTTGTTGATACCGAAATTTGCTTTGTCGGATCAACGGTGAATTTATGTGATTGGAAAACGAACGTGTCTGCAAAACAAGAGAAATGAGCTAAGGAGGAGCTGCTTAAGCCACCTCCACTCTGATGCTCAAGTTAGTATCAGGTTTGAAAGAAACTTAGAGAAAGTAGGTGAGTATTTTAAACGTACCTCTAGCAGATGACGCCTTCTCGCTTATATAATATCGCCTTTCGTAATCAAAACTCGAGATCATCATTACCTTTAAATTGTCAAATAATTACCCAATCAATTAATTTAACCACGATCTTAAGCCTTTAATTGACTTAGATAACATAATTGATTCTACCTTAGGTATACTAAATAGGAAAATGCATGCACACATCGCTATCGGGATTTCTATAACGCCCCGAATTATAAATTAGGCTATTTTAGAGTGATTGGATCTATCCGTGAGGGTTCTAGTTTGGAAAATTAGAATTTAATTTTAGATCCTTAAGCTTGGTAAATTAAATTTCTAGAATTTTGAGAAAGAGATTTGACTAAATCTTGAATTCTAAAGTTTTGTAATTTAATTTAGTCCATATTCTTCAAGTTCAAAAGAATCCCAAATCCCTTTTAAGTAGATAGAATTTCCCAAACACTTCTAGATTACCTATATGGAGTTTTTCTGGTAAAGATTAGACTTTTAGAAATTTAGAGATTAGAATTCTTTTTCTCTCTCCTTTATTCATTTGGGCATTTGTTTATGAAGGAAACTAAAAAGGAAAAGGAAAAAAAAAAAAAGAACCAAGCCCTAAATTCCTTCTTTTCTTCTTCCTCTCTTCAAGCAGACGCACACTCTCCAGCCCATCTTTGACTTCTTCTCCTTCTCCCTCGCAAACACGGACGACCCACGTGTTTTCGCGAGACCCACAACATCGGTGAAGCTTCGACTATTTTCCCCTCATGTTTTTGGTAGCTGATCTCGAGATCCACGCACCGACGACGTTTTCTTCTATCTCTAAATGTTTGATGTGAACTTCTTTCGTGTGTTTGGCGTTTCTCCCTTGTGCTTCAACAAATTGGCGATGCCCACATCACGTCACGTCAGATAAGATTGTGGGGTGTATTTTTCTCCAGTTTCGCCAAGGTTTGGACTGACCCATGCAATTTTGACATTAGATTTGCATTACTCACTGCCTAACGACTTCAAATCTTCATGTTTAAGCTTCGTTAAACACTATCCAACACGTATTCGGACTCGTTTGAAGTTGTTTTAGAAATTTCCAACATGCTTTAGTCCCTTCGAATTCATTTAAAGTGTTTTAAAGCATGTTAGTTTAGTCTCTAATTGTTGGGTAACCTTAGTTTGTAGTTTCGGACTCATTCGATCCCCTTTAGGCACTAACCAACAAGGGACCAAGTTTGTTTGGGCCTTCTCAGTAAGTTTTGCTACATTTTAGACCTTTCACAAATCAATTCAAGTGTTGTAGCTTTGGTTCTAACGTGTAGGAACCTTCAGTTTGCAGTTTTAGATCGATTTGAACACATTTGAACAACGAACATCACGCGGAAAGAGCCTTTTCGGTAAGTTTAAGCATGTTTCACCCTTTTCGCAAATCACTTAAAGTGTTGTGATTTAGTTTCTAACCGTTGGAAGTGTCTTTGTTGTAGTTCGAACTAATTCAGAGTCCCTTTGAACATTTTTCATCAAGGATCGAGTCATTTTGGTGAGTTTAAGGTGGTACAGTTGTGTTTAAACCTTTTCGAATACTCTTTAGGTGCTGTAATGTAGGTTCTAACTTGTAAAAGCTTTTAGGTTGCAGTTTCGAATAAGTTCGAACACCTTCAAACACCGACCAACAAGGTTTCAAGGCCCTTTAGCGGTGTTTGGTAGGTAATAGCACATTCTAGACCCTTTTGAACTCGATTAAAGTACTTTAGATAGGTCTCTAATCTTGAATACTCTTTGTTATAGGATTTAGTTCAGTTTCGAAGTGTTCATACTCAATTTAAGAGTGATTTTGGGTAAGAAAGTTCCCCTTGAACACTCTTTCTTTTTCGAATAAGGCTATCGAACTCAGTTTTGATCTCTAAACCTTGTCTACCTTGTTTTAGGGAATCTCTTGGACTATCTTAGGATTGCTTTAGGTAAGTAGTTTTTACTTCGCGAGTCTGTTTGATTGTGTGAAGCATGTTGTATGTTTTCTTATTGATTTATTTTATGCATTATATGTATATATCTCTACATGATCCATTATGTGTATGTTGAGCATGCTTTTATGTGTGATGTGGTGGTTATATGATGATAGCATGCTGGATTTTTGGTTGTTTGATTATGCATAATATGTGTGTTGTGAATGGGTTGTGTTGTTTGGAGCATAAAGCATGGTCTAGAAGTGATATGAACCAAGGTGTCTTAATCATGCCACAAGGACTTCAAGATGGATGTCGGGATTGTATCCTATATGCTGTCCAAGATGACAACAAAATGGAGTTGCATTTAATGAACTCAAGTGCAACTCATGCTTCATTAAAGATGAGACGAGCTTCATTTATGGAACTAGGACTTCAAACTACTCAAGGGGAGCTTCAATTACTCTTGGAAGGTTACAAAGATTAGGGTTGCTAGTTAGACATCGATTCTCGAATTTAAGACTATTTTTATGTAATTTTCAGTTTTAAAGTTTTTATTTCAATGTTTTAGGTTACAATTTAGGTAGTGGTCATCATGGTATTGATGAGCAAGAGAGTTACAACCCTTCAATTGACTATAGGTTACTCTAGGGTTAGTTTGAAGGCTATAAATAGCTATCCATGTTGTTTTCTTTAGAATATAGTTGTTTTGATGATGTTTCAATGAAATTGAGTCTTTTGAGCCTAAAGGCCATGAGCAACTTTCTTTGCATATCTTGTGTTTAGATTTACATGCTAGGATCATTCAAGTAGCTTTGATCAAACTACTTGTGGAGTGATTCGAATCTTGAGCTTAGAAACAAGTGTTCTCTACTCTTGATATTGATCATCAAGGTAAATCCGTTTCTATCTTCTTCCTTGGGATGAAACCATGTTGATTTTGGGGTTTTTGGGTTTTAGATCTAAAGGTCTTGTTTGTTAGCAAGGTTGTTAGATCCAATTCCTAAGAGTTACTTATCAAGAAGTGTGTCTAGGAAACATGCATTCTAGTGAGATTGTGTGTGGGGTCAAAGGACCTTAGGTGTGGTAAAGGAAAGTTGAGTGAATACCAGGTGCCTCCAGTCAATGAATTTAGAGTAGCATCGATGGCCTAGTTTTATGTTGGTTCGAGTCGATGCGTTGAGTTTAGAAAGGCAAGTGTTGAAGATTCTCGAGAACGTCGATGACCTTTGATGAAAAATCAGTTGGGACCGATGGAAAGCATCGGTTGCCCTAGATGCAAATCGTTGGGGCCGACAGAGAATGTTGGTGGCCCTGAGTAAAATTAAAATAGATCAATGTATGTCTTGAAGGAATCAGTCTCAGGAAGCCTTGTGAGAACTAAATTATGAGTATTGAGTGAGCTCGTAGAGCTTGAGTGTGTAAGACAGGATGTAGAATTCATGTGTTGTGTAAGTTTTATGTTTACTTGCTATATAAGTTTAGCATGAGACTTGTGTTATTAATGTTGATAAGCATGTTTGGGTACGTGTGAACAGCATGATGTTTGTTTGTTTGATGTTTGGTGGCTCACTAGGTATGAGCTACTTACTGAGTACTTTTGTACTAACTCTCCCCCTCCCCTTCCCCAACCAACAGTTTTGCAGGTGCTTGAGAAGGAACTTGGTGGTGAAGAGGAGACGAGACGATGAAGGAGACCATTTAGCTAGTTTTTAATCTTTTAAACTAATTCTTTGTCTTTATTATAGTTAATGTTTAGTTTGAGGACTACGCTTGTGTGGTGGGTTACTGCCTTTATTATCCAGTTTAAAAGGTTGTTAGATTGCTAATTGTTGTTTCTTTAAGTAGTTCTGTTATTCATTAGTGGTTGAACTTGTTTGGTTTCTTTATCTTTTATGGTTTGAGTTGTTGGAGTTTAGTGAAGAAGTCTAGCTATGTTTATGTTTAGAATGTTGATTGGTTTTAACTCTTTGGTAGTTCTTGGGTTGAACTTAGAATGGTTGTTTGGTGATTCTGGCTTTAGAAGTGTGTTTATCTTGTTTAACAGGTATTAGTAAAATTTGGGTACTGTTATAGTTATGTTGTTATGCTGCCAAAATTTTCAGGGCATAGTGGTCGTAAGTCTTAGTAACGTTTCCCTAATTAGGTTAAAATTTGGGGGCGTTACAGTTTCGGGCCAACCAACATATGGGTCAACCAAATTGGATTTTGGCTGACCCACATGGTGGTTAGTCGTAGTAGTAATAGTAGTAAGTAGTAGTAGTAGTGGTACTACTAATAGTAGTAGGTAATAATAATAATAATGGTACTACTAGTAGCCATAGGTAATAGTAATAATCGGTCGACCCTAGGCTAGTAGTGCTACTACTACTACTTCTACTACCACCACCACCACCTTAGCCAACCCACCCACATGTGGGTCGACCACCTTGGCTAGTAGTAGTAAGTAGTAGTACTACTACTACTACTACTACAACCACCTTGACCGACCCACCCACATGTGGGTCGGCCACTTTGGCTAGTAGTGGTACTACTACTAATAGTAGGTAGTAATAATAGTGGTATTACTACTATTACTACCACCTTGGCCAACCCATGCACATGTGGGTCAGCCACCTTGGCTTTGGGCCTACCCGTGGGTCAGTCAATCAGGGCCTACAGGTTGGTTAAGGGCCAGTTATGATGGGCTTGGATTTCTTCCTACTTGTTTTTGGGCCCAAATCTTCATGATTCTTGGGTTTGGTCCAACTAGCTAAATTCACCCCTAACAATATTAACTAGTATATGCACCCTTGCATACTTGTGTTTGAAACATCCTAACGACACACTTTTTTTTCTTTTTTTCTGTTTATTTATTTCTTTACTTTGCATTTTGTTTTTTCATTTTTATATTTCTTTCTTTTATACATATGTTTATAAAAAGTTACTATTTTTATTTATTTAAAAATATAAAGAAAACTGTTCTTAGAACTAATTTAGACCCATGTTTTAAAATAATTTAGACGTGTATTTTTTTTATAAATATAAATGATAAGCTACATTTTCTTTAAAGAATTCTATCTACAAAGTGTTTACAATTTACAAATATTTTTAAATGTTAGTAAATTAGTTTTTAATATTTAATTCTATAAGAAACTATAATATTATATCCTTGACCTATTCAATATTTTTTAAAATTTTGGGATCTATTAGACACAAAATTAAAAGTTTAGAGACCTATTGGACACGTTTAAAGTTTAGGAACTTATTAGATACTAGATTGAAAGTTTATGGTGGTATGAATGAACACTTTACCCCACAGTGGAAGACTATGATTTCTAAACAATTTAGAAATTAAGTTTGGGATCGACTTTGATTTTATTTAGAACTAAATAAAATAATAGGGTTAAGCAAACTTACATTGAAATATATGTTAAGATATTTCTGGCGGGTCTTTAATCTTCACCTGCTCCAACTCCAACAGGGTCAAATCTCTAAGGCTTCCATAAAGTCTTCCTTGCTATGACTCAAATACATGATCAAGGCTTGTGGGAGCCTCTTGAAAAAGAATTCATGGGGAGGAAAAACTTTATGGAGAATTATGTCTGTTGAAGATCTCTCGAATTGGCTCAGCCAGAGGGTCCTATTATAAGGACTTTAGGTAGAATTTTTTTCCTTAAAATTAAATAATATATTTTAATATCATCATATTTGTTGGGATTTATGCTCTAAAGCCTCGTAATTAATAATAATTTTGATTATTTTATTTACAATATAATATTATCCATTATATGAAAAATCTAAGGTTATTATTGTAATCTTGAACAAAATGTAGTTGACATACAGGAGGATCATGTTCAAGAAATAACCTAAAGGTTCATAGTATATGGATAAGGTTGGGTGTCTTATCCTGACAACACTATTAATACAGCCCACTTTATAATAGTTACAAATGATTTGATCTAAATCGTTCATGTGGAGATATGTGAGTGGGGGTATCTTATACAATGAGTTTGTATAAGACTGGACCACGAAATATTTAATCTCTTTTTATAAATTTGTTAATTGAGAAGATTAATATTTCATCAGGATGATCATATGAGACTCGATCTTAATCTTGAGTGAGTTATGAACTTCTGCTTGTGAGGGCTTGTCCTTTGATTTTCATGGGTGAGAGTGGCTTTTGTAGCCGATTTAATATGCCTGCCATTTTGGGGACTTAACCAAAGAGAGAGTTGAAAACATAATCTCACAAGATGGAACTCACTCCTTCCCATATAGAGTAAGAAGATGAGTAGTTCCCTTAAATGCTGATTTCGGGACTTAAACAATGGGGCCCTACCCTCTCACTGGCCCGAGAGAGACTTAGTTTATAATTAGATTATAAACAGATTGTTCATTAGAGGATCAATGGTACTTAAGGTGCAAAATATAATTATAGGAGTAAAACGGACTTTTGACCCAACTGTAATTACGAACAACTCGTGAATGATCGACTTGCACATAATGATTATATCTATAGACACAACTTATCCTATAGTGCATAAGAGTGCAACTCTAGGTCTATAGTGGAGTGACCTATAGTTAATGAATGAAAATTAATTAATTAAAGAGTTTAATTAATTAATTTTGTATCATTGGAGCTTATATTCTGTAGGTCCATAAGGTCTCCTTGCTAGCTTATAGTAACACTAAAAGATCAAATTAGTTGAAAGAAAATTTTGAAATATTCAAATTAATATTAATTTGAAGTGTTCAAATTAATATTTAATATATTAGATATATTAAATATAAAAGAGAGAAAGGAAGATAAAAATATATTTATTGTATTTGATACATTAAATATTAAAATTTGAAATGTTCAAATTTAAGATTTAATTTGAAGTGTTCAAATTAATATTTAACATATTAGATATATTAAATATAAAAGAGGAAAATATATTTATTGTATTTGATACATTAAATATTAAAACAATTAATGTATATTTAATACATTAAATAAAATATATTTATAAAATTTGAATAAGTTTCAAATAAATAAATATCCTACGAGATTTGAATGAGATTCAAATAAGTATAAAATATATTTTAATATATTAGATATTAAAATATAATATTTTAATTCTGGCAAAGATTTACTCTTGATTTCTATAAATAGGACCCTTGGGTTGAGCCATTAGACATAACACACATCTCCTCAATAGAGAATTAGAGAATTTTCTCTAGATATCTTTTTCTCCAATCCCTTGTGGATTTTCTTTCAAGAGGCTCCCACAAGCCTTGGTTCTATGTTCGAGTCATAGCTATGAAGACTTTGTGGATGAGATAAAGATATGCCAGAAATATCTCTAAATAAATTTAATTAACCTTATTTTTTAGTTTAATTTTAAATAAAATAAAAAGCGACCTAATGCTTTCGTTGCGGAATGAAATGTTTATTCCTTCAATATTAAAATATATATTTAATATATTTTAATCGCATTCAAATCTCGTACAATATATACTTACATGTTTGAATCACATTCAAATTTCATATATATATTGTATGAAATAATATATTATAATATATATTTGACATATTTGAATCTTATTCAAATCTCTTAAAATCTCCTACAACAGATATTTACATATTTAAATCTCATTCAAATTTAATATATATTGTTTACTTTAATATAATGTATCTAATACATAATATATTGTTCTTAATAATGTTTAATGTATCAAATACAATAAATAGATTTTTTCCTCATTTAATATATTTAATATATTAAATATTAATTTGAACATTTCAAATTTCTCTTTCAATTAAATTGATCCTTTTAGTGTTACTATGAGCTAGAAAGAGGACCTTATGGACCTACAGATTATAAGTTCTGATGATTCAAAATTAATTAATTAAACTCTTTAGTCAATTAATTTTCATTCATTAACTCTGGGCCACTCCACTATAGACCTAGAGTTGCACTCTTAGGCACTGTAGGATAAGTTGAGTTCATGGATATAACCATTACATTGCAAGTCGATCCTTCACGAGTTGTTCGTAATTACGCTGGGTCAAAAGTCCGTTTTACCCCTGTAATTATATCTTATACATTAAGTACCACTAATCCTCTAATGAACAATTTGTTTATGATCCAATCATAGACTAAGTCCCTCTTGGACTAATGAGAGGGTAGAGCCCCATTGTTCAAGTCTCAAAATCAGCACTTAAGGAAACTACTCATCTACTTACCCTATATGGAAAAGAGGGAATTCCATCTTGTGAGATTATGTTCTCAGCTCCCTATTTGGTCAAGTCCCCAAAATGGTAGGCTTATTGAATCGGCTACAAAAGTCACTCTCATCCATGCAAATCAAAGGACAAACTCTCACAACCAAAAGTTCATAACTCACTCAAGATTAAGATCAAGTCGTATATGATCATCCTGTGAAATATTAATCTTCTTAATTAACGGATTTATAAAGAGAGATCAAATATTTTATGGTCCAGTCTTATACAAACGCATTGTATAGGATACCTTCACTCACATGTCTTCACATGAACGATTTAGATCAAATCATTTGTAACCATTACAAAGTGAGTCGTATCAATAGTATTACGAAGATAAGACACCCAACTTTATGCATATTCTATAGACCCTTTAAGTTATTTCTTGAACATGTTCCTCCTGTATGTTATACTATTCAAAATTACACTAATAACTTTGGATTTTTCATATAATGGATAATATTATATTGAAAATAAAATAATCAAAATTATGTATAATTATTAAATAATAAATCATTAATTACGAAGCTTTACGGTATAAATCCTAACATATGGACCCATTAGACACTTTTTAAAGTTTAGAGATCTAATAGACTAGAACTTAAAAGTTCATGAACAAAACTCGTAATTTAACTTTTTTCTATTTGATAAGACATCGAAAGGAGCTAAATTATATGATGGTACTTAAGGTTATTCAAACATAGATAGGAAGTCTTTGGTATACTTACCTATTCTTATCATCAATAACCTTTTTTAGGTCAACATAATATGGAGTGTAGGTTCAAACCTCTGATCTTTTAGTGATAATTTTTTTTATTATATTTATATAACATAATTTGTCGGCCTCCCAAACATAAGTATCTGGGTCTGCCCTGGAGAGAGCTAACTTTATAAGAATGGCTCCTAGATAAACAAATCCTTGCATGTTGTTTATCGTTGTTATGTTAGATTGATTAAGTACAAAGATAATCAAGAATCCCTCGCATTAGCAACCTCATACATCACCTTTTTTTTTTTGAGTTCAACAACATTTGGGGTGGGGGGATTTGAACGTCTGACCTTTTGATCGATAATACATGTCAATTATTGTTGAGCTATGCTCACTTTGACCCTACATCACATCAAACCTACAATATACAACAATCTCGTATTATATAATTTGATTTACTGTTAAGGGCAATGAACAGTGTAATGTTTGGTTGAATCATTTTTTTTTTATATTGAAACCAAAAGAAAACCTCAATTAAGTAATGAAAATGCCATTGGCTACAAGTGTTGAATTCCCATATGCTGCCCATTCTTTAAATCACATTAATGTTTTTGTTAATTTATGATTTAAAGAGTTGTTTTGGTCCTTAAAGTAATTTATTCTCAATTTTGACATGGTTTTTACCATTTAGAATCTTTTATTTTAGTCTTTCAAAATTTAATATATTCCATATTTAATCCTTTTCATCAAAATTTTTAACAAGTGACATGACTCATTTTTCTATATTTGTAAAAAATATAATCTACTATTTTGAATTCTCAAACTTCTCTTACAAGATTTCATTCAATCCTCTTTAAATTTTTTCCTTATCTAATCATTGAGCTTTCTTTTAACTTTATCTTTTCTAGCCTTAAAAAAAAAAACTTTATCTTGTCTTAATTTTTATAGGAGTATTGTATCATACATCTATACTTACCATCTCCATAGCATAGATTGTTCACTATACGTAGATGCTAATCCATAATAAAATAGATCACATCATTTTTAAATTCTATAGGAATTGAATTTGGAAAGTTGCTACAACTTTAAAAACTAAAATAACGCCGGTTTAAACTTTGAAGATCATCGAATAAAAAATTGGGATAAATATTAAACTACATTTTAATCTTTTTTTTTTTATACAACGAATGTGGAGATAAAGTTTCGAACCTTTGACTTCAAGGGAAGGAGTAGATATGTCTTAACTATTGAGCAATACTCATGTTGACAAGTACATTTTAACGTTCGTCTCATCCCAAAAATTCGCATTACCCTCACAAAAAAAAAATTAAAAAACACACAAGATGGAGTAGTAATCCTATGGAGAAGAAGAAGAATGAGAGGAAAAATAAGAAAGGGAATGGAAAAGCAATGTGTTTGGTCAACCCAAAAACCAATTGAATGAAGGGCTAGAGTGTTTAATAAGGGGGTGTAATTATGGAGGTGAACAACTTTTGTTGAGTTTCATTTATCACTCTTCACTTATGGACTGCCCCACCATTAATATTCATCTTCTTTATTGCTCCATTACTTTCCACTCTTCTTTTCTTCTCCTAATTTTATTTTTTTAAAAAAGTATATATTTGACATTTCATTTCATTGTTCTTTCTAATTATTTCCACACTTTCCCACACAAATAGGTATATATGTTTGATGATATAGATTTGCTCAAGATTCAGTTGTTTTCTACAATTGAAATGGTTTTTTTTTTTTAAATTTTAAATTTCATACCCTAGTATCTTCAAATTGAATTTTTTTTTTTAATGTATGATTTTTTTTTTCAATCAAGTCTATGTTTAGTAGCATCAATGAAATTGAATAATAAAAAGTGAAAGCGTCATTTAAAAGTAGCATTGACTTTTATGAACAGGTATTTATTTTTAATGTTATTTATTATTTTTTTAGTACATTTAATGTTAAATATTCTACTCACCGATATTTCATTAATAAATTTAGATGGAGCAAGGTAGGATTTTTTTAATCAGGTAGGGTTGATTTAACTTTCTAATTTGGTAGGATGAGATACATATTTAACACTAAAAAAAAATACTAATTGAAAATAATGTTTTTAAATGTAATATCAAGTTGCTTTATTAAATTTTAATAAGATTAATAAGTAGGAATTTGATTCAAACCTTTTAATACTCCATAAATAAATCAAAACATTTAAAACAATAGATATCAAATTTGAAATGGATATATATTTAGCAACTAGGAAGCTAAACCACGAAATATGTATAAAGATGAGCCAACTTATAGTTTCATCAAGAGTTTTATTTGCATTTGCAAATCACTCTAAAAAAATCATGTTCATATTTTTCCAATCTAACTTTCAAACAATCAATCTATTTTTTGTTCTTTTTTCTTAGTTCATATACTAGATGAAAATTCAAACTTACAACTTTTGAGAGAGACTAGTCTTGCTAGTCCAAGTTGACCAGTATGTATTACCATTTTTTTTTGTTATTGTATTTTTAAATGTCTAAATTTAGCCTTAGTACTTTCAATAAATCTTAAAAATATTTCTTACAATTAGTATTAGTTAATTTCTTTTGACTTAACAAAAAGAAAAAAAAAATAACTTCCACCCGATAAATGATAAAAATATGAAAATGTTTTAGAAGGCCAACTGGGGACTTGGCAACTTTTAATATTTATTATTAAAAGTATAGAGACGTAAAGTATAACGATCAAAATAGTATTTTAACTTTTTTTTTTCTTAGAATGAATCTCTAGTACTTTTCATCACTCCCTAGGATGTCCCGACTTCATTTTCTTCATTCTTCAATTTATTTTTACGAGTAATAATTTCATGTTCAATGAGAGTACAGTATTATTCATGGGAATTATAGAAGTTGAGATTTAGTATCAAAAGAAAAAGATAGGAAGAACATTTACGAAATGGGTATAAATGTTATTTGTAATAAAATTATTAGATGGTTCCCTATAGAAACTTGAGAAAGAATAATGGAGGAGGGTGGGGTGAATAATTTAATAATAATTATGAAAACAAAAAAGGAGAGCATTAACTATAAGAAGTGATGTCAAGAGCATAACTCAACTAATTAAGGCATATACTCTCGACCTAAAAATTAAAGGCTAAAGTCCTCACCTCTTCATGTTGACTAAAATAAATAAATAAAAAGAAATGATAATATTGTCAAGGGAAAAAGTAAAGGAAATACTCTCCTATAGACTGAGTAGCAGAAAATTCTTATTGCTCACTACTAAACTTTTTATACGTATTTGTTCTTTTTTTTTAAAAAACAACATTTTTCTTTCTTAACTGTCAAAAATTTAGTGGACGCAAAATTTTTACTCCCACTCAATAGGAACCTCAATTTATTTATTTTTTAGTTGAATAACATGTGAAAGTAGGTATTTGAACCTCAAATTTTTTGGTCGAGAGTACAACATCTTAATCAGTTGAGCTATTCTTAAGTTGGCAGTACCTCGAATTATTGTTTTCCATAACAACAAAATATAAGAATAAAACAATAATCATCTTAATAACTTGTTAAATTGTGAATGAAAGAAGTAGATATTATCGTAATACTATGAAACTTTCCATAAAAGTATTTATGGAAAAGTGAAGAAGAAAGGATAACGAGGGAAGTGGAAGAAAGAGCAATTAATGAAAAGTGATGGTAGGAAATTTATGATTTGATGGCCTCACCACTAAACATTGGTGAACCGTTGGAATAGTTTTTTGTGTAATTAACACACCGCAAACATGGGTGTGCCTCAAACCCTCTTCTTCTTCTTACTTTCCATTAACATATTTGCCATTCCCAATTCTCTCTCTTCTTTTATTGACTGACCCCACAAAATATGAACCTTAATTTCCATTAAAATGGAATCCAATTTTTCTCTCTCCCCCATCAACTTTTTCTTCACAAATGATTAAAGTAGGTTAAATAATATGCTTGGTCAATAACCTCTCTTATAATTGTGTTTATTTAATCTTTATACTTTAAAAGAGTTTTTAATAGATTCTTAAAGTTTCAAAACTTCCTACATACTTTTAAAAGTTTATGAACTTTTAGGTTTAGGTTCGATACGTCTGTATCATTAATTCCGTTCCATTAGTTAAACATTTGTGACAAATTGATTGTATTATTTAAGGATTACATAGCTAATTGATTAGGTTTCCGCATTTGACAAGTGAGTCAAAGAATGAAGTATAAGAGAATACTTAGAAACTTATTAAACATAAAATTATAGCGTAGATACCTATTAGAAAAATTTTAAAGTATGAGAACTATTAAGACACAATTTAAAAGTTCAAATGTCAATTAAAAACTTCATAAACTACAGACACAATTTTAACCGTTCATTAAAGTTTTACAAAAATTTTAAAATATTGAAAGTTAATAAAGTTGAAAGTCAAACTACCAAACTTATAGTCTAACCTTAACAATATATCTTATTTGATGCTTCAATTTTGTTCTGATTTAGACCAAAATGACAGCATAATATTAAAAAATAATGATATTGTTAATTAACAAGATATCAACAAGAGCATTGAAAAGAAAATCATTACCAAACAACTTATTATTCGATATGAAAATTCAATGAACCTTACATTGAAAATTTACAATTAGAAAGATTTAGGAGTGAAATAAAAATTTTGTTTTGCACTTTTCTTTTTTCACGATATCAGACTTTTTCATTTTTTCCCATAACTTTCCTTGCATCAAATTATCGAATAATATATCATTTATTGATCTCAACTCTCATCAATGATTAGTCACCCTCAGCATAACTCAACTGGTTAAGACATATATCATCGACTAAGAGATCAAAGATTCAAGTTCCCCACTCTCACATATTGAAAAAAAAAAATTATTGATGATTGAGATAAATCAACATTTAATCAATAACAATAATCCATAGATCATGGATAACTTTTAAATTTTAATTAATTAATCAGTAACTTGCAATGGATGACCTTTTAACCAAACAATTCCAGCCAACCAAAAGGAAAACTTGCACACAAACACATTAGAAAATAATGATAAATAAAGAAAGAAAGAAAAAGAAAGTTGAGGTAAATTGTTTCTTTTTTAGATTACATCATAATCTAAGATGTTCATGTTGATTTAGTCTCAAAGTTTTAAAAAGTTCAAATTACCTCTTTAAAAGATGAAATACGATGTTACTAAAGTCCCACATTAGATTATACTTGTTGGATATACCTTGATTGATTTGACAAAACATGACAGATAAAAGAGAATAGAAAAAAAGTGGGCAAATTGAACAGAATAATGTATCACATACCTTTTTTTTCTAAAACATATTAAACTCTCTATACACTATGCCACTCTATTTTGTCCCACTTTTTCAGAACCACAATTACCATAACAAAAAAACAAACAAACAAACAAACAAAAACAAATTCGAGTGCTTAATTTATGGGTTAAAGTACTCAATTAGCTTCAAAAACAAGGAAAAAGAAAACACATACATGAATTGAGTGCTCCATTTTAAAAGAAAAGCACTTTTGAAGCATTCAATTTCTAAATTTACCTCTTGACGTGCAACTAATAGCTGAAAATACAAAAAACAAATAGTTTCTTATAAATGCAAAGTGTTTTTGGAATGTTGGGAAATGCATTTTTTTCAAAAAAGCAGATTTTAGGTGGAGATTGGGGGATCTTTTTTGGCAGGCTAAAAAGCAAAGCAAAACCAGAAGTTGACAAAGACCCACTGAAATTTTCAGTTTCAACACCAGCAAAAAGAGCAAACAGTAGAAAGATTTTTGTTTTTCTTTTGAAAGGAAAAGAGAAAAACATGAGAGTTGAACCACAAATCTCCTAAGTGGAAAAAGCCCTGTAATTCAGAGCCATAGGGGGGGGGGGGACCTGCATTTACACACTTGTGGTCCATAAGCTCTACATTTAAATCATCCAAACACAGAGGAGATTTCACGTACAAGCATCAACTTTATGTACATTATTTCGACCCGAACAACATATTCTCCCAGTTCTAATGAATTCTATACCACAATCAATTCCAGAGATTGGAACCCTCCACTCAAAATTGGAGGTTAAAGCATATAAACATGTTTAGTTTTTCCTTTTTCTTTTCTTTGATATTCTACTGTTAAACCTCCTAAACCATTTATGAACAATTGGTATTGATCCATTAAGTTTGATTACTTGCCACTGACTGCACATAGAAGAAACTGCTAACTTAAAACTTATACAAATTGGGACTTCCTCTACTTGGTTGAAGGAAGTTTTACCAACAAGGAGGCCTAAAGCAAATTGGTCAAGGTACAGACTTTATGTAAGGTCTATAAGCCTGAAAGTAAAATACTAAAAGGCACTAGTAAGATTGACTTTGCATTAGCCCTATATAGTAAAAAGACCACCTTGAGAGGATGATTGCCAACTAGATCAAATTAGGCGATCTTTAATGTAGGAAAATCATGTTCCTCATTGCTCTCTATTACTCTATTCCATCCCATCACCTAACAAATCTTTCTGAAAATTTAAAAATGATTCAAACACTTGTGAGCATCACTTAAGCAGATCATCAATCTCCTGACTCTTGGGGCATCAATTATCAAAAGAATCGCTTTTATTCAATGCCTAATTCATAAGAGCTATTGGTAAACCTAGCTACTATAATAGTTAGCAAAAATAGATCTTCATTTCATAGATTCTCACTAATATAATGTACCTATTTTTCCAGTAGATGGAATTAAATTAATGACATTTTATGAGCTAGCCTACACTCTACAATAAATAAAATGCAAAACCGTGGATGTGTATGAACATTGGATACACAAGAATTATAATACATGGAGTGTTACCATGAAAATGGGCTCGCACCCAGCAGAAAAATTTCGTTTTCAACATCCTTAATCCATTGACAAACTCGATTGCAGATCTTTATCGCCAAAGCCTGTGGAATCATATGTTTTATAATCAGAAAAGTTTATTTTCCCCCAAAAGGAATCAAATTCACATTACCAAGGTAAACATAAAAGCAAGGCTACACGCAAACACAAAAAGGGAACAGTGGTTTACAAGGGTGAGTTCCAGTGATCAGTAATAGAGAGAAAGAAAAAGAAATGGAAGAATCAAGGAAGAGTTAAAACCCAGAGAGACGCTCCAAATTTTCTCTTTTAATTACTTCTATCCTAAACAGTCCTTTCTCTCAAGCACAAACAACCAGCCT
The DNA here is from genome assembly GCA_033996785.1 of Trichosanthes truncata. NCBI lineage: Eukaryota > Viridiplantae > Streptophyta > Magnoliopsida > Cucurbitales > Cucurbitaceae > Trichosanthes > Trichosanthes truncata. The sequence goes on along the minus strand of JAWPNB010000004.1, from coordinate 25,254,573 downwards.
GCCAAAATTTCCTTTATTATGAATGAGGATTCAGAAAAACCTTCTCTAACAAACCTCTATCATCCCAATACAAGCACGGTCATAATCAGAGTAGTACTAATAAGAGTGTAGGTGCAAAAAGTCAGTAAAAGTAAGACTTGATGCTGCCATCACAAAGTATGCATAAGAAATGATGAAGATGTTAACAATATCCTTCTAATCTTATCCAAATCTCTACTGTTGAACATGGATATCACCGAGAAAGACATGAATCTAATATGAGTAAATGATGAAGGATTTTCCTTTTCTTTTTATTTGTTTGCAGAGGAGAGAGAAATAAGAATTGACGACTCATAGAGGAGGATCTGTAAAAGAGACCACTCAAATTGGATTCTCTATATGCTGAAAAGGCAGATACATGAAACGTCAACAACCCCCCCCCCCCCCCCCAAAAAAAAAAAAAAGGTCTTGGAGACTATCTTTCAAGATTCTTCCGTTGCCTTTGTTCCAAAATTTTAAGGACCAAAATATTCCTCCAAAAATTCCGTGCATGCTAAATCATTTTCACGCACTGTTTTTCACATTAGGGGTTTAATCTTAGTATACCGTTGAGATCTTAATAATTAAAGTTCATATTGTTTCTCTAGTAGTTTCTAGTTTGTAACTTTTCAAACATCAATGAGAAGTTTTTTTCTTGTCAAAAAATAAAATTAAAATTCACCATATCGACATTCAGGAAAGACCAACATGCAATAACACGGTCACTATGACTTCATATAAATAACGTTTTCAACCAACCACATACTCATGAATCTGACAAAAAGAAATACCTTATCAGCCAAAGGATCAAATGCTGCATAAAGCTCAAAATCTTGGGTGACCCAGCAGAGTAGAACTGCCAATAAAAACAATCATTAAAACTTGAATGCTGTTATATTCACGTATCTTTATATCTAAGAAGATAATAGGTTAATGCAGCTGAAAACAGATACGAGCCACTCTTTCCTCTGTTGCATAATTCAAACCTAAGCATACCCCTGATACAAGATTCTGTTGCAAATTAGGTGTGGTTCTTCATTATACATGTGGTTGATTATTGACCCTTATGGAAATCTTCTAGAATTATCCTCCCTTTTATTTTGTCCCTTATTTGTTCCCTTAATTTTTGTCCCTTCCCTTGAAATTGTTTCTTCCCATTGGGATTCCCTTTTTTGTCCATTAGTTGTATTTCCTTATTTGTACAAATCTACCCCTTTAAATCTAGGGTTGTACTATACTGAAAAAGACAATATAATAGAAACATTCTTCTCTTGTAAAACCAACATGGTATCAAAGTAGTAATCCAAAAGACGTCATACCTCGTCTTGTTTATTCAAACCAATACCAACACTTAAACCTCGTGTCAGAGGTCCTAAAATCTTCCTTGCATCCTCATGTCAGAGGATCTCGAACTTTTACATCACACTCAAGTTCCTTCCATGAAAGAAAACTAGGTGGAAATCGTTATTAGAATCAAGTGGTCTCTTTTTTGTTTCAATGCTCATTCAAGAACAAGTGGCAGCAAGTTAGAATCAAGTGGCAGCCCCACTCAATTTTTTTTTAAATTATTTTTTGTTTTTTAAAATTATTTTTTGTTTACTGGGTTGCACGCACAAGCATTACAAGTGCTTACATTTGCTTACCAACTCGCCTAAATAAATTCCAGCACGTCCTCTGTGTTGCAGACTTGTAGTGGTTTGCCTATTTTTTGTGAAAGCACAAAGAGGACAAATCAATGGCTTCATCATTCACAAATACTGCGCCAATGATGGAAGTAGCGGTTCTTCAAATCACCAACCATAAGCTGAATGGCAGAAATTATTTGTCATGGTCTCAATCTATCATGATGTTCATTTGTAGGAAAGGAAAAGAAGACTACCTATCCGATAAGAGTTCAACTCCCAAAAGTACAAATAAAAAATATAAGGTATGGAAAGCTGAAAATAACATGGTCATGTCTTGGTTGATCAACTCTATGACCACAAAGATTGGAGAAAACTCTTCTATACACTACAGCGAGGGAGATTTGGGAGGCTGTTCATGAAATGTACTTTGATCGTGAAAATACATCTGAATCATCGAAATAGAAGGGAAGCTTCACGAGCTACGACAAGGTGACATGCAAGTTACTCAATACTTCACTCAACTCTCCCGATTGTGGCAACAACTAGATATGTTTGAAAGTCATAGTTGGGAGTGCGATAAAGATGCATCCAAATACAAGAAAATAGTTGAAAAGAAGAGAGTGTTCAAATTCCTATTGGATCTCAAGAATGAATTAGATGAGGTACATGGTAGAATTTTAGCTACTAAACCTTTTATCTAACATCAGAGAAGCTTTTGCAAAGTTAGAATGGAAGAAAGCAGGAAAAAATTAATGTTGAGTGGCAGTAACTCTGAACCAGAAGGATCTGCCTTAATTGCTCGAAATCCCCATGCATTTGGTAATGAGTAACGTAGCTCAAATGGTAATGAAAATCGCTCTAATCGAAACTACTCTGGAAATGAGAACAGAACATGAAAGTCGAGACCATGGTGTGAGCATTGCAAAAAACTAAGACATACTAAGGAAACATGTTGGGACATTCATGGCAAACCTCCTAATTAGAAGTTTAACAAAGGAACAAATGATAGACGAGGAAAAGCCTTCCAAGCAAGTACACCATTTGAAGGTAATGTCACCTCTGAAAACAATCTATTTACTAAAGAACAATTAGAGCTCCTTCAAAAACTATTTGGGCAAACAAAGACGAATCAAAACGCATCTGAAGCTAATATGGCGTCTATAGCTCAAAGAGGTAACTTCCTTAATGCTTTTAAGGTAACAACAGAAAATTTTAGTACATGGATTGTAGACTTTGGAGCTTCAGATCACATGACATGTGATATCTCACTTTTAGCTAACTACTCAAAGTGTGATAATCAACCTGAGGTCAAAATTGTTGATGGTACCATTTCGAAAGTAACAGGGGGTGGTCATATCCTTGTTTCTAAAGATCTTGTAATAGTCTGTATTTTCCAATACGGTCATTCAAAGCTGAATGTTATTAATATATACAATTCAGCTTGAGGAGTGTTGATTATTGACCCTATGGAAATCTTCTAGAATTAACCTCCCTTTTATTTTATTCCCTTAATTTTTGTCACTTCCCTTGAAATTGTTTCTTCCCGTCGGGATTCCCTTTTTTGCCCGTTAGTTGTGTTATGATATATATATAGTATTATGTATATATGTCCTTTATAGTATTGGTACATTCTTTAGTTAGAGTTTCCTTGTGTACCTATATATATGTTAGTCTCTTTTATGAATAATACAATGAGTATTTTCTCTCAATACTGATTACATGGTATCAGAGTCACCCATAGGGTTTTAGAATTTTTTATTGGCGATTAGAGTTTTCTCTTTTCCAATTGAGGTTAGGGTTTGAAGTTTGGGTCATTACATTAGAGTGGCCGTTTGTCAACACCACCTACCTCAGGAGGAGCACCGCCGTCAGGAGAGCCAAATCTCCTTTCGCCGTTCGCGGGAAACAGCGGCACGTGAGCCACACACACCGTCGGACTTCACTACCTCCGCCGCCACACACCGGCGCGTGAGGGCGTGTGAAAACGCCATTCAACTTTCTGCCATTTGGATTTTTCTCGGCTTGATATTTCCAACCAGTCTGTACATTTGCTTTCGACGACACTGATCTATTTGGCCTCAGGTTGTGCTATTTGCATGCGATTAGGTTGTTTGTTCTTGCTGTCCAGATCTGTTTTTTTGTCTCTATTAGGTTTATCTACTGCTTTTTTGTAACCAATGGATGAGATGAAACCTGTGGTAGTCTCTAATATGGTTCCTCTTTCGTCAAAGATCACAGAACACAAGTTAAATGGCTCCAATTACTACGATTGGAGTCAAACAATTCAGTTTTATATACGAAGTATAGAGATGGATGATCATATTGATCAAGATCCACCAGAGGATGATAAAAAGAAGGCTTGGCTTCGTGATGATTAGATTGTACATTAAAATCAAGAATTCAATTGAGACTGAGGTTGTTGGCTTGGTGAATCATTGTGATTCTGTGAAGGAACTGCTCAAGTTTTTAGAATTCTTATACGCAAGAAAAGAGCAAGTCAATAAAATGCATGAAGTTTGCGCAGCCTTCTTTCATGCAAAACAGAAAGAATAGTCTGTTACGAACTACTTTATGCAACTTAAAAGACGGGTGCAGAACTTAATACATTAGTCCCATTTAGTACATATATAAAGATTCAACAAGCACAGCGAGAGAAGATGGGTGTCATGAGCTTTCTGAATGGACTTTCGCCAAAATTTGGGATGCCTAAATCACAAATTCTATCTAGCTCCGAGATCCCTTCTTTAGAGGAAGCCTTTAGTACAGTCCTCTATACAGAAAACCTTTCATCTGGTCTGTCTGCTCCTCAGTCCAACAGTGCTCTCATTAGTCGGAATGATCCTAAGGTCACTAAAGGGATGAGCATCAACACTCAAAGACCTGGTTCTGATAATCGACGATAAGATTCACAGGAGATGATATGTCACTATTGTCGTAAGCCTAGTCACATGAAACGTGACTGTTGGAAATTGTTGAAAAATGGTCGATGGCCTCAAGTTGCTCAACTTGCTTCCACCAATGATACATCTGAGAGGTCGGTTACTATTTCTGCAGACGAGTTTGCTAAATTCCAATTGTACCAAGAATCATTACAAGCATCTTCTTCATCAAATCCTATTGCAACTCTTGCTGAATCAGGTAATAAGAATCATTGTCTCCTTACATCCTCCACCAGATGAGTCATAGACTCTGGTACCACAGCTCATATGATAGGTAATTCTAGCTTATTTTTTACCTCTTTGTCACATGCACCTTTTCTCACTGTCACTTTGGAAGATGGATCAACATCCTCTGTTCTTGGATCAGACACCATTAATCTCACCCCCTCTGTTCCTTTGTCTTCGGTTTTGCATTTGCCTCGACTCTCGTTTAAATTAATTTTTGTTAGTAAACTTATTCTTGACCTTAATTGTTGTCTCATTTTTTCCTGGCTATTGCTTGTTTCAAGATCGTATGACGAAAAAGATTATTGGTAAAGGATATGAGTCTGAAGGCCTTTACATTTTTTATCAGCAGATACCAAAAGCTATGACCTGCTCTGGTATTGCATCTCCGTTTGAAGTCCATTGTCGTTTAGGTCATCCGTCTATGTCTATGTTAAAGAAAATTCATCCAGAATTGCATTATGTCTTCGTTAAATTGTGAGTCATGTCAATTTGCCAAATTTCATCATCTTAGTTCGAGTCCTAGAGTCCATAAATGAACTAGTGCTCTGTTTGAATTAGTTCATTCTGATGTTTGGGGTTCCTGTCCTGTAGTGTCCAAAACTGGATTTCGATATTTTGTTACTTTTGTTGACGATTACTCTCGTCTGACTTGGTTATATTTAATGAAAAATCGTTCTGAGTTACTTACTTTGTATTTTCCATGCTGAAATTCAAAATCAGTTTAATGCCTCTCTTAAAGTTCTTCGAACTGATAATGCTGGTGAATATTTTTCTCGCATGCTTGGATCTTACTTGTGTAAAAATGGGATTATTCATCAATCTTCTTGCGCTGACACTCCATTCCCATGCGGAACGAAAAAACTGATATTTACTTGAAGTTGCTAAAGCATTATCCTTTCAAATGCAGGTTCCAAAACATTTTTGGGTCGATGTAGTTTCCATAGCTTGTTTTTTGATTAATAGAATGCATTCCTCTGTTCTCAATGGTGAGATCCCTTATCGTGTTCTCTGTCGAACAAAATCTTTGTTCCCTATTGCACTTAAAATATTTGGTTGCACTTGTTTTGCTCAAGATGTTAGTCCTCATCGTACCAAGTTAGATCCTAAATCCTTAAAATGCATCTTTCTCGGTTATTCTCTTGTTCAAAAGGGATATCGTTGTCATTGTCCTAGTCTTAATAAGTATCTTGTCTCTCCAAATGTTACATTTTTTGAAAATATGCCCTTTAGCCCATCCATGTCGAGTCCGTGTTAAGGGGAGGATGACCTCCTTATCTATGAGATCGTCCCTCCCTACTCCATCTCCTTCAGTATCTATCCCTCATCGTCCACCCATTACTCAGGTTTACTCTAGACGGCCACCACCACAACCTTCAGACACATGTCCTGTACCAAAAGATTCTTCGACATCTTATCCAAGAACATGTGATGAGCTTCCCATTGCCCTTCGTAAATGTAAACGCATCTGTACTTATCCTATTGCTTCATTTGTTTCTTATCACTAGTTGTCACAACCAACATATTCTTTTCTTACACCCCTTGATTCTACCTCTATCCCTAACTCTGTTCATGAAGCTTTATCTCATTCTGGTTGGCATAATGTAATGGTCAAAGAGATGAATGCTTTAGATGGTAACGGTACTTAGGATTTAGTATCTCATCCTACAGGAAAGAAGGCAATTGGGTGTAAATTGGTGTTTGCAATTAAGGTTAATCCTGACGGATCAGTTGCTCGTTTGAAAGCATGCCTTGTTGCTAAAGGCTATGCTCAGACTTATGGGATGGATTATTCTGACACATTTTCTCCAATTGCTAAATTCACTTCCATCCGATTTCTTATTTCCATGGATGCTTCTCAATGTTGGCCTTTGCATCAACTTGACATCAAGAATGCTTTTCTCCATGGTGATCTTTAAGAGGAAGTATATATGGAGCAACCACCTAGGTTTGTTACTCAGGGGGAGAGTGATAAAGTTTGTGTCTTCAAAAATCATTATATGGATTGAAACAGAGCCCACGAGCATGGTTTGGCAAGTTTAGTCAAGCACTCGGGCAATTTGGAATGAAGAAAAGTACATCTAGTTATTCTGTTTTCTATCGACGATCTGAGAATGGTATAACTCTGCTAGTTGTGTACATCGATGATATCATCATCACTGGGTCTGCTAGTTGTGTACATCGATGATATCATCATCATTGGGAATGATATATCAAGTACATCTTCTTTGAAAACTTTCCTTCAGGGTCAATTCCATACTAAGGATCTGGGAACACTAAAGTATTTTTTGGGTATTGAAATGATGAGAAGCAAGAAATGTGTCTTTTTGTCGCAACGGAAATATGTACTTGATTTGTTATCTGAGACAGGAAAAATAGGAGTTAAAACCATGTAGTACTCTGATAATACCTAATTTGAAATTCACCAAAGGAGAATCATTTAAAGATCCTGAGAGATACAGAAGATTGGTTAGGAAGTTGAATTATCTGACAGTGACACGACCAGACATTGTTTATTCAGTAAGTATTGTAAGTTAGTATATATCTTCACCTACAGTGGATCATTGGGCTACAGTAGAACAGATTTTATGCTACTTAAAAGCTGCACCTGGGCACGAAATCTTATATAAAGATCATGGTCATACAAAAGTTGAATGTTTTTTAGATGTTAATTGGGCATGATCTAAAGAAGATAGAAGATCAACGTCTAGATATTGTGTTTTTGTAGGAGGCAATTTGGTGTCATGAGAAAGTAAGAAGTAGAATGTGGTTTCACATTCAAGTGCTAAGTTGGAGTATAGAGCTAGGCACAATCTATGTGTGGATACATCAATTTTTGACTGAGATAGGCTTCAGTATGCCAGCTAAATTGTGGTGTGATAATCAAGCTGCATTTCACATTGCGTCTAATCCAGTGTTTCATGAGAGGACTAAACATATTGAAGTAGATTCTCATTTCATTCGTGAGAAAATTTAACAAGGGTTGGTGTACACTGGATATGTAAAGACTGGAGAACAATTGGGAGATATCCTTACTAAAGCCTTAAATGGAGCAAGAATAAATTATCTCTGCAACAAGCTAGTCATGTTTGACATATTTGCTCCAGCTTGAGGAGAAGTGTTATGATATATATAGTATTATGTATATATGTCCTTTATAGTAATTGCACATTCTTTAGTTAGGGTTTCCTTGTGTACCTATATATATGTTAGTCTTTCTTATGAATAATACAATGAGTATTTTCTCTCAATACTGATTACAAGTTGTATTTCCTTATTTATACAAATCTACCCCTTTAAATCTAGGGTTGTACTGGACGGAAAAAGACAATACAATAGAAACATTCTTCTCTTGTAAAACCAACACATGCAAATATCTGTTCCGATGTTTATGCCACACTAATAATATGTTGGACTTGGAGCATAGTTTGATTAAGGCTCTGGAAGGCAAAAACTCCAATAAAAATCATAGTCCTTATCAAGAGAGTGGATTGGTGGGCTCCATACGATAGACAAAGTCCAAAGGGTTAAATTAGTTGGTAATAGATCAGAAATTGATTGTGATGGATAATCAAAACAAAAATATAAGAGACCAACTACGTCAGAAGAAAACGTCTGATTCTGATAAAATAAAAAAATACAATGAATAAAGAACAGATATGGCCAATAAAGTTATGAATTTGAAAGAAATAATAATAATTAAAAAAAGAAAAAAACCCTACCATCAAGAGTGGAAGTGCAGTATAATTATGAGAAAATCGATTAAATTATTGTATTAATCCAATTGGAAATGTCAAGGGAAAACAAAAACGTACCATAGTTTTCATCTCTTCTAAACTGGGTTTTGTGAGGGCCAATTTCTTTATCATGCATAGAAGCATAAATATTTTGGTATGCTCTGTACAATCTGCAAAAATAAATAAATCAAAATAAATATGTAAAGAAATAAAATTTATAATCTAACAAATGCATAATTAATAAGAAGGGCTTCAAAAAAACCATCTAGAGTTATTATATGGGATTAGAAATTTGCCACAACTACCTCTTCTGTTGTTGACGACTGCTAATTGGAGATGAAAATTCAGAAGACACGTACTGATCCAGATATATACTGCGGTAAATGAAATGCCAGAGTCCACCAGGACCACCCATCCCAGCATAAGATTCCTTGAATCTTTCAGGAAATTCTCTTTGTTGGCTCAAACGAGGAGATATAGTTTTATAACGAGATAAAGAATCAACAGGCACGTCTTCAACATGCATCCCACCTTCTAACATGGATCTCTGAACTTCACTAAGAACATTTGACTTCAAAAGGACAGTTTCAATACGAATCCTATGATGTTGCAACCATTTTTTAGAACATGTAAAGAAGAAAAAAAGTATCAAATATCAATAATTGAATAAGCAACCAAGAAATGTCTTTGAATAACAAGAAAAACTGCGGACTCTGGCTAACTCTTGACAAAAATTTCAATGTCATTCTATGTTGCTTCAGATGATGAATATGTATCTTGCTCATGACATTTTATACAGTGCATGATCCTTACTAAAAATAAATGATAAAGAGGGTCAGCAAAAAATTTTCTTTATAGGAATAAAGTGATTTGGCCAAACTTCAATGCAATTTATGTAGCTGACCTGAATTTTTAAAAGCATGTCAGGTGAGTTGGCAGGATAGGACATTCATTGTGTAAATAAAGATAACAAAGAAAATTATGGTTGGTAAAAACGTGTCATTTTTGCCTTAGTTGCCAACCAAAGAAACCCTAATGGTACTGATATATGACGTCTATTTCACCTGAATTCCTTTAACTGATAGAAGGAATCTGAATTAGTTGTAAGGAGCATCAAGTAAGTGTTAACCTGCCACAAGACATTTATTGGGTCAACATGCAGTAAGAATAATATAAAGAAAATCACAATTACTTATACCCACTCTAGAGCCCTTTATTGTAATTAATTATATTTTGGTGGCTCCTGTATGCGGTGATGTAGTCTGTGCTTTTATATGACATTTTTGTACTTCGATTCTTCCTAATGATAGCAGTTTACCAAGGAAAAAAATTGGATACTTAATATTTAGACTAGTAATATTAAATGAGGGTAAAAATGACATGATCGGGGTTTTGCAATTAAGATCTCTGATACTATTTTGAAAAAAAACCGAAAATCTTAAACTAATTAGGTTTTAAGAATAGAATTTACTTCATTCAAAAAGTTTCAAAGAAGTACAAGCCTAAGATAAGTTTTGAGAGTTCCACTCTCCCTACCTCAGATTCACTACAGCGAGAATCTATTTCTCATCCACACAAGAGATTCCTATGTACTCTCTAGTCTAGATATGCTCTCTTCTCCATCACTAACTTAGTTACAAAGAGCCCCTACAGCTAACAAACTTGCCCTTGAGGTGAAATTTAGGAAACTAGGAAGCTACGGAAGAAGCTTGTTCCCATGTAGCATCGGTTATGGTGACATCCTCTCAACAAATAAAGACCTCTAATGCCTCTGGATCATCTTAAGAAAACTGCAGTTCTAACTGCTCAGTTGGCTGCATTGTACCATCATATTACGCCCATGTTGAGGAGAAACTGGTATTACAGGAAAGGTAGGTCCACTGGTCAAAAGGTTTCAAACTCAGATAAACCTGATTGCCCTTGCTAAACTGCACATGTTGATGCATCCATCCTATTAGCTACTTAGCCATCTTCCCTGAGATCTTCCAAATGAGACTTTAGACAAGCAATCATAACATGCCTTTCTATCAACTGTGCATCCACCTCACCTCAACTACTGGGGACATGTCTGATACGTAACGGGGCAGCCATCCATATACTGCCTCAAAAGGAGTAACTACCTTAGTGTGGCCCTTGGTTCGCAGGTGACAGGATGTACGCCTTTCAAGTTGTGCTCCTTGACACTTGAACAACTCCTCCCAAAACAAGTTGGCAAAAATTGTCACAATCAGAAATGATGCAGTGCTATGGGAAAGATTTGTCCAGATGCATTACCTCTCCTTAACAAAAGTTTGAGCTAACATTAGGGTTGTAGAAGGATATTGTATAGGAATAAAATGGACATCCTTGGACATATCACTACCATCGAAATTGAATCATAAATATTTGATTTTGGCAAGGCTTCAATTAAATCTGAGACATCGTCCCAAATTCTACCAGGAAATTGGCAGAAGTCGTGACAAACCTCCAGGCACCAAGCCAAATACTTTGTTTGTTGGCACACCCCACATTCTGCCACATACTGCCACATACTGCCGCACCCTTACGCACCTTCATTCCTTTCCAGAAGACTTCTTGGCACACCCCTCTTGGCCCCATAGGTGAATTATAGAATTCATGCAACAACAATGGAACACAATAATTCTCCTCATAAAGAATAACCAACAGGTGAAACTTCTCCACTCTGGATGACCCTCTGTATACTTCGTAATTCTCGATCACTTCATATGTGCTCCACCAGTTTAATTTTGTAATCCACCCATGAGAAATTGCTAACCACCCAATGCTGGTCAAGAACAAAAGTCATAGTTGCTTTCAGCTTTTGGTATGCATCAGTGGCCTCCTCAGTCACTAGAAGATATCCGTCTGGAGTTGTTGCATTAATGGAAACATAATAGACCCATAGATGACTACAAACTTTTTGAAATAGCCCGTTTATCTGAGGAAACCACATAGCTCCTTGATATTTCTAGAAATGGGCCATTGTCCAGTTCCTGCAATTTTTGATGGGTCTACTGCTACTCCTATCAACATAATGTGCTGCCTAAATATTAAATTCCCTCAAGAGAGTTGAAATTTCTTGGCATTTGTGACCAACTTGTTTATCTTCAAGAGCCCTCAACACAGCAGCTAAATGATCTTCATGTTCCTGAATCAATGCACTATAACTTAAGATATTATCAACAAATGACAAGAAAATTTGCAGAGGAATGGATCCAAAACATAATTCATCAAAGATTGGAACATTGATGGTGGTAAGATATCATCAACAGAAGACGAGAAAACTCCCACAAAAAGAAGGCATCCAATACTGCTTCATGTTTGGGTATTGATCTCCCAGTGTGATAACTCCCACAAAAAGAACTTGATTTTCTTAGGGTGGTGATTACTCCAAATGGAACTCCAGTCACATTATGTTGGAATTTCTACTATTTAGGAATGTTTGTGTATAAATATTAATTGTAAAATATTTTGTCTTTATTGTATTTATTTATTTCCATATTTGTAATAGGTCTTTCTCATATATAAGAAGACCTAAATTGCACATATTTTGAATGACAATAGAGACTTATTCTTTCAAAATTGACATGGTATCAGAGAGGAAAACTTAACAACAAACCCTAGCTATCATTGCTGTTGCCGGAACCCTAGCCGCCATATAAAACGGCGCACCCTACTTCAGACACAGTTGGCTCCAACTTCGAACGTTTTCAACCTTCTCTCGCAGATTCGTTACCATCATTGATGGTCTGCAGATCAATTTGAGCGTGTGCCTCTTCATCTGCACGCCTCGTTTCCGATCCATTCGTCTCCGTCCAAATCCGTGTGCTCCTTGTCTTCGATTTAACCCGCGAGCTCCTCTGAGCTCCTCCGACCGACACCCTCTGTACTCACCGGCGAACACCTTCAGCTTCGTCTTCGATTTAACCCACAAGCCCCTCCGACCGACACCCAAACGCCGCCGCCGCCGCCGCCAAATCCGATCGATTCCATCCCTATCGTCAGCTTCGACTTTGTCCTTCGTGGGTTGCAAATCGTTTTTGGTTTGGTTCAGATTTTGGGTTGGTTCAGATATTTCCAAATCAGGTTCGGTTTATTTTTTCCAGATCTGGTCTGGTTTGGTTCATTAAATTATGGCCTTATTAGTTTCAGATTTGGTTTGGTTCAGATTTTATCTGGTTTCTTATTAACCTGTTTTGCTGATATGTCTAAGTTGATCGTTGAAATGGCTCAAATACAGAGTAAGACTAAGACTGGGTTGTTCGATACCACAACCATTAACTCAAGTTCCTTTTGTAAAGAGCGAATTGATCAACCCTCTAAACTGCTGCAAACCAATTTATCATCTAGTAATCTTTGTGTTTCCTTGGCACAAACAGGTAACTGTCCTCAAGTTTTTTCTTGTAGTACTTCTTCTCCGTGGATTATTGATTCCGGAGCTTCTGATCATATTACTAGTTCTTCTCATTTTTTTAACTCATACTCTCCTTATTCTAATGAAAAAATTCAAATTGCCGATGGCAGTTTTTCTTCCATTGCAGGAAAAGGAACCATTAAATTGACTGAAAATATCTCTCTACAATCTATCCTCCATGTTCCAAAATTGGCCTGTAATCTTTTATCTGTTAGCAAACTTTCTAGAGATTCTAATTGTCGTGTTATATTCTTTGAATCTCATTGTATTTTTCAGGATCAGGAATCGGAGAAGATGATTGGGAGTGCTAGGATGCTTGATGGCCTCTACTACTTTGATGAAGGTTCTTTTAGTAATAAAATAACTCAAGGTCTTAGTAGTATCAGTTCTCTTTCTATGAAAGAACAAATTATGTTTTGGCATCTTAGACTAGGACATCCTAGTTTTTCTTATCTCAAGCATTTATTTCCAAATTGATTTAAGGGAATTGATTGTTCCTCTTTTGATTGTGAAAGTTGCATTTTAGCAAAAAATCATCGTTCCACATATTTACCAAAACCTTACAAAGCTTCCAAACCTTTTTATTTAATTCATAGTGATGTTTGGGTGCCTCTAAAATTAGGACTCATAGTGGAAAAAGATTGTTTGTTACTTTTATTGACGACCATACTCGTCTATCTTGGGTTTATTTAATGGAAAAAAAATCTGAGGTGAATGACATTTTTCAAAATTTTGACAATATGATTGAAATCCAATTTCAAACCAAAATTTGCATTTTACACTCTGATAATAGGACTGGGTATTTTAATGAATCATTTGGTGAGTTTTTGAAAAATAAAGGCATTGTTCATCAGTCTACTTGTCGAGATACTCCTCAACAGAATGGGATTGCTGAAAGAAAAAATAGGCATTTACTTGAAGTAGCTCGTGCTATAATGTTTTCCATGCATGTTCCAAAATATTTATGGGGTGAAGCAATCCTCACAGCTGCTTACCTAATAAATAGAATGCCTAGTAAGATCTTGAATTTTAAAACTCCCATTGATTGCTTCAAAACTATTTTTCCTACATCTCGCATATATTCTGACCTACCTCTCAAAGTTTTTGGGTGTACTGCGTATGTTCACATACCTAGCCACTTTCGGTCAAAACTTGATCATCGAGCTGTTAAATGTATTTTCGTGGGTTATTCTTCAAGCAAAAAAGGTTACAAGTGTTTTGATCCTAAGACAAAAAAAAAAATTGTGAGCATGAATGTGTCTTGTGTCGAAAAACAACCCTACTTTACCCAAAGTTCTCTTCAGGGGGCGAAACCAAATTTGGAAGATAACTTTTGGGATATCTATACTCCTCTTCCGAGTCTTGTTCGTCCAAATGTTACTAGTCCTTCGATGCCAAGTGTAGAAACTTCTCAATCAGGGGGAGAAATACTACAAATGATCCTATTGATCAAATTCCCGAGTTTCAGTTTTATACTAGAAGAAAATTCAATCAAAGGAACCAAGACCAGATAGTTGATCCTTCACAGAGCCAATTTGAGACTCCGCACGAATGAAATTGAAAATCTTGGTAATCCTTCTTTTATTACTACTTCTTCAACTATTCAAAATACTTTACCAATTGTGTCTGATCTTGATGTTCCCATAGCCATTAGAAAAGGTACTCGAAGTTGTACCAAATATCCTATTGCAAACTACATGTCATATCAAAATTTGTCAAATAGTCATAAAGCCTTCACATCTAGGATAAATGACTTGTTTGTTCCAAGGAATATACATGAGGCCTTAGAAGATCCAAATTGGAAAGTAGCAGTTATGGAGGAGATGAATGCTCTAAAACAAAATGGGACTTGAGAAATAGTAGAGTTGTGAAAAGATAAGAAACCAGTGGGCTGTAAATGGGTGTTCACCATAAAATGCAATGCAGATGGTAGTATTGAGAGATATAAGGCCAGATTGGTAGGTAAAGGTTTCACTCAAACATATGGGATTGATTATCAGGAAACGTTTGCTCCTGTTGCTAAAATTAACTCTATTAGAGTTCTTTTGTCACTTGCAGTCAATTCAGATTGGCCACTTTACCAACTGGACGTGAAAAATACCTTTCTGAATGGCGATTTGGAGGAGGAGGTTTTTATGAGCTTACCACCAGGTTTTGAAAAAGAACTCGGATGTAGAAAAATTTGCAAATTAAGGAAATCCCTTTATGGTCTTAAACATTCTCCGAGAGCTTGGTTTGAGCGTTTTGGAAAAGTTGTGCCTAATTATGGATTTCTTCAGAGTCAAGCAGATCATACTATATTTTATAAACACTCTGAGAATAATAAAATCTCAATTTTGATTGTTTATGTAGATGATATTATTCTCACAGGTGATGATGAAGCTGGTCTAGCTAATCTCAAGAAAAATCTTGCAAGTGAGTTTCAAATCAAGGACTTGGGATCGTTGAAATATTTTCTAGGGATGGAGTTTGCAAGATCAAAGAAGGGTATCTTTGTTAATCAAAGAAAGTACGTCCTCGACTTACTTGAAGAAACCGGATTACTTGGTTGCAAGGTTGCAGAAACTCCTATTGAACCTAATCTAAAGTTACAAGTAGCAAAAGCAGAAGAAATAAAGGATAGAGAACGATACCAAAGACTTGTTGGAAGATTAATTTATCTATCTCATACGCGTCCTGATATTGCATATGTCGTAAGCATGGTAAGTCAGTTTATGCATGCGCCTGGACCGACTCATTTTGAAGCTGCCTATAGAATTCTGAGATATCTAAAAGGGACTCCTGGAAAAGGCATTTTATTCAAAAGGCATAATCACTTCCAAATAGAAGTTTATACTGATGCAGATTGGGCAGGAAGTACTACAGATAGAAGATCCACCTCTGGTTATTGTTCCTTTGTTGGAGGGAATCTGGTTACTTGGAGGAGTAAAAAACAAAATGTGGTGGCTAGAAGTAGTGCTGAAGCAGAGTTTAGAGCTTTAGCCCATGGAATTTGTGAGAGAATATGGATCAAAAGGATACTTGAAGAATTGAAGGTCCCTCTGAAGACACCTATACGGGTTTATTGTGACAATAAAGTTGTCATCTCTATAGCTCATAATCCAGTTCTACATGATAGAACAAAACATATCGAGGTTGATAAGCATTTTATTAAGGAGAAGATTGATGCAGGTACAATATGCATCCCTTATCTTCCTACATTAGAGCAAATTGCTAACATACTAACTAAAGGACTTCCAAAGAAGCAATTCGACAGAGTGTTGGATATTTCTACTATTTAGGAATGTTTGTGTATAAATATTAATTGTAAAATATTGTCTTTATTGTATTTATTTATTTCCATATTTGTAATAGGTCTTTCTCATATATAAGAAGACCTAAATTGCACATATTTTGAATGACAATAGAGACTTATTCTCTCAAAATTGACACATTATTAAACCTCCATGATTAACTTCTTCCCATCTACCTCAATTGACTACAAAGAGAACGATCATTTTTTTCATAGGAAACAAGATATTTCATTGACAGTTTGCAAGTGGAAAACCATTGCACATCGCGAATGCAGCAATTGAGGAAAGAAGTCTTCCAATTCTTCTAGTTTGACAAGAGATAGCACTACTGCCTCACACATCCTATGCCCTTTAGTGACATGTTGGTTCCCACAACTACTCCATAGCATAGCTAGACATGTCACTGAATGGTAGTTGTAGGTCCTTGATCAGTTCTCCAAAAATGGCAATCAATAGAATCACATCCTTTGACAAAATTCGTCCTTTAACCTTCATCATCCCAGGTGATTCCAACCCCAGCTACATTAATCTCTTTGAACACCTTCGCTAGCTCTTCATAGCACCCCTTTGGTCATCCTCTAATAGCACCCCTTTGATCACCACTTCCTCATTATCATGCACAAAATTACCTGCAATTCCTTCTTGTAATGATACCCAAGCAAATTTTTCATAACACTTCAAACATAGTCCCTTCTCCATTTTACATGATAACTCGCTCTTAGTGAGCTTCTTGTATGGCAAGATGACATTTATTCCTTTGTTGTCACACTTTGTGAGGTAGTAGAACGGGTCAGCTTGATGGTGATGGTCCAAGCTAGACTTATGCCATAACTCATAGGTATATTTGGTATGAAGGGAGCTCCAAACTTAGCTATTCAGACGTAACTTTTATCCTTAATTCTTTGGGTTGTTCCATCTACAGTAGTGCATTGGGTTGGTACACTCTTTAAAACAATGGGTATTTATAAAAACTTTTCGCCAAGGATATAGATGACATCCCCAACATTGCTCCACCCTACTGCTAAGCTTAATAACTGGCACTATTCCTGCTGCCTTTCCGCACTTTGTAAAGCTCCACTACTCTCTCCTCCTTCAATCACTCTAGTGAGAACCACACTAACTAGCATCTTCCCATGATCCTTAGTGATCTCGGCTATGATTGATCCTTCCTCTCCATGCCAGATGGATTCCAGCCTCTTTGCCACTACATCTATCTTGTTTTCAAGATCTATGGAATTTTTCCTGCATCTGCCCAAACTCCTCAATGACACTCTATACTCCCCAACTTAAGCTTGCATCGAGCGCACATTACTTACACAGTGAAATAGTTGCCCCCATATGTTTTCTACTATAGACATTAATTAATCGGGCCTATAATTTGATTAGTTATTTCATCTTTTAACAAAACTTATAAAGTACAAATTGAAGATATCTGAACTTATTTTTTTTCTTTTTTCATTTAGGTTACCAAAATAAAATTTGAAGGGTCAGTCTCACTCACATCAAAATAATGAACATAGGCATACAAAAATGCCATAGGATTATATCTTGGAAGGCATATTGGAGAGAAAGACTCGGATGTCCTGCATTAAAAGGGGAAAAAAATAAAATGAAAAAGTAACCACTTGTTTATTGATAAGACATGCCAATTTAAGATGAAATCCACATCAACCAAATTGAAGATATCTGAAGTATCCATCACTCCATCAGTCTATGAAATTTACATATCAGAAGCAATTAATGTGCAGTTTTAAAAGAGTGAATCTGGATAGACAGCGGAATGGAATGTAAAACACAAAAATACAATAGAAGATGATGAAAAAACCGGTTTTAAATTTCATAAAGACATCAACGTTGCCTCGTAAATCAAATGAATATCTAATACTAACGAAAATAGTGTTAGGATAACACTAACAAGAAAATACACAATAGAACTATACTTCAATATCAACTGAAATTATAATGTCAATAGTCTTTCGAGAGGGCTATGTCTCTCTCAAAGTCCCTACACTGAGACAATACCAAAATCATTCCCCCTCTAAGAACCCTAACTCCCTTCTTTATAACCAGATACTGCTAACTAATTACTACTATGCCCTTACTAATAATATACTAATATTCCTAATATATCCCTTACTAGTACTCTTACATTACCCCACCCTTCAAACACACCTTGTCCTCAAGGTGTGGGTTGTGCAGCAACCATTACAACAAAATACCCATTCCCAAGAGCTAGCCATACACTAACAATGGCTGAAAACCCAATACCCAAACAAAACCAAGCCTTACGATAATTCTTGAGAGCAATTTCGGGAACCAAGCCATCAACAACAAAAGCAGCATCTTCGGTTCTACAAAAATTCTAGAGCTATCAATTGTTTTAGGGACTCCATCATGTAGCCTATCTTTAAAAGCAGTAACTTCAAGGACTTCAAATTTCTGTTCTAATCCTTGATGAACTTCAGCTAACCTCCACTCCATGACAACGAATGAGCTATTAGCTTTCTTTAACAAAAAAGCCCCTTCTTGATACTCATCTTTCTCTAGTTCATGCCAAGCCAGATATAAAGTGCGGAGCCCCAGTTGAGCATATTGTTCCACGATTTCAGTAAAAGTTCTTGTTTGCTGGCCCAAAATCTGTCGTAACTTTCTTCCATCGGCTCTTCGATCTCGTTCTCCAACATCAAGTGAGTTTTTGCATTGATTTGTCAAAACAATAGCTCTCTGTACCTGAGTTTTAGGAGATTGGATTGGAGAAAGAATGATGTGGCTACTTTTTCCCGAGTTGAAGTATCCAAACCAGGGAAGCTTTTTAAAATAAATCTTGTTTTTCTCCAATGGGCTTGGCCCATAGTTTACTTATTGTCCTAAATTAAGAACTGGCCCACCCATGAACACAAATTTGCTCCCTCCCTTTATTGCCGACAGAATGGTGCCTTTATCCATGTTATTTGGGCTTGTTTGGGCCCATTTAGCCCATTCCCAATTAATGAATGTTTTCTGCAATGTAACCCTAGCCATATCCACTGAAACCTTTCCCTCCCTTTTCTGTTTAGCCTTCCACTGTCGCCATCTGCAATTTTAGCACATTCAACCTTTTCTTCTTTGTCCGCCTGCCGATGAGTTTTAGCACATACGACATCTTCTTCCTCATCCGCCTGCCAGTTACCACCGCTAAGCGATTCCTCTGCCGATTTTTCGTCCATCCGTCACCACACCTTTTCACCGGTATTTTGTCTCTCCTTCGTCGCTGCTTCCTCCACCCGCCAACTTTTGCCATTTTCAGTGTTTGAACATTCTTCTTCCGCTTGCTTCGTTGCCTCTCCAACCACAGGTTTGTTGGTAGGTTCCAATTACCACCGGCAAGTGATTCCTTCGCCGATTTTTCGTCCATCCGTCACCATGCCTTTTCACCTATATTTTGTCTCTCCTTCGTCGCTTCTTCCTCCACTCGCCAACTTTTGCCATTTTCAGTGTTTGAACATTTTCTTCAGCTTGCTTTGTTGCCTCTCCAACCACAGGTTTGTTGGTAGGTTCTCCCTCCTCTCGTGGCGTTGCTTTTTTGACCCAGTCTTTGCCGATGATTCCTCTTTCCTCCCTTCCTTCTCACCTCATCGATTTGTTTTCCCTCGCATTTCTGGAGGTGCCCTTACGTAAGACTGATGCCTCCTTGCCACTCTTCGGCCCCGATGACAACCCAATAATTTCTTAACTATTTTTTTGCTCATCTTTGATCTAATCGTATTTTCCTTGCTCTCACTTTTTTTCACTGTTTCTTCATCTTCCTTCTTTAGTATCTGTTCTCTTTCCCTTTCTCTCTCCATGCTTCGGTGATTGAAATTCTTCAACTGCTTTTGCATTTCTTCCCAAATTTGCAGCTGTTTGGCCATGGATGTTTGTACCTTCAACAATACCTCTAGCACACGATCACGATCCATTGCTAGAATTGATGTTCCAGGATGAATGTGCTCTGATACCAATTTGTTAGGATACCACTAACAAGAAAACACACAATAGAACTATACTGCAATATCAACTAAAATTGCAATGTCAATAGCCTTTCGAAAGGGCTATGTCTCTCTCAAAGTCCCTACACTGAGACAATACCAAAATCATTGCCCCCTCTAGGAACCCTAACTCCCCTCTTTATAACCAAGACACTACTAAATAATTACTACTATGCCCTTACTAATAATATACCAATATTCCTAATATATCACTTACTAGTGCTCTCACAAATAGCTTAGGTCTTCTATAAGAAATCAGGAAATTACAGTCTCGTTTGATAATCATTTGGTTTTTGAAAATTAAGCTTGTTTTCTGCTTATTTCTCTACAATGGTTTTCATATTTCTTAAGTAAACATTTGAATTTGTAGTCAAATTCCAAAACAAAAACAAGTTTTTAAAAACTAATTTTTTAGTTTTCAAAACTTGGCTAGGTTTTTTAAAACATTGGTAGAAAGTAGATAACAAAACAAAGAAACTTATAGGTAGAAGTAGTGTTTATAAGCTTAATTGTCAAAAACCAAAAACTAAAAACCAAATGGTTATCAAACGGAGCCTACAATATTGATTAAACTATTATGCGAATATGGGCAAGTGTATTCACATACATAGATATAAGCATGTAAAGCACACATACATGTAGAAAGAGAGATTATGCAATCTCTCACATGGAGTAGCAAATATATCCAAAGGCAGCAAAGAAAAAGGACAGAACATTAACAATTACAACTTGAATTGTGCCAATGTTAATTTGTTAAGCTTATGTCAGATGCAAAATTTGGTTGTTTTAAAAGAAGCAGGACAATATAATCTAAAATTTGAAACTTACCTAAAGGACTCTGACGACATCACAAAGTTGGCAAGTAGTAACATATCATCAGGATGAAGAGAAGCTTTTTGGGCACCGACAAGACTGATAACCTGAAACCTAGATCCAATTCTTATATATTCTATAGAGAACATGATGCGTGGAGCCAAGGGACAGGAAATGGGACAAGAAGATGAAAGTTCACCTTATGTTTGCACATTAAAATTGCAAAAAGAATGCCTGAATCAGCAACATCTTGTAATATTGCACCTGCAGCTTGTCTAGTACCATAAGCAAGAGGAAGACAAGTGTATGCATGAAGAAATGAAGCAGGGTTCCTGAAGTTGGACCAATCAATTAGAACTAAAGAGAAAAATCATAAAACTCAAAATGATATTTCAATGCCCCTCACTGAAACATGATATCGAAAAGTACACCCCCCCCCCCCCCCCCACTCCATCATAAGCATAGTTGTGCATACATTTTATACCAGAGAAAGAAAGAGAGTATACCTTGACTGAAATTTTAAAAATTTTAAAAAAAAAAATGTTGCTAGGTTATGTGTAGTAGAAAAGAACAATCTAGAAATAGATGCTCTTAAAATCCATTGACACTGCTATTGGTGCAGAAACAGAAACAGCAATATTAGTTAAACAAAAATTTGAAACCATGACCAGTTTTTTCCATTCAAAATCAGTCTATAGATATCTTATAACACTGAAGTGGTCTGGATGGTGCCATATTTTTGCACAAGCAGAATAACAATTCAAGAAAGAGCACAAGCAGTTTACAAGAGGAAAGAGAACAGGGTGGTGTTCTCATACAGAAAAACAGATATAGGCGGGTCAAGAGTGCTGAAACTAACCAACCGAATGAATGGATGAGAGAGGAGAAGACAACATCTGTTCCTCCAAGAAGAGAAGTCATATCAAACTTGGGATTTCTCTCAAAACATCTATTTACAGACTTTGTTAGAATAAGTATCATCTGCATGCACGCATTACGATATATCAAATACGTGAAGAAACCATGATAGCAACAAATATTTCATTCATAAAAATTTAAGCAAACAATAAAAAAAAATGACCACTCGGTTGCACAAACAAGCAACAATTCACGTGAGAAAGCTAGAGACAAAAGAAAAGAAGAAATTTCTAAATGGGTTACAAACAGAACCACGGTTACCTGACCATAAATAAGTTCCAACTGGCCTCTTAATGATTCATAAGGCTCTTCTGTGCAGCTGATGCAAACCAAGTAAATTGGACCCTTCACAAGAAAGACCACCTGAAGATGGGGAATTATAAACATATTTTATTTATATAAAAGAAGACAAATATGAAAGTTGAGAGGAGAAAACATGATCTGACTCTCTCCAGTCTCCAATTTCCAGTTCCACTACACTAGTATCACAAGCACCAGAAGACAATTTCACAAACATAGATAATTTTTTGAAAGTGAAGAAATAATATTAGCATATAGATAATTTCAAAGACAAGATATACCTACAAATTTTGCAGACATATTCACTACTCAGGTTGAAATCAGAAAGTAAAAGTAGCCAATTCAACTATTCTTAAGGCAGCACATCAGGGAGGAAAACACTTCTGTTTTCCCCTAACCAGCAATGTTTTTTAGAGGTCAAAACCTTTTTTTTTTTTGGATAACCAGAGGTTGGAGCTTTGCTCCCCTATACCCGAGGTACCCGCGCCCGCCCCAAAGGCCCGGACCCAAGAGATATCAAGGATTTTCATTTATTAAGCTCACCCAGGGGCTCGAACCTGAGACCTCTAAGCCAGTAAGACCAAGAGACCCCAAGCCCATACTAACGGGGCCGCCCCTTGGGAGCTAGAGGTCAAAACCTATTTAAGGCACCAAAAACTCCTTGCATCCTATATACAACTTACGAGGCATGAGCTTAGGTGAGGTCAGATGCATAATACACACACATACACATTCATACAAATGCATAAAGTTGCTATAAAACTGAGAAAAAAAATAGAAAAGGAAAAGGAAAATAAATTGTATACATTTATCATTTTTGTGTGTGGTTGAGGGAGAGGGGTAGTTTATAGACTTGGATCCTCTTGTGCAACCGCCCTTTTCTGCATCCATTCATTTTTTTAACAAATCTTCATATCCACTTTGTGAAAAGGGCTCAATATCTTTGTTTAATGTTCCCTATGCTGAGACCTACTAGGAGAGGGGATTTTTTAGTTTTGCTACAATTCACAAGATGAGTGCCACCTGGCATGTTGGCTCCTTCTGAAAGAAAGTGTTAAATGCCTTCTTGATGATTTAGATTACCTTTTAGGCTTAGCAAAGAGAGAAATGAAGTATATTGGGAGATTAGAGAGAGCTGCTTCAATAGGTGTGAGTCAACAAAGAAACTAAGGCCTCATCTACTTAATGAGAATGAGAATCAAAGAGAATTGACTAAAAAGAAAATTTGTGTGATGGGAGTAGAACTTCTAAAATCACGTTCCCTGATTATTTTGAAATAGAAATTGGAACAAAGAGGATGTCATTGATTTTGTATTCCAATATATAAAATGAGAATGAAACTCAACTGATGTGAGATCCAAAACAAGTAGAAAGGAAAAAAAAATAATTAATTAAACAATTTAGTGGGACCCAAGAATAAGAGTGGGAATGGAACTTATCACTGTTTTTTTGGTAAAGGAATGACATTTCAGAATTATTCCCAATTTTTAAGTTGGGTCGCACTCTATCAGTTCATTCCCTTAAGCCTTAACGAAGTGAACAACAAGAATGGGCATGGCAAAAGATTCATTCTCACTCCCGCAAATCACCTAAAGTTAAAAGAACACTCAATTCCGATAACCAACATTGAAAGTAACCAATGATATATAAAAATGAAAATTTAAAAAAATAAAAAAAATTAATAGACCTGATGATTTCCAGCTCTAACCCATTTGACACGATCACCCCTGAAAAGGCAAGTAATCAATCAAAAATTTGCGGCATTGATTCAGAGGAAATGTTACCTGAGATTTCGAACATCATAATGCTTAAAAATTTTAAATTGATAACATAGAAAAGTTCAGCGATTTACCCATCCTCCACAAAGGAAATCATTGCCTGCAAGCTGGCAGAAAATCCTGCTAGTTTGTGCTCGTCTCCATACCTGGATGTCATTAAATTAAATCAAAATAAGATCACAGTAGAAGGTTGAAAATTATAGTGCTTTAAATAAATAAAACTGTTTATTATACTAGAATAAGCAGCAACGGAACAAACCTGGAATAAATAGGTTTTCCAGAATGGCTCAGAATAAAGAAATGTTTCTTCCTTTTTCTCCACGATATGGAAGCATCATCCTGAACTTCAAGAATTAACCGATCAGGGAAGATCTAGTGCTAATAATCTGTAGATTTGTGTATAATTGTGGTTTTTTTTTTAACAAGAAACAAAACTTTTCATGATGTAATGAAAAGAGACTATTGCTCAAAAGAAATAAACTCTATGAAACGAGTGAGATAATAACAAAACTGAAAAACAGCCAAAAAAGATGAAATAACTCAAAAAAATATTACAAAGGGACTATAAAAGCATGTCAATTAAAACAAAGATCTTGCAAACAAAAATCAGCAAAAGACTTGGATAGAATGCACTAGGAAGAAGCCTTCAAAACTGCTGAATTAAAACGATCGGACCAAAGGAGAGACTTGTCTTCAAAAATTCTTTGAGTTTCTCTCCAGCTTCGATTCCATTAATCAACAAAAGACGAGGTCTTGTGCCAAAAGAAGGGCCAGAAATAAGTTGACAAACAATATCCTTTAACGAGTTGGAGAACACCCACTAAATCTTGAAAATGGAGAAAAACTTGAACCAGGACCTTTGTGCATAAACGCATCCAAAAAAAGTGTGCAGAAGAAAATCTCCTTCCTTAGTTAAAACTTGAATGTGTCATTTTATCGTTAGCTGTAAATCAAGGTCGGCCTCTTCATCAACTTGATGTCAAGAATGCATTCTTGAATGGTGAGCTAAAAAATGAAAGGATACAGGGGCATAAAAAAGAAGCAGCCCAAAAACAAAGGGGAAGTAACTACAAAAAGGGGCTCCAGTCAAGTAATATAAGACTTAAAGAATAGTTACAAAAAAGCCTCGACACCGAAGCCCAAAGAGAAACATGGAATCTAGTAAGGGACCACATGTCCATAAAAGAACTCTCTCTCCCCCTAAAGATTCTATTATTTCTCTCCCTCCAGACTCCACAAAATAGCACAAACCCCAGCCTGCCACAAAAACAACCCTTTCTCACAAAAAGGCAAACTAAGGAGAAGCTTCATGAACAACTCTCTACTATCTTGGTGACCAACAAAGCTGAAGTCAAACTGCCAAAAGAAACAGTTCCAAACATCCCGAGCAAAGTCACAAGTCCAGAGGATATGATCAAGGTCCTCAGCTACCCTCCTGCAAAGAATACAACAAAACGGCCCAACCAAGGGGGACCCCCTAGCCAAAATATGATCCAAGGTGTTAACACTTCGTGCCAAACCTGCCACACAAAGAACTTGACCTCCTTTGGAACCTTCACCTTCCACAGAGAGGAGAACAAAGAACCACTCGACAAGACAAGACTAACTAAACAACGAAAGAAAGAACTGCACAAGAAGCCTTCGGAAGGAGAAGGAATCTAAAGGAGAGCATCCCTCCTATGAGGAGAGAACTGAAACTGGTTGATCAGGGACAATAAAGAGATAACTTCTGTCGTTTCCCTATTGGTCAACGCACGTCAGACCCAAAGGAGGGGGAAGGAATGGCTTCATAAGAAGAAAAAGAAAAAGAGAGGATCGAAGCCACCGAATGGTTTTTCAATGAGGACAAGTGATATAACCGAGGAAACAAGGAGCAGGGGGGCCTATCCCCCAACCACTGATCCTCCCAAAAATAAGTACCCCTCCCATCCCCCACCATGCCTCGATATGACTGGATGGATGGATGTCCGAGAGGCCCCGATTATGAAGGCGACCCATGGGAAGGATTTCGATAACATGTCTGAGCGAGCAGCTAAGTTCGATGACCTCCCGAGGCTCGGGATGGCATCACTATTCATCAGTGGGACCCGATAGTTTCCGGTTTGGATGGTACTTGCCCGATATGTCCCGATTTGTATTATAATGCCCCGAAAAGCTCCGGTTTGCATCGGTTTCACCCGGTAAGCATTATAATCACCCAATAAGTGCCGGAATCACCCGATAAGCTCCGGTTGAGCGTTTTAAGGCCATTTTGGCCCAACGAACCGAATGAGTCCCGGTGAAGTTCCAGACTGATGTAGAGACATTGTGGACATGTCTAAGAGTTGAGGGACGATGTCCGAAGAAGCGACATTGAGTTCTGATGACCTTGGCCTAGTGTAGAGGCAAGGTTGAGCCTTAGGACTTGGCCTAGAGTAGAGGCAAGTCGGCTAGAGTCGCGTTTGAGTGAACATACACGTACGGGCGACGTGTATGGCCAAGTATACTTCCGCTGCATCTTAAATGAAGCTTGGTTAAGTTGAATAACCTCGCCTAAGGTCCGACTAAGCCACAAAGTTGGGCGAAAAGTAGATTGGGGCTCGAGTTCCCCTTAAGGCTGGCCATGATAAGGCGAAAAATCATGGCGTCGCGCGGTTGGAGAACTACGACCGTGACACTAGGCGCATTGGATAACCCGAATGGCATGACAAGCCATTCAAAAAACCCTTCGTTGGTCTTAAATGCAGTCTTCCACTCATCTCCCGGCCTTATTCGAATCTAGTGGTATCCACTCCTCAAGTCCACCTTCGAAAAAATCAAGGCTCCTCCAAGTTGATCAAATAAATCACCTATTCGAGGGATTGGGAAGCGATACTTCACCGTAATCCGGTTGATAGCTCTACAATCAACGCACATCCTCCAACTACCATCTTTTTTGGGCGTGAGTAGGGCTAGCACCGCACATGGGCTAAGACTCGGTTGAACGTGCCCGTTATTTAGCAGCTCCACAATATGTTGGTGAAGGATCTCGTACTCCTTAGGACTCATCCTATAGTGAGGAAGATGAGGGATTGTAGCACCCAGAACTAAGTCAATATGGTGTTGAATGTCTCGTAAAGGAGGCAAGGTTGAAGGTTCCTCTTTGAGCTTTGGGAACTCATCAAACAACTTCTGCACTTCTTGAGGAACTTCACTGTTTTTAGTATTTTCTGCCTTTTCAGCAACTACAAGGCCCAATATATCAGCCTCTCTCTCTTTATTAAACATTTTACCACTGATTGTAGTGAACAAGCGGCTGCTACCACCTTTTTTCGAACTAACTCCCTCATCATTCTTCTTATTCAATGGAAGTAGCACTACTTTCTTGCCCATCAACTGAAATTCATATGTATTTTCTCTCCCCTAATGCAAGGTTCGAGTATCATATTGCCAAGGCCTTCCCAAGAGGATGTGACATACATCCATATCTAACACGTCACATACTATTTGGTCCTTGTATCCACTCCAAATTGAAAGAGGAACCGTGCAGATCTCACTTATTTGAGCCTCTCCACCTTTTTTCACCCAACCAATCTTGTAAGCATTTGGATGAGGTTCCACCTTGAGATTCAAGGTTGCCACTAGCTTCTTGGAGACAAAATTCTCGCTACTTCCGCTATCTATAATGAGATTACACACCTTGCCATTAATTGTGCACCGTGTCTTGAAGAGGCAATGTCTTTGAGGATTAGCATCTCCTTTGGGAGCAATCAGCACCCTTTGGAGAACATAATACACCCTATCACCTTCATCCGGCTCAACATAATTGGCTTCTTCCTCATCATCTTCACTGCATTCAGCCAAGGAATCCTCTCCATCATCCACATATGCTACTGTTTTTCGTTGAGGACACTCATTAGACAAGTGACGCACTTGGCCACACCTAAAACACTTGCCCAATGTGGGTCGGTTGTAAGGATCTTGCATTTTCCTCTTGTAAACAACCTTTGTTTTCTTCTCACTATCATCTTCTTGCTTTTCTTTGGCCTTATCCATTGTTGATGTTGGTAGAAGAGGGTGAGTAGTAGAAGCACGTTTCTGAGTGCTTGCTTTTCTACTTGCGAAAGCATCCCATGGAGCCTTTCTTGAAGCTTTCTTGGAGCGAACTTCATTCAACTCTTCCACTGTTTCAGCATAAGAAATTGCATCAGCCAAAAATGAAATTGTTGCAATTTTACCTTCTCTTTGATGTCCATCCGCAAGCCACCAACAAATCTTGCAATTAAATGTTGTTCATTCTCAACCAAAGTCATTCAATGCTCCCAATCGGTGGAATTCTTCAATATAGTCAGCTATGGACTGCAAGCCTTGTCTACAATTTGATATTGATTATAGAGCGTTTGCTCATAATTGGGTCGGAGAAATCGTTCCTTCATCAAGCGCTTTATCTTCTCCCACGTGCAGATTGGTTTCTTGCCATATCTTCTCCTATTGACCTCAAGCTGATCCCACCAAGCTGAAGCACCAGCTTTTAATTTCAATGCCACCAATTGCACTTCTTATGATTGGGGGTGTTCATGTATGCAAAGAAATTGTCGGTGCTTTTAATCCAATCCAAGAATGCCTCAATATCACGTTTTCCACTATAGGGTGGCAAGCAAGTCAATCTTCATCTTGTAGTCATAAGGGTCTCCTCTTGCCACATATTGTCCTTCTTGCCTTCTTCCTTGATCAACAAAATCATCTTCTTGATCTTCCTCGCTTGAAGAATCCAATTCTTGGGATTCTTGATACCTTTCTTGAAGGTTTGGTCGTGGTCCTTGGCATTCTTGGAACTACCTTCGAGGTAGGTAGTTGCCTTGACCTCCTTCTTGAACAACTTCTTCCTAATTTTGAAAATGCCTCGACTGCCCGTGACCACGCCTGCCTCTCATTCCCCTTTCTTGATCATCCACGGTGTTGTTCTCAACAATATTAGAGGTTGTCGTAATAGTTTCAACTCTTCTTGCCAAAGCCTCGATTGTTTCTTACATACTGTCCAATCTTCCATGAATATCTCCCAAAGAATCTTCAACAGACAGCAAGTGTATTGTTGTTGTTCTTGGAGAGAGGATAGGTGTTTCCTCGGCCACTTGGTCTTGCGCACGTAGGTCACCCATATTCGAGTTAGCTACCCTTCTATCGGCCATCAATCCAAGGAATCTTGAAGCTCTGATACCAAGTTGGTGTAATACCCAAGTCTCACTTTGAATGAATATCAATCTCTACCCCAAAATGAGGGGAGATGGCCTTTATTTATAGAGAAAACAGAACAATAGGTTCTGTTTATAATGAGATTACAGCCAATGCTAACAAAGCATAACAACAAAGAAACTCATAACAAACAACTACCAATCATTAATCGATGAAAATAGAGATAAACGTACAACTATGATCCATAAATTCATTAATCGATGAAAATAGAAAGCTTTCATCCATCAAATCCTTTCCAGCAATGGTAGTATTCAAACGACTGATAATGAGGTGGAAGAGGAGTTCAATAACTGCTTCAAACTTTTGTATTCTATAAGAAAAGGATCCACATTTGTGAATCAATCTCTAAAGAGGACAACTGATTTTGTAGCAAGCCTTCACAGAAGAGGAGGTTGTTAAAGTCATATCCAATTTTGATATCAACAAGCTTGTATAAGATTATTGCAAAAACCTTGGCGGATAGATTGATGAGAGTCCTTCCTAATACTATTTCCAAAATCCAGGTAGTCTTTATTGCAAGGCGGCATATTTTAGATCAAGTACTTATTGCTAACGAAGCCATCGAGGACTACAAGGAGAGGAAAGAGGAGGGGTGATCTTCAAGATTGCCTTTAAAAAAACTTATGATCATGTTGATTGGAACTTCTTAGATAGAGTTCTGAGGAAGAAGGGTTTTGGGGTTGAGTGGAGAACTTGGATGTGGACTTGTGTCAAATCGGTAAACTTGTCTATTTTTGTCAACGAGAGGCCCAGGGCAAGATTTTCGATACAAGGGGTCTTAGGAAAAGTGATATGTTGTTGCATTTCCTCTTTAGGTTAGTGTCGACCAGATGAAAAAGGTAGCAATTGAGGGTTTGAAGGTGGGTAAGGACTTCGTTCACCTATCTCACTTTCAGTTTACCAACAACACTTTTTTTGTTTGAGCTAGGAGAGGTTTTTTGTTAATCTAAACAGGTTTGTATCGTTTTTTAAGCAATTTCTGATCTCAAGATTAATGGGGAAATTTTTCATTATAGGTTTAAATTGTTGTTCTTCCAAGTTAGGCTCGCGAGCTGCATTGGTAGGGTGTGAGGTGAGTCAATTCCCTTCCACTAATTTAGGGCAGTTGGGTAAGAACCCTAAGAGCCCGTTGTTCTAGAATCCTGTCTTGGAAAATTTTCAAAAGCGGTTGTCTACTTGAAAGAAGGCTTATTTCTCCAAAAGGGGGAGACTTTCTCTTATTTAAGCGATCCTGAGTGGGATTCCCAATTTTTTCTTGTCCCTATTTAGGATCCCGATCTCAGTGAGTAAGAATTTTAAGAGTTTGATGAGGAACTTCTTGTGGGAAAGGGTCGAGGAAGGGGGAGGATCCCATTTGGTTAACTGGGAGGTGGTGTTGAAGCCAATAGAACTTGGAGGATTGGGTATTGGGAGCTTGAGATTACATAACGAAGCTCTTTTGGCTAAGTGGTTGTCGCGGTTCTTCACGAAGTCTGACAAACTATGGTATAGAGTGATTGTGAGTAGGTATGGCCCTCACCCTTTTGAGTGGGCTTCGAGTGGGGAGTCGAGGCTCAGCAAAAATCTCTGGAAAGCTATCTCTTCTTGTTTCCTCTCCTTCTTTCAGTTTGTCAGTTGCTCTATTGGAGAAGGCTCAAAAGTTTATTTTGGAGGAGGGCATTAAGTGGGAGATAAGCTCTTGCGTTTAATTTCCATGTCTATACTTTCTTTCGAACATAAGGTTGCATTCAGTGGCCTCTGTGTTGCCTTCCCCATACCATTTTTCTTCAGTCTCTTTAGGTTTTCAACATCCTCTGACTGATAGGGAGGCAATTGACGTGGCAGGTCTTCTTTATATCCTTTGAGACCAATTTTTTTTCCAGGGTGAAGGGTTGTTAGGATTTGGACTCCTGTTCCTTTTAGGAGTTTCTCTTGTCATTTCTGTTTTCATACTTTGTCTTTCCCTCCTACTTTGACAGCTGCTCCTGAGGCTGCTGTTTTTTCCTCTCTATGGAAGGTTAAAATTCTAAAAAAGGTGAAAGTTTTTGCATGGCAGGTTTCAATTGGGAGGGTTAACACCTTGGATAGAGGTGTTCATCGATCGGTCGGTGTCAATTTTGAGTTAAAACCAACGCCGACCACCAACATGTCAGTTTTAGTCAATCGGTTTCTATTGATTTTTGAGAGGTTGGTGATGCCAACTGACCAAACACACGGTCGGTCAATCGATTTTGATCGGATTTGTGAACTCTGGCAAACTAAACAAAAAAATGGAGAACGAGAGAAGAAAATGAGAAAATAAGAGAAGACAGAGGACGCGGCTATGGTAGTGGCGGTGGCCGGTGGGAGGAGGGAAGAAAAGAGAGAGAAGGGGGAAGAAGGAGTGGGGAGAGGAGAAGAGAAGAGAGGGGAAAGAAGGGAGAGAAGAAAATGACGGCGACAGTACTCGGTGGCGATGGCGATGGCGGTGGCCGTGGGGGGTGGGAGGAGCCTCGTAGCAAAGAGAAGAAAAAGAGAAGGTAGAAGAATGGAGGGATGAAAAAGATGAAGAGAATGGAAGGGAGAAGAATGGAGGGGATCAGAAAGGGAAAACGAAGAAATGAGAGAAAAGAGGGAAGAAGAAGACGAAGGGGGAGAGTAGAGAGTGATAAAATAATAAAAAGAATTTTTTTGAAAAAAATAATAGGCAATCATTATCTATAAAAGGCTCAAACCGACCGACCAACTAGTCGGTTTGGCTATGTGCAAAACCGACTCCAACTGACCATATCCTTAAACCGACTGACCAAAGTTGGTTCAGTCGGCTTGGTTTTTGGGCCCATGTTGTTTACCCCTAATCTTGGATCGTGTTCAAAGACACTTTTCCTTAGTATTGCACCCACAATGGTGCATTCTCTGTAGGAGACATGAGAGGACTTGAATCATTTGTTGTGGGATTGCCAATTTTGCAAACTACCTTTGGGGCCATTGGATGTCATTCGGTGTTAGTAGGGTGCGCAATAGAGATGGCAATCTTTGTTGGAGGTGGTGCTTCTGAATCCTTCCTTTAGGGAGAGGGGCAAAGTGTTGTGGCATGCTAGCTTCCTTGTTGTTTTGTGGGGTATTTGGCTTGAGAAGAATAATAGAATTTTTAGGGAAGTCGAGAAATCGAATGTGGAGGTACAAGGTAGCGAGCTTTAATGCTTCTTTGCGGACGTCGGTCACTAGGCCATTTTGTAATTATGGTCTTGGTCTTGTTCTTTTAGATTGGAGTCCTTTTTTGTAGCTAGTGTCGAACTCCCATTTATTTGGGGCTTGTTTTTTGTATACCCTTGTATTCTTTCATTTTTTCAATGAAAGTTTGGTTTCTTACCAAAAAAAATAAAGATATATCCAATCTTGATATCGGCAAGGCCTTTAGGTCAAACGGATTGGTTTCCAAATTTTTAAAAGGTCTTAAAACATTATCCTTATTCCAAGATGATATCATGATGATGCTCCACGATTTTTATGAGAAGGGAATCATTTTATGCTAGTGTAAATGAAACCTTTATAAACCTTATATCAAAGAAAGTTGATGCCAAGGAAGTAAAAGACTTCTTTCAGCTATACACTTGACCACCAGCCCGTTTAAAATCCTTGCTAATAGACTTAAAGTAGTTCTTCCTTTTCTTTATTGAGAAACCAGACGCTCACTAAATGAATAAGAGAACAAAAACAACCCACAAAAGAAAAACAGAGACGAGACTACAAAGATTACAAAGTGAATTGTGAACCACACCTACCCGAAGATCCCTCATCCCTTCTAAAATTTCCTTGTTTCTCCCAAGCTAAATGACCCACAAAATAGCCTAAAAAGAAGTAACATGACAAAGAACTCTTCTCTTCTCTTATCCTGCCAAAATGGCAGATGAAGAAACACATTAGTATCAAACAAAAAAAACCTATTGCAAACCAGAAATACTTTCATAGTCTATCACAAAACAAAATTGGAAACTGACTACACCACAGCACACGTTCCAAATCTTCTTAAACACATTTGCACAAAACGCACTACTAAGACCCTAACATTAGTGAGGAAGACCTTTGGATAAATTTGTGTTAATCCTCGCAATTTTTAACCTTGGTTTATACCTTCCAATGCAAGGGAACAGAGGAGAAACATATGGAAGTGAAGGGCACTCGACTAGGACTTAAAAAGATCTACAAGATAACACACCCTAAGGGTCAAGGTTCCATACAAAAGTATCCCTAAACCTAGGTTGATGTGATGGCAAAACCCATGCAGAAGAGAAAGCAAAGAAGGTACGTCAAAACTTTCCCATTCAAAGAACGATCTCCTAAAATTGTAGTATGAAGTGGAAACTCCATAAAAAGAAAGAAAAATGCTACAAAAGCGCACTTCACAAAAGAGAGATGAAAAATACAAGGAAAAAGAGAACATAGGGGACCATCATCCAACCAATGGTCTTCCAAAATTTGAATGAGTAACCCATCCTCAATAGAAAATTTCACAAACTTGGAAAAACAAGGGAGACCCAAAGAGATTTCTTTCCGCAAATTCCTCAATGTACCTTTAACCATACAAGCCAAGACCCACGCAATTAGGATAGCACCCATATTTTCTCACTATAACCTTGAGCCACAAAGCATTCAACTCCAGAGGGAACCACCATAGCTAGCCAAATTTATAAGCCTTAAATTTCCTTAAACCCAACCGACCTCTTTCCAAGATTGTGAGACAACGTCCCATCTCCCATCTAACCAAATGAGAACACAATCAGATTGCCTTCCGCAAATTCCTAATTTAAACCATTTTTAAAGAACCATGATCAAATTACTCGTAATGATTGGTGTTATTATGCATATTATAACTAATAGGAAAGATAAATCCTTTTTTTCTAATTTGTAAGCATGCTAAAATGGAAACAAGAAAAGATAACTCTCATCAGATCATGTTTCCACTACATATATGCATAAATATGACTTGGAAACAGTTATCAAGCAAGGCCCAAATATCAATATTCATCCATGATCTACTCTATAGACAATGAGAGACATGGAGTTCAAAATCTTCTAATCAAACAGTCGTCAACAAGTTGCCAAATTACAGTACCTCATCACCATGCCGCTTTCCAGGAACCCACGAGCGTACAGAATTCGAAATTTCACCAACAGAAGCGTCATCTCTCAATTCCTGTATCTCATCCTCAGCAATTCCATCCATCTCCGACCGACCACTACTAGCACTGCTGCTTCCTCTTTCACCAGCATACCCACTGCTGCTCGGACTGGCCGGTCTATCCACCTCAATCTCCGAATTGGTCCTCCCCCACACAACCCCGTCACCCCCTCGCACCGAACTCTCCGTCGCTTCCTCAACCACCTCAGTTCCAACAGATAACGAAGCCGAATTCCCCACAACATTCTCTTCACAAACTACGCCGACCCTCGTTTCCTCATCACTCCGTCGAATTCCAAACCCAGAGCCATCGGTCGCGGATCCATCTGAGACGCCATTGACATCCTCTTGTTCCGAAAGCACCTCGGGATGGGGTAAGGTCAATGCTAGAGACGCCAATTCTTCTTCGAGAGGTTTAGGTGGCGTAGTGGGTGTTGGTTTAGGGTTGAAATCGTCGAGTTCGTCACTCGATGATAGTGAACTCAACCCAGAAGACATCTTTCGGAATGGAACTTGAATTGTTGATTCTCTTTTCCGATTGCAAACTTAATTTTGCTGATCAGAGGGAGGGAAATTGAATGCGATCACACCTTCGTGAGAGCGCAGCGCTGAGATTGTCGCCACTTGGTGGGAGGGATCCGAGTGGCGTGGCGCTCAACGCTCTTGGTCGGGTCGGGTTGGGTCGCATCTATCTAACCGTATCTTTTTCCCCTTCCATTAGATTTTAGGAAAAAACATCTTTTTAGTGGTTAGTTTTCAAAAATAGGTGTGTTTGGTCTTGAAAATTCAAAATTGATTTTTGTAAGTTTAAGAAATCTATACCTATAATTTATAATCTATAATATATTAAAAAGTTAGAGTTTCTGAAAAATATTTTTAGATCAAAATATCCTTTTAAATTTTAATTAATTACATCAATCAAATAATTTTAATCTGATTTAATTTCAAATCCACAACAATAACAAGATAATTTGATTAAAAAATAGTTTGAATTAATTTTAAATTGATGAATTTAAATCAATAATCTTAATTTTTTAAACAATTGAAGATATAATTTGCTTCAAAATCAAATCAAGTTTAAACTAATTTATTTTGTACGTTTTTCCTCTACATATTGGGCTAATTCCAAGTTTTGATATACAATATTATTCAATTTTATCTTCTTCTTCTTTTTTTAATTGAAGATATAATTTCCTTTACTTTTGCACTATTTTATCTTCTTCTATTTTTTTTTAATTGAAGAAATCATTTCCTTCACGTTTGCATGTTTTTCCTCCATATATTGAGCTAATTCCAAGTTCCCATATACAATATTATTTAGATATTATCTTCTTTTAAAAAAAAAATTGAAGATATAATTTCCTTCAAAATCAAATCAAGTTTAAACTAATTTCTTTTACATGTTTTTTCTATATATATAATGGACTAATTCCAATTGGTTTGCATCTTCAAATCAAAACTCATCCAAAATTTCCGTTTCTCCGTTTCTCTAATTTTCGGTTTCTCCAACTTCGCCTTTCTCTGATTTTTCCTTTCAGGTATCTTTTTTTTCTTTTTTTTTTTAAATTTAATTTTGATTTTTCTTTTGATTTTGATTTCGTTAATTTGTATATATGATATAAAATCATAAAATTTTAAACTTTTTTCCATGTAATGTAGGACATTTTACTTTTTAGAAGTTACAGTTTTGCCAACAAAAAAATTATTTCGAACTAACTTTTTCATTCATTTTCTATGTATTAGATGACAGAAATGGCAATTGAGAACTTGAAGCCTTTTCAAAGAGGGTGGTCGACCAAGTAACAGTTGTTCGCAAGTTTATGGTGCAACAATTCAAAAATAGGAAAAGGGAGCCACTTCGTATTCAGAAGTTCATAGTTATTGACGAAAAGGTAAAAAAAATGAATTTAGTAAATTTAGTACCACTCTTATGATAGTGTGTTTAAAAACAATTTAAACATATTTTTGTAGGGGAAAGGTCTTCAAATAACATTGTTCAATGACTTGATTGATAAGTTCAATATGAAACTAGAAAAGGGAAAAACATATCTCATAGTGGATGGAAATGTAAAACCAATCGATATAAGATACCAGAATGTCAACGACAAAATTGAGATATCATTGTCCAAGTTTAGTGAAGTCCAACCAATTGAAGATGAAGTATACCATTTAAAAGAGACAAAATTGGTCAACTTTGAATCACTATCAAATGGAGAATATATTGAATCTCAAATGGGTATGTACAATATTTAAATTTTTTTCATTGACTTAATTTTCCTAAATAACAAAATAACAAAATTGTACCTGCAGATATTATGGGTGGTGTAATACAAGTAAATTCTATGATTATTAGAAAATGTCATGCAAACTACACCAAAAAAGGGGAAGTTCAAATTATTGACAGCAAGTAAGTAATTATTTAATCTTTTGAGTCACTATTAAATATTTGGAATGCACACAATTAAATAGCCCGTTTTGTCCATCTACATGTTCAATATTTTAAAATTAACATTGTGGGACGATTTGGCTGAAACTGAGGGTCAATTTTTAGAGGACAATTGCAAGGAGATGAACATAATTCTAATCACAAATATAAAAATAAATAGATTCGAAGGTAATTTTTTAATTTAATTCTTATATGTATTAATATGAAGTATGCCTAACACTTTGTATTTCAGGTGAGATTTCAATATCATCTACCAACATTAGTGTGATTGTGATAAATCCATCAACTGAGAGGGCAAATGCACTAAAAACTAGGCAAGTCTTGAAATAACATTAAAAAAAATCATATGATATATATTGGTAAAACTAGACATTAAATTGACATCATACATTTACTTTTTTTTTTTCTAATCATGAATAATCTTTCCATAATATTTTTTATTAGGTTGGATAGTCTTTCAAAGGATCAAAAGCTTAGGGATCTTTTATATTCGTCCAAAAAAATGATAGAAGCAAAAGAAGCAAATATGGATGACATAATCAGAGGAAAGATTCAAGATCTTTATTGTTCTTTTATTGGACGAATTGTAAAGATCCAAAATAAGGATAATCCATGGTTTGAAAAATGTACGTAACTTTATCCTATAGATTGTGATTCAACAGTATCATGTCGTACATGTGAAAATGATAAGTCAAGTTTCATGAGAAAATACATGTTGAGATTAACAGTAGATGATGGAGATGATGAGATTTATGTTACAATGTTTGATGCTTCTGAATACCTGGTTGGATGCAATGCAACAGAATATTTTAATGATCTACATGTAAAGGGCATAAATTTAATTTCCATACTTTTTTCCTATAAAAATTAGAATAAGAATAAAACATTAACTTTGTCATAATGTGCAGGCTTTCAAGAAGGAGAAAAGCAAGTTCTATCAAAATCTGGTAATGGCAGAAGACAAGAAATATTTCTTTCTGGTGAGAATGGATAAAACAACAGAAGTTGATCGAGCACGAAAGCAAATTGTAGTTCAAGAAATTTGTACAGTTGCATCAATGGCAAGCAAGAGACATGGAGAAATACCATAAGAAAAAAGTTCAAACCAGAACCAAGAAAATAACAAACGTGCAAGATTGGAATAATGAATTTTCAATAGTCTTTCAAGATGTTTCTCTTTTTTTGTAGTACTTTTTATCTTTCAAGATATATTTTTCTTTTTTATAGTACATGTATAGCCTACATCTGCAAAAACAAGCCCCATCTCAATTAGAAAAAAGAAAAGTCAGAAAAATCAGGAAGTTCTCTAGACCGCAAAGAGGATATACGAGACCAAACGTATATCGAGAGTCTAGAGGATACAAACGAAAGGTAACTCGGAATTATCCCAGGGAAACCCAGCACAAACAAGAAAGAAGGCACAAGAAATTTGGAAAACAAATTCAGTGCTATAAGTGCAAGAAGTACGGACACTATTCAAATTGGTGTCCTTTGAAGGGAAGAATCAATGAGCTCCAGATCGACGAAGACCTCAAAAAGGAATTGCTGATAGCCTTCAGATCAGACTCAAGTGACTTCTCAGAAATCGAAAAAGATTCCAATGATGACATCCTAGAGATCAAAGAGTCATCAGATTCTTATTCCTCAAGCGAAGAGGAGCTTGAGATCAAACACAGAAGAGACTGTGCAGGGGGTGAATTTTGTGGTTGCTTTAACTGTATAAATGTTATAACCAGCGACTAAGAAT
Organism: Trichosanthes truncata; assembly: GCA_033996785.1. Taxonomy (NCBI): domain Eukaryota; kingdom Viridiplantae; phylum Streptophyta; class Magnoliopsida; order Cucurbitales; family Cucurbitaceae; genus Trichosanthes; species Trichosanthes truncata. Next base: position 25,215,962 of record JAWPNB010000004.1, on the reverse strand, counting down.
TTCTCCTAGATCTAGTCGAAAAAATTCCAAAAGAATCCATGAAGGTTTCAATCCTCAAGCAACTAAAGGAATCTTTAAAGAAGAATCCTTCAGAAGAAGGTGAAAAGTCAACAAAAAAGGATATTGACTTAGACGTAAAACCCATCACTATGGAGGACGTCTTAGGAAGATTTAAGGAAATCAAGAAGGTCACCATTCAAGACCTACAATTTGAAATCAACAACCTCAAAGAGGAAATCTCAAAGCTGAAGCAGAGCTATAAAGCAGATTATGTGAAGCTCACTTCAGAAATTGCTTCCCTAAAAAAGGGAAAGCAGAAAGCTGTTGAAGCTCCAGTAGAGCTCAAAGTTGAAGAAGAAGTGTTCCTAAACACGATAACCATAGTCCCATACCAGAAATGGTATACTGAGGTAACTCTGAAGGTCAAAGATTTTAAGATAACTCTTATTACTTTAATTGATTTAGAAGCATATCAAAATTGCATTCATGAATGTCTCATTCCCTCGAAATACTTCGAGAAAACAAAAGAAGTTCTTAGAGGAGTAAGCGGAGCCCCTTTAAAGATCTTCCATAAGTTACCAGAAATACAGATCTGCAAAGAAGGAATATGTTTCGTAACTTCATGTCTCCTAGTCCAAAACCTGAGCCAAGCCATGGTTTTAGAAACTCCATTCCTTACACAGTTATACCCCTTAAGAGTTTCAGAATAGGGTATACACACTCAACTACTGGGGCGCAAGATCCTTTTTGAGTGGATAAAACCAGTCTCTACTCATAAAGTTCAACTTATGAGCAGAGATAATCAGCTCAATGAAATTAACCTCAAGGAAAAGCATATTGCATTCTTGAAGGAAGAAATTGGTTACAAAAGAATAGAAGAAAATCTTCAGCAAATGGAGACTCAAGAAAAAATTCAAATCTTAAAGCAAAGATTTGAAGAAGAAGTATGTTCAAATCATCCCAACGCATTTTGGGATAGAAAGCAGCATATGGTAGAATTACCATATATCAAAGATTTCAAGGAATCCCAGATCCCAACAAAGGCAAGGCTAATACAGATGAATTCTGAACTGCTAGAGCATTGCCGAAAGGAGATAAATGACCTCATTTAGAAGAAGCTTATCAGACCTTCCAAGAGCCCTTGGTCGTGCGCAGCATTCTATGTAAATAACCAAGCAGAAAAGGAGCGTGGTGCGCCCCGTCTGGTAATAAACTACAAACCCTTAAACAAAGTTTTGGAATGGATTAGATATCCAATTCCCAACAAAACATATTTGTTAAAAAGAATTTCAGGCTCAAAAATATTTTCGAAATTTGATATGAAGTTAGGATTCTGGCAGATTCAAATTTCAGAAAAAGATCGATACAAGACCGAATTCAATGTTCCTTTTGGACAATATGAATGGGAACGTTATGCCATTCGGCTTAAAAAACGCTTCGTCTGAGTTTCAAAAGATTATGAATGATATTCTTGATCCGATCTCCCAGTTTTCAATTATCTGTATCGATGATGTTTTGATCTTTTTATCAGGTATAGATCAACATTTTTCTCATTTAAGAAAGTTTATCGATATTATTAAACAAAATGGTTTAGTAATATCTGTTTCAAAAATAAAAATGTTTCAAACAAAGATCCGTTTCCTTGGATTTGAAATCTATATGGGCCAAATAAAACCCATACAAAGGTCCATAGAGTTTGCGGACAATTTTCCTGATCAGATTTTAAACAAAACCCAATTACAAAGATTTTTGGGCTGTCTCAATTATGTCTCAGACTTTATTAAAGATTTGAGGCCCATTTGTAAACCATTGTTTCAAAGACTTAGAAAAAATGCAAAGCCCTGGACAGCTGAGCATACGCAAGCTGTAAAGAGGATTAAAACTTTAGTCAAATCAATTCCCTGTTTGAGTCTTGTCAATCCAGAGGCAACTTTAATAGTGGAATCTGACGCATCCGACATCGGATATGGAGGAATCCTCAAACAGTCCTTGCATAAGCAAGAACAAATAGTAAGATTTTATTATGAAGTATGGAATGATACCCAGAAAAATTACTCAACAATTAAAAAGGAAATTTTGGTCATTGTTTTATGCATCCAAAAATTTCAAAGAGATTTGATAAACAAAAAATTTACAATTAAAATGGATTCTCGAGCATCGAAATTTGTTTTAGAAAAGGATGTCGAGAATTTAGTCTCAAAACAAATATTTGCGAGATGGCAGGCGATTTTATCATGTTTTGATTTTGAAATTTTGCCTATAAAAGGCGTTCAAAACCCGCTTGCTAATTATCTCTCAAGGGAGTTCCTAACTCCAAAACTCTCTCTCTCTTCTTCTTCCTCTCTCCCAAAAAGTGATCGGAAAGAAGATGAGTAGTAGAAAAGGCAAAAGCCCTGCAACTCCTGTCTCAAAAGGCAAAGAGAAAGCCTCAACTTCTCAAAACGCTGCTCCAATGACAACAGATCATTATGCAATAGATACTGATTTCACACCGGTGTTCAGATCTAGAGCAAATAAATCTTCTGGTATTGTGATAAAAAATTCCATGGAGTCATTAACTTCGCCTCCAAGGCCATTGGCCAACCTAACCCGCCCGACATCTCAAAGTTCTAGAATAACAGTTACTCCCTCGGTTGCTCCCTCTCAACAGGGATCAACTTCGTCTCCAAGACCGACAACCTTTTCCACAGTGGTTGTCCCTCAAACTAGGTTTATCCCCAAACCGAAGATTAAAACCTATTTCCAGAAACCAAACCAAGTTTCAGAACCCTTGGTAGAACCAGAGTTTAATGGTAACTCCATAATGGAAGTTATCAAAAATATGTTTCCCCAAGACTTCCTATTCATGCAGGAAGAACTTGGAAAAACCAAAAAATTCTACGAATTCATTCTCGTAGATACAAGATGGGTCGAGATAACTCATATCCCAGACCACGAAGATCCGACCAAGATCGCCTTCTCAAAATTCAAAATTTCAAAGTCCTGACTTCATCTCATTGGAATCAGAGTATATTCACGCCAAGAGCGTTCTCAAAACCGTTCAAGCCACAAACATATGTATACCGTGACTACATCAGAGCATGATATAACGTGATGTGGTACATCAGATTTGACCACTCATGGTTCATTCAATTTTGCCAAAGAGCACACCGTATGGATTTTCTATACTGGTTCATTAATTGGTGGAATACCTTCGGTTTGACGGAAGATATTTTCCCAACTCCGATTCAAGAATCATACCACTACTTTTCTCAAAACGTAGACAGAAATAATATTTTAAAATAAATAATATTTATATTTATATGGTTGATACTTTGACATACTTTTTCGATATTATATTACCATTGTTGAGATTTTTAAAATATATATATATTTTAGGTTAAAAAACATAATAGAATTTAGATAATTTATCTTTCAAATGAATTTGAATCAAATTTCTTAATTTGATAAGAATTCAATTGAAGATTTAATTTGCTTTTGAATATTTTTTTCTATAAGAATTCCCAATATATATTTTAGGTTAAAAAACATAATAGAATCGATGCTCAATATTGGCCTTCTTGGGTTATTCTTTCGCCATCTCTTTTCCAAATCTCTTGCGGACTTCATTCTAAGCCGGACTTCATTCTAATACTTTGACATTCTAAGCCGATTGTCTCCAACCATAGGTAATGGCATTGTTGCTTTCTTTTTTGAATGTTGTTATGATATGAAAACCAACAAATGTAAGATTCTTCCCCCCATCCAATGATGATTAACAACCTAGACCACAAACAGAATTCCTTATGGTAGCTAAAGATCACATTATTTGTTTAGCCTTGCATGTAAAACAATCCAATCAACAAAAAAGATGATAATAAGAGTTATACACTTTTCAGGCCTAGCAGTTTTGCTTAGTCATCATAAGCTATTGTATACAAAGGGTTATTTACGAGTTAAAGATATCTACGCTCTAAGCATCTGTAGCGTTTATGAAAATAAAATTCACTACTTTGTAATACATTAGAGTAACGCAATATCTACAACTCTTTTACACGAGCCAGATGACCTGATCTTTTATTGTAGTATAACCTGACTGAGTCTTTACCTTGAAACACAGCAGGTTCAATGAACCAGACATTATCAAGAGACTTCACTACCATTGTTGAATTGATTTAATTCACTTTTTTTATATTAAAAAATGTTTCAATTCTCTTATTAAAAAACTATTATTTTAATAACTTATTTTGAAAGAGTGAAAGCTTTCAAACTTTTAATGTCTTCAGTCTTGATCATTATCCAATGCGCAACACCAGTACGAGCGAATCGTCGAAATTAGTTGGAGAGAAATTGCGGGCAATAAGAGCAAACTATATATCATAGAAGAAGGCATGAATACATTAAAGAGTTGATCAAGTATAGTGTGATTTCATTAATTAAACATGTCAATAGAAGTTCACATCCAACAAAATCGTTTATTATTTTACTCAATTACCCCATAATTACCTCCAACAGGTTTCATTCATTCATGTTTAAATCACCTATTAATTTAGAGTATTTCTTTTTGTTGGTTTTTGAATTATTGAATGGTTATGGATATTTTTTCTTATTTGTATTGCATTCTTAAGTTTTAATTTATTTGCATTTTATTTTGCATGCATCTATTATATTTCACTATTAACTGATATAATTTGGAATTTATTTTCACTATTATGCCTTAATTAATATTTGATTTTTTGCAGTAAAAAAATATTTGATTATTGTTAAGTTCACTATCATTCATCCAACAAATCAAAGAACTAGGAGAAAGCTCCACCCACCCAAGAAACTACTTAAAAAAGCCTTCTAATCAAGAATGATCAAGGAGGGAGAGTAATTAAATAAATAAATCGTTAATTAATTAATTTCTATATATTTTGTTAGCAGGAAAATATGGATGCCGATAGAAAAAGAAAAATTTACTCCACACTCTCACAAGAAGAAAGAAGAAGAACAATTGAATTGGCTATGGAATCGAGAAAGAAAAGACAACTTCAAGGAAAAAAGTAGCGTTCCAGTAAAATAAATCACTCTTTCTGTATAGCCACACATAAAGAAAGAAATGAAATAGAAGGTAATATTATATTTTTATATCTTTAAAATAACATTTTAGAAAAAAAATACAAAATTCACCCCTGAAATATAGGTATTGTTACCATAACCTCAAACTTTTAATTTTTAATGTTTTCAAGGGTGTGGTTGTAACTACCTCTATAGTAAAAATGTCGTTTTTGCAATTTTACTTACATTATTCTAATATCATTTTTATGAACATTAATTTTACACATTCATCTATATACTTCCTTTAATGTTCGATAGGTGAAAATATATACGGACCATTTCATTCTCCAATACACGAGCTTAAAAAGATAAAACCATGTACATTTTGCAAGGCCATAAAGTTTGAGCATGAAACTCCAACATTCTGTTGCTTCAATGGCCAGGTACACACATCTTTACCACTTTAATATCGTATAATGCAGAATGTAGAATATAATGTAAAATGTAAAAAATATTGCATATTATTAAAATTAGCTAGGTACTTATATATATATATATATTTATATTTATTTATTTATTACATAGGTACACCTTGCCGAAACTCCAGTACCTAATGATCTAAAGTAATTAACATCACAGTCTGAAGAAGGAATTTTGTTCAGGAAGAATATTCGAGCTTATAATAGTATTTTCTCCTTCACGTCATTTGGAGTGAATTTAGATAAAGATTTGGCATCATCACATAAAGGAGTGTACACATTTAGAGTACAAGGACAAATATATCATGACCTCCCAAGTCTATTACCTGAAGATAAACCAATATTCTTCCAGCTATATTTTTACGATACCGTGAATGAAATTCAAAATCGTATGGAAAAATTGAAAGATGCTAGGGTGAAAAAAAGTGTTACTGAAACATTAATAGAAATTTTAAAAAACAATCCCTATGCCCAATTTTTTCAAAGCATAAAAGACCTTCAATCAATTGAAGATGCTCATATACATATTGCTATGGATATACAAGTTGATCAACATGTTTATAACTTACATGGAGTGGATCAAGTTGCTGCTATTTGGATTGAAGGAAACAATAACAACATTCCATTTAAGAGAGACATTGTGGTACATGCACATTCTGGAAAACGCCACAGAATTCAACATTATTTTAGTTGTTACGATTCACTTCAATATCCATTACTTTTTCCAAATGGAGAGGCAGGTTGGCATCAAGACATCAAACGAAAAACTAGGCCAAATTCTAATAACAATGGTACTCAAAATATTTCAACAGAAGAAGCATCCAATGTTATGCAATTTAAAAACATTGAAGACATCATCAACAATGAAAATCAAGGTGTGTGTTTAATATCCCATTATAAATAAACTAACGTTTATTTCATTTAAAATTTTAAAATTTGATTTTATTCATAGTATAACATTTAATTTTAAAACTTCAATAGGAGTTTCAAAAGGTCGATCATCAAAAGTTTCATGCAGAGAATATTACTGTTATAAGTTACAAATGCGTCAGTCTACTCCATCAATATTGCTTTTAGCTGGTCGACTTTTTCAACAATATGTTGTGGATATGTATATAAAGCTTGAAACAACTAGACTTTACTTCTACAAGACTCAACAATCACATATCCGATCTGAGTTGTATCAAGGAATTGTTGATATCGTAATTGCAGGAGAAACAAGGGGAGACAAAGTCGGAAAACGTAGTTCTTCCTTCAATGTTTATTGGTGGCCCAAGAGATATGCAACGTCGATATTTAGATGCTATGAATTTAGTACAACATTTTGGAAAGCTAGATTTGTTCATAACAATGACATGCAATTTTGAATGAAAAGAAATAAAAGAAGAACTAATGGAAGGTCAACTTTCTCAAGATAGACCAGATCTAACTTCAAGTTTTTAGAGGAAAGTTAATTGACTTGAAAGACCAAATTGTGAACAAAGAAATATTTGGAAAAGTTGATGCTTTTGTATATGTAATTGAATTTCAAAAACGAGGTCTTCCACACATGCATATGTTGGTAATATTGAAAAGAGACAACAAGATCGCCAATCCTGACCAATATGACAACTATGTTAGCGCAGAAATTCCAAATAATCAATCAAATCCTGCTCTTTACAATGCTGTTGTAAAGCACATGCTCCATGGGCCGTGTGGAAAAAATAGCAAGAATTGTCCATGTATGATTAATGGAAAATGTAGATTTCATTATCCAAGACCATTTTGCTCAAAAACAATGCAAGGAAAGGATGTATACCCAATATATAGGAGGAGGAACAACGAAAAAGAGGTATTTAAAGTATTTTAAATAATTTATTTTGTTATATTTAACTATTTATGATATACTTTTATATGATAGTGACTTAGTTAGAAAAGTTAGTGTTAAAAAAATAATTTTCTAATTATAATATATCTAAAATTTGTGAAGGTAATTGTGAGGAACAAGACTTTTGATAATCGATGGGTGGTCCCTTATAATCCATATCTACTCTTGAGATACAACTGCCACATAAATGTAGAAATATGTTCAAGGTTGAAGGCAGTTAAATATTTATACAAATATATTTACAAAGGACATGATAGAGCAGCAATTTATATATCACATGATAATGATAGTAAAAGTATTAATGAAATAAAGGATTATCAAGATGCAATATGTGTATCTTCACAAGAAGTCTTATGGAGAATTTATGATTTTAGATTGAATGAGATATCTCCCCCAGTGATAAACTTACAACTTCACCTTCCAAATATGCAAAGTGTTTCTTATTGGGAAAATCAGAATTTGAAAAAACGAATTTATTGGGATCATGTCTCAAAGACAATGTTGACAGAGTACTTCCATATGTGTCAAAAATATGAAACTGCTCGAAATCTTTTATACAAAGAATTTCCAGAACATTATGTGTGGGATAAACAACTTCGGGTATGGAAGGAAAGGAAGCAAGGAGTGGTTATATCACGCATTGTTGGAGCAAATCCAAGAGAAGGAGAAAGATATTACTTGCGTTTATTACTAAACCATGTTAGGGGACCAACGTCATTTGAATCCTTATTGATTGTGAATGGAAAAAGAATAACGACATTTAAAGAAGCAGCACAAGAAAGAGGACTTTTAGAGTATGACCAAAGTGTTTTAGAATGTTTAAATGAAGCAGTATCATTTGAGATGCCTTATGCTTTTAGAAGACTCTTTGCAATATTATTAGTATATTGTGAACCTGTTGATGTTAGAAAAATATGGGAGGATTATTTAGAATTCTTATCAGAAGACTACAAAAAAGATGAGCCAGGTAATTTAGAATATCAAATTCAATGTACTTTGTAGGATATAAAATTATTCCTTGAGTCAATGGGCAAAGAAATCACTATGTATGATTTACCAAAAATCAAAGATATGCCCATACATGGAAATAAGGATAGTGTGAAAGATTGGTTGGATGAAAAGTTGATTGAAGACTCAGATGAAGATATTCAAGCTTCATTAAAGTTGAATGAAGAACAAAAATTGGCCATGAAATTATTATGGAAAGAATCATGAATGATAAAAGGGGCGTATTTTTTATTGATGGACCAGGAGGAATAGGAAAAACATTTTTGTATCGTGCATTGTTAGCTACTATAAGATCGAAAGGGATGATAGCAATTGCAACAGCGACATCAGGTGTTGCAGCTTCGATTATGCCAGGAGGACGAACTGCCCATTCTAGATTTAATATACCACTTCAAGCAAATGAATCATCAATATGCGATATTTCTAAGCAGAGTAATAGAGCCGAATTGATTAGACAAGAAAAAGTCATTATTTGGGATGAGGCACCAACGGCAAAAAAAGCCACAATAGAGATTGTTGACAAGACTTTTAGAGATATAATGGATAGTTCATAGCCATTTGGTGGAAAGGTTGTCGTATTTGGAGGAGATTTTCAACAAGTACTACATGTTGTCCCACGAGCAACAAGACAACAAACTGTCAATGAAAGTTTGGTAAAGTCATACCTTTGGGAGCAAATGGAAAAATTACAACTAACCAAAAATATGAGAGCCCAAAATGATAGCCATTTTGCAGATATCTATTACGAATTGGTAATGGAACAGAACCATTTGTAGAAGAAGACTATATTTGCCTCCCAAATGATATTGTCGTTACAGGTGAAAGCAAATATGATGCAATATTAAAGTTATTGAATATTGTTTACCCTGATCTTGATAAAAATGCTACTTCAGTAGAGTATATAACAAGTAGGGCGATTCTGTCAACCACAAATGAGTATGTTGATCAAATGAATGAGAAAATGATTCATCTATTTCCTGGAAAAATAGAAGAATTCATGAGTTTTGATGAGGCAATTGACGACACACATAATTACTATCAAGAAGAATTCCTCAATTCGTTATTGCCCAATGGTGTTCCTCCTCACAAATTGATATTGAAAAAACATTGTCCAGTCATACTATTGAGAAACTTAGACCCACCCAATGGTATATGTAATGGAACTAGAATGGTTTGTCATGAATTTCACAAAAACGTTATTTATGCAGAAATCACAACTGGACAACATGCAGGAAACAAAGTTTTTCTTCCACGCATACCAATGAGTCCTGCAAATGATGAAGGATATCCATTTAAATTCAAAAGAAAACAATTTCCAATACGACTCTGCTTTGCCATGACTATTAATAAGGCTCAAGGACAAACGATACCTAATGTTGGAGTTTATCTTCCTCAACATGTTTTTTCGCATGGACAACTATATGTGGCACTTTCAAGAGGGATCTCTATTGCAACGACAAAGGTATTGATCAAATCAAATGAAAATTTGACAAAAAACGTTGTCTATAAAGAAGTTTTGACTTTGTAAACCAAATTATTTAACATGTATTTTTTGTATTGTTTAGCATAAGTATTATTACTATATTTGTTATGATATGTCACATATATAGATTTTTTTCAATTAAATAAAAAATAATCATTATAAAATTGCATTAATTAGTATTGCATCAATTAAACAAAATATATTAGTACTAAAAGTATATATTATATTATTATATATAATAATAATTAAAATTTAAAAACTTAATAAAAAATTAAAATTATTATATTATATAAAAAAAATATATTATAATACAAAATACAAAATATAATATAATATAAATATTGTATTATATTAAAATTAGTCAGATTACAAGTATAAAATAATAATATAAATATAAAAAATAAAACTAATATAAGAATGTATAAAACTAATTTTAATTAGATAAATTTATTGTAAATTCATTTTACTTCATGATATTTTGATTACACGTGCAACGCATGTGGTAAAAAATCTAGTAGATTTAAAAGGTTTCTCATATTTTTTTTTAAATCTTTTAATTAATATTTTCAATTTTTATATAAAATTAATATTCTTTATTAATTTGTAATAATTAATGATTTTTAAAATTAAAAGAAAAATCTTTCTCACATCTCTACCCCATTCCCTCTCATCTCTCCTTCCTCCTCCCTCTACCTTCCTTCCCTCTTCTTCGTCTTTTCCCCTTCTCCCCGCCATCTTCTTCATTCATTTCCCTTTCTTCTTCTTCTTCCTCTTCTCATTCTACCTTTAATTTTCATTATTCTCAGACACATCAATTCCTCATCTTCAAATCAACTCCCACTTCCTTCAAGTCCAAGGCCGTGCCCGATTTTAGGAAATCTCCTTCGAATTTGCCAAAACGTTCACATTTCAATCACTCACTTTGTCCAAATCTACAACCCTCTACTCTCCCTCAACCTTGGCACTCAAAGTCTCGTCGTCGCTTCTTCCTCGGGCGCCGCCGCTGCAATTCTCAAAACTCAAGATCGTCTTCTCTCTACTCGATACATTTTCCAAAAGACTCCTAACAGACAATCGTTGGAAGCATTTGAGGTCCATTTGCAGAGCCAATTTGTTTACAGCAAAGGCCATGGAGTCCCAATCCAATTTGAGATGAAGAGATGAATGAAATGGTGGAGTTTTTGCTGTCAAAACAGGGGTTTGTTGTGGATATTAAATATTTTGTGTTTATAACTGTTTTCAACACTCTTTCTAACTTTATTTTCTCGAAGGATTTGCTTGGTTTTGTTGGTGATGGATTCAATGGGATTAAAGGGCCTTTCAAGAAGATGATGGGTTTTGGGTTGACTCCAAATTTAGCTACCCTTTGCCTAGAAGTTTTGATCATCAGAATCTTCATGGTCTTCTTCTCCCCAAAATCAAAGTCGCCTGCAAATTCAAATCAAGATTTATAAATTACTTTGATCTCCAAAATAAAAACCACCTACAACGTATTGAGAGGGAGGCAAGGAGAGGAAGAAGAAGATGGTAGGGAGAAGGGTAAAAGACAAACAAGAGGGAAGGAAGGTGGAGCAAGTAGAGAGAATGGGGTAGAGAGGGGAGAGAGAACTTTCTTTTCTTTTCTTTTTAATTTAAAAAATTATTCAATATTACAAATTAATAAAGAATATTAATTTTATATTAAAAAATTGAAAAAAAAAATTAAAAAATTTGAAAAAACAATATGAGGGACCTTTTAAACATATTTCTCAAAACTAAGGGACTAAAAAGGTCTATTTTGAAAACTCAGGGACCAAACGCACCTATTCCTGAAAACTTAGGGACCAAGAAGGTATCTTTCCCTAGATTTTAAGTAATACTTCAAATTTTTTTTTTAGAGAAGTAATACTTCAATTCACACATGAAGCAATTAAGGGCATTGATTAATGATGTGTCAATCTCAACCTAGTTGATGGATAAGATACGTATTACTTTTCTTAAGAATTATTATTTGATTTTCTACCCTTTCTATTATTGAATTCAAGAAAAAAATGTAATATGTTTAGTTGTTTGTTACATCACATCATGTCAACTCAACTAAAATTTATCTAATGAATGTGGCACGACATTTTTTCAATGCAGTTATCTGCATATACAGAATAATAAAAGCATAATCTAAAGTTTTGAAACATACAGTTTGAAGACTAAATGTATAAGTATTCTTTATTTATTATATATTTTAAAACTTTTGCTTAATTTTTTTAGTACAACAAATGTGGAAGTAGGGATTTGAACATCCAACTTTAAGGGAAGAAATAAGTGATATTGAGCTATGTTTATGTTTGTTGTAACTAATTTTTATTTTTGGAATTGTATTAAAATTTCATAAAGTTTTAAAGCATAAAAAAACATGTTGCACAAACTTTTTTAATGTAAAATATAAAATAAATGGCAAGAAATGGATCTTGAATTAGTTTCAGTTTAAAAGTTTAAGTCTATTTAAGTGTCTCTATGTGATGTTCGAGGTGAAGAGTTGCGACACAAGCACAAGGTTAGTTCAAGGTAAGCTCTCATTCTACCTGCCCTTAATATTAATTATAGGATACTTGGTTTAATTGGAAAAACTTGTCTTATCTTAAGATGATGATTATAGTATTATTAGTGAAGAGCTTGTTCCAACAATTCAACTCGAATACCAATTGCTCGATTGCTAACTGCAAAAGAGAATTAGGATCAAAATATTTTGAATACAAAGGGTTTTTGGGAGATGGAAGACTGAGTAAATATCGCACAAGAGAAGCTCGTGAATATTTCTCGATGCCTATTGAAGACAAGATGGAAGTCTTTTATAGACCCCGAAATTGAAATCGCAATTGAAACAAGCAAAATAAAAGATAAGATTATAACCGACAAGACATGACCCTGCGTGATATAATCTCTCTCAATGAGACAAACAACTTTTAAAAAGTAATAAAACAAACTACTTTAAAAGCGATAAAAGAAAGCGAATAAAGTTGTACAAAATAGTTATAAAAGACAAAAGAAAAGATAAACTTTGAAAAAGTAAAGATATGAATGAATCTTCTTCTTCATTGTTCCATCTATGCTTGTCATTTTCTTTAATAAAGTGGCTTTATTAAAGTGAAATGTCAGTCTTTCATTATTGCTTTTTCATATACTTCAAGGTTGTTAAAGAGGCAAGGGTACACCGGAGCAGGTCCTCGTCTTTAGCCTTTGATATCTTCAAGCAACAGTCTTTCACTAAAGCAAAAAACTCTAAAGAGGCTGATTACGCTGTATTGTTTCCAAGTAGCAACTCATAAGAGACTTATTACGCATTCTGCTTTGTTGATGCGCTGTCACAAGATTGTAAGTAGATGATGAATTTACCATGTACAATACAGAATGCATAACTATTCAGGAATTTTGTACACCTATCACATTACATACTATTAATTTACAGACTCAAACTATACAGAGAAAAGATTTTCTTCGCGAAGATGAACTTCAAAATCGTGAAGATGACCTTAAAAGAGAAAAATATAGTATTTACAGACTCAGAATGTGTAATCAAAATCTAGTATCTTAACTACAAAAACTAAGAAGAATGTACAGGATAAGAAAATTAAATGTACAAGAGAGATGACGAATGTACAAGGAAAATAAAATACTTTTTTTTAATTCTAGATTCACGGAGGTTGCAAATCTAGGAAAGGATCATATAGATCATATTGAGACTCTTCTTCATCAGACGGTAGGCTGCCATGAGAAGAAGATGATGCTCTGCTTTGAGCAAAATCGAGAACTCTAGAATTCTTCATTAGAGGTTGGTTGTGCAAGTCTTGAGATTATTTGAGACCTTGAATTCAGAAATTCTGAATTCCTCTGTGTTGGGTTTAGCTGGTCCCCATTTTCTGCGAACCAATCTTTGACCTCTTTGAGACGTGCGTGGTGAATTCATATCTTTCCCACCATTTGATTTTTATGACTTTGTAAAGTCTTTTGAGACCATCTTTTTCTTCAAGCTGGAAGTTCCAGCTTAGAATCCAAGGAATTTTAAAATGGAGACAAAAACGTAGTAGCATTGGAAACTCATTTCTTTGTATGTTTGGGGAAAAGAAATGGTATGATTCTTGAATCGGAGTTGGGAAAATATCCTCTATTAAGCCGAAGGTATTCCATCATTGAATAAACCAGTATGGATAATCCATACGGTGGGCTCTCTTGCAAAATTGAATGAACCAAGAGTGTTCGAATTTGATATACCACATCACAGTATACCATGCTTTGATATAGTCACAGTATAGATATGTCTGTGGTTTGAATTTTTTGAGAGAGTTCTTGGTGTGAAAATACTCTGATTCTAATGAGAGGGAGTCAGGACTTTGAAAATCTTGATTTTTTAGAAAGCGATCCTGGTCGGATCATCGCAGTCTGGGATATGTGTTATCTCGACCGATTTGCTTTCTACGAGGATAAATTTGTAGAACTTTCTTGTTTTTGAAAGATCTTCTGGCATGAATAGGAAGTCTTTTGGAAACATATTTTTGATAACTTCCACAATGGAGTTACCATCGAACTCTGGTTCTACCCAAAGGGTTTGGAAATTTGAATTGTTTTTTAAAAGTAGGTTCTAATCAATTCTTTAAGGACGAACCTAGACTGAGGTACCAACACAGTAGCGAAGGTAGAAGGTCTTATAGATGATGAAGATCCCTGTTGAGAGGGAGCTGAAGTTCTTCTAGAACTTTGAGAAGTCGGAGAGACAATTCGTCTTCTCTGACATGTTAGGTTGGCCGAAGGCCTGGGTAGTGGAGTTGATGTCTTCACTGAATCACGGATCACGATCCCAGTAGATCGATTCGTTCTAGATCTGACCACTGCGTGAAATCAGAGTCTAGAGCATATTGATCTGCTGTCATCGGAGCAGCGATTTGAGACGTTGAGGCTCTGTCCTTCTCTTTTGAGACAAGTGTAGCAAGGCCTTTGCCCTTTCTATTGGACATCTTTTACCCAATCGTTTTTAGGAGAGGGAAGAAGAGGGAGAGAGAGAGGAGAGAGTTTTGGAGTTAGGAACTCCCTTGAGAGGTAATCTGCAAACGGGTTTTGAATGCCTTTTATAGGCAAAATCTCAAAATCAAAACACGATAAAATCGCTTGTCATCTTGCAAATATTTGTTTTAAGACTAAATTCTCGACATCTTTTTCTAAAACAAACTTGGATGCTCGAGAATCCGTTTTAATAATAAATTTTTTGTTTATTAAATCTCCTTGAAATTTTTGAACACATAAAACAATGGCCAAAATTTACTTTTTACAGTTGAATAATCTTTTTAGGTATCGTTTCATACTCCAAAATAAAATCTTACTATTTGTTCTTGTTTATCCAAGGACTGTTTGAGAATTCCTCCATATCCGATATCGGATGCGTCAGATTCAACTATTAAAGTTGCCTCTGGATTGACAAGTCTCAAACAGGGAATTGATTTGACTAAAGTCTTTATCCTTATAACAGCTTGCATATGCTCAGCTGTCCAAGGTTTTGCATTCTTTCTAAGTCTTTGAAACAGTGGTTTGCAAATGGGCCTCAAATCTTTAATAAAATTTGAGACATAATTGAGACAGCCTAAAAACCTTTATAATTGGGTTTTGTTTAAAATTTGATCCGAAAAGTTATGGACCTCGGATAGGTTTAATCTGGCCCATATAAATTTCAAATCCAAGAAAACGGATTTTCGTTTGAAATAGTTTTATTTTTTAAACTAATATTACTAAACTATTTTGTTTAATAATATCAATAAACTTTTTCAAATGGGAAAAATGTTGATTTATACCTGATGAGAAAACTAAAACATCATCGATATAGATAATTGAAAAATGTTGGATTGGATCAAGAATATCATTCATGATCTTTTGGAATTCTGATGGAGCGTTCTTTAACCCAAAGTGCATGACGTTCCATTCATATTGTCCAAAAGGAACATTGAAAGCAATCTTGTATCTATCATTTTCTAAAATTTGAATTTGCCAAAATCCCGACTTCATGGCAAATTTTGAAAATACTTTTGAACTCGAAATTCTTTTTAGTAAATCGGTTTTGTAGGGAATTGGATATCTAATCCATTCCAAAACTTTGTTTAAGGGTTTATAGTTTATTACCAGTCGGGGCACACCACGCTCCTTTTCTGCCTGGTTGTTGACATAGAATGCTGCGTAGGACCATGGACTCTTGGATGGTCTAATAAGCTTCTTTTTTATTAAGTCTTCAATCTCCATCCTACAATGCTTTAACAGTTTAGAATTCATCTGAATCGGTCTCGCCTTGGTCGGGATTTGATCTTCTTTGAAGTCCTTGACCTATGGAAAATTTACCACATGCTGCTTTCTATCCCAAAAAGCATTGGTATTATTTGAACAAACTTCATCTTCAAATTTTTTCTTCAAAATTTGAATCTTCTCTTGAACTTTCTTATGCTGGAGGTTTTCATCTATTCTTCTATAATTAATCTATTCTTTTAAGAAAGCAATTTGCTTTTCTTTGAGATTAATTATATTCAACCGATTCTCTTTACTCATAAGTTGTACTTTATGAGTAAGAATAGGCTTCTTGAATTCAAAAAGAACTTTGCGTCCAAGTAATTGAGCCGAGATTCCCTCGTCGGATACTTCTAAGGGATAATAAACGGTGTCCCTAAAACCATGGCTTGGCTTAGGTTTTTCACCAATAAAAACGAAGTTACGAAGCATATACCTTCTTTGCATATAGAAGCTTCTGATAACTTGTGGCTAATCTTTAATGGAGTTCCGCTTGCTCCTCTTAAGATCTCTGTTGTTTTCTCAAAATACTTTGATGGTATAATTCCTTCATGGATGCAATTTTGATATGCTCCTGAATCAATCAAAGTGATAAGATTTATCTTGAAGTTTTGGACTTTCAGAGTTACCTCTGTATACCATTTCTGGTATGGGACTCTAGTAATTGTGTTGAGGAATACTTCTTCTTCTGCAGTAATAGCTGCTTGAGTTTCCTCAACCCTTTGCTTGCCTTTCTTCAGGATTGCTATTTCTGAAGTTAATTTTGCGAAATCTGCCTGATAAGACCTTTTTAACTTTGAAACTTCTTCTTTGAGGTTGTTGATTTCAAATTGTAACTCTTGAATCATAACCTCTTTGGTTTCTTGATTTCTCTTGAAAACATCTTCCAACTTGATCGGCATAATGTCAAGATCACTCAATTTATTTTTCTTTGTTTTTTCATTCTCCTCCTCTGAGGTTTTCTTCTTGAGTGATTCCTTCAGTTGCTTGAGTATAGATATTTTCACAGTGTCATCTGGAATTTTCTCCACCAAATCAAGGAGAAATTCTTGATCACTGCTAATAACATTTATGCAGTTTAAGCAACCACATACTCTTCCTCCTTTGCAATCTTTCATGTGTTCGATTTCAAACTCTCCTTCACTGGATGAATATGAGTCGATTACCTCTCTTATTTCGAGGATATCATCATTTGGATCTTCTTCAAAATTTGAGAAATCACTTGAGTCAGAACCAAACGTCATCAGCAATTCTTGCTTGAGGTCTTCGTCTATATGAAGCTCATTGATTTTTCCTCTCAGGGGACACTTATTTGAATAGTGTCCGAACTTCTTGCATTTGTAGCACTGAATCTGTCTACCAAACTTTTTTGGCCTTCTTTTAGATTTGTGTTGTGCATCTCTATGGTAGTCCCTAGAGATTTTTCTTTTGTATCCTCTAGATTCCTTGTATACGTTTGGTTTCGTATATCTTCTAGAGTTGCTAAAGAATTTCTTAATTCTTCTAATCTTCTTGTTCTAAAGTTGAGATGGAGCTTGAGACTGCGGAAGTAAATTATACATATCGCAGAATTGACCCATTTCTCTTCTCCGGTTGGCGCTAGTGTTCGCTTTATCGTTTGCCTTCTGTTGAAGACATTGGATAGTTCCAAAATTAATAACATTCTAAACCAGATCCCCATATGTGAGGGTCTTCCAGGGAATGTTTCCTCCATTTAATTCCTTCATATGAAGAAGTAATTGAGACTGAAAGAGTTTGGAAGACCTGTGATAAACCTTTGTTTCCAATCTTCACTATCGCAATCCTCTCTCTTGTAAATCTCTGCCAGGAATGTATCTTTGTACCATATGAAATCTTGGAGCTTTAGACACTTTAGATTATTCATAAAGGTACTTGACAAAACTTGGAAATTATTGTTGTTTCCAATAAATTTTTTTGCAATTGCGTGAGTAAGGGTGACCACTGCATCTTCGACGTCCTCTTCAATTATTTGACGAGTCGTCGTAATTGTTGTTGAGGTGGATGCCACTGTAGATGACTCAGCAGCTCCTTCATGAATGCCTACTGTACTAGTTGGCCTTCTAAACATATGTCTGAGAATCTTCTTCTGCTATTTCTTTGTGAATTTATGATCCCACCATCCTTTAAGGATGCCAGAGAATCCAGCAGATAGAAGTCTTGTTGACTCATGGTCTGAATGTCCCTTTGAGATATAGGCGGTATTGGCCATTAACATCTCTTGAATGACTCCCATGATCAGATATTCTGACAGGCCAGCTATATTCCATTCATAGATTGAATCCCCATTAAATGATTTGTATGTCATGAAATTTCTTCCTTCAAACTGAATATTCGGCCTTGTGGGTCACGGGTACCAGTTTCTTTGTTGAGAATTATTTCGAGAATAATTTCTCTGATTTTGAATCTTTAGCATATCACTTGGGCTATAGCTTCTTGCCGTGATATGTTCCTCTAGGTGCTCGACTTCCAGAGCCAATTGGCTCATATGCTCGATCATTTGATCTATCTCCTCACATTCAGAACATTAATCTGAGACGATGTGGATGGCTCCCTTATGGTGAGTCTCATTAGACGGTTGTCAACTTCTTCTATGAATTTTTCAAAACTAGACTTCATTCGGGGTACCGAACTCCCAACATCCGTTCGAAAATAAGGAGCTGATGATTCGGTACTTCCAAATTTGCTTTTGAAGATGATCGGTTGTTACACGCAAGCGCACGCGATTGAAGTAATATAAAATGGTATCTGAGTACCAAGTATCGAATCCCACAGGGAATGGAGTAACAAAAATATCGTAAAGCAAAATGTAAGGAAAATTGCAACTTTGAAAACTAAATTGCAAAAATAATGTTGGGTTGGTGTGTTAAGAAAAATTGCTGAATCAAGAAATGACAATGTTGGAATAATGAAAATTGTAGAATTAAATTGTAGAATCTAATTGTAGAATCGAGAAATGGCAATAATGGAAATAAAGAAAAATTGCATAATTGAATTGCAGAATCTAGAATTGGCAATAATTGAGAGCAAACTAGATAAGCTTAATAAATGAAATTTGCAAAAGAAATTTTGATAAGAATGGGGCTCAAGAGTGTCATTGCCCTAAGTTGTAATTGCAAGCCAAAATTACAATTCCAACCTACTCCACACTCAATTGTAAACCAAAATTGCTTCTCCTATTTACGTTGAATTTAGGTGTTAGGAGGCTAAGTGAGTGACTTATATGTCTATAGTCCATCTATCTTAGATTATTTGGTTCAACAATTTTATGGGTTTTGGAGTCCTTAATCCCTATGTCTAGGGTAAGGATTGGCTTATGTCTAAGCTCTTTTCTCCATTACTTGTGTGAAATCCGCTTATCACTAACCCCGTCGGTATTAGATCTAAGCTTGAGTTGCTACCCTAGTTGATCAATCTAGGATCTCAACGGAAATTTGATCAACACAAGCAAACAATTGAGATGTAGGCTTGGTTTTCATTGGAATTTAGGCTACAATTACTTCTTAGGGAATTCATATTCTTGAACCTCCTAAGAAGTTTTAGCTCATATCAAAAATAAAAATATAACAACTAATTTTTGAGGAAAAATTCATTTTGAAAATTTTGTAAATTGAATAGTTAAAACAATGAATGTAATGCTATTCTAGGCTAAACAACAAGAAATTCAAGAAGAGATTTCTCAAGGAAATTAAACAAGGAATCAAGGGGTGTCTAATTCAGTTTTAATTATTCTTTCTTCTGTCTTTGACATTGGTGAATAATTGAAATTGTCTAAAACAGAGGATAACATAAATTCTTTCAATAATCAACACAACTCCTTCCAATCCAATCGATTCAATCTCCTCCACTTTTAGGGAACAATTGATCTTAACGATTCAAGAAACTCTTGAATCGGACTGGATAAACTGAAGAAAAGTGCAGAAATTAAATTGGACAATCTTGCATCAATATAAAGATGAAATCAAGAAGGAAGTCTAAAAGAAACTTGCGAATGAAACTGGATTACCCCACAAATTAATTCACATTTGAATTCAACTGAGAACCGAGGGGAACTCCCACAACTATTTGGCATTCAAGAAGGAAAAAAAAAACAGTAACCATTGGTGAAACAAACGAACTAAGAAGGTGCAGGAAAACAGAGCAACAATTTTGAAATAAACCCACCAACTTAACTTGAAATTAAACTCAAGCTTAATTCAAAAGTACATCAATTGAAGAATAGAGATAGTTCAAGCAACTCTCTGTAATACAAAACTGAAGAAAACCAAGATTAAAATTGAAATTCTTGGCTAAAAACAGAAGAAGAACGAAAACAGAGCCTTCGAAAACTTAAAAACCCACGAAAATCGATCCTTGAAATCGCTCCCAAAAACCCGAATTGATCCTTCGAGCTTCTTCCCTCCTCTTTTGTAGATCTTCCTAGGGTTGAAATTTGCCAAAAATCTCGCTCCAATCCCTCCAATTTGTGCGGAAATTGAGTTTCCCAAAAATGGGTTTCGTTGCTCGGCTTTTCAACTTCATAAACCCTTGATATTACATGCTGTCCAGAATTGCAAAATTTGATTCTGCAATTTGATTTTGCAATTCTCACAATTCCTAAAAACAAGATCAATTTACTTTGAAATTTATCCCAAATGCAAACATATTCATTTCTTCCTTAAATTTAAGCAATCTTCCAATTATTTTCAATTGATCTTAAGACAAAACAAGAATATCTTAAGCAAATGGTAGTTAAATAAGCCTTAATCTAAGGCTTATCAGAAGACTGCCTTTTTTGGTTGCTCTTCAAAGATCTTTTCTTCTACTCTGTCCATCTGCTGGGATAAAGTAGAAAGAATCTTATTAGTGTAATTATTTTGTATTTGAATACCTCTAATCCCTTAGGAGGGATTATTGTCTTCTTCCTTTTGATCAATCAACTTGAAAGGTGCTGCCAAAATAGTTTGGTTGAAGCTTTCAAACTGAATAACTTCAAGCGGGGGATGAGTAGAGCTAACTATAGCTCCTTTCACCGTTTTCCAAGTAACTTCCTTCAAGGTATTGATTGATCTTTCCTTAAAATCTTTCACTTTCCACATACCATTCGAAGAATGGTATATTCTCTTCAAGAGTCTCCATGGTCTGGATCCAGTCTTTTTTCATCTGCTCTCTTTCTTCTTTCTCACGAGCTCTGAAAAATGCCTTTATGGAGTCTGACCACATTGGGCTCAGGAAGTCTTTCTTAAGAGTTTCCATATCTACTTGGAAATCTCTTAAAATAACATTGAGCTGATTAGATTCCATGTCAGTTTGAGTCGGAGAAGTTTGCTTCTCATAGTGTACTTCAGGGATCTCTGGATACATATTAACTTTCTCTATTATGAGAGAGTTGGATCTGCGAATCCCTGCTGTGGAAGTTGCTCTACTGCTTGAAGCACTGTGCCTCGAAGGAGCAAAATGAGTAATTCTGGGTTTGGTAGGTTCTTCATCTTCAAATTCGATATGAACGCTACCATCTAGTCGCTCTTCAATAAGAGTCAAGGTTTTCAGTTTGGGTTTAGAAGGAGTGAGAGCTTTCATAATATCCCATTTTGATTTTTTGGTAATTTCTTCCCAGGTTAGAGTCTTTGGGACTTCAATTAATGAGTTTTCAATATT
This sequence comes from Trichosanthes truncata, assembly GCA_033996785.1. Taxonomy (NCBI): domain Eukaryota; kingdom Viridiplantae; phylum Streptophyta; class Magnoliopsida; order Cucurbitales; family Cucurbitaceae; genus Trichosanthes; species Trichosanthes truncata. The sequence continues at coordinate 25,194,157 of JAWPNB010000004.1, read as the reverse complement.
TGCCTCGAACAGGATCGTCTTGCCATCTGGTGGATCTTGGACAATACATCAAGGTTCCAACGTTGTCTTCATCAATTTGTAGTTGACTATGAAGATCAACGCAAATCCTTCTACTTCTTCATCTACATTTAAACCTTTGAAGCAGATGTCTAAGATCAATGTATTGAGAATCTTGGCATCTATCATTGATATTGGATAATTTGGGTAGACGTTGAAGTAAATAGATCCTCTTGATAGATTTGCTTCAATAAGCCCTAGCATAGATTTCTTGTAATTGAGATGTCTCTTGTCTCTTAAAGAAACAAGGATTGGAATATCTAGGCCCATTCGATATAGGCCTATATGCAGAAACTGGTATCATTCTTTTCTGTGCTGTAAGATCATGTCTTCAGAAAACAATCGGATAGTTTCTAGATTGCAGATAATCAGAATTGTTAGTTCTTCGATACGGATTCCCTTTCTTTGGGTAAAATTGAAGGCTCCCATATCATAGATTTTTGATGGATCTATCTTTGGAATAGTCCATTGAGTAGGGTTTCTCTCAATGGTTTTGATGCTGGTGGCACTATTCTTCAAGCTAACATCTGAATTGCTGCCTTCATAGATCCTATGCTTATTAGCTTCTTTGATCATTTTCTGCTCGGCCTTTTCGACTTTTGTTTTTATTGCTGTTACAACTTTTGATTCATCTTTTGATATTAATTTTGAGACCAAATCCTTTATTGGATTGAGCATCAAAATATAAATCAAAACTTTCTTTTAACTGAAAAGAAATGAAATAAATTCTCTTCAGTAACTTCTCTTTCTTCTTCACCTCAGATTCAGCACTCGTTATCAGGGGTAACGAGTGACTTACCAACTGTCTTACACCTTCTACCTAGAACACCTTTTGCCCTTGCCGAACACCTGATTTCCCATGAGCAAACAACTTGACAATATGCGGGAATTGAAGGAAAAGTATAATGAAAAGAATTGATTAGATTTCAATTCCTTTAAACAAAAGGATGAGATGATATATCTAATAATGTAAAGAAGGCTCAAATTAGATAAATTATAGAACAAAATATAGGAAATATACTCAATAAAAGAGACAAGTCAAAATCAACAAAGGGACATGCCCAAATCATCCTTCATCTTAGTTATCACTAAATAGCTAAGACCCTCCAACATTTAATGTATTGAAAGTTGGCTTGTATGATAGAATTAGAGTCTCATGGATGATCTATTTTATTATATCGGTAATTGATGCTCACCACTTATATCTCATATGAGGACAAAGATGTGATAAACTACTTGATTTTCATTTTTTAACCTTAAGGGCTTGTGCTAACTCTCATTTATGAGGGTTATTTGGCTCTATAACTTGAGTTTATCCTTGTCAATTGTGTTGCTTATTGATTCATTAGTGGTAAATTAGAGAAAAATTATGCAAAAATAAGCTAAGCATGTGTGTTTTAACCCTAAGTTGTCAAAAGAACTTAAAAATGTGTAAAAATAGTCATTGTTGAAAGATTTTATGCATTTTTATGGTTTTGTGCAGAAATTGTCAAATTGCCCAGATGCGACTGCATAACTAAGAGGCAAAATGTGACTGTAAAATGACCAAGTGACAAATTGTACGAGAATCTTGGGATTGATTGATTTTGCAATCATCTTCCTCAATTCTCGACATTTATAGCTAAGACAGCTCTTCACAAAGATTTCGGTAGAAATCTTAGCCTTTGACAACTTATAAAAGGTAGTCGCCACATCAAAAGAATTGATTGGTGCTTGAAAGAGACATTCAACTACTAACTACTTGATAATCCTATGAAATGGGAGTAAATTATCACAAATTTCAGTCTTAGACCTTGCTAAAACTCGAGTTATTTGAATTCCATTGTCAGATTTGGGCTTTTATTTGGTTGCTTTATTAAGGAAGGGTGTGTTTTGAAAAATTATTAATTATTCCTTTACTCTTAGTGAATTTTCTCTCATTTGGCCAGGTTTATCTCAGGTATGTGGACTTATTTTATGGGCTGGAAGCTAAAATGTGGTAACCAATGCTACAACATTGCAACCCACATTTCTAATGTGGCCCGCAATGCTACAGCATCGTAAACCACATCGGGACGCAAATTTTTATGAAAATTTTACCACTTACATCACCATAGGAGTCATCATTCATTAAAAATAGAACAGTAACATGCTGTCACGTGGAAGGGGAGATCCAAGTTAGCCCTTTTAGGGAAAAGAAAAGAGAAGCCTTCGGGAAAGAGGGGATGAGGCCGAAAAGAAGGAAGAAAACCCAGAAAAATAGAGAAATGGGAAGGAGAACCTGCGTTTTATGAAGATTTTTAAGAAGAAGAAGGAGATTCGTCATCCTCTATTTTCTCTTTCTCATTTCCTTTCTAGTTTTCACTGTCTTGTTGTTGGTTCTTGTATTGCTCTAAGTTTTTCTTAATCTTTTAGCTAGGTTACATATTTTTGTGGCCATTTTGGGTATAACTCTTAGATTAAACCCATGATGTTGTTGATTTATGAATTCTTAAGGTTTATTTTCAGTTTTAAAGTTATGGGCTAAGTGTTTTAGGGTTGGAATTTAAGGATTTATGTGGTTATTTGAACCCTATTGACTCAATGCATCTTCTATGAAGTTATACTTTCATTTGTGGTGTTTATTGCAAGTCCTTATTTTAGTTTGATCACCTTAAGTAAGGCATAAACTAGTTCTTAATACTGACAGGGTTAGGAATAGGTGGATTAGCATAAATGGAGCAAGTGATTTCTCCTTAAAGGGTAGAAATTGTAGGGTGTAGACATGCATTCTAAACTTGTGAATTTGGGGAATTTAGGTCTCATTAGTGTTCTTTAGCATTGGGTTTTTATAGACATATGCTTAGCTCAGTGTTAAAGATAAGAAAATCGAGTTCGAGAGGTTTTTGGCTCAGTTTTAGGTGAAAATTCCCTTTTGTATAACATTGTGGTGTATAATGCTATAACATTGTTAACCTCAATTGGGCAAAAATAGCTACTGCCTTATTAAATTCCAGCCCCCTATTTTTCATCATTTTAGTACATGTTGAGCATCTCTAATCTTTGTTTAAAGTTATAGTTTGCCTTTTTAACTATCTCTTAGTTTAGTAGCCACCTTTGTGCCTGTTTTAGTTAATTTGCAAGTTTAGTTGCAATTTTTTTTTAGTTTAGTTTCACATTGATAAGTTTGTGCTTAATTTCAACATTTTTACTTACTTTAGTCCTCGTGGGATCGACCTTGTTTACCATTTACTACCTATGATTGCGTATGCTTGCATAGTGAGTTTTTGCACAACACTACTCACGCTACCACATCGATCATCAAAGAACCCTAGGTTTGCAGTACAGGATGAAAGTTCTTACTATTGTGCATAGTACTCAATCAAGCACTTACTTGAAAGAATAGGCTTGTAACAATTCAATTCTCCTTGAGAAAGGAAGAATCGAGTTAGATTGAGAAGTAACCCAGGAGTTTGATTTCTTTTCTGTCTTTTACATTCTATCTTCTCTCCTTTGTGAAAATTTAAGTTCAAGTTTTATTTCATCTTGTACTCATTTATCTTCATTAAACAGTTGTATTCTTTACAGTTGAAATTTAATATGAAGTTTGTTTCATTTCAGTTGAGATTTTTCTTTTCTTTAATTATGAGCTAAACTTTTCTTTGGGATTCAAAGATGTGGATGCCCTAAATAATGGAATAAGATCTATTATGTAAATAGAAGCTTTGCTCAATACTCTAGCATTATTTGCTTTTATTGACTTTTATGTCATTGTTAGTCTAGCTTGATCACCTAGAATAGCATACTAAGTTGAGTCTAGTACTGAAAGGGTTGGATAATTTACGGTTTTCATAAAAGTAATTTAAGAATAATAGCCTAGACATAGGACTTTGTGTTTGACCCTATAGATATAGGGCGAAGCCTTTAGGACCAAAAGGGTTATGTGAGAAACAAACTAAGTTTTAATTAGCCATAGACATATAGATGCATTAATGCCAAATATTAAATTTGATCTCAGTCAAACCAACTAGATCTTCCTCACAAAGGCATTGGATGTCATTGTCGAAGTGATCAATTGGTCAGTTGGAAGATTTCTTTTTTTTAACAAGGCAATACTTCAAGATAGTTTTTATAATAAATAATTCATCACTAGGTGAAAGTATTTGATTTCTAATAAATCAAAAAGTAGATTTACAATTTAGATCTTTTAAATTAATAAGAAAACATATACTTTTTTTCTTTGGAGATTCGTAAATCAATTAGAAGTAAGTGAACTTCCAGAAAAACTTTTTTATTATATCTCAATCACTAGAACAAATGCATGTAGACATCTCTTCGGGAAAAAAATAACTATGGTTAATTAAAGATGTGGAGAGGGAGTAAAACTCCTTTTTCACTCTTGAAGTACATTCTAAAAGCTAAAAACTTAAAACTTTCATTATAAAACCTTCACACGAGGATAGAAATTGTGTTTTATTTTAAGAACTCATTTTTTGGTTGAGTCTCACATGGAAAAATTCATGATTTTTATTTTTAAACCTCCAAAAGACAATAGTTGAGTCTTGGTTAAATAACTATTTTGAAGATTGAGAAATGATTGAGTCTTAATCAAATACTTTATTTTTGAGATAGATAAGTAGCTAAAGTCACTTTTAAATATTTACTTATATATATATATATATATATATATATATAAGTTACTTATGCTTTAATTGATATAAACAAAAGTAGTTAAGTCTCATTCAAATACTTCTTTTTCTTAAAGACAATTACCCTTTTTAGAAACTTATCATTTTTTATAAAGAAAAAAGATAAAAATCTCTTCTTTAATTTGCTTTAATTGCTATTGAAATGAATTTATTCTCTTTTTTTCCTAACATGTATGAGTCATGTGTTAAGACCTTGAGACTCGAGCATTTGACATTGATGAGGTGGGACCTTGCACCAACCAAGGTCATGAGGTGTGCAGTGGGCAACACACAGGTGAAGGGCAAGGCAGGCGACATAACAACCAACAAAGGACACACAAGGCGACTTGTGAGGTTAGCATGGGGCACTGGTAGGCTGTTAAAGGTTAGTGTGAGCATGTCTTGTGCACATCCATATGGCTAACAGGGGCATGTTGGGTGGGCATGGCCCCAAGTAAGACATAAGCATGTTGGACACGAGCGCAAGGGATAGGTGTTAGCAAGCAGCAATGTACACATATGGAGCGAGTGACACAAGCGCACATGCATAGAAGACACAAGTAACACGACAGTGGTGTGCACGTGCATCAGACGCATGTTGTGCAGGTGAAAGACATGCATGTTTTGAAGAGTATCAGCAAACATGTACGCCATTTTTTATGTACGGACATGTGCCATACCATGAGGGTGGTGATTATGGAAGTTGGAGTATGTGGCATGTATTTTGTGAGATTGTTGGCCGTTGAAGCTCTCTAAGAATGTGCATGCACGACATGTGGCACTTTGTGAATAAATACTACAATTCAAAAAGGTAATTGTTTAACTAACTTGTGGACAAGATTATGTAGTTAAATAACCACCTGCATGATGGATAAGATAAAGTAATTATTGTAACCACTCATTCTTATCCTTTCACCCTTCCTCCATGTCTATATAAAGGAAACTCTTTGGAGTGTGTAGAGGGTCTTGAGTTGTTTAAGATATTTGTGCTTTTGAGTTCATAAAAGTTACAAGAGGATTTACCAACAATTGTACTTGTGTTTATCTCCATCGCCTTACTTCTTCCTTGCAATTGCGAGAGAGACTATACTAAGACTGTCTTAGGTTGCTCGAAGTAAAAAAAGTCTACGAGGGATTTTTAATTTTGTGACATCATGTATAGCACACATTTTACTCCGTAGTCATTTTTAAGAAATTTTAGAACTAAAAGAATACACTTGTGTGAAGTCAACCATTTGTAATTCAAACAATAACCAATAATATAATTTACAAGAATAAAATTGGGTATGAAGAAAACAAGAAGGTCCCAAAGCATAATAAAGGTTGGCCAAAGGCCCAAGAAAATGGATTCACAATGCAATGATCTCATCACCTTTTATTTGGTGCAATGGTCATCTTTTTCTACTTGTCCCCATTACCCAATGTCATCTTCTTTATGTCCCTTTTACAAAGGACCCAACTAATCTTTATGGTAATTTCTTTAGAAATTACAATGTATGGTTAATAAAAGAATATGTTTCTATTAGAAAAAATGTCTTTTGGTCTAAAATATTGCAAATATGCATGCACTTTAAAATGTCACACGACATGGTATTAAACATTTATAGATTTAGCTTTGCACATACGCTTATTTGAATTTTAGATATTGTAATTAAATCTTCAAAACCAAATCCTCTTCTAGAATAGGTTTAAACATCAAAGTTATTGTTGTGTAAAATTGCAAGACCGTCACAGGTCAAGTTTTAATATAGTGAGATAAAGTACAAGTGTCATCAACAGGATTGAGTTATTTAATTCAATTAATTACCAGAAATTTAACCATCCAATTTTATTGAGAGATAGAAATCAAATGATAATTAAAATTATTTAAAACTACAACTAGATAAATTTGAGACGATCAGGAGAAAGAATATCTTAGGAACTAGACTTCACCTATCAAGCTAACAAATTAATTGACAGAATGATAAATTGATGTATATCCATGCTATAAATCAAGAAGTCTAAATGACAACTGGCCCTATCAAGACAATTGAATCTCATGCACAATTATAAAACTAACATATCTATCTAACCTTTAATAAGCATGCATGACATTAAGAACACTTCCTTTAATGATTTCTAGTAGAACTCTAGTCACTTTCATGCTACAGTAACTACTAGTCATGCAATCAAAGTCAAATCTAAATTATTCTTTTTCAAGCATAAATTCAGATCAATCAAGACAAAATAAACTTTGATCAAAAGTTCATAAGCATTAGTAACACGATTTCCAGAATAGAAAGAAATATAAAGTTCAAATCATTCATATCAATACATTGTTTGTCCTAATGGCTCCATCTAGCCTTAAGAAAACAAATTTAGCTACTCATAGTCACTATAACCACTCCGTTCCCGTTGTAATTTCACGATCTCAAGCATTAAAACTCCTATTTGTGCTCCAAAGAATCTCCTCTCATGTCCCTCAAACTCAATTTTCAGAAATAGCTAAGTCTCTCCCAATTGGCCTCCTCTAAATTGCAGCTCAAACTTGATATTTATAAAAATCGGGATAGCATTGAGACACTGTGGACAACATCTCAATGTTGTACCCTAATGCGTAGATTACTAAAGGAAAATTGAGTAGCATTGAGACGCTAGGCGCAACGTCTCAACGCTACAGACGACAAAAACACGCGGGCGGTTCTCTTCAGCGTTGAGACGTTATAGACAACGTCTCAACGCTGTCCTCACAGCATGATTGGCTGCATCATGGCAGCATCTCAACGCCGTTGGACAGCGTCTCAACGTTGCCCCCTTGGATCTCCATGCTGCATTTTCTTCCTCATTCAAATGCTTAATTCCTGCAAAATACACAGATATGGTGTGAAAATATCCAGTAAAGCATCAAAAATAGCAATAGTTAAATTATAAAATTAGCTCACAAAAGTGTGCTATCAAATACCCTCAAACTTAACTAATTACTGACAATTCAAGTGAACCATTGATAAAACCGTCAGAAATTCCCAAGATTCACTTGAACTAGATGCAAGTCGTTAGAAATGATGACGATTCAATGAATGGTCGACAAAACTGTAGGAAATGTGTAACCTGATAATAACTTATAGAGTTTAACCAATACTACAGACATCACTACATATTGTCATCATAAATATTAGTTTTACTTTTAGGATTTTATTAAAATTTTATAAAGTTTTAAAGCATAAAAAATATTTTTAAAAAAATGTTGCACAAACGTTTTTTAAATGTAAATACAAAAAAAAAAAAAAAAAGGCAAGAAAGGAATCTTGAATTATTTTAAGGTTATAGGTTTAAGTATATTTAAGTCTCTCTATGAATACAATCTTTCATACCATGCAACTTGATTTTTCTCGCAATCAAATTAAAACTCCAAAGGTCAACACATGTGTCTTATGTGATGTGTGAGGTGAAGGGTACACAAGCACATGGTTAGTTCAACGTAAGTTCCTATTCTACCTATCCTCAATATTCTAGGATACGTTTAAATGAAGAAAATTTGTCTTATGTAACGACCCAACTTTTGAATTAAGACTGCCTAGGGACATTATTACATGCATGCAAAAGGGCTCTTGGAAAAAATGAAGAGACCGTAAGAGTTATCAAACCCCTAAATCATTATTAAAATTAATCATGAATAAAAGAATCTTTGAGTTTGGGATCTCAATATAATTAGTAAAATAATAAAATAACTGAAAGGCAAAACAAATAATCTAATTTGTAACCTGATAACTGAAAGAAATTTCAATAACTAAAAATGTTTAGACACAACTTAGACTGAGATTAATCTTGAGACTTAAATCAAGTTCTAGTCTAGCACTGTCACCATGGCATGGCTGGTAAGAAAGTCCTTGTTACTCACCTTGCCTGTTCATGTTACCATCTGAAAAAGAAAACATGTAGCACGGGTGAGCATTAAAATACTTAGTAAGTAACCACACTCATAGGGTTGGAGATGCAATCAAATGCATGGATCATGGCACTGAGAAAAACATGTAGACCCTAACTGATTAGCACATCGTGTCCTAGCTAAGTGAATAATTAACCTATTCCAAAAGCTATACCAACTCGTGTGGTGTCCATGTTGGGTTATATAAGTGCGACCCTCACTAAAGGATAGTTGGTGATCCATGGTGGTGCACGATCTCTCCCAACATAGTACCTCATGGATAACTGTACCTGAAACTGATATTCTATTATGTCGACTCGTGGTGGGATCTAAGTGGGTTAACTGTGAGACCGAACCCTAACAAAACATAATTGACGATCTGTTTAAGGTGAATGCCCTCCCCACAAGGTCCTTCACTAATGTACACTTATAATACAAAATCAAAGGCATCGAGAAAACTCTGATACCAAATGATGTACTCAACCCTACCACAAGTGGCTTTAGGCAACCCTTTTACGAACAAGGATCTCCTAAACACACACAGTAACACCTAGTACACACACAAAGAATCACTCAAGGGGAAGAAGAAATGACTAACTTTGATGGTCATGCTTTTAATAGAGAGAACTTGTTCTCGATCCAAAGTCAATTTGAAGATTTCTAAGGCGTGCAAGATCTAAAGCAAGAAAATGCATAAGGCATGCTCACGGTTTAAAGGCTTAAAGGCTCTTTCATTCATCTATGAAAAATCCAACCTTCCAAATGTACAAATTGTGGCTTTTAAATAGCGTTGGAAAGAAAAATCAACTAAAGGCAAAACACAAAGGATTGGTGTCTTAATGTAGCCTTGAAGCTCATTTCTCCACTCGTCCTCCTCCCTCGTGAAGCTTGTTACTCAAAATGTTGAAGTGGAGTTGGTTGACTCATGTGGTATGATGTGCCTTTCAACATTAGACGGAGAGAGAATATGAGAGTAGAAGAGAAGAGAGAAAAGCATGGATTGGAGAGTGGAAAGTGGAAGAGTGGAAGAGAAATTTAGTATTAGATTAAAAACTTAAGGTAGGGCTGGGATGGAAGTTAAGATGGGTTGGGGGAGAGGTAAAGTGGGTTGGAGGGATAGGTAATGTGAGCCTTAGGGGTATTTTTTTTTATTATTATTTAAAAAAAAACACATTTCAGTTTTGTTATTTCCATTTTGATTAAGCACTAAACCGAAAGCCAAACCGAAATTATCGATTTTTTAATATCACAACCGAAGGAACTAAAAATTTTCAGAAAACAAACCAAACCAGACTTAATTTTTACGATTTTTTGCACACCTTAATTATGGTTACCCCTGAAAGCAAGGAAAAGAAAAAAGATAAAAAGAAGAGTCTTGTCTTCACAAAACTTGATTCTCCATATAGAAAGTACACAATGTTGATTGTACGTGTACCATCTAACTAATTAGATTATGACTCAATTAAAATGTAATGTTTATGTGACATGACTTAAACAACTTGATACTAATTAACAATAAAGGACTAATGACTACTATTATAAATGTTATAAAGCACAGAAACATAACATATATAATAATATATCATGTCCTTAAATGGAAAATTGTATGACGCATTCAATAAGACTTTTTTACAAAATTTGTCATAAAAAATAAGTAAGAGCAACAAGAGAACAAAATCAACCTAAAATAGAACATGCAACTTGTAAAAATCACCAACATCATTTACAAGATTAATGAGTCATACTCACTACAAAAAGCTCACTTTAGACAGGAAAAAATCATTATGGTGTGTATTAATGCCAAAGATTCAATTTTACCTCAATTGTGATACTAACCAAGGGGCCTTCATCGAACTCTATTGGTGATGCAATCTTGAAGATGATGACAAGTTACCATTCTACCCTTGGACACATGTGATAACTAAGGTTATTTTAGATATGTTGCTTGTTAATGATTAAGCCTTAGTTTCTTTATTTTAAGGCCAAGTTTGGACCTTTAACATTATTCGAATTTAGTTAATTAGTATGTATTTTATTAGATTAAATTAGGGTTAGTATTTGTTGCTATCTAGGTTTATTGGTAAGCTATATAAGCTTATTATTAGGTTTGTTTGGAACAATTCAGTTATTAATGAATTTGGGTGCCTTTGAGCCATACTTTTCCAAGCTTGCTAGAAGCACTTGAAACTTTTTGTTTGAAATTCTTGATCTAGGTTGTAAACTGAAACATTCAAGTTGGATCTGATCAACCTTCTTGTTGGCTATTCAACATGAGTCCGAATTAGTATTATTTGATGTATTCAATTGTTACCAGTTTGTTATTAGTATTTAAATTTTTGTTGTAACTAAAACTATTACTTTTTATTAGGACTTTGTTGCTTTCTGTTCTGCTTATTTGGACTATGAGTTGACTATAAAAGGCCTCACTGTGTAATTTTGAAAAATATGAATGAATACATAATACTTTCACCATATTTTGTGAAAGTTGTCATGGTATAAGAGTAGTGAGTGATTCGTGTCAATCGATCCATTTTCCACCACATACCATGTGTTGATTGTTCTTGAATTCTCTTTTTTGTTGAATTTCTATTATGGTTTCCACTGCAACAATAGAGAATGATTGTGTATTTTCCTATCCTCTTTCTTTCTAATATTTGTAATCTAGTTTCAATTTGACTGGATTTTCAAATTTTGTTCACTGAAAATTCTAACTTATTGCAATCTTGAAGGTTGATAAGCTTTTTGGCTTCGTTGATGAAACCGTACTTTCTTCTGTCAACCGATAACTTTTACTTTGTCTTCTTCATTCGCTTCTCAACCTAATATTGCCAAGTGTCAATCATTAATGACTTTGATTAATGCAACTCTGTCTTTTGAGACTCTTGCTTATATCATCGATAACAAAACTTCTAAACATGTTTAGGAGGTACTCAACAAACATTATTCCTTAATTATGAACTAATATTGTTAATTTAACGTCTGATTCTTAGTCTATTGTTAAAAAACATGATGAATCTATCGATGTCTATGTAAAAAGAATTAAGGAGATTAAGGGTAAGCTAGCGAATGTGTCTATTTATGTTAACAATGAAGATTTTCTCATATATACTTTAAAGGAGGTCATACTCAGTACAACACATTCCGCACTTCAATGCAGACTCCTGTTTAACTAGTTTCTTTCAAGGAACTTCATGTTTTGATAACATTCAAAGAGTTTGCTCTTGAATAGCTTGCTAAGAAGGATGATTTGATGGCTCAACCAACTACTATGTTTTCTTTTTCTCAACAATCTCAATCACGCTCTCATAATCTTCACACTCCTTCACTTGGAAATGGTCATAGTCGTGGTAAAAATAATGGCAAATGATGTCTTTATCAATTTCTTAGGACCAAGGTGAAGGTCAAGGTCAATTTTTACCTAATTAGGCTTTGATGTTTGACCTACTTGTTAGATTTGTCAACGTCCAAGACATAATGCTTTTGATTGCTTCAATCAAATGAATTACCACTACCAAGGCGTCATCCACCTCCTCAACTTGCTGCCATGGTGGTTGCTCAGAACTCCTCTTACGTTCAATCTGTCAATTCTTCCATGACCAATTCTTATTGGTTGGCCGACTCAAGGTGTAATGCTCATATAACTGCCGATTTGGGCAATTTGTCCTTAGTATCTGAATACAACGGTGAGAAGTATATCTCTATTGGCAACGGACAACCACTTTAATCTTTCACACAGGTTGTGGTGCCTTCAAAACTTCCTTGTCCTCATTTTCTTTATCCAATCTCCTTTGTGTTATGAATATCTCTATCAAGCTCTTGTATGTTCATCAACTTTGTGTCAATAATAATTGCCTTGTTATTTTTTAATTCTTACCATTTTTGTATTCAAGACAAAGCTACGAGTCAGATCCTTTTTCAAGGTCCTAGTGTTGATGGCCTTTATCCCATCCAATCATCTACATTCGCAACTCTTCCACTGATCAGTAATTGTCCCAATGCTCATGCTAGAACCAAAAACTCTCACCCTATGGCAAAACCGGTTAGGTCATTGATGGGTTTCGAGATGCAGAGTAGTACCACAAGGATCGGGTTTAGGGTACTCCAAGTAGTAAAATGGAGGTACTCCAAGTATTGAATCCCAAAGGAACGGAGTAATAAAATTTCAATTTGAAAGTAAAGGCCTTCTCAAACTTTGTGACCATGGTAACCAAGAAAATAATTGAAGTGGTTGTTGTTTGTAAAATTAGAAAGGTTAAAATACTATTTTGGTCCCTATACTTTGAGCTTTGTTCTATTTTGGTCCCTATACTTTCAAATGTCTAATTTTAGTCCTTGTACTTTCAATAAAGCTTAAAATTGGTCTCTACTATTAGTTTATGGTTAATTTTTCTCAAAAAAAGTTGGTCTCTATTAGCTTTTCCTCTATAAATTTTGGATGTATGTTCACATGGCGTCTTTTCTTGTATTAAAATTATTATTATTATTTAACCAATTTTGATAAAAATTAACTTCAAACTTGTCATAGGAACCAATTTTAAGTTTTATTGAAAGTACAGGGACTAAAATTGGATATTTGAAAGTATAGGGACCAAAATGGAACAAAGCTCAAAGTACAGAGGCCAAAATAGTATTTTAACCAATTAGAAAATAAGCAATGGTAAGAAAACAGAACGGAAAACAATTGATGAAAATTGATTAAGAAAAAGATTCAAATCTGTTTCAGCCCTTGAGGAATTTGTGTCTTGTGCCCGCAACCAACTGTCTCAACTAAGCGAAGCTCAACAGGGATTGCTACCTATATGTGCCCATAACTTACCCTCTCAAATACATAACGGTTCAAGTAGAATGCAACATGTTTGCGCCTGCAACCTACCCTTTCGACACTTTATGCCATGAACCGAGTTCAACACCTATTTAGCCCTTGCTCAAATTTTATTAGGAGTCTAAGCAATTAAACACATGTCTATGGCTAATTAAAACTTAGATAACTTGGCATACAACTCTAATGGTTGATCAGTGTACACGCAAGCGCAGTGATCGAAGTAATAATAAAACAGCACAAGAGTACCATGTATCATATCCCACATAGATTGGTTTTTAATTCAATTAAGTACTGCGAATAATCTCACTTTATTTTATTTAGAGAACAGAAATAAAGCAGAAGGAGAATAAACATCTAATCCTAGAAAACAAGATAAATGGAAGGAGGTACCAATTAAGGGGAATTTAGGGAAACTGAGCACTCATAGGTTGCTTTTATGAGAATTTAACTCGCCATTTAATTCGACCTTGTCGATTTTATAGACCTAGAGGTAAACCAGTCGAACTACCTTGTCAGCCTCGTCTAAACACACTTAACTAATCGCTTACTTAAGTGTCCATAGCGTTAATTGATTAGCTAATTAGATTAAGTCTACTCATCTTAAGCCTCACCCTTCAATTGTTGTTCCTATGTCACTTAGACAATCTAGGGGCGTTAATTGGATTAAGTCTAACCTAAACATCCTCTATCGAGCTCAATTTAAGACTAAATCAGCTTATTAATGGCTAGTTAATAAGGAGCATTAAGCACAACCCAACTAAATGAAATTCAACAAGTAAATTTAATGGCAATAGTATCGATTACAATATAAAACCAAAACATAATCGTGCTCTAATCCCCTAAATACAAATTTAGCCCAACATTATCAAATTACACCACATTATCCTGTGTAATACAGCCAATAGATACATGAAAGGAGAGAAGAAAATTGATACGTAGACCGTCGACGCTGAAATCCTGACTTTTGCATTAAAATTTGTGCTCCTAAGCCTCAAGATCTACTCTCGAACATCTCCAATCCGTATCTACATGTCCCAAAAGGGTAGGAATCAATTTTGGGGGTCTAAAGAAACACCACTATTTCAAATAGAGCTCCTCTTCCCAGCGCCTTTCTAGCGTTGCAATGCCACAGGGTAGCGTTGCAACGCTAGCTCTCAGGTTTGCATAATGAATTTGGGTGCTGCAACACCCTTTCAAGCGTTTCAACAACGTCCTCCCATCAACTAGAACACCATCTCTTCTTCTCCTTAGCTTTTCTAAATGCTCTAAAATAGCTCCATGTTCAACATAATGCTCTAAAATTACAATTTCTACTTGGAATTGCTCGAATTCCTGAAATCAACAATTAATCAACGTAAAAGTTCACATTTATAGCATAAAACTAGCTAAATTAAGGCATATATGTAGCACTAAATTAGTGCTATAAATGGCCCTATAGTCTTTTCCCTATGCCTAGGGTCAAATGCAAAGTCTTATGTCTAGGATTCTTTTTCTTATATTGCTTTTATGAAAATTATTTTTTACCCAACCCTTTCAGTAATGGATTCAACATTATATTCTAACCTAAGTGACCAGTTTAGATTAATAATGAGATCTAAACTCAATAAAAGTAAATGGTGTTAAACGTTGAACAAGGTTGCTAATCACAAGGTGGGGCTTACTTCCTACTTTGAGTATCAACATTCTTGAATCCCCAAGAAGGAACTTAGCTCATATTAAAGTAAGGAACAAAACTTAATAAGTAACGAACATTAACGAAAACTAACTTCATATAGAAAATGGATGTGTCATACAAGAATTCAAAATAAAGAAAAGAGCAAAACAATAAAAAAAAATAATGCTAAAAAAAGAAACTAAAACTCCCTATGCTTGCTTTCTCTATGTAACTGGATTCAACCTCTTTCAAGATGAATCAAGTATTTACAATTATTTCTTTCGAACCAAGTGTTCGAATGAGACTAGGCAAAGCAGTAGAGATGAGCTCAGTGTGATGGCTTGGTTGAAATCTTCAATGAAAACTAGTAGAATTCTTGACTTTGTGTCTAAGATTTTGGAGGATTGAAGATGTGGTCTTGGGTGCAATAGTCACCTTTTATAGACCCTTTAGGTCTAGAGTTTTTGTTGAGATCAGTGTGTTGAGTTGTGGTAGACAATACATCCGTAATTTAAGGAGAATGATTGAGATTCGATTGGAGAATCTGTCAAATCTATAATTCACGTACTGTTTGTCGATTAGGTCCAATTGCGATCGGATCTTGATCGAAATCTTGGGCGCATTTTTAGCATGTTCCAACTTTTACCAATTCTATCCTCCATTCATATGCGGTTGCAATTCCGGTCGCAACTTGGAAAATTTACAACCTCTGCTCAAGAACATAAAAACTGATCAAATTCTTCAAAAATTTGATTCCTTTTTACACCTAATTACTTTCTTTTAACAACTCATTATTAAAAGCATAGGCTTAACTTGTTTTTACTTAAATTTGCTCCATCTGACATAATTTGCTACAATAAATACATATTTCAAAGTAATAAACTTAGTTTTTAGAGCAAAATAACCCTTATAAATGAGAGTTACCAGTCATCCACATCTTCAAGTCTTAAATCCTGTCTTTCGTTTACTCAACTTACCTTCATGTACATTTGATCCTTGTGTTTGTGAATTTTGTTTGTATAGAAAGATGCTCAGACTATCTTTTCCTAAGTCTCAAACTTTATTTTTGTATCCTTTACTGCTTCTTCGTAGTGATGTATGGGGCTCTTCCCCTAAAATAACAATTAAATGGTTTTCGTTACTATGTTTCGTTCATAGATGGTTTGTCAAAATATACTTGGGTATTTTTCATTGGCCAAAGTCTTATTTTTATGTTGTTTTTAAGCCTTTTAAACGTCTTATTTAGATTTTATTATCCTCTCGCATTAAAAAGCTTAAAATTGATGGGAGTGGGAAATTTGTTAACCATTATCTTGATTCTTTTCTTAGTCTCCATGACATTTTTCATTAAAAAAAAATCTTGTGCCTACACCCCTATGCAAAATGATGTCGTCGAGAGAAAGCATCATCTCATCACTGAGGTTGCTTAATGCTTAATGACTCAATATTCTCTTCCAATTCGTTTCTAGTCCTTTGCTTTTGCAACAATTATCTTCTTGATCAATCGTGTACCATCTGCTACTCTTCATAACAAATCTCCTTTTGAATGCCTTTATAATAAGTTGCCTGATTATATTCATCTTAAAACATTCAGTTGTGCACGTTACCCCCTACTCAAACCTTATAACTCCCACAAACTACAACCTAAGACCCAACAATGTGTTTTCCTTAGCTATATATCCTCTATAGTATAAAGGGCATTTCTGTTACAACATGAGCAATGAAAAAAATCTTTGTTTCTAGACATGTATTTTTTTTTATGAAAATACTTTTCCATTTGCCAAACTTTCTTCTTCTCCCTGATCCTTACCTTCCACTTCTACTTTATCATCCTTTTATCAGCCTCATCTTTCTCTTCTTCATTCTTCATCATTTTTATCTATGTCATCCGCATCCTGTGTTGAGAGTTTAACTACTTCATCTTTTGGTAACGTTGAAAATAAAAATTGATATGCCTAATATTGATGCTAGTACTGTTGCTAACTTGTCTCTATCTATAGAACAAAGTAACACAACTCCTTCTACTCCTGTAGTTACCATGTGATAACTCGTGAATAACAAGTTAATCTGACCTAAAAATGGCTTATTCTTATCCTGAAGTAAATAGATTAACATGGTTTTGAAACTTTTGCGCTATAATTTGTTCATTCCAAATACGACATCGCAAGATACTTCAATACTCAAATCCTTATTTGGTTTATCTATATTTTATATTTTTAAAGAGACTTTGTTGATTTTTTTGGTTGACTAATATAGAATCTAGAATTTTTGTGCATCGTAGATGACCTCACTTTGCGACGGTATATGGCCAGAGTAAGAGGAAAGAATTCTTTTCGGTTAGAGAGAATCGCCATGCACGTGAATGATAGCATTCATTTAGTGCTATCTTTTACTTATGATTTATGCTAGTTTTGTTATGATTTTAGGAGTTTTTATGCCTATTTCTTGTGATTTTATAGAAACCGAGCTTAAGAAGCAAAATTGAAGTCTTCGAGAGCATTTTGGTGGATATTGGAGCTAATTGGACCATTTTGGATATCCAAGAGGAGAAAAACTGGAGTTTTGGCAAAAGAGTCCGAGGGGAGAGCGCCTACACCCTTAAAATGGCGTTTCGACGCCACATTTAAAGTGTCAAACCTAAAAACAAGCATCGAGATGATGTCCTGTAGCATCGAGACGCTCAAAACGCACACAGCTGAGTTCTTCAGTATGTAGCATCTCGACGCTCCTTACAGCGTCTCAACGTTGGTGGGACGTGCAAGTGGAAAACACTATCGTTTGGGTGCAGCGTCTCGACACTGTTACGATAGAGGGTATTTATTCATCATTTCTTATTCGTCCAAAATGAGGCCAAATCGATAAGAAAGGCCCTACACTCAAGTCCATGCTATTTTAAGAGGTTTTGGGAGCATTTTGTAAGCGGATTGAAATGGAATTGAAGATTCAGAGCTCGAGGATCGAGGAGATCATGACGGAAACATACGATCGACCTTCCATTTGCATTTTCTTCCTTTTTCTTTCACTTTTAGCTAATGTATAGGCTTTAATATAGGGATTTTGGGGCTATAATGACTGTTTATGTATTGTTTAGTCCTTAAATTCTTGGGAACTTGATTTGTGAATATTGAATTTATGCTTAATTGTCGATTGGCATGGTTTAATTACTTGTTATTATGGATATTTATGACTTTTAACTTTGATTCATTATTGCATTTTAGGCTTAATGCTTTTAATTAGTGCTCGTTAATTAATTGAGGTAGAACTAGGTTGAGCTCGATGGAGGATGCTTAGTTAGCTTAATGCGCGATTAATTAGCTATCCGAGTGATAGCGGGATTAGATGTTAATTAGTTGTAGTTGGTGCTGAAGTTTAATTAATTGGACACTAGTTAATTGAGATGTTACTAAGTGGAAACTTGACGGAGAGAAGCTTAGGCAAGAACCGAATGCATGACTATTGGTTAATTACTTGAGTGATAGCAGGACTAATAATTAATCAATAGAGGTCCTTAATGAAGAGTCTTAATGCCTTGTGTTAATTAGCTAGTGCTAGGAATGTTGGGATTTATGCCCTAAAGCCTCGTAATTAATTAATTATTAATTATTAATAATAATTTTGATTATTTTATTTGCAATATAATATTATCCATTATATGAAAAATCTAAGGTTATTAGTGTAATCTTGAACAGTATGTGGTTGACATACGAGATGATTATGTTCAAGAAATAACCTAAAGGGCCATTATATATGGATAAGGTTGGGTGTCTTATCTTAGTAACACTATTGATATGGCCCACTCTGTAATAATTACAAATGATTAGATCCAAATCGTTCATGTGGAGACATGTGAGTGAGGGTATCTTATACAATGAGTTTGTATAAGACTGAATCACGAAAATATTTAATCTCTCTTTATAAATCTGTTAATTGAGAAGATTAATATTTTATCAAGATATGCGACTCGATGATAATCCTGAGTGAGTTATGAACTCATGATTGTGAGGGCTTGTCTTTTGATTTGCATGGGTGAGAGTGACTTTCGTAGCTGATTCAATAAGCCTACCATTTTGGGGACTTGACCAAATAGGGAGCTGGGAACATAATCTCATAAGATGAAGTTCACTCATTCTCATATAGGGCAAGTAGATGAGTAGTTCCTTTAAGTGCTGATTTCGAGACTTGAACAATGGGGCCCCACCCTCTCACTAGCCCAAGAGGGACTTAGTTTATGGTTGGATCATAAACAAGTTGCTTATTAGAGGATCAGTGGTACTTAAGGTGCAAGATGTAATTATAGGGGTAAAATGGGCTTTTGACCCTGCTGTAATTACGAACAACTCGTGAAGGATCAACTTGCATGTAATGATTATATCTATGGACACAAGTTGTCCTACAGTGCATAAGAGTGCAACTCTAGGTTTATAGTAGAGTGACCTATAGTTAATGAATGAAAATTAATTAATTAAAGAGTTTAATTAATTGATTTTGTATCATTGGAGCTTATAATCTGTAGGTCCATAAGGTCCCATTGCTAGCTCATAGTAACACTAAAAGATCAATTTAGTTGAAAGAAAAATTTGAAATGTTCAAATTAATATTTAATATATTAGATATATTAAATATAAAAGAGGAAAATATATTTATTGTATTTGATACATTAAATATTAAAATAATTAATGTATATTAAATACATTAAAGAAAAAAATATTTATATATTTGAATAAGATTCAAATAAATAAATATCGTTGGAGAATTGAAAAAATTTGAATAAGATTCAAATAGATTAAATATATGTTAGATATTAAAATAAATATTATTTAATTATGAGAAAGATTTACCCCAAGTCTTTATAAATAGGACCTTTGGGTTGAGTCATTATAGTACACATCTCCTCAATAGAGAATTAGAGAATTTTCTAGACCTCTTCCTCTCCAATCCCTTGTGGATTTTCTTTTAAGAGGCTCTCACAAGTCTTGGTCCTGTGTTCGAGTCATAGTAAGTAGGCTTTATAGAATTGGAGTTTCAACCTCATCGGAGTTGGAGAAAGAAGATTAAAGACCTGCCAGAAATATCTCCATAATATACAAAAATATTTATTGCTTAACCTTAGTTTTTGTTTAATTCTAAGTATAATAAAAAATGATCCAATGCTTCCGCTGCCGGATGAAGTGTTCATTCCTATCAAGGGACACTTAGGTTAATTAATTAATGCTTGAGAATTGGAGGGGACCAACAAGAGATTCCATGACCATAGGCTTCTAGACTTATAGTTCACTATCCATTTAGTCATAGTTGTCTGTTTAATTAGGAATTAATCCTAAACCTCAGCTTATCCCTTAGGTTTGTGTCTCATGTTTATTTTCCTACATTTATTTTCTGTTCTTAGTTAGTTTATCTTCCTTTATGCTTATGTTCTCTAAATAAAGTAAAGTGAGATTATTTGTGATACTTAATTGAATTAAAACCAATATCTATGGGTACGATACTTGGAAGGAATGTCGTTTTATTATTACTTCGATCACATGCGTTTACGTGTACACTGATCAGTGAACATAATATTTTCTATTATCATGACAAGACGATGGCAAATTATAAGAGGAGAAGTGTTCGTAAAATGCAATACCGCAAGTGTACGATGTCAAGTTTTAATATAGTGGTTAAGTGCAAGTATCGTCCACAGGAATGGTTTGTCTAGATTAATTGACTATTATAGTTACTAACACCCAATTTTATTTAGAGAATATTTATTTTAAGGAAAAGTGTCAAACAAAATAATTAAACGGGTTGAATTGCAAAGAGAGAAAACCTAGGGAATTGACTTCACCTACTAAACTAATGTTTTAGTTAATTAACTAAAAATTGATCATACAACATACTGAGCAAGAAGTTTAAAATACCAAAAGACTTTCTCAAGCCCAATTGGACCTCATGCGATTTTATAAGTCTAACATGTCTGTCTAAACTTTAATAAAATAACATGGAATTAAGCTACTTCCTATGATGCTTCTAAAAGAACCCTCCATTCTCATTCAAGGATTTACAGTTAGATATGCAATTAATTGTTCTAACCCTAATTAATTATTTCACAAGCAACAATTAAAGCCAATAAAACAAGTAAACTTTGGCCAAAAGAATACTAGCATTAAAAACATAAACGCATACAAGGTGTTGTAATATTAGTTCGAGAAATTAAACTAAACATCACGTTTAGTGGCTACATCAATCCCCTAGATATAAGTCTAGCCACTCATTACCACAAAACTAAAATCTAGTCTTAATTCAAAATCCATAACAAGAAACTACAACAAAAGGGGAAAGAAAAAAACTATAGTCATGCGTCAATGCTTGTTCCCAATGCACACCATGATCTCGAGCTTCCAACTCTCGTCCTCCACTCCTAAGAGTGTTCCTTGTCTCCCAAAATAGAGTAGAAATTGAGTTTAGGTTTAGGTCTCTCCAAAACAGCTTCCCCAAATCGATAGGCAAACTTTTCTATTTATAATCTTGGGATAACGTCGCAACATCGCAGCGTCTCAATGCTACGTACATGACGGGAATTGAAAAAATCAGGTAGTGTTGAGATGCTACACCACAGCATCTCAAGCTATGTACATGACAAGAATTGAACGCGTGTTTCTAGCGTTGCAACGCTAGAATACAGCGTTGCAACACTAATCATGCGGAATTATGGGGATGAGTTGCTGCAAATATAGTGTTGAGATACTATACATAGCGTCTCAACGCTATGCTCTCGAGTGTTCTTGCCCAATTCCTCCCTTTGCTTTTCATGGACTCAAAATTTACGTTCCATTAGCTCCATACTGGCCATGGTATCTCCAAATTCTTCAATTCCGCTTCAATTGCTCGATAACTGAAATTACAATAAATAACTCGTGAAAAACACCGAATAAGCTATAAAAACTAACAAAAGTAAAGCCTAGGAATAACACATTTTGTGTGCTATCAAGAAGAAAAAAGTATAAGAAGAAACGAGACCAGTCAAAAAAGGGAGGGGACTTCACCATTCTTACACACGATTAATGAAGGGAATAATCGAATTAAACCCACATCAGAAGTGATCTAATTGAAATGTGGGGGCTTTAAGAAAAGATTTTTAGTTTAAAAATAAAACTCCAGTCCAGTGCAAGTGCACACTGTTGATGCAAGTAATATAAAACTAGAGTATTCCAGAGTATCGATCCCACAGGGAACAAACACAAAAAAAAATTCAAAAGATAGCAAATATTGTTCTCAAATTGCAATTTCGGTAACCAAGGTTATAAAGATGTTGGGAGGTGTTTTTGGCAAAAGAAAATAAGTAAAAAATCAATAAGTATGAAAAAGGGAATTCAAGTGGCTTATGCCCCTTTGGAAAGAAATGTCGCCAAAAATGCAATTGCAATCGTAGTTAACACAAGAAAACTAAGTAAACCGAATTCAACTCCTATTCAATTTTTCTTCAAAATTTTTAGTAGGCTAAGTGATTAAACCTATATTTCTATGGCTAATCTAACTTAGGTAATTTCGCGCACAACTCTAACGATTTTGGAGTCTCGTCCTATGTCCAAGGTCGATGTTCAGGACTTATTTCTAAGTCTTTTCCTCCATTGCTTTTGTGACATCCGCTTTCTATTAACCCTTTTGATATTAAGTTCGAGCTTGACAAGCAATCACTAGTTGGCCGACTAGGTTTACCCAACGTTATTTCAACAAAAACAAACAAAGTCTTGAGTATTAACTAGATTGTTTGTACTTTTAAGCTTTACATCTTTCCTCTAGGACATTCACTAACTTGAATCCCTAAAGGGAAATTAGATCATTATGTAAGAATTGAAAAACAACAATGTAATTGCTATAAAACTCATAATTCACAACCGAATTAACGGGAATAAAATTTTAGAAAAATAAGGCAACCCAAGTTGAAATTTTATTAAGAAAAGACTTGAGTAAAACAACTCTAAGAACTCACAAATAGATTCAGTGAAAATTGCAAAAAGTAGTAGCAACATTTAAGAAAAATTCAAAAGATTATGGAAATAAAGTTCAATAGAACAACTTGTCTTTTCTGTGAATAAGATGGGAATCAATAAACCTCAATACAAACTAAAATCCAAAGAACTTACAAGAAGGATATGAAAACAACAACTGGAAATTTTAAAAAAAACTAAACAAAGCATAAGAACAACTCGTGTATTCCTTACTTTGATCGAACCAAATACACCTTCCTAGGCAATTGGATCTTCACCTCCTCTAACTTTCGTTGAGGAGGGATCAACCTCGGAGTTTCACAGAGCAAAAAACGAAGAACATTTGCTGGAATATGATAAAAAGCAATGAACTAAGGATTGTGGGTGAGAAGAAAAATTCAGCCCCTTTTTTGGTTAATTCTTCCTTCTTTTATAGGTATCGGGGGCTAGGGTTTCCATATTTGCTCTTCTACAACCTTGGGTCAACTTGTAGGCATGAAATCGGGCTGAAGAATCTCCCAAATCTTACAAAATCTCCATAAATCTCGCAATTTCCATGATTCCCGCAATTTTCCAGAAAATGCAATTGCATTTCCATTCTGGAATGCAATTGCATTTTTGTTCTTGTTCACCATCTTGTTTTCCCAAAGAAATGCAATTGCATTTCCAAAATGTAATGCAATTGCGTTTTTATACTTGCTCCAAACCTACACAAAAATATCAAATTAGTGTAATTTCCAACCTCTTTTCAACTTATTTCCTCTTTTGCATTACTCCAACGAGCTTTTATGAATTTAACTAAAAAACTCTATTTTTTGCTTACTCGTCATACAACAAAACACACAAAAATGACAACAATAGCCTAATTTAGGGTCAAATAATCCTCATAAATGAGAATTATTAGGAAGCGTTGAAATCGACTTTAATTTTATTTTAGAATTAAACAAAAAAAAACATTTTAGGCTAAGCAAAACATACATTTGAGGTAATATAAAGAATATTCAGGCGAGTCTTTACCTCCTCCACAAAGTCTTCTTTGTTATGACTCGAACAAATGACCAAAAAGGTTTGTGGGAACCTTCTTGAAAATAGAGACTGAGAATGAGAGGAGAATTTCAAGAATTCTTTTCTTGTGAAGAATGCACACAATGGCTCACTCCTAGGGTCCTATTTATAGTGGTCTAGGAAAAATAATTAAATAATATATTTTAATATCTAATATATTAAAATATATTTATCTAACTAGTTTGAATTTTATTCAAACATTTCCAAATTCTCCTACGACATCTATTTCAAATTTAATAAATATCTTTTCTTTAATGTATCTTAATACATTAATAATTTCTTTGATATTTAATGTATCATATACAATAAATATGTTCTCCCTCATTTAATATATCAAATATATTAAATTTTAATTTAAACATTTCAAAATTTTCTCTCAACGAAATTGATTTGTATTTGTTCATATGAGCTAGCAAGGAGACCTTATGGACCTACAAATTATAAGCTCCAATGATACAAAATTAACTCTATGTCACTACACTATAG
Organism: Trichosanthes truncata; assembly: GCA_033996785.1. Lineage (NCBI taxonomy): Eukaryota > Viridiplantae > Streptophyta > Magnoliopsida > Cucurbitales > Cucurbitaceae > Trichosanthes > Trichosanthes truncata. The sequence continues at coordinate 25,169,556 of JAWPNB010000004.1, read as the reverse complement.
ACCTAGAATTGCACTCTTATGCACTATATGACAAGTTATGTCCATGGATATAACCACTACATGAAAGTCGATCCTTCACGAGTTATTCATAATTACAGTTGGGTCAAAAATCCATTTTACCCCTATAATTATATATTGCACCTTAAGTACCATTGATCATCTAATGAACAATTTGTTTATAATCCAATCATAAACTAAGTCCCTCTCGAGCCAGTGAGAGGGTGGGGCCCCATTGTTCAAGTCCCGAAATCAACACTTAAGGGAACTACTCATCTACTTACCGTATATGGGAAGTTGTGAATTCCATCTTGTAAGATTATGTTCCAAGCTCCTTATTTGGTCAAGTCCAAAAAATGGTAGACTTATTGAATTGGCTACAAATTCAAAGCCACTCTCACCCCTAAAAATTAAAGAACAAGTCCTTACAGGTAGGAGTTCATAACTCATTCAGGATTAAGATCGAGTCGCATATGATAATCCTGATGAAATATTAATCTTCCAATTAATTGATTTATAAAGAGAAATTAAATATTTCGTGGTCCAATCTTATACAAACTCATTGTATAAGATACCCCAACTCACATGTCTCCACATGAACGATTTGAATCAAATAATTTGTATCTATTACAAAGTGGGTCGTATCAATAGTGTTACTAGGATAAGACACCGAACCTTATCCATATACTATGACCCTTTAGGTTATTTCTTGAACATGATCCTCTCGTATGTCAACCATATACTGTTCAAGATTACACTAATAACCTTAATGAATAATATTATATTACAAATAAAATAATCAAAGTTATTATTAATTATTAAATAAATTATTAATTACGAGGCTTTAGAGCATAAATCCTAACAATTAATTCCTATCATTTGAAAGAGTTCAATAGATCTTTTCTCGGTGAAGAGTAGAAACCAGTGTCGGAGCTACTAGAGACGACAAAAGAGAGAGCAAGACATTGTTCTTGGCTAATCGAGTGCCAGAGACGTTAAACAGAGTAAGGAGGACCTAAAAGCTGACTTTGCAGAAGCAGACGATGAAAGAAGGAAGAGAGAGACCAATTTCTGGAGATTTTCCTGCATACACAATTGGGACAACCTAGAATCTAGTGTAAGCAACATCTACATCTCTTCTCTCTTTATCTCATCATTTCATTGCAATAAGTATTCTCCTGCTATGTTTTGTGAACATTACCCAATGATGGGCTAATTATCCTTAGGCAAGGCTCAGAAAAAAGTAATATTTATAATTCAATTTTTATGTTAAAGTAATTTTTCAATCATTGATTTCTAAACTTATTTTTTAGTGTTTTCTTCTTCTCTAGTATTCTTTTCCATTTGGCCAATTCATTAGATTCATTAGCATATCTTAAGACTGAACGGGTAAAGGTGTGTCCAAATTACCAAGCAAAGCGAGGGAGAATAAACTTCTCTAGGTTGCTTTAGACATAAAGAAACCACTCGTGAGATAGAAAGAAGGGATCTGGATAAAATGTACTATAACAATTCTAGTATAGATATATATTTTGGGGTAGTTGTAGTCCTTGAGAAAGTAACTCAACAGAGTGTAACCATATCAAAAGCGCCCTGTCTTAGTTCAGAAGTCTTCTAGTGAGAAATTGCGTTGGCATAAAACGAGAATTACAATGTTAGTCGTGAGTCGAGCCCATCTTCCTTATTTGTGAACTTTTTATTTTTCCTTCTACGGTAAGAATTTTGTTGCCACTTACTACTTGATAGTTTTTAGCATTTATTTTATTTATTTCAAAAACATCCCATCATCATTGTTTGTTTTACTAGTTACGTCGGTAAGTTAAACAATAAAATTACTTATCAATTGAACAATTCCTGTGAAATCAATATTCAAATATTTCCTTGTATTACTTGTCAAAAGGCTAGCGTGCACTTGCACTAGTACTTTGTGTGACAATGTTATGTGTTTTCCATATTTCTTTTATTTGCACCCATCCTTTATTTTATTTTTCTTCACATTTTCATCTCATCACACAACATAATTGCTTAGCAATAGTTTGCAATCACATTAACAAACCTAACAATGCCATGATCACCCTATGCAAACTAAAGAAAAATCTGCCATTTGCAAGAAGAAAGTCTTTTTTGCTACTTCTACTTTTGATTCTCATGTTGAACCAACATGTTTTACCAAAGGAAATGTATTACTTGTTTGGAGGCAAGTTATGACTAAGGAATACATTACTTTAATTAATTAGGGCACTTGGATTTTTACTCCTTTACTTGAGAGTAAACATACAATTTGCTGCAAGTGGGTATATAGATTTTCTTTTTTTTTTTTTTTTAAAAAGACATGATGGTAATATTGCTCCCCCTAAGTCTAAGCTACTTGCCAAAGGGTATCATCTTGAGGAAGATATTGACTTTGTGAGGAAGTTTATATGCAACAACCTCAAGGCTTTAAGGTTACTCTTCTTCCAACCTTGTTTTTAAGCTTAAATAAATCTATGGATTGAAGCAAGCTCCTAGAGCATGGTTTGAGTGTTCTACATCACATCTTTTAACTCTGCTGTTTGTTTCTTCTAATGTTGATTCATCACTCTTCATTAGAAAAATTGGTTCTTTTGTTACCTATCTTTTATTGTGTGTGGACGATATCATATTAACTAGCAATCATCCATATTATGTTACTTCTCTAATTAATCAGTTGTGATTACAGTTTGACATGTCTGATGTTGGAAACTTGCATTATTTTCTGTGACTTGAGATTACTTGTTTATCTTCTAGTTACATGTTTCTCAAAAGAAATATGCTTTTGATGTTTTGTCTCACTTTGGGATGATTGGTGCTAAGCCATGTAAAACACCTATTTTGATTTCTTCTTCCAAAGCTGGTGGTAAGCCTTGCTCCCCTAATTATGCAAGAGCCTTTTCATGCTATGAGGGCTTTTTCATGATTTGACCTTCATAAGGTTGAACATTACACTTTCTGTCTGTCGGTTATCTCAATTTATGCACTCTCCTACTAACTTACATCTGATATATGTTAAGATAGTATTTTGCTACATCAATGAGACATTAGATCATGAAATTCTCTTTAAAAATAGCTTATCTAATCCCCTCTGTTTAAGAACCCATTTTGATTCATATCAAATTGGGAGTACTCATGATCAACAATCAACCATTGAGTTTGTTATCTTTTTGGTAAGAAATCCAATCTCTTGGGCAGTAAAGAAGCAAGCTCCTATCTCATGTAGCTCTACTGAGGCTAATTATAGAGCACTTGCAAGTAATGCTGTTGAATTCTTTTGGCTGCAAGAGTTGTTTTGACTTATGTATTTTTAGAGTTGCTTTGATGATAGCATGCATAACTGTGCTATTTATAAGCTTGATTTTACGATAGTTTTGCTATGATAGTGTGTGCTTTCATGTGTTTTTATGTATATTTCTCAAAAATCGAGCATTTGGAGCAAAACTGGAGAATTGAGAAGTATTTGGATGAATATGGAGCAAATTGGAGCTATAATTGAAGATCCAAGTGTTGAAGAGAAGGAAACAAGCTTGTGAACCCGAGAGTGTAGCGTTGTAACACCACTTCAGCAGCCACTCAGCCTTAGAGACCAGTAGACATAGGGTTGTAACGCTATATATAGGGTTGCAACTCTATACATAGGGTTGCAACACTATATATAGCGTTGCAACGTTACCCAGCAGATTTTTTTTTCCTTTTCTATAAAATTCGAAGGGACAACGTTGCAACGCTGCCCCTAGAGTTGCAAAGCTGTATTGACTCTATAAAAAGGAAGTTTTGCTATTCGAAAAGGAGAGCCGTTTTGAGAGACCAAAAACCTAAACTCGATGCAAGCACTGTTTAAGGACATAGAGGAGTGAAGGGAATAATCGAATTAAACCCACAGCGGAAGCATATGAATCGTCTTTGATTTATTTAAAATTACACTAAAATACAATGGTTAAGCAATAAATACCTTCCAAATATGGAGAATCTTCTGGCAGATCTTTATCTCTTCCACAAAGTCTTCCTAGCTATGACTCGAACACAGGACCAAGGTTTGTGGGAGCATCTTCAAAGAAAATCCATAAGGGATTAAAGAGGAAGAAGTCTAGAGAGAATTCTCTAATTCTCTCTATTGAGGAGATGTGTGTTATGAAGAAGCACAATGGCTCACCCCTATGATCCTATTTATAGTGGTCTAGGGAAAATAATTAAATAATATATTTTAAAATCTAATATATTAAAATATATTTATCTAACCAATTTGAATCTTATTCAAACCGTTTAAAATTCTCCTACGACATTTATTTCCTAATTTGAATCCAATTCAAGTTTAATAAATATCTTTTATTTAATGTATCTAATATACATTAATTATTTTAATATTTAATGTATCAAATACAATAAATATATTTTTCTCTTTTATTTAATATATCTAATATATTAAATATTAATTTGAAATGTTCAAATTAAATATTAATTTGAACATCTCAAATTAAATATTAATTTGAACATTTCAAATTTTTCTTTCAACTAAATTGATTTTTTAGTGTTATTATGAGCTAGCAATGGGACCTTATGGACCTACAGATTATAAGTTCCAATGATACAAAATTAATTAACTAAACTCTTTAATTAATTAATTTTCATTCATTAACTATAGGTCACTCCACTATAGACTTAGAGTTGCACTCTTATGCATTGTAGGACAAGTTGTGTCCATAGATATAATCATTACATGCAAGTCGATCCTTCACGAGTTGTTCGTAATTATAGCTTGGTCAAAAGTCCGTTTTACCCCTATAATTACATCTTGCATCTTAAGTACCAATGATTCTCTAATGAACAATATGTTTATAATCTAATCATAAACTAAGTCCCTCTCGAGCCAATGAGAGGGTGGGGCCCCATTGTTCAAGTCCCGAAATCAGCACTTAAGGGAACTACTCATCTACTTACCTTATATGGGAAGGAGTGAATTCCATCTTGTGAGATTATGTTCTCAGTTCCCTATTCGGTCAAGTCCCCAAAATGGTAGGCATATTGAATCGGCTACAAAAGTTACTCTCACCCATGAAAATCAAAGGACAAGCCCTCACAGGCAGGAGTTCATAACTCACTCAGGATTAAGATCGAGTCGCATATGATCATCCTGATGAAATATTAATCTTCTCAATTAACGAATTTATAAAGAGAGATTAAATATTTCGTGGTCCAGTCTCATACAAACTCATTGTATAAGATACCCCCACTCACATGTCTTCACATGCATGATTTGGACCAAATCATTTGTAACTATTACAAAGTGGGCCGAATCAATAGTGTTACCAGGATAAGGCACCCAACCTTATCCATGACCCTTTAGGTTATTTCTTGAACATGATCCTCTCATATGTCAACCACATACTGTTCAAGATTACACTAATAACCTTGGATTTTTCATATAATGGATAATATTATATTGCAAATAAAATAATCAAAATTACTTATCATTATTAAATAAATTATTAATTACGAGGCTTTAGGGCATAAATCCAAACAATCTCCCACTTGCACTAAAGCCGCGAGACATGTATCCTAGGACATACTCTATACCCAACATGTTCTCCCACTTTCCCTAGCAAAGATGAGACATGTCTCGTAATCCTAGACATTCTAGGTGACCCTCAAACACTTTAGTTTTGAGAGTCTCTTTATATAGATCCAAAGGATTGTAGTTAAAAGCCATCTTGATCACTACCATGATGCTTTCTCTCTCTCGATATGATTCCCTATACATTGGTGCTTTCTAATTTCCTTAATATTAGTCTTTGCACCCTTATTATCATAATAAAGAGGATAGACTAAATCATATCTGAAACACCTTTCAAATCTTTAAGGAACTATTATAGTCATACAAGCCCTTTTGTTGCTTCACAAGCAAAACAATTTAACTTGTATATCATACTCCACCACCTAGGTTAAAATTTATCTTTACATAGATTTCCTAAATCTTTGTAAGAACCAGTGTATCTTGTAAAGATCAAATCTTGAACTCAATACACAAAAATTTCTCATCATCCATAGATAATTTGAAAAAGTTTTTAATTTTCTACTCAATGGTCATACCATTCATTTAACTGATATATGTTAACCAATTGTATAATAAATGTTCAGTCTCATTTATGCATATCATATACTCTCAACATTTGAGGTGTCTTAAGATACACTTCCTTAGACATAAATATCAAATATTTGACAACAATTTTGTCAATATAAGATGTTTGAGACAAAGTTAACATTTTGTTCTTAAAATCTCCATTTTGGACATGTAAAATATACTGAGTCATTCCAAATCACTTATTTGGAATTTGTTACTTAATCAACTTTTTATGTTAGACATCTTACATCATTCATAATGGGTAAAAATATCACCAACATAAAACATGAGAAAAATCCATTAAGCAATTAATGATTTTCTTGTCTATACAAGCTTCATTAATATTTATCCAAAGTCATAGATTTTGATACTTTTATCAAACCTTATATTCACAGATTTAATGGTAAAATTCACTTCATAAATGAACATTTACTATTTTGCAAACTTTTTGGGTATAGAGTATGCCCTAGGATACATGTCTTGCCGACTTTAGTGCAAGTGGGAGATTGTTGGGAGATCTTTGGAGAGTCGAGGAGGAGACTCAAAGCTTGAGATCATGGACATCACGTCGGAGACGAGTGTTGGCACGCAACCTAAGTTTCCTCTCTATTTCTTTTACTTTTCTCTTGAATTTAGGAGTTTTTGTGGGCTGTACTTATGTTGTAACTATGTGTTTAGACCTTTGCATGATTGTAGTTGTTGAACATTTAGCTGATTTTTAGTTTAATTAGACGTCTTTTATGCATCTTGCTATATTGTCTTAACCTTTGGCCATGGTTTTGCATGTTTAACTAAATTTAGCTTGAGAGAGTAAGTTTAGTTATAGAACACTAGATGCATGACTAGATTTAATTTATTGCACGAGAGTGAGTAGATTAATTCTAGAAGCCTTAAGAGAATAACCTAATGCCATGTTTAGTAATGAAAATAGACCGAAAGGTTGATTTGTTGCTAGGCATGAGTTCAATTGAGCTCGAGAGAGGATATTGATTATTTAGAAATTCTTGGCTTAATATTGTTAGTATAAAATCAAGTTATTAATCAATTCAAGTTGGGCTTAAGGTAATCAATCATGCATGTTTCTCAAAATTGGACTCCAAAGCATGTACATAGTAGTTTAGATTTTATTTGTCTTTTTGATCACTTTAAAGTTTTGTTTCTCTAAATAAAATTGGGCATAACTAACTGTGGTACTTAATTAATCTAAGAACTCCAATCCCTGTAGATGACTTTGACCACTATTATTGCAAAATACTTAGAGGTCCGATTTTATAAATTTAATCTTGATAGGGCCTTCGACAAGCCCTCTATCAAAATTTGGCGCCGTTGTCGGGGATTGGCATATTTTAGTTTAATTAATATCGTGGTGAAAGTGTTTGATCTTAATTTAGAGCGTAAATAGTGTATATTTGTAGTTCCTTCTTTTTGCTTTCAATTAGAAGTTTATCTTTGTATTGTTTTTATCTTTTTTTTTTTTTGTTTTCTTTTGAGTCATGGTCCATTGTTTCTAGTTGTGTGATTATTTGGTGTTGCTTGAAAGCCTGCGATTAATTTTTGTTTTGTTTCATGGCTTCTAATATATTTGGGTAGCCCTTTAGGGAATCTGAGTCTGAAAAACCAACACCGTTTTCTAGTTCTATTAGTTATCCTTCTTTTGATCATGAGCATGTTAGTGGAGATTTTGTGTTTCATGGTTATCAAATGCCTAGTTATTATCATACCGAATCTATGAGTTATGAAAATCCCATGTATGGTAATGATGAATGCGTTTGGACCCATGAACCATATCCTAGTTTCTTTCAAGAAGCCCAATTAGGGGAAGAATCCTCCTTAGAGAAAAGGTTGAGAGAATTTATAGATGAGACTAGACTTAGGAGGTTATAGTTTGATGAGAAGTTGAAGAGTCTCTAGATCCCTAGGGAGGTTAGAGAAGTGAAACCCACTTCCATAGGATATCTAGTGAGCCACTTGATCACTGATTCACTGATAGCCTTTCAAGAGCATAATTCTTCCGATTTTACTGAATTTAGGCAATTAAGGGAGAGTTGTGTTGAGAATAGGGAGGAATTAGAAAGTTTAGATGCACACCAAGATCGAGTCAGTGAGGATGAGAGGGAGGATGAGCCTTTCTTAGTTGGGAGGTTCAGGAGGTAGAGTTTAAGGCTATAAGGCCTTTGTCTGTTTTATCTTCTGATTCATCTCTTATCATTGAGTGTTCTTCTTATTCTCACGAGTTCGTGTCTGAGTCTTTGTATTTTGATCTTTATCCTTTTATACTTTTCTCATTCAAAAATACCAAAAATATTTTTGCTTCAGGGTCTCACGAGAAGCTAGTGTTCTACTAGCTTTGGTTTGTTTTGTAGATTCCAGGAAGAGGGACCCGAAGAAATGGGAGAATTTCTATGTACCTTGAGAGACCACATGAGTCTAGTCTAGCTGAAGACGTTAAAGAAATCGCTTCTTGGGAGGCAACACAAGTTTTCTTTCTTTCATTTGCTTTTCTTGTTTGTTTTTCTTTCCTAGTATAGGTTATTTTGAAAAAGAGTGTCAAGTAAATCTCATTCCCATTTTACAGGACCTCAACCGCATTGAGACACCCCCTAGCCAATTCAAAGAATTCTCCTAGAACAGTCTCTCATTTTATCAGGCCAATATCGTTCGCTCACTTTATCTTTGTCCTTATTTATTTCATTGATTACATTACATTGAGGGCAATGTATTAAGTTTGGGGGTGGGCAGTACTGTGCAGTCCTCCTAATTCTGCAAACTCTGAGTAAATTTTTTTCGATCTTAAGCATGCTTGAATGATTGATAATACATGATGATTGATTAGGAAAACCTAGGAAGTAATCTAAGCGATTTTTTTTGCAATAGAATGACTTCTGAAGCATGTCCTGAATTGAGTACATCTGAATTTTATCTTTGACTTCCTTGCATCAAATGAGCACATAACTGACTTTCTATTGTGTTCAAACACTAGGATGCCTTTGTTAAGTCTAGAAGTTGTTGTCACCCCGATAGGCTTAAGAACTGATTGATAGTCAACTTACATGATAGATAGTGATTGAAACCTGTTGAAATAAGAAAATCTTTTATAGTTATTGATTTTTTTTGCATGTTTAATGATAACCAAAGCATGTTTTATTAATATGATGTGCTTAATGTGTCGGATCAAAGAGCTACCTCCATTGTGATCACTTAGGCCATCCATTGAGCGAGTGCTCTGGATAAGGGTCCCTATAGTGGAAGTGTGAAAGCTAGGGTCTCCATAAGAAGGAAAAAGATAAGTTTGGGGGTTAGTAACCCTTGTAAAATGAAAATGAAAAAAAAAATGCTTAAGTAGATTGCTCTCTATAGTGTGAGAAAGCTTGAAAATTGGAACTTAGGGCCAGTGTAGGGGGAAAACAAAGGAAAGTCTTGGTAAAAGTGTCTTAAGCTAGTAGAAACTAATAGAAAGGAAGTTAAACACACACACGCAAGGAATGATATAGATAGAATTTAAATTACTTAATGAATGATGTGTTATGGCTTTATTCTGTTGTTTTATGTCAATTAGATCACTGAGGCCTGAGTCATGATTCTTGTATTAAAATTTTGTAAAATTGTTATTTTTGTTTTGTTTTGCTCGAGGACTAGCAAAAATCTAAGTTTGGGGGTATTTGATAAAATGCATAAGTGTGCTATTTATAGGCTTGATTTTATGCTAGTTTTGCTATGATCGTGTGTGCTTTCATGTATTTTTATGTATATTTCTTAGAAATCGAGCATTTAGAGCAAAACTGGAGAATGGAGAAGTATTTGGATGAATATGGAGCAAATTGGAGCTATAATTGAAGATCCAAGTGTTGAAGAGAAGGAAACAAGCTTGTGAACCCGAGAGTATAGCTTTGCAATGCTATCTGTAGCGTTGCAACACCACTTCAATAACCAATAAGCCTTGGAGACCAGCAGACATAGGGTTGCAACGCTACCCAGCATATTTTTTTTTTCTTTTGTATAAAATTCAAAGGGACAGCGTTGCAACACTGCCCCTGGTGTTGCAACGCTGTCTCGACTCTATAAAAAGGAAGTTTTGCTATTCGAAAAGGGGAGCCGTTTTTAGAGACCAAAAACCATAAACTTGATTCAAGCACTGTCTAAGGACATAGAGGAGATCTTTGGAGAGTTGAGGAGGAGACTCAAAGCTCGAGATCGTGGACATCACGTTAGAGACGAGTGTTGGCACGCAACCTAAAATTTCTCTCTATTTCTTTTACTTTTCTCTTGAATTTAGGAGTTTTTGTGGGTTGTACTTATGTTGTAACTATGTGTTTAGACCATTGCTTGATTGTAGTTGTTGAACAGTTAGTTGATTTTTAGTTTAATTTATATATTGACGTCTTTTATGCATCTTGCTATATTGTCTTAACCTTTGGCCATGGTTTTGCATGTTTAACTAAATTTAGCTTGAGAGAGTGAGTTTAGTTGTAGAAAGTGTAGATGCATGACTAGATTTAATTTATTGCACGAGAGTGAGTAGATTAATTCTAGAAGCATTAAGAGAATAACATAATGTCATGTTTAGTAATGAAAATGGACCGAGAGGTTGATTTGTTGCTAGGCATGAGTTCAATTGAGCTCGAGAGAGGATATTGATTATTTAGAAATTCTTGGCTTAATATTGTTAGTATAAAAATCAAGCTATTAATCAATTCAAGTTGGGCTTAAGGTAATCAATCATGCATGTTTCTCAAAATTGGACTCCAAAGTATGTACATAGTAGTTTAGATTTTATTTGTCTTTTTGATCACTTTAAAGTTTTGTTTCTCTAAATAAAATTGGGCATAATTAACTGTGGTACTTAATTAATCTAAGAACTTTAATCCATGTGGATGACCCTGGCCACTATTATTGCAAAATACTTAGAGGTTCGGTTTTATAAATTTAATCTTGATAGGGCCTTTGACAAGCCCTCTATCATTTGACTTATGTATTTTTGGAACAAAGCCTCCTCATATTTTGTGTGTTAACGCCATTCAATTAGCCTGAAACCTGGTATTTCTTGGTCGAACTAGCATATTGAGGTGGATTTTCATTTTAAATGAGAGAGTCATACACAAGGATGTCAATCTTCAATATCTCTCTACTTCCTCTCAGCTTGCTGGCATCTTTACCAAAGCTTTAACAACTAATCACTTATGCTATCTACAATCCAAACTCATGCCCTTGTTGATGGTCTTTCATTTGAGGGAGGATATTATTTGATGTATTCTATTATTACCAAATCGTTATTATTATTTAAATTTTTGTTGGAACTAAAATTGTATATTAAGTCTTTGTTGTTTTCTATTAAGTCTTGGTTAAACAGTGAGTTGGCTATAAAAGGCCTCACTACGTAATTTTGAAAAGTATGAATGAATACAAAATACTTTCACCTTATTTTGTGAAAGTTGTCAATTAGAAGAATTTTTGTTGACAAGGAAATTCTTTAACATATTCGTTAGAATAAATAATTTCTCCTAAACTTTTTTATAAACTAATTAAAAATTAGATTGACCATTTAGATATTTTAAATATATAAGAAAACGTATGTTTTTAATAAAGTGAACTACTACAAAATCTTCCTTTCATATTCGATCACAAAAACAAATGCTCGGGCACCGCAAAAAATATGGTTAATTAAGAGAGGAAGGAGGAGTAAAGTTCCTCTAAATTCACACTTTTTATTTTTAAATCCAAAAAACAATAATGGACTCTTTCTCAAATAACCCATTTTTAAGATTGAAAAGTGATTTGAGTCTTTCATTCAAATACTTTATTTTTACTACAAAGTAGTCAAGTCCCACTTAAATACTTCATTTATAAAATAATAATAATATTATTATTAATATTAATAATAAGAAAGGGTAGTTTTTAAAGAAAAATTATTAATGTCATAATGGATTAAAAGAAAATTTTAAACTCATCAAATATTTTTTTCAAACATATGAAAAAGCTTCCTTTTTTTGTTTGTTTTGTTTTATTAAAGATAATTAACCGCTCTTAAAGGATGATTAGAGACTTATCTTAAATGACTTTATTCACTTTTTTACCCTACATGGATTTCTTTTGGGTCATGTATAGTGCACATGTTCACTCACTAATCATATTTTTCAGACAAATTTTTAAAATTAAGAGAATGCACTTTTAAAGTCAACCAGTAATGTACTAATTTTTAATTTAAACAATAGCCAATAATATAATTTACAATAATAAAATTGGGTATGAAGGAAACAACAAGGTCCCAAAGGACAATAAAAGTGGGCCAAGGCCAAAGAAAATAGATCCAAAATGCAACGGTCTCATCACCTTTTATTTGGTGTAATGGTCATGTTTTTCTATTTGTCTCCATTACCCAATGTCATCTTCTTTATGTCCCTCTCACAAAGCACCCAACCAATCTTTATGGTAATTTTTGTAGAAATTACAATATAGGGCTAAACAAGAATATGTTTCTACTGAAAAATGTCTTCCAATTTAAAATATTGCAAATATACTTGCATTTTTCAAATGTCATATGACCTGGTATTACAAATTTATACATTCTGCTTTGCACATAAGCTCAAAATATTTTTATTTTAGATATTGCAATTCAATCTTTAAAGCCAAATCTACTTTTTAAGTGGATTAAAACTCATTTTGAACTTTCAAACTTATCCTTTTTTGCCCCCAAAGAGTGAAAATTTTTGTTTTAATTCTTGAATTTTCAAAAAAAGTAATAATTGTTTTGGTCTTGTTATTATTTTGTTGTCAAATTTATAGTAAATAGATGATAGAAGTCACATGCTCAAAAGTGTGGCAAGCCTTTGCTTCTCGATACCTACCTTGGCATAATCTATGCAAGATAGTACCTACTTGTCATGTGTGTACTTGAGAATAGAAAGTGTTGGTCAAGATCTTATAATTATGTCCAAAACATTCTCACGTGGCTTGTGAGACCAAGTTAAGCAAGGAATGTGGAGAAAACTATATGGGCACATTTCATCCATCCACTCGATATAATAACTTATATTAGGGTTCAACCAACACCTTAGGCAACACTACATGCTTGTCATTGTACATATATTAGCTTAATACAACTTAAATCACATAGCCAAATCTAACTTAGGATAGCTCCATTAAGATGTGGGAGAATGCCCCTATCTCCTGATAGCCACCTTCACAAAACCATGTACCTGCCCATTGAGTGTGGACTTGAAAACAACTAATGTTAATCTAAGACCTTCTAATTATGTCTAAGCTACTTTGAGTCGAACATGAAGTTGAGACAAATTATATATGCATTAAAAACTCATTTGTCAACACTATAACTCAGACTAAATAAACACCTATAACGATGACTCGTTGTAACGCCCCGCATTAAAAAATTAGCTTATTTTGGAGTTGGTTAGTCTTAAATCTTTTCTCGTCCATTAATTATGGATTATTTGGACTTATCTATTTGTTGAATTTCTATAATTTTAAGAAAATAGATTTTTAATTAAATCTTCAATTCAAAGGTTTCAAGATTTAATTTTAGATAAGATGTTCCAAGTTCAAAAAGGAACTCAAATTCCCTTTTAATTAGATTTTCTCCAAATCTTTTAGGATCCTTATTTGGAGGTTTTGGGGAGTTTAAATTTAGGTTTTTGTTTAGTTAAAAGAAAAGGAAAAAAAAAAGAGAAAGCCCTAGAGTTCCTCTCTTCTCCTTCTCCCTCTCCTTATTGTGTGTAGCCGCCCCCACCTACCATTTTCGACTTCTTCCTCTTCTAGCCACGAACAGCAAGTCGCACCGCCTTCTCCTCTCTGTTCGTTCCCTTCTCCGGCGAGACCCATGATCAGCATCTCTCCCCCACGCGATACCCCTTCCATTTAGCCCGTTTCCAGCGCTCGACATCGAAGACTATGACCACATTCGAATTTGTAGTCAGTCCGCAAAGACTCACGTAAATAGCAGCATTCATCTAGCGATTTTGGTTCAAACCCCCCGCATTGTCACTTTTGTTTCGAAAAGGTTAGATTGACCCACTCTCCTTTGGATTTTAACCTTCAATACTCATACCTTAAACGTCTTTAACTAGCAATTTTAGGCACTATCAAGCTCTGGCCAGCCCTCATTCGAAGTTATTGGTGGTCAATTCTCAAATTCCAGCCATACCCACTCGATTTCGAATCTTGAACCATATCGATTTCAAGACCCACACTCCAATCGACCTTAAATTGGATTACTGCTAGGCGCTTTTGGCGAGTTGAACCCCTTCGGACACCAAATAACGGATATTCAAGGCCTTTTGGGTACTGATCGATAATTTTTAGCATACTTTAGTCCCTTTCAATTACAATTTAGGTGTTGTAATTAATGTTCTAATTTGTTGGAGTCTCTAGTTTTCAGTTTAGGGTTGATTCGAACACTCTCGAACACGAATCAGCAAGGCATTGAGTTTGTTTTTGTATGGTTAGCATCCCTTAAACTCATTCGAACTGAATTAGAGTATCTTAAATTAGTTTCTAATGCTTGGTACCCTCGTACTCGTAGTTACATGCCCATTTGGAGTCTTTTCAAATATTTTCCAGCAAGCATTTGAGTTTTTAGGTGTGGTTTGGTAAGCTTTAATGCCTCTTAAATCCTTTCAAACTCAAATAAAGTGTTTTAGTTTAGTCTCTAACCTTTGAAGAGACTTTATTTGTAGTTTTGGACTCATTCGAACACCTTTGGACATTGACCAACAAGGATTTAAGACCTTTGGTGGTGTTCAGTAGTTTGGTTGGGTTTTGGAGTGTTCTCTTTATCATTGAAGACTACTTCTAAGTAAGTATACATCTTTTTTATCATGTTCTAGTTTGTATGATGGTTTTTGAACTAAGCTTGTCTCTTGGTTTAGGAATCTCTTGGGATAAGTTTAGGAGTGCTTTAGGTAAGTAAAGTTTTACCTGATGAGTTTGTTTGACTGTGTGGAGCATGCCATGTGCTTTAATTTTATTATTTATATATCTATATCTATTCTATGTTTTTGTTCCTTTTGACGAGCATGCTTGGATGTTGACTTGTGAAGTTTGTGTTAGCATGTTGATCTATTGAACTTTAATTATGTGTTTAAGCATGTGTTGTCTGGCATGAGACATGGTCCAGTAGCATGCTTAGATAACATGCATCTGGTGAGGTTGTTGAAGGGAATAATCAAATTAAACCCACAGCGGAAGCATAGGAATCATCTTTGATTTATTTAGAATTAAACTAAAATACAAGGGTTAAGCAATAAATACCTTCCAAATATGGAGACTCTTCTGGCAGATCTTTATCTCTTCCACAAAGTCTTCCTGGCTATGACTCGAACACAGGACCAAGGCTTGTGGGAGCCACTTGAAAGAAAATCCACAAGGGATTGGAGAGGAAGAGGTCTATAGAGAATTCTCTAATTCTCTCTATTGAGGAGATGTGTGTTGTGAAGAATGACCAATGGCTCACCCCTAGGGTCCTATTTATAGTGGCCTAGGAAGATAATTAAATAATATATTTTAATATCTAATATATTAAAATATATTTATCTAACCAATTTGAATCTTATTCAAACTTTTTAAAATTCTCCTACGACATTTATTTCCTAATTTGAATCCAATTCAAATTTAATAAATAACTTTTCTTTATTGTATCTAATATACATTAACTCTAGGGTCACTCCACTATATACCTAAAGTTGCACTCTTATGCACTGTAGGACAAGTTGTGTCCATTGATATAATCACTACATGCAAGTTGATCCTTCACGAGTTGTTCGTAATTACAACGGGGTCAAAAGTCCGTTTTACCCCTATAATTACATCTTGCACCTTAAGTACCACGATCCTCTAATGAACAATTTATTTATAATCTAATTATAAACTAAGTCCCTCTCGAGCCAGTGAGAGGGTGGGGCCCCATTGTTCAAGTCTCGAAATCAACACTTAAGGGAACTACTCATCTACTTACCCTATATGGGAATGAGTGAATTCCATCATGTGAGATTATGTTCTCAACTCCCTATTTGGTCAAGTTCCCAAAATGGTAGGCATATTGAATCGGCTACAAAAACCACTCACCCATGCAAATCAAAGGACAAGCCCTCACAGGCAGGAGTTCATAACTCACTTAGGATTAAGATCGAGTCGCATATGATCATCCTGATGAAATATTAATCTTCTCAATTAACGGATTTATAAAGAGAGATTAAATATTTCGTGGTCCAGTCTTATACAAACTCATTGTATAAGATACCCTCACTCACATGTATCCACATGAATGATTTGAATCAAATCATTTGTAACTATTACAAAGTGGGCCGTATCAATAGTGTTACCAGGATAAGGCACCCAACCTTATCCATATACTATGACCCTTTAGGTTATTTCTTGAACATGATCCTCTCGTATGTCAACCACATACTATTCAAGATTACACTAATAACCTTGGATTTTTCATATAATGGATAATATTATATTGCAAATAAAATAATCAAAATTATAATTAATTATTAAATAAATTATTAATTACGAAGCTTTAGGGCATAAATCCCAACAGTTGTGAGGAGGTCAGCAGACCTTGGAGCTTGTTAAGGATTGTAGGGTGAATACCAATGTACCTCGGTACAAATGGTCGAGGGGTGGTATTGTCACCATTGGAATATGAGGAGCATCGAGGTCTTGGGTACAAATGGTCAAAGGTCGGTGTGATGAGTTTGAAAAGCATGTGTTAGGTGCCTGGGGAAAGGCCAATGCATTGTTAAGTCATCGGTGCACCTTGGGTACAAATGGTCAAGGGGCGATGCACAATTCGAGGTCTTGGTAACATTGGTCAAGGGTAGAACACAGAGCTCCGTAGAGAAGTGTTGAGGCCCTGATAATAGTGGTCAGGTGTCGGTGCTTCTCGAAGGGTCAGTCTTGGAGAGCCTTGGTGAGGGCTAAACATGAGTGTTGAGTAAAAATTGAGCGAGCATGGCATGACGCAAGAATTCATGCGTTAGTTGCACAGGAATTCATGTGTTAAGCAAGTTTTATGCATAGTTTACTTGCTTATGTATGAATAGCATGATGCTTGTGATATTACTTTGAATAAGCATGTTTGGGTGTGTGTGAACAACATGTTGTTTATTGTTTGATGTTTGGTGACTCACCAGGTGTGAGCTACTTATTGAGTACTTTTATACTGACTCCCCCTAACCAAAAGATTTTGTAGGTGATGAGGAGCTCTACAAACCTGGTGATGTAGACAAGGAGACACGTTGAGAAGACATCATTAGCGGCATGTGGTTTTAGTAGGAGTTTTCCTTGAAATGCATAGATAAGACTTTAGTTGTTTTTGAATAAATGCTATGTATAAGCTTTACTTTCCATTATTTATAGTTTCTTTCTTTGTTTTTTGAAGTGTAGGTAAGTTCTTTTGGTAGAATTTAGGTGTTGAAATAAAGGTTTTGGTTGCTAGAAACTTCCTTTGTTCCTACTAATTTATTTAAATTAAATATGTGATGATTTGATGTGAATCTGCTTATTCTGGGAGTTTGGGTATGCTGAACTGTAGCTAGGAAGTGTGGAGATTGTTTTAGTGACTATGGTTTATGGAAGTGTTGTTTTCTTGTCTATCAGATGTGAAAATTTTGGGTAGTGTCATAGTTACATCGTTATGCTGCTGAAATTTTTAGAGCATTCTGGTCGTAAGTTTAGTAACGTTCCCTAAGTTAGACTATAAATTAAAAGCATGTGATTTTGAATACAACAAAAGTGATTTTAACCATTTCAAAATAACTCCCAAACATGCCCTTAACAGATACTTTAGCACAACCTATGAAAGTACATGCCTATTACACATAATCCTCTCTCAACTTATACAAGATGCTTTGCATGACCTCAATTCCCATATCAGGCCCCTAAAAATCCTTGACTTTCAAGTAACTATCTTATATTAAAATTTTCATGGAAGTTCCAACCCTATTTTTTATATATATTAGACAATCTCCTCATACACAATAAGTAATCACAACCTCATTTAGATTAAGTATAGGAACCGTTTTCCAAAAAAAAAGTATAAGAACCTTCACAATCATTAAAGTATACTTTATGCAATAAGAAAATTCTAAGCATATGATTTAAGTGTCATTTAATAATGTTCAATACTTTTTTTTTGGCATTATGAAAGAAATGAGGTGTATTCCGTTAAGTCAAGGTATCACTTAGCTTGCTCAAAGAGGGGGGATATCTCAAGTTCTAATGGTGCTAGGATGGCTAGATGGTAGAAATTTCTTTGAAATTTTAACATTCCAAATAAAATCAAAGTGTTTATTTGGAGTCTTTTTCATGATTTTATCCCTACTACTGTCAATCCTAAGCTTAGAGGGATGGAGATGGAAGATGTGTGACCTCGGTATAAAAATGTCCTAGAAACTACTTATCATGCGATGTGGGGATGTAGGTTCTCGAAACACAGATGGAAAGAAACACCCTTCTTTCAGATTCATTGGCCAAAGAATTGGAAGCATATGGTAGATTTGCTATGGTGGTTTTATGAGGCCCTTACACATGAAAAGGTTGAGGAATTCATGGTTATGTGCCAGTGTGTGTGGAATACCAGAGGACTGAGGATATGACTCAAGAAGATTGGAATGGTTGTCTATCATACTTATCTCAATTCCAAGAATTTATCAAAAGGGGTGGAGGAAGAAGGAATCATATAAGAAGAGATTCTAATTCAAGATGGAAACCTCCCAATTTCCCAAATTTCAAGCTCAATATAGATGCAACAATATGACAAGAGTTAAAGAAGCTATGCTTACAGTGGAGAAACAGATTCAATAGGTCATGGAGGTGGACAGAATCGCCATAACACTTGAAATGGGGTTTAATCAACTGGAGATTGAAACAGATTCTGCTAGGGTTGTTCGACTATTGCAACAAAAAACTTTAGATCATTCAGAGTTGGGGAGAATCATTGATGAAATTAAGGTGTTATCTTACCAACTGCAACATTGTTCCTTCCTCTTGTGCAATAGTGCAGCAAACAAGGTTGCACATGAGCTTGCAAAATTGGCATCCTCGTTTCCAATTGAAGAAAAATGGATGGAAGAAATTCCAGAACCCGTTCGTGGAGTCTTTGATGCATATGTGGATTCAAGTGGGCCACTTTAATGGGGGGCTAGGGGGCTGGGCTTCTTTTAATGTTTTCTTGGGTTGAATACATAAATGACCCAATTAAATAACAGATTTTGATAAATGGCTAAAAACTTCTAAAATTTTAAATATGTCATTCATGATTTTTTAACATTTATAACTTTTTCTATATGACAGATTTTCCCTTCTAACAATACTCTCTCTAAAATCTAAAATTTGGAATACATAAAACAAAATAATAGTAAAAAAAGAGGAACTAACAAAATCTAAAATAACGTTCAAATCTTAAATTTAAAATAATCAATTACAGAATATTAAGACATTCAAATTTAAATTTGTCTTGCATGAAGAAAAATTGTAAATAAAGTAAAAAATGGTAAATGTACTAAATAAAACTTTGGAAATTGGGAAGAAATAGATATAATCCTAAAAGTTCATCACCAAACTTATAATTTACCCTAAATCAAATATGCTATAAAAAATCTAAATCTAAAATTCACTGATTCAAATAAAATCCATAGCCATAAAGGAATATATTCCTTTTAACTAGGAAGCTAAAAATGACAGCAAGCGTACTGGGCAAGGGACCAAGCTAGGAGGGAGACTAAAGAAAGAGAGCTTGACGAAAATGGAAATTTGAGTCTTCAATCTTCTAATTAAGTTGGAAATCTTTTGAAAACTATAAAGATTTAAAGATAAGAAAATAAGGTAAATATTCCAATTTGAATTAAAGAAAATATTTCAATTTGAATTAAAAAGAGGGAATTTGAACTAAAGAATGGAAAATATCTAAACAATCTTCCTTCTAATTAAGTTGAAAATCTTTTGAAAACTTTAAAGATTTAAAGATAAGAAAACAAGGTAAATATTCCAATTTGAATTAAAGAAGTAAACATTTCAATTTGAATTAAAAAGAGGGAATTTGAATTAAAGAAGGGTAAATATCTAAACAATCTTTTTACCTTATAAATATATATATAAAATAAAAACAAAAAGAGTAACCTAAAACAACTTAACATGAGCAAAGGGGATTCGTGAGATTTCGGCTTTACTTTTAGACTAGGAGTTTCAGCGTGGGCTTGGCTTCGATGACTTCAATTTTTAGAGTTTTCGGCGTGGGTTTGCTTATGACGTCGATTTCCAGCAAGGTCTGACTTCCAGGAGTTCTTCGATTTAGTCGATTCAATGGTTTTGTTGCGAACTCTCAGATTTACTGCGTGGATTTTTGACGTGCAGGATTCGGCATGGTTCCAGCATGCAGAATTCGTGTCTCTCTTCAACAGTGACGTCGTGGGTATTCTTTTCGGCGACAACATGGGTGATGGCAGCTCGGATCTCTGTCCCTTCTTTGTTTTTTGGCGACAACGTGGCGACTGTGGGCATTCTTTCCAACAACGGCGTGGAAAAACTAAGGTGTCTAATTGATAGCATGCAATTATGCTATCTTATTTTCTATTATTTTAGCTAGCTTTGCTATGATTTTGTGAGCTTTGATGCCTATTTGTGTATATTTTGTAGAAACTGAGCTTAGGGAGCAAAATCAAAGTGTTCGAGGGTATTTTAGTCATTATAGAGCTATTTCGGGCCATTTTGGAGAGCCAAGAAGAGAAGAGTTGAAGAATCAAGTTGTTGGGCCGAGAGGATGGAGTTGCAACACTAGAATTGACATGCAACGCCATAATTTGGCATTTGGACCTGAGAGCTAACGTTGCAACACTGCCTTGTGGCATTGCAATGCGAGAAACGTGCGGAGAAGTGTTGTTCCATCTGTACCGTTGCAAGGCTACCCCTACGCGCAGCATCAAAATGGTAGTGTTTTGGACAGCGTTAGCGTTACAACGTTGTCTCGATAGGCAGTATATTTTCATCGTTTCTTTTTCGTCAAAGAGAAGGCCAAACCGAGGGAAAACGTCCTATTCTCGATTCCACGCTACATCTGAAAGGTTTTGGGAGTGATTGTGAGTATATTAGAGCAGACTTGAAGATCTTGAGCACGAATTCTTGGGAGAACGCCTCAGGAATGTGAAATCGTCTATAGTTTGCAATTTCTTCTCTCTTTTTTCATTTGTAGTTAATTTAATGGCTGTAAATTAGGGATTTCTGAGTTGTATTGACTAGTTTTGTATTGTTAATCCTTAATTACTTGGGTTTAATTGTTGAATAATGTTTTATGCTTAATTGTTGGAAACTCAAATTAATTGCTTAATTAATAGTTGTTATTGCTTTTGTGATTCGGAATTCCTTTGTGCATTTAGAGTTTAATGCATTTAATAAGTGTTATGTGATTAATTGAATTAGTCTAAGTTAAGCTTGAAAAAGGAGACTTAGGTTTAAAAGAAGAGGCAATTTGTAACGACCCTATAAACTCAACACGCTACCTAAGAGTCATTACTAAGTCATGTCGCTATATTACCGAAAATTTCGGCAGCATAACGACGTAACTACCCGAAAACCAAAAATTTGACCCTTACTTGATAAGACATAGAAAAACACACTTCTAAGATTTTCAAACAACCTCCTAGCATCCAACAAACTTCTCAATATGATGCTAGGGTTCAAACAGCAGAAACCAAGTGAATTCAAACATAGAAAGCCAAATACACGTGCACGATTTACAAAGAAAGGTTAAAAGACTTTGAAACATCCTCCTAAACATTTAAAAACTTGACATGAGTTCTATGTACATCCAGAAACATAAAAGAAGCGGAATAGCAATCGCTCGGCTCCCATGACTAGAGTAGCTGATCTCCGGTCACGCGCTAGGGCCGATCTTAGCCTTTCCTGAAAACATTTTAAAAGGAAAAGGGTGAGTATTAACGAATAATACTCAGTAAGTAACTCATAGTTTCAAAATAAGAGTTTCACTCGCATGCAACATGTCATTTTGAATCATAAAACCATCGTAAACCATCGCTTTAGTAGGGGACCTAAAATTCGTTTTATAAACCATGTACTTTTCCTTGCGGCTCTCGTGAACGATTAAATTCTCCCGAGGGCCTCGTAAATAGTCCGAAGACATAATTTTCTATCGAATAGAGTCCTCCCCTAACTCTGAGAGTTGAGCTCGAAAGCTAACATACATCGTGGAGTCCGAAGACTCAGCCCGAAGGCTACCATCGTGGAGTCCGAAGACTCAAGCCCGTCGGCTACCATCGTGGAGCACTCTCGAACCCCGGGAGCATAGAGAATCCGAAGACTCGGTTTCCCTCATAACCCACATAAAACTTTTGGGAGAATTATCATCACGGCCTTACATAAATCTTTTCATGAGCACACAACACATGCATGAGGTCCCACTCGTTTTAGAACCTACTCATGAATGCATAAGTCAAGGCAATCGCATTTCAAAGACATACATATCATTTCCATTCTTTTTAACATGAAAACTCAAATAGAACTCATGGAACTAGTGTAAAAGGAATATACATGTAAAACACTTTCTTTCTTAAATACTTAACACGGAAACATAAACTTCAAAGTAAATATAGGGCTAGCTCTAGGTTTTGAAAACTTCTTTCGTTGTGAGATCCCTTACCTTAAATCTTTACTTACTAAAATACCCTTTCTCCACTAGTAATGAGTTTCTCGAGTCCCCACTCCAAGTACAATCCAAGGTCCTCGACAAATCACCCAACTCCAGCGAGCGGCGGCGCGTGGGCTTCACGGCGGCGGCGGGTGAGTCAACCTATCGGCGCGTGGAGGTTCGTTTTTGGTGTGTTGCAGCCCGATCTACAAGAATCCGAGGTCGTTTTGCTGAAAATGAATCAAACTCGAGCTCAAAACGCCAAACATCTCACGACGACGACGACGACGAGTGGCAGAAGGGGCGATTGGCGTGCGGTTGCAGGAGTTTCGAATAGATTGAACTCCACTAGCTGGCCGGCGAACGAAAAGGAAGAAGGAGAAGGATGGCCGGCGGTGGGTGGTGACTGTCGGACGAACACGAAGTGAAGAAGACGAAGATGGGCGTTCGGCCGAGGGAGAGAGAGAGAGAGAGGCTGCGCGAGAGAAGAAAAAAAAATTTAATAATTTTTTTTTAAAAAAAAAAAAAACTAATAATAATATAAAATCAAAAATATCTTCTCTATAAATGACCATAATACCCTTTCCTTTTCCAAAAATCACCAAATTACCCTCAAAGCAAATAAATTCTTAATAAAACTTTACCAAAACAACATTTTAAACTTACCCAAAACGTCTCGGGTGTTACATTCTTCCCCCCTTAAGAACTTTCGTCCCCGAAAGTTCCTAATCTTGGAATAGTTCAGGATACTTGGCTGGCATTTCGTCTTCACGCTCCCAAGTAGCCTCTTCCATCCGATGGTTCTGCCAGAGCACTTTAACCAAATTAATCTCTCGGTTACGAAGGGTCTTACAATCTCTTGCTAGAATTTGAGTCGGCCGTTCTTCATAACTCATATTTTCATTCAACTGTAATGGCTCGTAGACGCATAGGCTATAACCTTTCCACGTTGCATCAACACTGCTCCTAGCCCTTTCCTCGATGCATCAGTGAAAACTACAAATCCACCTGTTCCCTCAGGCACAGAAAGAACAGGGGCTAATACCAATCTCTGTTTAAGTGTCTGGAAACTTGCTTCACACTCGTCAGTCCAGACGAATGACTTGCTGTTGCGAGTTAGTTGAGTCAAAGGCGTAGCTATCTTAGAGAAATCCTGGATGAACCGTCTATAGTAACCTGCTAGACCCAAGAAACTCCTTACTTCAGTAACTGTAGTCGGACGAGGCCATAACGTTACAGCCTCTACTTTCGCTGGATCTACGGAAATCCCTGCCCTTGACACTACGTGTCCTAAGAAAGACACCTTTTTAAGCCAAAACTCGCACTTGGAGAATTTCGCGTACAACTGGTTCTCCTTCAAAGTCGTCAACACTTTTCTCAAATGCTCTTCATGTTCTTTCTCAGTTTTAGAGTATACAAGGACGTCATCAATGAATACAATCACGAAAGCATCTAGGAACTCCTTGAATACTCTATTCATCAAGTTCATAAAAACTGCAGGGGCGTTAGTCAGACCAAAAGACATCACCGTGAATTCAAAATGTCCATATCGTGATCTAAATGCCGTCTTAGGGATGTCTCTTTCTCTGACCCTCAACTGATGGTACCCTGACCTCAGATCAATCTTTGAAAACACCGACGCTCCCTGTAACTGATCAAAGAGGTCGTCGATACGAGGAAGAGGGTACTTATTCTTAATCGTAACTTTGTTCAACTCCCTGTAATCGATGCACAGTCGCATGGTTCCATCTTTCTTCTTTACAAACAAGACCGGTGCTCCCCAAGGAGACACGCTAGGTCGAATAAAACCTTTATCCAATAGGTCCTGCAGTTGCAACTTCAGCTCCTTCAATTCCGCTGGTGCCATTCTATAAGGAGCTTTAGAGATAGGAGCGGTTCCTGGTTCAAGTTCTATGGTGAAATCTATTTCTCTCACGGGAGGCAACCTTGAAAGATCTTCAGGAAACACATCTAGAAATTCATTCACTACAGGCACAGACGATGCGTGAACCTCAGTGTGTCTCACTTCCACAACGCTAGCTAAGATACCCCATGATCCCTTAAAAACTAGCTTTCTCGCTTTAAGAGCAGATATCACTCTTGGATTAATTCCAGTTCTAGTCCCCTTAAACTTATAACTGGCCTGTTTTGGTGGCGTGAACACCACTTCTTTACGAAAACAATCAATATTAGCATGGTTCAAAGCCAGCCAATCCATGCCTAGAATAACATCGAACCCTTCCATCTCGAGGACTATCAAATTCACATCCAGCTCGTGGTCGGAAACTATCATCTTACCATTCTTAATCCCCTCAGTAGCTAATAGACTCAACCCCATCGGAGTAGCAACAGACAAAGCAGAGGGTAATGGCTCAAGTTCTAACTCAGCTTGTCTCACTAAAGACGCAGAAATACAGGAATGTGTAGAACCTGAATCAAATAACACAAACGCAAGGTATCCCAAAACGAGAAGCGTACCTGTAACTGCAGCATCTGAGTTACCAGCCTCCCTGCTGGTACTAGCAAAAACTCTCCCTTGCTGAGGTGTGGGCCTATTAAGTCCTGCTCCACCCGAACCCGAAGACTGGCCTCTCCTGTCTGGGAAGGTAGGGCAATTTTCAGCTCTGTGTCCCTCCTTTTTACATCGAAAGCACAACCCAGACCGCATCAGGCACTGACCCCAATGAAACCTTCCACATTCAATACAACGAGGTTTCTCCCCAATGTTAGGTCCCGGCCTATTTACTTGCTGCCTCTGGCTAGAAGCGGCCTGCGACCTCATGGACGACTGTGAAGACTGTTGAGAACGCTGGGGATTCGAGTTTGCCTGACTCCATCTCCTCTTGTGACAAGAGGATGACTGACTCGGGTTTTGGGCCATAGGAAACTCACTCTGTTGGCCTGCAACAATAAACTCTGCTGTCCTTACCGCAGCAGCATAGTCGTGAAGTGCTACAGCCTGCACCACACCTTTAACCTGAGGATCCAAACCCATTACAAAACGATCCGCTTTCTTGGCCTCAGTATCTACCAGCTCGGGAGCAAAACGAGATAACCTTGTGAATTCCCTCTCGTAGACGTCCACTGGACGTCGATTCTGTTTAAGTTGTAGAAATTCTTCTTGTTTCTTGTATCGTGCAGTCGCAGGATAATATTTGTTCCAGAAAGCCTCTCTGAACATCGGCCACGTCACTACTCCCCCTCCTGTACCTATGGTCCTCTGAGCAGATTCCCACCATAGGTACGCATCATCCCTCAGCATAAATGTGGCGCAAGAAACTTTATATTCATTCGAGCAGCTCATCAACTAAAAAATGTTCTCCATAGAGGACAACCATAACTCCGCCACCGTAGGATCCCCAGAGGATCCGTCAAACGCCCTTGGATCATACTTTCTAAAGTCTTTCAAGTGACGGGCTTGTAATGAAGCTGGCGTAGAAACTTGACCCATCTGCGCTAACTGGGTCGTCACGGTCGCTTGTACTAAGTTCTGCATCGCCTCTAACATCAACGACGAAACCGTAGGATTTGCAGGCTCCATAACTGGATCAGGTTGATCCTGAGCAACAGGGGAATTTGCCCCAGAATTCACCTCCTGTTCCACTGGCATCTCAGGAGGTAAGTCATGTGTTCTACCAACACCACGTCCTCTACCCCGTCCTCTGCCTCTCCTTCTAGGCGGCATACTTAACAAACAAACACAAACAAGTTTAACCTCCACATCAAAAGGAATCACACTTTTCAACTTTTCCTAAACTTTCCTTAACTTAAAAATACATTTCACATATGAATCATTTCATAAAAAAAAAAATAACATGTTTCTCAACAAACGAATTAAAAGTTTACTTCAGAGGCGTACCTGCGCGATGACTGGAAATCACTACTTAGTCATGGAATACCTGATGCTTACGAAGTAAGCTAGTCTACAGAACCTATAACCTATTGCTCTGATACCAACTGTAACGACCCTATAAACTCAACACGCTACCTAAGAGTCATTACTAAGTCACGTCGCTATATTACCGAAAATTTCGGCAGCATAACGACGTAACTACGCGAAAACCAAAAATTTGACCCTTACTTGATAAGACATAGAAAAACACACTTCTAAGATTTTCAAACAACCTCCTAGCATCCAACAAACTTCTCAATATGATGCTAGGGTTCAAATAGCAGAAACCAAGTGAATTCAAACATAGAAAGCCAAATACACGTGCACGATTTACAAAGAAAGGTTAAAAGACTTTGAAACATCCTCCTAAACATTTAAAAACTTGACATGAGTTCTATGTACATCCAGAAACATAAAAGAAGCGGAATAGCAATCGCTCGGCTCCCATGACTAGAGTAGCTGATCTCCGGTCACGCGCTAGGGCCGATCTTAGCCTTTCCTGAAAACATTTTAAAAGGAAAATGGTGAGTATTAACGAATAATACTCAGTAAGTAACTCATAGTTTCAAAATAAGAGTTTCACTCGCATGCAACATGTCATTTTGAATCATAAAACCATCGTAAACCATCGCTTTAGTAGGGGACCTAAAATTCGTTTTATAAACCATGTACTTTTCCTTGCGGCTCTCGTGAACGATTAAATTCTCCCGAGGGCCTCGTAAATAGTCCGAAGACATAATTTTCCATCGAATAGAGTCCTCCCCTAACTCTGAGAGTTGAGCTCGAAAGCTAACATACATCGTGGAGTCCGAAGACTCAGCCCGAAGGCTACCATCGTGGAGTCCGAAGACTCAAGCCCGTCGGCTACCATCGTGGAGCACTCTCGAACCCCGGGAGCATAGAGAATCCGAAGACTCGGTTTCCCTCATAACCCACATAAAACTTTTGGGAGAATTATCGTCACGGCCTTACATAAATCTTTTCATGAGCACACAACACATGCATGAGGTCCCACTCGTTTTAGAACCTACTCATGAATGCATAAGTCAAGGCAATCGCATTTCAAAGACATACATATCATTTCCATTCTTTTTAACATGAAAACTCAAATAGAACTCATGGAACTAGTGTAAAAGGAATATACATGTAAAACACTTTCTTTCTTAAATACTTAACACGGAAACATAAACTTCAAAGTAAATATAGGGCTAGCTCTAGGTTTCGAAAACTTCTTTCGTTGTGAGATCCCTTACCTTAAATCTTTACTTACTAAAATACCCTTTCTCCACTAGTAATGAGCCTCTCGAGTCCCCACTCCAAGTACAATCCAAGGTCCTCGACAAATCACCCAACTCCGGCGAGCGGCGGCGCGTGGGCTTCACGGCGGCGGCGGGTGAGTCAACCTATCGGCGCGTGGAGGTTCGTTTTTGGTGTGTTGCAGTCCGATCTACAAGAATCCGAGGTCGTTTTGCTGAAAATCAATCAAACTCGAGCTCAAAACGCCAAACATCTCACGACGACGACGACGACGAGTGGCAGGAGGGGCGATTGGCGTGCTGTTGCAGGAGTTTCGAATAGATTGAACTCCACTAGCTGGCCGGCGAACGAAAAGGAAGAAGGAGAAGGATGGCCGGCGGTGGGTGGTGACTGCCGGACGAACACGAAGTGAAGAAGACGAAGATGGGCGTTCGGCCGAGGGAGAGAGAGAGAGAGAGAGAGAGAGAGAGAGAGAGGCTGCGCGAGAGAAGAAAACAAAATTTAATAAAAAAAAATTTTTTTTTTTTTTAAACTAATAATAATATAAAATCAAAAATATCTTCTCTATAAATGACCATAATACCCTTTCCTTTTCCAAAAATCACCAAATTAAACTTACCCAAAACGTCTCGGGTGTTACACAATTAATTAATTACCCTAGTGACAGCGAGATTAGTGGTTAATTAATGGCAGGAATTAAGAAGATTAATTCATAGAACGCTATTAATTGATTCGTTTGCTAGTGTAGGCTCAACATAGATAAGCTAGTTTAGAATCGAATGCATGACTGATGATTGCTTGGACATGACAGTGATAAGAGCAATTGTTAGAGGTCTGCAATGAAGGGTCATAATGCCTTGTATTAATTAGCTAGCGTTGAGGGACACCTAGGTTAGTTAATTAATGCTTGAGATTGGAGGAGACCGACAGTAGAGTCCATGCCTTTAGAGCTTCTAGACTTATGAGTTTATTGTCAAATTAACTGTGATTTTCTATTTAATTAGTAATTAATCTTATACCCAAGTTATCTCATAGGTTTGTGTCTCCCATTTATCTTGCTTTCTAGGATTAGTTGTTATTTTACCTATCTGCTCTTGCTTTCTGTTCTCTAAATAAAGTAACGTGAGATTATTCGCGGTACTTATTGAATTAAAAACCAATCCCAGTGGATACGATACTCGGTAGGAATACCGTTTTATTATTACTTCAACCACGTGCTCTTGCGTGTACACACCGATCACTAATTCGTATTTTTCTTAATATATTTTCTGATTTGTGTTTCTTAGATTCTCGAGAGAAAATTTTCGAACAAGATTTTGTAAATTTTTGGGATTGAAGAGAATTGGGTGGAAGGGTAAAGATATGTTTAGGGAACGGGTAAAAAATAGAATTAGGTGGAAGGGTAAAGATAGAACAAAAAAATAGACAAAATCACTTCAAAATCTAGCTAGTTTGGCCATATTAAAAATTGCTGAGGTGTTTGGCCATTTAAATATGGACAACTAGTGAAATTTCCCTATTTTTGTTATCTCAAAAAAAAAAAAAAAGAAGAGTAAAGTGTCATTCGATGTGCTAGGTAAAAAAGTTCGTCCCAAATATTTTGCTCATTCACAAATATGTCCATAATCTTTTTAAAATTTCAATTTCATTCTTCACACATACTTTTTTCAATCAAGTTTTTAATATTATAATTACAATGCATTAGATATCAAACAAAATATTAAAGTACATTTTATCAATTGAATTACCATATTTTTTTACTCGATGAAATAAATAATTTTACCCATAAAATTAAATACATACTCACTTCATATTACTCGATGGATCATAATGACTTACTAGTAATTGAAATACCATAATACTATACTAACAACTAATTATTTTATTATAAAAATACAATTTTTTAAATTCACACATTATTCATATTTTGATGTTTAGTGTAACTTGCATGTCTAATGGATGAATAAGTTTTCTTTTATGAAAAATTTAATAAATGACACCAAGCATTATACACTCATTAAATCTTTAACATTTTTTATTACAATTTTTCTATCAGTAAGTATCCTTTATTTGACAAACAGTCTCATTCATGTTGAAAAATTAGTGAAACTTTTATCACAATTGAACAACAGCTAGTGAAACTTTTATCACAATCGAACTTCTAATTTTATCGATATATTACTAATATTTCATCCTTGATCTTCATTTTATCGTTAACTACACAATTCAATCATCAATACTATTGTTTCAAACGAAACATCACATCACATCAATATATTATATTACTAAAAACATCTCATACAACTTGATCACCATCTTGCAACCCACCATCAATCTTCTAAGAAATCATTTAAAAAATATATAATCATAAGAAGGAAAATTACAATTCTTGGCCTCTTTCAAATTTTAGTTTTCAAAGAAGGACCCCACTTTAAAAACTTGTTATTTTGGACCCTTTGGTGATGTTTGTGATTTAAGAAAGAGAAAATATGTTAAGTGAAATGACTTTGGTGCCCTTCTACCATTAATTTTCCTTTCACCAACCTAACCAACCACCCAACCAACCATTTAATTTCTACCCACTAACATTAATTTTACCATAATATAGAAATCTAAAATCCATATTATCACACAAATTTTGTAAACACACAAATTAAAGTAAACTATAAGGACCCACCAATTTTAAACTCCACAAAAAGTCTCTTGGTTCAACCTACAACCTACTCATTTGGTGCCACAACATAAAGAACAAGTAAGTATATTATGTTACTTTTCCATTTATTTGCATTACATTTTAGTATTGGGCAAAAAAAAGCATAAAAATCGTATTAAAAAGTGGCTGAAAACTTTTTTTTTTAGAAATCCCAGTCGGGATTTAAAGATTTCCCAACCAAACTTGAATCCCAACTAGGATTTCATGAAGTTCAATAGGGAAGGTTTCTCAGTCTTTAATGCGGACCGGGACACCTTCTCAGTCCACAATCCCAACCGAGAAACAACAGTTTTTTTATTTTTCAATTTCCTTTGTATATTTTTCATTGTGTATTTGCTTATGCCTTTTTTTCTTCTGTCCTTATAGTCATGTCTCGTGTTTGGATGTGTTTCGGTGGTGTGTGGAATGATAGAGAAAAAGATTACGATGGTGGTGACGTTAGAAGGTTGGATGTAGATGTTAAAATAACGTTCGAGGAGTTCTTAGGTCGAGTATATGAAATAAGCAGTATAAAACCAAAAGAGTTCAACCTCATCATAAGGTGTTTACTTCAGTTGAGGTCCAAAGTGTTGGGCTTTATGTCCTAAAACTCGTGGTTTGTAAACTGAATGTATATTCTATTTTGCAATAAATATGTTATTGAGGTTTATTCAGTAAAAGGTGTTATTGAATAAAATGAATTGCATCCTTTTAAACCCAAATCCAACAAATTAAGAACCCTTGGCTATTGTATGTATACTTGAACTTCATGTGGAGACATGAATATAGATCAAGTTCGAGTAATAGCCAGAATGATCTATAGTATAGGGATAGGGCTGGGTACCTTATCCTGGGGACACTATGGACGCGGCCCACTTTGTATAGTACAAACGATGTGATCCTAAATTGTTCATGTGGAGACATATGAGTGAGGGCGTCCTATGCAATGAGTTTGCATAAGATCGGACCGCGAAATAGTCACTTAGACTTTTTAA
Source organism: Trichosanthes truncata (assembly GCA_033996785.1). Taxonomy (NCBI): domain Eukaryota; kingdom Viridiplantae; phylum Streptophyta; class Magnoliopsida; order Cucurbitales; family Cucurbitaceae; genus Trichosanthes; species Trichosanthes truncata. Next base: position 25,137,939 of record JAWPNB010000004.1, on the reverse strand, counting down.
CTCTGTTTACTGTCATAACTGACTATTTCATATGATGACCTAGGTAACTCGATCTTAATCTTGAGCACGCTATGAACTCCTGTTTATTCGGGATTATCCTTTGATTTGTATGGGTGAGAGTGGCTCGAGATTGCCGACTCAATAAGCCTCCCATTTTGGGGATAAGATCGGGTAGATAGCTGGGGACATAGTCCTGCGAGAAGGAATTCACTCCTACCCGTTTTAGGGTTTAGTAGAGAGGTTGTTCCTTTAAGTACTGACTCCGAGTCTTGAACAAGGGGCCCCACCCTCTCATTGGCTCGAAAGGGATTCGATTTGCTGGTTGGACCACAAACCAATTGTTCATTAGCATATCAGTGGGACTTGAGGAACAATAAGTAATTACAGGGGTAAAACAGTTTATTAGACCCAGCTGTAATTACGAACAACCTGTGAAGGGTCGACTTACTAATCATTGTTATATCAAGTGGACAGAAATATATCTACAGTGAAGAGAGTGCAGTCGTTGGGCTTTAGTGGAGTGTCCCGGCGGTTAACGAATGTTGATTAGCTTGGCTAAAGAGTTTGGCCGGTTATTCTCGTATCGTTGGAGCTCATGATCTGTAGGTCCATTAGGTCCTCCTTGCTAGCTTGGACTAAGCCTTGTAACAGTATGAGAGAAAAGAATTTGAATTGTTCGATTCGTTTTTTGGGAGTAAACGTTAATTATATGTGATATATTTAACGTATCCTAGTTTAATTATGAATTAAACTATGAGAAAGAGAGATGGACATGTTTAAAATGATTTAAATATGGGTTCGGTCTAATATATGAATAGGGATTCAAGTTCGAGAGGTCGGTTTTGAGATTAGGATTTGATCCGGTTATTTAATTAATATTTGATATTAAATTAAATAATTAAATTTATTAATTTATTAAATTGTTTAATTAATTAATTAGTTAATTAATTTTGTTTAAAATTAATTTAGAATTAATTTTAAATTACAAAATTTATTTTCAAAATGAAAAATGTTGAAATTTTTGGTGGTTTGATGACTAACATCTCTCAAACTCAAAATTCACCAAAATTGGACACCTCTTTGATGACTAACCTCTTTGCTTAAGTGTTGTCATGTTTAGCAAGCTGGATGAAGCTTGTTAATGCCTTTAATTAGCAATGAAACACAATAGGTTTGTAGGATTTTGAAAAATTGCTGCAGTTTTTTTTTACAGACCTTTGCCATTTCTCTCTAAAAATTCTCTCAAACTTAGATCCCACAATCCATTCCAAGGCCTGAGAATAGTAGGGAAGACACTAGAGGTGGTCCACGAAGTGTTCATGCTTAGAAATTTGCAACGGGTTTGGAGAATTTGAGCTTCAAAGGTGAGTTTTCGTATACTCTGTTTTTCAGTTTTTGAGCATGTTGTTTGTTTGATTAAATTGATGTAATTAGAGTGCTTAAAATCCAAAATTGCTTTTGCTTTTGTGATATTAACTCTTTCACAAAGCTTCTGCAAAAATGACGTAGACTTAAAAGTGTTTGGCCTATGGTTTTAGGCTGGAATGGTTTTGAGTTCCAAACCCAAAACCATGTTTCGTACAAGGTGTTCAAAACCTTGGTTTTGAAACACAACCCCATGGGTTACAACAGTGCAACCCCATGGGGTTAATGCCATGTTTTCCTCTGCCATTTATCATTTTCCATTTCCGGCGACCACTTCAACAATAACTCCTATGACAATTTCGGCGATCACCCGACGACTACGAACAACAACAACTCCGACAACCACATCGGCGACCCGACCACCGCTGACGATTACCTCCGACGACCACTACGATGAGAATCTATAGACCAATATGACAACCACCCCTGCGACTCGACCACCCCAACAACTCGACACCCCGATGATCCAACCACCCCAACGACCCAACGTATCCAAACTACCGCGAACGACCATCTGACAACCACTTTGATGACCCGACTACTTGTAACCATAGTTGAAGACCACCCCGAAAACCTGACCACCTAGCAACCACCGTCAACGACCACCTAGTAACCACTCCAATGATTCAACCACCTTGATGACTACTTCGACGATCACCCTGACGACCTGACAACCCAACCACCCAAAACCACCGTTAATGACCACCTTGTGACTACTTTAGTGACCACCATGGCAATCCAACTACCCTAATGACCACTCTAGCAACTGCTCAGCGACCCGACCACTCGAAAACCACTACCACAACCACCCAGCGACCATTCCGACAACCTGACCACCCTGATAACCACTCTAGTGACCCGACCACCTGACAACTACTGCCGACAACCACCCAACGATCACTCTGGCCACCTGACCATCGTGCAACCACCACTAGCGACCACCTCAACAACCCAACCACCCCATTAACCCGACCACTCCAACGATCACCCCAGCAACTCAATCGTAGTCAATTTTTTAAAATGTTAAAATAATACTAAAAATGGCTACTAAACAATTTTTTTAACCCATTATATTTGAAATAGGTTTCAAAATACAGTGCAAAATAGAGTTTCAAATATTTTAATTTCTAAAATAAAATTCAAATTTTATAACTCATTTATCCCTAAAATAGACTTCAAAATACAGTGCAAAATTTTGTTTAAATTCCATAATTTCTTAAATAGACCTCCAATATTTTAATTTTTAAAATAGAGTTCCAAAAATAGGTTTATGAATACTTTGTAAAATAGAGTTTTAAATTCCCTAATTTCTTAGATAGACTTCCAATTTTTTTTAATTTCTAAAATAGAGTTCCAAAAATAGGTTTTAGAATACTTTGTAAAATAGAGTTTTAGATTCCCTAATTTATTAAATAGACTTCCAAGTTTTTAATTTCTAAAATAGAGTTCCTAAAATAGTTTTCTGAATACTTTGTGAAATAGAGTATTAATTATTTAAAATATATGTCCTTACTAATGTTATTTAATTTTACATCATAATGAATGAAGTGAATGAGATATCATTATACTTGTACAGACTTCCAATTTTTTTTAATTTCTAAAATAGAGTTCCAAAAATAGGTTTTAGAATACTTTGTGAAATAGAGTTTTAGATTCCCTAATTTATTAAATAGACTTCCAAGTTTTTAATTTCTAAAATAGAGTTCCTAAAATAGTTTTCTGAATACTTTGTGAAATAGAGTATTAATTATTTAAAATATATGTCCTTACTAATGTTATTTAATTTTACATCATAATGAATGAAGTGAATGAGATATCATTATACTTGTACAAACTACACATTCATATTTAACTATTTTTGAAACAATTGGTTCAAATATTGATATGAAATTCAACAAACAATTATCAAGTAAAAAAAATGGATCTAACAAAAAGCCTAAAAGATTGTTTTTAAAAATTAAAAAAAAAACAACCTAAACCCAGCCTAACCCAACCCTACACCCCAAACATAGGTTTCAACAAACTAGCCAAACTCAACCCTACACCCCAAACACAGTAATCAGGAACCCCAGAGCTTCTAATTCCAGCAAGGGATTCCCAAGGTTCCTGATTCCAAACCAGCGCGCCAAACAGCCCCAAAAAGTTTTCTGACATGGGAAGAAGTATCTTCAATCCCCATCTATATATCCACTGTGTCGAAGTTTTTGACGTACCACGTCTTTCGGCCATATCCCATTCCATGTGCAATACCAAATGCTCCATATATAGGGCTTCAAAATTTTCCACATGCACCATTCACATCCATGGTCTTTCCACATAACATAGGGCATGAAATCTCATCCACAACTACATCCTTCCCATATAATGAATTTAAACATATTCCCTCGACACACATTGATATTCCCTTTACATCTCCATATATGGGAGTTCAAAATTCCCCACATCATCCATATACATCCACAACAACATTCTTCCCTTATAGTATAGGGCATGAAATCCCATTCACAACCACATCCTTTCCATATAATGAAAGGAAACATATTCCCTCGACACCCACAGACATTCCCTCTACATCTCCATATATGGGAGTTCAAAATTCCCCACATCATCCATATACATCCATAACAACATTCTTCCCTTATGATATAGGACATGAAATGCCATCTACATCCACATCCCCCCATGTGAAAAAAAGGCAAGAAATGTCATCTACATCTAAATCTCTCCCACATAATATAGGTGAATAAGTTGTTCCATCAACCTTCCCATATAATGAAGGGTCAAAAGTTCTTTCATCTACCTTTCCATATATGCCCCCCACATCCACATATATGCCTTTTAAATCTATGCTTGGGGATGATGTGGACTATGCTACGCAACATTACGATTTTCATGATTAGGAAGAATCCAACTTGGGGGATGATGAGGTTGGGGAGGAAGGAGATGAGGCAGGAGGAAATGATGAGGTAGAGGATACAGCACATGATTGGACAGATGAGAATGACTTGGAGGAGATAACTTATGATGTGGCAGAGGAAACGAATGACGATCAGCTGGAGGTGGCAGGACATCAGCCACCAACCTTTTGAATTCGAACCTACGCTCATTTATTAGCGCAAGTTCCCAAAGATTTGCACGATCACGAGTTAATTACTCATCACGAGTGTGTGATTGTGAATGTGAATATTCGATGTATACAACTATTGGGTGTTCAACTACCTAGATACTGTAATCTTCTAAATCTGATGATTCCTTTAATGTTACCCAATCAAAAAAATTGGGTGTTTTACCTTTTAAAAAACGAACTACATGATATTCCTTCTCTAGTGTAGTGTATAAGTTTTAGAAAACCCTACGTATCATTTGAATTGATTATTTGGAGATGGGGAAGAAGTGAGTCGGAGCATTTGAATTGTTGTTTTGTGTTTCTTTGTGCTCTAATTACTTTTGAATAATTTTCTCTTCATTATATGTTTTAGGTTTGATCGTGATTGGAAGAAGATTGAGGTTTTTGTTGTATCGAAAATTGTTATTCAGGTAATTTTTGGAAATTTGAACTTTATTACATGATTTAGAGTACAAAGTCTAATGCTAAATATGTGAAAATTTAAAGAGTATGAAATAAAATTTTCTAAATAAGTGATACCAAAAAACCCTAAATCCTAAGGCAGTATCTTTTATTTTGTAAAAAAAACAAGCTTCTTTATTGGGTCTTTCACGATCTATAACAAAATATTCGCGCTCCCGCTCATACTTATTTTTGTGCTCCCACTTATACTATTTTTTGCGCTACGCTATCGAACGTTATCGTGAGGATCACATTTTCGTTTGATCAATTGTGCTATCATATCACGCTTAATCCATCGTTTGCAATTAATCCACAATGCACGCAATCGCTAGAACCCTAATAAATCAGTACAAGGGCTTTTTTTCTTTTTTTGATTTAGGCACAGTTCACATCTCTTTAAGTAAAATGTATACACTTACTTGAAGCCATTTAATTGAAGCACATTCATTTAAGAGACAAATGAATGTAGTTACTATATGCATTCATTTACCTAAAAAATGTTTTATTGGCTCAAAGTTGCACAACATATTGACCCCTACAGAAATCTATCCTATCTTGCCTATACTCAAAAAACTTGACCTTGAATACACCACAATCCCCATTATCCACCTGTTGGGGGTACCTTGGACTTCCTAGTAATCTTCCATGGCTGTCGTGTAGTGATGGTCATTCCTTTGTGACGTCGCATTTTGCCAATAACTAGGGTAATATGGTGCAAACGATCTTCAGCTCTTGCTCCAACTCCGCGTCTGTACTCAGTGACATGAGAGAATCTGTCATGGTATTCTCACATGTTTGCAGGTCAGCGCATAACAACACCCAATGCGTCCTGAATATGTTGAATGGCATATACACGACGTCAACTGAGCTCCATGCAATTGTATGGTCTGAGTGTCTACCCATAGCGTAGGCAATGATGATTCTGAATCAACTCCAGTCGAACTCTTCGTTCGTCAGCCCATTGCACACGAAGTATTCGTATACGTCGGTTCATCTCAATAAGTCCTGTTCCATATAATTTGTTAGGGTTGATGGAAAAAGGGTTTCAAATTGAAGTGTGAAGACATGTACCGTAACGACTATATCTACAATTGATCGGTGGTTACACGCAAGTGCACACGATCGAAGTAATATAAAATGGTATATGAGTACCAAGTATCGAATCCCACAGGGAACGGAGTAACAAAAATATTGTAAAGAAAAGTGTAAGGAAAATTGCAACTTTGAAAACTAAATTGCAAAAATAATGTTGGGTTGGTGTGTTGGTAAAAAGAAAAATTGCAGAATCTAAAAATGACAATAATTGAAATAACAAAATTGCATAATTGAATTGTAGAATTTAGAAATGGCAATATTAGATAGTGAACTAAAATTTCAAAGGGAATTTAGATAAAGATGGGGCTCAAGAATGTCATTGCCCTAAGTTGTAATTGCAAGCCAAAATTGCAATTCCAACCTACTCCACACTTAATTGTAAACCAAAATTGCATCTCCTATTCACCTTGAATTTAGGTTTTTAGGAGGCTAAGTGAGTGACTTATATGTCTATAGTCCCTCTATCTTAGATCATTTGGCTCAACAATTTTATGGGTTTTCGAGTCCTTAATCCCTATGTCTAGGGTAAGGATTGGCTTATGTCTAAGCTCTTTTTCTCCATCACTTGTGTGAAATTCGCTTATCACTAACCCCGTCGGTATTAGATCTAAGCTTAAGTTGCTACCCTAGTTGATCAATCTAGGATCTCAACGGAAATTCATTCAACACAAGCAAACAATTGAGATGTAGGCTTGGTTTTTATTGAAATTTAGGCTACAATTACTTCTTAGGGAATTCACATCCTTGAACCCCCTAAGAAGTTTTAGCTCAAATTAAAGATAAAAATCTTAATTGAAGAAAAATTCATATTAGGAATTTTATAGTTGCTAATTAATACCAATTCTATCCTAAGTGTTATTAGAGCAATTATGTCAATGAACTTTCACAATTCTAGGCAAGTAGCTGAATAAAACCTCAAAAATTTCTCACTGTGAATAGAAAATAAAAGGCAACTTGGTATCAAATTTTGATTAAAACATCAACTTTATGAAGAAAACAAATGGCAAACAACAGTACACATGTACAGAAACAACAAAATCAAACCCTTGCAATTAACAATCCAAGTAACAAAAGTACATAAAAAAAAAAAACATAATTGAAATCTTGTAAAAACAGAATTAAATAAAAATCAGAAATGATCTACGCTACTTCGAATCTTTTCTCCATTCCAATCGACTTCATCTTTTCGCTATTTCTAGGAAACGATTAGTCTTAACAATCCAAGCTTCACTTGAATCGGATTAGAAAATTGAAGAAGAACATAATGAAAAACTTGCAGCAACTCTCGGTAACAGAGGAATGCAGAAAAACATAGCAGAAAAAAAAAAAAAAAAAAAAAAAAAAAAAAAAAAAAAAAAAAAAAAAAAAAAAAAAAAACCCCACGAAAATTGACTCAAAAACGTCTCCAAATCGAATTCGAATGATGAACAAAATGATACTACCAGCACTCTTGGTAATACAAGAAGAAAGTTCAAAAAAAAAAAAAGGCAGAAGCTGAAATTCGTGCAAAACAGAGAGCAAAAACAGAAAAAAAAAAAAAAGTTGCAGAAAAACAGAGGAAAAACCCACGAAATAAGCTCTCAAAACGCCTCCAAAACCAATTGTGTTGCTCCTCCTCTTCTTCCCCTTTTATAGGCATTCATTAGGGTTGAAGAATGCCCAAATTTCGTGCTTAAATTCCTCCAAATCGGGCTGTAATTGAAGATTTTCGGAATGGGTTTAATGCAGATTTTTTTTCCTTTTTTGAATCTTTTCTACTGCTCCAGATTGTAGAATCCGATTTTGCAATTTGATTTTGCAATTTTTACATTTCCTGCTCCATAAACAATTGCAGAATCACAAATTTGCAATTTGATTTTGCAATTTCCACAATTTCTGCAAACAAAATCAATTTACTTAGAATTCTATTCCAAATGCCATCACATTCGTTTCTTCCTTAAATTCAAGCAATCTTCCACTATTTTCAAATGATCTTAAGTCAAAACAAGAATATTTTAAGCAATTGAGAGTTAAATAAGCCTTAATTCTAAGGCTTATCAACAATGACAAACTTCCGACAATATAAGTGGGGGTGGATGTTTGTATTCGTCTGTACGAAGAGGAATAAGGCGTAAATGACCTACACAACATAGCAATTAAGTAGTTACTATATATACATATGCACAACATTTAAAAATGTGCCAGCTACGTACCTTGTCACTCATCCATTGGGATGAGGTTATCAAAGTTCGAAACATGTTTGTTTAGAGTTGCATAGACATTCGTCTGCATTTCTAGATCTGTGTTCGGGCCATCTAACCACTTCTGAAACTTACCATCCACACGTTTTGGTATGAGGCACATTGGGTCATACGCCTTCACCTTCCGCTGTTTGTCATTTGGCTTGGTGTCGGCCCATGGAGTACGCAACATATATCTAGGTCGTCTCGTCACATACGCTTCCCCCTACGAGGTGGATCTTTGCCATGTTGTGTGACCTCCTGAACCAAGTCTGCATCAGCATTTGTACGCTACATGGGCATAAAAATGAGAGAGCTAAGGAATTGAAATGATAATCGAATTAAGTTCAAAACTAGTTACCTCGATTTTTGATTGGATGAGCTTGATTGATCCAATGGTATTCAATGTTGATTGGGAACACAGAACCTGAACGTCAACCTATAAATTCAAAACTAGTTAACACGTTACTTTGCAAAACCATAGTAAAGGTAAACCAAGAAGTTGAATTACCAGCTCGGGCACTACGTCTGAATCCACTTCGGGTCCTACACGTACCAACTCATCCACCTTTTCCACATCTCCTACGAGAGTATCCCTCTTCCTCTCATCCTTAGGAGCGGGATGGTTGGCTCCATCAAGCCCTTCTGATGGACAGCCCTTTTTTGATGGACCATCATCTCTCGCATCGGGATCTTCTGCGGCGTTTTCTCCTTTGGGTGGGCCACCCTTGTAGGTTGGACCATCATCAAACCCAAAGTACTTCTTTGGGTCCACAAATTTCATCTGCCGACATTCAACATATTAATAACATATACTCTCTCAAACCACAACCAACATAACAGTAACACGTACCTTGGAAAGTCATCGCAGGAACCTCCTGATAGCCTTCGATATACTCTCCATGCGACTGTCCAGCTGGTCCACACGTCCATCAAGCTTTTTTAGCCACTTATGACATCTACATCTCTTCTTCGTCTTCTTCTTCTTCTTTTTCTTAGGCTGGTCTTCCTCTTCCTTAGTCTTTTTCTCAACCTCCTCTTCCTTCCCCTTATCCATCTCCGCCACCAATCCCAAATCCTTCTCTATCTCCATCTCATCCAATTTCTCTATTATGTCCACTTCTTCTAATCCCAACTTCGTCTTTATATCCATCTCATCCACTTTCTCCTTACCTTTATCCTTTTCAGAAGCAAATGTAGGTGATGCAGGTAAGGGCTCTAATTGTGTGGACCCCCTACTTCATCATTGTGTTGCAATGTAGATGGCACGGTAGACTCTAATTGTATGGACCTTGATAATTCTTATTTATGAGGATTATTTAACCCTAAACTAAGTTATTTTTGTCATTTTTGTATGCTTTATTGATTACCGAGCAAGCTAAAAATAGCATTTATAAGATATATTTATGCAAGCTTGTCGGAGTATGGAAAAAGAAGAATTAAGTTGAAAAGATACAAGAAAGTTGGCTAAAATTGTTGTTTTGTGCAGATTTGAAGAAATGAAGAAAATGCAAATGAAATGCAATTGCATTTCCTTGAGAAAGTAAGGTGGTGAACAAGAGGGAAAATGCAATTGCAATGCAATTGCATTTTCTAGACATATCAATTTATTGTGGAAATCACGAAAATGCTCTGAAACCCACGACGTTTGGCTCGATTCTGGAGACTTTTCAGCCCAAAAATGCTGATGAAAATGCAATTGCATTTCTAGAAAATTTTGGTAGAGCTGAAAAATAATGCAATAGAAATGCAATTAAAATGCAATTAAAATGCAATTGCATTTCTGGAATTTCTGGAAGTTGTGGGAATTTTCGGAAAACACCAAAATCCACGGGATTTGCTCGATTTTTGGAGAATTTTCAGCCTAATCTCATGCCCAAACATTGACCCATGATTGAAGAAGCACAAATATGGAAACCCTAGCCCTCAATGCCTATAAAAATGAGGAAAACGATCCAAAACGTGGCTGGATTTTTCTACTACTCGCCCACAGTCTGTACACACGTTTTTTTTGTCATTTACAACTGTTTTCTCTTCTGTTTCTGTTCATTGTTTAGTCTATAGTTAGTTTATGTTTTGATCTAAATGTTGTAAGTTGTTAAATTTTCGTTAAACATTGAATCTTTGAATTTCGTTCTTCCTTTTTTTTATGGGTTTTTCTACACTGTTTTTATCTCATTTTCTGCTGTTTTTTTTTTACTTTGCTACTGTTTTCTTCTTCTTCATTTTTAGAACCTTCAACGTTCAAAATCTCAACCCTTCCTCACGAAAGTGAAGGTTGTTATGAGCCAAAACCTCTTGAAAGAGAAGGAATTGAGTTCGATTGAGACATGAACCAAAAAAAAGGTTTAGTTTAGTTTTGGTATTTTTGTTTTCAAGTCTTTGGTTGAAGTTTCTGTTTTTCTTAGGTTTAGTTACTGCAATTTTTATTGTTAAAAATTGTTGCTTAAAGTTGTTGAATGTAATTGAGTATTAAATTGATTCAATAAAAGGTTCTTTCATTCAAATCTTTATTTTAATTTTAGTTGTTATTCCCTTCCCTTTACCAACTTTGTTATCGATTTTCAATATTCTAACTTGTTGATTTTCATTTATTCCATAATGAGCTAATTTCTCCTTAGGGATTCAAGTTAGTGAATGCCCTAGAGGAGATATGTGAAGCTCAAAAGCATATTCAATCTAGTTAATAATCGAGATTTTGTTTGCTTTTGTTGAATTAACGTGAGTAAACCTAGTCGGCCAACTAGTGATTTCTTGTTGAGCTTGAACTTAATATCGAAAGGGTTAAGGGAAAGCGGATGTCACAAAAGCAATGGAGGAAAAGACTTAGAAATAAGTCCTGAACATTGACCCTAGACATAGGGCGAGACTCCAAAACCACTAGAATTGTGCGCGAATTTATCTAAGTTAGATTAGCCATAGAAATATAGGTTTAATCACTTAGTCTCCTAAAGATTTTGGGAGCAAAATCGAATAGGAGTTGAATTCGGTTTACTTAGTTCTTGTGTATTAACTAAGATTGCAATTGCATTTTATTTCTTTCCAAAGGGGGCATAAGCAACTTGGAACCCATTCTTTTTAATTATTGACTTTTCACTTATTTTATTTAGCAAAAACAACCATTCAAGCATTTTTACCCCATTGGTTACTGCAATTGCAATTTGCAAAACAAATTTTGTTAAAACCCATTCCCTTGGGTACGACACTATGGAATACTCCAGTTTTTATTACTTCGATCACGTGCACTTGCGTGTAGTGATAAGCATAGCCATCAGACCCCCTGCTACATCAACTCTAGCAGGGGTATGACTCGGGGATGGTACACATGGTGGTTCGACCCTTCTGTTCATAAAGAGAACTTCTTCTTCAGAAGGGACAAGATCCACTATGATCGTAGCCTGTGCAAACAAAAAAAAACTCAATAAGTTACTAGAGAATTCATACGCATCCATTAAAATACTAAAATATGAATAAGAAACTGAACGTACGTCTCTTGAACAAATATCTCACTACTAAGCCATACGTATGAAGGTGAATGGGAGCATGAACATCTAAAAATGCGTGGGATGACCGTGTTGTTCAACCAAGTCGCAACACGTCTGGTTAATAATGAGACAATCTCATATGCCCATACCTGCATCAAAAAGTGATAAAACTTACAAACCGACAGGGAAAGGGATATTTCTTCTAAGTAAACATTGAAACTATTCAAACTTGCTAACTTGGAATGCATATAGAAACCCATAGAGATTGTACGTCTCTTGGTTCTTCACTCTCTCTTCGTAAGGCCTTTCATCGTCTTATCAAGTATAATCTTGCTCCAATCCTCGCTATAGAATGTCTCCCAATCTATCAATTACATCGAGTAGGCTAGTGTCTATTTGTTATTTTCTCTCCCTTCCCATCATGGTCAACTCAATGAAATAAAAAAGAGCCACGTTAACCGCATCCTCATCGTTCTGAAAGTCAAGGGTGGGGAATAACTTATCTAAATCCTCCCCCTTCATGCCTTGTTTACGCCGCAAGTACGTGTTCCTAAGTCTCAATGAAAATGCAGTCTTCCTCAAAGGTCTATTCCCATGTCTAAAGCTAGTAATAGGTCAAACTCTTCCTTGTCGAATGACACCTTCGTACCCAACAAGTCGAAACTCATTACACTTACCCTATCCTCATTAACTTCCATAAGAAGTATATAATGGATCAACTGGACATTAAACATTAGGGATGAGGCATCTACTAAAGGGCCAAAGTAAGTTTGCCTAAACATTGCTAATTGGGTTGAGGTGAGTGTACTCCTAATATTTTTATTGGTTCTACCTAAGTGAGAACAACAAGTTAATGATGCGGTAAAGTGATCATAGATTGGAATTTTGTGAATCATTTCCATCTTGCTTGACCTAGACCTATAGACAGATGACAAATAATTAATACACAATGGATATATAAAGCCTGCTCAAATGATGGGTGCAGAAAATCAAATTCTGCCAAATTTCCTGGCCAGAAATTCGAGTCAAACCGGGATTTCAGAGGCTAGTTTCTCGATTTTGAGAACGAGAATCTCGATCTTCTAACCAAAAAATTTGCCTCCAAAATCCCGGTCTAACTCAAATTTTTGGAAAATTCATGGTATGAATCCAAGTCGGGATTCATCGGCAAATTTCGTCCCCAACCCAGAATCGAATCAAAAATTTGTTTTTTTTTTTTTAAGCAAACACAACAAAACGCATAAAAAATGCATATAATGGAAGGAAAAAGTGAAAAATTCAATTAAAATACAATAAAGTTGAACTTGATGAAAAACCCATTACTAAAACCCTAACAAACCCTGTAAAAATCTAACTTTCCTCAAACCAACAATGTAAATGGGATGAATGCAACTTACTTGAGGTTGATTCGAGTTCAATAGTTGTAAATGGGATGAATGCAACTTACTTGAGGTTGATTCGAGTTCAATAGTTGTTCTACCGGTTGAAAAAGCTGAAATTTCTATTTGGAATAGATTTCAACCTTTTTTTTTTCAGCCACTGTGATCAAATACAGAAGAAAAAAATGCATGGGGTGAAGATGATCCACTGTGATCAAATGCAGGAGAAAAAATTGCAGAAGGTAAAGATGGTGAAGATGGTGAACTCTTGGAGGGAAGTGACAGTTGAGTTTCAAAAATGTGAGTTCAAAATTTCCTTTTGTCCCTTTTACAAAGAATGGGGGGTATAACTAACATTTCACACCTTGGGGTCAAAAAAACAAGCTTTTGAATAGGGGTCCTTTTTTGAAAACTAAAACTTTAAAGGGGTCAAAAATTGCAATATCCCTCGTAAGAAGGGAACATATTTTTTATGCAATAAATAAATATATATATTGTTGGCTATAAATGTGGTGGTTGACTCAAGGAAATTACTTGATACGTGGGAAATTTAATGTGCAACCAAGTGGTTGTTGGCTGAGCTCCCAACATGACTTTTTAAAACTTGAAGATTTTGTGTCAAGCTTTTTGCCTATAAACTAGCCTTGGTTAGATACACAAGTTGTCAACATTTTAATATTTGTTTATGATTTTGACCAATAAGTTTTTATTCTTAATTAGACCAATTAGAGTTTTTAGTTTCTTTAGTGATGGGAGGGAGTTGTTTGAGTCTTACTTTATTTTTTTAATTAAGTTTTTGAAAGTTAAAAATTTAATAACATTTTTATTATTTGAGTAATTAATTTCATTTTTAATTCTTCACTTTCAAAAGTTGAACTATACCCTAAACTTTTAATTATTGATACACAATGATTGAGAGAAGGAGATGCAGAGGAAGAGAGAGAAGAAAGAGGGATTTTAAAAGAAAAATGAAGTGGATTTTGGTGATGTGGATCACACTTGAAGCACTTAAATATTGATTACTATATAAGGCTCCAAGTAGACCTCATAGGTATGTCAAGCCTAACTTAGGCTTGGCAAACCCTCATCCCGAGCGGGACTTAAGAAGTCTAACCTACTCTAGGTCTAATAACTCTAAGTCCAACCCTCACCTAAATACCCGTTGATGTGACACACTGATTGTACGAACGATAGATGATTTGGTACAATGTCATGAAAAAAATATGCTAGTTGGATAATATTTGACAGAGTAATTAATCAAAATACATTTTAAATTTAATTTTTGACCCATTTTTCCTTATTTAATCCAACTAACATACTTCTTAGTGATCATTCATTAGTCCAATTAATATGCTACATTAAAATTTAAGCAATGGTGTATTTATTATAAAGTTAAATTACAAGTTTGGTCTTAAACTTTTATGTTTGTGTCTAATAAGTTTTTAAACTTTAAAAAGTATCTAATAGGTCTATAAATTTTCATTTTTGTCTTTAATAAGTCCTTAAACTTTAAAAATATCAAATAGGTTTCTGAAATTTCAATTTTGTATTTAGTAGATCCCTAGCATATTCGTTCTTAAAATTAACAAATTTATTAAATTACTAATGTGGATCTAATGGCCAAGTAAATTTATAGTTCTAATAATTGGATTAGGTTTAAAGAATTCAATAATTTAGACTAAGTTGTGAACACCCTTAAAATATTCATTGTGTAGGAATAGTTTGTTGAATTACAATTTAATACAGATATATCTTTATTTGGCTATATATTCTTAAGATAACAAAGGAAAAAAGGACAAACAAATCTTTCAATTAAATTATGTTGTGGCAATCAAGAAGTGTGATGACATTTAGAGGCTACTTCAATTTTTTTTTTCTTTTGCATTCAACAATTGTAGTGTGAGAGATCGAAAATTGACAACTTTATAGATATGGTAATTATAGGTACATATCTACCAAGCTATGTTCGGATTGACTAGACTACTTGCTTCAATCTCTTGAATTAATGTTGTAACTCTAAATTTACTTTGTAAGTTTTGATGATAATGTCTATTTATCAAATTTTAAAACATTTAATTACTTTTGTTTTTTTTTTTTTTAATTTTGGTTACGATTATAATAAGTGCATCATATTATGATATGAATTGTTAATGTAGCATACTAATAGGACTAAATAATGATTTGACATATAAATTTTAAAAATTTGCTAGTTGGATATTAAATAAGGGCGAATGGGTCAAAATTGTAGATTTAAAATGTATTTTGATCATTCACTCTATCAAATATTATAACGTGTCTTATTCTATCTAAATTCACATTTTTTTTATATCATGGCATGCCAAATTAGTACAATTAGTGTGTGATGTCAACTTTTAAGTAACAAAATTAATCGTAAAACTTGAAAATTCATGACGTAATTGAAACATTTGAAAGGTTGAGTTAAAAAAATAATTGTAAAATATAACTCAAACAACTCCCTCCCATCCGGAAAGAAAACTCAAGACTCTAATTAGTCTAATTAAGAATAAAAAGGTTTTTGTTTTTTTTTTTTTTTTTTTTTTGAAGAGTAAGAATAAAAAGTTGCCGGTCGAAATCAATAACAAATCTTCAAGTTTTACAAAGTCATGGTTGAGGAGCCGAGCCAACAACCACTTGATTGCACATCATACTTCCACTTACTTAGCAATTTCTTTGAGTCAAAGTCAAACACCAAAATATAGGGCAGATTCCGTTGGATAACCACTTGATTTTTTTCTTCATCATTTCTTTATAATAGTTTTCATCGTTCTATTCTCAGCTAAATTTCAAAAACAAAAACAAGTTTTTAAAGATTAAAGCCCATTTGATAACCGTTTGATTTTTAGTTTTTTATTTTTAAAAATTGTGCTTGTTTTCTCATCATTTCTCTACAATAGGTTTTATATTTCTTTAGAAAATATTTGAATTCTTAGCCAAATTCTTAAAAAAAAAAAAAAACACGTTTTTGAAAACTACTTTTTTTAGTTTTCAAATTTTGATTTGGTTTTTGAAAACTTATGTAAAAGTGGTGTAAGTAATATTTATAGACTTAATTTTCAAAAACTAAATAGTTATCAAATAGGAGCTTTTTTTTTTTTTTTTTTTTGTTCCCAAAACTTGGCTTTTATTTTGAAAACATATGTAAAAAGTAGATAACAAAACAAAGAAACTCATGGGTAGAAGTGATGTCTATAAGCTTGGGCCTAAAGTCTCATTTGAAAACTATTTGATTTTTTGTTTTTAGTTTTTGAAAATTATGTTTGTTTTCTCTTAATTTCCTTACAATGGTTTTCATCTTCCTTAAGGAAACATTTGAAATCTTAGCCAAAATTTAAAAACAAAAACAAGTTTTCAAAAACTATTTTTTTAGGCCCCGTTTGATAACTTTTTGGTTTTTGGTTTTTGAAAATTTAGCCTATAAATACTACTTCCACATATGAGTTTCCATGTTTTCTTATCTACTTTTTCCATATGTTTTCAAAAACCAAGTCAAGTTTTGAAAACTAAAAAAGTAGTTTTCATTGGAGTTTGGCTAGAAACTCAAATGTTTCCTTAAGAAAGGTATAAACTATTGTAGAGAAAATGAAGACTATCGTAGAGAAATTGTTAGCAAACAAATACAATTTCAAAAACTAAAAACCAAATGATTATCAAACGAGACTTTAATTTTTAAAAACTTGTTTTTGTTTTTGGCATTTGACAAAGAATTCAAATGTTTTCTTAAGAAATATGAAAACCATTGTAGAGAAATGAAGAGAAAATGCATAATTTTCAAAATTTAAATGGTTACCAAACGGGTCTTAATTTTCAAATTTTGGTTTGAATTTTGAAAAATTTGTAAGAAGATAGAGAACAAAACAAAGAAACCCATAAACAAAAAGAAAAAAAGTCAAACAATTATCAAACATGACCTAAATTTTATACTTGTGTCTAATATATCTTTGAATATTAAAAAGTCTCTAAACTTCTAATTTTGAATTTCATAGGTTTCTAATTTGAAACTATCAAATAGGCCCTTGAACTTTCAATTTTATCTCAACCCAGTTGTTGAACCAAGAAAAAGAAACAAGAGATTGAAGTAGCCTATGAACTCCCTTTTAACTTTTTGATCACCACAACACAAATTCAATCGAAAGATTACATTGTCCTTTTTCACCTTTGTTAACTTAATAATATAAAGCCAAGGAAAGATATACACCAATATTAAATTGTAATTCAACAAACTATTATCTAAACAATGAGGGGGGTTCACAACTTAATTATAATTTTTTTTTAAACCTAATCCAATTGTAAGAACTGTGAATTAATAGCTCATTAGATCCAAATTGGTAATTCAATATCTGTTTTTATATTATGAACATTATTCTCTATAGTCTTAAGAAATCATGTTCTAAAAATGATTGAAACAATGAAAATTTTGAATAAAATTAGCAAATGAATGTATGTAGGAAAATTTAAAATATATTTTTTAATTTGTTTGAAAAAACCAAGGATTGAGCTTCGTACAATCAAATCTTTAAAAATTTTGACATTTTAGTCGATCGTAACCAATTAAACTATGTTCATGTTGGTATTCAATCTCTTAAAACTTTTGAAATTGATGTAATTAAATCCTTAAATACTGCAAAATGCACAAGTCACCTCTAAAATATTTGTCTTTTTTCCAATTGAACCCTCGAACTATAGAATTATTACAATCAAACCCAAATTTTTTACCTGAAATTTTCTTTTCTAAAATCAAGATGGAAGCTCAACATCAATCTAAACACCAAATTTTGTAATGATTGGTATATTATAGTTTAAAATTTAATTGAGTTAAAAATTTTGGATTAGATTGTAATAATTATTTTATACTTTGAGAGTCCAATTGTAATAATTCTTATAGTTTAAAGGTGGTTGGTGCATTTTGCAATATTTAAGAGCTGAAATTTTCTTAAGTTTAGGACAGTTTTGATCAAATAAAAAATTCGGGTGTGTAATTGTAGCAATTCCTATAGTTTTTTTTTTTTAGTATAACAAATGTGGGGTATAGTGTGTAATTGTAACAATCCACCAATAGTTTTTGCAATTTTTTCTTTAATTAATAATAAATTCAAAAAAAAAAATTGGAGAACCATTGAATTAACCAAACTCATACCATTTTAATTTATTTGAATTCAACCTGGCGCAAACAAACTTTTAACCGTGAATTCAACAAAAAAAAAATTTTTAAAAATGACACCTATATGAGTTATTTTCAAATTGGTTCTTTCCAATTCAAGATAACTTCAAAGACATTGACTATTTGGGTGTTGAAATTTCTAATATTTATGTTTGGGTATGCTTAGAAATGAGAAAGAGTTCATCTTGTTTATTTAAAATTCTAATATTTAAGATACGAGAGATGGGAGAAGTTTTAGAGATTGAAAAATGGAAGAAGAGAGTAAGATGATATTGAAAGAAAAAAAAGAAAAAAAAAAGGAAAAATAGAGAAGTGTTAGGCCATAGATTGAAACAAATTAGGAGAGAGAAAATAAAATAGAGAGGCAATGAGGTGTAGATAAACGATTTTCGTTCATATACTAATGGTAATGACATTTTTTAACTTTTTTTTTAAGGTTAAGGGTATAAATGCAATTTTTGAAAGTTCATGAGTATTTTCGAAATAATGTACTAACGATTTCTGTCCATATATTAATGGTAATTGTATTTTTGAAATTTTTTTGAAAGTTTAAGAGTATTAATGAACTTTTTTTGAAAGTTTAAGAGCATTAATGAATCTTTTGAAAGTTTGGGGGTATTTTTGAAACAAAATACTAACGGTTTCCATCCAAAACTAACGGTAAGAGTATCTTTTAACTTTTTTTGAAAGTTTAAGGATATTAATGAGACTTTTAAAAGTTCATGGGTAAATTTTTGAAATAAAGTACAAAATTTAGGGACATTTTCTATAATTTAGCCTATTTTTTTTATAGTTTAGCCAATTTTTTAATACCCAAATTTCAATCATTGGTGAATGTACACTTTTTTATTACTTCTTTTTTTTTAAAAAAAAAAATTGTCTCTATTATACAAAATAGTTCTTCCAGTAGAAGCAAAAAAAAGTCCCCCATTCTTCCTACCCCAAAGCTTTATGTAAGACCAGTCACAACAGCACATAAAATTGGAAGAAAAAAAGGTTTCATATTTAGGTATAAATTTGGTCAGACTGGCATTTTTCTAAGAGCTTTGGGCCTGAAACAGTGGCTTTAGGAATCAACCAATCAATTCCACAGTCCACAATTCAAAAAATGATTAAAGAAAGCAAAAAAACAGAGAGAGAGATTCTAGTTACCCAACAAATTAGCCCCTTCTTTTTCCAAAGAGGTCCTCCTCCTTCTCTTCTTTTCTTAAACTGCCCCCACACCCCACCACCAAAAAAGTTACTTCTTTTTAAAAATAAAAATAAAAATTAATAACAACAAATATACATTGCATGCTTTTAGACCTCATTTAGTCATGAAATTTGACCTACATGTAATTTAATCTAATTTGTTAAATTATAATTGAGTCTTTTGAAAGTTTTAGGGGTTGTTTGGGGCATGAGTTATAATAGTCTGTGGAATACTTTGCACTCCAAACACAGACTATTATAATCAAGACTAAATAACTCTACATCCTAAACACAGATTATATAATTCCATAGGCTATTATAACGTATAGATTATTATAACTCAGACTATTATAACTCACTCAGCGCCCCAAACAGTCCTTTAGAGTTCTATGTCTCTAAGTTTCTAAAAATTTAAAAAGTGTCTTATAAACTTCTAAATTCTAAATTTGTGATGTTGTGTCTAATAATATGTAAACTTTAAAAAGTGTCTAATAAATATCTGGACTTTCAATATTTTTGTATTTAATAAATTAATCAACTTTAATTTTGTGTCTAAGAAATTGGCTAAATTAAGAAATATCCCTGAACTTTCAAAAGTTTCATTAATACCCTTAAACTTTCAAAAAAAGTTCAAAAATACTCTTACCATTAGTATATGGATAGAAATCATTAGTACCTCGTTTTAAAATACCCTTGAACTTTCAAAAGTTGTATTAATACCCTTAACCTTTAAAAAAAAGTTTAAAAAAATGCTCTTACCGTTGTTAGTATATGGACGAAAAATATTTATCTACACCTTATTACCTTCCTCTTCTATTCCTTCGCTCTCTTGATTTGCTTCAATCTATGGCCTAACACTTCTCAATTTTTCTGTTTTTTTTCTTTTCTTTTTCAATGCCCTCTTTACTCTCTTCTTCTATTTTTCAGTCTCTAAAAATATCTCATTCAATCAAGGTATATAGACTATAGCAAGAAGAAAGGAGAATAATGAAATCACCAAGAGACCTTAGGACTTAAATGCTTTAACAAGGTTGTACATTATTAATTTGAGTTAGTACGTTTGTAATACACAAAAAGAAAGACATGTTGAAAATTTGGGTCATAATTTTGAGGACATCTAAAAGGGAACAAAAAGAAAACACACACATTACCAAATTTATAGCGGATGAAGATTTTATTAATTTTTTTTGCAATTCAAATTAATGTATTTGTTGTGGTCAATTAAGAAATTTCCCCATGATTGAGAATTGAACAAATGGAGGAAAAATGAGAGTATCTATATGAAAAAAATGAAGGTATCTATATGAATTGTTTTCAAATTGATTATTTTCCAACTCAAGATAACTTCAAAGACATTGGCTATTTGAGTATTGAAATTTATTATATTTATGTTTCGGCGTGCTTAGAAATGAGAGATGACTCCTCTCTATTTATTTAAAGTTCTAATATTTAAGAAGATAGGAGCAATGAAGGAAGTTTTAGATATTGAAAAATGGAAAAATAGAGTAAATGGTATTAAAAAGGAAAGGGGAAAAAATAGAGAAGTGTTAGACTATAAATTGAACCAAATTAGGAGAGAGAGGAAGTAGAAGAGGGAGGTAATGGAGTGTAGATAAACGGTTTTTGTCCATATACTAATGGTAGTGGCATTTTTAACTTTTTTTAAAGGTTAAGGGTATTAATGCAAAATTTGAAAGTTCATAAATATTTTTAAAACAAGGTATTGACAATTTCTGTCTATATATTAATGGTAAGAGTATTTTCGATTTTTTTTAAAGTTTAAGAGTATTAATGAAACTTTTGAAAGTTTATGGATATTTTTTAAATGAAGTACTAACGATTTCTATCCAAAACTACGATAAGGGTATTTTTAAACTTTTTTTGAAAGTTTAAGGGTATTAATGAAACTTTTAAAAGTTCATGAGTATTTTTTAAACAAAGTACAAAGTTCAGGATATTTTTTATAATTTAGCCAATAAATTTTTAAGGTCCCGTTTGATAACTATTTGATTTTTTATTTTCAATTTTTAAAATTTGTAGTTGTTTTCTCATCATTTCTCTACAATGAGTTTCATTTTTCTTAAAAAAACATGTGAATTCTCAAATAAATTCCAAAAGAAAACGTGTGATTTCTCAGTCGAATTCCAAAAACAAAATGCAAGTTTTTGAAAACTACTTTTTTTAATTTTCAAAACTTGACTTAGTTTTTAAAAACATAGGTAAAAAATAGATAACAAAATAAGAAAATCCATAAAGTAAAAACAATATTTATAGACTTAATTTTCAAAAATCAAGAACAAAAAATTAAATGGTTATCAAACGAAATTAAGTTATAAGGCACTTTCATAATGTTTAAGAATTTTTTGTAGACACAAAATTGCAAGTTTTAAAATTTAAAGAGCTATTAAACAAAATATTAAAATTATACCATACATTTTAAAAAGTTAATGAACTTAATAAACACCATTCTTTAAGTTTGAAATATTTTTTTAAAAATACAAAACTTACTTATCTATTGACATTTTTTTCCTTTTTGAAATATCAAGATGTAAGATGAAACTTCAAACCCACGGCCAAAAAAAAAAAAAAAAAAACTTATGTACTTACTCATTTAAATTATTTGGTCAAGTGAGCATAATATAACAATAATTGACACGTACTCTCTTAAAGCGAGAGGCTCAAATCCTCATATTTTCACATTTATTGTCCTAAAAAAATCATTTAAATTATTTCTAACTTTCATAAATAAGTAATTACTTGACTCTAAACTTATAATTTTTTTGCAATTAAATTCTACCTGCAATTTTTTTAATACAATAATTGGGGGGGGTGGGCGATGAGGAAAAATTAATAAACTACCTCCGAATACTTGAGATTATTATAATTAAACTCTAACCACCTTTAAATGATTGAAGATGAGAGCTACACAAGGAGACTTAATTGTAATGGGACACCCCATAATAATTCAAAGGTGCTTTTTGTAATTTTCTAAACCAAAAAAAAAAAAAAATCATAGACTGTGTTTAGAAGACAATATTGTTCAACAAGGACTAATATCTCAATACAAGAAAGGTCAATATTAAACCAAAAAAAAAAAAAAAAATCATAGACTGTGTTTAGAAGACAATATTGTTCAACAAGGACTAATATCTCAATACAAGAAAGGTCAATATTAAACTAATCTAAAAATAAACCATCATGAAATTGGTCCAATAAAATTGGGACATGAAAAAAGTTTTTCAAATTTTGAAATAATGAGATCAAAATCTATAGTCTAACTATTATAGGATCACAGTTGTACCGTTCAATTAAAGCAGCACTAAAAAAATATATTAAAATTTTTAAATAAAGTAATGTTTTACAAATTACACCATTAAATTAGTCTCAGCTTAAAACCAAAACTTCCTATAAATTTTAATTAAAAAAAAAATTCCAATCTACTTTAATAAAAGAGAATTGTACGTCTTTATTATCATTTTTTAAATAACGATTAAAGAGGGCATCTTTTCAGATCAGTTTATACATTTACCAAATTGCCCTACAAATTTAATCTCGAACGAAGAAGAATAAGAATTAACCAAAAAAAAAAAAAAGTATAAGATATTTTTATCCTTCTCGTGAAATTCAAAATACAAAATATTCCGAATTACAGAAATGAAAACGTTGATCGGAACGATCAAAAACGCCGCCCAGATGCGACGGTCAAACGGGGGGAAAATGAACAGAAGAAAAAGTGATGGATGGAAGTGGAGAAGAGAAAACGATCAAAAATTTTGGTGGATGAGAGATCAAAAGTCTTACTCATTGAAGGAATTCGTATATCCTATAGGAATATTCGGAAAATTTTTCTCGCGATAATTGTTCTTCGTGTGTGTTCGATTGATTGGAATTCCAATCAATCTTCGAATCCAGTTTTCTGCCAAATCGCATCTCGAACTCTACTCAGATCTCTCCCTTTCAACGTTCTTCCGATTCCTTCGTGAACAGAAAACGGAGCGATCCTCGTCCTCGCCAGAAATTCGTGCGGCGGAACCCTAAATGGGTCGTCCTCGAAGTCATCGCCGCCGTTGCCGTCTTCGTCGTCGTCGAAGCCGTCTCTCCGATTCTCGATGTACTCGTTCCTCAGGATCTTCGACCAGTCCGGGATGTTGACCGGCAACGACGCCGCCGCCGCCGTCGTCGTTACGCTACGGTCTCCGGCATCCACGACCTTCGCCGACATCCGCTTCGAGATTCGCGTTTTAGAGGCCGGACGCCGGACCTCCGGCGATCCGCCGGCGCGCGGGGAGTTGAATAGGTCGGACTCATCGAGTTCGAAGACGGCGTCGGCGCAGCCGGTGCTACGGCGGTGGTCGGCTCCGTCGCCGGAGGGAAGAAAGCGGAACTTGGTGCGAGAGAAATAACTCTTACCAGTCGCCATCGGAGGAGAAAAGTAAGAGAAATAAAAAAAAAAAAAAAAAATCCTCTTTCTGATCTCTACCCTCTTCTTTTCTGTTTGGATGTGATTGTGGTGGCGGTGTTGTTGATTCTAATGGAGGGATTTTGATTTTTTGGGGTTTGTGTTCAGAGAAATGGAATTTGGAGGGCTTTTAAAAAGTTATTGGGGTTGAAGAAGAAGACGAAGAAGATGAAGTGGATAAGATTTTCCTGTAAAATTACCAAAAGACTCCCTTCTGATTTCTACTTTCTTTTTTTTTTTTTTTTTTGAAGTACTCTTTCTCTCTACTAGTTCTATAGGAAATTGACAAGTTTTTGGAATTTTGGAATTTATAATTTAATTTATACCCCAAATGATTCCAATTATTCTTTTTCCCCCTGATTTGATGCCTCCCTCACTGTCACATGCCTTTATTCCCCCTTTAAAAGTTGGTTTTCATTTTTTTTTTTTAATTTCATGCCTATACTTTTATATTTTAATTTTACTTTAATATAATATACAAATTGCAAATTTGTATTTTATATACACACACAATAAGTTGGGTTCTTTCGGTTTTAAATCTCATTTTGGCATTGAAATTTTTAGATTTATTTCATTTTAATCATCAAACTTTTAAAATGAGTTTTTAGCTTTTATTTCATTAGGGTGTTTGTTATTGTCCATAAATTTACATAAATGAATTTAGTCCTGAAATTATTTTGCTACCTAATATTGTCTTGAGCAACTTATGTGACTTGAATATATGTTTATATTAGCGCGTTAGTTCACATATTTAACTCAACTTGAACATAGTTCAAAGTTCTCAGTCAAGACATTATATATGTGATTAAAAGGTTAGAGACTTGAATTTCCACTCCACATATTAAATTCATAAAAAAAAAATCACATTTTCGAAGTTGAGTAATTTATTAGTTAAATAATTAACAAGAGGCTAAGGATATGAATGAAAATAGTTAAAATACAAGTTTGGTCCTTCTACTTTGAGTTTCATTTTATCTTAGTCTCTATACTTTCAAGTATCAAATTTTAGTCTCTACACTTTTAATAAATCTTAAAATTCGCTCCTACAGTTAGTTTATTGTTATTTTTAAAAATATATATATATATTTAATCTCTATTAGTTTTTGTTAAATCACCAATCAACCCAAAAGCTTAAGCTGATGGGTTATGGTAAATTTAATTATATCAACACTCTAACACTTCCCCTCACTTGTGGGCTTGGAAATTTGTAAGAGGCCCAACAAGTGGAAATCAATATTAATTGAGGAGGAAATGACATTACAGGGGTTCGAACTCAGGATCTCCTGCTCTGATACCATGTTAAATCACCAATCAACCCAAAAGCTTAAGCTGATGGGTTATGATAAATTTAATTATATCAACACTCTAACAATTTTCCCTTATAAATTTTGAAAACATATTCATATGATGTCTTTTATTGCATGAAAATTATTATTATTAACCAATTTTGATAAAAATTAACTTTGAATGACTAATTTTAAAATTTATTGAAAGTATAAGGACTAAAATTAGACATTTAAAAGTATGAGGACTAAAGTGAAATCAAACTCAAAATACATAAACCAAAATGGTATTTTAACCTTAAAATAACTTAGATTTGCTCAATTCTATTTACTTCTCAACAATATTAGAGTGTAGGGAAAATTTTGTTTTTCTAACTATCTTTTTGTCTATAGTTATTAAAAGTAAAGCATGTTTAAAATTTTAGGTTGAATTATAAGTTTAGTCTATAAACTTTAAGGTTTTTATCTATTTGGTTTCTGGACTTTCAAAAGTGTCTGATAGGTCCTTGAACTTTTAATTTTGTGTCTAATAGGTCCATGAACTTTCAATTATGTGTTTAATAGGTCACTAAAATTCAATTTTTTTAAAAAATTAATTGATATATTAAATATAATTTTGAATTTAATGCTTAATGGAACCCTAATAATTTCAATTTGTGTCTACTAGATACGTGAATTTTAAAAAAATAGAATGTTCAGAGACTAAATTTTTAATTTTGAAAGTTCAATAACTAAATTTAACCCAATTTTAAATCAACTTCCACTTAAAATTGTTATTGAGTATATTCTTGAATAATTCCTTTAAAAAGCAAGAAATATCCTTCGTGTTTTATTAAACAATTTCTTTAATTATTTCACCAAATGTATTTTTCAAAAGTCAAAAAGTTCTTTAAACCTTTTAAAAGAAAATAGCAACTTTTAATAAAGATTACAACACCTTTTCTTGTGGCTATCGAACTTATATTTAGATATTATAATCATTTTTAAACTCCAAATAATATAGCATTAAAAAAAATACAAAATCATAGATTAGCTAAAATGTATATATTAATTTGGATGTCTCTTTATGAAACAAATAGTTAATTTAAATAATATCGATTATTTTTTGGTATTGAAGTAGAATTGTGAATTTTTATATCAATGGGACACCCAATAACATTGCATTAACATACTTTTTTTTTTTTTGAAACAAGCATTAACATACTTGTAGAAGAAGAAATTGATTTAATAATATCGAAATATTATTTTATATATCTTATGGAAATCCGATTTTTTTTTTGAGTTCTTATGGAAAACCGTGTTGAAAGAGTGCAATCTTTATTTATTAAATTATTATTATTTTAACAGAAAAATTGTATTCTTTTGGAAAACTAAAGACTAAAATCTTAACTGAGAAATAGAGGTCTTTGTCTCGTCATTATTTTGGAAAAATGAATTAAAAAATATATAGTAATTTGCCATTAGATTTGAGCTATCACATTTTTTTTTTCAAAATTTAACCGGAAGTAGAATTTAAATATTTGACCTTTTAATCGAGAACATAATATATTAATTAGTTAAGCTTTGTTTAGGTTGGCCAAAACTACAACATTGTAACTCAACTCAATCACTATAATTACATTAATTGCAACTTGAAAAACAAGTCAATCACTCTTAAATCATACACTTAAATGCTAAACCATTAAATCACATCAAAACTATGTAAATGGTTGTAATTATAACTTCAAATTTATGAAATTATTTCAATTAAAATTAACCACTAACAAACTTTTAACAGTAATGTTTAACTGCAATAATTTTGTAACTTGAGAATAATTACTTAAATTGAATGTTTGATAATGTAATTGTAACAATTGAAAATAATTTTTTATTTATAAAAAGGAGGAAATTAATTTTTACCATTGAACTTGACAATGTATATTAATTTTTACAAATAGAATTTTAAATGTATCAACTTTATACACATTGATTTTAATTATAAAAAAAAAAAACTCATAAAACTCACTAATTTCAACCAAATTCAAGTTTTGCTGAAAAAAATAAAAAAAATAAAAAAAAAAGTTATATTGATGTAGAAAATAAAAAATTGAATAAATTTCTAATACTCACGAATTTACACAAAAAATTTGGTTCTAGTGTTGTTTTTTTTTTAGAGTATCATCAATTTCATACCAAGTATGTATTTATAATTTATTAAAGGACATGAAAATATGTTTTTTTAAATGTTTCTTTAAACAAAAGTAGCCAAAGGTAAAAATTAAAATATTTATCTAAGTTTAATATCTAATTTGGTGAAATGGTTTAAGATTATGCTCATTCTACGAGTAAAAATATTATTTATTTATTTAGAGAAAACAAATTAATTTCATGGAATGCCGCCTGAGCAAAGTATTTTCTTAAACTATTATTATTTTATGAGTTCTTAAAGTAAAAAAAGTATTAAAAGTACTCTCTCTATATAGATATTTATTAGTCAATTCAAAGTTTAATCTTGAACTTTGAAGGTTTGTATTTATTTATTATCTAAACTTTTAATTTTAGATTTAACAAGTCCCTAACAAATTTAAAGTTTTTAAAAATTAATTGATTTATTAGATATAAAATTAAATTTTATGTCTAATATTTCAATTTTATATCTAGTAGACTTGTGAATTTTAAAAAAATTGACAAATTTAAAGATTAAATTTGTAATTTTAAAAATTTAAATACTAAATTGACACAAATTTTAAGATCTAGAGGCTAAATTTATAATTTAACTAACATTATAAAAAAATATATATATTAAAAAAAGAAATGGTACCAATATGAATATAACTAAACTAACATAAAGCATAATCCATGGATCAAAAAATTAGAGATACACATTCTCTATCCCACATATTATAAAAAAATAAAAATGGTACAGAAATTTAGAACATGGAAGAAAGTTTAAAACTGCGTTGGGAAGGTTCCAACCATTTGCGTCACGTGCCAAGCGCTGGACCAGCGATGACCGCCACGTGTAGAACCACGAAAAATCTTATCCTCGGAAGTAACAAAAAAAATTACTATTAAATTTTTTTTTAAAAAAGAACCACCACCAAGGCAAAAAGAAAGGAGGGTATTTTGGGGAAAAGCGAGAATTTTTGTCTCATTCGCAATCAAATTGAGGCTATGTGGACCCCACCGCCGAAGCCACATCGATGGCTCATCTGTTTTTTTTTTTGCTTTGTTGTTGTTGTGGTTTGCAGTACATTTGGGAATTTTGTCGCGACGCGGTGGAAATGGTCCCCTCCTCTTCCATCCCCTTGTTGGTGGGATTGGTGACACGTGTTGTACTATTGCCACGTGGTCGCATTATGGCGTTGAGAGATCCATATTGCCACGTGAATGTGGGCCCAATGCTTGCCTGGGGCTAGTGGTCTTTGTCTCTTACACGCGTCCTCCATTCAGTTTTTTTAATTCATTAATTTAATTATTATTATTATTTTAAATAATTTTAATATCAAAATTGAGGGACCCAGGCCAACAATGGCCACAACAAATCCATGGGTATTAAAATATATTTTATATATTTATTAATGTTTCCCTCACGGTTTTAATACGTTGTCCGACAAAAGTTATCGGTTAAATTACAAATTTAACTCACCCAAAATTGATTTTGAAGATAGTGTCTATTTAGTTTTTATTATATTGACCAATTTTGATTTTAACAAATTCTTATCGATAATAATATTAGTTTTAATAATTATAAATTTGATCCATGTAGTTTGAAGTACAATTCAGTCTTTATGATTTTAAAAGTTAAAATTCATCCCTATAGTTGGATAAAACTCTCATAAATAGTCGCTAGAGATTTATCAAATCATGACACTATTTATGAGGTCTTATCAAACAATAAAATTCTAATTTTTAAAACCATAAGAACTAAATGAACTTTTTCAAACCATAGAGACCAAATTTGTAATTTAACATATTACTTTAGTTGGTTACGCGTAATCTAATCAATAATATATTGATATGGTGTGGCGACAAGTAGCATAAGTGAGTAGGTTAGTTGGATAGAGTAAGAGTTGAGTGGACCAAAAAAAATTAGTTTGAAGTGTATCATTCTCCCAATCCGAGCATAGCTCAATTGATTAGACATTATATACTCAACTAAAAGATCAGATGTTCGAATCACTACCTCATACATATTGTTGAACTCAAAATAAATAAACTTCCACTCCATCAAATCTTTTATTTGTTTGAATCTAGTTGACTCACTCACTTATGTCATGTTATGCTATGTCAACATTTTAGCAATGATGTTGATTGTAAGGACATATTAGAATTAAAATTGAAAATTTTTTAGAACATAATTGAAACTTTTTTTTGCCAATCTAAACATAGCTCAACAAGTTAAGATATATATTTTTGATTAAGACGTCAAAGGTTCAAATCCCTCACCCCACTTGTTGTTGAATGATGGGTGGCTATGCGAATGCCAAAAGAAAGCGCAAGTGCACGTTGTCACAAACAAGTAATATACGAAGTATTCCAAGTATCGAACTCAAGAGAACGGTTAACAAAAACTCTCCAGTTAACAATACAATTGCTCACAAGTTGCAACCGAAGGTAACCAAGAGAAAATAAAGTTGATTTTGAGATTTTGTGCATGAAAAAGTAGAGATAATTGAAAAGGTACTGAGAAAAACAAGGATGATAAGCAGGGGATTCAATTCTGGTTCAACCATGGGAAATGCGCCCACCATGCGCCCTCAAATTTCTCAACTAAGTCCGGCTATTTAAGAGATCCTACCTCTTGCGCCAGCATATTGACTCTTTTGAGTTCTGTACGGTTCATACAAAATGTTGCTGAAATGCGCTCGCAACCTACCATTTTCGACTAGTTAAGTAAATCAAGTTCAACACCTATTCGGCTCATTTTCCAAGAACCTTAGGAGACTAAGCAATTTAAAACTCATATGTCTATGGATAAATTCGCTTAGATAATGAAAAACACAACTTCATGATTTTAAAGGTTTTTATTCTATGTCTAGGTACAAAAAGCAAAGTTCTATGTCTAGATTCTTTTCCTAGATTATTTTTAGGAAAACGCGCGTTTACTCCAACCCTTTTAGCATTGAAATCTTCACAGACTATGTTAACACAAATGACCAGTTTAAGCTAACAATGAAACTTAAACTCACTAAAAGCAAACTTAGCTAAATGTTGAGCAAATCTACAAGAAACACATGGTTGTTGCTTATCTCATTTTTAGGGTATCCACATGATTGAATCCCTTCCAAAGAGTTTAGCCACTCATCGCAGAGATAATTAAAGTATAGAAAGTAAAAAGACAACAAATAGAAGAAAGAACACAATTCATTGAAATAAATAAACTTGACTACGCTTTGAAGTATGAATCCAAGAAAGAACTAAATGGAATTGAAAAAGAACTTATAACTCAAATTAAAAGAAAGCAGAAATTGGAAATAACGATAAGACAACAAGTACAACTCCTAAAAACTTATAGAACTTGAATGAAAAACCTAAGAATAAAAAGAACCCTAAGATGTTCTTCTTTTCTAACTTGTTCAACATTTTTCAAGGAGAATCAAGTACTTACTCCTCAATCCTTAGAAGTTGGAGTCCGAATGGAATATGAACAGAGCTTAGGGGAGACTCGGAGTGGCGGCTAAAACTTAGAAATAAAAACAACAAAATTTTGGGATGAAGAGAATTCCCAATTTCGAGCTCTTCTTCAAATGGAGGATTGAACTTCCTTTTATAGACTTCATGCCTAGGGTTTGCTGCTGAGATCAATGTGGAGAAGCTTGGTCGATCATATCCCTTGATTTGAGGCAATTTGATTGAGAATATTTGACTATCTACAAATCCCGCGAATCTTGAATCTGTCGAAAATGTCTAGATACGAGCACATTTGTGGGCGCATTTGTATTGTTGTCGAAATGGCCTAAATGCGGCCGCATTTCTGAGCACATTTTGGCATCTTTTCTGCTTTACTTGAAAACTGCCTTCTACCTTCAAATGATGGCACATTCAGGTCGCATTTTGCACTTAAGCTTATTTTCTTCCTTTGATTGCTCCCCGATTGTTGGCGCATATGGTTCATTTTTCAACATCTTCACAAAAACAACCAAAATTAACACTTTCTTAACAAAAATGACTCTAAATACACCTAAAATCTTTTTTACAAAATAAAAATTTCAAACACATGCAAAACTTGTTTTTACTTAAATTTGCCCTAAATGACATGAAATATAACTTTAAACCCTCATTTTTTAAGCAAATAGCTTAGGCCCTGTTTGATAACCATGTGATTTTTGGTTTTTGGTTTTTGAAAATTAAGCCTATAAATACTACTCCCACTTATGGTTTTACTTATTTTGTCATCTACTTTTTGCCTATGTTTTCAAAAACCATGCCATGTTTTGAAAACTAAAAAAAGTAGTTTTCAAAAACTTGTTTTTGTTTTTAGACTTTGGCTAAGAATTCAAATACTTCCTTGAGGGAGATGAAAACTATTGTAGAGAAATTGAGGGAAAACAAGCTTAATTTTCAAAAACCAAAAACTAAAGCCCCGCTTGATAACCATTTGGTTTTTAGTTTTTGGTTTTTGAAAATTAAGCTTGTTTTCTCCCAATTTCTCTACAATGATTTTCATTTCCCTTAGGAAGTATTTGAATTCTTAGACAAATTCTAAAAACAAAAACTACTTTTTGAAAACTACTTTTTTTAGTTTTCAAAACAAGGTTTGG
Source organism: Trichosanthes truncata (assembly GCA_033996785.1). Lineage (NCBI taxonomy): Eukaryota > Viridiplantae > Streptophyta > Magnoliopsida > Cucurbitales > Cucurbitaceae > Trichosanthes > Trichosanthes truncata. The sequence goes on along the minus strand of JAWPNB010000004.1, from coordinate 25,105,913 downwards.
TTTTTGAAAACATAGGCAAAAAGTATATGACAAAACAAGTAAAACTATAGGTGGAAGTAGTATTTATAGGCTTAATTTTTAAAAACCAAAAATAAAAAACCAAATGGTTATCAAACGGGGCCTAAATGGTTATCAAACGGGGTCTTAGTTTTTTGGGCTTAATAACACTCATTAATGAGCGTTATCATTGAACTAAAAAAAGAGGTGAAACTTTTTAAATTTTAGGGACTGGATATACACTATTATTAAATATTAAATTGTAAACATATAATTTAACCAAAATTATTCAAAAAGTGTTTGTTGTTTATGAAAACATTAAAGTTTGGTATAAAAAGTAAGTTTTATAAATTCAAATTTGTGGGATATGAGTTTTTGGTAGTAGGTTGATATGAGCAAACTCCAATAACAGATTTAAATTTGACTATTTAATCTATGCTTACACAAACTTAATTGGTGAGCCACACACTCCTTCAAAACCTAAAAATCAATTTTCAACTTTATCTTCAAGTATCTATATTGGTAATTTAGATTTTTTCTATTTTTATTTTAGTTCATTGGTTTCTAAAGCTTCCATTTTACTTTTACCATTTTTATATTTAAAGTTTAGTTATACAAACTTAATTGGGTTGTGGGATTTTTAATTTCTCCATGGAAAAATGCAAAAGAAAGAAAGTGAATTGAGATTTAAAAAAAAAAAAAAATAGCTATCAAATTTTTAATAGTACTAACCAATAAAAGATTCCTACTAATAGGAGGAAGTAATTATTATTCATTTTCAATCTTTATTTTAATTTAAAATTTTGTTTTTTTGGCTGGAATATTGTATATTTAATTTTTAAAATTTTTAAAAAATTGTAATTATGTTTATAAACTTCTTTAATTTCTATTATTAGCCCCATTAATGAAAACACTAGCATCTATAGCCTGTTCATCTAACATGGAACGTCATATCAAAATTATTCACATAACGGGCCTACAAATTAACAAAATAATCTTTCAAAAATATTATAGTAAATAATTTTTCAAAACTACCCCAATTCAAATTCTATCCTAGTAATAAATTAAACATTATTACTACTTCAATAATAGCGTATAAATTTAAATTAGCTAAGTTATGTTGAAAAGACATTAAACTACTTTAAAAAAAAATGGACCTTCCATGCAAAGGACACACACAACAAATCCATCATAATTGAATGTCCCTAATTAATATAAGAAAGACCCATAAAAAGCTTATCCCCTTGCAATAATAAATGTATTGGGCAAAAAGCATCTTGATACCATAAAAACTAAGGGCTTTGGAAAAGGATGCTCATATCCATTGTACATGAACCTTAATTATGTAATATAACTTTGGTTGTAACAACTAATAAAGCAATGGTTTTGAGTTGTGGGTATGGTTGGAAAGAAAAAGAAAAGCCATTTTCAATCTCAATATACTTGAAAAAAGGACAACTATCACTTGATTTGTCTATGCTTTAGAGGGTATGGGCTATTGATTCATAATCTCTTTTTGTGGATCTTGTTTCTATAAGGATATATATATATAAGTAAATGAATATCTTGGCAAAAGTATATATATATATATATTTTTTGAAGTTCAACAAATGTAGATGTGTTGGGGTTTATGTCCTAAAGCCTCATAATTAATATTTTATTATTTAAATATTATTTAACAATCATTCAATAATTATTTAATTGCAATTTACACTATACATTATATAAAAAATCTAAGGTTATTATTGTAATTTTGAACAGTTATTATTGTAATTTTGAACAGTATGTGGTTGATATACGAGATGATCATTACAATTTTTTTTAATCCTGGTAATACTATTGATCCAACACGCTTTGTAACAGTTACAAATGATTTGATCAAAATCGTTCATGTGAAGACATATGAGTGGACGTATCATATACAATGAGTTTGTATAAGACTGGACCATAAAATATTTAATCTCTTTTTATAAACCCATTAATTAAGAAAATTAATATTTCAACATAATCATATGCAACTCGATTTTAATCTTGAGTAAGTTATGAACTCTTACCTGTGAGGGTTTGTTACTTGATTTGTATGGGTGAGAGTAGCTTTTGTAGCCGCTTCAATAAGCCCACCATTTTGAGAAATTGACCAAATAGGGAGCTCAGAATATAAGTTTTACAAAATGGAATTCACTCTTTCCCATATGGAGAAAGTAGATGAGTAGTTCCTTAAGTGTTGATTTTGGGACTTGAACAATAGGGCCCCAGGATCATAAATGGATTGTTCATTAGATTATCGTTGGTACTTAAGGTATAAGATGTAGTTACAGGAGTAAAACGGACTATTGACACAGCTATAATTACGAACAACTTGTGAAAGATCGATTTGCATTAAATGATCATATCCATTGACATAACTTGTCCTATGGTACATAAGAGTGCAACTTTAAGTCTATAGTAGAATGATCTAGAGTTAATGAATGAAAATTTATTGATTAAAGAGTTTAATTAATTAATTTTGTATCATTGGAGCTTATAATATGTAGGTCCATAAGGTTCCCTTGCTAGCTCATAGTATCACTAAAAGGATCAATTTAGTTGAAAGAATAATTTGAAATGTTTAAATTAATATTTAATATATTTGATATATTAAATATAAAAGAGGAAAGTATATTTATTGTATTTGATACATTAAATATTAAAAAAATAATATATTAATGTATTAGATAAATTAAAGGAAATAATATATATGAAATTTGAATGAGATTCACAGAGGTTAAATATATATTGTAGGAGATTTTATGAGATTTGAATGTGATTCAAATAAGTAAATATATATTAGATATTAAAATATATTATTTGATTTTGCCAAAAGATTTTGCCCTAAGTCCTTATAAATAAAACTCTTGGGTTGAGCCAAAATACAAATATTCTCCACAGAGAAAATTCAGAATTCTTTGAACTTTTCCTTTCATGTTCTGTTTCTTTCAAGAGGTTTCCACATAGAGATGTCCACGAAGTGGGGCGAGGACAACGAGGATGGCTTCCTGATGATGACTTTACAGCCTAATACAAGTGCACTGTAACACCCCCAAATTTTAGCCTATTCTAGGGAATGCCACTAAACTCACAACCAATATGCTTCGAAAATTTCGGCAGCATAATGGTGTAACTACGAGCTACTCAAATTTTTTTTCCGCACCTAATAGACAAAAGAACAACACTTCACTAACCAGAAATCCAACAACTCTACCACAACCACAACATACTCCCTACTACTAGCACACAGTGTGCCAAATCAAACTTCACAATAAAACGAAACTTTATTAAACTTCCTAGTTAGAAACAACTTTAAGAATCCAAGAATGAAACTACATCATCCAGATCATGACTAGAGCTCAACCACTAATGAATAAAACAACTACTTAAAGAAACAATAGTTAACAATCTAACAACCTAAACAATAAAGGCGGCAAACCACTGAAGGGAATAATCGAATTAAACCCACAGCGAAAGCATAGGAATCGTCTTTGATTTATTTAGAATTAAACTAAAATACAAGGGTTAAGCAATAAACACCTTGAAAATAATATTCTGGCGGATCTTTATCTCTTCTACAAAGTCTTCCTGGCTATGACTCGAACACAGGTGATAAGCCTTGAAATTAAGGCTTATTTAAATCCTCAATTGCTCGAAAAAACTCTTGTTTGTCCTAATATTAATTGAAAATGGTGGAAAATTGTTGAAAGAAGGAAATAATGAAATGTGATAGCAATTGGAAAAGAGTTCTAAGTAATTTGGTTCTTTTTGCAGGAATTGCCAAACCAAATTGCCAGACCATTGCCAAACCAGTTTGGCAATCCTCAGCAGCACAGATATGGAATTTTCTGGAAACACGCGATTGATGAAACCCATAAATGGCAGAGGAAATCTCGCACAAATCAAGGGATTTAGAGCGTTATTCTTGGAAAAATTGAACCCTAAATCGATCTACAAAAGGAGATTGAAGACGCCGGAAGAAAGGGAGACGATTTTCGGGGGTTAATTCGAAGATTTAGTTTCTGGGTTTCGGTTCTTTTGGACAGCCTCTGTTTTGGTTTTCTGCTGCTGTTTTTGATCATTTTACTCAATTTCCATCTCAATTTTCTTTTAGTTTGTATCACAGAACACTGTCAAGTTACTTTGATTCTCGATTTGTTGTATTTTTGTTCAAGTTTGAATTGCTTTCAATTACATTTGTGGGTAGTTTTCGCAAAAAGTCCTCTGTTTTCTGCAGTTTTTTTTTCTTTATTCGTTCTTCTTCACAGTGTATCAATCTTGCTCTCTTATGATGAATGGTTATGGGAATTATCCCTTTGTTGGATGCAAGCATGTATTACTTTTCAAGCGTATTTGAAAAAGTCTTTTAGAATTCCTTCCCCAGGCCATTTTTGTTCAATCGATTTTCTGCATTCTCTTCGGGTAATCCAATCCGATTCGAGAGTTCTTGAATCGTTAAGATCAAATTTTCTCTAGAAGTAGAGGAGATTGAATCGATTGGACAGGACGGAGCGTGTTAGTCATCGAATCGAACTCTCATTCTCATGCTCTGTTTTCTGTTCTCCTTCATTTTAGCTTCTGGAAAGAAAATAAAACAAGGTTTCCAACTTATGTGCAGAAGGTAGGAGAAAGGAAAATTTACTAAGCTACCCTTGCTACTTTGACTTAATTTCAATTATTTACTTTTGCTTGAATTTCTAGGAAAAACCAAATTGCATTTCATAAGTTAGTATTTTATTCATTTAATTTGCACCATTTCATTATGATCTCTTTCTTTAAAATTAGTTTTAGAATTTTTATTGAAAATATGAGCTAAACTTCTTAGGGGGTTCAAGGATGTGAATTCCCTAAGAAGTAAATGTAGCCAAAATTCCAATAAAAACCAAGCCTACATCTCAATTGTTTGCTTGTGTTGATTTAATTTCCGTTGAGATCTTAGATTGATCAACTAGGGTTTCAACTCAAGCTTAGATCTAATACCGACAGGGTTAGTGATAAGCGGATTTCACACAAGTAATGGAGTAAAAGAGCTTAGACATAAGTCATTCCTTACCCTAGACATAGGGATTAAGGACTCCATGACCCATAAAATTGTGAGCCAAAAATTATCTAAGATGGAGGGACTATAGACATATAGATCCCCCACTTAGCCTCCTAACAAACCCAATTTCGAGGTAAATAGGAGATGCAATTTTGGTTTACAATTGAGTGTGGAGTAGGTTGGAATTGCAATTTTGGTTTGCAATTACGACTTAGGGCAATGACATTCTTGAGCCCCATCCTTTATCATTTCATTCTTTAAGTTCATCCAAATTGCCATTTCATATTGCCAATTTAGATTCAGCAATTTAATTCTGAAATTTTTAGTCATTTCGCACATTGCCAAAGTAGAATCTGCAATTTCAATTTAGCAATTTCTGTTATTTCCAACATTGCCATTCTGGATTAGCAATTGGATTTAGCAATTTCTGTTTTTCACCAACAACCTATCCCAACTTTATTTTTGCATTTTTACTTTTCAAACTTGCAATTTTCCTTACACTTTTGCAAAACAAAACCTTTGTTACTCCGTTCCCTGTGGGATTCGATACTTGGTACTCATATACCAATTTATATTACTTCGATCGCGTGCGCTTGCATGACCACCGATCAACAGGATCAAGGCTTGTGAGAGCCTCTTGAAAGAAAATCCACAAGGAATTAAAGAGGAAGAGGTCTAGAGAGAATTCTCTAATTCTCTCTATTGAGGAAATGTGTGTTGTGTAGAATGCACAATGACTCACCTCTAGGGTCCTATTTATAGTGGTCTAGGGAAAATAATTAAATAATATATTTTAATATCTAATATATTAAAATATATTTATCTAACCAATTTGAATCTTATTCAAACCGTTTAAAATTCTTCTACGACATTTATTTCCTAATTTGAATTCAATTCAAATTTAATAAATATCTTTTATTTAATGTATCTAATATACATTAATTATTTTAATATTTAATGTATCAAATACAATAAATATATTTTCCTCTTTTATTTAATATATCTAATATATTAAATATTAATTTGAACACTTCAAATTAAATATTAATTTGAACATTTCAAATTTTAATATTTAATGTATCAAATACAATAAATATATTTTCTTCTTTTATATTTAATATATCTAATATATTAAATATTAATTTAAACACTTCAAATTAAATATTAATTTGAACATTTCAAATTTTTCTTTCAACTAAATTGATCTTTTAGTGTTACTATGAGCTACAAGGAGACCTTATAGACCTACAGATTATAAGCTTCAATGATACAAAATTAATTAATTAAACTCTTTAATTAATTATTTTTCATTCATTAACTATAGGTCACTCCACTATAGACCTAGAGTTGCACTCTTATGCACTGTAGGATAAGTTGTGTCCATAGATATAATCATTACATACAAGTCGATCCTTCATGAGTTGTTTGTAATTACAGCTGGGTCAAAAGTCCATTTTACCCCTATAATTACATCTTGCACCTTAAGTACCACTGATTCTCTAATGAACAATATGTTTATAATCTAATTATAAACTAAGTCCCTCTCGGGCCAATGAGAAGGTGGGGCCCCATTGTTCAAGTCCCGAAATCAGCACTTAAGGAAACTACTCATCTACTTATCCTATATGGGAATGAGTGAATTCCGTCTTGTGAGATTATGTTCCCAACTCCCTATTTGGTCAAGTCCCCAAAATGGTAGGCATATTGAATCGTCTACAAAAGCCACTCTCACCCATGCAAATCAAAGGACAAGCCCTCACAGGCAGGAGTTCATAACTCACTCAGGATTAAGATCGAGTCGCATATGATCATCCTGATGAAATATTAATCTTCTCAATTAACGGATTTATAAAGAGAGATTAAATATTTCGTGGTTTAGTCTTATACAAACTCATTGTATAAGATACTCCCACTCACATGTCTCCACATGAATGATTTGGATCAAATCATTTGTAACTATTACAAAGTGGGTCGTATCAATAGTGTTACCAGGATAAGGCACCCAACCTTATCCATATACTATGACCCTTTAGGTTATTTCTTGAACATGATCCTCTACTGTTCAAGATTACACTAATAACCTTGGATTTTTCATATAATGGATAATATTATATTGCAAATAAAATAATCAAAATTATTATTCACTATTAAATAAATTATTAATTATGAGGCTTTAGGGCATAAATCCCAACAACCACCACACAAGCATAGTCCTCAAACTAAAAATCAACTTAAAGAAAACAAAGAACTAGTTTATAAGAATAAGTCTAGTTGAAAGAATAAAGGCTAGCTAAGTGAACAAAGTCTAGCTAAATGGTGTCCTTCATCACCGCGCCTCCTCTTCACCACCAAGTTCCTGAAGACTTAAGCACCTACAAAACAGTTGGTTGGTTGGGGATGAGGGAGTCAATACAAAAGTACTCAGTATGTAGCTCACACTTGGTGAGCCACCAAACAACAAACAATAACCAATATGTTGTTCACACGCATCCAAACATGCTTTTCAAAGAAATAACTCATGTATCATGCTACGCATACATAAGCAACTAAAATAAGTTAAAGACTCACTAAGCACATGAATTCCCACACCACTCTATGCAACTAACACATGAATTCCCGCATTATGCCATGCTTGCTCACCTTTGCACAACACTCATGTTTAGCCCTCACCAAAGCTCTCCAAGATTGACCCTTGGAGTTGTGTTGACCTTGACCTTTATACCAGGGCCCCACACTTTTCTAAGGAGCTCAACATTCGACCCTTAGCCTTTGTACCCAAGGTCTCGAACTGTGCATCGACCCTTGACCTTTATACCTAAGGTTTCGATGACTTAGCAACGTATTGTCCCTTGCCCATAGTTACCAAGGTTTCAATACTTGCCCCAAGACTCATAACACCGACCCTTGACCTTTATACCTAAGGTCTCGATGCTCATTTTATTTCTCTGGTGATAGTACCACACCTCGACCTTGATACCCGAGACACTAGTATTCACCCTACAAGCCTTTACAACGCTCAAAGTCCTTTGACCTCCACTAATCAAGTTCACAACCCAAAATGCAACCTAAACATGCTTTCTAGACCATGCTTTCAGCCCTAGAAGCCACATAAACATGCTTTTAGCATACATAACACAACATCATATAATCCAACATGGTTACATTCTAAGGGCACAAATCCAACATTCACAACACACCAGAACATATACACACATAGCAACGCATAGAGATAAGTATATATGTATAGCACAATAAAATCACAAGCAAAACATACAACATGCTTCACATAATCAAACAGACATGCCAAGTAGAAACTACTTACCTAAATCGCTCATAAATTATTCCAAGACATTCTTATACCAAGAGATAAGTTTTTAGAAACCAAATTTAGTTGAAAACCTTGATCGAATCCCAAAATGCTCAAGGAGGGTATACTTACTTAGAAATAACATTAAAAGATAACTCAATCACTCTAAAGCCAAGCCAAAACTACAAAAGAGAGTTTCTAAAGATTATAAACTAAATTACAGCACTTATAAATGAATTCAAAAAAGTCCGAATAGAGCTTTGCCACCTAAATCTTACCCAAAAATAACTTGGGTCTTTGTTGTAAAGTGTTCGAAGGGACTCCGAATTAGTTCAAACTACAAATAAGACACTTCCAAAGGTTAGTAACCAAACCACAACCCTTTAAGGGGCTGTTTGGGGAGCTGGTTTGGAATCATGAACCCTGAGAATCCTTGGCTGGAATCAGAAACCCTAGGGTTCCTGATTACTGTGTTTGGGGTGCAGGGTTGGGTTTGGCTGGTTTGCTAAAACCTGTGTTTGGGGTGCAGGGTTGGGTTGGGTTGGGCTGGGTTTGTTTAGGCTGTTTTTTTAAACAATTTTTTAAGGTTTTTTTTTTCATATCCATTTTTTTTACTTGATAATTGTTTACTGAATTGCATATCAATATTTTAACCAATTATGTGGATCAATTGTTTCAAGCATAGTTAATTATGAATGTGTAGTTTGTACAAGTATCTCATTCACTCCATTCATGATGATGTAAAATTAAATAACATTAGTAAGGATATATATTTTAAATAATTAATACGTGGGGAAGAAGAATGATGTTGCTGGAGTAAAGAAAATTCATAATGAAAATGAAGGTTCGAAGTTCATAATATCATAATACATAAGCTGAAAGGAATGAAGAAAAGAAATAGCAATAGTTGTCCAAAACACAAACTGAATTAAAACTAAGTAGAAGCTAAAGGTGATGAAGGCATCGAGTTGTCGTCCATGGGGGGTGGGGTTCCAAGTGTTCTCCCTTCCACTTCCACACAGTAATCATACTTTAATAAGAGGTTTTTAAACAGGAATAAATCTTCTATTGAAAAGTTATCAAACTTATTTTAGAAATTTAAAAAATTGGAAGTCTATTTAAAAAATTAGGGAATTTAAAACTCTATTTCACAAAGTATTCAGAAAACTATTTTATGAACTCTATTTTAGAAATTAAAAAATTAGAAGTTTATTTAATAAATTAAGGAATCTAAAACTCTATTTCACAAAGTATTCCGAAACCTATTTTTAGAACTCTATTTTAGAAATTAAAAAATTGGAAGTCTATCTAAGAAATTAAGGAATTTAAAACTCTATTTACAAAGTATTCATAAACATATTTTTGGAACTCTATTTTAAAAAAATAAAATATTAGAGGTCTATTTAAGAAATTATGGAATTTAAACAAAATTTCGCACCGTATTTTGAAGTCTATTTCAAGGATAAATGAGTTATAAAATTCGAATTCTATTTTAGAAATTAAAATATTAGAAACTCTATTTTGCACAGTATTTTGAAACATATTTTAAATATATTGGGTTAAAAATTTGTTTAGTAGCCATTTTTAGTTTTATGTTAACCTTTTAAAAAATTGACTACGTGGTCGAGTCACTGGGGGTGATCGTTGGAGTGGTTGTTGGGGTGATCAGGTTGATGGGGTGGTTGGGTTGCCGAGGTGGTCGCTGGTGGTGGTTGCACGGTGGTCAAGTCGTCGGAGTGGTTGTTGGGTGGTTGTCGACAGTAGTTGTTGGGTGGTCGGGTCGCTGGAGTGGTCATATGATCGGTTAGGTCGTCCGAGTGGTCGCTGGGTGGTTGTTTGGTGGTCGAGTCATTGGAGTTGTTGTCGGAGTGGTCATTAGGGTGGTCAGGTTGCTAGGTGGTCGGGTCGCCAGGTGGTTACTAGGGTGGTCACCATGTGGTCGTCAACGGTGGTTTTGGGTGGTTGAATTTGTCAGGTTGTCGGGGTAATCGAGGAAGTAGTCATCGGGGTGGTCGGGTCATCAGAGTGGTCACTAGGTGGTTGTCGGCGGCGGTTGCTAGGTGGTCGGGTTGTCGGATTGGTTGTCAGATGGTCATTGGCGGTGGTTCAGGCAAGTCGGGTTGTCAGGGTGGTTGGGTCATCGAGGTGTCAATTTGTTGGGGTGGTTAGGTCACAAGGGTGGTCGTCAGATTGGTCTCTAGAGTTTGCATCGTAGTGGTCACCGGAGATAGTCGTTAACGGTGGTCGGGTCGCCGATGCGGTGGTCGGAGTTGTCGTTGTCGTTGTCGGTGGTCGTCGAAGTTGTCACTGGATTTGTTGTCAAAGTGGTTGTCGAAAATGAAAAACGACAAGTAAAAAAGGAAAACATGGCACAAACCCATGGGGTTGCATTGTTGTAACCCATGGGGTTGTGTTTCAAAACCAAGGGTTTTGAACACCTTGTGCCAAACATGGTTTTGGGTTTGGAACCCAAACCCATTCCAACCTAAACTCATGGGCCAAACGCTCCCTAAGTGATTTGCGAAAATGATGAAACGTGCTAAAACTGACTGAAAGAGCATTTACGCTTTATGTATTTTGTTCGAAGGTGTTCGAACCTATCTTAAACTACAAAAAAAAGGTTCCTACACATTATAACCAAAGATGCAACACTTAAATTGATTTACGAAAGGTCTAAAACATGCCAGAACTTACCAGTCAACACCAAAGAGGCCGGAATACTAGTTGGTTGGTGTTCGAACAAGTTCAACTTCTCCAAAAAGGGCTTTGCAGTATGTGGGCAATCCAATTTAAGGTTGATTAGAGTGTGGGTCTTGAAATCGAAGTGGTTTGAGGTTCTAAATCGAACGGGCAATGCTGGAAATCTCCAATCTTCTCTTGGGTCGTTGCTTTGTAAGGTCAAGCGCAGCAGCAGACGTTGTCGGGGTGAGGCACTACACGATGGACAACGCTGGTTCGGCCTAGGTATCACGTGGGTGAGTCCGAGAAGAAGAGGAAATCGAAAGGGAGGGGCTAGCTAGCTTGCTTCACGAAAAAGAGAAGAGAAGGTAGAAGAAGATGGATGATTTAGGGCTTCTTTTTGGCTTTTGTTTTCCTCTTTTCTTTTTAATTCATCTAATTGAAAATGCCAATAAGAAAAAGGGAACATTTTAGATCTTTATACAGTCATAATTTAAAATCTAAAAGATTTGAAAAATCCTATAGAATTGAGGATTTGAGTTTCTCTTGAATTTTGGAGATAGAAACCAAATTTAAACTTTCAATCTTTAGGAATTAAAGATTTAACTAAAAATCTCTTTTCCCTAAAATTATTAGAAATTTAATTTACCAAACTTAAGGCAAGATTGAAATTCTAATTTTCTAAATCAGAATCCAAGAATAACTAAGTCCTACTATTCCAAAATTAATGGACTTAGGAATTTCAAGGCATAGCTTAGCCTCTAAATAGCTTAATTTAGTAACGCAGCGCGTTACATGCACACTGTCTTTCCAAGTAATAAAGTGAAGAGTACTCCAAGTATTGAATCCCAAGGGAACGGGGTTAAAAAAATATCAAATTTAAAGCAAAGACCTCCTCTAAGTATGCGACCAAGGTAACTAAAAGTAAATAAGTGAGGATGTTGTGTGATTTATGAAGATAGAAAGTAAGTAAACGAAATGCAAATGATTGATAAAACACTAATGAAGAAAGGGGGATCCAAAGTTGTTTCAACCCCAAAAGGATATGCGCCCACCTATGAGGCCTCAACTGGCCTTTCTTTAACTGTTGGTGGTGGTTGTGAAGATCGGTCAGATTGTGTCCTAAATGCGAGCACACATTTTTTTTCTTTTGGCTTTGATGTTGTGGCCACAAACTTGGTTGCAACTTTCTATTATATTCTCTTACTTGCTGAAACTCACAAGTAAATTATCAAAATGTTCATGAACTTCAAACAAATAAGAAAGATTTTTGCTGAATTTCAAATTAAAAGCTCGATCAAAGAGGTGTTCCCTAACGGTCAACTTAAGAACCTTAACCTAGACAGGATCTGCCTTAGACAGAGTTCCCTCTTGATCACAAATTTTTTATTTGAATTCATACCCTATCAACCACACCAATTTTTTTTTCTTTTTTTTAGTGAAAGAAGAAAATCAACTTATCCAATTTCCAGTAGGGAGACCACAACCTTGTTCCTTCATTTTGTATCTAGGTCTCGATGAGGGACGAGATTTAAGTCGTAGTTGAGGTGCTTTAATCATGGCGGTCTTTGTCAGCTTAGGAGATTTATATATGCCTCTGAATGTAGAAATTGTGGCCACAACTTGTGCCGCATATTGCAGATTGTCATACTTTATGTTCTCCTCTCATACTTTTTCACCGATCCTTCTTCTTTTAGCGTTTCTAGCAAGCTACAACAAGTAAAAGCATCAATTAGATCAATAAAAGGGTATTTCAATATCGGGAGCACATTGAACGTCATTTACTGTGAAGTTGCAGCCACATGGCTCACTACAACTTCCTTTTATGATTCATTCTCTTCATTCTTTTTTTGAGGTAGTGTTTCTTTAATTTGTTCTTTCCCTCCTAGCTCTTCAATGTTTTTAATCGTTGGAGTGCTTCTTACTTCTATTAGCAGTTCAGGGTCTTCATATTCCAATTCACTTCTAAGTGTCACTGCCTCACATTGTTCTTTTTCTTCTTGTTTTGAGGTCTTTGTGTTGTTAAGCACGATTCCTTGGGACCTGTTATTCAACTTGTTCACAATTTGTTCTATCTGGATCTCTAAATTTCGTAGAGATGCGGCTTGGCTTTGCATCACAACATCGTTATTTGCCATATATTCCCTCATGATTTCTTCTATGCTGATGTTTTGGGTTGGCACTTCTGGAATCATTTTTTGTTGCATCCTGATAAGCCTTAAAATTAAGGCTTATTTAATTCCCAAATGATCGAAAAACTCTTGTTTGTCCTAAGATTAATTGAAAATGGTGGAAAATTGTTTGAAATTAGGAAAGAATGAAATGTGATAGCAATTGGAAGAGAGTTCTAAGTAATGTGGTTCTTTTTGCAGGAATTTCGGAAATTGTCAAATCAAATTGCTAAACCGTTTTGGCAATCCTGGGCAGAGCATATATGGAAAATCTGCACCCGCGTGAATGATGAAACCCATAAATGGGAAGAGGAAATTTCGCACGAATCAAGGGAATTGGAGCGTGATTCTTGGCATAATTGAACCCTAAAACGATCTACAAAAGAAGATTGAAGAAGCCGGGAAAAGGGAGAAGAATTCCTCGATCGATTTCAGATTTAGTTCGTGGGTTTTCAGTTTTTTTCGCATCCTCTGTTTTCGGATTTCTGCTGTTTTTGACCAAATTGATTCAAGTTCTATCTTGGTTTTCCTTCAAGTTTGTATTACAGAACATTGTTGCACGATTTCTAGTCTCATTTTGAAGTATTTTGGATTTAATTTCAAGTTTAATTCAAGTTGTTTTGTGGGTATTTGTTCTAAAACCCATATTCTTTTTTTTCTTCGTTCTTCTTCACCGAGGGCTATTTTGCAGGATTATCGAAATTTCTTGCTTATGTGATGAATGTTTGTAGGGATTATCTCTTATTTCTAAGTGGAATTCAAGTATGAACTAGTTTGAGGGATAATCCATTTTCATTGAATTGGAATTTTTTCTTGACTCCAGCCCCTGTTTGTCTTCTTCGTTGTAGCTTCTGTAAAAAAAAAATTTTCAACTTATGTTGTAGAAAGTTATGACAGAAGGGAGGAGATAAAGAGAATTACTTAGTTGCCCTTGTTATCTTGGCTTAATTTCTATTAATTGTCCTTGTTTGAATTCCTAGTAATAGCCAAATTTCATTTTATAAGTTAGTGTTTTATTTAATTGATTTTACACCATTTTACTATGAACTTTTTCTTTAAAATTAGTTTTAGGATTTTTATTTTTAATATGAGCTAAAATTTCTTAGGGGGTTCAAAAATGTGAATTCCCTAAGGAGTAATTGTAGCCAAAATTCCAATAAAAACCAAGCCTACATCTCAATTGTTTGCTTGTGTTGATTAAATTTCCGTTGAGATCCTAGAGTGATCAACTAGGGTTTCAACTCAAGCTTAGATCTAATACCGACAGGGTTAGTGATAAGCGGATTTCACACAAGTAATGGAGTAAAAGAGCTTAGACATAAGCCATTCCTTACCCTAGACATAGGGATTAAGGACTCCAAGACCCATAAAATTGTGAGCTAAAAATTATCTAAGATAGAGGAACTATAGACATATAGGTCTCTCACTTAGCCTCCTAAAAAAAACCCAATTTCGAGGTAAATAGGAGATGCAATTTTGGTTTACAATTGAGTGTGGAGTAGGTTGGAATTGCAATTTTGGTTGCAATTACGACTTAGGGCAATGACATTCTTGAGCCCCATCCTTTATCATTTCATTATCTAAGTTCATCCGATTTGCTATTTCATATTGCCAATTTAGATTCAGCAATTTAATTTTGCAATTTTTAGTCATTTCACTCATTGCCAAATTAGAATCTGCAATTCAATTCTGCAATTTCTGTTATTTCCAACATTGCCATTTCTAGATTTAGCAATTGGATTTAGCAATTTCTGTTTTTCACCAACAACCTATCCCAACTTTATTTTTGCATTTTTACTTTTCAAACCTGCAATTTTCCTTACACTTTTGCAAAACAAAACCTTTGTTACTCCGTTCCCTGTGGGATTCGATACTTGGTACTCATATACCAATTTATATTACTTCGATCGCGTGCGCTTACGTGACCATCGATCACATCCTTTGTTGGGTATACTGATATTGATGTTGGTCTGCAACACTAGGTAGAAATTCATAGCATAGAAAATTAGGGTTATAAGGACAATTCTCCAATAGATGACTTCCTTTACAATACACACAAGAAATTAATGAAATATGGTTAACTGGAGCTATGAGATTTCCCATAATTAATGTTTCCAGCATGTAGCTTATTAATGAAGTTTGTGTGCTCAATGTTGCAATCAATGTGTTAAATATCGAGCGACACAACGAAATTTCACTCGATATATTGAGATTTCAAGGGTCAAATTTTTTTTTTGGGAAATTTCTTTTTTACCCTACTTTCGACGGTACATCGACTTTGTCGTCGACATTTCGATATGTCGTCAAAATTTTGACAATGTCGAATGTGAGTAAAAAAATTTATTAACTATCAAGCCTCGATTTGGGTCAAAGCCCAATTTAGAAGCCCAAACCAGGGGAGATAGAGAAGTCTTTGTCTGGCATTATAGAAAAGCAAGGGAGAATATGCCTTTTTATAGTGCTGTGTACCCCTCCCTTTTCAAATCTGGCCAATGTGGGACAATCTCAATCCCACCTTTTGTATTTCCTCTCTTACTTCTCTCTCACACAATCACAATAATAAAATAAATATAATTTTTACACTAATAAAATAAAGATATTAATATTATACAATTTCATATCTTTCTATTATCTTTTCATTTTCTATAAATTTTATTGCTATATAAAAGCTATGCTTTTTTATTTAAACTTTTTTATATAGTTTTCATTTAAGTAACTATCTTCAATATTCTCAGTATAGGATGACTTGAGAGCAATATTATAATTTCTATCAAAATTATTAAGATTATGAATTATTATATGCTCCAAGGTATTTTTTTTGGTTTTAGACATATGTACATTTTATATTAAGCAATTCACAATTATTTGGTCATATACAGATGTTTCTCATATCTCGTTTAATTTTATAACTAATTACCCATATTTGAGGTATCATTTTGTATAGTTGATTAAAAATAGTTAATTATAGTTTAATTAAGTTAGCATAATTAAAGTCTCAGTTAATAATTCAAATAATTTTCATCAATTTCCATAATCTTTCCAAAATTTTTGCTAACATCGATATTTCTATTGACATTTTAATATAAATATTATATATATTTTAGATATGATGGTTAGAAATAATCAATTATAGTATAATTAAGCCACAATTAAAGTTTCATGAAATAATTCAAATAATTTTAATCAATTTTAATTTTTTTTTTCCCAAACTTCTGCTCACATCTACATTTTAATCAATATGTACATCTAAATATTAATTTTTTTTTAGATATGATGATTAAAAATGGTCAATTATAGTCTAGTTAAACCACAATTAATGTTTCATTGTCTAATTCAAACAATTTCCATAAATTTTCACGATTTCCATAAATTTTTCCAAAATTTCCATCGACATTTCCATTTCCATCGATATTTCCGTAAAATTTGGACTTTGATATTTCCACCGACATAGACATTTCAAACCTTGGCTGCAATGGTGTTTACTTCCATCTTATGGATTATCTCGAGCGATCTAACCCTATGTTATGCCTTCCTTGTTTCACATTTATTCTCCCTCAACCTGCAAAAGAATGCAAATAAGAATTGGTTTTTCTCTAAGAAAGATGATATTTGCAGTCACAAATTGATTGCAATCTTTACTGAAAAATTGAATTTTGTTAAAAAGTCGTTCTCCAGCAACAACGTCAAAATTTGATGACAACTTTACAGCCTAGTGCAAGTGCACACTGCCATTCCAAGTAATAAAGGAGAGTACTACTATGAACCAGCAAGGACGTCAAATTAATTTTGATGTAATTTTATTATTTTCAATTTTATCCTTTTTTTATGACATTTTAAGTAGGGATATTTTCGTCATTTTTCTATGATCAATGATGTGGCATTTAGGGTTTGGAAGCTTTTTGAAGCTTGGCCATTAGGTTGTACAGGGAGGTTTTTTTTACGATGAATGAGGTTTTAGCCTTTGAGATTTTGTTCTTTCAAGTTTAGCCAAGAAAGCTTCTTGAATTTTTCAATTCATGTATTGAGTTGCATGCCAAGAACATTCAAGTAGGATTGATCATCCTTTCTTGTGGAGTGTTCGACTCTTAGGCAAGGAAGTTATTCTTTGTCTCAAGAGCTTTGATCTTAAGGCAATCCGTGTCTAACCTAATCCTTAGGGTTGAAATCAAATTGATTTGGGAGTTTTAATGTTTGTGAAATTAGGGGTTCATATTAGGGGTGTGCACGGTTCGATTCGGTCCGATTTTGGGCGAAACCAATGACCGAACCGAACCCTTCGGTTCTGAAGAGTTGCAAACCGAGCAAACAGAATTTTCTTCGGTTTTGGTTTAAAACCGAACTAGTCGGTTTCGGTCCCTAGACGGTTCGGTTCGGTTTTTAACCGATTTTTATTTTTTTTATTTTCAAAATAATTTCATTCACGTTATATCTTTTTTCTTAAAAGAAGAAGAAAAAAAACCCATGTTCATAAGCTAATCTTACAGAGATGCACAGAGAGTAGAGATTAAACCAAGTATCAGAAACAACAAGAACCCAAAAAAAAACGTACCTGTGCGAAATGGAAGGAACATAAAGGAGCAAAGAAATGGAAATCTATGGTGAAAAAGTGACGACGGGAAAAGAGACATCGGCGATGGTGAAGGAAGAGCGATGGTCTTGATAAAGGAAGAGAGACGGTGGCTAAAGCAAGAAAGAGAGCAATGGCTGAAAGGGCAATGATGAGATCGTCTGGCAAGAGGATGGGGAGGCAGCCATGCAAGAATGAGAGAGGAAGAGAGTGAGAGGGGGAGAGTTGGGGGAAAACGGCTGGAGAAAAAAAGGAGAGGGGAGGGAAAACATAATGATTAGGGTTTTAGGAAAAACCTAATTAATTGGGCTGGACTATTTTGGACTATTTTGTGGTGGGCTAAAACTTAAATTCTATTTGGCTTGGGCCTATTATTTAAAGTTATTAAGAATTCGGTTCGGTTCGGTTTTATTTAGTTTTTTAAATAGTTAAACCGTAGACCGAACCGAAAAGCTTGGTTTTTTAAATAGACAAACCGAGAAAACCGAAAATATCAAGAAAACTGAACCAAACCAGTCGGTTCGGTTCGGTCCGGTTCGGTCATTCGGTTTTGGTCGGTTTCTGCACACCCCTAGTTCATATACCCAAAGGGTTCCTCATTCTAATTCACTAAGGTTTTCATATCAAGTACTCCAAGTATCAAATCCCAAGGGAATGAGATTTAACAAATATCCAATATAAAAGAAAAGACCTCCTCTAAGTATGTGACCAAGGTAACCAAAAGTAAATAAGTGAGGACGTTGTGTGGTTTATAAAGACAGAAGTGCGTAAAAGTAAGTAAACGAAATGCACATGATTGATAAAACACATATCAAGAAAGGGAGATCCAAAGCTATTTCAACCTCAGAAAGATATGTGCCCATCTATGCGTCCACAACTTGTCTCAACTAAGTGAAGCTCATTAGAGATTACTATCTATACGTGCTCGCATCTCACCCCTTCAAGTACAGTATGGTACGAGCAAAATGCTACTTGATTGTGCCCGTCACTTACCCTTTTCGACACTCAACACTAGAGGTGTGCATGTTCGGTTCGGTTCAGTCTGGTTTTGGCCAAAATAAGTGACCGACAAAACACCTCGATTTTGGAAGGTCTTAAACCAAAAAAATCGAAGATTCATCAATTTTGGTTAAAAATCAAACTAATCGATTTTAGTTTTTCTCGATTTGGTTCGGTTTTAATCGAGTTTTGTCCCCATCTTGCAAAGTAACAACGAACAACATATTTGTTTAAGAAAAAAAAAGAGCAAGCAAGCAACACATCCACGATGAAAGAAATGAGGTAGTGAGTGTTGGGATTTATGCCCTAAAGCCTCGTAATTAATGATTTATTTAATAATTAATAATAATTTTGATTATTTTATTTACAATATAATATTATCTATTATATGAAAAATCCAATGTTATTAGTGTAATCTTGACAGTATGTGGTTGACATACAAGAGGGTCATGTTTAAGAAATAACCTAAAGCGTCATAGTATATGGATAAAGTTGGGTGTCTTATCTTGGTAACACTATTGATACGGCCCTTTGTAATAGTTACAAATGA
Source organism: Trichosanthes truncata (assembly GCA_033996785.1). Lineage (NCBI taxonomy): Eukaryota > Viridiplantae > Streptophyta > Magnoliopsida > Cucurbitales > Cucurbitaceae > Trichosanthes > Trichosanthes truncata. The sequence continues at coordinate 25,086,575 of JAWPNB010000004.1, read as the reverse complement.
TTTGATCCAAATTGTTCATGTGGAGACATGTGAGTAGGGGTATCTTATACAATGAGTTTGTATAAGACTTGGCCAAAAAATATTTAATCTCTCTTTATAAATCTGTTAATTGAGAAGATTAATATTTCATCAGGATGATCATATGCGACTCAATCTTAATCTTGAGTGAGTTATGAACTCCTGCCTATGAGGGCTTGTCCTTTGATTTGCATGGGAGATAGTGGCTTTTGTAGCAGATTCAATAAGTCACCATTTTGGGAACTTGACCAAATAAGGAGCTGGGAACATAATCTCACAAGACGGAATTCACTCATCTCATATAGGGTAAGTAGATGAGTAATTCCTTTAAGTGTTGATTTCAGAACTTGAACAATGGGGCCATACTCTCTCTTTGGCCCAAGAGGGACTTAGTTTATGGTTGGATAATAAACAAATTGTTCATTAGAGGATCAGTGGTACTTAGGGTGCAAGATGTAATTACAGGGGTAAAACGAACTTTTGACCCAATTGTAATTACGAACAACTCGTGAAGGATTGACTTGCATGTAATGATTATATCCATGGACACAACTTGTCCTACATTGCATAAGAGTGCAACTCTAGGTCTATAGTGGATTGACTTAAAGTTAATGAATGAAAATTGATTAATTAAAGAGTTTAATTAATTAATTTTATATCATTGGAGCTTATAATCTGTAGGTCCATTAGGTCCTCTTGATAGGTCATAGTAATACTAAAAGATCAATTTAGTTGAAAGAAAAATTTGAAATGTTCAATTAATATTTAATTTGAAGTGTTCAAATTAAAATTTAATATATTAGATATATTAAATATAAAATAGGAAAATATATTTATTGTATTTGATAATTAAATATTAAAATAATTAATGTATATTATATACATTAAATGAAAGATATTTATAAAATTTTAATAAGATTCAAATAAATAAATATCGTAGGAGATTTGAATGAGATTCAAATAAGTATAAGATATATTTTAATATATTAGATATTAAAATAAAATATTTTAATTATGAAAAAAATTTGTCCTTGGTCTCTATAAATTGGACTCTTGGGTTGAGCCATTAGACACAACACACATCTCCTCAATAGAGAATTAGATAATTTTCTTTAGACCTTTCCTCTCCAATCCCTTGTGGATTTTCTTTCAAGAGGCTCCCACAAGCCTTGGTCTTGTATTCGAGTCATATCAAGTAGGCTTTATGGAATTGGAGTTTCAACCTCGTTGAAGTTGGAGCAAGAAGATTAAAAACCCGCTAGAAATATCTCCATAATATTCAAAGGTATTTATTGCTTAACCTTAGTTTTTGTTTAATTCTAAGTAAAACCAAAGATGATCCAATGCTTCCACGGGATGAAGTGTTTATGCCTTTCAGTGAGGGCATGATTTCAATGAAAAACTGAGAGAGGAAGAGGTAGAGAGATGAGAAAGTTGCATTTCAATTTTAAATGGGCATTTAACCAACGTCATCTACATGCTCCAACCACAATGGATGAAAAGGGAGGAGTGGCGATAGGTGGCCATGAGAGATAGATGGGTTGCGATGGTTGGTGGCCAATGAGAGAATGACAGACGGCGGCGATTGGTAGCCTTGAGAAGGTGAGGAGTGATGGTGTTTGTTGGTTGTGTGAAGGTGAGGGACGGCGACGAGGAGACTCAAATCGATTAGGGAGGGAGAGGAATAGAGAGAGAAGGAGATGGGGAGAAGAAGAGAAAGGGGGGAAAGGCTTTGACGGCTGAAATGTTGAAGAGGAGATGAAAGTTAGGGTTAGAGAGAATGGGCTAAGGGAGTGGGTTAAATTGATTAAAATTATTGAATAGGATCGGTTCGGTTCGTTTTGGTTTTTTTTTTTAAAATTTTTTAAAGAGTGGAACTGTAGACCAAACCATAAATCTCAGTTTTTTAAATGGATAAATTGAAAAAATTGAAAATTGAAAAAAAAAAAAACAAACTGAACCAATCGTTTCGATTCGGTTTGGATCAGTTTGTCGGTTCAACTCAGTTTTTGCACATCCCTACTCAACACCATGAATCAAGTTCAACACATATTCAGCCTTTGTTTTAGTGCTTTTAGGAGCCTAAGTAATTAAACAAATATGTCTATGACTAATTGAGCTTAGATAATTTTGCAAGCAATTCTATTGACTATGTAGGTTTTGCCCTATGTCTAAGTTCAAAAGCAAAGTCCCATGTTTAAACTTTTTCCTTATATTACATTTATGAAAATTGTGCTCAACCCAACCCTTTCAATATTGGATTTGACATATTGGATTTGACACATAATATGCTAACCTAAGTGGTCAATTTAGATTAACAATGAAATCTATGAAGGGAATAATCTAATTAAACCCAAGCGGAAGTGTAGGAATCGATTTGAGTTTATTTAGAATTAAATAATAATATTATGATTACGCATAACATACCTTGAAAATATGGAGATTCTTCTGGCGAATCTTTATCTTTTCCACAAAGTCTTTCTAGCTATGACTCGAACACAGGACCAAGGCTTGTGGGAGACTCTTGAAAGAAAATCCACAAGGAATTAAAGAGGAAAAGGTCTAGAGAGAATTCTCTAATTCTCTCTATTGAAGAAATGTGTGTTGTATGAAGAATGCACAATAGCCACCCCTAGGGTCTTATTTATAGTGGTCTACGGAAAATAATTAAATAATATATTTTAATATCTAATATATCAAAATACATTTATCTAATCAATTTGAATCTTATTCAAAACGTTTAAAATTCTCCTACGACATTTATTTCCTAATTTGAATCCAATTCAAATTTAATAACTATCTTTTATTTAATGTATCTAATATACATTAATTATTTTAATATTTAATGTATCAAATACAATAAATATATTTTTCTCTTTTATATTTAATATATATGATATATTAAATATTAATTTGAACACTTCAAATTAAATATTAATTTGAACATTTCAAATTTTAATATTTAATGTATCAAATACAATAAATATATTTTCCTCTTTTATATTTAATATATCTAATATATTAAATATTAATTTGAACATTTCAAAAAAAAATTTCAACTAAATTGATCTTTTTAGTGTTACTATAAGCTAGCAAGAGGACCTTATGGACCTACAGATTATAAGCTCCAATGGTACAAAATTAATTAATTAAACTCTTTAATTAATTAATTTTCATTCATTAACTCTAGGTCACTCCACTATAGACTTAGAGTTGTACTCTTATGCACTGTAGGACAATTTGTGTCCATAGATATAATCATTACATGCAAGTCGATCCTTCACGAGTTGTTCGTAATTACAGCTGGGTCAAAAAGTCCGCTTTACTCCTATAATTACATCTTGCACCTTAAATACCACTGATTCTCTAATGAACAATATGTTTATAATCTAATTATAAACTAAGTCCCTCTCGGGCCAATGAGAGGGTGGGACCCCATTGTTCAAGTCCCGAAATCAGCACTTAAGGGAACTACTCATCTACTTACCCTATATGGGAAGGAGTGAATTCCATCTTATGAGATTATGTTCCCAGCTCCCTATTTGGTCAAGTCTCCAAAATGGTAGGCATATTGAATCGGCTATAAAAGCCACTCTCACACATGCAAATCAAAGGACAAGCCCTCACAGGCAGAAGTTTATAACTCACTCATGATTAAGATCAAGTCGCATATGATCATTCTGATGAAATATTAATTTTCTCAATTAACGGACTTATAAAGAGAGATTAAATATTTCGTGGTCCAGTCTTATACAAACTCATTGTATAAGATACCCCCACTCACATGTCTCCACATGAATGATTTGGATCAAATCATTTGTAACTATTACAAAATGAGTCGTATCAATAGTGGTACTAGGATAAGGCACCCAACCTTATCCATAGACTAAGACTCTTTAGATTATTTCTTGAACATGATTCTTCAGTATGTCAACCACATACTGTTCAAGATTACACTAATAACCTTGGATTTTTCATATAATGGATAATATTATATTGCAAATAAAATAATCAAAATTATTATTAATTATTAAATAATTAATTAATTACGAGGCTTTAGGGCATAAATCCCAACAATCTAAACCCAATAAAAGTAAACAATGCTAAGTATTGAGTGTAGATACCGTATTTGGTCCGGTAATTTTTATAATTTGATTTGATTTTAATTTTGGTTTGTGTTTACTTTGTTTATATATATATATATTAAGCTTTATTTAAAGCTTTTGTGCTTTATTTTATCTTTATCTTTTAAGATTAGATTAGATTGTATTTCAATTTTATTTGTTTTGATTTGATTTTTTTTTGTTCATTTATTTATTCATTTTCGTTATTATTATTATTTTTTTTATTATTATTTTTTTTACGTTTAGCTTTTTTTTTTCTCTCTCGTAAACTTAGTCTCCTTCTCCCCACAAGAATAGGTGCTTCACATCCACGTTCCTCCTCCTCAACAGGAGGATTCGTAGTGGTTGTGACAAAATTTGGATCCTTTTTTAGTAAATGGGATGGCTTTAAAAAGAGGAATTAAAGAGAGCAAAAGGGGGATTGATGGGAGAGGAGGAGAGAAAGTTGAAGAAATCACAGAGGAGAGAGTTGAAGAAATCATAGAGGAAAGAGGAAGAAGAAAAAGTAGATATTGGTTGGAGAAATCAAAGTAGAGCTTGGAGAAATTGAAGAATCGTTAGATCTACGATTTCACCAACTCCGACGCAATACCCACGACTTCCGGTGACACCCACGGCATGGACACGAGCTTGAAAAATCCGATGCCCTCCGGTGTGCATTTCCGGCGAGAAAGTTGAACATCTACTTAAAAGAAGAAGAAGGTAAGAGAAGGAGAAGGTGTGGGTGAAGGGAGAGAAGCTTTTTCTCTTTAACTTCCATTTTGACCCTCTCTTTTTGGTGCTAAATCCATTATTTGCCCCTAACTTGTGAGTGAATTTCAATTGGACCATTATTGATTTCACTTTAATATTTCCATTGTTAGTTTGATTTTCAATTAATCTTAATTGTTATTTGAATTTCAATTAACCATAATTGTTGTTTAAATTTCAATTAGTCTTAAATTGCTATTTAAGATTTCAATTAACACCTTGATTTGTTGGTGTCGTTTCAATTAGTCATTGAATTGTTGTGTATTTTCAATTAATCATAATTATTTGATGGATTATCTTTGAATTGACCAATAGCATGTTGTTAAATTGCAATTCAACCCATGACTTGTTGATTAAATTCCAATTGACCAATTAGCATGTTGTTTAATTTGTAAATTGACTCATGGTTTGTGGTTTAATTTGCAAATTGATTTATGGCATGTCGCTTAATTTGCTATTTGATTTGAATAGGAAATCGATTGTTTCATTTTGATTTGAATTAAATTGCAAATCGCTTAATTTGTTTAATTTGTAAATTGCTTAAATTTTACTATTTGATTGCTTCATTTTGATTTGAATTAAATTGCCAATTGCTTAATGTGCTTAATTTGCACATTGCTTAATTTTTGCTATTTTATGATTTCATTTGAATTTGATTTGGAAATTTCTAAATACAATTTCGATTTCAATTGATTTATTCCGAATTTGATTCCAACTAAAATAAAGTTTTAATTTGGTTCTAATTTAGATTTTCTAGATGAGCTCTCAAGTTATAACTAATTAATGAGTTTGGAATAAAATTTGATTATGCGGGACTCAACGTTCTATCTAGGCTGAGGTATTTAAGCTGACCAAAGGGAACACCTCTACCTGGGAACTGCCAAATTAGTCAAATTTTATTTAATCTCATTGAAACTTTCTCAAATTTGCACTTTGGCAACAAAAGTTTGAAATAAAACAAGTTTGCCCATTTTAAAATTGGATTTCTGAAATAAGAACCCTCCAATTTTTCAAAATTAAATTTTGGTAACAACGTTTGAAATAAAACAAGTTTGCCCTTTTAAAATTGGATTTATGAAATAAGAACCTTCCAATTTTTTTTCTCAAAATTGCATTTTGGCAACAAAAGTTTGAAATAAAACAAGTTTGCCCATTTTAAAATTGGATTTCTGAAATAAGAACCTTTCAATTTTTTTTCAAAATTAAATTTTGGCAACAAAGTTTGAAATAAAATAAGTTTGCCCTTTTAAAATTGGATTTCTGAAATAAGAACCTTCCAAGTTTTTCAAAATTAAATTTGGCAACAAAGTTTGAAATAAAATAAATTGCCTCCTTTAAAATTGGATTTCTGAAATAAGAACCCTTTGTTTTAAATTCTTTATGTAAGTAATTTGTTTTTATAAAATAAGGAATTTGTTTTGAAATATCAAAATAAATTCCAAGTTTTTCTAATGGCCTTGAGCCACTCATAGTTATTAGTTCATATTTTATTTTAAAATGTGAATTAATAAATTTTGGGACATTCAAAATAAAACATAAAAAGATTTTTCTTTGAACTATTAAATAAAATGATAATTTTGAAATAAAATGTGGTAATCGTTTTTTCTAAAACGGGTGTTGTAGGGGTGCTAACACCTTCCCTACACTCAATCGACTCCCGAGCCTAATTTCTGATTTCATAGACTATCTTTTCCCTCTAAAATAGGTGACCAATCACACCCTATAATGATTGGTGACGACTCCAAACCTTTTACCTCGAAAGAGACTCCTAGGAGAGGACGTCGACCGCTCCGCGTCTCGATGACGTTGCGACATTGAGAAAAATTGCTTATGCAGAAGGTGAGACTTACTTCCTACATAGGGTATCCACATCTTTGAATCCCCAAGAAGGAACTTAGCTCATATTATTAAAAATAACAAAAGTTAAAAAGTTAAGAACAAAAATTACAGGAATGAAAACTAACTTTATATTACAAAAGAATGCAGTACATGAGAGTTTAAAGTAAATAGAAATACAATAAGTAAGAAGGGAAAAACGAACAACAACGTTAAAGAAAAACAAAAACTATAACTCCTATGCTTGCTTCCTCTATCTAACTTGATTCAACCTTTTTCAAGGAGAATCAAGTGCTTGCACTTTTCTTCTTTCGAATCAAGTGTCCGAATGAGGCTTAACAAGCAAAGGAGAAGAACTCGGAATGGCGGCTTTAAGCTAGAATCTTCAACGAAAGTAGTGGAGTTCTTCAATTTATGGATCTAAGATTGTGGAGGAATCGAAGATGATGATTTGAGTGAAAGGAATGAACTCTTAATCCCGCAGCGGAAGCATTGGATCGTCTTTGATTTATTTAGAAGTAAATATAAAATATACAAGGTTAAGCAAAAACTTACATTGAAATTAAATATGGATAATATTCTGGCGGATCTTTATCTTTTCTACAAAGTCTTCCTGGCTATGACTCGAACACAGGACCAAGGCTTGTGGGAGCCTCTTGAAAGAAAATCCCCAAGGGATTGGAGAGGAAGAGGTCTAGAGAGAATTCTCTAATTCTCTCTATTGAGGAGATGTGTGTTGTGAAGAATGACTCAACCCAAGGGTCCTATTTATAGTGACCAAGGGAAAATCTTTGCCATAATTAAAATATTATATTTTAATATCTAATATATTAAAATATATCTTGTATTTATTTGAATCTCATTCAAATTTCCTACGATGTTTATTTATTTGAATCTTATTCAAATTCTATAAATGTCTTTTATTTAATATATCAAATATACATTAATTATTTTAATATTTAATGTATCAAATACAATAAATATATTTTCCTCTTTTATATTTAATATATTAAATATTAGTTTGAACACTTCAAATTAAATATTAAATTTGAACATTTCAACTTTTCATATTTAATGTATCAAATACAATAAATATATTTTCATCTTTTATATTAAGTATTAATTTGAACACTTCAAATTAATATTAATTTGAACATTTCAAAATTTTCTTTCAACTAAATTGATCTTTTAGTGTTACTATGAGCTAGCAAGGGGACCTTATGGACCTCCAGATTATAAGCTCCAATGATACAAAATTAATTAATTTAACTCTTTAATTAATCAATTTTCATTCATTAACTCTAGGGTCACTCCACTATAGATCTAAAGTTGCACTCTTATGCACTGTAGGACAAGTTGTGTCCATTGATATAATCACTACATGCAAGTCGATCCTTCACGAGTTGTTCGTAATTACAGCTGGGTCAAAAGTTCGTTTTACCCCTATAATTAAATCTTGCACCTTAAGTACCACTGATCCTCTAATGAACAATTTGTTTATAATATAATTATAAACTAAGTCCCTCTCGGGCCAATGAGAGGGTGGGGCCCCATTGTTCAAGTCCCGAAATCAGCACTTAAGGGAACTACTCATCTACTTACCCTATATGGGAAGGAGTGAATTCCATATTGTGAGATTATGTTCCTAGCTCCCTATTTGGTCAAGTCCCCAAAATGGTAGGCATATTGAATCGGCTACAAAAGCCACTCTCACCCATGCAAATCAAAGGACAAGCCCTCACAGGCAGGAGTTCATAACTCACTCAAGATTAAGATCGAGTTACATATGATCATCCTGATGAAATATTAATCTTCTCAATTAACGGATTTATAAAGAGAGATTAAATATTTCGTGGTCCAGTCTTATACAAACTCATTGTATAAGATACCCCACTCACATGTCTCCACATGAATGATTTTGATCAAATCATTTGTAACTATTACAAAGTGGGTCGTATCAATAGTGTTACCAGGATAAGGCACCCAACCTTATCCATATACTATGACCCTTTAGGTTATTGCTTGAACATGATCCTCTCGTATGTCAACCACATACTGTTCAATGTTACACTAATAACCTTGGATTTTTCATATAATGGATAATATTATATTGCAAGTAAAATAATCAAAATTATTATTAATTATTAAATAAATTATTAATTACGAGGCTTTAGGGCATAAATCCCAACATTGAGAACCCTATTCGCATTTTATAGACCCTTTAGGTCTAGTTCTGTTGAAATTAGTGTGAGGATCTGTCTTCACCATTAGTGTAGAGAATAAAAGAAGATAATTGCATAATCAATCAATCCCGTCATCCAATCTATCATTGGGAAATTTTGAAGTCACATTTTGCCTTTCAGTTATGCGCGCAACTGGACATTTTGATAGTTCCTACACAAAACCATAAAAATGCATAAAATCTGTCAACAATGATTCTTTTTACACCTAATTACTTTCTTTTAACAAATCATGGTCGAAAAAACAATTACTATTTTGATAGTTCTTTTTACACATGATTCCCTTGACAATCACTATCATATCAAAGAAGGAGATCATGGAGAACAAACAATTATTATGAAGACTAATTATTTATGGTTTTAGTATTCAAATTTAGTTTCCATTTTGTATTCATTAAAAGTGCACCAAATTGTAGAATCCATTTAATTAGTTAGTTGAAGAGTTCCATTAATGTGGGTAGTTGGGAAGATCATTAATTAGTTGGTTGGGAAGTTCAATTAATGAGGGTAGTTGGGAAGCCCATTTAATGAGGTAGTTGAGTTCCTTGCCTATAAAAGGAAGTTGTATTGCTTGTAAAAAGAGAACAACTTGGATAATAGAATTGAAGTTTCTTTTAGCTTTGTTGAGAGCTAAGTTTTCATATTGCAATTTCTTGTGTTTAGAACTTGCATGCTAGAGTCATTCAATTGGTATTGATCATGCCTCTTGTGGAGTGATTCGAATCACGAGTTTAGAAACGAGTTTTCTTTACTCTTGATCTTGATCATCAAGGTAATCCGTTCATAAACTTTCCCTTGGGTTGATTCCATATCGTTTTGGGGTTTTTTTGGGTTTTAGATCTAAAGGTCTTGTTCCTCAACAAAAGTTGTTAGATCTAATTCTCTGGAATTACTTAACAGTACCTTTTACCTAGCAATTTTAAGGTTTTAATTTAATTTACCATCAATTATTTTAATTCTTGATGGACATTTTAACATAAATTACTTACTGAGTGGGGTTGCTCGATAAGTTAAAAGATTGAAAATAAAATCAAAACTTTTATAAGATTATTAAGGACAAGATTGAGATCAGTTATATGAATAAGAGTGTTTTGTATTTAGCCTATATTTTAGTGATAAAATTAAAATTTGGCTAAATATAAGTTTTAGCCCTAATGCCAACATGAACGTAGCTAAATTGGCGTAAAGTGTGTACTTTTGATCAAGAAGTCAGATGTTCGAATCCTCCACCTGATAATGTTGAACTCAATAAAAAAAAAGTTTTAGCCCTAACATTTTGTTGTTTTTTCAATTTAATGCCTATTTTTTTAAAAGTTTCAATTTAGTCCTTCATGTTTTAAAAATTTTCAATTAAATCTTTTTTTTTTTGTAAGGTGTTCAATTAAACCATTTTTGTTGGTGAATGTTAAGATTTGATTAAAAAAAACCTTCTATGACATGATGCTTAGTGAGCTTCTTGTGAGAAAAGAAAATGATACTTAGTGAGCTAACAAAAATTTAAAGAAAGAATTAGGTCACCTTAAAAAAGAAATTTTCAAAAATTTGCTAACTTCTTAAAATTTTGGAGGAATTAAAATTTTCCTTTTTTAGGTGGCTAATTTCTCTTCTAAATTTATGCTAACTTTTTTTGCAAAGGTAGGTTTATTTACTGTAAAAAGGGGATCTCACAGCTCGAGGTCAAGGCACAAAGGAAAAAAACACACAAAGTAACAAAGGCTAACAACCAAAAAACAAAGTGCCAAACCATAAAAATACACTAACAAAGGAAAAAACAAACAATCAAGTAAACCAAAGCCAAGAAGAATTAGAAGGAATAGATAGATACCCTCCCAACCAAGAAAAATACCGAGCAGTTACATCTACCTGAATTGCAAAAAAAAAAAAAAAAAAAAAAGAGCTTGGAAAAATCTATTAGTCGACTCATGTAGTCATTAAGGCCAACTTCATAAGTTGATTTATAGATCTCCTCAGGCTGTTTTTTTTTTTTTTTCAATTCTAAAAGTATGTTTATCATAAGCAAAAATTAACATTTACTAATATATGTGTATAATTGAAAAATGTTAAAACATAAAAACTAATTTGAAACTTTTAAAATAATAAAAACTAAATTGAAAAAAAAAATACCAAACCATATATTTACCTTAAAATTTTAGTGGCTAGAGGGAATAATATTTTTCATTTACTTTTCTTTTCAATATTAAAATAGATAATTTCAAATTGACAAAAAATATCTTGGGGTTTTTGTACGGAAGACCCATTATCTCACGCTTTAATGCAATCTGACATGTCATCCCAAAATAATGAAATATGACCCATTCTGACGTGGAAATACGCACAAAATTACCCAAGACGGCAGTATGAGGCCGGCTCACTTGTTCACACTCTCGCTGACCATTCTCGTTTTTGTTCTTGTTTGCCACGTCAGCAAAATATTTTGCAGCTTACAAGATTCTCGCCCCCGAAGACTCCCTTTCGCACACATTGACTCGTTCTCGCTCTCGCAATACACTTCACTTGAACCAGACTTTACCAATGTAGTACTCGTTCTCGCGCGCTCGTTCTCTCATACTCTCGCTCTTATCCTCGAGAGAGCCTTTTACGAATGTTGTACTCGTACTCGCTCTTGCACGCTTATTCTCTCATTCTCTCGTTGTTGTTATTTTCTGTCTCTCGTTCTCGCCTCGCCTCTATATGGATTGTCGTTTTTTGGTCCCTCGAGTATGGTAAGTTTTCAGTGGTACGTACAGACACCGTGTGAGACATTGTGGTTTATTAGCCGAAAATACTAACAAAGAAAAGATCTCAATCAGTTCTACACATACTTTCACCAGCAACATTTCCTAATAAACCTTTTAAATAAATAAATTAAAGAAAATTACTATGGTTTATGTCTAACAAAAATAATTTCTTGGCTTTCTTCGTTTTCTCATTTGTTCAAACTTACTTTCAAACTTTTTCTCCTTTGAATTGTTCTTCAAGTATAAACAACTTCCAAGCATCAACCAATCTACATTCAAAAAATAGGTACGTTCAAATACGTGTTTTATATTTCTGGAAGACTTGTTTCTACGTTTCAAACATAAAACAAACGTCTTAGGGTTTAGGGTTTTGAGAGCTTTCTTCCTACTTTATTCCTACATTCCTATGGTATAAACGTGTTATGTTTTGAAAGTCTTTTTAGTTTTAGAACATTGGTTACTATGGCATTGGAACAATGCAGGTAGAACTAGAGCGAGAGCATTATAGCGAGTGTGAAGGGGCGAGAGCGAGAGTGAACATAAATGAGCAAGCGCGAGAGCGAGAGAGAGAATTTTTTTTAATTATATTTGTTTACTGCTACTTATTAGTTATTACTTTTTGTTTTTTTAAGGATAGAAAAGAAATCCTTATTCATTCGATACAGTGGCAGTTGGGATGAGATTGGAAACTGTTATATTTGAGGTTTGCTAACAGGGGTAGTCGTGTCGAGTACTGTCTGATACGATGGATTGAAAGGTCTGATATATGAAGTTATGAACATTAGTCCGGTAATGTTTGGCATTATAATGAGGGTGAAGATGCTGTTGGAAGAGAAATCCTCTCTGATGTACATAAGGAATGATCATGATGTTGAATTTCTCATTTTTCAAGAAAATGTTTCGAAGTTGCAAGTATTTATAACAACCGTACAAAATAATGGTGGGAACATGCAACTGGGTGAGGATATGCAACAAGCTTATGACGATAATTCTCATGTGATAGTTGAGAATGAAGGTATGGACATGAAAAATTGAGAATCATTAGACATGTATATAGAGGAGGGGGAGATACCATTGTATGAGACAGGGTCTCCCTAGGAACTGACGACAATAACCCATGGGAGTCATATTATACTCACCATTGTTCTCAACATCATCACATAGATCGAAATGAAGCATGAGACTTACATAAAGCAATGCATGCCAGTCGAAATGAAGGAGTCCAAAGTCATTGTCTAGTTGTTGAGAATGAGATAAGGCCCACTCCAACTCCAAGGGCACCTGATTGTACCCATTCTCAAGTCAGACTGGCGATTACACTGTGGGTTGTTTGTTTGTTAGAAGGACTTGAAGAACAGACTCTTAATGTCGGCCATGAGCAAGAATTTTGAGTTCATAGTAAAGAAATCCACAAAGGATTTGTACACTGTGGGATGCATCGACAAAGCTTTTACATGGAGGCTTCGGGCTGTGAAGATGGAGGGAACCAAAATGTTTAAGATAAACAAGTATGTTAGTGCACACACATGCTCCGTTGAACCGTTAAATCATGACCATTGACGAACGAGTGCTGAAGTGATCGGACACATAATTAAAAGAAGTTTGAGGGAGTTGGTCGTGTGTATAAGCCAAAGCACATCATTAAGAATGTCAGGCAAGAGTATGGAGTGAATATAAGTTATGACAAAGCATGGCGTGCTAGGGAAATGACACATGCATTTGCAAAGGGGACTATAGAAGACTCGTACACCATGATTCATGTGTATGGAGAAGCCCTAAAAATTTCTAACCTAGGCACCATGTTTAAGGTAGAACTTGAAGACTACCTCTATTTCAAATATGCATTCATGGCATTAGGACCTTGCATTAGAGGTTATGCGCGCATCAGAGATGTCATCATTGTTGATGGTCCCATTTAAAGGGGAAGTACAAAGGATGCATGTTGGTTGGTGTAGGGAGGGATAGAAATAACCAACTTTATCCATTGACATATGCGATCGTGGACAATGACCATGATCGATCATGGACATGGTTCATGACCAAACTGAAGATAGCCATTGGAGACTCCTCGAACTTGGTTATTGTTTCAGACCATCACGGGAGTATTGTGCATAGTGTTTAAGTTGTATTCCCCACAGCTTTTCATGGAGTGTGCACCGACCATCTGGAGTCTAATGTGTTGACCAATTGTAAGGATAAGATGGCAGTAGAATTGTTTAAAAATGCCACCAAGGCGTACAACGAGTCAGAATTCAAGATATATTAGGATCAACTTCTACACTTGAGTGGAGGTGCTATAGCCCGATATTTGGAGAGCGTTGGTATTGAACGATGGGCATGATGTTTTCAGATAAATAAACGTTATAACAATATGACTTCAAATAGTGCAGAGTGCTTCAATTTGTTGACTGCAGAAGCACAACTGCTGCCCATCGTTTCGTTGCTCGATTATATAAGAGGGCATTTACAGGGGTGGTTTTATGAAAGGCGGAACTATTGGTTTTCGCGCACAACATTGTTGTCGGACTATGCTGAGCATCGAATGTCCAAGGATTGTGAGAAAGGCAGACAATATCGAGTCGACCAATTGATTGTTACACATGTCATGTAAAAGACGGTCGATTAGATAGTATTGTTAATCTTCAAACTTAGCAATGCACGTGCAAACAATTTGACTTGTACGAAATACCATGTTTCCATGCTATTGTTGCTGCTAAAGAACGCAACATCACCCTGTCTAATCTGTGTAATAAGTGTTATACCGTTGAAGCGCTTCATACAATATATGCGGAGCCTATATACCCAGTTGGGCATGTATCGGAATGGCCACAACTTCCTGGATATGTGGAGATGAAAATACTTCCAAAATACTTCCACTGAAGAGAGTTACTCGAGTTGGACAGAGAATGGTACAAAGAATCCCTTCTGCAGTCGAACACGAAAATGTGGTAGGTGTGGGAATGTCGGACACAACCAACAGTCATGCAATCAACCTCTGTCAACCACCATATTCTACTAACCGAATCAGTAGATAGGTTTCTATATGTATACTATATTTGTGTTTGTGTATCGTGTTTCTGTATGAGATTAAACCGATTGGTTTGATGTATAATAGCATAATGTGTTTTTATCTCTCTGTGAAATTGACTCTCTCTTTCGCTCGCTCGCGCGCTCGCTCTCTCTCTCGCTCTAGCGATCTCATGTTCATTTTCATTATCGTTATCATTATCATTATCGGTTATCGTTTTCATTCTCATTCTCATTTTCGTTGACGTTATCTTGCTTGTTCTCGTTTGCGTTTATGTAACTAAGGAATGTGCATACCAATTTCGCTCCAGCTATGGCTCCCTCTCGTGGATGATTTACCCATTCGTTATAATTATGTTAAACATGGATATCATTCTCCTTCTTGTCAATGTGTTCCCGCTCTCGCGCTCACTCACTCTAGCTTTCGTTCGGTATCGTTCTTGCTCTCTCTTGAAATTCTCATACTCGTTCTGGTGTAAAGGTAGAACCAACGTTCGTAGAACTGTGAAGACATTTTTTATGCTGTATGCTAAGAAAATTACAATTATGTATAAAAAAACCCCCAAACCTCATCAAAATGACTCAGTGTTTGATCATAGTTGACATGCATACTGTGTCCTAAAGTTCGTCATCATCTCTTGTACAAGTGCGAAAGTCTCTGCGCCTGTCACCAGGTACTCGAACCATTTAGCACAGAAGATCCCGCAGTCCAATGAATCATGTTGTATGTCGGAGATCTTTGCACGACAGATGAGCAATGCAGATGTTCGCATTCCTAGCTTGGCACGAGTGACATTGCAGAAGTATAGCAGCGAGGGTCGTGTGTGCGCGAGGGGCCCCAGAAAGTTCTCGACACAGCTCAAGCCGATGTAAAAAGGGTATAAGTCGTACACCAACAACTATCCCCTATTCAAGTCCATGGCCAGCAAGAACCAGTGCTCATTCATGTTGACAGGGCAGTACATGAAGTCAACTTCCTGCCAAGCAGGCTTGTAGTCGTCGTGCACTCCTTTCACATACTTGATATAAGTATCCTCTGACTCCCATGCCAACGTGGCTTTGAGCAATTTCTTTTTCTTGATCTTGTGGTATATACTTTCTTTAGTTCGCAATTTAAATGGGCCTACAAAAGATAATATGTGCAATATGAGTCGTCGTGGTTCACACACTTTGTGTTAGTTCGCAAGTTTAAATAGGCCTTCAAAAGACAATACATACCAAGATCTCCGTAGGCAATTTGGTGAATCGGTGTATGCACATTTCCGGTCAAATGGAGAGTTTCCTCTGGATAAATATGAACACATGTTTATAGTCTGAATGAATAAAGCCATTAGTTACTACATGTTAAACTAGACATTAATAAATACTAAACCAACGAAGGAAGAAAGAAAGGTACTTACATCGCCTTGACCCAATATCTCGGTGTTAACAAGTCTCTAAAGAATTTGTTCTCCATGCCTGTCGTTGTGGTACCGATGCTAGGTTGAATCTCTGCATCCTTGCTCGAATTCTGGATCCACCCCATCATCGCGTCGAACACGCGAGAGTCAACCTCGTGAGACGGATTGTAAACAATCGACGACTTATGCATGGTCATAATCATACCAGGGAAGAGATATTGACTCTCCTTTCGTGGTCTTGACGGCTCCTCATTCGGTTTCTTTGTCGAGCCTGAAGGTGTATACCATTCTGACGCCTTAATCTTTGGGATACCCTTCATAGGGAGAAAATCAGGATCATATGTGATCGAGCTAGTAGGACTCTCGCTGGCAATGGGAACGGTGACATTGACATCATGAATGGCGATGCAGATGGTTTCGGCGAGGCCAATGGATTCAGTGTCAACAAAGACTGGGTCGTAGTCGATAGAGGCAATGAACTTGAGGCTCTATAGGGTGGCGACGATCACTGAGTTGGGGGTGTTGAAAATATGTGAGGTGGAAATGTTGAGGTCAGTGAAGGTCGGAGTGGAAGTGGGAATGGGGAGAGAGATGGAGATGAGGATAGTGGACCCGGTGGTGGCGGGAATGGGGAAGGTGGAACTGGTGGTGTGATGGGAATGGGAATGGTGGACCTGATGGTGGTGGAAGGAATGTGGAGGGTGGGCTCAATGGTGGTGGAAGGAATGAGGATGGTGGGCTCAGTGGTGGTGAAGGAATGGGAAGGGTGGGCTCAGTGGTGGTCGAAGGAATGGGAAAGTTGGACAAGGTGGTGGTGGCGGGAATGGGCATGGTGGACTCGGTGGTAATGGTGGGAAGGGTCGGTTCGATTGTAGTGGAGGGGATGGTGGGAATGGAGATGGTGAACTTCATCGACTAATCGACACGAACGTTTGTGACTCAACCCATTCGTGGCCCTCATCCTACATAAAACAAAAGACACGTTAGTCGAGAGCATGAGAATAATCCAAATAATTTCTACATATTGTATCACATACCTTGCATATTCTATGGAGTAACTCAGATATGGTGATCAAATGGGACTTCACCTCTTCCATCTCTGACTTCAAATCACCCACTTGCGACTTTAACTCCCTCATAGACTCCTCGACTCTATAGACACGAGCATCGATGCTAAGAAGATAACCTAAGCTAGATGAACCCTCGTTTCTAGGTCACAAGTGGGGAGGGGAATGATCACTATTGGTCTTGTCCGTGATATGAGGATCAGTCTGACCCTCTTCGGTCTCTGCCCTAATTTGAGGATTGGGCTGTCCCTCCCAAGTCTAACCCTCCCTGATCTGACCCTTACCGATCTCCTCCCTGATCTGAGGATCGGTCTGACCCTCTCTGGTTTGACGTTGAAAATGCATCTCAAACTCTCAGTCGTCGTCATTATAGTCATCGTGGACCCTCTAGCCGACCTGAGTATCGCAATACTATTGCTTGGCCTCCGACATGACCATTGTCTGTCACAAACAAGTAGATGTTAGGATAATAAAACTACATGAAACTACACTATGTAATACGCAAATGAGTTCATTCTAACCTTAGGGGAGTTGAATACATCTCGCTCAAACACCCTATACAGAATGGAGTGGGAGCATGACCATCTCCTAATGTGAGGCACTGCATCATTATTTAGTCGACTCGCAAGACGACTCGCTACTGACAACAATGTCTCATATACCTAGAAACAGCATAACCATAGTTAGTTTACAATATCCTACATACAAATAACAAACTAATTTTAATTTATTATAAAACGTGGAATACCTAGAAAGTATGAGGGAATCCAAGAAGGTTATACTTAACAGTATAATTCTTATTCGTCCTGACCTTCAACTTGTATGTTGCAACCTTGTCCCTTAAGGCCACGAACTATCCTATCCCAAATTCTACTCCCTCAATCCAAACTGTTGAAGTACTCCAAGTCTTCAACTTCCCGATATAGGGACCCATCAATGATGACCTTTGATTTATTATTCCCAATCATGGTCATCTCAGTGTAGTAAATCAAGGACACTTTCACTACATCCTCGCCTGTCTCAAACTGCAATCCCTTGTATGCAGCTTCATAAGTATCCATATAGATTTCAGTGCCCATGCCATCAAAGTACTTGAGTCGCAGGGCTTCATTTGAGACCTTTACCTCATGTCCTCTCTCAGGTGATGGCCACAACCTAGTCATCATGAGGAATTTGACCTTTGAAAACTGCACCACTATACCATTTAGGTCAAATATCAACACATCATCCCCACCGTCAACAACCTCCCTCAAGAGGATGTGATGCACCAACGGGCTGTTGAAAACCAAGTCTACATCAATAAACTGCCCAAAAATGGTCATTCTGAACATTTCCATCTCCCCAAGAGTCAACTTCTCCTTTACCACTTTATTTGCACTCCTTACGTGGGCAAGGCTAGAAGCTTGGCCATGGAACCAATCCTCCTTGGGGATTCTCAGAATTTCTGCTATCTCAGTCTTGCATAAATTGCACAAACAGTAAGAGTAAAATAAAACAAAAGGGAAAAAAGCATAAACACAACATAATGGTAGATTAGAAACTAAATTCTCGCTCTCGTTTTGCTTATCGCTCTCGTTACGTTTTGCTTTCGTTACGTTTCGCTCTCGTTCTCGTAGATTCGCTCTCACTCTCGTCCTTGCTTTCATTCGCATAAACCCTAACGCATTCACGCACTCTCGTTTCAGTAACCTCGCTCTAGCTCTCTAGCTCTCATTCACCCAATCTATTCATTTCGACTCAAAACTCTAACTACTCGCTCTGGCTCTATCACACTCTCGTCCCTGTAAGCTTGCTCTAGCTCTGCAACTTCCTCAATCAAACCCACCAATTATTGCAAACATGCACAAAACAAAAACAACCATAAACCTCACCTTATATTGCAAACATGCACAAAACCAAAACAACCATGAACGAAACAATAAACGATGGAATCGATCGGTTTAGGCTTACCATTTCAAAGAAAGAACGGGTCAGTGGTGAAGATGAACGGCGATAACGAAGCAATTTGGCGGTGATGAAGCTCTATCGATGGAGAGAGAGTGAATTTAGAATGTCAAGTGAAAGAAGTGAGAGACAGATTATTCATTTGTTTTTTTAAATGATGACTCGAAATGGAGGACTAAACAACTACTGAAGCTAGAGCGTGATAGAACAAGCGAACGAGCGAGTCACTATATACTACGAACGCAAGAGCGCAAGCCAAACTACGAGAGCGAGAACGAGAGTTAGTTTATAGTGAAACTTGTATGACCAACCTATGTCTAATATCGCTCTCGCTCTCTTTGGCTCTCGCGCTCGCTCTCTAAGTTTCGCTCCCAACTTTTCACGGTTAGCATGTATGCTCGTGATTGGGGAGACGGAAGGGTGACTTGCAGTCATGTCAATCCATTTGTGGATGAAGGAATGAACGTTTCATTCCGCAGCGGAAACATTGGATCGTCTTTGATTTTATTTAAAATTAAACTAAAAAAAATAAGGTTAAGCAAACTTACTTGGATTAAATATGGAGATATTTCTGGCATATCTTTATCGCCTCCATAAAATCTTCCTAGCTATGACTCGAACACATGACCAAGGCTTGTGGGAGCCTCTTGAAAGAAAATTCACAAAGGATTGGAGAGGAAGAGGTCTAGAGAGAATTCTCTCATTCTCTATTGAGGAGATATGTGTTGTCTCTAATGGCTCAACCCAACGGTCATATTTATGGAGACCAATGGAAAATTTTTGCCATAATTAAAATATTATATTTTAATATCTAATATATTAAAATATATCTTATATTTATTTGAATCTAATTCAAATCTCCTACGATATTTATTTATTTGAATCTTATTCAAATTCTATAAATGTCTTTAATTTAATGTATCTAATATATATTAATTATTTTAATATTTCATGTATCAAATACAATAAATATATTTTCCTTTTATATATTTAATATATCTAATATATTAAATATTAATTTGAACATTTCAAAATTTTCTTTCAACTAAATTGATCTTTTAATGTTACTATAAGCTAGCAAGGGGATCTTATGGACCTACATATTATAAGCTCCAATGATACAAAATCAATTAATTAAACTCTTTAATTAATTAATTTTCATTCATTAACTATAGGTCACTCCACTATAGACCTAAAGTTGTACTCTTATGCATTGTAAGACAAGTTGTGTCCATAGATATAGTCATTACATGCAAGTCGATCTTTCACGAGTTGTTCGTATTTATAGCTAGGTCAAAAGTCTGTTTTACCTCTATAATTATATCTTGTTCCTTAAGTACCACTGATCCTCTAATGAACAATCTGTTTATAATCTAATTATAAACTTGTTGGGATTTATGCCCTAAAGCCTCGTAATTAATAATATATTTAATAATTAATAATTATTTTGATTATTTTATTTTCAATATAATATTATCCATTATATGAAAAATCCAAAGTTATTATTGTAATCTTGAACAGTATGTGGTTTACATACGAGAGGATCGTGTTCAAGAAATAACCTAAAGGGTCATAGTATATGGATAAGGTTGGGTGCCTTATCCTTGTAACACTATTGATATTGCCCACTTTGTAATAGTTACAAATGATTTGATCTAAATCATTCATGTGGAGACATGTGAGTGAGAGTATCTTATACAATGAGTTTGTATAAGACTGGACCACGAAATATTTAATCTCTCTTTATAAATCCGTTAATTGAAAAGATTAATATTTCATCAGGATGATCATATGCGACTCGATCTTAATCCTGAGTGAGTTATGAACTCCTGCCTATGAGGGCTTATCCTTTGATTTGCATGTGTGAGAGTGACTTTTATAGCCGATTCAATATGCCTACCATTTTGGGGACTTGACCAAATAGGGAGCTGGGAACATAATCTCATAAAATGGAATTCACGCATTCCCATATAGGGTAAGTAGATGAGTAGTTCCCTTAAGTGCTGATTTCGAGACTTGAACAATGGGGCCCCACCCTCTCATTGGCCGAGAGGGACTTAGTTTATAATTAGATTATAAACAGATTGTTCATTAGAGGATCAGTGGTACTTAAGGTGCAAGATGTAATTATAGGGGTAAAACGGACTTTTGACCCAGCTGTAATTACGAACAACTCGTGAATGATCGACTTGCATGTAATGATTATATCTATGGACACAACTTGTCTTACAGTGCATGAGAGTGCAACTCTAGGTCTATAGTGGAGTGATCTATAGTTAATGAATGAAAATTAATTAATTAAAGAGTTTAATTAATTAATTTTGTATCATTGGAGCTTATAATCTGTAAGTCCATAAGATCCCCTTGCTAACTCATAGTAACACTAAAAAGATCAATTTAGTTGAAAGAAAATTTTGAAATGTTCAAATTAATATTAATTTGAAGTGTTCAAATTAATATTTAATATAAAAGAGGAAAATATATTTATTGTATTTGATACATTAAATATTAAAAATTTGAAATGTTCAAATTAATATTTAATTTGAAGTGCTCAAATTAATATTTAATATATTAAATATATTAAATATAAAAGAGAAAAATATATTTATTGTATTTGATACATTAAATATTAAAATAATTAATGTATATTTGATATATTAAATAAAAGATATTTATAGAATTTGAATAATATTCAAATAAATAAATATCGTAGGAGATTTGAATGAGATTCAAATAAATACAAGATATATTTTAATATATTAGATATTAAAATATAATATTTTAATTATGGCAAAGATTTTCCTTGGTCACTATAAATAGGACCCTTGGGTTGAGCCATTCTTCACAACACACATCTCCTCAATAGAGAGAATTAGATAATTCTCTCTAGACCTCTTCCTCTCCAATCTCTTGTGGATTTTCTTTCAATAGGCTCCCACAAGTTTTGGTCCTGTGTTCGAGTCATAGCCAGGAAGACTTTGTGGAAGAGATAAAGATCCACCATAAGAATCTCCATATTTGGAAGGTATTTATTGCTTAACCCTTGTATTTTAGTTTAATTCTAAATAAATCATAGATGATTCCTATGCTTCCGCTGTGTGTTTAATTCGATTATTCCCTTCAAAACTAAGTCCCTCTCGGGCCAATGAGAGGGTGGGATCCCATTGTTCAAGTCCCGAAATTAGCACTTAAGGAAACTACTCATCTACTTACTCTATATGGGAGGGAGTGAATTCTATCTTATGAGATTATGTTCCTAGCTCCCTATTTTGTCAAGTCCCTAAAATGGTAGACATATTGAATCGGCTACAAAAGTCACTCTCACCCATGCAAATCAAAGGACAAGCCCTCACAGGCAGGAGTTCATAACTCACTCAGGATTAAGATCGAGTCGCATATGATCATCCTGATGAAATATTAATCTTCTCAATTAACAGATTTATAAAGATTAAATATTTCGTGGTTCAATTTTACACAAACTCATTGTATAAGATACCCTCATTCAAATGTCTCCACGTGAACGATTTGGATCAAATCATTTGTAACTATTACAAAGTGGGTCGTATTAATAGTGTTGCTAGGATAAGGCACCCAACCTTATTCATATACTATGACCCTTTAGGTTATTTATTGAACATGATCTTCTCGTATGTCAACCACATACTGTTCAAGATTACACTAATAACCTTGGATTTTTCATATAATGGATAATATTATATTACAAATAAAATAATCAAAATAATTATTAATTATTAAATAAATTATGAATTACGAGGCTTTAGGCCATAAATTCCAACAGTGGATTCTTTAATGGTTACCTTTGGCATGTCAATCCATTTTGCCTATTAATAAACCAACCCTAAAATAGTTTACTCACTAAACACACTCCCCCGCCTAAAATGAAATACTTATCCGACGATATTTTTCTCGAATATCCATCAACCCCGTTATCGGGGAAGTTAGACCTCGGAACCCTGCCCACACCAGACACTACAACCATGTCCTCAAACGAAGCGGAGGAATAACGTGATCTGAAGGACTTTCTGACATATTGGCTGAAGGAAGAATAGTCTTGCAAAACACTACCGCCACCTCCACCACCTACTTCTCCTCTGCTCGCACTCCAACCGGCCCCTTCAGCATGTTTTGTGAACATGCCTAGGGAGAGCGGCAACCGGAGAAACAAGAAAAACCAATCTCGTTCTACCAGTGAAGGGTTCAACTACACGTCCACTGGGAATAAGAGAGGGAGGGGAGAGGACAAAAGGCTGCCACTGGTGATAATATCATCTGACTCCGAGTAGGTTCGAATGGGGTGTTGACCATTCTTTTTTTTTTTTTTTTTATTTCTTTGTATGAACCTCCCAAACTAGAATGAATGAAATTTTATCGTTATTGACGTTGTGCATGGATTCATAGTAAAATAACAACAAAAACAAAACCTTGGAACAATAATAAACAAAAAATATTGTTAAAAGTAAGAGCGAGAACGAGAGACGAAAAAGAACAACAATGAGTATATGAGAGAACGAGCGCGAGAGAGCGAGTACGAGTACAACATTCGTAAAAGGCTATCTCTAGAATGAGAGTGAGAGTATGAGAGAACGAGCACGCGAGAGCGAGTACTACATTCGTAAAGTCCAGTTCGAGTGACGTGTACTACGAGAGCGAGAACAAGAACGAGTCAACGTGTGCGAGAGCGAATCTCTGGGGGCAAGAATCTTGTAAGCTGCAAAATATTTTGCTGACGTGGCAAACGAGAGGGAGAACGAGAATGGTCAGCAAGAGCATTATCCTATCCAAGAGCATGAACAAGCAGCCGGCCTCATACTGCTATCTTGGGTAATTTTGCGCTCATTGCCACGTCAAAATGAGTCATATTTCATTATTGTGGGATGACAGGTCAAATCGCATTAAAGCATGAGAAAATAGGTCTTTCGTACAAAAATCCCAAATATCTTTGTCCCATCAATTTCACTTCACTAATATATACATTTTATTTTTCTAAGTAACACCCAATTAAATATTGAGCAGTTGTCATGACATGATTAGACCTTGTACCATTGATATAAATTGTAGGAATAGAAATTAAAAAAAAGTTAATAGTTAAGAGAAAACATTTTGAAAAAATTAAATTGTTTGATAATCATTTGGTTTTTGAAAATTGTGATTGTTTTCTCATCAATTCTCTATAATGAGTTTCATCTTTCTTAACAAAACATTTCAATTCTACGTCAAATTTCAAAAATAAAACAAGTTTTTTTAGTTTTCAAAACTTGGTTTGGTTTTTGAAAACATAGGTAAAAAGTAGATAACAAAGTAAGAAAACTCATAGGTGAAAGTAATATTTATAGGCTTAATTTTTTAAAAATCAAATGATTATCAAATGGGACCTAAAAAATTAAACTTTAATTTATTTAGATTCTATAAATATATTAAACTTTTGGTTATTGATATTTGAGTTTGATTTCTATTTAGTCTTTTAAATCTCAAAATCTTTCATTTGTGCACTTGATGTTTCAATAATACTCCATTTTTTTGTTCTTGTTGTCCATTTTCATTTAGCTTCCTTAAATAAAACATTTTCTTATGATGATGTGACCATCTTTAACAAAATATTATCTATTAAGAAATAGTTTCTGTTTATTAATTTTTGTATTTCCTTTTTATCGACTGTCAGTTGGGTTAAGTGGTTACTACCAATTCTTGTATTATTTAACGACTTGTTTGGATTGCAAATATTAAATATTTGAATTTTAAAAATCTAGGATTTAAATATCTAGATAATAAATATATGTATTTGGATATGCAAGATAATTAATATCTGAAAATTAAATGTATGTGTTTGTTTTATGTAAAAATAATACTAATAATAATTATTAGATTTTATATAAAAAAAATTAATTAAAATATTTATATTAGATAATAAATAAATAATAATTTAAAATCAATTTACACATATTAATGATTAATTTTCTCTCTCCTCCCTCTTCTCTATTTTTCAAGAAAAAAAATTCTAAGTGAAAAAATTTCATCTCTAAAGTAGATAATAAAATTTCATGATTTTTTAGATATGTTTATCTTTGAATAATAATTACTTGAATTTTATATGATTTCCAAAATTCATCTCAAAATCAGTGAAACAAGGTAAGTTGCTTTTTTTTGCCTCTGTTTTGCAGAGCGGCGTTTGATAATAAAAAATAAAATTAAAAAAAAAAAAAATTCGTTTTCTCAACCTCTCTGTGTTTCTTCGTTTCTCTAACATGGTATCAGAAATCCAAGGTCTTGCGACCGTTGATCCATGGATAGTTCATCAAGCATAACAAATGGCCCCTCTATTTCCTCTCTTCTATCAAATTTCATTATACCAAATTCCAGCACCAATCCTTCGATTCTAAAATTGATCGATTCCAACTATTTAGCATGGAAATTTCACGTTCTGCTTGTGATTAGGGCTCATGGGTTCGAAGATCATATCAAGGATGGTTTCAAGGTTCCTGATGAATTCTTTCCCAAAGAATCATCTGAGAAAGACGCTGCATCAAATTCATTATATTCCACATGGATTCAAAAAGGTCGACTTCTATCTTCTTGGCTAATTGGTTCGATGGCAGAGGATATTGTCTCTCAATTCTTCGATTGCAATTCTGCCAAGGAGATTAGGGATGCCCTTGCTCACACTTATGCCTCCAGAAACACAGCAAAAGTCAAAATCTAAAGAAATCAAGTATGTGGATGAAAGACTATTTGGCCAGGGCAAAGAACCTCATAACCTCATAAGCTCTATTTAGCCCAAATTTCTTTATAATGTTATTACAACAAGTCAACAAGAGAATGGTGAGAAGATGACATGAAAAAAGTCATGTAGTTTGAAAGATCGCATGAGGAACAAAAAAATTGTGCACAAAAAAATTGTGCAGAATTTGTGAACAGGTGATTGTCCAGATTGCACCTCTTGAGAGTTTATGATGTTAAAGCTTGTCAAACGTTTTCATCAAGCCAAGCAAGTCCTACAATAAATATTTAAGACAATTTGGAGCATTGCTACGTTTTTTGTTCCACATTTAGACTTCTCAATTGTTGTGCAATTGAGTTTTCATTTCCTAGGTCTTATTTTCTTCAATTTGCATTTATTAGCTTTTGAAGACTTTTTTGTCTTTGATAGTTGGACAACCATTTTGGACTTTGCTTCAAATTGACATTAAAAATGCATTTTCATAGTTGCTTCTCAATGTTGGCCTTTGCATCAGCTTGACATTAAAAATGCATTTTTCCATGGTGATCTTTAAGAAGAAGTTTATATGGAACAACCACCAGGGTTTGTTACTCAGGGGGGGATGATAAAGTTTATCGCCTTCGCAAATCTTTGTATGGGTTGAAACAAAGTCCACGAGCATGGTTTGGAAAATTTAGTCAAACACTTAAGCAATTTGGAATGAAGAAAAGCAAGTCGGATCACTCTGTCTTCTATCAACGAACTAAGAGTGGTATTATTCTACTTGTTCTCTATGTTGATGATATTGTTATCATCGAAAATGATACATCAGACATTTTTATCTCTCAAAACTTTCCTCTAAAGTCAGTTTCATACTAAAGACTTGGGAACGTTAAAGTACTTCTTGGGTATTGAAATAATGAGAAGTAAGAGAAGTATCTTTATGTCATGAAGGAAATATGTGCTTGATTTGCTATATGAGACAGGAAAATTGGGAGCCAAGCCATGTAGTACTTCAATGATGCCTACTTTGCAACTTACAAAAGATGGAGAACCATTCAAATATCCTGAGAGATATAGAAGATTGGTTGAAAAGTTGAATTATCTTACAGTGACACGACCAGACATAGCTTATTCGGTAAGTATTGTGAGTCAGTTTATGTCTTCACCTACAGTGGATCATTGGGCTGCAGTACAACAAATTTTATGTTATTTGAAAGCTACACCTGGACATGGGATTCTTATATAAAAATCATGGTCACATGAAGATTGAGTGTTTTTCAGAGGTCGATTGGGCATGATCAAGAGAAGATAAAAGATCGACTTCTGGCTATTGTGTTTTTGTTGGAGGCAATTTGGACTCATGGAAAAGTAAAAAATAAAATGTAGTCTCTCGATTGAGTGTTGAATCAGAATACAGAGCTATGACACAATCAATATGTGAAATAATGTGGGTACATCAACTATTGATCGAATTAGGCTTCAATACTACAGTTCCGACCAAGTTGTGGTGTGACAACCAAGCTGCCCTTCATATTGCATCCAACCCAGTATTTCATGAGTGAACTAAAGATATCGACATTGATTGTCATTTTGTTCGTGAGAAAATACAACAAGGTTTGGTGTCTACTAGATATATGAAGACAAGAGAACAATTAGGAGATATTTTTACGAAAGCTTTAAATGGAGTTCGAATAGATTATCTTTGTAACAAGTTGGGCATGATTAACATATATGCTCCAGCTTGAGGGGGAGTGTTATAGTATATATGTAGATTTAGGAGCTTATTAATCCTTTATCCTTTATTGTAATTTTACTTTGACTAGTTTAGGGCTTCCATGTATGCCTATATATATTTGGCTCTATTGTATAGAATGTATAAGAATACTCTCATATTTGATCTCACAATAACACAAATATTACATGTCTTTTGTTGATGTTCATTCTCGTTATACTTGGATTTATTTTTTACATTCTAAGTTAGAAGCTCTAAATTGTTTTATTCAATTTAAGACTCACGTTGAAAAGCTCTTGAATACTTCATATCTTAAGACTCATGGTATCTCTCATCGTCTTACTTGTCCCCACAGCTTTGAACAAAATGAGATAGTAGAGCGAAAACATTGACACATAGTCGAATTAGGTTTGACCTTAATGGCTCACTCATTTATGCCCCTTACCTATTGGGATGAAGCTTTTAGCACTACCATTTTTTTTATTAATCAACTTCCAACCTCAGTTCTTAGTAATATTAGTCCTTATAAGAAACTTTCCTACACTAAGTCTTTGTTTCCCTTATCTTAGACCTTACAATCATAATAAACTAGAACTTTGATCTTCATCTTGTGTTTTCCCTGGGTATAGTGGCCAACACAAGGGATACAAGTGTCTCGATATCTCCTCCAATCAAATTTTCACATCTCGATATGTTTTATTCCATGAATTCGTATTCCTTTTGCTACTAAAACTAACTCTCACTCTCTTGCTCGTACTGTTTCGACCTTTAACCCTATTCGTCTTCCTATTTTTAATTCAAAATCTTCTTATCTAATCATCAGAATCTATCTACTGAACCTCCCACATCAAATTTAATTTCTTCCTCAAATTTAATAACTTCACTTGATGAAAATATTGTTTCTCCAGCTAACACTAGTTCTAATAACTCTGTTCAGCACCTTGGCTCTACCATTTCTCTGAATTCTTCTCTTCATACAAAAACTTCTTCTATTCCTCTTTCTAATTGCCATTCAATGGCACTCGTGCTAAGGCTGGAATTTATAAACCTTGGGTTCTTTTGACTGAATATTTAGATAGTGAACCACCTTCGGTCAAGATAGCTTTGAAATACCCTCATTGGACTCGAGCCATATTGAAAGAGGAATTTGATGCTCTTTTTAACAATGATACTTGGGTTTAAAGACTATTGGGTGTATATGTATTTATAAAATTAAACGAAACTTTGATGGCTCTCTAACTCGTTATAAAGCTCCGTTGGTAGCCAAAGGGCTTCATCAAAATGCCAACATTGATTATGCTGAAACTTTTAGTCCTATCATAAAACCCACCTCCATTCGTATTCTTCTTACCTTAGCACTAAAGAATAATTGGGTTATGCATCAGTTAGATATAAATAATGCTTTTCTTCATGGTCTTTTAACCGAAGAAGTTTTAATGGAACAACCTCCTGGGTTTGTTGCTCCTCATCCTTCTTCCACGGTTCCTTTAGTTTGCAAATTAAAGAAAGCGTTATATGGTTTAAAATAGGCTCCTCGAGCTTAGTATGATAAGCTAAAAATGTTTCTTACTAAACTTGGCTTTGTGAATTCTACTGCTGATACTTCATTATTGGATGATTTATAAAATTTGAGTTGTTTTCAAAACTAATTACAAAAAAGAGTTCAAACCCAAACTACTTACAAAAAATAGGTAGTTTTTTTGTCCTTATTAGAATGCGTCTCTTGAAGAGAATGCGAGAGACGCATTCCTTGTTGTGAACAGTAGCAGTCAACACAAATTTTGACCAACTTTGACCGCCAACTATGACCAGACAGTTTCGTTCATAATTTCAAATGGAAATATTTTTTTCCACTAAAATAATACTATCAAATCCTTTCAATTAATATTTAACCCACATTTCAAAAAATGTGGCACGACCAACTTCGTGCTACATTTTTTTTTTTAATCTTTAATTGAGATGAATAAATCTCAGTCTTTTTAATCTTTAAACCAATTGATCTCTTCTACTATCTTATAGATCATAACCATATTGGTAAAATCATCCTAATATTTTTTCCATATTGTATATTTTGTTTTAATAGTGAATGTGTTTATCAAAATAATAAAAAAAAAAAAAAACTTGATTGGTGAATGATTGTATGATGATGAATAATTTATTAAATATTTATTTTAAAGAAAAAATATCCGTTGACATGTCGACATTTCCATCTATATTTTTACATGTCCATGGGTTCGACATCGACATAAGGTGGAAATCGACATTTCCACTATACCGTACAAAATTGATGGAATATTAAAAAAAAGTAAGAAAATGTAACTTAATGTGAATATAATAATGTAACAAGTATAACTCATTTAAAAAGTGTAAAATGTTCATTTATTAATTTAAATATTTTTTTTTGAATTTTTTGTTTTTAAAATTTTTCCAGAAATATCCATCGACACCGACATTTTATCGATATTTCCATCGACATTTCCATAAAATTGAGACTTCGACATTTCCGTCGACATCGACATTTAAAATCTTGGGGGTAGTTAAATATTAATTGAAAGGATTTTATGGTATTATTTTAGTGGAAAAAATCTTTATGTTTGAAATTATGAACGAAATCGTCTGGTCAAAGTTGGCAGTTAAAGTTGGCCAAAATTGGTGTTGACTGCTACATTTCGCAACAAGGAATGCGTCTCTAGAGACGCATTCTAATAAGGACAAAAAAAACTACCTGTTTTTTGCAAATAGTTTGAGTTTGAACTCTTTTTTGGTAATAAGTTATGAAAAGACCCCCATTTCTCCAATTCGTCCCTTCATTATTTATGAAAACTTCTCGAGATATTTGCATTTATATTCTTATTTATGTAGATGATATGACCATACTTGGTTCATCTGACATTGCCATTAATGATTTAGTTTCATCTCTTCACAATACTTTTGCTTTAAAAGACTTTGGGTTGTTTACATTATTTCCTTACTGTTGAAATGAGATACACTACTTTGGAAGCTTTATTTTTATCCCAGGAAGCCTGTATCAGCGAGCTCTTTGATCAAGAAAATTTCTTGGGTATTTCAACCCCGATGGTTACAACTCTATTCTTTCAGCTAGGGGGATGAATCCTTTAATGACCCTCAATTTTATCATGTAGTATTATTGGGAGATTGCAGTATGTTACATCGACTCAACCTGAACTTGCATACTCAGTCAATAAAGTCTATCCATTTACGCATTCCTTGACTTCAATACACTGACAAGCAGTGAAACACATTTTATGCTACTTAAAAAGGTGCACTTCAATTTAGCCTTCTTCTTCATCGTTCTGAAAATCTTCAATTACAGGAATTTGCAGACGTTGATTGGGCTTTAGACCCCGATGATAGAAAATCAACATCTTGTCACTATGTGTTTTTAGGTGGAAACTTGATGCAATAATATTGGGGCTGTGCATTTAAGTGCAAACCCAATTCATCATTCTCGTATCATTCTCGTATCTTCCAGCATCTGCTCAAATTGCAGACATGTTTACAAAACCTTTATCATCATTCTCTTTTTCTGCTATTCGGTCCAAGCTAAATGTTGTTGATCTTTCCACCATTAGCTTGAAGCGGGTATTAGGAAATAGTTTCTGTTTATTATTTTTTGTATTTCCTTTTTATTGACTGCCAGTTGCGTTAAGTGGTTATTGCCACTTCTTGTAGTATTTAAGAGGGTTTTTTGCATTTTGCAGAACAAGATTTGATAAAATAAAAAATAAAATTCATTTTCTCATCCTCTTTCTATCTCTTGTTTCTCTAAGATTATCGTAGGATGAAGCCACAATCTTTAATAAAAATACAGCAACTATTTTTTTGTTAATGTGTGGTCAAAATTACTTAAAAATATCCTCTTTATTTCACACTTTCTCCATTTGCCATCCCTCTCACTTCCCCCAGCTTGAGCACCTCCTCACCCATTGTGCCTCTCTCTCCCTTCCCCTCTCCTACTCTTTCTTCCCCTTCCTTCACCCTGTTGCATCCTAGATCTAACTTTATTATAATTTTTTTTTTGGAAAAATTACCTTTTGGTTCCTAAGATTTGGGTAATAGGTGCATTTAGTCGTTCGGTTTTAAAATCTTACACTTCCATCCTTAAAGGTTTAGAAATTACATCATTTTAGTCTTTTGACTGTTAGTGACGATAAAATAGGTGATTTGACAATTTAAAAAAGAAAAAGAAAAACTCTTTCTCTCTCTCCCACCCCTTTCCACCCTTTGAGAAATTGAAGGATGAAACCCAAAATTCCAATAAGAGGTTAGATGAGAAGGAAGTTCCAGTGAAGCAATGGACTGAGAATTTGTGAGAAATGGAGCTAAGCAATGTTCAGGTGAAGATTGAAGACGAAGGGAGAGGAAATTAGACTAATGGGTTTGTGGTTATGCAGGAAGATGAGAAACAATGAAGATTATTTGAGAAATTAGTTCTTTGGGTTTATTCCTTCATGGGTCCAATGGGCACTACAACTTTTGTTTTGTTTTTTTTTTTTTTTTTTGAATTTGTGATGCTAAATGAAAGGCTCTTAGAGAAGTGAGTGTTATTGCTAATCTTTTTTTTTTTTTTTATCATTTGAAAATTTTCTTATTGGCAATAGCGAGAGCTAAGAGAAACATGCCATTTGCCAAAGAGAGAGAAACCTCATTGAAGGTGATGAGAGAAAAATGGAAAAGAAAAAAAAAAAGGAAGGTTCAGGGCAGAGAAGAAGGGATAGTCCCAATTGAGGTAAGAGATTTCAGTCGCAATGAAGAACTGATAAGCAAGTGGCAATCGATGGTGGGGCAAAGCCTTTGAGGCCATGGTTCTTCTTTCATTATTTTTAATGGAAAAACAGGAGAGTGAGAGAGGGGAAGAGAGGGAAAATGGTGAGGGAGAAAGGGATATGTGAAGGAGAGGTCATGGATCTCACCATCGTCGAATGTTGCTAGCTAGAGATGAGAGCATTGAAAAGGGGAGGAGATGTTGAAGGTATGAGCTATGTGAGAGGGATCGCCAGAGGCGGAAGAGAGAAGGAAAGGTGGAAGTAAGGGTGCTCTTTTTCCTGCAAAGACCTGTCTCGAGGCACGGAATGTGGGAGTGAGTGGGGAGAAAATTTCCCATGAGCTAAATGGAGACATCCTCATCCCCTATCCTTATCCCCACTCAATTTGTCTCCTAATTAATTTATATATATATATATAATTTAAATTTAAAGTTGTTTTGTGAAATAGAAAATTCATTGACAGCCACAACCAAATTAGGTACAAAGTAGGTCCTCATTTATAGTAGAATATACCCGCGAAGGGAAAGCAAAATCCTAAAAAAAAATATACCATCTTCCAAAGATTGCTCAAAACTGAAATCCTAAGTGATAGTCGTGCAGGCAAGACAGTGAGCGACTGAGTTACAAGTTCTTGAGCACTTGAGAAGGAAATCACGCCCTATTGATGAGCTAAAGCCTTAACGTCTTTATATATATATATATATATATATATACTATCTTTGTAAGGTTGTCGATCTCCTTATTTAGGAGTCGAATGACTTTGGACGTATCAAATTCAATGATAATAGGAGAGATTGATCCTTTGTATCTTGCATGTACGTTCCTCATCCCTACAATTTACAAATCAGATATCCATTAGAGTCATGCACCATTCATTTGATTCCCTCTCTCCCCTAGGGTACACACCACAAGGCTATGTGTTTAGCTTTCAGTGATTGGCCTAGGGACGGTTCCAATTGGCTTGACTCAAATGGCTTTCTAGCCTTATAGAGAATAAGTTTTCAATTCCATCTACTCCAATCTCTTCTGATGATCTGTCTATCCATCTGAAATCTGCTGGTAGTCTGCCTTGTTGCCATTGATATTCAATTGATTTCGATAATTCCAAAGATTCTATAGTATGATAATTGGTTTTCTGATTTATGTTTCCTTTGAATGATCTATTAACCAATCATAATAGTTTGAATATTTCTAGCCATCTCTACACAAATCGAAAAGGATGAATGAGTTAGGGAGGTAATCTAACTAAACTTTCTTTGAAAACTTACAACCCCACATAGCATGCAAAGTTGTTTCCTCCTTTTTCTTGCAAAGAGGTTTGAATAAATCCTTTTTGTTTTCTTGAAATATTAGCTCAACTAGAATAGATTTGTAATTCTTTTTCTTGTCTAGTCAAGAGTCTTGATCAATCTTAATGTACCTCTCATTGCTAATTTTTCATTTATTGCCTTTTAAGAAAAAATCCTTTTTGCAAGTGATGCTCCTCCAAATCATGGGGGGATTGTTTCCGAAAGGTGCTTTCAAGAAGTCCCCATCTTTGAGGTATCTTTCCTTTAAGGTTCTAGCCAGAAGACTTTTGAAGTTTCTAATTATCTGCCAACTTTGTTTTACAAGCATAGGTTGGCTGAAGGACTTAATCTCTCTAAACCTCAAACCCCCAAAGTCTTTATTAATGCACAAGTTCTTCCAACTCATCCAGTGACTTTTTTCTTGTCCTCTATTGAACCCCACCAAAAGCGAGTGCATGTTCGATTAATATCATCACATATGCTTCTAGGTAAGCATAAATACAAAAACTTGTTGTGTAAATTGCTTACTGCAAGTGTGCGGGTCAAAATTTAATATAATGTAATGTAAGTTACAAATATCGTCCTCATAATTGGTTATCTAGATTACTCAAGTACAATGGATACAATCGCTCCATTTTATTTAGAGAAAATACTCGAGTGATGGAAGCTAATCTAAAACTCCATTAAAAACCAATTAAATTAATGTGAGACAATTAAGAGAGAAACTATTCTAGGGATTGGATTTCACCAATTACAAACCTATTCTAGACAAGAAAAGGAATTACAAACTTATTCTAGTTGAGCTAATATTTCAAGAAAACAAAAAGGATTTATTCAAACCTCTTTGTCTATTTTTGCAAGAAAAAGGAGGAAACAACTTTGCATGCTATGTCGGGTTGTAAGTTTTCAAAGAAAGTTTGGTTAGATTGCCTCCCCAACTCATTCATCCTTTTCGATTTGTGTAGAGATGGCTAGAAATCTTCCAACTATTAGGATTGGTTAACAAATCATTCAAAGGAAACATAAATCAGAAAACCAATTATCATACTATAGAATCTCTGGAATTATCGAAATCAATTGAATATCAATGGCAACAAGGCAAACTACCAGCAGATTTTAGATGGATATACAGATCATCAGAAGAGATTGGAGTAGGTGGAATTGAAAACTTATTCTCCATGAGGCTAGAAAGCCACTTGAGTCAAGCCAATTGGAACCGTCCCTCGGCCAATCACTGAAAGATAAACACAGAGCCTTGTGGTGTGAACCCTAGGGAAGAGAGGGAATCAGATGGGTGGTGCATGACTCGAATGGATCTATGATTTGCGTAGGGTATTAAAATTTGATTTCTGTAAAAGATGGTCGATTAAATCGCTAATAGCCAAAACAATTTTGGGAGGGATGAGGAACATACATGCAAGATACAAAGGATCAATCTCTCCCATTATCATTGAATCTAATGCGTTCAAAGTCATTCGACTCCTAAATAAGGAGATCGACAACTTTACGGAGATGAAATATATATATATAGTGCTAAAGACGTTGAGGCTTTGGCTCATCAGTTGGGCGTGATTTCCTTTTCAAGTGCTCAAGAACTTGTAACTCAGTCGCCCACTGTCTTGCCTGCATGACTATCACTTAGGATTTTAGTTTTAAGCAATCTCAATCTTCTACTTTGGAGGAGGGTATATTTGTTTTAGGATTTTTCTTTCCCCCGCAGGTATCCTCTACTATAAATGAGCAACCAAGATTGAGCATGCAATTATTTCATAAGTCAAGAAGATAAAAAGTAATAATTGTCCCTCCCTAGCACAATTGAATCTCAAACATGTTATAAATCCAATATTCCTTTCAAACTATCTCTCCCGAACATCAGTTCATAACCAATAACAATCAACCCGTGATCAAATGATTAAAAGCATTACACACATAATTGTATGAATGAAATAAAAGCCATCGATTAATTAATTCATCCAAACTAACAGGCTACATCAATCCCTAAGATTAAAAGTTTATGCCTCATTTGATAACCAATTCGTTTTTATTTGGTTTTTAGTTTTCTATTTTTAAAAAAACAAGTCTATTTGGTAACCAATTGAGTTTTTGGTTTTTATATTTTTTAAAATGTTTTTAGAATCATAAAGAAAATGAAAAAATGAAACATAAGTTTTTAAAAACGATTTTCATTTTTATTTTCAGAAAACACACGGTTTTCAAAATTCTTACTTACAGACAACCAACCACGCCATTATTCACCTTGTTCAATGTGGAGTGGGACCCACATTTATGTAAACAACTTTTGACGGTACTTTTTTTTACTGCTAACCATATTATATTGCTAGGAAAAAAATCAATTTTTATTCTTAAATTTGAGTTATATCAACTTTTTTTTTTATTAAATTGAACTTTAAACTTAAATAAGTGCAACACTTTTTATCTTCTATTCAAAATTTTAAAATTCACACTATTGTTTTTTTGAAAAATGTAAAAATCTCAAAAAAAAAAAAAAAAAAAAAAAAAAACTAAGGTAATGAAAATTTGCACGAAATTAAATTTGATATATACACAAAATTGTAAACATGAGCATAACTTAACGGATAAGGTATCTACTTTTTTCTATGTGGTTGGAGGTTTGAATTTTTACTCAACATTTATTGTACTAAAAAAACAATCATTGAATAATTCTTCCGCAATCGTAATCAATACATTTAAAACATTAATATTTTTTTTTCCATATGCAATTTTTAAACAATTAAAAATAAAAATATAATTTTATAATTATGTATATTAGATGGAAAAGTATTGCAAAAATTGTTCGGTTTTATTTTTATGAAAAAAATATAAAATTAAAAACAACCATCAAATGTTCTTTTGATTTTTTTAAAAACAAAAAACAATTATCAAACATGTTTTTGATTCTTAGTTTTTAAAAAACAAAAAACAAAAAATAGTTACCAAACATGTATGGTTTTTTTCTTTTTAAATACCAAAAACCAAAAACCAAATGGTTATCAAACGGAGCTTAAGCTACTCATGTTCAAGAATTTAAATACAAAGCACAAAGAAAAATCCCATAATGAAACTAAAGAGTCCAAAGAAAGAGAGGAAAAATTGAAGTATGTGTATCAATCGTCCATCCCCGTCACGCTGTCCCTTTTCTTCGCTCTAATGGCCTCCTCTAACTCTCTAAAGAAAGGTAGTTTCGAAACAGGGCATTTGTCTCTCCAAAGTTGGCTCCAAAATGATGAATATATAGGAAAATCTGCTGCAGCATCGAGATGCTATCCCAAAATGTGTTCTATAAAAAGAAAACTCAAGGTAGCATCTCAGCGTTGTTCGTAGTGTTGAGACACTTCAGATGGAATACCAAAAATGAGCGCAAGCATTGAGCGGTCAAATGTGGCGTTTCGATAGGCTCCTTATTGTTATTTTTTTATTTTACTTTTTTTCTGAATTCTTCTTCTCTTTTCTTGGTGTCTTCTATCCCTATTTAATTGCTTATAATTTGCTCTATAAATCCTTTGAATTCTCTACTTTACTCCATTTAGCTCCACATGCTCGATTCCTACAAAACAAATAATTATGTACGTAAAATTGGCCAGTTAAGTAGTATAACTAGCAATAATTAAGCCCTAGAAATAGCTCACTTTGTGCACTATCAAATACCTCCAAACTTAAATATTTGCTATTCCTCGAGAAAAAGATAAATAAGACCTCTCTTAAAATCAATAACTACATGCAAGTGACCAGAAACTCAAAGCTCTAAATAGCACATCATTCACAATTGAGAAAGTATAGAATCACAACCAGTCATCAAGAGAATTTAAATTTAATCTTTTCATCCCTTATGTGTGTGTGTGCATAGCCTCTCCTATTTTAGTCTTTATAAGTTAGAAATAGTTTTATACAACCTTTAACTCGTTTTTCCCTACACTAGCCTAAGTTCTAATCATTAGGTCTCCCTACATTCAAGAAAGTAATATACCACTAGGGTACCTTAAAACATGTCTAAACTCCCTCAAACTTGAATTTGTCTTTATTTGAATAGACACTAGCTTTCACACATCCACTGCATGGGCCCTTACTCATAACACTTTTACTCACAGGTGACCCTAGCTAATCACAGTAGATGTAGCTCTTTTTATCCATAACTTAATTGCATTTTATTTTTATCTTATTTTTATTTTGTTTTATTTTTATGCCTTTAAATGATCATGATCATCAGCATATTGAAAGGTAAGGCATGAATTTTCTCCTACGTGTAACATTACTAACCATCATGCAAGTTAACCTTCTAATCAGTTCCTAAAGCCTTTCAAGATGACAACAAGCATCCAGATCATATAATCTAATTTTAGGCCTTCAAAACCATAAATATGTAGACTAAGTGCTCTCTAAGTGTAAGGGAATCAATAAAAAAAATATTTGAATTTGAGATATGTTCTCATACTTAAAAAAAAAATTGTAAATCATCATTATTTAGAACAGATCATAGGCTGTCATAATCTCAAACAATGCAGTAGCAACTCATCAAATATCATGCTCAAGGCTCAATAATTAGCATATCACACCCCCTAACTTAAAACATACATTGTCCTCAATGTATAGACTACACTATCTACTTAAGTATGCATAAGGACAAAGAAAAGAGATAGAGGTTGAACAATACTATCATTGAATGTCAGACTCCTCAAGATGTAACATCATCATCAAAATGTAGAGGGAATGGCTATGGGAAGAAGCAACCTACAAAAAACAACGAAAAGAGAAATATAAAGACAAAAAAAAAATCTAAAGAAAGGCAGAACTAACTAACAAAAAACCTAAAGAATAGAAATTTGGGATGCCTCTCAAAAAGAGCTTTGTTTAACGTCTTTAGCTAGACAGGATGCGCGTTTGTGCATCAGGGTTCATAAAACTCTTCTATATTCTTCGGTCCCTGCTTGCTTGAATCGATTTATCCTATTATGTCTAGTAGGCTCACTTGCTTCTTGTGGGTACCTGAAAAAGAAATTTTTTTGTGTTTTTGTTATATGACTTAAAAAAATTAAAAGATAGAAAATCAAAATTAAAATTATATTTACAAGACTCGTGAGAATAAGGAAAAGAAATATCAACTTTCAGAAATTTTCTAAAATAAAATAAGGTTAGGCTTTTCAGCCTCATACTTTATTACTTGAATTTTCTCTTCCATTTTAGGCTCAATTTCTTTCTTTATCTCACAAACCTGATCCTGGTGTGGTTTACAATTCTCAACATCCCCATTATCAATATCTATGGCTTCACAAAATTTTGTATTATCGACCTCAGTGGCATAGGAAAAATTTTGCACTTCTAAGGTTATCAGTGAGTCAATTATTTGACTAACATGATATCCTATAGAATTTGATCTCGCTTCATTTATTTCCATTTGGGTTGTAATCTATCCTATTCTTCTTTCATGCGAAGACAACTAGCTCTTGACTCCATAATGTACTCTCGCACTAGGTCTTCTAAGGGAGATTTTTCCTCACTTTGGTTGGGATAGTAAAAATTTTGGTTCTGACTACCCTCATCATTATCATAAAAGGAATTTTTATAGCCCATAGATGTAGAATCATAATGATTAGGCATTTGGTATCCCTGGAAGCCATAGTAAACATTGTAGTTCACATGGTCATAGGGGGTGTAGTTCAATGGGTAAGAGTTGAAGGATGGTGTTAGTTCTTGGGTGGTCTGAAACTCCCAATAAGGCAACTCATAATTTTTAAAAGCCATTAACTATATCAAAAAACTAGATTTAGGCTTCCAAATAAATGCAAACACCACTCAACAAAATAGCCAAGAAAGAAAGAAAAATATCCAAAGAAAAACAAAGAAAACAAATAAAAACAAATCAGGATAAAGAAAAAAATGAAAATAGAATAAAGCAAAAGCTCTAAATTAAGACCAAATAAATTCTCCACGATATTAAGTGAAACTAAATACTTGTCAATTCCCAACAACGGTGCCAAAAACTTTATACGCTAAAATTCACCTACCGTAAGTGTACGAGTCAAGTTTTAATATAGTGTAATGAAATTACGGATGTCGTCCTCAAGATTGGGTTTCGAGTTCACTTAAGTACAACCGATAATAATGTTTAATTTTATTTAGAAACAAATATGGAATGAATTGAACAAAAAAAATAACAAAATTAAAATGATAAAGAAAATCAATGGGAAACGGATCTTA
Organism: Trichosanthes truncata; assembly: GCA_033996785.1. Classification (NCBI taxonomy): domain Eukaryota; kingdom Viridiplantae; phylum Streptophyta; class Magnoliopsida; order Cucurbitales; family Cucurbitaceae; genus Trichosanthes; species Trichosanthes truncata. The sequence continues at coordinate 25,046,692 of JAWPNB010000004.1, read as the reverse complement.
GAGGAGTTGATTTCACCAAATGGAATTATGAATTAATTGAACTGAATGCAACAACATATATGCAACATTCTATAAGTAGAGAACTCTAAGGTCATAAATGTCTCTCCCGAGCACAATTAATCCTCAAGCATTTTAAGAACTCAATATTCCTATCCAGATTCATTAACATGTAAGGCTTTAAGTCTAGTATTTTTAACAACATCTAAAGCGATCCTAAATCTCCCGATCTTAGAACTACTTTAGTCATGTAATTATGTTCTAATCTAAATCCCCTCTCTTGAGTGAAAATTTAGAGACAAGTGATGAACTATGTTTATCACTTATATTTGGCCTTGAATTTAGTTCATTTCTTGCTCAAAGTATGGTTGATTGCATGTAATTACGTGTTTTTAGTGTTCAAAAGCATGCATAAGTGTAAGAGACATCTGTAAATGGTCATTTGGTGTTAACTGAGTCAATTAAGGAGTAAAAGAGGTATTTTTGGTCGAGTTTTAACTAAAATTGCTCTTTTGTAGGAAATTGCCAAAAATGTGACCGCAAAGTTTGCATGCTTACATTATGCGGCTGCATGATACCCTAATTTCTAGTCAAAATCGTGAGTTTTGTGGTCCAAGTTGTTGGAGTCAAAATCGTAACTTACCTCCTATTTTGACTCCGAGGGTTCAACATTAAGGTCCAAAGCATGAAGATAGGCAACTACTCACCTTCCAAAAGCCTATATAAAGGACGATTCATGAAGTTTGAAGGGGAGGACGAAACGAGACAGAAAAAGGGTTTTTACCCTAAATTTTGAGTGAATAGCTTAGGATAGGGAACGATTTGGTGTTGGAGAAAATTCCTTTGTGAGAAACTCATCATCCACACCCTAGAACCCCTAGTCTTTGAGTGAATCAGCATGTAAGAATCGATTCCACCTAGAAAAAAGGCATAGAATCGAATAGTAGAGTGATTTTCCCTCAATTGTACTCATTTCGTTTTGTTTCTATTCATTTTGTATTTATGAATTCTAGTACTTATGAATTCTATCTCAATGAAATTCTTTGTTTTTAGTCATCTCATGTCTAGCTAAATTTCTATTGGGATTCAGTTTTATAGATACCTTCATGGAATGACTTAGCCTAACATACTGCTTTACTAATCACCAATTTACCTTGTGTTCATTCTTCTTTTATTGAATTTAAGTCTTACGTGTTAGTTTAAATTGGCCACTTAAATTAGCATGAAATGTTGAGTCAGATACTAAAAGGGTCGGGCAATAAATAGTTGTCATAAAAGGGATAAAGGAGGAAAGCCTAGACATAGGATTCCGTTGTTGACCTTAGACATAAGGCATGCCTATAGGATCAAAAGGGTTGTGCTTTTAACTATTTAAGATAAGTTGACCATAGACATGTAGGAGTAATGACTTAGCCTCTTATGGGTGCTTGAAAGCAAGGCTGAATAAGAAACTCGATTCATAACACAAAGTTAAAAAGGTAATTATGCAGTCAAAATGTTTTAGCAAAGTTTCCTAGGGTTGATACTTAACTGAATTCCCATGTTTTTCATTATTGTTTCAAGTCACATTTACCATTAACATATTTGCTTATTATGTTGGTTTCCTTTGGTTGCATTAAAAAGCACTTTTATAGCTTGAAATTTTGTCAATAGTCTCTGTGGGATTGATACTTAGACTTAATCCATTTTATACTACTTGTGGACAACATATACGTGCACTAGGGCTGAAAACATTTTTTAAATACTTTCTTGAAACCATACGCTCATTTAAACATCCATCAACAAGCAACAATTAATTCATGGCCCATAGATTAAGCAAGTAATTGCATGAATGGAAAAGAAGCATTAACAAAGCATTCAATTATTTAAACAATAAAATTCAACGATTACATCAATTCCTAAGAACAACAGATTTAGCTAAGCATAATCAAAGAATAACAACATAATCTCATGCTAAAATCTATAACAAAGTTTAGAAGATAGAGAAAAGAAGACAAATTCAGGTCTAGCATGGCAATATCTCGTCTCCTGTGCTATCTCCACTATCTCGAGCTTCAAAAATTCCTTTTCTAAGCTTCGAAAATTCCTTTTCTAAGCTCCAAAGTCGTCCTCCCTCCCAAATTTGGAACTTTGCTTTTAGGTCTAATTTCCTAAAGAGAATCTTCATCAGTTAGTGTCAAAACCACATTTATAGGGGTCAGCACAGCGTTGAAACGTTAGGGCAACGTCTCAACATTATGCCTTGAGGTCTAATTTCCTAAAGAGAATCCTCCTCAGTTAGTGTCAAAACCACATTTATAAAGGTTAGCACAGCGTTGAAACGCTAGAGCAACGTCTCAACATTATGCCCTAACGGGCGTAATATTTATGGAAAAACGATGCAGCATTAAAAAGCTTGGAAATAGTGTCTCGACGCTACAGACGGAAGAGTCTGAATGCACTTGCACTTCTTTGCTTGTTGACGTTGGCTGAATTTCTGAAGCGTTGAGATGCGAGGGAGTAAAGTCGAGACACTTCTGCTGCAGTTTGCTTGGCTTATGCAATTTCGACATCCCGATGCTGTCCTCTCGGGTCTTAAGCCTGAATTTCACTTTCTCTTTACATTCTTTCTTCAATTCTTGCCCAAAAGATCTCCTTTTCATTATAAAATCATCATAAACTCTATTTATGTTCCAAATTCTCGATATCTGCTAAACAAACAAATATGTACGTGGAAATAACCGTTTAAGTATTAAAACTAGCAATAAATAAGCATTAGAAATAGCTCACTTTTGCGCGCTATCAAATACCCCCAAACTTAAATATTTGCTAGCTCTTGAGCAAAAGAGAAAAAAAGACCTCTCTAAAAAATGAATAACTGTATACAAGTGACTCGTAAAAAAATTTAGATAGCACATAATTCACAATTAAAAAAGTCTTTGAACACAACCAATCATCAAGCGAATTTAAATTTAATATTTTCATTCCTTACGTGTGTATGTGCATAGCCTCTCCTATTTTAGTCATTATAATCCCATAATAGTTTTATACATTCCTCAACTTGTTTTCCCCCATTCTGGTCCTAAGTTCCAATTATCAAGTGTCCCTACAATCAAGAAGGTAATATGCCACTAAGGTGCCTAAAAACAAGGCTAAGTCCCCCAAACTTGAATTTTTCTTTATTTGGATGGACACTAACTTTCACACATCCACTGCAGGAGCCCTTACCCATATACTTATAGGTGGCTCTAACTTATCACAGCAGAGGTAACTCTTTTTGTCCTTAAACTTTAAAAGCAAAGCATTTTATTTTGTTGTATTTTTCTTCCTTTGAATGATCATCAGCATATTGAAAGGAAAATGGGCATGAATTTTCTAATCAGTTTCTAAAGCCTTCTGAGGTGACAACAAGTATCCAGATTATATAATCCAATTTTAGGCTTTCAAAATTATAAATAGGTAGACTAATGCTGAATAATGTGAGAATCAAGAAAAAAATTGTAATTTAACTTAAATCCAGAATGTGTTCTCATATTTCAAAAAAATTGTAAATCATCACTATCTAGAACAGATCATAGGTCGTCATAATCCCAAACAATGCAATAGCAACTCATTAAAAATTAGGCTCAAGGCTCAACAATAAGCATATCCCACTCCCAAACTTAAAGCATACATTGTCCTCAAAGTATAAACTGCACAGCATACTCAAGCATGTATAAAGACAAAGAAAAGAGATAGAGGGTGAATAATACTACCCTGGAATGTCAAGCTCCTCAAAATGTAACATTGTCATCAAAATGTGTAGGGAAAAACTATGGAAAAAAGCAACCTACACAAAACAACAAAAAGAGAAACATAAAGACAAAAACAAAAGCTAAGGAAAGAAAGAACCAATGAAAAATCTAAAGGATAGAAATTTGGATTGCCTCCAAAAAAAAAAAAAGCTTTGTTTAACGTCTGATAGCATGTATTTATGTTATCTTATTTCCTATTATTTATGCTAGTTTTGTGATTATTTTGTGAGCTTTTATGCCTATTTCTCTTAATTTTGTAGAAACCAAGCTTGAGGAGCAAAACCAAGTATTTGAGAATATTTTGGTGGATATTGGAGCTTTTTGAAGCTTAATTGAAAATTCAAGAAGATTAAAGATGTTATTTGAGCATAAGGCACATTTCGGGAGATTCTACATTGAATCACGGTTCCAACACATCAAACTGGAGGTCATTCGGACACCCGAGCGAAGAGATATAGCAAAAATGGTCCATGCTGTCTGTAGGGTAGCGTCGAGACGCTGTCTATAGAGTCGCGACGCTACGAAAACGCAAAAAACGCTATTTTCTTCCAAAAACACGCGTTTTCTAATTTTCTTGCAGCGTTGAGACGCTATGAGCAACGTCTCAACGCTGCCTCGCAATTGTCTATAAAAACATCATTTTTTGCGCCGTTTTGGGAGGCCAATCCGAGAGTTGGAGCCCTAATCTCGATTCCAAGCTAAAATTGAAGGTTTAGGGAGCAATTGGGAGCGTTTGTGGAGCATTTTTGAAGATCCAAAGCTCGAGGGACATGGAGATCACGACGGGAACGTGGGATCGACTATTGTTTGCTAATTTCTTCCTTTTCCTTTAGTTTTAGTTCCTGTTTTGTGGCTGTAAATTAGGAACTTAGAGGTTTAATTGTATGAATATTATTAGTATCTTTGTTCCTAATACTTGGAGTTTTGATGTAGCCATTAGACTTGAGTTTTTTAATTGATTAAATACCTTGATTGAATGCTTTTTGTTTCATTCATGCTTTTATGTATTTAATGCTTATAATTTCTTGATCAAAGATTATTTGCTTTATTGGTTTGAATTTGTGCTTGAAAAAGTATGGTTTAGGCTAGAACTTAATTGCACTATTTGTAAATTCTTGCATAAAAGTGGAGAATTCTCTTAGAAGCCCTTAAAAGAAGTTGCTTAAAGCCTTGCATGTTATTAAAATCTAGATAAAGATATTAGGTTTATAACATTGCATGAGAGTTAATTGTGCTTGAAAGAGTCAGTTAACACTCTCATTTCTTGGCTTATGGAATATTTGCATGACAAACTTGGTAGTTTTCACTGTAAGTCTAATTGGTGAAATTGATTCCCTAGGAATCTCTCTCCTATTGTGTCTCCATTTATCTTTTGCTTTCTAGGTTAGCTCTTTAGTTTAGCTTGTTTGCATTTGATTTCTTTCTCTAAATAAAGTTAAGTGTACAGTACTTAAATGAACTAAGAAATCCAATCCCTGTGATCGACCCTAGCCACTATTATTGCAAATTTTAGAGGTTTAGGTTTATAAATATATTTGATAGAGCCTTCGACAAGCTCTTTATCAACGTCTTTAGCTAGAAGGGACGAGTGTTTATGCATCGGGGTACATAAAATTCTTCTATTTTCTTCGGTCTCTTCTTGCCTAAATCGATATAACCTACCATGTCTAGTAGGCTCACTTGTTTCTCATGGGTAACTAATAGAGAAATATTTTTGGTATTTTTGTTATATGACTTAAAAAAAATGAAAAGACGGAAAATCAAAATCAACATTATCTTTACAAGACTCGTGAGAATAAGGAAAGAAAATATCAATTTTAAGAGAATTTTCTAGAAATAAAATAAGGTTAGGCTTTTCACCCTCTTATGCACATCAAGCAAGCGCACGTGTTCAAGTAGTATTAAAATGATATTCCTACCGAGTATCAAATCTAAAGGAAGTTGTACTTATGATCAGATTGATTATTGAAATTAATGGTGCTAATAAATTATTTAGAGAAAGGAATAAAGTGACACTCAGAAAATACTTAAAATTAGAAAGCATCCAATAAACGTGAGAACAATCAGGGAAAAAGGCATTTAGGGGGTGGGTTTCACTATTTGGACCATGCTAGCGTTAATTACTTATTCCCAATTGTTGACTCTTCTAATTCATAAGCCTAGAGTTAATAAAAACATGAATTCTCCTAATGGTCTCCTTCAATTTTCCTAATTAATCTAATTATCCTAGGTGTCCCTAGTGCTAATTAAATAAGTTAGGTTATTACGCCCACTCGTTATTAGCCTTGCTTAGAACCCATTAATCCTATGTCACTTAGGCGAATTCTAAACGTCATGCAAGATTAATTCCACACCTAATCATTATCTTTCAAGTTCCGATTAAGCAATTAATCAACTAAATTATGGCCAGTAATTTAGAAGCATTAAGCACATCAAGAATGAATGAATATTAAAGAGTGACAAGATGGTAATAAATTCAACTAAATATTATCAAAGGTCCAAATAGATTCACCAAACCCCTAAACTAATGGTTTAAGCCTCTAATTATCATTAAAACAGTACAATAACCCAGAATCACTACCCTAATACAGATTCTAGAATGAAAATTAAGTAGAAAAGAGACCGTAGATCCCGAAATCGTGACTTTTACCTCAAACTTCTTGTTCCATGAACCGCGATCCATGCTCCAAAGCACCCAATATGCCTTAAAAACTTCCCAAAATGGCCCAAATTAGTAAAAAGGATCTCAAGAACCCTAATTGTGTCTGCCTTTTTTAGCAAGAAAGTGATGCTTTTATACCTGTTATCTACGCAGCATCGAGACGTTGAGGGCAGCAACAAAATGCTGAGGGCAACGTTGAAATGCTTTGTTTCACTATGCGTCACGAGGGTAGCATCTTGACCCTACATACGAAAATTCGCCACTCCGTGTTTTCTGGCATCAAGACACCGTAGGGTAGCGTCTTAATGCTTGCTCTTAAGTCTAATACCAAAATAAGGGTGTTTAGACATCCAAAATGGCGTCTCAACACTCTAGCCTTGGGTCCAACTTCCCCAAATGGCTTCGATTCCATCGTTAGCCTCAAAATTGACTTCTTTCTTGCTCCAAAACACCAAAACTCTCTCAAATTCACCAAATCCTCTCGAATTGCTCAATTCCTAAAATTACACACAAATTAACGTCAAAGCTTACATATTCTATACAAAACTAGCATAAAATGAGGACAAATATAGCATTAAATTAGTCATATCAATCTCATACTCTATCACTTGAATTTTCTCTTCCAATTTAGGCTCAATTTCTTTCTTTAACTCACAAACCTACTCTTGGTGTGGTTTACCATTTTCAACATCCCCATTATCAAAATCTATGGCCTCAAAAATTTGTGTATTATCGAACTTAATGGCATTGGAAAAATTTTGCTCTTGTAAGGCTATCAGTAAGTGAAAGTGCTTGTCGAAGGCATAGTCAAATACATTTATAATACCAAACCACAAATAATTTGCAGTATAAGTGGCCAGGGTCGATCATAGGGAACCGAACTAAAATTGATTTCTAGATTTTAGATTTCTTATTTGACATGGACAAAATGTGGGAGAAAGATGGAGTTAAACATAAAATAAAAGAACAGAAGGACTAAAAAGCAATAAAAGATAAAGATCTCACTTCGGGCACCGTATCGAGTGTAAACAAGCAATTATGCAATTTATCGATCATTGAAACTAACCTAACAGACAATTTTTTGATGTTTTAAGACCGGTCGGCTCCCCAAAGCCTCGAAGGAGCTCATCTAATTAAACCAGTTTAGAAACGCCTAATTAGTTCTAATTTAATTAACTAATTTGGCACGACCAATACCAAACGAATTAATTAAATGCATTAAACACAGAGGATAGGTTGAAACGAGTTAATTAATTAAGACTTGGTTGATCTAAATTAACTAAGCTCGTGCTAACAATTCTAAGGCCTACCATGTACTAGCAAACAAACAATTCTACTCAATCTAACCAGTGTGGCTACCGGCCTATTTGCTACTAAAATTAAGCTAGAGATTAAAGTTTCTTACAAAGACACTAGCATAGCTATGCATAACTCTAAATTAATACGAGTTGTCAATTACATTAAAAAAGAGCATGCTTCTAGGAATATGCACAAGAATTACAATCCTGAAACGACGTCGAAAGTCTAACAATACATTGTACCGATGTTGCCCGACACTGAGAATTGATCTACAACGCCTAATATAGAATAAAACTAAGAAAAATATAGAGAACCTAGGTAAAACAGCCCCATTTCGGCAGAAAAATGAGGGCTATCTAACCAAAATGGTGAAAATGCCTTTTATAGAAATCAAGCGTCTCCACGATATCCTTAATTAGACCATCATCGATGGGGGCTCACCGAAGCGTCGACATGCGCTCACTTTTGCAGCATTGAGACGTTGTCCTGCATCCACGTGTTCTGTCCTTTAGCAGCATCTTGATGCTCCAAGTAGCGTCGAGACGTGCTCGTTTGGGGCATTTCAATCAATTTGCTTATAATCTTCACTCAATTGCTCAAATGACCTCCAATTTAGCTCATTTTAACTTTAATTGGATGCAAATACTCCAAATTATACTTCTTGCTCAAATACCTACAAAATAAACAAATAAACACATAAATTCTAACAAACTAACAAGAATTAGGCATAATAAATTAGGACTATTTTGGTCCTATCAAATTACTCCCAACCTAAATTTTGCTAGTCCACGAGCAAAACCCAAAACAAAAATATAAGCAGATAGGAATCAGTGGAAACAACATGCATGACTCAATTCTCAATGCTCATTAGGCTAATTGAAAATGCATGAATGAGAAGCACTGAACAACGCACTATCCACCTATGAGCAAATTTAAAAACATTCTTGACATTTGTTGAGTGTGTGTGTGTAATTAGCCAATCCAACATGCTTCCTACAAGCGCAGAATAGGCTTATGAGGGCCTCAAATCTATCTTCCCTCTACACTAGCCAACAAACTAACAAAAGAGCGAAGAACAACCAAAACAAGCAATGCTAAGCTTAAGTGCCTAAAACTCAAACAAACTCGAGTTAAACTTCCTTTCTTTTACCTCAAAGGTGCTAGCTTTCACACACCTATCGTAGGGACCCTCATCCAAACACTCGCTCAATGGATGGCCTAACTGATCACGACATGGGTAACTCTTTTCACGAATGATCCATAAGCACACAACACATTTATTTTTCTCTTTTTTCTTTTTTTTTTCTCAACAAGAATTTTCTTTTAAGCCCTTTTTTTCCTTTTCTCTTTCATTATTATTTTTTTCGGCAAATAAACACATCTTTTTCTCCTAAGCAATGCATTACTTCTCCTAAGCAATGCATTACAAGCTTTCATTCAAAAACTACCCTCAAGCTAGCCTAAGGCCTATCAAGGTGACAACGGACATATAGCTCCTATCAAGCTACTTTAGGCCTTCAAAAACATGCAAGAATGGCTAATTCGTGATCAAAAGTGTTCAAGAAATGCAAGAGAAATTTTTAAAGGAGCTCAAATTAGAACAACATGCTCAACTTCTCATAAGATACATACAATTAGCAAAATGAGCAAATCCTAGGAACGCATGACCATGCACAAAGCAACCACTTCATCCAAAAATAAAGCTTAAAAATTTCAAAAATTTCAAAATTTCTAAAGATTTTTAACAAAAGCTCAAATTTCACTCGATTAATAAAAAATTACATGCTTAGCACAATCAATCAATCAAAAGTCCGAGCTCAGTTGCTCAAGGACTTCACATCAAAGCACAACAACTAACCAAAAGATAGGTTCGAGTTTAGAAGTTCAAGGACTCGACCAATCATGCTAAACACTTGAACATTCAAAGCTCAGAATCAAACATAACCTCCACCCCCAACCTAAATTCTACATTGTCCTCAATGTATAAATTCTAAAAAGTAAAGGGACAAAGATAAAAGGGAACATAAAACCTCGCCTAAAAACTCAGTACGTAAGCAGGTGGTGGTGCGTCTCAGCCTCCAAGAATGATGATTCACTAATGGTCATTTTATTACTTACAAAAGGAAAAACAAAACTAAATCTACAAAAAGGAAAAATATAAAGCAGTAAAGAAAGTAATTAAAATTTCAAGCCTGGTTGCCTCTTGCAAACGCAAATTTTTATAGTCGCTTGATCAACTCACCTTGTGGCATGCGTCAGGGCACATAAAAATTCTCCTATTTCTTCCGCACTTTCTTCCATGAATCAACAAAGCCCACTGCATCAAGCAAGCTCTTCAACATATGATGGGCTCTAGAAATGCAAGTCTTTTTATATTTTCTCACCTCTAAAAATAAAAAACAAGAAAAATCAAATAAAACAAACTCTGTCTCAAACTCATAAGACAAAGAGGAACATTCACAAAGCAAAGAGGACTCGAAGGATAGAACATACGTTTGTCTTTCGACCTTCAACTCTATCACATGGACCTTCTATTTGAATTGAAGCTCAACTTCCTCCTTTGCCTCACATACCTGCTCCTCACATGGCAAACAAATTTCATCATGAGCTTCAAATTCAGCCTAAATACTTCGTACCTCAGGAATGTCAATATATGGTTGCTCTTAAGCGCTCTTCTGTCTCGAATCAGCAAACTGGGTGATCTGGTCATCCAGCATCTGCATCCTAGCTCGATATTCCACTTGAAATTGAAGAGTATTTTTTACGACTTGATTAACTAATTCCTTTAAAGACATACCTGAAACTGAACAATGGGGGCTCGAGCCTTGCTGCTTTTCTTGACATCCATATGATCGATCCCACTCAGGACCGTGAGAATCGAGACTTGTTTGGTGCTAGCCAAGGACTCTTCCAAGGTTGCCAAGGCGTAAAAGCGAACGCTCCTGCCTTTCAAGCAACTGAAAAGTCAATGACGTTAGTCTAGACATTTTAGACTTTAAATCACTAACCTCATCGGCGAGCAAAGCAGCTCTTCTAAAATCCTTAAAATTGTTAGCCATAGCTAAACAAGGTATTGACTCTTTTTTTTTATATTTTGTTTTTATTAAAATAAGAAAACTAAGGCAAAGAAATCAATTTAATTGGTGGTTCCCCGACAATGGCTCCAATTTGAAAGGACTTGTTGAAGGCACAGTCAAATACATTTAGAATACCAAACCACAAATAATTTGCAGTATAAGTGGTCAGGGTTGATCATAGGGAACCAAACTAAAATTGATTTCTAGATTTTTGATTTCTTATTTGACACGACAAAAGGGGGAAGAAAGAGAGAGTTAAACATAAAATAAAAGGACAGAAGGACTAAAAATAAATAAAGATAAAGATCTCACCTCAGGCACCGTATCGAGGGTAAACATGCAATTATGCAATTTATCGATCATTGAAACTAACCTAACAGACAATTTTCTAATGTTTTAAGACCGACCAGCTCCCCGAAGCCTCAAAGGAGCTCTCCTATTTAAACCAATTTAGAAATGCCTAATTAGTTCTAATTTAATTAACTAATTTGGCATGACCAATACCAAACGAATTAATTAAATGCATTAAACACAGAGGATAGATCGAAACGAGTTAATTAATTAAGACTTGGTTGATCTAAATTAACTAAGTCTGTGCTAACAATTCTAAGGCCAACCATGTACTTGCAGACAAGCAATTCTACTCAATCTAACTGACGTGGCTACCGACCTATTTACTACTAAAATTAAGCTAGAGATTGAAGTTTCCTACAAAGACACTAGCATAGCTATGCATAACTCTAAATTAATACAAGTTGTCAGTTCTATTAATAAAGAGCATGCTAGGAATAAGCACAAGAATTTCAATCCATAAAACATGCTGGAAAATGAAATTAATGACAAAATCTCACAATAAAATCCATAATTACCAAGTTTACATCATGAACCAACGTCGAACATCTAGCAATACATTGTATTGACTTTGCCCAACATCGAGAATTGATCTAAAATGCCTAATTTAGCCTAAAACTAAGAAAATAGAGAGAACCTAGCTAAAACATCCCCATTTTGGCAGAAAAACGAGGGCTATTTGACCTAAATGGCAAAAAATGCCTTTTATAGAAATTGAAGTAGCACCGATACGCTGCAAGCAGCGCCTCAACACTACCCTTAATCAAACCAGCGTCGATGAGGGCTCGCCGTTGCATTGACATGCGCTCCCTATTGCACAGCATCTCGATGTTGTCCTGCATCTGCACATTCTGTCCTTCAGCAACATCTTGATGCTCCAAGCAGCGTCGAGATGCTCTCGTCTAGGGCATTTCGGTCAATTTGATTCTAATCTTCACTCAATTGCTCAAATGACCTCCGATTTAGCTCGTTTTAACCCCGATTAGATGCAAATACTCCAAATTATACCTCTTGCTCAAATACCTACAAAATAAACAAATAAACACATAAATTCTAATAAACTAACAAGAATTAGGCATAATAAATTAGGATTATTTTGGTCCTATCCAGCCAGTTATTTGACTAATTTATATCCTATGGAATTTGATCTCGCTTCATTATCTTCCACTTGGGTCTGTAATCTATCAACTTCTTCATGCGAAGACAACTAGCTCTTGACTCCATAATGTACTCCCGCACTAGGCTTTCTAAGGGAGGTTTTTTGTCACTTTGGTTGTTATAGTAAAAATTGTGGTTCTAAATGCTCTCATTAGGACCATAAAAGGAATTTCCATAACCCTCGATACGTTGCCTGATAACATTGTAGTTCACATGGTCATAAGGGGTGCAGTTAAATGGATAAGAGTTGAAGGACAATGTTGGTTCTTGAGTGGTTTGAAACTTCCTATAAGGCCACTCATAATTATTAAAAGCCATCAAATATATCAAATAACTAGATTTAGGCTTCTAAATAAAGTGCAAACACCACTCAACACAACAACCAGGAAAGAAAGAAAGATACTCAATGCAAAAACAAAGAAGAGGAAAAAAATAATGAATAAAATTAAAGAAAATTAAAATAAAATAAAAGCTCTAAATGAAGACCAAACGAATGCTTCACGATATTAATTGAAACTAAATACTTGTTAATCTCCAGTAACGGTGCCAAAAACTAGATGCGCAAAAATTCGCCTACCACAAGTGTATAGGTCAAATTTTAATATTGTGTAATGAAATGACTGTTATCGTCCTCAAGATTGGGTTTCTAGCTCACTTATGTACCACAGATAATAACATTCGATTTTATTTGGAGATATTGAATAGAAAATAACAAAACTAAAATAATGAAGAAAGCAATGGGAAACGGATCTTAGGGAGTTGATTTCATCAATTGGATTTATGAATTAATTAAACTGAATGTAACAACACACATGTAATATTCCATAAATTAAGAACTCTAAGTTCATAAATGTATCTCCCAAGCACAATTAATTCTCAAGCATATTAAGAACCCAATATTCCTATCCAGATTCATTAACATGCATGACCTTAAGTCTAGTCTTTTTAACAACTTCTAAAGCCATCCTAAATCTCCCAATCTTATAATTAATTTAGTCATGCAATTAAGTTCTAATCTAAATCTCCTCTCCTAAGCGTAAATTTAGAGACAAGCAACAATTAATCCATGGCCAATAGATTAAAATCATTCAGCAAGTAATTGCATGAATGGAAAGGAAGTATTAGTAAAGCATTCAATTAAATAAACCATAAAATCCAACGGTTACATCAATCCCTAAGAAGAAGAGATTTAGCTAAGAATAATCAAAGAATAACAATGTAATCTCATGCTAAAATCCATAACAAAGTTTAGAAGATAGAGAAAAGAAGACAAATTTAGGTTCGATGTGACAATATCCCGTCCCGATGCTATCTCCACAATCTCGAGCTTTGAAAATCCTCTTTTAAGCTCCAAAGTTATCCTCCCAAATTCGAAACTTTGCTTTTAGATGCAATTCTCCAAAGAGAATCCTCCTTATAGGGGTCGACGTAGCATTGAGAAGCTTGGGCAACGTCTCAACGTTGCACCCTAACGGTCGTAATATTTATGGAAAAACGATGTGGCGTTGAGGTGCTTGGAAGTAGGATCTCGACACTATAGACGGACGAGTCCAATGCACATGCGCTTCTTTGCTTGTTGACGTTGGCTGAATTTTCAAAGCATCGAGACACTTCTATTGCGGTTTGCATGGCTTGCCCACTTTCGACATCGCAACACTGTCAACACTGTCCTCTAAGGTCTTAAGCTTGAATTTCTTCTTTGCTTTACATGACTTCTTTAATTCTTGCCCAAACAATCTCCTTTTCATTATAAAATCATCATAAACTCTGCTTATGCTCCAAATACTCTATATTTTCAAAATATAAAAATATGTATGTGAAAATAATCGTTTAAGTGGCCAATTTAAACTAACATTTAAGCACTAAAATCAATAAAAGAATAATAAACACAAAGTAATTTGGTGATGAGCAAAAGAAATATGTTAGGCTAAGTCATTCCTTTAGGGCATCCACAAAACTAAATCCCAAATAGAAATTTAGTTACACATGGAATAAGTAAAAACAAAATGCTTCCTTAAAATAAAATTCATAAGTACTAGATGAATGGAAATAAAATTAACAAGTATTGGAAAACAGTAAACACAAGGCTCCTAGTGCAGAAATTGAGTTACAATCCAGGGAAAATCACTCTAATGCTTGATCCAATCCTCTTTCAAGGGGGAATCGACTTATACAAGCTAGTTCTCTCAAAAGCTAAGGGTTCTAGGGTGTGGAATATGAGTTTCTCCCAAAGGAATTCTCTCCAATACCACTTCGTTCTCTGTTCTAAGATTCTCACTCAAAATCTTGTGGAAATTCATTCTCTACTCCAAGCATCACAGTCTGCCCTTTATATAGCCCTTGGGAAGGTGGCTAGTTGCTGAAATTCAATCCTCACACCTTGACCTTTGACTCACGGAGTAGAAGAATGATAATGGTTGAAGAATCTGGTTAAATTGGGATTGACCCGAATAAACTTTCATGACTGGTTCTATGGCATTAAACCCGAATAAACTAAGTTGGTTCGACAGTTCGGATTTGACCATAAGAAAAATCGATTATATTCGATTGGTTCAGGTTTGGCAAGACCAAACTGGTTATAACCGAGCCGACCGAGTAAGTATTTATAATAAAGAACAAAATATATGTCAAATATGATCGGTGATCAAGTTGGCTTTAAAATTCATTGATAACCTTAAGGTCCTAATTTCTAGCTAGCATGCACTCATATTTTTTTCTAATATTTGTGATGTCCATCCAGTCAACTCAGTGGCCTACAACACAGCCCAAGACCCAAGGCCAAACAACATGAAATTAATGTAACAAATGATGCTCAGTTATGCCCTGCCTCTGCCCAACCCCGCCCGCGCATGCATGTGATAAGCAAAAATGGTGAACCGCTGGACCGACTGACCAAACCGTAGGTTAACCGGTTCGGTTATGCTTTATATAGCAGTTTGATTCGGGTTTCCTATTTTTTTTTTATATTTTAACGGTCCAGTTTCGATTCATTAGTCAAACTGAGCTGAACCGAATTGATTACAACCCTAATTAATATGGTGAGTGTGAGAGTAAGAGTAAGCGTGAGGAGAAAACATGGAATGAGAGGAAGAAAAATAATAACCCTAAAGAAGACTTTAATAAGAGAAGGAGAAATAATGTTGTATTTAAATCAATAGTTATGAAATTCTCTTTTATTTTGCATAAAAATACAATTTCATCTCCCTAATTAATACAACAATATTTTCAAAATAATTTTATAAAAGAAATATGTTATATATGAAGGTAGAAATTTGAACATCTGATCTTTTGATGGGGATTATAATGTCTTAACCAGTTGAACTATGCTCTGGTTGTTTTATAAAAAAAAAATATACTACTAAAAATAGTTTAAAAATTAAAATTACAATATAATCTTTTCACATACAACGCACATTAATGTTTTCTAGTTATTAATAAAAGTTGTTAACAATTAAATAACATTTGAGAGTCAAATGGATCCTATTCATAAATTGGATAAACCGCATCATAGTGAGAGAGTTATGAGATGACTCAACCATTACATGGGCTTAATTGAAGCCCAAATTGTCATATTAGATGACAAAGTTGAGGGCTTATTGACCTCAAAGTAACAATGAGAGATAATGACAATGATCAATAAGTCAAAGTCATGAATCTCGAGAGATAGAGTCCATGAACTCCATCTCTATATGGGACTTGTAGATTTTTTTTGGGGGTTAAACCCATAGGTTACAAAAGATCTACCTAAGGAAAAAATGTGTAGATAAGAAACTGCATACCTTCAAAATGAGACAATGGTGAATGGTTAGACCTTATGGGAGAAAGCAAACTATGTAACGCCCCATGTTATAAAATTAGGCTATTTTATAGTAATTAGAATTAGTTGCTGTTAGAGTTCTAATTTGGAAAATTAGAATTTGAACTTTAGCCCTTTAAGTTTGGTGAATTAAATTTTTATAATTTTAGTAAAGAAGAGGAATTTTGAAAATTCAATTGCCCAAGATTTGCCCTAATCTTTGTAAAGAATTGGAAGCCCTTAATTGGAGTTATTTGGGTTTTTGAGAGAAATTGGATTAAAAGAGAGCAAAAAGTCCTAAATTTTTCCATCTTCTTCCTCCCTTTTCACGTGTAAGCCGCCATCCCCAAACCCATCTTCTTCTTCTTCTTCAACCCTTCCCTCTTTCTCGTTTGGCCACAAGCCATAGCCCACCGTCAGTCTTCTTCTCTAACACAATCCTATTGTTTCTGCGGTGACCTGTAGCAGGCGGTACGACGAGCGATGGAGCTCGCATTTTAGTGGCTTTGCTCGAGACCCACAGCGGCTCACGACTCCTCTATGTCAACCGTAGCAGCTGGGCGTCCTCCTCCAGTGTGGGTGTCCTCCGACGGACCAAACGAATGAGTGGCGGCGACTTATTTCTGGTATAGGTGTTCGACCAGTAGAATTCCTTTCGTTTAGGTGAGGTTTGGCCATGACGCATGTGAAATCGACCTCGAATTTGTGTTACACACTCTCTAATAACCCAAATTTGCATGTTAGGCTTCCTCACACACTGTCCAGCACATGTTCGAACTCCATCGAACACTTTTCAACCCACATTCGAGTCTGTTTGGAAAAGTTCGGTAAGTTCCAACACGTTCTGCACCTTTCGCAAATCAATTAAAGTGTTGTAAAGTGTGTTAGTTTAGTTGCTAACCGTTGGGTAACCTTGGTGTGTAGTTTCGAGTTCATTCGATCACTTTCAACTAACGAGCAACAAGGTTTCGAGGCCCTTTGGCAGCGTTCAGTAGGTATTAACGCAATCTAGACTCTTTGCGAACTCAATTAAAATACTTTAGATAGGTCTCTAACCTCGAATACATTTTGTTTTAGGATTTATTTAGTTGAAACATATGTATAAAAGTATGTCTTGTTTGGGCATGAGACATGGTCTAGAAGCATGCTTAGGTAACATGCATTTGGTGAGTTGGTGAGGTGGTCAACGGACCTTGTGAGCTTACTAAGGTTGTAGGGTGAGTACTAGTGCACCTCGGATACAACTGGTCGAGGGGTGGTATTGTCACCATTGGAATAAAGGGAGCATTGAGGCCTTGGGTGCAAATGGTCAAGGGTCGGTGTGATGAGTCTAAAAAGCATGTGTTGGGCGCCTGGAAAAGGGCCAATGCATTACTAAGTCATCGGTACACCTTAGGTACAAATGGTCAAGGGGCGATGCACAGTTCGAGGCCTTGGTAACATTGGTCCAAGGTCGAACACAGAGATCCGTAGAGAGGTATTGAGGTCCTGGTAACAATGATTAGAGGTCGGTACCTCTTAAAGGGTCAGTCTTGGAGAGCCTTGGTGAGGGCTAAACATGAGTGTTGAGTAAAAACTAAGCAAGCATGGCATGATGCGAGAATTCATGTGTTAAGCGAGTCTTATGCATAGTTTACTTGTTATGAATGCATAGTATGATGTTGGTGATATTACTTTGAATAAGCATGTTTGGGTGCGTGTGAATAGCATGTTGTTTGTTGTTTGATGTTTGGTGGCTCACCAAATGTGAGCTACTTACTGAGTACTTTTGTGCTAACTTCCCCCCCTCCCCCAACCAAAAGATTTTGTAGGTGATGAAGAGCTCTACGAAACTGGTGATGCATATGAGGAAACGTGATGGGGGGACACCATTAGTACTATGTGTTTTTTTTAGTGGGGGTTTTCTTTGAATTGCATAGATAGGATTCTAGTTGTTTTGTATAGGTGTTTGGTATAGGTATTCTCATTATTTATTGTTTCTTCCTTTTTTTTTTTTTTTTTTGAAGTTGTAGATAGGTTCTTTTGGTAGACTTCAGTTATGAAATAAAAGCTCTTTCTAATAGAAACTTACTTGTGTTTCTGATGGTTTATCTGAATTAATATTGTTTGAAGATGATGTGTTTCTATTTGTTCTAAAGTTTGGGAGTGTTGTGTCGTTGCTAGGAGGTGTAGAGGTTGTTGTTGAGTTACTCTGGTTGTAGAAGTGTTGTTTTCATGCCTAACAAGGGCTAGAAAATTTTTGGGTAATTTGTAGTTACGTCGTTATGCTGCCGAAATTTTTTGGGTATATTGGTCGTAAGTTTAGTAAT
This sequence comes from Trichosanthes truncata, assembly GCA_033996785.1. Classification (NCBI taxonomy): domain Eukaryota; kingdom Viridiplantae; phylum Streptophyta; class Magnoliopsida; order Cucurbitales; family Cucurbitaceae; genus Trichosanthes; species Trichosanthes truncata. Next base: position 25,028,270 of record JAWPNB010000004.1, on the reverse strand, counting down.
GTCCCCTAAGTTAGGTTAAAATTTGGGGGCGTTACAGACTATGAGTAAACTTTCTTACTTGTTGCCATATTAAAGTCTGTAAGCATTCTTTAATTCATTTTTTATATGGGATATGTCAAATGAATATTTAGACTTCTTTTCTGAAAAGAAATCTTAAAGAGTGCATCTACACAAGTCAACCAGAGGGGTTTGTCTTCTAAGATCAAAGTTTGCAAATTATAAAGGTTCATTTATGAAATGAATTTGACCTTTAGATCTTTGAATATAATATTTGATAAAAGTATCAAAACTTGTGATTTTGAATAAATATTAATGAAACGTGTATAGACAAGGAAATCATTAATTGCTTAGTGGACTTTTCTCATGTTTTATGTTGGACATTTTACTCATTATGAATGATGTAAAATTTCTATCAACATAAAGAGTTGACTACCTAACCAATTCCAAATGAAAGATTTGGATTGACTTGATATATTTTATATGTCTAAATAGAAATTGCAAGGACAAAATGTGAACTTTGTCTCAAGCATCTTATATTGACAAAATTGTTGTCAAGTGTTTAATGCAGAACTTCAAAGAATGATAATGTATCATTTTAACATTAAGTTAATTTTTTCTAAGGAAGAGTATCCTAAGACACCTCAAATGTTGAAAACATAAGATTGACTATCTTCGATTGAGTAAGAGACAATCTAGTGTATAAATGAGACATAACATTTAATATACAGTAAAGTAGGTTAGTATATATCAATTAAACCGATGGTTTGACCACTGAGTTGAAAATTAAAGAATTTGTCAAAGTATTTATGGACAATGAGAAATTATATTCTTATGTATGAGGTTAAAGATTTAATCTTTACAAGATACACTGGTTTTTACAAAGATTTAGAGAAATCTATATCAAGATCAAGTTTACCCTAGGTGGTAGAATATAGTATACAAGTTAAATATTCTTGCTTGTGAAGCAACAAAAGAACTTGTAGGACTCAAAAAATTCCATCTGAAATGTATTTCAGATACGATTAAGCCTATTACACGTTACTATGATAATGTAGTGCAATGGCTAAATTTAAAGAACTAAGAAAATACCAATGTAAAGGGAAGCATATTGAGAGAAAGCATAATGGTGGTGGCCAAGATGACTTTTAATGATAGTTGTTTTGTTCTATATAAAAAAAATTCTCTAGACTAAAATGTTTGAAGGTCACCTAAAATGTCTAGGATTCTAATACATGTCTCATCTTCTCTAGGAAAAGTTAGAGAACATGTTGGGTGTAGAATACGTCATAGGATACATGTCTCGCCGACTTTAGTGCGATGGGAGATTGTTGGGATTTATGTCCTAAACCTCGTAATTAATGTGCTTATGATTTAATGATTAATTAATAATTATTTGATTGTTTTTATTTACAATTTATAATATTCATTACATAAATAGAAGGTTATTAGTGTAATCTTGATCAATATATGGTTGACATACAGGAGAATCATGTTCAAGAAATAACCAAGGGTCTATAGTATATGGATTGTTGGGATTTATGCCCTAAAGCCTCGTAATTAATATTTTATTATTCAATAATTATTTGATATTATTTTATTATTTTTATTTGCAATATTAAATTATCCATTACATGAAAAATCCTAAGTTATTGGTGTAATCTTGAATAGTATGTAGTTGACATACAAAAGAATCATGTTTAAGAAATAACCTAAATGGTCTATAGTATATGGATAAGGTTAGGTGTCTTATCCTTGTAACACTATTGATACGACCCACTTTGTAATAGTTACAAATGATTTTATCCAAATCGTTCATGTGAAGACATGGGAGTGGGAGTATCATATATAATGAGTTTGTATAAAACTAGACCACAAAATATTTAATTTCTCTTTATAAATCCGTTGATTGAGAAGATTAATATTTCAACAGAATGATCATATGCAACTCGATTTTAATCCTAAGTGAGTTATGAACTTCTACTTGTAAGGGTTTGTCCTTTAATTTGCATGGATGAGGATGGCTTTAGTAGCCGATTCAATAAGTCTATTATTTTGGAGACTTGAACAAATAGGGAGCTAGGAACATAGTTTCACAAGATGGAATTCATTTCTTCCCATATATGATAAGTAGATAAGTAATTCTCTTAAGTGCTAATTTCGAGACTTGAACAGTGGGACCTCACCTTCTCACTGGCTTGAAAGAGACTTAGTTTATACTATATTGGATAAATTATATGAAATGTTCAAATTTGAAGTGTTCAAATTAATATTTAATATATTAGATATATTAAATAAGAAAAATATCTATTTATTGTATTTGATACATTAAATATTAAAAAGAATAATATATTATTAAATTTGAATGAGATTCAAATAGATAATATATGTTGTTGGAGATATTTGAATAAAATTCAAATATATTAAATATATATAATATTAGATATTATAATTTAAATTTAAATTTGGCAAAAATTCTATCCTAAAATTCTTATAAATAGGACCCTTGAGTTTGGCTAAAAATGAAGCTCTCCATACACAAAATCCTCTTTAATATTGAATGTATAGGAGTATGAAATTATCAGAAAGGAAACGTATATTTCAAAATTAAACTTTTCTAATAGATTTTTGGTTTAAAAATTAAAAGAAAACTTTAAAAGCAATCACTATTTTCTCAAAACAATTTTCAAATATATGTAAGCTAATCCATGAGTTCAATTCATTTTTATTAATTATAAAAGTTTTGGCAGTTTTCTATAAGCCAAGTTAAGCCTGGATTGAGTCTTAATCAAAATTAAAATAATGTTAAAGTCAACCAAAGTGAAGAAGAATTGAAAAACCACACTTTGGATTCTACCACAACAACTTTGATTTCTTCTTACAAAAATTATCTTTTGAAAAGATCAAACCATTTTCCTCTTTTTGCCTTAAATTATTCCATTCTTCAACATAATCTTCAGTTAGCTTCATGTTTGTCACTTACCAATTTTAATAATCAATCCAATTTGCACCTACCTTGTAAAACCTTTTCTTTTGTTGTGTATATAGAAACTTTGAAAATGTAAAACTTCGCCCCATTTGATAGTCATTTGGTTTTGATTTTTGATTTTTTTTTATTTTTAAAAATTATGCTTGTTTTCTCACAATTTTTCTATAATGATTTTCATCTTTTCTACTATAGTTTTTCATCTTTCTTAAGAAAGCATTTGAGTTCTTAGCCAAATTCCAAACACAAAAATAAGTTTTTGAAAACTACTTTTTTTAGTTTTCAAAACCTAGGTTGTTTTTTGAAAACATATGTAAAAAGTAAATAACAAAACAAGGAAACTCATATGGAAAGTAGTATTTATAGGCTTCATTTTCAAAAATCAAAAACTAAAAATCAAATAGTTATCAAACGAAGTCTTAGGATTCTCTTTTCCGTACCGTAAAAAAATAAGTCTTGATCTAAATCACGTGTAAAAGCTTGAATCTTATGTTCTCATGAATATATAATATGCAAGTGTAGTCGTTGCCAACATGAGCGTTCCACGGCAATTGAATAAATGGATTATGGAGATGTGTCAAGTCATACCTTCCCAAGACCTAACCTTGCTACACTAAAGGGCAATGTTTAATCATGTCCAAACTTTCCCTACCCGACCAAATTAGGTAGCGTATTTGACCGAACACTTTTCAAAGTTTAGACACTTTCTATCTACACAAATGAAGAGAAAAAAAAAATATCTAAAACACGAACTTAATTAAATCTATATGTCTCACTAATATTGAACATCAATCTCTTAAGAAATTAAATGATTCTCACCTTGAAAGAAGATTAAATACATTTTAAAAAATCTAGGATTTATTGTTAATTGAATTTTGTTGGACTTTATTCTCATGTTGACATTGTTAATTGAATATTATTCAATTAAAATTGTTACCTAATACTTTTAGCCCAATCAAAAAAGGTAGACAAAGAACGAAAAAGAAAACTCTCAAGACTCATAAAAACATATAACGTCTTACTAATTTTGGAACCTTTAATTGAAAGTTTTCTTCGTATGTTATTTGAAAGTTTTCTTTGTATAACAAACTTGACTCATGGTGCCTACCTACTTAGATTGTGAGTTACTTCGACAACCAAATATAATAAGATCAAGTAATTGTTCCTTAAAAATAGTCGAGATGTGCGTAAACTAGTCCGGACATTTACAGATATCAAAATATAACGAACTAATCGGAGAGGTGAATATAGATATAACGAACTAATTGGCTTGAAAATTACTTGGATGCTTTTTATGTATGGAGAGGTCAATGAATGAAACTTCCTGTCAGAATTATATTTCATTGAGTTCACGTGTGAACTCATTTTCACATATGCAAATCACTTTTGAACATACAAGTTTCATAATTTGCATGTGAAAGATTTATTATTGCCTCATATATATGCCTAAATTGATTCTACATTCATTCGAACAATTAATTTTTGCATGCAAGAGAACAAATTCATGTTATGATTCTTTTTCCGACTTTCTATTCATGATCTGAACAAGGCAACTTTTTGTTTTTTGTTTCAGGTTTCTTCTTTTCAATTTTTAAGAAACATAAATGTTTGGTAAATGTTAGTGATTCTTGCTTCTCATTTCTTAGAAACGTTTTCAAAATTGTGTAAAAATTTTAGAAACAACAAAATCAAATTTCTTGTTTCTTGTTCTTGTTTCTAGTTTCTTTCTAAACATAAATAAAGCATTATTTTATCATTTTTAACTTATAATATATTAAATACATAATAAATATCTAAAAATAAATGTAACGTAGAAATTTTGAATATTTTATTTTAAAAATTATTTTCATGTAAAAATTTTACATTTTTAATTTAAAATTTTAGAGAACAAGAAACCAAAAATGATTATCAAAAGAGTTTATGTTTCTTTTTTCAATATTTTAAAAAAAAAAACAATAAATAAGAAACCGTTATCAAATGTAGTTCTATTTTTCTTTATTAAAAATGAGGAAATAAAAAATAGGAATGTTACCAAATGAACCCTAACTTTTCTATTCTTCTGGCTTCTCACTTTTTCTTTTCTTTTTTTTTCCTTCTCATTTGATCTCTTACAGAAGATTCTAGGACTCATTTATTACAACTCAAATTACAAGTTTCCCTTCACTTATTATGGAATATGCTCTTATAATCAAACAAAAACTAACCTATGTACATGATGTAACAAATTCTTGGACTTAAACTAATTAACTTAAGCCATTAATCTTAATATTATTGTAGATGAATCAACAATACATCTTCACCTTCAATATTACAAGATCCATTTAATTAGACAATAAGTTAAAATAGTGATGTAACATCAACAAAGTATAGTTTAATACTTCAATATTTCTTCAAAATTTTTAAAAAAAAAATTATATGCCCATATCACACAAATGGTTTCAAATGTCAGCTTCCTTCAACTCTCTCTCTCTCTCACTCTCCCATTTTATTTATTTATTGCTGTTTTTGTTAATATTATTATATGTTTAAAGAAATATTTCCTCAAGATTGAGAACTGGTGAGATATGGAGGAGGCTATATGTGGGGATGAAACATAAAGCCTTTCTCACAGTTGACTTTCCATCTTTTTTTTTTCTTTAGTTTTTTAAATGTTTGTTTCTTCATTTGTGGGGTTCCAAAGACAAGAAGGATAAACACCAACATGAACTATATATCTTCAACAGCTTAAAGCTTAAGCATTTCCCAAATAATCACTTTCTTTTGAATAAGATGTGATTTTTGAAATCATGATTCCAAATTCCCAAATGCTTCCTCTTCCTTCACACCATCCTTTGGTTTCATCTTCTAATGATCATCATGAAACCCTAGACCACCTTTTTTCTTCTGATTCCCATTCAAGCTCTCTCCTTTACAACCTCTCAATTTTGAAAGAGAAACTCCACCAAATCCACTCCATCGTCAACGTTGTCGTCTGCAACTACCAAAACTCAACTGAATCCCCTCCCCTGCCCCCGTCCCCCATGGCGACTACGACCATCAACTCTTTGATCCAAGAACTCATTATGGCTGCTTCCTCTATGTTGTTCACATCTCAACAAATGAATAACCTCATCATAAATTCCTCCCTACACAACAATATCGTCGTCGACAACAACCTCCATGGTCGACAACACCACCACTGGCAAGGTCTCGTTGACGACAACCACCGATCGACCACCCTTTTCAACATGGCCAACGACCACCACAATCACAATTGGTACAACACAACAACTTATAACAATACCAGCAACAGCAACAACAGTAGTACTAAAATTGAAGAGACAGCACAAGATCATCGAATTTCAATCGATATTGTCGAGCTAGACGCTTCGGATCTTCTAGCAAAATACACCCATTATTGCCAAATCTGTGGGAAAGGGTTCAAGCGGGATGCGAATCTTAGAATGCACATGCGAGCGCACGGGGACGAGTATAAAGCAACTGGGGCTTTGAGCAACCCAGAGAAGAGCCATGGAAGGGATTTGAAGATAAGCAAGATGGGGACCAAATATTCTTGTCCACAAGAGGGCTGCAGATGGAACCGAAAGCATGCCAAGTTTCAGCCATTGAAGTCACTGATCTGTGTGAAGAATCACTACAAGAGAACTCATTGCCCCAAAATGTATGTGTGCAAGCTCTGCAGTAGGAAGAAATTTTCAGTGCTTTCTGATTTGAGGACTCATGAGAAGCACTGTGGGGATGTGAAATGGCTGTGTTCTTGTGGAACCACATTTTCCAGGAAAGATAAGCTGATGGGTCATGTCGAATTGTTCGTTGGTCATGCCCCGGCGATCGGTTCGTCGACAAAATATTCGGAAAAATTATGAGAGCCAAAACAAGAAGAACATCAGTATGTTCATTCATTCCTAGTGAATTTTACATGACTAGTTTTTCAAAGGGAAATGATCCATCTTTGTATATACGTTATGTATGGAAGTTTTCTTTTTGTTTGGTTCTTCTGTGTATTGTTTAGGAAGATTTGTGTTGTTGGGAGATGAATGTGCTTTAATTTTCGGCTTATATATAGTGTTTATGGGTTTAGTTAAGTTTGTTCTTGTTTAATTTGATGGACATTATGTGATAGAATAAAATGATATCATTTTATACTATGGTTTGTTACATATTGTTTTTGTTACTTCATTCTTTGGATTTAGACTTGTTGAAATGACGGGGATCGGTGTCTAGTTGGGAGATTTCTCTTCAATTTAATTTTGAAAATGATCTTAATTTAAAGAAACATTGTTCAATATCATTTTGTGGGAAAGGCCTTGTCATGCTAATTTTGTTAGGTATGTTTTCTTTTTTTGCTCGAGTAATAACATTATTTATGATTAGAGATTCAAATTTTAATAGGTAAAAAAAAAAAGTTCATAAACTTGATTGTTGAAGTAGCCTTAAGTTAGCTTGGTATAATACATAGTTTTAGTTATTATAGTAACTTTTTTATAATTTTTCTAACAAATTAGCTACTATTTTAGAACCAGGCTGCAATTTATTGGTGTTGGGATGCATATACTAAATTAAGTTTGTGACTCGCATACTAATAAGAATGAGAGAGCTAGCTAGTGAACAATGAACGTATAGAATTATTATGCACGTAAGATTATATAAGATTGTGTATTCATCCAAATTCTTTTAAGTATCATTTCTAAAAGCTCTTAGATGAAAAGTATGGTGCCTAATAGCATGATTTCCAAGACTGGAAGACCTTTGCTTAAAATTGCATTACCAAGCCTCTTAATCATTTGGATGAAAAGTACAATGATTCACAAAATGATCATATGCCTATCACAATAAATAGGACAACCATACATTAAGTAAAATCATCTTTGGTTTACCTCATATCCAAGCAAAATACTATATTATAACACGTTAAGAGAAATTATTTAGTATGTTTTGTCATGATGTGATTATTATTTTCTAAAATCTATAATTTAACGTCAACTTCATAATTTAATTAATTTAAACAATACCATAAACTAAGAAGTCTAAAAATTGAATCCTCCCATCCTAATACTTAATATTTTAATGTTTCTATTATTTGTCATTTCAAGCTAGTGGAAGATGAGCCCATGCAAAAAAAACAAAAACCAAAAACCAAAAAAAAAAAAAAAACAAACAAACAAACCTTAGCTTTAGGCCATCTTTCCTACCCAACAACCTCCCCTTAGAGAGTATTTTATTTTAACGTTTTTTTTATAACTATTTAGATTTTGATTTTTTATTTCAAAAAAGTAAACCTATAAATAATACTATTATCTATGAATTTCCTTCTTTTATTATTACTTTTTAAATATGTTTTCAAAAACAGTTTTGAAAACTAAAAAAAGTTTTTTGAAATTTAGTTATGAATTCAAATATTTTCTTACAACGAATGAACTCATTGTAAAGAACATAAGAGAAAACAAACACAATTTTTAATACCAAATGATTATCAAACAACCCTAAAATGCCTAAAGTTAAGCAAAACATGAAAACAAATTTTGAAAACCGCAAACCAAATTAAAATTCAACGCACAAATCCAAACCAAAGCATTATACGAAATATCCAAAACAGCAAAGTAATCGCAGAACGACAAACCTAGAATACGAATTGCTAACAGAGTTCAATTGCAGAGATCCACACGAGCACTAACTCTAGAAGTAAAAATTAGGGCAAATCTTACAAATCCAGCACACAAATCAAACAGAATGCAATATCAACAATGTGGCCGAAATCTAGCAAGTAGCTAAAGGAATCGCATCATATAAACTGATTTTCATTCATTTAATTCCAAAATATGCAACAAAAGGAAGCGAAATCAACGATTCAGAACAGTCAGGCTGATTTTTACACGAGAAATTTCTAATCTCTAACAATCTAAGAGCTAGTAAACTTGGTAACAGCCTTGGTACCCTCAGAGACAGCGTGCTTGGCCAACTCACCGGGAAGAACGAGGCGCACCGCCGTTTGGATCTCCCGAGAGGTGATGGTCGGCTTCTTGTTGTAGCGAGCGAGCTTGGAGGATTCCTGAGCCAGCTTCTCGAAGATATCGTTGATGAAACTGTTCATAATCCCCATGGCCTTGCTGGAGATTCCAATGTCGGGATGGACTTGCTTGAGGACCTTGAAGATGTAGATCTTGTAAGTCTCGACGCTCTTCTTCGCCCTCTTCTTCTTCTTATCAGAGGCGTCTTTGGGAAGCTTCTTCTCGGCTCTCGGCTTCTTCTCCGCCGGAGCCTTCTCGGCCTTCTTCTCCTCCACCGGCTTCTTCTCGGCGGGCTTCTTCTCGGCCTTTGGCGCCATTGTTGAGTAACGAAGGGATTTGGAGATTTTTCGGAGATGGAATCTGTACGAGAGCAATAGTGAGTTCTGAGTTGGGAAGAGAGGGGCTTCGTATTTATCGATGGGGACGGCGCGACGTGATTAGTTGGTTTCTTTTTGACGCGGATCGGTGACGTGGACGGTGGAGATTAGGGAATCCGTATCTGACGGCTGTTTTTGATTTAATGTTGGTTTTGGGTACCGATTTGAATTTCAGTTTCGCGTCTTTACGATTTTGGTTGTCTTTAAAAAAAATTCAGTTTTCGCGGGTCATTTCGAACGCTTAGAAAAATGGAATTTCGGAGGCAAATTGACAATAATAAGAAAAATAAAAAGGAGTTTTCTTAAGTAGAGCAATAATTTTCTTCATAATGTTTTTTATTTTAAATATATATACACACATATATATTTTTTTTTTTTTTTATTTAACTACCTAGTAAAATTATGAATTTGCCTATATTTTTATAGTGCTTATTGTTATCGTTAGAGGTTAATTTTGATGAATTAACAAAATAATAATAATTGGGGCAAAAATCAATTCATACTCCTACACTTTGAGATTGTATCAATAAAAACTATAAACTAATAATTGTATCAATTTAAACTTTGAATTTTCGTAAGTATATTAATTTACACCTTCTGTTAGACTTCGTTTGAAAAACGTTAGTTTACACATGTGTAAGCTTATAATTTTATCAATAAACCCCTAAAATGTCATAAGTGAATCAATTTAGGCCTTCAATTTAAAAATCGTTCATGCATCAATTTTCACGTGTGTGTAGACTTCTTCAAAAATCTAGACCCTCTATTTTAAAATCGTTAATTATTTGATTCAAAATGTCTAAATTGATTCACTTATGAAAGTTTAGAAATTTAATTGATATAATTATATGTTTGCACACATGTAAACTAATGTTAAAACACATGTAAACTAATGTTTTTCAAGCGGAATTTGACAGATGGTGTAATTTGATACACTTTATAAAAATTTATAGTTTAAATTGATACAATTATTAGTTTAGAGTTTTTATTAATACAATCTCCAAAGTTTAGGGGTAGAAATTGATTTTTGCCCTAATAATTATTATAATAACCTCTATTAAAGGAATGGCACAATATCAATATATTTCCTAGATTTTTAAAGCAATTTATTAAAAAAGTAAAATAAAATAAAAAGGTTAATTTCAAACCCACAATTGTTTTTCTCATTTTTAAAATTTATTAAAAATATATAAACTAAATTTGGACATTTGAAAGTAATGAACTAAAACATAATAAGTTCTAAAGTACAAGGACTAACAATACTTTAATCTATATAATTTAATATTCAATTTTTTTTTTTTGAAACCATATTAGTTTGTATGATTGGAATATAATTATATATATTAAATCATAAATTCAATCATTATACTTTAAATTTTAAAATGATTCAATTATATATGTATTTAAATTTTGAATCAAGTTCATTTTTAGTCTTTGTTATTAATATTAATTTACTAGATGCTCCATTTGACAAATTTTGGATGAAGTAACGTATTTAAATTTCTAGATGAATGATTGGAAAAAATAAAAATAAAGAAAAAAAACAGTTAACTAAAAATCAATCTACTTCGAGTTACAAAAAACTGCACCAGATACCCCATACAATTCAACTCAACTCTACACCCCAAACACATACTTTCTAACTCAACTCAACCCAACTCTGCACCCCAAACACAGACTTCTGAACTCACTAGCAAACTAACTTTGCCAAACTCAACTCAAGTCTGCACGCCAAACGCCCCCTTATTGTTTAAGGAGACACAACAACTCGAATAACACCTTGTTGAATGGAAAATTTTAGCTAATCATAAATTGTTACGTCACTATTTGTAAATTAATGACAAAATCACATATTATTAAATTTGGGACCAATTATAAATTGATTTGTGTCTCAAATTAAATTTGAAGACAAATCTAAAATAATGTCACATGTCTTCATTATGGCCTTGATCAAGTAAGCTTGGCTAGGTCAAATTGGGTTATATTGCAATTGGGTCTAAGATCAAATAAGTCCAAAAAAAATTTGGCCCAAAATCCAAGCCCGAAGGGTTAGGCCCAAAGCCAACAAAGTCCAAGTCCAGAAAGTTAGACCCAAAGCCCAAAATCCGAAATGGTTGGGCCCAAAAGCTATCAAAGCCCAAGCCTCGAACACGCTCATGAAAAGTTCTATAAATAGATGAGTCATCCTTCATTTCAGGAGTTCAAAAGTAAAATTCTCAAAATAGAAAATTTCAGGGAGAATTCAAAAGTAAAATTCTCATAATAGAAGAACTTAGAGAGAATTCAAAAGTAAATAATATCAAAAGACTCCCTGAAACTGTTGAACATTGACCACCCCTTAAAGATCAATGACACTTCAAGACTTGAAAGTTGAAGACTTCCAAGATAAGTTGAAGATCCAACTTCAAGAACAAATGCTTTAGCCCTTGAGTAAAGCACCCATCCAATAGAGGTAATCAAATGATCATAATTAGAGATTATACTACAATACACAAATTAATACAAATTTAAGTTTACTTCCACAAACTAAATTTCTTTTGAAATCTCGTGTGAACATACCCATATATATCACGGTCAAATGGGATGCACAAATATCTCTATTAGAAAGTCTAGTAGGGTTTAAGAAATCTAGGAGCAATTGTCCCCTCTTTCCTTCATCTTTTTTTTTTTTTTTTTTGAGTTCAACAAAATTTGGGGATGTGGAGAGATTCGAACTCATGACCTCTTGGTCATAAGCCCATACTTTATGGAAGTGAGCTTGCTCTTGTTGGCCTTTCCTTCATCGCTTTCCTTCAAGGGTTTATGATTTGATTGCAATTATATTGACAAGGATCTTGGTGCCTACCTAAAGTGACACTACAAAGCAGGCGATAACATGTCCTTGGGCTTTGATAAGATTGGAGATTAGGTAGGGATGCAAACAAAAATCGAAAAATCGAGTCGAACCGACTGGTTTGGTTCGATTATCTGCCAAATCTTGGAGACATCGGTTTGATCATTTAAAAAACCGAAATTTTTAGATTTGGTTTGGTTCCATTGTTAAAAAATCATCTAAAAATCAAACTGAATCGATTTGATATATAAAGAAGCTGAAATATAACCCTAGTCGTCACTTCTTTCTTCTCCATAGACCTCTATGCCTTTCTCTCTTTCAAAGAAACACGCATGGCACTCTATATCTCTCTCTCTCAAGAAACTCACATCACCCCACATTTTCCAATTGTTCTATTTCTCATGACTCACTGCGACGTCATTGTTCAGTCCTCACGGCTCACAAACTCGGTCACCCCATTCATTCCTCATAGCGTCGAAGCCTTTTGCTCTCAGATCTGGCCAATTTCTTTATTCTTTGTCACCCATTTGATAGCATCGAAGCCTTATAGCTCACAAATCTGGTCGATTTCTTCATGCTCCATCACCCATTCATTCCTCACAACGTTGAAACCTTAAACGCACAGATCTGGCAGATTTCTTCGTGCTTCTCTACCAAAATCGCTGCCTATTGATAAGCCTTCCAAAGCATGAGAGTTTCTGGTCTGTCGAATCTCTCTCTCTCTCTCTCTCTCTCTCTCTCTCTCTCTCTCTCTCTCTCTCTCTCTCTCTCTTTAATATTGGGGCAAAGGAAGTCGAATATTTTGGAGAAGAAACCCAAACACGAACAAAAATTGTAGCAACGTGGTCGTCAAAAATGGAGGAGAAGGAAAAAATTTCAGGCGATTGAAGTGTGAGTACAAAAATGAAGGCGGTGATGAAAACAAACCCAGTTCGAAATTGAAACGATTTAGATCCTTCCAACGAGAACACAAACAAATATGTACAGAAATAAAATTCAAGATTTTATTGTAATGATGAAGATGAGAAAAAAATAAAATACAGAAGAATAATGTCCATCTCTTTTGTATAAAATATGAATTTAGACAAAAAAAAAAAAAAAAAAAGCAACCAAGATTGCGAAAAAGAAATAATAATAATAATAATAATAATAGAACCAAAACCAAACAAGAAACAACCGAACCGATCGGTTTTTCACTTGACTGGACATTGGTTCGATTATTAATTTGTAAAAACTGATCTTTTCGGTTCGATTCTCAATTGGGCTCAAAACCGAAAGAATCAAATCGACTATCACCCCTAGAGATTAGAATGCTCGAGCCAATCAAATTGGGTGCTTCCTTTTAAGACTTTAAAGAAAGTTGGGTACTTTAAGCCCATGTTTACTTCAAGGAAATAGGTATGAAAATTTTCATTTCCTTTGATGGTTTTCACTTTACATAGAAATGAAAATCAATTGATGGGAATCACTATCAGATTGATAATCTATCCCCTATAAAAGCGCATCTCATTCCTCTCCAAAAAAAATCATCAATCTTGTTTTCATTACTTATGATCTGATCCACACAACCTTTTCATTATTTACTTCACAACTTTTACTATTTTTCTCTCATTTATTAAAATTTACAACCTTGATATTAATTATTTTGTGTTGTAAAATTGAGAGGCGAAACCGGGCACCAAAACTTTACCAAATCATATAATAATAATAATACAAAAGTTGAAATATAAAAGAGTATATATATATATAATATAAACAAAAGTTAATGGAAATTTATAGCAAATGAAAATAGAGAAAGTGGAAAATATTGGAGAAGATTGGTTTCATTTCCAAAAATGTATATCTCATTTATCCAAAATGAACCACTATTTATAGGAAATTTGGAGAGCATGATGTGGTCTATTTGGACACCAATCTATGGCCTTTGTTGGACACATGGAGGACACTTTGGCTATGGAGAAAAAGCCACTTGGCATGGACATAAATGGACATGTGGAATGGGCATTTACTTGTCATATTTACAATACTCCCCCTTAAATGCCCATTTATATAAAATATGCCTCGTTAAAACCTTACTAGGGAAAAACCCAATGGGAAGAAAAACCCTAGTGAAGGAAAAAGAGTACATATTTTATATAGTTTACTATAATACATTCACTCCCCCTCATGAAGACATCACTTAAAGTCTTTGAATCGCCGCATTCCAATGCTATATACTAATTTATCGAATGTTGCAGTTGGTAATGCCTTCGTAAATAAGTCAGCCAAGTTATCTTTCGAACAAATTTGTTGTACAGTGATATCGCCATTTTCTTCAAGATCATGAGTATAGAAGAGTTTTGGTGAGATATGCTTTGTTCTATCTCCTTTGATATATCCTCCCTTGATTTGAGCTATACATGCTGTGTTATCTTCGTATAACATCGTTGGAAGAGGTTTACTTGAAGATAAGCCACATGTCTCATGAATGTGTTGTGTCATCGATCTTAGCCATACACATTCTCGACTTGCTTCATGAATAGCGAGGATTTCAGCATGATTTGAAGAAGTGGCCGTTATAGTCTGTTTCACTGATCGCCACGATATAGCAGTTCCTCCACATGTGAATAGATAACCTGTCTGAGATCTAGCTTTGTGTGGATCAGATAGATAACCAGAATCTGCATAACCAACTAGATCATATTTTGATTTGTTAGAATAAAATAAACCCATATCAATTGTCCCTCGAAGATATCGGAGTACATGCTTAACTCCGTTCCAATGTCTTTTTGTAGGATATGAACTATATCTAGCTAATAAATTTACTGAAAATGCAATATCTGGTCTTGTGTTATTAGCCAAATACATAAGTGCACCAATTGCACTAAGATATGGTACTTCAGGACCAAGTAGTTCTTCACTGTCATCTCGAGGTCGAAATATATCTTTCTTTACATCCAGTGAACGAACTTCCATTGGAATGTTCAATGGATGTGCTTTATCCATATAGAATCTTTTTAAGATTTTCTCTGTATAAGTTGATTGATGAACAAATATCCCATCTGCTAAATGTTCAATTTGCAAACCAAGGCAAAATTTTGTTTTTCCAAGATCTTTCATCTCGAATTCTTTCTTAAGATATTCTATTGCCTTGGATAACTCTTCAGGAGTTCCGATTATATTTAAGTCATCAACATATACAGTTATAATAGCAAATCCTGACTGAGATTTCTTTATAAAAACGCACGGACATATTGGATTATTTTGGTATCCTTCTTTCAACAGATATTCACTCAGGCGATTATACCACATTCGTCCTGATTGTTTTAATCCATATAATGATCTCTGTAACTTTATTGAATACAATTCCCGAGAACTTGATTCATATGTTTCTGGTATTTTAAATCCTTCTGGGATTTTCATATAAATGTCATTATCCAGAGATCCATATAAATACGCCGTGACTACATCCATTAGATGCATATCAAGCTTTTCATATACAGTCAGACCAATCAAATATCTTAGCGTTATTGCATCCACCACAGGAGAATATGTCTCCTCATAATCAATACCAGGCCTTTGCGAGAATCCTTGTGCAACAAGTCTCGCTTTATATCTTGTGACTTCATTCTTTTCATTTCTTTTCCTTACAAATACCCATTTATATCCCACAGGTTTGACGTTTTCCGGTGTTGGGACTACTGGTCCAAAAACCTCACGTTTTGAAAGTGAGTTCAACTCTGCTTGGATTGCTTCTTTCCACTTCGGCCAATCCTTTCTACGTTGACATTCTTTGATAGATTTTGGGTCAAAATCGTCACTTTCATGAATAATATCGTGAGCAACATTATAAGAAAAAATGTTGTCAATAATGATATCATTTCGGTTCCATCTCTTTCCTGTTGTAACATAGTTTATAGAAATTTCATTATTATCCTCAAGCGTTTGATTTTCATCAATACTCTTTTGAGTAGTTGTATTCTGGATTTCTTCTGGAACATCCATACCTTTTATTGAATCATTTTGATTCTCAACTACTTTTCTTTTTCGAGGATTTTTATCTTTAGAACCTATTGGTCTACCACGCTTCTGGCGTGCTCCAGACTCATTATTGACAACTTGTTCCTTTGGGATATCAATTTTTGATGGAGCATTTGCAGCTGGTATATATGATTTAGTCACACATTTAGTATCTGTGAATGCATCTGGTAGTTGATTTGCTATATTTTGCAAATGAATTATCTTTTGAACTTCAAGTTCACATTGATTTCTACGAGAATCTAAATGAGATAATAACGATGCATTCCATGTAATTTCTTTTTCCAACTTCTTAATTCCTCCCCCTAATGTTGGAAAATTTGTCTCATTAAAATGACAATCAGCAAATCGTGCAGTAAATACATCACCCGTCAGGGGTTCAAGATATTTAATAATTGATGGGGAATCAAAACCAACATATATTCCTAACCTCCTTTGAGGACCCATCTTAGTACGTTGTGGTGGAGCAATCGGTACATATACTGCACATCCAAAAATTCTTAGATGGGAAATATTTGGCTGCTGGCCATAAGCTAATTGCATTGGGGAGTATTTATTATAAGCTACTGGCCTAATACGTGCCAGTGATGTAGCATGCAAAATAGCATGACCCCATACCGATGTAGGAAGTTTAGCTCTCATAAGCAATGGTCTTGCAATTAGTTGCAGACGTTTTATAAATGATTCTGCTAGACCATTTTGTGTATGAACGTGAGCTACAGGATGTTCAACACTTATCCCAATTGACATACAATAATTATTAAAAGTTTGGGATGTAAATTCACCAGCATTATCAAGTCGAATGGTCTTAATTGTATTATCAGGAAATTGTGCTTTTAACTTAATTATTTGAGCAAGTAATCTTGCAAATGCAAGATTTCGACTTGATAATAAGCATACATGTGACCATCTGCTGGATGCGTCAATTAATACCATAAAATATCTAAATGGACCACTTGGTGGGTTAATAGGTCCACAAATATCACCTTGAATTCGCTCTAAAAATGCAGGTGATTCAATCCCCACTTTAGCTGGTGATGGTCTAATAATTAATTTCCCTTGAGAACAAGCATCACATGACAACTCATTGGATTGAAGAATCTTCTGGCTCTTTAAAGGATGTCCATGTGAATTCTCAATAATTTTTCTCATCATTATTGACCCTGGATGACCCAATCGATCATGCCAAACACTGAATATTTCTGGATTCATGAACTTCGGGTTCATTATTGCATAACTTTCGATTACTCGTATATGAGTATAGTATAATCCAGAAGAAAAAGCAGGCAGTGTTTCTAATATACGTTTTTCATGTGAAACAATAGATGTTATATAGAGACACTCTATATTATTTTTACAATCAGTTTCAACATGATAATTATTTTCACGTATATCTTTAAAACTTAATAAGTTTCTTTTCGATTTGCTAGAGAACAGAGCATTATTAATTGTAAATCTTGTTCCTCTAGGCAAAATAAAGTTTGCTTTTCCAAAACCTTCAATCAGATTTGCAGAACCTGATATAGTATTGACTTTTGCTTCCAGCATTGTCAATCTAGTAAAATATTTTCTATTTATGAGTATCGTGTGCGTAGTTGCGCAGTCTGCCAGACATAAATCCTCATTGCTCATTTTCGAGTTACTCAACATATTGAAATTGTTCATATTTCTTCATTGAAAAGAAAAGAAAAACGATTACAAAGAGTCTTAAATATATATACAAACAAAACAACAACAAAAACATACTAAACAGTACTTAATTATATATTTTCATACAAATCATCCTCTACTTGTTTGATTGCATCAATTCTCTCTCCAGGAGATTCAAAATAATCAGCTACATCAAGATGCATCATATTGGAGGGGTCAAACACATCATCTTCTTGAATGGCAAGATTTACCTCCACATTCTTTCCTTTTCCTTTTTCCTTCAGTGAAGCTTGATAGAGATCAACAAGGTGTTTTGACGTACGACAGGTACGTGACCAGTGCCCAGTCATTCCGCACCGGAAACATTTATGTTCATCACCTTTCGAACTTCTATCTTGTGGAGCCTTTCCTTTATGATCATCACTTCGTGTGGGTTTCTTAAAATTATAATGTCCACCACGAAAATAGGTATTTCTTCCTCTACCGCGGTCCCGACCTCGACCACGACCACGACCTCGACCACGGTTATTAAAATTCACAGCATTCACTTCAGGGAATGGCGTTGCTCCAGTTGGTCGGGATTCGTGATTTTTCATTAATAACTCGTTATTTTGTTCAGCAACGAGAAGACATGAGATAAGTTCAGAATATTTTGCAAAACCCTTCTCTCGATATTGCTGCTGCA
Organism: Trichosanthes truncata; assembly: GCA_033996785.1. Classification (NCBI taxonomy): domain Eukaryota; kingdom Viridiplantae; phylum Streptophyta; class Magnoliopsida; order Cucurbitales; family Cucurbitaceae; genus Trichosanthes; species Trichosanthes truncata. The sequence goes on along the minus strand of JAWPNB010000004.1, from coordinate 25,009,717 downwards.
GGAGCATATTCGAGACATGAAAAGTGGAAAATGTCTTCTCTAACATATCAACATCAGTAATCTTTTCTCCGCATAATTTTAATTTTGAACTAATTCTGAAGAGTGCGGAATTATATTCACTTACTGATTTAAAGTCCTGCAACCTCAGGTGCATCCAATCATAACGAGCTTTTGGAAGAATAACTGTTTTTTGATGATCGTACCTTTCTTTCAAACCTTGCCATAGAACGTAGGGATTTTTTATTGTAAGATACTCCATTTTCAATCCCTCGTGAAGATGATGGCGAAGGAAGATCAGGGCTTTTGCTTTTTCTTGATTTGATGCATCATTTCCTTCTTTAATTGTTTCTCCAAGATTCATAGAATCTAAATGGATCTCATCGTCAAGGACCCATGACAAGTAGTTATTTCCATTAATATCTAGGGCCGCAAATTCTAGCTTTGTAAGGTTTGCCATAATAACACTATCAAAAATAATAATATATATTTATATTAGAAATTTAACATAAACCAAATGCGTAAAAATGGCTTACCTATAAGACTTACCTTTAGCGGGAAAAATGACAGAGTCTCGTGCTGATAACGTGTTGTAAAATTGAGAGGCGAAACCGGGCACCAAAACTTTACCAAATCATATAATAATAATAATACAAAAGTTGAAATATAAAAGAGTATATATATATATAATATAAACAAAAGTTAATGGAAATTTATAGCAAATGAAAATAGAGAAAGTGGAAAATATTGGAGAAGATTGGTTTCATTTCCAAAAATGTATATCTCATTTATCCAAAATGAACCACTATTTATAGGAAATTTGGAGAGCATGATGTGGTCTATTTGGACACCAATCTATGGCCTTTGTTGGACACATGGAGGACACTTTGGCTATGGAGAAAAAGCCACTTGGCATGGACATAAATGGACATGTGGAATGGGCATTTACTTGTCATATTTACAATATTTTGCAACTTTTACTCTCCCTCTTTTTATTTACACAAAATCATACTAATTTATTCATTTATTAGTAGTTTTTTTTTATAAAACTAAAATTTTCTACTTGATTTGTTAAATATTTAACTTCATCTATATTCTTCTAATAAAAATTATTTTAACCTTTTTTTAGTTGATGTTATTTTATTTTGAGTTAGTTATTATTTGTTAGTATCAAATAAATTATTCAAATAGGATTCATGAATATTTTATTTTAAAACATATTACACAAACTACTCCTAAAATATAATGATTGTAACAATTGCACTCCTAAACTTCCAAATGTAAAAATTAAACCTTAGAACTTTTAAAAGTGAAAAATATTACTCCCCTAAACTTTTAGGTAAAATTAAACCCTCAAACTATTATAAATTTAGAAATTGAGTCCATTTTACTTTTAGGGTGGTTTGTGCAATTTTTCATAAACATTATAATAATAATAATATTTAATGATATTTTATATTAATGATGGTTTCTCTACTAAAAATTAGGTTAATACTTTTTAGTTGATATAATTTTATTATAATCAGTTGTTATTTGTAAATATTAAATAAATTGTTAAAATAAAGAATACTCAAATAAAATAGTAATAAAATAAATTAAAAATTATATTAGTATATTATTTAGCCATGCATTTTAACTATTTAAAAATTTAAAATAAAGGGTATATTCTAATAATTATAATATGTTTAATTACTGTAAAAAAAATTATAATATGTTTAATTTCTATTGTGATTCTTGAAAAGTTTACAGTAAACAACTTTATAAGTTTTTTTTTTTATTCTCATTTCAGACAACTTCTAGTAAACAACATCAAAAAAAATAATATTTTTATTTTGATTGATTTCATTCCAATTAATTTTCATTCGAATTATTCCTCATTCCAATTCTTGATAAGTAAACAGTGCCTAAGCGTTCAATTTTTACTATCTCAATAAGTCCATTTTCACTTTAAACTTTCACTTTTTTCAATTTAAACTTTAAAGGATTGTTTGGGGCGTAGATTATAATAGTCTGTAGAGTACTCCACATCCTAAATATAAACTATTATAATCCAAACTAAATAATTCTACATCCTAAACACAAATTATATAACTTCATAGACTATTATAACCCATTCAACGCCCCAAACAATCCCTAATTTAAATTTCATCAAGTTAAATTCTATACTTGAGTAGAGTAATAATTGAAATTGGTGCTTTCGATTAGTCAAGTTTTAAAAAAGATTTGTGATTAGCTATAAACATGCTTATAATTGGAATTATACTTTTTTTTTCTTTTTTTCTTTTTTTGTGTGTATTAACTCCCCAACAGTGTTAGATGCTTTTAATTTGTTGGATTTCAACATTTTGTTGATAACTTTGAGCACTTTTTATCTACTTTTGTAGCAAAATTCAAGTATTTTCATGATAAGTTTAAGCATTTTTGTAACTTGATTTTCGATATTTTGTATATTGAAAATTTTGCAAGATTTATTAGTTAGTTCAGAGATGTTGATTTTCTAATTTACTTTTTAGAAGATATTAATTACAACAATCATGCATGGATAAAATTAAAATTTTAAAAATAAAGGTTAAATTACAAGTTTAGTACTTGATTTTCGATATTTTGTATATTGAAAATTTTGCAAGCTTTATTAGTTAGTTCAGAGATGTCGATTTTCTAATTTACTTTTTAGAAGATATTAATTACAACAATCATGCATGGATAAAATTAAAATTTTAAAAATAAAGATTAAATTACAAGTTTAGTTTTTGAACTTTTAAATTTGTGTCTGTTTGATTTCTAAACTGTAAAAAGTGTTTAATATGTATCTGAACTTTTAATTTCGTGTCTAATAAATTCATGAACTTTAAAATGTGTCTAATAAGTCCTTAAAGTTTCAATTTTGTGTCCAAAAAGTCTCTGATCTTTTAATTTTGTCTCTAATAGTCCTTGACCTATCCGATATTTTTTAAATTTCACAAACCTACTAGATACAAAATTGAAAGTTTAGACATAAAATTCAGTTTTATATCTAATAGATCCGTTAATTTTTAAAATTTTCGAATATGATAGGACCTATTATATATAAAATCAAAAGTCCATAGACTTATTAGGCATTTTTAAAGTAGTTTAGATATCTATTAGACATTTTTTTAAGTTTAAGGACCAAATAGACACAATTTTGAAAGTTTAGAGACTACGTGTAATTTAATAAAAAAAAATAAAATCAACCCATTCCAGTAACCTTAACTATGGGTTAAAAAAAATATATTTGCATTCTTTTTATCTTTGCTCTATTTGAACAACATATTGAATTAAGCCGAGATTAATGTTTGACCTTTTAGCTAGTTGTATCGATTCTACACTTATGAGGAAATGTTTTCTACTTTGATTCACGGTTTTTGACAGTCGGTAAAATAAAAGGAAGTAGGAATTGTGACCCTTTTGCTATGTTTGATTGATATACAAAAGGGTTATAATTGACATAAATTGATTATCATTCATTGATGTAAAGAGAATTTTTCAATGTATTTAAATATTTGATAAAAGTAAAATAATTGGAGGTGCGAAAATCAAGAGCTACTAGGGTACAAATTTCATTCAACCTAATGTTGTCATAGAGAAACTCGAGCATCTTTTTTTATAGTTAAAATTAAGAATAAGTACCTCATGTTATATTTGTTAGCTGGTTGGAATTGTGTCCAAAACACATCAAGGCTGCGAGACCAGTCCAAAGCGAGCTAAGCGAAAGTCTAACACCCAAGTTAAGCTCTAGCCGACCAAGCTCAATGTAGCCTAAAGTCTAATCTGGCTTGGTCTTACCAACTCATATGGGTAAAATCAATCCTAGTCTGGATTCGACCCGCACGCTCCCCTCCAAAAACCTTAATTCCACTACTAATTATAAAATGGGAGGGTGGGAGTGTCTCAAGGCAAGCTCACAAATTCCAATTATTGCTACACCTATCACAAACCCGAACTAAGTATTAGAGTGTGTGTGGTAAGCACCACATTGTTGTGCAATGTCACTATTTTGCAGATAGCCTCCTTCCATATCTTCGTTGAGGTCGTGTGGATTCGCCCATGCCTTATTAGGCATAAGCAATATTTATGGTTAATAGCAACTCACTAGACTAGTTGTAGGTGAATGGGTCAAATCCATATACATTCAGCATAAGATTAACTATTTAGAATTTATGGAGGCAATCAAAAACAATTTTTTATACCCATTATGATGGTTTTGAGATACTTATGTGTCATAGTTTCAAACATCATTAAAAAAAAAGGGTACCTAGATTTTTTTTTATTATTATTATTGTTTTTGTGGATTTTAATGTATTGATTGATTGTTCTCACTATTATAAAGAGCATATACAAAGGGTTAAATACATGAGAAGAATACAAGAAAGGAAAGTCTGCATAATCCTAAATTACAGCATATTTTCTAAAATTCCTAAAATATGTTCACACCCTCCCTCAAACTCAAGGTGGTAAAGTAGTAACCAACTTGAGTTTGTGTTGTAATTGAGTGAACCGACCAGGAGACAATGCTTTTTAAAAATATTAGCTGGTTGCTCAGTAATGGAGATGGATTGTAAGAGGAGAGTGTTGCTCAAGAGATGATGTTGAACAAAATAGCAGTCATTTTCAATGTGCTTGGTACGTTCATGGAATACATCATTGTGAGCAATCTGAATTGCACTACGATTGTCACAGTGTAGTATAGTAGCAGATGGTTGAGGAACACCCATATCAGCAAGAAGCCATTGAAGCCAGAGTAATTCAGAATTAGCATCAGCCAGTGCACGATATTCAAATTCAATGTTGGATCGTGAGACAACCGTTTGTTTCTTACTTCGCCAAAAGATGAGGGAATCGCCCAAGTAGAAGCAGTAACCTGTGGTAGAACGTCGATCGGTGGGATCACCAGCCCAATCAACATCAGAATAGCCATATAACACTAATGATGACTGTGAAGAGAACTGGAGTCTATGACCAAGAGTGCCCTTAACATAGCGAAGAATACGAAGCACAATAGTAAAATGTATAGTCCGGGGAGCAACCATGAATTGACTGACAATGTGAATAACATAGGCAATATCTGGGTGAGTCACAGTTAAATAAATAAGATTCCCAACAAGTTGTCGATACAAAGTGACATCCTCAAGGGGAACACCGTCAAAAGGCGTCAAACGAACATTCGAATCAAGTGGTGTTGGTGCTGTGACCGAGTCAGAAATACCAGATCGAGTGAGGAGGTCATATGCATATTTTGCTTGAGATAGGTAGTACCCATCAGAGCAAGACGAAACCTCAAGACCAAGAAAATAACTGAGTGATCTCAAATCTTTCATCTCAAAGTGTTTCCCAAGATAATTTTGCAAATCTGATATAGCCTGGGGATCATCACTTGTAATAATTATGTCATCAACATATAACAGAAGAAGGACAATACCATGAGGAGTCTGTCGCATAAATAATGTTGTATCGTGAGGACTGGAAGTGAAAGTTGGGTTATAGTAGAACTGAATGTCGCAAACCAAGCACGTGGAGCTTGTTTTAGTCCATATAATGCACGTCGAAGGAGACACACTTTCTGAGGTGGAGGAGAAGTACTAGGTGGAGGTGTCATGTAAAATTCCTCAGATAAAGTGCCATTTAGGAATGCGTTCTTAACATCCATCTGAAAAAGGGGCCACTGTTTGGCAGCTGCAACAGCTAAGAGACTGCGAACTGAAGTCATGCGAGCAACAGGAGCGAAAGTCTCTTCATAATCAATGTCATACTCCTGAGAATAACCCTTCGCAACAAGGCGTGCTTTATAGCGTTCGATAGAGCCATTAGAGTGAGTTTTAATTTTATAGATTCACTTACAGCCAATAGGTTTCTTACCAGGAGGTAAATCAACATATTCCCATGTTTGCGTCTTTTTCCAAAGCCTGGAGTTCTTCATTCATTGCTTGCTGCCAAAGAGGGTTAGTGTTGGCCTCCTTATAAGAGGTAGGTTCAATTAAGGAAAGAATAGTGGAAAAACAATGATAATCTTGAAGATTGCGAGGAGTCTCTCTTACCCGAGTGGAGCGACGAACAAAGGGGACCGGATCAGGTTCAGGTTCAGCAATTGTGACAGATGGTGGATCTGGGATTGCAGAAACTGGTGCAGATTGATCAAGCTCGAGTACATGAGAAGGCTCAGAGGATGGGAAAAGATCATTGGAGAGATCAGTGAAAAATGGTTGATGACTTGAGAGAGAGGTATGAAAAGATGAAAGATTAGAAAACATGGTATGTTCCCAAAAGGTAACATGGCGAGATATGCGTAACCGGTTAGAAATGGGATCCCAGCAACGAAAACCTTTATGTCCAGTCCGGTAACCGAGAAAACGACAAAGACGCGCACTCGGTTCTAGTTTAGTATGGTCATGAGGATGAAGAAGAACAAAACATGCATATCCAAAAACTTTAAGATGCGAGTAAGAAGGAGGAGTACCATATAATCGTTCAAACGGGGAGATATTCTGAAGAACTGAGGAAGGAAGCCGATTAATGGTATAGACAGAGGTAAGAGCAGCCTCACCCCAGAACTTCTTAGGACAGGAGGCAGAGAGAAGTTGAGCACGGACATAATCCAAAATGTGGCGATGTTTACGTTATGCTCGCCCATTTTGTTGGAAGGTATGGGGACATGATCGTTGAATGAGAGTACCCTGTTGGGTGAGGAATGAAAGAAGACTGAAATTCTTATACTCCATCGCATTATCTGTGCGAAGAATTTTAATGGTTTGATAAAACTGAGTTTGAACCATATTAGCAAAATCAATGTAAATCTGAGATAAGGCAGACCGATTTTTAAGAAAGTATATCCAGGTAAAGCGAGAGTAGTTATCAATAAATAAGACAAAATAGCGATAACCATTAACAGTACTATTAGGGGCAGAACCCCAAATATCTGAGTGAATTAAGCCAAATGGGATATCACATCTTACGACTAATTAGAAAACTTCGCATTTGATTTGCCCATGTAGGATAATTGGTACCGTCAAGAATAGTGCTGATCGGACGAAAAATATGGTCTTTTTCCATTATATTAGATAAGGCTGGAATATGTCTAGGTGAACCGAACCAGACCGAACTGGTCTGAGTGAACATGACATGACTAAACTGGTCTGAGTGAACCGGACTGGGCCAAACAGGTATATTTTAACAAGGTAAATATTGAGTTCAGTAAGGCATTGAGTGCGATTCTGAAAAAAAAAACTGAAGTCACGGTAATCTCGATTTCGATGGCCCATGCTTCTTTCTTCAGCAGCGTGAATCCGAGGATTTGAAGCGCACGAAGAACTGAAGTTCGAATCTGGCGGCGAACAGAGGACAAATCTGAGGCGCGGTGTACTGAGAACTGAAGCACGGCGAACAGAGGACAAATCTGAGGTGCGGTGTACTGAGAACTAAAGCGCACGAACTGCAGATCTGAGGCGCGGAGAGTGACGGCAGATTCTGAGGTGCAGAGAGTTCTGGGACAGGTGCAGGACTTAGATCTAAGGGCTTTTTAGAAAAATAGGGGTATTTTTAAAACTAATTACAAAAAACAAGTACAAAACCAAACGTTTTACAAAAAGCATGGAGTTTTTTTGTTTTTATTGGAATGCGTCTCTAGTGGAGACGCATTCCAGGTCGAATACGTCTCTTGCAGAGACGTATTCATTACGAGTGGGCTGAATACGTCTGTCAAACAGACGTATTCATTACGAGTGGGCTGAATACGTCTGTTGAAGAGACGTATTCTATAATTTATTTCGATTCCCAAATTTTTGAAATTAAATATAATTATTTAATAATCAATCAAATCTACTAATAAATATTTAACAACCCATCAAATCTACCAATCATTTATTTATTTATTTTTCTTTAAAATAAATATTTAATAATAATTTCATCCCATCCAATCATTATTCAATCAATTTTTTATCATTATTTTCCACAAATCATTTTATTAATTATTTATAAAAGAAATAGTTTTTGAAAATATATTTACCAATTATTTGTTATTATTTTTTTTGTCTAAATATTTCTTTCTCATCTTTTTTTAATTTTAGTTATTATTTTTTCCAAATACATTAACCAAACATTTCATTTTTTTAAAATACATTAAGTTAACTAAACATTTCATGTTTATAGGCTTCTTATTTTTTCGTTCATTTGATTATTTTTTAATTTTTATTTTAAAAAATATTTCTAAACACTTCACTTTTATATGATATAAATATTTCTAAAAATATACAATCGTGAAGTGAATTTTTTTTTTTTTTTTTGGTTGTTTAAATGTTTAATTGAGATGAAGAAATCTCAGTTTTTTTAATCGTTAAACCAATTGATCTTTGATACTAGCTTATAAATCATAACCATATTGGTAAAATCATCCTCATATTTTTTACCGTATTGTATATTTTGTTTCAATAGTAAAATTATATTCATTGATTTTTCCAAAAAAGAAAAACCATCATCGTCAGACTGGCATTTTTTTTTATAAATTTCATTAAAATTTGTAATCCCAATAATATTCATCAAACTACGGCACAAGTTAATAATTAACTTCTCTTTGAATTACCCTTATGTTTCATATAATACATATATACCACCTTTGTAAAAAAACATAAAGGCAGAAACATGAAAATAAGATCATTTTCATTTATCGTGTTATTAAGTTTTCATTTTCATTTTTTCTTTTTATTCTAAACAATCATTCATCATGTTGATCTCTTAATCACCTTCTTTAATGCATAGGAAATTACGCGAAAATTTATAACATACAATCTCATGCAAAACTATCTCTAATCCCTATACATATAAAATGAGAAGTCATGGCTAATCAAATCTCCATCTCTAAGAACCTGTTGAACTGCAATATCCATGACTGCCATTTCAATCTTTTCCTATCTCCTCATTTTGATCTATGTTTCCCAAGCAACCACCTATGGCGTGCGGCGGCGGAAATGACTTAAAAAAACACTGAAAATACTCAAAATGGACTAAAAAAATATTTTTAGCATCTTCTTTATTTTCATTATTTTTTTCCTTTTTCAATGTAAAAAATAATAAAATTTTTTTATAATTATTTTGTAAGAATAAATAAACTTACTATATTATTATTATTATTATATTATCCACTTTAGAAAGTAAAGCATTCTCTTAACTTTACTTTTAAATTCTTTTCAATCAATATTCAACCATCATTTTTTATTTTTTTAAACACATTCTAAAAATACTCATTTTTTGTTTATTATGTTTTTTCTTTAAATATTAATTGAAATTGGATTAACAAATAATTCACTTTTATTTATAAAATAAGCACGTGACACCACTTTTTGTATACAATTAATTAATTTCTCATCCCTCTTTACATAAGTGTAAATGTGCTCAATTTTTTCTATGTAATACGATTTGATGTTTGATTCCTCTTATATCCAAAAAGTAAATGCGTTTTAATTCTATTTTTCCCACGTGTTATGTTTAATGTATATTTAGTTAGTTAATTATAAATTATTAATTGAAAAGTTGATTGCAATTGAGTTCTTCAATTCCTTAAAGGGTTGTGACTTGAGAGGAACTTATGAGAGTAAGAGTTATTTATACATAATATTATTTATGAGCAACTATTAGATCGAGATAAGTTTGGTGAGACTAAACAATTTTAAGTTGTTGCTCTAAACTCAATACATTTTTTTTTTATTAATTTAGATTATCTTTCCAAGATAGAAATTAACATCTTAACATCCTCTAAAAAAGTTGCAGATCAATATTGAGGAGTGACTCAATCTTCATTTCCATCTGGATGATGACCTTCATTGATGTCTAGTAGTCGATATATGAATGTTAAATTCTCTAGACACCTTCTACCAAGTGGAGTCATTTGGGGTAGGTTGTGCTGAAAGAATAAACAAGTAAAATCAAATTTAATCAAGAAAAATTTATACTTACATACATCATCTAAAAAAGATTCTTACCAAATAATGATATGATGCTCCTGGTTGTGTTATGTATTTTCTTGAAATAGCTGCATACCATTGTTCGTAATTATGCCCAACATTGGCTCCCATATGGATTAATTGTCCGACAACAAGAAAATTTTCTCTGTCTTCCCAGGTTTGTATAATAGGAGCCAAAATCGATACCCAATCACGTTCCTGTCTGCCTCGTAGGTCGTATGAGTGCAATTGCATATCCGTATTAGAAGGTATAGGAATATATTGCACCCACCCAAATTGTCGCATCACACGGTCTGGGAACTGCCACTCAACTACATGAAAACAAATGAGTGGAGCTCTAGATGCCCATATGTGCCTTCCAACAAGACAGTATTCCGGCAAAATTTGGAGCAGATGATTATAAGGCTCCCAACAAATCTGCATAATTTGTTGAACAAAATTTCACCAACATGACAAATAAGTAAAACAATTTGATTAAAAACAATACATAAACGAACTTAATTATACCTGATCAGGCCTAATAGTATCTAACATATATCTGTACTGGACCAATACATGAGTAGGCGATCTGGTAACTGAAAATTCGTCGTTCCATCTATAAATATAATAAATTGATATTAGTGCAACATATGTGAAATGTATGACTATAAGCAAACTCATTAATGGTTATTACCGTATTGCCAGTGGTCTATCGCCCAACTGATTCTCGTATCGATGTCTTCGCCTAGGTGCCAGAAAAGGGAATCGATCCCATGCCCATACTTGTAAAAGTATCAGGGGCCCGCCCACATCCTTCGCATCTATCACTGCGGCTTTGCATAGCTGTCTATATAGCCATGCAAGACATCCTGCTCCCCAGCTATACATCCCCGCATCATGTAAATTTGCTAGTAGGGGGAGATACATCAAGTGGACCCGATCGTTGGACTTATCTGGAAAGAGAACACCTCCTATAAGTGACAAAATATAAGCGCGGGCATATCGTTGGATGTCCTCCTCATCGGCGTCCTCTGGTAGATGCTCAAAATTATTAAATTGGGTAGCCTTTCAGTACATTATCATCGGTCGTAACTCCCAATAGGTCACGACAAACATTAGTCCAATTATGACGGATCGAACCAATCAATGCCCGCCCATTAACAGGTAGCCCAAACTGGATGGCTACATCCTGTAGTGTGATTGTGCATTCCCCGTGCGGCAGGTGGAACGTGTGTGTCTCCTGTCGCCAACGCTCAACGAGTGCAGTCAATAAATGCCAATCATATTGGATAAACTTGATGCAAGAAACACCATAGAACCCAGACACTCGCAAATATGGCTCGATGCGAGGGTCTGGTTGTGCAGCCAACCTCCTTAATACAGCTTCTCGACGCCGACAGTGCAATAATGCACCAGAAAATATGTCTTCCCAGGCTAACTGAGATCGATGGCTGGCCTGGAGGTGTAGAACAGATGGGTCATATGGTCGAGTCGTAATGTCGTTTTCCATCTAATGACAATTAAATATAAAAAATTGTGTTATATATGTTTGACATTAAGAACATTTCATAACATTCACAAAAGTTTATAGATAACAACACGTTTGCACTGAATATGTACGAGAATCATATGTTTACCATTAATGAAAAAAATGTGTTACACAATATGATTTTATAATACAGAAGGAGCGGGTTCACAATAAGCTATAAACTAATCAAAACGCCTAGACGCTTGACTGGGACAATTTCTTCTATTATGTCCTTCCAATCCACAAATGCCACAACATTGTTTGACTGTTGGCTCTCTCCAATCCATCTCGTTCCGTATACGAGACGTACATGGTCGACCTTTAGCCCTCATTCGCGTCTCATCTGGACAAACGGTAGGAAAGTTAATGTCAGGCCAGCAACTTCTATCAGGGATGGATTCAAACTCTGGCGAATAGCATTTCAAGTAAGTTGGCAACTTGTAGTAATCCTGTAAGAGATCCACGTAATCTACGCCAAGCTTCTTACAGGCAGCAATGGCATGAGAGCATGGAATGCCATATGCCTGCCACTTGTTGCAAGCACAAGTTCGGTCTTGTATGTTAACTCGATGTGTTGTTCCACCCTTCAAAGTGATTGGATCAACGGCAGTCGTGACATCACATTTTCCTAACCGATGATTGTAGACATGAACTTGATGTGCATTTGCACGTGCTTCCCATGGCACTAATTTCTCAATAGCATATCTACAAATGGTAGTTCAATTCATATTAGAGTATCTCAAAATTCCTACTAGGTTTCAATTGAAGAATTTACCTTGTGAAGTGTCTCCCTTTGTCAATGGCAGCTTCTGCTCGAAGTCTTCTTTTCGCGAAGTATGTTACGGTTCGGTAGAATGTGGATTGAACAATAGCAGTTATGGGCAACCTCCTAGCTCCTTTCAGCACACCGTTTATGCATTCAGCCACATTCGTGGTTAACCATCCGTAACGATGACCTTCATCATGAGATTGAGTCCATTGAATGGGATCCAAGGAAGTAAAAAAGCTCATACTCTCTTTATTTGCTATCTCAAGCTCAAGCATGCATAGCTCATACTTTCGGACCTGAAACTTCGAGCCTGCACGATACACCAAATCCTTCAAGAATGTATCCTTGTATTTTTGATTAAAATTACTTGCGACATGTCGCAAGCAAAATCGATGATGCGCATCTGCCCAACCGTTATCAGCGTTTCGAATTGCAGATATGATACCTTTGTGTCTATCCGAAATTAGACACATCCCCGCCCTATCATGCACTACCTCTGTTCGTAGGTTACGTAAAAACCAACCCCATGTGTCAGTGCTTTCTTCTGGTACAATCGCATAAGCAACAGGGTATATATGACCATTTGCGTCGACAGAGGTTGCTATTAACAACTTTCCTTTATACTTTCCATATAGGTGTGTACCATCTATCTGAAGTAGAGGTCTGCAATGTTTGAATCCCTCAATAACAGGTCTGAATGCCCAAAACACACTGTGAAATATGACCGCATTATTGCTACCATCCACCTCTTGCAACCTCCACAAAACTTTCGAACCAGGATTAGTAATTTCAAGTATGTGGGTCCACTTTGGTAGCAAACTATATGACTCCTCCCAATCTCCAAAGACATTGACAATTGCTTTTCTTTTTCCATTCCAAACTTTAGAATAATTGACATTGTATCCATATTTCTTCAATATGATGGCCTGTAATGTGCGAACAGTTACAGACGGTTCAGTTTTGACGATACTAAACACCTCAGACGCTATAAGATTAGAGTCGAGTTGATTGTGATCTTGACTCAGTCTTGCATAAATGCAGGAGTGAGGACCATTGTACTGTGTAATTTCGAAACGACCATGGCGTTTACGACAACAGGCACGAAGTCTCCACATACAACCATCGCCATATCGTTTACACTTAACTGCCCACACGTTCTTGTTCGACTCGACAACATCAAAATGTTGGTGTCGAAGGATGGAGTAACTCTTTACAGCATTTTTTAAATCGATCTTTGATTCAAAAAGCATCCCTTTTAGCAATGAATCAGACCCTCTAACTTCTGGTGCAAGACCAGTGTCAGGCATGGAATCAATAACATCCATTTCTAACTGAGTGAAAAAGGGGGGAACGTCATGCTCGCCATAAAATTCAACTACGTCTCCTTCACTATAATCTCATTGTCAGTTTGAACGTCTTCATCATTTGTGGCAATAGGTGGCTCGAAGTTATCCTCCTCCGAATTTTCCGAATCTTCATTGTTCAAATTTTGGACTATCGGACCATCCCCTATTTGTCTTATTTCGGTATGACTTACAATGTTTGGTTGGGAAATATACAACTCGACTGTATTTGGAAGGGACGGAGCAAGGTTCATCATGAACCTAAAATCAACCTCACTTCGTAGTGAGATAGGAGCATAGAAAGTACACCCTGCTATCCCAATACTGCCATATCTATAAATGACCTTAACCCCTTCGTCTCTATCTATTGATAAACCATTACATAACCCGTCCATAAATGAGTCGAATTCAATGTCATGACTAGCACGCATTTGTATACATGGTCCCACATCATATTGTATACCGTTTGGACCATGCACAATGTTTCCATTCATATAACACGTAAACCCGACAACATCCATTGTAGTTATGTAATTAAATCTGATATTCATAAAAGATTGTATTAGTAAAGTATTTTATATCATTGTATAATCTAAGGGTTTAAGAGTTTATGGTTTGGGGTTTAGGATTTAGGTTTGTAGGTTAATATTCTTAGGGTTTTAGAGCTAGTATTCTTAGTTTTTTAGGGTATAAGGTTTAGGGTTATTATTCTTAGGGCTATTATTTTTTGGGTTTATGATTTTAGGGTTTTAGGGTTGAAGGTTGTATGGTTATTATTTTTTGTTGGGTTTAGGGTTGGTTATTATGCTTAGGGTTGTAGGGTTTAGGGTTAATATTCCTAGGGTTTAGGGTTTTAGGGTTTAGGGTTATATTTTTAGTGTTTAGGCTTTATAGTTTAGGGTTTTTTTTTAGGGTTTAGGGTTTATGGTTATTATGTTTAGGGTTTTAGGGTTTATGGTTTATGGTTTAGGGTTTATCATTTATGTTTAGGGTTTAGGGTTTTATGGTTTAGGGGTTTAGGTTTATGATTATTATTTTTTGCAGGGTTTAGGGTTGGTTATTATGCTTAGGGTTGTAGGGTTTAGGGTTAATATTCCTAGGGTTTTAGAGTTATTATTCTTAGTTTTTTGAGGGTATATGATTTCGAGTTTTAGGATTTTAGGGTTTAAGGGTTATTATTTTTTTTTTTTTTGGGATTAGGGTTTATGGTTATTATGCTTAGGATTTAGGGTTTAGGGTTTATGGTAATTATGCTTAGGGTTTTAGGATTTTTTTTTTTTTTTTTTTTGCAGGGTTTAGGGTTGTTATTTTTTTTAGGGTTTAGGGTTAGGGTTATTATTTTTAGGGTTTAGGATTTATGGTTATTATGCTTAGGGTTTAGGGTTATTATTTTTAGGGTTTAGGGTTTAGGGTTTAGGGTTTTAGGGTTTAGGGTTATTTCTTTTTAAGGTTTAGGGTTTATGGTTTATTTTTAGGGTTAGGGTTTTATGGTTAATATTTTTTTTAGGGTTTAGGGTTTATGGTTTTTATGTTTTATGCTTTAGGGTTTAGAGTTTAGAGTTTAGAGTTTAGAGTTTATGGTTATTATGATTAGGGTTTTAGCGTTTAGGGTTTAGGGTTATTATTTTTAGGGTTTAGGGATTTGGAGTTAATAGTTTAATAGTTCATTAGTTTCTCATATGTTTATGAAGGAATGAATACACTAAATCATATGTTTAGGAAGGAATACACTAAATCATACATACCAATAATCATATATTTACAAAGGAATACACTAAATCATACATACCAATAATCATATGTTTAGGAAAGAATACAATAAATCATACATACCAATAATCATATGTTTATGAAGGAATACACTAAATCATACATGTCAATAATCACAAGAACAACAACAACAATATTAATAAATACAATAAATCATACATACCAATAATCATATGCTTGTTTCATATTTCACTTTTTTCATTTATTTCATTTAAATATTCATTAACCAAATATAATTTTCAATCAATTATATTTTGTTTATGAGAATATTTAATAGAGACATTTTTTGGTTGTAGGAAAAGTATCTCGTTTTACCACTCTTTGAAATTCAAAAAATCCGTATTATAATTAGTTTTTATTATATATTATTTATTAATTATTATTTTTACTTATAGTTCAATTTCATTTAAAACAAAAAATATAACTGAAAAGAATATTTTTCAAAAAGTAACATTTTCAATAATAACTATCAATAAATACTCTCATAATAATATTTTTAAATTATTTATTAATTTATGTATTTTTTTATCAATTTCATTTTCAGTTTAATTTATTTTTATATTCAAAACTTAAGAAACCATATTACACGTAATGATATTTTTTTAAGAAGAATATTTTTCTAAAAGTAAAATTTGTAAATAGAAAATTATATTACACGTAATGATTAATATATATTGCCAATTGCATTGTTAGTTTAATTTATTTTTATATTCAAAACCCTGAACCATATAATTTTTCTTAAGAAATCCATATAATTTAAAAAAAAAAAAAAAAACAGACCATTGCCATTAAGTTTAATGTTGGTTGAATTTTGTTTACTTATAATTAAATTTAACTAAGCCATTTTTAAGATATTATGATATTCCTACATCTATACAATAATTTATTTTTCTTTTAATTTTAAAATAAACAATTAGAAGCAAGAACAAAAAAAATCTTACCGAGAAAAATCTACTTCTTTTCTAAATTTGCTTTCCACGAATTTTCCTCCTGTATAAATGTAGAACAATCATGTATCGTAATAAAAAAAAAATTAGAACCTTACTGTATAACAAAAAAAATAAACATAAAATATTAAATAACTTACTCTTTAAATAAAATATAAATGAAAAAAATCGTAGATAGAATCGATTGAAGGAGCTTGGACTCAAATGGAGAAGAAACAATGTCGAATGGATGGAGAGAGGGGAGAAAAGAAGAGAATTCGGAGGAGGTAAAGGTTGGAGGGAGGAAGCAGATGAATGTTCGGATGGAGAGGAGGAGAGAATGAAAAAAGAAAACAATTTCGGTAGAGAGGAGGAGAGAATGCAAAGAAAATAAGAGTTATGTTTTTCGGAATGAGTGGTGGGGGTTTTTAATAAATGATCCAACAACTGAAACGTCTACTCTCATTAAAGCAAATTATCAGAGATTCTTGCGTCTGCCATCAAACGTCTATTGACCGACGACCGCGTTTTTCCGAGGAGAACACGTCTCTACAAGAGACGCATTCAGTGCGTTGTCACGTCTCTGCCACACGCGGTCACATCCTGCCACACGACTCGTTTTGCGATGGGAATGCGTCTTTGGTACAGACGCATTCTGACCCCTGCGACCGCCAAGTGTTGACCACAATCGACCGTTTTTTGTTGAATGCGTCTCTTCAAGAGACGCATTCCAATACATACAACAAATCCACTCGTTTTTTGTAAAATGTTTCACTGCTCACCCCTTTTTTATAATAAGTTTAAAAAAGAACTCTATTTATATAAAAAATCCTAGATCTAAAGGTGAGGCTTGGCGACGGTGACGATGATCTGAGCAACGGCAAAGGTCTGGATGGTAGGCGCAGATCTGAGTGGTTGGCGGCGGAGAGAAAACCCTAAAAATTGGTAGCCTCTGATACCATGTGGATTTTAATGTATTGATTGATTGTTCTCACTATTACAAAGAATATATACAAAGGGTTAAATACATGAGAAGAATACAATAAAGGAAAGTCTGCACAATCCTAAATTACAGCATATTTTTTAAAATTCCTAAAATATGTTCACAGTTTTGACATTGTGTTTTAGTGGTGATATAAAGGTATATTTTAGAAATGAGAGATGACTCTCATGAATAAAGATTGAAGTGATGTATAGTTTTGACCTAAACAGACCAACAACATTGAGGAGAGTTGGAGTCTTCTAGTTTTATCGATCTATTATCAATTGTAGCCATTGCAAGCATATATGCTTGCCGCTTGACTTGGTTAGATGTGCAAGGAAAAATTGAAAAAGAAATCGTTAAAGACAGGCAAACCAGAGTTGGTTTGATTGATTTGAAGTTTTGAACTATGTTTTTCTTAGTTAGGTTACATTTGGGATTGCATTTAAGACACGTAAAAGTAATTTTGAAAAAAATCCAAAATCCTAACCGTTTAGGGTGTTTGGTTGATTTTTTTTTTCTTAAATTTATATAAAATTACTTTTAAAATTCTTTGATTTCCAAAATCTTCGAAACAGTAGTTTTTGATTTTATATTCTCCAATGATTGGGTGTTTTCTTTTTAACGTTTTTTTTCAAAATGACCAATATATGCTTTTGTATATATATATTTTTTCAGTTCCTTTTTGGTCTGATATTGAAATTTCTATACAATTCCAACATCATTGAACTTGAAGCAAAGTCAAGCAAAAATATCGATATCCGTAATTTTCTTTGCATCGACAACAATTCAAGTTTTTTTTGGTCATCATCATCTTCTTTTCATTACCATTTTATTTTTTTTCGTCTCATTTGCCCTCCAAATTATTCATAGTTGCTTTCTCTCTCTTACGTTATTTGATTTTTGTGATTTTTTTATTATTATCTAATTTTTTAATTTTGTTTCTTGATTTTTTATTTAAACATAGTTGTACAATTATCCTTTAAATTTACTTTGATATTGAATTTTACCATCAAGAGGGGATAAGTTTTGAAATGACAAGAGGAATAATATGGGATGCTAGATTTTAAAATAGTTATAAATCCAAAACCCAAAAGAAATCTTTATTACAATTTTATACAACAGTTATTTTTCTTAAACTTTTATCGAATAATTTAAAGTAATAATAAAATATAATTTGTAATTTAAACTATAAAAATTCCAAATAATTAACTTATAATAATTCATATATTGATCATCAACATATAAATAATGAAAATAATATGTTTACTTTAATCATTATAGCCAAGGTTTAAAATGTCGATGTCGATAGAAATGTCGAAGTCTCAATTTTATGGAAATGTCGATGGAAATATCGATAAAATGTCAATGTCGATGGATATTTCTGGAAAAATTTTAAAAACAAAAAATTCAAAAAAAATATTTAAATTAATAAATGAACATTTTACACCTTTTAAATAAGTTAAAATACTTGTTACATTATATATTCACATTAAGTTACATTTTCTTGTTTTTTTTTTAATATTTCGTCAATTTTGTACGGTATAGTGGAAATGTCGATTCCCCCCTTATGTCGATGTCAAACCCATAGACATGTAGAAATTTCGATGGAAATGTCAACATGTCGACGGAAATTTAATACCCAAATTATAGCTAAACCACAACAATTTTGTTTGAATTTATCAAACGTTGCAACTTGTTTTTATATGTTTAAAATTGAAATTTACCAAACACTAATCTGCTTTATATGACAGTTGTGTTGGATCGGTATGGCAACCCTAGAGGGGAGTGAATAGGGCTTAATAAAAAAAAATCTAAGTATACTCAATTATTCTAATTAACAACTTTTTTTTATAAACAATTAAG
The DNA here is from genome assembly GCA_033996785.1 of Trichosanthes truncata. Classification (NCBI taxonomy): domain Eukaryota; kingdom Viridiplantae; phylum Streptophyta; class Magnoliopsida; order Cucurbitales; family Cucurbitaceae; genus Trichosanthes; species Trichosanthes truncata. The sequence continues at coordinate 24,990,589 of JAWPNB010000004.1, read as the reverse complement.
AAAAAAGTTAATTTAATGCAACTATCAAGATAGGTATAAATTAAAGCATGCAATAAATTACTACAATTAATTACACAAGTAAATAGGAAATAGTTAGAGAGAATGGCACACCATAATTTTATAGTGGTTTGGTCAAATTTGACCTACTCCACTCCCCAAGCACCTCTTGAGAATTTGAATAAAATTTTTACTGACTCTTTCTACGGATTAGAGCCCAACTATTACACTATTTTTTTTACGGGTTCAAGAGCAAACCTAATCCTTTCCACAGGTTAGGATCAAACCGTTATAAAATTTGAAATTTTTAAAGAACACATTTACAAAATCTCTTAATAGAGTGGATTTAAAAAATCAACTCTCACAAATCAATCCCCACAATACAAGAATTCTTTCTCAAGAATAAGATAAAAAGAAAACAAAATTGAGAGCTTGGAGAGATAGCAACAATGTGGGTCTTTGAGATTTTTGAGAATTGAAAAACTATAAAAACTTGTTATGGAAATTTGGAGAAGAATATGGTTTAAAAGAAGAGGGAAACGATGTAAAAATCAAAACTTAATTTGGGGCATTGGATTGTGGTAAAAGTAAAATGGAAAGTGGAGATTAAAATAAATAAAAAGTAAAAAATAAATTAATAAAAGAAATAATATAATAATAATAAATAAATAATAAAAAAGCAACGGTAAAACAAACTAAATAAATATAAATATATATATATATATCACAAATAGTCAAATGCATTCTATTTTTTTTTAACACAAACGGTAACTTTATATATATAAAAGGAAACTTTATATATCTAAAATTTCCTTTTCTTTTATATTAAAACAAACAAAATCCCACCAAGTGTCACTTTTCCATAGCTCCATGTGTCACCCTCTAAATTGTCCACTCAACTGCCATGTCATTGCGTCGGAAATTTTCAGTTCAAATTTGTTTTGGTCATAACTTCTTCGTTTTAACTCTGATTTGAGTGATTCAAGAGACGTTGGAATCATTATTCCAAACTCTATGCTATGGATACTTCAAAATACTAAAATTATTAGTAATTAGTAGCATTTTTTATCATCAAAATATTAATTAATTAACTAATTTGAGATTAGTGACAAAAAAAAAAACCAACAAGTTGATTTTTCTAAAAGTACAATTAGCAGTAATTATCTTAAAAGTTACAGCAATTCTAAACATAGCCTTAAATTAATTTCCTAAAATTCAACAAAATTCAAAATAGTTGTTTGATTTTGATTGTTTAAATATTGTTAGTTTCGGTCCCTTCAATTTTGTCCCTTTTTTTTTCCTTAAACCAAATTAATTTGTTTTTTTTTTTTTAATGAGCCGAATCCAACCACTCACACCTTTAAATTAAACTTGATTGTCCTAAAATAATGCCGCACTTGGGTCAATATTATATACTCTATGAAACTCAAACTATGGCATAGAGTGGGACAACTATGGAATGTAGTTATTCATATACAATGTATTTGAAACTAGTTGAGTTTGTTTTGCCTTTACAAATATCATCAAGGTCTAGAATTTTATCTAATTTGAAAGATTTAAGAATATGCTAGCATCGATCGTTGGTTGTAGTTAAGAAGATGATGTATGAGATACATTTTCATGTTGGTAAGAAAATATTTTAAAGGGAGTGATCGATATAAAGTTAAATTCATTTTGCAACTCTAGGTATTTACAAGAAACAATCATGGACAAAGAGAACAAGAAGGAAGGATTACGTCTTAATTTGTCTTAAATTTAAAAGATTATATAAAATTTGAATTTTAAAATTCTCTCATTTATCTATAAAGTCATAGAATTGAAAGGTTATACATATATATTTATCTTTTCACTATTTTGAACGACATATTGAACTAATCCTAGAATCTGTGAACTTTTGAGCATCCACAGGAAATCTTTAGTGCTTGAAGGGTTTTGACACTCAATTAATTAAAGGGAATAGGAAAACAATGTAAGCCTTGCTATGTTTAATATATATAAGAGTTGGATGTAACACTTGACGTGAATTGATTAAGCATTTGTTTAATTATGCTTCATTTGCATGTTGATGTAAAGAGGATTTTTCAATGTATATAAATATTTGATAAAATTATAACAATTAAACGTTGGATGTAAAGAGGATTTCTCAATGAATATAAATATTTTATAAAATTAAAATAATTAACGGTTTGGAGATAAGAGCTATTAAGGTCGTTGAAAAAAAAGAAGAAGCTATTAATGTCATTTATTTAAGGTTCGATGGTATGTCTAAAGAAATAAGACCCCTAAAAAAATGTGTGAAAATTCAAGATTACTATATATTTTTTTAGTTCTCAACAATTGAGTGTGGGAGTGGAGATAGAGATATTCATTTTTCTTGCAGGACTCGTTTCTAACGGGGCGGGGAATCCCCATTTAGGCGGAAAATGAGGGAGGGAGTAAGGAATATTTTTTCTCCGTTAGCTAAATGAGGACGGGGAAGGAAAATACATTTCCCGTTCCCCGACCCTGCCCCAATTTCTTCTTCTTTTTTTTTTAATATATATAATAAACCATAAATCCAAACTTTTATTCAATATTATTTTGTTTTTCTAAGGAAATCAACAAAAATTATCTTAAATAGAAATCTCTTATTAAGAATTAAAAATTTAAATAGAAATTAAAAAAAAATATATTTGACCAAATTTTAAAAAATGAAAATTATAAATGGAGAATTATTCTTCACGAAGAACCAGATCCCCGCGAATTCCTTTCGGGGATTCCCCGCCCCATTCCACACGAAATTAAATGGAGAGTTTTGTAGGGACGAGAATAGAGAAGCCATTCCTTGACCTCGCCCTGCCCCCGCCCCGTGGACATCTCTAAGTGGAGATCATTCAAGCCTTTGACTTATTAGTCGAAGTTATAATAACTCAACAACATTTGAGAGTAAGGACTTTCAAATCTCTGACCTCTTGATTGATACATTTAATTATAGATGAGTCATGCTCACTTGGCTTAATTAATAAAATAGCTATCTACTTAATTCTAAATTAATAGAAATTTGAGTGTAAATTACTCAATTACCATCGGTATTCAATTTTAATTAATCAATTTACACTAATAAATTAATTGTAAGTAATATGGTCCACGTCCAATTAAAACATATTAGTTTGTAATAATGTTTTTCGACAATATGTGGAGGAAATGATTCGAACCTCTGACCTTTTGCTTGATGGTACAAATTTTATGTCAATTGAGCCATACTCATATTGGCTTGTAATAATTAATTCTTAAGTCTTAACATTAATTTATGTTAATGGAATCAAATTATTAAATTATTTTAAGTAATATAATTTTTATTTATTTATTGAATTAATTTATGTTTACTTTTTATATAATCATCAGTACAAATTAATAATTATTTTGTAATATTAATTTATGGTGTGAACTCGAATAAATATATTATTAATTATGTTAATTGATTTTGTTTTGACGCGGATCGGTGACGTGGACGGTAGAGATTAGAGAATGCGTATCTGACGGCCGTATTTAATTTATGGCTGGTTTTGGCCTTTGCGGACCGATTTGAATTTCAGGTTCGCGTCTTTCCGTTCATTTATCGCGGCTTTTTTTAACCTTTTTTCGCCGGTTATTTTAAAAAGATAATACTCGTTGCTCTCCGTGCCAGCAGAAATTCCTACTTACCACCACCAATTTAATAGAGACATGTGTCTAATTTTATTTTAATTTATTTTTTTTATTAAATATCAAAATCTCATACGACAAATTTTTCATTTTCTTCTCTTTCCCTCTCTCTCTTTCACTTTAATGTTATTAACACTTCAAATTTCTCATTTTTTTTCTTTCACGTTCTCTCTCTCTATATATAGTGTCTTTTATATACTTTTTTCTTATCTTTTAAATGAAATAGTACCTTTATTTTCAATAGTTCAACTAAATTGAAAGCTTAAAAGGAACAATATGAGAAAACACATCTCACAATTCATAAGAAACAACGGCTAACTTGAAACAAGTGAGATTATTTTTAAATTTCGCTAATTTATATTTTTGTCAACATTTTTTTTTCTTCTTAAATATGTTCAATTATCCTTGACTTTTTTTGTCCATCTAACTAATCCAAATATTTGATTTTGAGTTATCGAATTCATAATTAGAAAAATAAATTTTATTTTTTGATTTTACAATATTTGAAAAACGAGTTTTGTTGTGGATGAACAACTCTGTTTTGAAAAGGAAGACACATAATCATGATTTTTTTTTTGTTTCTTCTCAATGTTGATCTAAATAATAAATTAATTAATTTCTTACTTTTTGTTTCTTTTTATAAAATGGTTTGTTATTGTATACTTTTTTAATTATTATTTGCATTTTATATGCATTAATTCTTAACATCATTAGTTGAAGCCATGGAGAAGCTAGAAGAAACAAATTTACTTGAACAACTATTTAATAGTTCTAAAGTTCATTTGGAAGATAAGATGGAGTCTAGTATCAATCCTCAATTTGAAATTGTAGAACCGATTATTGGAATGAAGTTTAGTTCTGTTGAGGATGCAAATCAGTTTTATGTTAATTATGGAGGAAAAGTTGATTTCAATGTAAGAAAAAGAGGTCACAAAAAGAAAAAAAAACTGGAGAAATTTGAAGCGTTAACATGAAAGGGAGATGATAGCATTAACGTGAAAGGAAGAGAGAAGGAAAGGAAAAATGTGTTAGGTGAGATTTTGATGAGATTTTGACATTTAATAAAAATAAACAAAAATGAAATTGGACACATGTCCCTATTATATTGGTGGTAAGCAGGAATTCATACTCACCAGAGGAGCAGCCAAGTATTATCCATTTTGAAAACTTAACTGTGTTTTTTTTTTGTGTGACAAATTGACTATGAGAAGAATAAAAGGAATTTTTTTTTAGAGTAGATCTTTTCTGATTAAATTATAAGTTGAGTCTAAAGTTCCGTTTGATAATTATTTGATTTTTCGGTTACATTTTAGTTTAGTTTAAAATTTTGTTATTGTAATTATTTACTTTTGTTATTTGTTCAAATATAACTAAAGTCAAAATTAAAACCGTTTCTTATATTTTGTTATTTTAAATTAACTAACTTAATTATGTAAAGAAAAAATTTAAATTAAAAACAAATATTTTTATTAGTTTTTATAGAAGGATTAAGTTAAAAATAAACTAAGTTTAAATGGTATATATATATATATATACCTAATTTGTAAGTCAAATACTTTTTAATATGCCTAATTTAAAATTAAATATTATTTATTTTTCTAATTTTATTTTAGTTAGTTCTTAATAAAATATCATATACTTTTGCTACTTAAAATATGACTAATTTGAAAATTATTTATTTTTTATGCTAACATAAAATTAAATTAAAATTTTATTTTAATTCTAATAAGTCAAAAATAAACTAATCTTTTTATCTTAAAATTAGTTACTCAAAATTATATATATATATATATATATATATATATATATATATATATATATATATATATATATATATATATTACCCCTAAGATTTGAGTTTAATTTTTATTTGGTCATTGAGTTTTTGAAAACAATATTTTAGTCCTTGAAGTTTAAAAAATTATTCTTGAATTTGACTAAACAAAAAAATGGTCTAACATTGTTGAGATGACAAATTTTAAATGAAGTGTCAACTTTTATTATATTTATACTTTTTTTTAGGACATTGAGAGAGTTGCCAAATTTAGGTCTAGTTGGTGAAGAAAATGATGAAAGAGGAAGAAAAAGAAAAAGAGAGAGATTATATATAGAGAGAGAATTAATTTTTTTTTTTTTAAAGTAAGCCTATCTCTTTTTTTTTTTTTTAAAGCATAACCCTATCTATTTGATCCTATAAGTTTGAGTTTAGGAAACATAAGCTTTCTAACTAAACTCATGTCTCAAATAAGAGGTGAGCTTAGCAAGCCAAACACATGTCAAGCCCCACCCCTTACGCAACAACCTCTAAGAGTTTTCTATGTCAATCCTATTTTTATTTTATTTTTTGAAAACAAGAACCATACATGTTGGGATTTATGCCCTAAAGTCTCGTAATTAATTAATTATTTAATAATTAATAATAATTTTGATTATTTTATTTGTAATATAATATTATCCATTATATGAAAAATTCAAGGTTATTAGTGTAATCTTGAACAGTATGTGGTTGACATACAGGAGGATCGTGTTCAAGAAATAACCTAAAGAGTCATAGCATATGGATAATGTTGGGTGTCTTATCCTGGTAACACTATTGATACGGCTCACTTTGTAATAGTTACAAATGATTTAATCCAAATCGTTCATTTGGAGATATGTAAGTGAGGGTATCTTATACAATGAGTTTGTATAAGACTGGACCACAAAATATTTAATCTCTTTATAAATCCGTTAATTGAGAAGATTAATATTTCATCAGGAGATCATATGCAACCCGATCTTAATCCTAAGTGAGTTATGAACTTCTGCCTATGATGGCTTGTCCTTTGATTTGCATGGGTGAGAATGACTTTTGTAGCCGATTCAATATACCTACCATTTTGGGGACTTGACCAAATAGGGAGCTTGGAACATAATCTCACAAGATGGAATTCACTCATTCCCTTATAGGATAAGTAGATGAGTAGTTCCCTTAAGTGCTGATTTCGGGACTTGAACAATGGGGCCCCACCCTCTCACTGGCCCAAAAGAGAGTTAGTTTATGGTTGGATCATAAACAAATTGTTCATTAGAGGATCAGTGTACTTAAGGTGCAAGATGTAATTACATGGGTAAAACGGACTTTTAACCCAGGTGTAATTACGAACAACTCGTGAATGATCGATTTGCATGTAGTGATTATATCAATGGACACAACTTGTCCTACAGTGCATAAGCGTGCAACTTTAGGTCTATAGTGGAGTGACCCTAGAGTTAATGAATGACAATTGATTAATTAAAGAGTTTAATTAATTAATTTTGTATCATTGGAGCTTATAATCTGTAAGTCCATAAGGTCTCATTGCTAGCTCATAGTAACACTAAAAGATCAATTTAGTTGAAAGAAAAATTTGAAATGTTCAAATTAATATTTAATATATTAGATATATTAAATATAAAAGAGAAAAATATATTTATTGTATTTGATAAATTAAATATTAAAATAATTAATGTATATTAGATACATTAAATAAAAGATATTTATTAAATTTGAATTGGATTCAAATTAGGAAATAGATGTCGTAGGAGAATTTTAAAAGGTTTGAATAAGATTCAAATTAATTAGATAAATATATTTTAATATATTAGATATTAAAATATATTATTTAATTATCTTCCTTATACCACTATAAATAGGACCATAGGGGTGAGTTATTAGGCATTCTTCATAGAACTCACATTTCCTCAATAGAGAATTAGAGAATTCTCTCTAGATTTTTTCCTCTCCAATCCCTTGAGGATTTTTTCAAGAGGCTCCCACAAGCATTGATCTTGTGTTAGAATCATAGTCAGGAAGACTTTGTGGAGGAGATAAAGACCCGCCAGAATATTATCCATATTTATCTCAAAAGTAAAATTTCTTAATTAATATTATTTCTAGTTTAATTTTAAATAAAATCAAAGACGATCCAATGCTTCCATTGGGGGATGAAGAGTTCATTCCTATCAATATAATCAACCACCAGAAATAACACTGCCAACAACCTCATTTAAAACAGAGGTCACAAAAGCTGGAGAGTCATCAGACCAAAAAACCCTTCTTCCGAATTGGAAGAACAACCCAAAGCAGTCCATCTGCCATTTTCATAAAAAACCAGCCTAGCTAATTCATGAGCAGCGGAATTGCTTGAACGAGGACACACGGAGAACGAAACTGTGCCTATCTGATTCGCAAACCAAATCGCCTCATCTATCAAATTAGACACTTTCGAAAGAGCAGAAGAAGGTTCAATGAACAGTTGCACCACTGCACGGGCATCCAAATCAACAAGCAAATGAGGAACATGGCCATAAATTTGGAGTCGTAAGTTCTTTAAGCCTTCAAGGATAGCACCCGCACAGATCAAAGAACCTTCAGAGTCACGCACTATCCAACCCACACCCCCGAACTTCTTAGCCTCATTCTAAGTGGCGTCGCAATTCAACTTCCAATAGCCATGGGGGGAGAAGAACAGCCAACTTGACTTGGAAGGTTCTCCGATCTTGAGGTTGCTGCCCCTAAACTCAGAATTCTTTGAATTTATGTAATAATCAATTTTCTTTAGAACCGTCTTCCAGTCGGGAGAAGCTCATTCATTTAGAACTCTATTTCTGTAATTCCAAAGACTCCAAAGAATGATAACTACTATGCTTAAGTCTTCAGTCTTTAACTGATCCTCCAACCAGTCCTAGCACGCACAAGGTTCCCACCCTTCCCTAAAAGAGACAAACAGACCAAGTAAGCAAGGGAAATAATAGAGCCAAACCCTGTAAGCCAACTTACACCCCCAAAAAACAACAATCCTATTGTTTAAGGTGACTGGGGTTTAAAATTAAATAATCCACTGAGATAGTTACCATTTCCTTTCTTCTTTGATCTGCTCCTAAAGGTTTATACTTTGATTGCAATTATTAATGAGAATATTGGTGGCTACATAAAGTGACACTACAAATTAGGCAATGAACCAAATCTCTTATGTCCTTCGAGCTTTTACTACAAGAATTCAAAATTTTTCCGACATTATTTCTCCCAACGCAAAAAATATGGTTAGGATAAATAGGAACTCTAGACGATTTCTTAAATCGTCAGCAAAGAAGAATATAAATGTCGACGATTCACTGAATGGGAAAAGGCTTACAAAGGCCGATGATTCAAGCGGACTGTCAGTATTGCCTAGAAGAAAGGCTGATGGTTCGTTGAACCGTCGGACATTTGAGATTTTGGTTTAGGAAATGCTGACGGTTCAATAGAATTGTCAACCAAACCACAAGAAAGGCTGACAGTTAAGTGAACCGTCGAACTTTCGTCAATTTTTGCCAACCTCCACCCACACTATCGTCGACCTCACCGCCTCTTCGTCGTTACATCTATTGGAAGAAAATAATAATAATATAATAATAAAACTACAATATTAATTTCTCAATTTCCACAAGACAAACCACACAAGTTAAAGTCAACAAAATATAAAGAGATAGGAAAAAACACCAAAATTTTTACTAGTTTGCTCTAAACTCGGGACTACGTCCAGTATTCTGTAACTGTAAGTTCTACTATAATAGAAGATTACAAGAAGCCCTCAATTCTGCGCTACAAACTAACCATCAATAGTCCAACACAAACTATTGACTTCCAAGTATCACAATCCAATAGCTTGAGATAAACAACATAGAAAATACCTGCAAATCCATAAGAGAAACATTATTTTCTCTCACAAAATTAACTCACTACCACACCCACAGACTGCACCAAAAAGGTTCCAATCGCACAAAGATCTTTGATCGAAAAAGCCACTTTTGGTCTATATCCTCCAGCTGCAAAAAGGCATACATATATATGTATAAATCTGCCAAATTAGACTTAATTAAATGGGCCTTGAAACACAATTTGGGCCTAACACACAACAAATCACATTTTCCGTCAAAATCAACATGCACGTGTGTTCGGGTTTATATTGCGGTAACATTGTAGTGTTGAATTTGGCTCCACATCCTAACAATCTCCCACTTGGAGACAAAACAACTATCTTGCCTCCCACTACACGAAATTGATCACCTTGGTGAACTCCAAGACCCAACTCTCACTACAACTGTTATTTATTATTATTATTTTTTATCTTCTTGGCAAACTTCAAGGCTTAAAAATACCTAAAAAATAACAAAACTCACAAAACAGGCAACCATCAGAAAATAACTATAGTGCATTTGTGCTCGCCCCGAGGTATGAGCTCGCTACATAGATCTGTCTCTCAAATGAAAAAGACAGACATGTATTGCTATTTCAGTTAAGTGGTAACAACTGACATCTTCTTCAACTTCGAATCACTGTTCCTGAAGAAGACACACTTTGAGAAGGACTTGAATCATCTATTCAAACCTGCTGCCAAGCTAGAGACCTTATCTTTGACCTTAACAATTGCTCTGGCCTTCCACTTCGATGCCTCCACTAGCCTAGACGACTTCTTCAATTCAATTGAGTGTCTGACAATTGGGGATTCACGATATCTTTTTTCATTTAAACCAGTATTAGCCCAAAATAAGTGAATAATAGTTTACGGATATGAATTACCTAAAACTTCAAAATGAAAAACTATTGTACTCCTAAAAAAAATATTAACCTTGAGACTAGGAGAGCAAATTGAGAGGGAGAAAAACTAAAAATAAAAATTGATGAGTGGTGGCGGCGAACGTCGATGGCTACCATGGCGACGTCCATTGGTTGTTGCTAGCGAGTGACTGGTGTGGGTGATTGGCGACATTCATTGATTAGGGTTAGGGTTTGATGAAAGAAATAAAATAGAAAAAAAAAAAAGAAGAAGGGTTGCATGAAGAGAGAGGGGCAAAGGCAAAAGGATTGCATCACTTGAGAAGATAGGGATTGTTTAGTTTTGAATTTTTATGGGGTTAGGGTTTGATGTTTTTGCAAATAAATAAATAAATGAAAAGAGAGACATAAATTGATTGCATTATGTGAAAGGTGTCAGAAAAAAGGTGTCAGAAAGGGCCTGACACATTTGGGTTGGCAATGTGTGGTCATTGGGCCAAAAATTGAAAGGCCAAATATTGGACCAAAAAAGAAAAGAAAAGATTGGGCCATGTGAAAGGCTACTAATTGCTTGTTGGGTAGACAAATAGATTCAATGAAAATAAAGTTGTATTGTTTGGTAGTAGATTTGAAATTAGATTCCAATTTAAACAATTGTTCAAAATGTGTTCTAGACTATGAAACTAGTTGTACGAAGTTGCAAAACTAAATATTAGGTTAATATAAACCATTATTAATTAATTTATGAACATATTTTTTGTTATGAATTTTGTATAATTATTATTTTACAATATCATATAATTTATAATATATTATATTATACATATTTTAGTTTAACAAAAATAAATTGGGTTTATAACATCAAATATTATATTTATTAAAGTTTTTTTTTTAAATATAATTCTACATTTTAAAATTTAAAATTTAAAATTTGGATACAATGAAAACATAAAAATGTTGTTTTTAGAATTTTCAATATTTGGATCACAGAATCTGAAAACAATTTTTGAAAACATATCTGTCAAATGCATATATCAGTGAACTTAGTGAATTTGAAAACATAAAACAAAATTCACTTGCCAAATAGACCCTTAACAACTGGAATATAGTAAAAAAAAAAAAAGTCGAGGAGTGTTTAATGGGTTTTCAATTATGTTTAAAGCATAAAATAATAATAGAACATATATTAAAGTTTTTCAAATTCAAATTATCTAGGTCCCATTTGATAACCATTGGTTTTTAAAAATTAAGCCTATATATACTACTTCCACCTATGGATTTTCTTGTTTTGTTATCTACGTCTTCAAAAATCAAGCCAAGTTTTGAAAACTAAAAAAAGTAGTTTTCAAAAACTTGTTTTTGTTTTTGGAATTTGGCTAAGAATTCAAATGTTTTTTTTTTAAGAAAGATGAAGCTATTGTAGAGAATTGACGAGGAAAACAAATACAATTTTCAAAAATCAAAAACTAAAAACCAAAGAGTAATAAAGGGGTCCTAATTACTCTAATCTATTTTTATCAAAGATTAACGGTGTGCTCACCTCATGTCCACACTTAAAATGTGAATAAACATTCACCAAACAAGATCGATCATAACTTCCACTCACTCATTTTTAGAAATTATACCCCTCCACATATTTTCAAATAATCTCTAATTAAATCTTAAATTTGTCCTCCACGAGCAAAAGTTTGAAAAATGGGTTTGGGAAGTAATCAAGATGTTGGGAGAAAAATAATATAATAATAATATATTGCGAGCGAAAGCGATAAAACTAAAATATTAAAATTCTCCTATTTCACAGGATAAGCCAACCAAACAAGAGTCACAAATAATAATAAAGAGATATAAGAAAAAGAGAACGAGACCGAAGTTTATACTGGTTTGCCCCAAATTCGGGATTAAGTCAAGTTCTGCAATTGTAGATTCTACTATAATGGGAGATTACAAGAAGCCCTCAAAATCACGCTATATTACAAGAAGCCCTCAAAATCGCGCTATAAACTAACCCTCAATAGTCCAACAATGACTATTGACTTCCAAGTATCACAATTCAATAACTTGGGATTAATAACAAAATGAAACCCTCAAACCCACCAGATAAAACTCACTTTTTTTTTTCCTCACAAAATACTCACTGCCACACACAAAAAATCACACACTATGATTTTTAATCACAACCAAAGAAGAGTTGCACTAAAGAAAACTTTGCCGCAAAACAATTTTCAATTGAAAAAGGTCACACTCATCGACATTACATGCATAAAAACAACTGCACACTAAACAAAACATATTTATATGTAATTCAGTTTGTAACCTAAGCATGAATGGGCCTAAGCCCATTTTCCTCTGTCTGTGTGTGCATCCCAATTTTGTCAAATGCTGTAGATTTGGCTCCTAAGCCCAACACAAGAGAGATATATACTTGGTATTTTTATACATTGAAATCATAATCTCACAAAGAACACGAAAACAAAGAAGAAAAACAAATATTCAACTCTACAAAGATTATAGAAAATATCTTTATATACATACTAACTATTTTTTAAAAAAAATAAAAAATAAAAAGTGAATCTTTCATGTCCTATATCATCTCTCAATATTCAAGAAAGTAGAGTCTTTAAGCTAAAATGACTTAGTAAGTACTTAAAAAAATGTTCTTAAGTTAAAAAAAAAAAAAAAAAAGCTTTTAAGGTCATTTCAAATGGGCCCTTACTCTAAAATAAATTCTTCAAACAAATTTCATATATCATCCGACAATAGTTTTGAATTATTTTGTATGAAAAAACCTTTTTGTTACCTCTTCATCAACAATTTTTTTTTCTCTTTTCAACTGTTAATCGCCTATTCACGATTTCAATTTCTTTGTATTTGAATTTTGATTTTTGGTTTCTTTATTGTGATTTTATGGAATTGGAAGTTAAATTTCAAATTACACATCCACAAATTATTTCATGCATGTTGTTCTTTTGTTGTAAATAGGACACACCGATTTCCTTTTTACTTCGGGATGCAATTTCCAGACTCGTTGATTCTATGTATTTTGTTTTAATGCCTTTGGAATTAGTTGGGAGATTTCAATTCTTGTTTTAAGTTAATTAGTTATTACTTGCAAATCCTAAATTTTAAGGCCATATGTTTATAACACTTAATTATTTTTTTTTGGGGAATATGTGGGGTGGAGAAATTGAACCTCTGACCTCGAAGTCGATAGTACAAGTTTAATGCCAGTTGAGTTATGTTCATTTTGACCGTTATGACCCTTTAATGAAATAATTAAATTTAGTATGGTCAAATTAGGTCAAACTTAAACAAAACCCAAAGGGGTAGACCCTAATCCAACAAAACCCAAAGGGGTAGATCCTAATCCAACAAAGTCCAAGCCCAAAGTTACCAAAGCCCAAGTGAAATGGTTGGACCCAAAAGTCATTAAAGTCCAAGCCCACTTGCCCATGGAAAGTTCTATAAATAGAAGAGCCCCCCTCCATTTCAAAAGTTGAAAATCTAAAAATGAGAACTTAGAGAGAATTCAAATACAAAAAGATCAAAAGACTCCCTAAGTTCTTGAAGATCGAAGACTTTCTGAACACCAAAACACTTCAAATGTCATAAGACTTCACCGCTTGAAGACTTTGAAGACTTTAACCTCGAAAACAAGTTGCAAAGCCCTGGAGACAAATCCACATTTAAGAACAAGCTGCAAAGCCCTCGAGACAAATGTACATTTGAGAGAGAATCAGATGATCAAACATTAGATATTGTATTCTACTACACAAAATCAATACAAATTAAGTTCATTTACACGTATCAATTTTGTTTTTTGAAATCTTGTGTGAACACCGCCATTAGAGTCATAATAATGTATTTATATACATTTGACCTAGGTTTTCCGTGTTTCCTCTTCAGATTGGGACCAAAAAATGGTTTTCCCCAGCTCGCTAGGATTAATCAAAACTTATACATAAAAAGGGTCGGGTCGGCCATAGGCTGACCCAATCTTATGGGCCACTGGCCTCTGGGACATCTGGTAGTATGATAAATCGAGCCTTGGGGCGGTCAGCCTTAGGTCCTATTGGGCATAGGTTTCCTATCTATTTCGGGCTTCTTAGTTTTGATTTTCCTTTAAGTTTTAGTATATTTAGATAGGTTCAATTTTACCCATAAATAGTTGATTGTTGAATAATCTCTTATAATCCATGGAAATTTAATAGATACACCGCTAAAATGTCGTTGGCCATTTCTACTCGATATTTCTGGTCATCTATCAAAATCGCCATTTTATAGTAGCTATAGATGCAGTTACTCTTAATTTTTTTTTGTTTGATCGACTAATAATTGATCTTTGTTTGCTTTATTTGCTAGTGCTCCTAATTGAAGTAGAACTCCCTTTTTCATGAAATACATTGTTATTCTAAAAAATTTAAGATTAAATTACAAGTTTAGTCCTTGAACTTTCAGGTTTGTGTCTATTTGGTCTTTTAACTTTGAAAAGTGTCTAATAGGTTCTTAAGGGGGCGTTTGAGGTGTTGAGTGAAGTTATTAAGTCTTGAGTTGTTTAGTTTGTAAAGTTATTTAGTCTTGTGGAGTTAAATTGGGATGTTGAATTGTTTAGTCTAGATTAATGAAATATGTGTTTGAAGTGCAAAGTTGTTTAGTTTGGTTTATGAAGTTTGTGTTTGCTGTGCAAAGTTGTTTAACATGAAGTTTTGAAGTTCCTTTTATGCTATCTATTTTTTTTTCGACATTTTTTTGTTGTACTATATAATTAGAGCTATATTAGATATCAAATTTTCAAAATTTAAATAATGAAGATTTTTTTATCATCAAAGGATTTTTTTTCATTTCCATTTTCACCTATTATCTTATTTAGATTGCTAGAGACATTTTTTCAGGAAATTTCCTTCAAAATTGTCCTAATAGAAAATCATTGTTTTTAATGAATTCTATTGCTTTTTTTTTTAAATATACATTTTATTAAAAATCATTGTTTTTAATGAATTCTATTAGTTAAAAGAATTAATTGCATAACAATGTCTGATGTTTAATGTAAAAAATTGTTGAGGAAAATTTGTTGTTCTAAAAATTTTAAACTTCAACTTCATTCCACATCTATTGCCTATAACTTATAGAAATTTAGCATTTTATGGTTAAACTTAGTGTCTATTTTAACTCCATCTTTTATGGATGGTTTTTTTATTTATGATTTCAAAACCTAATGCGTTTTAAGTAAATTTTGTTGTTTATTGTCATATGAAATTAAATGATATTTTTATATAAGAAAAATTACAACAAGGACAATCATGCCACTTTTCCTATAATTTTAAAATTATCATTTAAACACAAATTTTAACAAATTTTTTTTTTTTTTTAGTACATTAGGGGTTGGGGGGATTTGAACCATAGACCTCATGGTCATTAACACTTTCAATATGCCAGTTGAACTATGCTCTCTTTGGCAAAATTTAACAACTTGTTGTGCAAGTACTTCGTCCTTGTAATAGTAATTAAGGAAATACACCCTCGACATTATAGTTAAACTTTGTCTCTTCTGTAGCTTCATTGTTTTTGGTATGTTTGTGTGTAGGATTTTAAGTGATTTCAAATTTTAGCAAATTTTAAATGAACTTTGTTGTTTATTATTTTATAAAATTGAATGATATTTCTTCTGTCAAAAAATGTTCTTACCAAAATAGTCATATTTTGCAAGATTTCCTAGAATTTCAATGTAAGTTACTTAACATCAATATTTAAAATATAGATGTCGACAAAAATATCAATGTTTCGATTTTATGGAAATATCGATAAAATGTTGATGTTGATGGATAATTGTAGAAAAAATATAAACAATAAAATTCAAAAAAAGATGTTTCAATTAATAAATAAACATTTTACACTTTTTAAATATGTTAAAATACTTATTACTAACATGGGAGGGAGGGAGAAAGAGGAAGATGGAGAGGAAAAGAGAGGAAGATGAAGTTTCTCGATATATGTGCAAACTTCAATAGTGAACACCGTTAAAGTTGGTGGAGTGAAGTTATTTACCTACCGTGTTGTGAAGTATGTGGGCCAAACAAAGAGTGAGGTATTTTAATCTACTCCACACAACTCCAAGTTGGTGGATCAAACATCTCCTAAGCCTTCAATTTTGTGTCTACTAGGTCCATCAAGTTTCAATTTTGTGTGCTAATAGGTCTTTGACCTATTTGATATTTTTGAATATTCATGGACCTATAAGACACAAAATTAAAGGTTTATTAGACATAAAATTCAATTTTATATGTAATAGATTAGTTAATTTTAAAAATTTTCTAATATATCAATTACCTATTAGACACAAAATTGAAAGTTTAAGAACTAATTAGACATTTTTAAAGTTCAGAGACCTATTAGACACTTTTTAAAGTTTAGAGATCAAATAGACATAAATCTCAAAGTTCAAGACTAAACTTATTTGAGATTAAAAAACCTAAACTTGTAGGCTCCATTTGATAACTATTTAATTTTTGGCTTTTGAAAATTAAGTCTATAAATACTATTTTCACTCGTGGGTTTCCTTGATTTGTTATCTACTTTTTACATGTGTTTAAAAAACCAATCCAAATTTTAAAAATCTAAAAAAAGTAGTTTTGATAACTAAGAAAAAGTAATTTTCAAAAACTTATTTTTGTTTTTGAATTTTGGTTAAAAATTCTAGGTCGTCTTTCGCCCCCCTGAGTTGAGTTGGGTTTTAAACCTATCTCATCGTTTGACCCATGGAGAAATTAACTCCCCATAAAAAAACTCAACTCTACCGACTTGCTACAATGTTAGGATTCTAACTCCACCGACTTGTACAATAACCCTATTATCATATTTGATCACCGCTTCTCCAACGACCGACGATCACCGCTGTTGACCTTCTTCGACGACCAACAGCCATATGCGTCAACTGATGGCCACTGCCAATTACCTTCTCCAACAATAGAAGACAATCGTTGGCGACCATATTCGGCAACCAGCGGTACTATCTCCAGCGACTATCGTTGACAACAATTTCCAGCGACCGCGGCACTCCCATGGTTCAAAATAATATGAAATGCACATGTATTTAGTTAGTCTAACTCTCTGCTCCAACAATCTTTCTTCAGACTTACGATCTCTACCCATTGTTGGCCAGTACTTATATTTTGTGAAACATAATTATGTTTTGTGAATCATGTAAATAGGCCCTTGATAACCAACTAATATTTTGTGAATATTTCACTCCTACATGACACTAATGTTGAAATATATTGTATTTTTCTTGTCATCTTGAAAAAGTAAAATACTGGCATTCTCTTTTCCAAAGATGTTCAATTTAGTATATGTGTTTAAACAAATGTAAACCAACAATGTTCGTTTGCAAAAAAAAAGAAAAAAAGAATACGTAATGGTTAATGTGTTTAAAAAAAACTCCCTCATAATGAAGACCCTATTAGTAATATAAAAAATGTTATAATAAGATCTTCATTTGTAAGTTTCAAAGAAGTTCAATGTGTGTTTAGAAAATGAAACCTTAGATTTCTATATTTTGATAGAAGTTCAATTGTGTTTAAAGAGAAAAAAATACAGGTACATTGCCTTTTTTCCATTCATCAATTGCTATTTGTTGTTATAAAAAATGTAACATTTGATTTCTATAAATTAAAAGAAGTTCAATGTTTAGCAGAAAGAAAAAACAATGTTACATTGACTATAGTTTGGAAGAAGCCAATTTCTAAAAAAAAGGAAGATAAAGAATGATGTTTTTTTAAAAAAAGATCAATGTTGAAATATATTGTTTTTTGAAGTGGAAATTTGAATTAAGTGTTGGAAAGTTGGAAAAATATGTTTTTCGATGAATGATTGAAAAAAATAAAAATAAAGGATACAAAAACAGTCAGCGAAAAATCAGTCTATTTCGAGTTACAAAAAACTACACCAGATACTTTCGATAACTTAATTCAACTATGTACCTTAAATACAGACTTTCTGATTCAATTCAACATAACTCTACACTCCAAATACAAACTTATGAACTTACGCATAAATTAACTTTGTCCAACTCAACTTAATTCTACATGTTAAATGCCTTCCAAATATTTTATTAAGAAAGATGAAATCATGGTAAAGAAGTGATGAGAAAAGAAATACCGTTTTTAAAAATTAAATGATAATTAAAGTGGGCCGTACTTAGAGCAAAATTTTAACAACGTTGTTAATCTTTTGCTCTTAAAAAATGGGAGAAAAAGAAAAAAAGACCCGCGAACAGAGGCCGCTAAAACCAAATCCTTCAAAAATGTTCACGACAACGAAATGGGCCAAAGCGCGCCTCTGATAAAGCCTCCCCTAATCTCCACCGTCCACGTCATGCATCCGCGTCGAAACAGAACCAACCAATGGCATCGCCCCGTCCCCATCCATAAATACCAAGCCCTTCCGTTCCCATCTCAGAACTCACTTTTGCTCACTTTTAGAATCCATCTCTGAGAAATCTCCAAATTCCTTCGTAACTCAACAATGGCGCCAAAGGCCGAGAAGAAGCCCGCCGAGAAGAAGCCGGCAGAGGAGAAGAAGGCCGAGAAGGCTCCGGCGGAGAAGAAGCCGAGAGCCGAGAAGAAGCTTCCCAAAGATGCCTCCGATAAGAAGAAGAAGAGGGCGAAGAAGAGCGTCGAGACTTACAAGATCTACATCTTCAAGGTCCTCAAGCAAGTTCATCCTGACATTGGAATCTCCAGCAAGGCCATGGGGATTATGAACAGTTTCATCAACGATATCTTCGAGAAGCTCGCTCAGGAATCCTCTAAGCTCGCTCGCTACAACAAGAAGCCGACCATCACCTCTCGGGAGATCCAAACGGCGGTGCGCCTCGTTCTTCCTGGTGAGTTGGCCAAGCACGCCGTCTCTGAGGGTACCAAGGCTGTTACCAAGTTTACTAGCTCTTAGATTGTTAGAGATTAGGGGTTTCTCGTGTAAAAATCGGTCTGACTCTTTCTGAATCGTTGATTTTGCTTCCTTTTGTTGCATATTTTGGAATTCAATGAATGAAAATCGGTTTATATAATGCAATTCCTCTAGTTAGTTGATTGATTCTGGCCACATTGTGAAAATTGTATTAAGTTGGATTTGTGTGCTGTATGGATCTCCGAAGATTTGCCCTAATTTCAACTCGTCCAGTTTCATATTTGTTAGTTTGTGTCTGCAATTGAACTCTGATTAGCAAGTCGTATTCTAGGGTTCATCATGCTTGTATGGGCAAGTTGAATACTACTGTGAATCATCTGCTCTTAGACCTTCTGACATACTTGTGCAAGTGATTGAACATGGGCTGTATGTTTCTTGGTTGAAATCTCATTCTAGTTAATTAGTGTCAGTCAGTTTTGGTCCTTGAATTGAATAAGCTGAACATTTTGATCATATGTTCTTTGGTTGAAATTATACTTTAGTTCATAGGCTAGTAAGATTATTAAATTTTTGAAGTTGTAAGTTTATTTCATTTGGGTGTTTCAGAATTTCTAGGATAGCAAGTTCTTTAGTTATGTGTCTTGACACTATGCCTCTTGGGAACACTAAAAGTAGGAAACAAAGCCAGTAACACTGACACTCAGTTGTTGAGTTGGGGTGAAAGGTGTCCTGTTCTGGTGTAGGTGAAATTGTAAGAGGCCATCAAATCATCCAACACGTTAGAGAATAGTTGGCAACCTGTCTTCAAACAATAAACAACATTGTCCCATCAATCAAACAAAAGTTAGGCTTGTGGTCACATCCCCATTTGGAGCATCTTGTGCGTTCCACAATGACGTAAGTTCCCATGGTAGTTGGCTGGTTCTGCCAACTACTTTGGGAGAGGAAATTTGGTGGGTAAAATTTTTGTAGGTTAATTTAGAAGTTTAGGCCCCGTTTGATAACGTTTCTCGTTTTTTGTTTCTGTTTCTTAAAAACTAAAAATAGAAACATGTTTGATAACTATTTCTGTTTCTTGTTTCTTTGGTAAAAATAAAGTTTAATACATATACTATAATAAAACATATAATATGCATTAAAATAAATATAAAACATATATAAAGAGGTTATAATATTTTATTAAGGTCCAACACCTAATTAATAATAATAATAATAATAATAATAAATCTATCCTTCAAATGTTGTTCAAATTTGATTTGCAATGTTATTTCTCACTTCAATCAATTTACCTTGAACGATTTTGACTTACAAGAGTTAGTTCAATTAGACGAATTTTTAAATTGTATAAGGTCAGACAATCGAACATACCCACATTTCTTTAATTTAATAATAAAATTTATTTTTATTTTTTCTTTAAAAACGCATTAGCCAATAATACACACAAGTAAAATCAGAAAAAGATAGAGAATGTATATATTTTTTTACATTTAATGGTAAACATGAAATACATTATTAGTTTATTTATTTAATAAAAAAATAAAATCATACAAAAAGAAAAAATAATAGAGAATTAAATAGAAAATAATAACTATAAGCTCGTTAATGTAAAGTATAAGAAAATAAGAGAGAAGAAAAAAACATAAACGAAAAGAGAAAAGTAAAAAGGAAAAAAGAAAAAAAAAAGATAATGAACTATTAAAAGAAAAAAGATTATGATGAAAGAGAAAGAAAGAATAGAAAGAAATAAATCAAAAAATAAAAATAAAAATAAAAAAGAAGAAAAAAAAAGATTAAAAAGTATTAAAAGAAAAAAAAATAGAATGGAAGAGAGAGAAAGAAGAGAGAGGGGAGAGATGAGTAAAAAGAGAAATAGGAATACATGCATGAAACCTGGAAAAAAAAACAGAAACAAAATTTGAGAAACTACTTTTTGAAGTTTCTCAAAATCTGTCATTTTTTTAGAAACGTTTCTAAAAAATTTAGAAACAAGAAACAAGATCGTTTATCAAACATGTTTGTTTTTGAAAAATGAGAAACATGAACAAGAAATAGGAAACAGGAACGTTATCAAACGAGTCCTTAGTTTTTGAACTTTTAAGGTTTGTGTCTATTTGACTTTAAAATTTTAAAAAGTATTTAATAGGTCTTTTAAACTTTCAATTTTGTGTTTAAATTTTGTGTTTAAGAGATCTTTGAACTTTAAATATGTCGAATAGGTCTGACATATTTAAAATTTTATAAATTAATTGATTTATTAGATATAAAATTAAATTTTATGTCTAGTAGGACTTTTGTATTTTAATTTTGTGTTTAGTAAGTTCTTGAATTTTAAAAAATGTTGTATGGGTCAAGAACCTATTAAGTTTAAAGATCTTAGACGTTTTTTAAAGCTAGAGACCAAGTAGGCACAAATTTAAAAGTTTAGGGATCCACTAGATACTTTTTTAAAATTAGAGATCAAATATACACAAACTTAGAAATTGCAATTAGAGATCAAATAGACACAAATCTAGAAATTTAGAAATTTAATTTGTAATTCAACCAAATTTTTACTATGATGGTAGTTTGGAAAGTTGTCATTTTTTGCTAGTTGGGTAGGGTTTTTTTTTCCCCTTAATCCCTCTTCCCTCTCGTCACTAATATCTTTAGCAAAGTTTAAAAATAGTGTGAGGTTTGTTAAATAAATAATATATCACTTAATAATGTGGCAAATTATGAAGGGATAGTATAAGAGTACTATGAGATCACCAGGGTTGCAATTTCATGTAAATGCCCCAATTTTAGTACGTTGAATCCAATTTTCATAAAAACAAGTATATTGGGTTCAAT
Source organism: Trichosanthes truncata (assembly GCA_033996785.1). Classification (NCBI taxonomy): domain Eukaryota; kingdom Viridiplantae; phylum Streptophyta; class Magnoliopsida; order Cucurbitales; family Cucurbitaceae; genus Trichosanthes; species Trichosanthes truncata. Next base: position 24,968,619 of record JAWPNB010000004.1, on the reverse strand, counting down.
TTGGCATCTCTATTTACAATTAACTTGAGAACAAGGTATATATAGTTTGGTGTTCTTATTGTGTGGATGATGTGCTTGGTTTGCAACTCAATATTTCATCCAAGATGATGTGTTCTTTATCCTATAACTTTTTTTTTTTAAAAAATTCATTCAAGTCATGTGTTTTTTTCCTCTTAAATATTTGTTTGTCATAATATTTTACTTGGGCCACTAAGCTTGTGTAATGTTAAATTCATCTACAATTGCTTAGCCAGCAGTATGACAAATTTTCTCATTGGAAAGGAATATCTTTGTGTTGCTCTTAAGCTAGATATGAGTAGGAGTATGATAGTGTTGAATGGTTGTTCATAGAATTATAGGCAAGATGGATTTTGATCCAATATGGATTTCAATTATACCCATCACCTAGAATAATCTTGCTGATTTAAATGATCTTTCTCTGAGAAAGTGATGAGCTAATTTGCATACTAGAAGTTATTAAAGCATGATTCACATCATCAAAAGGAATGAAGTTCGAATAGAAAAACATTGCACGAGAAAGTTAGAAGAAGTTATTAAAGCATGATTCACATCATCAAAAGGAATGAAGTTCAAATAGAAAAACATTGCACGAGAAAGTCAAAAGATTTCTTCCTATCCAATTGATAATGTTGAGTAGGAACAATCTATTTTCTTTGTATACTTGAATTTAGTACAAAAGAATTTCTTACTGCACATTGCTATCATATAGTATTCATTTTATTTGGATGATAAATAAAGTATATGACCACATCTATGAATTTTTTTAGTCTAATAGAGGTCTTAAACAAGGTGATACTCTTTGGAAACTAATTCATTTAGGTCTCAGATTCTTTCCTCTTAAAGATGTGGGGGACTCCAAGAAAAACAAAATGCCCTTCCTTTTCGGAATCAAAACTGTTTAAGAGTTATTATTATTTTTTTGTGGAGAAATCCTGGCCGTTTATGAGGTGCCAAATGGTAAGCTTTTTAAAAGTTGCTATTATGTTTGGCCTAACATTTCTATAAACACAAGAGATGACATTTCAAAATTTTTGGGGGGTTTCCAAATTAAAGTAATGTTCTAAAGAAAAAAAAGGAGAGTTAAATTACAAATTTGGTCCCTATAATTTTGAAAAGATTAGAATTTAGTCCTCATAGTTTGATAAGACCCTAAAAAATAATAGTCTAGAACTATTTATGAGAGTTTTATCAAACCATAAGAACTATTTATGAGATCTTATTAAATCATAAAGACAAACTTCTAACTTTTAAAACCATAAGGACTAAATTCTAATTTTCTTCAAACCATAGATATCAAATTTGTAATTTAACTAAAAAAGAAGTATGAGCCTTCTTAAGAAACAAACATGAGGTAAAAAAATTTGGAGTGTAGTCCATAGTAAGAGCAAATTTATCTCCAAAGGGGGCAAAGAGTTCTTAATAAAAGTTGTTTCTCAAGCTATTCTAACATATACTATGAGCTGTATGGAACTCTTCACCCTTTATGTGATGAAATTACTAAAAGTATACCAAACTTTTTGTTATGAAAAAAAAAGTTGGGAATAGAATTTCATTAAAAAAGGTGGAGTTCCTTGCGTAAGTTGAAAAAGGTGGATGGAATAAGTTTTCTCAACATTTAAATCAAGCATTATTGGCCAAATAAGCCTAAATAATTATTGTCAACTCCAACTCTCTCCTTTCTAATGTTCTCGATACATATGAGTTTACACAGGAAAGAAAATTGTCTTGTATGGTATTTCAATCAATAGAAAGTATACACTTGCTTTACAAGACAATCTTGTCGCATCATCTTATCCTCTTTCACTAATCTTATCTAATAATCCAAAGTGATTTAAGACGGTGAAAAAAAAAAGAAGTGGACACATTAAACCATGCTTTTAGGCTTGCAAATTTTCAAGGAGATATTAGGTTTATTACCTTCCCTCTCTTTACCATGATCTCAAGAGTTGAGTTGACATGATTAATAAGGCTAGTTATGCCCTTGTGAGGAAAAATTCAAGTTTGTGACTTTAGCTTGGACCATCTAGAGGTCATAATAATGCAATTCATAATACCCCATGCAAAGACACTATTTTTTTTTTCTCCGATTGACTAGATTCTTTTTCAAGTTGTTAAAGTTTAAAACTTGTTATTAAGATAACACCTCTTTTCTTAGTAAGAGTACGAGATACCTGTTAGTTCTTGAATCTCTCTTATCAATAGAAAAATTTAAAATTAACGTAAATACAACATGAGACTCTTCTAATAGAGAAACAAACTAGAATGTCATTGTCGAGAATAATAGAAACGAAAGTGTAGCAGTTGAGAAAGTTCTATCCTCCAATGTCAAACTACAACAATAAAACTTTTTGAAAAGTCTGAGTGTAGTTAAGAATTCTAGCCTTAAAAATAGCATGGCATGACCAAAACTTTGCTAATGAAAACTAGTTTCAACCATGGATCTAGAAGTAGAGATACTTTTAGACAAAATTAAAAGTTTGGAGACTTGTTAACAAAAATTTGATTCATAAAGACTAAATAGATATAACTTTGGAAGTCCAAAAATCTATAAAAAATTCGTACAACTAAAATGTCATTTTTTTTTAATTAGAATAATTTTTTTAACTTTAGAGAAGATGCGAGAGTGAGCTTTCTACCCTCAACTAAAGGATCAGAAGTTCAAATTTCTCGTTCTAAATGTTGTTGAACTTAAAAAAAAAAAATAAAAAAAAAAAAATTCAAATGGTATTAGAACTCTACCAGTTGAAGGCATACTATGGAGTTTCATGGTTGGTTAGTCGTTGAATGCATTGATCTTTCACAAAAATCCAAACATCTTCAAGAAGAAAAATGTTCACATTCTCTCATGGGAAAATCCCAAATTTCCTGTCCCACCATCAAAGGGCGCCGATTCCAATTGTCAAATTTAAACGTTTCTCACAATCTGTGGACATGATTCATCCATCGCCATAAACCCTGTTCGAACCCTCGAATCCTCTCCCTCCGATTCCTGCCTTCAGTTTGCTTCTAGAAGAGAGTCGTCCCAGAAATTTCCATTTCCAAACGTGTACGCAACATGTTCTAATTTGTTCTTGAGTTGTTAATTTTTCTCCCTTTTAAATTTGATTCGCTTTTCTCGTTTTGAATGAGCTTGATTCTTTTCCTTTAATGGCTCTTTCGATCGCTACATCTGTTTCTTCTGCTACTCTTATTACATCGTCGTTCAATGATGTAAAATCTCTCAGAGTTGTTCCTTCTATAATCGCGGCGGATCGGAACCCTAATCTTCCGTCGAGAAAATTGAATCGTAGGGCATCGGCTATCAGGCCTGTTCGAGTTGCCGCGCCTCCAACGCCGCCATCGACGGCGGATTCCGAGCAATCTACAGCGGCGAATTCGGATGCATTCGAAGTGGATGAATCGGACAATGAGAGCTCGTCTTCGCCGTTTACTTGGAGGGATAATTGGTACCCTGTTTCCCTGATTGAAGATTTGGACCCTGCTTTGCCAACCCCGTTTCAGCTTCTGGGAAGAGATATTGTTCTTTGGTTTGATAAATCGAAAGGCGAGTGGGTCGCTTTTGATGATAAATGCCCTCATCGGCTTGCTCCTTTGTCTGTAAGCTTCCTGACTTATTCTTCCATATTTAGCATTGTGAAACTGCTCTTTTTCATTCCATGGGAAAATTAAAAGAGTTTTATGCACAAAGTTTTCCTTGGGCTCGTCCATGAATTTGGTTTTTGCTTAAAAGAAAGAAATGGAATAAGTTAGGGGTGAATAAAGTGATGACATTCTGGCCATATAGCTCCAATAAGGTTAAAAGATTGTGTATGTTGGAATCCTCTTGTGTTTCTGATGAATTCGAGTGGAGCTTTGGGTTTGTGATAGTGAGAAGTACCGACCAGTTGATGCACTTGCAATTTCTCTTTGCCCAAGACTTAAATGTTGTCAATTCTAATTAATAAAAATTAACGGAAGAAAAAAAATGCAAAAACCACCTACCACTTTTGAATTATTAGGGTTGTTATAATCACTCATTCAAACTTTCAATTTGAGTAGTTACTATCATTATAATTTTGTTAGTCGCAACTTTAATAATACCCAAACGTCCCCGGATTGTTACAATTAAACCCCTGATTCTAAACCCTACACTACCCACCATAAATTCTAAACCCTAACCACCTCTAAATTATAGATTTATAGTCCAACTTATAAATAAGATTGTTGCAATTAAACACAACTACTAACAAACTTACAAGGGTAGGGAAGATTGTGCTGTTATAGGAGTAACAACTCCTATAGTTCAAGAATGTTTCTTGCAATTTTTCCTCAAATAAAAAAGAGAAAAAATAGTCTGATGAATTCTTCCTCACTTTGATGAAATGATGTGATTTTTTAGGAAGGACGGATAGATGAAGGTGGCAACTTGCAGTGCTCATACCATGGATGGTCCTTTGATGGGTGTGGATCTTGTGTTAAAATCCCTCAGGCATCATCAGAAGGCCCAGAATCTCGGGCTCATCAGTCACCTAGAGCATGTGCTACAAGGTTCCCTACTCTGGTGTCTCAAGGCCTCCTCTTTGTTTGGCCGGATGAGAATGGTTGGGAAAGAGCCAATGCCACTACACCTCCAAGGTAGTTGATTCAGAATTTGCAGCTCCTTTTGTGTATCTTTCTTGATTGGAACTTTTCACAATAAATAAGCTTCACCTTTCCATCTATGATTTAATTGCAATATGTGATCGATCCTTTATTATCACTGCAATTGTCTAGGCTCCCTGATGACTTTGATAAGCCTGAATTCTCATCAGTTACGATTCAGCGGGATCTATTTTATGGTTATGATACACTAATGGAGAATGTCTCAGATCCTTCCCACATTGATTTTGCTCATCACAAGGTAAGGGAGGGCCAAAGTGAGAGAACCTGTTTCAATTAAACTTGAATTTTCCATCAGTGATTCAGTTATAGATTGAATAATAATGCTTGTTTGTATTTTTCTGTTCTTTCTGGTTCTGCTAGATGTTTAGTGAAATGAAATGTGTCACATATAAAGAACCAAAAAACTTATGTGGTACCTGGCCAGTCCTATTAAATATTTACTATGTTTTAGTTTTAGAAAAGAAAATCAATTATGTTTAAGAACATCGGACAGTAGAAGTTCTGATCGTAGTACTTCAGTTATACCAGAAAATTTGGTCTAGAAAATCACACTTGTCTTTTGTTGAAGATCTCAATGTCTTGCTTCTGAAAAAGAACATCTTCACAGGTTACAGGGAGGCGGGATCGGGCAAAACCTTTACCTTTTAAGTTGGATTCTAGTGGTCCATGGGGATTTTCTGGAGCAAATAAGGGGAACCCAAGGATCAGTGCCAAGTTTGTTGCTCCTTGTTACTATATCAACAAGTAAGGATTTCACTCTTTTTCACCTTGCATTGAATCAATGCATAGCTTAAGATTGTTGAAATCATCCCTTGCACATTGTCTGATATTATGTATCAATAATTATGCTTATGCAAGTATGATGATTAGGTAGGTAGGTACCAAATGCATTAAGCAAAAAAAAAGAAAAAAAAGAAAAAAAATAGTGGGTATCTTAGTATTATGGCCGATAGTTTATTGAGAGTGAGCTACTCTCTCCTTAAATCTATCCTGAATCTGCCCACCCTATCCTCCATCTCTCTCTTCCTTTTAAACCTCCCACTCTTAACAACTTAACTAATTCACTAGCTCTTCCCAACCATATACATTAACAATTCCTAGTCCTAATTAATGACTAATCTACCCCCCGATCAGCAAATCCTAACATACGACTGAGTGCATGGCATAAGCTGAGTTTGCTACTACTGGTTATTTTTGTTATACATGTAAACAAATCATTCATCATGGATTCTTGAGTGAATTTGAAGCTGCAATGTATAAGAAATTCAATTTACGTGGGTTTGAACATTGTATAATCAAGTATGAGTTACAACTGAATATGGCAAAAAGTTTTTTGTCTTAATAATTAAGGGATCTATTAAGAAATTGCCATGCAACACTGAATTTCAGGTTTGAGATTCCATTTTCAACCAGATTTGGTTTTTGTATGTCGTTGATTGTTACCTCATGCCTATGCCTTCATAACTTTACTATCAAAAGTAAAGTGCATTCAGAACCTGAGAAGCAAAACAGATCTGTTATATATTGGTATTATGATAGATTGGGAATTCCCAGTCCGTTTTACTTGTCTGAGAAAGATTGCTCGGGGGTCTACTAAGTTGAGTTTGTTACATATTTGTAGGGGTGATATAGGGAGCGAAGCAGTATTTAGTAACAAGTGGTTAGAGGAACTCTAGTCTGTGAGAGCACTAGACCTCTTGAAAGTCTTGGAAATCTTGTAATTTTTCCATAGAAGAAATACAATATAGGTCATTTCCTTTCGAACCCTAACATTTTGATATTAGAGCTCTATTGTAAAAGGGAGAAGATGGAAAGCAGAACGAAATTCATGGAAACTTGATTAGGGGTGATAATGTATGATATTTGGAAAATTGTCAGTGGAGTTACTGTGCAGCACGTTGATTGAAGGGATGAATCACCTCCCATCTGTTTTGCAGGTGAGAGGAGATAGAGAAGACAATAATTGAACTGTTGGTGCAATTCAATTGGAGAAAAGAAAAGATGCTGGTTGATCAAACTTTAGGAGGCGAGGTAGGGGACTCTATTGAGATGCTTAGAGAAGGGAATTAGGTGAATGAGCTTGGGGGATGAAATTAGCATTGCCAATGTTTTGTGGAGTAGGCTCGGATGAGTGTTCCAAGCCATTGAGCCTTATTAATTGCCAAAGGGGGTGAAAACTTTTAGGAATTTAAATCCTCATTCCCTTTTACGGATGCAAGAAAGAAGGCAAGAGGTCTACCAAGTAGAGTTAGTTTCAAGTATTCAGGGTAGGAAGCGTCAGACCGTTTTATGATACAGACAAAAGATAAGGCTGGATAGTAGGAGGGGCATAGCAGGGGTGGCATAGTAGGAGGATCTCTTGTTTTTGAAAATACGAAACATCTCAAAGTTTAGAATCCTTGTAACTTCCCCGAAAAAAATCAATACAATATAAGTCCTCTCCTTCCATGGCTCTAACATAATATTGGCAACAACAACCTAGTGAATTTATCGGCAACTGTTTCTCTATTCTATTTTCTTTTGTTTAAATGCTAAACATGGTGAAGTCCTTTTACACAAACTCTTATAGGTTTTAACACTAATGTAAACTTTTTTTCTCTTCAGAGTAGAGATTGACACAAAGCTTCCTATACTTGGTGATCAAAAATGGGTAATATGGATTTGCTCCTTCAATGTGCCAATGGGTCCTGGAAAAACTCGTTCTATTGTATGTAGTGCTCGAAACTTCTTCCAGTTTTCTATGCCTGGTCCTGCTTGGTGGCAGGTAAGCAATCAGTGTTGTTAATCAAATCTCTTCCTTTTTATTTCTGCAAGTATTTTGATGATATATTATTATCTCTCCTGTTATTGATCATGCTAGCTGTAAAAATATGCGAGATTACTGTGTTTGACTTCCTAATTTTGCTTCTATTAGGTGGTCCCTCGATGGCATGAGCATTGGACATCAAATAAGGTATATGATGGAGACATGATTGTTCTTCAGGGTCAGGAGAAGATATTTTTGTCAATGGAAGATTCAACAGACGTAAATAAAGAATACACTAAAATAACATTTACACCAACACAAGCGGATCGTTTGGTGCTGGCATTCCGAAATTGGCTGAGGCGGCATGGCAAGGGCCAACCTGAATGGTTTGGGGCTAGCAGCCAGCAGCCTCTGCCATCAACAGTTCTATCTAAACGTCAGGTACAGAAAATTACTAGCATCTGGATTGTTGTTATTTAATTATACACATGAATTTCCGACCTCTCTTTTTTAACCAAGTTCAAAATGGATAATTACTGTCTACAGCTTTTTAGTAGTCTTGAAACTTGTAGGATTTTCTATAGAATTGGTTGACCATACTGTATTTGGTTGCCAAAGAAATTTGTTGGATATTAAATCCCTAGATTAGTAGCGACCGTGAAACGTGAATTGAACTAAGTTCACTCAGGGTGGTTTTAGAAATATGGTTATGTGTTGATATTTTTGTGATATAATCTCCACTCCACAACAGATGTTGGACAGATTTGAGCAACATACAGTCCATTGTTCATCATGTAGAGGAGCTTATCAAACATTTGAGATACTGCAAAAGCTGCTAATTGGTGCGACTATAGTATTTGCAGCCACGGCCGGCATCCCTTCTGCTTTGCAGATACGAATTCTTCTGGCTGGCCTCGCACTCTCAAGCGCGGGTTTGACTTATACAGTTTTTCAACTTCAAAAGAATTTTGTGTTTATTGACTATGTTCATGCTGAGATTGATTAAACAGAGAAGTGAATATTGTTGTGTAGAGAAAGTAGCATTTTTACAAAGGGGTTCATAGTTGTATAATAGTAGTTCTGATGAATACCTTTTTTTTAGTCTATGGGATTTCTGTGATAGTTCTGATTCATCTATTCTATTAACTCAAATTTTGAAATTGTTCCACAAATTAGAGTCGTGTTTGTTTTTTTTAACAGAAAACGATGCACATCTTTCTTAAAATTAATTGTGTTTATTTTAAAGTTGATTTAACAAAATTTTAGGACTTGTTTAGACGTCGGGTTATAATAACATATTAAATATTCTACACTCCAAACACAGATTATTATAACTCCAAATTAAATAACTCTGCATTTTAAATAATATTATATAATTTTACAGACTATTATAATCTATATTATTATAACCCATTCAGTGCACCAAACAGTCTCTTAATTGTTATAATATAATATGATTGTGTTGCTAATAATCCTTTGAATGTACGTTTAAAATTGGTTTACCTCTACTAATAATATTATAACAGTATAAAATTGCTAACCAAGATACTCCAAACCTCTCAAATAATTTATATATCCTTCAGTCCTACTTGAAAAGCATAAAAATTACAGTTTCAAATTTACTTGACTTGATCCTCAAGCGTCTTTTTTAAAATAAGGAAAAATTTCAATTTATTCTCCTAAATTTGTAATGTTCTATCAATTTTTACCTTAAGCTTTTAATTTCATCAAATTGTACTCTAGACTTAATTAAATATTACAATTTCTACCCTCTATTTAAATTTCGCTAATTCACCTACTAATTTTAACAAAAATTAATGTAAAAGTCTTCATAAATTCACTAATTTTAATAATATCAAGTTTTGCATAAATTTAAATTTGATTAATGCACAAATTAATGATTGAATAAGTTTATTAAAACTAACAAAAATTTAGCTCTAATGTTGTTTTTCTTTAAATTCTTATTAATTTTGTACCATACACATGTTATAAAATTCATCGAAAGCATATATAAGAAATACTTTTTTTAACCAAATTTCAAACAAAAACTTATCAAAGGGTAAAAATTGCAACACTTGACTAAGTTTGAAGTATAATTTGGAAAAATTGAAAATTTAGAGTAAAAATTGATACAATTTCAACAACAAGTTTAGGAGTCAAAATTGATTTTTTTCCTAAAAATAATTCTAATAAAATTAAAATGTATTTTAGATATTAAATCAAAACAAGAAACATTTTCAATTAAAAAAACTTGATTAGAACAATTCTTTTAGCTAGATATATAATTTGGTTTTTAAAATATATGAGGAAATATTGATAAAACGTACCTGTTTCTACATGAATTTCTAAAGAACTATGGAAATTGTAAACATTCATGAAAATATTTAAATGAATAAACAAGCATTAGAATTTAAAAATCTATTAAACATTAAAAAAAATTGAGGAACTATACAATTATTAATATAATCGTTTATCCTACTATACAAGACTAGTGATATTTTATTAACATTTATAATATTTTCTTAAAAGTAAGAAAGATACCAATAAACCTATCATATTAATGTTGAAAATAACATTGGATATTTTATTCCTTGAGGTTGAGGAAGAATCACATCAATAACAAAAAATCAGCACAAAACAATTTGAGAAATGAGAAGGAAGATATTGGCAAAGAAGAAGAACACCAGAGGATAAACCATATTTATACCAAAGCAATATAAAACCACAAATTCATCAACAATGGGGGCTACTTATGATTGCGACAGATTAAACTGGGCCACAAATCTTCTGAGAAGCAACTACACTACACAACAAACACAAACACCTGATTTTTTTGTTTTGCAGAAGATATTTCATTAGTGTTCTAGACAAAATATAGTGTATCTATATAGAAAAGATAATAAACCTATCATCACTTGGCCAGAATTTGTTGCGCTTGATTCTCTTGCTGCTGTTGATAGTTGAGTGGCCTCCTGAACAGCATTATGTGCGGCTCTGGGCGATGAATTGCATAATGAACCCATCCGCGGCTCTGCTGAACCCCAATCGCTCTCCATTCATTCTGCCCATCATCACGCAATCAAATCACTAAGGATTCATAACATTCACATTATCACAGAGATATCTATTTCAATTTCATTTCCATCACACAAGAAATTTTGATACACGAGAATCATGAACTGCTACTTACTTCAGAAAGAAGGCGATTCTTAGGGAGAAGTTTCGCCACTTCAGGAGGAAGCACCACATGCCTACAACAGACATCAACAGAAACCATGAAAATCAAACCATACCGATGGAAGCAACAAAAATCCTCAATCGGAAACCAGATTACAATGAGAAACCACAGACCTGTACTCATAGGTATCATCGAAATACTTCTCGGAGTACTGGATCTGTCCCATCGCACCGAATTTGTGACTGCACAATCGCTAGGGCTTGTTCAATCTGAAGAAAACTGAACAAAACAAACAAAATCAGAGAAAGAGGATCAAAATTGAAAGCAAAATCTTGAGAGAGAGAGAGAGATAAATTTGGAAGAAGAAAAATCGCAGACCTTCGAAGAGCAGTGAAGAAGAAGAAGAAGAAAAAAGGGGAGAAGAAGTTAAAATAGTGTTTTGAATTTGGTAAACGGAGCAAATATGGAAAGTTGAGGGGGGACAAAATGAAAATTCTAAATTTATTGAAAGCTTTATGTTTTAATAATTATTTTAATTTGCGGAGCTTCCCCGTTTGAATTTCAAATTTCAAAACATTTTCCCGCCTTGGGATTTAGAAATAATCCGTTGATACTCTTTGACGGTTAAGGGTTATATAACAAAATTGGATTCGTTTGAATTGTTTCTTTAATTGTTTTCAAATTTTCTAGAATGTTTTAAATGTTGCAATTAGTTATTATTATTATTATTTTTGCCAACTATATAAATTTGCATCTAATACATAACATACTAGGATTAAAGTGCAGATGTGGCTTTGAATAGTTTAAGAAATTCTAATATTTTTTTTAGAATGAAACTTACCTACTGTCTGCACCCAACTCTTGCAGCCCAGCCATGTGGCCCATCCTTATAGTGCCACGTGGTAATCTAACTTTTTTTTAAACATTTTTTTACCTCTCTTTTTCCAAGTTTTTTTTTCTTTTTTTTTTTTTCGAAATTTTCTTTTTCATTTAAGTGATAACATTTTTTTCTTTCTTTTTTTTTTTCCCTACAAACTCTTAAACAATATCAATTATATATATATAATTGATATATAAATTTGTAATATTTAAACAGATCCAAATAAGCTTCAAAATTAATTTAAACATATCCAAATAAGCTTCAAAATTAATTTAAACATATCCAAATAAGCTTCAAAATTTTGATATTTTTATTCTCTCAATTATAGAAAGACTATGTTTTGGATGTAGCATATTAAAAATTTTATGGAGTTTCTTAAATATCATTTTTGATTAAAATGAACAAAATAAGCTAGATTTATAACATTAAGAACATTAGTCGAATCTAATAGAACATAATATACAATCTAATATTCCAAGGGCAACAATGACCAAGTTCATGATTACAACAAAAAATAGTCAATGGCCTAGAAGGACCAAGTTCATGATTACAAAAAAAAAAAAAAAAGTCAATGGCCAAGGAAGGCCCAGTTCATGATTACAACAAAAAATAGTCAATGGCCAAGTTCATGATTACAACAAAAAATTTAAACATGTTTAATTGCTAAGAAGGGCCCAGGTCAATAATTACAAACAAAAAATAGCGTTAAGACATATATCAGCAGCATTCATGTGCCCACAAAAGTAGTTGAAGCAAGATGGGTCATTACCTTCTTCTTAGAAGGTACATGCAATAACCTCTTTTGTCTTTCATCAAGACTTATAAGAAGCTAGCGGTCTTGAGTACATATGTGAATATGATGTCCATAAGCATGATTTTGTCCTCCGACAATGCCAGCGTTAATGGGATAGAATGTTGGACACTTCTTTGCGTCTTGTAGCCATAAACACATACTCTGATTTAGGCCAAAATGCAATCCTTTCGAGTTGGTTTGTTTGCATGTCCATTGCCATGAGTATGATGTCAACATTTCAGAGTGATATGACATTTGTTTCCTCTTGCTTCCTTGCAACGTCGTTGCTGATGCAACCGACCTATTGATTGGTATTTCTGGCATTTCTTCCTCATTTTCATTAGTCGTGGTGTTGAACAAAGGGGGTTCTCAGATATAATATTCTTGGAATCCTCCCATATGCACATCTGCCCCCAATGGCTTGACATCATTCGATGCCATGTCACTAGGGGTCTTTGCACCTGCCTCAGTTGCACGGTCCTTCTCGAAGATGAATGTTAGGTCATCAAAATGGGGGAAGGGCTTGTTTCAGAGTCCCTTTGCATTGGGATGACTCTGCATGTCCAAAAAAATATATTAGTATGTACTTGGGAGTATAACTAATATATTTGATATGAATCCGTAATCTTACCTTGACCCATGCATCGAACACTTCCTTCTTAGCCTCCACGCATTTGAACTCATTGTTCCATTCAAATCTGCTGCAACTTGGACCCAACATCTCGACGATCGCGATGTACTACTTTTTTAGGCTTTTTACCTTGCAGTCTATCATCGTAGTTGATTCAATTGTACAACCTGGTATTTTCGCTCTAAGCAGTCTTAGCAAATGTAATGGATAGTCGAGCTTGAATGTGTTATTGTCAGATCTCTAGCAACCCTCTTAGACCATTGCGACGAGGCATTCCAACTTCGCATCCTCGAATCTGGTCAATGAGTGCTTTTTGATTTTTTCCACACCTGCCATTTTCCTACATGTATATGTATATATCAACTTAGGTTTAACTTTGTAAGTATATAGGATAGTTCGTGGAATAACGCATACATTCAATCAATAAGATAAAGTTCAAATTCAAACGTTTAGCTTCAACATATATGCATGTATATTTTCTAGGTCTATTTATTTGCATTTAATAAATAATCTTCTTATCTACTTTACTATTGGTATTCACATAATCATACATATATTTTATTTATGTAGGTGAATGAAATGACACCTTTACATGTGCAAAAGAATCAAAGATGACAGCTCAACTCCATGACACTATAATCTTGACACTTGATGAATTTTGTATTTTGTGAACTAACTTTGTTGGAAATTACATTCAGGGAATTTCTTGTGTTGTTGGTGATCGATGTACACGCAAGCGCACGCGATCGAAGTAATAATAAAACGGTATTCCTACCGAGTATCGTATCCACTGAGATTAGTTTTTAATTCAATTAATTACCGCAAATAGTTTCATTTTACTTTGTTTAGAGAACAGAACGCAAGAGTAGATAAGAAAATAAATTCTAATCCTAGAAAGTAAATAAATGGGAGACACAAGTCGAAAGGTAATTCTATGGGTGTTGATTGCATTCTTGGACCTTAAGTTACTTAATTAAGCTAGCAATTAGGCATAACTAAGTGCTTGATTCATAAGTCTAGAAGCCTAAAATTATGGACTCTCCTGTCGGTCTCCTCCAAACCTCGAGTGTAATTAATTAAATCTCGTGTCCGTCTCATTAATTAATCCTCACCCGACATTAACGAACCTTCATTTTAAACCTCAATTAATTTCTGTTGTTCCTATGTCACTTAGGCGGAATTTAATTGTCATGCATTATTTTTCTAAGTTTAATCTACTATATCGAGTTCAATTAAACTAACGATCATTTAACCCCTATTCCTTGCTTTGTTAAAGGCATTAAGAACCCAATGCATAAATGAACAAAAACACTTAATCAAGCCACAATTACTAATTAATAAAGAAAATTAAGTGCAATGGTCCAAAAATGACAACAACCCATAGAATTTAGGGATTTAACTAAACATGTTTAACAATTACACACAGAAACCCCCTAATTACAACCACTAAAATAACTATAAATAAAAAGAAAAGGGAAAGAAAGTGCAAATGAAGGATGATCTCGCATTCCCGAGGTGATCAATCTCGAACCCGAGCTCCAAGGTCTTCAATTCAGCTCCAAAATGCTCACAAATCCTCCCAAATACCCTCAAGTATGGTCTGGAATCGAGATTAGGGCTTCAACCCCGAAATGGCCTCCCTTTGGACGAAGATGAAGCAATGAATATATACTGCCCATAGTGACAGCGTTGCAACGCTAGGGACAGGGTTGTAACGCTGTCCAAAACAAGGTCGTTTTGCAGCTGCGCGCAGAGGTAGCGTTGCAACGCTACGGACGAAACTTCAATTCTCCGCCCGTTTCTAGCGTTGCAACGCCACAGGGCAGCGTTGCAATGCTAGCTCTCGAGTTTGCACCATATAATTTGGCGTTGCAACGCCATTCTCTCAGCCCCAATTGTTAGTGCATCATCTCTTCTCTTCTTGACTCTCCAAATTGGCCCAAAATAGCTCCAAAATGACTATATTACCCTCGAACACTCTGATTTTGCTCTTTAGCTCAGTTTCTGCAATTTAACCACAAAAAGACATCAAAACACATAAAATCATAGCAAAACTAGCTAAAATAATAGGAAATAAGATATCATATTTGCATGCTATCAGTTGGATAGCTTCTTTTTATTCTAAGAAATTATCAAATACTTTATTTTGTAATGTAAATGGATTACAAAATTTCAATTAAGAAAGGAAGTCATGATAGTTAATGTTATGAAGTATTTCATGAGTGTGAATTTAGCTTAAAAACACAAGTGTTTGAAGTAAATTTTATCAAAATTGAATCAATTTAAATGATATCTAAATAATAGAATGCATTCATTTGTAGCACTAAAAATAAATTATAATAACAAATTATTGTTGAGAAAAAGGTATACTTTTTGTATGACCTTGAGTAAAAGCTATATCAAATGCTATGAAAAAGTTACCACAACAATTAGTGATGAGAAAAAAATAATATAAGTTTATTATAGCATAAGATTAAAGCTAATATATTATATAATAACATTAAGAAAATGAAATTATACGTTAAATATAGCGTTAAAAAAAAGCTATTATATGTTGAAGATAACATGAAGAAAATACTATTATATGTTAAAGATAGCGCTAAAAAAAAGCTATTATATGTTAAAGATAGTTTTAATAACAAGCGCTATAAAATATTTTCATAACCATGTATATATACTGTACCTTCACACTCTATTATAGCATCCGTTATAGCTATAAAAAAAGACTAAAAAGTCTTAGACTTTTAATAACATGGGTTGTTAGGACTTTAAAAAAAAGGCTATAAAAGATATATTATAGCGTTTTTCGTTAGCTATCGTATCCGTTATTTCTTGTAGTGATAAGTACATCAGCAAAGAAAAATAAACTACGAAAGTTCGAGTTCAATTCTTAAAATAACAAGAATTAAAATCCTCCATGATCACGATCGTCTCTATCAGCAAACATTCGTTCAACCATATCATCATGCAGCTGGCTTCATTTGTTAGAACTTTCAATGAAACTTATCTTATCTCCATCGATGACACTTAAATGTAAGTCTTCCTCTTCCCATTCTTCCAATACTATATTTGGACCCATCTCCCGATTGATAAGGTTGTGAATGAGGCAACATGCCATTATGGTTCAACATTGGGTTTGAACAAAGTAGAAGGATTTTCCTCGAAGAATGGGCCATCTCCCTTTCAACATACTGAATGCCTCTCGATTACGTTCCTTGCAAATGAATGCTTCATGTTAAAAAATTTTCTAGGAGTAGTCCGGGCATTCCCTCATCCACGCCACTCATATAGATGGTATCACTCCCCTCTATACAATGCCAAGAATCCCTCTGCATTTGGGTACCCAACATCATATAGATAATAGTATCCTGTTCAATGTGAACCATTTAATATATATATATATAAGAACAACATGTGTTAGGGTTTCATTTTTTGTTTTATTACCTTTAGGAACCTTTAACTCGTTAGGCCTTGATATTGCATCTTTAAGAATCCAAGAATCAGCTGCGGACCATTCCCATCATGACATTATGAATTTGGAGAGCAAACAACAAGTATGTTGGTTGCGATGTCACCCTTCCTTGTCCTATACTCAAATGATCAGTGATGCTGA
This sequence comes from Trichosanthes truncata, assembly GCA_033996785.1. Taxonomy (NCBI): domain Eukaryota; kingdom Viridiplantae; phylum Streptophyta; class Magnoliopsida; order Cucurbitales; family Cucurbitaceae; genus Trichosanthes; species Trichosanthes truncata. The sequence goes on along the minus strand of JAWPNB010000004.1, from coordinate 24,952,116 downwards.
CATTAACCTTAATGTACGTGCCATCTAATGCACCCAAAAAATTATGTATTGCAAAAGCAGACCGTACTGGAGTTACGTATTGTAACGACCCTATAGGCTCAACACGCTACCTAAGAGTCATTACTAAGTCACGTCGCTATATTACCGAAAATTTCGGCAACATAACGGCGTAACTACACGAAAACCAAAAAAGATCTGACCCTTCCTGATAAGACATAGAAAACACACTTCTAAGATTTTCAAACACCCTCCTAGCATCCAACAAACTTCTCAATATGATGCTAGGGTTCAAACAGCAGAAATCAAATACACGTGCACGATTTACAAGAAAGGTTTAAAAGATTTTGAAACATTCTCCTAAACACAAAAAAAAAAAACTTAACATGAGTTCTATATACATCTAGAAACATAAAAGAAGCGGAATAGCAATCAGTCGGCTCCCATGACTCGAGTAGCTGATCTCCGGTCACGCGCTAGGGCCGATCTTAGCCTTACCTGAAAACATTTTAAAAAGGAAAAGGGTGAGTATTAACGAATAATACTCAGTAAGTCCATCATAGTTTTAAAATAAGAGTTTCAATCACATGCAACATGTCATTTTAAATCATAAAACCATCGTAAACCATCGCTTTAGTAGGGGACCTAAAATTCCTTTTATAAACCATATACTTTTCCTCGCGGCTCTTGTGAACGATTAAATTCTCCCGAGGGCCTCTGAATAGTCCGAAGACATAGTTTTTCTGTCGAATAGAGTCCTCCCTACCTTTGAGAGTTAAGCTCGAAAGCTAACATATATCATGGAGTCCGGAGACTCAGCCCGAAGGCTACCATCGTGGAGTCCGAAGACTCAAGCCCGTCGGCTACAGTCGTGGGGGCACTCTCGAACCCCGGGAGCATATAGAGTCCGAAGACTCGGGTTCCCTCAAAACCCACATAAAACTTTTGGGAGAATTATCGTCACAGCCTATATAAATCTTTTCATGAACATAACACATGCATGAGGTCCCATTTGTTTTAGAACATAGTTATGAATGCATAAGTCATAGCAATCGCATTTCAAAGACATACATATAATACACTTTCTTTCTTAAATACTTAACATGAAAAACATATACTTTCAAAGTAAACATAGAGCTAGCTCAAGTTTTGAAAACTTCTTTCGTTGTGAGATCCCTTACCTTAAGTCTTTACTTATTACAATACCCTTTCTTCACTTAGTAATGAGCTTCTCGAGTTCCCACTCCAAGTACGATCCTAGGTCCTCGACAATTCACCTAAAAAGTGTTCTAAACGTGTCTTAAACCATCCAAATTACGCTAAAACACATTCTATCATTAATAACTCGACGAAACGGACCAATTGGCAAATTTTACCCAACTCCGGCGAACGGCGGCGCGTGACCGGAGCACGGCGGCGCGTGCAGCGGCGGACGGCGGCGCGTGGGCGGCGCGTGGGGCTTCCAATCGGCGCGTGAATGTTCGTTTCTGGTATGTTGCAGCCCGATCTACAATAATCCGAGGTTATTTTGCTGAAAATCGATCAAACTCGAGCTCAAAATGCCAAACTCCTCACGGAACGAAAACCCACCTTGAAATCGCGGCGGAAATGGTATTTTCCGGCGATGTTCAGTGCTGTGGCGGCTTCGAACACTCCATGGCAGCGAGTTGCTCTGTTCGGCGAGGCTAGGCGTTCGTGGCGGCGGAGCTTCTGGTTCACGGCGGACGTGGGTTGCGCGCGCGAACCACAGCAGCTCGGAGGGCGGCGGTTCAACCTCTGCGCGGCAGGCGAGGAAGAAGAAGAAGAAGAAATCGGCAGAGGGTGGGTGTTCGTGGCGGTCGGCGACGGCGTGCGGCGGGGCTGGAGCTTCGGCGAGAGAGAGAGAGAGAGAGAGAGAGAGAGAGAGAGAGAGAGAGTGTGTGTGTGTGTGAGTTCGGGAGGGAGACGACCGAGAGAGAGAAGAAATTTTCTTTTTTTTTTTTTTTTTTTTTTTAATAATAATAATAATAATATCAAAATATCTTCTCTAAAAGACCAAAATGCCCTTTTCTTTTCCAAAAATTACCAAAATACCCTTAAAATAATTAAATTCATAATAAAACTTTACCAAAGAGTCTCGGGTGTTACACGTATATCATTCTAAATCGTCCTTCACCATATAATGGATGGATTTGAAAATTATATATACCCCAAGCTATTTCCACCTCTCATTAGTACAAGAGTTTGTGATTGGCTCTGATTTTTTAAGGAAAATCTCATGTAGTCGCAATACTGCACTAAGTACCAAGTTGAAGTGCCTAGACAATGTTTCACTGAGTGTCACACCCCCTCCCAGCTCACTTGCCTAATCCTAGGAAGGAATGCGAAGACAGAGAATAGCAGCCCTCTTACTGCCACTCCCTGCCCAACCTAACATTAACCTGAAATTGTATACAACGAAGCATATATGAACTAGTAAAATTGAGCGCACAGTTGCACACCTGAATAAGATGCAATCATTTTTCCATACTAGGTTTTCATAACAAGTCATAACATACTTAAGTATTACACCCCGACTAGAATGCTTTTATTTCAAAACTATATACAGGTGGAAGTATATATATACAAGGAGCTAAGTGGCGTGGTGGCAAACAGGTCTTGTCGAGGCTAAGCACCGGGAACTCGTTTGCTACCTGGGGAGAGAAAACATGTTGAAAATGTGAGCTGGGAAGCCCAGTGAGTGACTATTTAATAAGTTATGCGTTCATAGGTAAAGTATCAAAAGTAATTAAACAATGTCGCCAAATTATAGGCTTTAAGCACCACGATAATCAATGCATCAAAACTCATGATAAAGAAAACTTGTAGCATGATACCCTAGCTATGGTAGAGTCCTCTCTAACCAACAACTTCAATACCTCTCTCTCTCACGTGCACGTGGTATGCCATTTAGGCTCACTGGTCTCCCCTAATACCTTCTCCATGTCCTTCAATATTGGGGTCAGACCAACTACCACCCGAATACCTTCTCACTGTCCTTCAGTATCGGGGGTCAAGTTTTCTCCCTCCCAGGTACCTTCTCCGTGTCCTTCAGTACCGGGGGTTAATAATATACAAGGGCATGCTTTAAATAGTTAGGAAACATGTTTTGGAATCACATTCAGCAAGTTCTCAACATAAACACAAACTTTCATCATTAAACAAGTCAGTCACATAACTCATAGGATAGTAATTGCACACACTTGGCAATAGGGTATAACAAATTGGAACACAACTTCCTTAAGCTCTCTAGACCCCTCTGTTTTGAGCCAAAAATTACAGATTCGACTTCCAGCATGAGTTTCTCAAAATTTAGCAAAACAACCACCAAATTTTATTTGATAACCCTCAAATACAACATCTAAACTTACTTACCTCAAAATTTTAGCTTCTAATTCGTCCTCAAGAGCTCAAAATCACCAGATTTCTTCACCCTGTTCTGCTGGCCGAAAAACTGGGAACACCTCTCGGTTTTCTTAAATTTTCACGACCTTCTTCTTCATATTTTCTCACAAAATTTTCCAGACCTAATCTTCATTCAATTTATGAGATTTTGGCTCAAGAATCATCGAATTTGCTCAAGTGGATTGAGAGATATGACTGTTTTAAGTTTATCCACTTCCTAGAGCTTCCAGCTGTCTACTGCAGTCACAAGTGTTGTACAGCTCATCCTTCCACTATAACAAAAAAAACTCCAACGAAAATGTAACTAAAATGGCCAGCTCCTCCTTCTCTCTTTAGACTTTAATCACTTTCAATCCACCTAAATTGTAAAGAAATTTTAACTAAATTAATTAGAAATTACAGCTTTTGTATTCAACACAAAATACACCTAATGTGTACCCAACTTGCTCATGACCTTAACTTACTTCAACTCAACTTTTAATATGCTTATCCCAATGCGTAACCTGTCTCCTTATGAAGCTTTGTGTACGTTAATATCCACAACTTAGGAGATTCCCAAATTCTACCACGACATCTTTTAGTGCAACCTATATCAATTTGCATATGTCAAAACATCATATATGAGCACAATATGATCAAAAGAGAGTTTAGGGCTTACAATTTACTACCCCCTTAAGAGGAATTTCGCCCTCGAAATTCAGCAACATCATTTGTACGAGAAAAGTTGTGGGTACTTTTCTTTCACTTGGAATGTTGATTGGTTCTGACTCTTTGGTAGGTCTTGAATTGAAGTTGGAAGGGTTGTTTGGTGATTCTGGCTTTAGAAGTGTGTTTATCTTCTCTAAATTTGGGTAGCCCGCAGTTACGTCGTTATGCTGCAGAAATTTTTGGAGCTATTGGTTGTTGGTTAATAACGTTCCCTAGATTTAGGCTAAATTTTGGGGGCGTTATAGAGTTAGTTGTTCAAGTAGGGAACTTCTAAATGATGTGTACACATCTTCTTGATAAAAACACTTCATACCCAAAAAAACAACATAATCATGCATGTTAGAACATATAATAATAAAATGTTTGGCTCACAAATTAAGCTTGTGTGTACTCATGGTTGAGAAGCCGGGCTTAATATTTGAAACATGAGTTCATTTATCTCATGCTATGTATTTTTTAATCTCATATACTACATAAACATGAGTTTATGAAGTATCACTTAAAACTTCAAACTCATAATTGTATCAATTTAAACCCTCAACTTTTTAGACTCTTTGTTAGAATTTCTTTTTAAAACCGTTAATGCATAAATTTCACACATGTGTAAGACTTCCTTAAATGCAAGGATTAATGTAAATTAGAGAGAAATGATGAAATCAAATAGATAGTAGCGGTTTTTTTTTATTAATATGAGCAATTTTTCATCTTCTTGTTTTCCTCTATTTTTCTCTACTTATTTAGAAAGAATTACATGATAATTTTTCTTACTACTTTGCTAAGACTTTGGAGAAAAATAATTTTATTTAGGTGATTTTGAGCCAATTTTAAATGAAATCAAGTGAAAATAACTATAAATCACTAACGAAGGGTCTAAATTGATTTAGTTAAGAAAGTTGAGGGTTTAAATTGATAAAATTATTAGTTTGAGGTTTTAATTGATACAACTCCAAAGTTTAGGAGTATAAATTGATTTTTGCCCTTAAATTTAATAGTCTCAAATATTTTCGATTGTTGAATAAAATTTTAAATAGATTTAAAGTTGTAAGTCACATAATTCAAATTAAAAGTATCTCACTGGAACCAGATTATATTCCATATATCCACATAACACGATAAAGAGAGATATATTTTCTATTATAAACTTTGGCTGGCTCTATATAATTCTATTTTATAAGACTAGTGTTATAATTTAGTTTCAAATTTATCATATATTTAATTTAGCTATAATTATTTTTTAATTAAGTTTAATTTATTTGGGGTTAATTAATTGATAAAGCTAAATTAAATAGATGGGCCATTTAACTTGCATCCAAAATTACTCAAATAAAGATTGGGTCTAAGTATGGAGGAACCCAACCCAGATTTTTATTTGTTACCCATTTAGTTACTTTTACTATACATATTAACCATGACCCATTGTTCACACGAGATTTCTACAGGGAAATTTAATACGTGGAATGAACTTGTGTTTGTATTGATTTCATTATAGTGAGTACAATTTCTAATACATGATCCTCTGATTCTTTCTCTCGTTGTATACTTGACTCGAGGGCTGGAACGCTTGTTCTCGAGGTTGAATCGTCAACTTTGAACTTGTGGAAAAGTCTTCAGCTTTGAGCTTGTGGAAGGTCTTCAGCATGTAGCTTGTTGAAGGTCTTCAGCTTGTAGCTTGTTGAAGGGTTTCGGCTTGTAGCTTGTTGAAGGTCTTCAGCTTGTAGCTTGTTGAAAATCTTCGGCTTGTTGATCTTCTTGGATCGTTCTTGATCTTCAAGAAGTGTTCTTTGTTCAGAAGGTATTTGATCTTCAGGAGCTTCTGGAGACTTCACAACTTTGTTTCTGAATTCTCTCTGAGCTTCTTTAGTTCTGAACCCTTTGAAATGAAGGAGGAAGCTCTCTATTTATAGAGTTCCTCAAGGGCTCTAAGTGGGCTTGGACTTATTGGACTGGGCCCAGTTGATTTTGGGACAACCATTTGGATTGGGCTTGATTGACTTTGGGCCAGCCCTTTTGGACTGGGCCTGGTTGACTTTGGGCTAGCCCTTTTGGACTGGGTCTGGTTGACTTTGGGCCTAGCCCCTTGACCGAGCCTGGTTGAATTTGGGTCAGTCCTTTTGGACTGAGCTTGGACTTTGCTAATTGAGGCCTTTAATTTGGGCTTTTGTCTTCCAAATTTCAAATAACCCAATTGTGTACTTGGATTTGCCATAATTTAATTCATGAATCTCTGCAAATTTAATTAATCCCTAATTAATATAATTTCGTCATCAATGTTAGGTAATGACGTGGCAATTTTGGGTTGGTCGAAATTTCTATTCCAACACCCATTTACCTATATATACCCATGATGTATGGGCATAGATGTGGATTTGTATAGGCATCATACATTTATTTAATTGATTAGAGTTTTGAGATAAAAGGAAAGCAAAAAGAAAGAGAGAAAGTGATAGGGCCATTCGGCCACCAAAGTAAGAGAGAGAAGAAAATCGTGGAGGAAGGGTCTCTTTACTGTGGGTCTCAATTTAGAGAGAAAGAGAGAGAGAATCGAGAGCTTTTGTCTCCGCCTTCCTCCGCTGTTCACAGCCGTTGTTCGTGAGGAAGCTACTGCCGTCGATTTGAGGTGGAGTCGTCGGATTATTTGTTGCTGATGGGTGGATCCGTGAGAGAAATAACTGAAGTTTGGGTTGTTCGATCAAGTAAGGGAAACTCGATGGAATTCATAACTGTCTCAATGTTTTTTTTAATTGTCTGAATATTCAAAAACTAAGACCATTCCAATGCTCCTTGTCGCCATGCATAAACTAAACCGACAATTAGGATAAGCACGAAAATGAAAGCTTCTAGAAAGACGGATACCCCCAATACATCAAAACTCATTAATTAGTTAGGTAAACGATTTCTTCTTGGAATCTACAAAAAGTTGTATTGATTTCTCTTCATATTCTTTAGCTTTCTTGAAGGTTATCTCATTAGATTGATATGATTTCAATATTTGCAATCTTGTATGTTTGTTTCAATTCGATTATCTAATAATATTGTCTAGCGAAGACCTTTAAGACCCTTTGTAAGTGGAGTAGGTCTATTGATCGAACCACTATAAATCTTGGTGTTCAACATCTCTCAATACTTTGTTTTATGATTTTATAAATTCTATCCAGCACTGTTTTTCTGTTAAAAATGCTAAAATTCGCCTCTAATTTGCATAATAAGAACGAACACTTTGGGTTGTGATCTTGGAAATTAATAACATTTGGTATTAGAGCCTTAAATCCATGTTTTATGCATTCTTTCTTGGATAAAAGATTGTTATACATACTTTCTTGAATAAAAAGAACTTTAAAATTTGTTCTTGATTGTTCTTTTACATTCTTGAATCTTTTATTTTAGAAAGTGTGTTGTCCATTTGTTCTTTATTGTTTGCAGGGTGAGTACCAAGTTCGAGGTGGTGCGATTTGATGGGAAATGAGATTTTGGTCTATGGAAGATCAAAATGTTGGCCATCCTCCATCAATAGAAGGTTGATTATGCTCTTATGGAGGCCAAGGCTATTCCAAAGAGCCTAACGGAGGATCAACTGAAAAAGATGGTAGCACCTAGCTTTATTATCCTTCATTTGTCTGATACCATATTACGAAAAATGAAAGGTGAGGATACTGCAATAAAACTATGGGGTAAGTTAGAGTCAACCTATCAATCTGCATCAGTTTCTAGTGAAAATATTTCTAAAGTCTAGGTTCTTTAGCTTTAGATTGGAATCAATTAAAAACATGAAAGATAATTTAGATGAATTTCATAGGGTTATTTATGAAATGGAAAATATTGGTGAAATTTTTTCTAATGAGAATCATGTTGTTGTTCTGGTTAATTCTTTGCCTTATGCTTATAATGATGTGAAATTGAAAATGATGAACGCTTCACCCCGCAACGGAAGCATTGGATCATCTTTGAATTTACTTAGAATTAAATAAAAACTAAGGTTAAGCAAACATACATTTAGTTTAATATGGAGATATTTCAAGTGGGTCTTTATCTTCTCCACAAAGTCTTCTTGGCTATGACTCGAACACAAGAAGACCAAGAAGACCAAGAAGCCTCTTAAAAGAAAATCTACAAGGGATTGAAGAGGAAGAAGTCTAGAGAGAATTCTTTTATTCTCTATTGAGGAGATGTGTGTTATAATGCATCAACCCAAATGTCCTATTTATAGAGATTTGGGGCAAATCTTTGCCATAATTAAATAATACATATTTGAATATCTAATATATTAAAATACATATATTTAATCTATTTGAATCTTATTCAAATCTTTTAAATTCTCCTACGATGTTTATTCCTTTATTTGAATTTTATACAAATTTTATAAATATATTTTCTTTAATGTATCTAATATACATTAATTATTTTAATATTTAATGTATCAAATACAATAAATATATTTTTCTCTTTTATATTTAATATATTAAATATTAATTTGAACACTTCAAATTAAATAATTTAACATTTCAAATTTTTCTTTCAAATAAATTGGTCTTTTAGTGTTACTATGAGCTAGCAAGGAGACCTTATGGACCTACAGATTATAAACTCTAATGATACAAAATTAATTAATTAAACTCTTTAATTAATCAATTTTTATTCATTAACTCTAGGGTCACTCCACTATAGACTTGGAGTTGTACTCTTATGCACTATAGGACAAGTTGTATCCATGGATATAATCACTACATGCAAGTTGATTCTTCATGAGTTGTTCGTAATTACAGTTGGGTCAAAAGTTCGTTTTACCCCTGTAATTACATCTTGCACATTAAGTACCACTGATCCTCTAATGAACAATTTGTTTATGATCCAACAATAAATTAAGTCCCTTTTGGGCCAGTGAGAGGGTGGGGCCCCATTGTTCAAGTCTCGAAATAAACACTTAAGGTAGACTCATTTACTTACCTTATATGGAAATGAGTGAATCCCATCTTGTGAGATTATGCTCCTAGTTCCCTATTTGGTCAAGTTTCCAAAATGGTAGGTTTATTGAATCGACTACAAAAGCCACTTTCACCAATGCAAATCAAAGGACAAGCCCTCATAGGCAGGAGTTCATAATTCACTTAGGATTAAAATCGAGTCGTATATGATCATCCGAATGAATACTAATCTTCTTTATCAACGGATTTATAAAGAGAGATTAATTACTAAAAACACTATATTCATCATTAAGTAACAATCTTTACTTAATGACATCCTAATGTCTCCCACTACACTAACTTAGATGAGCCTCCTGATGCCAACTCATAGAAACTATTCTACATGTTAATTATTTTCCAAGAATTACATATTAAATATAAAAAATAAATCTTGATAATGGATCTTGTATAAACTATCCGGGTGACGTTATTTATTCTCCACCAAAAATCTAGTAAATCTAATTTACTTTCATTTATATTTTTCTTCCCATAGAAATATTTCAAAAATTCTTCTCATTATGATTGTCTTGGCTAAATTAGGAACTATTTCCTTTTATATAGCTTTAGTCATTTGGTTTCTTTTCTTGGATTTTTGTAATACTTAATCTCGAGATTATTTAGACAATTTTCTAAATTTAGCTTTTGTTGACTTCAACATCAGATATGTTGTTGTCGTTTTTTTTAATCTTCTAAGCTTTACATCTAACATGTCAACTAATAGATATCTATAAGCTATCTCGTTATCTTTGATTCATTAATCATGTGCTTCACAAACTATTTGATTAACATTGGCAACAGATTTTGAAAATATTTCTCAATACAGACAAATAAATATTTTACACTGCCATTATAGTGTTAATGTTACTTTTTCAAGTAATAAAATTTTCTAAATTTTGACTTATCAGTAATAAAATTAAAAATTATGAGAGAAACAAACATAATATTGAAATATATAAAATATATAATTTAACATCATGCAAATAATTATCCATTAAATTTTAGCATAGAAATCAAACAATTTGAAAAAATGAACCCTATAAATCATTTATAATGCTATGGTATTTTAGTGAGTTAGAACAAGTGCCGCCGTTGGGTAGGTCAAGTGTTCATTTACTAAATTGAGATAATCTCAACCAAGTATTAACTCTTATTCATATAATATTTAGTTACCATTAGTTTGGTCAAGAACATTATTAACAACCTTTGTGAGTGTAACCCATCATTTTAGATCCGTAGTTTTATCCTAATAAGTGCTGCCGTAGGGTAGATCAAGTATTAGAAATATAACCATAATTCTATCATTCTCAGGAGTTCACCCTGATATTGACCCATGCAAACACCTTCTGTAGGGGGACGATCCAAAAATCGCTGGAGACCCTGCATGAATCTCATGATATGAACCAATGATGGAGATTGTAGGATATGTTGAGATATTTTCTTCTCACACTTACTATAATACTTTCTGAAAAGATTCACTCTGATATTGACCAATGCAAACACCTTCCGTAGGGAGGATGATAATTCTCATTCATCATGATTATTTGGCATTCAAACTTAGTTATGCTTATGGTTTTATTCATATTATTTGATAAAAGGCAAGAAAAGAGTTGAAGTTAATTAAATTATGGTTGGAAGAAGTAAGTTAAGAAAAGAGAACAAAAGAAGAAGAAAAGCCAAACTTACTTAATACTTTGGTGCAGGTTTTTGCAGAATGCAATTGAATTGCAATTGCATTGCAATTTCGACAGATTTGGAAATTAATACTTTAGGTTATTTTTTGAACATGAGCTTCCCGTATGTCAACCACACACTGTTCAAGATTACACTAATAACCTTGGATTCTTCATATAATGAATAATATTATATTACAAATAAAATAATCAAAATTATTATTAATTATTAAATAAATAATTAAGTACGAGGCTTTAGAGCATAAATCCCAACAATTATGATCATGCTTAGTGAAATTAAATAGAATTTGACTAATTCAACTCCTAGGTCAGTTCCCTGTTAGAGGTGTTCCTTTTTGGTCAGCTTAAATACCCTAGTCTAGACAAAACTTTCTGATAAGCCTTAGAATTAAGCCTTATTTAACGTTCAATTACTTAAAATATTCTTGTTTTGTCTTAAGACCAATTGAAAATAGTTGGAAGATTGCTTCAATTTAAGAAAGAAATGAATATGATGGCATTTGGAATAGAGTTCTAAATAAATTGATCTTGTTTGCAGGAATTATGGAAATTGTAAAATCAAATTACAAAATCAGATTCTGCAATTCTGGACAGCATTGAATGGCAAGGACTCTTGAAAAATTTGGCATAAGCAAAGAAACCCATATATGGAAAACTAAATTACCGCACGAATTGGGAGAATTGGAGCGCGAAATTTGGGCAATCTTCAACCCTAATGAAAGCCTATAAATGGGGAAGAAGAGGAGGAGCTAAGTATTGGATTTTTGGAGGCGATTTCAGAAGTCAATTTTGTGGGTTTTTGAAGAAAAAAAAGTGGAAAATCGAAGCTTTGTTTTTCTGGAATTTTTTTTATCATTCTGTTTTAACCAAAAAATTACAATTATGTTTGTTTTTCTTCAAATTTCTATTTGTATTATGGAGAATTGCTTGAAGTACAATCTCTACTCTCCATTCGACTCACTCTTGTATTAAGTTAAGTTTTGATTTAGTTTTTGATTCGTGGGTTTTATTCACGATTAATACTCTATTTTTCTGGAATTTTCTGCATCGTTTTATGCCCAGATTTCAGCTAGTTTTCTACATGTTCCTTCTCAATTTTCTAATCCGATTCAAGGCAAGCTTGGAGTGTTAAGACTAATCAATTCCTAGAAATAGAGAAAGGATGAAGTCGATTGGAATAGAGGAGGAACTCGGTTATGTTCTAAGAGTCATTTTTGTCGATTAATTTCTGTTTTGCACAAGAAGATTTCAATTATGTACTTGTTAATTGCAACGGAGTTTGATTTTGTTGTTCTGTCAATTGGGTACTGTCACTCCCAATTTGTTTTCTTCATAAAGTTAATATTTTGAGTGGAAATTAATAGCAATGTGCCTTTTATTTCCTATTCATAGTGAGAAATTTTGGAGGTGTTGTTTAGAATTGTGTTAACTGTTTTGCCAAGATTTTTATTAACTCATTTAGTTTTAGTTATTAGTAGCAATTTTACTCAATTTTCTTTAATATGATGTTTCTTTCAAAAATTAGTTGTAGTATTTTTATCTTTACTATGAGCTAAAACTTCTTAAGGGGGGGGGGGGGGGGTTCAAGAATGTGAATTCCCTAAGAAGTAATTATAGCCTAAATTTCAATAAAAACTAAGCCTACATCTCAATTGTTTGCTTGTTTTGAACAATTTTCCATTGAGATCCTAGATTGATCGACTAGGGTAGCAACTCAAGTTAGATCTAATACTCACGGGGTTAATGATAAACGGATTTCACACAAGTGATGGAGAAAAGAGCATAGACATAAGTCATTCCTTACCCTAGACATAGGGGTTAAGGACTCCAAAACCCATAAAATTGTTGAGCCGAATGATCTAAGATAGAGGGACTATAGACATATAGGTTTCTCACTTAGCCTTCTAAAAACCTAAATTCAAGGTGAATAGGAGAAGCAATTTTGGTTTACAATTGAGTGTGGAGTAGGTTGGAATTGTAATTTTGGCTTGCAATTACAACTTAGGGCAATGACAGTCTTGAGCCCCATTTTTATCCAAATTTCCTTTGAATTTTCATTCACTAAGTTTATCCAGTTTGTTTTCAATTATTGCCAATTCTAGATTCTGCAATTCAAATATGCAATTTTTCTTATTTCGATTGTTGTCATTTATAGATTCTAAAATTTTTCTTTTTACCAACACACCAACCCAACATTATTTTTGCAATTTAGTTTTCAAAGTTGCAATTTTCCTTATACTTTGCTTTACAATATTTTTGTTACTCCATTCCCTTGGGATTCGATACTTGGTACTCATATACCATTTTATATTACTTTGATCGCGTGCACTTGCGTGTAACACTGATCACCTTCCATAGACAAAGTTCCCTTATAGTCAATTTTTGTTTCATATTCATTATGTTTAATTAACTATTAATTACTAGATTAATGAACCTAAGTGAATTCAAACAATGTTTTTATTCCTATTAAAATTAATTCACTTCATGGATAATCTTGAAATTCTACCATTTTAAATTCTTTAAAACAAAATTAAAAGATTATTCTAAAGCCCGGATCCATTAGAAACAAATAAAGATTAAATTAAATTCAAAATTTAAACTATTTTGAATTAGAAATATCTTTATTTTAAGAAAACACTAATCCTATTAGGAAAGATCTTAATCCTATTAAAAAAACATGCATTCCAATCATAGTATAAAATTTCGGTCGACATGTCGAAATTTCGACCGAAATTTCGACATGTCGACTGATTCGACATGCCGTACAGGGGGGGATGTCGTTTCCCCCCCAATTTCGCCGACATGTCGGCGAAATTTCGTTTTTTTTTTTTTTTTTTTTTTTTTTTTTTTTTTTTTAATGTAAGATGGTCAAATTTGCATTTTGATTACTAAATTACTTTTTTGTTTTTCATGTATTATTTTTTTTTATAAACAATAAACAATGAAACAAATTAATATTCAAATTTAAAAAGGGAAAAAATTATCTACATTCTCCACTTACACACTCCATCCATATGAAAATCAAGGACCATCGACTGATGAGATGTATCCACGAATAGGGTCTATATGTTGGCCGTACGAGTCATATCGTTTTCATGTAAGCAACTATGTTCAACATTTTCAATATAGGATGACTTGGGAGCAATATTGTAATTTTTATCCGAATTATCAAGATTCTGGATTAGATGCTCCAAGATCATCTTTTTGGTATTAGACATGTACATTTTATATTAAATAATTTACTCTAATTACAAATATTTAATATTATTTTATGTAGTCAATTAGGATTTATGAATGGTTAATTATACTTAGTTTGATTAAATCATCATAATTAAAGTCTCATTGAATATAAATATTACATATAATTTACATATATTATATGATGTTAAAATAAATCAATATGTTATAATTAAGCCATAATTAAAGTTTCATGATATACTCAAATAATTTTAATCAATATCTATATTTTTTTTCTCAAATTCCTGCTCGCATCGACAATTCAAATATTCAATTGATATTTATATCTAAATATTATCTTTGTTTTTAGATGTAATGCATAGAAATGGTCAATTATAGTCTAATTAAGCCACAATCAAAGTTTCATTGGCTAATTCAAACAATTTCTATCAATTTCCACGATTTTCCGTAAATTCCCCCGAAATTTCCATCGACATTTCCATTTCCATCGACATTTCCATAAAATTTGGACCTCGATATTTCCATCGACATCGACATTTCGAACCTTGATTCCAATTAAGAAAGCAAATATCCTAATTCAATTTTCTAATCAATTTTCAAGTATAACAATTAAATTTAAAGACATGGAAAATATAAACTTATTAGGAAAACATCTTAATTCTATTAGTAAACAACCTAATCAAATTTTCTAAATATAGCAATTATATTAAAAAAGTAATTAAGATGCATGATCATGCTTAACCTATGGTGGGATTTTAATCTAAATGGCATACTTTATGCAACAATCATACAATTTAAAACATACATCAACATGTATAATTAAATTAAAATTAGAAAAATTGACCGACATATTTGGAATATCCTAGAAATTAAAGACTAAATTCAAAATTACACAATTTGAATTTCCAAGACATATCTTGGTCTTCGATTTCTTTTCTTGCTTGAACTATCTCAATTTAGGTTGTAAAAAACCTAAATTTATTCCACATCACCTTTCGCCATTGACTTAAAAGGTTTTATGATGAAGCATTTACAACTATCAATCTAGCTTGAAGACAAAAATATGTCGCTGGCAAAATTTGAGGATCCATTGTCGACTTACAATGGACTAAAAACTTTCAAGCATCTAATTTTACTGTTGTTCCAATTTTGAATGGGCTTGGGTTTGTGATTAACTTATTGTGAAACACTCACAATGTTACTGCAACTTGAAATTTCAACCTCCACCCAATTTGATTTGTGGATTTCAACATTGGTCAGTTGCACAACTCTCACAATGATGACAAAAGGTGTCGTCAACTTCAAATTATGAGTCAAGGTTGTTGCAAGAGGAATTCAACAATCTCACAGTCTGTTAATTCTTCACTTGCCGCCGACAAGTTGAAAAATAGAGCAGTTGGTGTATTGCTTCAGTTCAGTCGACGATTTGCTTGTGCCAACAAGATTTTTTTTGTATACAAAGATAAAAAAAATACAATAATCCTAGAACTCATGGGTTTTACATTTGATCTAATCAAAATGGTAAATCTAATGCTACAAATATGCCTAAATAATCAATTTTCAAACAACATATATCACATATATGAAATTAAAATACCCACCATACAAAATTTTAATTTCTAAATAAAAATTCAAAGGCAGGTCTGATACCAATCGTACGGAAGCATTAGATCATCTTTGAATTTACTTAGAATTAAATAAAAACTATGGTTAAGCAAACATACCTTTAGTTTAATATGGAGATACTTTAGGCATGTCTTTATCTCCTCCACAAAGTCTTCCTGGCTATGACTCGAACACAGAACCTAAGCTTGTGGGAGCCTCTTGAAAGAAAATTCACAAAGGATTAAAGAAAAAGAGGTCTGGAGAGAATTCTCTAATTTTCTATTGAGGAGATGTGTGTTATGTCTAATGACTCAACCCAAGGGTCCTATTTATAGAGACCAAGAGCAAATCTTTGCCATAATTAAATTATTATATTTTAATATCTAATATATTAAAATATATATTACACTTATTTGAATCTCATTCAAATCTCCTACGATATTTATTTATTTAAATCTTATTCAAATTTTATAAATATCTTTTATTTAATGTATTATTTTAATATTTAATGAATCAAATACAATAAATATATTTGCCTCGTTTATATTTAATATGTCTAATATATTAAATATTAATTTGAACATTTCAAAATTTTCTTTCAACTAAATTGATCTTTTAGTGTTATTATGAGCTAGCAAGGGAACCTTATGGATCTACAGATTACAAGCTCCAATGATATAAAATTAATTAATTAATCAATTTTCATTCATTTTAGATCACTCCACTATAGACCTAAACTTGCACTTTTATGCACTGTAGGACAAGTTGTGTCTATGGATATAACCATTGCGCAAGTCGATCCTTCACGAATTGTTTGTAATTACAGTTGGGTCAAAAGTTCGTTTTACCCCTGTAATTACATCTTGCACCTTAAGTACCACTGATCCTCTAATGAGAAATTTGTTTATGATCTAACCATAAACTAAGACCTTCTCAGGCCAGTGAGAGGGTGGGGCCCCATTGTTCAAGTCCTAAAATCAGCACTTAAGGGAACTACTCATCTACTTATCATATAAAGGAAGAAGTGAATTCCATCTTGTGAGATTATGTTTCCAGCTCCCTATTTGGTCAAGTCCTCAAAATGGTAGGCATATTAAATCAGCTACAAAAACCACTCTCACCCAGCAAATCAAAGGACAAGCCCTCACAGACAGGAGTTCATAACTCACTTAGGATTAAGATTGAGTCGCATATGATCATCCTGATGAAATATTAATCTTCTCAATTAACAGATTTATAAAGAGAGATTAAATATTTTGTGGTCCATTTTTACACAAACCCATTGTACAAGATACCCCCACTCACATGTCTCCACATGAATGATTTGGATCAAATCATTCGTAACTATTATAAAGTGGGTCGTACAATAAAGTTACCAGGATAAAGGCACTCAACCTTATCTATATACTATGACTCTTTAGGTTATGTCTTGAACATGATCCTCTCGTATGTCAACCACATACTGTTCAAGATTACACTAATAACCTTGGATTTTTCATATAATGGATAATATTATATTGTTAGTAAAATAATGATTAATTATTAAATAAATATTAATTACGAGGCTTTGGGCATAAATCCAAACAATCTCCCACTTGCACTAAAGCCGGCCAGACATGTATCCTAGGGCATACTCTATACCCAACATGTTATCCCATTTGCCCTAGCAAAGATGAGACATGTCTCGTAATCTTAGACATTCTAGGTGACCCCCAAGCACTTTATCTTGGAGAGTCTTTTTATATAGATCCAAACGACTGCCATTAAAAGCTATCTTAGTCACTATCATGATGTTTTCTCTCTCTTGATATGATTCCTTATACGTTGGTGTTTTCTAATTTCCTTAATATTAGTCTTTGTACCATTATTATCATAATAAATAGTATAGACTAAATCATATATGACACACATTTCAGATCTTCAAGGAACTATTTGAGTCATACAAGTCATTTTGTTGCTTTACAAGTAAGACAATTTAACTTGTATACCATATTCCACCACCTAGGGTAAAAATCATCTTAACATAGATTTCCTAAATCTTTGTAAGAACTAGTGTATCTTGTAAAAATCAAATCTTTTACTCCATACACGAAAATTTCTCATTATCCATAGATAATTTGAGAAAGTTTTTAATTTTCTACTCAATGATCATACAATTCGTTTAACTGATATATGCTAACCAACTGTATATTAATTGTTAAGTCTCATTTATGCATTAATTATCTCTTACTTTGAGTAGATAATTAATCATATGCTCTCAACATTTGAGTTTGCCTTCGAATACTTTTCCTTAGACATAAATATCAAATATTTGACAACAATTTTGTCAATATAAGATGTTTGAGACAAAGTTAACATTTTGTCTTTAAAATCTTCATTTTGGACATATAAAATATACCGAGTCATTCCAAATCACTCATTTGGAATTGGTTAGTTAGTCAACTTTTTATGTTAAATAGAAATCTTACCTCATTCATAATGAATAAAATATCATCAACATAAAACATGAGAACAAATCCACTAAGCAATTAGTATTTTTCTTGTCTATACAAGTTTTATTAATATTTATCCAAAGTTTTGTTTTGATACTTTTATCAAATTTTATATTCATAGATCTAATTGTAAAATTCATTTCATAAATGAACCTTTACTATTTTGCAAACCTTTTGCTTTTGATCTTTGAAAATAAACCTCTTTAATTGATTTGTGTAGATGAATTATCTAAGAATTTTTTCATAAAAGAATTCTAAACATTCATTTTTCATATCCCATATGCAACAATGAATTAAATAATGCTTACAGACTTCAATATGGCAACAAGTGGGAAAGTTTACTCTCAATCTACTTTCTCCTATTAGGTTTAACCCTTTGCCATTAGTCTCACTTTGAGGGCAATAAGCCTTCAACTTTGTCATATAATATGATAATTTGGCCTTCAATTAAGTCCTTGTAAAGGCTGAATCATCTCATAACTCTCCCACTACGATGAAGCTTATCCAATTCATGACTAGGATCCATTTGACTTTCAAATGTAATTAAATTGTTAACAACTATTGTTAACTATTTAGTGGCTTCACTTGGAACCAATTTATTAACACTATCTCACCTTATTAAAGGTTTGTAGTATTTTATTTGACATTCCTTATAAAAATGATATTTAACATACAAATACCTTATTCGTTTTAGGACTAGATAAAAGACCATTTTGTACTCCTTAGGGGTGGCCTACACTTAAGTTTATCTTTAAACATATACAAGCTTTTTAGGCTTGTTTCAGCATGTGAGCTTAACATTCTCAAATGGTAAAGTGTTGTAAACCAACTTTACTACTCTTTTATAATCTTAAAATTGTCTCGTAGACACTTTTGGAGGGAATCATGCTCACCATGCAATCTCTATTGCATTTCCTAACTAGAGTTTGATAATGGTGTGTAACCCATTACTGATGTTACCATGTCTAACAAAGTCCCGTTTCTCTCATTGCAGCACAATTTTACACAATTGTACTTGGTATCAAGATAATTAGGATAAAAACCTATTTTCTATCAGTTAATCTTAGTATGTGAGGTTCTTGTACTTTATATTATGATATGATCATGATATCTTGATAGATTTACCTAATTAATTTTAAACTTTAATCTTAATTTTCTTGAACTTTTCAAAAAAATTTAGACTTATGCTATATTACGTAAATATACTTGTATCTTGAATGATAATCAACTAGAGTGATGAAATATTCATGACTTTATTTGGCATTTACATTCACCAGACCACTTTGGTCAGAATGTGTAAGCCCAAAGTATTATTTGGCCTTGTAGCCTTATGCAATAAAGGCTCAATGCTTATCTTGCTTGAAAGGCAAAATCTATAGACATGTAAAGTAATTAACTCTAACTTTTAGAGAATTACCTCTTACTAGTCTTCATTCTATTCAAGTTGATGTTATCAACCTTAATTGCCAAAGTCAAGTATCTTTTAGGAGAAAACAATGTCTTTCCATTCTGGATTCTATAATCCTGAATATCTCAGTATTTTGTAGTATGATATATGTCAACATTTTAACATATACAATTTTTTTTTTAATTTCAACTGAATGTATTTTCAAACAATTGTGAAATATAAAAATAATTCATACTATATGAACCTTTTAGTAATAAGTTTGAGAAATTGAATCTCTTGTGGTAATAAAACACCATATTCAGCATTAATTAACAATTATTACTTAATGACATCTTAATGTCTCCCACTACGCTAACTGAGATGGACTTCCTGGTACCAGTCTATAGAAATTATTCTACATGTTAAGTATTTTTCAAGAATTACATATTAAATGTAATAAAGAATAAATTTTGATAGTGTATTTTGTATCAACTATCTAGGTGGAGTTGTTTATTCTCCACCAAAAATCTAGTAAATCAAATTTACTTTCATCTACATCATTCTTCCCATAGAGACATATAAAAAATTCCTCTCATTATGACTATTTTGGCTAATTTAGGAACTATTTCCTTTTATATAGCTTTAGTCATTTGGTTTCTTTTTTTAGATTTTTGTAATACTTAATCTCGAGATCGTTAGACAATTTTCTAAATTTAGCTTATGTTGACTTCAACATCTCATATGTTGTTGTCATTTTCTTTATCTTCTAAGCTTGACATCTAACATGTCAACTAGAAGATACATACAAACTATCTCATTTACTTTTGATTCATTAATCATGTGATTCACGAACAATTCGATTAGCATTGACAACCGGTTTTGAAAATATTTTTCAATAAAAACAAATAAATATTTTACACTGCCATTATAGTGTTAATGTTACTATTCCAAGTAATAAAAATTTTCAATTTTGATTTATCAGTAATAAATTAAAAAATATGAGAGAAACTAACATAATATTGAAATATATAAAATATATAATTTAATAACATGCAAACAATTATCCATTCAATTTTAGCATAGAAATCAAACAATTTGAAAAATGAACCCTGTAAATTATTTCTAATGCTATGGTATTTTAGTAAATTAGAACAAGTGCTGCCGTAGGGTAGGTCAAGTGTTCCTTCACTAAACTGAGACAATCTCAACCAAGTATTATACGAGAATAACTGTTATTCCTATAATATTTAGTTACCATTAGTTTGGTCAAGAACATTATTAATAACCTTAATAAACTCTTTGTAAGTGTGACCCATCATTTTAGATCCCATAGTTTTATCCCAACAAGTGCCGCAGTAGGGTAGATAAAGTATTGGAAACAAAACTACAATCTTATCATTCTAAGGAGTTCACCCTGATATTGACCCATGCAAATACCTTCCGTAGGGGGATTGTCCAAAAGCCGCCGCGAGGCCCTGAATGAATCTTATGATGTGAACCAATGATGGAGACCGTAGGATATGTTGACACGTTTCCTTCT
Organism: Trichosanthes truncata; assembly: GCA_033996785.1. Classification (NCBI taxonomy): domain Eukaryota; kingdom Viridiplantae; phylum Streptophyta; class Magnoliopsida; order Cucurbitales; family Cucurbitaceae; genus Trichosanthes; species Trichosanthes truncata. Next base: position 24,931,117 of record JAWPNB010000004.1, on the reverse strand, counting down.
CCCACTTACTATTTTGAAATAGAGTTTTCTCTTACTTAGACAAATTAGGCTAATCTAATTTATCTAAGTTCCTCAATCTACCTTTCATAACCCTTATGTTGTTAGATTGATTTTAATGTGAATTACCAAGTTTTTAAACTATTAAAAAAAAAAAAACTAATCACATGCTTAATGAAATTAAATAAAATTTGACTAATTCAACTCCCAGGTCAGTTCCCAGTTAGAGGTGTTCCCTTTCGGTCAGCTTAAATACCCCAGTCTAGACAGAACCTTCCATAGACAGAGTTCCCTTATAGTCAATTTTTATTTCAAATTCATCAATCTTTAATTAACTATTAATTAATAAATTAATGAACCCAAGTGAATTATTAAGCCTTGTTTTTAGTCCTATTAAAAAACCAATTCACTTATTGGATAGTCTTAAAATTCTATCATTTTAAACTCTTTAAAACAAATTAAAAGATCATCTTGGATATTTTATTCTAATCCTATTAGAAAAAAATAAAAGATAAATTAAATTCAAAACTTAAACTATTTTATCTTTGAATTAAATTATCTTTATTTATGGAAGACCTAATCTTATTAGGAAATTAAAATATCAAATCTTATTTTGAAATTAAAAGATCTAATCTTATTTTGAAAGAATCTAATCTTATTAGGAAACAAATAAAGATAAATTAAATTCAAATTTTAAACTATTTAAAGCATGAATCAAAATATCTTTATTTTAAGGAAATCCTAATCTCATTAGGAAATATCATAATGCTATTAGGAAAACATGGATTTCATTTATGAAAGGAAATATCCTAATTTAATTTTCTAAATATAACAATTATATTTAAAAAATATGGAAAATATAAACTTATTAGGAAAACATCTTAATTCTATTAGGAAACATCCTAATCAAAATTTTCAAATATAACAATTATATTAAAAATAATTAAGATGCATGATCATGCTTAACCTATGGTGAAATTTTAATCTAAATGACATACTTTATACGGCAATCAAATACTTTAAAGCATACATCATTTTCCTAATCAAAATTTTCAAATATAACAATTATATTAAAAATAATTAAGATGCATGATCATGCTTAACCTATGGTGAGATTTTAATCTAAATGACATACTTTATATGGCAATCAAATACTTTAAAGCATACATCACATGCATAACTAATCACATGCTTAGTGAAAGTAAATAAAATTTGACTAATTCAACTCCCCGACCAATTCCTAGTTAGAGGTGTTCCGTTTCGGTCAGCTTAAATATCCTAATCTAGATAAAACCTTCCATAGACAGAGTTCCTTATAGTCAATTTTTATTTCAAATTCATCAATCTTTAATTAACTATTAATTATTAGATTAATGAATCCAAGTGAATTATTAAGCCTTGTTTTTAGTCCTATTAAAAAACTAATTCACTTATTGGATAGTCTTAAAATTCTATTATTTTAAACTCTTTAAAACAAATTAAAAGATCATCCTGAATATTTTATTCTAATCCTATTAGAAAAAGATAAAAGATAAATTAAATTCAAAACTTAAACTATTTTATCTTTGAATTAAATTATCTTTATTTATGGAAAACCTAATCTTATTTAGAAATTAAAATATATAATCTTATTTTAAAATTAGAATATCTAATCTTATTTCGAAAGAATCTAATTTTATTAGGAAACAAATAAAGATAAATTAAATTCAAATTTTAAACTATTTAAAGCATGAATCAAAATATCTTTATTTTAAGGAAATCCTAATCTCATTAGGAAATATCATAATCCTATTAGGAAAACATGGATTTCATTTATGAAAGGAAATATCCTAATTTAATTTTTCAAATATAACAATTATATTCAAAAGATATGGAAAATATAAACTTATTAGGAAAACATCTTAATTCTATTAGGAAATATCCTAATCAAAATTTTCAAATATAACAATTATATTAAAAAATAATTAAGATGCATGATCATGCTTAACCTATGGTGAAATTTTAATCTAAATGACATACTTTATATGGAAATCAAATACTTTAAAGCATACATCACATGCATAATTAAATTAAAAAAATAACAAAATTGACCGGCATATCCTAGGAAATTGAAGACAATTTAAATTAAAATAATTTAAATCTACACAGGTGTTGAACCTAGGACTTGGAGTTTAATAACAGGCATTCCATCAACAAAGAATCAAACCCATGTTTTATGATGCTAAAACGCTTAATAATAAGATAAAGCTCCAGCCGAATATGTTTGACTTTGATTTTCCCTTTTTTTTTCCTGTGCACCTTTTCGTCGTCGGCTTCTTTAGTGCAGGTGGTCAAAATTTACAGTAATCATAGTCATTCAAGTAAAATACATGAAATTCTTACCCTCATGGATTTTACAAGGATTTAATCAAAGCACTAAATCTAATGCCAAATAGCCTAAACATTCAATTTGCAAACCACATATATCACATATATGAAATTAAATGTAACGACCCAACTTTTTCAAATTATACTACATAGGGACGTTACCACTTGTGTGCTAAAGACATTTGCGAAACTTAAAAAAAAACACACACACACATATGTAACGAAACTTTATACTAAAGCATATGAAATTCTTTTAATCGGGATCCCTTTTAAAAATCTTTACAAAACATAAAATAAAATTAAACGTTAAATCAATTGAAATAGTTTTATAACATATCCTCTACTAACAAAACATTTTAGGCAAAAACAATATAAATGCAGAAATCTCATCTAAATCACCCATGGCCATTTTTAGCAAACTGTTATGTCAATCGCCTATGAAGTTCTTACCTTTATCTGAAAAAAAAATATTTTTGAAAAGGATGAGTATTTTAAATACCCAGTAAGTGACCTCACTACCGGGTTCGGGATATGCAAACACATATAGTATGATTTAAAAACTTTTCCTCTAGTGGGACCTAAAACCTTTTCATAGTGGAAATGTTTCCCTTTAACTTTTCTCTTCGGTTTAATGTGGACAGTTAACCCAACCTAAACTTGCATTTTCATTTAACATTTTCAGGTTCCTTTTCATTTAACATTTTCAGGTTCCTTTCCCATTAACCTTTTCAGGTTCATTTTCATTTAGATGTACATCTATAAATTTTAGGAGGGCAATTGCCCTAGCCTTCGTAAGCATTTTGTCATGAAAACACACATATATGCATGAGGTCCCAACATTTTCAATTCTCATTCAGTGATGCAACATAGAGCAATGTTCTCACATAATTCATCATAAATCATAATTCATGCATCACTTTCATAAAACATTTGGCAATCATACATGTAAAATTCATTTTCATATAAAACATAGTATTTTAAAATTCAATTCCTGACTTGCTTTGAGCAGTCCGGCGTAAAGTCACTTGTGGCTTCGAGTCTAAACCAAAAGATTTATCAATTTCCTTTAAAAGATCCTTCGTCTGACCTATAACAATCCCAATAAATAAATGCTTGAAATTTATCACATTTGAACTTTAACCTTCGAAAGCAACTTTAGACTTTAGTTTTAATGGCTTAACTTGAAGGTCTTTGGATTGACCTAAATAAACATCCAAGATAATAACTTAACCATACTAAACCTGGAACTTAATTTAAAGACTATAAATAAGCTCAACTCTAAAATTAGTAAGGGCTTCCAACTAGTTCTTACTCAATGTCATCCTTAAAGCTTGTTTGATCAGTCTAAAATTTGTCCAAAACTCCAATCCAACTTACAATAAATTAACATCCAATACACAACCCATAAAAATCTAAGTTTCCAAAGCAACTTGCATCAACCTTAATTGATAACTCAACTTACCCAAAACTTAGAGAAAAGAGGAAAGATGTGCAAATTAAAACTAAAAGTTCAGGCTCGCTTAGGTCCAATATCACAAAAATCAAGCTCCCTAATAAAATACCCATTAGAGAACACTAATAGTGCTTGAAATTGCAGGGCATTACATTAAAATACCCACCATACAAAACCTTAATTCTAAATAAAATTCAAAGACCGCTCTGATACCAATTGAAGGGAATAATCAAGTTAAACCGAATCGACTTTGATTTTATTTTAGAATTAAACAATAAAAATTAAGGTTAAGCAAAACATACCTTGAAAATAATATGAAGATATTTCTGACGGGTCTTTATCTCCTCCAAAAAGTCTTCCTGGCTATGACTCGAACACAGGACCAAGGTTTGTGGGAGCCTCTTGAAAGAAAATCCACAAGGGATTGGAGAGAAAGTGGTCTAGAGAGACTTCTCTAATTCTCTATTGAGGAGATCTGTTTTATATCTAATGGCTCAACCCAAGGGTCCTATTTATAGAGACCAATGACAAATCTTTGCCATAATTAAAATATTATATTTTAATATCTAATATATTAAAAGTTAAAATACCATTTTGGTTATTGTACTTTGAGCTTTGTTCCATTTTGGTCCCTGTACTTTCCAATGCCAAATTTTAGTTCCTATACTTTCAATAAAGCTTAAAATTGGTCCCTACTATTAGTTTATGGTTAATTTTTCTTAAAAAAGGTTAGTCTCTATTAGTTTTTCCTCTATAAATTTTAGAAGTATGTTCATATGGTGTCTTTTCTTGTATTAAAATTATTATTATTATTTAGCAAATTTTGATAAAAATTAACTTCAAACTTGTCATAGGGACCAATTTTAAGCTTTATTGGAAGTACATGGACTAAAATTAGACATTTGAAAGTACAAGGACCAAAATGGAACACAGCCCAAAGTACATAGACCAAAATGGTATTTTAACCTATATTAAAATATATCTTATACTTATTTGAATCTCATTCAAATCTCTTACGATGTTTTTTTATTTGAATCTTATTCCAATTTTATAAATATATTTTCTTTAATGTATCTAATATACATTAATTATTTTAATATTTAATGTATCAAATACAATAAATATATTTTTCTATTTTATATATAATATATTAAATATTAATTTGAACACTTCAAATTAAATATTAATTTGAACATTTCAAATTTTTCTTTCAACTAAATTTATTTTTTAGTGTTACTATGAGCTAGCAAAGGGACCTTTGGACCTACAGATTATAACCTCCAATGATACAAAATCAATTCATTAAACTCTTTAATTAATTAATTTTCATTCATTAACTATAGGCCACTCCACTATCGACCTAGAGTTGCATTCTTATGCACTGTAGGACAAGTTGTGTCCATAGATATAATCACTACATGCAAGTCGATCCTTCACTAGTTGTTCGTAATTACAGTCGGGTCAAAAGTCTATTTTACCCCTAATTACATCTTGCACCTTAAGTATCATTGATCCTCTAATGAAGAATTTGTTTATGATCCAACCACAAACTAAGTCCCTCTCGGGCCAGTGAGAGGGTGGAGTCCCATTGTTCAAGTCCCGAAATCAGCACTTTAGGGAACTACTCATCTACTTACTCTATATGGGAAGGAGTGAATTCCATCTTGTGAGATTATGTTCTCAGCTCCCTATTTGGTCAAGTCCCCAAAATGGTAGGCATATTGAATTGACTACAAAAGCCACTCTCACCCAGGCAAATCAAAAGACAAGACCTCACAGGTAGGAGTTCATAACTTACTCAGGATTAAGATCGAGTCGCATATGATCATCCTGATGAAATATTAATCTTCTCAATTAACGGATTTATAAAGAGAGATTAAATATTTTCCAGTCTTACACAAACTCACTGTATAAGATACCCCCACTCACATGTCTCCACATGAACGATTTGAATCAAATCATTTGTAACTATTACAAAGTGAGCCGTATCAATAGTGTTACCAAGATAAGACACCCAACCTTATCCATATACTATGACCCTTTAGGTTATTTCTTGTACATGATCCTCCTGTATGTCAGCCACATGCTGTTCAAGATTACACTAATAACCTTGGATTTTTCATATAATGAATAATATTATATTACAAATAAAATAATGAAAATAATTATTAATTATTAAATAAACAATTCATTACGAGGCTTTAGGGCATAAATCCCAACAAAGTGCACTAGCCTAACGGGCTTTTGTTCATTCACAACACTCTTGGAACATCTAGGGTAACCCACCATGCCAATCCACCCAACGGGTCAAAAACTACACCCACAACCCGACCCAAGGTTCACAAGCACAACCTGAGATATGAACTCAACGTCAAATAGGTTTAGGTAGACATAGTTCTAGTATAAGTTCAAATGAATCCTACATCACCTATGCCTCGTACATATTCAAGGAAACACAATTCACCGACATTCAAGAAAACTTGCTTCTCATATCTTCAAGATAAGTATGCCCCACATATATTCTTCACATACAAGATCTTAACAAATAAGTTCGAATGGCTACTTATCTTCTAGGCCAACTCAAGCTTCACCTAACGAAATTAAATTAACATAAGATGCTAGGCCTTGATTCTTTAAAGTTAGAGACTTACCCTAGGGAATGAGGGACATCAACTCAAGCAATCACAAGCACCAACACCGATTTCTAACTTTGTACAAAGGCCTCCAACTACACAGCAGCAACTTAAAGAAGTAGAAATCAATTCCCTATAACTCGCTTCGCCCAAAAGGTCAATTTACAAGGGTTCCAACCTTTAAAACTTACCAATCACAGTAACTATAGCATAGGTTTAATGCTTAGCACGACCCAAATTTGTTAATTCAGCCTCCAACTGTGATGGGTAACTTGAAGTGAATTCGAAAAGCCATGGGTCAACTCAAAACTGTTGTGATTTATGCCCTAAAGCCTCGTAATTAATAATTTATTTAATAATTAATAATAATTTTAATAATTTTATTTATAATATAATATTATCCATTATATGAAAAGTCCAAGGTTATTAGTGTAATCTTGAACAATATGTAGTTGACATATAAGAGGATCATGTTCAAGAAATAATCTAAAGGGTCATAGTATATGGATAAGGTTGGGTGCCTTATCTTGGTAACACTATTGATACGACCCACTTTGTAATAGTTACAAATGGTTTGATCCAAATCATTCATGTGGAGACATGTGAGTGTGGGTATTTTATACAATGAGTTTGTATAAGACTGGACCACGGAATATTTCATCTCTCTTTATAAATCTGTTAATTGAGAAGATTAATATTTCATCAGGATGATCATATGTGACTCGATCTTAATCCTGAGTGAGTTATGAACTCCTGCCTGTGAGGGCTTGTCCTTTGATTTGTATGGGTGAGAGTGGCTTTTATAGCCAATTCAATATGCCTACCATTTTGGAAACTTGACCAAATAGGGAGCTGGGAACATAATCTCATAAGATGAAATTCACTCCTACCCATATAGGGTAAGTAGATGAGTAGTTCCCTTAAGTGCTGATTTCGAGACTTGAACAATAGGGCCCCACCCTCTCACTGGCCCAAGAGAGACTTAGTTTATAATTAGATTATAAACAGATTGTTCATTAGAGGATCAGTGGTACTTAAGGTGCAAGATGTAATTATAGTGGTAAAACGGACTTTTGACCCAGCTGTAATTACGAACAACTCGTGAAGGATCGACTTGCATGTAATGATTATATCTATGGACACAACTTGTCCTACAGTGCATAAGAGTGCAACTCTAGGTCTATAGTGGAGTGACCTATAGTTAATGAATGAAAATTAATTAATTAAAGAGTTTAATTAATTAATTTTGTATCATTGGAGCTTATAATCTGTAGGTCCATAAGGTCCCCTTGCTAGTTCATAGTAACACTAAAAAGATCAATTTAGTTGAAAGAAAAATTTGAAATGTTTAAATTAATATTTAATTTGAAGTGTTCAAATTAATATTTAATATATTATATATAGGGCAAAATACACTTTTGGTCCCTCAAGTTTGAGGTTGATGTCTATTTGGTCCCTGAAGTTTTAAAAGATACATTTTAGTCCCTGAGGTATGAGAAATGATTCTAAATGGTCCCTGAAGTTAATTTGACTGTTAGTTGACTAACGGAAAATGATGTGGCAATTTGATGTGGCAAATTTTGAATGATGTGGAAAACCATCTCCAATTCTCTCTCTCTCCTCTCCTCTCTCCGAACATCCCATCTCTCTCTCTCTCTTTCGTCTGTAGTGGGGGCTTTCGGCGAGTTGGCAAGCGCGGACAGGATGGGCTGATAGGCGTGGCTGCGCGGTTTGGTTGTTGGACTGCGCTCGGCGAGTTTGTGGTGAGCAGATCAGCTGTGTGCGGAGCTGGGAGGAGCTTGGTTGGTTTTCCTCCTTCATCGCCACCGCCACTGCCTCCTTGCCGATCTCTTTCACTTTCGCCACTGGCCCTAATATTTCGTTCCCACCGGCGCTAGGTTTTTTCTTTTCATTTTCTTCTTTCTCTTTTGATTCAGGGACGATTTTCGTGTTTTTAGCATCTTCTTGCTTTGATTCCTTCTGGTGCTTCTAAGATTTGACGACTGATTTTTCTGATTCATCGTCTCCCTATTCGGCTTTTTTCTGATCAGACGATGGCGATGGGGGAACCACCGTAGACGGTGACTTTTGATCTTATTCCTCTTCTTTTCTTGCTTCAATCTTAGTGGTTTTTCGACTCCATGGTGCCGTGGCCGCCGCACGTTATGGTGTGCCCATAGAGGTGGTGGTGGAGGAGGCGGTGGTGCAACAATTTTAGAGAGATTCTTTGGTATTTTTCTCTGAGTTTCTTTACTGAGCGGCTCGGTTCAAGAATGGAAGGCGGCAGTGCAGATAGTGCAGACGAAAGAGAAAGAGAAATATGGGATGTTCGGAGAGAGGAGAGGAGAGAGAGAAAATTGGAGATGGTTTTCCACATCATTCAAAATTTGCCACATCAATTGCCACGTCATTTTTCGGTAGTCAACTAACAGTCAAATTAACTTCAGGGACCATTTAGAATCATTTCTCAAACTTCACGGACTAAAATGTATATGACCCTTTTAGGGTTTTAGTTGACTCCTTTTTGGATTGGGTAAGAGATGACTGAATTGGGCTAGATTGGGATCACACGAATTGGGGGCACACTATGAGGCTAACCCAGCCTCAAGCCGAGGTCGGCCAGGGGACTTGGGCTTCGGCCCAAGTTTTCCCTCCTCCTTTTGTTTGGTGGCCCGATCTTCTCATGCACTGGTTCGTTTTAGCCTATGTTGGACTTTTTTGCCCTATTTGACCTTTGATTTCCCTTGTATTTTGTGCTTGTCCTTATGGTCCAATTTCACCCATAATATTAGCTCCCACTCCGTAGTTGGGATTCATGGTTTGATTTTATTATTATAGGCTAACTGCATGGAGCTAAATTTGGGAGTAATTTTCTCAATTTTGGCTGTCCCTTTCTTGAGACATTTTTATTTGGCCTTGTTGGGTTGTTTTCCCTTTGGCATGGTATTCTCCTCTAGAAAGATGAAAATCAATTTCTTGGGAGTTAATTTTAATGCTCCAAGGTGGTCTTTGGATTATCCTTAGGATTTCCCATCAAACCCCGTAGGGATGACTCTGGTCTTCCTGGGGTGTAAGATTCTCCTCTGGATTCATGAACATATCACTTTCATGCATAAAATTTTAAGGCTCCAAGGTGGTCCTTGGATTATCCCTAGGATTGCCCATCAGACCTCGAGGATGGCTTCGGTTTTCCTAAGGTGTAAGGTTCTCCTTTTAGGAGCTTATTCTTACCATCAAGTGGTATTTTCTATTGCTTTTTGCTCTTAAAAGCATTTTTCTGACAAATTGTAGCTTCAATCATGGTGAAAAAAGTAGAGAAAATGGCTTTGGCACACGTGGCACAAGGAGATTAGAGGGAAGAGTGTGCTGGGCATGTGCCAGGAGCGTGGCCGCATGCTCGTGGCCGCATGCGCGTGGCCAATGACGCTCAGCTAGCCAAGGTCGGTGTCAGCCAGCCGAGGCAAAGGCATCTTTTGATGCCTCTACTGCGGATGCCAAGCATAGTGTTGCAGTGTCTGGTGCACGCTGGCATGCCTACAGTGCGCAGACACTCCTTAGCCTCGACCACTCACTTTTTTTTTTGTTTTGAATTCAAATCTCCAACTTCTCCAATTTTCGCTTGTTTTTTCTCTATAAATAGAGAACTCCTCTTCCCATTTCTTCACACCATTTTTTAAACTCTTTTCTTTTATTTAAGGCAAGTGTTATTTCTTCTTCTCTTTCTCTAGAGTTATGTCCAATGAGTTTTATGCTACTTCTCCTTAATTTGATGAGTCTTCTTATGGTGATCAATCTTATAGTACTAGTTATTATGAGGCTCATTCATCTCCGAAAAATGTGGCCCATAGGTCTCTGTCGATTCTCAGGATTTATCATCCTTGGTGACCGAGGCTCATCTTGAGCCATTGCGATATAAGTATGATATTTCTTTTAATCTACAAATTAGTGTCCTTGGTCCTAATGATTGTCTGGATAATTTTCCTCCTAGAGAAATGGCTTTTTATACTGCATTATTTCGTTTTGGTGTTCGCCTTCCTTTGCCTTTTATTTTGCAAAATTTTCTTATGTTGGTTGGTTTAGCCCCTACTCAATTAGTCCTAAATGGTTCATCTTGTTGGTTGTTATATCCTTTGGATACTTTTGGCGATGGGTCTCCCTTAACTCCTTACACTTTTATGTCTCTTCACACTTTGAGTCGTAACCCTTCCTTTGGTCTATTATTTTACTATCTTAGTGCTTTGAATAGTAGACTAGTTGGTGGACCATCTTCGGTCGACATGGATGGTTCTTAGTGAGTGGGAATTGAAAGCCTGTGGGCCTGAAAATTTCACTTACGTGGTTCCAATGAGATTTGGAGAGTAGATGAGTGTCTTTCTATTCTCCTCTCTCGTTGGGAACCACTTCTTTGTTTACTTTAACTAATCATCTTCTTGTTTTCTTTTTCAGTTTCTTGAGAAATTAGTCGTTCCTCTGCTGCCCAAGCATTTGCTAGGGCTGTTATAAGACTTGAAGATATAGTGCGATCGAGCCTTTCACTTGTTTGCTAGAGTAACTTGATTTGAGTTGGGCTCGCTGCTCCTCCTCTCCCGAGAAGTTGGATTTTATTTCTTCTTCTTTTTTTTTTCTTGTAAAACAAAGGGTGGTTGGCCTGACCTTCTCTACTATTGTCGGCCTCAGCCTATCATGGGCTAGAGTCAGCCTCGACTCTCTTTTTTGTATTCTCACTATTTTTTGTAATTTATTTTCAGATATGCCTCCACGATCCACTTCATTGTTCGAAATTCGAGGCAAAAAGAAAAAGAAAAGCACTGTTGGAGAGGCTGGAACTTCGAGGGCCGATGTGACAGATCTCACTGGAAAGAATGTGACAGTTTTTAGCACCCCTATGATCCCTCATCGCTCTTTGCTTTCTGGTCATCATCGATTCAGGATAAACGTGTCTTTTCCACCTTTTGAAGAGGAAAATTTACCAGTAGTTCAGGCTTTTTCCCTCCCTGAAGGTTACACTTGGGTGAGTAATGAGGTAGATCTTCTTAGGCAGAGCTTTGAACTTTGGTGAGGGGTGAGCTAGGATCAACCTCTTAGAAGATTCAAGATCAGTAAACCATGTGAGGCTTTTATGCAAGGTCTCTATGAACTTCACCATGTAGGACTATCTTGCATATCTTTTGCAATGGCTCTCTATATAATTCTCTATTATTATTATTTTTTAATTTTTCTTCAAGCTTTTAGTCGAATATCTATGTCTGCCATGAGCATGGCTGAAAAGATGAACTCACTTCAATAAAAACAATGTTCCAAGAAGTGAGTTGGCTCAAGCTTAGGCCAATTTAAGTCATGCCAATTGCATCTTAAATGAAGTCAGAGTTGAGCTCGAATCTTCAAGATTTGAGATTATGACACTTCATTCTCAGATTGATGAGGCCAAAGCTCATCTCACAAACGCTAAGTATTTGGTGGATGAGTTCAAGAAAACTGAGGAATACACCTCTATGCAAAATGAGGTTATGGAGTTTGGAATGAACTGGACTATCAAGTGTGCTTCAAAACATCACCTAAAAATGAATTTCAGTTTTCTGAATGACGACTTTGCCATCTTCTAGACTGATCCTTAAGCTTTTCCAGACTTTGATGGGTCTACTGGTGGTGGTAATGGTGATGTGGGGGCCAAACAAGGTGGAGATGAAAATTAGTTTTCTTCTTTTGAATTTGACGCTCATTTTTATCTTTTATGATGTAAGGCTCTTTTTCATGGAATGAAATCATCTATCATTTTTAGATTTCTATTTTCCTCCATTGGTTTGATTCAATTATGAATTTGTATTTGGATAAGCAATTTCCATTGATTAAGGTCTATTGCGTAATTTTTGCACAATACCGCAAGTGTACGGGTCAAGTTTTAATATAGTGACAAAGTGTTCGAGTATCGTCCTCAGGATTGGTTTTCTAATTCACTTAAATACTATGAATATTATCACCCAATTCTATTTAGAGAATAGAATTGAATGATGGTTGCAAGATTTAAATAAAAAAATTCTAATAAAAATTGAAACAATCAGAGTAGAGAATATTCTAGGGAGATGATTTCACTTATTAGACTAAAATAATTAAATTACTTAAACATTCAAGATTGATCAAACAAATATTTCATAAGTCTAGAAGTCTTTTATCATGAATGACTCTCTCGAGGACGTACAATTCTTATGCAATAAGGCAAAACCTACATCTCTAATGAATTTTAACGTTATGCATAGCATTAAGTTCCTTTATTAACAACTTTGAAAGGAGCCCTAATCATTATCAAGTTAGAACTACCTTTAATCATGCAAATAGGATCTAATCTAAATTAATTTTCTCAAGCATGAATTTAGACCAACATAATATTTAATCCGTCATCAAAAGATTAAAAACATTAATAATATAAAAGCATGAATAAAATAAAAGACAATCAATCATGGAATTTAAATAATTCAAACATAAGGTCTAATGACTACATCAATCCTTAGAATAAGAAAAGAGTTTAGCCACTCATGTTCACTATCACAAAATCTAAACTCTTAAACAACATCTTAATACTAAATAAAAAGAATGAAGAAAAACTATGTTGGTGTGTCGATCTTCTGTCTCTATATGATCTCCATGAACTTGGCATTGAATATTTCTCTCAAGTTGCTTCTCACTCTTGTATGTAGAATTTTAGAGTTGTGCTCTCTAAAGTTGAATGCCTTGAAGTGAAGTTAATGTGGGTATTTATAATGGGTTAATCTATATCCTAATCTAATTAGGAATTTATTATTTAATCAAATTAGGAATCCAAAATCTAATCAAATTAGGAATATTTTTCTTCTCCAAAAATTGTCCCCAAATTGGTTGCTCTTGCCTAATTAGCTCATTTGTCACCATATTTCTTCTAAAATACTCGTTTTGCTTCAAATGCTCAATTTCTACAAAATAAACAATTATGAACGTGAAAACACATATTTAAGCCTCAAAACTAGCATAAAATAAGGCCTAAAGATAGCACATATCGTGTGCTATCAAGGTCTTACCACAAATTTAGATGCCGAATTCCTAGCTTTCCAATAGCCCCCTGTCCACATGCCACTAATTGACAAACAAGGAGATCAATTTAATGTCGTCGGCCCAACCTATGAGGCAAGTGTCGGCCTCGACCTCATTTATATTCTGCCATATTTTTCTTTTGACTTCTCTTAAACTCTAGAATTTTAATTGTTTGTCGTTTGATTTGGAGACATATCTCCTTTTCTTTGCTTTTTTTTTTTTTTTTAATAAGGAGGCATATCCCCTTTTCTTTTGCTTTTTGTTTGATAGAGAGACATATCCCATTTTCTCTTGCTTTTTGTTTGATAGGGAGACATATCCCCTATGTAGCCCCATGTTCAAGGAGGATTTTGTAGTAACAACTCATGCTTGAGTACAATAATTTTGCAACTTGAAAGAACATTTATCATTGATTAACTTCAAACTTGGTACAGATGCATGTATTGAAAATAGAAGGGTTGTTCTGACTAATCCTATCTAGTGAAAATGAATAAATAAAATAAAAGAAAAGCCTTAGTATTCCATGGAACTAGGGTCGGCCTCGGCCTTCCCAAGGTATGAGGAGCAGATTTCTATTGATTGCTTGACTTCTTTCAGTGCTATGAAGTAGCATTCTCTTGAAATTTTTTGTTCGACCTTCACAATCCCTACTCCATGTGGGGTTGGAAACTTCATGAGTTGGTGGTAGGTGGAGGCCCATGCTTTAAGCTCATGCAAGGTTGGTCTTCCCAAGATTACATTGTAAGCAAATGTGCAATTCATAACTAGGAAGTTGATCATATTTGTTATTGAATTTTGCCCATCTCCAAATGTAACTGAAAGCCCAATGCTAGCTTTCGTCGTTACTCTTTCTCCTCCAAATCCTACTAATAGTGTTAAGCTTGCTTTTAATAATTTAGCACCTAATTTTATAGCCTTGAATACTTGTAAGGACATCACATCAGTTGAACTTCCACTATCAATAATAATTTTCTATACACTTTCATATTTGCTATGGTTAGAGTGACTACCAAGGCGTCATTGTATGGTTGGTGGATCTCTCTTGCCTCAACTTTAGTAAATTCTAAGATATAGTTTCTGAAAGAGTTAATATTAAGAAAGAAGAAGCAATTTTGGATCTTAAGCACTCTAATTTGATCAATTTTATCATACAAAAAGCATGCTCAAAACTGGAAAAACAGAGAATAAGAACACTACCTTTGATGCTCAAAATTCTCCTAATCCTTGGCCAATTTCTGATCACGAACACTTCATGGATCACCCTTAGGATCTTCCCTACTATCCTCAGGCCTTGGAACGGATTGTGGGATCCTAAATTGAGAGAATTTTTGAGAGAGAGAGCAAAGGTCTAAAATCGAGAATCACTCCAATTTTCTGCAAAATTCACCTCACCCATGGTGTTTCTTCTTATTTAAAATAAATCATAAGCTTCTTTAAGCTTTGTGAAGATGCCAACACACAAGTGATGAGGATAAATCAAGAAGGAGGTGGCCAATTTTGGTGAATTTGAAAAAGCAAGGAGCTTATTCATGAATAAATGAATTTGGTCCTAAATTCATTCCTAAATGAATTTGAATTTCCTTTTAATTTTAATTCAAAATTAATATAAAATTAATTTTAAATTAAAATCAATTTTTAATTAATTAAACAATTTAATTAATGTAATATCAAATATCAAATTAAATAATTGGACCAATCCCCATTTCTCAAATCGAACGTTCGAACATGAATCCTTATTCATGTTTTAAACCGAACCAATATTTAAATCAAATTTAAATATGTCCACCTCTTCTTTATCATAGTTTAATTCATAATTAAGCTATGAAACGTTATGTATATCACATATAATTAACGTTTTCTCCCAAAACCGAATTTGAACAATTCAAATTCTTTTCTCTCAAATTGTTACAAGGCTTAATTCGAGCTAGTAAGGGGAACCTAATGGACCTACAGATCATGAGCTCCAACGATACGAGATTAACCGGCCAAACTCTTTAGCCTAGGTAATCAACATTCGTTAACCACCGAGACACTCCACTAAAGCCCAGTGGCTGCACTTTCCTCACTGTAGATATATTTCTGTCCACTCGATATAACCATGATTAGTAAGTCGATCCTTCACAGGTCGTTCGTAATTACAGCTGGGTCAAATAAACCGTTTTACCCCTGTAATTACTTCTTGTTTCTTAAGTCCCACTGATCCTTTAATGAACAATTTAGTTTGTGGTCCAACCAACAAACCGTATCCCTCTCGGGCCAACGAGAGGGTGGGGCCCATTGTTCAAGACCCGGAGTTAGTACTTAAGGGAACAACCTCTCTACTAAACCCTAAAGCGGGTAGGAGTGAATTCCATCTCGCATGACTATGTTCCAAACTATCTACCTAGTCTTATCCCCAAAATGGGAGGCTTATTGAGTCGGCGATCGCGGGCCACTCTCACCCATGCAAATCTAAGGATAATCCCGAATAAACAGGAGTTCATAGCACACTCAGGATTAAGATCGAGTTACCTAGGTCATCGTATGAAAATAGTCAGTTAAAACAATAAACGGAGTTAAAAAGTCTAAGTGACTATTTCGCGGTCCAGTTTTATGCAAACTCATTGCATAGGACGCCCCCACTTTCATGTCTCCACATGAACTATTCAGGATCACATCGTTAGTACTATACAAAGTGGGCCGCGTCCATAGTGTCCCCAAGATAAGGTACCCAACCCTATCCCTGTACTATAGACCGTTCTGACTATTACTCGAACTCGATCTACTTTTATGTCATACATAAAGCTCAAGTTTACATCTTATAGTCAAGGGTTCTTAGTTCATTGGATTTGGGTTATGGAATACACAATTCACTTTATTCAATAACAACTTTACTGTATAAACATCAATAACAACTTTATTGCAAAATAGAATATACATTCAGTTTACAAAACCACGAGTTTTAGGACATAAAACCCAATAGTTTCATCCTCCAAATGAATAGAGTACATACTGTCGCAATGTGATCGCGACGTGGAGCGGCTGACGTCCTTCCCTGGAGTCTCTTTCTAGGTGAAAGGTTTGGAGTCGCCACCAATCATCATAGGGTGTGATTAATCACTCATTTTAGAGGGAAAAAGTTAGTCTATGAAACCATAAATTAGGCTCGGGAGTAGATTGAGTGTAGGGAAGGTGTTAGCACCTCTACAATACCCGTTTTAGAAAAACGGTTACAACATTTTATTTTAAAACTATCCTTTTATTTATTGATCTAAAGAAAAATATTTTTGTGTTTCATTTTGGATATCCTAAACTTATTAATTTAGATTTTAAAAATAAAATATGAACTAATAATTATGAGTGGCTCAAGAGCATTAGAAAAATTGGGAACTTATTTTGATATTTCAAATAAAATTCCTTATAAAAAAAACTCATTTTGAGAGAATTTTCATGTATTTCTAGGGTTAAAACCCTAAAAATAGAACACTACTTCTTCTCTAATTTTTTTTTTAAAATTGAGAAAGTATTGTTTTAAAATAAATTTCTTATTTTAGAAATTTAATTTTTGAAAGGGGCAATTTATTTTATTTCAAACTTCATTGCTAAAATTTTCTTTGAATAAATTTGAGGATTCTTATTTTAGAAATCCAATTTTGAAAGGGCAATATGTTTTATTTCAAACTTCATTGCCAAAATTTAATTTTTTTAAAAAAATGGAGGGTTCTTATTTCACAAACTTAAAAGACAATTCATTTTCATTTAAAAAATTCGTTGTCAAAAGAGATAAAGGAGAAATTTTATTGTCAAGGGCCAATGCCAAAAAACATAAAATAAACTCAATGTCAGTTAGCAATCACAATTCAAGTGTCCAATTGAACATTAACAAACAATTAAGTGCAAATTTGAATTTTAAACACACAAATTATGGGACAATTAAAAATTAAACAAACAAAATGTCCAATTTCAATTTAAAATTAAACAACAAGCCATGGGTCAAATTGCAAATTTAAACAACATGCCAATTGGTCAATTTGAAAATTAAACAATATGTCATAAGTCAATTTTGGATAAACAAATCAAATGATTAAGATCACAATCCAAGATTAAGTGAAATTAAACAACAAGTCAAGAATAAATAAAATTTAAATCACAATCCAAGATTAAATGAAATTAAACAACACTTCAAGAATAAATGAAATTTAAATCACAATCCAATATTAAATGAAATTAAACAACAATTCAATGGTTAATTGTAATTTAGAGAACAATAAAATGGTTAATTGTAATCTAAACAAAAGTTTAGAGATTTAGAAAATAACAATAATAAAGGTCAATGGAAAGTTTAAATGAAATTAAATCAATATTAGGGTCTAATTGAAATTCAGTGATAAGTTAAGGGAGAATTAGGAAGTTAGCACCAAAAAGAGAGGGTCAAAATGGAAGTCAAAGAAAGAATTTTATCTTCTTTCATCCACACTCCTTACGAAAGAAGAGGAAGGAGAAGTCGTGGGTCTCTGTTGCTTGCTGATTTCAGGTCACTAGAGTCGCAAGTATTGCGTCGGAGTTGCCACCGGATCTGGACGTCAAAGGGGGTTAGGTTGATTCAGTTTTGGTGCGAAAGCTTCGAGTGCTACATGCCGTGGGTCTTCGGTTGGAGCTGTTGATTCGCATCAAAGGCAGTGACTCACTATAGGTGGTTCACGTTGCCAGAGGTCGCCAATGTTGGTCGAATATGCCGTCGGAGTGGGTAATCTCGTCCGAAATCTTGGATAAGACACTTTTTCACCAAGCTTGCTCCTTTCCTTTCTCACTTCGATTCTCTCATCTTCTCTAATCAATTTCTTAAATTTTAGTTTCTCTCTTCTTTTCACTCCCAGTGTTTCTCCAATTGTCTCTATTTCCCTTTTTCTTCTCCCCCTACCTTCAACTTCAATACCCCTATTTATACATGCAAAGGTAGGATGAAACTTGCTAAAAAAACTAAACTTCTGCCATTACTACGGATTGTGCGGTTCATCATGCTCAACTTTGGCTTTTGACGAAGTACCAATGAGAAACGAAAGGGGAGACGGGATGTGGAGAAGGAAGGAGACTAATAAAAATAAAAATAATAAAAATGATAAAAAAAATAAATCAAAAGTAAAGTCAAAACAAATAAAATCAAACCAAATAAAATCTAATAAGATAAAATAAAAGAAAAAAACACAAAAGTTTTAAACAAAGTTTGGTAAAAAGAAAATGAACAAAAAATGAACCAAACACGAACCATAAACTAAAATGAACTCAAATCAAAATATAAAAAATATACCGGACAAAATACAATATCTACACATACGTTTATACTCAGGCTCGAATCGGGCTTCCCTTGCTATGTTTTTTCGCTTTATGCTTGATTCTCCTTCTATCGAACGTCCAAATATGGTCTTATTCTCTTGATGGGAATGAACGTTTCATTCTGCAAAGGAAGCATTGAATCATCTTTAATTTATTTAGAATTAAACAAAAACTAAGGTTAAGCAACCATACCCTTGAGATAATATAGAGATATTTTTTGGCAGGTCTTTACTTTATATGCTCCAACTCTAACAAGGTTGAATCTTGATCTTGATCTCCACAAAGTCTTCCTCGCTATGACTCGAATACTGGTTCAAGACTTGTGGGAGTCTCTTTGAAAGAAAGGGGGAATTGATGAGAGAATTGAGAGAACTCTTTCTCTCAAGGGAGGAGGCACCCATTTGTTTAACCCATAAAAGTCTTATTTATAGTGACCACCTAGGGAAAAACTTTGCCCTAATTAAATAATATATATTTTAATATCTAATATTAAAATATATATTTAAACTATTTGAATCTCATTCAAATATTTCAAATTCTCCTAATATATATTTTCTTATTTGAATCTCATTCAAATTATATATATATTTTTATCTTAATACATTAATAATTTTATTTGATATTTAATGTATCAATACAATAAGTATATTTTTCCTTATTTACTATATAAAATATATAAAATATTAATTTGAATGTTTCAAATTTTCTTTCAACAAAGTTGATCCCTAATTGTTCGTATGAGCTAGCAAGTGGACCTTATTGACCTATAAGGTATAACCTCCAATGATACAAAATTAATTAATCAAAATATTTAATTAATTAATTTTTTTCATTAACTATAGGTCACTCCACTATAGACCCAGAGTTGCACTCTTATACACTATAGGAAAGGTTGTGTCCATGGATCTAATCATTACATGCAAGTCGATCCTTCACGAGTTGTTCGTAATTACAGCTGCGTCAAAAGTTCGTTTTACCCTTGTAATTACATCTTGCACCTTAATTACCACTGATCCTTTAATGAACAATTTGTTTATGATCTAACCATAAACTAAGTCCCTCTCGGGTAGTGAGAAGGTGGGGCCCCATTGTTGAAGTCTCGAAATTAGCACTTATGGGAACTACTCATCTACTTTCCCTATATAGGAAAGAGTAATTCCATCTCATGAAAATTATGTTCCCAGCTCCCTATTTGGTCAAGTCTCCAAAATGGTAGGCTTATTGAATCGGCTACAATGGTCATTCTCACCCATGCAAATCAAAGGACAAGCCCTTACAAGTAAGAGTTCATAATTCACTAAGGATTAAGATCAAGTCGCATATGATCATCATGTGAAACATTAATCTTCTCAATTAACGGATTTATAAAAAAAGATTAAATATTTCGTGGTTCAATCTTATACAAATTTATTGTATAAGATCCCCCCACTCATATGTCTCCACATAAACGATGTGGATTAAATTATTTGTAACAATTACAATGTGAGCTGCATCAATAGTGTTACCAGGATAAGACACTCAACCTTATCCATATATTGACATTTTAGGTTATTTCTTGAACATAATCCTCTCGTATGTCAACCACATATTGTTCAAGAATACATTAATAACCTTGGATTTTTCATGTAGTGGATAATATAATATTGCGAATAAAATAATTAAATAATTATTAAAGAACACATTAATTACGAGGTTTTATGGCACAAATCCTAACATCTCTCTTGGTGAGTCTTGGTCTGGTTGGCCTCGACTCTTTGTGATCATCATCCTCGATGCACTATTTCAGGTATCCTTCATGGATGAGGGCTTCAATCTCATCTTTCAGTCAATAACAATCTCGAGTTGCATGATCATGATCCCTATGAAAAAGACAATATTTTTCTTTACTTCTTTTTTCCAGAGGAGTCCTTATCTTTTATGGATAAGACAAATTGGTATGACAGAATTTCCATCAGAATCTTTTCAGGTAAGATGGAAGTTGGGGTGTATTTGTCGAATTTACCAAAGGTCGGCTCGCCCACGGTCTCGGTCTATGTTCTCCGTCCTCTTTATCTTTAAGTTGGAATACGAGCTTTCCCCAACCTTATCTCAGTCATAAGATCTATCGATTTTCAGTTTGTTCTCAGCAGTTGTTGTCTTTGACCTCAACATTTCTTCAGCATTCATATATTTTTGTGCCCTAGTTATGAATTCCACATGAGTGGTAGGCTCTTTCTTACTAATAGATCGAATGAGCCTCTTATTTTACAGCCCAGTTGCTGTGGAAATTAAAGCTAACCCGTTAGTGTATCCTTCGATCTCAAGTGCTTCATTATTGAAGCGTTGAACATACTCTTGCAGACTCTCTTTTGATCCATGCTTGATTGTTAGCAAGAACATCTAAGGCTTACATTGATCTCTTGCGCTTAAGAATTGTGTAATGATTGCATGGGTTAGTTCTTTGAAAGAACCAATAGATCTCCTTTTTAGCTTTCTAAACCATCCTTTTGTTACTCCTATCAAAGTACAAGAAAAAACACGATATCGAATCGCATCTGAAACTCCGTTGAGTTCCATCCACGATCGATAGGTGTCCAAGTGTTCCATTGGATCATTCTTACCGTCATAGGTTTTCATAGTAGGTATTGTGTGAAGGGAATAATCGAATTAAACCCACAACGGAAGCGTTGGAATTGATTTTGATTTTATTTAGAATTAAACAATAAAAATTAAGGTTAAGCAAAACATAGCTTGAAAATAATATGGAGATATTTCTGACGGGTCTTTATCACCTTCATAAAGTCTTCCTAACTATGACTCAAACACAGGATCAAGGCTTGTGGGAGCTCTGGGAAAAAAATTCATAAGGGATTGGAGAAGAGGTCTAGAGAGACTTCTCTAATTCTCAATGAGGAGATGTGCGTTATATCAATGGCTCAACCCAATGGTTCTATTTATACAGACCAATGACAAATCTTTGCCATAATTTAAATATTATATTTTAATATTTAATATATTAAAATATATCTTATACTTATTTGAATCTCATTCAAATCTCCTATGATATTTATTTATTTGAATCTTATTCCAATTTATAAAAATCTTTTCTTTAATGTATCTAATATACATTAATTATTTTAATATTTAATGTATCAAATACAATAAATATATTTTCCTCTTTTATATGTAATATATGTAATATATTAAATATTAATTTGAACACTTCAAATTAAATATTAATTTGAACAATTTAAATTTTTCTTTCAACTAAATTGATCTTTTAGTTAGCAAGAGGACCTTATGGAACTATAGATTATAAGCTCCAATGATACAAAATCAATTAATTAAACTCTTTAATTAATTAATTTTCATTCATTAACTATAAGTCACTCTACTATAGACATAGAGTTGCACTCTTATGCACTGTAGGACAAGTTGTATCCATAGATATAATCACTACATGCAAGTCGATCCTTCATGAGTTGTTCGTAATTACAGTTGGGTCAAAAGTCTGTTTTACCCCTATAATTACATCTTGCACCTTAAGTACCACTGACCCTCTAATGAACAATTTGTTTATGATCCAACTACAAACTAAGTCCCTCTCGTGCCAGTGAGAGGGTGGGGTCCCATTGTTCAAGTCTCGAAATCAGCACTTAAGGGAACTACTCATCTACTTACCCTATATGGGAAAGAGTGAATTCCATCTTGTGAGATTATGTTCCCAGCTCCTTACTTGGTCAAGTTCCTAGAATGGTAGACATATTGAATCGACTACAAAAGTCATTCTCACCCATGCTAATCAAAGGACAAGCTCTCACAGGCAAGAGTTCATAACTCACTTAGGATTAAGATTGAGTCGCATATGATCATCCTGATGAAATATTAATCTTCTCAATTAACGGATTTATAAAGAGAGATTAAATATTTCGTGGTCCAGTTTTACACAAACTCATTGTATAAGATACCCCTACTCACATGTCTCTACATGAACGATTTGGATCAAATCATTTGTAACATTACAAAGTGGGTCGTATCAATAGTGTTACCAGGATAAGGCACCCAACCTTACCCATATACTATGACCCTTTAGATTAATTCTTGAACACGATCCTCCAGTATGTCAACCACATACTGTTCAAGATTACACTAATAACTTTGGATTTTTTATATAATGGATAATATTATATTACAAATAAAATAATCAAAATTATTATTAATTATTAATTAATTAATTAATTACGAGGCTATAGGGCATAAATTCCAACACGTTGAATTTTGCAGGAACTTTAAATTCCATTATCTCCTCTGAGAAGGGAGGATATATCAATTTGTTCAATCAAAGCTTCTAGGTACAAATCTTCAACTTCTCGAGGCTTTTAGATGTTTCCTTGGATGACCTAATTCCTTTTGGATCTTCAGCAAAGCGGCTTTCCAAGGCGAGTTCTTTATCTTAGCCTCGACCATCCCCTTTTGTTTCCACTTTTCTTTGATCAAGCTATGTAGATTGGAGCCTGTCGTTTCATAGTTCGCAGTGGAAGGTTAATCAGAGGGTTGGCCTCGGCCTTGGCTGGGACTCCTCTCAATGTTCTGGACCATGGATTTTAGTGTGCTCATCTTGCTGGCTCTAGTGCGTTCGTCCGTTTGTGGCCTCTTAGATTGATTCCAGCAAAGCATTAGCTTCTCCTTTGGTTTTTGGACTAGAACATTAGTTTCTCCCATGTCCTCAACCATTGGTGCTTGTCGTTTGGCTGGATCATGCAATAGCCTTTCCTCTTGAGTCTTTGCTTATGAATTCTGATTGTCTAGGATGTTCATGATGCACGTGAGATTGTGGTCCATGTCCTCACTCACTTCTCCAGGACTTCAAGTTAAGCTTCTAATTGGCATACATCGAGCTGGGGCCGAGGTGGGGGTGGTTGGCCTCGTCTTCCTCAGATGGTGGTCTCCATCTGAATCCTCTCCATTCAGATCATGGTGATTTCCATTTACTGGTTTGCTCATCTTGAAGAAATTAAGATGAAAGGCTTCGCAAGACAGCTTTTTCTTCTCCACAGACAACGATGATTGTTGTTGCCAAAATTTAGACAGGGTAACGCACCTGACCTTTATTTGACAACAATGGTAAAAATTGTTAATTTGGAGGAAGAATCATAACCATCAAGACAAGAGAAACCTACACACCGGTGTGATGCTTTCCACACAGGCTTCAATGCTTAAGTCAGAGAGTGAAAGAGTGTGACAAGTTAGGAGTTTTTGAAATGAGGAAGAACTCACCTTCTTCAGGTTGAAGAAGGGTATTTATATGACCCTTTTAAGGTTTTCGTTGACTCCTTTTTGGATTGGGTAAAAGATGACCGAGATCACATGAACTGGAGGCACGCTAATCGCGTGTCTCTTATGAGGCCAACCAAGGGACTTGGGCTTCGACCCAAGTTCCCCTCTTCCTTTTGTTTGGTGGCCTGATTCCCCTCGTGCTCTGGTTTGTTTTAGCCTATGTTGGACTTTTTTGTCCTATTTGGCCTTTGATTTCCCTTGTATTTCGTGCTTGTCCTTATGGTCCAATTTTACCCATAACAAAAACTAGTGAACTAACAAGTTAACTTTTCAAAACTAACAACCAATTTAATCTTTGTTTCATATAGACATCCAATACAACAACCAAGCCAACAAATACACACCCAATAACCTAAATTAAAGAAAAACCATAGCAAAACATGCAAAATGAAGGAGAATGAGATAAAACATATTCGAAGAATCATAAATTGGACATCTTCACCCCGTTAGATACATCTTTTTTGATCATCCTTTTTTTTCTAAATTCGGAAAAACTTCGATTCTCTCTTTGTAGAAAATGAAATTAACCAAATGGTCAAGATGTCAAGTGAAAAAAAAAAGACACAAAAAGTTTATTCTCAAATACTCATTTTAAAGTTATTAAGGAACCCACAAAAAGAACCAAGCTTTCGAGCATTGTATTTAACCAAACAAGTTAAATGAAAACACACTTACAATTAAGTTTGTACAAACAAGTTGAAAAAAAACTAACAATTAGTTGAATCAAAATAGAACAAAAAAGTTGAAAAACTAATATTAAAAAAAACATAAATGAAGAAAACAAAATTAAAAAAAGTCTTACAGTTAGGTTGGGCAGCAGAGAAGGAGTTGAGGCTAGGAGTGGTTGGGTTGTCAAGGCATGCTAAAATAATATGATCTCAGTATTCTAACTTTTAGAACAAGTGATACCAGGTCGATATCCCGAGGGAACCAAAGCAGCTAATTTCTCAAGATTAAATTTTCTAAGAAAATAAAACTAGGGGGGTTTGAAATTTTGTGAGAATAACTAAAATCAAACAATGATAAATAAATGCAAGGGAAAACATAATCTTACCAAGATTCAAATCCAATGGTGCGGTTTCATTCAAATGCAATATGGATCATGGGCTTTCTCAAACAAATTAATCTTTTTAATCTAAGTGCTTAGTCTACCTAATTGGAAAAGCAAAATTAAGTTCAATTCCCCAAAGTTTATTGATTCTACCAAAACATCACAATCAAACTTATCACTTAATTAACTGGGCATCATAGCGTTCTATATTAATTAAGTAATAGCATTAAGGGTAGTGGGAAGACTAAGATCAATTAATTAGTTGAGATGGCACAAACCAATCAATTAACTTCTTTGTTTACTAGAATTTATCATGCAAGCTATGTGATTGTGGAAAAGTCACAAAAACACACACATGAGCCAATCTTATTGCTACTATAATCAAGCAACCAATTACAACAATTATGGATTGTAATACTCATGCATAGCAAACTTATGAGAAAATATTGTAATCGAGTTGTCAATTCGATCTATGCAAACTCATAAGAATTAAAAGCAAGAAACAAGAACACTTGCATTAAAAAGACAAATATAATTAGGTTCAAAGCCTCACAACATTGCAATTGAACTATGCCGACCTATGAATTGGAAACACTAAACTCAGCCACTCATCGTGACGGTATGGCCATGATTAATCATGGTTTGATGTTACAAAAGTCGAATTGAAAAGTACAAGTAAAAGCTTAAAAGAATGTCTAAGAAGAAAAGATTCAAACATCACACATGTTTGTCCTAGGAGAAGAGATCTATATATAGGCATCCAAATAGTGTCGAGACGTTGCCCTTTTTAAATAAGGAATATATCGTTGCATATCAAGTAAAGTCTTGACGCTATAGGTAGCGTCTCGACGCTACCAACATCTTGCATGGCCTCCCAGCAGCGTCGAAAGAGCCTCCAATTTGTGCTATCAAACTAGTGTCTAAACGCTACTCCCACGAGATTTCTTACTTGATTGATTCCTATAGTAACGTCTCAACGCCCAAAGTAGGGTCTAGACGTTGTCCTCTCGGGTCAAGTGGATTGATTTGCTTCTTCTCTTGACTTGAATGCTTGATTTAATTCTGAATTTCTCATTTTTGATCCCGATTGATCCAAAATATCTTGAATAGCTCTAAATCGCTTAAACTCTACAAAACAGACAAATAGGTTCATAAGAGTAACAAAACTAGCATGACATAAGGGCATAAAAATGGCACATTTTAAGTGCTATCAAGGAACGAAGAAGGTGGTTAAGGTGGCAGGAGGAAGCAACCAAAAGAAGGATCAGGAGGAGGAGGATGAGAAGAAGAAGAAGGAGGAGGAGGAAGGGTCTGCCACGGACGAGAGAGTAGAGGGGGTGAGTAGCGACAAAAGGAATCGATGGGGAGGGAGGGTTGGGTGGCGAAAGGGGGTGAAAACTCGAGAGAGGGAGAAATAGGAAGAAGAAGGGGAATTAAGGATTTTAAAAGAACTTTTTACGATGCTAATTAAAAATTGTCGGTAAAGGTCCACTCTTTCCGATGGTCGTGCTAACTCAAAACCGTTGGAACAAGTCCACACTTTTTCCGTAATTAACATAAAAAAAAGTGGACTTTTCATAGCGTGTTCTAAAAACGTCGGCAATTCTTATTTTGGCCGACGATTTTTTTGGCGTTGAGAGAAAAAGTAAATTTATATTCTTGTAGTGATGAATGAAACTAGACAAAAATGCGTTGGCAAGGATAAAACCATCGCTGCTGAAGAAATATCTTCTCTTAGTTAGCAATAGAAGGAATAGAAAACTATAGTTGAAGTAGTGGGATCTCTAAGTATAATTGAACACTAACTCATTGCCTTTATCATATGGTGCTCTCAGTTAGTGATTTTGTTCATTTTCCTGACCTAATTTTTTTCAGCATTCACATTGGTGTATCTCTTGGTGTTGTGTGGTTTGTGTCTAATTTGCATATTCTAGAGACTTTGAGGGAAATAAGACATTTAGAATGATCGTATATTTGGAGGTGGAGGCAGAGGTTAAGGCTGTTTTTTCTATTAGCGTACGTGTTGAGGTATGCTTGGGTTAACGAGCATATTTGTGATGTTGAATTTGTTTTTTGCTTGCATTTCGAATTCTAGTGGAGAATGTGATAAGTGAGTTTTCGTCATCATTTTTTTTCGCTACTATTAAGGGCATAATTAAGTGCCATTTTTTAAAATCTAGCCACATTTGTTTTCCCCATTTTTAATATAATATATACAATGATGACCTTCAAATGAGCATATCTAATTTAACTAAGAGTCTTCGTAACAAAATTTAACGAAGGATATAAATTGAATCACCTTAACAAGTTTATGGTTTTAATTGCAACATGCAAAAAGTCTAAGGGTTTAATTAATTTAACCAACAAAGTTTAGATGTATAAATTGATTTTTTCTATTTTTAATTTTTTTTTATAAATTTGAAATAGATAAATGATATCAATCTCTACGGTTTAGAATTTTAAATGAAACTATTTGATCACAAACCTAGTGTATATATTAACATTTCTCTACTCTTTAATAGTACAATAAATGATATTTAAAAAAATAGTACCATCGATGAGAGAATGGATTTTAGACTTTAAGAAAAATAATAGATGTTTTTATCTATTGAGATGTGTTCAAACTAAAAAATATTCTTTTAGTCCTCAAAAAAGTATATAAAAAACACAATTATTTGATCATCAGTATAGCATTTTTGGATAGTAAAAATGTATCCTTCCAGAGAAAAGAAAAATGCAATAAAAGTATTTTTAAATGGATAAGAGTAAGGGTGGCAAAAATATCTGCGGGGTAGGGAATCTCCGATTTGATCAGGTATGGGTCATATCGGGGATCCTTTTCGGGTCCCAAACCTCGAACCCACTCCGAATGTATTTTTTTAATAAAAAATATATTATAATTAATATACTATATTATATTATTAATAACAATAAATAAATAAATAAATATATATATATATATACACACACACATGACGTTTATTGTATACATGTTCTTTAGTTTATATTTTTCTTTTTTCCTTTTTTATTAAAAAAAATTTAATTACATTAGTATGTATGTGTGTATTATATTTAATTTCATAATATAATAAATTTTTATATTAAATTTATAATAAAAATAACATAAATATATATATATAATTTTAATAAAAATTGAAAATAAATAAAGAAAAACAAAGATTTTTTTCCCATGAGAACTCAATCTCCAAATGGAGATTCTCCGACCTCAACCTCGATTACCCGAAACGGGAAATGGGGTAGAGACAAGGATGAAAATCCCCACGAGGAAGAGGATGGAGAGTTTATCTCCAGCCCTGCCCCATTGCCATCCCTAGATATAAGAGTACTTTTCACATCAAATTTGAGTTTGACTATAAATTAAAAATACTTTTCAAAAAAGTCAAAATTATTTACGACCATATAAATATATAAACAATTGATGCTTTTATTATTTTGGGCTTAACAACTTTATTAATAATATGTATACACGTTTTAATTTCTTTCGCTATATTATTCTCCACTCGTACTTTCTCTCACTAACTTTTCTCTATTGTACGTACACCAACTTCTCTCACTAACTTCTCACTAGCTTTTGATCTCTAGGCACCCACTTATCTCTCACTAACTTCTCACGAGTTTTTCTCCATATTCTTTTTAACAAATTTCTTCATATATGACCTCTTACTAATTTTCTTAATTTAATTGTTGATCTTACTAACTTCTTACCTACAATTTCTTCCACCAATTTTTCCTTTAAGCACTCTTTCTCGAGTTTTCTCGTTACATACATATTTTCTTTCACTGATCTCTCTATTCAAAATTCAAAAACGCACTCTTGCTGACCTCTTTGGACACAAACATTTTCTTGTGTACTTATCTTTTTTTTTTTTTGGGTAACTTTGATTGTTTTTCTATGAACAACTCATCAATTCAAAAAATAATTAAAGCAATTAGTAATTTAAAAAAATGTTTCCAATTATATTGACAAAGTAATTTATTATTACACACACTTTTAAAAAAAATATATATAATTGAAGTATTTTGACTAGACAAAACATTTTCTCATTAGGTTTTCACAAAAACACTTCATTGAATATAAAAGTCTAAACAGCATCGTTCAGTTCAACCTCTTACGTACGAAAAACACTACCAAAAGAAATGCTTGAATCAATCCCCACATGCATATTGCTAAGGCAGCATAAAAGAGGAGCCAAAAAACAAAAAAAAAAAAAAACAAAACAAACAAAACCCACAAGAACTTCTATATAAACCATTTCGAAAAAGAAAAAAAAAACACTTATATATAGGGCAAACCCCAAATTGAAAGAATATAAAAGAACCTACCCATGTACGTAATGAATTGGGTTTCTAAAGTATAAAACTGAAACAATAGTTTAATTTTAATCTGTTTCAATTCGATCTGTTTAAGAAAAAAGAACCAATTTCAAGGTCAGGTTTATGTATTTTATTTTTTAAGATCGATACATATCAATTTAATTTGAGGACAAATTATTCAATGACCGCCACAATATGACTGCCTCTTAATAACCATTAGATGTGGGAGAAAGAAAATTGTCAAAATGTATCGCTTTTGTATCCAATAGTTATGAGAGGTATACATATTTTTGGATCTACATCTCACGATTATTAAAAGGCTGCCACATAAGACAAAATCGATTCGAACCGACCTACTTTATGATCCATTTTGCACTAGATTTTGTAATAGAAAACGAAGAATACAATAATCAACAAGGTCCAACAAAATACCAACTAAAATCAACTGCCAAAAACATACCCAAAATTTCTTCAGCTTCTAAAACAAACTTCAAACAACAGCTAAAGCCAACAGCACTTCACTTCTTGTCTCTACCAAAAGACTTTAAACAAAACCCACAAAAAACATATAAATATGCCAAAGGATGGAGCTTGCCCTGATGATCAACAACTTTCACCCACCGCCGTGGATCATGCCGCCGGGGGGCGGCCACGGCGGGGTGGCCTAGCAGGAGTTGAAACAAACTCTGTCGGAAAAAAGATCATCACAAAACTAGCTGGTTGTGTATGTGGGAGTGGAAAAAAGAGAAGGTATTATTATGAAGGAGAAGAAAAACAGAATATATAAAATTAGCGTTTACCGGTGCAGCCGGTAGCCGGTAACAGCATCTTCCAAGGTATATGCGGCGACCACCTTCATTGCTTTGCATTATATTTTGATGCTTTTGAGAATCTTAACCTTTTTCTTTTTTTTTTTTTCAGTTCTTTTGGCTTTTTAATATTATTAAATGTTTTGGCTTTTTCTATTTTAAGATTAATTGTTGCTACATATGTCGGTGGACTTTTTTAGGATATGTTACTATGTATCTTAGTGACAGGTCTCTAAAGTTTTGTTTAATGGAGACGGCATTAAAATATTTAGTAAATAGTTGGAAGGGGCCAATTTTTTTTTTATTAAATTACAAGTTAGTTCAGGTCATGAAGGTTTAAAGTTGTGTCTAATAAGTGTGTTTGGAATAATTTTTAGAAAAAAAAACCTTTTTAAAGCAAAATAAAATTTTCTATAAGCACTTTTGAGTAAAGTAATATATAAATTGTGTTTAGTATAGTTTCTTAAATGATTTTAAATGCTTAAAAGTGTTTTTTTAAATCTTAATTAATAAAAAATACTTAAAAAATTAGATTATTGTAAACCTATTTTTGAAGAAACACTTGAAAAATAGATTATCCAATAATCACTTTAAAGTGATTAACTGAAAATTTTGAAAATATGTAATAATAAAAAAAAAATACATATTTGTAATTAATAGAATCACTTTTGAATATAGTCCAACAAAAAAATTTGTCATTCAAAACACTTTTTCAAAAATGTAAGATATAAAAACATTTTTTTTGAAAATATTTTTTCAAAAAGTACTTAAACTAGTAGGTATTCCAAACAAAGCCCTAAGTTTATGATAAGAAGTGTTTAAAATGTCCTAAACTTTTAGTTTTTTATTTAATAAGTCGATTTAAACTTTAAAAAAAGTTTAATACATCAATGAACTTATAATTTTATGTCTAATAAATCTCTGACTTATTCAAAATATTTTTTTTTAAAAAAAAATTGAATTTTGTATCTATAGAATCTTAATAACCATCCTAAGTTGGCCATCTATCTAAGATATTAATATCCTACAAATTATCTTGGCAACCAAATGTTAGGGTCAGACAGTTGTCCCATGAGAATTAATAGTTGAGGTATCCGAAAGTTGATCCAGACACTCAATGATATAAAAAAACTAATAGGATCATGACTATTTAATTTTGTGTGTAATAGGTCTATGAATTTTAGAAAAAAACCTTATAAGTTGGGAGCTTATTAAACACCAAATTTAAAGTTTAGGTATATCTACCAAACATTTTTAAGTTCATATACCTAGCTATTAGAAATAAAATTGAGAGTTCAAGAACATATATATTGGATAATGTTTAAAGTTCAAAAACTTATTAAACATATCTTTAAATGTTTAGAGACGAAACTTATAATTTAAACCAAACGTTTTATAGCAATGTCTTAATTAATGTGTCTTTGAATGAATATTGTTGTAATGTATTAAACAAACGTTGCACGATTAGTGTTTCATGGGTTGTTTGTCAACTGGCTGTCTCATTTGTAAAATCCGTGCGCTATGGACAAAATAAACTCAACCGTCCACGTATGCACGCCCAGTTGGATGAGCGACAGGTAAAGGAGTAGGAATTTGGCTGGCTCGCACCACGAATTGGGCCGAGCCGAACTGATAGTTGAGCCGAATCAATAATCCCCACCAAGGAATTTGTAGAAGATGTATATTAAGATTTTTTATCGATATATAAACTGATTTGATAATCATTTAGTTTTTTGTGTTTGAAAATTAAGTTTATAAACACTACTTCACCTATAAATTTCTTTGTTTTGTTATATACTTTTGATAAATATTTTCAAAATTTAAGCTGAATTTTAAAAACTAATTTTTTTTTTAAAACTTGTTTTTGTTTTTGTTTTTGGAATTTCACTAAAACTTCAAATCTTTTCTTAAAAAAGGTTTAAGAAAGATGAAAACTATTAAAAGGAAATTGGAAGAAAAAAAAGCTTGATTTTCAAAAATCAAAAACTAAAACCAAAGGGTTATCAAATGGAGTCTTAATTATTCAGGTTGTAAATTTCTTCAATCTAAATAACTAACCCTTATTAAATAATGAACCTAACTTAATTGAATGATGAAACTTTGGGTTAGGTAGGTTTGGTTATTTGAGCCACTCATTCAAAATTTAAAAAAATGTTTATACTTAAACATTTATTTACATATTTTTTAAAGATTGAATCAAGATTAATAACTCAATGTCAAGGTGAATTTATATGATAAGAAATCACACTCTAATGACTTAACAAACTATTTTTAAAAGTCGGAATAAATAATCTATAAAGAATTATTGAATATGAAGTAAAATTAAAATAAATATATCCATATATAACCTTTTATTGTAAGTAAAAGAAATACTTTTAAAATTAATAAATAAGTTCAAGTAAGTTAAATCCAAACTTATTTTAGTGACTCATAGATTAACTTATCCCATAAAGCTTCCATTTATTTGAACCAATCAAACCCAAAAAAGTTTATAATTACCTAATCTTATTTAGGTTTTGTTGATAAGGTTTTTGGGTCATTGGTGGTTTTTTATTTTTTAACACCCTTAATCTGGAAATCTTGGACCCTAGAGAAAGCCTCCAACTTACAAGGTATGAAATTCTAAACCTAGATCTACTTAACACATAGGCTTTGTTCTAGCTTAAAGCATCAAAATATGTGTAGTGGTTTCTCCCTGTCTATATTAAGAGGAAGCACCATATGCAAACTCAAATTAGTCTCAACCAAAATCTTGTTTCAATACAGTGGATTACTAATTATTCACGAACCTAAGTTTTCTTTTAAATTATAAATTTATTCTCTTGACCTATTTAATCTCTAAATTTTAAAAAAGTACAAATAAAAGTTTTCAGAATTTGTATTATGATTCTATGTGGTATCTATTATGTGATACTGCTAACTAAATGATAATGTAACATATTATTAGACAAATATTAGTTGATTTGGCACCCTTTATGACTTATAAAGGTTGCCTTATACTAGTGTTTTTTGTCCTTTTGTTCACATTCATTTATTTTGTTATTGGTCATTTTCATTGATATACTTAAAGTGATTATATATATATATATATATATATTAAATACAACACAAGTTTTTAGCATATATATTTTATTTTATGCAGCAATCCATTGATTCATCTCCTAGCCATATCCAGTGCCCAACATACTAATTGAAACCCCGTTCTATGCTATATCTATTTCTAGGCTAGCTACTCCAAAGAAATGTAAGGTAGTCTATAATATAGTTCTAAAGAGAATAAGATATTTGTATCAATAAATATTGTTTTCTTTGATGAGACATACAAAGAGATCATAAACATTGAAGTAATTAAAATATTGTTTATTGAGTTTGATTTCAAGTAAAACCACTAATAATTTGGCAACAAAGATGATTGAAGTTTTCCATTGAATGAATATCCTAACCACATTTAGGATAAGCCTCATTGTAGTGGTGTAAAGGTTGTGAGATAACTTGCCCACTACAATGGGCTCAATAGAAGCCCATGTGTTGTCACAAAAGATGACAACTTTAAGGACCCATTAGCCTTCAAATAAGCAATTAGAGATAAAGATGATGACTCAAAACCACAAATTACAAGATAAGTATAAGTAGTCCAATTCAATCTAAGAACCTGTAGATCTACCTAATATAGGGTCAAATTCATAGGTTGCAAACTATTCAAAATAAAAATTAGGTAGATGGAAGAGTACATTAAAGATGAAACTAGTGATTAATGTGTGGGTTATGAAAAAATTTTCTCCCCTCATTATTTTGTATTTTGACTATATGAGATAAGACAAGATAAGTCTGCTTTTGTTAATGACAATCTTGACAATGTGTTACATCGTGTAACATTTTATCATTTTCAATGTTTATAGAAACCAAAAAGTAGTTTCCAAAGTTTTGGTAAATTCTTTTTTTCATCATTTGGCCTTCCATTTTTGGGGCTTAAAATTTTATTTTATTATTATTGTTTTTTAATTTTAGTTGGTTGTAACTAGTTCTTTACTAATCTTTTGGAGCCTATTTAAAGTCTATCATTAATTGCATTATCCACAAATTTGAATAACATTGATGACGTTTGATTACACCATATTTGGCATTGAGCATGGCTGGACTAAGAGATAACATCCTCCAACATTGAACATAGACGACATGTAACTATTTTGAAAGTTAATGATTATATAACAAAAACTTAATATTGTATAATATAGTAATAACATGAAATTTGAACAAGATGATTTTTGCTAATGTTGAATGAACATGCTTTGATCTATGATGTCGATTTTATAGAGCAATTAGTAAGAATTGTGTTTCTTCCTTTTGACCTCCTTAGATTTAATAAACATTTCTTTATGGAGAGAAAAATCATGTTATAGAAAGAACTAATTCTTAGGGTTCTATCTTTGTATATACGACCCTCAATCTTTGTGGAGAGAAAACCATGTTATAGATGATTTTTCCTAATGTTGAATGGAAAAATTACTTTTTAGCTAATTAACTCACGTGTTGGGTCTAAACTACTATTTGTACTTATTGTAGGTAGGTCACACTAATAGTCACATTAAACTAAAAAATGTATGCATATACTGGGCCCTACCTATCGCTTTTAGGTTCCTAGCCTAATTGCCTTTTGGACCCTATTTAAAGCATATATCATGAGTACAATCACACAATAAATAGTTTTTTACAAACAATTTGTTGATCTTTAATCCAAGGCTCTCAAAATTAAAATGTTCAAAGATGACTGTTGAATTGGGAGAAATCTGCCTCACATATTCTTTAGAACAAAATGGAAGAGAACATGCTTGTGATAGAGTATGCCTCAAGTATATGTTTCAATGGCTTGAACGCATCTGATATAGTTAAAGTTTAGGCCATAAACCCTTATAAAATTGTAAGACCCAATTTGCATCTTCTAACAATTGGATATATGTATTTAACATATGAGTTACTTGATTTTGAAATTTTTGAAGGAGAATAGTGTTTGGAACAAAAGTAGAAATACAAGTAATTTGAAAATTTGAAAATGGAAAACAAATTGTATCTAATAAATATATATATTAGAAAAGAAAGGAAAATGGGAGTTTGTATTGTATTATATTGGGAGGAAGTTGGAAAAGAATATATATATATATATATTTTTTATTAAAAAAAAAATAATAATAAAATAAAAGAAGCTTCTAGTGGAAGCTATTGGTTTTAATTAAAAAATAATAATAATAATAATAATAATAAAAGGGGGGAGAAATTTCGTGTAACTTGTTAAGCCACACAAAAAAATAAATGTTTGAATAAAATAAGAAAAAGAAAATGAAAAAGAGGGGGAGGAGTGTTCTGGAAGTGGGGAGAAAAGAAAAATGAAGAAAGAAAGGAAGAGAAGGAGAAAGAGAAAGGGAGGAAAAGAGAAATTGCAAAAGAGAGAGCAAGAGAAGAGACGGTGGAAAACAGAGAAGGTTCGGAGCAATTTTGGGTAATCTATTGGTAAGTTTCTTTGAAAAACATGGAAAGGAAATGGATTTCCAAAGGAAGGATTTTATGGTTCTCTTTTCCTTTGTTTGTTAAGTTGTTATGATGCTTCAAAATTAATTAAGAATGAAGTTTTAGGCTTGATTATGGTGTAAATTGGTTATAGAGGCTAGGTGAGACCCGCAACTTCATTTGGAAAATAAAGAGGTCATATTTTGGGTTTGAAAGGAAGTTTTTTTTTTAGCTCATTAATGGAGATTAACACTTTAGTCAGTAATTGTAAACAAGAAAAGTTTGTGTATGTGAAATTTAAGTTGAATTTGTGGGTTGGCTTAAATACCAATTCTATAAAAGAAATTAGCTTCATCTTTCATGGAGAATGAATGGTTGTTGGGCTGGAAAAGAGAAACCAGAGTGAAGAAGAAGAAGAAGAAGAAGGGGAAAATAGGTGTTTTTTAAATAAAAAAAAAGAGTAATAATAAGATAATTAAGGAAAATGGAAAAATTGGATAAAAGGAAAAGAAAATGGTGGTACAGTTGAATTAAATGAAGAGTGAGAAATGTATTTTGATTTTGGAGGGTTTCACGTGTGGAAATTGTAATTTGAAAGAAAAGACATTATTTTATTAAAAAAAAAAATGAAGGTGATGGGTTATGACTTATCTGGAGAATGATAATTTGGAAAAAGGAAATAATTCTTTATTGTGATAAAATGGTGATATAAATGGATGGATGAGAAAGAGAAGAGTTGGAATTGATTAAATAGTTTTTAATTGGAAAGAAGACAAAATGTACTTTGGTCATAAAAGGTTGAAAGAGAAAAGAAGATATTAAGTAGGAATTTGGACAATTGGTTATTAA
Source organism: Trichosanthes truncata (assembly GCA_033996785.1). NCBI lineage: Eukaryota > Viridiplantae > Streptophyta > Magnoliopsida > Cucurbitales > Cucurbitaceae > Trichosanthes > Trichosanthes truncata. The sequence continues at coordinate 24,894,430 of JAWPNB010000004.1, read as the reverse complement.
TTAAGAGAAGGAACTTGAAAAATTAGTTTAATCGACCAATGTGAAGCATGTTTATTTCCTTTGGAAATAATTCATAATCTCTGGTATGATTATTGGAATTCCAGGTTGAATAGAGAATTGGAATAGCCAACATTTCAGGGTGGCAGCGACAATGGTTCTGTGAGTGGTTTATTTTACGAACTATTTTTATTATTTGATTATTATTACGAATTTTCAAGAATTCTATAAATCATGTGTGATTTTAGAGAAAATTGCCAAGAGATTTTCATAGTATGTTATGAATTTCTAAAAATGGTATGGAAATGCCAATATTTTATGCTTTTAGTTGAAATTGTCATTTGAGAAATATTTGAGATATTTTTATGATTATTGAGATGTTTGAAGAGTTTTAATGTGTCTTGAAAAATGTATGAAATTTATATGAGATATGGATTCAGAGAAAATATGATTTTAGAAATGTTTTATATTATTGAGAGATTTGATGATTATTCGAGAAAGTATAAATGTTTAATGTTATTTCATAAATCTCTCAAGTTTATGAACAATTGTCTAGAGAAATATATAATTTTCAGAAAGAGTTTGAGATCTTGAAAAGTTAAGAATTTTTATGATTTAAAGTGATTTGTGATTTAAGAGGTTTATGTTGGAAGTGGTTTTCAAACCACTAGATCTTTGTACCCATGGTGATTACCCGATATGCTATGAGAATGTGTTTCCATAGTATGCTAGCGTGCTCAGGCCGCAGGGGATGCAGGGGATGCAGGGGAATGCCGGGGCCATTAGATGCCAAATCCGGATTCCGAACCCTGGTCCAAATCCTGGACCTGAAGCATTACAGATATTAGAGTTTGCTCTACGTGCACGTATGACAGAGATATGTTCTACTATGTATCTGGAGATTACTCGGTACATAGTATGATAGAGATTTGGGTACAGATTTGGTGATAAATTTCACTAGTTATGTTTATGCTTTCCAAAGCTATAATTACGGATTTCCCTATCTATGTTTTCACAAACTCGTGCTTATGTTTTCAAGAATTGTTGAATTAAGAGTTATTGTTTCACGCGAAGTTTATTTACAAACTTTAATGTCTTAAAATGATCTTCGAAGGTTTCTAACTGATCGTGATTTACATTATTCCACAGAGTTATGAGCTTCTATTTAGTAAAAGAATAATTTTTCTTGAACATCTATTTTCTTATGGAGATACCACTCACTGGGCTTTTTAGCTCATTCTTTTGTTTTTTATTTTTCCACCAGGTTGCTCTTGAGTTTCAACCAGAGTTAGCTAATCAGAGTCTGCCACCAGTCTTGTCAAGTCATTGCATATCATTTAATGTAAGCAAAGGGAGAAATTCTAATGCGTTATTTATGAAATATCCATAGTTAAAGATAGAGAATGAGAAAAGAGATAAAGACTTGGCAATAGATTCCATTGCACATTTGGGGTCTACTGCCATCACATCTCGTCCTAGGTTTGGTAGAGTTAATCTGGGGCGGGGTGTGACAAAAATTCACAAATATTTTAAAACTTAAATGTATGGGATAAAGTGTGCCTACATATTTCACTGGCTTTAATGCAGTAAGATGATATTCAAGAAGTAGCTTAAAATGTTTATAATATATGAGATCATAAAGTTAGTTGTGTTATATCTTGGTAAATGTTGTCGATATGAACCACTTTATAATAATTTCATATGATTGGATCGGATTGCTCATGTGAACATATGAACATAGTAGATGTATAATTTTTGCAATAATATTGAAAGGAAGACAAATTTAGTATACCATTATATGAATCATATGCTATGTAATCTTAAGCTTGAACAAATTAGGAAATAATCATAATTACCTGTTATGAGGTTGTGTTGTTAGATTTACACAAGTAAGAATGACTTTAGATAGTATGTTTAATAAACCTACTATTTTAAAGACAAAGATTAAATGATAAGTTGAAAAATATAATGTTAAAAGATGAAGCTTCACTCCATTAAATATACTAGAAGTAGAGAATATATATATATATATATATATATAAAGAGAAATAGTACCTTTATAAAGTGCTAATTTGGGAATTGAATAGTTGGGGCTCACCCTCTCACTAGCCCAATAAAAACTTAGTTTATGATTAAGAAGAGGTGTTTATTAGAGAATCAATATTTATACTTAAGAAGCACCAACTTAAGAGTAGCTCTACGGGTTGAGGCATATATCCTTGATGAAGAGTTTAGATACTTTTTAAAGTTGTTCAAAGACTTTTTAGACACAAAACTAAAAGTTCAATGACTAAACTTGTAATTTAACCTTTTAGAAAAGATTAATTAATTAACTTTTAACATGTTTACTAGTATGTCTTTTGGGGTTTTTTTGTTTCAGAATTTAAATGGGTAACTTTGCTTTTAAATTTTTTTTATAGATATGTATTTTCTTAAAAGTAATTTACAAAATATCTTTTCTATAAAATATTTACTAATATAACATTTTTTAATTTATAAATAATTGATTAACTTACATTAGGGTAATTGATATTATTTTATTCAATATGATAGTGATTAATATACATTCTTAATTAATTTAGATCTTGGTTAACTGTAATCTCATGAAAATCATTAATTTAAATTATATATTGATTGACTATAATTAATAAGAATAATCAACAATTAAATAATATATTGTTGAACTAAAAAAAAATAACTAAATAATATATTGATTATTCTATATGTTTTAACCAGTTGAGCTATATCAAATTTGCTTGTAAAATTTCATTCTAACGTACTATAATAACTAAATGTATTTTAATTTATATTGAGTTTGAATCTGTGTAATGGGATCAAATGTTAGTTTTAACTTTGTAATATTTAAGTTTTGCTTCTTTTAAGTTTTTTCCTTTTTTTTTTTTAATTCAACAAGTGAAATGAGGAAATTCGAACCTCTAATTAATGAGTTCCTAAACTTTCAATTTTATGCTTAATAGATCCTTGAAGTTTAAAAATGTCTAATAGATCTCCGAACTTTCAATTTTGTATCTAATAAGTCCTTGATATATCTAAATTTTTTTAAAATTAATAGATCTATTAGATATAAAATTGAATTTTATGTCTACTAGCTAGAACCCTACACTTTCAATTTTGTGTCTAGTAGGTCTATGAATTTTAAAAAGTGTCAAATATATTAATGGCCCATCTAATACAAAATTGAAATTTTAGAGACCTATTAGACACAAAATTGAAAGTTTAAGGATTTACTACACATTTTTTAAAGTTCAAGAACCAAATAGACATAAACTTAAAAATTTTGAAACTAAACTTGTAATTTAACCTTCTTAAAACAAAATTTAATACATATAAAAATTATTTAATGAGTATGCTTTAATGAGTGCTCCACTACATGTGAGTTTCAATATGGAAAAATATTCTTGTAAATAAAAAAATTATAAAATTATTTAAATTAATAAGCAAATTCCGTTCACTCTCTAAACAAGCTATAAATTTTATCATTAACATTTTTATTCGTATTGGTGACTAAATGATTATATATTTTATGTTTCATAGACATTTATACGAGATATCAATTGATTTTTAATATCAATATCAAACACTTTGATTTACATATATATCAACATATCTTCATGGATTCTCACGTATGGTAGACAATGTCACGTATCCCTTTACAAGTGATCACAAATATAACCGAATTATTCCAAAATTCTCAAAGTGATCCCTCTGGGGTTATCCAAAGAGTAGTGTGGGACCCATTGTTAAAAAGACCAAAACGTAAAAGATGGGTATGTAAATTTTGTCTCATAACAATAGCCAATCACTCAAAATATAATCTTTGCATTCTTAAAGGTTGTTGGAACCTTAAAAAGGCATAGGATATATAATTGACAGAAGGAAAGGGAGAGTTCACAAGTTTTGGACTTGGCATATCTTGCAGCCAAAGCAACATTTGGTTCATTAAAACAAAGAGGCTCTCATTTATCATTGCATATTTAAATGGTTGGCATAGTCAAAAGGCATTAAAATGCCTACATTAATAGTCCAAGAAAAGAACCTGAATCCCTTTTGATGTCTTGAGTTTCATGCAAGAAACCAAAAAGAGAGAGGAAAAAAGTGTTGTAATGAGAGAAAAACAGAATATAAGGTAGTTTTTAGTTAAATCATTTCCATCCAAAATTCCCAAATATATGTCTTATAAATTAATCCACTCTCATTTCCATCCTTTGGTACTTCTCTAAAGCAAAGCCTCTCCATCAAGGTTGGCTTCTCTTCCATAGTAGAGAACTATCCATCCTTGAGCATGGCAGATCCTCCACGGCTACACTCGCAACCCAGCCGCCCGAGCATATTACGCTGTGTCGTATTGGTCCTAGTAGCACTAATCGTACTTGTTGGCCTCGCCGTGCTCATCATTTGGCTGACCATTAGACCGAAACGACTAAGCTACACGGTGGAAAGCGCTTCGGTCCAGAATTTTGACTTAAGCAACACTCAACTCAATGCCTCCTTTAACTTTGGGGTAAGAGCTTATAATCCCAATAGACGAGTCTCGATTTACTACGATTATGTCACCGTTACGGTTGGCTTTGGTGATCAAGACTTGGCCTTCGGCGTGATCAAGCCCTTCTACCAACCTCACAAAAATGTGACATGGTTGAACTTGGACCTTGCTGCTCAAAACTTTCCATTGCACGACTCCGTGTCCAAGGATCTTGCGCTTGAAAAGGCGGCGGGAGAGATGGATTTGGATCTTTGGATCAAGGCAAAAATTAGGTTTAAGGTTGGCGTTTGGAAGTCGGGGCATCGAACACTTCGAATTCGGTGTTCGCCGGTGATTGTCTACTTGTCTAAAGCCAAGGATTTCAAGAAGACTACTTGCTTTGCAGAAGTCTAAAGCTGGGAATTTGGTTTTGCTTTCATAAAGGTGTTTTTCTTACTTTCTGAAATTGTATTATTATTAATGGTGTGGTGTTGGGGTTAGTTTTTCAAGTGTGGAATTTGTGAGCTGTGTTTATTATTTTTCGATTGGGTTTGTGTGTTCATGTATATGCTCTTTTTGATCCTTCGTTTTTTTTTTCTGTTCAGTATAAATGTCAGTCCATTCTTTACAAATAAGTTGAACAATTTGTAATTTGATTTGATATAAATAATAGAAAATTTTTATTTGTGCAATATTTTTCTATTTTGGAAGTTTCAATGAATCTTTTTTTTATAGTCTTTTAGATACGTTGTGTGGATTTGTAAATCTCATTGTTATATTGTTTTACGCTTAAATGAGTTACTCAATTTTTTTTTCCTTTTTTGGGGGAAAGGTGGATTATATTGGTCTTTAACATTATAAATCACTTATGAACATTAAACTCATTTATTGCATTAACCTTTCAGGTTTTTTTTGTTCATTAACAATGGTAGAGTGGAGGAGTGGGGGGTTGAACTATCGACCTTTAAAAAAGTAATTGGTACATTATCCATTGAGATATGTTCGAATTTAGAGCATTTGCTTTTCAGGTTGAATGAATTTTATTTAATGTTATTTGTGTCAATTTTTTTTTAGTAGTGACTATATATATATATATATTTTTTGTTGAAAATTTGTAGTTGCTTGACTTAACTACATCAAGAATTTGGTATCCGACGGACAAAAAAGATACAAGTACCATTGTTCAACTCAAAAGTAAATTTGACATTTAAATCGATAACGGTATATTATTTCTACAATACTATAATAGTGATTTTTGAATGGTCAAAATCACTTTTGTCATGAAAAAAATACTAAAAAGAACATGACAAAAGTGATTTTGGAATGGCCAAAATCACTTTTATCATGTTCTTTTTAGTATTTTTTTTATGACAAAAATGATTTTGGAATGGCCAAAATCACTTTTAAACCTGCTTTTACTCCTAATGAAAAAAGATGGGTGATGAATTGTAACGACCCGCCTTTTCCTATTAGACTTTCTAGGGACGTTACTACATGCATGCCGAAGAAATTTTAAAATCTTTGGTAAAAGACATAAAGAATGAAACTTTTTGCTAAACAACCAAAAATCTTTATGCTCGGGATCCCTTTAAAAATCATTTCAAAACATAATATGAATTATAATGTTCAATAAGTTGAAATAGTTTCACAACACATTGTTTACTAAACAAAATATGTTTTAACTAACACACTATCTAAATGCGGAAGTCATGACCTTCAAAGTCACCCATGACCCTCTCAGCAAACTACCTTGTCAATCGCCTATGATATGTCTTTGTATTTGCCTGAAAAGAAAAACATTTTTGAAAAGGGTAAGTATTTTACAATACTCAGTAAGTGACCTCACTACCGGGTCAGGATATGCATACACACACATAATGAGTTTTCGAAAACATTTTCTTTCTTTCCTTTGGTGGGACCTAAATTCCTTTCATAGCAGAAACGTTTCTCTTTCAACTTTTCTCTTCAGCTTAATGTGGACAATTAACCCAACCTCACATTTCCTTTTCATTTAACCTTTTCAGATTCCTTTTCATTTAACCTTTTCAGGTTCCTTTTCATATAGCCTCGTAAGGCTCCTTTTCATATAGATGTACATCAATAATGTTAGGGGGTAATTGCCACAGCCTTCGAAATCATTTTTATCATGAAAACATAATGTATGCATGAGGTCCCAAAGCATTTTCAATTTTTCATTTCATGATGCAACATAAAACAAAGTTCTCATGTCATTCATCATATCATAAATCATATAACATGCATCACACTCATAAGAACATACATGTAAGAATTATTTTTCATACATAGCAATTCAAAATTCATCAACAATCATAACTAAAACATTTATGAAAATCCTTTTATTTCAAAAGTAAATTCTTTTTTTTTTCAATTCAGTTCCCAACTTGCATTTAAGCATACCGGCATAAAGTCCCTTACCTTGGCTAAGCTCAAGAGTCCAATTCACCCAATTGCTCACCAAAATCCCTTCGCCTTGAACCTCAATTAAACAATTTGGAGCCTAAATCAAACCATCCCTAAGGTTAGAAACAATTCCTAAAATCCATAATTAAATCCCAAAGTTCCTTCCACCAACTAAAGTTCCAAAATTTAGAATTAATTCCTTAACATTTAACTTAATCTCAAATGGATGGGTAAAAATTGAATTTAAGTCACAAGATCCATGGTTCCATCTTATTTTCAATTTTAATCTACCATACAACCTAAAACTTAAGGACCTTTGTGACTTACCGAAAAATTTCACTCTTAGCAGTCCCAAATACTCACTGGACAGCAGCTCAAGGGCGTCGCGCTCGTGATTTTGGTGTCGGAACGGAGTGGGTAACCTTGGAACACATCAAGATCTATGAGTCAGTCTTACCCATGACCAAAAACATCCAAGAAATCGCATGAAACTACTGCTTACCCACGTATGCAGGTTCGACGAACTGGAAGAGATGGCTGAACAGATCGGGTTCGCGGATCAGCAGGGGCGGCGGCGCGATCGGGAAGCAGCGGATCTGGGCGAAAGTGTACGGCGGCGCGATGGGCGTTCGTGGGTGCTGGCGTCGGTGCGCGGTCCTGTGCGGCGGTTCCCGGCGGCGAGCGGCGGTGGTCTGATGCGTGGTTCACGGTGAGACTACGGCGTGCAGTCGGTGTGGCGGTGAGGTCTGCGGCTGTTCGACGGATCTGGCATTCAGTGAACGGTCTGGGCAGCGTTCGGCGTAGCACGGCGGCGCTCGGTGGCTTGCGGCGGCTGGATCTGTAGCGGCAGTGGTGACGTGGTGTGGGGAAGAGCTGCTGCAAAAATTCTTCCTTGCTTCAATGGGTGTTTGTCGAAAATCAAAGAGGAAGGAGAAGAGATTTGGAGAAGATGGTGGCTTGGAGGCTTGGCTTCAAGGCTTGAGTCTGACCTAGGGCTGCGTGCCTTTTAAAATAATAGAGAGGGGAATTAGTGGGCTTGGCTTCTCTTGGGCTTGGCTTGGCTAAAAGTCACTTAAATAACAAAAATAACCCCAAATCAATTAATTCCTTTAATTTCCCTCTTTCTTCCCAATTTACCCTCCAATTACCCCAATCTCAAACATACAAATCTCTAAAATTAATTTCCAACACAACTTTAAGCATGAAATCGACCTTGCTATAATTTAAATTTCAAAAGTAAAGCCTTAATTACTACTTGAAAGTGCCGATCGTTACATGAATCTTGGTTGCCTTCTTTGAAAGGTCTATACAAGATTACCTCCTTTAGTGTGTGATTGAAATGGAAAATTCCAACTCAGACCAAGACTCGAATTGATTAAATTATTCAATGAGGCTGCCACAATATGATTACCTCATAATAACTGTTAGATGAATTCAATAATTTTTATACCCCCTAATAATCACTGGATATAAATTTGAGGTACTTCTCTCTCTACGTCTAACGTGAAATTGAAAATTTTCTTAAATTGATTTGAGTACAAATGAAGCACTTAATGTGTGGCTAAATAGGAAAATGTTATTCAGTATGTACCTATTTGCTGCATCTATATAAGGCGTTGTTTGGGAATTGAAGGGTTGTTTGTGAGTCCTAAATTCCACACACAAGAATGGAAAATCACTAAGGCTCTATTTGCTATAATGAGAGGAGGATATTACGCGCATTAAGGTCTCGTTTACTTATTAAGAATCATAATGAGTTGAAACTGGAATGATAATCAATTGAAAAGAAGTCAACCCAAATCAAAATGTTTCTTTTGACGATGTTGTTCTACTAAGAGTTGTTTGGAATCAGAATCAGTAACTCATTGATGTTTACTCCAAACTATCAGGAATTAGAATAGGATTCCACCATAATACAATTATTAGAATGCCTTTGTCGTATTTGTAACTAATTAGAATGCATTACTAAATAAAATGCTAATATAATTTTTAATTAACATAATAATAGCAATAATCAATAACAAATTTTAATTTAATTCATTACTATTTTATTTTATAGTAATGTTTTTTTATTCTAACAATTTATTTAATATTAAAAAATAATAACCAATTAAAACAAAACTACATCAACTAACAAGTATTAATATAATTTTTATTAGAACAACCATAATTAATTTTAAATTTTATTATTATGATATTCAATATTAATGAATTTTATTTGAATAATTTATTTATTATCAACAAATAATAACTAACTAAAACAAAATTACATCAACTAAAGAAATATTAAAATAAATTTGTATTAAAAGAATATAGATCAATTTTATTTGTATATGCTATCAAATAATAATATTTTATTTTAATAAATTAAATAATAAATAATTATATGCAATAAAAGATTAAATTAATACGATTTTTTTTACTAGAAGAAAAATTATAAGTAAGGTAAATAAGAGCCATAGTAAAAGGTGTAAAATACTTAATAAAAAAGTTTTAGGTCGTCATAAATAGATGAGAAAGAAATAGGAAAAGTTGTAAAGTAACTAATAAAAATGTTATGAGACCATTGAATAAGGAATGAGAATAGGATTTTTGAGAGTTTTGCAGAGAAATGAGATTATTTCTTTTATGGGGTAGCGATTCCCAAATTGGTGGTGAGTCCCACCAATTGATTTCCTTATTAGTAAACACCATAAATGGAAAAAAAAAATTATTTCCATTCTTTATTCCCATTTTCTTCAAGTAAACGAGTTCTAAGGTTGCATTTACTTAATCGGAACGGAGGAATGGGAAAAAAATTTCATTTCCTTCGACATGTTTATTTAAATTTTGGAATAGAATCCATTAATGTGACCTACAAAAATTTAGAAATCACTCTTCCAAAAAAAGGTAATTAATCTAATTCCTCTTGTTCAATTTCATCGATTCTAATTTCATTCTGATTCCTCGGAGTGTTTGGCCATGAGTTGCGACAACCTGACTTCCACAAGCCAAACCATCAAATCAAATTTTGGATTGGGGGATGGATGATTCTATTGGATAATTAATTAATTATTATTTTTTTTAGAATTTTTAAATCAGATTGTATTTAAACTTATTAGATTTACATTTTCTATTCAATTTAATTTTGAATGTTTTAGTATTTTTGTTAATTTTTCCGATTTATCGATAAAATTATTAAAATTATAAGTTTTCTTCTAGTATTTTATTTTTACTAGTTTTTTACACATATTTTTTAACTCTAAACTATTATACATTAAGTATAAAAATGTATTTTAGGAAAAAAAAATTAAAAAGTTTAATTATTAAAATATATAATATATATATATATAATATATAAAGTATTTTATATATTTGGATCCAAATATAGTCCAAATAGGTTGGCACAATCTCCAAAAAAAAGTGTTGATCAATAAATAGATGAGCCAGGTTGGGTCAAGCTAGTCAAATGTTGGCTTTGAGCTGGCCTTGATTAGAGATGTCCACGAGGTGGGGCGGAAACGGAGAAGGCTCCCCCGTCCCTGTTCCCGCCATCTATTTCAATCTCCATCCCTGAAAAATTCCCCATTTATTTTTGCGGAAATTGGGGCGGAGATTAGGTTCCCCGTGGGGAATTTTTTCTCGTTCTTCTTTTTTAATTTCTTTTTATTATTTATTATTTTTTAAAAATTTATTCTCAACCATAATAGCAATTCTTTCTAACGATTTCTAAATGAATAATTTTCAATATAATTTCTATTTTAAAAAAAGGTTATAAAATTTCCAAATAAAAACAATAATATACCATATGTAAAATATTATAATGTTGAAACAACTTAATTTCTAAAAATTCAAATTTCAATATTACAACATAGTTTTTAACTTTTTTTTTTAATAAAAAAAAAGAGTCTTCAATTAATTCCTACTATAGTTTTTTTTCTTTTTTTAATTTCCTATTTATAGCTAATATATATATATATATATATATATATACTAACTAATCGAGGCAGGGCAAGGCGGGGTGGGGAATCGAGTCGGGGTCGAGGACGGGGACGGGGAATATATTCTCTGTCCCCATCCCCGGTTTAGTCAATGGGGAGAAAACTCTCCTCACTCCCTCCCCCATTTCCAGTGTAATCGGAGATTCTCCGCCTTGATCACGGGGCCCCGGCCCCACGGGTTAAATGGACATCTCTAGCTTTGATTAGCCTTTGGGCCATGAGCCCTTTGATAAGGCTGACTCCTTATTCAGTTGGTTCTACAGTCTTTTTATTAATTATTTTATAACTTGTACCATTTCTCTCTCATCCATATGGAATAGATCTACAATCTTTTTATTAATTGTTTTACAATTTTACTCTTTTAGGTATTTATACTATCAATAATATTTCTTCTAATAAAAAAATTGTACTAAGTTTTTTTAGTATATAAGATTCTTTTTTTGTAAACTTAAAGTCTTTTATTTAATTTGTTAAGTATTTAATTTTAATCAGTCATTGTCTATTATTTAGTTTATTAAAGTATAACATTGTTACTAGATGACATATACAAATAAAATTAAAGACAAAATGCACTTTTGACCCCTAAGATTTGGAATTGTCTATTTGGTTATGAGGTTTTACAAGAGCATTTTAGCCTCTTTTGTAAAATGATTATAATTACAACACTTTTTAAAATTCAAGGTTAAAATTGTAACGATTACCTAAGTTTGAGATGCAATATGATGAAATTGAAAGTTTAGAGTAAAAATTGATGCAACTTACAAATTTACAGGTAAAAACTGATCTTACCCTAAAAATTAAAATGGTAAAATATTCAAAATCTCCCTTCCTCTCCAATTATCCAATGCGTTTGCTACATTCCCCTAGCCGTGGAATTGCTCCTGCCAAATCGCCCCGCTATTCGTTGCATTCCCGCTGTGTGTTGCAGCTCCGTCGGCCGTCTCAGAGTTCACCGGCCAGATCAATTTTCTTAAAGAGGCCAAGAGCTTTTGACTTGAAGGTGTGTTTTTGAAGTTTCTTTTTCTGAAACTTCCCTTTGAAGGATTAAGAGTTTCTTTCAAAGATAATGAAGGAGGGTCCCCCCATAACTTTGTATTTTTTGAGAGTTTTTAGTCTTGGTTGTGTACGAGCTTATACTTGAAAGGTCTAAAGTTGCTAAAATATGTTTAAAAGTCTAAGATCAGAAGTAAGAAGTTCTTTCAATCAAAGGTGGCCATAACTTCAAGTTTTTGGCTTGATTCGAAGGTCTAAGAGTTGTTCGGAGGCTAATTTAATTTGATGTCATTCTATCTTTCTATGGCTGATCTGTAACTCCTTGAGGAAGGTGGTTTTGCAATTTTCTTTGGTAACTTTTCATAATTTCAATGGATTCCAACTTGTTCAATAAAACTCAATTTAAAATAATGGGCAACAACCTTTTGGTATATATTAAAGAATACCTTTGAGTGGGTGGGGAGGCCACTGAAATTCTTCAATGAACAGAACCAATTTATCTAAGGGATGTGATGACTGATGGGAGACTGCAAGGTGGCGACAAATGGCGGGACTGCAATGGATAGAAGCAATTCAACGGCTAAGGCACAACGTAGATTATTGGAGAGAGATTTTAGGTCCCTTTGATAATCATCTAGCACTGTTTGATAATCATTTAATTTTTTTTTTTTAAATTGTACTTATTTTCTCAACATTTATCTACCACGGATTTTATATTTCTTAAGACAACATTAAAATTCTTAACAAAATTTCAATAAACATTAAATTTTTTTTATTACATTGTAATACCTTAGTCGGGTTATTTGTTATATAACTATTAGAGCTGTGTATTTGTTAGTTTAGTTGTTGATACGTGTATTTTTGTTAAAATTAGTTGCCTTTCTATATTCAGCCACCACGTGTATTTATATGTACTCAATGCTTTAGTGGAAATACAATCGAATCACCATTTTTCCTCCACAATTTTTGCTGTGTAATATGGTATCAGAACAAATCTGATTTTCTTTTCTTCTCATTCTATTATTATCCTTCTTTGGGTATGGAACCACAAACGGATGTTTCGGCGATTGCTACCGATGTGCCTCCTACGGTAGACTCGTCTTCTTCTTCATCACTAAATCAAGATCCAATACCAATCAATTCTTCTCGCAGCCCTTATTTCCTACACTATAACGACACTTCAAATCTTGTATTGGCAACTAAGTTGCTTATTGATGAAAACTACGTATCTTGGAGTAGAGTGATGTTAATCAAATTATCAGTGAAGAACAAACTAGGATATATCGATGGCAGCATTCCTAAGCTCGTTAGAGAACTTATCCCAGCTTAGATCCGAAGCAATCATGTGGTGATAGCATGAATCTTGAATTCTATCTCCAAAGACATTTCGAAAAGTATTATTTCTCTGATTGTGCTAGAGACATATGACTTGATCTAAAGGATCGTTTTGAAAAAAAAAGAAAGGTCCACGAATTTTTCAATTAAAACGTGACATGGCGACTCTTTACCAAAATCAAGACTCGATTAGCATGTATTTTACTCATCTCAAGTGTATGTGAGATGAATATAGCATTTATCGGCCTTATTGTACCTGCGGTTGATGTTCTTGTGGAGGACTACGTGGTATGGCAAATTTTGCTCAGTTTGAGTATCTCATGAGCTTTCTTGTGGGTTTGAATGAGTCTTTTGCATAAATGCGAGCTCAAATTCTTCTAGATCCTTCTCCTTCAATTGCTAACGCTTTTCCACTTGTTACACAAGAAGCGCCAACAACGTTTTATTGGTTCACATTCTATTGGACAAACACCTACTGGGGATGGCCGTTCAACAAAGTTCTCGTTTTAATCCTTCAACTAACAAGAACAAATCAACCCAACCTATCTGTACTCATTGTGGATCCAAGGTCATACGATTGACAAATAGTCTAAGCTTCATGGTTATTCCACTTGGTTACAAACCAAAAAGAGGAACTCATACTTCTAATAAGAATAGAGGTTTTTTTGTTGTTCCTTCTAATTTGCAAGCTAATTCACCCATTGCAAATGCCTCTGTTGCTAATGTCATGTCAACAACTTCTCCTAATGCAACTGAGGCAATATCACAATGTTATAACATTTTGAGCATGTTGGAAACCCATCTGAAGGCATCTAAATCAGAAGTTATCGCTTCCACTTCCCACATAGCAGGTACATGTTCTAATTCCTTTTTGCCTATTAGTCTAGATGGGAGGTGGATTATTGATTCAGGAGCTTCAACACATATGTGTTTTTTCAGAGATCTTTTTGAATCTTTATCACCAATAACTACTACTCTTATTTCTCCAAATAGCACTCAATTGCAAGTTCATTCTATTGGAACTGTATGTTTGTTGGAAGCGTCTTCTTGAAAGAGGTTTTATATGTTCCTCAATTCAAGTACAACCTACTTTCTGTCAGTGTGCCAACCAAACATGCCTATGTTTCTATCCGATTTCTTGGAACTGAATGCTATATACAGGAAAAGGACAGTTTGAAGATGATTGGGAAGGTTAGATTGCTCCATAAATTGTATTTTCTTGATGCTCTGCAAGACAGAGAAGTCTTTCCCATTCCTTATATTTGTGCTGCAGTTAGTAAAATATCTTCAACTTTATGGCATAAGCATCTCGACCATTTATCTACTGCTAACCTGAATTCTTTGCATGGAACATTGAATATTGCTTCAACATCTTGTGATCTATGTCTTGTTGTCCACTTGCAAAGCAAATGAGATTGTGTTTCATTTCTAATAATCATTTTTCTAGTAATGCATTTGATCCTCTACATGTTGATATATGAGAGCCATTCTCTACGCTACTTATGCTGGTTATAGATATTTTCTTACTATTGTAGACGATTGTACTAGGTATACTTGGGTGTACTTTCTTCATCAAAAGTCAGATGTTGCTAAGAATATTATCCCTCAATTCTTTTCTCTTGTAGAAACCCAATATAATAAAACTATCAAGAGTTTCAGATTAGACAATGCTCCTGAATTACTTTTTGATGAATTCTTCAAGTCTAAAAGTCTTTCGCATCACTTTTCTTGTGTTGGTAGATGATGACTTGCTAGAGTGATATGAATGAGTCGGCAATATTAGGATGTCAATGCGCAAGTGTACACATTCATTTGTAGCAAGTGGTAAGTAAATTATCGTATCCACAGAGACTAGTAATTCTCTAATTTACCATAAATTAATTCTCAGTAAACTCAATTTGTAACCGTTTAAACTCATCATGGAAACAAAATAAAATAATTTGGAATTTGCTGGAACAAAATAAATGCTAAAACAGAGATAACAGAGTAAGAATGCAGAAAACAGAGAATAACTAAACTGTACTTTGAATTGAATGGAAGGCTCGGATTAGGGGTAATTGTCCGTTTTAATCTATTCTACAGCTTAGATACATGATCAAATAGCTCAATCCACTACAGCTCACGTGGTATTCTCCCGAATGACCAAAATTTTGCTGTTTCATTTCCATTACTCCAACATTAACTATCCTGCTGTATTTGTGTGCATTAGGCAAGTGATTATCCCTAATCCCCTTACTTAGCTAGCTACTAACCCTAACATTGGGGCTAATGTGGTTCTTAAGCAATCAGCTCCTTCTATTCTTTCCGGAAATCGAAGAAACACTACACAAAATGGTTGGCCAAACGAAATTGTGCTTAAAAAGTAAAAACTCTTAACAACCAGATTGAGTTAAAGACAATGTAGTAAGCTGCAAGAATAATCAAAACATCCAACCCCTAATCCTCACCTCAAAGGTGATCAGTTCATATTACAGGATAAACAGAAAAGAAATCGGAATGTAGTCATAACAGAAATATTGTAGAGAACAAACTAAAGGAAAGAAGAAACTGCAGAAGAAGAAGACGGAATGCTGCCCCAAAACGTTCGACTCAGCATCGGCATTGATCTACTGGAGAAACCTTCCTTTTATGGAAAACTTTCGTCCATGGCCTCCAAAATCGGAGCTCTCTTCCTTTTTCTCTCTGTTTTTCGGGATTCTCTAGCCTCCTCTTTTCTTCTTCTCTCTAAAAATGGCTGCCCAACCCTAAATATCTCATAGTTTGTGCAAATAAGGGCTGATTAGACATGACCCATGAAGTGGCCAGCTCCCATTGGCTGAAATAGGCTGAGTCATCTGACATTTGCCAACTCATTTAATGAATTAATCTTCTCACGTGCGAAAGTTGTATTGGCCCGAATTGCCAGGTTTGCTCCAGCAAACTGTTATAAAACTGCTGCTCAAAATCTTCAAAAGTCCTTCTTAAATTAAACCCTAAATAAGTCACATAAAACTCGTTAATTATGATAATCTTGCTCTAATAAGAATTTTACAACATCAAAGTTA
Organism: Trichosanthes truncata; assembly: GCA_033996785.1. Taxonomy (NCBI): domain Eukaryota; kingdom Viridiplantae; phylum Streptophyta; class Magnoliopsida; order Cucurbitales; family Cucurbitaceae; genus Trichosanthes; species Trichosanthes truncata. Next base: position 24,878,177 of record JAWPNB010000004.1, on the reverse strand, counting down.
AACTTAGAGCAAAATAAATGAAAGCTAGGGTATTTATAAGATAATTTGAGATAAAATATGACAATTCAATCCAAAAATGATATCCTATAACTCTTATTTTAAGAGTTATCAGTAGACTAGAACAAAATTTTGTTGTAGAGAGAAAGCATCAACATATACTTAATGTGGCTAGAGCTTTGTATTTTCAATCGAGAGTTCTGATTTCCTTTTGGGGCGAATGCATACTTAATGCAGTTTTCTTGATTGATCGCACGCCTTCTTGACTTTTGTGTTGGAAATCTCCATTTGAATTGCTTTCTCACTCTACTTTTGACTATAATTCGTTGCGGGTGTTGGCTGCTTGTGTTTTACTTTTTCACCTATTCCAAATTGGAATAAATTACAGTCTAGAGCTATACCAGCAATTTTTGTTGGATATCCCCAAGGAATGAAGACATAAACTTTTTGATATAGAAAAAAATTGTTTCTTTGTATCAAGGGATGTAGTCTTTCATGAGAAAATATTTTCTTTTCATACAGTGACTCTTGAAGTTGATGTTCTAGATTTTCTTTCTGGTTTTGTTTTGCCAAAACTCTTTAATGTTGATGATTATTCTAATGAAAGTTTTTTGGTAGAAGTGTCTATGTCTTGTGATAAGCCTTCTGTTCCAGAAGAAATTTTGCCTTGTAATTAGGGTGATTCTTTAACACCACTAGATGAACAAGATATTTCTACTACAACCACTTTAATTCTTTCATCGTTTCCTATTTTTGAAGATATTCAACAAACTAGGCATTCTACTTGCATTACTAAGCTTCCTACTTATTGTCAAGACTATCACTGCAATTCTATAAGTGGTTTTCATTCTACTATTTTGACCACTAGATATCCATTTCAGAATTATGTGCTTATTCTAAGCTATCATTCTTTCAACAAGTTATGTCTGTTGGCATTTCATCAATTTTGAACCAAAGTTTTATTAGCATGCTATTACTTTTGATCATTGGGTTGCCATGAAGGCTAAGCTTGAAGCCATGGAGTCGAATAAAACTTGGTCTTTGTAGTCAAACTTCCCTATGGAAAACATTCTATTGGATGCAAATGGATATATAAATTGAAGCATAAGGCAGATGGTTCTATAGAGCGTTATAAGATTTGACTTGTAGCAAAGGGATATACTCAACAAGAAGATTTGGACTTTCTGGAAACTTATTCTCCTGTAGCAAAACTATTAAATGTACATGTTTTGCTCTCCATAGCTGTTTCTAAGCAATGGTAGCTTATTCAATTAGATGTAAATAACGTTTTCTTACATGGAAAGCATTTTGAGGAAGTTTACATAGATCTTCCTTCAGGGTATTCACCTCTTAGCATTGTCTAAAGTAAGGGGGACGACTTAATTGCAAATTGCATAAGTCTATTTACGGTCTTAAACAGGCATCACGACAATGGTTTGCTAAATTTACTGAAGTAATATTATCTATATGTTTTAGGCAATCTCAGTCAGATTATTCGCTTTTTATTTGAGGATATGATTCTAGTTTCATTGCTCTTCCCATCTATGTAGACAATATTATAATCATGAGTGATCTAAAGTATTTTCTTGGATTGGAGTTTGCTAGATCTTCTCAAAGTCTTTGAATTCCTAGGAGGTCACCCAACATAGGATTACTCCAAGCCAAACATGCTTAACTTTGGAGTTCTCACGATTGGGCCACTAGAAAAGAAGGTGCACCTTGTTGGTATATATAGTAGCTATAAATTCTTTTAAGCCTTTATTAACCATGCCTTGCATAGCCTCAGGATCTCTCTCATTCGGATGTAGTCTCGGTTCATTCATGTACCCCTCCTGATCTCGGGCGTTACATGCCCACCAGCTTCCGCCTTGGTTCGTCCCCGAACCACATCTTACTGGGAGAGGTTCCGCTCTGATACCATCTGTAACGCCCTAGGCCCAGGATTTGGACCAGGATTTGGAATTCGGATTCAGCATTTGATGGCCTCGGCATTCCCCTACATCCCCTGCGACTTGGCCACGTCACTTTACTTGTCTTGAAGAGCTTCTAAGAGTGAAGACTGTCCCCACAAACCAACACAGGTTCTTTCAGCATGCTTTGTCCTCATTCACATGCTTCCTAGGAAATGCACCGGATCCCATCAGAACTCCTTGGTTACAGATGGTATCAGAGCGAAACCTCTCCCAGTAAGATGTGGTTCGGGGACAAACCAAGGAGGAAGCTAGTGGGCATGTAACACCCGAGGTCAGGAGGGTTACATAAATGAACCAAGACCACATCCGAATGAGAGGGATCCTGAGGCTACGCAAGGCATGGTTAATAAAAGCTTAAAAGAATTGATAGCTACTACCTATACCAACAAGGTGCATATTCCTTTTCGGTGGCTCAATCGTAAGAACTCCAAAGTTAAGCGTGCTTAGCTTGGAGCAATCTTATGTTGGGTGATCTCCTAGGAATTTTCCTAGGAAGCATGTGAGTGAGGAAAAAGCATGGTGAAAGGACCTGTGTTGGTTTGTTGGGACAATCTTCACTCTTAGAAGCAGTTCAAAATAAGTAAGGTGACGTGGCCAGGTCGCAGGGGATGCAGGGGAATGTCGGGGCCATCAGGTGCCGAATTCGAATTCCAAATCCTAGTCCAAATCCTGGGCTTGGGGCGTTACACCTTTTGATCAACTATTTGCCCATAAATGGATTCCCAAGCCCTTGGCAAATGGACTTGGTTCTTGTTTTCTGACAAGTAAGACTCCCTTTAATGACATGCCAACAAATGACACTCTTGAGTGCTAAGGAGTCCGGTTTCAACCCATAATACTGTCTCTAAAACTGATAGCACAACTGCCTTACTGAAATTGGCACTCTGGATGCACTTGCGAAGTCTTCAATAAACTTTCAGGTTGCTTCACTGATTTTCTCATCCGACTACATGTACAAAGTTTGGTTCTGATACCAAATGTCACGATCGTTACTCTTCCAATCGTGCGATGCCATGATATTATCATGATTATGGCCAGCCTTAAAGCTAACTCTAGCCTATAACATTCTTCGCATAAAGTTTGGCTCTGATACCAAATGTCACGGTCGCTACTGTTCCAACCATGCGACGCCATAATCTTAGCATGATCATGGCTAGCCTTAAGGCTAACTTTAGCCCATAACATTCTTATCTCAAGTCTTTTTGCTCCCTCAGACCATGGGTAAAGTTCTTCATCCTCAACCGAGCTTACTTTTTCTTTTACTTCATGGCTCATCTTGAACATTCAACCAAATTGGTTGCACACGTGTGCATTCTTTAGCTCATCATCGATTTTGTCTCAGTTAAGTGTTCTCAACTTAACCCTTGCAACTTGACTTGCTTTCGACAATGCACGTCGCTCTCTCCTACATTTGAACTTTTTCACAACTCTAATCGACTTGCCTCTACTCTAGGCTAAGTCCCATGGCTTAACCTTGCCTTTACACTAGGTGAAGGTCCTTGAAACGCTTCGCTACATCATTTTTCATCATCTTGGTTCTTGGCCACTCGGTTGCCCCACTTCTACAATAAGTCGAGACCTTATCGAGATGAGTTCTGACCTTTAACAGGGTCAGAACTAACTTACATGGCTTATCGGATACAACTAAATGATTCACACTGCTTAATATAGCCATAACTAGGTTCTCGGGGCCATCAGACGATTCCAAGACCATTCCTGCTCCATAACTAAGTCATAACTAGCTTAACAGGTCCACTGGGTATTATCGAGATAATTCATGTCACACTTTAGGTTAAGGAATGCTTAACTTGCCAATTGGGATGAGTCTTACCATTAACTAGGTCAAGACTAGCTTTTTGATGCTTAACTTGCCAATCAAGCTTCTATACGATCTTGGGCATGCTTATTGAAAACCAACCATTGGGTCATTTTTACTTGTCGGAGCCTTTCAGACATCCATCCATGCAAACTACATCGACGCATGACGACACTTGAGACCATGCCATGTCCATTAGCAATACCGTGCCGAAGCCATGGCCTGTCTCGCAACCTCTGACCCTCAGGATAAGGCATAATGCTGGCACACCCGTGCCACCCGACACTATCTTTGAGTTTTTCATCCTCACAGGAAGTTGCCTAAGACACTCATCTTGTGACGCTCGCCCACGCCAATGACACACTCATGTGCCATGGGATGGCTCACTTGGACCATGCACCATGCTATGGGCTAGGGGTGGTGGAGAGCCAACACCATGCCTCCTCCTAAGGTACATTCTAAGACATTTTTGCTTTGTCACCATTGCACATCAAAAGTTGCAAGGAGTCATATGCCAGCGTAGAGCGCTCGTCTAAACTTTGATTGACACAAAATTTGGAGAGCTTACGTCTTTCACTTATACACACTTAACTCCAGAGCTGCTCGTCAAAACTCATGATGGAACCCTAACTTTGGGGCTATAGCCCCCACTAACCCTGTCAATGATACTACCAACGCCACCATTGTTTATCTTCTTGCTTCTACCTTAGCTTAGCTTCCTTGAGCTCTTGTCTTGGTGTGAGATGATGTATCGTCCTCCTCAATCATATCACGCACTTTATGGCCCTTACTTGTCTTGTTGACTGACACACACATGTGTCAACGTGCTAGCTTATGTGTGTCGACGTGTTTTGCTTGTATGTTCGACTTGCTTGCTTGTCATTGCTCTCTTTGTGGGGGGTCTCAACCCACTCTTTTCTAATAGGGTTGAGACACTCTCTCCCCACGTAATCTCGCCATCGTCCTTGAAGACGTTTCTTCTTCTAGATTGGCTCACTGACCCTGCTTTTTACTTGCAACGCTTCAGACGAACATCAACTTGGAACAATGATTATGGGACTGATTCCTTTCGTGGACCTACTTGCTCCCTACTTACGGACTTGGCCCAAAGTATCCCATAAAGATACTGAACTACACTTGGGTACTCTTGCTCTTGCTTCAAACCTTCATGGCTTCAACTTTTTTATTCTCTAATCAACTGACACGAAGCTTCTTTCTGAGACAGCCAACACTGAACTTTTCTACTCTTCTTTTGGCTTCTACCCTTCAACCCAACTTTTCTCACAAAGCCACCTACTGTGGCAAATAAGACTGCAATGCTGCTTCAAACTTACTACACGTTTTCTCTTTCTCACTCACTTACTTGCCAAACCGACGTTCCTTCACTTGAGCTAATTCTGGCTGCCTCAACTTTCTTTATTAGATCAAACTACATCTATTGGAACTCTAGAACTCTTAGAAGAGTCTAGTCTTCTTGGATGCAAGCCTGCCCCTGTTCCTTTTGATCTAAATTTGAAGTTACATGCTTCAAGCATTGATTACTTAACAGATCGTATGGTTTATAGAAGACTTATTGGACATCTTTTGTACCTTACTGTGACACCGTCTGGATATCATTTATGCAGTGAATAAATTGAGCCAATATGTGGCTTAGCCTTGTAGATGTCATTTATCTGCTACTTATTATTTGCTTTGTTATCTCAAAGGAGGTTCAGGGCAAGGTCTTTTCTTATCTTCATCATTAAATTTTCAGTTAACGGCTTTTGCAGATTCTGACTAGGGATCTTGCTTAGACACTTGCAAATCTACTACTAGTTTTTGTATATTTTTGGGCGATGTTATGGTTTCATGGAAATCCAATGAGCAATCAACTGTTTCATGGTCTTCTGTAGAGGCAGAATACAAAGCATTAGCAATGGTGACTTGTGAACTTGTATGGATTTCCCACTTATTGAATGATCTGCAGATTTCTTTCGTCCCTCATGTTGTTATATATTGTGATTATCAGGTTGCTGTTAACATAGTGACAAATTCAATTTTTCATGAATGTACAAATATATAGAATTAGATTGCCATTTTGTTTGAGACAAAGTGATATAATTAGTTTCATCAAGCTTTTGCATATTCTATTATTTGTAATGCTACTGATAAGCCGTGAAATTAAGGCTTATTTTAATCCTAAATTGCTCGAAATAACTCTTGTTTGTCCTATTATTAATGGAAAATGGTGAAAATTTGTTGAAAGAAGGAAATAATGAAATATGATAGCAATTGGAAAAGATTTCTAAGTATTGTGATTATTTTGCAGGAATTGCCAAACGAATTGCCAAACCAATTGCCAAACCGGCAATTTGGCAATCTTCAGCAGCTGCAAATATGGAAACTTCGGGAAATCCGTGATTGATGAACCCATAATTGACAGAGAATTTCTCGCACAAATCAAGGGATTTAGTGCATTATTCTTGGCAAATTGGAACCCTATATTGGTCTACATAAGGCGATTGAAGAACGCGGAGGAGGGAGAGACGATTCGAGGGGTTAAATCGCAGCTTAAATTTATGTTTTTTTTTAGTTTCAACAGCCTCTGTTTCTGTTTTTGCTACTGTTTTTACCTTTCTAATCAATTTCCATTCAACTTTCTTTCAAGTTTGTATTACAAAGCATTGCCTAGATACTTTGTTTTTCGATTGGTTGTATTTTCATTCAAGTTTAAGTTGTTTCAAGTTCATTCGAGGGTGCTTTGCTCGCAACGTTTCCTCTGTTTTTTTTCTTCGGTTTTAGTTAATTTCTTTCACCAAAATTTCAATTACAGTGCATCAATTCTTCGGTCTTGTCACAATGAATGGTTTTGGGTATTCTCCTTTTGCTCTTAAGTGAAGGTAAACGAGTATTATTGCATTTGAAACTCCAAATCCATTCAGAATTCTTGTTTTTTTTGAGTTTTTCTTCAATTCGGATTGTCAAGCAATTTTCTGCATCTTCCTTAGATTTCCAATCCGATTCAAAGTATTTTTGGATCGTCAAGATCAATTTCTCTCTAAAAGTGGAGGAGATTGAATCGATTGGGTAGAAAGAAGTGGGATAAACACCGAATTGAAATTGTTATTTCTTGCTCTGTTTTGCATTTATTTTCAATTGAACTTCTGGAGAAGAAATTAAAGCAAGGAAGGAGAAAGAAAGAAATTTACCTAATTACCCTTGCCATTTTGATTTAATTTCAATTAAATTACTTTTGCTTGAATTCCTAGGAAAACCCAATTATAATTCATAAGTTAGTTTTTTTTATTAAATTTCATTATGAAATCTTTCTTTAAAATTAGTTTTATGTTTTTCATTAAAAATATGAGCTAAACTTTTTAGGGGGTTCAAGGATGTGAATTCCCTAAGAAGTAAATGTAGCCAAAATTTCAATAAAAACCAATCCTACATCTCAATTGTTTGCTTGTGTTGATTTTATTTCCGTTGAGATCCTAGATTGATCAACTAGGGTTTCAACTCAAGCTTAGATCTAATACCGACAGGGTTAGTGACAAGCGGATTTCACACAAGTAATGGAGTAAAAGAGCTTAGACATAAGCCATTCCTTACCCTAGACATAGGGATTAAGGACTCCAAGACCCATAAAATTGTGAGCCAAAAATCATCTATGATGGAGGGACTATAGACATATAGAGCCCCCACTTAGCCTCCTAAAAAACCCAATTTGAGGTAATAGGAGATGCAATTTTGGTTTACAATTGAGTGTGGAGTAGGTTGGAATTGCAATTTTGGTTTGCAATTACGACTTAGGGCAATGACATTTTTTAGCCCCATCATTTATCATTTCATTCTTAAGTTCATTCAAATTGCCATTTCATATTAGCAATTTAATTTACTGTAATATTAATAAGGGCTAGCATTTCATGTATTATCTTAGTCTGGTAATTTGTTATAACTATTAGAGCTGTATTTGTTAGTTTAGTTGTTGATACATGTATTATGTTAAAATTAGTTGGCTTTCTATTCAACCACCACGTATATATATGTACTCAATACTTTAGAGGAAATACAATTGAATCACCATTTTTCCTCCATAATTTCTACTATGTAATAGTTTTCAAAACATGACTTGATTTTTTAAAACATATGTAAAAAGTAGATAACAAAACAATGAAACTCATAGGTGAAAGTACAAGAATTTTGGGTTTTCCCGACACTAAAAATGGTCTGGAAAAGTCCAGGAATACCTTTCCCAACGAAAAAAAGTGCGTCGGGACGATCGTCGGCATATCCCCGTTGAGGAAGCTTTTGCCGACCAAAATTTGGCGGCGTCGGCATTTTCCTAGAAATGCCGACGCCACTTTATGGTCGGCAATTTAAGGATTTGCCAACCAAATACAATTTGGTCGGAAATTCCTTGAATTGCCGACCAAATTATAAGTTTGGTCGGCATTACTTTATCTCTGATATTTTATTAATTTCAAGAGATTTTTGTCTAGATTTTCACTATAATTTAAACATGTTGTACTTATAATAAATTGTACACAAAATAAGTCAAATAATATTTTATATTAAACCAAATTTGATTACACATTGTTCATAAATTCATACAAGATAAAAATAAAACTTTTACACAAATAAATCTAATATAGAAACAAAATTTAATAAATATAAGTTCACATCATCTTCATGGTAAATATTTGTCCTGCTTTTAGAATAATGTCGCCTCAACCCACCTATGAAAAACAAAGACATAAACATAAGATTAACACTATAAACACATAACAATTAAACTAATATTTCAAAAGTATCAAAATTTAATTAGTTACAAAACTATATAAGCAAAACACCAAATTTGAGAAAGCAACCAAGTTCATCTAAGATTAAGTAAACCAAATTACAAAACTATATAAGTAACTTTTTCTAAACCAAAAGCACAAACACATTTACATATAATTTAACATATAGACCTAACACTAATATATATACCAACAAAATCATATATATATACCAACAAAATCATATAACTTATAACGAATTATAAGGAACTAAAAAAATTAAATTTAACAAAAACAATCAAAACTTTCTACTAACTTCTAAAGTTACAAAACCCATGAATATAACGAAGTAAAACGATCAAAACAACAAAATTAATCTAACTTACTAAGTATACTAATAATAAACTCATCAAATTACAAAATTACAAGTAACTTTTTCAAAACAAAAATTACAAACACACTTAAAACTTAACTTAGACTTATAAAAAAGTATGAGTATTACCTAAAACTTCTCAATAGACATACATAGCATCTAAAACTCCCACTTCATGAACATAAGCTCAAGGAAACGAAATAATCAACACATCAAATTTATAACCAACTAAAACCAAAGTTACAAGATTACAAGTAATTTTTTCAAAACAAAAATTACAAACACACTTAAAACTTAACTTGGACTTATCAAAAAGTATGAGTATTGCCTAAAACTTCTCAATAGACATACATAGAATCTAAAACTCCCACTTCATGAACATAATCTCAAAGAAACCAAATCATCAACACATCAAATTTATAATCAACTAAAACCAAAGTTACAAAATTACAAGTAACTTTTTCAAAACAAAAATTACAAACGCACTTAAAACTTAACTTGGACTTATCAAAAAGTATGAGTATTACCTAAAACTTCTCAATAAACTTACATAGCATCTAAAACTCCCACTTCATGAACATAAGCTCAAAGAAACCAAATAATCAACGCATCAAATTTATAACCAACTAAAACCAAAGTTACAAAATTACAAGTAACTTTTACAAAACAAAAATTACAAACACACTTAAAACTTAACTTTACTTTGTCAAAAAAGTTACAAAACATATATATGAGTTTTGACTAAACTTCTCAATACACATGCATAGCATCTAAAACTCAACCATCATGAACATAAACTCAAAGAAACCAAATAATCAACCCTTTTGTTGCGAACTCAAACAATCAAAATTTTACCAAATAAACTAACTTTACCAAGTAAATCAAAAGTTACTAAACATAATAAGCAACTATTTCGAAAACCAACGACTATGAACATAAACTCAAACAAACCAAATAAATTCAGAACTTAAGAACTTAAACTCACAATTTAACCAAAACATAGCATCTAAAACTCAACTATATCATGAACATACATACAAACCAAATAAACTCAAGTTATTGGCTACCTTTACTGCAGGATAGCCATACACAATTTGTCTTACTATATATAAGTATCTCAATTCAATATCAAAGCATACTACCCCCCCCCCCCCTAATGCTCAAATCATTGGCTACCTTTACTGCAGGATATCCATACACAAATTAGTTGTAGAGAGATCATACCTATTTAGATGATCCTTGTGAGTGGATGAATTGTGTAAGCATTGCTCGGAGGCTACACAAGTCTACTTATCAAGTAGCTACCTATTAAAATTTTCATTTCAATTTCTACTTATCAAAAGCAAAATTTAAGTATGAAAAGTATATGTATGAAAAAAAAGTGTGAAAAGTATAAGCTAGGTAAATGTAAACGACATAAAATTGTTACAATTAAACTAACAAAGTAGGAAAAGTTTAGACTAGGTAAAAGCAAGCTTAGAGGACGAGAATTGACCTTGAATATGTAGTCTGTTTGAAGACTTTGTTTTAATCCTTCAACAGAAATGCCCTATTTTAAAGCATATATAATTTAGTCAGAATGAATAGAACTCATTTGAATTTCTACTTATCTTCAAAATTTAATTAAACAACATAAAAAATCTAATCAACCTAAGTCATAATTATATAACCAACATAATTATATAATTCATCTAGAATTTATCATGTTTAATTACTTGATAACGAACATAAAAAAAGTCTAACCAACATAGGTCATAATAACCAACACATTTACTAACTTATGTTGTTTACTTGATAACCAACATAAATATATAATCAACATAAGTCATAATTATATAACCAACATAAATATATAATCAACATAAGTCATACTTATATAACCAGCATAATTATATAACTCATCTACAACATAAAAAATCTAACCAACTTATGTTGTCTACATAACTCAACAAACCTAATTAGTAGTAAAATGTCTAACCAACCATATGTAATGTTCAACTCCATACCCATGAATAAGAATAATTAACATTACAAAATAACTAAAAATAAAATTTAAAGTACAAATTAACCATATGTAGATCTACTTATTTACAATAAACTATAAAATACAAATTCAAAATAGAGAATAGAAAGGAAGAGTTCCAAAGTTTAAATATCAATCTAAACTATTTTAACTATGTTCGAAATCAACCCAAACCTACCTTAAATTTTTTTTCAGCACTTCGAGACGAAGCCAAATCCTAAAACAAAAGAATTCAAAGGTTAGATACCAATTTAAACTATTTTAACTGTGTTCTAAAAAGCCTAAACATAGATTTATCACCTAAAATTTACCAAAACACACTTAATCTTTGGTTAAAAGTGCTCGAAATATTAGTGAAAGTGTTCGAATGAGTTCGAAACTACAAAAAAGACTTCTCAAATGTTAGAAAATGATCTAACATACTTTGTTTGACTTCGAAAAGATTTAAAAGTTGATTTCTACATACTTTGTTCACCAAAGAAGTTAGAAACTTTGTTGGTTTGAGTTCCAAGTGTTCGAACTCGCAAATCTAAGATTATACAAACCAAAACACAATAAACCTAAATAGATTTGCAAAATAATCTTGAATCTAAGTATATTAACTACTAAAAAAAAAAAACTTTACAATCTTACCAAAATCAAAGAAAATGGTGGGTGGCAGTGTGTTGGCGGGACGTGGGGGCGTGGGTGGGAGAGAAGGAAAGGGAGAGGAGAGAAAGGAAGGGGTCGGCGGTCGGTGAGAGGGTGGGTGGGTGGATGGGAGAGAATGAAAGGAAGAGGAGAAGATGAAAGGGAGAAAAGAGAAAAGGGGAAAATTTTTGGAAGGAGAGAGAAAATGGGGGGAAAATACCTCATAAATTGGAGGGAAAAGAGGGCTCATTTTCGAGCCCCATTAATGAGGAAAGACCGACGGTTTTGAAAACGATGGGCAAAAGTGTGGAGAAATGTCGACGGTTTTGAAAACGGTGGGCAAAAGTGAGGAGAAATGCCGACGGTTTTAAAAAATGGTTGGCTGAAGTGGGAGAAATGCCGACGATTTTAAAAACGGTCGACAAAAGTGAAGAGAAATGCCAACGATTTTGAAAACGGTCGGCAAATGTGAGGATAAATGCCGACGATTGTATAAACGGTGGGCACATGTGAGGAGAAATGCAGACCGTTTACAAAATCGTCTGCATTTCTCCTCACATTTTCTGATCTTTTGCAAAACCGTCGGTATTTCTCCTCACTTTTGTCGACCGTTTTCAAAACCGTCGGCATTTCTCTTCACTTTTGCCGACCATTTGCAAAACCGTCGGCATTTCTCCTCACTTTTGCTGACCGTTTTCAAAATCGTCGGCGTTGCCTCTTTTTCCCGATCGTTTTTAAAGCGTTGGGATAAATATCATCAGAAAATGGAAAAATTCTTGTAGTGTATTTATATGCCCAATTTTCAAAAACTAAAAACCAAAAACAAAATGATTATCAAATGGTTGACACGTCAACCAATCTATGACAGGAGATAACGATCTAGTTACAATTTTGTTATATTAAAGTCAGGACCATTTAGAATTATTTTGCAAATCTAGACTATAGTGTGTCTTTTAAAACTGCAAAGACAAAATAGACATCAATTCCATTGTTATAAAATTAATTTATATTTTCCATTCATAATTTTTCTTTAAAAAAAAACTATATTAACTCTTTTAGTTGATGTGATTCTATAATTTCAATTGTGTAAGAGTTTTCAAAACTTGGATTTATTTTTGAAAACATATGTAAAAAGTAGATAAACTCATAGATGAAAGTAGCATTTATACACCTAATTTTCAATAACTGAAAACCAAAAACAAAATGATTATCCAAACGGTTGACACGTCAACCAATCTACAACAGGAAATAATGATCCAGTTACCATTTTGTTATGTTAACGTCGGGACCATTTAGAATTATTTTGCAAATCTAGACTATAGTGTGTCTTTTGAAACTTCAAAGACCAAATAAACATCAACTCCATTGTTATAAAATTAATTTGTATTTTTCATTCATTATTTTTCTTCAAAAAAATAAAACTATATTAACTTTTTTTTAGTTGATGTGATTTTATTTTAAAATATTACAAATTTATATTTATTTCGTAAATTATTTAATTTTATTTAGTTATTATTAATTAATATCAACTAAAATACAATTCATTACTATTAAAGATCATAAAAATAAAATTTAATAATAATTTAAATCAATAATTTTTATTTTAATATAAATTAAAAGACTATAGGAATTTTTTTTTTTATATTTAAGTTGATGTAATTTTATTTTAATTAATTATTATTTTTTAATATCATATAAATTGTTAAAATTTAATTCATCATTATTATATATCATAACAATAAAATTTAATAATATTTTATATTAATAATTTTTGTTTTAATAAAAAAATATATTAATGTTTTTTAGTTGATATATAATTTTATTAATTAGTCATTATTTGTTAATATGAAATAAATGGCTAAAATAAAAATATATTACATTAAAGTGAAATAGTAATAAAAGAAACTAAAATTTATTAATAGTTATTTTTAATTTAATTAAAAACTATGTTAGTATACTATTTAATTAATGCATGTCTAATTAGCTAAAGTGTGAAATAGATATTCTAGTAATTATTATATGCTTGATTCCTATTCTCATTCCAAACCATTATTAATAAACAACTTTAATGGTTTTTCATTCCAATTCCAGATAAATTCTATTAAACATTTTGATTTCTTGATTTTGTTTTGATTTCTTGTTATTCTAATTCTTGATGAGTAAATAGAGCCTAAATACCTTTTCCTAATTGTGGTTTTTCTCCCTCTCTTAGGGAAACTTTCAAGATTGTATGAAATGCTCTTAGCCACCAAAAATTAAAGTCTCCCATACCTTTCTCAATTTGAAAAGTAGGGCATTAAAATGGACTCAAATTTGACACCATATACGGCCAAGAACAACTAAAATTTTCTATCGTTGGCTATATAGAGAGAAATTAAAAAGTAAAGTTTAAAGAAGCATAGACTAAGACATGTAATTTTCTAAAAATCTAGGAGGTAGACAAATCAAGGATAAATTTATCAAAATAGACACATTTTAGTAAATATATATAAATGAATTTATACAACAAACACGTGCTTGTGCTAACAAATGTCAAACACATGTCTTCCTAAAGTGTCAAAGTATCAGAGTGCCCAACAAAGTACACTTTCGTTTGTCTATTTTTGATACATAGACATCTCGCTCAAACTTAAAATGTATGGTGCTCTTCATATAGGCACAATTCTTTCTACCTCTGACTCCGCATAGAGCCCTATTACGATTTGTTTTTTCCTCTCTCGTCGCATGGCCTTTAATTATAGGCTTGATTTCATCCCTCCACAGCCCCAACACATACAAAACACAGCCCAAGTCTTGAACTACAAGTAGATCAACTTGGAGTTCAAGTAAACACAAAACCCAACTTTACACCCTTCCCCATTTTCACATGATCAGCATATATTCCTCTACCCCCTCACCAAGAAAACCAACACACTTCTACATAAAAAACACAAACACATCATGATCCCTTCAATTATACATTAGAATAAACGAAAACCAACAACAATAACTTGAATTTGTTGAACAACAAAAAGTAAAAGAGATCATAGAGAGAGAACCAATAAAAAACCAAAACATTAATCTAAGTCTTGAAAGCCGTGAAGAAGATGAAGCCGAGTAGTGGACAAGTAGATGAAGCATCATCATCCTCGGGAGGAAAAGAAATTAGCTCGTCCCATGGGACAGGAAAGCGGACAAGGCTGATGAGAATCATTGGAAGAAGCTTGTTGGGTTTAATGGTCCTTGTGGGACTTGCAATAGTGATCTGTTGGCTTCTTGTGTTCCCCAAAACCCCAATTTTCACTTTGGAAAGTGGCCATGTCACAGCCCACAGTTTAACTGATAGAAAGCTCAATGCCTCCATAGCTTTCACCGTCAAAAGCTACAACCCCAACAAAAGAGCAGCCATCCACATTCATTATATGAAGATGACCCTCGATGAGATGGGCCAGAAGTTCCTCACCTCCATCCCCACCTTCTTCCAGACCCCCGGAAACCAGACCGTCTTCACCCCGGCCGTCCAGGTCAACTTTCTATACCCCTTTGGCCGCTTGAAAGAAAGGGCCCTCAACGACGGCGTCAATCCCGAGCTTCGCTTCTCCGCCCAAATCAGGTACGTGTACAAAACATTTGACTTATAGGACATATGTATCTATAGCTATCTTCTATCTTCCTTTCTCATGCCTCTGTTTTCTATCAGTTACATTCTCGAGAGATGGGAGTCGAAACGTCGGTCCATGGAGATCTATTGTGGTCGCCTCAGGCTTAAGATCAAAGATTCTACACCTTTGGATAATACCAAATGCACAGTGGATCTTTGAGCTTTGATCTGGGTGTGTGTTCTTCTTCTTCACCATGTTCCAACTCAATAATCCCAAAACATTGTAACTGATCAAAAGTTTCATCATTTTTTTTGAGTTGAATTGTTTCTTTATGAATAGAGTGCCTGCAATTATTTTTATTCATTTATTTTTTCAATTACATGTTTGGTTGTGTTTGAATAATGAAGAAGAATGGTGGAAGATTTGAGAGATGTTGCTAATTTGCTTTTTGGAGAGAGATGACTGAAAAAATGAGGTGTGAAATTATTAGATTGTATAATTTGTATTTTTGTGATCGAATTGATCCATCGACTTTTGAGATTGTAATTAGTATCTAATCCACTGAGCTATGTCAAATTTACTATGGATTATATAATTTGCAATAGTGTGAAGAAAAAGAAAAAAACATAATTGTGAGCTTGTTTATAAGAAGATCCATATAATTTGAAATCTCTCAAACTAATTTCTTGGAGAAAGTTAAAGAACGTCCCATTTTATTAAGAAATGAAATATAAAGAAAAGAACAGACTCCTCATTCATTAATTCTTTTCTTTCTTCCATGTCAAACTTGATTTATTTTTGTTTATTCATTCTTCTATGTCCATGCATATGCAAGAATTTTCATACTATCTCATTTCACACGCACCACAAGATTTTTCCTTTTTGTAGCTCAACAAACATAGATCGGGTCGAAGGTCAATCTTTAGAAAATAAATATACTTTAAACATTTAAGCTATGCTATGTTCGAGTAGACGAAAGTTTTATGTTGTCGTTAAAGTTTTAAGACACGACAGAATTTCATTTTAAAAAAATTCGAAAAGCAAGTGCATGCACCTATTCACTGGGAGAAACACAACTATTTTCACTTTTTTGGTAATAAAGGTCTTACTAAATTATAAGTGTTAAATATAATTAATACAAGATTGAAATTAGGAAATTTTCATTTTTATCCTTTTTTTTTAGTGTATTAATTTTAACTTTAAAATTTTTAATTTATTAAATTGAACTCTTAATGTATCAACAAATGCACACAAATTTATTTTAAGCAACAAAATATTCAAAATAGAACCTAAGAAAGGTCTAAACTCCCACTTAGACTTGAATGCCAAAAGGCTTATAAATATAATATAATATTTTAAAGCCAACTTGAATATATCTCATTGGGTTAAAGTTCATATACCTTCCTTTCAGTTAGAAGTTGTTCATTCCATATTCAACTTAAAAATAATAAACAATAAATAAATGCAAAAATGTATATAGAAAAGTGGTGATAAGATATGCTCAATGATTGGCTGAGTTTCTTCCATGTCGAGTTAGATCCAACTTTTTTCCTCTTCTTATTCAAAATAGTCAATTGGAAGATAGGTCATGAAACAAAAGTGGATTTGCATCAAAGCAAAGCTCTAACGATACGATGCCTCTTTATTCTATTGTCATTTTGGACTTTACTATGTATTTACAAGTCTAATTAATTAATTAGTAAAATCATAAATGTTGGCTAACTAAGTTTTATTATTAGGAAAAAAAAATCAATTTTTATCTCTAAATTTGTCGTGTTGTAGAAAGTTTCACCAGAAACTTTCAATTTTATCAAATTGAACCCTAAACTTGGACGAGTATTGTAATTTTTATCCTCTATTCAATTTTTGCTAATTCACTAGCTAATTTTAACAAAAAATAATGTAACATATCCTTAATATCACTAACTTCAATAAAATAGAGTTTTACACAAAATTAAGTTCGATCTATGCACGAATTAAATCATTGAATAACTTTGTCAAAACTCATAAATTTCAACAAAAATTAAGCTCTAATGTCAATTTTTGTATTGTACATATGCTCTATAATTCATCGAACACATATATGAGAATACATTTTTTAAAGATCTTAACAAAAACTTATTAGAGGGTAAAATGTGCCACAGTTCTTAAAGTTTAAAGTTAAGATTATAACATTTATCTAAGTTTGAGGTGCAATTAAATGAAATTGAAAGTTTAAAGTAAAAATTAGTACAACTTAACAAGTTTAAGAGTATAAATTGATTTTTCTCCGATTATTATATTACTGTTAACTATTTTGAATCGCTCGACAGAACATGGTATAATAAAAATAGTCACTCACTACAAATTCTCAAATATAGTATACCTCAAAAAAAATTCTCAAATATAAATGGTTGCATAAAATTGAGAAGGAAAAATTACATAAAAAGGGTAAAACGAAGGAATCTTTACAAATTTAAACAACAAATATCAAATGCATATGGACAAGGGAAAGAACAATTGAAACAATAATGTATACACCCAACAAGCAAAATTGTAACTCTTCTAAAAAAAACAATTCACACTGTCTTATTCAAATAAATAAAACAGAGTCATTTTCAAAAACCAATTTATCTCACCTATAAAATAGTGTGTCATTAATCCCAACAACCTAATCCACAGATTCAATGTAATTAAACAAAATTTTGGGACTTCATGCAAATTAATAATCCTCCAATGCATTGAATTATAATTAGGAAACATGAAAATAATATATATCTACCATATAGAGAAAATTTAAGCAATAACTGAATGGGTTTAGCTACTAGCTAGTATGTTTTGACACCTATCTGACCTACCAACAATATTGCAATCAAATTGCATTATTATAAAAAATCAACCAATATACACAAACATATAAAAATTACTACACACATGTAATTTATATGCACTTCAATTCATAAAAATCTATCTTTGGTTTCTAAGGTAGTTTATAATTCGTACAAATTTATAATCAATACAAAAATGTGAGTTTCATAAATCTAAATTTAAGTAATATGTGGAATTAGCAGATAAAAAATCTACAATAAGTAAAACCCACCTGACTCGATTTATTAAATTTCAAGTAACAAACAAGTTAAGTGACCAATAAGTCAAACATTTCTTTCTTTATTGCTTTTGATATGTGTATGAAAAGTTGTCATATTTATGTACACAAAACAAGAATCCTAAGAAAAGGAACACATCTATATTATGTATATTGTCCTTTCTTTATATATGTATTTGATTTGCATATGATATCCTCTCTCTCTCTCTTTAGAAAGAAGACAGAAAACCACATGGACATGTTGTAAAAACCAAAGAAAAACTTCCAAGAACAAATAAATCTACACTAATAGTCCCCCATCTAAATATGATAGATCTAGTTTGTTAACTATTTGATTTTCTAAATTTGTGTTTTTTTTCACAATTTTTCTACAATGTTTTCCATCTTTTTTGTGTAAACCTTTGAGTTCCTAGTTAAATTTCAAAAATAATAATAAATTTTTATAAACTACTTTTTAATTTTTTAAAATTTAGCTTGGTTTTTGAAAACATATGTAACAAGTAGATAAAAAAATATGAAAACCCATAGGTGGAAGTAGTATTTATGCGCTTAATTTTTAAAAACCAAGTGGTTATAAGCCTTAGTTTTTCTTTTTTCTCTTTCAAACCCACTTCAGATATCACACCCCTAAATTCTTGCTTCTGCTTCTCAAACTTCTCAAGTATCTTTCAAATTCATTACCAATCTGTTTCAGAACTTACATGAAACTTAATCACATATCAGAAAAAACAACAAACTGCCCTTTTACCAAAGTAAACAATTATATAGGTTAAATTATTTGGTTTTTCTCTGAACTTCAGGGTTTCGTCTATTCAATCTCTATATACTTCAAAAAATTCTCTAATAAATAATCTACAAACTTTCAATTTTATGTCTAATAGATTCATATTTTAATTTATTGAACACGTACATCGCATGTGATTATTTAAAGATCATGTGATTCAGACATTACCCTTAATATCACAGGTAGTGTGTCATCTAGAAGTGTAAGGAAAATAACTTATTAGACACTAAAATTGAAAATTTAGATTTTATTAGATTTTTTTTTAAATACAAAGATTAAATAGATAAAACTTGTGAATTAAAGATTAAATATTTTTCAAAAAAAAAAAAAAATACAAAGATTAAATAGATAAAACTTGTGAATTCAAAAACCAAACTTATAATTTAACCTATAATTTAACCGTGTATACATATATACATACAAACACGTCGGGTTTTATACACTAGTGGATCTCCTTTTAGCCGAAGAAACGCTATAAAATAAGCCAAACAAAGACTCTACCTCTCCCCTTCCGGTAGCCTCAAAAAAGCTCTGGTCTGAAAATTTCCTCTTGCTCACAACCTTCTGCTTTCTCGGCGGGCTCGGGCAGCTTCGTGCGGCTGGAATTCGATGTCGGAGAGATGTCGGAGTTCGGCAGCTCTCTCCGCCACCATCTGCCTCCTCCTGAAGGGCTTCTCCACCGTCTACCTCCTTGATCCGATCACCTTCTTCCGGTGGCTTTTGATTTTCTAATGACTTTTGGTGATCGGATTTGTGAAATTCAGACATGGGTTGGAGAGAGAGAAAATAGAGAGTTGAGTTTTTGAATAATCTTAGAGAAAGAGAGAGAGAGAGAGACTTACTATTTATAGGCTTTTTTTTTTATAATTTTGATCTATTCTTGTTAGGGAAGATTTAGATGAGAATACATGGAGAAATGGATCGACTTCCATTGTACGCTTTGTGTAAAATTTTTCTTTATAAATAAATGGGATCTGAGTTGTTAGGGCTTTAGATTTTCCACGTTGTTACAACGACATGACACAGAAGTCTTATCTTCTTTCTCATTTAATAATACCGGTTCTGCAATAATTGGCTACTCCCATTGGATACCCACTATTCTTTTTGTATTCTCATTGGCTTTATTAAACTAATTTAATTACTCTATTTTGATAATTGTGCTTATTTAATCATTGAATTTCACAAAAGGTTATGATTATATTTTTTCTGCACTTTCAATTTTGATTTTGATCAATTTGTCTCTAAGGGTCTGTTTACCGATCCGTAATGAATTTATACATAAACGTAATAAGATTGCAGGGTAAACGTAATAGAATTGTGGGGTAAACATAATGGCCTGTAGTGAAGGAAAAATTACGTTGACGTTGTTTAGCAATTATAATCGATAATGGTAATCCAAACTTCCAAATATGCACAATTACCATTATGCTCCTAATAATAAACAAATTAATCGTGTTACCAATACCGATATCGATCTCGTCATCTTGATTAAAATATGGCTTGCCAAAACTCAAGCCTAAAGAATATATATTATTGATCTCAATATCAATTTCACCATCTCGATCAAAATATAGCCTGGCCAAAATTCAAGCATAAAAAATATATATTATCATCTCATCTCAATCAAAATATGGCTGCCAAAACCACGCATAAAAAATATATATTATCGATATCGATTTCATCATCTCGATTAAAAGATAGCCTGACCAAAACTCATGCATAAAAATATATATTATCAATCTCATCTCAATCAAAATATAAAAAATATATATTATCGATCTCGATATCCATCTCATTGTCTCGATCAAAATATGACCAAACCAAAAATCACCCATGAAAAATATATATTAAAATCGCATTATCACTGCCGCTTACTGCATACCCATACTGATAAACTAACATTAAAAATAGCCATCGATATCGATAAGAGTTTTAGCAATCAATATGAGAACATTGAGGAAAATATCATCACATAGACGAGAGAGAAAGGGCAATTCATGTAAAGTGCGCTCAACAAGTGCAATGAGTCCCACGTAACAAATTTCTGTAATCGGGTTGAGGACGATTTTGGGTGTAATTTGATTATAGGGACGGATTACGGATCTTAGTGTGGGTCCCACACCTCATTTCTATTGGGAGACACGGTAAACACAAATCGAGTGGGACCCACATTCTTGAATTATGTTTGATTTATTGTGTTTACGGGTTGGTAAATGCGACCTAAATGTTGATGTAGCATGTTAGATTACACTAATGAGTAATGTGATTTGATATAACCTGTGATACAATGGAGGCTAGTTAGTTAGATAAAATAAGGTTAGATGAGCAAGAAAATTCAAGCATTTGGTTAGTGATTGGAAAACGATAGATTCAATAAAAATAAAGTTCCATTTTATATTATCATATATATGTTTGATAGTAGATTTAAAAGTTGGATATCAAGTTAAAAGTTGTTCAAAGTATGTTATTCTCACCTTATGTTAAAATCCAAATTGCATACTAAATAGATGATCAATTATCGATTATTTTTTTTTGGCTTGCTCACCTTATGTTATTCTCAAATACTGATCTACTTTTTTATCATGTTATCAAATCATAACAAGTTAGTTTAATTAGAGCGTCAAGTTAACATTTATGTAATTGTGTAAATAACAATGATTTATTATAATTAAAACCAAAATTTAGGAGTTAAATGTAGACGCAATCCTCAAAGTGCACAACTAATTTTGTAATTCAAACATTACATCTTTAGTCTCTATCCTTTAAAATTACTTTCAATTTAGCTATATGCTAATTATAAGTTTCATACTATCGCTTTTATTTTTTGATTAAAATTTACTAGATATTTCGACCATTAATAAGAAATTGACGAAAAACTTATATTAGAGTTTATTTGTGGTTTTACTCCAAAAGAAAAATCACAAAAAAAATCCAACCAAACATTGTTGGCTACATTAATGCTATTATTGTTATTATTTTGAGAATATAAGCTATACTTTCAATATTATGGTAAAAAAGTTTGGCTATAGAACTAGATCTAAATGTTGGCTAGGCTAGGCTCTAGTAGAGTAAAGAGGATCACACGATAATTATAATATCTATACACACCACTCCCAACAAGATTTGGAAAAAATTTCTAGTACTATAGTTGTATATATGGATATTACTCTTATTAATTTTCATCCACATTATCATTATTTAATAATGATATGAGGTCAAACAACATTAAATAACTTTTTATGAAGGAAAATTCATAGTGTAAATGAAGAGAGTAGATACTATGAGAGTATACAATAAATATTTCTCCATATTAGTAATTCAATTCAAATAATACTTTCAAAATCTTAATTAAATTCCTATTGAGACTTGTTGGACCCCACATCATTAAAAACAGAAATGTCACCTCATAAAGCTTATTCTGTATATCTAGTAATTTTGAGATAGAAGGATGCTAAAAATTCACATAGAAATAGAAATTCCAATCAATAGAAATATTTGAACCCAATAATGCATGCATTTATATTCTTAATATATAATTTTACCTCTCTCCTAAAGTGACCATTTTAAACATACAATTATCTCTTTGAAAAAAGTCGAATTCACCTTTTTATCGATGCAACATTTCAATATACAAAAGCTAACAACAAAAAGCCTTGTAAAATCAAATCAAACTTTTAAATGGAATATTAATAAGTAGAAATGAAATGAAATAAATAAAGACCAAATTATACATTAGAAGTTAAAAAGACCACCATCGACAAAGAGAGACATAATATATAAAAAGTGATTATAATTTTTATGACGATTCTAATAATCGAATCTATCTTCAAAGATTACATAAAAGATATGTGTTTCAAGAAGATACAAAAATGAAAGGTCATATAACTCATGAGCCAACATTTTGGATATAAACAAAACATGTGGGGGATGGATCGGTGAAATAAAATGGGTCAAATTCTATTTATTCCAACACAGACCACGTAGCATGTTTGTTGGGAAAAAAAAAACAAAGAAAAAACCATTTTTGTATGTTCCTTTTATTTTTGACAATATTTAGGAATCCAAGTTCTAGGATTCTCATTTTCTCATCTTCTTATAAAATGTATCAAAGTTACTCATACTTTGATAAAAATTAAAAATTCGTTTAGATAATAGATGTAGGACCGATTTAGAGTGAGTTTGAGATACATTTTGAAAGCATTGTACTTTTATTAAGATAACAGATTGTTTTATAAAATGTCAAAGTGAGCATAGTTCATCGGTAATTGGCATGTACTATTTCTCTTGAGGTCGAAGGTTTAAATTCTCACATCCCACATTTGTTGTGCTAAAAAAAAAAAAAGAGTGCCCGCTTTATAAAATGTTCTTAGAATTTTCATAATCACTTTTTGATCACTATATAACTAAATATCGTGAAAATTTTGTAAAGCATATTTATAATCGACTTAAAATTATAATGTCTAAATCAAATTCACCAAGTCTTTAAGTTTTTTTTTCTTTTTTCCTGATGCAGAAAATCTCTTAAGATTTAGTTTTACTTTTATCTAGATTTGGATGTCAGTCCATCTCACAAAATTTTGAAAGGCCTTGATTGATGTGAAATTGTCCTCTTACATCTCCTATAATATGGAATATATAGGCTCACAATTTTAATAAGAATATATGTTTATGAAATTGATCTTGAAACTAACTATCCTAATTTGAGTAACCTATGTTTGAAATTATGCAAATAAATGTATTTTACAAATCTAGATTCATATAACCTATGTTCGAATTGTACAGTGATAAATATTTAAAAAATAGATTCGTACAACTTATATATAGCTTACGAGTCTGATTTATAAAAATTAGTATGTGGTATATTTACAAAAATGTAAGTTTCATGTAGACTTGAGTTTATATCTCATCTTAATTTACATCGTTCATAGAATTAGCAAACCCTACATATATACAAAACATGACCCTAGCTTAATTTATAAACTCACTCTATAGCTCAAACAAACGTCTTAAAAGAAACACATTTCAAAAGATTGATATATATAACTATAGATTATGCAATTAATCAAGGCTGATATATATAACATTTTTAGAATTGTATGATATTGTCCCTTTTTGGTTTAAGATCTCAAAGTCTTATGAAATTCTATAAAAAATGTTTCATAGTAACGTAAATATTCTTCTTACTTATATATTACGAATCTTGACCTTTACTTCTAATCGATGTGAGAGACTCAAAATTGGCCCAAATGAGAGTAAAATATGAGTTGGAGTACTGGAAAAGAGGAAAGATTAAAAGTTTGATGTGATGTATTTTGGAGGTGACCCATCTGTATAAAATTGAGTGATGAGGCCCCAATATGTTTGGCACCTTTGGTGGTTTTAGGCAGCAGTGTCATTTCAACCTTCTGTCTCTTTTCTCTACCAATTGTCTTTAGCTTTGGCGCTTGGCCTTAGCTGCTGCATTGGATACCGTTTCTCATTTCCATTTCCAAAGCCATGCAAAATTATTTACCCCTGCACATCAGAATATTTTTGCACACACTTTTGTGTGGCTTTCTTCAGTTTGTTGCATCCTATTCACAATAATGCTTTATGCTCCATGGCACTTTTTCCCCCTCTGGTTGGATTTAAATCTTTGGTTAATTTTTTTTTTTTTTTTGGTTTAAAAGAGGGAAAGTTTCAAATAATATCCACCAAAGTTAGGTTAGTAGGATTTGTTACAATCGTGCTTTTGAATTTATTGCACCTTGAAAGTTTTGGTTAAAGCAATTATGGATATACTTACCAAAATTCTTACAATGAAACCACGGTATACAATTATTACTTTGACCATGTGTTTGAGTTTCATTGCAATAATTTTTTATAATTTTGAGAGTTTAATTATAACATTCTTTTAGTTGAGAGATGGTTTATGTTTTTTTTCTTTCAAGCTAATACCTATAGAAAGTGGATTTTGATTCCTAGACGAGTTTTAAAGCTTTTATTATAAATCAAAAGTTGCAACGATACCAACTAAAAGGAGTACGCTTTTGCCCCTCTCATAAAAAAAGTGAGATTAAATCATGCTTTTGAGTACTTCCTCTTAAAGGAGTAAACATTAATGTAGAAAGAAAAGATTACCCTTTTCTCCTAACAGGCTTTATCTTCTAAAGACTTCCTCTAATTAAGAGCCTTCCAAATAATTATGTCTTCTTACCGAGGCAAGTGGAAACTTACATCCTTAGGAAAATTAGAACACACATTTATTCTTAAGCCTTCTAGCTTTAGAAAGATAATATGAAATAGGGAGGGGAAAATCTTCCATCTATTTTTAGTAATCCAAATTGTTTTTTTACACAAAAACTCAGGCTTTATAAGTCATGCTTTTTATATCCCCACAATTTAATAATGTTTTTTTTTTTTTTAATATGTGGGACAAGGTGAGCTTGTAGCTTCCCAAGAACAACCATAAAACTATTTTATTTTTCATGTAGGACCCAAAGTCATCTGTGATTCTGTTAATTCAAGAAGGGATCCAACTTGTATCTACCACAAGAGCTACTAAAACCCCATGATATGATTTGAGTCTCTCATATGGTTAATAATTCTAATCCATTAATGTTGGGAGTTATGCCCTAGAAGCCAGTAATTTATAAACATCTTTTATACATAAAGTAATTATTTATTTTGTGTAATATTTATTATCCATATAAGAGGATAATGTTTAAGAAATAATCTAAAGAATCTTTAGTATATGGATAAAGTTTTATGTACTATCTTTGGTAACACTATTGATATGACCTACTTTATAAAAGTTACAAACGAATTGATTCTTATTGTTCATGTGTGGAGACATGCAATGGGATTATCATATATTCAATGAGTTTGTATAAGATTGGACCGTGAAATATTTAATCTTTCTTCGTAAATTTGTTAAAATAAAATATTAAATATTTCATAGAAGGATCATATATGCATCTGAATCTAATTCTTGAGTGAGTTATAAACTTCTACCTGTTGGGAGAAAAAATAATAATATAATAATAATTTTAATTACTACAATATTAATTCTCCCTTACACAGGATAAGCCAACAAAGAAAAGTCACAAATAATAATAGAGATAGGGAAAAGAGAACGAGACCAAAATTTATACTGGTTCGCCCCAAACTCAAGACTACGTCCAGTTTCTGCAATTGCAGGTTCTACTAAATGGGAGATTACAAGAAGCCTCGAACTCGCACAGCTGGTTTTCTTCTGCATTTTACCAAAGTAAAAAAAAACACATATATATGTGTGTGTTAATTTGCCGAAAACCTAAGCCCATAAATGGGCCTTAAAATGGCAATTGGGCCCAGTACAAAATTCACCTTATTTGGCTCGGCTCCAAACTTAACAATCTCCCACTTGGGGACAAAATACGATCTTGTCTTCCACTACAACAAAGCTCTGATCACCTTGGCAAACTCCAAGGCCAAACTCCCACTACAACTATTAATTCTGACCTTCTTGGCAAACTCCCACTACAACTATTAATTCTGACCTTCTTGGCAAACTCCCACTACAACTATTAATTCTGACCTTCTTGGCAAACTCCAAGACAAAAGAAAAATACCTGATAAACAACAAAGAATCACAAGACAGGCAACCATCAGAAAATAACTATAGTGCATATGTGCTCGCCTCGAGGTATGGGCTCATTACGTGGATCTGTCTCCCAGACGAAAAAGACATACACGTACTCCCACTTCAGCTAAGTGGTAACAACTGACATCTTCTTTACTCCTGAACCGCTGTTCCTGAAGAAGATACACTCTGAAAAGGGCTTGAATCCTCTATTCAAACATGCTGCCAAACTAGAGACCTTACCTTTGTCCTTAGCAACTGCTCTGGCCTTCCACTTCGATGCCTCCACTCACCTAGGCGACTTATTCAATTCAATTGTGCGTCTGACAATTAGGGGTTCACGATAGCCATTAACTTTCTCTCCTGGACTTCCCAATTGTTCCTGAACTGAAGGAACATGATCTAATTGATCAAACTTGGCTATCATTGCTGCTGGCTCAACTGTACCTCTACTACAACCATCTGCAGCTTTAATTGGCATCCACTGTCTCTTCAACCCTTTGGCAACATCCAACCGACATCTGTATAGTGTAGATTTTCTGTGGCCAACTGCCACTACCTAGGATCCTATTTTGAGTTTACACTGGCGTCTGCCAAACTCACACATGTAGCCATCATCTGCTAACTTGCCAGTGGAGATGAGATTCATCTTAACACTGGGCACAAACCTGACATCTTGCAGTACTAATTTATTCCCACATTCTGTCTTCAGACTGACCTCTCCAATCCCATTAGTCTTGGATGTTCTACCATTCCCCATCCTCACTAGGCCATGATATCCTCCCGTAAAGGATGTGAACAAACTCCTATCTGAAGCTATGTGTACAGTAGGTACACTGTCTAAAATCCACTCAGATGAATTACTACAACTCTCTGTGTCACTCCCAACACAGATTAAGGCATATTGCACTGCATTTGCCTCCCGTTTTTCTTTCTTTTCTAGATCCTCTTTTAACTTTCTACACCGACTCTTAGTGTGACCTTTCTTGTGACAGTAAAAGCATTCTATCTCTTTATTTCTATAATCCCACTTATTCCTACTGGTACTCGGCGTACTTTCATAATTAATCTTCTCTTTACCCTTAGTCACAACCAAAGCTGATCCTATAGTAGACTTTTTACTACTATCCTTTCTACGAATTTCTTCAGCTAAGGCTAAATCACAAACACCTAAAAATTTCAGAGTATTTTCTCCTACCGAATTAGACACTGTTGTCTTCATCATTTCCCAACTATTAGGTAAAGACATTAATAACAGAATAACATTCACTTCATCAGTAAACTCTATTTTAACTAATTTCAACTGATTTATCAAAGTGGTTATCTCATTTATATAGGAATTCACAGAAGCATCCTCAGCTATATGCATATTGAAAAACTTCCTAAGCAGATAGATCTTATTATTTGTGCAAGGTTTTTCATACCTGTTTGTGAGCGCTTCCATCAATTTAATTGTAGTTGTCTCACTGGCTACCTGACTAGCCACATCCATTGATAGATACATTCTGATCACAGCAACTGCTTCTTCATTCAAAGTTTCCCAATCTTCGTCTTTCATTCCTTCTAGTCTCTTTTTCAAAGTCTTACCCAGCTTTTTAACAGTCAAATAATCTTTGACCATCATCTTCCAATATCCAAAATTTTTCCCATCGAACTTCATGACTCCATCAAAACTTGTTGGCTCTACATATCCCATGACTCTTGAACCAAAAGCTCTGATACCACTTGTTGGGAGAAAAAATAATAATATAATAATAATTTTAATTACTACAATATTAATTCTCACCGTCCACAAGATAAGCCAACAAACAAAAGTCACAAATAATAATAAAGAGAGATAGGGAAAAGAGAACGAAACTGAAGTTTATACTGGTTCACCCCAAACTCGGGACTATGTCCAGTTTCTGCAACTACAAGTTCTACTAAATGGAAAATTACAAGAAACCTCAAACTCGCACCACAAACTATCCCTCAATAGCCCAACAATGGCTATTGATTTTCAAGTATCACAACCCAATAGTTTGGAATTAACAACAAAAGAAAATACCCTCAAACCCACAATAGTGAATAACACATAATTCACTCACACAAGTGACTCACTGCCACAATCACACAAAATGCTGAAGAAAAAAAAATTCCAATCGCACGAAAAGGACTTCAAAATTGCTTCAACCGTTGGTTTTCTTCAGCATTTTACTAAAGTAAAAAAAACACACACATATATATGTGTGTTAATTTGCCGAAAACCTAAGCCCATAAATGGGCCTTAAAATGGCAATTAGGCCCAGTACAAAATTCACCTTATTTTGGCTCCAAACTTAACACTACCTATGAGGGCGTCTGTTCTTTGATTTACACAAGTAAAAACGACTTGTATAGTTCATTCAATAAACCTATACTATTTTGAGAACATGACCAAATGGGGAGTTAGGAATATAATCTCACAAGATAAAATTCACTCCTTTCCATGTAAGAAAAGTAGCTACAAGAAATTCATCATTTAGGGACGAAAATAAAACGTCGCTAAAACCACAAATTCGATACAAAAACTCTTTAGGGACGAAAATAAAAACGTCGCAACAATCGTTGCTGAAACTTAGTAGCAGAAGCTCTTTTGCGACATTTTCTAATAAAACGTCGCAAGCTGGCGATGGAAACCTACGAACGTTGCAAGTTGTGACAAATGTGCTACTTTCGTCGCACAGTGGGCTGTGAGACGAAACGTTTGGTTTTCGTCGCACGATGTTTGCAACGAATTACTCTTGTTCGTCACATGTCTTGCGACGTAGTTCTCTTTTTCGTCACATGTAGAGCGGAACCAGTTGCTATTTTCATCGCACAAATTGCTATGTAATTCTCTTTTCTGTCGCACTTAAGGTGTGACGAATTGCTGTTTTCATCGCACCTTTATGTGACAAAATCCTTTGTTTCGTCGCATGCCTAATTGCGTCAAAATGTATGTTTTGTCGCAAGTCTCTGTGTAAGCTTTGAAACGAAAGCCAACTATACATCGTAAAGTTTTTTAGTTTGTAAAAAAATATTTTATTTTTTTCTCTCTCAGATCTAAAAATTCAAATATTTATCAATTAACTTTTTTTCTTGTCGTTTTTGTATATATTTTATATCTAAACCAAAGATACATTCTAATAAACATTGCATACAAATAATCAAATGAAATAAGATACAACAAATATATTAATCAAAATAAGTGAGAACAATATTACTGACGCATGTTCTAGGTTATAAAGTTGCAAAATTACA
This sequence comes from Trichosanthes truncata, assembly GCA_033996785.1. Taxonomy (NCBI): domain Eukaryota; kingdom Viridiplantae; phylum Streptophyta; class Magnoliopsida; order Cucurbitales; family Cucurbitaceae; genus Trichosanthes; species Trichosanthes truncata. The sequence goes on along the minus strand of JAWPNB010000004.1, from coordinate 24,848,294 downwards.
AAATAAGTGAATGTCATTTGTAATAATTCATTACTATCACAAACAACGAATATAAACTTTTATAAAACATAGACATTTTTAAGTTGATACAATTTATTATCCAAAATGAGCGAAAAGACGATGGTCATTCATCTACTGTATTGTCAACAAAGATTGGTTTAATCCTGCGCATAAACAACAACTACACCTAAGTAAAGATGAAGAATGAACTATCCTCAATTACAAATATTAAATCCCCTCCCTACCACATTCACTAAGGAAAGCTCATTCTTAAACCTAAGTAAAGTCAACTCCCTCCCCTCCCCTCCAAACTTCAACCACATTTACTAAGAAAACTACAATATGTCTAATAATCACAAACAACAAGAATAACACCCCCCCCCCTCCCCCTCCTCCAAAACCTCAACCACAGTCACTAAGAAAAGCACATGCATAATAATCACAAAACAACTACTATCACAACTTGAAGCTAAAAAGTCACCTCCATTTTCAAACACACAAGTTACAAGCCCATTCTTAAACTAAGTCACAAACAAAATAACAATTACAAACAAAAAGAATACACTCCCCCTCCCCCCTCCCCCCTTAAAAAAAAACCTTAACCATATTCACTAAGAAAGTTACAAGCATACTAATCATTAAAGAGTTATCAATCAGTCTCAAACATAATTAGAGTCCCAACAACTATATAATCAGAATCTCAATCTAAAAAATAAGACAAAATTTAAAAAACATTTATAGATCAATATGAACATAATTTCAAAGTTATAAAAACTATATCTTACTAAGTGATGAATTTGCTCCAATAAATCTTTCTAAGATTTCACTCATTTGGCTAAATCTTCTTTCGTATTCTTCACGTTGCATCTCCATTCATTGTTCCATTCTTTCATTTTCTTATCCAACTTTTATCCATATCTTATCCTAGGAAACATACAAGGGCAACTTATCATTAACTTAATTAATACTATTAACTTCAACAAAAATAAGTGTATAATATGTATAAGGCTAACTTTCAACATTCTCACATCATTAGGATAATCAAAAAACATCTACGAAACCATAAACTCCAACCAAAGGAAATCACATTTACTTAGAAATCATAATATATACCTAAAAATTACAAAACTCACTACTATCACAACAACAAATATAAATACCCCTCCCTCTCTCCCTTCCCAATCCTCAACAACGTTCACTAAAAAGAGTACAAGCATAACAATCAATAAAACTATAAAAAAAAAAAACACACACACACACACACACACACACACAAGCATAACAATATTCAATAGGCTCAATAAACTCCTTTGAATCATAAACTCCAACTAAGAGAAAAATATCAAAAATTAAAAAGTAACATTTTAATCACCTTTTAATGTTCAATAGGCTCAATTTGATTTAAATCACAAAAATAGTCTTAGGCTTTAAATAAAATTACACAATAAGTTTAAAATCAAACTTTAATCGCACACAACAAACTTAATCACATAAATAGGCTTCCAATCACATTTTGAATAAACAATAGACTTCCAATTACATTTTGAACCAACGATAGAATCAAAATAATTTTTTAATCACAATTTAATCAAACAAATATTCTCTATATTATATTTTAAACCCATAATACACACAAAATTACTCCAAAAAGTCCAATAACAACATTTAAATTTTAAATAAGTTGAAAAACACAATGCAAGTATTTTACATGCCTCTAAATGCTTGACCAAGAATAAAATCAACCTATCAACGAAATTTCTAGTCAAAACAAACAAAAAAAAAATTCAAACAAGAGAAAACTCAAAACTAAATAGACAAAAATATAAGACATACCTTTAGCAATGAAACCCAAAAAAAAAAAAAAAAAAAAAAAAAAAAAAGGCATTTTCCAAGCACAAAGGGTGTTCTCAAGTCTATCGAACAAAGTTTTGAAAAATAGAAACAAAAATCATAGAAATTGTAAAAAAAAAAAAAATCAAAACTAACTAAAAAACCTCTAGAAATCAAACTCACGAGTTTCCGACTACAAACGTCGTTCTCCTGCGACTTTCCAGCGAGTTTTCAGCACCCCCGTAACATCTCCTCTGTCCCTCCCTTGGAAAAATGGAACTATAAAGGGAAGAAGGAAATAAAATGGGGCTTGTGACGAAATTCAGAAAGCGTCGCAAATGTCATTATTACTTTCTGCCTAATTGCAAATTCCAAGGGAATGCGACGCAAATCACGTTTCGTCACACAATTTTTTGCGACGAAACCCAGAAAATGTTGCAAGAGATTGCGACGAAAATACAAAACCCACATGCAGACTCCAAGGACTTGCAACGAAATACTAATTTCGTCGCAGGCATCTGTTCGACGAAAATACAAAAACGTTGCGGACTGTTGCAATTGAAACGCGTTTTCGTTGCAAGCCTAATAAACAGCTACAAATTCGAAATACCTATGACGAAAATTTGCGACCCATAGGCGTTAATGTTGATGCCTTTTAGACGAAATAATAATTTCGTCCCTGCTTTTACTATGAAATTCATATTTCATCGCAAGTTTGCGATGAATACTTCATTTCGTCGCTAACTTTGCAACGATTGACTTTCGTCGCTATGATTTCATCCCTAAAGGCATTATTTCTTGTAGTAGATAATAATTCCCTTTAGTGTTAATTTAGAGACTTGAACCATGAGGTCCCATTTCACTGGCCCAAGATGGACTTAATTTTGGGTTGAATCATTGTTCATTAGAAGATTAGCAGTACTTGAGGTATAAAATATAATTATAGTAATAAAGTGTACTTTTGACCTATCTATAATTACAACTATCTTGTGAAAGGTTGACTTGCATGTAGCTATTATATTCATGGACATAACTTCTTCTATAGTTTAATTAATTAATATTTTGTGTCATGGGAAGTTCATAAATCAATAGGTTCATAATGTCCCCACTCACAAAAACATTACTGAATCAATTATGTTGAAAAATTAAAAAAAAAATAAAAATGTTCAAATTTACATTTAATTTATTGGAAACATTAAATATTAGAGAGAATAATGTGTTTTATGTTGATGTATAAGATACACTAAATAAAAAAGAAAAAGTATATATTTTACTAATATATTGGACATATTAATAAAATATTTTATTAAGAATTTGAGAATGACTTAAATAAGATGATTAAAAAAGTTAGAAATTTAAGTAAGACTCAAGTTGTTCCCTCGAGGTTTTCACAAATAGAACTCTTGGCCTAAGCCTAAAAAACAATTCTTCCTAATTAGAAAGAAAAAAAAAATCTCTCTAATCTCTCTTTTTGTTTTTGGTTAAAACAAGAATAGTGTTCCAAATTCTTTCAAAGACACTCGCCCTTGATCTTATGATTGAGTGTGATGTCCACATCTCCAAATAAGATTAATTTGTTCAATTTTGTAGTATGATCTGACTTTAATTTTCATTTAATTGATTTCTTGATTTATTTAGTTTTGATTAGGTCCATTATTGGATTTATTGTTCGGGACTTAATTTTAGAGAATTGGACCTATGTGGGCTAGATTGAGTTTTTAAACCAATCACATTAGAGTTAATTAGAGTTTAAAGTATGTTTTAAAAGTGGAGAAATAAGAGAAATTAAAGAGGGAAGCCTATTTATGAGGTCATGGTGAGATCATTAAGAGGTGAAAAAAAAGAAAAGAAATAACAAAAGTGGAAGCGAAACCCTAACTCTCTTTCTTTCTCTCTCTATCTCTTCCCTTCATAAGACTAGTCACACCGACGACCTCCCATCACCTCTAATAGAGACTCCGACGAGCATCAATGATCGAGTTGATGATGAAAGTAAGTGGCAAAGTCCCATGCAAGTTTTCCTTCGGTGGCGGCGACGTATGATCGAGACCCACACAAACTCTCCTCTTGTGAGATCAGCAATGTGTTTCTTCCTCATCGGCGACGACAATCGTGTTTCTTTTCTCTTCCATGCATTCTGTCAATAGCAGTGCCCAAACTCGCTACTCCTCCACACGAATGGCAGCGTTTCGCCCACAAACTACAACTCAACTCTGTCCCATCAATCTTTGAAGCGAGCAGTCACGAGTAGTGCGTTTCTAGCCCCTTCAGTGTAGTTTTGGACATATTAGCAACCTACGAGTATTGCCCAAACTCCAAGTGACCCCAAAGTCGAATACCCATAGTCTGCAGATGTCAGATTTACGAGTGCGAATGTTTTCGAGGCCAAATCAGTGAGGATTTGAGTCCTTCGGACGAGGATCAATGAGTAACGCTTGTTCTTAAGCCCTTTCGGACTCTTGTTAGATGTTGTGTTTTCGACTCTAGGAACTTTCCTGTGTGTAGATTTAATTGACCAATCAAGGTTTGAGGTTGGCATTGATTAAAGAACCATTTGGGATTTTCTCTAAGTAGGCTATCAACCTTAAAAAATGTAGTCCTCCAATTGGAATGTAAGTTGTTGATTGTTGTTAGAAAATGATCAAATTGGGCAAGGACATTTGTAGACGGAGCTAATAGTGTTTAGTAGTTGCTTTTAAGGTAGAGTGGCCTAAGTTACAGAGCACCATAAAAGACTTAGTTGAATAAGTTTATAAAACTTAATATATGATTGGTTGGCTATGGATAGTTCAGAATGACTTTTAAAGAATAGTATGTTTTAAAGGGGTCAAAACTATGTGTTCATGGTCGAGAATATAACTCTATTTAGTGACAAGTTCTTTTTCCAGTATGATATGTGAAGAAATGAACTCTTCATCCATAGCAAAAGTATTGGACCGTCTTTGATTTATTTAGAATTAAACACAAACATACAAGGTTAAGCAAACTTACATACCTTTAGTTTAATGGAGATTGTTCTGGAGGGTCTTTAACCTTCTTGCTCCAACTCCAACAAGGTTGAAACTCTAATTCTACAAAGCCTACTTTCTATGACTCAAACACAAGACCAATGCTTTGTGGGAGCCTGTAACTCCCTCAAAATTTAACCTAACTTAGAGAACGCTACTAACTTACGACCAGTATGCCCCAAAAATTTCGGCAGCATAACGACGTAACTACAACAATACCAAAATTTTTCCTAACACCTGTTGGTCAAAAAGATAACACTTCTATATTCAGAATCACCCAACAAGCGTTCTAACTTCAATTCAATAACCACTAGAGAGTCGAAACAAAACAACATCCCAACTCCAACTTAGACGATTATTAGGGAACCAGAAACAAACCATCAAGCTAACTATGTAAAGAACACGACTACTTTATTAACTTCATGCAAACTCATTCCATAAAGGTAAAGTATCCTAGTAAAGGCCTATTATCAACTTTCCACATGAGACAAAACTCACAACCTAAACCAACTCACTAAAAGTAAGAAAATTCCTTTCACATGCAATCAACTACAATAAAAAGAAAACTCTAACTAAAAGAATAAAGCAACGACGCCAAGTCCACAAACTGATGTCACATCAGAAATTAGACTAACAACCCATCTATAAAAGTAATTCAATTAATCAAAGCTTAACAAAGACAACTACTAAATAAAAAGCAGCTAGCTATGGTCTTTCTTTTCTCAAGTCTCCTCTTCAACACCACCAGGCTCGTCATAATCGTCATCACCTACAAAATCTGTGGGTGGGTCAGTACATAACACGTACTAGTAAGTAGCTCACACTTGAGGAGCCACCAACCAACATACAATGCAAACACCATGCTATACACAACAAATTCGAAATTAGACATGTTCATCATACATGGAAAGTAAATAACAATCACAATATGATAGACCCATGAATCAACATCTCATATAAAGTCAACTCACTTAATCTCAAACCTCGAGCTCACTCAATGCCCATTATTTAGTTCTCACAAGGCTTTCTAAGATTGACCCCTTCGAGACACGTTGATCTTTATTGATTTTATTCAGGGCCAGGGCCACCGACGCGCTCTGCCGGCCCCAATTGGTGCTATCTAGGGCCACCGACGTTCTCCATCGGCCCCAACTGATTTTTCATCAAAGGTCATCAACGTTCTCCATCGACTCTAAGTCCTCTTGTGACATACCACCCCTCGACCATTTTTATCCGAGGCACCTAGTACTCACTCAACTTTCCTTTTTCACACACAAGGTTATATGGCCTTTAAAAACTCATCGAAATTTATGAATCCTACATTATGCTTCTTAAACCATGCCAAAACTATAGACACATCCATAACATGCTTTGGAAACCCAAGCCAACAACTCATCGTACATACATATCACAAGATCAAACAAATCCCCACAAGACAACATGCTCATCATAAAAGGTCATTACAGCATACTAACCACCACAAACATCCCAAGTATCAACTAAGCACAACAAAATCTAAGAACATATGGAGGTTCAAGTGAAATAATCACATAAATCATAATATAACGAAATTTGGCAAACAACATGCTAGCACACAAGCAAACAGACCTCACAGGTAGAATTCTATTTACCTAGAGTGCTCCTATAAATATTCCAAGGGAACCAAGAGAATAAGCTTAAGAGGATATACTTAATTAAAAAATCCTTTAAATAACTACCACAAGCTCAAAAAAGGTATACTTACGTAGATATGACCTTGAATAACTAAAGCGAACACTTTAGAACCAACCCAAACTACAACCAAAGTTATTCAAGGGTTAGAACGAATTACAGCACCTTTCACAGGATTCAAAAGGGGATGAAACGTGCTGAAACTCACCAAGATGGCTCGAAACCTCACTGGTCAATGTTCGAATCAACTCCTTTTTGCTAAACCAACTCTGATGGCTTATGGTTAAATCAAACTGAAGCTATTCAGATTATGGGTCACGGTTGAAAGTATTCAAAACTACAATTAAAAAGTATCCGAGCATTAGAAACTAATCTAAGATACTCTAATTCATTTCATATGAGTTTAAAGGGTGCTAACCTTGCAAAAACAAGCCCAATGTCCTGCTGAATTGTGTTCGAGAGTGTTCGAATTGATCCCAAACTGCAAACTAAAGGTTCCTACTTGTTAGAACTAATGCTACAATACTTAAATGGATTTGTGAAAGGTCCATAACATGTTAAAACTTACCCAACAGTGCCAAACAAACTGAAACTTTGCTAGAAATCCCGTTTTTGGCCGTGAACGACTTCGAATGTGAGCTGTTTGGTGTCCAAACAAGCTAAAATTACAAACCAAAAGTGTTTAAGGCATGGGTAATCCAAAACTAAAGTTGATTAGGCATGGGTAAGTGACAAACCTTGTCAAACAAGAAAGAATTTGCGTGGGTTTGCTGGAAATCCCGTTTTTTGCAGTAAACGACTTTAAATGTTAGCTATTCGGAGTCCAAACAAGCTAAAATTACAAATCAAAGGTGTTTAAGGTATGGGTGCAAAACTAAAGTTTATTTGGCATGGGTATGTGACAGACCTTGTCAAATTGGAGAGAAAATGTGCGGGTTTCGGGCTGTTGTTACAAGACGGATTCGTGAGGACTGTTGCATGGCCGCCGACGTGTGGGCTCGCCAGAGAAGGTTACGAATGAGGGAAGAGATGGCACCAGCTGCTGAAAGGCGTGAGAACGAGGGGGAGGGGCTGCTATGCATGAAGGAGAACACTACAAGATTTCTGGGATTTGTCGAGGCAAAAACGCGTCGGGAAAGCTAATAAAAGAGTCAACAAAAACGTATGCCGACGAAAACAAAACGTCGGGAAAAGTCGTCGGCATAGAGCCGTTGGAAAAGGCTATGCCGAAGAAAATAGTTGTGCGTTGAGAGAAATTCCTTTTTTCCGACGCAACGGAAGCTTCAGGAAAAAGTCTATCCTGACATTTTGATGCGTCGGGAGAAGTGTGGATTTGCGTCGAGAGAACTTATATATGCCAACACTTATTTTTTTCTTTTTTTTTCATGTGATCTATAATTACCTAGAATTTCATTATTGAAACATAAATAAAAACCAATGATACAATTATATAAAATCCAATATATTAAAATGTAATATTTTTACAAAAATATCATCCAATACATTCACTACACTAGAGTTTCGAAAGAAAAAAAATACCTTAAAAGAAAAAAAATAATTTAAAAGGCTTCTATTGTCTTTATCGTTCATTTTTTGCTTATGCAGTCTTCAAGATTATATAACTATAGACTTGAAAAAAAAATATGAAATATTTTAAACATAAGTCATAAAATAAAAGAAAGGAAAGAAAAATGCACAACAGTTTTTCAAAAGAACAAATGTTCCTAAGTATCATTTGACCTTAAAGCGTCAAAGAAACCAAAACCTAACTTGAAATGAGCTTAACTTGTCTACCCCGCCCCCAAAATATTTAAAGTGACCTAAAAGTGTCTAAGTATCCCATGGAGACCAAAATGAACTTGAACGTGCCCTAGGCATGCCTAAAGCACATAACCCAACCCCTAAGTGTCCTTTGAGACCAAAACCTAACTCAAAATGATATTAAAGCATCTAGTGTACCCTCCAAATCTACAAAGTAGCCAATAGTGGCTAAAAAGTGTCTAAGTATTGTATGGAGGCTAAAAATGAACGTGAAGGAGTCTAATGCACTTATAACCCACCCTTCGAAGCTATGCAAGTGTCTTAAAGGTGCTTATGTATCCTTGAAATGATATTAAAGTGTCTAACACATCCCCAAAACCTACAAAATATCCAAAAAGTGACTAGAAAGTGGCCAAACTCACTCCAAATCCAATAAACTCACCCAAACACACTCCCAAATCCACAAACTCACCTAAACACACTTCAAATCTTACAAACTCACTCAAACTACTTAAAAGCTAAAAAATTGGTATAAATCACCCAAACTTACTTCAAATGCCACAAACTCACCCAAACTACTTAAAATCTAACAAAATGTACCTAACTCACTACTCAAACTCACTCCACATCCCACAAACTCATCCAAACACATTTATCTCACAAACTCACCCAAACTAACCCTTATAAGCCAATAAAATGTGCCTAAGTCACTTAAACTCAGTCTACACCCCATAAACTACCCAAACACACTCCAAAACCCATAAACTCACCCAAACTAACCTTAAATGCCAAAAAAAAAAAAAAAATGCCCAACTCATTGAAATTCACTCCAAATATCACAAACTTACCCAAACTAACCTTAAACAAAAAAAAATGCTAATGCATCTAATCTTACTTCAAATTCCACTAACTCAATAAAACTAACTCCCTAAAGTATGATTACCATAACTGCAAGATAACCATACAACCAAGTAAACTATGACACTAAATAAAGAACCTTAACAAACCCGTGGGTTAAATGGACATCTCTACTTGCACTTTAAGTACCACTGATCATGTAATGAACAATTTGTTTATAATCTATTTATAAACTAAGTCCCTCTGAGGCTAGTGAGAGGGTTGAGCCTGATTGTTCAAGTCCCGAAATTAGCACTTAAGGAAACTACTCATTTACTTACCCTATATGGGAAGGAGTGAATTCCATCTTGTCAGATTATGTTGCGAGCTCCTTATTTGGTCAAGTCCCCAAAATGGTAGACATATTAAATCTGCTACAAAAGCCACTCTCACCCATGCAAATCAAAGGGCAAGCCCTCACAGACAGAAGTTCATACCTCACTCAGGATTAAGATCGAGTCGCATATGATCATCCTGATGAAATATTAATCTTCTCAATTAACAGAGTTATAAAGAGAGATTAAATATTTCATGGTCTAGTTTTACACAAACTCTTTGTATAAGATACCCCCACTCACATGTCTCCACATGAACTATTTGGATCAAATCATTTGTAACTATTACAAAGTGGGTCGTATTAATAGTGCTACCAAGATAAGGCACCCAACCTTATCCATATACTATGACCCTTTAGGTTATTTCTTGAACATGATCCTCACGTATGTCAACCACATACTGATCAAGATTACACTAATAACTTTGGATTTTTCATATAATGGATAATATTATATTACAAATATAATAATCAAAATTATTATTAATTATTAAATAAATAATTAATTACGAGGCTTTAGGGTATAAATCCCAACATTGTTTCTATGGATATAATCATTGCATGCAAGTCGATCATTCAAGAGTTGTTCGTAATTACAGTTAGGTCAAAAATTCGTTTTACTCCTGTAATTACATATTGCACCTTAAATACCACTGATCCTCTAATGAACAATTTGTTTATGATCCAACCATAGACTAAGTCTCTCTCGGGCCAGTGAGAGGGTGGAGCCCCTTGTACAAGTCTCGAAATCAGCACTTAAGGGAACTATTCATCTACTTACCCTATATGGGAGTGATTGATTTCCATCTTGTGAGATTATGTTCCCAATTCCCTATTTGGTCAAGTCTCCAAAATGGTAGGCATATTTAATTGACTACAAAAGTCACTCTCACCCATGCAAATCAAAGGACAAATCCTCACAGGCAGGAGTTCATAACTCACTCAAAATTAAGATCGAGTCGCATATGATCATCCTAACGAAATATTAATCTTCTCAATTAACAAATTTATAAAGAGAGATTAAATATTTCGTGGTCTAGTCTTATACAGACTCATTGTATAAGATACCCCCACTCACATGTCTCCACATGAATGATTTGGATTAAATCATTTCTAACTATTACAAAGTGGGTTGTATCAATAGTGTTGTCAGGACAAGGTACCCAACCTTATCCATATACTATGACCCTTTAGGTTCTTTTTTGATCATGATCCTCCCATATGTCAACCACATATTGTTCAAGATTACACTAATAACCTCAGATTTTTCATATAATGGATAATATTATATTACAAATAAAATAATCAAAATTATTATTAATTATTAAATAAATTATTAATTATGAGGCTTTAGGGCATAAACCCCAACAGATACAAGGTAGAAAAGTAATAAAACAGTAGAAAACGTACACCATGTTGTAATGTAAGAAAATTAATACAACTAAACTAAGGGAGGAAGAAGAAAACGGAGGACTCCACGCTAGTACTGTTCCCATAGCTCCGATGGAATCTTTCCTCCTTAGGCAAGCTCTGTAACAACTCCTCCTTTTCCTATTGCTCTCTTCCTTTTATATCTTTTTCAAAAACGAAAACTCACATATTTAAAGCTCTTCCTATTTGTGAAAACAAGGGCTGATTAGACATTCTAGACAAGTGACGTTCTCCCACAGGCTCTTGGGTCCACTTTAGAATATTCTTCTCCAGCTCATTTAATGAAACGTGTCACACATGCGAATTACACACGAATTCCATATTCAAAATATGCTTTGCAGACAAGCCAGCTTCAACATCCATCATCTCTTCAATCTTTTGCATTGCAATTTGACTTTGTTCCTTCAACCTTTGACCTTTTCACCTACATTCAATAAGAAACTCAATTATCCAGCAATCAATAAACATCCAGCCCAAATGATCAAAGATAGAAAGATTCTGAACATAGAATGCACTTAAATGCTCCTAGAATCACCACTTTTAAGCCCTAAGAACTCTTCTTTGAAGAGGTATCACCAGTCAATTTTGCTTTAGTTTTAATTTAATTATGTGTGTCATGTAATGTTTTAAATTAGTTGATTGTCGTATAAAGTATGCCATTTAGATTACAATCCCACCATAGGTTAAGCAATGATCATGCATCTTAATTTATTTTTTAATATAATTGTTTTCTTTGAAAATATGATTAGGTTGTTTCCTAATAGAATTGAGATGCTTTCCTAATAAGTTTATATTTTCCATATCTTTGAATATAATTGTTATATTTGGAAAATTAAATTAGGATATTTCCTTTCATAATTGGAATCCATGTTTTCTTAATCGGATTTGAATATTTCCTAATTAGATTAGGGTTTCCTTAAAAATAAAGATTTTTTAATTCAAGCTTTAAATAGTTTAAATTTTGAATTTAATTTAATCTTCATTTGTTTCTAATGGGATTAGAATTTAGAATAATCTTTTAATTTTATTTTACATAGTTTAAAATGGTAGAATTTCAAGATTATCCATGAAGTGAATTAATTTTTAATAGGATTAAAAACATTGCTTAAATTCACATAGGTTCATTAATCTAGTAATTAATAGTTTATTAAAGATTAATGAATTTGAACTAAAATTTGACTATAAGGGAACTCTGTCTATTGAAGATTCTGTTTAGATTGAAGTATTTAACATAATCGAAAGGGAACACCTCTAACTAAGAATTGACCTAGGAGTTGAATTAGTCAAATTGTATTTAATTTCATTAAGCAGACTCATAATGTGATTAGTTTTAAATAGTTTAATAAACTTGGTAATTCGCAGTGACCAAGATGGTTTTTAATGATAGATATTTTGATAAATAAACTGTCCAGGCTAAAGTGTTTGAGGGTCACCTAGAATGTCTAAGATTATGAGACATGTGTCTCATCTTCTCTAGGGAAACTAGGAGAACATGCTGGGTATAGAGTATATCCTAGGATACATGTCTCACTGACTTTAGTGCGAGTAGGAGATTGTTGGAATTTATGCCCTAAAGCTTCGTAATTAATGATTCATTATTTAATAATTAATAATAATTATGATTATTTTATTTGCAATATAACATTATCCATTATATGAAAAATCTAAGGTTATTAGTGTAATCTTGAGCAGTATGTGATTGACCTACGCGAGGATCATGTTCAAGAAATAACCTAAATGATTTATAGTATATGGATAAGGTTGGGTAACTTATCTTGGAAACACTATTGATACGGCCTATTTTGTAATTGTTACAAATGATTTGATCTAAATCGTTTATATGGAGACATGTGAGTAAGGGTATTCTATACAATGAGTTTTTATAGAACTGGGCCATGAAATATTTTATCTCTCTTTAAAAATCCATTAACTGAGAGATTAATATTTCACAGAATGATCATATTCAACTTGATCTTAATCCTTAATGAGTTATGAACTCTTGCATGCCTATGAGAGTTTGTCCTTTGATTTGCATGGGTGAGAATAACTGTTATAGCCGATTCAATAAGCCTACAATTTTGGAGACTTGACCAAATAGGGAGCTGAGAACATAATCTCATAAGATGAAATTCACTCCTTCCCATACAAGGTAAGTAGATGAATAGTTCCCTTAAGTGTTAATTTCGAGACTTGAACAATGGGACCCCACCCTCTCATTGACCAAAGAGGGACTTAGTTTATGTTGTGATCATAAATAAATTGCTCATTAGAGGATCAGTGGTATTTAAGGCATAAGATGTAATTACAGGGGTAAGACAAACTTTTGACCCAATTGTAATTATGAACTCATGAAGGATCGACTTGCATGTAATGATTAGATTCATGGAAACAAATTGTCCTACAATGCATAAGAGTGCAACTTTAGGTCATAGTGGAGTGACCTATAGTTAATGAATGAAAATTGATTAATTAAAGAGTTTAATTAATTAATTTTGTATCATTGGAGCTTATAACCTGTAGGTCCATAAGGTCCCCTTGCTAGCTTATACGAACAATGAGAGATCAATTTCGTTGAAAGAAAATTTGAAATGTTCAAACTAATTTATTTGATATATTAAATGAGGAAAAACATGTTTATTGTATATGATACATTAAGTATCAAAGAAATTATTAATGTATTAAGGTACATTAAAAAAAAGATATTTATAAAATTTGAATGAGATTCAAATAAGAAAATAAATGTCGTAGGAGAATTTAAAGGATTTGAATGAGATTCAATAGGTTAAATATATGTATTTTAATATATTAGATATATTAAAATATGTAATTATGACCAAGATTTGCCCTAGGTCACTATAAATAGGACCTTAGGGTTGAGTCATGGGGAGAGCATTGTTTAATAAGATAAAAGAGCTCTCTAGAAATTCTCATCTCATTCCCTATCATTTCAAGATGTTCCCACAAGACATTGGTCATGTTTAATTCTAAATAAATCAAAGATGATCCAATGCTTCTGTTGTAGAGTGAAACATTCATTCCTATCAATAGTATTGTATTTTCTTCTATTGTGAATAATTAGTTGTTTAGAACATTGTGGTTTGAGTCATAAAGATTCAGAGGATGGTTTAGTTCTACCTTGCTCGAGGATGTACTAGCAAGATTTAAGTTTGGAGGTATTTGATAGCACCTAAAATGTGCTATATGTAGTTCTTATTTAGCGCTAGTTCTGTTACTTTCACACTCTTATTTGTCTATTTTGTAGAGATTAAGCACTTTAGAGCAAATTAGAGATTTATAGAAAAATCGAGATAAAAAATGGCTATTTGGACTCCTAATTTGATTAGATTTTAGATTTTTAATTTGATTAGTGATTTGTGCTACACACAAGTGCATGTGATCGAAGTAATAAGAAACTGGAAGTACTCCAGAGTATCGTACCCAAGGGAACGGATTTTAACAAAATCTATGAAAATGACGCAAATTGGTTTACAAAATGCAATTGTGGTAACCAAGGGTGTAAAAATGCTTGAGATGTTGATTTTGCTAAAGGAAATAAACGAAAGTCAATAATTAAGAAAAATGATATTCAAGTTGCTTATGCCCATTTGGAAAGAAATGCCACTAAAATGCAATTGCAATCGTAATCAACACAAGAGAACTAAGTAAACCGAATTCGACTCTTATTCAATTTTGCTTCAAAATCTTTAGGAGGCTAAGTGATTAAACCTATATTTCTATGGAAAATCTAACTTAGATGATTTTGCACACAATTTTAGTGGTTTTGGAATCTCGCCCTATGTCTAGGGTCGATGTTCAGGACTTATTTCTAAGCCTTTTCCTCCATTGTTTTTGTGACATCCGCTTTCCCTTAACCCTTTCGGCATTAAGTTCAAGCTTTACAAGCAATCACTAGTTGGCCGGCTAGGTTTACCCACGTTATTTCAACAAAAACAAACAAAGTCTCGAGTGTTAACTAGATTGAATATGCTTTTTAGCTTTACATCTCTCCTCTAGGGCATTCACTAACTTGAATCCCTAATGAATAATTAACTCATTATGGAAGAAATGAAAGCCCACAATTTAAATGCTATAAATCTCATATTTAATAAATCGAATAAGGGAAAATAAATTTACAGAATAATAAGACAACCAATCTAAAATTATTTAAGAATACTTTGTTATTAAACTAATCCCACAACTTAAAATATTCACAAAGGAAATATAAAAACAGAGCTTCCAAGATAATACTATTACTACTTAAACCCAAAATTTCAAGAATGATGCTACGGGAAAATTCAAACTCTTGTGGAAATGTAATTCCAATTAATCAACTAACATTTTATAGATAAGAATAATGAGAATCAAAAGACGCAATAGTTAGCAACAACTTACAAAATGAAGATTAAAACAGAATCTAGCTATGGAATTAAAATGAACAAAAATAGATCAGAACGCTAATGTATGTTTCCTTGCATTGATCGAATCACACACACCTGCAAAGGTAGTGGATCTTCACCTCCTCGAACTTTCATTGAGGAGGGATCAAACTAGACAAATCTACTAGAGGAAAGACAGAAAACGAAATTAAACTGCTGCTGCATGAAAATGCAAAAAACTAGAAAAACCCATACGCTTTTTGTTTTGTTCTTCCCCTTTTTATAGGCATCAAGGGCTAGGGTTTCCATCTTCACTCTCCTTCAACCTTGGGTCAACGTTTGGGCATGAGTTTGGGCTGAAATATTTCCTAAATATCAAATAATCTCAGTCAATTGTGGTATTTTCTGTAATTCCCGCACCTTTAGAAATTTCCAGAAAATGCAATTGCATTTCAAAAGTGGAATGTAATTGCATTTTCCCCTTTGTTCACCATCTTGTTCTCTCACGAAATGCAATTGCATTTTGAAAGTGGAATGCAATTGCATTTTCGTACATGCTTCCAAATCTACACAAAAACAACAAATTAGCTTAATTTCCATTCTTTTCCATTTCTTTTCTCCTTTTCAATACCCCAACAAGCTTTCATGAATTTTTATCTCATAAACTATTTTTAGCTTGCTCGTTATTCAACAAAACATACAAAAATGACAAGAACAACTTAGTTTAGGGTTAAATAATCCTCAAAAATGATAATTATCAATTAGATTTTGGATTCTTAATTTAATTAAATCATGGATTCCTAATTAAAGAAATATGTATTCCTAAATTGATTTGGACTCCTAATTTAATTCAAAATTTAGATTCTCAATTAATTTAGGATTTGGATTAGGCCTACTATAAATACACTCATTCTTCATTCAAAGGCATCCACCAGAAAATCAAGCATTCAGTGTTGGAGGGCACAATTCTACTTTAAAACTTTAGTTTTAGAGCGTTTTGATGTGGGCTGTCAAGACTCATCAAAATAATATTGATCCTAACAATGATTTGCAGCTCTAGTGGACCAGGTCGATCTCATAAGGAACCACCATAATTAATTTCTTTCGTTGGATTTTGTACTGGAACAGAGGTTTTTTTGTGAAAAGGGTAAAAGAAACGCAATTTAAAGTAAATTAAACGAAATTAACATAAGGGAAATTAGAATGATCTTACCAAGCACACCAACTTGGAGATTTTAACGAGCTAATTTGTAATGTTGATCATCCACAACTCAAATTAAACTCAATTTCCTAATTAAAAGCTCAATCTACTAAACTGAAAAAACCGCGAAAAGTACCGAAGGTCCCCTAATTCAATTAATTAGACAAAGCATCCTAATTAATTTAGAATTAACTAATTAGCTGGGCACAATAGCATTCTATACTAATTAATTAACTCCCTTAAGCTTGAGGGATTTATTGAGACACACTAATCAAACTAGATAACGTAATTTGATTCGAAAGTTCTTTTAATTCTAAAGCCTATTATGCAAGCTATGAATTAAAGAAAAAGCCTCTAAATCACATACATAAGCTGGCCTATTTGCTACTTAAACCCACTTAATCAAGAAAATAACGGATCATGATCTTGTGCATAGTGGATTGAACATGTGAACATAATTAAAGCATCAATTTAATTCAACAAGCATGCTCATAATCTAAACACGAACTAATAGACATTTAATTAAGGAAATTGATAGCAATTAACAACAAATCTCACAACATTACGTAATTAAGCCCGACAAACCTCTAAATTTGCTACGAGAATTTAACCGGCCATCGGGATAGCATAGTACAACTCCACGGTTCGATCCAAAATAACTATACTAAAATTAAAAGGCTGAAAAGCAGTAAAGCAAAGCTTAAAAACTCTAATCTATCGTTTAAATAAGGTGGCTAAATAATCTAACAACCTTTTGACCTAATGCAAAAAGATGCTTATATAGCAAACCCGAGAGAATCGAGATGCTGATTCAAGCATTGAGATGATTCGGACAAAAAAACACATGTGCACTTCATAGCGCCGAGAAGCTTCACTCGACGTCGAGACGCTATCAGCATTAAGGGAACCCTTTCTTCAGCGTCGAAGGGCTTCGAGACCCTACCTATGCTACTCCATTAGCTTGAAGGTTATTTGTATCAGCGTCTTGATGCTTCTTTACCGTTAAGGCGCTACTTCCATGACCATTTGGGCTTCATTTTCACTCTTCCATGCCTTAGTTGATATTTTTGAACTTAAAATCCATCCCTTTAGCCCAAAGATGAGTGAAACTATAACGCCCCATAATTTCATGCAGCTATGGTTAGTCTTAATCTTTCAAAGTTTAATTTGGATTTGGGTGGCTTAATTGGAATTACTAATTGAGGTTTAATATGTGAAAAATTAGTCCTCAGTGGTTTAAATTAAGATAAGTAAAAATTTTTCTTTTTTCGAATTATGGATGAGAGATTTATTAATTAAGTCTCAAATTCAGAATTTTGAGAATTGAATTTCTCCTAGGATTTTTGGTGAAGTTTGCAAAGTCTAAAATTTATCTCCTAAGTTTTCTATAAGATTTTGTCCAAATCCTTTGGAGTTGAATTAGAGGTTTATTTGGCTTTCAAGTTGAGAAAAGAAAAGAGAAAAAGGAAAGAAAATTAGGTTAAAAAGATAAAGGGGGCATTTTTAGATTGTTGGTATTTAGAAAAGAAAAATAAATAAATAACAAATAAAAAACCTAATTTTTCTTCTAGCGTGCACACACATCGATGCGTCTTCTTTCCACCAATCTTCTTCTTCCTTCACGAAAATAACAAGCAAAACCTCCATTATTGCATTTTATTCTTCCTCTCGATCATCAAGACACCCATAAGCAAGGACCCTCCACCATCGTTTGTTTCTCTTCGTCTCCAACTCTTGTTGACGTCAGAGAGTCACAAACAAGTCGTCATTGCTTCACACAGCAGATCGACGTCGTCTTCATGTGGCTCCAAGTGGGTTGTTTGATGAGCATCGATTTCATCTGGTGAGTGTCGTTCTAGTTTGGCATGGGTCCAATTCATTGGTAAGTGTTGGTTTATGCATGTTTTCTTTCATGTTCTTGGTTATGGGTAAGACTAATCCATGGATCTTGGCTTTGTTTCAAGGATACCCACTTCGTTTCAACATCGAAAACACAAGGCTTGTGCAATTTTAGCCACTAACCAATGGGCAATTTGACTCTCATGGTAAGTTTTGGTGCTTACTAAAGATCCATAAGTTTCCAAGTTTAAGTGTCGATTTTGGATTGATCTCTAAATTGGGGTCTTTTTGGACAGATTTCAAAGTTTAATCAATTGTGGTTTGAAGGCGTCTTTAACTTAGGGAGCGTTTGGATAACCCTCTCTTGAACCATTTTGGGTAAGGTGGATTGTTAAAAATAAATTTTAAGTTGATTATGGGAGAAGTAGATGGTCATGTTTTCGCATTTCTTCTTCGATTTAACTATTTTATTTATTTCATGAGACTTGATCTGAGAATATGCTGTTTTGAATTAAGTATTGTTCATTTGAAACTTGAGGCCTTGACTTTAAGAGCTGTGTTGTTTTTCCAAATTTTTGGTTGGGATCCCGAACAAAGTTTTCTTTTTGCCTTTGATATTCCACCTGTTCCAAGGTCTTTATTTTAAATAAAAGCTCTTTATTTAGTTGTTTGTTTTGTGGCCTCCAAATCATGCATGCATAGTAATGGCCCTAGAGAGTCACGTTTAGGAGGTAGGGTCGTTATAGAAAAGGCCCGATCTACCTTTTGCTGCTCGATTCCTATAAATTGACCATTAAACGCATAAAATTTCCTTGAACTAGCATAATTAATTAACCATATTAAATAGCACATTTATAGTGCTATCAAGTTTATGTTTTTTAGTTCTTTTCTTTTGTATCAATCGAACTCATGTTGAATTTTGGTATTCTCATCACAATGAGCGGCTAAATTTTATGTTTCTGATTCAAGGATCGGTTCTATTTCAATTGTAATATTGTGAGTCTTTGAACTATTTTGTGACTTCTTTTTCTAATATAAGTGTTCTTTATTTCCTTTTATATTTTATAAGCATGCAATTTCAATTAAATTGACGCCTCAATTGTTATTGAATGTTTATCTACTATGCATGATTTTATGATCTGTAATTGTCATGAATGAATGAAACAAGTAGCAATAAGGTTGGCTGATGTGTGTGTATTTATGGCTTTTTGGTATAGGATGAAACATTAGATAATTAGTTTAGTTTAGTTAATATTAGTCTAGTTGATAAATTTAGTTCAATTAGTGCTCATATTTCATCCTATATTACTTTTCCATATTACATAGCTTGCATGATAGACTCTAGGAAATAAATGAAGCGAATTAATTAGGTTGTAGCTATCTCATCTAATTGGTCTTGTCTTAGTAATCTTGTTGTTCTTAATATTGTTGTTGAATTAATATGGAATACTATCGTGCCCAGTTAACTAGATAGCAAGATTTGATTATAATGCTTTGTTAGAGTCAATTAATTTAGGAAAACCTACACTTGTCACAACTTTTCTGAATAATTAGTAGACTAAGCACTTGGATAGAAAAAAAATTATTTTTTCTAGACTATGATCAATATTACAATTGGATGTGACCTTACCTTTGAATTTGGTAAGATTGATTTTCTCCCTTTCCAATTATTTGTTATTTGTCTTAGTTTTTAGTTTCTCACAAATCCAAACTCCCTTATTTATTTTCTATTTTAAACTTAGCAGTGAGAAATTAATCCTGTGGTTTACATAGGATTTGACCTGGTTCCACTATTCCTACAAATTAGGATAGTCAAATCGGTTTTTATTTTGGCAGACTTCGACAACCCAATCAAGTATGTGTCTAAAATAGTAGACATATTAAACATAGGGACAAAAGTAACACATTTAGATGGAGGAGTAAAATTTTGCATTCCGAATTTTATACTTATATAATATTTCAAATTTGAAAATTTAGGAGGAATAGAAAGAAAACTTTAAAATTTTAACTTTTCTATATCTATATATATATATATATATTTGCTTCAAAGATGATTAGGGGGTCGTTCTTTATTCGTATGCTCCACCATGATTAAGCGTACACATTGGTTGCTCTCAATTCCACCCATTTAAATGAGCAATGCTTAGGTGCTGCCTGGGTTGCACCCAGCTCCTGCAGCCCAGCCACGTGGGCCATTCTCATGGTGCCACGTGCCAATCCAATTTCTTTTCTTTTTTTTTTTAATACATTTGCCCACTTGATCGAAGAGCAGCTAACAAAAGGGCGAAGGCAGGATGAACAATAAAATAGCCGTAGACGGATGGAAAGACCGAAGACCAGAGACCGGAAGAAAACATCCATTTTTTGAGCTTCAAGTCCCTTCTTATCTTCTTTTTTAGAACCGTCGAAGAACATTTGCCAATCATGAGGAGTTTCGTCTTCTTCTTCGCTTACCACTAATAGAATAGCTTCGTTCGGGAAATTCGTCCCCTTACTAATCAAATCAAGCTCGGTGCCATGGAGCTAGACCAGTGAGCTATTACGCTTTCTTCAAAGGATGGCTGCTTCCAAGCCCACCTCCTGGTTGTCATCGCTCGATCACTTCCTTTTCCACTAAGTGATTGCTTAGGGACCTTAGCGTACGATCTGGGATGTTTCCCTCTCGACTTTGGATCTTAGCACCCCAAAAAGTCTGTAGGTCTCATTCTTTTGAAGAGCATCCTTATTCTTGTTTGTAATTAAAGTATAACATAGCTCGTTTCCAATTCTCATCAGATTTTGCTTTATCGTAAGATAACACATGATTTTTGAGATTTTGGAAAGACTTGTGCTCAAGCTACTATTCATTCTATTCGAGATAGGGGGGAGCTTTCGATCAAGATGTTCTCGCCTCCCCTGTTCGGGCTCTCGCTCTAATCGGAACCTTTATGCGTTGGTAGGCTTTCGACTCAATCTAATAGCCTA
The DNA here is from genome assembly GCA_033996785.1 of Trichosanthes truncata. Classification (NCBI taxonomy): domain Eukaryota; kingdom Viridiplantae; phylum Streptophyta; class Magnoliopsida; order Cucurbitales; family Cucurbitaceae; genus Trichosanthes; species Trichosanthes truncata. Next base: position 24,826,982 of record JAWPNB010000004.1, on the reverse strand, counting down.
CCTATCGGGCGCCAATAAAAGAGAAAGTTTTTGCATGGGCTCATCATCTGATGCAGAACGGATTTCATAACCACCATCCATCACCAATCACATTCCACATCCCACTTCAAACTTTTCGATTCCTCCGGATAATTCAAATCGAAGCAATTGGATGTCCGACTCGGGCCTATATGACATGACCGATCAATAGAAATACTCGGACACTCCACCTTTGTCATATATTCCATACATCACACGAGATCGATATCATATGAATGGAATATGATTCACTTTCGACGATGCCTTGGTGGTGAAATGGTAGACACGCGAGACTCAAAATCTCGTGCTAAAGAGCGTGGAGGTTCGAGTCCTCTTCAAGGCATAATGTTGAGAATGCCCGTTGAATTGGAAGGAATAAGTTTGGCAGCGGATCACGAAATCTTGGCGATCTTCTCGATCTCATGAAGACTGAGGGGCGGAACAGGCAGCTAGCCTGCTAGATTGAAAGTACTTAGCCAGGGGGAGTCGAGACCAGGCCAAGGGCAAAGGCCTAAAGTATCGAAAAGGCAAGGACTCCAAGAAGAAGCCAAGCCTGAGGCCAAGAAAAGCGAGCTCAAGATCAGGAGCCAAAGAAGCGGATCGAGAAGAAAGAAGGAAGGCTGAATCTGCAGCTGTTATTCCTTTATGGGGAACAAAGCACGTAGAAGACACTCATTTTTAACTTCCTATCAAAAGTACTCAAAATCGATTTCGCGAGTTCAAGAATAAAGAATTTTGCGGGGGCCCACAACCACTACGATATTGGGCTCTTCGATGAGGCGGGTGCACGGGAGGGCAAAGGAGAAACAAAAATCGAATGGACTTCTTCATTCGCCTTCCTTCATGTCGTAGCCTTAGCTTATCGACGGGTCTTGCATTAGATACATACAGCATTTTCTTTGACTCATGCCTTGGAGAAGAACGTTCTTTGTTTGAGTTTGAAGTCGTTACCTTGCGGGAGCCACCTGGGCGAGACCCTTCTCTCCTTTTTTGATTATTTCCATATGGTATGTTGAATCACTTGTGAAGTCGACTGAACGTCCGACGAAATGCTATTGATTTTAGGAGGACTATAATGAGGAGGACGACAGACCCACTCACGATCTACTAAAGGGCAAGTAGCTTGATTGGTTCGAATCCAAGTCGTGAGATGGCAGTGACGGTGAGGAAAAGGCGTAGGTTGGCCTGGCTTTGGCTTGCTCTGGTCATTATGGCGATTGATGATCCCAGTGCAAACAATAAGTCAGAGTCCCCTTTTTTTTTTCCTCTTTCTTTCATTCTTTTCTTTTTCATTTTTTTACAAAATTTTCTTTTCATTTGATAGCATTTCTCTTTTTCTTTTTACAAACTCTTTGACAATATCAATCTATTTTAAAATTATATATTTTTTATTTTTATTTTTATTTTCATCTATACAACATCATTTATTTTCAATTAATCAATGAAAATAATAATGTGAGAAATACGCTTCATAACCTAAAGCTAATGACAGTTTCATAATCAATTTAATTTTTTTGTTTTATAATTTTGTATTTATATTCTTATTTTCTTTTCTCATCTCCACAATATCATTTATTTCCTACTAATCAATTGAAAATTTAGAGTTAAAAATAGGAATGAGATAATACATTTCATAACCTAAAATAATATTTTTTATACATATAATTTTGTTTGACAATATAAATTTCATTTTTTTAATTTTTTTCTTTGTATTTTAAACTCTCAATTTTCAATTGATGAGTTGAAAATATTATATAATACCATTTATTTTGATAAATAAATAATTCGGCGAGATTTCTCTAAAATTAGAATCATTTAATTGAATCTCTAACATCAATAACACTTGTGGTGTAGATGATTTCTCTGAAATTGAATCTCAATTGTGATTTTCATTGATTATTAACATCATCCATGTTTTACTAATTCATTTGATTAAGAAGAATGAGCAAAATATAAGAAGATAAATAAAAATTATAAAACAAAAAAATAAAATTGATTATGAGACTGTCGTTAGCTTTATGTTATGAAACATATTTCTCTCAATCTTCAATTGATTAATTGAAAATAAATGATATTTTATAGATGAAAAAAGAGAATAAAAAAATATATATAATTTTAAAAATAAATTAATATTGTGAAAGAGTTTGTAAAAAGAAAAAAAAAAAGAAATAGAAATGTTATCAAATGAAAAGAAAATTTCTAAAAAAAATGAAAAATAAAAGAATGAAAGAAAGGGAAAAAAAAACTTAGAAAAAAAAGAAGTGGGCAAATGTTAAAAAAAAAAAGAAGAGAGAAATTGGATTGCCACATGGTACCATAAGAATGGGCCACGTGGCTGGGCTGCAGGAACTGGATGCAGCCTAAGCATTGCTCCATGTAAATTAAAGGACACGTGTGTAGGGAGAAGTTCATAATATAGTCAACATTGAGATCAAGCAGTAGATGATAATTTTATTTATAGTGATATATTTTTGTATTTTATTTAATGGATTAAAAATGTGTTATGGTTTAATTTTATAGAATTAAATCGTATGTGCATGCTACTTCGACTCACATATTTGCTTTTAAACAATCAAGATAAGATCATAATTTGTAACGTTTACGAAAGAGCTAGATTGTATATCATCGATATAGTGTGTCACATTAGCATCTAATTAATCCTATTAATATAATAATGTAAACTATTTAAGTTACATTTCTAAACTAAATTCTCTCACATGTATAGTTCTAGATTAGATATGATAACTCCGTTGATAACAATTTCACTTTTAGTTTTCTGTTTTTAAAAATTGTGATTGTTTCCTCAATTTTTATACTATAGTTTTTACCTCGCTTAAAAAAACATTTGCATTTTTAGTTAAGTTTGAGAAAAAAAAACAAGTTTTCAAAACTATTTTTTCTTAGTTTTCAAAACTTGGCTTGGATTTTGAAAATACTTTAGAAAGTAAATAACAAAACAAAGAAAATTCATAGGTGGAAGTAGTATTTATAATCTAAATTTTAAAAAACAAACAACTAAATAGTTATCAAATAGAGCTTTAATAATTTGCATCCAACTAACATTCATCCAAGGGAAAATTTTACTATGATGGAATTGATCTAGTGTCACATCTTCTAAAGATAACAATTAACTCTTTACATCTAAAAGTATCATTTTCTCATGCCACCATAATATGTGGTTGCCTTCTAATAAACGTTGGATTTTGATTTGAATTTGAAATATGTATGTCCACTAATAATCATTAGATATAGATTTAAAATCTATTGTTTATAACTTATATCATATATGCAACGATATAAAACTTCTAGTTACATTGGTGCCTCCTCCAATAATCTATCCTTGCTAAGAGTAGGTATATTCTTGAATAAAATATTAGGATGTAGCAGGGAGCTTATAACCATTTTTTTTTAATGGAGTTGATCAATTTCTATTACATTTAATAAATATATAAGTGGATTTCACTAATATTTTAAAATCAATTAAAAAAAAAACTATATTAAGAAATTAGTAAGAACCCCTATCCATCATGCAGGGGAATATATATTCTTCTCACTATCATTCTACTTATCCTACTTCTAGAATTACTAACTTAATTATCAAGTTGCTTTGAGGTGTTTATGATTTATTTCAATTCCGTAAAATTGTTTTGTTTTATATCCTTAATGTATTACAGTTTTATAATTATATTCTTCTACAAGAAAAAAAAGGTAATTTGAAAGCTAATATATATATTATAAAATTATTAGTTTATTAATATTTGAATGCACGAAGATACAATTTAGACATGCCACTTCAAAAAATTGGAGAAGAAGTTGCATCGACGGAAGTTGTTTCCTTCACAAAATGCCCTAGAGGTTATAACATAGCTGCCAATGCATTGGCCAGAGCTCTCCTTGACCTCAATTGTTCTTTTGAATCGTCTTCTTCACGAATCGAAGGAGGCATTTTTTGGATGGATAATTTTTTTATTTGTGTCTCCTCCATCATTTATGAGGAGTCTTTTGATTGTACCTATCTCCATTTTTTAATAGTTTTAATTTTAAAAAAAAAATTGAACATGCCATTTGAAATAAATAAATTTTGTTAATAAATATATTAAATTTTATTAATAGATGAATCAAGTTTCATGTATCAAGTAGCATATGGGAGTAAAAATCTATGTATGGATATATTGAAACATGTAAATAAAACGATAAAGCAGTAACACATTGATTTTCAGTAAAAAATTTTAGGAATTATTTCATAGTATCTAATTGAAAATTGTTATTACATTAAAAGATAAAATTAAAAATGTTAAAATATAGATGTCCGAATTGAGAGTTTTTCATTTTTTTTTTTTTTTAGTAATGGTCCGAATTGAGAGTTGACGAAAAGAATATGAACCATAGGTTGCATATTTTACCTAACAAAATATGACCAACCGTCTTAAAAAACATTAAATATTGTTAAAAATGAAATGGTAATTAAATAAGATCTATTTACTTCTCAAAAGAAAAAAAAAAAAAAACTATTTACCCCATAAACCGTTTCCTTTACTTAACTAATCATTATAGTTAAAAGGATAATTCATAGAACGACCGCTTGGAAACAGAAACACCTCTTATAACATTTGGTCTTAGCATCCACGTGGCCACAAGTTCACAAACAAGACCGAAACGTGTCATCCACGTGTCCTCCCCGCCAATTCGAATTTTGGATTTTCACAATGTAAGTTATAATTAACAACCATTTACATTAAATTCACCCGCCAGTTGCACCCCAATTTGGAAACATTCTCCCAAACAGAAAAAAGAAAGTGGGAAACGACGTGTCGTCAAAACTATGCCGCCGAGGCGATCCCGTAGAATCGTCGGTTCTGTCGTACGCACGACGACGAAGGTAGTGGAAGAAACTGTGCAAGTGGATGTGGTGGAGCGAGAGAGCAAGGAACTGACTCAAGAACCTTCCACAGCGGAAACCGGCGGCCTCGAAATGTTTCGGAGGACTGTTCCGGTGGAAGAGAAGACTCCGTCACCGGAAGATCCCCAAACGATGCGGGTGTGGGAAGATTTCGAGCCGAAAAGGACTGCGAATTCTACCTCACAGGTCACAGAGGACAACGACGTGACTCTGAAGATGGAATCCGAGGCCAGCAATGGTATGAATGAATAAAAGATAGGTTTTGGAGTAATTATAATATTAGAGTAGGGGGTTTGGTATATTATATTACCTACTTTTGCGTTCTCTTTTAATATCTATTAATTCTTTTAGTTAATATTAATAATCATTTGTTTAGCGTAAGTGTTAAAAGTGTTCATTTAATTTAAACTTTTGAATTCAACGGTGTCAAAACAGGAGAGGTTGGAGGGAGCAGAAAGAAAAAAGAGAAGAAGAGAAAAAGTCAAGGAAAAAAGAGAAGAAGCAAAAGTAGTAGTGGTGGCAAGAGAGAAGGGTACAAGAGGTACGTGTTCAGGGTGCTAAAGCAGGTGCACCCCGAGATGAGGATATCAGGGCAAGCCATGGTGATTTTGAACAATTTGATGAATGACATGTTCGAGAGGTTAGCAGAAGAGGCAACAAAGCTCTCTAAATACACAAGTAAGACCAAATATTGAAGTCTCAATTTTATGAGTATAAAAATATACACTTACAGATAAAATATGTTAGGTCGATATTGTTAGAATTTATTAACAAAAAAAAGTCATAATTAATCAAGAATATAGGCATACAATTCAAGAACAATTATGAAAAGATTTATAAAAGGATCTAAGTATGGAAAACAATTAAAACTAAAGAAGATCAGAATTACCTGAAACCTTTAGACATGTTGAATCTGTAAATTTTGTGGTTTGTGGTATTCCTCAACTATGCAACCTAGACTGGATGGGCAATCCTCCCTATCAGATGGGGAATAGGAGGTTAAAGAGACATAGTATATTGGAGACCATAACTCTGTTATTTATAAGTTGATCCTAGGGTTTCCCATAATGCCCTATGATCAACGGGCTGGTTTCTGCTCGGCAGGCCACACCTCTATATGGGAAGTCTTGGGCCCATAATTAAGACCACACAATATGCTCATTAAATAGCCCAAATATAATTGCCATTTAATTTGTTACCCACATATGAATTAATTATTAAATTAATTCCAACAGATATTTGAATGAGAAGACTGTATATTCGATCAAAAGATTATGTGAAGGGAAATTTAACCGAAGATGAGGTTGGAGAAAGTGTTTGTGTTTTTTGTTTTGGTGAAGATAGTAATGTTTGGATTTTGGTATTTTGTGGGTGACAGGTGGAATGACGCTGTCGTCAAGGGAAATACAGGGGGCGGTGAGGCTAGTGTTGCCCGGAGAGCTAGGGAAGCACGCCATTGCAGAGGGAACTAAAGATGTCTCTACATTTGTCTCTTATGGTCATAGTATTAGCTAATTATAATAGGTCATTAAAGAACTAATCAAGGTGGTTAACAATCTTATGTAACTTCTCCTGTAAATCCTCCTGTAATATATCTTGTAGCTTTATTATAAATACTATGTTGGGATTTTCAATAACAAGATACTAACCTCTTGTAGCGCAGCGGGATTGTTGAAAATCCAATGACGACCGGAGAATAATCACGAGGAGAATTCTCACTTCTTCACAGCCCAAAATCTTTAGTGAAAATGAAAGGGGGGTTGAGAAAATCGAGAGGAGAGCGATTTCTATGTTCTGTCCCTTTTTCTTTTTCTAGCACATCTTCTTCAAACGTTACCTCTTCCAAAAAAAACGTTTTATCGTGCGATTTTCCTCTGCAGTTATAAAAATAACTGCAGAGATTCACTTTGAGATGGCAGTTACAAAAACTGCCTTCTCATTTTGAATTTATAATAAAATAAATTAATTATATAATTAATTAAATAACATATACTTAACTAATCATATAATTAAAACCTTCATCTCCCACTCGCACATAATGTACTTTCATTATGGGCGTATAAAACGCAACTCCTATCCTCATTTCTCAAAACATGGAACACTTTCCTTTTCATTTACATCAAATTTCATACAAGAAAATGGGCCGTGTGACCGTCATACTTTTATCTTGAGAGCTTGTCACTTTACAACGGTTAAGTATATAAAGTAACCTAATAATTGAGTAGAGTAAGTATGATGTGCCCTAGAGTCATTTAGTCACATAAATTATAACTTACGATCTCTTCTTGAAATATTATATTTTCATGTTTATGTATTCACAATCATATTACAAAAATATAATTGGTCGACCAGTGAATACATTACAATGTGACACTTGAAATGATCTTCCCTTTTCTAAAATGTTTCCATTTCAAAACAATTGCTTACTAGGTAGGCCCCATTAGATCGAATCATTCATGACCATTGGTAACCTCCCTAAGATAGCTAACATCGAAATGAAACTTCAAACAATTTTAGCCAAAAGGTCATAAGGGTACTTATAGAGATTTTTCAATCTCAAGGGTCTCACACAACAAAGAAGTAGAGATCAATTAACTTCTGCTACCCTTTGTGGTCATATTAAGCACATGTGGCATGAAACACATGTTACAGTATTTTACTCTTTAGCATCAGAGTGTATGTCTCAAGTAATACTGTACAGATGATAGTTCAAATACACTCAGTATCTAACTTGAGTCCACTACTCTACCTTAATATTCTATCAACAAATGATTATTGGACTTCCATCTGGCATTCATAGACAGTTTAAGATGAACAGTGAGATTATCAACCTCGATCATAATATGATCTCATCTTGATCACTTATCAAGGCGATATATTCTTTTAAGCACATGCTCTCTTTCTATTGAACTACTATAACAATAAAATTGCTTAAAAAATTATCTCATTTCTAATTGACACAAAAGTCATAGAAGCGATTGCTTGTGCGAGAAAGCCAATCTACTGTCCGACATACTTCTGATTATATGTACTAAACATTTGTGTGTATGCATTCTAAAGTATAAAACTTTATTTCATATATCAAAATAAGCGTAATACAATTTGTTGAGAAGTACAAAGTCAAAACCTACGCAATCCCAAAGATTTAATGTGACTATTAAAAACATCTCTAGGTATAGGCTTGGTAAAGGGGTCTGCAACCATGTTGCTCGTTGATATATATTGCACATTCACTTCCTTTTGCGCAACCATATCTCTAACAAAATTGTATTTAATGTCTATGTGCTTTGTCTTAGAGTAATATTTGGGATCCTTCGTGAATGCTATGGCAGCTTGACTATCGCAGTTCATTAATACTGAGTCAGGCGTGCTTTCTTTAAATCCCAAATGACTTAAAAATCTTTTAAGCCACACTGCTTCTTGTACTGCTGCTGAAAGTGCCACAAATTCAGCTTCCATTGTTGATAAGGCTATACAAGTTTGTTTCTTACTACTCCACGAAATTGCTCCTTTGTTCAGTAAGAATACATATCCTGAGGTAGATTTTCTTTCATCTAAATCTCCTCCCCAATCAGCATCTGTGTAGCCTTCTAATTTCAAATCGTTTCCTTGATAGCACAGTGAATAATTCATAGTTCCTTTGAGATACCGAAGTATTCTCTTAACATCCTTCCAATGGGGTTGTCCTGGATTTGACTGATATCTGCTTACCATACCAACGGCAAAGCAAATGTCTGGTCTTGTACACATCATGGCATACATGAGGCTTCCAACAGCACTCGAATAAGGAACCTTTCTCATTTGTTCTATTTCTTCAGGAGTCTTTGGACACATTCTTTGACTCAAACTTTCACCTTTTGCAATAGGAGTATCAATGGGTTTGCAATCTTGCATTTTAAATCTTTCAAGGATTTTCTTAATATATTGACCTTGTGATAGGGCTAAAATTCTTTTGGAGCGATCTCTTTCAATCTTAACTCCAAGTATATAAGTTGCTTCACCCATATCCTTCATTTGAAAATTTGAGGATAGCCATTCCTTAATGCTTAACACGTACTCCTTATCTTTCCCAGCCAACAGTATGTCATCCACATATAGTGAAAGAATCACAAACTTATCTTTGTTTGTTTTGACATACACACAGTGGTCTTCATCGATCATATGAAAATCATATGAGATGATTACTTGATGAAATCTGATGTACCACTGTCTGGAAGATTGTTTGAGACCATAAATTGATCTCATTAATTTACATACTTTATCTTCTTGTCCTTCAGTAACAAAACCGATAGGTTGTTGCATGTAAATCTCTTCTTCCAATTCACCGTTTAGAAATGCTGTTTTCACATCCATTTGATGTAATTCTAAATCTAAACTGGCAACTATAGCTAGGATGAGTCTTATCGAGGTAAACCTCACAACAGGTGAAAAAGTTTCTTCATAATCTATTCCTTCCTGTTGTGTGAATCCTTTGGCTACAAGACGGGCCTTATACCTTTCAATTGAGCCATCAGCCTTACGCTTAATTTTAAGAATCCACTTATTACCAATTGCTTTTCGTCCTTTAGGGAGATCAACTAGCTCCCAAACTTTATTAGATTTCATTGACTCCATTTCTTCTTCCATTGCTTTCATCCAATATTCTTTATTAGGACATTGAAGAGCCTCTTGAACATTTTTCGGCTCCTCATCATCGTCAGGTGTAATCATGTATATCTCATCATCAAAGAGACGTTTTGGTATTCTACCACGATTACTACGTCTAATTTGTGGTCCATTTAATTTCCGTTCACTTATTGATTCCATTGAATCACGTGATAATTGTTCAATCGAATCACGCGCTGTTTGTGATTTTTCTAAATCTCTCCCACTTGGATGAGATATTGTTGGTAGATCATTTATAGTTTCCCGTGGTGGTAAAAACGAATCAATTTGATCATTATTTTCAAATAGGGATATCTCAGTATTGATCTCACCTTTTCTTGGAAAAATATTCTCCAAGAAAGTAGCATCTCGTGATTCGAATTCAGTCACACTCCCACTTTCTTGTTCACCAATGAACACATACCCTTTTGAATGTTCTGAGTATCTTATAAATATACTCTTTTTACCTCTTGGACCTAACTTTCCATGTTGATGTAATGATTCATGTACATAAGCAGCACATCCCCATGGTCTCAAACCACTAAGGTTCGGTTTTCTACTGGTCCATAATTCATAAGGTGTGGAAGTGACAGACTTTGAAGGTACACGATTTAGGATATAAGCGGCAGTCAATAGATCATCACCCCAAAAGGCGATTGACAGTTTCGCTTGTGCCATCATTGACCTAACCATTTCTAGAAGAGTTCTATTTCTTCTTTCAGCTACTCCATTTTGTTGTGGTGTCCTTGGAGTAGTTAATTGTCTTACTATACCCTTTTCCTCACATAACTGTTTAAACTGATTAGACAGATATTCACGTCCTCGGTCTGTTCTCAAGGCCTTAACCTTTTTATCTAATTGATTCTCCACCAAATTAATAAATTTTCTAAAACACTCTAATGCTTCAGACTTGTGAGAAATTAGATAAACATAACCATAACGTGTGAAATCGTCTATGAAAGTGATAAAATATTCACCCCCATGTCTTGCCTTCACACTCATAGGTCCACAAATATCAGAATGAATTAATTGCAATGGAAGTTCAGCCCTAGTTCCTTTACCAAATGGTTTTCTTGCCATTTTTCCCGCTAAACAATTTTCACATATAGGTAAGTCAACAAAGTTAATTTGACCTAACAAGCCTTCTTTAGCTAATCTAGCCATTCTATGTTGACCTATATGACCTAATCTAGCATGCCACATAGTCACGTCAATATTTGCATCAACAGATGATGTTATCAGGGAAAAACTAGCATAATTATTGGATATCATATCAATAACATCCATTACTATAAAGTCGTTCAACATAAAACCATAACCATAAAGTACGTTGTTCAAATAAAGAGTTAACAAACTACCAGACAATGTAAAAGTATAACCAAGTTTTAGAAGGACAGAAACAGAAAGCAAATTTCGTCGTATGGCAGGCGCATATAACACATCATGCAGAAATAGAGTACGACCATTCCGCATGTTCAACTTGCAGGAACCAATGCCCTTCACAGGTACACGTGCATTGTTTCCAACATAAAGCCACCTTGCTCCTGATGGAATTCGACGAAATTCCACATACACTCCACGTTCTCTAGCTACGTGGTCTGTGGCTCCTGAGTCTACAGTCCACAAAGGATGAGAGTCAGCCAAAAATACCGAGCTGGAAACACAACTTTCAGAAATGAAAGGATGAACCTTAAAATTTTCGAAAGTTTGTACCTTTTTGGGTTCAGTACACTCACGAGCATAATGACCCTTTTTCTGACAATTGTAACACTTAATATTTGCTTTCTTCTTTTTAGGACGAGACATGGGGCGCTTTCCCTTACCTTTGTCATTCTTACCTTGCTTATGCTTCTTATTCTTATGATCTCCCTTCCCCTTAAAGTCTCCTTGATGTTTACGTTTGTAACCTTTGTTCCCATGAGAACTAGGTCCAGCCATATACACGTCAGCATTGTCAGGCCTCGTTGCCTCCATGCGATCTTCTTCTAACTCGAGGTGACGTGCAACATCAGTGAGAGTTTTAATTCCCTCATTGTGGGTAAGGTGCACCTTCATGTGCTCCCAATTATGGGGAAGAGATCTGATAGCAGCTTGAACTTGCTGTTCATCAGTCAGGACATGGCCAGCTTCTTTTAGCTCACTAATCATATTAGACATCTCCCTCATGTGTTGTCTCATATTGTGATTAGGGCGTTTCTTATAAGTGTCAAACTTAATAGTGAGTTGCCTAAGTTTGGTGACAGAAGTTCCACCAAACTTCAATTTCAATGCATCCCACATGTCCTTAGCAAGGTTGTAAGAACGAAACTCACGCATGACATCATTGTCCATGCTGCTCAGCAAAGTAATGCGAGCCAATGAGTTTTTCTTCTTCCAGGCATCATAAGCCTCACGGTCCCTTTTATGTTGAGCTGAGTTCCCTTCCTCAGGCTCACTTAACACATGGTTTAAAACTTCAAGAGCCTCTTGCTCTTCTAGGACGTACTGTATTTTCATTGACCAAATTTCATAGTTATCCCCATTCAGCTTCTCACCTTTGTTTAGTTCAGCTATTATATTCTTAGAAGCAGATGCCATAATTTCAGAGTCTACAAGACATATTTGCACAAAAATTAATCCATTTGCACAACACACGACCCCCAGTATTTTACAATTTTCAAATAAATTTGATAATAATAATTTTACATTACATCGAGTCGAAATATCACTAAGTTTCAAAATCATCGTCTATGTTTTGTAAAATTATTATTCACAAATTTATCATATTGTAAAATAATCAAATTCGTTCATCAAGTAAAATAAAATGAGACATACTCATAGCTTGATCACCCACATTCAAAACCTCAAAATGAGCACATATTTCATTCAACATCTGTAATTAACAACAAAATATTTACAAAATTCATGAAAGTTAATTCAAACGCAACAATGTAATAGGGAATGAAGATTTGAAACGTATGTACAAGTCATTCGGAAGTTCATGATTGAAGACTATTACCCTAGGGTTGTTCCACGTTGGACGAGTCCTATTTCCAAACATAATAGAACTATGTCTTTTCATGGCTCGATAAATAAGCTCATGCACAAAGGTTAGGATCACACAATCATATGAAACATTTCTTCTAAGTCTGTTAGAAATGTGATCTAAGAAGTTCTTCAAACTTTCATCAGGTAAAAGTGATCTAAAGGCACTCAGTCTTTTATCACTTGACAGAAGTCCTCCTTCCCAAATGATCTCTTGTAACTGACCATTCACTAATATGATATGCTTGACTATATGCACCAAATCTAATTCATGACCCGGTTCAATTTTAATGTTATGCAAATCTTCTATCATCTTTTCCACTTTACTTCTTTGAGCCTTTGTCCTAATTATTTTTGGTGTCTTTATCAACCTTGGCATATTTTCTGTAACATATACAGAAAAAAATAATCAACATATGATTATGACACACAAAAAAAATTCCAAGACAAATTTAATGGAGAAATAAAATAAATGGAAAAACACATGACTGTTCTTTATATAAATAAAACATATAAAGCAAACACAACTTGCTTCTGGAAAGGTGGTGGAGACATAATTTAAGATCTTAAAGGTCAAGGGATCAAACCTTAAAGAACTCATAAATATGCATTTTTTTTTAATTTAATTTAGACCACCCTACTAAGTCAAATACTAATTAAACAACACAAATAATAAAAAAAAACTTTACGGATTCAATGCAAGTTTTTTTTTTTTTTTTTTTAAATGGCCCATTTGCGGTTTCTAGCGTCTGAAATTCTAGAACACATTTCAGAATTTCGAATGGCCATAACTTTTTCGATACTTAACCAAATTAAGCATATAATATACCGTTAGAAAGCTCTGAAAACGTTCTTTACACTCATATAAGATTCATATTCAACAAGACAGTGGACAAAAAGTAATTGAATTTCGGAACTTGTAGAGGCATGAAACCTTAACATAATTGTAACTCAAGAATTACTCAACCAAAATGCATGAAACTTTGCAGGGACTTTCTCAATACTATTCTTAACATACATGCAAAATTTCATAACAATTTGATGGGTATATAAAAAGATGCCATTAAAGGGTTTTAAGCATTTATGCTTCAAAATTAAAGGAAAAACATAAATAATACTAGAAGCCCTTTTACCTGGCTCTGATACCAATGTTGGGATTTTCAATAACAAGATACTAACCTCTTGTAGCGCAGCGGGATTGTTGAAAATCCAATGACGACCGGAGAATAATCACGAGGAGAATTCTCACTTCTTCACAGCCCAAAATCTTAGTGAAAATGAAAGGGGGGTTGAGAAAATCGAGAGGAGAGCGATTTCTATGTTCTGTCCCTTTTTCTTTTTCTAGCACATCTTCTTCAAACGTTACCTCTTCCAAAAAAACGTTTTATCGTGCGATTTTCCTCTGCAGTTATAAAAATAACTGCAGAGATTCACTTTGAGATGGCAGTTACAAAAACTGCCTTCTCATTTTGAATTTATAATAAAATAAATTAATTATATAATTAATTAAATAACATATACTTAACTAATCATATAATTAAAACCTTCATCTTCGTATCCTCAAATGATGTGAAGCAATACATAGTATTTGTCCTCTTATATTTCATCTTGATATCAGAGCAGTCGAGAGCCGTCTTTTTTTTTACCCTCCTCCCATTAAATCTTACAATGGCAGCACCTTCTTCATTACCCTCTTTAATTCCTTATTATCTTCTTGCTAATATATGCAACCTTGTCCGCGTGCACCTTGAATCATCCAATTATGTTCGTTGGAGAGTTCAAGTCACTGTCATTTTGAAAGTCAATGTCTTTTTTTGGTCATGTTAATGGGTCTATTCCACAACCTGATCAATATCTCTCTCCTACTTTTACCCCTTCTCCCTCTACATCCACTTCTGCACCTCAAGAGGTCAATCCAGAATTTCTTCAACGGACTTATCGTGATCAAACCCTTATCACCCTCATCAATGCAACCCTCTCACCCTCAGCTTTTTTCCACATCACCTTTGCCTCTACCACAAAAGAATCGTGGACTTCTCTAGAAACAAAATATTCTTTTAAAACTCGATCTAACATTCTAGTATTACGATCTTCCCTATATTCTATCAAGAAATCACCTACAAAATGTGTTGAACAGTACTCAAGACGCGTGAAGGATATCGTGGACAAATTAGCAACGACGTCGGTCACCATTGATGATGAGGAAACGTTGTTGCACGTTCTGAATGGACTTCCGAATGAATACGCTCCATTTCAGACATCCATCAGGACTTGAAACACCACTATTACGCTTGTGGAACTCGAAACTTTGCTCGATGCCGAAGAGAAGAGCTTAGCAAGGATGACACCGACCATAGAAGCTGTACTGACGGCGATGGCTACCTTCTAACTGCAGATTCGGACAGAGCCAGACCACTGGCTTCAACGGTGCTTCAAACAGGGGAGGAGCTTCTCGGTTCCACGGCATGTCAAATAGATCACCACGTGGTTGTGGTAGTCGACAACATCCTCAGTTGGCTGGGCTACAGCCTAATGGGCCTCACTTTCCAACTTTTCACGGGCCCCCTTTTTCAACCACTAATTGGCTTAATTTTTCAGCATCTAACGGGCCTATTTTATTCTACTTTTCGAATGCAGATAATGGCTTTGGTGGATAGCCCACCTCTCAACGAAAACCATATCACTCACATGGGATTTTCAATGTGCCTCAATCAAATGGTTGAACGAAAACCATATCACTCACATGGGATTTTCAATGGGCCTCAATCAAATGGTTGAATTTTTTGTCAAATTTGCTCCAAACCTGGCCATAATGCGCTTGACTACTTTAACATAATGAATTTTGCATACCAAGGCCATCACCCACCAGCCTAATTAGCAGCCATGGCGGTAAATTCTATGACTTCTTTGACTTTGTCTTCTTCTAATAATTTTTGGTTATTCGACAGTGGTTGCAATGCGCACATTACTAATGACTTGGCCAACCTCAATCTCTCCACCAATTATAATGGCGAAGAATTTGTTACTGTAGGAAATGGGCAGCCCATGAATATCACACGCAATGTCAGTGGTATATTTATCTACACCTACTCACAACTTTTCTCTTTCCAATATTCTTCATGCCCCTGATTTAGCTTCCAATCTTTTATCTGTTAACAAATTCTGCATTGACAATAATTGCATCTTTGTTTTTGACTCTGATTGGTTCCTTATACAGGATAAAATATCTGGTCATCCCTTGCATAGAGGAAAAAGTGTTAATGGCTTATATCCAATTCCAAGCTCTTCTACTTTCTCTTCATCTCCAGTGCATCCAAAAACTTGCAGTTTTCTAGCAAATAAGGGGTGTTCCCTGTGGCACCACCGATTAGGTCATCCATCTCCCAAAATTTTGCGTAGTTCTCTAAATAGGTTAGGTTTGTCTTCTATTAAATCAATGTCCACTTATGCATGTAGTAGTTGCTTACAAGCCAAAATGACAAAACTTTCATTTCCAATGTCACATTCTTTCACTTTTAAGCCTCTTGAATTAATTCATAGTGATGTCTGGGGGCCTTCACCTGTTATTTCCAATAATGCCTTTCTTTCGATACTATGTGAGTTTTGTTGATGATTTTAGCAAGTTTACATGGTTGTTTCCTTTAACATATAAGTCTGATGTTGCTATTATTCTCAAGTTGTTCGTTCCTTTCGTTGAGAATTTACTTTATGCTCAATTGAAAATTTTTCAGTTTGATGGAGGTGGTGAATTTTGCAATTCTCATGTGTCTTCTCTTTTGTCTTCTAAAGGCATTCTACACCAAAACATTTTCCCTTATACTCCAAAACAAAATGGGGTCGCTGAACGAAAGCATAGGCACATTGTAGAAACTGCAATGTCCTTACTCTTTCATTCCTCTGTTCCCAATGAGTTCTGGTCGTATGCTTTATCAACATCTGTATTTCTAATCAATTGAATGCCCATTATGTCCTTAAACATGTTGTCACCTTTCGAAAAATTATTCGGACACACTCTTGGTTTGCTTCACCTAAAAGTTTTTGGATGTGCATGTTATCCTCTTTTAAAACCATATAACAAAAGTAAACTTGAACCAAAAACATCTCAGCATGTCTTTTTAGGGTACAGTCTTGACTATAAAGGATATATATGTTATAACCCTCTCACTCAAAAATCCACTGTCTCTCGTCATGTCATTTTTCATGAAACTATTTTTCCCTTTGCTTCCCAAACACTCTTCTTCTCACCCTCCTATGCATCTCAACACCTTTATAGAACTCTCAATGTCCCCGTAATCCACAACTACATTAATCTCACCTTCCACGACTTGTGCACTGCCTGCCGTTGTGTGTAATCCTTCGGGTAACTCTCCAGCTGCCTTTCTTACATTTCCAGCTTCTCCCCTATTACCATCACCCACGACCAGCTCATTACCCATCGTCTCACCTAGCTCTCCTGTACCATCCTCACCTGTTCCACCTAGCCCTCAAATTGAACAACAAAATTCTTCTACTCAAACACCTCTTGATATTGCACCTCCTAACCGAACACCCGAACCTCAGGCTTCATCTGAAAATCAAATACCTACTAACCACGACCCCTATGCAAACTTGATCAAAATCTGGCTTCTTTAAGCCACACACATTGCATGTTACCACCAATTTCGACATCCATTCTGATCCTATGAGCTTGATAGAGGCATCTAAATACCCGCACTGGCGCTCTGCTATGGCTGATGAGTTTATGGCCCTTCAAGAACAGGGTATTTGGACTCTGGTCCCTTGATCACCCCATATGAATGTGGTTGGTTGTAAATGGGTCTTCTAGACTAAATATCATACTGACGGGACTATTGCCTGCTATAAAGCAAGCCTAGTTGCTAAGGGTTACCACCAAATAGAAGGTTTTGACTTTGGTGAAACGTTTGGCCTGGTTGTCAAACAACCTACTATTCGTGTCATCCTTTCACTTGCTGCTCAGAAAAACTGGCATTTGCATCAAATGGACGTTAAAAATGTCTTTTTACATAGGCATTTACAAGAAGAAGTCTATATGTCTCAACCTATTGGCTTTATGGATAAGACATGTCCAGACCATGTTTGCCTACTCCATAAAAGTCTCTATGGTCTCAAACAAGCACCTCGAGCATTGTATGATCGATTTACAAATTATTTATCGACTCTCGGGTTTATGGTCTCTCCGATTGATTCTTCTTTGTTTGTTCGAACGGTTGATTCTTCCATAACCTATTTATTATTGTATGTGGATGATATTGTAACGCCCCGCATTTTCAAGTTAAACTATTGTTTTTAATATTTTGGAGATAAATTTGGATTTAATTGGGTTAATTAGAATTGTTGCTCGAAATCCAATTTAAATAAATTAAATTTAAGTGGATTAAGTTAAGATTATTAAATTTTCGAATTTTGGATGAGAGATTTTTAGTTAAGTCTCAAATTCATAATTTCGAGAATTTAATCAATTGTTGGATTTTTAATTCAAGTTTGACAAGCCCAACTTTTATCTCCTAATTTTTCTTAGGATTTTACTCTAATATCACCTGAGTTTTAATTTAGAATTTAAGTTTGGAAAAAAAAAGAAAAGAAAATAAAGGAAAAGAAAAAGGGATAAGGGCAATTTTGGAATTGTGTTGTTTCTCTTTTTTCTTAAAAAAAGAAAAGAAAAGAATGCCCTAACTTACTCTCTCTTTCTCTTTCACTCTTCATCTCTTTCTCTTCTCTCATGCATTCACGCAGTCGCCTCCCCCTTTTTCTTCTTCAATCTTCTTCTTTGGCGCTTGCAGCTCCGATCGCGACCATGAACTCACACATAGGAGCACGTCAATGAGCCTCTTTGGCCATTCCTTAGTACGACGGTGTCTTCGTCACGACCTATAGCATTTGGCAACACAAACCCATGACCCAACATTGATGACCCCTCTGCGCACAGCTTCTAACGACTCGATTCCAGCATCTCCCTTGCGCGTGGTAGCTTCGTCTCCGACACGATTTCAACTCACCCACGTCAAACGATGTCGGCATCTCAACGTTAAGCACGCAACAGCATCGGCGAAGTCCTTTTTGTCTCTGTTTGGCGACAACACTAGTGATTGTCTAGCATTGAGTTTGATTTATGCAATATTGACGCTAAATACATGAACACCCACACGTCGGTGATGCTCTGACAAACTTTAATCCGACACCCACGTGATAACAAGATCACTAGTGGTCTCGATCTTCTTCTAATTCATTACCCACGCTCTAAACGACCTTACATCTGATTACCCATGGCTTGTTGAGGTCAAATCTGCAAGATTGAACACATTCGAGGTGCAAGCAGCAAAGGCCTGAGCCTTTTTGACAAGATTTAGTGGGTAACGCTTGCTCTGAACCCTTTTCATATTCGTTTTAAATGTTGTAGATTAGGCTTTGATCTTTTGAATTCCAGTTATTAGAATTTTGGACTAGTTTTGAGTAGATTGAACAAGTTTAAGGATGATGTTTGGTATGGACTAGTTTGTGTAAGCTATTTATCCTTAAAATTTAGTTTCAAGATCAAATTGATTAAGTTATTAACTCTGGAAGTATATCCAGGATGACCCAAGGACATTTGAATCAAGCTAAAGTAGTTATTGGATTGCTCTTATTTGAAGTTTGAAGTGATCGATTGAGGTTCGAATGCGACTTGGGCTAGAAAGATTTTGGGTAAGTCTCCTCTAAGTTTTTGGGTAAGCTAAGTTATTAGAAATAAGTCCCAAGTTGTTTGAAATTTGAATTCAGGGTTGGTTTTGCACGCGTTAACTTCTTTGAGATAATTATAGGTTGGGCAAAATATCTTTTTAATAGGAGATAACAAATTCATCTGCTGAGTTATAGTCAAGGTAAGGGACTTTATGCTGGTATGCTTAAATGCAAGTTGAGAACTTAATTGAAAATAATAATAATAATAATAATTTACATTCAAAATGAAATGTTTTACAAATGTTTTATTTGTGATTTTTGATAAATTTTAAAATACTTTGTTTTATCTGAACATGAATTTTCACATGTATGGTTGCCAAATGTTCTTATGAATGTGATGCATGATGTATGATTTATGATATATGAGGAATGACATGAGAATATTGCTTTGTGTTGCATCATGAAATGGAAATTTAAAATGCTTTGGGACCTCATGCATACATGTCAAAAATGATTTTGAAGGTTGTGGCAATTACCCCTTAAAATTATGGATGTACATCTAAATGAAAAGGAACCTGAAAAGGTTAAATGAAAATGAACCTAAAAAGGTTAAATGAAAAGGAAAGGTTAGGTTGGGTTAATTGTCCACATTAAGCCGAAGAGAAAAGTTGAAAAGGAAATGTTTCCACTATGAAAATGTTTTAGGTCCCACTAGAGGAAAAAGTTTTAAAAATCACTTTGTATGTGTTTGCATATCTTGACCCCGATAGTGAGGTCACTTACTGAGTATTTTAAATACTCACCCTCTTCAAAAATGTTTTTCTTTTCAGGTAAGGGCTAGGGCATCTTAGGTGAATGACAAGATGGTTTGCTGCAAGAGGCCATGGGTGACCTATAGGAGCTTAAATTCCGCAATTTTTTTTATTCATTGTTAGCACTGTTGGAATTGTTTTTTTTAGTAGAAGTATTTTGAAAATCATTTCAATTCTTAAAATGTTTTAGTTTATTCTTATGCTTTGAAATAAAGGGATCCTGAGGTAAAGGTTTTTGATTGTTTAGCAAAGGTGTATTCTTTTTGAGTTGTTATTTAAGTTTTTTTTTTTAAACTTCATTAGCATGCATGTAGTAACGTCTCTAGAAAGTCTAATAGGAAAAGTAGGGCCGTTACAGTTAGTATCAGAGCCCAAGGTTATGGGTTATGTAGACTTGCTTACGTTGTAAGCAGTAAGTGTCACCATGGCCAAGCAACAAAGACCTTGTCATCACCAGGTATGTCACTGTTACAAATTGTTTTCTTTAAAAATTGTTACGAAATGTTGGTGTTAAACAAAAAATGAGATCTTAAGAGACTAAAGTTTTTCAAAAGTCATTGGTTGATGATGTCTCTTCAGTAAAATTTTTGAAGGAATGATATGCTCTAATTACTCTTGTTAAGTTTAAGGTTTGGATGTGCTAAGTAAACTATTTGTGTTATTTTTTCATATGTCATGACCAAAGAAATGAAAATTTGTAAGATGGAGTATAAGTGATAATATGAAATTTTCCTTTATAACACTTAACTTAATTAGTGTGTTAAAGTAGTGCGAAAAAGAACTAGAGATTTAAAAGAAAAAAAAAGTTGTTGTTTTGAACTGAAGAACCATTTTAAAGGTACTTTAAGTTAGTTGAACTTTATACATATTATTGTTATGAAGAAAAGGCTCTAGTGCAATTGGACCAAGGAAAAAAAAACTTTGAAGTATAAAAGCAAAACCAAATAGTTAAGAATAATTATACCATAGATTTAATTTAGAATTCCAAATGTAGAATCTATGTTAGGGTGATAGATAGAGACATGCTTTTTGTTATTGAGGATAAGTCTTGCCTGGGGAATAAAAAGGAATACTTTAAGTTTAATGGCCTTAGTAAAGAAAGGTATAAGAAAGGAAGAAAAGTTCCTACTAGCTTGAGAGGCAAAAGAGATGAATATGTGGAGACTCCAAGTACACAAGTACATGGCTTGACTTTCTACCTATGACTTATGTTGTGAGTCTTTAGATAAAGGAATCTTGTTACGATTTGGGAGCTTTAAACTTTGGTAGGTTTTGGTTGAAAGAAATTGCATAAGACTTTGACTTCACTATGAGAATCCTTCTTCCAAAGCAAAGGATTAGGCAAGGATAATCCAATTTTTGGAAGGAAGCTTTAATAAGCTTCTCTCTTAGAGTTATAAAGGAGTTGGAGGAAACAACCTCTTAATTGGAGTTAGTTATTAGTAGTTGCCTATAACTATTGAAATGAAACTTTTAAGCTTTATTAGTGAAGAGGTGAATTGTCAGTTTTTATCAAAGCTTGTTGATAGCATGAATTTATGCTATCTTATTTCCTATTATTTATGCTAGTTTTGTGATTATTTTGTGAGCTTTTATGCCTATTTCTCTTAATTTTGTAGAAACTGAGCTTGTGGAGCAAAACCAAGTATTTGAGAATATTTTGGTGGATATTAGAGCATTTTGAAGTTTAATTGAAAATTCAAGAAGATTAAAGATGATATTTGAGCATAAGGCACATTCCAGGAGATTCTACATTGAATCACGGTTCCAACGCATCGAACCGAAGGTCATTCGGACACCCGATCGAAGAGATAGAGCAAAAATAGCCCATGCTGTTTGCAGGGTAGCGTCGAGAGGCTGTCTATAGCGTTGCGACACTACGAAAACACAAAAAACGCGCGGAAATCAAGCCGAAGAGAAAAGTTGAAAGGGAAATATTTCCACTATGAAAATGTTTTAGGTCCCACTAGAGGAAAAAGTTTTAAAAATCACTTTGTATGTGTTTGCATATCCTGACCCCGATAGTGAGGTCACTTACTGAGTATTTTAAATACTCACCCTTTTCAAAAATGTTTTTCTTTTCAGGTAAAGGCTAGGACATCCTAGGCGAATGACAAGATGATTTGCTGCAAAAGGCCATGGGTGACCTATAGGAGCTTAAATTATGCAATTTTTTTTTATTCATTGTTAGCACTGTTGGAATTATTTTTTTTAGTAGAAGTATTTTGAAAATCATTTCAATTCTTAAAATGTTTTAGTTTATTCTTATGCTTTGAAATAAAGGGATCCCGAGGTAAAGGTTTTTGATTGTTTAGCAAAGGTGTATTCTTTTTGAGTTGTTATTTAAGTTTTTTTTTTTAAACTTCATTAGCATGCATGTAGTAACATCTTTAGAAAGTCTAATAGGAAAAGTATGGTCGTTACAGATATTGTGCTCACTGGGCCTAATTCTTCATACATTTCTACCTAGGGTGTATGCAGTACTTTCTTGGCATGGAGGTCCACTATCTTCCTACTAGTATCTTTGTGAAGCAAGCCAAATACCTCAATGATTTACTTGCGTCCTCTGGTATGTCGAATGCAAAGAGTTGTTTAACCTCAATGTCTACTACTATTGATCTTTATGCTAATGCTTAACTTTACTCTGATGTGACTCTTTACAGACAACTTGTAGGCTGTCTACAATATCTGACTTTCACACGACCGGGCATTGCCTTTGCTGTCAACCGAGTTAGTCAATTTATGCAGAAACATACCGTTGTTCATTATTCAACGGTTAAGCGTATCCTGCATTACCTTGGGGGCACTCGTGACCTTGGTATTTCATATAAGCTTGGTTCGATGTCTCTTCAGGTGTTTTGCGATGCTGATTGGACAGGCGACACCTTTGATCGCCGTTCTACGACAGGGTTTGTTGTCTTTTTCAACAACAGTCCTGTTTCTTGGTCTTCTAAGAAACAAACAACTGTGTCTCGATCCTCCACTGAAGCTGAATGTCGGGCCTTAGCCAACACTGTCGTTGATATCTTTTGGCTACGTCAGTTATTATGTGATCACCAAATATTTCTTCATGAACCTTCGGTGCTATGGTTCGAAAATATCTCTGCAATTTCTTTGGCTAGCAATCCTGTGTTCCATGCTCGCACTAAACATATCAAGATTGATTATCACTTTATTCGTGAGAAGGTGATTCACAAAGATGTCCCTGTACGTTTCATTTCTTCCAAAGATCAAGTTGCCGATCTATTCACCAAAGCTCTCTCCTCGCAATCTTTTCAGTTATTCAAAAACAAACTCATGACTACTAAATCATCATGTGTTTGAGGGGGTGTATTAGGTAATTAGAATAGGCCATTTATTAGGTAATTAGAATAGGCCATTAAAGAACTAGTCAAGGTTGTTGTTAACAATCTTCTGTTATGTAACTTCTCCTGTAAATCCTCTTGTAACATCTCTTGTAGCCTTATTATAAATAGACTTCTTTGTATCCTCAAATGATGTGAAGAAATACATAGTTTTTCTCCTCTTATATTTCATCTCATAGGACAACCCAACCATAATTACCTTCATAATTTATTTAGCCTTTTCTTAATTACAATCTTTCCCTTTTTTTTTTCTCTCTTATAATCATTTTGTATTGTAATTACTCTCTAGTGTTCTAGAAACTTTTCTCTCTGGTTATCTCTCTTTTTTTTTTTTTTTTAATTATTGTAAAAATAAAAATGAAAAAGAAAAAGTAAATTACACTTTTTTGAGTAAATAATGAAGAATTATTTTTCTTCAAATTGGGTATTTTATAATAATGCATGACTGAAGTTTATAATGGCCGCAAAATTCTACTTCGAAAAATTTAAAATTATTTACAGATCTTTATCTTCAAATTTTAATGAACTAGATCCTTATGAATTTAATGAATTAGATCCATTCCAACTCAATTGGGTTGTTTGATAACTATGCTCCATTTGATAACTAAAAACTAAATAAAAATTGTGGTGTTTTTTTTTTACAAGGGTTTTCATCTTTTTTAGATAACATTTAAAATTCTTAGTCCAATTTTAAAAACAAAAACAATTTTTTAAAAACTACCATTTTATTTAATAACTATTTAGTTTTAGTTTTTGAAATTTAAGTTTATAAATATTACCTTGATGTTAAAAAAATTACCTCGTTTCTTTGCTCTATTGTTTTTACCAATGTTTTTAATTCAAGTCTTTTGATTTTTTTTTTAAAAAAAAAATATTTTTAGGCACTATTTGATAACTATTTGGTTTTTGAGAATAGTGTGTTTTTTTATAATTTTTATTAAAATGGTTTTTATCTTTTTCAAAGAAAACATTTGAATTCTTAGTTAAATTTTAAAAACAATTTTTTTTAGTTTTCAAAAACTTGGCTTGAATTTTAAAAACATTTGTTAAAAAGGTAATAACAAAAAAAATTCATGTTCAAAACTTGTCTTGAATTTTAAAAACATTTGTGAAAAAGGTAGATAACAAAACTAAGAAATTCATAGGTGAGTACTACTATAAAGTATAATGTTTAAAAACTCAAATGGTTATTAGATCATACTTAACTTTTTTTTTTCTTAAATTTGGTTAAGAATTTAAATATTTTCTCAAGAAAGATGAAAAAATCATGGTAAAGAAATTATGAGAAAATAAATATCATTTTAAAAAATCAAATAGTTATCCAATGGGCTTACTTTTTTTAGTTTTTAAAATTTGGTTTAAAGTTTGAAAACATTTATAAAATGTTAGATAACAAAATAAAGATTTTCATAGGTAGAAGTAGTTGAATGAGAAATTTTGGTCAATCCTAAATTGTCACGTCATTATTCTAAATTAATGAAAAAACTACAAATAATTAAATTTTGGACCAATTATAAATTGACATGTGTCTCAAATTTAATTTGAACATAAAAATTCACAAGTTCTATATTATAAGGCCACATGTCTTCATTATAACCATTTGATCAAATAATTAAATTTAATTTGATCAAATCAGGTCATATGGAATTTGGTTTAAAGTTAAACAAAATCTAAATCTAAATGGTTAGGTCCAAAGCCAATAAAGCCTAAATTCAATGGTTGGGCTCAAAGGCCATTAAAGCCTAAGCCCACATGCCCTTGGGGAACTTTAGAAATAGAGGGTTCTCTTCCATTTCAAGAGTTCAGAAGTTGAAAATCTCAAAATGAGAATTTAGAAAGAATTCAAAAATAAAGATAAGAAGACTCCCTGAGCTCTTGAAGATTAAACACTGCCTGAGCATAGAATGCTCCTCGAAGATTAAAAACAGTTCAAGACTCGAAGACTTCAAGAATCCAAAAATCAATTGAAGCTTCAATCTTGAGAACAAGCTGCAAAAGCCTTTGAGACAACTTCACATTCGAGAATAAGCTGCAAAAGCGCTCGAGAAAAATCTACGTTTCACAACAAGCTGCAAAGCCCTCGAGACAAATGTACATTTGAGAGGAAAAAATAAGATGATCAAACATTAGAGTGGGAGTTTCTTTCCTTCATTCACTATGCAAGCTTAGGAGACGATTACTCCACTATGTTTAGAATGGGAGTTTCTTTCCTTCATTTGGTATGCTAGCTTAGGGAGTGATCCCCCACTGTGTGTAGAATGAGGGTTGCTTTCCCTCATTTGGTATGCTAGCTTAGGGGACGATTCCTCCACTATGTTTAGAATGAGGGTTGCTTTCCTTCATTTGGTATGCTAGCTTAGGGGGCGATTCCCCCACTATGTTTAGAATGAGGGTTGCTTTCCTTCATTTGATGTGCTAGCGTAAGGGCGATTTCCCACCTTTTCGAGCATGAGGGTTTCTTTCCTTCATTGTATTGTGTTAGCTAGAGGGGGTGACTCCCCCAAGATTGTAGGCGTGAGGGTTGCTTTCCTTCACTGCATTAGGCCAGTCTAGGTTACACGACTTGAAGGTATAACACGAGGCAATACTAGAGAGGGGTGAGCTTGGGGTAAGGTGAGTAGGCACTTAGCTAACTGAAGTAAATGTTTGAGGTTGAGCAGGAGCTTGTGAATTAAGACAGAGCCCTTCTTTGTATGCTTTTGAACTTTGGACCCTTAAGTAGGCTACTTACCGAGTATGTTTATACTCACTCTTGCTACTTTGTTTGTGTCTTTGCAGATGCTACACAAACACGAGGCGGGTGACAGAGGCGATGACTTGACGAGGCTATGGAGACACCATCGCAATCTCATTCCCTGTATTTAGTGTTTAGTTTTGTGTCATTGTTCTGTATTTTGTTGTTGGGTTGTAAATTTGTAGTTTCTCTTGTTTTCGTGTGTTTAGTAGAATTTCTTAGTTCTCGTGTCTGCTGTGAGTTGAACTCAGCTTTTTTCGTAGTTTGGCGGATGCTGAGTAGTTCCTAAGCAGTATAGAAGTGTTTTTGTCTCTTTCAGGTCCTTGAAAAATTTTTAGTTTCCTTGTAGTTATGTCGTTATGCTACCGAAATTTCGGGCATGAACTGGATAACTCAGTTGTGCTTTTGCATTAGCCTGTTTAGTATTTTGGGTCGTTACAGAATTGATAGTTTGAGGATGCTAGCTGGATATCAACTACCAAAGTTCTAGCAATTTGATGGAAAAGACAACCCTAAGCAACACGTAGCTCATTTCATCAAGACATGTGAAAATGTTGGTACATGAGGAGATCTACTGGTCAAATAGTTCGTCTGAACACTGAAGAGAAATGATTTTGACTGGTACATCGACCTGGAGCCTGAGTCAAAGACAGTTGGAAATAGTTCAAAAAGGAGTTTCTAAATCGCTTCTATAGCATAAGACAAATTGTCAGCATGTTCGAGCTTACTAACACTAAACAACGAAAAGGTGAACCCATTATCGACTACATAAATCGTTAGAGAGTTATGAGTCTTGATTGCAAAGATCGTCTCACTGAACTATCTGCTGTGAAAATGTGCATTCAAGGCATGCATGATAGCACACAAAATGTGCTATCTCTAGGCTTTACTTTTTTAGTCTTTATACTTTATTCAATGTTTTTCATAAGTTATTTATTTAAATTTCAGCTATTGAGAAATGGGAGTGAAATCGAAGATTTTGGAGATACCATGGGGAGTATGGAGCCAATGGAACTCAATTTGAGAAGCCATGTGAAGCAAAGAAGAAAAAGGGGCCAAGAAACTCAAGTATAGCATTGAGACGCTATATGTAGCATCTCAACGCTACAATTGTAGCCCAACAAGCCACAAAATCCACATAGGCAGCGTTGAGATGCTGCAAGGTAGCGTCTCAACGTTGCCTTGCCTTCGAAAACACGGATTTTTGGAATGACAACGTCGAGACGCTGTCACGATTTCTATATAAAGTTCATTATTTTCTTGTGGAAAGGGGGGGCCGTCTTGGAGAGAATTGAATCCTAATTTTGATTCTACACATTTGAGGAGTCTAGAGAAAATTCTTGGGAGCGGGAGCGGAGGTTTAAACCTCAAGATCGTGAAGATTACATCGGCAACAGGAATTGGCACATCACAAGAGTTCTTCTTTTCCTTTTATTTTGTAGTTGTCATTATGGATTTTTACATAAGTCTAGATTTATTTTCAGTGATTATGAGTGGCTAGACTTGTCTCTAGGGGATTGATGTAGCTGTTGAATTTATTATTTTAGTTGTTAATTCATACTTTGATTATGCTTTATAACTATTTGTGTTTGAATATTTTTAATGCTTGTTGACTTTTGGCCAAGGTTTGCATGTTTTGTTGGTCTAAATTTATGCTTGAAAGAGTGGCTTTTAAACTAGAATAATTTCAAACACAACTATTAGTAAATTCTTGCATGTGAATGAGGAATTCTCTTAGAAGCATAAAAATAAGCTCTCACGCCTTGTATGTTATTAAAATCTAGACGGATACGTTAGATTTATAGCAGTGCATGAGGTCAATTTGACTTCGAAGAGTCTTTTGATATTTTTACTTATTGCTTATAGTTTTGCATAATCATAACTTGGATTAACTAACTAAATTAATGGTTCAATTGGTGAAGTCAATTCCCTAGGATTTTTTTTCTCTCTTAGATATGTACATCTTTATTTTACTTAATTTTGTTAGTCCGCACATCTCTAAAAATCACTTCTCTAAATAAAATTGGATGTTATTATTCATAGTGATCAATTGATCTAGGAAACCATTCCTAAGGATGATACTTTGCACTCGTTAATCACTATACTAAAACTTGACACCTTACACTAGCGACTTTGCATGGTCACAAAATCACGCAACAATGCACTGGGGACTATTGTACATCCTCCAAGGTATAAAGCCTCGTATCTTTGAAGAGCTAGCAACTTGCGCCCATGACATGGAGCTACGTATCGCTAGTCAAGGAGACAAAGACCTTCTAGTCCCTAATGTAACGAAAGAAGGAAATAACATTGAGAAAAATTGAGCTAGACCTCGATGGATTAGCTCAAACAAATCATGCTACAATAACAACAAATGCATGCAGTCGAATATGTTCGAGTACACTTCATGACCAAGAAGTGTGCCTAGTATAATTTAGAACCTTAGAACATGTATCTATTTGGTTTCAACATGAGGTACCAAGAAACAAACTTCAAGATGAGATAGAACCTATCAATGATGAAGACAAATGTTGGGTTCTAGCGACTCATCTAAAGAAGCAAAGGTGAAATTTAGTCTTAGACGAATTTCGCCAAAGCCACAAAGGAAAGAAGAGACATCTAAGAAAGAAGAATGCAAGGAAACCTAAACCAAAGAGAAATAAAAATAAAAATTTTTCTCAACCTCAACAATCGGTGACCATAAAAGAATTATTCTCAAGAAATTTCCTTCCCATAGAAAAAAAAAGAAGAAAACTCTACAAGTTTGTGTTACATTAATGTGGAAGAGGTTGATGATTCAAAAGAATTCGAGCAAAGGACTTCTATCTCCCATCGCATCAAGCCTTCAACTACTCAACCTTCTTTCTTCAAAAAATGAGTATGGCCGCAACAAAAGAAGAAAACCAATGTCAAACTTCTGCCTCAACTTGACCTTTAGCCTTCCAAAGGTTAAGCGTCTCCACATCAAAGAAAGATCAACCTTCAACATCTGTTTTGATCGCCTCAAAGTAACAAGAGATCAATATGAAAGAAAGATGAACACCTCAGAGGTGGAACTGTTCGATGAAGTGAACAAAGACAAAAAGATTCGCAGTCTTGTTCCTTCATGTATGAAAAGGAAGTTTTTTCGTTCTCATAAATATAGAGCGTTCTTGAAGATGAAGAAAAATCTCATCATTTTGACTCATCATACAAATGAAGGATATGATCAAGACCATGATGAAGATAAGAACATCTAAAATGTGAAAGTTCCTTATTGCAAGAGCCTAATTGCATGATGCTCTTGGCCCGCATGAGCTTAAAAGGTGAATAGTAAAAAAAAAGGTAAGTAGGCAACTTAAAACAAAGCTTTAAGTTGTCTCCAAAAGAAAAAAAACACTTTCACCTCCATGAAACAAGATGGGACTAGTTGGATGCATACGAGTGATAGGAATGAACACTTCATCCAACAACTGAAGCATTGGATTGTCTTTGATTTTACTTTGAATTAAACAAAAACTAAGGTTAAGCAATAAATACCTTTGTATATTATGGAGATATTTTAGATGGGTCTTTAATCTTCTTGCTCCAACTCCACTGAAATTGAAACTTCAATTCCATAAAGCCTACTTACTATAACTCAAACACAAGACTACTACTTGTGGGTGCCTCTTGAAAGAAAATTCACAAGGGATTGGAGAGGAAGAGGTCTAGAGAGAATTCTCTAATTCTCTATTGAGGAGATGTGTGTTATAATGGCTCAACCCAAAGGTCCTATATATAGAGACTTGGGGCAAATCTTTGTCATAATTAAATAATATATATTTTATATGTATTTTAATATATAATATATTAAAATAAATATATTTAATCATTTGAATTTTATTCAAATCTTTTAAATTCTCCTATGATATTTATCTCTTTATTTGAATCTTATTAAAATTTTATAAATATCTTTTCTTTAATGTATCTAATATACATTAATTATTTTAGTATTGAATGTATCAAAAACAATAAATGTATTTTCCTCTTTTATACTTAATATATCTAATATATTAAATATTAATTTGAACACTTCAAATCAAAATTTTAATTTGAACATTTCAAAATTTTCTTTCAACTAAATTGATCCTTTAGTGTTACTACGAGATAGTAAGCGGACCTTATGGACCTACTGTTTATAAACTCCAATGATACAAAAATAATTAATTAAACTCTTTAATTAATCAATTTTCATTCATTAACTTTAGGTCACTCCACTATAGATCTAGAGTTGCACTCTAATGCACTATAGGACAAGTTGTGTCCATGGATATAACCATTACATGCAAGTCGATCCTTCGCCAGTTGTTCGTAATTACAACTGGGTTAAAAGTTCGTTTTACACCTATAATTACATCTTGCACCTTAAGTATCACTGATACTTTAATGAACAATTTGTTTATGATCCAACCATAAACTAAGTTTCTCTCGGGCCAATGAGAGGGTGTGGCCCCCTTGTTCAAGTCCCGAAATCAGCACTTAAGGGAACTACTCATCTACTTACCCCATATGGAAAGGAGTGAATTTCATCTTGTGAGATTATGTTCCTAGCTCTCTATTTGGTCAAGTCCCCAAAATGGTAGGCTTATTAAATCGACTACAAAAGCCACTCTCACCCATGCAAATCAAGGGACAAGCCCTCACAGGCAGGAGTTCATAACTCATTCAAGATTAAGATCGAGTCGCATATGATCATCCTGTTGAAATATTAATCTTCTCAATTAATAGATTCATAAAGAGAAATTAAATATTTCGTGGTCCAGTCTTATACAAACTCATTGTATAAGATACCTTTACTCACATGTGTCCTCATGAATAATTTGGATCAAATCATTTGTAACTATTACTAAGTGGGTCTTATCAATAGTGTTGCCAAGATAAGGCACCCAACTTTATCCATATACTATGACCATTTTGGTTATTTCTTGAACATGATTCTCTCGTATGTCAACTACATACTGTTCAAGATTACACTAATAACCTTCGATTTTTCATATAATGGATAATATTATATTGCAAATAAAATAATCATAATTATTATTAATTATTAAAAAATCATTAATTACGAGGCTTTAGGGCATAAATCCCAACAACGAGAAGGCTTTGCTTGCTTTAAATTTGAGCTTCATTCTTCCCAAGTTCGATCTGTCACTCACCTCGAGTTCATGGCGTTACTTGGTTGTCGCAGGTTTAGGCTTCATCGTCCTAAAGTATGGGACTTCGTTTGCTTCAAATTCAAGATCGAGTGTTTTCTCTCTCCAAGTTTAAAATTGAGCATTGCTCACTTTAGGTTCAAGTTTGAGCATTGATCACTTTAAGTACAAGATTTAATGTCACTCGCTTCAAGTCCAAGTTCAGCATTTTGCTCGTTCCAAGTACGACGTTCTGCCTCTAAGTTTTGGATTCCGCAATTCCAAGTTCAACATTTTACCTCCAAGTACTGTGTTCACCTCCACTTGTTTCAAGTTCGACTTTTTTTCTCCAAGTTCAATGTTCTGCCTCCAAGTTCGGTGTTCCCCCTTGAAATTCAATGCTTCGCCTCAAAGTTCAGCATTTCACCTCCAAGTTCGACATTTCACCCCTTACAAATTCGGCGTTCACTTCCTCCAAGTTTAGTGTTCTGTTCCCATTGGCTTCGACATTTTGCTCCCTTCAACAGAAAGGAAATTTAGCAAGTTGCATCCCTAAGTTGAGGCATCATGACTGTAAGAACATCTGATAACTTATAGAAATACAAGTTATTATAACATAATAAATAGATCATATGCGTCTAATTTAGATGCTAGCGAGGTATTGAAAGAGATTATTAGCATTTCATAGATAATTTGTATAAACGATCATTTATCTAAAAAGAATTCATTTAGAAGTTAAGAGTGTAATACTTGTCTATTTTTAGGAAATTGATGCATTGGGAGGAAAATAAGTACAAGGATGCGTTGACGAAATGCTGAAGTAATTGAACACATGTTGACAGTTGAGGTTCAGGCATATACTTGGAACCTGTTACTTCAAAGGAAATCATTACATTGGAAAAGGCTTGAAGAGACTTACTGAGCGACGTGTTCAAAACATATTGGACCTCCATGCAAGTAGACAAATGATGAACGATTATTGGAAAGACAGAATAAAGGACAGAGTCAACTTGGGTTGAGCTTGCTTGCGTGATCGACAAAAAGGCTATGTGTCCTTTGGCTATTAGGTGGTGTTGGCTATATATGTGTGAAAAATAATTGCAGAAAGGGTTAGCAAATTTTCCAGCAAATTGACATTTCTTTCAATAGTTCGAAGGAGAAGAAAAAGATGACGAAGACTTCACTCCTCATATTGTAGAAGGAAGCACTTTCCACCATTAACGTAGCAACATGAGGATAACAGATTCTTCATATTTTTTCTCATTTTCCTCATTTTTACATGTCCAGTACTTTAGTGTTCAACGTGTTCACAACTTTTATTGTTTAGTCGTTTCTGCCTGTAGTATATTTTGTAAACTCAACCAATTTAGTTTTAAGTAATTACAGAATGTCATTTCTAGTTTGCTGTTTTGTGTTAGTTGATCTATTTTACAACATGAGTAGCTAAATTCCTTTGGGAATGGCTAAGAAAGATATTACCATAATGTGATTTGGAAATAATAAATGTATGTTGGAATTTAATCCTTAGTTTTCTTGGATGTATTATGTTCTATAAATTCGATCTTCGTTTGGCCAACCGAGAAAGGTGAAAGCATGTGTTCATACTAGAAGGGTGAAGCATGTAGAAAGACCAAGAAAAACAAGAGTGATCACTATTCACATGATTGTTTTAGGAATAAGATAATTAATGCACGAAGTGCTTAACATTCCTCACGGAAGTGCAAGAATAAGTAGGTATTTATTCTTCTAAGCAATAACGACCAACATGCATTGAATGTATTTTCCATTGCATTATACTAAGAAAATTCTTAGCCAAACCCTCTTTCTTCATTTAATGAAAGCATTCATTTAAATTTTGTTTAAGTATTTAGCACATCCCATCATTGTTTGTTCCCTATCATTACATGAACATTCATTCTCCAATTAACAATTTACACAACTACGTCCCTGAGGATCTTGACCTCAGAATATTCCTTGAGTATTACTTGCTTGTGTTTGGTTTATACTTGGACCTTGTGTAGAGTTGACATTGACTGCTTGAAATGTATGATTAATCACATGCTGCTACTCTACCCATGTGCATGTTTAGATAAAGTTGCTATTTAAAGCGAGTCCAAATCTAGATATTTTCTTCACAATCAAAAATACGACAACACCAAAGGTCGCGAGGGTCTTACAAGGGAACTAGAGCCAATGACTGGAGAAAGATGATTGCAAGAACACTTAAGGCTACGAGGGTCCTACAGGTGTACTTGAGCTAGTGTTGGAAGGTATTGTAGCTGCAAAGAGAGAACCACAACACAAGGATATATACGTCTTAAAAATATATATATTATACTTACTTGTTTACCTTTTGGAGGTATTGTCTTTGTACGCCAAGTGTGGAGGCTCTATCGCCAAGTGTAGAGGCTCGATAGCCCAAGTTCGGAGGCTCAGTCGCCAAAGTGCGGAGGCTCTATCGAGGAGCTATCACCAAGTGCGAAGGCTCGATTGCCAAAGTGTGGAGGATCTATCGCTAAAGTGTAGAGGCTCGATCGCTAAAGTGCCAAGTGGGGATGGTAGCACTAAATTAGTGCCATATTTATGCCTTATTTTAACTAGTTTTATGCTTTAAATGTGAGCTTTTATGTCGATTATTTGCTTATTTCAGGAATCCGAGCAATTGAGAGCGAAATTAAGAATTATGGAGTACAATGGGGAATATGGAGCCATTTTAGAGCTTTTGGAGGAGCTAAGGACAAGAATAGATGTTGCACAAGCTGTTAGGGCCGAGAGGACGGCGTTGCAACACCATAGTTTGGTGTGCAAACCTGAGAGTTAGCGTTGCAACACTGCCTTGTGGAGTTGCAATGCAAGAAACATGCTGGAATGTGAAGATCCGTTAGAAGCGTTGCAACGCTGCATCTGTGCATTCGCCAAAACGTCTGCATTTTGGGACAGTGCTGCAACTCTATCCCTAGTGTTGCAACGGTGCCTCGGTTGACAATATAAAGCCTTCGTTTTCTCTACAAAAAAGGAGAGACCATTTGAGGGTTTTTCACCCTAATTTCGATAAGCTACCCTATTGGGACCTGTGGAACTACTACTGGGTGTTCGAGATTGGTGTTTGAGGCTCAGAGATCATGAAATTTGAGACAAAAGTAGAGAAATTTGGTGTCGATGATCTTTTTCCCGTTGCCCACTCTGTGTTTATGCTTTTACTAGGTTTAGAAGGCTCTTTGGTTTTGTTTTAATGATGTATATGGGCTGAATATTATAGTTTAGGGTTTACAAGCACATTTAGACTTAAATTCATGGTTTAATTGTTGTAATTGACATTTAATTACCCATTTTAATGCATTTAATTGGATTGTTCTTAATGCTCTGTATTAATTGGCCATTAGTACACTGTTTTAGTCCTAAATTGAGCTCGACGAAGGATGTTTAGGTTAGACTTAGTCCAATTAACGCCCCTAGATTGCCTTAGTGACATAGAAACAACAATCAACTGGTGAGACTAATCATGAGTGGACTTAATTAAATTAATTAATCAATTAGCGCTAAGGACACTTAGACAAGCGATTAGTTAAGCATGTTCGAATGAGACTGACAGAAGATTTCAACCGGTTTAGCTCTAGGTTTATGTGTTTACACTAGTTAACTAATCGTCGTTCGTAATTACCATGCTTTTAATCTAAAACGTGCTCGACCCCCTAAACTTTCCCTTAACTTGGAATCTCCAACCCTTTTTAATCGCTTTTTATGTAGTTTTAATTGAATTTTATCCCATTATTTTGTTCCTTAAATAATTATAAATTTAAGTATTCTCGGTAATTAATTAGCATTAAAAAGAATTTTCATATCCGCTTCTCTTGGGATTCGATACTTGGTACTCACTTATCAATTTATATTACTTCGATCGCATGCGCTTGTGTGTATTCCGATCAAGTTCTTGGCGCCGTTGCCGAGGAAGTAGCGAAGTCCTTTTTGGTTAATTCATATTGAGAAGAAATTGTGAAGAATTAATTTAAGGGTTTTTGCTTTGAGTTCGTATATATGTTTGCTCATTTTATTTTTGGTAATTATTTTTGAGTTTTCTTAATTGTTTTTAGAGGAGGCTAAGTTTTTTTATGCGTAGTGATAATGGGTTAATCTTTTACCCTTTGATTCAGAAATTGAAAGAACTTACAGGAAATTAAAAAGAGACACCCACATCATTATGGCAGAATGCAATGAGGAAGAAAGGAAGCCCATCAGCGACTACTTTCAGCCCATATTCTCGACAGACCATTCTGAGATTGTGTATGCACCCATCACGGCGAATAACTTCGAGTTGAGGACGTGATTGATACAAATGGCACGGGACAACTCTTTCAAGGGGCATCCATCAGAAAACCCACATTCTTATCTCAAATCTTTCCTGGAAATCAGTGGAACAGTAAAGTTAAATGGGATTTCTCCTAATGCCATTAGACTGAGACTTTTTCCTTTCTCGTTGCAGGACAAAGCGAAGGACTGGCTCGAATCCTTGAAGCCGTGTAACATATCTTCATGGGATGAGTTGGCGCAAGCCTTCATGATGAAATTCTTTCCCCCAGTGAACACTTCAAAGCTGAGAATGGAGATTGGGACATTCCGCCAGCTTAATGGAGGAAAACTGTATGAAAGTTGGGAGCGTTACAAGGATATGTTGAGGAAGTGCCCTCAACATGGCTATCGAGACTGGTTATAGGTACAATTGTTTTATAATGTTTTATATTTGAGTACTAAAACCATTTTTGATATGAGTGCAGGAGGGAGTTTCTTGACGAAGACTGTTGATGAGGCATGTTTTCTTTTGGAGGAAATGGCCGTAATGAGTTATCAGTGGCCATTAGATAGAACCACCTCTACATCGAGGACGGCTGCAAGCATCTATGAACTTGATAAGGTAAGTGCTCTCAAGGCACAAATGGCCTCTCTTACTAATGCATTGAGTAAATTATCCACTACATGAGCCACACAGTCAGTTGCTTCGTTAGCTGCCTTGAACTCAAGAGGAGTGAAGGACCCATCGATCAAGCAGTGCCAATATGTGCAGAATAGAGGATTTGGATTCCAAGGCCAACAAAATCAGAACCTACCGAACTACTACCATCCAGGTTTGCGTAACCATGAAAATTTTTCTTATGCTAACTAGAAGAATGTCTTGTAGCCACTTAGGTTTGCAAGTGCATCTAATCAAGAGAAGAAATCGAACCTGGAGGTTATGATGGAGAACTTCGTGAAAAAACAAGAAGTAGTGAGCCAACAGATGAAGATAGAGATTTCGTCTCTTACCATGATAGTGGGTAGTCCCGACACTGCAAAAAAGAACATTGAGGTTCATATTGGGCAGCTGGCCAGTGCTATGGATACCCTTCAAAAGGGTAAGTTCCCCAATGACACTGAGGTCAACCCGAGAGAGCAATGCAAAGCTATAACATTGAGGAGCGGGACTCAGTTACATGGGATACCAAGGAGGGATGAAATTGAAGAAGAGATAGAGAGTCAAGGGGCTGTGGCAGAAAAAACCATGCAAGGTAAGCTTTCTGACCCATCTCTTCAGTTTAAGTTTGATGTCTGTGGTTCCAGGAATGCGAAGAAAGATGAAGTTGAGAAAAGAAGAATGAAGAAATTTGAAAGGAAGAATGAAAATGAGAACGCGAAGATAAAGAAGACCTTCATGGACTTGGTGGCAAAGGAGACCAAGGAGTTGGCAAGGGAGGTTGAGGTTCCTAAGTTCCGACATGTTGATAGAGGTGCTCACATCAGTCCTCCAAGACGTGGAGAGTGTGCCACCTTTAATTACAGGGAGTTACCTTATCCTGAGCGTTAAAGATTCTAAGTTAGATGAGCAATTTTCTAAATTGTTAAATATATTTATAAAATTTCACATTAATATACATTTTGCAAAGGCACTTGCCAACATGCCTAACTATGGGAGGTTCATGAAAGAGATGCTTTCGAAAAAGAGGAAGTTTGCGGAAAATGTAGTGCTTAGTCTATCTGAGACAAGCACTGCATCTTGAAGAAGAAAATGCCCTCGATGCTGAAGGATCCAGGGAGTATCACTATTCCTTGTGAAATAGGAAATTTAACTGTTGATAAGGCACTGATATGAATTCCCTTGACAATCAAGATCACATCACAAAAGTCAAAGTCAACCAAAATGATAAGGATCATGGAGATCAAACCATTATCATGGAGATGAACCTTTATGGCTTTAGTATTCAAATATGGTTTCCATTTTGTATTCATTAAAAGTCCATGAACTAATGACTGCTTACACACCCCTTAAAGATAATTTTTTTTTAAACTCTTTTCTCTTTC
Organism: Trichosanthes truncata; assembly: GCA_033996785.1. Taxonomy (NCBI): domain Eukaryota; kingdom Viridiplantae; phylum Streptophyta; class Magnoliopsida; order Cucurbitales; family Cucurbitaceae; genus Trichosanthes; species Trichosanthes truncata. The sequence continues at coordinate 24,789,324 of JAWPNB010000004.1, read as the reverse complement.
AATTCGAGGACCATCATCTACTTCCATCCATTAAGCCCATCGGCCAACCACTAACAATCACGAAGCAGCACCCATCCTCCATTGATGATGCAGATAACAGAGGGTAGTCCATGGCAACAAACTCCTGTGGCGGTTCCTCTATGATACACACAGATCTGAATCATGACGAACTTTGTTGGCCACGCAAAAACTACCAGCGACTTGCAACAACAAATGCGGCGGCAGCAGCGGTGGTCCACTCCGGTGAGACTCTGCTCCTTGCTCTGATACCCACACTGGTGACCCTGTTGGATAGATCTTCACCATTCCATTCGAAAAGCGATCTCCACGTAGTAGAGTATTACGCCAACATTCTCCTCCATGTAAGAAAACCCATAGATCAAGGAAAATGTCGGATCTAAGAGCAACGACGTTGTCGATTTACTGAAGCAAACTGACCCACGCAAATTAGACTTCGCGAATTGCCAGAAGCAAAGTACAGTGGTGAAATCTCCATTATGTTACACATAGATTAAAACAACGCCCTTGATGGACCATCAAGGCTATCCAGCGATGGACGAATCACCCACAAAGACTGTTCCCTTGAGTACGACTCCAAGATGATGAAAACCCAAGTAAAATTCTTACGAGATTCTCTCATATCTCATTTAAATTTGGCAAGATTTTGTGTCATTTAAATTGAATTTGGCAATATGAATTTCAAATTAGATCTCCATATAAAAACTAATTCAAAAATCTATGATCAGTTAAAAGAGACTCAAGGTTAGGAAAATAATCTTTATTTTTGATATATCTCTTGAAAGTACAAGTAGCCTATTTATAAGTAGGCCTAAGAGAATTTACAGAAGAATTGAAACAGTGTACAAAATAGAAAACAAAAAATTGTAACAACAAAATAACTTCCAATACACCCCCTCAAACACATGACGGTTGAGCAGTCATGAGTTTTCCTGTACATAGTTGAAACGAATGAGAAGATAAGTAGCTTGGTGAATAGATCTGCAACTTGATCTTTAGAGGAGACAAAGCGAACAATGACATCTTTGCGAACCACTTGCTCATGGATAAAATGATAATTGATCTCAATGTGCTTAGTACGAGCATGAAAGATATGATTACTTGCCAAGGAAATAACTGAGATATTGTCACACCATAGAACATGAGGATCACAGAGGAAAACATGTAAATTACAAAGAAGCTGACGAAGCAAGAAACTTCAGAAACAATATTAGCCAAAGCACGGTTTTCAGCCTCAGTAAACGAGCAAGAAACAGTCGACTGTTTCTTGGCAGACCAAGAAATAGGATTGGAGCCAAGAAAAACTATGAAGCCCATGGAAGACCAACGATCAGCAGAATCTCCAGCCCAATCAACATCACAGTTGGCCTGAAGGGAAAACAAGCTAGGTTTAAACAAAATTCCAAGAGAAGAAGTACCATTGAGATACTGCAAGATATGTTTGACGGTCGAATAGTGAATAACTGATGGTTTATACATAAATTAGCTAACGTGATTAACAACAAAAGCAATGTCGGGGCGTGTAAAGGTTAGATGCTTCAAAGACCCCATAAGCTGTCTGTAAAGAGTGACATCAGTGAAAGAAGGAGTTGAAGCTTGAAGATCAACAGTAGTAGACCCCACAAGATATGTTAAACAAGATTTTGCTGCAGCCATTCCTGAAACAATGAATAAATCACACAAATACTTGGCCTGATTAACAAATATCCCCCTAGAAAGATAGTCAACCTCTAAACTAAGAAAATATTACAACCGGCCTAAGTCAAAAATCTAAAACTCAAAAGCGATAGCAACTTTCAAAGTATTAATATAAGTTGGATTTGGTCCAGTAATAACAATATCATCCACATAAAGTAGAAGATTTGTTAAGGAGGAACCAATCAACTAAACAAAAAGAGAGGAGTCAGCAGTAGATACAACGAACCCCAATGTACACAGATAAGTTGTAAAACGATCATACCATGCTCGAGGTGACTATTTAATGCCATAGAAACTTTTGTGGAGAAGACAGACATGTGTGGGACAAGCTTTATCCACAAAACCAGTGGGCTGAGACATATAAACATCTTTATGCAAATTACAATGCAAAAAGGCATTTTTGACATCCATCTTTTGCAAAACCCAGTTGTACTTGCAAGCCAAAGTAAAGATGACCCGAATAGTGGGTTTCTAAACAAAAGAGCTAAAGGTCTCATCAAAGTCAAATCCTTCAATATGATGATAACCTTTGCCAATGAGTCGTGCTTTGTAGCGAGAAACAGAACCATCAATGTTATACTTCATTTGAAAAGCCCACTTACAGCCAACAACTTTAATATGCGGTAAGCAAGGAACCAATGTCCAAGTATACCCTACTCCTGAAGAGCAATAATTCATCAAACATAGCAGAGCGCCAATGTGAATATTTAGTGGCCTCGGTATAGATTACAAGATCAGTCTGAGAAGTGGGAGTAGTGATAACAAGTAAGGCATAAGGCTTAAAGATGGCAGATTTGGACCTGGTTTGCATAGGATGTGAATTAGCTATGACTTGGTTCGAAGGAGAAGGTGGGATGGGTGGGTGTTTATTAAGGGGTGATATTGGCCCAGGAAGGTCAGATGGTAAAGGTAGGTTTTTGGGAGAAGGATTAGTGGGATGTATGATTGGAAGATTAGGCAAAGGAATGATTACTGGCAGATATGTGGCAATATACGCATCTGGAGCATTACACACAATAGCAGGAGGTATATAAGGTGGCAGTGTAAGGATGATGATGAACAAGAGCTTGAAGAAGCATAGGATCATGTGAAGTGTAGGATATTTTGTCAGAAGAGGAAAAAGGAAAAATGTTTTCATGAAAAATGACATGACGTGAAACAATCGATTTATTTGTATCAAGATTATAGCAGATATATCCTTTATAGTCAAGAGTATAACCAAGAAAAACATGTTGAGCTGTCTTAGGGTTGAGTTTATGTTTATTGTATGGTTTCAAAAGAGGATAGCAAGCACATCCAAAAACGTTTAGCTATAGCAAATCAGGAGTGTATCCAAAAAGTTTTTCGAAAGGAGACAACATATTCAGAGTAGAAGTAGGCATACGATTAATTAGGAAAACAACAATGGAGAAAGCATAAGGCTAGAATTCAAGTGAACGGAAAAATAAAAGACTAGAGACATTACAATTTCAACAATGTTTCTATGCTTTTGTTTCGCAATTCCATTTTGTTTCGGAGTGGAAGGACACGACTTTTGATGCAAAACACCTTTAAGGTTGAACAAAGAAGACCCATAAGTATTACAGAGTTCTCCACCACCATTAGAACGGAATATTTTTAAGCAGGTAAAAAGTACATTTTCAACAAAAGGCACACATTTATGAAAAACAGCAGCCACATCAGATTTATAGGATAAAGGAAATAACCTAGTGAATTTACTAAAATCAAGCTGACATAGTATCGATAGCCATTATTTGAAATATCACTGTGGATTAATTCAAAAGGTTTATAGGACATATATTTGGACAACGAAAAAGAAAGTTTTGACATTTTAGCACGCAAACAACTGGTGCAATCACAAGTGGATAATAAATTACTAGAAGAAAAAACTAGACGATGAAGAGAACTACACAAAAACTTAGCTGATTGATGGCTGAGGCGATGGTGCCATAAGAAACACTTCTTATTTGCTAAAAAGCCACAAAGTTTTAGATGAGCAAGAGAGGAAGACAAAGTACACGAGCCCGTGATAGGATATAAGCCACTAATGCATTTGCCTCTATATAAAGGACAACTAGAAAGCTTATCCTGAATAAGGAAGGAATTAGAATCAAAGACAAAACTGCGATTATTGTTAGCGTAGAGTGTATGAACGGACAAAAGATTTGAAGCTAAGTCAAGAGCATTGACAGGGCTTGTTGAAGGCTCGCCAAATTTTATTTATAACTCCAGACCCACAAATACTGTAGTATAAGAGGCCGGGTTGATCACAGGGAGACAAGCTAATTATATTCCAATCTAATTTAAACTAAACCAAACCAAACAGCAAAAAAAAAAGGGTTTATGCTTTTAGACGTAATAAAATAATAGAAAATAAATGAGCGAGAGTTAAATTCATAAAGGAAACGAAAGAAGGTTGGAATTACTTACCAAACATCAGTTTTGGGTTTCATCGGATCGAGTCTTATAATTTGGTCATTGGTTCTCAACGAATTAGCACAAATTTTCTGGATAAGCAATTAACCGACTAGTCTGGTAAAGCCAAATTATCCCCTAATGGCTCTTTGTTCTAGACTATCCCGACCTAGCATCTCATAGCCCCTAGCTGACCCCCTTTAAGTTGGGTGTGATAGCATTCCATGCTTGGTGGATCAACTACACTAAACTCTAGAGTTGATTAAACCTCATTAACTAATTTAGTGAGCTTAAATTAATTAAATTAATTAAAGAGTTGCTTGGATCTTAAGACCTATTATCCAAACTACATGAAGAGGTTAAGCCTCAGTCTATGCAAGCAAAAGCCAGTCTAGATGCTACTAAATTAAGCCAATGTATTGAGTGATGAATTCCATACACGAGCATAACATTAAACGAAATAGACACACAAGATTCATCAAGTCTAATATGAAAATTCCATTCAATGAGATAAATCAGAGTCCCAAACATGCTAAAGCAAGGAAATAAGCTGTAAAATTAAAGACAAAACCTCCCATAGTACAAGTTCAATCTAAATCCGCCTCGAATCGGCGTTACAATCTACTCAGAAGCTTCAAAATCCGCTCCCGACACCATAGTTTAATATATATACTTACCAGAAATGGAAGGGATCTAAAAATGGGTATAATCTAAGGGAGAATGTCTGAAAAAATGGCTAAAGAAAGGAAGAAGACAGCTGTCCTAAAAGAAAATTTCCTTTTATAATTCTCGAAGCAGCTTCTCGATGCTGTTCTTGAAGCAGCGTTGAGATGCACAAGCAGCATCGAGACACTATCTCCTAAAAGACCAACATCACAGTGGCTCACCGCAGCGTTGACCTGCGCTTACTATTACAGTGTCTCGACGTTGTCCTGTATGAGCTCATTCTGACTTGCGACAGCGTCTCGACACCGATGGGCAACGTCTAGACGCTATCTTGCATTCAAGGCTACTTTCTTCAGTGTCGAGCAAGGCTCCGTAGAGCATCTCGATGCTACTCTCTATGGCAATTCGGTCATTTGTTCTCTATTTCTTCGATTAGGGTTTAAATGACTTCCTGTTAAGCCCAAATCAACCCTAAACGCTCCAAAAAGCTCCAAAATCTTCAAAAAGCTCCAAAATCTTCAAAAATACTCCAGAATGCCCTTCGAACTAATTCACCTACAAAATAGAGAATTAATGTCGTAAAATTGCTATAAGTCACAAGGTTTAGACATAGAAAATAAGAACTATTTTAGTCCTATCAAAATACCCCCAACCTAGACCTTGCTAGTCCTCGAGCAAGACATAAACATAAGATAAGAGCATCTTCAATTGATTACACGTAACTCTAACCTCAATGCTCAAATATATCACAAGAATCAAACAAGGGAAATATGTTAAACTTTATTCGCATGCAAGGCCCTTTAAAACACTTTCATGATCTCCCCCTTGTGTGTATGAAATCTACTTAATGCAATCCTAAAAAGCCCGGAGAAGGTTTAGATCCCATCTTCCCCCTACACTGGCACTAAAGGCAAGTCATCAAGCAACCAAGCAATCGAAGAGACAACAAGCCATTAAGTGCTTGAGATATTCATAATTGAGAACTTGCATCACTTTGCAAATAAGGGCACTAGCTTTCGCACATTTGTCGTAGGAACCCATACTCAGTGCACTTGCTCGATGAGTGGTCTAACTGATCACGACAGAGGCAACTCTTTTTATCCACTGATTTCTTTAAACACACTACAAGCTCTTTTTTCTCCCTTTTTTTTTTGTTTTTGTTTGGCCCTCCTTTAGTGCCACTTGTTTTTCAACAAATAGGCAAAGATTTTTCCTAAGCAACTCATCACCCCTTCTCAATCAAGTCGACTATCTAACAAACCCCTACACCTATCGAGGTGACAATAGGAGTATAAGCCCTATAACTCCACTCTAAGACTTCAAGGCCACTAAAGGTAGGCTAAGCGTGCTCAGACGGGTGGGAAAGACCAGAAAAAATCTTGAAAAATTAGGCACAAAAACGACTTGCATCAAAATAACATTCACTTACTCCAAACAAAATTAATCAGAGTGATATATCCAGCATGTCATCAATTGTCATCATCACAAAGCAAGCAATCAAATCAACTTAGATGCAAGCTCAATCAACACAAAAATACCCCACCCCAAGCTAAATAACGCATTGTCCTCGATGTGTACTAGAAATCAGTAAACAAGGACAATTTGAAGGATGTAAGAATACTTCCCTGACTTGATAATATGTAGGCGGTGGTGAGACTTTGCTTCTAAAAATAATTTTCCTTTTTCAACCACCTCTCTTGCCAAATATAGCCAAAAACTAACTAAGCTGCAAAAACGAAAGGACTGAAATCAAATAATTGAAAGCGATAAAAACTTTGTCGCTTGGATGCCTTCAGGAAGCGCAATTTTTTATAGTCGATTGCTCGACTTGTCGTATGACACCATGAACCTAGCTCCCAATAAACTGGGGGATTTAAAGCATATGCTGCAATGATGGAAGCGGCATCGCCTGCGTTATAAATCTTGAGCCTATTCCCATTTACCTTAAACGTCTTTCCTATATCAAGACTCCATATCCCTACTGCACCATAAGGGAAGATTTTAGCAATAACAAAAGGACCTAACCAACGTGAGAGAAATTTACCTGGCATTAGCTTGAGGCGAGAATTGTACAATAGAACCTTTTGTCCCATGGCAAAGTTCTTCCTAACCACCATGTTGTCATGGAATAACTTCACTTTATCCTTGTAAATCGAGGAATTCTCATACGACTCAAGCCTCATCTCTTCAAGCTCTTGAAGTTGGAGTAGCCACTGATCACCAGCTTGATCGTAGTCAAAGTTGCACTTCTTAACCGCCCAATACGCCTTATGCTCAATCTTGACTGGCATGTGGCATGGCCTACCATAAACCATTATGAAGGGAGACATCCCTATAGGTGTCTTGTAAGCTGTATGATACGCCCACAAGGAATCTTCTAATCTGAGGCTCCAGTCTTTTCTTCCAAGATTGACTGTTTTTTCGAGAATTGACTTCACCTCCCGTTTAGAAATGTATGCCCATCCATTCGTCTGAGGGTGGTAAGGAGTAGCAACTCTGTGGGTCACTCCATACTTCTTCATCATACTCTCAATAGTTTTGTTATAAAAGTGGGTGCCTTGGTCACTTATTATGGTCCGTGGGACTCCATACCTATAGAAGATGTTAGACTTCAAGGATCCTGCAACAATCTTAGAATCATTAGTAATGGTGGCTTTGGCTTCCACCCATTTAGACACATAATCCACGGCCAAAATAATGTACCTAAAACCACATAACGAAGGTAAAGAGCCCAAAAAATCCATTCCCTACACATCAAAAATATCAAAAATCATTATGGGTGTTTGGGGCATCTCATTCCTACGAGTTATGGTTCCTACCCTTTGATAACGTTCACAGGTTTTGCAAAAAATATAGGCATCCCTAAATAAGGTCTTCCAATAAAGTCCTTAATCAAGCACCTTCTAGCAGTCCTTCTAGGGCCAAAATGGCCTCCACAAGCATACTCGTGACAAAATCCTAAGATTGACTACATTTCATTATCAGGCACACATCTTCTAACAACTTGATCCGAACATAATCTCCAAAGATGGGGGTCCTCACACACATAATATTTAGACTCACTCTTAATTTTCCTTTTCTTAGACTTACTAAGCGTGTAAGGAAAATCCCTTGTAACTAAATAATTTACTAAGTCAGTGTACAAGGAGTCATACCTTGCACTTGGAAAAGGAATTCTTCAGGAAATGAGTCGTTCAATGATACCTTATCTTCTTCTCTAATGATTCAGCTTAAATGGTCAACAACTGGGTTTTTTGATCTTTTGCAGTCTTTACTTTTCAGGTTGAACTCTTGAAGGAGTAGGATCCACCTTAGCAAGCGAGGTTTTGACTCCTTCTTTGTCAATAAATATCGAAAAGTTGTATGATCAGAATAAACAATCACTTCAGAGCCAAGAATATAGGACCTAAAATTTTCAAGGGCAAAAACGACAGAGAGAAACTCTTTTTTCGTAGTCGTGTAGTTGCAATGTGCTGGATTGAGGGTCCTGGATGTGTAATAGATGATGTGGCTTCTTTTGTCAATTCTTTGGCAAAGAACAGCTCCAACAGAAAAGTCGCCAGCATCGCACATGATCTCAAAAGGAAGATCCCAACGGGGAGGGTGGATGATGGGTGCACTAGTCAACAACTCCTTAAGAAGATTGAATGCCTAAACACACTTCGCCAAACTTGAAGAGAACATTCTTCTGCAGTAGGTTCGTCATTAGTAGAACGATCTTGCTGAAGTCATTTATGAACCAGCGATAGAAACCTGCATGGCCAAGAAAAGATCGAACTTCCCTAAAGTTCGTAAGGTAGGGAAGGTTAGCCACAACATCTATTTTAGCCTTGTCAACTTCAATTCCTTTAGCTTAGACTACATGTCCTAGCACTATGCTCTGACTAGCCATGAAATGACATTTTTCAAAGTTTAAAACAAGATTATGCTCAATACATCTTTTCATGACATTAACAAGATTCAACAGACACTCATCAAAGGAATCACCATACACTGTGAAATTATCCATGAACACTTCGATGCAATCCTCTATGAACTCAGAAAATATGCTCATCATGCACCTTTGAAACGTACCTGGAGCATTACACAGACCGAACGACATCCTTACTAAAGAAAACGTACCGTAAGAGTAGGTGAATGTAGTCTTTTCCTAGTCATCCTACGTGTCACACCCCCTCCCAGCTCACTTGCCTAATCCTAGGAAGGAATGCGAAGACAGAGAATAGCAGCCCTCTTACTGCCACTCCCTGCCCAACCTAACATTAACCTGAAATTGTATACAACGAAGCATATATGAACTAGTAAAATTGAGTGCACAGTTGCACACCTGAATAAGATGCAATCATTTTTCCATACTAGGTTTTCATAACAAGTCATAACATACTTAAGTATTACACCCCGACTAGAATGCTTTTATTTCAAAACTATATACAGGTGGAAGTATATATATACAAGGAGCTAAGTGGCGTGGTGGCAAACAGGTCTTGTCGAGGCTAAGCACCGGGAACTCGTTTGCTACCTGGGGAGAGAAAACATGTTGAAACGTGAGCTGGGAAGCCCAGTGAGTGACTATTTAATAAGTTACGCGTTCATAGGTAAAGTATCAAAAGTAATTAAACAATGTCGCCAAATTATAGGCTTTAAGCACCACGATAATCAATGCATCAAAACTCATGATAAAGAAAACTTGTAGCATGATACCCTAGCTATGGTAGAGTCCTCTCTAACCAACAACTTCAATACCCCTCTCTCTCTCACGTGCACGTGGTATGCCATTTAGGCTCACTGGTCTCCCCTAATACCTTCTCCATGTCCTTCAGTATTGGGGTCAGACCAACTACCACCCGAATACCTTCTCACTGTCCTTCAGTATCGGGGGTCAAGTTTTCTCCCTCCCAGGTACCTTCTCCGTGTCCTTCAGTACCGGGGGTTAATAATATACAAGGGCATGCTTTAAATAGTTAGGAAACATGTTTTGGAATCACATTCAGCAAGTTCTCAACATAAACACAAACTTTCATCATTAAACAAGCTTCCAACTTCAAGTGTAGTTCATCGTATGATTTAAAAGAGAACTCATTAACCAAACTCATTTTTCGTGTTCTCAACGCATAAATTCTTTAACATAGCCAAACCATCATACTTTAAGTTTCAAGCAATTCAAACATGTTTTAGAGTGGATTAATGCATGGTACTTCCAAGAAAAACCCTACTTCCAAACTTAGGTTTCATGCTTGAACGCGGAGTAACAAACTAGTTACAATTATGCTTAACTTTCAACACCGACATTTATTAGTAGGAATTCAATGAAAAATGAATATAACTTAGTTTAAGCATGCTTCAATATCCATCACTAGTAAGCTTTTGAATAAATAAAGATCAACGCATAGGTTTTCAAACAAAATTACTCACAAACACCGGAAGGCTACCAAGGCTTATAAGCTTCTCCTATCTTCGTTTGCCCTGAAAATGAATTCCATAACATTAATCCCTTTTTCTACTTGGCCCAAAAATTGATCTAACTCAGTCACATAACTCATAGGATAGTAATTGCACACACTTGGCAATAGAGTATAACAAATTGGAACACAACTTCCTTAAGCTCTCTAGACCCCTCTGTTTTGAGCCAAAAATTACAGATTCGACTTCCAGCATGAGTTTCTCAAAATTTAGCAAAACAACCACCAAATTTTATTTGATAACCCTCAAATAAAACATCTAAACTTACTTACCTCAAAATGTTAGCTTCTAATTCGTCCTCAAGAGCTCAAAATCACCAGATTTCTTCACCCTGTTCTGCTGGCTGAAAAACTGGGAACACCTCTCGGTTTTCTTAAATTTTCACGACCTTCTTCTTCATATTTTCTCACAAAATTTTCCAGACCTAATCTTCATTCAATTTCTGAGATTTTGGCTCAAGAATCATCGAATTTACTCAAGTGGATTGAGAGATATGACTGTTTTAAGTTTATCTACTTCCTAGAGCTTCCAGCTATCTACTGCAGTCACAAGTGTTGGACAGCTCATCCTTCCACTATAACAAAAAAAAACTCCAACGAAAATGTAACTAAAATGGCCAGCTCCTCCTTCTCTCTTTAGACTTTAAGTCCCTTTCAATCCACCTAAATTGTAAAGAAATTTTAACTAAATTAATTAGAAATTACAGCTTTTGTATTCAACACAACATACACCTAATGTGTACCCAACTTGCTCATGACCTTAACTTACTTCAACTCAACTTTTAATATGCTTATCCCAATGCATAACCTGTCTCCTTATGAAGCTTGGTGTACGTTAATATCCACAACTTAGGAGATTCCCAAATTCTACCACGACATCTTTTAGTGCAACCTATATCAATTTGCATATGTCAAAACATCATATATGAGCACAATATGATCAAAAGAGAGTTTAGGGCTTACACTACGCTATGGGAATTTGATAGAAACCTGAAAATCCATCTAAAAAGCAAAAGAAGGGTTTTCCAGCAAAATGCTCAAGCATTTGGTCAATAAAAGGAATAGAGAGGTCTTTCCTAGTTACTAAATTAAGCTTCCGGTAATCTACGCACATCCTCCAACCATTTTGTAATCTCATTGGCACCAATTCATTATTATCATTTTTAATAACAGTTATACCAGTCTTTTTAGGCACAACATGGATTGGATTGACCCAATTACTATCATATATATGATAGATAATACCTTAATTCCAAAGCTTGAGGATCTCTTTCATTACCACATCCTTCATTGCAGGGTTGAGGCATCTCTAAGGTTCCCGTGAAGGCTTCGCTCCCTCTTCCAACAGGATCCAATGCATACACAAAGTAGGACTTATCCCAACTATGTCAGCCAACGTCCATCCCAAAGCCCTCTTGTGCTGTTTCAGTACACTCACCAACCTTTCTTCCTCATCTGATGTAAGGCGCTCAGAGATGATGACTGATAAGGTTTCCTTTTCACCTAAGTAAACGTACTTAAGATGATCAGGAAGAGCCTTCAACTCCAATTGAGGTGCTTGTTCAATAGAAGTAAGCTGTTTAGTTTTCTCGGTGGAGATTTAAGCATTAAAATCAACAAGTTTAGAGAGAGTAATTGAGAATGCCTCCCCCAAACCAGTTTCATCAAACAATTCACATAAATCTTGCCCAATCTCATCATTGACAAAAACATCCTGCACTAAGCAGTCGACTACACCAACAACACATAAAGAATGAGCTTTCTCATCAGGGTACTTCATGGCATCAAAAATGTTAAACTTAGCTATTTCATTGCCAAACTCAACAAAAAGCGTACCCTAAGCAACAAAAAATTTTGTTTTAGCAGTTTTCATGAATGGCCTTCCTAATAAAATAGAAGCCGATGACGATGCATGGGAATTACCATCCATACGCAGAAAATAGAAGTCAGTAGGGAATATTAGTTCATTTACTTTGACTAAAACATTCTCCACTACTCCTAAAGGTCATATTTGAGACCTATTAGCCAACTGAATAAATATGCATGTCTCATGCAAGTCATTCAAATTTAATTCCCTATAGATAGAGTTTGGCATGATATTAATAAATGCACCTAAATCGAGCATGGCATTCTCTATATTCTTGTTCCCAATCACACAAGGCAACACAAACATACCTTGGTCCTTGCTTTTTTCAAGCATGTTCCTTTATATAATGGTTGAAACATTTTTACGTACTACCACTCTATCGTTTTCTTTTGTCCTCTGCTTGTTGGTGCACAACTCCTTTAAGAACTTGGCGTATTTTGGGATTTTCTTAATGGCATCCAACAAAGGAATGTTGATTACCACCTTCCTAAAAGTCTCCAAAATTTCCTTATCATTTTCTTCAGCTTTCTCCTTGGGCTTATCTAACCTGCAAGGAAAAGGAGCTTTAGGAAAATAAGAATTTAAATTCAAGGGTGGATAAAAAATAACCCCTCTTTGTTGCGACGAGTCGATCTTCTCTTCCTTTTGGACCATTAGGGTTGAGGTCTCTTCTTGTGGACAATTTAAAGGCATAACTCGAGATGGAATCTTCTTACCACATCTCAATCGAATAGCACTGATGTCCTCATTCAGATTCTCCTCAAACTTCTTACTCGATCGAAGTTCCCTTATCTCAGTATTAAGTAGAGCGGCCTGATCTTTCAAATCTTGCATTCTCGTACGTGTTGCTTCCTGAAATTGCATAGTGTTAGAAGCCAAGGTTTGAATCAGATCCTCAATAAGCATATCTAAACCTAAACTCGATGCTTAAGGTTCTTTAGGTGTCTTTTGCTCTATGGCATCAACTCTTCCTGCCATATGTGATTGCCCTTCCACCAACTTCTGCACAAAAGAAACAAGGTTAGCTAATTGGGATTCTAAACTCTATTACCTTTTTCTTTGCTCTTGTGGCACGACCAAACTGGTGCTCATTCTCTGCCATGTTTTAAATGAGCTTCCTAGCCTTAGAAGCTGTCTTATTAGCCAAACATCCTCCACCGGCGACATCAATTAGGTTCCTATCAATTGGAAGAAGTCTCTAGTAGAAGTATTGAATCAGTAGGTAGTCTGAGATTTTGTGATGTGGGAAGCTCGCACACAGACGCTTATAACACCCCCAATAGTCAAGTAGAGACTCTTCGTCCTCCTGTGTAATCCTACATATCTCCGTTTAGATGCTCCTAACTTTTGAAGCAGGGAAGTACTTCTCCAAGAACACTTTCTTCATCTCATTCCAGGTGGTGATGGAAGCCGATGGAAGGTAGTGCAACCAATTTTTGGCCTGGTCTTTCAAACTGAAAGGGAATGCCCTTAGACTAATCTGCTCATCTGACACACTTCGAGGCTTCATACCCGAGCAAACCATGTGGAACTCCTTCAGGTGCTTGTATGGATCATCTTCTGCATTACCATGAAAAACAATTAATAAGAGTATTAAACTAGATTTTAGTTCAAAGTCATATGAGGTTTCGGGATAAGCTGCAAGTTCCTTTAGCGTGCGCTCAGCCATGGTTTTCTTTATTAAACTCTGCTGAGGTTAAGTAATGATAATTGCGTTAAGTTCTCCTTCATTTTCTTCTTGCTTCCTTAGTTGGGCACGTCTTTCCCTTGCAAATTGAGTGAGAATCTAAGTCTAAACTCCTGCAAAGAAAGAGTAAATTACAAAGCAACAAGAAAGAGGATTAAAAGTTCAAATTGAATGAGAAAATAATCAAATGTTTCCTCCCGGCAACGATGCCAAATTTGACAGGGCTTGTCGAAGGCTCGCCAAATTTTATTTATAACTCCAGACCCACAAATACTATAGTATAAGAGGCCGGGTTGATCACAGGGAGACAAGCTGATTATATTCCAATCTAATTTAAAATAAAACAAACCAAACAAAAAAAAAAGGGTTTGTGTTTTAGATGTAATAAAATAATAGAAAATAAATGAGCGAGAGTTAAATTCATAAAGGAAACGAAAGAAGGCTGGAATTACTTACTAAACACCGATTTTGGATTTCATCAGATCGAGTCTTATACTTTGGTCATTGGTTTTCAATGGATTAGCGTAAATTTCCTGGAAAACAATTAATAGACTAATCTGGTAAAGCCAGATTAGCCCCCAATGGTTCTCTGTTTTAGACTATCCAGATCTAGCATCTAATAGCCCCTAGTTGACCCCCTTTAATCTGGGTGCGATAGCATTCCATGCTTGGTGGATCAACTACACTAAACTCTGGAGTTGATTAAACCTCGTTAACTAATTTAGTGAGCTTAAATTAATTAAAGAGTTGCTTGGGTCTCAAAACCTATTATTCAAACTACATGAAGAGGTTAAGCCTCATTCTATGCAAGCATAAGCCGGTCTAGATGCTACTAAATTAACCCAATGTATTGAGTGATGAATTCCATACACGAGCATAACATTAAACGAAATAGACACACAAGATTCATCAAGTCTAATATGCAAATTCCATTCAAGGAGATAAATCAGAGTCCCAAACATGGTTAAGCAAGGAAATAAGCTGTAAAATTAAAGACAAAACCTCCCAAAGTACAAGTTCGATCCAAATCTGCCCCAAATCGGCATTACAATCTACTCAGAAGCTTCTAAATCTGCTCCCGACACCATAGTTTAATATATATACTTACCAGAAATGGAAGGGAGCTAAAAATGGGTATAATCTAAAAGGGAATGTTTGAAAAATTGGCTAAAGGAAGGAAGAAGACGGTTGCTCTAAAAGAAAAATTCCTTTTATAGTTCTCAAAGCAGCGTCTCGATGTTGCTCGCCTAAAAGACCAGCGTCACAGGGGCTCGCCGCAGCATGACCTGAGCTTACTATTACAGTGTCTTGACGCTGTGGACATGGTCTCGACGCTATCCTGTATGCTCACGTTCGAACTTACAATAGAATCTCGACGCAAGTGGGCAGCATCTAGACGTTGTCCTTCATTCGAGGCTACTGTCTTCAGCGTTGAGCAGAGCTCCATAGAGTGTCTCTGATAAGCTTTATAATTAAGGCTTATTTAATGCTCATAAGCTAAAAATATGCTTGGTTTGCTTTAGAAATCATAGGAAAAATTTGGTAAAATGCTTGAAAAACATTAATAACTTGTGAGAAGTGCATGTGAAAGAAAGAATGAGGAAAAGAGAATGATAAACTAAGAAGAGTTTTTTGGTGCAGGAATTGTGAAAATTGCAGAACCGAAATTGAAAGATGAAGTTGCAATTCTGAAAATTGCAGAACCGAAATTGAAAGATGAAGTTGCAATTCTGGAGCAACAGAAAAAAATCAAAAAAGGAAAGAATCTTCACAGAACCAGATAAGGAAAGTATTTATTTGCTGCACGATTTGGAGATTCTCAATTTTTGGGCAATATACAACCCTAATGAAGGCCTACAAAAGGAGAAGAAGAGGAGGAGAGAAGGATCATTTTTTTAAGATCGTTTCTTGGAGTTTCGAATAAAAACAAGCCATGGGATTCTGTTCTTCTTCCTTCCTCTGTTCTTATTTTTTCGTCTGTTGTCTGTCTACCAAAAAGTTGTTGTACTATTACTATTCTGTCCCTCTTGGTTCTTCGAGTCCAATCCAATGAAAAACTTGGGTTGTAAAGATTCATTCTCTTCCTAGAAAAAGTGGGAGTTGAATCGATTTGGGGAGCAAGAGAGGGGAGGTGATAAACGTAGATATATTGCTCTATTTTTTATTTAGTTTCTGCTTTAATTTAGTTGAGTTGTATTATTTTCAATCTTTGTTTAAATACACTTTAGAGTTTTATTGGATTTAATTAAATTGGAGAACTTTGAATTTACCTATGTTGGAAGAATTCATGAATCATGGGTTTTGTCTCAGGAATTAGATTTGAATGATTACTTTCTTTGGAGCCTTGTTTTCATTCGTGGGTTTGTCCAGGCTTGTGGTGTTTTACTTTCTATTGTTATAATTGCTTTCATGTTTAAATTATGATTTGGATAACAAGTTTTAATTAATTCCTTTAGGTTGCAAATAGGCTTTTGAAGTAAGCATGGATTTTAATTCTAAAATTTTTGTGGGATTTTTACTTTTAATATGAACTAAACTTCTTAGGCGGTTCAAGGATGTGAATTCCCTAAGAAGTAATTGTAGCCAAAATTCCAACAAACCAAACCTACATCTCAATTGTTTGCTTGTGTTGAATAAAATTACGTTGAGATCCTACCTTGATCATCTAGGGTAGCAACTCGAGCTTAGATCTAATACTGACAAAGTTAGTGAAAGCGGATTTCGTACAAGTGATGGAGAAAAGAGCTTAGACATAAGCCAATTCCTTACCCTAGACTAGGGATCAAATACTTCAAAACCTAAGAAATTATTAGGCCAAAATTACCTAAGATGGAGGAACTATAGACATATAGGTCACTCAGTTAGTCTCCTAAAACCTAATTTCAAGGTGAATAGGAGTAGTAATTTCGATTTACAATTAAATGTAGAATAGGTTGGAATTGCAATTTTGGTTTACAATTACAACTTAGGGCAATGACATTCTTGAGCCCCTCATTTCTCTAAGGAATTTCCCTTGCAATTTTAATCAGTTGGTTAACATTCTGCTAGGGTCAGTTTTTATTCAAATTACCATTTCTTTTATTAAATTCATTTTGTTTTGCTATTCAATTTTGCAATTTTCAATTATGCAATTCAATTCTGCAATCTTTGTTTTCCTCACTTAACGTTTTTGTCACTTTAACTTGCAATTAGATTATGCAATTATTTTGTTTTTACCAAACACACCCTCCCAACCTTGTTTTTGCAATTTTTTGTTTCCAAGTTGCAATTCTCCTTACATTTTGCTCTGCAATATTTTTGTTACACCATTCACTGTGGGATTGATACTCAGGAATACTCCTGTTTATTACTTACATTAGCAGTGTGTACTTGCACTGAGGTTGAATGTAATATTTACTTTTCTTCACCCAAAGTTCACTCGATCAGTTTCGACGCTTCTCTCTGGGACAGTTTGGTCATTTGCTCTCCATTTCTTCGATTAGGGTTTGAATGACTTCTGGTTAAGCCCAAATCAACCCCGAACGCTCCAAAAAGCTCCAAAAGCTTCAAAAATACTCCAGAATGCCCTTCAGACTAATTTACCTACAAAATAGAGAATTAATCTCGTAAAATCGCTATAAGTCACAAGGTTTAGACATGGAAAATAAGGACTATTTTATTCCTATTAAGCATGAAGAACATTAGACAAAGTAAAGGTATGAGACGGGGTGGGTAATATACCAAGACCATTGTGTGTAACATTCATGGACTACCCATTTCCTACAGTAATAGACTCCTCCTATTATAATTTGAGGAAAGGTTAAGATTGGCAAGATCATTGGTCAGGTGAGTGTTGCATCCCTTGTCAGACAACCAAAAATTGTTAGATGGAGATAAGGATTGAGAGTTCATAGAGTTTACCGCCATTTATGCTAATTGTACTAGTGAATGGCGTCCTTGATATGAAAAGTTCATATGATTAAAACAATCGAGGGCACTGTGACTGCGCTTGGAACAAATTTGATAAAAAAAATACGCCCAGTGGAATTTCCTAGTGGATGGGTTGTATTCTGAAAACCAGATGATTGAGAAGGCCCAAAATCGATAGGCTGACTGAAGGAATCTGAAACGAGCTATGTAGGTTAGTGAGAAGGCCCAAAACAGAGGGGTTGCGAAGGCTCAAAGACACTAGTTTGCATAGGTCCATTAAAAAATGGAGGAGAAGCGTTCTTGAAGGAGTTGCGACTAAGGTTCGTTCGTCCATGTCCACGACTAAAACGAGAAGAACCTTCATCGCAGCCTCCTGAGTTCCCCGCTCGTCCTCCACTGAAGTTCCGTCAAAAAGCCATCGGAAAAATCGTCATTACCGTTAGACTAGGTTCAGCCACTTGGGCCATCTTCACAAGAATCTTCTCCTCAGCATCAAGTAACACCTCGAGCTCTCCAAGAGTGATAGGCATGCTGTGAGTCCTCATGGATGTATGAAAAGAAGCATAATCAGTCGAAAAAGCATTCAAGATGTGCAGAAGTGTCTCCTCATCATCAATATTGACAGATGCAGTGGCTAATTTATCAACGATATGTTTGACCTGCTATGAGTATTGCTCGATGTTTTCGCCAGAGGCTTTTTGTAGGGTATAGAGAGTCGAACGAAGTGTCAAGATATTAAATTGAGACTTGGAAGAATAGCGGGTCTCCAAAGATTGCCACAAATTCTTGGCAGATGTCGCTGAAGTAACATGTGACAAGGCAGACGGTGAAAGAGTAGCATTAATGAGAGTAATAAGAGCTTGGTCACGATATGTCCACTGGAGATACTCGGGATTTACCTCCCTTGCCGGTGTTTGAGAAGTAGATTGGGCAGTAGATGCAGGAAAAAGAAATTGATCGAGTTGAGGCGTAGAACCATCAATATGTCCGAACAAAGGATGGGCCTTTAATATGGCAGTGACTTGAACTTTCCATTGAACGTAATTGGTGGAATCAAGTCGAACAAGAACTAGATTGCATATATTAGATAAAAGATAATGCGGAGTGAAAGCAGTGGCAGTAAGAGGAGTTAGGGAGGAGAGGAAAAAAAAACAAGGACGTTGGTCACCCACTCTAATGCCACGAAGAGACTAGAGGTTAGGAGATAATCTATATTTTTTATATATCTCTTGAACATACAAATAGCCTATTTATAAGTAGGCCTACGAGAATTTACAGGAGAATTGAAATAGTTTACAAAACAGAAAACAAAAAATTATAACAACAATATAACTTCCAATACAGTTGAGCCAAATTTGAGTCAAACTCTCCAACTCAAAATCTCGATGGAATCCAATTTGGTATCTCAAAAATTTTCCTCAAAGTTCGGTTGCAACCCTCCAAAGCTAGAAATTTAGATAAAATTCAAAATTTCAATGTTGTGATTATTCAACTTCAAAATTGGGAAGAAACTTTGCTTCAAATTGAAATTCGGGCCCAATCATATTTCGAAATTCTTATCAAATTCAAAATTTTGATTCAAATTATCCCAATATCATAATTTGAATCCTAAATAAAATCGAATTATAATCAATTATGAGATTTTATTCAAATCAATTTGAAAGGTATATTCAAATGGGTCTGGCTTTAAATCAAAATTTAAGTTTGATTAATTTCGAATTTAATTCAATTTGAATCAAATTTCCATGGGAATTCGTTGTTAAAATCTGGGCATAATAAAAAATTTATCCCAAATAAATTCCAAATTCAAGCCAAGTAAAATTTGAATTCTATTCAAAGTCAAAATCACAAATCAAAATTTGGTCATAATCCAAATTTTATTCCAAATTTAGATTTGATTGAAATCCAAATTCAAATTCTATTCCAAATCCAAATTATAATTAGGTAAATTTTCAAATCAAAATTTTGAGTCAAATTCATAATTGTATTAAATTGACTCGTCAAATGGTGTCAAAATTAGGAACAAATATCTTACATTTTGACTCAAAATTATCTTTTTCGAGATTCACCACACACATACTCATGCACAGGTCTTGAAAAAGGACATTTGTTGAATATGAAATTTTGGCCAATCCCAAATTGCCACATCATTATTCCAAATTAATGACAAAACTACAAATAATTAATTTTGGGACAAAATATAAATTGACATGTGTTCCAAATTTAATTTGAAGACCAAAGTTGGCAAGTTCTAAATTATAAGGTCACATGTCTTCATTATAACCATTTGATCAAACAATTATATTTAATCCAGTCAAATTGAGTCATATGGAATTTGGGTTAAAGTCCAAGCCCAAATCCCAAATTTGGTCAATTTGGTCAAAATCCAAATCCAAATGGTTAGGCCCCCAAAGCCCAAGTTTAATGGTTGAGCCCAAAGACCATTAAAGCCCAAACCCACATGTCTTGGAAAACTCTATAAATAGAGGGTTCCCCTCCATTTCAAGAGTTTACAAGTTGAATATCTCAAAAAGGAGAATCCAGAGAGAATTTAAAAACAAATATCTGAAGACTCCCTAAAGTTTTCAAAATCAAGCACTGCCTGAGCACAGAACACTCTATGAAGATCAAGAACATTTCAAGACTCAAAGACTTCAAGACTTCAAAAATCAATTGAAACTTCAATCTCGAGAACAAGCTACAAAAGCCTTCTAGACAACTTCACATTCGAGAACAAGCTGCAAAAGCTCCCGAGACACATCTACGTTCAAGAACAAGCTGCAAAGCCCTCGAGATAAATGTACATTTGAGAGAAAGAACTAAAGGATCAAACATTAAATATTGTACTCCACTAAATTCAAATCAATACAAATTAAATTCATTTACACATATCAAATTTCTTCTCCTAAAATCTCATGTGAACAATAGTGTGTACAAGCTTAATTTTCAAAAACAAAAAATCAAATAATTATGAAGCGGTTTTTAATCTTCAAATTTTTTATTATTGCTTTAATGGTTCCTGTAAATAGAACTTTTTGGATCCTAGAGCTCCTAAAATTTCTCTTAAAATTTTTTATGTTTCCACTTTTCTTTGGCAGAATTCATTATTTATTTATTTTGAAAAACTAGTTGGGGACAATTGTACAAGAAAGAAAAGAAGTTTGGTTTTTTAAATAAAATTATTTTTTTAATAAGGTGGCCACACACCTTTGATATTGACAGATATAGTAATGAAGACATTGTAAACAGTCCACCTACTTTCTAGGAAAAAAAATTGTTTTCTTATTTATTTTAGAGGATTTAAATAAAACTAGCACCAACCCTAATTTGTTTGTTTCTAAAAAATTTAAAAATCAAAGACTTCCACCTACTAAATGAACGTGGACCATTATTCATTCTTATCACAAGTTTTTGGAGCTTATATGTTTACTTGTTTGATTTTGTAACTATGTTTATGTATTTTCATGAATATTTTGTTAATTAAATTTTATTAGGTTTATTGAGTTGCTAAAATCTTCTATTTTGGTTTTGAGAAAATATTAAATTTAGAATTCAATTCAAAGTTTAAAATTTCAAAATTCCACTCAATAAAATTGATAGTTTAATCATATATTTTAATAGGAGGAAATATGACTTTGTTGACCTGTTTGAAAACAAAAGGTAACTACTTTTATTTTATTTTTTTTTAAATGGCAACTACTTTTATCATGTACATAGTCCTAAACAGACTAAAATAGAACTTTAAAAATATTGGTTCAATTCCAATGTAAACTTATTTAAACTAAATTTAAATTGTAAATAGGTCTCATTTGATAACCATTTGGTTTTTGAAAATTGTGCTTGTTTTCTCATAATTTCTCTACAATGGATTTTATCTTTCTTAAAAAAAACATTTGAATTCTTAGCCAGATTCTAAAAACAAAAACAAATTTTTGAAAACTACTTTTTTTAGTTTTCAAAACTTGGCTTTGTTTTTGAAAACATATACAAAAAGTAGATTACAAAATAAAGAAAATCTTAGGTGGAAGTTGTATTTATAGGCTTAATTTTTAAAAATAAAAAATTAAAAATCAAATGTTTATCAAACAGAACTTTAGAGTTTAACCCTTAAACAACTATACCGATGATCTAACTTGCATCTTCTTTGTTTATTAGAAAAAGGAAAAAAGGAGGGGGGGGGGGGGTAAACTCACATAAATTCAACATTTATCGAAAAGAATTTGAATTCAAAACAATTTACTTGAAAAGAATATATATTTTCATCAAATAAATTTTTTCTTCTTAGAGTAAATTATAGGAAAAAAATCAATTTTTACTCCTAAATTTTGAGTTGCATCAATTTTTAGCCTAAACTTTCAATTTCGTCAAATTGCACTCCAAACTTAGATAAGTGTTTGCAATCTTAACTTAACTTTAAAAAGTGTTGCAATTTAAACCCTCCAATAAGATTTGGTTCAAAAGATCATTAAAAAAAATATTCTCATATGTATTTAATGAATCATAGAACATATATGATACAAAATTGATAAGATTTGGCATTAGACCTAAATTTTTATTGAAATATGTGAATTTTAGCAAAGTTATTCAATGGTTAATTTGTGCATTCATCAAATTTAATTCGGTATAGAACTTGATTTTATTGAAATTGATGAGTATGTGGAGGTTCTTGTGTGTGTGTGTGTGTGTGTTTTTTTTTTGAGTTCAACAATAGCAGGGTGGGGGATTCGAACCTATGACTTCTTGGTCATAAACACATATTTTATGTCAGTTGAGCTATGCTCTTGTTGGTGAGTATGTGGAGGTTTTTACATTACTTTTTGTTAAAATTAGTAGGTGAATTGATGGAAATTGACTAGAGGGTAAAAGTTGCCACACTTATTTATTTTAAAGGATTTAAATAAAACTAGTACCAACCCAAATTTTTTGGTTTATAAAAAATTTAAAAATAAATGACTTCCACCTACTAAGGATGCAAAAATCAATATCGGTACCAATATCGGTAAGTCGATTTTACAGATATATCAACTAATATTTCGAGAAAAATCACGGAAACTTATAAAATTATTGTGATTTTTTTTGCAAAACAGTAGAATAAGCATATTTAAGCAATAAACTACTACTTTAGACATATATATCACTAATTATAAGTCAAATATGAATGGTAATATAATAATAGATAATAATGAAGATTGAAAAATGAATGGACTTGAATATTGTTATAGTTGAACATATAATAAGGCGAGAATAGGGTGACAATTATAACATTAATCATATGATAAAATTTATAACATTAAACATAAATAAAGTGCAATTATAACATTACACATATAAAAAGGATAATGTTATAGTCGAACATATAATAAGGTAAAAAATATAACATTAAACACAAAATAGAGATAATAAGGTAAAAATATAACATTAAACATAAAATAAATAAATGATATATTTCCGAAAACCATGTAAAAACGATCCTATCCTCTAATATCTCTATCGAGCCCCCTAAAATACCGATATTTCGATGATTTTTGGCAATTTTTGCATCATTGCCACCTACTAAATGAACGATTGTTTTGGAGCTTATTTACTTGTTTGATTTTGTTACTAAATTTAGTTATTTTTATGGTCAGGTAGGAGTATTTATTGACTTTATTTTGAATATTTTGTTCATTTATTGGTTAAATTTTGTGTGATTTATTGATTTTGCCCATTTAGAATTCAATTCATTAGTTTTAATCATATATTTTAATGAAGGGAATATGACTTTGTTGAGCTGTTTGGAAACAAAAAGGTAGCCTTTATCATGTACATAACTCCTCAAGAAAGGACTAAAATACTAAAACTCTAAAAAATAAAAAATATATATAAAAAAGGTTCAAGGATAGTTATTTAAACTAAACTTAAACAAATTAAGGTTTATCCCTTAAACAACCAATATACTGTTCTAACTTACACATCTTCTCTGTTTATTAGAAAAAGGAAAAAAAAAAATAAGCTTACATAAATTCAACATTTATCTAAAGGGATTCAAATTCAGAACCATATATTTGAAAAGAATATACATTTTCATAAAATAAAATTTTTTCTTTTTAAAGTAAATTATATTGTGTTTTTCTTTAAATTGATTAACAACATGTGAGATGGGAGGATTTGAATCTCTAACCTCTTGTTCAAGATTATATGTCTCAACTATGCTCATGTTGGCAACAATCACCTCAAGTAACAAAAATTTTATCCAGGAAATTAACATACGGGAAATTGTGACAAATAGCTATAAAAAAAATAACCAAAATAAAAACTGACTAAAAACTTTTGATATTCTGAATCATGACTAGTGTTTTTTAAGGGGAGGAGAGTGAATAATTTTATCTTTCATTTATACCCCTGGTATATATACTCATATTCACAATTAGGTCTCCCCAACCGAAAGTAGATATTTAAAAAAAAAAGAACAATCCTCAGCAATCTCCAACAAATTTGACTCACCCTCTCTAGATTTATAGATTTTGAAATTTGTTAGATTCTCAATTAATTTTTGAATCTATCAATTTTCAAACGCTTCATCTTAATTCAAGATATCAATCACATTTATTTATTTTCTATTATTTATAACAAAGTCATTTTTCAAGAAACTTCTGTTTAACTATCAATATACACTTTTTTGTATTATCGCAATTTTTCAGAAAATGACTTCCTAACAGATCACGATTGTATACGATAATGTTTAGGATGAAAAAAATATCTACAACAATTTTAAATCTGGCTCCATGTCTATAAGGTATGATTAAACCTTTTCTCAACTCACAAAATCCATTGCCAACTATCTCTGACTCACTACTGGAATAGAATTTTACGGCTCTCCTTATTTAGAAATGAGGTGAATAAATCGCTGATTAGAAGTTTTTTTTTAAGACAGGGACGTTGTCTGGGTGCTTGCAAGGTTTTCAAATGGAATGTACAATACAACTATGTTGTTGTCGACATTGAAAGTGTAGATACCGATATACATGTTTGCAGCCAAATTGATTGAAAAAACTAGGTATTTACTTTTTAAAATTCACTACTTAACAATTTATATACACTGTATTTCCTTATATTTATGACATTCTATGACAGGGATTTATACTACATAAGAAGTTGACACGGATAATAAGTTCAAAATTTTCTTTATGAGCCTAGCAGCATGATAACTACTAATGCAGATAGTGCAAGTGCACGCTATCTCTCAAGTAATATATGAAAGTACTCCAAGTATCGAACTTAAGGGAACGGATGTAACAAAAATTTCAATCTTAAAACAAAGATTCCTCAAGACTTGCAACCAAGGTAATAAGAAAATAAAAAAGATTTTGGAATTTTGTAAATAGTTAGTAAAAACAAACTAAAAGGGTAAAAGATGAGAAAAACACTAATGAGAGAAGGGGGATTCAAATTTAGTTCAACCCCAAGGAATATGCACCCACAATTTGCCTAACTAGACGAGGCTCATCTGGCGATTGTTGTCGATTTTTGCCTGCATTTGCCTCTTTCGAGTTCTGTACGGTTCCAACAGAATGCTACCTGAATGCGCTCACAACCTAACCTAATCGATAATTAACACCATGAATGGAGTTCAGCACCTATTCAACCCTTTTCTAAGTGCTTTTAGGAGCCTAAGCAATTAAACACATATGTCATGACTAATTTTAACTTAAGTAAATAAACAATACAACTCTATTGACTCTAAAGATTTTTGTACTATGTCTAGGTACAAAAAACGAAGTTCTATATCTAGACTCTTCTCCTAGATTACTTTTATGAAAACACCTTTTTAGTATTGAATCTCACATAGAATATCTTAACTCAAATGATCAATTTAAGCTGACAATGAAACTTAAACTCAATAAAAGTAAACGGTGCTAAGTGTTAAGCAAGGTTGCTTAAGTACAATATGGAGCTTTCTTCCTTCTTAGGGTATCCACTTCATTGAATTCCCTTAAAGAAGTTTAGCTCATCATGGAAAAGAAAATAAATGTGTAAAAGAAAAGAGAAGAACTTGAAAGTAAAGAATAGAACTTCATTGAAAGAGATAAACTTGAATATATTTTGAAGCATAGAAACAAAAAAATAACAACTTGTATTAAGAACAAAACTAGAATTACAACGAGAAACTTGAATTTAAATGAAAAAAAGAAACTTACAACTCTTATGGAGAAAAAAAGCAACAACTAACAAAACTTATGAAAATAGAAAATACAAACTTGAATGAAAAGCTAAAACCCCTAAGTTTGTTCCTCCTTTCTAACTTGTTCAACCTTTTTCAACGAGAACAAGGCACTTATAGCTCGTTCTTTTGAAGTTTATGTCTGAATGAAGCTTGAACAGAACTTGGGAGAGGCTCGGTGTGGCGGCTGTAAAAAGAAAACGACAGAGTGTTGGAAAGATGTAGAAATCTGAGTTCCCTTGAAAATGAAGCTTGAGTTGCCTTTTATAGACCTCAAGGTCTAATGTTTGCTGTCGAGACCAGTGTGAGAAGGTATGGTTGAAAATATCCCTTGATTTGAGGAGATTTGATGGAGAATCTGTATGATAATCTATCAAATCCACGAATCTAAGAGAATTTGCCGATTACGTCCAACTACGGTCGCATGTTGGGCACATTTCACATGTTTCTATACTTTTTGCCTTTGCTCTCCAAATGCGGTCGCAATGCTAGCGCATTTTACATGACTCTGCACTTAGCCAAATTTCTACTTTTGCTCTCCAAATGTTGTTGCAATGTTGGCGCATATGGGGTCCTTTTTGACATTTCTACACAAAAACAACAAAACTTAGCAAACTCTTTACAAAAATAACTCTTTTTACACCTATTTACTTATTTTTACAAAATCATGCTCTCAAACACATGCTAAGCTTGTTTTTACTTAAATTTACCCTAAATGACATAATGTATGACAATAAATGCTCACTTTCTAAGCAATAAGCGTGGTTTTTAGAGCTAATGAGTGTTATCACAGCCCTAAACTTAGCTTATTGTTTGTTCTCAAGTAATTTTAAGCAAAAACAACAAGCAAACAAGTAGTAAAAAGTTTCCTAGGGATGTTTTGCAAAAAAAAGTTGCCTCTTAGGAGGGGTCTCAACTCTTAGTACTTACACAACTTTGAAAAATTCTCACATAGAACTTTACTTTTTCTTTTCAAGACAAAAAATTCTCATGCAAACTCACCTATCATGCTTATACAACCTAAGTCTTAGTCATAAAATCTAGGGTGATATTCTTTGTTCAACAAGCTAAGTTTAACTTTCTTTCTAAGTACAAACACTCTTATTCCCCTAAACGTATTCAATGTTACTGTAACGACCGGCTTAATTAGGAGTTTAAATTTTAATTTTTGAATTAAGAGGAATGATTTTCATTTGGAAAGTTAAATTTGAAGGTTTAAATTGAAAATTGGAATGAGAAAAAAAGGGTATTATGGTCTTTTAAGAGAGGATATTTTTGATTTTTGATTTATATAATATTATTTTATTATTTTATTATTTTATTATTATTTTAATTATTTATTTTATTTTTTTTATTTTATTTATTTTATTTTCTTTCTTCTTCTTCCTCACGATGGCAGCCCCTCCCTCCCGAAAAATCTATCTCTCTCTCTCTCTCTCTCTCTCTCTCTCTCTCTCTCTCCCGCCGCAAGCAACAGACGAAGCCGCCGTCTCCGCCGCACGCCGTCGTCCTCGTCGGAACCTCCTGGAGTACAGAACTGCCGCGCGTTCGACTCCCCCGCCGCCGTACCGCCCAGCTTCGCCGCCGTCTCTCTCTTCCTCTCGATCGTCTCTCTCTTTTCTTCCCCGCCGGCAACCGAGCAGCCCCGCCGGCTGAGCTTCATTGCCGGAAGCCACGACACCTGAAGCCGAGCCCAGATCCGTGCCTCCACCGTGCTGCACAGATCCGGCCACCGTCTGGACGCCGCACACTAATCCGATCCAGTTACGGGAGTTTCAGATCTAGTCACACACGCTCTCACGCGCCGGATCTGTTCGCAAACGCCTCACCGGAGCTCACCGAAGTCCCGAGCGCACTAGATCCGCTCAAAACGCGCCCTCACGCGCCGATTGGAAGCCTCACGCGCCGGTCACGCGCCGCCGTCCGCCGCCGCACGCGCCGCCGTGCTCCGGTCACGCGCCGCCGCTCGCCGGAGTTGGGTAAAAATTGCCATTAGGTCCGTTTCGTCGAGTTATTAATGATAGAATGTGTTTTAGCGTAATTCGGATAGTTTAAAACACGTTTAGAACACTTTTTAGGTGAGTTGTCGAGGACCGAGGATCGTACTTGGAGTGGAAATTCAAGAAGCTTAATTACTAAGTGAAGAAAGGGTATTTTAGTAAGTAAAGACTTAAGGTAAGGGATCTCACAACGAAAGAAGTTTTCAAAACTTGAGCTAGCTCTATGATTTCTTTGAAAGTTTATGTTTTCATGTTAAGTATTTAAGAAAGAAAGTATATTATATGTATGTCTTTGAAATGCGATTGCTATGACTGATGCATTCATAACTATGTTCTAAAACGAATGGGACCTCATGCATGTGTTGTGTTCATGAAAAGATTTATATAGGCTGTGACGATAATTCTCCCAAAAGTTTTATGTGGGTTTTGAGGGAACCCGAGTCTTCGGACTCTATATGCTCCCGGGGTTCGAGAGTGCCCCCAGACTGTAGCCGACGGGCTTGAGTCTTCGGACTCCACGATGGTAGCCTTCGGGCTGAGTCTTCGGACTCCATGATATATGTTAGCTTTCGAGCTTAACTCTCAGAGGTAGGGAGGACTCTATTAGACAGAAAAACTATGTCTTCGGACTATTCAGAGGCCCTCGGGAGAATTTAATCGTTCACAAGAGCTGCGAGGAAAAGTATATGGTTTATAAAAGGAATTTTAGGTCCCCTACTAAAGCGATGGTTTTATGATTTAAAATGACATGTTGCATGTGATTGAAATTCTTATTTTAAAACTATGATGGACTTACTGAGTATTATTCGTTAATACTCACCCTTTTCCTTTTAAAAATGTTTTCAGGTAAGGCTAAGATCGGCCCTAGCGTGTGACCGGAGATCCTCTACTCGAGTCATGGGAGCCGACTGATCGCTATTCCGCTTCCTCTATGTTTCTAGATGTATATAGAACTCATGTTAAGTTTTTTTTAAATGTTAGGAGAATGTTTTAAAATCTTTTAACCTTTCTTTGTAAATCGTGCACGTATATTTGATTTCTTCTGTTTGAACCCTAGCATCATATTGAGAAGTTTGTTGGATGCTAGGAGGTTGTTTGAAATCTTAGAAGTGTGTTTTTCTATGTCTTATCAAGGTCAAAATTTTGGTTTTCGTGTAGTTACGCCGTTATGTTGCCGAAATTTTTGGTAATATAGCGACGTGACTTAGTAATGACTCTTAGGTAGCGTGTTGAGCCCCTAGGGTCGTTACAGTTACTGCTAGGCTCTTTTTCTTTTTTCTTTTCTCTTTTTTTTAGAGAGAGTTTTATTGTCACTTGTACTTTCGCTCCAACTTACTAACACTTTGTGGTGAAAGTAGCTGACTGCAAGCATAAGTTTCTGCTAAGACCGTTTTCACATACTCACTTCCTAAGTCAGCCTTTCATGCACAGAAAATCATGGGTGTCATAACGACCTTGATTACTCAATTAACTTTGGAAGAAGGACTATCTCCCTTTTTCTTTTTTTTTTCATCATTTTTCTTCATGAGTCCTTGTATCAGTGTAGTACATGATACAACAACATTATAACAAGATTACAGCATTATAAGCACAAAACTACAAGCACAAACTCACCCACCCAAACTTAAATATGTCAATGTCCCCATTGACTAAGAACAACAAATAGATAAGTGGTCGGGGTACAAATTTTGGGTAGCTAGGCTTGCTAAGTATTGAAACTAAACTCTCCTAAGTGCACTAGGTGGTTTAAACACAAGAAAAATTTTGAATTGAATGTTTTATGAAGAAAAGTGACTGATAAAGTACATGGTTTTGAAAACTCAAGGTTGTGTAAAGCACTTGAAAGTTGAGAGAATTCTAAGTATCATCATAAAGGGACTTTTTAACTCAACAACCAAGGAAAACAATTTGAAGACTTATTTTTGAAATTTGATTTTTGTGCATTCATGTGCACGGTATAAAGAAAATCAAGTTTGAGCAGAAAGTGTTCTCAAAAAAACCAAAATTAAAAATTAAAAAAAAAAAAAAACAAACACACACAAACTATGAAAACAATAAATCTAACCTATGGAAAGCAAGTAAACTAAACTAGTGAAAAGCAAGTAAATCTAGCTTATTGAAAGAAAATAAAGATAGTGGTGAAGTGAAAAGAGTACTCTCCTAAGAGGCAGAGGAGCTATCTTCTCTCATCTGGTCCTTATGATCCAGGAGAGTGGCAGGGAAATCACGAAGTGCAGGGGCCTTTCCCATGGTCAGCTCAGCGAGGGCCTTGCAAATGGGCTCATATCTTTATCATGCATAGGCCCAATATGCCCTATTCTACTCCGGGATCCTATCAAGTTGGCCTAAATTTGTGCATTTGAAGGTTCATAAGGGACTAGAGGTGTTATAAAGTGGAGATACGGTCGCATGTTGTAGAATTGCAGGGGTGGCCGATTGCTTCTTTGGCGAGGTCACCTTCTGTGCGTGCAAGACCACCAACCTATTGATGGCCATGAGATCCATGTCGGCATTGCATCTGTCTATCTCCTCTCCCTCTGTTCGGAGCACTCCTGCATGCCTGCAAAGTTTAGTGATTAGGGCAAGAAAGAAACTGCATCCCACTTTCCTTTATGTCAGGCCACGATCTCCTCTCTTAGAATCCGACCAATGTTAAGGTTACGGCTCTTGTAGAAGCTATACAACAACATGAATCTCTTTTGTGAGATCATCAAGTAATTTGTTGTTGGTGGAATCCTATTCTTGATGAAGTGGAGCCATACATACGGCTCCCTCCTAATGTCAGTAGGCACCAAGGTTCGAACTCCTACCTGAGACACTTTCCACTTCATGCCTTCATGTGCCACTAGCTTGAAAGCCTCCTACAACTGCTCCTTTGTTGGATTTTTCATTGCTTCATTGCCTGTAGGGTTTCTAAAAGAGGGGAGCATATACAACCTGTTGATGTCGAGTGCAAAGTATCGCTTTGTTCTCCCTCTGAGTGTGAGTTCGTTCCTTGTTTCATCCCTCAGGTGGGCATAAAACTCACAAACCAAAAGCACGACTGCTCTTTTCGGCTCATTGCAAAGTCGCTCCCATCCCATCCTACGAATAACATTTGTAATATATTATGGGGTGAAGTCGGTCTTATTGGAGAAGCCTTTCTCACACAGCAGTGCTCTATCCCCCATAATAACCTTTCATTTTTTGAGGTCGAAACGGGATAGAGTGCTCTGCCTAAAGGCTCTCTACAGTGGATAGTGCGTACTGGGCATGGTGTGGCGTGTGGCCAGCTTTTCTTCTTCTTTTTATTAGCACCTTCATCTTTCTTCCTCATCTTGGAAAGGCTAAGCATCTGACTCTTCGATATTTCCTACAAATCCTCATCGAAGAGTGAGCTTCAACTTGCTCCTAACCTTCTTCTTTTTATTCTTGTTCTGGGTTCTGTTCAGGAGTGAAACTCCGAGTCTTGTATTCAAATAGGTTCTCGAAATGATCATCTTCCTGTACTTGTTCGTCAAGATGCAACCTGGATGCGGTTGCATCCCCTACAAAGGCCTCAGATGGCTTGTCTTGGTTTTGTGGTGGTGGTGGTGTAGCTTGGTCCATGTGCGCCACAGATGTGATTGTATTTCCATCTTCCTCTGCTTCTTCATTTGCGGCCACAGGTCTAGTCGCATTCTATTCCTCTTCTCTTCTTCTTTTCTCATCCTCTTCATAGAGCTCTTCAGTAAGCTCCACAGCCTTGGCCTTTCTAGCTACTATCATAGCTGCCCACTCAAGTGTGAGAATGTCTTCTTGAGCCACATGTTCGTCATTTGGTGATTGGTTTGGATCAGCAACTTTCTCCCTCTCATCCATGGGTTGTGCAATGTCCCATCTTGATTTCCTCGACTCTGCATTTTTTAGGTGAAAGGCTATGAGAGGATACATGAGTTGTGGCTTGGGAAGTGGACTTAGTTGGAGCAGCATGAGTGGCCATTGGTGCAGTCAAATACGCCCCATATGTTGGTGTATTGTCTCCTTAGGCAGTTGGAGACGTGTCAGGTTGCTATTGCGGGGCATCCAGCCTCTCTTCAATGAGCCTGGCAATGCCCTGATGTTAGGCCAATGCGCTACAGATGTAGTCACATTGGACCTCTTGTCGTTCCTTCGACAATTGGCGCGAGCTGCTTTGAACTCTTATTCTTCTTCGTGTAAACAACCATCACTTGGCTTGGGCCTTTTTTACCTGCTTCTAATTCATTGACCATTGACATGCTTTAGATTTTCAAACAAGTGGGGGTAGTTCTTATGCTTCTTCATCTGAGTTGAGCCTCATGCTTTCAATTTCTTAATGACTTATCCAAGCAATCTTCTTAGCATCTTCGTCCCACTTCTTTGAGTGTTTTAGCAATGTGCATGCAGTGGGAGAAGAAGTTGAAGTCGATTTTTCATTTCATTCTTTGCAACTTGGCTCAAGGGAGGGGTTCAACTTGGTTGACAACGACGACACTATCACTATCGTCAAAGGTTCGTCCCTATTCATCGATGTGTGGGCTTGCTCCTTCATGAGCTTTCGACACATGTAGGTTGTAGAGATGAGCCTCATTATGCTACTTTTGACTTAGGCTTGCTAGAAAAAAGAAATTAGGGCTAGTCGACAGTTTCTGTGGAGGAAGGAGGGAAATTTGTCGGTGATTCCGACTGGAGAAGATGATCAAAAGTGATGGCTGGCGTGAATGCTTAAGCTACAAGAAAAATGGAAGGGACTTTTGAACATAGGAAAATTTTGAAACGTATTGACCTAGGTCAAATGGGACATTATTTATATGTTTCGAAATTTCCATATTGGTTTTCGCTCAATTTTAAATGACATCAAATGACATCATTCTAGTTTCCCTCAATATGCAATCGCGTCTTGGCTGCATTTTTGCCTCCTTCAAGTCCTTCTATTTCCTACAAAATCAAGTATATTTGGATGAAACGTGATCACATGTGGATCGAATTTTGCCCTCATTTCATTCCCTCAAATGCAGTCGGATCCTCAATGCATTCTTCTTTTTCCTTTAAAACTTGCAATGCAATATGCGTTTGGGATGCGGTCACACATCATTTTCAATTTTTCCATTAAGTCCTCCTTTTTCAAAAGTCCTATAAATTCCCTGCACATTAACTCAAAGCATCAAAAATTTTACACATTTAAACACTTAAGAAGATTTTTCTCACTCAAGCAGAAGGTGTTAACGGCATAAACTTAAAAGTTTGATTAATTCAACTCCCAGGTAGGTCCCAAGATAGAGGTGTTCCCTTATGATCAGCTTAAATACTTCAGCCTAAACAGGACCCTCCTAAGAGGGAGTTCCCTCTTAATCAAAATTTTTAAATTCTAATTCTTTAAGTTCACCTATACACCACAATCACTAAAAAAAAAATTGTTTTGAAAAGAAAAATAAAACTAAAGGAATGTATACATATTTACAACATCGATTTCTTCATCCCAGTTCCTTAATTTTACACCTACGTCTCGTTGAGGAGCGAGATTCAAATCTCAATTGAGGTGCTTCAATCATGGAGAGCTTTATTGCTGTGCATTTATCTTCAGCTGCTCTTAAAGAAATTAGTTCTTTATTTACAGTCACATATGCGACTGCATCACGTTGTTGCTCAAGTTCTTCTTAAAAATTCTCATCTTCAAGGTCTCTTCTTGAAATACATCCTCAAATGCTTCTTTATGTAAATCTTAAGCATTTCTTCAATTGCCTTTTCTTGCAAATCATCAAGTGGATCAAGGGCCTCAATACTGGAGCATTCTGATAGGTGCTAAAGCGTAAATGCATGTTGTCTCTAAGTATTGAACCCAAGGGAACGGATGTAACAAAACTTTTTAGAAAACGACAAAATTACTTAAAAGTTGCAACTGAAGTGGTAACCAAGAAAACAAAGTGATTTTGGGGTTTTGTAAATAGAAAGTAAAAGTAACTGAAAAGGTAACAAGAATGTTGGGATTTATGCCCTAAAGCCTCGTAATTAATGATTTATTTAATAATTAATAATCATTTTGATAATTTTATTTGTAATATAATATTATCCATTATATCAAAAATCCAAGGTTATTAGTGTAACCTTGAATAGTATGTGGTTGACATATGAGAGGATCATGTTCAAGAAATAACCTAAAGGGTCATAGTATATGGATAAGGTTGAGTGTTTTATCCTGATAACACTATTGATACGACCCACTTTGTAATAGTTACAAATGATTTGATCCAAATCGTTCATGTGGAGACATGTGAGTGAGGGTATCTTATTCAATGAGTTTGTGTAAGACTGGACCATGAAATATTTAATCTCTCTTTATAAATTCGTTAATTGAGAAGATTAATATTTCATCAGGATGATCATATGCGACTCGATCTTAATCCTGAGTGAGTTATGAACTCCTGCCTATGAGGGCTTCTCCTTTGATTTGCATGGGTGAGAGTTGCTTTTGTAGCCGATTCAATATGCCTACCATTTTGGGGACTTGACCAAATAGGGAGCTGGGAACACAATCTCACAAGATGGAATTCACTCCTTCCCATATAGGGTAAGTAGATGAGTATTTCCCTTAACTGCTGATTTCAGGACTTGAACAATGGGGCCCCCCCTCTCACTAGCCCGAGAGAGACTTGGTTTATAATTAGATTATAAACAGATTGTTCATTAGAGGATCAGCGGTACTTAAGGTGCAAGATGTAATTATAGGGGTAAAACGGACTTTTGACCCAACCGTAATTACGAAAAACTCGTGAAGAATCGACTTGCATGTAATGATTATATCTATGGACACAACTTGTCCTACAGTGCATAACAGTGCAACTCTAGGTCTATAGTGGAGTGACTTATAGTTAATAAATGAAAATTAATTAATTAAATAGTTTAATTAATTGATTTTGTATCATTGGAGCTTATAATCTGTAGGTCCATAAGTGTAACGACCCTATTGGCTCAACATGCTACCTAAGAGTCATTACTAAGTCACGTCGCTATATTACCAAAAATTTCGGCAACATAACGGCGTAACTACACGAAAACCAAAATTTCGACCCTGATAAGACATAGAAAAACACACTTCTAAGATTTCAAACAACCTCCTAGCATCCAACAAACTTCTCAATATGATGCTAGGGTTCAAACAGAAGAAACCAAATATACGTGCACGATTTACAAAGAAAGGTTAAAAGATTTTAAAACATTCTCCTAACATTTAAAAACTTAACATGAGTTCTATATACATCTAGAAATATAAAGGAAGCGGAATAACGATCAGTCGGCTCCTCATGACTCAAGTAGCTGATCTCCGGTCACGCGCTAGGGCCGATCTTAGCCTTACCTGGAAACATTTTAAAAAGGAAAAGGGTGAGTATTAACGAATAATACTCAGTAAGTCCATCATAGTTTTAAAATAAGAGTTTCAATCACATGCATCATGTCATTTTAAATCATAAAACCATCGTAAACCATCACTTTAGTAGGGGACCTAAAATTCCTTTTATAAACCATATACTTTTCCTCGCGGCTCTTGTGAACGATTAAATTCTCCCGAGGGCCTCTGAATAGTCCGAAGACATAGTTTTTCTGTCTAATAGAGTCCTCCCTACCTCTGAGAGTTAAGCTCGAAAGCTAACATATATCATGGAGTCCGAAGACTCAGCCCGAAGGCTACCATCGTGGAGTCCGAAGACTCAAGCCCGTCGGCTACAGTCGTGGGGGCACTCTCGAACCCCGGGAGCATATAGAGTCCGAAGACTCGGGTTCCCTCAAAACCCACATAAAACTTTTGGGAGAATTATCGTCACAGCCTATATAAATCTTTTCATGAACACAACACATGCATGAGGTCCCATTCGTTTTAGAACATAGTTATGAATGCATCAGTCATAGCAATCGCATTTCAAAGACATACATATAATACACTTTCTTTCTTAAATACTTAACATGAAAACATAAACTTTCAAAGAAATCATAGAGCTAGCTCAAGTTTTGAAAACTTCTTTCGTTGTGAGATCCCTTACCTTAAGTCTTTACTTATTACAATACCCTTTCTTCACTTAGTAATTAAGCTTCTTGAGTTTCCACTCCAAGTACGATCCTCGATCCTCGACAATTCACCTAAAAAGTGTTCTAAACGTGTTTTAAACTATCCGAATTACGCTAAAACACATTCTATCATTAATAACTCGACGAAACGAACCAAATGGCAATTTTTTTTTTTTTTTTTTTTTTTACATAATAATAATAATAATAATAATAAAATCAAAATATCTTCTTTAAAAGACCAAAATGCCCTTTTTCCTTTTCCAAAAATTATCAAAATACCCTTAAAATAATTAAATTCATAATAAAACTTTACCAAAGAGTCTCGGGTGTTACATTCTTCCCCCCTTAAGAACTTTCGTCCCCGAAAGTTCCTAGTCTTGGAATAGTTCAGGATACTTGGCTCGCATTTCATCTTCACGTTCCCAAGTAGCCTCTTCCATCCGATGGTTCTGCCAGAGCACTTTAACCAAATTAATCTCTCGGTTACGAAGGGTCTTACGATCCCTTGCTAGAATTCGAGTCGGCCGTTCTTCATAACTCATATTTTCATTCAACTGTAATGGCTCGTAGTCAATCACATGCGAAGGGTCCGGCACGTACTTTCTTAACATCGAGACATGGAATACATCATGGACCGCAGAGAGAGATGGCGGTAATGCCAATCTATAAGCCACAGGGCCTATTCGCTCAAGAATCTCGAACGGCCCTATAAACCGCGGACTTAACTTTCCTTTCCAGCCGAACCTCAACACTCCTTTCATCGGAGCCACTTTAAGAAACACATGGTCGCCTACTTCGAATTCTAGATCCCTTCGTCTTGTGTCAGCATAGCTCTTCTGTCTACTCTGTGCAGTCTGCATTCTTACCCTGATTTTCTGAATAGCATTGTTCGTGACTTGAACTAACTCTGGCCCCAAAAGCTGTCGTTCACCGACCTCATCCCAATATATTGGAGTTCTACATCTTTTACCATACAAAGCTTCAAACGGTGCCATTCCTATAGTAGCCTGATAACTATTGTTATAGGCAAACTCCATCAGGTGCAAGTAAGTATCCCAACTACCTGGGAAATCCAACGCACATGCACGTAACATATCTTCCAAAACTTGATTCAATCGCTCGGTCTGTCCGTCCGTTTGGGGATGAAAAGAGGTGCTAAAATCCAACTGAGTACCCATAGCTTTCTGTAAGCCTCTCCAAAAGTTAGAAGTAAAACGGGCATCCCTGTCCGAGACAATTCTAGCAGGAACTCCGTGTAATCGCACTATCTCCTGCATATAGATTTGCGCCCATTTCTCTGTAGAATATGTAGACTTACCCGAAAGAAAATGCGCCGATTTGGTAAGCCTATCGACGATGACCCAAATCACCGTGTAACCTCTCATCGTCCTGGGTAACCCAACAATGAAATCCATAGAGATTTCATCCCATTTCCACAAAGGCACATTCAATGGTTGCAACAATCCTGCCGGCCTCTGTCTCGGCGCTTTAACCTGTTGACAAACTAAGCACTTACTGACAAACTCCGCTACATCCTTTCTCATACTGTGCCACCAGAAAATCTGTTTTAGGTCTTGATACATCTTGGTACTACCAGGATGCATCGAAAATGGCGAACTATGCGCTTCGGTCATAATCTCATTCTTCAATTCATCAATATTAGGTACACATAATCGCCCTTGATATAGAAGTCCACCATCTGAAGACACAGAAAACTCTTGAGCTTGCTCAGTGCCGATTTGTCGTAGCTTTTCCATTAAACTAAGATCCAATCGCTGAGAGACTATAATACGTTGCCTCAAAGTTGGTTGCACAGTCAACTGAGCTAAGCGTGTAGTCGCTTCACCTATCAAAACTGCAATTTCAGCATTCTCCATCTCTGCCTGTAGCTCATCCTGACTAGTGATCTGAGCTGAAGTATGTACAGTCTTTCTACTGAGAGCATCTGCGACAACATTTGCCTTACCGGGATGATAAAGAATTTCTAGTTCGTAGTCTTTTACCAGCTCTAACCATCTACGTTGCCGCATGTTCAACTCTTTTTGTGTAAACAAGTACTTCAAACTTTTATGGTCCGTGAAGATCTGAATCTTCTCACCATACAAATAATGCCTCCAGATCTTCAAGGCGAAGACAACTGCGGCCAACTCCAAATCATGGGTTGGGTAGTTTTGCTCGTGACTTTTCAACTGGCGAGACGCATAGGCTATAACCTTTCCACTTTGCATCAACACTGCTCCTAGCCCTTTCCTTGATGCATCAGTGAAAACTACAAATCCACCTGTTCCCTCAGGCACAGAAAGAACAGGGGCTAATACCAGTCTCTGTTTAAGTGTCTGGAAACTTGCTTCACACTCGTCAGTCCAGACAAATAACTTGCTTTTGCGAGTTAGTTGAGTCAAAGGCGTAGCTATCTTAGAGAAATCCTGGATGAACCGTCTATAGTAACCTGCTAGACCTAGGAAACTTCGTACTTCAGTAACTGTAGTCGGACGAGGCCATAGCGTTACAGCCTCTACTTTCGCTGGATCTACGGAAATCCCTTCCCTTGACACTACGTGTCCTAAGAAAGACACCTTTGTAAGCCAAAACTCGCACTTGGAGAATTTCGCGTACAACTGGTTCTCCTTCAAAGTCGTCAACACTCTTCTCAAATGCTCTTCATGTTCTTTCTCAGTTTTAGAGTATACAAGGACGTCATCAATGAATACAATTACGAAAGCATCTAGGAACTCCTTGAATACTCTATTCATCAAGTCCATAAAAACTGCAGGGGCGTTAGTCAACCCAAAAGACATCACCGTGAATTCAAAATGTCCATATCGTGATCTAAATGCCGTCTTAGGGATGTCTCTTTCTCTGACCCTCAACTGATGGTACCCTGACCTCAGATCAATCTTTGAAAACACCGACGCTCCCTGTAACTGATCAAAGAGGTCGTCGATACGAGGAAGAGGGTACTTATTCTTAATCGTAACTTTGTTCAACTCCCTGTAATCAATGCATAATCGCATGGTTCCATCTTTCTTCTTTACAAACAAGACCGGTGCTCCCCAAGGAGATACGCTAGGTCGAATAAAACCTTTATCCAATAGGTCCTGCAGTTGCAATTTCAGCTCCTTCAATTCCGCTGGTGCCATTCTATAAGGAGCTTTAGAGATAGGAGCGGTTCCTGGTTCAAGCTCTATGGTGAAGTCTATTTCTCTCACGGGAGGCAACCCTGAAAGATCTTCAGGAAACACATCTAGAAATTCATTCACCACAGGCACAGACGATGCGTGAACCTCGGTGTGTCTCACTTCCACAACGCTAGCTAAGATACCCCATGATCCCTTAAAAACTAGCTTTCTCGCTTTAAGAGCAGATATCACTCTTGGATTAACTCCAGTTCTAGTCCCCTTAAACTTATAACTGGCCTGTTTTGGTGGCGTAAACACCACTTCTTTATGGAAACAATCAATATTAGCATGGTTCAAAGCCAGCCAATCCATGCCTAGAATAACATCGAACCCTTCCATCTCGAGGACTATTAAATTCACATCCAGCTCGTGGTCGGAAACTGTCATCTTACCATTCTTAATCCCCTCAGTAGCTAATAGACTCAACCCCATCGGAGTAGCAACAGACAAAGCAGAGGGTAATGGCTCAAGTTCTAACTCAGCTTGTCTCCCGAAAGACGCAGAAATAAAGGAATGTGTAGAACCTGAATCAAATAATACGAATGCAAGGTATCCCAAAACGGGAAGCGTACCTGTAACTGCAGCATCTGAGTTACCAGCCTCCCTGCCGGTACTAGCAAAAACTCTCCCTTGCTGAAGTGTGGGCCTATTAAGTCCTACTCCACCTGAACCCGAAGGCTGGCCTCTCCTGTCTGGGAGGGTAGGACAATTTTCAGCTCTGTGTCCCTCCTTTTTACATCGAAAACACAACCCAGACCGCATCAGGCACTGACCCCAATGAAACTTTCCACATTCATTACAACGAGGTTTCTCCCCAGTGTTATGTCCCGGCCTATTCACTTGCTGCCTCTGGCTAGAAGCAGCTTGTGACCTCATGGACGACTGTGAAGACTGTTGAGAACGCTGGGGATTCAAGTTCGCCTGACTCCATCTCCTCTTGTGACCAGAGGATGACTGACTCGGGTTTTGGACCATAGGAATCTCACTCTGTTGGCCTGCAACAATAAACTCTGCTGTCCTTACCGCAGCAGCATAGTCGTGAAGTGCTACAGCCTGCACCACACCTTTAACCTGAGGATCCAAACCCATTACAAAACGCTCTGTTTTCTTGGCCTCAGTATCTACCAGCTCGGGAGCAAAACGAGATAACCTTGTGAATTCCCTCTCATAGACATCCACTGGACGTCGATTCTGTTTAAGTTGTAGAAACTCTTCTTGTTTCTTATATCGTGCAGTCGCAGGATAATATTTATTCCAGAAAGCCTCTCTGAACATCGGCCACGTCACTACACCTCCTCCTGTACCTATGGTCCTCTGAGCAGATTCCCACCATAGGTACGCATCATCCCTCAGCATAAATGTGGCGCAAGAAACTTTATATTCATCCGGGCAACTCATCAGCTGAAAAATGTTCTCCATAGAGAACAACCATAACTCCGCCACTGTAGGATCCCCAGAGGATCCGTCAAACGCCCTTGGATCATACTTTCTAAAATCTTTCAAGTGACGGGCTTGTAATGAAGCTGGCGTAGAAACTTGACCCATCTGTGCTAACTGGGTCGTCACGGTTGCTTGTACTAAGTTCTGCATCGCCTCTAACATCAACGACGCAACCGTAGGATTTGCAGGCTCCATAACTGGATCAGGTTGACCCTGAGCAACAGGGGAATTTGCCCCAGAATTCACCTCCTGTTCCACTGGCATCTCAGGAGGTAAGTCATGTGTTCTACCAGCACCACGTCCTCTACCCCGTCCTCTGCCTCTCCTTCTAGGCGGCATACTTAACAAACAAACATAAACAAGTTAACCTCCACATCAAAAGGGATCACACTTTTCAACTTTTCTTAAACTTTCCTTAACTTAAAAATACATTTCACATATGAATCATTTCATAAAAATAACATGCTTTTCAACAAACGAATTAAAAGTTTACTTCAGAGGCGTACCTGCACGATGACTGGAAATCACTACTTAGTCATGGGATACCTGATGCTTACGAAGTAAGCTAGTCTACAGAACCTATAACCTAGTGCTCTGATACCAACTGTAACGACCCTATTGGCTCAACATGCTACCTAAGAGTCATTACTAAGTCACGTCGCTATATTACCAAAAATTTTGGCAACATAACGGCGTAACTACACGAAAACCAAAATTTCGACCCTGATAAGACATAGAAAAACACACTTCTAAGATTTCAAACAACCTCCTAGCATCCAACAAACTTCTCAATATGATGCTAGGGTTCAAACAGAAGAAACCAAATATACGTGCACGATTTACAAAGAAAGGTTAAAAGATTTTAAAACATTCTCCTAACATTTAAAAACTTAACATGAGTTCTATATACATCTAGAAATATAAAGGAAGCGGAATAACGATCAGTCGGCTCCTCATGACTCAAGTAGCTGATCTCCGGTCACGCGCTAGGGCCGATCTTAGCCTTACCTGGAAACATTTTAAAAAGGAAAAGGGTGAGTATTAACGAATAATACTCAGTAAGTCCATCATAGTTTTAAAATAAGAGTTTCAATCACATGCATCATGTCATTTTAAATCATAAAACCATCGTAAACCATCACTTTAGTAGGGGACCTAAAATTCCTTTTATAAACCATATACTTTTCCTCGCGGCTCTTGTGAACGATTAAATTCTCCCGAGGGCCTCTGAATAGTCCGAAGACATAGTTTTTCTGTCTAATAGAGTCCTCCCTACCTCTGAGAGTTAAGCTCGAAAGCTAACATATATCATGGAGTCCGAAGACTCAGCCCGAAGGCTACCATCGTGGAGTCCGAAGACTCAAGCCCGTCGGCTACAGTCGTGGGGGCACTCTCGAACCCCGGGAGCATATAGAGTCCGAAGACTCGGGTTCCCTCAAAACCCACATAAAACTTTTGGGAGAATTATCGTCACAGCCTATATAAATCTTTTCATGAACACAACACATGCATGAGGTCCCATTCGTTTTAGAACATAGTTATGAATGCATCAGTCATAGCAATCGCATTTCAAAGACATACATATAATACACTTTCTTTCTTAAATACTTAACATGAAAACATAAACTTTCAAAGAAATCATAGAGCTAGCTCAAGTTTTGAAAACTTCTTTCGTTGTGAGATCCCTTACCTTAAGTCTTTACTTATTACAATACCCTTTCTTCACTTAGTAATTAAGCTTCTTGAGTTTCCACTCCAAGTACGATCCTCGATCCTCGACAATTCACCTAAAAAGTGTTCTAAACGTGTTTTAAACTATCCGAATTACGCTAAAACACATTCTATCATTAATAACTCGACGAAACGGACCAAATGGCAATTTTTTTTTTTTTTTTTTTTTTACATAATAATAATAATAATAATAATAAAATCAAAATATCTTCTTTAAAAGACCAAAATGCCCTTTTTCCTTTTCCAAAAATTATCAAAATACCCTTAAAATAATTAAATTCATAATAAAACTTTACCAAAGAGTCTCGGGTGTTACAATAAGGTCCCCTTACTAACTCATAGTTACACTAAAAGATCAATTTAGTTGAAAGAAAATTTTAAAATGTTCAAATTAATACTTAATATATTAGATATATTAAATATATAAGAGAAAAATATATTTATTGTATTTGATACATTAAATATTAAAATAATTAAGGTATATTAGATACATTAAATAAAAGATATTTATAGAACTTGAATAAGATTCAAATAAATAAATATCGTAGGAGATTTGAATGGGATTCAAATAAATATAAGATATATTTTAGTATATTAGATATCAAAATATAATATTTTAATTATGGCAAAGATTTTCCCTTGGTCTCTATAAATAGGATCCTTGGGTTGAGCCATTAGACACAACACATATCTCCTCAATAGAGAATTAGAGAATTCTCTCTAGACCTCTTCCTCTCCAATCCCATGTGAATTTTCTTTCAAGAGGCTCCCACAAGCCTTGGTCCTGTGTTCGAGTCATAGCCATGAAGATTTTATGGAGGAGATAAAGATCCGCCATAAATATCTCCATATTTACTCCAAGTAAGTTTGCTTAACCTTAATTTTTAGTTTAATTTTAAATAAAATCAAAGACGATCCAATGCTGCCGCGGCGAAGTGAAACGTTCATTCATTCTATTGGTATCAGAGAGTACTTTGATTTTTATTTAGAATTAAAGTTGGTGGGTATTTTAAATTTTCATATACGTGATATGTGATGGTTTGCAAATTGATTCTAATGTTATTTGGGATTAGATTTAATTTCTTTTGAAAGATCAAATTGTAAAACCCTGGTGGGTTTAAGATTTTATATATTTTTTTTAAAAAGTTATTGCAATTATATGATAAACTTGGGATCCACCACAATGGAGGTTTTAATCCCTGGTGTTCCAACCAAGCACTCAAAAGTTGAAGGGTAGATTGAAGAACTTAGATAAATGAGATTAGCCTAATTTGTCTAAGTAAGAGAAAACCCCATTTCAAAATAGTAAGTGGGAGAAGGAAATGTGTCAACATATCCTACAATCTCCATTATTGGTTCACATCATGAGGTTCATGTGGGGCCTCGTGGCAGCTTTTGACCATCCCCCTACGAAAGGTGTTTGCATGGGTCAATATCAGGGTGAACTCCTAAGAAGGATAGGATTGTAGTTTTGTTTCCAATACCTAGCCTACCCTACGACGGCACTTGTTGGGATAAAACTACGATATCTAAAATGATGGGTCACACTTACAAAGCGCTCATTAAGGTTGTTAATGATGTCATTGACCAAACTAATGGTAACTAAATATTATAGGAATAAGAGTTATTCTAGTATAAAACTTGGTTGAGATTGTCTCAGTTTAGTGAAGGAATACTTGACCT
Organism: Trichosanthes truncata; assembly: GCA_033996785.1. Classification (NCBI taxonomy): domain Eukaryota; kingdom Viridiplantae; phylum Streptophyta; class Magnoliopsida; order Cucurbitales; family Cucurbitaceae; genus Trichosanthes; species Trichosanthes truncata. Next base: position 24,745,332 of record JAWPNB010000004.1, on the reverse strand, counting down.
ACCCTACGACGGCATTTGTTCTAACTCACTAAAGTACCATAGCATTAGAAATGATTTATAGGGTTCATTTTTCAAATTGTTTGATTTCTATGCTAAAATTGAATGGATAATTATTTGCATGATGCTAAATTATATATTTTATATATTTCAATATTATGTCAGTTTGTCTCATAGTTTTTAATTTTATTATTGATAAGTCAAAATTGAGAAATTTTATTACTTGGAAAAGTAACATTAACACAATAATGGTAGTGTAAAATTTTGAATTTGTCTATATTGAAAAATGTTCTCAAAACCTATTGCTAATGTTATTCGAATTGTTCGTGAAGCACATGATTAATGAATCAAAAGTAAACAAGATAGCTTGTACGTATTCTCCTAGTTGACATGTTAGATGTCAAGTTCGGAAGATAAAGAAAATGACAACAACATATGAGATGTTGAAGTCAACATAAGCTAAATTTAGAAAATTGTCTAAATGATCTCGAAGATTAAGTATTACACAAATCCAAGAAAACAAACCAAATGATTGAAGCTATATAAAAGGAAATAGTTCCTAAATTAGCTAAGACAGTCATAATGAGAGGAATTTTTGAAATATCTCTATGGGAAGGATAATGTAGATGAAAGAAAAAGTTGATTTACTAGATTTTTGGTGGAGAATAAACAACTCCACCTAGATAGTTGATACAAGATCCACTATCAAATTTTATTCTTTATTACATTTAATATGTAATTCTTGAAAAATTCTTAACATGTAGAATAATTTCTACAGACTGGCACCAAGAAGCCCATCTCAGTTAGTGTAGTGGGAGACATTAATATGTCATTAAGTAATAATTGTTAATTAATGTTGAATGTGGTGTTTTATTACCACAAGAGAAATTCAATTTCTCAACTTTATTACTAAAAGGTTCATATAGAATGAATTATTTTTATATTTCAAAATTGTTTGAAAATATATTCAGTTGAAAATAAGAACAATTTGTATATGTTAAAATGTTGACATATATCATACTACAAAATACTGAGATATTAAGGATTCTAGAATCCTGAATAGAAAGACAAATTGTTTTCTCCTAAAAGATACTTGACTTTGACAGTTAAGGCTGATAAACATCAACTTGAATAGAATGAAGACTTATAAGAGGTAATTCTCTAAAAGTTAGAGTTAATTACTTTACTTGTCTATAGATCTTGCCTTCCATGCAAAATAAGCATTGAACCTTTATGGGATAAGGCTACAAGGCCAAAAAATACTTTGAGCTTACACATTCTGACCCAAGTGGTCTGGTGAATGTAAAGGCCAAATAAAGTCATGAATATTTCATCACTCTAGTTGATTATCATTCAAGTATCTTTACGTAATACAAAATAAGTCTAAATTTTTTGAAAAGTTCAAGAAAATTAAGATTAAAGTTGAAAATTAATTAGGTGAATCTATCAAGATATTATGATCAGATCATAATAGAAAGTACAAGAACCTTACATACTAAGATTAATTGATAGAAAATGGGTTTTTATCCCAATTATCTTAATACGAAATACAATTGTGTGAAATTGTGTTGCAAGGGGAGAAACATGACTTTGTTAGACATGGTCACATCAAGCAATGAGTTACACACCATTACCAAACTCTAGTTAGGAGATGCAATAGAGATTGCATGGTAAATATGATTCCTTCCAAAAGTGTCTACAAGACAATTTTAAGATTATAGAAGCATAGTAAAGCTGGTTTACAACACTTCACCATTTGGGAATGTTAAGCTCACATGCTAAAACAAGTCTAAAAAGCTTGTATATGTTCAAAGATAAGCCTAAGTGTAGGCCACCCCTAAGGAGTACAAGATGGTCTTTTATCTAGTCCTAAAATGAATAAGATATTTGTATGGAAAATATCAATTTTATAAGAAATGTCAAATAAAAGACTACAAACCTTTAATAAGGTGAGATAGTGTTAATAAAATGGTTCCAAGTGAAGCCACTAAATAGTTAACAAAAGTTGTTAACAATTTAATTACATTTGAAAGTCAAATGGATCCTAGTCATAAATTGGATAAGCCTCATCATAGTGGGAGAGTTATGAGATGACTCAACCTTTACAAGGACTTAATTGAAACTCAAATTGTCATGTTAGAGGACAATATTGAAGGCTTATTGCCCTCAAAGTGAAACTAATGGCAAATGGTTAAACCTAATAGGAGAAAGTAGATTGCGAGTAAACTTTCTCACTTGTTGTCATACTGAAGTTTGTAAACATTATTTAATTCATTGTTGCATATGGGATATGAAAATGAATGTTAAGAATTCTTTTATGAAAAGAAATCTTAGATAATGTATCTACACAAATCAATCAAAGAGATTTGTTTTCAAAGATCAAAATAATAAAGGTTTGCAAAATAATAAAGGTTCATTTATGAAATGAATTTTACCATTAGATCTTTGAATATAATATCTGATAAAAGTATCAAAATCTATGACTTTGGACAAATATTAATGAAGCTTATATAGACAAGAAAATTATTAATTGCTTAGTGGATTTTTCTCATGTTTTATGTTGATGATATTTTTACCCATTATGAATGATGTAAGATGTCTAACATAAAAAGTTGATTAAGTAACCAATTCCAAATAAGTGATTTGGAATGACTCATTATATTTTACATGTTAAAAATGGAGATGTTAAGGATAAAATGTTAACTTGTCTCAAACATCTTATATTGACAAAATTGTTGTCAAATATTTAATATTTATGTCTAAGGAATAGTACCCTAAGACACCTCAAATGTTGAAAGTATATGATATGCATAAATGAGACTGAACATTTAATATACAATTGGTTAGCATATATTAGTTAAATGAATGGTATGACCATTGAATAGAAAATTAAAAACTTTCTCAAATCATCTATGGATAATGAGACATTTTTGTGTATGGACTTAAAGATTTTAACTTTACAAGATAGATTGGTTCTTACAAAGATTTAGGAAATCTATGCAAAAATAAATTTTAACCGAGGTGGTGGAGTATGGTATACAAGTTAAATTGTTTTGCTTGTGAAGCAACAAAAGGACTTGTATGCTCAAATAATTCCTTAAAGATCTGAAAGGTGTTTCATATATGATTTGCTTTATCCTTTTTATTATGATAATAGTGGTGCAAAGACTAATATTAAGGAAATTAGAAAACACCAACGTACAGGGAATCATATCGAGAGAGAGAAAGCATCATGGTAGTGACCAAGATGGCTTTTAATGGCAGTCGTTTGGATCTATATAAAAAGACTCTCCAAACTAAAGTATTTGAGAGTCACCTAGAATGTCTGAGATTACGAAACATATCTCATCTTTGCTAGGGTAAGTGAGAGAACATGTTGGGTATAGAGTATGCCCTATGATACATGTCCCGCCGGCTTTAGTGCAAGTAAGAGATTGTTGGGATTTATGCCCTAAAGCCTCATAATTAATGATTTATTTAATAATTATTAATAATTTTGATTATTTTATTTGCAATATAATATTATCCATTATATGAAAAATTCAAGGTTATTAGTGTAATCTTGAACAATATGTGGTTGACATACGGGAGGATCATGTTCAAGAAATAACCTAAAGGGTCATAGTATATGGATATGGTTGGGTGCCTTATCCTGGTAACACTATTGATACGGTCCACTTTGTAATAGTTACAAATGATTTGATCCAAATCGTTCAAGTGGAGACATGTGAGTGGGGGTATCTTATACAATGAGTTTGTGTACAACTGGACCACGAAATATTTAATCATCTTTTATAAATCCATTAATTGAGAAGATTAATATTTCATCAGGATGATCATATGCGACTCGATCTTAATCCTAAGTGAGTTATGAACTCCTGCCTGTGAGGGTTGTCCTTCAATTTACATGGGTGAGAATGACTTTTGTAGCTAATTCAATATGCCTACCATTTTGGAGACTTGACCAAATAGGGAGCTGGGAACATAATCTCACAAGATGGAATTCACTACTTCCCATATAGGATAAGTAGATGAGTAGTTTCCTTAAGTACTGATTTCGGGACTTGAACAATGGGGCCCCACCTTCTCACTGACCCGAGAGAGACTCAGTTTATAATTAGATTATAAACAGATTGTTCATTAGAGGATCAGTGGTACATAAGGTGCAAGATGTAATTATAGGGGTAAAACGGACTTTTGACCTAGTTGTAATTACGAACAACTCGTGAAGGATCGATTAGCATGTAATAATTATATCTATGGATACAACTTGTCCTATAGTGCATAAGAGTGCAACTCTAGGTCTAAAGTGGAGTGACATATAGTTAATGAATGAAAATTAATTAATTAAATAGTTTAATTAATTGATTTTGTATCATTGGAGCTTATAATTTGTAGGCCCATAAGGTCCCATTGCTAGCTCATAGTAACACTAAAAGATCAATTTAGTTGAAAGAAAAATTTGAAAAGTTCAAATTAATATTTAATATATTAGATATATTAAATATATAAGAGGAAAATATATTTGTTGTATTTGATACATTAAATATTAAAATAATTAATGTATATTAAATACATTAAATAAAAGATATTTATAGAATTTGAATAAGATTCAAATAAATAAATATCGTAGGAGATTTGAATGGGATTCAAATAAATATAAGATATATTTTAGTATATTAGATATCAAAATATAATATTTTAATTATGGCAAAGATTTTCCCTTGGTCTCTATAAATAGGACCCTTGGGTTGAGCCATTAGAAACAACACATATCTCCTCAATAGAGAATTAGATAATTCTCTTTAGACCTCTTCCTCTCCAATCCCATATGAATTTTCTTTCAAAAGGCTCCCACAAGCCTTGGTTTTGTGTTCCAGTCATAGCCAAAAATATTTTATGGAGGAGATAAAGATCCTTCAGAAATATCTCCATATTTACTCCAAGTTTGCTTAACCTTAATTTTTAGTTTAATTTTAAATAAAATCAAAGACAATCCAATGCTTCCGCTGCGGAGTGAAACACTCATTCATTCAGAGAAAACACTGATGAGGAAGTAGAGGATTCAATCTGATTCAACCCTGAGGAAATGTTCCCACCATGTGCTTGCATTTAACTAGGCGAAGAACATCTGGCAATTGTTGTCCAATTGCGCCAACATACTACCTCTTTCGAGCTCTGTACGATTGGAACAGAATGTTGCCAAGATGTGCCTGCAACCTACCCTATTCGCCACTTAACACCGTGAATCAAGTTCAACACCTATTTAGCACTTTTCTAAGTACCTTTAGAAGCCTAAGCAATTAAATGCATATTTCTACGGCTAATTGTTAACTTAGGTAAATAAAGAACACAACTCAAAAGATTCTAGAGGTTTTTGTCCTATGTATAGGAACAAAAAGTGAAGTTCTATTTCTCGACTCTTCACCTAGATTGCTTTTATTAAAATGCATGCCCGATCCAATTTTTTCAGTATTGAATCTCGCATAAACTATGCTAACTCAAGTAATCAGTCTAAGCTAACAATGAAACTTAAACTCAATAAAAGCAAATGGTGCTAAATGTTAAGCAAGTTGCTAAAATCACATGGTGGGGCTTATCTCCTTGTTAGGGTATCCACTTCATTGAATCCCCTCCAAGGAGTTTAGCTACTCATCGAAAAGAAAACTAAAGTGCAGAGCATAAAGAAGAAACGTGTATAAGAACGAACAAACATCATTGAAATAATGAACTTGAATACACTTTGAAGTATGAAAACAAAGAAAGAAATAATTGAATTAGAACAAAAGAAACCACAACATGAATTCAAAGGTAAAACAAAAGCTTACAACTCTGAAACTAAGAATAAAACAACAAGTACAACACTGGAAAACAAAAACGTATAGGACTAAGATGAAATACACTAACGACCCTATGCTTGTTCTTTCATTCTAACTTGTTCAACCTTTTTCAAGTAGAATAAGTCCTTACTCCTCCTTCTTTTGAAGTTAGAATCCAAATGGAGTGTGAACAGAACTTAAGGGAGACTCGAAATGGTGGCTAAAAATTGAAGAGAAAATAACATAAATTTGGGATAAAGTAGAAATCCAAACTCTAAGCTCCTTTGAAATGGAGATATGAGCCTCCTTTTATAAACTTCATGCCTAGGGTTTGCTATCGAGATCAATGTGAAAGGCCTTGGACGACCATATCCCTTGATTTGAGGAGATTTGGTTGATAATCTTCCATAAAATCTGTCAATTTCGCAAATCTAGGAGAATCTGGCGAAATGGTCCAATTGAGGGCGCATTTGTGGGTGAATTTCCATATGTTGTTGAATGATCTAAATGTTGGTGCATTCAGGTATCATTTTAGGGTCTTTTCTCTTAACTTGGAAATTGGCTTATGCCTTCAAATGCTGGGGCATTCAAGTCGCATTTTGCTTAAAGCAACACTTTTCATCTCCAATTGCTACCTGATTGCTAGGACATCTGGGCCATCTTTCAACGTCTGCACAAAAACAACAAAAATGAACACTTTCTTTACAAAAATGATTCTAGTTACACCTAATTACTTATTTTTACAAAATCAAGATGTCAAACACATGCAAAACTTATTTTTACTTAAACTTGCCCTAAATGACATTAAATATAACATCAAACACTCGTTTTCTAAGAAAATGCTTAGTTTTTGAAAGCTAAATAACACTCATAAATGAGTGTTATCACATTCATCCATATCTCCAGGGTATCGCAATGCGTTAAGAACATTGAAAGTGATTTGTTGGTCATTAACTCACATTGTCAACTTCCCTTTTTGGACATCTATAATCGTTCTCCCCGTGGCTAGGAAAGATCTCTCCAAGATGATTGGTACTTCCCTGTCTGCCTTGCAATCTAGGATGATAAAATCTATAGAAAAAAACAAATTTGTCCACCTTAACAAAGACATCTTCAATCTTTCCTATCAACCTAGCTATTGACCTAGTTATTGACTTGTCCGCCAATTGCAAAGTTACAATTGTGGGTCTAGATTTGTCAATTGCTAGCTACTTGAAGACTGACAGGGGCATTAGGTTGATACTGGACCCTAGATTGCATAAGGCTCTTCCAACATCTCATCCTCCTATGACAACTGAGATTGTAAAGATTTCTAGATCCTACAATTTTGTGGGCATCTTGCTCTTTAGAAGACCATTGCAATTCTCAGTGAGAGCTATAGTTTTAAATTCTCCTAGCCTTCTCTTCTTGGTCAAGATGTCTTTTAAGAACTTGACATAGTTTGGCATTTGCTCAAGAGCTTCCATCAACGGAATGTTGATGTGTAACTGTTTGAGAATGTCTAAGAACTTTTTGAACTGTGCTCCCTCGTTCTTCTCTTGAAATCTCTGAGGGAATGGTGGAGGAGGTCGACACTCTGATATAAATTTTATAATTTCTTCATTAGTGTCAACTTCTTCTCAGACTCAAGTTTCTTTGCGAGCGCATCGTTGGCAACATCACCTACATAATTTTCTTCTTTTGAAATCTTTATTTGTTCATTAGGGTCCTTTGCAGGCACAAAGATGGCCATATCTCTTGCAACTTTTTCATTCTAGTCCTTTGACTCTTCCTTGTGCTTGTCATCTAACTCTTTCCTTCTTGATTCATTGGATGTTCCTACAAAATCATGACCCTTAGGCATCTCGGGCTCATCATATTGAGTTCCACTCCTTATAGTGATTGCCTTACAATGCTCTTTTCCCTCTCACTGTGGATTTTTAGTGTTGTTCAACAATGCCCCTTGAAGCCTGTTCTTCATCTCACTTGCCAATTGTCTAACCTGTATTTCAAGATTACGCAACAAGGTAGCTTGGCTCTAAATGATAGCATCATTCTTAACTATGATGGCATCATTCTTAGCCATAAATTCCTTCATAAGGGTCTCTAAAGTAGGATTCTACATTGGCGATTATTATTGCATCTGCATCGCATTCTTCTGTGTATATGGTTGTTATGGTTGATTGTTGAAACTTAGAGGAAATCCCTGCTTCACATATTGATTTTCATTTGATGTACTCGCATTTTGTCCTCCTCAAGAGAAGTTAGGATGCTTCTTATAACTTAGGTTGTACATGTTGGAATAAGGATTTAATCGATTCTACCCTACATAACACATAGTGGAAGGATTGTAAGGACAATTGTCGAAAAAATGACCTTCGCTGCAATAAACAGAAGTAGGAGTTGAGATTTGATTCAAAGTAGCAATAGGGGTTTGATTCTCCATAGTAAAGTTCTTCAGAGTATTATTCATTGCTTGTGCGCTCAGTGCTGCCAATGCATTAACCTCATGGAGTCCTACAATATTTCTAGTATAATGTATGTCTTCTTCTCCCCATTGACTTTTGTTGGAGTCAATTGCAACTAGAATCTCGTTAGCCTCGTCCATGGTCATTTTCAATAGGGATCCATTTGATGAGGTATTGACCAAGGTTTTTGAAGCTGGGTCAACCCATTGTAAAAGCACTCAATCAAAAGGCACACTGGTAATCCATGTGTGGACACTTCCTCACTAGCTTTTTGAAACGTTCCCACACTATGTCCACGCCTTCATTAGGGCCCTATTTAAAAGTGATAATTTTTCCTCGAATTTGAGCATTCTTGGTTGGAGGAAAATATTTCAAAAGAAACTTTTCTGACAAGTCATCCCAAGATGGGATCAAATCCAATGGAAAAGAATCTAGTTATGCTTCTGCATTGCCCTATAAGGAAAAAGGAAATAGTTTCAACCTTAATGTTTCATTGGACACTCCATTCATCTTGAATGAGTTGCAGATCCTCAAGAATGGCTTGATGTGCATATGAGGATTCTCATTTGGTAGCCCTGCAAATTGCCCTATTGTCTGGAGCATTTGAAACATTATAGGCTTTAACTCAAAATGAGTTGCCTCAATTTTAGGTTCCACGATTCCCGAGCCGCATAATCTCTTATGATTCTATCTCGTTCATCTACAATAAAAATGGGATTTTGAGGGACTGTTGATTGTTGTTGCACATTATTAGGTTATGCTTCTATTTGTCACCCAACAGGAGGATCGACTCCCTGGTGGATCTATTAGAATTTCCTACAAAATAGAATCCTACAAAAAAAATTCTTCTAAACTCTCTTATGAGCCTAACTGTTAAGTAATTCTCAAGATTTAGATCTAACAACCTTTGTTTAGGAATAAGACCTTTAGATCTAAAACCCAAAAAACCCCAAAACGATATGCAATCAACCCAAGGGAAAGTTTATGAACGGATTACCTTGATGATCAAGATCAAGAGTAAAGAAAACTCGTTTCTAAACTCGTGATTCGAATCACTCCACAAGAGGCATGATCAATACCACTTGAATGACTCTAGCATGCAAGTTCTAAACACAAGAAATTGCAATATGAAAACTTAGCTCTCAACAAAGCTAAAAGAAACTTCAATTCTATTATCCAAGTTGTGATTTTACAAGCAATACAAATCCCTTTTTATAGGCAAGGAATGCTCTTTAACACTTCCCCAACTAACTCATTTAATAAGTTTCCCAACTACCTCATTAAATGAACCTCCCAACTACCTCATTAATGAGCTTCCCAACCTTATCATTAATACAAGGGTTAAATGATAAACCAAAAAAACAACTAAAATTACATGTTTGGACTTTGAACTTATGTTCCATGAATTTATGAGTTCCTTAAATGCAAGTTAGAATGCATTTAATGTGTCTCCATCTTGAAGCTCAACTTTGCACAACATGTAGGGAAATACTCCATCATCATCTAGAACCTCCTTTGTTGAGCTCACCATAGCTTGAATATAAGTGATTAAAGCTTGTTGTAGCTTTTTGGCTCTTGACCTTGTAATTGGACCTTCAGGCATGACAATAGATGTTCCTTGGTTCACATCACTAACTCTCATAGTTCTCTTCTTTTCTTCCTTTGCTCCTTATGGCACCGATGGAAAGTTTTCTCTATCTCTGGATCAAAGTCAAAAAGGCAAGGCTCTTTGCTCATACACCAGCCCTAACCTGTAAACAAGGGTCGGATTCTGGGACAGAGGCAAATTGTAGTTGTAAATCGATTGCAATCTTCAATGAAAAATCAAAAAATATGTTAAAATGTCGTTCCCCAGCGATTACTACCCATTTGCACCTGCATATGCCTCTTTCCAATTTTGTATGGTTCGAGAAAAATGCTACCTGAATGCACCCACAACCCATCCTAATTAACATTTAACACCATGAATCGAGTTCAATACCTATTCAGCCATTTTTTTAAGTGCTTTTAGGAGTTTAAGAAATTAAACACATATGTCTATGGCTAATTTTGAATGGAATAATCGAATTAAACCCACAGCAGAAGCGTTGGAATCGACTTTAAATTGTTTAGAATTAAACATAAACATACAAGGTTAAGAAAACTTATATTGAAAACTCCAACTCCATTGAGGTTGAACCTCCAATTCCATAAAGCCTACGTGCTATGACTCAACCCAAATGTCCTATTTATAGAGATCTAGGATAAATTTTTTCTATAATTAAATAATATATATTTTAATATTTAATATATTAAAATACATATATTTAATCTAAATCTTTTAAATTCTCATACGATATTTATTTCTTTATTTGAATCTTATTCAAATTTTATAAATATCTTTTCTTTAATGTATCTAATATACATTAATTATTTTAATATTTAATGTCTCAAATAAAATAAATATATTTTCCTCTTTTATATTTAATACATCTAATATATTAATTTGAACATTTCAAATTTTTCTTTCAACTAAATTGATATTTTAGTGTTATTATGAGCTAACAAGGGGACGTTATGGACCTACATATTATAAGCTCCAATGATACAAAAATAATTAATTAAACTCTTTAATTAATCAATTTTCATTCATTAACTTTAGGTCACTCCACTATAGACCTAGAGTTGCACTCTTATGGCACTATAGGAAAAGTTGTGTCCATGGATATAATCATTGCATGCAAGTCGATCCTTCACGAGTTGTTCGTAATTACAGTGGGTCAAAAGTTTGTTTTATCCTTGGAATTACATCTTCCACCTTAAGTATCATTGATCATCTAATGAATAATTTGTTTATGATCTAACATAAACTAAGTCCTTCTTGGGCCAGTGAGAGGGTGGCCCCATTATTCAAGTCTTGAAATCAATATTTAAGGGAACTACATATCTACTTATCCTATATGGGAATGAGTGAATTCTATATTGTAAGATTATGTTCCTAGCTCCCTATTTAGTGAAGTCCCTAAAATGGTAGGGTTATTGAATCGGCTACAAAAGTCACTCTCACCCATGCAAATCAAAGGACAAGTCTTCATAGGCATGAGTTCATAACTCACTCAGGATTAAGATCGAGTCGCATATGATCATCCTGATGAAATATTAATCTTCTCAATTAACAGATTGATGAAGAGAGATTAAATATTTCATGGTCCAGTCTTATACAAACTCATTGTATAAGATACCACCACTCACATGTCTCCACATGAACAATTTGAATCAAATCATTTGTAACTATTACAAAGTGGATCATATCAATATTGTTATTAGGATAAGGCACCCAACATTATCCATATACTATGATACTTTAGGTTATTTCTTGAACATGATCCTCTCGTATGTCAACCACATATTGTTCAAGATTACACTAATAACCTTTGATTTTTCATATAATGGATAATATTATATTGTAGATAAAATAATCAAAATTATTATTAATTATTAAATAAATAATTAATTACAAGACTTTAGGGCATAAATCCTAATAAATTTTAACTTAGGTAAATAAAGAATACAACTCTATTGACTCTAAAGGTTCTTGTCCTATGTCTAGGTACAAAAAACAAAGTTCTATTTCTAGACTTTTCTCTTAGATAGCTTTTATGAAAACACGTGCTCGATCCAATCTTTTCATTATTGAATCTCACACAGATTATGCTAACTCAAGTGATCAATTTAAGCTAACAATGAAACTTAAACTCAAAAAGAAAACGGTGCAAAGTATTGAGCAAGGTTGCTTGCACACAAGGTGAGACTTTCTTCCTTCTTAGGCTATCCACTTCGTTGAATCCCCTTAAAGGAGTTTAGCTCATCATGGCAAAGAAAATAAAAGTGCAAAAGTAAAGAGAAGAACCTGAAAGTAAAGAATAAAACTTCATTGAAAGAGATAAACTTGAATACACTTTGAAGTATAGAAACAACAAAACAACAACTTGTATTGAGGACAAAACTGAAATTACAACTAGAAACTTGAATTCAAATAAAAAAAATAAACTTACAACTCTTATGGAGAACAAAAGCAACAACTAATAAAATTTACGAAAACAGAAAATACAAACTTGAATGAAAAGCTAAGATCTCAAGTTTGTTCCTCCTTTCTAACTTGTTCGATTTTTTTCAAGGAGAACAAGTACTTATACCTCCTTCTTTCAAAGTTGATGTCCGAATGGAGCTTGAACAGAACTTGGAGGATACTCGGTGTGGCATCTGTAAAAAGAAAACAGTAAAGTGTTGGAGAGATGTAGAAATTCGAGTGCCCTTTAAAATGAAGCTTGAACCACCTTTTATACACCTCAAGGTCTAGGGTTTGCTGCTGAGATAAGTGTGAGAAGGTATGGTCAACAATATCCCTTGATTTTAGGAGATTTGATGGAGAATCTGTATGAAAAATTGTCAAATTTGCAAATCTAGGAGAATCTGTTGATAAGGTCCAAATGCAACTGCATACTGGGCGCATTTCACATATTTCTGCACTTTCTATCTTTACTCTCCAAATTCAGTCGCAATGCTGGTGCATTTCACATGGCTCTGTATTTAGCCAAATTTCTATTTTTTCTCTCCAAATGTTGTCGCAATGCTAGCGCATCTAGGGTCCTTTTTTACACTTCTACACAAAAACAATAGAACTTAGCAAATTCTTTATAAAAATGACTCTTTTTACACTTATTTACTTATTTTTACAAAATCATGCTCTCAGACACATGCTAAGCTTGTTTTTACTTAAATTCACTTTGAACGGCATAAAATATGACAAAAAACGCTTGTTTTCTAAACAATAAGTGTGGTTTTTAGAGCGAAATAACACTAATAAATGAGTGTTATAACAGCATCCATATATGGATGGAATCACTCTCTACCAGTGATATCGGTTGACAGTACCTATATTAAATGTCTTAAAAAAATGACTTTACCTCTATTAAAAAAACAAGCTCAATGACACATTGCTCACTGTTTGCAGTCTCAATGGCACCTCTCATAGTGTTTTTCGAATCTTTTAATGCTAATCATTTCACGCTAACAAGTTAGAGTTACTGATTTCATTTTAAATGAGGGTATATGTACCTATATTGATATGCTTTCAAGAAGGCACATCATGCCACATGGGAAAACCAAAAGAAGGAGATCTCCACTTCAACATTTGAAGTATCAATATTCATGAAGAGGGAGAACAAGTGGAGAAAGAAGCTTCAAGGAAACATGAAGTCACCAAATCTTAAAAGATTCAATTTAGGGGTTATTTAAGGTTTAGGGGTAATTTGGTTTGTTCATCTTGTAAAATATCCCTTCAACCTTACTTGTACCATGTTTGCAATATGTTGTTAAGCACTTTTAAGCCAAAAGTGGGGCTAAATGTGTTTAATTGGCTCATCCTCATACAACTTGTAACTAAACATTTTTCATGTTAGGCTACTTTTAGGGTTTATTTTATTTGCTTTTGCTTCCTTTAGTTTGCCAATCATATGAGGTTATTTAAAGCCTTCCTTTATAAATTTGAGAAGTTAGACATTTTGGTAAAATGAAACTGGGAAGAGTTTCTATCTTTACTCAAAATCGAGAGCATGTTGCATCCTAGCTTAGGTTTGCATGTTTCTTAGAACATGTTTGATTAATCATCAAATTTCTGGAGTGTTTCGACTTTGGATTGAGAACGAGTCTCCCTTTCCAAAGATTTAACTATCAAGGTTAGTCTTTTCTTCTTTCCCTTGAGTGTTTTTTTTGTGTGTGTACTAGATATTACCCTGTGTTTTAGGAGGGTCTTGATCTTATAAGGGTTGCCTAAGCCACTTGTGGTAGGATTGAGTGCATCATTTGGTATCAGAAGTGTCTTTGATTTCATATCACATATACTCACATTTAAACTTACCTTTATGTAGTTGTAAGTGTAATTACAAATATATATGCACACTGGAGGTTATCTAGGGCATCATTTTATTATTGTGTTCATTTGAGACTACCACTCTTGATCCCACAATCTACTTTCACAAGTCTCTATGCACGTTATAGTCGCTGATACAGACTAGCAATTAATTCGAGTTAATGTTATAGATTACAATTTAGTCTTGTTTGTTATTTTTGTTTTTGCCAGCTCCACCTCTCTCCTCCTTAATATGTTGCCTAGTTGAGTTAAAAGTGTAGATTACAATTTAGTCTTGTTTGTTATTTTTGTTTTTTCAACTCCACCTTTCTCTTCCTTAATATGGTTGCCTGTTTTATAGCCTTTCTCATAGTTGAGTTAAAAGTGTAGAACATACACCAAGGGTTTTTTCGTCTCAGCCCAATCTTAAAATTCTAAAAATAAAAAAACACACATTTAGCCATATTTTCAAAAGCTAAACAGTTTAGCCATTTTTAGAGTTTGACTATTTAAAATTAGTTATTTCTTTTGTTGGCCTAAAAAACATATTTCATTAAGTGAATAACTTCAGCCCATTTGATAACAATTTCATTTTTAGTTTTTTAGTTTTCTAAAACTATTATGCTTGTGTTTCTTGCAATTTCTTTGGTATATTTTTCACATTTTCTTAAAATTACATTTGAATTCTAAGCTAGATTTCAAAACAAAAACAAGTTTTTAAAACTAAGGCCCCATTTGTAACCATTTTGTTTTTTTTTTTGGTAAGCTTTTCACATTCCTTAAAATCACATTTAAATTTTAAGCAAAATTTCAAAACCAAAATCAAGTTTTCAAAAACTTTTTTTGTTTTGTTTTTAAATTTTGGTTTGGTTTTTTAAAACATTTTCAAAAAACAAGCAATAAGCAATAAAACTATAGGTGAAAGTAGTGTTTATAGATTTAAAAAAATAGAAAAACAAAAACAAAATAGTTATCAAACACAGTCTAAATTTTTTTGTTTTCAAAATTTCGCTTAGATTTTGAACACGTCTATAAAAACTAGAGAACAAAACAAAGAAATATGCATAAGTGAAAGTGGTACTATGAGTTTAATTTTTAAAAATAGAAAACCAAAAACAAAATTATTATCCAACAAGATTTCAATTTTTAGATATCTACTTTTTAAGATGTCTGACAAGTAAAATAACTCTTTACATGAGCAAAAGTTTATCACAAATCTAACCATTTTGTATCCAAAATTTTAATTAAAATTATTAACAAATCCAATCTTCTTTCACTTGTAATGGTTAATAACTTAACGTGTGAATAGGGTGATTAATAATATAACTTCTTAAGTACAAAAACATGATAAGGAAAGAAAAGGGAAGAGACATTATGAACCTAGTTTAAGGGCAAGTAGCCAATTGATAAGCTATTGCACCCATCTATTATGAAATTTCAAATGGCCCAATAAATTTTAGAGTTAAAATTTTTTTTTCTCCCAACCTCTAACACTTTTATTTGGGTGATAATATGTTAGATTACAGAATTAATTGGGTTTTATTTTAGTTACTATATTTTTATTTACTTTATTTTATGTCCCTTTAAGACCCAATGGCCTTATTCCACGTGTAGGGTTTCTTTTAGGTTGCCTTATACTCTTTGCGTCGTTTAGCTTTTACTGTGTGGTGCTTTTCTCCTTCAACAAATCAAATTCAAGTTTTCTCTCTTCAATCTCTCTGCTTTATGATCTTATATGGTATCAGAGCCTTGGTTTGTCGTCTTCTTCCTCACCAATGGAGTCCCAATCACAACCTATGTCTTTTGCTTCTAGAACGTCTTCAACGTTATCGTCGGTGACTATCTCTCATGGTTTAAATCCACCGGTATGCTCACAAATAACTCCCTCTATTTCGAGTCTCCCACCCCCACTGCCAGTTTTTTTGCCCACAGCACCTATCTTCTCAACTCCTAGGCCTCAATTCGGTATGTTCCCATCTTACCAACCGCAAACATTCTCCCCTGTTCATCAACAAGTTCCTATTCCTCACATGCTCCCAAATATTTCTCAATCTGTTTTCGTTAAGCTCACTGATTTGAACTATCTTTTATGGAAAAATCAGTTGCTTTATGATAGCATGCATAAGTGTGCTATTTATAGGCTTGATTTTACGCTAGTTTTGCTACGATCGTGTGTGCTTTCATGCGTTTTTATGTATATTTCTCCGAAACCGAGCATTTGAAGAAAAATCGGAGAATGGAGAGATATTTGGACAAATTTGAGAAACTTAAGGGTATATTTAAGGATTCAAGTGTTGTAGAACAACAAGGCATTTGGACCCTAGGGCATAGCGTTGCAACGCCATTTGAGAAGCTTTTCAACCTTGAAAAACCACAGACATAGCATTGCAATGCTATGTATAGCGTTGCAACGTTACTCAAACAAAATTTTTCCTTTTGTGTAAAATTCAAAGGGACAGCGTTGCAATGCTATCTCGATTCTATAAAAGGGAATTTTTCATTCGAACAATGGGAGTCGTTTTTTAGAGACCAAAACCTTAAATTGATTTATACACTGTCTAAGGGCTTAGAGGAGACCTTTGGAGAGCTAAGGAGGAGACTCAAAGCTCGAGATAGTGGACTTCAAGTCGGGGACGAGTGTTAGCACGCGACCTTAGTTTATTCTCTTTTCTCTTTACTTTTCTTTTGGTTTTTAGGAGTTTTGTTATGGACTATAATGTTGTTTATCTCTGTATTTAGACAAGAATGGTTATATGTTTTAGACTTTCGTTGATTTTGTTATTGCATGATTGTATATACATTTTTTTGTGCATCTCAATTTCATTGCTTAAACCTTTGGCCATGGTTTTGCGTGTTAGGCTAGATTTAGCTCGAGAGAGTAAATGTATCCTTAGAACAATAGATGCATAACTAGATTTAATTTATTGCACGAGAGTGAGTAAACTAATTCTAGAAGCCTTAAGAGAATTGCCTAATGCCATGTTTAGTAATAGAAATAGATTGAGAGGTTGAATTATTATTAGGCATGAGTTCAATTGAGCTCAAGAGAGGATATTGATCACTTAGTAATTCTTGGCTTAAGATTAATTCCATGAAATCAATTCTTTATCTACAAAGTTGTGCTTGATTTAATCAACCATTATATTTCTCAAAAATTGGACTCCAACCTTGTAAATAGTAGTTTAGATTTTATTTCTTTTGATCACTCCAAAGTTTGTTTCTCTAAATAAAATTAGGCATAATTAACTGTGGTACTTAATTACTCTAAGAACTCCAATTCCTATGATCAACCCTGGCCACTATTATTGCAAAATATTTAGAGGTTCGGTTTTTATAAATTTAATTTTGATAGGACCTTCGACAAGTCTTTTATCACTTAACCTTATTTATGCCCATAGCCTTGAAGGATTTATTAACTGTACCATACCTTCTCCTCCTCAATACCTAGATAACATCCATAACCAACCTAAGCCAGATTTTCTAGTTTGGGAAAGGTCTAACCGAACTGTTATGTCACTTTTATATTCTTCTTTGACAGAGGAGAAAATGGGCGAGATTGTGTCCTTTAATACAGCTGCTGATATTTGGGATTCTTTAAGTCGCGTTTACCAGTCCACCTCTTCTTCTCGTATCCTCAGCCCTTAATCTCAAATTAAAAGATGGAATTTCTATCACTCAATATTTGGCAAAGATCAAGGAAATTGCAGACAAACTCTCCTCCATTGGCCAACCAATCTCCCACAAGGATCATATTTCTTATATTTTAGAAGGTCTTAGTGCCGAATATATCCCATTTGTTACTTCTATACAGACCTGACTTGATCTTCTAGCTCTTAAAGACGAGTACACACTGCTCCTTAGTTATGAATATCGCTTGGAGAAGCAAAATTCAGTTGAACATCCAAGCAAACATGGCGCATTTGAACTTTCATCATCAGCTTGCTGGATGAAAGAAGAATATTCGACCACCTACTAATTTCTTGCGTCTTCCAAATTCGAGGGGTATTTTGGGAAATCCAATGCAATCTGCTTCCCCAAATTATTGGTCCACCAAGACTACATCATCAAATTGGTCCTCTGGTATGGTGCAATATCAAATATGTGGAAAGTTTGGTCATACTTCTTTATTTTGTCACCATAGGATGAATCCTTAATTCCAACCCAATACCAATTCCCAACCCACCCCTCAAGCCCTTCTTAGCCACACTACTAATCCCTCTAATGCTCCCACTGTCTCAACATATTCGACAGAACCATTCTCCAATATGTCCATGCCCACCCCGTCCTCAATTCCCGATGATGCTTGGTACATGGATTCCAGTGCCACCCACCATGTTTCCCCGACCTTAATTCTTTATCTCTTCCCATTCCATACACTGGACATGAGCAAGTGACTATTGACAATGGTAAGTCAATTCCTATTTCTCATGTTGGAAATGCATCTTTTATGTGTTCTGCATCGTATCCTATCACTTTGACTCATGTTTTGTAAAGTCCATCCATTTCTCATAAATTGAGTAGCATATCCAAATTATGTAAAGATAACAAAGCCTCCGTTGAATTTTATCCATCTTCTTTGTTGTGAAGGACCTAATTTCCAAGAAAGTTCTGCTCCAAGGTCGACTTGAGGATGGGTTGTATAAGCTCTCAATGATGCTTGCTTCAACCATGTACATCGCTCTGCCTTGCCTTCTGCTGCAGTTTTCCTTTCCAAGAAAAATACCTCCATATGGCACTATAGGTTAGGTCACCCAGCGTCACCAATTCTTAGACAAATTTTGACCTTTTGTAACATTGATTACTCGCTAATCAATGAGCCTTCCACATGTATATCTTGTCATAAAGCTAAAAGTCATAGGCTCCCCTTTTTGCATAGTAATATTATTTCTTGTTGTTCATTGATGACTTTACGCGTTTTACATGGCTTTATTTACTTAAAACCAAAGATCAAGTCTTTACCTTCTTTTTACGCCTTCAAGCTATGGTCCAAACTCAATTTAATTATACTATTAAGTCTCTGCAAACTTATTAGGGTGGGGAATTTTGCCATCTTTCCTCTTTTCTAGCCTCCCATCGAATTCTTCATCGCATCTCTTATCCTTATACTCCATAGTAAAATGGCAAGGTTGAGCATAAGAATCGACATGTGGTTGAGGTAGGTCTTTCGTTATTAGCTCATTCTTCCCTTCTACTCTCATTATGGCCTTTCACTTTTCAAACCACTGTATACTTAATTAATCGCTTACCTACGCCTATTTTGTCTAATCGCTCTCCATATTTCATCCTTTACCATTCTTCACTCGATTATAGTCTTTTACGAGTTTTTGGGTGCTCTTGTTTTCCTTTTCTTCGCCCCTATAACAATCACAAACTTGAATTTCGCTCAAAAGAATGCATTTTCCTTGGCTATAGCTCCAACCATAAGGGATACCTTTGTTTATACTATATATCTGGATGCATCAACATTTTTAGACAAGTAGTCTTTCATGACCATAGTTTTCCCAATTTTTCTTCACCAAACCTCTCAATTTCAAAACCACACTCTATGTCAGACCATTTTTCCTTCACTTCCATTCCTGTGACCCCATTGCCACCATCCATTGCTCCTCCTTTAAACCAATATGATACACACTTACCTTCCACTCCACTAATACCTCCATTATCAATGCCCCAGACCATCACCACCATCTCTCTACCCATCTCCAACTGCCATCACCACCTCTATCCCACCTCTAACCGCCACCACTACCTCTATCTTTTCTTCCATACCACCCACCCAAATCAATCTTTTTCCAACCCCTCCCTTTATCCCACCATCACCATCATCACTTACTTTACCTTCACCACCACCTTTACCAGCCTCGTTGCCATTAACTTGGTTTTTTATTTCATGCACTTCTACTTTCCCTCAACCAAATGTCCACATCCCTCCTACCATTTCTAACCTTCATCCTATGGTGACACGTCCAAGGCAAGGCATTTTTAAACCAAAGGTCTGGGTAGTGACTTCGGATATGACTTATGGTGAACCCACTGATCAAGGTACACACAAGTACACGCGATCGAAGTAATAATAAAATGGTATGTGAGTACCAAGGATTGAATCCCAAGGGAAGCGGGTATGGAAATTCTTTTTAAAGCTAATTAATTATTAAGAATACTCAAAATTGGAATTATTTAAGGCCCAAACTAAAGGAACGATACTTACGAAATTAAACTAACTAGGAAAGCAACTTAAAGAGTTGGAGATATCAAATTAAAGGAATGTTTAGGGGATCGAGCACAATTTAGGTTGGACTTATGGCAATTGAATCTGACAGTTAATTAAACAAGCTTAATTGCATAAACCTAGAGCAAAATGGGTCAAAATCTCCTGTTGGTCTCATTTGAACATGCTTAATTAATCACTTGCCTAAGTGTCCTTAGCACTAATTGATTAATTAGTAGGAATAACCACACTCATAATTAGCCTCACTCATCAATTGTTACTCCTACGTCACATTGGCAATTTAAGAGTGTTAATTGGATTAATTCAGTCCTAATTTTCTCTGTCGAGCTCAATTAAGACTAAGTTCAACTAATTATTGGCCAAATATAGAAGCATTAAGAACAATTTCAATTAAATGCAATTAAAAATCAATTATCACAATTAAACCATAAATTCAATCCTAAATGTGCTTTTAACCCCAAACAAGTAAATTTAGTCCAAAGGTAAGTGACAAGCCTTTCTAAATACCAATCGATACAGCGAGGTACCTTGGTGTTTTATAGGCCGTTCTGTATGCCCAAAGAGCATCGTCCAGCTTCCATGCCCAATCTTTTCTGTTTCTTTTCACTGTCATTTCCAATATCTGCTTAATCTCCTTGTTAGAAATTTCAGTCTGTCCATTAGTTTGGGGAAGATAATCCAAAGATATCTTATGCTTCACACCATACTTTTTCATCAGTGAATCAAATAATTTATTACAAAAATGAGATCCTTCATCACTAATAATATCCCGTGGTGTACCAAATCTAGTGAATATGTGCTTTTGTAGGAATTTTTATACAACATGTGCATCATTAGTCTTAGTTGCTACAGCCTCAACCCATTTAGACACGTAATCAACAACAACCAAAATATAAAGATAACCATTAGAGGACGGAAAAGGACCCATAAAATCTATACCCCATACATTAAATAACTCGACTTCAAGAATAGGAGTTAAGGGGATTTCATGACGACGAGAAATATTGTCTGTTCATTGACACCTATCACATGTTTTTACAAAAGTATAACAGTCTTTAAACAAACTAGGCCAAAAAAAACCAGACTGAAGTACCTTTGCAGCTATTCTTGAAGGACCGAAGTGTCCACCATATGGAGAAGAGTGACAGGCATGTAGAATTTTGGCCACTTCCTCCATAGGTACACACCTCCTAATGATCTGATCATAACATACCTTGAAAAGCAACGAGTCAGCCCACATATAAGACTTCGTGTCATGCAAGAATTTTTTCCTCTGTTGGGCACTCAAATTAGGTGGAAGATTCCCTAAAGCAAGATAATTCACAATATCCACATACCAGGGGAAAGAAGACTTAACTGCGTATAGTTGTTCGTCGAGAAAGTCTTCTTTTATAGGGAGGGTCTGTACCTCTAGCTCATGCTCCAATCGAGACAGATGATCTGCCACGACATTCTCACAACCCTTCCTATTTCTGATCTCATAATCAAATTCATGCAACAAAAACATCCACCTAATCAAGCGAGGTTTCGAATCTTTCTTTCTATAGAGATAATGAATAGCAGCATGATCTGTATGCACAATTACTTTCTAACCAAGTAAATAGGGCGTAAATTTATCAAAAGCGAACACAACATCAAGCATCTCTTTCTCAGTGGTAGTATAATTCTGTTGAGCACTATCCAGAGTTCTACTTGCATAATAAATAACCCTAAAAAACTTGTCTCTACGTTGTCTTAGGACTGCTCCTAATGCATAATCACTAGCATCACACATGATCTCAAATGGTTGACTCCAATCAAGTACGCTATCACAGGTGCATAAGTCAACTTATCCTTAAGACCATTAAATGCTAACATGCAATGCTCATTAAAAACAAAAGGAGCATCTTTCTCAAGTAAATTACACAGGGGTTAGTAATTTTAGAAAAACCTTCAATGAAACAACGATAAAACCCTGCGTGTCCTAGAAAGCTACGAACTCCCTTAACATTTACTGGAGGTGGCAATTGCTCAATTGCAGAAATCTTAACTCAATCTACCTTCAGTCCCTTTGCATATACCCTGTGGCCAAGAACTATACCTTCTTTTACCATAAAATAGTATTTCTCCCAGTTAAGAACAAGGTTAGTTTCCTGACACCTCTGCAGCACACGAGAAAGATTATGCAAACAGGAATCAAAAGAAGTACCAAAAATGCTAAAATCATCCATAAAAACCTCCATAATCTCCTCGACAAAATCTGCAAAGATAGCCATCATGCAGTGTTGGAAAGTGATAGGTGCATTACACAATCCAAATGGCATTCGCCTGAAGGCGTATGTTCCATAAAGACACGTGAATGTCATCTTCTCCTGGTCCTCAAGTGCTATCGCGATCTGATTATAACTTGAATAACCATCCAGAAAACAGTAATAAGGATAACCTACTAACCTGTCCAACATCTTGTCAATAAAAGGTAGGGAAAGTGATCTTTTCTAGTGGCTTTATTGAGCTTTCTATAGTCAATGCACACACGCCATCTATTCACTGTTCGAGTCGAGATATTTTCATTCTTTTCGTTCTTCACAACTATCATCCCTCCTTTTTTAGGCACAACTTGCATGTGGCTTACCCAAGAACTATCAGAAATAATAAAAATAATACTTACATTTAGCAATTTAATCACCTCGTTTTTTACCACTTCCTTCATGGTGGGGTTAAGTCTCCTTTGGTGTTCTACAGTAGGATTAAAGTCATCCTCCATCAAAATTTTATGCATAACAATCGACGAGCTAATGCCTTTAATATCACTAATAGACCATCCTAAAGCAGACTAATGTGCACGCAACACATTCAACAATTTTTCCTCTTCTACTTTACTCAACTCAGCAGCAATAATCACAAGAAAAGTAGAAGATTCACCCAAGAAAGCATAACGTAGGTGAGCAGGCAATTGCTTTAATTTAGGAGGAGGAGTGTTAACTTGCGCACAAACAGACTCAGAGATCATTTCCTCCTCCCTACTATGTCCTATGGTGCCTCTACAACATTATCACAAAAATAAGCATGCTCACAATCCATATTTTCAGACAACTCACCACACAAATCAGGCATGCCAACCTCAAACTTATCAGCATGAGTCACTAACTCAATGCATTTGTCCACAATTGTATCCAAAGCATCAATCATGTGGCAAGTACTAACCTCATTAGGGTGTTTTAATGCCTTAAACATGTTGAACACTTCCTTTTCGTCATTTATGCGTAGAGTCAGAGTTCCTATGTGAACCTCAATCAGAGTGCGTCCTGTAGCCAAAAATGGCCTCCCTAGGATGATTGGGACCTCTGCATCTTCCTCCATGTCAAGGATAACAAAATCTACATGGAAAATAAACTTATCAACTTTAACTAGAACATCCTCTAAAATACCTTTTGGGTACGTCAGAGAACGATTTGCCAACTAAAGCACTACACTTGTCGGTTTAAGCTCCCTTGCTCCAAGTTTCCTGAAAACACTAAGAGGCATTAAATTAATACTCGCCCCTAAATCACAGAGTTCCTTTTTTATGTGAACACTACCAATAATACAAGGGATAGTGAAACTCCCTAGGTCATTCATCTTCTGAAGTAGCCTCCTTCGAAAGATAGCACTGTACTCGGCATTCATATGCACTATTTCATCCTTTTCAAACTTCCTCTTGTTTGCTAGAATTTCCTTCATAAACTTCACATAATTGGGTACCTGTTCAAGTGCATCAACAAAAGGTATATTTATGTGAAGTTTCTTAAAATGCTCGAGAAATTTAGTAAACTCGTCATCTAACTTTTTCTTTCTAAATCTCTTAGGATACAAAAATTTCATTGGGAACAAAATGTATAGAATTAGATAACTTCCCTGAATTAAGCTCTTGAGGTGCTTCCTCTTCCCCAACTACCTCTTCATCGATATCTCGTTCCTTTCTTGTGCTTGGCACATCTTCCTTCTTACGATCAGGCTCCTTCAATTCTTTCCCACTTCTTAAGGATATGGCTATACATTCCATAAGTGGGTCAATAGGAATAACATGTAAGTCACTCTTACCTCCTTGTCCACTATCTAATAGTGCTTCCATTTGCTTAATTTTATCTCCCATATCTTGGATTACAGCACCTTGGGTTTCTACCTGAGCGCGCATCAACATCACCGTATCGTTCACCATATGATAATTGTTCATGGTCTCCTCTAAAAATCTCCCCATAATTCCTTCAAGTGCATTTCTTTTCTCTTGAGATTTTGGGTGATTCTTAACATCTTCAGGCTTAACCTTTTTAACATAATTGCTTCCACCACTTCTTTTTCTCACAACTGAAACATGCTCAGGACTAGGTTCCTCAGAGTCCTTCTTCAGTCATGTCCCTGTCAATTTACTCAATGCCTTTGTTAGTGTTTCAACTTGGAATTTAAGAGCACTAACCTTGTTGGCTTCACAAACTCCCTTATGTGATGTAAAATCCTCTAACGGCCATTAGTAGCTTGTGATAACCAACTCTTCTAAGAGGGCTCGAGCTTCCTTCACTGATTTAGCTAGAAAATTCCCTCCAGCTACAGTGTCAAGAGTAATTTTGTTAGTACTAAGCAACCCATTATAGAAAAGTTGTACCTGAAGCCAATTGGAAAATCCGTGTGGTGGGCACTTCTTCAACATATCCTTATAGCATTCCCATGCCTCGTAAAGCTGCTCCTCCTCTTTTTGCTTGAACATGCAAATATCTATTATGAGCTTTACTATTTTGGCAAGAGGGAAGAATTTTGTGAGAAATGCCTTTGTCAACTCACTCCAAGTTGAAATACCTCAAGGGGTTAAAGAATCGAACCAATCTCTCGCCCTATCCTGCAAAGAAAATAGAAACAAGCGTAAATTAACAGCATCAGAGCTAACACCATTAATTTTTACTATACCACTGATATCCAAAAAAGTGTGCAGGTGATAGTACAGATCCTCGGATGGATGCCCCCGGAATGCACTGTCTCGAACCATATGAATTAGACCAGCCTTTAGCTCAAAATTATCTGCAACGATGGGTGTGTACGCTATTCCAAAGTAGTCTACATGTAGCTCCAGCAGAAAATAATCTCAAATCGCCTTCTTTTTCTCATCCATGACTAACGAATTTAGATTACAAATGCTACGGAGCGTCCTGCAAAATTAAGAACAAGTAGAAAAACTCCAAGAACGCTAGTAAACACCTTAATGCTCCACAAAGAAGCCACAGATCATCCAACCAACATAAAACAAAAAATAGGGAAAACTAATTTAAAACAAGAATAAAAACTCCTAAAGTAAGATCAGACACTTTTAGTACAATATTAATTGAATTAACTGCCAATAACCCGACAACGGGGCCAAAAACGTGATCGGTGTACGTGCAAGAGCACGCAATTGAAGTAATATAAAGTAATATGTGAGTACCAAGTATCGAATCCCAAGGGAATTGGAAAAGGATAATCAATTAAATACCATTCTTAATTGCATCTAATTTTATTTAGCAAAACAAATCACCAGAAGAACATGTAATCCAAAAGACTAAAAACAAGCAATAAAGGGATAAATTGAAAGAGCATGAATTTAAGGGCTGAGTTTAGGACCTTAATCTCACCAATGGACCATTTATCGAGTTTAACGGGCATTTATTATTAATTAAAAATTTTAATTGAATCTAAGGGTAATGTATCATGAATCCTCTGTCGAGCTCTTCCAAATCTCGGGTGTAATTAATTAAATTACTTGTTCGTTTCAATAATTAATTCTCACCCAACATTAAATAACCCTATCATCAATCCTAATTGATGTTTTTATCACTGCGTGTCCAAACATCAATTATCATGCAATTTAAGCTCTAATTTATGTACTCTTTGTCAAGCAATAGCATAAATTAGCAGTTCATTAACTCCTTGCTTAGGGGATTTAAAGCATTAAGAACATTGCATGAAATTAACAACGAGTAATTAATCACAAATTCCCAATTAAGTTCAATTACATGGTCCAAAGGCTTAATTAAGCCCTAAACTCTACTATCTAGTCAAGGTACACCATACTTCGGTGCAAAACAACCAAATCCATCTCAAAACACTCAATCAAAGTAGAGAAATACAGGAAAAATAGAGAGATAAACCCGTTACGCATCAATCCACCGCTGCCACTACGATCTCCACGAACATCGGCATCAAATCTTCGAGATATCCGCTCCGAATTAGCCCCCAATCTCTTTACACCCTCTCCAATCTCCGATTAGGGTCTAAAACTCCCAAAAAATAATGAAGAATCAAAGTATTAGAAGCTGTAATCAGGACAACGTTGCAACGCTAGGTACAACGTTGCAATGTTGTCCAAGGTAGCGTGCAACGCCATTAGTAGTGTTGCAATGCTACAGACGGAACCTCATCTATTAGCATGTTTCTAGCATTGCAACACCATAGGGCAGCATTGCAACGCTATCTCTCAGGTTTGCACACCAAATTAAGGCGTTGCAACGCCATTTCAAGCGTTGCAACGCCGTCCTCTCGACCCCAACAGCTTGTGCAACAACTCTTTTTATCCTTAGCTCCTCCAAAATCTCTAAAATAGCTCCATCTTCACCATTTTACTCCAAATTCTTAATTCCGTTGTCACTTACTCGGATTCCTGAAATTAACAAATAATCCACATAAAGCTCACATTTAAAGCGTAAAACTAGCTAAAATAAGGCATTAATATAGGACTAATTTAGTGCTATCAACTATACCTTTTGGTTTAACTATCGAACGGTCTACAAGCTGGAGGGTAATATCAGCAGTCTGGATTTCCTATAAACTAAGTTTCCTAAACACAGAATAAAGCATGAGATTAATACTGGCACCCAAGTCGCATAATGCCTATCTATCATTAAGCTACCAATTTGACAAGGAATAGTAATACTCCCTGGGTCCTTTTGTTTCAGTGGCATCTTCTACTTAACAATCGATGTGCTCTTATCAGACAGGCTAAGCACAACATTCATCTCGAGTTTCCTTTTCTTCGAAAGCATCTCCTTCATAAACCTCCCATAATTAGGCATGTTGCCAAGCGCTTTTGCAAAAGGAATGTTAATGTGCAGTTTTCTAAACATGTTTAAAAATTCATAAAATTGCTCATCTAATTTAGAATCCTTATAACGCTCGAAAAAGGTAACTCCCTGTAATTAAATGTAGCACACTCTCCATGCCTACATTTTATTAAATGTAGCACACTCTCTTACAAGTCTTGGCATGTCTAGTTTGGAAATCAACAATGGAACATGAAATTGGTGCCTTACAATATAATAACACTTGGAGTTTAGTAGCCTCTCCAGTTGGTTGCAAACTTATTGGTTGTAAATGGGTTTTTTTGCTTAAAGCTCAAGTCTGTGGCTCTATTAACAGACACAAGGCTCTTCTTGTTGCGAAAGGGTTTAATCAAACTTATGGAGTTGATTTTCTTGACACCTTCAGTCCAGTTGTTAAGCCCGCTATGATGCGTATTATCCTTACATTTTCCATTTCTTTTAAATGGAAAATCCGACAGCTCGACGTCAACAATGCCTTTTTGAATAGTGACCTTGAGGAATAGGTCTTTATGGAGCAACCACCTGATTTCGTTGACCAGGTACATTCAAACTTTGTTTTTCGATTAAACAATGCTATTTATGGGCTTAAACAAAATCTAAGAGCATGGTTTCTAAAACTCAGTTTGTGTCTATTGGATTGTGGTTCCAAAGTATCTAAATCTGACTCTTTTATGTTTTACTTCAGCAATTCTTCAACTGTGTTGATTGTTTTGATTTATGTTGACGATATTATAGTCACTAGTAATGACGCCACCTTGCTGGATTCTCTGATTGGTAGTCTAAATAGTTATTTTCTTCTAAAAGATCTTGGCTCGCTATCCTTTTTCCTTGGTATTCATGTTTCCTCTGTTCATGGTGGCTTACACTTATCTCAACAAAAATATATTATTGACCTTCTCTTAAGGGCTGACATGTTTGATAGCAAGTAGATTGCCACTCCAATGGCCTCTGGTACCACATTATCAACTCATGACGGTGAACTTTTGGACAATCCAACTGAGTATCGAAGCATTGTTGGTGCTTTGCAATATTGTACTATTCCTCGCCCGGATCTTTCTTTTCCAGTCAATAAAGTTTGTCAATTTCTTCATTCTCCTATGACCACTCATTGGTTTGCAGTCAAGCGTATTTTACGCCATTTGAAAGGCACGATTAATCAAGGCCTATTGCTACACCTTCATCACTTACTATTACTTGCTTTACTTATGCGAATTGGGCAACTTGTCCAGATGATCGTCGAAGCACTAGTGGATATTGCACATTTATAGGTAACAATCTTATTTCTTGGTCATCTTCCAAACAAAAAACCTTTTATCGATCAACTTTTGAGTCTGAATATCGTGGGTTGGCAAATGTTGTTGCTGACATTATTTAGGTTGTTTCTATATTATCTGAGCTTGGTGTTAGCGCTCATTTATGAGTGCTATTGAACCCTAAAAACTAAGTTATTTGCTTAGAAAGACAGTGTTTAAAGTTATATTTCATGTCATTTAGGGAAAATTTAAGTAAAACAAGCTTTGCATATGTTTGAAGTCTTTATTTTGTACAAATAAGTTTTAAGGTGTAATTAAAGTCATTTTTTTGTAAAGAAAAGTGTTAATTTTGGTTGTTTTTGTGAAGAGGTTGAAAAAGGATCCAAAAGTGCCCACATTCAAGCCACAATTGAAGCAAATAAGAGAACATCCATCAGATATGCGACCTAATGTGTCAGCATTTAAAGGCAAAAGGCAGTTTTCAAGTAAAGATGAAAAGAACCCAAAATGCGCCCAGAAATGCTGCCACATTTAGTCCATTTCGACAACAATGAAAATGCGCCCACATCTGGACCTTTTCGACAGATTCTCCAAGATTCGTGGAATTTGAAAATCTTATAAAATATTCTCAATCAAATCTCCTGAAATCAAGGGATATGATCGACCAAGCTTCTCCACACTGATCTCAACAGCAAACCCAAGGTGTGAAGTCTATAAAAGGTGCTCAATCCTCCATTTGAAAGAGAGCTCGAAGTTAGAAATTCTCTTCATCCCAAAATTCTGTAGTTTTTATTTCTAAGTTTTAGCCGCCACTCCGAGTCTCCCCTAAGCTCTGTTCATATTCCATTCGGACTCCAACTTCGAAAGAAAGAGAAGTAAGTACTTGATTCTCCTTGAAAAAGGTTGAACAAGTTAGAAAGGAAGAACATCTTAGGGTTCTTTTTGTTCTTAGGTTTTCCATTCAAGTTCTGTAAGGTTTTAGGAGTTGTACTTAGTGTTCTATCCTTATTTTCAGTTTTTGTTTTCTTTCAATTAAGTTCTTTTTCAATTCCATTTAGTTTTTTTCTTGGATTCATACTTCAATGTGTATTCAAGTTTATTTATTTCAATGAATTGTGTTCTTTCTTCTATTTGTTATATTTTTACTTTCTGCACTTTATTTATTTCTTCGATGAGTAGCTAAACTCCTTGGAGGGGATTCAATCATGTGGATACCCTAAAAAGGACATAAGCAACCACCATGTGTTTCTAGTAGATTTGCCCAACATTTAGATAAGTTTACTTTTAGTGAGTTTAAGTTTCATTGTTAGCTTAAACTGGTCATTTGAGTTAGCATAGTTTGTGAAGATTTCAATACGGAAAGGGTTGAAGTCAACACGTGTTTTCCTAAAAGTAAACTAGGAAAAGAGTCTAGACATAGAATTTTGCTTTTTGTACCTAGGCATAGGATAAAAACCTTTAAAATCTTGAAGTTGTGTTTTACATCATTTAAGAGAATTTAGCCATAGACATTTGAGTTTTAAATTGCTTAGTCTCCTAAAGGTTCTTGGACAAGGAGACGAATAGGTGTTGAATTTGATTTACTTAGCTAAGAATCGAAAAAGGTAAGTTGCGGGTACATTTTAGCAGCATTCTGCTTGAACCGTACAGAACTCGATAGAGTCAGTATGCGAGCACAAGAGGCAAGATCTCTGAAGTAGCCGAACTTAGTTGAGAAATTTGTGGGTGCATGGTGGGCACATTTCCTAGTGTTGAACCAGATTTGAATCCCCTGCTTTCTCATCATTGTTTTCTTGCCTTTTTCAGTTATAGTTGTTTTTACTTGTTTTCACAAAATCCCCAAAATGTCTTTGTTTTCTTGGTTACCTTCAGTTGCAACTTATAAGCAATTGTGTTGTTAATTGGAGAGTTTTTGTTAACCATTCCCTTAGGTTCAATACTTTGAATACTCCATATATTACTTGTTTATGACAGCGTGCACTTGCGCTTTCTTTTGGCATTCTCATAGCAGCCACCCACCAAGTTTTTTGCATCGTTGCTGGGGAGCGGGTTTTTAAACAAATAATTTTTTAGTTTTACAATAGAATTGCGATCAATTTGCAACTATATTTGGACTTTGTCTCGAGGACCCGATTCTATTTTGCATGTTTGCAGGTTAGAGTTGGTGCATGTGCAAAGGGCCTTGCCCTTGTGATTTTGATCCTGAGATAGAGCAAACTTTTCATCGGCGTCGTATAGAGAAAAGGAGGAAAATAAGAGATCTACAAGAGTTTAGCACACAGGAGAATCCAAAAGGACTTGTTTTGCAAGAATTTTCTATTTTGCAAGAACTTTTAATAAATCCACTTAGAGTCAGTCCCCTAGATGAGCAGCAAAGAAGAGCATAACCTAATGATGTGCCACAACAACAACCACAATAGCAAGTAATGTAGCAAAATCCCATTTTTATTGTAGATGAACGAGACAGAGCCATAAGGGATTATGCGGCAGCAACTTTCCATAATCTTAATGCATGAATCATGGAACCAACATTGAGGCAGCTCATTTTTAGTTGAAGCCAATAATGTTTCAGATGCTCTAGACTATAGGACAATTTGCAAGATTACCAAACGAGGATCCTCACAAGCACATGTAGCAATTCTTGAGGATATGCAACTCGTTCAAGCTGAATGGAGTATCAAGCCAGACATTGAGGTTGAAGCTTTTTCCTTTTTCCTTGTAGGATAATGCAGAAGCATGGCTAGATTCTCTCCCACTGGACTCGATCACTTCTTGGGATGACTTGTCGGAAAAGTTTCTTTTGAAATATTTCCCTCCAACCAAGAATGCTCATTTTCGAGGGAAAATTATCACTTTTAAATAGGGTTCGAACGAAGTCGTGGATACAACATGGGAATGCTTCAAGAAGGTAGTTAGGAGATGTCCACATCACGGCTGACCAACTTGCCTTTTGATCAAGCATTTTTACAACGAATTGACCCAGGCCTCTAAGACCTTGGTTAATGCGTTAGCAAATGGATCCCTGTTGAGAAAGACAGTCGATGAAGCTAATGAGATTCTAGATGCAATCGTCTCCAACAACAATCAATGGGGAGATGAAGACACACATTCTACTGAAAATATTGCAGGTGTATACGAGGTTGATGCAATAGCAGCACTGAGCACGTAGATCTCAGCAATGAACAACACTCTGAAGAATTTCACTATGGGGAACCAAGCCCTTGTTGCTGCTTTGAATCAAATCTCAACACCTACTTGTGTTTATTGCAGTGAAGGCCATCTATATGACAATTGTCCTTACAATCCTACCTCTATGTGTTTTATAGGGAAGAACAGGCCAAATACGTACAACCCAGGTTGGAGACAACATCTTAACTTCTCTTGGGGGGGATAAAATGCGAGCACATCAAATCAGTACATGAAGCAAGGATTTTCACTGATAGCATGCAATTATGCTATCTTATTTCTTATTATTTTAGCTAGTTTTACTATGATTTTGTGTGCTTTGACGTCGTATAAATTGCAGAAACCTAGCTAAAAGAGAAAAGTCGAAGTGTTTGGTGGTATTTTGGTCATTTTGGAGCTATTTCGAATCATTTTGGAAAGCTAAGTAGAGTGGAGATGAAGAATTAAGCATTTGGACCCGAGAGCTAGCGTTGCAACGCTGCCCTGTGGCGTTGCAACCCTACCCCTGTGCACATGCCAAAACGACGGCATTTTAGACAGCGTTGCAACGTTGTCGTGACTGCAACCTATTTATTCATCGCTTTGTTTCTAAATTAGGGGAGGCCATTTAGGGTTTTAGGCCCCCAATTTCGATTCCTACCCTCTTGGTACTTGTAGATAAGGATTGGAGGTGTTCAGGAGCAAAGTTTGAGGCTCGAGAGCACGAATTTCAAGGAAAAAGTCGGGATTTTGACATCGATGATCTTATCTCTATTTTTCTTCCCTCTTTTTATGTATTTACTTGTTAATCAAAGGATTTTGTGCTGTTATTTGAATATGTTGGGCTAAATTTGTATTTAGGGAGTTAGAGCACGATTAGGTTTGGTTTTATGTTGTAATCGACACTTTAGCCATTTAATTCACGTGTTATATTTCATTTAGTTGGGTTATGCTTAATGCTTCATATTAACTGACCATTAATATATTGAATTAGTCCTAAATTGAGCTTGACAGAAGATGTTTAAGTTAGACTTAGTCCAATTAACACCCCTAGATTGCCAAAGTGACATAGGAACAACAATCGAAGGGTGAGGCTTAACATGAGCGGGCTTAATCTTAATTAGCTAATCAATTAACGATAAGGACACTTAGGTAAGCGATTAGTTAAGCGTGTTCGAATGAGACCAACAAGAGATTTCTACCAGTTTAGCTAGGTTTATGAAATTGGTAAGGTGTAATTAAACAGCAGGTTAAGATTCTCATAAAATCAACCTAAGAGTACCTGATTTTCCTAAATTTCCTTAATTGGTACCTCCTCTCATTTATCTTGCTTTTTAGGATTAGATGTTTATTTTCTCTGTTTCCTCTTACTTTGTGTTCTCTAAATAAAGTAAAGTGAGATTACGTGCGGTACTTAATTGAATTAAAAACCAATCCCAGTGGATACGATCTCGGTAGGAATACCGTTTTATTATTACTTCGATCGTGTGCGTTTGCGTGTACACCGATCATCCACCAAGTTTCAATAATCAAACACATCAGCCATACACACAGAATAATGCTACACAAATGCAACCACAATCATCATCTCAAAACTTTTCGTTAGAGACCCTTATGAAGGAGTTCATGGCTAAGAATGCTGTCATCATTCAAAGTCAAGCTGCTTCATTGCGAAAGTTATTGAGCAATGGGAGTGAAACTGGAGATTTTGGCAATACCATGGCTAGTATGGATCTAATGGAACTTAAATTGAGAAGCCAAGTAAAGAAAATAAGCAAAATGGACCAAGAAACCTGAGGGCATGGCGTTGAGATGCTATCAGTAGCGTTAAGACGCTACAATTGTAGTCAAATAAGCCATCGAATCTGCACAAACAACGTTGAGACGCTACAACCTAGAGTCTCAACGTTACCTTTCCTATTTCAAAAACACGCATGTTGGAAGGACAGTGTCTCGACGCTGCAACCTAGTGTCTCGACGCTGTTACGATTTCTATAAAAAAGATCCTCAATTGTTGCTGAAAAGGGGAGCCATTTTGGAGAAACCTAGACCCTAAAACTCGATTTCTACACTGTTTGGGAGGCACGAAATATTCTTGGGAGTGGAGGACGAGAGTTTGAAGCTCAAGATCGTGATGTGTATAGAGAACAAGGATCGACACGTGATTAGAGTTTTTCTTTCCCCTTTTTGTTGTAGTACTTCTTATGGATTTTGTATTAAGTCTAGATTTTAGTTTTGTGGTAATGAGTGGCTAGACTTTTATCTAGGGGGTTGATGTAGCCATTAAACTCGATGTTTTAGTTTAAGCTTTTGATTTGATTTTACATCACACTGTTGTAATGTTTTATGTTCTTAATGCTAGTATTCTTTCTGCCAAAGTTTACTTGTTTTATTGGCTTTGATTGTTGCATGTAAAAGAATCAATTAGGGCTAGACCAATTAATTGCATATCTAACTGTAAATCCTTGTATGAGAATGGAGGGTTCTTTTAGAAGCATCATAGGAAGTAGCTTAATTTCATGTTACTTTATTAAAGTTTAGACAGACATGTTAGACTTATAAAATTGCACAAGTTCCAATTGAGCTTGAGAAAGTCTTTTGGCCTTTTAAACTTCCTACTCGGTGTTTTGTATGATCAATCTTGAGTTAATTAACTAAAACATCATTTTAGTTGGTGAAGTCAATTCTCTAGGTTTTCTCTCCTTGCAGTTCAACCCTTTTTAATTATTTTGTTTGTCATTATTCTCTAAAATTATTATTATCTAAATAAAATTGGGTGTCAGTAAATATAATAGTCATTTGATCTAGAAAAATCATTCCTATGGATGATACTTGCACTTAACCAATATACTAAAACTTGACACCGTACACTTGCGGCTTTGGATGGTCACAAAATTACGCAACACTCTCTGAGAGCGACTTGCAAGATATCTCATAGAGTGAGATGCCTAAATCCTCCAAGAAGGGGATTGAGAAGAAGAGTAGGCCTCAAACTACTCCTAGGTCGAGGACTCGTCACACCACTGCAGAGAGTCCTGTGGCTGAATGCTCTACCCCATTCGACCTCAATAAACGAAAAACCATCATGGGGGACAGAGCGCTCATGTGCGAGAAGGGCTTCACACATAAGACAGGCTCCATCCCAGAATTCATCATAGATATTATTCGCAAGTTAGGATGGGAGCAGTTTTGTGAGCAGCCAAAGAAAGCGGTTGTGCAATTGGTTCAGGGGTTTTATGCCCACCTGGAGGATGAAACAAGGAACAAGCTTGAAATCAGAGGGAGGACAGTGCAGTACTCCGCACTAGATATCAACCAAATATACATGTTACCCTCCTTGAGGAACCCTGCAGGTAATGATGCCATTGACAATCCAATTGAGGAGCAGCTGCATGAGGCCCTAGAGTTCGTTGCACAAGATGGCACTGAATGGAGAGTTTCGGAGACTGGAGTGAGGATTTGGTGCCTTCAGACATCAAAATGAAGCTATACATCTAGCTTCATTTCATGAAAAACATGATCCTACCTACAACACATGACTCCACCATATCTCATAAGAGGGTCATGTTCTTGTACTGTATCTACAAAGGCCTTGAGCTAAACATAGGTCGGATCTTGAGGGAAGAGATAATGGCTACACGAGAAGAAACGTGGGATGTCTTTTCTTTCCCACCCTAATTACTAAACTTTGCAAGAGGGTGGGGTTAGAATTAGAAGAGGGAGAAGAGGTAAATAGATGCAAGGCCACTATGGATTTAATGGTCATCAACAAGTTGAAGGCCTTGCACATTCAAAAGCTGACTTCTCCAAAGAAGCAGCCAGTCACTCCTTCGGCCCCACAAAATGCGGCCACATATCAACCTCCACTAGCCACTCCAGGGTCATTTGAGCCACCACACACAGACATCCGGCTCAAATAGATCGACTTCAAGAGCATAGCAGGGCTTATTGGTCCTATGCACAAGAGAGGGATGAGGCCATTCGAAAAGACCACACAGAGCTAACCAAGGGCAAGGCCCCTGCACTTTCTGACTTCCCTTCCATTCTCCTAGATTATGTGGACCAACAGATAGATTATTCATCCTCTACCTCTTAAGGGAGTATTGTTTCTTTATTCTATCTTTATTGGTTTCACACTTAGTTTACTTGCTTTCATAGGATAGATTTGATGCTTTCTAGTATAGGTTGAATTGTTTTTGTTTGTTTGCTTTTGTTAAAAACACTTTCTGCTTAAATGATTTTCCTTACACCTTGCACATGCATCAATAAAAATCAAATTTCAAAAACAAGTTTTCAATTTGCTTTCTTTGGTTGTGGAGTTAAAAAGTCTTTTATGATGATACTTAGAGCTCTCTCAACTTCCACATACTTTATGCAAACTTGGGTTTAAGTTTCATGCACCTTATCAATTACTTTTCTTCATAAACCATTCAAATCTAAATTCTCCTTGTGTTTAGACTACTTAGTGTGCTTAAGAGAGTTTAGTTCGATGCTTAGCAAATTTAGTCACAACAAAATTTGTACCCCAACCCTTCTTATGCCTTATGTTTTTAGTCAATAGGGACATCAACTCATTTAAGCTTGGGGGATGAGTTGTATTGTAGTTTTAAGTTGTAATGTCAGAATGTTGATGTATCATGTACTACACTACTGCTAGGGACTCATTACAAAAAAAAAAGGAGATATTCCTCCTTCCAGAGTTAACTGAGTAACAAGGGGAGGTCATGACACCCATAAATTCCTTTGCATGAAAGGTTGACTTAGGAAGTGAGTATATGAAAACAGTCTTAGCAGTGACTTGTGCTCGTGGTCAGCTACTTTCACCACAAAATGTTAGTAAGTTGGAGCAAAGGTACAATATGACAGAAAGACCCTCCTTAGAAAAAGTGAGAAAAAGAAAATAAAGGAAAAGAGCTTAACAGTAGCATTGAATAAGTTTGGGGGAAGTTATAGTCTTTTGTGCTTAGCAAGAATTAGACTTAGCATGCTAGACAAAGAAATCACCCTAGACTTTATGATTAAGCCTTAGGTGGGATAAACAAGGTAGGCAGATTTGCATGCAAATGGTTTGTCTTGAAGGGGAAAAAGTAAGGTCTCATGGGCTGAAACTTCGAGGTTGTGTAAGTACTAAGAGTTGAGATCTCTCCTGAAAGGCACAATTTTTTCAAAACTTTCTTAGAATGCATGTTGTTACTTGTTTGCTTGTTTGTTTTTTGCTTAAAATTGCTTGAAGACAAGCAATAAGCTAAGTTTGGGGGTGTGATAATGCTCATTTATGAGTGTTGTTAAGCCCTAAAAACTAAGCTATTTTCTTAGAAAGTGAGTGTTTAAAGTTATATTTCATGTCATTTAGGACAAATTTAAGTAAAAACAAGCTTTGCATATGTTTGAAGTTTTGATTTTTTGGTGTAATTAGAGTCATTTTTGTAAAGAAGAGTATTAATTTTGGTCGTTTTTGTGAAGAGGTTGAAAAAGGATCCAAATGCGCCTACATTTAAGCAGCAATTGAAGCAAATAAGAAAACATCCATCAAACATGAACCTAAATGCGCCAACATTTGAAGGAAGAAGGCAGTTTTCAAGGAAAGCAGAAAAGAAGCCAAAATGAACCTAGAAATGCGGCTGCATTTAGGCCATTTCGACAACAATGCAAATGCGCCCACAAATTCACCCACATTTGGACCCTTTCGACATATTCTCCAAGATTCACAGGATTTGAAGATCTTATCAAATATTCTCAATCAAATCTCCTCAAATCAAGGGATATGATCGACCAAGCTTCTCCACACTAATCTCAGCAGCAAACCCTAGACGAGAAGTCTATAAAAGGCGGCTCAATTCTCCATTTAAAAGAAAGCTCGGAGTTAAAAATTATCCTCATCCCAAAATTCTGTCATTTTTATTTCTAAGTTTTAACCGCCACTCCGAGTCTCCCATAAGATCTATTCATATTCCATTCGAACTCCAACTTCGAAAGAGGGAGGAGTAAGTACTTGATTCTCCTTGAAAAAGATTGAACAAGTTAGAAAGGAATAACATCTTAGGGTTCTTTTTGTTCTTAGGTTTTCCATTCAAATTCTGTACGTTTATAGGAGTTGTACTTGTTGTTTTATCCTTATTTTCAGTTTTTGTTTTCTTTCAATTTGAGTTATATAAGTTCTTTTTCAATTCCATTTAGTTTTGTCTTG
This sequence comes from Trichosanthes truncata, assembly GCA_033996785.1. NCBI lineage: Eukaryota > Viridiplantae > Streptophyta > Magnoliopsida > Cucurbitales > Cucurbitaceae > Trichosanthes > Trichosanthes truncata. The sequence continues at coordinate 24,707,266 of JAWPNB010000004.1, read as the reverse complement.
GATTAATACTTCAAAGTGTAATTAAGTTTATTTATTTCAATGAATTGTGTTCTTTCTTCTATTTGTTATCTTTTTATTTTCTGCACTTTATTTATTTCTCTGATGAGTATCTAAACTCCTTGGAGGGGATTCAATCATGTGGATACCCTAAAAAGGAGATAAGCAATCACCATGTGTTTCTTGTAGATTTGCTCAACATTTAGATAAGTTTACTTTTAGTGAGTTTAAGTTTCATTGTTAGCTTAAATTGACCATTTGAGTTAGCATAGTTTGTGAAAATTTCAATACTGAAAGGGTTGGAGTCGACACGCATTTTCTTAAAAGTAATATAGAAAAAGAGTCTAGACATAGAACTTTTCTTTTTGTACCTAGACATAGGACAAAAACCTTTAAAATCTTGAAGTTGTGTTTTACATCATCTAAGTGAATTTAGCCATAGACATATGAGTTTTAAATTTTTTAGTCTCCTAAAGGTTCTTGGAAAAGGAGCCGAATAGCTGCTGAACTTGATTTACTTAGCTAAGTGTCGAAAAGGATAGGTTGCGGGCGCATTTCAACAGCATTCTGTCTGAACCGTACATAACTCAACCAAGTCAGTATGCGGGCGCAAGAGGCAAGATCTCTGAAGTAGCCGGACTTAGTTGAGCAATTTGTGGGCACATGGTAGGCGCATTTCCCAGGGTTGAACCAAATTTGAATCCCCTGCTTTCTCATCATTGTTTTCTTGCCTTTTTCAATTTTAGCTATTTTTACTTGTTTTCACAAAACCCCCAAAATATCTTTGTTTTCTTGGTTATCTTCAGTTGCAACTTGTGAGCTATTGTGTTGTTAAATGAAGAGTTTTTGTTAACCGTTCCCTTGGGTTCAATACATGGAATACTCCATATATCACTTGTTTGTGATAGCGTGCACTTGCGATTTCTTTTGGCGTTCTCATAGCAGCCACCCACCACTTGGTTATCAACTCTGTTCTCCACCTATCATCTTGTGTGATAATATCAATGCCACCTATATTGCCGCTAATCCGATTATGCATCAACAAACAAAACATATTGAAATAGACCAACACTTTGTTCGTGAACATATTCTTTATCGCCAACTCCTGATTCGATATGACCCCTCTAAAGATCAACTTGTGGATATTATGACCAAAGGATTACCTTCTTCTCATTTTCAGGGATTGCGTATCAAGCTTACTGTCGTTCCTCACTCGATTAGCTTGCAGGGATGTTAGATTACAGAATTAATTGGGTTTTATTTTAGTTACTATGTTTTTATTTATTTTATTTTATGTCCTTTTAAGACCCAATAATTTTATGCCACGTTTAGGGTTTCTTTTATGTTGCCTTATACTCTTTGCGGCGTTTAACTTCTACTGTGTGGTGCTTTTCTCCTTCAACAAATCATATTCAAGTTTTCTCTCTTCCATCTCTCTGCTTTACGATTTTATATAATAATGCTTCCACAAAAACCCCATATCATTATTCTCCAAAATCAATTACTTCTCTCTAACATGATTTGGACAAAATTTATCCATACAAATATCACAGAGAGATGATTGAGGAAAGATGAAGAAAATAATCTATTCAATCATTAGAGTTATCAATGAAAAAGAGGAGGTACAAGCTTTCCATGTTTATTTTGTTGGTAGTACCACAATGAAACCTCGATACAATTGAAGAAAAAAAAAAAGGAAGAATAAACTTTACTTGGTAGTGCTCAGTAGGCTTCGATGGACTCAAATCATACCATATAAGAAAAAAAGGAGAATAAACTTTCCTTTGATAGTCCTCAATGAATCTTGATAATACTTTCAATGGACCTAAGTGATTCCACAATTGGACTTCGACACCATGCATAAAAATAAAAAATAAAAAAAGGTTTCCTTCATAGTTCTGTATCAATGATATGTTTATTGTTTAGTAGTCTTTGACACTATTGAAGAACAATTAAATGCCAAAATGAGTTTAGTTCAGCAGTAATTGGCATGTACCCACGACCAAGAGGTTAAAAGTTCGAATCTCTCCACTTCCAAATGTTGTTCAACTAAAAAAATAATTAAATAATAATAATATAATGATGATGATGATAAGAGTAAGAATAAACTACACAAAACACCCAAAAGAACAAAAGAATAACTTTTTCTATACATATATATATAGTTATTAAGGCATTTGATGGTTCAAATTCCACCTCCAAAATTGCAGTGCTATATTTAGAAAAAAAAAATGAAAGAGAACTTTCAATCATTTTTTTAATTGTAATATCCCACAAATGAACCTATTTAAAAATAGGCTAAATTTTAAAAAGTATTCCTGACCTATGCCATCTATTTTTAAAATATTCATATTTTTTTAAAAGTTGTAATATTACACTTGACCTTTCATGAACATTTCAAAACTATCATTTGAAGTATAAATCTTTTAGAATGTTGGGTGGAAAGTCAACATAGCATAATTCCTAGAATGACATGGCAGTGATTGACATACTTACCTTAATTAAATCTAAAAGAACAACGTCCTGCTACATCGATTTTTCATCTAAGATTCTAAACGAATTTTTACTTTAAGGGTAGTTTTGAAACGTTTATGAAAGATCAAGGATAATATTGCAACTTTTGAAATAATAAGGGTATTTTTTAAACAAATCACAAAGTTTAGGAACAATTTTTTATAATTTAACCTTAAAAGTAAATTCAACTCATGCAAGCTTGGCTTCAATGGTACAAATGCATTATATATTATTACTTAAGCATTTATTTTCCTACGAGAGATAACAAGTTCAAAATACTAATTTATTCAATAATATTCTATCTTTTTAAAAATCTTGTACGTGAACTATGAGTTTTTATTTTTTTTTTATTTTTTTTTTTTTGGAAACTACTCGTGAACTATGAGTTAAAGAAAAATGAAAATGAAAACGAAATTATTAAGATCATATGGAAATAACAAAGGATATGTGAGGAATAAAAAGACAAAAATTGTTTTAAACTTTTTGCTTCAATTCTTTAATTTATTGTACATAAAATTTTAACTTTTACCTTTAAATTTGGCTAGGTTAATCCATTTTTATCCTAAAATTTCAAATTCATTGAATTGAAACTTCGTCTTAGATAAGGGTGATCATTTATAGATTTTTATAGGTGCCCATTTTTCCCATTTCATTATTCAAAACTATCTGGCCTAACCTTTTTTTAAAACAAATTTTAAATCAAACAAAATGTTGTTATTAATACCTTATTATCATTTTAAAACTCAGAACTTTCGTACATTGTTGAAACGTTGAAATAAAATATGAAAAAACAATATTGAAAGAGGCAATATTGAAATAAATAAACATTGTGGGTATTGTTGAGAATCACTTTAAATAAAAGAGTATATATGATAAAATTTATAATTTTAACATTTTTTCCTACTTCTATAACATTTACCCATTAATTTTAATAGAAGAGAATCATAAAAACAACTTTAAACCCACTAATTTCATTGAGAATCAAGCCCTAATGAAATCAAATGAACAAAATTAAACCAAAAAATGTAGATTGATCATTGAATAAAATCTCCCAAAACTCATCCATTGTAAAAGAAAAAAAAAATTGAGGTCTATTATTCTCTTTCTCCAAAAGTTCATCAATTTCATATCAAAGCCTTTGTTTATTGTAATCCATGGAACACTTGTACCAATATATATCTTTCACAAATCTTCAAATGAAAATCTAACCGAAAGTAAAGTTACAATAAGTATATATCCAAATTTAAAATATATTTTGATAAAATTAAAAGTGGCAAAAATTAACTCACCTTGTCAAGTAAAGGATAAAAAATGAACTTTTATTTTCCCTTTATTTTATTCTTTTAATGAATGAAATCCATTTTCTTCCTTAATTTTAATCCATTGAGTACAAAATAACCCAAAAACCAATCTGGCATACATGACACAAAAAAGAATACAATACATTTTAATAATTTTATTTTCTCCGTCCAAACGCAGCCTTTTTTTCTTTATTAATTAATTTTTTTAATTTGCCGACTTTACGTATTCACCAACGGCCACCAAAAAAAAGAAAAAAAAGAAAAAAAGAGTTTTGGCGTAAGATCCAAACACGCCCGTTCCTAATCCAATCCAAGGGCCGTAATTCGACTTGACCTACCATCTCCCAATCCTCACCGTCCAATTAAAAAACCAGTTCATTCATCCCTTTCCATTCTTATTTCTTCTTCTTCTCTCTCCTTTGGGGTTCGAAAATTTCTGATTTGTCCAATGAAGCAATGCTTATAAAATCCATCGCCATTTTTCTTACCCAAATTTTCTCTTCCATTTTTCTTGGGAATATTATTGTTTGTGATTTTCTAGGGAACCAAACAGAAAAGAAAGAGGCAATATAATGGTAATCCCAACATGGCTTGAATCTTTACTGTCCACAGCATTTTTCTATGTGTGTCCTTTACATAAAGAAGCTCCAAGAAGTGAATGCAATATGTTTTGCCTTGATTGCTGCCATGGCTCCTTCTGCTTCTATTGCCGATCCAACATACACCATGATCACCATGTCATTCAGGTCCCTTTTCTTTTTCTTCTTTCGTTCTCTTTTTTCTTTCCTTTCCCTTTCTCGGAAACTTTGCAAGTTGTTCGTTTTCCAGAGAAATGGGATTTTTCATTTTGAAAAAAATTATTCAATGAAACTGTCACAGTTAAGGGTAGAAGAACGAAGGAGGAAGATGATGCCCTCTTTCTTTTTATCTAGTTTAACAATTTGGGCGTGGGAATTATTGACTTAATTATAATGTTTTAGTAATTGAACTATGCTCATCGATGGGCTTGTTTTATGTTTTAGGTTAGACATTATAATAAAAAGTTAAGAGTATGTGTAAGAGTTTTCTCTCTAATTTATCCTCTTAAATTTGGCAGTGCTTTTTGTTTTCCAAGTGTAAGTTCTTGGTGTGCTTCTTTTCTTTTAGAAAATTTGAAGTATTTTTTGGTTTTGGGGAACTAATTATTCAATATAGTAGCCATTAGATTGCTAATGTCATCAGAATGGCGAGGATTTTCGATGCAAATTCAAAATTGATTGCCCTATAATAATTGTTTGATATAAATTTGAAATGCACCTTATAAATTCTTTCTCATACCTTCAACGACATAAAATTGTCAGTCACATTTCTTGAATCTATCAAAAAATATATATATATTTGTTTTGTTTTTGTGCAGATTCGAAGATCGTCGTACCATGACGTGGTGAGAGTGACGGAGATAGAGAAGGTTTTGGATATAAGTGAAGTTCAGACATATGTGATAAACAGCGCAAGAGTATTGTTTCTGAATGAGAGGCCTCAGCCGAAGAGCTCTGCCAGTAAAGGGGGCTCTCATATGTGTGAGATTTGTAGTAGAAGTCTCTTGGATCCCTTTCGTTTTTGCTCTCTTGGTTGCAAGGTAAATTTCTTCTTAATTATCTCATTTTTCTTACCATTAATTTCTTTTCGGTTCAAATTTTAATGAATAAAAAGTAAGTGAGAGCTATGCTCAGATTCATAACACCTTATCTCAATTGATTTAATATTTTATTTTGTCACTAAATTATTACATTATGGTTTGAAAAATTATGTATAAGGTAGATAAGTAGGTACTAGGTAGGCTCAAGTGGTCCCTTTTGGTTTACAATGTGGTCTTTTTATTATTTTTTTTTCCTTTAGAAAAAGTTGTGTAATTATAATAATGCGACACTTTTTAAAGGCTAAATATATAATTTAATTTAGAATATTGGGGTCCATTTTCACTTTTTTTTTCTCTATTTTTTAAAAGGTTTAATTAATTTATTTTTATGTATTATATTTATTTTTTTAGTCGAGCTCTTACCATCCTGAAGTGTTTTAAATTTATATTGATAAAATGATAATATGATTATGTTCAAATATATTTTCTTAATTGAGTTGAAAATACTCTATGTTTTAGTTCGACAAAATAGACATGTCTACTCATGAAATCGAAAATTTACCTACTTTAAATATGCCCTAATATGGAGTGGTAACTTACCTAATTCCCTCAAGTGGGTGCTTGCTATTATGGAAAATAATTAATAGCTATTAAAAATGCTACTATAAGTACTAATTGACAATCTCTTTTTTTTCTTTTTTTTTCTTTTTTTTTTGTAAAAAAGAAGTTACTGTCTTTAAATTCACACATATTAGAAACTATGGTGTACATATTTAGCATCTTTAAAAAGTTTACCTATTCAAATATGGTTTAGTTAATATTTGTTAGTTAGATTAATTATTATACAATGTCTCTCTCTTCTTATAAGTTATAGGTTCAAATCTCTTCTCTGTATTTTACACTTTCAAAATAATTAACCTTCATTTTCGTGAGTGATTTAGGTCATGGGAATAAAGAAGAATGGAGATTCGAGCTTTTACTCGAGAGGGAAGAATAATGAGGAAGTTTTGGGAAGAAGGGAAAGAATAGGAAGAAAATTGGCATTAAAGGAGGAAGAAGAAGAAGAGGAAGAAGAAGAATTGCGTGTAAGGAGAAACCAAGAAGCTGAAATATACCAAAATCACACGCATCCTTCACATTCCAATTCAAGGAGGAGGAAAGGCATCCCTCAAAGAGCACCTTTTTAATTAATTAACTTGATTTCATTTAATTAATTATACCAACCTTTTTTTAATAATTTTTTTTATAAAATAATGGCAATAATTCATTGCATTGCACATGATCTCCCCCATGTAATTATTAATTGATCTCACCATACCCAATCATTTAACAAACCCCACATTGGGTTTTCTTGTTGTAACCTCTGAAATTTGCATAGAAAACTATTTTGATTGTTAATTTTTAAAAACATTATATTTAATAATAAGAAAGTCATGTGACATACACTCTTATTTTGTCTATTTAATTATTTGTTGGTTTTTGAGGATTTGGTAATATTATTGTTAAATGATTGATGAAAATTTGATGGTAACGACTAAAAGAATTTTTATGCAAACTTTAAAGTTTTACAATATGTTTGAAAGTTGACTGGGTAAAATAAAATAACCAAAAATTTAGGAACCAAAATGGAATTGAGTATTAAAAGTCTAAAGATCAACCTATAAGGTTGAAACCATCTTGAAATATTCAAAGCTAAGACACAAAATTAATCAAACAAGTATAAAAGCGTTCAAACTCAATAACAAAATGTTCAAACCTAATTAGAAAACGTTCAACACACAATTAGAATAATCAATGCCCACAAATGTAGTGATCTTGTTCAGCCACAAAACTATGCTTGTAGTTAGTCACAAATCTTTAAAAAAAAATGAAAACTTAACTACCGAATAGTATCAATTTCACTAGTTATTCGAAAAATTTATGGGATAAAAAGTGTTCAAACTAATTAACTCACAAATAGTGAATTACTACCATGAACATAGCTCGATTAATCAAGACATTATATATCTATCCTAAACTTGAAAGAAATCACAAAAAGTAAAATTTCTCTATCCTATTTTTATTATTTATTGGTTGATGCTATTAAACTCTATATATGAGAGATAGAAAACAACCTTTCACTATGCATGAAATGAAATAGTAGTTCTATTCATTTAAAAGAACTCAAACCGCACCCATCCATGATTGGACGATACTATTCATCAATTTAATATGTCTGATAATCATACTTGGCTGCATATCGGTATGTCAAGAACCTTCCTACCTCCCACCCTTCAATTGTTGATAATAAGAAGAGAGAAAGCACAATTAAAAGAGAAAAAAGTGGAATGTTGACAACAATTGAATGGTGGGAGGTAAGGAGATTTCTGCATACCGGTATGCAGCCAAATGTTATTCTATATTTTAAAAATATTTTTGAGTTTCAAAATTAAAAGATTTACATTAAAGTTATATTATTCTCTTTTGATTACTAAACTATAAACATGTGTATTTTAATCCCAAAACCTTCAAGTTTATTGCATTTTGATCACTAAAGGCTTCGTTTGATAACCATTTGGTTTTTGAAAATTAAGCTTATAAATACTATATCTACCTATGAGTTTCTTTGTTTTGTTATCTACTTCCTAAAAAATGTCTTCAAAGTCTAAGCCAAAATTTAAAAACTACAAAAAATAGCTTTTAAAAACTTATTTTTATTTTTTGAATTTGACTAAGAATTCATATATTTATTTAAGAAAGGTGAATATCATAGTAAAGTAATTGTGAGGAAACAAACATAAATTTCAAAAACTAACAACTAAAAACGAAATCGTTAAGGCCCCGCTTGATAACCATTAAGTTTGTGGTTTTTGGTTTTTGAAAATCAAGCCTATAAATACTACTTTCACCTGTGAATTTCTTTGTTTTGTTATCTACTTTTTACATATATTTTCAAAACCAAGCTGAGTTTTGAAAGCTAAAAAAAGTAGATTTCAAAAATTTTGTTTTTGTTTTTAGAATTTGGCTAAGAATTCAAATGTTTTCTTAATAAATATGAAATTAATTGTAGCGAAATAATAAGAAAATTACAAGCACAATTTCCAAAAACTAAATGGTTATTAAACGGGGCCTAATAAGTGGGGGCCTAAATTACTTTCAACATGTCTATTTTAGTCCCTAAGCTTTAAAAAATTACCATTATGGTCATCATCGTAATTATGTGTACTTAATGTGCTAACATGAGCATGTATTGGAGTCAGTGGCAGATCTACAGTATGCCCACAAGCCAAGCCTCTCTCAAGAAAAATTGTTTTATATATTAGTAGTTTATCGTTCGTTAAAACATTAGGAAAATGGCATTTGGCCAAGCCTCCCCCGCCCAAGCCTTAGTTCAAATTCTGTGTTTATTTTATTTTTCTGACTTCCAGTCTTGGACGTTTCTTTTTTTTATTTTGTTTAATTTTTTTTTTCTGTTTTTATTGTTTTTTAATGCCCAAGCCTGGGTTCTGTATTCTTGGGTGTGTTTTTTCTTTTATTTTTTTTTCTCAGAATGGTTGCTTTTAAGGTATTTTATTTTCTTTAAAAAAAAAAAGTTAACATTTTTTTCGTTTTACATATTGTTATAAAATGCTAATATATTTATTGATTTAAAAAAATCCATTTAAGAAAATTGTTTAGATTTTTATTTTTTGTACATTTGAATAGTTCTACACTACCTAAATAACTCTGTCCATAAATATTTACAATTTACAAATATTGAATAAGAACCTCTAAACTTATTTATTTATTCTTGATATCAAATATAAATGAGAAAGGAAGAAAAATATTTTTAAATTTTATTAAATTATTTATAAGACATTAATTCTATAAAAACTACAATTCTTATTAAACAAAAACTTCTACTTTTTATTCTAAATTTCATGAATAACAATTTAGTCTCTAAATTTCTTTCAATTTTGTAAAAATTTAATTAGTGTTTGAACTATAGTGTATAACAATTTAATCTCTATACTTTAAATTTTGTTACAACTTAGTCTCTATCATGAAATATATTGTTAAGATTTAATGAAATTTCTTACATACCTAGATCGATAAACTAATTAGGAACCAAATGTGTTTATAAATAACAAAGCCTACATCGTTCCATAATAAAAATTGATACTTAATTTTGATTGAATTTTTCATAGTATAGTAGGGTTAAATTGTTATAAATTTTAAAGTATAGAAACTCAATTGTTATAATTCATAGTTCAATGACTAAATTGTTATTTTTATGAAAGTTTAGTAACCAAAAGTGTTTTTCACCTATAAAAAATCGGTTATATTTTCTATTGAACAAGCTAATATCAAAATATATCAAGCTCCCCGACATAAAGTTTTGGATCGTCCACTGATTGGAGTCACATAAAATGGTTGAAGTAAGTATTGAGTGAGCGGATATTAGATAAGACTAGTTTTTTTTTTTTTTTTTTTAAGTTCGGTAGCAAAAACAGACATTTTAAATATTGAGATACATCATAATGGAATAAATTTAGAGGACCAAAATAAAATTTAAATCAAGGAAAATTCCATTTAATAATTTAATTTAGAATTGATATTGGCTATAAAAGTTTTAAGGAATTTTGATTTTAAAGAATGAAGAGAAATAATAAAGGGAAAAAAAGAAAAGAAAAACACAACGGAAAAGAAAGGGAGAGAAAATGTGAACAGTGATAGGATAATAAGTGTTGGCCAGATATCATATCATATGGCCAACCTGTAATTGAATAGTGGAGCATTAAACTTTCCTCAAGATGAAAAGGACCCCTCAAAGCCTAATATGTAGGTTGATTAAAGACTCACGTTATAGCCCATTGGAGCTAGGCTCGGGATGAAGCAGTTATTATCATTCCAAAAGTCGATGGTTTAATCTCCCACACTCATAATTGCTTAACTAAAAAAAACGGCTCACATTATAGTTTATTAGAGATTTACTTTATTTATATCATCTCTCTCTTTTTAATGTATTGTTTCTTAGCTGATAGATTTTTATATATTCAAATTTAAAAAAAAAAATTTGTTTTGATTTATTTAGAGTGTAAGGTCATAATCGTACAAAGACTTTCATTGCATGTACTCTAACTCATTGTTTAGATTCAATGAATGTCAACCTACTTCACATGCAACTCAAACTTAATGTTTCGTTGTTTAGGTAAGAAAACAATTATGAGATGAAAATGAAAATGTTGGCATATTTCATACATTGTAAGCCAAGAGTTTAACGTAAGAATTTTCATTCAGAATTATATGACGATGTCAATCTTTGTGAATTTAACCAAATCATTCACATCTAACTTATATACTCTTTAGGCATCAATGAAGTGGTGGATGAATTACGACCAATGAAGTTAGAGTCCTTATTAGTCCAAATTTGGATGCCTTTTGGTGGATGTGGTGGATGATTTGATCTTATGAATAAGATGCTTTCATCTTACAATAGCCAACGTGGGGCATGTGGTGGATGAGACTTATGAGGTAGTCTAACGGTATTTTCTTATTTCCACCCTTATTCTTGGGTTTACACTCCATTTCAATGGCAGTTACATTTCTAACAATCTTTACAAAAGTTCTCTTACCATAGGAGTAAATCTTTGTCTCAAACTGTTGGAATAGAAATTTTGGTCAATCAGAAATTGTCATGTCATTACGTAAAGTTAGTAACAAAATTATTTATTTAATTAAGAATTAATTAAATTTGCAAGCATCCCTAAATTAAATTATGGAAAATCCAAATATGCAATTAGGTTATATGAAATTTGGGTCAATTTTAGATAAAGCCCAAATGGGAGGCCCTAATCCAGCAAAGTCCTAGCCCAAAAGACTAGACCCAAAGTCAAACACGCCCAGTCCAAAGGGGTTTTAGGCCCAAGGCCAACTAGACTCAGTCCAAGTCAGGCCCAATCCACTTGGAGCCCTGAATAACTCTATAAATAGAGAGCTTTCCCCTCCATTTGAAGGGTTCAGAAGTTGAAAATCTAAGAGAGAAGACTTAGAAAGAATTCAGAAAACAAAGACCAAAAGACTCCCTAAACTCTTGAAGATCAAACACTCTCTGAACCAAAGCCTTGAAGATTAGAAGACTTTAAAGATCGAGAACAAGCTGCAAAGCCCTTAAGACCAGAACCACATTCGAGAACAAACTGCGAAGCCCTCGAGACAAATCTACGTTCGAGAACAAGCTGCAAAGCTCTCAAAATATTTGTACATAAGAGAGAAAGAACGAGAGGAAAAATTAGAGATTGTACTCCACTACATTTAAACTAATACAAATACAAGTTCGTTTACATGTGTCTCATCTCTTTATTGAAATTACGTGTGAACAAATTGGCACGCCCAATAGGACCATCTCTACCTCTCATCTCTTTTCCTCATCTCAAAATCACAAATGATGTCATTCAGGACTTCTTTAATGACTACTGTCATGAACAACTCTTACACGGATTCTATTATTCAAAGTTACTTTGATGAATGCAAGCTGCAAAAAGATAAAGCTCCTATATTGCAAGCGAAGTAATAAAGCTGTTGGGGGCAACTACTAAGGACAAGTTCCTGGTTAAGTGTAATAATTTGTTCGATTTTGATTTGACGTAGTATCCGTCGTGATGACTAAAACAAATACTATGGAATAAAGAATAACAAATATGCAAGAATAGATCAACATCTTGATAAAGGAAATTGATAGGGGCTGCTATGCAAACACCAAAAGAAAGCGCAAGTGCACGCTGTCACAAACAAGTAATATATAAAGTATTCCAAGTATCGAACCCAAGGGAACAATTAACAAAAACTCTCCAGCTAACAACACAATTGCTCACAAATTGCAACCGAAAGTAACTAAGAAAATCAAGTTGATTTTATGGTGCATGAAAAAGTAAAGATAACTGAAAATGTATGAGAAAAACAAAGATGAGAAGTAGGGGATTCAATTCTTGTTCAACCCTGGGAAATGCGCCCACCATACTCCCGCAAAATTCTCAACTAAGTCAGGCTATTTCAAAGATCCTACCACTTGCACCCGCATACTGGCTCTATCGAGTTTTGTACGGTTCATACAGAATGCTACTGAAATGAGCCCACAACCTACCCTTTTTGACACTTAGCTAAGTAAATCAAGTTTAACACCTATTCGGCTCCTTTTCCAAGAACCTTTAGGAGACTAAGCAATTTAAAACTCATATGTCTATTGCTAAATTCGCTTAGATAATGAAAAACACAACTTTATGATTTTAAAGGTTTTTGTCCTATGTCTAGGTACAAAAAGTCAAGTTCTATGTCTAGACTCTTCTCCTAGATTACTTTTAGGAAAACACGTGTCGATTCCAACCCTTTCAATATTGAAATCTTCACAAACTATGCTAACTCAAATGTCAGTTTAAGCTAACAATCAAACTTAAACTCACTAAAAGTAAACTTAGCTAAATGTTGAGCAAATCTACAAGCAACACATGGTGGTTGCTTATCACCTTTTTAGGGTATCCACATGATTGAATATCCTCCAAGGAGTTTAGTTACTCATCGAATAAATAAATAAAGTGAAAAAAGTAAAAAGAAAACAAATAGAAGAAAGAACACAATTCATTGGAATAAATAATCTTGAATATACTTTGAAGAATGAATCCAAGAAAGAACAAAAGAACTTGAAACTTGAATTAAAAGAAAAACAAAAACTTACAAAACTGGAAAATAAAATAAAACATGAAGTACAACTCCTAAAAACTTACAGAACTGAATGAAAAAACTAAGAACAAAAAGAACTCTACGTTGTTCTTCGTTTCTAACTTGTTCTACCTCTTTCAAAGGGAATCAAGTACTTACTCCTCCTTCTTTCGAAGTTGGAGTCTGAATGGAATATGAAAAGAGCTTAGGGGAGACTCAGAGTGGCAGCTAAATTAAAGAGAAAATGACAGAATTTTGGGATGAAGAGAATTCCCAACTCCAAGCTCTCTTTGAAATGAAGGATTGAGCTGCCTTTTATAAACTTCATGCCTAGGGTTTGCTGCCGAGATCAGTGTGGAGAAGCTTGGTCGATCATATCCTTTGATTTTCGAAGATTTGATTGAGAATATTTGATTCTATCTGATTTTATCTGCAAATCTCACGAATCTGGGAGAATCTGTTGAAAAGGTCTAGATGCGGCCGCATAGTGAGCGCAATTGTGCTATTGTCGAAATAGCCTAAATGCGGCAGCATAGTTGGGCGCATTTTTTAGTTCTTTCTGCAACTGTTGGAATTTGGCTTCTGCTCTCAATTGCTGGCGCATCTTGGTAGCATATTTCTTGGATCATCTTTCACTTGCCTAAGTTACGGCTAGAATGTAGGTGCATTTGAGTCTTTTTTTAGCCTCTACACAAAACCAACAAAAATTAACATTTTTTTAACAAAAATGACTATAAATACACCTAAAAACTTATTTTTACAAAATCAAGACTTCAAACACATGCAAAACTTATTTTTACTTAAATTTTCCCTAAATGACATAAAATATAACATTAAACACTCGCTTTCTAAGAAAATAAGCTAGGTTTTTGGGCTCAATAACACTCATAAATGAGCGTTATCAGCAATTGAAGAAAAAGATTCTCAAATTGCATACTTAAAGAGCCAAATTGAGAACCAAAATGTTGCTGAATCAAGTCAAACTCCTATCATCAAAGATTGCAACAAAGGGAAGGTTGTTGTGCAGGAAGATCAACTGCAACCTTCCACTTCGATCGCTACACTAGCTGTCCAACAACTTGAGGACACGATAACAAACTCCATCGGAGCTCAATATGGTGGACCGATTAGAACTCCCTCTTGTATTCCAAACCATATATTAAGAGGATTGACAATCTGAGAGTGCCAATCGGATACCAGGCACCAAAGTTTCAACAATTTTATGAAAAGGGCAATCCAAAGGAAAATGTTGCTCATTTCATTGAAACATGTGAAAATGCTAGCACACGAGGAGATCTACTGGTCAAACAGTTGTCTGAACACTGAAGGGGAATGCTTTTGACTGGTACATCGACCTGGAAACCGAATCGATAGATAGTTGGCATTAGTTCGAAATGGAGTTTCTAAATCGCTTTTACAACACAATAAGCATTGTCAGCATGTTCGAGCTCACCAACACTAGACAACAAAAAGGTGAACCCGTTGTCGACTAGATAAATCTTTGGATAGCCATGAGTCTCGATTGCAAAGATCATCTCACTGAACTATCTGCTATCGAAATGTGCATTCAAGGCATGAACTGGGGACTATTGTACATCCTCCAAGGTATAAAGCCTCTCACCTTTGAAGAGCTAGCAAGTCATGCCCATGACATGGAGCTAAGCATTGCCAGTAGAGGAGACAAAAATGTTATAGTTCCTAACATAAGGCAAAAAGGAAAGAACACTGAGGAGACTTCAGAAGAATCTATGGTTGTCAATACAGCTCCTCTCAAGTTTTCTTCAAAAGGGAAAGACAAAAAGATTGAAAAGTGATAAGGAAATGAAGGGCGTCACTTAACTTTGAAGGAAAGATATTAAAATTAAAAAATAAAAAAAAAAGTCTATCCTTTTCCTGATTCTGACATTCCTAACATGTTAAAACAACTACTAGACACGCGACTGATCGAGCTTCCCGAGTGTAAGCGACTAGAAGAGATGGAAAAAGTCGATGATCCTAACTACTGTAAGTATCATCAAGTCATCAGTCACCTGGTGGAGAAATGCTTTGTCCTAAAAAAGCTAATTCTAAGATTAGCTAAAGAAGGAAAAATTGAGCTATACCTAGATGAAATTGCTCAATCAAATCATGTTGAAGTAACAATAGACACGTGCAGTCAAATGCGCTCTAATCCGCTTCATGATCAGGACGTGAGCCTAGTCTAATTTGGAATCCTAGAACCTATAGCTGTTTGGTTTCAACATGAGGTACCAAAAAATAAACTTCAAGACGTGGTCAAACCTAACAATGATGAATACAAAGGTTGGGTTCTTGTGACTCATCTGAAGAAGCAAAGGAAAAACTTGGTCTCAGACGAGTCTCGCAAATTTAGAAGCCACAAATAGGACAAACATCAAAGAAAAAAGAAGCCAAGAAAACCTAAACCAAAGAGGAATGAGAATAAAGAATCTTCTCAACCTCGCCAACCGGTGACCTTAACGAAGTTCTTCTCGAGAAATTTCCTTCACATGGAAAAAGAGGAAGAAAATTATGCAAAGTTCTTGTTACATCAATGCAAAAGAAGTTGATGATTCAAAAGAAATTGACCAAAGGACTTCTGTATTCAATCCCATCAAGTCTTCAACTACTTGACCTTCAGTCTTCTAAAGGATGAGTATTGTTGCGACAAAAGAAGAAAATTAATATCGAACTTCTGTCTCAACTCGACCTTCAGTGAGCTAAAAGAAAAGTTTCTTGCATGAGCTTTAGGTGTTCAGGGGTCCAAAGAGTTACCTCTATCGTGACCAATTAGGCCATCCATTGAGCGAGTGCTCTGGATAAGGGTCCCTGCGATAGTTGTGTGAAAGCTAGTGCCCTTGATTGTGGTAAAAAGCAAGTGTGGGGGAGTGTTACCCCGCAGAGTTTCAGGCACCTAGCTTTTTATTACTTTCTTGATTGTGAGGGAGCTGAATTGGGTCTTTTGAGCCAGTGTAGGGGGAAAATGAACGGAGGGAGACATAATAGTACTCTGAGTTAGTAAACGAGTCAATACTTAGGCTTTGCACACAAACACGGAAAGAGTTCAGAGTTTCTTTTAAAATTGCTCATGATTTAAGCATATTCTAGTTCCATTGTCCTTGTTATCTTATTCCACTCTTGAGTGCTTTGAGGATGGAGTCACTTGTGCATGCATGTTTCTAGAGCATGTATCTTTTTAGTGGGAGTTTGATTTTGTTTTGCTCGGAACTAGCAAAAGCTTAAGTGTGGGGGTATTTGATAGCACTAAATTAGTGCTATATTTATGCCTTATTTTAGCTAGTTTTACGCTTTAAATGTGAGCTTTTATGTCAATTATTTGTTAATTTCAAGAATCCGAGCAATTGAAAGAGGAATTATGAAATTTGGAGCTTTACGTTCAATATGGAGTTATTTTAGAGCTTTTTGAGGAGTTGAGGAGAAGAAAAGGTAGTGCACAAGCTGTTAGGGCCGAGCAGATGGCGTTGCAACCCGCATTGCAACGCTACAAATTGGTATACAAACCCGAGAGCTAGCGTTGCAATGTTGCCCTAGGGCATTGCAATGCTAGAAATGCGCTGGTATGTGGAGCTCCGTCTGAAGCGTTGCAACGCTACAGCTGTGCAAATGAAGAAACGCTACCATTTTGGACAACGTTGCAACGTTGTCCCTAGCGTTGAAACGTTGTTGTGACTGCAGCCAATTAATTCATCGCTTCGTTTCCAAATTAGGGGAGGTCATTTAGGTTAGACCCCCAATTTCGATTCCTACCCTCTTGGGACTTGTAGCTATGGATTAGAGGTGTTCAGCAGCAAAGTTTGAGGCTCGGGAGAGTGGATTTCAAGGCAGAAGCTGAGATTTCAGCGTTGACGATCTTATCTCTGCTTTTCTTCCCTCTTTTCTAGTATCTATTTGCTGTATTATAGAGGATTTGTGCTATTATTTGAATATGTTGGGCTAAATTTGTATTTAGGGATTAAGATCATGATCAGGTTTGGTTTTATGTTGTAATCGACACTTTAGCCTTTTAATTCACTTGTTATATTTCATTTAATTGGATTGTTCGTAATAATGCTTTATATTAATTGGCCATTAGTACACTGTTTTAGTCCTAAATTGAGCTCGACGGAGGATGTTTAGGTTAGACTTAGTCCAATTAACACCCCTAGATTGCCTAAGTGACATAGGAACAACAATTGAAGGGTGAGGCTAAAGATGAGCGGGCTTAATCCAATTAGCTAATCAATTAATGCTAAGGAAATTTAGGTAAGCAATTAGTTAAGCGTGTTCGAATGAGACAGACAGGAGATTTTTACCGATTTAGCTATAGGTCTATGAAATTGGCGAGGTGTAATTAATTGGCGGGTTAAAATTCTCATAAAATCAACCTAAGAGTGCTCGATTTTCCTAAATTCCCTTTAATTGGTACCTCCTCCCATTTATCTTGCTTTCTCGGATTGGATTTTATTTCCCTATTTTCCTCTTGCATTCTGTTTTCAAAATAAAGTGAAGTGAAATTATTTGCAGTACTTAATTGAATTAAAAACTAAACCCAGTGGATACGATACTCGGTAGGAATACCGTTTTATTATTACTTCGATCGTGTGTGCTTGCATGTACACTAATTAGCTTAAAAGGTGAACGGCCCAAAAAAATCTTTGAACTACGTTATGACTTGATCCCTTTCCTAAAGGGTACGTAGGCAGCTTCAAAAAAAACTTTTAAGTTCAGTCTCCTAAAAAAAATCATCTCCACCCCATGCATGAAACAAGACATCACACACGTTAGATGCATACGAGAGGGCTTCACTCACTTCAAGTTTAAGATCGAGCTTCGCTCATTTTAAGTTCAAGACCAATTGAGTATTGCTCAATTTCAAGGATTGAGCGTTGTCGTTCAAAGTACTACATTCTGCCTCCAAGTTTTTCAATTTACCTCCAAGTTTGGCGTCTCGCTCGTTTCGAAGATTAACGTTCTGTTAATTGTAGGTTCGTCGTTCTGCCTTCAAGTTTGGCATTTTTCCTCCAAGTTCGGCATTCCGCCTCCAAGCTCAACATTTTTCCTCTAAGTTCAGCATTCTGCCTCTAAATTACGCGTTCGCTCGTTCCAAAGATTAGTGTCCGCTCATTCCAAGTTAGGCATTCTATCTTTAAGTTGGCACTTCGCCTTCAAGTTTGATGTCTTGCCTGCAAGTACGGCTTTTTGCTTGCTCTAAGTGTGGTGTTTTGCCTCTAAGTTCGTTGTTCCATAATTTGGCACTTTGCCTCCAAGTACGATCCACCATCTCAAAATTTGGCATTTCTCCTCCAAGTATGCATTGTGCCCCCAAGTTCGACGCTTCGCTCCCTCTCCAAGTTTTAAAGTTTCGTTGTCATTCCATCTCCAAGTCTGAGGCTTCATCGTTGCTTCGTCTCATGTCTAGAGGCTTCATCGTAGTTCGCTCGGTCTCAAGTTTGGAGGCTTTGTTCGTCGTCGTTCATTCCTCTGCCAAGTTAAAAGGCTTTGTCTTCCGTCACTCGCACTTTCACCAAGTTAGGAGGCTTCGTCTGTCATTTCTCTTTCCTCCACCAAGTATGGAGGCTTTGTCTATTGTCACTCATTCCTCTGCCAAGTTAAGAGGCTTCGTCCGTCGTTGCTCTCTCCTTCACCAAGTTTGGAGGCTTCGTCTGTGATCACTCGTTCCTCCTCCAATTAAGGAGGCTTCTTCTGCCGTCGCACGTTCCTTCGCCAAAATAAGAGACTTTGTTCACCGTCGCTCGCTCCTCCACCAAGTTGGGAGGCTTCGCTCGCCGTCTCTAGCTCTTCCTCCAAGTTAGGAGACTTCTTCTGTCATCGCTCACTCCTCCGCCAAGTTAGGAGGCTTTGCCTGCGTCACTTACTTCTTCGCCAAGTTAGAGAGGTTCACCGTCACTTCGTCGTCAAGTTTGGAGGCTTTGTCGTTGCTTCTTCTCCAAGTTCAAACGCTTCATCGTCGCTTCTTCCCTAAGTTTGAAGGCTTCGTCGTTGCTTCTTCTCCAAGTTCGAAGGCTTCGTCGTCGCTTTTTCTCCAAGTTTGAAGGCTTCGTCATCCCGTCTTCTCCAAGTTCGAAGGTTTTGTCTTCGCTTTGTCTCCAAGGTACAGCAATTTTGCTCGTCCCTAAAGTCTAGCGGCGTCGCTTTGTGTCCAAAGTTTGGCAACTTCACTTCGTCTCCAAGGTCTCAATCTTCGCTTCGTCTCCAAGGTACAACAGTTTTGCTTCGTCCCTAAATTCTGGCGGCTTTGCTTCGTGTCCAAAGTCTAGCAACTTCGCTTCGTCTCCAAGGTCTGGCAGCTTCGCTCCGTCTCCAAAGTCTGGCAGCTTCTCTTCATCTTCAAATTTTGATGGCTTCGCTTCATCTTTAACAACTTTGTTTCATCTTTGAAGTCTAGCACAACTTCATAGCATCTTTAAAATTATGGCAGATTCATTTCATCTTCAACGACTTTGTTTTATCTTCGTCTGCGGGTATACTTCCCCTTCAAGCTTAAACTCGAGCTATGCTCCTTTCAAGTTCGAGCATACTTCATTCAAGTTCAAGTTCAAAAAAAAGAAACTCGCTGCAATTTCAAACTTGAGCATCGCTCACCTCAAGTTCAAATTTGAGCTCTCTTACTTAAAGTTCAAGTTCAAGCTCTCTTACTTCAAGATCAAGTTCAAGCTCTCTCGCTTCAACAAGCTCCGCTCACCTCAAAGTCTAACTTTGTTGAGGGATGAACACCTGGGTCATTACAGTCACCAATTCTAGTGATGGCTTAAATTAAATGTCACTTCTATACTTTTTGGTTAAAAAAAGAAAAAGTAAGGGAGGGTCACAGCAGGATACAAACAACTTGAGTTAGGATTTGGCCACCTCCAAAGTTGAAACAAATTCAAGGGTGAAGCCAAAGGAGGACCACCCTTAACTCCGTTAGGGTTTGGTCACTTCCAAAGGTGAAACAAGAGCACATTTAACTCCTTTAAGGTTTGGTCACTTCCAAAGGTGAAGCAGGACCACCCTTAACTCTGTTAGGGTTTGGTCACTTCTAAAGGTGAAACAGGACCACTCTTAACTCCGTTAGAGTTTTGTCACTTCTAAGGGTGAAACAAAGTGGAAGGTGAACCTTCCTTAATTCTACCTGAATCAGGGGTTGGTCACCATCAAAGTTGAAGAAGACATTTTAGCTGCAACTCAAGAATATCAACAAGGGGGCATGTATTATTTTACATTAAAAAAATTACCTACCTATTTACCATTTTGTGGATTATGATATTCTCTTCTATAGTGAAAATATTTTCAAATCTTGCAAACGTCAATTAAAAAAAAGTTTTAAAAAAGAAGAAAATAAAATAAAAAGTTTGTTTGTGCACATACACACTAAAAAAAATCAAATTTTGGGACTTGCCCCATTCCCCATTCCTTAGTATGAAGATCAAAGCGGCAGCCAAACTTGCCTTCACTCACTCTTTGTTGATGTGAATTGATGGAAGACTCACCTCCTCTATTTCAAGGAAAATATAAAATTACATCTAATGTGAATCCAAAGATAAGGCCAAAAAGATCAAATCAAAACCAATTTGAATCCAAATACCATATAGGATTCAAATTTTGAGATATTAAAGTTTGAATTTTGGGATGAGTTGACTACAAACTCAAATTCAAGTTCTATTCCAAAATCCAAACCAAAATTGGGCACGATTTCATCTCAAATCAAATTTTGGCATATCTTATCTAAAATTAAAAATTGACTTTGGCATATCATATCTCAAATTAAAAAGTAACTGCATGCCAAATTAAAATTCTATTCCAATTCGTGTCAAAAAAAAAATCTATTCCAATTTCAAAGTTGAAATTGAGTAGACTTTTATCTCACAAAGTAAAATTTGGGCATAATCCAAATGTTATCCTAAATCAAAATTTGATAAAATTAATTATATCCAAATTAAAGTCATGGTAGAATTTCGATTTTATCTCAAAAAGTAAAATTTGGAAATAATCCAAATTTTATTCTAAATCAAATTTTGATAAAATTAATTCTATCCAAATCAAAGTCATGGTAGAATTTCAATTTTATCTCAAAAAGAAAAATTTGGGCATAATCCAAATTTTATCCCAAATCAAAATTAGATCGAATTTCAAATTTCATTCCAAGTTCAAACAAAAATTGAGTAAAATCCAAACCCTATTCCACTTTCAGTAAAATTTTAACCTTGCCCCAAGTTCAAATTTTGATTTAAGGTAGAACATAAATTCTACTAAGTTCAAATCATAATTTTATGCCAGACAAGAAAATCAAAGTATTGACCCAAATTCATATTTTGATGAATTGGCAAAAAAGTGTGTCAAACCAATTAAAATTATGAAAAAATCCATATTTTGATTAAATTGACACATCAAATGGAGTCCAAATTAGGAGCAAACATCTTAAATTTTGATTCCAAATTATCTTTTTTCGAGATTCACGTACACATACTAGTGCATAAATCTAAAAATGGGGCATTTATTGGAATAGAAATTTTGGCCAATCATAAATTGCCATGTCATTACTTAAAGTTAGTGACAAAATTATTTATTTAATTAGAGATTAATTAAATTTGCAAGCATCCCTAAATTAAATTATGGCAAATCCAAATATGCAATTGGGTTATATAATATTTGGGTCAATTTTAGACAAAACCCAAATTGGAGGCCATAATCCAACAAAGTCCCAGCCCAAAGGGCTAGGCTCAAAGTCAACCAGGCCCAATCCAAAGGCGTTTTAGGCCCAAGGCCAACTAGACTCAATACAAGTCAAGCCTTAGCACACTTGGGGCCTTAAGGAACTCTATAAATATAGATCTTCCCCCTCCATTTGAAGGGTTCAAAAGTTCAAAATCTAATAAAGAAGGCTTAGAGAGTATCCAGAAAATAAAGACTAGAAGACTCCCTAAACTCTTGAAGATCAAACACTCTCTGAACCAAAACCTTGAAGACCATAAGACTTTGAAGATTGAGAACAAGTTGCAAAGCCCTCGAGACCAAATCCACATTCGAGAACAAGTTGCGAAGCCCTCAAGACAAGTCTACGTTAAGAACAAGTTGCAAAGCCCTCAAAACATTTATACATGAGAGAGAAAGAATCAGAGGAACAAATTAGAGATTATACTCCACCACATTCAAATTAATACAAATATAAGTTCATCTACACGTGTCTCATCTCTTTGTTGAAATTACGTGTGAACACAAACATTATTAGGCATTCGGAGAGGGTGTCATGTTGAATGAGCTAAACACAAAACATTTGTAAACAAATGTAGTGCAATTGCTAAGAAAGTGCATCAATTTTAATATACAAAAGACTTACCATGTGTCCATATTTTTTTTGGAAAAAATACATTTTTGGTCCCTAAGGTTTAGGTTTGGTAGCATTTAGATCCTTGAATTTTAAAACTGGACATTTTAACCTTTGAGGTTTGGAAAAATAGTTTATTTAGTCTATGTCATCTGTTTTCCATTAATTAGCTGACGGAAAGCTGGCGTGACACCTTTTTTTTTTTTTGCAAAGGTAGATGTATTCAATGCAAAAGGGGGGGGACCTCACAACCAGAGGTCACGGCACAAAGAAACTAGTTCAATAGGAAAACTAAAGTTCACATACCAAGCTAAACCACAATAAGCCAAACACGCATCTAACCAAACCCAGAATTCCAAAAGATCAAGAGAACCAAACCCAAGGAAAATCAGAGGGAAGAGGCAACTGTCCCCTAGCTAGGTGGAGCATCGAGTAGGCACATCTGCCTGAATTACATTTAGAACAGACAAGGGGATACATTGGTTCTTGTGTATGAGGTTAAAGATTTGATCATTTAATGAAAAATTAATTTTTTGTTCCTAAAAGTATCTATGGATAATGAGAAATTATATTCTTGTGTATCAAGTTAAAGATTTGATCTTTACAAGATACACTGGTTCTTACAAAAATTTAGGAAAATTTATGTCAAGATTAAGTTTTCCCTTAGTGGTAGAGTATATATACATTTATGAGGATTATTTAACCCTAAACTAAGTTGTTCTTGTTATTTTTGTATGTTTGGTTGAATAACAAGCAAGCTAAAAATAGTGTTTATGTGATAAATTCATGAAAGCTTGTTGGGGTATTGAGAAAAAGGAAAGAAGTTGAAAAGAGAATGGAATTTAAGCTAATTGGTTGTTTTTGTGTAGATTTGGAGCATATATGAAAATGTAATTGCATTCCACTTTCAAAATGTAATTGCATTTCCGTGGGAGAACAAGATGGCGAAGAAAGGGAAAAATGAAATTGCATTCCACTTTTGAAATGCAATTGCATTTTCTGGAATTCTCAATTATTGAGAAAATCACGGGAAAACACCAGAATTCACAAAATTTATTCTATTTCTAGGAGATTTTTCAGCCTAATCTCATGCCCTAAGTTGACCCAACATTTAAGGAGCACTAAGATGGAAGCACAAAGGTCGAATGTCTATAAATAACTGGAAAGAACAAAGAAAAGGCGTTCTGATTTTTCATTTTCGGACAGCAGCTGCAATTTACGTTTTATGTCATTTTCTAGTGTTTCATTCTTGTATTTCGCTCTTTAATTCCCGAGTTTGATCCCTCCTCAATGAAAGTTCGAGGAGGTGAAGATCCAACTACCCTTGAAAGAGTATTTGGTTCGATCAAAGCAAGAAACTTTCGTTAGCACTATTACTCTGTTTCTCTTTAGTTTTATTATATTTTAATCCCTTTGTTTTCTACTCGATTTTACTCGTATAGTTGGTCTCTATTTTAATCCAAGTTTTGTAAGTTGTAGAAGTTGAATTAATCAATGAATCATGGGTTTTGTTCTTCTTCGTCTTTCTATAACAAATATGTTGTTTTGAGGCAACTGTAGCTTCACAAAGCTCCGGAATTTTCACTAAGTTTTATTACTGTCTTTGAAAATTTATTTGAAATTAGTAAAAGGGTAATGAATGGGTTGTCTTTAAATTCCAATATAGAATTTTGACTCCCTTTGTGAGTATTTAGGTTATTGGTTGTGGTTCATAAAACATTACTCTTAGAAAATTCAATTTGTTTTGCTCCATTATCTTGGAATTGAATTTCTATATTTTGGTTATTAAATATGAGATTTATAGCAACTAAATTGTGAGTTTTCATTTCTTCCATAATGAGCTAATACCTCCTTGGGGATTCAAGTTAGTGAATGTCCTAGAGGAGAGATGTAAAGCTTAAAAGCATATCCAATCTAGTTAACACTCAAGACTTTGTTTGTTTTTGTTGAAATAACGTGGGTAAACCTAGCCGGCCAACTAGTGATTGCTTGTCAAGCTTGAACTTAATACTAAAAGGGTTAAGGGAAAGTGGATGTCACAAAAGCAATGGAGGAAAAGGCTTAGAAATAAGTTCTGAACATCGATCATAAACATAGGGCGAGACTCCAAAACCACTAGAGTTGTGTGCAAAAATATCTAAGTTAGATTAGCCATAGACATATAGGTTTAATCACTTAGCCTCCTAAAGATTTGAATCAAAATTGAATAAGAGTCGAATTCGGTTTACTTAGTTCTCTTGTGTTGACTACGATTGCAATTGCATTTTGGTGGCATTTCTTTCCAATGGGGCATAAGCAACTTGGATCCCTTTTTATTAATTTTTTACTTTTTGGTTATTTCCATTAGCAAAAACAACCTCTCAAGCACTTTTACACCCTTGGTTACCACAATTGCATTTTGTAAACAAATTTTGTGTCATCTTAATAGATTTGGTTAAAATTCGTTCCCTTGGGTACGATACTCTGGAGTACTTCCATTTTCTTATTACTTCGATCACGTGCACTTGCATGTAGCACCGATCAAGTTTTTGGCACCGTTGGCGGGGAATGACATTTCTAATAAAATTTATTTTAGATACACAAATTATGAGCAGATTGCAATTGAATTACAATTGCAATCCTTCTATTGTAGGAAGTCCAAACTTGATTTGCAGGTACTTGGAGGTTGAGTTTAGTGCATGCAAAAAGAGCTTTGTCTCTTAGAGCTTGATCCTAAAATAGAAAGAACCTTCCACCAACGCCGTAGACAGCAAAGGAGGAAGAAAAAGGAATTGCAGGAGTTGATCACACAGGAAGTTCGTAAGAAAATTACCTTACAAGAAGTACAAATGGCTCCATCTATAGCTGATCCTCAAGCAAATCCAGCAAATGGAGGAAATCAACAGAATGCAAATAATAGACAACAACAAAGGAAAATTACTCCAGCAAACCCCATCTTCATTGCAGAAGAGAGGGACAGGGCAATCAGAGACTATGCAACCACCACTTTTCAAAATTTGAATATAGGAATTGCAGAACCAAACATTGAAGCCAACCACTTTGAGCTAAAGCCAGTGATGTTCAGATGTTTAATGCAATGGGTCAATTTGCAGGACTAAAATGAAGACCCGCATAAGCATATAAAAACATTTCTCAGGATATGCAATTCTTTCAAATTAACAAGAATCTCCAATGACACTCTAAAGCTCAAACTTTTCCCTTTTTCTTTACAGGGAATACTTCAGGTATTACTTGACAATACGTTAGTTTACACCTAAGCCAACGTATTGGGTGGCAATCCAGATTGTGTGTGCTCATTTCCTTTCATCATTTCATTATTACACCGCTATTATGCCCTTTCCACCCATTTTTTTCTATATATCACACATATTTGCATAATGTTAAGTCACATGCAAGTCAAAAATTAATCCCAGATTTGTAGCCGACTTTTGCCCCCAATAGCTTTACTACTTGTCTTTATAAAATCATTGCACAAGTGCTATCAAAATGCCTCAAAAAGATACTTCCCCTCACCATTACTAACAACCAAACAACTTTTGTTGAAGGAAGGCAAATCCTTGATGCTTCTTTAATGGCTAATGAGTTGATAGATGAATGAAAAAAGGAAAAATAGAAAAGGCTCGGTCATCAAACTTGATATTGAAAAGGCCTTTAACAAGGTGGATTGAGACTTTCTTGACTATATACTTGTCTCCAAAAGCTTTGGTTTTAAATGGAGATCGTGGATTAAAGGGTGCATCTCTTCAACAAATTTCTCTATTCTCATCAACGGTCGTCCTCGCAATAAAATATTAGCTAATGGGGTCTTCGACAAGGGGATCCACTATCTCTTTTCGTTTTCATTCTAATTATGGAAAGTTTTAGCCTATTGCTATACAAAGCTAAATGTGAAGGTCGGATCTGAGGTTTTTAGATGGGCCAAGGAACCCTTTGTATTAGCTATATTTAGTTCAGAGACGACACCATACTTTTCAGTGATATGGAGGATGATTCAACCCTTCAACAACTTTTTGATGTGGTAAAGATGTTCGAAGAGATATCTGGGCATAGTATTAATCTTCATAAATTAGAGATAATTTGTAGTAATATTGATCTCGAGGGTTATAGATGATAGAGGACTTGTCGAAGGTCCTATCAAGATTAAATTTATAAAAACTGGACCTCTAAATATTTTGCAATAATAGTGGCCATGGTCATCCACAGGAATTGGAGTTCTTAGATTAATTAAGTACCATAGTTAATTATGCCCAATTTTATTTAGAGAAACAAAACTTTAGAGTGATCAAAAAGATAAATAAAATCTAAACTACTATTTATAGGCTTGGAGTCTAATTTTTGAGAAACATAATGCTTGAGTAAATTAAGCACATCTTTGTAGATAAAGAATTGATTTCATGCAATTAATCTTAAGCCAAGAATTATTAAGTGATCAATATCCTCTCTCGAGCTCAATTGAACTCATGCCTAACAATAAATTAACCTCTCGGTCTATTTCTATTAATAAACATGGCATTAGGAGATTCTCTTAAGGCTTCTAGAGTTAATTTACTCACTCTCGTGCAATAAACTAAATCTAGTCATGCATCTATTGTTCAATGGATAAATTTACTCTCTCGAGCTAAATCTAGCCTAACATGCAAAACTTTGGCCAAAGGTTTAAGCAATAAAAATCGAGATGCATAAAAGATGTAATTACAATCATTCAATTACAAAATCAACAAAAGTCTAAAACATACAACCATTCTTATCTAAATACAGAGATAAACAACATTATAGTCCATAACAAAACTCCTAAAAACCAAAAGGAAAGTAAAGGGAAAAGAGAAAAAACTAAGGTCACATGCCAACACTCGTTCCCAACGTGAAGTCCACAATCTCGAACCTTGAGTCTCCTCCTTAGCTCTCCAAAGGTCTCCTCTAAGCCCTTAGACAGTGTATGAATCGATTTAGGGTTTTGGTCTCTCAAAAACAGCTCCCTTTACTCGAATGAAAATTTTCCTTTTATAGAGTCAAGATAGCGTTGCAACGCTAAGGGTAACGTTGCAACGCTGTCCCTCGAATTTTATAAAAAGGGAAAAAATAAATTTGGCTGGCGTTGCAACGCTATGTTTGCTGGTCTCCAAGGCTGGAAGGCTGCTGAAGTAGCGTTGCAACGCTACAGATGGCGTTGCAAAGTTATACTCTCGGGTTCACAAGCTTGTTTCCTTCTCTTCAACACTTGGAAATTCAACCAAATACTTCTCAAAACTCCGTTTTGCTCTAATTGCTCGATTTCTGTAAATTATACATAAAAATACATGAAAGTACACACAATCATAGCAAAACTAGCATAAAACTAAGCCTAAAAATAGCACATTTATGCATGTTATCAATAGAGGAAGCGTCTTCTATTTATGGATGCAAATTGGGCTCATGGCCTTATTTGGGGCTTCCCCTTAATGGTGTTCTTAGATCATCATCCTTTTGGGCTCCAATCATAGAGAAAATTGAAAGAAGACTTTCGACTTGAGGATCCACCTTTTCTTCCAAGGGTGGAGGACTTACTCTCCTTCAAGCCACATTATCAAACCTCCCAACTTATTATCTTTCATTATTTACTATACCTAACAAGGTTTCATAGGAAGTGGGAAGACTTTTTAGGACCTTTTTATGAAAAGGGGGGCTAATGCCAGTGGCCAACATCTTGTTAGATGGAGTAATATCTTCTATCCCATTGATCAAGGAGGCCTTGGTCTTTACTCATTGATGGACAAAAACAAAGCTCTTTTGACAAAATGAGTTTTGCACTACAATCAGGAAAAGCAAGCTCTTTGGCAAAAACTGATCAAGGAAAAATATGGATTTGCTACCTATCTTAATTGGGCTACATTAGCCACCGTCAAAGGACCTTAGAAAAACATTGTCAAACAGCAAGATCTTATCACCATCAAGTGCGCAATGGAGCATCAACCTCTTTCTAGAAGGATCCTTGGGTTACTCCCCCGCTCCTAATTGGCCATGCGCTACCCGCTCTTATATAGGTTGTCTCATTGCAAAGAGACCATAGTTAGAGAGGTTTGGAACACCATTAACAAATTTTGGGACCTTAAACTCAGGCAAAATTTGAAAGATGAAGAGGCGTTAGAATGTGCAGACTTTAGCCTTGATCTTGCTCCAGACACTCTATCTCAAACAGAGGATTCTTGAAATTGGCTTCCCAATCCTAGTGGGTTCTTCTCCACAAAATCCTTATTATATGATATGGGTGATTCCACTTGCCTACTCGAAAAGCCTTTGGCTAGAGCTATTTGGAGGGATAAATACCCCCAAAAGATGAATTCTTCCTATGAGAGCTTTCTCATAAAACTATAAACACCAAGGATGAGCTCTAGCATCATATGCCTATCTTGGCCATCTCACTGGCGTGGTGTTCTCTATGTAAAAGACATGATGAAACTCAAGAACATATATTTATGTGTTTCTTGTTTACTGCTCAATTTTGGGCCGGAGTTTGCTCTACATTTGGCTGGTTTTTTACTTTTCCATATGAAATCAAAGCTTTCCTATCTATAATATTGGTCGATCATCCTTTTAAAAATACAAAGGCTTATGCTTTAGATGCACATTACTCGGCTTTCTTTTGGATTCTCTAGAAAGAACGAAACCATCGTGTCTTCATGGATAAAGAGCAACCCTTTGATAAGTTTTTCGATTTGATCATTTATTATGCTATATCTTGGTGTAAATTATCTAATATTTATGTTGCATACTCTTATGCTTCTCTTTGGAGCAATTGAAAAAGCTTTTTGTAATCTCCATGCACATACCGTACTTTTTGTAAATTTCATACATCAATGAAATTGTTTCTTATAAAAAAAATATTTTTATCAAAAATATTTTTTTCAAAAGTGTTTAAACTAAGAGATATTAATCAGGCCCTTACTATCTTACCAAAACTTAGGAACATAAAAAGAAAACTTATCATGAACACAAACCATCAAACTTACCGAAACTTAGGAATATAACAACAAAACTTACCAAAAATTAGAAACATAGCAACAAAACTTATCATCAACCCAACAACTAAATTCAAAAATAAACACAAACAATTAAACTTTGCCAAACCTTTATGCCACTCAATTAAGTATAACATGGTCACATATAATTTCCATATCATTATCGTATTTGTCAAGTATAATATTGTCAATTACAAAAATAAAAATAAAAGAAAAATCTACATAATTCTTTGAAGTGTGATAAAACATGGTGCAATTTGTACTTGAAGCCATTGATGCACAGAATATGATCTGACACATCAAAAGAAATGAAAATAATGTAAGTAAGAGAATTAAGATTTTAAGTATGGATAACATATATTCAAATTAATACAAACAACTAAACTCACCAAGTTAACACAAGCAACTAAAGTTATCAAACTTTATTGAACATAAATACAAAACTTAAATAACTTATCAAAATTCATGAACATAACAACTATATTACATTAAACTTAGCAAAACTTAAGAATATAACAATTAAACTTATCATGAACATAAATTCTAAACTCATCAAATTAGCACAAACAACTAAAAGTTATAAGGAGCCCAGTGTAAATGTGTCGAATTCAACGAGGTCGATTTTTGAATTTGGAATTTGTTCTGCAATTATAGGCTTTGCTATATTCTTTACTGTAATGCAAATGGCCTAGAAAGGGTAGCAAGAAAAAAAAAAGTATCAATGAACCATCGCGGAAATGGCTATGGTAAATAGTATCAATTGTCAATTCCTATGCACAAGCTTTGTCCAAGTATGGCCACACATTTTCAAGGAATTTGTTGAGTCAGTCAACCTATAGGAAATGAAAAAAAAAGTATAGCAATCAAAAGAATAAAGACCACGCAATCATGCAATGAATTTCTATTGTGATTATTTTTACATATTAAAACTACTTGACTCTAGAGATGGTATGTGTTTGATACTGCACAATACCTCCAATAACCACAACTAAAATCTACTTCATCTGAGAAAGAAATCTTCCTAAAAAAGGATTGTAACAATCTTCAAACTAATAATAGCCATTTCTTTAATGCAGCCATTAAACTAACCCTCCAAACCACTCATCCAAGAACTTTAACTTTTAAGTCAAAACTTGTAAGTCAAAACTAATAATTATATAACATTATCTTTAATGATCAGTAAGCCTAATTGTTGGAATTCCTACTATTTAGGAATGTTTGTGTATAAATATTAATTGTAAAATATTTTGTCTTTATTGTATTTATATATTCCCATATTTGTAATAGGTCTTTCTCATATATAAGAAGACCTAAATTGCACATATTTGAATATATAAAAAAAAAAGACTTATTCTCTCAAAATTGACATGGTATCAGAGAAGGAGGCCATGAGTTCGAACTCCTGTAATGTCATTTCCTCCCCAATTAATATTGATTTCCACTTGTTGGGCCTCTTACAAATTTTCAAGCCCACAAGTGAGGGGGAGTGTTAGAGTGTTGATATAATTAAATTTACCATAACCCATCAGCTTAAGCTTTTGGGTTGATTGGTGATTTAACATTGTTAGAGTGTTGATATAATTAAATTTACCATAACCCATCAGCTTAAGCTTTTGGGTTGATTGGTGATTTAACATGGTATCAGAGAGGGAAACTTAACAACAAACCCTAGCTACCATTGCGCCGGAACCCTAGCCGCCATATAAAACGGCGCACCCTACTTCCGGCACGGTCAGCTCCAACTTCGAACGTTTTCATCACTCTCTCGCAGATCGATTTGAGCGTGTGCTTCTTCATTCACGTGCTCCTCGTCTTCGATCCGTCCGTCTCTGTCCAGATCTCCGTCCGTCTCTGGCGAACACCTTCAGAGCTTCGTCTTCGTTTGTCTTCGTCTCCAGCGAACACCTTCAGATCCGTTCGTCTTCGTCTATTCACTTCGTCTCCTTCCGTCTCTGTCCGACCGACACCCAGACGCCGCCAAATCCGCGAACATCTCCGATCGACACCCAAACGCCGCCAAATCCGATCGACACCCAGACGCGAACATCTCTGATTCCATCCCTATCGTCAGCTTCGACTCTTGGGTTGCAGATCGGTTTTGTTCTTCAAATCGTGGGTTGCAAATTATTTCTGGTTTGGTTCAGTTTTTTGGGTTGGTTCAAATATTCCCAGTCTGGCCGGTTTGGTTTATTTTTGGTTCAGGTTTGGTCTGATCCGGTTCGGTTTATTTTTTTCCAGATCTGGTCTGATTTGGTTCATTAAATTCTGGCCTTATTAGTTTCAAATTCTGGCCTAATTATCTGGTTTCTTATTAACCTGTTTTTGCTGATATGTCTAAGTTGATCATTGAAATGGCTCAAATACAGAGTAAGACCGAGACTCGGTTGTTCGATACCACAACCATTAACTCAAGTTCCTTTTGTAAAGAGCGAATTGATCAACCCTCTAAACGGCTGCAAACCAATTTATCATCTGGTAATCTTTGTGTTTCCTTGGCACAAATAGGTAACTGTCCTCAAGTTTTTTCTTGTAGTACTTCTTCTCCGTGGATTATTGATTCCGGAGCTTCTGATCATATGCTAGTTCTTCTAATTTTTTTAACTCATACTCTCCTTCTTATTCTAATGAAAAAATTCGAATTGCCGATGGCAGTTTTTCTTCCATTGCAGGAAAAGGAACCATTAAATTGACTGAAAATATTTCTCTACAGTCTGTCCTCCATGTTCCAAAATTGGCATGTAATCTTTTATCTGTTAGCAAACTTTCTAGAGATTCTAATTGTCGCGTTATATTCTTCGAATCTCATTGTATTTTTCAGGATCAGGAATCGGAGAAGATGATTGGGAGTGCTAGGATGCTTGATGGCCTCTACTACTTTGATGAAGGTTCTTTCAGTAATAAAATAACTCAGGGTCTTAGTAGTATCAGTTCTCTTCCTATGAAAGAACAAATTATGCTTTGGCATCTTAGACTAGGACATCCCAGTTTTTCTTATCTCAAGCATTTATTTCCAAATTTATTTAAGGGAATTGATTGTTCCTCTTTTGATTGTGAAAGTTGCATTTTAGCAACAAATCATCGTTCCACATATTTACCAAAACCTTACAAAGCTTCCAAACCTTTTTATTTAATTCATAGTGATGTTTGGGGTGCCTCTAAAATTAGGACTCATAGTGGAAAAAGATAGTTTGTTACTTTTATTGACGACCATACTCGTCTATCTTGGGTTTATTTAATGGAAAAAAAATCTGAGGTGAATGACATTTTTCAAAATTTTTACAATATGATTGAAACCCAATTTCAAACCAAAATTTGCATTTTACACTCTGATAATGGGACTGAGTATTTTAATGAATCCTTTGGTGAGTTTTTAAAAAATAAAGGCATTGTTCATCAGTCTACTTGTCGAGATACTCCTCAACAGAATGGGATTGCTGAAAGAAAAAATAGGCATTTACTTGAAGTAGCTCGTGCTATAATGTTTTCCATGCATGTTCCAAAATATTTATGGGGTGAAGCAATCCTCACAGCTGCTTACCTAATAAATAGAATGCCTTGTAAGACCTTGAATTTTAAAACTCCCATTGATTGCTTCAAAACTATTTTTCCTACATCTCGCATATATTCTGACCTACCACTCAAAGTTTTTGGGTGTACTGCTTATGTTCACATACCTAGCCACTTTCGGTCAAAACTTGATCATCGAGCTGTTAAATGTATTTTCGTGGGTTATTCTTCAAGCCAAAAAGGTTATAAGTGTTTTGATCCTTAGACAAAAAAACTTTTTGTGAGCATGGATGTGTCTTTTGTCGAAAAACAACCCTACTTTACCCATAGTTCTCTTCAGGGGGAGAAACCAAATTTGGAAGATAACTTTTGGGATATTTATACTCCTCTTCCAAGTCTTGTTTGTCCAAATATTACTAGCCCTTCGATGCCAAGTGTAGAAACTTCTCAATCAGGGGGAGAAATACTACAGAATGATCCTACTGATCAAATTCCTGAGTTTCAGTTTTATACTAGAAGAAAATTCAATCAAAGGAACCAAGACCAGATGGTTAATCCTTCACAGAGCCAATCTGAGACTCTGACGAATGAAATTGAAAATCTTGGTAATCCTTCTTCTATTACTACTTCAACTATTCAAAATACTTTACCAATTGTGTCTGATCTTGATGTTCCCTTAGCCATTAGAAAAGGTACTCGAAGTTGTACCAAATATCCTATTGCAAACTACATGTCATATCAAAATTTGTCAAATAGTCATAAAGCTTTCACATCTAGGATAAATGACTTGTTTGTTCCAAGGAATATACATGAGGCCTTAGAAGATCCAAATTGGAAAGTAGCAGTTATGGAGGAGATGAACGCTCTAAAACAAAATGGGACTTGGGAAATAGTAGAGTTGCCAAAAGATAAGAAACCAGTGGACTGTAAATGGGTGTTCACCATAAAATGCAATGCAGATGGCAGTATTGAGAGATATAAGGTCAGATTGGTAGCTAAAGGTTTCACTCAAACATATGGGATTGATTATCAGGAAACGTTTGCTCCTGTTGCTAAAATTAACTCTATTAGAGTTCTTTTGTCACTTGCAGTCAATTCAGATTGGCCACTTTACCAACTGGACGTGAAAAATGCCTTTCTGAATGGCGATTTGGAAGAAGAGGTTTTTATGAGCTTACCACCAGGTTTTGAAAAAGAACTCGGATGTAGTAAAATTTGCAAATTAAGGAAATCCCTTTATGGTCTTAAACAGTCTCCGAGAGCTTGGTTTGAGCATTTTGGAAAAGTTGTGTCTAATTATGGATTTCTTCAGAGTCAAGCAGATCATACTATATTTTATAAACACTCTGAGAATAATAAAATCTCAATTTTGATTGTTTATGTAGATGATATTATTCTCACAGGTGATGATGAAGCTGGTCTAGCTAATCTCAAGAAAAATCTTGCAAGTGAGTTTCAAATCAAGGACATGGGATCGTTGAAATATTTTCTGGGGATGGAGTTTGCAAGATCAAAGAAGGGTATCTTTGTTAATCAAAGAAAGTACGTCCTCGACTTACTTGAAGAAACCGGATTACTTGGTTGCAAGGTTGCAGAAACTCCTATTGAACCTAATCTAAAGTTACAAGTAACAAAAGCAGAAGAAATAAAGGATAGAGAACGATACCAAAGACTTGTTGGAAGATTAATTTATCTATCTCATACGCGTCCTGATATTGCATATGCCGTAAGCATGGTAAGTCAGTTTATGCATGCACCTGGACCGACTCATTTTGAAGCGGCCTATAGAATTCTGAGATATCTAAAAGGGATTCCTGGAAAAGGCATTTTATTCGAAAGGCATAATCACTTCCAAATAGAAGTTTATACTAATGCAGATTGGGCAGGAAGTACTACAGATAGAAGATCCACCTCTGGTTATTGTTCCTTTGTTGGAGGGAACCTGGTTACTTGGAGGAGTAAAAAACAAAATGTGGTGGCTAGAAGTAGTGTTGAAGCAGAATTTAGAGCTTTAGCCCATGGAATTTGTGAGGGAATATGGATCAAAAGGATACTTGAAGAATTGAAAGTCCCTCTGAAGACACCTATACGGGTTTATTGTGACAATAAACCTGTCATCTCTATAGCTCATAATCCAGTTCTACATGATAGAACAAAACATATCGAGGTTGATAAGCATTTTATTAAGGAGAAGATTGATGCAGGTACAATATGCATCCCTTATCTTCCTACATCAGAGCAAATTGCTGATATACTAACTAAAGGACTTCCAAAGAAGCAATTCGACAGATTGATTGACAAGCTGGCTATGGAAGACATATTTAAACCAGCTTGCGGGGGAGTGTTGGAATTCCTACTATTTAGGAATGTTTGTGTATAAATATTAATTGTAAAATATTTTGTCTTTATTGTATTTATTTATTTCCATATTTGTAATAGGTCTTTCTCATATATACGAAGACCTAAATTGCACATATTTGAATATATAAAAAATAGACTTATTCTCTCAAAATTGACACTAATAAATAGATTAACTTTTGCAATAATGCAGGCAAAACGAAGATATGAGATTTGAACTCATATGTTGCATCTAAATATCACTGATTCTTATACTGAACCCTCTTCTCATCCACATATCCGTCCACTCATGTGATGGAAAAAGCACAACTGAAGAACACATGGAAGATAATTTTCTCAAAGAAAGTAAGAATAATAACAGTATGGCACTACAATAGAATAGAACATCACATAAACATAGTTCAGAGCCAAAAAGGGGTAAAAACAGAACAAGATGGAAACGCAAATGAATTCCTTTACCAAGTTTTCCAATCACTGCTTGAACTTCTATTGCCTTAGCTAGAGTGGAATTAATTTTGCAATAAAAACACTCCCAAATTGTGCAAGTATACACAGCTCATGCAGCAAGTGATAAGTAATTTAATCGTTTCCTCAGGGATTAGTTCAAGGAATTTACTAATTTTAAGCTTAACTTTTAATGAACAAACAGGGTAACCAAAGAAAATAACAGTTGATAGCTTTCTAGAGTAACTTAAAAACTAAACAACATGCAATAAAACTCAAGGTAAGCAAGAAATAAAATAGCAGTAGTCCAACATGGAATCTTTCCAAACTTCCTTAATCAATAGAGAAAAGTAGTGGAAAGATAGAGGCAAAGAATGTGATCGAAAATCAGAATTTGCTACCGACAAGGTGGGAATCCCAAAAAGCCCATTTGGTAACTATTGGGAGAAAAAATAATAATATAATAATAACAAAATTACTATAATATTAATTCTCCCCTGCCATATGATAAACCAACCAAACAAGAGTCACAAATAATAATAAAGAGAGATAGGGAAAAGAGAACGACACC
The DNA here is from genome assembly GCA_033996785.1 of Trichosanthes truncata. Lineage (NCBI taxonomy): Eukaryota > Viridiplantae > Streptophyta > Magnoliopsida > Cucurbitales > Cucurbitaceae > Trichosanthes > Trichosanthes truncata. The sequence continues at coordinate 24,670,965 of JAWPNB010000004.1, read as the reverse complement.
GAAGTTTATACTGGTTCGCCCCAAAATCGGGACTACGTCCAATTTCTGCAACTGCAAGTTCTACTAATGGAAGATTACAAAAAGCCTTTAAATCTGCGCTACAAAAACCCTCAATAGCCCAACGATGACTATTAACTTCCAAGTATCACAATCCGATAGCTTGGAATTAACAACAAATGAAAAACCCACAAGAGAAAACTCACCTGTTTTTCTCTCAAGCTCACTGTCGCACACACCAAAATTTCACAATCAAGAATTACAGTCGCAAGGTGAAATTGAAGAAAGGTCCCTGTCTCTCCATTTTTTCTCAAAAGCCAATAATACATATATATATACATGTGTACTGTGTGCAACATGACCTAGCCCACAAAGTTTGGCCCATTTGTCTTTAACTTTTTTTTTGTGCATCAAAGAAGGGTGGTGGAAAAAGTGTTGTTATTTTGGCTTCACACAAAACAAACCTAACAATCTCCCACTTGCAGACAAAATGACGATCTTGTCTCCCACTGCAACAAAAACTAACCACCTTGGCAAACTCTAAGGCTCAACTCTCACTACAACTTTTATTTTTGATCTTCTTGGTAAACTCCAAGGCTCAAAATACCTGAAAAACAACGTCACAAAAATATGCAACCATCAGAAAATAATTGTAGTGCATCTATGCTCGCCCCGAGGTATGGGCTCCCTACGTGGATCTCTCCCAAATGAAAAAGACAGACACGTACTCCCACTTCAGCTAAGTAGTAACAACTGACATCTTCTTCAACTCCGAATCACTATTCATGAAGAGATACACTCTGAAAATGGCTTGAAACCTCTATTCATATCTGCTACCAAACTAGTGACCTTACCTTTGACCTTAGTAACTGCTTTGGCCTTCCATTTCGATGCCTCCACTCGCCTAGGCGACTTCTTCAATCAAATTGTGCATCTGACAATTGGGGGTTCACAATAGCCATCAACTTTCTTTCCTAGACTTCCTAATTATTTCTGAATTGAAGGATCCTGGTCTTACTGATCAAATTTGGCTATCATTGTTGTTGGCTCAACTGTAACTCTACTACAACAAATCTGTAGCTTTAACTGGCATCCACTGTCTCTTCAAACCTTTGGCAACACCCAACCGACATCTGAACATTGTAGATTTCCTGTGGCCAACTGCCCCTACCTGGGATCCTATCCTGAGTTTACACTGGCTTCTGCCAAACTCACACATGTAGCCCTCATCTGCTAACTTGCCAGTGGAGATGAGATTCATCTTAACACTGGGCACAAACCTGACATCTTACAGTACCAATTTATTCCCACATTCTATCTTCAGACTGAGATCTCCAATCCCATTAGTCTTGGATGTTCTACCATTTCCCATCCTCACTAGGCCATGATATCCTCCCGTAAAGGATGTGAACAAACTCTTATCTGAAGCTATGTGTACAATAGTTGTGCTATTTAAAATCCACTCAGATGAATTACTACAACTCTTTGTGTCACTCCCAATACAGAATAAGGCATCTTGCACTGCATTTGCCTCCCATTTTTCTTTCTTTTCTAGATCCTCTTTCAACTTTATACACCGACTCTTAAAGTGACCTTTCTTGTGACAGTAAAAGCATTTTATCTCTTTATTCCTATAATCCCACTTCTTCCTACTGCTACTCGGCGTACTTTCCTCATTAATCTTCTCTTTACCTTTAGTCATAACCAAAGTTGATTCTATAGTAGACTTTTTACTACTATCCTTTCTATGAATTTCCTCAGCTAAGGCTAAATCACAAACACCTAAAAATTTTAGAGTATTTTCTCCTACCGAATTAGACACTGTTGTCTTCATTGCTTCCCAACTATCAGGTAGAGAGGTTAATAACAGAATAGCATTCACTTCATCAGTAAACTCTATTTTAACTGATTTCAACTAAATTATCAAAGTGGTTATCTCATTTATATAAGAATTCACATAAACATCCTCATCCATATGCATATTGAAAAACTTCCTAAGCAGATAGATCTTATTATTTGTGCAGGATTTTTCATACCTGTTTGTGAGCGCTTCCATCACTTTAATTGCAATTGTCTCACCGGAAACCTGACTAGCCACGTCCATTGACAGACACATTCTAATCGCGACAACTGCTTCCTCATCCAAAGTTTCTCAATCTTCGTCTTTCATTCCTTCTGGTCTCTTTTTCAAAGCCTTACCCAGCTTTTTAACAGTCAAATAATCTTTGACCATCATCTTTCAATACCCAAAATTTTTCCCATCAAAACTTGTTGGCTCTACGTATCCCATAACTCCTGAACCAAAAGCTCTGATACCACTTGTTGGGAGAAAAATAATAATATAATAATAACAAAATTACTACGATATTAATTCTCCCCTTCCATAGGATAAACCAACCAAACAAGAGTCACAAATAATAATAAAGAGAGATAGGGAAAAGAGAACGAGACCGAAGTTTATACTGGTTCGCCCCAAACTCGAGACTATGTCCAATTTCTGCAACTGCAGGTTCTACTAAATGGGAGATTACAAGAAACCTTAAAATCTGCACTACAAACCAACCATCAATAGCCCAACAATGACTATTAACTTCCAAGTATCACAATCCGATAGCTTGGAATTAACAACAAATGAAAAATCCACAAGAGAAAAGTCACCTTTTTTTCTCTCAAGCTCACTATTGCACACACCAAAATTTCATAATCAAGAATTACGGCTACAAGGTGAAACTGAAGAAAGGTCCCTATCTCTACATTTTTTCTCAAAGGCCAATAATACATATATATATGTGTATACTGTGTGCAACATGACCTAGCCCACAAATGGGCTTTGGCCCATTTGTCTTTAACTTCTTTTTTGTGCGTCAAACAAGGGTGGTGGAAAAAGTGTTGTTATTTTGGCTTCACACAAAACAAACCTAATAGTAACAGTAATGAATTCAAATACGTGCTGGGAGTGTTCGAATGAGATCGAATTGGGTTGAAACTGCAAACAAAAGGCTCTAACGCATTAGAACCTAAGTTATAACACCTAAGGTGATTTGCAAAAGGTTTAAAATGCATTAAAACGTACAGAAAGAGCCCTTATGCTTGTTGTTTGTTGTTCGAAGGTATTCGAATCAATTCTAAACTGCAAACTAAAGGTTCATACATGTTAGAACTAATGCTACAAAGCTTAGATGGATTTGTGAAAGGTCCAAAACATGGCGAAACTTACCGAAAAGCCTCAAAGAGACCAAAATGATTGCTGGAAAACTCGTTTTCAGCACCAAAAGGTCTCAAACTCAGTCTAGGTGATGAGCGACGGGGTCCAAACTGTAAATCAATGTCATTTAGGGGTGAGTAATCCAAATCTAAAGTTGATTAGGCATGGGTAAGTGACAAACCTTGTCAATTGGAGAGAAATCGCATGGGTCTCATTGTTGGAGTCACTAAAGCTACAGAACTTGCGTTGTGGTAGTGAGTTGTCGCCATTTGAACCTCAAGGAAAAGAATTGTTGTTGCAAGGTTGAAGTTTGGGTGGGTTTATTTGCCAAAGGGCTGTTATTGCCAGAGAGGAAGGAGAAATAGACTAGCCTTGCGTGAAAGACAATAAGAAGATGAAGAAGATAATGAGAAGATTTAATCTCTCTTTATAAATCTGTTAATTGAGAAGATTAATATTTCATCAGGATGATCATATGCGACTCGATCTTAATCCTGAGTGAGTTATGAACTCCTACCTGTGAGGACTTATCCTTTGATATGCATGGGTGAGAATGGCTTTTGTAGTCGATTCAATATGCCTACCATTTTGGGGACTTGGCCAAATAGGGAGCTGGGAACATAATCTCACAAGATGAAATTCACTCATTCCCATATAGGATAAGTAGATGAGTAGTTCCCTTAACTATTGATTTCAGGACTTGAACAATGAGGCCCTACCCTCTCACTAGCCCGAGAGAGACTTAGTTTATGGTTGGATTATAAACAAATTGTTCATTAGATGATCAGTGGTACTTAAGGTACAAGATGCAATTATAGGGGTAAAACGGACTTTTGACCCAACTGTAATTACGAACAACTTATGAAGGATCCACTTGCATGTAGTAATTATATCAATGGACACAACTTGTCCTACAATGCATAAGAGTGCAACTCTAGGTTTATAGTGGAGTGACCTATAGTTAGTGAATGAGAATTAATTAATTAAAGAGTTTAATTAATTGATTTTGTATCATTGGAGTTTATAACCTGTAGGTCCATAAGGTCCCCTTGCCAGCTCATATAAACAAATAGGGATCAATTTCGTTGAGAGAAATTTTGAAATGTTCGAATTAAAATTTAATATATTGGATATGTTAAATGAGGAAAAGCATATTTATTGTATATAATGCATTGAATATTAAAGAAATCATTAATGTATTAAGATACATTAAAGAAAAGATATTTATTAAATTTGAATTATATTCAAATAAGGAAATAGATGTCGTAGGAGAATTTGGAAAGGTTTGAATATGATTCAAATTGGTTAGATAAATATATTTTAATATATTAGATATTAAAATATATTATTTAATTATTTTTCCTTGGCCACTATAAATAGGGCCTTAGGTGTGAGCCATTTGTGTGCATTCCAAATAAGAGAAAGAAACTCTAGAGAAATTCTCCTATCATTCTCTCATTCTATTTTCTATAAGGTTCCCACAAACCTCTTTAGTCCTTTGTTTGAATCATAACAAGGAAGACTTTATGGAAGTCTTGGAATTCAACCTCATTGGAGTTGAAGCACAAGAAGAAAAAGACCTTCCAGAATATTCTCCATAATATACAAAGGTATTTATTGCTTAACCCTTGTATTTTAGTTTAATTCTAAATAAATCAAAGACGATTCCAACGCTTCTGCTGTGGGTTTAATTTGATTATTCCCTACACTTTTCTTTGCAGATGACAGCCTAATGTTCATCAAAGCCTCAAGAAAAAACTGTGAAATTATAAGACAAGTGTTGAAGGAGTATGAGGTGGCTTCTGGGCAAACAATAAATATTGAGAAGTCATCTTTTATGGTCAGAAAAAATGTAAATAGGTCAAAAACAGAGGAGTTCAGCAACATCCTTGGGATTAAAGTTACAAATTCGCTTGGGCTGTATTTGGGGATGTCTTCCCAATCCGGTCGAAACAAAAATAAAATATTCTAGAGAATATTCAACCAAATTTGGAAAGTGCTCCAAAGCTGGAAGGAGAGGTTGTTTTCTCTTGGAGGCAAAGATGTTCTTATTAAAGCTATAGCCCAAGTGATTCCTACTTATATGCTGAGTTGTTTTCTCCTCCCCAAAAAGGTATGCGAGGAGATAAATGGAATGTGTGCACGATTTTGGTGGGGCTCGAATATGTCAAAAAAGAAAGCGCATTGGATGAGCTGGTCAAGATTATGCCAAAGTAAAGAAAATGGGAGTCTAGGGTTTAGAGTGCTTGGTTGTTTCAATCAAGCTATGCTTGCTAAACAATGTTGGAGAATCTTAAGGAACACCAACAGTCTTATGGTCAAAATCCTCAAGGGTGGTACTTCAAGGGTAGAGATTTTATAAATGCTTCCTTGGGAAATAATCCCTCTTTAACTTGGCATAGCATTCTTTAGGGAAGGGATTTATTTAAAAAAGGTATAGATGGAAAGTGGGGGACGGAAGTTACATAAAAATCGACGAAGACCCTCGGCATGATAGGTTGGGGAGTAGCAAACCTATGTCAGTAAACCATGATCCCCTTAGGTATAGTAGGGTCAATCAGATCATCGACAAGATGGGAATTGGAAAGAGAGTGTTATAAAGGAAAACTTCACTAGTTTAGATATGGAGTCCATTCTTAAAATTATTATTGGCAATGGCAGATCTAAAGAAGAAATCATTTGGAATCATGAGGTGAAAGTTTGTTTCACCGTGAAGAGTGCTTATTAACTATAATTTTTTTTGCAAAGCAAAAGAGCCACTTCCTCAAATTTAATATTACTAAAAGAGGGATCGATACTAATCCGTTATGTGTTTTTTACAAGAAACATATCGAAACAACCCCTCATATCACGTGGAGTTGTAAGTTCTCAAGAGAGATTTGGTTACAGTACTGCCCAATTTTACTAGAGCTTTTTACTTTTTGTAGGGAAGGCTGGAGTTTGAGCTCTTATTGGGATTGGATGGCTAATCACATGACGGAGCCAGAGCTGAAGAGAGCTTTGATTATCCTATGGAGATTATGGAATCATAGGAATGGGATTCTCATGAATGGAGTTTCCATAAGCAAGCATGCAGTTCACGCACAAATTAAATTGTACAGCTCTGAAGAGAGTTTGAAAGAACTTGGTTTGTCTTCCTCTATGATATTGAAGAACTTCTCGAGTCATGCTCGATGGAGCCCCCCCACCACCATATGCTTGGAAATTGAATTGTGATGCTTCTTGGAGCGACTCCAAAGGTTGGGAGGGATTAGTTGGATAGTTTGTGACTCCGAAGGTTCTTTAACATGTGCTAGTTTTCAAAAAAATGATCAGAAAATGGAGTGTTAAATAGTTGGAGGCCATTATCGAGGGTATGAAGTGATAGGAATGAACTCTTCATCCCATAGCGGAAGCATTGGATCGTCTTTGATTTTATTTAAAATTAAACTAAAAATAATATGAGTTAAGAAAACTTACGTTTGAGATAAATATGGAGAATATTCTGGCGGGTCTTTATCTCCTCCACAAAGTCTTACTGGCTATGACTCTAACACAAGATCAAGGCTTGTGGGAGTCTCTTGAAAGAAAATCCACAAGGGATTGGAGAGAAAGAGGTTTAGAGAGAATTCTTTAATTCTCTATTGCAGAGATGAGTGTTGTGAAGAATGCACAATAGCTCACCCCTAGGGTCCTATTTATAGTGGTATAGGAAAAATAATTAAATAATATATTTTAATATTTAATATATTAAAATATATTTATCTAACCAATTTGAATCTTATTCAAACTGTTTAAAATTCTCCTACGACATCTATTTCCTAATTTGAATCCAATTCAAATTTAATAAATATCTTTTATTTAATGTATCTAATATACATTAATTATTTTAATATTTAATGTATCAAATACAATAAATATATTTTCCTCTTTTATATTTAATATATATAATATATTAAATATTAATTTGAACACTTCAAATTAAATATTAAATTTGAATATTTCAAAATTTTCTTTCAACTAAATTGATCTTTTAGTGTTACTATGGGATAGCAAGGAGACTTTATGGACCTACAGATTATAAGCTCCAATGATACATAATTAATTAATTAAACTCTTGAATTAATTAATTTTCATTCATTAACTATAGGCCACTCCACTATAGACCTAAAGTTGCACTCTTATGCACTGCAGGACAAGTTGTGTCCATAGATATAATCATTACATGCAAGTCGATCATTCACGAGTTGTTCGAAATTACAGCTGGGTCAAAAGTTCGTTTTACCCCTATAATTACATCTTGCACCTAAGTACTATTGATCCTTTAATGAACAATTTGTTTATGATCTAACCATAAACTAAGTCCCTCTCGAGCCAGTGAGAGGGTGGGGCCCCATTGTTCAAGTCCCGAAATCAGCACTTAAGGGAACTACTCATCTACTTACCCTATATGGGAGTGAATTCCATCTTGTGAAATTATGTTCCTAGCTCCCTATTTGGTCAAGTCTCCAAAATGGTAGGCATATTGAATCGGCTACAAAAGCCACTCTCACCCATGCAAATCAAAGGATAAGCCCTCACAGGTAGGAGTTCATAACTCACTCAAGATTAAGATCAAGTCACATATGATCATCCTGATGAAATATTAATCTTCTCAATTAATGGATTTATAAAGAGAGATTAAATATTTCGTGGTCCAATCTTATACAAACTCATTGTATAAGATACCCCCACTCACATGTCTCCACATGAATGATTTGGATCAAATCATTTATAACTATTACAAAGTGGGTCGTATCAATAGTGTTACCAGGATAAGGCACTCAACCTTATCCATATACTATGACCCTTTAGGTTATTTCTTGAACATGACCCTCTCGTATGTCAACCACATACTGTTCAAGATTACACTAATAACCTTAGATTTTTCATATAATGGATAATATTATATTGTAAATAAAATAATCAAAATTATTATTAATTATTAAATAAATTATTAATTACGAGACTTTAGGGCATAAATCCCAACAATCTCCCACTTGCACTAAAGTCGGCGAGACATGTATCTTAGGGCATACTCTATACTCAACATGTTCTCTCACTTGCCCTAGCAAAGATGAGACATGTCTCGTAATCCTAGACATTCTAGGTGACCCTCAAATACTTTAGTCTGTAGAGTCTCTTTATATAGATCCAAAGGACTGCCATTAAAAGTCATCTTAGTCACTACCATGATGCTTTCTCTCTCTTGATATGATTTCCTAAACATTGGTGTTTTGTAATTTCCTTAATATTAGTCTTTGCACTGCTATTATCATAATAAAGAGGATAGACTAAATCATATCTGAAACACCTTTCAGATCTTCAAGGAACTATTTAAGTCAAACAAGTCTTTTTGTTGTTTCACAAGCAAAACAATTTAACTTGTATACCATACTCTTCCACTTAGGGTAAAATTTATCTTTACATAAATTTTCTAAATCTTTGTAAGAATCAGTGTATCTTGTAAAGATCAAATCTTTAACTCTATACACAAAAAATTTCTCATCATCCATAGATAATTTGAGAAATTTTTTAATTTTCTACTCAATGGTCATACCATTCGTTTAACTGATATATGTTAACCAATTGTATATTAAATGTTCAGTCTCATTTATGCATATCATATACTTTCAACATTTGAGGTGTCTTAGGATACAGTTCCTTAGACATAAATATGAAATATTTGACAATTTTGTCAATATAAGATGTTTGATACAAAGTTAACATTTTGTCCTTAAAATCTCCATTTTGGGCATGTAAAATATACCAAGAATTCCAAATCACTCATTTGGAATTGGTTACTTAGTCAACTTTTTATGTTAGATAGACATCTTACATCATTCATAATGAGTAAAATATCATCAACATAAAACATGAGAAAAATCTACTAGACAATTAATGATTTTCTTGTCTATACAATCTTCATTAATATTTATCCAAAGTCATAGGTTTTGATACTTTTATCAAACCTTATATTCACATATCTAATTGTAAAATTCATTTCATAAATGAACCTTTACTATTTCACAAACCTTTTACTTTTGATCTCTGAAAATAAACATATCTTATTGATTTTTGTACATGCGTTATCTAAGATTTCTTTTCATAAAAGAATTGTAAACATTCATCTTTTTTTTATATATCACAAATGCAACAATGAATTAAATAATGCTTATAGACTTCAATATGGCAATAAGTGAGAAAATTTACTCGCAGTCTACTTCTCCTATTAGATTTAACCTTTTGCCATTAGTCTCACTTTGCAGGTAATAATCCTTTAACTTTATCATCTAACATGACAATTTGGGCTTCAATTAAGTCCTTGTAAAGGTTGAGTCATCTCATAACTCTTCCACTACGATGAGGCTTATCCAATTCATGACTAGAATCTATTTGACTTTCAAATGTAATTAAATTGTTAACAACTTTTGTTAACTATTTAGTGGCTTTACTTTGAATCAATTTATTAACACTATCTCACCTTATTAAAGGTTTGTAGTCTTTTATTTGACATTTCTTATAAAAATGATATTTATTCATTTTAGGACTACATAAAAGACCATGTTATACTCCTTAGGGGTGGCCTACACTTAGGCTTATCTTTGAACATATACAAGCTTTTTAGGCTTATTTCAGCACGTGAGCTTAACATTCCCAAATGGTGAAGTGTTGTAAACCAGCTTTACTACTCTTCTATAATCTTTAAAATTGTCTCGTAGACACTTTTTGAGGAAATCATGTTCACCATGCAATCTCTATTGCATTTTCTAACCGAAGTATGGTAATGGTGTGTAACTCATTACTGATGTGACCAGGTCTAACAAAGTCCTATTTCTTCCATTGCAGCACAATTTCACACAATTGTACTTGGTATTAAGATAATTGGGATAAAAACCCATTTTTTAGCAATTAGTTTTAGTACGTAAGGTTCATGTACTTTCTATTATGATCTGATCATAATGTCTTTATATATTTAATTATCTAATCGATTTTTAACTTTAGTCTTACTTTTCTTGAACTTTTCAAAAAATTAGACTTATGTTGTATTAGGTAAAGATACTTGTACTTTGAATAATCATCAACTAGAGTGACAAAATATTCATGACTTTATTTGGCATTTACATTCACTAGACCACTTGGTCAGAATGTGTAAGCCCAAAGTATTTTTTGGCATTCTAGCCCTACCTAATAAAGGCCCAATGATTATCTTGCATGAAAGGCAAGATCTACAAACAGGTAAAGTAATTAACTAACTTTTTAGAGAATTACCTCTTACTAGTCTTTTCATTCTATTCAAGTTGATGTAATCAACCTTAACAGCCAAAGTCAAGTATTATCTTTTAGGAGAAAACAATTTCTTTCTATTCTTGATTCTATAATCCTAAATATCTCAGTATTTTGTAGTATAGTATATGTCAACATTTTTAACATATACAAATTGTTCTTATTTTCAGCTAAATGTATTTTCAAACAATTTTGAAAATATAAACTTTCATACTTCAAAGTAATTCATGCTATATGAACATTTTAGTAAAAAGTTTGAGAAATTGAATTTCTCTTATGGTTACTAAAAACACCATATTCAACATTAAGTAACAATTTTTACTTAATGACATCTTAATGTCTCTCACTACACTAACTGAGATGGGCTTCCTGATGCCAACCTGTAGAAACTATTCTACATGTTAAGTATTTTCCAAGAATTACATATTAAATGTAATAAAGAATAAATAAATCTTGATAGTGGGTCTTGTATCAACTATCCAGGTGTCGTTATTTATTCTCCACCAAAAATTTAGTAAATCAAATTTACTTTCATTTATATTTTTCTTCCCATAGAGGTAATTCAAAAAATTCATCTCATTATGATTGTCCTTGCTAATTTAGGAACTATTTCCTTTTATATAGATTCAGTCATTTGGTTTGTTTTCTTGGAATTTTGTAATACTTAAATTCGAGATCATTTTGAAAATTTTCTAAATTTAGCTTATGTTGACTTCAACATCTCATATGTTATTGTCATTTTCTTTATCTTCTAAATTTGACATCTAAAATGTCAACTAGGAGAATACGTATAAGCTATCTCGTTTACTTTTGATTCATTAATCATGTGCTTCACGAACAATTCGAATAGCATTAGCAACAGGTTTTGAGAACATTTCTCAATAAAGACAAATTCAAAATTTTACACTACCATTATAGTGTTAACGTTATTTTTTCAAGTAATAAAATTTCTCAATTTTGACTTATCAGTAATAAAATTAAAAATTATGAGAGAAACTGACATAATATAGAAATATATATATAATTTAACATCATGCAAATAATTATCCATTCAATTTTAGCATAGAAATCAAACAACTTGAAAAGTGAACCCTATAAATCATTTCTAATGCTATGGTACTTTAGTGAGTTAGAACAAGTGCTGCCGTAGGGTAGGTCAAGTATTCCTTCACTAAACTGAGACAATCTCAACCAAGTATTATACCAGAATAACTCTTATTCCTATAATATTTAGTTACCATTAGTTTGGTCAAGGACATCATTAACAACCTTAATAAGCCCTTTGTAAGTGTGACCCATTATTTTAGATCTCGTAGTTTTATCCCAACAAGTGCCGCCGTAGGATAGGTCAAATATTAGAAACAAAACTACAATCCTATCCTTCTCAGGAGTTCACCCTGATATTGACCCATGCAAACACCTTCCGTAGGGGGACGGTCCAAAAGTCGCCACGAGCCCCCGTATGAATCTCACGATGTGAACCAATGATGGAGACCGTAGAATATGTTGACACATTTCCTTCTCCCACTTACTATTTTGAAATAGGATTTTCTCTTACTTAGACAAATTAGGCTAATCTCATTTATCTAAGTTCTTCAATCTACCTTTCATAACCCTTATGTTATTAGATTGATTTTAATATGAATTACTAGTTTTTTTTAAACAAAAAATGATCACATTATGAGCATGCTTAGTGAAAATAAATAAAATTTGACTAATTCAACTCCTAGGTCGGTTCCCAGTTAGAGGTGTTCCCTTTCGGTCAGCTTAAATACCCCAATCTAGACAAAACCTTCCATGGACAGAGTTCCCTTATAGTCAATTTTTATTTCAAATTCATTAATCTTTAATTAACTATTAATTATTAGATTAATGAACATAAATATTTTTAATCCTATTAAAAAATAATTCACTTGGATAGTCTTAAAAATCCATCATTTTAAACTCTTTAAAACAAATTAAAAGATAATCATGGATATTCTATTACAAAAAAAATAAGATAAATTAAATTCAAAATTTAAACTATGGATAATCTTGAAATACTACCATTTTAAACCATTTAAAACTAAATTAAAATATTGTCCTAAATTCTAACAAATAAAGATATATTAAATTCAAATTTTAAACTATTTAAAGCATGAATTCGAAATATCTTTATTTTAAAAAAATCCTAATCTCATTAGGATATATCCTAATCCTATTAGGAAAACATGGATTTCATTTATGAAAGAAAATATCCTAATTTAATTTTCCAAATATAACAATTATATTCAAAGATATGGAAAATATAAGCATATTAAGAAAATATCTCAATTCTATTAGGAATCATCCTAATCAAATTTTTCAATATAACAATTATATTAAAAAAATTAATCTTAATTCTATTAGGAAACAACCTAATCAAAATTTTCAAATATAACAATTATATTCAAAAATAAGATAAGATGTATGATCATGCTTAACCTATGGTGGGATTTTAAATTTAAATGGCATACTTTATGCAACAATCAAATAATTTCAAACATACATCTCATGCATAATTAAATTAAAAATAGCAAAATTGACCGGCATATCCTAAGAAATTGAAAATAATTTAAATTACAATAATTTAAATCCAAGACATATCTTGGTCTTCAATATCTTTCTTGTTCGGCCATCCAAATTTAGAGTTTAAAAACATAAATCTTGTCTTCCAATTATAGTACCAGCAGCCACAAAAATTAAAAAGAAAAACTGCATTACCCAAGACCTTGAGTATAACAAAAAGCCTCCTTCACCACTAAACCAAACATTGTTTTCTGATACTTGAATGTTTAATAATAATATAAAGCTTCAGCCGAATATGTTTGACTTCAATTTTTCCTTTTTTTTTTCATGCACCTCTTCATCGTCAGCTTCTTCAGTGCAGATGATCGAAAATTGCAACAATGGTAATCATTCAAGTAAAATACATGAAATTCTAACCCTCATGGATTTTACAATGATCTAATCAAAGCAATAAATCTAATGCCAAATAGCCTAAACAATCAATTTGCAAACCACAATTTATCACATATATGATAAATTAAAATACCCACCATCACAAAACTTTAATTCTAAATAAAACTCAAAGATTGCTTTGATACTAATTAATAGGAATGAACTCTTCATCCCACAACAGAAGCATTGGATCGTCTTTGATTTTATTTAAAATTAAACTAAAAATAATATGAGTTAAGAAAACTTACTTTTGAGATAAATATTGAGAATATTATGGCGGATTTTTATCTCCTCCACAAAATCTTCCTGACTATGACTTTAACACAAGATCAATGTTTGTGGGAGCCTCTTGAAAGAAAATCCACAAGGGATTGGAGAGGAAGAGATTTAGAGAGAATTCTATAATTCTCTATTGAGGAGATGTGTGTTGTGAAAAATGCACAATGGCTCACCCCTAGGTTCCTATTTATAGTGGTCTAGGAAAAATAATTAAATAATATATTTTAATATCTAATATATTAAAATATATTTATCTAACCAATTTGAATCTTATTCAAACAGTTTAAAATTCTCCTACGACATTTATTTCCTAATTTGAATCCAATTCAAATTTAATAAATATCTTTTATTTGATGTATCTAATATACATTAATTATTTTAATATTTAATGTATCAAATACAATAAATATATTTTCCTCTTTTATATTTAATATATCTAATATATTAAATATTAATTTGAACACTTCAAATTAAATATTAAATTTGAACATTTCAAAATTTTCTTTCAACTAAATTGATCTTTTAGTGTTACTATGGGATAGCAAGGAGACCTTATGGACCTACAGATTATAAGCTCCAATGATACATAATTAATTAATTAAACTCTTAAATTAATTAATTTTCATTCATTAGGTCACTCTACTATAGACCTAGAGTTGCACTCTTATGCACTGCAGAATAAGTTGTGTCCATAGATATAATCATTACATGCAAGTCAATCCTCCACGAGTTGTTCGTAATTACAGTTGGGTCAAAAGTCCGTTTTACCCCTATAATTACATCTTGTACCTTAAGTACCACTGATCCTCTAATGAATAATCTATTTATAATTTAATTATAAACTAAGTCCCTCTCGGACCAGTGAGAGGGTGGGGCCCCATTGTTCATGTCCCGAAATCAGCACTTAAGGGAACTACTCGTCTACTTACCTTATATGGGAAGGAGTGAATTCCATCTTGTGAGATTATGTTCCCAGCTCCCTATTTGGTCAAGTCTCCAAAATAGTAGGCATATTGAATCGGCTACAAAAGCCACTCTCACTCATGCAAATCAAAGGACAAGCCCTCACAACCAGGAGTTCATTACTCACTCAGGATTAAGATCGAGTCGCATATGATCATCTTGATGAAATATTGATCTTCTCAATTAATGGATTTATAAAGAGAGATTAAATATTTCGTGGTCCAATCTTATACAAACTCATTGTATAAGATACCCCCACTCCACATAAATAATTTGGATCAAATCATTTGTAACTATTACAAAGTGGGCCGTATCAATAGTGTTACCAGGATAAGGCACCCAACCTTATCCATATACTATTACCCTTTAGGTTATTTCTTGAACATGATCCTTCAGTATGTCAATCACATACTGTTCAAGATTACACTAATAACCTTGGATTTGTCATATAATGAATAATATTATATTGCAAATAAAATAATCAAAATTATTATTAATTACGAGGCTTTAGGGCATAAATCCCAACATGAAGATGTTACTCACTTGAATCATCAGCTCCATCCCTCCAATTATTGCTGAATTGGAAGCTGGATAAGTGGTTACTCTATTAAATAACCATTCATCGGATCTCACAGAAGTAAAGAACTTAGTTGAAGAAGCCCTAATGGTGGCGAATGTAGTGGGTATGGTTTCGTTCTCTAATATCCCTCATTCGTGCAATACAATTGCTCACCATTTGGCTAGGTTAGCTTACTCCCGGATTTTTGTATTGGGCTTACTCAGGAGGTTTCTCCCTCTACTTTTATTGGGGAAGTCTGTTGGAATTCTTGTGTCTCCTTTTGGTTGCCCCATGTGTTAAGGGAGGAAGGTGGGTGGAATTAGGGTAGTTGATTGTTTTAATGAAATATCTCTTTAAAAAATATATATTAGTGGATTAAAAACATTTAAAACTATTTAGAAATTAAATAATAAACCTTTTACACCCTAACATCAAAATTCGAACGTCATTTTAGAATGCCAAGAAGCCATTTCACAAAATGCTCTTCAACGTCAACAACAAAAAATGGCACTAATTAGTAACTCACGAACGAATAGGCAATAGCAGACTTCAGATTCCCCAATTAATCTCCCTCAAGAATCAATAGTTTGGTATTTGAACAAGCTCTCACAAGTCTCAACTCGATTGAAAGTATCAGTTTGAGGTTCAAATTTCCAACTCCAACATTAAAAAAGAAAGAAAAGAGAAAAATGACTATGCAATTCAAACTAGCAACAAACACATCCCAATTCACGTAAAAAGAAAAATGCATCAAAGCAACAACACATCATAGACCGGCTCTCAAATCGCATGCTACAGATAATCACTCGACCTCGACGACGGGAAGAAATCCTCTGTGCAAAAGGAGCAGTGGCCACAAAACTCTCTTGCTAAACACCGATATCATCCTCAGGAACCTCTTGAACAATTTAATTGGATCCAATTATGGGAGAGCCTAATTCTTAAAATGGTTGGTTTAAGCCTTTTACCTATTTACCATTTTTATTTTACCACTTATCCATGTGCTATGTGTTATATATACATGTAATGTATGCCTATGTGAAGCCATCCATTCATTTACCTAGAAAGTGAGAGATTAGGTTTTGTAATTCTTAAAAGAAAGCAAAAGAATGGGTTTTTTAACCTATAAATGACCTAAATTTTTAGGCGAAAATGAAATATAACCGACTTTTTGAAACTAATGATGGATAACCTTTTGTTGCCGTAAGCATATGGAACTATCGGTCTCGGTCGTTTGCGAGGCCACGACATCTCATGTTATTGCGTACACGTGTGTAATTTTTCGATTTTTACCAATTTTGAGATTTTGCTGTTTTTTATTCCTTTATGTTTTTTTACAATTCAGAGAGAGCTCACAATGAGAGTTGTTTGCTCTCGTATGGAATGACCGACTTTTACCCATTTTGAGATTAGGCTGCTTTTTATTTCTTTTATCTCTATTTCGTTTAATTTCTAAAGAGAGCTATCGATGAAAGTTGTTAGGTCTTGTGACTCTCTCTTGGTCTCTTTCTTAATTTTAGCTTTTATGTGTATAGATATTTACTTTTGTTTTATTTTTTATCCTCGTGATCGTTCTTGTCAGTTGCACGAATGGTTGTTGTTTATAGAAATGGATATTTGGATAATCAATTTAATTTAAAAAAGAAACTTCTTAAATCTTAGGTTAAAAATAAGAATTTCGGGGCAAAAAGTTGGAGGCAGTGAACATCGAGAGAAACGGAGAGAAATGGACTACAGTTTAGCAGCGTTGAAGGTTCTGTGCAGGCAGCTGAAAGACGCCCGCCAAACTCCGTCCAACAACACCGCCACTCTCGGCGGCATTCTCTTCCAACGTGTGTGGCTTCAGGTCCTCTCTTCCACATCCTTCTCCTCTCCCTTTCTCTTGATCTTTCTCTCTAATCACTGCTCTCCCAGCAGCAGGGGATTTTGGTCTCCGTCGACAAAGACAATGGCGAATGCATTCTCGACGACGGCACCGGCACCGTCGAGCTCTCTCTCTCTCGCGACTTTCGTCTCCGCACTTGGAACCTCGGTAATTTCATTTTCCCCTACTACTTTCCATTCTTTTCTTTTGTTCTGCGTTTTATTCGGTTGTTTTTGTACAGGGATGTATGTGATGGTTGTCGGCGCTTTTGTCGTCCGGACGAATGAACCGCCGATTATTGGGGTGAGATTGCGACTTTATCCCCTCTTCCTTCTTCTTCCTCCGCTCTATCTGCCCTTTTCTTCCTGGACCATCTTCCTGTGCTTGAAATTGAAATATAGGGAAGAATTGATTGATTTGATGTTTCTCCTCTGATTTTCGTTTTCTTGTAAAGAGAAACTAAAGTAAAGAACCTAAATAAAACACTATCACTATACCAATTTGTTATGTTTCCCATATTCTCCATGTGATTTGATGAGTTTTTATGCCCTTTTCCTATTTTTATGGCTGTACCAGATAAGCCAACTGCCTTAGAAGAATCTTGGTGGATAATTCACTGTTTTCAGATGTTTCTTTTATTATTCAATAAAATCTCTATTGCTATCAATCTTTGGGATGTTTGACACCTCTTAATTTCAAGCAAGGTGTATCAAAATACTTCCAACCCCTTAGCTGTCTTTACCACTCTTTTCATTCCTTTCTTTCTACATTTGCTGGTGTTTGAGTTGTAGTTGTGATGTTTTTATTGCATCAGTATTTGATGTCCCACGCACTGGTGATTAACTTTCTTAGGGACTTTGTTGTCCCCTTAACATGACAATAGCCCAATTTTTGTAGATAACACTAAATTCCTTACCATATGTAATACTTAGAAGGAAACACAATGTTCCAAACTTAAGGTAAGGTTACTCAATGGCATGGAGTTTCAATATCTACCATCAACAAGAACTTGAGTTAGTTAGTGAATTTTATGATTTTATGTTTGCATTAGGTACACAAGATTGTTGATCTTTCAAACTTTCCTGGTCGAGAGGCAATGTGGTACCTTGAAGTCATGGAAGCATACAAAATGTTCTATGAACCTCTGGTGGAAGAATTTTTGTAAATCATTCTGTTGACTCGACAGGTGATGTTTATTGAATTTGTCATGTTAATCTTGTTAAGCTAAGCAAAAATGCATCAATTTGTTGTAAGCCCACAGAAGGGTTTTTCTTTTATTACTAATTATTTATAAAATCCAGTTGAAATTCAACTCATGTATTGTTATGATCATCTTTTTTGATTCGTAGGATCAAAGCTCTAAGTTAGAGAATCAGAGTATATCCTTTCCCTTGGTAGGCACAATTGAGAAAATATAAATATATAGGGATAGGCAGACTAAGAGAGCCAATCCTATTGCTCAGTCTGTCTTTGATGATGCCAAAAGAGACTTTACCCCATCAGAAGCATTTTGTGGTGGACATATTAGAAAATGTTAGTAACAATTATAGCTAGTAATGAGATTTGTATTGCCTCAATACTCAAGAAAACTCTTTCAGATCAGTTGAACTTAGGAAGTTCTTTCTCTACAAAACCAATACCACTTATCTTGCATACAAAAAACCAAATAGTTATCAAAAGGCCTAATCAATGGATGTTTTTATAGTTTGTTCTAAGAAATGACCTATAATAACCCACTGCTGTCTTATTTTCTAGGTGAATATAAATTGCTTAAGATTGTCCTTTAACTATGAGCCTATTTCCTCTCGTGGATCCATTTGCACCTCTCTATAGATCGTAGATGTCATATGTATTTGACATGTCCTTCGAGAAAAATGTATGAGTGAAACACTTATTATATAAGCATTTTTAGAATAAAATTAGTTAAAAAGTTTCACACATTAGGATCTTTTTATCTTTATTGAGAATTTCTCAAATCACTTTTGACAATCGGAAAATTTTTAAAAGTCATGGGTCAAACACACTTGGCTAAAAACTCGCTTCATAGAACGTCTGATACTGCTCATAAGTAAATTTACCAATTCAGTTTATTTAGTTTATGGAGATGCAATTTGATACAGTACATTTTTTGCTTTTTTGGATTTATAATTTATTAAGTCTCGTTTGATAACCATTTAATTTTTTATTTTTGGTTTTTTAAAATTAAGTCCATAAATTATGGTTCTACTAATGGGTTTCCTTGTCTTGCTACCTACTTTTTACATGTGCTTTTTAAAAACCAAGCCAAGTTTTTGAAAACTGAAAATTTTTGTTTTTGTTTTTCTTTTTGGAATTAGGCTAAGAATTCAAATGTTATAGAGAAATGATGAAAAAACAAGCATAATTTTCAAAAACTAAAAACCAAAAACCAAATGATTATCAAATTGAGTTTTAATTTTTGAATTAAATATTATACTAACTAGACTTTGGTGATATATATTTTTTAACTGAGTTGAAAATTTTGTACATATATTTAATTTTTTTATACTCAGGGATTAAACATATCACTCAATGACTAAATAGAAACTAAACTCAAATCTCAAAAACCAAAAGTTTTAATTTTGAAGACCAAATAGAAATTAAATTCAAATAACTAAAAGTGTATTTTATCCTAAAATAAATTATTGTAGATGTAATATGTAAACATAAGTAGCACATTTACTGCAATATATGGTAAAAACATTTGGGTGTCTGAATTTGTAAATATTAATTTTACCAGATGCTCATTAGGCATACCAACCCAACCCTTGTACAAGATAGAGCCTTAAAACTTTGAGGCCACCTCAAAACTAATAAATCATCCCTAAATTCATGATAATTCAAATCAAGACATGTAATCATCAAGGTTTTAATTAATTTTGTGTGATACAGAAATATAATATTCACTCTATTATTTGCTTAAACGAATTTAAGAAATATAGATAATCGAAATTTTTTAGTTTTATTTTTTCATTTCACTAAATTAAACAAAATGATAAAACCAGATGAAATGGAACTGGCCTCTCCCATTTCGCACCATCGCAAGTTCAACAAACTCATGAGCGTCAACAGAACGATGGCAAATTCAAAGATCTCTCCTTTTGTTTCATAAACAAGCTGAAGCACAAAATGGGGATGGTGCCAATATTGGCTCATTGGCCTAATATATATGCAGCTGTTACCATATCATATACATGAGAAAATTATTATTCATGTGATACACATAATGAATATATGGCATACCCTTAACAATATGCAACCCCCACTGCATCAATGGGATATAGCACCTCCTCCAAGATTTTAGTGTTGAATGACCTGTGCAAACTGATGAGAGATTCAGATGAATATATTTCTGCTGAGAGCATTCAAATTAATACATAATAAATAAGTAGTTCGATATAAAGCTTGAATCTAGTTTGGTCTCTAAAAATTTTCCTATTTATTGCATATAGGTCCCTATTTGTAACACCTAAACTACTAAATATGACTTCAAATACTAATCCTAATCCACCGTAACATTTATTGCTCAGGTAAATGAACAAAAGATGTGCTATAAGAGATTTCTATTCATAGTGGTAAAATCAAAATATTTTTTTTATATAAAGTTTATAAAATATTTGAAAGTTGAGAGACACAATAGAAGTTTGAGAACCTTAATAAAATGTTATAGCAACTAATTGGCTACACTCTACAGTTACAAATGAGGAGATTGTTTCTACCTGAACAACTATTTAGCTATAGGATTCTCCTATCTCTGAGATACGAATACACGAGAAAGAATGCCACAACAGCGCCAACAATTATCCCAGCTGTTGTTAACCAGAAGGCAAACTGCATGCATCATGAAAAGTGCATCAAAGTTACAACTCGTAACATAATTAAGACAATTGACCATGTTGCATGAACTTGAACATTGTTTATAAACTGGCTTTTAGAGAATGTACCACGTGTTCTTCAAGGTATGATCGTAAGTTCATGCCAAATATTCCTGCAAAATGGATGTGAAAAAACAACGGCTAAAGCACAATTGGAAAGAAATTCTTTTGTCAAAGTTATTCCATGCGATGAGTTTTGTACATTCCCCTTTTCCTCTTTCTTTATATTATTCTTTCTTTCCTGTTTATTACAGGAGCAGCTCGACTGCATTTTCTTACTAAAAATCTCCTAGTGACCCTTCTAGGAATACCAACTTCCTTCTCGTTAATGCGCGTAGGGACAAACTAATGCAGCCTCCACCAATCATTAGTGGTTTGATAGATGGCTTTAGGTTGGCTTTTTTTTTTTTTTTAAATGAAAAACCAACTTTCATCGAGAAAAGATGAATGAATTACAAAAAGAAAGACCACAAAGAAGAGATGTAAACTACAAAAAGAACCTCCTCCAATCAAGAGAGATAAGACCTAATGGATAATTACAAAAGGGCTTAGTTAGAGATGCCTACGGAGACAGAATCTAACAAGGAACCAAACCTCACTTGAAGATCTCTCAAGCCCTCCAAAAATGTTATTGTTCCTTCCACCCCAAAGACTATAAAATAGCACACACCTCAACTTGCCACGAAAAATAACCCATTCATGAAAGATGACTTTAGATAACTTTAGGTTGTTGTAGTTATTGGCAACTATCACTCTATTTTCTTCCAGATGCAATTGTGATTTTCTTTCAGGGTTCATCTGGCTTTTATCAGTTACCTGGGTTAGGTTTGATCTTTGCTTCCAGATGGTTCTTATTCTCGGCATATAGTTCCCTTGATGGAAATGGGAACGATTTAGATCTCTTCAACTCAATATTCCTCACCTATTTTTCTCTGGAAGGTGATTACCTTCGGTTCAAAAATGATTTCCTAATTGAATATGCATGATAGTGCTTTATCTCTTAAAAAGCATACCTGCAACTAAAGCACCAACAGCCACACAAAATGTCCCAACTTGGAGAAGCAATTCCACCCTGCTAACCTCCAGTCGCCGAGAGCTAATTAAAAATAGGGAAAATAAATAATTACGTGGCTGCTAAAACATACTTAACAAACTTCGATTCATTATTTGAAGAATCAGAGAGAGAAGGATAAAGAAGAATTATTCTTCAAAGTTTCTCCTGGTACAGGAAATGGGAATATGGTTAACCACATATAAGATGTCTTCACTCACGGACATCATTTTTTTTTTTGGAAATTAAAATAATGTATGGAAATTATGATAATTAAGCTAAGTGATCTATATGTTATTTCACGCTTGTGAGAATGTCTACTCAGTCAAACCTATGATGACTCCCATTCTTTCAACCTCAGTTTCTTTCGATATGAATTCAAAGACGTATCAAGAAACACAAAACCCTCAAAACTCAGAGCAGAAACAGCGAATAAGGGAAAAAGTTATATAACCTCAAAGGAAATTAAACAATATGAACATACAAGCAGAAAAAACAATTTAACAGGTATTGTAAGAAGGTAGTTTAGACCTCAAATTGACGGCAATTGAATCTTCCATTTCTTTTGCAGAATCCAGAAGCCTTTCAGCCTGACCATGACAAGATTCGCATCTGCAGACGCAGACAGAAAAAATTACATGAATTTGCACGATTCATTTCACAAACTCGTGAATAAAATCAAACATTGGTGGCCTTGTCAAGTAATAGGCAAGTAGTACCAGATACAACAATTAGTTTGAAGGTGTTTCAAGTTGCAGCTAGTAAAATCAATCTCAAATATGATAATGATGACACCATCAGGAGCTACATAGAAATAAAATAAACAAGACTATCAAGATCCATTGGTTTAAAATTTTGCTTTCACTTCTCTATCGATGAGTATCATCATTTTTGGATTGCCAATAAAGTAATATGATAGTGGTCACTACAATTCAGAACGGATATCCAATTCAACATATAATTTTTCATAAGGAGAAGCTCTTTAGAATTTTTCCTTTTCAAATACAAGATTGAAGTTCTTAAACTATCTGCACCAAATCTCTTGAATGTCTTCTAATTTTATATTTCCTACCTGACTCTAAATTGCAGTAACACAAGACTAAGACCACCATCGATTCAGCCTTTCGTCAAGAACTCTATCAAAGTGGTATGAAAGCATGCATTCCAAGAACATGCCTAGAGGAGCAAAGATGGATAGTCGCCTAGAGGCAGTTAAATCACGATTGGGAGTGTGGTGTAAGATATGCAGGAAAGTTTCATATGCAGATGCAAGAGCAATTGCAGAACATTATTGTCATGGAGATGAACACTACAATGGAGGTGGAGGAAATGAAACAGATTAATCCTGCATTGTGAGAGCATCTAGATACTAAGAGGATGATAACTGTTATAAATTAGGATCTGCAAAGCAAAACAACGAAGTGAAGACCACAGGTTGGTGAGTCCAGTGCATTAGTGTGTGATGGAGGAAGAGGTTGTGGGTCGAATGTGAGAAAGTTGAACTTAACAGTTCCTGATATTTGGAGGTGAAGATCTAGACGGATAGATTTCTAAAGTGAAAAGGTGTTTTACAACAAACCGGATGAATGAATGGAAAAAATTGGAAGTGATAGGTAGCCTTGAGTATGACAGAAGAAGCAATGGCTTAGTATCTTCAGACATAAGGGTGGAGAACCATTCATGATTTGGTACCTTCTGCGGCCTAAGGCCGTAAGCTCGAGAGATATATTGGAAACGGTACACAGTTGACATAGATAGCAAGATAACCGTTTCTTCCCTGATTTTAAGCATCTAACGTACGAAATACTGAGATGTATCTAATTGGCTGAATTAGATTGTTGCCCTCGTATTCTAGGCATCACAAGAATGGACGCCATATAAATGTTTCTTGTAAATCACACAAGAGGGAACCGTCAAAGGACAAATTATTCAAAGAGTACTGCCTCTAGTAGGAAACCTTGACGACACCCCTTCCAAAGATTCCCAACATACATTCGAGCCCTCGGGTGAGCTTAATACATAAAATTCCTTGATGTCTCCCGAGTCCGGGCCTTCGGGCGAGTGCGGGTACCCTTGGGTATAGGGGAGCAAAGCTCCGACCCCCGGTTATGCAAAAAAAAAAAAGATTCTCAACATACGTTTAGTAATTTCTTTGTTTCTTCATATATAACTTTGACATCTATAACTGGAAGTATATATATTGCAACAATTCGAATTTTCCAATACAGTCATTCTAACAATAATGTGGAAGCGTAAAAATCAAAACTAAAATAGACTTAAACAAATTTAGCTGAAGTAATTTCTTACAAAGGATTTCTAAAAGAAACTATTGAATCCATAACAACAACTTTCTAAGTCTTGTGCCAGAGTGCTAAACTTCACTTCTTTCAAAACTATCACTTCTTTTTGTGATATTTTAAAAAAAAAAAAAGCATATATATACAGATACAGGAAGTATATATATACCTATATATATCCGAATCAGTGAATCGTTATTCATTAAAAAAAAAGCATGTTAGGTATCCAAACCCAGAAAATACGAAGGAACACAAAGAAACTAATATATATCAATATCAAAGGACGTTAAAATATAACAATAGCCTTTCGAGAGGGCTATCTCTCTCCAAAGTCCCACAATGGACACTCCACTAAATTCATCCACCCCCAACAAGGACCCTAATACTCCTATTTATAACCAAGACACCCCTACCTAATTCCCAAAATACCCCTTACTGATAAACTACTAATCCCCTACATAAAATCCATACTATACTATATTAGTACTCTCACAAAGCATTTATAACATAATAGATTAAAATAAATCATTTAACATTTATTTATCATATAAAAGACTAAAATGAAAAGACTACATCTTGCATGGAAATATTTATAGCTAGTTCTCCAGAAGGGTGGAATATGGCTTATCTAATATCAAAATTACCTCAGGAGATAATTTTCCAGCAGCATTTCTATTTCTTCTTCCTCTTCTGCAGATAAAAATTTCAATAAAATATCACAAAAAGAGTTGAACACTGAAATCAAGGCTGATGAAAATCGTGAATGTGATAATTGAAAGGGTATAACTTACCATCAACAATCTGTTTATCCAAAGGAAGAGAGCACTCCACATCATCATTTCTCTTATTAATCGTGCAGTTTCTTCCCATAATACAGATACGTCGTACTTCTTGTGGATCCTCCAGAAGATCAAGAAGCATTTGTCTGAGAGCCCCTGCCCTGGAACCTAATTCAACCTTTTGTCCAAATTGGGGATGGAGGGGAATCAGATTGAAACTACTCATTTCCGGATATGACAGCGAGGTATACTTTGAACTAAAAAACTCTATCCAGAATAAATTCCAAAAAGTGTACCAAAGTCTGCTTGCTAATACGAAGTTGTTCCAACACATCAGCAGTTAATTTGTTGGGCAATACCTCAAGTAGAGCTTGAACCTGAAGCCAGACGCACTTTATAAATAAGTTTTCCCTTTTTTTATTTTTTTTTCGCAAAACAATGTTTCTCACTACAGTTGTGGAAAGATCAGCTGTAATAAAGGGAAAAAAAAACACTTCACCTTTATGTTTATATTCCATGAATACATTATTAATTGAAGTATGGTAATTTTCTTACTATTTTTTTATCATTTTATAATAAAAATACCATCCTAACGATTAGAGTGTTCTAAAAGAAAGACCACTTCAGCATTGAAATTAATACCCATTAAACATAGAACCTAAGGCCTGAAGAAGCACAAGGGATTGCACCAACTGAAAAATTTTAATCTCCTCAACTGGACAGATTTTTTCTTATTAGGTTTCTATTCAAGTTTGTCGCGACTAAGAAATTTTTCCATTGTTTTCATGTAGCCACAAATCGGTATAAGCTGCATAGTTTTTCAATTAAGAGAAAAATTTTCACAAAACAAAACCACGTGTAAATTTATAAGCATAGAAACAGACATACAAATAATTAAGAGTTGGCAATTGCAATTTAAGATATAGCAATGAATACTAAATCTGGCCAGGTTGAATTGGCGCCAGTGGCAAAGGCCACGAATGTTTTTAGGAGATTGCTCAAGTTTATTCTACTCTATCTTTTTCAGGGAGAGAAAAAACAAGATTAAATGGAAGAAACAGAAAACGAAGCGATTTTTATATATATACTCACTATGTTTCCATACTCACACGAGGTTCTACTTTCATTAGTCGCTGCTCCAAACGCTGTGTTCGCGAAAGCAATGCAGCTTCAACAACCTAAAAAGTGAAGTAAAATAGTCTCTTTAACAAATTATGGTAATACAACGTAAAAAGAAAAAACAATAACAAAGAAGACGGTGCTTATGATGAATGCATGCAAGATTAATACAAATTAATTTTGCTTGCATTCATCTTAAGCACTCTCTTCTTTAGATTCTAGACTATGAACTACTGAAATACACCACGGATTCAAGGAAGACTTTTTCCTTGATAGTCCTTTTTTTTTTTTTAATTATGAGAAACTTTCATTTGCTAGTTCCTTTTTATTGTTTTATTTTTTTGTCAAGTTTTCTCCTCAAATATAACGTTTTCCTTTCAAATATATGGTTTTTTCCTGTTATAGTTTACTCGCCATACCCCAACAAGGAATATGAAGCTTTTTGACAAGCTGATTAACTCTCTTGACAGATTTCTTGCCACTCAAAAGTGGTTCCCAAATTTGCTATGTCAGGGATTCAAGATTAGAGAGAAGACTTCTAATCATTTCCAATCCTACTCAAAAGGCTGGGGAATCCAAATGTGGGCTCACCTGTTTCAGGTTTGAAAACATGTGGCTTGATCATCACGAAAAATTCCAGCACATATGCAAGGTAGGGTGGGCCACGGTTTTATGACAAAATTGAAAGCTTTAAAATCATCCTTCAAGATTTGGAACATAGAGGTTGTCGGCATTTCTCACTGTTTTCGTGATAAAAGGCCTTTGGACGATTTTGAGAACTCTTATTCCCTCTTTCATTCTCAAAGTGACACTAGGCTCCACCTAAAGTTTCCAGCTTTTGGATTTCACACTCAAAGAAGAAACTTTTTGAAGGGAAAAACCTAAATCTAAATGGCACCATGATGAGAATCTCTCTTCCTTCCATCGTTCGGTTAATAGCAGGTCGAAGAAGTTCTTTTTTTTTATTTTCCACCAAATAGGTAGAAGAAGTTCTTAATCCCAAAGATTGCTAATTTAAAAGGAGAAAGCTTAGGCCCCATTTGATAACGTTCTCGTTTCTTATTTCTTGTTTCCTGTTTCTGTTTCTCGTTTCTTGTTTCTGTTTCTTAAAAACTAAAAACATAAATATGTTTGATAACTATTTCTGTTTCTTGTTTCTTGTTTTTTGGTAAAAATAAAATTTAGTACATATACTATAATAAAACATATAACATGCATTAAAAAAATATAAAACAATTATAAAAAGATTATAGTATTTTATTAAGGCCCAACACCTAATTAATAATAATAATAATAAATTTTATCCTTCAAATGTTGTTCAAATTTGATTTGCAATGTTATTTCTCACTTCAATCAATTCACCGTGAATGATTTTGACTTACACAAGTTAGTTCAATTAGACGAATTTGTAAATTGTCTAAGGTCAGACAATCGAACATACCCACATTTCTTTAATTTAATAATAAACTTTATTTTTATTTTTTTTTAAATGCATTAGCCAATAATACACGCAAGTAAAATCAGAAAAAGAGAGAGAATGTATATATTTTTTTACATTTAATGGTAAACATGAAATACATTATTAGTTTATTTATTTAATAAAAAAATAAAATCGTACCAAAAGGAAAAATAATAGAAAATTAAATAGAAAATAATAACTATAAGCTCGTTAATGTAAAGTAAAAGAAAATAAGAAAATAAGAGAGAAGAGAAAAACATAAACGAAAAGAGAAAAATAAAAAGGAAAAAAGAAAAAAAAGATAATGAACTATTAAAAGAAAAAATATTATGATGAAAGAGAGAGAACGAATAGAAAGAAATAAATCAAAAAATAAAAATAAAAAAGAAGAAAAACAAAAAGATTAAAAAGTATTAAAAGAAAAAAAAAATAGAATGGAAGAGAGAGAAAGAAGAGAGAGAGGAGAGTTGGGTAAAAAGAGATAGGAATACATGCATGAAACCTGAAAAAAAAAACAGAAACAGAATTTGAGAAACTACTTTTTGAAGTTTCTCAAAATCTGCTATTTTTTAAGAAACAAGAAACATGATGGTTTATCAAACATGTCTGTTTCTTGAAAAATGAGAAACAGGAACAAGAAACAGGAAACAGGAACGTTATCAAACGAGCCCTTAGTAAACGATAGGGAGATTGAAGAAGAGCTTCTTTAACTTCTTCAATTCCTTTTTTACTAACGCCCGTACATGGTTTTCCGGTCTAATCTTGATTGGAGTTCTATTTCTGATCGGTAAAGGCAGCTGCTGGAAAAGGTTTTACTGATGCAAGATCTTGAAAGACATGCAAAGTTTGGTAAGTGCAAATTGCAATGCCCCTAGGCTAGACAGTATTACAGCAGCGTTCTTCAAAAAAAAATTGAAACATTCTTGTGCGTAAGCTATTGCAATTGTTCGATGATCTTTTCTAAAATGACGTTACTAAAGAGTGCAATGAGCATCAAAGAGATGTACATCTTCCTTATTCCAAGAAAGTGCGGTGTAAAAATGGTAACTGAGTTCAAACTCAGTACCCACTAAGTTTTCATTGAAATATTTAAAGGGTTCTTCGATACACAATTTCAGAATACCAATCAGCTTTTTCGAGAGAAAACAAATTATTGATTCTTGTCTAAAACTCAATGTTTGAAAAAGGAAATAGAATGGTGCAAACATCAAACTGGATCTGGAAAAGGCCTTTCGTAAAATTGATTTAAGTTTGTAAATGCTATCATGGAAGCAAAAGGCTTTAGTTCTCTGTGGAGAGGTTGGGTCAATGCTTGTCTCTTCGGTGGCCGTTATTCTATTGTTACTAATGGAAAACCATGGAGGACTGTGAAGACCTTTAGGGGAGTTAGACCAGAAGATTAAGACCATGATTACTTAATGGAAAACCAAGGTTGGATCAATGGTTCTCTATGAAGTTTTGTACTATTATTTTCTCAATTGCTCTTGAAGATGAGTTTGTTAATCCGTTGAATATCATTAAATTTTTTAGCCTTTCTCAGGTCTAAACAATAATCGAAGACTGATATTAGGAGCCGAGATATGATCTGGAAGTGCAAAAGTTTAGCCTTCATAACAGGTTGTAGCATTGAGAAATGGCCCACTTCCTATTTGGGTCTTCCCCTCAACGGTAATCTAAACGAATTTGATTTTTGGACCTCCATCATAGAAGAAATTCAATGTAAGCTTCAGAATTGGTAGGAACACTTCACTGACTTCTCAAAGGCCAGATTCTAATTTGTAAACCTTTATGGTCAGGATATATGAACAAACAATCCAGAAGCTGATCTCACTTTCATCTGCTAACAATAATTATCAGATCTTCTCAGCAACTTCAATTGGGATTCATATAATGGTATAAGAATGCTCAAAGGCAGGTAGTGGTAATTTTTCATTGCTTCTATGGGTAAGCTTCCTGGGGACCAAATTCTAGTTAGGAAACTTCTTATTGTTAGATGTACGGCAGTATCGCAATCCATAAGTTAATTTTTCTTTCATTTGCCAACACTAATTATATGATGTAAGGATACATATATTTACAAGGATTACTAACCTCAAGTTCAAATGGCATTTCTGGCACTCCATTCATGTTTTTTGGGTTCAATCGAGGCAACAATGATTCGATAAAAGCTTGTCCTCCTGGACTGAAGATGATCACCATCATGCAAAGAGAATTGCAATGTCGAAATTTGTATGAGAGAAATAATATGGCGCCATTTTCAAGTTAAATGGATACCGGTTATAATCAAATATGAGGACACAATCCTGCATAGCTATTGCTCGAAGCGAACCCAGATTAAGCAAAATAGCATGTTCACGAACCTGCAATGTGAACCACCAAAGAAAAACGTTGTTGAGTATCATTTATGGTCAATTTCTTAATTTCAAATGTTTATGCCAAATGCTAATGCTTCGACACAAAACACTTATAATCTAAGAAACAAAAGAATATGATCGGGAATTATAAAGGTGGAAATCAATATACCAGTAATGTAGGCATTGAGTTTGTCAAAAATAAAGATGGATCAACACTTCGGACATCACGTGGACGAAGCCCTGATGGTTAAACAATGTCCACAAGAGAAAAATAGTGAAAGGAAAATATATAGTTTCATAATAAAAAGTAGCAAAACATACTATTTATCATCTCACGGTTATTAATCGTGAAGGGATAAAGAACCAACCAGTAAGACATCCAGTAGCAATTGATATTTTAGAGCGAAAGTATACAGAAGAAGTCAATACAGACTAAGTCTTTAATAGTATACATCCAGAAACTAGATTGAAATGAGAACCTGAAATTTCTGGGAATATTTACTCACCACTTGACTTCAGCAGCTGGCGTCTGTTAATCTTCCTAGTGGATACAGCTCCATCTGCTTTAACCTCTAACACCTAAGTTGACAATAAAGATGAGCATCGAGAGTAAGAACTTCCCTTTATCCTCACATAGATCTCTAACGGGAAAACATTTTGTTGAGCCATCAAGATCAAGATCCAGATCTAATGTTAGGAATCAAAACGATAACTACCCCTAAACCATTAACTTCAATCAGTGGAAGGATTAAAACACAAGGTCTTAACATAAGCTGAAATTTTGTAAACATTCAGCCCTTCAAACAGAATTTTTTGTAATCTCAAAGAAGAGTAAATACCAGGAGTTCAACTCCTCAAAGGTCATAATTTTGCATCTTTTCTTTGATCGGGCTATGATTTTATAGTAGATACTTAAAATATGAGTTTTTTTAGTTCAATCATTTGTGGGGACGAGATTCGGTTATAATATTTTAATCAGTCGAGTTATACTTAGGAATCAGTTGAGTTATACTTAGTTTCACTGTAAAATATGAGTTATCCTGTAACAAATCAAATGTTGGTCTTTATAGTATTGGCAGGTGGAGATACTATGAAGGACAGTGTATTAAAGCATAAACTTCAGAAGTTACAGAGTTTTAATAATATTCTCTTCTGTTGGCTTTTATGAAGTTTCTGGTTTCTTGCCCAAAAAGAACTAATAAATACAGAGATTTAATAATATAAATTTGGAAAAGAAATAGAAATAGACAAGGAGTTCAAAATGGGACTAGTAACTATCTACACGAACTACCACAATCTACAACTGACTTGAGCTATATCCAAATGATAAGATATTGTTTACCTTTCAAAAAATAATAATAAAATACTACAATGGACGCTATTTGATGACAACTTTTTATGTTTACTAATAATTATTAGTTAGTCTTTTACTTTCTAAAAACACAATATAAGATCTAAACAAATTTTGAAAATTAAAAAAAAAAAAAAAAATTTTGAAAATTACCTTTTTTTCGTTTTTGAAACATTTTTTAATTATTTTGAAAAGTAAATTACAAACTAAAGAAAAGTATAAATAAATGAGCAAAAATTTTAAAAATATAAAATCATCGTATTGAACCGAGCCTACATTTTTTTTTGGTAAGTAAAAATATTGATTGTGGTTTATCATAAAGGGTGGGCTGCTAATATCATTCATGTTAAGTTACGAGTTTAGTCTCTAAACTTTCGTGTTTGTCTATTCTTTGAACTTTTAATTTTGTGTCTAATCGGTTCCTAGCATATTCAACATTTTTTAAAATTAATGAATCGACATAAAATTGAATTTTGTGTCCCATAGGACATTAGACTTTCAATTCTATCTCCAATAGATTTGTAAATTTTAAAAAATGTGAAGGACCTATTAGACATGAAATAACTGTCAACGACTTTTTTTTAGCTGGAATGATTTGAACCTCTAAACTCTTGGTTGAAGAGACATGCCTAAATCAGTTTAATTATGCTCAGGTTAGCAATGTCAACCACTTATTAGACACAAATGTAGCTAAAGGACTTACTACATAGGAAATCAAAAGTTTAGGGACTTCAAGGACTTATTACACATAAAATTGGAAGTTTAGTGACATATTAGACACTTTTTAAAGTTCAGTACTTATTTGACACAAACTTAAAAGTTCATGGAATAAACTTTTAATTTAACTCATCTTTAATGTTTAAAAAACAATAAATTATTAGTGGATTAAAAGCATTTAAAACTGTTTAGAAATTAAATAATAAACCTTTGCACCCTAACATCAAAATTCGAATATCATTTTCGAATGCCAAGAAGAATGTTCTTCAACATCAACAAAAAAAAAAAAATAGCCCTAATTAGCAACTGACGACGAATAGGCAGTAGCAAACCTCAGATTCCCCAATTAATCTCCCTTGGGAACCAATAGTTTGGCATTTGAACAGGCTCTCACAAGGCTCAACTCGATTGAAAGTATCAGTTCGAGGTTCAAATTTCCAACTTCAGCATTAAAAAAGAGACAGAAAAAAAAAAAAGAAAAAAAAAACACTGCGCAATTCAAACTAGCAGCAAACACATCCCAATTGACGTAAAAAGCAAAATGCATCTAAGCAACAAACCTCATAAACCGGCTCTCGAATCGCAAGCGACAGAAAATCACTCGGCGACGAGGAAGAAATCCTCTGCGCAGAAGCAGCAGTGGCCACAGAAGTCTCTTTCTGAACGCCAATATCATCCTCACGATCTCCCCCTTCGTCCACATCGGACACCAACGCTTCCGATTCACTCCACTGCTCCTCCTCGGTGGACATGGAGAAACACTTCGTTCTCGAAGATAACTTCATCCTGCAGTTCCGCGACGGAGCCAAAGATGAAAGCCATGGAGATCGGAAGAAGCGCGATACGGAGCCGAGGTCAGAAATGAGAAGATGGTGAGAGGATGAGGATAGTGGCTGAGGAGGAAATTGAATGAGTTGTAGGGATGGAGAGAGCGCCATTGGAGAGCGATCCGAGCTCTCACATTAAAGTAAGGTTTTGAGCTTTTTTTTCGTTGGTAGGTACTGGAGCTTCGAAAGAAGAAGAACAGGTGCATTTTTTTAATATGAAAATTAAAATTTTATGGATAATGTCTGAATTATGCTTTAACGAATTAATAAATAATTTTTTTAATAATTGATGTTTGCTTTCTCATCATTGGTTAACGAGAGGGTTTTTTTTTTTTGTTTTTGTGAGGATGTTAACGTCAACGAGAGAGTGGTTATGGTTTGTGAATTCGTGTGGCTTATGCTTGGTTTCTGATTCTTCGAATCTTTTTTTTTTTTCTAATAATCAATTCTTGGGATCTTCGATTAGTTTATATTTGGATTAAAATATCATCTTAGTCACCCTACTTTAAATTTTATCTTATTCTTTTAAATGTTGAATTTTAGTCTATATACTTTCAATAAAACTTAAAAGTAGTCTCTATTATTAGTTTATTGTTAATTTTTCTTTAAAAAAAATTGTCTCTATTAGCTTTTCTTCTATAAATTTTAAAAATATGTTCATATTGTGTCTTTTCTTATATTAAAATTATTATTATTATTTATTTAATTTTGATAAAAAAAATAACTTCAAACTTATCATATGGGCCAATTTTAAGCTTTATTGAAAGTACATGACTAAAATTGGATATTTGAAAGTACATGGACCAAAATAGAACAAAGCTCAAAGTACATTGACCAAAATGGTATTTTAACCTTTTATTTATTCATATTTGTCTTTCTCATATTCCTTGAAAAGAAGAAGAATATAAAAATAGGCTAAATACTTTAGCCCACAATGTTTTTTAGTGTAGTCTCTATTATTTAAAAATTTTACTGTAATCTCTTATGCTTTTAACATTCTTCAATTTAGTCTAAATGTTAAAATTGGTTTATTTGGATGGAGGAGAATAAGGATGGAAATGGGTAAAGATTATGGACCTCCTTATTTGGAACGAGGTTTGCAAGCTTGGATACAAGCATCATTTATTCGCATGCATCATTTTTTCTCATATTTGAGAATTTTCTATACTCTTCAAAAAGTGTGGGTTTTCTTCATGTTCACACACTCTCTCTTTCTCACTCTCTTCTTTATTAATATTTAGTGTATATATTCATTTTCAATAATAATTAATTATTTAATTAAACTTCCTTATAATCATGGTGGAAAATTTCGGTCGACATGTCGACCTGTTAGACATGTCGTTCGGGGGGGATGTCGTTTCCCCCCCATTTCGACGACATGTCGTCGACACCTCGAAATTTCGAGGTGTCGACGACATGTCGTCCATATTTCGAGTTTTTTTTTTTTTTTTTTTTACAAAATGAAAGCAGGGTTTTTATATTATTATTATTATTATTATATATATATTTTTTTTTTTTCAAATTTAATCTTTTCTTTGTTAATAAATAATAAGTAATAGCCTACGTCCACAAGTAGAGGGAGAGAGAATTTTATTATATTGAGGAGAAATTGAGTACAAAATACATAGAGCAATTAGATAAGAGTTTAAATGGTGTATAAATAAATTGATTTACATATCACTTAGGTTTCGAAGCGCTAGATAATAGGTTCAAAGCATTTCTACACTCCAATTCCAATTATCTCAATTTCCCTCCAATTCTCTCAAATTCCCTCTAATTCTCTTAAATTCATTTCAATTCTCTCAAATTTCCTTCATAGTTGTCTAATTGAATATAAATATTATATATATTTAGATATATGATGTTAAGACTTAAGAGTAATCAATTATACTATAATTGAGTCACGACTCACAATTAAGGTTTCATGAAATAATTTTAATAATTTAAATCAATTTCCATATTTTTTTTTTTCAAATTCCTACTTGCATCGTCATTTCAAATTTTCAATTGACATTTATATCTAAATATTATCTTAAATTTTAGATGTGATGCTTAAAAATAGTCCATTATAGTTTAATTAAGTCAAAATCTAAGTTTCATTGGCTAATTCAAACAATTTTCATCAATTTCCATGATTTCCGTAAATTTCCACCAAAATTTCCATCGACATTTCCATAAATTTTGGACCTCGACATTTCCATCGACATCGACATTTCGAACCTTGCTTATAATCAATTAATTTATTTCTATTTGCTTAAATTAATTTTCCTTAATTCATTAAATAGTGTACCAAAATAATATTTTTAGGATTAATTTCATAAAACAAGCATAAACATCCATTATAAAATCAATTATGAAAATATTAATTCATTAATTATCTTTAATCAATTAATTAAAAATATTAATAATTTATGGTAAGGATAATCATTATAATTCATTATTTATGGGTTATTTGTGATCAATAAACTATTAATTATTATTTTTTTTAAAAATTATATTTTTTTAGGAATTAATTTTTATTGTTTTATTAATAATATTGTTGACTGAGAAATTTCAATCAATCACAAATCGTCACGTCATTATTTATAAATTAATGATAAAATTACATATTATTAAATTTTGGACCAATTATTAATTGCCCAAATTTAATTTGAAGACAAAAATTGGCAAATTCTAAAATTATAATGCAACATGTCTTCATTATGACTATTTGACAAAATAATTAAACTTAATTTGGTTAAATTATGTCATATAGTATTTGGGTCAAGTTTAAATAAGGCTCAAATGCCAAATGGTTAGGCCAAAAGCCAACAAAGCCCAAGTCCATGTGGTTGTGTAACGCCCGGCTTATTTAGGAATTTAAATTTTTAATTTTTTTTTTTTGAATTAAGTGGAATGATTTTCATGGGATAATTTAAATTTTTTTTAGGTTAATTTGCAATTTGGAATGAGAGAAAGGGCATTTTGGTCTTTTAGAAAGAAGATATTTTGATTTTTCTATATAATATTATTTTAATTATTTATTATTTATTATTTATTATTTTATTTTATTTTGTTTTATTTTATTTATTTTATTATTATTTTTTTTTTTTCTTTCTTCTTCTTCGCGAACGCCCCCCCCCCTTTTCCCGAAAATTTTCCTCTCTCTCGCCGGCAGCTCCCGATCTCTCTCTCTCTCTCTCTCTCTCTCTCTCTCTCTCTCGGCCGAACACCCTCACCGGCGACTCTTCTTCTTCTTCTTCCTTTCCGACCAAGCGCCGGCCCTTCTCCTCCTTCCTCGTGTCCGTTCAGCCTCCAGCCGCAGCTCGCCGGAGCCTCTCTCCGACTGCCCAGATCCGTTCGCACGAAGACCCACGCAACTCCTCGCCGGATCTGCCGCAACGACCGCCGAAGCTCACGAACGCCGGCCACGCTGCAAGCCGCCGGTTTCGTCTTCCTCGTCTTCTGCAAGTTTCGCCGGACGACAGTAGCTCGCCGGAAGCTTCAACTCACAACCCACGCCATTGAACGCCATAAGCTCGCCGGAATTACAGCCTGAACGCCTCGAAACTTGCCGGAAAACGCAGATCTGAGAGCCTCGTGCGAAAACGAGCCTCCACGCGCCCTCACGCGCCGATCGGAAGCTCCACGCGCCGGCCACGCGCCGCCGTCCGCCGCCGCACGCGCCGCCGTGCTCCGGCCACGCGCCGCCGCTCGCCGGAGTTGGGTAAAATTTGCCATTAAGTCCGTTTCGTCGAGTTATAAATGATAGAATGTGTTTTAACGTAATTTGGATGGTTTAAGACACGTTTAGAACACTTTTTAGGTGGATTGTCGAGAACCGAGGATCATACTTCGAGTGGAAACTCAAGAAGCTTAATTACTAAGTGAAGAAAGGGAATTTTAGTAAGTAAAGACTTAAGGTAAGGGATCTCACAACGAAAGAAGTTTTCGAAACCTATAACGAGCTCTATGTTTACTTTGAAAGTATATGTTTTCATATTAAGTATTTAAGAAAGAAAGTGTATTATATGTATGTCTTTGAAATACGATTGCTATGACTGATGCATTCATAACTATGTTCTAAAACGAATGGGACCTCATGCATGTGTTGTGTTCACGAAAGGATTTATATAGGCTGTGACGATAATTCTCCCAAAAGTTTTATGTGGGTTTTGAGGGAACCCGAGTCTTTGGACTCTATATGCTCCCGGGGTTCGAGAGTGCCCCCACGATGGTAGCCTTCGGGCTGAGTCTTCGGACTCCATGATATATGTTAGCTTTCGAGCTTACTCTCAGAGGTAGGGAGGACTCTATTAGACAGAAAAAAAAACTATGTCTTCGGACTATTCAGAGGCCCTCGGGAGAATTTAATCGTTCACAAGAGCCGCGAGGAAAAGTACATGGTTTATAAAAGGAATTTTAGGTCCCCTACTAAAGCGATGGTTTACGATGGTTTTATGATTTAAAATGACATGTTGCATGTGATTGAAACTCTTATTTTAAAATTATGATGGACTTACTGAGTATTATTCGTTAATACTCACCCTTTTCCTTTTTAAAATGTTTTCAGGTAAGGCTAAGATCGGCCCTAGCGCGTGACCGGAGATCAGCTACTCGAATCATGGGAGCCGACTGATCGCTATTCCGCTTCTTTTATGTTTCTAGATGTATATAGAACTCATGTTAAGTTTTTTTTTATGTTTAGGAGAATGTTTCAAAATCTTTTAAACCTTTCTTGTAAATCGTGCACGTGTATTTGGTTTCTTCTGTTCGAACCCTAGCATCATATTGAGAAGTTTGTTGGATGCTAGGAGGTTGTTTGAAAATCTTAGAAGTGTGTTTTCTATGTCTTATTAGGTAAGGGTCAGATTTTTGGTTTTCGCGTAGTTACGCCGTTATGTTGCCGAAATTTTTGGTAATATAGCGACGTGACTTAGTAATGACTCTTAGGTAGCGTGTTGAGCCTATAGGGTCGTTACAGTTGGTATCAGAGCACTAGGTTATAGGTTCTGTAGACTAGCTTACTTCGTAAGCATCAGGTATCCCATGACTAAGTAGTGATTTCCAGTCATCGCGCAGGTACGCCTCTGAAGTAAACTTTTAATTCGTTTGTTGAAAAGCATGTTATGTTTATGAAATGATTCATATGTGAAATGTATTTTAAGTTAAGAAAAGTTTAAGAAAAGTTGAAAAGTGTGATCCCTTTTGATGTGGAGGTTAAACTTGTTTGTGTTTGTTTGTTAAGTATGCCACCTAGAAGGAGAGGCAGAGGACGGGGTAGAGGACGTGGTGCTGGTAGAACACATGACTTACCTCCTGAGATGCCAGTGGAACAGGAGGTGAATTCTGGGGCAAGTTCCCCTGTTGCTCAGGATCAACCTGATCCAGTTATGGAGCCTGCAAATCCTACGGTTGCGTCATTGATGTTAGAGGCGATGCAGAACTTAGTACAAGCGACCGTGACGACCCAGTTAGCACAGATGGGTCAAGTTTCTACGCCAGCTTCATTACAAGCCCGTCACTTGAAAGACTTTAGAAAGTATGATCCAAGGGCATTTGACGGATCTTCTGGGGATCCTACAGTGGCAGAGTTATGGTTGTTCTCTATGGAGAACATTTTTCAGTTGATGAGCTGCCCGGCTGAATATAAAGTTTCTTGCGCCACATTTATGCTGAGGGATGATGCATACCTATGGTGGGAATCTGCTCAGAGGACCATCGGTACAGGAGGAGGAATAGTGACGTGGCCGATGTTCAGAGAGGCTTTCTGGAATAAATATTATCCTGCGACTGCACGATACAAGAAACAAGAAGAGTTTCTACAACTTAAACAGAATCGACGTCCAGTGGATGTCTACGAGAGGGAATTCACAAGGTTATCTCGTTTTGCTCCAGAGCTGGTAGATACTGAGGCCAAGAAAACAGAGCGTTTTGTAATGGGTTTGGATCCTCAGGTTAAAGGCGTGGTACAGGCTGTAGCACTTCACGACTATGCTGCTGCGGTAAGGACGGCAGAGTTTATTGTTGCAGGCCAACAGAGTGAGATTCCTATGGTCCAAAACCCGAGTCAGTCATCCTCTGGTCACAAGAGGAGATGGAGTCAGGCGAACTTGAATCCCCAGCGTTCTCAAGAGTCTTCACAGTCGTCCATGAGGTCACAGGCCGCTTCTAGCCAGAGACAGCAAGTGAATAGACCGGGA
This sequence comes from Trichosanthes truncata, assembly GCA_033996785.1. Taxonomy (NCBI): domain Eukaryota; kingdom Viridiplantae; phylum Streptophyta; class Magnoliopsida; order Cucurbitales; family Cucurbitaceae; genus Trichosanthes; species Trichosanthes truncata. Next base: position 24,631,785 of record JAWPNB010000004.1, on the reverse strand, counting down.
CCTAACACTGGGGAGAAACCTCGTTGTAATGAATGTGGAAAGTTTCATTGGGGTCAGTGCCTGATGCGGTCTGGGTTGTGTTTTCGATGTAAAAGGGAGGGACATAGAGCTGAAAATTGTCCTACCCTCCCAAACAGGAGAGGCCAGTCTTCGGGTTCAGGTGGAGTAGGACTTAATAGGCCCACACTTCAGCAAGGGAGAGTTTTTGCTAGTACCGGCAGGGAGGCTGGTAACTCAGATGCTGCAGTTACAGGTACGGTTCCCGTTTTGGGATACCTTGCATTTGTTTTATTTGATTCAGGTTCTACACATTCCTTTATTTCTGCGTCTTTTGTGAGACAAGCTGAGTTAGAACTTGAGCCATTACCCTCTGCTTTGTCTGTTGCTACCCCGATGGGGTTGAGTCTATTAGCTACTGAGGGGATTAAGAATGGTAAGATGATAGTTTCCGACCACGAGCTGAATGTGAATTTAATAGTCCTCGAGATGGAAGGGTTCGATGTTATTCTAGGCATGGATTGGCTGGCTTTGAATCATGCTAATATTGATTGTTTTCGTAAAGAAGTGGTGTTTACGCCACCAAAACAGGCCAGTTATAAGTTTAAGGGGACTAGAACTGGAGTTAATCCAAGAGTGATATCTGCTCTTAAAGCGAGAAAGCTAGTTCTTAAGGGATCATGGGGTATCTTAGCTAGCGTTGTGGAATTGAGACACACCGAGGTTCACGCATCGTCTGTGCCTGTGGTGAATGAATTTCTAGATGTGTTTCCTGAAGATCTTTCAGGGTTGCCTCCCGTGAGAGAAATAGACTTCACCATAGAGCTTGAACCAGGAACCGCTCCTATCTCTAAAGCTCCTTATAGAATGGCACCAGCGGAATTGAAAGAGCTGAAGTTGCAACTGCAGGACCTATTGGATAAAGGTTTTATTCGACCTAGCGTATCTCCTTGGGGAGCACCGGTCTTGTTTGTAAAGAAGAAAGATGGAACCATGCGATTGTGCATTGATTACAGGGAGTTGAACAAAGTTACGATTAAGAATAAGTACCCTCTTCCTCGTATCGACGACCTCTTTGATCAGTTACAGGGAGCGTCGGTGTTTTCAAAGATTGATTTGAGGTCAGGGTACCATCAGTTGAGGGTCAGAGAAAGAGACATCCCTAAGACGGCATTTAGATCACGATATGGACATTTTGAATTCACGGTGATGTCTTTTGGGTTGACTAACGCCCCTGCAGTTTTTATGGACTTGATGAATAGAGTATTCAAGGAGTTCCTAGATGCTTTCGTGATTGTATTCATTGATGACGTCCTTGTATACTCTAAAACTGAGAAAGAACATGAAGAACATTTGAGAAGAGTGTTGACGACTTTGAAGGAGAACCAGTTGTACGCGAAATTTTCCAAGTGCGAGTTTTGGCTTACAAAGGTGTCTTTCTTAGGACACGTAGTGTCAAGGGCAGGGATTTCCGTAGATCCAGCGAAAGTAGAGGCTGTAACGCTATGGCCTCGTCCGACTACAGTTACCGAAGTACGGAGTTTCCTGGGTCTAGCAGGTTACTATAGACGGTTCATCCAGGATTTCTCTAAGATAGCTACGCCTTTGACTCAACTAACTCGCAAAAGCAAGTTATTTGTCTGGACTGACGAGTGTGAAGCAAGTTTCCAGACACTTAAACAGAGATTGGTATTAGCCCCTGTTCTTTCTGTGCCTGAGGGAACAGGTGGATTTGTAGTTTTCACTGATGCATCGAGGAAAGGGCTAGGAGCAGTGTTGATGCAAAGTGGAAAGGTTATAGCCTATGCGTCTCGCCAGTTGAAAAGTCACGAGCAAAACTACCCAACCCATGATTTGGAGTTGGCCGCAGTTGTCTTCGCCTTGAAGATTTGGAGGCATTATTTGTATGGTGAGAAGATTCAGATCTTCACGGACCATAAGAGTTTAAAGTACTTGTTTACACAAAAAGAGTTGAACATGCGGCAACGTAGATGGTTAGAGCTGGTAAAAGACTACGAACTAGAAATTCTTTATCATCCCGGTAAGGCAAATGTTGTCGCAGATGCTCTCAGTAGAAAGACTGTACATACTTCAGCTCAGATCACTAGTCAGGATGAGCTACAGGTAGAGATGGAGAATGCTGAAATTGCAGTTTTGATAGGTGAAGCGACTACACGCTTAGCTCAGTTGACTGTGCAACCAACTTTGAGGCAACGTATTATAGTCTCTCAGCGATTGGATCTTAGTTTAATGGAAAAACTACAACAAATCGGCACTGAGCAAGCTCAAGAGTTTTCTATGTCTTCAGATGGTGGACTTCTATATCAAGGGCGATTATGTGTACCTAATATTGATGAATTGAAGAATGAGATTATGACCGAAGCGCATAATTCGCCATTTTCGATGCATCCTGGTAGTACCAAGATGTATCAAGACCTAAAACAGATTTTCTGGTGGCACAGTATGAGAAAGGATGTAGCGGAATTTGTCAGTAAGTGCTTAGTTTGTCAACAGGTTAAAGCGCCGAGACAGAGGCCGGCAGGATTGTTGCAACCATTGAATGTGCCTTTGTGGAAATGGGATGAAATCTCTATGGATTTCATTGTTGGGTTACCCAGGACGATGAGAGGTTACACGGTGATTTGGGTCATCGTCGATAGGCTTACCAAATCAGCGCATTTTCTTTCGGGTAAGTCTACATATTCTACAGAGAAATGGGCGCAAATTTATATGCAGGAGATAGTGCGATTACACGGAGTTCCTGCTAGAATTGTCTCGGACAGGGATGCCCGTTTTACTTCTAACTTTTGGAGAGGCTTACAGAAAGCTATGGGTACTCAGTTGGATTTTAGCACTTCTTTTCATCCCCAAACGGACGGACAGACCGAGCGATTGAATCAAGTTTTGGAAGATATGTTACGTGCATGTGCGTTGGATTTCCCAGGAAGTTGGGATACTTACTTGCACCTGATGGAGTTTGCCTATAACAATAGTTATCAGGCTACTATAGGAATGGCACCGTTTGAAGCTTTGTATGGTAAGAGATGTAGGACTCCAATATATTGGGATGAGGTCGGTGAACGACAGCTTTTGGGGCCAGAGTTAGTTCAAGTCACGAACAATGCTATTCAGAAAATCAGGGTAAGAATGCAGACTGCACAGAGTAGACAGAAGAGCTACGCTGACACAAGACGAAGGGATCTGGAATTCGAAGTAGGCGACCATGTGTTTCTTAAAGTGGCTCCGATGAAAGGAGTGTTGAGGTTCGGCCGGAAAGGAAAGTTAAGTCCGCGGTTTATAGGGCCGTTCGAGATTCTTGAACGAATAGGCCCTGTGGCTTATAGATTGGCATTACCGCCATCTCTCTCTACGGTCCATGATGTATTCCATGTCTCAATGTTAAGAAAGTATGTGCCGGACCCTTCGCATGTGATTGACTACGAGCCAATACAGTTGAATGAAAATATGAGTTATGAAGAACGGCCGACTCGAATTCTAGCAAGGGATCGTAAGACCCTTCGTAACCGAGAGATTAATTTGGTTAAAGTGCTCTGGCAGAACCATCGGATGGAAGAGGCTACTTGGGAGCGTGAAGACGAAATGCAAGCTAAGTATCCTGAACTATTCCAAGACTAGCCACTTTCGAGGACGAAAGTTTTCTTAAGGTGGGTAGAATGTAACGCCCGGCTTATTTAGGAATTTAAATTTTTAATTTTTTTTTTTTGAATTAAGTGGAATGATTTTCATGGGATAATTTAAATTTTTTTTAGGTTAATTTGCAATTTGGAATGAGAGAAAGGGCATTTTGGTCTTTTAGAAAGAAGATATTTTGATTTTTCTATATAATATTATATTAATTATTTATTATTTATTATTTATTATTTTATTTTATTTTGTTTTATTTTATTTATTTTATTATTTTTTTTTTTTCTTTCTTCTTCTTCGCGAACGCCCCCCCCCCTTTTCCCGAAAATTTTCCTCTCTCTCGCCGGCAGCTCCCGATCTCTCTCTCTCTCTCTCTCTCTCTCTCTCTCTCTCTCTCGGCCGAACACCCTCACCGGCGACTCTTCTTCTTCTTCTTCCTTTCCAACCAAGCGCCGGCCCTTCTCCTCCTTCCTCGTGTCCGTTCAGCCTCCAGCCGCAGCTCGCCGGAGCCTCTCTCCGACTGCCCAGATCCGTTCGCACGAAGACCCACGCAACTCCTCGCCGGATCTGCCGCAACGACCGCCGAAGCTCACGAACGCCGGCCACGCTGCAAGCCGCCGGTTTCGTCTTCCTCGTCTTCTGCAAGTTTCGCCGGACGACAGTAGCTCGCCGGAAGCTTCAACTCACAACCCACGCCATTGAACGCCATAAGCTCGCAGGAATTACAGCCTGAACGCCTCGAAACTTGCCGGAAAACGCAGATCTGAGAGCCTCGTGCGAAAACGAGCCTCCACGCGCCCTCACGCGCCGATCGGAAGCTCCACGCGCCGGCCACGCGCCGCCGTCCGCCGCCGCACGCGCCGCCGTGCTCCGGCCACGCGCCGCCGCTCGCCGGAGTTGGGTAAAATTTGCCATTAAGTCCGTTTCGTCGAGTTATAAATGATAGAATGTGTTTTAACGTAATTTGGATGGTTTAAGACACGTTTAGAACACTTTTTAGGTGGATTGTCGAGAACCGAGGATCATACTTCGAGTGGAAACTCAAGAAGCTTAATTACTAAGTGAAGAAAGGGAATTTTAGTAAGTAAAGACTTAAGGTAAGGGATCTCACAACGAAAGAAGTTTTCGAAACCTATAACGAGCTCTATGTTTACTTTGAAAGTATATGTTTTCATATTAAGTATTTAAGAAAGAAAGTGTATTATATGTATGTCTTTGAAATACGATTGCTATGACTGATGCATTCATAACTATGTTCTAAAACGAATGGGACCTCATGCATGTGTTGTGTTCACGAAAGGATTTATATAGGCTGTGACGATAATTCTCCCAAAAGTTTTATGTGGGTTTTGAGGGAACCCGAGTCTTTGGACTCTATATGCTCCCGGGGTTCGAGAGTGCCCCCACGATGGTAGCCTTCGGGCTGAGTCTTCGGACTCCATGATATATGTTAGCTTTCGAGCTTACTCTCAGAGGTAGGGAGGACTCTATTAGACAGAAAAAAAAACTATGTCTTCGGACTATTCAGAGGCCCTCGGGAGAATTTAATCGTTCACAAGAGCCGCGAGGAAAAGTACATGGTTTATAAAAGGAATTTTAGGTCCCCTACTAAAGCGATGGTTTACGATGGTTTTATGATTTAAAATGACATGTTGCATGTGATTGAAACTCTTATTTTAAAATTATGATGGACTTACTGAGTATTATTCGTTAATACTCACCCTTTTCCTTTTTAAAATGTTTTCAGGTAAGGCTAAGATCGGCCCTAGCGCGTGACCGGAGATCAGCTACTCGAATCATGGGAGCCGACTGATCGCTATTCCGCTTCTTTTATGTTTCTAGATGTATATAGAACTCATGTTAAGTTTTTTTTTATGTTTAGGAGAATGTTTCAAAATCTTTTAAACCTTTCTTGTAAATCGTGCACGTGTATTTGGTTTCTTCTGTTCGAACCCTAGCATCATATTGAGAAGTTTGTTGGATGCTAGGAGGTTGTTTGAAAATCTTGGAAGTGTGTTTTCTATGTCTTATTAGGTAAGGGTCAGATTTTTGGTTTTCGCGTAGTTACGCCGTTATGTTGCCGAAATTTTTGGTAATATAGCGACGTGACTTAGTAATGACTCTTAGGTAGCGTGTTGAGCCTATAGGGTCGTTACAGGTTGGGCCCAAAAAGTCATTAAAAGCCTAAGCTCATACATGGAAATGCTCTATAAATAGAAGAGCTCTTTTTCATTTGGGGGGGGAAGGTCAGACATTTAGAGAAGAAGTTTGAAGTTTCCTGAAGATTGAAGTTTGAAGACCTGAAGACAATTTAAATCTTCTTAAAGACTGAAGAACGAAATTAACTCTTCCTAAAGATTGAAGACTGAAATTAAAACATCTTGAAGACTGAAGAAGGAAATTAAACCATCTTTAAGACTGAAGACTGAGATTAAATTGTCTTTAAAAATTGAAGTCTGAAATTAAATCACCTTGAAGACTGAAGAGTGAAATTAAATCTTTTTGAAGACTTCAAAGATTAAAAGCTTCATGAAGACCTGAAGACTGAGACGAACATAAATCTTCTTGAAGACTGAAACGAACTTAAAGCTTCATGAAGACCTGAAGACTGAAACGAACTTAAATCTTCTTGAAGGCTGAAACTAACTGAAATTCTTATGACAAGCTAAAGGCCTTCTATAAGCTAAAAGTTGAAGACCCACAAAAAGCTACAAACGAAAGACCTTCTACAAGCTAACAGTTGAAGACCTTCAACAAGCTACAAGCCGAAGACCTTCAATAAGCTACAAGCTGAAGACCTTCAACAAGCTCGAAGTTGAAGACTTTCTATAAGTTCAAAGTTGACAATTCAACTTTGAGAACAAGCGTTCCAGCCATTGAGTCAAATATACATGCGAGAGAAAGAATCAGATAACCATATATTAGAGATTGTACTCCACTATACTACATAAATCAATACAAATTCAATTTTTATTTCACGAATTAAATTTCTCAAAAAATCTCGTCGAACGGTTTGGCATGTTCAGTGGGACTATCTCTACCTCTCATCTCTTCCCTCAACTCAGAGTACAAGTGAAGTGGTGATGTTCGAAAATACTTCTTCAATGACCGTTGTCATGAGCAACTTACATACGGGTTCTTTTGCCCATAGTTGCTCTAACGAACTCAAGCTACAAGAAAATCAAACTCCTTCTATTATTGCGAGTGAAGTAATGACGCTGTCAAGGGTATTTACTAATTACAAGTTCCTGGTTAAGTGTAACCCTTTGTTCGATTTTGATTCTGACGTAGTGTCCATCATGATGACTGAAACAAGCACTCAAGAGCAGATCAACACTTTGATGAAGGTGATTAAAGAAAGAGATTCTCAAATTGAGCACCTAAACAGCCAGATTGAGAACCAAAATGTCGTTGAATCAAGTCATACTCTTGCCGTCAAAGATCGCAACAAAGAGAAGTTCGTTGTTCAGGGAGATCCACTACAACACACCATTTCAATCGCTTCACTATATGTCCAACAACTTCAAGACATAATAACTAACTTCATTAGAGCTCGATATGGTGGGGTTTCTCAAAGTTCTCTCTTGTATTCTAAATCATATATCAGGAGAATTGATCGTTTAAGGATGGCAACTGGATATCAACCGCTAAAGTTCCAACAATTTGATGGGAAAGGCAACCCAAGCAACATGTTGTTCATTTCATCGAAACATGTGAAAATGCTGGTACACAAGAAAATCTATTGGTCAAATAGTTCGTTTGAACGCTGAAGGAAAATGCTTTCGATTGGTACTGATCTGGAGCCCAAGTCAATAGATAGTTGGGAACAGTTCGAAAAGGAGTTTCTAAATTGCTTCTACAGCACAAGACGAATTGTCAGCATGTTTGAGTTCACTAACACTAGACAACGAAAAAATGAACTCGTTGTTGACTACATAAATCGTTGGAGAGCCATAAGTCTTGATTGCAAAGATCCTCAATGAAATATCTGCTGTCGAAATGTGCTTTCAAGGCATGCACTGGGAACAACATCTTCAAGATGTGGTCAAACCTATTGAAGATCAAGATAAAGGTTGGACTATTACGATTCGTCGAAAGAAACGGGAACAACATCTTGTTCAGATAGAATAACACTCATTCAAAAGAAAGAATAAGCATGAAAGAAAGAAGAATCCAAGGAAACTGATAATTCTCAATTTTTTAGGATTATGACCTTTAGACTTAAGCTATTCTTGAAGATTCATATGCTTATGTGTGTAAATAGAGCAAAAATAGAAAAATGTGAGAAAAAAAAATAGTTGAGCATACTAAAAATAAGTCAAAACAACAAAATAAGGCTGGAAGAGGCAAGAACTAGAATCATTTGTTTTTGTGCAGGTTTATGGTACAATTGCAAGTGCAATTCTTCACAGATATGAAAAAAAATCGGGAAGCCCAGATTTTGCTCGATTTTGGGAAAGATTCGTGAATATTCTCTAATTTTTCAGCAAAATTGACGAGGATTTATGAAAAGTGGGAGGGGACAACCGTCTAGCTTATGGAGATGTATAAAAAGGACAATGAAGTTATGGAAAAGCCCTTCTCTTCTTCACGTCAAAGTCACTCTCAATACTCTGTTTTTCTTCATTTTGCTGCTGTTTTTCCTTTAGTTTCCAGAACCTTCAAGCCAAGATATTCAATCCAATCTGAAAGGATCTAATTAACTGCTAGAATGTTATATTAAGTTTATGAACTTAATTAATAAATATTTAAATTATTTATCGAATGTAACGATGAATTAAAAAAGTAAAACAATTCAAGAGAGACGACACAGACGTTTTTAACGTGGTTTGGTTTTCCAACCTACTCCATGAGGCCACGCCCAGAGAATAAGATTAATCAATCAAAGGTTAGTACAATTTACAATCAATATTGACTTATGCATAAAAGAACTCCCTTCTTAAATCATGCTGCAATAGTTGATCGACTCCTCTTTTGATTGAATCTTTCAAACACAAGCTCCCCTTGTGTTGTTGAGCACTGTTTGAACTCCCTTCAATGGTGAATACGTCTTCTCCCAAGACTTGAAAATATTTCTCACAAATATAAAAAGATTCTCACTTTTACAATTTCACATAAAAACACTCTCTCAACTAGATATTACAACTTGAGAACAATTTAGAGTGAATAAACAAATTTGCTCCACCCATCTTCCTGTCTAGCAATGCTCCAATGTCCCATATATATATAGAAAATGAATTGATAGAATAAGATATGTTAAAATCAATTAAACCACAATCACCTCAAATGAAATCATAGATCAATCAATTAAGAAGAAATGTCAAAATAAGAATATAGTTGTTAGACACTTACACAAGGCAAAAGTCAAATTCAAATTCAAATTCAAACATGCTATAATTAAAGAAAAATTAATTAATAGACCTTAAGAGTTTTTGCCAAAAATGCCAATAAATAAAATTCCTTTCAATCTCCCCCTTTGGCATTGATTTGGCAAAAACGCATTTAAAACGATTACTTAAATCAAAATACTTTCTCCCCCTGATTTTGTCAAAACATACCAAAGAAATTCTTTTTAAAACACTCCCCCAACAAAGCAACATTCAAAAAGCAATTGAAAATAAAAAGCATAATAAACATTTAAAAATAATAATAATCAAGTGATAAAATAATTCGAGTCATTTTTTCTTACCCAAGCTTTCTTTGAATTTATTTCAAATTTAGGAACATTGAAAGCATAAGAGAACATACCATTTTTTACTAAGTTCATTAATTTAAAATATTTAGGTCTAACATGTCCATGAATACCACAAAAATGACATATAGGAATAAATTTTTAAATTTTACCTTGATCTTTTACCTTTGTTGAATTTTACCTTGTGAAGTTGAAGGATCATTTGATGTTGCACTCATATTTTGTGTCTTCACAAAAACAGTTGACCTTTTAGTTTCCCCTACATATTCCAAACCTTTTTTGTTGCACGGAGATTTTCCTGTACTCAAAAGATAATCTAATTTGGAAGTACCAAGCTCATCCTTAATTTTTTCAATTTCTTTTTCTTTTTCAATAATCAAATTATTCAAACTCTCAAGTTTAACTTCTGAATCATTTATATTCTTCAATAATTGATTATTTTGACTTACCAAAGCTTTATTAGTTTTACAAACCTTTAACCACTCAGTGTACATACTTTGGTAAGCTTCTTTGAGAGAGTCTTCATCAAATTCTGATTCTTCATCATCAAAATCATCCTCCTCAATATTTTCTTCACGAAAAACGTCATCATCTTGTAAACTCTGCACACTCATAGAATTATTAGTAACAAAAGATGCAAAAGCTACATTTTTCATTCATGGTTCTTCTTGATCCGAATCTTCATCGCTCCAAGTACTTGTTATCAATTTGGCTTTTTTCTTTAGAAAATTTGCACATTCATATTAGATATGACCACAACCATCACATTCTGTACATTGAATACTTTTTTTTCTTTTCATTTTGTTTAAAAGAAATATTATTACCTTTTGAAAAATTTTGAGAAGCCTTAGAACTTTTTTCCATTCTTTTCATACATTTACCAAAATTCTTTGACAAAAAGGCAAGTTGATCATCATCAATTTCTTATCTATTATCAATATGAGCACAATTAAAGGCAATTGATTTTCTTTATTTCTACAATTGATTTTTCTTTATTTCTTTCTTTCCAATTGAGTTCAAAAGTTCTAAGAGAAGCCATCAATTCATCTACTTTCATATCATCTAGATTTTTACTTTCTTTCAATTGTTGTTATTTTAGGAGAAAACCTTTCAAGTAAAGATCTAACAATTTTTCTAACCAATTTTGAGTTTGACATTTTCTCTCCTAATGCAAAGGGTTCATTAGAAATATCACATAATTTAGTATAAAAATCATTCAAACATTCATCTTCTAATATCCTAAGATTTTCAAACTCAACAATAAGCATAATTAATTTAGTGTGCTTAACATCACTGTTTCCTTCATAGGTTTTTTGTAGGATGTCTCATGTCTCTTTTGCTGATTCACAAGTTAAGATGAGTTTGATTTGATCAGCATTGACTCCATTAAATATGGCATTGAGAGCTTTACTATTGCAATTTAACAATTTGTCCTCCTCAACCGACCATTCTATCTCATGCTTGATGGGAGATGTCCATTCGATCAACACTGATTTTCACGCTTTTTCACCCATGGCTTTGATAAAAGCTCTCATCCCAACCTTCCAATAAGGATAATTATTCGTTGTCAACAAAAGTTGTCTAGCAATGGAAAATCCTTCTGAAATGGACATTTTAGCACACAAAATCAGATAAATAAAAATCTCAGAATCTCACTAAAAAAATTAGTCCATTACTCTAATACCAATTGAAAGGATCTAATTATCTACTAAAATGTCAAAATAAGTTTTATAAACTTATTAATGAATATTTAAATTATATATTGAATGAAACGATGAATTAAAAGTAAAACAATTCAAGAGAGACGCACAAGACATTTTTAACTTGGTTTGGTTTTCCAACCTACTCCACGAGGTCATGCCCAGAGAATAAGATTAATCAATCAAAGGTTAGTACAATTTACAATCAATATTGACTTATGCATAAAAGAACTCTCTTCTTAAATCATGTTGCAATAGTTGATCAACTCCTCCTTGGATTGAATCTTTCAAATATAAGCTCCCCTTGTGTTGTTGAGCACCATTTTAACTCCCTTAAATGGTGAATATGTCTTCTCCGTTGCCGAGGAACAGCATTTCTAATAAAATTTATTTTAGACATACAAATTGTGAGCAGATTGTAATTGAATTGCAATTGCAATCCTTCTATTGCAAGAAGTCCAAACTAGATCTGCAGGTACTTGCAGGTTGAGTTTAGTGCATGCAAAAATGGCTTTGTCTCTTGGAGCTTGATCCTGAAATAGAAAAAACCTTCCACCAACACCGTAGACAGCAGAGGATGAAGAAAAAGGAATTGTAAGAGTTGATCGCACATGAAGTTCGAGAGAAAACTACCTTGCAAGAAGTACAAATGGATCCACCTGTAACTGATCCTCAAGCAAATCCAGCAAATGGAGGAAATCAACAAAATGCAAACAATAGGCAACAACAAAGGAAAATTCCTCCAGTAAATCTCATCTTCATTGCAAAAGAGAGCGATAGGGCAATCAGAGACTATGCAGCCACCACTTCTCAGAATATTAATACAAGGATTGCATAACCAAACATTGAAGCAAATTATTTTGAGCTAAAACCAGTGATGTTCCAGATGCTTAATGCAATGGGTCAATTTGTAGGACTAAAAAATGAAAACAGGCATAAGCATACAAAAACGTTTCTCTGGATATGCAATTCCTTCAAATTAACAGGAGTCTCCAATGACACTCTAAAGCTCAAACTTTTCCCTTTTTCTTTTTAGGGAAATGCTGAAACATGGCTCGACTCTTTTCCTCCAGACTCAATCACCACATGGGATGAACTTGTAGAGAAGTTTTTTTTGAAGTATTTCCTACCCACTAAGAACGCTCAAATTAGAGGGGAAGTTATTACCTTCAAACAGGGAATAAATGAAGGTGTAGATACAGCTTGGGAGCGCTTTAAGAAGTTGGTGAGGAAATGTCCACACCTTGGCTTGCCTTCTTGCCTCCTAATCTAGCACTTCTACAACGGGTTGACTCAGGCCTCGAAGACCCTTGTCAACGCATCAGCCAATGGATCTCTATTGAAGAAGACAATGAACAAAGCAAATGAAATTCTAGATGCAATGGTATCCAATAATAGCCAATGGGGAGAAGATGAGTCATACAGCACTAGAAACGTCGCAGGAATGCATGAGGTGGACGCAATAGTAGCACTAAGCGCACAAATATCGACAATGAACAACACATTGAAGAACCTTGCATTGGGAAATCAAGCTCCAATTGTAGCCTTAAACCATACTCCTAACCCTACCTGTGTTTATTGTAATGACAATCACATCTTTGATAATTGTCCTTACAAAATCCTGCTTCTGTGTATTCTATAGGGCAAAACAGATCGAACTCGTACTCGAATACGTACAATCTGGCCTGGCAGCAGCACCCTAACTTCTCCTGGAGTGGACAAAATGTAGGAAATTCAAGTTAGAATCAATATGTGAAATAGGAAGCGCCACCAGGGTTCAACAATCGCCACAACGAAAATAAATACATAAAATTGCAAATTGATCGGTGTACACGCAAGCACACGTGATCGAAGTAATATAAAATGGTATATGAGTACCAAGTATCGGATCCCAAGGGAACGGTATAACGAAAATATTGCTAAGCAAAATGTAAGAGAAATTGCAAAAATAAGGTTGGGTTGGTGTGTTGGAAAAATTGTAGAATCTAATTGTAGAATCAAGAAATTGCAATATTTATATGACAAAAATTGCAGAATGTAATTGCATAATCAATAAATGGCAATATTTGAATAACAAAAATTGCAGAATTTAGAAATGGCAATATTTGATAGCAACTAGATAGACTTAGTGAATGAAATTTCAAAAAGAATTTAGATAAAGATGGGGCTCAAGAATGTCATTGCCCTAAGTTGTAATTGCAAACCAAAATTGCAATTCCAACCTACTTCACACTCAATTGTAAACCAAAATTGCTCTCCTATTCACCTTGAATTTAGGTTTTTAGGAGGCTAAGTGAGTGACTTATATGTCTACAGTCCATCTATCTTAGATAATTCGACTCAACAATTTTATGGGCCTTGGAGTCCTTAATCCCTATATCTAAAGTAAGGATTGGCTTATGTCTAAGCTCTTTCCTCCATCACTTGTACGAAATTCGCTTATCACTAACCCCATCGGTATTAGATTTAAGCTTGAGTTGCTACCCTAGTTGATCAATCTAGGATCTCAACGGAAATTTGTTCAACACAGGCAAACAATTGAGATGTAGGCTTGGTTTTTATTACAATTTAGGCTACAATTACTTCTTAGGGACTTCACATCCTTGAACCCTCTAAGAAGTTTTAGCTCATGTTAAAGAATAAAATCTTACAACTGAATTTTGAAGAAGAATTCCTATTAGAAACTTAAATAAATTACTAATGAAAACTGGAACTAATTGAATTAATGCAAAATTTCTATCCTAAATAGCTTGCTTATTGAAACAATTAAGACAATAGTTTTTTAATGTAAATCTGGGCAAATAATAAACAAGACTTCCAAGAATTTTCAATTTGAAAATAAACAGAGGGCAGCCATAGAAAATTAGTTCTCACTTCCTTCTACCTTCGAATCCACTAGAACTATAAGTCTACAAATAAATATTGAGACTTTTATAAGACAAAAGACAGAATTAAACTAAAACATAAGTGATTCAATATTTGTTCAATTAATCCTTACTACATCCCAATCGACTCAATCTCTTGCTATTTCTAGGAGGCGATTAGTCTTAACAATCCAAGTACACTTGAATCGGATTGGGTGAACCGGAGTGAAAGCAGAAATTGAACAACTTGTACAGAAATATGAAGATTGAACAAGGATGAACACACGAAAACTCAAAACAGAGGCTGGAATTAAACAAAAACTTAATGCAAAACAGAATTCGAATGATGAACAAAATGGTACTGCCAGCAACTCTTGGTAATACAAGAAGAAATTTCAGAAAAGAAAAGGCAGAAATTGAAGTTCTCGGCAAACCAGCAGCAAAACTTTTTCTTTTTGAAAAACAGAGCTTCAAAAAAAATTTGAAAACCCTTGAGTTAAAATCTCCCTAAAACCAAATGTGTTGCTACCTTTTCTTCATCCGCCCTTTGTAGATCCTTCCTAGGGTTGACTCATCCAAAATTTGTGCTCCAATTCCCCCAATTCATGCGGTAATTTAGGCTTTCCGTAAATGGGTTTTTGCGCCATATTTTTTTTTCTTTCTCCTTGAATTCTTCTGTTGTCCACAAATTGCAGAATCTAGAATTTGCAATTTGATTCTGCAATTTTCATGTTTCCTGCAAACAAGATTAATTTATTTAAAATTCTATCCTGAATACCATCATACTTATTTCTTTCTTAATTTAGAGCAATCTTTCAACTAATTTCAATTGGTCTTAAGTCAAAACAAGAATATTTTAAGCAATTATAAGTTAAATAAGCCTTAATTCTAAGGCTTATCACAAATCTAATGCAACAACAATCTGCAGTACAGGGTCCATCCTTGGAGAATCTGATGAAGGAATTCATGGCTAAAAATGAGGCCATCATGAGCAAAAATGATTCCATCATGTAGAGCCAAGCAGTCATCATTCAGAGTCAAGCTGCATCGCTGCGTAATCTTGAAATAATCTTGAAATACATGTTGATCAACTAGCAAATGAGATTAAACATAGGCCACAAGGGGCATTACCAAGCACTATAGAGAATCCACAACGCGAGGGCAAGGAGCATTGCAAGGCGATCACGTTAAGAAGTGGACTCAAATATGAAGGCCCATAAATGCGTAAGGAGCAAGAAAGTTCAAAAAAAGCCAAGAGCTCTGAAGAGGAAAAGAAGGAATACATAGAAGAAAAAGCTCAGGAACCAATTGAAGAAAAATCAGGTGAAGCAATAGAGAAAGTGATCGCTAAGCACCCAGAACAGGAAAAGAAAACTCCAACAACAAAGAGTTCAATCTCAACCAGTTAGGAATACAGGCCACCACCTCCTTTTCCCCAAAGATTCAAGAAGAAGAATCAAGACACGCAATTTAACAAGTTTTTAGACATTCTCAAGCAACTTCACATTAACATCCCATTAGTGGAAGAGCTTGAGCAGATGCATAATTATGTTAAATTTCTTAAGGATACCTTAACAAAGAAATGCAGATTGGGAGAGTTTGAAACTGTGGCCTTAACATAAAATTTTAGTGCTCTAATCACAAGTAAATTGCCACCAAAGCTAAGAGATCCAGGGAGTTTAACGATCCCTTGCATGATTGGAAACACAGATGTAGGAAGGGTACTATGCGATCTAGGAGCGAGCACCAATCTAATGCCATTATCTATTTTCAGGAAGTTAGGAATTGGCGACGCAAGACCTACGATGTTAACATTGCAATTGGCAGACAGGTCGATAGCTCATCCAATAGGGAAGATCGAAGATGAGCTGGTTAAAGTAAATAAATTTGTTTTCCCAACTGATTTCATCATCCTCGACTGTGAAGCTGATAAAAATGTCCTAATCATTCTAGGAAGGTCATTCCTAGCCACTGGTAGAACATTAATTGATGTTGAAAAAGGAGAACTCACAATACGAATAAATGGTCAAGAAATCAAATTCAACGTACTCAATGCATTAAGATACCTAGGGATGATGGAAGAATGTTCAAGGGCTGATATTGAAGAATCTTCGCAATTGCATGAGTTTCAAAAGCAATCAGAATATGAAGAAGATTCTGAAGGAGAAGATGAGGAAATAACACTATCAAAGAATCTGAATAAATAATTTAGCAGAAAGACCATAAGTGTTATTGTTCGACCCCAATGGATGATCTTCCCTGCAAAACTGAAGTCAAGATGGACAAGACCTGTTGTGATTCAATATGGAAATGTGGATTTACAAGATGGAACAGAAAACTCTTTCAAAGTCATTGGTTAAAGAATCGAGCTTTATTGGGGAGAAGACCTAAGGAGGAAAAGGTCAATCCCCCTGATCAAATTTGAGTAAGAGACCCTGAAAAAAAAAACCTTATTTCTATGAATTGTGAAATAACTAAGTAATTTTTGTTTAAGGCAAAATCCTGTCTAGGCTGAGGTATTTAAGTTGATCGTTTAGGAAATACCTCTACCTAAAAAAAACCTTATTTCTATGAATTGTGAAATGACTAAGTAATTTTTGTTTAAGGCACAATCCTGTCTAGGCTGAGGTATTTAAGTTGATCGTTTAGAAAACACCTTTACCTGGGGATCTATCTAGGAAATTGTTTAAGAGATTCAAAAATTCAAAAATAAATATTAAAAAAATATTTTAGGGCAAGAACTCCTTTTCGAGCATGTGTGAACTTTTTAACAATTCGCTTTTGAGTTCAAATAAAAAGGAGAAGGGAAAATCAAACGTTAATCACAAGGAATTGCAATTGCATATGCATAAAATGAGGTAAAGTCGAGGGAGAAGAATGCAAATGGAATGCAATTGCAAAACAAAGCAAAACACCCAACACGCCAAGAAGATGATGACTCGGCCTCCAATGATTAGGGGAGTTGTTCTTTGCACCTTAAATTTTACTTCTTAAGTCTATAATAGTTTAGATCGTGATGTTGTTGTCTTAAGTTTTTGTTGCTTATCTTTGTTCCTTGAATTTTGTCATGTTGTTTTGATTGACCCCCAAGTTGTTTGAATTTCAGTGTCAGTTATTTTGATTTCTTGTTTTTGTATGTCTCCCAATTATGTCTCAAAATTTAAAAATCCTTGATGATGATATTTAGAATGAGCTTAGCTCATTAAACACTCCTCAGTTATCCACCCAACTTTATGACTTCTTTACTTCCCTTAGCACCCCACCACCCATTTACCTTAGTTAGTGTTTCTATAATTCTAGGGTTGTTAAGCTTGTTAATATGTATGGCCATCTCAACCACCCAAGAGCAAAACTAGTCAATGTGGACATTGCCGCATCTTAAGTTTGGGGGGGATAGACACTCTACATTACTTTTGTTGACCCCACATCGTTGTATATTCATTTTTTGCAATTCATGAAAAGTAAACATGTTGTGAGTTGTTGTATGATAATTCTCATTTATGAGGATTATTTGACCTAAACTAGGTTGTTCTTGTCCTTTTTGTGTGTTTTGTTGTATGACGAGCAAGCTCAAAATGGCGTTTATTGGTTAAATTCATAAAAGCTCGTTGGAATAATGAAAAAAAAGAATGGAGTTGAAAAAAGAATGGAATTTAAACTAATTTGTTGGTTTTTGTGTAGATTTGGAGCAAAAAGGAAAAATGCAATTGCATTTCGAATAGCATTTCTTCACAAGAGCATGATAGTGAGCAAGCCCAAAAATGCTAATGGAAATGCAATTGCATTTCTGAAAAATTTTGGTAGATCTGAAAAACAAAAATGCAATTGCATTTCTGGAAAATCTGGAAAATCCGAGAATGATGGAAATCACGCGATTTTATGGGATTTTTACACGATTTTGGGAGATTCTCATCCCAATTTGATTCCTAGAAGTCAGCCCATGGATTGAGGATGATTATATATGGAAACAATAGCCAAAAAGCTTATAAATAGAGGAAGAAAAGATCCAAAACGTGCCTGGGTTTTCTGCTCGCCCATAGCAGTTTAGTTCACGATTTTTCTGTCATTTTACAGCAGTTTTTCTCTTCATCCTAGCTTTATAACTTCCGAGGTTGATCCTGTCAAAACCCACCCCAGATTAACTCTACCAAACCTAGGATGAGCTATGACGACAGTAGACCCCATATGTGTGCGCAATGGAATCTATTGTCAAGTCTTTATCTCTTATCTCATTTGTTTAACTTTATCTATAGAAATCTCATAAATAATGTGTTGGAATTTCTCTATTTACTTACAATAAATGATATGCAATGACTTGACAAGACTGGTGGCAGACTCTGATTAGCTAACTCTGGTTGGAACTCAAGAGCAACCTGGTGAAAAATTAAAAACAAAAGAATGAGCTAAAAAGCCCAGTGAGTGGTGATTCATAAGAAAATACATTTTCAAGGAAATTATTCTCTTACTAAACATAAGTTCATAACTATGTGAAATAATGCAAATCACGAACAGTTTAGAAACCTTCGAGATCATTTTAAGACATTAAAGTCTGTAAATAAACATCTCTTGAAACAACAACTCTTAAGTCAACAATTCTTGAAAACATAAGCACAAGTTCGTAAAAACATAGATAGGGAAATCCGTAATTATAGCTCTGGAAAGCATAAACATAACTAGTGAAATTTATCACTAAATCTGTACCCAAATCTCTATCATACTATGTACCGAGTAATCTCCAGATACATAGCAGAACATATCTATGTCATACGTGCACGTAGAGCAAACTCTATCATCTGTCATGCTTCAGGACCAGGATTTGGACCAGGATTCGGAATCCGGATTCGGCACGTAATGGCCCCGGCATTCCCCTGCATCCCCTGCGACTTGAGCATGCTGCATACTATGGAAACACATTCTCATAGCATGTGGGTAATCACCATGGGTACAAAAATCTAGTGGTTTAAAAATCCACTTTTAACATAAAATTCTTAATTCTCAAACTCTTTCTTAAAATCGTGTTCTCTTGCTCTAAACAACTTTTCATAAACTTGAGAGATTTCTGAAATAACATCAATCATTTATAATTCCTCAAATGATCATCAAATCTCTCGTAGAACATTTCCAAAATCGTTCTTTCTCTAAAACCACATTTTATAAACCTCATATAAACATTAAAACTCTTCTAATTTCTCAAATAATCATGAAATATCTCAAATACTCGATATGATAATATGTACTTTTACCAATTGGCTAAAATCTAGAAAGTTCTATAAATTCACCTTTTATAAGCTCAGCTAAAATTTCATATAAACATAAATCTCTTCAAATTCAAATATGCCAAATCATAAATTCAACTTAGTGAACATATGTCACTTTCTTATCAAATTAGTAAATCATCAATTTCAATAATAAACGATTTACGAAATACACGCAATTTCCTCCAAATTATCAAAATATTCAATAACTAAATCATTTGCATTAATATAAATTGCACTTGATTTCAAATCTCACAAAAATCTCATCAATTACTAAAATAATTGAAATACTTTATAAAATAACCACTCACAAAATTATCGACACTAGCATTCCAAGTTGCAATTAGTCATTCCGAACTCCGCTCGATCTGAAATTCCAATAATTATATCACAATTTATTCTTCAAATCATATAATTGGAAAACCAACATTTCATCCTTAAACAATATCCATTAGTCAAACCTTCAAATACACTTCCTCTCTCATCCTTAAATTACCAAGGTACATTTTTGTCATTTTCTTCAATTAACTATTACTTTCTTCTCTCTCCTCATAAACCATTGTTTTATTTTCTATAATAAAAATAATCCTCATCTATCCCTCTCTCTCTATAATTCCAACGTAAAAGCCTCCATACAAAAAAAATATCTCTCTTCTTCCAATGACTTCTTTTATGTACTTTTAATGATAAAAAAAATAGTCCATCTTCCTTCTACTATTCATCTTCTTCTTTCTCAAGCCTACAAAACATTTCTTCCCTTTTTACAGATTTACAACTTTCACTCTAGCCCTTTTCTTTATTTCTTTCTATGATAAATTCTCCTATTGATCTTGCCACACCAACAATAATAATTAAAACCACATCAATCAAAACCTCAATAAGTGTTCTTTGTATAAGGGAGTAAAAAAAATCCACATGAAACTTCATTCTTTTGTTCAAGTCAACCCCATTCAAGGATCCATCAAATTTATTGAACAATAAGAAGAAACTCAAGAGATAAATCATCCATTTACCATTTTTTTTTCTTCAAGAAAGGCTTACCGGCAAGTTTCCGACGAGTTTTCAGCCATCTCCTTTCCCTATCTTTCTCTTCCTTTTTCCTCTTCTCCCTTTCTCCTTCTCTTCATTTCTTTCTTCATTTTTCTTTTCTCCCCCTTTTCCATAACACTCCTCCCTCTCTTTTTCATTTTCTTTTTCTTATTTTATTAAAACACTCTTTTTGTGTGGCTTAACAAAAGCCACACGAAATTTCTTTTTTTTTTCTTTTTTTTTTAAATTAAAATCAAAAGCTTCCACTAGAAGCTTCTTTTATTTATTTATTTTCTTATATTAATTTTTTTTTCAACTTGTTGCACTTGTACTCCACTACTTTTCAATTTACTTTTATTTCTATCTTATTTCAAATATTCTTCTCCTTCAAAATTTCAAA
The DNA here is from genome assembly GCA_033996785.1 of Trichosanthes truncata. Taxonomy (NCBI): domain Eukaryota; kingdom Viridiplantae; phylum Streptophyta; class Magnoliopsida; order Cucurbitales; family Cucurbitaceae; genus Trichosanthes; species Trichosanthes truncata. Next base: position 24,611,203 of record JAWPNB010000004.1, on the reverse strand, counting down.
ATCAAATAACACATAATAATTGCATATCCAAATATTAGAAGATCGGAATCGGGTCTTACAGATCCCTCCTCAACGAAAGTTAAAGGAGGTGAAGATCCATTTGCCTTTGAATGGGTATTTGGTTCGATCAAAGCAAGGAACTCTCGTTAATATTGTTACTCTGTTTTTTGGGTTTAGTTTCATTATATTTTAATCTTTTTTTTTTCTGCTAATGTGAAGTGTTGGTGGAGATTTAGTTAAAGAGTAATGAAAGTGTTGTCTTTGAATTTCAATTTGAATTTCCCTTGTGAGTATTTTGGGTTATTGAATTAGATTCACATTAATAATTTCCTATCAAATTTCTGTTTGTTTTGTTCCATTATACGAAAGGTAATTTTTGAATTTTGGTTATTAATTATGAGATTTATAGCAATTGAATTTTGGGTTTTCATTTCTTTCATAATGAGCTAATTCCTTCTTTGAGATTCAAGCATGTGAATGCCCTAGAGATAGAAATAAATGCCTATATGTGAGAGCAACTTTGCTTCCTCTATAGCTTGTTTGCTTTTATTGATTTTAATGCTTATTATTAGTCTAGATTGATCACCTAGATTAGTATACAAAAATAGAGTCTAATTCTGAAAAGGTTAGATAAAAATTTGGTTTTCATAAAAGCAATAAAGGAAAATAGCCTAGACATAGGAATTTGTTTTTTACCCTAAACATAGGGCAAAACCTTTAAAACCAAAAGAATTGTGTTTCAAAATTAACTAAGTTCGTATTAGCCATAGAAATATCGGTTTAATCGCTTAGCCTCCTAAAGATACTTCATAGAAGGTCGAATAGGTGTTGAATTCGGTTTACAAAGCTTAAGTGTTAAGTCAAAGAATTGCAATTGCAATTAGGCCACAATTTCTTTCAATGGAGCAAAACCACGTTTGAATCTCTCTTTTATCATTTTTATTTTTTCTTTTCAAAAACAACAAAAACCATCCCACTTATTGTTATACATTGGTTACCCACAATTGCAATTTGAAAACGTCTTTGCTTATTCTTTTCAATTTTGTTGTATCCGTTCCCTGTGGGATCGATACTCTGGAATACGTCCAGTTTTATATTACTTATATCGACAGTGTGCACTTTCACTGAACTGGAGCTTTATTTTAATTTACAAATATTTTCTTTAATCCCCACGTTTCAGTTCGATCATTGTATGGAGGCTACCAAGTTTTTTTTTTAAAAAAAAAAAAGCATAGAAGGATAATCATCTTTCCAAGAATTAATCGAGTAATCAGAGAAAGTCATGACACTCATGATTGCCTTTGCATGAAAGGTTGATTCATGAAATGAGTAGGTTAAAAATTGTTTCAAGTAGTGATGTGTGCGTGTAGTCAACTACTCTCACAACAAAGTGTCAGTAAGTTGGAACGAATGTACAATTGACTAAGGAACTCCTCTACCAAAAAAAAAAGGAAGTTTGAATAGCTTGGCAGTAAAAATAAATAAGTTTGGGGGAGTTTTTCTTTTGTTTAGTCAAGTTGTTTCTCAAAAGATGGCCTATGTAGGAAGCAAGCAAGATGAAACTAGAAGAGTAGGAATACAATTTTTAGAGAAGTATGGGTAAAAAGTGCTTGGACTTCCAAAGAATCGATTTCTCACCTCGAGAAAAATTAGAAAATCGGACTTCCAAATATTTCTAGATTCCGTCATCGGAAAGTTTTTTTCTATACACAGTGTGGATTAAAAGATTAAAATCATGTACTAATTAGCAGCATACATCAATTTCACAACAATAATAAATAAGAAACATATTCACATTTAAACTACACAAAAATGACATACAAGAAAAAATGTGTTAATAAAAAAAAATAATAACATTTAAAATAAGGTAGACATATCCTTTCTAAAAAATAATAATAACAATAATGAGTATATATAGACACAATTAAAAAATAATAATAATAATAATAATATAATATAAATTTAAAAAAAAAAGAAAAAAAAAAAAGAAACTTGTGTCAGTGGCAGTACTGCCACTGACGAGAAAAAACCTAAAAAAAAAAAGAATTTCAAATACATGGGCGGCAAAACAGCCGCCCATGAAAAAATGTATATGTATATATATATATATATATATATATATATATATATATATATATATATATATAATAATGAAAATAATAAAACTAACATTTTTTTTTAAACCAACCTATTTCTTTTTTGCTCCACCTTTCTCTTCACCCACTTCATCTTCTTCTCCCTCTGTATTCAAACTTCATTTTTTTCTCTTTTTCTTTTACAACCTCAACATCTCTCACCATTGCTATATCAGAAGCAAGAGTCTCTCACTCAAGGTATGTAGACAACATTTTCTTTTAATTTTACAACGTTACTTCTCTTTTTTTATTCTTTTCGTTTTCTTTTTTTTTTTTTTGGTACCCATAACTTAAAAGCCAAGAAGGAGAAGACATGAAAAAAAATATCTAAGGCATAAAGCAACACAAAGATAGGTAAAGATTCACATTGTAATAAAATTAAGAAGAGATATAATAAACAATAAAAATGAAAGAAAACTTATAATACCCTTACTCAACTACTGTTTTTCACGGGCATTCGAGATAGAGATGAAGATCTAGAAGTTGAGATCAAGAATAATCAACTAGCTCGTTGTTTGAGGAGCGGATCCTTGGGACAATCCCTACCAAATGCAACCTCCAACTAAGTTCGGGTTTTTTTTGTGTTATGGATTTTTGTTGGCTTTGAATGAAGCTCACTGTTTTTTCTCTCCACCTCTCAATACATGTGTGGTTGTGATATGAGTTTGGATGTGTATATGATATGGGGCTTTTAGGGTTTTTTTTTTTTTATGAGAAGATGGATGTAGTGGTGTGTTGTGTGTGAGTGTGGATGGAAGTAGGGTTTCTTGTGAGTGTAGATTCCCCTTTGAAGAAGGGAAAAAGAGGTATAAAAAGCCCAAAACAACTTCCTTTTTTGTGTATTAAACCAAATACCAAGTTTTTGCAATTTTGAAAACATGCCAAAAGAAGCTTAGCACCAAAAAGGACCAACAACTTTTGGTCAAGTAAAACAAAATACCAAACTTACTCATTTAACCAAACTTTGTTTTTATCCAAAAAAAATTATGGCTTTTCCAACTTAAAAGAAAAAATAAATAAATAAAAGGCATAAAAAAGTAAAATTAGTAAATAAAAAATAAATATCAAAGTGGAGACATTCCAATAATGAGCAAATGTAATAACAAACATTAAAAAATAAATAAATAAATAAAAACTAGTAATCAATTTTATAAAATGACGCCGGGCAAAAATAGGTGGCTACATCTGTTCTATTGTATTTTCTTCTAGCATTCAGTTCCTAAACTCTCCATTAATCTCAGCTCAACGAAATTGATGGTGGTAAAGAACAAAGTCTTTGTTCGATTGAGCCGAGAGGAAAGGGTTTTTAGTGTAATTTTGTTTCTGTTTCTTCAATTACTGTAATTTTTCCATTCTGTTATTTAAGTTCAGTACCTTTAGTTACTGTGTACATCATATTTTTCTTGTAATTTCTTGTTGGAGTTAGTTGCTCTTTGAATCTCTTTGGTTTTTGAATCTAGTAGTACTCTTTTTGGAAGAATTGGTTGTTTCCCATCTTCATCCTTTTTTGTATCAATGAATTCCTACAAGTTTAACTTACTGTTTTTTGTTAATTTTATTAAAATGGCACAAAATTATTGACAAATTGTAACTTAAATTAATTGTGGGTATAAAAAGGTTTGTGAGGTGTTTTGGCTAAAAGAAAATTTGTTTGAAAAATCAATGGAAATGAAGAAGGATTCAAGATTATGCCCCTTTGGAAAGAAAATGCAACAAGAAGGCAATTGCAATCGTAACTAACTCAAGAATTAAGTAAACTGAATTCAACTCCTATTCGACCTTCTATGAAGTATCTTTAGGAGGCTAAGTGATTAAACCTATATTTCTATAGCTAATCTAACTTAGATATATCTGCGTACAATTCTAGTGGTTTTGGAGTCTCGCCCTATGTTTAGAATCGATGTTCCAAGACTTATGTCTAAGTTTTTTCCTCCATTGCTTTTGCGACATCCGCTTCCCTTAACCCTTTCGGTATTTAGTTTAGCTTGGCAAGCAACACTAGATGACAAACTAGGGTTTACCGAACATTGAACTCACCAAAAACAAACAATAATTCAAGTGTTAGCTAGATTGTTTTTGCTATCGAGCTTTACATCTTTCCTCTAGGGCATTCACAAGCTTGAATCCCTAAGGAAATTTAGCTCATCATAATAAACTTTATTAAAACTCATTCCCTTGGGTACGATACTCTGGAATACTTCTAGTTTCTTATTACTTCGATCACGTGCACTTGCGTGTAGCGACTAATCAACTACATTATGACTTGATTCTTTTCCTAAAGGGTATGTAGGCAGCTTAAAGAATAAAACTTTTAAGTTTAGTCTCCAAAAAATATATATATTTCCACTCGCATGAAACAAGAGGGTACAAGTGAGATGCATACGAGAAGACTTCGCTCACTTTAAGTTTAAGCTTTGTTACCCTCAAGTTTGTTGTTGTTCCATCTTCAAATCTAGAGGCTTCGTTGTCGCGTCATCGTAAAGTCTAGAGGCTTCATCATTGATCCATCCTAAAGTTTGGTCGCTTCGTCGTCACTTCATCCCCAGATTCAAAAGCTTTATTTCTTCATCTTCAAAGTCGAGGTTCACCGCTTCATCTTCAAAATCGATGTTGCCGCTTCATTTTTAAAGTCTGCCGGCTTCGCTTTGTCTTCAAAGTCTGATGGCTTCACTTCGTTTTCAAAATTTGGCGGCTTCGCTTCATCTTCAAAGTCTGACAACTTCACTTCATCTTCAAAGTCTAACAGCTTCACTTTGAGGTTGGTTACTCCATCCTCCAAGTTAAGTTAGATGGCTTTGTCACTTCCCTCCAAGTTAAGTTCGATGGCTTCATCGCTTCACCTTACCAGTTAAGTTCGATGGCTTCACAGGTTCTATCTCCAAGTTAAGTTCGGTGGCTTCCGTTTCCAAGTTAAGTTTGGCGACTTCCATCTCCAAGTTAAGTTTGACGACTTTCGTCTCCAAGTTGTGTTCGGTTACTTTCGTCTCATAATTATGTTCGACAACTTTCAATTTCCAAGTCAAGTTTAGCGGTTTTTGTCTCCCAGTTAAGTTCGGCAGCTTTCGTCTCCAAGTTTTGTTCAGCGACTTTCATCTTCAGGTTATGTTTGGCTGCTTTCAGTCTCCAAGTTAAGTTCGGCGGCTTTCAATCCCGAAATTAAGTTCGATGGCTTTCATCTCCAAGTTATGTTTGGTGGCTTCTGTCGCTTTGTCTTCAAGTTATGTTTGGCTTTCATCATTTTATCTTCAAGGTCGAAAGCTTTATAATCAAAGTATGGGATGAACATTGAGAGACACAATCACCTTTACTCGTGTTTGCCATACTATAAGTGTCACCCCTATACTTGCTTCGTTCCATCTTCCAGTTGGAGATTCATAATTTGTTGTTCCAAGTTGTGTTCGACGGCTTTCGTCTCCAAGTAGAGATGTCCATGGGGCGGGTCGGGGCCGGGGAATGGATTCTCCTTCCCTGTCCTTGCCCCCCATTTCATTCCCGTCCCTGCAAAATTTTCTATTTAATTTCGTGGGGATCGGGGCTAGGATTCCCTGCAGGGAATTCGCGGGGATCGGGTTCCCCGCGGGGAATTTTTCTCGTTCTTTTTTTTTATCTTTTTTATTTTTTTTAATTTATTCTTAACCATAATAGAAATTATTTCTAAATGAATAATTTTCAATATAATTCTATTTAAAGAAAATGTTATAAAATTTCCTAATAAAAACAATAATATACCATAAGTAAAAATACTATAACATCGAAACAACTTAATTTCTAAAAATTCAAATTTCAATATTGCAACATAGTCTTTAATTTTTTTTTATAATGAAATAGTCTTAAACTAATTCCTACTATAGTTATTTTTCTAAAAAAAATCTATTTATAGGTAGTAATATATATTACTAATCAGGGCAGGGTGGGGAATCGGGTAGGGGACGGGGACGGGGAATATATTCCTCGTCCCCGTTTAGCCAATGGGGAGAAAACTCTCCCCACTCCCTCCCCCATTCCCCGTATAATCGGGGATTCCCCACCCCGCGGGTTAAATGGACATCTCTATCTCCAAGTTATGTTTGGCAGCTTTCAATTCCAAGTTAAGTTGGGTGATTTTCATCTCCAAGTTTAGTTCGGCTGCTTTCGTCTCCAAGTTATGTTTGTTGGCTTCCGTCTCTTTGTCTTCAAGTTATGTTTGGTTTTCGTCACTTTATCTTCAAGGCTGAAAGCTTTATAATGCAAAGTAAGGGATGAACACTGAGGGACACAATCATCTTTACTCGTGTTGGACCTACCATAAGAATTACCTTTACTTGTATTGGCCCTACCATAAGAATCATCTTTACTCGTGTTGGCCCTATTATATATGTCACCCCTGGACTTGCTTTGAGGCACACAATCACCTTTACACGTGTTGGCTCTACTATAAGTGTCACCCCTATATTTGCTTCGTTGTTGGAGACTTCATAATTTTCTATTGCAAAATAAGGGATGAACACTGAGGGACACAATCACTTTTACTCATGTTGGCCCTACCATTAGTGTCATTTCTATAGTTGCTTCGTTTCGTCTTCGAGTTGGAGATTTCATAATTGTTTGTTGCAAAGTAAGGGATAACACCAAGGAACACAATCACCTTTACTTCGTTCTATCTTCGGGTTGGAGGTTTCATAATTTTTTGTTGCAAAGTAAGGGATGAACACCAAAGGACACAATCACCAATCTAGGTGTCGACCCTACTCTATACTTGCTTTGTTTCATTTCAACTCTGGGGGCATTATAGCTGCAAATAGAGAACAAAATAAAACAAACAAAAAAATAACAAAGAAAAAATTTTGGATTACCTCGAAAGCCTACTTACCTCACAAATGGAGAGCAACGTTGAAGCAAAGCTCTAGAATAAAGTTGTAAATTTGACTCTGAAATATATATATATATATATATATATATATATATATATGTCATTTTATTAACAAAGTCAATAGAGAAAAAATGGAAAAAAGAAAAGGTTAAAAAAATAGAGAAGAAAAAAAATCCAAGTAAAAAACAAAAGTGAGTAAAAAAAATACCCAACGAAATTTAAAAAAAACAAAACAAAACAAAACAAGGATGAACACCAAGGGACACAATCACCAATCTAGGTGTCGACCCTACTCTATACTTGCTTTGTTTCATTTCAACTCTGGGGGCAATGTAGCTGCAAATAGAGAACAAAATAAAACAAAGAAAAAAATTTGGATTACCTCAAAAGCCTACCTACCTCACAAATGGAGAGCAATGAAGCAAAGCTCGAAAATAAAGTTGTAAATTTAACTCTGAATATATATATATATATATATATATATATATATATATATATATATATATATATATCATTTTATTAGCAAAGTCGATAGAGAAAAAATGTTGGAGAAAATGGAAAAAAAATAAAAGATAGAAGAAAAAAGTCCAAGTAAAAAAAAGTGAGTAAAAAAAAGGGAAGTAATATGAAGTTTAAAAGGAAAAAAAATTATGAAAAAACTCAAGATTCCAACATTTTACTTCAAATTGAGAATACTCGAATTCTATTTCAAATTAAACTTAGGGCACTGTTCAAATCATATCCAAATTCCAGCAAATAAAGTCCAGTTCGAGTAGGGTTAAATTCAAATCCAAATTCAAGAGAATAGAATAAATTTTACTCCAATTCAAAATTTCAATAAACCCATCCCATCCTAAATTTTACTTCAACCCAAAATTTTGATAAATTTCAAAATTTCAACAATTGAATTATTCAATTCTAAAATTGGAATACATTAAATTATATCTCAAATTAAAGTTTTATCCCAAATTCAAGCGAATAGAACCCAACCCGAATTGTGTTCAAGTCCAATTTCAAATTAAAATTTGGGCATAATCCAAATTTTATCTTAAGTCAAATTTGGGGTAAAATTCAAATTGTATTCCAAGTTCAAACAAAAATTAGGTAGATTATAAGTTCTAGTCCAACTTCAAGTAAAACATTTTGGATAGAATTTGAATCTTACTTGAAATTAAAATTGGAATTAAGGTAAAGCATAAATTCTACAGAAATTTCAATCAAAGTTTGTTGTCAAATAAAGAAATCAAAATTGTGATCAAAATTCATTTTTTGAATTAACTGGCATAAAAGTGTGTCAAATAAAAAATCTAAATTATGAGTCAAATTCATAATTTGATTAAATTGAACATCAAATGGAGTCAAAATGAGGAACAAATATCTTACATATTGATTCCAATCATCTTTTTCGAGATTCACCCACACATACTTGTCCATAAATCTCGAAAAATGGCATTTGTTAAATGAGAAATTTTGACCAATCACAAATCGCCACGTCATTATTTATAAATTAATGATAAAATTACATATTATTAAATTAGAGACTAATTATAAATTGACATGTGCCCAAATTTAATTTGAAAACAAAAATTGGCAAATCTTAAAATTATAAGGCCACATGTCTTCATTATGACCATTTGACTAGATAATTAAACTTAATTTGGTTAAATTATGTCATATAGTATTTGGGCCAAACTTAAATAAGGCTCGAATTCCAAATGGTTAGGCTCAAAGCCAACAAAGCTCAAGTCCATGTGGTTGAGCCCAAAAGTCAATAAAAGTCCAAGTCCATACATGAAAATGCTCTATAAATAAAAGAGTTCTCTTTCATTTGAGGGGGTAGAAGGTCAGACATTCAGAGACGAAGAAGTTTGAAATTTCCTAAAGATTGAAGTTTGAAGACCTAAAGACATAATTTAAATCTTCTTGAAGACTGAAGAACGAACTTAACTCTTCTTGAAGATTGAAAACTGAAACTAAAGCATCCTAAGGGTTGAAGACTGGATAAGGAAATTAAACTGTCTTTAAGACTAAATACTGAGATTAAATCGTCTTGAAGACTGAAGACTGAAATTAAATCATCTCGAAGACTAAGACTGATTGAAGACTTTAAAGATTAAAAGCTTCATGAAGACCTGAAGACTGAAACGAACATAAATCTTCTTAAAGACTAAAACCAACTTAAAGTTTCATGAAGACGTGAAGACTGAAATGAGTTTAAATCTTCTTGAAGACTGAAACTAACTGAAATTCTTCTAACAAGCTGAAGGCCTTCTATAAGCTAAAAGTTGAGGACCTTCAAAAAGCTATAAGTCGAAGACCTTCTATAAGCTAAAAGCTGAATACCTACAAAAAGCTACAAGTCGAAGACCTTCTACAAGCTAAAAGTCGAAGACCTTTAACAAGCTACAAGTCGAAGACCTTCAATAAGCTACAAGCTGAAGACCTTCAACAAGCTCGAAGCTGAAGAATTTCCACAAGTTCAAAGTTGACAATTCAACCTCGAGAACAAGCGTTTCAGCCCTCGAGTCAAGTGTACATATGAGAGAAAGAATCAGATAACCATATTAGAGATTGTACTCCACTATACTACATAAATCAGTACAAATTCAAGTTTTATTCCATGAATTAAATTTCTTTGGAAATCTCATCGAACAAATATATCATAATTATATAAAATTTATAAGATCAATCTCATAAAACAAACTTGCACATTATTTGTAGAGCGTAATTGCCTATTTGAGTATTGTTTCGTGGTTAAACATTATTACCTCTCATAAAACAAATTTGCAAAATATTAACATAACATGTTTATTGTTTACTTCATTTATTACTTATAATTAATTAAAAAAAATTAATACAACACAAACGGGTATGGGGATTTGAGCATCCGACCTCAAGGGAAAGAGTACTTGCAAATTAGACTATATTGTTAGTACATTAATTGAATTGTATTTATTTATTGGAATATTAATCCATTATTTAATGTATCACAATTACATAAAAAATTATATATTAATCTCATAAAACAATTATAAATATCATTTGTTTATACAAAAATCTCATAACATGAGTACCAAACACCAACATTTTATTTCTAAGCATTTATTATTTCCAGACATCTATTACTCATGGGCATTTAATAAAAACTTAAACCAAATTTGCTTCCGAGGTCACTCAAGTCACTGCTGCAAAAAAAATCAAATGGAAACCCACATTGGAGCTACCAGTTAATTCAAAATTAGGGTTACTCAATGTAATTTTTTTTTTTTTTTTTTTTTTTTTTTTTTTTTAAGGGAGGGAATGCTTAATTCCAATATTTATCATTTCTTTACTATCTTGAATCTTGAAAAGTTCAAAAGCTTTGATAAATAGATTTCCAATTTAAGATTTCTTTATCTTTTAAATTTAAATTTAAATGTTTTGGTATTTACAATTGAATTCAAATTCAAAATCGGGCCTGTTTGGTATGCAATCCGGATTCTGTTTTATGTTTTCAGATTCACTGAGTTCAGTGAATATGCGTTTGGCAGACTTGTTTTCGAAAACTGTTTCCGGATTCTGTGATCCAAATAGTGAAAATTCTGAAAACAACTTTTTTATGTTTTCATTGTATCCAGATTTTGAATTTGAAAATTTAAAATGCAGAATTACATTAGAAAATACCAAAACTTTAATAAATATAGTTTTTGATGTTATAAACTCAATTTATTTTTGTTAAATTAAAATATGTATAATTTAATATATTATAAATTATATGATATTGTAAAATAATAATTGTACAAATTTTATAATAAAAATCATGTTCATAAATTAATTAATAATGGATTATATTCAATCTAATATTTAGTTTTGCAACTACAACTAGTTAATGGTCTATAAATATATTATAGAACACATTTTGAACAATTGTTTAAATTGGAATCCAATTTCTAAATCTGCTACCAAACACATATCTGAAAACATGAAATACAACTCTGTTTTCATTGAATCCCTTGTTTTCAAAATTCTATTTTCAGATTGCATACCAAACAGGCCCTAAACGTTTTACTAGATTTTTTTTTCCTCTTTTTGCAAGTCTAGGTTGTTTCTCCTGCAAATTGTTTCCATATTTTAGATTAGGAGAGATAATATTGTTATGAGGGTATATTTGTCCAATGAAAAATGAAAAATTAAAAAAATATGTAGATGGCCATATTTGACATAGTTCAATTACAAATTCAATCGTTTAACTTTCAAGATTGCACTATTTAATTCTTAGACTGCAAAATCTTTTTCAATCACATTAACTAAACCAATTAGAGATAATGTGGCACAACATTGCATTAAGTGTGCCAATGAGACTAATTTTGAGCACTAAGTGCAAATGAAATGAATTTAACAAAAAAAAAATAGAAATTATGAGAATAATTAAGTTTGAATTCTGCAATTTTGATTCATTTTAGACTAATCAAGTTAAAACCCAAACTCATTGCCCAAACTATCAACCAAAAGCAAACCACATTTTTTTTTAGCGGAAACAATACCAGATTTCATTCATGAATGAAATTACAAAGAGAATTCAGCCACACCTGTGGACTACAAAAGAGATTTACTGCAACTATTGTTGTCTGTGAAGATATTCTATCGCACCAAAGGTTCAAAAAAAAACCCTATTGACAGTGTTTCAAAAAAATTCTGACTCCTTAAAAGGATGGAACAAAAAGATGGTAGAGAGAAGGTCCTGGACTCCATAAGAGCTTCAGCAGTAAAACATGACATCCTTTACATTTTCTTTGATGCTTGGCAATGCCTGAATCTCCACATTCCCACCACCCGAACTCGTGGAACCGCTATCAGATGAATCACCCTCCATGTAATAGCGAGCACGAAATGCTGCTAGATGGGCATAGTATGCAGGCGGAACTGCAAAACAAATCGACATATATTTATGTAAGCATTTACATCATTAACAAACAGTAACTGAAATGAGGACTGGAGAATTAGACAGTCAAAAAGGCCATACCAATGGAAACAGACCGTGTGCACCTCGCATAGCTAAAACAAACAGCAACCAATATAATTTAGACGTCGCACAAGAAAGTCGTAAAACAAAATGACAAGGAGATGACGACAATTACGATACGTACGTGTAGCAAAGATTATTGGTGAGCATTTGCATTGCATCTGCACTAAAATTGTTTTCATCATATAGAACATGATAATGAGTTGGTCTACTTGTTCCCTATACAAAGAACAAAAGGAGTGAATTTAGATTTCAAGCAAATACACACGAAGAACAAGCTGCGTACATATGTAATAAAAATGACAAAAGGTCGCTACCTGTATGCCAGCATGGCTGTTCAAATAGAAATCAAATTCCGTAGGATGACAGATTTTCGTATCAACAACGGTACCTATCACCAAATACAAACAACAATACTAAATATAGCAGGAACTAAGAATCATCTCCCAAAAACCACAAATTATTTTTCTTATCATTATTTCTTAGAAGAGAACGAATTTCATTGATGAATATTAATAACCTGGAAGAATGTTTCCACTCCTATCAGTATCACGACTTGTGGGAAAAAGACGGGTGTGATGCCTCTTTTGAACCACTATGAACGTTACTCGAGGTTGGTAACCCTCTTCAAGGGAGGCACATGCCTAATCAATAATAATAACTGGTTAGCTATTTCTCAAGATTTTTCCAATTGATAAAAAAATAGACCAACTTGAAAATATAATATCATAATAATAACAACCATAACTACTACTATTGTACCTTCCTAATTGCATCCATCTCATAGAGTAGAACTTGACTGAACTGACCTTCACTTACACCATCTCTGTCAACAGAAAACTAACATCAGCAAACAATAAATGGATCAAATCCAATACCATTTATTCTTCAAAACACAAACCTGTAAAATATTATTCTATGTGGTTTCATATTCGTTGACCTTCGAAAAGCAATGAATAGCTCCCTGGCAACAAAGAGAAATAATAATAGTTAAGAAATAGAACAATAAGAATATAACATTTCCCATAACTTATCTGCAGCTGTCCGCTTACCTAATCATCCCAGCATGCACCAAGCCTCTTTGAGGATCTTGAATTTGTGTATACAAATCTTGGATAATTTCTTCACGATGAGCCTGAGCTGAAACAATACCTCTATACTTTGTTACCTCAGGCCAATCCATTGAGGCAACAACCTGCAATTAACCATGTATGCCTTCACAAAGAGGATCATACAAAAATAGAAAATTAAGCACGCATATCTTACTGCAGCTATCGAAGGACTCGAGTCCTCTCCTGGTTGGGGGTGTGTTACGTCAGCTCCAAAGATGATGGTAGGTTTATCGGTCACAAGTGGAATCTTGCGTTGAATAGCATCACTTAGGACATTGTTTCTTCCTCCAACCTATAAAATTTTGATCACTTAAAACAAATAATCAAATGAAGTTACATCAACTCTAATAGAGAGCAAACAAACAGACCTTCACGTTAATTTTTAGGGCCACATTTTCAAAATATTGCTTGTTAAGCTTTTGTGCCTGCCTAGGTTGGCAACATTGTGAAACAATTCCAAGTTCGGTCTCACATATCCGTTTGATCTTTCCTGCAAGGAGAAGCACAATTTAGCTCTGTCCACAAGGAATATATAAGCAAGAATAAAATTCTTATAAAGAAAATGATTTACTCACCATAGGAACCAGTAACATCAGGTAAAATAATAATGAGCAACTGAAGAGACTTGCCCTGGGGTCCCAAACTTCTTACAGACTGACTATGAATTTCTCTAAGTGCACTATCAATTTGATTCGCATGCGCATTACGGATCGCAAACAACGGCTGAGGATTGAAAACCTTACCATGGATCCAAAAAAATAATACACAAAAAAAATTATTAAAAATGAACCAGGACTTGTAAATTATGCAATAAAAAGAGGAAGTTTATATACTTCTTACCATTCCTTTACTAACGCACATGCCAACCAACTGTTGGCAAAATTCAAAAGGCAGGCCTGGATCCAACCGTGATGAGAAGTTCACACATGCCCAGTTATCTACTCTACCACCATTAATCATTTTCTAATACACACAAGAATAAAATCAAAAATTATTACTATGTATAAAAGCGGATTAAAATTAAAGCAATACATTTTCAATATATAAATATAAATATAATTTAATTATTATTATAAGTAATAGATGAATAATCAATTATGATTATTTAAAGTCCATACCCTAAATTAATATAACAAATTGAAGTGAATTAATTTAAATTAATATATTATTAATATCAATTAATCTTTTCAACAAAATACTTAAAACACGGCTTGAATATAAACGTTACTAGAACAAAGCATTCAATAAGAATTATACCGAGAGGCAAATCGAAAAGGGAATAGGTGAACATCATCATCATGTTCTAAATTCCTAATCAATTTCAAGCAAATAGGCGAACATCTTAACAGACTTCTAACAATTTAACAAAATGATAAGACTCATGCAGTGGATGATCATGAACCTAAAAATCTAAGGGAGAAAGAAATTTTGTTGGGCACCTTATTAATCATATTCCATTGACCCATCCTTGGGTCAACTCTTGATTCCTTGCCCGTTTCATGATATTTGAGCTGCAAAATATTAAATCTGGTCATCAGATTTAAAATTGAAAAATAAATTACTCTAGCAACTTAAATAGGTAAGATTGTTAAAATTACCTGTGGAGGCGGCAAAACTCGAGCATCAACATCACATAACCTTTCGTTAACTTGAATGCCAAAATCCTTAGCAATATCATCTTCAGAATAGTTATTCCATCTAACCGTCTGTGCCAAATGAATTAAATTATAGTAAAAAAGTATTATATCAAACCTTAAAAGGATAATAATGAACAGAAATCATGCTAGTACCTTCTCTATACTTTCTTGCCTCTGCGCAGGTCTCTGACAAGTCGCTCTTAAAAGCTCCGTTACTTGGCGTTCATTCAATTTTTTAGTATATCTCTGCCCACGAACAATCGAACAAACCTACAATAACAACAATAATGGTAAGAAAAGTCTCAATCAAGAAATTATTATAAGAAAATCTTAAACCAAGAATCATTTGAATCATACACAAAATCATATATCAAACATGCATACCTCCATAGGCAAATAGATGGGCTTTGCATCATTACCAGCTTGTAAGGCAGGTAGAAATGGAAACTTGAGCACAACACGATATTTTTCATGAAAGTATTGTGCTACAGAAATTCGAGTTCTCTGATCATCAAGAGTAAACCTAAAAATAAATCAAGTAAAACAATACCTTACAAAGTCAAAACAAAAGTGTTCAGAACAATAATTTTATTACTTCCTAGCTAGTTGCTACCAACTTCAATTAAAATACAATGAATCTTCATTGCAATTCTTCTAAATAACAAAGTATGGTATGTAAGAGTAATATATGAGGTACAAGGCTAGAATCAAGGCACTTTACAATATAGAAAAGAACAATAAATATCAAAATTACTTGTTAAAATTACTTCCAAATCCAAACATCACTCAGAATCCAAAAAACTACCACAACAGCAAAAGATTTGAAGAACTTCAACCTAAAAATTATAAAGTCAAAATAACAAGAACTCCAAGTACAACAAAATTAGCCAATTTTCAAAAACAAGTGACCAACATCAATAATCTAAGTTCTGACCAGTGTTCATAATAGTATTTGAAGAGTTTAAACATTGTTCTTTGTTTGATAACTAAATTCTATTAATCATCCCAATCCACATACATTTATTCATTCAATATTTCTATCTAGAAAAAACACAGTTCTTCATATTCAAATGCACTAAGAAAATCAATTCATGTTTCTCCTTCATTCAAATGACAAAATTTTCTTCTAAACTCCTTTATGAGTTAACATCTACTTTCATGTTGAGATGGTAAATATTGACACATCATGTCCACAGATGAAGAATTCCATCATGATAACATTTCAAATGTATTTCAGATACTTGATTCACAAGAATATGGAGAAAAAGAAACATAAACTCACATTAATTTGTTAATCGGCTCGGATGATATCCCAGTAATTTTGTATGTTCTGGCATGCTCCCTATACATTAATGCCACCTTCACCCCTTTCAGCACTCTTTTTATCTGACATTAAAAGGGGACAAACAATTTACTTTTGCAAAACTACTCTAATTTCTCTCATAAAAAAGTAATATTTTTTAAGAGACATAAAGAATTATAGTAATAAAGCACATTAAACTAAGGCACAAACTAAAGGACACGAAAAGAAAGTCTACTGCAAGCACACATAAGAACTTGATAAAATTACTAATGATATTGACACCATGAATAAGTCTCATCACAAGGAATTCAAGAAATAGAACCCACAACATATGTTTGCCCCAGCACACGCAAAAAAACACCTTTATGTAAAATGTGCAGACTATAATTCTTGGAAAAAATCCTTCACTTCAAAACCCAAGATACCACATGTCCATAAATTAAATACCTTTCGAATGTCCAAATCAGATAATGGCCTTGATAAATTCCTTAGATTGAAGTGTTTGGCAACATAGTCTGTCACACATATTGGTTCATAAAATGATCTAGCTGACACATCTGCAATACAGAACTCATGAATGTTAAAAATAAAAATGAAATATTTAGCAGTGGCTGAGTCAATGTGGAGGTACCTATATTTAGAGATAGACCCATCTGTACAGGTCGTAGACTTTGATAATATCCCCTCCAATACTCAACACCATTACCAAGTTCACCCGGTACTCCAAAATCGGTAGAGAAGAATGACCTTCCCACAACTGTGTAGCTGAAAAAATAATAATAACATTAGCATCCCTTTCATCCATAACTCAATACCATAATAAAACGAGTTTCGAGTTAAACCAACCGGACAGATGGTTCTGTTCTCAAAACAACATCAAGAACTTGGATAGTTTCTTGTGGAGCATCTCGCTGCCGTCCGTGTAAAAACTGTTGCAGATGATGGAGGTCGGGCTTGGATGCAAATTTGATAGAAACTTTAAATTCACGTTCTTTTCTGTAGAATGAATGAAATAGAGACAAACATACTGAGCGTTGATTCTTTATACACAAAGAGAGAAGAGAGGTAAGGATATACCTTGTTGGTTTGGAAGATCCAACATCATCGTCACGGACTAGTTTAATCATGAACTCTTTCGAAGTAAACGGAAGTTGTCCGGCGACATAAACACTTTTTCCACCATCATATGCCAGAAACCTTCCACCTAAATGAGATTCTTTGTACATTTGTACTAGCTGGTTTATAATATCCCGGCAAACCTTCTTAGATGATACCTCAGGTGTAATAGAAACCTAAAACCACAAATAAAATACATATAAATGTTCTGGTCACTACATTACTAAGAACACTCCTAAACCAAACCAATAAATGCACATAGACTATCAAAAATTTCAAGACAATATTTCACACACACACCCAAAAAAAAAAAAAAAAACTAAAAATCTTAAAGCCATCAGAGGACATGAAAAAAAAAAAAAAAAAAAAACAGAGTAGAAGATCCTCTTAGTGCGAAGTTCAAAGGAACATCTAAAGGAAAACAGATGCGGCTTAATGGTAAAAATTAGTCAAACATACGATTAACTGAAATCAACAAATCGAATAGTATCGAATCAGTGAAGTTCAAGATGAACAAATCAGCTCACAGAGAAGACGGGGAAAATAGGAAAATAGATGCCGCGCTTACATCATAATGGTAGAGATCTTTATCTGCAATTTGAACCAGAAAATGATTGGCCCGAACAACAACTCTGTTTCCTACGGTTCCATATCCCGGCCTCTTCGCCACAGTCAGAGTCTTAGATGAAGACGGCGGAACTTTTTCCGGCGCTAATGTCAACTTCTGCACTTGTGCCTCCACGATCTTCGAAGAAGAAGCCTCTGACTGCGAGGGAGCAACAGTTCCGGAAGAAGAAGGTCCCGTTGAAGTCGCAGGAGGAGGACGAGAAGCAACCGGAGTTGGCTGAGGAGTAGGAGAATGAAACTGTTCGGGAGCCGGATGTCCTCCCCGACCTCCATCTCTCCCACCGCCGCCTCTACCACCTCTTCCTCCGCCACCTCTTCCACCGCCGCCGCCGCGAGATATTGCCGGAGACGGCTGTCCTCCGCGACCTCCAGAGCCACGACCACCGCCGCCGCTGCCACCACCACCTCGTCGAGACATTTTACTTCAAAATTAATCAACAAAACAAGAGGATTCTCAATGGGAACGATTCACAGCATATGTATAGACACGGAGAGAGAGAGTGAGCCGAACGCAATTTTTTAGAGAGAGAAGTAGACGGAGGACGAAAAAATTGTGACTTCTTTTTCCTTTTAGAGTTTAGAATTAGAAAATGAAAAAAAAAATAATTTTTTTTCTTTTGTTTTGATTTCAACAAGAGCAGGACTTGTGGGAATAGAGATCACTCTCTCTTTTCCTTTGAAAATGAATGGTGACTTTTTTTTCTTTTCTTTTTAGTTTAAAATGGTAACTTTTTTTTTCTTGTTTGAGTTTAATCAGTGGAGATAAGAATTCAAAACTCTTCTCCTTAAAATATATAAAACCATATTTTTCGATACAAAAATATTGGACCATTGCCATTAGAAAGTAACTCCGTTTCAAAAATTGAAATGAAACATATTTTTATTAATTCTCATAAAAATGTAAATAAATATTTTACTAAAAATTTAGTTAATGAAATATTAATATCTTTCAATATGTTAACATTTTCATTGTTATTTTAACAAATTGAAGAGCTTAAATTCAATTGAACAATAGATACAAGAGTTATAAATTTTATATATATATATATATCATTAATGTAAATATTTAGTATTATTAGATATCTTTTATTTGAAAATTATAATACATTTATTTGGTAATTTAATTGAGTTTGAAATCTTACGAAACTAGTCTGTTTAGTTTGAAATTATTTTCAGTAAAAAATAGATTTGATTTTTTGAAAAAAAAAAAAAAAAAAAAAAAGAGAATGAAAATAGGTTTATTCTGCTTTAAATGAAAATCCGAAAGCTCGGAGAAAGAGGAAGGAAAGAATCGTGCAACTGTGCGACAGTTTTTAAGACACTTTTACCCCTTTCTCTGCCGTTTTTAAACCGACGCGTGGAGGTTAATGATTACCGGAACTATCCGGAAACCGCAAGATCGTGGCCTTAAATTTTAACCCCTCCGCGCAATTACCGTGGGTGACGGCGTGGCTTGCGAGGGAAGCTTTTCGTTTTTCTTCTTTTCTTTTTTTTTTCCCTGCTTTCGAGGGAAGCTTTTGTTTTTCCTTCTTTTCGTTTTTTTTTCTCTCTCTTTCCCAAATTAATTGCAGCTCATCATTATAATTTAAAACAACAAATTAAGATGTTTCCAGAATAATTTTTAAATTATTCTTTTAAATTTTGATAATTGCGCACTCAACCAAAAAAAAAATTGACAATTGCTTCTTTTTAGTTTTTTTTTTTTTGTAAATACATATGATAACTTAAAGCAACTTAATATGATACAAGCAAGGTTCGAAATGTCGATGTCGATAGAAATGTCGAGGTCTAAAATTTATGGAAATGTCGAGGTCCAAAATTTATGGAAATGGAAATGTCGATGGAAATTTCGGGAAAAATTTACGGAAATCGTGGAAATTGATGGAAATTGTTTGAATTAGCCAATGAAACTTCGATTTTGACTTAATTAGACTATAATGGACTATTTTTAAGCATCACATCTAAAAATTAAGACAATATTTATATATAAATGTCAATTGAAATTTGAAATATCGATGCGAGTAGGAATTTGAAAAAAAAATGGAAATTGATTAAAATTATTTGAATTATTTCATGAAACTTTAATTGTGACTTAATTATAGTATAATTGATTACTCTTAACATCATATATCTAAAATATATGTAATATTTATATTCAATGAGACAATTATGAAAGAAATTTGAGAGAATTGAAGTGAATTTAAGAGAATTAGAGGAAATTTGAGAGAATTGGAGGGAAATTAAGAGAATTGGAATTGGAGTGTAGAAATTCCTTGAACCTGTTATCTAGCCCTTCGAATGACCTAGTACGGGGGTCTCGCATAACCTAAGTTATGTGTAAATCAGTTTATTAATTGGGTCTATTTTGTATTAGGGTTTAAGAGGGGTGCTATATATACACCTTCTAAACTCTTATCCAATTGCTCTCTGTATTTTGTACTCAGTTTCTCCTCAAGATAATAAAATTTTCTCTCCCTCTACCCATGGACGTAGGTTATTAGTTATTATTTATCAACAAAGAAAATATTAAATTTGAATATATATATATATATATATATATAAATCCTGCATGCACGTTTCTAAGTTTCCCATGCCTTTCCCATTGAATTTCATGGCTATTGTGACTAATTGAACTAACCTTTAAAAAAAAAAAAAACCCGTAAAAGAGGACGACATGTCGTCGAAAAGGGGGGGAAACGACATCCCCCTCTAGACGACATGTTGACCGACATTTTATACCCTGGATACAAGTGAATAAGACATTATTATCATTTCAAATATTGATGGTTTGATCTCTCACTCATATAATTATTGAACTAAAAAAATAAAACAAGAAAAGAAAAACAAAAACAAAACGGGAGATTAAGAGGTCACCCAAGGGAGCAATGGGGTGTCGTTATGGATAGCTTGATCTGCCCATGATGGATATTCCTCACTCATATTTTAGATAGGTGTGAGTCTTGCACGCATAAGAAGTCACCTCGTGAGTTGTTGTATTTATAAGTTCAAGATGTTAGGAGGAAGTCTTCAACCATTCCTATGTCATTTTTGGTCGTCGAGTTTCATTTTCGAACATAGTATGTCCCTTCAAAAGATTTCAGAGAACTAAAATCAACAAGATAATAGTTCAACTAGTCAAGAGAATACTTACCTCATTGAAAGTTGGAGGTTTGTTTAAAAAAAACTATATGGCATTATTAGCATTATTGTTACATTATATTTTTTTTAACCCTTTTTTTGAAAAAGAAGTTTAGTCGTAACTCAAAACTTGGTTGTCAACACCCGCCTAGTGTTAGGGAGTGCAAATAAATGTCCCACATTGGCTAAGGAAGAGAGTGATCGTGGGTATATAAGTGATGACAATTATCTCCATTGGTATGAGGTCTTTTGGGAAACTAAAAGCAAAGTCATGAGGGTTTATGCATAAAGTGGACAATATCATATCATTGTGAAGATATATTGAGGGTCGTTGTCCTTATCAATTGGTATCAGAGCCATGGTTTTTACGACATTGTGGAGGAACCTCCAAATCCAACAAAAAAGATCTTGCGGTGACAAGCAAATATAACTCTATCATACGTTTTCCTGATAGAGGAGATAGATCTTTGTTCGAGAGGATAAGTTGGTAGGTGGTGTAATCGCCACCATCAAGGAATATCCCACAATGTGATCCATGCCTTGTGCTCTATTTTGGATGTTGCCTCGAGATGAAACGCAAGCTCTTAGTTGGGAGTTGGATGGATTTGTTCGAGGGGAGGCTCAAGTGTGGTACTTTGTTCGAGGGGAGGATTGTTAGGAGTACAAACAAATGTTCCACATTGGCTAGGGAAGAGAGTGGTCATGGGTAAATAAGTGAAGACAATTATCTCTATTGGTATGATGTCTCTTGAGAGAACCAAAAGCAAAGCCATGAGGGTTTATGTCCAAAGTGGACAATATCATACCATTGTTACTCCCAAACATGCTTATACTTTTATAATGTTTGGTATTCCATTTGTTTGACTATACTCTAAATGGTAACTTTATTTTGTAAAACGTCAAAGTGAGCATAACTCAACGGCCCTCGATTTTGTAAAACACTATTGAAAATGAAAAAATGAAGAAAAAAAAACCAACAAATGTGGGTTGCCTTACAATGCTCAAATTTATTTATTTTAGTAATTTTTTCACCCATAATTTTTTAATAAATTTATTTATGTTTTAATCCAACAACATATGGGATGTGCTCAAAAGTAATTGACATATATACTCAATCAAGAAAAACATATGGAATGAGGATATTTGAAGCTCTTGCCTCATGGTCTAAAAAAAGTTACTCGTTTTTTTTTTCAAAATTAAAAGACTAGTCTTAGTAGTTAGTTTAATTTCATTGACTATTTGGACACATATTTTCCTATTATGATAATTAATTAGATAATTCTTATATGGTACTCTTAACCGTTGCAAAATGTTGTTAGAATTGAGTTTTGAATTGACTATATTTAATTGTATCATTGTATCACACACATCAGAATCATCGCACATTCCATATATTGAAATTCTTACTTCAAATAATAAATACATTTTATAAAATAATAGTTTAAAATCCAAACTGCCAAATTGAACATATCTAATACTAATTGACATGTACTTGATTAAGAGGCTAAAAGTTTGAATCCTCAATTTTAAATGTTGTTGAACTAAAAAAAAAAAAAAAAAAAAAAAAAAAAAAAAAAAAAAAAAATCCAAACTCAAAAGCAAATTTCCGAATAATGTTATGATTTCAAATTTCTACTCGATGATCATTTTATTTTGCTACAGGTCAAAGTGTTCCTCATTTTCAATCTTTTAGAATACTTTTAAAGGTCAAATTTCAGACTATATAACTTAATTTAAAATTTTGGCAAATAGTTATTATTATTTTTTTACTTAGAATTTGGCTAATAATATTAAACCAATTTATGTAACAATCCACTAGGGATGTTGATTATAATTTTAAAAATATAATACTTTTTTTTTTTTTGAGGTAATTCAAATTATTATTGTTAATTTCTTTATTTGTTGAAGAATGCGAAGAAGCAATTATGAATGGGCTAGTATGACAGCTCCACCAAAAGATAATTTTACTGTCAGATAGCTATTTTAATGATGGGTTACTCCTTTTTCCAAAAAATACAAAATATTAAAAATATTAAATTATAAATTTAGTCTTCAATTCGTTCAAAAAAAAAAAAAAAAACAAACAAAGTTAGTCTTCAATCAAACTTATTTAAAGACTGTTTGGGGCATGTGTTATAACAACATGTATTATAATAACTTATAAAATACTCTACATTCTACAAACATAGACTATTATAATCTCATACTAAACAACTCTACATTTTAAATAATATTATATAATTCTACAGACTATTATAACCCACATATTATTATAACTCATGTTAGTGTAACTCACTCAGTGCTTGTTTGGGGCATGAGTTATAATAACTTGTGTTATAATAACATATGAAATACTTTGCACCTCAAATACAGACTATTATAATTCCAGACTAAACAACTCTATATTTTAATCAATATTATATAATTCCACAGACTATTATAACTTATGTTATTATAACTCATTCAATGTCTCAAATAGTCTCTTAGTATTTAACTTTAAAAATTGTCCGATCAAGTTTTGAACTTTCAATTTTGTGTCTAATGAATCACTCAATTTGATGTCTAATAAATTATTCACTTTATTCAAAAATTTTAAAAATTAATTGATCTCTTAGATATAAAATTAAAATTTATGTTTAATAGAATTCTAAACTTTCAATTTTACATAGTAGATCAGTTAATTTTAGAAAACGTTGATAATCAATATATAAGATTCCAGAAAAGAAAATTTAAATGGATGGATGATTTTTTTTTTAATGGATGGATAATTTGTTATTTTTAATAAAAAATTTCAATTTACCCATATTTATTTTTTGTCTAGTTGGCATATTTATTGATATTGCTTTATGTGAATCAAACTGAGCATAACTCAGGGGTAATTATACTATCTCTGAAGGTTCGAATCTCCATTCTCTCATGTTTGTTGTACTAAAAAAGAAATACATTAATGGTTATTACAAGCTTGTTACATTATAACAACCTACTCGAACAACTGTCCATTTTATTATTCTTTTTCTCCTATGATAGATTTTAATTTTTTTTTTAACAATGTGTGGGTTGAAGGATTTGAATCTCTAACTCATTAATCGAAGGTACAATCTTTATGTCAACTGAACTATGCTCATGTTGGTGACAACTTCTAAACATATATTCTATAGATTTGTTAGATATGTTTCCTAATTGAAATATATCATAGTTGTGAGTTCTATTTATTTAATTGTTTATTTTGGGTGGTAGTTGCGAGTTTTATTAGGTTGGAGTGTAGACAATATCGTGTTTATTTATTTCTTCCCAGTTATCTGCTTATCAATTGGGAAAGATTCTAGTTTATTAGATTTGTTTGATAACTATTTGATTTTTAAAATTTGTGCTTGTTTTTTCATAATTTCTCTACAATGATTTTCATATTCTTTATAATGGTTTCCATATTTCTTAAAAAATAAAATCGAGTCTATAGCCAAATTCAAAAAACAAAAACAAGTTTTTCAAAACTACTTTTTTTAGTTTTCAAAACTTGGCTTGGTTTTTAAAATATATGTAAAAAGTAGATAATAAAAAGTAGTATTTATAAGATTAATTTTCAAAAACTAAAAGTTAAAAATCAAATGGTTATCAAACGGAGCCTTATTTTTATTTGTTAGAAAAATTGTAAAAATTACTCTTGAATGATTGAAGTTGTGACATGCAAATCACAATCTCAAATTATGATTTTGATCAATAATTCCTTCAAACTTATAAAATTATTGCAAATTAACACTATCATATTATAACACTATTAATGATACGTTGCAAACTACACATACCACTTTTAAACTACAACGATAATTATAATTTTACCCTCAAACTATAAGATTTTTTTAAAAAACTAGTATTTCTCGAAGTATAAGATTATTTCAATTTAACCAATTTTTTATTATATAAATTTTGAAACCTATAAAATTAACATTAATTCAATAATTACACTATTAATTAGAACACAACCTCAGTTGTTGTTTTGAGGCGTAATACAAGTGGGGTTCACTCGGGGGGTTTTCTTTGTTGGGTGCAAAGTTTTTAGAAAAACAAAAAACAAAAAACTGATTATTTCTTTAATTTATAATTTGATAATTAGAAAATTAACATGGGGGCAAGATGGTCATTTAGCGTAGACAATTGTATATCGTCAAGCAATGAAGCGACAGAGAGCATTGAAGGAAACTGTATGATTCCAATCGCTACGTAATCTCCTACGAATGTACGACAAAATAAATTCCCCCTCACGCGCTACCTTTCCACATCATACCAAACGCGCCTTATACAACAAATTAGAAAAAAAAAATGTAAAATTAGCAACACGGTCTCAAAGCTTTGAGGTTTATGTATAATTTTTAAAAGGTCTCTAAACTTTCAAAATATCAAATAAGTTTAAGAATTTTTAATTTTGTGTTCAATAGGTTCCTAACATATTCAAAATATTTTTAAAATATAAGATTGAAATTCGTGTTTAACATTTTTTGGAATCGAGTTCGCTAGATTTTTTTTAATATTTCTTAAATAAAATAAATTATTTTCAAAAATCTTCATTTAAATAGTTAATTTCTAATTAGAAATTTTCATTTAAAAAGAAAATTCTTAAATTTTCTAATAAAAACAAAATCATATTTCATGAAAATTTAAATTTTAGGTTATAAATACATATATATAAAGAAAAAAAGAAAATAAATTGGGGAGGGGATGGGGCCAGTCACGTTCCCCGTCCCCATCCTCATTTAACTAATAGGAAAAGTTTTGTCCTTGCTCCCTCTCCCATTCTTGTCTAAATGGAACTCATGGCAGGAAAAAAAAAAGCATCCCTATCTAATATGTGTATGATTGATTCAATATGTTTGAAAATTAACCAATTTATCGAATATTGTGTCTAATACGACTCCAAACCAATTTTTATCTAATAGGTCTGTAAATTAAAAAAAATGTCAAATAGATCATGAATCTTTAGACATTAAATTAAATATTTAAGGATCTATTAGACACATTTTAAAGTTAAAAAATATATTTGACATAAAATTGAAAGTTCAATAACTTATTAATAAAATATTATTTTAAAGTTAAGAAACTTATTAGATATAAAATTAAAAGTTTATGAACTATTAGACATATTTGAAAGTTTATGGACCTACTAAATATAAAATTAAAAGTTTAAAAATCTATCATATATTTCTTAAAAGTTGAAGACTCTACTAAATATGAAATTGAAAATAAAATTAAAAAAAAAAAATACTAGACAAAATCCTAAAATTTGAGGACTAGGACCACAGGAAATGATTTAACGTAACAAATAAATAATAATAACGCTAAGCTACAAAATTGGGATAAGGAAAGCGAGTGGGGAAAAACCCGGAGGTGGAGGGAAACGGGGAAAATAAATGGGAGCAGGCGGCGCTGTTTCCATTGAAAATTGAAAACGTTGCTGTTCTGTTGGAAAAGAAAAATATGGATCTGTGTGGACCCCACCCACGGCCCCTATTTGCATTTGGATGACTAAGTTAAGTAATCATTTATTTAATCGCAAAACAAAGAAAGAAGGAATAAAGTGAAACCTTCCATGCCATCCGTACAAGTTGGGACCTTTCTCCTCTTAACAAATTAATGCCTTTTATTTTGTTTTATATTCCATTTGAACCTTTATTTAATCTTCAAACTTTTGTCTTCTTTACTTTACTTTCACTATTAACTTTTCAAATTGTAAGTTGTAACCCTTATATATATATATATATGTATATATATATATATTCTTCAAAATAATAAAATGAATGTATCTAAACATGAAAATATCAATGTCAAATTAAGTTTATACTTAGAGGAGTTGAATTTTGTTAATAGGTAAATTAGGTTTCATGTATCTTACCATTTGGATGACATATTCATATATTCAATTTGTTAATTAACTATTTATACAAAAATAAAATATGTTTTGGAAATTCAATGTTTGTTCTTATAAACCCAACTTCATATATTTGTGTCAACCTGAGTACATATATCAATGTCTACTTGTGAAATAAACTAACAAAATATGTGGTTACGTTATGCTTCCATTAAAAGAAGATAATTTTTCAAGCTCTAGATGTTTAGGTCCCTTTTGATAACCATTTGAGTTTTGGTTTTTGGAAATTGTGCTTGTTTTCTCATGAATTCTCTACAATTAGTTTCATCTTTCTTAACAAGACAATTGAATTCTTAGCCAAATTTCAAAAACAAAAACAAGATTTTGAAAACTACTTTTCAAAACTTGGCTTGGTTTTTGAAAACGTAGACAAAAAGTAGATAACAAAACAAGGAACTCATAGGTGAAAGTAGTATTTGTAGGCTTAATTTTCAAAAACCAAATAGTTATCAAACGGGACATTAACTACTTGAGTTGAAGGTGGAGGCCTCCTTCTTAGTTGATTTAAAAGTTCTCTCTAATTTACCCACTCTAAATTTTTAGAATTAAAAAATTATATGTAAATTTTTGTCATTTCCTATAAAAACTTCTAACTCTACCGTACCATCGATTATTTGATTCATGCTTAAATTGGTAAATAGCTATACTTAATCAATAAGTTATTTAATTGATTTACAAAAACAAATTAGGTAAAAAAAAAAATAGAAACATATTATGACATACCTTTATAAGTCCTAATAAAGTAATTACTGAAATGAGATGGGTCAAAGTGAGCTTAGCTCAGTAGTAATTGACATGTATCATCGATTAAGAGGTCAGAAGTTCGAATCCCTCACCTCAAATGTTGTGTTGAACTTAAAAAAAGGTAAAATGAGATGGAGAATGTGATCAAGTTGAGACATAGAATAAGGATAATTTAATTAAAACTTAAACAGGAAGACAGCGACCAAGATTTTAAGAATACTTTTTGACCAAGTGTGATTAAAGATTCGAGTGGAAAGGAAGAAACATAATCAACAAAGAATATGATAAAGAAAGAAAGAGATTGGCAAAGAAAAAGGATTACTACTGATGGTCGGTACCCCATCATGTACTCTGCCTACGCACAAAGCAAAGCAACCAATAGCCAAAAAGCTTCCTAACCCAACCCCATCTTTGTTTCGAAACTTCCATATTGTTAATCAATTTTAATAAATAATACCTTTTGTCCTTCTTTACTTATTTTCTTTTAACTATTAGTATTTTTATGGCGCTTTTTAAAAAAAAAAAAAAAAGAAAAATCTAATTTTAGTTCTTTGATTTTTAAGATTTATTTATTTCTTTCTTAGTTTTTGCCAAAAAGCTTCCTAACCCAACCCCATCTTTGCTTCGAAACTTCCATATTGTTAATCAATTTTAATAAATAATACCTTTTGTCCTTCTTTACTTATTTTCTTTTAACTATTAGTATTTTTATGGCGCTTTTTTAAAAAAAAAAAAAAAAGAAAAATCTAATTTTAGTTCTTTGATTTTTAAGATTTATTTATTTCTTTCTTAGTTTTGGGGTAAGGGATCATATTGTCGACCTTAAGAATGGTAATTTGTGCCTTATACAATAAGTTATGCTCGAATTGACATTTTCTTTTTAGTTTATAGACTTTTTAAGTTTTTTCTATTTTAGTTTTTGCGATTATTTTGACATATATTATTCACTCACTTAATATTTGTTTGAGCCAATATATGTGACTCTTATATATATTCATGTTAGTGTCTTAATTTACTTGTTCAATCACGTGTTATACAATTGTTGAAAACAAAATAAATATAAGGACCAAATGGTTTTTTAAAAAATGTCTAGTGACTAAGATTAGATATTTTGAAAGTTTAAGTGATCAAGATCGATTAAACCTAAAAGTTCAAGTTCAAAAGCATAAGAGAAAAAATAGAAAAATCTCGTGTGAGTTCAATTAATTACCAAAATATATAGAACTTCAAATTAATATAACACTAGAGCTTAATTTCTCCAGAAATTTATGAGTTTTAACAGATTTCTTCAATTGTCCATTTTGTAGGTTGATGAAATTTAATTTTATGCAATATTTTACTTTCACTGAAATTAGTGAGTTTTGGTAGATTTTTATATTGTGTTTTTTTGTTGGTTGAAATCAGTGCTAAACATAGCGAAATTTAAATAAAAGGTAAAAATTACAACATTTATCTAAGGTTATGGTTCAATTGGATAAAATAAAAAGTTTTAGATGAAAATTAAAACACCTTGCCGAGGGCAAAATTATTGTTTTTTTTCTCATAACCAAAATATCTATAGAAAAAACTAATTCATACAAGAAAGTAAAGTTAAAAAAAAAAAAAAAAAAAAAAAAAAAAAAAAAAAAAAAAAAAAAAACCCCAATAATTATAACAAAAAAATACTATGTATTTTATATTTATCATTATTTTTTTTTTAATAAAGTCCTAATTTCTATAAGTAAGTATTATTAAAGCTAGTTATTTTTTTCAAAATTTTAAAGGCCACAAACATCCACCCTTCCGTAAAGGTATCAATAATCTTTAAAGGTCAAAACTTCGAAATATCAACTCGTCCATCATTGCTTGAACTAAAATAAAAAATCATATTAATACTCTAACAATATTGTAATAGTGCATTAAAGATCATTAATAACCATCTAAGGATACACATTTGATTTTCATCCCAATTACAAACTTTTATTGAGTTTTCTCTACATCTTTTTTATTAGCACCTGACTTAAACACCAGAGTCATTTCGACAAATGCTACACCAATACTAGTGGTACTTCTTCCAATTTTTCTTTTATTAGTCATTTTGATGAATGGCCTTGGATTTTGACCATCCTTTCTTCTACTCATTTTTGTATTATTAATATTTATTAACTTTCATCAATATTTTAAATAAAATACTTATATATGTGTGCTTTATAAACATGAATGTTTTGTTTTTGAGGGGATGTAATTTGGAGAAGGCAAAATCATAGCGTGAATCAAAAGGAATATAATACTCCCGTAGTACCTAAATTTTTTCCTGTAATTTGGGCGTATGCCCTTCTTTGTTTTTTCTTCGTTGAAAATTAAGAAGGATTTAAACACACTCTCTTTTTTTCAAAAGAAAAATGATTCACACCATGAAGACTAATTAAATAGAATAAATGTAAAAAAAAATACACAATAGTTACTAATTTTTTAAATTATTCCCTTTTTTTAAGTGAATTTATTCCAATTTGATTTTCAATCTTTTAGAATTTTCAATTTTATTCTTAAATATTTAAAACAATGTCAATTACGTCCTATGTTTAAAAGGTTGTTAAGAAAAAGTTGCTTGACAATTAAGTTATAGTTTCATCAATATATTTAAGAATCATTTAAGATGCTATTTGACGATACACAATTTTTGTTGTTAACAAATTTTAACACACATAAAAAAAAAAAAGAGGATCTCATTTGGAATTTTTAATATATTAAAGGTAAATTTGAAAATTTTAGAAAATTAAGAATTCTCTAAGAGGTTGTTTGTTTTTAGGGAATCGAGATGTCTTGCATCTTCAGACGCCCAAAATTTTAGATGTCCGAAATTTAGATATCTGACATTTTTAGATTACCATGTTTGTTTTGCAAGAAGGATGTCTGAGAATATTTAGATAGTCATGTTTGTTTTGCATGATTTTATGTATGGAAATATCTGAAGATTATGTGTTATACCAATAATGCCCTTGCTAACCTTTACATAATTTACTTATTAGTTTAATATAATTCAATTGATATCACATTCATTTTGGTGTTTGTTAATTTATAATATATTTGTATATTAATTTATTTTATACTAATATTTATGTGTTATTTTGTAGAACAAATTAATTTATATTAGTTTGATATTTTAATAAAATATTTAATATTTAAAATTAATTCAATTTTAAATCAGTTTTATTTTATATCTAAATGTAAAATATAAATATAGCTAACTACATATGATCGTTTATTAGTACATAAATACATTAATTTATTTTTAAATAAAAATAAAAATATAGAAAATATAGAAAATTAATAAGGGACAAAAATGTCATTAGTGGATGACTTCAACATAGAAATCTTAAAAACACATGTTTCAAAAGAACATCTAAATTTATTCAGATGCTCTCGAGTGGGCATCGTAGGATACTCAGACATATATTGATATGTCAAAATATTTTATATTTCTATAAAATAAATGAAGTAATCTAAATGTCTATTATATGAGAATCTTGGATTATCACGAAATAAAATATGCAGTATATTTAGCCTAAAATAAATTACATATTCTTTTTGGGGAGGTCCTTCCCCATGAGTCAGCACATCCTTGCGTAATTTTCACGAACCTTCGTATTCTAAATCTTAAAACTATTTTTAATTATTTTGAAATGTTTCGAAAAGTTCCGTTCATAAATCATAATTTATACACTACAAATTTTAAATTAATAAACCTCGTACGGGTTATCTAGACTTTTTAAATTTGAATTGATAAACCTCAACGAATTTATATATTATTCTTTACTTCTCAATTAAAAAAATGCCTACTTTTTGTTGAAATTTTAAATTAAGAATTTGGTAATGGGAGATTTAGATTATGTATTTAAATGATTTGATATAAATAGGGAATAAAGTTGATGAATCTCTTCTAATTTGAAATCAAGATTGGCTTAATCATCTTGCAACAATATTTTTAATGTCAAGAGCTTGACAAATTTCACCAATTATATTGAACTAAAAAAAACACAAATTATCCTTAAACGTTTCCGATTGTTATCATTATGCCATCAAAATTTCTGCAGTAAAAATTAATCTTGAAAAAAAATAAATTTTGTGGTTAATTCAATAAATAATTTATTGCTTAATAGATTATAATTGGATTATCTCCTAGCTTATAATTACATAAATATTGTTTGTATGCTCAGCTTACTGATTGTCAGTATTATTTTACTACTTGGTAATATTAGGTACAAAATTAACACAATATAATTTAAACCAGTCAAAGTATAATATATCCCTTCTCAACGTTAGATAATCAAATTTTGACTTGCACATTATGAGACTTAAAAAAAGGGGTAAGGGGTATAAAAATGTGAGGGCAAAATGCGGTAAAGACTAACAACAAAGGTATATTTTGTGCCACAATTTACCCAAATACATTCGCACTTCCTCTTTAAAAATTGATTAAAAAGAATTATTATCCCAAACAAAATTTATAAGTTTCTAAAGAGAAAAGGTTAAATTACTAGTTTAGTCCACAAATCTTATTTGTTGTATTTAATAAGTCTTTGATATTTGAGAAATGTCTAGTATGTTTCTAAAGTTTAAATTTATGTCTAATAAATCGATGAGTTTTAGATCATTAAATTTTAAAAAGTTTATAATATATCAAATATTCATGAGATCAACAATCTATTAGATACATTTTAAAATTTAATCACCGATTAGATATAAATTTGAAAATTTTCAAATATATCAAATACCTTTTAAAGTTTAGTAGACACGAACTAAACCTTAATATTTTTATTTATGACTCAAACAATAAAAAGAAAAAAAAAAGAGACAAAGAAATAAAAGAGAAGGGGAAACAAATAAATTTTTACTCCTAAACTCGTCAAGTTGTATTAATTTTTACACTGAACTTTCAATTTCATCAAATTGTACTATAAACTTAGATAAGCGTTGTCATCTTAATCTTAAACTTGAAAAAGTATTACAATGTTTATCCTCTCATAAGTTTTCATCTCAAAAGTCGTTAAAAAAATATTCTTATACGCATTCAATGAATTACAAAATATATGTATGATATAAAATTGATAGGATTTTAAAGAGCAACAATATTATAGTTAAATTTTTGTTGAAATTTGTGAGCTTTGACAAAATTATTATATAGTTAATTTGTACATTAATTTAATCAAAATTAAATTTGGTGCAAAACTTGAATGTATAGAAATTAGTAAATTTATGAAGATTTTTTTTATAGTTCTTTGTTAAAATTAGCTGAAATTGAATTGAACGTAAAAACTACCGCAATTATTTAATTATAAAGTTAAATGGGATGAAACTAACAGTGGGTAAAAATGGATTCTTATAGGGTAAAATGCAGTGGATCCTTTGCGCTGGGGCGAAGTCGTTGGAGACTTAAAAGGACGGTGGGGCCCGCGAGGGAGTGACTGACACTGACTTTTAACTTCTCTTTCTTTAATGGTTTAAAAAACCAAAAAAAAGCTTTTTTTTCTTTAAGCCAGTAATAAACAAGCATATAGCACGTCACCCGACTGACGAAAGAGTCCCCAAATCTTCTTATATAATTATATATTAAAACAGGGAAAAAGAAAAAACCTATGCCACGTGGGCCCACTTCGTCCACGTCAGCATCTCCTGCTTGGATCATCGCCACGCGTTTTGTTTGGTTTACTTTCTTCGTCACCAAGGAATATTCTATCCCTCCTCGTGCTCTTTTATCTCTTTTTTTACTTAGACGCCTTCACTTAGTCGTCTCTTTTTTTTTTTTTTTTTTTTTTAGAATCTTTTTTATTATTAAATTAAATTGTAGTCTACATATATTTTTACATTATTTAGACTCATTTGATAATCATTTTATTTTTTATTTTTTATTTGATAATCATTTTATTTTTATTATACTTTTTACAATTGTATTCAAAATCCAAAATGAGTTTTGAAAACTGTAAACTTGTATTGTGCTTTTGTAATTTAGCTAAAAATTCAAATATTTTCTTAAGAAATATGAAAATCATTGTAAGAAATTGTGGGAAAAAAACATAATTATTAAAAAATCAAACACAAAAAATCAAATGGTTATCAAATGGAGCATTAATGTTTAAGTACTTTATTTTTCTTTTCTTTTTCTTTTAAAGTTTAATTTTTATTATTTGAATTTTTTTTTAAAGTTAGCTTTGTACGTTTTTACTTTTATCAATTATACAATTTTTGTTGATGGATTTTAAATTTGGTTTATAATGAACGTACATAGCATGATATTTGGTGAGTTGACAAAAATTTAGAGGAAAACTTAAACCACCTAATAGAGGAGAAGTTGAAATTTGTTGTAGTTATTTTTTTTTTCTCTTTTAGGTAGCTTAATTTATTCTTTAAATTCCTACTAAATTATTGGATATCATTGTTCACATGAGATTTCAACAAAAAAATTTGATACGTGTAAATGAACTTGATTTGTGTAGGTATAATACAATTTCTAATGTTTGATCATCTGATTCTTCCTCTCAAATGTACATTTGTCTTGAGGGCTTTGCAGCTTGTTCTCAAACGTAGATTTATCTCGGTGCTTTGCAACTTGTTCTATAACGTAGATTTGTTTGAGGGCTTTATAGCTTGTTCTCGAATGTGAAGTTGTCTTGAGGGTTTTGCAAATTATTCTCGAATGTGAATTTATTTCGAAGGCTTTGCAACTTGTTCTCGAATATGAATTTGTCTTAAAAGCTTTGCAGCTTGTTCTCGAGGTTAAAGTCTTCAAAGTCTTTAGGCTATGAAGTCTTTTGACCTTTGAAGTGTTTTGGTATTCAAAGAGTGTTCAATCTTCAAGAGCTTAGGGAGTCTTCTAATTTTTTTGTTTCTGACTTCTAAACCCTTCAAATGAAGAATAAGCTCTTCTAGTTATATAGCTTTCCATGAGTAGTGTGAGCCTTGACTTTAATGGCTTGGGCCCAATCATTTGGACTTGAGTTTTGTTGACTTTGGGCCGCTTTGGGCTTGCTGGCTTTGGACCTAACCTTTTAAATTTGTTTAAGTTTGATCAAAATACCACATGACCCAATTTTACCAAATTAAATTTAATTATTTGATCAAATGGTTATAATGAAGACATGTGACCTTATTATAATTTAAGATTTGCTAACTTTTGTCTTTTTATAATTGGTCCCACATTTTATTATTAGTAATTTTGTCATTAATTTGGAATAATGACATGATCATTTGTGATTGGCTAAGATTTCTCCTTCAACAATCACATCACGTGAGTTTAACCTTGACTATTTTAACATTTATTAATAAGAAGGTGTAATTGAAAAAGGTTAAAAGGTAAATAACTCAAGTTAAACTTTTTAAATAATAAACACTAATTGAAAAAAAAAAATCCAAACATTAGAGAATTAATATATATTTAGCCTAATTTTTCATTTTTCCATGATTTAATATAAATTTATGTGATTAAAATTGATAATTAATAATGCATCTACCTTCTTTATTTATTGTACTGTTATTTTGTAAAAGCAACTAAAATTAATAGCCAAACAAAATTAGTTATATTTCACATTTCTAAAAAGTAGACT
Source organism: Trichosanthes truncata (assembly GCA_033996785.1). NCBI lineage: Eukaryota > Viridiplantae > Streptophyta > Magnoliopsida > Cucurbitales > Cucurbitaceae > Trichosanthes > Trichosanthes truncata. The sequence continues at coordinate 24,576,040 of JAWPNB010000004.1, read as the reverse complement.
GTGATGTAAGAAAATTAAGAGAATACGTTTATTTTTTTTTAAAAGCAAAATGATATGATCGTGTAGTTTTTAAAAAACTTTTCCCTCTCTCCCTAAAATTTTGTAAAAACTTCAAAACCATATTTTTTTAAGTAGATAAGGGCATGTTTCGAAAAAAATTTGAAGTGGTCAAATCATTTTGTTAAGTTTAAAATCAGTTCTAAATATACATTTAATCATTCAAAATCATTTTAGTGTTGAGTTTTACACTTTTAAATGCGATTTACATATCATCAAAAATAATTTTAAATGATTGAATATATTTTTAGGAGTAATTTTTTAACATGACAAAAGTGATTTTAACAATTTTAAAATCACTTCCAAACATGCTCTATGAATGTTAAAGAACAAATATAATTTTTAAAATAAAAAAATTATTATCAAATGAGACTTCAAAATATAACTTAAAAAAAATTTAATCAAGATTTTGAATAATATGAACGGACTTGAACAAAAAGTTTAAATTTTGAACTAAAAAAAAAGTTTAAATTTTAATACCAAGGAAAACATATAATTCCTCAAAAAAAAAAAAAAAAAAAATAATGTGATGCAAGTAAATTATCTTTTTTAAAAAATTGATGCAAGTGAAATTTAACCGTTATTTAAGTTGGTATGTTGTCAGAAATGGGCTGGGCCAGTGTGGCTCAAATAATTGGGCTAGTGGCCTGCAAAAGCCCAACAACGCCAAATCCCACTAAAAGCCCACAAATGTACGGCAGATTCAAGAATGAAAAGAAAAAGGGTAATCCTTCCATATGTCCAAAACGAGAGGTCCAAAACGAAAGGTCCAAACTGAAAAATAGTCAAAAATAGAAACGTCTGATTTTTAGCCAAATTGACATCAGTATGAATTCGAAATTACACTGTAATTGCCCATTTTACCCCTGCAGTTAGTTATCTGAGATTTTTCCCTGATTTTACGGAAGGGGTATTTAAACGTTTTTATCCCATGAATCATGCCCCTCTTCTGCCCCTAATATTTCGGTAGTTAGATTTTAAAACTGAATATCTTTCTTTTCTTTGGATTTAGATTTTCAGTGTAGATATTTTTTTTTTTTTTTTATATATTGATTACTTAAGATTTTTAAATTTTGATTTTGTGATCATATATTTATCCTTTTAAGATTTTCCATCTTTTTATTCCCTTCATCTATTGTTTAATTAATATTTATTTTTTGAAATTATTATTCACAATTATTCCTTTTGGTGTTCATCATCAACGACTGTTTTGAACTTAACCTACAATCATTGTTTGGTCAACTATTGCATTTGCATTATTGCTGAAACACATATCTATCATCAATCTTTGGTATAACTCATGTATAACCATTGTTTTCCTTCTTCAATAAGTTTTTTCAGTCTTACCGATTAAAACAGGTTTCTTTTATTTTTGTTTAGATGCTGCTTCAACAGATAACCATATTGTATAGTGGAAGATATGATGAAGATAATCAGTACCATAGTTTTTTAGTGGATGATGTATCGGTTTCCATGGACTCCACATTACAACAGTTAATTGATTGCATTCGAAAAAAGCTTCTATTTTCAGGTAATTAGATGATCACTTGTTTGACTAATTAGCTCCTAAAGTGTCATGGGTGGCCTAGGCGTTTGGTATGATTTGATTGGTGTAGATTGGTTTTTCATCTCTAAGGCTGGTGGTTTCCAACATAAATATATTTTCAAAAATTTCGCAAGTTCAAAGTATTTGTGTTAATTTAATTGCATGTTTGGTCTTTATTTGCCTAGAATGTTCTTTGTGGGAAGCATAATTTTGGAATTTGTCATTTTCCAGCGGAGATGTCCCTTCAGCACATGTGGAGGGTGGGATGATAACAAGCAGTACCACGACTTCAAGATGGCTGATGTGCAAGTTTCAACCGACTCTAACCTAGAACAATTCACCAAGTGCATAAAGAACAAGTTTCACCTTAGGGGTAACCACATTGTCTCCCAATTGACATGAATAGGAACATGTCAAATAAATACAATGTAATTAGAATTATCGAAGATAGGGATGTATTTGTCTCTCTATTATATCATATGATATTTCTAATGATATATGTGTCGTTGACTACTGCAAGATAGATGATGCAATTAATTCAAATACCAAGTCTAGGCACCCAATACAAGGTATTTGTGTCCACAAACCCCATAACCCTAAGTTTCGATTTTAAAAAACCCTCCTTTTGTTTCGATTTTGAAAAAAAAAAATCATTCCCAAAATCTTAGATTTTGTATTAAATTTAAATTAACACATTTTATTGTTTTAGATTTTATATCCCTTGCCATTCAAATCGATTTTTTTATCAGTTTTGATTCCATTTTTAGTTGTTTATTTTCGTTACCAAAATCTTAGATTTTGTATTAAATTTAAATTAACAAATTTTATTAGCTTAGATTTTATATCCCTTGCAATTCAAATGAATTTCTTAATCAGTTTATTGTCTTGATTTTATAACTACATAGATAAGCTTTAAATGAGGCTCAAATTTTATCTATGTCCAAACCTACTATTTTTTACACAAATGGCCAACTAGAGCGTAGAGATTTTTCATGAAAGTAGTAATCCAATTACCGTTAAGCCCTCTAACATAATTTGACATAATAAAAAAAAAGAAAATCATTTAAGGAAAACTATAATTTTCCATTCTCTTTCTAAAAGAATGAACCTATGCCACTCAAAAGGAAAAAAAAAAATGCAAACATAGAGGCAAGATTGCATTAATTTTGGTTGATGGAAGAAAACACTGTTTGGAGACCAATCAACGGAAGAAGAAACCAACTACAATCAACAAAAGAAGAAGAAGAAACCCACCGCTGTTCATTGTTGAATAGATCTCTGATATACCTTTTTCTTCAGTTTAATTATATATAGAGTATATATGAGTTCCGCTTTCTATTTTTTTCAGTTTAGTTATATATGAGTTCTGTCGAACAGATACCATTCATTGATGAATGGAGTATATATCATCACATGATTTAGGGATTTTACTCAATTGAAGGAAGAAGAAGAAACTCAACTTTCCCTACTTGCTTTTAAAGTTCTGCCATCTATTTTTTTTTTTATTTTTTTTAAAATTTTTACTTTTTGTAATGGCATTTCAAAATCCATTGTTTCGACTGAACAAGAAAACCACATGCATTCATTTATTTGTTTTTAGCCTTTTCGTTTTTTTTTTTGGTCGTCTGTTGACTTTTTTTGGTGGTTTTAATACCACTATGTCTGAATTCAATATTCCATTCGATATTTCATATATACATTACTCTGTATATAGTTGTTTGGTTATTGCTCCTCTATGGCATTTCAATAATCTAGTATATGTTTAATATATTTTTATATGTTTCATGTGTATTTATGATAAATATGACTAATATTAGGAATATTGACCCTCTGTCTTCATTCTATGTGCCGTTGTATGTTTAATATATTACGTTGTATGTGTATATAGTAGTTATATGTTCGTGTGTATAAGAAATATAACAAATATAAGTAGTTATATGTTCATGTATATATATCTCTATATGATCCAAATATATTCATGATATATATAGCTAATATTATGAATATTGCCCATCTGTCTTGATTCTATGCGTCATTGTATGTTTAATATATTACGTTGTATATGTATATAATAGTTATATGTTTGTGTGTATATAACAAATATAACAAATATAAGTAGTTATATGTTCATGTGTATATATCTCTATATGTTCCATATATATATTCATGATATATATAGCTAATGGGTGTTGGACGCCAATGAATACTGCTAGAAAATGGGTGTTGAACGCCAATAAAGACTACTGGATATGTGATGCAGGTCAATGAATACTGAATGAAAAGACAAAATAGATGGTTGAAGGAAAATTGATGTTAGAGAGAAATTAGAAAAAATTAGGAAATGAAAGATATCATTTGAAGAAAATCTATACTAAAATCGTGTGAAAAAAATCTATGCTAAAATTGTGGGAAGAAAAATCTATGCTAAAATTGTGGAAATATCCAAATTATTAAGTAAAAAAAAATTAGAGACGAGATTTGGAAGATGGTGGTCGGAAGTTGACTTCACTGTATAAGTAAAGTGCTAAAATGGTGGCCAAAACCGTATGATCAATGAGTGATAAATTGGAAAAAACAAAACGTTAAAATTGTGAGATATTAGAATAAAATATTTAGTCAAAGATGAATAATATCTCTAAATAACAAATAAATATATATATTCATTTAGGAGAGAGATTCGTAAATAGGGGCATAATGGTTTGAAATTTCACACAAAATCTATATAAATGAAAATATTCAAATATTTGGCCATTTATGTAAATAAGATCTTGAAATAACATGTTAGCCAAAATTTTCGCAAAAAATAACTACTGAAATTTGGCTAACACGTGCATTACTCGAGGCTAAAATTATCCCGTTTGTTCCGATTAGACCTCTGCCAACAAAATTCCATTACTTAATATCTCATCAAATCAATCTTAAAAAATGGAAAAAAAGAATGGTGTTGATCTCTCCTCCAAAATACATCATCATTTGAAGTATAAATATAAAATCGAAAATTTCTTATCTTTATCTTTACACCTTCGATATAGAAGGGCTGTTTACACAACCAGTATTGGTGGTCGTGATGTTGACTATTATAGAAGAGTATGATCTAGTGAGGTCGAATAACTACAAGGAGTATATGGTGGAGAAGAAAAAGAAGACCATGAAGCAGGGGCGGATTCAGTTAAGGCCTAGGGGGGGCTGGAGCCCCCCCTGAATTTTTTGTCTTTACATAATATAAATAAAGTACCAGCAAGAATTATCAAAAGCAGGTATTGTCAAGGTGGTTTTAGTGCCTTTAGCCCCCCCTCACACCCAGGTTCAAATCTTACAAAGCCCTTTTTTGGATTCATTTTTATTTCGGAAAAAAAAAAAACCCAAAAAAATCTGTTGCCCCTTAATTTCCTTTTTTTATGTAAATTAATGTTCATCTTTTATTCTAAAATTTTTAAATTTCTTTATATATAATATTTCCAATTTTTCTTTTTTTCTTTTTTCTTTTAGGTTGGAATTATCTCTCTCTTATAATATATTCAATTTTTTTCCTTGTATGTTGGAATTATCTCTCTTCTAATATGTTTAAAATTTATTTTTATAAAATTGCCTTACATAAATATGTCAACTTAAAAAAATGGAAAAAATAGAAGAAAATTTATTGGGGAATATTCAAGACCCTAAGTTTCTAAAAATAACATTGTTTTTCACCACTTTAAAATTGTGTGCCCACCACTATAATGTTCTGAACCTAAAGGAATTTCCTTTCAATTTATTCACTTACATTTGTCATCTCTCGAGTCTTGATTGTTGCCGGAAATTTCAAGAAGTTGAAAATGTGGAGATTAATTTTCAAAGGTACATTTAATTTTCACGTTTCAATTACTTTTATACATTTAGTTTTCATGTTTCAATTATTTTTTTACACATTTAGTTTTCATCATTCTTATTTTATGTTTATGTTTCTTTGTTTTATATATTTTTATTAATGTATTGTAGATTTAATTTGAAATCTAAATGGAGAAATACTATAAAAGAAAATCGATGAGGTCATCATCTCTATTGAAGAAAAGTTATAATAGTTCTGATAAATATTTCATATTTTTTACTAGTAGATCTCGATCTGAGAACTATAATTCTTTTGTAATATTCAAGACCAAGTTTGCAAAACATATTTACAGAAACGACCTTGCTAGCCTTGAAATCATACTTTTCTGTTGAAGAATTTTAGTTAATTTATGAATTTTTGGAATTACTTACTTGTAAATTATTTTTACTGAATTTTAAGTCAAGCCCCCCCTAACCAAAAATTCTGGATCCGCCACTGCCATGAAGGCTAAGATGAGAAAGGAGCTTGAGAGGCGTAGACAAAAGGAGGAAGAGAAGAAAAATGAGTGAGAGGAGCGAGAAAGAGAATATTATGATCCTAGCTAGGTTAAATATTTCAGGGGAGGAAGCTTGGAGAATCCCCATCACCACCAAGTACTAGAGATTGGGGCTAGTGAGTAGATGACAGTGACACAAAGAATGATGGCTAAGATGGGTTGGAAAGAGGGGCAAGGGGTCGGGAAGCAGGAACAAAGGATTACCAGTAATTGTGAACGCTAATGATACAATATTAGAGAAGAAGGTCAAGATTGTCAACTTCAACGGGCTACCTACTAAGCTTCTTTGCTTAGAAACATGGTATGATGTTGTAGAATATCCTAACATTTTGTTAATTTGAAATGAATTTTAGGTAGCAGAGTTTGTTTTCGAGGCATTATAATTTTAAGAATAGCTTCTGCTCCAACACATAAAAATTATAGTTATAAACAAGGTTAAATAATTAATTTAGTCTCTAATGCTCCAATTGAATAGTGATGGAGTAGATACTGGACGATATAGGGTTTTTAATTTGATTAGATTGTTGCAGGTTGAGTGATGAGACCTAAAACGTCTCTATTATTTCGTGCTCATTCCTTTCTTATTATGATATTAATTGTATATTTTGTAGGAAATTGAGTTCAAGGCGTATTTTGAGATAGTGCACGAAATCGAAGTGAAAATGAGCCAAATCAAAGGTCAATTGGACACTCGAGCGAAAAGATATGGCAAAATTAACCAAAGTGCCTTTGAGGAGCGTCGTGATGCCACGCAAAACACTTGCTTGACGCTATAATACAGTACCTGAAGATTCATGACAGTGTTGCGACGTTGTCGTAAGTCCCAAATGTGTGCGCAATAGGACAACGCTGTCGGGACAACTATAAAAGGGTTTTTATGCGATTTTAGGTTATTTCTCTCCACCTCTACAACCCTCAAACTCGATTTCTCTCTACATTTCACCCTCTTTTACAATTCTTTAGGCTAGATTTCATTTAAAGGCTTGTATTATGGCCTCAGAAGTAGATTTAGCGTATTCGGCTAGACGATTACGTCGTTTTGGGAGCGCTTTAGAACTCCACCATGTAATTTCTTGAGGTTTTGTTATATAATTACATATCATACACTGTTTTAGCATAATTGTCTTCTTGCTTTCATTATATAATTGATTTAGCATATAGATCTGACAAATCATGTATGCTTTTATCGATTCATCGCTAGCTTGAGATTGTTTACGATTAGTTTAGGTCTCTTGCACGTTTTAGTAGCATCTAGGCCATTAAATTGCATAAAAGATGGGTTTATACTCGCGTGTGAATTAATTGTGCATTTGAAGACTAATTAGCTCTTTAATTAATTGGCTATCAATTTAGTTAAAGTTCCTTAATCGATCATAGGCTTAATGCTATCGTCTTAGGGAGTATGGAATGCTATTGTGGCCAACCCTTAGAGTCGATTTAGAGTTAGTTTGATGCTAGGTTGGGCTAATTTCATAAGTGATTAGAATTTTGGCGACTCTTCCGTTAGAATTGATTAGGTGTTAAACGTGTACATTGTACATTGAAATTAATTACAAGCTCGAGATAGAAATTACATGTTTGGGCCTGAGGACCTCCTGAATTGGTGTTATTAGGTTTGTTATACTTCTCGCCTTTAATTTCAGTTTTATGCATTTTAATTTTCTTAATTTCAGTTATCACACCAAATCCCCTATCCCCTCTAGTTCAGTCACACTATCCAAATAAAGAAGGATAATAACTAAAGTTTTGCCTCCCTATTGATCGACTCTGCCACTGTATTGCAAAATATTTGTTGTGTGAACTATAAATTTATTTGACGGGTCTGATAAGCTCGATCATTGAGATTTGACACTACAATGCACAAGATTTTCAATTGCACGTGAGTATAAGGTCTTTTCATTCATGGATTACAAGTTTTTTAAAATTGATTTAGAAGGTTCTTGGTGAGTGAAAAGCCAATTTTTTTTTTTATTTTTAATATTTTGACATTTTCAAAACTAAGAATATGATCAGTTACATAGATTTTTAATTATCTTGTAATTTTTATCTTTTGTTGTCCAACTATTCTTTTGAATACCAGGTATTTTTTTTTATGCATGATATGTTTTTATAACTTTATTTAGAATTTGTTAGGTGAAAGTTATTTTATTTTATTTTAAATAATTTGGTTTTTTCGAATCTAAAAACATTTATCAAATTATAGTTGCAATCATTTTGATTAATCAATTAGATAGAACTTTTTAATTATTATGTAATTTTAATTTTTTGATGCCAACGATTCCTTGATTTATGGAATTTGTAGGGAATTGGTTTGTTTTGATTTGAATTTTAGATTTGATATGATTACCCTATAATTTTAGTATTTCTTTTAGATATTTTGTTAGGGGGCATTTTTGTCATTTGATAAATTCTATTTAAAAATTAAAAAAAAATCGTTTGGCTATTTATTCAATAAAAAAGTCTTGTGACCATATTTCAAAACACGCATTTAAATTTGGTCATTCATGCCATTATCCCTTTATCATTAATGCCCTTTCTATAGATTCAGATTTCATAATCTTTTGTTAATATAAAAATAATTTTTATTATTTTTCTATGTAAAATTAAATCGATAAATTTTTATATAACTAACTTACAGTTTTGAGAAAATTGTTATTTAAATTTAAGTAGGTAATGAGGGTCCCGTTTGATAACCAGTTTTGGTTTTTGGTTTTTAAAAATTGTGGTTGTTTTCTCACTATTTCTTTACAATGGTTCTCATCTTTCTTAAGAAAAGATGTAAATTCTTAGCTAAATTCAAAAAATAAAAACAAGTTTTTTAAAACTACTTTTTCTAGTTTTCAAAACTTGGCTTGAATTTTGAAAACATAGGTAAAAAAATAGATAACAAAAGGAAGAAACCATTGGTGGAAGTGGTGTTGATAAGCTTAATTTTTAGAGTAATTGTGATAAATGAGTCATAAAAGAATCCTCTTTACAAATGTTCACTTCCTATAAAATTTGCATTTATGGATTTCTACCATTTTTTTTATAAACATTTAATGTTTTTTTTAGGACCAAAATGCCCATCGGTCTTGTATATGCTATATATATATATATATATATATATATTAAAACTATTATTTCCTTATATATGTTTTGACATTTATTCAATTAATCATAAATGATATATATTTTGTGATTCTCTCCTCCATTAGTAAGATTCCATATTTATCAAGTCACCATTAATGAATAAATTTAATTTCAAATCATCTTCAATTTTTGATTTCTATTTCTGCCGGCAACCTCCTTGCTTTATCCTCTCCATTTTCGATTGCCATTTATGCCGGCTACTCCATTTTCCGACATGAACAATTGTAAAGCCATTTCTACAGGCTACTCCATTTTCCGACATGAACAAGCCATTTCTGCCACCAATTTCTCAATTTCCAACAATTACCATATCTTATTCTCCATTTCATTTTTGTTTCGGGTCACACATTGTTATTTGGTTCCGTTTTCCTTTTCATAGTTTCCAATATATTTAATTTTTAATTTTACATTATTTTAATATTTTACTTTAATAAGTTATCTTATATATATCCCACATATACCCATATGTATATACTCATACCATGATATATATATATATATATATATATATATATATATATATATATATATATATATATATATATATATATATATTATGTTCAATTTGACATTAATAGTTTATCCCACATATTCCATATGTATATAACCATAATATGATAATTGTTTGTGTATACATTTCTTCATATATATCCTGTATATTTTTTTTTGTCATACTTTATTCCACAAAAATATCTTATAGTATAATAATTGTTCATGTATCCATTTTGTCATATATACTTGATATTTTTAGCCTTTAGCAAATATATAATTGATATATACATATATATTTTTTTATTGTTAAAGTGGCTATGAAATTGAATCAAGTTCAATCCTAGTATGAACTATATATTAATCGCATAATAATTATTCTTGCATCCATTTCGCCATACATACCCGATAAATTTAGCATTAAGTAGATATATACTTGATATATACCCATTTTCTTTTTCGTTAAAACGACTGTAATTGAATCAAGTTTCATCATAGTATGAACTATATATTCATCGCCTATATCAAGTATTACATATATTCGTTAAACCTATGAAATATGCCAAAAGAAAAAGAGAATGACAAAGTTGGTTAGTACAGAACATTTATCGAAATATATATAATGTATTATATCATATGAAACACATTTTTTTGCAAATATATGCACTGTCATTCCATTTGTATTTTATGGTAGACAGTGTATATATTTATGTACTCAACCCTTCATATAGTGTATAATATCAACATCATACAATGTATATATAGGCACTACACTGTATATATTTCTGTACTCAACCCTATCTTCCCTTCTTCAATTATTTCATATAAACCTCAAAATATAGCAGGAATATTAAAAAAAAGGGAAACTACCTTCTCCCTATCTTCCCTTATCCAGGACTTAGCTTCACAGTCGCCACCGTCTTCCAGCAATAGTCGTCAAGCTCTTCGTCGATGCACCTTCTTTGACTAGCAAACCACACTGGCACCGTCGATCGTCTACTTCGGCAGAAGTGAAGCTGTGCACGACGGATCTGCTAGCCCATGTGTTTTTTTGGTGTTTTTCCCCAACCAATGCACCGCTTCTTCTTCTTTTCCCTCTTGTTGTCTATGTGTAGCCATCACCGCATCACCCAAACGCCGCCTCCCTCTAATCGATGCCCAGACTATTAGATAGCAAAATAAAGGAGAAAGAAAGAGGTCCATGGACATAAAGAACTTACCCGATTATTGTATTGTACCGTTCATCGTTTATAAAGAAAAAAAAACTCAAATCTTCCGTTCAGGGGTTCTGTTCGTCAATGGGACCAGTTGAGAGAGATTTTGTGAGTGGAAGAAATTTTGGGGGGGATTGTGACGTTTTGGCAGTTGTTGGAGAGTATTTTGCCCGTTCTTACGAAAGAATTTCAAATCATAATGAATACGAACCCTTTTTTCCATTTTTGATTATTTTATTATTTTTTCTTAATTTTTGTATAAAGAATGGGCAATATTGTAAATGGGCTTTATTACAGCTTTTATCTAATAAAAAGGTAGACATAGATGCAAAATTAGAAACTTTTAGACACTTTTGTAAAAGGGATATACTAAATGACCCATTTATGTAGTTTTCCCTAATTTTTAAAAACAAAAAACCAAATGGTTATCAAATAGAGTCTTAGGCCTTGTTTGATAACCATTTGGTTTTTGGTTTTTAGTTTTTGAAAATTGTGTTTGTTTTCTCACAATGTCTCTATAATAGGTTTCATCTTCCTTACAATAGTTTTCATCTTTCTTACGGAAACATTTGAGTTATTAGCCAAATTCCAAAAACAAAAATAAGTTTTTGAATTTTTTTTTTTAATTTTTCAAATCTTGGCTTGGTTTTTGAAAACATATATAAAACGTAGATAACAAAACAAGGAAACCTATAGGTGAAAGTAGTATTTATAGGCTTAATTTTCAAAAACCAAAAATAAAAAACCAAGGCCAGTTTTGATAACCATTTGGTTTTTGTTTTTGAAAATTAAGCCTATAAATACTACGTTTACTTATGGGTTTCCTTATTTTGTTATCTACTTTTTACATATGTTTTTAAAAACCAAGTCAATTTTTGAAAACTAAAAAAAGTAGTTTTCAAAAACATATTTTGGTTTTAGAAATTTGGCTAAAAATTCAAATGTTTTTTTTAAGAAAGATGAAACTCATTGTAAAGAAATGATGAGAAAACAAGCACAATTTTAAAAAATTAAATGGTTATCAAACAACCTCTTAGGCCTCGTTTGATAACCATTTGATTTTTGGTTTTTAGTTTTTGAAAATTAAGCTTGTTTTCTCTCAATTTCTCTACAATGGTTTTCTTCTCCCTTAAGAAAGCATTTGAATTCTTAGCTAAATTTTAAAAACAAAAACAAGTTTTTGGACACTACTTTTTTTAGTTTTCAAAACATGGCTTGGTTTTTGAAAACATAGGTACAAAGGAGATAACAAAACAAGTAAATCCATAGGTGGGAGTAACATTTATAGGCTTAATTTTTAAAAACCAACAACCAAAAACCAAATGGTTATCAAACGGGGCCTTAGTTTTTGGTTTTTGGTTTTTAGTTTTTAAAAATCTAGCTTATAAATATACTCTCACCTATTGGTTTCTTTGTTTTGTTATCTACCTTTTCCAAATATTTTCAAAATTCAAGCTAAGTTTTAAAAACTAAAAAAAGTAGTTTTTAAAAATTTATTTTTGTTTTTAGAAGGTGGCTAAAAATTTAAATGTTTCCTTAAAAAAGATGAAAATCTTTGTAAAAAATTGTGAACAAATAAACACAATTTTTAAAAATTAAAAACAAAAAACGAAATAGATATCAAATGGGGCTCAAATTTTCTATCACTAGCTAAAAGATATGACTTAATGAACTTAGTGGGTGGTTTATAAGAATTTATATTAGTGGGGTGGCTGTTTAAATTTCTACCAGGGATCTTTTTTGTTACATAAATTATTTCTTAAGTCAGTTTTTTGTTTTCTCCTTATTTTCTTTTATTTTTAAGTGAGTAAAGTTTCTTTAGTTTTTAAATATATGTAATTAATTGATAGATAAATGAGATTTAGATAAGAGTTTATTTAGTCTTGTATCTATCAATGATAGAAGAATTTACCTTATTGATTCTTTGTAAAAACTTGGTTTTATATAAAAGATAGATATTATGAGCGTCTCTATCATGGGGTGATTTTTAGTGTTGAGTTAGTAGATGTTCGTCTTATTTGTTTTCTTTCTTATTCTCTTGTATATCGTTTCATGATAAAATTTTCTCATTTTAGTAGGTTGATATATCTATCAATGATATAATATATAATGGCAAAGATAAAACGAAATAGAACTTACAAAATTCCTATTGGCAAAAACACCAATCATATAAAAGAATATTCAAGGTAAACCTAAGAAGAATATCAATTTTGAAGTGCAAATTGAATGGTTATTGGAAAATTTGAAAGGAACGAAAGAGAAAAGTGTTGCTTGGAAGTGAAACCTTAGTAACAACGACATCTTTTTGAGGTTCTCTGAAGCTTTTTAGCTTTTGTGACACTTTGAGAATGAGTTAGTTTTCTCGTCTTCTTCTTCTCTACTGGGTTGTGGCTTTAGAATGATGAGTTTCTTTAAATGATCGTGAGAGGAGTTTTATAAGGGTTAAAGTAGTTATGATATCCTAATTTAGATATTGCATTTAAATTTGAAAATTTCTTTTAATAATAACACACACATATTACGTAATAACTACAAAATGTTTAAATTGACCCAAACTCTTTAAATAATAACATACAAGTCATCCACTAGTGAGAATTCATAAATAATTTAATCCAAAGATGGTGTAACAAAATTCAACTCAATTTAGATAAACATATCAGACAATTTAAATCTACAATAAGGCAAACCTGGTTTTGTCTCCTTGACAACAATACTATAGAATTTGACCTTCCTAACAGAAAAAAACATGAAAGTCCAAATGCAAATTGACTATTTAGAACCATGTGATGTCTCAAACTAACACAAAATTTTAAATAAATCAGAAGAGAAACCATTATGGTGTCCTATGTGGCTATGTCTATGTCAACCGCAACAATCATCCTCCAAATAATAAAAAAAAAATAAAATACAATTACTCGAAATTCCTATGCTAGTCTAAATCGAAATAGAAAAGCTACTAGAAAATCAAACTCAACTCTTTTATTTACTTTAATATATAATAAACACTCAAAATGTTGTTTCACAACTTTTACTTAGGGGTTATTTGGTTTAAGGTTTCATAGATGTTTGGGAATAAAAGATACCTGGTAATAGTATGCCTGAAGATAAGATTGCTAGGAATAAAAGATTACTGTATTTGATTGTACATGGAAATGTTATCAGAATTTTATGAGAACAAATTATGTTTGTATTTATTTTATGAAACTAATTCTGGTAACCTTATATAATTTTAATAGATTAATTAATAAAACAATCAAAATTAATTCCAAATATTAAAAAAATTAATTAGTTAATAATAAAATAATCATTTTACTGGATAATTAATTATAAGTACCATTAAAAAATGAATACTTATACTAAATTAATCTAACTAATGTTAAAACTAATTAATTAATATTTTTAATAAATATATTTAATTACATTAATTTAATATATTTTTTATCAATAAAAATGAATTAAATAAATATATGATTATTTATTTATTATAATAGAATATTTTATTAATTTTAATTAATTATAGTTCAGTTTTATTAATTATAAATTTAACTTGAATCAATTAATTTTAATTAAATAATATAAAGAAATATATTTTATATATAAAAAAAAAGAAGGTAAGAAAAGGAGAACAAAATATGATAGGATAATAATGAATGTTAATAAGAAATATAAAAAATGTTTAAAATTATGATACGTTAATAATGAATGAACTAATCAAAATTATCTCAAGAAATAATGGATTGATTATAAATAATCAATAAGTAATTAGTTATAACTATTGAAAAATGAATTTTTTTACTAACCTAATTTAACTAATCTTAACCGACTAATTAAATATACTTAAGATACTGTTAGCTAATTAATTAATAATTTCAATAAATAAGTAATTTCATTAATTTAAGGGAGATTGTAAGTAATGTCTACAAAAAAAAATACCTATAATGAAAAAAGGATAAAAATGTTTCATAATTGGAGTTTTGTCTACCTATTTTTCAAGGAAGAGTGTGAAGAAAAAGTTATGGCCATTCTACCCCTAGTGTATATTGGTATCTACAGTCAGCCCAAGTCCACTGCAAGATCATCTACAACAAAATTGCCCTAACTTTTTGCAACAAGTCCACCACAAGATCCTCTACAACAAAATTGCTCTAACTTTTTGCAACAGATTGGGTTGATCGAATTTTGTGGGTGTGAGGCTGCCGATTTTCTCCATGAAGGTTGCAAGGTTTCTCATTGTTCACGTTCCAGAAGAAATCGATAAAAATATTTCCACACATTCTGCCCTAGGTTTACGCATTTGTAGGTCAATATCAATCGTTAATGGCTTCCCATAGTATTCCCATCTTGTTTGATCGTGTTTGGGATAAGGAGAATCGTTACAAGGATTATAGGTCCAGCTTAGTGGTAGTCAGGCATGTTGCAACTCTATCGAAACCTCTGAATCCATTGCAGCCTAGATTATGTTAAGTTAAAAAAATTTCTACTATATGAATTATTTATCTACAATTCATAATTTTGATGACCTTCTAAATTTAGTGCAAGACTTGACACTAATGATTAGAAAAATTTTCTTATGATGTGCTGGGAGCTATGAAATGGGAGAAATCGATCTAATATTGACCAACTGCAGTAGAAAGAAGAGATTCACTTGAGATTAGGATTAGTTATGACAGAATGTGGAGGGAGAGAGAAGACTGTAAACTTGATTAGAGGTTCATCTGAAGAGGCATACACCTTCATTCTTTGGTTTGCAGCCAATTTAATTGAGAAAACCTGGGTATATACCTTTTAGGTTCAATATTTATCATTTTATACACCATGTATATACTGATATTTACGACGTTTTTTGTCGGGGACATACATATATGGATGGAAATACAGGAATATACGTCGATGAGGTACGATGGCTTTTCAAGTGTGGAACATCTTCATAAATGATGACAAGTAAATGTGATTGATGATTGATGTATCAGGGTTTCCAAATCGAAAAATAGTGGGTCATCATTTTGCTTCTATATGCTTGATGTGTATTTAAACATATTTATATTGCTTCAGTTTGTTGGAAAAATAAGTGGAGAGGTATGTTTCTCTTTATACTATTATGTAGATGTCAATTCTTAGGTAGTTCATCATTTCGATCATTGTGGTAGTTCATTTCTATCATTGTGATTTTTAGATTAGGAATGTTTAAAGTTTAGGGTTACTGATTTGATGTTAAAACAGAAAATTGTAGATGAAATTACAAATATATACTCTTGTTGCCACTTATCTTAACTTTCGTTTTTATTAGATTCATAGCTGAAATTACTAAATGTGATCTCACACACTACTACATCGTGTTTTCATACTCATATAGCTCAATGGTTAGTGTTACCAACTTCAAGTTAAATGAGGAATACAAATGTATTTCCGAATATATACTCCTCGATGGTACTTATTTAGGTCATCATCTTTATCCTTTATCAATATGCTCATGACTTTATTTGTTAATTCACTAGTGTGGGGTTCTATTCACATTTTCATCTTTGAAATTAGTCTTTGAATTTGTCATATCAAGAGTATAGAAATTAATTCGAAATAATGTGAAGTTAACAAACTACAATTTATATATCTTATCTTAATTCAATATTTTTTTTTTTCAATTTTTCAATCTCTAGATTTTATTCATGGTTGTTACGTTTGTTTCTACAATCTCAATCTCTCATCCTTAGATTTTGTTTCAAATTTTCAATCCCTAGATTTAATTATTTTAAAAAAATCCAATGTATTTCCCTCCTTGATGCATTGCTTTTTGTTAGCCATTTTTTTAGGTAGAATAAACTTACAAATATCCAACAGGGGTATTTTCGTCCCAATGCAGTTAGTAGGTTTTAGTTAAAAACTGTTTTAGCCATATTTGCAAATTAAAACTTGTTTAGACATTTTAAAGTTAGGTGGGTTAAATTTAGACATTCTCCTTGTTGCCCCTTCATTTAATAAACTTTTATTTGTAAAAATGAATTAAGCAAATATTTTAATAAGTTATTATTGATTTATTAAATTAAATAATTAAATATATTAATTTTGGAAAATCAATATCAATTAGTTAATTAATTAACTATATTCAAAATAAAATTATATATAAAATGAAAAGCAAAGGGAGAAGGGGCAAAGAGAAAACCCACACTTTTGCAAGGGTGAAGAAAATCTTTGTGAAGAGGAAAAGATGATGCTTGAGAATAAGTTATTCTTGAAAACTGTGTAACAAACATGAGTTTAGCTTGTCCATGTCCATTTCCACCCAACAAAACCTCCAACTAAACGATCCCTTATAGTTATAATCAACATTTAGTCGAATCCACCCACATCCCAATTTCCAACATTTTAAACAACACTCGCCAAACGCCAAGAAAGAAATTGACCTCTTTCTGAATGCAGGCAAGTAAACTAGCGATGATGAATCACATACCAAACTCCGAAGTCCCAACAAAACCAAATAACTTGACATGTCTTTATACAAAAAAGCAAATAATTATGTTTCCATGATAATTGTTAATAAAATAGCATAATTCTTTGAAATAATATGTTTCCATGATAAATTATTTATCCTTCACGCTTCCATGAAACTCAGAATACCAAAAAAAAAAAAAAAAAAAAAAAGACACAGAAACTATGCAATTTATGCACAACAATCCTTATTTAGAAATAAAATTTATGTCTAGACTGATTTTGTAACAGCCCGAATTTTCCAATACGGTCATTCTAACAATAATGCGGAAGCGTAACAATCAAAACTAAAATAGATTTAAACAAATTCAGCTGAAGTAATTTCTTACAAAAGTTTTTTAAAAGAAACTATTGAATCCATAACAACAACTTTCTCAGTCTTGTGCTAGAGTGCTAAACTTCACTTCTTTCGAGACTATCACTTGATCATTCGTCTGAAAACATTTTGGAAAAACAAAAATGACTACAAAAATACTCAATAAGCAATTTCAACATCAATTTCAGAAATTCATTTTCTTCAAAACTTTAGAAATTCAGTTTAACAAATCATTTCAATAGTTGAATCAAAAATCAAATATTCATTCGGTCATTTTCTTTTAAAACAATCATAAACAAAATACAAATATCCTTACAAAACTTTTAATACAACTATTAAAACGTTCGGTCAAAATTTTCAAAAAACAAAAATCTTTCAATTGAACAAAACTTTCATTTAACAAAACTTTCAAGTATCGAAACTTTCAATTCAAACAGTACTTTCAATCAATCATTACTTTCAAATATCAGAGTGGGAATATGCATTATTTGGATAGCCTTCAGAACATATATGATGGTTACCCGTCGGTAACACCAATCAATCAATCAGAACATTCAATCATAGTTGTCGATAAAAATCGACCAGAACATTCAATTCAATTACTTAAGTGTGGGGCCATGTGAGTGAAACACACACATGAATCTTCATTCCAAAGGAATGCCAAACCACAAATTGTGCCTTCCCACAAATAAGCTTCAATTAGTCAGAGATGTTGATAAAATCGACCAGAACAATCGATACAATTACTTAAGTGTGAGGCCACGTGAGTGAATAACACACACATGAATCTTCATTCTAAAGGAATGCCAAACCACAAATGTGTTTTCCCACAAATGTGTCTTCTCACAAATAAGCCAGAACAATTCCATCAATTCCAATTTAGGCTACTACCACAAATAAGCAAAGTATTCCCAAAACATAAAATTGGCATATCTGGATAGCCCTTATCAAATCGATCAAAAATTCTTTTGTAAATATTTGAAACAAAACATGTAGTTTCAAATAACAATTTCAATAAAGATTCATCAAATCAACCATTCAAACTCAAAACCAAAACAAACTTACTTTCACTTTGAAATCAATCAAAATACCTTTATTGCAAATTATCCAAAATGGAAAAAAAAATACTTTCAAATAGAAAAAAAAAACTTTAAAGCATATAAAAACAATTTCGACCAATTTCAAATCATACAAAACATTCTTTCAAACATTTTTCAAATAAACAATATTAAAAACATAATTGTACCAAAATTGCTATTTTGGAAGGGATGTGGAAACTACTTACCTCGATCGATAATCCTACAATTCTCAATCTCAATTCCAAATCTTGTCCACTTTCTTGAACAATCATCAACTTTTCCTAGAAGTCCAAACATATCCAATACTACACTGATCAAAAACCAAAATTCTATCTTAAAGGTCCAAAAGCTTATCTAAAATATAGACAATCTTATCTACCCAATTTTTCCCATTCAAAACAATTTTCTGCATAAAAAGTTAGGGAAAGTAGGGTTCTTGGACTAAAAAAAAAAGCACTGAAAAACTGGGTTAAAAGCAATTTAAAACCCAATTAAAAATGTATTAAAATCGGTAAGATCAATAGTTTTCAATACGATATAAAATACCAAACAAATTTTCAATCCTACAACTTTTAAAACCTTCAAAACTATCATAAATTATAGACAAATAACCCAGAAAATTTTATGTTTCATAAAACAAAATTCTTCAAGATTTTAACATTAAAAGAATCAAGATTTGCCACTTTTTAACATAAAAAATCAGATCTGAAAAATCTAGATAAAACTGCTGTAAAAACCTTTAAAACATACGCTTTTTCATGTAGAAATCAAAGATATAAATTACACTTCAAAAACAAATAGTCCTAAACTTGAAGAAAATAAAGGCTAAAAATTCTGGAAAATTTTCCTTTATCAAACCTTTAGTTTAATCCAAAATCCATAAGATGAAAAACTTTGATAAAGAATTAAGCAAACCAAAAACCTAAAAACTTTTTAGGGCAAAAGACTTTAAGAATCTTTTCATTCTAAACAATCAAGAATGAAAATAAAACCCAAAATTTTTCAAGAAAGATTCAATCAAGAAAGAAAACAAACTTGAAAATAGAAGGGAAGAAAACTTACTGTTTTTTCTTTAGAGAGGAAATATAGAACGTCTTCTTTTTTTTCTCTTTTTTGCCGTCAATAGGTTTTGTCAAAAAGGTTAGGGCTTAAGAGATCATTTTTAAAAGAACTCTAATCAAAACCCTTAAAAGATTATCTTCTTCTTTTTTTAAAAAAAAAAAAGAAAATAAAGATTTAACTCCTAACTTTAAAAAAAATAAATTCCTAATTCAAAAAGGTTTTAAAAAAATCAATAAAATAAATAAAATAAAAATTCTTTTTTTTTTTCTTCGGTTGTTACAGATTTTGTTCATATAAGAGGAGAGAAATATTTCACTATTGCCCTAGGTCTTATCAATAAACAAAGTCAATACTTGATGCCCACCAAACAAAATCAATTTGTTGCCTATGCAAAGTCAAGAACAATAAACAAAGAAACCTAATATTTTATACCTGATGAAAAAATTATACCTGATGATGAACTATATTTATCATGGTTATTTGATCCTAAATTCAAGCTTATTTCTTGATAAATATGAGTTTATTTTTACTTATAGGTGTGTTTAATTGGTCCTAAGAATGTGAAAATGGAAAAGTCATGTGAGTTTAGTCACTTTATGCTAATGAAGTAAGTTTAAGGGTAAAAGAAAAATTTTTGGTAAGAAATAACTGTTTTTGGTTGATTTTTCAAAAAAACTATGAAAAGTTCCAAATTGCGCCTTGATAGGAATGAACTCTTCATCCCGTAGCGGAAGAATTGGATCGTCTTTAATTTTATTTAAAATTAAACTAAAAATAATATTAATTAAGAAAACTTACTTTTGAGATAAATATGGAGAATATTATGGCAGGTCTTTATCTCATCCACAAAGTCTTCCTAGCTATGACTCTAACACAATATCAAGGCTTGTGAGAGCCTTTTGAAAGAAAATCCTTAAGGGATTGAAGAGGAAAAAAGTCTAGAGAGAATTATCTAATTCTCTATTGAGGAGATGTGCGTTCTATAAAGAATGCTCAATGGCTCACCCCTAGAGTCATATTTATAGTAGTCTAGGAAAGATAATTAAATAATATATTTTAATATCTAATATATTAAAATATATTTATCTAACCAATTTGAATCTTATTCAAACCTTTTAAAATTCTCCTATGACATCTATTTCCTAATTTAAATCCAATTCAAATTTAATATATATCTTTTCTTTAATGTATCTAATATACATTAATTATTTTAATATTTAATGTATCAAATACAATAAATATATTTTCCTCTTTTATATTTAATATATCTAATATATTAAATATTAATTTGAACACTTCAAATTAAATATTAATTTGAACATTTCAAATTTTTTCTTTCAACTAAATTGATCTTTTAGTGTTACTATGAGCTAGCAAGGGGACCTTATAAACCTACAGATTATAAGCTCCAATGATACAAAAGTAATTAATTAAACTCTTTAATTAATCAATTTTCATTCATTAACTCCAGGGTCACTCCACTATAGACCTAAAGTTGCACTCTTTTGTACTGTAGGACAAGTTTTGTCAATTGATATAATCACTACATGCAAGTCTATCCTTCACGAGTGGTTCATAATTGCAGCTGGGTCAAAAGTCCGTTTTACCCCTGTAATTACATCTTGCACCTTAAGTATCACTGATCCTCTAATGAACAATTTATTTATGATCCAACCATAAACTAAGTCCCTCTTGGGCCAGTGAGAGGGTGGGGCCCCATTGTTCAAGTTCCGAAATCAACACTTAAGGGAACTACTCATCTACTTACCCTATAAGAGAATGAGTGAATTTCATCTTGTGAGATTATGTTCCTAGCTCCCTATTTGGTCAAGTCCCCAAAATGGTAGGCTTATTGAATCGGCAACAAAAGCCACTCTCACCCATGCAAATCAAAGGACAAGCCCTCATAGGCAGGAGTTCATAACTCACTCAAGATTAAGATCAAGTCGCATATGATCATCCTGATGAAATATTAATCTTCTCAATTAACGAATTTATAAAGAGATATTAAATATTTCATGGTTCAGTCTTATACAAACTCATTGTATAAGATACCCCCACTCACATGTCTCTACATGAATGATTTGGATCAAATCATTTGTAACTATTACAAAGTGGGCCGTATCAATAGTGTTATCAAGATAAGACACCCAACCTTATCCATATACTATGACTCTTTAGGTTATTTCTTGAACACGATCCTCCTGTATGTCAACCATATACTGTTCAAGATTACACTAATAACCTTGGATTTTTAATATAACGGATAATATTATATTGCAAATAAAATAATCAAAATTATTATTAATTATTAAATAAATAAATAACTACGAGGCTTCAGGGCATAAATCCCAACAACGCCTAATGCCCTATACTGTGTCAATGAGGGTAAGTCAAAATCATTCGAGTGAGTTTCACAACCTCTTCGCTATTTTGACTTCGGGAGTTAAAAGTCAAGCCTTGAAGCACAAAAATCGACAACAACCAACCCTCTAGGAGTCTATCAAAGGCACAATAATATGCAAATAAAGGGGATGAATCTCTTGAGAAGAAATCGATCATAACCCTTGCCTTAGAGTTAGATTTGAGAGCCTAACTTTCTAACCCTTGCCCGAGAGTTAGATTTGTAAAGCTTAATTCACCTTGAAAAAGGATTGAATTAAACTAGAGAGAGAACTCCTTTGAGTGTTTATTACTATCGGCCAGGGAGATTGTTATTTTCTTACACATTGTCTTTGTTATTTCCATTTATTTTGTACTTATGAATTCTGTTTCAATGAAGTATTTTGTTTTCATTCATTTCATTATGAGCCAAGTTTTCTTATGGGATTCGATTTGGTGGATGCCCTTAAGGAATGAGTTAGTTTAATATATTGTTCTTGCTTGTTTGCCCATTACCTTCAGTTATTCTTCTTTTATTGAATTTAGAGTTTAAATGTTAAGTTAAACTAGTTACTTAGGTTAGTATACAAAGTTAAGTCCAATACTGAAAGGGTTAGATAATAAATGGTTTTCATAAAAGAGATATAGGAGAATAACCTAGACATAGGACTTCATTGTTGACCGTAGACATAGGGCACATGTAACGACCCTACTTTTCCTATAGGCTTCCTAGGGACGTTACTACATGCATGCTAATGAAGTAAAAGAAAACTTGGATAACCATTCGAGAGGAATAAACTATTGTTAAACAAAAAAAAAAAAAACTTTTACCTCGGGATCCCTTTAATTTGTTTCAAAGCATAAGCATAGATTAAAAACATTTAACAATTGAGTTAATTTTCCTAACACGTCTACTAAAAAGATATTCTAAAAATGCTAAAAATGAAGAAATTGCAGAAGGAAAACTTCTATAGGTCACCCATGGCCTCTTGCAGCAACTATCCTGTCATTCGCCTATGATGCCCTTGCCTTTACCTGAAAAGAAAAACATTTTTGAAAAAGGGTGAGTATTTAAAATACTCAGTAAGTGACCTCACTACCGGGGTCAGGATATGCAAACACATACAAAGTGATTTTTTTTTAAAACTTTTCCCTCTAGTGGGACCTAAAACATTTTCATAGTGGAAATATATCTTTTTTAACTTTTCTCTTCGGCTTAATGTGGACAATTAACCCAACCTAACATTTCCTTTCCATTTAACCTTTTTAGGTTCCTTTTCAATTAGTCTTTTCAAGTTCATTTTCATTTAGATGTACATCTATAATTTAGGGGGTAATTGCCATAGCCTTCGAAATTATTCTATCATGCAAATATACATGTATGCATGAGGTCCTAAAGCATTTTAAATTTTCATTCCATGATGCATCACAAGGCAACATTCTCATAAATCATAAACCATAACCCATGCATCACATTCACAAGAATAATTGGCAATCAACAAGTGAAAATCCATTTTCATATACAATAAAACATTTTAAGATTCATTAAAAATCATAACAAAACTTTTATAAAAGCTTTTCATTTCAAATGTAATTTAATTTTTTTTTTTCAATTCAGTTCCTAACTTGCATTTAAGCATACCGCCATAAAGTCCCTTACTTGGCTAAGCTCAAGAATCCAAATCACCCAAATGCTCACCAAAATTCCACCGCCTTGAACCTTAGTCAAACGATTTGGAACCTAATTAAAACATGCCTAAGGTTAGAAACAATTTCTAAAATCCATAATTAAATGCCAAAGTTTCTCCCACCAACTAAATTTAATTCACCTAAAACTCCCTATGACACTTAGAGAAAAGTCAAACAACCCAAATCTTAGAATTGAAGCCTAATATACTCAAGGATTTGCTTGATTTTAGAATGAAAATTTTACCTCAACTCCTACCCCAAAACAAAACCGAACCTTGCCGAATAGAGGATGATTTGATTCAATTTTGTCGAGCAGACCTCCACATACGATGGGTATTCTAAAATAGAGCCCGAAAATTAATGGGTCAACCTCCAAATTACCAAACCAATACCCAAAACCAAAATTCCAATATAAAAACCATAAGGATACAACACGAATAAGCTTACCCACGTGAAAACGGAGGTGATTCGCGGCTATACAATGCAGAAAATCACCGAAAAACAGATCTGCAGCAGCGACGGCGGTCCGGTCTAGCGGTTGGGGATGCTTCGCGGAGGTGGTTTGTGTTGGGATTTATGCCCTAAAGCCTCGTAATTAATTATTTATAATTAATAATAATTTTGATTATTTTATTTGCAATATAATATTGTCCATTATATGAAAAATCCAAGGTTATTAGTGTAATCTTGAACAGTATGTGGTTGACATATGAGAGGATCATGTTCAAGAAATAACCTAAAGGGTCATAGTATATAGATGAGGTTGGGTGCCTTATCCTGGTAACACTATTGATACGACCCACTTTGTAATAGTTACAAATGATTTGATCCAAATCATTCATGTGGAGACATGTGAGTGGGGGTATCTTATACAAAGAGTTTGTATAAGACTGGAACACGAAATATTTAATCTCTCTTTATAAATCCGTTAATTGAGAAGATTAATATTTTATCAGGATGATCATATGCGACTCGATCTTAATCCTGAGTGAGTTATGAACTCCTGCCTGTAAGGGCTTGTCCTTTGATTTGCATGGGTGAGAGTGGCTTTTGTAGCCGATTCAATATGCCTACCATTTTGGGGACTTGACCAAATAGGGAGTTGAGAACATAATCTCATAAGATGGAATTCACTTCTTCCCATATAGGGTAAGTAGATGAGTAGTTCCTTTAAGTGCTGATTTCGGGACTTGAACAATGGGGCCCCACCCTCTCACTGGCCCGAGAGGGACTTAGTTTATAATTAGATTATAAACAGATTGTTCATTAGAGGATCAGTGGTACTTAAGGTGCAAGATGTAATTATAGGGGTAAAACGGACTTTTGACCCAGCTGTAATTACGAACAACTCGTGAAGGATCGACTTGCATGTAATGATTATATCTATGGACATAACTTGTCCTACAGTGCATAAGAGTGCAACTCTAGGTCTATAGTGGAGTGACTTATAGTTAATGAATGAAAATTAATTAATTAAAGAGTTTAATCAATTAATTTTGTATCATTGGAGCTTATAATCTGTAGGTCCATAAGGTCTCATTGCTAGCTCATAGTAACCCTAAAAGATCAATTTAGTTGAAAGAAAAATTTGAAATGTTCAAATTAATATTTAATTTGAAGTGTTCAAATTAATATTTAATATATTAGATATATTAAATATAAAAGAGGAAAATATATTTATTGTATTTGATACATTAAATATTAAAATAATTAATGTATATTAGATACATTAAAGAAAAGATATTTATTAAATTTGAATTGGATTCAAATTAGGAAATAAATGTCGTAGGAGAATTTTAAAAGGTCTGAATACGATTCAAATTGTTTAGATAAATATATTTTAATATATTAGATATTAAAATATATTATTTAATTATCTTCCCTAGACCACTATAAATAGGACCCTAGGGGAGAGCCATTGGACATTCTTTACAACCCACATCTCCTCAATAGAGAATTAGAGAATTCTCTCTAGACCTCTTCCTCTCCAATCCCTTGTGGATTTTCTTTGAAGAGGCTTCCACAAGCCCTGGTCTTGTGTTCGAGTCATAGCCAGGAAGATTTTATGGAGGAGATAAAGATCCGCCAGAAATATCTCTATATTTACTTCAAGTAAGTTTATTTTTAATTTAAATTTAAATAAAAACAAAGACGATCTAATGCTTCCGCTGCGGGATGAAAAGTTCATTCCTATCAGTTTGTGCATGTGGCGAGCGGGGGTTTGCAGATTCGAGCGGCGGTCGGGGTCTGCAGCAGATTGGATGGTGGGTTGCGCGATGGCGGAGCATGGCGAAGCTGCGCGATGGTCAGCGGTTGTGGCGTTTGATCCTCGGCAGATCGGGTCAAAGGCGCGACGGCTTGTGGGGTTCAGGTGGTCGGGTCTGAGAAGCGACGGCGGTTCATGGTGTGGCGCGGCAAGCTACTGATTTTTTTTTCTTCTGCAAGAGGGGCTGTCGAAACAAGGGAAGAAGAAGAAGAATGAGGAAGATGATGGCTTGGCTTGAGAGTTGGCTTGAAGGCTTGACTCCTAACCTAGGGTTGCGTGCAATATAAAATAATAGAGAGGGAAATTAGGGTTTGGCTTGGGCTTAAACTCACTCAAATCACAAAAATGCCCCAAACATCAATTAAATCTCTTTTTCCCTTCTTTTTTCCAATTTACCCTCCAAATCTCCAATTTCAATTTTGTAAGTCCCAAAATTAAATCCCAATGCACAACTTTAAACATGAAATTGGCCTTACATTTAATTTAAATTTCAAAATTAAACTTTAATTAATACCTGAAAGTGTCGATCGTTACAGCACACCTATAGGATCAAAAGGATTGCATGCTTAACTATCTAAGATAAATTAACCATAGACATACAAATCAATTACTTAATCTTCTAAGGGTGCTGACACAAAGGTTAATTGGAGATATTTAAATTCGATTCATGACACAAGGTATAATGCGGTGAACTATGCAGGAGTAATCTATTAGCAACTCTACTTAGGGCTGAAACTAAATTGAATCCTATGCTTTCTCTTGTTAATTGTTAATTCATTACCATTCACATCCTTCAAACTATTTTTCTGGTTACCTTTGGTTGCATTTGTGAACGCTTTTTACTCAACTCTGAGTTTTACAAATAGTTTATTGTGTTACGATTCTTGGAATACTTCTAGTTTTTTACTACTTGTTGGCAATGTGCACTTGCACTTGGCTTAAAATACTTTCAAAATAGTTTTTCAAACATCTCACACATGTTTCAGTCCATCACCCGATGAAGAGTGAGGGACGACGGGGCGATGAGAAAATCAACGGCTGCAACAGACTCGATGACCACAAGGGACTTGACGAGGGAGGGAGGAAGCAACGACAAGACTAGGGTTGGAAAAAATTTCGTGACAGAGAAGAATGAAAAAAAGGGCTGGGCAAAACGATGTCGTTTAGGAGATAAACAATTTTTTTTCTTTTAAAAATTTTATCAAAACGATGCCTTTTCGATTAACTAAGGTTTTATTATTATTATTATTATAATTTTAAAAAAACTAATAACCTGAAACAACATCGTTTCACTAAACGCTGAAACGATGTCGTTTCAAGCAGGTGGCAAATGTCAAAACTTGTTGCCTTTTTGTTTTCATTTGTTTTTTTAATAGGGTTTTCTTGACGGGTATTATCCGTCAATAAAAAAACTTATTCCGTGATGGTTATTCACAATCAATAATACCATTTTTAAAAATTATTGGCCGCCTTTACTTTCTTTCTTTTTTTTTCTTTCAAATAAGCTGTAAACGTGCGCCTATGTAAGAGGTTTTTCTTGACGACTATTATTGTAACACCCGAGACTCTTTGGGTAAGTTTAAAATGTTGTTTTGGTAAAGTTTTATTATGAATTTAATTATTTTGAGGGTAAATTGGTGATTTTTGGAAAAGGAAAGGGCATTTTGGTCATTTATAGAGAAGAAGATATTTTTGATTTTATAATATTATTTTATTATTATTTTTATTATTATTTATTATTATTTATTATTATTATTATTTTATTTTTATTTATTTTTATTTATTTTTTCTTTTCCTTCTTCTTCTTCCCGAAATCACTCACTCTCTCTCTCTCTCTCTCTCACGCAAACGCCGGCCTCCCGATCACCTCTCTCTCTCGATTGTCTCCCTCTCCGATAACACTCTTTCTCTTCCTTCCGTCGATAGCTTCGCCGGAGCTCGAAACCTCGCCGCCGCACGCCGTACTCGATTCCAGGCCGCCGGCCGCACGAACGCTCGGCCGAACACCCTCACCGCCGACTCTTTCTTCTTCTTCTTCCTCTCCGACCAAGCGCCGCCGTCTGTTCCTTCTTCGTTCGTGTCCGTTCAGCCTCCAGCCGCAACTCGCCGGAGCCTCTCTCCGACTGCCCAGATCCGCTCGCACGAAGACCCACGCACCTCCGTTGTCGATCGCCGGTGAAGCCCACTGCAGCTCGCTGCCGAACGCCACCGAGCGAGCGCCTCCTCGACGATTTTGCAGCTCGTGAACCTCACTCCAACCGCCGCAGCTTCGCCGGAGTCCTTGAACGCGCCGGTGTTGCGGTTTCTGCCTCGCCGGAGTTCGTTTATTACAGGAAATCGTCGGTTTGCGAGTAGATTCGACCGGAAAGGGGCTGGATCTGTCTAAATTCGAAGTCCACGCGCCATTTGGAAGCCCCACGCGCCGGCCACGCGCCGCCGTCCGCCGCTGCACGCGCCGCCGTGCTCCGGTCACGCGCCGCCGTTCGCCGGAGTTGGGTAAAATTTGCCATTTGGTCCGTTTCGTCGAGTTATTAATGTTAGAATGTGTTTTAGCGTAATTCGGATGGTTTAAGACACGTTTAGGAAACTTTTTAGGTGATTTATCGAGGACCTTGGATTGTACTTGGAGTGGGGACTCGAGAAGCTCATTACTATTGGAGAAAGGGTATTTTAGTAAGTAAAGATTTAAGGTAAGGGATCTCACAACGAAAGAAGTTTTCGAAACCTAAAGCTAGCCCTATATTTACTTTGAAAGTTTATGTTTTTCATGTTAAGTATTTAAGAAAGAAAGTGTTTTATATGTATATTCCTTTATACGCTAGTTCCATGAGTTCTATTTGAGTTTTCATGTTAAAAAGGATTGAAATGATATGTATGTTTTTGAAATGCGATTGTCTTGACTTATGCATTCATGAGTATGTTCTAAAACGAGCGGGACCTCATGCATGTGTTGTGTGCTCATGAAAAGATTTATATAAGGCCGTGACGATAATTCTCCCAAAAGTTTTATGTGGGTTATGAGGGAACCCGAATCTTCAGATTCTCTATGCTCCCGGGGTTCGAGAGTGCCCCCACGATGGTAGCCGACGGGCTTGAGTCTTCGGACTCCACGATGGTAGCCTTCGGGTTGAGTCTTCGGACTCCACGATGTATGTTAGCTTTCGAGCTCAACTCTCAGAGTTAGGGAGGACTCTATTCGATGGAAAAACTATGTCTTCGGACTATTCACGAGGCCCTCGGGAGAATTTAATCGTTCACGAGAGCCGCGAGGAAAAGTACATGGTTTATAAAACGAATTTTAGGTCCCCAACTAAAGCAATGGTTTACGATGGTTTTATGATTTAAAATGACATGTTGCATGCGATTGAAACTCTTATTTGAAACTATGATTGACTTACTGAGTATTATTCGTTAATACTCACCCTTTTCCTTTTTAAAATGTTTTCAGGAAAGGCTAAGATCGGCCCTAGCGCGTGACCGGAGATCAGCTACTCGAGTCATGGGAGCCGACCGATCGCTATTCCGCTTCTTTTATGTTTCTGGATGTACATAGAACTCATGTCGAGTTTTTAAATGTTTAGGAGGATGTTTCAAAGTCTTTTAACCTTTCTTTGTAAATCGTGCACGTGTATTTGGCTTTCTATGTTTGAATTCACTTGGTCTCTGCTGTTTGAACCCTAGCATCATATTGAGAAGTTTGTTGGATGCTAGGAGGTTGTTTGAAAATCTTAGAAGTGTGTTTTCCTATGTCTTATCAGGTAAGGGTCAAATTTTTGGTTTTCGAGTAGTTACGTCGTTATGCTGTCGAAATTCTCGGTAATATAGCGACGTGACTTAGTAATGACTCTTAGGTAGCGTGTTGAGCCTATAGGGTCGTTACAATTATCCATCAATAAAGGTATTCTATTGTGATGGTGAATGACCGTCAACAATAAACTTTTTGTTGATGGTGTTAATTCGTCAACAAAACACTGAATAGTTGACGGCTAATAATCGTCAACTAATACAAAAATTGTGAAGCTAGCCCAATTTTGACAAAATTTTATGGAAATACTGTCAATAAAGCTATCAACGTTGACGATTTATTGCGTCAACTTAAATATAGAACTTTTTTGACGTTTAATAGCCATCAATATATGTATTTTTAAATTAATAATTTATTTTGAAGTGAAAATGAACCTTTTATTAACTACTTTTTGTCACAAGCGTCAACTATAAAAAAAGCCACCCATTAATAAAGGCCAAATTTGTAGTAGTGTAAATTTAATATTAGGTGTTTGCTTATAATGAAGGTTAAATTGATAAATATTAAATATTTATATATACATTATTTTCTATGTAGGGTAGTATTGAATGAAGTTAAATGATGGGGACAATATTAATAAATACTACTATGAAAAGGGTAGCTATGAAAATTTATCGAATGAAAAGCTAGCAAGATCACTACCGCTTTGATTGACATCAAGAATTAGTAAGAAATGAATTCAAAGTCCAAAATTACAAAAGTGAAAATGATTTCAAATTCCAAGTTGTGTTTTGAACCAAATGTGTTATGGGTAAAATTGGACCATAAGGACAAACCCAAATTAAAAAAGAAATCAAAGGCAAAAAAAAAAGAAAAAGAAAAAGAAAAAGCCCAACACCAACATAGAAGGACCAAGTCACAAAACAAAGAAGAAAAAAAGAAACTGGGCCGAATCCCAGTTTCATAGGCTCGACTTCATCTAGGGCACGCGCCCAGTGTGCCCCTAGTCCGGGTGATTTTGGTCCAGTCTAACCCGGTCTTCTTTTGGCCTAATTCGAAAAGGAGTCGATGGAAAACGCTCATATAAATACTCTTCTTCAATATGAAGAAGGTCAGCTCTTCCTAATCCCTAAAACTCTTGCTACACGAAAAACACTCCTAATTAAGTTAAGCATCAGAGCTAGTGTGACAAGTATGAAATTGGTACCCAGATTTCACTTGTCTTGCAGTTCATGCTCTTGCGCTGAACTACAAATTTGCGATTGCTGTCACATGAAGGTCAGGTACGTTACCCTGTTCGGATTTTGACAACAACAAAATGTATTTCAAATTGTTTAAATTAAAAATTATAGTTTGGACACTCACGAGAAATGAAAAGAAAATGCATTTTATTGTTATGCCATTTTAATTTTAAAAGATATTATATTAACAAGAATTGTTCCCAATAGGTTATTTCCAAATCTATATCTCACAAAATGTATGTGTTAATGAATATTTCAGATTTAGACTTGCAGGAAAACTCGACATTTTTTTTTTTTTTACAAAATTACCTTCAATTATCATCCTCTCTCTATATTTCACGTTTTGATTAAACATTTTTTTAATTCCTATTTGACTTATTTCATATAAGGTAATTTATATTATTATTTATTATAGATATACTTAAAAAACAAATGAGAATATCAAATCTGATTATTCCTAATAATTTCAAAATATAATTTACACAATTACACAATCATTTACTAAATTTGCATAATTAATTATAGGACTTATTACATGGATAGCTCATATAGGAAGGCTATGTTTTATTAGTAGTCCAATCCACTAGTTTTTACAAAAAGATCCAACGATCTATAGTTTTTTACACAATAGTTAGGTTGTAATTACTAGTAAGCCCTTCTACATGATATTATATATAAAGAAAAATTGAACATGGAAAATAAAAGACAATTAAGGAAATTATACATTTTCTATCATTTAAGGAAAATAAGCACCTTGAAGGAAACGTTTTGTTGCCCTATTTTATAAACTAAAAAGGAAAAAACGTTCCTAAAACCTTGTTGTTAATGATTTCCTAGAAACATGCATTTTTGTTAATAAATTCCTAAAAATGGATTAAAGGATTTTTTTTTTTTTTTGAGGAAGACTAAAGGATTTATTAGTTTAATTGATTTTGTCAAAAGCAATTTGAAAGATTTCAATAGGACAAATATCCTTGAAAATGCAAAATAGAAATCGCAATGAAAGAGAACAAAAATACAAACTCTTCTACGCTAGAAGCCACAACATTGATTATGTTCACATTTTAAAATAAATATATACCCAAACATATTTATAAACATTCAAAACGAATATATGTAAGATTGAATTAAGTTATATCTTGGTATGAAATATATATTTGTAGTTTACATTAGGTTATTACATATCATGTATATTTCCTAAGTATGTGAGTATATTTAATAATATGAGGTATATTTTTGTATAATTTTTTTTGTTAGAAAAGATCTATATATATATATATATATATATATATATATATATATATATATATATATATATATATATATACCCAACATATGTATATCAAGTGAATATGATGAAATTTGTAATACTTAGAATACATGATGGTGACGAACAAATATATCGAGTATATATTTGCAAATAACTAAATATACCAAGTCTATATGATAAAATTCGTAATAAGTGGAATACATATTTCAATAAAGATGACATAATGCATGTAAATATAGTATATATGTTCGAAAGTAGATTGAAAAGGTTATTTTGATAGGTTCGGGATATAAAAGAATGTACACAGGTATATAAATTTACTGGATACAGGTTAATATACAAAAGTTATTTTGATATGTTCAATAAATGATCTTGTAACAAATAGTTATATACGAATAAATATATACTGAGGTAAATAAAAATCATTCTTAGTCTATTGAAGGTAAACAAGTATATACTTCCAATTTATACTCAAGTATATAAAATTCATTCCTACTTAATATAATGTAAACATGAATATATTAACAATATATACTGAAATATATAAATTTCATTTATATATGAATGAATCTAAACAAATATATACTAGTAATATATGTTGAAGTATATAGAATTTATTCGTACACAAAAAAGACATATACTGATGAAGATTGAAGAACGGTGGACTATAAGATAGAAAAATTGCAAGAGGATGAATGAATTGAGTGAAAACGTGATGGCTATAGGGGTTGAAAATGAGAAATGGAAGAAGAGGCTGATTACGCTAAAATCATGGTAAATTGAGGGAGACAAATCGCTATAATTATGAGATTGAAATAAAATTAGGGGTGAGCAAAGGAAGCCCGAAAACTGACACGACTAATCGAAATCGATCGGACCGATGTCGGTCAGACGGTTTAAAGAAGGCGTTGGTTGGAGGTCGGTTCTGCAAAATGCAAAACCGACAAGTCAGTTGCCCTAAATCGACCGACTGACCAATTTTTTTTAAAAATAAAAATAAAAATAAAAATATTTTATATAATATAAATAATAATAAAATACAAAAACTATAAAATTATATATATTTATATATTATATATTATGAATAATAATAAAATATAATATATATAAAAATAAGTTAAAATAAATAAATAAATGAAAAAAAGAGGCAGTTTTCTACCAAAAACTGACTCACCGAATCGAAGTCGGCTTTATGAGAAAAAAAATACCACCTGACCAAACCGACATATGGTCGGTTGGGGCCAAAAATCGACCCCGATCGACAAATGCTCACTACTAAATAAAATAAAATATAAAATATAAAAAACTTCTTAATTAATATATGTTTTAATTAAAGAGTGAGAAACAAAAATATAAGGATATAATTAATATATGGTTTAAGTAAAGAGAGATAAAGGGGTATAATAGACCAAAAATGCATAAAAAAATTAAATTTGAAAATATTCTAATATTTTGTACATCAATAAAAATACATATTTTAAATATAATTAATTGTGTAAAAATTCCTTAATTATATTTATGAATTTTCCAATTTTCTTCTTATTCTCCAATTTTTTCACTTTCCATTTTTACATTTGTCTTCATCTTTCTACATAATTTTTTGCTCATTGTCGTGTACTGTTTCTCTTCATCTTCTCCAACATATATAGTTTCGTTCATATCGATCTTTGTTTGCTCACTATAGTCAAATATATCAGGTTGTTTTTAATTTTGTCATACTTATCTTTGCAAATATATCAGTTTGAGTGATCTTATTAAATTATTATAATCTAGGTTATTTGTTTTTGTTATATATACTTGGTATCTTTAGTATTCCACAAATAAATATTTAGTATTCCACAAATATATCATTTACCTTGTACGTAGTTTGTCATATATACTAGATACCTTTATTATCCTACAAATATATACTTGATAAGCACCTTTTCTATTATAAGTAGCATTTTAATTCATACATGCATGCATTACGGTGGACAATAGAATGATAGGGATAATTACGTTGACTATATTTGAAGTTTGAAAACAAAAATCCATTGCGATTATCTAACCCTCAAACATATAATGCAAATGTATTTAAAACACTATGTATACTAAAATTATGCAATCTACATATTTGATATTATTAAATGTCAATTTTCCACTCATCCTTTATAGTTCATATATGTGTATTTTAGAAGTTTGTCTTCTCTTGAAAACATCTTAGTTATTAGCATATTTTTCATATATTAATCACGGAACATAAAAAAGAATAGCACACAATATACTTGATGAATATACCTCTATATATATATATATATATAAAATTATGCCTCCCACGAGTAGTATATTTAAAACATACATCTAGTCTACTATACTATGAAACTATATGTGTCTTAATGAACAGAGATATCCACGGAGCCGGGGATGGCTTCCTCGTTTTTGTCCTCAAGAAAATTTTCATTTAATTTTGTGGGATCGGGGCGAAGATTCCTCGTGAAGAATTCGAGAAATTATTCTCTATTTATGATTTTTTTTTCTTCTTTTGATTACATAAAATATATATTTTTTAGAAAATTTCTATTTAAATTTTAATTCATAATGAGAAATTTCTATTTAAAAAGATTTTTTTAAAAAATTTCCTTAGGGAAAACAAAATAATATTTCATAAAAGTTAAATTGAGGGTTATATATATATATATTAAAAAAATTAAAAAAATTAGGAAGGGACGGGGACATGGACTGTATTCCCTGTCCCTATCCCCATTTAGCTAACGAAGAATATTTTTCCCCACTCCCTCCCCCATTCCCCGCCTATATGGGGATTTCTCGTGGGGAAAATGACATCTCTACCAATGACTTCCTCTCATTTCTCTTGTAATTCCAAATTGCAAATATAATATTTTTTAGCATTTGAAACATAATATAACTTAATAATATACCAAAAGTAATATTAATTATACTGGGTCATTATCATCATTTGGAAATTTCAAATAGTTACTACATCCTTGTCCTCCATATCTTCGTTATTTTGCCTTTGAACAAGGGGTTTGAAGGCAGTAACTGATGAACTATGTTTATCACGGTTATTCGACCCTAAATTCAAGCTTATTTCTTGATAAATTGAGTTTATTTGTACTTTTATGTGTGTTTAATTAGTCCTAAGCATGTGAAAATAAGAAAGTCATGTGAGTTTAATCATTTTATGCTAACTAAGTGAGTTTAAGAGTAAAAGAGTCATTTTTGGTAAGAAATGATCATTTTTTTTATTGTTTTTGCAGAAAGCTATGAAAAAGTCCCAGATTAGCCTGCATAGCTTCCAAGGCATAACCACTATGCGGTAGCATAATGCCCTAGAATGTGTCAACGAGGGTTTTGCAAGTCAAAACCGTTTGAGCTAGTTTTGCAACTCCTTCCCTATTTTGACTCCAGGAGTCTATGGTCAAACCTTAGAGCACAAAAATCGGTAACAACCAACCTTATGGGAGACTATAAAAGGCAATTCAATCTATGAATCAAAGGACGAACCTCTTTGTGAAAAATCGCTCATTATACCTACGAAGGAGTCAAGAGCTTCATCAAGAGCCTTATTTTCTACCCCTTAGCTCGAGAGTTAGAGTTGTAAAGCTTAATTCACCTTGAAAAATGATTGAATTAAGCTAGAGAGGGAGAGACCATTCGAGTGTTTGTGATTTCATCCAAGGAGATAGTCATTTTCTTACACATTGTCTTTGTTATTTCCATATATGATGTATTTATGAATTCTTTATTAATGAAGCATTTTTTTCATTCATTTCATTATGAGCTAAGTCTTCTTGTGGAATTCAATTTGGTGGATGCCCTTAAGAAATAAGATAACTTAATAAGTTGCTTTTGCTTGTTCGCCTATTACCTTGTGTATTCATCTTTTAATGATCGTAGAGTTTAAATGTTAAGTTAAATTGGCCACTTAAGTTAACATACAAAGTTGAGTCCAATATTGAAAGAGTTGGATAATAAATGATTTTCGTAAAAGGGATATAGGAGAAGAGCCTAGATATAGGACTTCGTCGTTGACCCTAGACATAAGACACACCTATAGGATCAAAGGGATTGCATACATAACTATCTAAGATAAATTGATCATAGAAATATAGGATCAATTACTTAGACTCCTAAGGGTACTTTATACAAAAGCTGAATAGGAGATAAATCCAATTCATGACACAAGGTTTAATGCGATGAACTATGCAGGCGTAATCTGTTAGCAACTTTACTTAGGGCTGAAATTGAATTGAATCCTATACTTTTTACTGTTAGTTGTTAATTCATTACCATTCACATCCTTTAAACTATTTTTAGTTACCTTTGGTTGCATTTATGAACACTTTTTATTTAACTCTTAATTTTGCAAATAGTTTCTTGGGATATGGTACTCAGAATACTTTTCGATTTTACTACTTGTTGGCAGTGTACACTTGCACTTGGCTAAAAATACTTTCGAAATTTTTTTTCCAAACAACTTATACACGTTTCAGTCCATTAAGTTTTTGGTGCAG
Source organism: Trichosanthes truncata (assembly GCA_033996785.1). NCBI lineage: Eukaryota > Viridiplantae > Streptophyta > Magnoliopsida > Cucurbitales > Cucurbitaceae > Trichosanthes > Trichosanthes truncata. Next base: position 24,539,191 of record JAWPNB010000004.1, on the reverse strand, counting down.
TTGCCGGAGATTATTTTAGGCAAAATTCAATTTTTAAAGAAATTGCGATCAAGTTGCGAGCACATTGTTTATATCTTAAGGAAACTGACCTTGGTTTGCATTTTTCTTGTAGGTTGAGGTCAGTGCATGAACAAAGGGCATTGCCTTGATGAGCTAGACCATGAGATAGAATGATCCTTTCGTCGACATCGTAGAGAACAAATGTGAAAGAAGTAGGAACAATAGGAGTTGAGTGCATAGGAGAATTTTGAAGAAGCTATGTTTATTCAACAACTTCCAATGGATTTGCCTGGAGTTTCTCTCCATCTCTTCATCTTCTCCCTCAATCTCACGCGTAGCTGATCGACTGAAAATGTGTGGGCTTTTAGAAGAAAACTTCTGAATAGAAAAAGTCTCAAGTCTAGTGCAAGTGCATACTGTCAAACAAGTAGTAATATGAAATATTCCAGAGTATCGATCCCACAGAGAACGGATACCACAAAATCCAAAATGAAGGCAAAGATGTTCACACAAAGCAACCTCGGTAACCAATATTAACTAATAGGGAAGGTTGGGAGTGTACTAAAAATCAAATGATAAAAAGATGGAATCCGAACATACTTTTGCCCCTTAGAAAAGAATTGTGCCCTAAAATGCAATTGCAATCTTTACTCAAACACCAAGCAATGTAAACCGAGTTCAACTTCTATTCGATTTTAATGGAAAAATCTTTAGAAGCCTAAGTGATAAAACCAGTCTATGACTAATACGAACTTAGTTTAATGAGAACACAACCCTTGGTCTTAGAGATTTCACCCTATGTTTAGGGTAAAAAACAAGTGCTTATGTCTAAGACCCTTTCCTCTATTGCTTTGTATGAACGTGTAATCTCGTTTAACCCTTTCGGTTTTAAACTCGATCTCTGTATGTTCACCTAGGAGATCAAGCTAGATTCACAATAAGAATGATAATCAATAAATGCAAACAATGCTATGGAATCAAGCAAAGTTACTTTTACATCTTAGGCCAAGCTTCTAATCCTTAGGGCATCTACATATCTGAATCCCAAGGATGAAATTAGCTCATGATGGAAAAAATAAATAAGAAAACATTAAAAGGAAGAAAATACATACTGCTTTAAAAAGTAAGAAAAACTAAAACTGGAAAATAAAGTGTTGAACTAAAAGGTAAAGAATAACTTGAAGGTATAATAATGAACTTTATTAAAATTAGACTTGCTGCAAAGTAAAGAACTATGAAAGTTAAAGACAAAGGCTAAAGGTAAATTGAATTCAAAAGAACAAAAGTTAAAGTATTGGAAATTAAAATTAAAACAGAAAACTGAACTTGCAATTACAAGGAAAAAATCGAACTTTCAAGAGATAACTTCCACCTCTTCAATCGATCTAAACTCAACCTTTTTCAAGGAGAGTAAGACCTTCACAACCCTAGAATTTCGATAGGGCTGGATTGAAGTTTGGTGGGCGTTTTTCCTCCTTTAGGTCGAGAAAACAAAAAATAAAAAGTGCAGAAAGTAAAGTGGTCTTCCAATCATAAAAACGATCGTGGACGGCTTTTTCGTAGCTTGAATCTTCATATTTATAGCCTCCAAATGCTAGGGTTTGCTCCATGTATGTTTAAGGCAAGAATTGGATCTTTATGAACTTGATTCGCGGAGTATCTTCAAATATCAACACAAAATCGAATTTCCAGATTTTTCCCTTATTTTTTGGAATTTTGTCTCTAGGCAAAATTGCAGTTGCAATTGGAGTCGCAATTCTGGCAGTTTTCACCTTTTTGCATAAAAACATCAAAACTCATTAAAAATCAACTCTTTTCCTATTTTAGATTTCTCATCACAAAACAACAATATTACTGATTTGGGTTATTCTCATATCAATTTACTAACAATTATGGACATATAAACATGAATTCTTGTAAATAACCTAAGTTTAAAGGGCTAAAAATACGTAAAATATGAGATTCATCAGTAGCCTCCCTTGTTGAAGAAACTCCAACATCAGTAAGCCCCTCTGATTCATCTCTTCGACGAACTCCTTCCTCGGCATCAACGATTCCTCTGGTCAGCGAACCCAGACTGGGACGACATGACAATGACGCCGTTTCTCCCCCTCTAGTCATCATATGGATGCGACGGTAACAGAGATGTCACGAACGATCGGTGGGGTCTAATTTTTCGTGACCTCGGCGGCTCCCTTCTCTCAAGTGGCAATTTTGAGTCTTTTTCGGTGTCATGCAGCCGTGAACGACCTCTTTCTTCATTGACAGTTGTAAGGACCCAATTGTCCTTTAGGTTTTGTTTCAAAAAAAAAAAATTAATTGAGTTTAGTCATTAAAAAAAAAAGGAAAGGATAAAAAAATAGAAGAAGAAACTAAAAATTGGTTTTGGTTGGAGAGAAGATTGTTGTTTTAGGATAGTGCATGTGTGGTTGGTGGTGGAGTTGGGAGTGTTGACATGTGGCTAGTGGTGCAAGTTAAAAATGGAAAATAAAAAACAAATAAAAGGGAAATTAGAGTTGGTCATTTATGAGGAGTTTGCAGAGAATTTGGAAATTGAAAAAAAGGGAAGAAAAAACTTTATACTTTGAGTTGGGGGTTTGGAGCTTGAAGCAGTATTGAGAGCTGGCTTGTGGACTATAGATGAAGGGTGAAATTGTGTAAGTTTACTTAAGAATTTCAAGGAAAGATTTCATGTTTTCTTGGGTTTCTTCTTTGATAAAATTTGGGTGTTATAATGAAAGAAGAATGGTGATTAATTTAGGGATTGGTAATGGAAGAAAAGAGAAGAAACTTGGAGGAGCTTAAATTCCTTCAATGGAAAATTCAAGTTAGGTAAAAAACAAGGACATGGAAGAAAATGAAAGTCTCTGGTTTTGAGGATGCCATAGTTAGAAATGAAGATTTTGAGGAAAAAGAGTTTGGAAGAAGGAAGTGAAGCATTGTTGGTGAGAAAAAAGAATAAAAATATTGGTAATGGAAAGTGGGTATGGTGCGAGTACAATGAGTATTTAATGAGAAAGAAAATGTGAGAAAGAGAAAATGTGCGTGGGTTTGTGTTGTTTTGATTCATGTGAAATGGAAAAGAAAAGAAAGGTAGGAATATAGAGGAAATTGAGAAATTGAGAGAGAAGGTGAAATTTGAAGATTTAGACTAATGGGTAAAAGAAAGAAATTGGAAATTGGATTAATTGATGTTTAGTTAGTGTTATGGTTTTCTAAATACATGTTTGGAGAATGATTTTTGCTATGGTAATTGGAATTCAGGTTGAACAACAATTGGACTAGCTTGCGATTCAAAGCGTTGTCGACAATAGTTCTATGAGTGGTTTATTTTACGAAATACATTTATTATTTAATTATTATTATTATAGAATTTCATGAAATCTGTAATTATGTATAATTTTGGAGCAATTGTTGTGGATTTCAAGAAATTGTTGTGAATTTTCAGTAATTTCATGATTTTAGTTGTAATTATCGATTTCAGAAATATTTGTGATATTTCACGATTATTTGAGAATTCATAAATGTTTTATATTTATTGAGAGAAGTTGAGAATTTATGAATTGTTGTTTCAAGAAGAGCATGATTTATTGAGATTTGAGAAGTTATAAGTATTTTTCAGAAATTGTTTTCAAAACCACTAAAGTTGTACCCATGATGATTTCTCAATACACTCACGTCAATGATTTTTCATGGGGTATGTATGAGGTCTTTGGGACCCACTCAGGCACACACATAGGCTTTAGGTCGTGTGTCAGGGTGCTTTGCCTTTTGAGAGCTTCTTTGCACGCGTATGACCACATATCTCTGGTACACATCTTGAGATTACTCGGTGTATAGTATGACCATGTTTTCTCTACTATGTATCTTGAGATTACTCGATACATAGTATGACCAGTTTCTCTGCTATATACGTCGTGTCTCTTCGTATATAGTATGGCCAGTTTTTTTGCTATGCGTATCGAGATTACTCTACCAGTAAGACTAGGTTTGGGTATAGGTTTGGTGATGAGTTTTACAAGTTTATCTTTATGTTTTCAAGAGTTGTTGTTATAGTTTTCATGAGTTATTAAATTATTCATGATTTGCATTAGTTTCACAGAGCTTTGAACTTCTGTTTAACATGAAAATAGTTTTCTCTAAAGTTGTTTTATTCTTAACTCATCACTCACTGAGCTTTTCTGCTCATCCTTTATTTTTTATTTTTCCATTAGGTTGCTTTCTTGAGTTTCAATCCAGTTTGCTGATTAGTATCTGCCACTAGTACATGTGATGTCTATAGAGAAAGTTAAGTCATGAGATAAGAGAGAGAGTTGATAATAGATTCTATTGCACAATTGAGGTCTATTATCATCACAGGTTGTCCTAGATTGATAAGATAATCTGGGGCGGGGTGTGACACAGCAGCCTCCTGCCCCAACGACGTTTTCCACATAACCTCTAATGATGAGTCCACGTTTTCCAGTGTCAGCAGTAGCCTAATGCTGCAGCAGTTCGTGTACAATACCCATTCCATTTTGGGTCAGATCTGTAATCTAATGACCCTAGCGACTCCAATCGGACTCGAATTTGAGTACCCATGGCTAACATCTTCAGATCTGCGAGGTGAATTTCGTTCTCAGTTTGGTTTGTGGTTGTTTTTTTTGTTTTGGGAATGACCCACTAAGTTTTCAACCCCATTTCAGATTACCAGAAGCATTTGAACCTTGGATATGTAGATATGAATTGATTTGAAGTCAAACCAGTGAGAATTTGGGACTGTTTTGGTAAGGTTTAAGGGTAACATTTGTTCTTAACCCATTCATACACTTGATGGAATTCCATGATTTAGACTTTTAACCCTTGAAATTGTTCTATGTGTAGATTTGGACTGACTGATCTAGTTTTTAAGATTTGGAGAGTTAGAGGAGCTTGTCGGAGTACGAGAAATATTTTGAAGCTTGAGTTCCTAGAGATCACAACGGAGATTGGAGATCGACAAGCGACGGTAGTTCTATCTTTCTTTCCCTTTATTTTGTAGTTTTTATTATGGAGTTGTTGTTGAGTTTAGGATTTGTAATAGTGAACATGAGTGACTAAATTCTTTTGTCTTAGGGTTTGATGTATTCATTAGGTTTAATGTTTTGATTAATTAAATCATTTGATTGATTTCTTTTCTTCCATTTATGCTTTTATGTGCTTTATGCTTATGATCTTTTGGCCATTGATTATTTTCTTTGTTGATCTGAATTTATACTTGAGAAGGGGTAGTTTAGATTATATCTTAATTACATGACTAAGGATAGTTTTGACATGACCATGATTAGGGCTCCTTTAGAGGTTGTTTAATGAAGGGTCTTAATGCCATGCATGTTATTAAAAATCAGCAGGGATGTAGGTTTTATAATTTTGTATGAAAATTGTTGTCTACGAAATGGTCATTCATGATATAAGAGTTCTAGACCTATAAAATATTTGCATGATCAATCTTGGTAGTTTAATTAATTGAATCATTAGACTAATTAGGGAAATCAATTCCCTAAGATATATCTCTTCTAATTTGTCTCCATCTTTATCGTTTTATTTTAGTTTTGAACCTATCTTTCGATTTCTTTTTCTAGATAAATTAGGTGATAATATTCATGGTACTTAGTGAAGGGAATAATCAAATTAAACCATAAGCGGAAGCATTGGATCATCTTTGATTTTATTTAAAATTAAACTACAAAATTAAGATCAAGCAAACTTACTTGGAGTACATATGGAGATATTTCTGGCGGGTCTTTATCTCCTCCATAAAATCTTCCTAGCCATGACTCGAACATAGGATCAAGGCTTGTGGGAGCCTCTTGAAAGAAAATCCACAAGAGATTGGAGAGGAAGAGGTCTAGAGAGAATTCTCTAATTCTCTATTGAGGAGATATATGTTGTGTCTAATAGCTCAACCCAAGGGTCCTATTTATAGAGACAAAGGGAAAATCTTTGCCATAATTAAAATATTATATTTTAATATATAATATATTAAAATATATCTTATATTTATTTGAATCTCATTCAAATCTCCTACGATATTTATTTATTTGAATCTTATTCAAATTCTATACATATCTTTTATTTAATGTATCTAATATACATTAATTATTTTAATATTTAATGTATCAAATACAATAAATATATTTTCCTCTTATATATTTAATATATCTAATATATTAAATATTAATTTGAACATTTCAAATTTTTCTTTCAACTAAATTAATCTTTTAGTGTTACTATGAGCTAGCAAGGGGACCTTATGGACCTACAGATTATAAGCTCCAATGATACAAAATAAATTAATTAAACTCTTTAATTAATTAATTTTCATTAATTAACTATAGGTCACTCCACTATAGACCTAGAGTTGAACTCTTATGCACTATAGGACAAGTTGTGTCCATAGATATAATCATTACATTCAAGTCGATCATTCACGAGTTGTTCGTAATTACAGCTGGGTCAAAAGTCTGTTTTACCCCTATAATTACATCTATCACCTTAAGTACCACTGATACTCTAATGAACAATCTGTTTATAATCTAATTATAAACTAAGTCCCTCTCGGGCCAGTGATAGGGTGGGGCCCCATTGTTCAAGTCTCGAAATCAGCATTTAAGGGAACTACTCATCTACTTACCTTATATGGGAAGGAGTGAATTCCATCTTGTGAGATTATGTTCATAGCTCCTTATTTGGTCAAGTCTCCAAAATGTAGGCATATTGAATCGGCTACAAAAGCCACTCTCACCCATGCAAATCAAAGAACAATCCCTCACAGGTAGGAGTTCATAACTCATTCAGGATTAAGATCAAGTCGCATATGATCATCCTGATGAAATATTAATCTTCTCAATTAACAGATTTATAAAGAGAGATTAAATATTTCGTGGTCCAGTCTTATACAAACTCATTGTATAAGATACTCCCACTCACATGTTTCCACATGAACGATTTGGATCAAATCATTTGTAACTATTATAATATGGGCCATATCAATAGTGTTGCCAGGATAAGGCACTCAACCTTATCCATGATCCTGCCGTATGTCAACCACAAACTGTTTAAGATTACACTAATAACCTTGAATTTTTCATATAATGTATAATATTATATTGCAAATAAAATAATCAAGATTATTATTAATTAGTAAATAAATTATTAATTATGAGGCTTTAGGGCATAAATCCCAACTCTTAGTGAACTAGAAAACCAATCCTGTGGACGATACTCTGAACACTAAATCACTATATTAAAACATGACTTGTACACTTGCAGTATTTCATTTTATGCAATAGCGTGCATGATGCGCGCCTCCTTGTAGGAGTGGGCCTCCTTGACCTTAGCCTCATGCCGAGGTCGAGGAAAGGAGAAGTGACAGTATTTTCACTAGCCATGGAAAGGGAAATGAAAAAGGAGAATAGAGAATTTATCTTAATAAAAAAGATAGAAGTGGGAAAAATGTGCGTAAATGAAGGAGTGAGAGCTCTTATTTATAAAGAAAATAGAGAGGGAAAGTTTGAAATTCAAAATTTTAATTTCAACTTAAAAAAAAGAGTGGTCGAGGCCGAGCTGCTCCTACAAAGTTGCAAGTGCCCTAGACGTGCTAGGCACGCAGATGCTGCACCTGACATGCGAGGCAGAGGCATCAAGCATGCCTCTGCCTCGACTGTCCTCGTCTAGTGGGGGTGCCAACCTGGAGTGTGCCACCTTATGCTGGGCATGCTCCTAGCACACTTCTGCGTTTATTCTCTGATTGCCACATGTACAATATACATTTTGCCACTTCCATCCAATTAGAAGCTACTACATGTTAAAGAGTGCATCCATATAAGGAAAAAAGTAGCAATGGAATACCACTAGATGGTCAAATCATCTCCAAGAAATTGATGATTATCTTTCAATAGGAGATTTTAAACTTAAGAAAGCCTAGAGTCATCCCCACTAAGGATAATCTAAGGTCTACCTTGAAGTAATTAAACCTAAAAAAGTCCACAACTCTACTCGAATCAGAGGCATGGTGGGTCATTCTAAGGATAATCTAGGAACCGCCAAGAGCAATTAAATCTAAGAAGGACTGAAAATCTTCCCAAAAGGGCATGAAGGGGTGGATTCTAACGAAAATTTAGGGCATAGAGCACTTGAACCTAAGAAACCCTAGAGTCATCCCCATGGGGTTTGACGAGTCATTCTAAGGATAATTTAGGGTCTACCATGAAGCACTTAAACCTAAAGAAGATTTATGCCCTAAAGTCTCGTAATTAATGATTTATGTAATAATTAATAATAAATTTAATTATTTTATTTCCAATATAATATTATCTGTTATATGAAAAATCCAAGGTTATTAGTGTAATCTTGAACAGTATGTGGTTGACATACGGGACGATCATGTTCAAGAAATAACTTAAAGGGACATAATATATGGATAAGGTTGGGTGCCTTATCCTGATAACACTATTGATACGACCCACTTTGTAATAGTTACAAATGATTTGATCCAAATCGTTCCTGTGGAGACATGTGAGTGGAGGTATCTTATACAATAAGTTTGTATAAGACTGGACCACAAAATATTTAATCTCTCTCTATAAATTCGTTAATTGAGAAGATTAATATTTCATCAGGATGATCATATGCGACTCGATCTTAATCATGAGTGAGTTATGAACTCCTGCCTGTGAGATTGTCCTTTGATTTGCATGGGTAAGTGTAACATTCTGTAAAAAAAAAAAAAAAAAAAAAAAAAAAAAAAATTAAATTAAAAATATTATTATTATTTAAAAAAAAAAAAAACCTTATCTTCTTCCTCTCGATTTTGCGCAGCTCTCTCTCTCTCTCTCTCTCTCTCTCCCGAACCCCTCACCGCCGATCACCCATCTCCATCGCCGAACGAAGCTTCTTCTTCTTCCTCGCCGTGAGTTTCTCCGCCGAACAACTCCTTCTTCGCGCGAACGCCGGTCGCCGTCGTCCAAGAGCTCCAGCTCCGTTTTTTCTCCGATCAGCTTCGCGAACGCCGGCTCTTCCTTCTTCTTTCTTTTTCGGCCGACCGTTTCCTTCTCCTTCTTCTTCGTCTTCACCGAACGACTACCCAGATCGCGCCGGATCTGTTCGCAAATACCCTCACCGGAGTTCACCAAATTTTTGAGCACACCGGTTCTGCAAGCTGTCGCTCACCGTACGAAGCCCAGTTCGAACAGCGAGTCTTCGCCGGAACCAAATCTGCTTAAAACGCGCCCTCACGCGCCGATCGGAAGCCCCACGCGCCGGCCACGCGCCGCCGTCCGCCGCTGCACGCGCCGCCGTGCTCCGGTCACGCGCCGCCGCTTGCCGGAGTTGGGTAAATATTGCCAATTGGTCCGTTTCGTCGAGTTATTAATGTTAGAATGTGTTTTAGCGTAATTCGGATGGTTTAAGACACGTTTAGAACACTTTTTAGGTGAATTGTCGAGGACCTTGGTTCGTACTTGGAGTGGGAACTCAAGAAGCTCATTACTAGTGAAGAAAGGGTATTTTAGTAAGTAAAGACTTAAGGTAAGGGATCTCACAACGAAAGAAGTTTTCAAAACCTTGAGCTAGCTCTATGTTTACTTTGAAAGTTTATGTTTTTCGTGTAAGTATTTAAGAAAGAAAGTGTTTTATATGTATATTCCTTTATACGCTATTTCCATGAGTTCTATTTGAGTTTTCATGTTAAAAAGAATAGAAATGATATGTATGTCTTTGAAATGCGATTGTCTTGATTTATGCATTCATAACTATGTTCTAAAACGAATGGGACCTCATGCATGTGTTGTGTGCTCATGAAAAGATTTATGTAGGCCGTGACGATAATTCTCCCAAAAGTTTTATGTGGGTTTTGAGGGAACCCGAGTCTTCGGACTCTCTATGCTCCCGGGGTTCGAGAGTGCCCCCACGATGGTAGCCGACGGGCTTGAGTCTTCGGACTCCACGATGGTAGCCTTCGGGCTTGAGTCTTCGGACTCCACGATGGTAGCCTTCGGGCTGAGTCTTCGGACTCCACGATGTATGTTAGCTTTCGAGCTCAACTCTCAGAGTTAGGGAGGACTCTATTCGATGGAAAAAAAACTGTCTTCGGACTGTTCACGAGGCCCTCGGGAGAATTTAATCGTTCACGAGAGCCGCGAGGAAAAGTACATGGTTTATAAAAGGAGTTTTAGGTCCCCTACTAAAGCGATGGTTTACGATGGTTTTATGATTTAAAATGACATGTTGCATGCGATTGAAACTCTTATTTTGAAACTATGATTGACTTACTGAGTATTATTCGTTAATACTCACCCTTTTCCTTTTTAAAAATGTTTTCAGGTAAGGCTAAGATCGGCCCTAGCGCGTGACCGGAGATCACCTACTCGAGTCATGGGAGCCGACCGATCGCTATTCCGCTTCTCTTATGTTTCTAGATGTACATAGAACTCATGTCGAGTTTTTAAATGCTTAGGAGGATGTTTTAAAGTCTTTTAACCTTTCTTTGTAAATCGTGCACGTGTATTTGGTTTTCTGCTGTTTGAACCATAGCATCATATTGAGAAGTTTGTTGGATGCTAGGAGGTTGTTTGAAAATCTTAGAAGTGCGTTTTAATATGTCTTATCAGGTAAGGGTCAAATTTTTGGTTTTCGCGTAGTTACGTCGTTATGCTGCCGAAATTTTCGGTAATATAGCGACGTGACTTAGTAATGACTCTTAGGTAGTGTGTTGAGCCTATAGGGTCGTTATAGTAAGAGTGGCTTTTGTAGCCGATTCAATATGCCTACCATTTTGCGGACTTGACCAAATAGGGAGTTGGGAACACAATCTCACAAGATGGAATTCACTCATTCCCATATAGGGTAAGTAGATGAGTAGTTCCCTTAAGTGCTGATTTCGAGATTTGAACAATGGGGCTCCAACCTCTCACTGGCCCGAGAGGGACTTAGTTTATGGTTGGATCATAAACAAATTGTTCATTAGAAGATCAATGGTACTTAAGGTGCAAGATATAATTACATGGGTAAAACGGACTTTTAACCCAACTGTAATTATGAACAACTCGTGAATGATCGACTTGCATGTAGTAATTATATCCATGGACATAACTTGTTCTACATTGCATAAGAGTGCAACTCTAGGTATATAGTGGAGGGACCCTAGAGTTAATGAATGAAAATTGACTAATTAAAGAGTTTAAGTAATTAATTTTAAAAGTTGAATGGTGGAATCCAAATTTTAAATCTTCATCAGGTCGTAAGTGCAACTTTCAATACATAAATGTTAAGCAAAAATTAAACTTTTATGATTATGCCAACAAAAGACATCAACTCCTAATTTTGAATTTATTAGGTAAGAAGATGAAACTTGCCACCAACTACTTGATGGCTATTCGTTCCAAAACATGTAAAGAAAAACCACTGGGCCCTTGGAGTAGCTTGCGGTGCATGTTCCTTCATTGGCAGCTAGTTCTTCAATTGTCGATGCTGGTTGTATCAACAATTGCTACCCCTGATCAACCCAGGCGTCTTACGTGTCTCTTGATACATCACCGAATGATATTTCAAACTTATTGCATGAATGGAATGAGTAAACTCAAAAAACCTTTGAATTTATTCGAAAAAAAACAAAAAACGTAATCCATCTTATGGGTATTACATTTGATCTAATCAAAAGAAAATAAAATTTTAATGCCAAATACGCCTAAACAGTCAATTTGCAAACCACATATCACATATATGAAATTAAAATACCCACCATACACAACTTTAATTCTAAATAAAAATCAAATATTGTTATGATACTAATTGAAAAAATGAACGTTTCATTCCAAAGCGGAAGCATTAGATTGTCTTTGATTTTATTTAAAATTAAACTAAAAAATAAGATTAAGCAAACTTATTTGGAGTAAATATGAAGATATTTCTGGCGGGTCTTTATCTCCTCCACAAAATCTTCCTAGCTATGACTCAAACACAAGACCAAGGCTTGTGGAAGTCTCTTAAAAGAAAATATACAAAGGATTGGAGAGGAAGAGGTTTAGAGAGAATTCTCTAATTCTCTATTGAGGAGATGTGTGTTATGTCTAATGGCTCAACCCAAAGGTTCTATTTATAGAGACCAAGGACAAATCTTTGCTATAATTAAAATATTATATTTTAATATGTAATATATTAAAATATATCTTATACTTATTTGAATTTCATTCAAATCTCCTACGATATTTATTTATTTGAATCTTATTCAAATTTTATAAATATCTTTTATTTAATGTATCTAATATACATTGATTATTTTAATATTTAATGTATCAAATACAATAAATATATTTTCCTCTTTTATATTTAATATATTAGATATATTAAATATTAATTTGAACACTTTAAATTAAATATTAATTTGAACATTTCAAATTTTTCTTTCAACTAGATTGATCTTTTAGTGTTACTATGAGCTAGCAAGTGAACCTTATGGATCTACAGATTATAAGCTCCAATGATATAAAATTAATTAATTAAACTCTTTAATTAGTCAATTTTCATTCATTAACTCTAGGGTCCCTCCACTATATACCTAGAGTTGCATTCTTATGCACTGTAGGACAAGTTATGCCTATGGATATAATCACTACATGCAAGTCGATCCTTCATGAGTTATTCGTAATTACAGCTGGGTCAAAAGTCTGTTTTACCCATGTAATTATATCTTGCACATTAAGTATCACTGATCTTCTAATGAACAATTTGTTTATGATCCAACCATAAACTAAGTCCCTCTCGGACCAGTGAGAGGGTGGGGCCCCATTGTTCAAGTCTCGAAATCAGCACTTAAGGGAACTACTCATCTACTTACCCTATATGGGAATGAGTGAATTCCATCTTGTGAGATTGTGTTCCCAACTCCCTATTTGGTCAAGTCCCCAAAATGGTAGGCATATTGAATCAGCTACAAAAGTCACTCTCACCCATGAAAATCAAAGGACAAACCCTCACAAGTAGGAGTTCACAACTCACTCAGGATTAAGATTGAGTCGCATATGATCATCCTGATGAAATATTAATCTTCTCAATTAACGGATTTATAAAGAGAGATTAAACATTTCGTGGTCCAGTCTTATACAAACTCATTGTATAAGATACCCCCACTCACATATCTCCGCATGAACGATTTGGATCTAATCATTTGTAACTATTACAAAGTTGGTCGTATCAATAGATTTACCAGGATAAGGCATCCAACCTTATCCATATACTATGACCCTTTAGGTTATTTCTTAAACATGATTCTCCTGTATGTCAACCACATACTGTTCAAGATTACACTAATAACCTTGGATTTTTGATATAATGGATAATATTATATTGCAAATAAAAGCCTCAAAATTATTATTAATTATTAAATAAATCATTAATTATGAGGCTTTAGGGCATAAATTCCAACAACTTAATCTTAATTTTTTAAGTTTAATTTTAAATAAAATCAAAGACGATCCAATGATTCTTCTGTAGAGTGAAACGTTCATTCCTTCAAAGAAAGCCTACAACTTTGCTCGAAAGAGAGACATGATGGGCATACTGAGGATAAGCCAAGCTCCATCTTCGAGCATTTGAATCTTAGAAAGCCCAAAATCAGCTCAAAAGACTTGATGGGCCATCTCTAAAATCATGTTGGAAGGCTAAAATAAAGCAGTCCAAAAAGACCAAATGAACAATGTCTCAAAAGAGACAGATTCAATTAAAAGGGCTATACTCCCAAACTGGGCTCCATAAGTCCACTCCATAATCATTAAAAACTAGACCATGAATTCGAATTAGGGAGTGGATGGCTAATGTTATGGGTTATTTTGGACCAAAAGAATAAACTCAATGAGAAGAGGAGAAATTAGGAGCAAGGCCAATACAAAATGAGCCCAACAACGAACAAACCCAAGCACACATGAAAGATTGAAGATGAGAAGTAAGAAAAAGAGGAAGGAATTGGGCTGAAGCCCAATACCTCTGCTCGGCCTTAGCATGCCAAGGCCGAGGAGGCCCACTCGTACAAGGGGGCGTGCGTCATGCAATCTCCTAGCCCATGGCATCTTTGGATTGACTCGAATTGGTTCTTTCTTGACCTAAATCGTAAAGGAAATGGGAAAACCCTAGGTTCTTCTCCATATAAATTCTATTTTACAAGCTACAGAGGGTAAGCTCTTCCTCATATTCTAAACCCTTGCTACACTTGAAAAACTCTGATCTAACTTAAGCATTGGAGCTTATGTGGCAAGCACCACACTAGTATGCAGGTCTTTCTGTTTTGCACGCCACATCTTCCCTTCAAAATACACATTTTTCATTGTTGTCACATGAAGGTCGGGTGAAATTTCTCCTTTCTGGGTTTTGGCAACAAGAATTTTAATTATCTATGATTAGATAAAAGATTTTTAAAATTGGAATATAATTTAATTTTATATACTAAATAAATATTATTTTATAAAATTTGATTTCAATCATGTAAAATCTTTAATTTCTAGTGTTGGAAAAAGTAGTTCTAGTTAATTTCTAGTACAATAGATAAAATAGTTTTAGAATTAGAATAAAATTTAATTTTATATAATAGTTTGGGCCTCTTTGAATTGCCGGTAAAAAAAAAAGTGTTTTTAAAAAATGCATTTTCTTTTAAATATTTTTTTTTATAAAAACAGTTTAAAATTAAAACACTCATATGTTTGGCTACATTTTCTCAAAAGTGTTTTTATACACAAGTTTGTTTGGTTGTTCTATACTCAAAATGCTTTTACTAATGACAAATTACTATAGAGGATGACTATTAAACATTATGAACTAATAAGTTCAAATTTGTATTTAAAATATAGTTCAAATTTGTATTTAAAATACTTATTGATCAGTTGACTACCGCTGGCCATTGCCGGAGGGGGTCGGGGTCGTCGTTGGAGTTGTCACTATTGTGGTCGTAGGGTGGTCGTCGTTGGTGGTGGCTAGGTGGTCACTGGAGTTATCGCTGAAGTGGTCAGTCGCTGGAGTGGTCGGATTGTTGAAGTGATCACTAGAGTTGTCGCCGGAGTGGTCATTGGACTGTCACCAAAGGAGGTCGCTGGAGTTGTCATTGGATGTTCTTTGGAGTGGTTACCGAGTAGTTGTCAGGATGGTCCGGTCGCCGAGGTGCTCACCAGAGTGGTCGTCGGGTTGTCGTTATCGGTGGTGGTAGCTAGAATTATTATCGGAGTGGTCGTTGGTAGTGGTTGCCGGGTGGTCGTCGGAGTTGTCACTAGAGTGATTGCCGGAGTGGTTGCTAGAGTGGTTGAGTCGTCAAGATTGTTGCCGAAGTGGTCACGGGCTGTGGTCACCAAGTGGTCGTCGATGGTGGTTGCTTGAGTTGTCATGCGATGATTGTGCCAGATTGGATGTCAGAGTTGTGACCACCGAACCGATGGCGCTAGAGTGGTCGTCAGAGTTGTCACTGGTAGTGGTTGCTGAAGTTGTCCCTGATAGTGATCACTGGTCAGGTCACTGATGAGGGTTGCTGGCGGTGGTCGTCGGTGGTAGGCGGCTGTGAGTGGGTAGAGTGAGGTATTTCTATAATTTTCATATGAAACTTTGGGAAGGATTTCAAGTTAAACACTTAAAAAACATTTTTTTTTTTAAAATTTGGTTTCAAGTGTTTCTCTCAAAATAGCTTATTTATCAAACTCATTTTTTAAAAAGTCATTTCGAGTAATTGCCAAACACTACAAATTAAATACTTGAAAAGTTAATCCAAACACACCTTTTATTTATATACTAAATAAATACTATTTTATAAAATTTGATTCCAATCATGTAAAATTTTTAATTTCGGTTGTTGGAAAATTCAGTTCTAGTTATATAGGATGAATGAATGAAAATTTTTAAAATAAAGCAAAATCTAAATACAACTTATATACGAAATTAAATTTATTTATGTTTTGTGTTGTGTTAATTTAGAATGGAATATGAGAATCGGGCAATAGAACTTCAATAAAATTAAAACTCCAACGTTTGTAAAGAATGAGATTATGCAATTCTTCAACCTTTGATGATCAAGTTAGACTAATTTCTATTTCACGAATCACGATTAACAATTGAGTATTTGTTATTCCCTAATTAATTTCTATTTCACGAATCACGATTAACAATTGAGCATTCGTTATTCCCTAATTTTACATTTTCATTCTGGATGAAATAAGATTTATTCTTTTTCATACTGTTTCCTATTTTTTCTTTGCTGTCATTAAACATGACGGCTTGAGTTTTTGTACCCTACAAGTACATAAATGACCATAGTTACAAATAAAAAGAAAAAGAGAATTTAACTTTCACATAGCCATTTCACATAGCCATTTTTTCGATATGCCATTGTTCATATGAGATTTTCATAGAAATTTTAATTCGTAAACTTGATTTTTTATTGATTTGAATAGTATTACAATCTTTAATGTAAGGTCATCTAGTTCATTTTCTTGGGTGTTGATTTGATTCAAAGGCTTGTACCCTTGTTTTCGAGGTTGACTCTTGGGTGAATTCTTGTTTGTTTTTAAGAATTAATTGATACTTTAAAGTCTTGTGTGTCTCAGTTGTCTTCAACTTGTCTTCAAAGTTGTCAAATCTTCAAAGAGAGATTTCAGTCTTTCAAAGTCTTATAATCTTCAAAGGCTTAAAGATCTTCAAGTTTTCAATTCTTCATAGAGTCTTCAACAATCTTTCTAGAGTCATCTAAAAATTCTCTATTTCTCTTTCTGAGACATGTGTTTGACTAATGTGCTAAAAAGCTCATTCTTGAGGCTGTATGTTTGACCTTCTCAGTTGTTGAAGAATTGATCAACATCTTGAAGTCTTGTACATTTTAGATGTCATCAACTTATCATCAAAATCTTCAAATCTTTAAAGAGATTTCAATCTTCTTAGTCTTTTTGGCCCCATTTGATAATTATTTGGTTTTTGAAAATTGTGCTTGTTTTCTCATCATTTTTCTACAATGAGTTTCATCTTTCTTAAGAAAACAATAGAATTCTGAACCAAATTCCAAAACAAAAAAAAGTTTTGAAAACTACTTGTTTTAGTTTTAGTTTTCAAAACTTGGCTTGATTTTTGAAAACGTATGTAAGAAGTAGATAACAAAGCAAGGAAACTCATATGTGGAAGTAGTATTTATAGGTTTAATTTTGAAAAACCAAAAACTAAAAACCAAGGCTCCGTTTGATAACATTTGATTTTTGATTTTTGAAAATTAAACTTATAGACACTACTTTCACCAATGGATTTCTTTATTTTTTTTATCTAGTTTTTACATATGTTTTCAAAATCCAAGCCAAGTTTTGAAAATTAAAAAAAGTAGTTTTTGTTTTTGGAATTTGGCTAGGAATTCAAATGTTTCTTTAAGAACAATGAAAACCATTGTAGAGAAATTAGGAGAAAACAAGTTAAATTTTCAAAAGAAAAAATGAAAAACCGAATGGTTATAAAATGGGGCCCAAATGGTTATCAATGGGACCTTAATTTTTAAAATCTTCAAGTCTTCATAAAATCCTCGGTCTTTAGAGAGTTTTCTTTGAATCCTGTAACTCGAATGTGTGTTTGACTCGAGGGCTGGAAAGCTTGTTCTCGAGGGTTAATATTCAACTTGTCACTTGTGAAAGAATCAATTGACATCATGAAGTCTTGTATACTTCAAAGATATTTAAGTCTTCAAAGCTTCTAATCTTCACATACTTCAAATCTTTAGAGAATAAATGGTCCTTTGGCTAGTCTTTAATCTTTTGGGAGTTTTCTCTGAATCTCTTTAACTTATCCCCAAATGATGATTGACCTCATTTATTTATAGAGTTTTTCATGAGTCTCATGTGGGCTTAGGCCTAGTTGGCTTTGAGCCCAACTCTTTGGATTTAAGCTCATTTGGGCTTGACCCAACTCTTTTAGGGTGGACTTAGGTTTATTTGGATTTGACCCAATTGTCTTTGGGTTTATTTGATTTAACCCAAGTTTCTTCAGTGAACTTGGGTTTATTTGGTTTAACCCAATCTCTTGGACATAGGTTTATTTGAGTTTGACCTAATCCTCTCATTGAATAATCGGATTTGGATATGCCATCAAACAACCATTCAATGAACATTTGGCATCATTCGATTAGTCAATTTTACATCATTTAATTTAATTTAGACATGATAATTTTAGTGACATGTAGCTCATCCTTGGTTACATGAAGATTTCTGGTTGGAAGAAAATTTTCATTCCATAGTAATTTAAGAAATAGTCACACTTTTAATGAAATTGTATAGATGACCATTTGAAATATTTTATTATGTCCTACATTTTAATTGTCTTCCCTCCTTAATATCAATAAATGACATTAGATATTGATTAATTCAAAGGTAAGAATTATATTTTGATGTCAATAAATGACATTACATCAAAATGGGGTTAATTAAGATACGCCATTAATTATATTATGAGTTGAGGCTGACTAACCCAAACATCATTAAGGAACTAGATTTGAGGCCTAAATATGAGCTCACCAGTGACACCATTGCCCTAAAAATGGAGGCTGAAAGATTCGACATTGAGAAAGTAGACCTAGCCAAGCCAAACCGACACAGTCGAAGCTCGATCTCCTATCAAATTCACCGATCGCGTCGTAGGGATCTTGATCCATTGGCAAGCTCTACGACACAAGATGCTACCAAGCTCACCTAGGACAAGCTCACTTGAGCCGACCTTACCTAAGTTAAGCTCACCTCAACTGGACTCGCTTGAGTAGACTCGAGCTGCTCCGACCTACATAACCTAATAGGCTGAGGCTTCTTCACCATGTATTACCTATAGTGCTAATTATCAAGTATATCACCACACCACATATTGTGCCATTTGAGTTGTTCTTTGTCCACTTTGCGAAGATTGAGGGTCGGTTGAACCTAGCAGGCCGAGGCCGCTCAACCCGAGGTGCTAAGTAGAGCCCCATTAGTGTATGCATAGAAATTTCGACAAGGCTAGAAAGTTGTTGATTCGAGGCCGAGGCTGACCATCCCAAAAATTTGGCAATCATAAAAATTCAATAGTTAATCTCTAAAACGATTGTATGTCAAACGCACAAACATGATACGCAAGAAACTAGGATCATATCAACTTAGTTGAAAGAAAAATTTTATCATCTCAAGCAAGCTCTTTTTGTAATCAAAACTCTACTTGAGTGGGGGCTAGGTGGATGATAGGCTTCTCCCTTCCTCCCTAAACAAAATGCCAGTAAGAGGACAAGTAGAGAATAAACCTCTCTCTTCCTCCCGAGGCTAACCAATCAAGAGCAGCCAGAACAGAACAAAGAACGTAGGATAGTACATGACAATGTCAAGGGTGTTGGAATTTATGCCCTAAAGCCTCATAATTAATGATTTATTTAATAATTAATAGTAATTTTAATTATTTTATTTGCAATATAAAATCCATTATATGAAAAATCCAAGGTTATTAGTGTAATCTTGAACAGTATGTGGTTGACATATGGGAGGATCGTGTTCAAGAAATAACCTAAAGGGTCATAGTATATGGGTAAGGTTGGATGCCTTATCCTGGTAACATTATTGATACGACCCACTTTGTAATAGTTACAAATGGTTTAATCCAAATCATTCATGTGGAGACATGTGAGTGAGTGTATCTTATACAATGAGTTTTTATAAGATTGGACCACAAAATATTTAATCTCTCTTTATAAGCCCGTTAATTGAGAAGATTAATATTTCATCAAGATGATCATATGCGATTCGATTTTAATCCTGAGTGAGTTATGAACTCCTGCCTGTGAGGGTTTGTCCTTTGATTTGCATGGGTGAGAGTGACTTTTATAGCCGATTCAATAAGCCTAACATCTTAGGGACTGATCAAATAGGGAGCTGGGAGCATAATCTCACAAGATGAAATCCATTCCTTCCCATATAGGGTAAGTAGATGAGTAGTTCCCTTATGTACTGATTTCAGGACTTGAACAATGGGGCCTTACCCTCTCACTGGCCAAAGAGGGACTTAGTTTATGGTTGGATCATAAATAAATTGTTTATTAGAGGATTAGTGGTACTTAAGGTGTAAAATGTAATTACAAGGGCAATACAAAATTTTAACCTAGCAATAATTACGAACAACTCGTGAAGGACCAACTTATATGTAGTGATTTATATCTATGGACACAACTTATCCTACGGTGCATAAGAGTGCAACTCTAGGTATATAGTGGAGTGACCTAGAGTTAATGAATGAAAATTAATTAATTAAAAAATTAATTAATTAAAGAGTTTAATTAATTAATTTTATATCATTGGAACTTATAATTGTAGGTCCATAAGGTCCCTTGCTAGCTCAAAATAACACTAAAGGATCAATTTAGTTGAAAGAAAAATTTGAAATGTTCAAATTAATATTTAATATATTAGATATATTAAATATAAAAGAGGAAAATATATTTCTTGTATTTGATAGATTAAATATTAAAATGATTAATGTATATTAGATACATTAAAGAAAAATATATATTTAAAATTTAAATGAGATTCAAATAGGTTAAATATATATTGTAGGAGATTTGAATGAGACTCAAATAAGTATAATATATATTTTAATATATTAGATATTAAAATATAACATTTTAATTATGCCAGAGATTTTCCTTAGATCTCTATAAATAGGACTTTTGAGTTGAGCCATGAGACACACATCTCCTCAATAGAGAATTAGAGCATTATCTCTAGGCTTCTTCCTTTTCAATCCCTTGTGGATTTTCTTTCAAGAGGTTCCCACAAGCCTTGGTCCTGTATTCGAATCATTGCAAGGAAGATGTATGGAATTCTTGGAACACAAGAAGTAAAGAACTGCTAGAATTTTATCTGCATACTT
The DNA here is from genome assembly GCA_033996785.1 of Trichosanthes truncata. Classification (NCBI taxonomy): domain Eukaryota; kingdom Viridiplantae; phylum Streptophyta; class Magnoliopsida; order Cucurbitales; family Cucurbitaceae; genus Trichosanthes; species Trichosanthes truncata. The sequence goes on along the minus strand of JAWPNB010000004.1, from coordinate 24,518,296 downwards.
AAGTCAAGGTTTATGTTGCTTAGTATAAATTATTTTTCATTTAATTCTAAAATAAAGTCAAAGTCGATTTCAACGTTTTCGCATTAGGTTTAATTTGATTATTCTCTTCAAAGGGCAACCAACCAAGGCCATTGCTACACAACTTAAAGGCAATGCCACCAAATGATTGAGTTTCCAATACCTCAAAGAGTAGAGGTGGTCTAAGGCAAGCCGACAATTTCTGGCTAAATTGATTCAAGCTATTAAAAGATGAAGAACTTGGCCTAGCATTGAAAACCAGGAAAAAGGCGAGCAACCTAAGGATTGGACCAATGAACCATATCAAGACACAAAATCAACTCTAGGAGACAAGAACCCAAACATACCATGGAACGATCACATGCCAAGCACATTAGACATGTAGCGAAAAGTTTTCCCTATTCGCACAGTGAATGCACATGGAAATAGATTCTTACACGTCAAGACCCACCAGATCATGGCTGATTGAGACTAGGTCTATGGCCACCTAGGTGACTATTAATCATGGTCAACCACACTACAGGTGTTCAAAGTCACAACGATCTAGCCATGGGCGATTAAACCATGATCACCTAACTACATGGCCAACTAGGCCATGAACGCCCAAACACACAACCGACGAGGCCACGATTGCTTAGGCACATGGTCTATCAAACTATGATCATCCAAGCACATGGTCGATCTGGCTGCAACCAAGTCCGACCACGCCACAGGTCGACCTTTCTCCAGCATTTAGCCAAGGCTGACTAGACCCAAGCACACACTATGTCGTTAACATGTGCCTGATAGGTGTCGTACACTCTTATCATAGGCCAACCACAGACCAGAGAATTTCTTCGTACCTTCCGCAGACAATTATCGATGCACACATATTTCAGCTACGTCTTTAACTTTTAAAGTTAACATTGGTTGGGCACAAGTCATGAGATTGAGCTAAGTCGACAAGTTGAACCAATAAGACCATTAAACAAAACTTGAAAATATAACTTGAAGGATTAAAGGGACTTTGAGCAGAAGAGTTTCTTAGCATGCTCAAGCCTTGACAGAGTGTGTTGTCGAGGCACAATATCAAATAAATTTATAAATCAACCATAATTTGTAGTAAAAAGTAACCGGGTCGAACACAGGGAGGCGGAACTATGGTTATTTAATTTTCTACCCTTGGATGATAAAAATAACAAAATAGTGAGTAGATTTTCATGAATGGAAATTAAAATGCTGAAAATTAAAGTCTTACAAATGAATTCTAAAAGAGGAATTTAAAGCGGGAGTGAAGCAAACTTACTGATACGCTGGTCTGAGGCATGTAAGAAATTTCACATTGCAACATTAATCATAGATTTAAACTAAGCGTAATTAATTTTAGAGTTCTAAGACCGATCAGACTTACCAGAATCCCGTGAGAGCCTCCCCTAAAGAACTGAGATAACAAACGACTAAATCGGTTATCCAACTAATTAACTAACATGCTATTTAATTAGAAGCATTAAGCTCAAGGGACATGTCAAAACGTAATTTTTTAACCCGACAGGCCCTTCGAATTAAACAATTAGGCGCCAATTAGTTCTATAGCCTAATACATGAGAAGTAATTAGAGTTTTATACTCATCTTTACTAATGCAGTTATCAACTAATTTCTACTCAAATTAAGTTAGAGGTTGATCGGTGTACACGCAAGCGCAAGTGATCGAAGTAATAATAAAACGATATTCCTATCGAGTATCGTATCCACAGAGATTAGCTTTAATTCAATTAAGTACCGTAAATACTCTCACATAGCTTTATTTAGAGAAAACAGCTAGAGAAAGATAAACTTGTTGGGATTTATGCCCTTAAGCCTCGTAATTAATGATTTATTTAATAATTAATAATAAATTTGACTATTTTATTTGTAATATAATATTATCCACTATATGAAAAATCCAAGATTATTAGTGTAATCTTGAACAGTATGTGGTTGACATATGGGAAGATCGTGTTCAAGAAATATCCTAAAGGGTCATAGTATATGGGTAAGGTTGGATGTCTTATCCTGGTAACACTATTGATACGACCCACTTTGTAATAGTTACAAATGATTTTATCCAAATCATTCATGTGGAGACATTTGAGTTGGGGTACCTTATACAATGAGTTTGTATAAGACTGGACTACGAAATATTTAATCTCTCTTTATAAGCTCGTTAATTGAGAAGATTAATATTTCATCAAGATGATCATATGCGACTCGATCTTAATCCTGAGTGAGTTATGAACTCATGCCTGTGAGAGCTTGTCCTTTGATTTGCATGGGTGAGAGTGACTTTTGTAGCCGATTCAATATGCCTACCATTTTGGGGACTTGACCAAATAGGGAGCTGGGAACATAATCTCACAAGATGGAATTCACTCATTCCCATATAGGGTAAGTAGATGAGTAGTTCCCTAAAGTGCTGATTTCAGGACTTGAACAATGGGGCCCCACCCTAAAATTGGCCCGAGAGAGACTTAGTTTATGGTTGGATTATTAACAAATTGTTTATTAGAGGATCAGTGGTATTTAAGGTGCAAGATGTAATTATAGGGGTAAAATAGACTTTTGACCCAGCTGTAATTGCAAACAACTCGTGAGGGATTAACTTGCATGTAGTGATTATATCTATGGACACAACTTGTCCTACAGTACATAAGAGTGTAACTCTAGGTCTATAGTGGAGTGACTTATAGTTAATGAATGAAAATTAATTAATTAAAGAGTTTAATTAATTGATTTTGTATAATTGGAGCTTATAATTTGTATGTCCATAAGGTCCCCTTGCTAGCTCATAGTAACACTAAAAGATCAATTTAGTTGAAAGAAAAATTTGAAATGTTCAAATTAATATTTAATTTGAAGTGTTTAAATTAATATTTAATATATTAAATATATTAAATATAAAAGAGGAAAATATATTTATTGTATTTGCTACATTAAATATTAAAATAATTAATGTATATTAGATACATTAAAGAAAACATATTTATAAAATTTAAATAAGATTCAAATAAATAAATATCGTAGGAGATTTGAATGAGATTCAAAGAAGTATAAGATATATTTTAATATATTAGATATTAAAATATAATATTTTAATTATGACAAAGATTTGCTCTTGGTCTCTATAAATAGGACCATTGAGTTTAACAATTAGATATAACACACATCTCCTCAATAGAGAATTAGAAAATTCTCTCTAAACCTCTTCCTCTCCAATCCCTTGGGGATTTTCTTTCAAGAGGCTCCCATAAACTTTGGTCTTGTGTTCGAGTCATAGCTAGGAAGATTTTGTTGAGGAGATAAAGATCCGCTTGAAATATCTTCATATAAGTTTGATTAATCTTATTTTTTTAGTTGAATTTTAAATAAAATTAAAGACGATCCAATTCTTCTGCTGCGGAGTAAAACGTTCATTCCTTCAATTAGTAAAAAAAAAATCTTAAATTTGAGAGTTTATTGCACCTTGGAACACTATAGGTATGACCGCACTACATGAATTAATCATCTGGATTGAAAGCAATCACAAATTCAAGTAAGGATGACTAGGGTGAATGTCAGCAAGTATGTTTTCTTGTGTAATTTTTTTTTTTGTAAAATTATATATGTATTCAACGTTGCCATAACATTCAAGTTTTGAGTTTACCATTTGGTGACATTCACAACTGGGCTTATGGGCTTTGAGTTTTAATTCAAAGGAGCTGGTTTTAATTGATATCTCAAACAATTTACGTCAAGTGATTGATTACTTTGGGCAATGATGAGCTTTTAGTGGAGTTTGCATGTGTGTTGTTGTTCAGGCGTTGAATATTTGGGATTGGTTTTGTTTTTTTTTGGCAAAATAATGTGTTTCCAGTGAGGGCAATCCACTTGTTTTTGAAGGGAATAATCGAATTAAACCCACAGCGGAAGCATATGAATCGTCTTTGATTTATTTAGAATTAAATACAAAATATAAGGGTTAAGCAATAAATACCTTGAAAATAATATTATGGAGAATATTCTGGCGGATCTTTATCACTTCCACAAAGTCTTCCTGGCTATGACTCGAACACAGGATCAAGGCTTGTGGGAGCCTCTTGAAAGAAAATCCCCAAGGGATTGGAGAGGAAGAGGTCTAGAGAGAATTCTCTAATTCTCTCTATTGAGAAGATGTGTGTTGTGAAGAATGCACAATGACTCACCCCTAGGGTCCTATTTATAGTAGTCTAGGGAAAATAATTAAATAATATATTTTAATATCTAATATATTAAAATATATTTATCTAACCAATTTGAATCTTATTCAAACCGTTTTAAATTCTCCTACGACATTTATTTCCTAATTTGAATCCAATTCAAATTTAATAAATATCTTTTATTTAATGTATCTAATATACATTAATTATTTTAATATTTAATGTATCAAATACAATAAATATATTTTTCTCTTTTATATTTAATATATCTAATATATTAAATATTAATTTGAACATTTCAATTTTTTCTTTCAACTAAATTGATCTTTTAGTGTTACTATGAGCTAGCAAAGGGACCTTATGGACCTACAGATTATAAGCTCCAATGATACAAAATTAATTAATTAAACTCTTTAATTAATTAATTTTCATTCATTAACTATAGGTCACTCCACTATAGACCTAGAGTTGCACTCTTATGCACTGTAGGACAAGTTGTGTCCATAGATATAATCATTACATGCAAGTCGATCCTTCACGAGTTGTTCGTAATTACAGCTGGGTCAAAAGTCCGTTTTACCCCTATAATTACATCTTGCACCTTAAGTACCACTGATCCTCTAATGAACAATATGTTTATAATCTAATTATAAACTAAGTCCCTCTCTGGCCAATGAGAGGGTGGAGCTCCATTGTTCAAGTCCCGAAATCAGCACTTAAGGGAACTACTCACTTACCCTATATGGGAAGGAGTGAATTCCATCTTGTGAGATTTTGTTCCCAGCTCCCTATTTAGTCAAGTCCCCAAAATGGTAGGCATATTGAATCGGCTACAAAAGCTACTCTCACCCATGCAAATCAAAGGACAAACTCTCACATGCAGGAGTTCATAACTCACTCAAGATTAAGATCGAGTCGCATATGATCATCCTGATGAAATATTAATCTTCTCAATTAACGGATTTATAAAGAGAGATTAAATATTTCGTGGTCCAGTCTTATACAAACTCATTGTATAAGATACCCTCACTCACATGTCTCCACATGAATGATTTGGATAAAATCATTTGTAACTATTACAAAGTGGGCCGTATCAATAGTGTTACCAGGATAAGGCACCCAACCTTATCCATATACTATGACCCTTTAGGTTATTTATTGAACATGATCCTCTCGTATGTCAGCCACATACTGTTCAAGATTACACTAATAACCTTGGATTTTTCATATAATGGATAATATTATATTACAAATAAAATAATCAAAATTATTATTCATTATTAAATAAATTATTAATTACTAGGCTTTAGGGCATAAATCCCAACAGTTTTGGCCTGGAATCGTTGTGCATGGATAACATTATTGTTTTAATTGGTGGGGGTTCTCAAATTCGCTAGCAGTTGTTTTCGTTCGGTGCATGTATATGCGGCGACTATGAAAGGAAAGATGGACCCTATTTTCAATGGATCGAAAAAGGGAAAATATATTCAAGATCAAGATTTGTCTTGAATTTAAATTGCTTTCAATTTCTTAGGACCTGTCTAATATGCCGGTCAATTTTGCTAGTTTTAATTTAATTATGCATGTTGATGTATATTTTGAATTGTTTGATTGTTCCATAAAGTATGCCATTTAGATTAAAATTCTATCATAGGTTAAGCATGATCATGCATCTTAATTACTTTTGAATATAATTTTATATTTGGAAAATTTGATTAGGATGTTTTCCTAATAGAATTAAGATGCTTTCCTAATAAGTTTATATTGTCCATATCTTTGACTATAATTGTTATATTTGGAAATTGATTGGAAAATTGAATTAGGATATTTGCTTTCTTAATTGAAAAGACATGTTTTCTTAATAGGATTGAGATCTTTCCTAATAAAATTAGGGTTTTCTTAAAACAAAGATATTTCTAATTCATGCTTTAAATAGTTTAAAGTTTGAATTTAATTTATATTTACCTGTTTCTAATAAGATTACAATTTAGGATAATCTTTTAATTTAGTTTTAAAGGGTTTAAAATGGTAGAATTTCAAGATTATCCATGAAGTGAAATTAGTTTTTAATAGGATTAAAAACATTGCTTAAATTAACTTAGGTTCATTAATCTAGTAATTAATAGTTAATTAAAGATTAATGAATTTTGAAATAAAAATTGACTATAAGGGAACTCTGACTATGGAAGGTTCTGTCTAGACTGGAGTATTTAAGCAGGGAACACCTTTAACTAGGAACTTATTTAGGAGTTGAATTAGTCAAATTTTATTTAATTTCACTAAACATGCTCATAATGCCCATAAGTGTTTTTTTTTGAAAGAGTTGAAAAACTTGGTACTTCACATTAAAATCAATCTAGCCAACATAAGGGTTATGAAGGGTAGATTGAAGAACTTAGATAAATGAGATTAGCGTAATTTGTCTAAGTAAGAGAAAATCATATTTCAAATAAGTAAGTGGGAGAAGGATATGTGACAACACATCCTACGGTCTCCATCATTGGTTCACATCATGAGATTCATGTGGGGCCTCGTGGCGTTTTTTGAACCATCCCCTACGAAAGGTATTTGCATGAGTCAATATTAGGGTAAATTCCTTATAAGGATAGGATTGTAGTTTTGTTTCCAATACTTGACCTACCTTACGCCGACACTTGTTGGGATAAAATTACAGGATCTAAAATGATGGGTCACACTTACAAAGGGCTCATTAAGGTTGTTAATGATGTCCTTGACCAAACTAATGGTAACTAAGGCCTCGTTTGATAACGTTCTCGTTTCTCGTTTTTTGTTTCTGTTTCTCGTTTCTATTTCTTAAAAACTAAAAGCAGAAACATCTTATTTTCTGGTAAAAATAAAATTTAGTACATATACTATAATAACATATATAACATGCATTAAAATAAATATAAAACAATTATAAAGAAGTTATAGTATTTTATTAAGGCCCAACACCTAATTATTAATAATAATAATCATAATAATAATAATAATAATAATAATAATAATAATAATAATAATAATAAAAATAAAATTTATCCTTCAAATGTTGTTCAAATTTGATTTGCAATGTAATTTCTCACTTCAATCAATTCACCTTGAATGATTTTAACTTACAAGAGTTAGTTCAATTAGACGAATTTATAAATTATCCAAGGTCAGACAATCGAACATACCCACATTTCTTTAATTTAATAATAAACTTTATTTTTATTTTTCTTTAAAAATGCATTAGCCAATAATACACGCAAGTAAAATCAGAAAAAGAGAGAGAATGTATATATTTTTTTACATTTAATGGTAAACATGAAATACATTATTATTTATTTATTTCATAAAAAAATAAAATCGTACCAAAAGGAAAACTAATAGAGAATTAAATAGAAAATAATAACTATAAACTCGTTAATGTAAAATAAAAGAAAATAAGAAAATAATAGAGAAGAGAAAAACATAAATGAAAAGAAAAAAGTAAAAAGGAAAAAAGAAAAAAAAAGATAATGAACTATTAAAAGAAAAAAGATTATGATGAAAGAGAGAGAACGAATAGAAAGAAATAAATCAAAAAATAAAAATAAAAAAGAAGAAAAAAATAAAAAGATTAAAAAGTATTAAAGAAAAAAATAGAATGGAAGAGAGAGAAAGAAGAGAGAGGGGAGAGATAGGTAAAAAGAGAAATATGAATACATGCATGAAACCTGAAAAAAAAACGGAAACAAAATTTGAGAAACTACTTTTGAAGTTTCTCAAAATCTACCATTTTTTAGAAACGTTTCTAAAAGATTTAGAAACAAGAAACAAGATAGTTTCAAACATGTCTGTTTCTTGAAAAATGAGAAACAGGAAACATGAATGTTATCAAACGAGTCCTAAATATTATAAGAATAAGAGTTATTCTAGTATAATACTTGGTTGAGATTGTCTTAGTTTATTGAAAGAACACTTGACCTACCCTATGACGACACTTGTTCTAACTCATTAAAGTACCATAGCATTAGAAATGATTTAGAGGGTTCATTTTTCAATTTTTTTGATTTCTATGCTAAAATTAAATGGATAATTGTTTGTATTATGTTAAATTATACATATATTTCAATATTATGTCCGTTTCTCTCATATTTTTTAATTTTATTACTGATAAGTCAAAATTGAGAAATTTTATTACTTGAAAAAGTAACGTTAACACCATAATGGCAGTGTAAAATTTTGAATTTGTCTTTATTGAGAAATGTTCTCAATAACCTATTGCTAATGCTATTTGAATTGTTCGTGAAGCACATGATTAATGAATCAAAAGTAAATGAGATAGCTTGTATGTATCTCCTAGTCGACATGTTAGATATCAAGCTTAGAAGATAAAGAAAATGACAACAACATATGAGATGTTGAAGTCAACATAAGCTAAATTTAGAAAATTGTCTAAATGATCTCGAAATTAAGGATTACAAAAATCCAAGAAAAGAAATCAAATGATTGAAGCTATATAAAAGAAAATAGTTCCTAAATTATAATGAGAGAAATTTTTTGAAATACCTCTATGGGAAGAAAAATATAAATGAAAGTAAATTTGATTTACTAGATTTTTGGTGGAGAATACATAATGACACATGGATAGTTGATACAAGATCCATTATCAAGATTTATTTATTCTTATTCCATTTAATATGTAATTCTTGGAAAATACTTAACATGTACAATAGTTTCTACAGGTTGACACCATGAAGTCCATCTCAGTTAGTGTAGTGGGAGGCATTAATATTTCATTAAGCAAAAATTATTCTTAATGCTGAATATGGTGTTTTTAGTAACCATAAGAGAAATTGAATTTCTCAACTTTTTACTAAAATGTTCATATAGTATGAATTACTTTAAAGTATGAAAATTTATATTTTCAAATTTGTTTGAAAATACATTCAGCTGAAAATAAGAACAATTTGTACATGTTAAAATGTTGACATATACTATACTAATATTGAAATATTCAGGATTATAGAATCTAGAATAGAAAGACATTATTTTCTCCTAAAAGATGATACTTGACTTTGGCTGTTAACGTTGATTAACATCAACTTAAATAGAATGGAAAGACTAGTAAGAGGTAGTTCTCTAAAAAGTTAGTTAATTACTTTACCTGTATGTAGATCTTGCCTTTCATGCAAGATAATTATTGGGCCTTTATTAGATAAGGCTACAAGGCCAAAGAATAGTTTAGGCTTACACATTCTGGCCCAAGTGGTCTGGTGAATGTAAAGGCCAAATAAAATTATGAATATTTTATCACTTTAATTGATGATCTTTCAAGGTATAAGTATCTTTACCTAATACAACATAAGTCTAATTTTTTTTTTTGAAAAGTTCAAGAAAATTAAGATTAAAGTTGAAAATTAATTAGGTAAATCTATCAAGATATTATGGTCAGATCATAATAAAAAGCACAAGAATCTTACGTACTAAGATTAACTAATAGAAAATTGGTTTTTATCCCAATTATCTTAATACCAAGTACAATTTTGTGAAATTGTGCTGCAAGAGGAGAAGCATGACTTTGTTAGACATGGTCATATTAGTAATAAGTTACACACCATTACCAAACTCCAGTTAGGAAATGCAATAGAGATTGTATGGTAAACATGATTCCCTCCAAAAGTGTCTACGAGACAATTTTAAGATTATAGAAAACTAGTAAAGCTGGTTTACAACACTTCACCATTTGTGAATGTTAAGCTCACATGCTGAAACAAGCCTATAAAGCTTGTATATGTTCAAAGATAAGCCTAAATGTAGGACACCTCTAAGGAGTACAAAATGGTCTTTTATCTAGTCCTAAAATGAATAAGGTATTTGTATGACAAATATCATTTTTATAAGGAATGTCAAATAAAAGACTATAAACCTTTAATACTGTGAGATAGTGTTAATAAATTGGTTCCAAGTGAAGCGACTAAATAGTTAACAAAAGTTGCTAACAATTTAATTAGATTTGAAAGTCAAATGGATCCTAGTCATGAATTGGATAAGCCTCATCATAGTGGAAGAGTTATGAGATGACTCAACCTTTACAAGGACTTAATTGAAGTCCAAAATTGTCATGTTAGATGACAAAGTTGAAGGCTTATTGCCCGCAAAGTGAGACTAATGGCAAAGGGTTAAACTTAATAGGAGAAAGTAAACTGCGAGTAAACTTTCTCTCTTGTTGCCATTCTAGAGTCTGTAAGCATTATTTAATTCATTGTTGCATATGGGTGATAATTCTCATTCATGAGGATTATTGGGCCTTTAAACTTAGTTATACTTTTGATTTTATTCATATTATTGGATAAAAAGTAGGAAAAGTGTTGAAATTAATTAAATTGTTGTTGGAATAAGTAAGTTAAGAAAAGAGAAGAAAAGAAGAAGAAAAGCCAAAACTTACTTAATACTTTGGTGCATATTTTTGTAGAACGCAACAGAATTGCAATTGCATTGCAATTGTAATTTCAACAGATTTAGAAATGAATGAAAAACGCAAATCAAGGGATTCCGAGAAGGAAAATACCTAAGAAATCAGCTGGATCTTTAGCTGTAATTGCTCATCAACCAAGAAGGAAACCCTAACACAAAGTCCCTATAAATCTTAGAGAAGAAGTGTGAAGAGCAGAGCTCGTTTTTGGGGAAGAAATTCGTTTATGTTTTTTAGGTTTTTCGAAGTCGTCTGTAATATTTATTTTTGCGAGTTGCTACTGTATTCTTCTTCTACATTTCAGTTCCTAAACTCTCCATTAATCTCATCACAACGAAAGTTGATGGTGGTTAAGATCAATTCCTTGTTCAATTAAGATGAGAGCAACAAGTTTTTAGTGTAATCTTATTTCTATTTGAATTCTCCAAGTTTTGTATTTCTGCTTCTGTTAGCTACTGTTCTATAATTCTTGTTTTAGCATTTTATTAAAAATAGAAAATTCTTTGATTTTTGAATCCATAACATTCCTTCAGCAAATTTTCTTTTATACAAGTTTAATTTGTAAGTGTTCTTTAGTTTATCTTCAACTCTTTTTTACACTAATGAAGTCCTTCAATTTATTCTTATTGCTTTTTGTTAGTTTTATTATGAAGAGCTAAATTTCTTTAGGGATTCAAGTTTGTGAATGCCCTAGAGGAAATATGTAAGGCTCAATAGCAAAAACAATCTAGCTAACACTTGAACTCTGTTTGCTTTTGATGAGTTCGATGTTGGGTAAACCTAGTCGGCCAACTAGTGTTGCTTGTCAAGCTTGAACTTAATATCGGAAGGGTTAAGGAAAGGCAGATGTTGCAAAAGCAATGGAGGAAAAGACTTAGACATAAGTCCTAAACATCGACCCTAGACATAGGGTGAGACTCCAAAACCACTAGAGTTGTGCGCGGATATATCTAAGTTAGGTTAGCCATAGAAATATAGGTTTAATCACTTAGCCTCCTAAAGATACTTCATAGAAGGTCGAATAGGAGTTGAATTTAGTTTACATAGTTTCTTGAGTTAGCTACGATTGCAATTGCCTTCTTGTTGCATTCTCTTTCCAAAGGGGCATTAGCATCTTAAATCCCCTTTCCATTTCATTGATTTTGAAAACAGTTTCTTTTAGTCAAATCATATTACAAACCTTTTTATACCCACGGTTACTTTAAGTTACAATTTGTCAATAATTTGGTGCCATTTTAATTCATTTTTATTAAAACCTGTTCCCTTGGGTAGGATACTTTGGAGTACTTTTAGTTTCTTATTACTTCGATCACGTGCACACTGATCAATGGGATATGAAAATGAATGTTTAGAATTCTTTTATGAAAAGAAACCTTGGATAATGCATCTACACAAATCAATAAGAGAGATTTATTTTCAAAGATCAAAAGAATAAAGGTTTGCAAAATAATAAAGGTTCATTTATGAAATGAATTTTACCAATAGATCTTTGAATATAAGGTTTGATAAAAGTATCAAAATCTATGACTTTGGATAAATATTAATGAAGCTTGTATAGACAAGAAAATCATTAATTGCTTAGTGGATTTTTCTCACGTTTTATGTTGACGATATTTTACTCATTATGAATGATATAAGATGTCTATTTAACATAAAAAGTTGATTAAGTAACCAATTCCAAATGAGTGATTTGGAAAGAGTCGGTATATTTTACATGTCCAAAATAGAGATTTTAAAGACAAAATGTTAACTTTGTCTCAAACATCTTATATTGACAAAATCGTTGTCAAATATTTGATATTTATGTCTAAGGAAGAGTATCCTAAGACACCTCAAATGTTGAGAGTATATGATATGTATAAATGAGATTGAACATTTAATATACAATTGGTTAGCATATATCAGTTAAACAAATGGTATGACCATTGAGTAGAAAATTAAAAACTTTTTCAATACAGAGTCTGAATATAGGGCTCTTTCTCATGTTGCGTGCGAACTTATGTGGCTAAAATCGCTGCTCACTGACCTTCATGTTCGGGTCCACACCACTCCTATTACCTGGTGTGACAACATCTCTGCCACTGCCTTTGCCCGGAACCTAGTGTTTCACGCCCGTACCAAACATATTGAACTTGATGCCCATTTCATCCGTGATCAGGTGCTCTCCAACCAGCTCGAGCTTCGGCATGTGCGTTCCCAGGATCAGTTGACCGACACTCTGACAAAACCGTTACCACCTCACCAATTTCTGTCACTTCGGGACAAACTCGGTCTTCAATCTCTCGCGCCTTCGTTTGAGGGGGGATGTTAAGATGTGTTTGGTGGTCTATCTCTGTCATACCTTGTTTACTGTTCTTGTGTACTTTGTTCTTTGTTTGAGTTTTCTTTCTTCTTATTTGTTTCTTTAACTTTGTGTTTAGCTTTACCCAACTGTGGGTCTTGTCCAGTCGAAGAAGCAAGCTCTCTCTTTAAATAGAAGAGCTCATGTTTGTTGTAAATGAGATGAAATAATACAACACCTTTCCAACTCTCGAATATATTTCTCTCTTTTCCTTTCTCTGTGCACTCTGTTCTAGCAAACTTAGTTTCAATCCGCACCTACTGTAATTGACTTGTATATGTGTGTTTTATAGGTTAATAAACACATGGTGTGCATGTTGTTCGTTCAATGTCTTAACCAAAGCCAATCACCGTTGCTCGAGGTGCATACCTGATGGGATGGGTCAATCAACTCTATCTAAGATAATTGCCTAAGATGATAGATTAATTAACTCTATTTGAGACCTGTCCCTAAGTCCAAGGCCGTAGGCCAAACCAAGTTCTATGGGTGGAGCCAACTTATATGGGAAAAGCTCAAATTCGAATCCTTCTTTTGTTTGGCTTAGCCTATTTTGCAGAAGTTGGATCCCTTTGGGCAAATCGGGGTAGTACTAAATTTGCAATCGACCAACTTCAAATGGAGTATCCTACTCCTAGAGTAGGTTTCATGTGTTGGCCTGATAGAATTGAAAATCAAACACATGAACCCTAATTCGGGAGTAGGGGCCCTGATTATGGGTGAAATTAAATTCAATCTCTAGATGAACCACGAAGAAGCCCAGAAAAAGAAAGCCCAAAACGAGACCAAGACTAGGTCAAATGGGAGAAGCCCAATACATATGGCCAAAAGGCCCATGGTTGGGCTTAACCATCTGGGCGAGCATAGTTCAAATGGGTCAGGGCCTTTAAGCTAGGGTCTGTCTACCAAAGACATTCTTACACAAGGTTGAGCCTGTTGGGATTTATGCCATAAAGCCTCGTAATTAATAATTTATTTAATAATTAATAATAATTTTGATTATTATATTTACAATATAATATTATCCATTATATGAAAAATCTAAGGTTATTAGTATAGTCTTGAACAATATGTGGTTGACATATGAGAGGATCATGTTCAAGAAATAACCTAAGGGGTCATAGTATATGGATAAAGTTGGGTGCCTTATCCTGACAACACTATTGATACAGCCCACTTTGTAATAGTTACAAATGATTTGATCCAAATCGTTCATGTGAAGACATGTGAGTGGGGGTATCTTATACAATGAATTTGTATAAGACTGGACCACGAAATATGTAATCTCTCTTTATAAATTCGTTAATTGAGAAGATTAATATTTCATCAGGATAATCATATGCGACTCGATCTTAATCCTGAGTGAGTAATGAACTCATGCCTATGAAGGTTTGTCCTTTGATTTGCATGGGTGAGAGTGACTTTTGTAGCCGATTCAATATGCCTACTATTTTGGCTACTTGACCAAATAGGGAGCTAGGAACATAATCTCACAAGATGGAATTCACTCATTCCCATATAGGATAAGTAGATGAGTAGTTCCCTTAAGTGCTGATTTCAAGACTTGGACAATGGGCCCCACCCTCTCACTGGCCCGAGAGGGACTTAGTTTATAGTTGGATCATAAACAAATTGTTCATTAGAGGATCGATGGTACTTAAGTTGCAAGATGTAATTACAGGGGTAAAACGGACTTTTGACCCAATTGTAATTACGAACAACTCATGAAGGATCGACTTGAATGGACACAACTTGTCATACAGTGCATAAGAGTGCAACTCTAAGTTTATAGTGGAGGGACCCTACAGTTAATGAATGAAAATTGATTAATTAAAGAGTTTAATTAATTAATTTTGTATCATTGGAGCTTATAATCTGTAGGTCCATAATGTCCTCTTGCTAGCTCATAGTAACACTAAAAGATCAATCTAGTTGAAAGAAAAATTTGAAATGTTCAAATTAATATTTAATTTGAAGTGCTCAAATTAAATATTAATTTGAACATTTCAAAATTATAATATTTAATATATTAGATATATTAAATATAAAAGAGGAAAATATATTTATTGTATTTGATACATTACATTTTAAAATAATTAATGTATATTAGATACATTAAATAAAAAATATTTATAAAATTTGAATAAGATTCAAATAAATAAATATCGTAGGAGATTCGAATGAGATTCAAATAAATATAAGATATATTTTAATATATTAGATATTAAAATATAATATTTTAATTATGACAAAGATTTGCCATTGGTCTTTATAAATAGGACCCTTGGGTTGAGCCATTAGAGATAACACACATCTCTTCAATAGAGAATTAGAAAATTATCTCTAGACCTCTTCCTCTCCAATCCCTTGTGGATTTTTTTTTTCAAGAGGCTCCCACAGCTTTGGTCCTGTGTTTGAGTCATAGTTAGGAAGGCTTTGTGGAAGAGATAAAGACCCGCCAGAAATATCTCAATATTTACTCCAAGTAAGTTTGCTTAATCTTATTTTTTTTAGTTTAATTTTAAATAAAATCAAAGACGATTCAATGCTTCCACTGCGGAGTGAAACATTCATTCCTTCAATTGGTATCAGAGCGATTTTTGAATTTTATTTAGAATTAAGGTTTTGTATGGTGAGTATTTTAATTTCATATATGTGATATATGTGATTTGCAAATTGATTGTTTAGGCTATTTGGCATTAGCTTTATTGTTTTGATTAGATCAATTGTAAAAACCAAAAGGGTTAGAATTTGTTATATTTGTTGAAAAGAAAACCCAAAAGGGTTAGGATTTGTTGTAATTGTTGAAAAGATATTTCAATTCAAATGTGTTTGTTGAAGCCAGCTGCTACAATTGAAAATTTAGGATTTCTAAATCCTAAATTTGAAATGGTTCAAACAAGGAGAGATATTGAAGACCAAGATATGTCTTGGATTAAATTATTGTAATTTAAATTGTTTTCAATTTCTTAGAATATGCCAAATATGTCGGTCAATTTTGCTAGTTTTAATTTAATTATGCATGTGATGTATGTTTTAAATTATTTGATTATTGCATAAAGTATATCATTTAGTTTAAAATCCCACCATATGTTAAGCATTATCATGCATGTTAATTAATTTTGAATATAATTGTTATATTTAAAAATTGGATTAGGTTGTTTCCTAATAAAATTAAGATTAATTTTTTAATATAATTGTTATATTGGATTGATTAGGATGTTTCCTAATAGAATTGAGATATTTTCCTAATAAGTTTATATTTTCCATATCTTTGAATATAATTGTTATATTTAGAAAATTAAATTAGGATATTTTCTTTCATAAATGAAATCTATGTTTTCCTAATAGGATTAGGATATTTCCTAATGAGATTAGGATTTCCTTAAAATAAAGATATTTTTAATTCATGCTTTAAATAGTTTAAAATTTGAATTTAATATATCTTTATTTGTTTCTAATAAGATTAGAATTTAGGATAACCTTTTAATTTAGTTTTAAATAGTTTAAAATGGTAGAATTTCAAGATTATCCATAGTTTAAAAATTGAATTTAATTCATCTTTATTCGTTTCCTAATAAGATTAGATTCTTTTAAAATAAGATTAGATATTTTAATTTCAAAATAAGATGAGATATTTTAATTTCCTAATAAGATTAGGTCTTCCATAAATAAAGATAATTTAATTCAAAGATAAAATAGTTTAAGTTTTGAATTTAATTTATTTTTTTTAATAGAATTAGAATAAAATATCCATAATGATCTTTTATTTTTTTTTAAACGGTTTAAAATGATAGAATTTTAAGATTATCCAATAAGTGAATTAGTTTTTTAATAGGACTAAAAACATTGCTTAAATTCATATACGTTCATTAATCTAGTAATTAATAGTTAATTAAAGATTAATGAATTTGAAATAAAAATTGACTATAAAGGAACTATGTCTATGGAAGGTTATGTCTAAACTAGGGTATGTAAGCTGACTGAAAGAGAACACCTCAAACTGGGAACCGACCTGGGAGGTGAATTAGTCAAATTTTATTTAATTTCACTAAGCATGCTCATAATGTGATTACTTTTTTAAATAGTTTTCAAAATACTTAGTGGGAGAAGGACATATGTCAAGATATCCTACGGTATCTATTATTGATTCACAACGTGAGATTCATGCGGGGCCTTGTAGCATCTTTTGGACTGTCCTCCCTACGGAAGGTGTTTGCATGGGTCAATATTAGGGTGAATCTTTTGAGAAAGTATTATAGTAAGTGGGAGAAGGAAATGTATCAATATATCCTACGGTCTCCATCATTAGTTCACAACGTGAGATCCATGTGGGCCTCCCGGCAGCTTTTGGACCGTTCCCCTATGGAAGGTATTTGCATGGGTCAATATCAGGGTGAACTCCTGAGAATGATAGGATTGTAATTTTGTTTCCAATACTTAACCTACCTTACAATGGCGCTTGTTGGGATAAAAGTACGGAATCTAAAATTACGGATAACACTTACAAAGGGCATATTAAGATTGTTAATAATGTTCTTGACCAAACTAATGGTAACTAAATATTATAGGACTAAAAGTGATTCTGGTATAATACTTGGTTGAGATTGTCTCAGTTTAGTGAAGGAACACTTGACCTACCCTACGATAGAACTTGTTCTAACTCACTAAAGTACCATAGCATTAGAAACGATTTATAGGGTTCATTTTTAAATTGTTTGATTTCTATGCTAAAATTGAATGGATAATTGTTTGCATGAT
This sequence comes from Trichosanthes truncata, assembly GCA_033996785.1. Lineage (NCBI taxonomy): Eukaryota > Viridiplantae > Streptophyta > Magnoliopsida > Cucurbitales > Cucurbitaceae > Trichosanthes > Trichosanthes truncata. The sequence continues at coordinate 24,500,549 of JAWPNB010000004.1, read as the reverse complement.
GTTAAATAATATATTTGATATATTTCAATATTATGTCAATTTCTCTCATAATTTTAATTTTGAATACTGATTTGTCAAGTTGAGAAAATTTTATTACTTTGAAAAGTAACGTTAACACTATAAGGGCAATATAAAATTTTGAATTTGTCTTTATTGAGAAATGTTCTTAAAACCTGTTGCCAATGCTAATTGAATTGTTTGAGAACCACATGATTCAAGAATCAAAAGTAAATGAGATAGCTTGTATGTATCTCTTAGTTGACATGTTAGATTTCAAGCTTAGAAGATAAAGAAAATGACAACAACATATGAGATGTTGAAGTCAATAGAAACTAAATTTAGATAATTGTCTAAATGATCTCGAAATTAAGCATTAAAAAAATCCAAGAAAAGAAATCAAATGAATGAAGCTATATAAAAGGAAATAGTTCCTAAATTAGCCAGAACAGTCATAATGAGAAGAATTTTTTGAAATACCACTATAAGAAGAAAAAGATAAATGAAAGTAAAATTGATTTATTAGATTTTTGGTGGAGAATAAATAACGATATCTGGATAGTTGATACGAGATCCACTATCAAGATTTATTTTTTTTATTACATTTAATATGTAATTCTTGAAAAATACTTAACGTGTAGAATAGTTTCTACAGGTTGGCACCAGGAAGCCTATCTCAGTTAATGTTATGGGAGACATTAAGATGTCATTAAGTAAAAATTGTTGCTTAATGCTGAATATGGTGTTTTTAGTAACCATAAGAGAAATTCAATTTCTCGAACTTTTTACTAAAATGTTCATATAGTATGAATTACTTTGAAGTATGAAAGTTTATATTTTCAAATTTGTTTGAAAATACATTCAACTGAAAATAAGAACAATTTGTATATGTTAAAAATGTTGACATATACTATACTACAAAATACTGAGATATTTAGGATTATAGAATCAAGAATAGAAAGACATTGTTTTCTCCTAAAAGATAATACTTGACTTTGGCTGTTAAGGTTGATCAACATCAACTTGAATATAATGAAAAGACTAGTAAGAGGTAATTCTCTAAAAAATTAGTTAATTACTTTATCTATCTGTAGATTTTACCTTTCATGCAAGATAATCATTGGGCCTTTATTAGATAGGGCTAGAACGCTAAAGAATACTTTGGGCTTACACATTCTGACCCAAGTGGTCTGGTGAATGTAAAGGCCAAATAAAGTCATTAATATTTCGTCACTCTAGTTGATGATCATTCAAGGTACAAGTATCTTTACCTAATACAACATAAGTCTAAATTTTTGAAAAGTTCAAGAAAATTAAGTCTAAAGTTAAAAATCGATTAGGTAATTAAATCTATCAAGACATTATGATCAGATCATAATAGAAAGTATAGGAACCTTACGTACGAAAACTAATTGATAGAAAATGGATTTTTATCCCAATTATCTTAATACCAAGTACAATTTTGTGAAATTGTGTTGCAAGAGGAGAAATAGAATCTTGTTAGACATGGTCACATCAGTAATGAGTTACAAACCATTACCAAACTCTGGTTAGGAAATGCAATAGAGATTGCATGGTGAACATGGTTCCCTACAAAAGTGTCTACGAGACAATTTTAAGATTATAGAAGAGTAGTAAAGTTGGTTTACAACACTTCACCATTTGGGAATGTTAAGCTCACGTGCTGAAACAAGCCTAAAAATCTTGTATATGTTCAAAGATAAGCCTAAGTGTAGACCACCCCTAAGGAGTACAAAATGGTCTTTTATGTAGTCCTAAAACAAATAAGGTATTTGTATGACAAATATAATTTTTGTAAGAAATATCAAATAAAAGACTACAAACCTTTAATAAGGTGAGATAGTGTTAATAAATTGGTTCCAAGTGAAGCCACTAAATAGTTAACAAAAGTTGTTAATAATTTAATTACATTTGAAAGTCAAATGGATCCTAGTCATGAATTGGATAAGCATCATAGTAGTGGGAGAGTTATGAGATACTCATACAAGGACTTAATTGAAGCCCAAATTTTCATGTTAGACGACAAAGTTGAAGGCTTGTTTCCCGCAAAATAAGACTAATGGCAAAGGGTAAAACCTAATAGGAGAAAGTAGACTGTGAGTAAATTTTCTCACTTGTTGCCATACTGAAGTCTGTAAGCATTATTTAATTCATTGTTGCATATGTGATATAAAAAATGAATGTTTAGAATTGTTTTATGAAAAGAAGTATTAGATAAAGTTTAGTTGTTATAAGCTCTTTGATGCTTAGGTGAGTTGCACCATGAGTGTGGCCATTCTAAGAACTAAGAAGGAGCTTAGCATAAAGTTAAGGGAGCCTGATTGGTTAAGGAAATGATTGATTCTTAGGGGGAAGGTGCCTTGAAATAGTGTTTGTTTTCTTTGTGAAATGAAAAAAAGCTGGAAACAGTAGCTAGCTTTCCTTTTTTATGAGCTAAAGGAATGCAAAGTGAACTCAATGAAGGAAGAAGACAGTGGTTTAGCTGTGGGGCTATGTAAAGGCTGAGGCTATGTCTTTGGTGTAAAAAAAAAATCTAGGTAAATCCTTAGGATGCTGAGCTTGAATAAGAATTAGAGAAATTAAACTGCTATAACAGTATCTATGCTGTGATCCAAGTGTTGGCAGATTAATTTGATTGTTTGGTAGCTGGATTATGTGTTGAAATTTTCTGAAATGAGGCATTACTCAGGGACGAGTAATGGTCTAAGTTTGGGGGCTTGATAGCTCTTAGAATGAGAGCTATTTATGGGGTTTTAGTGAAGATTTTGTGACTTAAATGCACTATTTTAGGTACTTTTGTACTTAGAAGCCTCTTTAAATTGATGACTTAGTAGTAAATGAGTCTATTCTCATGTGAAAAGCACTTTTGAACTTTTTAATGCTTAATATTACTTAAATGTGCTATTTGTGACTTATGCATGCCAAATGTTGAAGGATCCAGTTTGCTGGAGCATTTTCTGGTAGCAGAGTACAAAACGCACGTGGGAGTTATTTCATTAATTGACGTGGACAAATTATAACACCTGTACTGATTTAAACGAATGAGGTGCTGCCATTAGTCTTAAAGTGTCCACTCAGCCCTGATTTCAAAGAAGAGGAGAGGTATAAAGCCCTAGTTTGCCATTTTTGGAGGAGAGCTTGGAGAGTAGACATTTTGGAGGGGTTGAAAATCGATAGAAGAAGAAGAATCCTCCTTGGGAGGTGATCCACTGCTGGAAAGGAGGGAATCCTGCCATAAAGGAGATGCCCAACACCATTTCTTGTCCATTTCTCCTAGTTTCTACAGTACTTCTTTATTTTTCAGCATTTTGATATTAAAGACAGGATTTATAATGTTATTTCAGACTTTTCTTACTGTTTTATTGCTGTCATTTCTTGTAATTATGAACTAATCACCCCTTGGGTGAGGGATTAGGGGATTTATTGTTGATTCTTGCTGAATGAGATAGTATACTTGCATAATCTTCACTCCTATGCCTTGTGTGCTTCATTTTTAGCTTGGAATTGTCTGGCCAACTTATCTAAGCTGCGTTTTTCTTAAACTTGGGAAAGGGAGAGATGAACTGATTGCATGGCATAACATTAGTTCTGATTAGGAGCATGCTCTAAGGTAATTGGGGACACTAGGGATGGTAACCCACATAATGTTTGCAGTTATGGGCTTAATTTCAGAGGTTAATGGGAGTTAATCACTGATTTCTTGGGAATTCTGGGAATAATCCGCAAAGTAAACTGCATTGAGTGATGAAGCATGATCATTGCTATAGCATTTAGTTTGATGAAGCAAAATCCTACCCCTAATCCTGATCCCTTTTCACAGATTCTGTTTAGTCTCATTTACTTACTGTTTTTCTTGTTGTTACAGCATTTTAGTACCTTTTCACTCTTGTTCCTTAGTTCTTTTAATTTCATTGCACCATTTGATGTTTATTTCTTGTTCCCTAACTAAAATCAACTTAAGCATTGCAAAAATCCACATAACTAACCCTTGAGGAGACGATATAAAAATACTTATCACTTGCTGCATTAGACTGTGTATACTTGCACGTTTAGGAGTGTTTTCATTCTAAAATTGCATACACTCTTTTAAAGCAACATAATGCATCTACACAAATCAATCAGAGATGTTTATTTTCAAAGATCAAAAGCAAAAGGTTTGCGAAATAGTAAAGATTCATTTATGAAATGAATTTTACCATTAGATCTGTGAATATAAGGTTTGATAAAAGTATCAAAACCTATGACTTTGGATAAATATTAATGAAGCTTCTATAGACAAAAAAATCATTAATTGCCTAGTGGATTTTTCTCATGTTTTATGTTGATGATATTTTACTCATTATGAATGATGTAAGATGTCTATCTAACATAAAAATTTGACTAAGTAACCAATTTCAAATGAGTGATTTGGAATGACTTGGTATATTTTACATGTCCAAAATGGAGATTTTAAGGTAAAATGATAACTTTGTCTCAAACATCTTATATTGACAAAATTGTTGTCAAATATTTGATATTTATGTCTAAGGAAGTGTATCCTAAGACAACTCAAATGTTGAGATTATATGATATGCATAAATGAGATTGAACATTTAATATACAATTGGTTAACATATATCAATTAAATGAATGGTATGACCATTGAGTAGAAAATTAAAAACTTTCTCAAATTATCTATGGATGATGAGAAATTTTTGTGTATAGAGTTAAAAATTTGATATTTACAAGATACACTGGTTCTTACAAAGATTTAGGAAATCTATGTAAAGATAAAATTTACCCTAGGTGGTGGAGTATGGTATACAAGTTAAATTGTTTTGCTTGTGAAGTAACAAAAAGACTTGTATGACCTAAATAGTTCCTTGAAGATCTGAAAGGTGTTTCAGATATGATTTAGTTTATCTTCTTTATTATGATAATAGTAGTGCAAAGACTAATATTAAGAAAATTAGAAAACACCAATGTATAGGGAATCATATCGAGAGAGAGAAAGCATCATGGTAGTGACCAAGATGGCTTTTAACGGCAGTCCTTCGAATCTATATAAAGAGACTCTCCAAGCTAAAGTGTTTGAGGGTCACCTAGAATGTCTAGGATTACAAGACATGTCTCATCTTTGCTAGAACAAGTGAGAGAACATGTTGGGTATAAAGTATGCCTTAGGATACATGTCTCGCCGGCTTTAGTGCAAGTGGGAGATTGTTGGGATTTATGCTCTAAAGCCTCGTAATTAATAATTTATTTAATAATTAATAATAAGTTTGATTATTTTATTTGTAATATAATATTATCCATTATATGATAAATCCAAGGTTATTAGTGTAATATTGAACAGTAGGTAGTTGACATACGAGAGGATCATGTTCAAGAAATAACCTAAAGGGTCATAGTATATGGATAAAGTTGGGTGCCTTATCTTAACAATATTATTGATACGACCCACTTTGTAATAGTTACAAATGATTTGATCGAAATCGTTTATTCATGTGGAGACATGTGAGTGGGGGTATCTTATACAATGAGTTTGTATAAGGCTAGACCACGAAACATTTAATCTCTCTTTATAAATCTGCCGATTCAATATGCCTACCTTTTAGGGACTTGATCAAATAGGGAGTTGGAAACATAATCTCACAAAATGTAATTCACTCGTTCCCATATAGGGTAAGTAGATGAGTAGTTTCCTTAAATGCTGATTTTGGGACTTGGCAATGTGGCCCCACTCTCTCACTGACCCGAGAGGGACTTCGTTTATGGTTGGGTCATAAACAAATTGTTCATTAGAAGATCAGTGGTACTTAAGGTGCAATATATAATTACAGGGGTAAAATTGAAATTTGACCCAACTGTAATTGCGAACAACTCGTGAATGATTGACTTGCATGTAATGATTATATCCATGGACACAACTTGTCCTACAGTGCATAAGAGTGCAACTTTAGGTCTATAGTGAAGGGACCCTAGAGTTAATGAATGAAAATTGCTAATTAAAGGGTTTAATTAATTATATTTGTATCATTGGAGCTTATAATCTGTAGGTCCATAAGGTCCCCTTGGTAGCTCATAGTCACTAAAAGATCAATCTAGTTGAAAGAAAAAATTGAAATGTTCAAATCAATATTTAATTTGAAGTTTTCAAATTAATATTTAATATATTAGATATATTAAATATAAAAGAGAAAAATATATTTATTGTATTTGATACATTAAATATTAAAATAATTAATGTATATTAGATACATTAAATAAAAGATATTTATAAAATTTGAATAAGATTCAAATAATTAAATATCATAGGAGATTTTAATGAGATTCAAATAAGTATAAGCTATATTTTAATATGTTAGATATTAAAATATAATATTTTAATTATGACAAAGATTTGCCCTTTGTCTTTATAAATAGGACCATTGGGTTGAGCCATTAGACATAACACAAATCTCCTCAATAGAAAATTAGAGAATTCTATATTGACCTTCTTGTCTCCAGTCCCTTGTGGATTTTTTTTCAAAGAGGCTCCCACAAGCCTTGGTCATGTGTTTGAGTCATAGACAGGAAGACTTTGTGGAGGAGATAAAGACCCGCTAGAAATATCTCTATATTTACTCTAAGTAAGTTTGCATAATCTTATTTTTTTAAGTTTAATTTTAAATAAAATCAAAGACGATCCAATGCTTCCGCTGCGGAGTGAAATGTTCATTCCTTTAGAGCCTACCAAGCCAACCCCTATTGGATTGAGCAAGACAACCTAAATTAGGGGCGGCTCAACCTCAAGTCTCAGAGATTTCGAGGATCGCACCAACAAGGAAAAGACTACCAAAAACCCTTCATAACTCTAATTTTTTCGACGCTTAACACAAATCCTAGTTTGGCTTAGGCATTAAAGTGTGTTTGGAAAGCACTACAATTGTAGCTAAGGTTGAGAGTCAATTGCACTAGAATTTAAAGCATATTTCTCAAAGGGAAATAGTGAAACAAACGTTACAACAATCTATGATTGAGTAGATCCACCATTATGAGAGGTGTCTAGAGCATTAGGAACTTATTTGTCTGCCACAACAACAAGCTCACTAGTGAAATCAATTGTTGATGGGTCCATTAGGACTAGTTTGTGGATGTTAGTTTCCTCTAACCTTTCCTGAGTAGTTGATTCTTGTTGTTGTTCCCTTAGTGTCCTTGATGCTCTTGCCTTAATCTAGGAAAAGTACACTCAATCTCTGAATCAAATTCAAAAAGAGCAAAGCCCTCTTCACATACACTGCCTATAGCTTGCAAGGAAAAATATACCAAGTTTAGACTTGCTTGAGACAGAGAAATGTGGTCGCCATATAACAACAATCTCGCTAAAGCTAAATGCACAAAGATAGCTCGCAACAACGACTCCAACAACTTGATAGGTGTTGTCTACTATGGTGGATACAAATGCAAATGCAACTGTCTAACAACTAATATAATGGAAATACTCCAAGATTCGTCTCCACAAGGATTGTATGTATATGAATTTTTAGTGAAATCTTTATCAAATTACAACCAAAGGTAACCAAGTGAGAAGTTATGGATGATGAGGGTGAAAGTAACATGTTGAGTGTGTTAAAATTGATTTGCAAACAAAGATGTTGATGGGAGATGAAATGAACGTAGGGTTTGAAATAATGATTTTGAAAAGTGATTCAATCCTAGTGCAAGTATACGTTGTCCACAAGTTGTATAAAATGGATAAAGTCCAAGTATCAATTCCACAGAGACTGTTGACAAAGATTCTGAGTTATAAAAATGCTTTTTGATGCAATCTTAAGGTAATGAAGATTAGTAGCAATAGCGAAGATGTTAATGGTAATGTGACTTAGAAACAATAATGAAGACATGAGAATTTAGTTAAGCATCAACCCTAGGAAACATTGCTAAAACATTGCGACCACATAATCACCTTTTTAATTGTGTACTATGAATCGAGTTTAACTCTTATTCAACCTTGATTTCAAGCACCCTTAAGAGGCTATGTAGTTGCTCCTACATGTGTTTGGTCAACTTATCTTGGATAATTAAAAACACAACCCTTTTGATCCTACATGCGTGCCTTATGTCTAAGGTCAACAACGAAATTCTATGTCTAGGCTTTCCTCCTATATCTCTTTTATGACAACCGTTTATTGCCCGACCCTTTTAGTACCGGACTCAACATTGCATGTTAATTTAAGTGGCCAGTTTACACCAACATTTAAGACTTAAAATCAATAAAGAAGAATAGACACAAGTAAGTTGGTGATTATTTGAAGCAATATGTTAGGCTAAGTTAATTCATATGGGTATCCACAAAACTAAATCTCAAATAGAAATTTAGCTAGAAATGGAGGAAATAGATATAAAATGCTTGATAGAATTCATATGTACAAGAATATATGGAAATGAAAATAACAAGTGTTGGAAAAACAATAAACTTCAAACTCCTAGTGCAGAAACTAGGTTACATTCAAGGGAAAATCACTCTAAGAGTCGATCCAAGCCTCTTTCTAGGTGGACTCGATCTATACAAGCTATTTATCTCGAAGGCTAAGGGTTCTAGGGTGTGGAATATGAGTTTCTCCTGAAGGAATTCTCTCCAACACCACTTCGTTCTCGAATTTAAGTCTTTCACTCGAAATCTAAGGTAAATTCTCTTCTCCACGATCTTCCCTTCAAGCTCCACGAATCACTCCTTTATATAGGCCTTTGGAGGGTGAGTAGTTGCCTATTTTCGTGCCTTGGACCTTGACTTTGAACCCTCAGAGTCAAAATAGGGGGTAGGTTGTGGATTTGACTCCAACAAACTTAACCACGAAATTCTTGAATTTGACTGAAATTAGAGCAAATTGCGGTTGCAATTCTGTTTGCCTTAGAAACTATGCGGTCGCATAATGAGTAGTTTTGGCAGTTTCCTACAAAAGAGCAAATTTGGTTAAAAGTTTACCAAAATGACCTTTATACCCCTTAATTGACTCAATTAACACCAAATGACCATTCACATGTGGCTAACTTATTTATGCATGATTTTGAACAATAAAAACATGAAAACACATGCAATTAACACACTTTAATCAAGTAATAAACTAGATTTAGGGCCAAATAAAGGTGATAAACATAGTTCATTACATCCTCAAACTTAACTCATCGCTGGTCCTTAAGCAATACTAAACAAGAAAAACACAAGTCATTTGGAAGAGAACATGCTTATCAAAATAGTTACTTAGAAAGATTCCTTTCAGGAGAGGTTTCATACTCTAGTGTCATTCATAACTCTAAAGCCTCTACTCTCATAAGTTCCTAGTTTCCTTTTTCAAAACAAAGCTCTCCTAATCTGCCCTAACCACCATGCTTAAACTATCTGACCTTTAATCCATGAGTCTAGGGTTGCCCTTGTTAGTCTAGCTAAGCTTTAGACCTTTATTACAAAACTACTTGAGATTTCCCCTCAAACTTGTGTAACTACTAGTCCTTCCCTTTTATTTTCTTTTTCTTCCTTTTTCTTTGAGAGAGCCCTCATTGTCACTCTTATCTTCATTCTAGCTCACTAACACTTTATAGTGAAAGTGTCTAGATGAGCAAGAGTTACCTACTAAGACTTGTACTCACTCCTTTAAGCTAACCTTTCATCAAGTGAAAAATATAGGTGTCATGTCCGCCCTCTTGGTCAACTCAAGAAGGAGAAGTATCTCTCATTTATTCTTTATTCTTTTTTTTTTCTTTTTTGTTTTCCTTTTCTTTTTTTCCCCTTACTAATAAGGCCTAGCAGTAAAAAACATTACAAGATATACATACCCCTCCAAACTTCAGAGAGGCAATGCCCTCATTGACTACTTTGGGACTTTCACAAAGAATGAATTTGTAGTAGGTTTAGGCTTTTGCAAAAACTTCAAGGCTAAACTCTCCTAAACATGTGAGATAGGCTAAACATAAGGAAGTTTAGTTTTGAAAAAGGTTTGCAAAGAAAAAGGAATGACTCAAAACTCATAATTTCAAAATTTAGAAGCTATGACAAGTTGGCACTTTGGAGTAAAGGCAAGCTCTAATGATCAACACCAAGGATTTTTTAGAGAAACAAAAAAAAAAAAAAAACATGCTCAAAATCAACAAGTTCAAGTCATCAAAGTCGAGAGTTAAAAAATTCTAACCTATCAACAAAAATAAAACCTAACGACTTATTCACAAAATAAACTTCAACTGACCTAACTAACAACATACTAACTAAAAGTAACAAGTTTATTCACAAGGAAAAGAATAAAGACAAGCAAGATCCAAAGATAGCCAAGAATAATAGATAAGAAAAAATCATCGACAAGCAAGATAAGTGAGAGTAGGTAAGAAAAATGAGCGAAAGAAGAGATGCAAGAGTAAGAGGCTCCCTCAATCATCTGATGAAAACTCCCCACCCTCGTCATTAGAGCTCTAGAGCATCTTGATCAGAATATTAGGAAATTTTGGAAAAATGGGCAACATGGGCCAATATGAGATAAAGCTCTTTAAGGGCCTCATCTATGGTCTTAAAATAGGCTAGACTCAGTTTAGCTCCCTCATAGTCAAGAAAGTAATAAGAAGTTAGGTACCTAACTCACTACAGGGTAGCACTCCCCCACACTTGCTTTTTACCACAATCAGGGGTACTAGCTTTCACATAACTATTACAGAGACCCTTATCCAGATCACTCGCTCGATGGATGGCCTAACTGATCACGATAGATGCAGCTCTTCTTTCTCCCCGAACACTTAAACCTCATGCAAGAACTTTTCTTTTTCTTTTCAATCATTTATATTTTTTTCAATGCTCAAATTTTTCTTTTTCACAAGCAAAATACCACTTTTTCTTACTCCTAAGCTTAACATTACAACCTTGCAAGTTCACTTACAAACTAAACCTTAAGCCTATTGGAGTGAGAAAAAACTTCTAGAAAATATAAAACTCCTCTAAATGCTCAACTTATCAAAACTAGGCTCAGTGCTCAACATATGAAAAGAATTCAAACAAAAAAATTTTAAATTTACCCGAATCTCAACATGCTTCATATTCCACAATATATATATATGTAAAAACAATCTACCTAGGAGTACAAATCATAGAATTTCTTCATCACAGGAGCATGCAAGATCCTAAAACCAATCAACAGCACACATACTCAACATTCATTAAAATTTCAGAATTTTCAAATTAAGCTAAAAAATAGAAATGATCAAATTCCAACCAATCATCGAACTCTATCTTATCTAAGTGTCAACACCATTCCCCCCACACTTAAACCAAACATTGTCCTCAATGTTTACCCAAAAGCAACTTAAAATGAAAAACGAACAACTAAAAGAATTGAGGGTAACGGTACTTCTTTGAAATGATGAGATCTCCCATAATAAGTACACACGACCTCAAACACTTCTTAGGAGCTGCAAAACATAAAAGAACCATTTATTCCACTAACTACAAAACACAAGCAACTAAAGAAAGCATATAATAAACCCTTGGGTTGCCTCCCAAGAAGCGCTTGTTTAACGTCATTAGCTCGACGTTTTCCATGTGCCTCTTTCAAGGTGGCTCAAAAATAAAGAATTGAACATTCTCCCTCTTTCTTTCATTCTGGAGGTTAGCAACACATTCTCCCATATAATTTCCACTAGCTATATTACTCAAACACAGGGAGAAAGAATTATGATTAACATGAAAGAGAATAAAAAAATCTTGAGCATACATCTCCTAGTGATTCTTATCTAGGACAGGACTCGAACAAGGAGGCACAACAGATTCATGCTCAACCTCCATCTCAGGCAAATCATTCTCAAATAATTTTTCAAATTCATCTTTCTCAAAAGTCAATTTCTTATTAAGCATGATATTATGACAAGTAAAGAAATCACTATTCTCAAGGAAGTCATCTAACACATGCTAAATACTTAACACTTTCTGCACACCCTCACTCAATCTATTGGCATAAAAGATAGATTCACTAACAACACATTCAGTCAACATGCAGTCTGGGTGATCAGACAAAACACCTTATCATCATTTTTCTTTCTAAAAAACAAAAGACTCTCATCCAACAAATCACTTTTCATATTAGAAACGGGATTAATAGTTATATCATCAGAAACAACATTCTTCATATTCTCAAATCAGAAAAAAAAAAAAAAAACAACATGAGATATATCAGAAGAAGTACTACACATCCAACATTTCAAAGTCCCTAGGCCTATTTCTAGTATTATGCTCAGAAGGTCTAATTTTCACTAAGTCAACCCTAAACCTCTTATCTTCAGTACCAAAAGTGTTAATAGGGTTGAAAATATGAAAGTTTACCTTCTCGTCGTCCACTTGCAAGGTTAGCTTACCTGGATGCATGCTTACCTTAGCCATACTTGTGGCTAAAAACGGCCTTCCCAAAATGATCGAGATATCATCATCCTCCTCCATATTCAGGACCACGAAGCCAACAGGAAAAATGAACTTGTTAACTCTAACAAGCAATTCCTCCACTATACCTTTCAGTCTCGCAATCGATTGATCGACTAGCTGGAGGGTAATATCAGTAGGCTAAATTTCATGCTGTCCAAGTTTTCTAAACAAAGAATAAGACATAAGTTTAATACTGACACCTAAGTCACATAATGCCCTATCTATAGTCAAATTACCAATTTCACAAGGAATAGTAATACTCCCTGGATCTTTTTGTTTCGGGGGCATCTTCTACTTTAGACTCTTCGTGCTTGTCTCAGATAGACTGAGCACTGTATTCACCTTAAATATTCTCTTCTTTGAGAGCATCTCCTTCATGAATCTTCCATAATTAGGCATCTTCTCCAGAGCATCTGCAAGAAGGATGTTAATATGCAATTTCTTAAACATATCAAGAAAATCAGTAAACTGGGCATTTAACATAACATCTTTATATCTATGAGGGTAAGACAACTCCCTGTAGTCAAATGTCGGGCACTCTCCCCCCTCCTAGGAGGACTAATGTGTGCGCCCCTTTCTACTAGCCTACACCTTGAAACCTACTGTTATTCTCTTCTCAAAGGCTCTTGGAATGCCTTATTTTCTTTCTTCTCTTCTTGTTTCTATGATTCCTGGGGGTTAGTATCAAAAGCAATAATATAGGGAAAAGAAAGAGAAGGAAGTTTACTTGACATGATTTTTTTACCACAACCTCTTCTCTTGCAATCTCGTCCCTCTCAATCTCCACTTTCTTTTCAGGGCCACATACCTGAGTGCCACTCCTCAGTGTAATCACTTTACACTGTTCCCTTGGGTTTGCCTCAGTGTAGCTTGGGAATTTTTCCTTATGAAGTGTGTTCACTATGTTAGGAATTTGACCAATGTACACCTCTATATTTTTCAACGTTGTGTCGTGACCACTCCCGTTGTGGCTAAGGTTGAGATTGAGTTCTGTAACTGCTGGTTAACTCCCCTCTGCTCTTTTATGAACGTTCCCATCATCTCCTCCAAGCTTGATTTCTTCTCTTGGTTTGATGTTCCTGCAAACCCAGATGGCTGCAAAACATTCTTTGGTTAGCGTAAGAGAAGTTTTCTTGATTACGCAAACCTGGGTGGTAGAAGTTGGGAAGATTCTGGTTTTGATAGCCTTGATAGCCATATCCTATATCCTGCACGTACGGACACTGCTCGATAGATTGTCCACATTCTTCGAGTTCAATGTTGAAAGTGAGGCGATCTACTGATTGGCTCCTGCAGTTGAAAATTTATTCAAAGCATTAGTTAAGAACACCATTTTTTCCTTAAGAGCACTCACCTCATTTATCTTGTAGATGCCCGCAGTAGATCTTGAAGATGACGAACGATTTGATAATCATTGATAACTCGTCGCGGCCATTTCTTTTAGAAGCGCATGTGCCTCATCCACTGTCTCTGCTAGGAAGCTCCCTCTTGCACTCGTATCAAGAATGGTCTTAGTACTCGAAGTCAATCGATTATAAAATAACTATACCTGTAACCAGTCTGGATAGCCGTGTTGAGGACACTTCCTCAACATCTCCTTGTATCTTTTCTAGCTTTAATACAATTGCTCCCCATTGAGCTGGCAGAATGTACCAATCTCCATCCTCAGCTTCGTTGTCTTTGCTGGGGGAAAGAGTTTCATCAGGAAGGCCTGGGCCAACTCGTCCCATGAAGATATGCTTGATACCACACAAAAGTGTGCTATTTCTAGGCTTATGTTCTTGCTAGTTTGTGGCTTTAAAGTGCGCTTTCATCTACTATTGTTGTTTATTTTGTAGGATTCAAGCAAATAGAGTAAAATTGGGCAAATAGAGAAGATATTAGAGAAAGTAGAGCTTCAAGGCATGATTTGGAGCCTTGGAATTGAAGAGAAAACAAGTTAAAGCTTCAAGACCTAAGAGGATAGCGTTGAGACGTTGTCCATTGAGTCTCAACGCTATACATGCAGTCATCCAATCTCCAATTCTCGTAGAAGTGGCGTTGAGATGCCACTTTTGGGTGTCTCAACGCCCAAAACACGAGTGCCAGGCTCTTTCCATCCGTAGCGTTGAGACGCTACGTGTAGCGTCTCAACGCGACCCTGATTTTCCTTCTTTATTGTGCAAATTACATCACAGTGTCTCGACGCTGTCCCCGATGGTTATAAATATAACCTTTTAGGCTGTGGATTGGAGAAGGCCATTTATAGAGGAACCAGTCCGAAGTCGATTTCAACCTCATAGTTGGGATTAAGGGAGTACTTTTGAGAGCCAAGGAAGACATTCAAGGCTGAGATCATGGCATTTCACAACGGGAACGAGTGTGGCACGCGTCAGAGAGTTTTTCCCTTATTTCCTATTTATTTCGTAGTTTTTGTTTCTAGATTTCTGTATGAGTTTAGAGCTATAATTGTGGATTTGAAAGATTGAACTCATGTGTTTAAACTTGATTGTGATAGATAGTTAGTTTTATTTAGAGATTTATATATTTCAACTTTCATTTATGTATTCTCATTGTCTTAATTAATTCTTTGGCAAGAGTTAATTGTGTATGATTTAAGTTATATCTTGGAAGAGTAGAACTTGAATCTAGATTGGTGTGCATAACTATTAGTAAGCTTGAGCATGAGAATGAATTGTTTGCTAATAGAAGCTGTTAAGGATATTTGCATAATACCATGTTCAATTATAAAATTTAGACTGTAAAGTTGATTTAATAATTGAGCATGAATTTTAGTTGGGCTTGAGAGAGTCAACTGAATATATGTGTTATTTCTTGGCTTATAAGAGTTGAATATAGAAATAATCTCTTTAAAAAGGGTTCCCTCTAAGTGTCTCCAACTTAGTAAATACATAACTTAGTTTATTTTTATCTACCTCTTAAGTTTGGGTTCTCTAGATATATTTAATTAAATCTAAGAAATCCAATCCCTGAGATCAATCCTGATTGCTATTATTGCAATTGTAGAGGTCTGGTAACTAATTATATTTGATAGAGCCTTTGACAAGCTTGTTATCAATGCTACCTGGCTTTAGGGAATCAAGCTAGTCCTTCACTTTGTCCTGTAATGAGAAAGGAAATAATCTTAGTATAATGGCATCATGAGACACACCATTCAACTTTACTGTGCCACAGATCTCGAGAAAAGATTTGAGATGTGAATGTGGGTCCTCCAATGGATGCCCATTAAACGAGTTGTCCCACGCCATTTGTATCAACCCCATCTTCAGCTTAAAGTTGTAAGCCTGAATGGGCGCATGCACTATTCCAAAATGGTCTGTTGTGAATACGGGCTGAAATAGTCATGGATCGACTTCCTTTCCTCCTCATTACGTTGTTGACCATAGTGACTCAAGTTTCTTTCCTTAGCCTCCTGCAAGTTCTTTCAATTTCCAAATCTAAAGGAAAAAGGTTAGCCCCCTTATCACTATGCATAAAACAACGACCTCCTTAGAAAAATCAAAACCAAACAAAAACAAAAGAAAAAAGCAACAAAACAACAAAACTCAGAAAAAACAATCAAACGAGAAAATACAAACAAATATATACAAGGAAAAAAACAAACAAGTATATACAAACAAAACCCCTAATGTAATTTTTCCTATTTTCTTCTTAATATTAATGAAGTAAAGAAAAAAAAAACTTTGTTGCTTTTTCCCGGCAACGGCGCCAAACACTTGTTCTTTGTCACACAAGCGCACATGATCAAGTAATATAAAACAGTAAGTAAATATCGAGTATCGAATCCCAGGGAAAGCAATGGAAGCTTTTTCTTTCTTTAATTAATTATTAGAAATACTCGTAATTAGAATTATTTAGGGAAAGAACTAAAAAAAGCGATGCTTGGAAGATAAAACTAAACTAAGAAAGCAACTAAAACGAGGAGATACCAAATTAAGGGGATGATAGGGGATTGAGCATGAATTGGAGCACGATTAAGGTAATTGGACCCGATATTTAATTAACCTCATTAATTGCATAAACCTAGAGCTAACAGGTTGAAATGTCCTTTCGGTCTCATTCAAACACACTAATTAATTTCTTGCCTAAGTGTCTTTAGCACTAATTGATTAATTAATTGAGATTAAGTTCGCTCATAATTAGTCTCACCCGTCAATTGTTAATCCCATGTCACCTAGGCAATTTTTGGACATTAATTGAATTCTTTCTATCCTAAATTCTCTCCGTCGAGCTCAATCTATGACTATGTTCAGCTAATCAAAGGCCAAATAATTAGAAGCAGTAAGTACAATTTAATTAAATGCAATGTAGCAAGTAATTAAATGTCTCCAACCACAATTAGTCCATAATTATACTCCTAATTGTGCTCTTGACCCCTAAACAACTAAATTCAACCCATAATTGTCATCAAACAGCACAGTACACACATCCTACAAGCCTAAGATACATGAAACATAGAGAAGAAAACGGGGAAGCACACTGTCATTGTTGAATTCTTGACTCCCGCCTCAAATTCCTCAATCTCGAGCCTCGAACCCTCTTCTGAACACTGCGTCTCAGGGTCCACAGGTCCAAAGGAGGTAAGTTATCGAAATTATGGCCAACCCTAAATTGGTCTCCCCTTTTCAAAATGGAAAATGGTGATTTTATACTATGTATCGATGCAACGTTGAGATGCTAGGGGTAGTGTCTCATCTCGACGTTGTCCAAACGACATCGTTTCTAACTGCGCGCACGCCTCCAGTGTTGAGATGTTGAAGGCAGCGTCTCAACGCTTTGGACGAAATGCCTCTTCTCCACGCATTTTGAGTGTAACATCTCAACGCTCACCTTCGGGTTTAAGTGATAAAATACAGCGTCTCAATGTTATTTTGGGCGTTGAGACGCCATCCTCTCAGCCAGTTGCTGTTGTGAAACTTCGCTTCTTTATACTTAGCTCCATTTTGAGTACTTTTAGGCTCCACATCAAACCCAATACTTCAAATTTGCAATCTTTGGTTTGAATTGCTAGGTTACTTGAAATATAGAGAATATCCCCATAAAAGCTCATGATTACAATCAAAACTAGCAATTAAATGGGCCTAAATATAGAACTAAATTGGTGTTATCACTAGCTACTGTCGAAAATAGGGTAGATAACTCCTGCATCTAGCTACTTGATTATTTATTTTCTAACCCTTTCTTGCATCACAAGGTTTAATCTTCTTTGATTCTCTATTGAATTCCTCGCTCCTTCTTCAAGATTTACCTTATGCATACAGAAGGATGGGCCGATTCCCTGTATATCTATAAAGGTCCAATTGATGGCCTTTTTATTGTTGGCTCAACCTGCATCAAAGATAATTCGTATTCGTCAGAAAGATTGGTTGAAATAATAACTGGTAAAGTTTGATTATCTAAGAAAAATGTATTTAAGGTGGGAAGGTAAAGGCTTGAGCTCCAAGCTGGGAGGCTCAATAAGAGATGGCTTAAGGGGCTCAGATCTCTCTTCCTTTAGCTCTAAAATTTCTTCTTTTGAGGGCACATCTTTGCATTCAGCTCTTAGGTCACTCATTTCTAAGACTTCTTCTTCATCAACTTCTTATTAAAGATAACTTATATCCATAATATCCTGCAAATCACAAAAAGAAAAATCATTAAATAAATCCAAAAATGAACACTCTTCCATATCCCCTGGATATTTTAAGGCACTCATCACATTGAAGGTGATCTTCTGTTCGTTCACTCTCATTGTAAGTTCTCCTTTCTATACATCTATCAGAGTTCGTCTTATTGCTAAGCAAAGTCGTCCTAAGATAATTGGGCATTCTCTGTCGACTTCACAATCCAAAATAATGAAATCCGCTGGGAAAACGAACTTATCAACCTTCACAAACATCCTCAATGTTCCTAATTGGATGGGTTAGAAAGCGTTCTGCTAGTTGAAGGGTGATAGTGGTTGTTCTCGCTTCACTGATTTCTAGTTTTTTGAACACTAAAAGCGGCATGAGGTTAACACTTGCGCCTTGATCACATAATACCTTTCTTACATCCCTACCTCCAATGGAACATGGAATCGTGAAGCTCCCAGCGTCCTTAAGCTTTAGGGGTACTTTACTTCTTACTAGTGCACTGCAGCATTCTGTTAGTGCAACTAGTTCGTACTCTCCCAATCTTCTTTTATTTGATAGGATGTCCTTTAAGAACTTTACGTAGTTCGACATCTGTTCAAGTGCTTTCACCAATGGAATGTTGATGTGAAGTTGCTTCAAAATATTTAGAAACTTTCTAAATTGTGCATCTTGACTTGCTTGCTTGAATCTCTGAGGGTATGGTGGTGGTGGTCTGTAATTCTGGTAAAGTTTAGTTGACTCTTGAGATTTTTTGGGTTTGCTCTACTTCTTTTATACTGAGTCATCTTCACTTGACTTGTTCTCCATAGATTTGCCTCCTTAGGGTCTTCTTCATTTAACTTCTCGTTCTCCTTTTCTATTTCTGTTTCCTTGGAATCCTTCATAACTTCTAAAGATGAATTCTTTTGAAGCTCAACGAGAAGTGTTGGTCCTTCATATTCCAATCCGCTCTTGAGAGTTACTGCCTTGCAGTGTTCTTTTTCTTTGCGCTGAGGTGTTTTTGTGTTGCTAGGCAATGCTCCTTGAGGTCTATTTTTGAGTTCATTCCTTTGTTACCCTACTTTAATCTCTAGGTTCCGCATTGCTGCATCGTTTCGAGCCATGTATTCTTTTATCAAGCTCTTTATACTCGAAGTTTGTGAAACCTGTGGTTCAAATTGCTGATAGTTCTTTTGCTACGCATGATGTTGCTAAGGTAAAACTGACGAAAATCCTTACTTCCCATACTTACTTGAAGTATTGTTACTCTTACTTGCTTATCCTTTCCAAGAGAAATGGAGGTGCTGTCTAATAACACTAATTTAGTGTTATAATTATGTCAATTATTTAGCTAGTTTTGTGGTGATTTTGTGAGCTTTGATGTGTATTTGTCGTGTATTTCAGGAAACCAAGCATTGGGAGCAAATTGATGAAATTGGAGTGTTTACAATGGATTTAGCGCTTAATAGGTGTACAAATGAGGCTATGGAGTGAAAGAAGAGCTGCATTGGCGTTTGGAGGATGGCGTTAAGACGCCATATTCTAAAGGGTAAAGTTGAAAGGCCAGCATTGAGACGCTATCCTATGGTGTCTCAATGCTGGAAACATGTGAGGATTTAGCTGTCCGTCTGAAGCTTTGAGACGCTGCCCTCAGTGTCTCGATGTTGAGGATGCTCGTGCTCAAGTGAAACAGTGTGTCACGATGGCGTCGCGATGCTACTATCAGCGTCTCGATGCTATCGCGACACCAAGTTTATATTCTTTGTTTCGAAATCGAATTGAGGGAAACTAATTTTAGGGTGTTGAGCCTTTTTTCGATTCCATACCACTTTGGGGCCTGTGGAGCACAAATTAGAGTGTTCGAAATGGTTTTCAAGGCTTCGGAGCGTGGGATTCGAGGCGAGAATCGAGAATTTTGGAGACGACGATCTTCTTTACTGTTTTCTTACCTCTTTCATGTTCAATAGGGCTGTAAGAATGGGAATTATATACTGTTTAATGAATATTATGGGCTGATTGTATTAGTTTAGGGGTTATAGCACTTTTAGAATTATTATTATGCATTAATTTGTTACTATTGTCATTAATTACTCTCTATTGAACTTATTTGGATGAATTACTCTTAATGCCTCTAATTAATTGGCTACTAATTAGTCGATTATAGTCTTAAATTGAGCTTGAAAGAGAGAATTTAGGATAGAAAGAATTCTTCTAATGCCTATAATTTTCCTATGTGACATAGGAATAACAAATGATGGGTGAGGTTAATGATGAGTGGGCTTAAACCAATTAATTAGCTAATTAACGCTAAGGACACTTAGGTTAATAGTTAATTAGGTGTGATTGAATGAGACTAACAGGAGATTTCAACCGTTTTAGCTCTTGGCCTATGAATTCGTGAGAGTTAATTAATTGGCATTATCAATTAAGCATGATTGCATTATAAAGTGTGCTCAATCCCCTAAATGTCCCTAATTTTGTTGTCTCCACCATTTGTTTTGTTGTTTTTGAGTTTTATTTAATTTTAAGCATCTTTTATTATTTCTTCCCTAAATAAATCTACTCGCTAGTATTTCTAATAATTATTCAATTCAAAAGGAATTTACACATTTACTATTTCTTCCCTATGGATTCGATACTTGGTACTCTCATACTATTTTATACTACTTGATCACGTGCAGTTGCATTATGTCGAACAAGTTTTTGGTGCCGTTTCTGGGGAGTGGCAACTTTTGAATCGAGTAATATTGTAAAGAAAGTGAAAAGAATTAGTTTAAGGGCTTTATTTATTTTTGTAGATATTCTTGGTTGTGTTATTTCCTTGTTTTTGTTGATTTTATTTGGTTTTGTTGGTTTTATTGTTGAGTAGGCCACTATTGCATGCGTAGTGATAAGGGGGCTAACCTTATTCCTTTAGATTTGAAAATTGATAGAACGTGCAGGAGAATTAAGAATGAGAAGCAACCCCGAGTCACTACTACAGAACAACACAATGAGGAGGAGCTTAAGCCTATTTGCGACTATTTTCAGCTAGTATTCCCGACGGCCCATTTAGGCGAATAATTTCAAGTTAAAGACATGGTTGATACAAATAGTGTTGGCTACCTCTTTCAAGGGGCATCCGTTGGAGGATCTACATTCACATCTTAGATCCTTTCTAGAGATCTACGGAACGGTAAAGTTGAATGGGGTGTCTCCTGATGCTTATTAGACTATTGATTTTTCCCTTTTCATTGCAGGAAAAAGTGAAAGACTGGCTTGAATCCCTAAAGTCGGGTAGCATATCTTCATGGAATGAGCTCGAAGTTTTTTCCTGCAGCAAAGATGACAAAGCTGAGAATGGAGATTGGTACATTCTGCTAGCTCGATGATGAACAATTGTATGAAAGCTGGGAACGTTACAAGGAGATGCTATGAAAATGTCCTCAGCATAGATATCCAGATTGGCTTCAGGTACAACTTTTCTATAATGGTTTATCCTAAAGTACTAAGACAATCTTGGATACCAGTGTAGGTGGGAGTTTTTTAGCAAAGACAGTGGAAGAGGCACATGCTCTACTGGAGGAAATGGTCATAAGAGTTATAATGGCCATCAAACTGTTTGTCTTCTTCGAAATTCGTTGTGGGGATCTACGAGATAGATGAGGTGAATGTGCTTAAGGCACAAATGGCTTCCTTAACTAACACTTTGAATAAATTGTCAACTGTTGGAGCCACCTAGTTGATCGTCTCACTTTCAGCGTTGAATTCGAAGAGCGTGGAGGAACGGTCTATCGAGCAATGCTAATATGTGTAGAATAGAGGCTTTGACTACCAAGGAAATCAGAATCTACCCAATTTTTTCCATCCAAGTTTGCGTAATCATGAAAATTTTTCTTCCGCTAACCAGAAGAATGTTTTACAACCACCTGGATTTGCACACTCCTTATGGGTTTGATACTCGGTAGTCTCATACTGTTTTATACTGCCTGATCATGTGCACTTGCATGATGTCAAACACTGCCTCGAATTAGAGTGTCCATGGGGCAGGGCAGGGCTAGAGAATGGCTTCCCCGTCCCTGGCCTTGCCCTCATTTCAATTCTCGTCCCCGCGAAATTCTCCATTTAATTTCGTGGGAAATGGGGTGGGGGTTCCTGAAGGGAATAATCAAATTAAACCCACAGCGGAAGCATATGAGTCCTCTTTGATTTATTTAGAATTAAACTAAAATACAAAGGTTAAGCAATAAATATCTTGAAAATAATATTATGGAGAATATTCTGGTGGATCTTTATCTTTTCCACAAAGTCTTCCTAGCTATGACTCGGACACAGAACCAAGGCTTGTGTGAGCTTCTTGAAAGAAAATCCCCAAGGGATTGAAGAGGAAAAGGTCTAGAGAGAATTCTCTAATTCTCTCTATTGAGGAGATGTGTGTTGTGAAGAATGCACAATGGCTCACCCCTAGGGTCCTATTTATAGCGGTCTAGGGAAAATAATTAAATAATATATTTTAATATCTAATATATTAAAATGTATTTATCTAACCAATTTGAATATTATTCAAACCGTTTAAAATTCTCCTACGACATTTATTATCTAATTTGAATCCAATTCAAATTTAATAAATATCTTTTATTTAATGTATCTAATATACATTAATTATTTTAATATTTAATGTATCAAATACAATAAATATATTTTCCTCTTTAATATATCTGATATATTAAATATTAATTTGAACACTTCAAATTAAATATTAATTTGAACATTTCAAATTTTTCTTTCAACTAAATTGATCTTTTAGTGTTACTATGAGCTAGCAAGGGGACCTTATGGACCTACAGATTATAAGCTCTAATGATACAAAATTAATTAATTAAACTCTTTAATTAATTAATTTTCATTCATTAACTATAGGCTATAGACTTAGAGTTGCACTCTTATGCACTGTAGAACAAGTTGTGTCCATAAATATAATCATTACATGCAAGTCGATCTTTCACGAGTTGTTCGTAATTACAGCTAGGTCAAAAGTCCATTTTACCCCTATAATTACAGCTTGCACCTTAAGTACCACTGATTCTCTAATGAACAATATGTTTATAATCTAATTATAAACTAAGTCCCTATCGGGCCAATGAGAGGGTGGGGCCCCATTGTTCAAGTCCCGAAATCAGCACTTAAGAGAACTACTCATCTACTTACCCTATATGGGAAGGAGTGAATTCCATCTTGTGAGATTATGTTCCCAGCTCCCTATTTGGTCAAGTCCCCAAAATAGTAGGCATATTGAATCGGCTACAAAAGCCACTCTCACCCATACAAATCAAAGGACAAGCCCTCACAGGCAGGAGTTCATAACTCGCTCAAGATTAAGATCGAGTCGCATATGATCATCCTAATGAAATATTAATCTTCTCAATTAACGGATTTATAAAGAGAGATTAAATATTTCATGGTCCAATCTTATACAAACTCATTGTATAAGATACCCCCACTCACATGTCTCCACATGAATGATTTGTATCAAATCATTTGTAACTATTACAAAGTGGGCCTATCAATAGTGTTACCAGGATAAGGCACCCAACCTTATCCATATACTATGACCCTTTAGGTTATTTATTGAACATGATCCTCTCGTATGTCAACCACATACTGTTCAAGATTACATTAATAACCTTGGATTTTTCATATAATAGATAATATTATATTACAAATAAAATAATCAAAATTATTATTCATTATTAAATAAATTATTAATTACGAGGCTTTAGGGCATAAATCCCAACAATTCTTTATGGGGAATTTGAGGGGATTGATAACTCTTTATAGAAGAGTTATTTTTACTTGAATTCTCTTGCTAAACCTTACTTGTTTGAGGTAGTTAGGTAGCTTTTTGGTTACTTAAGTCCCTAATTTAGTGCTTTATTGCTTATTTGGCTAAGTATTGAGAAAACTTTGATTAATGTTTGGATTCTTGCAATTTATGAGCTGATTTGTTGCAATTTGTGTTTTAGGTAAGAGCAGAATTAATGAATAGAGAAATGAGTACAGTGAAGCTTTATGAGCTGAAATGCTGTAGCAATCTATCTCAGTACAACTCCAAATCTCACACGTGCAAGGATTCTCATTAATTGAGCTGTCCAATTTTAGCCCAGCTGGAAAAACGTGGACCAATAGAATGCTGCCATATTTTATTCCCTGTCTATTCAGCCCTGATTTTGATGAAAAGGATGAGGTATTTTAAGCTTGGCTGATGGGAATTAAAGAGGGAGGCTGGAAAAGGAAGTTGGTACGAAAAGGGGAAAATAGGAGCTGAGAAGAGGCTGTCTACTTTGGGGAAAGAAGCTGAGGAAGAAGGAAGAGTCCTTTAGAAGCTTCACCTGAGAAATTCTTTTCTCTTCTTATTGTCTTCTTCCTTTTATTGCTTTTCCATTTTCTTCTTGGTTGCTGTAATGGAGTTTCCAGTAGCTTTTAGGCGTTTTATTTATGTTATTATGAAATAACTAGCTTAAGGCAAGGATTAGGGAACTCTTATATTGTAGAGAGGTTCAATCTATGTGGTTTTATGCTGTTGAACACTGATTTGAAGTGTTTTCAATGTTTATGATGAATTACGTCTGGCCAACCTTTTTCATCTACTGTTTTCTTGACTTTTGGGAAGAAGAATAAGAAACTGATTGCTTCAATTCTCACTAAGACTGATTACAAGTTGAGCTCGCAGTGAAATGGGTAGGTTAGGGATAATCACCCACTTAGTGCACACAAGTAATGAACTTATTTTGAGTAGTTTAAACGGGAATTTAGCTACAATTTAAGGAAATCTGGGAAGATTCCGTGTTGGAATGCTGTGTGGTGCGATTTAGCATAAGTTTTGCTACAACATTGAATCCTCAAAACAGTATAAGAAACCCCTAATCCAAGCCTGCTTTTAACTCTAAGTAATTTCACCTGCTATTACTTGTTTTAGCTCTTTTGCGTGTTATTTTAAGCTTGTTATTGGTTAAGTTAGGCTTGTTTGATTTCTTTAAAAATCCCTTGAATGTTGTTTTTATTTGGTTACCCTTTTTATCACTAAAAGTGAGCTCAAGCTTAGTAAAATTCATGGACTAATCCCTGAGGAGAACGATATAAATATACTTATCACTTGCTGCATTAGACTGTGTATACTTGCACATTTAGGGTGTTTCAATTCTAAAATTGCATACACTCTGCTAGGTAACAGGGATCGGGTTCGCTAGGAATAATTCCCCGTTTATGATTTTTCATTTTTTTTAAATTTGGTTAAATAAAAAATATTTTTTTTTGAAAATTTCTATTTAAATTGTTAATTCCTAATAAGAGATTCCCATTTAAGAGATTTTTTTAAAAATTCCTTAGAAAAGAAAAATAATATTTAATAAAAGTTTGGATTTATGGTTTATTATATATATATATATATATATATATATATATATATATATATATATATATATACAAATATATATATTAAAAAAAAAAAGAAAATCTTGATGAGGACAGGGTCGGGGACAAAGACGGGGAATGTATTCTCCGTCCCCGTTTAGCTAACATAGAAAAATTCTTCCCTAGTCCCTCCCGCATTCCCCACTAAACGGGGATTCTTGCCCCGTTAGAGGTAGGTCCCCGTGAGGAAAATGGACATCTCTACCTCCAACCAAGGTTGTAGGTGTTGGAATAAGGGTTCCATCGGTTCTGATTCCCTTGTTGACCTACATAACAAATGGATGCCAGATTAAATGGACAATAATCAAACAAATGATTTTCATTACAATAAGAACACGAAGGAGATGAAATCTGATTAACAGGGGCAATCACTGCTTGATTCCCATAGTTAGGTTATTCAACATGTTATGCATAGATGAAATCTGTGCATTTAGTGATGTGATTGCATCCACTTCTAGCATTCTAGCAACATTCATCGTGGAAGTAGTGGTGATTGCATCTTCCTCTCCTTAATGCAAATTATTTGTAGCGATAGTATCCAAGATCTCATTGGCTTCATTTACGGATTTCTTTAGCAAGGATCCATTTGATTGACCAATGCCTTTGATGCTTGGTTCAAACCATTGTCGAAGTGCTCAATCACTATGCATGCTGGAAGACCATGGTGTGGACATTTCCGAACTAACTTGTTGACTCTCTCCCAAGCTTCATTTACCGACTCATTGAATGCTTGCTTGAAGGTTATGATTTCTCCCCTAAGCTTAGCATTCTTGTTTGGAGGAAAGTACTTCTCGAGAAACTTCTCTACCATATCTAGCCATGATGTAATTGAGTTAGGAAGAAATGCATTCAACCATCTTCTGCATTTCCCAGTAAAGAAAAAAGAAATAATTTTAGTCTCAATGTCTCCTCAGATACTCCATTTGTTTTAAACGAACTACAAATTCTCATAAACTGCTTAATATGCTTATATGGATCTTCGCTTGGAAGTCTAAAAAATTTCCCCATCGTGTAGAGCATTTGGTGAAGGAATGTACGTTTCACTTCGTAGCGGAAGCATTAGATCGTCTTTGATTTTATTTAAAATTAAACTAAAAAATAAGATTAAGCAAACTTACTTAGAGTAAATATTTCCATATTTACTCTAAATATGGAAATATTTTTGGCGGGTCTTTATCTCCTCCATAAAGCCTTCCTAGCTATGACTTGAATAGAGGACCAAGACTTATGGGAGCCTCTTGAAAGAAAATCCACAAGGGATTGGAGAGGAAGAGGTTTAGAGAGAATTTTCTAATTCTCTATTGAAGATATGTGTGTTATTTCTAATGGCTCAACCCAAAGGTCCTATTTATAGAGACCAAGGGCAAATTTTTGCCATAATTAAAATATTATATTTTAATATCTAATATATTAAAATATATCTTATACTTATTTGAATCTCATTCAAATGTCCTACGATATTTATTTAAATCTTATTCAAATTTTATAATTATCTTTTATTTAATGTATCTAATATACATTAATTATTTTAATATTTAATGTATCAAATACAATAAATATATTTTCCTCTTTTATATTTAATATATCTAATATATTAAATATTAATTTGAACACTTCAAATTAAATATTAATTTGAACATTTCAAATTTTTCTTTCAACTAAATTGATCTTTTAGTGTTACTATGAGCTAGCAAGGGGACCTTATGGGCCTAAATCATAAGCTCCAATGATACAAAATTAATTAATTTTCATTCATTAACTCTAGGGTCACTCCACTATAGACCTAGATTTGTACTCTTATGCACTGTAGGACAAGTTGTGTTCATGGATATAATCACTACATGCTAGTTGATAATTCTCATTCATGAGGATTATTTGGCCTTTAAATTTAGTTATATTTGTGATTTTTATTCATATTATTTGATGAAAAATAAAAAAATCCTTGAATTTAATCACATGATTGATGGAAGACCTTTAAATTAAGTAAGTTGAGAAAAGAAAACAAAAGAAGAAAAAAATTCACACTTACTTAATGTTTTGATGCAGAAATTTCGTGGAATGCAACAGCAGTGCAAATGCTATGCAATTGCAATCTGGCAGAATCTGGAATTTAAGTAAAAAACGAGAATTTCGGGATTTTGAAGGAAATTTGACCCACGAATTCAGCAAGATGATTAGCCATGATTATCCATCAATCAAGAGGGAAACTCTAGCATGAGATCCCTATCAATATTGAACAAAGAAGCCAAACAAGAGGAGCTCGATTGGAGAAGATTTTAGTTTATGTTTTTGGGTTTCTTTACTTTCTGCAGCAGAATTTTTTTTTAAGCTTTTAGTTGTTGTTTTTATTGTATTTTCTTCTACATCTCCATCTCTAAATTCTCTTCAATCCCACAACAACAAAAGTTGGTAGTGGTTAAGGGCGAATTTGTTCGATTGAGCCGAAGAATGATGGGTTTTTACGATGAAGTCTAAATTTCTGCACTTGAATTTGCTGTATTTTGGGTTAAAATCAGCCACTGTGTATCTTTTAATTCAGCATTTTTTTTACCTTCTGCTATGAATCTAAATTTCAGTTTCTCAATTTAAGTATTTGGTAATTTTTACTTTCTGATATTTGAAATTTTGGAAACCTACTGGAACGTGAATTGTTGCTTACAAGCTTCTTGATTCTGAGTTACTTGTGGTTTTCAATTCCAGCAATTCACTTCTGTCTTTGGTATTTTCTGAGATCAATTTTTCCATTTAGCAAAGTTAATTCAGTTTCTCCGTGAGTAAGTGGTATTTGAATCCTTGGGTTGTTTCTTTAAACTATTCACTTGCATGGCATTTGCAATCTAATTGCATTATTTTCTTTGAGTTTCTTTTAATGATCTCCTACAATTCTAATTTACCATTTTTAAATTATTCCATCATGAAGAGCTAAATGTCCTTTGGGATTCAAGTTTGTGAATGCCCTAGAGGAAAGATGTAAAGCTCGAGAGTAAAAACAATCTAGCTAATTCTTGGACTCAAGTTTGCTTTTGGTGAGTAAACTGTTGGGTAAAACTAGTTGGCCATCTAGTGTTGCTTGCCAAGCTATAACTTAATACCGAAAGGGTTAAGGGAAGCGGATGTCGCAAAAGCAATGGAGGAAAAGGCTTAGACATAAGTCTGAAACATCGATCCTAGACATAGGGCGAGACTCCAAAACTACTAGAATTGTGCGCAAAAATATCTAAGTTAGATTAGCCATAGAAATATAGGTTTAATCACTTAGTCTCCTAAAGATACTTCATAGAAGGTCGAATAGGAGTTGAATTCGGTTTACTTAGTTCTTGAGTTAGCTACGATTGCAATTGCTTTCTTGTTGCATTTTCTTTCCAAAGGGGCATTAGCATTCTTGAATCCCTTTTCATTTCCATTGAATTTTCAAATAATTTTATTTTATTCAAAACACCTCTCAAATCATTTTCACCCTCGGTTACCTTAACTTGCAAATTGCCAACAATTTCGTGCCAACTGAAATTCATTTTATTAACCACGTTCCCTTGGGTACGATACTCTGGAATACTTCCAGTTTCTTTATTACTTCGATCACGTGCACTTGCATGTTAGCGGATCACTAGTGGATCCTACAATTGAGTCAAAAGTCTGTTTTACCCCTATAATTACATCTTGCACCTTAAGTACTACTGATCCTTTAATGAGCAATTTGTTTATGATCCAACCATAAACTAAGTTCCTCTCGTGCCAGTGAGAGGGTGGGGCCCCATTGTTCAAGTCCTGAAATCAGCACTTAAGGGAACTACTCATCTACGTGTATGGGAATGAGTGAATTTCATCTTGTGAGATTATGTTTCCAGCTCCCTATTTGGTCAAGTCCCCAAATGGTAGGCTTATTGAATCGGCTACAAAAGCCACTCTCACCCATGCAAATGAAAGGACAAGCCCTCACAGGAAAGAGTTCATAACTCACTCAGGGTTAAGATCAAGTCAGATATGATCATCCTGATGAAATATTAATCTTCTAAATTAATGGATTTATAAAGAGAGATTAAATATTTCGTGGTCTAGTCTTATACAAACTTATTGTATAAAATACCTGTAGGATCGGTATGGCAACCCTAGAGGGGGGGTGAATAGGGTTTTTCTAAACTTTATAAAACTTTTTTCAAATGTGGGCCCAATCAAATAAATTTACACACTTTTTGCAATAATTAATTTAAACAAGAAATCATGCAAATAAATTCACCTCAAATTAAACAAGAAATTAAATCTAACAATTTCAAACACCCTATTTAATTCTAAAAGCAAGATTGGTAAAGAATATGTAAAGATAAAATTGTACCAACCAAAATAGACATACAAGAACAATTAATTTTATGCAATATAATATAACAACAAATTAATTGCAAAAATGAAATAAGATAGGGATAGAGAAATTGACGCAGGAAATTTTATAGTGGTTCGGCATAACCCGGCCTACTCCACTCCCCAAGCGCCTCTTGGGAATTTGGATAAAAATTTCACCGACTCTTTCCACGGATTAGAGCCCAACCGCTACACCGCTCTTTTTACGAGTTCAAGAGCAAACTCGATCCTTTCCATGGGTTTGGATCAAACCATTACACCGCTCCTTTTTCGAGTTCAAGAGCAAACTCTTACAATGATTAGAAATTGAAGATCGAGATGGAAAAACTCTCTCAAATAGTAGATATACAAATCAAAGCTCACACAAACAAAATCCTCACAATACAATAATTTTCTCTCAATAAAAAGATAAAAAAGATAGAGAGCTTGGAGAGAGCAACAATAGAAACTTTTAGAATATGGAGGATGAAAATTATGGAATACTTGTGTTGTTTTTGAAAATGGGAGAAGAATGTAGTATTTATAGAGAGGGAAATGAATAAAAAATCAACATTTAATTTGAACCATTAGATTGTTAAAAGAGAATTGAAGGGTGGAGATTAAAAGAGAATGTAAATATTAATATAATAATAATAATAATACAAAACAAAGGATAGTGGTGTGTAAGAGAATAATGGGTGTGTAAGAGGATAATAGGTGTGTAAGATGATGGTGAATGTGTAAGAGAATAGTGAGTGTGTAAGAGGTTGTTTTGAAATAATTTTTTTTTATATTTAAAAAAAAATAATATAATAATAATAAATTAATATATATATATATATATATATATATATATATATATAATATTTTTTTTATGTGACTAACGGTCACAAAGCTTTTTTTTTTTTTAATTATTAATATTTTTTTAATAGCCAACGGCTATATTCATATATATATATAATAATATATTTTTTTTAATTTTTTAGTTTTTATAAATAAGTTAAAATGGTAATTTATATAAAAATATATAATTTTATTTTTCTTTTATTTTAAAAACAACCAAAAATCCACCATATGTAATTTCTCCAAAAGGCTCCATGTGTCACCCCTCTAATTGGTCAATATTACTAATTCAGCCGCCACATCATCGCGTCGGGAATTTTTCGTTCAGAAATTGTTTTGACCATAACTTCTTCGTTTTAACTCCGATTTGAGTAATTCAAGAGGCGTTGTAATCGTTATTACGAGCTCTACGATATGGACTATTCAAAACACTAAAATTATTAGTAATTTTAGGTTTGTTATCATCAAAATATTAATTAATTAATTAATTAAAATTAATTAATTTGAGATTAAGGGTAAAAAAGCCAACAATCTCCCCCTTTTTGATGATGACAAACCATTAAAGAAAAATAACTTTGAAGCACATTAAAATCAAGGTACTACATGAGTCCAAGTAATAATTTTAATATAAAAACCAATATATCACCATAAAGCTCGTACTTGAAAATTACTCAAGAATTAAATTAATTCTCCCCCTAAATTAATGCAATACTAAAACATGATACAAAATTTAGAACATATTTTTCTTAAACTTCTCCCCCTTTGGAATCATCAAAAACACTAATAAGAAAAATAAATATTAGCACTTTAATGCAAAGTTAAAAAAAATTCTCCCCCTTTTGAAATCAATTTGACAATCCCCCATAATAAGGGACAAAAAGACATTTGACACATAATATAACTAGAGGGTAGAAATATCAATCCAAAATTTTCAAAAGAGAACTTCTTCCAAAAAGAACCAAGAAATGAATTTTCTCTGAAGACAATAACTCCCCCTAAAAAGATAAACAATATGCATACGAGAGGGGTACATGTCAATAAAGCAATTTGGAGAATTAATATCATCAAATTCACATAAAAAGGGTATAACTCCCCCTAAAAATAAGCATTCTCCAAACAAATAAATCAATACCAAGGAGATAAAGTTATTCAAGTAAAAATCATTCAAAAATAATAATTTGCACAAGATAGCAATTTAAATAGAAACATGGTAGTTCAATTTATCTCAAACAAACTATCAATATTTAAAAAAAAAATACTCATTCAAGAGTATATGACACAAAATAAATAAATTTCAAGAGAGAAATTTTAATACTCATGAATATGTAGTAAAATTTCCATATCTATAAAAGATACATTAAGCAAAATAATCTCAAGGCTATCAACTTATCAAATTCAAGTAAAATTCAACACATGAGATACCAAAATATCAAATGTTATAAAATAAACACCAATTGATGAAAAAATATTGATACCAAATAATAGCAAAATGTCATTATGACCAAATATAAGCATGATAGCAACACAAACAAGATTTATACCAATTTTGAATAAAATACTAAAAGGAATTCAAGAAAATAAATCAATTCCATAAATATACTCCCCCTATGAAATAGAATTCAACGAATCTTCTCAAGCATTAAATAAGCACTTTCTTTTCAAGATAGAATAAACAATATGCTCAAAATAATAACAAATCCTTTTTAAAAAATAAAATCAAACAAATATCAAATATTTTTCTTCAAGACATCAAAATCTAAAGAAGGCAAAACAAACATTCTCAAGCATAAGTTAAGCATATTCTTTTCAAAAGAACAACAAATATACTCAAAATAATTCTCATTGAACAACATACTTCATATAAAGATTTATATTAAAGAGAAACAAATAGTCAACCAAATATTAAATATTTTTCTTCAAAATATCAAATTTTAAATAAGGCAAAAATTATCATCAAAACATAAATTTTATCTTCAAGAAGGATACATAACTCATGCCAAAAAGCATATAATAAAAAATATCCAAACAATTTCTTCTAAGATACAAAACAATACATAGAATATTCCAAGCTTCAATAACATATCAAGCAATTCAAGTATTGGGCATTTTGGATAAATCTCAAAATCATAATCCCAATAACTCAAAAATCAAACATTCAAAATATCAAGAAATCATGAATAAATTAAATTTCAATAATGAGTAATAATATAAATAGATGCCAAAAATAGATATTCAATCTTTTCTCAATTGATGCATCTATAATTCAAATAACAACCAAAAAGGAATTATGGATAAATTTCAAAATCATCAACTCAATTTACTCAAGAGGAAATAATCCAATAATTCACAAAAGCAATTATGTTCATAAAAGGAAAAAGTTATCAATAAGTGAAACATGTCAATAATCAATACAAACAAATAAATTTTATTTAAGGACAAAATTTCACAACCAATAGGATTTAAGAAAAGATAAGTAAATTAAGGCACTTTCCCTATTGAAAGAGATTTGACAACTCTTTTCCATTTCTCATAATAAAATAAATCATCAAACCATAATGCTTTAATCAAGGAATGGGCATTCAAGTTCATAAAGCATTTAAACTAACAAAACTTAATACCAATTGTAAGAGTGGAACTCAAACAACAAAGTATCAAAGTGAGATAGTTTAAAAAGAATATTTTTAAGCAACTTCTTTGACAAATTAATAAGAAGAATTAATTATAATCAAACAATAAAAGAGTCCACAAAAGTTTTCAGAATAATTTAAATCATCAAAGATTCGATTTTGAAAGCCAACATGTAAACTATAAAAAATATTCAAATACTCAAAATATCAATTATATTGAACAATATTAAAAAAACATTAACACATAATAAGCCAAAATAGATTTAAAAAACAATTCCATGACATGTAATTCTATAAAAACAAATAACAAAGCAATTGGAAATATACATAAATTTGAAATTAATCAATCTCAAATTTCTCAAAAGCACATAATCATGTAGTCTATAAATAGACAAACAATGAAGATAAATGTCAAACAAAATATTCATAAATATCTCATGGACATTTAATCTAATAATCACTAAAAATTTAGGAAATCAAATTCAAACATTTAAGCCATTCAAGAGATACAATTTCCATAATAAATGTCAATAGAATATTTATTTCAATAATTCAAAAATATATAGAATATAGAAAATGTGCTCCCTAAAATAAGCAAACATGTTCCCTAAATATGCTCCTTAAAATAAGCAAACATGTTTCCTAAAATACAACACACACATATATATATGCATTAACATTCAAATTCAAAGGTGTAAAAAAAATTTAAATTCAATTATTTCAAAATCAATCAATAATTTCAAGAATATAAAGTTACCAAATATGTAATTCCTTTTGTTGGATTCAAGAAAGTCATAATAGTTGCTTCATTTGAATTAATTTCTCATTTGAAGTGTAACGACCCTATAGGCTCAACACGCTACCTAAGAGTCATTACTAAGTCACGTCGCTATATTACCGAAAATTTCGGCAGCATAACGGCGTAACTACGTGAAAACCAAAAATTTGACCCTTACCTGATAAGACATAGAAAAACACAGTTTTAAGATTTTCAAACAACCTCCTAGCATCCAACAAACTTCTCAATATGATGCTAGGGTTCAAACAGCAGAAACCAAGTGAATTCAAACATAGAAAGCCAAATACACGTGCACGATTTACAAAGAAAGGTTAAAAGACTTTGAAACATCCTCCTAAACATTTAAAAACTCGACATGAGTTCTATGTACATCCAGAAACATAAAAGAAGCGGAATAGCGATCGCTCGGCTCCCATGACTCGAGTAGCTGATCTCCGGTCACGCGCTAGGGCCGATCTTAGCCTTGCCTGAAAACATTTTAAAAGGAAAAGGGTGAGTATTAACGAATAATACTCAGTAAGTAACTCATAGTTTCAAAGTAAGAGTTTCAATCGCATGCAACATGTCATTTTGAATCATAAAACCATCGTAAACCATCGCTTTAGTAGGGGACCTAAAATTCGTTTTATAAACCATGTACTTTTCCTTGCGGCTCTCGTGAACGATTAAATTCTCCCGAGGGCCTCGTAAATAGTCCGAAGACATAATTTTCCATCGAATAGAGTCCTCCCCTAACTCTGAGAGTTGAGCTCGAAAGCTAACATATATCGTGGAGTCCGAAGACTCAGCCCGAAGGCTACCATCGTGGAGTCCGAAGACTCAAGCCCGTCGGCTACCATCGTGGAGCACTCTCGAACCCCGGGAGCATAGAGAATCCGAAGACTCGGGTTCCCTCATAACCCACATAAAACTTTTGGGAGAATTATCGTCACGGCCTTACATAAATCTTTTCATGAGCACACAACACATGCATGAGGTCCCGCTCGTTTTAGAACATACTCATGAATGCATAAGTCAAGGCAATCGCATTTCAAAGACATACATATCATTTCCATTCTTTTTAACATGAAAACTCAAATAGAACTCATGGAACTAGTGTAAAAGGAATATACATGTAAAACACTTTCTTTCTTAAATACTTAACACGGAAACATAAACTTCAAAGTAAATATAGGGCTAGCTCTAGGTTTCGAAAACTTCTTTCGTTGTGAGATCCCTTACCTTAAATCTTTACTTACTAAAATACCCTTTCTCCACTAGTAATGAGCTTCTCGAGTCCCCACTCCAAGTACAATCCAAGGTCCTTGACAACTCACCTAAAAAGTGTCCTAAACAGGTCTTAAACCAACCGAATTACGCTAAAACGCATTCTAACATTAATAACTCGACGAAACGGACCAAATGGCAAAATTTACCCAACTCCGGCGAGCGGCGGCGCGTGGGCTTCACGGCGGCGGCGGGTGAGTCAACCTATCGGCGCGTGGGCTTCACGGCGGCGGCGGGTGAGTCAACCTATCGGCGCGTGGGAGCGCGTGAGGTCTCGTTTTCTTGCGAGGCTCGCGGATCTGGGTTTCAAACTTACCGAAACCGACGAACGGGATGAGCTTCCAGCGAAGGATTTGTGCTGCTCGTGAGTTCCAGTGGCTGACGGCGTGCGGTTCAACGATTTGGGGAGTGGGTCTGAGCCGAACGGCGATGGGTGTTCGGTTCAAAGCTTCTCCGGCGAGGATTGAAGCTGGCTGGTTCGATCGGCTGGAAAAGGAGGAGGAAGAAGGGTAAAATGGATGGGTGATCGGCGGTGGAAGCTGAAGAAGAAGAAGAAGACCGAATGAAGGATGGGTGTTCGGTCAGAGGGAGGGAGGGAGAGAGAGAGAGAGAGCTGTCGGTGAGGGAGAGGGGCTTTCGGGAGGAAGAAGAAGAGAAAAAATATAAAAATAATAATAAATAATAATAAAATAATAAAATAATAAAATAATAATAAAAAAAATAGTGGATAAGGATGGGGGATTAAAAAAAATCAACTTCCAATTTTGCCCTTTGACCAAACATAAATTCCAAAATTGCCCTTTTTCTCATTCCAAATTTCAATTTAACCTTCAAATTTAAATTACCCGATGCAAATCATTCCAACTTAATTTCCATAATTTGAAATTAATGCCTGTAATTAAGTCGGGCGTTACATGAAGTCCATGCAACCATTTGCTTCTTGAAATCACACCTACAAAGAAGGCTTAATCAAAGGATTTTGGTAGCCATTTCTTGGGTCCTTCATTGTTAGTGAGCATAGACTTTGGAATCCATTTCAAATTAGTTCCAACTTTACTAACATTCATTTTTGGCAAATAACAAGTATGAAATTTATGACCAATTTTGCCACATGAATAACAAACAACATTAGGCAAGAATTTCTTTTTAACAAATTGATTTTTCACAATATTTTTCTCAAAGAAATTCTTTCTAGGAGTATTTTTCAATTTAAAACAATTAGGTCTAATATGACCTTTAACTCCACAATAATGACATGTAGGCACAAATTTTGATTTCAAATGCATATTTCTAGTTTTTCCATGATTATGAACAAATTTTGTACTATGCATGCATTTGGATAAAGCATGATAATGTTTAGGCTCTAATTTTGATTTTTCATAGATAGGTTTAGCCTTTTCATGCTTATGCTCAAATTTCACATTATGACCACATTTTGATCTATCATGGAATTGTCTAGGCACAAAATTTGAATTTTTATGGACATTTCTAGATTTTTCATGCTTTGGCACAAATTTAGATGCAACAAGATTAGGCACATTGGGTAAAGCATCTTTAGGCATAGTAGGAGTAGCTTTAACAAAAATAGTTTTAGAGCTAGATGAAGAATTTTCATCCATATAGCCTAATCCCCTTTTATCATTAAAATGTTTACCCATGTCAATAATTTTATCTAATTTTTGTGCACCAATAGTCAATCTCTTAATAGACTCTTTTGCAATTTCAAGCTCTTTATTAGCAAGCTTTTCTTTTTCTTTAAGCACATGCAAAATATCATTTTTCTCTTGACTATCACATTCAAGAAATTTGATCTTGTCAACAAAAGAACATTTCTCTTCTTCTAAAGAAGTATTGCTAGTTTCCAAATCAATAATTTTATCTTTCAAGCTAGCAATTTCATCTTTTAATTTCAAAGAATAAGATTCAATTTTCTCATTTTTATTTCTCAAATCACTCAATTCAATTTTTAATTCACATGACAAGGATTTGAGCTCATCATTCTCTTTTTCAAGTAAAGTAATTTTATCATTTAATACATTTTTCTCAACACAACAATCATCAATTTTATTATGCAACAATACATTATTATCTCCACTTTTCAAACATGCATTTTCACCTATCAAAGATTTATTCTCAATACATAAAGCCTTAAACTTCTTTGATAGTTTAACATATTTAGAGCTAAGTTTTTCTAAATCACGTTGCATGCTTTCAAAGGCATCAAATAATTCATCATAAGAAGGGGATTGATGATTTACCTCATTTTCTTCACTTTCATCAATGGATTTGTTATTCAAATGACCCATCAAGCATAGGGAGGCTCCATCACATTTTTCTTTTCCCACTTCATGAAATTTTTCTTGATTTTGAGAATTACAATTCTCCTTCACATCAAATAAATCATTAATAGTACAAGGAGAATTTTCTACACTATACACATTATCAAGAAAATTTAAAATATCATATGCATATGTAAAATGTAAAATTTCATCACATATTTTTCTATCTAATGCACAAGATATGATATTTACGGCTTGGGCATTAAAAGAAAGCAATTTAAGCAATTTATCATCCATTTTCAATTTTGATAAATCATGCTCACAAACATACATAATATTGAAATCAATAGCAAGCAAAAATGTTTTCATTCTCTTTCTCCAAACATCATAATTTCTACCATCAAAGAAAGGAGGTTTATCAATACAATGACCTTCAAGAAAATCTAAAATTGCCATAGCTCTTAGCAATTAAGCTTTTGAATTAATTTTTCAAAATATTAATAAGATACTTTAAGTATCAAAATAATATTTAAAAAATAATAATTTTATCAAAAGAGCAACCGCTCTAATATCAATTGTTGAAGTGAAAACTCAAACAATGGATATTGGATGGAATAACTTTTGAAAAATATATTCGATTAAAAATAAGAGCAACCTCGCTCTGATACCAATTGTAGGATCGGTATGGCAACCCTAGAGAGGGGGTGAATAGGGTTTTTCTAAACTTTATAAAACTTTTTTCAAATGTGGGCCCAATCAAATAAAAGTACACACTTTTTGCAATAATTAATTTAAACAAGAAATCATGCAAATAAATTCACCTCAAATTAAACAAGAAATTAAATCTAACAATTTCAAACACCCTATTTAATTCTAAAAGCAAGATTGGTAAAGAATATGTAAAGATAAAATTGTACCAACCAAAATAGACATACAAGAACAATTAATTTTATGCAATATAATATAACAACAAATTAATTACAAAAATGAAATAAGATAGGGATAGAGAAATTAACACCGGAAATTTTATAGTGGTTCGGCACAACCCGGCCTACTCCACTCCCCAAGCGCCTCTTGGGAATTTGGATAAAAATTTCACCGACTCTTTCCACGAATTAGAGCCCAACCGCTACACCGCTCTTTTTACGAGTTCAAGAGCAAACTCGATCCTTTCCACGGGTTTGGATCAAATCGTTACACCGCTCCTTTTTCGAGTTCAAGAGCAAACTCTTACAATGATTAGAAATTGAAGATCGAGATGGAAAAACTCTCTCAAAGAGTAGATATACAAATCAAAGCTCACACAAACAAAATCCTCACAATACAATAATTTTCTCTCAATAAAAAGATAAAAAAAGATAGAGAGCTTAGGGAGAGCAACAATAGAAACTTTGAGAATATGGAGGATGAAAATTATGGAATACTTGTGTTGTTTTTGAAAATGGGAGAAGAATGTAGTATTTATAGAGAGGGAAATGAATAAAAAATCAACATTTAATTTGAACCATTAGATTGTTAAAAGAGAATTGAAGGGTGGAGATTAAAAGAGAATGTAAATATTAATATAATAATAATAATAAAGACAAAACAAAGGATAGTGGTGTGTAAGAGAATAATGGGTGTGTAAGAGGATAATAGGTGTGTAAGATGATGGTGAGTGTGTAAGAGAATAGTGAGTGTGTAAGAGGTTGTTTTGAAATAATTTTTTTTTATATTTAAAAAAAATTATATAATAATAATAAATTAATATATATATATATACATATATATATATATATATATATATATATATATATATATATATATATATATATATATATATATATATATATAATTTTTTTTTTATGTGACTAACGGTCACAAAGTTTTTTTTTTTTTTTAATTATTAATATTTTTTTAATAGCCAACGGCTATATTCATATATATATATAATAATATATATTTTTTAATTTTTTAGTTTTTATAAATAAGTTAAAATGGTAATTTATATAAAAATATATAATTTTATTTTTCTTTTATTTTAAAAACAACCAAAAATCCACCATATGTAATTTCTCCAAAAGGCTCCATGTGTCACCCCTAATTGGTCAATATTACTAATTCAGCCGCCACATCATCGCGTCGGGAATTTTTCGTTCATAAATTGTTTTGACCATAACTTCTTCGTTTTAACTCCGATTTGAGTAATTCAAGAGGCGTTGGAATCGTTATTACGAGCTCTACGATATGGACTATTCAAAACACTAAAATTATTAGTAATTTCAGGTTTGTTATCATCAAAACATTAATTAATTAATTAATTAAAATTAATTAATTTGAGATTAAGGGTAAAAAAGCCAACAATACCGTCAGTCACATGTCTCCACATGAACGATTTGGATCAAATTATTTGTAACTTGTTACTAGGATAAGACACCTAACTTTATCTATATACTATGACCCTTTAAGTTATTTCTTGAATATGACCCCCCCATATGTCAACCACATACTGTTCAAGATTACACTAATAACCTTTGATTTTTCATATAATGGATAATATTATATTGCAAATAAAATAATCAAATTTATTATTAGTTATTAAATAAATCATTAATTACAAGGCTTTAGGGCATAAATCCCAACATTTAGAACATCACGAGCTTCAACTCGAATTGTGGTGCTTTAATTGATGGTTCTAAAATTCTAGGATTCAAAATTTGAAAAGCTGATGCTTGCATAATCTCTTATAACTCTATCCTTATCATCGACAATGAAGATGGAATTTTAAAGGTTTCTTGTCTTCCTCCAACATCACCATTTGGTATGTTTGGTGGTCGAACATTATTTTCATTTGCTCCTCTATTTTATGGTTCAATAGGAGGATCGACTCAAAGTGGATCCATTGGAAATTGTTGAATAAACGTGGCTTCATCAAGATTCTCTTGTGTGCTCAACTCCTTTGTTCCCTCTTCTTTCACTTTTGTTCTCTACGACGTTGATGTTAGCTCTTAGAATAAGAGTTATTTAGGGTCTATTAGTGAGGTTTCTATGGCATGAAAATACTATTTTAGGCACTTTTGCATTAAGGAACCTCCATGGATTGGTGTTTTAGTTGTTTAGTGTCCCAAGTGTGTGAAAAACACCTTTAAGCCACTAAAGGCATGATTATACTGAATTATATCTATTTGTGACTTGTGTAGATCATGGTTGAAGGTTACAAAATGGCTAAGTGTGAAAATCCAGCTTAATATGCTAGAGCTTTGCAGTTGTTGAAGGGTCAAGTTAGCTGGGGCAATTGTTGTGCATTTGCTAAAGCATCAGCTAAGCTAGAGCACTTACCTGATCTCAGTTATACAAGAAGCACATGGGAACTGTTTCATTAAATGAGGTGGACAATTTATGACAGGTGTGCTGAGGTGAGCCAATGAGCCATTGCTTTGCCATTTTAGAAGGGAGAGCTTTTGGGAGATAAGACAATTTCGGGAGAGGATTTTGATAAGGAGAAGATATCCACTTTTGGGAGGTGATCTACTTCTGGATAGGAGAGGAATCTACCATAAAGATGTTGCACAACATCCCTTTCTTGTCCATTTTTTCTCCTAGTTTTTGTAGCAATCTTTTATTTCTAGCATTTTATATTGTAGACAGGTTTTAGAATATTGTTTAAAGCTTTCCTTACTGTTTTTACCGTCATTTCTTTCAATTATGAACTAATCACCCTTAGGCTGTTGGATTAGGGAGTTTTATGTTGATTCAAGCTTGTTGAAATAGCAAAAACTTGTATACTCTTCACTCCTATGCCTTGTGTGCATACTGTTATCTTCGATTTGTTCGACCAACTTGTCTTAGCTGTATTTATTTTAAATTTGGGAAAGGGAGGAATAAACTGAATGCATGGCATAACATTAGTTCTGATTAGGAGCTTGCTGTAAGGTAATTGATGACACTAGGGATAGTAACTCACCTAATGTATGCAATTAAGAGTTTAATTTCATATATTAATGGGAGTTAAGTTTGGTCATTTCACTTATACTTCTTCCTCGGTTGCTCAGATGACCTCCAAATTAGCTCGAATTAACCCCAATTAGACGCAAATGCTCCAAAATACTACTATTGATCGATTACCTACAAAATAATCAAATAAACACATAAAAACCTAACAAACTAACATGATTTAGGCATAATAATATGGGACTATTTTGGTCCCATCAAATATCCCTAGCCTAAATCTTGCTAATCCTCGAGCAAGACTGATAGTGAGCTTGTCAAATGCTCTATCAAATACATTTATAATAACCGATCAAAAATTAACTACTTGTAGTAATTAATAGTGGACCAGGTCGAACCATAGGGAACCGAACAAATTGATTTCAATTCATTGATTTTCTTAATGACACGGACTAGGGGGAGTTAAGCATAAAATAGAAACAGAAGGACTAAATAGAGAGAGGTACAAATAAAGATAATGATCTCACCCCTAGCACCGATTGGAGATAAAACCAGGCAACAATGTAATTTTCGATCACAAATAACCAACACGAAATCTAATTAGTAGTTCATCACCTAATCGACTTGCCAGAATTGCCTGACAAGCCTCTAAGTAAGCTTATATCCCCTCATCTTAATTAACCCAACCTAGCATCGAGTTAGCAATCTAACTAGCCCCAATTAGCTGGGCACAATAGCCATTTCATACTAACGTTGCTAGCCGCTTTAAGTTTTCGGGATTGATTTGGACAAATTAATTAAACTAGGCATGCATTCCTAATTTAACTAATTTGTTCTCTTGATTCTTACGTCCTATTGTGCAAACTACACAGGGAGGAAGATCCCTACTATACAAACACGAGCCAGTCTTGTTGCTACCTTAAACTAGCAATTACAAACACATTCAATATGAATAGGTTATTAGCCTATCTACGAACATGCTTCTTTCCATTTGGGCAATTGAAATGAAGTATAAGCATGTTTTAATATTGAAAGGGTTAAAATATGTAGAAATCTCGAGAAGAACAAGAATATTGATTACTAGGGCGTATTAGACATAAAGTAACCACTCGTAGGTTAAAGTGTAGGTCAATTTTGTTGGGATTTATGCCCTAAAGTCTCATAATTAATGATTTATTTAATAATTAATAATAATTTTGATTATTTTATTTGCAATATAATATTATCCATTATATAAAAAAACCAAGGTTATTAGTGTAATCTTGAACAGTATGTGGTTGACATACGGGAGGATCATGTTCAAGAAATAACCTAAAGGTGGATAAGATTGGGTGCCTTATCCTGGTAATACTATTGATACGGCCCACTTTGTAATAGTTACAGATGATTTGATCTAAATCGTTCATGTGGAGAAATGTGAGTGGGGGTATCTTATACAATGAGTTTGTATAAGACTGGACCACGAAATATTTAACCTCTCTTTATAAATCCGTTAATTGAGAAGATTAATATTTCATCAGGATGATCATATGCGACTCAATCTTAATCCTAAGTGAGTTATGAACTCTTGCTTGTGAGAGCTTGTCCTTTGATTTGCATGGGTGAGAGTGACTTTTATAGCCGATTCAATATGCCTAACATTTTGGGGACTTGACCAATAGGAAGCTGAGAACATAATCTCACAAGATGAAATTCACTCCTTCCCACATATAAGGGTAAGTAGATGAGTAGTTCCTTTAAGTGCTAATTTCGAAACCTGAACAATGGGGCCTATCATCTCACTGGCCTAAGAGGGACTTAGTTTATAGTTGGATCATAAACAAATTGTTCATTGTAGGATTAGTGGTACAGAAGGTGCAAGATGTAATTATAAGGGTTAAACGGACTTTTGACCCAATTGTAATTACGAACAACTCGTGAAGGATCGACTTGCATGTAGTGATTATATTTATGGACACAACTTGTCCTACAGTGCATAAGAGTGCAACTCTAGGTCTATAGTGGAGTGACATATAGTTAATGAATGAAAATTAATTAATTAAAGAGTTTAATTAATTGATTTTGTATCATTAGAGCTTATAATTTGTAAGTCCATAAGGTCCCCTTGCTAGCTCATATAAACAAATAGGGATCAATTTCGTTGTGAGAAATTTTGAAATTTTCGAATTAAAATTTAATATATTTGATATATTAAATGAGGAAAAACATATTTATTGTATATGATGCATTAAATATTAAAGAAATTATTATTATATTAAGATACATTAAAGAAAATATATTTATTAAATTTGAATTAGATTCAAATAAGAAAATAGATGTCGTAGGAAAATTTGAAAAGGTTTGAATATGATTCAAATTGGTTAGATAAATATATTTTAATATATTATATATTAAAATATGTTATTTAATTATTTTCCCTAGGCCACTATAAATAGAGCCCTAGGGGTAAGCCATTTGTGTGCATTCTTCACAAGAGAAAAGAGCTCTTGAAATTCTCCTCTCATTCCCTCTCTTTACTTTCAAAAAGGTTCCCACAAACCTCTTTGGTCCTTTATTCGAATCATAACAAGGAAGACTTTGTGGAAGTATTGGAGTTCAACCTCATTGTAGTTGGAATACAAGGAGAAAAAGATCTGCCAGAATATTCTCCATATTATCTTAAAGGTATATCTTAGTCTAAATTATTTTAATTTAATTCTAAAATCAAATCAAATTTGATTCCAACGCTTCCGCTGTAGGTTTAATTTGATTATTCCCTTTAGATTTGTGTGTTAATGAACTTTATATATAAATATTGGAGTTTGTTATGCTTAATACCTTTCTTGAAAGAGTTAGGGTAAGTAGGTACCTATATCTAGTTGAGAAAGAAATTGTACATGTATCATTAATTCAGAGGAAAATCAATCTAGA
The DNA here is from genome assembly GCA_033996785.1 of Trichosanthes truncata. NCBI lineage: Eukaryota > Viridiplantae > Streptophyta > Magnoliopsida > Cucurbitales > Cucurbitaceae > Trichosanthes > Trichosanthes truncata. The sequence continues at coordinate 24,456,096 of JAWPNB010000004.1, read as the reverse complement.
GGGATTTAGAGCCAAGTCTTTTTGGTCTTATTGTATTCAATTCATTTTGATCATTTATGCGTTGATTCATCTAGTTGTTTTTCTTTTTAGTGCATAGTTTAATATCATTCGTTATTGTTTAGTCCCGTAAAATCTACTGCATTAGAGTTCAACTGAGTCTTGTGTAAGAGTTATTTTTCCATGTGGATCGATCTCTGGAGTACTCAACTGTATTACTTTCCTGTAATTAGTATATACTTGCACTAGTGAGTAGGGATGGATATTAATTTGTGCATGCGTTAAAAGAGATTTTTGAGCAGTAAGTCTAGTGAATTGTCAGTGCATGTGTTTATATTTTCACGTTAAAAATACCACAACAACAAGAAATAGTTCAAGTTTGGGAGTTAGATAACTTGTGAATAACAAGTGATTTGGGCACCTAAAATTGGCTAAATCTAACCTCACGCATTGAAAAAGCTTTATTTGAAGGAAATTGTGAAGTATTTATATAGAAGCATGCACTTGGCATAGCCAGTCTTTAACATGTTGTTTCTAATGAAAATTCCTCAAATTCTATTTAAAGTTGAGTTAGACTTAACAAGTGCTTTGTATCAAGTATTTGAAGAACAACACGATGGGGAATGTTGCACTAGAAGATAAGATATTTACGTAAAGATGGACCACGTGTTAGAGGAGCATAGTGGAATGACACACCATACATAAAAAATGAGCAAGGTTGACAATAAGATTGCGTGCAGATGAAGGGACCACTTACCAATGCACTATTCGTACCTACAAGAAAATGACATTGTCTAGCACTAGTGGTCATGCCTATTTATTTGAGTGCCCATATATAAGGCTCCTTATATCATTTTAGGGCAAGTAGTGTGGTAGTTCACAATAGCACCATTTCCCATACATTTTCCTCTTCTTCTTCATCATCTCTGAGGCTCCCTAAGGTGGAGTGAGAGTCCACCATAGCTGAGCTGAAGTGAAGTTGTCGAAGTAAAGAAGAGTTGCAGCACTGGACTTCATTTCTCTCTACTCTCTATCACATTATTTTCTGTTTATGTTTATGTCTTCATTCCTAATTGTAGATCTTTTATTTTCCAACATTAGCTAAATTTGCATTCAAGATTTGGCTTAAGGCCCCTATTATTATAACTATTTTCATATGTTAATTTGAGTTCAATGAATCATCCTTTGAATCTTTTTCTTGAGAGTTTGTGTTGTAATTGTTTTTGTATCGATAAAAAGTAGTAGCATGTGTTAGGCACCGGAAGAGTTTGTGCTTCTCTATATCTTTCTTCACTTGTTTGTTGTCCTCCCTCTTTGTTTGGAATTTCTACAAAATAATAATCTTGTAAGAAAAATTAAAAGAACCTTTCTTTTTCTCAAGATTTCTCCCTCTCTCGTTGTCTTTATCTCTTAAGTGCTTGAAGTTTTGAATTTTGTAAACTAAATGTGGCACATCTCTAGAAACAACAAACTTGATTGCTTGTGGTGAATAAATGCTTCAAGATAGAACAAGTTAGAGTACTAGAAAAGAATTAAAAATTTTAGAAAAGAAACCTATATGCTCAAGCATAATGCTAGATACAAAAATTCTAAACAAAAAGGAAAAGAATTTAGCTCTTTAACTACTTGCAAGTGTTTAAAAAATATGGATATGCGTAAGAAACTAGCAAGAATTTATGCACAATTTTCACTTATAAACCCTATTAACAAAATTAACTTCCATGATCACAATGTCTAAAACTATAGGGATAATGGTTTAAGACAGGGGTAAATTTGGAAATTCTGATAAAATGTGAAAATGGGCTTGGATTTAAGTGAAATTTAACACACTCAATGGTAAGTGTGTTATAGTCACTTGCTCCAAATTTGTGCTTAAAAAGACTTTGGGTTCATTATATAAAAGCTAAAAAAGAAAAATTGTTGCAAGCAAAAATTTGGACTCTTGTAGAGTCGGACTGGGTTGGCCAGTTCAGGGTCTTCTAGGCCGGTTCTTTGGGTCAAATTTTGTGGCCTCTTCTAAACAGAATACTATACGTTGGCACAAAAATTATGATCACTGCAAAAATAGTTCTAATTCGGTGAATCAATCTTCTAATAATTTTCAGAACTAAACACTGATCAATTTTTCTACAAATCTTTCACAATATTCCTTGAAGATAAATATTTTATTCTTGAAGCTCACTCAATTCTCTTCACGTTTCTCACTAATTTCATGCAAATTGAATCGTAGACTATTGAATTAAAAATAGGCTAATCTGAATGAGAATCTAAGGATAAGCAGTAGAAAAAAAAAATTCTATGAACAAACTTCAAAGAAAATAGGTTTTTCTTGGGCTACTAAACTCTGGATTTTTAAAAAAAAATAAGGCCTATGGCTAAGTTTCATTCAAAGTGATCAATTCCAATAATTTTGCTTCAAAGAGTTTTGCATGAAAAATCTCATAAACAATTGTTTGTTTAAAAAATGATGCACATAGATCAAATTGCAAATAATTTTTTTAAAATAAAAGAAGACTGAGTTTAATAAGCAAATAAAGTCTATAATTTGGAGATGAGAACAAAATAGAAACAAAAGAATGATAAGTTCAATCTTGAGCTAAGAGTTAGTTATAATACCAAATGATACGACAACAATATGAGCCTTGGCATGGACAACCCTTTGGGTACATGGACCTCCAAAACACAAGTCACGACACCTTTATATCAACTTGGACCAACCAAGGTGAAGGCAAGTAGCGAAATACCTAATGATCAAGGATTAGAAGATAAGAGAACTCGTTCTAATCTCTATGCTAAAACACTTGACAAGTTTGGTGACCAACCAAGCTTGAATGCTTTAAAACATGCAACCTAAATACAAGGCTTGAAAAGAGATAGAATGGTCTCAAGTAATTCTAAGTAAAAGAAAACTCACTTCATTCAACTGTCTTTTTGAAATGAGGGTTCCCTTGGGTTTATATAACCAAGGGAAGATACAATCTTCCTAAATCTAGAAAAATTCAAAAGTCAAAATCTAAAGTGATTAAAAAGAGTATAATTAAGATCTTTAGTTAGATCTTAATTATTTATGCTAAAATAAAAGAATATAACAAAGATCTTCTAACAATTATCCCTACAAGATCTTTATTATCTAACTAAATTTTAAAAACAAAACTTGTGCTTTAAATCTTTCAACTAGTTGAACCTTCAAGCATGGGTGTGGGGCTAGGCATGTGGTTGTCTCCTTGGTGGGCTTGTGATGGTGTGTGCATAGGGCTGGTGGGCCTATGCGAATGGGTGGCATGGCTGGTGAGAGGTTGGGCTTCTCCCTAGCATGCGACTGGCGTGGATGTGAGGTTGGGCTGGTGGGCGAGTGAAGGCCTGTTGGGTTGGCATGTACAGATGGCCTTTATGCTGTCATGCCATTGGCGCTAGGCTAGGTCATTAGTCGTGTACACAGAGCAGCCCAAAATCTGATAGACTTAAGCACGTGGGAACTTGGGCCTAGGGTGTGCGCATAGGTGCACATTAATGGGCTGCAAGTTTAGACGATAATGAGCTTGGGGCGTTGGCGTGTGGGAGCATGGATTAGATATGAGTGGGTGTGCCGTGAGCATGCACATGTGTGTGCGCATGTGGGAGGCATGACTGGTGGGTCTGGCATTCTGTGCTCATGGGCTTGTGGTCAGACATGGCCTACTGATGAGCGTAGCCTGGTGTGCATGCGATTTTCTTGAGGTGCACATGGGCGAGCAACCTAGTGCTCACGGGCTTGCACAAGTGAAGACCCATGCCTGGGCCTTTGACGGTGTGTGCTGGTGGGCTGGCACATGCATAGTGCCTAATGGATATGGCCTTAGCTTCATGTTGCTTGGTATCACAATCGTGCACTTTCAGGACGAAACAAACGATTGTGTGGCACTTACTCTAACCCAGCGAGCAAGTCAGCCGTACGAAAAACGCAAATCGCGGACGACTTCAGCGTAGGGTCTAGCCTCCCCTCACATCTCGAGAGAAAATGGTTTTAGAAAATGTGAGCGGGAAAGCATTTGAAAACATTTGTGAGAAAAGTTTGTTATACACAAGTAAGCAAGAAAGGGACAACTACAGCTTAATAGCATATAACTCCGGGTAGGAAGGTTGGACAACTAGTCATACCCCCCTATAGTACATTCTAGGATTTTACATTGTGGCATGCTTAAACATGAAAATGGCAAGGAGTCATATACCTCCAAAAATACATGGAAAGTTAACTAATAAGCAACATGAAATATATACAATGAAAACATGATAAAAAGGGGTTGAAATGGCCATGCGGCCACGGGCAACATGCCCTGAACAAGCATGACCGTGACATTCTCCCCCACTTAAACGGTTGACGACCCCGTCAACTGGCGAAGCTTGAACTCTTCGATCTTCTGCATCCAGGCTTCTAAATCTTCAACTCTTTCCCAGCTTGTTTCATCCGCAGGGAGGTTCTTCCATTTGGCAAGGAATTCTTGAACCACCCGTACGAGTCTTCCGATCTTCCTGACTCTTTCGGCCAAGATCTCTTCAACTTCTTTAATGTCTTTCTGTTTCAGGTCAATGCTTGGTCTAACGACGGTATTGCGACGATCATCATCTGGATCGGGGTGATAGGGTTTTAAGTTACTCACATGAATTACTGGGTGAATTTTCATCCATGTGGGCAACGCCACCCTATATGAAGTGGCCCCAATTTTCTTGAGGACTTCCACTGGCCCCTCATACTTTCTGACTAGCCGTTGATCTTTGCGGCTCCGGAATCAGATATGTTCGGGTCTTAACTTGATAAGGACTTGATCTCCCGCTCGAAATTCGAGAGGGCGGCGTTTCTTGTCAGCCCACTTCTTCATATGCTTGGAAGCTTTCTCTAGGTAAGCACGAGCTATGTCTGTTGTCTGTTTCCACTCCTTCGTAAAGTTGTGGGCTTGTGGGTTCTTCCCTGCATATGGATGATCGACGATATGAGGTAGGGCAGGCTGTCTTCCGCTTATGATCTCGAAGGGGCTCTTTCCAGTGGAAGAACTGGTCTGGCAATTGAAGCAAAATTGGGCTACATCAAGCAACTGGACCCAATTCTTTTGTCGGGCGTCAATAAAGTGACGCAAATATTCTTCGAGCAAGCAATTAAACCTTTCAGTTTGACCATCGGTTTGCGGGTGGTAGCTTTAGGATATATTCAGACTCGTCCCCAAGAATGCAAATAACTCCGTCCAGAACGTACCGATGAATCGGCCATCCCTGTCACTGATAATGCTTGTCTGAATGCCCCATAGTTTCACAACGTGTTTAAAGAACAATTGGGCTGTCATCTCAACTGAACATTGTTTGGACGTGGGTATGAAGGTGACATACTTTGAAAACCGATCGATGATAACCAAGATGGCCTCATGTTCTCCTACCTTCGGGAGGTGTGTGTGTTGGGTTTTGTGTCCTAAAACTCGTGGTTTTGTAAACTGAATGTATATTTTATTTTACTATAAAGATGTTATTGAGGTTTATTCAGTAAATGTGTTATTGAATAAAGTGAATTGTGTATTCTATAACCCAAATGCAATGAAGTAAGAACCCTTGGCTATAGTATGTATACTTGAACTTTATGTATGACATAAAAGTGGATCAAGTTCGAGTTATAGCCATAACAGTCTATTGTATAGGGATAGGGCTGGGTACCTTATCCTAGAGACACTATGGACGCGGCCCACTTTGTATAGTACTAACGATGTGATCCTGAATCGTTCATGTGGAGACGTGTGAGTGGGGGCATCCTATGCAAAGAGTTTGTATAAGACCGAACCGCGAAATAGTCACTTAGATTTTTTAACTCCGTTTACTGTCTTAACTGACTATATTCATACGATGACCTAGGTAACTCCATCTTAATCTTGAGGGTGCTATGAACTCCTGTTTATTCGGGATTATCCTTAGATTTGCATGGGTGAGAGTGGCCCGAGATTGCTGACTCAATAAGCCTCCCATTTTGAGGATAAGACTAGGTAGATAGTTGGGAACATAGTCATGCGAGATGGAATTCACTCCTACCCGCTTTAGGGTATAGTAGAGAGGTTGTTCCCTTAAGTGCTGACTCCAGGTCTTGAACAATGGGCCCACCCTCTCGTTGGCCTGAGAGGGATACGGTTTGTTGGTTGGACCACAAACCAAATTGTTCATTAGAGGATCAGTGGGACTTAAGGAACAAGAAGTAATTACAGGGGTAAAACGGTTTATTTTACCCAGCTGTAATTACGAACGACCTGTGAAGGATCGACTTACTAATCATGGTTATATCGAGTGGACAGAAATATATCTACAGTGAGGAGAGTGCAGCCACTGGGCTTTAGTGGAGTGTCCCGGTGGTTAACGAATGTTGATTAGCTAGGCTAAAGAGTTTGGCCGGTTAATCTCGTATCGTTGGAGCTCATGATCTGTAGGTCCATTAGGTTCTCCTTACTAGCTCGGACTAAACCTTGTAACAATTTGAGAGAAAAGAATTTGAATTGTTCAAATTCGAATTTGGGAGAAAAAGTTAATTATATGCGATATACTTAACGATTCATAGCTTAATTATGAATTAAACTATGATAAAGAAGAGTTGGAAATATTTAAATATGATTTAAATATTGGTTCGATTTAAAACATGAATAGGGATTCACGTTCGAACGTTCGTTTTGAGAAATTGGGATTGGTCCAATTATTTAATTTGATATTTGATATTAAATTAAATATGTATTTAAAATTAATTAAATTGTTTAATTAATTAAAAATTGATTTTAATTTAAAATTAATTTTATATTAATTTTGAATTAAAATTAAAAGATAATTCAAATTCATTTAGAAATGAAATATGGACCAAATTCATTACTTAATGAACAAGCTTCTTGTTTGAAGCTTATCTTCTATGTGTTGGCTTCTTCACTAAGTAAAAATAGAAGCTTGTGGTTTTTCTATATATAGAGAAGAAACACAATAAAAAAGAAGAGATTGAGAAGAGATTTTTGAAGAAAATTCTCTTGCCCTTTGTTATTAGACCTTTACTCATTCTTCTCCCAAATTCTCTCAATTAAGATCCCACAATCTGTTCCAAGGCCTGAGGATAGTAGGGAATACTCTAGAGGAGATCCACAACTGGTTTGTGTTCAAAGAAAGCACACGGATTAAGAGAATTTTGAGCTACAAAGGTATGTGTTCTTATTCTCTGTTTTTCCAGTTTTGAGCATGTTTTTTGTATGATAAAATTGATCAAATTAGAGTGCTTAAGATCCAAAATTGCTTCCGCATTCTTAATATTAACTCCATCAGTGTGATGAAGTCTATGGACACACTTTTCCAAGGTCTTGTGGGTACAGGCAAAGGTTCGAGGAGCCCTGCTACTTTTGCTTTTTCAACTTTATCTTGTTGGCAAATGAGGCAAGTCTTGGTATACTGCATAACGTTGTCTCGCATATTCGACCAAAAGTATCCTTTCTTTAGAAGAGCGTAAGTTCGTTGCCACCCTGGGTGTCCGGCCTATAAGGTATCATGACATTCATGTAATAACTTTTTCCTCAGGTCTCCTGCTCTCGGAACATATAACCGATTTCCTTTTGTTAACAACAAGTCTCATTCGACCCAAAACTGTCTAGTCTTCCCTGCTTTGGCTAATTCAATCACAGCTTTGGCGAGGGTCTTTCTGTAGGTGTTCTTTGATGATGTCGCGCATTGAACCATCGACTGTACTCGCATGGATGTGGGCTAACATGCACAGGGCTGCATGCTCTCCCTTCCAACTCAAGGCGTCGGCTGCTTGATTACTCTTTCCTGTCTTATGCTCGAACTTAAAGTCAAATTCGGCTAAGGACTCTTGCCACCGAGCTTGCTTTGATGTTAACTTGGGCTGGTTGAAGAAGTGGCAAATGGCACTATTTACTGTCTTCACAACAAACTATGATCCCAATAAGTACTGCCTCCAGACTTTGAGACAATGGACCACAGCTAACATTTCCTTCTCGGAGACAGTGTATCTCCTTTCTGCATCATTCAACTTACGACTTTCATAGGCGATCGGGTGGCCCTCCTGCATGAGGACACCCCCGAGGGCAAAATCAGAGGCATCTGTCTCTACCTCAAATGGTTTCGTCACGTCGACCAATCTGAGGACAGGACCCCTCATCATGGTTCCTTTCAAATCTTCGAAGGCACCTTGGCATTCGGCTGTCCATAGCCATGGGTTATCTTTCTTCAACAACTCTGTTAATGGGGCAGCTCGTCTTGAAAATCCTTCGACAAATCGTCGATAATAGTTAGCTAGTCCTAAAACGGACCGCAATTCTATCACAGATGAAGGGACTTTCCACTCTCGAATCGTCTTCACTTTGTCGCTATCCATACTGATTCAACCACATTCAATAACATGCCCGAGGAAATTGATGCATTGTTGAGCAAAAGCACACTTCTCTTTCTTCACGTATAGCTGATTCTGTCTCAACTTTTCAAAGACCAAACGTAAGTGCACCCGATGTTCTTCCAGAGTGGCGCTGTAAACAACTATATCGTCGAGGTAGACAACGACAAACTGGTCAAGATATTCGTGAAAAACTTGATTCAACAAGGTGCAAAACGTGGTTGGGGCGTTTGTCAGGCCAAACGGCATTACCATGAACTCAAAGGCCCCATATCTTGTCACACAGGTGGTCTTGGGCTCATCGCCCTCAGCAATGCGTACTTGGTAATAGCCTGAACGCAAATCTAGCTTTGTGAAATACTTGGCCCAATGTAACTGGTCAAACAGGTTAGATATTATCGGCAAGGGGTACTTGTTACGTACTGTCACTTTGTTCAACGCCCTGTAGTCAATGCATAATCGTAAAGTGCCGTCCTTCTTCTTTTGGAACAACATTAGGGCCCCGTAAGGTGCTTTAGCAGTGCGAATGAACATTGCGCTTAGAAGTTCTTCTAGTTGTTTCCTGAGTTCAGCCAACTCAGGTGGTGCCATTCGGTACACATTTTTGGCTGGGGGTTTAACCCCTAGCAGCAGCTCAATCTCATGATCGATCCCTTGATGGGGAGGTAAAGCCTTCGGTAGGCTGTCGAGCATTATGTCTGCGTATTCGTGCAAGACTTTCTGGACTTCTCTTGGGATAGGTTCTGTACTGGCGATATCATCGACCATTGGTATGGCCATGAATGTGGGTTCCTCTCGGATGAGTCCCCTCTTTAACTGCAAGGCTGAAATCATTTGCACACCACCGAGTTGCTTAATGTTCGTCGAGATCACTGTGGGATTACTATCGGTAACAACCAGGCACTTTGCTAGTGGCATTGGGATGACTTTGTGTTCTAGAAGGAAATCTATTCCCAATACCACGTCGAAATCATCCATGCGAACAACTACGAGGTCCATTTCTCCCGACCATGTTCCCAATGTCAAAGAGACCCCTTTTGGAGACTCCTACGATGGGTAGGGCCTCAGAATTAACTGCTTTCATCTTCCCGGTATCTCTTTCTATCTTTAACCCCAGTCTTTGTGCCTCTTGGTCGGATATAAAGTTATGAGTTGCGCCTGAATCCACCAAAGTACTTTTAGCCTGGTGGGAGTTGATTATAGCATCAACAAACATCAGTCCCTTCTCGGACACTTCTTTTGGTTCAACTTTCTTTTGTATGGCAGACAAAAATTTCAGCGCTCCCATCCTGGGGGTCTCATCACCTTCTTCCTTCTCGGCCACAGTTTCAGGTTCAGGACTCTTACTGCTTTGGATTGAGCCTTGAAGGGTAGAGAGGGCGGCTCGATGTGGACAATGGAATAATCTGTGGGCACCCTTACATAAAAGGCACTGCATAGGCCCTTGTGGATAGGTCCTCGATGGATAAGGTCCTCGAGGTGGACCCGCATCGTATTCTGGGGGTTTCTGTCTGTTCCCCAATTCGGTCTATCCGTCCCCCCCTGTGGTCTGTTTGTACCCTCGTTTCGCTGACGCATAGGCCTGAAGGATTTGTTCCCTGCATTGTTGGGTGGTACATATCTCTTCTGGGAACTTGACTCGCCACCATAGTCTAAGAGTCTTTCTGCTGCAGCTAAGGCGGAGGCAAGATCTTGAACCCTTTGTTCATATAATTTTGTTATAGCCCATGGTTGTAATCCTTCGATAAAGCAGAATACCTTGTCCTTCTCGGACATATCTCGGATATCCAACATCACCGTCGAGAAATGTTTGACGTAATCCCTTATGCCTCCGATGTGCCTCAGTTCACGCAGTTTCTGCCTTGCTATAAATTCGACATTTTCGGGGAAGAATGGAGTCCTCAACTCTTTCTTGAGGTCTTCCCATGATTCAATGGTACACAGACCACTATGAATGTCGTTAACTTTCGAGCGCTACCACAACTTCGCATCATCTGTGAGGTGCATAGAGGCTAAGGTAACTTTCATCTCCTCTAAGGTTGTACCTGTAGCCTTGAAGTACTGTTCAACATCAAAAATGAAATTCCCAAGTTCTTTAGCATCACGGTTCCCTTTGAATGCTTTAGGTTTCGGGATCTTCAGTTTATTAAACCCCATGTGTACTTGACCCGGGGTCTGGTTCTCTACTGTCCACATGGTCAAATTCACTCGAGTACTCAATTCAGCCATTTCAGCCCTGATGGCTTCTACTGCCATTCTCACGTCTTCTGTGAGTTCGTTGACCAACTTCAGCATGGTCTTTTGTGAATTATCTAACTCTTCGACACGTTCTTCCATTTGTGCGACATAGCCGGTGGAACTATCCCCACGTTCGAAGCTGCTCGGTTGTGCAGCTTTATCCTCTAGGGTCTCAACCCTCTGCGTCAATTCTTGTATAGGTAGCCCATCAACTCGGGCATTCAGGGCTGTAATCTCGCCCATTTTTTCCGTCATCTCCTTCATCTGATCCTCGAGGAATCGTACCGTGTCGGGTGTTTCCCTCAAGTATAGCAACTGCTCTTCAATTTCAATTAGTCGGTCGACCTGTGACTTGCCCAATGATTTTGTCGCCGACATTATCGCTACTTTTCAAATTCGAGGAGCCAACTAGGCTCTATACCACTTATCACAATCGTGCACTTTCGGGATGGGACAAACGATTGTGCAGCACTTACTCTAACCCAGCGAGCAAGTCAGCCGTACGAAAAACGCAACTCGCGGACAACTTCAGCATAGGGTCTAGCCTCCCCTCACATCTCGAGAGAAAATGGTTTTAGAATATATGAGCGGGAAAGCATTTGAAAACATTTGTGAGAAAAGTTTGTTATACGCAAGTAAGCAAGAAAGGGACAACAACGACTTAATAGCATATAACTCCGAGTAGGAAGGTTGGACAACTAGTCATACTATAGTACATTTTAGGATTTTACATTGTGGCATGCTTAAACAAGAAAATGGCGAGGAGTCATACACCTCCAAAAATACATGGAAAGTTAACTAATAAGCAACATGAAATATATACAATGAAAACATGATAAAAAGGGGTTGAAATGGCCATGCGGCCACGGGCAACACGCCCTAGACAAGCATGACCGTGACACTTGACACTCGTGTGTGTCCTTGTACGTTCAATGTTAAGCCTTTGTACTCATATTTCTCATTGATTGTTAACTTGTGAGACTTGTGAGACATGGTTGTCTTTATGATCACAACAACAACCTTTCTTGTTCCTTTGTCATCAACCTATCTTTGGCCTTTCTTTATGAGGTTGTTAATAGGAGCCTTGTCTTTAGATACCGTTATCATCTCATCATCTAAATTGGTGGCACCTTCTTGATTGATGTCCAATTCAGGTGAGGGAGAGAGTTTAGGGTTCTACCCCTCGTGTCATATTTAAAAAGATCATCCAGGGGGGCTATGAGAAAAGGAGTTAATGGTTGAGCCTCCTTTCTTTCCTTAACTACAGGTTGCGGTTGCTTTTGACTTGTGGCCAAATGTTGTGGTAGGTCGTTGCTTTTTTATCTTTGGGTGGCTTAGCCACGGGTGGAGGTGGAGGTGTCTTATCCTTTCTTGCACGTTGCTCTGGGACTTCTTGGGTGGGAGATATCCCAATCTCTTTGCCTTCACTTTGTTCTTCTATTGTCTCTGTTTGCTTTGAAGTTGTGGGCACAAACTGTTGGTCCACTTCTTAAAAAATCTCTTATGTTTTGTCAGAGTTTGGTTTTTTTTATCTCCTGTTGTTTCTTTTTGGAGAGCAGCTTATTGAGCCCAATATTCCTCAGCAATGTTCCTAGCTTGTAATGCCATGACCTTCATCATCTCGTCCCATTGCTCGTTGGAATGACGTCATTTCCTTCTCCCTTGCTCATGACTCTTTCTTCTTGGGCCTATCTCTTCCTCCTTGGCCCATAAACGACCATTTTGCACCTATGTTTGGAGGAGGAAAGAAATGCATTACCTTATTCTTGTCTTGTGGTAAGTGGTTCCACAAAATCTTGTGCCATGGATTCTTACACATGTGATAACTTTCATTGATGAAGGTTATTTAGGTTTAAACCTAAGTTTATTGTTTAGAAATTTTGTGTTTATTGTTTAAAATCTTGTCAAAAAGAGAAAACTTAAGTAAAATTAAGTTATGCATGTGTTTTCAAGCATGAGTTGATAAAAGATAGTGATTAGGCATAAAAAGGAATCATTTTTTAAGAAATTGATGTGGTTTTATGCAAGAGGCTAAAAAATCACCCAGTTCCGACCAGAATGTCAATCGCATACTAAGCCAGAGGAAAAAGTCAACTAAAGCTTAAAAGTGCCCAAATTGCGCCCAAGGTTGTGGCCGCAACTAGCCAAATCGATGGACAATACATGAATTACGGATTTGACAGATTCTCTAATCAAATCTTAATCATTCTCCTTAAATAATGGATGTAATGTCAAAAAAGGCTCAACACACTAATCTCGGTAGAAACCTTAGACCTAAAAGGTGTATAAGAAGCTGCTAGAGCACCCAAGACATCATCTTTGATCCTCCATAATCTTAGATAAAGAACTCTACTATTTTAGTTGAAGATTTCAGTTTTGAAGCCGTCATTATGAGTTTCTCTCCTTTGTTTGTTCAACCCTCATTTGGACACTTGATTCGAAAGAATAAAAGTGCAAACGCATGATTCTCCTTCTCCTTGAAAAAGGTTGAATCATATTAGATAGAGGAAATAAGTCGAGGGGCTTTTAGTTTCTATTTTCATTCTTTTAGTTGCTGTTTAGTTTTCTCTTTTCACTTGTTGTACTTTCTTTTATTCAAACCCACGTGTAATACATTCTTTTACAATATGAAGTTAGTTTTCATTCCTTTAATTTATGACTTTTGTTCCTTTCAATAGTATGAGCTAAGTTCCTTCTTGGAGATTCAAAGATGTTGATGTCCTAAGTAGGAAATAAGCCCCACTGTGTGCATAAGCAACTTTTGCTCAACACTTAGCACCGTTTGCATTTATTGAGTTTAGATTTCATTGTCAATCTAAACTTTTCACTTAGATTAGCATAATATGTGAGAAATCTAATATTGAAAGAGTTGGGTTGAGCACGATTTTCATAAAAGCAATATAGGAAAAGAGCCTAGGTATAGAACTTTGCTTTTGACACCCTAGACATAGGGCAAAACCTATAGAATCAATAGAGTTGATACATTTTTATTTAAGTTCAATTAGCCATAGACATATGTGTTTAATTACTTAGGCTCCTAAAAGTACTTAGAAAAGTGTTAAATAGATGTTGAACTTGATTCATAGTGTTGGGTGTCAAAAAGGGTAGGCTGCAGGTGCAATCAGGTAGCATTCTGCTCAAACTGTATTATTCGAAAGGGTGAGATGAGGGTGCATATGGGAAACAATCCCTAATGAGCTTCTCCTAGTTGAGACAAGTTGCAGGCGTATATGTGGGCGTATATTCCTTAGGGGTTGAAACAGCTTTGGATCCCCCTTCTTTTATTGATTTTTGCACAACTATTTCCATTCCTCTTTACTTCTTTAAGTTTTTACAAACCAATAACGTCCTCATTTCCTTTCTTAGTTATTGATAGCACTCAAATAGTGCTATCTTAGGCCTTATAATCAATTAAAACCTCAAGTTTAATGGCTACATCAAAACCCCAAGTATTAGGAACAAAGATACTTAAATACATACAATTAAACCTTTAAGTTCCTAATTTAAAGCCACAAAATAGAAACTAAAACTAAAAGAAAAGGAAAAAATTAGAAAACAATGGTCGATCCCACATTCCCGTCATGATCTCCACGTCCCTCGAGCTCTGGGTCTTCAAGCTCCACAAATGCTCTCAATTGCTCCATAAACCCTCAATTTTAGCTTGGAATCGAGAATAGGGTTGAAACCCTCGAATTGGCCTCCAAAACGGCACCCCTAAAACTTGTTTATATAGAAAATCATGAGGTAGCGTTGCGACATTGTTAGTTTGCGCTCGTTTTTAGGCGAAAAATAACATTTTTGAGTTTTTCGTAGCGTCGCAGCGCTGTGGACAGCATCGCAACACTACCTTGCAGACAACACTGGGCATTTTTGCCATATCTCTTCCCTTCGGTGTCCGAATGACCTCCAATTTGATGCGTTGGAACTGTGATTCGATGTAGAATCTCCCGGAATGTGCCTTATGCTCAAATAATATCTTTAATCTTCTTGAATTTTCAATTACGCTTCAAAAGGTTCCAATATCCACCAAAGTACTCCCAAGCACTCGGTTTTGCTCATCACGCTCGGTTTCTACAAAATTAAGAGAAATATGAATAAAAGATCACAAAATTAGCATAAATAATAGGAAATAAGATAGCATAATTACATGCTATCAAATACCCCCACACTTAAACCTTTGCTAGTCTCGAGCAAAGCAAAAACAAAACCCACATATATGAATTCACCATTACATCAAAGTGACTCAAACTTAATGATCTAAATAACAATATAATAGCAATTTAAGGAAATAATCAAACACAACTTTTCATCAAGCAAACTCGAATTTAAGCTTTTCATCCCTTGCATGTGTGTGTACATAGCCCTCCTAAAGTAGTCTTTACAAGCTCAGAATATGTTTATAGAGTCCTCCATTCATCTTCCCCCTACATTGGCCCCAAGCACCAATTCTCTAGCATTTTTACACTAAAGAAGGTAATAAGCTACTAGGTTCCTAAAAATGAACAAATCGACCGGCTAAACTTGCATCATTTTAATGTCAAGGGCACTAGCTTTCACACACCCATAGTAGGGACCCTTACCTAAAGCACTCGCTCGATAGGTGGCCTAACTGATCACGATAGTGGTAGCTCTTTTTACCCTTGACTCTTTTCAATACATTACAAGCTTTTTTTTTCTTTTCTTTCACTAAAATGGTTTTTCTTTTGAGCTCACTTTCTTTTCTTTTTCTTACAGGCAAAACAAACAATTTTTTTCTTCCTCCTAAGTAACACATTACACCTTATCTGCAAGTCAACCATCGAACTAGAGCTTAAGTCTATTGGAGTGACAACAAACTTTTGGA
Organism: Trichosanthes truncata; assembly: GCA_033996785.1. NCBI lineage: Eukaryota > Viridiplantae > Streptophyta > Magnoliopsida > Cucurbitales > Cucurbitaceae > Trichosanthes > Trichosanthes truncata. Next base: position 24,440,635 of record JAWPNB010000004.1, on the reverse strand, counting down.
CAATATAAAACTACTTTAAGCCTTCAAAACTAACAAAAGATAGGCTAGGTGCTCACAACTTACAAGAAATTCAAAACAAAAATTTTAAATTTACTTGAATTCTAGACATGCTTTCATATTTCACAAAAAAATTGTAAAAATATTATTAATCAGAACACATCACAAGTCGTCCTTATCACACTCGATGCAATAGAATCATCATATAATTCACAAAAAAAAAAATCAATAACAACTAAGATTCAGATTAAAACAACACACATCCCCCCACACTTAAAACATACATTGTCCTCAATGTATAAACTATTCAGATCTATTTCAGCATGCTTAAGGACAATTTGAAAAGATAAAAGGAAGAGTAATACTGCCCTGAAGTGCGAGAGACTCCTCAATTCAGCCTAATCAATAGGTGCAATGTGAGAGATATTATTCTCGAGCTCCTAGAAATATCAACTAACAGGAAGACAAGATCAACAAAAAAACAAAGCTAAAAGAAAAACATAAAACCACAAAAATAAAAGAAAGACTAAGAGATAGAAAGTTTGGGTTGCCTCCCAAGAAGCGCTTGTTTAACGTCTCTAGCTAGACGGGACTCATGTTGGCTCTCAAGGTACACAAAAATTCTCCCATTTCTTCGGGCCCCTCTTCCTAGAGTCAACAAAGCATACCAGGGCTAGTAGAAATACTAGCTTCTCATGGGACCCTAAAACAAAGATATTTTTTTGTATTTTTAATTAATGTAATAAAAGAAGAAAATTCAAAATAAGGCAAACTAGACTCGTGAGTATAAGAAAAATAAAGATCATGATTAAGAGAAGTTTTTGGAGATAAAATAAGGGTAGGCTTTTCAGCCTAAAACTCTCTCACCTGGATTTCCTCTTGCAATGTGGTTTCGCTACCTTTTTCAACCTCACAAACCTATTCTTGGTATGCATCAAGATGCTCCAACTCATCCCCACTATCATCTATATATATCATTCTAGAATGTTGTTCCTCAATGGTATTAAAAAAAATTTGCTCATGTAGGGCCATAACTAATTCAACTATCTGACAAAGTTGTTGAGTTATACGATTTAGTGTAGCCCCATTTTCTTCCATCTTTGCTTATATACTATTTAACCTCTCTGCTTTAATCTGACGAAAACTTCTAACCCTTGATTCTAGAATGTATTCTTGCAATAGGTCTTTAAGGGAAGAGTTTTCCTTAATTTGGTTGAGATAGGCCAAGTTTTGGGTCCAAGTGCCCATATCATTACCATAAAAGAAATTTCCATAACTTATAGATTCAAAATGATAATGATTAGACACTTGATATCCATGAAAATCATAATTAACATTCACATGGTCATAAGACGGGTAGTCTATTGGGTAATAATTGAAGAAGGGTGTTTGTCCTTGGGTGGTCAGAAACTCCCCATAAGGCCACTCAGAATTGTAAAAAGCCATGATCTGAATTAAAGAGGACTAAATTTAGGCTTTCACACAACTACATACAACACTAAATCAACACAACCAAGAACAAGAGACAAAGACTCAAAACAAGACAATATTAAATGAATTAAAGTATGCCAATCCCCGACAACGACGCCAATTTGGTAAAGAGCTTGTTGAAGGCTCTATCAAATATATTTATAAACCTAAACCTATAAAATTTATAATAATAATGGTCAAGGTCGATCACAGGGATTGGATTTCTTAGTTCATTTAAGTATCGTAATTACTCTTATTTAACTTCATTTAGAGAAAGAAATCAAATGCAAACAAGCTAAACTAAAGAGTTAATCTAGAAAGCAAAATATAAATGGAGACACAATCGGAGAGAAATATTCTAGGTAATCAATTTCACCAATTAGACTTATAACGAAAACTACCAAGATTTGTCATGCAAATATTCCATAAGCCAAGAAGTGAGGGTGTTAACTGACTCTTTCAAGCACAATTAACTCCCATGCAGTGTTATAAATCCAATATCTCTATCTAGATTTTAATAGCATGCAAGTCATTAAGCAACTTCTTTTAAGGGCTTGTATGAGAATTCTCCACTTTCATGCAAGAATTTACAAATAGTCATGCAATTAAGTTCTAGCCTATTGCTTGACAAAGAATGCATGAATTTGAGTTTAAATTGCATGATAATTGGTGTGGACACGAAAGTGGTGAAAACAACAATTAAGATCATTTATGAGGAAAATTAATGTCGAGTGTTTTTAGTTAAGGAGACGGACACATGATTTAATTAAATACACTTAAGATAATAACTAAAGTTTGGCCTCCCTGTGGATCGACCCTGCCACTGTATTGCAAAATATCTGTAATGTGAACTATAAATTTATTTGACGAGTCTGACAAGCTCGATCAATCGACTGAGCAAAACATTATGCAAAAATGTTTAGAGACTACTTACTTCAAAGTAATAGATGAGGTATTTAGGAAGATGTTTTGAGAAAGAAACCCCGTTGCACTGACGAAGACCTTGTTTGTGAAGAAACCCTAACATGATGACAGTTTTCGGAAGAAACCCTCCACGGAAAATGTGCGTGATTAAAGAGAAATGGAAAGAAATTTGGGGAAGAAGAAGATCTTTGGCAGTTTTTTTTATTTGATGTTGCATGGTTTAAGGAAAAATTTTCAAATCAAGCTTTTTTTTTCCTTTTTTTTAAAAAAAAATAATTATAGGTGGTGTGCATGCAAGGGTATATAAGCAATTGAATTGATTGTTAATGATCCATAATAAAAATCAACTGGACAAGGATGTAAAATTAATTTTTTTGGACACTTTGATAAATGGGTCTCTAGTAAGGCTCATTTGTGTAGTTGACTCTTTTTTCTAAAATGCCTAACCCACTTTTTTCTTGGGCCAACAAGAGAAATGTCTAAATTTAACCAACCCAACTTGAAAAATGTCAAAACAAGTTCCATTTTGCAAAAATGGCTAAAACAGTTTTTTCCTAAAATATACTATAAGTATTAAGATGAAAATACCCTTGTTACAGATTTATGGGTTTCTAGTACCTAAAATTGTGGCTAACAAAATTAAGTGTATCTATGAGGAAAATGCAGAGATTTTTTTTTTGAAAAAATAGAGGTAAATCAAAACGTTGTAACAATTCAAATAATCGTTATGTTAAATTCAAATCATCATTCTGTTTAATTCAAACAATACAGTAGCTACATGAGTTTTTCGATGAACACAAAAAAAATCCAGCACACAATGAACAATTAAAACTCAATGAAACTAAATTGAAAGTTAAACAAATGTCTAAATTAACACAAAAATAATAGCTCATACCACCTGCATATACATGTATTTACAGTCCAGGCATCTGCAAACGAATAAAATTATAGTAAATAATGCTAGTTCCCCCCAAATATAATACGAAGCAATTCGCAACCCAGTAATTACTAATAAACACCCCACCAACCCATTTTAAAACCCAACCAAACGAGTCTAACATGCATTGGCCAAATTAAAAAGTGTAAAAAACAATATCAATTAGTTAATCACCTGCCACATTAATAATCCACCTGAACCCCCTCAACTTCTATCAAGGTGATCATTGGGGTTTATACCACTGAATGTTGCATGAGGGTTTCCTCTCCAATACAAACTATGTTGCCTTGACCATGATGGTGAAGAACGCTTGGAGAACAAGGGTTTCACTCTACATTTGTAAACAATGTTGAGGTATGTATAAACTCCCTTTGCTGAGAAATCGTTTAAGCACCTCCTCTGCCTCTTGCATTGATCACCCACTATATGCAGGTGCAAAACGCGTTCATCTGAAGTTCTACTCCTCTTGCATTTCTATCTTTCTTGTTCATACCTCAAGGTACGCTTCTCCCCCTACTTCGATTCCTACTGTTTCGCCCTATTTTTTTGGCCACCCACGCTTCTTCGATTCCTCATTCACTAATTTTGTTTGAATGTCTTCAGCTAAAATACGCCTCATTTGATTTATATATAAAAAATCGATTCTAGACCATGGTCCCCACCTTCTAGTGATTTTAAAAACCAATCCTGTGAGTTTAGGGATTTTTTAAATCCAGTTGAAATGTCGTTATTCTTTTTACAAATCCAATCAAAATTGTGCCTTCCCCCACCCCACTAACTGACTACGTCTAATCCTTGGGGATGGCCAAAGAAAAGAAAACTTCGAACACACGAGCAAGTGCACAGTTAAAGGCTGCCAGGGTAACACCATCAAGGACCAGAAAGAAGCAACAATCGTCCATACAATTGGGTAGCGACGAAGAGGTATTCCATGGTTTTTTACCCTTTTTACCACGATGTTTGTAGAATTCCTTTAATTGCATTGTTGTATATACAAACTGAAGGAATGCACGTTTTACTCCACAGCAGAACCATTGGATCGTCTTTGATTTTATTAAAATTAAACTAAAAATGAAGGTTAAACAAACTTACTTGGAGTAAATATGGAGATATTTTTGGCAAATCTTTATATCCTCCATAAAATCTTCCTGCCATGACTCGAACATAGGACCAAGGCTTGTGGGAGCCTCTTGAAAGAAAATCCACAAAGGATTGGAGAGGAAGAGATCTAAAGAGAATTCTCTAATTCTCTATTGAGGAGATATGTATTATATCTAATGGCTCATCTCAAAGGTCCTATTTATAGAGACCAAGGGTAAATCTTTTTTCAGAATTAAAATATTCTATTTTAATATCTAATATATTAAAATATATCTTATACTTATTTGAATCTCATTCAAATCTCTTACGATATTTATTTATTTGAATCTTATTCAAATTTTATAAATATATTTTATTTAATGTATCTAATATACATTAATTATTTTAATATTTAATGTATCAAATACAATAAATATATTTTCCTCTTTTATATTTAATATATCTAATATATATTAAATATTAATTTGAACACATCAAATTAAATATTAAATTTGAACATTTCAAATTTTAATATTTAATGTATCAAATACAATAAATATATTTTCCTCTTTTATATTTAATATGTCTAATATATTAAATATTAATTTGAACATTTCAAATTTTTCTTTCAACTAAATTGATCTTTTAGTGTTACTATGAGATAGCAAGGGGATCTTATGGATCTACATATTATAAGCTCCAATGATACAAAATCAATTAATTAAACTCTTTAATTAATTAATTTTTATTCATTAACTATAGGTCACTCTACTATGCACTGTAAGACAAGTTGTGTCCATAGATATAATCATTACATACAAGTCGATCTTTCACGAATTGTTCGTAATTACAGCTGGGTCAAAAGTCAATTTTACCCCTATAATTACATCTTGCACCTTAACTACCACTGATCTTGTAATAAACAATCTGTTTATAATCTAATTATAAACTAAGTCCCTCTCGGGCCAATGAGAGGGTGAGGCCCCATTGTTCAAGTCCCGAAATCACCACTTAAGGGAACTACTCATCTACTTACCCTATATGGGAATGAATTAATTCCATCTTGTGAGATTATGTTCCCAGCTCCCTATTTGGTCAAGACCCCAAAATGGTAGGCATATTGAATCGGCTACAAAAGCCATTCTCACTCATGCAAATCAAAGGACAAGCCCTCATAGGCAGGAGTTCATAACTCACTCAGGATTAAGATCGAGCCACATATGATCATTCTGATGAATTATTAATCTTCTCAATTAACGAATTTATAAAGAGAGATTAAATATTTCGTAGTCCAGTCTTACACAAACTCATTGTATAAGATACCTCAACTCACATGTCTCCACATGAACGATTTGGATCAAATCATTTGTAACTATTACAAAGTGGGTTGTATCAATAGTGTTACTAGGATAAGGCACCCAACCTTATCCATATACTATGACCCTTAAGGTTATTTCTGTTAGGGACAATCGACTCTCGACAGATCTCCACATTGGTATGATATTGTCCACTTTGGGCATAAGCCCTCATGACTTTGTTTTTGGTTTCACCAAAAAGGTCTCATACCAATGGAGGTAGTGTCCCTCACTTATAAACCCATGATCTTCCCCTTATCTAGTCGATGTGGGACTTTGGTCGCACTCCTAACAATCCTCCCCTCGAACAAAGTACCAACCGAGCCTCCCCTCAAATAGTCATCTATCCGTCTAGCACTTATCCTGGCCAACTCCTTTACCGAAGCACACCACCAGTCCGATAGAGCTCTTTACCACAGATCTCCACATGACTATGCCTTCGGGGCTCGCCTCCTTTGTTCGACACCCAAGGATTCTACAGATCACGACTCAAGGGCATGACTCTGATACCACTTGTTAGGGATAACCGACTCTCGACAGATCTCCACATTGGTGTGATATTGTCCACTTTGGGCATAAGCCCTCATAGCTTTGTTTTTGGTTTCACCCAAAAGGCCTCATACCAATGGAGATAGTGTCCCTCATTTATAAACCCATGATCTTCCCCTTATCTAGTCGATGTGGGACTTTGGTCGCACTCCCAACAATTTCTTGAACATGATCATTTCGTCTGTCAACCACATATTGTTCAAGATTATACTAATAACCTTGGATTTTTCATATGATAGATAATATTATATTGCAAATAAAATAATCAAAATTATTATTAATTATTAAATAAATCATTAATTACAAGGCTTTAGGGCATAAATCCCAATACAAACGAAACAGACTTCTGGTGGTAATGACCAAGTGAGTTCAAATGAATCCATTGGGAATGAAACAAACCCCAAGCATAAGGGGGTCAAAAGAGATTGTGATGAAGAAGGGGGTAGGAAGAACAAACCCTTCAAGAAAAGAACGGCAAAAAAAAAGGTATCTAATGAAGACAAACCGAAGAATAGTGAGGTATATGTGTGTATTTGAGTATTTGATAGTTAGTTTTAGTAATTACATTCCTAATAATTGTTGTTATGTAAGGCTGATGAGGACACAAACGAAGATAGCACTGACGGTGGGGATAAAACTGATGACGATGGAGATGAAGAAACTGAGACGAATGTCGATTCAGCAACTTCAAGCGATCCTGAGCAACCTACAAAAAAAATGTCTAAGAAGGTATATACTAGATAAATGTTATTTTTATTATTGTTAAACTTGTATATGTCTTTGTATGATGATACATACACATTCTATAACTTTTATCTACTAGGAAAAGTTTTTATTGTTGTTTTAAATAGCATCTATCTTGCAGGATGTTGTGAAAAAAGAGTCTCCACCCAAAAAAGGTGTCTCAGGGAAGGGAAAAATGGCCTTAACGAAGAGAACTGTTGAAGACCAAATTGAGTCCAATAAGGTAATTTTGTGTATACACAGTGTATATATCTCTCACTATTGCTGGGTATACTCATTTTTGGACTTACACCATATATATACCCTTGTACGACTCTGTGTCAAAACATGTATGTACGGATGTTTGTATACATGTAACTATGTAAATGGGAGTAGAGACATAACTTGATAGTGCTTATGGTTATCTGCTAGTTAGGTGTGAATACATAATTATCCTTTACGTAGGTAATTTTTTGTATGCACATTGTATATACCTCTCACTACTATTGGGTATACTAATTTTTGGACTTACACCATGTACGAACCCCTGTATGAATCTTTGTAGAAACATGTGTGTACATATACTTGAATGCATGTAACCATGTAAATAGGAGTATAAACATAACTTGATAATGTTTATGGTTGAATGCTGGTTAAATGTGAATTCATAACTACCCTTTGCGTTCTCCTATATTTGCATATACTTACTCTCATGCATGTTGGTAGGCTACCCCTGTATGGGCCTCGATGTGTATATATGTCTTCACAATGCTCATTTTGTTGTGCTTAAATTGACGTGATAAGGCACCTAAATATGTATATATAGTGCTTATGTCTGGATTTTTACTCTAAAAAATGTTATTGTTATAGGATGACGATTACTTTATGCCCCTATCGAAAAGGAGTAGAGCTTTAAAGATTAACCTTTTTGCTGCAAAAGTGGCATAATGACAAGAATCTGCGAGACCCTCGGTGATAAGCATGAAAAAACCTTCAAAAGAACCTGTTTTGGTCATCTCTGGGATTTCTCATTGAAGAAAACGTCCTCCCAACTTATTCTCCATCTAATCCAGTGACAATGCAAACCAAGGAAGGCTTCTGAATTAAACTTCCAAATTGGTGGTAAGGTCTTTACAAATGTTGCGTGAGTTTGCATTGATAACTGGACTAAACGGTGGTCCACTCCCACAAATTGACCGAGACAAGATTAAAGGTGGCGATAAATTCAAGAACGATTACTTTGACGAGGAAGACAGAGTGAAAAGGAAGACATTGAATATAGCATTCAAGGTAAACAAGAGGGGTGTCGAGGACGATTTGATAAAGATGGCACAAATGTACTATCTTGAGAACTTCTTACTACCAAAGCAAGAGAAGGTAAATATTGAAGAAGACCACCTCCTAATGATCGATGACACATAAATGTTCAATAGCTATCTGGGTGGGCGTGTGGCATTTCAGTTGCTGGTGAGCTACATGAAAAAGGTTGTGGTAAGTAAGGGCAACAAAGGGATAGGAATGGGGGGCTTTGTATATGCCCTCCTAGCTTGGGTGTATGAAGTCATCCCTGCGTCAGCGCAAATATGCAACACAGATAAGGAATGCAGTGCCTCAGATTATCAATTGGGATGCAGGCTCGCAACTAGAATGGCAAGACCTGCATGCCAAAGTTTTGAAACCCCAAGGGTAAATACATCTTCTACTCTTGTTCTACTTTAAGTTTTAAAAATGTTTGACCCACCCTTATTTTTGTAGTTAGAGATTGTGCCCTTGCACCCCACCGACGAAGAACTCAAAATGCCCTACTTTCAACCATTTGTACATGATGAAATGGCGTCACATGGAACAGGTGTGCCTAGGCTAAATGTTGAGAGTGAACCAACAATCCCGCATAACTTTTTCATAGGGTCTATATCAACCGACCAGCGCCTAGAAGGGATCAAAAACAATAAGGCGTCATAGTTGGTAAGCTTGATGAAGTTGTTACTATAATAAATATTGTAGTGGATTATTTGAAGAAGATCTACGAAGATGAGGAAACCACCAGATCAAGGTTTATGATGCATGGAAACGTTGGCAATATGGTAGACGACAAACCAATTGACGATGACCGAATGGTAAATACCTTTCCCTCCCTTCTATCTCACCATCATATGAATATTAAACTTGATGTTTTTTTTATTGTGTAACCAAGAGATTGAGCATAAAGATGACGACGACAAGAAAACAACTCCAGATGACCATGGACTTGAGAAAAACCCCCGACCAGCAAAAAAAGACAAGGACACCATACCTAGTGGTGGACAGCACAACCCACATGTTCGTGTTGGGCGATTGGCACTATAGCCCTATCGACGAGCCAAGATGGTGCGATCAAGGCAAGAACATGTGACAAAGCTCAATTTGTCCTCCATCTGTTGCAACGGACGCAGGCTTTCAGAATTGCCCTTGTCGGAATCTTTGTCCATTTCCTCTCCAGCATCGATATCACTTTAATCCTCCGTAAGGCTGTCAATGGGGCCAATAAGGACAGCTACGACCAGTTCATTGTATTCATAGGTGCGTCACTCTGTCCACCACCACCTTCCTTATTCTCTTTCGCATTTTAGTCGAGCTCAAACTCCTCACCACTGAAGTCGAAGAAACCGCCATGATCGTCGCCTCCTTCAATGACGTCACCGCCTAGATCTTTTTCACACTCATCTTCGCTAGTATCAACACCAAAGGTGAGGGGAACATAGGAGTTCATTTTTTTCGTATGAGTCCTATTTTCGAGATTCGAGTTCGTGATTTTCATGATGGTGGCGACCCGATTTGGAATGATTTAATTATTTTTTTGTCATTTTTAAAAAAAATAACAAACAAGTACATATCATAGAGCACACGTGACTTTTGGCATGTGTGGGAAACCTTTCTAACGGTGATTGAAACTGAAACTTAACCGATGGTGTAAATAGATGCACTTATTTAAGTTTGAGGTTTAAATTGATGAAATTGAAAGTTTAGGGTTAAAATTGATATAATTTGCCTAGTTTGAGGTTTAAATTAATGAAATTGAAAGTTTATAGTTAAAATTGATACAATTTGTTAAGTTTACGGTCAAAATTGAAAATTTCCCTAAACTATATTATTGAATACAGCAAAATAAAATTAACAATTTCTCGTGCATCAGTCAAAACAAAACCCTAGTTGCTGCACTCCATCCAACGCCTGTAACCGCCTTCACCTGTCTCACTCGCTCTGAGCCTCCTTCACGTCAGCGTTGTTTGCATTTCGCCCGCAAACGTTGAATGCATTTTCGCCGGCACAGTTTGCAGTCGCCAGTCGCACGCTCCTCTCCTCTCGCAGTTCTGAGGCTCATCCATCCGACCTCCGATCCTCTCTCCCCTATTGCACGACGCACACCGCCTCCTCTCTCATTTTGAGCTTCATCTCGTTCTAGTCACCCACACTCGTCGCCGTCACCATTGGTTGCTTCCTCGGATTACCGTCATCATCGCCCAGATCAAGTACGTTATGCTCTGTTTTTTTTTTTTTTTTGAATAAAACTTAGCTCTTGGGAATAAAACAATCCAGATCTGATTCTCAAGTATTGTTCTTCTTCCTTCTTTGATTTGAATTTTTTTCGCTTTTCTAGTTTGCAATTGCGGCGCTTGTGTGATTGAATTGTATATGTTGATTCGGTTGTGAGGACGGAAAATTTTGGCTTTGTTTCATATTGCTTGTGGTGTGGATCTGGTGTTTGATTTCTAAATTTTTACAACTTTTTTGAGTTTAGAGATAATTTAACTGTAATCCGAACTCGATGATCCTTTGGGGTTTTTCAGGAATGAAATTTTCAGCTTAATTTTATGAGGAGTTTTAGTATTGGCGATTAGCGGATTATGATTTTGATTTTTGAAATTTTCGATTGTGTAGGTTTTGATTATCTTTTTCCTTCATTTTAGTTAAAAAAGAAATTTGAACACCCCGATGACCCAACCCAACCCATGTTCGGTTCTTTCAGGTAGCGGACCTGACCAACCAAAAAATTCGGATTGGTCCAAAAAAATCCCCCAACCCAACTCGACCCAACCCTTGTACACCCCTACCCCTAGAGATAGCTGCTTTTCGCTTATTTTATATTTCTTGGACTCTGATATGATAAATTATAATTTCAAATGTAGGAAGTATGTAAAATCAATATGTGTCTTATTTGAAATGTAGGAAGTATGTAAAATCAAGAATGGTATCAATTTTCCTTCTTGTTAGATAATGCGTCAATTTTAGATGATTTCAGTGTGTTTTTCTTCTTCTACTTGAGGGTTTTTTTTTCCCTTGAAAATTTAGGATTTGGACTTTCTGTTCAAGATGCTCTCTTGCAGTAATGTTTGAACAAGTCTTCACAATTCTTGAAACTATTTGGCACCAAGTTGAGTGATTTCAGCTTCATTTTGCCTTCAGGTTTTGGTTCTTAAGGGATACAGAGTTGTTGTGGGACTTTCAGAGAGGGGTATAGTTTGACCATGCAAAACCTGCATCATTTAATATGTCGTCTCAGTTCCACTTCTCTTTGCAAAAGCACGAATACTTCAAGACTTCTAAAAGAAAATGTGGGATCTAATTTAATTATTGATTCAGTTTCAACATTGAAGCATGCTCAAGGAGCTTGGTTAACCACTTTGAGAGAGTTCTCTGCAAAATCTGGTGGATTTGATGAAGGTGGTGCTAAGAATGAATGGGATAAGAGTGTGAGTGAGTCGTTTGCTGGCACCACATCAGATGATTTAGGTTGGGATTCTGTTTCCTCCTGGTCGACTGGATTAACCAAAGAGCATTTTGATGGAGAGGCTGTTGGCCGCAGGACTAGTGGAGGAGGGGATTCACCAAAATCGCCACAGTCTTCATTAGTTTCTGGGTTGCAAGAGATTGAGGACAGAATAAGGGAATTAGAGGCGGAAAACCGAAAAGGCAAGGGCTTTGTGGACAAGTGGGGTGAAAGGATGAGGGAGATGAGCATGCTTTTGAAACAAGTAAGAGAGCCTGGTGCTAGAGGGTCTTATCTCAAGGACTCGGAGAAGGCAGAGATGTATCGCTTGCACAAGGAAAACCCTGAGGTATATACTGTTGAGAAGCTTGCTAAAGATTACAGGATCATGAGGCAAAGGGTTCACGCCATTCTTTGGCTGAAAGAACTTGAGGAGGAAGAGGAGAAAAAGCTGGGCCACCCCTTGGATGATTCTGTTGAGCTTTTACTCGATACTTGCCCTGAGTATGTTACAAATCCCTATCTTGTCTAGTAACCTGGTGCTAATAGGTAGTCCTATATTCACTTATTATAAAATTTGAGATGAATTTTAGCATAGTGTCTTATGATTTACCTTTATATTTCTGTCTCTGGAAAATCCATTTCACCGTTTTTTGGAAAAAGAAAATGTAAATTGTAAACGTAGTCCTTATGGCCTTTTTTCTATAATATTTTAATTGAAGCTTCTTTGAGGGGGAAAAAAGCCATGGACAGACATATTTTGGCACCAGAACATCTGTTTTATTATTTTGTAATTTTTGTTTACAATTTTTTATCTTCATTTTTATCTATCTGTAAGATAAGTTATGAAGATACATGTTTCCTTGTCTACCTTTCGATTGGGCTTTTGAGATTTTTGGTTGAATAAATTATAAAGGATATGAAATTTGCAATCATATAATAAAACTTTCCCCCAACTAATTACCTTTTTTTTTTGGGATAAGAACTAGATACTTTCCATTAAGATTTTGAAGAGAGCATTCAAGGGATCTACAAGACCAAGGAGCTTACCTTATGTTTTAATTGTAACTTTTAGTCCTTTTCTTCCTAAAACCATTTGAGTGATTGAATATATTAGTTCTGACTTATTTTAAGTTTAATTTTCCATGAGCTAGACGGTAATAATGTTTTAATTACTGACTTTTAATTTCAACTTATTTATCTTTTTCTTTCTTGACCCATTTGCGTGATTGAATTCAATCTAGCTTTTATTGACACACGTAATTTTATGGATCCCTCGAAGTTTCATGTTTCAGAGGTTTTTTTGTTTTTGAATTTTTAGTAGATGATTTACTATCTAAAATTTTTTTCATTGTCTTGATGCTCCCAATGTTTGATTGGTTTTGAAGGCATTTCTAAGTTTGACATGTATAAAGTATAAACTCAATTTACCATTGATCTTTTATCTTCCTTATGGTCAATTTGGCATTGCTTCTTGCAGATTCTTTAAGTCCCATGACCGGGAATTCCATGTGGCATCCCTTCCATACAAACCTAATTTCAAGGTCATGCCTGAGGGTTGGGATGGTACAACCAGAGATTTGGATGAAGTCCATTACGAGATCTCCCAAAAAGAAGACGATATGCTATATAAAGAATTTGTTGAGAAGATAAATTTCAACAAAAAGAAAGTAAGTTCTGTTGTACTCTTGCTACACTATTTGGATGTGAAATGGTTAAGTGAGGAATGAGAGAGAATCTTCTTGAAGCCATTTACCATATGATTCTTTCTTGACTGGACTTGGATTTGGATGGTTCTGAAATTTGAAACTGGCATTAATGATGAAAATGGATTTGATCAGGGGAATGTTAGAATGGCTTGCTTTTCTATGTTACCCCCTCTCCTCTCGCTAGTCTCAACATATGATGTCTAATGATATAATGGTGTACAAATGTAAAAGAACTCGATTTTCTATTTTCCCAGAATAATATGTTTCTTTGAAATGCAGATTGCAGGAGAGGTCTTTCGCCACAAATATAGTAGGCGTCGGGCTGCAGATGGGTGGAAATTCACAATAGAGAAAATGGGACCTCGAGGGAAACGGGGAAGTGATGGTGGATGGAAGTTCGTCAGCTTGCCTGATGGTTCTAGCAGGCCATTGAACGAAATGGAGAAGATGTATGTGAGGCGAGAGACACCTCGCCATCGACGTAAAATCCTTCCATGATAAGTTTCGAGAACACACATCTCGTTTTGTTGTGTATTTGATGATATAAATAGTTTGAAAGAAATTGGTAGATCCCCTAGGATGATTTCAAAATTTTCCTCTGTGACATCTTCTGAAGTAGGTTTTCTCTTCTTTGACTGACCTGTTTTTGGTTTAACTCTTTGCTTTTATGTTGTAGTTTTCCCTACAGTTCCATATCTGCAATAACAGGTTTTTTTTGTTTAGCCCTCTCTCTATTATGGGATGGCTTTTTGGTATCTTATTTCCAATGCCATCTTCCAAATAATGTAGCCCAAGGATGAAAAAGTTGGAGAAACATATTGATTACGTAGTTGAAATATTTTATATTTCTTGTTCGTTACTTTATTAGAGGCTTTATTTCAGCACTTGTACAAATGGTGTTCTATGTCAAATAATTTTGAAACTCAATGACCATTACTAAGAAGTAAGAACTGATAAGATATTGATCTTTCTTTGGAACGTGTGGCTTGGGTAAATAGGCCAAATGTCTTTGTTGATGATATGTATTTGATTAAATGTCTTAAAATCATTTCTTTTTGGGTCTATAAAATTAACGTTATCTTCATCTTCCTTCATGTAAATAGTAGAGTATGTTTTTGAAGTTATTTAATGATTTTAAGAATGAAGAAAGTGTTGGTTTATTTGGAAATGTTTGGCAAGGCCTAAAAGTTAATTGAAAGATATATTTTCATCTATGGTAAAATTACTAGTTTAATCTCTTTTAGGTGTCTAATAAGTTGTTGAGTTTTCGCATTTGTATATATTGTCACTGAACTTTAAAAATGGCTAATAGATCTGTGAATATTCAATTGTGTATAATAGGTCATTGAACTTAAATATTGTCTAATAGGTTTATAAACAATCAATTTTGTGTCTAATAGGTTCTTAATCTGTTAGATATTTTTTAAAATTCACAAACTATTCGAAACAATGTCAAATGTTAGCATTATATTAAATAAAAGGGAAAATATCAATTTTGACTTTAAACTTGATAGGTTGTATCAATTTTAACCATAATCTTTCAATTTCATCAATTTAAACCTCAAACTTGACAGACTGTATCAATTTTAATCTTAAGCTTTCAATTTCATCAATTTAAACCTCAAACTTAAATATGTGTATCAATTTACACTCTCGGTTAGGTTTTCGTTTCAATCACCATTAGAAAGGTATCTCATACATGTCCAAAGTCACGTGTTGCTCTATAATATGTACTTGTTTGTTATTTTTTTTAAAAAAACTACCAAAAAAACAATTAAATCATTCTAGATCGAGTCACCACCATCATGAAAATCACGAACTCGATTATTGAAAGTAGGACCCACATGTAAACAAATGGACTTTTGTGTTCCCATCGCCTTTGGTGTCGATACCAACGACGACGAGTTTGAAGAAGATCTAGGTGATGACGTCATTGAAAGCGACAACGACCGTAGCGGTTTTGTCGACTTCGGTGGTGAGGAGTTTGAGCTCGACTATAATGCATGAGAGAACAGGAAAGGCGGTGGTGGACAGAGTGACGCCATGAACACAATGAAATTAGTTGTCGACAGTCTTACGGAGAATTAAAGTGACATCGATGTTAGAGAGGAAGGGGACATAGATTCCAATGAAGGTGATTTCGAAAGCCCTACGTTTGTTGCAGTGGATGGAGGACAATCGAGCACGACCCCGACGAGAAATTAAAAAAAAATCAATATTGGTGACTAATTCAAGAATAGGAGTACTCCATTAAGGAAAAATATGGTGCAAATAAGATTTGTTTCTACTAAAAGCTAATGAATCGAGTATAATCCTACCTTAAAATTGAAAACCTCAATTAATGAAATGAAAAAAGTAGTAGAATCAGAGAAGATAGGAAGTGAAAAAAGTCATGCTCTGAAATTGAAAAACATTATAGCAAGCCTACTCCAATTTTCTTTAGGCATTTTTTTTTTAAAAAAAAAAGTAACAAATACGTATATCTTATAGAGCAATGCATGACTTTGGACATGTGTGAGAAACCTTTCTAACTGGGATTGAAACAGAAATTTAACTGATGATGTAAATTGATACACTTATTCAAGTTTAAGGTTTAAATTGAATTGAAAGTTTAGGATTAAAATTGATACAACTTGCCAAGTTTAGGGTCAAAAATAATTTTTTTTTCTTAAATAAAAAATTATCTATGAACTTTAAGAAAATATTGAATAGGTCCTTAGTTTGAGAGACGAGACATATCATTAAAAGTTTAGAGAACTATTAGATGCTCCTTAAAATTCAAAGATTTATTAGCTATAATTGTGAAAATTTAAAGACTAAATTTGTAATTAACTTCTATTTAATTTCATAGATATAGAAGTATGGTTTGTTTTAGAGAAAATTTTGGATTGTGAAGAAGGGTACAAAAAACTTTTTAAAATTTAGCAGTTAGCAATCCCCCCCTTAATTCTTTAAAATTGAATGTAATTAAAATGATAAATATATAGGTGGTTAAATTACAAGTTTATTCCTTATGGTTTGGAGAAAGTTAAAATTTAGTCTCTATGATTTTAAAAATTAGAAATAGTCCATATCATTTGATATAATCATCATAAATAGTCTTTATTTAATCCCTATAATTTTAAAAGTTATAATAGTCTCTACCATAAGAACTATTTATGAGGTTTTATGAAACTATAGAAACTATTTATGAAGTTTTATCAAATCATAACAATGAAATTCTAACTTTTAAAACCATAGAAGCCAAATTCTAACTTTTTTCAAACCACAAAACTAAATTTTATAATTTAACCTAGGTAGGTTTAAGGGGGAAAAAGTGATGAATTTTTTTTTTTTAAAAAAAAAACCATCATTTTTCTTGAGGATATTCCTTGAAAAAAATTACAAAATAAAAAATATGTATATAATTATTTTTATTCTTAAAAAATAACTATATGGTTAATAAGAAATTAAAAGATCTATCTTTTGTAATTTTTCTTCTATTGAGAGCAAGTTTTTAATCATCTACCTAAAAAATATCGAATGTCTCAATTTTATGAAAATATCAATAAAACATCGATATTTGAAAAATCATATAAAGTTAATAAATTTATTAAAAATATTCCACTTAATAAACAATTATTTCACATTTTTAAAATAAGTTTAAAAATTTTGTATTATTAACACTTTTTTTTTTTTTTTTTTTGCAAAGATAGGGAAAATATATAACAAGAAAATAAAAAATTGGAGGACCTCACATCCCGAGGTCAAGGCAAAAGACAAGAACAAAGAGAAATAGTAACAAACCACATGTAATGCAAATCAAAATAAGACCAAACAAAGCAAAGAACCAAAACAAATGTCAAACAAAAAGATCTCAAGGTGACAAGAAGTTCTTAATCAACCTGAAGAAGACACACCCAACCAAGTAGAACACTAAAGAAAGACATCCGCTCGCAAGCCTGAAGAAGAACCTGAGTAGGCTGTGAACAAGAACCATGAACTTGAGAGTTACGTTCTCACCATAAATGATAGATTACTGCACACTAGGCTATCTTCTACATCCGAAGACGCAAACACTTACCTACACTAAACTGACATATATACAAGCTAGCTTCATAGCACATATTATTAATTTTTTTTAGGTATAATAGAAATGTAGATCCATCCCTTTTGTTTATGTCAAAGTCATGGACACAAGACGGGGTAATTTAGATGAATATTATATTTTAAAAAGAAAATGAGGTAAAACGAGGCTATTTGAAACAATTTAGCAGTAAACAAGGAATTTGTCTCTTGAGAATACGTACTCAACCAAAAAAAAATAATGATTTTTAATTGGAATTCGTCTCTTGTAAAAACGAATTCATTCAAACTTTATTTCTCTTTTAATTTTTTTTAAAAATAATGATTTATTCTTTTTAATTTTTATTTGGCTCTCAACCCAATCCTCTTTTTTTTTTTTCAAATCATAATGATTAAAAACATAATTATTTATTGGTTAAATATCATTTTGGTCTTTGTACTTTGGATTTCATTCTATTTTAGTCCATGTACTTTTAAATGTCCAATTTTAGTCCATGTACTTTCAATAAAACTTAAAATTGATCCCTATTGTTAGTTTGAAGTTAATTTTTTTTTTCAAAATTGGTTAAATATCATAATAATTTTTGTGCAAGAAAATACATAATGTGAATATATTTCTAAAATTTATAAAATGAAAGCCATAGAGACTAATTTTTTTTTAAGGAAAGTTAACAATAAGGACCAATTTTAAGCTTTATTGAAAGTACAATGACTAAAATTGAACATTTAAAAGTACATAGACTAAAATGGAACGAAATCCAAAGTATAGGGACCAAAATGTTATTTTAACCTTATTTATTCCTTTAATTTTTAATTTAGTTTTTAACCTAATGATTACAAAATAATTGTATTTAGA
This sequence comes from Trichosanthes truncata, assembly GCA_033996785.1. Lineage (NCBI taxonomy): Eukaryota > Viridiplantae > Streptophyta > Magnoliopsida > Cucurbitales > Cucurbitaceae > Trichosanthes > Trichosanthes truncata. The sequence continues at coordinate 24,422,223 of JAWPNB010000004.1, read as the reverse complement.
TAATTTTAGAAATTAATTTTGAGCATAACAATTTTATAAGTAGTTTTTACTTTGAAATAAAATAGTAAGTAGTTTTAAACAAAATCCAATCACACTAATACCGTTTGTGAATTGGTAAATAATTTTAAACAAAATCTAATTACACTAAGGGCATGTTTGAGAGTGATTTTAGAATGATCAAAATCACTTTTGTCACACTCTTTTTAGTTATGTTTTGGATGAAAAAAAGTGATTTTAGTCCTTTCAAAAATCACTCCCAAACATGTCCTAATATTGTTGGTGAATTGCTAAGTAATTTTAAAGAAAATTCAATTACACTATTCAAAATTGATGACCATAAAATGATCTCCTGTGATGCCTAGATCGACCTTGGTGATTCAAATAATGTCCACGATCACCACGACCTCGTGTATTTGAAGACTGGCCTTCCTCCCAAATGTTTATACCCTTGCTACGGATCGGTATGTCACAAACTGATCTTGCATATTGTGATAAGCATGTGAGAACTGGTCTTCTTTCGTTTAGTGATTACTCATGGATTCTCAAATGGAGAGAAGGTTGTCAAAAATGTTCCATACATCACAGGAGTTTGCATCGTGAATTCAGAAGTATTGGGTTATGTACACAATTGCTCAATTGGAGGTGTTTGAGCTTCATTTTCCACTACATGTTGAAGTGGATTATCTTGATGCTCAATTGGATCTTCTTGATTCTCAACTTGATCATCTTGACCTTGAACTGGAATATCTCCATCGAAACGTCGAACTCGATATGTAGATGTTAGGTGTTTGAGAGACTTTCTAATAGTTATGGTTAGGTTGGCAAATTTTTCTTGAAAACAAATTTAAACAATTTCAATCTCTGAATATATCTAGTCATGAACTTAATAAATGAATTCTTATCAAGTAATTTTGTGCATCTCTTGCTTTTGTGATGAATCGTCTACTAATTCTAGCATACCATTCATTGAACCCAGGCAAAACATCTGCACCCCTTCAATTGATAGTCCAAAAGTAATTAAATTATGTCGATCATCCTAAATTGCTATTTAGAAAAAAAAAACAAATGGCTTTTAAAAAAAAAGACAAAAAAGAAATAACACATTAAAAAAAATTGTAATCATTTCACCCCATATTTCCAATCATTTGGTATTTAAAAAAATAAAAAGTAATACAATTATTTTGTAATCATTAGGTTAAAAACCAGATTATAAATTAAAAGAATAAGACCCTATTTGATAATCATTTGATTTTTTAAAATTGTTCTTGTTTTTTCACAATTTCCCTACCAAGATTTTCATATTTCTTAAGGAAACTATTGAATTCTTAGCCAAATTCAAAAAACAAAAACAAGTTTTTGAAAATTAATTTTTTAGTTTTAAAACTTGACTTGGTTTTTGAAAACATAAGTAAAAAGTAAATAACAAAACAAACAAAATCATAGGTGAAAGTAAAATTTATAAGTTTAATTTTCAAAAATCAAATGGTTATTATACGGAGTCTAAATAATTATGTTTTTAATCATTATGATTTGAAAAAAAAAGTTTGGGTTGAAAGCCAAATAAAAATTTAAAGAATAAATCATTATTTTTTTAAAAAGTTAAAAGAGGATATAGAGCAAAAAAAAGTTTGGATGAATTCGTTTTTACAGAAGATGAATTCCAACATCTCCGTTGAACCACAATTAAAATTGTTTTTTTGTTGAGTGCGTACTTAAGAGACGAATTCAAATAGAATCAACGAAACGTGCTAAGTTGTTTAAAATAGCCTCGTTTTACCTAAGTTTCTTTTTAAAATGCAATATTCATCTAAATTATATAAATACTCGTCATTTATTTGTTTTTCTTTTTAATTTTTTTTCAAAAAGTGTCTAAAATTATAAAAATGCTCATTATATAAACAATTTGTTTTCGAGGTTAATTATATAAACTTTTATAATTGGAAAACATTACCCAAATTGAAACCTATATATATTTGTCAAAACAAAATAGAAAAATTTTGCATTCAGCCGAATTATCCAATGGGGACTGAGGCTGAAGCAATGGCAGAGCGAAACTCCATGGAAGCACTGGCGAAGCTCGAACACCGCCAGGCCCTAATCCTCCATCGAATTTCAAAGCTCGAGCTCGCATACCTTCCAAATCTCGACTCTGAACCTTCTCCCATTCCCTCTGATGGGGCAGATGGCGACACCGTGGCTCGACTCTCCGCCATTCTCCGGACCAACGCTGTCAACGACTTCTCCTTCAAGAGAGTCCCCTCCGATTACTACGATTGGTCTCTCGAAGCCCGACGGGACGTTCTTAATGCCGCCTCCGTCGACCATCTCTGCAAGAGCATCGTTCTGGTGCGTTTTGGTCTCCGATTCATTTCTTTTGCAATTTCGATGTGTGTTTTGTTTTAATGATTTTGATTCTGCAAGTTAACTGCATTTAGGCCATTTCACATATCGTATTCTATTCGTTCTTTTTGAATTTGAACTTGAAGTAGTGCGTAGAGTAATTAGAGGAAATGCTTTTGATCGAATGACTAAGGTTGTTGAAATGTCTCTCTTACTGAATCATAGCTTTGTTGGGAAGGGACATTCATTTTTAAGCTAGTTGAAATGTATTTCTCAGACATTTTATGGCTTAATACCGTCACGGGAACTTTGCTAAGAAAAATTTGGCTTCAAACGGGTAGGAGAATTTTGGATGGGATAGAGCAAGATTTGTATGATTTCTGAAGTTTGTTTATTTTATAGCTTTCATTTCAAGCTCTCTAATATTTTTATAACTCTTTTATTTTCTTCCATCAATGCCAATTGGATAGCGTTTTTCTATCTTCCTGACAATTTCTCTATTTCTTCTTGTATTCATGAATTATTTTGGGCATGTTTCATAAAGAAACAAATGAATTCTCATTATTAGTAATTATTTTTTCAACTTCCAAACAGTTATTGGCTCCGAAGTCCAAGGATTTTACTTTTAACAAAGTAACTTTTCCCATCAACATTTGAAAGGAAGAGAGAGGAGAGGAAAAGAAAAGAAAGGGCCTTTTCATTTTTGCAAATATGTTGTTGATATGGTCTGAGTCAAAAGGGAATACTGCTGTTGATTTGTTGACATGCTCGACAATTGTTTGATTAAACGTACGACTGTCAGTTTAAAGATGATAGAAAAATTTCATTGTCAAATACTGTATGACTTGTATCATCCATTTTTAATTCAAATTCTGGTCGATAAGAATTCAACATTTATGGTGTGCTATTGTAGGACATATTTTATATCATATCTAGGAGTGCAATTAGGACCTTTCCTTTATAGGCTGTGCTTTAGTAGATCCTAGAAAATGACTGGCATTTTGGGGGGTACTTCTGTTATTACTACCAGGTAAATACTCAAGCCCCATCCAATGTTGTTGATTGCAGTGATCGCAACAATTCAAAATACTATATTGTTGTTGTTCAGGTATGCTTTCCTTTCTCATTTTATCTAAACAGCCTGGTCTAGTGACCTGTATCCACCTCTTTTAAATTGTAACATTTCTTAATGCAGTATACTGCTAAGTTCAATGCTGAAACTGTTAAAAGCTTCCTATATTCACTCAACGATGGCAAGATAGCAAAAAAGAAATTCAACTGTAAGTTTTCTATCATCCCATTACTTTCTGCATGTTTCATTACTTGTTAATATATTCAAATACATGCTTTGATTAAGTTAAGTGAGAAGGAGATGACACAATTCAAGCACCATTACTTTCTGCATGTTTTGATTAAGATAGATGACCAGGGGGGGGGGGGGGGGGGGGGCGCATAAAAACCAAGGCCAAACCAACCATGAGAAAAAATTACTGAAAGACCATAGTTGTTGTTGTTGCTGATGAAGAAAAACAAAAACAAAAAAGGAAAAAGAAGAATCACTAAACAAATTATACTTGAAATGTAAAAGGGTGGCACTGATGTTTCAAATACTATAGTGGCTTGAAGTATTCTTTGTTTCTGTTTTCCTATTTAACAGAGGCAGCATTCATGGTTTCTTATTTACACAGTGAGACTTGCTCCAGAGGAAACATCTTCGAAGCTAACTGGATATGAGCATAATGGAGTGACATGCATTGGCATGAAAACGGATATTCCAGTAAGCACCTTAATGTTTGACTTGATAAATTCTAGTTTCAAAATTACTCTAGCTCGAGCAAGTAGCAACCCATATTTAAGTGTTTATTCTAATTTTCTTACATATGTGCTTTAAAGATCATGTAACCAATTTGCTAGCTTCTTAATTTGTCCGTAAGTTTTCAAAGGGTATATGGTATTTTGTGCAAATGTGATGATGACCAATTTTTGTTGTAGGGTTCTTCTTGTCTTCTCTTGTCGGATGCAAGGCTAATTCTATAAGAATTCGACTTTACAATCTGTGTTCCATAATTTCATTGTGAAAATCTGTAACAAACTGCTTAGAAATCTACCCTCTATCAGGAGATTGTCATAACTTACTGGGATAGGATATAAAATTCTAATGGGGATAAGAAAGCGACTATCTATTCACGTTCAAATAACCATTGATATAATCACTAAAGAATGGGAAAAAGAGAATGATTAAAGTGTCATCACTAAGAGGAGAGGAGACCCAACATGGAGAAAGTTAAGGAAAAAAAAAAGAAAAATGGATTTTGGGCCAACAAAGAGAAGTAGGTCCAAACTCCCAATCGGATAAATTGTTTTCATTTTGGGTAATGAATAGCCCAACAAAATGGAACTTCATTATATCCCTTATAAGATCTTATAAGATCAGTCAATTTTTTTTTTTTTTTGGTATTTTGTGTCAAAGAGATTAGTGCTGGAAATATTCTTTTTGACCATGACTTGGTTTATGAAACACCTTCAAGGGCAGAGGTGCCGTCTCCACTGAGACTAGACTCCAGCTTCCTGATCTTTGGGCATTATCAACTCATGGCTTTCTCATTTCGAGCTGATTTTTTAATAGGACTTGGAACAATATAGTAATTTGTAACGTAGTTTGTTAAGAATTGTTAGAGACTATTTCTCATAAACAGAAGGGTCGGGTTTTGAGGGAGGTAGGCATTATTATAGAGGTTTTCTCTTGAGTGTGCTCAAGATGGAGGTGTCCAATACCTTGAATTACTTGGGAGTTTCAGGTTGTATTAACTTACCTTATTATCTTTCAGTATTTCCAAGTCTTACTACCTGGCCCTTAACATTTTCCCAATTTCCCCACCCATGGCATAGAAGGAGCTGAAGCAATGTCAACTGTAGGATGTATACAAGCAAAGGAATCTCTCGTCAGCATGGAATCTCATTGTCCAATATTGCTACACTTTGGGCTCACATTAGAAACTATCAGAGTGACAAAGATGTGCTTTTTAAAAAAAAAAAAAAGAATTGACAAAAGGACATAGAAAAAGATAGCCCAACAAGAGAGGCTATGCACCTAACCATACAAAAAGGACATCCAGGTGACATTATATGAGGAATTACAATAAAAAGTGAAAACAAATCAAAAAGAGGTAAAGTGTTTCTATCGTGTTGATTCGTCACCTGGTGACGTTATATGAGGTAAAATGAATCAAGGGGCCCTTAATCTGCTAATTGGTTTGTTTTTTCTTGAGGAATATTCACATAGTATATCAAGATATCATGAGACCATTTGTTGAATCTGTTCTGCAAGGCAAGGAAGCATTAAGAAGGAGCTAAAGGTAAGTGATCATTGGATTGGATGTCCGTGCTAATGTAGAAGCTAAGTTGAGACAGCCCTTATTCAAGCTGAGAAATACGAATAAAATACTTGGAACCCAATATGATTACTGAAATGCTTACTTACTAGTAATGAACTTGGCATCCTTTGTGCGACTGTAGTGGGTGTTGCTTTGAACGGGAGAAAAGTTGGTACCATTAACTTGACCCACATCTCAAGGCCAAGTTATGTTTAGGGGGCAACGTAAAGATAGGGAAGTTATTAGAGGCATATTATTAAATATTAATTTATTATTCATTAGTTAGTTTGTTGGAGTGTGAGGTAAGTTAGTGAGAAATGAGAATTGGATTGTTATACAAGAGAAGGTTACGGGATTTGAGGGTAGACAAATTTTGGGAATGGTTTTGAGAGATAACAGGTGTCTCAAATGCTTAGTGAACCTTTGTATTTACTTTTATATTGTAAAGTACATTTCTTTTTTCGAAACAAGAAACAAATTTCATTGATGTGATGAAAAGATACAACCTAGAACTTAAATAATTTCATAGAATTAACATAAAATCTCTTATTTAGAATTAATAATATCAGAATTATAATTACAAAAACATCTAAATAAAGCACTTCAAGAAGGTTATGATGCAATGCTAGATATTGCATTACAAGATGCATCACAACTAGATATCGGCCAATATTGTCTCTTGATATCAATCTCAAGTTTAGGAACCCAACAGCTTGTTCCTAGTCAAAACACAGAAAATGCCACGAAGCTTGGAGAAACGGTACTCAAATGATTGATTATTCCAAATGATCACCTCTCACTACTTTAATGGCTATTAAAGAAATCATGAAAAAGAATGAAACCCAGTTGTCTTTAGTGAGTACAAGTAAACTGGCACAGAATCCCATTAGATCTTTTGTACATTCCACTGTCAGCATATATTATAGACTTGGTACAAATCTACCTTTTTCCATGTAAGGCTTTGCTAGAACTAACTAGGATAATAAACAAACTTTGAAACAATAGATATCAGATGATGAAAATATCTAATTCTGCTGGGTAATATTGTCCTTGATTACGGATAAGAAGCATATAGTTAGAAATCAAATGTTTCGACATTAACATATGGGCTCTGATGTTCAATTTGCCTGGAAATGGAACTGCCAGTAAACTGTGTTACAGTTGTAGTTATTTTACTCATTCTGATCTGGGAGAAATGGGTGTTTCCCCATGTTTAAATCCCTGGATCTTTCTTGAACTTCTTGCGTCTGATTATTGCCCAGCCTCCAGCTACTGTGTTGGACCAGTGTTTCAAATTTCATGTCTGCCAACATTTTATGGGTTGGACAGTATTTTGTGGTCCGCTATTGCTTTTGCCTAGACCAATGATTTTCTGCCAGTCTGCCATAACTGAAAAATGTCTTGATCGGAAATTAGAACTAAAAGCTGGCTTGTTTGACAGCAAAAGCGTGTGCTTGAACACAAAATGGTTCTGAGAGGTTCCTAAGAATTAAGCAGATAATCTAATACTGGGTGGGTAGATTGATGAAATTATCATGACTAAATAGAGCATGGAAGATCAGTCTGCAAATGTAAACAGAAAAATGTACTCTTTCTGAATTCTGATGCATCATTGACTATATTTATATGTTAAATCTTGATCTCGTCCATCGTGCTCTAATTGATTAGTTACACTCTCTTTTAGGTGATTTTGGACGAAGCGATTGTGAAACTAAATCCTGATTATTTTTGGCTGGGTGGTGGGGAAATCGACCTGAAGCTGGGAATCAGGACATCCGAGTTTGTAAACTTTGTTAAACCCTTCATTATCAAGTGTAGCTAGACTACCAGTTTTCAGCCAGTTCGTCCCGCCCAAGCTGGACACGAATCAACACAACAGACTAATGCTAACAGGATCCAGGTTTTTAGTATTGGTCTATTTAAATTCTTTCTACTTCTGAGGATCAACTGTTTGTATGTTCCAAATGAGGATGAAACTAAAAACAGAAAAAAATTCATCAGTCCTTAGAAATGGGATTCAGCAACTTAGAATGGCTGTAGTTGTTACAATCTAACCATTTAATAGACTAATGATTTTGATTAATGGACCACTTTCAATTTTCAGCTATTCATTATGATTATGATGTGTCAAGTAATAAAGTCAGTAGCAAACATATGCAGAATTTGTTGTTCAAAATGGAACAACTTTGCAATTGATGTACGTAGAATCAAGAACAAGGAGTGGTCATATCAAAGAAATTGCCGGTGGCTTTTTGTGAACATTTATGAGGGCTGCTCCTTTACTTGGCTGCTTCTTGGCAAGACCAAGGTTTGGTTTGGGTTTGTCAACCATTTGAAAGTGAGTTTTTATTTTTTAAACTAATTATAGTGTGTGTTTTTTTTTGAATTATGATGTTGAGGTATAGGACTTGGGTATTCAGATCCAATCCTTTTTGTGTTGAATATAAAATAAGAAAGAATTTAGGGAAAAATACCTTTTTAGTCCCTGAGTTTTCAACATTAGGTGCGTTTGGTCCCTGAGTTTTCAAAATGTACCCTTTTAGTCCCCGAGTTTTTAAGAATAGGTTTAAAAGGTCCCTCACACTAACAGAACCGTTAAATACAAACTGAGAGCTGACTGGGCTTTTTAGCAGCTTACGTGGCTTGATGACTAAGATTAAAATTTGGCCCAATTGGATTTTCGTGTAACTAATTACAATATTAGAAGAAAAAAAAAGATATTGAGCCCTAGATTAAAGAGACGCTTGGCTTGGTAGATTACGAACAGACGCTTCTTCAGATTGACTGGCGAGGCACGATTTCGATCACTCGTGATGCTAGAGTTCTGATCGACGAGGAGTTTTTTTCCACCTGCGAGGCTTCGATTTCAACGGTCGATTCTGATTGACCGACGAGGATCTTGTTCCACCGCGCGAGTTTCAATTTCAACAGTGAGCCAAGTGCAAAATATTTCCCTCCATTTATTCCCTATTTATTTTTGAAGTTGATTCGTGGGTAGACAATTGCTTTTATTGGTTTAGTGACAGGTTATTGATAATTTTAAATTTTATTTCGTTGGAACTCAATTTTTGTGCGTTTTGTAGCAGGTTATTGATAGTTTTAAATTTTGTTTCAATAGAACTCATTTTTTCCTTTTCGTGCATTTAAAGTTGATGAAGGGTTTGATCCCATTATTTTGTCTTTTTGTATGTGTTCTTTTTTCAAAGACCATTTTGTGTATTTTTGGAACTTTGTACAAAGAGTCTTTTATGATCTAGTTCTTTATACATATGTTACAATTAAATTAAATAATTATTCTCCTTGAAGCAAATCAATCTGAGTAGGTGGAGGATGCTGGTGAACTGAACCTTCTGTATTTAGTGTTTTGTTTGTAGATGGTTTGAATTTGCGGACATTAAATTCATGTAATGCACTAGAATTAATCACATATTTTTGAATTGTTATGTATTCTGTTTTAAAACTCTCTATAACGCCCCTTTCAAAACATGTATTTCTCATTGTTTCTTTTGTTTTAAAAAGTTATAAAAAATATATGTTTGGAAGGTGAATTTTCTAAGAATAACTGTATTAGACATAAATATAATGTTGGACTTTTTTTTTTATATTGTAGATGTCGCTTGATTTCTTCGATATCACATTTCACTTCAATAGAAAAATGGTTTTTCATCCTAGAATAGAATACATTGGGGGGAAAGAGTTGATTGTGAAGAACATAGAAACAAATATGTTTTCAATTATTGAGTTGAAGGTAGTAATGAACCAAATAGAGGTACACGACTCAGAAAATTTCTATTATGTAAAACTAGGGTTTACTCTTCAAACTGGAATAAAAGCCATATTCACTGATGAGGATATTTTAGAGATGGTTTCTTTAATTCCGAACGAAAGGATGATGCATGTATACATCGAACACAATCCAAATGAAGTAGCCTTGGACATTGAACAACCTAATGGTAAAGAGACAGTTTACATGATTGATTGGTACCATACCTCTAGTGATGTTTCTGAAGGTGTGGAAAGGAATGAAGAGTTGGATGACAATGATGAGAGACCAACTTCACCTAATACAGAATTGGATGTGCAGGTTGAGATTGAAGAAGTTGAGTCAATTTATGGGTCGGAGGATGTCCTAAATGATCCATATAATTCTGATGGGGAGGAGGTGGATGGAGCACTAGAGTTTAGGGCTGAGACCGATATGGATCATATTCGGTTTTGTGTTGGTATGAAATTTAGTAGTCCTAAAATATTAAAAGACGCTATGAAGGACTATGCACTTAAGGAGTCTTACAACGTGATGCTAAAAAAGAATGACAAGAAAAGAGTCACTGCAATTTGTTCTGCTGGGTGTAAGTGGAGGTTACATGCAAGCACTGTGGATGCAAATAATACATTTCAAATTAAGTCACTAATTAATGAACATACATGTTCTAGGATGTTTCATAATAGAAATATGAACTCATCATGGTTGGCCAAGAAATACATTGACCGTATTAGAAACCAACCCGATTGGAGTCTCACTAAATTCATTGAAACAGTACAAAATGATTATCAAGTTAAAATTTCGAGGACCCAAGCTTATAAGGCTAGAAGAAAAGCCTTGAAAAAGATTAATGGGAATCTCGTGGAACAATACAAGCAATTATGGGACTATGCCGAGGAGTTGAGATTGTCAAATGAGGGTTCTACAATTAAAATAACTTGTGATAGAGTAGTTGAGGATTCCCACCCTATATTTAGACGGATGTATATATGCTTTAGAGCATGTAAGGAAGGTTTTCTTGGTGGATGTCGCCCATTCATTGGACTAGATGCATGCCACCTCAAGGGGCCATGCCAAGGGCATTTGATGACTGCAGTTGGAATAGATGGTAATGATGGCATATACCCTATTGCATGGGCTGTGGTAGAGGCAGAGACGAAAGACAGCTGGACATGGTTTTTGTCCCTCCTTCAAGATGATCTAGGCAACTTCCACTCCAAAGGATTTACTTTTATCTCAGACCAGCAAAAGGTAACTCGATTTTTTTCCTTACTTAGTCCATGCACCTAAATTGTCTGTTTGTACTATATGCACTTAAATTGTCTATTGTTGTTTAGGGTCTTGTTCCGACTTTCGACGATGTGTTCCCAAATGTCGACCATAGGTTCTGTGTGCGACATTTGTACAACAATTTTCAGAAGCAGTTCAAAGGTTTGGCTTTAAAAGACATGTTTTGGGATGCTGCGAGGGCCACAACAAAGCCTGAATTTGACAATATTATGACAGAAATTGGTAAGTTGGATGTGCGTGCTTATCAATATTTGATTGGTATAGCAATGAGGTATTGGGCTAAGCATTCTTTTTCAACCCAAATTAAATGTGATCTTCTATTGAACAATATGTCTGAATGCTTTAATGCCTACATTTTGCAAGCAAGGGATAAACCAATAATCAAAATGCTTGAGACTATTCGAAAACTTGTTATGTCTAGATTGTCAAAGAAATATAAGGTGTACAGTGGTATGGAAGGAGAATTAGGCCTAGAGTGCAGAAAAAATTGGATAAATGTAAGACTCGATCTAGAAACTGCATACCAAGATGGGCTGGAAACATGATGTTTGAGGTAGAGAGGGGTACCTCACAAAATAAGGTGGACTTGGATGGAAAAAGTTGTAGTTGTAGATCATGGGATTTAACGGGCATACCTTGTGTTCATGCTATACAAAGTATCTATTACATAAAGAAAAAACCTGAGGAGTTTGTACATGAGTCTTACCATAAAAAGACATTGATGAACGCTTATTCCTACTTCATCAAACCGGTCAATGGTCACTCTTTATGGCCAAGAACCACATTGGAACCTTTACTACCTCCCAAGATTCGCAGGCCTCCCGGCAGACCAAAGAGACAAAGAAGAAGAGATGTCGACGAGGCTGCATCGTCTCATAGGAAGCGACGCATTCAGGTCATTACCAAGTGTAGTCGATGCAAAGATTCAGGACATAATGCTAGGTCTTGTAGAGGGCCAATAGCACGAAGTTCAACAAGGAGTAGGAGAGATAGAACCTTCATGGGATTGAACATTCCTATTACTGTAAGTGCTACTTCACCTTTGTGTTCATTATCTTGTATTCATTCACTTTGTGTTCATTAATCATTTGTGTTTGCAGGAGGTTGAAACTAGAGTTGCTATCGAGGAAATAACGCATGAAGGTGAGAGACGGAACAATGAAGGTGAAACACAAAGGGATGAAGAAAATATTGGAACTCAACAATCTACAAATCAACCAGTCTTCTGAAAGCTTTGTTTTTGTATAGATTTAGACTTAGGGCAAATACGCATCTTTTTTTGTGCATAGGACAACTTTTTGGAAACTCTGTTTTTGTATGGAAATTTGATGGTGCCCAGTATGTATGGCCATTAATTTGGTTGCAATTGGTGCCTTTTGTTGGAAATGATAATAGCTCACTATTTTTTTTAGAAATGTGAAACAACTTTTCCTTTTTCTTCCCTTTGTTTATGTGTTTGTGTTTGCTTGTTGATTTGTAGAGAAAAAAAAAGTTGCAAAATATTGAAATGGCAGGTTGTGTTTGTGTTTGCATATTGAAAGCAACTCCCTCATTTTCTGCTTCTTTAACACACTATCAAATTAAAATTGAGATATTGCAAGTGAAAAAGGAAAACTGAACAGAAGCAAATAATAGACTGATATCAGTTGCACAATAATAAATTAGAAATATATTAATTTGCAGGACTTTAAAGTGCATACATTACACACTTCTTTTGAACATTATACACGATTATAGAAACTAAGAGTATAGTATAATAAAAAAAGGTTACATTTTGTCAACCACCAGAGTATACAATACAAATATCATTAAAATAATGATGGCAGTCCAGTAAGCCCTTTCTAAGGCATGAACCTTGTTCATCCGCTGCATAATTTTGTAAACCACCTTTAGTATTCACCTTAAATTTGCATTTGTCCATGAAGTCTTTAATGATGCTCGTAGTCCATAGTAACAAATGATTTCACTCTTCTTTGCCCCACTCCTCGTCTCAGTCGATTCAGAGACACCAAAGCTTTCCATTTAAGCTATTACCAAAACATACTTATTAAAGTCATGGCAAGAACATAACTCAAGTTACATAAACAAATGTCAAAATACAAACAATCAACTTGGCCGAAAAAGCAGTAAATTCCAGATTGTTACTTGAAGCAATAAAAGATAGCAAAAGGAAAAAACCCATTTAATCCTAAATCATACTAAAATAAATAGCTTAATATACAATACCAAAGAAACATGATTAGAAAAGTAATTCACTAATTCAAGGTAATATGGAATTCTTCGCTTCTGTCTAACAAGGAAGCAAGATCATATATCGATTTCATATGGCAAAAAAAGAAAGTATCAAATACAACTTCGAGATACCAATTTTGTAGGACAGAGCATGTCGAATACAAGAATGCCACCCAATCAATAAAGATTGAATAAAAGATCTTTACAACGACACTCAAATGCCAAATGATGGCTATGTAATCATGGTTGGACTAAACACTTTGTTTTTTTTAAAGGAAAAATCTCTAAACACAGAAAATTAATGTTCTCAGATCAACATTACAGCACAATCAAGTGAGGGTTTTAGGAACGAGCAAAAAATAAATCAAGAAATAAATGAGGAAAAATATTTTGCACTTGCCTTTAACGTTTCGTCACGCCTCGCCGTTGAATTAAAGCCTCGTCGGTCAGTCGGAATCATAGCTTTGCCGTTGAAATTAAAGCTCGCACAGTGGAACAAGATCCTCGTTGGTCAATCAGAATCGGCCGTTGAAATCAAAGCCTCGCAGGTGGTACAAAATCCTCGTTGGTCGAAACTGTAGCCTCCCAGGTTGATCGAAATCACGAGTGATCGAAGCCTCGCAGGTGGAAAAAAACTCCTCGTCGATCAGAACTCTAGCATCACGAGTGATCGAAATCGTGCCTCGCCGGTCAATCTGAAGAAGCGTCTGTTCGTAATCTACCAAGCCAAGCGTCTCTTTAATCTAGGGCTCAATATCTTTTTTTTTCTTCTAATATTGTAATTAGTTACACGAAAATCCAATTGGGCCAAATTTTAATCTTAGTCATCAAGCCACGTAAGCTGCTAAAAAGCCCAGTCAGCTCTCAGTTTGTATTTAACGGTTCTGTTAGTGTGAGGGACCTTTTAAACCTATTCTTAAAAACTCGGGGACTAAAAGGGTACATTTTGAAAACTCAGGGACCAAACGCACCTAATGTTGAAAACTCAGGGACTAAAAAGGTATTTTTCCCAAGAATTTATCTCTTTGTTTGCTTTTGTTCTCTTGAATAGCAGAATTGAAACTCTTATTGAAATTGTTTATGGAGAGTGAATGTTGAAACTTTTTCTTGATGGATTGATTTCAGTATGTTTCTGAGTAACTGAGTTGTTTGTTTTTAAAATTTTTACTTTGGTAGCTTCATTTTTTAAGAATTTGTAAATATGTATTTTAATAATAGTAATTATGAATATAGTGTTCTTTCTTAAATGGAATGGCAAATTAAGTATTTTCTTTTAAAAATTAATCATCAAATGAATATGCTTTTATTCAAGATTTAATTATCATCTGAAGTCTTTATGGTTGGAGTTTGATTCCAATTTGGTTTCATTATGTATGATCTTTATACTTTTATTAAATATTGGTTAAATTACAAGTTTAAGCCATGAACTTTCAAGTTTGTGTCTATTTAGTCCATGAAGTTTAAAAAGTGTCTAATAGACTTCTAAACTTTCAATTTTGTGTCGAATAGGGTCTATGAAATTTTAATTTTGTGTTCAATAGGTCATTGACTTATTTAACATTTTTTATAATTCATGGATTTACTAGACACAAAATTTCAAATTTGAGATTTTATTAAACATAAAATTCAATTATATCTAATAGATTAGTTAATTTTAAAAAATTTCAAATATGTCAAGGACACAAAATTAAAAGTTTAGGAACCAAATAGACACAAATTTACAAGTTTAGAGACTAAACTTGTACCTACAATTTTCCAAGACGTGTACTGTTATTACAAAGTTTTTTACATTTCACATTTCCTATGAACATGACCGATAAAAGCAATAAGTTAGATGTTTCCCCAAATGATGTATCATTGAGGGTAAACTACAAAAATGTGCCATTTTACATGGCCTTATTACAAAAGTGTCCCATGTTTATAATTTTACATCAATGTCCACCATTTTAAAAAGATGAAAACATATATTGGAGCTCAATTACCAATTTGCCCACTGTTTATATGAAAATAAAATGTATCCTTGACAAATGGTATTTTGAAATAATAATAATAAATATGGAAAAAACATAATTTATAAAAATCCCAATAATCTTGCCTCAAATCTTTTCCTAAAATTTTGCTCCATTCCATAATTTTAACAAATATGCCCATTATTTTTTCCTAACAAAAATCTTGCTCCAAAATCTCCAACAACCAAAATCAAATGGATTCTATTTTCGCCTTTTGCAGTCGTGTAATAGATTTTTGCATATTTTTGTTTGGCGAAATTTGTTAGTTTTCGATAACCATTATTACTATTTTTCTTTTGAAATAGATTTGACCATTATAGCTATGTTTATTTAAAATTGGTTCAACCTTATTTCTTCTTTTTTTTTTTTTGGAAAATTTGGGTGTATTCAATCGACATTGTAACTCTGTTTCTATGTGTTTGTGAAGTTGATTTTGTGGGAATATTTAATTCATATATTGGGTATATTTTAGTATATTATTTCAATTTTGGTTTCAACAAGATGAATTTTTATTGCTTGTTACCCTAAATTTTAACAACAAAAGGATTCTGTGATGATATCTATATATATAATATTCTAGGTTTGATTTGTTTATAACTCTCCATAATTTTATAGTGACATTGTCGTAGAAATTATTCTATAATTTTTTTCTAAAAAAATGGTGGTATGATAGATTATTGATATTTATATATATTGTTATACTAGACTATGGTGAGAGTAAAACATATTGCAAATCGGTTTAAGGTATATTTTATTTATAGATGATGTTTTATTAGTGCAGTGATATCTATAATTAATACAATTAATATATATACATGTTGTGAGTCTTTTACATGTGTACATGTGATATACATGTGTTTGTATAATATGTGTGTATATTATGCAGCTAAGGGTGACGTATTCGTTCAAGAAAAAATAAAATTATAAGGTGAAAGATATGCAATTTGTTAAGCCAAATACAACAATTGTAAATGACCAAATATAGGGTCTTCATGTCATCAAAGAAGATATTGAAATCGTCCTTCCCATCGAAGTTTGGTTTTGCATAGTGAGAAAAATTTCAGTAGCCAACATTCAAATTTTTATCACAGATGTAGTAGTGTGGATATGGTGGGGTTGGAGAATTTTTGTGTGCCTTGCCTAAAATAAAAGAATTATATATATATATATATATATATATATATATATATATATATATATGCCTCATATATCATAGATATTGAATTCTTCTATTCGTTCTTCTATCATTTCTTTCAAACCCACATCCTATGACCAGTAGTCTATTTCTTTTTTAAATTTTATACCTACTAACAACATTATATTCTTTTTAAAGATATCTGGTCGACTGTTGACAATTGATTTATATTTCTAATGGAGTTTATTTTAACTATGGATATGATCCAATGTTTATGGAGTACCCATTTATCACAATTATGGACAAATATATGTAATACTTGATATAGACGATGAATATATAGTTTATACTAGGATTAAACTTGATTCAATTCCATAGTCATTTTAACAAAAAAATAAAATGGGTATATATCAAGTATATATCGACTAAATGCTAAATTTATCGGGTATGTATGGTAAAATGGATGCAGAAATAATTAAATCTAGTATAGACGATAAATATATAGTTCATACTAGGATTAAATTTGATTCAATTTCATAGCCACACTTTAATAAGAAAAAATGGATATATATCAAGTATATATTTGTATATGATAAAATGGGTACATGAAAAATTATTAAGTATAAGATATATTTGTGGAATAAAGTATGATAAAAAGATACTGGATATATATGAACAAATGTATACACAAACAATTATCATATTATGGTTATATCTATATGGATATACATGAGGTATAAGTGGGATAAACTATTAATGTCAAATTGAATGCCAAAAAAATTTATCATAGTATGAGTGTATACATATAAGTATTTATGGAATATATATAATATAAATTATTAATATTGAAATAATGTAATTTTTTTAAATAAAAAATAATGTAAAATTAAATACTAAATGTATTGGAAACTTACTCATCTGTCAGATATGAAAAAGGGAATAGAACCAAATAAAAATGTGATTGGAAACGAAAAAACATAATAGTAAACATACTCATAATCGCTTTCCGACAAGAAGACAAAGTGACGGCAACTTGACAAATAAACTGATGAACAAAAAAAAAAAAGACTAAAGTTATGGATGCTTGTGGCAGAAATGGATGACGGTACATAGAAATGAAGGATTTGGGAGCAAATTCTGTACCTTAATGTTCGTAATAATTAAGAAATGTTGTAGAATAAAAAAAATAATATTTAAAACATTAATTATGATTCAAATTCATTAAAGGAAATAAAAACAATATATTAAAAACAGTTTGAATTGTATAACATTAATTAATATTAAAATAAGGAAATAATTATTTTTATATATATCTAATTAATGCATTTTAATTTTTATATAAATAAAAAAAAAGAAACACGTTTGTAGGGGCTATTTCGTCTAAAAAAAGAGAATAATTGTTCTAATAATGGTTAAAATCTATATATGTAATTTTTAAACTAAATGGATAAATTTGTAAACTGATTTTTTAAAGGGCCTATTTATCACAATTACTCTATTATGAGTATAGAAGTTGATTGAAGATTTTAATTGGGTAAAATAATAGAGCGGCAACGAAGGAATCGAGTTTTAGAGTAAAGAACTAGTCTAGGAGTTGGGAATTCAGGAAAATCGATAAAAGGGAAAACCCATCTTTCCTTTCCTTTTTTTTTTTTTTTTTTTTTTTCACAATTCAAGCTAACTTATTTTATTTTATATTATTTTTATATTTAATTCCTATTGTGTCCTTGCTTTTATAGTTATTTTATTTTAATCTTCAAAAGTTATTGTCAAAAAAAAAAAAAAAATCTTCAAAAGTTTAAAATAATCCACTTTAAGGGGCTGTTTGGGGCAAAGAGTTGCAAGGAGTAGGAGTTAATATGTCTGGGGAGTTAGGAAGTCTGGGGAGTTAGGAAGTCTAGGGAGTTAGGAAGTATGTGTTTGGGGTGCAGAGTTGTTTAGTCTGGAGTTAGGAAGTCTGTGTTTGGGGCAAGGAGTTGCAGGGAGTAGGAGTTCTGAAATCTGTGTTTGGGGTGCAGATTTGTTAAACCTGGAGTTCTGAAGTCTAAGTTGATTTTATATAGTTTTTTTTCTACAATTTCTCAAAATTTCATTATTAAGAATTTGTTCCCATGAATTCTAAGATTGAGATTTTTTGTTTTTTATTAATTTATGTATATTTTACAAATTTCTTTAAAGTAAAAAAAATAATTTTGAACAAAATACCCCACATTCTTTTTTTCAATATATCTCACATTAATTATTCATTTATCTTGGATAGTTTTCAAATAAAGGAGTCTTACAATACTTTTTAAAATATTACATGTGATTTGGAAATATTTCAATCCATTAATTTAAAGGGATTCAAATAAACTTCAAGATTTTTACGTTTTTATTTTTTCAATTCTAGAAATAATATAGATTTGTTTCCGTCAATCCTAGAATTGAGATTTTAAATTATATTATTTTATGAATATTTTACAATTTTATTAGAGACTTGTTTTCGTCAATTTTAAATTTTTAATTTAAGATTTGTTTTTCAAGCTTAATAAAATAATTTTTTTACATAATTTAAGATTTTATTTTTCTAACTAATCAATGTAATGAATTATCTAAAGTTTGATTAATTTGAAAATAATATATTCTTTGAAGTTTTAAAATAACTAAGTTAAAAATAAAATATCAAATATTTATGCTATTTTAAAATAATTAAGTTCAAAATGAATATATATATTTTTTAACATCATTCAAAATGAATATCATACATACTTTTGTTCAAAATACTATATATTTATGTTATTTATTGTAATAATTTTATTTTATTAAGTTTGGAATGAGAAATTGTTTATCTTTTTACTTTGAATATGATTAGTTTGAAAATCAAAATTTTT
The DNA here is from genome assembly GCA_033996785.1 of Trichosanthes truncata. Taxonomy (NCBI): domain Eukaryota; kingdom Viridiplantae; phylum Streptophyta; class Magnoliopsida; order Cucurbitales; family Cucurbitaceae; genus Trichosanthes; species Trichosanthes truncata. The sequence goes on along the minus strand of JAWPNB010000004.1, from coordinate 24,403,210 downwards.
TAATACGTTAATCTTTTTTAATACTAATTTTTTAAAATGTAATACGGGTTAGTTTAAAATATGTTTTTCTTATCTTCAAATCATAAAATTATATATATTTTTGAGCTATTAATAAATAAAAAAAGCTTAAAAAAGATGAGATTGTTATTTGTTATAAGTAATTTTAGTTGAAACTTAAAAAAATTGTAGATGACAAATGGAGGAAGTGAAATAGGAAGATTTTTATCAATTAAAAAAATTGTTATGTAGTACTCTAATTTATATTAAAATTTCAATTAAAAAAGTCTTCAAACTTGCAAATGACATGTTTTAGACCTTATGTTTTAGACCTTAAACTTTCGTATTATATATATATATATATATATATATATATATATATATATATATATATATATATATTTGTCCTTATCGTTAATTTTAGAATAAAAAGAACTTTTGGTCCCTAAACTTTAGTTTGTCACAATTTAATCCATGTAACTTCTAAAATTTGTAACAAGGAAGTTCTAATTGGTAAAAAAATTCATCAAAGTTAAGTGTCAGTTTTTATTAAGTGATGACTTAGTTTTTGGAGTTTATAAATATATATTTGGTTCCTAATCAATTTATTGATCTAAATATCATTGAACATTAATTATATTTTTCACGATAGGAACTAAATCATTACAAATTTTAAAGTATAACTATATGGTCTAAATTGTTACATATTAAAGTTCAAAGATTAAATTGACAAAATTGAAAGTACAAGGACTAAATCATTACAAACTAAGGTTCAGGTACTAAATTGTTACTTTCATAAAGGTTCAAGGACCAACAATGTTTTTTAACCTTAATTTTAGGTTAATTATTCAACAAAAAGTTTAGCTTGGGTTAAAACTTGACAAATGACCCATTATATTTGATATATGTTAAATGATGTAGTTCACAAGTGGAGACACGTATAAATTAAATGAACTTAATTTGTATTGATTTATATGGGTGTAGTACAATCTCTAACGTTTAATCCTATGACTTTTCTCTCAAGTGTATATTTGTCTTGAAGGCTTTGTAGCTTGTTCTCTAGCACATTTGTTGGACTTTTTTGATCGGTCGTTTGACTTGTTAATCTTGTTGGATCGGCCATTGGCTTATTGATCTTTGGATTGGCGCTTGGCATGGCGATTGTTGGATCGGCGCTTGGCTTGGCGATCATTGAATCGATGCTTGACTTATTGATCTTCTTGGATGATTGAACTTTGACTTGTTGATCATTGTTGATTTTCTTGGATGATTGGCTTGTAGCCTGTTGATCTTCTTTGATGATCGACCTCTGGCTTTTTGATTTTTTTGGATAATCGGCTTTTGGCTTGTTGATCTTCTTTGATGATCGGTCTACGACTTGTTGATCGTCTTGGTTGATTGGCCATTGGCCTTGTTGATTTCTCTTGGATGATCTACCTTTGGCTTGTTGATCTTTTTTGATGATCGGCATCCGGATTGCTGATCGTCTTGGATGATCGACCCTTAGCTTGTTGATCTTCTTGGATGATCGATCTCTAGCTTGTTGATCTTCTTAGATGATCTACCTCTAGCTTGTTGACCTTCTAGGATGATCAGCCTTTGGCTTGTTGATCTTCTTTGAGGATTGGGTTCTGACTTTGTTGATCTTCAAAGCATCTTTGGTCTTCAGAGTCTCCAGTCTTCTGGTAGTCCTCTCATGATTCTCCATGTCTCTAAATTCTCCATGTCTTTGAATGAGGGGTGACCTCCTCTATTTATAGGAGGTCAGATGGGCTTGAGCCTGTCTGATTGTGAGCTTGCTACCACATGACACAATCTAATTGGACTAATTTATGTCATCAAATACATATGACGTAGTTTGATTGGTTTAACTTGTGTCATCATGTAGACATTACAAATTTTGATTAGACTAATTTATGACATAGCTAATCTGATTGGATTAAATTCAAATGAGCATAAGATAGACATGTGTCATTATTTAATATTTTCAATTTAATATCATTTAATTTAATTTTGTGATATATGTTAATTTATAATTAGTTTGAAAATTAATAATATACAAATTTGTCATCAATTTAAAATAATGACGCGACAATTTGTGATCCGCCGAAAATTTTTATTCAACTGATATACAAATAAAATTCACTACAAGAACTATAGTTGTTGTTGTTGATGTTTTTTTTTCAGCAAACTATTGTTGCAAAAGTTTAGAGAAAATATAACCTTTGAAATTGTAAAGATTAAAATAGAAATAAATATAATTAGAATATAATTTGGATCAAAAAGTGAAAAATGAGAAGAAATAAAGTGATAGATGGATAGAAACTCCTCCAAAGAACACAAAATCCTTTTAAATATTTTTCACCATCCCCAAGTGAGAGAAGCAAAAGCTTGGCAGCATTATGACAAATTCAAGTGGAGAATACACATATTGAAATTATACTAACTGACAGCCAACTACTTCTCTTTTCATTTAAATAAAACAGACCAAATGACCAACATCCACAATTTGCATATCCTTGTCATGCGTCCATTTAAATGTTTCTTCTTTCTATTACAAATCATTTATTTCTATATAAACACTAAAAAAATTTAGATATGAAGAAAAAACACCCCATTAATATATTATGCCATCAAAATAAAGTTGTATTTGTTCTCTCATCAACTTGCTTATATTCATTATGATTATATAGAGATTGTACCGTATCATTCTATACAGACATATTCCCAAAGACAGTTTGAAACACATTTTTTCTAGTCATTTTAAAGGGAAATTAGGATTTGAGATATTTGAACTTAAAAAATAAATGATTTATAGCTATTAAGATGAATTGTATGTAATGGTAATGAGGTATTATATTTTTAGTGGTTTAACTTTAGTTTTAATTAGAGCATTCATGCTTTGAAAAGTTTCATTATTGTCCTTATAGATCTTTGACTAAAGCTTACCATACATCGCTCTTGCTAATGTGAAGTGTCATATAATTAATGTGACAAGCTATTTGTGGTGGCACTTTAAAAGTAGTCATAAAAAAATTATTGCATAATTGTCAACTAGTGTACTCTATAAAAAAAATTTAAGGATGAGTCTTAGCCCTAAATTTGTTTTTTTTAATTAAAATAATATCTTAAAACTTAACCAAATTCATGTTTCTCAACCAAATGTTACTTGTCAGACCCCACATCATTAAAACAAAATTGCACCATGGAGTTCATCTCCCATATTCATAAAATAACTTGTCATGTTTGGTTTTTATTACTTGTCCATAATAGTAGAGACATCTACTAAACATTAATCATGAAGGGTGAAAACAATGATGCCAACTCTTAAAACATAGGATCAAATTGAATCTAATCGTTAAAAGCATAGGAGCTAAAAATGTAACTTCACTTAAACAATATCATTGTTTAAACAATTAATATAGAGGGTCAAGATTTGAATTTGGAATAAATTATATTCAAAACTCATTTATTCTTGCTAATCTGAGTATAGTTCAGTGGATAAGACACCAATTACCATCCTAAAAGTCGATGATTCAATCTCCTACCCTGCAATTGTATGAAAGAAAAAAGAAATTTCTTTTTATTATCAAGGTTTTACTCATCCTACAAAATAGTGAAAAGTCCATACCAAGGCCAAATAGGTAGGAACTTGCATATTGGTAATTGATTTAGTAAACTACTAAGCTTAAGTAGGTAATGCAGATTAAACCATTTATTAAGTCATTGAAGTCAATTAGTATATATATTGTCTTAAATAAACGTTATTAACAGTATTCAACTTTGCATAAAACTATCTATTAAGTCCTTTTAAGTCTGTTTGGAAGGACTTTTCAAATACTTAAAAACATTTTTAAGCACTTAAAAAGTCATTCCAAACAGGTCATTAGTCAAGCCCATCTAAATTAGCCTCAACCAATTACACAACTTCTATACCTAGATGATATAGTTATCCTTTATGAATAGCTCTAGAAAAGAATTGTCACACTTATAAAATTCTAAGAGGAGATCTGAAGACATAATTTAATTAAAAAAAATAGAGTTCTATTCTATATTTTTAAGGTTTTTGAAAATGAAAACTGAAACTCGATTTAAGAGTTTATTGAAACTGTGTTTGATGAACTCAAAAAAACAAAAAAAAAAACAATGAAAATAGTGTGTTTATTTTTCTTTACACAAAAACATGTTTATATAATTGATCATAGAAAAATATCTACAATACATGCTACCCTAAATTTTTTGAGTGACATAAAATCTTGCATATAGCTAGCCAGTTCTAAGTGCACAAATAGATTACCATATTTCAAGTTTTAGTCCTCTCTAAGAAAAATTTCAATAATGTGCTATAAAGCAAATAATCACAGTCAAGCTTTTTTTTTTACCTTTCTTCTAATTAGAAATTAAAAAGTAAAAAAGATTTAGCATGTGGAGTGTTTGTGCATGGGGTGACAACTTTGGAAAAGAAATTAAGTTATTGCCCAAGGCAAGGACACATGAAATGGAAGGACTAAAAAGATTGAACAACAAATGAATACAAATGGATCTAATTATCTCTAAAAAAAAAGCTAGTACTTTTGAATATTTCATTATAATCATAAATATTGAGGATCCCACATCTGAAAGATGAAGATTGATCTCACGATTTATAAGATACATGAGTTACTCTTTCCATTGCCAATTAGTTTTAAGATAGAACATCATGTTCTCTAACATGGTATCAAAGCCCATTAAACCCAAACGGGTATTCGGTCCAAAAATTAAAATTGGGATCTAATTCAAGAATGGTGAACCCAAAGATGTACCATCTTAACCCAAACAAGTATGGTTTTGAGATGGTACCCCATGTAATCTAACAACAAATAATTCAAGATCCTCTTTTTATCAAAATCTCATATGAGAAACATTTCATTATCTCATAGGTTCTAGCTCGTGAGCATCTGCAAAGACGAAACCCTCTCAAAGTGAAACAACTATATTAGATTATCTAAATTTGTATATTGAGCAAAATAAAAAATTCCATTGTCACTGCATCTCAAATTAAGCACAAAACTCTCTCAAAAAAAAAAAATGTAACTTTTTGTAGACGAGAGAAGAGCACTATAGATTTGAAGAGAGAAAGATTCAACTACCATAATTTGCAGGTGTTCATTTACGAATTTTGATGGGATTACATTTTCTAAAAGCATGGCATGATCCCGTGTATTCAATTATTTATTTATTTATTTATCATTTTCAAAATTTGCGTTTAATTGAAGTTGTATTTTCAAAACTCGTTTCCATTTTCAATCCACCAAATAAGTTTTCTCTAATTTTATTGTATTCCTTGTTTCTAAAAAACACATAAAAACAGGGATAAGAAACCAAACTGAACCTATATTTTTATACCGAATTGAAACTTATGTAAACAAGTGCAAAAGAGTTGTATCATACACAAATTCTCACATCTTTCAAATTCCACTCTTTATGTTAACTCACACAAACTATTTTCTCACTCAAATTTTATAAATAGTAAACCCTTGGATACAATACTAAGCCGTTTGCATAACCCTTTTCATCAAAGAACAATTCTCACATGGTTTTATACTTTATTTTTCTTTATTCCAATGTGAAGAAAAATATTAAAAATGACTTTTTGAAACATATTTTGAATATTCATAGGAAATTTCAGACATATATATATTACATCTAGGGTTTTTCATTGTGAATAGGAGGTTTCCTGTGGGGTTGTGCATAATCCATCACTACCATGTCTTCTCCAACCTCATTTTCCTCAGAGTTCACCACTTTGTCTTTGTCTTTGTCTTTGTCTTTGTCTTTCACTGGAAGCTCCATTACCAACCTCCTGTGCTTCTTCATTCCCTGCTAAAATATTCCAAGCTTCATTAATGGCAATCTCTTTTCCATGCATTTATCATTCATATGCTTTTGTCTATGTTAATGGCTTGTCTTGACCCAAGAATTAAATGTTGATGTTGATAGAAATGATGAGATTTTAAGTTTATAAAAATGTAAATAGAAATAACGATAATATGTTGATGAATAATTCGACCAAAAATCATGGAAATGTTATCATAATATATAATTCTTGCATTAGAATGGTTTGAATTTTTAAATAGAATAAGTTCTTGATCATTATTATTGAGTTCTTATATTCATATTGGCCATGCTTAATCAAATTGTTAATATATTCTGTTATTTTTTCGATATCTCTATGATATTTTAAAAGAAAAGTTTTATTCCCTTGTATCTATGTTGAACTTTTTCAATATATAGAAATGTCAATGAAAATATTCATATATCGATACACTTATGACTCTCTCATATAGTTATCTAGTTTAAGAACTAAAAAAGCTGATTTTTAGAAAGCACAAGATGAGAAATATGAAATATATCTAATATACCTTTAGTATTTCAATCCCATCAACGATCTCAAGAGAAGAAATCATGTCACTTTTGTTTTTGTCCAAACTTCTCTCACGTTGATCCGTCTGAAACCTTTGAGAGATTGGACGTGGTTCAAGCCTAGAACTCTCGAATAATCGAAGATGGCGAGCATCGCATGCATGCAAAAGAGTTGACAAGAATAGGAGAATGAGAAACAAAGAAGGCATGGCCATGTAAATGAAGATAGAGAAAGAGAGATGGAGGGTTATGTTTGGAATGAGAGTAGGAAATTGGGGTTATGGAAGTATTTGTAATGGAAGGGAAGGGAAAGAAAAAGAGAAAGAGGAAGCATTTAATGGGGATGGAAAAACGTTTGTTAAAGAGAACATGCAGGTGTTTGGGCAATGAAGCTTCAAAGCAAACTCTCAAATATATGGTGGGCTCTTCTTTGTCTCCTCAATCTCTCTCTCTCTCTCTCTCTCTCTCTCTCTCTCTCTCTCTCTCTTTTTATACAATTGGGACTCTAAAGAGAGAAAGACAAGAGAGCTACGTATATAGTTACTTAACCTATGCATGGAGGTTGATGAAATTCGCTAGGGAAATAATTTGAATGCATGTGAAGAGACTCCTTTTCGTTATCAATCACATAAATTATGAAAAGATTTGTTGTGCATGTTTAGAGTTGTATTATTGAATGTAATTGATTTGATTTACACTAGAAAACTTAGAGTTAGAGTTAGAGTTATTCTTTTGATGTAATTAGAGTGGTGTTTGTCGGTCGGTTCGGTCTGTTGGTTTTTCTTGAATGTGTAATTAGTGATGTTCGTTGGTCGATTCAGTTTGGTTGATTTTTCTTTGAGTTGAAATCAAATTGATATTTTGAGCTTTTGTTAATAAATTACAATTGAATCAAATTAGTTTAGTTGAATTTTTGGCTTAGGTTTGAGGATTTAGTCAATAAAATTTGTATGCTTTTAGGCTTAGTTTTGGCCTTTTTTCCCTCTCTCTCTCTCCTGATTTTTGAAGTTCCTGGTTCACCATCTATCATTATAGGCTCATTTGGATTTGAAAAATATACACTTTGCAATTAACTTTGATCCAAATTAACTTTTTGTATGAGACACCTATTTTTCAACCCTATTCAACACTAGCTATTAAGAGTGTGTTTGGGACTTTAAGCACTTTTTAAAATATATTTTCAATAAAAATATTTTTATATCTTACATTTTCTAAAAAGTGGTTTAAATAACAATTTTTTTACTATATTCAAAAGTAATTCTATTAATTACAAATATGTTTTTTTTTTCTAATTACACATTTGGAAGATTTTTAGTTAATCACTTAATAAAGTCATTTTTGGATAAACAATCTTTCAAGTTGTTTCTTCAAAAATAGATTTTAAATTAATCTAATTTGTTTAAAGTTCTTTTTGTTGATTAATTTAAACATTTTTATTATCTAAAATCATTAAATAAGTTATACTAAACGCACTTTAAATTATTAATTTTTTAAAAGGTGCTTACGGAAAAATTGATTTTGTTCAAAAAATATTTCTTTCGCAAGCCATTCCAAACACACTATAAATAAGATCAAGTAGTTTGTAACTTAGAAGGAATATTGTAGAGTCATATTAATTACTACAAAGATAACTACTAAATAAGTACGAATTTGATTTAAAGAGACCTATAACATTAAACCAAAAGACAAACCCAAGTGACTTTGGCTTGAAAAACTATTAGAGCCTGTATTATCATAAATGGGAAGAGAGAGTTCCAATTTGCTTGATTCTTCCGAGTCAAAGTCTCCACTATAGAGTAACAACATTAAGAGTTCTCTCAATAGAAACGTTATCAGTTAAAAGAGAAAATTTCAATAAAACACGAATGTCATTCTAAATTAATATATATTTTTTAGTTCAATAATTGCTGGGTGGATGATCAAACTATTGATCATTGAGCTGGAAATTTTAATTGGTGCCTTTATAGCTCAGTCATTCTAAGTTGAACTTAAGAGATCATCTCTTTGAGATAATATCTCCCTAGAAGGTCTTTAGCCACCAAGTAATTATGTTCATTGACTTTGAAATGGTGAATGATTAACTATTGTCAAACACTACGAGATATATATATATATAAATTTTTTGTAAATACTTAAAAATTGATATATTATAAAAAAAAAACACAATTTACTATTGTTAAATATATTACAACATGTATATGGTACTAAGTTTTAATACAAATAGCGAGTGAAAAGTTGTCCTCCTAAATATAATATTGAAATTAAAGCATATAACGTAAAATAAAATAATTAGAGGAAGAAAAGGCTTCAAGAGATTAGATTGAACGTAGTTAATTTCTATAAAATCTTGTCAAGTTCCAATTCTTAATGAATTATCGGCAAGAATCCCTTATTTTATCAAATAACCTCTCCCAAATATCAAATTAAATGTAATCTCTCAATTAAAAATTAAAAATTAAAAATTTATTCAGTTTAGATTTTTGTATACACCTCATAGATTTTGAAGTCTCTTGAAACCAAACCCTTGGTTAAATTATTATTCAAGATATAATCTAAAATTCTCTCGCCACTTGAATATTAAATCTAATTTAATCTCTCGTAGTGCTTGTAATAAGAAAGAAGAATTATGAGCATAATAATTATTCAGATATTCAAGAACAACATGCAAAAATTAAAGTGCATCAATTATTAAAACTAAAAGCTAGTTTGGAATGACTTTTTAAGTGCTTAACAAGCACTTAAAAAGTAATTTCAAATAGGCCATAACAAAATCCATCAATTTGTCTTGAAGCCTTGGAGACCCTAGTTAAAGTTAGAGTTTTCTCAAAACAATTTGTTTAAGCATGGTAGCTCTAGGGCTTTGAGTGTTTCCAAAGTCCACAACAATGATTTTCTCTTATTTTTTGAACTTCGATGTAGTGCACTATCCTAAATAATTTTTTCTTTCTTTTTTTTTGTTCATTCTTAATTTTTCTTTTTACTTAAGAAGGTAGAAAGGTCTCTAAACTTTCAAAATAAATAGAAAATTAACAAAAATAATAAGCTAAAATGAGAGTGTAAATGTGAGACAATTGCTGCGCACCATACATTTCCTTCCTTTAATTGTAATTCACACATTTTTGTATAAAATGATTGACATGATAACATGCATTTGCATTTTGCTTCTTAAAATTTTGATTTTATCTTTCTAATATTATTTTAAAGACGATTTTTATTTAGTATATTGTTTTCAAATGAATCAACAATATTAAATAACTAATTGACAACAGCAAATAATATGTCATCTCAAAATCAATCAATATAATAAATATGATATGATAATGATTAATAATAATAGGTTGAGAAAACACAAATTATTAATCAAAACTTAACATAGACAAACCAATAACTAACCAAACATTAATTATTGATCTACTCATTTCAAGTGACAGCATTTATTACTTTTGTAATTGTATTATTTCAAAGGAAAAAAAAACTAAATTGTTGTATCTTCAAAAGCTCCAAATTTTATTAACCTTTTTGGAAGATAGTTTGAGAGGAAATAATAATGGGAGCAAGAGAGAGGGCTGGGAGTGGAGACATGGTGTGAGTGAACAGAGAAGCATGCCTAATAGTTACTTTGTACCCTCCAATTAGGGACATGAACCCCTCCAACTCCTTTCCAGCCCCCCATTGACCCTGTTTGCCACGTGGCAATCCATCCATGTGCTTTCGACCTATTAGGGCTTGCCACGTCGGACTTCATGTTGGTTTTTGTGGGTCTTTAGGGTTTCTTGTTGTCTATGTTTGTCTTGTGGTTTGTTTGGAGAGTCAATTCACTTTGAACATAGTTGGGTCACCACAAGATGGATGCACCCATGAGAGGATTTATTATTTTTTAATACTAAAATATAATTTTTGTCATTGAAATTCATTTTTATTTGTAAAGATTTCGAATCCTAGACTTAAGGCATTACAAATGATATCAAAGCGGAATCCCTCCCAGTATGATCTGGTTCAAAGACGAATCAAGTAAAAGTTGGTGGGCATATGGTACCCAAATAGAGAAGTATATAAATTGTTACCTACAGACTTTAATTTTTTTAAAACTTAAACTATCTAATGACGTTACTACATGCATACTAATAACTTTTAAAAACTTAAGAAGAGGCTACAGAGAAAAGAAAAAACTTTCATAATATATATATATTTTTAAATAAATAAAACTTTCCATAGAAAATATTGTAAAACATAATAATAAAATAAATAAATAAATAAATAACTTTTGATATACAATAGAGTTTAAAAGGAAACATGAAAATTAATAAAAGTAATTATAATATAAATGTCCATACATTTTTGATGTAGAAAACAAAACTCATGGCACAATCAACAAACATCATTGTCACTCACCTTGAACATCATTACTATTAGTTGAGAAAGTGTAGTGAGGAGGTGAGTATTAAAAATACTCAATAAGTAGCCTCACTAACAAGGTCAGATATACATAGACATACATAACATGATTCATGACTTCATAAAACATATGAGACATAAAACTTGTTAACACATATCGTCATAGCTTGATCAAAGTGAACAATTAACTCTTCCCAAAAACTTAGTTTTCAACTTTATCGAGATGCTAAACAAGTTTCATGTGAGACCCAATTAACTCGAACTAATGATAGTTTTTACCCAATCAACATAGTCGAGTTCCACCTAACAAACCATACCTCTTTTGATAAGGTGTACAGGATTATGGTTGCCGACTCCATTTACACTTGGTTAGGCATTTTGCAAGACCAAACCCCTTCAAATGATAATTGATACCCAATTAATAGTGCAAAGTTTCACCTACTCAAAATAGTCATTTCATGTACATCAACATGATAAGACGATGGTAATTGCCCTATATCTTTACATAAAACATGTTTGTGATCATGTGCATAAGCTCTTATAAAATAAATATCATTCTTAATATGTAATGCAATATGAAATACATACATCAATTATCAATGATATGTAATCCATACAATTAAATTTAAATTAAACACGATACAAATCTTCCAACCTATCCTTAAAGCATGTTGAGAGCCAAGCTACTTATATTAATAACGAACCTATAAAAAATCTCTTAGATCAACAATTGAGAGGAAGAGCATGACTACTAAAATGGAAAGGAAAAATTTATAGATAACTCTTATATCTTTCTAAATGGAATGGTTTATGTTTAACCAAAAAATTCTATTTATAGAGATTGTGAGAGCCTAACTTGAATTCTATTCAAATCCAAATTTTAATTTCTAATAGGATCTCCCATTTATCTTCTTTTTTTTTTAATTATTATTTTTAATTAAGAATTTTTTTTAATAGATAATGTAATTATCTTTTAAACTAAATCTTACATTAATTATTTAATTTTGAACTACTACTCTAATTAATAAAGAATTCTAATGATCAACAATTCAAAAATATTCAAATGGCCAAGAAATTTAATTCTTGTCCTATGTTTAAATATAAAGTTATTGAAAATATAAGACATCTGACACCACATCTAAATGAGAAGAATCTTAAGACTATGCAAGTACACCAATAAGGAGCTCCCAAGTTAAGCGTTCTTGACTTGAAACAATTTTATGTTAATGACTTCTTAGGGAATTGTCCTAAAAAGCATGTTGAAAGGACCCTAAAAGGACATGTGTTGGTTTGTAGGAACAATCTTCACTCTCGCAAGGAATTTAAGATAAGTAAATAGAGTGTCCAGGTCGAAGGGAATACAGGTAAATGTTAGAGTCATTAGGTACCAAAACTAGATTTTGAATCCTGAATATCAAGCATTATGTTATTTCTAGTGAAAATTACGAAAATCACTTGTGAATTATAAGGATTGTTACAATTATACATATAAAATTTTAATTTAGGCAATAAGTATCGTTTCAATTTTATTTGAGTTGATAGTACAATAAGGACAACTAGTGAAGAGTGAGTATTGTTTATAAGATTGATGCAAACTACGAGAAGATGGGCAATAGAAGAAAGTGATGTAGTTTTGTCCAAGTATAATAGTGGAAACTTTCTCAACCACTTAAAAAAAAAGTCTTAGTTGTGCTCAAACCACGATCCTACATAAAGACTAGGAAGATTGTTTGAGATAAATCATGGTTACGTTGTATAATTTGAGCCAAAGTAGGGGTGCATTGTCATGTCATGTTTGAGCCAATGTGGCAGCTAGACATGACCTTGATTAGAGACATGTCTTCAAGGTATATATCCTATTATACATAATAACTAGAAGGACCTAATTATCAATTTATATAATTTGTCTCATTAGAAAAATAATGTCTATTGTATATTTCTTTATTTTAATTGCATAAGTGATTTATAAAATAGCTAAACATGTATGGTTGTTAAAGACATACAAAAATATAAAAATAAATGAACACACAACATTTTTAATGTGGATCAGTTACCCAACCTACTCCATGAGGCCACACCTAGAGATTAGATTATCAAAGATTAGTACACAATACAAATTGTCTTATGCATAAAATTAAAAGAACTCCCTTATTGGATTTTATGCCTGGTTGGGTTGTTGAAGCCCTCCGAAATATTTATTGATTCTCTAGATCTAACTTGTAGAAATAGTGGATCAGGTCGAATCCCAAGGGAACCAATCGGATTAATTTCTCAAGGTTAATAATAATAATAATAATAATAAGATAAAATAAAAGGGGGGGGGTTTGAATTGTCTTGAACAAAAAAATTAAAAGATGAAAAAAAAAACGAATAAAAAAAATCAATTTTATGGAATTTCCAATTCAAGGGTATAAATTTCATCCAATTGTAATCTTGATCATAGGCTTTAAAAAACATCAATTTCAATTTTTCAAATTCAAGAACTTAGTCTACTTATTTGGAAAAGCCATAACAAGTATAAATTCTCCTATTTTGACTGACTCTGACCAAACATCAAAATCAAAATTTACCAATTAATCAATTGGGCACGATAGCACTCCATATCGATTAAATAATAGCATTAAAGATAATGAGAAGGACTAAGCCAAAACTAACTAATCGAGATAGCTACAAATTAATTATTTTTTTTTTGTTTCCCTAGAGTATATTATGCAAGCTATGTAAAATGGAAAAGCCATAATAACACACACATAAGCCAACCATTTGCTACATATTTTAATCAATTGTGACAATTGCGAATCACAAAATCATAGATAGCAATAAATCAATTGAAACTAAATTAAGGTGTCAATTTAATTTAATAACAATCAAAATCATGAGAATAATAAGAAACAAAGAATTCTTGAATTAAAGACAACATTTCAATTTTGCCCAAAGCCTCACAAAATTACAACTGGAAATTAAATCACCCTTGAACCAGAAATTAAAACTTAGCCACACATAGTGGAAAAACAATAAAAACTGTAGAGGGGAGAATGCATTAAAAAAAACTCAAAGAACTAAAAAAAATAAAATAAAATAACCCAAAGAAATTGAAAGCATAAAACTTTACACTCTCTAAACTTTTGTTTCACAAAGAACACTCAAACTTTTTTTGTCTTTCTTCACTGCATTGCTCTCTTTTTATAGGTAGAAACCCCCACTAAAAATAGTTTGTTCTCCTTCTAAAAATATGCTAAAGAGACTAATGAAAAAAAATAGTTTTCCTTCAATTTTTGCCTAAGAAGAGGAAGACTGTTGATTTGCCGTGAAGAAAAAGAATACTGTGCCACCAAAATTGTTTCTGCCTTTGAAGAAGTCATCCACCGAAAAACTGCCACGTGAAATAAGAAAATGACTTCAAATTTTTTAGTTAATGGGCTCAAAATGAGCCCATTAACATTGTTTATATATATGTTTTTTTTTAAAGTTTTTCTTGATTTAAGTTTTTATAATGCTTTCAGTTTTAACTTTTATTAATTTTCATTTTCTTTTTTTTTTCTAACTCTTTTCCTACATTTCTTTATTTCTTCTTTTTTTTTTCTTTCCATTTTTAATCTTTCAATCTTTATTTCATTTATTTTCCAATTTCATTTCAATTTATGAATTTAAAATAAAATATGCTTTTTAGACTAATTCTACTAAATATTTGGCAATTTACCACCTAAACTAAATTAAACACAATTTTAACAATTAAGCACAATATTCAATTAAAATGCAAGGAAATTAGATACAATAAATGTGATTAATTAATACTTATCAAATTCCCCCACACCTAATCCATGCTTGTCCTCAAGCATGTCTTAACTCAACATACCAACTCTCCTTCCTACTCCTCTTCATCTCTCTCAATATCCAAGAATACCAATAAAGCCAATTATACATCAATGAATTGAATTGTAGTGACAATCAAGAGAATGAGCACTCATAGGATACATTTTATACAAAAACTCAAATATCTTATCAATTCACCAAAATCAAATGCAACAAGACTTAAAACCCTCACATGGTTTCACTCAATACTCTCAAAGTATTTAGGGTGCTTTTACTCTCAAAATCAAAACATAGCATGTTATTACCATAGGCTTGCAAATGAATCAAATTTCCACCACTATATATAGATGAATTGAATGCAAAAATCAAAGGGACTTAACAAGGGTTGTAATGGGGCTTAGGTAAGGGTATGGTAGGAGGAAAATTTAAGGTGTTTTCACAATCAAGACAAAGAGTTATTTACTTGCATGATATCAATGTCACATAACAATCACAAAACACACTACCCGAGACTTTGAATTTTATTTCCATGTCAAGCACTAAGAACTTTGGAGAAGCAACATTTAATAATTCAAATGCTTTTGGCAAAATTTTCTCCAAATATATATATTTTCCTATTTTTTTTCTTGAAAACTTCACCCCCTTTTTTCTTTTTTTTTTCCTGATGTTGAGGCATTTTTTTTTTGCCTTATATATTTTTTTCACAAATTTTCTCTTTTTGATTTTTTTTTCTCTCACTCAAAACATTAACTACCATGCAAAATTTTCTCTTGTCTTAGCAAAGGTACAATTGTTGAGGATAACAAATGAAAAGGTCCTAGGCTGAACATAATGTGTTTGAAGCAAGGAAAAAAAAAAGGGAAATAGGCTCAAAGTGGCTAATTAAAGGGAAAAACATAAAGGTAGGTATTTTGAGAGAGTCCAAAAATTGGTTAATCCTAATTTTCCCTTATCATATTAAATCATCAATCCAAAAAATATTGTCTCAAAAGGCATTCACAAGCAAGTTCTAGAATAAGCACACTAAGTTTGACAACACTGAACATGAAATAAATGGAGCAAAATATAATGAGTTGCTCATAGGCCCAAAAGCTCACTGGGAGGTGTAATTTGCATCAAGCCTTGTGCACTTTTCAATCAACAAATTAATGAGACACTATCATATAATTTTTAAAGAAAACACTAATCATGCTCATCTTTCTCATGCATCAAAATTCAAACCAAAGATGCATTTCTAACTTACAAGGCATTCAAGGATATCAATAAAGACTCAAGGTTTCAAAAGAAAAATTAACATGTATGAATCAAATCATGCTAAATTCAAAGCAATTTTTTTTTTAGAAAAGAAATTGTATAACAAAAACCTCCCCCACACCTAAACTATACATGGTCCTCAATGTATAACTAAGCAGATTGTTCACAAAAGAAATGAAAAAAGAAGGACATTAAACTCCCCTGATTTGCGAACAACTTAGGCTGGATAGTTTGTGGTGTTGAGAGAAGGGGTAGTCATGCCTTATTAAAAATTAATTCCCTACAAACAAAATTAAATTTAAAAAAAAACCAAAAAAAAAAAAAAAAAAAAACAAACCAAGAGAAAGAGAATAAAGAGTAGGAAAAGTAAAGAAAACATTGGGTTTCCTCCCAATAGCACAATTATTTAATGTCGTTTTGCTCGATGAAGCCAAGAAATGTTTCAATCATCCAAATAAGTGGGGTGATCCAACAGGAAGCTAATGAGACATGGAGTAATCTCACCCCCATGGAAAATTTTCAATCTATGACCATTCACTTTGAAAATTTTGTCTGAATCAAAGCTTTTTATTTCCACTGCACCATAAGGAAATATATTAGTAATAACAAATGGGCCAATCCATCGAGAACGAAACTTACCAGGCATAAACTTCAGTCGAGAATTATATAACAAAACTCTTTGACCAATCTCAAATTGTTTCCGAACAAGCATGTTATCATGAAACAACTTGGATTTCTCTTTATAAATTCTCGAATTCTCATAAGCATCCAGTCGCAACTCTTCCAATTCTTACAATTGCAATAACCTTCATGCTCCAGCTTTGTCTAGGTTCATGTTGCATGCCGAACAGCCCAATAAGCTTTATGCTCAATCTACACCGGTAAATGACATGCCTTACCAAAAACCAACCGGTAAGGAGACATCCCTATAGGAGTCTTGTAGGCCGTTTGATAAGCCCACAACGCGTCGTCCAAACGAAGGCTCCAATCTTTTCTTCCTGGATTCACCGTTTTCTCTAAGATGGTTTTAACTTCTCTATTGAAAACTTCAGCTTGTCCGTTGGTTTGAGGGTGGTAGGCGGTGGCCACTCGGTGATTCACTCGATACTTCCTCATCAAAGCTTCGACCGTTCTATTGCAAAAATGAGTTCCTTGATCACTGATAATAGCTCTTGGAATTCCAAACCTATTAAAGATGTTAGTCTTGATAAAACCTACAACAACTTAAGAGTCATCATTTTTGGTGGCTTTTGCTTCCACCCATTTTGACACATAATCCACAGCCAAAAGTATATAAGAAAAGCCACAAGAAGAGGGTAAAGGGCCCATGAAATCAATACCCCATACATCAAATATTTCACAAATAAGAATTGGAACTTGAGGCATTTCATTCCTACGTGTTATTGCACCTACTTTTTGGCATCTCTCACAACTCTTACAAAATTGATATGCATCTTTAAACATAGATTCCCAATACAAACCACTATCTAAGATTTTTCTAGCAGTTCGTCTAGGTCCAAAGTGCCCTCCACATGCATAATCATGGCAAAAAGCTAAAATAGACTGGAATTCATTTTCAGGCACACATCTCTTAATCACTTGATTATAACAAAATTTCCATAAGAAAGGCTCATCCCAAACATAATATTTTGACTCACTTTTTATTTTTGTTTTTCTAGACTTACTAAGACAATGAGTTAGATTTCTTGTAACCAAATAATTGACCATATCAGCATACCAAGGAATCATACCTTTGAGTTGGAACAAATGCTCATCTGGAAAATAATCATTGAATGGTAGATCATCTTATTTTCTTACCAATCTACTCAGGTGGTTTGCAACATAATTCTCCACTCCTTTTCGGTCTTTGATTTTCATGTTGAACTCTTGAAGAAGCAAAATCCACCGAAGCAACCTGGGTTTCGATTCTTTCTTTGCCAAAAGATACTTCAAAGATGCGTGATCAGAAAACACAATAACTTCAGAACCAAGTACATAAGATCGAAATTTATCTAAAGCAAAAATAATTGACAAAAGCTCTTTTTCCGTAGTGGAATAATTGCACTGAGCAGGATTCAAGGTTCTGGAAGCATAATGGATGACATGACTTTTCTTGTCAACTCGTTGGCCTAGAAGTGCTCCCACTGCATAGTTGCTTGCATCACACATGATTTCAAAGGGCAAGTCCCATCGAGGTGGCTGAATAATAGGTGCTTGTCAACAACTCTTTTAGCTTATCAAATGCCTCTTTGCATTCTTTTCCAAACTCGAATTGAACTTCCTTCTGCAGTAAATTCGTCATTGGCAAAACAATTTTTGAAAAATCCTTGATAAACCTGTGATAAAATCCTGTATGTCCAAGAAAGGAAAGCACTCCCCTAACATTGGTAGGGTAAGGTAAGTTTGCAATAATATCCACTTTCGCTTTATTAACCTCTATACCCCTAGAAGATACAACATGCCCTCGTACAATGCCTTGGGTGGCCATAAAATGACACTTCTCATAATTTAAAACCAAGTTAGTTTCAATGCATCTTTTCATAATTTTTGTCAAATTATCCAAGCATTCATCAAATGAATCTCCATATACAGTAAAATCATCCATAAATACTTCAATGCATTTCTCAATATATTTAGAAAAAATACTCATCATGCATCTCTGAAACGTACCTGGAGCATTACAAAGACCAAAAGGCATTCGCCGATAAGAATAGGTCCCAAAGGGACAAGTGAATGTCGTCTTTTCCTGGTCTTCTTGTGCAATAGGGATTTGATAGAAACCTGAAAAACCATCAAGAAAACAAAAGAAGGGTTTGCCAGCTAATCGTTCAACCATCTGGTCAATGAGAGGTAAAGGAAAATGATCTTTTTTTGTCACTTGATTAAGTTTTCTAAAATCAATACACATTCTCCAACCATTTTGCACACGCATGGGTACAAGTTCATTATTTTGATTCCTTACCACAGTAATTCCAGTTTTCTTCGGAACTACATGAATTGAACTACATGAGTTGGATAGATGATACATGCATCCAACAACTTGAGTATCTCTTTCATTACCACTTCTTTCATAGTTGGATTCAACCTTCTTTGCGGCTCCCTTGATGTTTTGGTATTGTCCTCAAGTAGAATTTGATGCATGCAAATTTATGGACTAACGCCTTTTATGTCGGCCAAAGTCCATCCAATTGCAAGCTTATATTCTTCCAAGGTTCTAACCAACTTCTCTTCTTGTTCCGTTGTGAGTCCTTTCGAGATGATGACAGGCAATGTATCAACTTCACCCAAATACACATATTTAAGGTGATCTGGCAAAGCTTTCAACTCCAGTTTTGGTGTTTGCATGATAGAAGATAACATTTTGTTAGTTGAAGTAGAAATTTCTGCATTTGAATTTACTGGTTCTGATAAAATCAACTTTTCTACACCAATTTTATCATCTATTTCTTCTAAACTAGATTGTCCATTTGGTTCATGCTCATGTCCAACATTTTCCTCTATGAATACATCTTGTACAATTGAATCAATCACATCAGTATGACAAAGAGAATGTTCATCATTAGGATACTTCATGGCATCAAAAATATTAAATTTAACAATCTCTCCATCAAACTCTACCGAGAGAGTACCCTCATCTACATCAATCTTTGTCTTAGCTGTTTTCATGAATGGTCGCCCTAACAAAATTGAAGCAGATTTTGCATGTGAATTACTATCAATTTCTAAGATGTAAAAGTCAATAGGGAATATGAGTTCATTAACTTGCACTAGGACATCTTCAACAACTCTTAGAGGGTGAATATAAGAACGGTCAGCTA
This sequence comes from Trichosanthes truncata, assembly GCA_033996785.1. Taxonomy (NCBI): domain Eukaryota; kingdom Viridiplantae; phylum Streptophyta; class Magnoliopsida; order Cucurbitales; family Cucurbitaceae; genus Trichosanthes; species Trichosanthes truncata. The sequence continues at coordinate 24,383,531 of JAWPNB010000004.1, read as the reverse complement.
ATTGTATTACTACACCAGTTTCTTGTAAGTCATTTAATTTTAATTCTTGATAAATAGAAAATGGCATGACATTAATGGAAGCTCCTAAATCTAACATGGCACGCTCTATTTTCTTATTATCAATAATACAAGACAACGAAAACATACCTGGATCCTTACACTTTTTCTGGCATATTCTTTGATAGCCGACACATTCTTACTTACCACAACTTTTTCCTTTTCTTTTGTTTTCCTCTTCCTTGTGCACAATTCATTCAAGAACTTTGCATACTTGGGAATTTGCTTGATAGCATCCAACAATGGGATATTAATCTCTACCTTCCTAAATGTATCAAGGATCTCCTTTTCATGTTCATCTTCTTTTGGCTTTGCTAACCTGCTAGGAAAATGAGGTAGTGAAGTATGTGAATGAAAAGATAAAGGAGGATCAAGTTTTTGGTGCCTTAGAAGAAGCTTCTTCTCCTTCTTTTTCCTTGCTTAGTTCTTTCTCCTTAGGTGGAATCCATCCTGAAGGAATCTCTTTCCCACTTCTCAGCATAATTGCACTGACATTCTCCCTTGGATTCACCTCTAGTTGTGAATGTAACTTTCCAGAATTTTGGGCTTCCAATTTACTAACTGATGTAGCCAATTGAGTAATTTGGTTGCCCAATTCTGCATGCCTGCCATTGTCTCCTGTTGAAACTGAAGAGTACTGTTAGCTAAAGTCTTAACAACATCTTCTAAAGACATACATGAGTTTGAAGTCTGAGCTTGCATAGGAGCTTGTGGTGGTCTACCAAAATTCTGAGGAGGTTGTCTCTGTTGTCTTCCTTGATTTTCGTAGCTGAAGTTCGGGTGATCTCTCCATCAAGGATTGTAATGGTTAGAGTAGGGATCATACTTCCTTTGAGGTTGACCAGAAAATCCTCCTATGGCATTGGCTTCTTGAAAGGAATCTTGTTGCAGTTGAGAGCACGCTTCTATATGATGTCCTGGATGTGAGCATATTCCACACACTTTTGCTATTTGAAATTGCCCTACAACTATTTGACGAACCAGAGCAGTTAGATCAGAAATTTGATTTTTAAGTTCACTTACCTCTTTAACTTGCTGAACAGCTCCACCAGCTCTGGTCCCAAATTGCTGGGAATTCTCTACCATGTTTGAAATTAATTGTTTGGCTGCTTCAGGTGTTTTGTTTACTAATGCTCCACCACTTGCTGCATCAATCATGCTCCTATCCATTGGCAACAGTCCCTCATAAAAGTACTGGATTAGGAGTTGGTCAGAAATTTGGTGGTGGGGAAAACTTGCACACAATCTATTGAATCTCTCCCAGTATTCATACAACGTCTCCCCAGTGATCTGTGTTATGTTGTAAATCTCCTTCCTGATGTTTGCAGCTCTTGATGCTAGAAAGAATTTCTCCAAGAACAATCTCTTCATTTCATTCCATGTCTCGATCGAACCGGAAGGTAGGTAATAGAGCCAATCTTTTGCTTGATCCTTTAAAAAAAAAGGAAAAGCTCTAAGATTGATTTGCTCTTCTATGATACCATGGGGTTTCATTCCAGAGCATACGATGTGGAATTCCTTCAAGTGCTTATGAGGATATTCACCTGCACATCCACGAAAAGAAGGGAGTAAGTGAATTAAGCCTGACTTAAGTTCAAAATCACATGTAATTGTAGGAAAAGTAATGCATTAAGGCTGTTGATTTAAATCAGGTGCTGCTAGCTGCTTGAGAGTTCTCTCTGTCGTGTTGTTTGCCATCTCCTATTGAAGTTGATCTTGAAATGTAGATGTGTCACCACTATCAAAATCTCTATTGGCTTCCTCTCTAAGACGACGTTTTCTTTCTTTAGTCTCCTTTCTCAGTCTACGTGCTGTCTTCTCGATTTTAGGGTTTTACTGCAATTTAATATTTCGAGAAGAACATCTCATACACTGTAAAATAAACAAATAAATTAAACAATGAGAAACTAAAATAGTTCCCCAGCAACGACGCCAAATTTTGGTCGGGTTGTCTAAGCCCTCCGAAATATTTACTGATTCTCTATATCTAACTTGTAGAAATAGTGGATCAGGTCGAATCCCAAGGGAACTAATCAGATTAATTTCTCAAAGTTAAAAAAATAATAATAATAGTAATAAAAAGATAAAATAAAAGGGGGGTTTGAATTGTCTTGAACAAAAAAATTAAAAGATGAATAAAAAAAATGAATAAAAAAAATCAATTTTATGGAATTTCCAATTCAAGGATATAAATTTCATCCAATTGTAATCTTGATCATAGGCTTTAAAAAACATCAATTTCAAAATTTCAAATTCAAGAAATTAGTCTACTTATTTGGAAAAGCCATAACAAGTATAAATTCTCCTATTTTGACTGACTCTAACCAAACATCAAAATCAAAACTTACCAATTAATCAATTGGGCACGATAGCGTTCCATATCCATTAAATAATAGCATTAAAAATAATGAAAGGACTAAACCAAAACTAACTAATCGAGATAGCTACAAATTAATTAATTTTTTTTGTTTCCCTAGAGTCTATTATGCAAGCTATGTAAAAAGGAAAAGCCATAATACACACACATAAGCCAACCCTTTGCTACATATTTTAATCAATTGTGACAATTACGGATCACAAAATCATAGATAGCAATAAATCAATTGAAACTAAATTAAGGTGTCAATTTAATTTAATAACAATCAAAATCATGAGAATAACAAGAAACAAAGAATTCTTGAATTAAAGACAACATTTCAGTTTCGCCCAAAGCCTCACAAAATTACAACTGGAAATTAAATCATCCTTGAACCAGAAATTAAAACTTAGCCCCACATGGTGGAAAAACAATAAAAACTGTAGATGGGAGAAAGCATTAAAAAAAGCTCAAAGAACTAAAAAAAACAAAAAAAAAAAAACTCAAAGAAATTGAAAGCACAAAACTTTACACTCTCTAAACTTTTGTTTCACAGAGAACACTCAAACTTTTTTTTCTGTCTTCCGTCACTGCATTGCTCTCTTTTTATAGGTAGAAACCCCCACTAAAAATAGTTTCTCCTTCTAAAAATATGCTAAAGAGACTAATGAAAAGGAATAGTTTTCCTTCAATTTTTGCCAAAGAAGAGGAAGACTGTTGATTTGCCGTGAAGAAGAAGAATACTGTGCCACCAAAATTGTTTCTGCCTTTGAAGAAGTCATCCACAAGAAAACTGCCACATGAAATAAGAAAATGACTTCTCTGTCAAATTTTTGAGTTAATGGGCTCAAAATGAGCCCATTAACATTGTTTATATATATGTTTTTTTTTAAAGTTTTTCTTGATTTAAGTTTTTATAATGCTTTCAATTTTAACTTTTATTAATTTTCATTTTCATTTTTTTTCTAACTGTTTTCCTATATTTCTTTATTTTTTCTTTTTTTTTTCTTTCCATTTTCAATTTTTCAATTTTTATTTCATTTATTTTCCAATTTCATTTCAATTTATGAATTTAAACTAAAATATGCTTTTTAGACTAATTCTACTAAATATTTGGCAATTTACCACCTAAACTAAATTAAACACAATTTTAACAATTAAGCACAATATTCAAGTAAAATGCAAGGAAATTAGATACAATAAATGCGATTAATTAATACTTATCAATGCCGCAATCTTGCTCCCTTTGACGATTCATGTTCACAAGCTCCCCTTGTGAAATGTGTAGTGTGTTTAACAACCGTTCAAGTAGCTTGCAATCTCCAATTGAAGCACGTTCTCAAGAATTCAATATGTAACACAAAAATCACAAAAAGATAACTCTTCAAGAGTTAACTGGAAATGTTACAAGGTTTTTTCCCTATCCATCAACTTCAGCAAAATTCAAATTTAAAACAAAAAATCACTCAATCAAATATGGAAAAGATCCCATTAGTCAATCAAATAACAAGACAACTATAGATATAAGGAAAGATATACTCAATCACATCTTTAAAAATACCATTAACCATATATGATAAAATTACCTTACCAGATGTGGTCATTGTCCCATAAAAGAGAAGATATTCAAAATGTTATAATATAAAATAAAAGCAATAGTCAATGAAAAGATTTTTTTCATAAGTATGATGCTCATAATTAAAAGATATTAATTAGAGCATTTTAAAAGGAAACAAAAATAATATCAATGGATTAAAAATAAAGAGAGAAGAAAAGATAAACCAAAAATAATGCCAAATGATTAAACCTTTCAATAACTAATAAAAATAATTTATTTTTATATGTCTAGTTAAATATAAAATTAAGAGAAATAGGCACAAAAGCTCACAAAATAATCACAAAACTAGCATAAATAATAGGAAATAAGATAGCATAAATACATGCTATCAATGTCTAGTTAAATATAAAATTGAAAAAAATACTTTAATTCTGGTAAACCTCATTATTTCTAATGGTAGTAATTTGCACCCTAATATTGTTGATTGTAATTCAATCTAGTAAAGTTTGGGAGAGGGCAATGATAATTCTCAAATTGAGGTTGTGATTATAATTACCCTTGTTTTTTCTTTTAGAATATAATAATTCAAATAAGAGATTAAGATTCAAATCCATAAGTTTTCAAGGAAATTACTAATGTTCTTACTAGTTGAGTTATACGTCAATTACAGGCATAATTTTGATATGAACTCTAAAGTTTTAAAAAAATTCATTTTAGTCTCTCTATCAATTTTTAAAAAATTTTAAATTTAATTCATACTATCAAATTTGAGATAAGTCAGTATAGCTTATCGCTAATTGACATGTACTCCTTATAGAATTGGATCAAACAAATTCATTGTGCCGTGGAAGAAACTACTGTCTTGAAAATAATTTCGGCACGACCTCGGTACTAAATCGTCTGCACTTTGATTGTTCCCCAAGGTTAACACAACACTCTTCTCAAACATGCACTTGTTAGAGAAGAATTGGAATCGATACTGTAAAAGCCTAAGCTTAGAGTTTTGAAGAAGAAAACGAAAACCCAAAACGCTCCACCAACGGACTGAAAACACTCCAAATCTAGATCTCAAACGAACTGAAATTGAAGAGCTCTAGATCCAAAAATCATGGGAGGAAAGTTATCAATTTCTTTAAAAAATAAAAAAATATTTTTTTTTTCTGATTTTTGGCCCAAAAAAAAAATCTTTCTTTTTTTGCTCAAGCGTGGTTAGCCAAACTCGCACCTGCCCGTCCCCAGATGGCCAGCGATGCGTGTGTGGGGAGATGTTTAGAACCACTCCAAACACTTTTTACAAGCACATAAAAAGGTTTTGGTATAAGAACCCTTCAAACATTTATAAATCTTCCAATGCGTGGGACAAAAACAAAACCAATTATGGGACCAAGTCAAAGTCATTCCCAACAATCCTCCAAGAATGACTGTTAGTAAAACAAAAAAAAAATTCAGCAAAGGAATGAAAATAAAGTTAAACATTAATATCTTTCGATTTGAATTAATGCAAAGTGAAGTCAGGCAACAACTTAATCAAGGAAAGTGATTACTTCTTAAACTTCCAATAGTTATAGTTGAGACCCCCATAACACGTTTCAATCATTATATATATATATATTTTGATTCCACGATATAGTAAAGAATCAAGTGATATTAAAGGCCATGCACATAAAACTTCGAGTCATTGTGAGAGCTCTAGCAAGAGACCCTTTAAACTCTTTCATAGAAGGAGGCCACACCTTCAAAATCACGTTAATTGCTTCATCAAGTCTATCAAAGACAAACCACTTAAAACTGAGCTATGAAGCTTTAAAGTTGTCCATCAAGTCCGTACATAGACCACCCAAATAAAGGGCTATGGATTCACTTTAAAGGTTTGAGTCCCATACATGTTGAAGACTCAAGAATTACTCTCCTGGTTAGTCCTTTGGTGAGAGAATCTGGCAAGTTCCTCTTGACCTCATATACTCCAAGGAGATAACTCCACTATTCAACTATTGTTTCATAGCTCCATGTCTCAGGCGAATATGCCTTTTCTTAACATTATACACGCTGTTTTTGGCAATTCCTATGGCTGCCTGTGAGTCACAATGCAAGGAGATTGGTACAGACACCCCCACAATGGCACATCTCTAAGAAGGCTTATTAACCATTTAGCTTCTTACCCTACTAGCTTGAGAGCTATAAACTCCGATTCCATGGTGGATCGTGCTATGCACGTCTGCTTTGCTAATTTTTATGAAATAGTTCCTCCACCTAAAATGAACACATGCCCGCTAGTAGAGCTCACCTCATCATTATCTGTTACCCATTATGCATTAGAATAAACTTCTAACACTGTAGGAGTTAAAGTGCAAACAGAAATCTATTGTACCCTTAAGATACCTCAACAAATGACAAAAAGCATTCCAATGGTCTTTATCAAGATTATGTGTATATCTACTCATAACATATGCAATATCAAGTCTAGTATAATTCATCCGAAACATAACACTACCTATAATTTTTGCATATTTACATTGAGATACACCCTTATCTTTTTTAAGTCTCATACTAGAATCATAAGGTGTTCTTATAGGAATATCATCAAAACAATCAAATCTCTTTAACATCTTTTCAATGTAGTGTGATTGACATAATGAGAACCCATTTTCGATTTTTCTTATTTTAACACCAAATATCACATTAGTCTCACCTAAATCTTTCATCTCAAAGTGTGAGGATAAAAATAACTTGGTATTATTAATCACATCTAAGTTTGTACCGAAAATAAGTATATCATCAACATACAAACATATAATCACACAATCAACACCAAATAATTTCGAGTAAACACACGTATCAGAGGAATTCACTTTAAAATTGTTGTTTACTGAAGTACTATTAAAATTTGCATACCATCTTAGATAGTAGCTGGGTCAGCCTTGTCCAGTGCGTACCAAAGAAAGGAGGAATAACCATTGTAGAAAATGCGAAAAACGAACTCATTTCAACAAGAACAGTGACTGGATGGAGAGTTTGTATGGACTACTGACGACTCAACAAAGCAACAAGAAATGAGCATTTTTCTCTACACTTCATCGACCAGATGTTGGACAGACTTGCAGGGAAAGTGTATTACTGCTTCCTTTACGGATATTTTTGCTACAATCAAATTACAATAGCTCCAGAAGATAAGGAGAAAACTACTTTTATAGGTTAATTCGAAACTTTTTCTTTCAGAAGAATGCTCTTCGGACTTTGCAATGCACTCACAACATTTCAGCAGTGCATGATGGCTATAGTTTCAGATATGGTGGAGAAGACTTTAGAAGTATTCATGGATGACTTCTCTGTGTTTGGAGAAACGTTCACCAAATGTTTGAACAATCTTGAACAAGTCTTCAAGAGATGCAAAGATACAAACTTAGTACTAAACTGGGAGAAGTGCCATTTCATGGTACAAAAAGGTATAGTACTAGGGCATCAGATCTCAAAAAAAAGAATCGAGGGAGATAAAGCAAAGGTGGAGTTAATTTCCAAACTACCTCCTCCTAGCACGGTGAAAGATATCATAAGGTATAGAAGATTCATCAAAGAATTCTCCAAGATATCCAAACCATTATACATGTTGCTAGAAAGGGAAAAACCTTTTGTGTTTGATGATAAATGTTTGCAGGCATTCAACTTCCTTGAAGAAGCACTAAGTGCACCTCCTATCATGGTTGAGCTAAATTGGACTCATCCATTCAAACTTATGTGTGATGCTTATGATTTCGCTGTAGGAATAGTGTTAGGATAGAAGAGAGAAAAAATAGTGCAACCTATTTATTATGCTAGCAAGACACTGGTCGAAGCGTAGATAAATTACACCATGACGAAGAAGGAACTTCTTGTTGTCGTCTTTTCATTTAACATATTCAGGCCTTACCTTGTCGGAAAAAAAGTAATAGTGCACACGGATCATTCAACACTAAAATATTTGTTGACAAAGAAAGTTGCAAAGCTCTGTTTGATCAGATGGATTTTACTCCAAGAGTTTGACTTGAAAATTCAAGATTTAAAAGGAATAAAGAATCAAGTTACAGATCATTTGTCTCGACTTGGAGAAAAAGCTCGAAAAGAAGAGATATGAGAGATTTTAGACACTTTTGTGGATAAAAGACTTTTAACAGTTTGATACCATGCAAAAGTATACTATTTCTAGGCTTAGATTGATGCGTGGCAAATACTCTCTCAAGTAGACTAAAACATAAACACTACGAGACAAACCTCAATTAGCACAACTCAAAGGGAAAGTTAGGGATCGAATTACCTTTGGATAGTTGGTCAAAACAAAGAAGCAAGACAACTTGAATGCTTAAGCACTATTCACAAGCCTATCCACTTCAAGGAAGAAACACTCCACAAGTTTGATGACCAATCAACTTGAATGTTTCTAGACATGCAATTCTAAGCTACACACAAGAATCATAAAGGAGGAGGGGGGTCTATGCTTTTGCAATAGACAAGTAAAAAGACTCAATTCAAATTTCATTCATCATAACTTGTCTTACAATCGAAAATAAGAGGCTTTATATAGCCTTAGGGAACATGACTTGAGTAAGCAACTAACCCTAAATTCTATAAAGATTATTTCCAAAAATAATGAGGGAAAATATTTGATCGGTGTACACACAAGCGCATGCGATCGAAGTAATATAAAATGGTATGTGAGTACTAAGTATCAAATCCCAAGGGAACGGTGTAACAAAAATTGTCGTTAAGCAAAGTGTAAGGAAATTGCAACTTTGAAAACTAAATTGCAAAAATAATGTTGGGATGGTGTGTTGGTAAAACAAATAATTGCAAAATCTAATTGCAGAATCAAGAAATTGCAATATTGAAATGACAAGGATTGCATAATTGAATTGCAGAATCGAGAAATGACAATATTGGATAGCAAACTAAAATTTCAAAAGGAATTTAAATAAAGATGGGGCTCATGAATGTCATTGCCCTAAGTTGTAATTGCAAGCCAAAATTATAATTCCAACCTACTCCACACTCAATTGTAAACCAAAATTACTTCTCCTATTCACCTTGAATTTAAGTGTTTAGGAGGCTAAGTGAGTGACTTATATGTCTATAGTCCCTCTATCTTAGAAAATTCGGCTCAACAATTTTATGGGCTTTGGAGTCCTTAATCCCTATGTCTAGAGTAAGGATTGGCTTATGTCTAAGCTCTTTTCTCCATCACTTGTGTGAAATTCGTTTTTCACTAACCCTGTCGGTATTAGATCTAAGCTTGAGTTGCTACCCTAGTTGATCAATCTAGGATCTCAACGAAAATTTGTTCAACACAAGCAAACAATTGAGATGTAGGCTTGGTTTTTTATTGAAATTTAGGCTACAATTTTACTTAGGGAATTCACATCCTTGAACCCCCTTAGAAATTTAGCTCATATTGAAAGTAAAATTCTCACAACTAATTTTTGAAGAAAAATTCATTTTAGAAAATTGAGTAAATTGCTAATAATAACTGAATAAATCAATACACAATTTATTCCTAAACAACATTGCTTATTGGACCAATTAGGACAATATTCTTATTAATGAAATTTTGGGCAAGTGACCACAAAGATCTCCAAAAATTCTCAAATTGATTCAAAAGCAGAGAGTTAAGGACATCAAATATTGAAACTATGATAAAACAAAACACAGAGTTAAACTAAAACAGAAGAATTTCGGTAATTGTTCAATGAATCTCTACTCCGTTTCCAACCTACTCAATCTTTTCACTAATTCTAGGAGATGATTAGTCTGAACAATCCAAGTGCCACTTGAATCAGATTGGACAAACTGGAATAAAGGCAGAGTTTTATCAGATTATAGCAGAAATATAATGACTGAACAAAAAAGAAATCTATTGAAACCCATGAAAAATATAAATTGAACTGAACATAATCGTAATATAAAAGACAAATCGGTAATACAAGAAGAACTTGAAGAAAAATAAAAAATAGAAACTGAAGCTCTCAACCAAAAACAACAGCAAAAATTCTTGCAGAAAAACATAGCTTTAGTCGAACAAAACATGAGCCAAAAACAAATCTCCCGAAAAATGAATGCTTTCCACCTCATTTCTTCTGTCCTTTTGTAGATTCTTCCTAGGGTTGAATTGTCCCGAGATTGTGCTCCAATTGCCTTAATTTGTGCGGTAATTTATGCTTTCCATATTTGGGTTGTGCGCAGAAATCGTTTTCCATACATTCCTCTATTGCTTCAAAATTGCAGAACCTTGAAATTGCAATTTTGGTTTTGCAATTTCCACATTTCTTGCAAACAAGCTTAATTTATTTATCCCTATTGCCATCATTCTTATTTCTTTCTTATTTTGAAACAATCTTTCACTAATTTCAAATGGTCCTAAGACAAAACAAGAATATTTTAAGAATTTGGGAACTAAATAAGCCTTAATACTAAGGCTTATCAATATTTTAAATTAAATCAAATAAAGCTAATATTTTCCTAAAATGAAAATGCTAGAAATTACATTAAAAAATCAAATATTCTTTCCTAAAGTTAGGAAGGACTCAAACAAGGAAAGTAGGTTAACTATAGGGGGGAGGGCGGTGACAAGGTGTAGATGAGTGGGTGGCATGCACTAGGGTTGGTCATCACGAGGCATGCGAGGCTGAGTGCTCACAAGGCTGGGGGGGTAGGCGCGCAAGATGGATGCGCGCAAGGTTGGGCATACGTGGTTTGGGTGTGGAAGGTAGGCATGTGATGGGGTGCTGGACTTGTGCACATGGCCTTAGGGCAGTGTGGGGGCTGGGCAAAGGCTGCATAGGCAGGTGGGGCACTGGGCAACGCTCGCTGGAAACTCAAGAGCTGGGCGCAAGGTCGTGCTATGCGCCTGCGGAGGTGGGGCTGTATGGGTTGATTGATGGGCGTGTTGTATGACTCCCTTATAAATGATACAAACATGTATTTGTTCTCTTGTGTTTTGAATGGTAAATTGATTATAATTAAAGTGTTGTTTGCCTCCTTGATCTTCTTGTCCATTCATGGCCTTGATCATAATTTGAATTGACTTATTCATTGCTTCTTGAAGTTTCTTTGCCCTTGATCTTGTGATAGGTCCTTGGGGCATGGTTGGTATTCCCATAATCATATCATCTCCTCTTTCTTTTGGCGAATTCATCCTCAAATCAACTTCTTCATTACCTACATTAAAAGGAGTTAATTCAACAACGTTAAAAGAAGCACTAACACCATACTTACCTTGGAGGTCAATCTTGTAAGCATTTTCATTGATTCTTTTAGGAACTTGGAAGGGTCCATCTCCTCGTGGATTGAGTTTGGAGTTCCTTTCATTTGGAAATCGTTCTTTCCTCAAGTGTACCTAAACCCAATCTCCTTTTTGAAACACCGTAGGTTTGCGGTTTTTGTTCATCTTTGAGGCAACTTTGTTGTTGTTCTTTTTAATATTTTCCTTGACTTCCTTGTGTAATGATTGCATCATGTCAACCTTACTATCGGTATTAAGATTAGTGTACTTGTTAGGGGGCATAGGTGTTAAATCAAGTGGAGTTATTGGATTAAAACCATACACAATTTCAAAAGGTGAACAATAAGTAGCGCTATGTATAGGTCTATTGTATGCGAATTCTATAAATTGTAAGCATTCTTCCCAATTTTTCAAATTCTTATTTATTACTGCTCTTAGTAAGGTAACCATAGTTCTATTAAGAACCTCAGTTTGTTCGTCAATTTGGGGGTGACAAGTAATAAAGTATATTAACTTAGTTCCTAATTTACCCCATAGGACTCTCCAAAAATGACTCAAAAACTTAACATCCCTATCACTAACAATAGTCCTAGGTATACCATGTAATTGTACTACTTCTTTAAAAAAAAGATCCATTATATGCTTAGCATCATTAGTTTTATAACATGCAATAAAGTTAGCCATCTTACTAAATCTATCAACCACAACAAAAATACTATCCTTACCTCTCTTAGATTGTGGTAAACCCAAAACAAAGTCCATAGAGATATCCACCCACGATATATCAGGAGTAGGTAAAGGGGTATACAAACCGTGGGGCATAGCTCATGACTTAGCTTGTTTACATGTAATATACATTGTTCACATTCTTGTTGAACATCATGCTTCATTTTTGGCCAAAGGAAATGCTCATTGAGCATGTCCAATGTCTTGGCTATGCCGAAGTGTCCCATAAGTCCTCCTCTATGGACTTCCTTGACAAGTAAGTCTCGGATTGATCCTTGTAGAATACATAGCTTGTTTTTCCTGAACAAATAGCCTTTAAAGACACTAAAAACTTCACAATTCTGTTTGTCAGTACACATAGCAAAGATGGGTGCGAAGTATGGGTCAGTTTCATATAATGTTTTAATAGATTCAAACCCTAAGATTTTGGTATCTAAAGTTGAGAATAATGTATACCTTCTTAACAAAGCATCAGCTACCACATTTTTTTACCTTTTTTTTTAATATTTAATTACATATGGGATGTTTCAATGAATTCTAACCGATTGGCATGTCTTCGATTAAGTTTATCTTGGCTCTTCAAATGCTTCAAACTTTCATGGTCAGTACGAATGACAAACTATTTTCGCCAAAAATAATGTTGCCAAGTTTGTAATGCTACTACAAGTGCATACAATTCCTTGTCATACGTTGGATAATTTAAAGTGGCACCACTAAGTTTCTCACTGAAGTACATGATAGGCCATTGGCATTGCATCAATACTGCTTCTATGGCAATGCCACTAGTATCACACTCAATTTCAAATGTCAGTTCAAAATTAGGCAAATCAAGTAAGGGGGATTGACAGAACTTTCCTTTTAGGGTGTTATAGGCCTTATCTTGTTCTTGTCCCCATTGAAATTTCACATTCTTTTTACCCAATTCGTTTAGAGGTGAAGCAATCGAACTAAAATCCTTAATAAATCTTCTATAAAAATATGCTAAACCATGAAAACTTCTTACCTCACTTACACTTTGTGGCATGGGCCATTCTTGTATTGCTTTCATTTTCTCTTGATCAACTTCTACTCCTTGGCTTGTTACAACAAAACCTAAGAAATTAACTTTTTCCATACAAAAACTGCACTTTTTAAGGTTAGCATTACCTTAAGCTCAACTTGAATTGATTAGTGATTTGATTTTATACTAACAATCTTAAGCCAATAATTTCTAGATAATCAATTGACTCTCTCAAGCCCAATTGAACTCATGCATAGGAACAAATCAACCTCTCGGTCTATTGTTATCACTAAACATGACATTAAGTTATTCTCTTAAGGCTTCTAAAATTAATCTACTCACTTGGGTTGCCTCCCAAGAAGCGGTTGTTTAACGTCATTAGCTCGACGTTCCCTAAATACTTCTCAAGGTGGCTCAAAGATGAAAAAATTAACATCCTCCCTTCTTCTTACATTCTGAAGATCAACTCCACAATCTCCCATAGAATTATTATTAGCAAAACCAATCAAACACTGAGAGAAAGAATTATGCATAACATGAAGAGGAGCAAAATTATATTGAGTAACTAAAGCCATCATCTACTCATGATTCCCATCCAAGACATGACTCAAATGAGGAGGAACAACAAAATCATGCTCATTACTCTCACAGACACAACCTTTATTAACATTTTCTCAAATTCATCTTCTCAAAATTCACCTTCTTATTAAGCATGCTATCATGGCTAACAAAAAAATCACTATTTTCTAAAAAATCATCCAAAACATGCTTGATATTTGATACTCTCTGAACACCCTCACTTAAACGATTTTCATAAAAACTAGTTTCACCTAGTTTCACTTAACACACACTCATAAAGCATATAGTCAGGGTGCACAGGAAAACCAACATCACCATCTCTATTCAAATTCACACAAAATCATCAATAGCAACATACTCCACACACATATCATTAGAACCAATCTCATTAATAACTCAAGAATTATTAGAAAAAGAAACAAAAGAAGAAGTGGAAGAAGATATATCAATAGAAGCATCATGCGAACTAACATCAATTGGCCTAATAGATTGTTTCTCCACAACATAAGGAGAAACCTTAACAAGTTCAACCCTAAAGCATCTATCTTTATTTTCAAAAGCATCTATAGGGTTAAAAATGTTATACCTTACCAGCTCGTCAATGACTTGCAAACTCAACATACCTCGACACATGATAGTGGGCAAAATAGTGCTATTTTTTGGCTTAGTTTTATGCTAGTTTTGCTATGATTATGTGTGCTTTCACGTGTTTTTATGTATATTTCTCATAAACCAAGAATTTAAATGGACAAATTTGAGCAACTTAAGGTTATATTTGAGGATTCAAGTGTTGAAGATGAAGGACAAGGCAATTGGACCCAAGGGTATAACGCTGCAACGCTCCTTATAGCGTTGCAACGCCATTTGAGTAGCCTATCAACCTTGAAGACCCGAGGGCACAACATTGCAACGCTGGTTGAATAAGATTTTTTTTCCTTTTTTGCATAATTCTAAGGAATGCATTGCATCGCTGTCTCGACTTTATAAAAGGGAAACTTTGCCATTCGTAAAGGGGGAGCCGTTGTTTAGGGACCAAAACCCTAATCTCAATTTCTACATTGTCTAAAGGCTTGGAGGAGAGTTTTGGAGAGCCAAGGAGGAAATTTAAATCTCGAGATCGTAGGCATCATGTCGGAAATGAGTGTTGGCACATGACCTTAGTCTAATTTTTTCTCTTGCTTTTCTTTTAGGTTTAGGAGTTTTGTTATGAACTCAATTGCTGTTTATCTTTATATTTAGACAAGTAATGGTTGTGTATTTGAATCTTTGTTTATGTTGTGAATGAATCTATGTTTTTACATCTTTTGTGCATCTTGTTATTATTGTCTAAACCTTTGGCCATAGTTTTTCATGTTAGGCTAGATTTAGCTCGAGAGAGTAAATTTATCCTTAGAACAATAGGTGCATGACTAGATTTAATTTATTGTACAAGAGTGAATAGATTAATTCTAAAAGCCTTAAGAGAATAACTTAATGCAATGTTTATTAATGAAAATAGACCAAGAGGTTGATTTGTTGCTATGCATGAGTTCAATTGAGCTCGAGAGAGGATGTTGATCACTTAGTAATTCTTGGCTTAACATTAAATGCATGAAGTCAATTCTTTATATTCAAATTAAAGTTGTACTTTTATTTAATCAACCATTATGTTTATCAAAAATTGGATTCCAACCTTGTAAATAATAGTTTTAGGTTTTATTTTATTTTCTCTTGTATCTAAAGTTTTGTTTCTCTAAATAAAATTGGGTATAATTAACTATGGCACTTAATTAATCTAAGAACTCCAATCCCTGTGATCGACCTTGGCCACTATTACTGCAAATTTTTAGAGGTCTAGTTTATAAATATTTTTTGATAGAGCATTCGACAAGCTTTCTTCTATTAGCATATGCTGATGTTCGCTCTACTGGTAGCCAAGAACGATCTACCCATGATAATGGGCACCTCCTCATCTTCTTCCATCTCCAGGACTACAAAATTAACAGGAAATATAAACTTGTTAACCTTAACAAGCACATCTTCAATTATACCCTTGGGTTTTGTAATTGACCGATTCGCTAGCTGAAGTGATATGGTAGGCTGAATTTCCTGTAATCTTAGTCTCATGTAGCTTTATCAATAGTTAAATTGTCAATTGAACAAGGTATAGTAATACTCCTTGGATCATTGAGTTTTGAAGGCATCTTCTTCTTTAAAATTGTAGTGCTCGTCTCAGACACACTGAGCACTGCATTCACCTCGAATCTCTTCTTCTTTGAGAGCATCTCCTTCATAAACCTCCCATAGTTTGGCATATTGGCCAGTGCTTCTGCAAAAGGAATATTAATATGCAATTTTCGAAACATATTTAGGAAATCAGAAAATTTCTCATCTAATTTAGAATCCTTAAAACACTGGAAAAGGGAAACTCCCTGTAATTGAATATTGGGCACTCTCCACACCTCCTAGGAGGACTAATGTGTGCTCCTTTATCCACATGTTGTGGTCTGGGTGCCTCAATGTCCCGTGCCAATTCTTTGAACTCTTCAACAATCAAGTCCATGAATGTATTTTTCAACTTCTCATTAGCTCTACTCAACTTCTTTTTCTCAAATCTTTTCTCCTCACCTTCATTTTTCTTATTGTCTCTGAAATCAAAACACATGTTAGCAAATCTAAAAGGAAGAGAAGGGCCAAAAAGCTTCCTTGGTGTGTTTTTTTCTGCCACAGCCCCATGGCTTTCAGTCTCTCCATCAATCACACCCTTCTTCGACACCCTTTGTAACCGTGTCTCACTCCTCAGCATGATGGCTTTGCACTGCTCATGTGGGTTCACCTCAGTATCATTGGGGAACTTACTCTTCTGAAGGGCATTGATTACACTGGCGATCTACCCAATATGGACTTCCATGTTCTTTAGCGCAGTGTCATAGCCAATCATAGTCGTGTCAAGGGTTGTGATGGTTGTCTGCATGTGTTGATCACTATTATTTTCTCTTTTATGAAGGTTCTCATCAACTCCAACATGTTCAATTTCTTCTCTTGACTCGATGTTCTTGCAAACCTAGGTGACTGCAAAACATTTTTCTAGTTAGTGTAAGAGAAATTTTCGTGATTACGCAAACTTGGATGGAAGAAATTGGTAGATTTTGGTTATGATGTCCTTGGTATCCATGCCCTCTATTTTGGACATACTGGTATTGCTCCACTAAATGCTCCTCAACTCCTTTTGAGTTCAACGCTGATAATGAGGCTATTGACTGATTGGCTCCTGCAGTAGATAATTTGTTTAATGCATTAGTTAACAAAGCCATTTGAGTTTTAAGCGAACTTACCTCACCTAGATCTCGATGGGCAAGTGGAATGATTAGATGACCATTGGTAACTCGTCGTGACCATTTCATCCATTGGTGTGTACACGCAAGCACATGTGATCGAAGCAATAATAAACTGGAAGTATTCTAGAGTATCATACCTAAGGGAACAAATTTTAGTAAAATTTATTAAGTGACACAAATTTGTTGACAAACTGCAACTAAAGTAAACGTGGGTATAAAAGATTTGTGAGGTATTTTGACTATAGAAAATGTTTGACAAATCAATGGATGTAAGAAAGGGATTCAAGTTGCCAATGCCCCTTTGGAAAGAAAATGCAACTAGAAAGCAATTGTAATCGTAGCTAACACAAGAAACAATTTAACCGAATTCAACTCCCATTCAATTTTGCTTTCAAAATCTTTAGGAGGCTAAGTGATTAAACCTATATTTCTATAGCTAATCTAACTTAGATAGTTTTACGCACAATTCTAGTGGTTTTGGAGTCTTGCCCTATGTCTAGAGTCGATATTCAGGACTTATTTCTAAGTCTTTTCCTCCATTGCTTTTGCAACATCCGCTTCCCTTAACCCTTTCGGTGTTAAGTTAAAGCTTAACAAGCAATACTAGATGGCCAACTAGGTTTCCTAACATTGAACTCACCAAAAACAAACAAAGTTCAAGTGTTAGCTAAATTACTTTTTCTAATAGCCTTACATCTTTCCTCTAGGACATTCACAAACTTGAATCCCTAAGGAATTTTAGCTCTTCATAATGAAACTAACAAAAAATAGTATATTTAAATTGAAGGAATTCATTGATACAGAAAGAGAATTGAAGATAACCAAAAACCACTAACAATTCAAACTTATATGAAAAACTACTTTTCCAAACGATTGCTTTGGATTCAAAATCAAAAGAAATTCCAACTTCAATAAAATGATACAAAGGAAAAAAAAAACTAACAGTAGCTAAACTTCATAATTTCAAAGCCAAGGAAATTCAAAGACTAAACAACTTCAAAAAGAGATTACAAGGGAAATTACAGTAACTAAAGTTTTGAAATTTAAATAACATATGAAAATTGCAACTCCATCAGGAGCGTTGCAACGCTATACCCCTAGGTCCAATTGCCTTGTTCTTCATCTTCAACACTTGAATCCTCAAATATAGCTTCAAATTGCTCCAAATTCGTCCAAATATTTCTCAATTCTCCAGTTTTGCTATAAATGCTCGATTTCTACAAAATACACATAAAAATACATGAAAGCACACATAATCATGACAAAACTAGCATAAAAATAAGCCAAGAAATAGTACTATTTTGCATGTTATCAATGAGAAGAATACTTCATCTGACGATTAAGGGAGTTCTTTTTCTTTCTACTTACTCATCTTTGACTCTTGCTTGTGAATAAGTTGTTAGATTTAGTTTGAGTATGCTATTAGTTAGGTTGGTTTTGAAGTTTCTTTTATGAATAGGTTAGATGTTATACATCCTTGACTCTTTTAACTAAACTCTTATGATTTGAAGCATGTTTTTCTTTGTTTGTTTCTCTGAAAATCCTTGGTGATGAGTTTTTAGTCATTCATTTTTCTTTGCAAGACTTTTCAAAATCTAAACTTCCTTACGTTTAATCCATCTAACATATTTAGGAGAGTTTAGCCTTTAAGTTTTGCAAAAGCTAAGAGTTCATAGCCTTACCAAACTCAATTTTCTTTGTTTTCAAAGTAGTCAATGAGGACATTGCCTTCCTTAAGTTTGGGAAGGGGGGGAGGGGGGGAGTGAGTGTGTCTTGGTGAATATCATATAGTGTTGTAATGTTTGCTGTTAGGCTATATACCTTGAAAAAAAAAAGAATAAAAAGAAAAAGAATTAGGAGAGATACACTTTCCTCTCGAGTTGACCAAGTAACTAAAGGCATTCATGATACCCATGTTTTCCATTGCATGAAAGGCTAGCTTAGAGAAGTGAGTATTGTGCAAACAAGTCCTAGTAATTGACTCTTGCTCGTAGTTAGACACTTTCACCACAACGTGTTTGTGAGCTAGAATGAAGGCAATAGTGACAACGAAGATTCTCTCTAAAAAAGAAAAAAAAAGTAAGGAAAAGAAAATAGAAGCAGAAGCTTGTAAGAGTAGTTGAACAAGTTTGGGGAAAAGTCCTAGGTAGTTTTGTAATAAGGCTTACGTTAGTAATCTATAAGGATTATCCTAGGCTCAAAGACTAGAGGTTAAATGGCGTAAGTATGCTGATCAGAACGAATTAGGAGAATTTTACTTTGAAAAAGGAAAGATATGAGCTTTTGAGATTGGAGACTTTGGAGATATGAATGGCACTAGAGTATGAGACCTCTCCTGAAAGGAATCTTTCTAAGCAACTACTTTGAAAAGTATGTTTTCTTCCAAATGATTGCTTGCTCTTCTTGTTTATTATTGCTTGAGGACAAGCAATACGCTAAGTTTGGAGGTCGGATGAATTGTGTTTATCATGGTTATTTGACCTCAAAAGTTAGTTTATTTCTTAGAAAGTATGTTTGAATGCACTTTATATGATTTTGTAGTCCTAAGCATGTATAATTGAGTACGGCACGTGGATATGGCCATTTGGTGATAATTGAGTAAGTTTAGGGGTAAAAGAGTCATTTTGGTTGAATTTAACCATTTTTTACTCTTTTATAGGAATCTACAAAAAATAGGGGTTTGCGATCGCATTATTTACAAGGAAAAATATCATGCAGCTGCATTTTGCCCTAGAACCAGTTAAACGAGGAGTTTAAAGTCAAGCACGATTTCATTAGATTCTACAACTATCTCCCTCAGTTGGCTCCAAAAGTCCAAGGTTAAGGCGTTGGGCATGGAAATCGGCAACTATTCACCATCCAAATGTCTATATAAAGAGCAGCTCATGGTGGTTAGGGTGACAAACAAATTTTTATACAGTAACTCAAGATTGAGACCTAGATGGATAACAAGCAGTGTTGGAGAGAATTCCTTCAGAAAAAACTCAAATTCCACACTCTAAAACCCCTAGCTTTAGTGAGGTTAGCTTGTACAAATTAAGTTCACCTTGAAAGAGGATTGAACCGAATCTTAGAGTGATCTCTTCTTTGGTGTATTTTAGTTTCGACTTAGGGAACTTGTCTTTCATTGTTTTTTTTTTACACTCGTTTGTTAATTCTTCTCATCTTTGTAATTATGAATTCTTATTTAGTAAAGTGTTTTGTTTTTATCCATTCCATGATGAGTTAAATTTCCTTTGGGATTCGATTTTGTGGATACCCTCGAGAAATGAATTAGCCTAACATATTGTTTCGCTTGTCACCAAATTTTCTTGTGCTTATTCTTCTTTTACTGAATTTAGATTTCAAATGTTAGTTTAACTTGGCCACTTAAATTAACATGCAATGTTGAGTCTGATACTAAAAGGATTGGACAATAAATGGTTTTGTAAAAGGGATATAGGAGAAGAGCCTAGACATAGAACTTCGATGTTGACCTTAGTCATAAGTCACGCTTATAGGATCCATCAGACACGTATCACTGATAGACCTCAGTTATTGATAGGTCTACCATTGATAGACCTCAGTCATTGATTGACCTCAATTAGTGATAGGTCTATCACTGATTGATAGAGCTTAAAATTATGCTATATTTACAAATACTTTTAGATTGTGCTAGATTTGTTATTATTTTGTGTTAGATTGTCATATATGCAATTGCCCCTTTAAAATATTATTATTATTATTAAATTTATTTTAATAGTATATGTTTTTAAATCTTCTTTAAGTTTTGATTTGTTTAGATTTTTCTTTATTTTTAAATATGTTATTCTATATCTCTCGTTGTTTTTTTAAATTTATTTAGATTTTATTTTATATTTAAAATCTTTTAATGTATCTCTCTTAATCCCTACAATCACTTATTTTTTGTTAAAAAGGCACGTTTGTCCTAATTTTACCCTTTTTTTTATTGCATATGTCAACAATAAAAATAAATATAATGTGTCAATAATTGAAGGGGAATGTAGTCTTGTAAATATTAACCATACACGGTACATAGATATGTAAAAGACCTCTCGATTTAATTTCTCTAATAATTGTCTTGTATATCTTTCTTATAGTTATATATATATGTTAGCATCTCTTTTCCAAATTTGAAAATTATTTATTAGATTGATTTCAGATGATTCACAGCCATTCTTCTTCAATAGTTAATAATATAAATATCCTTACTTCTGAGAAAGTAAGAAGCATTTATAAAACATATATTAATGGGCACCCACACTTTGCTTGAATAGCAAGAGATCAGCATGATACTTGGAAATCCAGCCATCAATTATGTCCATTTCAACTTTCCTTTGCATTATCAACCAATCAGGATCATCCTCCCTGGCTGTTTGTATGTCTAAGCAATGGGACCCTGCATTTCAATTTTACCCTTCATTTTCCTTTGCAATCTCTCCTCAATATTACATATTATCAAATATACAATAATAAATTGTTTGTAAGTTCTTTTAATATAAAATACTTTGTTTTGTAATTCAATTCTTTAAGAGAATTTCTGTTTTTTTTTTAAGTTGTTAAAACTAAAAATGATATCCGTGTGTGATAGTTTCGTTCTTTTTGAACTATTGCTTTTAAAAGCTATGCTTATTTACTAAATTTTATCTTTTTTGGAGAATCTATTTTATTTCTTTAAGAGAAAATTAACCTTATACAAATTTCAAAAGCTGATAAAAGTATCTCTAATAAACTCTCTTTTATAAAAGTTAACAAAAAAAAAATTGATAATGTTTTTAGAATTTACGAAATTTAATAGTTTAAAAATATAAAAGTAAAATGAAATCATAATCAAGAGAATGTTTATAGATGGAAATCATGAAGCTAAATTTTGAAAGTCATTATTCAACTCCAAACCAATAATTTAGTGGCAAATTATGAATAAAGATTACCTTTGGCAGTGGAGAGAGCAACAATGCTCTGAGATATATTATGCAATACCCTGTGATAGAAAACATATTTAATTAGACGAACAGTATTTTTCCTCATCTCCAATCAAATGGAATTGGTATATTATTACTATTATTATTTTTTGAAAATATATGTTGAATTTAGAAATTTTCACCTCCACTTTGTTTACATCTTTTTTTATATCAATTTTGTTACTTTTGTTTTAATTATGAATATGGTTTTTAAAATTTTGGTTAAAATACCATTTTGGTCTCTGTACTTTGGATTTTGTTCTATTTTGGTCTATATACTTTCAAATGTCCTATTTTAGCCTTTAAACTTTCAATAAATCTTAAAATTAGTCACTATGATAAGTTTGAAATTCATTTTTATCAAAATCGGTTGAACATATTTCTAAAATTTGTAGAGGAAAAGCTAACAAAGACTCATTTTTTTAAAGAAAAGTTAACAATAAACTAATAGTAGGGACCAATTTTAACTTTTATTGAAAGTACATGGACTAAAATTGGACATTTGAAAGTATATGGACTAAAATGGAATAAACCCCAAAGTACAAGAACTAAAATGGTAATTTAACCTATAATTTTCAATATTTATAAGTAAAAATATTACAAATTCTTCTCCATCCTTGTACTTGAGCATTAAAAGTTATTACAAGTGATTGTGTCATTGTACTTGTGACTTTTCAGTTTCATTTTTTTTCTTTTCATTTTTTCTTTAAAAAAAATAATTTTTCTTTTTAGTCTCGTTAAGAATATTTATTTATTTTTTTAATTTAAAAATATAAACACAAGGAGAAAGACTAAGGAGAAGACCATTCTACCCATATGAGCATATAGCTCAATGATTAAGTCAATCCTACTTTTATGAAAGGTTATAGGTTTGAAATCTCCCACCTCATATGTGATGTCATATTCTAAAGGAAAAAAAAAATCTCTTTTTTCTTCTTAATTTTCTAAAATCCCCTATATATCCATAGAATTAATATTTGAAGTTGCACACAGTAAGACTTAAATGCAAAGTTTAAAAAATCTAAAACAAAGATATTTGAAAGTTGAGATTTCAAAAAAAAAAATTTAAGTTGAAGACCAGAGTTTAGATATATAACATTAGCTGAAATAGGAATTATACCAAAATTAAAATAGAAATTTTCCATATGAGGATTTTTTTAGAAAGTAAACACTGTTCTTACCCGCCACTGCTGTAAGGATCCCTCAGCCCATTAGAGAAAATAATGTTACTTGCAAACCGATGGAGCACTAATTTCAGATCCTGAAAAATTTACCATTTACACATTATTTAGCAGGACAATATATTTTTTTTTTTCCGATAAAGATATGAATCTTATCATTTAAATTTTGTGTTTCTTCTAGTGTGGAATAGAGTCGAAATCTCTTATCCATCTCCAATTCATGCTAGTAGGAAATTCTAATTCTCGTTCCTACTTCATCCATCGATTTTAAGAAAATAAAATTTTGTCATCTCTGACTACGTCAGTGAGAGAGATTATGATCGTTAGAAGACGTCTTTCATTTTTTATATAATTTTTATTATTTTTAACATTTGTTTATGAGAATTGATGGAAACAAACAATTGGGTGTATAGTAATTGCCTTGAAAATTTTCTCTAAAATAAGTGAGTAGAGAAGTTAAGAGTTACTTGGCCTCCATAGAAAGTTGTGACCCAATGAGGCTTTGGTGGGACACCATACATAGCCTTGCAATTGTTTTTTAAGTCGTTGAAATCGAAAGGTGCAGCTGGGAACATTGAGTCTTTGTCCTTGCCGCTAATGCCAATGGGCATTATCATCTCGCTACATACCTAAACTTCACTAGAAATTATTCAATATGGCTAACACACATACTTCATAGTTCAACACTTTTAGATGCATATAGAAAAATTACAAATATATTTTAATCACACCTTTGATTATTACAAAAGCAATAACACATTGTGACAATCACATTCATCAATCATCATATTACAAATATTGTCAGTGAAAATGTATAGTTGTGGGTATTTAATCTCTAAACTTTTATTGTTTTAAAGTATGTCCTCCTTTGAACTTTACATTGAGACACTAGTATTGTAATAATCTTTATCGTTGACACTATAAACTAAATATAATGACTTTAACATGTCCTATTTTAAAAACGTCTTTTTATTTGATATAAAATGTTTTAAAGTCTAGAGAATTAAATAGACATATAACAATCAAATTTCAAATACTAGACTTAAACAAGTCATGTGCAATTTTTAACCTCTATTTAAATTTCAGGTAAATTCATTTTAACAAAAAAAGTTGTAAAACTATCTTCTCTCAAAAAGTCACTACTTTAATTTCAATGACAAGCGGAATCTAGCACTGAATTAAAAATAAATATCTTAAAACTCACAAATTTCAACAAAAATTCACTTTTTTTTTTTTTTTTTTAAGATTCATCAATTTTGCATATACATATGTTTTATAATTCATTAAACACACATAAAAAAATTAATTTTTTTTAACAAACTTTCAAACAAAAGTCTATCGTAAGGTAAAAATTGCAACACTTGTTCAAGTTTAAGGTAAAGATAATTGTAGCAACTTATCACAATCTAACGTTCTATTTGATGGAGTTGAAAGTTTAGGATAATAATTGACACATCTTACCAAGTTTAAAGATAGAAATTAAGTTAAAAAACATTTTTGGTCCTTGAATTTTCATGAAGTAATAATTTAGTCCTTGAACTTTAGTTTTTAACATTTTAGTCTTAGTACTTTCAATTCTATAATGATTTAGTCCTTAAATTTTAGTATGTAACAATTTAGTCTTTGTATTTTAAAATTCGTAACAAGTTAGAGTCCCTATTGTGAAAAATATTGTTAAGATTTATTGAATTGCTTATACATATAAATTGATAAACTGATTAGGGACCAATGTGTTTATAAACTACAAAGACTATGTTGTAACATAATAAAAGAAGTCAACACTTTATATATATTTTGATAGATTTTTTCAAGGTAGAGATTAAATTGTTGCAAATTTTAAACTACAATGACTAAATTGTTAAACATTTCAAAACTACCCTTGAAATAGAAAAATCATTAGAATATTAGACAATAAAGTCAACTTGTCTGAATGTTATTTTTTTAGACTTAATCCAGACATGGGTCCTAGTCACTGTCATGTCGTTCCACATCAATGGCACACCAATTTTCTCTTCAACATTCTAAAGAATTTCTACTCCAATAGTAGTTTTGAAAATTTTATGAAAAGTCAAGAGTAATATTGTAACTTCTAAAAAAAATAAAGAGGTATTTTTTAAACAAATAGTAAAGTTCAAGGGTATTTTTTATAATTTAGCCCATATTAAAATTTAAGGAGAAAATTGTTCAAAGTTACTTGAATTAAATTGTTAAAAACTAAAGTTCAAGTACTAAATGGTTACTTTAAACTTTGTTTTGAGATCCAACTAAAATAAATCCAAAAGTTAAATTTTTTTTTAAAAAAAAGTCAGCTCTTAAAAAAATTAGTAACGAAAAAACATATATACCTGCCAACTATAGGGATCAACGGGATCACTAGGAAACCCATAGCCATGGATATTGTAACACTTACTCTCCCCCATGGAAGCAATAACCCCTGCACTCACTTGCTGAATCACGTCGCTTTTTTTCTTTGCTTCTTCATCAATGGCCGCACATATGGCTCTCACTGGTTTCTCATGCGGCGTGTTGTACTGAGCTGCGTCCGTAAACACATGATCCAAATAGTCCTTCAGCACCGCACTTTCGTTCAATTTCTCACAAGTTTTGAATCTCTTGCTCAGAATCATAAGCCCTTCCGGCTTCTTCTCGGCGATTCGGTCGATTTCCGCCCATGATCTGCGTATGCTTTCGTAGCATGTTTCGCTCGTCTCCTAATTTCATCAAAATGTATTCATTGTTGTTATATATGATGTGTCTAAATTCGAAGAGAATCGAATTCTCGAGTTTAGGATTTTAATTGATTACTTTGAAGGATTTGGAGACGACGGAGTAATATCCGTCTTGAGGCGTAATGTTGTCGAAGTAAAGGATTGGGGCGGAAGAAGCGAGGGCTCCCAGAGCGATGTGAGGATACTTTAGCCTGAACCATGAAGCTAGCACTGTGCATCCATTGCAAATTCAACCAAGTAATTAATCAATCATGGGTATGAAAAATTAGGCTAAATTATATGAAAAATTATAGATTCAACCAAATCTATAATTTATCGGAAAAATTATTTAGTTTTATGGAAACTTAGGACAATTAAGTTCACACTTACTTCCACCGTAGGAGCCTCCAATGACAATGATTGGAGAAGTCTCGGATGCAAACATTTTCTTGACGTGCAAAAGCACGTGAGCATAATCTGCTAGGGCTTGAGCTGAATTGAAATGCCCTCGGATGCTGGCATTTTTCATTGCATTCTCTATCGAACCAAATGGTACTGATTTCCCATAAAATCGATGCTATAAATAAACAACGCATGTCAAAAAAAAACAGTAGATATTAAATAAACTCATATCAGTTTAATATAATATGTTAATTTAATTTGATATATTTCTAACATGTACCTCCAAATACACCAGCATAGCCTTGTATCGAGAGGCGAAACGGAGGGGAAAGCCAATGCCCGATATGTCATCGTCGATATCTTCTTCAGCACCAAAGAAAGCAAAGATTGGAGTGTTGGGATTGACACCTTCCCAGTGTCTAAAATCAATGACGTATCTTTGATCAAACGTGACGTAGCTTTGAGGCTGATAATTAAAGTGATCGAGTGGTTGTTTGTAATAAAAAGTCGCTAACCCGTCAACCATTGCAACTTCTTGGGGCTTATTTTGGAATGCCCTTCTTTGCACTCCAAGGCGTGGAATGTGGGCAGATACATGGGAAGAAACAAAAAGAAGAAGAAGTAGTAGTGGGAGAAATATTGATTGGCTCACAATGCAGTCCATGTTGTTGCCCACATTTATTAACTTTAGTTGTGGATATGTATTTATAGGCACACAAAAACCCTATTTTCCTCACTCTTTCTTGTTACCAAAAGTTATCTCCCTCCTCCCATCTTTCTTATCTCTTATCATTGAAAGTTTGGAATTTTCCCTCCCTCTCTCATACGAGAAAGTTTCTAAAGCATTTCAAAATCTAAGGCCCCGTTTGATAACTATTTAGTTTTTGATTTTTGGTTTTTGATAACAAACTTAATTTTCAAAACCAAATGCTTATCAAACGGAGCATAAAAGATTCCTCTTTTCGTTGCCACCGGCCACCGCCACCCCCTCTCGAAGAAGTTTCCAAATTTGGAAGCTTCTTCTTTCCATCACTAACTCTCTTTAATGTAAAAACAACACTCTCTTGATTCCTTCCCACCCCTCCTTCTAAATTTAAACGCTCCTCTCTCTTCTTGCCCCCAGCAAGAATACGTGTAAAAGAAGGAGGCAGAGGTGAGGGGAGGAGTGGTTGCTACATAGGAGCGAGAAAAATGGATACCCTCCTAATAATCACTAGATGTAGCTTCAAATGTTGTAGGACTTCTAATACATGTTTCGATATAGGTTGAAAATATATTGTATAACTTTTTTCTCCTACTATTACTTATTGTATTGGTTACAGTACGTTCTTCTGTTAGTATTGTAACAAATAGTTGGTAAATAATTCTTTTAAGTTTCTGGTAGGTGTTAGTTGGTATTCTTGTAAATTTCCTATTTATTGTGAGAGATTTTGTACTGATTGATTCATAAGAGTTAATGATAATATTTTGACTCTTTTCTCCCTCAATTACACGTGTTATGTACATTATTCAATAGTGTAAAATTATCAGTCGCATTATTTCAAGCTCTTCCAATAATTTTACACCTCATCTTAAAAAATATAATAAAAATGATTATGTTTGACCACATCAATAATAAAACCAAATAAAAAATGTCACATAATCTTAATTAGCTGCAAAAAAATGGAAGTAATAAAACAACTTATAGAATTAAGATTGCTTTGTAGCTTTTAAAATGGTTGCTGGCAACAGTGCTTTTAAGAAAATCAACTGTCAGATTAGTATTTGGTAAATTTCAATTTCAAACCTAAAAAAGTAGGATATAGTGTTTGGTAAATTTAAATGAAATTACTATATGATTTAGCTATAATGACGAAATTGGACATAATATTTTAGTTATTTTTTATGGTGATACTCAATATATGAATTATTATAAGATTATTATTTTAAATTTATTATAGTTTAAATTAAAAAAATTATTTTGTTATTCTAAAATCAATCTACTTGAACTCAAAAAAAAAAAATCTAGTTTTTTTTTTTTAATTTTCAATTATATGATAATATTAGGAAAAATAATTATTATATAAAGTATTAATTTTTTTAAAATAAGGTATTAATTAAAATTTAAACATAGTGTTCTATCAAATACATATATCTATCAATATATCTATATAGTTAGTGCATTTGAATAAAATTAAAATAAAATACTAAGAATATTTAAACAAACAATACTATTATTATTTGGTAAAGAATTTGAAATTAAAGATTTTGTATTAAAAAATTGGTATAGAATTTGATTAAAGATTTGATACAAAGTCTAATTAAAGATTTGGTAAAACATTTGATTAAAGATTTGGTAAAAAAAATGATTAAAGATTTGATAAAAAAATATATAGATTATTTTATGTATAAAAAGGTAAATGGATGAATAAAAGAACCTACAGATTTTTTTTATTAAATTAAAAAAATTGAATAATTTTATAGAATAGTAGCCATTAGCAACTATTAACCCAATAGAAGATCAAAATAAAATTTATATAAAATTATTGAAACTATCAATAGCACAATTTAGCATGGACACTGATAAAAAGAAGACAAAAAAAAAAAAACAATCACATTCATAATGCAAGATGACATACAACAAGTGAGTAAAGAAGGTAAAAACCTAAAAGAAAAATTAATTAGTTATTTACTTCATATGAATAAAAACGTTGGGTGCGAAGAAAAACGAAAAGAAAAAAGCTCTCAAACCTACATATAAAGCATAGCAGGTAGGCCTTCAAAAAAGATAACTCTAATGCATAAGAACAATTATAAATTAAATTTAAAAAAAAAAAAAAAAACATAGATGACACAATTTACCAAGAAAACATAATATTAGAAAATTCAACCATTTATTATTATTTTTTTTAAATCTCAAATGCATAAGAACGATTATAAATTAAATTAAAAAAATTAAAAAGAACATGAATTGCTGTTGACGAGAATGTTTGAACTTGCTTCTAACTGAGCAATTTGTGAAGGTTTTTTTTTTTTTTTTTTTTTTTTTTTTTTTTATAATAAAAAGAGGATTATGTGGTAAGACTAGGGTAGAGGAATCAATAAAGAATGACGTGAAAAAAAATATATGAAATGATATAACGGCCATTTTTAAAATTTGTTAAAAAGAGGTGCCTGATTATTCAGTAAGTCAAATTGAAAAGCTACGATACAATAACTTTTTCAAATACTAACAATTTAAAAGTGATTTTGTGTAAATTAATAAAAATATATGATTTACCAAATACCCTAAACGGTTAAGATTTCTCCAAAATCGTTTTTCTTTTTTCTCTTTTTTTTTTTTTTTTTTTTCATGTAAACACCTTGCCAAACGATCATTAAATTATAAAAATTTTACATTAAAGGCGAGCAAACTGTTTTTCGGTGGTGGTAAATTATCCCTACAGAGATTTTACAGTGAATCTAATGGTCATTAAATAGTGGTCTACCATTAATAGGCGCTTCAACCATAAAAATGATGAATAAAAAGACATTACAAAGACATCCACCAAGAAGCCATTCCAATAGGACATTCCATTAACATTTAACACTAAGCTTTCATACCCTCATCATCGCGTCCATTACAAAGTTATATGATTTATTCCTTCACAGGGTGCTTCTTCAATTCTTTCAATTCTTTCATCATTAGTTCACTCGATGATAATTCAATGTATAAAGCACTTATTATTTTTTTTTTAAAAGTTAAAGATTCGAGGCACACTTCATTTTTTTGAAATAAAAAAATCATAATTAATTATAATGTAATTTTTAAAAATATGTTTTTTTAGTTAAACGATATATAGGACTAGACTTTCGAACCTCTAATCTTCTACTCAAAATTATATAATACCTTAACTAGTTGAGCTATGCTAAAATCATATTGCACTTTTTTATTTAATTCAATTTGGTTATTGATTTTTTTCTAGTAGTGTTGTTGCCAAATTTTGGACAAGAGAAATCTCACATGACCTCTACGTGACAACGACAGTGAATTTATATTTTTGAGGGAAGAACGAGGCCTGCAAGACAAGAAAAACCTGGACACCGGTGTGGTGTAGGCCACGGTTCTGATGCTTAAGTCAGAGAGAGTATTTGAGAGAGTTAGGGAGTTTTAGGAGAGTTTAGGTGGCTGGAATGAACTTACCTCGCTCTCTCATCTAGAGAGAGTTTAAATACTTCATAATTAGGATTTTCGTGGGTTTTCATCTTCAAATAGGAACGAAATGATTGAACGGAGCTAAACCAGGGGTCTACGGGCCATGAGGAATAGAGGCAAGGCCCAAAAGTGGGCCTTGCCATGTTGTCGGCCTCGACCTCGGATGAGGTAGGCCACGGGCTTGGGCTTCAACCCAAGCCCGTTTCTTAGTCCCTTTGCTTCCTAAGCTGATCCTCTTTCGGTTTGGGTTCGTTTTGACTTCGTATTGGGCTTCTTTTCCTCGTTTGGCCCTTTATCGTAGCATTTCAGTCAGTCTGTTCTTGTTGGTCCAATTTCACCTATAACATTAGCCCCCACTCCCTAGTTAGGATTCGAGATTAGTAGCGTGTGAAGTAATTGCATGGAGCCTGACTTGGGAGTAGCCTATTAAGTTTTGGAGTCATTGTTGACATTTTGAGGTTTGCCTCGAATTCTCTCTAGTTATTGTTGTCCATCATTGTGAGGATATTCAGTCTTATAGAGTGTCGGTTTCTTCGTTTTCCCGTAGAATTTTAGGATTCCATGACATTTATCTTGCGCCTCTGTTTTTCCGTTTTCCTATAGAAATTTTAGGATGACGCTTATCTTGCGTCTCAAATCATCCCCAGGATTGTCATCTAACCCCATAGGTCTGTCTCTTCCTAGTGGTTTCTCTGTTTTCCTATAGAAATTTTAGGATTCCATGACGCTTATCTTGCGTCTCAAATCATCCCCAGGATTGTCGTCTAACCCCATAGGTCTATCTCTTCCTAGTGGGTAAGATTCTCCTTTGGATGTGTGTTCGTCCACATCCTGGAGAAAATTTAGGGCTCCAAGATTCTCCTTAGATCTCCCCAAGATTGTCGTCCAAACCCGTAGGGAACATTTTGATCTTTCTTGGGGGCTAAGACTTTCATCTGGATTCGCGAGCTGTGACATTTTCCTAAAGAGAATATATAAATTTGAGGGTGTCCTCAACTTTAAGTGGGATTACCATCAAATCCCATAGGGGCCCATAGGGACTATTTTGGATTTCTCGACCTCTCATAGGAGGGAATTTTAGCCATCTAGTAGCCATGTAGCTTCATGACCTCCTACTGGAGGAAATTATTGGCTATTCAATAGCCTCGTAGCTTATCGCTTTTCGTAAGCATTTTCTGAATAACTATAGTTTCATTTCAGGCAGATCCTAGGAGAGGAGAAGACAAAAATGAAAAGTGGAGGGCATTAAGGAGAGAAAGACCATACCTAAACACGTTTTACACGTGTTCGGTCGGACCGGTATGGTCGACCGAGGCCCGCCTAGCGCACCTTGTTGCGCTCAAGCAGGCCTATCGTGGGCAAGTCACGGGTCGGCCTCGACTGACCCAATTTCTTTTTTTTTTAAAAAAAATTAATTTGAATTTCAAATCCAAAATTTCCTCCAATTTCTCATCATTCTTCTCTTATAAATAGGAACTCATTTCTCCACATTCTCACACCATCTCATCTTCTCATTCTCTCTTTAAGGTAGCTTGTTGCTCTGATACTCTTCCACTTTCTTCTACTTTTCAATTCTCATCGAATTTCATCATCCAGCTGCTACTTGAGCATTTGTGAGAGTTGTGAGGAGTTTAGAAGCTTTATCTTGCCTCGATCTTTCCTTATGAGTAAAGAGAATATAGTCGAAATTGGTTTTGCTCCACCTCCTCTTCCTGAAGGTTGGGTTTAAATTCGTATTCTTCTTTTAATTATTGTGCTGGGGAGAGGTCAGCCTCAGCCAAGGTGGTCGGCTTCGGCCCCTCTGTTTCAGCTTCAACGTCAACTTCATGTGTTTTTTATAATTGACAATTTTGTTGATTCTTTTTTTCAGATATGCCTACATGGTCTACTTCCTTTAAGAAAGATTCATATACCTTCCTAGAGTCAAATGATTCTAATGGGAGTGGAGGAGGTGATATAAATGAGGGCTAAATCTTATGTGTTTTCCCTTTACATTCAATTTATCTTATTGTAAGACTTTTATTTATGAATCAATGAGAATATCTTTTGTCCATCATCCTTGTTTCTCTTTAATGAATTTCGTCTTTAAAGAGGTAAACTCTGTTGAACAGAATTATATAAGTCTTACTAAATAAGATAAATTGATAAAAGGGGTCTTCATATATGCATCCAAACCACAAACCAAATAAAATTACTTACTGGTAGGTGCTTGGTATGGGTCTATGAGGTCGGCCTCGGCCTTGGTTTCTCTAAAGTTGTTAGACTTTTCTGGCTCGTTTTGCGTAGCTTCTGACTTTTGTTCAATTAGATAGGCATATCTCTTTAGTAGCTTTTGCCTTTTGTTTAATAGAGAGGCATATCTCCTACGTAGTTTCTTTACTTTTTGTTTAATAGGAAAGCATACGATCCCCTTAGAGCCCCCTACTCAAGTAAGAGTTTTGGTTGAACTCATGCTTGAGTGACACAATTTGTTGCTTCAAAATAGAATTTTATTGCTAATAAAATTTGAATCTTACATGAACATGTAGAAGTTGACAAAAGTAATCCTAACTAGAGAAGAAATAAACAGAAAAAAGCCCCCTAGTAGTCCATAGGGGTGTGGTCGGCCTTGGCCTTGGCCTTGCCGAGGTATGCCTCTTGCTCGTGGCTTGATCTTTTCACTTCTCTGAGTGCATTGAAGTAACACTCCCTTGAAGCTTTCTGCTCCCCTTTTACTATTCCCACTTCATTCAAAGTAGGGAACTTTAGTAGCTGATGCTAATTGGAAGCTACAGACTTCAGTTGATGGAGTGTTGATCTTCCTAATATGGCATTGTAAGCTGATGTGTACTCTACTACCAAGAAGGTAATCATCTTAGTAGTTGCCTTCAGTCCATCTCCAAAGGTGTTGGAAGTTCGATACTGCCTTCAGGAGTTACTCTTTCTCCCCCAAATCCAACTAAGGGAGTCAAATTCTCTTTCGGTTGTTGATAGAGGGCTTGTCGAAAGCCCTGTCAAGATTAAATTTATAAAAATCAAACCTTTAAGTATTTATCAATAATAGTGGTCTGGGTCATCCACAGGGATTGGAGTTCTTAGATTTAATTAAGTACCATAGTTAATTATGCCTAATTTTATTTAGAGAAACAAACTTTAGGGTGATCAAAAAGACAAACAAAATCTAAACTACTATTTACAAGGTTGGAGTCCAATTTTTGAGAAACATAATGGTTGAGTAAATTAAGCACATCTTTACAAATAAAGAATTGATTTCATGCAATTAATCTTAAGCCAAGAATTACTAAGTGATCAATATTCTCTCTCGATATCAATTGAACTCATGCCTAGCAATAAATCAACCTCTCGGTCTATTTCTACTACTAAACATGACATTAGGCAATTCTCTTAAGGCTTCTAGAATTAATTTACTCACTCTCGTGCAATAAACTAAATCTAGTCATGCATCTATTGTTCTATGGATAAATTTACTCTCTCGAGCTAAATCTAGCCTAACATGCAAAACCATGACCAAAAGTTTAAGCAATAAAAATTGAGATGCATGAAAGATGTAATTACAATCATTCAATTACAAAATCAACAAAGGTCTAAAATATACAACAAATCTTGTCTAAATACAGAGATAAACAACATTATAGTCCATAACAAAACTCCTAAAAACCAAAAGAAAAGTAAAGGGAAAAGAGAATAAACTAAGGTCGCATGCCAACACTCGTTTCCGACATGAAGTCCACGATCTCGAGCCTTGAGTTTCCTCCTTAGCTCTCCAAAGGTCTCCTCTAAGCCCTTAGACAGTGTATGAATCGATTTAGGATTTTGGTCTCTCAAAAACGGCTCCCCTTGCTCAAAATATAACATTCCCTTTTATAGAGTCGAGACAACATTGCAATGCTAGGGACAGCGTCAACACTGTCCCTTCGAATTTTATAAAGAAGGAAAAAATCTGTTTGAGTAGCGTTGCAATGCTATATATAGCGTTGCAACGCTATGCCTGCGGTTCTTCAAGGTTGAAAGGCTTCTCAAATGGCGTTGCAATGCTATAAGGAGCGTTGCAACGCTATGCCTTCGGGTCCAAATGCCTTGTTGTTCTTCTTCAACACTTGAATCTTTAGCCGTAAGTTGCTCAAATTTGTCCAATTATCTCACGATTCTCCGGTTTTGCTCCAAATGCTCGGTTTCTTAGAAATAAACATAAAAATACATGTAAGCACACAAAATCATAGCAAAACTAGCGCAAAATCAAGCCTATAAATAACACATTTATGCATGCTATAAAATACCCCCAAACTTAGATTTTTGCTAGTCCACGAGCAAAACAAAGCCAAAATAACAATTTTATAAGATTTTAATACAATAATCATGACTCAGGCCTCAGTGATCTAATTGACATAGAACAACAGAATAAAATCTTAATATGCTCTTCACTAAGCAATTTAAATTCTATCTATCTCATTCCTTGCATGTGTGTGTGTTTAACTTTCTTTCTATCATTTTCTACTAGCTTAAGATACTTTTACCAAGACTTTCCTTCGTTTTCCCCCCTACACTGGTCCTAAGTTCCAATTTTCTAGCTTTCTCACACTACAAAGAGCAATCTACTTAGACATTCATTTTCTTAAGCATTCAAAGGGTTACTAACCTCCAAACTTATCTTTTTCCTTCTCATGGAGACCCTAGCTTTCACACTTCCACTGTAGGGACCCTTAGTAGATTCTGAAGAATTATGCTCTTGAAAGGCTATCAGCGAATCAGTGATCAAGTGACTTACTGGATATCCTACAGAAGTGGTTTGCACTTTACTAACCTCCCTAGGGGTCTGGAGACTCTTAAATCTTTCATCAAACGGTAACCTCCTAAGTCTAGTCTCCTCTATAAATTCTCTCAACATTCTCTCTAAGGAAGATTCTTCCTCTAATTGGGCTTCTTGATAGAATTTAGTGAAGGGAATAATCGAATTAAACCCACAGCGGAAGCATTGGATCGTCTTTAATTTATTTAGAATTAAACACAAAACTAAGGTTAAGCAAACATACCTTAGGATTATCATGGAGATATTTCTGGCGGCTCTTTATCTCTTCCACAAAGTCTTCCTAGTTATGACTCGAACACAGGACCAAGGCTTGTGGGAGCCTCTTGAAAGAAAATCCCTAAGGGATTGGAGAGGAAGAGGTTTAGAGAGAATTCTCTAATTCTCTCTATTGAGGAAATATGTGTTGTGAATAATGGCTCAACCCAATGGTCCTATTTATATAGACCAAGGGAAAATCTTTGCCATAATTAAAATATTATATTTTAATATATAATATATTAAAATATATCTTATATTTATTTGAATCTCATTCAAATCTCCTACTATATTTATTTGAATCTTATTCAAATTCTATAAATATCTTTTATTTAATATATCAAATATATATTAATTATTTTAATATTTAATGTATCAAATACAATAAATATATTTTCCTCTTTTATATCTAATATATTAAATATTAATTTGAACACTTCAAATTAAATATTAAATTTGAACATTTCAAATTTTAATATTTAATGTATCAAATACAATAAATATATTTTCCTCTTTTATATTTAATATATCTAATATATTAAATATTAATCTGAACAGTTCAAATTAAATATTAATTTGAACATTTCAAAATTTTCTTTCAACTAAATTGATCTTTTAGTGTCACTATGAGCTAGCAAGGGGACTTTATGGACCTACAGATTATAAGCTCCAATGATACAAAATTAATTAATTAAACTCTTTAATTAATTAATTTTCATTCATTAACTATAGGTCACTCCATTATAGACCTAGAGTTGCACTCTTATGTACTATAGGACAACTTGTGTCCATAGATATAATCATTACATGCAAGTCGATCCTTCACGAGTTGTTCGTAATTACAGCTGGGTCAAAAGTCTGTTTTACCCCTATAATTACATCTTGCACCTTAAGTACCACTGATTCTCTAATGAACAATATGTTTATAATCTAATTATAAACTAAGTCCCTCTCGGGCCAATGAGAGGGTGGGGCCCCATTGTTCAAGTCCCGAAATCAGCACTTAAGGGAACTACTCATCTACTTACCCTATATGGGAAGAAGTGAATTCCATCTTGTGAGATTATGTTCCCAGCTCCCTATTTGGTCAAGTCTCTAAAATGGTAGGCATATTGAATCGGCTACAAAAGCCACTCTCACCCATGCAAATCAAAGGACAGGCCCTCACAGGCAGGAGTTCATAACTCACTCAGGATTAAGATCGAGTCGCATATGATCATCTTGATGAAATATTAATCTTCTCAATTAACGGATTTATAAAGAGAGATTAAATATTTTGTGGTCCAGTCTTATACAAACTCATTGTATAAGATACCCCCACTCACATGTCTCCACATGAATGATTTGGATCAAATCATTTGTAACTATTACAAAGTGGGTCGTATCAATAGTGTTACCAGGATAAGGCACCCAACCTTATCCATATACTACGACCCTTTAGGTTATTTCTTGAACATGATCTTCTCGTATGTCAACTACATACTGTTCAAGATTACACTAATAACCTTGGATTTTTCATACAATGGATAATATTATATTGCAAATAAAATAATCAAAATTATTATTAATTATTAAATAAATTATTAATTACGAGGCTTTATGGCATAAATCCCAACATTTAGGATATGGTTCATGGGTCCAAATGCATTCATCATTACCATACACAGGATTTTCATAACTCATAAATTCAGTATGATAGGAACTAGGCATTTGATAACCATGAAACACATAATCTTCACTAACATGCTCATGATCAAAAGAGAGATAACTAATAGAACTAGAAAATGGTGTTGGTTTTTTGGGCTCAGATTCCCTAAATGGCCACCCAAATCTATTAGAAGCCATTACACAAAACAACAATTAATCGCAGGCTTTCAAGCAACATCAAATAATCACACAACTAGAAACAATGGACCAAGACTCAAAAGAAAATAAAAAACAAGCAAGATACAAACAAACCAAAGATAAACCTCTAAATGAAAGCAAAAAAAGGAAACAAAAAATATACACTATTTACGCTCTAAATTAAGATCAAGCACTTTCACCACGATATTAATTAAACTAAAATACGCTAATCCCCGGCAACAGCGCCAAATTTGATAGCCGACTTGTCGAAGATCGTATCAATATTAAATTTATAAAACCAGACCTCTAAGTATTTTGCAATAATAGTGCCCAGGGTCATCCACAGGGATTGGGTTTCTTAGATTTGATTAAGTACCATAGTTACTTATTCCTAATTTTATTTAGAGAACTGTAACTTGGATTTGGTTTGAAAGCATAAAATCTATCATATTATCTACAAAGTTGGAGTCCAATTTTAGAAAAACATTCGTTAATGTCTATTCGTGAGGCCCGACTATGAAATTGACTACTGAATTGTGAAATATGCAACAGTTCTAAGTCGAAATTTACTAAAGTATTCAATCGACTCTCTCGAGCCCAATCGAACTCATGCAAGAGGTAAATCAACCTTTCGATCTATTTTTTCAACTAAGCATGACATTATGAAATTCTCTTAATAACTTCTAGTATTAACCTATTCATTCTCATGCAACAGATTAATCCTAGTTATGCATCTAAGTTCTTGGTTAAATTTACTTTCTCAAGCTAAATTTAACTCAACATACAAAGCTATGGCCGAGAGCTTAGAATATTAAATCAGGATGCATACAAAATGTTACGATCACATTCAAACAATCAAACATAGTTCCATACAATCTTGTAATTAACTGAGTCTAATACACTCAAATACATGCAATTGCAGTCCACTAAATCCTAAAGTTAAGAATGCAAAAGAAAGGGAAAAAAGAAAAACTGGATGACGCGTGCCAACACTCGTTCCCGACGTGATGTCTTTGATTTTGAGCATTGAGTGCCCTCCTTAGCTCTCCAAGTTTCTCTCT
This sequence comes from Trichosanthes truncata, assembly GCA_033996785.1. Classification (NCBI taxonomy): domain Eukaryota; kingdom Viridiplantae; phylum Streptophyta; class Magnoliopsida; order Cucurbitales; family Cucurbitaceae; genus Trichosanthes; species Trichosanthes truncata. Next base: position 24,345,298 of record JAWPNB010000004.1, on the reverse strand, counting down.
AGACCTTTCAAACAAAGCTTCTATCGAAATTAAGGTTTAGGTCTCTCCAAAACAACTTCCTCAACTCGAAACACAACATTCCCTTTTATGGAGTTGAGACAACATTGCAACGCTAGGGGCATCATTGACGCTGCCCCTTCAAATTTTGTAAAAAAAGGAAATATTTATTTAGATGGCGTTGCAACGCTGTAAGTAGTGTTGCAATGCTATATCTTCTGGGCTGCTGATGTAGCTTTTCAACGCTACAAGTGGCGTTGCAATGCTATGCTCTTGGGCTCTAAAACTTTATTCTTCCTCTTTAACACTTGGAAACTTGATTATGGCCTTAATTTGCGCCAAATTCATCCAAATACTTCTCAAACTCCGATTTTGTTCCAATTGCTCGATTTCTGCAAAATATGCATAAAACAAATACATGAAAGCACACAAACTCATTGCAAAACTAGCCAAAAACTAAGCTTAAAAATAGCACATTTATGCATGCTATCAGTAGTCCCTTCTCTAACCTCATTATTTTAAAGGCAATCAGAGATAGAACATCAGCTGAACTTCCCCCATCTATGAGGACTCTATGTTGGGATTTATGTCCTAAAGCCTCGTAATTAATAATATATTTAATAATTAATAATAATTTTGATTATTTTATTTTCAATATAATATTATCCATTATGTGAAAAATCCAAGGTTATTATTGTAATCTTGAACAATATGTGGTTGACATAGGAGAGTATCGTGTTCAAGAAATAACCTAAAGGGTCATAGTATATGGATAAGGTTGGGTGTCTTATCTTGGTAACACTATTGATACGGCCCACTTTGTAATAGTTACAAATGATTTGATCCAAATCATTCATGTGGAGACATGTGAGTGGGGGTATCTTATACAATGAGTTTGTATAAGACTGGACCACAAAATATTTAATCTCTCTTTATAAATCCGTTAATTGAGAAGATTAATATTTCATCAGGATGATCATATGCGACACGATCTTAATCCTGAGTGAGTTATGAACTCCTACCTGTGAGGGTTTGTCCTTTGATTTGCATGAGTGAGAGTGACTTTTATAGCCGATTCAATATGCCTACCATTTTGGAGACTTGACCAAATAGGGAGCTGGGAACATAATCTCATAAGATGGAATTCACTCTTTTCCATATAGGATAAGTAGATGAGTTGTTCCCTTAAGTGCTGATTTCAGGACTTGAACAATGGGGCCCACCCTCTCATTGGCCCGAGAGGGACTTAGTTTATAATTAGATTATAAACAGATTGTTCATTAGAGGATCAGTGGTACTTAAGGTGCACGATGTAATTATACGGGTAAAACGGACTTTTGACCCAGCTGTAATTATGAACAACTCGTGAAGGATCGACTTGCATGTAATGATTATATCTATGGATACAACTTGTTCTACAGTGCATAAAAGTGTAACTCTAGATCTATAGTGGAGTGACCTATAGTTAATGAATGAAAATTAATTAATTAAAGAGTTTAATTAATTAATTTTGTATCATTGAAGCTTATAATCTGTAGGTCCATAAGGTCCCCTTGCTAGCTCATAGTAACACTAAAAGATCAATTTTGTTGAATTTTTTTTTTTGAAATGTTCAAATTAATATTAATTTGAAGTGTTCAAATTAATATTTAATATAAAAGAGGAAAATATATGTATTGTATTTGATACATTAAATATTAAAATTTGAAATGTTCAAATTTAATATTTAATTTGAAGTGTTCAAATTAATATTTAATATATTAGATATATTAAATATAAAAGAGAAAAATATATTTATTGTCTTTGATACATTAAATATTAAAATAATTAATGTATATTTGATATATTAAATAAAAGATATTTATAGAATTTGAATAAAATTCAAATAAATAAATACCGTAGGAGATTTGAATGAGATTCAAATAAATACAAGATATATTTTAATATATTAGATATTAAAATATAATATTTTAATTATGAAAAATATTTTCCCTTGGTCACTATAAATAGGATCCTTGGGTTGAGTCATTCTTTACAACACACATCTCCTCAATCTCTCTAGATCTCTTCCTCTCCAATCCCTTGGAGATTTTCTTTCAAAAGGCTCCCACAAGTCTTGGTCATGTGTTCGAGTCATAGCCAGGAAGACTTTGTAGAAGAAATAAAGATCTGCTAGAATATTCTCCATAATATTATTTTCAAGGTATTTATTGCTTAACTCTTGTATTTTAGTTTAATTCTAAATAAATCAAAGACAATTCCTATGCTTCCATTGTGGGTTTAATTCTATTATTCCCTTCACTCTATGAATCTTCACATTGGCTATAGTTAGGGTAATTACTAGAGCATCATTATGGGGCTGATGGATGACCTTAGCAAGCCTTTGTGAATTCTAAAGCCTGGTTCACAGTTTCAGAATGGACTGAATACATACCTAGATAATCTGGGTCATGTCTGTCCTCACGAGCAATTGTCTTCCTTTTCCTACTGGATTCACCTCCTGCTGGTCCCCCAAATATGGTTATGATCTCACGTAGGGGTTCTTCATCTGGTTGGCTTCGGCTCGTCTCTAATGTATTCTTTTAGATACCCTTCTATGATCAGGGTTTCGATTTTGTCTTGTAACTGATAGCAATCGTGAGTTGCATGACCATGATCTCGGTGCAAGAAACAATATTTATCTTTGTCTCTTTTTCCAGATGGAGGCATCTTGCTTGGAAATTTCACCAAATTCAAGTGGCGAATTTCCATCAAGATCTGCTCAAGAGGGAGAGTTGTGGAAGTATACCTCTCGAATTGTTGACCAGGGACGACCTTAGGGTCTGATCGGCCTCAACCTCTTTCCTCGATCCTCCTCCTCTTCAAAATGGAAACATTGTTGTCCCGAGCTCTGTCTTGCTCTGCGTGTCTGTTGTTTCTTTCACTATCATATGTAACTTCTTTCGATCGTATTAGCTCCTCAGTGCTCATATACTTTTGATCCCTGGTTATGAACTCAACATAGGAAGTTGGTTCTCTCTTGCCAATTGATCTAAGCAAGCCTTTATCCAACAAACCTGCAATGATGGCAATTAGGGCAGTAATGTCTGTAAATCCCTTAACTTGTAACGCTTCCTTGTTGAAACGAGAAACATAATGGCGTAAGCTCTCCTTTGGCGCTTGCTTTATGGTGAGCAAAGTGCATTTGGGGCTTACGTTGGTCTCGTACTCCCAAGAATTGCATTACAGTGCTCTTGCCAACTCTTTGAAAGAGCCAATGGACTTTCTCTTCAACTTCTTGTACCATTCTCTAGTTGGTCCTGTGAGGGTAGAAGAGAATGCCTTGCATTTGATTGCCTCTGAAACTCCATGAAGTTTCATCTACGCTTGGTATGTGTTCATGTGTTCATGTGTTCAACAGGATCAGTATTACCATCGTATGAGGTGATGGCTGGCACTTTGAACTTCTTAAGAACTCTCTCTTTCATGATCTTGTCAGTGAAAATGGGACAACTTCTTGCTCAATGATAGTATTAATTGTTTGTATGTAATTTGAAGTGATATTTGTTTAATATCATGTACTTGCATGTGAACCATGTTGGATTTTATAGTAAATTTTGTGAAAGAAAGTGTTGGTTTGAAACATCAAAATGAATTGATGTTTCATTTATGTTGTTGTTACTTGACTTGAAATTCAAAAGTTTCAAAATGGTTTGAAACATCAAAATGTGTTGATGTTTCTTTTTACAAATTTAACTTAAAAGTTAAATTTGTTGAGTTATGTTTGAATTTTTACAAGTAACTACACAATTGAGTTAATTTTGATGTATGTTTCATATTGTTTATATTAATTTTATTTTTGGAGAGTTACTAAGTTGCTAGCCTATAAATAGCAACTTATTTCTTCATTTGGAGTATCTCATTCCATTTTGGAGTATCTCATTCCAATTGAAGAGTTCTTCTCTCCTCTCTTTCTTCTCTTTAATCTTGAGTCAAGTTGATGGCATGCATCCAAGAGTTCTACCAGATCCGAGTGGTTCGAAGTTGTTGCTCTATCGGAGTTAGTCATTGTATATTGCTGAGACGATCGTTGTAGTCTGCTTGCAACCCGTGCAGAACAATTAATTGTCTTCAGGATAGCGCTTTGTAAGCGTACCTCGACTACTTATTATCTTTTGTTCTTGAGTTTTGAAACTGTTGTTACATATAGTGTCTGTACTATTGTTTACACTGTAATTGTTTGTTGCCAGTTAAGTTGTAATCAAATTTGCTAGTGTTGCTCAGTTCTTATATACAACATATTATTTCCAACAACCCATATCTATCTCCCAATTTAGAACAGTTTTGCAATGAAAAAATTATATGCAAATGGCCTTGTTAAGAAGAAAAGGGTTTTTTTTTTTTGTTTTTTTTTTAAAATTAACTTTATTTGTTTTTTGAATTACAGTGAAACTTTTTTTTGAACAAATATAGTTGTAATACTCTCAACACAAAACAGAAGCATCAATATACATTTTTAGGTAGATGTCTTTGTGAATTAAAAAAGTATTTTTTTTTTTAAATTTACCATGTTTCTTTAATCAATCCAAGAAGAAAAAACAAGAATGAAACAATGGTAAAGTAAAATGAATATTTGAATAAAAAAAACAAAAGTAATGTCTTGAAAAAAAAAGATTTTGAAAAATGACCAATCTGTGTGTTTTTTTTTTAATTCAAGCAACAAGAAACACAAAAAACAAATTTAACAATGATTATTGTCATGTTTGAACAATATAATTAAAAAAAACAATATAATTTTTTAACAAAAGAATACTCTATACTTTTTTAACAAAAGAAGACGATGTTTTTTCAACTATAGTAAAAGGAATGACCTCAAAAGATTTTCAAAGTTGGATCTTTGTTGGATTAGTGTTATAACTTGGGTTTGAAAATATTGATGTTATTTTTTTTATGAATTAAAACAGATATGAATTTTGGATTCAACAAAATTTATGTTCTTTTTGAATTAAAGCAACAAAATTAAATTTGATGCAACAAATTTGATGACCAATTTGGATCTATCATAAAAAAATATTGTATGTTTTCTTTCAATTACATATTAAAAAGGAGATTCGTATGACCTCTAACACATTTTTTAGAATTGGTGGAACAAATTTTTTTTATTTAAAACTTGAAAAATTGATATTTAATATAGCACTACTTGTATAATACAAAAATAAAAGTAGAAAAAAGAAACACAACCTAAACATAGACTTCAGAACTCCATGTTAAACAAAGTTGCACCCCAAAACATAGACTTCCTGAATCTAGACTAAAATACTCTGTACTCCAAACACATACTTCTTAAACTCAGACTAAAATATTTTGTACTCCAAACACAGACTATTTAACTCCACAGACTATTATAATCCCACAGACTATTATAACTAACTCTATGCCCCAAACAACCCCTTAAAAACTATAATATTTTTGTCATATTAATGACACCTAATATCTCCCTACCCAGTACCTATCCTAGCGAATTTAGCTACAGGGCTCCAATACAAATGCACTCACCTGAATGTTATATCTCTGAAGCTATATTATTCACCTGTGTTAAACAAATTAATAACAACAAATATAATGGTGAGCATCAACAGAAAGTAAAATAAACGGTGACGGTGAGCATCAACAGAAAGTAAAAGAAACTTGAAAGTTTAGGCCTCATTTGATAACCATTTGATTTTTTGTTTTTAGTTTTTTGTTTTTGAAAAATAAACTTATAAATACTACTTTTACTTATAAAATTCTTTGTTTTGTTATCTACTTTCTACCTATGTTTTCACTAAGAAAAAGTAATTTTTTATTTTTAGAATTTGACTAAGAATTCAAAATATTTCTTTAAACAAAGTGAAAATCATGATTTAAAAAAATTGTAGGAAATCAAGCATAAATTTCAAAAACAAAAACAAAAAACTAAGACCTTGTTTGATAAACATTTAGGCCCCGTTTGATAACCATTTAGTTTTTGGTTTTTGAAAATTAAGCTTGTTTTCTCCCAATTTCTCTACAATGGTTTTCATCTCCCATAAGGAAGTATTTGAATTCTTAGCCAAATTCTAAAAACAAAAACAAGTTTTTGAAAACTATTTTTTTTAGTTTTCAAAACATGACTTGATTTTTGAAAACATAGGCAAAAAGTATATGACAAACAAGTAAAACCATAGGTGGGAGTAGTATTTATAGGCTTAATTTTTAAAAATCAAAAACTAAAAACTAAATGGTTATCAAACGGGGCCTTAGTTTTTGGTTTTTGGTTTTTGAGAATTGTGTTTGTTTTCTCACCATTTTCTCTACAATGGTTTTCATCATCTCTATAATGGTTTTCATCTTTCTTAAGAAAACACTTGAATTCTTAAGCCAAATTCTAAAAACAAAAACAAGTTTTTGAAAACTACTTTTTTTAGTTTTCAAAACTTAGCTTAGTTTTTGAAAACATATCTAAAAAGTAGATAAGAAAACATGGTAAGCCATAGGTGAAAATAGTATTTATAGGCTTAATTTTCAAAAACTAAAAACCAAAAACCAAATGGTTATCAAACGGGACCTAAATGATTATCAAACGGACCCCTAGAAACTTAAATGGACATTTTAAAAATTTTAGACTATATTGAAATTTAAACATTTTAAAATTTATTTGTAGGGATTATATTTAAATAAGCCAATCTTCCAGAGTTGTTTTCCTCATTTCTAGTTCTAACTTCCAAGAACTGTTTGAAAAGGTATTTTTTGTTGTGGTGTTCTCATTTATTTCTTATGCATATATGTTTTAAATATAACAAATTTAAATTATAAAAGTGGTGTTCAAACACCAATTAACTCAAAAGCTTAAATTGATGGGTTACAGTAAGTCCAACAAATGAAAATCAATATTAATTGAAAAAGAAAATGACATTACAGGAATTTGAATATAAGATCTCTTGTTCTGGTACCATGTTAAATCACTAATTTTAACCCAAAAGCTTAAGCTAATGAGTTATAGTAAATTTAATTATTTCAATACTCTAACATGTGGGTATTCGAACCTACAAACTTTTAGAAGAAATATATATGTCATAACTACTTAAATTATGCTTATTTTAGCCCATAACACAAACTTATAACTTTATAATTTATTATTTAATAAAATTTGAACGTAGATTATACAAACTCAAACTTTCCAATTTGGAGTTTAAAATTTCAAATTTAATGAAATTATGTAGGTACACCACTTTCACATTCTAAATTCTATTGGCTGTGTGTTCAGTTGACTCAACATTATCCCCATTAACAAAGACAAGACGTAAATGACGCTGCCACCCGTGCGATTGCAATGGACAAAAGCTGCCTTCACTTCTTTGTCCTAATGAGGTATTCCAAGACCTCAAATAGAAGCTGAAAAGACGACAAATTTTTAATCGTGTTTTTTTTTCTCTGTTTTTATTATGATATTAAAAGGTATTCGAAGACCTCAAATAGAAGCTGAAAAGACGACAAATTTTCAATCAAGTGTTTTTTTTTGTTCTCTCTTTTTTCTATGATATTGATGTTAGCATATATTATTTTTTTATTATTATTTGTCCTTAAGGGTAGATTAGTCTTTTGCTTATTACCTTTTGCCCTACCTATATATACCTCATTAGTTTGTATTTCATGTAGCTCTTTTGGTTAATGTAAATAAGCAATCCCTAGTTTAATTCTCTATATTGTCACATGATATCAGAGCTTCTATTCTCATGAAATTTTGATTATTCGTGTTCAATAACTTCAGGTAATTGATTGATATTTGGAGGAGACTGAAATCAATATTTACGATTGAAAAAGTCGGCAATTGGAAGTTCAATTTGAAGAAATCGGTATTCTCATGAAACGACAATTGGAAGTTCCAATTGAAGAAATCGATTTTAGTTATTGCGCGGTGCAGAGGTATTGATGTTCGGTTGTGGTATTAGGCAGTGTTTTTTTTCTTTTCAAATTGAAATCGGTGGTATATTGCAGTGGTTGGCTGAATTTAAATCAGTGGTACCTTAGAATTGAAATTGGTGGTATATTGCAGTAGTGGTGAATTGAAATCAATTTTGATTATTGAATAGTATTTACAATTCTTTTTTGTTGTTGATTTCTATTGGCTTTGTTATTTGGAGATTTTGTGCTACCACATGTCGAATCGTAAAGATGATTCTTTTCAGTCGATCAGCGTACAATTGGATGGTAAGAATTATTCGTATTGGAATTATGTTATGAAGAATTTCTTGCGAGGAAAATCTATGTGGAGCTATATTACGGGTGTGCGAATCAAACCTATAGATGAAAAGGCAGCTGACTATGCTTCCTTATTAGATGTTTGGGAGGCAGACAATTCGAAGATTATCATGTGGATTAATAATTCTGTTGCACATTCTATTGGTGCTCAATTGGCAAAATTTGAGACCGCTAAAGAGGTTTGGGATCACTTGGCTAAATTGTATACACAATCCAACTTTGCCAAAAGTATCAATTGGAGATAGATATTCGTGCTCTTCGACAGAATGATATGAGTATTCAAGATTTTTATTCTTCTATGTCCGAATTATGGGATTAGTTGACAATGACCGAATCCTCAGAATTGAGTGCATTTCTAGCTTTCATCACTCGAAGGGAAGAACAACGTCTAGTGCAGTTTCTCATAGCACTTCGCTCTGAGTTTAAGGGATTGCGTGGGACAATCCTACATCGTACTCCTCTTCCTTCTGTTGATTCAGTGGTTAGTGAACTGTTAGCAGAGGAGATTCGCCTTAGGTCTCAAGACGATAAGAAAATTATCTCGCCTCCAAGTCCATCTGTTTTTGCAATTCCATAGCGGTCTCTAATTGTAAACCAAAACAGGTCGGCATCTAAGGTATCTTCTAATGAGTGTGCATTTTGCAAACGAAAGGGTCATTGGAAGGCACAATGTCCATCATTACTGAATAAAGGTAAATTGCATCAACAACCACAACATCGTCCGTCGCAGCAACAACTATCGTTGCCACCACAGAATACTCCATGGACATATCGACCACCTCAGTCCAATAATGGAGTTCAGCAACAACTATCGTTGCTACCACATAATACTCCATGGACATATCAACCACCTCAATCCAATAATGAAGTGGTTGCTCCATCTTGGGTTCCATACATGTTTGAGCAATTTCAGCAGTTCCTCAATTCATAGCTTCATGCTATGTCAGCCTCATCTCATAAAGGTTTGTCCTCGTCTAGTACCTCAGGTATATCTTCTTCCTTATGGGTCTTAGATTCAGGTGCCTCTCATCATATGTCTCCTCATTTGTCTTATTTTGTTTCCTTGTCTCCCCATTCTTCTATATCCATTGTGACTGCTGATATCACCCCTATGCCATTAGTAGGTGTTGGTTCCATCGTTACGTCTTATGTGTCTCTCTCTGATGTTTATTATATCCCTAATCTTACTCTTAATCTTGTCTCTGTTAGTCAATTATGTGAATTTGGATACTTAGTTTCTTTTTCTTCTTCCACTTGCTATATACAGGACTCGCGATCTCAGAAGGTGATTGGGACAGGTCGTAGGCAAGGGGGACTCTATGTTTTGGATCAACTCAAAGTATCAGATGTTGTAGCATCTAGTGTGGATTTGTCGTCCTTTCGTTTAAGTCATTCGTCTTCTACTTTTTATTTATTGCATTAGCGTTTAGGTTTCTGCATCTCTCTTATAATTTGTGGTGTCTACAGGAGCTTTAGGACATTTAGACAGTCATAATATCTCTGATTGTAGTGGTTTTAAACTCGCAAAATTTTCATCCTTACCTTTCTCTAAAAGTATTTCTTTTTCTTCAACTCCTTTTGATCTTGTGCATTCTGATGTATGGGGACCTTCCCCTGTTCCTACGAAAAGGGGTTCCAGATATTATGTTTCATTTATTGATGACTGCACTCGTTATTCTTGGGTTTATCTTATGAAACGTAGGTCTGACTATCTTACAATTTTCAACAATTTTAGAGCTCTTGTGAAAACTCAACATTCAGTTGTCATAAAATGTTTTCGTTGTGATTTGGGGGGTGGATACACCTCTAATGACTTTTCCCATTTACTTGCTTCGGATGGGACTATACATCAGACCTCTTGTACTAACACTCCTCAATAAAATGGCGTTGCTGAAAGGAAACATCGTCATCTTGTTAAAACAGCACGCTTTTTTTTTTTTTTGTTAGCAGATGTTCCTAGTGCCTTTTGGGGGGAAGCGATTCTTACTGTCACTCATGTGATTACTAGAATTCCAATCTCACATAATTCAGGTTTGTCCCCTTTTGAAAAATTATATGGACATGCGCTTGATTATTCCTCATTGTGTGTCTTTGGTTGTACTTGTTTTGTTCTCCGACCTCACATCGAGCGCAACAATTTGTCTTCTCGATCCGCCTTATGTGTCTTTTTGGGGTATGGTGTTGGTCAAAAGGGATATTGTTGTTTTGATCCAGTTAGTCAAAAATTGTACGTCTCCTGTCATGTTGTGTTTCTAGAGCATATTCCTTTCTTCTCTATCCCTGCTAGCTCACATCACATGAAAGAGTCAGATCTCATTCTGATTGATCCTTTCAATATTGACACGGAAGAAGTTCCATTCTCAATTCCAGTTACTCCTACTAATAGCGCGATAGAATCTGATACTTTGGTTTTCGAGACATCCACCTCTCACTCTTCTCCTCCTTCTATGACCCCTCAATCATCTCCTGAGGTTAATCCTCCACCTTTCCAGTCCACTCGTTTTTGTAAGTCTACTAAACGACCAAATTTTTCTTATTTTTCTTATTCTAGTTCATTTGCTTCGTTTGTTGCTTCTATTCATCATCTCTCTGAGCCTTTATCCTTTAGAAAGGCTATTTGTGATCCACTTGGGCAGGATGCTATTGCTGAGGAACTCACTGCTCTACATCAAACTCATACATGGGACTTGGTACCATTGTCACCTAGCAAACGTACTATTAGCTCTTGTTGGGTCTATAAGATTAAAACTAAATCTGATGGATCCATTGAACGATATAAGGCTCGAATTGTTGCTAAAGGCTACTCCCAGGAGTATGGCATGGATTATGAAGAAACCTTTGCCCCTGTTGCAAAATGACGACTGTTCGTACTATGATTGCAGTGGCTTCGATTTGTCGATGGAGAATATCTCAGATGGATGTCAAGAATGCCTTCTTGAATGGTGATCTTTATGAAGAAGTTTATATGACACCTCCTCCCGGTGTCGCTCACCAACCCAATGAAGTTTGTAGGCTTCGCAAAGCATTGTATGGTCTCAAACAAGCACCTCGTGCTTGGTTTGAAAAGTTTTCCACAGTGATCACTTCGCTTGGTTTTGTTCCTAGTCATCATGATTCCACATTGTTTGTCAAGCGTACCAGAGCAGATCGCATTTTATTATCCTTATACGTTGATGACATGATTATTACCGATGATGATTGTGATGGCATAGAATATTTAAAATCTGAGCTATCTCGTTGTTTTGCTATGAAAGACTTGGGTATGTTGCGTTACTTTCTGGGCATTGAGGTCGCATGTTCTCCTAAAGGTTATCTTTTATCTCAGTCCAAGTATATAGCTGATTTATTTGACCGTGCACGTCTCACTGACAATAAGATTGTTGATACTCCTCTTGAGACCAATGCTCGATACTCTCTGTTAGATGGTTTTCCCTTGTCGGATCCCAGTTTATATCGTACTATTGTTGGGAGCTTTGTCTATCTTACTGTAACTCGTCCAGATATTGAGCATGTTGTTCATGTGGTTAGTCAATTTGTTACTGCTCCCACTACAATTCATTGGACTGCTGTTCTTCGTATTCTCAAGTATCTTCGAGGCACTCAATTTCAAAGTCTTTTGTTTCCTTCTACATCATCCTTAGACTTGCATGCTTACTCTGATGCTGATTAGGCTGGTGATCCTATGGGTCGCAAGTCGACCACTAGATTCTGTATTTTCTTGGTGATTCACTTATTTCGTGGAAGAGTAAGAAAAAAGATGTTATTTCTCAGTCTTCTACAGAAGCTGAGTATCGTGCCATGGCCCCGACTACTTGTGAAATTATTTGGTTACGTTGGTTGTTTGCGGATATGGGCGTTTCTCTTCATCATCCTATACATTATATTGTGATAATCAGAGTGCCATTCAGATAGCTCGTAATTCAGTTTTTCATGAGCGAACCAAGCATATTGAGATTGATTGTCATGTCACACGTCATCATCTTCAGCTTGGCACCATCACATTGCCTTTTGTTCCCTCTTCTTTGCAGATTGCTGATATGTTTACCAAGGCACACTCTATTTCACGCTTTCGTTTTTTGTCTGACAAACTCTCAATGCTTATAGCTGTAGCATCATGAGTTTGTGGGGGGATGTTAGCATATATTATTTTATTATTATTATTTGTCCTTAAGGGTAGATTAGTCTTTTACTTATTACCTTTTGCCCTACCTATATATACCTCATTAGTGTGTATTTCATGTAGCTCTTTTGGTTAATGTAAATAAGCAATCCCTAGTTTTCTCTCTATTGTCATAATTAAAAACTCTATCAAACCAAGTTATTAAATTTATCTCAACATGTCGACATTTTTATAGACATTTTACATGTCTATAAATTTGACATCGACATAAGAGGTGAATTGACATTTTCATTATACTGTAAAAAATCAATGAATTTTTTTTTTAAAAAAAGCAACAAAATGTAACTAATGTAAATATAATATTAATAATAAGTATTTTAACTCGTTTAAAAAATGTAATATGTTTATTTATTAACTTAATTTATTTTTGAATTCTTTTGCTTTCAATACTTTTTCAAAAATATCCAATGACGTCAAAATATTATTAATATTTCAATCAACAATTCCATAAAATTAAGACCTTGACATTTTTGTTGACATCGACAATATTTTAAACCTTGTATCGAACATGTTATAATTTGCATTAATATGTTTTATATTCATGAGTTTGGCATTAATATATAGAGTAAAGTGATGTTTTCATTATACGGTAAGAATATGGATCAAATATAAAAAATATCAACAAAGTATTGCAGTTATATAGTGTGTTCACAATAACTTTTGAAAAAGATGTTTTTAAAATAAAATTGATTTTTTAGACACTTTTGCAAACATTAATAATTTAAAGTGTGTCATAGTTTATTGAATGATTTTAGATGATTAAAAATGATTTAAAAAAAAATATTAATAAATAAAAGGTGCTTCAAAAAAAATTAAATTAATTTAAAACATTTTTTTGAAGAAAGACTAGAGAGATGGATTATCCAAATATGACTTTAACGTGTTGAACCGAAAATCTTCAAAATATGTATTAAGAAATAAAAATATATTTATAATTAATACAATCACTGTTAAATATAATGAAACTAAATAAATTTTTTGTTTAAAATACTTAAAAAAAAATGTAAAATATAATAACATTTTTATTGAAAATATTTTTTTTCAAAAGTTTTTAAATTAGAAGGTGTTCCAAACCCCCTTAGATAGGCAAGAGAGAAAAGTGAGAGAGATCATAGGAAGAGAACTTAGGAAAAGAAGAGAGAAATTAGAAGGGAGAAAAAGGAGAGAGAAAAGTTACAAAGAATAAAATAGGTAGGTTATATATATATAATGGTAGGTAATCAAGAGAATTGGGAAATTGGGAGGAAAGATAATACACGAGAGAAAGAGTCAAAGTGAGCATAGCTTAGCATAATTGACATAAATATCCCACTTTTGTTGTAGGCAAAATATATAGAGAGAGAAAGATATATAGAAGGAAGAGAGAGAGATTTTGGAAAATAGAAATTTTATTTTTTAAAATTTTACTTACAATTTCAAATGGGCTTTCAAAATTTAAAATTCAAAAAGGTTATTACAACTTTTTTTCAAAAATGAAAAAGGAAAACATGAAATATAAAACAAAATTGTTATCCAATGCGTCTTAGAGATTAAATTACACATTCATATCTTATTTTGTGTCTACTTATTCTCTAAACTTTTTTTAAAAAAAGTTGTCAATCTAAATATAGCTCGCCTAGTTAAATCATATATCCTTCACTAAATAGTTAGAGGTTTGAATCCCCTACCTCCATTGAAAAGAAACTTCAATTACTCCCATTAAACCATGAACTATACTTATCTTTAGTGTTTATTATTGAAATTCATTGGTGCTCAACATGACACCCCATTTTTATGAAGCTTGAATAAGGTGATACCATCATGAAAACGTTATTAATGTCAATGTTTTACTATAAAAAGATAATATCTAATAGCTACATCTATCCCTAAGATAAACAAGTCTAGCCACTCATGTTCACTATTACAACCGCTAAACTAAAATACAAAACCATAATGAAATTACAAAGTAAAGGGAAAAAGAATGAAACTATGATCACGTGCGAATCTACGTCCCCGTTGGGATGTCCACGATCACAAGCTTTGAAATATCCTACTCTTGCTCCCAAAAGTCTCTTCTCATTTCCCACACAATGTACTTTTCGAATTAGGGTTTGTTCTCCTAAAGTTGGCTCCCCCAAAATCATTAGATAAAGGTGAATATATAGATTTCATTACCGTAGTGTTGAGACGCTAGGGACAACATCAAGACGTTGCCTTTGAAAAACTGTGTTCTTCAAATTTGGAAGGCGAGCATTGAGACGCTACAGACGGAAGTGCTCAACAAGAGGCACGCACCATTTTCAATTGACGAAACTCCAACGTTCGTAGCATCTTGACCCTTTTAAGGGCGTTGAGACACTATCTATGCAGGTCTATTGGCTTGAAATGTTGCAGTTTAAGCATATCGACGCTTTGGCCTCAAAATTTCTGACTTGAATCACTTCTTCTCTTAGGTTGGCTACTGCAAATGATGTCTAATTAACTCCTTTTTTACCAATATTCTTCTAAAAGCTTTATTTTGTTTCGAATGTTCGATTTTTACAAAATAAACAAATACAACTATGAAAGTACATAATAAAGCCACAAAATTAGCATAAAATAGGGCCTAAAGATAGTACATTTTGTGTGCTATCAAATCACTAGAAGAAAATGTGACTACTACAACATAAAATTTGCAACGGTTGCATAATTGTTGCAAGGGTTTATACAATTCCTGCTGTTTTATAAAAACATTTTATGAACCTCAATTGTGTATATGCAATAGGTGGATATAATTGCAACAGTTAGACGTAGGGAAGTATATAGGTCGCAGTTACTGGCAATAGTTCTAAAAGTGTTACAATAGGTTAATGCAATTGCAACAAATATATTAAAACAGGTTTATTAATTTTTATAGGAGAGTTTATTGCAATAGTTGTACAACTCTCCCAAGAGATTAATGTAATTACAACAATTACATACATCGTAACATTCTTATTAACTGTTATAGAAGCAACACCACACCAAGGAACTATGTTTTGGGGGCCAACACATTTATTATAGAAATATAATTACAAAATTAATATATAAATTATTGGAGAAAGAAATTATGTGCGCTTTTATATCCCAACTAAGCATAATCTTAGCACAGTCAAAACGTCTAGCTCATCTCAATGTATTACCAAATAGAGGAAAAAACACAATATGTAAATAAAACAAGATAATTAAAGTGTCAATTGCAAAAAAAAATATTTAAAATACCCACTAAAGTTGTGCACGGTGTTCTTTCATAGAGTAAAAATCATCTATAATTGAATATCAACTAAAAGTCTAAAAAATTTATTTTTCAATGTAGACAATTAGGTAATGTACAAGAAACTCATCCTCCATTTTACTTAGAAGTCTTGTTTTCACAATTCCCATTGAAAAAAATGCTTGTTATGCTGTTGATACAAGAAGATTCAAAATCAGGCAAATAAGTCGATCTATCAAATACTAAACTTTTGACTTTTCTGTTTCAACTAAGTCACGACATAACTTTTCAATTGTGGGCATGTGTGTTTAAATCTGGATGGTGAGACACATCCAACTCATAATATTGTAACTAAAACTGCAAAAGAATTAATTCTTGCTCAGTAAAATCTTGAGGATAAAACTTCTCTGCAAGCGTACAAATTAAATCAATATTGAATGGTTTATAATTTCTTAGTATGTGATAACACTTATTTATGAGTGTTATTTAGCCCTAAAACTAAGCTTATTGTTTAGAAAGCAAGTGCCTATTGTTATATTTTATGCTATTTAAAGTAATTTTAAGTAAAAAACAAGCTTTGCATGTGTTTGAATTCATTGTTTGTGAAAGTAAAGAAATATGTGTAAATTGAGTCAACGTTGTTAAGAAAGTGTTAATTTTTGTTGTATTTGTGTATAGGCAGGAAATGGACCAAAATGCACCAAGGTTGCCACCGTAATTGGAGAACAAGTGCATAAATTTTTCTAAGTGTTGAAGCAGAGAAAATATACTAGCCTTGTGGCCACATCTGAACCTAACTCGACAGATCTTCCCTGAATCTCGGAATTGACAGATCTTTAGTAGATTTTCCACCAAATCTCCTCAAATCAAGGAATCTTTTCATCCAAAACTTATCACACTGATCTTAGTAGAAAACCCTAGATTATGAAGTCTACAAAAGGTGTCTCAAGCATCAATTTCAAGGGAGCTCAGATTCTCACATTCTCCAACATTCTGTCAATTTTTCTTTCTTTCCTGTTGCCACTCCGAGTCTCCTCTAGGTTCTGTTCACACTCCATTCAAACGTTAACTTCAAAAGAAGGAGCCGTAAGTTCTTGTTCTCCTTGAAAAAGGTTGAACAAGATAGAAAATAGGAACTAGCCTAGGGTCCTTTGTAATTCCATTAAGTTGTACTTTTTGTTTTTCTTAGAAGCTTAGATGCTGATCTTGTTCTTTACTTCAAGTTGTAAGTTCTGTTTTAGTTTTCTAATCCAAGTTTTTAGTTTTAGTTTCAATTTTATTTTTCATTCTAGCTGATCTTTTCATTTACAAACTCAAAGTTGTGTTACTTTGCATTCTTTTCAATGAAGTATTATTCTTTACCTTTAAGTTCTTCTTTCTTTTCTACTTTTGTTTTCTTTACCACTATGAGCTAAACTCCTTCAAAAGGATTCAATGAAGTGGATACTGTATAAATGAAGCCCCACCATATATTTAAGTAACCTTGCTCAACACTTAGCATTGTTTGCTTTTATTGAGGTTTAAGTTTCATTAGCTTAAATTGGCCATTTGGGTTAGCATAGTTTGTGTGAGATTCAATACTAAAGTGGTTGGGTCAAACACGTGTTTTCATAAAAGTAATCTAGGAAAAGAGTTTCGAAATAGAACCTTGCTTTTTGTATCTAGAAATACGGAAAAAATATTTAGAGTCAATTAAGTTGTATTCTTCATTTGCTTAAGTAAATTTAGCCATAGAAATATGTGTTTAAATTTCTTAGTCTCTTAAAAGTACTTAGAAAAGGGATGAATAGGTATTGAATTTGATTGACTTTGTTAAGTGTCGGATAGGGTAGGTTGTGGGCGCAATTCAATAGCATTCTGCTTGAACCTTACAGAACTTGAAAGAGACAAGATGTGGGTGCATATGGACAACAATCTCTGAATATGCCGAGCCTAGTAGAGTAAGTTGCGGGTGCATGGTGGGCATACTCTCCTTATGGTTGAACCAGACTTGAATCTCCCATTTCTCATTAGTGTTTTTACCATCTTTTTATTATTATAGTATATTTTTATTCTTTTACGCACCTCACAAAAATTATCACTTTTGGTTATCTTCAATTGTAGGCTTTGAGGAGGTATTTGCTGTTAAATTAAAATAGTTGTTAATCGTTCCCTTCGACTCGATACTTGGAGTACTTCCATATATTACTAGAGATACATCGTGCACTTGCACTTTGTGACGTTAGCAGCCCATCAAGTTTTTGGCGCCATTGCCGGGAGTGACATTTTAACAATTTTTAGTAAAGATTGCAATCGATTTGGGACTGCAAATTACTCTGCCCCAGGAATTCGACCTTTATTTGCAAGTTTTTGCAGGTTAGGTTTGGTGTATGCGTAAAGGGCCTTGTCCTTGTGATTTTGATCTTGAGATAGAGAAAGCTTTCCACTAGCATCATAAGGAGCAAAAGAGGAAGTTAAAGGAGCAACGAGAGTTGAGCGCATAAGAAATTCCAGAAAAATTTGTTGTACAAGAAATTATTTTGTAGGAAATTCCAATGGATGCACTATAAAATGATTTGCAACAGCAACAGCAACAACAAGCGGCCCTACAAAATTCCATTTTTATTGCAGATGAATGAGATAGAGTTATAAGGGATTAGGCGACCGCAACTTTTCAAAATCTTAATGCAGAAATCTTAAAACTAAACATTGAGGCAACTGATAAGTATAATTTATGATGCATTTTTAGGGATGTTTTATTGCACTTTTAAAGGCCTTATTGAATACTTTCATGTATTTAAGTGTTCATTTTGCAGGAATCAAGCAATTGAGGGTAAAATTGGCGAAGGAGAAGAAAAAGGGGTAAAGAGTCATTTTGAAAGCATAATTTGGCATTTGGGAGAAAAAGGATTTGAAGAACAAGTTGCAAGACCTATTTTGGTAGCGTTGCAACTACCACGATTTTGTAAATATGGAAAAGGGACAGCGTTGTAGCGCTGCCACGCTCGTTGCCCCTAGCGTTGCAACGCTACTAAAAAGAAAGTTTGTACATTCAAAAAAGGGAGCCATTTTTGAGAGACCAAAACCCTAATCTCGATTTCAACACTGTCTAAAGGCTTAGAGGAGAGTTTTGGAGAGCCAAGGAGGAAACTTAAAGCTCGAGATCGTGGACATCACGTTGGGAACACTACGCGACCTTTGTCTAATTTCTTTCTCTCTCTTTTCTTTTGGATTTAGGAGTTTTGTTATGAACTTAATTTTTGTTTATCGTTATATTTAGACAAGTATTGGTTGTGTATTTGAATCTTTTTTTATGTTGAGATTGAATCTATGTTTTTACATCTTTTATGCATCTCGATTTTATTGCTTAAAACCTTTGGCCATGGTTTTGCATTATTAGGCTAGATTTATCTCGAGAGAGTAAATTTATCCATAAGAACAATAGATGAATGACTAAATTTAGTTTATTGCTCGAGAGTGAGTAAATTAATTCTAGAAGGCTTAAGAGAATAACCTAATGTCATATTTAGTAATGAAAATAGATCGAGAGGTTTTTTTTTTACTAGGCATGAGTTCAATTGAGCTTGAGAGAGGATATTGATCACTTAGTAATTCCTGGCTTAAGATTAAATGCATGAAATCAATTCTCTATATTCAAAGTTGTACTTTTATTTAATCAACCATTATGTTTCTAAAAAATTGGACTCCAACCTTGTAAATAGTAGTTTATATTTTATTTTTCTTTTTGATCACTTTAAAGTTTTGTTTCTCTAAATAAAATTGGGTATAATTAACTATGGTACTTAAATTAATCTAAGAACTCCAATCCCTGTGATCAACCCTGACCACTATTATTGCAAATTTTTAGAGGTCTGGTTTATAAATTTATTTGATAAAGCCTTTGACAAGCTCTTTATCAGCAACTCATTTTGAGTTGAAGCCTATTATGTTTCAGATGCTCCAAACAATAGGATAATTTGAAGAGCTACCATACGAGAATCATCACAAGCACATGAAGTTTTTTTGAGGATATGCAACTCATTCAAGATGAATGGAGTGTCAAACGTACATTGAGGCTAAAACTATTGATCCCTTTTTCTTTGCAGGGCAATGCTGAAGCATGGTTGGATTCATTTCCACCTAATTCCATCATTGCTTGGGATGACTTGGTAGAGAAGTATCTTATGAAATATTTTCCTCCGATCAAGAATGCTCATATCAGGGGAGAAATCATTACTGTTAAGTAGAGTATCAATGAAGGCATGGACACAACATGGAAAAGATTCAAAAAGCTAGTGAGGAAGTGTCCACATCACGGATTTCCAGCATGTCTTCTAATTGAACACTTTTATAATGGGTTGACCTAGGCCTTTAAGACCATAGTCAATGGCTCTGCAAATGGATTCCTGTTGAAAAGAACAGTGAACGAAGCCAATGAGATTCTTGATGCAATTGTTTCAAACAATAGCCAGTGGGGGGATGATGATTTTAACTCTAGCAGGAACATTGTAGGTGTACATGGAGTTGATGCATTGACAACACTCAGTGCACAGATAGCAGCAATGAACAATACATTGAAGAACTTCATGGGAATCAAGCCCGAGTTGCTACTTTGAATCAAATCTCTACACCTACTTGTGTTTTTTGCAGTGAAGGTCATCTCTTTGACAATTGTCCTCACAATCCCGCATTTATGTGCTATGTAGGGCAGAACAGGTTCAATCCTTACTCTAACACGTACAACCCAGCCTAGAAGCAGCATCTTAACTTCTCTTGGGGAGGATAGGATGCAAGCTCATCAATGCAGTACGTGAAGCAGAGATCACCACCTAGTTTCAACAATCAAATATAGCAGCCATATGCATTACAAAAGAATAAACTGCAATTGCAGTCACTAATTTAAATGTAAACTCTATCTATGGAAACTCTCATGAAGGAGTTTATGGCTAAGAATAATGCAATCATTTAGAGCCAAGCTGCCTCGTTGAGTAATCTTGAATTGCAGTTGGACAACTGGCTAATGAGTTGAAGAACAGGCCTTAGGGAGCTTTGCCGAGCCATAGAGAACTCGTAGAGGAAAGGCAATGAGCATTACAAAGCAATCACTCTTAGGAGTGGAACTCAATATGATGAGCCAGAGAAGCCGGAACAAGACTTTGTAGGAACATCTAAAAATGCAAGAAGGAAGGAAACATAGAGCAAGGATAAGGAAGAGCCAAAGAATTCAATTGAAAAGTTTGCAGGAGATGTGGCCAAAAATTTCAGGTGAAGTGGCCAAGGATGCGTCGTAAAGAAACCAGAGCATGAGAGGTGGTCAACATAAGTCACGAAGCTAGAAAATCTTTACAAAGTGTCAGATCACCTCCTCCATTCCCATAGAGATTTCAGAAGAAGAACTAGGACAAAAAGTTCAATAAATTCTTGGACATTCTCAAGTAGTTCACATCAACATTCTGTTGTTGGAATCTTGATCGGGTGAAACTTGTGGGTTAAAAATAAAAGAAAGAATTTCAGTCCAATGCAAGTGCACACTATCGATGCAAGTAATATAAAATTGGAAGTACTTCAAAGTATGGATCCCACAGGGAACAAATACAACAAAATTTTAAGATAGCACAAAGATGCTTAAAAATTGCAACTAGAGTAACCAAAGTAAAACTATAATCTGGGATGGTTGGTTTTCTAAAAAGTAAAATGGAAAAAATCAAGATGATAAAATACGAAATTCAAGTATGATCATGCCCTTTGGTGAGTGATCAGGTGAACTTTGGGTGAAGAAAAGTAAATAAATACGTTCAACTCCAATACAAGTGCACACTGCCGATGCAAATAATAAAACATGAGTATTCCTCAGTATCGATCCCCCGGGGAACGGTGTAATAAAAATATTGCAAAACAAAGATGCATTCAGAATTGCAACTTGGGAACTAAATTACAAAAATAGATTTTGGGTTGGTGTGAAATAATAATGGAAATAGAAGTCAAACTGTAAAAATAGATTGCGAAACATATTGCAGAATTGAAATTGAAAATTCGAAATGGCAAAGGAATAGGTTGCAAAATCAAAATAACAGAAACGCAAAATAGCAATAATAAAGACGCAAGGAAAATTTGCTCAATGAGGGAAGATGAGGCTCAAGAAGGTCATTGCCCTAAGTTATAAATTGCAAAACCACAATTGCAAATCCAACCTATTCTACACACAATTGTAAACCAAAATTGCTACTCCTATTCACCCTGTAATTAGGTTTTTAGGAGGCTAAGTGAGTGACTTATATGTCTATAGTCCCTCTATCCTAGATAATTTGGCTCAACAATTTTAAGGGTTTTGGAGTCTTTAATCTCTATGTCTAGGGTAAAGATTAGCTTATGTCTCAGCTCTTGTCTCCATCACTTGTGCGAAATCTGCTTGTCACTAACCTTGTCGATATTAGATCCAAGTTTAAGTTACTACCCTAGTCGATCAATCAAGGATCTCAACGACGTTTTATTCAACACAATCAAACAATTTGAAATGTAGGCTTGGTTTTCATTGTAACTTAGGCTAGAATTACTTCTTACGAAATTCACATCCTTGAACCCCTTAAAAAGTGTAGCTCATAATTAATTCAAAAAAATTCAAAACAAAACCTTGAATTAAATTCCATTCAAGAAAAATTAACTAATAACCTATTTGAAACCAAGAGAAATAGAAAGATGGAAATTTGGTTGTTGTATTACAGGAATATGAAGATAAAAGACTAATTTAAAATAACAATTAACACATTTCCTTCAAAAATAAAGCTCCTAGAACAAAACCCATGAAAAAAAATTCCAGAAAAATGCTTTCAATGGCTTCATCAATCTCAACTCAATTCCAAAGCTCAATACAGTAGGTAAGAACAAAAAGCATGAAAAATTACAACCCAAGGAACTACAAAACAGAAATTGAATTCAAACTACACTAAGAACGAGCTGGAATGAAGAAAACTTGAACAAAACCTATTGTTTCCTTTAGATTTCAATTGATTCAATCCCAACTATTTCTATGAAAGAATGAATCATTACCAACCAAGTTTTCGTTTGGATTGGATTGAAAAAACTAAGGAAAAAGTGCAGAAAATGGATGTTCTTCCAAGGAGGAATTCCACCTTCTTCCTTATGTTTCTCTTCTTTTTATAGCCTTCAAGCATCTAGGGTTTTTTATTCGGTGTTCCTTTTGGCTTGTGAGCTCTAGATTTTTCTCTTGATTTGATGGAACAAATCTCCCTTTTTGCACAATCTTTTAATATTCAAATATGCTCTTTCCTTGTCCAATTGCAGTAGCAATTGATCAATAATCATGTGGCAATCGTGCCTTTTTGTCAAAACTTTTGCCAAAAATACTTTATTAGTGCAATTCTCTTATTTTCCTTCCATTTTATTATTTTAATTCACTTTGGTAAATTCATGCTGCTTTTCTTGGAATTTATATAAATTTATGAAGAAAATGCTAATAAAACCAGACATAACCTAAATTTTTGAGCTAGATAATTCCCAATTATGAGAATTATCAAAGCTCTTGAGCAAATGCCAATTGTGTCAAGTTCTTAAAAGACAACTTGACTAAAAAGAGAAGGATAAGTGGATTTGAGACTGTAGCTCTCATTGAGAATTGCAATGTTCTTTTGAAAAGTAAGATGCCCCCTAAATTGTTGGAGCTAGGGAGCTTGACAATTCCATGCATGATTGGAGGAAGAGATGTTGGACGAGCATTTTGTGATCTTAGAGCCAACATCAATCTAATGCCCTTGTCAGTATTTAAGTAGCTAGGTATTAGAGAAGCTAGACCAACCACAGTTACTTTGTAGCTGGCAGATAGGTCTATAGCTAGGCTCGTTGGGAAGATCGAATATGTCCTCGTTAAGGTGGACATATTTTCTTTTCCTGTAGATTTCATAATCATGGATTACGAAGCAGATAGGGAAGTGCAAATCATCTTAGGAAGACCATTCCTAGCCACGAAGAGAACAATTATAGATGTCCAAACAGGACAGTTAACAATGTGGGTAAATGACTAATACATCATATTCAATGTGTTGAACGCTTTGTGACACCCTGGAGAATTGGAGGAATGCTCCAACATAGAGACCCTTGATTCTTATGATGAATAACATAATGAATTTATCAATTTGTAGGAAGAAGTTATTGATAATGCTCATATTTTACATATTTCTAGCCCTTTTTACTTAAGCTATTTGCACAAATGCATGATTTTATGTCTAATAAATATAGAAAAATAATGAAAAAATAGCCAAAATTAGTTAAGGGATTGATTTGAGCTAGGAAATAGGAAAAAGAGGAAAAGTGTTGATTTTTAATGAGTTTTGATGTTTTTATGCAGAAAAGTGAAAACTGCTAGCATTGCGACTCTAATTGCAATTGAAATTTTACCTGGAGACAAAATTTCAAAAATAAGGGGAAAATATGGAAGTTCGATTTTATGCTAATATTTAAAGATATTCTCCATGAATCAAGCTCATAAAGATCCGATTTTTGCCTTAAACATAAATGGAGCACAACCTAGCATTTGGAGGCTATAAATATGAAGATTCAAGCCAGAGAAAAGCTGTCCAAGATCGTTTTCACGACTTGAAGACCACTTTACTTTATGCACTTTTTATTTTATGTTTTCTTGACTAAAAGGTGGAAGAACGCTTCCCGAACTTCAATCCATCCCTATCGAAAGTCTAGGGTTGTGAAGATCTTACTCTCCTTGACAAAGGTTGAGTTTAGATCGATTGGAGAGGTGGAAGTTATCTCCTTGAGTTCGATTCTCTTTTGTATTCGCAAGTGTAATTTTTTGTTTTAGTTCTTTAAAGTCCAGTACTTTAACTTTTGTTATTTTACATTTAGTTTACTTCTAATCTTTGTCTTTAATTTTAGTTCTTTAATTCAAAGTAAGTTTGGTTTTAATAAAGTTCGTTATTATTCCTTCAAGTCATTATTTATCCTTAAGTTCATTACTTTATTTTCCAGTTTTTGTTTTTCTTTCTTTTTATTTCTTTAGACAATATTTGTTTCTTTTATTTTAATGTTTTGTTATTTATTTTCTCCATCATGAGCTAATTTCGTCATTGGAAATCAGATATGTGGGTGCCCTAAGGATTGGAAGCTTGTCCTAAGATGTAAACGTAACTTTTCTTAATTCCATAGCATTGTTTGCTTTTATTAATTATCATTCTTATTGTGAATCTAGCTTGATCACCTAGGTGAACATACATAGATCAAGTTTAATACTGAAAGGGTTAAACGAGATTACATATTCATACAAAACAATAGAGGAAAAGGGCTTAGACATAAGCACTTGTTTTTTACCCTAGACATAGGGAGAAACCTCTAAGACCAAGGGTTGTGTTTTCATTAAACTAAGTTTGTATTAGCCATAGACATATGGTTTAATCACTTAGGCTTCTAAAGTTTTTCATTAGAATGGAATAGAAGTTGAACCCAGTGTACATTGCTTGGTATTTGAGTAAAGATTCAATTGCATTTTAGGTCACAATTCTTTTTTAGGGGCAAAAGCATGTTTGAATCCCATATGTTTATCATTTAATTTTTAGTACACTCACAACCTTCCCAATTATTTAATATTGGTTACCGAGGTTACTTTGTGTGAACATCTTTGCCTTAATTTTGGATTTTGTTGTATCTATTCTCTGTGGGATCGATACGCTAAAATATTTCCTATTACTACTTGTTTGACAGTGTGCACTTGCACTAGACTGGAGACTTTTTCTATTCAAAAGTTTTCTTCTAAAAGCCCACACGTTTTTAGTCGACCAAGTTTTTGGCGCCGTTGCCGGGAAATGACATTGCTAACAAAATTTAATTTTGCAGCACAGATTGTGATCAGATTACAACCGCAATTATCCTCTTTCCAAGCGAAAGCCTAATTCTTGTTTACATTATTTTACAGATTGAGGGAGAGCAAAGGAAAGAGAAGAAAAGTACAACATAAGGTTTGATCACTTGAGATAATCCATAAGAAGTAAACATCATTGCAACATTGAGCGCACAAGCTCCATCATTAAGCTACATGTTGGAAACATCAATGATGAGAAATTCCATAGCTCTTATTATTCCCATCTTTTCTATTTCTTCTGTTTATTGTAAAGGAAGTCATTTATTTGAGAATTGTCCTTAAAACCCTGATTCATTATATTATAGATTTCTACCCAGTTTTGCAAACCAACATCAGTACTAGTGTGCCCAGCAAGGGAAGATGATTCCAAAAGAGCATAGAATCGAAGAACTCATGAGGGAATATATGACAAAGAAAGATGCTATAATGTAAAGCCAAACTGCATCTCTATGAAATTTGAAGATTCATGTGGAACAAATTGCAAATGAATTGAAGGACAGGTCCCAAGGAATTGTGCTTAACAACACAGAGACTTCAAAACAAGAAGAAAAAGAACAATGTGAGGTGGTGGCACTTAGAACTAAATTGGAACATGAAGACCTTGAACTCCAGTAGAAACAAGAAGCGCTCCAGCACTTCAAAACACTAAGAAGTCAGAAGGGAGAGAATAGATTAAAGGGACACTGCCTCATGAACAGAATGAAGAGAATGAACCACCAAAGGAAATTACAGTGAACTATGCAGTTGCAACTTTACAACAAATGACGTCCAATGTGTTCCCTGTACTGAAAGACCATGCTATTGGTCCAATAGATATTTTTACTTTTTACAGCTTGTAGGAAATGCTAAAAGAAGAATGATTCATAATGGAGAGCATGGAGGACGAAAATTTTCAGTATGCGACACAAGTTGCAACCGCAAGTTCTACATTCCAAAGCATATATAAATCTCTTGAGTTGACAAAGCCCGTTGTGATTAAAGCACCTCAACTACGACTTAAATCTTTTCCATCATCGAGACCTAGGTGCAAAATGAAGGAACAAGGCTGCAGTCTCCCTACTAGTATTGGATAAGTTTATCTTTTCTCTCTTTTCCTTTAAAAAAAAAAAAAGAAAACGAAAAAAATATATTGGTGTGGTTGATGGGTGAGAATTCAAATAAAGAGTTTTGATCAAGAGGAAACTCTATCTAAGGCAGGTCCTGGGTAGGTTGAGGTACTTAAGTTGACTATTAGGGAACACCTCTACTTGGAGACTCACCTGGGAGTTGAATTGATCAAGCTTTTAATTTGCGATTCATTAATTTTTTTATTTGCTTAAAGTTCTACATTCCAAAGCATATATAAATCTCTTGAGCTGACAAAGCCCATTGTGAATAAAGCACCTCAACTACGACTGAAATCTCGTCCATCATTGAGACCTAGGTACAAAATAAAGGAACAAGGCTGCGGTCTCCCTACTGTGATTGGATAAGTTTATCTTTTATCTCTTTTCCTTTAAAATCAATATATATATATATGGGTGTGGTTGATGGGTGAGAATTCAAATAAAGAGTTTTGATCAAAAGGGAGCTCTGTCTAAGGCAGGTCCTGGGTAGGTTGAGGTTCTTAAGTTGACTGTTAGGGAACACCTCTACTTGGGGACTCACCTAGGAGTAAAATTGATCAAGCTTTTAATTTGAGATTCATTAAAAAAAAATTATTTGATTAAAGTGCATGAACTTTTTGATGATCTACTTGTGAGTTTCAGGAAAAGAGCAAGTAAAAAAGGAGAAGATGAAGTTGTGGCCAAGTTTATAGCTGCAACATTAGAGTCAAAAGAAAAAGAATTCAAATTGACTAGTTCTCACCACCGCCACCAACAGTTGAAGAAAGGCTAACTGAGGTTTCACAAAAATTGTAGTTGTATTTCTACCACAAACTGCATACAACTAATCTACCTCCTCCTATGCATAATCAAAGCTGATCTTGCATACATAAAGGAGCAGAAGAGGATTTATTTGGCATACGTTCATGTCTTTCAATGATATCCAAAGGAAAAGTGGCCACAATTTCATTACTTTCTTTCCATCCTCCTTAATAAGCAACAAGGCTTTCTTCATGAGGACATCGCTTTCGAGGCCTAGAGAAAATTCTTTCTTCAACCCTATCTTTACTTGTTTTTTATTAGATTAAATTTATTTGCTTTCTTTAGTTTAGTTTTGTTAGGTTAGAATTTATTGTTTTCTTAGTCTTGTTTGTTGTGTTTTGTTGTTTGTTTGTTTGTGTTTGTTTTTATTGTTGTTGAGAACACTTTTTGAAAAACAAAATTAATTTCTTTCACACCTCACACAAGCATGTTGCAAACATCATGTTAAAAAAAAAAAAAAGAGTTTGCAAGTTGTTTTCCTCGGGTGTTGTGTTAAAAAGCTCTTGATGATGATACCTAGATCCTTCTTAAACTTTCAAGTGAAACACACAACTTTGAGTTTTCAAAATCATAAAACTTTATCAATTCTTTTTCTACATAAAATATTTGAACCCAAACTCCCCTTGTGTTTATCCCATCTAATGCACTTAGGAGAGTTTAACTTCGATGTTTAGCAAGTTTAGTGACTCCATTATGTACCGCAACCCCTTGTACTTTCTAGTTTTTAGTCAATGGGGACATTGACCCATTTATGTTTTGGAGGATGAGTTTCGTGCTTAAAGTTTTGTTGAAATATGCTTGTATCATGTATTATACTGCTACTAGGACTCATTCGAAAAAAAATAAAAAGGAAAAAAGAAAAAAAGAAAAAAGAAAAAGAGGGATACTCCTCCTTCCAGAGTTAACTGAGTAACCAATGGTAGTCATGACACCCATGATTTCCTTTGCATGAAAGGTTAACTTAGAAAGTGAGTATGTGAAAATGGTCTTAGTAGTGACTTGTGCTCGTAGTTAGCTACTTTCACTACAAAGTGTAAGTAAGTTGGAATGAAGGTACAAGTGATAGTAAGACTTTCTCTAAAAAAAAAGAAGAAAATGAGGCTTAGCAGCAACTTTGAATAAGTTTGGGGGGAAAGGAAAATACTTGTAATGTGAGTGAGCTTAGCTTGTTGAACAAAGAAGATTACCCTAGACTCTATGACTAAGACTTAGGTAGTATATGCATAATAGGTAGGTTTGCATAAGAATGTTTTGTCTTGAAAAAAAAAGTAAAAGTTTTATGTGAGAAAATCTTGAAGTTGTGTAAAGTATTAAGAGTTTGAGATCTCTTCTGAAAGACAACATTTTTTTCAAAACACCATTGGGAAAGCATTTAGTAAATT
Organism: Trichosanthes truncata; assembly: GCA_033996785.1. Lineage (NCBI taxonomy): Eukaryota > Viridiplantae > Streptophyta > Magnoliopsida > Cucurbitales > Cucurbitaceae > Trichosanthes > Trichosanthes truncata. Next base: position 24,316,500 of record JAWPNB010000004.1, on the reverse strand, counting down.
GTTTGCTTGTTGTTTTTGTTTGATATTGCTTGAAGGCAAGCAATGACTTAAGTTTGGGGGTGTGGTAATGCTCATATTTTACATATTTCTAGCCATTTTTACTTAAGCTATTTGCACAAATGCATGCTTTTATGTCTAATAAATATAGTAAATTAATGAAAAAATAGCCAAAATTAGTTAAGGGATTGTTTTGAGCTAAGAAATAGGAAATAAGAGGAAAAAAAGTTGATTTTTAATGAGTTTTTATGTTTTTATGTAGAAAAGTGAAAACTGCCAGAATTGCGACTTCAATTGCAACTGCAATTTCACCTAGAGACAGAATTCAGAAAAATAAGGGAAAAATCTGGAAGTCGATTTTATGCTGATATTTGAAGATATTCTCTACGAATCAAGCTCATAAAGATCTGATTCTTGCCTTAAACATACATGGAACAAACCCTAGCATTTGGAGGCTATAAATATGAAGATTCAAGCCACAGAAAAGCTATCCAAGATCGTTTTCATGACTTGAAGACCACTTTACTTTCTACACTTTTTATTTTCTATTTTCTTGACTTAAAGGAGAAAGAACGCTTCCCAAAATTCAATCCATCCCTATCGAAAGTCTAGGGTTGTGAAGATCTTACTCTCCTTGACAAAGGTTGAGTTTAGATCGATTGGAGAGGTGGACGTTATCTCATTGAGTCCAATTCTTCTTTGTATTCTTAAGTTTAATTTTTTGTTTTAGTTCTTTAAATTCCAGTACTTTAGCTTTTGTTATTTCACATTTAGTTTACTTCTAATCCTTGTCTTCAATTTTATTTCTTTAATTCAAAGTAAGTTTGGTTTTATTAAAGTTCATTATTATTCCTTCAAGTCATTCTTTATCGTTAAGTTCATTGCTTTATTTTCTAGTTTTTGTTTTTCTTTCTTTTTATTTCTTTAGACAACATGTGTTTTTTTTTTATTTTATTGTTTTTTTAATTTATTTTCTTCATTATGAGCTAATTTCATCCTTGGGATTCGGATATGTGGGTGCCCTAAGGATTGGAAGCTTGGCCTAAGATGTAAACGTAACTTTGCTTAATTCCATAGCATTGTTTGCTTTTATTGATTATCATTCTTATTGTGAATCTAGCTTGATCACCTAGGTGAACATACATAGATCGAGTTTAATACTGAAAGGGTTAAACGAGATTACATGTTTATACAAAACAATAGAGGAAAGGGGCTTAGACATAAGCACTTATTTTTTACCCTAGACATAGGGCGAAACCTCTAAGACCAAGGGTTGTGTTCTCATTAAACTAAGTTTGTATTAGCCATAGACATATGGTTTAATCACTTAGGCTTCTAAAGTTTTTCCATTAAAATGAAAGAGAAGTTGAACCCAGTTTACATTGCTTGGTATTTGAGTAAAGATTCAATTGCATTTTAGGTCACAATTCTTTTCTAAGGGGCAAAAGCATGTTTGAATCCCATATTTTTTATCATTTGATTTTTAGTATACTCGCAACCTTCCCAATTATTTAATATTGATTACCGATGTTGCTTTGTTTGAACATCTTTGCCTTAATTTTGGATTTTATTGTATCTGTTCTCTGTGGGATCGTTACTCTAGAATATTTCCTATTACTACTTGTTTGACAGTGTTCACTTACACTAGACTGGAGACTTTTTCTATTCAAAAGTTTTATTCTAAAAGCCCACACATTTCTAGTTGACCAGTTATTAAAGAGAAAATTGAAGATCATGTCATTGAAGATGAGAACCTTGAAGAAAAGAGTGAGCAACAACAAGTAGCAGTCGCATATAGTAATTTAGTTCTTACAAACAACAGAGGATAAGAAAATGCCGATTCAACCATCAGTGATTAGTTGCTTGAACTGGAGCCCAAACTACTTCCTCCGCACTTGAAATACATGTTTCTAGGGAAGGATGAGACCCTACCAGTGATCATCTCAAGTAATCTTACTGACCAAGATAAATTTTCTTTATTGTAGGTTCTTTCAAAGTATAAGAAGGCTATATGATGGACAATTGTAGACATCCAAGGAATTAATCCTTTTTGCATGCACAAGATCAACCTGAAAGAAAGAGCCAAGAAGTCAGTATAGAGCCAGAGAAGATTGAACCCAGTAATGAAGGAGGTGGTGCACAAATAAATAATTAAGTGGATTGATGTAGGTGTCATCTACCTTATAGCAGACAGTAGTTGAGTCAGTCCAGTGCAATGCGTACAAAAGAAGAGTGGAATGACCATGGTAGAATGAGAAAAATGAATTGATCCCAACAAGAATAGTGACAGGATGGTGGGTCTACATGGACTACTGCCACCTGAACAAAGCAACCAAGAAGGATCATTTTCCATTGCCATTTATAGACCAAATGCTTGATCGTCTTGCAGGGAAGGAATACTATTGCTTCTTGGATGGATATTCAAGGTACAACCAGATCACAATCACTCCTGAAGACCAAGAGAAGATGATATTTACATGTTCTTATGGCACCTTTACCGTTAGAAGAATGCCATTTGGATTATGTAAGGCGCCAGCAACTCTCTAGAGATGCATGATGGCAATATTCACAGATATGGTGAAAAGAACAGTCGAGATCTTTATGGATGACTTTTTTTTTTTTCTCCAGAGAATCATTTAATCATTGTCTTGAAAATATTTAGCAGGTATTGCAGTGCTGTAAGGAGACAAACTTAGTACTAAACTAGGAGAAGTGTCACTTCATGGTCCAGGAAGACATTATGCTAGGACGCAGGATCTCAAAGTAGGAGTCGAGGTGGACAGGGATAAAGTGGAGTTGATTGCTAAATTGACACCACCAACCACAGTGAAGGAGATTCGTAGTTTCTTAGGGCATGTAGGATTTTACAGACGATTCATTAAAGATTTTTCCTGCATTTCCAAATCTTTGTGCAGGTTGTTGGAGCAAGACAGACCATTTATATTCGACCAAGACTGTTTAATTGCATTTGAAAAATTAAATGAAGCATTGAGTTCAGTCCCTATAATGATTGAATCTGACTGGAGTCAGCCATTTGAACTCATGTGCGACACAAGTGATTGTGCAGTTAGAACAATGTTGGTGCAAAGAAGGAGCAAGGTTATACATCCTATATATTATGTCAGCAAGACCATGAATGACGCACATGCCAATTATACAATAACGGAGAAGGAACTGTTTGCAGTTTTCTTCGCTTTTGACAAATTTAGGTTTTACTTGGTGGGTACAAAGGTGATTGTCCATATAGATCACTTGACATTGAAGTATCTTTTATCAAAGAAAAAAAGCAAAACCCTGTCTGATCATATCAATCTTCCTCCTCCAAGAGCTTGATCTTGAAACCAATGACAAAAAAAGGAATAGAAAATCAGGTTGTTGGCCACATGTCAAGGCTAGGATAGGGGGGATCAACCATTGGAGTCACAAGAAATATGATACCTTTGCATATGAGGAATTGTTGCCAGTCAAGACAATTGAATTACCTTGATATGCAGATATGGCTAACTATTTAGCTAGTGGACTCACACCATCGAAGGCAACCCCACAACAATTGAAAAAGTTCATCCATGATAGTAAATTTATTGAAAGAAAACTTTGTAATGTTCAAATTAATATTTAATTTGAAATGTTCAAATTAATATTTAATTTGAAATGTTCAAATTAATATTTAATTTGAAGTGTTCAAATTAATATTTAATATATTAGATATATTAAATATAAAAGAGGAAAGTATATTTATTGTATTTGATACATAAAATATTAAAATGATTAATGCATAGATACATTAACGAAATATATACATTGAAGTGAATTAGTTTTTAATAGGATTAAGAACTCTGCTTAAATTCACTTGGCTTCATTAATCTAGTAATTAATAGTTAATTAAAGATTAATAAATTTAAAATAAAAATTGACTATAAGGGAACTCTGTCTATGGAAGGTTCTGTCTAGACTAGAATATTTAAGCTGACCGAAAGGGAACATCTCTAATTGAGAAATGACCTGGGAGTTGAATTAGTGAATTTTTATTTAATTTCATTAAGCAAGCTCATAATGTGATTAATTTTTAAATAGTTTAAATCTTTAATTTTTAAATAGCTTAAAACTTGGTAATTGACAATAAAATCAATTTAACCAACATAAGGGTTATGAAAGGGTAGATTGAGGACTTTGATGAATGAGATTAGCCTAATTTGTCTAAGTAGTAGAAAACTATAGTTTCAAAATACTTAGTGGGAAAAGGACATATGTCAAGATATCCAACGGTCTCTATTATTGATTCACAATGTGAGATTCATGTGGGGCCTCGTGGTGGCTTTTGGACCGTCCTTCCTATGGAAGGTATTTGCATGGGTCAATATCAAGGTAAATCTCCTAAGAAAGTATTTAAAAATAGTAAGTGGGAGAAGTATGAATGACAACCAATCCTACAGTGTAACGCCCTAGGCCCAGGATTCGAACCAGGATTTGGAATCCGGATTCGGCACCTGATGGCCCCGACATTCCCCTACGACCTGGCCACGTCACCTTACTTGTCTTGAACTGCTTCTAAGAGTGAAGACTGTCCCCACAAACCAACACGGGTCCTTTCTATATGCTTTGTCCTCACTCACTTGCTTCATAGGAAAATTCCCAGGAGGTCACCCAACATAGGATTGATCCAAGCCAAGCACATTTAACTTTGGAGTTCCTATGATTAAGCCACCGAAAAGGAATGTGCACCTTGTTGCACCTTGTTGGTATAGATAGTAGCTATCAATTCTTTTTAAGCATTTCTTAACCATGCCTTGCATAGCCTCAGGATCCCTCTCATTCGGATGTGGTCTCGGTTCATTCATGTCCTAACCTCGGGCGTTAGTCCGAATCCTGGGCCTGGGGCGTTACATACGGTCTTTATTATTGTTTCACAACGTGAGATACATGTGGGGCCTCGCGGCAGCTTTTGGACCGTCTTCTTACGGAATGTGTTTGCATGGGTCAATATCAGAGTGAACTCTTGAGAAGAATAGGATTGTAGTTTAGTTTTTAATACTTGACCTACTCTATGACAACACTTGTTGGGATAAAACTATAGGATTTAAAATGATGGATCACACTTACAAAAGGCTTATTAAGGTTGTTAATAATGTCCTTGATCAAACTATTGGTAACTAAGTATTACAGGAATAATAATTAATCTGGCATAATACTTGGTTTAGATTGTCTCAGTTTAGTGGAGGAACACTCAACCTACCCTATGGCGGCACTTGTTCTAACTCACTAAAGTACCATAGTATTAGAAATGATTTATATGGTTCATTTTTCATGTTGTTTGATTTCTATGCTAAAATTGAATGGATAATTGATTGTATGATGTTAAATAATATATTTTATATATTTCAATATTATGTCAATTTCTCTCATATTTTTAATTTTATTACTGATGAGTCAAAATTGAGAAAAGTTTACTACTTGAAAAAGTAACGTTAACACTATAATGGCAGTGTAAAATTTTGAATTTATCTTTATTGAGAAATGTTCTCAAAACTTGTTGCCAATGCTAATCGAATTGTTCGTGAAGCACATGATTAATGAATCAAAAGTAAACAAGATAGCTTGTACATATCTCATAATTGACATGTTAGATGTCAAGCTTAGAAGATAAAGAAAATTACAACAACATATGAGATGTTGAAGTCAACATAAACTAAATTAGAAAATTGTCTAAATGATCTTGAGATTAAGCATTTCAAAAACCTAATAAAAAAAAACAAATGACTGAAGCTATAAGAGAAAATAGTTTCTAAATTAGCCTGGACAGTCATAATGAGAAGATATTTTGAAATGCCTCCATATGAAGAAGAACATAAATAAACGTAAATTTGGTTTATTGGATTTTTGGTGGAGAATAAATATTGTCATCTAGATAGTAGATTCTTGATTTGTTCTTCATTACAATTAGATTGTAATTCTTGAAAAATACTTAACATGTAGAATAGTTTCTACAGGTTGGCACTAGGAAGTCCATCTCAGTTAGTATAGTGGGAGGCATTAAGATCTCATTAAATGATCATTGTTACTTAATGTTGAATGTGGTGTTTTATTACCACAAGAAAATTCAGTTTCTCAAACTTTATTACTAAAAAGTTCATATAGTATGAATTATTTTAAAGTATTAAAGTTTATATTTTCAAAATTGTTTGAAAATACATTCAGCTGCAAATAAGAACAATTTGTATATGTTAAAATGTTAACATGTAATATACAAAGAAATACTGAGGTATTCAGGATTAAAGAATCCATAATTGAAAAACAAATTCTTTTCTCCTAAAAAGTACTTGACTTTGGCAGTTAAGGTTGATCAACATCAACTTGAATAGAATGAAAAGACTAGTAAAAGATAATTCTCTAAAAGTTAGAGTTAATTACTTTACATGTTTGTAGATCTTGTCTTTCATGTAAGATAATCATTGGGCCTTTATTAGATAAGGCTAAAAGGCCAAAGAATACTTCGGGCTTACACATTCAAACTCAAGTGGTCTGGTGAATGTAAAGGTGATGAGACCTAGTTCGTACATGGCCATTTATACCTAATTTATGCCCTTTCCTCTCATTTTCATAGAATGAATTGAATATTTTGTAGGAAATTGGGAGCAAGGTTAATTTTTGGAAAGTACGGGGAATTAGGGTGAAAACGAGCCAAACTAGAGGTCAATCAGATACCGAAGAGAAAAGATATGAAGGATTGACGATTATACCCCTGAGGAGCATTGAGACACCAGAAAAAGGCCTCGCTCGATGTTGCAAGGAAGTACCCTCAAATGCAGGACAACGTCTACACGCTGCCCAGCCGCATCGAGACGCTATCGCAAGTCCCACGTGTGCAGATGCAGGACAACATCTCGACACTATAATAGTAAGCATCCTTAGACGTTATGGTGAGCCCTCTCGATGCTGGTTTGATTAAGGGTAGCATCAAGGCGCTGCTTGTAGCGTCTCAATGCTACTTCGATTTCTATAAAAGCTTTTTTTTTTCTATTTTAAGGCAATGCTCCAACCTTTTCCAGCCCTCATTCTCTATTTTAGCATCAATATACTACTTTTAGACTTTTTAGTCCATTTTAGATAGATTTTGGCTTGTAATATGAGATTGGTATCCGTTCTGACGACTCCCAGCTAGTGGAAAATGCTAATTCGAGGCATTGCTGTGATTTAATTTATGGCATTATGAGATTTGTGGATTAATTTAGAGTTAATTACAGCTTTTAATGACTTTCAATTCTCGTGCTTATTCTTAGAATGATTGTCATGTGGTTGATCTGACAAATCGACTAGGTTAGGATCGTTCATTGCTATGCATGACTAATCGTTGGTGTCCTCGGTCACGTGTTTAATTTGAGTAGTAATAGGCTAGTAGCCACGTCAAATTAGATTGAGTATGATTGCTTGTCTGCGAGTACATGATAGGCCTTAGAATTGTTAGCGCTTTTAAATTAATTTAGGTCGACCAGTCTAAGTTAATTGGTTTGTCTCGACTTGTCCCTTGGGTCCATTTCATTTAATTAATTGTTTTGGTATTAGTCAGGTGATAACTCTTAATTTAAGAGTTATATGCTTGTATTTTTTGAACTAAATTGCCATATTTTATCTCATTGTATCTTGGAAATTCCCTAGCTTGGAGTCATTTTGCTCTAGGACTGATTTTGATATAGTAATATTTTTATTAGAGCAAATTTATCTTAATTAAAGTCTTTTATGTGATTAATTTAGGATGGATTAATGAGGACTCAAGAAGCCAAGAACAGCAGTTTTACAACTAATTGCTGGAGCAAATTTCGCGATTCAGGCTTATACGAAATTCGCACGTGGGAGCTGTTATTCATTAATTGAGCTGGAATCTGTCAGTCCAGTCACTCGTTTTCAACCAACCAGAGCCCGCCACGTCGCAAGGACAAGTCTAATCAGCCCTCATTTTCATAAAGGGTGACTATTATAATGGGGCAGGCGTTTTTGTTGAAGAGAGGAGGAGGAGAGAGGTGAAGTTCCCGAAATAACAGAAGGGAGGAAGGAGCTGTCGAGAGAAGCTTCGACTAGGGAGCCACCGCCGGAGTTTTGCCAAAAACGAAAGGTTTCCAGTCGGAGCAGACGCCGATGCTGGGGCAAGAAACTTGGGGCAGCATTTCGACTTCTCCTGCTATATTTTCTTCTGTCATTTAGTCGTTTTCTGTATTTAGTTTCATTATGTCTACATTTCTACTGTTTTTCCATTTTTCCTATAGCATGAACTAATCACCATAAGGTGAGGATTAGAGGATGAGTGTTTTTGGCTAATGTTATAGTTGAGTAGACTTCTTCTCCTTCGATTTGGTTTTTAAGGGGTTTTATTCTTAGTTTGTTTCCGCTTGGCCAGCCGTTATGAACATCGTCCCTCTGATTTCTGGGAAGAATAGGAGGGGCTGAAAACTTGAAAACCACGTTAGCCTCTTGTTTAGGTTAGTAGCTAACTAAGTGGGTAGGTTAGGGATAGCCACTCGCCTAACGCACATAAAGTACAGTGGGTATATTGTGCTGAAGTAATTTAATTGCGACAGCATATATTCGGTGATTCGGGAGAATACCGTATAGCCTGTAGTGAATCGAATGGAATGAATGTGTACTCAGTTCGTAACTTAGCCAATGCATGACTTACCTCTAATCCGAGCCTTCCCTTTAATTAAAGCACAAGTTAATCGTTCTCTGTTTTCTGAATCCTTACTCTGTTTTTGCATGCTTTAGCATTACTTTTGTTCCAGCATTTATGATTTCTTTTATTGCATCTCTATCGATAATTTTGAATGGTTACCAACTGAGTTACTGAGAATTAATTTGGGTTCAGTAGAAAGATCAATAGTCTCCGTGGATACGATAATTTTACTTGCCACTTGCTATAAAAAGGATGTGTACACTTGCACATTGACACTCTAATTTGCACAATTGTTCACATTGCTCTAGCAAACGCATCAAGTTTTTGGCGCCGTTGCCGGGGACTATTCAATTTTTCTTTTACTTAAATTCATTTTTGGTAACTGGTGATTAATTGAATCTGAATTAGCTGTTTGGTTTTACTTTCAGGTGTGTTAGTGGTGTATGAACAAGTCTTCTGACTTGGAATTTCGAATTGATCCAGAAATTGAGAGAACATTTCATTTAAGGCGAAGAGCTCAAAGAGCTGGTCAAAGAGATAGGCGATATCTAATGGAAAGACAAGATCCACTTATACCGCCTGGACCCCGAGTAGGACCTACTATCGATGAGAATCAACCACAACCTGAATTGAGAGGAAATCGACCAGTTAATCAGGGAAATATGGCTGAGAACCCTGTTCTTTTAGCCAATGACAGGGAAAGAGCTATCAGGGCTTATGCAGTACCCACATTTGATGAATTATATCCTGGAATTGCTGGACCAGAAATTGAAGCAGCAAATTTTGAGATGAAGCCAGTTATGTTTCAAATGTTGCAAACGGTGGGACAATTCCATGGCCTACCTTCTGAAGATCCACATTTGCATCTTAAGTCTTTTCTAAGTGTGAGTGATTCATTTAAGAAGCAAGGAGTATCAAAAGACGCACTTAGGATGATATTATTTCCATATTCTCTTAGAGATGCAGCAAGGGCGTGGTTGAATACTTTTCCACCTGGATCTATCACTTCATGGAACGATTTGGCAGAGAAATTCTTGATAAAGTATTTTCCACCAACTAAGAATGCTAGGTATAGAGCTGAAATAGTAGCATTCAGGCAGTATGATGATGAGACATTTAGTGAAGCATGGGAACGGTTTAAAGAATTAATAAGAAAGTGCCCGCACCATGGTCTACCACATTGCATCCAAATGGAGACACTGTACAATGGGTTGAATTTGGATACTCAGAACATGGTAAATGCTTCAGCAAATGGAGCTCTGCTTTCAAAGACTTTTAATGAAGCCTATGAGATTTTGGAGAGAATTTCTACCAATAGTTCTCAATGGGCAGATGTAAGAAGCAACCCTGGGAAGAAGAAGCAGGGAGTGTTGGAAGTTGATGCATTATCATCATTAAGTGCCCAAATTGCTTCCATGGCAAATATTTTGAAGAACATGTCAATGGGGAATGTGTCACAGAATGCTGCCTCAGTTAATCAAGTCACAGCAGAATCATGTGTTTACTGTGGGGAAGCGCATACGTTTGAATTCTGTCTTGGAAACCCAGCTTCGGTAAATTATGTTGGAAATCAAAACATGAGGCAGAACAACCCGTATTCCAACACGTATAACTCAGGATGGAGAAACCACCCAAATTTTTCTTGGAGTGGTCAAGGAAGTAATGCTGCAGCAAATCAAAGTCATCAAAGAATGCAGTATCCTCCCGAATTTTCACAGCAGCAAAATCAACAGTTTCCACATCAAAAGCCTGTTAATCAATCAATTCCTGGAACCTCTCTGGAGAGCCTCATGAAGGAGTATATGGCCAAGAATGATGTTGTAATTCAAAGCCAACAAGCTTCCTTGAGAAATTTAGAAATTCAAATGGGACAATTAGCAAGTGAGTTGAAGGCCAGACCTCAAGGAAAACTTCCTTCAGACACTGAGACTCCAAAAAGAGAAGGTAAAGAGCAAGTACAAGCGATTGAGTTGAGGAGTGGAAGACCTCTTGCTGTAACAGAAAAGTTAAGCAAGCAAAAGCAGAAAAGTAAAGAATCAGCAATGCAGACAGAGGAAGACACAGTTGAGCCTGAAAATGTGATTCTGGAAGAAATAGAGAATGCTGAGAGTACAGAGGATATTGAGAAAACAAAGGATACTGAGAATGCTGAAGTAGAAGACAGTGCTGGAGCAAAACGCCCAGCAGGAACACAGAAGCCAGCTACTGTGAGGCCAGCATTTGTGCCACCACCACCACCATTTCCTCAGCGATTAAAGAAGAAAAATCAGGATCAGCAGTTCAAGAAATTCTTCGATATCTTTAAGCAGCTTCATATAAACATTCCTTTGGTAGAAGCTCTTAAGCAAATGCCGAAGTATGCAAAATTCCTTAAGGATATGCTCACCAAAAAGAAGAGGCCAATTGAGTATGAAATTGTACCTTTATCAGGAGAATGTAGCTCTATCGTTGCAAATCCTATCCCTCCAAAACTTCGAGACCCTGGATCATTTACAATACCAGTGTCGATTGGAGGAAAAGAAGTAGGAAGAGCTCTCTGTGATCTAGGAGCTAGTATAAACCTCATGCCACTGTCCATCTTTCGAAAGTTAGGCATTAGAGAGGCAAGACCAACTACTGTGACATTGCAGCTAGCGGATAGATCAATCACATATCCTGAGGGGAAGATTGAAGATATATTGGTGCAAGTGGACAAATTCATATTTCCAGCCGATTTCATTATACTGGATTATGAGGCAGATAAAAATGTTCCAATAATTCTAGGAAGACCTTTCTTAGCTACTGGAGGAACAATGGTGGATGTTGGAAAAGGGATTATTACACTGAATGTGGGCGATCAAGAGGTTAAGTTTAATATGTTTGATGCTGTGGAATACCCTTCAGAAATCAAAGATTGTGCAATTATTAATGTTTCAGAAGGGCTGATTGAAGAGAGTTTTGAACTGGAAATGCAAGAGCAACATACTCAAAAGTTTGGAGAAGTTATAAAGGAGGATTTGGAATTGTGCAATGTAGTACATGAATTAGAAAGCGTCGATGAAATTTCTATCAATAAAAGAGCTTTCAAATCTTTGGAGTTAATAGATAGAAAGTCACCACCCATTCAGCCATCAATTATGGAGTTCAATTTGGAGATACAAGACAACAATGAGTCTAAAAATAGAGTTGAAGATCACCTCTCCGAATTAAAGTTGCAAGAACAAATGCTCCAACAATCTGAAATACATGATGCATTTTCAGATGAGCAATTACTAGAAATATCACAAGTTATGGATGAGGAAATGCCCTGGCAGTGTGCTGATAAGGATAAAAAAGAGTATAAGGTGAATGAGCAGCGAATCAAATATTATTGGGAGGAGGAGTTGAAACGAAATTGTGCCTCTTTCCAACAATTTGAGGGTGGTTGAAACAAGAATTTTGAGGGAGCATTGGTACTTTAATTGAAAATCAATAATGCTCCCGCGGATGGTTTGTTGTGTTTTGGTTTATTTTCATTTTAGTTATTTTTATTTTATGCATGTTTGCTTTGAGTCTGTTTTTCTGTTGTAGGTATTTTTATTTTGTTGAAATGACAAAGGCTGATAATACAAAGGCTAGGGCATAATGAATTACAACATCATCCGGAGAAGAAGGAGAAGGGATGTAGTCTGTCTTCCTTTAATCATTTGCTTATCTATCTGCCTTTGATTGTTTTTGTTCAGTTTTTGTTATGTTTATTTCTGCTTTGTTAGTTGTTGCTGTTTTGTTTAAGTTTTTACAAGTTAGGACTTAGAATGAGAAGAAGAAAAGTTGCTCCCAGTTTTAATTTTGTAAGTCATGATCTCTTATGCTAGAAGTAATTGAAAGCATATGTTGTTTCAGCCTCCTTGCTCTTAAATTAAGTATTGAATGAATTGTTCGTGCCTAAACCTGTTGTTAAAGCAATTAGATTGCTGGAGCATAATTAGAAATTGCATGTTAATTAAGCTGTGCTCTGCTTGTACCTTGAATTCTTTTGCTTAGTCAAATTTGTTCCTGTATTCAAAGCTGCTGGATGATTGCTGATGATTTAGCATTTGAGATTACTGAATCTTTTGCACAAGAAGTCCTAGTTTTACATAGATTCTTATAGAGCCATTCCTTTTAAACCTTAGAAGTCTAGGAATGCTCATTCCCAACCAAAGGATACAAAGTTTACTTTCCTGTCCAATTCTAGTATGTTTAGCTAGCTTGAAATAAGTTTGGGGGTCTTCCCTTTACTTTCTCTCATTGGGGACAATGAGCGATTTAAGTTTGAGGGGGGGGGGGGGGGCGTGTTGAAGTTGCTAGAGCATTTTTGAAGATTTTGCCTGTTTTTTTTTTTTTTTAGGATATACTCTTAGGGAGCGCTCCTCTTCTGCTCCTAAGATGCACTCCTCTCCCTTGCAAGCAAACCCAACCTGTTTTGCGGGTTAAATAAAAAAAAATATAAAAAAAAAAAAAAAATTAAAAAAAAAAGCTCAGAAAAAGGGTTTTGCTAAAGCAATCTCTGTGTAGCTTGTGCTCGTAGCTAGATGTTTTCACCAAAAAGTGTTAGCATTCTGGAACGAAGGTATAAGCTGCATGAAGAAGCTTTGAAAAAAAAAAAGAAAAAAAAAAAGAAAAAGGAAGCAAGGGATGAGTGTTAGCCTAATAGTCACAACTCTCCTAGAGCTTAGGTGAGCTTCATCATAAAATGTTGCCATTCTGAGAAGCAAGAGGGAAGTGACCTGAGGGCCAGTCTTAGAAAAGAAGTGGAATGAGTGTTATGCCTATGAGGTGATGAGTTTGAAAGCTAGGGTGAACGACATCATAAAATGTTGTCATTCCAAGAAATAGGGCTATGACTTCAAGGATCTCCAAGAGAGTAGTAAAAAAAAAAAAAAAAGAAAGAAAAAAAAAAGAAAAAAAAAGAAAAAAAAAGAAAAGAAAAGAAAAGTGCAAGTTTTGTGATAGCTTAAAAGATTAGTCTTAGAGAGGAAGCACTCTTGTGTAAGTTTGGTTTGGGATTGCATAATGAGCTTGAGGATTAGAACTTCTAAGTGATAAAAGCTTTGGAGCTAAAAGATGTCTAGTTAATTCTTAGGCATGTGCAAAAGAACATAATTTGAAATCTTGAAGCAGGACAGTGTGTATTGAGTTGATGGAGCAAGTTTGATGCTAGAGCATCACTACAATGGTGGGAATGCATATAAGAATTCAGTGGTCAAGTAGACGTAGCTTTTGACATGTGCAGGTGAAGGAAGCATCACTCGAGGACGAGTAATGATTCAAGTTTGGGGGTTTGATAACTCTTAATTTAAGAGTTATATGCCTGTATTTTTTGGACTAAATTTCCATATTTTATCTCATTGTATCTTGGAAATTCCCTAGCTTGGAGTCATTTTGCTCTAGGACTGATTTTGATATAGTAATATTTTTATTAGAGCAAATTTATCTTAATTAAAGTCTTTTATGTGATTAATTTAGGATGGATTAATGAGGACTCAAGAAGCCAAGAACAGCAGTTTTACAACTAATTGCTGGAGCAAATTTCGCGATTCAGGCTTATACGAAATTCGCACGTGGGAGCTGTTATTCATTAATTGAGCTGGAATCTGTCAGTCCAGTCACTCGTTTTCAACCAACCAGAGCCCGCCACGTCGCAAGGACAAGTCTAATCAGCCCCCATTTTCATAAAGGGTGACTATTATAATGGGGCAGCCGTTTTTGTTGAAGAGAGGAGGAGGAGAGAGGTGAAGTTCCCGAAATAACAGAAGGGACGAAGGAGCTGTCGAGAGAAGCTTCGACTAGGGAGCCACCGCCGGAGTTTTGTCAAAAACGAAAGGTTTCCAGTCGGAGCAGACGCCGATGCTGGGGCAAGAAACTTGGGGCAGCATTTCGACTTCTCCTGCTATATTTTCTTCTGTCATTTAGTCATTTTCTGTATTTAGTTTCATTATGTCTACATTTCTACTGTTTTTCCGTTTTTCCTGTAGCATGAACTAATCACCATAAGGTGAGGATTAGAGGATGAGTGTTTTTGGCTAATGTTATAGTTGAGTAGACTTCTTCTCCTTCGATTTGGTTTTTAAGGGGTTTTATTCTTAGTTTGTTTCCGCTTGGCCAGCCGTTATGAACATCGTCCCTCTGATTTCTGGGAAGAATAGGAGGGGCTGAAAACTTGAAAACCACGTTAGCCTCTTGTTTAGGTTAGTAGCTAACTAAGTGGGTAGGTTAGGGATAGCCACTCGCCTAACGCACATAAAGTACAGTGGGTATATTGTGCTGAAGTAATTTAATTGCGACAGCATATATTCGGTGATTCGGGAGAATACCGTATAGCCTGTAGTGAATCGAATGGAATGAATGTGTACTCAGTTCGTAACTTAGCCAATGCATGACTTACCTCTAATCCGAGCCTTCCCTTTAATTAAAGCACAAGTTAATCGTTCTCTGTTTTCTGAATCCTTACTCTGTTTTTGCATGCTTTAGCATTACTTTTGTTCCAGCATTTATGATTTCTTTTATTGCATCTCTATCGATAATTTTGAATGTTTACCAACTGAGTTACTGAGAATTAATTTGGGTTCAGTAGAAAGATCAATAGTCTCCGTGGATACGATAATTTTACTTGCCACTTGCTATAAAAAGGATGTGTACACTTGCACATTGACACTCTAATTTGCACAATTGTTCACATTGCTCTAGCAAATGCATCATCAGGCCAAATTAGTTAATTAAGTTAGAGCCAATTAGGCATTTTTTGTTAATTGGCTTAATTAGAGGGAATCTCCTGTGAGATTCCGCGGAGTTAGTTGAGCGTTAAAATCCTAATTAGCTAATCTGACAAAAAAAATCTATGATCAATGCTATAATTGAATCCCGACATGCCCGACTTAGTGTTAGGTACATCTGATTACTCCCCTTTTAATTTCTTTCTTTTATGCATTTAATTTTCTATTTATTTTTTCTTTCTTACAATTTAGTATTTTTATTATACACCTACCCCTGGTTTCGTTCGATAACCCAGCTTTTCGGAAGTAATAATCACGATTTCCTATGATCGACCCGACCATTATTGCTACAAATTAGTGGTTGGTTAAAAATTTATTTTGACATGTATGACAAGCAACTTCAAAATTGGCACCGTTGCCGGGGAATTGATGAATTATTACTTCTTGATTGCTTGTGTTCCTAACTCGTCTACTTTGCTTTGTTTTATAGAACTCGTTCTTCATAGCCTTTTCGATTGCTTAATTTATAGAATTTGTGAAGGAGGGATGCTTTAGTGCAAAAGAAAAAGAAAAGGAATAGTGAGTTGAACGCATAAATCTATCTCAACCTCGGCGGTATACCCAGTTGACAGCTCCTAACCTAAATTGGCAGCCACTTTGCATCTTCTACCCTCCCTCTGAAGGTAATTTTGAACAAAAATCTGGATTAATTAATTTACTCCCTGTTTTCCATGGTTGTGCAGGAGACGATCCTCATAAACATCTCAAGGACTTCGACATGGTCTATGTTGGAATGAAGCCTAGCTACGTCATAGAGGAACATATCAGCCTGAGAGCGTTTCCCTTCACCTTGAAGGATTAGGCTCAAGATTGACTTCACTACCTCCCTTCAGGCTCCATCACCACTTGGAACGAGATGAAAGGTATTCCTGGAGAAATACTTCCCAGCGTCTAAGGGGATAAAAATCAGGAAGGAGATTTATGGGATTTCGCAGGTGGACGAGGAGAACTTATGTGAGTACTGGGGACAATATGAGCGTTTGTGTGCAAGCTACCCCCACCACCAGTTCTCAGGTCATCAGCTCGTCTAGTATTTCTACAAGGGCTTACTCTTAACTAACCAGAGTTTGATAGATGTAGCCAGTGGTGGGTCGTTACTTAACAAGACCGTTGTAGAGGTAAGGAGGATAATCTCTAACATGGCTGAGAGCATGCATCAGTTCGGGTGCACCTTGCATGTGGAGAAGGAGGTAAGTGAGCTAAAATTTCATATGACTAATATTACCTTTTTCTTACTGAAGTTCATTGAAGGCCAGGCTCACGTAGAAAGTACGGTGGACTCCATGCCCAAAAAAGAGGCTGAAATGAGGACTGAAATGAGGAGGCTTACAGACAAGTTCGAGCAGCTTATCAAGAGGCAAAAGGACCAGAAGCTGGAGAGTGCTAAAATTGTCTAATTGAAAGCCTCACCTGAAGAAAGCACCACTCCACTACCAAAAGTGCTTCTACAACCTTTGGGACCTCAAGAGGGCGTTTCTTCAGAATCACGTGCTCAATACCAACTTCAAGGTTAATTTTTTATCCTCCATTGAATTTTAATGGCTATGAACCTAAGGCTCATTTTCCAAGCATATTAGAGAAATCAGGAAGGAGGATTCAAGAGAAGGGAAAATATCCATTGGAAGCCTTTAGAAGAGTCGAAATAAACATGTCATTGTTGGAAGCTATTAAGCAAATACCCCCGTACGCCAAGTCTCTCAAAGATGTGTGCACTCACAAGAGGAATACAATGGACCAAGAGAGGATCTAAGTAAATATAAATGTTTCAGATGTTATACAAGGAAACGTACCAGTGCAATGTAAGGATCTAGGTACGATTGTCTTACCCTGTACAATTGGAAGTAATAGGATTGAGCATGGTGTATTAGACTTAGGAGCATCCATAAACGTCATGCCCTATTCTATCTATCAGGAACTAGGGTTAAGTGATCTGCAGGATATTGATATTGTCATTCAGTTAGTCAATAGGTCTTATGGGCACCCCTAGGCATAGTTGAACATATTCTAGAAAAGGTTAATGATTTGATTTTTCTGGCTGGTTTTTTGCTTGTAGTGGATGAGAGTTCTTCAAATCTCGCGCAAACGCCTATTCTGCTAGGAAGACCTTTTATAATAATAGCTAGGACTAGGATAAATGCAGAAAATGGTACTTTAACTGTTGAGTTCAGTAATGAATTAGTTGTGTTTAATATTCCTGAGGCAGTTAAGTGTCCTAGTGAAGTACATTCTCTGTGTAAGGTTGATATTTTTGATGCATTAGTGCAGAAAACACCATTGAATGATGATCTGATGCTGATCTTGAGCAGGATTCGATTGATGGCAATGAGGAAAATGAGTTAGGGGAGTATCCTATATCACCTATTTTAGGGTCTATTTATTTGAATTGTTGAGACTTCTACTGATTGGGATAATGAGACTGACAAATTACTTCTCTCTGTTTTGAAGGCAGCTCAGTTCGAGTTGAAGGCTCTTCCTAATCACCTTAAGTATGCATACTTAAGTGATAGGAAAACCTTGCCAGTCATCATCTCCAAGCATCTTACACCAGAATAGGAGGGAAGGCTGGTTAGCGTGCTGAATGAGCACAAGGGGGCTTTGGGATGGACATTAGCTGATATCATCGGAGCAAGCCCTGCGTTGTGCATGCATGATAAAGGACTTGTCGAAGGTCCTATCAAGATTAAATTTATAAAAATCGGACCTCTAAATATTTTGCAATAATAGTGCCCAAGGTCATCCACAAGGATTGGAGTTCTTAGATTAATTAAGTACCATAGTTAATTATGCCCAATTTTATTTAGAGAAACATAACTTTAGAGTCATCAAAAAGACAAATAAAACCTAAACTACTATTTACAAGGTTGGAGTCCAATTTTTGAGAAACATAATGTTTAGTAAATTAAGCACATCTTTGCAGATAAAGAATTGATTTCATGCAATTAATCTTAAGCAAAGAATTACTAAGTGATCAATATCCTCTCTCGAGCTCAATTGAACTCATGCCTAGCAATAATCAACCTCTCGGTTTATTTCTATTACTAAACATGGAATTAGGTGATTCTCTTAAAGCTTATAGAATTAATTTACTCACTCTTGTGCAATAAACTAAGTCTAGTCATGCATCTATTGTTCTATAGATAAATTTACTCTATTGAGCTAAATCTAGCCTAACATGCAAAACCATGGCCAAAGGTTTAAGCACTAAAAATCGAGATGCATAAAAGATGTAATTATAATCATTCAATTACAAAATCAACAAAAGTCTAAAACATACAACCATTCTTGTCTAAATAAAGAGATAAACAACATTATAGTCCATAACAAAACTCTTAAAAACCAAAAGAAAAGTGAAGGGAAAAGAGAATAAACTAAGGTCTCGTGCCAACATTCATTCCTGACGTGAAGTCCATGATCTCAAGCATTGAGTCTCCTCCTTAGCTCTCCAAAGGTCTCCTCTAAGCACTTAGACAATGTATGAATCGATTTTAGGTTTGGTCTCTAAAAAACGGCTCCCTTTTGCTCTAATGAATAAGTTCCCTTTTATAGAGTTGAGACAGCGTTGTAAAGCTAGGGGAAACGTTGCAAACACTGCCCCTTCAAATTTTGTAAAAAGGGAAAAAATATATTTGAGTAGCGTTGCAATGTTATGACTACAGATTTTCAAGGTTGAAAAGCTTCTTAAATGGCGTTGCAACGCTATGCCCTCGAGTCCAAATGCCTTGTCTTTCTTCTTCAACACTTGAATCTTCAAATATAGCCTTAAGTCGCTCAAATTTGTCCAATTATCTCATAATTATCAAGTTTTTCTCCAAATGCTCGGTTTTTGAGAAATAAACATAAAAATACATGAAAGCACACAAAATTATAGCAAAACTAGCCTAAAACTGAGCCTAGAAATTGAACTCTTTTGCATGCTATCAATGCACAGAATCCTGTTAGAGGAAGAAGCCAAACCATCCAGAGAGCCTTAAAGACGCCTAAATCTCTCTATGCAAGAGGTAGTGATGAAAAAGATTCATAAGCTTTGGAATGTAGGTATCATCTATGTCATATATGATAGTAAATGGGTTAGTCCTATTCATGTAGTTCCTAAGAAAACAGGCATGACTGTAGTTAGGAATAAGAATGGTGAGTTAGTACCCATGAGAGTTCATAATGAATGGAAAATGTGCATTGACTATAGAAAGCTTAATTTTGTCACTAGGAAAGATCACTTCCTCATCTCGTTTATTGATCAAATGGTTGAGTCTCTTGCAGGGAAACCTTTCTTTTGATTTTTGGATGGATTTTCAGGATTCTATCAGATTTCTATATCGCAGGTAGATCAGAAGAAGACCACATTCACCTATCCATACGGTACGTTTACTTTTCGTAGGATGCCTTTCAGACTGTGTAATGCCCTAGCTCTTAGGTACCTTTTAATGAAGAATGAGTCAAAGAACTGCTTACTCAGGTGGATTTTACTTCTCCAGGAGTTCAACATCAAAATAAAGAACCGCAGGGGATCGAAAAACTTGGTTGCAGACCATCTGAGCCGTTTAAAAAGGGAAGAAGACCAGGTACCCTTAAATGATGAATTTTTTGATGAGCACTTATTCCAGATTCAAGGTATGATTCCTTGGTATGCAGACATATTCAATTATCTTGTTACGGGGAAGTTTCCTTATAATTCAAGAAGGTTCAGGAAAGGTAAGATTAAGGCTGAGTCTAGGAAGTATGTTTGCGATGAGCCATATTTGTGAAAATTCTGCTCTGACCAGGTTGTTAGACGTTATGTGCCTGACTGTGAAATTTCGTTTGTTCTAGCTTTTTGCCATGGATTTGCATGTGGAGGGAACTTTGGGCCTAGGTGGACTGCTAGAAAAGTACTTGAGTCGGGATTATATTGGGAAACTCTGTTTGAATATGCTAATTTATTTTTTCAAAATTGTGAAAGGTGTCAGAGGGTAGGAAACTTATCACGTAAGCATGAAATGCCTCAAAGGCCTATTATGAATTGTGAATTTTTTGATGTGTGGGGTATGGATTTTATTGGTCCTTTACCTTCGTCTTATGGGTACAATTATATTTTACTGGTCGTGGATTACGTTTCTAAGTGGGTGGAAGTGAAAGCCACTAGAACTAATGATTCTAAAATTGTTGTAGCTTTCTTGAAAGGTATTTTCAACAGGTTTGGAGTCCCACTGGCCGTAATCAGTGACCAGGGCACCTATTTTTGCAACAAGTCAGTAGAAGCACTTATGAAGAAGTATGGAGTAAACCACAGAGTTGCAACCGCCTATCATCCTGAGACAACGAGCAAGCTGAGATTTCCAATCGCGAGGTAAAATCTATCCTTGAGAAAATAGTAAATCCTAGTAGGAATGATTGGAGCCTCTGGTTGGATGACCCTTTATGGGCTTATTGTATTGCCTAAAAAACCCTCATAGGGATGTCTCCCTATCGGCTTATTTTTGGTAAGGCGTGTCATTTGCCTGTGGAGATTGAGCATAAAGCATATTGGGCAATTAGGAAATGCAATATGGATTTTGGTGAGGTGGGCAATTCAAGGCTACTTCAGTTGCAGGAGCTTAAGGAATTGAGATTGGAGGCCTATGAAAGTGCCAGGATCTACAAGAAGAGAACCAAGTTGTTTCATGATAGTATGATTTTCAGGAAATAGTTTGAAGTCGGCCAAAAGGTCATCCTATATAATTCTCGGTTGAAATTTGTGCTAGGTAAGTTTAAGTCCAAATGGCTTGGTCCCTTTGAAATTACTAATGTTTTTCCTTATGGCGTAGTCATATCCACCTTTTAAAGTGAATGGACACAAGCTGAAAATCTGCAAAGAAGGGGATGTTGTCACTTCTAGCCACCTCGAAGTTCAATTTGAGGATCCTTCATACGACGACAAGTGACCATGCCACAAGGCCCATCGAGCAATCGATGTTAAAATTTTGCGCTTCCTGGAGGCAGCCAAGTGTTTAAAAAATTTTACTTGCTTTCTTGTGTTTTCTTTAGTTTGTTTGCTTCTTGCATCGTTTGTTGCTTTTCTTAGTTGTTGGTTGATTTTTTTAGATGGATACGTGTCCCTGCGACGGATGTGCGAAAGCTAGTGCCTGTTGGTTTCAAAGTGATGCAAGTTTGGCCACGTGGTATTTTTTTCGGGCACTCAATAACCTATTACTTGCTTGATGGTTTGGAAGCCTGGTAGCTAGCTCTAGGGCCATTGAAGATGGATTGAGAGCTTTATAAACTCTCCCTGATCCTGTTAAGACTACTTTAGGGAAGCTAAGCACACACACACGTGAGAAAGAATAGAAAGAGTTTTTAAAAAAAGTATGTCTCAACACATGGATAGCTTTTGCTTGTTTCTCTTTTGTGATTAATGTGCTATTCCTAGATATTGAAATTAGAGTCTCGTGCATGCAATCATTGACTCTTATCTTTATTGCCTAGTGTGAGTTTCTTGCTCAAGGACTAGCAAGAATTAGGTTGGGGGTAATTTGATGAGACCTAGTTCGTACATGTCCATTCATACCTAATTTATGTTTTTTCCTCTCCTTTTAATGAAATTAATTGAATATTTTGTTGGGAACAAGGCTTATTTTTGGAAAGTACGCGGAATCAAGGAGAAAATGAGTTAAACTGAAGGTCAATCAAACACTCAAGCGAAAAGATATGAAGGATTGAAGATTATACCCTTGAGGAGCGTCGAGACGCAAGACAGAGGCCTTACTCGACGCTACAAGGCAATAACCTCGAATACAAGACAACGTCTAGACGCTACCCAGTGGCGTCGAGACGCTGTGTGCGCAAATGCAGGACAGTGCCTCGAATCTGTAATAGTAAGCACCCTAAGACGCTGCGGCGAGCCTCCCTCAGCGCTGGTCTAATTAAGGGTAGCATCTCGATGCTACTTCAATTTCTATAAAAGCTTTTTTTCTATTTTAGGGAAAGGCTCCAACATTTTCCAGCCCCCATTCTCGATTTCAGTACCCAATTTACTACTTTTAGACTTTTTAGTCCATTTTAGATAAATTTTGGCTTGTAATATGAGCTTGGTATCCGTTTTGACGACTCCCAGCTAGTGGAAAATGCTAATTCGAGGTATTGTTGTGATTTAATTGATGGCATTGTGAGATTTGTGGAGTAATTTAGAGTTAATTAAAACTTTTAATGGCTTTCAATTCTCGTGTTTATTCTTAAAATGATTGTTGTGTGGTTGATATGACAAATCGATTAGGTTAGGATCGTTCATTGCTATGCATGACTAGTCGTTCGTGTCCTTGGTCTCGTGTTTAATTTGAGTAATAATAGGCTGATAGCCACGTCAAATTAGATTGAGTAGAATTGCTTGTCTGCGAGTACATGGTAGGCCTTAGAATTGTTAGCGCTTACTAATTAATTTAGGTCGGCCAGTCTAAGTTAATTGGTTTGTCTCGACTTGTCCCTTGGTTCCATTTCATTTAATTAATTGTTTTAGTATTAATCAGGCCAAATTAGTTAATTAAGTTAGAGCCAATTAGGCATTTTTTGTTAATTGGCTTAATTAGAGGGAAGCTCCTGCGGGGATCTGAGTAGTTAGTTGAGCGTTAAAAGCCTAATTAGCTAATCTGACAAAAAAAAATTGTGATCAAAGCTATAATTGAATCCCAACATGCCCGAATTAGTGTTAGGTACATCTGATTACTCCCCTTTTAATTTATTTCTTTTATGCATTTAATTTCCCATTTATTTTTTCTTTCTTACAATTTAGTATTTTTATTATACATCTCCCCCATGGTTCTATTCGATAACCCAACTTTTTGAAAGTAATAATCACGATTCCATGTGATCAATCTAGCCACTATTGCTACAAATTAGTAGTTAGTTATAAATTTATTTTGATGTGTCAGACCAGCACGCTTCAAAAGACCAAATAATGTCATGAATATTTCATCACTTTAGTTGATGATCGTTCAAGGTACAAGTATCTTTACTTAATACAACATAAGTCGATTTTTTTTGAAATGTTCAAGAAAATTAAGGCTAAAGTTGAAAATCAACTAGGTAAGTCTATCAAGACACTATGATCAAATCATAATAGAAAGTATAGGAACCTTACATACTAAGACTAGTTGATAGAAAAAGGGTTTTTATCCCAACTATTTTAAATACTAAGTACATTTATATAAAATTGTACTGCAAAAGGTGAACCAAAACATTGTTGGACATGTTCACACCAATAGTGAGTTACACGCTATTACAAGACTCTAGTTAGGATATGCAATAGAGATTGCATGGTGAACATTATTCCCTCTAAAAGTGTCTACGAGACAATTTTGAGATTATAAAAGAGTAGTAAAACTAGTTTACAACACTTTATCATTTGGGAATGTTAAGCTTACATGTTGAAACAAGCCCAAAAAGGTTGTATATGTTCAAAGATATGTCTAAGTATAGGTCATCCCTAAGGAGTAAAAAATTGTCTTTTATCTAGTCCTAAAAAGAATAAAGTATTTGTAATAATATTATTTTTCTATAAGGAATGTCAAATAAAAGACTACAAACCTTTAATAAGGTGAGATGATATTAATATATTCGTCCCAAGTGAAGCCATCAAATAGTTAACAAAAGTTGTTAAGAATTTAATTACATTTGAAAGTCAAATGGATCCTAGTCATGAATTGGATAAGCCTCATCGTAGTGGGAGAGTTATGAGATGACTCAACCTTTACAAGGACTTAATTGAAGCTCAAGTTATCATGTTAGATGACAAAGTTGAAGGCTTATTGCCTTCAAAGTGAGACCAATGGCAAAGGGTTAAACCTAATAGAAGAAAGTAGACTGTGAGTAAACTTTCTCACTTGTTTCCATACTAGAGTCTGTAAGCATTATCTAATTCATTGTTGTTGCATATGGGATATGAAAAATGAATGTTTAGAATTCTTTTATGAAAAGAATTATAGATAATGCATCTACAGAAATCAATCAGAGAGGTTTATTGATCGGTGTAAAGCACGTGATCAAAGTAATAATAAAACGGTACAAGAGTATTGAGTATTGTGTCCCAAAGGAAGCGAGATTGAAGTTCTTTTTAGCTAATTAACTACCGAGTATATTTGAAATTGAAATTATTTAGGGAAAATGCCTCACGAAAGATGCTTGAAAAAATAAACTGAACTAAAAATAATTAAAAGATAAGGAGATACCAATTTAGGGAAATTTAGGGGAATTGAGCACTCTAGGTTGCTTTTATGTGAATTTTAACCCGCCATTTAGTTACGCCTTGCCAAATTCATAGACCTAGAGATAAACCCAAAATCTCCTGTTAGTCTCATTCGAACACGCTTAACTAATCACTTACCTAAGTGTCCTTAGCGTTAATTGATTAGTTAATTAAGAATTAGCCCGCTCATATTAAGCCTCACCTTCTATTTTTGTTCCTATGTCACATCGGCAATCAAAAAGCGTTAATTGTACTAAGTCTACCATAAACATCCTCTGTCAAGCTCAATTTAGGACTAATTTAGCATATCAATGGCCAGTTAATATGAATCATTAAGCATAATCCAACTAAATGAAATATAACAAGTAAATTAAATGGCTAAAGTCTCAATTACAACATAAATGTAAGCCTAATAGTGCTCTAATCCCCTAAATACAAAATTAGCCCAACATAGTCTTAAAACATAGTAAAACCTTCTGTATTACAACAAGTAAATGATACAAGACCCGTTGACGCTGAAATCCCAACTTTCGCCTTGAAATCCACACTCTCAAGCCTTAAACTTTGCTCCCAAACACCCCCAATCAGTATCTATAGGTCCCAAGTGTTGGAATTTATGCCCTAAAGCCTTGTAATTAATGATTTATTTAATAATTAACAATAATTTGGATTATTTTATTTGTAATATAATATTATTCATTATATGAAAAATTCAAGGTTATTAGTGTAATCTTGAACATTATATGGTTGACATACGGGAGGATCATGTTCAAGAAATAACCTAAAGGGTCATAGTATATGGATAAGGTTGGGTGCTTTATCCTAGTAACACTATTGATACGACCCACTTTATAATAGTTACAAATGATTTGATCCAAATTGTTTGGGATATCTTATACAATGAGTTTGTGTAAGACTGAACCACGAAATATTTAATCTCTCTTTATAAATCCGTTAATTGAGAAGATTAATATTTCATCAGGATGATCATATGCAACCAGATCTTAATCCTGAGTGAGTTATGAACTCCTATCTATGAGGGTTTGTCCTTTGATTTGCATGTGTGAGAGTGGCTTTTGTAGCCGATTCAACATGCTTACTATTTCGGAGACTTGACCAAATAGGGAGCTGAGAACATAATCTCACAAGATGAAATACACTCATTCTCTTATAGGGTAAGTAGATGAGTTGTTCCTTTAAGTGTTGATTTCAGGACTTGAACAACGGGGCCCCACCCTCTCACTGGCCCGAGAGGAACTTAATTTATAGTTAGATCATAAACAAATTGTTCATAAGAGCATCAGTGGTACTTAAGGTGTAAGATGTAATTACAGAGGTAAAACGGACTTTTGACCCAACTGTAATTACGAATAACTCGTGAAGGATCGACTTGCATGTAGTGATTATATCCATGGACACAACTTGTCCTACAGTGCATAAGAGTGCAACTCTAGGTCTATAGTTGAGTGACCATAGAGTTAATGAATGAAAATTAATTCATTAAAGAGTTTAATTAATTTATTTTGTATCATTGGAGCTTATAATCTGTAGGTTCATAAGGTCTTCTTGCTAGCTCATATAAACAAATAGAGATCAATTTTGTTGAGAGAAATTTTGAAATGTTCGAATTAAAATTTAATATATTTGATATATTAAATGAGGAAAAACATATTTATTGTATATGATGCATTAAATATTAAAGAAATTATTATTGTATTAAGATACATTAAAGAAAAGATATTTATTAAATTTGAATTAAATTCAAATAAGGAAATAGATGTCATAGGAGAATTTAGAAATGCTTGAATATGATTCAAATTGATTAGATAAATATATTTTAATGTACTAGATATTAAAATATATTATTTAATTATTTTCCCTAGGCTACTATAAAGAGGGCCCTAGGGGTGAGCCATTTGAGTGCATTCCAAATAAGAGAAAGAAACTCTAGAGAATTCTCTCCTCATTCTCTCATTCTATTTTTCAGAATGTTCCCACAAACCTCTTTGGTTCTTTGTTCGAGTCATAGCAAGGAAGATTTTGTAGAAGTCTTGGAATTCAACCTCATTGAAGTTTGAGCACAAGGAGAAAAATACCCTTTAGAATATTCTCCATATTATTTTCAAGGTATGTTTTGCTTAACCTTAATTTTTATTATTTAATTCTAAATAAAATCAAAGACGATTCCAACACTTCTGCTGTGGGTTTAATTAAATTATTCCCTTCACCAAGAAGGTAGGAATAAAAAATGGGGGTCTAAAACCCTAAATGGCCTCATTTCATTTGGAAACAAAAGGATGAACATAAAGGCTGCAATTGCGACAGCGTTGCAACGCTGTCCAAAACGGCAGAATTTCTTCAATTGCACAGCTACAACATTGCAACGCTATTAGTAGCATTGCAATGCCACAGGGCAACATTGCAACTCTAGCTCTTGAATTTACCTACCAATTTGTGGCGTTGCAACACTCTTTCAAGCATTGCAACTCTTTTTGTCCTTAGCTCCTCCAAACACTCTAATTAAGCTCCATATTCACCATTTTGCTCCAAAATTCATAATTTCGCTCTCATTTCCTCGGATTCCTGAAATCAACAATAAATCAACATAAAAGCTCATGAATGTAGCATAAAACTAGCTAAATTAAGGCATAAATATAGCACTAATTTAGTGCTATCAAATACCCCCACACTTAAGCTTTTGCTAGTCTCGAGCAAAAAAAAATCAAACTCCCATTAAAAAGATAAATGCTTCAGAAAATTTCATGCAAAACATGACTCCATTCTCAAATTACTCAAAAGTGGAATTAGAGAACAAGAACAATGGAATGAGATCATGCGTAAATCACGAGAAAATTTAAAAGAAACTCTGAATTCTTTGCGTGTGTGTGTGCATGGCCTAATAATGATTCATTTACTAATTCAGAGAAACTTTATGCATTCCTCCATTCATCTTCCCCCTACACTGGCTCAAAATACTCAATTCAGCTCCCTCACAGTCAAGAAAGTAAGAAAAAACTAGGTGTCGAACTCACTACGGGGTAATACTCCTCCACACTTGCTTTGTACCACAATTAGGGGCACTAGCTTTCACACTACTATCGCAGGGACCCTTATCCAGAGCACTCCCTCAATGGACGGCCTAACTGACCACGATATAGGTAGCTCTTTTTACCCCCAAACACTTAAAACTCATGCAAGAACCTTTTCTTCCTTCACCATCATTACATTTTTTTATGAGCTTAATTTTTTTTCTTTTTCGCAGGCAATTTAACACTTTTTCTTACTCCTAAGCTTAATTTTACAAACTATGTTGAAAGTTCACTTACAAACCAAGCCTTAAGCCTATTAGAGTGACAACAAACTTCTAGAAAACATAAAACTCCTCTACATGTTCAACTTATCAAAACTAGGCTATGTGCTCGACATATGCAAAAAAAATTCAAAATTTTAAGTTTACTCAGATTTTAGCATGCTTCAGATTCCACAATATATATGCAAAAATAATTTACTAAAGAGCACAAATCAGAGAATCTCATAATCACTTCAGCATACAACCTCTTAAAACCATTCTACAGTACACAATCTCAATCAACAAAAAATTTCAATTAAGCCCCAAAATCTCAAAATTTTAACATCTCCATCTCAACAACAACCTAGTCCATTCCCCCCACACTTAAATCAAACATTGTCCTCAATGTTTAAATAAGCCATTATCATGGAAAAAGGACAATTAAAAGATAAAAAGGTAACGGTACCTCCCTGAATTGAAGAGACCTCCTCTAATGAGCATGACCGATTACCAACACTAAGGGAGCTACAAAACAGACAAGGGCTATTTATCCAACTAAAAATAGAAACACAAACAAAACGACAACTAACAACTGAAATAACCCATGGGTTGCCTCCCAAGAAGCACTTGTTTGACGTCATTAGCTCGACGTTTCCTACGTGCTTCTTTCAAGGTGGCTCAAATATAAAGAAATTAACATCCTCCCTCTTACATGCATTCTGAAGGTTAGATGCACAGTATCCCATAGAATTAGAAAAAGAATTGGTCAAACATGGTGAGAAAGAATCATGATTAACAAGAGAAGGGACAAAAAAATTCTGAGGACCTAAAGCAATCATCTCCTCATGATTCTCGTCCAAGATAAAACTCGAACGAGGAGGCATAAAATATTCATGCTCAACACTCATCTCAGGCAAACAATTCTCAAACAAATTCTGAAATTCATCTTAGAGTCAATTTATTATTAAGCATGGCACTATGACAGGTAAAGAAATCACAATTCTCAAAGAAGTCACCTAGCACATGCTCCATATTCAATAGTCTCTGAAAACCCTCACTCAATCTATTTGCATAAAATATGGATTCACTAATAGCACACTCAGTACGCATGCAGTCAGGGCGATTAGGCAAACAAACACTAACATCTGTATTAAAAAACAAACAATTTTTCTTCTACCAAAGCAACATAGTCATTCATCTCAACATCAGAACCAACATTATTCTCATTCTCAAAATCATGAGATATGACAGAATTCACAACAAAAATAGGAGATATATTAGTAGAAAAAACCTGGGCATCTAACATACCTAAATCCTGAGGCCTATTTCTAACAATATGCCCCGAAAGTCTAACTTCCACTAAATCGACCCTAAATTTCTTATCCTCAATACCAAAAGAATGGATAGGGTAAAAAATATAGAAAATTACCTAAAAAATAAACTTGTTAACCTTAACAAGCACACCCTCCACTATACCTTTTGGTTTGACAACCGAACGGTCTACAAGCTGGAGGGTAATATCAGCAGATTGGATTTCTTGTAAACCAAGTTTCCTAAACACAGAATAAGACATAAGATTAATACTTGCACCCAAGTCACATAATGCCCTATCTATCATTAAACTACTAATTTGACAAGGAATAGTAATAGTCCCTGGGTCCTTTTGTTTCGGGAGCCTTTTCTACTTCACAATGGATGTGCTCTTTTCAGACAGGCTGAGCACAACATTCACCTAAAATCTCCTCTTCTTCTAAAGCATCTCCTTCATGAACCTCCAATAATTAGGCATGTTGGCAAGCGCTTCTGCAAACGGAATGTTAATGTGCAGTTTTCCAAACATGTTCAAAAATTCAGAAAATTGCTCATCTAATTTAGAATCCTTATAGCATTCGAGAAAAGGTAGCTCCCTGTAATTAAATGCAGCACACTCTCCACACCTCCTAGGACTGATGTGTGCTCATCTATCCACCTATCGAGGTCTAGGTACGTCAACATCCCTCGCCAACTCCTTGCACTCCTCAGCAACCAAGTCTAGGAAGGTCTTCCTTATCTTCTCATCTTCTTCTCTATTCTTCTTCTCACATCTTTTCTTTTCACATTCATTCTTCTTTTCTTTTCTAGAACCACAACAATCATTATTAGACTTAAACTGAAGAGATGGGTCAGAAAGCTTACCTTGTGTGGTTTTTTCTACCACAACCCATTGACTCTCTGTACTCATCAACCATCACACCTTTCTTCGACGCCCCTCATAACTGAGTCCCACTCCTCAGCGTTATGGATTTGCACTACTCCTGTGGGTTCACCTCAGTGTCATTGGAGAACTTACCCTTTTGGATGATGTTGATTGCACTGGTGATCTGCCCTATCTGAACTCCCGTATTCTTAATTGCAGTCTCATGGCCACTCACTATAGTGCCAAGGGATGCAATGTCTGTTCGCAACTGCTGAGCCACTTCTTTTTGTTCCTTCATGAACGTGTCCATCATTACCTCCAGGTCCAACTTCTTCTCTTGGTTTGATGTTCCTGCAAACCCAGGTAGTTGCAAAACATTTTTCTAATTAGCATAAGAGAAGTTTTCATGGTTACGCAAACCTGGATGGTAGTAATTTGGTAAATTCTAGTTCTGAAGGCCTTGATATCCATAGCCTCTTTTTGCACGTACTAGCACAGCTCAACAGACTGATCTTCAACTCCTTTCAAGTTCAATGCTGACAACAAAGCAATCGATTATGTGGCTCTTGCAGTGGAAAGTTTATTCAACGCATTAGTTAATGAAGCCATCTAAGCTTTTAATGCGCTTACCTCATCGATCTCGTATATGCCTACAACATTCCTCGAAGTGGAAGTAGATCGGTCGGATAGCCACTGATAGCTCGTTGCCGCCATTTCCTCCAAAAGAGCATGCACCTCATCCACCGTCTTCCCCAAGAAACTGCCTCCTGCACTCGTATCAAAAATGGTTTTAATACTCGAGGATAAACCGTTATAAAACAATTAAACCTGTAACCAGTTCAAATAGTCGTGCTGAGGGCACTTCCTCAACATCTCTTTGTAACGCTCCAAGCTTTCATACAGTTGTTCTCCATCGAGCAGGCGAAATGTACCAATCTCCATTCTCAGCTTCGTAGTTTTTGCTGGGGGGAAATTTTGATCAAGAAGGCTTGGGCTAACTCATCGCATGAAGATATGCTACCCAACTTCAGGGATTCGAGCCAATCCTTTGCTTTATCTTGTAATGAAAAGGGAAAAAGTCTTAGTCTAATGGCATATGGAGAAACCCATTTAACTTTACTATTTTGCAGATCTCAGGAAAAGATCTAAGATGCGAGTATGGGTCTTCTAAAGGATGCCCCTTGAACGAGTTGTCCTGTGCCATCTGAATCAACCCCGTCTTTAGCTCGAAAGTATTCGCCTAGATGGGCGCATACACAATCCTGAAATGGTCCATCGGGGATATGGGCTGTAGAAAATCATTAATTGCTTAGTGGATTTTTCTCATGTTTTATGTTGATGATATTTTACTCATTATGAATGATGTAAGATTTCTATCTAACATAAAAAGTTGACTAAGTAACCTATTCCAAATGAGTGATTTGGAATGGCTCGGTATATTTTATATGTTCAAAATGGAGATTTTAAGGACAAAATGTTAACTTTGTTTCAATCATCTTATATTGACAAAATTGTTGTCAAATTTTTGTTGATATTTATGTCTAAGGAAGAGTATCCTAAGAGACCTCAAATTTGGAGAGCATATGATAATTATCTACTCTAAGTGAGAGACAATTAATGCATAAATGAGACTTAACATTTAATATACATTTGGTTAGTATATAAGTAGATGAATAGATCCCTTAAGTGATGATTTTAGAACTTGAACAATGGGGCCCCACCCTCTCACTTTCCTAAGAAGGACTTAGTTTATGGTTGGATCAAAAAAAAAATTGTTCATTAGAGGATCAACGGTACTTAAGGTGCAAGATGTAATTACAAGGAAAAAAAAAACTTTTGACCCAACTGTAATTACGAACAACTCGTGAAGAATCAACTTGCATGTAGTGATTATATCCATGTACACAACTTGTCTTGCAGTGCATAAGAGTGCAACTCTAGGTCTATAGTGAAGTGACCCTAGAGTTAATAAATGAAAATTGATTAATTAAAAAGTTTAATTAATTAATTTTCTATCATTTGAGCTTATAATCTGTAGGTCCATAAAGTTCCCTTGCTAGCTCATAGTAACATTAAAGGATCAGTTTAGTTGAAAGAAAATTTTGAAATGTTCAAATTAATATTTAATTTGAATTGTTCAAATTAATATTTAATATATTAGATATATTAAATATAAAAAAGTAAAAAATATCAATTGTATTTGATACATTAAATATTAAAATGATTAATGTATATTAGAAACATTAAAGAAATACACACACACACACATATATATATATTTGAAATTTGAATGAGATGCAAATAAGTATAATATATATTTTAATATATTAGATATTAAAATATAATATTTTAATTATGGCAAAGATTTGCCTTAGGTTTCTATAAATAGGACCCTTGGATTGAGCTATGAGAACACATCTCCTCGATAGAGAATTAAAGAGTTCTTTCTAGACATTTTCCTCTCCAATCCCTTGTGGATTTTCTTTCAAGAGGCTCCCACAAGCCTTGGTCCCATGTTCAAGTCATAGTAAGGAAGACTTTGTGGAAGTCTTGGAACACAAGAAGAAAAAACTGCTAGAAAATATCTCCATAATCCCAAGGTATGTTTGCTTAACCTTAATTTTGTGTTTAATTCTAAATAAATCAAAGTCGATTCCAACGCTTCCATTGTCGATTTAATGTAATTATTCCCTTCATATTAAACAAATGAAACTAGTCAATCCCTAGCAACGGCGCCAAAATTTTTTTCCGTACAATTCACATTACCACAAGCATACGATTCAAGTAATATAGTGATTTGGAGTATAGGAGTATTGTCTCCATATGGATTAGTTTTAATTCATTTAATTATTGTGATTAATCTCACTTAGCTTTATTTAGAGAACAAAACCTTGTGGAGAAAATAAAACTAAACTAAGCAACATAAAATAAATGGGAGACATAAACATGAGGAATAGATCTAGGGAATTAATTATATTAACTAGACTAACGCTTAATTAAACAGATAATTAAGACCAATTTGACAATTAATTCATAAATCTAGAAGTTCGAAAGACATGGAATTTCCTGTCGATCTTCAATCAATCTCATGCAATAAGTAACTAACTGATAGTGCACGAAAGTGTGCTATTTCTTGGATTTAGATTAATGCTAGTTTATGGTTTTAAAATATGCTATTGATGTTTTTGTGTGTATTTTGTAGATTTTAAGCTAACAAAGAAAAACCGAGCAAAAATGAAGGCATTAGGATGAAAAAAAAAGTAATTTGACTTCAATTGGAGCTAGCAAGTAAAGAAGAAAAGAGAATTGAGGCAGAGAACTCAAGGCTAGAGCGTTGAGACGCCATATGTGCAACCTCACAAGTTAGAATTTTCGCACGCATAGCGTCGAGACGCTGTAAACACGCTCGCCGAGCTCTTTCCATCCGTAGCATTGAAACGTTGTGTGTAGTGTCTCAACGCTACCCCGATTTTCCTTCTTTACTGTGTGAACTAGGGTACAACGTCGAGATGCTATCCCAATTATTATAAAAAGATATTTCTGGCTACAAATTAAGGGGGCCATTTGGAGAGAATTCACCCTAATTTTGATTCACAACACGTATTTGGCACTTAGATAGCACTTTAGAAAGCCAGGAAGAAATTCGAAGCTCAAGATCGCGGATCATCATGACAGGGATGAGGATTGGCACGCATCTAAGAGTTTCTCTCTCGTTCTTTTATGATGTGTTGTTGTTTCTAAAAATTTTCTTAGAGTTTAAATGTTATTTGAATTTTGAATAGTTGAACTATTGTAGATTGCAAATGTTGGGGCTCGGTTTTATTTCTAGAATTATAATACTTTGCAACGTTATTCTTGCATCCAATCTGAGTGTGTGGCTAAAGTTTAAATGCTTTTGAATTTGAGTTTGAGCTTGGAAAAGTAGAACTTAAATCTTAGTGTGGATGCATGATTAATAATTCATTATTGCATGGGAATGAATAATTTATTATTAGAAGTTATAAAAGAATTACCTTGTTGGCATGCTTAATTGAAGAATTAGACTGGAAGGTTAAGAACTCAATTTGGCATGAATTTACTTGGGCTTGAAAAAGCCAACTAACTAACTAAGTAATTCTCTTGGCTTATAATTCTTGCATATATTTATTTCTCTTAATCAAACCAAGTGGTGCTTCATAACTTTGTAAATTGTTTCCAACCTTGTAAATAGTTATTTTTAGGTTTTAATTTGACTCTATCTCAAGTTTCGGTTCTCTAGATAAAATTGAGCAGTAGTAACAATGGTATTTAATTAAATTAAGAAATCTAGTCCCTATGATCGATCCTGGCCACTATTACTATAAATTTTAGAGGTTTAGGTTTATAAGTATATTTGATAGAGCCTTCGACAAGCTTTTCATCGAATTGGCACTGCTGTCAAGGACTGACGTATTTTAGTTTAATTAATATTGTGGTGAAAATGCATGATTTTAATTTAGAGTGTAAATAGTGTATTTTTGTATGTAAGTTATTTTCTTCTTGTTTTATAGTTCTTTTCGTCTTTTCTTGTATTTTCTTTTTCGACTTTCTTTTGTGTTTAATCTTCTCTTTCTTTGATTTTAGGCTCATCTAGTGTATGCCCAGAGCTAGAGCAAAAAATTTAGAGCCTTTTGATCTAGAGATCGAGCGTATCTACAGACAAAATCGTCAAATTCGAAGAGAAATTCAAAATCAACAAATGGCGGTAGAACAAGCTGAAGAACAAAAGGCTATCAAGGACTACTTTAAGCCTGTTTTCCCTGCTGAGAGCTCTAGAATTGTTCAGGCACCTATAGCTACCAACAACTTCAAGCTAAAAACCGATCTAATCCAAATGGCGAGGGATGGCGCCTTTCGAGGACACCCTACAAAGGAACCAAATTCCCATTTGAAAACTTTTCTTGCCCTCTGTGGAACTATCAAAATTAATGGTGTTTTTGAATGTGCCATTCACTTACGTTTGTTCCCTTTTACGTTGCAGGATAAAGCTCGAGATTGGTTGGAGAGTTTAGAGCCTCAAAGCATTACCACTCGGGAGGAACTTGCCCAAGCCTTTCTCACAAAATTCTTTCTACCAGCAAAGACTACCAGACTCAGGACTGAGATTGGAACATTTAGGTAGATTGAATGTAACGCCCCAAGCCCAGAATTGGGACAAGGATTTGGAATTCAAATTCGGCAGCTAACGGCCCCGGCATTCCCCTACATCCCCAGCGGCCTGACCACGCTACCTACTTGTCTTAAGTTGCTTTCGAGAGTGAAGACTGTCCCCACAAACCAACACGGGTCCTTTCAACATGCTTTGTCCTCACTCACATGCTTCCTAGGAAAATTCTTAGGAGGTCACCCAACATAGGATTGCTCCATGCCAAGCACGCTTAACTTTAGAGTTCCTATGATTGAGCCATCGAAAAGGAAGGTGCACATTGTTGGTATAGGTAATAGCTATCAATTCTTTTAAGCCTTTTCTTAACCATGCCTTGCTTAGCCTCAGGATCCCTCTCATTCGGATGTGGTCTCGGTTCATTCATGTACCCCTTCTGAACTCGGGCGTTACATGCCCACCAGCTTCCACCTTGATTCATCCTCGAACCACATCTTACTGGGAGAGGTTCCACTCTGATACCATCTGTAACGCCCTAGGCACAGGATTCAGACCAGGATTTAGAATCCAAATTCGGCACCTAACGACCCCGACATTCCCCTACATCCTCAGTGGCCTAACCACGCTACCTACTTGTCTTAAGCTGCTACCATCTTACTGGGAGAGGTTTTGCTCTGATACCATCTGTAACGCCCTAGGCCCGGGATTCGGACCAGGATTTAGAATCTGGATTTGGCACCTAACGGCCCCGACATTCCCCTACATCCCCAGAGGCCTGACCACGCTACCTACTTGTCTTAAGCTGCTTGTGAGAGTGAAGACTATCCCCACAAACCAACACGAGTCCTTTCAGCATGCTTTGTCCTCACTCATATGCTTCCTAGGAAAATTCCTAGGAGGTCACCCAACATAGGATTGCTCCATGCCAAACATGCTTAACTTTGGAGTTCCTATGATTGAGCCACCGAAAAGGAAGATGCACCTTGTTGGTATAGGTAGTAGCTATCAATTCTTTTAAGCCTTTTCTTAACCATGTCTTGCATAGCCTCAGGATCCCTCTCATTCGGATGTGGTCTCGGTTCATTCATGTACCCCTCCTGAACTCGGGCGTTACATGAAGTTTTCTGTAAAAAACGGGATTTACAGCAGACCAACGCAAGTTCCTTCTTGTTTGACGAGGTTTGTCACTTACCCATGCCTAATCGACTTTAGTTTTGGATTACCCATGCCTTAAACACCTTTGGTTTGTAATTTTAGCTTGTTTGGACTCCGAACGACCCCCATTCAAAGCACATTAGTCTAGTTCTTGTAGTTGAGTTGCCACTAGAGTCGTATGCAAAACACAACATGTTTCCTAAGTCATTGATAAGGGAGTACATCAATGGCCCTTCGTATGTGTTGGATTTAGAATTATTTTGGCTAAATGAGAACTTGTATCATGAGGAGTAACTTATTAAGATTTTAGCTAACAAACAACGATACTAAGGAATCAAGCGTTGACTTGGTAAAAGTGTTATAAAGAAACCAAAGGACTAAACAAGCAACTTGGGAAAGAGAAGACGAGATTAGAGCCAAGTACCCTAAGTTGTTCAAACAACAGACTTTCGAGGACGAAAGTTCTTAAGGTGGGGAGATTGTAACGCCCCGCGTTTTCAGGTACGACTAATTTTGTCATTTGGAGTTATTTTGGAAGTTGGAATTTAGTTAATTAAATTCTTTTTTTGATTATTGGACGAAGCTTATTTTAAAGTCACAAATTCATTTAATTTGGAAACTTAGTATATGTTGAATTTTAGATTTAAGTTTGAAAACCCAAAGATTTTCTCCTTAAATTCATCTAGATTTAGGAGATAATTTAGGTGAATTTATAGACTTTATTTGGGCTTTATGTTGGTCTATTAAAGAGTAAAAAGAAATTTTTTTTAAAAGAAAAGGAAAGTAAAAGAGAGAAAAGAGGAAAAATCTCTAACCTTCAACTTCATCTTCTTCCTCTCTCCCTCTCACGTTTTTTTTAGCAACCACCTACCCATCTTCTTCTTCTTCTTCTTTGACCAAGCCGACACCACCTTATCCTATTCTCTGGCGAGCTCAAATCTTCAAACCACGAATAGCACAAGCTTTGACAGCGATTTCTCCCTCTTTATCTCTCATGAACACCGACAATCTGCCAACAGCAAAACCCACGCGTTTTCTCTCCAATTTGACAAGGTTTGTCACATACCCATGCTAAATAAACTTTAGTTATGGATTACCCATACCCTAAACACCTTTGATTTGTAATTTTAGCTTGTTTGGACTTAAAACAACCCACATTCGAAGTAGTTTTCTGCAAAAAAAAATAGGATTTACAGCAGATCAACACGAGTTCCTTCTTGTTTGACGAGGTTTTTCACTTACCCATGCCTAATTGACTTTAGTTTTGGATTACTCATGCCTTAAACACCTTTGGTTTGTAATTTTAGCTTGTTTGGACTCCGAACGGCCCCCATTCAAAGCCGTTTACTGCCAAAAAACGGGATTTACAGCAGACTCAGGCGAATTCCTTCTTGTTTGACAAGGTTTGACACATACCATTGCCTAATTGACTTTAGATTTGGATTACCCATCTCCTAAATGACATTGATTTGTAGTTTAGACCCCGTTGCACATCGTCTAGACCAAGTTTGAGACCTTTTGGTGCTGAAAACCAATTTTCCAGCAAGCGTTCTGGTCTCTTTGAGGTTGTTCGGTAAGTTTTGCAATGTTATAGACCTTTCGCAAATCAAATAAAGTTTTGTAAAGTGTGTTAGTTTAGTTTCTAATTGTTGGGTAACCTTGGTATGTAGTTTCGGGCTCATTCGACCACTTTCGAACACTGACCAGCAAGTTTTCGAGCTGAATTAGTTTGGTAAACTTTAGTGCCTTTTAAATCCTTTGGAACTCAAGTTGAGGTGCTGTAAGGCAGTTCTTAAATCTTGAAATTTTTGCTTGTAGTTCGGTTGGGTTCTGGAGCATTCGCTTTACCATTTAAGGCCGAAATCTAAGTAAGTATACCTCGTTTGATCTTATTCTAGTTTGCTCAAAGGTTTTCGAACTAAGCTTAGCGCTAAAAGCTTGTCTCTTTGTTTATGAGCCTTTTGGATTATCTTTAGGAGCGTTTTAAGTAGTTTCTACTTGGTGGGTCTGTTTGATTGTGTGTAGCATGTTCTATGTTTCTTACTTAATTTGTGCACGTTATATATATTGTGTGCTTTGTTGTAACTTTTGATGAGCATGATTATATGTGGATTTGTGAAGTTTACATGATGTTAGCATGTTGATTAATTGAACTTTAAAGTATGTATGGACATGTGTTGTTTGGCATGAGACATGGTTTAGTACATGCTTAGGTAACATGCATGAGGTGAGGTTGTGAGGAGGTCAGTGGACCTTGTGAGTTTTACTAAGAATTATAGGGTGAGTACCAGTGCGCCTCGAGCACAAATGGTCGAGGGGTGGTATTGTCACCATTGGAATAAGATGAGCATCAAGGCCTTGGGTACAAATGGTCAAAGGGCGATGCACAGTTCGAGGCCTTGGTAACATTGGTCAAGGGTCGAACACTGAGCTCCGTAGAGAAGTATTGAGGCCCTGGTAACAGTGGTCAGGGGTCGATGTTTCTCGAAGGGTCAGGCTTAGAGAGCTTTGGTGAGGGCTAAAAATGAGTGTTGAGCAGAATCGAGTGAGCATGGCATGATGCGAGAATTCATGTGTTAGTGCATGGCATGATGCAAGAATTCATGTGTTAGTTGCATAGCATGGTGCCGGAATTCATGTGCTAAGCAAATCTGATGCATAGTTTACTTGTTTATGTATGTATAGCATGATGTTTGTGATATTCCTTTGAATAAGCATGTTTGGATGCGTGTGAACAGTATGTTGCTTGATGTTTGATGTTTGGTGGCTCACCAAATGTGAGCTACTTACTGAGTACGCGTTATGTACTGACTCACCAACAGTTTTGCAGGTTACTAAAGTTTCCATGAACTTGGTGGTGGGAAGGAGATGTTGGAAGAGACCATTAGTTGATTGTCTTTCTTTTAGTAATTGTTCTTTTGCTGAGCTTAGTTTAGTCAAACTATATCAGCTAGCTAGCTGGTTTATTTTCTTTAGTAGTTGAGCTAATTGGGGATTTGGATATTGTGATTCATTCGTATATTTCTTCGTTTGTTCTTGGAAAAGGTATTAATAATGATTTGGCGATTGTCTTACTTAGAAGTTTGGCATTGGAAGTTTTCCTATGTACTTTGATATGTTCTTGAAACGTAGTATGTAGAATGTTTTTCTTTCTTAGGTGTTGCATCCTGTTGATGAAAATCTTTCCTTCTTAAGAGTTGTGACTTAAATGACCTTATCAGGCGATATTTGGTATGAGGTCTGACTCGTTCTTGTAGTATGGAAATGTTGTGTTGTTTTTAGCTATAGAAGTGTTGTTTTCTTGTTAACAGGTGCTAGGAAAATTTTAGTAATCTTGTAGTTACGTCATTATGCTGCCGAAATTTTTGGGGCATATCGGTTGTAGGATTAGTAATGTCCTTAAGATAGGTTAAAATTTGGGGGCGTTACATTGAAGCTATTTTATAATGGGCTGAATGGTGGGACCAAGACCATTCTAGATGTTGTAGCTGGAGGAATGATCGCTAACACGCAAGTGCACGTGATCGAAGTAATAAAGAAACTGGAAGTATTCCAGAGTATCGTACCCAAGGGAACGGGGTTTAACAAAATTTATTTAGAATGACACAAAATTTGTTTGCAATTTGCAATTTAAAGTAACCAAGGATGAAAATAAATTGAGAGGTGTTTTAACTAAAAATGTGTTTGAAAATTCAATGGAAATAAGAAGGGATTCAAGAATGCTAATGCCCCTTTGGAAAGAAAATGCAACAAGAAAGCAATTGCAATCGTAGCTAACTCAAGAACTAAGTAAACCGAATTCAAC
Source organism: Trichosanthes truncata (assembly GCA_033996785.1). NCBI lineage: Eukaryota > Viridiplantae > Streptophyta > Magnoliopsida > Cucurbitales > Cucurbitaceae > Trichosanthes > Trichosanthes truncata. The sequence goes on along the minus strand of JAWPNB010000004.1, from coordinate 24,276,331 downwards.
TCCCATTCGACCTTCTTTGAAGTATCTTTAGGAGACTAAGTGATTAAACCTATATGTCTATGGCTAATCTAACTTAGATAGTTTTGCGCATAATTCTAGTGGTTTTGGAGTCTCGCCCTATGTCTAGGGTCGATGTTTCAGACTTATGTCTAAGCCCTTTCCTCCATTGCTTTTGCGACATCCGCTTCCCTTAACCCTTTCGGTATTAAGTTTTAGCTTGGCAAGAAACACTAGATGGCCAACTAGTTTTACCCAATAATTTACTCATCAAAAGCAAACTTGAGTTCAAGAATTAGCTAGATTGTTTTTACTCTCGAGCTTTACATCTTTCCTCTAGGGCATTCACAAACTTGAATCCCAAAGGAAATTTAGCTCTTCATGATGGAATAATTTGAAAATGGTAAATTAGAATTGTAGGAGATCATTAAAAGAAACTCAAAGGAAATAATGCAATTAAATTGCAAATGCAATGCAAGTAAGTATTTTAAAGAAACAACCCAAGGATTCAAAATGCCAATTAATTCACGGAAAATGGTATTAACCTCGCTGAATAAGAAAATTGATCTTCAAAAATACCAATGTCAAAAACTAAATGCTGAAATTGAAAACAACCAGTAGCTCAAAAGTAAGAAACTTGTAGGCAAAATTCAATTTCCAGTAGGCTCCAAAATGTTCAAATAGTAGAGATTAACATTGCCAAAACTTAAGTTAACAAGCTGTCTTCAAAAACTCAATAACATAAATTAAAGTTTGCTAAACTAAACAACAAAACAGTGGCTAATTCCTCCCAATTTACAGAAATTTAAAGTGCAGAAATTGAAACTTCATCCTAAAAAACCCATCTTTCTTCGGCTCAATCGAACAAATTTGCCCTTAACCACTACCAACTTTCGTTGTTGTGGGATTGAAGAGAATTTAGAGATGGAGATGTAGAAGAAAATACAATAAAAACAGCAACTAAAAGCTTAAAAAAAATTCTGCTGCAGAAAGTAAAGAAACCCAAAAACGTGATTGAAAATCTTCTCCAAATCGAGCCCAATCGAATAAGGATTGTTCTTTTACCAACATCCACTTCGTTGAGATAGGATTGAGGAAGAGATTCGGACTAAGATCTACAAGAAAATAAAACAAAACAACAACTAAAAACTAAAAATGAAAACTTGCAGAAAGTAAGAAAACCCAAAAACGTGAACGAAAATCTTCTCCAAATCGAGCTCCTCTTGTTTGGCTTCTTTGTTCAATATTTATAGGGATCTCATGCTAGGGTTTCCCTCTTGATTGATGGATAATCATGGCTAATCATCTTGCTGAATTCGTGGGTCAAATTTCCTTCAAAATCCCGAAATTCTCGTTTTTTACTTAAATTCCAGATTCTGCCAGATTGCAATTGCATAGCATTTGCACTGCTGTTGCATTCCATGAAATTTCTGCATCAAAACATTAAGTAAGTGTGAATTTTTTTCTTTTTTTGTTTTCTTTTCTCAACTTACTTAATTTAAAGGTCTTCCATCAATCATGTGATTAAATTCAAGGATTTTTTTATTTTTCATCAAATAATATGAATAAAAATCACAAATATAACTAAATTTAAAGGCCAAATAATCCTCATGAATGAGAATTATCAAGGAACCATCTTGCCCAACACAGTTCTTGAGGCAAGAACACTACTGGAAGAAATGACAGCCACCAGTTACCAGTGGTCCACAGATGTCACGGTCATGCTTGTCCAGGGCGTGTTGCCCGTGGCCGCATGCCCATCTCAACCCCTTTTTATCATGCTTTCATCATATGTATGTCTTATTGCTTTCTAGTTAGCTTTACTTGCAATTTTGTGGCCGTATGACTCCTCACCATTTACATGTGCAAGCCTGTCATAGCCATAAATCCTAGAATGTACTATAGAGGGGTATGACTAGTTGTCCATCCTTCCTACCCGGAGTTATATGCAATCTAAGCTGTTGTTGACCCTTCTCTCGCTTATTGCCTATAACATTTATATGAACAAACGTTTTCTCAAAAGCTTTCAAAACACTTTCTCTCTCCCGGTTTTCTAAAACATTTTCTCCCGGGACCCGAGGGGAGGCTAGACCATATACGGAAGCCGTCCGCAACTTTCGTTTTCGTACGGTTAACTTGCTTGTCGAGCTAAAGCAAGTGCCGCACAACCGTTGACCCGTTGCGAAAGAGTCCGATTGTGACACACAGCACGTTCAATGAAAAAACCAGTAGCAGGAATTTATGAAGTTGATGAGGTAAGTGCTCTAAAAGCACAGATGGCTTCTTTAACTCATGCTGATAAAGGACTTGTCGAATGTCCTATCAAGATTAAATTTATAAAAATTGGACTCTCAACTTGAATTGATTAATAACTTTATTTTATACTAACAATCTTAAACCAAGAATTACTAAGTTATCAATATCCTCTCTCGAGCTCAATTAAACTTATGCTTAGCAATAAATCAACCTCTCGGTCTATTTCTATTACTAAACAAGGCATTAGGCGATTCTCTTAAGGCTTCTAGAATTAATCTACTCACTCTCGTGTAATAGATTAAACCTAATCATGCATCTAGTGTTCTACAACTAAACTTACTCTCTCAAGCTAAATTTAGTTAAACATGCAAAACCATGGCCAAAGGTCAAGACAATATAAAGATATGCATAAAAGACGTCAATATATAAATTAAACTAAAAATAAACCAAATGTTCAACAAATACAACCAAGCAAGGGTCTAAACACAGATTTACAACATGAGTACAACCCATAAAAACTCCTAAATTCAAGAGAAAAGGAAAAGAAATAGAGAAGAAACTTAGGTAGCATGCCAACACTCATCTCCGACATGATGTCCACAATCTCGAGCTTTGAATCTCCTCCTTGGCTCTCCAAAGGTAGTGCTTGAATCGAGTTTAGGGTTTTTGGTCTCTCAAAACGGCTCCATTTGCTCGAATGAAAATTTTTCTTTTATAGAGTCGAGACAGCGTAGCAACGCTAAGGGCAGCGTTGCAACACTGTCCCTTCGAATTTTGTAAAAAGGGAAAAAATATATTTGAGTAGCGTTGCGACGCTATGCCTGCGGATTTTCAAGATTGAAAAGCTTCTTAAATGGCGTTGCAACACTATGCCCTTGGGTCCAAATGCCTTGTTCTTCTTCTTCAACACTTGAATCTTCAAATATAGCCTTAAGTTGCTCAAATTTGTCCAATTATCTCATAATTCTCTGATTTTGCTCCAAATGCTCGATTTTTTAGAAATAAACATAAAAATACATGAAAGCACATAAAATCATAGCAAAACTGGCCTAAAACTAATCCAAGAAATAGCATTATTTTGCATGCTATCACATGCTTTATCTAGTTTTTCAGATTTAGGGAACATTCCTTCCATTGCATCCATAGCAGTTGCACAATGGCCACAATTTGGAGGGGAAGTTAGCATAGAGCAAGCAAATTATGTGAATAATCAGGGATATCATCAGGGCGACAGTCACAGGTAGAATTTCGTACCTACCCACTACCACCCAGGTTTTCGATATCACGAAAATTTTTCATATGATAACAATAAGAATGTCTTGCAGCCCCCTGTAGGTTTTTCCTCTACATCTCAGTCAGCAGATACTAAACCCTCTTTAGAGAATATGTTGGGAACATTTATTGCAGAATCAACCAAGAGGTCTGCTCAGCTAGAGGAGAAGATCGACGACATTGTGTCCAGCCATGGGAATGCTATAAAAAGCCTAAAAGGTTAGATGAGTCAGATAGCTTCTTCCCTAAATGCATTACAGAAAGGAAAATTCCCTAGTGACAAAGAGGTCAATCCCAGGGAGAAATGCAAGGCCATCACTCTGAGGAGTGGAAAGTAAATGGGAGAATCGGTAAGATGTCAAATGATTGAAGATGAATATACTGTTAAGGAAGAAGAAAGTGGAGTTGCATCTACTTTGGCACCTGAGGCTGAAAATCTTACTCAATCTACTCTCCCTTCTATCCCTTCTATCCCTAACACTATTCCTTATCCTCAACGTTTCAGGAAGAAAAATTTAGATGAGCAATTTGTTAAATTTTTAGATTTGTTAAAAAGTCTTCACATTACTATTCCATTTGCATATGCCATGGAGCAGATACCAAGCTATGTGAAATTCATGGAGGACATCTTAGCAAATAAGAGAAAATTTGGAGCATATGTGACAGTCCAGATGACTGAGGAATGTAGTGTCATGCTCCAAAAGAAACTACCCCAAAAACTAAAAGACCCATGGAGTTTTACTATTCCTTGTACCATTGGTAGTTCACATTTTCGTAAAGCTTTATATGATTTAGCTTCCATTAATCTAATGCCATATTTTGTGTATGAAAAAATAGGACTCAGGGAGGTGCAGCCTACTACTATATCCTTGCATCTTGCAAACCGTTCTATTACTTATCCCAAGGGTATAGTAGAGGATGAATTAGTTAGAGTTGATCATTTTGTTTTTCCTGCAAATTTTGTGGTACTAGACATGGACGAGGATGACGAGATCCCTATAATTCTAGGACGACCTTTCCTTGCAACAGGACGAGCTTAATAAATGTGCATCAAGGTAAGTCATCTCTTTGCGTTAATAGTGAGGAGGTAACTTTTGACATTAGAAATTCAATGAAGTATCCTAAGGAGGTAAGTTCGTGCATGTCGATGGATATTCTTGATAATCTAACTTGTGAATTTCAAAAGTCTGTGATAAATAAGGATCCCTGGAGTTAGCTTTTAATGTTGAAATCAGCTTGAGCTCAAACAGCAATTGATACATGCACATGAGCCTAGTCTAGCCCAAGACGTTAAAGAAAGCGCTTCTTGGGAGGAAATCTAAGTTTTCTATCCCTTTCTTTTAAGTTTTGTTTTTGTTATTTTTCCCTTTCTAGTTTAGGTTGTTAGAGTGTCATTACTATCCGATGGGTCTGTAACCTTAGTTAATTATTACAAAGTATTAAGACTATTCATTATGGACCTCTAATAATCGCTCTTATCACTGTCGTGTCCAAACGATTATCAGACATGTATTTATGATCTAATTCAAGTTTCCTCCTTCGAGTGCTAAACTTGAATCAACACAACAATTAATTCCTTGCTCAGAGAAATTAAAGGCATTAAACACAAGACAAATGAAATCAAAGGCCAAATTAGCAATAAACATCCATCAATTAAGCAATTAATCCAAAATAATACAATAATCCCAAAAATTTAGGAACCTGGCTAATCAAAATCACTCAAATAAACCTCTAAGTCCCTAATTACCGCCTCCAACAACACTAAGTAAAGGAAAAGGGAAGAAATTGACCAAGGATGGTCGATCTTGCATTCCCATTGTGATCACCACATCTCTCGAGCTCCAGATCTTCAATTTCGCTTCAATTCTACTCCACAATTGCTCCCAAAATCCCCAAATTTAGCTAGACATCGAGATTAGGGCTAAAACCCTTAGATTGACCTCACCAAAATTAGTCCGGAAATGATGAACAAATGCCCTTTATCGAGACGCTGCACCAAACGATGGCATTCCACTTGTGTGCACGCCTTTAACGTCGAGATGCTATGGACTTAATGCTTCTTGTGTGCTCGTTTTAAACATCAAGACCATAGGGCATCATCTTGACACTTGCTCTCGAGTTTTCAACATCAAATGCAGCATCTTAACGGCCCAACTGGTGTTGAGACACTCTCCTCTCGGGTTCTTATGTTCATACAACATCTCTTGGCCACTTGTTCTTCAATTATGCTCCAAATGGCCCAAAAATCATCCAAATTACTCCCGAACTCTGGTTTTTCTCCTTAAGCTAGGTTTCTACAAAATAAGCATAAATAGGCATAAAAGCTCACAAATTCATAACAAAACTAGCATAAGTGTCAGGAATAAAATAACACTAAATGAGTGCTATCAGAGTGTACTTGAATAACTACATAAATGAGGTTCAGACATTGAATATAATATTTGTTTACTAACTCCTAGCTAGGATGAATCGTTAAAACTAGGACTTTGTTAAGTTTGAAATTTGTCTCTCATTACTTACAACAATACTCTATATATGAAAAAGAATCAATATTCAACCTAGTTTTATTGTGTTGGAAGATCTTATTTAGCTATGTTTTTATAATTGTGTATTTGTGTTTGTTGCACTACTACCTTTTGTTATATAGGTTAGCTCATAAAGATGGTATCATCTTATCATTATCGTTAACATTATTTAAATCATTTACCATTCCTCCCCTAGCTACCATTTTGCACTCCCTCATTTTACGTTCAATTGTTGAGGTTCAAACTGACATTGTCATAAGCTAGATGTGTTTTTCCATAATTTTTAGTTGTGAGTTTTAGCCTTTATGAACAAACATGATTGAACGTTGCTCTGTTTTTTACTAATCTTGGTTATAAGTTTGTCTTCAAGTCAAATGGGCTAGTGTATTAATTTTCATTACTCCATAACAAGTTGTTGTACAAGACTAAACAAAAGAATAATTTCATTTTGTATTTCAAGAAAAGAAAATGAGCTTTACTACCATTTAAACTTACAAAAGAGGATGCACTTGGGTGATGTGAAATTTTGGACTTGACTCTGATAATTGATAATTGAAAATTTTTTACATGATGATATGAATTCCATCTGCTATTTTTGCTCAAATTATGACTAAAAGGTACTATTAGGAACTTAACTCCTAGATATCTAATTTTCTAATAGTCAATTCTTGTAGATGAAATTTCCATATAATGGATCCAAGTTGGATAACTTTGAAAGATTGAAAGTCTAGTCAATATACAAATAGTGTTAACAATTTACTTGAAGTTGCTAAGAATTATTTTGGATGGAAAGGAAGAACAAGATGCCCTTGTTCAAACTATTTGAATACTAATTAGAATAAATTAGATGACATACAACGTATTTATTTAAATATGGAATGTCTCCGACTTATAGTCAATAGATATTCCATGGATATTCAAATTGTAATAGAGAAGATGATGGGAATCCTAGAAATTAAGCTAAAGTTTGAAATACTAGGGATGGGATGCTCGAAATGATGGATGATTTGCATGGTTCAGTATTTGAAGACGGTTATTAGAGAATCCAATGAGCAAGATAAGATAAATAGGTTTAATGGAATGTTTCATGAAGTAGAAGAAGAGTTATATCCAAGATGACTGAAATTTTACATCATTTAATTTTTTTGTGAAACTTATGCACATTAAGGTACCCAATCGTTGGAGTGATAATTCATTTGATATGTTACTCCAATTATTAAAAGAAACCTTTTTAGTTGGTGTAAAATTACTTGCCTCATATTATGAATCTAAGTAAAAACTACATGATATAGGGATAAGGTATGAACCAATTCATGTGTGTAAGTTTGATTGTGCTTTATTTTGAAAAAAAATATGTATCACTTGACCACTGTCTATTGATAACTCTTGTTTATAAGGGTTATTTAGCTCCAAACTAAAGTTTCTTCTTTGGGAGATTGAACTTATGTTAATGTTTTTCATGTTAAATATAGCTAAAATTATGCAGAAGTCAAGCATGTGTTGTTACCCATGATGTGATAAAATGAACTCATTTGAATCGAAAAAGAATCATTTTTGGTAGATTGTTTTTAATGTATTGTGCATAATTTATGGAAATCCCCAATTGAGGCCACATAGCAAAACACCATGCAGTTGCATAGTACCAATTGACTGTTTCAGCGAGAAATTCGTCGTCAAGACGACTCCGTTATTTTTGCAACTTTCTTCCTCAACTAACTGTGAGAGTCGATGGTCAAGACCTCCACACCTTTTTGGGCAAAAACCCTCACATTTTAAGATTATAAAAAGCACTTTGAAGGAGAATTGAGAGGCTAGATCGTAGAACCCTAGAAGAACCCCTAGAAATTTATCAAAGGATGAAAACTCCTTGTCGACTACCCAGATCACATTCCAACATCATATTCGAGAGTTTAAGCTTGTAAAATAACTTGATCTCCCTTGAAAGAGGAAAGATTGAGTTAGACTGATAGGTCTTTCTAGTGAGTTTTCCTCACTTTTTACGAGATTACCACTAATCTATATCTACCTTTTGTTTTTGTTGTCTCTTATGTTTCTATTTTCATTTCGTTTGTAAACATGATTCCATTTCAATAAAGTACTTTCTGTTTCAACTTTCATTATGATTTAATCTTACTTTGGAATTCAAATGTGTGGATACCTTAAGGAGATGTATCGAACTTGATACATGGTTTTGCAAAGTTTTTCCAAAACTTGAGTGTGGTTTAATTAAACTTGAAGTCGATTGTAAGTCTTAATTGGTCACTTCGGTTTGCATATTAAGTTAAAGTTCAATATTGAAATGGTTTTGAAATAACGGATATCATAAAACCAATATAAGAAAAGAGCCTAGACATATGACTTTGATGGTTGAACCTAGACATAGGGCAACGCCTATAGAACCTAAAGAATTGTGTGTTTAATTAACTAAGTTCAAACTAAAAAATAATTAACTAAGATCTAATTAGTCATGTGTGATCAAAAGATTAAAAGCATTAATAATATAAAAGCACGAATGAAATAAAAGACAATCAATTGTAGAATTTAAATAATTAAAACATAAAGTCTAATGGCTACATCAATCTTGAGAATAAGAAAAGAGTTTAGCCACTCATGTTCACTATCACAAAATCTAAACTCTTAAACAACATCTAAATAGTAAATAAAAAGAAAGAAGAAAAACTATGTTGGTGTGTTGATCTTCCATCTCTGTATGATACAAACTTGGCCTTGAATATTTCTTTCAAGTCTCTTCTCACTCTTGTATATAGAATTTTAGAGTTGTGCTCTCCAAAGTTGAATGCCTTGAATGAAAAGAATGTGGGTATTTATAATGGGTCAATCCATATTCTAATCTAATTAGGAATTCATGATTTAATTAAATTAGGAATCCAAAATCTAATCAAATTAGGAAACCATAATCTACTCAAATTAGGAATTCAAAATCTAATCAAATTAGAAGTATTTTTTCTCCAAAAATTATCCCCATAATTATTTGCTTAATTTCTTGCGAAATTAGCTCATTTTTCACCATATTTCTTCTAAAATCTTCATTTTGTTCCAAATGCTTAATTTCTACAAAACAAACAATTATGAACGTGAAAGTATATATTTAAGTCTCAAAACTAGCATAAAATAGGGCATAAAGATAGTACATATTGTGTGTATCAATGAGTTAGCGGGCTCAAAATGATTTTTGAGCCCATTATGGTTATGTTTGTTATATATACATACATACATACATACATATATGTATGTATGTATGTATGTATGTATAGATATATATATATACACATACACACACACACACACACACACACACACACACACACACACACACATATATATATTATTGCTTTCCATTTTTCCTCTTTTTAATCTCTTTTTTTTCTTTTTTCTTTTTCAATTTCATTTTTTTTCTTCTTTTCTTATTTTTTTTTATTTTTTTTAAAAGAATGCCTTTAAGCTAAATTCTACAAAAATTTTATATTTCACCACCTAATCAAATTAAATAAAATTTCCACAATTAAGCACAATATTCAATTAACATGTAAGAAAATTAAATACAATAAGTATTGTTGGAATAGAAATTTTGGCCAATCAGAAATTGTCATGTCATTAATTAAAATTAGTGACAAAATTATTTATTTAATTAGGGATTATTTAAATTTGCAAGTATCCCTAAATTAAATTAAGTCAAATCCAAATATGCAATTGGGTTATATGAAATTTGGGCCAATTTTAGACAAAGCCCAAATGGGATGCCCCAATCCAGCAAAATCTAGTCCCAAGGTCAACCAATCTCAGTCCAAAGGCCAAGCCCAAAGTCAACCATGCACAGTCTAAAGGACCTGACCCAAAGTCTACCAGACCCAGTCCAACAGTCAGACCCAAGCCCACTTTGAGGCCTTGGGAAACTCTATAAATAGAGAGCTCCCTCTTTCATTTGAGGGGTTCAGAGGTGGAAACTCTCTAGAGAACTTAGAGAAATTTTAGAAACAAATATCAGAAGACTCCCTCTCTTGAAGATCAAACACTCTCTGAACCAGAGCCTTGAAGACTATAAGACTTTGAAGATCGAGAATAAGCTGCAAAGCCCTCGAAATAAATCCACATTCGAGATTAAGCTGCAAAAGCCCTCGAGACAAATTCATATTTGAGAACAAGTGCAAAGCCCTTGAAACAATTCTACATTTGAGAACAAGCTGCAAAAGCCCTCAAGACAAATTCACATTCGAGAATAAGCTGCAAAGCCCTTGAAATAAATTCATATTCGAGAACAAGCTGCGAAGCCCTCGAAACAAATCTACATTCGAGAACAAGCTGCAAAGCCCTCGAGACAAATCTACACTCGAGAACAAGCTACGAAGCCCTCAAGACATGTATACATTCGAGAATAAGCTGCAAAGCCCTCGAGACATTTGTACGTAAGAGAAAGAATCAGAGGATAAACATTAGAGATTGTACTCCACTAAATTAAAATTAATACAAATTAAATTTATTTACTCGTGTCTCATTTCCCTTTCTTTGTTGAAATCACGTGTAAACAAGTATAATTAATTAAAACTTATCAAATTCTCCCACACCTAATTCATGCTTGTCCGCAAGCATACCTTAACTCTACATACCAACTCTCCCTTCTACTCCCTTTCATCTCTCTCAATATCCAAGAATACCAATAAAGCCAATCACACATCAATGTTGAATTGCAGTGACAATCAAGAGAATGACCACTCATAGGATACATTTTATACAAAAACTCAAGCATCTCATCAATTCACTAAAATAAAATGCAACAAGACTTAACACCCTCACATAGTTTCACTCAATACTCTCTAAGGATTCAGGGTGCTTTTACTCTCAAAATCAAAACATAGCATGTTATTACCATAGGCTTGCAAATAAATCAAATCTCCACCACTATAGATGAATTGAATGCAAAAATCAAAGGGACTTAACAAGGGTTGTAATGTGGCTTTGGTAAGGGCACGGTACGAGAAAAATTTTAGGTGTTTCAAAATCAAGACCAAGAGTTATTTACTTGCATGATATTAATGTCACATAACAATCACATACAATCACAAACACACTACTTGGAGAAGTAGCATTTTAATAATTCAAATGCTCTTTGGCAAAATTTTCTCCAAATACATATATTTTTCTTTTTTTCTTTTTTTTTTTTGAAAACTTCACCTTTTTTTTTTCTTTTTTCTGATGTTAAGACACTTTTTTTTTAACATTTTTTCACAACTTTTCTCGTTTTTATTCTTTCTTTTTTCAAAACATGCAACACTTTTCGAGTCTTGAAGAAGGTACAAATGTTGAGAATAACAAACGAAAAGATCTTAGGCTGAACATAATGTGTTAGAAACAAGAAAAAAAAATGGAAAATAGGCTCAACATGGCCAACTAAAGGAAAGACACAGAGGTGAGTATTTTAACAGTCCAAAAATTGGGTAATCCTAATTTGCCCTTATGATATTAAAGCATCAATCCAAAAAAAATGTGGTCTCAAAATGCATTCACAGCAAGTTTTAAAATGAGCACACTAGGTTTGATAACACTCAACATGAATAAATAGATCAAAATAAATATAATGAGTTGCTCATAGGCTCAAAAACTCACTAGGATGTGTAATTTGCATCAAGTCTTGTGCACTTTTCAATCAACAAATCAATGAGATACCATCAAATAATTTTTAAAGAAAACACTAATCTTGTTCATCTCTCTCATGCAAACTCAAACCAAAGATGCATCCCTAACATACAAGACACTCAAGGATATCAATAAAGACTTAAGGTTTCAAAAGAAAAATCAGTATGTATAAATCAAAGCATGCTAAATTCAAAGCATTTTTTTTTTCAGAAAAGAAATTGTATAACGAAAATCACCCCCACACCTAAACTTTACATTACCCCAAGGTATAACTAAATAGATTGTTCACAAAGAAAGGAAAAAGATAAGGAAACTTCCCTAATTTGTGAACAACTTGGAATGGATAGTTTGTGGTGTTGAGAGAAGGGGTGGTCACGCCTTATTAAAAATTAATGCCCTCTCAATAGCGCAATTATTTAACGTCGTTTTGCTCGACAATGAAACTATCTTAGTCATCCAAAACCCAAATGAGTGGGTTGATCCAGAGGGAAGCTATGACCATTTACTTTGAAAGTTTCTCCCTTTGCAAATATATCCTGTACAATTGAATCAGTAACATCAATTTGACAAAAAGAATGGTCATCATTAGGACATTTCATGGCATCAAAAATATTAAATTTGACAATCTCTCCAGCAAACTTTACGGAGAGAGTACCCTCATCCACATAGATCTTTGTCTTAGATTTTTTCATGAATGGTCATTGATAACACTATTTTATGAGTGTTATTTAGCCTTAAAAACTAAGTTATGTGCTTGGAAAGCGAGTGTTTAATGTTATATTTCATGTTATTTAGGGTCAGTTTAAATAAAAACAAGTTTTGCATGTGTTTGACGTCTTGATTTTGTAACAATAAGTATTTAAGTGTAATTATAGTCATTTTTTAAAAGAAAGTGTTCATTTTTGTTGTTTTTTGTGCAAAGGTTGAAAAGGCCCAGATGCGCCAACAATTAGATGGCATTTGGAAGAAGAAAACATGCTTAAGTGTTAATTCATGCAAAATGCGACCTGAATGCGCCGGCATTTGAAGGCAGAAGGCAATTTCCAAGTGAAGCAGAAAAGGCCCTGAAATGTGACCTGAATGCTCCAGCATTTAGACAATTTCGACAACAAATAGAAATGCACCTACAACTAGACCATTTCGCCAAATTCTCAATTCTCATAGATTTATGAAATTAACAGATTTTATGGAAGATTCTCAACCAAATCTCCTCAAATCAAGGGATATGGTCATCTGAGGACTCTCATATTGATCTCGGTAGCAAACCCTAGGTGTGAAGTCTATAAAAGGCAGCTCACATCTTCATTCCAAGAGAGCTCATAGTTGGAAATTCTTCTTCATCCTGAAGTTCTGTTATTTTCTCTTTAGTTTTAGCCGCCACTCCAAGTCTCCCCTAAGTTTTGTTCATATTCCATTCGACTCTACCTTCAAAAGAAGGAGGAGTAAGGACTTGTTCTCCTTGAAAAAGGTTGAACGAGTTAGAAAGGAAGAACAAGCCTAGGGTCCTTGTTGATTTTCATTCAAGTTTCGTACGTTTTTATTTTTAGCGTTGTACTTGTTGTTTTATCTTTATTTTCAACATTGTAAGTTTCTATTTTTCCTTTGAATTCAAGTTGTAGTTTCTTTTAATTCAATTTCATTAGTTCTTCCTTTGTTTTCATACTTCAAAGTGTATTCAAGTTCATTATTTCAATGAAGTGTGTTATTTCTTATTCTTGTTTCTTCTTTATTTTATGCACTTTAGTTTTCTTTTCGATGAGTAGCTAAACTCCTTGGAGGGGATTCAATAAAGTGGATACCTTAACAAGGAGATAAGCCCCACCATGTGATTTTAGCAACTTCGCTTGAGTTAGCATAGTTTGTGTGAGATTTAATACTGAAAAGGTTGGATCGAGCTCATGTTTTCATAAAAGCAATCTAGGAGAAGAGTCTAGACATAGAACTTCACTTTTTGTACCTAGACATAGGACAAAAACTTCTAGAATATTTTGAGTTGTGTTCTTATTTACCTAAGTTAAAATTAATCGTAGACATATGTGCTTAATTTCATAGGCTCCTAAAAGCACTTAGAAAAGGGCTGGATAAGTGTCGAACTCGATTCATGGTGTTAAGTGTCAATTAGGGTAGGTTGTGGGTGCATCTTGGTAGCATTCCGTTCGTACCGTACAGAACTTGAAAGAGCCAGTATATAGATGCAAATGGACAACAATCGCCAGATGTTCTTCGCCTAGTTAAGCAAAATGTGAGCGCATGGTGAGCACATTTCCTCAGGGTTGAACCAGACTTGAATCCCTTGCTTTCTCATCAGTGTTTTCTCGTTACTTTTGCATTTACTTTTACTTTCTGCTTACAAAACCCCCAAAATCAATTTATTTTCTTCGTTACCACTTCGATTGCATCTTTGAGTACTTTTGTTGTTTGCTGAAAAGTTTTGTTACATCCATTCCCTTGGGTTCGATGCTTGGAGTACTTCCATATATTACTTTTTTGACAGCGTGCACTTGCACTTTTGATCGCAGCAGTCGTTACCAGCCACCTTAACAAAATCAAAGTTGATTTTGATGAGGAATTACCACTCATTTCTAAGATGTAATAGTCAATTGGAAATATGAGCTCATTAACCTGCACCAAAACATCTTCAACAATTCCTAGGGAATGAATGTATGAATGATCAGCTAACTGAATTACTACACTAATATTTTGCAAGTCATTTAATTTCAAATCGTGATAAACAGAAAATGACATGACTTTAGTGCAAGTGGGAGATTGTTGGGATTTATGCCCTAAAGCCTCGTAATTAATTAATTATTTAATAATTAATAATAATTTTGATTATTTTATTTGCAATATAATATTATCCATTATATGAAAAATCCAAGGTTATTAGTGTAATCTTGAACAGTATGTAGTTGACATACAGGAGGATCGTGTTCAAGAAATAACCTAAAGAGTCATAGTATATGGATAAGGTTGGGTGCCTTATCCTAGTAGCACTATTGATACGACTCACTTTGTAATAGTTACAAATGATTTGATCCAAATCATTCATGTGGAGGCATGTGAGTGGGAGTATCTTATACAATGAGTTTGTATAAGACTGGACCACGAAATATTTAATCTCTCTTTATAAATCCGTTAATTGAGAACATTAATATTTCATCAGGATGATCATATGTGACTCGATCTTTATCCTGAGTGAGTTATGAACTTCTGCCTGTGAGGGTTTGTCCTTTGATTTGCATGGGTGAGAGTGGCTTTTATAGCCGATTCAATATGCCTACCATTTTAGGGACTTGACCAAATAAGGAGCTGGGAACATAATCTCATAAGATGGAATTCACTCCTTCCCATATAGGGTAAGTAGATGAGTAGTTCCCTTAAGTGCTGATTTCGGGACTTGAACAATGGGGCCCCACCCTCTCATTGGCTCGAGAGGGACTAAGTTTATAATTAGATTATAAACAGATTGTTCATTAGAGAATCAGTGGTACTTAAGGTGCAAGATGTAATTATAGGGGTAAAACGGACTTTTGACCCAGCTGTAATTACGAACAACTCGTAAATGATCGACTTGCATGTAATGATTATATCTATGGACACAACTTGTTCTACAGTACATAAGAGTGCAACTCTAGGTCTATAGTGGAGTGACCTAGAGTTAATAAATGAAAATTAATTAATTAAAGAGTTTAATTAATTAATTTTGTATCATTGGAGCTTATAATCTGTAGGTCCATAAGGTCCCCTTGCTAGCTCATATTAACTCTAAAAGATCAATTTAGTTGAAAGAAAATTTTGAAATGTTCAAATTAATATTAATTTGAAGTGTTCAAATTAATATTTAATATATTAGATATATTAAATATAAAAGAGGAAAATATATTTATTGTATTTGATACATTAAATATTAAAATAATTCATGTATATTTAATATATTAAAAAAAAGATATTTAAAGAATTTGAATAAGATTCAAATAAATAAATATCGTAGAAGATTTAAATGAGATTCAAATAAATACAAAATATATTTTAATATATTAGATATTCAAAATATAATATTTTAATTATAGCAAAGATTTTCCGTTGGTCTCTATAAATAGGACCATTGGGTTGAGTCATTAGACATAACACACATCTCCTCAATAGAGAGAATTAGAAAATTCTCTCTAGACCTCTACCTCTTCCTCTTTAATCCCTTGTGGATTTTCTTTAAAGAGACTTCGACAAGCCTTGGTCTTGTGTTCTAGTCATAGCTAGGAAAACTGTGTAGAAGAGATAAAGATCCGCTAGAAGATTCTTCATATTTGGAAGGTATTTATTGTTTAACCCTTGTATTTTAGTTATTTTAAATAAATCAAAGACGATCATATGCTTCCGCTGTGGGTTTAATTCGATTATTCCCTTCAATTGGTATCAGAGCCATCTTTGAGTTTTATTTAGAATTAAAATTTTGTGATGGTGGGTATTTTAATTTATCATATATTTGATATATTGTGGTTTGCAAATTGATTGTTTAGGCTATTTGGCATTAGATTTATTGCTTTGATTAGATCATTGTAATACCCAAAAGGGTTAGGATTTCATGTATTTTACTTGAATGACTACGATAGCTGCAAATTTCAATTATATGGGCTGAAGAAGTCGATAGCGAAAAACGTTCGCGAAAGAAAAAAAAAAGAAAAAAAAAACGTGAATTGAAGTCAAGCTTCTGCAATTGAAAATTTAGGATTCCTAAATCCTAAATTTGGAATGGTTCAAACAAAGAAGATATTGAAGACCAAGATATGTCTTGGATTTAAATTATTGTAATTTAAATTATTTTCAATTTCTTAAGATATGCCAAATATGCCGGTCAATTTTTCTATTTTTAATTACGCATGAGATGTATATTTTAAATTGTTTGATTGTTGCATAAAGTATGCCATTTAAATTTAAAATCCCACCATAGGTTAAGCATGATCATGCATCTTATCTTATTTTTTAATATAATTGTTATATTTAAAAAAAATTGATTAGGTTGTTTCCTAATAGAGATAAGATGTTTTCCTAATTAGTTTAAAATTTCCATATCTTTGACTATAATTGTTATATTTGAAAATTTAATTAGAATATTTGCTCTCTTAAATGGAATGCATGTTGACCTAATAAGATTAGGATTTCCATTTATTAAAGATATTCTTGATTATTGTTTAAAATAGTTTAAATTTAGTTCATTTATTTATTTCTAATAAGATTAGAATTTAGGATAATCTTTTAATTTTGTAAAATGGTAGAATTTTAAGATTATCCAAGTGAATTAGTTTTTAATAGGATTAAAAACATTTATTTATAAATTCACTTATGTTCATTAATCTAATAATTAATAGTTAATTAAAGATTAATGAATTTGAAATAAAAATTGACTATATGGGAACTCTGTCTATGGAAGGTTCTGTCTAGACTCGGGTATTTAAGCTGACCGAAAGGGAACACCTTTAACTGGGAACTGACCTGGGAGTTGAATTAGTCAATTTTTATTTATTTTCACTAAGCATGCTCATAATGTGATTATTTAAATTTAAAAAAAAAACTTAGTAATTCATATTAAAATCAATCTAACAACATAAGGGTTATGAAAGATAGATTGAGGAACTTAGATAAAAGAGATTAGCCTAATTTGTCTAAGTAAGAGAAAATCATATTTCAAAATAGTAAGTGGGAGAAGGAAATGTGTCAACATATCCTATAGTTTCCATCATTAGTTCACATCGTGAGATTCATGCGGGGCCTCATGGCGGCTTTTGGACCGTCCCCCTACGGAAGTTGTTAGCATGGGTCAATATCAAGGTGAACTCCTGAGAATGATAGGATTGTAGTTTTGTTTCCAATACTTGACATACCCTACGGCGGCACTTGTTCTAACTCACTAAAGTACCATAGCATTAGAAATGATTTATAGGGTTCATTTTACAAATTGTTTGATTTCTATGCTAAAATTGAATGGATAATTATTTGCATGATGTTAAATTATATACTATATATTTCAATATTTTTTCATTTTCTATCATAATTTTAATTTTATTACTGATAAGTCAAAATTGAGAAATTTTATTACTTGGAAAAGTAACATTAATACTATAATGGTAGTGTAAAATTTTGAATTTGTCTTTATTGAGAAATATTCTCAAAACCTGTTGCTAATGCTATTCGAATTGTTCGTGAAGCACATGATTAATAAATCAAAAGTAAGCGAGATAGCTTGTACGTATTCTTCTTGTTGACATGTTAGATGTCAAGTTTAGAAGATAAAGAAAATGACAACAACATATAAGATGTTGAAGTCAATATAAGCTAAATTTAGAAAATTATCTAAATGATCTCGAATTTAAGTATTACAAAATTCCAAGAAAACAAACCAAATAATTGAAGCTATATACAAGGAAATAGTTCCTAAATTAGTCAGGACAGTCACAATGAGAAATTTTTTTGAAATACCTCTACGAGAAGAATAATATAAATGAAAGTAAATTTGATTTACTAGATTGTTGGTGGAATATAAATAATGTCACCTAGATAGTCGATATAAGATCTACTATCAAGATTTATTCTTCATTACATTTAATATGTAATTCTTGGAAAATACTTAATATGTAGAATAGTTTCTACAAGTTAGCCCCAGGAAGCCTATCTCAGTTAGTGTAGTGGGAGACATTAAGATGTCATTAAGTAAAAATTGTTACATAATGCTGAATATGGTGTTTTTAGTAACCATAAGAGAAATTCAATTTCTCGAACTTCATTGCAAAAATGTTCATATAGTATGAATTACTTTGAAGTATGAAAGTTTATATTTTCAAAATTGTTTGAAAATACATTCGGCCGAAAATAAGAACAATTTGTATATGTTAAAAATGTTGGCATATACTATACTACAAAATATTGAGATATTCAGGATTATAGAATCCAAAATAGAAAGACATTGTTTTCTCCTAAAAGATGATACTTGACTTTGGCTGTTAAGGTTGATTAACAACAATTTGAATAGAATGAAAAGACTAGTAAGAGGTAATTCTCTAAAAAGTTAGTTAATTACTTTACATTTCTGTAGATCTTGCCTTTCATACAAGATAATCATTGGGCCTTTATTAGATAGGGCTAGAACGCCAAAGAATACTTTGGGCTTACACATTTTGACCCAAGTGGTCTGGTGAATGTAAAGGTCAAATAAAGTCATGAATATTTCGTCACTCTAGTTGATAATCATTCAAGATACAAGTATCTTTACCTAATACAACATAAGTCTAAATTTTTTAAATTTTTCAAGAAAATTAAGACTAAAGTTTAAAAATCGATTAAGTAATTAAATCTATCAAGATATTATGATCAGATCATAATAGAAAGTACAAGAACCTTACGTACTAAAACTAATTGATAGAAAATGAATTTTTATCCCAATTATCTTAATACCAAGTACAATTTTGTGAAATTGTGCTGCAAGAGGAGAAACAGAACCTTGTTAGACATGGTCACATCAGTAATGAGTTACACACCATTACCATACTCCGATTAGGAAATGCAATAGAGATTGCATGGTGAACATGATTCCCTCGAAAAATGTCTACGAGACAATTTTAAGACCATAGAAGAGTAGTAAAGCTGGTTTACAACACTTCACCATTTAGGAATGTTAAGCTCGCGTGTTGAAACAAGTCTAAAAAGCTTGTATATGTTCAAAGATAAGCCTAAGTGTAGGTGTAACGGCCGGTATGTTTGGGAAGTTTTAATCCTTATTGTTGGATTATTTAAAATTAATTTTTAGGATTAAATTGAGGTTTAGAGAAGAGAAGAAGGGCAAAATTGGAAGTTTAATTTTTTTTTAAAACAAATTCCCCATCCTTATCCACTATTTTTATTATTTTTTTATTTTTTTTATTTTTTTATTTATTTTTTCTTTCTTTCCCTTCTTCTTCCTCCCAATAGCTTCTTTCCCCTCACCGAATTTCTCTCTCTCTCTCTCTCTCTTCGACCGAACACCCCTCCACCGGTCTTCTTCTTCTTCTTCCTTCTTTTCTGACCGACCGAGCCAGCCAGCCAGCATCGATCCTCGCAGGAGAAGCTCTGAACCGACCACCCATCGCTGGCCTCCTTCTTCTTCTTCCGTCAGCCGCGAGCAGCTCGCCGTGAGCTTCTTCGCCGGGCAACTCAGACCACCTCGTCACGCTCAGCCTTGCCGAAGCTCACGAATGCCGGTCGACGTCGTCTGCGTCAGCCTCACCGGTGTCGGATCCGCAGGTGTAGTCTCGCCGGAAGCCGTTTCCATCCAACCCGAAGCTGCGCAGCTCAGACCTCACCGGAGAACGCTGCACGAAGCTCAGATCTGACCCGCCGAGACCAGATCTGTCCAGATCGGCGAGGCACGCGCTAACTAGAGTCCTCACGCGCCGGCCACGCTCGCCCATGCGCCGCCGTGTTCAGCCGCACGCGCCGCCGTGTTCCGGCCATGCGCCGCCGTCTCCGATTCCAATTTTCGAGCTCGAACGGTCCCGGTTACGATCGTGTTCGGACTTGGGTAATTTCGTTACTCAATTGTTTTTAATTAAGGACTTTAAATGGGATCGATCATTAACCAATGGACTTAAATTTCAGGATATTGAATTGAGAATCAAACTACGGAATTGGAAACAAATATTTAAATTTTCAGCAAGCTCTGGACCTCTAAGTTTGGGCAAGAATCAAGCTCGTAAATTATTTATTCGACTTATGTAAGTAGTTATTTGGATTCAAGCCCTTTAAGTTGTTATTTGAATGTGATTATTGTTTGAAATGTATGAATTATGAAAGGATTGCTCAATAACTGTGTTATAAAGCAGATGATGGTTAGTGGTTTTGTTTGGGAAATGTTTGAGCTAAAAGTGATCTTAGAATGTAACTAGTGAGAAATTAAGGACATAAGTTCGAATTAAATGAGGTTAGCTTGTTTGGCACCTTAAGGCATCGCCTAAGGTTGTGATTGGGCAAGTTTGGGAACTTTGGTGCATGGTCACAAAAATGCATTGGTGATTGTTTGTGGAAGGTGGGCTTGTAACATATGCTACGAATAACTCTTCAAAGGAATGTGGAGTGGGTCGTTTTAGGGTTGGCCTAAGAAGAGGATAGCCTCTCGGATTGGTCCATTAGGATTTTCGTTTCGCCTGTAAATGTGTATGAGGCGTAAGACATTTTAGAAGTTGGAAAGGCTGGAGGGTGTTTGTCCTCCTTGTTAATGTGAATTAGGGGATGTTCCCCTTAAGAGTGTTTGAAACCTCTGGGCCAACTTGTGACTGTGATTTGGGCATGAAGGTGAATGTAATGAGGTGGATTGACCCAAAAGGTTCCTAACGTGTTGTGAAAGTACGAAAACCCGTTAGATTGATGCTTCCAACCCTAATTCTGTTGTTTCGTGCGAGTTTGTAAGCCTAGAACGCCTGTGATGTGATGAGCATAAGGATGCATTCTCTATTGCCGTGTGCTAGCTTAGGGGGTGATTCCCCATTGTGATGAGCATAAGGATACGTTCTCTATTGCCGTGTGCTAGCTTAGGGGATGTGTTCCCTGGTTGCCTGTGTGGCTAATGAGATATGATGAGCATAGGGATGCGTTCCCTATTGCCGTGTGCTAGCTTAGGGGGTGATTCCCCATTGTGATGAGCATAAGGATGCGTTCTCTATTGTCGTGTGCTAGCTTAGGGGATGTGTTCCCTGGTTGCCTGTGTGGCTAATGAAATGAGTATGAGGGTTATAGACCTTCACGAGTTGGGTTCTAGGTTACAGTACTCGCAGTTATGGCTCGAAGATAGGGTCGGGAAGTGTTAAAAGTTGTGGAAGGATGAATTGGACTTTTGGAATCACTGAAGGAAGTATTCGAAAACTAAGTACAGGCCAGGTTGTGAATGTGGTCCAGAAATAACAAATGAATTGGGTATGGTAGATTACTCTGGAGATTCAAAAAGTAGTACGAAAATGCAAGGAGCTTGATAAATTAGAGCCACCTGTCTTTATGTCTCTCCTGGGCGAGTCTGTAACTTCAGGTTGACTAGATGTGATGAGAGTGAGGGATTGTGTTCTTTCACTGTGGAGCTAGCTTAGGGGTGATTCCCCAATTATGTTGAGCGTAAGGATTGTGATCCTTATGGCCTGTGCGCTAGCTTATATGTGATTCCCCAATTATGTTGAGCGTAAGGATTGTGATCCTTATGGCCTGTGCGCTAGCTTATATGTGATTCCCCACTGTGTTGAGCGTAAGGATTGCGATCCTTATGGCCTGTGGTGCTAGCTTAGGGGTGATTCCCCACTGTGTTGAGCATAAGGGATGCGTCCCTTATTGCCTGTATGCTAGCATAGAGGGGAGATGTTCTATTGTATGAAGGCGTGAGAGTTATTTTCTTTCACGGCCTTAGTCAACCTAAGTTACATGGCTCGTTGGTAGTGCTCGAGACAATGCCTTACCGGGATGGACTCAGGTAGAGTGTGCGAGCGATAGTTGGATGGTTGATGAGTTGAGATTAAGAAGCAGATGTACGTGCCAGGACAACTATTGTGTTGATGATGCTAGCAAAAGGGGCGTTATCCCCAGAGTAATGAGTTAGGGGGCGATTCCCCTAGAGTGTTGATGAGGCTAGCATAGGGGCGTTGTCCCCAGAGATTTGTGACGAGCATAAGGGTTGCGATCCTTATTGCCGAAGGTGCTAGCATAGGGGCGAGGACCCCAGAGATTTATGTTGAGCGTAGGGAATGCGTTCCCTAGCGCCTGTGAGCTAGCTTAGGGGTGATTCCCCACTGTGTTGAGCATAGGGATATGTTTCCTATTGTCGTGTGCTAGCTGAGAAATGATTCCCCATTATGTTGAGCGTAGGGAATGCGTTCCCTAGCGCCTGTGTGCAAGCCTAGGGGTGATTTATCTATTGAGATGAGTGTGAGGGTTATATACCTTCACAGGTTTGGGTTCTATGTAACAGGACTTGCAGGTATGACACGAAATTAGGGTCAAATAGTAGTGAATGTTGTGAAAGGTTAAATGGACTCTTAAAATAATTGAAGGAAGTATTTGGAATCTAAATATGAGCTTGAGTAAGAGCTTGGTATGGTTTCTTTATACATTGGACCCTTAAGTGGGCTACTTACTGAGTATGTTTATACTCATGTTTGCTACCTTGTTTGTTTTGCAGATTGTGCACATTCTCGGGGTGGATGACGCAGGCGACGACTTGACGAGACTATGGAGACTCCACCAAAATCTCTTTTCCTTGTTTAAACTTTTAGTTTTGTTTCCTTGTTCCTTGATGTATGTTTGGTCTGTAAATTCCAAATATTCTTTAGTTATTGTGTATTTGGTTAGGGTTTCTTAAAATCCTGTGTTTGATGTGAAGCTCAGCATACTTGTCGTAGTTTGTTGGATGCTGAGCGTTTTATCTGAGTTATAGAAGTGTTTTTCATTCTTTTCAGGGTGTTGTAAAATTTTGGTTTCTCCTAGTTACGCCGTCATGTTGCCGAAATTTCGGGCATGAGCGAGGTAACTAGGTCATGCTTCCGCTCTAGAGTGTCGTAGGAAATCGGGCCGTTACAGTAGGTCACCTCTAAGGAGTATAAAATGATCTTTTATGTAGTCCTAAAATGAATAAGGTATTTGTATGACAAATATCATTTTTATAAGAAATGTCAAATAAAAGACTACAAACCTTTAATAAGGTGAGATAGTATTAATAAATTGGTTCCAAGTGAACCCACTAAATAGTTAACAAAAGTTGTTAACAATTTAATTACATTTGAAAGTCAAATGGATCATAGTCATAAATTAGATAAGCCTTATCGTAGTGGGAGAGTTATGAAATGACTCAACCTTTACAAGGACTTAATTGAAGCCCAAATTGTCATGTTAGATGACAAAGTTGAAGGCTTATTACCTGCAAAGTGAGACTAATGGCAAATGGTTAAACCTAATAGAAGAAAGTAGACTGTGAGTAAATTTTCTCACTTGTTGCCATACTGAAGTCTGTAAGCATTATTTAATTCATTGTTGTATATGTGATATAAAAAAAATGAATGTTTAAAATTTTTTTATGAAAAGAAATCTTAGATAATGAATCTACACAAATCAATCCAATATGTTTATTTTCAAAGATCAAAAGCAAAAAGTTTGCAAAATAGTAAAGGTTCATTTATGAAATGAATTTTACCATTAGATCTGTGAATATAAAGTTTGATAAAATGATCAAAATCTATGACTTTTGATAAATATTAATGAACCTTGTATAGACAAGAAAATCATTAATTGCTTAGTGAATTTTTTCTCATGTTTTATGTTGGTGATATTTTTACCCATTATGAATGATGTAAGATGTCTAACATAAAACGTTAATTAAGTAACCAACTCCAAATAAGTGATTTGGAATGACTTAGTATATTTTATATGTCCAAAATGAAGATTTTAAGGACAAAATGTTAACTTTGACTCAAACATTTTATATTGACAAAATTGTTGTCAAATATTTGATATTTATGTCTGAGGAAGTGTATCCCAAGACACCTCAAATGTTGAGAGTATATGATATCCATAAATGAGACTGAACATTTAATATACAATTGGTTAGCATATATCAGTTAAACGAATGGTATGACCATTGAGTAGAAAATTAAAAACTTTCTCAAATTATCTATGAATGATGAGAAATTGTTGTGTATGGAATTAAAGATTTGATCTTTACAAGATACACTGGTTATTGCAAAGATTTAAGAAATCTATGCAAAAATAAATTTTACCCTAGGTGGTGGAGTATGGTATATAAGTTAAATTGTTTTGGACTTGTATGCCTCGAATAGTTCCTTAAAGATCTAAAAGGTGTTTCAGATATGATTTAGTCTATCCTCTTTATTATGATAATAGTGGTGTAAAGACTAATATTAAGGAAATTAGAAAACACCAATGTATAGGGAATCATATCGAGAGAGAGAAAGCATCATGGTAGTGACTAAGATGGCTTTTAACGGTAGTTCTTTGGATCTATATAAAGAGACTCTCCAGGCTAAAGTGTTTGAGAGTCACATAGAATGTCTAGGATTACGAGATATGTCTCATCTTTGCTAGGGCAAGAGAGAGAACATGTTAGGTATAGAGTATGCCCTAAGATACATGTCTCGCAGGATTTAGTGCAAGTGAGAGATTGTTGGGATTTATGCCCTAAAGCCTCGTAATTAATTAATTATTTAATAATTAATAATAATTTTGTTATTTTATTTGCAATATAATATTATCCATTATATTAAAAGTCCAAGGTTATTAGTGTAATCTTAAACAGTATGTAGTTGACATATAAGAGGATCGTGTTCAAGAAATAACCTAAAGAGTCATAGTATATGGATAAGGTTGGGTGTCTTATCCTAGTGACACTATTAATACGACTCACTTTGTAATAGTTACAAATGATTTGATCCAAATCATTCAGTGGAGATATGTAAGTGGGGGTATCTTATACAATGAGTTTGTATAAGACTGGACCACGAAATATTTAATCTCTCTTTATAAATCCTTTAATTGAGAAGATTAATATTTCATCAGGATGGTCATATGCGACTCGATCTTAATCTTGAGTGAGTTATGAACTCCTGCCTGTGAGGGTTTGTCCTTTGATTTGCATGGGTGAGAGTGGCTTTTATAGCCGATTCAATATGCCTACCATTTTACGGACTTAACCAAATAGGGAGCTAGGAACATAATCTCATAAGATGGAATTCACTCCTTCCCATATAGGGTAAGTAGATGAGTAGTTCCCTTAAGTGCTGATTTCGGGACTTGAACAATGGGGCCCCACCCTTTCATTGGCCCGAGAGGGACTTAGTTTATAATTATATTATAAACAGATTGTTCATTAGAGAATCAGTGGTACTTAAGGTGCAAGATGTAATTATAGGGGTAAAACGGACTTTTGACCCAGCTGTAATTACGAACAACTCATGAATGATCGACTTGCATGTAATTATTATATCTATGGACACAACTTGTCCTACAGTGCATAAGAGTACAACTCTAGGTCTATAGTGGAGTGACCTAGAGTTAATGAATGAAAATTAATTAATTAAAGAGTTTAATTAATAAATTTTGTATCATTGGAGCTTATAATCTGTAGGTCCATAAGGTCCCCTTGCTAGCTCATAGTAACACTAAAAGATCAATTTAGTTTAAAGAAAATTTTAAAATGTTCAAATTAATATTAATTTGAAGTGTTCAAATTAATATTGAATATATTATATATATTAAATATAAAAGAGGAAAATATATTTATTGTATTTGATTACATTAAATATTAAAATTTGAAATGTTCAAATTTAATATTTAATTTGAAGTATTCAAATTAATATTTAATATATTAGATATATTAAATATAAAAGAGGAAAATATATTTATTGTATTTGATACATTAAATATTAAAATAATTCATGTATATTTGATATATTAAAAAAAAATATTTATAGAATTTGAATAAGATTCAAATAAATAAATATCGTAGGAGATTTGAATGAGATTCAAATAAATACAAGATATATTTTAATATATTAGATATTCAAAATATAATATTTTAATTATGGCAAAAAATTTCCCTTGGTCTCTATAAATATGACCCTTGGGTTGAGCCATTAGACATAACACACATCTCCTCAATAGAGAGAATTAGAGAATTCTCTCTAGACCTCTTCCTCTTTAATCCCTTGTGGATTTTCTTTCAAGAGACTCCCACAAGACTTGGTCCTGTGTTTGAGTCATAGCTAGGAAGACTTTGTGGAAACGATAAAGATCCGCCAGAAGATTCTCCATATTTGGAAGGTATTTATTGCTTAACCCTTGTATTTTAGTTTAATTCTAAATAAATCATAGACGATTCCTATGCTTCCGCTGTGGGTTTAATTCAATTATTCCCTTCAGATATACATATATATGTATATATAGATAGATAGATAGATAGATTATTGTTTTTCCTTTTTGCCTCTTTTTAATCTTTTTCATTTTTTTTTTCAATTTCAATTTTTTTCTTCTTTTCTTATTTATTCTTTGTTTTAAAAAGAATGCCTTTAAGCTAAATTCTACTAAATTTGTATATTCCACCACCTAAATCAAATTAAATATAATTTCCACAATTAAGCACAATATTCAATCGAAATATAAGGAAATTAGATACAATAAGTATAATTAATTAAAATCTATTAAATTGTCATTTGTATCCCACATGTTTGACATCTTCTGATATCTGGCTGGTCTAAAAATTTCATGTTTTGAAAATGAGTTTAACTTTGTTTGAATTATTTCTTACCACTCAAGTCAATCCTTTATTTGTCGACATTTTAAAAAAAAAATTGGTTTAGAATTCTCATTTTTAGAACTAATATCAAGAGCAGCAAGAATGTTGTCAACAACTGTTTAGTTCAATTCCATCTTTTTCTTGTCATAAAACTTATCGAGATCTCATTATTATCCTCAGGTACTTAACCTTCTTCAATTTATTCTTTATGACTAGTCATATTTAAGATTTCTTTTGGAATATCCATAGTTTCAATTGAGTTTTTTTTTATTTATTTACTACTCTTTTTTTTTTTTTTTTGAGGACTTTTATCTTTGGAACTCATCGATCCACCATGCTTCTAGTGTGTCACAGACTCATTAGTTGTGACAACTTGTTGGGTTTAGATATTAATTATAGAATGTGCATTTGCAGCTAGTATATATGATTACTTGATCACTTTCTTAGAATCTGTAAATGCATATGACATTTGATTTGAAATATTTTGCAAATGAATTATCTTTTGAACTTTTAGTTCACATTGATCTTTATAGAGATCTAAATGAGACAATAAAAATGCATCATATATAATTCATTTTTTCAACTTCTTAATTACTCGGCTAATGTTGGAAAATTTGTCTCATTAATGACAATTAGCAAATTGTGCAGTAAATACATCACCCCTCAGGGGGTTCAAGATATCTAATAATTGATGGAGAATCAAATCCAACATATATTCCTAGCGTCCTTTAAGGACTCATTTTAGTACGTTGTGGTGGAGCAATTGAAACATATACTGCACATTCAAAGATTCGCTTATGGAAAATATTTGGCTCCTGGCCATAAGCTAATTGTATTGGGGAGTACCTATGATAGGTTGCTGGCCTAATGCGTATAAGTGACGTTGCATGCAAAGTCAGACCCTATACAGATATTGAAAGTTTTGCTTTCATAAGCATTGGTCTAGCAATTAATTGTAAATGTTTTATAAATGATTATGCTAAACCATTTTGTGTATGAACATAAGCTACAAGATGTTCAACACTTATCCCAATTGACATACAATAATTAATAAACGTTTGGAATATAAATTCACTAGCATTATCAAGACGGATTTTCTTAATTTTATAATCAAGAAATTGTGCTCGTAACTTAATTATTTGAGCAAGTAATCTTGCAAATGTAAGGTTTCGACTTTATAATAAGCACACATATGATCTACTGGATGCGTCAATTAAGACCTTACAAATATCTCATGGTCCACTTGGTGGATTAATAAATCTAGATATATCACCATGAATTCATTCTAAAAATAAGGGGATTCAATCCCAGTATTAATTGGTGACAGTCTAATAATTACTTTCAAAGCAACCAACACATGATAATTTATTGGATTGAAGAATCTCCTGGTTTTTTAATGGATGTCCACATGAACTTTTCAATATATTCTCCTCACTATTGACCCAAAATGACCCATCATGTCAAATAGTAAATACATTTGGATTAATGAACTTCAGGTTTGTTCCCATATATTTCAATTACATAAATAAATGTATAATACAATCTAGAAGGAAAGTTGACAGATTTTCTAATATACGTTTTTCATATGAGATAGTAGATTAATATTCTATATTATTCTTACTATTAGTCTCTATATAATAACCATTACAACGTATATCTTTAAAAACATATAAATTGTAAATTTTGTCCATCTAGGCAAAATAATATTTATTTTTCCAAAATCTTCTATCAAATATACATGACTGATTTTATATTCACTTTTACTTCCAACATTGTGAATTTTGAAAAAATATTTTCTACTTTTAAATATAGTGCGCATAATTGCATTATTTGCCAAGCATAAATTTTCATATATAATTCATGTTCTCCTTTGGAGACTCAAAAGAATTTGTAATATTTAAATATGTCATATTTGAGCAGTATCTTTAAAAACATATAAATTGTAAATTTTGTTCATCTAGGCAAAATAATATTTATTTTTCCAAAATCTTCTATCAAATATACATAACTTATTTTATATTGACTTTTACTTCCAACATTGTCAATTTTGAAAAAATATTTTCTACTTTTAAATATAGTGTGCATAATTGCATTATTTGCCAAGCATAAATTTTCATATATAATTGATATTCTCCTTTGGAGATTCAAAAGAATTTGTAATATTTAAATATGTCATATTTGAGCAGGTCAAAAAGATTAATCATCTCTTCAAGAGATTCAAAGAAATTTGTAACATCCAAATATATCATATTTAAGGGCTAAAAAAGAATAAATTATCTCTCCTGAAGATTCAAACATATAAACGTGTCATATATGAGGGGTCAAAAAGATTAATTATCTCTCCAGGAGATTCAAACATATAAATGTGTCATATTTAAGGGTTCAAAAAGATTAATTATCTCTTCATGAGATTCAAAGAAATTTGAACATCCAAATATGTCAAATTTAGGGCAGAAAGATTAAATATTATCTCCTTAGGAGATTCATACATATTTGAAAGTTTGAGGTAGAGGTGTTCTATTTCAATCAACTTAAATATCCCAGCCTAGATAGAACAACCATCCATAGAAAGAGTTCCCTTATAGTCAATTTTTATTTTAAATTCATTAATCTTTAAATAAACTATTTATTATTAGATTGATGAATTTAAGTGAATTATTAGACCTTGTCTTATTCCTCTATTATGACCTCAGCCTCAACCATAATTAGTAAATATTACAATATTCACTTCAAAAAAAATGATATTGAACTAGTTAGTCGAGATTTATGATTTTTCATCAAATGCTAATTTGTTTTATTAAATTTCAAGAAGACGTGATATTTGCTCACCCCAATATTTAAAAATATCTTTCTCAATATTGCTACTACGGAAGCATATTCTATAAATTAAAATAAGGAGCACATGTCTTCTCTACCAATATGCTCATTAGTTTAGAATCATTTATTGATAAGTTATGCAACTATAGGTGCATCTAATTAAAGTGAGCAATTCTTGATTTAAAATGTGCAACTTCAGGTGCGTCTAATTAAACTGAGCACTTCTTGATTTAAAACATCTAATTAAAATGAGCACATTTATGCAACTTCAAGTGCATCTAATCAAAATTAGCTTTAGGAAGAATAATTGACTACTATAGGCATATCTTTCAAACTTTGTCATATGATAATTCAAATATAACTACTATGAATTTCATAGTTTGATAAAACCCTAAAAAATAATCCCTACCGTGGGGAATATTTATGAGGATTATATCAAACCATAGGGATTATTTATGATGTTTTATCAAAACATAAGGATGAAATTCTAACTTTTAAAACCATAGGGACTAAATTCTATCTTTCTCCAAACCATGAGGACCAAATTTGTAATTTAACCAATATATATATTTAATTTTTGAAGATTAAAATAATTTGAGTTCAACATTATAGAATACAATTATTATTTATATTTGTATTATGATTCTTTTATAATTAGTTAGGTTCAATAATTTTTTTCCTATTCATATTATGATTTAGTGTTCTAACTAATTTTAATATAACAAAATTTTTTTCTATTATAATATAAGTTTTTTTAATATGATATAACATAATTTAAATATAATATAATTTTCTATTTTTCTTTTGAAGTTTTTAAAATTTTATTTGTATTTCTATTATTATTGTATTTATAATATATATTTTCTGACACATAATATAATTTTTTTATTTTTTGAAGTTTTATTTTTTAAAAAATTATCTAAGGGCATTTTAGATTAAAAAAAATGAAAATGGTTGGAGGTAGAAGTTTTCATAAGTTTTCTTTATATAGAAGAACATTGGAATTATAATTTTATCTAATAATTTGAATGGAAATTTTTTGTATTTCAAATAGCGAATCTGAGAAATATTACTCTCGATTATGAGAGATTATGATTTGATTAAAGTGAAAAGAGACATATAATATATCGAAAAATAACTTATCATCAATTTTATTGGGGTTAATTTGATCAATTCCCCTTTGTGGAAATAATTCTCTTCTTTTGAATTTATTTTGAATTAATTTTTAGTTTGATTGATACAAATTCTATTGAAAATAATTTAAATGATGAAGAGATAATTAAGATTAGTTATGATTTTGACGACATTTTTTATTTTTAAAAATTGGATAGAGATTTTAAAGTATTATAAAATTATAAAATAATGAATATTGATTAATTAATTAATAAATCAATTTAATTTTTAAATAGCTAAACACTAAACAATGAAATGAATTTATTTAGGAATTTTTTTTCTCATAAGTTTTTTTTAGGTGATTTTGAAAATTTTAAACTATTTACTTCTATTTAACTTAACTTTGTAACATAACTTTTAGAAGCTATCAAATTTGAAAATTACTCTAAATGAGTTAGTTTTAAATCTCAATCATATATTATAAAATTAAGTTAAAATATTAGATGAAGAAGTGGTCATTTAAAGAGAGTAATTTGATTTATATTGAAAAGAAAAAGGGAATGTAAGTTCAAAAAAAAAAAAGAGAAAAAAATACATACATACACACACATATATAGTATTAAAAAAAAAAAACATAAGATATTTGAAATAAATAAAAAATTAGAGATGTCTATTGCAAAAAAAAAAAAAAAAAAATTAGGAGTGTAATTTAATTGGAGAAATTAGATTCAAATCCTAATTTGAATTGATTTTGAATCAAAACATATCTTTAGTTGAATATATATATATATATATATGAATTCAATTTTGAACTCAAAATTAATCGGATTATGATCGAGTAAATGAGTTTTGATTGTTGTAATTAATTTAAATAAGGAGTATTTTAGTCTAAAAATATTTTATACAATAAGGGGTATTTAACCTAAAAAATGATTATACTTAATTATATTATATTCTATCAAAACCTTTTAAGAATTAGGTCATTAAATATAAATTGTGTTTGTTTCATATTAACAAAAAAAACAGTAAAAACAACTACCAACAACAACACAACATTGTGGAATATTCAAAGATAATCTTTTAATTAATCAAAATTTAAATTATTGGACTATAATTCTACTTCCTCCCATCTATGGATTGTATATGTCCATCAAATTTGCATATCATATTTTCAAAGCTACAACTTTGAGTTTTTTTCTTCAACTTTAAAAATAACCGTAACCATATATTCTATTTTAATCTTAATTTTGCTTTAAATATTTAACTAATAAATGAGATGATTTTAGATTCAAATTATAATTTGAGTTGATTTTGAATCAAATCACATCATGTTTATCAAATTAAGAATTTTGATTCAAACTCATTTTGAATCAAATTATCTCCTTATATTATAGTTGTTTAAATTATAGCA
This sequence comes from Trichosanthes truncata, assembly GCA_033996785.1. NCBI lineage: Eukaryota > Viridiplantae > Streptophyta > Magnoliopsida > Cucurbitales > Cucurbitaceae > Trichosanthes > Trichosanthes truncata. Next base: position 24,243,984 of record JAWPNB010000004.1, on the reverse strand, counting down.
TTCAACCAACTAAATCGTAGATTTCCTAAAAATAAAAAAAAAATCCTAAATAAAAAGAAAAAGAAAAAACGTGGGCTGAAAAATTTATAAAAAAAGAAAGAAAGATACTGAGGAGATGACTATTTTAGATATGGAGAAAAAAAAAAGCACCAGAAACAACACTACATTTTGGAATTAATTATTGAAATTGAGTGGCATCAACTAACATGCTTAGGTGTAAAGTTTTTTAAAAAAAAAAAACTGTGAAAGAAAAAGAAAAAAATGTGGGCTAACGAAATTTCCAAAAAAAAAATTCCAAGAGATAGAATTCTAGAAAAAAAATTGAAAAAGGTTGGAAAAAAATAAAGAGAAAAAAATAGCAATATGATGTGCAAAAGTCAGGCCAAAAACTTAATTTGAAAAAGAGAGAGTATCGACAAAGAAATTTGCAACAAAAAAAGCAAAAAGGTTGAAAACTAAATGAAAACAAAAGAAGGGAGAGATACCTCATGAAAAATTGGAGATGGTCGTGATGAAAAATTCGAGATAGCTAGTTTAAGACCTGAAAAAAATAGTTATTACTAAAAACTGAGAACCCATATGAAAAAAATAATAATTGGATGCAATGGCAAGAACTAAATAAAAAAAAATACTTGAAGAATTAGAATTGTGTGTATAAGAATTATATGAAAAAAAGTAACTCGAGAATTGGATATAAGAATTGCGTATATATAAAAACTAAATGTATGATAATTGGATGTAATTTATAGAAGCAATTTGATTCAAATTCAAATTTGATTTGATTTTGAATCAAATTGTTTATCAAATTAAGATTATTGATTCAAATTCATCAATTTGAAATTAAATCAAATATTCATTTTCAGTCAAATTATCAAATTGGATTAGGATGATTTGATTAATGTAATCAACTAAAATTTAAAAGGGTATCTTAGTCTAAAAATGTTTTTCAGAAACTCTTGTTTTTTAATATATTATAGATATACATAACATGCATAATTAAATCAAAATTAAGCAAAATTGACCGCCATATTTAGCATATCTTAAGAAATTGAAGACAATTTTAAATTCAAATCCAAAACATATTTTGGTTTTCAATATCTTTTTCTTTTTGAATCATCCAAATTTAGGGTTTAGGAATCCTAAATTTTATCTCATTCCCTTTTCTTTATTAGCTATTACTTGCCACTGATGAAGTAAGCATGTCGCATATTTAATCTCGTTTGCATCATTGTCGGCAAGTTGGATCATCAAACCTCAATCACCACTAGTTGAAGTAGCTAAATTGTCGACTTTATGAAATCATCATTCCATCGGAATAAAAGTTATGAGCTTTCGATGGAGGTTCACCGTTCAACTGTTGCTCCATATACAATATTGCTGCCAAATTCACTAATGCCCCGTTTGGTTCATGGTAATAATGGGTGGAAATGGGGATGAATTTATAATTTACTTGTTTGGTACAAGTTATTCAACTTTGGAAATGGGAATAACTCATTCCCATGTATTTCATATACCCATCAATGAGGGTTTTCTATACCCTCCCAAATTGGTGGGTTCTCTCCATGTCCCAAGGATTGCTCTCTCTCTCTTAACTTTTACTTCTTATTTTATTTTCTTATTTCTTTATATTATTTAATTAATTTAATGTTTACAAATATGTTTAAATTAAATTTATAATTGGTAAAAGTATATTAAAATTAATTTTAACATAATATATTAAATATTATTAATCATACTGATAATAATTCTAATATCATACTTTTTTTTTTGTTAAAAATCAATATGAATAAACATTGTTATATTAATTTATTTTTATTGGTGACATATATTAAATTCATAAATTATTAATTAATTTTTAAAAAAATATTAATTAATAAGCTAGTAAAACAAGTTAAATTTATTCAATTAAATAAACTAGTAGAAGTATTTAGTTTTCAATCATTATAGTTAATTTTTTTAATTAAAATCATTATTTGACTATTTAGAGTCCATTAGTTTATGTCGGTGGCTTATAATTTTTTTAAAAAGAATGCTTATAATTGATATTAATTAGTTCATTAATTAGCTCTTTAGTTAATAGTTCACAAATATATAGAGAGAAAAATAGATAATTAATTACATAAAATAAATACAAATATTATTTATTTTTATTAAAAAAAAGTTGATAACATTCCTATATACTATCAAACACAAACATCTTTGATTCTCATACATCTTATTCCAAGGCATCTGCTACCCAAGGGCATCCTATCCAACCTTAAACCAAATGACCCCTAAAGGTAATGGAATATGGGCCTTCATCCATATTCAAGGCCCAACCTTGAATTTCACAAGCATGAATCTGGATTTCACAAAATCAAAATCAACATTTTAGCACAACAAATATACCACCTTGCCGGCCATCAACATTCACTCACCGCCGGCGTTGGACATGTTTAATGGCCCACGAATCGGTGAAGAACCTGATAAGTATTCTCGAAAATAAAAATCTACTGCACATAAGCAATTATTTGCTTCGAGATTGTTTGAATTTTCAATCTCTTTTTTATTATTAAAAGGAAAATACAACAAAACCTAACACTTATGGGTTTTACAATTGATCTAATGAAAAACAATTAAATCTAATGTCAAATAGTCTCAACAGTCAATTTGCAAATCTAAGAATTAAAATACCCACCATCTTTTGGAGATAACTACATGTTAAGCAAATAAATACCTCATAGAACTCGTGTTGATAATGTGTTATGAAACAAGAGAAATAAGAACAATTAGAGAGAGAAAATTACAGAGGAGAGGAAATGTATTCTCTATTCAATTATGTGTAATTCAAAGGGTACAACAACCACTATTTATAAGATTTACAAGATATATACACAAATCCTAAGAAGAAAAGAAAATCTTCTTTCAAATTTCGATTCAAAAGGGAAACTTGGAGGGATTTTTTGTATAGATAACCTTGTTTTTTGCAGCCAAAACGATGGATGACCTGGTTTTTTAAAATAACGATGGATAACTTTCTGCTGACATCACATTGAGAGCGAGAGTACGATAAAATCCAACGAGAGTGAGAGCCACCTTCAATCTTCTTTACTGAGAGCGATAAAACCCAATGAGAGCGAGAGCCATCTTCAACATTCTTGATCGAGAGTGAGAGTACGAGAAAAATCTAGGGAGAGCGAGAGTACAAGAAAAACCTAACGAGAGTAAGAGGTCATCTTCAACCCATCTTCAACCTTCTTCTCACATACTGAAAGAATGACGTTTCACTCCGCAGCGGAAGTATTAGATCATCTTTGATTTTATTTAAAATTAAACTAAAAATTAAGGTTAAGCAAACTTACTTGGAGTAAATATGTAGATATTTCTAGTGAATCTTTATCTATTCCATAAAATCTTCCTGGCTATGACTCGAACACATGGGCAAGACTTGTGGGAGCCTCTTAAAAGAAAATCTACAAGGGATTGGAGAGGAAGAGGTCTAAAGCAAATTCTCTAATTCTCTAATGAGGAGATATGTGTTGTGTCCAATGGCTCAACCCAAGGGTCCTATTTATAGAGACCAAGGAAAAATCTATCATAATTAAAATATTATATTTTAATATCTAATATATTAAAATATATCTTATATTTATTTGAATCTTATTCAAATCTCTTACGATATTTATATATTTGAATTTTATTCAAATTCTAGAAATATCTTTTATTTAATGTATCTAATATACATTAATTATTTTAATATTTAATGTATCAAATACAATAAATATATTTTCCTCTTATATATTTAATATATCTAATATATTAAATGTTAATTTGAATATTACAAATTTTTCTTTCAACTAAATTTATCTTTTAATGTTACTATGAGCTAGCAATGGGACCTTATGGACCTACAGATTATAAGCTCCAGTGATACAAAATCAATTAATTAAACTCTTTAATTAATTAATTTTCATTCATTAACTATAGGTTATTCCACTATAGAACTAAAGTTGCACTTTTATGCACTGTAGGACAAGTTATGTCCATAGATATAATCATTACATGCTAGTCGATCCTTCACAAGTTGTTCGTAATTACAGTTGGGTCAAAAGTTTGTTTTACCCCTATAATTATATCTTGCACCTTAAGTATTACTGATCCTCTAATGAACAATCTGTTTATAATCTAACTATAAAATAAGTCTCTCTTGGGGTGGTGAGAGGATGAGGCCCCATTTTTCAAGTCCTGTAATCAACACTTAAGGGAACTACTTATCTACTTACCCTATATGGGAAGAAGTGAATTCCATCTTGTGAGATTATGTTACCAACTCCCTATTTGGTCAAGTCCCCAAAATTATAAGCATATTGAATCGGCTACAAAAGCCACTCTCACCCATGCAAATCAAAGGACAAGCCCTCACAGGCAGGAGTTCATAACTCACTCAGGATTAAGATCGAGTCGCATATGATCATCCTGATGAAATATTAATCTTCTCAATTAATGGATTTATAAAGAGAGATTAAATATTTCGTGGTTTAGTCTTACACAAACTCATTGTATAAGATACCCCCACTCACATGTCTCCACATGAATAATTTGGATCAAATCATTTGTAACTATTAGAAAGTGGGTCGTATTAATAGTGTTACCAAGATAAGACACCTAACCGTATCCATATACTATGACCCTTTAGATTATTTCTTGAACATGATCCTCCCGTATGTCAACCACATACTGTTCAAGATTACACTAATAACTTTTGATTTTTCATATAATGGATAATATTATATTACAAATAAAATAATCAAAATTAGTATTAATTATTAAATAAATCATTAATTACGAGGCTTTAGGGCATAAATCCCAACAATCTCCCCCTTGCACTAAAGCCTGTGAGATATGTATCATAGGGCATACTCTATACCCAACATGTTCTCCCACTTGTCCTAGCAAAGATGAGGCATATCACGTAATTTCATACATTCTAGGTGACCTTCAAACACTTTAGCCTGGAGAGTCTTTTTATATAGATCCAAACGACTGTCATTAAAAGCCATCTTGGTCACTACCATGATGTTTTCTCTCTCTCGATATGATTCCCTGTACGTTGGTGTTTTCTAATTTCCTTAATATTAGTCTTTGCCCCACTATTATCATAATAAATAGGATAAACTAAATCATATCTGCAATACCTTTCAAATCTTTAAGGAACTATTTGAGTCATACAAGTCTTTTTGTTACTTTACAAGCAAAACAATTTAACTTATATACCATACTCCACCACCTAGGTTAAAATTTATCTTTACATAGATTTCCTAAATATTTATAAGAATCAGTGTATCTTGTAAATATCAAATTTTTAACTCCATACACAAAAATTTCTCATTATCCATAAATAATTTGAAAAAGTTTTTAATTTCTACTCAATGGTCATATCATTCGTTTAACTGATATATGCTAACCAATTGTATATTAAATGTTCAGTCTCATTTATGCATATCTGGTCAGGTTGTCGAAGCCCTCCAAAATAATTATTGATTCTCTAGATCTAACTTGTAGAAATAGTGGACCAGATCGAATCCCAAAGGAACCAATTGAATTAATTTCTCAAAGTTAATAAATAAATAAATAAATACATAATAAAATAAGGGGGGTTGAATTGTTGAACAAAAATTGTAATTAATTAAATAATGAAAAAAAAGCGAATAGAAAAAAACAATTTTATGAAACTTCCAATTCAAGGGTATAAATTTCCTCCAATTGTAATTTTGATCATAGGCTTTAAAAAAAATCAATTGCAATTTCTCAAATTCAAGAACTTAGTCTACTTATTTGGAAAAGCCATAACAAGTGTAAATTCTCCTATTTTAACTGACTCTGACCAAACATCAAAATCAAAACTTACCATTTAATCAATTGGGCACGATAGCGTTCCATATCGATTAAATAATAGCATTAAAAACAATGAAAATGAATAAACCAAAACTAACTAATCGAGATAGCTACAAATTAATTAATTTTGTTTCTTTGTTTCCCTAGAGTCTATTATGTAAGCTATGTAAAATGGAAAAGCCATAACTACACACACATAAGCCAACCCCTTGCTACATAATTTAATCAATTGTGACAATTACGGATCACAAAATCATAGATAGCAATAAATCAATTGATACTAAATTAAGGCGTCAATTTAATTTAATAACAATCAACATAAAAATAAAAACAAGAAACAAAGAATTCTTGAATTAAAAATAAAATTTCAATTTGGCCCAAAGCCTCACAAAATTACAATTGGAAATTAAATCACCCTTGAACTAGAAATTAAAACTTAGCCACACATGGTGGAAAAGTAATAAAAACTATGGAGGGGAAGCAACATAAAAAAACAAAAAACAAAACAAAACTGAAAGAAGAAAAGAAAAAAAAAATTATTGCACTACAAAGAAACTAAACACAAATCACTCTATACTAAGAAGAAAATGTAAAACTCTTCACTCTCTAAACCATTTTTTACAAAGAAAGCTAGAACTCCCTTTTCTTGGCTTCAATGCTCCTTCAATGCTCCTTTTATAGGTAGAAACCCCCACTAAAAATAGTTTTTCCCACTCCCTAAATTTTGCCAAGAATGCATGAAGGAGTCTTCTCCACAAATGGTGGCCAATTTGTTTCTCCTTAAGACTTTGAAGAAGCCCACTCAAGAAGTCTTCCATGCCACCTATACAAAGAAAAAACAACAAAGTTTGTATGTATATTTATTATTTATTTTAAGTTTTTATATTGCTTTATGTTTTTTTTTTAATTTTATTTTCATTCTTTTAATTTTTCCTAATTCTTTTCATATTTCATTTCTATTTATGAATTTAAACTAATTTATGCGTTTTAGACTAATTTTACCAAATATTGGGTAATTTACCACCTAAACTAAATTAAACACAATTTTAACAATTAAGCACAATATACAATTAAAATGTAAGGAAATTAGACATAATAAATGTGATCAATTAATACTTATCATATACCTTCAATATTTGAGGTGTCTTAGGATACTCTTCCTTAGACATAAATATCAAATATTTGACAATAATTTTGTCAATATAAGATGTTTCAGACAAAGTTAACATTTTGTCCTCAAAATCTCCATTTTGGACATGTAAAATATATTGAGTCATTCCAAATCACTTATTTGGAATTGATTACTTAATCAACTTTTTATATCTTATATCATTCATAATGGGTAAAGATATCATCAACATAAAACATGAGAAAAATCCACTAGGCAATTAATGATTTTCTTGTCTATATAAGCTTCATTAATATTTATCCAAAGTCATAGATTTTGATACTTTTATCAAACCTTATATTCAAAGATCTAATGATAAAATTCATTTCATAAATGAACCTTTATTATTTTGCAAACCTTTATTCTTTTGATCTTTGAGAATAAATCTCTTTGATTGATTTGTGTAGATACATTATCTAAGATTTCTTTTCATAAAAGAATTCTAAACATTCATTTTCATATCCCATATGCAACAATGAATTAAATAATGCTTACAAACTTCAGTATGGCAACAAGTGAGAATGTTTACTCGCAGTCTACTTTCTCCTATTAAGTTTAACCATTTGCCATTAGTCTCACTTTGAGGGCAATAACTCTTCAACTTTGTCATCTAACATGACAATTTGGGCTTCAATTAAGTCTTTGTAAAGGTTGAGTCATCTCATAACTCTCTCACTACAATGAGGCTTATCCAATTCATGACTAGGATCCATTTGACTTTCAAATGTAATTAAATTGTTAACAACTTTTGTTAACTATTTAGTGGCTTCACTTTGAATTAATTTATTAATACTATCTCACCTTATTAAAGGTTGTAGTCTTTTATTTGACATTCCTTATAAAATTGATATTTGTCATACAAATACCTTATTCGTTTTAGGACTAGATAAAACATCATCTTGTACTCCTTAGGGGTGGCCTACACTTAGGCTTAGGCTTATCTTTGAACATATACAAGCTTTTTAGGCTTGTTTTAGCATGTGAGCTTAACATTCCCAAATGGTGAAGTATTGTAAACCAGCTTTACTACTCTTCTATAATCTTAAAATTGTCTTGTAGACACTTTTAGAGGAATCATGTTCACCATGCAATCTCTATTGCATCTCCTAACCAGAGTTTGGTAATGGTGTGTAACTCATTACTGATGTGACCATGTCTAACAAAGTCCTGTTTCTCCCTTGGCAGCACAATTTCACACAATTGTACTTGGTATTAAGATAGTTGGGATAAAAACTCATTTTCTATCAATTAATCTTAATACGTAAGGTTCTTGGACTTTCTATTATGATCTGATCATAATATCTTGATAGATTTACCTAATTAATTTTCAACTTTAATCTTAATTTTCTTGAACTTTTCAAAAAATTTAGACTTATGTTGTATTACATAAAGATACTTGAATAATCATCAACTAGAGTGATGAAATATTCATGACTTTATTTGGCCTTTACATTCATCATACCACTTGGGTCAGAATGAGAATGTGTAAGCCCAAAATAAAGGTCCAATGCTTATTTTGCATGAAAGGCAAAATCTATAGATAGGTAAAGTAATTAACTCTAACTTTTAGAGAATTACCTCTTATAAGTCTTCATTCTATTCAAGTTGATGTTTACCAACCTTAACTGCCAAAGTCAAGTATCTTTTAGGAGAAAACAATTTGTCTTTCCATTATGGATTCTATAATCCTGAATATCTCAGTATTTTTTATATGTCAACATTTTAACATATACAAATTGTTCTTATTTTCAGCTAAATACATTTTTAAACAATTTTGAAATATAAAAATAATTCATACTATATGAATCTTTTAGTAATAAGCTTGAGAAATTGAATTTCTCTTATGGTAATAAAATATCACATTCAGCATTAATTAACAATTATTACTTAATGACATCTTAATGTCTCCCACTACAATCAAACACCAAACTCTCATATTTTAGGTTTTCTTCTCTCTCTAGTTGAGAGCTTTCTCTCTATCTGAGAGTAGGGTATTTCGCTTTTGACGGCAGTAGAAGCTTCCAACGTGTGCAGCAACTGATCTAATTTCTCCGTGGTGATGGAGGACCTAGCAACAAAATGGCAGAATTTATCTCTTTCTGAAAGAGAAGAGAAAATCATATCCATTGAAGAAACAAGAACTTTATTATCTAAAGAGAGTGAATCCTTGTGTTGCTTCAAGATTAATCTCAAATAAACATATCAATTTTGAGGCCTTTAAATCAGTTGTGAAAGCAATATGGAAAGTTCATCACAATACACGAATTGAACCTGCAGGTGAGAATATTTTTTTCATTCAATTTCGTTCACTTTTTGAAAAAGCAAGAATTATGAATTCCAGCCCCTGGATTTTTGATAAGTCATTGTTGATCTTAAAAAATTTGGAGGAAGATGATCATATTACTGATTTAATTTTTTCACAACAATCGTTCTGGGTTCAAATCCATAACATCCCAATGAATTGTATGTCCATGGAGATGGGGAAAATATTGGGGAAAGAAATTGGTGTGGTGGAGGAAATTGATTGGGTTGGTGAAAACAATTGGATGGGCCCCTTCCTCCGTATATGCATAAGAATTGATATCACGATTCCTTTGCAAAGGGGACTTAAATTAAAAATGAATACATGTTAGGAGATTTGGTGCCCTATTAAATACGAAAAATTACCTAATTTTTGTTATGAATGTGGTATCATTGGCCATTCCTCTAGAGAATGCCCAAGTTTTAAAGAAGAAAGAATGATAGACCAAAAGTCCGAATTTGGGGACTGGATCAGAGCGTCAGTTATTAAGAAGAGGTTTCCAGGAGGTGGAGATGATTTATTTTTTAATTCTGATTCCAGGAAGCTAAGTAGTCGAGGAAGAGGAAGACATGGTGGAAGAGGAGGAATTAAGGGCAGAAGTGATGTAGATTGGTGGAGAGCACCTATTTCTGAAGCAAAGGAGGACGATTGTACTAGCATTCCTAACATGAAGCGGACAAAAGGAGGAATTTCTCTTCGAATGGATGATGTGTGAATTGAAAGATATGAATGGAGTACAAGGGGAGAACCTCTCTGATTCCTTTACTCATGAGCATGGGGTCACAGATAGTGGAGAAAAAAAGGTGATAATTGGGCACTCTAACGAAGTGGATTTAATGAATAGTATGGAGATGAACTTGAACAGTGATTCACATGTAGGAAGTGCTCTCTTGCAAACCCACTCTCAACCATTAGATGTTGCTCAAGAATCAGTTATGGATGTTAATGGTCAAGTCTTTGATAATTCTTTGCTGTTTGTAGAAAGGGGAAATCAAAAGAGCCTATCTCGACAGAAGGGGAAGCGTAAGTTTGGTACTAAACAACAACAAGATTTAAAATGTTCACAAGCAAGGAGCAAGAAAATCCACTTTTAAACGAAAATGATAAGGCAAAAAAGAAGCTTAACATTGAGGAGGTAATAGTGATGAACGAAACTCACAAGAAATTAAGAGTATTTGAAAGTGCTTATGTGTTGGTGGAGGCTGTTGAGCAGCCCCACCAATTGCAATAAAAATCTTAAGCTGGAACGTCCGCGGTGGGGAGAAATTCGAGGGCGTTCAAACAATTGAAAGACGTAGTACGTCTTCAAAATCCCCAAATTATTTTCTTGACCGAAACAAAAAGTGATAAAACAAAGATGGAGGTTTTAAAACGGGGCCTCAAATTTGATGGTTGTTTCATTGTTGAAAGTAGGGGCAATAGTGGGGGATTGAGCCTATTATGGAAGAACAAATGTCATGTGTCTCTTAGATATTTTTCTCATAATCATATTGATTGCAGCATTGGATGGAAGGATAAATTTTGGCATTTTTCTGGCATCTATGGAGCCCCGAAAGGAAATAACAAGAAATTGACTTGTGATCTTATTCGTCGGTTATTCAATGCATATGAGTCACCTTGGTTAGTAGGAGGAGATTTGAATGAGTGCCTTTGGGCTAAGGAGAAGAAGGGTGGGTCCTCTAGAGTATCTTCAAATATGGAGATGTTTCGTGCAACGATCAATGAAGTTCAATTGAAGGACTTGGGTTTTGATGGCAGCATCTACACATGGACAAACAAAATGGAGAAATGCCTTCCTATTTTTAAAAGGTTAGATAGATTCCTTGCTAATGTCTCTTTTTGTAATATGTTTGAGAATCTTAAGGTATCTCATCTTGACTGGTATGGCTCCGATCATCGACCAATATGCATTCAGTTGGAACGATCTTCATATCTAAATAACAATACAAAGGGCAAATCTTTGTTTAGATTCGAAGAGCTTTGTTCTAAGGAAGAAGAATGTGGTGATATAATTCGTAATTGTTGGAATGGGGAGGAGAATGAGATTGTTGATATGGATCATTCTATGCGAAAATTCACAAAAGCAATTGCAAAAAGTAGGGAATATTTAAGATCTTGGGGTTTGAGGAAGAGGAGAGAATTATTTGAGGATATAAATGTTTATCGACAACAACTCCAGGAAGCATATGATTCAGTGAATGGTCAAGATTTTGGTACAATTCATAGAATAGAAAGCAACTTAGATAAAGCTCTAATTAAAGAAGAAATATACTAGAAGCAAAGGTCAAGAGAGGAATGGCTCAAATGGGGTGATAGAAACACGAGATGGTTTCATAAAAAGGCATTTCTGCGTAGGAAGAGGAACTATATTCATAAAATCAAAAATGAAGCTGAAGAATGGGTCTCAGAAGATGAGGATATGGAGAATTATTTATTAGATATTTTGAAGGGATCTTTCAGTCCAGTAAACCTAATGAAGACCACTTTGCTGCAGCACTGGTTGGTGCGACTCGAAAAATCACAGAGGAGATGAATGTGATTCTGTTGACACCTTTCACTGAAGAAGAGTGATAAGCCGTAGAATTAAGGCTTTTTCAATTGCTTAAAATATTCTTGTTTTAACTTAAGACCAATTGAATTTAGTGGAAAGATTGTTCTAAAATTAAGAAAGAAATAAATACGATAGTATTCGAGGTAGAATTCTAATTGAAGTAATCTTGTTTGCAGGAAAATGGAAATTGCAAAATCAAATTGCAAATTCCAGATTCTGCAATCTGGGGACAGCAGAATTCAAGAACTTCGAAAATTCTGGCGCAAGAAGGACAGAAACCCATATATGGAATACCACAATTACCGCACGAATTGGGGGGAAATTTGAGCTCAAATTTGGCCAATTTCAACCCTAGGAAGATCTAAAAAAATAGGAGAAAAGAAGTGGCAGGGGGATTGGATTTTTTTTTAGAGAATTTGGCTGGTGGTTCGATTTTTCTTTTACACTATGTTTTTCGAACCTTGCTGGAAATCCTGTTTTGTCGAGGAGTTGCAGCTGCTGTTTTCCAATTTCTTCGAGTTCTTCTTGTAATACTAACAGTGTTAGCAGTACCAAGTTGTTGTTATTTTGATTTCTTCGTTTGTGTTACATTTTTGTTCAATTAAAATTCAGTTTTTCATGATATTCAATGGGCTGCTATTGTTCTGTCATAATCTGAAAATTTTCTGCATTTCTTCAGTTTGTCCAATCCGATTCAAGTGGTTCTTAAATCGTTAAGACCAATCGTTTCCTAAAATTGGTGGAGGTTGAGTCGATTGGAATGGAATGAGTTGTGTTGAACAATAATTGAATGAATTTATATTATTAGTTGATTTTATCCTCTGTTTTTGTTCAAGTCCAGTTTCTGTGGGAGCAGTGTTTTTATTTAAATTCAGTTTCTTTGGGAATGTTAACTTCATCAATTTTAAGGGCAGAAGGAAGAATACTGAAAATTCAATTAGTTGCCCCTTGATTCTTTGCTTTAATTCCCATTGAGAATCTTTCCTTGAATTCCTTGTAGTTTTGCAGAGAATAGCATTCCAAGTTATTGTTTCAATTATCCAATTTACACAACTTCTAATATGAATTTTTTCTCAAAAATTAGTTGTAATATTTTTATCTTTAATATGAGCTAAAACTTCTTAGGGGGTTCAAGGATGTTAATTCCCTAAGAAGTAATTGTAGCCAAAATTCCACAAAAATCAAGCCTACATCTTAATTGTTTGCTTGTGTTGAATAAATTTCCGTTGAGATCCTAGGTTGATAAACTAGGGTAGCAACTCAAGCTTTGATCTAATACCAACGGGGTTAGTGATAAGCGGATTTCACATAAGTAATGGAGAAAAACGCTTAGACATAAACTAATCCTTACCCTAGACATAGGGATTAAGGACTCCAAAACCCATAAAATTGTTGAGCAAATTGATCTAAGATAGAGGGACTATAGACATATAAGTCACTCACTTAGCCTCCTAAAACCTAAATTCAAGGTAAGTAGGAGAAGCAATTTTGGTTTACAATTGAGTGTGGAGTAGGTTGGAATTGCAATTTTGGCTTGCAATTACAACTTAGGGCAATGACATTCTTGAGCCCCATCTTATTCTAAAATTCCCTTTGCAATTTCATCTACTAAGCTTATCTAATTTGTTATCCAATATTGCCAATTCTAGATTCTGTAATTCAATTCTGCAATTTTTCTTTATTCCAATATTGTCATTTCTTGATTCTGCAATTAGATTCTGCAATTGTTCCAACACACCAACCCAACCTTATTTTTGCTATTTTAGTTTTTAAGTTGCAATTTTCCTTACACCTGGCTTGCAATATTTTTGTTACTCCGTTCCCTTGGGATTCGATACTTGGTACTCACATACCATTTTATATTACTTCGATCGCGTGCGCTTGCGTGTACAACCGATTCAATTTTAGCATAGAAATCAAACAATTTGAAAAATGAATCCTATAAAGCATTTTTAATGCTATGGTACTTTAGTGAGTTCCTTCACTAAATTGAGATAATCTCAACCAAGTATTATACCATAATAACTCTTATTCCTATAATATTTAGTTACCATTAGTTTGGTCAAAGACATCATTAACAACCTTAATGAGCCATTTGTAAGTGTGACTCATCATTTTAGATCCTGTAGTTTTATCCCAACAAGTGCCGTCGTAGAGTAGGTCAAGTATTGAAAACAAAACTACAATTCTATCCTTCTAAGGAGTTCACCCAGATATTGAACCCATGCAAACACCTTTCGTAGGGGACGATCCAAAAGCCGCCACGAGGCCCCGCATGAATCTCACAATGTGTACCAATGATGGAGACCGTAGGATGTGTTGTCACATATCATTCTCCCACTTACATTTTGAAATAGGGTTTTCTCTTACTTAGACAAATTAGACTAATCTCCTTTATCTAAATTCTCAATCTATCCTCCATAACCCTTATGTTGGTTGGATTGATTTTTACGTGAATTACCAAGTTTTAAACCATTTAAAAAACTAATCACACTATGTTAATGAAATAAAATAAAATTTGACTAATTCAACCCCTAGGTCAGTTTTCAGTTAGAGGTGTTCCCTTTCGGTCAGCTTAAATATCTCAGTCTAGACATAACCTTCCATAGATAGAGTTCCCTTATAGTCAATTTTTATTTCAAATTCATTAATTTTTAATTAACTATTAATTATTAGATTAATGAATCCAAGTGAATTTAAGCAATGTTTTTATTCCTATAAAAAATTAATTCACTTCATGGATAATCTTGAAATTCTACCATTTTAAAACTCTTTAAAACAAAGTCAAAAGATTATCCTAAATTTTAAACCCATTAGAAACCAATAAAGATAAATTAAATTCAAATTTTAAACTATTTAAAGCATGAATTGGAATATCTTTATTTTTAAGGAAATCCTAATCCTATTAGGAAAGACATGCATTCTAATTAAGAAAGCAAATATCCTAATTTAATTTTCCAATCAATTTCCAAATATAACAATTATAGCTAAAGATATGGAAAATATAAACTAATTAGGAAAAGATCTTATCTCTATTAAGAAACAACCTAATCAAAAATTCAAATATAACAATTATATCAAAGATAAGATAAAATGCATGATCATGCTTAACCTATGGTGGAATTTTAATCTAAATGACATACTTTATGCAACAATCAATTTATTTAAAACATACATCACATGCATAATTAAATTAATCAAAGCAAAATTGACCGGCATATTTGGCATATCCTAAAAAATTGAAGATAATTTAAATTACAAAAATCAAATCCAAGATATATTTTAGTCTTCAATATCTTCTCTTTTGCGACCAAATTTAGGTTAGAAAACCTAAATTATATCTTCTTTATTGCCGCAAGAGACACCATACCTTGTCCAGCCACTGATTGAAACTTGAAGGATCAAAATCCACAAGACCTTACTTCTCATTTGTCACTTATATTGCCAGAAATTAAATGCCGGCAGCAGCAACTTTAGTGTAGTCAATTTGCCAGCAAAATCAAGCAAATACAATTCCAGTTAGACGTTGTTTGCTCACCGATTGGATGACAAAACACGTCAATTGCACGCCTCTTTGTGTGTTCACTACCACCGGCAAGGATGAAGTACAGTGCTCTTGATTGCCAAATGAAGTTGGAGTATTGAAGACCACCGTTTGAAAGTTCAAGTTGTTTAATGAATGCACAAATTTTTTTAAAAAAAACACCATCACTCTAAGGCTTTGAATTGAGTTAGTGTTTACACTTCACATGTTGCTACTTTTTACATAGGGATTGGTGAAAAAATAATACAGGATTTTTGTAAAGTCCATTTGGCTTCACCCGTTGAACCATCAAATGAAATATTGAAAGATGTAAAAGTATTTACATGCTAGATCTAAATGTAATCATTTTGAAGAATTTTTAAATATAAAATTACATCAAATCCTTAAACTCTTAGAGAGTTATACAATTGATCTAATCAAAAGAAATAAATCTAATGTCAAATAGGCTAAATAGTCAATTTGCAAATCACATATATCACATATATGAAAAAATAAAATAAAATAAAATACTCATCATCTCAAAACTTTAATTCTAAATAAAAATCAAAGATTTCTCTGATACCAATTGAAGAAATGAACGTTTCACTTCGCAGCAGAAGCATTGGATTGTCTTTGATTTTATTTAAAATTAAACTAAAAATTAAGGTTAAGCAAACTTACTTGGAGTAAATATGGAGATATTTCTGGCGGATCTTTATATTCTCCATAAAATATTTCTGGCTATGACTCAAACACAGGACCAAGGCTTGTGGGAGTCTCTTGAAAGAAAATTCACAAGGGATTGGAGAGGAAATGTCTAAAGAGAATTCTCTAATTCTCTATTGAGGAGATATGTGTTGTGTCCAATGACTCAACCCAAAGATCCTTTTTTTTTTTTTTTTTTTGCAAAATAAATATATTACTGCAAAAAAAGGAGGAGGACCTCATAGCCCGAGGTCAAGGCAAACACAAAAAGCACAAAACAATAAAAAGATCATAACCCGAGCAAACTAAAGAAAAGCTCACAACCCGAGCTAGGTGAAACTCAAAACTAAATACCGACAACTAAAGAAATTAAAGAAAATAAACATTAAAACCAGTTCCATGGAGAACCAAGCCTATCAAACACCTGGCCTCCCCAAGATTCACAACGAAACCCAACATCAGACTGAGCCATCGGCAAAACTACCTCAGCAGAACTAGTACCTCTGAAGTCGAAAATTTCACTCCTGCCATATATGATAGAGCACAGACGCCCAAGCAAACCTCCATACCGGATTCCGCCGCCTCTTCCCCCTACTCCTTGCACAAATCCACTAAAGTTCTACGTCCCAAGAAGCAATCCTATGCAACGAACGTCCCCAGATCAACATCCCACTCCACACGATCCTACTAAACAGACAAGCGACGAATAGATGATCCCGAGACTCAACACCATCAACACACAACAGACAAGTTGCAGACGATGACACACCCTACCGATGTAACCGATCACGAGTATAAAGCTTATCCCAAATAGCCATCCAAGTAATAAAAGCATGCCTCGGGATATTACCCCCAAACCAAAGCAAGCGATACCACAACACCATTACACTCCGCAGCCTAATAACCTCCCAGGCACTAGCAACAGAGAACCTGCCCGAAGGAGACGGTAACCATACAAGAGAATCCTCCCAGCCCAGGCAAGGAGTGAACCGCATGCACCTGAGGCGCCAACTCCATCAGCTCCCATGACACCTCAGGCCACTGTCACACCCCCTCAATAGTTAAGAAATCCGAGACACGAGCCATCAGAGAACTAGCAGCATCATACACAACTCGTTGTCCATAACGGCCAACAAAAAAACCCCTAAGTAGCCAAGGATCAACCCAGATGAAACATCTACGACCATCACCAATACAAAAAGCACCAACTCCCTGAACCTATCTCGCAGACACAACACCATCCTCAAACACCACGACCATCTAGGCGACACATGAATAGACTACAAAGATCGCCCATTCAAAACATAAGCCTCCACCCATGCAACCCACAACGAACCAAACTGTAAAAAGAGCAACCACAACAGCTTCATAATTGTCGCCGAATTCCACGCTGCCAAGTCTCTCAACCCCAAACCACTCTCACTCCTAGGCAGACAAACCTCTACCCAAGCAACCTTTGCCCCACCCACACCACTCGGATCCCCTGCCAGAGATAAGACCTCAAAATCCACTATTGCTCATGAGTAACTTGTGCTAGCAAAACAAAGACACTAGCCCAATAAACATGAAAACTCTGCAACACATACTGAATCAACTGCACCCTCCCTGTGTAAGAAAGAACTCGAACCTGCCAACTCCTAACTCGCGCAGTCACCCGATCTAACAAAGGCTTGCAATCCCTATAGCATAACCTACCAGCCAATAGAGGAACCCCCAAATACCACACAGGTAAATCAGCCAAAGAAAACCTTAACATACTAGCCAACTCAACTGCCTCCAAGACTGGCAACCAGCATAGGACAACGAGCTCTTAGCAGTGTTCGCCACCAAACCCGAAAGCTCCTGAAACTGTTGCAACACACACTGTATAGCAGCCAACGAATTCTGATCACCCCCACTAAAGATCATCAAATCATCTGCAAAACACAGATGAGTAAGACGAATCTTCTCACATCGAAAATGATATACGTAACCCTCCAACGAAGAGTTAAGCATCCTGGACAGCACCTCCATAACCAACACAAATAGGTACAAGGACAAGGGATCCCTCTGCCGCAACCCTCTCCTCCCTGGGAAGAACCCCTCTAGAGACCCATTCACAGAAACATAAAACATAGGGACGTCACACAAGCACGCTCCCAACTAACAAATTGCAAAAGAGTCCCAATAGCCAACAAAACCCCCAAACAAGAAATCCCAATTTACTGAGTCATAGGCTTTCTAAAGGTCCACCTTCAAAACACAACGCGACACACCCTTATTCAGATGATACCCACCCACCAACTCCTGACACAGCAAAATATTATCCACAATATTTCTGCCTGGCACAAAAGCAGACTGATTAGCACTTATAAAGGTAGGTAGCCACACTCTTAACCTGTTCGCTAATATCTTCGTAATGCATTTATACAACACATTACAACAGGAAATCAGACGATAAACCTTCAACACAGACGAATTCCTCTTTTTAGGCACCAACGTGATTATCGTAGCATTAATACATGGATGCAAATAATAGGTGGAGAAGAAATGCAACACAGCATCACAGAAATCATCCCCAACAACACTCCACGCAGACTTAAAGAAGCCCACTGAAAAACCATCAAGTCCAAATGCCCTATTACTATTCATAGCAAAAAGCATAGTACGAACCTCCTCCCTAGTAGTCGGCCTCACAAGATCAACCAAACACTCATCTGGCCACACAAACTGGACAATCTATGCCACACGATCAGTTAAGTCTTTATAGGCCACAGGCTGCACCCCTAAAATATCTCGAAAATAACCCACAGTCGCAGCTGAATTCTTTTCATGAGAAGACAACACCATACCCTCCTCGTCACACAAGGATGTCAACCCATTCCTCAACACCCTAGCCTTAACACTACGATGGAAAAATGAGGAATTCTGATCACCCAACGCAAGCCACTTAACACGGGACTTCTAACGAAGAGAGGCTTCCTCCCTACTAGCTGAAACCCAAAACTCCTAAGTCAACCTCCTAACCTCTCCCTGGAGCACCTCTGACCCAGGATCAATCCCTAGAGCAACTTGAGCCACCTCTATCTGTCTGTGCAACTCCACCACCTCAGCACTGATGCCCTCTAAAGGCCTCCCAAACTCAGCCCTCAATCTCCCCTTAACAGCCTTCAAATTATAAGCAAAACTAACCAAAGGGGAAACACCCTGATGACGAACCTAACAATCAGCAATCGTACCCAAAAAATCCTCCTCCTCAGCCCAATGACTAAAGTAACGGAACACCACACGACGCCTAGGGACCGGCACCCCTAACTCAAAAACCAACGAGCTATGATCAAAAACCCCCCAACCATGCGCCTGTACCACATATATGGGCAAAGAGAACACCCAAGCACTATTCCCAACACCCTATCCAACCGACACATTAAACCAGCACCCCCAGATGGCCTACTAGTCCAGGTGTACCAACTCCCCTAAATTTCCACCAAATTCCTCCATCTCGTGCAAATCAGGATTCCCACCAAAAACTTTCGTCATAGAGCGAACCGCATTAAAATCCCCCATGACCACACCAGGCAATGACCACCTAGCAAGGATCTGAGATAGATTATCCCACATAGCCCTCTGGTCCCCTACTAAATTAGCAGCATACACATAAGCCACCTCCACCGAAATAGACGTAACCACATCAACCAAGGTACCAGAGATGAACTGAGAATTCACAATTGTAGGCACAAAAGCATACCGATTTGGCTGCCACATAACCCAGATCCTCCCCAACCCCTACACCCCATAACTGCACACACTGCCACCCACCTTCGAACGGGCTAAACACTGCATCAAATTGGTGACCCTTAACTTTCGTCTCCAAAAGACAACAAAACCCCACGCGTACCGACTCTAAGAAGGACCGAACTGCAAGGCCCTTCGCAGGATCCGTTAGACCCCGCACATTCCACGAGCACCAACTAGTCATGACCCCGTGATGGATCCCTTGGACCCTCATATCCAACACGGCCACCAACCACACTTCTCCCCACCGCACATGACAAATCAATTGTCAGGGGTACAATTGCCATAGCATCATCAGAACTCGCTTCCAACACCGCAAACTTATTTTTAACACTTAGAGTAACACCTTCTTGCTGCCCACCCTTATTAGTAGAAAGAGTAGACTGACCCCCCTCTCCCACCATGGATGGGACCCGAGTAGCAGCCAAGGCCGAAGGAACCTGCTCCGGGGGGACTTGAAAAGCAACCATGCTCGTCTCCTACCTAAGACTCACCACCAGAGAGGTGACCACTGGCCCCTGCTCTGTATCCTTCCTACGAGAACAGAAGACCCCAAAATGGCCAAAGACACGACAATCCAAGCATCTTTTTGGCTTCCAAGAATACTCAACTGGGACCATAAAGTCAACCCCCCAAGCGCACCTTAACAGAACTCGGAAGAACATCATCAATACCAACCTTCACACACACCCGAGCAAAAGATAATCTAGACCTCTCATCCGTAGCCTGGTCCAAGCAAATCGGTCTACCCACCGCACTTGCGACACACCCAAACCCCAAGGAGTCCATAACTCAAACGGCACATTCAGTAATTGCACCCAAACTGGAATAGAATCAAAAGCAAAAGTTTGCGGAATAATACCTAGAACCCACTTGCGCAAAAGGATAGGCTTCCCACCAAAATGCCAAGGTCCGTTCGCCAGAACCCACTCACAAGCCTCCACCGTAGGAAACTTGAAAATAATCAAGCCATTCTCCAAGTACATAACAATAGGCACACCAGCACGGCCCCACACTCTACTAACAAGGCGAGATAGCACATGAAAAGGAAAACTAGAATCAAGGAACTGGCCAACCAAAGCACAATTCCACACCTTAATTCCCTCCTCCACCACATCATCCGGAGGAATCACAATCTGCTCCCCATCCACCACAACCGGCAGGCAAAAAGGAAGTTTAGTATAAGGTTTCGAGGACCTCAACAAAGAAGCCCAAGAAGGCACATTCTTCTGCCCCACTACTTGCAGATTAGCCTTGCCCAACTCCTCATCATCACGACAGGCCCCAACAACACCCCTAACAGACTGACCAGCCACACCCGCAACCTTCCGTCCGCACTCACCTAGAGGCCCAACACACAGCCCAAGTCGCACACCCCCAAGCCCAGCATTTAAAATCCGTTCACGCTCACCGCCTCCCACCAAAAAACCCAGACACGATCCCACACCATCAACATCGCCGGTAACAGAGCCAGCCCGAGGAACACCCCTAACACTAGCAACCCCTTTCTCCGACACAACCCCATCGAAACCCATACCCTGAACTTCACCCATCACCGACTGATCCTGATCTCCCATCGCCACACCCTCAGCCCACACCACATACATCGAAGCCAAACCCACCAACGACTCTTTTACCCAACCCTTCATCCCCTTCGCCAAAGAACCCTTCAAATCGACCGCGACTGGATCCAAAGAAGAACCCATCCCAGCATAACCCTTCGAAACCTCACCCCCTGACGAAAACAACAAGCCCCCATCCCTACCCACATCCGCCAGATGGCTAGAACCAACAACACCCAAACCCATTCCAGAACTCACTTCACAGCCAATACTACCAGCACCCTTCTTGGCTGGTGATTTCCTCCATTTACCCATGAAGAAAAAGGAGAAGAGACAAGTACCACAAGCAAAGCACCATGCAAAATAGTCAAACACACCGCCACAAGAAACCCAATAGCCTTCCAAGATCACCGTCTCCCTTAGTTTCGTGAAGAGAGAGAATAGAGAAAACGAGGAGTACGGTAAAAAAAATTGGGCGGTAAAAAATTGGGTTGTAAATAAACATTAAACTGCATAGTTGCGAGATTGAACCCCCACCATGGGAGTGGTAAGGCAAATGCTTAGCCACTGCGCCAGGTGGTTGTTTGATAAAAAATTTGGGCGGTAAATAAACAATAAACTGCATAGTTGCAGGATCGAACCCCCACCATAGGAGTGGTAAGGCAAGTGCTCAGCCACTGCACCAGGTGGTTGTTTGATAAAAAATTGGGAACAGTAAATTGCATAGTTGCAGGATTACAATTTGGGCGGTAAATAATTAATAAACTGCATAGTTGCAGATCGAACCCCACCATGGGAGTGGTAAGGCAAGCGCTCAGCCACTGCGCCATGTGGTTGTTTGATTAAAAAATTGGGCTGTAAATAAATAGTAAACTGTATAGTTGCAGGATCAAAAAAAATTGAGTGGTAAATAAACAGAAAACTGCATAGTTGTAGGATTGAACCCCCACCATGGGAGTGGTAAGGAAAATTTTGGGCAGTAAATAATTAATAAACTGCATAGTTGCAGGATCGAACCCCAACCATAGGAGTGGTAAGACAAGCGCTCAACCACTAAGCCAGATGGTTGTTTAATAAAATTGAGCGATAAATAAACAATAAACTGCAAAAAATTGGGCGGTAAATAAACAGTAAACTGTATAGTTGCAGGATTGAACCCCACCATGGGAGAAAAATTGGGCGATAAATAAACAGAAAACTGCATAGTTGTAGGAAAGAAATTTGGGCGGTAAATAATTAATAAACTACATAGTTGCAAGATCGAACTCTCACCATGGGAGTGGTAAGGCAACAGCTCAACCACTGCGCCAGGTGGTTGTTTGATAAGAAAAAATTGGGTGGTATATAAACAATAAACTGCATAGTAAAAATTTGGGCGGTAAATAATTTATAAACTGCATAGTTGCAGGATCGAAACCTCCACCATGGGAGTGGTAAGGCAAGTGCTCAGCCATTACGGCAGGTGGTTGTTTGCTAAAAATTGGGCGATAAATAAACAGAAAACTGCATAGTTACAGGATCGAACCCTCACCATGGGAGTGGTAAAATTTTGGCGATAAATAAACTGTAAACTGATAGTTGCAGGATCGAATGAAAATCTTTGCATAACTGCAAAGGTCCTATTTATAGAGACCAAAGAAAAATCTTTGTCATAATTAAAATATTATATTTTAATATCTAATATATTAACATATATATTATATTTATTTGAATCTCATTCAAACCTCCTATGATATTTATATATTTGAATCTTATTCAAATTCTATAAATATCTTTTATTTAATGTATCTAATATACATTAATTATTTTAATATTTAATGTATCAAATACAATAAATATTTTTCCTCTTATATATTTAATATATCTAATATATTAAATGTTAATTTGAACATTTCAAATTTTTCTTTCAACTAAATAGATCTTTTAATTTTACTATGGGCTAGCAAGGGGACTTTATGGACCTACAGATTATAAGCTCCAATGATACAAAATCAAATAATTAAACTTTTTAATTAATTAATTTTCATTCATTAACTATAGGTCATTCCACTATAGACCTAGAGTTGCACTCTTATGCACAGTAGCACAAGTTGTGTCCATAGATATAATCATTACATGCAAGTTGATCCTTCACGAGTTGTTCGTAATTACGGTTGGGTCAAAAGTCTGTTTTACCCCTATAATTACGTCTTGCATCTTAAGTACCACTGATCCTATAATGAACAATTTGTTTATGATCCAACCCATAAACTAAGTCTCTCTCAGGCCAGTGAGAGGGTGAGGCCCCATTGTTCAAGTCCCAATATCAGCACTTAAGGGAACTACTCATCTACTTACCCTATATGAGAAGGAGTAAATTCCATCTTGTGAGATTATGTTCCTAGCTCCCTATTTGGTTAAGTCTCCAAAATGGTAGGCATATTGAATCGACTACAAAAGTCACTCTCACCCATGCAAATCAAAGGACAAGCCTTCACAAGTAGGAGTTCATAACTCACTCAGGATTAAGATCGAGTCGCATATGATCATCCTGACGAAATATTAATCTTCTAATTAACGGATTTATAAAGAGAGATTAAATATTTCGTCGTCCAGTCTTACACAAATTCATTGTATAAGATATCCCCACTCACATGTCTCCACGTGGGTCGTATCAATAGTGTTACCAAGATAAGGCACCCAACCTTATCCATATACTATGACCCTTTAGGTTATTTCTTGAACATGATACTTCCGTATGTCAACCACATACTATTCAAGATTACACTAATAACCTTGGATTTTTCATATAATGGATAATATTATATTGCAAATAAAATAATCAAAATTATTATTAAATAAATCATTAATTATGAGGCTTTAGGGCATAAATCCCAACACATATGCCATTTTCAACCTCTGTTTTCCCTTCATGCTCACTGGTGGAAACCCACCTCAAATCTAGGTATCAAATATGGAATCCATTTTCAGCCCACCTCAGACACCTTTTTCTCACTTTCGTCACTCTTGCTCTCGTTGGGTTTTATCGTACTCTCGCTCTCTGTGTGATGTCAGCAGAAGGTTATCCATCATTATTTTGAAAGACCAGGTCATTTATCGTTTTGGCTTAAAAAAAAAGGTATCTGTACAAATAACCCAACTTGGAGGAGATAATGAGAGAGATAATTAGATAAGATAATCTATAAGATTATGAGCATATAATTAGAATATTTAAATGTAATTTAGAATATTCATAATAAAATAATTATTATTGTAAAAAACAATAAATAAAAGGTACCATGGATTTGAACAATAAACATGGTTCAAATCTGTGGGTTTTGGGTTAGGAAGGCTTCCTAAGGGGAATTGGATCATATGACCAAAATAAAAGGGTCATTTTGAAAAATATCCAAAAAGAAAAACTTCCTGATTGATGGCCATAGCAAGGGAGGCGTGCTTAATAAATTTTCATTTTTTCTATTATGCCCCTATAGTTATGATCTGACATATACTGTATTTAAAATTTAAATTCAATATCAAATCTCTTTCTATTTCAAATTTTAATCTACATCTTGAAGTTGTTATATTATGTAAATCTAAAATTTGAATCTCTTGCTCTTTATGGATCTTAATTAAATTTTGTCTATTTAAATTTTTAGATTTTTTTTTTGATAAAAGAGACTTCAACAAACCAACTAACCTTTCCCAACACCCTCATTAATATTAGAGGCACGAGGAGAGGAAAAACCAAAAGACCAAAAGATCTTAATTTCTTCCAGAGAGGAAGAAACAAACTGACCCAAAAACATACATCCAGAATCAACACTCCCAATAGCATAAACACTCTTAGCAATATTGTGAGCGGCAGAATTGCAAATGCGGGGGCATTTGGAGAACTAAACCAAATCCACTGAGCGTGCCACGAGATCCACCTTAACTGCAAGGTTTGAAATTTTCGTATAATTGAAGGAAATTTTGTTCAACAAATTGATGGTCTCTTTGGAATCAGATTCAGCGATGATCCTAAGGAGAGGACCAAATACCTGGGTACGTAAGCATTTGAGCCCCTCTAGCATTGCCATAATTTTCAAAGCTTTAACACTCCATTTTCTTTTAATGTGATGAACACTCACGTAGATTAAAGAACCTTCAGAGTCATGAGAATCCACCCAACACCTCCTTTGTTCTCCTTCTCGTTCCAAGAAGCATCACAATTCACTTTCCAATGGTTTGGTGGAAGAGCAACCCATCCAACTTGACTCAAAAGGTTCTCCAACCTTAAGGTACTGGAATTTCTCAACTTCACGGAATTCACCTTAGAACTATAAAAATCAATATGCCTGAATAACGATTGCCTATCAACCGATTATGCTTTATTGAGAACTTTGTTTCGAAAATTCCAAAATGCTCCACATAATAACAAATACCATATTAAGCTCCGATTCATTCAGATGATCTTCTAGCCAATCCCAATAAGAACTTGGCCTCCAATCCTCCCTGCAAACATCAAACAAAGTGTGTAAACAAGGGAAATAATATAGCCACACCTCTCTCAAGAATTTGCCACCCCACATCACGTGGGAGGTACATTCAGCCTTCTTCCTACAAATTAAGCACAAGGGATTAGTATCAATTCCTCTTTACATAGGTAGAATGTTTTGTATTATTTTCCATACACAAAGCTTAGTTTTAGGCATTGAATCGAGCTTCCAAAAGGCCTTCCAACAAGCTTTGAGAACATCCACATCAGACGAGGAAGCTTGGACACTTGGCACAAATCTAGAAGTAAGTTGGAAAGTGCTTTTAATTGAGAACATGCCCTCAGAGTCACGGTTCCAAATAATCTCATCCTTAGAAATACTACTTCCAATGGGGATTTTTAGGATTGCCTTAGATTCAGCAGGAGTGAAGTTATCTCTAATAACCCTCTCCTTCCAAAAGCCCCTATCATCGATCAGAATCTTCACTCTGTCCTGTTTAATAGAGTCTTTGACTCCCAAAGAGATGCTGCTCCCTAGTCTGTCTAGCCACAAATCCTTTGAAATTCCAATGTAGCTCTCCTTTCCTACCTTCCACTATATTGATTTGATTTTTGGCTATGATTTAATTTATTGTTTTCTATCCTTTACCATGGCATGTAATTTTCAACCTACTAGGTTTCAATTTTCTATGAATATCATGTATTTTAATTATCAATTAGATTAAATTTTAATTATCATGTTGTTCGCACGTAATTTCAGTAAAGAAATAAGAACACGTGCAAATGAAACTTTGTATTTGTATTAATTTGAATGTAGTGGAGTACAATCTCTAATACTTGATCCTCTGATTCTCTCTCTTGCTTGTATGTTTCACTCGAGGGCTGTAGAGCTTATTCTCGAGGTTGAAGCTTCAATGGATTCTTGGGATCTCGAAGAAGTGTTCTTGATCTTCGAGGAAGTGTTTTTTGTTCAGGAGGTGTTTGATATTCAAGAGCTCAAGGAATTTTCTGGCCTTTGTTTATGAATTCTCTCTGAGATCTCAAATTTTTGAACCCCCAAAATGGAGGAGGGGGCTCTCTATTTATAGAGTTCCCCAGGACCCCCAGATGGGCTTGGGTTTGACTGTTGGATTGGGCCTAGTAGACTTTGGGTCAAAACTCCTCTGAACTGAGCCTTACTGAACTTGGGCCTAGACTTTGCTGGATTAGGGCCTCCCATTTGGCCTTTGTCTAAAATAGGCCCAAATTTCATATAACTCAATTGCATATTTGGATTTGCCTTAATTTAATTTAGAGATACTTACAAATTTAAATAATCCCTAATTAAATAAATAATTTTGTCATTAATTTTAATTAATTTTGATTTGGGATAAAATTTGGATTATACCCAAACTTTGCCTTTTGATATAAAATTCTACCAAATTTTAACTTTAGATTTGGAATAGAATTTTAATTTGGTTTGCAGTCAATTTTAATTTGAGATAAGATATGCCAAATTTTAATTTGAGACAAATCCTGCCCAATTTCGGTTTGGATTTTGGAATAGAACTTAAATTTGAGTTTGTAGTCAACTCATCCCAAAATTCAAACTTTAATATCACAAATTTTGAATCTTGTATGATCTTTGGATTCAAATTGGTTTTGATTTGATCTTATTAGCATTATCTTTGAATTCAAATTAGATGTGATTTTATCTTTTCCTCCACTATAAATAGAGGAGATGGTCTTCTATCAATTCATGTCAACAAAAATGAAGTGGAGCTTCACACTGAGGAATGAGGAATAGACAAGTCTTTTTTTTTTTTTTTTTTTTTTTTTACATTTACAAGACTTGCAAATACTTTTACTATAGAAGAGTATATCGTAATCCACAAAAAGGTAAACAGGTAGGATTTTTTTTTAGACAATATATATGCCCTATTGTTTTTTATTCTTGCTTGTAGCTAAGATGTATTCTTCAACTTCGAAGGTGACCAACCCCTGATTCAGGCGGAATTAAGGATGTCACCTTTCGGCAGCTTCGACGTCTTCTTTAACTTCGAAGGTGACCAACCCCTGATTCAGGCGGAATTAAGGATGACACCTTTCAACAACTTTGACGTCTTCTTTAACTTCGAAGGTGACCAACCCCTGATTCAGGAAGAATTAAAGATGGCACCTTTTGGCAACTTCGACGTCTTCTTTAACTTCGAAGGTGACCAACCCCTGATTCAGGCAGAATTGAGGATGACACTTTTCGGCAACTTCGACATCTTCTTCAACTTCGAAGGTGACTAACTCCTGATTCAAGCGGAATTAAGGATGACACCGTTCGACAACTTCGACATCTTCTTCAACTTCGAAAGTGACCAACCCCTGATTCAGGAGGAATTAAAGATGACACCTTTCGGCAACTTTGACGTCTTCTTCAACTTTGAAGGTGACCAACCTCTAATTCAGGCGGATTTAAGGATGACACCTTAGGCTTTGTTTTACCCTTGGAGGTGACCAAACCCTAACTCATGTGGAGCTTAGGGCGGTCTTGTCTTACCTTTGGAAGACCCGACCCTGACTCAGGTGGAGTTTAGGGCAATCTTGTTTTACCTTTGGAAGACCCGACCCTGACTCAGGTGGAGTTGAGGGCAGTCTTATTTTACCTTTGGAAGACCCGACCCTAACTCAGGTGGAGTTGAGGGTTGTCTTCCTTTGACTTCAACATTTTTTTTCACTTTTTTTTTTTTTGCATTTTTTTAGGAAACTTCATCTCACTATTTCTCCAAATAACTCTCATCTACCATCCATGTAAATAAAGACTTAATCTCTTTTTTTTTTCTTTTTTTAAATATTGGGATACCCCATGTGAAGTTTGTAAAGAAAACATACGGGTGACCAACTCCTGACCTTTTTCTCCCTACGATTCATCTTAGGAGTTCTTAGTGATCAGTGATGGTCATTTTTTCCTTGTAATCTAAGATTAGAATTCATCTTTGCAATGAAAAGGTACAAAGCCTCTAATCTTGAAGATGACATGGCGCTGAATCCCTCTGAACGAATTTTGAATTTGACTAGCGAAAACAGTCGAACTTAAGCGAACGAAACGTGAACCCCTAACTTGCAGCGAGTGAAGATGCTTGAACCCTAGGAAAGTAAGTAATGAACTAACTTGAAGGGAACAAAGCTTTATCGTATGCATCCAACATGCATGGTTTTGCTTCATGGGGGTGGAAATGCTTTTTTTTTTTAGGAGGAGACTGAACTTAAAGATTTTTTTTTCTTTAAGCTGCCTATGTACCTTTTGAGTGGAAGGGATCAAGTCATAACGTAGTTCAAATGAATACATTTTTTATTAGGGTCGTTCACCTTTTAAGCTCATGCAGGCCAGAAGCATCATGTAGTTTTCTTTTTATCTTAGATGCTCTTGTCTTCATCACGGTCTTGATCAAATCCTTCATTTGTAGGATTTGTTAAGATGATGACATTTTTCTTCACTTTCAAGAAACCCTCTGTGTTTATGAGAATGGAGAATTTCCTTTTCATACGTGAAGGAACAAGACTATGAATTTTTTTATCTTGGTTTACTTCATCGAACAATTTTGCCTTTAAGGATTTCATCTTCCTTTCATGTTGATCGCTTGTTACTTTGAGACGATCAAAGACAGATGTTGAAGGTTTATTTTTCCTCAATGTGGAAATGCTTAGCCTTTGGAAGACGGAAGTTCGAGTTGAGACAGAAGTTGGCATTGGTTTTCTTCTTTTTTCGCAGCCATACTCATCATTTGGAAGACTGAAGTCGAGTAGTTGAAGGCTTGATACGATCAAAGACAGAAGTCCTTTGCTCGGCTTCTTTTCAATCATCAACTTTTTCCACATTGGTACAGTATGAACTTGCCAAATCTTCTTTCCATTTTTTAAATCTTCTTTCCATTTTTTCACTGGAAGGAAATCTTGAAGTTTGGTAGGTTTGACCATGTCTTGAAGTTTGTTTTTTTGGTACCTCATGTTGAAACCAAACAGATACAGGTTCCAGGGCTCCAAATTGGACTAGACACACTCCTTGATCATGAAGCGAACTAGAGTGTATTTGACTGCATGTGTTTGTTGTCACTATAGCATGATTTGTTTGAGCTAATTCATCGAGATCTAGCTCAATCTTTCCTTCTGTAGCTAATCTTAGAATTAGCTCTTTTAGGACGAAACACCTCTCCACTGGATGACTGATAACTCGATGATACTTGCAATACTTGGGATCATCGACTTTTTCCATCTCTTCCGGCCGTTTACATTCGAGAAGCTTGATCAGTCATGTGTCCAGTAGTTGCTCTAACATGTCAGGAATGTTAGAGTAAGGAAAAGGATAGACTTTTTTCTGTCTTTCCTTCAAAGTTAAGTGACGCCTTTCATTTTCTTGTCGCATTTCAACCTTCTTGTCTTTTGAAGACAACTTGAGAGGGGTTGTATTTATAACCATAGATTCTCTCTGAAGTTTCATGGATGTTATTTTCCTCTTTCCTTATGTTAGGGACTAGAAGGTCTTTGTCTCCTCGACTAGCAATACTTAGCTCCATGTCGTGGGCACGAGTTGTTAGTTCTTCAAAGGTGCAAGGCTCTATACCTTGGAGGATGTAAAGAAGTTCCCAGTGCATGCCTTAAATGCACATTTCCACAGCTGATAGTTCAGTGAGGTGATCATTGCAATCGAGACTTATAGCTCTCCAACGATTTATGTAATCGACAACGGGTTCACCTTTTCATTGTCTAGTGTCGGTGAGCTCGAACATGCTGATGATGCGTCTTGTGCTATAGAAGCGGTTGAGGAATTCCTTTTCAAACTGCTCCCAACTGTCTATTGACTTGGACTCCAAATCGGTGTACCAGTCAAAAGCATTTCCCTTCAATGTTCGGACGAACTGTTTAACCAATAGATCTCCTTGCGTACCAGCATTTTCACATGTTTCAATGAAAATGAGCAATATGTTGCTTTAGATTGCCCTTCCCATCGAACTGTTGAAACTTTCGTGGTTGGTATCCAATTGGCATTCTTAGGTTGTCAATCCTCTTAGTATATGGTTTGGAATACAAGAGGGAGTTCTGAACAGGTCCACCATACTGAGCTTTGATGGAGTTCGTTATCATGTCCTGAAGTTGTTGGACAGATAGTGTAGCGATCGAAATGGAGTGTTGTGGTTGATCTTCTTGCACAACGACCTTCTGTTTGTTGCGATCTTTGATTGTAGGAGTTTGACTTGATTCCGCGATATTTTGGTTCTCAATCTGGCTCTTTAGGTATGCAATTTGAGAATCTCTTTCTTCGATCGTCTTCATCAAGGTGTTGATTTTCTCCTGCATCTCTGTCATTCTTTCCTCCACAGTGCTTGCTTTAGTTGTCATGACGGACACTATGTCAGAATCAAGATGGAACAAGGGGTTACACTTAACAAAAAACTTGTTGTTAGTTGATGCCCCTGGTAATGTCATTACTTCAACTACAATGGAAACTTTATCATCTTGCAGCCTTAGTTGATTGGAGCAACTTTGGGTAACAAAACCTGTGTACAAGTTGCTCATAATAACAGTGATCGAAGAAGTCTTGAATGATATCACTTTACTTGTGCTTTGAGTTAAGAGAAAGAGATGAGAGGTAGAGATGGTCCCACTGGGCGTACTAATTTGTTCGCACGTAATTTTAGTAAAGAAATAAGAACACGTGCAAATGAAACTTTGTATTTGTATTAATTTGAATGTAGTGGAGTATAATCTCTAATACTTGATCCTCTGATTCTCTCTCTTGCTTGTATGTTTCACTCGAGGGCTGTAAAGCTTATTCTCGAGGTTGAAGCTTCAATGGATTCTTGGGATCTCGAAGAAGTGTTCTTGATCTTCGAGGAAGTGTTCTTTGTTCAGGAGGTGTTTGATATTCAAGAGCTCAAGGAGTTTTCTGGCATTTGTTTATGAATTCTATCTGATATCTCAAATTTTTGAACCCCCAAAATGGAGGAGGAGGCTCTCTATTTATAGAGTTCCCCAGGACCCCCAGATGGGCTTGGGCTTGACTGTTGGACTGGACATGGTAGACTTTGGGTCAAAACTCCTCTGAACTGAGCCTCACTGAACTTGGGCCTAGACTTTGCTAGATTAGGGCCTCCCATTTGGCCTTTGTCTAAAATCGGCCCAAATTTCATATAACCCAATTGCATATTTGGATTTGCCTTAATTTAATTTAGAGATACTTTCAAATTTAAATAATCCCTAATTAAATAAATAATTTTGTCATTAATTTTAATTAATGACATGTTATTGGCCAAAATTTCTATTCCAACACATGCATTTTTTATTTTTTAATATCTAACTAGTCCTTGATTTAAGGGATTTTGTAGATGATAGGTTTGTTGTGATTTGAATTCTTGATTTGATATAATTGTTGGATAATTTTTGTATCTTGGATTCAAAATTGTTTTAAAAGGTATTTTCGTCATTTAATAATGTTATTTAAAATTTCAAAAAATTCACTTGGCCATTTTTTCAAAAAAATTCTTTTAGCATTTTTTTGAAACGCACATTTAAATATGACTATTATCGTAGATACTCCACTTCCAATCATTCTTCCAAATATGAGTGCCCAACCCATCCTAACCCAACTCAGTAAACAAACAAACACAAAAGATTTGAGAGTAAAATGGATAAGTATTAAACGGGAGGGCAAAAAGAGGACAATGTAGAACTCTCTGTTTTAGCAAGGAAAAAAACCAAAAAGAAAAAAAGAAAAAAGAAAACAAAACCATACTTGTAAGTTGTCTCTTCTCTCCCAAGCCCTGTGCGATTTTTCAGACCCCCTTCACCTTCCTGCGGTTTGCTTCTTCATTATCGCCGGCTGTTACTGTCCGCCGCCGACGCTCGTTGCAGCTCTTCACTGGATCTCGCCCCCTTCCCCCAAGTCCTCATTCGGCAATGGTCGACAATCTTCATTATCTCCTTCTATGTCCACTGAAATTGGTTCCAGAAGGAAGTTGAAAATTTGATCTCAGCGCACCATCTTTTCTTTATCTTCTCTTTTCCTCTCTCAATAAATCGACCCCTTTCTGTATTCTCTCTCAGCCTCTTCCCTCTTCTTTTCGCGCCACGCACTTGAGTAGCCGCAGCCCGCAGGTTTGATTCTTCTTCCTGTTCCCCGCTTGTTTCTTTTCTTCTGTTTTCTGGTTTCTGAGTTGGGCAATGGCTGGAATGACTTGACGTTACGGATTTATTTGGGGTTTCTATTATTTGATTTGAGGTTTTTGAGTTAATTTCGATAGCCCTAGGAAGAAGAAGCGAAAAGAAATCGAAAAAGGGAAGATAAGCCTAGAGATGCAGGGAGCTGAAGATTTTAAGTTCGAAATTAATTTTGAGTTGTTAAAAATTGAGTGAGAGTTGAACTCAATTGGTTAAAGCATTATATCCAAAAGGTCAGAGAGGTTCGAACTCAAAAAGTTTGGAGGTAGGGAGGGCTTTAGTAAAGGTTTATATTCAAGAAGGAAGTAAGACATTGCCCTAATTTCTGTTAGTTTGATTTCATTCCCATCTCTCTCTCGATACCCTCTCTTCATCCTTGTCAGATTTTCAAGCTTCAGGTCATATACTTGATACCGCCATTGGACCACCACCTCTCACATTCCCATCACGTCGGCTCCATTCCTCAATGACCCACTCTCTCTCCCTCTTGATACTCAGTTTTGCAGGCTCTCATTGTTGGTTCTTTCTTTTTTGGACTTGTAAGATTGAAGGTTTAAATCTTGATTTCTTTCTTTGAAAACTGGTCCACCCCCTTCTCATCTTGATTTTTTTCGTTGATTTCAATGCGGTTCTTCTAGTGTTTATGACATGTTTTTGAATTGCACCAAATCAAATTGCGTTGCCAGTTCGATTTCAAATACTATATATGCATGACTGGTTTTTAAGTTTTTCTGTTTTTCTTTCATTGGTTAGGTTTCGATTTGGTTGGAAAACATACCTGCTTACACTCATAAAGTTTCTAACTAGAAGAAACCAATTGAAAGCCGAGGGACTAAAATGAAATAATCATGAAAGCATGGACAAAAAATGGGATTTAAACTGATTTTGTTCCATATCCAAATTTCAAAGAAGATTGTTAATTAGAGAAAGCCTTGACACTTTAGGATTGAGCCTTTTAGGTCAGTGCAGTGGTTGCGGTTTTTGGTTATGTTGATTAGCCACAAATGTATACTTTGAAAAAAAATTTGCTCACTTATTGATCTCAAATTTTGTTGTACCTTTGGATTCTGTTTATTAATTTTCACTCTGTATTTGAAATTTAGATGATCCCCACTATTCTGGAGGCAGTTGCAATAACTTTTCTTCTTCTTCTTTTTTTCCTTTTTATAGAGAACAATTGCTGTTTGAAGAAGGCACCTCTTCTAAAGGAGAAGTACTTTTATTACTCAAAGTAAACAACCTAAATTACACGGAAATAATGTCTTCGTCCAAAGACGCAGATCCAACCCTAGGCTACCTCACTCGAAAGGATGCAGAGGTGAAGTTGCCGCGACCCACTAGGGTGAAGAACAAGACTCCTGCTCCAATTCAGATAACTGCAGAGCAGATACTTCGTGAGGCTCGTGAACGACAGGAGGCGGAAATTAGACCGCCCAAGCAGAAAATTACTGATCCAACTGAACTTGCTGATTATCGTCTTCGTAAGCGTAAGGAATTTGAGGATCTTATCCGCCGTGTTCGATGGAATATCAGTGTTTGGATCAAATATGCTCAGTGGGAAGAGTCTCAAAAGGACTTCAATCGGGCTCGTTCTGTTTGGGAGCGTGCTCTTGAGGTTGATTATCGGAACCATACCCTTTGGCTCAAGTATGCAGAGGTGGAGATGAAGAATAAATTTATCAATCATGCAAGGAATGTTTGGGATCGAGCGGTCACCCTCTTGCCTAGAGTGGACCAACTATGGTACAAGTACATTCATATGGAGGAAATGCTGGGTAACGTCGCTGGTGCAAGGCAGATTTTTGAGAGGTGGATGGGCTGGATGCCAGACCAGCAAGGTTGGCTCTCTTACATCAAGTTTGAGTTGAGATACAATGAGGTTGAACGTGCTCGAGGCATATTTGAGCGCTTTGTTCAGTGCCACCCCAAAGTTGGGGCATGGATACGTTTTGCAAAATTTGAGATGAAAAACGGGGAAGTTGCAAAAGCAAGAAATGTTTATGAGAGAGCAGTTGAGAAGTTGGCTGATGATGAAGAGGCAGAGCAACTGTTTGTTGCTTTTGCTGAATTCGAGGAGAGGTGTAAGGAAACTGAACGGGCACGGTGTATATATAAGTTTGCTCTTGATCATATTCCCAAAGGTAGAGCTGAGGATATCTATAGGAAGTTTGTGGCATTTGAGAAGCAATATGGGGATAAGGAAGGAATAGAAGATGCTATAGTGGGGAAGAGGAGGTTTCAATATGAAGAGGAAGTGAGGAAGAATCCCCTAAATTATGATTCTTGGTTTGATTATATACGATTGGAGGAGACTGCTGGGAACAAGGAGAGGATTAGGGAAGTGTACGAAAGAGCAATAGCCAATGTTCCTCCGGCCGAAGAGAAACGCTATTGGCAGCGTTATATTTATTTATGGTAAGTATGTCAAGAAAGGCATCCTATGTTTATCTTCTCTAATTTGGTTTTCAGTATACAGATTTTACGAGTATTTGCTGATTGTTTGTTTCTATCCAATTTAGGATCAATTATGCACTATATGAAGAATTGGATGCTGTAGACGTTGAACGTACCCGTGATGTGTATAGGTATGCTGAATTCTTCATGGTGTCAGTGTAGTAATTTCTAAGATTATGTTATTTGATGAAAAGAACAACTTTTATTGAGAATGAAGGAAAGAAAATTTCTAAGATTATGATAATTATCTGTAATTGTTTTCTGGTACTGTAGGATATCTGAAACTTTAAAAAATTGCTATAACTTATAATTGATTTTAGATTTTATTTACTTCATCTAAGCCTGGATAATTGCATTTATCTTTTAATGTCCACGGTGAGTAATATTCGCATATTGAATGCCAATTTAATATCTCTTTATATTTTTCAAATTTGGATGTAATAGCAGTTAGAAGCCACCTATGGTCATGGTATGGCAGATAGTACATGCTTCTCGTTCAAGATTAGATTGGCCAAGTGTACTTCTTGATGACTTATATTAAGGGGACAATGATCAAAATGATATAGTTTACTTTTGCTGTCTATGACCCAAAATTCACATTTCTGTCAAAGAAGATATGCTGAATCTTATTGCTGAATCTTCGCTAGTTCATTCTGTGTTGTTTGGTTAATGTCTGGGGTAGGGAAAATTATGTTTTCCTTTCACATTACAGTCTCTCTCTTGAAGAATTTACTTGCTCTTGCTTAATTTTATGCCACGTGTGCTGAATATCTCACTTCTACAAAATGAAATGAGCATCAGTAGAATATCTGTTAGTCAGTAGTCGTTGTGTGACATGACACGTATTAATCTTTATAATGTTATAAGCATCTGAATGCACATTCTTCTTGAATGAAATATTCTAGTCTCTTATCAAAAAAAAATATAAATCTGAACGCACACCATATTACTCTGTAAAAAATTCAATATGCAATATAATCATTGGGCAATACATGTTATACGTATATAGAAAAGTTTTTTCATTCAATATAAATTTTGGCAGGGAGTGTCTAAATTTGATTCCTCATGGGAAGTTTTCATTTGCAAAGATATGGCTATTAGCTGCACAATTTGAAATACGACAATTGAACCTAAAAGGTGCCCGACAGATACTAGGCAATGCAATTGGGAGGGCTCCTAAAGATAAGGTAACGTATAGATTTTCATTTTTTCTTTTCTGTTTTGAAATATTATCTCATTTGTTGGAGAGTTCGTTTATTATTAAATTTAATAACAGATATTCAAGAAGTATATAGAGATAGAGCTGCAGCTGGGAAATATAGATCGATGCCGTAAATTGTATGAAAAGTATCTGGTGTGGTCACCTGAAAATTGTTATGCATGGAGCAAGTATGCAGAGTTGGAGAGATCTCTGTGTGAAACTGAGCGAGCCAGGTCTATATTTGAGCTTGCAATTGCACAGCCTGCACTTGATATGCCAGAATTGTTGTGGAAGGTACTTCAGGAATTATTCCTTTACTTGAAGGTTCCATTTACATTTAGTGTGTATATTTGCCATTCTTCTTAAATGTCATTTAATATTTATAGCTTTTTCAACCAATCATTTAAATATGTTTGTCAAGTTCTTTCATTTTTCCAAATTATCAGATTTCTTGGATGTATTTGCCCCTTCATTCAGCAGTCTGCTCCTTATCTTTCTTGCATGGATTATTTACCTCGGTTTTGTTGGAGCAACTAATATTTTTCTTTGTTCACATAGGCTATGTGTAAATAGCATCAGTTTGTTAAGATTGGCCATTTTATTTAATGTGGTAACTGGGGCATTTGAAAATTTGCAACATCAGTTTGTTAAGATTGACCATTTTATTTAATGTGGTAACTGGGGCGTTCCCTATTTTACATGCTATTGCGAACTAGACATAAAAGATTCATAACCAATTCAACTTTCAGGATGGGCGCATGACTTTAAGGTCTTTGGACTTGAAGTTGTTAAATATTATTATCATAAAAAATGTAATGTATATATGCCTTGGAAACAGTGTCTTGATGCGTGAAGAGCTGTTAAGTTAGATTAAAAAGAGTACAAGTATATGATATTAATATATTTCTTACCCTGAAGGCTTAAATCACGTTGAACTTTGAGAGTCTGGTGTATGTACTTTTGGGTTTGCTATAAAATTTTTGAATTACCTGAAAGGATGAAAGCTGATATCGTAGACTCCTATGTGGACGTCAAATGAATCTCATCCGCTTGTTTTCCTTCTATTTTACATCTTGTAAACAAAAATTAATTGTTTAGTGACTTGAAATATTCACGAATGTTAGAGGTTGAAATGAGTCTTATTGTTATTGTTTGATGTAGGCCTATATTGATTTTGAGATATCAGAGCATGAATTTGAAAGAACCAGAGAGCTGTATGAGAGACTTCTAGACAGAACAAAACACTTGAAAGTGTGGATCAGTTATGCCAAGTTTGAGGCATCAGCTATGGAGGATGACAGCCAGCTTTCGGAATTACCAGAAGACGATGTGCAGGAATATCTTCATGCATGGAAGCAGCAATGCATTCAACATGCTAGAAGTAAGAAAACCTGATACTTTATTCTTTCAAGATCATTAGTATTGCTATGTCATCCCTCAAGTAGAACGCAGACTGACAGTTTCATGCTTCAGGGGTCTTCGAAAAAGCTATTACTTACTACAGAAATTCAGCACCAGAGTTGAAAGAGGAGAGAGCTATGCTCCTTGAGGAATGGTTGAATATGGAGACGAGTTTTGGTGAACTTGGTGATGTGAGCTTAGTGCAGTCTAAGGTTCCAAAGAAACTTAAGAAGAGGCGTCAAATTGTTACTGAGGATGGTCCGGCTGGGTATGTGACTAACATAATGTTTATGTCATGCATCAATTGTTATCTAGTTGACTAGTGTTTAAATTTGGTGGTAAAATATTGTACTCTAGAATTGTTTTTCCATTTCTATTATCTCCTCCTGCAACGCACCAAGTCATCATAAAAAAGAAAAAGATTATCATCTATGTATTTCAATGTTTTTCCATTCGTCCACCTAAAAGTCATTTTGTTGCACTTTGCGGAAGCATTATTGCAGCAAATTTACTATCCATTTGAGATGGCTTTTTGTTTAATTCTTTTTGAGATATTTTGTTGCTCATGTTAAAATTTTGCTTTGGCAGGTTCGAGGAATACATAGATTACTTGTTCCCCGAAGAAACACAAACTACAAATCTCAAGATCCTTGAAGCTGCATACCGTTGGAAGAAGCAGAAAGTTGATGATAATTAATTTGGCCTTTCTTTCTCACACTCCCCGCCCCTCACAGGGGTTCTTGCTTGTGTACTTCGAAAGTGGGTTTTGCTGCAGAAACTGGCAAGTGCCTCTGATACTCTTGGTACGATGGAGTCGCCCGATGTGACTGGTATTCATAAATTGTATGCACTGGATTTATAAAGTGAAAATGTTAGTTATTGGTGTACATGCAAATTGTTAGTTTTTTCTTATAGCAATTTGTCCAGAGTAGCTTTAGATTACTTGATATGACAATGGCATAAATTGGATTTTAGTTAACTGTCTTACATTAATCAAGTAGGAGACGGATGGAATGGCCTGTGTGTTATGTAACTTGGATTCAATTGTGTTTTCAAATATATTGGATGAGATGGATTCATTGAGTACATGTTTGGTGGGTTCATGTTTGAAAAGCAAATTCAGATTTTCTAACTCAGAAAGGCCCATTTTATTCAGAATAGACATGTTAGACTGTTTCAATTTTTCAGATTTTGAACCTGAAAAGTGGAAAACACGGGATTCACTTTAATGAATGAGGTTTGGGATTCTCTCCTTTTTTATTATTTATTTATTATTTTAATCTTATGAATTTTTTCCGACCCTCCCCCATCTGAAATCACCAATAGTCTCCGCTAATCAACATGGCAGACTAGATTAAGGTAATTTCACTCTATTTACTTTCTAATTTGCAATTGCTTCCTTATAATCCTACCTTCATTTTTTTTTCATTTGATTTTCAATCTCCTGCACCTCCTCTGTAAAGTATTCAATCATTTTTATACTTCTGTTTCTTCAGAAATTTGTATTTGAGTATATGGTTCAATTCCTGTACTCCTTAGAGAATAGACTTTGAGGTTTAATGTTGAACCAAACTTGGTCCGGAGAAAGTGTGTGGTCTTTTTGTTGAAAACTAGATTCTAAACTCACTAGTTCCTGTACTGTAAATATCTATTCTCTTCCTAATAAGTTTGTGCTTTTGCCCCAAGGCCTAGACTTTGAAACTAAGAGTTTTCCTTATTAAGCTTACCCAAAAA
This sequence comes from Trichosanthes truncata, assembly GCA_033996785.1. NCBI lineage: Eukaryota > Viridiplantae > Streptophyta > Magnoliopsida > Cucurbitales > Cucurbitaceae > Trichosanthes > Trichosanthes truncata. The sequence continues at coordinate 24,204,091 of JAWPNB010000004.1, read as the reverse complement.
TTTACTGAATATCTATTCTGCAGATAAACTCACGGGATTAGTTGCTACAATCGGATGCAAATATTTTTTGAGACGACGAGAAATAAGTATTTTCGTTAGTTGGATGGTTGATACTTTGAATGGTACATATGCTAAGATAAAGTTTATAGCATAGAGGTTACTCTACAGGATTGACCAGTCTATTTTGTAGCGCCTTTTCTTTATATTCTGGTTCTTTGTGGTTTATTTGTTCAATTTCTGCGCTTCGTTTTGTTGACTAGATATGCTTTGCTGAAACTTTTTGTATGGTTAATTATCTATCTAGTTTGTGTGCTCAACCCCTGTTATCAAAACCCTTCACTGTAATTCGGCTGAGCTGTGAATATATGATTTTGTAATTTTTCTTCATTTGGCTTAACTTTTCTCAGTAAAAATTGATAGAGGATCCGAGCTCTTGAGAACTTGAGGAGGAGCACAAGTTTTTGAAGAATGTTGATGCATGATTAATTAAGATGGTAGGGTTGTTAAAAGATGCAATCAAACAAGGCCTTAGTTATCGGATTTTGTAAGCAACCCATGAGAATTATTTGTGAAAAAAAAAATTATCTTATCAAACTATTTTATTTATTGTGTGGCATCTAGAATACCGATATGGGAGGGTTTTTTTTTTTTTTTTTTTTGGAAGAAAGGCAATTCATTAACACGGAAAGATTATGTGCAACCACCATCCTCACTAATTGAGGAGGACATCCACGAGGGAAAGCCAGAGGACCAAAATGACAGAACATCTGTCGAAGAGGAAGAAAGTCTCTACTCAAAAGAAGACCACCTATTGATTGCATCTCTAGGAATACAGTGGGGGCAATAGGAAAACTCGACTGAACTAATGTTTCGAGTGGCAGCAATAATGTCTTCAATAACATTCGCTGTCTTCGACAGATCAATCACTTCAGCGTTGAGGAGTTGGATGATCTCCATCGAATCCAACTCAACAATTATCGGGCAGCGCTTGTTTGAGGGGAGGGACTGAACATAGGTAAGCCCCCCTAGGATAGTCAGAGCTTCAAGTGATTTGATGGATCATCTCCTTCTGGTAGACTTTGAACTGGCGCAGATCAGAGATCCTTTGGAGTCACGAATAATCTAGTCGACACCACCAACACCAAGCAAATTCTTCCAGGAATTATCTGCATTGAGTTCCACGAGTTAGCATTTGGGGGCCTCCACTTCAAATAGCTCAGGAAGCTTTCGGATCTCATCGGCTTCAGGTGAAGAAAGGTTCGTTATTTCTTCACGCATGCAGTAATCTTTACACTTGTCAAAAGTAATTCTAATTTGCTCCATATCTGCACGGTTGTCGCTGATGAGAATTTGGTTTCGATGGTTCCATATAATCCAAAGGATTAAAGCTACTCTGGTCAAGTCTGTGTCGCTGAAATTTCATTCCATCCAGCTCCAGTAATCCAAAATGCTCCAATCATTCCTTGACAAATTAAAGAGGTTAGATGATAGGGGAAAGATTTCCAGCCAAATTCTCTTGGAAAATTTGCAGTCCCAACAAACATGGATTGTATTTTCCTCATTGGCCCTCAAAGCACGGCAGGTTAGTGTCAATTCCTCTGTTCCGAATGTTAGCTCAGGTAGGAATAATTCAGTATTTTCCAAACACCAACCCTTTCACCATAGGGATCACTTTTAGTCTCCAAAGATTTCTCCATAAGGACTTGGTCTGGTTAATATCAGAAGTAGAAGGCTCCTTTTTGTAAAGGTAGAGGTTGCAAAGTGAAGAGCACTTTTGACGGAAAACATCCCTTTTTTGTCAAGACTCCATACTATCTCATCATTGGCCACACTTCTCCCTAGCGGGGTGTTAAGAATGTCTTCAGCATCCCGGGGAAGAAAATTCTCTTTGATCATAGATTCAATCCAGTTGTTGCTACTATCAATAAGATATTTCACTATCATCTTCCCTTTGAGGGCTTCCTTTCCTAAGATAGGTTTTCCATTTCTATCTAGCCAAGGATCGTTATCGATCTCGATATAGCTTTTGTTGCCAACCTTCCATCTAAAGCCCCTTAAAAAGCTCCCTTTCCCATATAATTCTTCTCCACGTCAAGGAAGGGTTGTGACCCAGATGAGCTTTTAGGAAATTTCTATCTTTATAGTATCTCCCCCTCAGATCAGGATTCCTTAAAAGCCTTTAGCTTTGCTTCACAAGCATTGCTTGATTGAAAGCCTTTAACTCCCTGAATCTCATGCCACCAAGATCCTTGCTAACACAGTTTTTTCCAACTCATCAAGTTTGCTTTCTTTCTCTCTTCAGTTGGAGCCCCCACCAAAATTGTACACAAATGCAGTTAATTTCATCATATATGTTGTTCGGGAGGCGGAAGCAACTCATAGTATAGATAGGGATGGTCTGAGCTATGACTTTTATCAAGATCTCATTCCCTTCTTGCGAAACAAGACCCAATCCTTAGTACGAATAAAAGCAAGATTCTTCTTCCTTCCTACTTTAGAGGGCATCCCTAAATATTGGCCTAATGACTCCACATGATTAACTCCCAACACTTTAATAAGGAGGATTGCTTTCTCTTTAGCCACATTCTTGCTGATCATAAAAGATGACTTCTCGAAGTTGATAGTTTGCCCCAACGCGTGTTCATAAGCTCTTCACACTCCTTTGATCATCAAACACACTTCATCCTTAGCTCTGAAGAAAATCAAGTTGTCATCTGCAAAAAAAAAAAAAAAAAAAAGAGATAAGTGAGAGAGGGGCAGTGATTATTGAACGAAAGTTGGAAAGATTAGTTAGAGATTACTACCTGTTTAGAAGAGATGAAAGACCTTCGGCACACAACAAGAATAGATACGGGGATAGGGGGTCTCCCTGCCTCAGGTCTCTGTTTGGTTTGAAAACTTCATGAGGAATGGCATTTATCTGGATAAAGTAGTTGACAGTTTCCACACAATTCATGATCAACCATATCCATCTGCCATCAAATCTCATTTGTTCCATAACTGCTCTAAGGAAACCCCACTTGACCCTTCTCGTACACCTTGCCCATATCAGTTTTCATGGCTATATGGCCTTCCTTCCCTTTTCTTCTGTTATTCAATGCATGGATACACTTGAAGCCAAGCAAGACATTATCTGTTATGAGAGATGCATAAAAGACGTCAATATATGAACGAAATTAAAATTCAACCAAATGTTCAACAACTACAACCAAGCAAGGGTCTAAACACAGATTTATAACATAACTATAGCCCACAAAAACTCCTAAATCTAAAAGAAAAGAAAAAGGAATAGAGAACAAACTTAGGTCGCATGCCAACACTCGTCTTCGACGTGATGTCCATGATTTCGAGCTTTGAGTCTCCTCCTTGGCTCTCGAAAGATCGAAATATTTTTGGTATCTACAAAATAGAGACTTAGACACATACTCATGAGAATAAGAAGAACACTCAAGCTTCTTGTGAGACCATGAAGTAGAAACACTAGCTTCTTGTGAGACCCTGAAGTAGAAATATTTTTGGTATTTTTGAATACGAAAAGCATAAAAGGAAACATATCAAAATACAAAGACTCAAACACATACTCGTGAGAATAAGAACACTCAAGGATAAGAGATGAATCAAAAGATAAAATAGACAAAGGCCTTATAGCCTCAAACTCTACCTGCTGAACCTCTTCAACTAAGATAGGCTCATCTTCTCTCTCATTGATAAGAAAAACTTTAGGTAATTTGGATATAAGAACCCTTATGGTTATGCAAACCCCTAGATCACAAATGCTAAAACTCCCAAATATAGATGAAATAAAAGATGCCAAAGATTCTGATGCCAAAATGTTAAGTAACCTTTGATAATTGGTTCTAACCACCTTGCTAGGAAACAAGACCTTTAGAACTCAATCTCAAAAACCCCAAAAACGAATTTGAAAATTAACTCAAAGAAAGTAAGAACCGGATACCTTGTTGATCAAATATCTCAAGGCAAGAAAAACTTGTTTGAGATCCGAATCACTCCACAGCAAGATTGATCAAGTCAAGCTTGAATGATTCTAAGCATGCAACCTAAACTACATAGAATTGCAAAGAAACTTAGCTCTAGGCTAAAAGAAAGCACAAATGCTCTTTTTACTACATATTCCAAGTCTCTTTTTTGTAAATACAACTTACATGACTTTATATAGCCTCAAAATCAGCCCTAGAGTAACCTATGGTCAATTGAAGGATTGTAACTCTCATTTCCACCAATACCATAATGCCCACTAGCTAAATTGTAACTTAAAACATTGAAAACAAAACTTTAAAACTGAAAATTACATTGAAACTCCCATAAATCCGAGAATTGATCTTTCAATCAACCCACTTAAGATTTGTAACCTCCTATGCATAAATGAAAGCCCACTTGAAGTAGCTTGAAGCCCGTGTTGCATAAATGAAGCTTGATTTGTCTTTAATGAAGCATGAGTTGCACTTGAGTTCATTAAATGCATCTTGAGTTCGTCATAAATGAAGTTTGACTACATTTAATTCAACTTCATTTTGAAGCTTTTCTTTAGTGTTGAATAGCATGGTCGGATTCATATCATTCAATCTCACTCTCATCATTTTCTTCCTTTATAACCCCATCTTCCTCTTCATTTTCCGTCACAAATTCTCCCTCTCTAATAGTCATAGTTCTCCTATTAAGGCATTCTCTACTATAGTGACCTATCCCTCGACATTTCCAGCACTTCAAATCTTTATTTCTCACATTAGATTCATCCACCTTCTCTTTCCTCTTCTTGGAACTCTCCCATTTCTCAAATTTCACTTTAGGTTTCTCATACATCCTACCCATATGTCCAGAGCTAAGTTTAATTCATTCAATCTCTCCTTCTTCAAGAGGATTTGTCCTCGAATCTAAAGGATGCTTTTGTAATGCAAACTTGATAATGTTCATCCCTTGGACTTTTTTTTCCTCCTCGATTTCTCCTGTACTTGTATCTTTTGGCCATCAATGGATTTAGATGATTTGTGAAACATGCTGCAAAATAATGCAAAATAAAGTAGAGTGAAGGAAAAAAATGAATTGTTCCACACATGTTTGTATAGAGACACTCAATTGCACAAATTTCTCAATATAACTTTCAATCTCCCCCCTCAAAATTGAAAATGGAGAAGCCAAGATAATTTGCAATCTAATGAGTAGTAGCACACTTTGAACACAAACAAGCAAAATAGGCTTATGAAAAGAAAATTTGAGAATTGAAACAGGACGATGAACTTATGGAAATTTAATTCCAAGGGTAGAAAAAATTAAGAACAAGAAATGTAATTCTCACAAAATTAGGAACAATGGTTGGACTTTTAAACACATGAGTTACAATTTACCAATGGTTGGACAACATAGGAGTTATAATTTAGAACCAATGGTTGGACAACATAGGAGTTACATTTTGAAACTAGTGGCTGGAAAAATCAATGTGCAGAAATGTAACTGCCCATATTTCACATAACAACCAACTTTTGCAAAATTTCAAAGTGTAACATCTAAGATTGAAGGCAAAATGGTTCAATTAAAACATAAAGATCAGATCAAATTAGAAATTTTCGGATTTAGCATGCTTTGGAGGTAAAAACAGTCAGAACAAAACAAGAACACATGTTCTTGAGTATAGCAGTTTTCCAGAATAAGTTGTAAAAATGCATACTTTTCACCCTCTCGAAAGCTGAATTAGAAAATTTTAAAGAAAATAAAGTTGTAGCTTATATCCTGATCTACAATATTGATGAAGACATCAAGATGAAAAGACATATGGAAATATGAGTTTGTGGTGTTTTTTGTCAGACTACAAAACTGAACAGATTGAAAAAAAAAACAAGATAATTAAAAACAAATTCAAGAAAAACACAACGAAAACATATATCCGATCTTGAGCCTAAGCTCTGATACCAAATGATAAGAAAAACTTTAGGTAATTTGGATATAAGAACCTTTAGGGTTATGCAAACCCCTAGATCACAAATGCTAAAATTCTCAAATCTAGATGAAATCAAAGATGCCAAAGATTCTGATGCGAAAATGTTAAGTAACAATTGATAATTGGTTCTAACCACCTTGCTAAGAAACAAGACCTTTAGAACTCAATCTCAAAAACCCCAAAAACAAACTTGAAAATCAACTCAAGGAAAGTAAGAATCAGATTACCTCGTTGATCAAATATCTCAAGCCAAGAAAAACTTGTTTGAGATCCGAATCACTCCACAAGCAAGATTGATCAAGTCAAGCTTGAATGGTTCTAAGCATGCAACCTAAACTACATAGAATTGCAAAGAGACTTAGCTCTAGGCTAAAAGAAAGCACAAATGCTCTTTTTACTACACTTTCTAAGTCTCTTTTTTTTGTAAACACAACTTACATGACTTTATATAGCCTCAAAATCAACCCTGGAGTAACCTATGGTCAATTGAAGGGTTTGAAACTTTCATTCCCATCAATACCATAATGTCCACTAGCTAAATTGTAACTTAAAACATTGAAAACAAAACTTTAAAACTAAAAATTACATTGAAACCCCCATAAATCCGATAATTGATTTTTCAATCAACTCACTTAAGATTTGTAACCTCCTATGCATAAATGAAGGCCCACTTGAAGTAGCTTGAAGCCCCTGTTGCATAAATGAAGCTTGATTTGTCTTTAATGAAGCATGAGTTGCACTTGAGTTCATTAAATGCATCTTGAGTTCGTCATAAATGAAACTTGACTACATTTAATTCAACTTCATTTTGAAGCTTTTCTTTAGTCTTGAATAGCATGGTAGGATTCATATCACTCATCCTCACTGACTCAATCCTGGAGTGTGCCTAAATACTGTAGCTCCTCTTTATTCTCAACACAACTCTTCCTAAATTGCCCAAACTCAATAAAATCGAAAGAATGATGCTCATGATAGGCTATCAGTGAATCAGTGATCAATTGATTCACTAGACATCCTATGGAAGTGAGTTTCACTTCACTAACCTCCCTAGGGGTATTGAGACTCTTAAACCTCTCATCAAACTGTAACCTTCTAAGTCTAGTCTCCTCTATAAATTCTCTCAATATTCTCTCTAAGGAGGATTCTTCCTCTAATTGGGAATATGGTTCATGGGTCCAAATGCATTCATCATTACCATACATGCAATTTCCATAACTCATAGATTCGGTATGATAATAACTAGGCATTTGATAACCATGAAACACATAATCTTCACTAACAGGCTAATGATAAAAATAGGGATAACTAATGGAAAAAGAACTAGAAAGTGGTGTCGATTCTTCAGGCTTAGATTCCCTAAAGGGCCACCAAAATCTATCAGAATCCATTAAATAAAACAACAAATAAACAAAGGCTCTCAAGCAACACCAAATAATCACACAATTAGAAACAATTGACCAAGACTCAAAAGAAAGAAAAAACAAGCAAGATAAAGACAAAACAAAGATAAACCTCTAAATTAAAGCAAAAAGAAGGAATTTTTTTTTACACTATTTACACTCTAGATTAAAATCTAGCACATTCACCACGATATTAATTAAACTAAATTAGCACTTGTCTAATGCTCTATCAGATAAATTTATAAACTAGACCTCTAAAATTTTGCAATAATAGTGGCTAGGGTCATCCACAGGGATTGGAGTTCTTAGATTAATTAAGTACCCTAATTAATTATACTTAATTTTATTTAGAGAAACAAACTCTTGGAATCAAGGGGAAATAAAATCTAAACTAATATGTACATGCTTTAGAGTCCAATTTTGAGAAACATGCATGGTTGATTACCTTAAGCCCAACTTGAATTGATTAATAACTTGATTTTATACTAACAATCTTAAGCCAAGAATTTCTAAATAATCATTGACTCTCTCAAGCCCAATTGAACTCATGCATAGCGACAAATCAACCTCTCGGTCTATTTCTATCACTAAACATGGCATTAAGCTATTCTCTAAAGGCTTCTAGAATTAATCTCGCTCTCGTGCAATAGATTAAACCTAGTTATGCATCTATTGTTCTACAATTAAACTTACCATCTCAAGCTAAATTTAGTTAAACATGCAAAACCATGGCCAAAGGTTAAGACAATATAGAGAGATGCATAAAAGAAGTCAATATATAAACGAAATTAAAATTCAACCAAATATTCAACAACTACAACCAAGTAAGGGTCTAACACAAATTTATAACATAAGTACAACCTACAAAAAATCCTAAATCTAAAAGAAAAGAAAAAAGAAATAGAGAATAAACTTAGGTCGCGTGCTAACACTCGTCCTCGATGTGATGTCCACAATCTCGAGCTTTGAGTCTCCTTCTTGGCTCTCCAAAGGTTTCCTCTAGGTCCTTAGACAGTGCTTGAATCGAGTTTAGGGTTTTTGGTCTCTCAAAATGGCTCCCTTTGACGAATGCAAAACTTCCTTTTTATAGAGCGAGACAGCGTTGCAACGCTAGGGGCAGCATTCATTGCAATGCTTTCCCTTCGAATTTCATAAAGAAGGAAAATATAAATTTAGATGGTGTTGCAACGCTACATCTTCTGGTTTCCAATGCTGAATGGCTGTTGATGTAGCGTTGCAACGCTGCTACAAATGGCGTTGCAATGCTATACTCTCTGGTTCAAATACTTTATTCTTACTCTTCAACACTTGGATGCTAAATTATGGCCTTAATTTGCTCTAAATTCATCCAAATACTTCTCAAAACTTCGATTTTGCTCAAATTGCTCGATTTCTGTAAAATATACATAAAAATACCTAAAAGTACATACAATCATAGCAAAATGAGCATAAAAAAAAGCCTAAAAATAGCACTCTTATGTGTGCTATCACATCTCAACACTGCTTCGACAACTTTAAATACCTATTTTTGCCTACGGATTTGAACAACCAATTTTGGAGATTGAGACCTAACTTCAAAAATACCTTGAGAGGGATATTAGAGGAAACTTTTGGAGGCTAGAGGAAGATATTTCAAGGCTCCAGATTGTGGACAACACAACGAGGATGGAGATCGACATGTGACCGTAGTTTCTTTCTTTTCCCTTTACTTTGTAGTTTCATCATGATTTTATGTTTGAGTTTAGAGTAGTTAAAATCGTTTTCTTAGGGATAGATGTAGCCGTTGGCGCTTGCAATTTAATTAATTGAACACTTTGATTTATTATCTCTTGTTTCATTCATGCATGTATGTTGTTGATAAAGGACCTTGTCGAAGGTCCTATCAAGATTAAATTTATAAAAATCGAACCTTTAAATATTTTGCAATAATAGTGGCCAGGGTCATCCACATGGATTAGAGTTCTTAGATTTAATTAAGTACAGTAGTTAATTATGCCCAATTTTATTTAGAGAAATATAACTTTGGTTTGAATTTTTTTAAACAAATAAATAGAACCTAAACTATTATTTACAAAATTGGAGTCCAATTTTAAAGAGATATTTGGATTGCAATCCATGAAGCACAATTATGAAATTGATTAAAGAATTATGAAACATGCAACAGTCCATAGTCAAGAATTACTAAGGTATTCAATTGACTCTCTCAAGCCCAATTGAACTCATGCAAAGAAGTAAATCAACCTCTCGGTCTATTTCTACAACTAAACATGGCATTATGAATTCTCTTAAGGGATTCTAACATTAACCTATTCATTCTCATGCAATAAACTAATCCTAATCATGCATCTAAGTCCTTAGTTAAATTTACTTTCTCAAGCTAAACTTAACTTAACATACAAAGCTATGGCCAAAAGCTTAGAAGATTAATTCAAGATGCATAAAAGAAGTTACAAAAACACAAATCAATAAATCAAACATAGTCTTAAAAATATTACAATCAACCATGAGTCTACAATACTCAATTATATTCAAATACAATCTAAGAAATCCTAAAATTAAAGACAATAAAGTAAAGAGAATAGAGAAAAATTGGACGATGCGTGCCAACACTTGTTCCCAACGTGATGTCCCACGATCATGAGCCTTGAGTCTCCTCCTTAGCTATCCAATAAGATCTCTAGACCTCAAAACAGTGCCTTTATTGAAATTAGGGTTTCGGTCTCTCTAAACAACTCCCTTTGCATGAAACACAAACTTCCTATTCATAGATAGTGGGCAGTGTTGCAACGCTGTCCCTTTTTCCTTTTTTTTTTTCACAAATCGTGGTAGCGTTGGAACATTACAAGCAGCGTTGCCACACTTTGCCTGTTGCACTCCAAGGTTGAATGGTTGCTGATATGGCCTTGCAATGCTATACTCTCAGGCTCACAAGCTTTGTTCTTCCTCTTCAACATTTGGATCCTCAAATATAGCTTCTTTTTGCTTCAAATTCGCCAAAATACTCCTCAATGCTCAGATTTTGCTCCAATTACTCGGTTTCTTCAAAATATACATATTACCGATTTAGACTCAGTATTTGTTCATCTACCCGATTATCACACCTCCTTAAAAGTACACCCCACCTTAAGACCTCCACTTTATACACTCGGGAGACACCACACTCTTTATGACATCTACTCACGTTTTGTACTCTACACTCTTTATGACCTCCACTCTCCTTTTGTACTCCACACTCTTTGTTAACCCCAACTTTATAGCCAAGCAAACAAAATCATAGCAAAACTAGCACAAAACTAAGCCTAGAAATAGCACACTTATGCATGCTATCAGTTGTTAATGCCTATAATCTCTTGATCATTGATTATTTTCCCTGTTGATTTGAATTTACACTTGAGAAATGGTAGTTTAGATTAGACTTTACTTGCATGACTAATGGGTAGCTTAAGATTAGGGCTCATTTAGAGGTTACTAAAGAAGAATTCTTAATGCCTTACATGTTATTAAAGGATAAACGAAGATGTTAGTTTTATAACTTTTCATGAGAGTTAATTGTCTCGTTAGGGCCAGTTATTATTTGTGTCTTCTTGACTTATGGAATGATTGCATGATAATTCATAGTTGTTCTCTTAGCTAAATTGTTAGTTTGATTGGTGAAGTCTATTCCCTAAGATGTTTTTCTCATGGAGTTTGTCTCAACATTTATCTTCTTGTTCTTGTTTGTTTTAAAATTCACTCATCATTCGATTTTGTTCTCTAAATAAAATTGGGTGGTCATATTCGTAGTAATCAATTGAACTATAAAAACAAATCAGGTGGACAACACTCGTATACTCAAAATCACTATATTAAAACTTGACCTGTACACTGCAGTGTTGCACATAAATCACCCAACTTTCTATCACTAACTAAGGTCTATAAGTAACAGACATATCAATTGATAGGCATCTATCACTTATTGAGGTCTATAATGACAGACCTATCAATGACTGAGGTCTATTAGTGATAAACCTATCATTAATAGTCTGATAGACCTATCACTAATTGAGGTTTGTCAATAAATGTAACAACCAAAAAGAAATTGTTTATATTTTATTTTATTGATTTCTAAAACCTTTTGTGAATTAGAATTTATCTTCTTATTAAAATAGGAGATAAATCTTTATTTTTTTAAAAAAATATTTTAAAGGTTTTGATTAGGGTTAAAGATCTTTTAAGCCCTAACTTTAGATTAAACGTTTTGACAACAAAAAGAAAGAGAAAAAAAAATGTTCTATACCTTCCTCTCCAAAGAAAAATTGAAAAAAAATATGGTAAAATATAATAATAAAAGCAAATTTAAAAAGGGTGTAACGGTAAAAAATCACGCGCAAGGGAGGGCAAAATCGAGCCATGTGCTTGCTAGAAGAGGAGAATCTTGTTAGCTTCACTAGCTTTAATCATACGACCATATGTTTTAATGATAACAAACCTTATATTACTAATGATTTTAGTGTTTTAAAGTATTCATAGTGCAGAACTCGAAAAGAAGATTCCAACACATTTTTAATCACGCAAATCGGACGTCAAACAAAAAAGTTATGGCCAAAAGAAGATTAAGAAGAAAATTGGTATTTGGCGATGACGCAAACGAATAGCATTACGACACATAGCTCTATTTTTTGGCTGTTGCAGCCTCCCTTTAATTCATTTTTATTATTCTTTTTACCACTTTTTTCTCAATATTAAATCTCCACCATTTATCTATTTAACCTAGATCTAATGGCCTATACTTACCCTATCCTTGAACACTATTTAAATATGCATTTCCCTCTCATTTCACAATCTCTCTCCTACCAAAGCTTTTGAAAATTTCTCTCAAATACTTTATTGTTAGTCATTCTTCAAAGCTTCATCTTTTTCTATTTTTCTTGTGAGAGAATTTTATGTGATAGATTAGATTGTTTCTTTTGAGCTCAAACTTGTAAACCTACTATGTGTGAGAGTTTCTTTGTGGGTTTTTAATTTATTTCATCATTTCAATTGGGATTTTGTATTAAGGTGTGGGTGCACCTTGGAAATTGAGTGAGCGGTTTAATCCTAAACCTGAAAAAGGATTTGTAGTGGTTTGATCCTGAACCCGTTTAAAAGGATCGTAGTGGTTTGATCTTGAACCCATTGAGAAAGATCGATATAGGTTAGATCCTGAACCTGCAAAAGGATTAGTTGGTTCTCATCCGTAAGAGGTCCGTTGAAGTAAAATACTCAAGAAGGAGTCTTGGGGAGTGAAGTAAGGATTTTTGAACCAGTATAAAAACTTTCTCTTCTCCTTACTCTTTAAATTTTTATTATTTAATTATTTGTCTAAGTAGATTGCATACTTAGGTAAATTGTTCTATATTTCTAGAAATTTTTAGAGTGCTTATTTATTTAGTTTGAATTGCATTATTTTGTTTAAATTTCTTGAAAAAGTTTTAAATTTTATATGCAACCTTATTTACCCCTATAGTGTTGTCATACGATGCTACAAACTCCTAGCGCGTGAGCTTCATGCAAGCGTCAGCGCATAGGTGGGTCCTATTTGGAAATTTTGATTTTTTTTTCCTTTTTTAAAAGCATTTATTTATTTTTTGAAATTACACAACGTGTCAAGATTTCAACCATCCGATCAATTTGCATGAACCGCCACACGTACGTCTCGTTAGCAAATATGTCAAGTGTCATCCAAATAGTTAGTCTGAGTTGCCAAGTCATCCATTCCACGTCATCAAATTTTACCCTTTGAATTGCCATGTCAGCCAAAGTTTGACTATTAGTCAACCACATCAACTGCAACATCATCCAACCTGCCATGTGTAGATTTTCAATTCATTCGTTTGTCCAACGCATAGGATTTTTCTTTCCAATCTTCTTTTGGTCATAACTTTCTCGTTTGATTCTGATTTGAGTGATTCAAAGTGCGTTGAAATCATCTTTTTGAGCTCTATGGTTTGGACACTTTAAAATACTAAAATCATTAGTAAATTAAAGGTTTTTTTTTATAATAAAAACATATGGTATAATTGAAACTCACAAATCCTAACACCTAATTTATTATAGTTTTGAAGGTTTCAAAGGTTGTAGTATTGAAAAATATTTGATATTTTAATATGTATTGAAAAGTATTGATTCTACCATTTTTAGTACATTATTATTGAGTTTTAAAGTGTTTTAACCCACTTTTTTAGTGCCTTTTTGTAGTCCAAAAATTTCATTTTTCATAACTTTTTATGCAAAAAATGATTTGAGTGAGAAAAATGGGTAGATAAGAATGATTACGTTTAAGCCTAGTTTTTGTGACCCTTAGGGCTTGTTTGATAAGGGCTCATTTGATAACGTTCATGTTTTCTGTTTCTTATTCATATTTCTCATTTTTCAAAAAACAGACATGTTTGATAAACCATCATGTTTCTTGTTTCTAAATTTTTTAGAAATGTTTCTAAAAAAAGGCAGATTTTGAGAAACTTCAAAAAGTAGTTTTCAAATTCTGTTTCTGTTTTTTTTTTTCAGGTTTCATGCATGTATTCTTATTTCTCTTTTTACCCATCTCTCCTCTCTCTGTTCTTTCTCTCTCTTCCATTCTATTTTTTTTCTTTTAATACTTTTTAATCTTTTTGTTTTTTTCTTCTTTTTTATTTTATTTTTTGATTTATTTCTTTCTATTCGTTCTCTCTCTTTCATCATAATCTTTTTTCTTTTAATAGTTCATTATCTTTTTTTTTTCTTTTTTCCTTTTTACTTCTCTCTTTTCGTTTATGTTTTTATTTTCTCTCTTATTTTCTTATTTTCTTTTACTTTACATTAACGAGCTTATAGTTATTATTTTCTATTTAATTCTCTATTATTTTTCCTTTTGGTACGATTTTAATTTTTTATTAAATAAATAAACTAATAATGTATTTCATGTTTACCATTAAATGTAAAAAAATATATACATTCTCTCTCTTTTTCTGATTTTACTTGCGTGTATTATTGGCTAATGCATTTTTAAAGAAAAAATAAAAATAAAATTTATTATTAAATTAAAGAAATGTGGGTATGTTCGATTGTCTGACCTTAGACAATTTACAAATTCGTCTAATTGAACTAACTCTTGTAAGTCAAAATCATTCAAGGTGAATTGATTGAAGTAAGAAATAACATTGCAAATCAAATTTGAACAACATTTGAAGGATAAAATTATTTATTATTATTATTATTATTATTATTAATTAGGTGTTAGGCCTTAATAAAATACTATAACCTCTTTATAATTGTTTTATATTTATTTTAATGCATGTTATATGTTTTATTATAGTATATGCACTAAATTTTCTTTTTACCAAAAAACAAGAAACAAGAAACAAGAAACAATTATCAAACATATTTCTGTTTTTAGTTTTTAAGAAACATAAGCAAGAAACGAGAAACAAAAACAGGAAACAAGAAACGAGAAACGAGAACGTTATCAAACGGGGCCTAACATTCCCGTTTCTTGTTTTTGGTTCCCGTTTCTCATTTTTTAAGAAACAGACATGTTTGATAACTTATCTTGTTTCTTGTTTCTAAATTTTCAGAAACATTTCTAAAGAAGAGACCAAATTTGAGAAACTACAAACAATTGTTTCTCAAAATTCTATTTTTGTTTTCATTTTTCAATTTTCATGCATGTACCTATATATTTCTCTCTCTACCCTCTTTCTATACCCATCTCTCATATTTCTCTCTCTTCCATCATAAATTTTTGTTTTCTTTCAATATTTTCTTATCTTTTTCATTTTTTTTTCTCTTTTTGTTTTTTTTTTTAAATTTGTCTCTCTCTCCTTTCCTTTTCATTTTTGTTTTTGTGCTGATTGCATAAATAACCAAATCGGCCTAAATAATAGAAAAAATAGCAAACCTACAAACTATTTGCAAAAATAGCAAATAGTTAGTGTAAATGACTAAAAAGTCCATCCAGGTCAAAACGCGCATTTTAGTCCAAATCCCTATCGCAGCTTCGTTTATCTTTAGTGATAGAAGTGATAGACTTTTATCAGTGATAGAAGTCTATCACTATCATTTGGGACGGATGTCTATCAGTGATAGACTTCAATCACAACACATGGATTATGATTGAAGTCTATAAGTGATAGACTTCTATCAATGAAGACTTCAATATAGATAGAAGTCTATTAGTGACTATCACTGATATAATTCTATCTGTATTGAAGTCTATCAGTGATAGTCACTAATAGACTTCAATACAGATAGACGTTTATTAGTGACTATAGAATTCTATCAATGATAGTCACTGATAGGACTTTAATACATATATAATTCTATTAGTGACTATACCGATAGTATCTAATTACCTATTAACATGTCATTAACATTTCAAGTTTTTCTTTTAATTAATGATTGCATCTATTATGGTGAAATAGAGTAGGATCAATGTGACTTATTTAATTAAACTTTCAGTTTGCTTTTGGTGCCTGAAGATTTATAGCTTCGAAATCTCTAGGTTTTTGTTTAGGTGAATTTGATATGTAGGCTAGTATCTTTCCATATGATTAATGGGTTTGAAGAAGTTATGGTTTATCCTATGAGAACGTGAAAACTTGTGGTGCTAAATATGTGTTATTCGTTACTGCTTGATTATGAAATAAATTGGAGGAGTAAAATCAACTGAATCAGAGAAGAAGAAGAAGAAGAATGTGATAGAAGGAGCAAAATGCCAAAACAGAAAGGAAGAAGAAGAACGCGTGGGAAACAATATCTCATTTAAATAAGGGCAAAAAAGGAATAATGAAATATTATTTTGAAGTTTTTCCATATTTGCAATTTTTTTTAAAATTTGCTATATTTGCATATAGGAATCCATAATTAGCTACCCATTACAATTACCTTTGTTTTTTTTAATCCTTTTCTATGTTTTTTTCCCATTAGCGAGCCAATAGTTATTATTTTTTAATTGAAATTTATATTATTTTTCCTCAATTTTGGCGGGTTTTAATTTTTTTTTACATGTTTACCATTAGTTTTCGAAGTCTTTTTTTTTCTTTCTTTTTTTAGATTTTATTTGTGTGTATTCGGCTAATGAGAAACACATGCATTTTAAAGGAAAAAAAATATTATTGAATTAAAGAAATGTGGGTATGCTCGATTGTTTGACCTTAAATAAATTTATGATTATCAAGTCAACACAAAAAAATATATATCAATAGCATACTGGGCAATAAATTAATGATCGTTGAAAATTTACAAAGTTTGTTGGAAAACTTACAAATTAGTCTAATGAAACTAACTCAAGTAAGCCGACATCATATAAGGTGAATTGGCTGAGTAAGAGATGGCATTGCAGATCAAAATTGAACAACATTTGAATGCTAAAATTTATTATTATTATTTTTAAAATTTTTCTTTTGGGCTGAAATTATATTAAAGAATGGTTTTATATTTGTTTTAATGCATGTTATATGTTTTATTATTTTGTAGGTAAAAAAATTTATTTAAGCTAAAAGACAAAAAAAAACAGAAACCATTATCAAACACATGTGTGTTTCTATTTTTTTTTAAAGAAACAAAAAACAAAAATAGTTATCAAACATGTTTTTGTTTTTAGTTCTTAAAAACAAGAAATAAAAAATGAAATACAGGAAACGAGAACGTTATCAAACGAACCCTTAAAGACGGAATTTTGGTTTATGATTAGTAAAGAATTTGAATATATTTAAGCTTCTAGGAAGTTAATGTTTGTCCAAGGAATTGGATTTGGAATTGAGAATTGTACGTTATTGATTGAGGTAATTAGTTTCCACATCCCTTCCCAAACAGAAATCTTAGTACAATTATGTTTTGAACATTGTTTATTTGGCAAATGTTTGAAAGTATGATTTGAAATTGATCCAAATTATTTTGTATGTCTTAAATGATTTTGCTAAGTGAAAGTATATGTTTACTATTTGAAATTTTTTTTAAAGTATTTTGATTGATTTCTATAGATCTATCTATAATGTCCCAACTTCTTAGACATAAACACGCTCAGATCGCTACTACATGGATGCCATGGAGGCTTCAAAAGTTTCGATGAAATTTGTTAATCAACAAACAACTACTCTTTTAAAATAAAAATAAAAAAAGCTTTTATTTGGGATTCCAAGAAAACTTTAAAACATAAATCTCAAATTCAAGGCTTTCAAAACATAAAGACTAGTTAAACAATTCAAAGTTGTACAAAGTAAAAACTTAAGGAAAGATTATCAAAAACCAAATGCAGAAGAAAAATCTGCTCCTCTAAGTCATCCATGGCCATTTTTAGTAAACTGTCATGTCAATTGCCTAGGATGCCCTTGTCTTTACCTGAAAAAAAAAAAAGCTTTGGAAAAGGTTGAGTATAAAAAATACCCAGTAAGTGACCCCACTATCGAGGTTAGGATATGCAAACACATGTGATATGATTTATGCATTTTTTTCCTCTAGTGGGACCTAAAACCTTTTCATCATTTAAAACATTTTCTTTTAACATTTTTCTTCGGCTTAATGTGGACAATTAACCTAAACTCTCATAACCTTTCCTTTTCTTTCCTTTTTCCAACTCCTCGGTGCTTAGTGGGCCCGTCTTCAGACTTTACCCCAATTGATGGTTAGTTGGCATCCAATTAATGGTATCAAGCCTTGGGCGACAAGCCCTTATTTTTGTTTAGATGTACATCAACATTTTTAGGAAGGTAATTGCCACAACCTTCGTAAACATTTTATTTATGAAGTCACAAATATGCATGAGGTCCCACAAATAACATTTCAGATCTTGTAATGATGCAACACAGAAGGGCCTTCCACACATGTAATAGCATCAACCTCTAACAAACATAACATTCATAATTGCTTTACATTTATTTCACTTAACATTCATGACCCTCACACATATCAATTAATCATTCATGACTACCTTTCAAGCAATCAAGCAAAGTGTTTTCATACATAACATAACACATCTTCAACACACAGTTCCCAACCTAGCACTAAGGCATTCAGGTAGTGAAGCCATTTACCTGATTAGCAGTCCGAAAACTAATATATGATTTATAAGTCCTTGAGACAACTTGAATTAGTTTTAAAAAAAAATAGGACTTTATTAAATAGACTATCCTAAAACTTAATTTAAAGGATTCATAACCAACCTAAAAATTAGACTTTACCCAACGCCATCCCCAAAACTTGACTGATTTGTTCAAAACTCACTAAAACTAAAAACAAGAAGATTCTAAAAATTAGATCCTACTTCATAGCACTTAAAACATAATTCGAAGAGGCTTAGAGTAACTGTTAGCTAATAAATCTTACCAAACCAGCCCGAAACCTTATTGGAAAGTCTTCGAAACAATTCAAACTTTGCGGATCTGAACTATTTGGGTCGTGGGTGTCACAAATCGAGCATCAAACGTTGTCTATAAGTTGTGATGCTGCTGCAAAACATTGTCATCGCCATCAAAAACTCCTTGTTGTGCAAATAATTATTTCCAGTTTGCAAGCGCACATGTCAAGTTTTAAGTTGTAACGCCCCATGTTATAAAATTAGGCTATTTTAGAAAATTATACTAAGTTATTCGTTATAGTTCTAATTTTAAAAATTAGAATTTTATTAGTTTAGCCTTTAAGTTGGTAAATTAAAATTTCTAATAATTTTAGGGAAAAGAGATTTTTAGTTAATCTTTTCATTCCTAAAGTTTGGAAGTTTAACTTTAGATTCTATCTACAAAATTTAAGAGAAACTCAAATCCTCAATCATCTAGGATTTTTCAAATCTTTAAGAGTTTAAAATTGGAAATTTCTAAAGTTCTAAAATGTTTTCTTTTTCTTATGGGCATTTCATTTGGGAGAAATTCCAAAGAAGGGGAAACTAAAGAGAAAGAAACAAACAGAGACCTAAGTTCTTCTTCTTCTTCTCCTCCCCCTCCCTCATGGAAGATAGCCACTACAACCCCCTCTCTTCCTCGATTTCTTCTTCTCCGGAGAAGCTAACTCCAGTGAATCCCTTCGACGACATCGTGCTTGCGAGCCTTGTGCTTTCCCACCTCCAGCGACGTGAGCAAAGTCCCACGACAATCTTCTCCCTCTCTCACGCATTTTCAGCTGCCATAGCACCTTCCCCGTAAGCGTCAGGGACCCATGCGAGCAACAACTCCTTTAACGATGCACACACAGTAACTCAGTTCCATGAGTTTCCAGCAACCCGTAACCCACGAGCATTTGTGTTTTTAGCAATACCCACTAGAATTCGGGCCTCGAATTCACTTCAATTCGTGACCCACACTCCATTGAGCCTCAATTTGGATTACCCATAGGTCGTGAGAGTCAGATTCACGTTTTCAAACGCTGTTAATCACCAACCAGCAAGCTTTTTAGTCCTTTAAGCGTCGATCGATAAGTTCTAGCATGTTTCAGACCTTTCGCAAATCCATTCAAGTGTTTTAGCTGTGGTTCTAACATATAGGAACCCTTAGTTTGCAGTTTAGGATCGATTCGAACACCTTCAAACAGCAAACAACAAGCATATGGGCTATTTCAGTAAGTTTTAATGCATTTAAGACCTTTTGCAAATCAAATAAAGTATTGTAAAGTGTGTTAGTTTAGTTTTCTAACCATTGGGTAACCTCGGTGTGTAGTGTCAAACTCATTCAATCATTTTCGAACATTGACCAACAAGGTTGTGAGGCCTTTTGGAAGCATTTGGTAGAGTTTGATTCAATTTCGAAGTGTTCAAACTTAGTTTAAGGTCGTTTTGGGGACCTTATCGGCTTGCTTTAGGAGCGTTTTAGGCAATTTGGTAAGTAGAATTTTTCCTGTGTAGTCTGTTTGCTTGTTTGTTAGCATGTTTTATACTTTAATTGCTTATTTATGAATATTCAAATGAGTTGTACTGCTCTCTTATATAATTTGAACTGTTGAATATGATTTTGTGAATATACGCTATGAAGCAAATTGTATATGGTAGTCGTGGTTTTGTATTTGATGAGCATGATGAGTTTTTGTGTCATGATCTTGTGAGCATATTGCAGTGTGGAGATTATTTGAAAAACAGGATGGTTGTATGTTGAACATATTATGAGTTTTAGCATAATGTAGTTATATGTGGGTTCGACATAAAACACGCTTTAGAAACATGTTATAGGACTCATGCATTCTTGTGAGAAAAAGGTCTGAGGATCGTGTGTATAAAGGAAAGCTAGGTGAATACTAGTGCGCCTCGAAAAAAAATGGTCAAGAGGTAGTATGTCACCATCGGATTAAGAGGAACATCGAAACCGTGGTAACTATGGGCAAGGGTCGGTGTGATGAATCTTGAGGCAAGTATTGGAACCTTGGTAACTATGGGCAAGGGACAATACGTTGCTAGGTTGTCGATGTCTTGGTAACTATGGGCAAGGATCAATGAAGATACTGAGACCTTGGTAACTATGGGCAAGTGTCGGTGTGATGAGTTTGGAGGCAAATATTGAAACCTTGGTAACTATGGGCAATGGTCAATACGTTGTTGAGTCATTGAAGCCTTGGTAACTATGGGCAATGGTCGATGCATAGTTCGAGACCTTGGTAACTATTGACAAGAAATCGTACGTCGAGCTCCATAGAGATGTGTTGAGGCCTAGTAACTATGGGCAGGGAGATGCATCTCGAAGGGTCAGTCTTAGAGAGCTTTGTGAGAGTTATATTGTAACGACCCTATAGGCTCAACACGCTACCTAAGAGTCATTACTAAGTCACGTCGCTATATTACTGAAAATTTTGGCAGCATAACGGCGTAACTACGCGAAAACCAAAAATTTGACCCTTACCTGATAGGACATAGAAAAACACACTTCTAAGATTTTCAAACAACCTCCTAGCATCCAACAAACTTCTCAATATGATGCTAGGGTTCAAACAGCAGAGACCAAGTGAATTCAAACATAGAAAGCCAAATACACGTGCACGATTTACAAAGAAAGGTTAAAAGACTTTGAAACATTCTCCTAAACATTTAAAAACTCGACATGAGTTCTATGTACATCCAGAAACATAAAAGAAGCGGAATAGCGATCGCTCGGCTCCCATGACTCGAGTAGCTGATCTCCGGTCACGCGCTAGGGCCGATCTTAGCCTTACCTGAAAACATTTTTAAAAGAAAAAGGGTGAGTATTAACGAATAATACTCAGTAAGTAACTCATAGTTTCAAAGTAAGAGTTTCAATCGCATGCAACATGTCATTTTAAATCATAAAACCATCGTAAACCATCGCTTTAGTAGGGGACCTAAAATTCGTTTTATAAACCATGTACTTTTCCTCGCGGCTCTCGTGAACGATTAAATTCTCCCTAGGGCCTCGTGAATAGTCCGAAGACATAGTTTTTCCATCGAATAGAGTCCTCCCCTAACTCTGAGAGTTGAGCTCGAAAGCTAACATACATCGTGGAGTCCGAAGACTCAGCCCGAAGGCTACCATCGTGGAGTCCGAAGACTCAAGCCCGTCGGCTACCATCGTGGAGCACTCTCAAACCCCGGGAGCATAGAGAGTCCGAAGACTCGGGTTCCCTCATAACCCACATAAAACTTTTGGGAGAATTATCGTCACGGCCTTACATAAATCTTTTCATGAACACACAACACATGCATGAGGTCCCATTCGTTTTAGAACATAGTTATGAATGCATAATTCAAGGCAATCGCATTTCAAAGACATACATATCATTTCCATTCTTTTTAACATGAAAACTCAAATAGAACTCATGGAACTAGCGTATAAAGGAATATACATATAAAACACTTTCTTTCTTAAATACTTACACGAAAAACATAAACTTTCAAAGTAAATATAGAGCTAGCTTTAGGTTTCGAAAACTTCTTTCGTTGTGAGATCCCTTACCTTAAATCTTTACTTACTAAAATACCCTTTTCTCCACTAGTAATGAGCTTCTCGAGTTCCCACTCCAAGTACAATCCAAGGTCCTCGACAAATCACCTAAAAAGTTTCCTAAACGTGTCTTAAACCATCCGAATTACGCTAAAACACATTCTAACATTAATAACTCGACGAAACGGACCAAATGGCAATTTTACCCAACTCCGGCGAGCGGCGGTGCGTGGAACTCCGGCGACGGTGCGTGGGCTTCACGGCGGCGGCGCGTGAGTCAACCTATCGGCGCGTGGAGGTTCGCTTCTGGTGTGTTGCAGCCCGATCTACAAGAATCCGAGGTCATTTTGCTGAAAATCAATCAAACTCGAGCCCAAAACGCCAAACATCTCACGGAATCGAAAACCCACCTTGAAAACGCGGCTGAAATGGTGTTTTCTGACGATGTTCTATGGCGGCTTTGTTCGGCAACTGACGTGCGACGGAGCTGAGCGTGCAGGTCGACGGGCTGGAGTTTCGTTCGGCGGTTGGAGGGCTGGCAGAGGTGGCCACCGCCGGCGTGAGGGGAATAAGATGAAGCAGCCGGCGATGGAGATGGGTGTTCGGTCGGAGGGAGAGAGAGAGAGAGAGAGACGATCGAGAGAAGGAGAAAGGGGAAGGTAGCCGGCGGTCGAGCTGAAGCGAGAGGCGGCTGGGCAGACGAACTGCACCGACGGCATGTGGCTTCGCCGGCGGCAGACGGCTGCGCGCGGTTTGATCGGCGGAAGGGAAAGAGATCGACGGGAAGGAAGAGAGAGAGCGTTCGGGAGGAAGAAGAAGAAAAAGAAAAATAATAAAAATAATAATAAATAATTAAAAATAATAATAAAATAATATTATAAAATCAAAAATATCTTCTCTATAAATGACCATAATACCCTTTCCTTTTCCAAAAATCACCAAATTACCCTCAAAGCAAATAAATTCTTAATAAAACTTTACCAAAACAACATTTTAAACTTACCCAAAACGTCTCGGGTGTTACATATATTATTGAACATTGAATGGTTCAGAGAAGTCCAAGGAGTTCGAGTTCGTGAAGGTTGAGTGTAGTTTGGGTATGCATAACATGATGTTTGATTCATAGGTTGAATGTTTAACTTGTTTCATGCTTAAGAAGTATGCTTATTGTTGTGAATAACATGTTGTTTGCCTCGTAAGTTGTTTAATGGCTCCTTAAGTATGAGCTACTTACCAGTACGCGTTATGTACTGACCCACCACCAGGTTTTGCAGGTGATGATGAGAACTACAACCTTGGTGATATTGAAAAGGAGACATGAGAAGGGAGAGACCATAGCTAGCTCTTTATTTACTTTAGTAGTCGTCCTTGTTGAACTTTGTTTAGTTAAACTACCTTTGTAGTTGGTTATGTTGAATTGTAGGCTGGTTATTGGAGTATTGTTCCCTTCTTAAAAAGTTTAAGTTTGAGTTTGGTTTACCTTAGGTACATTATTTATGTTGAAAGTTTAATAATATACATTTAGGATTCTTTACCTCCATGGATTGTGTTTGCTTGAAATTAATGAATTGGTTTGGTACTTTACATATTTAGCATGTTGGTTTGTTTGCGAATCTGCAATAACTTCTTGAGTTGGAGTTGGAAGTTGTGGTTTAGTTACTATGGATATAGGAGTGTTATCTTTTTGACCAATAGGTGCTAGGAAAAGTTTTGGTATTGTTGTAGTTACGCCATTATGCTGCCGAAATTTTTGAAGCATAATGGTCGTGAGTTTAGTAATGTCCCCTAACTTAGTCTAAAATTTGGGGGCGTTACATAAGTATAGTGATTAAGAATCTTGTGTGTCATCCATTGGACTTGGCATTTTTAAATTCATTTGATTACCACGAATATTCATTGCTAAATTTTATTTAGAAAACGACTTTGAAAGATATGCAATCAAACAGAAATTAAAAGTGAAATTAAAGCTGAGACAAATTAAAGGAATTATTCTAGGGAGTTAATTTCAACAATTGGATCACTAACTCAATTAATTAAACATTGAGATTGCCTAATCATCTAATTCATAGGTCTAGAAGCCTAATTTTAAAATAACTTGCACGACATTTTGACTCTTTATTATTAACCTCTAATGATGCTCTTATCACTGTCGTGTCCAACTAACCATTAGTCATGCATTTGGACTCTAATCTAAATTCTCTTTGCTGAGTATCAATTTAGACCAACACATTAATTAATCCTTAGCCAAGAGATTATTAAGCAAAAAATGCATAAATGAAAATTAATGGAAGACAATCACAAGGTCTAATTAAGTAGAGTTAATAGGTCCAATGGCTATATTAATCCCTAAAAATCAAAGTCTAATCACTCATAATCACCAAAACATACAATAAACTTTGCATTAAAACCATAATTTCAAATACAAAATTTAAGAGGAAATGAAGGAATTAACAAACACGTGTTAAATTTTCAATCAAAACACCCAAAATCTCTCCAATTAAGCTGTAAATGAATTAGGGTTCTAAAACCCAAAATTGGCTCCCTCTCTTAAACAGAAAAAGATGAATTTAAAGGTCTCCCGATATAGCGTCGCGACACTAGGGACATAATCTTGACGATGTCCAAAACCCCTCATTTCTTTTAGCTTTGTGATGGCAGTGTCAAGATTCTAGGACGGAATGTCAAAAACTTGATCGAACTAAAACGGGGGGCTTAAAGAAAATATTTGTAAATTAAAACAAAGCTCCAGTTCAGTGCAAGTGCACACTGTCGATGCAAGTAATATAAAACTGGAAGTATTCCAGAATATCGATACCACAGGGAACAGATACAACAAAATTCAAATGATAGCAAAGACGTTTTCAAATTGCAATTTCGATAACCAAGGTTATAAAAATAAGTGGGATGATTTTTGTTGTTTTCGAAAAGAAGAAATAAAAATGATAAAAGAGAGATTCAAATATGCTTTTGCTCTATTGAAATAAATTGCGGCCTAATTGCAATTGCAATCCTTTGACTCAATACTTAAGCTTTGTAAACCGAATTCAACACCTATTCGACCTTCTATGAAGTATCTTTAGGAGGCTAAGCGATTAAATCGATATTTCTATGGCTAATACGAACTTAGTTAATTTTGAAACACAATTCTTTTGGTTTTAAAGGTTTTGCCCTATGTCTAGGGTCAAAAACAAATTCCTATGTTTAGGCTATTTTCCTTTATTGCTTTTGTGAAAACCCAATTTTTATCTAACCTTTTCGGAATTAGACTCAAATTGTTGTATACTAATCTAGGTGATCAATCTAAACTAGTAATGAAAATTTCAATCAATAAAAGCAAACAATCCTATAAGATTAAGCAAGGTTGCTCTTACATATTAGGCCTTTATTCCTTTCTTTAGGGCATTCACATGTTTGAATACCAAAGAAAGACTTAGCTCATAATTAAAGAAAAGAAAAATAATGACTTAAAAGAATCAAAGTGCATAACTAAAATAGAATTAATAAATACTTGAATAACAATTCAATAATAATGAAAGAACAACTAAAATTCTATTAATCAAAATAAATTCAGCAACTAATTAATTTCAACAAAAGGGAAGAAGAAAACAGTAGCTAAAACCTCAAAATTACAGCAACAATTAAGTTCCTAAAATAGAAGAAAATAACTTAAATAAAACAGAAAATAAATTCTAAGAACGGGAAGAACACAGCCCCTTTTCCACTTCTTATTCAATCGACTCAACTCCACTTTTTTCAAAGGGAATTGAGCCTTCACTTCCTTCAATTTTCATTGAGGAAGGATTGAATTTCGAAGTTGAAAGGGGCTAGAAAACAGAAGAAAAACAGCAGCAAACAGAAAATTGACAGCAGAAATTTGACAGCTGAAAATCGTGGACAGCAGCAACTGTGGCCGAAAATGGCAGAAAACTCATCATTCTCTTGAGGCTTCTTCTCCAATATTTATAGATGAATGGGGCTAGGGTTTCCTTCTTGAATGAGGCACAATTATGGCTAAAATCTCAGCTAAAATCGTGGAGCCAATATCTCACAAAATTCCTAGATTTTAGGAAATTTGCAGATTTTCCTTTAATTTTCAGATCTATCAAAATTGCAATTGCAATGCAATTGCATTTCTATTGCATTCTTCAAATTCCTACACAAAAACATCAAGTAAGTGTGGTTTTCATTTTCTTTTTCTTTCTTTTTTCCATTTACTTAATTTAAAATGCTTCCAACAATAATTCAATTTAAACCAACTATTTGCTAGCCTTTTTATCTAATAACATACATAAAATAACAAGAATAACTAAGTATAAAGGCCAAATAATTCTCATAAATGAGAATTATCAGAATCCCATGCATATTTTAAGCGTCAAGCTAGGCGTCAAGACTCTTCAATCGGAGCATTGAGACGTTATAGGCAAATCAACATATTCTCAACTTTTCAGCTTCTTTTCTCTCTTTTATTAATCCCACAAGCTTTTATGAATATTACTAAATAAAACTATCTTTGGCTTACTCTTTCCTCATCAAAATACATAAAAATGGCAAGAATAACTTAAGTATAAGGGTCAAATAATCCTCATAAATGAGAATTATCATACCCTTAAACTTGAGTTATTGCTTGTCCTCAAGCAATCAACATCACAAACAGAACAGACAATATATTTTTCAATCATGCTTCACAGGTCTTAAAAAGAACAACAGCTCCTCTCAGGGGACATCTCAAGCTCATAACACAATTTGTCACAACCAACTTCCATCCTAGTTTACTCCAACCACAACACTTCTCACCCACACTTCTACTAAGTTTACACCCTATTATTCTAGTTGAGCCTTGCTTGCTTCCTATATAGGCCATTCTTGAAAAATCCCCCCCAAACTTATTTCTTCACTACCAGGCTATTTAAATTTAAAAAAAAAAATCTTTAAAGGGGGGTTCCTTAGTCTGTGAGTCTAGCATTACTCGAGGACGAGTAATAGTTCAAGTTTGGGGGTTTGATAACTCTCCAAATGAGAGTTATTAGCTAGTCTTTTATGCGTAAAGTTCTTTTATTTGAGTTTAATGCTAGTACTTTCATTCTTGGAATCCCCTAAAACTATTGTTATTGAAATAGCTTCTTTGGATATTCTTAATTGTTGTATTTACTTAAATGGGAGCTAAAAAAAATACTAAATTATGTTAATTTGGTGTTACAGGTCATAATTTAAATACTCTATCAGCTGAACTGTGAGAGAGCATTTGTCCAGCAAAAGAATTGTTGGAGCAAAGTATTTGACATTTTAAGTTACAGAAAGACAGCACATTATACATCACATGAAAAAATAATTCATTAATTGAGTTGGCGAAAATGAACCAAAACGACGTCATCCATCCAATGAGAAGCTGCCACGCATCTTATTTAACCTAAGTAGCCCTAAAATCAAGATGGTCATCGGTATTTAAAGCAAGCAGCCGTCTTTAGAAAATGAGAGACCTAATTTGAGAGGCAGAAATCGAATTTTGAGAGGAAGAAGTCGACAAATGGGCCGAAGGAAGAAAACTTAAGCAGAAAAGGAGCTGGAGATAAGAGAAATCATCATCAAGAACTTCTATTTCGGGCTTTTCTTCTCCCTTCTATTGTTTTCTTTTACTTTTGATTTCTCTCTTGTAATTAGATTCTACATTATGGTGTTTTACTGCAGTTTTCCTTTATTTTCAGCTTGTAATATGAACTAAATCACCTTAGGGTGAGGATTGGGAATGTGGTATTAATCTAAATAAGGGGTTGAGGCTCCTTAGCTCTTTTCAATCTGGTTTTAAAGTGTTTTTATTGTTTACGCTCGATTTCGTTCGGCCAACCATTTTAGCCATTGTCTCCTTGAGTTTTGGGAAAAATAGGGGAGGCCGATTACTCAAAACCACATTAGCTCCTTGTTTGGGTTAGTAGCTAGCTAAGTGGGGAGGTTCGGGATAACAACCCACCTAATGCACATTTACAGCAGCTTAATTTGGCGTGGGTTAATGGGAATTAAACCACAAATTATTGGAAATCTGGGAGGATTCCGCGTTTATTGCTGTGTGGGTTGAGGGAGCAAAGTTCTTGCCGCAACATTCTTATTTTGAGAAAATACAGACAATTCTTAATCCAAGCCTGTTTTACATATCTTGTTATAAGTTTTTCTCGCATTTTTTGTTTGAGCATTTTCTGAGTTTTATTCTCTTGCTATTGTTTTTATTTCATTGAAGCATGACTAGATTAGATTTTAACCCAATTTTAATTATTTGGTTACCGTGTTGAGTTCACTAAAAATTAGGTTTAGCTTAGTAAATTCTCTTGCACTAATCTCTGTGGAGAACGATAATTTACTTATTACTTGCTACAATTATTGTGTACACTTGTACATCCTCGTGTAAATTGTTTAAGAAAATTAAGCTACACATTAGAAGGCAACAATAGCGTTGCAACGCTACTCAAACAAATATTTTCCTTCTTAATAAAATTCGAAGGGACAATGTTGCAACGCTGTCTCGACTCTATAGAAGGGAACTTATTCATTCGAGCAAAGGGAGCCTTTTTGAGAGACTAAAAACCTTAAACTCGATTCAAGCACTGTCTAAGGACATAAAGGAGATCTTTGGAGAGCCGATGAGAAGAATTAAAGCTCGAGATCGTGGACATCAGGTTGGAGACTCATGTTGGCACATGACCTAAGTTTCTTCTCTATTTCTTTTTACTTTCTTTTAGATTTAGGAGTTTTTGTGGGCTGTACTTATGTTGTAACTATGTGTTTAGACCCTTCCTTGGTTGTAGTGGTTGAACATTTTGTTGATTTTTAGTTTAATTTATATATTGACGTCTTTTATGCATCTCTGTATATTGTCTTAACCTTTGGCCATGGTTTTGCATGTTTAACTAAATGTAGCTTGAGAGAGTAAGTTTAGTTGTAGAACACTAGATGCATGACTAGGTTTAATCTATTACACGAGAGTGAGTAGATTAATTCTAGAAGCCTTAAAAGAATCGCATAATGTCCTGTTTAGTAATAGAAATAGACTGAGAGGTTGATTTATTGCTAGGCATGAGTTCAATTGAGCTTGAGAGAGGATATTGATAACTTAGTAATTCTTGGTTTAAGATTGTTAATATAAAATCAAGTTATTAATCAATTCAAGTTGGGCTTAAGGTAATCAACCATGCATGTTTCTCAAAATTGGACTCCAAAGCATGTACATAGTAGTTTAGATTTTATTTGTCTTTTTGATCACTTTAAAGTTTTGTTTCTCTAAATAAAATTGGGCATAATTAGCTATAGTACTTAATTAAGCTAAGAACTCTAATCCCTATGGATGACCCTGGCCACTATTTTTGCAAAATACTTAGAGGTTCGATTTTTATAAATTTAATCTTGATAGGGCCTTCGACAAGCCTTTTATCATCTCGTAGATCTCTTTCTAGGTGTTTGCAACTCTAAAAGAAGGGAAAACTTCTCAAGGAAAAGTCTTGATAACACTCATTTATGAGTGTTATTTAGCTTTAAAAACTAAACTTATTGTTAAGCAAGAAAGTACTTATTGTTATATTTGATGCAATTTAGAGTGATTTTAAGTAAAAACAAGCTTTGCATGAATTTAAAGACATGATTTGTGAAGTATAAAGAAATAGGTGTAAATAAAGTAGATTTTGTTAAGAAAGTGTTAAGTTTTGTTGTTTTTGTACAGAGGCTGGAAATGGGCCAAGTTACGCTAGGCTTGTGATAGCATTCATAAGTGTGCTATTTCTAGGCTTAGTTTTATGCTAGTTTTGCTATGATTATGTGTGCTTTCATATATGTTTATGTGTATTTTGCAGAAACCGAGCAATTGGAGCGAAACTAGAGTTTTGAGAAGTATTTGGTTGAACTTGGAGCAAATTAAAGCTATAATTGAGAATCCAAGCGTTGAAGAGAAGGAAACAAGCTTGTAAACCCGAGAGTATAGCGTTGCAACGCCAACTGTAGAGTTGCAACGCCACTTCAGAAGCCTTTCAGCCTTGGAGACCAGCAGACATAGCATTGCAACGCTAGATATATCAAAATTTTCCTTTTGTATAAAATTCGAGAGATAGCGTTGCAACGCTGCCCCTAGCGTTGCAAAGTTGTCTCGACTCTGTAAAAAGGAAGTTTTACTATTCACAAAAGAGGAGCCGGTTTGAGAGACCAAAAACCCTAAACTCGATTCAAGCTTTGTCTTGGGACCTAGAGGAGGCTTTTGGAGATTAAAGGAGGAGCCTCGAAGCTCGAGATCACAGGACATCACGATGGGAACGAGTGTTGGCCCATGTCCCTCAATTTTCTCTCTTTCTCCCTTTGCTTTATCTTTTGAATTTGGGATTTTTGTGGACTGTTTATGTACTGTTTATCTTTGTTTTAGACATTAGTTTGGTTGTATTGATTGAACGCTTGGTTGATTTCTATTTTATCGATATATTGACGTCTTTTATGCATCTCCTTTTTATTGTTTTAACCTTTGGCGATGGGTTTGCTTGTTAAACTAGATTTAGCTCGAGAGAGTAAATGTAATTAAAGAACATTAGATGTATGACTAGGTTAATCTATTTCATGAGAGTGAGTAGGTTAACTTTAGAAGCCGTAAAAGAATGACTTAATGCGATGTTTAGGAATAGAAATTGACTTAGAGGGTGATTTATTCTTTTGCATGAATTCAATTGGGCTTGAGAGAGTCAATTGATGACCTTCGAAATTCTTGGCTTAAGATTGTTAATATAAAATCAATTCATTAATCAATTCAAGTAGGGCTTAATTCAATAAACCGAAATGTTTCTCAAAATTGGACTCCAAGCATGTAAATATTAGTATAGATTTTATATTCTTGTTTCAATCTAATTATAGGTTCTATAAATAAAATTAGGCGTGAGTAACTATTGTACTTAATTAAATCTAAGAACTCCAATCCCTATGGATGACCATGTCCACTATTATTTGCAAATTTTAGAGGTCTAGTTTATAAATTTATCTGATAGAAGCCTTCGACAAGCACCTTTATCAAATTGGCACTATTTTCGGGGATTGACATATTTTAGTTTAATTAATATCATGGTGAAATTGCTTGATCTTAATTTAGGGTGTAAATAATGTATATTGTATAATTTTCTTCTTTTGTTTTTCCTTGTATTTTTGTGTAGTGTAGTCATTTAGTTTTCTTCTTTTGGTTGTATTTCTCTTATTTTTTGTTTTTCTTCTTTTTGTGTAAATTATGTCTATTTTGTGTATTAGTATATTTTTAGTTTTATTGTATACCATGTATATTTCTTGTTTTGTATATCCTTGTATAATTTTTGTAGATTATGTACTTTAGTGTATATTATGTAAATTATTTTCTTGTGTTTTTCCTTGTTGCTTTTGTATTTTTGATAAGCTTAATGTACTATACGTAAAATAATTTGTTTCCTTGTTTATTGTACTTTATGTATGTTTCTTTGTGTTGTTTTGTTTTTTCTTTTATAGTTTGTTTAGTTTTGCTCTTTACTTGTGTCTTTTATTTTTCTTTTGTTTAGGCCTCCGTAGTGTATGCCCAGAATTCGAGATATTCTAGTCCCCTTTGATCTTGAGATTGAGCGTACTTATATTCAAAATTTTCGAGCTCAGAGAGAAAAGATAGACTTATCAATGGCAAAAAGGTAGATAGATGAGCTGAAAACGATTAGGGACTACTTTAAATATGTGTTCCCCGCAAAGAGTTCAGGGATAGTCCATGAACCTATAACAGCAAACAACTTTGAACTGAAAACTGGTCTCATTCAGATGGCCAGAGACAGCCCCTTTTGAGGACATCTTACAGAAGACCCCAACTCTCATTTGAAATCTTTTCTTTCCTTTGTGGAACTGTTAAAATCAATGGTGTTTCATGTGATGATATTCGCTTACATTGGTTTCATTTTACTTTACACGATAAAGCTAGAGATTGGTTGGAAAGCTTTGAGCCACAAAGCATCTCCACCTGGGAAGAGCTTGCCCAAGCATTCTTATCAAAATTCTTCCCACTTGTTAAGACTGCCAGCCTCAGAACTGAAATTGGAACATTTAGGCAACTTAAAGGAGAGTAGATGTTTGAGGCCTGGTAGAGGTATAAGGATCTCCTGAGGAAGTGCCCACAGCATGGGTATCCTGATTGGCTACAAATCCAGTTGTTCTACAATGGGTTGAACCGAAACACCAAGATGTGGCGGCTAGAGGGACCATTTTATCTAAAATCGTGGCCGAAGCTAAGACTTTGTTGGAGAAAATGGCTGCCACAAGCTATCAATGGCTCACAGAACGATCAATGGAGAAGCCAGTGGCAAGCATCTATGAAGTTAGTGAGGTAAGTGCTTTAAAAGCACAAATGGCTTTCTAACCAATGCTTTATCTCAATTGATAGGTTTAGAGAGCAATACTTCTCTTGCATCATTGGTAGAATCCCAACAACTACATTTTGGGGGAGATTCAAATATGGAGCAAGTGAATTATGTGAACAACAAAGGATACAACCAAAGGAAAAATCATATGCACAATGTAGTTCCTACTCATTATCATCTAGGTTTAAGGTATCATGAAATTTTCTCTTATGCTAATAATAGGAATGTTTTGCACCTCTTTCAAGTTTACCCTCCAGTTCACAACAAGCTTAGAAGAAATCCTCTCTAGAGGATCTGATTGGAAACTTCATTACTGAATCAAATAAGAGGACGAATCAGCTGGAGTGGATAATTGAAGGCATTGTTTCTGGATAGAGAAGTGCAATTAAAAGTTTGGAGGTGTAGGTGAGTAAGTTGGCTTCCTTCCTGAATGCTTTGCATAAAGGAAAATTTACAAGTGACACTGAAGTCAACCCTAGGGAACAATGCAAGGCAATAAGTTTGAGAAGTGGAAAACAGTTGGAAGGACTTGTGAGACAGTTATATGATGAAGATGAAGAAATCATGGAAATTGGAGATAAAGAAGCTGAACCTGCATCTGAGGCCAAAAAGCTCCCTACCCCAACTATACCTGTTGTGCCAAACAATATTCCCTATCCTTAGAGATTCAAGAAGAAAAATCTCAGCGGTGAGTTCTCTAAGTTCCTTGATATGTTTAAAAAGCTTAATGTTACTATTCCTTTTGCAGAGGCACTAGAGATGAATCCAAGCTATACAAAGTTTATGAAGGACATTTTGACCAATATGAAGAAATTTAGGATTCTAGACACCATACACATGACAAAAGAGTGCAGTGATGCAATACATAAGAAGCTGCCAACCAAATTGAAAGATCAAGGGAGTTTTATTGTTCCTTGCACTATTGGCAATTCTTATTTTCACAAGGCTTTATGCGATTTAGGTGCATCCATCAATTTGATGCCTTTCTGTGTGTACAGTGAAGGAATGAACGTTTCACTTCGCAACGTAAGTATTGGATCGTCTTTGATTTTATTTAAAATTAAACTAAAAATTAAGGTTAAACAAACTTACTTGGAGTAAATATGGAGATATTTCTAGAGGATCTTTATCTCCACCATAAAATCTTCCTGGCTATGACTCGAACACAGGACTAAGGCTTGTGGGAGCCTCTTGAAAGAAAATCCACAAAGGATTGGAGAGAAAGATGTCTAGAGAGAATTATCTAATTCTCTATTGAGGAGATATGTGTTATGTCTAATGGCTCAACTCAAAAGTCCTATTTATAGAAACCAAGGAAAAATCTTTGCCATAATTAAAATATTATATTTTAATATCTAATATATTAAAATATATCTTATATTTATTTAAACCTCATTCAAATCTCCTACGATATTTATATATTTGAATCTTATTCAAATTCTATAATTATCTTTTATTTAATGTATCAAATATACATTAATTATTTTAATAATTAATGTATAAAATATCATAAATATATTTTCCTCTTTTATATTTAATATACCTAATATATTAAATATTAATTTGAACACTTCAAATTAAATATTAATTTCAACATTTCAAATTTTAATATTTAATGTATCAAATACAATAAATATATTTTCCTCTTTTATATTCAATATATCTAATATATTAAATATTAATTTGAACACTTTAAATTAATATTAATTTGAACCTTTCAAAATTTTCTTTCAACTAAATTGATCTTTTAGTGTTACTATGAGCTAACAAGGGGACCTTATGGACCTACATATTATAAGCTCCAATGATACAAAATTAATTAACTAAATTCTTTAATTAATTAATTTTCATTCATTAACTATAAGTCATTCCATTATAGACCTAAAGTTGCACTCTTATGCACTATAGGATAAGTTGTGTCCATAGATATAATCATTACATGCAAGTCGATCATTCACAAGTTGTTCGTAATTACAGTTGGATCAAAAGTCCGTTTTACCCCTATAATTACATCTTACACCTTAAGTACCACTAATTCTCTAATGAACAATCTGTTTATACTCTAATTATAAATTAAGTCCCTCTTAGGCCAGTGAGAGGGTGAGACCCCATTGTTCAAGTACCGAAATCAACACTTAAGGTAACTATTCATCTACTTACCCTATATGGGAATGAGTGAATTCCATCTTGTGAGATTATGTTCCCAGTACCCCATTTGGTCAAGTCCCCAAAATGGTAGGCATATTGAATCGGCTACAAAAGCCACTCTCACCCATGCAAATCAAAGGACGAGCCCTCATAGGCAAGAGTTCATAACTCACTTAGGATTAAAATCAGGTCGCATATGATCATCCTTATGAAATATTAATCTTCTCAATTAACGGATTTTTAAAGAGAGATCAAATATTTTGTGGTCCAGTCTTATACAAACTCATTGTATAAGATACTCCCACTCACATGTTTGCACATGAACGATTTGGATCAAATCATTTGTTACTAACAAAGTGGGTCGGATCAATAGTGTTGCCAGGATAAGACACCCAACTTATCCATATATTATGACCCTTTAGGTTATTTCTTGAACATGATCCTCCCGTATGTCAACCACATACTGTTCAAGATTACACTAATAACCTTGAATTTTGCATATAATGGATAATATTATATTGCAAATAAAATAATCAAAATTATTATTAATTATTAAATAAATTATTAATTACGAGGCTTTAGGACATAAATCCCAACAATCTCACACTTGCACTAAAGCTGGCGAGACATGTATCCTAGGGCAAACTCTATACCCAACATGTTCTCCCACTTTCCCTAGCATAACACATGTCTCGTAATCTTAGACATTCTAGGTGACCCTCAAACACTTTAGCCTTGAGAGTCTCTTTATATAGATCCAAAGGATTGCCGTGAAAAGTCATCTTGATCACTACCACGATGCTTTCTCTCTCTTGATATGAATCCCTATACATTGGTATTTTCTAATTTCCTTAATATTAGTCTTTGCACCACTATTATCATAATAAAGAGGATAGACTAAATCATATCTGAAACACCTTTCAGATCTTCAAGGAACTATTTGAGTCATACAAGTCCATTTGTTGCTTCACAAGCAAAACAATTTAACTTGTATACCATACTCCACCACCTAGGGTAAAATTTATTTTTACATAGATTTCCTAAATCTTTGCAATAACCAGTATATCTTATAAAGATCAAATCTTTTAACTCCATACACAAAAATTTCTCATCATCCATAGATAATTTGGGAAAGTTTTTAATTTTCTACTCAATGGTCATATCATTCGTTTAACTGACATATGCTAATCAATTGTATATTAAATGTTCAGTCTCATTTATGCATATCATATACTCTCAACATTTAAGTTGTCTTAGGATACATTTCCTTAGATATAAATATCATATATTCGACAACAATTTTGTCAATATAAGATATTTGAGACAAAGTTAACATTTTGTCCTTAAAATCTCCATTTTGGACATGTAAAATATACCGAGCCATTCCAAATCACTCATTTGGAATTGGTTACTTAGTCAACTTTTTATGTTAAATAGACATCTTACATCATTCATAATGAGTAAAATATCATCAACATAAAACATGAGAAAAATCCACTAGACAAGTAATGATTTTCTTGTCTATACAAGCTTCATTAATATTTATCCAAAGTCATAGGTTTTGATAATTTTATCAAACCTTGTATTCAAAGATCTAATGGTAAAATTCATTTCATAAATAAACCTTTATTATTTTGCAAACTTTTATTCTTTTGATCTTTGAATATAAATCTCTCTGATTGATTGGTGTAGATACATTATCTAAGATTTCTTTTCATAAAAGAATTCTAAACATTCATTTTCATATCTCATATGCAACAATGAATTAAATAATGCTTACAGACTCCAGTATGGCAACAAGTGAGAAAGTTTACTCGTAGTCTACTTTCTCCTATTAGGTTTAACCATTTGCCATTAGTCTCACTTTGAGGGCAATAAGCCTTCAACTTTGTCATCTAACATGACAATTTGGGTTTCAATTAAGTCCTTGTAAAGGTTAAGTCATCTTATAACTCTCCCACTGCGATGAGGCTTATCCAATTCATGACTAGGATCCATTTGACTTTGAAATGTAATTAAATTGTTAACAACTTTTGTTAACTATTTAGTGGCTTCATTTGGAACCAATTTATTAACACTATCTCACCTTATTAAAGGTTTGTAGTCTTTTATTTGACATTTCTTATAAAATTGATATTTGTCATACAAATAGCTTATTCGTTTTAGGAATAGATAAAAGACCATCTTGTACTCCTTAGGGGTGGCCTACACTTAGGCTTATCTTTGACATATACAAGCTTTTTAGGATTTGTTTCAACATGTATGCTTAATAATCCTAAATATTGAAGTGTTATAAACTACCTTTACTTCTCTTGTATAATTTCAAAATTGTCCCACAGACACTTTCGGATGGAATAATGTTTACTATGCAATCTCTATTGCATATCATAACCAGAGTTTGGTAATGGTGTGAAACTCATTATTGATGTGATCATGTCTAACAAGGTCTTGTTTCTCCTCTTGCAGCACAGTTTCATACAATTGTACTTGGTATTAATAGTTGGGATACAATCCTACTTTCTATCAACTAATCTTAGTACGTAAGGTTCTTGTACTTTCCACTATGATCTGATCATAATGTCTTGATAGACTTACCTAATCGATTTTCAACTTTAGCTTTAATTTTCTTGAACTTTTTAAAAATTTAGACTTATGTTGTATTAAGTAAAGATAATTGTATCTTGAATGATCATCAAACTAGAGTAATGAAATATTCATGACTTTTTTTGGCCTTTACATGCACTAGACCACTTGGGTCAGAATGTGTAAGCCCAAAGTATTCGTTGGCCTTGTAGCCTTATCTAATAAAGCCCCAATGATTATCTTGCATGAAAGGCAAGATCTACAAACATGTAAAGTAATTAATTCTAACTTTTAGAGAATTACATCTTACTGGTCTTTTCATTCGATTCAAGTTGATGTTAATCAACCTTAAATGCCAAAGTCAAGTATCGTCTTTTAGGAGAAAACAATGTCTTTCTATTCTGGATTCTATAATCCTAAATATCTCAGTGTTTTGTAGTATGATATATGTCAACATTTTAACAAAAACAAATTGTTCTTATTTTCAGCTGAATGTATTTTCAAACAATTTTGAAAATATAAAAAATAATTCATACTATATGAACCTTTTAGTAATAAAGTTTGAGAAATTGATTTTCTCTTATAGTAATAAAACACCACAGTCAACATTAATTAACAATTATTACTTAATGACATCTTAATGTCTCCCACTACGCTAATTGAGATAGGCTTCATGGTGCCAACTTGTAGAAACTATCCTACATGTTAAGTATTTTCCAAGAATTACATATTAAATGTAATGAAGAATAAATCTTGATAGTAAATCTTATATCGACTATCTAGGTGGCGTTATTTATATTCCACCAAAAATCTAGTAAATCAAATTTACTTTCATTTATATCTTTCTTCCCATAGAGGTATTTCAAAAATTCCTTTCATTATCACTGTCTTGACTAATTTATGAACTATTTCCTTATATATAGTTTCAGTCATTTGTTTTCTTTTCTTGGATTTTTCTAATAGTTGAATTCGAGATCATTTAAACAATTATCTAAATTTAGCTTCTATTAACTTCAACATCTCATATGTTGTTGTCATTTTTTTTTGTTTTTCCTTTTTACTTCTCAGCTTGACATCTATCATGTTAACTAGTAGATACGTACAAGCTATCTCATTTACTTTTTATTTTTTAATCATGTGCTTCACGAACAATTCGATTAGCATTGGCAACAAGTTTTGAGAACATTTCTCAATAAAGACAAATAAATATTTTACACCACCATTATAGTGTTAATGTTACTTTTTCTAAGTAATAAAATTTTTCCAATTTTGACTTATCAATAATAAAATTAAAAATTATGAGAGAAACTGACATAATATTGAAATATATAAAATATATAATTTAATATCATGCAAATAATTATCCATTCAATTTTAGCATAGAAATCAAACGTTTTGAAAAATGAACTCTATAAATCATTTCTAATGTTATGGTACTTTAGTGAGCTAGAACAAGTGTCGGCATAGGGTAGGTCAAGTACTTCTTCACTAAACTGAGACAATCTAAACCAAGTATATACCATAATAACTCTTATTTTTATAATATTTAGTTACTATTAGTTTGGTCAAGGACATCATTAACAACCTTAATGAGCTCTTTGTAAGCATGACCCATCATTTTAGATCATGTAGTTTTATCCCAACAAGTGCCGTTGTAGGGTAGGTCAAGTATTGGAAACAAACTACAATCCTATCCTTCTAAGTAGTTCACCTTGATATTGACCAATGCAAACACATTCCGTAGGGAGACGGTCCAAAAGTCGTCATGAGGCCCCGTGTCACGGTCGTAGACCTTCAACTGTGTCGTGCCATGATTTTTCGCCTCATCATGGCTAGCCTTAAGGAGAACTCAAGCCCCAATACATTTTTCGCCCAACTTTGTGGCTTAGTCGGACCTTAGGCGAGGTTATTCAACTTAACCAAGCTTTGTTTATCATGCAGCGGAAGTATACTTGGTCATACATGTCTCCCGTACGTGTATTTTCACTCGAATGCGACTCTAGCCGACTTGCCTCTACTCGAGGCCAAGTCCCAAGGCTCAACATTGCCTATACAATAGGCCAAGGTCATTAGAACACAACGTCGCCTCTCGGGACATCGCCCTTCAACTCTCCAACATGCCCACAATGCTTCAACATCAGTTTGGAACTCCACCAGGACTCATTCAGACCCTTCATTGGGCCAAAACGGCCTTAAAATGCTCAACTAGAGCTTATCGGGTGATTCCGGCACTTATCGGGACTTACCGGGTGATTATAATGCTTTACCGGGTGCAACTGATGCAAACCGGAGCTTTTCGGAGCATTATAATACAAACCGGGATATATCGGACAATTACCATCCAAATCGAAAACTATCGGATTCCATTGATGAATAGTGATCCCATCACCAGCCTCGGGAGGTCACCTGACTTAGCCGCTCGCTCGGACATGCTATCGAAATCCTTCTCATTGGTCGCCTTCATAATCGGGGCCTCTCGGACATCCATCCATTGGAGTCATATCGAGGCATGAACCCTTCCGTGTCCCTGCCGAGTCATTCTCTCGTCTCTGGCCACTACTAGGTCCTATGGTCAAACCTCTAGCCCATGGGAAATGACTCATTGTCGGCACACCCGTGCCGCCCGACACTGTCTTAGGAAAACCCATTCCATAAGAAGACGCCCAAGACGTGTCTTACAGACGCTCGCCCACACCATGACACACTCATTGCCATGGGGTGGCTGGCTCACTTAGGCCATGAGGCCAAGGGGTGGTGGAGAGCCAACATCATGCCTCCCCCTAAGGTAGACAATTGAGATTTTAGCTCTTGCCACCCATGCACGTCAATTTGGCGAGAGATCATACGCCAGCGTGGAGCACTCGTCTGGACTTCGATCGGCACGAAATCTGGCGAGCTTACATCTTGCCCATATACAGACTTAACTCTAGAGCCACCCGTCAAAACTCATGACGGAACCCCGACTTTTGAGACTATGGCTCGAGGCCCCATCTGACCCCCACTAAGACTGTCACTGACACCCCTGACGACATAGTTGTCTTCTATTTTGCTTGCATCTCAACATGGCATTTAAGTCCACTTATGTTGGTGTGTTAAATGATGCATTGTCCTCCTCAGTCGCATCATGGCACTTGTCTTCTCGTGGCCCTCGCGTGGCCATGTGGGCGACACTCACGTGCAGCCTTTGCATCTGTCTGCTTCGTAGGGTCACAACCTACTCTCTT
The DNA here is from genome assembly GCA_033996785.1 of Trichosanthes truncata. Lineage (NCBI taxonomy): Eukaryota > Viridiplantae > Streptophyta > Magnoliopsida > Cucurbitales > Cucurbitaceae > Trichosanthes > Trichosanthes truncata. Next base: position 24,163,540 of record JAWPNB010000004.1, on the reverse strand, counting down.
CTTAGTATGGTTGTGACATTCTCCCCCACTTAAACTAGTCATCGTCCTCGATGACTTACTCATGGAACAATCCAGCTCATCACATGATGGATTGTGACACCCCACATGAATCTCACAAAGTGAACCAATGATGGAGAACGTAGGATATGTTGACACATTTCTTTCTCTCACTTACTATTTTGAAATAAGGTTTTCTCTTACTTAGACAAATTAGGCTAATCTCATTTATCTCAGTTCTTCAATCTACCTTTCATAACTCTTATGTTGTTAGATTAATTTTAATGTGAATTACTAAGTTTTTAAACTATTATAAAAAAATTAAAAAAAACAAAAAAATTAATCACATTATGAGCATGCTTAGTGAAATTAAATAAAATTTGACTAATTCAACTCCCATGTCGGTTCCTAGTTAAAGGTGTTCCCTTTCGGTCAGCTTAAATACCCCAGTTTTAGACAGAACCTTCCATAGACAGAGTTCCGTTATAGTCAATTTTTATTTCAAATTCAATAATCTTTAATTAACTATTAATTATTAAACTAATGAACATAAATATTTTTAATCCTATTAAAAAATAATTCACTTGGATAGTCTTAAAAATCCTTCACTTTAAACTCTTTAAAATAAATTAAAAGATAATCCTGGATATTTTATTCTAATCTATTAGAAAAAATAAAAAATAAATTAAATTCAAAACTTAAACTATTTTATCTTTGAATTAAATTATCTTTAATTATGGAAGACCTAATCTTATTAGGTAATTCAAAGACCTAATCCTATTAGGAAACAAATAAAAATGAATTAAATTCAAATTTTAAACTATGGATAATATTGAAATTCTACAATTTTAAACCATTTAAAACTAAATTAAAATATTATCCTAAATTCTAATCTTATTAGAAACAAATAAAGATATATTAAATTCAAATTTTAAACTATTTCAAACATGAATTAGAAATATCTTTATTTTAAGGAAATTCTAATCTCATGAGGAAATATCTTAATCCTATTATGAAAACATAGATTTCATTTATAAAAGAAAATATCCTAATTTAATTTTTCAAATATAACAATTATATTCAAAGATATGGAAAATATAAACTTATTAGGAAAATATCTCAATTCTATTAGAAAACATCCTAATCAAATTTTCCAATATAACAATTATATTTAAAAATTAATTTTAATTCTATTAGGAAACAACCTAATCAATTTTTTTAAAATATAACAATTATATTCAAAATTAATTAAGATGCATGATAATATTTAACCTATGGTGGGATTTTAAATTTAAATGACATACTCTATGCAACAATTAAATAATTTAAAACATACTTTCATGCATAATTAAATTAAAACAAAACAAAATTGGCTGGCATATTTGGCATATCTTAAGAAATTGAAAATAATTTAAATTATAATAATTTAAATCCAAGACATATCTTGGTCTTCAATATCTTCCTTGTTTGACCATCCAAATTTAGAGTTTATAAACATAAATCTTGTCTTCCAATTATAGCACCAGCTGCAGCAAAAATAAATAAAAAAAACTACATTACCTAAGTATTGAACCTTGGACTTGGAATACACAACAATCACCCCTTCACTAATGAACCATCACAAATTCTTGAATCTTGTTATGAACTTTTTAGTAGAAATATTGACTTCGATTAACGTTTTTTTTTGTGAACCTTTTTCGCCGTCGACTTCTTCAACCCATATAATCGAAATTTACAGCAATCGTAGTCATTCAAGTAAAATACATGAATAAATCTATTGCCAAATAGTCTAAACAATCAATTTTCAAACCACAATATATCACATATATGATAAATTAAAATACCCATCATCACAAAACTTTAATTCTAAATAAAACTCAAAAATTACTCTGATACCAATTGAAGGAATGAACGTTTCACTCCGCAACGGAAGCATTGGATCGTCTTTTATTTTATTTAAAATTAAACTAAAAATTAAGGTTAAGCAAACTTACTTTGAGTAAATATGGAGATATTTCTAGCGGATCTTTATCTCCTCCATAAAATCTTCTTGACTATGACTCAAACACAAGACCAAGGCTTGTGGGATCCTCTTGAAAGAAAATCCACAAGGCATTGGAGAGGAAGAGGTCTAGAGAGAATTCTCTAATTTTCTATTGAGGAGATATGTGTTATGTCTAATGGCTCAACCCAAGAGTCCTATTTATAGAGACCAAGGGAAATTTTTTTCTATAATTAAAATATTATATTTTAATATCTAATATATTAAAATATATCTTATATTTATTTAAATCTCATTCAAATTTTCTACGATATTTATTTATTTGAATCTTATTCAAATTCTATAAATATCTTTTATTTAATGTATCAAATATACATTAATTATTTTAATAATTAATGTATCAAATATCATAAATATATTTTCCTCTTTTATATTTAATATATCTAATATATTAAATATTAATTTGAACATTTCAAATTTTAATATTTAATGTATCAAATAGAATAAATATATTTTCATCTTTTATATTTAATACATCTAATATATTAAATATTAATTTGAACATTTCAAATTTCTTTCAACTAAATTGATCTTTTAGTATTACTATGAGCTAGCAAATGGATCTTATGGACCTACATATTATAAACTTCAATGATACAAAATTAATTAATTAAACTCTTTAATTAATTGACTTTCATTCATTAACTAAGTCACTTCACTATAGACCTAGAGTTGCACTCTTATGACTGTAGGACAAGTTGTGTCCATAGATATAATCATTACATGCTAATCGATTCTTCACGAGTCGTTCGTAATTACAACTAAGTCAAAAGTACGTTTTACCCCTATAATTACATCTTGCACCTTAAGTACCATCGATCCTCTAATAAACAATCTGTTTATAATCTAATTATAAACTAAGTCCCTCTTGGGCCAATGAGAGGGTGGGGCCTCATTGTTCAAGTCCCGAAATCAGCACTTAAGGGAACTACTCATCTACTTACCTTATATGGGAAGGAGTGAATTCCATCTTGTGAGATTATGTTCCCAGTTCCCTATTTGGTCAAGTCTCCAAAATGGTAGTCATATTGAATCAACTACAAAAGTCACTTTCACCCATGAAAATCAAAGGACATGCCCTCACATGCAGGAGTTCATAACTCACTTAGGATTAAAATCAAGTCGCATATGATCATCCTTATGAAATATTAATCTTCTCAATTAACAGATTTATAAAGAGAGATCAAATATTTCGTGATCCAGTCTTATACAAACTCATTGTATAAGATACCCCTACTCACATGTCTCCACATGAACGATTTGGATCAAATCATTTGTAACTATTACAAAGTGGGTCGTATCAATAATGTTGCCAGGATAAGGCACTCAACCTTATTCATATACTATGACCCTTTAAGTTATTTCTTGAACATGATCCTCCCGTATGTCAACCACATATTGTTCAAGATTACACTAATAATCTTGGATTTTTCATATAATGGATAATATTATATAACACATAAAATAATCAAAATTATTATTAATTATTAATTACAAGGCTTTAGGGCATAAATCCCAACATACAGGACCTTAGGTCTTAAGGAGCTTAAACCAACAAACATCTTTCTACAACTAGCAGATCATTCATTGGCTTTTCCTAGAGGTATAGTGGAAGACGTTATTGGTAAGGTTGATAAACTTTTGATCCCTGTAGACTTTGTGGTGCTTGACATGGAGAGAGATGATGACATCCCCATCATTCTTGGTCGTACTTTCCTTGCTACGAGAGAAGCCTCTATCAGAGTAAAAGACAGTAAGTTATCTTTCAAAGTCAACAATGAAAAGGTAACTTTTGACATGAAGTACGCAATGAGGTATCTCCTTGAGGTAAATCAAAGTATGGCTATTGATACACTTGATTGTTTAGCTAATGAATTTTCTAAGATGATTGTGAAAAAAGATCCACTAGAATGGGCATTGACAAGGAATTGCAACAACGAAGACTCAAGCACAAACTAAATCGAACACTTGAGTCTAGTCTAGCTAACGACGTTAAAGAAAGCGCTTCTTGGGAGGCAACCCAAGTTTCTTTTTATGTCTTTCCCTTATTTACTTGTTTTTCTCGTTGTTCTTTCCTAGTTTAGGTTGCTTGAAAAAGAGTGCCAAGTAAATCTCGTTCCCATTTTACAGGACCTCGATTGCATTGAGTAACCTCCTATACAATTCAAGGAATTATCATGGAACAGTCTCTCATCTTATCAAGCCAGTATTATTTACTCATTCTATCTTTGTCCTTATTATTTCATTTATTATGTACATTGAAGGCAATGTAAACTTTAAGTTTGAGGGTGGATAGTACTTTGCAGTCCTGAAAATTCTTAGCAAAATTTTTTCGATCTTAAGAATGATTGAATGATTTATAATGCATAATGACTGATTAGGACAACCTAGGAAGTAATCTAAGTGATTTTTTTGCAATAGAATGATCTCTAAAGCATGTCCTGAATTGAGTTTATCTAAACTTTATCTGTAATTTCCCTGTAACACATATGCTCATAACTGACTTTCTATTATGTTTGAACACTAGGATGCTTTTTTTGAGTCTAGAAGTTGTTGTCACTTCGATAGGCTTAAAACTAATTGAAAGTAGAATTGCATGAAAGTTGGCGATTGAAATTTGTTGAAATAAAATGAATTTTTATCTTTATTTATTTTTAGCATGTTTAAAGCAAACCAATGCATGTTCCATCAACATTGTGCGCTTAATGTGTGGGGATCAAAAGAGCTACCTCCATTGTCTTCAGTGAGGTCATCCATTGAGTGAGTGCTCTAGATAAGGGTCCCTACAGTAGAAGTGTGAAAGCTAGGGTTTTTGTAAGAAGGAAAAATATAAGTTTGGGGGTTAGTAACCCTTATGAAAAAAAAAGAGGAATGAATGCTTAAGTAGATTGCACGCTATAGTGTAGGAAAGCTTGAAAATTGGAACTTAGAGCCAGTGTAGGGGAAAATGAAAGACAGTCTTGGTACAAGTGTCCAAAGCTAGTAGAAAATGATAGAAAGAAAGTTAAACACACACACACGCAAGGAATTAGATAGATAGAATTTAAATTGCTTAAGGAAGGATGTGTTAAGACTTTATTCTGTTATTTTATGTCAATTAGATCACTGAGGCTTGAGTCATGATTCTTGCATTGAAATCTAGTGGAATTGTTATTTTGGTTTTGTTTTGCTCGAGGACTAGCAAAAATCTAAGTTTGGGGGTATTTGATAGCATGCATAAGTGTGCTAATTCTAGGCTTAGTTTTATGCTAGTTTTGCTATGATTATGTGTGCTTTCATGTATTTTTATGTGTATTTTGCAGAAACCGAGCAATTGGAGCAAAATCAGAGTTTTGAGAAGTATTTGGTTAAATTTGGAGCAAATTGGACCTATAATTAAGAATCCAAGTGTTGAAGAGAAGGAAACAAGCTTGTGAATCCAAGAGTATAGCATTGCAACTTCAGTTGTAAAGTTGCAACGCCACTTCAGCAGTCTTTCAGACTTGGAAACCATTAGACATCGCGTTGCAACGCCAGATAAATCAAAATTTTCTTTTTGTATAAAATTCGAGGGGCGGCATGCCTTATCGTTCCAACGCTGTCTCAACTCTATAAAAAGGAAGTTTTGCTATTTGCAAAAGGGGAGCCGTTTTGAGAGACCAAAAACCCTAAACTCTATTCAAGCTTTGTCTTGGGACCTAGAGGAGACTTTTGGAGATCTAAGGAGGAGACTCAAAGCTCAAGATCGCGGGACATCACGACGGGAACGAGTGTTGGCACGCGTCCCTCAGTTTTCTCTCTTTCTCCCTTTGCTTTATCTTTTGAATTTGGGATTTTTGTGGACTGTTTATGTACTGTTTATCTTTGTTTTAGACATTAGTTTGGTTGTATTGATTAAACGCTTGGTTGATTTCTAGTTTATTGATATATTGACATCTTTTATGCATCTTGTTTTTATTGTCTTAACCTTTGGCCATGGGTTTGCTTGTTAAACTATATTTAGCACGAGATAGTAAATGTAGTTAAAGAACATTAGATGTATGACTAGATTAATTATGCATGAGAGTGAGTAGGTTAACTCTAGAAGCTATAAAAGAATGACTTAATGCCATGTTTAGGAATAGAAATAGACCGAGAGGGTGGTTTATTCTTTTGCATGAATTCAATTGGGCTTGAGAGAGTCAATTGATGACCTTAGAAATTCTTGGCTTAAGATTGTTAATATAAAATCAATTCAAGTAGGGCTTAATTCAATAAACCATTCATGTTTCTCAAATTGGACTCCAAGCATCTAAATATTAGTTTAGATTTTATATTCTTGTTTCAATCTAAGTATAGGTTATCTAAATAAAATTAGGCGTGAGTAACTATGGCACTTAATTAAATCTAAGAACTTCAATCTTTGTGGATGACCCTAGCCACTATTATTGCAAATTTTTGAGGTTTGGTTTATAAATTTATTTGATAGGAGCTTCAATAAGCACCTTTATCAAATTAGCGCCATTGTCGAGGATTGGCATGTTTTAGTTTAATTAATATCATGGTGAAATTACTTGATCTTAATTTAGAATGTAAATAGTGTATGTTGTATAATTTTCTTCTTTTGTTTTTCCTTGTATTTTTGTATAGTTGTGTAGTTGTTTAGTTTTCTTCTTTTAGTTGTATTTCTCTTATTTTTTGTTTTTCTTCTTTTTGTCTAAATTATGTCTATTTTGTGTATTAGTGTATTTTTAGTTTTGTTGTTTACCGTGTATATTTCTTGTATTGTATATCCTTGTATAATTTTTGTAGATTATGTACTTTAGTGTATATTATGTAAATTATTTGTCTTGTGTTTTTCCTTGTTGCTTTTGTATTTTTGTTAAGCTTAATGTACTATACATAAAATAATTTGTTTCCTTATTTCTTGTACTTTATGTATGTTTCTTTGTGTTGTTTTGTTTTTTTTTTATAGTTTGTTTAGTTTTGCTCTTTACTTGTGTCTTTTATTTTTCTTTTGTTTAGGCCTCCGTAGTGCATGCCCAGAATTCGAGATATTCTGGTCCCCTTTGATCCTAAGATTGAGCGTACTTGTATTCAAAACTCTCGAGCTCAGAGAGAAAAGCTAGACTTACCAATGGTAGAAAAGCATATAGATTTGAAAGTGATTAGGGACTACTTTAAATATGTGTTCCCCGTAGAGAGTTCAGGGGATAGCCCATGAACCTATAGTAGCAAACAACTTTGAGCTGAAAACTGGTCTCATTCAAATGGCCAAAGACAGCCCCTTTAGAGGACATCCTACAGAAGACCCCAACTCTCATTTGAAATCTTTTCTTTCCTTTGTAGAACTGTTAAAATCAATGGTGTTTCATTTGATGCTATTCACTTACGTTTTGTTTCGTTTCACCTTACAAGATAAAGCTAGAGATTGGCGGGAAAGTTTGGAGCCACAAAGCATCTCCACCTGAGAGGAGCTTGCCCAAGCATTCTTTTCAAAACTCTTCCCACCTGCTAAGACTGCCAGCTTCAGAACTGAAATTGGAACATTTAGGCAACTTGAAGGAGAATAGATGTTTGAGGCCTGGGAGAGGTGTAAGGATCTCCTGAGGAAGTGCCCACGGCATGGGTATCCTAATTAGCTACAAATCCAGTTGTTCTACAATGTGGTTGAACGCAAACACCAAGACAATACTAGATGCAGCGGCTGGAGAGACAATTTTATCTAAAACCGTGGCCGAAGCTATGACTTTGCTAAAGGAGATGACAATTTTAGTCTTCGAATTCAAAGTTGAAGTTGTAGTTTCCCTTTCGTTTTCCATTTGAGTTTATTTTTCATTTACAAATTTTAAGTTGTACTTCCATTCTTAAATTTCAAGGAAGTATTGTTCCTTACTTTCAAGTTTATTTTCTATCTTCTCTACTTATCGTTTCTCTATTAATATGAGCTAAACTCCTTGGAAGTGATTCAACAATGTGGATACTCTAAAAGGATGAAAGTCCCACCGTAAGCTTAAGTAGTTTGTCCAACATTTTGCATACTTTACTTTTATTGAAGTTTAAGTTTCATTGTTAGCTTAAACTGGCCATTTGAGTTAGCATAGTTTGTATGAGGTTCAAATCTGAAAAGGTTAGTTTAAACATGCATTTTCATAAAAGTAATCTAAGAAAAGAGTCTAAAAATAGAACTTTGTTTTTTGTACCTAGACACATGACAAAAACCTTTAGAGTCTTAAAGTTGTGTTCATGATTCACCTAAGTCAATTCAGCCATATACATATGTGTTTGAGTTATGTAGTCTCCTAAAAGCTCTTGGAAAAGGGCTGAATAGGTGTAGAACTTGATTCACTATGCTAAATGTCAATTAGGGTAGGTTGCGGGTGCAATCCAGTAGCATTCTATTTGAACCATATTGAGCTCGAAAGAGGCTGATGCAGGCGCATATAGGCAACAATCTCTAGACAACTTGGGCTTAGTTGGGCAAGTTGCCGGTACATGGTGGGCGCATATTCCTTGGGTTGAACCAGAATTGAATCTCCTATCATTGTTTTCATTATCTTTTATCAATTTAGCGCCCTCTTACTTTCACTCATTTCACAAAATTATTGTTTTTTTGTTACCTTGGGTTGCAAGTTTTGAAGAGGTCTTTATTAATCAAATTTGAAAAAATTTGTTAACCGTTTCCTTGGATCCGATACTTGGAATACTCCATATATTACTTGTTTGACAACGTGCACTTGCACTTTTGCATAGCCAGTTCATCAAGCCTCTTCATCTCGACCCTGGTGGTGATCGTCCCAGAAGGAAAATAAGATAACCATTCTTTAGCCTGGTCCTTCAGCGAGAATGACAATGCCCTTAGGTTGATCTACTCCTTTGTCACTCCATGGGGCTTCATACTAGTGCAAACGATGTGAAACTCCTTAAAGGGCTTATGTGAATCCTCACCTGCACTACCACAAAAGATGGGCAATAAGTGAATCAAACAAAGTTTAAGTTCGAAGTTACCTTGAGTTTCAAGGTATGTGATGCAGAGGGGCTGCTGAGTCAGGTATGGGGCTGCCAATTACTTTAATGTGTGCTCAGCCATGGTCTCTTCAGTAGTCGCTTCGCTGAGGTTAGGATGGATGTCTTCGTTAAGCTCACTTTTCCCTTCTTTTGCTTCTCTTCTCAAGCTCCTCTCTTCCTCCATGATCTCAGGAAAGAATTGAAGTCTAAGTTCCTGCAGAGAACGAGTGATCATAAACAAAGAAAAAGAAGAAGTTTAGGAACCTAAAACAAAAATAAAAAGTAACATGTTGATTCCCGGGCAATTGCACCAATTTTGATGCTAGCTTGTCGAGGGTTGATCAAAATGATATTTATATTACCAATCCAAATCAAAATACTTGGAGTATTCAATAGTAGACCGGGTCAAACCACAGGGAATCAGGATTAGTCTTTTTCAATGCTATGGGTTATTGAACGTAATGAGGGATTTGTCATGTAATGTAAATTGCACGTAATTGAAATTGCATGAAAATAATGAAAAGAAAGGGACTAAGGTTCAGATCTCACCAGGTACCATTTCGAAATTGCATCGAGTTCACTTAGGTAATGTCGATCATAGATTAACTGAGAGTTCAATTTTAGTTGCATGCACCTAAATGACTTTACTGAAAAAGCCAGTAAAGCCCCTAATGGTCCCTTAATTAAACTAAAATCAACCTAGCATCAATTTTAGTCCTAAACTAACCCAATGAAAGTTAGGCACAATAGCTTCCATACTTCTCGAGCTAGTTGCATTACGAGCTAGGGATTGGCTAAGACAAATTAACTAGACGAAATTAGGCACTATAATCTAATTAATCCATTCTTTTAATTCCAGCTAAGGATAGCCCCTAACTTACATTCATGTTCAGCCCATTTACTACTTGAATTAAACTTGCATTCTCGATGATTACAGATCTCGAATAACACGTATAGTATGGATGAACACGGTCGATGCGAATAAATTGTCAGATTATTCTACACACATGCTCACGAATTAAAGCAAGTAATTAAAAGATGCATTAACTAAAATTGAGTTCAACACAATCAAAATCTCATGACATTATAAGTGATGAACCTGACAAACCTTTGAAATGGCATCCCACACTTAGTCGGACATCGATTTTTCAAGCCTCAAACCCATGGATTGATCTAAATCGATCCCAATTTGGCTAAAATAGCCTAAAGCAATAAAGAGCAGAGAGAATTTACAAAAAAACAACTGCCAAAAACGGACATTTTGACCCAAAATGGAAAAAAACGCTATTAATACTAATTGATGTAGCGTCAAGAAGCTACCAGCATCAATCCCAACGTTCTGTAGCGTCGACCTCTGACCCCTTGATCCTTGTCTTGCGCAGTGTCAAGACACTATGGACAGCATCAAGACACTACTCTATTCCGAGACATTTTATCCATTCTCCAATTGCACAATGTTGAAAGCTTGTTTTGGAATCTCGATGCTCTCGTCAAGGGCATTTTGACCATTTCACTCCTTCATGCTCAATTGCTTGAATGGCCTCCAAATTATCTGAATGAACTCCGAATTGATGCAAACGCTCTAAAACACGCCATTTACTTGATTACCTACAAAATAACCAATAAAGGTCATAAAACCTATCGAACAAGCATAAAATTAGTGAGATAAAATAGAACTATATCCTATCAGCTACTCATCTCCTAAGACTCGAGATAGAATAGCCAAATCTGCCACGCAACACGGGCTTAAGAGCCTTTAGTTCCCAAAACTAACTAACGGAGAAACCCTAGGAACAAACCATCTGACCTCAACTACAGTGGATAAAAAGCCCTCCTCCTCTATCTAATGATTAAATATCCGAAAAGGGGACGAACCTCGTACCTCACCCAACCTCACTTCAAAAACAAAATGGCAATGGTCTGAAATACCCCAACCATGGACCCAAACCTCACACAAAGGAAGAGACTCCACCCACTTCTCATTACCAAGACTCGATCTAGACGCCGAAGTATATCTAGTGGCCCAGGGGGCTGTTAGTCCATGTATACCAACTACCCTGCTATAGATTTATTATTGGTAATTAAGTATGAATTAACTAATTAACTTTAGATTTATTATTGGTAATTAAGTATTACTTAATTAATTTACTATTTATAATTAATTGTTAATGATATATTTTGTAAATTATTAAATTAAATAAGGGAAAAGTGTAAAAAATATTTTTCCAACATCCTCATTTTTTTTAATATATATTATAGATTATAGATAAATAATATTATAAATGTGGGACAACAAGTTGAATTTAGAACATTATTAGTGGGCTTTTGGCCAGTAGGTTTGGAATCAGAAGCTTGGGGGGTTTGTCTAAGGGGTTCTGAAGCCTGGGAATCAGAAACCTGTGTTTGAGGTGCAAGGTTGGGAAGCCTAAAAATCAGAAGCCTGTGTTTTGAGTGTAGGATTCTAAATCCCACATGCTTCTGAATTCCAGGATTGGGTAGTTTTTTGTTTGTTTCTTTTATTATATTTTTTATTGGCTATTTTATGAAATGTAAAACCATTGTGTACCATTGATCAATTTTTAAGAGAATTTTGAATGAAACATTTAATCTATGTTACAATCTAAGAATAAGAAAATTGTTTCCAACAATCAAAATATTGATTATCATTAACAAAAGTTTGTATTTTCATCTTATTATTGTGTATAAATAAAAGTTACCATGGAAATAATATTGTGATTCGAGAATTATTCCAAATTTTGCGTTATAATTAACAAGCGTTTTAAAAATTAGAACTTGGGATCCTACTTGAAACAATTTTCTCTATTATGAGTTATATAACTTATCATGAATTAAGAAAAAAAAAAGTATAAACATAACCTTATATTAAGTAGAAGTTTCAAAATATTAATTTTCTATGATTAATGAAAATTGTGTAGTAGTATTAAAGTAGATTCATATTGGAAAAGGTTGTAACAAACCTAACCAAGAAATACCATTTTGTATTTGTACTTGTCAAAAAGCTTGTATGTATTATGAAAACTACATCACTTTTCTATTTGTCCAACACTATTTTCAAAATATCATTCGATTTTGGTATGTAAGTAAAAATCACCCAATTTTTACCATTCGTTGAGGCAGAGTTTGAAACATTTTTGTAAACCATGAGAAAATGAAACATTGGCTTTGAACAGGAAGGACAAAGTTTGATTCCAAGGGTAGACGATGGAGGAATGTTCGTGTGGGGTACCAAACAAATGCAGACCAGTAGATGAAGGGGTGGATCTACAAAAAAAATGGAGTAGATCTAGAGAACATATCAAAATAGGAAGGAGTGGGTGTGGAAAAAATTAGCAAAAGATGAAGGAAGAAAGAAGAGGATCGAAACAACTCACGTAGATCGAGGGGCAACAACTAACATGTAAGGTTCTTGAGGTCATGATTTCGAACAAAGACAACCTGAAGATGGATGGAGGTGTGGGAGTAGGCTTTAGGTGGAAGAGAATAGGAGAAGGGGCGAAGAATGAAGGCCACGATTTCATTCGAAGAGCGGTTGGTAATGGATCGAGACTTTGGTCTAGGGTATTGATGGAAGAAAAGGCAACAAGGGAGGAAGAGTTTAGGTTAGAGTTGATAGGAATGAACGATTCATCACACAACAGAAGACTATGATTTCTAAACAATTTAGAAATCAATTTAGGGATCAACTTTGATTTATTTAAAATTAAACTAAAAACAAGAGTTAAGCAATAAATATCTTGAAGAAATAATGAGAAAATTTCTGGAAGGTTGATCGGTGGTCACGCAAGCGCACGCGATCGAAGTAATATAAAATGGTCTCTGAGTACCAAGTATCGAATCCCACAGGGAACGAAGTAACAAAAATATTGTAAAGCAAAAGTGTAAGGAAAATTGCAAATGGAAACCTAAATTGCAAAAAATAATATTGGGATGGTGTGTTGATAAAAAGAAAAATTGCAGATTCTAATTGCAGAATCAAGAAATGGCAATAATGGAAATAAAGAAAAATTGCAGAATTGAATTGCATAATCAAGAAATGGCAATAATGGAAATAAAGAAAAATTGCAGAATTGAATTGCAGAATCTAAAATGGCAATCAGCGAAATAACTAAAAATTGCATGATTAAATTGCAGAATCTAAAATTGGCAATATTGGAATAACAACTAAAAAGACTTAGAAAATGAAATTGCAAAGGGAATTTTAGATAAAGATGGGGCTCAAGAATGTCATTGCCCTAAGTTGTAATTGCAAGCCAAAATTGCAATTCCAACCTACTCTACACTCAATTGTAAACCAAAAATTGCATCTCCTATTCGCCTAGAATTTAGGTTTTTAGGAGGCTAAGTGAGAAACCTATATGTCTATAGTCCATCTATCTTAGATAATTTGGCTCACAATTTTATGGGTTTTGGAGTCCTTAATCCTATGTCTAGGGTAAGGAATTGGCTTATGTCTAAGCTCTTTTTCTCCATCACTTGTGTGAAATCCGCTTGTCACTAACCCCGTCGGTATTAGATCTAAGCTTGAGTTGATACTCTAGTTGATCAATCTAGGATCTCAACGGAATTTTAACCAACACAAGCAAACAATTGAAATGTAGGCTTGGTTTTTATTGAAATTTTGGCTACATTTACTTCTTAGGGAATTCACATTTTTGAACCCCCTAAAAAGTTTTAGCTCATGTTGGAACCGAAATTATTACAAATAATTTTTGAAAGAAAATTCATGTTAGAAGTTATGCAATTTAAATGCTTAAAACAATGACTTCTAATATTATTCTACTAGGAATTCAAGGAATGGATTCTTATTGAAAATTAAAGAAAAGTTCAAGGGCAATTAAGTAAACTTTTTGTTTCCTTCCTTCTGCCATATCATTCCCACAAACTAAATTTGAATAACAACCCACTTTCACATACTGGACAAAAAAAGCAGAGGATGAAATCAAAAACATAAACCAAAAAGTTGCAGAAAAAAAAACAGAGCATTATTTTTGAAGATAAACCCACAAACTAACTTGAAATTAAACTCAAAATTTATTCAAAATACATCAAATGAAGAATATATATTGTTCAAGCAACTCTCCATAATACAAAACTGAAGAAAAATAAAAATTAAAGTTGAAATCCTTGGCTAAAAACAGAAAAATAAGTTGCAGAAAAACAGAGTTCTAAAACAATGAAACCAACGAAATTTGACTCCTAAATTCGCCTCCAAATCCCCATCTTTTGCTCCTCCTTCTCTTCTCCATTTATAGGCCTTCATTAGCGTTGAAGAATGCCCAAATTTCGTGCTTAAATTCCTCCAAATCGGGCTGTAATTGAAGATTTTCGGAATGGGTTTAATGCAGATTTTTTCCTTTTTTAAAACCCAAAAACCCACGAAATTGATCTTCAAATTTCCCTCAAAATCCCATTAATAGCTCCTCTTCTTCTTCCCCATTTATAGGCCTTCATTAGGGTTGAAGATTGCTCAAAAATCATGCTCCAATTCCACCAAATCATGCTGCAATTTGGTTTTCTATAATGGGTTTTTTCGTTTGCGCTGGTATTTCCATAAATTCTCTGCCCATAAACAATTGCAAAATCAGATTTGGCAATCTGGTTTTAGCAATTTTCACATTCCCTGCTCCATAAACAATTGCAAAATCAGATTTGGCAATCTGATTTAGCAATTTCCATAATTTCTGCAAAAAGAATCAATTTATTTAGAATTCTATTCCAAATGCTATCACATTAAATTCTTCCTTAAATTCAAGCAATCTTCCACTATTTTCAATTAATTTTAGGACAAACAAAAATATTTTAAGCAATTGGGACTTAAATAAGTCTTAATTCTAAGGCTTATCAAAGGTCCTTTACTTCTTTATATTCCAACGAATCTCCATGTGTTCCAACAAATCTCGAATCTCCACAAGATCTTCCTTACTATGACTCGAACACAAAATCAAGACTTGTAAGAACCTCTTAAAAGCAAAGGAAATTTGAAGGACAAATTTTGAGAGTTTTTTTTCTCTATAGAGATCTTCTTTTGGCTCAACCCAAGGTCCTAATTATATGGACTTATGATAGAATCTTTGTCAAAATCAAATAATATATTATAATATCTAATATATTAAATATATTTGAATCTCATTCAAATCTCTTAAAATCTCCTATAACATATATTTACTTATTTGAATCTCATTCAAATTTAATATATCATCCCTTAATAAAATGTATCTAATACATAATATATCATTCTCTTTAATATTTAATGTATCCAATACAATAAATAGATATTTTCCTCATTTAGTACATCCAATATATTAAATATTAATTTGAACATTTCAAATTTTTCTTTCAACTAAATTGATCATTTTAGTATTACTATGAGCTAGCAAGGGGACCTTATGGATCTACAGATTATAAGATCCAATTATACAAAATTAATTAATTAAACTCTTCAATCAATAAATAAACTAGAACTGCTACATCATGCATGTTAAGAAGGCCGTACAAATTTCAATAAAGTTTGAAACATTTAACAAAATGAGCTCTTAAATCAAAATATGCTTTTATTTGGGATCCTGAAAAGAAATTTTAAAACATAAATCATAAAGTTAGGCCCCAAAAACATAACTCGCTTTTGAATATATCTCAAAACATAACTACATAAAATAAATAATGGAAATGTTTAATGCAAAAAGAAAAAGAAATCCTATCTTGACTCTCCCATTGCCTTTGTATCAACTCAGTCATCCGTTTAGAATGCCCTTGCCCTTTGTTCGTAGTCACGCAAGCGCATGATAGCACATAATATGTGCTATCTTTAGGCCTTAATTTATGCTAGTTTTGAGACTTAAAAATATGCTTTCATGTTCATAATTGTTTATTTTGTAGAAATTGAGCATTTTGAGCAAAATTAAGATTTTAGAAGAAATATGTTGACAAATGAGCTAATTAAACAACCAATTTTGGGGACAATTTTTGGAGAAGAAAATTTTTCTAATTTAATTAGGTTATGGATTCCTAATTTGATTAGACTTTGGATTCTTAATATAATTAAATAATGAATTCTTAGTTAGATTAGGATAAGGATTAACCCATTATAAATACCCACTGTCTCTTCACTTCAAGACATTCAACTTTGGAGAGCACAACTTTAAAATCTACATACAAGAGTGAGAAGAGACTTGATAGAAATATTCAAGGCCAAGTTCGTGGAGATCATACGGAGGCGGAAGATCGACACACCAACATAGTTTTTCTTCTTTCTTTTTATTTAGTATTTAGTTGTTGTTTAAGAGTTTAGATTTGTGATAGTGAACATGAGTGGCTAAACTCTTTTCTTATTCTAGGGATTGATGTAGCCATTAGACCTTATGTTTTAATTATTTAAATTCCATGATTGATTGTCTTTTATTTCATTCATGCTTTTATATTCTTAATGCTTTTAATCTTTTGATCACGGATTAAATGTTATGTTGGTCTAAATTCATGCTTGAAAAAGGTAATTTAGATTAGATCCTAATTGCATGACTAAAGGTAGTTCTAACTTGATAATGATTAGGGCTCATTTCGAAGTTGTTAATGAAGGAATTTAATGTTATGCATAACGTTAAAAATCATCAAAGATGTAGGTTTTGCCTAATTGCATAAGAATTGTTTGTCCTCAAGAGTGTCATTCATGATAAAAGACTTCTAGACTTATGAAATATTTGTTTAATCAATCTTGGATGTTTAAGTAATTTAATTATTTTAGTCTAATATGTGAAATCAACTCCCTAGAATATTCTCTACTATGATTGTTTCAATTTTTATTACAATTATTTTATTTAAATCTTGCATCCATCATTCAATTCTATTCTCTAAATAAAATTGGGCTATAATATTCATAGTACTTAAGTGAATTAGAAAACCAATCCTAAAGACGATACTCAAACACTCTTTCACTATATTAAAACTTGACTCGTACACTTGCAATATTGCGCAAAAATTACGCAACAGCGCACGCGATCAAGTAATATAAAATGGTAAGTATTATCAAGTCTCAAATCCATAGGGAGGCATAACGAGATTTCTTTTTAATTTGATTAATTATTAGGATTATCGGTGATTAAAATAATTTAGGAAAAAAAATAACAACTGAACAGAAAAATGCTTGAAACTGAATTCTAAACTAAGAAAGCAAATTAAAGATAGTGGAGACAACAATTAAAGGGGTGTTTAAGGGATCGAGCACAATTTAGGTTACTATTATGCTAAATTGAACATGTCAATTAATCAACTCTCTCGAATTCATAAGCGTAGAGCTAAAACGGTCGAAATCTCCTATCAGTCTCAATCGATCACACTTAATTAGCTATTAACCTAAGTGTCCTTAGCGTTAATTTAGCTAATTAATTAGAATAAATCTGTTCATCATTAACCTCGCCCGTCAATTGTTGTTCCCATGTCACTTAGGCAAAATTAGGGTGTTGAATGAATTCTTTCTATCTTAAATTTCCTCTGTCGAGCTCAATTTAAGATTAAGATCAACTAATTAATGGCCAAATAATTAGAAGCATTAAACACAATTCACCCAAATGAAAACATAAAGAGTAACTAAAAGGCAATTCTATCAAATTAAAGCATAATTGCAAGTCTAATTGGGCTCTAACCCCTAAACTAATGGAGTTAGCTCATAATAATAAGTTTATAGCACATAATTTCGATCTTTACAACCTAAAGAACATAACACAAAGAAAATAAATAGAAACTAGACTCATTGATGTCGTAATCTCGACTCTTACCTTGATTCCTACATTCTTGAGCCTTGAAATTCGCTCGTGATCACCTCTAATCATGCTCTATAGGTCCCAAAAAGGTAAGAAATTGTAAAAAGGGCTTAAACCCTAAAATTGGTCTCCACAATTTCTATCACAAAGCGATGCTTAAGTATCTAGTGTCATAGTGGTCATCGGTGTACACGCAAGCACACATGATCAAAATAATATAAAACTACACAAGAGTACCGAATGTCTTATCCCACGAGGAAGCAAGAATGAAGTCCTATCTAGTTAATTAATTTTTTGGAATACTCGTGATTGGAATTATTTAGGGCGAAAACTAAATATAATGAAATGCTTGGGAAATAAAATTATCTAGAAAACAAATTAAAAGGTTGGAGGTACGAAATCAAGGGGAGTTTAGGGGATTGAGCACTATTAGGTTGCATTTATGGGAATTGAACATGCCATTTAATTAATCTTGTCAATTTCATAAGCTTAGAGTTAAACTGGTCTACATCTCCTTTCGATCTCAATCGACACGCTTAATTAATCTCTTACCTAAGTGTACTTAGCGTTAATTGATTAATTAATTAAGATTAAGCCCACTCATATTAAGCCTCACCCGTCAATTATCATTCCTATGTCACTTAAGCAATTTAAGAGTGTTAATTGAATTAGGTCTATCCTAAATTGTCTCTTTTGAGCTCAATTTAGAACTATTGGCCAAATAACAAGAGGCATTAAGAACAACTCAATTAAATGACATATAACAAGCAATTAAGATGACAATAGTATCAATTACACTATAAAAACAAACCTAATTGTGCTATTAACCCATAAACAAGTTCATCATCCTTATCATTATGGTGCCTCACAGGTTATCCTAAATGTTTCCCACTTCTCAGACTTATAGCTTTGCACTACTCCCTGGGATTAACTTCTATGTCACTTGGAAATTTGCCTTTATGCAATACATTCAAGGAGGTGGCTACCTGACTCATCTGAACCCTAAGGTTCTGTATTGCCTTCCCATGTCCAAAAGCAATGTCTTCCGTCTTCTCCTCCAATTGAGTCGCCCTCTTATTCGATTCTGCAATGAAGGACCCAATTATGTCTTCTAGAGAGGATTTCTTTTCAACTAGCTGGGAGTTGGAAAGGAAACCTAAGGGAAGCTACAAAACATTCTTATTGTTGGCATAAGAAAAATTTTCATGATACCTCAAACCTGGGTGGTAATGAGTAGGAACTAAATTGTGCATATGATTGCCTCCTTGGTTGTATCCTCTGTTATTCACGTAATTAACTTGCTCCATGCTAGAATCTCTTCCATAGAGTGGTTGTTGTGTGGCTGCTAATTATGCAATTGAGGGATTGTTCCCTAAACCTGTCAATTGTGATAGAGCATTAGTTAAAGAAGCCATTTGTACTTTCAGAGCACTTACCTCACTGACGTCATAAATTCCAGCCACTAGCTTTATCATTGATCGCTCAATGGGCCACTGATAACTCGTGGCAGCCATTTCTTCTAGCAAAATCTTTGCCTCAGTAATTGTCATAGACAAGATTATTCCTCTGGTTGTTGCATCCAAGATAGTTTGTATTTCCATTCAGTTCATTGTAGAACAACTGGATTTCGAGCCAGTCATGGTAACCATGTTGTGGGCATATTCTGAACAGCTCATTGTACCTTTCCCAAGCCTCGAACATCTGCTCGCCCTCAAACTACCTGAATGTCCTAATCTCAATTCTAAGTCTGGCAGTTTTAGTTGGTGGAAATTTTTTTGTGAGGAAGGCATGGGCCAACTCATCCCAGGTGGTGATACTCTGAGGCTCCATACTCTCCAACCAATCCCGAGCTTTTGTCCTACAAGGTAAAAGAAAACAAACGTAAGCAAATAGAATCATTGGACACACTATTAATCATAACAGTTCCACATAAAGCAAGAAAATATTTCAAATATGAGTTCAAAACGTGTTGTCTCTCGCCATCTGAATCAGGCCAGTTTTCAACTCAAATTTATTGGCAACGATGGGTGCATGGACTATCCCTGAGCTTTCAGAGGGAAAACAAGCTTGAAAGAATCCCTACTAGTCTTTTGCTCCTCAACTTGCTCATCTGCCATTTGTAAATTTTTTAGTAGTAGACAGTTTCTTCTACAAGTGCACTCAATCCCTAGATCAAAAGGCTCCAAAATTCTCTCTAGCTCTGAGCATAAACCAAGAGGACATGAACGAAATAAAACAAAACAAAATTAAAAAGTAAATAACAGACAAAACTAAAAATAAAAATAATCTACAAAAAATAATAGTTATACAACTTTACAAATATAAATTATCTACACTATTTACATTCTAAATTAAAATTAAGCATTTTCACTACAATATTAATTAAACTAAAATACGCCAACCCCCAGCAACGGCGCCAATTTAATAAAGAGCTTGTTGAAACACTATCAAATATATTTATTAATCGGACCTCTAAAATTTGCAATAGTAGGAACCAAGGTCGATCACAAGGATTAGATTTCTTAGATTAATTAAGTATTATAATTATTCACACCTAATTTTATCTAGAGAACCTAAAATCAATAGGTGAAATAAAGGTAAACTAGACTATTTATTTACTGTATTGGAGACACTTAGAGGAAACTTTTTTTTAAACATTGGTTTTAATAATTTAATACTAGCTTGGTCAATCTACGAAACAAATCATATATGCAACACTTATAAGCTAAGAAGTTACAGAGACATTTAATTGGCTTTCCCAAGCCTCAACTAAATCTCATGCTTAATTAAGACATCAAATTTCCAATCTAATTTCATAACAAAGCATGGCATTACGAAACTTCTCCTAACGGCTTCTATTAGCAAGAAATTCATGCTCATGCAAATGTTTACTAACAGTTATGCAAACGAGTCTAAAATTAAGTCTACTTTTTCAAGCTAAACCCAAACTACTCAAACTATACTAAACTAACCCTTGGCCAAAAGATTAAACAATAAATATGATAATGCATAAATAGATGTTGCAATATAACCAAGGTTCGAAATGTCGATGTCGATGGAAATGTCAAGGTCCAAAATTTATGGAAATGTCGATGGAAATTTCGGTGGAAATTTACGGAAATCGTGGAAATTGATGGAAATTGTTTGAATTAGCCAATGAAACTTAGATTTTGACTTAATTAGACTATAATGGACTATTTTTAAGCATCACATCTAAAAATTAAGATAACATTTAGATATAAATGTCAATTGAAAATTTGAAATGTCGATGCAAGTAGGAATTTGAAAAAAAAATATGAAAATTAATTTAAATTATTAAAATTATTTTATGAAACCTTAATTGTGAGTTGTGACTCAATTATAGTATAATTGATTACTCTTAAGTCTTAACATCATATATCTAAATATATGTAATATTTATATTCAATTAGACAACTATGAAGGAAATTTGAGAGAATTGAAATGAATTTAAGAAAATTTGAGGGAATTTGAGAGAATTGGAGGAAAATTAAGATAATTGGAATTGGAGTGTAGAAATGCTTTGAACCTATTATCTAGCGCTTCGAATGACCAAGTACGGGGGTCTTGCTAAGTGATATGTAAATCAGTTTATTTATACACCATTTAAACTCTTATCTAATTGCTCTCTGTATTTTGTACTCAATTTCTCCTCAAGATAATAAAATTCTCTCTCCCTCTACCTGTGGACGTAACTTATTATTTATTAACAAAGAAAAGATTAAATTCGAAAAATATATATAATAATAATAATAATAATATAACAAAGAAAAGATTAAACCGTGCCTTAAAGTTTATCATGTTTGTTAAAATAAAAAAATAAAAAAAAAATTAAAAAAAAACGAAAAAGCGGACGACATGTCGTCGACATGGGGGGGGGGGGGGGGGGGGAAACGACATCCCCCCCTCGACAACATGTCGAGCCGGTCGACATGTCGAAATGTCGGTCGACATTTCGACATGTCGGTCGACATTTCGACATTTCGACCGACATTTTCCACTATGAATATAACAAGTTCTAAAACTAAACCAATCATCTAAAAATAACCAAGTCTAAAAGCTGAGTTCAGTCACTCAAATTCACAGTTACAACTCTAAACTCATACGAAAATCCAAAAACAAAGACTACAAAATAAATAGGAAAGAAGGAAAAAATTCTCGAACACGTGCTACACTCGTTCCCATCGTGATATGTCACAACCGTGAGCCTTGAATGTCTTCCTTGGCTCTCAAGAATGCTTCCTTAGTCCCAATTATGAGATAAAAATCAAATCTAGATTGTTCCCTCTCCAAGTGGTCTCCCCTTTTCCACAGCCATACTTTCCCTTTTATATTATCGTGACAGCATCGAGACGCTAGGGACAATGTCTCGATGTTGTGACCTAATTTTCAAATAGGAAAAGGAAATATGGTGTAGCGTCTCGACGCTACGGACAGCAAGATCCTCCCGCGTGTGTTTTGGGCATTGAGAAGTCCAAAAGTGGCGTCTCAATGCCACTTCCATTCGAAGTTGAACTTGGATGGTTGTATCTATAGCATTGAGACGCTATGGATAGCGTCTCAATGCTACCTCTCAGGTCTTGAAGCTTCAACTTTTCTTCTCTTCAATTCCAAAGTTCCAAATCATGCCTCAAAGCTCCACTTTCTCTAATATTTTCTCTATTTGCCCAATTTTACTATATTTGCTCGAATCCTACAAAATAAGTAGATGAAAGTGCACTTTAAAGCCACATACCAGAAAGAATATAAACCTACAAATAGCACACTTTTGTGTGCTATCACAAGTTCATTTACAAACCAAGCCTTAATCCTATCGGAGTGACAACAAACTTCTAGAAAACATAACACTCCTTGAAATGTTCAACTTATCAATATTAGGCTAAGTGCTCAACATATGCAAAAATTTTAAATTTACTTAGATCTCAACATGCTCAAATTCCACATAATCAAGCAAAAACAATCCACTAAAGAGATCATATCATAGAATTTCATAATCACCTCAGCAAGCAACATCCTAGACAACTCTACAGCACCCAATCTCACAATCATCAAAATTTTCAAATTAAGCTCAATTTCAGCAACTTCAAATCAAACTCTCCCCACATACAACTTAGCACCATTCTCCCCACACCTTAACCAAACATTGTTCTTAATGTTTCTAATGTTGGGTATAAAGTATGCCCTAAGATACATGTCTCGCCGGTTTGAGTGCAAGTGGGAGATTGTTGGGATTTATGCCCTAAAGCCTCATAATTAATGATTTATTTAATAATTAATAATAATTTTGATTATTTTATTTACAATATAATATTATCCATTATATGAAAAATCCAAGGTTATTAGTGTAATCTTGAACAGTATGTGGTTAACATATGGAATGATCATGTTCAAGAAATAATCTAAAGAGTCATAGTAGATGGATAAGGTTGGGTGCCTTAACCTAGTAACATTATTGATACGACCCACTTTGTAATAGTTACAAATGATTTGATCCAAATCGTTCATGTGGAGACATGTGAGTGGGGGTATCTTATACAATGAGTTTGTATAAGACTGAACCATGAAATACTTAATATCTATTTATAAATCAGTTAATTGAGAAAATTAATATTTCATCAGGATGATCGTATGCTACTCGATCTTAATCCTGAGTGAGTTATGAACTCCTATGAAGGCTTGTCCTTTAATTTGCATGAGTAAGAGTGGCTTTTGTAGCTGATTCAATGTCTACCATTTTGGAGACTTGACCAAATAGGGAGCTAGGAACATAATCTCATAAGATAGAATTCACCCATTTCCACATAGGGTAAGTAGATGAGTAGTTCTCTTAAGTGCTGATTTTGGGACTTGAACAATGGGGCCCCACCCTCTCACTGGCCTGAGAGAGACTTCGTTTATGGTTGGATCATAAATTGCAACACCTATTTAAGTTTATGGCTCAATTTAATGAAATTAAAAGTTTATGGTAAAAATTAGGGAAAAATCAATTTACACCCCTAAACTTTGCATGTTGAATCAATTAAAACATAAACTAATAATTTAATGAATTAAAACCCTAAACTTTCATAAGTGAATCATGTCATGATTCATTATTTTCACTTCATTCCATTTAAAATCAATTCAAAATTACCTAAACAAAATTATTCTTTTATCAAAATCTTACTAAAGTAGGAAGAAAAATTATCATGTAATTCTTTCTAAATAAATAGAAAAAAAATAGAGGAAGAAGAGAAGATGAAAATCTGCTCATATTAATGAAAGTCATTACCTACTTGATTCCAATATTTCCCTCTAATATTATGCTAAACTCTACATTTAAAGACGTCTTACACATGTGAAAAGTATGTATTAGTGCTTTTAAAACGGAATATTAACAGTGTCTAAATCGATTCACTTATCAAACGTTAAGATTTTAATTGATAAGCCAACATGAGCATAGCCTAACTAGCATTAAGCATGTGCTATCGACCAACTGGTCAGAAGTGTGAATCCTCCACCCCAGATATGGTTGAACTCAAAAAAAAAAAAAAATCATTCAACTTACAAAATTTAGAGGTATACATTGGTCTTTTCCCAATAAATTAATACAACTTATCAAGTTTAAGGAGAATTTTTTTGGCTAAATTATAGAAAATACTCCTAAACTATGAGTCTCATTTTAAAAATACCTCTAAACCTTAAAAAGTTTTTTTAAAAAAAAATACCCCTTTTAAAAAATGTTAAAAAATACCTTTACCTTTAAGTTTTGACTGGAAAATATTAAAGTTTCATTAATACCCTTGAACTTTCAAAAAATTTCAAAAAAATACCCTTACCGAAAAACATTTGTTCTTTTTCTTCCTCCCTTTGCAAATTCTTCATCCATAAAAATTATTGTGAAACTTTGCTTATAAAGACTATGTGCAACAAAACAACCAAATGAAAACAAAGTTTTAAATCGAGCATTATCTTTTTAAAAGTGTAAAGAAGATAAGTGGAAGAAAAAAATGGAAGTTTTTTTTTCTTTTTTTTTTTCTCTCTGTTTGTGTGTGTTAGTTATAAGTAGGAAATTAATCGTGAACGAAGAAAGATGTAAGTTTCTTTTTTTATTTTTTTATTTCTGGCCTTGGGAGAGTTACGAGGGAGTGTGGTTATGAATTGTGAGTTTTTAGGAGTTTATTTGGTCAAATTGTTGCTACGACCTTTCAAATGCTTATAAACTTGAATAAGGCGAATTTGGTCCAGTTTACAAGGTTAATTAATCAAAATTTTTATACGTGATTACTTTTTTTAAAATATTTAAGAAGTGTTAGAACCACTATATAACAATATTTTCATTTATTTTGCCTAAAATGAATTTAGGAAAAGTTGATGGGTAGTAGCCAGTGCAGAAATAGTAGTGAAAAAGCTATCAACAAAATCAAGTTAACAACATGAAAAATTCAAGAATGAAGCAAAAGTCATCTTGAAGCTTCAACATAAGAATTTGGTCAGAACTTTTGGGATGTTATGTTGAAGGAGAAGAAAAACATATACTTTATGAATATGCAACAAATAAGAAAAGTTACTCATTAATTTTCATGAACGAAGGAATTGCATAGAGGGGAAGAAGAAGAAATGTTTTCCAATAAGAGTATTTAAATTTTTTTTTGAATTGTCAAATGTATTAATGAAACTTTAACGTTTTCCATCTGAAACTTAACGATAAAGATATTTTTGAACTTTAAAAAATATTTTTTAAAGTTCAGGAGTATTTTTGAAACAAGACTGTTCACGAGTATTTTTTATAATTTAGTCCTTTTTTTTCCTAAATTTTTTTAATCATTTTCCTTTCTAAAGGGATGCGATCGTGAGCGTTGATTCAAACGCCTATCAGCCGTCAGATCTAGGGCATCGAATACTGAAAAACCCTAATATACCGAAATTTTCAGCCCCTCGACGGTTCTTTGTTCCACTCTTACAATTCTTCAGCAGCAGCTTTAGAGGGTTCCGAGGAGCGGAGAAGATGGTCCAGCGGCTCACTTATCGTAAGCGGCACAGCTATGCCACCAAGTCCAACCAGCACCGCGTCGTCAAAACCCCCGGTAATCAGACATTGTTCTTCTTCCATGTCTTGAATCCTTCTCTGAATCACATCTCTTATCATTCGTTGTTTCGATGAATTTCTCGTACGCATCTGCGTTTATTTGCAAGATCTGGTCTCAGTTGCTTAATCGGTGGTGTATGGTTTGATTCCTAGGTGGAAAGCTTGTGTACCAGACCACGAAAAAGAGGGCCAGTGGTCCTAAATGCCCTGTCACTGGAAAGAGAATTCAAGGAGTGCGTATAATTTTATTTTGTTCGTTTTTTTTTTTTTATCAAACAAGTTACTTCAGAGCTGTAGAATTAGATTTTGACAACTTTTCTGGTTTCGTTTTTGAGTATTGGGTATTTTGTACGTCCTTACATGAACAGCATCTGTTCTATAGGTTGTACCACTATTTCCTTGAGTTCTAAGTATTGGGTATTTTGTGGAGTAATTTTTATAAGTTGTGGCTGGTTGGTTTGGGAGCTCCTTGTATCTTAATGCTTTTTTTGCGGATGTTCTGCCTGATTTCTCCATACTTAACGAGTTGCTAATCTAGTCATTGCTCTTCTTGTTTATGCATTTCCTTTATTTTCTCTAACTCACGGTGTTCAGTTTGATCAAATTATATTGAATTTTAGAACTGTACATAGAGTTTCTCACAATATTTCAATCTGGTTGATTGTTGATATCTGGTTCAATTTTGGTTTCTTTTAACAGATTCCTCACTTGAGGCCTGCTGAATACAAGAGGTCTAGGCTGGCTAGGAACCGTAGGACTGTCAACCGCGCCTATGGTGGTGTTCTGTCTGGAGGTGCCGTTAGGGAAAGGTGTGTTTCTTTGATATACATCACTACATTGCCATCTTATTATAGACGGTTCCTTGAGCATTCCTAAAGAACTTCTTTGCTTTTGTAGGATTATAAGAGCTTTTTTGGTTGAAGAGCAAAAGATTGTGAAAAAGGTTTTGAAGATCCAGAAGGCAAAGGAAAAACTTGCCTCCAAGAGCTAGAATGACCGGTTTAAAAGCACGAACCCTTTTCCATTTTATATATGCTGAATGGAAATTTTGACTTGGATCAATGACTTTTTAATTTAAATTATTTTGGAATTAGCTTTGTTTTCTTTCAGTTGCATTAGTTGTTTCAAGTTTCTTCTACAAGAATTGATCAGTTTATCACTCTTGTTTATTCTCATTTTGGTTCATTTACCTGCATGCATCAAGAATATGGTCTGAGTTGTTATGTTACTTTATTCTTCCTCATCCTTTAGCACGTTCTTTTTATTAGACGGTCTAAAAAAGAGACACTTCAACAAGGCCTAGCTCCAGTAAGCCTAACACCCTCACAGACAATTTTAACTTCAACTTAAAGAGCTCCAGTAGGTCTTATTTTACTTTATTGGAACCCCTTCCTTTAATTGGGTTCCTTTGTGGGCTTTGTTTTTTTATATACCTTTGTATTTAATTTTTCTCAATGAAAGTTCGGTTTCTTACCCAAAAAAAAAAAAACTTTGAAAAGTAGAGAATTGAAAGCTACATGGTATTGTTCCAATTGTTGTAAACCTTGGCTGTCACCTTTCCAATGGATGTGAATAGAGCATGGCGATACCCTTTCAAGTTTGAGTGATGTGTTTGGGTTGCAAAGCAAAAACCTCAATCTTATTGAAGTTTTCTAAGCTCCGAAGATATTTTCACTATTTAGAGAAATTAAGGATGAAGCCAGGGACTCCCGTCAAAGTTGAATATAGCTCAGCGGGGTCTAGACTATTTAGAGGAAATCTCTTATGCTTAGAACTTAGAAGAGGAATTCTAGTTAAAGTTATGACCACACATACAAATTTTAGTCTGCATTCTTTTCCATGCCTGTCTATACGGGAAGAAACATATCCCTTTGGAGTCGGAAATATTATCCTGAAAAAATGTATTCACCATTTATAATGTAAGTGGATATAAAATTCCCATTCTTTCCTATCCATCTACTAAACCCCCATCTTGAAAAAGTCTATTCTCAAGTTATGCATCTCTAGAAGTTTGTGTTACAATTCATGAAGGAGCTAGCTTGGAAATGAACTGAGAACTTACATGATTCTTTATACTAATTTTGCCGTAAAAGCTTTTCTGAAAGTTGGAATTTTTACATTTTGTTCTAACAACGTGGGTTTTGGCTAGTCATATTAGTCGAAAACATGAATTTGGGCAAAGAGTTTAAGACGCTGTTTGGTTGAAATTGGTTTTGGAGTGTGCATTCAATGAATGATGCTGGTTGGATTTTTGTTACTCCTTTGGGAAATTCAAATACAAATAACTTATTGGGTTGGTTTTTCTTTTTGAGTTCTATTAGGTTGAATTTTTATTACTAGTAAGACTATGTTGAGTTCTAAAGAATCATTGCCTCATCGTATCTCTACAGGTCAATAGTAGGTGGAATTTGAGACATGAAATATCTTTAATTGATACTATCTGTTAAAAAAGTTCAAACTTACCTTCCCCATTCATACAATAATTGAAGTATGAATTATGCCAACTCCAAAGACTTCCAAACTGGACTTTAGTTTGTTAAGTCTCACTTGTTTCAATGTTTGTTTGTCAGTTTCGAATAAATCATTTGGTTTCCAACATTGAAGCACTAACAGGCCATCCACGGGATAATTATATTTTAAAGAAAATGAGATGCAACATCAAGCCTAGCAATAATTTTGTGACACTGAATTAAATTGTACCATCGTCATGAACAACAATTATTTATTTTTTTTTTTTTTTAAAGAGAGTGAGCCAATGGATATTTTCTAAAAAAATCTAAAACTGAGTTTTAGTAATGAACAAAAATATCAAAAATGAAAATCGAAAAATCTTTGACAAAAATTTTCGATATCCTCCAATTACTGGATAAAGTAATCTCATTCTAATTTTGACATTTGTGATTTATTTTATTTTTTAATTCGTTTACAGAGAAAAGTCAGAAATGTAAATGTTATTAAATTAGTAATATATTAAAAAAAAAACAATTGCAAAATGTATGTTATTAAATGTGATTGTAAAAAAAATAAAAAATTATGGGAGGTTATAGCCTCTAATTGAAATACTTAATTAAATATTAATACATTTCATCATTCATATCAATCTTTTTCTACGAATTGATTTTTTTTTTTTTAATTTTGAAAATTCTTCGAATTTTTTTTATGTCAATCCTTGATTAGAAAATTTTAAACTTTGGATAATCACCGTGGAACGAAATCTATCTTTCCTCTATTCCTCTACATTCATTATTTTTAGGGAAAAATACATTTTTGGTCCCTCAGTTTGCAGGCCAGTTTCTATTGAGTCCTTGAGTTTCAAAATCGAACAATTAAGTCCTTTAATTTGGTGAAATAGTTCAATTGAGTCCTCCACATCAACCACCGTTAATTTTTTTAACAGAATGCTGACGTGGCAATTTTTAATATTAAAATAATAATTTTATAAATAAAAAATAATAATTAAAATAAAATAATAATATTAATAATATTAAAATAAAATTAAAAAAAACTCTCCCCTCCTAACCCTCTCCTTCCCCTCCCCCGAACCTCCCTCTCTCTCTCTTTTTTAATTTTCTTCTTCTTCCTTTTATTTTCACTTCTGAGTAAATCAGAATGGGAAAGATTTTGATTAAGGCAGGATCGAGACCGTGGGTAGTGCGGCGACAGGGAGAGGGGTAAAATGGTGTTGGATTGAGAGTCGTTGCAATGACGGATGTAGACGGAGAAGAAGGCCATGAAGAAGAGGGTGGCGATGAGGATGACGATGATGACGGCCACGAAGCCACTGAGGCGATACTGGTAGAGTTCGGATCTAGGGTCTAGGGAGAGTTGAGACTGGGCGGAGACGGAGAGGAAGAGGAGGAGGACGATGATGATGGCCGCCGTTCACCTCGCTTCGCCGCCACTCCCAAAGGTGTTTCACGAACCCACGTCGTTTCAGATCTGGGTTTCAAACCCAGATCTGAAAATAAGAAGAAGAAGAAAATAAAAAGAAGGGAGAGAGGGAGATTCGGGGAAGGAAAAGAAGAGAAAGAGAACGATGATGATGATGGCCGCCGTTCACCTCGCTTCGCCGCCACTCCCAACACCATTTCATGAACCCACGTTGTTTCAGATCTAGATTTCAAACCCAGATTTGAAAATAAGAAGAAGAAGAAAATAAAAAGAAGGGAGAGAGGGAGATTCGGGGAAGGAGAAGAAGAGGGTTAGGAGGAGAGAGTTTTTTTTTTAATAATTATTTTTTATTTAAAAATTATTATTTTAATATTAAAAATTGCCACGTCAGCATTCTGTTAAAAACATTAACGGTGGTTAATGTGGAGGACTCAATTGAACTATTTCACCAAATTAAAGGACTTAATTGTTCGATTTTGAAACTCAGGGACTCAATAGAAACTGGCCTGCAAACTGAGGGACTAAAAATGTATTTTTCCCTTATTTTTAATTTTAACAAATTCTAAATAATACAAAATAACCCTAAGTTATATAGATGGTTTAAATTTGTCTCTAAGCGGGCATTTGGGGCAAGGAGCGGAGTTATTTAACTTGAAGTTGTTATTCTGGGGAGCTAATTAGTTGTTTAACCTGGAATTGTGAAATCTGAGTTTCAATTGGTTGTTTTTTTCTACCGTTTTGCTATACTATTCAATTAAAGCTAGATTTCAACAATTTTTTAAAAAATTTAATTAATATAGATTTATTCCCGTCAATCTTAAAATTGAGATGTTAAGTTATATTATTTTATGAATATTTTACAATTTTGTTTAAGTATCAATTTCAATTAAGATAAACAAAATAAGTTAGATTTATAATAACAAAAACATTACATGAATCATAATAAGAAGTAATATACAAACAAAAGGTAGAATGGCCAACAAGGGGCCGAATCTTTGATTCCAAACAAAATCGTTGAAGAAGGGTCGATCATTCTCTTTTGCTCAGCAGATGCATGCAATATCTTCTTTTCAAGTGCATTATATAGATAAAAACTATCGGACTTCTAGATATCAGTGAACAAAATATCTATAAGTTGGACATTATCGTCAACCTCCAAGTTCGATATTTGTTCAAGCTGGTCTACCATTTATTTGCGTCGTGTGAGCTCCATTTCATACTTTTCCTTTGTGATGCTGCAATCTTTTCAATGTGGGTTGTTTACATATTCATTGTTGTATGTACCACGTCTATCATTTCTGAGTGAAAGAAATTTTGTTTCCTCCTTAATGACATTCCTATTGCACTGGGCCTACTGGTGGGCGTTTCGAGCAACTCATCCTCAAACACGTCCCCTGTGGCATTGAATACTAATGGTTCTAGAATATAGTAATCATGTGATCTCAAATATACACCCTCCTCCATTTCTCAACACATTCGATGTCATATCTACAGGGGTCTTTGTGCCTGCTCCCGTTGCTCGGTCCTTTCCAAAAATAAATGCCAAGTCATTGTAATGGGAGAAGGGCTTGTTTCGCATTCTTTTCGCATTGGATTGACCCTACATGTCAAAAAAAATATATTACTATACATACAATGTTATAAGTTTAGTATGACTCTACAATATTACCTTAACCCATGCATAAAACACTTCTTTTTCTGCTTAACGCATTTGAACTCCTCGTTCCAACCGAACTCGCTGCAAGATAGTCCTAGCATCCCTGCGATTGTAGTATTATTTCTTTAGACTTCTGACCTTGAAATCTATTCTCGGTATCGCTTTAATATCACAGCCTGATAATTTCTCACTCATCAACCATTCCATCTGTCATAAATCCCGGGCCTGAATGTGTCGTTCTCCAATCTCCAGTCATCCCCCTGAAATAACATCAAAAGGCATTCTACCAATTTGGCATCTTCAACTAATAACTTATGAAAACAAGTTATTCTAGGCATCCAAAGTTGGCTAATGTGTGCCTCTGCATGAATAAATGATATGAAAAAGGAAAAAAAATATGCGCTGGAATCCATAAAGGCAGGCGATTACAACAATATGCGCTGATTGTGAAAATTCTTGAAAAATCTATTTAATATTATTATTTATTGCGTACTTTCTCATAAAAGGGCTTGTGGTAGGCAAGTAAAAAGAAGGCGCTGAACTCGACATGCTATAAAGATTCAAAGGCCCTAGCAGAAAGAGAGGGAAAAGGACGATCGAATTGGTCGTGCCTGGATTGTGTCAGAAAATGGGTAGTGGAGCGGCAAGATTATACAAGGTGCAGGCTTAAAGCTGACCAAAAAGGAGAATGTCAGACAGGGACCATTGTTCGACGTGTAAATGGGTCGGCAACTGGCAGAGATATTTTGACCTGCGTGGTTCCAGCTGTTCACCTACCCCCTGCTATATATATCTTCTTCCTCTCCATTTGAGAAAAAAATGAGGGGGAAGAAGATATTACGAATTTCATAAGTTTCAAAGAGAAAGCAAAAACTTGAGGAGAACTTCTTCAGCCTTTGGAGTCCAAAGAAGGAAGGGTGACAGACCTCCATTGAAGGGCAAGAAGGACGAAGGAGGAGGATTTTTATAACGTTGACCTCTATAAGTTTTAGTCTCATCTGCCTAGTTTATAGTTCTTTACTTATATTTTCTTATGTTGTAATTATGTTTTTCGTTGCTAGTATGAGCTAAACATCTCTTCAAGACTTGGCCTAAGGTCCTTTTGTTAACTTTGTCAATCATGTTTTGATTGAGTTGTTAATGAAGTATATTGTTGAATCTTCTTCTTAAAGGTGCTTGTTTAAATTGCTTAAGTCTGTTTGTCACTGGGAGGGTCAAAACATGTAGAAAGGCTCAAGAAGAACAAGAGTAAACATTGTTTGCTAGGTTATTTTAGGGATAACTTAACCACTTGTAGGCATGTGAAAAATGGGGCGGTGAATATTGAGTAATAGTAGCACAGAGGAATCCAACTATTGTTATGAGTGAATGATAAGCCTTAGAATTAAGGCTTATTTAACTCCTAATTGCTTAAAATATCCTTGTTTGTCCTAAGACCAATTGAAAATAGTGGAAGATTACTTGAATTTAAGGAAAAAATGAATGTGATGGCATGTGGAATAGAATTCTACGTAAATTGATCTTGTTTGCATAAATTATGAAAATTGCAAAATCAAATTGCAGAATCTGATTTTACAATTCTGGGCAGAATGGAATGGCAAGGAAATTATGGAAATGGAAAAGCACGCGCAAGCGAAGAAACCCATATGTGGAATAATCAATTTCTGCACGAATTAAGGGATTGGAGCGCGATTCTTGGCAAATCTTAACCCTAGGAAGATCTACAAAAGATGGAGGAAGAAGCTTGAAGAAAAAAATCGGATTTCGGGAGGCGATTTGGGAAGGTAATTTTCGTGGGTTTCTTCATTTTTGAAGCTCTGTTTTCCAGAAAGTAGTTGTTATGTTCTGTTTTAGCCAAAGGATTACAGCTCTGTTTTATTTGTATTCAAATTTCTATTTGTATTATGGAGAATTTGCTTGATTAATCTCTGTTATTCATTGATTTATTTATGAATCAAGCTATAGTTTGAATTTTCAATCTTGGTTGGTGGGTTTATTTCAAGAAATTACTCTGTTTTCTGGACTTCCTTAGTTTTCTCTGTTTTACCGAGAGTTCAACCTTCTATTCTTAGAATTTCCCTTTTGTTTGATGCAAGATTGTTCAATTTCTACACTTTTTCAGTTTGTCCAATCCGATTCAAGTTCACTTGGGTTGTTAAGACTAACCATCTCCTAATTTGGGTGAAGGTTGAGTTGATTGGTGCTGTCCTCTGTTTTTAGTCAAGTTAGCCTTTACTGGAATATCTAAAGCTTTGATTCTTTATTCAATTGAAAATCTCTTGAATTCCTTGTAGTTTATTCGAAAATAGCACTACATTATTTGCCTTAATTATTTAATTTACACAACTTCTAATATGAACTTTTTCTCAAAATCTAATTATAATATCTTTATTTTTAATATGAGCTAAACTTCTTAGAGGGTTCAAGAATGTGAATTCCCTAAGAAGTAATTGTAGCCTAAATTTCAATAAAAACCAAGCCTACATCTCAATTGTTTGCTTGTGTTGCATACATTTTCGTTGAGATCCTAGATTGATTATCTAGGGTAGCAACTCAAGCTTAGATCTAATACCGACGGGATTAGTGATAAGTAGATTTCGCACAAGTAATGGAGAAAAGAGCTTAGACATAAGCCAATTCCTTACCCTAGACATAAGGATTAAGGACTCCAAAACCCATAAATTTGTGAGCCGAATTATCTAAGATAGAAGGACTATAGACATATAGGTCTCTCACTTAGCATCCTAAAACCTAAATTCAAGGTGAATAGGAGATGCAATTTTGGTTTACAATTGAGTGTAGAGTAGGTTGGAATTGTAATTTTGGCTTGCAATTACAACTTAGGGCAATGACATTCTTGAGCCCCATTTTTATCCAATTTCCTTTGAATTTTCATTCACTAAGTCTATCTAGTTTTCTATCAAATATTGTCATTTCTAGATTCTGCAATTCAATTCTGCAATTTCTGGTTATTCCATTATTGCAAATTCTTGATTCTGCAATTCAATTATGCAATTTTTCTTATTTCGATTTTTGTTATTTCTAAATTCTGCAATTAGATTCTGCAACTTTTCTTTTACCAACACATCAACCCAACTTTAATTTTTGCAATTTTAGTTTTCAAATTGCAATTTTCCTTAGACTTTGCTTTACAACATTTTTGTTACTCCGTTCCCTGTGGGATTCGATACTTGGTACTCAGATACCATTTTATATTACTTCGATCGCGTGCGCTTGCGTGTACACCGATCAATGAATACCGGGAGGGAGGCATTTGAAGGTTCCCCTTCCTAGATTTAATACTTGCTTCATTATCACACATGTTCATTGCATGGGAACAAAGTTAGCATTACTTTGCCTCGGCCAGGTCTTGAATTTCTCATCATTTTGAATACCTTTGTTTCATTGCGTCATTTAC
The DNA here is from genome assembly GCA_033996785.1 of Trichosanthes truncata. Lineage (NCBI taxonomy): Eukaryota > Viridiplantae > Streptophyta > Magnoliopsida > Cucurbitales > Cucurbitaceae > Trichosanthes > Trichosanthes truncata. The sequence continues at coordinate 24,128,692 of JAWPNB010000004.1, read as the reverse complement.
ATTACTGTCGACGCATATTTACTTTCAACGCACATTACCTTTAGCAGTTTTATTTTCAACGCATATAACCCTCAAGTATATTTTGTAAACCGGTTACTGCCTAGTTTAATTGCAACATGTTACTACTTTGGTGTGCATCTTAAGTTTTAACGTTCCCTCCTTGATGACTAGACCTTAGAGTATTCTAGGTATTACTTGCCAACGCGGTAGTGTATACTTGTGTTTGAGCGTTGGGAGACGAAAGTTAGGTAGATTTTCACTATCATGCAACTCATTCATTTCATCGCACTAATTCTACTATATTCTCATTCTTTTAAACACCTAACCAGCACATCATTCATATCATAACCAAGTTTTTGTCGCCGTTGTTGGGGAAGGCAACTTGTTATTTCTTTTTATGTGCATCATTATTTCAACACGTTCAATTGGGCTGTTGTGTTTGTCTTTGGGATAAACTTGCATTTTTGCTCTCTTAGGTACTTTAGTGTATGAGTGGCGCAACAAGCGTCTACAATTTGACATTGACCCAAAGATTGACAGAACCTTCCATCAACGAATGAGAGCTCAACATGCTGAAGAACGAAATATGGCAGAGAACAAATCAAACCAAGAAAATGAAGGGGCGCACCCAATCCTTCTAATCCGGTTAATCCGCCAAAACAACTGCCTAGAGAAAAAGGGGCGCCAGTAAATCCTATCTTATTAGCAAATGACAGAAGCATGAAATTAGAGATTATGCCACGCCAAGATCGTGCAATTTTAATCCAGTAATTGTTAGGCCTGATATCACTGTAGAGAGATTTGAGCTCAAACATGTCATGTTTCAAATGCTTCTTATTGTAGGGCAGTTTGGTGGCAACACATCTGAAGATCCACATTCACATCTTAAATCCTTCTTAGATATTTGCAACCAAGCAGCCTGGTGTTACAACATAACAACTCAAAGTAATCCTATTTCCTTATTCATTACGAGATGTGACTAAAATTTGGTTAAATCAATAGCCGGCTAGGCCTATCCACTCAGGGAATGATCTAGCTGAGAAACTTCTAGAGAAGTATTTCTTGCCCACAACAAACTCAAAGCTGAGATTGGATATCATGACTTTTAACCAGCTTGAAGATGAGGCGCTGAGTGACGCATGGGGACGATTTAAGCACCTGCTCCAACGATGTCCTCATCACAACATGCCGCATTGTGTTTAGTTGGAGACTTTTTACAGCAGGTTGAATAAGCACTCTCAAGTGTTAGCAGACATGTTGTTGGAGGAGCACTGCTTAGAAAGACCTATAATGAAGCATATGAAATACTTGACCGCATGGTAAAGAATAATTATGAGTGGGGTTATGTAGATCAGCGAAAGAATACGTCAGTAAAGTTAGGTACCCCAAGAAGCCATGAAGTGGATTAAATGACATTAATGCAAGCCTATATCACCGCCTTGACAAATTTAGTAAAAACACTGTCAACTCAAGCAACTTCAAGTGCGGTGAACCAGACAGCAATGCTGAAATGTGATTATTGTGGGGATAACCATCAAGGTGACCAAAGTCCAACCAACCCAGAATTAATCTACTATGTCGGTCAGCAAGGTAGTCGAAGCGACTCATATTCCAATACGTATGACTCTAGATTGAAAAATCACCCTAATTTCCCTTGGGGAGGCAATCAAAAAACCAACAACGCATCAACATTAGGAAGTAATTCTTTTCACCCTCCTAAATTTAATAATAATCAAAATTTTCCCTCTTCTCAGTATCAAGATAATTTTAACAGACATAATCAAGGCAATGAGGCCCCTAATGTGTCAAATCCATTGTCTATTGAAGCAATGATGAAAGAGTGCATGGCCAACCAAAAAAAATTATATGATGAAGAATGACGCGTTCATTCAAAGTCAAACATCTTCTCTATGCAACTTGGAGATCCAAATGGGTCAATTGGCCAACGAGCTGAAAAATAGACCTACTGGAGCATTGGCCAACAATATTGAGGCACCAAAGAGAGATGAGAAAGGCCAATGCAACGCACTAACATTGAGAAATGGCGGGCAGCTGCCCAACATGGTGAACGAGAAGAAAAAGGATTTTATGGAGATGAAACCCCTATTAAGTCTGAACAAGAAATGGTGGCAAACAACCAAGAGCCCATAATAGAAGTGTCAGTAGGAAGCCACTCTAACACGCTAGCTAAAGTGTCAAGAGAAGAACCCAGAAAAAGTGATCCAATTCCTTAATCGACCCAAGATTATAGACCACCACTGTCTTATCCTCAAAGATTGAGCAAAAAGATTGATGAAAAACAATTTGAAAGGTTTTTGAGCGTGCTGAAATAGCTTCATATCAACATACCCCTTGTTGAGGTGTTGGAGCAAATACCAAGCTACATGAAGTTCCTAAAGGACATCCTGTCTAACAAAAGACCTTAGAAGGCATTTGCAATGGTCGCGTTGACCAACTTGTGTAGCACGTGGGTAATGAATAAGCTTCTACCTAAGCTTAAAAATCTAAGGAGTTTCCATATACCTTGTTCCATAGGGGGCGTTGATTTGGGGAGGGCCTTATGCGATTTAGATGCAAGTATTAACTTAATGCCATTATCTGTATTTAAAAAGTTAGGTATCGGTGTGGTGTGCCTAACAACCATGACGCTGCAAATTGCATATCAATCAGTGGTACACCCTGAAGGAAAGATTGAAGATGTATTGGTTAAAGTCGACAAATTCTTCTTCCCAGCGGATTTTATAATTTTAGACTACAAGGCAGACAAGGAAAAATCCGCTGAGAAAGTAAACTTTCACCAACACGTTGATGAGGTGCCGATCATTTTGGGGCGCCCATTCCTCGCCACAGGGAAAACACTCATCGACGTCAAAAAGGGTAATTTGAAGATAAGAGTCAATGATGAGGAGATTTCCATCAATGTGCTAACGCTGAAGTATCCTGACGAGGTTGACGAGTGTGACCTAATTGTCCAGGTAGTTGTAATACTATCAATCATCAAAGAAGAGGAAGAGGAGCTGAGCAAGGAGGAAATGAAATTTGATTGTGACATGATTGAGGTGCTAAAAGATAATTGTCTAGTGTTATATGACGCGCAAAGAGATTCAAGCCATTGCAGATAGTTGATAAAGAACTTCACATGCTCAAACATTCCATTGAAGAGCTACCCACTCTTGAACTTAAACCGCTTCCCTCGCATTTAAAATATAAATTCTTAGGTGATGGGAAAACCTTGCTGGTTATTATATCTACCGCGTTAAACACTGATCATGAATCTTTATTGATGTAGGTACTAGTTAGGCATACAAAAGCAATAGGGTGGAGCTTGGCAGACATTAAGGGAATTAGCCTTTCGTACTGTATGTATAAAATTCGTTTGGAGGAAGAACAAAAGGGATTCGTGGAGTGTCAACGCCACCTTAACCCCATCTATGATGGAAGTCATACGAAAGAAAATCATTACGTGGATTGATGCAAGGGTTGTGTACCCCATCGCCGACAGAAAATGGGTGAGTTCTATTCAATGCATCCAACATATATTATTGATCAAACCTGATAAAAAAGTTAGTAAAGATAAAAAAAAAATTCTTATTTCAACAGATTTCAATCACAAACTTTTATATAGTTCAACTATTAATCAATTCTTAAGCCTATCGAAGCGACAACAACCTCCAGAATTAATAAAGGTATCATAAGCATTCGAACATAATAGAAAGTTGGTTTATGTACTCAATGTGTTGCAAGGAACTTACAGACAAAATTCAAATATACTCAATTCAGGGCATGCTTCCAGATATCATTCTATTGCAAAAAAATTTATTTAGTAATCCTACGCTATCCTAATCAGTCATCATGCTCACAAATCATTCCAAGTATGCTCCAAATTGAAAAAAATGATGCTAAAAAACTAGGACTGCAAAGTACAGCTCACCCCCAAACTTAAAGTTTGCATTGCTCTCAATGTAAGATAAAAAAAATTTAAGTATCTAAGTATAAACATAAGGTGAGTGAACGATACTGGCTTGATAATAGGAAAAGACTGTTCCATGAGAATTTTCTGAGATGGGATTAAGAGGGCACCAATACGATCGAGGTCCTGCAAAACGGGAACGAGATTTACTTGGCACTCTTAATAACCTATGTTAGGAGATAAAAACAAACTAGAAATAACAAAGGGAAAGAAAACTTGAGTTGCCTCCCAAGAAACGCTTTCTTTAACGTCTTTAGCTAGACGAGGCTCATGTGGTGAGTTAGTTGATAATGTTCATATTTTACATATTTCTAGCCCTTTTTACTTAAGTTATTTGCACAAATGCATGCATTTATGTCTAATAAATATAGAAACTTGATGAGAAACTAGCCAAAATTAGTTAAGGGATTGTTTTGAGCTAAGAAATAGGAAATAAGAGGAAAAGAGTTGATTTTTAATGAGTTTTGATGTTTTTATGCAGAAAAGTGAAAACTACTGGAGTTGTTACTCCAATTGCAACTGCAATTTCGCCTGGAGACATAATTCCGAAAAATAAGGAAAAAATCTGGAAGTTCGATTTTATGCTGATATCTGAAGATATTCTCCACGAATCAAGCTCATTTGAGTCTTTATGTTTTCGATGCCTTGAATTTGAGATTTATGCTTTTAAGTTTTTTCGAGATCCTAAATAAAAGCTTGTTTTTTATTTTAAGAGAATTTATTTTGTTGGTTGTTAAACTTTTGAGGTCTCCATAACATGCATGTAAGTAGTGATCCTAGTTAGTTTATGTATTAAGAAGTTCGATTGGTACACTATCTTTTACTTAAGGTTATTTAAAAATCTTCAAAAGAAAAAAAATATAACTATTAAAAAACAAGAACAACAAGAAGCAATTAGAGAGAAAAATAGAGAGGAGAAAAAAGTAGAGAGCAAATGTAATCTGAAAGGAATAATCGAATTAAACCCATAGCGGAAGCATATGAATCGTCTTTGATTTATTTAGAATTAAACTAAAATACAAAGGTTAAGCAATAAATACCTTGAAAATAATATTATGGAGAATATTCTGGTGGATCTTTATCTTTTCCATAAAGTCTTCCTAGCTATGACTCGAACACAGGACCAAGGCTTGTGGGAGCATCTTGAAAGAAAATCCCCAAGGGATTGGAGAGGAAGAGGTCTAGAGAGAATTCTTTAATTCTCTATTGAGGATATGTGTGTTGTGTAGAATGGCTCAACCCAAGGGTCTTATTTATAGAGGCCAAGGGAAAATCTTTGGCATAATTAAAATATTATATTTTAATATCTAATATATTAAAATATATCTTCTATTTATTTGAATCTCATTCAAATCTCCTACGATATTTATTTATTTGAATCTTATTCAAATTCTATAAATATCTTTTATTTAATTTATCAAATACAATAAATATATTTTTCTCTTTTATATTTAATATATATAATATATTAAATATTAATTTGAACACTTCAAATTAAATATTAAATTTCAAAATTTCAAATTTTAATATTTAATGTATCAAATACAATAAATATATTTTCCTCTTTTATATTTAATATATCTAATATATTAAATATTAATTTGAACACTTCAAATTTTTCTTTCAACTAAATTGATCTTTTTAGTGTTTCTATGAGCTAGCAAGGGGACTTTATGGACCTACAGATTATAAGCTTCAATGATACAAAATTAATTAATTAAACTCTTTAATTAATCAATTTTCATTCATTAACTCTAGGGTCACTTCACTATAGACATAAAGTTGCACTCTTATGCACTGTAGGACAAGTTGTGTCCATTGATATAATCACTACATGCAAGTCGATCCTTCACGAGTTGTTCGTAATTACAGTTGGGTCAAAAGTCCGTTTTACCCCTATAATTACATCTTGCACCTTAAGTACCACTGATCCTCTAATGAACAATCTGTTTATAATCTAATTATAAACTAAGTTCCTCTCGGGCCAGTGAGAGGGTGGGGGCCCCATTGTTCAAGTCCCGAAATCAGCACTTAAGGGAACTACTCATCTACTTACCTTATATGGGAAGGAGTGAATTCCATCTTGTGAGATTATGTTCCCAGCTCTCTATTTGGTCAAGTCCCCAAAATGGTAGGCATATTGAATCGACTACAAAAGCCACTCTCACCCATGCAAATCAAAGGACAGACCCTCACAGGCAGGAGTTCATAACTCACTCAGGATTAAGATCGAGCGGCATATGATCATCCTGATGAAATATTAATCTTCTCAATTAACGGATTTATAAAGAGAGATTAAATATTTCGTGGTCCAGTCTTATACAAACTCATTGTATAAGATACCCCCACTCACATGTCTCCGCATGAATGATTTGGATCAAATCATTTGTAACTATTACAAAATGGGTCGTATCAATAGTGTTACCAAGATAAGGCACCCAATATTATCCATATACTATGACCCTTTAGGTTATTTCTTGAACATGATCCTCTCGTATGCCAACCACATACTGTTCAAGATTACACTAATAACCTTGGATTTTTCATATAATGGATAATATTATATTGCAAATAAAATAATCAAAATTATTAATTACGAGGCTTTAGGGCATAAATCCCAACATAATCTATGTCACTTTCAAATACTCCAACAACCATTGTTTATAGGATTTACAAGGATGTAAATTACAAGATCTACACAATTCAAAAGTTGTAATCCATGAATCTCAGAGAAGATAATGAGAGGGATAATTCGACAAGATAATGAAATAGGGATAAATAGGGACACTAGTTTTCTTTCTGATATGGAAAGCTGATTTTCGGCAAGATATTCTGGCGAATATCTTTCAGACATTGTCAACGGATTTAATGCTTTTTCATTCATTTCGGTGGGGTTTGGTGGGATTTTTGGCTTGATTTTTCCTCTACCATTAGGTTTGGGAATATTTTTAACCCTTGTTGCTAAGTGTTTCTTTACTAACATCTTATTAATTTTGCAATTTAGAGGTTATTTAGTTTTCTATCGTTATGGATCACGAAGATCTCTTGAACGGATGGACAAAGTTGAGTTTAACAGTGGACAAAGAAGAAATTATAGTGGATCTAGATCATGAGGCTATTGAGAACACTGGTCGAATTCTGGGTTGCTGTTTGGTTGGAAAACTTATGTCCAATCAATTCATATCGGCTAAGCTAATGCATGATATGTTTAAGATTGCTTGGAAAATTGACTGTGGTTTTGTTGCTGAAAGTATTGAAAAAAACCTATTCATTTTCCATTTTGGAAGAGACACTGAAAGGAGTAGGGTATTAAGACAAGACTTGTGGTTTTTTGAAATTTTTTGCTTGTTTTGGAGAAACCTCCAGTTTCGGTTAAACCCTCGAATTGAGAATTTTCTAAGGTTGGTTTTTGGGTACATTTTTACGATTTTCCTATGGGTTGCCTCAATCGAACAACGACAGAGCATATAACGAATGTTGTTGGAATTTTTGATGATGTAGTTTTGGCAATGGTGATTGTCGGTGAAGAGCAAGTTTAAGGGTTCAAGTTATTGTCAATATTTCAAAGCCATTGTGTAGAGGAGCCAAGCTGAATCTGGATGGTCCAATAGGTGGATGCGGGATCCCGATCAAGTATAAGCATCTACTGGAGTTTTGTGTGGGTTGTGGTATTATTGGGCATATTGTGAAAGATTGCAGTAGATTTTATGAAGTAACTAGCAAGGATAAAGGCACCAAACAATAAGGAAGCTGGCTTCGGTTTGATGGAAAGGTTTCACAGAAGATGAAATCGTCGATGACTACTCTGATTGGTACACCAGTCAGGGGAATACAAGAGCCAAAGACATCACCGACGATGGGAAGTAGCTTGCCGAAAGACTCACCGATGATCGAATCGCTGGCCTCCGGTGGTAAACGATCAGTTACAGAATAAGGTTCATCAATTGATTAGAACTCATTTATATAGGTAACTGAAAACATTAATATTACCCTTGTTTTGAAGGTAATGGAGAGTGTGGAGGTGGCAAATAGGCTCCATTTGACGGGTCTCTCTGATCCTAAGCATGTTGCATCCAAAAGCCCAACAAAATTGGATCTAAAAGCTTCAAAACAAAAAGTTGTTGTGGGTATAAAAATCTCTAATGCTAGCTATTGATCTTACAATACAACACACTAAGCTGAACGAGGGCTTGGAGACTACTCAGTTGAAAATTCCTATTTTTAAAGCAAAGAAAGTGATGATGGTCATACCTGGAAGAAGAGGGTTAGGGTGACACATCTACCTATTCGATTATTGGAAAACTGCTCCACAAAAAGGCAATTATATTTGAAACCATTTTGTGAGGAACTAGCGAAGCGATTGAAAGTGTCTAATTCAATTGATGAATCGGTGGAGGCTGAAAGTCAGCCCGCGGAGAGCCATGAAAATCTTGTGTTGGAATGTCCAAGGATTAGGGAGTCATTGGGCATTCAAAGATATGTGAGATAAACTATCACACATTAATCCCTATTTATGTTTTAGGAAAAAAAATCAATTTTAACCCTAAACTTGCATAAGTGTATCGATTTACACCTTTGGTTAAGTTTTCGTTTCAATCACTGTTAGAAAGGTTTTTTGCACATGTCCAATTTCACATATTACTCTATGATAGGTACTTGTTTGTTATTAAAAAAATTACAAAAAAAAAAAAAAAAAAACTAAATCATATCATGTCGGGTCACTACCATCATGAAAATTACCACGAACCCAGCTCTCGAAAGTAGGACCCACACAAAAACAAACAGGTTCTTGTGTTCCCTCTCGCCTTTGGTGTTGTTACCATCGATTTCATGTGTGAGGAAGATCTAGGCAGTGGCGCCCATGATGGTTTCACCGACTTTGGTGGTGAGGAGTTTGAGCTCGGTGATGGACAAAGCAACGCTCATGAATACAACATTTGGGAGTGGAAAAATTGATACATTTATTCAAGTTTAGCTCAGAAATGACAAATAAGTATCTATCATAGAGTAACATGTGGCTTTGGACATGTGTGAGAAACATTTTTAACGGGGATTAAAATAGAAACTTAACTGAGGGTGTAAATTAATACACTTATTCAAGTTTAGGGTTAAAATCGATACAACCTGACAAGTTCGAGGTTTAAATTGATGAAATAAAAAATTTAGGGTTAAAATTGATATAACATGCCAAGTTTAGGGTCAAAAATGATTTTTTTTTCCTTATGTTTTTTATATGAAACTAAATGTGCTTATGCTACCATGAATAAATTGAAAGTGCATTTGAATTATTCTGGATGTTTAACTGTTGATTGTGTTGGATGAAATGGAGGATTATGTTTATTGTGGAAGGAAGAGTTACATATCTCGGTTTGCTCTTATGCGCAATATCATATTGATACTTTTGTTAAGTGGAAGAATTACATGTGGCGCTATACGCGAATATATGGGCAACCTGAGACACATCTGAAAGTTAGAACTTGGGAATTATTTCGTCGTTTGCACAATTATGATCAGTCACCATGGGTCATTGGAGGAGATTTGAATGAAATTCTTTCAGAAAATGAAAAATTGGGAGGACCTCCAATGGAACCTTATCTTTTATTAAATTTCAGAGAGACACTAGATGACTGTGATTTAAGAGATTTGAATTTTCATGGTTATATTTTTACGTGGTGTAATAGAAGAGGCCCTGAGATCCAAGTTAGTATCAGACTAGATCACTTTGTTGCTAACTCTAGTTTTATGGACATCTTTCCGTATTACAGGGTAAATCATTTGAATTGGGCTAAGTCAGATCATAGACCAATTGAGCTATGCTTCTCATATGAAATTTGTCGAATTTGGAGAAAATGAAGAAGAAAATTTTTCGGTTCGAGGAATCATGGACGCTACATGATATTGTAAAAAAATTATTTCTAGTTCCGAAAATTGGATTTGAGCTCCAAATGGTAATATACTCTTGCATAATGATTTGGCTCTTTGTGCAGAAAAGTTAGGTTCATGAGGATATTCAGTGAATCAACAATTGCCAAGGAGGATTAGAGAACAAAAGGCCAAGTTGAAAGAGGCCTATAGTCGTCCATATCCATTAGATTTCAAATTAATAAGTAGTATTGAGAAGAAGCTGCACTTGCTATATCAGAAGGAGATTTATTTAAAACAAAGATCCAGGAAAAAGTTGGCTAAAATGGGGGGGATCGAAATACGAAATGGTTCCATCAGAAAGCGAATAGTGGAAGGAAGAAAAATACTATTCATGGAATTTTAGATGATGATGGTTCTTGGTATGAAGAGCATGATAAAATAGAAGGAATTTTTGTTCAATATTTTCAAAAGATTTTCTCTTCTGCTCACCCATCTTATTCTAATTGATCTAAGGTTATAGGTGTTATCCCCAAAAAAGTCACATATGAGATGAATGACATGTTGAGGCAACTATTTACAATGGAAGAGGTAGAGAGGATAATCAAACAGTTCCACCCTTCTAAGGCACCAGGACTTGATGGCTTCCCCGCTTTATTTTATCAAAAATATTGAGACATTATGGGTCCAACTACATTGACTGATTGCTTGGATATTTTGAATTGTAAGAAGTCGATGACAGATTGGAATCAAACTTTTATTACTTTGATTTCTAAGGTATGCATTCCAAGAACATATAGTGATTTTAGACCAATTAGCCTTTATAATGTGTCTCATATGATAGTTACAAAAGTCTTGGCTAATAGATTGAAAGGAGTTTTGGATAAAATCATTTTAGAATCTCAGTTTGCATTCATACATGGGAGGTCCTTTTCAGATAACTTGATTATTGTTCATGAATGTTTGCATTTATAAAAATTAAACGGAAAGGATTCAAAGGCCATGTGGCTCTTAAATTGGACATGAGTAAAGTGTACGATCAGGTTGAATGGATTTTTTTGGAGCAAATGATGATTCATATGGGTTTTGAGGAAGAGTAGGTAAATTTGATAATGGAATGCGTGCCAATTGCTCTTTTTTTGTTTTGGTTAATGGTATTCCTAGGTGGAATTTTCCTCCTCGAGGGGACTTCGACAGGGGGATCCACTTTCCTCCTATCTTTTTCTAATTTGTGTTGAAGGATTTTTTGGACTTATTTATGATGATATGTCTAACAGAAGGTTGTCGGGCCTAACCATATCTAGATGGTGTCCAACTATTTCACATTTGTTCTTTGTTGATGATAGTCTAATATTTTTAGATGTGTATGTGCAAGAATTTGTTGAGTTAGGAGACATTCTTCGTACTTATGAAATGGCTTTAGGTCAATGTATCACTTTTGAAAAGTCGACTATGTACTTCTCCCCAAATGTTGTGTTGGAACATAAAAATTATTTGCACAAATATTGCAGGTTCAAATTATACCCGATCTAGGTAAATATTTGGGTTTACCATCCTCGTTCATCATAAGTAAAAATATAGACTTTGGAGAACTCATAGAACGAATCTATAAGGTGTTACAGGGTTGGAAGGACGAATTCTTTTTTGTGGGAGCTAAGGAGGTGTTGATTAAAAGTGTGGTTCAAGCTATACCTACTTATGCAATGAGTTGTTTTAAGTTACCAAAAGCTTTGTGCTTCATATTTTGAAAATTATGGCTTGGTTTTGGTGGGGATCAACTTCCAACAAAATAAAATTTCATTGGAACAGCTGGGACAAGTTTTGCAAGCCTAAGGAGTTAGGAGGATTGAACTTCAGAGATTTAAAAGGTTTCAATCAAACAATGTTGGCTAAACAAGCTTGGTGAGTCCTAAATCAACCTGAGTTACTAGTGTCCAAATTTTTAAAAGGTCAGTATTTACCTCATTTTGAGTAACTTTGTGATTCTTTGAATTCGCGAGCTTCTTATTTTTGGAAGGGTTTTATGTGGGGATTAGACCTTCTACGCATAGGTTTGAGGAAAAGATTGGAGAATGGTTTATCTATTAGAATGTTTGATGATCCTTGATTACCCAAACTAAAGACTTTCAAAGTTTTGTCCTCTCCAACTAATTTGTTGAATGTTATGGTGTCTGAATTTGTTACCCCTTCTGGTTGTTGGGATGTGTTGAAACTGATGCATATTCTTTGTATGGACGATGTGAATCTTATAACTAGTATTCCCATTAGTTGTTCGGGGTGAAAATGATTCTTGGATGTGGCACTTTGAGAAGCATGGTGTTTATATTGTTAGAAGTGGGTATAAGGCTTTCTCTTTTTAGGACAAGAGAGTGGTTCTACTGTATCAATTTTTGTAACAAATGGTAGAAAAGAGTGTGGAAGTCTAATATGCCTTCGAAGATCAAGCATTTTGTATGGAGGAGTTTTCATGAATGTCTTCCCACAATGGATTTGTTAAATAAAAGAAAGATTGATTGTTCGAGGATGTCCCAATTTGCAAACGATATCAGGAAGCAATAGTTCATGCTTTGTTTTTTTTTTTTTTTGCAAATGAGTTAAACAAATTTGGAGAGCTATGTTACATGTATTTTACCAATAATGTTCATCATCTATGCATATCCAAGATATTTGGATGTCATTGGCTTCCTTTTTGTCTGACACTAATTTTCAGATTCTTTGTATTGGGGCTTGGGCTATTTGGAATGATCGAAATAATATACTTTGTGATAAGCCCATTTTTTCATCAGCTTTGAAGTGTGAATGGATTTTCGATTATATTCAAGAAACCACATCTACAAGCCTTCGGTCTTGAAGTGAATATCTTTCTCATAGTAGTATTCAATGTTAGATCAATTCAGTTGAACAACTTCATTGGACAATTGCAGTAGATGCAGCTTGGAAGGAGGACAATCAGAACATTGGAATTGGGGTTGTTGTTAGGAATCTGAGAGGATATATAATTGTAGCTTTACAAAGTTCTTGCCATCGCATTATTACTTTCTTATGCACAAAAGCATATGCTATCCTCGACAGTCTTAGATTGGCTGGTAGAATGAATATTCAAATTGTTAAAATTTTGTTTGACACACAATTGAACATTGATATGCTCAATGGACATATTGATGGGTTATGTGAAGTTGCAACAGTCATCCAAGATATTCATACTTTTACATCTGATTTTAATTGTATATCTTTTGCTCATATTCCTGGGGCATACAATGTTATTTCAGATATGTTAGCTCGTTGTGATTTTGTTGAACATGCAGTATTATGGACTCAACCTTTTCCACCTTGGATTTTGAATTTGGTGGAGAATGAGCCTATTGTTGATGTAGCCCATGAGGCTTTAACTTATGATTTACAATAAAGCTTCATGTCTTTATTAAAAAAAAAAAGAACTTTTGTAAGCCAAGAACATAATTCAATTGTATAAAACATGTGCCAATGACTAAGAGATCAGAAGTTGAAATCTCCCACCTCATATATTGTTCCAAAAAAAAAAAAAAAAACCCTTTGGAAAATTTTCACCCATTTTAAAAATGTTTGAAAATCAAATTAATTTTACTTTTAGGCCGTCTCGTTCAGTTTCTCTCTCCCTCCTCCGCCCCCATTTTTATTGCCCGATAGTAGCCGCTGCCGTCTGTCTCCACTGTGATTGCCTCGATCGCCGCCACTGCCGTCCACCTCCACGTGATTGTTTCATTCCAACATCTGAAGGTTTCTCTTTCCTCTCAAATGCCTGATTCGCCGTCTCTTTTTATATTCTCGATCAGAGGAGGATTGTTTTGACTCGATTAGAAAGGCGAGGTCAGTTTTGATTGTTTTCCGATTGTTGTCTTTGTTCTGTTTTTAATTTATATCGTTTGAATCGTGCGATTGCATCTCACGTTGATCTCTCTGTTTTTCATTTTTTTAAAAAAAATTTCTAATAACGTGTGAAATTTACAAAACTACGAGAGTTCGATTATAAAGATAATTTCATTGATTAATAAATGTTTGTTGTTTGGTCGCTTTTTCAGCTTTGCTATTTGGTTGTAGCTTTCTCTGTTTTGGTGGTTTCTCTTCGAATGCATTGTAACTTGTAAGAACTATAGAAAGTGTTACAATTTTCTGTATCTCTTGAAAAATATCGAACACTGATGCCCAAATGTAGGCACTGTACAGAGAAGATAAACTAATTGGATGACTAGAATAGTTAAACTATAATACATCGCATTGAATGATCAGCAAAGAAGTTTCGCATTAAATGTCTGGTTGATTGCAATTAGACCTAATGGATTAGGGTTCCTCCCATCCGGGAAGGTAGCTTCCTTTTCAATTTAATCGTCTGCGATTTGCTTGAATTTGCATTGGATTGGGTTCTTTTCGTTTTTCTATTTCGATTATAGGCCTTGGTTTCATCAGCACTAGAAAACATCATTGATTATAGGCCTTGGTTTCATCAGTATTAGAAAACATCATTGATCAACCATGAAAGCACTAGAGCTGAGCGAAAGTGATTCAAATTCTCAGTGTCCTGTCGAGGCACTCATTTCGTTTGTTATTTTCCTCTACACATCTAGGTCAGTACGCAATTCCATTACTAAATGGAAATTATAACTAGTCAATTTTAATTTTGGTAGCCAGTCCAGTCCATTTTAAAATTGTGTTACATTGAAATTTTTTTTGATGTGATATTCAACATACATTTTGAGTATGGAAAATTAAATAGTTATAGGATTTTAAGGTAATTTCCATGATTTCAAGTCAATTTAAGTTTTATGATAAAATGAATAATTTTAATACGATATTTCAAAGGTTTGACTAGTCACATGTAACCTTCACAAAATATGGGCATGTTTGGTAGGTAATCTAAAAATAGAATTTTGAAAATGATGGATTCAATGAAAATAGAGTTGTATTTCATGTTTTTAGATATGTATTTGGTTGCAGATTTAGAAATTGGATTCCAATTTAATCAATTGTTCAAAACGTGTTCTATAATATATTTATAGACCATTGACTAGTTGTAGTTGCAAAACTAAATATTAAATGAAATATAATTCATTATTAATTAATTAATGAACATGATTTTTGTTATAAATTTTGTATAATTATTATTTAATACCATATAATTTATAATATATTATATTATACCTATTTTAATTTAACAAAAATAAATTGAGTTTAGAACATAAAATACTATATTTATTAAAGTTTTGGTCTTTTCTAATGTAAATCTACATTTTAAATTTCCAAATTCAAAATCTAGATACAATGAAAACATAAAAATGTTGTTTTGAGAATTTCTATTATTTGGATAACAGAATTTGAAAATAGTTTTTGAAAACACGTCTACCAAACGCATATTCATTGAACTCAGTGAATCTGAAAATATAAAACGAAATTCAGATTGCCTATCAAACAGGTAATTTGCAAAGGTTAATGAACCTTTGAAATTTTTTTTCAACGGGATCTATTTCAAAACTTTTCAAAGATTTAATTAACCTTCGAAAAAATATGCATCGAAAGTTCATTTATTACCTTGTCAATTTTCTTGTAGTGGTCCGCGCTTCCTTTAATCATCATTCGCTCCAATTTTCCTTCTGTGACGAACCGTGAGAATCTGAATCGTACGTACATCACAATGGCTCCGATTCTGTCGGAAAACGGTGTCGAAGGTGATGACGAGAGGGAGGACGAGGAGGAGGAAGATGAGGAAGAAGAAGAAGAAATCCCTGACGATGAGGAGGAGCCAAGGCTCAAGTATCAGAGAATGGGAGGAAGCGTACCTTTGCTGCTCGCTAGTGATGCCGCCTCGTGCCTTGCCGTTGCCGAGCGGATGATCGCGCTTGGGACTCATGCTGGCACCGTTCATATTCTCGACTTTCTTGGGAATCAGGTTGGCTTTTTTTGTTTAAATCGGTGCTGAAATTTGATTCTTATTGTTTTTTCCTTTTTGGGAATTGGGTTTGCAATGGCTCCAGTTCTGAGTTGTGTAAAATTTGAGATTATGATAGTTCATTAAAAGTATTTGAATGTGGCTCAATTTTGCGCTATCAGATTAGCTACTGTCTTACAAACCTGAGCTGCGATTTTGCAATGTATCCTATTCCTATCTGTACTTGCTGCTTCCCAATTACCCTTAATCAGACTATACTTTGTGGTAGTGAACAAAATGTATTAATTATCAAACTGTGACATTTTGTGGTTAAGTAGTACGCATGATTTTACATTTGATTAGGCATTAGAATGGAAAGTATTCATTGGTGGCTGTTGCATCTATTGCTGCACAAGCTAATCTTTCGAAGTGTATGCTCGATTTTATTTTTCCTAGGTCAAGGAATTCCCTGCTCATACAGCTGTAGTCAACGACCTCAGCTTTGATACAGAAGGTGAATATGTAGGAAGCTGTTCGGATGATGGTTCTGTTGTAATAAATAGTCTATTCACTGATGAGAGAATGAGGTTTGAGTATCATCGCCCTATGAAGGCAATTGCATTGGACCCAGACTATGCAAAGAAAACTTCAAGAAGATTTGCAGCAGGTGGTCTAGCGGGCCATTTATATTTTAATTCAAAGAAATGGCTAGGATATAAAGACCAGGTTCTTAACAATTTATTTTTTACTCAGTTGAGAAAATATGTCTTGTATCATACGACTAGTTTCTCATTGCTAAATTTGCTTACATTTTTAGGTCTTGCATTCTGGTGAAGGTCCAATACATGCAGTGAAATGGAGAACAAGCCTTATTGCTTGGGCAAATGATGCTGGTGTAAAGGTTTATGATGCTGCGAATGATCAGCGAATTACATTTATTGAAAAACCGAGAGGAAGCCCACGTCCTGAACTTTTGCTCCCTCAGTTAGTTTGGCAGGTTTGTTAAAATTTCATGATGTCGTTGGCATACTGTACTGTACCAAGAAAGTAACTAAAGTGGATGGTACTGCAGCTGCTTGAGGGATGTAGTTGCTGCCGCCCCCTTTTTTTTTAAAGAAAAAAATTGTATTTAGAAACCCAAAAAAATATTAGACGGAGGTTGAGGCATTCTCTAGAAAATAAAGAAAGCGATTTACAAGAATGCTTGCCCATTTGTTTACATACATATGTATAAAAACTCACACATAAAATTGCAATGATGATATCCTTAAGGCTTGTAAAAAGGAAAAAGAAAAACTATCACATAAAATATTTTAGACAAAGGGCTCCATCTAGAAGCTAAAATAACGACACTGTCTTGAATCTCCTCCTCGTCTCCTGACTCATTTTTAAAAGATGGTTTTTCCTCTCAAGCCACATCTCAAACAGAAGCAATAGCTGTGGGTACGCAGAAGTTGACACTATCTTCTTCTGGTTATGTCGTTAATACTGTAAGTTGTATTTGGGGGGCTTTTTTGTAATTAAATGCTGGACTTTTGAATTCCAGTTTGAGGAGAGATTTATATGTCTAAAGAACTTCTTGTTCTTGAACACTAGTGGAACTTTTCAAATATCAATAAGAAGTTTGTTTCTTTTATATATATATAGTACCAAATTAAAGATCAGTATAATTTAATTATTTGATCCATCAACAATTAATTACAAATAGTTACATTTAGTTAATTAGGACTGAAAAAATGACTATGTTCTCCTCTCAACTATTCATTTTCTAGGAATAAAATACTTGTAATTAATGTATTCATTTCTTGGAATAAAATACCCCTGTTGGTAGGAATAAAAAGAAAAAATGATGTATGTTTTTTTTTTAAATTTTAAAAATAAATACTTGCATAATTATTTCCTGTATTTTAATTGTGAACAAACGTAGGTATTTAATAAACAGGCCATAGAGCCTTTTTTTTTTATACAATACAGATAATTAATATTTTCAGTAACTATTTTTCCACCACCTTAGTTTTGATAAGGCATGTAAAGTAGTAGTAAAAAAATAACTTGGTGTTTTCCTCTTGGCATAGGATTAGCTTTACTATTTTTTATTCAGTATCATTTCTTACCGTATTTTCTCTATGTTCCTTCAGGATGATACTCTGTTGGTCATTGGTTGGGGAACATCGGTGAAGATTGCATCAATTAGAACAAATCAGAATAGTGCAGCCAATGGGACACATAGTAGTAGGCACGTTTCAATGTCTAACATGAACCGGGTTGATATAGTGGCATCTTTTCAAACCAGCTATTTAATCACAGGAATGGCTCCATTTGGGGATTTCCTGGTTGTTCTAGCTTATATTCCCGGGGAAGAAGGTGAAAAGGATTTTAGTAGAACTGCTCCATCCCGGCAGGTATGTTCACAGCAAGCTGAATGTACATCTATCCAGTCTTACTAGCACAAGATTTTTAATGTGTTCTAATTTTATTTTTGTACAAGTTCTTAGTGACTTTAATTGTTCAAATTAGTTCCAATTGTACTCATGTACTACGAACTGAGAGCTTAAGTAGAGAATTTGTGCTATTTATGTATCACAGCTTCTGTAATCAGAGCCAAAACTATTTGAATTAGTTCCTTGTTAGTTGTTTAGTGGCGTGGTTTGTCAAATTTCATGAGAAATCATAGACCTTCTTTTCACTTGAAATGAGTGAGTATATTATTTTGTTGCTGTTCCTGCTTCAATTATTTTAAGATTGTGAATATGTGGTTTCTTCTAAGTGTACACGAGTGAATGATATATGTAATGTGAGTATAAACAGTCTTTTAATCTGTCTGTTGTTTATTGTTTGTCTTCTATCTCCTATTTCCTCTCACTTGTTTCTTGTAAAAGCATGACCACCTGCTCTGTATTTTATGATTGTATTAGGCGCCTGCTCATTTTTCTTCATGAAGGTGCTGGTTACTCCCTTTGATGCGTTATTGTTATCTTACTTGTATAAATCTCTTTCAAGTAGGGAAATGCCCAAAGACCAGAAGTTCGTATTGTAACATGGAACAATGATGAATTATCTACTGATGCCCTACCTGTACATGGTTTTGAGCATTACAAGGCAAAGGACTATTCCCTTGCACATGCTCCTTTCGCAGGTTAATTTATATCTATGGATGAATATTATTTTTTTAGCACAAGGTAAATTGCCTTAAATTTTCAAATACTTCTTTATGTCAGTGTAGGCAGCAGCTATGCTGGTGGTCAGTGGGCTGCTGGCGATGAACCTCTATACTATGTTGTATCCCCAAAAGACGTAGTTATTGCGAAGCCCAGGTTGGTTTTTAATCTATGTTGTTTCATAATTCTGGACTTCTCATTTTATTGTTGTACCTACTACTCTTAATTGGTAGAGAGGAAGACCTCTAGCATTATCTATAAGATTGGGTGGATCTGTTTTGTGTGATGTTCTTGTTTTTACTTTTTTCTTCACATTGCTCAGTTTCGTACCTCTCATTGTACTTTTATCATTCTTAATGGAAATCTTGGTTGAATTTTACTCCTTTTTGCAGGGTGTCTTTTTGTATGCACTTGTATTTTTCATTTCTTCTAGATGACAATTGGTTCTTATTGGATTTTTCTTACTTTTTTGAAATGGAAAGCCATATTTCACTCAGAAGAATGAATGGAAGAGCAAGAACAGCCGCATAAAAAACCTACAGCCACACCCAACACTGGTGTGCTAGGAAGCAAATATTTACACAAAGGGGACCAATAGTAATAAATTACACAGAATAAATGAAGTTACTAGAAGGACTAGTAATACTGGTCCAAGGAGTAGTATTAAACGTAGCCTCTTTGCACCTCATCCCAACTCCAACTTCAAAAATCTTTTAGATATATTTGTTTTATAATAATAAGATATGAATTTTTCATTGATTAATGAAAAGAAGCAAAAATGCTCAAGGATACAAACTCTCGGAAGTGTGAAAAGAAAAAGGGACAAGAAAAATTAAAAAAAAAACAGAACATAACAAATTAGGTAGAATGAATATATCCTCTTATTTCTCTCCAATAAAATACTGTGAATGGTGAAAGAACCAAACTGGTGTAAAACTCTTCTTTTGTCCAATCAAATATATTGATGGATGTTAACCCTTGGCTTTACCAAGGAGGGAAAAAGATTGTCAGTCTCTCTATCAGTAAGAGGCCTACGAAATGACAATCCAAAGAAGATCTCCCTTCCACCAGAGACAAGAGAACCACTATGAGAACATTTCTTTTCATGTAGAATTCAAGAACAAATGAGAAAACCAAGATTGAAGGGAGGTGTTGCCCATCCAACGATTCTCCCATAAGCACTCCAAAGTGAATAATGACAATCCAAAGAAGATCTCCCTTCCACCAGAGACAAGAGAAACGCTATGAGAACATTTCTTTTCATGTAGAATTCAAGAACAAATGAGAAAACCAAGATTGAAGGGAAGTGTTGCCCATCCATAGATTCTCCCATAAGCACTCCAAAGTGAATATTCTATGAACCTGAGAACACTTGGAGGACACACTCTGCATGGTTTCTAGTAGTTATCATTGGATATCACAATTGTGTCTCAACCCTTGGCATGGGGCTCATATTTTCTAACAAGGATTTGATGCGGGAGTGTATGGGATTCTCAGGAAAAATCCCATAACCATTTGGTGGATAAGTGCAGGTTTTTTTTTCTAGTGAAGCTCCCAATCCACAAATCTCCACCCCTCATACATGTATCTCCACTTAAATAAATGCAGTCCTCCCCTATTAGGCCTCATCCACACACTTTCCATAAGAAATACCTCATAGCTTTTTTCTAAAATTTCTCTAATAGACATAGGAGCTTCAAAAAAAAAAAAAAAAAAGATGAAAAATGAAGATTTTCTCTCAAAACATTGGATCAAAGTAAGTGTGGTAAATGATAATTCTCTGTTATATTCATTATTATGAGAAGAAAGGGGTTCTTAAATAGAATAAACAACCATTTACAAATAAGAAAATAATTTTCCAGCAATATAATACAACGAATACAAATATACTGATTAACCAAAAAAGGAAAAATAACCAAAAATAACCAACACTCCCCCTTAAGCTAGTGTGAAGATATCTTCTATCTCCAGCTTGTTAGTCATCTTGTCAAATTGTAACTTTGGGAGCCCCTTAGTTAACACATCAGCAATTTGATCTGTTGTAGGAAGATTGGGAATGCATATTACTCCTGCATCAATCTTCTCTTTTATGAAATGTTTATCAACGTCGATATGTTTTGTCCTATCATGAAGGATTGGATTATGGGCAATGGAAATTGCTGCCTTATTGTCAAAATAAATTTGCATAGGTATCTTTTGAGAGAATTTCAATTCTTCCAATAGTCTCTTTATCCATATACCCTCACAAATACCATAGGCTAAGGCCCTAAACTCAACTTCAGCACTACTTCTAGCCACTACATTTTGTTTTTTTGCTCCGCCAGTTAACTAGATTTCCTCTAACAAAGGAACAGTAACCAGAAGTAGATCTTCTATCTGTGGTGCTGCCTGCCCAATCAACATCAATATAGATTTCAACATTCAGATGACCATGCTTCTTAAACAATATGCCTTTTCCAAGAGTGCCTTTCAAGTATCTTAGAATTCTATAAACAGATTCGAAGTGAGTTGATCCTTGTGCATGCATAAACAGACTTACCATACTAATTGCAAAGGCAATGTCAGGACGTGTGTGAGACAAGTAAATGAGTCTTCCCACAAGTCTCTAATATTTTTCTTTGTCTTTTACCTCACTTTCTGTTGCAGCTTGTAATTTTAAATGGGTTCAATGGGAGTTTCTGCTGTTCTGCAACCAAGTAATCCTATCTCTTCAAGTAAATCAATGATATACTTCATTTGATTAACAAGGATACCACCTTTTGACCTAGCAAATTCCATTCCTAGGAAATACTTCAAGACTCCCACATCTTTGATTTGGAATTCATTAGCTAGCCTTTCTTTCAAGATAGTCGATCCTGCCTCGTCATTCCCTGTAAGAATAATGTCATCAACATACACTATTAAGATAACAATTTTGTCATCTTCAGTATGTTTATAGAACATAGTATGATCTACTTGACTCTGGAGAAATCCATAGTTCGTGACTGCATTTCCAAAACGTTCAAACCAAGCTCTAGGAGACTGTTTAAGGCCATATAATGATTTCTTTAACCTGCATACTCTGTTAATCCCAAGATCTTCCTCAAAACCAGGTGGTAAGTCCATAAATACCTATTTTTCAAGTTCCCCATTGAGAAAGGAATTCTTGACATCAAGTTGATAAATGGGTCAATCTACATTGACAACAATAGATAATAGAACTCTAATGGAGTTAATGTTAGCAACAGGAGCAAACGTTTCTTGATAATCAATTCCATAGGACTGAGTGAAGCCTTTAGCCACAAGTCTGGCTTTGTATCTTTCAACGCTACCATCGACTTTGCACTTTATAGTAAACACCCACTTGCAACCTATTGTCTTCTTATCATTTGGTAATTCTACTATGATAAGAACATTTTGTTTAAGAGCATTCATCTCTTCCGTAACTGCTAACTTCCAATTGGAATCATTTAGAGCCTCCTGTATATTCCTTGGAATGAACAAATTAGTTATCCTAGAGGTAAACGCTCTATGACTATTGAACAATCTATGGTAAGAAAGATAGTTCGCAATAGGATATTTGGTGCAATTTCGGATACCTTTCCTATGGGCTATTGGAATATCAAGATCAAGTATATCAGATGAACTATTATGAATAGATGAAGAAATAGGAATAGAGGATCTGTTACTTGGATCTTCAGAATCATTCGTCGGAGTATTAGATTGGTTTTGTGATAAGTCTATTGTCTAGTCTTGATTCTTTTGATTCAATGCCCTTCTAGTATAAACCTGAAGTTCAGGGTTTTGATCGATTAGATCTCTTTGTAGTGTTTCTCCCCCTGACGAAGAATTTTTCATATTTGGCATTGAAAAACTAGAACTGGTAACCTCAGGACTAATGATGGTAGGAAGAAGAGAAATATCCCATAAATTATCTTCTAAGTTAGGTATTGTCTCCCCCTGAAGAGAATTTTGGCTAAAAAAAGATCTATTTTCGAAAAAGGAGACATCCATACTTTTAAAGTATTTTTTGTTAACAGGATCAAAACATTTATAAGCTTTCTTGTGGGAGACAACCCAAAAAAATGCATTTAACAGCCTAAGGATCTAATTTAGACCGAGAAAAGCTAGGAATGTGAACATAAGCAGTACACCCAAAAACTTTGATTGGTAAATCAGAAAATAGGCGGATAGTGGGAAAAAAACTTTTAAAGTGATCCAAAGAGGTTTTGAAATCCAAAATTTTTGTAGGCATTCGATTAATAAGATATGCAGTCGATAGGACTGCTTCTCCCCACAAATAAAAAGGAACATGCATAGATAACATAACGACATGAGCAACATTGAGTAAATGTCTATTCTTTCTTTCAACAATACCATTTTGTTAGGGAGTGTCCCAACATATAGATTGATGAACAATCCTTTAACTTGTAAGAAATCAGTTAAATATTCATTAAAATATTCAGTGCCATTTTCAGAGTGCAAAATGTTAATTTTAGTTTGAAACTGAGTTTCAATCATGTTATAAAAGCGAATAAAAACATCTTTCACCTCTGACTTTTTTGTTAATAGATAAATCCAAGTTAAATGGGTGTGATCATCAATGAAAGTGACAAACCACCGTTTTCCAGTATGAGTCAAAACTTTAGACCGGCCCCAAACATCACTATGAATTAAGTAAAAAGGTGCGGAAGACTTATCAGGTTTGGGCAAATAAGTGGATCGATGTTTTTTTGCAAAGGTACAACTTTCGCAATGAAAAATAGAACAATCAATTCCTTTAAATAAATCAGGGAACAAATACTTTAAGTAGAAAAAGCTGGGATGTCCTAGTTTATGATGTCAAAGCATTATAGTTTCTTTAACAGAGGAAGAGCTAACACTACTCAAGCCTTGAACTTTTTTATGACTAGATGAAGATTCATCATAGTAGTAGAGACCATCGAGCATCCTAGCACGTCCAATCATCTCCTCCGAGTCTTGATCCTGAAAGATGCAATGGGAGTTAAAAAAGGTAACACGACAATTAGCATCCTTAGAGATTTTACTAATGGATAACAAATTACAGGTTAATTTAGGAACATGGAGGACAAAATGTAAATTAATGAATGAGGTCAATTTAATAGTTCCTCTTCCTGCAATAGAAGAGAAACTACCATCGACAATTCAAATTTTTTCATGACTGTACATAGTGGAGTATGATGTAAATATTTTGGAGGAACTAGTCATATGGTCAGAGGCTCCAGAATCTATAATCCACGGAGATGAATTGAGACAAGAGAGGGCTTGAGGATAATTACCTGTTTGTGCCAAGGAAACACTAGGATCACCGAATGATGATGTGGCCTTTAACAGTTTCAGGATTTGATCAACTTGCTCTTTGTTGAATGGCTTGGAATAAACAACATTAGCACTGGATGGATGTTGGGTGGTGCTCTTCTCACCTTGCTTAGTACTCTTCAAATTTGCAGGTTTTCCATGGATTTTCCAACACGTATCACGAGTATGTTGAGGTTTGTTACAATAATCACACCAGACACGAGGCTTTTCATGGGTCCTGTTTGATTGATCAGAAGCCTTGTGTGTAGTAGCTTCAACCACCAAAGCAGAACTTTCAACTGAATCATTGGGCTTCTTCCCAATCATAACATTCCAACGACTCTCTTCCCTGCACACTTCAGAGAAAACTTCATTAATAATTGGGAGGTTAGTTTTGCCAAGTATTCTGCCTCTAACCTCATCAAATTCAACATTGAGACTGGCCAAGAATTTGTAGATACGACCATCCTTAGCTATTTTCCTGTAGTGTTTTTGATCCTCTGTAGGCTTCCATTCATATTTATCAAAGAGATCAAGGACTTGCCAAATCCTTGTTAGGGAGTGGAAATATTGTGTAATTGAGTTACCTCCCTGTCGTATGTCACCTAATTTGAGATTTAGCTCAAATATTTGTGATTGATTTCCCAAATCTGAATACATCTAAGTTTCGCTCTCCCATAGTTCCTTTGCAGTAGAGTAACACATATAGTTACAACTGATGTCTTCTATCGTGGAATTAACTAGCCAAGTCATAACCATGGAGTTTTTAGCATCCCAGACAGCAAATGAAGGATTATCTTTGCGGATGGTATTGTATCTCTAGTAAGATACCCAATCTTTCCTTGTCCACGAATCTACATTCGAACACTTTGGGACCAATGAAGAAAGTCGTCTCCATTAAGTCGAATGATTGTAATTTGAACAGTAGGACTGTTGGGATGAATGCGGTTATATGAGACTTTGGTAATCGAAGACTTATTTTCTGACATTATTTTGAAAAAGAGAGAAACCAAACCCACAAAAAAAACCACCTGTAGCTGAAACAAGTGACATATAGCCACAAAAAAAACTAGGGCAAAAACTCGTGATACCAAGTGTGGCGCGACGGTCAGAGGTACAGATAGCGACGACGTTCTGCGCAGGAAGTAGCGGCGGTCGGCGTCGAAGGCAGCATCGGCAACGAAGGCAAATCAAGGTTGTCATATGCGAAATCGAAGACCTGCGTGCGACAGGTAGCATGAACTCGTGATGCCCAAGGATAGGCGACTTCATCTGTAGGTGGCGTTGGGTGAACAAGGGTGGTCAACGGCGGCAACGGCGACGGCGGCTAGGTTAGAGAATATTAGTGTTTCTAAAAATATAGGGTCCCTTGCTCTGATACCATGTGGTAAATGATAATTCTTTGTTATATTCATTATTATGAGAAGAAAGGGGTTCCTAAATAATAGAAACACCCATTTACAAATAAGGAAATAATTTTCCATAAATATAATATAGTAAATACAAATATACTGATTAACTAAAAAAGGAAAAATAACCAAAAATAACCAACAGTAAGTACCACCTTTAGAGTAATAAACTTTCTTCCAAGCAACAACAAACCCTTGTTGGCTAAATGGCTCTTGCGGTTGGGAGATGGTGAGTTGGGAGATAGTGGGAAAGCCAGTGAATTTTGGAGGGTTAGAGTTGGTGAATTTAAGGATTCGCAGCAAAGCCTTGTTGGCTAAATGGCTTTGGTAGTTCTCCCTTGATTCTAATACCCTTAGCATAGGATTATAGTGAGTAAATATGGTACTCATTCGTTCAAATGGTTTTGGTGAGTTGGGAGATAGTGGGAAAGCCAGTGAATTTTGGAGGGTTAGAGTTGGGGAATTTAAGGATTCGCAGCAAAGCCTTGTTGGCTAAATGGCTTTGGTAGTTCTCCCTTGATTCTAATACCCTTAGCATAGGATTACAGTGAGTAAATATGGTAGTCATTTGTTCAAATGATTTTTGGGTGGGGTCAAAGCCACTTAGAGAAATCCTTGAAAAGACATTTCTTTCATTTCTTTTGAGCTCTTTTTTTTTTTTCTTACCTAATCCAAAGCATCTTTGTGGATGATGAGAGGTATACTTAGTTTTGGGGGGATAAATGAGTGGGTGATAGTCCCCTCTGCTCTTTGTTTTCCCATTTATATCATTTGTCCTCTTCGAAAATTGTTTGATGGCTAAAGTTCTTGATTCCTCTGGGAGCTCTCCATCTTTTTCGCTTGGTTTTTGTCGTCCATTATCTAATTAGAAAACGATGGACGTCTTGGCTCTCTTATTTTTGATAGGGGAGCGTGTCCTTAGACTGGGGAGAAGGGATTTTCATTGTTGGAGTCCTAACCTCACCAGGGTTTTTCTTGTAGCTCGTTCTTTCCGTGTTTGTTGAATCCCTCTTTGGCCAAGGAGTTTATTTTTCGTGTCAGTGGAAGGTGAAAATTCCAAAGAAGGTTTAATTCTTTATTTGACATGTCATCCACAAAAGGGTTAACACTTTAGATCGACTTTTGAGAAAGATGCCTGCTTTGATTGGGCCATTTTGTTGCATTCTTTGTCGAGGGCAGAGGAAGATCTTGGTCATTTGCTTTGGAATTGCGAATTTGCTCGGACTGTTTGGAGTCTCTTTTTTTACGAGTTTGGCTTTTAGTTTGCTGGACACAAAGGTTAACAGGTAGATGATCGAGAAGTTCTTTCTCCATTTGTCTTTTGAGAGAAGGAGATGTTTTTGTGACGAGCAGGGTTTGTACTGTTTTGTGGGGTTTGCATGATGAGAGGAACAATAAAACCTTTAGAGGGGTTGAGAGGTTCCCTAGGGATGTTTGGTCCCTTGTCAGGTTCTATGTTTCTCTTTGGGGCATTGGCGATGAAGGCTTTTTACATGTTTGGAGCCCATTTCTTTAGTTGGGCTTCCTTGTGTGGGCTTGGTCTTTTGGATGCCCTTGTATTCTTTCATTTTTTTCTCAATAAAAGTTTGGTTCTCTATTAAAAAAAAAACTTTCTTCCAAGCCGTCAGTCTCTACTGAACTTGTTTAACCACAGTATCTCGATTGGAAGGTGTTATGGGGTTACAAATCAAGGGAAGATCAAGATTGGCGATAGGAAAGGAAACAACATGACAACTCACCCAACTTGCTCACCAGCTCATCTTAAGAGGTTTGCAATTTGTCCCAACCAGGGAACATAACTCTCTTAATTTTTAAACCAGACATCAACTCAAGAAAACAGAGGATTTTATTAATATTATTGAAAGAATCCTCCACCTTGATCAAAATGGAAAAGTGTCATCCTCGAATTGAAGGTAGGCAAGGTGCACATTGTTCCTACCACCTGAAATCCTTTTACTAAACCTCTCTTGATGGGCCTAGATAACAATCTGCTTAAAATATCAACCAAGGGTAATTGGTTTCCTTACTCATGTGGCAGTATGCCTAAATATGTTTTTGTAGAACAACTCTAAACATGTATGATAAAAGCTTTTCTTCCTAAAGCTCCATTACTCTACTGTTGTTGTGAAGCATGCTTTGCTTGTACAGGTTTGACAGATGAAACTGAAATTATGGTACTACACTACTCTTTCTAAAATGTTGGTAATTTTGTCTTCTCAATTGCAACATTTCTAATAGATTTGAACTCGGGTTACCGGATTCAGAGACCAATGTCTGCAACATTTCTATAGATTCACCATGTCATTTTAAATAGTGTCAGAAAAGACCTACACCATGTATCTTTTGCGCTGCATCCATTTGATTTCATGATTGCATGTTTTAATCATTCTTAGGGATGCTGAAGATCATATTGCTTGGCTTCTTGAACACGGTTTCCATGAAAAAGCTTTGGAAGCAGTTGAAGCAGGTCAAGGAAGAAGTGAACTCCTTGATGAGGTACCTTCCTTTAGCCCATTCATTTCTCCTTTCCTCTCATGCATACATATCATTAGTTTGTTTTCTTTAAAGAACTTCTGAGCTCTCTCCATCATATAAAGACTGCATCTGCATTTGAATTTTTGCGTACTTGGCTTAGTTCCAGTGGGATGCTTGCGTCCAGTTATTGTAACATATGGATTAGGCCCCAATATTCCCTATATCCCTTATCTTTAGTTTTGAGGCCTTTTATATGACTCCCCTTGCTAGGCTTAGGGATCCCCCCTCATTCCTAAGGCCTTTAGGTTGTCTATCTTTTTTCCTTTTTAAAAAGGAAACAAAACTTTCCATTGAAATAATGAAAAGAGACTAATGTTCAAAAGTACAGTAAACCAAAAGGAAAATAACAAAATGGCAAAAATACATAAAAAGACAGATTACGAAGGAAAGATGAACGCATTCCAATTAAAATATAAATCATGAATTGAATAATCAGCAACATGTTTGGAAAGAGAGCATTGGGAGGAAGCTTTAAGATGAGCTGACCCAAAACGATAAGACCATAGAAGTAGCTTGTTATGAAAAATCCTCTGATTCCTTTCAAACCAAATTTCAAATAAAAGTGCTTTCACCACATTAGACCATGAAACCTTTGATTTGATGACAAAGAAGGACCAACAAGCACTTGAAGGACATTCTCCTTAAAAGTGTTGAAGAACATTCTCCTTAGGTTGTCTATCTTCTTTGACAACTTTTATATATATCTCCATTTCTCATAATTAAAAAGAAAAAAGTTGCTCGATATGTGCTTCCATGGTGTTTCAATCTTTCTAGTAGCCTTTTTTTTTATAGGAAACAAAAACCATTTCATTG
This sequence comes from Trichosanthes truncata, assembly GCA_033996785.1. NCBI lineage: Eukaryota > Viridiplantae > Streptophyta > Magnoliopsida > Cucurbitales > Cucurbitaceae > Trichosanthes > Trichosanthes truncata. The sequence continues at coordinate 24,099,748 of JAWPNB010000004.1, read as the reverse complement.
ATGTATGAAATAGATACAAAAAGTCCTATCGAGCAATAATTACAAACAACTCCTCCACTGAGCAATGAGGGTTGTCAAACTATAATTACAAATTACAAAAGGGAGAAATTTTTTTACTCCAAGATATAGCAAGATAGATAGTAGAATCAATAAAGGAACCAATGTTTTGTTGCTTATCTGTGAGTTTCGGGCATTTCTTTCCAACCATAAGTTCCATAAGAAAGCACAGACACAGTTGTGCCATAAAATCTTCTTCTCCTTCTTGAACGAGTGGCCAAAATTGAGTAATGTATAAATATCACCTGGACGAGCAGTATACCAACAAAAACCTTATTGTATGTAGTTCCAAAAAGTGGTTGCAAAGGGGTAGTCACTAAAAAGATGGACCTGGGATTCGTTACTCCTCAAACAAAGGTGACAACAACTGGGAGAGATGGTAATCCAAGGGGATTTCCTCTGAAGCTTATCAAAGGTGTTAATACAAGCATGACTAAGCTCCCAAACAAAGAATTTGACTTTTTTGGGAGAGCAATCTGTCCATAATTGGGAGTAAAACTCAGAATTCATCAAATTGCCCGTAGATGCAATAATTCTAGTTAGTGAGCTTGTGGAAAACAATCCATCATTTTCTAGAGTCCAAACCCATCTGTCTTCATGTAGAGTGAAGTTAAAGGATGATAAAAGATTCGATAGTGAAGCCCATTCGTGAATTTCTGAATCCCTCAAAGTTTCTCCAACAGTATAATAGTTTTTGTGTTTCTTTGGAAATTTTATTTGTGATTCTTTGGAAGCTTTATTTGCCAATATCTTGGAAGTCTTTCCCTAGGGTTTCAATAGGAGGGTTTATCCCGAAAAAAGGGATTTGCGAGCTTGGGATCCTAATATGTTTGAGGGCTTCTCTTCTCATTCGTTTTTCTCCATCCTTTGTTCTTCTTCTTCCATTCAGGGGTCTCGGTGTTCTCCTCTCTGTGGAAGGTCTTAAGAAAGTGAAATTTTTCGTCAGGCAAGTCTTACATGGTAGGGTGAACACCCAGGATTGTATCAAACGACACTCTACCTTCATTTCGAGTATGCAGTGTTGTGTTCTTTGTAGACACTAGACTGCTTGAGGAGGATCTTGATCATCTTTTGTGGGGTTGGTAGTTTGCTTACTCCCTCTAGAATAAGTGCTTTAGTTTGTTTGGAGTTGTGGTGTGTAATAGGGACTGTTGGTCTTTGTTTGAGGAGATTATGATGAACTCGCCGTTTCATCCCCTCGATGCTCTCTCCTCTCTCGTCCCTTTCCCCTTAGTCTTAACCTCCTTCGCCTGGTTGTTTCCAATGCTTTCTCCTCCTAAGTCAAATTCTTGTTCTTCAGTTATACTTTGCTGTTTGTGATGCTTCTTGGTTTACGGTAAGTGAAATTGGCGCGGTATGAGGAAATCAAAAGTTGGTGCAATGGAAATCAAAAGTTGTGTTGCGGGCGATAAGTTCTTTTGCACATGGTATGAGGAAAATTCGTTTTTTTATTGAGGATGCAAGTTTTAGCTTTGTTATTTCTATGGTACCTCAACACCTACTTTGGTTTGAAGAAGCTTTTGTGATGTTGTTACAACATCTGGTTCACCTGCCTTTCATGTTGAAGAACAAGGACGAAGTTGGGACTCTTGGGTTAGCCAAGAGAAGAATCAATCAGATCAGAGTTGTGGACTGTATTGTTTGGCCTCGTAGTGGAGGTAGCTCGTTCATAAGGATTCCGACGTGTCACTCGAAGAAAGGTTGGACTGTTTTTTTTTGGATATGTTGAAAAACAGTTTAGCCTAAAGAAATCAAGATGAAGCAGCCTCCAAAAGAATTGCAGCCAAGGAGCCTGTTAGATCTTCTCTTCTTTTCGGTAATATTATGGAAGTTGATAAGGTTTGTTCTCCACTTGTTAAAAATTCGAATATTTCTTCCTTCTGAGTGACAAAAGATCATGACGTGCTTTAGGTTGAGTTTGATAAAATGAAAGTGGTCATCATTCGTGGAAGGAGATACAAGTCGTTTTGAGAAATTATTTTAAAGCCAAAGTCTTTGTTAACCCATTCATGGCTGACAAAACTCTGGTTAAATTCGAAGATTGCTAGCTGGACGAATATTTTGATGGAACTTGGCAATGTATTGGGAATCTTCAACTCAAGTTGGAAAATTGGTCAGATACTCTGTTCCGGAGTTAATTGAAGGTTTTGGAGGATGGATTTCGTTGCATAATTTGCCTTTAAATTACTGGAAAAGAGAGAATTTTAAAGCTTTGGGCGAGCATCTTGGTGGTCTGATTAATATCTCCTCCCCAACGTTGAACTTTCTGGATTGCTCGGTTGCTAGAATTGAAGTTAAAGAAAATTTGTGTGGTGTTTTACCAGTTTATATTGAATTCAAGGATAAGGATTGGGGAAGTTTCTTTATCAGAATTAGTTCCTCTTCATGTTCTCATCCAAGATTAAGAGTTCTTTAGTTTATGATGACTTTTTGAATTCTTTAGATCTTATTAGAGTTTCTCAAGCTATGAAAGATGAAGGTTTTGAAGTCCCTGAAGATGAAGGGTCGGTTGGCATTCTCTCTCCAGGTATAATGCAGATTTAAATTCGGTTTTGAGAAGTCCTTCGGTTGAAATTAATGATTTGGTTGTGAATCAGGTTTAGAATTTAAGTGGACAACAGTTAGAGAATTCTTCTTTAAATAATCGGGAAGTTGAAAAGATTTCTTTGCCAGCCTTAAATGATGTGGTTAATAAGGAATGTCTACATGAAAAGGATCCTTTGTGTCCGGCTTTGGAAGGGTCACTTGAATTTAATACAAGTGAGTTACCAATGGAGGATTTAATTTTGTTTGGGCCCACGCAAAATGAAATTATTCCTGCCTTTTCTCTGGTTTTGATGGATTCAAGCCCTATAGTTAATAAAAACACTGGTTGCCAAGCTCATTTATTCTCCCCTAATAGCCCTCAATCGGTCCTTGAAGTTAAAATAAATTTGTAGAAGCATATGCGTTTCATTACTCAAGGAAAAATTGTGATAATTCAGATTCGGTCACTAACAAGAATGCTGATATTGTTGAACAAGCAATTCCTTCTCGATTGGCTCCTTCAACTGCTCAACCAGCAAGTCCTACTTTCGATTTGGCTAGTCATCCGCAAGGTTCCTCAGTGGCAAACTGTATTGTGAGGGAGGTACCCTTCTTAAACTCTGAAAGATCTTTTTCAAATGGGATCATACCTATGGGGATTAGTAATGTTGATTTGTGCCCTGTTTTAGGGGAAAAGCCATTATCGGTTTTATCTGATTCAGATACTGAAGTCAGTGTCAGCAGCCTTGAAATTGATAATCTCGATAATATCTCTAATTTTCATGCTGTGGAAGTTCCTAATTCGGAAGGTTTGATTGAAGACTTGGGGAATCTGTTTCAGGAAGATCTTATTAAGGGAAAGTCTTCTTCTCCATTTTTTGAAGTAGTGGACAAGGAGCAATTAGCTGTACCTGAGGAGTTTGAGACTATCGTAGAAGGGTGTGGTTTTAAGATGCAGCCCATTTCTCCTTTTATGAATAAGGAGTCCTAGTTATAAGTTTTCATGGTTCTTCTCAAAATGGTGGGTTCACGGCTGATGGAAGTGGGTCAAGTTTAGGAAGTCCTTGGAAGAATATTGCTACAATTTGGAATAGAATGCAGCAGTTGGTAAAATTCAAGTTGGGCAACGGTCTTCAGTTGTTATTTTGGCATGATCTTTGGTTGGGTTCTCAACCTTTGAAAGTCTCTTTTCCTACATTGTTTAGAATCTCATCTAATCAGGATGGTATGGTTCAAGAATTTTGGGATGCTTCCACTGGTTCGTGGAGTCTAATATTCAGAAGGTTTTTAAAGGAAGAGGAAACTTTGCACTTTGAGGCCCTGCTGGAGTGTCTTTTAGCCATTCAAATTGATAAATGTTGCTGGTCCTTAGAAAAGTCCGGCTGTTTCTCGGTTAAATCACTTTCAAGACATCTGAATTTGGCTGTTCCTTTGGACAAAGTCTTATGCTCTGCTTTGTGGAAGTCTAAGCCTAAAAGAATCAGTATTTTAGTTTGGATTATGATTAATGGCAGTCTGAACTCAGCGGATGTGTTGCAAAGGAAGGTGGCTGCTCATTACCTTATGCCTTTGGTTTGTGCCTTATGTCTTGCGGATAGTGAGTCTTTGAACCACTTATTTTTTGGTTGCGGTTTTGCTCAAGCTTGTTGGTTCAAGATCTTTTCTTATTTCCAAATCCAGTGGGTGTTCTCTAACTCTTTCAAAGAAAATGTGATTTCTATCCTTGTTGGGCCTTCTTTGGGTGTTAAGTCGACAATTTTATGGGCTAATGTGGTTAAAGCTGTTTTTATCTGAATTATGGTTTGAGAGAAACTTGAGAATTTTTTAAGACAAGCAACTTTATTGGTCGGCAAGAGTGGGTTCGGCTAGAATGTTGGCCTCGGCTTGGTGTTCACTCTCAAAGGCTTTTGGTGGCTTCTCTTCACAAGACATTTTTCTTAATTGGAATGCCTTTATTTTTCCTTTTTGATTATGTCCTTGTTTTGCTCTTTGGTATTTTTGTATTATTTTGTTCCCTTTTCTGTTTTTGTACTTTGCTAATGTATTTTTTCTTTCTGTCACTCCCTTTTCCTTAAGAGCAATAGCCTCTTTTCATTCCATCAATGAAAAATGTTGTTTCTTGTCCAGAAAAAAAAAAAAACTCGCTGTTTCAAGATAACGAGAGGGTCTTGTGGCAGACTTCTTGTTTTGCTATCTCAAGGGAGTGTGGATTGAGAGAAACAATAGAATTTTTAGAGGGGTGGAGGTCTTTAGAAGAGGTTTGGGAGAGGTAGATTTAATGCTTCTTTATGAGTGTCCGTTGGATTTTTTGTAATTATTAGCTTAGTATTATTCTTTTGGATTGAACCCATTCTTGTAGGTAGTTGAGGGTTTTTTGGGCTTGTTTTTTTTTGTATACCCTTGCATATCCTTTTATTTTTCTCGATGAAAGCTCAGTTTCTTTCAAAAAAAAAAAAAAATAAAAATCTCATCAATGAAATTTCTTTCATATATAAAAAAGAAGTCATAAATATTCAGGTTGAATTGCTTGATTGCTCTTGGGATTCATAATCCCTTTAGTTTTCTTGAAGGTATGCAGCAATTAAGGTTTCAAGACACTTTTGTATTATACAAAGCTAATTGAGTATAATACTATTTTATCAATGAAAAATTTCTGCTTCCTTTAAAAGAAAAAAGAAAAGAAACGAAAAAAAAGTATAATACTGTTTTGTTCATTTCACATTTAGTTTAATGCTTCTTTATGAGCATCGGTTGGATTTTTTGTAATTATTAGCTTAGTATTATTCTTTTGGATTGGAGCCCATTCTTGTAGGTAGTTGATGGTTTTTTTGGCTTGTTTTTTGTATGCCCTTGTATATCCTTTTATTTTTCTCGATGAAAGCTCGGTTTCTTAACAAAAAAAAAAAAAAAAAAATCTCATCAATGAAATTTCTTTCATATATAAAAAATAAGTCATAAATATTCAGGTTGAATTGCTTGATTGCTCTTGGGATTCATAATCCCTTTAGTTTTCTTGAAGGTATGGAGCAATTAAGGTTTCAAGTCACTTTTGTATGAAGCTAATCGAGTATAATACTATTTTATCAATGAAAAATTTCTGCTTCCTTTAAAAGAAAAAGAAAGAAAAAAGATAGAAAAGAAAAGAAAAAAAAGTATAATACTTTTTTTTTCATTTCACGTTTAGGTGGGATCTAGATATCTTGATCACTTGATTGTGGAGAGAAAATATGCTGAAGCTGCCTCTTTGTGTCCCAAATTGTTGCGAGGCTCTGCTTCTGCCTGGGAGAGGTAATTAGTTGATTGCCTTGTCTACCATTCTTCATGCACTAGCATAACTACAGAAACCGGTTTTTTACAGATGGGTTTTCCACTTTGCTCATTGGCGTCAACTTCCTGTACTGGTTCCATATATACCAACAGAAAACCCTAGATTGCGTGATACTGCCTATGAGGTTAGTCTGGAAGAAAATTTTCTCTAATATTTTTCTCTTTTAAGAGATATTTATTTATTACCAACTTGAAAACTTGACATTTTTTCTCTTGTATATTGCAGGTGGCTCTCGTTGCTCTTGCTTCAAATTCATTGTTTCATAAGGATCTATTAACGACTGTTAAGTCTTGGCCACCAGTGATTTATTCTGCCTTGCCTGTTATCTCAGCCATAGAACCTCAGTTCAATACTTCTTCAATGACTGATGCTCTTAAAGAAGTAAATATTTATTTTTCTGTTATTTCTTATTCACTTAAAGTGTGTGTTGCAGTAAGCTCATTTCTTTCCTGCATCAGGCATTAGCTGAGCTGTACGTCATAGATGGGCAGTATGAGAAAGCTTTTTTGCTTTATGCTGATGTAAGTACAGATTTGTGCTCTCTCACCATCATTAATTAACTGGATCTAGATCTACTACTTTTTCCCTTTTCAATATATATTTAATTATTCTGCCCTTATTTTCAGCTTCTGAAGCCAGATATATTTGACTTTATTGAGAAATACAATCTACATGAGGCCATTCGTGAGAAGGTATGGGAATTCAAGATTAGGTGACCCTATAGTTCCCTTGTATCTTTCTTCAAACAGTAAAATTAAGTTTGTGTGATAACAATGTTATAAAATGCCAGTTTGGCGGTAACACATCTTGAAAGTTAGGATCTTCTAACCATCATAAGTTGCCTAGTGGTCATTGGGGCCAATGAAAAAAGTAAAGAATTTAGAGGGAATAGATTCAAACCATTGTGGCCATTTGCCTAGGATATAATATCCTACGAGTTTTCTTGACAATCAAATGTGGTATGGTTAGGCGGTTGTCTATGAGATTAGTTGAGATGTGCACAAGCTGGCCTAGACACTCACAAATGTAAAAGGAAAAAGAAAAGAAGAATCTTCTGTTGAGGATCCCACATTGGAAAAATGTAGAGAGACCTCACAATTTATAAGATACATGGGCTACTTCTCTCATTGCCAATTGGTTTTGAGATGGAACCCCATGTAATCTAATATGGTATCAGAGCCCATTAAACCCAAACGGGTATTCGGTCCAAAAATTAAAATTGGGATCCGATCCAAGAATGGTGAACCCAAAGTGACACCATCTTGAGGGGGCATGTTGAGGATCCCACATTGGAAAAATGTAGAGAGACCTCACAATTTATAAGATACATGGGCTACTTCTCTCATTGCCAATTGGTTTTGAGATGGAACCCCATGTAATCTAATATCTTCTAACTAAAAGAAGCTGGAATTGTTCTTTGAACATTTCTTGATAATGTTGTTGCATTTCTTTATCACTTTTATTCTCTCACTTAGACTCATCAATTTTTACATTAGATGCAAGTGATGGAACTCTAAGGGCTGATATTTTATTGTTTTTGAATTTCTTTTGTTTAAAAATTATTTGTAGGCAGGATTCAAAATTATTTTCCTTTTTCACTTGAAAATTTTGTTAGAGTTATTTTTTATTTTTTCTTATTATTATTTCTTAAATTTATCTTTATGTTTTAAATTTATATTCATTGTTTGTATAATCCTTTGGATGGACGGTGGTTCTACCAAACAACATCGAAGAATGGCTCTCTTTGATTTTTATGGATCACCCTTTTAATCATTTAAAGATCATTTGGTTTCACTTCAATAGAGCCTTTATTTGGTCGCTTTGTAATGGGAGAAACCACAATCTTTCAAGACAAGGAAAGGATTACTGAAACTCTTTATGCATCTGTCTTTTTTTGTTTATAACTTGGTGTAAAAATGCCTCCTTTCAACATTTTTAACGTGAGCTCTCTTTTATCCAATTGTAGGATTTTTAACTTTGGATGTGGATTTCATTTCCGTTTTTTGTAATTCATACTATCAATGAATTTGTTTCTTATCCAAAAATTTGAAAACAATTTTACATCAAGAGTTTGGCTTCAGAGTCTTGTAATTCGATTTGTGCTTTAGTTTTTGTGTCCTTTGTAATTGTAATTTGTTGGTACTCTTATGTAAAATGAAAAATTCTGTTTTTAGAGAAAACAATTTTGCAGTTCCTGTCACATGGGCAAACTATTCTGTTTATTTTCATGTTTAAATGTATGATGGCCTTTCTTCTTTTACCCATCTTTTTGTAGGTTGTTCAACTCATGATGCTAGATTGCAAGCGTGCAGTTCCCTTGTTTATCCAAAACAAGGAATTAATTCCTCCAAATGAAGTTGTTTCACAGCTTTTCAAAGCCGGTGATAAGTGTGATTTCAGATATTTCATGCACCTATATCTGCACTCCTTATTTGAAGTAAATCCACATGCTGGAAAGGATTTCCATGATATTCAGGTACAAACTACTGAAAATTAAGTTATCCTTCAGTGACTTGGTTCTCGTGTTTTTCACGCATGCAGATGATAAATTTCTTCACCTTAATGTGAGATGTGACAAATTTGCACGGTTGGAATAAAGCAAGCGATACAAATAAAATTACATCTCGCAATAATTTGAAAAGGAACATACCATAAAATGTCAGACATTAAACATGAATATTTAAGTAGTAAAAGTTCATATCAATAGCTCCATAGTCCTCAGTTGCCATTAAGACATTAATACTGCGATCCCATAGAAAGACATCACGATTCCCTGTGGAAAAAAAAATTATTTGTTGAGACGGAAATAAAGATATCAAATCCCTACCAAGATAACTGGAAGTTCCAACCAATAAAAACCCTAATGAACCTAAAAAAAGGAGAAAAATGAAACATCCACAACCAGTTTCAGGAAAAGAGAATAAATAAACCGGTCAATATAGAAAAAATAAGCATTTACTTTATTGTCATCATCATTATTCTTTTGACAAGGAATACTTTTCATTGATTCAAGAAAAGATTACACTGCTGACTAAGGGAGACATACAAAGAAAACATCCCCACCACTCTTAACAACCAACCCAATCTTAACAAAAAAGCCCCCAGTTAGTCTTGACTATATTATTAGAGTAACGAAAATTGATTTGTCAAAAAACACCATAAAGAAGCATAACTATTAGCAAAATCCTTCAATTGGCCTCAGACTTTTTCTTTAAAGGTTCTTTGGTCTCTTTCGAACCATATTCTTTGGAGAATAACTTTGACTGCATTTCATCAACTTCACTGCACAAGTTGAACTATATTCTCCTATGAACTATACTAAAAGTCTAGAAAAGCTGCTTCCAAATCTTACCACTATAGGCATGATGGAAGAATAAATGAGATTGATCTTCATCTGACAACAAAACAAGTCTAGAATTATTCAACACCATTATAGGGTATTTTAATCGGAATTTGGTCACGGGGTGTGTGTGTGTGTTTTGGATAAGAAACAGAGGTTAATTAGCAAAAGCCAAGCTATACAAAAACTGGAGATGCAATATCCCCACAAAATGTGTTTTGGATAAGAAACAGAGGTTAATTAGCAAAAGCCAAGCTATACAAAAACTGGAGATGCGATATCCCCACAAAATTTACATAACAATTCTAGCCACTCTGTTAAGTTTACCTAGAGTGGCCAACCAAATGAAACTTTTCTGGTCTTCCAGCTAGCCTTTAACCAACATTTTTTTTAATTCTAATATGATGAAAGTGTTGATTCTAATATGATGAAAATTTTCTCTCACCAAGAATTTCACTGAAAACTTGCCTGAAGAATTCAATTAGATTCTTCTATTGTTATTAGATCCAATAAGCATTAATTAAAATAAAATAGAAGAAACAAACTTATGGCTACTCTCTGCTTTGGAGGAAAAAAAAATCAATATCAACAAAAAATGAGAGTGGGTGGGGGATAAAAAGAAAAAAGATTAGTGGATAACAGTGGAATAGATTTCCTTTGATTGAACTTTGAAGGGGAAATTGGAAAGAAAGAATTGGAGAGATGATAGAGAGAATAGAGAGTTGCAATTGGATTTGAGAGAAACCGAGAAAAAAAAAATGAATAACCTTGTTTGAATAGAGGACTTGTCCAATCCCAGCTTTTGTGGTATCTCCACTCGTTGATGTTGTTATGTAATGGTGGGCCGGTGGCTAGCTTTATGTGGTGTCCTTGCAACGGTACTCTCTTCACCATTCTTTCACAATGTTGAGAAGCGAAAGAAAATGTGCAATGACAAGCACCATATTTAAGGCACATGACACACCTTTGCACAAGGCAAGAAGATGGGTGCACTCCTCACCTCGCCTTGAGCTGTAGGCTTGCATCGAGATGCACCTCAATAACATTGCTAGGTTTCTTTTCAATTTATACTTCATCTGCATAAATACTAAGTCCAGTTTCTAAATGAAGTTCATTGGTGGTTTTATCAAGAATGATTAAGCTTGATCTGGAGTAAGATAGTGAAGAGAGATGTATGACTCATTTTGTTCATAACCAAAATAAGTGGTTTCTTTGTAGTTAGAGCTTTCTTGTTCCTATTTAATAAATTGCTTCCCCTTTACCCTCCAAAACTTTTGTAGGTGGAGCTCTATGCTGACTATGATATAAAGATGCTGCTTCCTTTTCTTCGTAGTAGTCAACATTATACACTTGAGAAGGTTAGAATTATCTGTTGCTGTTTATAGTGGTTATTCTTTGTGTGTTTATGACTTTGTGAACATAATCTCAGGCACATGAAATTTGCATTAAAAAAAATCTCTTGAGGGAGCAAGTCTTTATTCTTGGGAGAATGGGAAATGCAAAACAAGCTCTTGCTGTCATCATTGATAAATTAGGAGATATTGAAGAGGTACCTGCATTATTTTCTGACTGAAGGCAGTCCCTGCTTTCAGATAGAAACTCCACATTTCCATTTGTGATCTCTTCACTTTTGAGATCTGGTTATGAACTGATCATAAAACTTTGTTTAATCATGGACAGGCAGTGGAGTTTGTTAGCATGCAGCATGATGATGAACTTTGGGAAGAATTAATAAAGCTATGTCTTCACAAGGCTGAAATGGTATCAATGAATGTTCTTCGCTTGCAGACTAACTTGCTACGTACCGATTTATTTTAAATGATTTGTCCTCCATTATTGACAGGTTGGCATGTTATTGGAGCACACAGTTGGCAATCTAGATCCTCTTTATATTGTCAACATGGTTCCCAACGGTTTAGAGATACCTCGGTTTGTGTCAATTTCTGCTTTCATTAGTTTTCAACTTCTGTTTTGTTTATATCTGTTGTTTTTCTATTGCAAGTGGCATATATCCCTGTAAAATATACTGTGCTTCCCTTTCACTTGTATAATTTTTATTTTTTTTTAATTTGTAGTGTTTGTCCAGCCTAGAATTACATTGTCGTGGCTTAGAATTAGTCAAGGTACTTCTAGAAGTTAGGAGTATTTATTTATTTATTTATTTTTTAAATTCTGGTCTCACTGTGCTTCTTCGACCTCTTTGATAGGATTCTGTAGTTGCAACACCTTTCTTATATTCTTAATTTTGGAAGCTCTTTGTATTTCTTAGTTTGGTCTTGGTCATGTCTTTTTTAGCACAAAATCCTCTGTTATATTCAACTACTCTAGACATTTCTGTCCTTGGACTTATCGCTTCTTTAAAGAATTTCTTACAGATTCTTCTTTGTGATGAAAAGTTGTGATAGATAGCACTTATAGATATTGCATTTTAATATCTGTTCTTACTTGCAAAAAGTAATAAAGAAAACCACTTGAGACTCAGGTCTCAGCATTTTTATTGAATCAGCTAGAAATTCTATTTTCTAAAAAAGAAAAAAAAGAGAAAAAAAAGCTTGTGATGCGTCTATTTTCTTAAAATTCATTACCATAATATTTTTACATGTGGACTAAGTATGGTCTAAAATCTCCCTTATTTCTATTATATTTCAGGCTTAGGGATCGGCTAGTTAAAATCATTACTGATTACAGGACGGAAACCAGTCTTAGACATGGATGCAATGATATTTTGAAGGTATTTTCATGCTAGACAAATTTTGTTGCTTCACTAGAACTGAACCTTATGCTGGCAGATAGTAATGTGTGATTTTTGACAGGCCGACACTCTGAATCTATTGGTTAAGTGCTACAAAGAGGCCAGACATGGAATTTACTTGAGCAATGAAGAAGATGAAATACGCGGGAAAAGGAACGAAAATAAGGTTTCTCAGTCAATTCAGAAATCTGTGAGTGCCAGAATGATGGAGGTCAAGTCAAAAACTCGGGGAGGAGCTCGATGCTGCATATGTTTTAATCCCTTTTCTATACAAAACATATCAGTTATTGTGTTCTTTTGCTGTCATGCGTACCACGAGACTTGTCTCATAGAATCTACCTCCAACCTTGATGCTAAGAATGGGACTGGAGAGACTCGACATGATTCGACATCAGACTTCGATTATGATAACGGAGAAATAGAGGATGAGGATGAGGATGATAGAGATGTGGGCGGTCCTAGAATGCGTTGTATCTTATGTACTACTGCTGCTTCCAAGAGTTGAAAGCACTTTGTTTGCATATTTGCGGTCATGGTTTTCATTAATTTTCCTCTTTGGTCTTCTTCTAATGCGTTTATACGCATGCAGGTATGTACAGGCTAATCTCTTGCTTGTATTGTTATTTATATTTTCTTTATCGAAGTTTGTATAATTAAAGGTCGGAAGATCTTGTTTTGATGGTTGTAGTGATTTTTATTTAATACAAAGCTTCAAGTTATGCTCGGGTTCGGAGTTGAGATGTATGAATATAAGTTGAGTTGGGTTGAGGGTGATTGACATTTGTATTTTTTACTTTTTTTTTTTTCCAACAATTCTTATGAGACTTGTAACTTTTTGTAATCTCAATAATACATAAATCATATTTGTGACAATATGACATTAAACATTTTATCTTGTTCATAAATAAGCTCTTTTTATTTATTTATTATTATTTTTTTTGTAGTACATTGTTAATAAATAAGCTATTAGGTTGGGAATAACATGCTAATATGAGTACAGCTCAACTGGCATCAAGCATGTGATCTCGACCAAGAGGTAAGAAGTTCGAATTCCCCACTCCACACTTTGGTGAACTAAAAAAAAAGAGTTAGGAATGACATTTATAATCAATTGATGCTCTATAGGTTTAGTAATTTGACATGCATTGGTTATCCTGTATAGTAGCCATTCTTAAATCTTATATAATAATGTTTGAAAACGTGTTCTTCAGTAAAATTCAATATTTAATAAAATAATCTAATTTTTTTTCCTCCATATTTTTATGTTTATGAAAATGTTTATTACTGTAACTCTGGTAGAAAATTAGAACGTATAAGTTAGTAATTATAATTAATCAATATGTAGGTTAACATTAATAATGGTTATATGCATTGTTAAATAATCATCAATTTGGGTAAACTAATAATTATTGTGTGAAATAAAACATACTGATTATCATTACTTAAATTAACCAATATTTTATAATGTTTTTAAAAGAAAACTTTATATTTGTAAATAATTTAAAATATAAAGCTGTCGATGTATTTTTTTGAGTACAACAAATGTGGGTTACGAAGATTTGAACCTTCAATCAAGAAAAAGAATACATGTCAATTAACGTTGAGCTGACTTTGACATGATAATATTTCAATTGAATTCCCAATAGAATTCTAAGAAGAGGAAAAAAGTTCTTTGCGAAGCATCGTTATAAGGTTGAGTTTGGATTATAATTTTAATTAAATTGAAGAGTAGGCCTTATATTCTTGGCTGTAAGGCTAATAGTTCTAGCAATTCCTTCATATTGTTTTTCATTATTAACAGAAAGGCAACAAATATAAAATATGAGCTTGTTTTATACCATTACCATGGGACTTGGAATCAAGACAATTTAGAAAGATCTTAGGTCTACAAACAAGTGAGTTGTTTGTTTCTTTATTTTCAAACACTTTATTTTAAATTGCCATTGTTGTTCTTTTTCAAAACTTTCAAACTATTTGGAATCTTTTGGAAAACTTGAGTTGTGAATCATACATCCCCTTCCTAGCTAACTTGCATACAAATGAGAGAGTGAATTCCATATTAATAAACTCGACATTTAAGCAAGTCAAGCACACAATAACATCTTATGATTATTCTCAACGTTGTAAAGTGCATACATTATTGTGTCAAATATTGGCCACGCACCGTAATTTAAACGCTCACCCAAAACTAAATGAATAGCTTCTTTCTTATCCATTATTGATAATTAATTGATACTAGATCAATGAAATTGTAAAGAATAAATTTGCTTGTTGATGAAAAAGACAAATATATAGGCATATCACGAATCATTTAAAGTGTGTGTATACTTGTTCACCACCATTGAAATAATAGAGGATCCTTTACAATAATTATATTAATAGGGATCCGCAATCCAGCATTTACAAGGACCACATAATATGAGCATACCAAAATGTAAAATGTCATCAAACACATAAATTAATATATGTTTAAAATAATTATTTAAAGACATACCGAACCGCTCCTGGAATGTGAATATTCATAAAATAATCATCCCAATTGATGCTTTTTGGGTCGAAGTAAAATAAATCTGTCTCAATTGCATTGTCTTTGGCAGCTCTTCGCAACTTTTCTGTGTTAATGTCATCAAAGCTATACATATATAAAGCAAAAGTTAGATTATATTTTAAATATTTATTCAAACTATAGTTTTATTTTATTTGTTACTTTTGAAATATTTAGAGTCAATCCAGTATGAATCTATGTTGGTTAGATAACGTTTGTTTTTGTTTTTGTTTTTTTTTTTTTAAAATAAACTTATTTACTACAAAAGTCAAATTGTTTCAACTTCTTCGAGACGTTTTTAAGGTGATATCTGAATTTTCAAAATGGTAAGATATTTTCTTTTTAATTTATTCAATATTTCAAAATGGGTTTTTAAAAGGTAGAAAAATTATTGGTCAAATAGTTTAGGTAAATACCTTTTTATTCTCTAAGGTTTCACAACTCCATCTCCATCCTCAAAAGTATAATGGAAAAAAACCAAATTGATTCTTAACTTTTCTTTTTAGTTGATTTAGAGAGAAAAAAAAAGAGTAATGGAGAGAGTACATACACTCCTTTGAAGAACAAGTAAGGCCGGTAGAGTTCCACTAATCGCATAACATGTTTGATTTTACGATCGAGATTGATAAATATTCCGTCGAAATAATGGCAAAGTGCAATATTTACCACTTCCAGTCCCTGTTAAATCAACGAATAAAATAAATAAATAAATGAAAAGACAAAGTTTTAATTTCCTTTTATAAATTCAGCAATCAATAATTATTCAATCATACCAAATAAATTGTTAAACCATGTTTGTTTTCTTAAAGAAAACCCATGTTTTGATTATTATTGAATTTTATTCAATAAAAATATTAAATTTGGAATAAATATAATATTTTTTAGTTCGACAAATATGTGGGATGAAGATTTGAACTTATGACCAGTTGAGGATATAATACTTTAATTAGTTGACTTCTATTTTGCTCTATTATGAGTTTCAATTCTATTTATCTAAAAATAAACTATATCTACAATTTTTGCTAAAATCTTAATGCAATTAGAGATTAGAAGTAGAGTTAAAACTTTTATAATTTAACTAAAATTAACTACAAAAAGCTAGGTTTTATCCTAATATTTTAAAAGTTTTGGTTCTACTCCAATCATTTAATTCTCCTTCGATATTTTCACACAAATTGCTAGCGAAAGATTTTTCTGTTTTGAGCAAAATACAGTTTTGATCTCTGAGCTTTAGGGTTAATGTCTATTTGGTCCATCAGGTTTCAAAAGGTGTACTTTTAGTATTTGAAGTTAGGAAATTGGTTTTAAATAGTCCTTGAGATCAAATTGATTGTTAGTTGAGTGATAACTCTACAAGTTATTTAGGTCCTAAAATTAGACCAAAAGTGCTCTGAGAGACCATAAACGAATAGACAAATAGCATCTTTTCACTCCATTTTGCAAAGTCTCCCATAACATAGATATGCGCTAGAAGAACAAAAAGTTACTAAGTAATGCTCCATTGCATTGAGAAAAAGAACTTAAGGGATTTCTTATGCAAGATGCACGGTGAAGAACTTAAGGGATTTCTTATGCTGGAAACCATGCAATGAAGAACCGGAGTCTGCGTGCTAAAAAGAATCCCGAATTGCACTAGAAGTTAACGCAACACAAGGTAGTTGAAGATCCCAATGCAGGAGGCACTGTTGGTACGAAAAGAATGTCAGTTGATTGTGCGGTGCCAAGACAACCTACCTTGCAGACGGAGTGGTGCGTCTTCAGTGAGCTGGACGCGTTCAAATTTCTAGCGACTCCTAAACCCTTTAAATATAAGGTTGAAGCTCAAATTTTATGACTCTTGGGACTTGAAGCTTTCACATAAAATAGACTCTCCTCCATTGAAGCACCCAACTACCAGGGCATCATTGCTTGTTGGAGAAGACAATGTCATCGACCGGTTGCTTTCCTCTCCGTCGATGCAATATTGTCTTGTTTATTGCTTTCCTTCGTTTTTTTTTGTTTTTGTTTTTGTTTTTGTTTTATCTTTTCTATCTTAGGAGTAGAGTTTACTTGTACATTTTTTACATTACAGCCAAGTTACTATTCATTTTCTTCTTGCCTTAATTTGTCATGTATTAATTTTTAGCAATAAAGCTTTCCCGTTTTACCCTCTATTCTTTGCGTCTTTATCTTTATTCTTCTCGTTATCCATAGCTAAGTTAGGAAGGGAGTGGCTTAAAGAGGAACCTTGTATGCAACTTTCTCATCATTCATGGAATATCTGCTTTAGCTTCCAATGTTTTCTTGGCTGTTAATATTCTTTCGTTACCTCCTTCTGTTTGGACAACCGAGGTGAGGTAGTAGCACATTCGAGTATCGAGAGGGTAAGAATGTGTGGAACGTCCAAGAAAAGCAATAATGTCTTAGCACTGGGGGGATTTTAGAGATAAAACAACACTTGCAAGCTAAAATGGGTCGGGAGAGAAACGACTATTTTGAGCATAGACATATGACTAAATAGTGAGCTTAACATCCTTCTTGAGAGAGTTAGGTTAAGTGGGAGTCCATGCTTTGTTGAGAGAAAAGGAAAACAAACTGTGAGAGGTAAGGAACAATGCATACCAGGGGAATCTGTAGCGATACCCTTGTTTATCTATTACTATTTTCATTCGAAATTCACTGTTCATCGCATCATTCTTAACATGCGTTTAGTGCTCTGTTATCTTTAATTTCAGTGCATCATTATTTATTTCTTTATTTTTCTTGATTACCACCTCTACCAATATCTGTTAAGAAATCGCTATAGTATATCCAAGTCACTGAGGATTCGACCTTGGAATATTCTCCAAGTATTACTTGCTTGCGTTGAGTGTGCATTTGCGCTCAACATAGGGCTGACCGATTGCTTCGTAATGGCATGTGTTTATCACACCTTTCAATCTTATATTCAACGCATGTTGTTAAGTAGCTTTAATCGCATACGTTATTGAGCATCTCCAATTGCTTTCACATTTAGACTAGATATACGCCCTTCTACTACCAAGAAATAGAACCAAGCAAGTTTTTGGCGCCATTGTTGGGAACTTGGCATTGAATGCTATAGTAATTTTTATTAGCTTGTGTTTGCATAAACCTTTTCACTTTTTGGTGATCCACTTGTGCTGTAAGCTCACTGAGTGTCCCTAAGTGTATGAGCGATAGAGAAGATCCTGAGTTCATCCTTGACCCAGAGATTGAGAGAACCTTCCGTTAAAGAAAGAGAACGAACTATCGAGCAAGAGAGGAAAACATGGCAGATCCATAGAACGAAGCTCGAATCCCTTGGCAGAATAACTAGAATGATTAGAGACCTCAACCTTATCCTATTGCAGTTAACAACTCTATACATATGCAGCTGGACAATTGAGAATATGCGTGGTTTTAGAATGATGACTGCAATCAAGCCCTTTGAGAATATGCAGCTCCCATGCTCATAGATGTGAGCCCAAGAATAGTGGCTTTAGCCATCAATTCATCGAGTTTTGAGCTAAAACCTATGACGTTCCAAATGATCACCACAGCTGGACAATTCAGAAGAGATCCAGGAAGATCCACATTCCCATCTAAAAAGTTTCCTGGAAACCTATGGAAAGTTCATAATACTTGGGGTAGACGCATATGCATTACAGTTGATCTTATTTCCATATTCAGTTAGAGATGCGGTGAAGGATTGATTGAACTCATTTCTTGCGGGTTCAATACACACATGGGATGAGTTGGCAGAGCAGTTTTTGCTTAAGAATTTCCCACCAAACATTAACGCACGCTTCATAAGGGAGATTGTGACATTTGAGCAAGAAGAAAACGAGTCACTCAACGATGCTTGGATGCGATTCAAGAAGTTGCTCAAAAAGTGTTTGCACAACGGTCTCCCATGCTGCATTCAACTTGAAACTTTCTATGGAAGCTTGAATAGAGCTTTCCAAAATGTGGTTGATGCATC
The DNA here is from genome assembly GCA_033996785.1 of Trichosanthes truncata. Taxonomy (NCBI): domain Eukaryota; kingdom Viridiplantae; phylum Streptophyta; class Magnoliopsida; order Cucurbitales; family Cucurbitaceae; genus Trichosanthes; species Trichosanthes truncata. Next base: position 24,081,239 of record JAWPNB010000004.1, on the reverse strand, counting down.
AACAAATAGGGCATTGATGTCTAAAACGTTCAACGAGGCTTACGAAATCTTGGACATAATCACCTAGAACAACTGTGAATGGTCAGATGATGGCTTTGGATCCCGAATAATCATCAAGAGTAAAAACGAAACTATAGACTCACACGCGTTGACTGCCTTGATAGCACAGGTCACATCCATAGAAAATGCTTTAAAGAACCTGACAGTAGGTGATAACTCTTAAATTGAGAGTTATATGCTAGCATTTTCGGACTAAATTGTCATATTTTATTTCATTATATCTTGGAAATTCCCTAACTTTGAGTCATTTTGCTCTATGATTAATTTTGATATAGTAACATTATTATTAGAGAAAAATTATCTTAATTAAGGTGCTTTATGTGATTAATTCAGGTTTGATTAAGGAGGACTCCATAAGCCAAGAGCAGCAGTTTTACAACTGTTTGCTGGAGCAAACTTTGCAATTCAGGCAAATACGAATTTCGCACGTGAGAATTGCTGCTCATTAAATGAGCTGGAAAATGTCAGTCCAATCAGCGTGTTTCAGCCAACAGAAGCTCGCCACTTCACAGGACCTGTCTAATCAGCCCTTATTTGCATAAAGAAGGGAATATAAGTTGTTGGGGGTGCCGTTTTAGGGAGAAGAGGTTGGAGATCCCGAAATAACAGAGAGAGAGAAGGAGAAGCAGAGAGCTCCGATTTTGGGAGGCTATGGACGGAAGATTTCCATAAAAGGAAGGTTTCTCCAGGGGATCAACGTCGATGCTGAGTCAAACGTTTTGGGGCAGCTTTCTGATTTCTTCTGCTACATTTTCTGTTTTCATTTAGTTTATTTTCTGCATCATTTCCATTATGTTTACATTTCGACTTTTCTGCTGTTGTTTTTACATTATGAACTAATCACCATAAGGTGAGGATTAGAGGATGATTGCTTTTGATTAATGTTATAGCTGAGTATATTTTCTTTCATTCGATTTGGTTTTTAAGAGGGCTTATTCATTAGTTCATGTCCGTTTGGCCAGCCGATGTGAGCAGTGTCCCTTTGATTTCTGGGATAAGTGAGTAGGTTAGAGATAATCACTCACCTAACGGACACAAAATACAATGAGTTCAATGTGCTGAAGTAATGGAAATGAAACAATATACTTAGGTGATTCGGGAGAATACCGTGAAATCTGTAGTGGGTCGAATGGAATGAATATGTACTCAATTCGTAACTTAATTAAAGCATGATTTACCTCTAATCCGAGCCTTTGTTTTAGTTGAAAGCACGTAACCCAGTTTTCATTTGTTCTTTTACGATTCCTCTGTTTTCCCTACTTTAGCATTAATTTTGTTCCAGCAATAGTGACTTATTTTATTTCATTTCCTTGACGAATTTGAATGGTTACAATTTGAGTTACTAGGAATTGATTCAGTAAATAGAAGGATTAATAGTCTTTGTGGATTCGATAATTTACTTATCGCTTGCTACAAAAGTATGTGTACACTTGCGCATAGACAACATAACATTGCATAATTATTCACATCACTCTAGCAAGTCATCAGTAGGCACCAATAAACCAAATTCAACACAAGGTGTAAATTAAGTGAGCACCCCCACCGCATGCATAGGCTGTGGAGAAAGCCATACTTTCAATTGTTGTCCCTTAAACCCAACATCAAATTTCTACATTGATCAAAGAGGCATTGGCAGAAACAACCCTTATTCAAATACTTACAACCCCGAATGGAGGAATCATCCCAATTTTCCTGGGGTGGCCAGCAGCAACAACAGTAAGGAAATACCAATGTAAGTAAACCTCCACTTGCCTCCGGATATAAAAATAATCAAAATTTCTCTCATGTGCAAAACTAGCACCAATATCAATGCAATCAGTAGGCTAGCACCAATAACTCAACTTCAAGCTTGTTGGAAGAGCTCATCAAAGAATACATTGCTAAAAACGATATATATATATATATATATATATATATATATATATCCATGTTTCATCAATTCAAAATTTGGAAGTTCAATTAGGCAATTGGTGACTGAATTGGTGACTGAGGCTTCGACCAGAGACAAAGGCAATGAGCAGTGCCAAGAATAATGCTCTGAAGTTGATATTGCGTATTGTAATTTCCTTCAAAGTTTGAATTTAGGAGATATACAGTGGGAGAGTGATGATGAGTTTGAAGAAGAGGACGAAGGTTTGACCTCAACACATGACGATTTAATGGAAGAGGAATTTCAGGTTGTCAACGCAACCTTGAGCAAATTTGATCCTCTACATCTTGCTGAAAGAACTACACCCGTACTCAAATCATCCTTAGAAGAACCTCCAGTTTTGGAGATAAAACCTCTTCCAACGCATCGGAAATATACATTACTTAGACAAAATAACATTTTGCCAACTTATCTACCATGAGTTTTTACTTTTACAAGTTTTAAAGAAACACAATAAGGAAATCGATTGGACACTAGCGGATATTAGAGGAATCAGTCTGTCTTACTGCATGCCCAAATTTGTTTAGAGGAAGGAAAATCAAGTTTCATTGAGGCTCAACGCAGGCTGAATCCCATAATGAAAGAGGTGGTGAAGAAGAAGGTCATTAAGTGGCTCAACGTATGGGTGATCTACCCCATATCAGATAGCAGCTGGGCGGGCCATGTCCAGTGCATCTTGAAGAAAAGAGGGATAATAGTGGTCGCAAATCAAAAGAATGACCTCATTCCAACATGTACAGTTACAGGATGGCACGTCTGTATGGAATACAATAAGCTCAATGCGACAACAAAGAAATACCATTTTTCCTTACCCTTCATAGGTCAAATGCTGGACCGTTTGGCAGGATAATCATTCTATTGCTTTCTTGATGGATATTCGAGGTACAACCAGATCACCATTGCATATGAGGATCAAGAGAAAACTAACTTCACCTACCCCTATGGGATTTATACCTTTAGAAAGATGCCATTCGGCCACTGCAATGCGCCAAGTACGTTTCAACATTGCATGATAGCGATTTTCTCGGATTTGCTAGAAGAGTGCATGGAGGTGTTTATGGACGATTTTTATGTGTTTGGAAATTCATATGAGGATTGCCTAAAGAACTTGGAAGCAGTACTAGTCTGATGTGAGGTGACTAATCTGGTGCTTAATTGGAAAAAAATGCCACGTTATAGTGGAAGAGGGCATCGTATTAGGCCACCGTGTGTCTAGAAAAGGGCTCGAGGTCGACAAGACTAAGGTAAAGGTAATTGAAAAGTTGGCACCTCCAGCGAATGTAAAGGCTATACGCATTCTAGGCCACGTTGGATTCTACCAAAGGTTCATCAAAGGACTTTTGCAGATAACAAAGTCACTTTGTTGCTTGCTAGAGCAAGACAGACCCTTCCATTTCAGCTAAGAGTGTATAGATGCATTTGAAGCCTTGAAGCATGCGTTGGTGTCTTCTCCTATCCTGGTCGTGCCTAATTGGACCTTACCATTTGAGCTTATGTGTGATGAAATCGATGTTGTTGTGGGAGCAGTGTTGGGTCAACGAAAAAACAAAATTATGCATTCCATCTACTATGCGAACAAACACTAAATGAAGCACATGCCAACTACACAACCACAGAGAAAGAGTTGCTTGTCATGGGTTTTGTGTTCGATAAATTTAGAGAGTACTTAGTGGGCATAAAGGTAACTGTACATATTGATCATGCGGCCATTAAGTACTTAATCGCAAAGAAGGAAGCAAAGCCAAGGCTGATTCTATGGATTCTACTGCTTCAAGAATTTGCTGATTTGGTAGATTCTACTGCTTCAAGAATTTGACATAGAGATAAGAGATCGCAAGGGTACAGAGAATCAAGTGGCTGACCACCTATCACGCTTAAGTAATTCTGTGGTGACGGAGACAAAACGTGAGATTGAAAAAAGTTTTCCAGAGGAATAACTACTTGCGTTGAATGCATCGAAGCCCTAGTTCACCAATATAGTGAAATACATAGTATACAGAGAATGGCCGATGGAATTCACAATGCAACAGCGTAAGCGTCTTTTTCACGATTTTAAATTTTATTTTTGGGATGACCTATTTTTGTATAAGCTTGGACCATATCACATTTTAAGGAGATGTGTTTGAGAAGATGAGGTGCAACAAATTCTACATTACTGTCATAGTGCTTCATATAAGGGGCACTTTAGTGGTTAGCGCACAACTGCCAAGGTTTTGCAAAGTGAGTATGTTTGGCCCACCCTATTGGATTGAAAATATTTTGAAGCGCAATGCAATGCCCATGACTTGCATATTGGAAGTCGAACTCTTTGATGTTTGGAGTATCGACTTCATGGGACCCTTTTCCCTGTCTAATGGGCATAAGTACATACTGCTGTCAATTGACTATGTCTCCAAATGGGTGGAGGCAATCTCCTGCCTATCCAACGATGCATTGACAATGATGAAATTTCTAAGAAAAACATCTTCTCCCGCTTTGGAACTCTAAGAGCATTAATTAGTGATGAGGGCACTCATTTTATCAACAAGATTATAGACATGATACTTCAAAAATGAAATGTTAAATATCGAGTGGTGACAACTTATCACCCTTAGTCCAATGGCCAAGGAGAAGTATCAAACAGGGAAATCAAGGGCATCCTAGAAAAATTTGTGAATCTAAACAAAAAGGATTGGGCGCAACATTTGGATGACGCCTTGTGGGCATACCGAACTGCCTACAAATCCCCCATTGGTATGCCCCTTATGCTTTGGTCTATGGAAAAGCCTATCATCTCCCACTAGAACTAGAGCATAAGGCTTAATGGGCGTTGAAAAATTTGAATATGGATTTGGAAGCAGCTAGCAACGCAAGGATGATCCAATTGCATGAGTTGGAAGAATTTTGAATCTCCGCCTAGGAAAATGCCAAAATAAGGAATGCACGAAGCGTTGGCATGACTAGATGCTCTGAAGGAAAGAGTTACACGAAGGCCAGCAGATATTTCTATTTTGCTCATGCCTTCGTTTGTTCTCAGGAAAGCTGAAATCAAGATGGTCTAGACCATTCAGTGTGTTAAAAGTTTACCTGCATGGAGCTGTCAAAGTATAGAGTGAACATGAGAAGAATAGCTTCAAAGTGAATGGTCAAAGACTCAAGCCATATTATGGAGGGAAGATTGACCACTTAAAGACCTTCGTCAGTCTCACGAAAGAATAACTCAAGAAGTTGACGACATGCATTCAGCGCATAGCATGTTTCAGTCGTCACATCAAAGACACCTCTCTATCCTTTTACCCGTTTTCATGAATTTCTTTTTTCTTGCTTTGTTAAGTTATTTTCTTCGTTTTGTGTGAAATTTAAGTTTTAATAAGAGAGATCTTTAGCTAGTTTTGGGTGAATAAGTAGAGTTAATAGGAGACTACACACTTAAGTCGAGCTTGCATTAGAACCACCTATGCGTTGGGCAGGGCTATGAATCGAAACTTTTGGGAACGGAGAATCGTGCATAACCATCATGTTGACTGACACATGGGCTACACACGTCTGCTCCATTTAATGCACCATGATGATAGACCAAGCACCAATGCAAGCCTTTCAACTTCCCAACACTCTCTCTCTTCTTTATAAACCCCTCACTCAAACCTTAAACCTTTATTTCAACTCTTCTTATTCGCATGATCGGAATCCTCTTTCCACCGTAACCATCATGTGAAGAGCTCATTTCATTCTACAGCATGTCTTCAGACTCTTAGAACCTTTTGGAGGATTTAGGTCACGACTTTGGTATGCCCTTTCCTCTTCCCCATTTGCTTCTTCTTCTTCCTTTCCACCACCGCTTCTCCGTTGCCGCCGTCTGCCTACCACATATGCAAAACCCAAACTAGCAATGGCGAAAGCTTCTCCCAAACTCTCTTCATCCAAACCTACATAGAAACCCACCATCAAGCCTTCACCCCTTCTGTTCAATCATTCGTTCACAACCCTCCACCTACATAGACCCAACGACCACCATTTCCTTCAACCTCAACCACATAACCACCCACTCAACATCCTAATTTTATTCCTGTAAACTTAACACCCCAATGCCCAGCCAGAACCAACCTTCCCCAGCCCTCAAGCCTTCATTTTCTTTCCCTACTTTTAACCCTAGCCCAAAACCCGAAACCCAAAAGCTCACACCAATCCTGAATCTGAGCAATGAAAAGTCCTCTAATCCTGATTGCCAGGAAGTGTTCAATGCAATCCCCCTAATAGTTGAATATCCTAAGAACCCTTCACCAGAGCCAACACGTGGCTTAGAAGCAAACTTAACGCATCAAGCTTCTGAGCATTCTGAAGGTGAAGAAGTTGAGTCGTCCTCTGTGGTGAAACTCCTCTAGGAAATTTCCTCTCCTGTGCCAAAGAAGAGAGTAAAAATATGCATCGATAGATGCCATATGCGCAAGCAAAGGCTCAACGTAAAGGTAGTTGACTAGATAGAACAGCTCTGGAGCCCAATCAAAGAGGATGCTCTCCCTAGCTCTCCACCTCCATGTGCCGAGAGTTTGAAAAGAAAGTTAGCAACGTGGGGGCTAAAGATTGAAGAAAATAAGAGTAACTCAAAGGCTGAGAGGTAGAAGAAGGAGAAGGTCTCTTTAGAGATATCCTTGAAGATTTTTCTATGGGGGAAGCTCAGACCCTAAACACACAACCCCTTTTTTCAACGCATATAGAAAAGTGCACAAGTGAGGCAGTAGAAGGAAAATGGGCTCGAGAAATTACCTTCAAGACCACAGAGGAGGTTACGGGGGAAATCTTAGGATAAATGAACTTGCTCGCACAAGATGCTCAATCCCACAAGGAGCATAAGGAAGGTGAGGATGAAGGGGCCAAAAAGCTATATGCACTTATGTCGACAACTGATAACTCCCCGCAAGAATAGCCTTTAGCGCATAGTGTAGCGCAAGCGAGAGGGAAAAGAACAAAGGACGCATCTAAAGAGCGGGAGTTGAGTGAAGACCCCTACCCACAGAAGATCTGGGGTGATGATGAAACAGGAAGCTTTGACGCACGACTTGAAGACAACGATGAAGGGTCGATAGTTGCCATGGTGCAAATGGCCAAGGACAGAAAAAGAAAAATAGCCAAAGTCGATGTTGAGTTGGAAGAAAAGAAACAAAAGAAGAGGAAAAAAAAGGAAAAGAAAGAAAAAAAAAAGATAGGAGAAGGATAAAAAAGGAAGAAAAGGGAGGAAATGGCTGAAAGCCATCCGTTGGGTGAAAGAGGTGCGAAAGAGAAAATAGGAGGTGGATGAGGTTACTTCAGAACCTTAAACACCAAGAAAGAAGCAGCCTCACGTCGAGCAAGTAGAGCAAAGTGGGAAAATGAGTGCCCCACTGAAGGAAATGGAGCTTGCGCCCACTGAGGCTAGGGGGAGAGCAAAGAAGAAGCAGACACCCAAAGATGATATAAGGGAAGGTGTGCCATAGAAGGAATAAGATGAGGAAGCTCCTACAATCGATCTTGCAGACAGGGCTATTGCACAAGAAATGGGTTTCTTCGAAACCAAGGATTCAATCCTAGAATTCGTTATTCAACGCATAGATCAAATAGGATGGAAACATTTCTTGATGGGTCCAACCATTATCTACCCGCACTTAGTCAAAGATTTCTATGCGGTGAACATGAACAAAGAAGTTGACGAGGCACTGGTAAGAGGGAACCAGGTATCATTTCAAGCGCACTAAATCAATGAAGCTTGTAAGCTACCAGACTTGGATGATGCGCCGGGTAACAGAATCATCAAATCAATGATGGCTGAGGAAATGGAAAATGCAGTGAAGGAGTTGGCTCTACCTAAAATAACTTGTAAAAGTAGAAAAGCAGGCTCGAAGCAACTGCTTAAAATTGACTTGCGTCGAAAGGGAACCTTTTGGATGTACATAGTCAAGAACAAGCTTATCCCTACGATGCACGATAAAACTCTCTCAAGGGATAAAATCATGGCACCCTATTATCTTAAAAAGGGCATTGAGCTAAATGTGGAAAAAATCATTGCCATCAAACTAAGAGAAACAATAGCCAAGCCCAGAGGACCTTTTTTCTTTCCTTGGCTCAAAGAAGGCCTATGCGCCAACACAAGGATCCCCTTAGAAGAAGAACCTGCACAAGAAGTGAAAGGAGTCATCGATAACGTGCTCCTTTGACGCCTATTCAAGGGATCCTTATATCAGCCTCCATTGGTGCCCAAGCAAAAGGCACTTAAAGAGCCTAAAGAGGCAGCACCCAAGAAGAAGAAGACAAAGAAGTCTCCTTCTAAGGAAGAAAAAAATTAAAGACCCCATGAATCCTGAGTTGCTCAATCTAGCCTCACTAGTGCATACCCATAACTCTCAACCGTCTAAGCACTTACCTCCGCCACCTCTCCCTGAAGAAGAAGAAATTCCTCCACTTCTACTACTTGATGAGGACATCCACATTCATTGCAAGCCAGCCACATTTCAAGATGATTCTCAAGCTGGCCCATCCCATAATCCCTCTCCAATGGATCCTTTAAGGAAGAGCCCCCACACGCCAAGCCATCAAGATCAGCGCCCTCAGCACAATTGCCTTTTGACATGGATCCCTTCACCTCCCAAACATTTGTCGATTTCTGTAACTGAATTCCAGATGTCTTCAAAACTACCAGTGGCTTAAACATCTTCCTACAAGAAATCATCGGCAACATACGTTGGGCAATTATGAAGCCCATGTTGAAATACTTAGAGGTCATTAACAGGCGCATGGACATATTCTTTCACTTCTTCTACTTAAGAGAAATGGCGCTTAAGCAACTTAACCCCTCCCATAGTCAGCACATGTCCCCATTTCTTGAAGAGCTTCTAAGGGCCATCGTCTTTCCTCCCAGCCTTGAGAAGAACCCTGCGCCCAAGGATCTTCCGCTCCCATAATAGACTTTAGAATGCCTTCACCATTACGTTCATTATATAATTCATTATTATTTTTGTACTTATTAATGAAGTCAATTGTTCAACTCATCTATTCGTGTTTCATTTATGCTTTGCCTATTTTTTTCAAAGTTTTCATAATGCTTTCTTTCTCTATGCGTTCAATTCATGCCTATAGCTGTTATATTCCTTTTGCCTCTTTTGGTTAAGTTAAGCACCTATAATGAAATTATGCATGCACTCTCACCTTCTAGTTCTTATTTTTCCCTCACTTCACCAACTTACCAGTAGGCATCCTAACTTCCCTAACTCATTTGAGTATGAATCAGGTTAGCACTTAAGTCTTTCTCACAACCACTAATTTGTGTTAGGCAATCCTTAAATACCCATCATCGCATGTTTCCCTTAGGCTAGTAGCCTACCTAAGTTTGGGGATCCCATCAATGAGGGCATTGATGATTTTAAGTTTGGGGGGAGGGGGAGAAATACATTACGTAGAGCGTGTAATAAACCTTTGTAGTTTTGTGATCCAAAAATCCTGTAAGCATTAGTTGCAATCTAACAAAAAAAATTAAGAAAATACTCTTACACTGCAAACCTGAGCAACTAGGGGCATTCATGACACCCATCATTTGCCTTTGCCTGAAAAGGGATGCAAGGAATGAGTATGCGTTCAAGCAACTCAATCTTAGATCTTACCCGTAGTTAGAGTTCTTCATCACTAATGTTGATAAGCCAAAATAAAGGTAACACAACCAAAAGGATTTCTCTCAAAGAAAAAGAAAAAGAAACGATTACACTATTCCAAGTTTATTAACCCACGAAAGTAGACTAGGAAAAAAAGGGCAAGCCTAACCAGAGAAGTGAGTTGAGAAAGAGAATAGGTAAAGAATAATTGTGAAAGGAAGACATAAGTAGGTTAGGAAGTCTTAAGGTTGGAAGGAAAGGTGATCGTAGAATATAGGTGTTGAAGGTAAGAGAGTGCATGTTGCTGAGGTAAAATTCTTAAGTTGACCTAGAAGGAAAGTTTTCTATATGCATCCAAGATTTAATTTCAATTTTCTTAAGCATTACTTGAGGACGAGCAATGGTTTAAGTTTGGGGGTTTGATAACCTATAGAATACAAGTTATTTAGGTCCTAAAATTAGACCAAAAGTGCTCTGAGAGACCATAAATGCATAGACAAATAGCATATTTTCACTCTATTTTGCAAAGTCTCCCTTAACATAGATATGTGCTGGAAGAACAAAAAATTACTAAGTAATGCTCTGTTTCTTTGAGAAAAATAAGGGATTTCTTATGTAGGATGAGCTGGAAATCAGGCAACGAAGAACCGAAGTATGCACACTAAAAAGAATCCTACATTACGCTAGAAGTCAACGTAACACAAGGTAGTCGAAGATCCCAACACATGAGGCACCGTTGGTACGAAAAGAATGTCAACTGATAGTGTATTGTTAGGATAACCTACCTTGTAGACGGAGTGGTGCGCCTTCAGTGAGCTGGGCGCATATCAAATTTCTAGCGACTCCTAAACTCTATAATAGACGGCTAAAGCTTAAATTTTATGACTTTTGGGATATGAAGCTTCCACTAGAAATAGACTCTCCTCCATCGAAGTACCCAATAGTACATGGCATCGTTGCTCACCAAAAAAGATGACGTCGCCAACCAGTTGCTCTCATCTCTGCCGACGCAATAGTGTCTTCTTTATCGCTTTCCTTTATTTATTTTTTTTATCTTTTCTATCTTAGGAGTAGAGTTTACCTGTAGCAAACATTTTTTACATTACAACCAAGTTACTATTCATTTTGTTCTTGCCTCAATTATTCCCATATTACTTTTTCAGCAATAAAGCTTTCTTGTTTTACCCTTTATTCTTTGCATCTTTATCATCCATAGTTATGGTAAGAAGGGAATGGCTTAAAGAGGAACCTTGTATGCAACTTCCTCATCGTCCATGAAATATCTGTTTTAGTTTCCAATGTTTTCTTGGTTGTTACTATTTTGTCATTACCTTCTTTCGTTTGGCCAACCGAGGTGAGGTAGTAGCATATTCAAGCATCGAGAGGGTAAGAATGTGTGGAACGTCCAAGAAAAGCAAGAATGTCTTAGCACTGGGGGGTTTTAGAGATAAAACTACCACTTGCAAGCTAAAATGGGTTGGGAGAGAAACCACTATTTTGAGCATAGACATATAACTAAATAGTGAGCTTAACATCTTTCTCGAGAGAGTTAGAGTAAGTAGGAGTCCATACTTTGTTGAGAGAAAAGGAAAACAAATTGTGAGAGGTAAGGAACAGTGCATACCATGGAAATTTGTAGCCACACCCTTGTTTATCTATTACTATTTTCACTCGTTATTCACTGTTCATCGCATCATTTTTAATATGTGTTCAGTGTTCAGTTATCTTCTATTATCTTTAATTTCGGCGCATCTTTATTTATTTCTTTATCTTTTTGGTTACCATCTCTGCCAGCATCTATTAAGAAATCACTATAGTATATCCAAGTCCCTGAGGATTCAACCTTGGAATATTCTCCAAGTATTACTTGCTTCCATTGAGTCTGCACTTTTTCTCAGCGCAAGGTAGACCGATTGCTTCATAATGCCATGTGTTTGTCCCACTTTTCAATCTTATATTCAACGCATGCTGTTAAGTTGAATTCATTACATATGTTATTGAGAATCCCCAATTGATTTCACATTTAGACTTGATATACGCCCTTCTACTACCAACAAATAGAAGCAAGCATTAAGTAATGAGAAAAATGATGTGACAATTATTTGCTAACCCGACTTTTTGATTTGTTATATTAATTTACTATTTTTTTTAATGATTGGACAATGTGAGTTGGCATCTCCCTTTTTTTTCTTCTCTCTTTTTTCCTTCTTTCTTCTCCTTCTCTAGCGACCTCGTCGCCACCTCTATATTGGAAGGGAGAAGTATGAAGGGACTGAACAGATGGATTGAATGGAGAAGCTCCTTTGTTCAAGTAAACAAATGGAGCTCTAAATGGAGAAGTTTCGTAATTGTACAAAAGGGAGACTGAACAAAGGAAACTACCGTCCATATTTTAGATATGAATGGAGGGAAATCCATCTGTTCGACCTAAACTAAGGGATCTGCCTTCCATTAGATTGGAGGGAGCTTCTCCCTTCTGTTTAGACCTGAACAATAAGAATCATGTTTTGAATTATTTTTCATGCCTTAGAGACTAAAAGTGTAGTTTTTTGAAATCTCAAGGACTAAATAGACACCAACTCCAAATCTTAGAGACCAAAAGTGTATTTTACCCTTATTTTTTTTGTTCAAATTTTACATTTTAGCCTTTGAACTTTAAAGTTTATTTTATTTTTGTCTTTGAACTTTCAAAATATATAATATTAGATTGTGAACTTTTTTATTAAGAAAAAAAACCATTTTAGTCTCATAAGTTTTAAAAGGCCTATTTTAGTCCTTTGAACTTAAAAAAAATAACCATTATTGTTCCTACTATTATTCTACTACCTATTACATCAGTCCTCCTCATTAATACTTGTCCTAGCTTACTTATTCTGGCTCTAATATATGCCCACAACACCACCTTAATAATACACATATTTAAAATCATATTATCCACATATTAAACTATTAACAACAAACTAACAATAAAAACCAAAATGAATATTTTTAGTTAGAGACTAAAATAGATATTTTAAAAAATTAAGGACTAAAATGAAATAGGTTCAAAAAGTTTAAGAACCAAAATAAGATTATTTTGTTTTTTAAACAAATTAAAAATAGATTTGGAATGAATTTACCTTTTAAAATGATAACGATATATAAAAGTTAAAAACCAACTACATATGTGTGCTTAGATGTTAATTTGTATAATGTAGTCACCAAAATAGGTGACTAAACATGTTTTATATATCCAAATATAGATTTGGTTAACTAAACTGGCTTTCCTCATGCAATAATTATATATCCTTAATGAAAAAAGATGATGATAGGAAGGAAGCAAACCTTAAGAAATATCAAATATCGAATGGTCATGTATCTATGGAAGCTGGCCATGTCGTTCAAAATAGTGACCTTCCCAACCCTAACAGGCTGCCCATCCTTGTTGATCCATGGCTTTGCAGTGAAGTAATGAAAGCCATAATCTTGAAGCCTCCCATACATCAAGGGATTTCTCATTGAGGAACTCACATGATAGATGGTGTAACACGGTTGGCTTGCATGGGCTACCATCGCCACGAGCATCGCGTTCACGACCATGTCAGCAGGAATCTATATGACACATGCACACACCCGACACCGTCATAGTTTATATCAAAATTATTTCTAGTAGTGTTTTTCCATGTTTTGTTGATAGTGTTATTAAAGAAGCATGGAAAAAGTCAAGAGGAGATAGGGTCATTTTGAGTTGATTATTACTTACAACGTCGACCATTGTCTTAACATCGCCCAGAAAACATGTTAATTTTCCTTTACCATATGCAACAGCAAGGCTATCGATGGTTCTGTTTCATACGTGGCAAAAAAAAAAAAGTATTGTTTAACATTACAATCGGTTAAGAATATATATAAAAATGTTAAATTTTCTCTAATCTATGAGTTTAAGCTTTTTAATTTATTAGTAATTTTAACACTATATTAGTTACCCGAGAAGATCTTGTTCAAATCTTTAAATTGTCATTTTTTTCCTATATTGATAATTGTCCACTTGTTAGACATTGCCTTAACATTCAAGCTTATAAATCCTCAAAATAATAATAATAATAACAATAAATCAAGTTTATCATGAGAAAAAGTATTAAGAAATACATTGAAAAGATTACATTTTTCCTAATAAAAATTCAACAAAAACATGTTTGGACAAATTTCCTTTAAAAAAAATCATCTTATTATTTTCTTGCATTTTATTTTCATTGATAAGTGGAACAATTTTTATTATTTTTCTTTCTAAAATCATAATAGTTTGCAGTTAATAATTCCAAGTTTACAATAACATTTAACATTTTTACCAACAAGATTATCACATATCTTTAAAAAGATTTTGAAAACAAAAGAAAAATTATTTAAAAAAAAAAAAAAAATTAACTTACCCTTTTTTTAAATTTTTTTTTGAAGTGGCTGTAAAACCAAAGTACAAAATTTCCACTCAAAATTTAATGTTATTTTATAAAAACTATACTATGTAAGGAAGTTTCTTAAATTTATATATACCTGACACCTTCAACCCAACCAGAAAATGGTTCTTTGTAGGTACTAGAAACAATGGTTGGACGAATAATAATCACAGGAAGATTTTCTTTTAGCTCGGTTACGAACATCTCTCCCATTGCTTTTGTAAACACGTATGTGTTCGGCCATCCATAATTTTGCGACCTATTAATTATGATTCATTTAATTAAATAATATTTAAATAATCTTGACCATAAAAATTTAAAACTCATGCACTCATTTATCAATCCATCCTTCATTGACAACTCATTCAATAATTCAATTTTGAAAAGCAAAATTAATTTCCATTGATTCTATTTTAAATAAGTACATTTTCACATAGGTAGCCATTTTAACATGACTTAATGGTTTAAAATTTCATACAATTCTCTACTCTAATATCATTATTAATAAGAATACACTAAAACAATTAGCAGCATAACTTAATGGTTTAAAATTTTCGAATTTAATGGTGAAAAATGGAAGATCCAATATTTAAATTAAACTCGTGCAATGTTCATGCTTTTCCTAATTAATATTAATAGTCATCAATTGAATGATCTTATGCTAATTTTCGACCCTACGAGTAAACGAAAGAGCGTTTGTACTAACCTTTGAATACCCAAATCTTTCATCTTTAAAGTGATGGATTGTTGGGTAGCTCCCTCAGCTCGAAGGTCAGATATTGTGTGATCCACAAGCCTCAGCTCGTCTTCAATTTGTAGGCCAGATTTTCCATTAAGGGTATCTCCCATGTTATATGGGGATTCAAGTATTAGTCCATCCCTCTCGCCACAAACGTAAGCTAACCAACAAATAACGTCCAAACTTCAAAAGAATTAATTAAATCTATCAAAAAAATTAAAAAAAAAAAAAACGACCTCATTTTTAAGTTATTGATCCCAATAATACTGCCGTATATACTCTTTCTTATTAGTATTTCATTTACGTAATTTATAGATATATTATTTTAGTTGGAAGAAACAGCACTACTACAACTATTAATTGTAGGACCAATGGGTTCTTTTCTTGGTTCAACAATGTGTGGGTATGTTGATTTGAACATCAGACTTTTAAGATAAATATATAATGTCTTAACTAGTTGAGCTATGTTTAGGTTGACATGTATATATTATGTTGTGTCGGGTCTTTTGAATAGACTTAGATGTTTGTTGAATAAAGCAGTGAAAAATTGACAACAACAATGGCTACAATAATTTGAGATCTATCTTCTTTTTTTACTTTTCTTTCTCTCACGATTTTTTTTTTTTTTTTTTTATGTTTCTAAATTTAAAGCTACATAAACCAATATTGGATCTCAAATATTAGTGGGAGGTAAATCTATTAAGAAAATGATGTAATACTCCACCTCAATTTTGACAGTCACTGGTGTTATTTTTCAATTATTTTATATTTGATCTTAAGTTAAAATTTTTATATTTTATGTAGTGTCAAATGATGTTTTTTTTAAATGTCTGTAAATACTTAAACTTTGATAAAAATTCAATATATTATATTAAATTAGAAACACATAAATAGTTTTTAATTTTTAATAAAATATAAATGATATTATAGTAATAAGTAATGCTATAAATATAACTTGCTTTTTAATGAATATAATTAAATTTAATTTCTTTTATATAAAATGGATTTAAGTTTTTAAAAACTACAGACGTGCATTTAAAGAACTAATATATTAATAAAACTGTTAAAAACCCCACCAAACCGAGTTAAAGTTAAATAATAGGGGTTAAAATGAAATTTAGGGTGTGTTAATTGGATTGACTTTTCAAGTGTTTAATTTGGAAAAAGCAATTAATTTCATAAGATTTATAGTGTTTACCAATTACTCAAAATGGTTTTTTTTTTAATTGAATTTGAAAAATAAGAAATTTTGAGTGAAATACTTAAAGCCCCGTTTGATAACCATTTAGGTCCCGTTTGATAACCTTTTGGTTTTTGGTTTTTTGTTTTTGGAAATTAAGCCTATAAATGCTACTTCCACCTATGGATTTACTTGTTTTGTTATCTCCTTTTTACCTATGTTTTCAAAAACCAAGCCATGTTTTGAAAACTAAAAAAAGTAGTTTCCAAAAACTTGTTTTTGTTTTTAGAATTTGGCTAAGAATTCAAATGCTTCCTTAAGGGAGATGAAAACCATGGTAGAGAAATTGAGAGAAAACAAGCTTAATTTTCAAAAACTAAAAACAAAAACTTAAATGGTTATCAAACGGGGCCTTAGTTTTTGGTTTTTAGTTTTTAAAAAATAAGTCTATAAATACTAGTTTCACCTATAGTTTTCCTTGTTTTGTTATCTATTTTTTACATATGTTTTCAAAAATCAAATCAAGTTTTAAAAACTAAACAAAGTAGTTTTTAAAAATTTGTATTTGTTTTTGAAATTTGACTAAGATTCAAATATTTCTTTAAGAGAGATGAAAACTATTGTAGAGAAATTGGGAGAAAACAAACTTAATTTTCAAAAACTAAAAACCAAAAACTAAATGGTTATCAAACGAGACCTTAAGAATTCAAATTCTAAAAAAAAATGTTTTTGAGTGTTTAATTGGAAGTTCTTTCTAAATTTTCAAAATATATAAAAATGACCAAAATACCCTAACACTACTTTTACTTTTCCATGACCGCCGCTGCCCACCATTGGCAACCATCGGCAATCACAACCAGTTACCATTGGATTCCACCGCCACTTCACCGCTAGCGACCATTTTGTCGACCACCGCAGCCAGCCATAGTATTTTAAATACAAATTTGAATCTATTAATGCATACTGTATAAGTTGTCATTTATATTAATTTGACATTTGTAGAAGTATTTTGAGTGTAGACCAAATCAAACAAACTTGTGTATAAAAATATTTTTGAAAAATGTAATCAAACATATAAATATTTTAATTTTAAACCGTTTTTATATTAAAAAAAATATTTAAAAGAAAATGCATTTTTGAAAAACATTTTTTTTCACAGCAATCCAAATCCAACTTAAACCTATAAATTAAGTAAACCACAAAGATGATTCGAGACAAAAAAAAAAAAAACCTGTAGACACATGGATGAATGCTTTCAATTTCACACATTTCTTAGCAAAGTTTAAAACGTGCTTAGCTCCCAACGTGTTGATGCCAAGAGCAACATCATATCTACAAAACAAATAAAAATTTATTATCAATTATTAACGTGATTTAACTTTGTCTCAAAGACAAAAGGTACATGAATATATTATAATCTAAAGAATATATGTGTTTCATTAATTATACCTTTCGTCAAAGTTGGTAGTTGCAGCCAAGTTAACGATGACATCAATTTGGTCATACAATTCTTCTTTCAATTTAGACGACTCCTTGACGACCAAAAGTTCGTCGGAGATATCTCCGGCCACCACCGTGAGCTTTTCCGATATCATAGATCTAAAATTTGCTCCCCATTTTTCCTTCACCACCCTAAACAACTCCTTACTGATCACCTCATTGTTAAGACGTTGTGTCGCTGCCTTCTCATCGGCTGCCCGTATGAGCAAATAAAGCTTCTTCACGTTCGGTTGAACTCTTAGGATCTTCTCCACCATCACTGCTCACAACATTCAAAAGCTTATGCTGATAAATTACAGAAAATTTAATGTTTTATTCTTATTCTTAACCAGAGAGATGAGAGTTAGACCTTTTGCGAGAAAACCAGTGGCGCCGGTGATGAAGATGGACTTGTTGTGGAGAAATTCAAGTACACTGTGGAACTCCATGGAAGAGGAAGAGGAGAAGAATGAGGAATGGTAGAGAAATGGTGGTGTGATGGGGCAGAATTGTTGGTGAGAACTTTGGTGTAAAATATAAAGAAGAGTGATGAATTGATGGGTTTGTCATGTGTAAAGTGTCAGACACCAGGGTTTTTAAGGGGCATAGGTTGAATTTAATAGCGATGTTTGTTCTGTTTTTGACACTTTTGCCCTTCAAGAAAGGGAAAATTATCGGAAAGAACATGCACTAGTTCAAATTGTTTTAAAAGTAGTAATTTGAAAGTGAGTTTGAGATGACTTTAAGAAGATATCAAAAAAAAAAAACTTGTGAAAGGAAAGTTATATTGGAGTGTTCCAATACAATAGAGATATTTGGGGCACGGGTCGAAATCGCAAACTTATGTTTATGTAGCTTGAGAGTTTAATTGAAGGGCTTAGGTAACTTGATTTTACAAAAAAAAAAAGAAAAAAATACACTTTTAGTTTTGGGAAAAATACATTTTTGGTCCCTCAGTTTGCAGGCGAGTTTCTATTGAGTCCCTAAGTTTCAAAATCGAACAATCAAGTCCTTTAATTTGGTAAAATAGTTCAATTGAGTCCCTCCACGTTAACCACCGTTAATTCTTTAACGGATTGCTGACGTGTCAATTTTTAATATTAAAATAATAATTACTATAATAAAATAATAAAATTAAAAATAATTAAAAATAATTATTTAAAAAATCTTCTCTCTCTCCCTTGCCTCCACCTCCACCGTGCCCCTTCATCTTCCCATTTCCACTTCCCTCACCTTCGACTTCCCTCTTTCTTTTTCTTCTTCTTCTTCCTCTTCCTTCATCTTTTTCTTCCTCTTACTCTTCCTTCTTTTTTCTTTTTTTCTTTCTTCTTTTCCATCGTCGGCGAGACCAATCTTTTTCTCCAACGTTCCTCCGACGAGTCTCCGATGATTGCCGAATGGCGGCACAAGCACCCCAGAGTTCCGCCCGAGTTCAGACCCACGACGTTGGTTTTTTATTTCTCTTTCTTCGTCTCGATTGCCCCTTGAAATGGAGGAGGGATTTTCATTCTTGTTCTTCAAAACTCACCCTCACCCCCATCCCATTCTTCTTCTTAAAAAACCTAGATTTGGATTTTTGTAGAAGAAAAAACCCACACTCACCCACTTCTTATTTTTGAAAAAGAAAAAACCCAAATCCGAAAAAACCCATCCCACCCCTACCTACACTTCATTTTTTCTTCTTTTTATTTCTCTTTGGTTGGATTGGATGAGATTTGAAGGAAATTTCAGATCTGAAGGATTCGATGGGAGGGACGTCGGCGACAGAAATTTCAGATCTTAAAGAAGAGAAAGAAGAAGAAGAAAAAAGAAAGGAAGAGAAGGAAGAAGAAGAGAAAATGTAAAAGGAAAAAAAAATGGAAGGGGGCACGAGCACAACACAGTGGAGGAAAGGGGGAGAGAAGATTTTTTGTTTTTTAATTTTATTAATTTATTATAATAATTATTATTTTTATTTAAAAAATTATTATTTTAATATTAAAAATTGACACGTCAGCAATCCGTTAAAGAATTAACAGTGGTTAACGTGGAGGGACTCAATTGAACTATTTTACCAAATTAAGGGACTTGATTGTTCGATTTTGAAACTCAGGGACTCAATAGAAACTCGCCTGCAAACTGAGGGACCAAAAATGTATTTTTCCCAAATAATAATAATTATAATAAATTAATAAAATTAATAAAATTAAAAAACAAAAAATCTTCTCTCCCCCTTTCCTCCACTGTGCTGTGCTCTGCCCCCTTCCATTTTTTTTCCTTTTACATTTTCTCTTCTTCTTCGTTCTCTTCCTTTCTTTTTTCTTCTTCTTCTTTCTCTTTTTTAAGATCTGAAATTTCTGTCGCCGACATCCCTCCCATCGAATCCTTCATATATGAAATTTCCTTCAAATCTCATCCAATCCAACCAAAGAGAAATAAAAAGAAGAAGAAAAAATGAAGTGTAGGTAGGGGTGGGATGGGTTTTTTCGGATTTGGGTTTTTTCTTTTTCAAAAATAAGAAGTGGGTGAGTGTGGGTTTTTTCTTCTACAAAAATCCAAATCTGGGTTTTTTAAGAAGAAGAATGGGATGGGGGTGAGGGTGAGTTTTGAAGAACAAGAATGAAAATCCCTCCTCCATTTCAAGGGGCAATCGGGACGAAGAAAGAGAAATAAAAAACCAGCGTCGTGGGTCTGAACTCGGGCGGAACTCTAGAGTGCTTGTGCCGCCATTCGGCAATCATAGGAGACTCGCCGGAGGAACGTTGGAGAAAAAGATTGGTCTCGCCGACGATGGAAAAGAAGAAAGAAAAAAAAGAAAAAAGAAGGAAGAGTAAGAGGAAGAAAAAGATGAAGGAAGAGGAAGAAGAAGAAGAAAAAAAAAAGAGGGAAGTCGAAGGTGAGGGAAGAGGAAATGGGAAGATGAAGGGGCACGGTGGAGGTGGAGGCAAGGGAAAGAGAGAAGATTTTTTTAATAATTATTTTTAATTATTTTTAATTTAATTATTTAATTATAATAATTATTATTTTTATTTAAAAAATTATTATTTTAATATTAAAAATTGACACGTCAGCAATCCGTTAAAGAATTAACGGTGGTTAACGTGGAGGGACTCAATTGAACTATTTTATCAAATTAAGGGACTTGATTGTTCGATTTTGAAACTCAGGGACTCAATAGAAACTCGCCTGCAAACTGAGGGACCAAAAATGTATTTTTCCCTTATTATTTTTATTTAAAAAATTATTATTTTAATATTAAAAATTGACACGTCAGCAATCCATTAAAGAATTAACGGTGGTTAACGTGGAGGGACTCAATTGAACTATTTTACCAAATTAAGGGACTTGATTGTTCGATTTTAAAACTCAGGGACTCAATAGAAACTCGCCTGCAAACTGAGGGACCAAAAATGTATTTTTCCCTTTAGTTTTTGAGGTTTGGGTTTAGTTACATTTGGGTCCCTGAGTTTTCAAACTCAACAATTTTACCCTTGAGCCTTGGATTTAGTTTCATTTTAGTCCCTCTATCACTTTTTATATTAAATAGCTAAGGAAATGCTGATGTGACATCTCTTTTATTATTAAAAAATATATTTTTTAATTTTTTTAAAAACATATATTAAATTAAAAAATATGTATTTTTTTAACTTCTTTTCTTCTTCTTCCTCCTCCACCACAACTGTCGCTCGCCGTCGTTTGCCGCTGTCTCTTGTAATTTTTTTTCATTGTCTTTCCTTCTTTTTCCTCTTCATTCTCTTCATTTTCATCTTCCACGAACCCGTGTTGAACCCAAACTACCTCGAGTTTAGACAAACCCATGCCAACACACATATCCAGCATTGCCATGTGACAAGACCCATATGTTGATCTGAACCTTCCTAGAACCTTGTTGCTGGCAAGCTAGAAATCTGAAACGAAGCAAAAGAGGAAAGAACTCCTTCCTCTCAATTCAGATCTGAAATGAGGGAGGGAAGGACTCCTTCCGTCAATTCATATCTAAAACGAGGGAAGAACATCCCTCGTTTCAAATCTGAATCGAGAGGGAGGAGTTCTTCCCTCAACTTTTTCAAAATTTGTTGCCAACGTGGAGTTCTATGGACGAGGAAAAAAAAGAAAGAAAGAAGAAATAAAGAGAAAAAGGAAGAGGAAGATGAAGAGGAGGAAGAGAAGAAGAGGAAAAAAAGGAGAGAAAAAGAGAAAAAAAAATTGGCAATGGTCGACGGTGGACGGCAGCGACTGGTGGTCGGAGGTCAGCGGCGACAGTGGTCAACGGTTGTGGTTGAAGAAGAAGGAGGAGGAGGAAGTAGAAGAAAGAGAGAGGAAAAGAGAAAAGAAAAAAGAAAAAATATAATATTAAAAATATTTTTTAATAAAAAATAGGTGTCACGTCAACATTCTTTTAGTAATTAACAAAAAAGTTGATGGAATGACTAATAAATAAATGCAAAACTCAGGAGTACATTTGTTTAGTTTGAAAATTCGGAGACCTAAATAAAACTTAACCTAAACCTCAGGATTAAAAGAATATTTTTCCCTAGAAAAATGTGTTTGGAGTGCAGAAAGCTTTGTTTAGGGATATAAGTTTAGAAATAAAGTTTAGGTTTAATAAGGTTGACTGTGTGTTGACACGTATGTTTTGCAATTTTTTTTAATAATATATATATTTTTTATTTCATAAACTTTAAAATAAATACTGATACTTAATTAATCAAACAAGTGTATTGAATGAATTATTGAGATTTAACATTATTTTCAAGTCTATCATTTTTTAAAATTTTGTTTTTGATGTAAAATTATTTTTAAATCCTATTTGAAATTAAGATTAAATTT
Organism: Trichosanthes truncata; assembly: GCA_033996785.1. Taxonomy (NCBI): domain Eukaryota; kingdom Viridiplantae; phylum Streptophyta; class Magnoliopsida; order Cucurbitales; family Cucurbitaceae; genus Trichosanthes; species Trichosanthes truncata. Next base: position 24,059,014 of record JAWPNB010000004.1, on the reverse strand, counting down.
AAATCCTTATTTAATTATATTAAATTGATTGTTGTGGTGTTAAGTTTTTGTTTTTTTATTATTTACTTTTGAATATTAGTTATTTGAAATATTATTCAATAGTTTTCTAAATCTAATATAAATTTATAAATATAATAGAAAAAAAGCTAAACTAAAAAATTATATAAAATAATTTTTTATGTATAAACATTGGGTATTTCAATATGTCAATATATTATTTGTGTTATTTTATTAAAATAACATGGGTTAAAATAAGTAATTTTTTATCATAATAAAATATGGAGCAAAATACACTTTTAATCTATGAGATTTAAGTTTGGTATTTATTTTAGTCCATGAAGTTTCAAAAATGACACTTTATTCTCCAAAGTTTGGAAAATTATTGTAAATAGTATTTGAGTTAAGTTGGCTGTTAGTTGACTAATAGACAAATGACGTGAAATAGTTAAGTTGGGAATTTTTAAATGATTTGACAACGTATATTAATTTTATATTGTTATTAGGTTATGTGGCATATATTTTCTTCTCTTTCCCTCTCCCCTCTCATTTCTTATTCTCTTTACTCAATCTGTATTGACAACGATTTAAGAAATTATTTTAAATCTTTTAATTTGAAATTTGAGAAATTCTTTTTTTCTTGTTTGAAATGAGAAAGAATTGAAATAAATGTTATTAAAATTTGTTTATACGGTAACTCAAAAAGAAAAGAAAATAAGAAGTTTACTAATATAATAATTAATTAATAAAAAAATTAAAATATAACAAAGTTAAATATGTAATTTAAATACCTGACAAAAGTTCCACTAGGAAAGACTCAAGCAAACAGTTATTAGAGGAAGGTGAGGTAGTTGGCATCCCTCACGCACATACTCCACTACCCAAGAATGAGATCCAAAATCACCATGTGTTTGTGTCTGAACGCCCAATAGCCAAGATTATTTTATCCTAAAAGACCAAATCGCCCGAAGAAAAACATACCATTTGAAAGAATTATCGAGAAAATTGAGCCAATTAGACAAAAATATATAGTTGAAATTCAGGAAAATAATAGAGGAAATTCAAGCTCAAGAAGTGAGGGGAAACATTACGACGCTGCAAAATATAAACAGCCACCAAGCCTGCCAGCACAACGTTGAGATGCTACTCAAGAGTGTCAAGACGCTTTAGAAATGTATATGCTGCAAACCTATTTTGTCACACGAAGCACATGTACTGTTGCTTAATTTTTGAAATACTGCAAGTGTACGAGTTAAGTTTTAATGTAGTGATTTGAGTACAGAGTATCGTCCACAAGATTGGTCTTTCTAGTTCACTTAATTACCACAAATATAATTACTTGGTTTTATTTAGAGAAAGAAATCGAAAAATAGAATCAAAACTAAAACAAAGAAATAAATATGAAGACAAATCAGGAGATAAATATCCTAGTAAATTGATTTCACCAATTAGACCAACGATTCAATTAATTAAACAACCAAGATTGATCATGCAAATATTCTATAGGTTTAAAAGTCCTATATCATGCATGTCTCTTTTGAAAACAAACAATTTTCATGCAATATTATAAAATCGACATCTCTGATGACTTTTAATAACATGCATAGTATTAAAACCTTTCTTTAAACAACCTTTAAAGAAGCCCTAATCATTGTCATATCAAAATTACCCTTAGTTATGCAATTAAGTTCTAGTCTAAATCGCCATTTGTCAAGCTTGAATCTAGACCACTAAAACAAATAATCTATCGCCAAAAGATTATAAGCATTAAGCATATAAAAACATGAATGAGAATTGAAGAGCATTCAATTAATCAAAGTATATAAGGTCTAATGACTACATAAACCCTAAGATTAAGAGTTTAGCCACTTATGATTACTATTACAAACTATGAACTCAAAAATAACTCCATAGCAAAAACTACAAGATTAAGGGAAAGAAAGATAAAACTATCGTTGTGTGTCGATCTCCCATCCCCGTTACGATCTCCACGAGCTCGAGCTTCAAAATCTCTATCTCGTACTCCACAAAGCTCTTCTTCCTCTCAATTGCATGTAGAAATCGAAATTAAGGTTGTCTCCCCCAAAATTGGCTCCCTAAAACCGATTGAAAAGTGATGAATTTATAGTAGATATCGAAATAACATCTCGACGCTACTCCAATTAAGGCAACTTTCGCAAATGGAAAGGTAGTGTCAAGATGTTGTCCATAGTGACTTGACGCTACAAATGTAACTTTAACAAATGAGGTGCGTGCATACTTTTTGACAGAAGGAGGCTTGCTCATAGATTTTTCAATAGTCGAGACGCTCAAATGCAACGTCTTGATGCTACTCGTGCGGGCTTGATGGCTTGGATGCTATAGTTATGAGAATCTCGACGCTATCCCCTTGGGCCTCATAGCTTGATTACTCCCTTCTCTTGAATTGGTTCTTCAATTCTTGCACAATTAGCCTCATTTTCATTAATATTCTTTTAAAAGCTTTGTTTTTCTCCAAATGCTTATTTTCTAAGAAATAAATAAATACAACCGTGAAAGTATACACTTAAGCCACAAAACTAGCATAAAATAGGACTTAAAGATAGCACATTTTGTGTGCTATTATGCATGTATGACGCACCCCTTGAAGTCGTCCATCCGTAGGATATAGACGCTACACACGATGTCTCGATGCTACCCTTTATTTCCATAATTTGCATGTGTTTTCTTTAGGCAGTGTTAAGATGTTGCCCTAGCATCTCAACTATGCTTCAACTTTTCCTATATATATGTCATTTTGGAGCTATTTTTGGGGGATTCTTTCGAAAAATTTAGACCTAAAGCAAAATCACGACTTGAGGTTTAGGAAACGACTTTGGAGCCTAGAAGATGGATTTTGAAGCTCGAGATCGTAGAGATAGTGCCAAGAATGGGATATCGCCACGCCAGAGCGGATTTGTCTTTTTACCCTTACTTTTTGTAGCTTTGTTATGGATTGTAGCATGAGATATTGTCGTTATTTTATGATTATGCGAGCTAAATTCCTTTGTTCTAGGGATTGATGTAGCCATTGGTTTTCATGGTTTGATTTATTGAATGCTTTATTTATGCTTGTTTTCTATTCATGTAATTACTTGCTTAATGCTTTTAATCTACTAGCCATAGATTGAATGTTATTTTTTTCTAAATCTTATGCTAGATAGAGGTGGTTTAGAGTGGATCTTAATTGCATGGCTAAAGTAATTCCAAGATTTGGGAGATTTAGGACCACTTTAGAAGTTGTTAAAAGGATTAGACTTAAGGCCTTGCATGTTAACAAAACTAGATAGGAATATTGTTTTCTCAATTTTCTTGAGAATTAATTGTGTTCGAAAAAGTCAGTTATGGCTTTAGAGTTCTTGAGTTATGGAATATTGCATGTTTGTTGTTGCATTTAGTTTAATTAAATCATGAATCCAATTGATGAAATTAACTTCCTAAGACACTTGCAGTATGCCAAAGTGAGCATAGCTCAGCAGTAATTGACATGTACTCATCGACCAAAAGGTCAAAGGTTTGAATCCCCCCATCCCAAAATGTTGTGGAACTCAATATATATATAATCATAATTGTGATTGAGATTTAGTTTGAAGTTAATTTTTATCCAAATTGATTAAATTATAATCATAATTTCAATAAAAAAAAAAACACAATGCGAACATATTTCCAAAGTTTATAGAGGGAGATTAAGAGAGACTAATTTTTTTTTAGAAAAATTAACAATAAACTAACATTAGAGATCAATTTTAAGCTTTATTGAAAGTACATGACTAAATTTGGACATTTGAAAGTACATAAAATGAAACTTAAAGTATAGGAACCAAAATGGTATTTTAACCTAAGAAATAAATGTAAATAAAAAATAAAAAATTGCTATTTAGTAGTGTAATTTATATTATAATATTAATTTTTTAGTCCATATTATAATATTAATATGAACAATAATATTATATCTTTTTTTTAGATTAATCGAAAATATTTTTATATAATTTGTAGATTTTATAATTTATATTTTATTAATAAAAGGTTAAGATTTTTGTTTAAAAAACTTTAATTGAATTTTTTTAATTTTAATTATTGGTGTCAAATAATAATTCAAATAAGGAAATGTTTCAAGGAAGAGAATGGAGGAAGAGGGAGAAGAAAGAGAGTTTTGGTTAGGTGGGATCTACCTTGGAAGGTTTGAATAGTAATTTCAATTCAAGCCTATGAGTTTGAATTGTAATTACAATTAAGTGTATGGATCTAGCGAGGTGGCGCTGACTTGGAAAAACCTCACTCCAAACGAAGGTTAGGTTTAGGGTTAAAAGTGTATTTAATGGGTTAAAAATATTTTGGTTAAAATAAACAATTTTAATTTCTATACATTCAAATTTGTAACAATTAAATTCCTCAACTTGAGTAGATAACAAAAATCTCAATCACAAATGTGATGGTAATATTGAATCATTTCCCTTTAAGGATGGGTTTTCTTAACACCCTCCCATTGAAACCTGAATCCAACATCTTATTTTCAGATATCTTTTGCTCATGTCATCCAACTTAAACCAAATGGCCCCACACTTTAGTTGAAGAAAAAAAAACAACTTGAATAATAAATTATATTCATATTTAATTCTACACTTTTAAAAGTAGTTTTAATTGTTTCCTAATCAATCACTTACACCAAAAACACTACATATGTTTTTTTCAAATAAGAAAATTATGGACTTAAATGTATATGAACTAAAAAACAAAAACAAAAAAAAACTTAACATAGATAATCAAAATCCAAAGTTCTAAACACGGTTGGTGTGTTTGGAATACCTTCAAATTTAAGCACTCTTTTAAAAAAATATTTTCAACAAGCACTGATTAATGCACACATATACCCTCGGTCAAAGTCTCGAAGCTACTTAGAAACCATTAATCAATAATGAACTTTTATAAATGATGTTTTTACTTGTGATAATTGTTTATGTGCATAACCACTAATATACTAAAATAATGTGATAATTGTTTATGTGCATAATCACTAATATACTAAAATAAAGATCAACTAAATATGTCAAAGTGAGTATAGTTAAGTGGTAATTAATATGTACTCCTTTCCTTGAGATCGAGATTCAAATTTTCATGCCCCACATTTGTTGTACTAAAAAAAAAATAATATATGATAATTAGAAATTAACATGTGTTTCACTTTTTAATTAATTATATATTTTTAATTTATATTTAAATTACTATTTTTATAATATTCCACTGAATTAAATCTTACTTTTGTGTATAAACTCGCTTATTTTATTGTCCTTTAAGCATTTTATTTTAGTTTTAAAATTTTGTATAAAAATAATTTTAGTCTTTCCAATTACCTTTTTTTTTTATATAAATTACTAATAAAAAATTTAACCCATGCATGTTTTTTTTTTTAAAATTTTATTTTAATAATTTACTTACTTGATAAGTAGATGTCTACATAGATATTAATTTGAAATCACATATTAGATTAAGGATCAGATTCCATGTAAAAATTTATGACTAGAGCTAAAATAATTTTTTATCCAAATTTTAGAGATTAAATATTTAAAAGTTAAGGGACTTAATTGAATAATTAAAAATTTAAAGACTAAAATACAATAAAATTGAAAATTTTTAGCTATAGCATGTGCTTGACAAAGTAAAAAAAAAAAAGTTGAAATATGACTTTGTTATGGGTAAAATTCGACCATAAGGACAAATTTCAATTATAAAGGAAGTGGAATGATAGATATGCAAAGAGGAGCTCAAAACAGGCTAAAACGGATCAAATCAAACCAAAAGGAAAAAGGGATCGGGCCTCCAAGAAATAAAGGAGGTAGGAATTTGGGCCAAGCCCCAATTCTTGAGGCAGAGGCCGACCACATGGGTGGGGTCGGACCCACCTCCTTTGGCTCCTTTGACTTGGTCCAGCTCGTCTATGACCTTTTATGTTTTCTAATTGGTCACGAATTGAGGATTTCGCCTTAGAAAAGCCCTATAAATACTCATCTTCATGATGAAGAATGTAAGTTCTTCCTGATTCTCAAAACCTTAACTTGTCACACTCATTCACTCTTTTGACTTAAGTATCGAAGCCTGTGTGACAAGCACCACACCAGTGTTTAGATCTTTCTTGCCTTGCAGGCCACGTTCTTCCTCCAAGAATATAAATTCACTGTTGTTGTCACATGGAGGTCAGATGAGTTCTCCTGTCCAAAATTAGGCAACAACAGTTGGCGTTGTCTGTGGGGAAGAAAATCAAGCTTGCTTGAAAGAATCTGCATACCGTGTGCATTCAAGAATGAGCAAAATTATGGAAAAGTGCAATTGAAATCAAGATGAAATCAATTCAAATGGAAGAACATGCTTCGAAGATCAAATTGAAGATGTCCAAAATCTGTCGACTGAAGCCAAGGTCGACTAGATCATTCAAGCTACTTTGGTTGAAAAGCGATTAGATCAACACGACCAACAAGGAAGCAAGGTAAGCCGAATAAATGGAATGAAATTTGTCATATACTCGACATCAAAAAACCAAGGTAAAAGGCATTGAAACCAAGGCCAAGGCCAAGACAAGGATAAAATGCTAGCCTTGGATCAATGCGAAGAAGAGACAAATTTAAGAAGTGTAATCGAGGAAAAGAAGCGATAGAGAGCCTTGGTCAAGGTCGAGGCGAGAAATCTTCCAAGTACTGAAGCGACGGATCTGAGAAGTGTCATCGAGTGGAAAAAACAGAGAGCCGAGGCAGAGGCCAGTTTTGAAGCCAAGGCTGATGCCAATTTCGATACTGAGGCCAAGGCCAAAGCCAAGACAAATTTCGAGGCCAAAGATGAAGCAAAAACAGCATGCCATGGAGGGTGGAATTATTGAAGATTCAAAGTGAGCTAGACCATATCCAAGGAAATATGCACAAGGTAAAAAATGTAGAATTTGATATTGATACTTTGATAGAACAGGTAGATCCACCTTTACTAATGATATCATGAATGTGAAACTACCTCCCACATTCAAAGTTCCAAAGATCAAACCCTAAGATGGAAACAAGGACCCTCTAGTGCATCTAGATGTGTACAGATCATGGATGGAACTTCATAGAGTGGAAGATGCAATCAGATGCAGAGTCTTCTCATTCACTCTAGTGGGACCAGCAAGAAATTGGTTTTGCAACATAAAAAAAGGATCTATAGGTTCGTTCAAGGAATTGGCTCGAGCATTTGTGACACAATTCTTGGGAGGAAGAGATCCAAGCTAGAAACTCACCTACTTTCCATCAAACAAGGATCCAAAGAAACCCTACGAGAATGTATTGTTCGATTCAATAGTGAAGCTTTACGTGATGAGGATTGCACTGGCAAAACAACGTTGATGGCCATAGTTAATGGACTCAGAGATCGAAGACTCATACGGTCTTTGGGAAAGAGAAAACCCATATCGTATGTAGAGCTCATCACTCGAGCTCAAAAGTACGTGCGCGCAGAAGAATTACTTCGTATGAAGAAGAAAACTGATGAGCTTGAAAGAAGATCAGATCAATTAAATGATAGAAAAAGACCAAGTGAGATATTACATAAAGAGGCTAAGAGACAGAAGATGGATGGCTAGAAACCACTTTGACTTGGCCAACCATTTAGAAAGTTCGAGAAGTACACTCCAACATTAGTTTCCCTTGAATAGATTCTAATAGAGGTATGTCATTCAAACTTATTAAAGCGACTTGAAAAGATGAAAACATGATCAAACAAGAAAGATAGACAAAAATATTGTCTCTACCATGAAGATCACATATGACTTGAGATTGCTTCCAACTGAAGGATGACATTGAGGCTCTAATTTGAAATAGCTTCTTGAAGTAATACATCAATGTATGTGCTGGTAAGAGGTCGAGGCTGACCCTAAATCTTCTTCATACAGAGATAGTTTAGCTTTATTTTCTTTGATCAAATTATGTTTGTTGAGTTTAGATTCATTAAATTCAATTGATAAGTTAGCAAGTCTCATGTAATAGGCTAGGTTTATCATTACTCATTTTAAGTTGATCAATACAAGTTATGTTTTGAAAACGAATTTGTACTCAAGCAAAAGAGATCTTCCTACAAGCAATATCCTCCTTGAGTAGGGGGCTACTTAGGGGATATGCCTCCCCATTAAACATAAGGCAAAAAAGCTACTTAGGGGATATGCCTCCCTATTGAACAAAAGGCACATAAGCTACTTAGGGGATATGTGATCGGGTGAACTTTGGGTGAAGAAAAGTAAGTAAATATGTTCAACCCTAGTGCAAGTGCACACTACTGATGCAAGTATTAAAACAGGAGTATTCCTAAGTATCGATTCCACAGGGAATGGTGTAACAAAAAATATTGCTAAGCGAAGTGTAAGAAAAATTGCAACTTGAAAACTAAAAATTGCAAAAACAAGGTTGGGTTTGGTGTGTTTGTTAAAAACAAAATAATTGCAGAATCTAATTGTAAATTAAAGTGACAGAATGTAGAACTAAATTGCATAATCGAAAATTACAAGATTGAATAGCAAACTAAATGGACTCGATAAAAGAAATGAAAATTGCAAAAGAAATTCTTTAGAGAAAGGAGGGGATCAAGAATGTCATTGCCCTAAGTTGTAATTGCAAACCAAAATTGCAATTCCAACCTATTCTACATTCAATTGTAAACCAAAATTGCTACTCCTATTCATCGTGAAAGTAGGTTTTAGGAGACTAAGTGAATGACTTATATGTCTATAGTCCCTCTATCTTAGATAAATTGGCTCAACAATTTTATGTGTTTTGGAGTCTTTAATCCCTATGTCTAGGGTAAAGAATTTTCCTATGTCTAAGCTCTTTTCACCATCACTTGTGTGAAATCCGCTTATCACTAATCTCGTCGGTATTAGATCTAAGCTTGAGTTGCTACCCTAGTTGATCAATCTAGGATCTCAACGAAATTTTATTCAATACAAGCAAACAATTGAGATGTAGGCTTGATTTTTGTTGGAATTTTGGCTACAATTAATTATTAGGGAATTCACATCCTCAAACCGCCTAAAAATTTTAGCTCATAATTAATTCAAAAATTCAAAACAAAACTTTGGATTGAATTCCATGCGAAGAAAAGTTACTAAAACCCTATTTGAAACCAAGAGAAATAGAAAGATAAAAATTTGTTGCTGTATTACTAAGAATTGAAGATGAAGGAATAATTAAAAAAAAATAGTTAACAAATCTGCCTTAAGAAATAAGCATCCTGGAACAAAACCCATATAAAAAACAAATCAGAAAAATGCTTCCATTGTTTCAACAATCTCAATTCAATTCCAAAAGCTTAATACAATAGGTAAGAAATAAAAAGCATGAAAAATTAGAACCCAAATGAACTAAACAGAAATTAAATTCACCTAAACTAAGAACCAATCGAAATATAGAATCTTGAACAAAAACCCATTTTCTTTCTTAGATTTCAATCGATTCAACTCTCACTATTTCTAGGAAAAAATAAATCTTAACAATCCAAGTTTTTACTTGAATCAGACTGAAATTTTTGAAGAAAAACAGAACAAAACAGTGCAACAACCCTTCTATAAAACAGAGAATAAAAACTGAAAAAAACAGAGAAAGAAAAACTAAGAAAAAAAGAGGAAACTTTTGACTAAAACCCACGAAAATAACTCCAAGGAACGCCTCCCTTCTTAACTCATCTTCTCTTCTTTTGTAGGCCTTCATTAGGGTTGAATAATGCCCAAAATTCATGCTAAAAATCCCCTAAATCATGCAGCAAATGAGGATTTTCGGATATGGGTTAAATGTAGATTTTTTTCCTTTTTTGAATTTTTCTGCTGCTCCAGAGAATTGCAGCTTCATCTTCCAATTTCGGTTTTACAATTTCCACAGTTCCTTGCAATTGCAACTACATCTTGCAATTTTGGTTATGCAATTTCCACAATTCCTGCACACAAGTTTAGTTTTTAAGATTCTCACCCTAATTGCATTCATTCTTCTTTCTTCCTTATTTTTAAGATTCTTTCAGCTATTTTCCAATGATTTTAAGACAAAACAAGAATATCTTAAGTAATTTGGAGTTAAATAAGCCTTCATTCTAAGGCTTATCAATATGCTTCATTATTAAACAAAAGGTAGGGAAGCTACTTAGGGGGCGTTTGGTTCACAGGTTTGGGTGGTTTGTTAAGTATGAGTTTATTAAGCTTGAGGTTATTAAGTCTGAGTTTGTTAAGTCCGTGTTTGGATGGTACAGAAAATATGTTTGTTAAGTCTGGGTTTGTTAAACCAATGTTTGGATGGTGTCAAGTCTGGGTTTGTTAAGTATGTGTTTGAATTCTAATTTGTTAAACCTAAGTTTATTAAAAATATATTTGGTTGGTAAATTTAAAATTTGTAATAAATAAAAGCAATTATTTAATTAAAGTAATAAAAACTATATATTAAATTATATTTAAAATGTAACTTTATTATGAAATTAGAGAGTATTATTTTAATAATAAATAAAATATTTTAAATACATTTGTCAACTCAATTTTCTTCCAATAATTATTTTATAGAATAAATATTTAATTATTCATAAAAATATTTTCAGACTATGTACCAAAGCGTGAATAAATATAAACAATTTTTTTTTTTTTTGTAAATATATCCAACATAAAATTAACTATAAAGAAAATGTTATCAATTGTTTATTTAATGATTTATAACTTCTTGTGCTAATAAAAGTTATTTACTACTTATCATCAAAATTACTATTGAACTTAACTTTCTATATTTAACTAATACATAAGGTTATAAAGTTAAAATATTTTAAATAATATTATTTTAAAAGCTATTAATTTCAAGATACACTAACCAAAATAGTTTAATTAATTAATTTTACAAATATTATGTTTTTAGTTGACTATGATAACATGATTTTTACATTTTCATAAGAAAATAAGTTTAGGAAAGTTGTGGATTTAGAAAAATGAATTTTATTTTATGAAATGGAAATTGACGTATTAAATTTAGGTTTATATAACGTGTGTGGTTTGGAATTTATAATAAAATAAATTTTATTATAATTTATACGTTAATAAAAATTTTAAAATATAATAATAAGTTTCTTCACGATGAACATCTCGTACACCATATCCTTCTCTTCAAATCTGGAAAAACAGAGCACCAATTTCTCCAATCGCTCTAAAAATTTAACAACAATACTGTATGATATGAAGTCATACCGTCGATTGTGAAGGTGAAGAACATCTTGGGGTTAATGGAAAGGGAGAAGAGAGAGAAAGGAAATTGTGATGAGTGAAAGGAAGAGAAATCGTGAGAATGGAAGAGAAAGGAGAGAGAAAGAGGGAAGGAAAATTGGGAGAAGAGAAAGTGGGTAAATGGGTACTGTGCATAAGAGAGAGGAGAGAGAAAGAGGGAAGGAAAATTGGGAGAAGAAAATGTGGGTAAAAGTAAATAAGGGGGTTTAGCAAAATGAGAAGAAAATGGGGGGTTAAATTACTTGGGTATATGAATTTGTAAAACTGGGAACCAAACATGGGTTATGGTAATTAAACCCAAACTTCTCACTTGGTACTTGGGAACCAAACACGTCCTTAGGGGATATGCCTCCCTATTAAACAAAAAGCACCCAAAGTAAAAAGACAACCCAGAAACTAGAAAAATAAAGAGGAGGCCAGGCATACCCTGTTGGGTTTTATGTCCTAAAACTCGTGGTTTTGTAAACTGAATGTATATTCTATTTTATTATAAAGATGTTATTGAGGTTTATTCAGTAAATGTGTTATTGAATAAAGTGAATTGTGTATTCAATAACCCAAATCCAATGAACTAAGTACCCTTGGCTATAGTATGTATACTTGAACTTTATGTATGACATAAAAGTGGATCAAGTTCGAGTTATAACCAGAACAGTCTATAGTATAGGGATAGGGCTGGGTACCTTATCCTGGGGACACTATGGACGCGACCCACTTTGTATAGTACTAACGATGTGATCCTAAATCGTTCATGTGGAGACATGCGAGTGGAGGCGTTCTATGCAATGAGTTTGCATAAGACTGGACCGCGAAATAGTCACTTAGACTTTTTAACTCCGTTTACTGTTTTAACTGACTATATTCATACGATGACCTAGGTAACTCGATCTTAATCTTGAGCGTGCTATGAACTCCTGTTTATTCGAGATTATCCTTAGATTTGCATGGGTGAGAGTGGCCCGAGATCGCCGACTCAATAAGCCTCCCATTTTGGGGATAAGACCGGATAGATAGTTGGGAACATAGTCATGCGAGATGGAATTCACTCCTACCCGCTTTAGGGTTTAGTAGAGAGGTTGTTCCCTTAAGTACTGACTTCAGGTCTTGAACAATGGGCCCACCCTCTCGTTGGCCCGAGAGAGATACGGTTTGTTGGTTGGACCACAAACCAAATTGTTCATTAGAGGATCAGTGGGACTTAAGGAACAAGAAGTAATTACAGGGGTAAAACGGTTTATTTGACCCAGCTGTAATTACGAACAACCTGTGAAGGATCGACTTACTAATCATGGTTATATCGAGTGGACAGAAATATATCTACAGTGAGAAGAGTGCAACCACTGGGCTTTAGTGGAGTGTCCCGATGGTTAACGAATGTTGATTAGCTAGGCTAAAGAGTTTGGCCGGTTAATCTCGTATCGTTGGAGCTCATGATCTGTAGGTCCATTAGGTCCCCTTACTAGCTCAGACTAAGCCTTGGAATAATTTGAGAGAAAAGAATTTGAATTGTTCAAATTCGAATTTGGGAGAAAAAGTTAATTATATGCGATATACTTAACGTATCATAGCTTAATTATGAATTAAACTATGATAAAGAAGAGGTGGAAATATTTAAATATGATTTAAATATTCGTTCGGTTTAAAACATGAATAGGGATGCATGTTCGAACGTTCGTTTTGAGAAATTATGATTGGTCCAATTATTTAATTTGATATTTGATATTAAATTAAATATTTATTTAAAATTAATTAAATTGTTTAATTAATTAAAAATTGATTTTAATTTAAAATTAATTTTATATTAATTTTGAATTAAAATTAAAAAAGAATTCAAATTCATTTGGAAATGAAATATGGACCAAGTTCATAACTTCTTCACCAAGCTTATTGTTTGAAGCATATCTTCTTTCAATTGGCTTCTTCACAAAGCTTCTTGTTTGAAGTTTATCTTCATTCAATTGGCTTCTTCACTAAGCTTGTGGCTTTCTATAAATAGAGAAGAAACACAATGGAGAAAGAAGATTAGAAAAACAAGAGATTTTTGTAGAAAACTCTCTAGCTTTTTTTTTTTAGATCTTTACTCATTCTTCTCCCAATTTCTCTCAATCAAAGATCCCACAATCCATTCCAAGGGCTGAGAATAGTAGGGAAGACTCTAGTGGTGGTCCAAGTAGTGTTGGTGATCCAAGATTTGCAAAGAATTTGGAGATTTTGAGCTACAAAGGTATGTGTTCATACTTTCCAGTTTTTTCCAGTTTTGAGCATGTTTTTTTGTATGATAAAATTGATCAAATTAGAGTGCTCAAGATCCAAAATTGCTTCCGCATTCTTAATATTCACCCCTTCAGACCCTCCCTTAGGCCGAGGCCGACCCTAACAAACAAGGTTGTATGAGCTATCCTATCGATGATCCAAGGATCACCTTGGAGTAGTTAAACTTGAGAAAATCATAAGTCAGGCCATATTTTGGATCAGTCCGACAACAAAGGAATGAACCAAAAATTAACTGAGGCTTAAAATGGACCACATAAAAGAGGAGATTGGGCCAAAATGGCCTAACCTCATCCTCGGCCTAGGCCAAGGCCGATGAGCCCAATGTTGCTCGGGAGGTGTGTGTCATGTACACTCTCGGTCTTTAGTGTCATTGGTTCATTATGTTTCAAGCTTCCTCTTGACCAAAGTTTACAAGAAAGAAGAAATGAAAAACTAGAAGATCAATCATTAGAATGAGAGGAAAAAATCTGGGTCTCGATTTAGATATGGTAAAGTAGAGTCAAAATCTAAGAGCCTACTCTAAGATACGACCAATCATGTCATGCAATTAAGGCATGAAACACGCAAAACTCTTGAGCACTTAGGTGCAGAGAAAGAGGCCCAGAAGGTTGATTGAACCACAAAAGGGTTTGGTTGACTGATCTTGGCAACCCAAAAATATGAGAAAAATCTCTTGATGGGTCCTTATTGAGCATGAAAAAGAAGGCTTCATAAAGCTAAGTAGAGCGTGATAAATGCAAAACTCCGCTTGGGTGTGGAGGACACAAGCCCAGAGGATTGATTGGATCCCTTAAAGGGACTTGGTTAGTTGATCTGAGCAGCCTAAAAAACCGAGATGGGTCTTGCAATGGGTTTTTGAAAATAACAGATAAGAAGAATTTGGTTATATAAAACCAGGCACATACGTTAATTATGAAGACAAATTTAGATATAAAATCTATACTCCCAAATCAAGTTCCATACAATTAGCCCATAACTGAAAAGCTAAACCATGAACCCTAATTAGGGAATGTGGGCTAATGTTATGGGTAAAATTCGACCATAAGGACAAATTTGAATTATAAAGGAAGTGGAAGGGCAAATATGCAAAGAAGAGCTCAAGACGGGCTAAACAGATCAAATCGGACCAAAAGGAAAAAGAGATCGGGCCACCAAGAAATAAAGGAGGCAGGAATTTGGGCTAGGTCGAGGCTGACCACATGGGCCGATGGGGTCGGGCCCACCTCCTTTGGTTTCCTTGACTTGGTCCAGCCTGTCTTTGACCTTTTATGTTTCCTAACTGGCCACAAATTGAGGATTTCGCCCTAGAAAAGTCCTATAAATACTCATCTTCATGAATAAGAAGGTAAGTTCTCTCTGATTCTCAAAACCCTAACTTGTCACACTTATTCACTCTCTGACTTAAGTATCGGAGCCTGTGTGGCAAGCACCACACCAGTATTCAGATCTTTCTTGCCTTGTAGGTCATGTTCTTCCCCAAAAAATATAAATTTACCGTTGCTGTCACGTGGAGGTTAGGTGCGTTCTCCTGTCTAAAATTAGGCCACAAAAGACTTTATTAGGTATAATTTATACTAGAGTTTTATGGCTTTTCAAAATTCAAACAGTTTTGGAAATTTCATTTTATTAATCATAATATAGTTTTTTATTAAATTATAATATAATACTATTAATAATTAAATTAAAAATAAAATATATTACTAAAATAATATTTCCTAAAAAGAGGAAAAAAAAAAGAAAAGAAAAAGAAAACTTCTACCTTTAAGCCTATAATATGAATATTTCAACGCAAAAATATTGACAAAAAAACATTTATTTTGTTTTGTTTTTCTTTTGTCTTTTTGCAAATTTTGTAATTATATTAAATATATTAATCAACATTAATAAATCTTGTAATAATAAATAGTAATTTTAAAGGGTTGCAAAAAGAGTATTGATTTCAAATACACATACATACCTATAACAATAACAATTGGCTGTTGCAAAAATTCAGACTGGAAAAATTTCACCAGACCTTCATGTGACAACATCGATAAATTTGTTTTATGGGAGAAGATGTAGCGTGCAAAATAGAAGAAGACTGCACATTGGTGTGGTGCTTGCCACATAGGCTCTGATGCTTAAGTTGGAATTAGAGAATTTGTGTAGCAAGAGTTTAGAGAAGGAGAAAAGGCTTACCTTCATGTTATAAAATATTATTTATATGGAGAATAACCTAGGGTTTTTCCATTTCCTTCTCGAATTGGGTTAGAAGAAAATCAAACCAGGAAAAACTGAAGACACCATCGGCCCAGGGAATGCAAGAAGCATGCCCCCTTGAAGGAGAGGCTCTCCTCAGCCTCAACCTCAACCTCATGTCAAGGCCAAGGAGAGGCTCAACCTCATGCCAAGGGCAACCCAATTTCTTTCTTCCGTTCTTACCCTTGAGCCTAAGTCCCTCATGTTTCTTGAGTTTGATTGTTGTCAGGCCAATCTTGCCTTGGTTCTACTCCTGATTTTCTTTTCTTTTTGGGCTTATTCTTTAGATATAAAATTACCCATCACAATAATAGTAATAATACTGTTATTATATTAAATGTTTATTTTAAAAAAAAATTCTTGCATTATGACAAATGTATAAAAAATAAGAAATATATGATTACCTCTTCATCCATGACAATGAGTTTCAATACATTTAGACTTTCTCCTTTCTTAGTTTGATGCCTGTCAACAAAACTCGTACAAATAATACTTGATTTGAAACTTCAATCATTTTGAAAAGGTTCTAGATCACCTATTAGCATATTTTTCTTAATTATGTCTACAATTTTACAATAATGTATTACTAAGAGTAGTTTAAAATAAAGTTTAAATAAACTATTATTAAATTAAATTGTGATAAAAAAAGAAATTAAAAAAATGACTTTGCAAAATGTAATATGAAAACAATTTAAGATTTAATAATAATAATAATAATAATATTTTTTTGAGTGAATCAATTTGACACCTAAAGAAAACAATTATTCTTTACTTAGCATTAAACTTCTTTACGCATGAAAATATTATAGTAAAGACAAGATGTGTATTTGGAATTTGTAAAAATAAAAAAATATATTATAATGAATTTACTTTTTTGGTTATGGGATTTGAAAAAATCAAAAAATATATTTACAGTATTTGGGATGTGACATATACTATTTACTTTTTTTGTTTATCGAATTTGAAAAAATCAAAAAATATATTAAAAAATAATTAAAAAATTACAATGAATTCTGGGGCCGGTGTGGCATTTACTTTCGAAACATATATAATATTAATAATGATTGGGACAAAAATCAATTTATATCTTTAAACTTTTGGAGTTGTATCAATGAAAACCTTAAACTAATAAAATTATATTAATTTAAACTCTGAACTTTAATAAGTGTATCAATTTACATTCTGTCAAATTTCGTGTGAAAAACATTAGTTTACACATGTGCAAACTTATAATTATATCAATTAAATTCTTAAACTTTCATAAGTGAATCAATTTACACCATTCGTTTCAAATACTTGATGATTACAAATAGAGGGTCTAGATTTTTTAAGAAGCCTACACACGTGTGAGAATTGATGTATGGACGATTTTCAAATTGAGAATCTAAATTGATTAACTTATGAGAATTTAGGAGTTTAATTGATAGAATTATAATTTTGTGCACATGTAAAACTAACATTTTCAAACATAATCTAACAAATGGTGTAAATTGATACACTTATAAAAGTTCAAGGTTTAAATTGATACAAATATTAGTTTAGAGTTTTTATTGATACAACCCCCAAAGTTTAGGGGTATAAATTTATCTTTGGCCTAATAATAAACATCGAAAACACACTTGCCCCAATTTAATTTTCCTTAAGAACCTACTTTTGATAAAATTTCAAAGAAAATCGACATTTGAGCTAAATTTTTGTTAAAAAATTCGTAAATTTTGGTAAAGTTATTCTATGGTTAATTTGTGTAAAACTTAATATTATTGAAGTTAGTGAACCATCATGGGTTGACCTAGTGGTCAAAGGGCCTTGGAGAACTAAGAGGGAATGTGTTCAATCCATGGTGGCCACCTACCTAGGATTTAATATCATACGTGTTTCCTTATCAACCAAATGTAGTAGGGTCAGATGGTTGTCCGGTGAGATTAGTCGAGGTACCTAGGATTTAATATCCTACGTGTTTCCTTGTTAACCAAATGTAGTAGGGTCAGACGATTGTCCGGTGAGATTAGTCGAGGTGCGCGTAAGCTGGCCCGGACACTCATTGATATCAAAAAAATAATAATAATAAAAATTATTGAAGTTAGTGAGTTGACATACATATTTATATTGTATTTTGTTAAAATTAGTTGGTGAATTAGCCGAAAGTGAATAGAGGGTAGAAATTGTAACATTTGACTAAGTCTAAGATCCAGTTTGATGAAAATAAAAGTTTAAGATGAAACTTAATATAGCTCACAAGTTTAAAAGTAAAAATTAAATTTTGTCAAAAAATTTATTAGGTAACAGAAATTATTAACGTATCAATAAAGCTATGTTGATACAGGTCAAAGAAGAATTATATACACTTATAAAATTACGTTTGAACAAGGGTGTTTGGATAGTACTAGAAAATTTTCGTTCATCCATACGTGGATGAATACTTTATGAAGTGGTTGGTCCATGTTTCCAAGGGATGGGACAATTGAATTATGACATGTAGTTGTGGCAGATCCATGGAACCTAACCCTCTGCCAAATATTAATTTGGATTGTTTTCCAAAACTTCTAAGGTATGTCTCACACGCCCCTTTGCCATTACTTCCATGCACTACTTTTCTCCTAACTTCTAGTCAAATCCATCAATTTTTTTTAGGATTGTTTTCCAAAACTTCTAAGGTATGTCTCACACGCCCCTTTGCAATTACTTCCATGCACTACTTTTCTCCTAACTTCGAGTCAAATCCATCAATTTTCTTTAGGAGAGCGTTTGACGCACAAAGTTGAATTGAGTTGGATATAATTAATTTATTAGTAAGTTCAGAAGTCTGTGTTTGAGATGCAAAGTTGAGTTGAGTTGAATCAGAAAGTCTGTGTTTAAGGTACAAAGTTGAGTTGAGTTATCGGGGATATCTGGTACAGTTTTTTGTAACCCGAAGTAGACTACTTTTTAGTTGACTGTTTTTGTTTCCTTTATTTTTATTTTTTTCAATTATTCATCTAGTGACATATTTTTCCAACTTTCCAACTTTTCAACATTGAATTCAGATGTCTACTTAAAAAAAAACAATATAGTTCAACATTGATCTTTTTTAAAAAAAAACATCATTCTTTATATTTCTTTTTTTAGAAATTGACTTCTTCCAAACTATAGGTAATATAACATTGTTTTCTCTTTCTGCTAGACATTGAACTTCTTTCCGTTTACAAAAATCAAATGTTACATTTTTTATAACAACAAATAGAAATTGATGAATGAAAAAAAAGGCAATGTACCTGTATGTTTTTTCTTTAAACACAAATTGAACTTCTATCAAAATATAGAAATCTAAAGTTTCATTTTTTAAACACACATTGAACTTCTTTGAAACTTACAAATGAGGACTTTATTATGATATTTTTCAATTACTAATAGGGTCTTCATTATGAGGGAGTTTTTTTTTTTTTTTTTTTTAAAAAAAACACATGTCATTACGTTTTGTGTGTGTGTGTGTGTGCGCGCGCGCGCGCAAAGGAACATTGTTTGTTTACATTTGTTTAAACACATGTACTAAATTGAACATCTTTGAAAAAGAGAATGCCAATATTTTACTTTTTCAAGATGACAAGAAAACGACAATATATTTCAGCATTAGTGTCGTGTTAGATTGGAATATTCTCAAAATATTAGTAGTCATCAAGGGCATATTTACATGATTCACAAAACATAATTATGGTTAATAAAATATAAGTAATGGCCAACAATGGGTCGAGTTCGTAAGTCTAAAGAAAGGTTGTTGGAGTAGAGAGTCAGACCAACTAAGTACATGTGCATTTCATATTATTTTGAACCATGGAAGTGTTATTGGTCGCTGAAAATTGTTGTTGGCGATAGTCACCAGAGATGGTCTTAGGTGGTGAACGCCATTTGTCAGATATGGTCGCTAACGATTACCGTCGATCATCGGAGAAGGTAGTTGGCAGTGTTAGTTGCCGCATATGGCCATCAGTCGTCGGAGAAGGTTGTCGGCAGTGGCCGTCTGTCGTTGGACAAGCGATGATAAAATATGTTAATAGGATTACTGTACAAGTTGGTGGAGTAACTATCCTAACATTGTAGTAAGTCAGTAGAGTTGAGTTTTTTTATGGGGAGTTAATTTCTCCATGGACCAAATGGTGAGTTGGGTTTAACCCAACTCAACTCAACTCAAGTCAGAGAGCCAAACGCCCCGTATATTTTTTTTCTTTTTCATCTGTTTTATCAATGTTGTTGCAAAGGTAAAAATAAGGTTAAAATACTATTTTAGTCTCTATATTTTAAATTTTTTCTATTTTTAAATGTCAAAAATTAGTTTATGTATTCAATAAATCTTAAAATTATTCCCTACTGTTAATTTATTTTTAATTCTTCAAAAAAAAAAAAATAGTCTTTATTAGCCTTCCACCTATAAATTTTGAAAACATATTCACATGGTATCTTTTTCTTAAATGAAAATTATTATTATTATTATTTTATGAAGTTTGATAAAAATTAACTTCAAACTAATAATAAGAACCAATTTTAAGATTTATTAAAAGTATATGAACTAATTTGACATCTGAAAGTACATGGTTTAAAATGGAATGAGACCAAAAGTATAGAGATCAAAATGACATTTTAACCTAGAAATAATCTAGGGAAAAATCAAGTTATACCCTTAAATTTTGGAGTTATATCAATCAAAACCTCAAACTAATAATTGTATCAATTTAAATCCTAAGCTTTCATAAGTAAATCAATCTATACTTGATTCCATTTAAAATCAACTCAAAATCACCTCAATAAAATTATTCTTTCTCTAAAAATCTTACTAATTAGTAAGAAAAATGATCACCAAATTCTTCTTAAATAAATAAAAAAAAAGGAAAATGAGAAGATAAAAAACCACTCAGATTAATGGAAACTTGTTAATATCGATTTGATCCCAATACTTCTCTCTAATATTACATTAAACACTATATTTAAAGATGTTTTATATACGTGTAAAAATTATTCATGAACGATTTTAAAACAAAATTTTAAACGAATGTTTAAATTGATTTTCTCATGAAAATTTAAAGTTTTAATTAAGAAAAAGCTATGTTGATGTTGACAATTATTAGTTTGGAATTTTAAGCGACACTACAAAACTAAGGGGATATAAATAATTTTTTTTCTCAAATAATAAATAATACGTACAGTTTATAAAAGTATATATATATATATTCTCTCTCTCGTCCCTTCATATTTGTATAGTCTCAAAATCTATTTTCCTCTTCCAATTATGTAGAGCTAGTTGGACTGATCTTCTCAATTATTTGGAGCCATTTATGCTTCGCATGTGGTAGGCGGTTCCGGATAACTAATGCTAATAGTACTCGGTTAGTTGAGCAATATTATTATACTTGCCAAACTACGGTCAAGTTCATAATTAATAAGTTTTTTTAAAAGAAGTTTATAATTAATAGTCAATTCGAGCATAGCTTAATAAATAATAAAGTATTAATTACTATTCTAAAAGTTGATGATTTAAATATTAAAAAAAGTTCATAATTAATAAATATGACTAAAGGAGGAAATTGGTTATATTATGCTAGGCGTAGTGATCAGTTAGTTGGAGCAAAATCACATTTTTGTTAAACCCTATATATTCATGTTCATAATTAATAGATGCGATTAATGGTCAACCTAAACATATCTCAATTGGTTAAAATATATATATCATTGACTAAAATGTCAGAGGTTTGAATCATTTCATCCTCATATGTTGTTGAACTAAAAAAAAAAAAAAAGAAAAAAAGTCGATAACGTCACATTTACTTGTAATAAAAACATATGGGTTAAAAATATCATTTTGATCTCTATACTTTCAAATGTCCAAATTTAGTCTCCATACTTTTAATAAATCTTAAAATTAGTCATTACCCTTAATCTATAGTTAACTTTTCTAAAATAAATAGTCTCTATCAACCTTCGTTCTTTAAATTTTGAAAACATATGAACTTTGTGTATTTTCCTTGAATAGAAATTATTTTAATTTTTTTTGTCAAATTAGATAAAAATTAGCTTCAAACTAACGATGAGAACTAATTTTAAGATTTATTGAAAGTACAAAAACTAAATTTGGACATTTGAAAGTACAAAAATTAAAATGAAAGGGTAAAAACCAATTTATCCCCCTAAATTTTGGAGGTTGTATAACTTAAAACCCCAAACTAATAATTATATTAATTTAGACCCTAAACTTTCACAAGTGAATCGATATAGACCCTTCATTACGATTTTGTTTTAAAACTATTAATGTATATTTTTTTACATGTGTGTATGACTTCTTTAAATACAATGATTAATGTAATATTAGAGAGAAATGTTGGAATCAAATGGATAATAGCGGTTTTTTATTAATATGAGTTGTTTTTCATTTTCTTGTCTTTTTAATTTTTTTTTCAACTTATTTCAAAATAATTACGTGATAATTTTTCTGGCTACTTTGATAAATTTTTTGAAGAAGAGTAATTTTATTCAAGTGATTTTGAAAACTGATTTTAAAACGAATCAAGTGAAAATAGTTATAAGCCACTTACGATTTGGACTCACTTATGAAAATTTAAGATTTTAATTGAGACAATATTATTAATTTTAAATTTTAATTGGTACAACTCTAAAGTTTAGCAGTATAAGTTGATTCTTTTTTTCCCTTAAAATATAGTTTCAGCTCAGCTATATAAGATTACAAACAAATCTATGAAAATTCAAATACATAAGTGGAATGAAGAACAATGGAGAGAAGGAAAAAGAAAATGATAGGTCCATAGATTTTGAGAATCGAATTTATTTTGACCATGTGAAGACTGACACAACTTTTTGAATGAATTTACTTAAATATATGTAAAGCACCAAAAGCAAGGATCAATGTCAGTAGGTTGAGGTTTTAAACAAAAAAAGTTTGTTGGTTGAGTATTCCAGATAGAGAATTAAATCTTAGATTGGATTGTTTACTTTACCAATTAAAAGCTACAAACTTTTAAGGAAAATTTTGTTGAGAAAATTAGTTTCAAGGTGTATCAATTTTTACTCTTTAACTTTAATAAGTGTTGCAATATTTGTCTTAAACTTAAATAAGTGTTGTAATGTTTATCTTTTGTTAAATTTTAGTTTGAATAATTGTTAGAACAAATATTTTTCTTGTGCATTCAATGAATTATAAAATATGTTTCGTACAAGATTGATAAGCTTTTAGAGAAATGTAACATTAGAGTTTTATTTTTTAAAAAAAAAAGAATTGTGAGTTAGTAGAGTTCATCAATGGTTGATTTTGTGCATAATCAAATTTAATTTAGTGGATTTTTTTTTCTTGAAGCTTGTGAGTTCTTGTAGATTTTTATATTTCTTTTTTTAAAAGGGGAAAAAATCAATTTATATCCCTAACACATTGCATGTTGAATTTGTTAAAACCTAAACTTTCAAAAGTAAATCAATTTCAAATTTCGTTAGGATTTTTTTTTTTAAAATCGTTAATGCCAAATTCTAACACATGTAAGACTTATTTAAATGCAATGTTAACGCAATATTATAGAGAAATGTTTGAATCGAGTAGGTAATAGCAGTTTTCATTAATATGAGTAATTTTTCATCTTCTCTGCTTCCTATATTTTTCTCTACTTATTTAGAACGAATTATAAGATAAATTTTCTTGCTAGTTTGATAGAATTTTGAGAGAAGAATAATATTAGTTAGGTTTTTTTTTTTTTGTTTATTTTAAATAAAATCAAATGCAAATAGTTATGAATTACTAACAAATTGATTCACTTAATGAAAGTTTAGGGTCTTAATTGATACAATTTTTTTTCTTAAAATTAGTGAGTGAATTAGAGAAAATTAAACAGAGGTAAAAATTACAACACTCATCTAAGTCTAAGGTCTAATTTGATGATCGTGAGACCCAATTAACTAGGAGAAAATAGGACGGAGCCATAAATTTTCATAAAGACAAATGGACAAATGTGTGCCTTCTAACCTTTTATATATATAATCTTTTGATTCATTATTGGTTTCTCTTCTTCTTTGCCCCAATATTATTGTAGATAAGGAGGAGAAGAACTTGTGGGGATGAGAAATGAGAATAAGCTAGGGTCTACTTGTTTTCAAAGAATTTAAATAAATATCTTTGAATGCTCGAAATCTTATATTTATGATACAGGCAGCTGACATGTTTAAATAATCATATGTCTGTTACGTTGGGTCCACCTCTTATGTGAGCCCTTCAACAATGTAATGTGAATTTATTGAAAGAAAGAAAAAGAAAACTTGTGGTCTTGGTTTATTGATCTATTGTTTTTATTGCCAGAGAGTTTGTTTGTGTAGTTCCAGTAACAATAGCCAGGACAACTTGAAAAATGCAAGCAATCCAATATTTCAACTCTAATTTGAGTTATATTGAGTTCAGTTCTTTAAAATCGATTGAATTGGTTCAATTCTTGAGTCTACGAAGTTTAATCAACTCGATCCAACTGTTGTAAAGTCAGTTGAATCCAAGTCTCAATTACCTCTCAAAACAGTTAAAACAATACAACAGATTAACTCAACAGAAACGAAAACAAAATAACAAAACTCTGGTTTCAAATACAAAGGTTGAGAGAGAGCTAAAAAATAATAATAGAGTGAGTGAGAGAAAAAGAATGTATGTTGTACAAAATCGTCATTTTTTTTTTGAATCTCCAAGAAAGTAATGAAAATGGGTTATCTGATTGCACAGTGGATGTAAGCCATTTTTGGCCAAACCACTTAAATCGTGTGTGTTCTTCTTCCTCTCCTTGATTTTCTTTTCATCATTCTTCTTTTGTTCTTCGAATGCCATGGATTCATCTTCAAGGTCTCTGTGAGATTGCATGTGAGAATGAATTTAGAGAGTATGAAAGAGAAAAGTAATTGACAGCAAGAAAAAGGTAAAACTGACATGTCATCCATTAGTGCTGCCATGCGTTTGTATTTTCTATCCACAAAGATACTTTGATTTTCATATCACCAACTCACAATAATATATAATCACAAACTTTATAATTTTATTGTTAACCTTGGATTCACTTCCACTTGAAGTTCATGTATATTTCTAACTCAGATTAATTTTAAACCCAAACCAAAATTTGTTGGATTGAATTAGTTATTGATAGCATAAAAAATGTGCTATTTGTAGACCTTATTTATTGCTAGTTTTGTTACTTTCACATTCATATTCGTTTATTTTATAGGGGATTGAACATTGGAGTAAACCAGAGCTTTTTATAAGCTATTTTAACATAATCTAAAGTAACCAAGTGAAGAGGAAGAACAAATCAAGCCAAAATTTCTGAGGGGATACCGTCTCAACGCTCATGTTGCAGCCCTTTAAGCCATTTATCCTGCATGAGTAGCATCAAAATGCTACTTTAGGGATATGCTTGAGCTTTTTATGTCGCAATGTGTCCGTAATGAAGAAGCGCGTTGCTGGGATTTTCTGTCTGTAGCGTCAGCGTTTCGACACTATCTCAATTTCTTTTATTATCACGCAATTTAAGGTGTAGCGTCTCGAGGTTGCATCGATTTCTATAAATTCTTCTTGATAATCCAATTTGAAGAGAGCCAACTTTTGGTAGTCAAAACCTAAATTCGAAAACACTTTGTGAGGGACGTGAGAAGAGACTCTTGGAGGCGAGAGGAAGATATATCAACGCTCGTGATCGTGGATATCGCAATGGAGATGAAGATTGACACGTGACCCTAGTTTCTTCCTTTTCCTTTTATTTTGTAATTTCATTATATGGTTTTGTATTTGTGTAACAACCGAAGAAAAAAAAAAGAATTTTTATTTTATTGGTTTTTTTAAAACCTTTTTGAATTAGGATTTTATTTTTTTTTAAAAAATTAGGAGATAAATCTTTATTTTCTTTTTTTCTTTTTAAAAAAAAAAGAGAAGATAATCTTTTAAGGGTTTTGATTAGAGTTCTTTTAAAAATGGTCTCTTAAGCCCTAACCTTTTTGACAAAACTTATTGACGGCAAAAAGAGAGAAAACAAAAGAAGACGTTCTATAGTTTCTTCTCTAAAGAAAAAACAGTAAGTTTTATTCCCTTCTATTTTCAAGTTTGTTTTCTTTCTTGATTGAATCTTTCTTGGAAAATTTTGGGTTTTGTTTTCATTCTTGATTGTTTAGAATGAAAAGATTCTTAAAATCTTTTGCCCTAAAAAGTTTTTAGGTTTTTGGTTTGCTTAATTCTTTATCAAAGTTTTTCATCTTATGGATTTTGGATTAAACTAAAGGTTTGATAAAGGAAAATTTTCCAGAATTTTTCAGCTTTTATTTTCTTTAATTTTGGGACTGTTTTTGTAATGTTTTTGGGTTCTTTTTGTACAAGAAAGTTTACCAAATGTTTGTTTTTGAAGTGTAATTTATACCTTTGATTTTTACATGAAAAGATTATGTTTTAAAGGTTTTTACAGCAGTTTTATCTAGATTTTTCAGATCTGATTTTGATGTTAAAAAGTGGCAAATCTTGATTCTTTTAATGTTAAAATCTTGAAGAATTTTGTTTTATGAAACATAAAATTTTCTGGGTTATTTATCTATAATTTATGATAGTTTTGAAGGTTTTAAAAGTTGTAGGATTGAAAATTTGTTTGGTATTTTATATCGTATTGAAAAGTATGGATCTTACCGATTTTAATACGTTTTTAATTGGGTTTTAATTTGCTTTTAACCTAGTTTTTCAGTGCTGTTTTTTTGGTCCAAGAACCCTATTTTTCTTAACTTTTTATGCAGAAAATTGTTTTGAATGGGAAAAATTGGATAGATAAGATTGTCTATATTTTAGATAAGCTTTTGGACCTTTAAGATAGAATTTTGGTTTTTGATCAGTGTAGTATTGGATATGTTTGGACTTCTAGGAAAAGTTGATTATTGTTCAAGAAAGTGGACAAGATTTGGAATTGAGATTGAGATTGAGAATTGTAGGATTATCGATTGTAACGACCCTACATATCAAATAGACTTCCTAGGGACGTTACTACGTGCATGCTAGTGGAATTTAGAAATCTTTGGAAAAAGGCAGAAAAATTAAACTTTATTGAAACAATAAAAAAAATCTTTTATGTCGGGATCCCTTTAAATTTGATTTCAAAACGTAATAATAAACCAAAGCATGTAAAATATGAAATAAATTGTAGCATTTGACAATTAAAAGGTCATAAATGAATAAATAAAAACATGCTAGCCTATAAGAAATTTGCGGAATAAAACTTCTCCTCGTCACCCATGGCCTCTGCAGCAACTACCATGTCATTCGCCCAGGATGCTCTTGCCTTTACCTGAAAAGAAAAACATTTTTGAAAAGGGTGAGTATTTTACAATACTCAGTAAGTGACCTCACTACCAGGTCAGAATATGCATACACACATAATGAGTTTGCGAAAACCTTTTTCTTTCCTTTAATGGGACCTAACTTCCTTTCATAGCATAAGCATTTTCTTAAAAATTTCCCTTCGGCTTTTAATGTGGACAATTAGACCCAACCTAACCTTGCCTTTCACATAGCCTCATAAATTCCTTTACATATAGCCTCGTAAGGCTCCTTTTCATATAACCTTTTTAGGTTCCTTTTCACATAGATGTACATCAATAGTGTTAGGGGGTAACTGCCACAGCCTTCGAAATAACTTTTATCATGAAAACATAATGTATGCATGAGGTCCCAAAGCATTTTAACTTTTTAATTTCATGATGCAACATAAAGCACAGTTCTCATATCATCATACATCATAAATCATACATGTAAAAACTCATTTTCACACAAACAAGACATTTACCAATTCATCAACATCATGAATAACACATTTATAAAACTTTTATTTTGAAGGTAAAATTTTCTTTTCAGTTTAGTTCCCGATTTGCATTTAAGCATACCGGCGTAAAGTCCCTTACCTTGGCTCAGCTCAAGAAAGGATCCTCAACTCCTATTCCAGAAATCCCTTGGTACCTATAATCAATTTCAAGGATCAAGCTTAACATTCATAGCCTTTAAACTCCGATTCTAGACTTATTCCAAGAAACCCATAGCTAGTAGGAACTCATACTCATAATCACTTATGTGTTCCAAGGCTCATACTTAAAATTCACTTAAAGTCTAATCTATCTAAGGTCCAACTTGGAAAAAGAAAATTTTGGATTTTACCTTCGTTCCTCTCCAAAACAGAATCGAGCTTTGCCGAATAATCCTATGGTTTGATTCGATTTTGTTAAACCAACCTCCACCTACAATGGGTATTTCAAAATAAAGCTCCAAAATTAATGGGTAAATCTCCAAACTATGCCCAAAATCAGAATTCTATTGTGAAATCCATGAGTATACAACACGAGTTAGCTTACCCACGCGAAAACGGAGTCAACCCACAGCTGTACAGTACCGGAACTCGCCGGAAAATAGCCCAAATACAGAAAATCTCGCCGGAAAAATGAACTGCAGCAAGACGCCGGCGTTCGGCGTGGACGGCGATCGGCGATGCACGTGGACGGAGTGGACGGTGACTTCAGCGTGTGGGACGGCGGTGGTCGCGCGACGGCTCGGTTCGTGCGGCTTGGGCGTGCGACGGCGTGGGCGTTCGGGTCGGTTCGCGAATCCGGCGTTCGGGGCGGCGGTTGCGTGCGGCGGCGGGTGGATCGTGTGGCGGCAAGCGTTTCGTGGCTGGCGGTGCTCGAGCGGTCTGGGGTGGTGAAGAGCTTGCTGAAAAATTCTTCTCTGCAATAGGGGCTGTCGAAAATCACAAAGAGGAAGGAGAAAGAGATGAAGAAGATGGAGGAGATGATGGCTTAAAGGCTTGACTTGAGGGCTTCACTCAACCTAGGGCTGCGTGCTAAATAAAATATTAGAGAGGGATAATTGTGGGCTTGGCTTCTCTTGGCTTGGGCTTGGCTAAAAGTCCCTTGAATTACAAGAATGCCCCCAAACTAAATAAATCCTATTTTTCCCTCAAATCTTCCCAAATTACCCTCAACTTCTCAAATTTCAATTTTGCTAATCCTCAAAATTAAATTCAATACAACCTTAAGCATAAAATTAACCTTACTATAAATTTAAAATTCAAAATTAAGGTCTTAATTAGTACCTGAAAGTGCCGGTCGTTACATTCTTCCCTCCTTAAAAACTTTCGTCCTCGAAAGTTCCTAGCATTGAAAAAGCTCGGGGTATCTAGCTCGCATCTCATCCTCTCGCTCCCAAGTAGCTTCTTCGGACCGGTGGTTTTGCCACAGCACCTTGACAAGGTTAATCTCTCGGTTACGCAGAATCTTTTGATCTCTTTCCAGAATTTGCACAGGCCTTTCTTCATAACTCAAGTGCTCATTTATCTGCAAGGGCTCGAAGTCAATCACATGTGATGGGTCCGGAATGTACTTCCTTAACATTGACACATGGAATACACTGTGCACTGCCGAAAGGGTTGGCGGCAAGGCCAATCTATACGCTACGGGGCCAATCCGCTCCAGAATTTCAAATGGCCCTATAAAACGTGGACTTAACTTCCCTTTCCGACCAAATCTCAGAACTCCCTTCATCGGTGCCACCTTTAGGAACACATGATCCCCTACCTCAAACTCCAAGTCCCTTCGCCTCAAGTCAGCATAACTTTTCTATCTACTTTGTGCGGTTTACATCCTTGCTCTAATCTTTTCAACTGCATCATTAGTGGCTTGGACCAACTCAGGTCCTAACAACTGACGTTCACCAACTTCGTCCCAATAAATAGGAGACCTGCATCTTTTACCGTACAAAGCTTCAAACGGTGCCATGCCGATAGTTGCTTGATAACTATTATTGTAGGCGAACTCCATCAGATGCAAGTGATTGTCCCAACTACCTGTAAAGTCCAACGCACATGCCCGTAGCATATCCTCCAATATCTGGTTTAACCGTTCTGTCTGGCCATCAGTCTGGGGATGAAAAGATGTGCTAAAATCCAAGTGAGTACCTAGAGCCTTCTGCAAAGTTCTCCAGAAGTTAGAGGTGAACCGGGAATCTCTATCAAAAACAATCCTCGTAGGAACTTCGTGTAACCGGACTATCTCCTCCATGTACAATTGTGCCCACTTCTCTGTAGAATAAGTAGGTTTTCCTGGAAGAAAATGTGCTGATTTGGTAAGTCTATCCACAATAACCCAAATTACTGTGTAGCCTCTAACTGTTCTAGGTAGCCCTACTACAAAATCCATAGAGATTTCGTCCCACTTCCACTGTGGCACGCTTAACGGCTGTAATAAGCCCGCTGGTTTCTGTCTTGGTGCCTTCACCTGCTGACAAACTAAACACCTGCTAACATAGTCCGCCACATCCCTTTTCATTCCACGCCACCAATAAAACTGTTTCAGATCTTGATACATCTTTGTGCTACCTGGATGCAACGAGAATGGAGAACAGTGCGCCTCAGTCAAAATTTCACTTTTAAGTTCATCGATTTCAGGCACACACAACTGTCCCCGACACAGGAGACCACCATCAGAAGCTAGAGAAAACTCGCTTGCCTGATCTGTTTCTACTTGACGAAACATGTCCTGTAGACCGGGATCCCCGTTGGGAATCTATAATACGCTGCCTCAGGGTTGGCAGAACTGTCAACTGTGCTAACTGTGCTGTAGCCTCCCCCACCAACACTGCTATTTCTGCACGCTCTAAATCGGCCCGTATATCAGCTTGGTTAGTAATCAGAGCCGAAGTGTGTACTGTCTTCCTGCTAAGAGCATCGGCAACTACATTTGCCTTGCCTGGGTGATATAAAATCTCAACATCATAGTCCTTCACTAACTCCAACCATCTGCGTTGCCTCATATTTAACTCCTTCTGGGTGAAGAAGTATTTTAAACTCTTGTGGTCTGTGAAGATCTGGATTTTCTCTCCATATAAATAATGTCTCCAAATCTTCAGGGCAAAGACCACCGCTGCTAATTCCAAATCATGGGTCGGATAGTTGCGCTCGTATTCTTTCAACTGGCGGGAGGCATAGGCAATAACCTTTCCATGCTGCATAAGAACACATCCCAAGCCTTTCTTTGAGGCATCACTATAGACAACGAAACCTCCTGTTCCCTCAGGCACGGTGAGTACTGGGGCCGAAACCAACTTCTGCTTCAGCCTTTGGAAACTTGCTTCACAATCACTACTCCACACAAACGGGCTACTCTTTCGTGTCAATTGAGTCAAGGGCGCGGCTATTTTAGAGAAATCTTGCACGAATCGACAATAGTATCCTGCCAAACCCAAGAAACTACGCACTTCGGTGACCGTGGTTGGGCAAGGCCACTTTGTCACTGCTTCTACCTTTGCGGGGTCCACTGATACTCCATCCCTGGACACTACATGTCCTAGGAAGGAAACTTGCTGAAGCCAGAATTCACACTTAGAGAACTTTGCATACAGTTTATTCTCCCTCAAAATCGTTAAAACCCTCCTGAGATGCTCCTCGTGTTCCTCATCAGACTTGGAATAGACAAGAATGTCATCAATAAACATAATCACAAAGGTATCCAGGAACTCCTTGAATACCCTATTCATCAAACCCATAAAGACTGCAGGCGCATTTGTGAAACCAAAGGACATAACAGTGAACTCGTAATGTCTATACCTGGACCTGAAAGCTGTTTTAGGAATATCTTCATCCCAAATTCTCAACTGGTGGTAACCTGACCGCAGGTCAATCTTAGAGAACACCACTGCCCCCTGTAACTGGTCAAAGAGGTTGTCAATGCGAGGGAGAGGGTACCTGTTCTTAATGGTTACCTTATTTAGCTCTCTATAGTCTATGCACAGACGCATAGACCCATCTTTCTTTTTCACGAACAACACGGGTGCCCCCCAAGGTGACACGCTGGGGAGTATAAACCCTTTATCCAAAAGATCCTGCAGTTGTGATTTGAGTTCCTTTAACTCTGCTGGAGCCATCCTGTAAGGAGCCTTAGAGATAGAAGCTGTCCCTGGCTCGAGCTCTATGCTGAAATCTACCTCCCGTGCAGGAGGTAACCCTGGAAGGTCTTCTGGAAAAACATCTAGAAACTCATTCACCACTGGTACTGATGATGCTAAAATTTCCGTACATCTGGTGTCGGCCACACATGCCAACACACCCCATGCTCCTTGGTTGATCAACTTCCTTGCCTTCAGGGCAGAAATCAACTTAGGGGCAGTCTCAGTTTTGGCCCCTTTAAATTTGTAGCTTGCCTGCGACGGTGGCGTAAAGACCACCTCCTTATGGAAACAATCAATACTAGCATAATTCTCTGCCAGCCAGTCCATACCTAGGATTACATCAAACTCTTGCATATCTAAGACTACCAAGGTCACATCTAACTCATGATCTGACACTAACACTTTACATGCTCTCACTTTTTCAGTAGCTAATAAACTCACTCCTGCCGGGGTGGCAACAGACATAACATATAACAATGGTTCCAGCTCTAATCTAGCTTGTCTTACAAAAGATGCAGAGATAAATGAATGAGTGGAACCTGAATCAAAAAGTACGAAGGCAAGGTGCCCAAGTATCGAAAGTGTACCTGTGACCACTGAATCTGAATTTCCAGCACCTCGACTGGTAGTAGCATAAGCTTTCCCTAGCTGGACCGCGGGTTTAGAAGAACCAGCACCACTAGAGCTCGGAGGCTGATTCCCAGTACCTCCGTTAGGGCAACTTTCTACTTGGTGGCCCTCCTGTCCACACCTGAAGCATGCTCCTGTTCTGGCCAAACATTTGCCCCAATGTTGTCTCCCACATTCACTGCACCGTGGCTTATCGCCACTATTACCTCCCGGTCTAAATGGTTGCTGCCTCTGTCCTGGAGCTGATCGTGATTTCCCAAATGAATGCTGATGGCGCTGGAAGTGCTGAGGGCCAGAGGTCATCTGTCCCCACTGTCTTTTCTGGCTCGTGGAAGGACCTGGGTTTGCAGGCACCTGAGGCTCGCCCTGCTGACGAACGCTTATCAATTCAGCTGCTCTCACTGCAGTGGCATAATCAGGAGGTGCCAAGGCTTGAACGATGCCTCGAATATCCTCATCAAGTCCCATCATAAAGCGCTCTACCTTCTTGGCCTCTGTGTCGACTAACTCGGGAGCAAAGCGTAGAAGCCTCGTGAACTCTCTCTCGTACACTTCCACTGACCGCCTCTTTTGGCGAAGTTGTAGAAACTCCTCCTGCTTCTGGTAACGAGCGGTAGCTGGGTAAAACTTCCTCCAAAAGGCTTCTTTAAACTGTGTCCACGTCACCGGCTCACCGTTGGTGCCCACAGTTCTCATCACAGACTCCCACCACATGAGCGCGTCATCTCTCAACATGAACGCGG
The DNA here is from genome assembly GCA_033996785.1 of Trichosanthes truncata. NCBI lineage: Eukaryota > Viridiplantae > Streptophyta > Magnoliopsida > Cucurbitales > Cucurbitaceae > Trichosanthes > Trichosanthes truncata. The sequence continues at coordinate 24,025,905 of JAWPNB010000004.1, read as the reverse complement.
CACAGGACACCTTCTGCTCCTCCGGACAATTCATGAGTCGAAAAATGGTTTCTATGGAAGACAACCACAACTCTGCCACGTCGGGTCCCCAGAGGATCCATCAAATGTACGAGGGTCATATTTCCTGAAATCTTTCAGGTATCTCGCCTCCAAAGATGCACTTCCGTGGTTCTGACCCAATTGTGCTAGCTGATTTGCCACTGTGGTCTGCACCAGGGTCTGTATGGCTTCCAACAATATCGCCGTCACGGTAGGGTTCGCCTACCCAGTTGGCGGCGCTACTGGGGGGTTCACATCTTGGTAGGCTGGTTGCTCCAGCGGTGGATCCTGCACCCCTACGTTCCCTCGCCCTCGTCCTCTACCTCGTCGAGCTCTTCCTCCTCTTCGTGGTGGCATCTCTACAGAACACCACAACCACAACTAATCTAATTAAGCCTTCTAATTCCACATCCTAACAATTTACTCACATGAAAGCATCTATTGTAACTTGAAAATATAACATAAACAACCATTTTTTTCTCTAGGACAATCAAGTCACAAAATGAATAAATAAAATAATCTTTAGTACATGGGCATACCTGGCGATGACTGGGTATTTGCTGCTTGGCCATGGGATACTTAATGCCTACAATGTAAGCAAGTCTACAGAACCCATAACTCTGGGCTCTGATACCAACTGTAACGACCCTACATATCAAATAGACTTCCTAGGGACGTTACTACGTGCATGCTAGTGGAATTTAGAAATCTTTGGAAAAAGGCAGAAAAATTAAACTTTATTGAAACAATAAAAAAAATCTTTTATGTCGGGATCCCTTTAAATTTGATTTCAAAACGTAATAATAAACCAAAGCATGTAAAATATGAAATAAATTGTAGCATTTGACAATTAAAAGGTCATAAATGAATAAATAAAAACATGCTAGCCTATAAGAAATTTGCGGAATAAAACTTCTCCTCGTCACCCATGGCCTCTGCAGCAACTACCATGTCATTCGCCCAGGATGCTCTTGCCTTTACCTGAAAAGAAAAACATTTTTGAAAAGGGTGAGTATTTTACAATACTCAGTAAGTGACCTCACTACCAGGTCAGAATATGCATACACACATAATGAGTTTGCGAAAACCTTTTTCTTTCCTTTAATGGGACCTAACTTCCTTTCATAGCATAAGCATTTTCTTAAAAATTTCCCTTCGGCTTTTAATGTGGACAATTAGACCCAACCTAACCTTGCCTTTCACATAGCCTCATAAATTCCTTTACATATAGCCTCGTAAGGCTCCTTTTCATATAACCTTTTTAGGTTCCTTTTCACATAGATGTACATCAATAGTGTTAGGGGGTAACTGCCACAGCCTTCGAAATAACTTTTATCATGAAAACATAATGTATGCATGAGGTCCCAAAGCATTTTAACTTTTTAATTTCATGATGCAACATAAAGCACAGTTCTCATATCATCATACATCATAAATCATACATGTAAAAACTCATTTTCACACAAACAAGACATTTACCAATTCATCAACATCATGAATAACACATTTATAAAACTTTTATTTTGAAGGTAAAATTTTCTTTTCAGTTTAGTTCCCGATTTGCATTTAAGCATACCGGCGTAAAGTCCCTTACCTTGGCTCAGCTCAAGAAAGGATCCTCAACTCCTATTCCAGAAATCCCTTGGTACCTATAATCAATTTCAAGGATCAAGCTTAACATTCATAGCCTTTAAACTCCGATTCTAGACTTATTCCAAGAAACCCATAGCTAGTAGGAACTCATACTCATAATCACTTATGTGTTCCAAGGCTCATACTTAAAATTCACTTAAAGTCTAATCTATCTAAGGTCCAACTTGGAAAAAGAAAATTTTGGATTTTACCTTCGTTCCTCTCCAAAACAGAATCGAGCTTTGCCGAATAATCCTATGGTTTGATTCGATTTTGTTAAACCAACCTCCACCTACAATGGGTATTTCAAAATAAAGCTCCAAAATTAATGGGTAAATCTCCAAACTATGCCCAAAATCAGAATTCTATTGTGAAATCCATGAGTATACAACACGAGTTAGCTTACCCACGCGAAAACGGAGTCAACCCACAGCTGTACAGTACCGGAACTCGCCGGAAAATAGCCCAAATACAGAAAATCTCGCCGGAAAAATGAACTGCAGCAAGACGCCGGCGTTCGGCGTGGACGGCGATCGGCGATGCACGTGGACGGAGTGGACGGTGACTTCAGCGTGTGGGACGGCGGTGGTCGCGCGACGGCTCGGTTCGTGCGGCTTGGGCGTGCGACGGCGTGGGCGTTCGGGTCGGTTCGCGAATCCGGCGTTCGGGGCGGCGGTTGCGTGCGGCGGCGGGTGGATCGTGTGGCGGCAAGCGTTTCGTGGCTGGCGGTGCTCGAGCGGTCTGGGGTGGTGAAGAGCTTGCTGAAAAATTCTTCTCTGCAATAGGGGCTGTCGAAAATCACAAAGAGGAAGGAGAAAGAGATGAAGAAGATGGAGGAGATGATGGCTTAAAGGCTTGACTTGAGGGCTTCACTCAACCTAGGGCTGCGTGCTAAATAAAATATTAGAGAGGGATAATTGTGGGCTTGGCTTCTCTTGGCTTGGGCTTGGCTAAAAGTCCCTTGAATTACAAGAATGCCCCCAAACTAAATAAATCCTATTTTTCCCTCAAATCTTCCCAAATTACCCTCAACTTCTCAAATTTCAATTTTGCTAATCCTCAAAATTAAATTCAATACAACCTTAAGCATAAAATTAACCTTACTATAAATTTAAAATTCAAAATTAAGGTCTTAATTAGTACCTGAAAGTGCCGGTCGTTACATCGATTGAGGTAAGTAATTTCCACATCCCTTCCAAAATAGCAATTTTGGTACAATTATGTTTTTAATATTGTTTATTTGACAAATGTTTGAAAGAATGTTTTGTATGATTTGAAATTGGTCGAAATTGTTTTATATGCTTTAAAGTGTTTTGCTATTTAAAAGTATGTTTGCCATTTTGGGTAATTTGAAATAAATGTGTTTTGATTGATCTTAAAATGAAAGTAAGTTTGTTTTGGTTTTGAGTATGAACGGTTGATTTGATGAATCTTTATTGAAATTGTTATTTGAAACTACATGTTTTGTTTCAAATGTTTACAAAAGAATTTTTGATCGATTTGATAAGGGTTATCTGGATATGCCAATTTTATGTTTTGGGAATACTTTGCTTATTTGTGGTAGTAGCCTAAACTGGAATTGATGGAATTGTTTGTGAGAAGATACATTTGTGGGAAGACACATTTGTGGTTTGGCATTCATTTGGAATGAAGATTCATGTGTGTGTTATTCACTCACGTGGCCTCACACTTAAGTAATTATATTGATTGTTCTGGTCGATTTTATCGACATCTATGATTGATTGAAGCTTATTTGTGGGAAGACACAATTTGTGGTTTGGCATTCCTTTGGAATGAAGATTCATGTGTGTGTTTCACTCACATGGCCTCACAATTAAGTAATTGAATTGAATGTTCTGGTCGATATTTTTATCGACAACTCTGATTGAATGTTCTGATTGATTGATTGGTGTTACCGATGGGTAACCATCATATATGACCTGAAGGCTACCCAAATAATGCATATTCCCACTTTGATATTTGAAAGTATTGATTGATTGAAAGTACTGTTTGAATTGAAACTTTTGTCTTGAAAGTTTTTATGATTGAAAGATTTTTGTTTTCTGAAAGTTTTGACTGAAAGTTTTTAATAGTTGTTTTAAAAGTTTTGCAAGGATATTAGTATTTTGTTTATGATTGTTTTAAAATAAAATGACCAAATGAATATTTGACTTTTGATTCAACTATTGAAATGATTTGTTAAACTGAATTTCTATGTTTTGTTTTGAAGAAAATGAATTTATGAACTTGATGTTGAAATTGCTTATTGAGTATTTTTGTACTCATTTTTGTTTTTCCAAAATGTTTTCAGATGAAGGATCAAGTGATAGACTCAAAAGAAGTGAAGTTTAGTGTTCTGGTACAAGACTTTGAAAGTTGTTAAGGATTCGTTAGTTTTTTTTTAAAATTTTTTGTAAGAAATTACTTCCGCTAAATTTGTTTAAGTCTATTTTAGTTTTAATTGTTACGCTTCCGCATTATTGTTAGAATGACCTTATTGGAAAATCCGGGCTATTACAATTTGGGTTTAGAGATTATAATAGTGAACATGAGTAGCTAAAACTTGTTATCTTAAGGATAGATGTAATCATTGGACTTTGCAATTTAGTTAATTGAATGCTTTGTTTTGTTATCTTTCATTCCATCCATGCTTTTGTGTACTTAATGCCTATAATCCCTTGGTCATGGATTGTTTGTTTGAGGCTAAGTATGTATGGAATTCATTTTGAGTAAAAGAACTCAAGAGGAGCATGGAGCAAGTAGTCAACGCAATCATGCCTAGGTGCTTCGAATCCTTGAATCTGTCTGAAAGAACCATTCCAGTACTGAAATCGTCTTTAGAAGAAGCACCTTGTGTTGAAATAAAGGGTTACCAGGACATTTAAAATACACTTTTCTTGGAAAAGACAATACACTACCTATTATTATTTCAGCTAACGTGAATTCTAATTACGAACTATCTCTTGTGTAGGTCCTTCAACGCCACAAGAGAGCGACATGATGGACACTAGGAGACATAAAAGGATTTAGCCCCTCCTATTATATGCAGAAAATAAGGCTTGAAGAAGGAAAAATGGCTCCATAGAAAGCCAACGCAGACTAAATCCTATCATGAAAGAAGTTGTGAAGAAGCATATTATCAAGTGGCTAGACGCAGGAGTAATTTATCCAATCTCTAACAGCAGTTGGGTAAGTCCAATACAATGTGTACCTAAAAAAGGAGGAATGATTGTTGTCGCCAACAACAAAAATGAGTTGATACTTACATGTATAGTCATAGGTTGGCGTGAATGTATAGATTACAGGAAATTGAACGCGGCAACAAAAAAGGATCACTTCCCATTACCATTTATTGATCAAATGCTTGACTGCTTGGCGGGCAAGACAATTTTCTGCTTTTTGAACGGTTACTCAGGCTATAATCAAATTACAGTTACTCCAGAAGATCAAGACAAAATGACTTGTGTACATGTCCATATGGGATTTATGCGTTCAGGAGAATGCCATTTGGGCTATGCAATACGCCAAACACTTTTCAGAGGTGCATGACGGCGATATTCTCAGACCTTCTTGAGCAAAGTGTTGTAGTCTTCATGGATGATTTTTTTTTTTTTTTTTTTGGTAATTCTTATGATGATTGTTTGAAGAACTTAGAAGGTGTACTCAGAAGATGCGAGGAAACAAACCTAGTCTTGAACTGGAAACATTACCACTTCATGGTAGAAGAAGGAATTGTATTCGGGCACCGAGTCTCCAAGGAAGGTTTGGAGGTAGACAAAGCCAAAATAGAAGTAATTGAGAAGATTTATCCTCCTGCCAATGTCAAGATAGTTAGAAGTTTTCTTGGACATGCAAGCTTCTACAACAGAATCATTAAAGGATTTTCTCAAATTACAAAACCATTGTGCAGCTTATTGGAACAAAACAAAGTCTTCAATTTTGATAAAGAATGTTTGAATGCGTTTAAAACTCTAAAGAATGCATTGATATCTTCTCCTATACTAGTTGTGCCAAATTGGAACCTACTATTTGAATTAATGTGCAATCCCAGTGATGTTGCCGTAGGTGCAGTCTTGGGCAAAGAAAGGATAAAATTACGCATCCAATTTACTACGCATTCAAAACTCTGAATGAAGCTCAAGTCAATTATACTGTCACAGAGAAAGAATTGTTGGCAGTAGTGTATGCATTTGACAAGTTCAGAGCATACTTAGTGGGAACAAAAGTAACAATGTACACAAACCATAAATACCTGATCACAAAGAAAGATGCAAAACCTAGATTGATCAGGTGGATTCTGTGAAGGGAATAATAGAATTAAACCCACAGCGGAAGCATAAGAATCGTCTTTGATTTATTTAGAATTAAACTAAAATAAAAAAGGTTAAGCAATAAATACCTTGAAAATAATATTATGGAAAATATTCTGGCGGATCTTTATCTTTTCCACAAAGTCTTCCTAGCTATGACTCGAACACAGGACCAAGGCTTGTGGGAGCCTCTTGAAAGAAAATCCCCAAGGGATTGGAGAGAAAGATGTCTAGAGAGAATTCTCTAATTCTCTTTATTGAGGAGATGTGTGTTGTGAAGAATGCACAATGGCTCACCCCTAGGGTCCTATTTATAGTGGTCTAGGGAAAATAATTAAATAATATATTTTAATATCTAATATATTAAAATATATTTATCTCACCAATTTGAATCTTATTCAAACCATTTAAATTTCTCCTACGACATTTATTTCCTAATTTGAATCCAAATCAAATTTAATAAATATCTTTTATTTAATGTATCTAATATACATTAATTATTTTAATATTTAATGTATCAAATACAATAAATATATTTTCCTCTTTTATATTTAATATATCTAATATATTAAATATTAATTTGAACACTTCAAATTAAATATTAATTTGAACATTTCAAATTTTTCTTTCAACTAAATTGATCTTTTAGTGTTACTATGAGCTAGCAAGGGGACCTTATGGACCTACAGATTATAAGCTCCAATGATACAAAATTAATTAATTAAACTCTTTAATTAATTAATTTTCATTCATTAACTATAGGTCACTCCACTATAGACCTAGAGTTGCACTCTTATGCACTGTAGGACAAGTTGTGTCCATAGATATAATCATTATATGCAAGTCGATCCTTCATGAGTTGTTCGTAATTACAGCTGGGTCAAAAGTTCGTTTTACCCCTATAATTACATCTTGCACCTTAAGTACCACTGATTATCTAATGAACAATATGTTTATAATCTAATTATAAACTAAGTCCCTCTCGGGCCAATGAGAGGATGGGGCCCCATTGTTCAAGTCCCGAAATCAGCAGTTAAGGGAATTACTCATCTACTTACCCTATATGGGAAAGAGTGAATTCCATCTTGTGAGATTATGTTCCCAGCTCCCTATTTGGTCAAGTCCCCAAAATGGTAGGCATATTGAATCGGCTACAAAAGCCACTCTCACCCATGCAAATCAAAGGACAATCCCTCATAGGCAGGAGTTCATAACTCACTCAGGATTGAGATCGAGTCACATATGATCATCCTGATGAAATATTAATCTTCTCAATTAACGGATTTATAAAGAGAGATTAAATATTTCGTGGTCCAGTCTTATACAAAATCATTGTATAAGATACCCCCACTCACATGTCTCCACATGAATGATTTGGATCAAATCATTTGTAACTATTACAAAGTGGGCCGTATCAATAGTGTTACCAGGATAAGGCACCCAACTTTATCCATATACTATGACCCTTTAGGTTATTTCTTGAACATGATCCTCTCGTATGTCAACTACATACTGTTCAAGATTACATTAATAACCTTGGATTTTTCATATAATGGATAATATTATATTGCAAATAAAATAATCAAAATTATTATTCATTATTAAATAAATTATTAATTACGAGGCTTTAGGGCATAAATCCCAACAATCTCCCACTTGCACTAAAGCCGGCGAGACATGTATCCTAGGGCATACTCTGTACCCAACATGTTCTCCCACTTGCCCTAGAAAAGATGAGACATGTCTCGTAATCCTAGACATTCTAGGTGACCCTCAAACACTTTAGCCTAGAGAGTCTCTTTATATAGATCCAAAGGACTGCCATTAAAAAGCCATCTTAGTCACTACCATGATGCTTTCTCTCTCTCGATATGATTCCCTATACATTGGTGTTTTATAATTTCCTTAATATTAGTCTTTGTACTGCTATTATCATAATAAAGATGATAGACTAAATCATATCTGAAACACCTTTCAGATCTTCAAGGAACTATTTGAGTCAGACAAGTCTTTTTGTTGCTTCACAAGCAAAACAATTTAACTTGTATACCATACTCCACCACTTAGGGTAAAATTTATCCTTATATAGATTTCGTAAATCTTTGTAAGAACCAGTGTATCTTGTAAAGATCAAATCTTTAACTCTATACACAAAAATTTCTCATCATCCATAGATAATTTGAGAAAGTTTTTAATTTTCTACTCAATGGTCATACCATTCGTGTAACTGATATATGCTAACCAATTGTATATTAAATGTTTAGTCTCATTTATGCATATCATATACTCTCAACATTTGAGGTGTCTTATGATACACTTCCTTATATTTGACAACAATTTTGTCAATATAAGATGTTTGAGACAAAGTTAACATTTTATCCTTAAAATTTTCATTTTGGACATGTAAAATATACTGAGTCATTCAAATCACTTATTTGAAATTGGTTACTTAATCAACGTTTTATGTTAGACATCTTACATCATTCATAATGGGTAAAAATATCACCAACATAAAACATGAGAAAAATCCACTAAGCAATTAATGATTTTCTTGTCTATACAAGCTTCATTAATATTTATCCAAAGTCATAGATTTTGATACTTTTATCAAACCTTATATTCACAGATCTAATGGTAAAATTCATTTCATAAATGAACCTTTACTATTTCGCAAACCTTTTGCTTTTGATCTTTGAAAATAAACCTCTCCGATTGATTTGTGTAGATTCATTATCTAAGATTTCTTTTCAAAAAAGAATTCTAAACATTCATTTTTCATATCTCATATGCAACAATGAATTAAATAATGGTTACAGACTTCAATATGGCAACAAGTGAGAAAGTTTACTCACAGTCTACTTTCTCCTATTAGGTTTAACCCTTTGCCATTAGTCTCACTTTGAGGGCAATAAACCTTCAATTTTGGTCATCTAACAGGCCAATTTGGGCTACAATTAAGTTCTTGTAAAGGTTGAGTCATCTCATAACTCTCCCACTACGATGAGGCTTATCCAATTCATGCTTAGGATCCACTTGACTTTCAAATGTAATTAAATTGTTAACAACTTTTGTTAACTATTTAGTGGCTTCACTTGGAACCAATTTATTAACACTATCTCACCTTTATTAAAGGTTTGTAGTCTTTTATTTGACATTTCTTATAAAATTGATATTTGTCATACAAATACCTTATTCGTTTTAGAACTACATAAAAGACCACTTTATACTCCTTAGGGGTGGCCTACACTTAGGCTTATCTTTGAACATATACAAGCTTTTTAGGCTTGTTTCAACACGTGAGCTTAACATTCCCAAATGGTGAAGTGTTGTAAACCATCTTTACTACTCTTCTATAATCTTTAAAATTGTCTCGTAGACACTTTTAGAGGGAATCATGTTCACCATGCAATCTCTATTGCATTTCCTAACCGGAGTATGGTAATGGTGTGTAACTCATTACTAATGTGACCATGTCTAACAAGGTCTTGTTTCTCCTATTGTAGCCCAATTTCACAAAATTGCACTTGGTATTAAGATAATTGGGATAAAAATCCATTTTATATCAATTAGTTTTAATAGTAAGGTTCCTGTACTTTCTATTATGATCTGATCATAATATCTTGATAGATTTAATTACCTAATCGATTTTTTTTTAACTTTAGTCTTAATTTTCTTGAACATTTCAAAAATTTAGACTTATGTTGTATTAGGTAAAGATACTTGTACCTTGAATGATCATCAACTAGAGTGACGAAATATTCATGACTTTATTTGACCTTTACATTCACCAGACCACTTGGGTCAGAATGTGTAAGCCCAAAATATTCTTTGGCGTTCTAGCCCTATCTAATAAAGGCCTAATGATTATCTTGCATGAAAGACAAGATCTACAGACAGGTAAAGTAATTAACTAACTTTTTAGAGAATTACCTTTTACTAGTTTTTTCATTCTATTCAAGTTGATGTTAATCAACCTTAACAACCAAAGTCAAGTATCATCTTTTAGGAGAAAACAATGCCTTCCTATTTTGGATTCTATAATCCTGCATATCTTAGTATTTTGTAGTATAGTATATGCCAACATTTTTAACATATACAAATTGTTCTTATTTTCAGCTGAATGTATTTTCAAACAATTTTGAAAATATAAACTTTCAGACTTCAAAGTAATTCATACTATATGAACATTTTTGTAATAAAGTTCGAGAAATTGAATTTCTCTTATGGTTATTAAAAACACCATATTCAGCATTATGTAACAATTTTTACTTAATGACATCTTAATGTCTCCCACTACACTAACTGAGATAGGCTTCCTGGTGCTAACTTGTAGAAACTATTCTACATGTTAAGTATTTTCCAAGAATTACATATTAAATGTAATGAATAATAAATCTTGATAGTAGATCTTATATCGACTATCTAGGTGACATTATGTATATTCCACCAAAAATCTAGTAAATCAAATTTACTTTCATTTATATTTTTCTTCCTAGAGGTATTTCAAAAATTCCTCTTATTATGACTGTCCTAGCTAATATAGGAACTATTTCCTTTTATATAGTTTCAATCATTTGGTTTCTTTACTTGGATTTTTGTAATACTTAGTTTGAGATCATTTAGACAACTTTCTAAATTTAGCTTATGTTGACTTCAACATCTCATATGTTGTTGTCATTTTATTTATCTTCTAAATTTGACATCTAACATGTCAACTAGGAGAATATGTACAAGCTATCTTGTTTACTTTTGATTCATTAATCATGTGCTTCACGAACAATTCGAATAGCATTAGCAACAGGTTTTGAGAACATTTCTCAATAAAGACAAATTCAGAATTTTATACTACCATTACAAGTGTTAATGTTACTTTTCCAAGTAATAAAATTTCTCAATTTTGACTTATCAGTAATAAAATTAAAAATTATGAGAGAAACTGACATAATATTGAAATATATAAAATATATAATTTAACATCATGCAAACAATTATCCATTCAATTTTATTATAGAAATCAAATAATTTGAAAAATGAACCCTATAAATCATTTCTAATGCTATGGTACTTTAGTGAGTTAGAACAAGTGCCGCCGTAGGGTAGGTCAAGTATTCCTTCACTAAACTGAGACAATCTCAACCAAGTATTATACCAGAATAACTCTTATTCATATAGTATTTAGTTACCATTAGTTTGGCAAAGACATCATTAACAACTTTAATGAGTCCTTTGTAAGTGTGACCCATAATTTTAGATCCCGTAGTTTTATCCCAACAAGTGCCGCCGTAGGGTAGGTCAAGTATTGGAAACAAAACTACAATCCTATCATTCTCAGGAGTTCACCCTGATATTGACCCATGCAAACACCTTCCGTAGGGGGACGGTCCAAAAGCCGCCACGAGGCCCCGCATGAATCTCACGATGTAAACTAATGATGGAGACCGTAGGATATGTTGACACATTTCCTTCTCCCACTTACTATAATACTTTCTCAAAAGATTTACCCTGATATTGATCCATGCAAACACCTTCCGTAGGGAGGACGGTCCAAAAGCCGCCACGAGGCCCCACATGAATCTCACGTTGTGAATCAATAATAGAGACCGTTGAATTTTTGACATGTGTCCTTCTCCCACTAAGTATTTTGAAATAGGGTTTTCTATTACTTAGAAAAATTAGGCTAATCTCATTTATCTAAGTTCCTCAATCTACCTTTCATAACCCTTATGTTGTTAGATTGATTTTAATATGAATTACTAAGTTTTTTTAAAAAAAAAATAATAATAATAATCACATTATGAGCATGCTTAGTGAAAATAAATAAAATTTGACTAATTCAACTCCCAGGTCGGTTCCTAGTTAGAGGTGTTCCCTTTCGGTCAGCTTAAATACCCCAGTCTAGACAGAACCTTCCATAGACAGAGTTCCCTTATAGTCAATTTTTATTTCAAATTCATTAATATTTAATTAACTATTAATTATTAGATTAATGAACATAAATATTTTTAATCCTATTAAAAAATAATTCACTTTATGGATAATCTTGAAATTCTACCATTTTAACTCTTTAAAACAAATTAAAAGATCATCTTAGATTCTAATCTTATTAGAAATAATATAGATAAACTAAATTCAAAATTTAAACTATTTTAAACAAGAATCAATAATATCTTTAATAAACAAAAACTCTAATCTCATTAGGAAAACATGCATTCTAATTAAGAAAACAAATATCCTAATTTAATTTTCCAATCAATTTCCAAATATAACAATTATATTCAAAGATATAGAAAATATAAACTAATTAGGAATATATCTTAATTCTATTAGGAAACATCCTAATTAAAATTTTCAAATATAACAATTATATTAAAAAATAGATAAGATGCATGATCATGCTTAACCTATGATGTGATTTTAAATTTAAATGACATACTTTATGCAACAATCAATTTATTTAAAACATACATCTCATGCATAATTAAATTAAAAATAGCAAAATTGACCGACATACTTGGCATATCCTAGAAATTAAAGACAAAATTCAAAATTACATAATTTGATTTTGAATTTTCAAGATATATCTTGATTTTCAATTTCCTCATTTCTTGGTCTACTGAAAATTAGGGTTTAGAAACCTAATTTTCTCTTTTTCTATACGTTGCAAGTGACCCACCGCATACTTTGATATGGACCCAAATTGAAATTGAGGAAGATAGTGCATGAGTTGATTTTTAGTTTGACCACTGGTGTCAGCTTCACCCACCCTCATGAGTTTTATGTCAAATTTAAATTGAAAGATCACCAACTGAAAAGTATATCATATATACTCTAAATCGTGGATTGAGTAGGTTCACCGCCGGCTAAATAAATCTTCATCCTTCAACAGTTCAACTTAAATTCGTCCATTCTAGTCTTCGGGTGGGTATATATAAACAAGCATTTTTGTTTGATTATAACATGTCTATATATATATATATATATATATATCAGGCATGTTCAAAGTTTTCACATAAGACAAAAATTGCCGTCAATTCTAACTATGAGTTCAAAGTTCTTGCAAGATGAGAATCGAAGAATCTCCATATGAGATTGAATTGCACCGTACAAGCCCCATTGCTTTGAATCACCGTTTGCATGCACCTCACCTCACGAGCTGCCAATTTTGACCATGGATTGTGCAATTTACCGATGTTTAAGGGTGCACCGCAGGCCAAGTTTCTTTTTAATTATCTTCTTCAATTTTAGCTCTCGATAGATTTGTTTGAAGAAAAATTACACTAAACCCTAACTCTTTATGGGTTTTACAATTTGTCTAATCAAAACAATAAAACTAATGTCAAATAGCCTTAAATAGTTAACTTTGCAAATCATCACATATATCACATATATGATAAATTAAAATACCCACCATCACAAAATTTTAATTCTAAATAAAACTCAAAGATAGCTCTGATACCAATTGAAGGGAATAATAGAATTAAACCCACAGCGGAAGCATAAGAATCGTCTTTGATTTATTTAGAATTAAACTAAAATAAAAAAGGTTAAGCAATAAATACCTTGAAAATAATATTATGGAGAATATTCTGGCGGATCTTTATCTTTTCCACAAAGTCTTCCTAGCTATGACTCGAACACAGGACCAAGGCTTGTGGGAGCCTCTTGAAAGAAAATCCCCAAGGGATTGGAGAGAAAGATGTCTAGAGAGAATTCTCTAATTCTCTTTATTGAGGATATGTGTGTTGTGAAGAATGCACAATGGCTCACCCCTAGGGTCCTATTTATAGTAATCTAGGGAAAATAATTAAATAATATATTTTAATATCTAATATATTAAAATATATTTATCTCACCAATTTGAATCTTATTCAAACCATTTAAATTTCTCCTACGACATTTATTTCCTAATTTGAATCCAAATCAAATTTAATAAATATCTTTTATTTAATGTATCTAATATACATTAATTATTTTAATATTTAATGTATCGAATACAATAAATATATTTTCCTCTTTTATATTTAATATATCTAATATATTAAATATTAATTTGAACACTTCAAATTAAATATTAATTTGAACATTTCAAATTTTTCTTTCAACTAAATTGATCTTTTAGTGTTACTATGAGCTAGCAAGGGGACCTTATGGACCTACAGATTATAAGCTCCAATGATACAAAATTAATTAATTAAACTCTTTAATTAATTAATTTTCATTCATTAACTATAGGTCACTCCACTATAGACCTAGAGTTGCACTCTTATGCACTGTAGGACAAGTTGTGTCCATAGATATAATCATTACATGCAAGTCGATCCTTCACGAGTTGTTCGTAATTACAGCTCGGTCAAAAGTCCGTTTTACCCCTATAATTACATCTTGCACCTTAAGTACCACTGATTATCTAATGAACAATATGTTTATAATCTAATTATAAACTAAGTCCCTCTCGGGCCAATGAGAGGGTGGGGCCCCATTGTTCAAGTCCCGAAATCAGCAGTTAAGGGAAATACTCATCTACTTACCCTATATGGGAAGGAGTGAATTCCATCTTGTGAGATTATGTTCCTAGCTCCCTATTTGGTCAAGTCCCCAAAATGGTAGGCATATTGAATCGGCTACAAAAGCCACTCTCACCCATGCAAATCAAAGGACAATCCCTCACAGGCAGGAGTTCATAACTCACTCAGGATTGAGATCGAGTCACATATGATCATCTTGATGAAATATTAATCTTCTCAATTAACGGATTTATAAAGAGAGATTAAATATTTCGTGGTCCAGTCTTATACAAAATCATTGTATAAGATACCCCCACTCACATGTCTCCACATGAATGATTTGGATCAAATCATTTGTAACTATTATAAAGTGGGCCGTATCAATAGTGTTACCAGGATAAGGCACCCAACCTTATCCATATACTATGACCCTTTAGGTTATTTCTTGAACATGATCCTCTCGTATGTCAACTACATACTGTTCAAGATTACACTAATAACCTTGGATTTTTCATATAATGGATAATATTATATTGCAAATAAAATAATTAAAATTATTATTCATTATTAAATAAATTATTAATTACGAGGCTTTAGGGCATAAATCCCAACTTTCTGTTACTTCAAGAATTCGATTTAGAAGTTAAGGATCACAAGGGTAGAAAAAATCAAGTAGCGGATCATCTTTCAAGATTGGAAAATGTTGCGATGACTAATACAAATTCTGAAATCAAAGAAAGTTTTCTTAATGAGCAGGTTCTTGCGTTGAATTCAATTGAACCATGGATTGTAGACATAGTCAACTTTTTAGTATGTAGTGAGTATCTAGAGGATTTTATAGCTCAATAACGAAAGCGACTGTTTCACGACTCCAAGTTCTATTATTGGGATGAACCATTCTTATACAAACTAGGACCTGATCATGTTTTTTGAAGATATATTCGAGAAGATGAAGTTCATGAGAACCTAAAGCAATGTCATGATGCACCCTGCGGGTGACATTTTGGTGGTTGATAACGCTCAGTAATGAGTGTTATTTGGCTCTAAAAAATAGCTTATTTTCTTAGAAAGCAAGTGTTTAATGATAGATTTAATGTCATTTAGAGAAAATGTAAGTAAAAACAAGTTTTGCAGGTGTTTGAAGTCTCGATTTTGTAAAAATAAGTTTGTAGGTGTATTTAGGGTCATTTTTGTTATGAAAGTGTTAATTTTTGTTTATTTTGTGTAGAGGCTAAAAAAAGACCTAAATGCGTCCACATTTTGGCCGCAACTGAAACAAATAAAAGATGATCCAAGAGATATGCAACTAGTGTGCGCCAGCATTTGAGAGTAGAAGCCAAAGTCAAACTATTGTAGGAAAACCCCAAAATGCACCCAGATATGCGGCCGCATTTAGGCCATTTCGACAACAACACAATTGCGCCCACAAATGTGGCCGCATTTGGACATTTTCAACATATTCTCTAAGATTAGCGAGATTTGCATATCATATAAAATATTCTCAATCAAATCTCCAAAAATCAAGGGATATGATCGACCACGCTTCTCCACACTAATCTCGGCAGCAAACCCTTGGTGTGAAGTCTGCAAAAGGCGGCTCAATCCTTCATTTGAAAGAGAGCTCGGAGTTGAGAATTCTCTTCATCCCAAAATTTTGTTGTTTTCTCTTTAGTTTTAGTCGTCACTCCAAGTTTCCCCTACGCTCTGTTCATATTCCATTCGGACTCCAACTTCAAAAGAAGGAGTAAGTACTTGATTCTTCTTGAAAAAGGTTGAACAAGTTAGAAAGGAAGAACATATTAGGGTTCTTTTTGTTCTTAGGATTTTCCATTAAGTTCTGTAAGTTTTTAGTATTTGTACTTGCTGTTTTATTTTATTTTCTAGCTTTGTAAGTTTCTTTTTTTCTTTTAATTCAAGTTTTAAGTTCTTTCTTGTATTCATACTTCAAGTGTATTCTAGTTTATTTATTTCAATGAATTGTGTTCTTTCTACTATTTGTTTTCTTTTTATTTTCTGCACTTTATTTATTTCTCCGATGGGTAGCTAAACTCCTTGGAGGGGATTCAATCATGTGGATACCCTAAAAAGGAGATAAGCAACTACCATGTGTTTCTTGTAAATTTGCTCAACGTTTAGCTAAGTTTACTTTAGTGAGTTTAAGTTTCATTATTAGCTTATTTGAGTTAGCATATTTTGTGAAGATTTCAATACTGAAAGGGTTGGAGTCGACACACGTTTTTCTAAAAGTAATCTAGGAAAAGAGTCTAGACATAGAACTTTGCTTTTTGTACCTAGACATAGGACAAAAACCTTTAAAATCATAAAGTTGTGTTTTTCATTATCTGAGCGAATTTAGCCATAGACATATGAGCTTTAAATTTCTTAGTCTCCTAAAGGTTCTTGGAAAAGGAGCCGAATAGGTGTTGAACTTGATTTGCTTAGCTAAGTGTCGAAAAGGGTAGGTTGTAGGTGCATTTCAGTAGCATTCTGTCTGAACCGTACAGAACTAGACAGAGTCAGTATGCGGGCACAAGAGGCAGGATCTATGAAATAGTCGGACTTAGTTGAGCAATTTGCAGATGCATGGTGGACACATTTCCTTAGGGTTGAACCAGAATTGAATCCCCTGCTTCTCATCCTTGTTTTTCTCATTTCCTTTTTAGTTATCTTTACTTTTTCATGCACAAAACTCCAAAATCAATTTTATTTTCTTGGTTACCTTTGGTTGCAAGTTGTGAGCAATTGTGTTGTTAGCTGGAGAGTTTTTTTTATCAACCGTTCCCTTGGGTTCGATACTTGGAATACTCCATATATTACTTGTTTGTGACAGCATGCACTTGCACTTTCTTTTGGTGTTTGCATAACAGCCCCACCAGTGGTTAACGCACGGTTGCCAAAGTACTACAGAGTGGATATTTCTGGCCTACTCGTTTTAATGATGCGAGGGAATATGCTATAAAGTGTGATAGATGTTAGCGCACTGGGAACATTTCTAAAAGGGTTGCTATGCCTTGAACTAATATTTTGGAAGTGGAACTGCTTGATGTTTGAGGCATAGATTTTATGGGCCCTTTCCCTCCATCAAATGGACATCAATACATCTTTGTGGCAGTTGATTACATTTCAAATTGGGTAGAGGCTATCTCTTGCCTAAATAATGAGGCGTTGATGGTTTCAAAGTTTCTTAAAAAGAATATCTTCACTAGATTTGGAACTCCACGTGCCCTAATCAGTGATGAAGGGAGTCACTTCATCAACAAAATAGTGGAGAAGTTGTTGCTAAAATATAATGTCAAACATAAAATAGCAATAGCTTACCACCCTCAATTGAATGGGCAAGCTAAAGTCTCTAATTGAGAAATTAAAAGTATCCTAGAAAAAATCGTGAATGTGAGTCACAAAGATTGAGCGCAACAACTGGATGGAGCAATGTGGGCTTATCGAATTGCGTTCAAAACACCCACAGGAATGTCACCCTGTCATCTTCCCTTGGAACTAGAGTATAGGGCCTAATAGGCATTGAAAAAACTAAACTTGGATCTGAACACAACTGGTATGGAAAGGAGGATCCAGTTTAATGAAATTGAAGAATTAAGGCTCAACGCAAACGAAAATGCAAAGATTTACAAGGAAAAGACTAAAAGATGGGCACGATTAAAAGCTGAAATCAAAGGTATCGTATGAAGGCCAAAAAGTATTACTGTTTAACTCACGCCTCTTCCTTTTTTCAAATAAACTCAAATCAAGATGGTCTGGACCATTCAAAGTGCTTAAGGTGTATCCACATGGAGCTGTGGAATTGTATAGGAAGATGGAAAAAGCATCTTCAAGGTAAACAGTCAACGATTAAAGCCTTATTATGGAGGTGAAGTTGAAAGACTCAAAATCTCCATAAATCTTCAAGATGCGTAGAAATCAAAGAAAGAAGGCCATGCACTCAATGATAAATCAAAAAAGGCTGACAAATCAAATATGCATTCTGATCCCTTTCTTTTGATTTGTGTTTTAATTCTTGCTTAGTTAATTATTGAATTTGCGCTTGCTTGTTATTATTTGAATCTTAGTGTAGTATTCTTTTTGAAAAAGTTGAAATATTAAAAAGAAGGAAATTAGGAGTTAGAAAGCCTTTAGGAAGCCATGTGTCGAATGTAGCTTGCGATGAGTTTATTATGCGCCGAGACATATATGCATTCAAGACAATTCGAATCTCAGATTATGTATGCAATCATTACACTGTGCAGATGGCCCAGTTAATGACTATTTCGATTCCCTGAGGCTCTTTCTCTCCTCATTCCTCTTTAAAAACCCAACTCCTTCATCTTCAATCATTTTTACGAATTTAGTTAAAAATTTCTTTGTCTTCAACCTTCATCTTCATTTTCAACCTCTCTGCAGCCTTCATTGTCAGAAGCTCCAATCATTGTGCAACTCCATATTCCCCTGATTTCCATGGCTCCTAAGTCGAAGAAAGCTTCCACAAGTATCCCAAAAGAGTATGGTGACCTCGATTTCACTTGGACAACATCAGAAGACGAGCTCCTATCGCCTCCTCCATGCCAAATGCTTGAAAGGAAGAAGTTGTCTTCTTCTTCCAAAGCTTTGGCGAGGAAGCCATTTAATAGACTAAAAATGTGTGGGCTTTAGAAGAAAACTTTTGAATAGAAAAGTCCTCAATCTAGTGCAACTGTACACTGTCAAACAAGTAGTAATAGAAAATATTCCAGAGTATCGATCCCACAGGAAAATGATACAACAAATTCTAAAATTGATGCAAAGATGTTCAAACAAGGCAACCTCGGTGACCAATATAAAATAATTGGAAAGGTTGGAAGTGTACTAAAAATCAATTATAAAAAGATGAGATTCAAACATGCTTTTGCCCCTTGGAAAGGAATTGTGACCTAAAATGCAATTGGAATCTTTACTCAACACTAAAGCAATGTAAACTGGACTCAACTTTATTCACCCTTAATGGAAGATCTTTAGGAGACTAAGCGATTAAACCAATATGTCTATGGCTAATACGAACTTAGTTTAATAACAACACAACCCTTAGTTTTATAGGTTTTACCCTATGTCTAAGCAAGTTCATATGTCTAAGCTTCTTTCCTCTATTGCTTTTATGAACACCAAATCTTGTTTAACCCTTTCAGTATTAAACTCAATTTTTGTATGTTCACCTAGGTGATCAAGCTAGGCTCACAATAAGAATTATAATCAATAAAAGCAAACAATGCTATGGAATCAAGCAAAGTTACTTTTACATATTTGGGCCTAGCTTCCTATCTTTAGGGTATCCACATATTTGAATCCTAAAGATAGAATTAGCTCATAATGAAAGAAGAAAATAACAAAACTTTAAGTAAAGAAAATTTCTTAGTAAACTAAAAGAAATAACTAAGTAACAAAGGTGTAAAACTTAACTCAAGGAGAATAAACAAGCTTGCTGGAAATTGAACTTAAACAACTAACTTTATTAAGAAAACTTGTTGTTATGTAAGAATTGAATTACAAAGAAGTAGAAGTCCAAATAATAGAACGTAAAACTAAAACTTAATGAACAACCAAATTGAAAAGAAGAACATAAATTAAAAAAATAACAAAATTGAAAACAAGCTTGGAAACTGAGACTGAGGAGACAACTTCAAACCGAATTCAATAGATCCTTACTCAACCTTTTTCAAGGAGAGTAGCGTCTTAACAGCTCAAGACTCTTGATAGGACCGGACTGAATTATGGCAACATTCTTCTCCTCTTGAATCGATTAAACAGAAAAATAAAGTGCAATAATTTAGCATGGGGAACGTAGATGATTCTCCTCTTTCGTGGTTTGCTTCTCCTTTATTTATAGCCTTCAAAGGCTAGAATTTGCACAAAATTTGTCTCAGAAAAGAATCAAATCTTCATGGCCTTGAATCATGCAGATATCTTTAAAATAATCTGTGAAAATCGAGCTCTAGATTTTTCGAAATTCAGTCTTCAGGAGAAGTTGCAATTGCAATTCCACTTGCAATTCTAGGCATGTGAAAATTCTTGCAGAAAACGCCAAAAATTAGCATAATTTAACTCTAATCTCATTTCAGATTTCTCATCACAAAACAACACTTTTACTGATTTGGGCTAATCTCATACCAATTTGCTAACAATTATGAACTTATAAGCATGAATACTTGCAAATGACTTGAATTTAAAGGGCTAAAAACTTATAAAATATGAGAATCATCACCATCCAAACCTGGGCAACCTAAAAAGAAGAAGGAAAGTTGTATGGACCTCATGTTATCATCAGGTAACCCTTCATCTTTAAGACCTTCATCAAACCTTCGATTGTCAGAAAACCCCTCGGCTGCCAGAAAACCTTTTTCTCCTTCATCTTCCAAGCCCCTACCCTTGACCATTTCCTCTTCCCAGCAAGCCACTCGATGCACGGTGAAGAAAAAACCAGCCTCCCAATAACCACCAATAGCTCCACCGTCACTACCAGTCACCTTTGAGTCGTTTGAAACTCCCATCATCCACCGTAAATGAGTGCCACAACCACCACAAAAACCTAACCCTGCCACCCAACCCTTATGCCTAGCCCTAATTGAAATCCCACCAAGAATCTTAGCTAGGTTGAGCACATCATCCACTCAACGCCCTTTGCCTTCCCCAAAACTCTCCATAAACCTTCACTCACAAAACAAACCTTCCACCATCACAAAGTCCAAAACCAATCCCTGCGATAAAGCCTATTTGTGCACCAAACCCTATCCCACGACATATTGAAGCGTTTACTCCTGTGACACTTCAAGTTGCACCCAACCAAAACCTACCTTCCCCAGCAATTGACCCATCAAATTTCCCTCCACCTCCACCACCTGTCGAAAATAACCTTCCTTCAACCCCAAGACCTGAACCTTCACCACAAGTCCTCCAATACCCTGCCATCATTTTGCTACTAAGTGTTGAGGATTATGCGTTGGAGGGCCTGCCCATTAACGTGCATCTTCTTGGAGAGGTGATGCCTAAAGAAGAAGCTGCCGCAGGACCAGCTCATCTAACATCAAGTGAGAAGAGGCAGCCAACCACACAAAGTCCAAACAAGGAGCTGCGTTTTATCCTTGTTAGACTAGGATTTAAGATATGCGCCCAACACAAGCGTCAACGCATTATGCCATGCCCACCACTGGATGGAGAAACAAGTTCGAAGTTGGGCCAAGAAGAAATTTTGGGCAGACGTGTGCTTATCTCAAGGACAACAGAAAATGAAGATGAACGGTTGAGCGCAGGGCAAGAAGAGTTGGCTGAGCAAGCTTCCGCTTAAGAACCCAGGAAGTAGGAGAATATTTTTGGAGATATCCTCTAAGGATTGGACAAAAAATAGCTTGTGATGAACGTTGGGAGGGAATCACCTCCAACAAAAGTAGAGTCAGCAGTTCATGGCCTCGAGGAACAAGGGCTATCATCCCTATGCGGGCAATTAACTCCCCTTAAATGCAAGCTTTAGTGTTGAGTGTGGCTCGAGAAAGGGAAGGGGCCAACGTAGTGGAATCATCAAAGGGGGATGCAAGTGAAAGTTTATACGCTCAAAAAGTTTGGGGGACGATGATATTGGATCCTTCGACGCAGCTATTCAAGACTCTAATGAAGGACCAATCACAGCAGTTGTGTGCATGGAAGAAAGGTGCAACAAAACGGCTGCAGAAATTGATGAGAGGAAGAAAAAGAAGAAAGAAAATAAGAAAGAAAAAGAGACCGATGAGCCTAAGGATGGGAGAAAAGATGCGCCCAAGAGGAAAATGGAAGAAGAAGGGGAAGTGACCTCTGAACCCCATGAGCCAAAGAAGAAGAAACTATGCATCGAGCATGAATAGGAAATGGGTGAGACTACCCCAAAAGAAGAGGAACTTGCACTCAAGGAGGCCATACAAATTGAAGAGAGAGAAGCTTCTAAGCCTTTGAAGAGGAAGAAGAAGAAGGCTCCTATGACCAAGGATAAGCAAACGCTGAAGGGGCCAGAGGGTAAGGTTGCTGAAAAGGACCAAGAGGAAGAAGAAAAAGGATCCCACACGCATTGGTAGTAAGGGCCATTGAACAAGAAATGGGATTCTTTAAGACAATTGACCCCATTACTAGCTTCATTGCTGACTGCATTAATCAGATGGGGTGGAGGCAGTTTCTTGCGGGGTCAACTAGGATATTCCCAAAAGTTGTTTGAGATTTTTATGCTGAGGACGTCCATGAAAAGTTGGACAAGGCGTTGGTTAGAGGTCACTGTGTGTCTTTCCAGGTGCATCTCATCAATGAGATGTTTGGCCTTCCTAAATTAGAGGATGCGCTTGGAAATAGAATTATTTACGACCCTACCTAGGAAGAGATGGAAGATGCGGTGAAGCAAATTACTAACCAAAGGGTCAAATGTATAGAGAGCAGAACTGGACTTAGGCAACTGCTCAAGATTGACCTACGTCTAGAAGCTACCACTTGGATGTACGTGGTCAAGAATTGGCTCATCCCTATGAAACATGATAAGATAATCTCAAGGGATCGAGTGATGGAAACTTACTGCCTTTTTAAGGGGATTGCACTCAACATTGGGGAAATCATAGCAGCGCAAGTGAAAGAAATGAATGCTAAGCCAAAGGGACCCATGTTCTTCCCTTGGATGATAAGCAACCTTTGCCTCAACCTAGGGATGCCTCTGGTGGACTAGCCTCAAAAGGGTGATCGACAACGTCATCCTTTTACGCTTGTTGAAAGTATCCTCCAACCAACCTAATTTGGTGCATAAGAAGAAAGGTACCAAGGCACCAATGAAGAAAGATAATGAGCTTGCGCCAAAGAAAAAAATTGAAAAGAAGAAGGCTCCAACGAAGGAGGAGAAAGGGAAGAAACCAATGGACCCCAAATGAATTAAGCCTCATTCTCCAACACATCAAGAAAATCCTTCTGTAATAGATCCTCTTCCGCTGCCTCCAACCCATGTTGATCCTTTGTCCCTGCCCACGACTAACAACAAACATTCGTCTTCCTTGCTGCCAAGCTTCAAAGCAAACGATGAGCTGCCACTACCTCCACCACTTGATGGAAACTTTGAAGTGCAGTTTTAGCTAGCCACATTCACATTTCAATCAGAAGCTGACCCGTCAAAACCAAATACTTCCCAAGCTCCCAAGCTGATCCACCAGCGGAAGGTCCACAAAGCCCTCAACCATATCAGAAAGTGCAACTCAATGTTGATCGAGTAGCATATCAAACATTTACTAAATTCTGGAACTCCATTCCTGAGGACTTTGAGCAGATGCGTTGGGCAGTTCTGCACCTAACTCTAGCTTACCTTAAGGTCATTAGATGAAGGATGGACGCTTACATTAGGTACTTCATGCGATGAGACCTGGAGCTGAGCAGAGCTAATCTAAAGTTGCTGCATCCATTACTCAAATTCCTAAGGAACTAAGGCAAGACATCCATTTTCTTCCACCAAGTCCCATTGAACCTCCTCCATCTAAGAAATTAGATGGTACTCAAGATCCTTCTCCACCGCCTCCACCAACACAATCTTAGGCTTGAATGCTTCTTATGCTTTACTTGTATTTCTTCCTTGATATATCATTTTTGTATTTTGACTTAAGCATTCAATACAAGCCCGTCGTATTCATTGCATTTCAATTTCTCTTTTATATATCTCTTGATTAAATTGTTCAAATACCATGTGTTTACTTCTTATTGTTTTGTAATCTAATTGCCTTTTTTTCGGGTTTAGTTAGGAACCTTATGATGAAACTAAACGCATCAACTCCAACCCGTAGTTCCTTTATTTCTTCTTCACCTTATCAATTAACCCCAAAGATCATCTAGTTTTCCTATATTCTTTGAATAGAAACTAGTTCAACAATTAGTCATTTTAGCAAAACTTCTCCTCTGCAATAGGCAAAGCTTAGAAAATAACATTTGTCACATGTCTTTTCCCTTAGGCTAGTAGATTAGTAGCCTAACTTAAGTTTGGGGGACCATCAATGAGGACATTGCTGATTTTAAGTTTGAGGTGGGGGGGGGGGGGGAGAGAAAACCATTGCGTCGAATAGCTCAAGCAGTTATTTTGAAAACTTTATACGCATTAGTTGCAATCATGTTCATCTAAAAAAAAAAACCCAAATTCAACGCAAATCTAAGTAATTAAGGGCATTCATGACACTCATTGTTTACCTTTACATGAAAATGGATGCAATAAACGAGTATGCATTTAACAACCCAATTTGGATCTTACTTGTAGTTGGATACCTTCATCACAAAATGTTGGTAAGCCAAAACAAAGGTAAAACAACCAATAGGGTCCTCTTAGAATAGAAAAAGAAAGAAAGAATGAAAAGATCAATTGCACTTTGCCAATCTCTAAAGTCTATGACGCAAGGAGAAACAAATAAAGAGTTGAGCCTAGAGTAAGTGAGTGCACTAAAAAGATTTAAGCAAGCAATAGTTTTGAAAGAAAGATATAGGCTAAGTTAGTTGATCTAAAGGTTGAAAGGTACATGTAAGGTGGAAATAGAAGAACTAAAGGTGAGAGCATAAGCGTTGTTGAGGTAAACTCCAAGCTTGATTTACAAAGCATGATGAGATCTAAATGTTTTATCGTGCATAAGGCATTACACGAGGACGAGAAATGATTTACGTTCGAGGTTTGATAACTTGTAGAAATACAAGTTATTTAGCCTTAAAAGATAGATTATCTTGCTCTGAGAAATAAAAGAATGCATGCATTAAACTATGTTTTTATGACTTTTTAATAAAAAAATTCATCACCTTCTAAAATGCATTGAATTGGATAAAAACATAGGATTGAAAATCATTCCTAAGTTCTTGATAGGAATTTTGATGTTATTGACAATTCTCATATTTTACACATTTTTAGCCCTTTTCACTTAAGTTATTTTCACGAATGCATGATTACAAGTTTATAATTGACGACAAATGGATATGAGTTAAGCCCAAATCAATAAAAGTGATATGTTGAGAGGAGAAATATGAAATTAGGGAAAAATAGTTTAACTTTGCTGATTTTTGGTGTTTTATATAGGAATTTTTACATAGACAGAATTGCAAGTGGAATTGCAATTGCAATGCGATTCCTCCTAAAGACAGAATTCCAACAAATTTGGAACCCACTTTTTTAGCATATTATTTTGAAGATATTCTCCAAGATTCGATGCATTGAAGATTTGATTCTTTTCTTAGACAAACCACGAGCAAACCCTAGCCTTTGGAGGCTATAAATAAAGGAGAATCAAGCCAGAAAGAGGAAGAATCACTCTTGTTCCCCACGCCAGCTTTCTACACTTTTAGTTTTTTATTTTATCGATGCGAGAAGAGAAGAATGGATGAACCTAAATCATTCCAATCCTGTATAAAATCTAGGGCTATCAAGATCCAACTCTCCTTAACAAAGGTTGAGTTGGATTGATTGAGATTGGTTGGAAGTTATCTCTTTTGGTATCGATTTTCCAACTTGTTTTTTATTCCAGTTTGTAGCTTTATAATTCTTAAGTTTTAGTTCTTTGTTTCAGGCCAATTTTGTTCTTTATGTTTTTGTTTTTCCTTTCCGTTATTCGGACGTTCAATCTTTGTAATTCAGTTCTTACATTACTGCAAGTTAATTTATAGTAAAGTTCAGTTATTTACATTCAAGTTCCAATAAGTTCTTATATTCTTTAAGTTCAGTTATCATCCCTTTATATTATGTTAAGCATACGTTTTATTTTATTCAATGCTTGTTTATTTTCCTTCTCCATTATGAACTAATTCCATCATTGGGATTCAAATATTTGGATGCCCTAAAGATAGGAAGCTAGATCTAAAATGTAAAAGTAACCTTGTTTGCTTTTATTGATTAAAATTCTTATTGTGAGTCTAGCTTGATCACCTAGGTGAACATAAAAAAAATGATTTAATACTGAAAGGGTTGAATAAGATTAGATGTTCATAAAAGCAATAGAGGAAAGAAGCTTAGACATAAACACTTACTTTTGACCCTAGACATAGGGCAAAACCTTTAAAACCAAAGAGTTGTGTTGTTATTAAACTAAGTTCGTATTAGCCACAGACATATCGGTTTAATTTCTTAGTCTCCTAAAGATATTTCCATTAAGGTTGAATAGGAGTTGAATCCGGTATACATTGCTTTTGTGTTGAGTAAAGGTTGTAATTACATTTTAGGTTGCAATTCCTTTCCCAGGGGCTAATATGTGTTTGAATCCCATCTTGTTATCATTGATTTTTAGTACACTTACAACCTTCCCAATTCATTTATATTGGTTACCAAGGTCGCCTTGTGTGAATATCTTTGCCTCAATTTTGGTATTTGTTGTATCATTTCCCTATGGTATCGATACTCTAGAACATTTCCTACTATTACTTGTTTGACAGTGTACACTTGCTCTAGATTGTGAACTTTTTCTATTCAAAAGTTTTCTTCTAAAACTCACACGTTTTCAGTCAATCAAGTTTTTGGCATCGTTGCCTGGAAATGACATTACTAACAAAATTCAATTTTGTAGCACATATTGTGAACAGATTGCAAATGCAATTCTTTTCTACTATAGGAAAAGTTGAATTTCAATTGCAATTTGTAGAATAGGTTTGGTGTATGCGAAGGGAGCTTTGCTTCCCTGAGTGTGATCCTAAAATAAAAAGAACTTTCTACCAGTACCGTAGACAGCAAAGGCGAAAACAAAAGAAGCAACAAAAGTCGAACACACAAGAGAATCTTTCGAGAAGTACTTTGAAGGAACTTGTTGCTTAGGATAGTGTATGCAATTTCAGAATGAAAACACCCTAATGTGCAAGTATACATAGCCTAATGCAGCAAGTGATAAGTATTTTTATATTGTTCTCCTCGGGGACTAGTTAAGTGGATTTTTGCAATTCTTAAGCTAAATTTAGTTAAGTAATAGGCAATCAACATCAATTGGTGCAATGAACTAAAAAGAACTCAAGATTAAAATGGTGCTGGAATGCTTGAACAACAGAAAAACAGTGAATAAAAAATGGGACTAAACAGATTTTGTGAAAAGGGATCAGGATTAGGGATAAAATTTTTCTTCATCAAACTAAATGCTACAGCATAGATCATGCCTCAACACTCAATGCAGCTAACTCGTGGATTCTTTCCAGAATGCTCAAGAATCAGTGATGAACTCCCATTAACCTCTGAAATTAATCGCTTAACTGCAAACATTAGGTGAGTTACTATCCCTAGTGTCCCTAATTACCTTAGAACATGCTCCTAATCAGAACTAATGCTATGCCATGCATTCGATTTACCCCTCCTTTTTCCAAAGTTAAGATAAACACAACTAAGACAAGTTGGCTGAACAATTCCAAGCTAAAATTAAGCACACAAGGCATAGGAGTGAAGAATATGCAAGTCTGCTTATTCATTCAGCAATAATCAACAATAAATCCCCTAATCGTTCACCCAAGGGGGTGATTAGTTCATAATTAAAAGAAAGGATAGTAACAAAACAGTAAGAAAGGTCTTAAACAACATTCTAAAACTTGTCTTTAATATCAAAATGCTGAAAAATAAAGAAATACTGTAGAAACTAGGAGAAATGGACAAGAAATCGATGTTGGGCAGCTTCTTTATGGCATATTTCTCGCCTTCCAGTAGTGGATCACCTCCTAAAAAGGGTTCTTCTCTTCTTCTTGAAATCCTCCCTCTCAAATGTCTAATCTCCAAGCTCCCTCTCCAGGCCCTCTCTCCAAAAACAGCAAGCAATGGCTTTATACCTCTTTTTTTCTTTGAAATCAGAGCTGAGTGGATATTTGAAGACAAATGGCAGGCTCTCATTGGTTTAAATCAGTACAAATGCCATAAATTGTCCACCTTAATTAATGAAATAACTCCCACATGCTTCTTGTGTAACTGATCCTAGATAAATGCTCTAGCTTTGATGATGCTTCATAAAAAACACAACAATTGCTCCAGCAAGCTTGACCCTCTATCAACAACAAAGCTATAGTATAGAAGGTTGAATTTTTCACACTTAGCCATTTTTACCTTCAGCAATGTCCTACA
Source organism: Trichosanthes truncata (assembly GCA_033996785.1). Lineage (NCBI taxonomy): Eukaryota > Viridiplantae > Streptophyta > Magnoliopsida > Cucurbitales > Cucurbitaceae > Trichosanthes > Trichosanthes truncata. The sequence continues at coordinate 23,997,364 of JAWPNB010000004.1, read as the reverse complement.
CAAGTCAGAAATAGCACAATTAAGTAATATTATGCATTAAAAAGCTCATAGGTGCTTCTCACATAAAAAATGGACTCTTTTACTACTAAAGCATCAATTCCAATAAGCTTCTCAATACAAAAGTACAATACCTAAGATAGTATTTTTAAGCCACAAAACTTCATTAAAACACCCTAAATAGATCTCATTCTAAGAGCTATCAAGCCCCCAAACTTAGACCATTACTCGTCCCCGAGTAATGCCTCATTTAAAGAAATTTTCAACACAGAGTCCAGCTACCAAACAATCAAGTTAATATGCAAATATTTGAATCACAACATAGATATTGTTACAGCAGCTTGATTTCTCAAATTCTCATTCAAGCTCAGCATCCTAAGGATTTACCTAGATATTTTTTACTTCAAAGATATAGCCTCAGCCTTTACACAGCCCCACAGCTAAACCACTGCCTTCTTCCTTCATTGAGTTCACTTTGCATTCCTTTAGCTCATAAAAAGGAGAGCTAGCTTACTGCTCCCAGCTTATTTCACAAAGAAAACAAACACTACTTCAAAGCACCTTCCCCTAAGAATCAACCACTCCCTTAACCAATTAGGCTCCCTTAACTTTCTGCTAAGTTCCTTCTTAGTTCTTAGAATGGCCACACTTATGGTGCAACTCACCTAAGCATCAAACAGCTAAACTTTGACAAACAACTTTTCTGTTTTTTTTTCCTTAGAGAGAACCCTCTTTGTATTGGATTTAGACACCAACATTTGTGAAAGCTACCTAACAACGAGCTTTGTTACTAAGTTGGGCTGCTAAGGCATATTCATGTCTCAGGCCACCTTTCAGCTCAAGGATAAACAAGGGTTTCATGTCTAACCCTATCTTAATGGTTGGCTTCTGTCGGAGGAATAACTCTCTTGCTAACTTTTGTTTTTTTTTTTTTCAAAAGGGCCCTGAATGCTTAAAGAGAAATTATTGATCCTAGGGGTAGGGTAACACTCTTTGACACACACATTGAAAGAGAAACTTAAAAATCAGAAAGGGCAACCTTACTCCCCCCCAAACTTATCTTGCTCATTTTCCTCAATGAGTGAAAGAATGAGGTTAGGAAGTCCTCCAAACTTATCTTAAACAAACAACAACTAGCAACAACAAGCATCCCACTCCCAATTTCGAGCTAATTGAAGCAAACTCTCAAGATTTAACAACTAACAACAAGGGGCTTTTAGGGTAGCTACATCCATGGTAATAAAAAAACAATCAAGGGAAGAAGTGCAAGATCACAGAGCTTGACAGAATTGGAAGAAAAATTAAACCACAGAACAGCCACTAGCTTTTCATTCATACCTAGGGAGCTTACAACATTAAATTCTTGGCATTTTTTTTTTCGAATTTAAGCACACAACTCAACCAGGAAAAAAAAAGGGAACAAGATACAAAAGATACTAAACAACCCTAACCAAGAACTCAAAAGCAATTAAAAGCACATGAAAGCAATTAAAAGAAGTAGGACAGTCATAACAACATGAAAGGACAACTACTACTTAAAACACAACTTCCCCTGTCTTCAGTCTTCATCTCCAGGAATATGCTCTTCCTCTTCATCTTCCTATTCTTCATTGGGTGAAGGAGTGTTCCAAGGATTCAAGATACCATTAGGAAAAGCAAGGAAAGGAGGATAAGGATTCGAAAAATTCGCTAGCATGACTCTCTTCATGTAGCTGTCTCTGGTCTTGGCATAATTCCAGTAAGTTTGCTATTGCTTTTCAGTATATTACCACATTTACAAGAGATGAGCTTGCTGTTTAAGCATCATGTTCACCCCCACAGCTAGACCTCCCTTACCTTTGTTCTCCCCTTTACTCAGCCGATCAATGCTTGCTAGATCAAAATGTCCTTGATCACTTAAGATATCCTCAGATGGTTGAAAAGGAACCCCAGTTCTTAAACACAGCATGGTAATGGTGTTGGGGAAGAACAACTTCCCTACTTTCTTTTTAGCACACTCTTGAATCTCATGAGCTATTATTCAACCCACATAAATACTTAACACTTTTAAAATGAAAAAAGTCAAGAGAATTCTGTTTTTGGAGACAATGCTATCATGAGTAGTAGGAATCAAATGATTTTTCACAAAAGATAGCCATACATTAGCTTCATCATTGAGATAGTCTACTTCAAGACTTCTTGCACCTGTGTGGGATACCCTCCATTGAGCACTCTTTACTCCTACAACTTTCACAGCAGTGTTGAGGTGTGACTTAGGTGTTGCTACTTCCATTTCATTAAAAACAACATGAGGGATGTCTGAAAGGTTAAACAGTTCATTAATAGTCGTAGGTGACCAATCCACCACCTTACCTCAGACTCTCACTTGAAAGGCAGAATTTCCTTCCAAATTGGCATAAAATTCTTGGACAATGGGCACTATGGCTGGCTTTGGTTGCTGACAAAATTGTTCCCATCCATGGTTGATGATGTTAGCTCTCACAAACACAGGTAAATTGTTGAATGGAGTGGCAAAGCCTTTCTCCGGGAAAAGCTCCTTAGTTTTCAACTTTTCAAACTTGAGACTAGCTTCCTCATTAATGAATCTTTCCAAGGGAGAACCTCTTTAAGCTTGATATGGTTCCTTACCTCTTCTCCTTGATATTCTGCTGCTAGGAGAAGAAGCATCCAATGGTTCTTCATGCTCATCTGCAGTGTTTTCTTCAGCAACTTTCTCAAGAGCTTCTTCCTCAATCACTTTCTTCTTTCCTTTGGATTTGGAAGATTTGGAAGATTTAGATATGGATTTTGAATGAGAAGATCTTGAAACAACAGTAGCTTCAACAAATCCATGCTCTTCCCCTCAGCTTCAACATGCTCAACCTCCTTTACTTTCTTTCCTTGGGTTTTGGAAGGGGCCATTTCCTCACTGATACAATTTTTTTTTTAGCTATGCACTTGTTGCTTTCGAGTTGAGATAGAGGCTACCCCTCCAAGGATTCCAATATAAAGAAATTTGTTTCAAACCAAGCCATCAATTCGAATTGAAGCTGGTCAAAGATTCATTTCTGCCATATCTCCCTTTTATGCTTCCCAAGTCTCTAGCTATGCTGCAGCTACATAATTGTCTTTTCAAAGCTGTCTTACATTGATATAAATTGCTGCAGCCTAGAAGAAATCAAACCTCGAGTTGTACTAATATCTTTTCCAAAAATGGCAAATCTAAAGACAGAGGCTCTACATGTCAACTTCTGTCTGCCACCCTACTACTCACCTACAAAGGAAAAGAAAAGCCACAGAACAAACAAGGATTAAAACACGACTAAATTGGTTCCAAAATAGTGAAATAATTATAGGGAGAAAAAGATTTGAAAACCCAATTAATCCAGCTCCCAATTTTTTTTATTTGTCTTAGATTCATTTAGATAATAGCCTCTTCAAGGCTATTTCTCTTTGAAAATCTTCTCCCCAATAGTGCTTGAGCCTTTGGCCATTGACTTTGAATTCTCTCCCTTCTTTTTCATCTTTTACTGTAATGGCACCATAAGGAGTTACATCAGTTACCAAAAATGGCCCATACTATTTTGATTTTAACTTACCAGGGAATAACTTCAGCCTTGAGTTGTATAACAACACTTTTTGCCCAACTTCAAACTGTTTAGGCAAAATCCTCTTATCATGGAATGCCTTGGTTTTTTCCTTATACAACTTGGCATTTTCATAAGAGAATCTCCTAAATTCATCAAGGTCATTCAATTGCAACATTCTTAAATTTCCAACAGCCTGCAAGTCTAAGTTCAACTCCTTTAAAGCCCAAAAAGCCTTGTGCTCTAACTCCAACAACAAGTGACATGCTTTACCAAACACTAACCTATATGGGGACTTGCCCAAGGGAGTATTAAAAGTTGTTATATATGCCCATAGAGAGTCTTCTAACCTGCTGGACCAATCTTTTCTATTCGGCTTGACCACTTTCTCAAGAATTCTCTTAATTTCTCTATTTGCAATTTTAGCTTGGCCATTGGCTTGTGGGTGATAGGGAATGGAGACCTTGTGTTTGACATTTTACTTAGCCAATAATGAAGTCATTGCTCTATTCACAAAGTGAGAGCCCTCATCACTAATTAGAACTCTAGGAGTTCCAAATCTAGTGAAAATAAACTTGTGCAGAAACTTCATTACTGTTTTAGCATAATTTAAAGGACAAGCAAGAGCCTCAACCCACTTTGAGACATAATCCACAACCACTAAAATGTACAAATTACCTGTTGAAGGAGGAAATGGTCCCATGAAATTTATTCCCCAAACATCAAAGAGTTCAACTTCTAAGATATAAGTGAAGGGCATTTCATCCCTTTTTCCAATGTTTCCCTTCCTTTGGCATTTGTCACAAGCTTTGCTAAACATATAGGCATCCTTGAAAATAGAAGGCCAATAGAATCTTGATTGAAATACTTTGGCTGCTGTTCTTTGGCCCCCAAAATGGCCTCCATAAGGTACAGAATGGCAATGTTCCAAAATAAAATGCACTTCACTTTCTGCCACACATCTTCTTAAAATCCCATCAGCACATTGCCTATACAAAAATGGCTCATCCCACAGATAAAATTTAGCTTCATGAAAGAATCTCTTGAATTGTTGTTTGGAGAAGTTAGAGGGCAAAACATTGCTAGCTAGGTAATTTGCAAAATTAACAAACCAAGGGATCTCAACTTCTTGGATTTTAGCCACTGTGAGAAGCTGTTCATCAGGAAAGTCATCTCTGATATCAGATTGCTGAAGCAAACTTTTTGAGTTTTCAATTCTAAACATATGGTATGCTATCAGATTTTCAGAACCTTTCTTGTCCTTAATTTCTAAATCAAACTCTTGTAAGAGCAATACCCACCTAATTAATCTTGGCTTAGCATCTTTCTTAGCTAGTAGGTACTTAATAGCAACATGGTCTGCATAGACAACCACCTTAGAACCTACTAAATAATACCTAAACTTCTCAAAAGCAAAAACTACTGCCAACAACTATTTTTCTGTTGTGGTGTAGTTTAGTTGTGCTTCATTGAGAGTTTTGCTAGCATAATAGATTGGGTGAATGACCTTACCTTGCCTTTGTCCTAACAAAGCACCTACATCATAGTCACTTGCATCACACATCAACTCAAATGGCAATTGCCAATTTGGAGAAGACATGGTAGGAGAAGCAATTAAAGTTGTTTTCAAAATATTAAAGGCTCTAAGGAAGTCAGTATTGAACTCAAATGGTCTGTTTACCTTCAACAATGAGCACAAGAGTTTTGAGATTTTAGAGAAGTTCTTTATAAATCTCCTATAAAAACCAGCATGTCCTAAGAAACTCCTCACACCCTTAACATGAGTAGGTGGTTCCAATTTCTCAATGATCTCAACCTTGGCCTTATCAACCTCAATCCCTTCTTTGGAAATTTTATGGCCTAGCACTATGCCCTCTCTCACCATAAAGTGACATTTTTCCCAGTTTAAGACCAAATTTGTTTCTTCACACCTCTTTAATACCTTCCCTAAATTTCCTAGACAAGCTTCAAATGAATCTCCAAAGACCGAGAAGTCATCCATGATAGATTCCACCATATCAGAGAATATAGCCATCATACATCTCTAAAAAGTGGCAGGGCCATTACACAAGCCAAAGGGCATTCTCCTAAAGGAAAAAACTCCATAAGGGCAGGTAAAAGTGGTCTTTTCTTGATCCTGTGGGGCTATGGTGATCTGGTTATAACCAGAATACCCATCTAAGAAACAATAGTAATCCTGACCAGCTAGTTTATCCAACATTTGGTCAATGAAGGGTAGAGGGAAAGGGTGTCTTTACGAGTGGCTTTGTTCAGCCTCCTGTAATCCATACATGCCCTCCAACCTGTCACTGTTCTAGTTGGAACTAACTCATTGGCCTCATTCACCACCACTATCATGCCACCTTTTTTCGGCACACATTGGATAGGACTTACTCAATTGCTATCTGAAATAGGGTATTATGATTCTAGCATCCAACCATTTAATGATTTCTTTCTTCACAACCTCCTTCATAGTTGGATTAAGCCTTCTTTGCTACTCAACAGATTTGAAATTTCCTTCTTCCAAATTAATTTTCTACATACAAAAAGAAGGACTTATACCTTGGATATCAACTCATTTTCAGGTAGTAAGCTTGCTGAAATAATAATGGGAAGAGTCTTTGCCTCACCTAAATACGCATATTTCAAGTGATTTGGGAATGGTTTCAGCTCAAGGGTAGGAGGTTCTTTAATGGAAGGATGCATAGGTGGTATTTTCCTATCTCCTAACTATATAGATTCAAACACTCTCCTAAAACAGGAAACTTCAGCCAAACTCTCACGACCCTTCAAACTGTTGTCTTCTAAATCCTCTGCTATTATTCCTCCAAAAGATTAAACATGATGCTGCAGCAACTCCTCTGTAGTATTCTCTCTAATAACTTCTTCCAGCACCTGAATTATAGAACATTCCTCCATATTAGTGGGATACTTCATTGTGTCATAGATGCTGAATTTCACTTACTGGTCATTCATTTTTAAAGTGATTGTTCCCTCATACACATCCACCACTGTTCTTCCTGTCTTAAGGAAAGGTCTCCCTAGGATTATAGGCACATCTTTGTATGCTTCATAATCAAAAATTATGAAATCAGCAGGAAAAATGAACTTGTCCACCTGAACTAGAATATCCTCTATCTTTCCTTTAGGGTGGGTGATGGACCTATCAGCTAATTGGAGAGTGACCGTTGTGGATCTAGCTTCACCTATGCCTAATTCTTGTAAATGGACAAGGGCATAAGGTTAATGCTAGCTCCTAAGTCACACAAAGCTCGTCCTAATTCATTTTCTCCAATAGAAACAAGTATGGTGAAGGATCCAGGGTCTTTCTCTTTATTTGGGATATTCTTTCTCAAAATGGCACTACACTCATTTAAGGAGACTACCTTAAATTCCTCAAATTTTTGTCTTCCTGTCAAAACATCTTTTAGAAACTTCATATAATTAGGCATTTGCCTCTAAGCATCCACCAATGGTATGTTTATATAAATTTCCTTCAAGATGTCCATGAACTTCTTAAAGTGAGCTTCTTCTTTTCTCTTTCTCAACCTTTGAGGAAATGGAGGAGGAGGTGGTTTAAACTCAGGAACAATGGTAGGTACACACTGATTTTCTCTTGAAGGTTCAACTCTTGGTATGATCTCAACTTCCTCATTCTCTCTCCCTTTAGGCTCAAACTGCTCTTCTTTCTTTTCTTCCTCAACGTGGACAGCCAATGTCTTTCACTTTCTGTTTTCTCTTGTGAATCTCTACTTCCTCAACTAATGGCTTCCCACTTCTCAATTCTATGGCTTACACTTGCTCTTTCCCCTTTCTTTTTGGATTTTCAATATCAGAAGGAAGCTTACCTTGAGGCCTTACCCTTAGCTCATTAGCTAGTTGACCCATTTGCAATTCTAAATTTCTCAATGAAGCTCGCTGACTTTGAATAACAGCATCATTTTTTGCCATATATTCCTTCATCAAGCTCTCAAGAGATGTACCTGGAATATGCTGCTGGGGCATTGCTTTTTGTTGCTGCTGAGGCATGGGTTGCTGATTTCCAAAGGCTTGGTAACTGAAAGCCTTAGAATTAAGGCTTATTTAAGTCCCAAGTGCTCAAAATATTCGTGTTTGTCCTAAGATTAATTGAAAATAGTGGAAGATTGCTTGAATTTAAGGAAGAATTTAATGTGATAGCATTTGGAATAGAATTCTAAATAAATTGATTCTTTTTGCAGAAATTATGGAAATTGCTAAACCAGATTGCCAAATCTGATTTGGCAATTGTTTCTGGAGCAGGGAATGTGAAAATTGCTAAATCAGATTGCCAAATCTGATTTGGCAATTGTGTTCTGGGCAAAAATTTATGGGGCGTGAATGACGAAACCCATAAATGGGAAGAACGATTTCCGCACGATTCGAGGGAATTGGAGCATGATTTTTGGGCAATCTTCAACCCTAATGAATGCCTACAAATGGGGAAGAAGAAGATGAGCTATTAATTGGATTTTGAGGGCGATTTGAAGGATCAATTTTGTGGGTTTTTGGGTTTTAAAAAAGGAAAAAATCTGCATTAAACCCATTTCGAAATTCTTCAATTACAGCTCGGTTTGGAGGAATTTAAGCACGAAATTTGGGCATTCTTCAACCCTAATGAATGCCTATAAATGGGGAAGAAGAAGAGGAGAAACACAAGTCGAGTTGGAGGCGAATTTAGAAGCAAATGTTCGTGGGTTTTGTAGTTTTTTCGCAGCCTCTGTTTTTCATATTTTGCGTCTGTTTTTGGTCATTTTATTCAAATTCCATCTCAGTTTTTTTTTCAGTTTGTATTACAGAAGCATGGCTTGAACTTTTTCTAATCTCATTTGATGTATTTTGAAGGAATTTTGAGTTTAATTCCAAGTCAAGTTCATGGGTTTTTCTTAAATTCTTCATACTCTGTTTTTCTTTTTTCTTTTTTTTTTCATTTAGCTTCTATAAAAAAAAAACATTTTTCCACTTATGTTTGTACAGTCAAGGCAGAAAGGAGGAGATAAGGAAATTTACTTAGTTGCCCTTGCCACCTTGGCTTAATTTCTATTATTTATCCTTTCTTGAATTCCTAGGAATAGCCAAATTTCATTTTATAAGTTAGTATTTTATTTAATTAAATTGCATCGTTTTATTATGAACTCTTTCTTTAAAATTAGTTTTAGGATTTTCATTGAAAATATGAGCTAAAACTTCTTAGGGGGTTCAAGGATGTGAATTCCCTAAGAAGTAAATGTAGCCAAAATTCCAATAAAAACCAAGCCTACATCTCAATTGTTTGTTTGTGTTGATTAAATTTCCGTTGAGATCCTAGAGTGATCAACTAGGGTTTCAACTCAAGCTTAGATCTAATACCGACAGGGTTAGTGATAAGCGGATTTCACACAAGTAATGGAGTAAAAGAGCTTAGACATAAGCCATTCCTTACCCTAGACATAGGGATTAAGGACTCCAAGACCCATAAAATTGTGAGCTAAAAATTATCTAAGATAGATGGACTATAGACATATAGGTCTCTCACTTAGCCTCCTAAAAAAACCCAATTTCGAGGTAAATAGGAGATGCAATTTTGGTTTACAATTGAGTGTGGAGTAGGTTGGAATTGCAATTTTGGTTGCAATTACGACTTAGGGCAATGACATTCTTGAGCCCCATCCTTTATCATTTCATTGTCTAAGTTCATCCAATTTGCTATTTCATATTGCCAATTTAGATTTAGCAATTTAATTTTGCAATTTTTAGTCATTTCGCTCATTGCCAAATTAGAATCTGCAATTCAATTCTGCAATTTCTGTTATTTCCAACATTGCCATTTCTAGATTTAGCAATTGGATTTAGCAATTTCTGTTTTTCACCAACAACCTATCCCAACTTTATTTTTGCATTTTTACTTTTCAAACCTGCAATTTTCCTTACACTTTTGCAAAACAAAACCTTTGTTACTTCGTTCCCTGTGGGATTCGATACTTGGTACTCAGATACCAATTTATATTACTTCGATCGCGTGCGCTTGCGTGACCACCGATCAGTAACCTTGATGTCCAAAATCTAATGGATAATTCACCTTTTGTTGTACTTGAGGGGGTTGAGAATTACTTCCTTGGCCTCCTTAAGCAACATTTGGGTGATTCCTCCAACCTGGGTTATAGGTATTGGAGTAGGGATTGTTTCTTTGTTGGTTTTAGTTTCCAATGAAGCAGACTGAAGCAGGATTGTTGGGGCAAAATTCAAAAGTATGGCCCTCACCACAGTAAACACAAGAGTCTGTACTTACATGATTTACAACAGCTGCATTCTGCACATTAGGAGCATTTTGGGCCACATTTCCCACAGTCAAATTCTTCAGCATGTTGGCAATGGATGAGATTTGGGCATTTATAGCAGTTAAGGCATCCAACTCCAAAACTCCTTTATTTTTCTTACCTGGGTTACTCCTTGAATCAGCCCACTGGCAATTGTTTGATGATATCCTTTCAAGGATTTCATGGGCTTGATTATAGGTCTTTGATAAAATAACCCCATTAGCTGAAGCATCCACAACTTGCTTAGTGGTTGTATTTAACCCATGGTAGAATGTCTCCAATTGAATACAGTGAGAGAGTCCATGGTGAGGACATTTCCTAAGAAATTCCTTGAATCTCTCCCATGCCTCACTCAAAGTCTCATCATCAAACTGTTGGAAAGCCACAATCTCATTTTTGAATCTAGCATTCCTAGTAGGTGGGAAGTATTTAATGAGAAAATTTTCAGCAAGAGTATTCCAAGAATCTACTACTCCTGGAGGTAGTCCATTCAACCATGTCTTGATTGCATCTCGAAGGGAGTAAGGAAACAAACTCAACCTTAAGGCATCTTTAGACACTCCTGGCATTATAAAAGAATCACACCCTAGGAAGGATTTCAAATGCAAATGAGGGTCCTCAAATGGTAATACATGGAACTGTCCTATGGTTTGGAGCATTTGAAACATGACTGGTTTAAGCTCAAAAGTAGGGGCTTGAATTTTAGGTCAAATTATCCCTGGATTTAACTCATCAACCAAGAGATTGGCATATGTCCTAATGGCTCTCTCTCTGTCATATGCTAAAACAGTAGCATTAGTAGGAACCATAGCCTGATTAACCACTCCAGCTGGTCTATTAATCTCAGGATTTGGTTGCTATCTATTCTCAAGGTTAGGTAATTGTTGAGCTAAAGGATCTTTAGGGAGTTGTGGATCTGCCATAGCTTCTCTTTGATCTCTCAATCTCCTTCTAGAGGTCCTTTCTATTTCCAGATCTAAAATAAACTCTAACTCAAGATGTTAATTCATACACAACCAATATATCTGAAATGAATAAAATTAACTTTAGTCAATTATGTCTTTAGCTCAAAATGACTAAAAATAACTTAAACAATGTAAAAATCAAACTAGTCCGATCAACGGCGCCAAAAACTTGTTGCATAGCAGAGTGTATGCAATTTTAGAATGGAAACACCCTAATGTGCAAGTATACATAACCTAATGTAGCAAGTGATAAGTATTTTTATATCATTCTCCTCAGGGACTAGTTAAGTGGATTTTTGCAATGCTTAAGCTGAATTTAGTTAAGTAACATGCAATCAACATCAATTGGTGCAATGAACTAAAAAGAAACTAAGAAGCAAGATTAAAATGGTGTTGGAATGCTTGAATAATAGAAAAACAGTGAATTAAATGAGACAAAAAATTCTGTGAAAATGGATCAGGATTAGGGATAAAAAATTTCTTCATCAAACTAAATGCTACAACATAGATCATGCCTCAACACTCAATGCAGCTAACTCGCGGATTCTTTCCAGAATTCTCAAGAATCAGTGATTAAGTCCCATTAACCTGTGAAATTAAGCCCTTAACTGCAAACATTAGGTGAGTTACTACCCTAGTGTCCCTAATTACCTTAGAGCATGCTTCTAATCAGAACTAATGTTATGACATGCATTCAGTTTACCCCTCATTTTCCCAAAGTTAAGATAAACACAGCTAAGACAAGTTGGCCAGACAAATCCCAGCTAAAATTAAGTACACAAGGCATATGAGTGAAAAATATGCAAGTCGGCTATTTCATTCAGCAAGAATCAACAATAAATCCCCTAATCCTTCACCCAAGGGGTTATTGGTTCATAATTAAAAGAATGGATAGCAACAAAACAGTAAGAAAAGTCTTAAACAACATTCTAAAACTTGTCTTTAATATCAAAATGCTGAAAAATAAAGAAATACTGTAGAAACTAGGAGCAATGGACAAGAAAGGAATGTTGGACAGCTTCTTTATGGCATACTTCCCTCCTTCCAGAAGTGGATCACCTCCCAAAAAGTGTTCTTCTCTTCTTCTCAAAATCCTCCCTCTCAAATGTCTAATCTCCAAGCTGCCTCTCCAAGTTCCCTCTCCAAAACGGCAAGCAAGGGCTTTGTACCTCTTCGTTTCTTTGAAATTAGGGCTGAGTGGACATTTGAAGACCAATGGCAGGCTCTCATTGGTTTAAATCAGTACAAATGTCATAAATTGTCCACCTCAATTAATGAAATAACTCCCACATGCTTCTTGTGTTACTGATCCCAGATAAATGCTCTAGCTTTGATGATGCTTCATAAAAAACACAACAATTTCTCCAGCAAGCTTGATCCTCTATCAATAACAAAGCTATAGCATAGAAGGTTGAATTTTTCACAGTTAGCCATTTTTACCTTCAGCCAGGCCTACACAAGTCACAAATAGCACAATTATGTAATATTATGCATTAAAAAGCTCAAAGGTGCTTCTCACATAAAAAGGGACTCTTTTACTATTAAAGCATCAATTCCAATAGGCTTCTCAATACAAAATTACCTAAGATAGTATTTTTAAGCCACAAAAACTTCACTAAAACACCCTAAATAACTGTCATTCTAAGAGCTATCAGAACCTCATATGGACCCACTTGTAGTTGATCCTCAAGTTGACCCTCAAGTTAATTAAGGAGGAAGGAATCATCTGAACAATATAGGGCAAAATAATGGATAGAAAAATATGCAACCACAAAAAGCAATTTCTCCACAAAAATCTCATCTTCATTGCTAAAGAAAGGGATAGAGTGATCAAAGACTATGAAGCTGCTACTTTCTAGAATCTGAATACAGGAATTGCGAACCCTGACATTGTGGCCACTCACTTTGAGTTAAAGCCAGTAATGTTCTAAATGCTCTAGTCAATGGGCCAATTTGCAGGATTCCCAAATGAAGATCCCCACAAGCACATAAAGCTATTCTTATGGATTAGTAATTCATTTAAATGGACTCGAGTCTCAAACGAAACATTGCATTTAAAATTGTTTCCCTTCTCTTTACAGGGACATGCAGAAGCTTGGTTGGACTCTTTTCCCCAAGATACTATCACATCATGGAATGATTGATAGCATGCATAAGTGTGCTATTTATAGGCTTGATTTTATGCTAGTTTTGCTATGATCATGTGTGCTTTCATGTATTTTTATGTATATTTCTCAGAAATCGAGCATTTGGAGCAAAACCGGAGAATGGAGAAGTATTTGGATGAATATGGAGCAAATTGGAGCTATAATTGAAGATCCAAGTGTTGAAGAGAAGGAAACAAGCTTATGAACCCGAGAGTGTAGCGTTGCAATGCCACTTTAGCAGCCTTTCAGCCTTGGAGACCAGCAGGCATAAGGTTGCAACTCTACTTAGCAAATTTTTTCCTTTTGAATAAAATTCGAAGGGACAGCGTTGCAATGCTGTCTCGACTCTATAAAAAGGAAGTTTTGCTATTCGTCAAGGGGAGCCATTTTGGAGAGACCTAAACCCTAATATTGATAGAAGCATTGTTGAAGACTTCTAAAGAGCACATTGGAGAGCTAAGGAGGACACTCAAGGCTTAGGATCGCGGGACATCACGTCGGGAACGGGTATTGGTACGCGTCGTCCAGTTTTTCTCTTTTTCCTTCTTTTGCATTCTTAATTTTAGGATTTAGCGGACTGCAACTGCATGTATTTGAGTGTATTAGAGTTTTAGTTAATTGCATGATTGTATAAAACTATGTTTGATTGTTTGAATGTGATTGTAACGTTTTTTATGCATCCTGATTTAATATTCTAAAGTCTCGACCATAGCTTTGTATGTTAAGTTAAATTTAGCTTGAGAAAGTAAATTTAGAACTTAGATGCATAACGAGGATTAATCTATTGCATGAGAATGAATAGGTTAATACTAGAAGTTATTAAGAGAATTTCATAATGCCATGCTTGGTTGTAAAAATAGATCGAATGGTTGATTTACCTCTTGCATGAGTTCAATTGGGCGCGAGAGAGTCAATTGAATATTTTAGTAATTCTTGACTTAGAACTGTTGCATGCTTCACAATTCGGTAGTCAATTTCATAGTTAGGCTTCACGAATAGCAATTAACGAATGTCTCTCTAAAATTGGACTCCAACTTTGTATATAATAAGATAGATTTTATGTTTGTATTTAAAAGAACCAATTTAAAATTAGTTTTCTCTGAATAAAATTAGGCATAAGTAACTATGGTAATTAATTAAATCTAAGAAACCCAATCCCTATGGATGACCCCTAGCCACTATTATTGCAATATACTTAGAGGTCTGGTTTTATAAATTTAATCTTGATAGGACCTTCGACAAGTCGTTTATCAAATTTGGCACCGTTGTCGGGGATTGACATATTTTAGTTTAATTAATATCGTGGTAGAAGTGCTCGATTTTAATTTAGAGTGTTAATAGTATAAATTTGTATAAATTTTCGTCTTTTGTTTTTCCTTGTATACTTGTATAATTGTGTAATTGGTTAGTTTTCCTTTCTTATTTTAGTTTCTCTTTTTTGTAAATTATGTCTATGTTGGGTATTAGTATAATTTTTGTTCTTGTTGTATGCTTTTGTATTTTTTTTTCTTGTGTTGTATTTCCTTGTTAGGGCAGTTTGTGTTCTATATGTAAAATAATTTCCTTTTCCTTGTTGTCAATTGATCTAAAAATTCAATCCTGTGGATGACACTCTACACTCTAAATCACTATTCTATAACTTGACTTGTGCACTTGCAGTTTTGCACATAAATCATGCAACAAGTTTTGGCACCATTGTTGAGTATTGGCATTATTTAGATCATTTGATATTGTGGAGAATTCATCCGATCTTAATTTAAAATTTTGTTTTATTTTTGTTTTGTTTATTGATTTAATTTTGTTGCTTGTTTTGTTTTATTTTCTTTTTGTTAGAGCTTGGGTTGTGTATGTGAAAGGACAAGGAAGCAATTCTAGCCCCTTTCAACTCTAAAATTGAGAGAATCTGCATAAGAAGTCAAAAGGAAAGGAAGGCTCGAATAGAAGCGATGACAGACCAACCTGCAGTAGAGGAAGAGAAAAAGCCTATCAGAAACTATTCCAACTTGTATTTCCTGCTAAGAAATCTGGGATAGTCTATGCGTCTATTAATGCCAACACTTCGAGCTGAAAACATGCCTTATTCAGAGGGTGAGAGATAGTGCATTCAGAGGATATCCTTCTGAGGACCCTAACTCTCATTTACTTAATTTTCTAGAAATCTACGGCATAGTTAAAATAAATAGTGTCTCTATTGATGCCATTCGCTTATGCCTTTTTCCTTTCTCTTTGCAGGACAAGGAAAAAGATTGGCATGGATCTCTATAGCCTGGGAGCATCATAACTTGGGAGGAGTTGGCCTAAGCATTCTTGACAAAATTCTTCCCTCCTACCAAGGCCGCACAGCTTAGGACTGAGATAGGAACCTTCAGACAACATGATGGTAAGTGATTGTTTGAATCATGGGAGAGGTACAAGGAGCTGTTAAGGAAGTGTCTTCATCATGGGTACCCAAACTGGCCTCAAATCCAGCTATTTTACAATGGACTTACGGGCAACACTAAGATGATCTTAGATGCAACAGCTTGAGGCACTATTTTGGCTAAAATAGTTGATGAAGCCTAAACTTTGTTGGATGACATGTTAACCACAAGTAACCAGTGGCCAAATGAACACTCAACGAACAGAATAGTTGTTAGCCTCTCTATGAGGTGGATGAAGTAAGTGCCCTTAAGTCTCAAATGGCATCTTTGACCCATGCTCTGTCTAAACTTACAGGGATAGGAGCTCTTCAATCAATTAAATCCATAGCAACTACACAAGATTTTCAATTTAGTGGAGAATCTAGCATAGAGCAAGCCCAATATGTGAATAACATAAATTCAAACTGTGGGGTACATCAGATGTTGAAAATCTTCCAACTCATTACCATCCAAGTTTGAGAAATCATTAGAACTTTTCCTATGCAAATACGAATGTTTTGCACCCTCCCCCAGATTATGCATCCACCTTAGCAAGTTGAAAAGAAGTCTTCCCTTGAAGACTTGGTTGAAGCATTTATTGTAGAATCAAGGAATAGAACCAACCAATTGGAGAGCATGGTCAATGGACATGGTACAACCATCAAGAACATTGAAGTACAAATCAATTAGATGGTCACATCTATCAACACTCTTCAAAAAGCTAAGTTCCCCAATGATACTGAGGTAAACCCAAGGGAGCACTGTAAGGTTATCACCTTGCGAAGTGGAAAGGCCTTGAATGAACTTGAGAAAAGGCCAGCTGAGGATCCCCTCCTAGAGAAGATACATGATCCTGTTGAGGAGATTCAGAAGGAAGCAACACCTATGCCTACAGTTGATAAATCTGATAAGTCTCTTATCCCTGTTGCTAAAAATTCTATTCCCTATCTCAACGCTTTCAAAAGAAAAGGCTTGAATTTGCAAAATTTTTGACATTTTCAAAAAGCTTCACATAAACATTCCTTTTGTAGATGCACTGGAGAAAATTCCCAACTATATGAAGTTTATGAAGGAGGTAATGTCAAGCAAGAAGAAGTTGGAGGCTTACGAGATAATCAACCTCACTGAAGAGTACAGTGCAATCATCCAGAAGAAATTGCCTAAAAAATTAAAGGACCTAGGTTGTTTCACTATTCTCTGTGCTGTTGGCAATTATTCTATTCATAAGGCATTGTGTGACTTGGGAGCCAGTTTTAACTTAATGCCTCTCTCTGTGTACAAGAAACTAGTTTTGGGGGAAGTGCAACCAACGACCATATCACTATAACTAGCTGATCGTTCCATCACATACCCTAGGGGTGTAGTGGAGGATGTCTTAGTTAAGGTAGATAAGTATATATTCCCAGTAGACTTTGTAGTATTGGACATGGAAGAGGATGTAGAGATACCGATCATACTAGGGAGACCTATTCTAGCCACTAATAAGGCGGACATCAGCATGCACAAAGGTACACTAACCGTACATGTGGGTGAGGAAAAGATAGAGTTCCAAATATTTCGTCCTCTAAATTCGTCTAATGAAGTAAGTACTTGTCTCCAAGTTCATTTAGTAAATTTTATGTCTTTGAGTTTGAAAGTTTTGTTGTGTTGAGTGATTCCTAAGATGCAGTGATAAATAATCATGAGAGGTCAATGGAGAGTGAGTTCAAGGGCAAGCTACCACCCTAATGCATATACATGAGTCCCGTCTAGCTACAGACATTAAATAAAGTGCTTATTGGGAGGTAACCCAAGTTTCTATCCTTTTCTTTTCATTTTTTGTTTCTTCCTGTTATGCGTCTTTACTTTGTTCCCTTATTTTGTGTCATAGGAGTTCGAATTCTTGAGTCTCACTCCCATGATATGATGGAAAGGATATGTTTCTCTCTAATCAGGATAGTATCATTAATTTCCCTCTTTTTTTTTCTTCTTGTCTTTATGCATGTTGAGATGCTTTTACATTGAGAGCAATACATGTTTTAAAGTTTGGGGGTGGGAGTACTTAGTACTTTTGCGAAGGGTTATGAGCATATATTGAAAATATTTTTGAGTGATGGTTCTATTGCATTTTGATGATTAGGACAACCTAGGATATGATCTAAATAATGATTTTTTTTTTGCAATTTTTTTTTACAATTTATGAAAACGTGTTCCTAAATTTGAGTAAATTTAGATTTTTCTTGGATTCCCTTGCATTTATGGAGCACATAGCTACCTCGTTTTAGTTTGGAAGGCTTAGAACAAAGTTATCTTGCTAGATGCTTGTTGTCATCTCGATAGGCTTAAGAACAAGTTTGAAAGTTAACTAGCATGATAGTTTGTAATGTTGAACTTAGGAGATAATGTATGTTAAGTTGCCTATATTGAATTTTTTTTTATGCATTGAAAAAGATGAAAATTGATGAATAAATAAAGTTAAAATGTATGCTTAAAAAGACTAGGGACAAAAAGAACTACCTCTACTATGATCAGTTAGGCCACTCATTGAGCGAATGCTCTGGGTAAGGGTCCCTACAATAGTTGTGTTAAAGCTAGTGTCCTTCATTTTAAAGTAAAAAGGCAAGTTTGGCCTCATTTGTTCTATAAGACACCCTAGTGAGATATTACTTTCTTGAGTGTAGGGGGGCTGGATAAATAGAACTTAGGGCTAGTGTAGGGGGAAAACGAATTGAGGACTTTTTAAAATTGTTCTGGGCTTGTAAAGGCTGAAATAGGGAAGGTTATGCACACACATGCAAGGGATGAAAGGGATTAAATTTAAATTTGTTGATGATTGGATGTACTTGAGTACGTTTTTATTATTATTGTCATTTGTTATTCAGATCATTGAGGCTCGCGTCTTTATTATGCAATTGTTGATTCATATTGTGGTTTTATTTTATTTTGCTTGAGGACTAGCAAAAACTTAAGTTTGGGGTGTTTGATAGCAGACAAAATGTGTTATCCTTAGACTTTATTTTTGTTAGTTTTATGGCCTATTAGGGTGCTTCACGAGTTTATTTGTTTATTTTACAGTTATCAAGCAATTGGAGTGAAACTAGAGATTCTAGAGATATCGTGGCGAATTGGGAGATAATTGGACAACAAATAAGGAGCCAAGTGACGTATAGATGAGAATCAAGCAAACAATCCCAAGTGAACAACATTGAGACACTATCAATACTGTCTCATCATCATATCTACAGTAATACAAGCCTAGGATCTGCATAGGTAGTGTTGAGACACTGCCAAGGGCGTCTCAATGCTACTTAAAACACGCGTGTTTCGCCTTCAATTTGTAGCGTCGAGACACTGTGGGATAGCATTGAAACACAACCACGACTTTTCTTATTTTTCAAGCAGCAAGAGGCACAACATCAAGACGATGTTACAATTATATAAAAGGAACATTATGGCTGTGGATTGTGGGAGACCTTTTAGAGAAAAAAAAAACCCTATTTCAATTTCTACACATTCTTGGGAGCCAAATGAAAACAAGCTAATATATTAAGCTAGTTCACTTTTGCAATTAAACTTTAGGTCATTCACATACTTGAATCCCTAAGAGAAAATTAGCTCATGCTAGATAGGAAAAATACACAAGCTTTAATTAAAAGAAAATTCAGAACTTGAAGGAGATGAACTTGCAAAACCAAGAATACTAAAATAAAACTCAAAACAAAAAGTGAAAATGTTGGAGATTAAACTTCACTTTATTAAAAACTTTACAGCAAGAATTTGTTCCAAGAATGAAATACAAAACTAAATTGAAACAACTAAAAGCTAAAGGAGATGAAATCCAACATTAACCGAAAGACAAAAATGAATTAAAACATTGGAAAAAAAATAGCAAAACAGTATTCAAACTCGAATTTAAATGCTGGAACGAAAACAAAACAAGAACCAAAAACGATTCTTCAACAACTTCTCCTTCCCTTTACTTAAATCGAATCTCTCCAACCTTTTTCAAGGTGAATTGAATCTTTACAACTTGAGGTTTTCACCCTAGTTGGATCGAGCACAAGGGGGTAGAAAGGATGAGAAGAAGAAGAATGGACAACAAGCTAACAAAAAAAAAAAGTGCAGAAAAAATAAAATGGGTCTTCTTCCCAAGGGTGAATTCCATAAATAACTTGTGAATACAAGTTATTTAGGCACTCGAAATTAGCTAGTGTATGCCCTGATGCACTAGGAATTCACTAAAAGAAGATAGAATTGGGCGGTAAAACGATTAAATAGAGAGGCATCCCAGTTTGAGCTTACTCGTCGTCAGCGCATGCCAAGAGCATCCATTTTATGTATTAAAGTGATGCATTAATCTCTTTTCTAGTGTCATGTGTAGGCAAGGTTGGAATGGAGGTAAGCAGAGCATGGCGCTGCGTTGGAACATCTGAGCATTTAAGGCACCAAGCTTGAAAGCAATAGAAAATGGGTTCAAAAGTGACATGACTGGAGTTGTCAGAGAACAGGTAGTGGAGTGGCGCATTAGTACAGGGTTCAGGCGCATAGCCGACAAAAAAGAGAAATGTCAGTGGGGGACCATTGACTGGTGCGTATTCATTTGCAGTCCGCAAGGATATTCTGATATCTCTCTCTTATAAATAGAAATCCTTAGCCCATTTGAAATGGGGGATTGGAGAATTTGTGAAGATCCATCCACACACTTAGAAAGTAGACAGCTAGTTGAAGAAAAGAATGGAGATATTTCTCTCGGTGGAGTCTAGTGATGAGGAGTGATAGCCCCGACAAAGGAAACCAAGGAGGAAGAAGCTTCACCATGTCAACGCTCCAGCCTGCATGATTTAATAGTTTATCTTTCATCTGCCCTATTTTTTCTTCCATTGTACTCATGTCTTTTATTTTCATCATGAGGTAACTTTTACAACAGGACTTGGCCTATGACCCTTTTATCGACAATGTTCTCCTTGCATTAAGTGTTTAATTGATGAAGTTTATTTTTGAACTTTCTTCTTAAGAGAGCTTATTTTAATTGCTTGGGTCCGTTTGGCCAACCGACTTTGAGTAATAGCATGCTTTAGGCACCGAAAGGGTCAAGGTATGTGGAAATGATTAAAAAGAACAAGAGTAAACATAGTTTACTATGTTGTTTTAGGAATAACTCAACCACTTGTAGGCTAAAAAGGGGCGGTGGTGGTTGTTTAACGAGGGCACAGAGGAATCCAACCCGAGTTACATGGGAATGTGATATCAAGAGGGAGGCATTCGTAGGTTCCCTTGCCTAGGTTCATAAGTAGCTTCATCATTTGAGCGCATACATGCATGGAAACAGCGTTAGCACTAGGTTGCCTCGGCCAAGTCTTGTCATTTCATCATTCGACGCATCTCAAGTCATATGTACTGTTTATTTTACTTTCACGCAATCCAAATTACTTCTCCGCGCACCTTTACTTTTTCGCATCTTTATGTTAACGCATCTCAACCAAATTCAGCATTTTGATAATCGATTACCCTACCTCTCACTACTAACACGTTATTATCATCGTTTGTGCACTTCAATTCTGCATTACCTTACATGTGGTCTCGACCCTGGAATGCTCCAAGTACTACTTGTGAACACGTCTAGTGTATGCTTGCGCCAACGCGCTGAGTGACGAAAAGTTAGAAGAAGCCATTATCCACCCACCTCACTTCAATTTTCTCATTTCATCATATTTATATGTATTTATTTCTCCTAACTTGAATGAGTTTTACGAAGTGGTAACCACACATCATCCACCTTCTTTATGTGTTTTTCTTCCATTTTATAGACCATGGCGGCTAGGGTTTCCTTCTTTGTCTTGGCACAAATATGGCCAATTAATCTCTGTCACACCCCCTCCCAGCTCACTTGCCTAATCCTAGGAAGGAATGCGAAGACAGAGAATAGCAGCCCTCTTACTGCCACTCCCTGCCCAACCTAACATTAACCTGAAATTGTATACAACGAAGCATATATGAACTAGTAAAATTGAGCGCACAGTTGCACACCTGAATAAGATGCAATCATTTTTCCATACTAGGTTTTCATAACAAGTCATAACATACTTAAGTATTACACCCCGACTAGAATGCTTTTATTTCAAAACTATATACAGGTGGAAGTATATATATACAAGGAGCTAAGTGGCGTGGTGGCAAACAGGTCTTGTCGAGGCTAAGCATCGGGAACTCGATTGCTACCTGGGTAGAGAAAACATGTTGAAAACGTGAGCTGGGAAGCCCAGTGAGTGACTATTTAATAAGTTATGCGTTCATAGGTAAAGTATCAAAAGTAATTAAACAATGTCGCCAAATTATAGGCTTTAAGCACCACGATAATCAATGCATCAAAACTCATGATAAAGAAAACTTGTAGCATGATACCCTAGCTATGGTAGAGTCCTCTCTAACCAACAACTTCAATACCTCTCTCTCTCACGTGCACGTGGTATGCCATTTAGGCTCACTGGTTTCCCCTAATACCTTCTCCATGTCCTTCAGTATTGGGGTCAGACCAACTACCACCCGAATACCTTCTCACTGTCCTTCAGTATCGGGGGTCAAGTTTTCTCCCTCCCAGGTACCTTCTCCGTGTCCTTCAGTACCGGGGGTTAATAATATACAAGGGCATGCTTTAAATAGTTAGGAAACATGTTTTGGAATCACATTCAGCAAGTTCTCAACATAAACACAAACTTTCATCATTAAACAAGCTTCCAACTTCAAGTGTAGTTCATCGTATGATTAAAAGAGAACTCATTAACCAAACTCATTTTTCGTGTTCTCAACGCATAAATTCTTTAACATAGCCAAACCATCATACTTTAAGTTTCAAGCAATTCAAACATGTTTTAGAGTGGATTAATGCATGGTACTTCCAAGAAAAACCCTACTTCCAAACTTAGGTTTCATGCTTGAACGCGGAGTAACAAACTAGTTACAATTATGCTTAACTTTCAACACCGACATTTATTAGTAGGAATTCAATGAAAAATGAATATAACTTAGTTTAAGCATGCTTCAATATCCATCACTAGTAAGCTTTTGAATAAATAAAGATCAACGCATAGGTTTTCAAACAAAATTACTCACAAACACCGGAAGGCTCCCAAGGCTTATAAGCTTCTCCTATCTTCGTTTGCCCTGAAAATGAATTCCATAACATTAATCCCTTTTGCTACTTGGCCCAAAAATTGATCTAACTCAGTCACATAACTCATAGGATAGTAATTGCACACACTTGGCAATAGGGTATAACAAATTGGAACACAACCTCCTTAAGCTCTCTAGACCCCTCTGTTTTGAGCCAAAAATTACAGATTCGACTTCCAGCATGAGTTTCTCAAAATTTAGCAAAACAACCACCAAATTTTATTTGATAACCCTCAAATACAACATCTAAAATTACTTACCTCAAAATTTTAGCTTCTAATTCGTCCTCAAGAGCTCAAAATCACCAGATTTCTTCACCCTGTTCTGCTGGCCGAAAAACTGGGAACACCTCTCGGTTTTCTTAAATTTTCACAACCTTCTTCTTCATATTTTCTCACAAAATTTTCCAGACCTAATCTTCATTCAATTTCTGAGATTTTGGCTCAAGAATCATCGAATTTTCTCAAGTGGATTGAGAGATATGACTGTTTTAAGTTTATCCACTTCCTAGAGCTTCCAGCTGTCTACTGCAGTCACAAGTGTTGGACAGCTCATCCTTCCACTATAACAAAAAAAACTCCAACGAAAATGTAACTAAAATGGCCAGCTCCTCCTTCTCTCTTTAGACTTTAAGTCCCTTTCAATCCACCTAAATTGTAAAGAAATTTTAACTAAATTAATTAGAAATTACAGCTTTTGTATTCAACACAACATACACCTAATGTGTACCCAACTTGCTCATGACCTTAACTTACTTCAATTCAACTTTTAATATGCTTATCCCAATGCGTAACCTGTCTCCTTATGAAGCTTTGTGTACGTTAATATCCACAACTTAGGAGATTCTCAAATTCTACCACGACATCTTTTAGTGCAACCTATATCAATTTGCATATGTCAAAACATCACATATGAGCACAATATGATCAAAAGAGAGTTTAGGGCTTACAATCTCGCTGGAATTATGGAGGAGAATCTCGAAAATTTTTCAAAAATCTCACAAATCCCGAAATTTCTGTTTTCTAGACTTGTGAAGAATTGTCATTTCCAATTGCCATTTTGGATTGCAATTGCAATTTTTCCTTGTTCAAAATTGATTGCAACTACAATTCTTCGCAACATCAATTTTCTGCATCAAAACAAAGTATTCAGCCATTTTTTCCTTCTTTCCACTTCTTTTCTTCATTTCGTTCATTCTTAACATGCTTACAAGCTTTCACTAAATATTACTAAGATTTCCTAAGCTCATACACATAATTTCATAGAATTTTAAGCATAACTTGAGTCTAATGGGGATAAATAATCCTCCAAAATGAGAATTATCATAGTTATTGTTATGAATTTTTAGAAGTCTAGATTTGAATTTTGTGATTATGAGTAGCTAGACTTTTTGCTAGGGGATTGATGTAGCCATTGAACTCGTTATTTTAGCTGTTAACTCTTGATTGGATTATGATTTATGACCATTCATGCTTTTAATGTTCTTAATGCTTGTAATCTTCTGGCCAAAATTTACATGTTTTATTGGTTTAATTTATTGCTTGAAGAAGTATAATTTAGACAAGAACAATTAAATGCATGGCTATTTGTAAATCCTTTCATAATAGTAGAGGGTTCTTTTAGAAGCATCAAATGAAGTTGCTTAATGTCTTGCTTGTTCTTAAAATCTATACATACATGTTTGGTTTATAATATTGCTTGAGTTTCAATTTGGCTTGGGAAAGTCTTTTGACCTTTTTAACTTCTTGCTTTTTGTTATGCATGATCCATCTCGGTGTTAGCTAACTAAAATAATAGTTCAATCGGTAAAATTAATTTCCTAGGCTCTTTCTCCTTGAAGTTTTCTGTCAAGTTTAATTGTTTTGATTGCTATTCTTCTATAAAATTTATGTCTCTAAATAAAATTGGATATTAGTATCTATGGTACTCAATTGATCTAGAAATCCAATCTTGTGGATGACACTCTGCACTCTAAATCACTATTCTATAACTTGACCCGTGCACTTGCAGTTTTGTGCATAAATCATGCAACATTTATCACAAAAACCAAAAAACATTTCTAGATCCAAAAAAATGTAAACATCATTTGGTTATGAAACAAGGCCTAAGATATTTAATTTAACTTGTAGCTCAACTTCCTACCCAAAAACTGTATGTCTCAACTTGATAGCCAAAAAATTTATACCTTAATGGTTTGGGATGAAGTTAAATCTAACTTTTTGTCTAAATCCTACAAGATTTAACTTCTCACGAACTAGGAGGGGAGTTGAAAAGTGTATAATTAAGGATAAAGATGAACAAAGATTGGATTAAACTTAGAGACAAGTTGTTAACTGAGTATATAGGAGTAACCTAATTTTTAGAAATGGCGAAGTTCCATGTTAATGACTCGGAGAAAATAAGATGGCCATGTAAAAATTGTCTGAATGCAATGTGGAAATTTTTAGACAGAGTAGAGCGACATCTATTCACGTATGAAATATCCCCCTCTTATAGTTGATGTGTATATCATGGAGAACCAACCAATTTACCTAGGTTTGAAAGTTATACATTTGGGTCAATACATGATGATATATCAAGTGCTATAGAGTCTAGTGTTCTTAATGAAGAGAATTAGATGTTCAACATTTTCAACGACCTTCAAGTCTCAATTGTCGAAGCGGATGTAGATGAAGACAATAATTTTAAAAATGAGATGCCCCTAATATCCATGAAAAGGATACTTCAACCTTATTCAAGGATTTAATGACCAAAGCAATCAATTGTACCTTGGTTGTACGCAATTCTCGTCATTAAACTTTTTGGTGAGGTTGTTGCATATTAAGGTTCTTAACAATTGGAGTAATAAATCATTTGATATGTTGCTACAATTGTTAAAGGAAGCATTTCCAATCGATGCATGTATACATGGTTCATTCTATGAAGCTAAGAGAAAGTTGTGTGACTTAAGGCTATGCTATGAGTTAATTCATGCTTGCAAAGTACGATTGCATATACGATTGCATATTATATTGGAAATAATTTGCCGATTGCCAACAGTGTCCAATATGTGGCGAGTCTCGGTATAAAGTCAACGATGGAAAAGGGAAGTGTTGGGATTTATGCCTTAAAGCCTCGTAATTAATAATATATTTAATAATTAATAATAATTTTGATTATTTTATTTGCAATATAATATTATCCATTATATGAAAAATTCAAGGTTATTATTGTAATCTTGAACAGTATGTGGTTGACATACGAGAGGATCATGTTCAAGAAATAACCTAAAGGGTCATAGGGGTGTTCAAAAAACCCGATGACCCGAAAAACTTGATCAACCCAACCCAATTCAATGGTTTGGGTTGGGTTATCAACTTGTTTGGGTTGGGTTGGGTTCAAACAAATGGAAACTTTATGGGTTGGGTTGGTTCGTGGGTTCACCAAAAAGGAGTTTGGGTTGAACCGAACCAACCCGAACTTCTTATTAATTTAAAAAAAATAATTTTTTTACTTATATTACAACTATATGTACATATATTTATTTTAATTTTATATTTATTTTTAGATTATTTATTATTCAACAACTTTTTAAAATAAGTTTTTGAGTCTTTGGAAGGTAAAAATTCATGATATAAATTGAAATTGAATTGCTAATCTTAATTCAATATTTAAAAATAAATAAATAAATATATATATATATATAAATAAATAAATAAATATATATATATATATATATCAATACTTAACTTTTTCTTAAAATAAAATTTTGAGTTTATAACCCGACCAACCCGAACCAACCCAACCCAAATATTTCATGGTTGGGTTGGGTTGGGTTCATTATTTAATAAGGGTTGTTTGGGTTGAAGAAATTTGCAACCCGAATAATTGGGTTGGGTCTAAAACGTACCTCAACCCGACCCAACCCAACCCACGAACACCCCTAAAGGGTCATAGTATATGGATAAGGTTGGGTGCCTTATCGTGGTAACACTATTGATACGGCCCACTTTGTAATAGTTA
Source organism: Trichosanthes truncata (assembly GCA_033996785.1). Taxonomy (NCBI): domain Eukaryota; kingdom Viridiplantae; phylum Streptophyta; class Magnoliopsida; order Cucurbitales; family Cucurbitaceae; genus Trichosanthes; species Trichosanthes truncata. The sequence continues at coordinate 23,970,825 of JAWPNB010000004.1, read as the reverse complement.
CAAATGATTTGATCCAAATCATTCATGTGGAGACATGTGAGTGGGGGTATCTTATACAATGAGTTTGTATAAGACTGGACCACGAAATATTTACTCTCTCTTTATAAATCCGTTAATTGAGAAGATTAATATTTCATAAGGATGATCATATGCGACTCAATCTTAATCTTGAGTGAGTTATGAACTCCTACCTGTGAGGGCTTGTCCTTTGATTTGCATGGGTGAGAGTGGCTTTTGTAGCCGATTCAATATGTCTACTATTTTGGGGACTTGACCAAATAGGGAGCTGGGAACATAATCTCACAAGATGGAATTCACTCCTTCCCATATAGGGTAATTAGATTATAAACATATTGTTCATTAGAGAATCAGTGGTACTTAAGGTGCAAGATGTAATTATAGGGGTAAAACGGACTTTTGATCCAGTTGTAATTACGAACAACTCGTGAAGGATCGACTTGCATGTAATGATTATATCTATGGACACAACTTGTCCTACATTGCATAAAAGTGCAACTCTATGTCTATAGTGGAGTGACCTATAGTTAATGAATGAAAATTAATTACTTAAATAGTGTAATTAATTAATTTTGTATCATTGGAGCTTATAATCTGTAGGTCCATAAAGTCCCATTGCTAGCTCATAGTAACACTAAAAGATCAATTTAGTTGAACGTAAAATTTGAAATGTTCAAATTAATATTTAATTTGAAGTGTTCAAATTAATATTTAATATATTATATATATTAAATAAAAGAGGAAAATATATTTATTGTATTTGATGCATTAAATATTAAAATAATTAATGTATATTATATACATTAAATAAAAGATATTTATTAAATTTGAATTGGATTCAAATTAGGAAATAAATGTCGTAGGAGAATTTTAAACGGTTTGAATAAGATTCAAATTGGTTGGATAAATATATTTTAATATATTAGATATTAAAATATATTATTTAATTATTTTCCCTAGACCACTATAAATAGAACCCTAGGGGTGAGCCATTGTACATTCTTCACAACACACATCTCCTCAAGAGAGAGAATTAGAGAATTCTCTCTAGACCTCTTCCTTTCCAATCCCTTATGGATTTTCTTTCAAGAGGCTCCCACAAGCATTGGTCCTGTGTTCGAGTCATAGCCAGGAAGACTTTGTGGAAGAGATAAAGATCCGCCAGAAGAATCTCCATATTTGGAAGGTATTTATTGCTTAACCCTTATATTTTAGTTTAATTCTAAATAAATCAAAGACGATTCATATGCTTCTGTTGTGGGTTTAATTCGATTATTCCCTTCAGGAAGAAGATTCTGCATGAAGTTTTACATCACTTTCCATTGATACCAAGATTAAAGCGGTTGTTTTCATCGAAACATTTTTCTTATGAAATGAGGTGGCATAAAGATAAGTGTGTTGAAGAAGATGATGTGTTACGACATCCAACTGATGGTGAAGGGTGGAAACATTTTGGTCGTGAATTCCATCAGTTTGCTTTGGAACCTCGAAATGTTCATTTGGGATTAGCTTTAGATGGATTTAATCCATTCGAAAATATGAGCACTTTGTACAGTATGTGGTCAGTGGTGCTAGTTCCATACAATTTTCCACCTTGGAAATGCATGAAAGAAACCAATTTCTTCATGTTTTTACTTATTCTTGGGCCAAAATCTCGTGGAAAGGAAATTGATGTTTATTTGCAACAATTGATTGAAGAGTTGAAAGAGTTATGGAATAATGATATGTGCACTTATGACTTAGTTAATGACGAGACTTTCAACTGCACGCAAGTTTGTTATGGACTATTAATAACTTTTCTACGTACGACAACTTATCTGGGTAGAATACGAAAGACTACCAAGCATGTCCCATTTGTAAAAAAGGTACATCATCCTTTATGATTAGAGGAAAAATTTCTTACATGGAACATTGACATTATCTTCTAGAGAATCAAAGTTGGTGTAGTAGTAAGCAATTTGACGTAAAGTCGAAACCTAGACCTCCTCAAGCCGTAATGGATGATGACGAGATCTTACAAGAAGTTTGTATGGTAAACTTTCCTATGCTCAATAAACATCTAGTGAAGCAAGATAAGAAAAGGAAACGAACTTATCTTAATTGGTAGAAAAAAGTATTTTCTTTGAACTCCCTTACTAGTCAAAACTTTTGTTAAGACATAAATTGGATGTAATGTACATTGAAAAAAACATATGTGACAACTTGGTTGGCACATTGTTAAATATTGAGGAAATCAATTACACGACAAACACTCAATTTGATCTAGAGGATTTGAATATACGAAAGATTTACACTTATAAAAGATAGGCAACCGGTTTGTAAAGCCACATGTTGTGTACACGCTGTCTACTAGGGAAATGGTCGATTTCTGTAAGTTTCTAAAATCAGTGAAATTTTCTGATGGATTTGTGTCGAATATATCACAATGTGTTAGTGTCAACGATAGTAAACTATGGGGGTTGAAAACTCACAACTCTCGTGTTCTGCTTCAGCAACTTCTCCCTATTGGTGTTCAAGGATATTTACCTAAGGATGTGTGTATTGTTGTTGAGCTATGTACATTCTTTCATGATCTATGTGCGAAAACAATACGCACAAGTGATTTGGATCGATTACAATTAGATATTATAGTCATACTTTGTAAGTTGGAAAAAATATTCCCACCAGCATTTTTCGATGTAATGATGCATATTGCAGTTCACCTGCCATATGAAACCAAGGTTGTGGATCATGTTAGCTATAGTTGGATGTACCCTATTAAGAGAAGTTTACGAACATTGAAACAATATGTGTGAAACAAAGCACATTCTGAAGGTTCCATAACAGAAGCATTTGTAATGAATAAATCATTAAATTTTTGTTCCTTGTATCTAAGTGGGATTGAAATGAGATTCAATAGAGACGAACGAAATGATGACAAAATTCCTGTGAACGAGATTTGTGGTGACTTTGAAGTGTTTAGACAAAGTGCAAGACCATTGGATGGCTCAACCTCAAGGACCTTATCCACTGAGGAGAAACAAATAGCACATTGGTATATTTTGAACAATTATAATGAAATAAAGTCTTATCGTTTGTAGATCTACAACACTCTAATTCTCAATCTCAATTTCAATGCAATTGAAATAAATATGAGACGTAATTTTTGTTTTCTTGTGTTAATAGAAAACATTTGCGACTAATTCGTCTTGAAGCATAGACCGCAAAAGATTTATATAAAAGACACCAACTCCAATTTTCTAATTGGTTCAAAGCTCATGTAAGTTTAGAGTTATGAGAGTTTATAGATCTAACTTGAATCATGAGTAAGATTTATAATGTATATGAATGAATTATCAGGTTCTCTCATTGCATGAGAGTGGAAATATATCTGATGATTTGTACTTAATAGCGATGGGACCTAGTTCTCAAGTGCGCTTTTATAGTAGATACATTGTTAATAGAGTACGCTTTCATACCATTACGCGTGATAATCATCGGGCTACATGGAATAGTGGAGCCTTGGTGCCTGGAGAAAGTGAAAGTCAAGGCGATGAGTTGAATTTCTATGGTGTATTGATTGAGGTGTTGAACTTAGAATATGTGAAGATGAGACATGTTATGATATTTAAATGTAAACAGTTTGACACAAACAGTAAAAATAATAGATCACACGTTCATTCAGGGTTGAGATCAATTAATACATCTCACTATTGATATGTTGATGACCCTTTTATCCTTGCTACTCAAGCACAACAGGTATTTTACCACGACAATCCGAAATATGGTAATAATTGGAAGGTGGTGCAAGTGGTTTAGAGCAAACGCTTGTGGGATGTTCCAAAGGTAGAAGATCTTAGAAATGACCAACCTGAGTTTATAGAAGTTGAGGGTGGAATCAGAGTTGATGAATCAGTTTAGGATAACACATTATACAAGGATGATGTTGATCGTACAATTGTGGAACAACATCTAAGTAGAAGGGTATCATCAAATAATGATGATGATTTCATAAACGATGAAGACGAGGATGTAGAAGTTTCTCCTGAGATTACTTCCAGCCCTGATGAGAATTCTGACTCCTATCATGATAGCGATTAACAATTGGAGTAACTATGTGTTTCATTACTTATTTTAGAAGCTTTTATCTTTATTCTTTTATTTATATCACTCATACATTTCATGTGCTATTGTAAATAGACAATGGTGCATTCTGTTCAGCTGAAAAACGAGACGACTGATTTTTTTGTCAATAGTGACCCTAACGCCGACCTTAGAAACGCTGCAATGTCTTCTAGGGTGAGATTTTAGGTTAATCTTCTTATAAACTTTTGTAGATAATTTTGTATTTACTTATTAGCTTAATTATTTGTGTTTCAAATAATTTTGCACGTAGAGTAAGGGGATATTCAAGGGGCATAGAGTTGGACGAATATGTTAACCTACATGGGAGAATTCCAATACAGATAACCGATGAGTTGAGGAAACCCATGTGCAATTTTGCTACAAAGTTTAGTGGCCAGATTTACACGATTGTGAGAGAATCATTTCCAGTACGTCTATTAAATTGGAAAGATGTTCCAACAGAACTAAAGGACCACGTTAAAAACAAACTCTTGGTAAGTTTATCATTTAGTTGTTTGTGTTTATGATGTCTAATTTTATCTAAAATTAATACTATATATTTTTTTTATGCAGAACCATTTCGAATTAGATTTGTCTAATTATGTCATCTACGAGTTTATTGATCATGAGATGCAGACTATGTTCAAGGAGTATAGGGCAAAATTAGTCAGACGTTATAGAAAATATTCTCCTAAGGAAGCATGTGCACACCCACATTCTCGAGCGATTGATATAGCTGATTGACATCTCCTCTGTGATAGGTGGGAGACTCCTAACTGAAAGGTACGTTACTTTACATTTCTTAATAAATATTTCGTTACACGCACAATTTTATATTCATTTACTAGTATTTTATTTTGTAAGAAAATTACAGAGACAAATAAAAACTATTGATCAAAGCTACCATTCAACCATCGCACTGGGTCTAACACGTTCATGCATATACAAGAAGCAAAGGTAGGGATGAAAAAACGTTTCTTCTATCATTTTCGGGTTTTCCAATATTACTAATATATTAAAAACTTTGAATTATATAGAACAAAATGTGTTGAACTAGGACCAATTGAGTTATTTGAAAAAACTAGATACAAAAAAGGAAAGGAGTGGGTGATTCTAGCAGCCAGTGTTACTCATGTAAGTTTCCTACTTCTAAAGTTAGTTTATAAACTTATTACTCGAATAATACTTATTTTAATTTTTCTCACAGAGTCAAATGATAGAGTTGCAAGAGGCATCCACTTCAAAAGTTGCCCAAGATGAGATCGCGAAACTATTTTGGGTCGTCGATTAGGCCACATAAAAGGCATGGGTTAGGGGCTGAAGCCGAAACAAAGGGAGTGTAGCGGCTCATCATCCAGCGAAGAAACACAATGAGAGCATGAGTTGAGCGTGGAATTGGCTCAACTACGATTGGCAAATGCACATCAAGTGGGAGAGCTGAAGTAGACAAAAGAATAGTTGAATCATGCCAAAGTGGAAATTGAGTTTATGAGAGAATAGTTGGAATGAGTTAAAACAAATGAAATTCAAACTAGAAACAGATTAGAAGAAGTCGAGACTCGAACAACAACAACTGATGCAAAGTTGGCTAGCATCCGAGTAATGCTTACAAAAATCATGCATTCACAAGGAGGACCGTCTAAATAGGTACGATCTCTCAATTATTGTTTTGTGTATCTATCTTGCAGTAAAGGTAGCCAATGATTTAAGTATTTGGGAGGAGGAGGGGAAGGTTGATATGCTTTGAGATTGAATTGAGTTTAGGAGGATGGGACCAAAACATACTTATACGTAGTGAGACAAGTTGTGTATAGCTATCCCACAATTATGGTAGCCAATGATTTGAGTTTATTTGGTTTGTATGAGTATCTTCGAGTTTATGTTCATGATCGTTACGTTTTAGATGCTATGAATGTCTATTAAGAAGTTTTAGGCAAAACTCATATATGTTTAGTAACTTTTTTGACAAATCTAAGTTAAGTCTTAGGTAAATGTGTTTGTAATTCTTGTTTTGGAAAAGTTACTTGTGTAATTTTGTAACTTTGATTTTCTTGGAAAAGTTAGATTTGGTTGTGTCTAGTTAAATTTGGTGTTATGCTTATAAAGTTTTGATTCTTTTAGTTTATTATAAATTTGATGGGTTGATTATTTGGTTTCCTTGAGTTTATGTTCATGATCATTGAGTTTTAGATGCTATCTATGTCCATTGAGAAGTTTTAGGTAAAACTCTTATATGTTTTGTAACTTTTTGGTCATTCTTAGGTAAATGTGTTTGTAATTTTTGTTTTGGAAAAGTTACTTGCGTAAGTTTGTAACTTTGGTTTGCTTGAGAAAGTTAGACTTGGTTGTCTTGTTAAATTTGGTGAGCTTATAAAGTTCTGATTCTTTTAATTTGTTATAAATTTGACAAGTTGCTTATTTGGTTTCTTTGAGTTTAGGTTCATGATCATTGAGTTTTAGAATGTTATTGTTGTCCTTGTTCCTTTAACTTATATTTTACTAAAATGACCGGGGTTTAAATTATATATTGATGAATTGGTGCTTCTATTGATGTTTGGTTGGAGATTTTGGACTTGCATATTCTATAGTGCGAAATAAGCTAGTTGGTGCGACTTCATGATTCTTATTAATATGTTTGTAGTTGATTTTGAACTTTTTGCTTATTGTTTTGTAATATTGATACTTGGTAATATGTTTGGAATTTATTGGATATGGTTGTATAGCTATCCTGCAATTATGGCAGCCAATGAATTGGTTTGAGTGTAGGTTGGTGCTTTGAGATTGATTTGAGAATAGGGGGTGGGTGAGAAAAAATTTTGAGTGTGAAAGGAGTGAGTTGGTGCTTATAGATTGTTCATAAGTTTAGTTACGTTTAAATTTTTTTAAGTTTAAGTTTAGTTAATTTGGTTGAACATGTTTGGTTACTTGGTTAAGTTTTGGTAGTTCATTCCTTTGAGAAGTTTTAGGTAAAATTATTATTGTTTTATAACTTTTTTCCTAAGTTCTAAGTTAAGTTTTAGGTAGATGTGTTTGTAATTTTGGTTTTGGAAAAGTTACTTATGTAGTTTTGTAACTTTGGTTTACTTGGTAAAGTTAGATTAATTTAGTTGTTTTTTTTGTTAAATTTGGTGTTATACTTATAAGTTTTGATTGTCTTAGTTCATTATAATTCGATGGGTTTATTATTTGGTTTGTTTGAGTTTATGTTCATGATTTGAGTTTTAGATGCTATATATGCCCATAAATTTTGAGAAGTTTAGGTAAAACTATTATGATTTGTTTAAGTCTTGGGTAAATGTTTTGTAATTTTGATTTTGGGAGAAGTTACTTATTATATTTTGGAACTTTGGTTTACTTGGTGTTAGTGTAAAGTTTTTATTTTTTTGTTAAGTTTTGATGAGTTTATTTGTAAATATGATAACTTTTTAATTTAAGATTTAATTGTTCTAGTTCGTTATAATTCGTTATGAGTTATTTGATTTCGTTGATATTTATAGTTCCATTATTTCAGTAGTCGATGTTTATAAGTTTTGATATTATTGTTCATTAATTTTGAAATGTTAGTTTAATTCGATTGTTACGTGTTTATAGTTTTGATCTTATGTTCATTATTGTCTTTGTTTTTCTTAGGTGGGTTGAGTCAATATTATTATGGAGGCAGATTACATGAAGCTGATGGAAACTTCTAATGATTTTGTTTCTAAATTAGGTTTATTTGTGTTGAAATTTTATTTTTATCTTGTATGAATTTATTAACAATGTGTAATCACATTTGGTTTAATACAAAATTTTATTTGATTTATTTGGTGTACAATTCGTTTTAGGTACAACAATTTCCAAATTATAATGAAATTCTAGATAAAAAAAATTTTGAAATTAACAAAATGGCCAACACAAACCTTTGCCGACACTAACTAGGCGACCAAGTTGCCAATGCGAGTTTTTGCACCAGGAAAGTTTTCCCAACACTTTTTTGGCTTTTTTCCAACGCTTTTTGACATCGAGAAAACTAGAAATTCTTGTAGTGTTTAAAGCAAACGGTTACTCTTATTTTTTCCAAAATAAAGAGAAAACGGTAAGGGAAGAAGATAACCGAGCTTAATCCCAAATTGAACATAAATAACACTCAAAACCAGCTTAAAATTGCAAAGAACTACATATTCAAGCACTATCCTTCCATAATTCTCACATGAAGGTGATTAGTTCATAATTAACAAAAAAAAAAATTGTGAGAGCCTGAAATAAATGGGGGCAACGACAAGGATGAGAAAGTCATTTCTATACCCGCTCCACCCCGTGAACATCCCTAAGCTATGCCCCTCCAATTTGAGAACTCAATTGGAATTATCCTTCATCAATCGGTTTAATTTTCTGAAGTATAAAATTAATTTTTTTTAAAAAAAATCTAAACATCAGATATTAAAATCTCCACGACTTCACCTCCAGATGTTGTTGAACCAAAAAAAAAAAAAAAACCCGATGTATTTTGGATTTGGTTGGTTTCAGACCTTTCAGTCCGATTTGGTTTTAAAAATTAATTTTGGCCAAAATATGACCCACTTGCACAAGGATCATATATCACCTTCATCCTTGGTTATCGTTGTTCCTTGATGAGATACATGGCAATTCTTAGCAGACACATTTACCGGTGGAAGATTATATCAATGCAAATAAATAAAACTATATGAGACTTCAGATATGCCAATAATAAAAATTATAATTTGTACTAAGCTAAATTGGTCGAACATTGGGGCGGAAAAATCAACAGTTTCAACTGAGGTACGGTATAGCAAACTGCAGGTAAGAAACCACTTCATATTGGAGGAAATTTGACTGATGAAATGTAAGAACTAAAAAAGAAAACATTATCAGTCACGGATGAGCTTAAAATACCTCATTTGACTAGCTTGTCTCCCTTGGTACATCTTTTTTTTTATAGAAAGGCAGAACTGCAGTTTCCAACACTAACTACAACGATATGAAAATCGAATGCCAAAAATCGTGAAATATACCTGTAATGTATTGACTGATGCTCAAAACTATGAAACACCAACGATGTATGCATTCCAAGAATCTTTTTGTTGAAAAGTTTCGACCTCCTCATATTTCACTTCACTTCCTGTGCCAAACCCCTCTATACTTCTAATCTCTTCGGTGTCGGGCATCTGTCGAATCCAAAAGTGGACGGATCTGAATCCAGCCTCTTCCAAGCAGTCTTTGATCTCGGGTAATGACCACCTGTTCACATGTGCAATGGTCAGCTCAAGATTTTGGACAGTAGAAATAGCATAAAGAAATGGGCCATAAAATTTAGACACGGTATAATTTCAAATTTTTGGCATAATAGTCGAGTTAATTATGGTTTACAAATATGGAATTTGTTTTCATTGAAAAGAGAACAGGTCCGCTTACAGTCTCCAGCTGTATGAAAATGCATGGCGAAGCTTCTTCTGCTGCTTCTTAAGATCAAAATGGAGGCTAATCCTCGTTTTACGTCCAATGATGTCGAATTCAGCTTGCTCCCAGATATACTGCAATATTTCTAAGAAATTAGAACGCAATATCTCATCATCTTTATTACATTTCATGTGAAGAGAAGATGGCAGAAATAAGGAAAATAAACAAAGTTTGGATAGATAGCTCTAATTTAAAAGCAGATCGAGCAAAAAAAGGCTGTTATATATGGAAGTATTTATATTATAATTAAGGCTATGAAAGACCGCCACAATTAACATCTTCGAATTGAGGTGAAAACAACATAGCAAGACTATGAGTCTAGGAGGGTGGAAAAGACTCCTGCCATTTCTACTTACTGATTTGTCGATCTTTTTGACAAATTTCTAGAATGGAGCACTCAGCCTATCAAGACAAAAGATCCAAGTTTGAGCCCCATCAGTTGAGTCATCATGGAATTTGAAGAATACAACCAGACAACTACATGATTATACCCTAGGGGTAGACAAAAATGGTGTTTAGTAACTTTGGTGCTAGAGGTTTATCGAGTCAGGTGAATTCAACAACAGACGCCTATTGACATTGTAGTCTTCCTTCTCCTTTTAAGGCCTACCTGAAAGAGAATTCAAGACTTCTTGGCCAACATAATAAATCCATCATCTAGGCTAATAGTAAATTAAAATCTCATTTTTGTTGCAGTACTTGTGGCCTCCTAAGAGAATCAAAGACTGCATCAATAATGCACATTGCCCTGCAGAACAAATATAACTAGCTTTTTGAAGTTTGAACCTAACATATTATACCTTAAAATTAGCAAAATTCCTTTGAAGCTTCAACTTCTGTTCTGACGAGGTACCACCATACAAATCCATGACAAATATCCCACCTTTTCTGGATAAGTTAGCACGGGCATGCTTGAAATACATAACAAGATCTGCACGCGAATGGAGACAACAACAGCTGTAGTTAAATGCGCACACAATATCTCTGGCAGGCAATGTAATGTTCCTCTTCAAATACTTGTTATCGTTAAAAGAGGCAGATTCCTCTTTCACAAGGGATTTTGATGCACTGGCTTTGAGATTATCTTTCCTATCTTCCAGAGTTAAATTTTCAATCAGCTCCTCCCCAGGCTCAGGATTGACAATCCTGGCATCAGAAGGATGCAGAACATTTCCATGAAAAAGAGAGATTCTTGAATATCCGTCAGCCCCAATTCGATTAACATTGTTCTCCATGCACCACACTAATGCCTCAAGATCAAGATCCAATCCTACAGCGGTCCTACGTGAATCACTTCGAAGCCATTCTATACTGTAGGAAGTAATAAGCATCAGATTTCTCAACCATCGAACTAGCACCAACATGATGACTCACAAGTAAAACATTGGCTCCATCTTGTTCACAAATAGAAATTGATATGAACTCAATCAAGTTTAGCTATTCTCAAGCTATTTCATACTTGGTGGTCAATGTCTTTGAAAATAAGTTGATCAACACACAAAATTATTGGAAATTTATTTATAAAAAAATAAATGTTACAATACTATTTTAGTCTATGTACTTTGAGTTTCATTCCATTTTAGTCTTTGTACTTTCAAATGTCTAATTTTAGTTCCTGTACTTTCAATAAAGCTTAAAATTGGTCTCTATTATTAGTTTTTTGTTAACTTTCTAAGAAAAAATCAGTCTATGTTAGCCATCCTTACATAAATTTTGAAAATATGTTGGGTATTTTCTTGCATACAAATTATTATTTTTATTTAACCAATTTTGAAAAAAATTAACTTCAAGCTAATGGTAGGGACTAATTTTAAGATTTATTGAAAGTACAGGGACTAAAATTGGACATTTGGAAATACAAGAACTAAAATAGAATAAAACTAAAAGTATAGGGACCAAATGGTATTTTAACCAAAAAAAAAATAAAAGTAGTTCATGTCGATGAGGATTTAACTGGTGATTGCAATGACAAATGCTCCTGCTATGTTTTTTTTTGCATGCATAAATTCCAAGCATGGCGTCAAGGTAACAGGCTGTCATGGGACTACACCATCAATACATAGGACAAACATAAAGTTTAGGAAAATTTGAAGGCAGCTTGATTTTCTAGAATACTTGTAGATATGTATTTGCATAAAAATAATTATAAATATATCATCTTTTAGAAAGTAATCGCAAATACAACATTTTAAAAGAATTCATTAACTTAATGGTAATCAATACATTTTTATTTTATTTGATAATCATTGATTTTATATGATCGATGACCTACAAATTGATTTACTATGATTATAACAATTATTGAAAGCATGGTTTTTATATCAAAAAAAAAACAATTATTGATTAACTAGACATTGAATGATAAACTATAATCATGTTAACAATTATCGATGAGGATGTGTTTTATTTCTTACTACATTTACGATGATCTGCAACCACCCCTCAAGGAATAATTGGCCCCAAATGGAATTCACTCAAATTTCCATTTGACCTTGTCCAATAACTCCTCACACTCACTAGCTAATATCTCAGGAAGAAACAGTGGTGTACCTTAAAAGTGCAGTGCCACAAAAATCTTCTTGGAAATGGATCGGTTGCCTACCTCCCACGTACATTAGAAAGAACTTCTGCAAATAGCTTATATCTCCTTTGGGCGACTGCAGAGAATAAACAAATTTCAGTACACAGCCAAAATCCACCGGCCTCTCAATTAGCAAATACAATTCAAAGTTAACGAACACGCCTATACTCACCAGTTCAAATAATCAAGTCGAAAATTCACGAAATCTATTGTCGTAAAAAATTGAAATGGATCGTTTCTTTCAAATATTCACATGATTTCCACTTCCAGATATAAGCGAGGGGATTAAAGTTGCAATGCAAGAGGTAGGCCCAAACCTGAACAGATTGTTGATAGAGTTGAAATTTCGAAGGAATATCCATCGATGAGCACTCATTACTTGTTTCTTGTTCCTCCGCCTCCTCCTCTTCTTCTACTTCTTCTTCAACTTCTTCTACTTCTCTTGCAGAAGGTGAGGAAAGTGGATAGCTATGAAAATCACCATCTTCCAAAACTTCTCCTTCTGAAGTAAACTTGAAGTCCCTTCGACGAGAATGTCCGTCGTGATGTTTCTGCTTCTTGTCTCGCTTTCCCATTTTCGCTCCTTCCCCGCCGCCGAACTTTCTGTTTGGTTTCTCACAAAAGAATGAAGACTTCTTACAAATTTTGGGAAATTTACAAAAATAGGACAAATCAAGGGGTATTAAAGAGATTTGGGATGGGTTTCAAATTTAAAGACTAATAGGATTTTTATGGATATGAAATTATCAAATTGCCCTTTTAAAAAATCCCAAAATTTTCCTTTGCCCTAATTTTTACCATTTACATTTCTTTCTCACATATCTTCTCATGCTTTGGACCAGGCAACCAGCGACTAGCGACCGACGAGGATTCCGTTCACGCACAACTAGCGACTGGTGAGGACTCCGTTCATGCACGACTAGCGACCGGCGAGGCTACGGGTTTGGCAACAACGGACAACGATCATTCACACTCTGTTCACGCATGATTAGCAACCAGCGAGGCTACGAGTTTGGCAACAACGGAGGACGATCATTCACGCACGACGGCAACACCTTCACACCACTTGTCTAAATTTCTTCAGCACAACGGCTACGACTTCTTCACACCGTTTCCGAAATTTCTTTCATTTGTTAGGCTTAAGAAACTTTCCTCATAGTTTGCTTCTTTTTACATTGTTGTTTGAGAAACAAAATGTGAGTGGTTTGGCGATTTTTTTTTTTTTGAGATATTTGATTGAATATTTGATTATTATCTTGGTTGTCCTCTTTATTGCATTTGGTTTCTAAGTATGAGACAGGGCAAGAAGAAAAAAATGAATGCAAAAGTCTCTAATTAGTGTCAATTAGGGTCAATTTTTGATTTATTGTTCTGATTTTTGAAATGTTTAGCTATAAATCGTTGTTTGTTACTTTAACTGTTTTACTTTTGTCATGATCATTATGTAATGTCTAGCTATGATTTATTTCAAGTTAGTACTTTGATTATGGTGTTGCTATTTATTTATTGCCTTGTTTTCTATTAGTGCTTAATCACAAAAGTATGCACTTTCTAGATTTCCAATGATTTTTTTGATTAATTATGAGTTAATACAAGTCTGCACCATTATTTGCTTGGAAGTTGATTCTAAGTGTATTAAGTGAGAAACTTATTCAAGCCCCAAAGGGCCAGTTTGTTGGTAAGGGCCTGGGGGCTTTTGGTCATACTAGCTTAGAGGTGTCAGGTTGGAACCTTTGGGTGAGCTTAATAAATAAAAACCCTTGGTGTCTCTCACTTTTTAGTTAAAAATATAAGCTTATAATGACTTTTAGGCAAGTTTATGTATTTAGTGGAATGAGTGTAAATGGACAGAATTAGAATATCTCTTCTTTTCATATAAATTTCATTATTAAATTATATAATGTATATTGTTAAAATGCCATGACAAAACTTTTTTGGTTTCTCTCTATTTTTTGCCTTGTTTCCTAGGTGCAAGAAACTGTGAGAAAAAAAAACAGAATGCAACATGAGTCCATCTTTTAAATATTTTACTTTTGCTATGGCCGTTAAGTAATGTCTAGATATTTATTGATGTTGGATAACTTTATTACGGTGTTTAGCATTCTTTAGTGCATTCGATCTCTTTTAGGTAGAGAAACTACGAGAAACCAAAGATTAAGTCAAAAAGTTGTATTTTTGAAATACATTCTTTTTTGAATTATTTCACTTGTGTTATGGCATTAAGTAGTTTATGCATATGTTGGGGTGCTGGATAGCTTTTCTAGGTTGTTTATCCTTCTTTAGTGCATTCTATTCTAGGTGCAAGAAGTATGCGAGAAAAAAATAGCATGCAAAATGCCTTCTTTTTTGAACTATTTCACTTGTGTTATGGCCATTAAGTAGTTTCTGCATATGTTTGGGTGCTGGATATCTTTGCTAGGTTGTTTATCCTTCTTTAGTGTATTCTATTCTAGGTGCGAGAAGTCTGCGAGAAAAAAAAATAGAATGCAAAATACCTTCTTTTTTGAATTATTTCACTTGTGTTATGACTATTAAGTAGTTTATGCATATGTTTGGGTGCTGGATAGCTTTTCTAGGTTGTTTATTCTTCTTTAGTGCATTCTATTCTAGGTGCGAAAAGTCGGCGAGAAAAAAAAGAGCATGCAAAATGCCTTTTTTTTTAATTATTTCACTTGTGCTATGGCCATTAAGTAGTTTATGCATATGTTTGGGTGCTGGATAGCTTTGCTAGGTTGTTTATGAAGGGGTGAATATTAAGAATGCGGAAGCAATTTTGGATCTTGAGCACTCTAATTTGATCAATTTTATCAAACAAAAAAACATGCTCAAAACTGGAAAAACAGAGAATAAGAACACAAACCTTTGTAGCTCAATATTCTCTTAATCCTTTGCAAATCTTGGATCACCAACACTACTTGGACCACCACTAGAGTCTTCCCTACTATTCTCAGCCCTTGGAATGGATTGTGGGATCTTTGATTGAGAGAAATTGGGAGAAGAATGAGTAAAGATCTAAATAAAAAAAGCTAGAGAGTTTTCTACAAAAATCTCTTGTTTTTCTAAACTTTTTTTTTAGACCATTGT
The DNA here is from genome assembly GCA_033996785.1 of Trichosanthes truncata. Classification (NCBI taxonomy): domain Eukaryota; kingdom Viridiplantae; phylum Streptophyta; class Magnoliopsida; order Cucurbitales; family Cucurbitaceae; genus Trichosanthes; species Trichosanthes truncata. Next base: position 23,955,581 of record JAWPNB010000004.1, on the reverse strand, counting down.
GTTTCTTCTCTATTTATAGAAAGCCACAAGCTTAGTGAAGAAGCCAATTGAATGAAGATAAACTTCAAACAAGAAGCTTTGTGAAGAAGCCAATTGAAAGAAGATATGCTTCAAACAATAAGCTTGGTGAAGAAGTTATGAACTTGGTCCATATTTCATTTCCAAATGAATTTGAATTCTTTTTTTAATTTTAATTCAAAATTAATATAAAATTAATTTTAAATTAAAATCAATTTTTAATTAATTAAACAATTTAATTAATTTTAAATAAATATTTAATTTAATATCAAATATCAAATTAAATAATTGGACCAATCCTAATTTCTCAAAACGAACGTTCGAACATGAATCCCTATTCATGTTTTAAACCAAACGAATATTTAAATCATATTTAAATATTTCCACCTCTTCTTTATCATAGTTTAATTCATAATTAAGCTATGATACGTTAAGTATATCGCATATAATTAACTTTTTCTCCCAAATTCGAATTTGAACAATTCAAATTCTTTTCTCTCAAATTATTCCAAGGCTTAGTCTGAGCTAGTAAGGGGACCTAATGGACCTACAAATCATGAGCTCCAACGATACGAGATTAACCGGCCAAACTCTTTAGCCTAGCTAATCAACATTCGTTAACCACCAGGACACTCCACTAAAGCCCAGTGGCTGCACTCTCCTCACTGTAGATATATTTCTGTCCACTCGATATAACCATGATTAGTAAGTCAATCCTTCACAGGTTGTTCGTAATTACAGCTGGGTCAAATAAACCGTTTTACCCCTGTAATTACTTCTTGTTCCTTAAGTCCCACTGATCCTCTAATGAACAATTTGGTTTGTGGTCCAACCAACAAACCGTATCCCTCTAGGGCCAACGAGAGGGTGGGCCCATTGTTCAAGACCTGGAGTCAGTACTTAAGGGAACAACCTCTCTACTAAACCCTAAAGCGGGTAGGAGTGAATTCCATCTCGCATGACTATGTTCCCAACTATCTTTCCGGTCTTATCCCCAAAATGGGAGGCTTATTGAGTCGGCGATCTCGGGCCACTCTCACCCATGCAAATCTAAGGATAATCTCGAATAAACAGGAGTTCATAGCACGCTCAGGATTAAGATCGAGTTACCTAGGTCATCGTATGAATATAGTCAGTTAGAACAGTAAACGGAGTTAAAAAGTCTAAGTGACTATTTCGCGGTCCAGTCTTATGCAAACTCATTGCATAGGACGCCCCCACTCGCATGTCTCCACATGAACGATTCAGGATCACATCGTTAGTACTATACTAAGTGGGCCGCATCCATAGTGTCCCTAGAATAAGGTACCCAGCCTTATCCCTATACTATAGACCGTTTTGGCTATTACTCGAACTTGATCCACTTTTATGTCACACATAAAGTTCAAGTATACATCTTATAGTCAAGGGTTCTTAATTCATTGGATTTGGGTTATAGAATACACAATTCACTTTATTCAATAACACATTTACTGAATAAACCTCAATAACATCTTTATTATAAAATAGAACATACATTCAGTTTACAAAACCACGAGTTTTAGGACATAAAACCCAACAGTTTATCCTTCTTTAGTGCATTCTATTCTATGTGTGAGAAATCTGCGAGAAAAAAAAAACAAAATGTAAAATGCCTTCTTTTTTGAATTATTTCACTTGTGTTATGGCCATTCAGTAGTTCATGCATATCTTTGGCTCCTGGATAGCTTTTCTAGGTTGTTTATCCTTCTTTAGTACATTCTATTCTAGATGCGAGAAGTCTGCGAGAAAAAAATACCATGCAAAATGCCTTCTTTTTTGAATTATTTCACTTGTGCATACCATTAAGTAGTTTCTGCATATGTTTGGGTGTTGGATAGCTTTGCTAGGTTGTTTATCCTTCTTTAGTGCATTCTATTCTAGGTGCGAGAAGTCTGCGAGAAAAAAAAAATGCAAAATGCCTTCTTTTTTGAATTATTTCACTTGTGTTATGGCCATTAAGTAGTTTATGCATATGTTTGGGTGCTGGATAGCTTTTCTAGGTTGTTTATTCTTCTTTAGTGCATTCTATTCTAGGTGCGAAAAGTCTTCGAGAAAAAAAACAGCATGCAAAATGCATTTTTTTTTGTTTTTTTAATTATTTCACTTGTGCTATGGCCATTAAGCAGTTTATGCATATGTTTGGGTGTTGGATAGCTTTTCTAGGTTGTTTATTCTTCTTTAGTTTATTCTATTCTAGGTGCGAGAAGTCTGCGACAAAAAAAACATAATGCAAACTTCCTTCTTTTTTGAATTATTTCACTTGTGCTATGGCCATTAAGTAGTTTATGCATATGTTTGGGTGCTGGATAGCTTTGCTAGGTTGTTTATCCTTCTTTAGTGCATTCTATTCTATGTGTGAGAAATCTACGAGAAAAAAAAAACAGAATGTAAAATGCCTTCTTTTTTGAATTATTTCACATGTGCTATGGCCATTCAGTAGTTCATGCATATGTTTCGGTGCTAGATAATTTTTCTAGGTTGTTTATTCTTCTTTAGTGCATTCTATTCTAGGTGCGAGAAGTCTGCGAGAAAAAAATAGCATGCAAAATGCCTTCTTTTTTGAATTATTTCACCTGTGCTATGGTAATTAAGTAGTTTCTACATATGTTTGGGTGTTGGATAGCTTTGCTAGGTTGTTTATCCTTCTTTAGTGCATTCTATTCTAGGTGCAAGAAGTCTGCGAGAAAAAAAAAAAGAATGCAAAATGAATTCTTTTTTGAATTATTTCACTTGTGTATGTCCATTAAGTAGTTTATGCATATGTTTGGGTGCTGGATAACTTTTCTAGGTTGTTTATTCTTCTTTAGTGCATTCTATTCTAGGTGCGAAAAGTCTGCGAGAAAAAAAACAGCATGCAAAATGCCTTTTTTTTTTTAAATTATTTCACTTGTGCTATGGCCATTAAGTAGTTTATGCATATGTTTGGGTGCTGGATAGGTTTTCTAGGTTGTTTATTCTTCTTTAGTACATTCTATTCTAGGTGCGAGAAGTCTGTGAGAAAAAAAACAGAATGCAAACTGCCTTCTTTTTTGAATTATTTCACTTGTGCTATGGCCATTAAGTAGTTTATGCATATGTTTGGGTGTTGGATAGCTTTTCTAAGTTGTTTATCATTGTTTAGTGCATTCTATTCTAGGTGTGAGAAATCTACAAGAAAAAAAAACAGAATGTAAAATGCCTTCTTTTTTTAATTATTTCACTTGTGCTATTGATAGCACTCAAATGTGTGCTATTTATAAGCTTATATTTGTGTTAATTTTGCATGATTAGATTGAGCTTTTATGCATTTATTTATTTATTTTATAGGATTTGAGCTAACATGGCGAAATAGAGCTGATGAGGACGATGCGGGCGTTTCTGGAGCTTAAAGGCATGATTTAGAAGCTTGGAAATGAAAAGAGAACAAGATAAAGCTTCATGACCCAAGAGGATAGCGTCTCAACGCTGTCTATAACGTCTCAACGCTATAATTGCAGCCATTCAAATCCAGTTTCCCGCAGAAGCAGCGTCGAGACGCTACTTTATAGCATCTCGAACCAGAAACACGCGCGCTCGAAGATTTCCGTCCGTAGCGTTGAGACGCTGTGTACAGCGTCTCAACGCTATGCCATTTTACCTTCTTTATTTTGCGAAATAGGGTACAGCGTCGATACGCTGTCCCTAGCGTCTCGACGCTGCCCCGAGAATTATAAAAAGAACATTTTGGCTTCGATTTGAGGGAGCCATTTTTGTGAGCCTAAAACCCTAATTTCGATAAGAAGCATTGTTTTGGGACCTAGATAGCACTTTGGAGAGCTAAGGAGGAGACTCAAAGCTCGAGATCGCGGGACATCACGACGGGAACGAGTGTTGGCACGCGACGTCCAGTTTTTTCTCTTTTCCCTTTACTTTGTTTCTTGAACTTTAGGATTTATTGGACTGAATATTGAATGTAATTTTGAGTATCTTAGACTCTTGGATGATTGTACTTTTAAACTTTGTTTTTTTTTTTTTTTATTGTATTATATCGTAATGCCTTTTATGCATCTCGAATCAATTTTCTAAGCTTTTGGCCATAGCTTTGCATGTTAGGTTAAATTTAGCTTGAGAAAGTAAATTTAACTAAAGAACTTAGATGCATGACTAGGATTAATCTATTGCATGAGAATGAATAGGTTAATATTAGAAGCCATTAAAAGAATTTCATAATGCCATGTTTAGGTGTAGAAATAGACCGAGAGGATGATTTACTACTTTACATGAGTTCAATTGGGCTTGAGAGAGTCAATTGCATATTTTAGTAATTCTTTGCTTAAGGTTGTTGCATATTCTACAATTCTTTAATCAAATTCATAGTTGCACTTCATGTAATGCAATCTTCACTAGTCTCTCTAAATGGTCTCCAACCTTTGTAAATAGTTAATTTAGTTTAATCTTGTTCCAATCTAAAGTTAGGTTCTCTATATAAAATTGAGCATTGGTAATTGTAGTACTTAATTAAGCTAAGAAATCCAATCCCTGAAATCGACCCTGGCCATTACTACTACAAATTGTAAAGGTCTGGTTAATAATTTTATTTGATAGAGCCTTCGACAAGCTCTTTATCAGCTATGGCCATTAAGTAGTTCATGCATATGTTTGGGTGCTGGATAGCTTTTCTAGGTTGTTTATCCTTCTTTAGTGCATTCTATTCTAGCTGCGAGAAGTCTGCGAGAAAAAAAAACAGCATGCAAAATGCCTTCTTTTTTGAATTATTTCACTTGTGCTATGGCCATTAAGTAGTTTCTGCATATGTTTGGGTGCTGGATAGCTTTGCTAGGTTGTTTATCCTTCTTTAGTGCATTCTATTCTAGGTGGAGAAGTTTGCGAGAAAAAAAATAGCATGCAAAATGCCTTTTTTTTTTTTTAATTATTTCACTTGTGCTATGCCCAATGCATTGCATACCAACAAGCGAGTTGGAAAGACTTAGGTGATGGATCACTAATAAGACCACGAGCAGTGATTTGTGGGACACAATGACTGGAAAAAAATCAAAGTCATTTTTTAAAGATTTGTTTATGTGTTGACATTGGCTGAGTGATGAGGTAAAGTAGTATTTTTAACTTTAATTTCTATTTTTTTTTGTACCATTGGTAAGTTATTTAAATTTGGCATTATATGGTGCATTTTTTATACAGCACCTAGACACGATCTTCCTATTCATTCGGTTGAAGCTAAAGGCCAATGAAAACTTCTGTTCACAGAACTTTACAACTGTAGACACGGTGTCATGGTATGTGCAGCTGATTAAACCATATTTAAATGTATATATGTTTATCATATTCACTAATATATGTGTGTGCAGTGCCATCTACAAGCAAAGTGGCCCCTATATCAATAGTGCATCGAGGAGAAGCGCTCATTTCATTGGCAAGCTAAGTATCGATTTGTCGATTATGTCCTCGGATGTAATACTGACTTTAAGGATGCATGGGTAGATGTTGATGTTGTGTATGCACCGTTCAACGTAAAGGGAAACCATTGGGTGCTGATTTTCTTTGATCTAATTTAGTGTGAGATCAAAGTATGGTACCATATTAGATTGTTTTTTAGGTATGAGGAACTACGAGAAAAAAGTTTTTTTAAAAGAACTCATTTGTTATGGTTTTTGTGGAACGTCTAGATATGATTTGTTACTCTGAACTTTGATTTGTAGGTACGAGAAATTGCAAGAAACTGCGAGAAAAAAAAAGTTTTCTTAAAAGTACCCATTTTTTTGCTTGCTTTGTAGGTACAAGAAACTGCGAGGAAAAAAAAACAGAATGCAAACAAAACTAGAATGCAAAAGTAGTCAATTGTATACTAGGATAAAATATAACAATTAACATAACAAATGTGTTCAATACCACAACAAAAAGTTAATATAACTAGAGCGTTATACGTAACAAACAAGTGGTCCATTAATCTCGCATTTTACTTTTCGGCATATGCAATAGGATTACGACATGTCAATCTATTAGGGCCTCGTTTGTCGCATCTGCCACATTTATGCAATATGGGAGTTTCACCAATTGATGAGATTCTCTTTCTTTGGCGCCGACCAACCCTAGCCACTACTTTGGGGGGTAAGACCTTCATTTCCACATAGTCTACAGGTGTCTTCCACTCCGAGGCATTACCGACTGGATAAATAGGCTCTGCATATGCAGCCAACAAACATTCATTAGTATAATAACGATGACATAAACTATATACACTTATACTCCGAGCTCTTGCTGCAGCAATTGCATGGGCACATGGTAATTGCTTCAGTTGAAACTCTTTACAACTACACTACCAAGCATTAAGGTCAACAATCTCCCCGTCATCCACATCCTTCATATGTAATTGATAACAATCAATTGAATCAACCTTCATTATTAAAGAATGCTCCTGGCTTTTCTGTACAATTCCTTCTGCCCATTTCGTCAAGATGGATGTAACTTTTGAAGCTTCATCTTGATGCTCCCAAAACCACATTTGTAGTAAAGCTCTCAAATGTTCAATAAATGCAGCAACTGGTAATTCTCTAGGTTATTTCAAAAGAGCATTCATGCTCTCTGCTATATTCGTAGTCATCATATTGTAACGCATTCTTGGACAATGCATACGTGCCCAACGTGAAAGGCCAACATCTTCCAAATACTTTCCTACATCATTATCAAATGCTAGAATGTGACCCCAAAATTCTTGAAATTTTGACGAACGATATGATCTTGAAGCATTACAAAACAAATGCTGTATTGTTTCATTCTTGAATTTAGTATTCAAATTTTCTCTCAAATGTTGAGCATAAAGACCGTGAAATGTAGTGGGAAATACCGAATCAATGGACTTTGCTATGCTTTTATTTCGATATGATACAAAAACCAAATCATTAACTTCACCTATTGTACCTTTTAACTTTTTCAAGAACCATTTTACCAAATCATCACCTTCTCTATCTACAATTCCGAATGCAAGGGGAAAAATCTGATTATTACCATCTAAGCAAGTGGCAATTATCAAAGTACCCCTATATTTACACTTCAAAAATGTTCCATCCATAACTATAACATGTCGCAAACAATTTAAAAATCCTTGAACACATGGACCTAATGCCATAAAAAGATATTTGAAGAACGCCCATCTTCAAGTTCAATGTCATAAAATGTACCTGGATTTGCCAGTTTAAGTGCTTCACCATACCTACGCAATAGATTATATGACTCTTCTGGTGATCCACGTACTCGCATATATGCATTTTCTCTAGCACACCACGCTTTTTCATAACTCATATTTATACCATAATCTTGTCTCATGTCTTCTATGATAACTCGTGATATGTATTGACGACCAATTCCCTTGAATTTTGATTTTATTAATTTCCCAACTACCCAAGATTTTGCTTGTCTATGGTCATGGTTCAAAATATCAAGTGAACATGAATGAACATTTACATACTTTGAAATCTTGAATATGTCTGAACCCATCAATTTGATTGTCCGTAGTCTCCATTTACATTTATCATCAACACATCTAACATAAAGAATTTCCTTGGTAGACTTCTTTACCTTAAATTCAAAGTTCTTTTTCATTGCCATCACACTTAATTTCATGGATAAGTCCTTCTTGCCAAAAAATATGTGTCCGACCTCCAACTCGTCATTTGTAGAATTTCCTTCTGACCAAATACTTGTATTCATGTATGTCCTTTGGCTACCTGATGGACATTCAACGGCATGTTTTCTTTTACAATATTTTGAAGTACTTCTTTCCTGTGGGATGTCATAGGATTGACAAGTAAAGTTCTTGGCCTCATCAAACTCCATTGCAAAGTTATCTTCTTTTAAATCATATGATTCCCATATAGTGCTCTCATTCCTATCATCACCTAAGCCAATTTGAACTACATTATCATCTAATGTTGCATGCACTAGAATCGAAACAGTTATGTTCTTAACTTGATTGCTCCCAAAAATATATTTATTACCTTCAACATGTAGATCTTTGGCTGAGGTCAAACTTTTGTCCCTAGGTTCAAATGAGATGTATAGGGGGACTTTAAACATATTTTCACCCATAAGATAAATTTCAAATCACGGTCATTACTTATCTCAAATGGAGGAATTTGATTTTCAGATTTTATCTCATATATGCATCACAGTTTGATATCAAACTCTTTAGGGTCAACTTCGGTGAGAGCATGTATTTCAACCACTAAATCTTTGTGTGTGACTTCTTTACTTACGACAACACCTTTCAACAAACCCCCTTCATATTTTCTTTCTTTGTCATCCCATACTCCACCATAACGAACTAAGACACGAACATTGGTCGTCCTTGAATTATAACAAAATCTTTAATTCCTACAAAAAAAAAAACACATGACGCAAGAGAGAGGAAGGAAGACCATAATCAAGGATTCAATCAACAATTTATGGCCAAACATTTAATAACCATAACATAAATAAAATCAATAAAAAAAATGACTACTATTTGCATTATTTTTTTTTCTCATAATTTATCGTACTCACAAAACAATGCAAGAAATAAGGAGGAAGCCCATAATTAAAGTACCAAGCAAGCAACTATTTATTGCTAAACACTGAAAATAACAATAGTAAAAATTCAATATATATAAAAAAAAATTGATCATAGTTAAAAGCTTTTGCATTCTTCTTTTTTTCCTTTTTAGAATTTCATACTTACATCTCTAGGGACAAATTCGCTAGGTTCAAACATGTGAATCATCTTACCTTCATTATTGTCACCAACCTTTTTAGGGAACTTAGGCTTAGAGGGAAGAGGAGAAACGCTAGCCACTAATTTTTGTATGCTCTCCTCAAGATAGTTTCCATGTTTGGTTGACCACCAACTTCGATAATGTTGAGTAACCTGGGTGTGAAGGTTCGTCGCACGTGCAGGAAGATATACTTGGGACAATGTTCCTCCTTGAGTACATATCATCCAAAGACATAACACATTGTCTAAATTAGCTTCAGGAGTTTTCTGACCCAAGTCATGCGGTACATCTTGACAAAATCTAAATTGGCAACTAAATCGACAAGGATTATAAGCTTCAATGACCATCGAAGAGACTGACTGCGAAGATAAAAAGCATGATCGAATACTTACGAAGAACGAAGAAGACCAAAATGACAACTTCTCATCATCTTTCAAAAGCTCGCCCCTATTTTTGGCTTGGAGACTCGCATACCATAACACATATTTACCATTGTGAATGTGTACACGAGCTTCAAAATCATTGAAGTACTTAGCTCCGCCTTCGCCAAAAAATTCAACCATCATCGGGCCCCTGACAGCTGTTGGGACTTTATAATGCGTATTAAAATAATGAGCGAGCCTGACATTAACATAATGTAGAAGAAAGCATGCCTTTGAAAATCCAGCAGAAGGAGATGCATCGTGAATCTGGCCTAGCCCACGATAGATGTTGGCCAAAACATGAACAACGAGGCTAAAAACATAACCTTCAGCCATAAGACTGGCAACTTTAAAAACCTTTGAACGAAGGAAAACTTGTTTGTTGGGGAATACAAATACACATAACTAGCAAGAAAGGAAAGCAGCCATGTACGTCTTATCCTGCAAGTCTACACTTAACTCAAAGAATAGATCCATTTCATTCTTAGACCAATCATGGCATTTGATGGGAAGCCCATCTGGGTTATGGGTCAAACGAGGATGAGAAGTTTTCTTGGCCTTTCGAGGAGGAGGCTTTGCATACTTTAAATTTCCTTTAAACCCAAAAGAAATCCATGAACTGATAGGGATCTAAGAGCGATCAATTTGTTGAAATGCAATATGATAATATGCAACAAAAAGATACTCGCAACTTTTTGGACAGTCTTCATCTTCTCGATCAGAGGATGCTAATAACTCCTTGCAGCAAGGAATAACTTCATCATAAAACCTGCCTTTAATGGAAAGCCCCCCTAATCTCCATATATCCCATAGAGAGATGGATAGATCCCCCAATAATTTATGAAGGGTATTTGTTGAAGGACACCAAGCTTCACAGAAAGAACGAACTATATCGTTGTTGCGATCATAGGTGTATAGAGAAGCTATCACAACATCGAACAGACAAGCCTTCTTAAGTGGCGTCTCATTTCAAGAAACTACGACCTCTAACCATTCCCAATAATGAGAGATATAGAAGAATTCTCCATGGATCTTTAAAGAAGAACCCCAACGAACGTTTTTGTCTTCAATAATTCGACGACCTAACGTCGATTCCGAATTCTCGCTCGGCACCTTATTATGTATTGAAGACTCTAAAAACCATGCTTTCAATGAGGAATCGTGACTCAAGGGTCTCTCCTTAGACCACATGGATAAAAAGATGAAATTGTCTAAGGGTGGTCGCAATTCTCTAAAATTTCCATATATCGAGTCTCCTACTGGAAGAATGACTTATCAATGGGTTGATCACTATCCTTCAAGATGACTAAGCAGTTTTTCTTTGGATCAGGATGTTCTGTAAAATACACCATATTGAAAAAAGGATTCTTGTAAAAAAAAAATTGAGGTTAGTTTCCTAAAAAAATGATGAAAGGAGAATACAAATAATAAAAAAAATTAAAAAAAAAACTCTCAGTGATCACCATGCTACTCATGCCACCTAATAAATTAAGAGTCTGGTCTAGCATGAGTGACATCACTACAAGTGAAGGTGACCACCGCTGCAGGTTACTCAGGTCACCTAATAAATTAGATGTCTGGTCTAGCAGGAGTGACATCACTGTAGGTGAGACTAGTGACCACCGCTGCAGGCTACTCAGGTCACCCAATAAATTAGAAGTCTGGTCTAGTTGGAGTGACATCACTGTAGGTTAGGTTGGTGCCACCGCTGCAAGCTACTCAAGCCACTCAATAAATTAGGAGTTTGGTCTAGCAGGAGTGACATCACTGTAAGTAAAGGTGACCACCGCTGCAGGCTACTCAGGCCACCTAATAAATTAGGAGTCTAGTCTAGCAGGAGTGACATCACTGTAGGTCAGGTCGGTGACCACCACTGCAGGCTACTTAGGCCACCAAATAAATTAGGTGTCTGGTCTAGCAAGAGTGACATCACTGTAAGTGGAGAACAGTTGCATCATTGAACAAGGGGCATCTTAACAGCAAATCAAGAGCAATAATAATAAGATCTATAGATATTCAAGCAAAAAAAAAAAAAAAACAATTATGGCAAAAGACCTATGGTGCAATAAAAGCAGTGCATACATATGCATATTCAATAGAAGCATCACTAAATAGAGTATATGCATTTGTAAAATATTTAAAGGATTTGTGAATATGCATGTACCTTTTTGTATGGCGAGCAAAGATCAATTGTGCAGTGGAAGCAGTTGCAAAATAAAATTGTTTCCTAAAATTGAGAAATAAAGTATAATTAGCAAAGATGCAAAAAAAATAAAAGTGCCAGAATAGTGCAATGGGTGGATTCAAAATAGTGCAATCGGTGCATTTGTTGTAAATATATAAATATTAACAAAGCTTGACAACAATCAACTAAAAAAAAAAAGATCTTAATCCTTGAGAAGCACATGTATCATTTATGTGTTTGGATTTTGGGGTGGCATCATGCATTGAAAAAAAAATATGCAGAAGCTTTATATTTATATACATATTGCTCCAAGTTATAAAGTCAGAATTGAGTTGCCAAATATATATATATATATATATATGTTTGAAGGCAATCACTTAGCTTCCTAATAAAAAAACCATACCATGTATATATATGTAAAGGCCACAAGGCTACATTTGAAGCGGCGGCGGCAGACGTTAAGCATTTAAAAAAAAAAAAAAAATACACTTGAACTTGCAACACAACAGACTAAACTGAAAAAAAAAATGGTGTTCAAGACCAATTTCTACTTATCGGCAACACAAGTGAGTTGGAACGAACAAAGATTATTGCTCGAACTCAAGACCTTCACAAAAATAAGGACATGAGTGTTTGAAGTAAAAAAAAAAAAAGATTGAAGAGAGAAAATCTTCATACCTAAAGCTTCTTGGTGGAATGGTCATGTGTTTTGGCCTATGCAATTTCTACAAGTTATAAAGAGAGGAATTAGGTCAAGACATATAAGGAGAGTTTTAATTTTGGCAAAAAAATATTGGCCTAATCAAACAAAATTGTCAAGTCAAATTTGGAGAATCTCTACAATTGCTATTAAGGAAAAGATTAACCTCTAAAATTATGTGAGGGGAATATTGGCTTAATCAAATAAAATTGTCAAGCCAAGTTTGGAGAATCTCTACAATTGCTATTAAGGAAAAAATTAATCTCTAAAATTATGTGAGGGAAATCTTGGCTTAATCAAACAAAATTGACAAGCCAAATTTGGGAATCTCTACAACTAATATTTAAAGAAAATATTTATATCTAAAGTTATGTGAGGGAAATTTTGGCATAATCAAATAAAGTTGGAAGCCAAGGTTTGAAAATTTTTGGCACAATTTCTTAAATCAAAATTTGGGCATATTCCAAATTTTCTCCCAATTGAAAATTTGAGTCTCAAGTTCAAATTTCAATCCAAATTCAAGCCAAAATCCATATAATTTTGGCAAAATTTCTCAAATCAAAATTTGAGCATACTCCAATTTTCTTCAAGTCAAAATTTGAATAAAATTCACAATTCAAAATTTATTCCAAACTCAAGCCAAAATTCAAGAACATCTTAAATTCGTCCAAGGAAGTCAAAATTATTCTATATTTTGATTCCACAATTATCTTTTTCGAGATTCATCCACCTCATACTTGTGCATAAATCTCGAAAAGGGGGCATTTGTTGAATAATAAATTTTGACTAATCACAAATTCCCACGTCATTAATTTAAATTAGTGATAAAATATATTTGGACCAATTACAAATTTTCACATGTCCTCAAATTAAATTAAAAGACATGAAAAATTGGCAAATCAAATAATGCCACATGTCTAGTATTGATCCATTTGACGACTTAAGTCAGTCCAATCAAATTATGACACATGGCAGTTGGACCCGACGGTAGTTTAGTCCGAGACCATTAAAAAGGGAATGGGCCAAATTTAAATAATTCAAGTTTATTGAAAATGATTGAATTAAACTCAAATAAGCCCAAGTCAAAGTTGGGCCTAAAGTCAACCAAGCCCAAGCCCATATAAGGTCCACCAAACTCTATAAATAGAGGAGGTCACCCTTCATTTGAAGACATTCAGAAGAGTTAGAATCCAAAGCATTGAGCCAGAGAGTTCAGAGTCTTCAAGAGTCAGAATACAGAAGCTTCAAGTTTAGTCAGAGAATTCAGACAATTCGGAAGATTCAAGATTCAGAATTCAGAAGATTCAACGACTGGAAGGCTTCAACAAATTGATCGTCTCTTCACTAACTACAGATCGAAGATTCAATCTCCCTCCATCTGAGAACAAGCTCGTCAGCCCTCAAATTAGAGTCTACATTCCGAGAGAAAGCATCAGAGGATTATATATATTAGAGATTGTAACACTACTCCAAATTCAATAAAATCAAGTTCATTTCCACGACATCAAATTTCTTCGAAAATCTCGTGCGAACAGAGGGCTTGTCCTTTGATTTGCATGGGTGAGAGTGGCTTTTATAGCCAATTCAATATGCCTACCATTTTGGGGACTTGACCAAATAGGGAGCTGGGAACATAATCTCACAAGATGGAATTCACTATTTCCCATATAAGGTAAGTAGATGAGTAGTTCCCTTAAGTGCTGATTTCGGGACTTGAACAATGGGGCCCCACCCTCTCATTGACCTGAGAGGGACTTAGTTTATAATTAGATTATAAACAGATTGTTCATTAGAGAATTAGTGGTACTTAAGGTGCAAGATGTAATTATAGGGGTAAAACGGACTTTTGACCCAACTGTAATTACAAACAACTTGTGAAAGATCGACTTGCATGTAATGATTATATCTATAGACACAACTTGTCGTGCAGTGCATAAGAGTGCAACTCTAGGTCTATAGTGGAGTGGCCTATAGTTAATGAATGAAAATTAATTAATTAAAGAGTTTAATTAATTAATTATGTATCATTAGAGCTTATAATCTGTAGGTCCATAAGGTTCCCTTGCTAGCTCATAGTAACACTAAAAGATCAATTTAGTTGAAAGAAAATTTTGAAATGTTCAAATTTAATATTTAATTTAAAGTATTCAAATTAATATTTAATATATTAGATATATTAATATAAAAGAGGAAAATATATTTATTGTATTTGATACATTAAATATTAAAATTTGAAATGTTCAAATTTAATATTTAATTTGAAGTGTTCAAATTAATATTTAATATATTAGATATATTAATTATAAAAGAGGAAAATGTATTTATTGTATTTGATACATTAAATATTAAAATAATTAATGTATATTAGATACATTAAATAAAAGATATTTATTAAATTTGACTTGGATTGAAATTAGGGAATAGATGTCGTAGGAGAATTTTAAACGGTTTGAATAAGATTCAAATTGGTTAGATAAATATATTTTAATATATTAGATATTAAAATATATTATTTAATTATTTTCCCTAAACCACTATAAATAGGACCCTAGGGGTGAGCCATTGTGCATTCTTCACAACACACACCTTCTCAATAGAGAAGAATTAGAGAATTCTCTTTAGACCTCTTCCTCTTTAATCCCTCGTGAATTTTCTTTCAAGAGGCTTCCACAAACCTTGGTCCTGTGTTCGAGTCATAGCCAAGAAGACTTTGTGGAAGAGATAAAAATCCGCTAGAAGAATCTCCATATTTTCAAGGTATGTTATGCTTAACCATAATATTATTATTTAATTCTAAATAAACTCAAATCAATTCCTACGCTTCCGCTTGGGTCTAATTAGATTATTCCCTTCAATTGGTATTAGAGCCTCGAGTTTTATTTAGAATTAAAGTTTTTTTATGGTGGACATTTTAATTTATAATATATTTGATATATTGTGGTTTGCAAATTGATTGTTTTGGCTATTTGGCATTAGATTTATTGCTTTGATTAGGTCATTGTAAAACCCATAAGGATTAGGATTTTATGTATTTTACTTGAATGACTACGATAGCTGCAAATTTCGATTATATGATTGAAGAAGTCGATAGCGAAAAACGTTAGCAAAAAAAAAAACGTGAATTGAAGTCAAGCTTCTGCAATTTAAAAATTAGGATTTCTAAATCCTAAATTTGGAATGGTCCAAACAAGGAAGATATTGAAGACCAAGATATGTTTTGGATTTAAATTATTTTCAATTTCTTAGGATATGCCAAATATGCCGGTCAATTTTGCTATTTTTAATTTAATTATGCATGAGATGTATGTTTTAAATTGTTTGATTTTGCATAAAGTATTCCATTTAAATTTAAAATCTCACCATAGGTTAAGCATGATCATGCATCTTATCTATTTTTTAATATAATTGTTATATTTGAAAATTTTGATTAGGTTGTTTCCTAATAGAATTAAGATTAATTTTTTAATATAATTGTTATATTGGAAAATTTGATTAGGATGTTTCCTAATAGAATTGAGATATTTTCTTAATATGCTTATATTTTCCATATCTTTGAATATAATTGTTATATTTGGAAAATTAAATTAGGGTATTTTCTTTCATAAATATAAATTCATGTTTTCCTAATAGAATTAGGATATATCCTAATGAGATTAGGATTTCCTTAAAATAAAGATATTTCTAATTCATGCTTTAAATAGTTTAAAATTTGAATTTAATATATCTTTATTTGTTTCTAATAAGATTGGAATTTAGGATAATCTTTTAATTTAGTTTTAAATGGTTTAGAATGGTAGAATTTCAAGATTATCCATAGTTTAAGTTTTGAATTTAATTTATCTTATATTTTTCTAATAGAATTAGAATAAAATATCCAGGATTATCCTTTAATTTTTTTAAAGGGTTTAAAATGATGGATTTTTAAGATTATCCAAGTGAATTATTTTTTTAATAGGACTAAAAACATTTATTTATAAATTCACTTATGTTAATTAATCTAATAATTAATAGTTAATTAAAATTTAATGAATTTGAAATAAAAATTGACTATAAGGAAACTCTGTCTATGAAAGGTTCTGTCTAGACTGAGGTATTTAAGCTGACCGAAAGGGAACACCTCTAACTGGGAACCGACCTAGGAGTTGAATTAGTCAAATTTTATTTAATTTCACTAAGCATGCTCATAATGTGATTAATTTTTTTTTAAATAGTTTAAAAACTTAGTAATTCACATTAAAATCAATCTAACAACATAAGGGTTATGAAAGGTAGATTGAGGAAATTAGATAAATAAGATTAGCCTAATTTGTCTAAGTAAGAGAAAATCCTATTTCAAAATAGTAAGTGGGATAAGGAAATGTGTCAACATATATTACGGTCTCCATCATTGGTTCACATCGTGAGATTCATGCGGGGCCTCGTGGCGGCTTTTGGACCGTCCCCCTACGGAAGGTGTTTGCATGGGTCAATATCAGGGTGAACTCCTGAGAATGATAGGATTGTAGTTTTGTTTCCAATACTTGATTTACCCTACGACGACACTTGTTGGGATAAAACTACGGGATCTAAAATAATGGGTCACACTTACAAATGGCTTATTAAGGTTGTTAATGATGTCCTTGACCAAACTAATGGTAACTAAATATTATAAGAATAAGAGTTATTCTGGTATAATACTTGGTTGAGATTGTCTTAGTTTAGTGAAGGAATACTTGACCTACCCTACGGTGGCACTTGTTCTAACTCACTAAAGTACCATAGCATTAGAAATGATTTATAGGGTTCACTTTTCAAATTGTTTGATTTCTATGCTAAAATTGAATGGATAATTGTTTGCATGATGTTAAATTATATATATATATATATATATTATGTCAATTTCTCTCATAATTTTTAATTTTATTATTGATAAGTCAAAATTGAGAAATTTTATTACTTGGAAAAATAACGTTAACAATATAATGGTAGTGTAAAATTTTGAATTTGTCTTTATTGAGAAATGTTCTCAAAACTTGTTGCTAATGCTATTCGAATTGTTCGTGAAGCACATGATTAATGAATCAAAAGTAAACGAGATAGCATGTACGTATTCTCCTATTTGGCATGTTAGATGTCAAGTTTAGAAGATAAAGAAAATGAAAACAACATATGAGATGTTGAAGTCAACATTAGCTAAATTTAGAAAATTGTCTAAATGATCTCGAATTTAAGTACTACATAATTCCAAGAAACAAACCAAATGACTAAATCTATATAAAAGGATATAGTTCCTAAATTAGCTAGGACAGTCATAATGAGAGAAATTTTTTGAAATACCTCTACTGGAAGAAAAATATAAATGAAAGTAAATTTGATTTACTAGATTTTTGGTGGAGAATAAATAACGGCACCTGGATAGTTGATACAAGATCCACTATCAAGATTTATTTATTTTTTATTACATTTAATATGTAATTCTTGGAAAATACTTACCATGTAGAATAGTTTCTACAGGTTGGCACCAGGAAGCCCATCTCAGTTAGTGTAGTGGGAGACATTAAGATGTCATTAAGTAAAAATTGTTACTTAATGCTGAATATGGTGTTTTTAGTAACCATAAGAGAAATTCAATTTCTCGAATTTTTTACTAAAATGTTCATATAGTATGAATTACTTTGAAGTATGAAAGTTTATATTTTCAAATTTGTTTGAAAATACATTCAGCTGAAAATAAGAACAATTCGTATATGTTAAAAATATTGACATATACTATACTACAAAATACTGAGATATTCAGGATTATAGAATCAAGAATAGAAAGACATTGTTTCCTCCTAAAGGATGATACTTGACTTTGGTTGTTAAGGTTGATTAACATCAACTTGAATAGAATGAAAAGACTAATAAGATGTAATTCTCTAAAAAGTTAGTTAATTACTTTACCTGTCTATAGATCTTGCATTTCATGCAAGATAATCATTGGGCCTTCATTAGATAGGGCTAGAATGCCAAATAATACTTTGGGCTTATACATTGTGACCCTAGTGGTCTGGTGAATGTAAAGGTCAAATAAAGTCATGAATATTTCGTCACTCTAGTTGATGATCATTCAAGGTAAAAGTATCTTTACCTAATACAACATAAGTCTAAATTTTTGAAATGTTCAAGAAAATTAAGACTAAAGTTTAAAAATCGATTAGGAAATTAAATCTATTAAGATATTATGATCAGATCATAATAGAAAGTACATAAACCTTACGTACTAAAACTAATTGATAGAAAATGGGTTTTTATTCCAATTATCTTAATACCAAGTGCAATTTTGTGAAATTGTGCTGCAAGAGGAGAAACAAGACCTTGTTAGACATGATCACATCAGTAATGAGTTACACACCATTACCATACTTCGGTTAGGAAATGCAATAGAGGTTGCATGGTGAACATGATTCCCACTAAAAGTGTCTACGAGACAATCTTAAAGATTATAGAAGAGTAGTAAAGTTGGTTTACAACACTTCACAATTTGGGAATGTTAAGCTCACATGCTGAACACAAGCCTCAAAAGCTTGATATGTTCAAAGATAAGCCTAAGTGTAGGCCACCCCTAAGGGGTATAAAGTGGTCTATTATGTAGTCTAAAACAAATAAGGTATTTGTATGACAAATATCATTTTTATAAGGAATGTCAAATAAAAGACTACAAACCTTTAATAATGTGAGATAGTGTTAATAAATTGGTCCCAAGTGAAGCCACTAAATAGTTAACAAAAGTTGTTCACAATTTTAATTACATTTAAAAGTCAAAAGGATCCTAGTCATGAATTGGATAAGCCTCATCGTACTGGGAGAGTTATGAGATGACTCAACCTTTACAAGGACTTTATTGAAGCCCAAAATTGTCATGTTAGATGACAAAGTTGAAGGCTTATTGCTCGCAAAGTGAGACTAATGACAAAGGGTTAAACCTAATAGAAGAAAATAGACTGTGAGTAAACTTTCTCACTTGTTGCCATATTGAAATTTGTAACCATTATTTAATTCATTGTTGCATATGAGATATGAAAAATGATTGTTTAGAATTCTTTTATGAAAAGAAATCTTAGATAATGAATCTACACAAATCAATCAGAGAGGTTTATTTTCAAAGATCAAAAGCAAAAGGTATGCGAAATAGTAAAGGTTCATTTATGAAATGAATTTTACCATTAGATATGTCAATATAAGGTTTGATAAAAGTATCAAAATCTATGACTTTGGATAAATTTTAATGAAGCTTGTATTGACAAAAAAAAAATCATT
Source organism: Trichosanthes truncata (assembly GCA_033996785.1). Lineage (NCBI taxonomy): Eukaryota > Viridiplantae > Streptophyta > Magnoliopsida > Cucurbitales > Cucurbitaceae > Trichosanthes > Trichosanthes truncata. The sequence continues at coordinate 23,936,234 of JAWPNB010000004.1, read as the reverse complement.
AATTGCTTAGTGGGTTTTTCTCATGTTTTATGTTGGTGATATTTTTACCCATTATGAATGATGTAAAATGTCTAACATAAAACGTTGATTAAGTAACCAATTCCAAATAAGTGATTTGGAATGACTCAGTATATTTTACATGTTCAAAATGAAGATTTTAAGGACAAAATGTTAACTTTGTCTCAAACATCTTATATTGACAAAATTGTTGTCAAATATTTGATATTTATGTCTAAGGAAGTGCATCCTAAGACACCTCAAATGTTGAGAGTATATGATATGCATAAATGAGACTGAACATTTAATATACAATTGGTTAACATATATCAGTTAAACGAATGGTATGACCATTAAGTGGAAAATTAAAAACTTTCTCAAATTATCTATGGATGATGAGAAATTTTTGTGTATGGAGTTAAAGATTTGATCTCTACAAGATACACTGATTTTTACAAAGATTTAGGAAATCTATGTAAAGATAAATATTACCCTAGTTGGTGGAGTATGGTATACAAGTTCAATTGTTTTGCTTGTGAAGCAACAAAAGGACTTGTATGACTCAAATAGTTCCTTGAAGATTTGAAAGGTGTTTCAGATATGATTTAGTCTATCATTTTTATTATGATAATAGTGGTGCAAAGACTAATATTAAGAAAATTACAAAACACCAATGTATAGGGAATCATATCGAGAGAGAGAAAGCATAATGGTAGTGACTAAGATGGCTTTTAATGGCAGTATTTTGGATCTATATAAAAAGACTCTCCAGGCTAAAGTGTTTGAGGGTCACCTAGAATGTCTAGGATTACGAGACATGTCTCATCTTTGCTAGGGCAAGTGGGAGAACATGTTGGGTATAGAGTATGCCCTAGGATACATGTCTCGCCGGTTTTAGTGCAAGTGGGAGATTGTTGGGATTTATGCCCTAAAGCCTCGTAATTAATTATTTATTTAATAATTAATAATAATTTTGATTATTTTATTTGCAATATAATATTATCCATTATATGAAAAATCCAAGGTTATTTGTGTAATCTTGAACAGTATGTGGTTGACATACAGGAGGATCGTGTTTAAGAAATAACCTAAAGAGTCATAGTATATGGATAAGGTTGGGTGCCTTATCTTGGTAACTCTATTGATACGACCCACTTTGTTATAGTTACAAATGATTTGATCCAAATCGTTCATGTGGAGACATGTGAATGGAGGTATCTAATACAATAAGTTTGTATAAGACTGGATCACGAAATATTTCATCTCCTTTATAAAACCGTTAATTGAGAAGATTAATATTTCATCAGGATGATCATATGCGATTCGATCTTAATCCTGAGTGAGTTATGAACTCCTGCCTATGAGGGCTTATCCTTTGATTTGCATGGGTGAGAGTGGCTTTTATAGCCGATTCAATATGTCTACCATTTTGTGTACTTGACCAAATAGGGAGCTGGGAACATAATCTCACAAGATGGAATTCACTCCTTCCTATATAGGATAAGTAGATGAGTAGTTCCCTTAAGTGTTGATTTCTGGGCTTGAACAATGGGGCCTCACCCTCTCATTGGCCCGAAAGGGACTTAGTTTATAATTAGATTATAAACAAATTGTTAATTAGAGAATCAGTGGTACTTAAGGTGCAAGATGTAATTATAGGGGTAAAACGAACTTTTGACCCAGCTGTAATTACGAATAACTCGTGAAGGATCGACTTGCTTGTAGTCATTATATCAATGGACACAACTTGTCTTACAGTGCATAAGAATGCAACTCTAGGTCTATAGTGGAGTGACCCTAGAGTTAATGAATGAAAATTGATTAATTAAAGAGTTTAATTAATTGGTTTTGTATCATTGGAGCTTATAATCTGTAGGTCCATTAGGTCTCCTTGCTAGCTCATAGTAACACTAAAAGATCAATTTAGTTGAAAGAAAAATTTGAAATGTTCAAATTAATATTTAATTTGAAGTGTTCAAATTAATATTTAATATATTAGATATATTTGATACATTAAATAAAATATATTTATTAAACTTGAATTGGATTCAAATTAGGAAATAAATGTCGCAGAAGAATTTTAAAAGGTTTGAATAAGATTCAAATTGGTTAGAGAAATATATTTTAATATATTAGATATTAAAATATATTATTTAATTATCTTCCCTAGACCACTATAAATAGGACCCTAGGGGTGAGCCATTTGACATTATTCACAACACACAAGCCTTGGTCCTGTGTTCGAGTCATAGCCAGGAAGACGTTGTGGAAGAGATAAAGATCCGCTAGAAGAATCTCCATATTTTCAAGGTATGTTATGCTTAACCATAATATTATTATTTAATTCTAAATAAACTCAAACCGATTCCTACTCTTCCGCTTGGGTTTAATTAGATTATTCCCTTCAGCTAATACACTCTAACCCTTCCCCAATATCAATGATCCACTCCCTCAACTATCCAAACTCATTGGTATCGAAAGAATTAGGTTCCTACAGTGGCCAATTAACTCATTGGACATCCTAAAGAAGTGGATCCCACTTCACTAACCTCCCTACGGGTCTGGAGACTCTTAAGTAAATCACCTAATTGTAAACTTGTAACTCTAGTGTCCTTTGTATACTCTCTCAACATTCTCTCTAGAGGAGATTCTTCCTCTACTTGGACTTCCTAAAAAAATTGGGATAAAGTTCATGAGTCCAAATGCATTTATCATTACCATATATGGGATTTCCATAACTCATAGATTTGGTATGATAATAATTAGGCATTTGATAACCATGAAAACCATAATCCTCACTAATAGGCTTATGATCAAAAGAGGGATAACTAATGGAAAAAGAACTAGAAGGTGGTGTTTATACTTTGGGCTCAGATTTCCTAAAGGGTCACCTAAATCTATCAGAAGCCATCTAACATAATAAAATAACTAAAAACAAGTTCAGATACAAACACTAGATATAACACAACCAAAAAAACTAGGACTCAAGAAAAAAAAACAAGGAAAAAAAAGGTAAAGCAATAAAAACCTCTAAATCAAAGTAAACAATTGCTTCACAATATTAATTGAATTAAAATACGTCAATCTCCGGTAATGGTGCCAAAAACTTGATGCGTACAATTTACGTTTCTGCAAGCGCATAGGTCAAGTAATATAAAACGATATTCCTATTGAGTATCGAATCCATAGAGATTGGTTTTAATTCAATTAAATACTTCAATCACTCTCACTTAACTTTATTTAAAGAAAACAATTGAAAGAAGATAAACTAACCTAAACAACGAAAAATAAATGCAAGAAAATAAATGGGAGACTCAAACCTAAGGGATAAACTTAGGTAAATCAACAATGAACTCATAAGTCTAGAAGCTCTAAAGGCATGGACTCTCCTGTCTATCTCCTCCAGTCTCGAGTATTAATTAACTAACCTAGGTGTCCCTAGTGCTAGTTAAATCATACAAGGCATTATGACTATTCATTTCAGATTATTTCTTCACTCCACTATCACTCAGGTAAATAAACACTAGTCATGCATTCAATTCTTGCCTAAGTTTCTCTCCGTTGAGTTTCCAATTAGAAAACGAGTCGATTAAATAATATTCACTTAATTAACTTTCAACACCAATTATAATTAACTAACCACTAATTTTGCTGTCACTTGGGTAGCTAATTAATTATGCATTAAGCTAAACTAAGTTTTCTCTGGCGAGCTTAATTTAGATCTACCTCAATTAATTAATGAACAATGATTAAAAGCATTAAACACTAAATGCATAAATGATTCAAAGCCTAATTAGTCATAATCGTCCATCAAACAAGTAATTAATCCAAAATAATCCTCAATTAAGCATTAATTCATTACAAAACAATAAATCTCAAGTAATTAAGAACTAAGCTACTCTAAATCACTCAATATAGCTCTTAAGTCCCTAATTTACAGCCTCTATAGTAGATAGAAATGAAAGAAAAAGGGAAGAAAATGCAAACGAAGGTCGATCCAATGTTCTCATCACAATCTCCTTAGTCCTCGAGCTCCAAAACTTCAACTCCACTCCAAAAACACTCACAAATAATCCCAAAACCTTAAAAAAAATAGCATGGAATCGAGTTGCAAGCAACCAAATGGAGCAAGAGCAACACTTGCAAACTCGTGAAATTGCCAGGATTTGTTTCTTTTTTCCTTTTTCCTTCTCTTTTCCTTATTGTAATGACTCCAATGTTGTTAGTTGAGAGTTTTGTTGAGATTTTTGTTATAAACTAATTTACTTTTTCTACATCTTTGATATAATCGATTATCGAATTCTACTCTTCTTAGGGCATGTTTGGGAATGATTTGAGAAATAGTGATTTTACCACAATTGATTTGTTTATAATTGATTTATTAAAAGTGATTTTCATATAATCATTTTAATGTTTGGTTCTACACTTTTAATAGTAATTTTCAATGATTAAAGACATGTTTGGGAGTGATTTAGAATAAGTGTTTTGAGCTAAGTAATTCAATTATAATTAATTTTGTAAAAGTTTTAGTTATAAATCATTTTAATTTTTGGTTCCACTCTTGTAAAAGTGATTTAAATTTAATTAAAAGTATTTTTAAAAATGATTAATGTTTATTTTCAAAGGTGATTTTAGAATCATCAAATTACTAAAAAGAGTATTACATTTGAGATTAAAAATAATTAGAAGGTGGTAGACAAAAGTTATACAAAGAGAACTAAAAATTAAGAGAGAAAAAGATATAAAGCTAGAGAAAACTTTCAAAGAGAAAAAAATGTTAGAGACATGGAGGGATAAAATTTTTAGAGAGAGTGACAAAAAAATTTGAGAGAAAAAATTTAATAGAGAGAGCGAAAAATCGAAGATAGAGAAATAAAATTCAAGAGATATATAAAAATTTTGGAGAGAATTATCAAAATTTTAAGAAGAAAAATTTTAATGAAGAGAAAAAAAGTTAAGAGTCAGGGACAAAAAAATCAAGAGCAAAAGAGATAAAAAGTTAGAGTAAGAGGTAAAAAATAAATTATAGAAAGAGGAACAAAAAAAGTTAGAGATAAAAAAAGTTAGAGAGAGCTAAAACTATTGGAGAAAAAAAAGTGAGAAAAATGAATAAAAATTTTAAAAAGAGAATAAAGTAAGAAAGATATTATAAAAACTTTAGATAGAAAAGAATTGACATTATGTAAACAATGACAAATGACCTCAATGGTGATGGTTTTGAGAGAACATACTTTTTATTGAAATTTATGAATTTTTATAATAGATGACGATTTTTAACCATCACAAACAATTATTTTTTTTAACATGAAATAATAGTCATTTTAAAAACAAAATCACCCACAATCACTAGACAAAAATCACTTGGAAATCACCTCCTGAGTAATTAATCGGAAATCACTTGAAGTGCTTTGGGATACTTCCAAAGTCACTTCCTCACCATTGCCAAACATCACAATTTTAAAAGAAAAGTGATTTTGATCATTCTAAAATCACTCACAAACATGCCCTTAGTTAATAGTCGATATTTCTGGTTCATTTGTGATTGTGAAAACTATTCTGAGTTTAATGCATGTTTAGATTTGGTCAATATTTGCATTGATACATGAGGTTGAGAGACAAGAATTGTTGATGATGTTGAAGAGCTTTTTTCTGATTTATACATGAGATAGACATATCCGTGTAGATTTTGTGGCAATTTTAGGTTCTACGTTCTTTATATTTGAATAGTTTGAATTGTCATAGAGATATAGGCAATTTACTTTTTAAAGAATATCGTTATTGCATGAGAGAGAATATCGAGTCTACAAGGTAGAACTTACCAACAACCCAAAAATAGCAATTGTCTTAACTGTTAACGAATGAAGAGTAAGAGGAAATAACATTGAAGTTATTGCTCTAGGACATGTTTAGCATTTGAATTTATCCCTTTGTTTTTATTAGCTTTAGAATTCTATTTCATTTTTTTGCAAGCGAGTTTAAATTTCATCTTTCCTCATTAATCGGTATTCAGATAAAATTGAGACTAACGAATTTGGTAATTAGTAAGTACTCATTCCCTGTGGAGAATGTAATGGTACTCACACTATTATATTACTTGTAATGATTCGTATACTTACAAAATCGAGCAACAATCCCAATGTCACTTCTATTTTAAAATGGTGATGTTTGGCAATGAAAGAAAAGTGATTTTGGATTTCTAAAATCACTTTAAGTGATTCCCGGTCAATCACTTGTGAGGGAGGTGATTCCCCAATGATTTTTGGTTAGTGATTGTGAAAGAGATTGCTTTTAAAATTAAAATCTCCTTCTATTTCATTTTATTTTGTTCTAAAATTATGCGAAAAGTTATTTTTCCTTCTAAAATTTGTCTCTCTTTATCATTATTTATCTCTAATTTTTCTCTTTTTAAAGTTTTTATAATCTCTATTTCTAACTTTATTCTCTCTCATTTTTCCCCTTTTCTCAAATTTTTCTAACTCCAATATTTTTTAAATCTCTCTAACTTTTTTATCTCAAAATTTTTTGTTTCTCTCTAAAAATTTTTATTTCTCTCTCTACAATTTTTATATCTCTCTAACTTTTTTTCTCTATGATTTATTATCTCTTTTGATAACTTCTTTCCCTTGAAATTTTTTGTCCCTCCCTCAACTTTTTTTCCTCCCAAAATGTTTGTATATCTCTCTAACTTTATTTCTCTATCTTTAAATTTTTGCTCCCTGTATTAAAATTCTCTCTTTAATTTTTTTTGTCCCACTCTAAAGTTTTTGTCCCTTCTTGTCTCACACATTTTTTTTCTCTTTGAAACTCTTCTTTAACTCTCTTTTTTTTTTCTCTCTTAAATTTTTATTTCCCTCCTAATTTTTTCCTCTCTCTATAACTTTTGCTCACTACCCTCTAATTTTTTTTTTCATGTAATGCATTTTTTAGTAATTTGATGGTTTTAAAATAATTTTTGAAAACAAACATTAATCTTGAAAAAACATTTTAAAATCAAAATTTCTTTTCCAAGTGTGGAATCAAATATTAAAGTAATTTATAATTAAATACTTGTACAAAAATAATCATAATTTCATTTAGGCTTAAAACACTGATTCTAAAATTATTTCCAAATATGTTCTCAATCATTCAAAATCACTTTTGATTGTGTGAAAGTTACTTCTAAAAGTGTAGAACCAAACATTAAAATGATTATATAAAAATAAATTTTAATAAATCAATTATAAACCAGTCATTTTCACTAAAATCGTCATCTAAAATCACTCCCAAATATACCTTTAACTATATATTTTAAAATACTTTATATAAGTAATTCACTTCAAAATACCTCTAAGTACTAAACATACCCGAAGTATTTTCTGTCTTTTAACTTTTTAATCTATGTATTTTATCATGTGAATTAGCTGGTTTGCTCGAGAGGTTAAGGGGGAAGACTTAAGATCTTTTGCACATAAGTGCGCGTGGGTTCGAACCCCACAGCCAGCATTACGGGTGTGTACATGGGTTGGGTCGGGTTAGGGAAATTTTTTGGACCAACTCGAAAATTTGGGTTGGTCAGTCCCCCAACCCGCTCAACCCAATTCATGAGAGTAACTCAACCCATATATTTTCAGGTTGGGTCATCGGATTGTGGTTTGTAAAATTACCTCTTATTTCCAACACAATATGCATAAAACTGTGAACCCAATATGTATAAACAAAAATTGTAATTTTACAAACACACATCCCAAACAAAAAAAAATGAGACTAGAAGATTCAACCTAATAAACTATGCTCTTTGTTTCCAAAATATATATAAATACACACACACACTCATTATGCTTGTTAAACTATCACCACAATCTCAACCATATCAACAAATTCATGGGCTAAAGACAAATCACCCACTTACAAAATCATATCAGCAAGCTTTGGCAAAATTATTGATCAATTAATTCTAAATCAAGAAAGGGTCAAAACCCTAAGGAACAACACAATTCACGCCAATTGCAGACATCAACGGCAATGAAATTGTGATTATAATCGACTGATTTTCCTCATCACTTATTCCTTTTTTAACTTCATAAATCAAGGGATAATTGAGCATTGTCTGATATGGAATTTACCATTGAAGGCCAAGACAGCAGACACACGCCTATGGTTTCTGCTTTCCTCTGTTTACTGGAGAGATTGAAGAGCGAACGGCGTCGGGCAGAGGATAATCGGTGAGCAGACGAGCGGCGGCAACCAGACGAGTGACGGCAACCAAAAGAGCTGCTGCGAGCAAAAGGACTGGGACAACCGTGTAACGCCTCGCATTATGAAATTAAACTAATTTAGAATAATTGAATTATTCATTAGAGTTCTAATTTGAAAAGTTAGAATTTGAATTTTAGCCCTGAAGTTTGGTGGATTGAATTTCTATAATTTTGGGAAAGAAGGTTTTTAATTAAATCTTTAATTTCAAAGTACATGAGAATTTAATTCTAGATTTTATTCTCAAGTAAAAGAAGGAAACCAAATTCTCTTAATTAGATTTTGTCACAATCCTTTAGATATCCTTATTTGGAGTTTTAAACGAGGATCATGAGAATGAGTCCGTCACCTGGATGAAGTTCAAGGATCTCCTATGAATATTATTTTTCAGACACAATGAAGGACGATAAGGAAACCGAGTTCCTCCACTTAACGCAAGGAAGCATGATGGTTGTTCAATATGAAAGGAAGTTCATAGAGTTATCACGTTTTGCTCCAGAATTGGTCGGTACACCTGAGCGAAAGATAAAGAGGTTCATAAGAGGCTTGTGAGGAAATCAGAGGCTCTATAGCTTTGAAGGAACCTACCACCTTCGCTACAGCACTTAGAGGAGCCCTTGTCATGGACAAGAACGTTTCCAAGAAGACACAACCTCATCATGAGAATGGTTCTACCTCTAGGATCAAGAGAAAGTTCTCCCCCTTGAGTAGCCAACATGATGAGGCTCCACAACAACAAGTGAAGGAGTATGTTCGTTATCCTCCTTGTCCTTCCTATAACAAGCCTCACAAAGGAGAATGTTGGTTAAGAAGACGAGTTTGCTTCAATTGTAAAAAGGAAGGTCACTACGCTAGGGATTGCACAGCACTGAACAATCCTAGTACTCGTGAGCAAACTAGGAAAGTGTGTGACCATACAGCTGCTAAGGACAGAAGAGTTGAAGCCAAACCCAAACATCCAGAACTCAGGAACAAGTAAACCTTTAAGGACGAAAGCTCTTGAAGGTGGAGAATCTACAATACCCCAAGTTTAAGTAAGCATTCTTTCACCTAAGTTCTTTTTATTTCAAAGTTTTGTTTCCTTTGTTTGCTTGCTCTTAGATTAAGTGGTTTTGTTGTTCTACTCTAAGTGGTTAGACTAGTGAACTTTCAAAGATGAAAGTTTTTAAGGTGGGGAGTCTGTAACACCCCACGTTATGAAATTAGGCTAATTTAGAATAATTGGATTATTTGTTAGAGTTCTAATTTGGAAAGTTATAATTTGAATTTTAGCTATGAAGTTTGGTGGATTGAATTTCTATAATTTTGGGAAAGAATATTTTTAATTAAATCTTTAATTTCAAGGTTTATGGGAATTTAATTCTAGATTTTATTCTCAAGTCCAAAAGGAAACCAAATTCTCTTAATTAGATTTTGTCCGAATCCTTTAGATTTCCTTATTTTGAGTTTTAAACTTGGAAAAGAGAGAAAATTAGGGAAAGATTAAAGAAAACCCAAAGATTTTCCTCCTCTGTATTTCTTGGACAATTTGTATTTGGGGAATTAAAAGTAAATGAAAAAGAAAAGGGAGCAAGGCCTAGCCTTCTTTTCACCTCCTCTCTCTCTCCCTCTCACATTTTTTTGCAACCATCAAACCCATTCCCAAGCGATTCTTCTTCTTCTTCTTCAATCCTTCTCTTTTTCTCATTTAGCCGCAATCCACGGCCCATCGTCGGTCTACTTCTCTGACAACGAGCTCCAGTTCTCTCGGCGACGGAGTGCACAGCAAACAACCCTCTTTTTTTTCTTCTCCGGCGAGACCACAACTCCGGCCAACCCACTCGATAGCACTTGTGAGCAACAAATCGCTCAACAGCCTTTGATTGCATACGAGTTTCGTCCAGTGCTTCTCCCTCACGAGAACCTACGTGACAGCAACATCCATTTGACGATTTTGGCCCAAACCCATGCATGTTCACTTCCATTTCAACAAGGTTAGGTTAACCCACTCTCCTTTGGCTTTAAACCTTCAATACCCACTCCTTAGATGACTTTGTTTTGCAGTTTTTGACTCCGGCGAACATCAACTAGCACGTGTTTGAGGTCGTTTGATTCCAATCCGCGAATTCCAGCACAGATTCATTCGTTTTCAGACCTCAAAATCGTGTCAGTATGTGATCCACACATCCAATTAGCTTTTAATAAGTTTACCCACATCATGTAAGGTTTAGCTTTACGAAATTGGACGCTATCGAACACCAACCAACAAGCCTTTCAGTCCTTTTAACACTGATCGGTAAGTTCTAGCATGTTTTAAACCTTTCGCAAATTAATTTAAGTATTGTAACTTTGGTTCTAACATGTAGGAACCTTTAGTTTGTAGTTTAGGATCAATTCGAACACCTTCGAATAGCAAACATCAAGCGTAAGGACTCTTTCGGTAAGTTTTAATGCATTTTAGACATTTTGCAAATCACTTTAGGAGTTATGGCTTAGGTTCTAACGAGTAGGAACCTTGAGTTTGCAGTTTTGGATTCATTCGAACACTGTTGAACACAATTCAGTAAGGCATTGGGCCTGTTTTTGCAAGGTTAGCACCGCTCAAACTCATTTAGACTGGATTAAAGTATCCTAGATTAGTTCTACTCCTTGGATACCTTTTATTTGTAGTTTCGAATACTTTCGGCTGTGAACCATAACCCGAATAGCTTTTATTTAGTTTACCCATAAGCCATCGAAATCAGATTAGCAAAAAGGGGTTGATTCAAACATCGACCAGCGAGGTTTCAAGCTATTTGATAAGATTTAGCACGTTTCTTTCCCTTTTGAATCATGTTTATGGTGCTGTAAATTCATTCTAACCTTTGGATAATTTTGGTTATAGTTTGGATTGGTTCTAAAGAGTTTGCTTTATCATTTAAGATCGTATCTAAGTAAGTATACCCCTCTTTGAGCTTGTGGTAGTTGCTTAAAGGATTTTTGAATTAAGTTTAGCCTTTGAAACTTATTCTCTTGGTCTAGGAACCCTTGGAATATTTTTAGGAGCACTTTGGGTAAGTAAAATTCTACCTGATGAGTCTGTTTGAATGTGTGAAGTATGTTGTATGTTTTCTTGTGATATTATTATGCGATCTATGTATCTTTCCATGAGCCGTTATGAGCTATATGTTATGATATGTGTTAGTTGTTGTGATGTTAAGTTATTTATCCTTGTGGTTTAGAGCATGCTGAATGTTGAGACTGCTTGAGATTGTGTGATGCTATGATGTTTATGTTGAAAACATGATATTGTGGATAGTGGATTGTAAGCATGGTCTAGAGAGCATGTTTAGGATTGCATTTTTGGTTGTTGTGAGCGTGATTAGTGAGGTCAGTGAACCTTGAGTTTATGATAAAAAAGGATGTTAGGGTCTCGAGTATAAATGGTTGAAGACTAGCATTGTGATGAAAGGATATGAGATGAATATCAGGGTCTCGAATATAAATGGTCGAGGACTGGTGTTGTTTAAGGAAAGTAAGTGAATATCAAGGCCTCGGGTACAAATGGTCGAGGGTTGATATGTCACTATTGGGTGTTGAGGCCTCGGGTGTAAATGGTCGGAAGTCGACATGCCAATATTGGATAAAGAGGAGCATCGAGGCCTTGGGTATAAATGGTCAAGGGTTAGTGTGATGAGTCTTGAGGCAAGTATTGAGGCATTGAGTATAAATGGCCAAGGGTCAATATGTTGTTAGCCATCGAGGCCTTGGGTACAAATGGTCAAGGGTCGATGCACAGTTCGAGGCCTTAGGTAAAAATGGTCAAGGGTCGAATGTCGAGCTCCGTAGAGAAGTGTTGAGGCTCTGGGTATAAATGGTCAGGGGTCAGTGCAAGTCAAATGGTTAGTCTTGGAGAGTTTTTGTAACGGCTAACTATGAGTGTTGAGCGAGCTTGTGGAGTTTGAGTGGAGTTAGTGTGCATGGTAACCCTCAACCTAAATCTTGCTAGTCCTCGAGCAAGACCCAAAAAAAAAAAAGATATAAATCAATGATTGCATGCACGAGACTCTAATTTCAATATTTAGGAATATTGCAATAACCACAAAAGAGAAGCAAACATACACTATCCATGTTTTGAGACACTTTTAAAAACTCTTCCTATTCTTTCCCACGTGTGTGTGTGGCCTCGTAAAGTAGTCTCTACAAGTTCAGAGAAGGTCTATAAGGCCCTCAATCCATCTTCCCCCTACACTGGCACTAGACTAGCTACCAAGCTTCCAAACCATCAAACAAGTAATAGGTTTCTAGGTGCCTGAACTCAAACCCGCGGGATAAACTTGTATCACTCTAAATGCCAAAGGACACTAGCTTTCACACACATGTGGCAGGGACCCGTATCCAGAGCACTAGCTCAATGGATGGCCTAACTGATCACGACAGGGGTAGCTCTTTTTACTCCTTGATTCACTAAAGTCATTACAAGCTTATTTTATTTTCTTCTTTTTCTTTTTCTTTTTTTCAAGAATGATCTTCTTTTCAAGCACACTTTCCTTCTTTATTTTTTTCTTTTTCTAGGCAAATCACGTTTTTACTTCTCCTAAGCAACGTATTACAAGCTATCAATCTTTCCACTCAACAACTAGCCCTACACCTATCTTGGTGACAACAGACATACAAGCTTTATAATCGCACCCTAAGCCTTCAAGACTACTAAAGGAAAGACTAATGTGTTCAGATCTTGCAGGAAAGACTAGAAATTTTTGGAAGTTAGGCACAAAAAGACTCAAAGCAGGATAACATTCATATACTTCAGCTAATGCAATTAAAGCAACACACCATGCATGTCATCAATTGTCCTCATCAAGCAACAAGCAAACACATCATCAAGCATTCAAGCTCATAATTCATACAAAATTAAAAAAAAAAAATCACACAAGAATCATGTTTAACATAATCGATCAACAGTCCGAGATCAGGTGCTCAAGGACAATATATAAGCGCAACTATCAAACCTAAAAATATGTCCGAGCTCAGATGCTCAAAGACTCAACCAATCATGCTAAACACATCATCAAAGCACAATAATAGCCTCCACCCCCAACCTAAATTCTACATTGTCCTCAATGTACAAAAATCAATGAAAATTAAATGACAAAAAGAAAGGGGAACAGAAAACCTCCCTTGAAAACTCAGCACGTAGGTGGGTGGTGGTGCGGCGAAAACCTCCAAGAATGATAATTCTTCTGCTCAAAGGTCAAGTTGTTACCCACAAAACAAAGAAAAACATGTTAAGCTAAGAAAAACAAAAATAGAAAGCAATAAAGGAAAACATCTAAATTTTCAAGCCTGGCTGCCTCCAGAAAGGGCAATTTTTTATAGTCGATTGCTCGACTTGCCGTGTGGCACGTGTCAAGGTACATAAAATTCTTCTACTTTCTTCGGTCCCTTCTTGCTTGAATCAATGTAACCTTCCAAGTTTAGAAGGCTTTCCTGTTTCTCAAGGGTACCAAACAGATCATTATTTTTTCTATTTTTTATATAAAGAATGAAAGGAAAAAGTAAGACTCAACTGACTCAACAAACTCAAAAGAAATAAAGGACTCTACAAACTCCTGAGAATAAAGAAAAGACAATTCAAAATCAAGAGAGATGCAAGGAAATAGAACAGGCGAAGGCTTTTCAACCTCCAACTCTATCACCTGAATCTCCTCGTCGGGTGTAAGCTCTGACTCCTCCTTAACCTCACAAATTACCTGTTCTTAGCATGGCTCGAAATTTAAAACTTCCTTATCACTGTCTGTGTCGATTTCTGCACAAAATTTTTCCTCAATGGTGTCAAAAGAGTGTTGCTTTTGTACACTCTCCAGTCTCCTCACTAAATCAGCTATCTGAGTAATTTGATCACCAAGGCATAGCATCCCAGCTCGCGTTTCCTTTTGAAACTGAATATTTTCCAACTGAAACTGGAGATTTCCCTGCTAAAACTGGAGAGTGGTATTAGCAAGTTCATGCACTAAAGTCTCTAAAAATATACCTGAGTCTGAAGTTTGATAGTACTGGTTCGGCTGCTCCTCCTGGTATCCATAGCCAAAGCTAGATTGATCCCATTCAAGATAGGGATTGCAATGCTCGTAGTTCATTTGATGACCAGGAAATCATCCTATAGTGTAGGCGTTATACATGAAATCCCGCTGCAACTGAGGACATGCTTCAGTGGTGTGTCCTTGGAACGAACAAATTTTACATGTCTCCACTGCTTGTAGTCTCTCTACTGCCACTTGAAGAACTAAGGAGGTTAAATTAGAAATTTGAGATTTAAGCTCGCTAACCTCATTAACATACGAGGCAACTCTATCAAATGTCCAATAATGTTGAGGGTTTGCTGCCATGTAAGAACAGGAATAGACAAAAATAAAAATAGAAAGAAATTATTAGTTTTTTAGATCAAATTTAACAAAGAGAAACTAATAGTAGTTCCCCAACAACGACGCCAAATTTGAAGCGAGCTTGTTGAGGGAATGTCAAATTAAAATTTATAAACCGATCCTAAGCTACTTGTAGCATTGAGTGGACCGAGTTGGTCTCAGGGAACTGAATATTAATTTCTCAAGTTAAATTTGCAAAGGAGAAAGAAATTAAAAAGAGGGGTTTTATGTTTTTATAAATAAAATAAAACATAAACAATAAAGATAGAGATAGATCAAATCTTACCAAAATCCAATTCACAGGTACAGTTTTATCCAATTGCAAAATTGCTCATAGGCACACAAAACGTGTAACTTAATTATGCAAGCACTTAGTCAACTTTTTAGAAAACCCCAAAAATAACAAATTCCCTAAACTCATTAACTCTAACAAACGTCAAGGTTAACGCTAATTACCTAAACAATTCTGACGAAACTGTTCCAAATTATTTGGGTAAAGGCATTAAGTGTTTTGGAAGGACTAAGACAACTAATTAGATAAAATAACTTTAATCTAATCAAAATGCTTCTTTAATTCCTAGAATTAAACATGCAAGCCATGTGATATGGAAACCTATAAAACATACACATGTAATAATCCTAGCGCTACCGGTTCAATCAACATGACAATTACGGATCATGTATCATGACTAGCAATCAAACATATAAAGTGATCGAGGCGTCAATTCAATCAAAAATACATGCTTATGGAATAAACAAAGGAATCAAAGAATACTTGCAATTGTAAGAAAACTACATTAAAATACAAGTCTCACAATATTACAATTGGCTACACCAACCTATGAATTGGAATACTTACCTTAACCGCTCATCATGATGATGTAGCCCGACACCGAGGTTTGATGAAAAAAATTCCTAACTACTGAAAAACAGAGAGGAGAAAGCTTAAATTGGTCTCATGACGGCTGAAAATCGGAGACAAATGACCTAAAGCACGAAAAAATCTATATATAGGAATCGACGGAGAGTCTAGACGCTCCCAACGTCACAGGGGCTCGCTGCAGCGTCGAGGGAAGCTTATGGAAACTGCTGGTAGCGTCTAGACACTCTAGACAGCGTCTAGGCGCTACCCAACGCACAACACTAATTATTTCTGCTCTAACTTTTTGCTCAGGTGTCAGAATGACCTCCAGTTTGATGCGTTGGAATCGTGATTCGACCTAGAATCTCTCAGAATGTTCCTTATACTAAAATTTCTAAAAAATAATCAATTAATTACATTAAACCTCCAAACTAACATGATTTAAGCATAAAAATATATAACTATTTTGGTCCTATCACATGGCATGATGCAGGATTTCATGCATTGGGCAATTCTCGTGTTTTACTTGTTTATGTGCGTTGAACATGTTTCATGTGTTATTCATTTTTAAGAGCATGTTGGATGCATGAGTGAGAGTGGCTTTTATAGCCGATTCAATATGCCTACCATTGTGGGGACTTGACCAAATAGGGAGCTGGGAACATAATCTCACAAGATGGAATTCACTCATTCCCATATAGGGTAAGTAAATGAGTAGTTCCCTAAAGTGCTGATTTCGGGACTTGAACAATGGGGCCCTACCCTCTCATTGGCCCGAGAGGGACTTAGTTTGTAATTAGATTATAAACAGATTGTTCATTAGAGGATCAGTGGTAGTTAAGGTGTAAGATGTAATTATAGGGGTAAAATGGACTTTTGACCCAGCTGTAATTACGAACAACTCATGAAGGATCGCCTAGGATGTAATGATTATATCTATGGACACAACTTGTCCTGCAGTGCATAAGAATGCAACTCTAGGTCTATAGTGGAGTGACCTATAGTTAATGAATGAAAATTAATTAATTAAAGAGTTTAATTAATTAATTATCTATCATTGGAGCTTATAATCTGTAGGTCCATAAAGTCCCCTTGCTAGCTCATAGTAATACTAAAATGTAACGACCGGCTTATTTAGGAGTTTAAATTTTGAATTGAGAAATTAAGTTGGAATAATTTCGATTAGAGAAATTGAATTTTGAATTATTTAGAAGTTGAAAGGGGCATTTTTGGAAATTGGAAATTTTTTTTAAATATATATATATATATATATATATATATATATATATATATATATATATATATATAAATGAGCTCATCCTTATCCATTGTTTTTTTTATTTATTATTTTTATTAATTAATTTAATTAATTTATTAATTTCTATTTTTCTCTTCTTCTTCCTCCTGAAGCTCCTCACCGAAACTCTCTCTCTCTTTCTCACGCGAACGCCGGCCGCCGTGCCCTCTTCCTCTCGTCGAACTCTCTCTCTCTCTCTCTCGGCCGAACTCCTCCATCTGTTTGCTTCTTCTCTGTCTTCTTTCTGCCGGCAGCCACCGCAAGCGTCTCCGAACAAGTGATCGCCGGATTTGAATCGCCGACCAACCTCAGCTCACCGAACTTTCTCTTCATCCTCACCGAACAGAACCACTCGTCGTCCAGCCTCGCAACGACTGTCGGAGCTCCGAATCGAAGACCCACGCAATTCCGATCGCCGGATTTGCTTCAGCACCGCCGCACAAGCTCCCAAGTCACGTTCAGCACTTCGCTGGACGACTCCTCGACGGTTCTGCAGCTCGTGAATCTCACTCGAACCGCCACAGCTTCGCCGGAGTCTCTGAACGCGCCGGTGTTGCAGCTTATGTCTCTCCGGAGCTCGTTTGTTCGCGAGTAGATCCGACCGGAAAGAGCCGAATCTGTCCAGATCCGCAAGCCTTGCACGAAGTCTGGCCCTCACGCGCTGATCGGAGTCCTCACGCGCCGGCCACGCGCGCCCACGCGCCGCCGTTCGCCGGAGTTGGGTAAAAATTGCCATTTGGTCCGTTTCGTCGAGTTATTAATGTTAGAATGCGTTTTAGCGTAATTCGGTTGGTTTAAGACCTGTTTAGGACACTTTTTAGGTGAATTGTCGAGGACCTTGAATTGTACTTGGAGTGGGAACTTGAGAAGCTCATTACTAGTGGAGAAAGGGTATTTTAGTAAGTAAAGACTTAAGGTAAGGGATCTCACAACGAAAGAAGTTTTCGAAACCTAGAGCTAGCTCTATATTTACTTTGAAGTTTATGTTTTCGTGTAAGTATTTAAGAAAGAAAGTGTTTTATATGTATATTCCTTTATACGCTAGTTCCATGAGTTCTATTTAAGTTTTCATGTTAAAAAGAATGGAAATGATATGTATGTCTTTGAAATGCGATTGCCTTGAATTATGCATTCATAACTATGTTCTAAAACGAATGGGACCTCATGCATGTGTTGTGTGCTCATGAAAAAATTTATGTAAGGCCGTGACGATAATTCTCCCAAAAGTTTTATGTGGGTTATGAGGGAACCCGAGTCTTCGGATTCTCTATGCTCCCGGGGTTTGAGAGTGCTCCACGATGGTAGCCGACGGGCTTGAGTCTTCGGACTCCACGATGGTAGCCTTCGGGCTGAGTCTTCGGACTCCACGATGTATGTTAGCTTTCGAGCTCAACTCTCAGAGTTAGGGGAGGACTCTATTCGATGGAAAAACTATGTCTTCGGACTATTCACGAGGCCCTCGGGAGAATTTAATCGTTCACGAGAGCCGCGAGGAAAAGTACATGGTTTATAAAACGAATTTTAGGTCCCCTACTAAAGAGATGGTTTACGATGGTTTTATGATTTAAAATGACATATTGCATGCGATTGAAACTCTTACTTTGAAACTATGAGTTACTTACTGAGTATTATTCGTTAATACTCACCCTTTTCCTTTAAAAAAAAAATGTTTTCAGGTAAGGCTAAGATCGGCCCTAGCGCGTGACCGGAGATCAGCTACTCGAGTCATGGGAGCCGAGCGATTGCCATTCCGCTTCTTTTATGTTTCTGGATGTACATAGAACTCATGTCGAGTTTTTAAATGTTTAGGAGGATGTTTCAAAGTCTTTTAACCTTTCTTTGTAAATCGTGCACGTGTATTTGGCTTTCTATGTTTGAATTCACTTGGTCTCTGCTGTTTGAACCCTAGCATCATATTGAGAAGTTTGTTGGATGCTAGGAGGTTGTTTGAAAATCTTAGAAGTGTGTTTTTCTATGTCTTATCAGGTAAGGGTCAATTTTTGGTTTTCGCGTAGTTACGTCGTTATGCTGCCGAAATTTTCGGTAATATAGCGACGTGACTTAGTAATGACTCTTAGGTAGCGTGTTGAGCCTATAGGGTCGTTACATAAAAGATCAATTTAGTTGAAAGAAAATTTTGAAATGTTTAAATTTAATATTTAATTTGAAGTGTTCAAATTAATATTTAATATATTAGATATATTAAATATAAAAGAGGAAAATATATTTATTGTATTTGATACATTAAATATTAAAATTTGATATGTTCAAATTTAATATTTAATTTGAAGTGTTCAAATTACTATTTAATATATTAAATATATTAAATATTAAAGAAGAAAATATATTTATTGTATTTGATACATTAAATATTAAAATAATTAATGTATATTTGATACATTAAATAAAATATATTTATTAAATTTGAATTGGATTCAAATTAGGAAATAGATGTCGTAGGAGAATTTTAAACGGTTTGAATAAGATTCAAATTGGTTAGATAAATATATTTTAATATATTAGATATTAAAATATATTATTTAATTATTTTCCCTAAACACTATAAATAGGACCCTAGGGGTGAGCCATTGTGCATTCTTCACAACACACATCTCCTCAATAGAGAGAATTAGAGAATTCTCTCTAGACCTCTTCCTTTTTAATCCCTTGTGGATTTTATTTCAAGAGGCTTCCACAAGCCTTGGTCCTGTGTTCGAGTCATAGCCAGGAAGACTTTGTGGAAGAGATAAAGATCCGCCAGAAGAATCTCCATATTTTCAAGGTATGTTATGCTTAACCATAATATTATTATTTAATTCTAAATAAACTCAAATCGATTCCTACGCTTCCGCTTGGGTCTAATTAGATTATTCCCTTCAAAACTAATATGCGTCCATTCCATAAATCAAGCAGTTCAAGTAACAACTGGCCCTTTCAAAACAATTTAATCTCATGCACAATTATAAAACCAACATTTCTATCTAGCCTTTAATAAACATGCACGACATTTGGTAGGGTTGTTGAGGCCTGCCTTTTAAATTGGTTTCCTACTCTAGCTTGTAAAAATAGTGGAGTAGATCGATTTCCCAAAGGAGCCAAAAAATCCACTTTCTCAGAGTTAAATTTCAAATAAAGGTGAATCATAGGAGTTTTGGTATTTTTAGGAAAATAAAGCAACAAGTAATTAAAAAGGGAGAAAATCAAATCTTACCAAATTTCATTTCAAAGGTACAGTTTTATTCAATTACAAAATCGATCATAGATATTCAAAACATGTTAACCTAATTATGCAAGTACTTGGTTAACTTATTAGGAAAAAGCCTAAACAAGTAATGAATCCCCTAGAGTAATTGACTTTAACAAAGCATAAAAGTCATTACTGATTATCTAAACAACTGGGCATGGTATCGTTCCATATTACTTAGATAAAAGTATTAAGCATTTTGGAAAGACCAAGACAAACCGATTAAGTGAGATAGCTGTAGCCTAACCAAATTGCTCTTTAATTCCTAGGTTCAGCACAAATTATTGTAGAATTGGGCAGACTCTAAAGCTGCCTGGGTGACTCGCCTAGTGAGGTCCTTAAATTTAGGACCTATGAGCTCACCGTGACCAACAGGCATAGTTTTATATGTGCTAAACTATAGCCAGTGGCTCATATGAGTGATGTAACAAAAGAGCGAGCGATCCTCCTATATGCCATTATCACTGGGAGGACAGTAGACGTTGGAAAAGTCATTTTTCATTCCATGCACCACATTCGACGAGGCAACACCATAGACGGACTCAACCATGCATCATTTATCATCATCCTGTATCGAAATGCTAGGGTCATATGAACCTTCGATGAGGATGAATCACCACATTCGCGGGGCAACACCATAGGGGACTCAGCCATGCATCATTTATCATCATCTTGTATCGAAATGTTGGGGTCATCTAAACCTCCGATTGGGAGCTGATTCATCCTAAGGTAGTCATGGATAGAAATTTCATCATGGGCCTTCGAGGATGGGACAAAGGGGTAGCTAATGAAGGCCAACAGCATGAGACGGCTGAAGACCACCATGAGGAGGTGGATAAGCTTAATGAAAAGGAGATGCCTGAACTCCAACACCCACCAGCCCAGCATGAGTGCTAGAGCATATACACCATAGTGGCTAATTTGGAGGAGAGAGTTTGTTGACATGAGGAGCAAGATCGTAGGCAAGAGCACCATGCTCTACGCCATCATTGATGCAATGAGGCATACAATCAACATCTCTATGAGTGTATGCATAATCTGTCTGGCACGGATACTTCCTTTCCACCACCCATGCCACCCTATGTTTCCTCAGACGAGGATTGAGGCCATATTCTCGAGTGTGGACAGTTTCTTTCTCCCTATCCTTTCTCTCGTCCTTTTTATCGTACTTATTTCTTCTCTTTTCCTTTGTATTCCATTGACATCAATGCAATCTTTAAAGTTTGGAGGTGTTGTTTATTTTATTGGGTTTGTACTTAATCTCTCATGACACACTTATGCACTTTATTTTGATATTATGCTGAGATTTTGTTGAATTGAGTTGAGTTGAATTGAGAATTACACAATGTGTTTCGTTGCTTGTTAACTATGATAGCCTATGAGGATATTTGATGTTGAATTGAGGGTAATTACATTTTTTTAAGGTATGTGACTAAATTCTAGATTCAAGGTAGAATTAAATTTATTCTTAGATTTCCTTGCAAATTTAGAGCACGTAGCTTACCTTTTCATAGTTTTGAAGGCTTAGATTTGGGTTATGTGGTTTAGATGCTTGTTGTCACCTCGAAAGGCTATAGGACTGGTTCAAAGGTTAACTTGCAAGATGGGTTGTAATGTTACACTTAGGAGAAAAATAATGTCTATTTGTGTCGTTTCACTTCTTTCAAATATATATATATATATATATATATATATATATATATATATATATATATATATATATATATATATATATATATAAATTCAATTACCTTGTTGCTTTTACTTTTAAGAACAAAAAGAGCTACCTCTACAGTGACCAGTTAGGACCACTTGTGAGTAAAAGTGCTATAGGTATGGGTCCTTACAATGGATGTGTAACAACTAATGTCCACCTAATAAAGAAAAATTCAAGTTTGGGGGTATTGATATCTTGTTGTTAGGCACCTTAGTGGCATATTACTTTCTTGACTATAAGTAGACTTGAGGATTGGGATTTAAGTGAGAGTAGAAGGAATATCAGTTGAGGGTTACAGAAAACAAGTCTTGGCTTATAAAGACCAGATCAGGAAAGGCTAACACACACACATGCACGGAATGACATAATTAATTTAAAGCTTCTTGATGATAGATTTTAGTCATAAGTCTTGGCTTTATGTGATTGTTTTATTTTTTCGAATTTTTTATGCTTGAGTTACTAGCAACTTCAATACAATTAGTTAGAGGGAATGTATTTATTTATTTTGCTTAAGGACTAGCAAATATTTAAGTTTGGGGGTATTTGATAGCGCACTTTTCTGAGCTATTTTTACAGCCTAATTATTGCTCGTTTTGATGTTTTATTGGATATTTTCACTCACTATTTGTTTACTTCATAGGAATCGAGCATTTGAGTGAGGAATCAGAGATCAAGATAATTACAGTGCAAAAATGATGCAATTCGAGCAAGAATTGGAGATTTGAAGAAAATGAGGAAGACAATCTAGCTTTGGGCAGGGTTGAGATGTTGTCCAATGGTGTCTCAATACTACCATGATGAAATCAGTCACCCTGTGAGGACAGCGTTGAGACGCTGTCTATAGCATCTCAACGTTGTAGAAGAACGCGTGCCTTCCATTCCGTTCGTAGCATCTCGACGCTACCCAATTTTCCTTAAATGTCATGTGCTAGGGTATAACGTTGAGACGTTGTCTCTAGTGTCTCAATGCTACCTCGATTTGTATAAATATACATTTTTTGGGCTATAGTTGAGTGAAGCCAATTAGGAGAGACTAAGTTATTTTATAGAGTTGAGTTTGAGGGGCGGGAGAGAAGATTCATTAGAGCAGTAGGAAAAGATTTTAACGCTCAGGATCGTGATATCACAACGGAAACGGAGCTTGACACGATGCGCTAGTTCTTTATTTTTTCCCTTTCTTTAGCACTTTTGTTTTGGCTTTGTATTCAAGTTTAGAAGTTGTTATAGTGAACATGAGTGCTAAACTTGTTATCTCAGGGTTAGATGTG
Source organism: Trichosanthes truncata (assembly GCA_033996785.1). Lineage (NCBI taxonomy): Eukaryota > Viridiplantae > Streptophyta > Magnoliopsida > Cucurbitales > Cucurbitaceae > Trichosanthes > Trichosanthes truncata. Next base: position 23,913,234 of record JAWPNB010000004.1, on the reverse strand, counting down.
GCCATTAGATTGAACAATTTGTTGATGTGAATGATTTGAACTTTTTTACTTCTTTCCATTCATGCAATTGCGTTATTAATTCTTATGAACTATTGATCCAAATTTATCTGTCTTGATTTATCTGAATTTATGCTTAAAAAAGGATAGCTTAGATTTGATCTCGATTGCATGACTCGTAGTTGCTTTAACATGCAAGTGATTGGAGTTCTAATAGAAGTCAATAAAAGAAGTATTTTTAATGCTGATAGCACTGTAAAAGTGCTACGTTATGATCTTATTCCATGCTAGTTTCCTGCCCTCACATGCTTATTTGTCTATTTTGTAGGGATTGAGCAAATCAGAACCATTTGGAAGACTTTAGATGAATCAGGCTTAAAAGGAACCTAATTGGGTCCAATTTGAGCGTTTAAATTGAGAAAAGATGAATTCCAACCCAAATGAATCGAGAGGAAAGCGTTTAGACACCATTTAAGGCGTTAAGACGTTATTGCATGCTCAATTGAAGCTTAAAAACCTGAAGGAGTAGTGTCTAGACTCCATTTCAAGAGTCTAGATACTAGCCAAAGCGAAGACCAAGGGGCTCGCTCGACGATGTGGTGAGGTTGTCCAAGATGCTTGTAGCGTCTTGACTCTACTTTGGGCCTCTCAATGCTACACAAATTTTGCCATATCTTTTCTTTATTTGTGAGGACAACGTCTCAACGTTACCTTTGGCGTCTAGACGCTGCCCAACCCTATTTATAGCATATTTCACTTTAGGGTTAGGGCTTTTTGCCTCCTTATGCTTAGACGTTTTGGAGAATTTTATAGAGCTTTTTCTTCTTTTATTTGACACTTCCCTTGTATCAAATCGAACCATATTGAACTTGAGAGATACTATCACGATGCTAGGCTAAACTTCACGTTTTCGATTCAAACGTCGGTTGTAAGCCAATTGCAATGTTGTGAGGCTTGAACTTGAATGTAGTTTTCTTATTTATGCAAGTATTCTTTGATTCCTATTTTTTATTTATGAGCATGTATCTTTGATTGAATTGATGCCTTGATCATTGTATATGCTTGATTGCTATTCATGATGCATGATCTGTAATTGTCGTGTTTGATGAACCTAGTAGCATTAGGATTGTTACATGTGTATGTTTTATGGCTTTTCCATAACTTTATAGCTTGCATGTTTAATTCTAGGAATTAAAGGAGCAATTTGGTTAGGTTGCAGCTATCTCATGTAACCGGTTTGTCTTGGTCTTTCCAAAATGCTTAATGCTTTTATCTAAGTAATATGTAACGCAACCATGTCCAATTGTTTAGGTAATTAGTATTGACTTTGATGCTTTGTTAGAGTTCATTACTCTAGGGGATTCATTGCTTGTTTAGGCTTCTTTCTAATAAGTTAACCAAGTACTTGCATAATTAAATTAACATGTTTTGAATGTCTATGATCGATTTTGCAATTGGATAAAACCATACCATTGAATTGGAATTTGGTAAGATTTGATTTTCTCCCTTTTTAATTACTAGTTGCTTTATTTTCCTAAAAATACCAAAAACCTCCCCTGTTTCACCTTTATTTAAAATATAACTATGAGAAAGTGGATTTTCTAGCTCCTTTGAGAAATCAACCTAGTCCACTATTTCTACAAGCTAGAGTAGAAAAACAATTTAATTATGGCAGGCCTCGACAACCCTACTAAAATTTAGCGCCATTGTCGAGGAGCCTATTTAGTTTCTTATTATTAGATTTCACTTACTTTTTTTTCTCTCTATAGATGACTCATTCTTCTCAGAATATTCAATTTCAATATTTTTCTGAATGTGGGAAGAAAGAGTGCAGATTGAAAAGAAAGGCGAAAGAAAGGGAATGAGAGCTAGGAGAATATCTCAATTTTGACTGGACCATCGACAAATCCTTAGTATTTGCTAAAGTTGAGGAAAAGATGGCCGAAAGGACATTAAAGCAGCTGACAGCACCAGACCTGAACCAGCTACCATTATGCATCACCTATCCTATTGTCGAAGGTGATTTTGAATTAAAGTCTGGTTTAATACACTTACCTCCTATTTTTTCGTGATTGTGCAAGTGAGGACCCTCACAAACATCTCAAAGAATTCCACATCATCTATTATAGAATGAAACTCCATGAAGTGACTGACGAACATATCAACCTGAGGGCCTTTCCCTTCTCTTTGAGGGACCAGGCGAATGATTGACTGTACTTTCTGCCATTAGTGACCATCAATAAATGGAATGAGATGAAAACGCTTTCTCTGGAAAAGTACTTTCTTGCCTCACGAGCTGTAGCCCTTAGAAAGGAGATCACTAAGGAGATATTATACGAATATTGGAAAAGATACAACAAACTGTGTGCTAGCTTCTCAAACCATCATATCTCAACCAGTTCCTGATCTAGTATTTCTATGAAGGTTTGCTGCCAAATGACAAAGGTATGATTGATGCAGCAACTGGAGAAGCATTGGTAAAAAAAACACTTGTCGAATCAAAGCAACTGATTCAAAACATTGGCTGAAACCTCACAGCAGTTTGGAATGAGAGGAGGTAGTAGAATCCATCAGGTTAATGAGGTAAATGAATTGAAAAGTCAAATCTCCGATTTAACTTCTCTTGTTTGTCAAATGGCTGCAGGTCAATGTAAACAAAATTTCACTCATGAAGCAAATGTTATTAAAGGATTTTAGGGCCATAATAAGAGGAAGTATGATCCCTACTTAAACATGTAAAATCCTTGATGGAGGGATTATCGTAACTTCAATTATGGAAATCAGGGAGGCCAACAGAGACCACCTCTTCATAACTATAATAGATCACCACAGGCTTCCACACAAGCTTGTAGAATCTAAGCAATCAAATTATCTAGCTAGCTACATCAGTGAACAAGCTGGAAGCATAGAACTTTAGTACATTGCCTTCATAGCCTAAGGTAAATCCTAGAGAAAATGTATGTGTCATCGCTTTTAGAAATGGAAAGGAAAACCCTTTAAGAACCCCACCAAGAAGAGTGAACAGAACACAGAGCAAAATGATGGGGGATGCTCTACCAAGGTGTCCAAAGGGGTAAATTTTGATCCACCTTTGTCTATTAGTTCTCACCCTCCAGTTGCTCCTTTTTCTAGCAGGTTAGCAAGGCCAAAGAAAGAGGACCAGGAAGAGAAAATTCTGGATACATTTAGAAAGATGCAGGTCAACATCCCTCTGTTCGATACAATTAAAACAAATCCCTAGGTATGCTAAATATCTCAAGGAACTGTGCAATAATAAGAGAAAACTGAAAGATAAAGAGGGGTGTTAGTGAGCAAGAATGCGTCAACTATGCTAAACAGAAACATGCCAGAGAAATGCAGAGACTCAGGTATTCTTTTTTTTTTTTTTTACCTTGTATGATTGGGGATAAGAAAATAGAGCATGCTATGCTAGATCTAGGTGCTTCAATCAATGTCAAGCCTTTTTTATATATATTAAGAGCTTAAATTGAATAAGCTGCAAGAAATTGTGTCGTTATGCAATTAGCTGATAAATCATACATTCACCCCTTAGGAGTCGTAGAGGATGTGTTAGTTCAGGTTAAAGAGGTACTATTTTCTATAGACTTTTATATTTTACAAATGGATGGGAAGTCCTCCCCTACTTCTTCTTCAATTATGTTAGGGAGGCCATTCATGAAAACTGCTAAGACCAAAATCTCTATTGATAAGGGTCTTTGTTAGTTGAGTTTAACGGTGAGGTTGCTCAATTTAACATTTATGATGCCATGAAATACCTTGAAAATGTCCATTCTATTTGTCATATTGATCTATTTGATTCACTTTTGCAAGATCTGATTTTTGATGAGAATTATGAACATGAAACATATACTTTGAATGATGTTTATGATGAGATTGGTCCAAAGAGTTCTCTTCAGCAACACTTTCTGAACCAATTAATTTTGCTGTTGAGATTTCTGCACAAACTAACAAGATGTTACCTTCTGTTGTGCAGACACTTAAAATATAACTAAAAGCTTTCCTAGACCATCTCAAGTATGTGTACTTGGGAGATGTCAAAACATTGCCTGTCATCATTTGTAAGGAACTCACACCTGAGCAAGAGGAGAAACTGGTGCTAACTCTAAAGGAGCACAAGTTGGCCATTGGGTAGATTTTAGCTCACATAAAAGGTATAAGTCCAGCTATGTGCATGCACATGATTCTTGTGGAGGACGATGCTAAACCATCAAGAGAACCATAGAGGCGATTGAACCCAGCCATGAAAGAAGTGGTAATGAAAGAAAATTTGAAGCTCCTAGATGCATATATTATATATCCAATTTCTCACAGTAAATGGGTAAGTTCTATCCATTTAGTTCCTAAGAAAACTAGCATAACTATAGTTCAAAATAATAATAATGAGTTAGTACTCATGCGTTGTCACACCCCGCCCCAGATTAACTCTACCAAACCTAGGACGAGATGTGATGGCAGTAGACTCCAAATGTGCAATGGAATCTATTGCCAAGTCTTTATCTCTTCTTACATTATCTAACTTTATCTATGGATATCCCCTTTACAGCACAGTAAAAAATTTTTCCCTTTACTTACAATAAATGATATGCAATGACTTGACAAGACTGGTGGCAGACTCTGATTAGCTAACTCTGGTTGAAACTCAAGAGCAACCTGGTGGAAAAATTAAAAACAAAAGAATGAGCTAAAAAGCCCAGTGAGTGGTGATTCATAAGAAAATACATTTTCAACGAAATTATTCTCTTATTAAACATAAGTTCATAACTATGTGAATAATGCCAATCACGAATAGTTTAGAAACCTTCGAGATCATTTTAAGACATTAAAGTCTGTAAATAAACATCTCTTGAAACAACAACTCTTAAATCAACAACTCATAAATATAAGCACAAGTTCGTAAAACATAGATAGGAAAATCCGTAATTATAGCTCTGGAAAGCATAAACATAACTAGTGAAATTTATCACCAAATCTGTACCCAAATCTCTATCATACTATGTACCGAGTAATCTCCAGATACATAGCATAACATATCTCTGTCATACGTGCACGTAGAGCAAACTCTAACATCTGTAATGCTTCAGGTCCAGGATTTGGACCAGGATTTGGAATCCGGATTTGGCATCTAATGGCCCCGGCATTCCCCTGCATCCCCTGCGGCCTGAGCACACTAGCATACTATGGAAACACATTCTCATAGCATACCGGGTAATCACCATGGGTACAAAGATCTAGTGGTTTGAAAACCACTTCCAACATAAACCTCTTAAATCCCAAATCACTTTAAATCATAAAAATTCTTAACTTTTCAAGATCTCAAACTCTTTCTGAAAATTATATATTTCTTTAGACAATTGTTCATAAACTTGAGAGATTTTTGAAATAACATTAAACATTTATACTATCTCGAATAATCATCAAATCTCTCAATAATATAAAACATTTCTAAAATCATATTTTCTCTGAATCCACGTCTCATATAAATTTCATACATTTTTCAAGACACATTAAAACTGTTCAAAAATCTCAATAATCATAAAAATATCTCAAATATTTCTCAAATGACAATTTCAACTAAAGGCATAAAATATTGGCATTTCCATACCATTTTTGGAAATTCATAACATTCTATGAAAATCTCTTCGCAATTTTCTCTAAAATCACACATGATTTATAGAATTCTTGAAAATTCGTAATAATAATCAAATAATAAAAATAGTTCGTAAAATAAACCACTCACATAACTATTTTTGTTAATGCTTCAATTGTAAGTTATTTCAATTTCCGTCCAACCTGGAATTCCAATAACCACATCAATAATCATTCTCCAACTCAAGATATTTGTAACCATAATACATTGCAAACAATAATTAATCCAATTATTTGTTTTTAGACATTATTCAATAGTCCAACATTTCAAATTCCACCTTCTCTTTCATTCATTTAACACCAAAGTACAAATTGCCTTTTCTCCATTAAATATTAATTCTCTCTCCCTCACACACCATTTCCTTTCCATAAAAAAAATACTATTTAATCTCTTCCAATTTCCATTTTTCAAAACAACTCTCTCACGTAATACATTCCCCATCAACTTTCTCTCTCTTCATTTAAACTCAAATGTACCATCATCATCATTTCTCTATTTTTATTTATTTATTTATTTTCTCTTTCTTCTCCTTTTCTCCTTCTCTTCATCTTCTTCTTCAAGTTCTCTGTGTTTTTTTTTTCTTCTTACCAACAACTCATCTTCTTCTTTTTTTTTTTTTTAATTTTGTGACCCACTTGTGTTCCTTATAAAACATCTAAGAAAATACTTTTGATTACAACTTCTAATCTCTCTTTTTCCCCTCCTTGAGCAAATCAAAACCCCAATTAACAAACCAATATTACAAAAACCCAAGTTTCATTCTTCCATTTCCTACACAACCAATTAATTCCATAATAGAACCTTAACCTCACTTTGATTTGATTTTAAAGTATCTATTACAGATTTACAAACAAACAAAAGAAAACCCATATAAATCATCTCTTAAAACTCATTTCTCTTCATGAATTTCCTAAAAAAAACTTACCAAATTCTATTTCTGAGCTTAACCTCGAGTTATTCAACCTTCAGATTCAATCTTCAAGCTTCAAATTTCTGAATCAATGATAAAGATTCTTCTTCTTCCCTCTCTCACCCTTTGTGAAACTTATCTCTCCCTCTTTCTCTCTCTCTCTCTTTTTCGAAAACTGCTTCCTCTTTTTCCTTCTCATTTTTTTTTTCCTTTATTCCTTCTTTTTGTTTTGTTTTTTTTAAAACTAATACTTATCAAACCACCACTTTTCCAACCCAACACACACGTGTCCTACCAATTCCTTCATTTCTTTTTTTTTTTTTAAATAATCCATTTTTTTAATAATAAAAGATATTTTTCTTTTATTTTTCTTTTCTTTCTAATTTTAAACAAATTCTTAAGGAAAATTGCATTTTACAAAATATTACCCCCTTTAGAGAATTTCGTCCTCGAAATTCAATCTGACTAATCAATAAAAAATGATTAAGAATGATCAATGTAATTTCCAATCAACAAGGAATAACGTACTTAAATCCACATCTGGTGAGTTAGGAAACATTTTTCATTGACTTCAGAGCTTCCCAACTTATTTCTTCTGATTTTTAGTTCACCAAAACTTTCCAAGTTAAACTATCTTTCACTAACATCACACTTCTGTGTGCTACTTTAATACAAGATTGTTCATTACAACTAGTCCCACTTAAAAAAATAAATTGCCCCTGATCTGTTCGTACACTTAGGGCTCTAGTTGTGAACTTGATTCTTGCAAAACATTATCCTCTTAGAACAATAATGGGCACTCTCTCTTGATATGACCCTACAATTTACAATTAGCAAAAAAAAAAAATTTGTTCCTTCGAGTATTGACCTTAATGTATCTAACCATAAATTTTATACTGGGAAAACCAATCTTGACTAAAAGTAAATTCCCCTCATTCACTTGGGGTTCCTAAAACCATAATTGAGCTACTTATGGCATGTTGTGTACATCACTCAACCAATTCCAGAACTTGACGTTTTATGAATCTTTGATTTGATAACCCCACAACTAATTACTCCTGACAAAAATTTCTTATTCATCCCTTAACAACTTGCCAAACATGATTTCTCCCTGCATCTTAAGCTAAAGAAATGTTCACATTTCATAACAATTTTCTTTTCTATTCGAAATTTGTCCAAGCCTGTGTTTAACCCTAAGTATAAAAGCTTCAATTAACTCTATATCACCATATGTTTTCTTATAAGCTTGTCAAATACTTTCTTCTTGTACAAATTCTTCACTAAGTAGTTGTCTTTAACTTAGAAGATACCAACCAAAACATCTTAGCAATTCCTATTTGAATTTGTAAAAGAAATACAACTTACATAACTAAGATTCATCTAACATCGCGATCATTATGGTCAAAAGTGAATAACCTACTGAAATAAACATATGCATCTCTTGGACTTCATGTCAAGCCATCACAATTATATTTTTCCTTAGTTTATACCCAAAATTGAGTGATTGGGTTGGTACAGGTTTGTGCAAAATAGAAACATGATGTGTACTCAAGAATGCTAAAGAGTATCATCAATTAAATCTAACAATATGTTGTTGCTCCAATATGTTTGAGAGTCTCTTAATTATCTTTATGTCAATAGTTCAATTTTTCTTTCCCATCAATTTTCAACACCATTTTCCAATGATTAATTTGAGATTTAGTCTTGTCACCAATTTCCAATTCTGTACTTCTTGAGTGTTTATTTACCTAACTCCATTTGTTGATCTTGCGTGGATCCCAAGTTTTCGCAATTCAATATTGCCTTCTTTCCATACCATGCTTTAACTATCACAATTTCTCTGCTCAAATAATAACCATTATTATTAGCAACCCCACACGAGAGTAAGGACTCTTTTGTCTTTCCTTGACTTACCATAGTCACGTGACATAACTTCCAAAGTCTAAGTTGTTCTTTCCATTTACCAACTATTTAAGTGACAATTAAACTAAAATTGAGCTTAATATCATATGTTGGTTATTCACTAGGCCATAATTTATAAGTCTCAAATGAATTATCACATCCATGTACAATTTAGCCCATTTATCTAAGGAACTCATAATCTTGATGGACACTGACTTAGTAATCTTGACCAACATAATAACCATCAACTGATATAATTTCAATCATGACCACTTTGAATACCAAGAACACCAAACACAATAAATCTGTTTTGGCATGCTTCCATTTCCATTAAAGACGTGGTAAGGAAATCAAAAAGCCTTGGTGACAACTCAAGCATTTAGAAACATATTTATTATTTCTCTTTCCATATCTCGCTACCAATATTGTTTCCTAAACCTTTGGTGCATTTTGTGCCTCTTATATGTATGAGAATAAGCCAAATTGCAAGCCTCCTCAAATATGTCATTCCTTAGACTTGGTGTTTAGGTACACATACTCAATTAAACTTTTGTCAAATCCTCATCATTCACAATTCTATCAATCAAAGCAAGTCTTACTCACCAATTTGCAATTAGTACATCTAATTCATCCCCTGACAATTTTCTGCATTCAATTGATAATTGAAATCACCCAATTAAGGAAAATCTAAATGCATTAAGTAAAGCTCTTGAACTGCTTGTCTCCTCATTTAAGGGAACTACATCAACTTTACCCTTGAAAAATAGTCAATGGCACAATCGTAGTATTTCCCAATTTTAAGTCAACTTCCCTTATATAAATTTTATTCGATCTAGATCAAGATATACTTGAAACCCTTGTGTTTTGTCCATATCTGAACTTCTTTTCATAAGATACTATCACCAATCTTTAAGCATCTCAAACTCTTAATTAAGACTAATGCCATCATAGTTAATTCTCAAGCATGAGTTGAATAATTTGCTCATGCTTCTGTAAACACCCAATTGAAACATAAGTTATTAACTTCCCAATTTGCATCAGAACAAACTCAAACCTTGATGAAAATGTCATTATAGATAACCAATTCTACATCTATGCCTTAGAAGTGTAAGCATCTCAGTGACAATTAACCCTTCCTTCTTGTTCCATGAATTGTGCTCACACTTATTTATCCATACAAATCTTAAATTCTCTTTTTAGTTACACTAGTCGATGGAAGTGCCAACTTGGAGAATCTTCCAATAAAACTTACAACAACTAATCTCATGAAGTTATAAAGCTTAATAGCAAATGCAGACTACCCTCATTTAACTAATGCATCAATCTTTTGGAGTTCAACAAATATACTCCTAGCATAATCGTGTGCCCCAACACATAAATTGGTCAACTCAAAACTCAACTTGCTAAACTTAACACATAACACTTATATTTTGCAATATCTTTATCCTTATTCTGAAATATTTTGTTTATACTCATAGAATATACCAACTTGTCCTTAGTAGATACAGTCGCAATTGTACAAATAAGAATTGAATGCTTTGTTTCCAAGATCCATAACTTTCTTGGGTCAATAACTTTTGCCTTTGTATGGTGCAAAAAGTAATATCTGGGTACATCTATTCTTTAATTGCTTATCGCCTTGAAATATTGATTGCATCCTTCAAATATCACATTCTCTTTTTTTTTTTTTTTAATATACAACTCTCAAACCTCGTAGTTGCTTTAACCAGTTTTCCATTTCTCTCTATTTTGAAACTATAACATAAGTTCCAATTCTTTTCGTAGATCATCATCAAGTCCCTTACACTTTTCAACTTCATCTTCAATTATTGTGGTAGTATATTTGAAGAGCTCAATATACTTTCCCTAATATTTGCCTTGATATCATTGACCCTTGTTCCAAACTCGAAAATTTCTTTTGTTTCCCATCTTTGTAGAATCGTGGACAATATTCTTCATACAAAACTTTCTTGAATTAATTCCAACTAATCTCTTGAGAATTTTACCACCATTTCCTCTAAAGGAGTGTAGCAATCATTTTCTTTTAATTTTTAGACACTCATTTCCTCTAAATACATTTCCAATTTATCCATGCAAATTTTTGTATCAACTAGATTTTTCGTCCCAATAAATGGTCTTGCTCTCAACTCTATCAATCATTTGATTCTATAGTTTTTTTTTTTTTCCATAGAATCCTTCTTGATTGACCTCATCCTTTTTGCCACACTATAAGAAATTCTGGTCGTTAATTGCCTTTCTCTATCATCTACATCTTTTAAACAATACCATGAACATTTTCTTTCCTTTTTCCGTCAACTATCTTTCTTTATCAATTACATTTTCCTATTGCTCATCTTCTGAGTGACTAATCTCTCCAACCAATTCCTCATTCAATATACTTTGCCTACCAGTAGCTCATTGAGTTTCAATTTCTTGTAACATACATGATCTGCCACCATGTCTCATGATTACTTATAAAGCATTGCATATCACACACCACATCCACTAATATTCACTTACTACTCATGTCATGCAGAATCTTATTGCTCTGATACCAAAATGTCACACCCCGCCCCAGATTAACTCTACCAAACCTAGGACGAGATGTGATGGCAGTAGACTCCAAATGTGCAATGGAATCTATTGCCAAGTCTTTATCTCTTCTTACATTATCTAACTTTATCTATGGATATCCCCTTTACAGCACAGTAAAAAAATTTTCCCTTTACTTACAATAAATGATATGCAATGACTTGACAAGACTGGTGGCAGACTCTGATTAGCTAACTCTGGTTGAAACTCAAGAGCAACCTGGTGGAAAAATTAAAAACAAAAGAATGAGCTAAAAAGCCCAGTGAGTGGTGATTCATAAGAAAATACATTTTCAACGAAATTATTCTCTTATTAAACATAAGTTCATAACTATGTGAATAATGCCAATCACGAATAGTTTAGAAACCTTCGAGATCATTTTAAGACATTAAAGTCTGTAAATAAACATCTCTTGAAACAACAACTCTTAAATCAACAACTCATAAATATAAGCACAAGTTCGTAAAACATAGATAGGAAAATCCGTAATTATAGCTCTGGAAAGCATAAACATAACTAGTGAAATTTATCACCAAATCTGTACCCAAATCTCTATCATACTATGTACCGAGTAATCTCCAGATACATAGCATAACATATCTCTGTCATACGTGCACGTAGAGCAAACTCTAACATCTGTAATGCTTCAGGTCCAGGATTTGGACCAGGATTTGGAATCCGGATTTGGCATCTAATGGCCCCGGCATTCCCCTGCATCCCCTGCGGCCTGAGCACACTAGCATACTATGGAAACACATTCTCATAGCATACCGGGTAATCACCATGGGTACAAAGATCTAGTGGTTTGAAAACCACTTCCAACATAAACCTCTTAAATCCCAAATCACTTTAAATCATAAAAATTCTTAACTTTTCAAGATCTCAAACTCTTTCTGAAAATTATATATTTCTTTAGACAATTGTTCATAAACTTGAGAGATTTTTGAAATAACATTAAACATTTATACTATCTCGAATAATCATCAAATCTCTCAATAATATAAAACATTTCTAAAATCATATTTTCTCTGAATCCACGTCTCATATAAATTTCATACATTTTTCAAGACACATTAAAACTGTTCAAAAATCTCAATAATCATAAAAATATCTCAAATATTTCTCAAATGACAATTTCAACTAAAGGCATAAAATATTGGCATTTCCATACCATTTTTGGAAATTCATAACATTCTATGAAAATCTCTTCGCAATTTTCTCTAAAATCACACATGATTTATAGAATTCTTGAAAATTCGTAATAATAATCAAATAATAAAAATAGTTCGTAAAATAAACCACTCACATAACTATTTTTGTTAATGCTTCAATTGTAAGTTATTTCAATTTCCGTCCAACCTGGAATTCCAATAACCACATCAATAATCATTCTCCAACTCAAGATATTTGTAACCATAATACATTGCAAACAATAATTAATCCAATTATTTGTTTTTAGACATTATTCAATAGTCCAACATTTCAAATTCCACCTTCTCTTTCATTCATTTAACACCAAAGTACAAATTGCCTTTTCTCCATTAAATATTAATTCTCTCTCCCTCACACACCATTTCCTTTCCATAAAAAAAATACTATTTAATCTCTTCCAATTTCCATTTTTCAAAACAACTCTCTCACGTAATACATTCCCCATCAACTTTCTCTCTCTTCATTTAAACTCAAATGTACCATCATCATCATTTCTCTATTTTTATTTATTTATTTATTTTCTCTTTCTTCTCCTTTTCTCCTTCTCTTCATCTTCTTCTTCAAGTTCTCTGTGTTTTTTTTTTCTTCTTACCAACAACTCATCTTCTTCTTTTTTTTTTTTTTTAATTTTGTGACCCACTTGTGTTCCTTATAAAACATCTAAGAAAATACTTTTGATTACAACTTCTAATCTCTCTTTTTCCCCTCCTTGAGCAAATCAAAACCCCAATTAACAAACCAATATTACAAAAACCCAAGTTTCATTCTTCCATTTCCTACACAACCAATTAATTCCATAATAGAACCTTAACCTCACTTTGATTTGATTTTAAAGTATCTATTACAGATTTACAAACAAACAAAAGAAAACCCATATAAATCATCTCTTAAAACTCATTTCTCTTCATGAATTTCCTAAAAAAAACTTACCAAATTCTATTTCTGAGCTTAACCTCGAGTTATTCAACCTTCAGATTCAATCTTCAAGCTTCAAATTTCTGAATCAATGATAAAGATTTTTCTTCTTCCCTCTCTCACCCTTTGTGAAACTTATCTCTCCCTCTTTCTCTCTCTCTCTCTTTTTCGAAAACTGCTTCCTCTTTTTCCTTCTCATTTTTTTTTTCCTTTATTCCTTCTTTTTGTTTTGTTTTTTTTTAAAACTAATACTTATCAAACCACCACTTTTCCAACCCAACACACACGTGTCCTACCAATTCCTTCATTTCTTTTTTTTTTTTTTAAATAATCCATTTTTTTAATAATAAAAGATATTTTTCTTTTATTTTTCTTTTCTTTCTAATTTTAAACAAATTCTTAAGGAAAATTGCATTTTACATGCGTGTTCAAAATGGTTGGAGAATGTGTGTAGACTATAGGAAGCTGAATCAAGTAACAGGGAAAGACCACTTCCCTATCCCTTTTATTGATTACATGGTTGAAAGATTATCTGGGAAACCATTTTTTCTATTTTCTTGATGGCTTTTATGGTTTTTATTAGATTCTTATTACATAGGAGGACCAAGAGAAAACCACTTTCACTTGTCCTTTTGGGACTTATGCTTGCTTACAGATGGATGCCCTTCGGTTTATGTAATGCTCCAAGTACATTTCAACGATGCATGATGAGTATCTTTTTTTATTCTATTGAGAAATGCATTGAAGTGTTTATGGATGATTTTACTGCATAAGGAGAGTCCTTTGATGAATGCTTTCCCAAACACCAATCGATACGAAGATGTATCGATTGGAGTTTTGACGGTCGTGCTATATGCCCAAAGTGTTTCATCCAATTTCAGAGCCTAATCTTTTTTATTGGTTCGAACTATTTTCTCCAAAGTTTGCTTGATCTCCCTGTTTGAACTCTCAACTTGACCATGGTTTAGGGATGATATGCTAGAGAAATTTTGTGCTTAACTCCATACCTAGCAAGCATTGAACCAAATAGTTTATTGCAAAATGTAAACACTCATTACTAATAATAGCCCATGGAGTGCCAAACCTTGTGAAAATATTCTTGTGCAAAAATTGTACAACAGCACAAGCATCATTCTTCTTAGTGGCAATCACCTCTACCCACTTAGATACGTAGTCTACAACAACTAAGATATATAAGTAATCATGGAAAGAGGGAAAAATCAATACCTCAAACATCGAATAACTCTACCTCAAGAATAGGAGTTAAAGGAAGTTCATGGTATCGAGAAATGTTACCTGTCCTCTGGCATCTGTCATAAGTCCTGACAAAAGTATAACAATCCTTAAAGAAAGTAGGCCAATAAAAACCTGATTGTAATATCTTTGCAGTTGTACGAGTAGGTTCAAAGTGCCCACCATATGGAGAGTAATGACAATCATGAGTTATCTTAGGTACATCCTTAAGAGGTACACACCTTCTTATTAATTGGTCTAAGTAAACCTTGAATAGTAAGGGGTCATCCCAAAGGTATGCTTTCACATCATGGATGAATCTCTTCTTTTGCTGGGAGTTCAAATCTAGTGGCATTACTCCTCCTGCAAGAAAGTTCACGTAATCAGCAAACCATGGCAATTTATCCTCTACCTGATACAGTCGTTCATCATGAAATTCCTTAGTGATAGGGAAAGTTTGTTGATTGCTTTCATGCTCTATTCTAGACAGGTAGTCAGCTACCCCATTTTCACATCCTTTTCTATCTTTGATATCAAAATCAAACTCCTGTAAAAGAAGAATCCATCTAATCAAGCGAGGTTTAGCATCTTTCTTGTCAAATAAATATTTGAGAGCTACATGGTTAGTATGAACAGTCACTTTAGTTCCTATCAAATAAGGCCAAAATTTATTAAAAGAAAACACAATTGCAAGCATATCTTTCTCAGTGGTAGTGTAATTTTTCTGTGCATTAACTAGAGTTCTACTTGCATAATAAATGGCCCTAAAGATTTTTCACGATGCTGCCCTAAGAATGCTCTTACAACATAATCACTTGCATCACACATAACTTCAAAAGGATGACTCCAATCAGGTGCAACAATAATAGGTGCAGAAGTCAACTTTTCTTTCAATAAATTAAATGTTAGCATGCAACCATCAGAAAATTCAAAAGCAGAGTCCTTCTCAAGAAAATTACACAAAGGTTTCACAATTTTAGAAAAGTCCTTTATAAAGCGCCTGTAAAACCATGCATGGCCTAGAAAACTACGAACTCCCTTCACATTTACTGGAGATGGGAATTGTTCAATAGCAGAAATTTTGGCTCGATTCACCTCCAATCCCTTTTTAGAAACTTTGTGCCCCAAAACTATATCGTCATTGACCATGAAATGACATTTCTCCAATTTAGTACAAGGTTTGTTTCTTGGCACCTCTGCAACACAAGAGCAAGATTATGCAAACAAACATCGAATGAAGATCCAAAGACTGAAAAATCATCTATAAAAACCTCCACAATCTCCTCTATCACGTCATGAAAGATGGTCATCATGCAACGTAAAAAGTGGCAGGGGCATTGCACAATCCAAATGGCATTCTCCTGAAAGCATAAGTTCCATATCGACATGTGGATTTCATCTTTTCTTGATCCTCAAGAGCAATGGAAATTTGATTAGAATGTGAATAACTATCAAGAAAATAATAGTAAGGACGGCCAACTAATCTATCAAGCATCTAATCAATAAAAGGAAGAGAAAAATGATATTTTCTAATAGCCTTATTCAACTTCCTAAAATCAATACAGACACACCACCCATTGACTATCCTGGTAGATATGAACTCATTGTTCTCATTTTTCACAACAGTCACTCACCCTTTCTTAGGAATAATCTACACATGACTCACCCAAGAACTATCAGATATGGTACAAATAATGCCTGTATTTAAAAGCTTCCATACCTTGGATTTTACCAATTCCTTCATTTCTGGGCTAAGTCTCCTTTGGGGCTCGACCGATGGGCTAAAGGTATCCTCCATAAGAATCTTATGCATGACAATAGATGGACTAATACTCTTGATATCGCTAATCGACCAACCTAAGGCAGACTTATGTGTACATAAAATTTTCAGCAATTTTTCTTCTTCTACCTTACTTAAATCAGCAGATATAATGACAGGATAGATAGAAGAATCACCTAAGAAAGCATAACGAAGATTTGCAAGCAATTGCTTTAGTTCCAATGCAAGGGGCTTAACTTCCTCAATTTCATGGACATGTATTAATAGCATTTTTCCAATCCTATATCGACTTATGGGAAAATGATCTAGTGCATCACAATAAAAAGCAATTTCTTGATCTAAGATCTCTAAGTTCTCAAAAACTAAAGTCAACATGTTTTTTTCAAGCGGATTTGAAATAAAACTAACTCTCTAATGTCATCAACGGTATCATCAACAATATTGATCATGTTACCAGTACTAACTGCATCTGGATACTTCATAGATTGGAATATGTTGAAGACTACCTTTTCTTCATCCACTTGAAAAGTTAGTTTACCTTTGGGTACATCGATCAAAGCCTGTCTAGTTGCTAGGAAAGTTCGCCCCATAATTATAGGGACCTTTGGGTCCTCTTCTATATCCAAGACCACAAAATCTGCAGAGAAGATAAACTTATCAACTTTAACTAAAATGTCTTCTATAATACCTCTAGGATACATGAGAGAATGATCAGCAAGTTACAATGATATGGTAGTGGGTTGCACCTCCCCAAGATCTAGTTTCCACTATGTGACTGCATACAACCCTCAAAGTACCTTGTGTAGTGAATTGAATTCTTCTTTTATTCAGCCTTTATTTTAAAGTACCCTTAGGAGTCTAAGTAATTGAACCTATATATCTATAGTCAATTAGAACTTAGTTGATTCAGCACACAATTCCTTTTGATCCTATAGGCTTTGTCCTATGTCTAAGGTCAAACAACAAAATCCTATGTCTAGGCTCTTTTCCTATATTGATTTTACAAAATCTGTTTATTACTCAACCTTTTCAGTATTGAGTTCAACCTAATATGCTAACCTAAGTGATCAGATTAGATCAATATAAATTTTAAGTTCAATAAAATCAAACTACACTTGGGCAATTGGGAAAACATGCAACGAATATTTCAAGCTTTAGCTCATTTTTTAGGGCATCCATGCAATTGATCCTCTAAATATTTTTAGCTCATAATGATAATATAAAACAAAACAATCTGCATTGAAATAATTTTCATAATTATAAAGAATGAATGAAATACAAGACAAAACCTAAACTAGTTTTGAACTCGATAAAAGAGAGAAATAACAAGGAAAGCCAATCGAAGTAAGCTCAGTTCATCATTTCTCAAGGGGAATTGAGCAGTATACAACCCTAGACTTTTGATTAAGGTTCAGTGTAATCTGATCTAGGTGAACTTCAGAGGAGGTTTCGCTCTTGAAGTATTTCTAGCATTTTCTCTTCCTCACGGGTTCCACGATCTCCCCCTCAATCGATGGGTTGAAGCTCATTTTGTTGGGATTTATGTCCTAAAGCCTCATTTTTTTAATTTAATATTTAATAATTATTTTATTATTTTATTTACAATTTATATTATCCATTACATAAAAATCTAAGGTTATTAGTGTAATGTTGAATAGTATGCTGTTGACATATGAGAGGATTATGTTCAAGAAATAACCTAAAGGATCTATAGTATATGGATAAGGTTGGGTGTCTTATACCAGTAACACTATTGATATAATCCACTTTGTAATAGTTACAAGTGATATAATCCAAATAGTTCATGTGGATACCTATGAGTGGGGGTGTCATATACAACGAGTTTTTATAAGATTGGATCACGAAATATTTAATCTCTCTTTATAAATCTGTTAATTAAGAAGATTAATATTCAACAAGATGATCATATGTGACTCGATCTTAATTATGAGTGAGTTATGAACTCGTGCCTATGAGGCCTTGTCCTTTGATTTGCATGGGTGAGAGTGGCTTTTGTAGTTGACTCAATAAGCATACCATTTTGAAAACTTAACGAAATAGGGAGTTGGGAACATAAGCTTCACATATGGAATTCACTCATTCCCATATAGGAAAAGTAGATGAGTAGTTCCCTTAAGTGCTGATAACGAGACTTGAATAATAGGGCCCCACCCCTTATTGGTTCGAGAGAGAATTAGTTTGTGATTGGCGATCGGTTGTTCACACAAGCGCACGCGATCGAAGTAATATAAAATGGTATATGAGTACCAAGTATCGAATCCCACAGGGAACGGAGTAACAAAGATTTTGTTTTGCAAAAGTGTAAGGCAAATTGCAAAGTTGAAAAGTAAAAATGCAAAAATCAAGTTGTTGGTGGAAAATCGAAATTGCTACTTCAATTGCTAATCCAGAATGGCAATGTTGGAAATAACAGAAATTGCTAATCCAATTGCTAATCTGGAATACAATGTGCGAAAAGACTAAAATTGCAGAATTAAATTGCTAATCTAAATTGGCAATATGAAATGGCAATTTGAATGAACTTAAGAATGAAATGATAAAGGATGGGGCTCAAGAATGTCATTGCCCTAAGTCGTAATTGCAAACCAAAATTGCAATTCCAACCTACTCCACACTCAATTGTAAACCAAAATTGCATCTCCTATTTACCTCAAAATTGGGTTTTTTAGGAGGCTAAGTGGGGGATCTATATGTCTATAGTCCCTCCATCATAGATGATTTTTGGCTCACAATTTTATGGGTCTTGGAGTCCTTAATCCCTATGTCTAGGGTAAGGAATGGCTTATGTCTAAGCTCTTTTACTCCATTACTTGTGTGAAATCCGCTTGTCACTAACCCTGTCGGTATTAGATCTAAGCTTGAGTTGAAACCTAGTTGATCAATCTAGGATCTCAACGGAAATTAAATCAACACAAGCAAACAATTGAGATGTAGGCTTGGTTTTTATTGGAATTTTGGCTACAATTACTTCTTAGGGAATTCACATCCTTGAACCCCCTAAGAAGTTTTAGCTCAACTTAAATATAAAAATCCTAAAACTAATTTTAAAGATAAAATTCATGGTAAAATGGTGGAAATCAGTTAAATGAAATACTAAAATAAAAATTGGCTATTCCTATATATTCAAGCAAGACTAAATAATAGAAACTAAGAAAGGTGGCTAGGGTAAATAATTAATTTTCCTTATCTTCTCCCTTCTGCCATGCCTTCCTACCACTTTAAATTGAAAATTTCTTGCTGTACAGAAGCTAACAAAACAGAAAGGAAAAACAGAGCATGAAGAAATTAAGAAAACCCATGAACTTGACTTGAAATTAAACTCAAAATTACATCAAATGAGATTAAAAAAAAATGCAATCTAACTCCTGTAATACAACTGAAGAAAATCGAGATGAGAATTGAACTAAATTAACCAAAGACAGCAGAAAAAAGATGAAAAACAGAGGTTGCGAAAAAAACTAAAAACCCATGACGTTTGCTTCTAAATTCGCCTCCAAAATCCCTTCGAATGATAAACAAATTGATGCTACCATCACTCTTGGTATACAAGAAGAAATTTCAAAAGAAATAAAGACAGAAGCTAAAAAAAAAACAACAAAACAGAGAGCAAAAACAGAAAAACAAGTTGCAGAAAAATAGAGGAAAAACCCACAAAATAAGCTCCAAAAACGCCTCCAAATCCACTTTATTGCTCCTCCTCTTCTTCCCTATTTATAGGCCTTCATTAGGGTTGAAGAATGCCCAAAAATCGTGCTTAATTTCCTCCAAATCGAGCTGTAATTGAAGAATCTCGAAATGGGTTTAATGCAAAATTCTTTCCTTTTTTAAAACCCAAAAACCCACGAAAATTGGTCCTTCAAATCGCCCTCAAAATCCGATTAATGGCTCCTCTTCTTCTTCCTCATTTTTAGGCATTCATTAGGGTTGAAGATTGCCCAAAAATCATGCTCCAATTCCCTTGATTCGTGCGAAATTTTCTCTTCCCATTTATGGGTTTTTCGTTCGCGCCCAGAAATTTCTGCCCAGAACACAGATTGCCAATCAAATTGCCAAACCAGATTGGCAATCTGATTTAGCAATGTCACATTCCCTGCTCCAGGATTGCCAATTCACCGGTTTGGCAATGGTCTGGCAATTTGGTTTGGCAATTCCTGCAAAAGAACCATAATACTTAGAAATCTTTTCCAATTGCTACCATATTTCATTATTTCCTTCTTTCAACAATATTTCACCATTTTCAATTAATATTAGGACAAACAAGAGTTTTTTCGAGCAATTGAGGATTTAAATAAGCCTTAATTTCACGGCTTATCAATTGGATCATAAACAAATTATTCATTAGAGAATTAATGGTACTTAAGGTATAAGATGTAATTACAGGGGTAAAAAAGACTTTTGACCCAGCTATAATTACGAACAACTTGTGAAAGATTGATTTCTATGTAATGATTATATCCATAGACATAACTTGTCATACAGTGCATAAGAGTGCAATTGTGGGTCTATAGTGGAGTGACCTAGAGTTAATGAATGAAAATTAATTAATTTTGTATCATTAGAGCTTATAATCTGTAGGTTCATAAGCTCCTCTTGCTAGCTCATAGTAACACTAAAAGGATCAATTTAGTTTAAAGAAAAATTTGAAATGTTCAAATTAATGTTTAATATATATTGTATATATTAAATAAGGAAAAATATATTTATTGTATTTGATACAATAAATATTAAAGAGAATAATATATTAATGTATTAGATATATTAAAGAAAACAATATATATGAAATTTGAATGTGATTCAAATAAGTAAATATGTATTACAGGAGATTTGAATGAGATTCAAATATGTTAAATAGATATTTTAATATAATGATATTAAAATATATTATTTGATTTTATGGCAAAGATTCTACCTTAAAGTCCCTATATATAGGACCCTTAGGTTGAGTCAAAGAGAGAGATATCCTACACACATAATTCTCCATGAATTTTTCTCCTATGGATTTTCTTTCAAGAGGTTCCCACAAACCTTGGTCATGTGTTCGAATCATAGAAAAAAAAATCTTGTGGAGATTTAAGATTCGATTGAACACGTGAGGATTCGTTAGAATACAATAAGTAAAGACCTACCAACATTTTTCTCACATCTCACCAATGTAAGTTTGCTTAACCTTATTAGTTTAGTTTAATTCTAAATAAAATCAAAGCCAATCCAAAATTTGATTTCTAAATTGTTTAGAAACAATGTCGTCCGTTGCGGGGTGAAGTGTTTTATTCTTATCACCTTTATATAGGCTTGATAGTGGTTGGTAGGTACTGAAATAAAGGAGAAAATCTTGCCCAAACCAACTCTGAATTAGACTAAGAAGGAAGTTGAATGAAATTTGCATTCTGTTTTAAACACGAAATTCTTGCTAGAAGCAGTCAACATGACTATGAGACCGCGTTGTTTCTAGGCAACCTCTGCACAAAAACACCAAATTAGCTTAATGCCTTCCTAAAATCAATGTTTTAATACCAAAATAGTTTCATTTAACATATCAAGGGTGAAATCACATGAGTACTTCAAATTTTTTTTTTGCACAATTTAAATGAATTTAGCATGATTAATATCAAAATATTTTCAAAGTTCAAGGAATAAGCTTGAGTTTAAGGCTAAATAAACCCTTGTAAACAAGAGTTATCACACCCTCAAACTTAGCCTATAACTTGTCCTCAAGTAATTCAAAATAGCAAGAAGAATATGATAGTAGATATATGCAATCCAAGAAAGTTCTTAAAAAGTTTACCTTTTAGGAAAGGTTCTCTTACTCTAGTGCCACAAGTCTTTGTCCACATAAGATTCTACCTTTCTTTTTTAACCAATAGCTCTCCTAATCTATCCAACCATTAGTCATTGAGTCTAGGATAATCCTTTTTGTTAACAAGCTAAGTCTAGACCTTTCCCTCATACACATATTTTTATTTTCCCTTTCAAACTTCTGTAGTTGCTAGGCCTCTAACATTTTCTCTTTTTCTTTTCTTTTCTTTTTCTAGAGAGGACTTGTCATCACTAATGCCTTCATTTTAGCTTACTAATATTTTGTGGTGAAAGTATCTAATTACGAGCAAAAGTCATTGCTAAGGCCATTTGTACACACTCATTTCCTAAGTCAATTTTTCATGCAAAGGAAAAAAATGGGGTGTCATGAATGCCTTTGGTTACTTAGTTAACTCAGAAAAGATGAGTATATATCTCTCTCTCTCAATAAGTCCTAGCATCGTACAATACATGTGAAACAGAACCAAGACATGTATATTTCCTCCCAAACTTAAGGAGGTCAATGTCCTCATTGACTTATTCAAATATTAAGGGCGGGTTTATAACTTAGCACATCAAACATCAAGACTAAACTCTTCTAAACATGTTAGACGAATTAAGCATAAGGAAATTTAGACTTCGGCTAGTTTTTCAAAGAAAAGGGAATAGTCGTTGTGATGTTGGCACTTTTAAATTAGAGAATAATTCTAAATCTTCTCATATTGGACTTTCCAAAGAACAAACAAGGAAAGCATTTACAATCAGTTGAAAAAATTTTGTGCTAAAGAGATATGTGCAGATCCAAGAAGTCTATTCACAAGCATTCACAAACTTAGAAAAAATAAAGATCGAAACAAAAACAAAGTAAATGTAATCAATCCTAACTAAATATAAAAGAAAAAAATTATAAAAATTAGAAAGAATAGTGAAGAAGTAATCCCTTAACCTTCTGATAATTCTCATTTATGAGGATTATTTAACCCTAAAACTAAGTTGTTCATGCCATTTTTGCATGCTTTATTGATTACCGAGCAAGCTAAAAATAACATTTTTAAATAAATTCATGCAAGCTTGTTGGAATATGATAAAAGAAGGAATTAAGTGAAAAGATGCAAGAAAGTTGGCTTAAGTTGAGTTTTTGTGCAGATTTGAAGAAGTGAAGACTTTGCAAAAGGGAATGCAATTTCATTCCCATTTGCAATGTAAGGTGAAGAACAAGGAAGAAGAATGCAATTGCAATGCAATTGCATTCTCTAGACTTTAAAAAGTGCAGAATTTTCGGAAAATCACCAAAACCCACGGGAATTGCTTGATTTATGGAGAATTTACGGCCAAATCTTGTGCTTAATCAATTACCCACGAATTAAGGAGCTCCAAGATGGAAACCCTAGCCCTCAATGCCTATAAAAATGGTGGAAAACGAAGCAAACGGTGGCTGGTTTTTCTGCTGCTCGCCCACAGTTCATCTTTCACGTTTTTTTCATTTTATAGCAGCTTACTCTTCATTTTTACTCTGTAATTTCCGAGGTTGATCCCTCCTCAACGAAAGTTGGAGGAGGTGAAGATCCATTTTCCTTTGAATGGGTATTTGGATCGATCAAACAAGGAATTTCCGTTAGCTTTTGTACTTTGATTTTTTGGGTTTTTACATTCTGTTTTTATGGGTTCTTTTTCTTCTGGTTTTTCTTTATTTCAGTAGCAGCAAGTTGATGATTTCTGTTCCTTGTTTTCAACATTTCATTCTTGTAGTTCGCTCGATTAAATTTTGAGTTGATATACTCTGTTTTTGCAAATTTATACTCTGTTTTCTGTTTTTTTTCTGTTTTGGACAGCAAGCTGTATTTTCGTTTTTCCATCTTTCTTCCAGCAGTTTATGCTTCATTTTGCTTTGTAAATCCCGAGCTTGATCCCCCCTGAACGAAGGTTCGAGGAGGTAAAGATCCAATTGCCCGTAAAGGACTTTTGGTCGATCAAAACAAGGACTTTCCGTTAGCATATTTCAACTATGTTTACTCTATTATTAGGAATTTAATTTCGGTATTTGGGTTATTAATTATGAAATTTTTAACAAATAAATTTTGGATTTTCATTTTCTCCATAATGAGCTAATTTCTTCTTTGGGATTCAAGCATGTGGATGCCCTAAAGATAGGAATAAAGGCCTAATTGTGAGAGCAACATTGCTTAATCTTATAGCATTGTTTGCTTTTATTGATTGAAATTTTCATTACTAGTTTAGATTGATCACCTAGATTAGTATACAACAATTTGAGTCTAATTCTGAAAAGGTTAGATAAAAATTGGGTTTTCATAAAAGCAATAAAGGAAAATAGCCTAGACATAGGAATTTGTTTTTGACCCTAGACATTGGGCAAAACCTTTAAAACCAAAAGAATTGTGTTTAAAAATTAACTAAGTTCGTATTAGCCATAGAAATATCGGCTTAATCGCTTAGCCTCCTAAAGATACTTCATAGAAGGTCGAATAGGTGTTGAATTCGGTTTACAAAGCTTAAGTGTTGAGTCAAAGGATTGCAATTGCAATTAGGCCGCAATTTCTTTCAATGGAGCAAAAACACGTTTGAATCCCTCTTTTATCATTTTATTTATTTCATTTAGCAAAAACAACCACTCAATCTTTTTCAAACCATTGGTTACCTTAATTTGCAATTTGCAAACATATTTTGTGTCGTCTAAGTAGATTTTGTTAAAACCCATTCCCTTGGGTACGATACTCTGGAATACTTCCAGTTTCTTTATTACTTCGATCACGTGCACTTGCATGTTAGCGGATCAAGTTTTTGGCGCCGTTGCCGGGGAACGGCATTTCAATAAAATTTATTTTTGGCACATAAATTGTGAGCAGATTGCAATTGAATTGCAATTGCATTGCAGTTGCAATTCTTCTATTGTAGAAAGCCCAATTCTTGTTTACATTGTTTTGCAGGTTGAGGGAGAGCAATTGCAAGAGGAGAAAGACACAACTTAGGATTGAATTGCTTGAGATAATCAACAAAATGGAAGACATCATTGCAACATTGAGCGCACAAGCTTCATCATTAAGCTACATGATGGAAACTTTGATGATGAGAAATTCCATAGCTCCTACTAATCTTATCCCTTCTATTTCTTGTATTTATTGTAAAGGAAGTCATTCATTTGATGATTGTCCTTATAATCCTGATTCTTTGTGTTATGGATTTCTACCCAGATTTGCAAATCAACATCAGTACCAGTGCTTCCAGCAAGGGAAGATGATCCCAAAAGAACCAAGTATCGCAGAACTCGCGAGGGAATATAGAGCAAAGAACGATGTTGTAATGCAAAGCCAAGCCACATCTTTACAGGATTTGGAGATCCAAGTGGAACAGATTGCAAATGAATTGCAAAACAGGTCCCAAGGAATCTTGCTCAACAACACAGAAACTTTCAAACAAGAAGAAAAAGAAGAATGTGAGGCGGTGACACCAAGTAAATTCAAATATGAGGATCTCAAACTCCCAGTAAAATCAGAAAGTGCTCCAACACTTGAAAACACTAAGGAGCCAGAAGGGAGAGAAGAGATTCAAGAAGAATCACCCAAGGAAGTTGCAGTGAGCTATGCAGTTGCAATTTCACCGCAAATGACATCCAACGTGCTCCCGATACTAGAATGTCTTGCTTTCACTTATTATAACTTGCAGGAAACGTTAAAAGAAGAAGAATGCAAAAAGGAGAGCATGAAGGATGACAATTTGCAGTATGCAGTCACAATTTCTACTTTCAAACGCACATGCAAATCTCTTGAGCAAGCAAGACTCGTTGTGATTAAAGCACCTCAACCAAGACTGAATTCTCGTCCATCATCAAGGCCTAGGTGCAAAATGAAAGAACACGGTTGCGGGCTACCTACTGGAATAGGATAAGTTTATCTTTTTGTTCATTTTTTTTTACACAAAAAAAAAAAAAAAAACCTTATTTCGATGAATTCTGAAATGACTAAGCAATTTCTGTCTAAGGCAGAATCCTGTCTAGGCTGAGGTATTTAAGTTGACCGTTTAGGGAACACCTCTACCTGGGGATCTACTTGGGAAATTGTTTAAGATATTCAAAAATTCAAAAAGAAATAAGAAAATAAATATTAAAAAAAAAAAAAAAAAATTTTAAGGCATGAACTCTTTTTCGAGCCTGTGTGAACTTTTTGACAATTTTCTTTGGAGTTCAGATAAAAAGGGAGAGGGGAAAATCAAACGTCAATCCAAAGAAGTTGCAATTGCAATGCAATTGCATTCACAAAAAAAATAAGGCAAAGCCGAGGGACAAGAATGCAAATGGAATGCAATTGCAAAATGAAGCAAAACATCCAACACGCCAAGAAGAAGATGAGTCATCCTCCAATGATTAGGGGAGTTGTTCTTTGCACCTTAAACTCTACTTCTTAAATCTTAATAGTTTAGATTGTGATGTTGTTGTCTTGAATTTTTGTGCTTGTCTTTGTCCCTTGCATTTTGTCATGAGGATTTGATTAATGTCCAAGTGGTTTGAAGCTCAGTGTCAGTTATGTTTAATCTCTGATTTTTGTATGTTGCCCAAATATGTCTCAAAGTTTAAAAATCCTCAATGATGTTATTTGGAATAGGCTCGGCTCATTAAACACTCCTTCTATCCACCCAACTTTATGACTTCTTTACTTTCCTTAGCACCCCACCACCCATACACCCTAGTTTGTGTTTCTATAATTCTAGGTTTATTAAGCTTGTCAATATATATGACCATTTCAACCACCCAAAAGCAAACTAGTCAATGAGGACATTGTCACATCTTAAGTTTGGGGGGGATAGACATCTTACATTACTTTTGTTGACCCCACATCGTTATATATTCATTTTTTGCAATTCATGAACTGTAAACATGTTGTGAGTTGTTGTATGAATGCTGCCAAGTAAAAAAAAAAAAAAAAAAAAAAAAAGAAAAAAAAGAAAAAAATTGAGGGATACTCCTCTTTCCATGACTTAACCAAGTAACCAGGGAAAGTCATGAAACCCATGATTGCCTCTGCATGAAAGGTTGATTCAGGAAATGAGTAGGTCAAAAACGGTTTCAAATAGTGATGTGTGCTCGTAGTCAACTATCTTCACCACAAAGTGTCGGTAAGTTGGAACGAAGGTACAATTGACTAAGGAACCCCCTCCCAAAAAAAAAAAAAAATAGCTTGGCAGTAAAACGAAATAAGTTTGGGGGAGTTTTTATTTTGTTTAGTTAAGTTGTTTCTCAAAAGATGGCCTATGTAGGAAGCAAGCAAAATGAAACTAGAAGAATAAATATACAATTCTAGGGAAGTATCGGTGAAAAGTGCTAAGGTCAAAACTAAGGTGGGATTAAAGTTGGTTGTGATAAACATGTGTTATGAGCTTGAGATGTCTCCTGAGAGGATATTTGTTTTGTCAAGAATTTGGGTTAGTTATTAAATTTCATACCTGAATAACTGTGATTTTGATAATTGCTTGAGGACAAGCAATAACTCAAGTTTGAGGGTGTGATAATTCTCATTTATGAGGATTATTTAACCCTAAAACTAAGCTGTTCTTGCCATTTTTGCATGCTTTATTGATTACCGAGCAAGCTAAAAATAACATTTTTAAATAAATTCATGCAAGCTTGTTGGAATATGATAAAAGAAGGAATTAAGTGAAAAGATGCAAGAAAGTTGGCTTAAGATGAGTTTTTGTGCAGATTTGAAGAAGTGAAGACTTTGCAAAAGGGAATGCAATTGCATTCCCATTTGCAATGTAAGGTGAAGAACAAGGAAGAAGAATGCAATTGCAATGCAGTTGCATTCTCTAGACTTTAAAAAGTGCAGAATTTTCGAAAAATCACCAAAACCCACGGGAATTGCTTGATTTATGGAGAATTTACGGCCAAATCTTGTGCTTAATCAATTACCCACGAATTAAGGAGCTCCAAGATGGAAACCCTAGCCCTCAATGCCTATAAAAATGGTGGAAAACGAAGCAAACGGTGGCTGGTTTTTCTGCTGCTCTCCCACAGTTCATCTTTCACGTTTTTTTCATTTTATAGCAGCTTACTCTTCATTTTTACTCTGTAATTTCCGAGGTTGATCCCTCCTCAACGAAAGTTGGAGGAGGTGAAGATCCATTTTCCTTTGAATGGGTATTTGGATCGATCAAACAAGGAATTTCCGTTAGCTTTTGTACTTTGTTTTTTTGGGTTTTTACATTCTGTTTTTATGGGTTCATTTTCTTCTGGTTTTTCTTTATTTCAGTAGCAGCAAGTTGATGATTTATGTTCCTTGTTTTCAGCATTTCATTCTTGTAGGTCGCTCGATTAAATTTTGAGTTGATATACTCTGTTTTTGCAAATTTATACTCTGTTTTCTGTTTTTTTTCTGTTTTGGACAGCAAGCTGTATTTTCGTTTTTCCATCTTTCTTCCAGCAGTTTATGCTTCATTTTGCTTTGTAAATCCCGAGCTTGATCCCCCCGGAACGAAGGTTCGAGGAGGTAAAGATCCAATTGCCCGTAAAGGACTTTTGGTCGATCAAAACAAGGACTTTCCGTTAGCATATTTCAACTATGTTTACTCCATTATTAAGAATTTAATTTCGGTATTTGGGTTATTAATTATGAAATTTTTAACAAATAAATTTTGGATTTTCATTTTCTCCATAATGAGCTAATTTCTTCTTTGGGATTCAAGCATGTGGATGCCCTAAAGATAGGAATAAAGGCCTAATTGTGAGAGCAACATTGCTTAATCTTATAGCATTGTTTGCTTTTATTGATTGAAATTTTCATTACTAGTTTAGATTGATCACCTAGATTAGTATACAACAATTTGAGTCTAATTCTGAAAAGGTTAGATAAAAATTGGGTTTTCATAAAAGCAATAAAGGAAAATAGCCTAGACATAGGAATTTGTTTTTGACCCTAGACATAGGGCAAAACCTTTAAAACCAAAAGAATTGTGTTTCAAAATTAACTAAGTTCGTATTAGCCATAGAAATATCGGTTTAATCGCTTAGCCTCCTAAAGATACTTCATAGAAGGTCGAATAGGTGTTGAATTCGGTTTACAAAGCTTAAGTGTTGAGTCAAAGGATTGAAATTGCAATTAGGCCGCAATTTCTTTCAATGGAGCAAAAACACGTTTGAATCCCTCTTTTATCATTTTATTTATTTCATTTAGCAAAAACAACCACTCAATCTTTTTCAAACCATTGGTTACCTTAATTTGCAATTTGCAAACATATTTTGTGTCGTCTAAGTAGATTTTGTTAAAACCCGTTCCCTTGGGTACGATACTCTGGAATACTTCCAGTTTCTTTATTACTTCGATCACGTGCACTTGCGTGTTAGCGGATCACCTTCAGAAGGGTTGTCCTTGTTATCGAAGGTGTCAAGCTAATCAAGGAGGAATGAGGGAAACAGAGGAAAGGTAGGGGCTTCTTCAGACGAGCTAACCAGGAGGATCCGTCATCCCTCTCTCGAGCATAGGTCCAATAGAATTTGTTATGCTCTTGGATGTGCTCAAGCTTGGCAAGGATGAGTTCATGTATGCTCTTGATAGATGAGGGTGCACCAGATGTGGTGGCAGCTTGTAGCCTTGATGCGGTCGCATGCTTGGCAAGTGATGATTCCAGTAGCAAGGCTATTGACGTTGTGACCTTCCTACTGATAACTCATGGAATACAAGTTATTCTAGCCTAAAAATAGCTTATTCTTGTTTTCAAATAATAGTTATTAACAATTTTCTAACAAAAATATGCGATAAGTAACTTTTTAATGCATCAAAGCTTTGTAACAAAGTCAAGTTTTTCACATCTCCTGACTTGCGCAAAGCCTAAATTTTAGCATGGTAAATTGTACATCCATTGCATCAAGTACCGGAGCATAGTAGGAGTGGCCCCCCAAATCAAAGACAATCACCTAGATGCGACAAGAGAATATTTTTGTTATGATGATAGAAGGTGTGTGGTGATTTCTAATTAGGTGTAATTTTAATAGAAAGGGGCCAAGGGACCAAGAAAGAAGGGGGTTCATTCGTTCATTCTTACCAAAGAGAATTATTTAGAGGCACCATAGCAATTTTGATGACCTATTTAGTAGCAAAAAAGCACTAGAAGCATGTCTGAGGAGAATAACTGGGTAAGACATTGTTAGCTCTTATCCACATGCAAAGGAAGCACTCACTAGCTAAAGAAATCAACATATTTTAGAGGTTGAGGAAGAAGAGGAAGAACATAAGGAAAAAGAAAAAAAAACCAAGAAGAGCTGGGTTTGAGAAGTTCCAGCCGACAACACCTAGAGTTTATTTCTCTTTTCTTAGTCTTTAATATCTCCATCATGTTTTCCTCTATTGTTATGTTTTACTCAACCCAGTAATGGGATAAATTTCTTAGGCAAGGCTCGTGATGAACTAATAATGTATTTCTTTTCTATATATTGAAGCAAATTTATTTCCATATGAGCATAGGATGTCTATTTGGATATTTATATTTCTTTAGTCGTTTTTTCGATTGGCCATTCTATAAAAAGCATAAGCTCATTCTGATATCGATAGGGTAAGAGTGAGTGGAAAGACCAAGACAAAGTGAGGAAAATACCATTCTAGATCCACCTTAGACATAAAGGGATCTCTCATAAAGAACAAAGCTGGGTGATGAGTGAAAGAAAGAGAAGCTTTTTTACCCTTTCTTCGATTAGGTCACAATCTCGTTGTTAATGACTCGGCCCACATTGATATCCAGCCCCTTGTACAAGTTGTACAAGAACATGACTCGCTCTCGAGAAACAATGGAATCATGTGTGGTGGGCATGATCCTATTCTTTAAGAATAAGAGCCATATGGATGACTCGACACTGATGTCTCTTGGAACCAGTGTCCTGACTCTAGTGGTGGATATCAGTGTCTTGACTCTAACTTACTCCTCCGTGGAATTTTCTATCACTCCATTCCCCTTCGACTTTCTAATGGAGGTGAGCTCATAGAATCTGTTGATGTCTAGAGTGGAGTAGTGTACTACATGTCATCTAACCATTAGCACATTAAGGTCCTCATTCTCCAAGTTGGCGTAGAATTCCCTCGTCAACAGGACTACAGCCTCCTTGAGTTAAGCACATAACCTTTGCCATTTGTGCTTGGCAATGGTCTCAGTTATGAATTATGGTAGTGGTCGTGTCTTAGTTGAGAAGCCTTTCTCACTCAAGAGTGCTCTTTTCTTCAGATCTCCATTTGAGCTTTGGTATCTACAGGGGTAAAAACCTCCTTGAATAGAGTGGAGAAAGAGGCTCATCTGGTTTTTAGTCTCTTGGTTAGGGTTTGTTCATATTTCTTCTTTGATTTATTTTCCCCCTTAGTCTCTCTTTGCCATTTTCTAGGTACATCGGCTATAAGCATTTGGTCTTCAAAGATCTCAACCACATCGTCACAAGAGTTGGTGGATGGTGCTTGTTTATGTGTCTGTTCTTACTCTGGCTCCCCTTGTTCTTTCTCAACTTTCCTCTCAACTGAGAGGCTGCATTCAAAAGTTGACCCTTATATCATACTTGAATAGCTCATCGAGAGGGACATCATTGGGTTTCTCATCATTTGACTCAACCCTGTCTTCAGTCGGATGCGCTTGGTTTTTGGTTGTAACATCTGGTGGAGTTGCTTGAGAAGCCTCATGTGGCTCTTTTATGGTAGATGGGACTGGTGTAGTCTTCTCTTTACTCCTTGAAATATCAAGGACTTCATCTTGCTACTGAACCTTAATGACCGAAAACATGTATGTTTTAATTGAAAACCTTTAGTTGAGAAAAACCTTTAGTCTAGTGCAAGTGCACACTGTCAAGAAAGTAGTAAAGTAGAAATAGTTTGAATATCATATCCCAAGGAAATGGTTGTGACAAAATTCAAAAGATAAGAAAAGGTTTCTCAATATTACAACCTTGGTAACCAATGTAAATCAATAGTTGGAAGAGTTGTTATCAAAACAAAGAAATAAAGAAGGGATTCAAATAAGCTTCAGCCCATTGAATGGAATTGCAACGTATTATACAATTGCAAATTGCAACTCACTACACTAGTAAAGTGAATCAGGTTAAACACCTATTCGACCTTTTATTAAAGCATCTTTAGGAGTTTATAAAGCAATTAAACCTATATGTCTATGGCTCAATTGAACTTAGTCGATTTTGAGAACCGAAGCTTTACTCATAAAGTTTGTTAAAGTTTTTGCTTGGTAAGTTGGTCTTTTTGGGGGAGCTGAGTTATTGAAATTTTTGAAACAGAGTTCCTTTAGGGAATTCTCTTCTAAATATTCAAGTATTTGAAGAGATTGGGAGGTTAGTTAGAAGTAAATAGAATTCAATAAGTTCAATTTCTTGGGGAATTAGAAGGGCAAAATGAAGGAACTGAAGTTTAGTTTTGAAAATGCATGGGTTTTAGACTTTGATGGTGGTTAAGGTGAATTCATGATTGTGGTAATCAAAGGAGACTAAGAGAAATGGTTTACCTCACTGGGTCTCTACTAATTGGGAGCTTGAATGATAGAAAAAAAAACAACAAAACGAGGTTAAAAAAAACATAGAGAAAGAAGAAAAAGAAGAATAAGAAGAATAAGAAGAAGAAGGGGAGACGTGAAGTTAGAAAGTGTGTGTTTGAAAGAAAAAAAAATATTAAGAAGAGAGGAATTTATTAAAAGAAGTCACGTCAAGAAGAGAGAAATTGATTAAAATATAGCTATTCACGTGGTAAGGGTTAGATGATAATTTTAGAAATTGAAAATTCAAAAGAAAAAAAATTGAGTAGTAAAAGTGCACTCAAATGGAGAGAGATGGTTTTGGTAAGGGTGGCTTTTGGGAAAAGAAGTATGTAAATAGAGGGAATATGACAAAATTGTACTTGGAAATTTAGAAAGAGAATAATTTGAATTGTTTAAGGTTTGGAGAATCATGTTATTTAAGTTGGTGATTAGGTGAGTGTAAGCTCACATGGAGTTTTAATTAATATTTCAAGTTAAGCAGAGATTGAAAAAAATTTACGACCTGAACACATCAATTTCATAGTAGTTGTGAGTGGTTATTTTACGTTATGTTTTCTTTATTTAACTATTAGTGTCGAATTTCAAGAGATTTTATTTACATGTGTGATTTTAAAGAAATTGCTAAGAGGTTTTCATAGAATTGTTATGAGTTTTCATTTATTTATGATTTCAGCTACGACTTTAAAAATGCTAGGAATGTTTCATGACCTTTGAGAAATCGTTCTAAATTTTTAGAAACTGTGTTAAAATTTCAGTATTTTATGTTTTTAGCTGGACTTATCATTTGAGAAATATTTGAGGTGTTTTTCTGTTACTTGAGAAATTAAAAGAGTTTTAATGTTTATTGAGAAAAGTAAGAAATTTATGAGATGCGGTTTTAGAGAAGGTATGACTTTGAAAATGTTTTACAGTAATTGAGAAATTTGATGATTATTTGAGAATTTATAAATGTTTAATGTGATTTGAGAAATCTTCTAAATTTATGAAATGTTGTTTTAGAGAAAGCATGATTTTTTGGAAGAGTTTGAGAATTAAGAGCTTTATATTAAAGTAATTTTCAAATTACTAGATTTATGTACCCATGGTGATTACTCGTATGCTATGTGAATATGTTTTCATAGCACACCAGAGAGAGAGATCGTTGGGACCCACTCTAGTACACACATAGACTTTGGGTCATGTGTTGTCCTAACCCTCTGGGAGCAACTTTGCGTGCGCGTATGACAGAGATTTGCTCTGCTATGTATCTGAGATTACTCGATGCATAGTATGACAGAGATTGCTCTACTGCGCGTATGAAGATTATTTTACGCCAATATCATAGAGATTTGGGTACAAGTTTGGTGAAGAGTTTTTCAAAATTGTGTTATGTTTTCTTTAAAATTATTATTATACATTACCATGTGCTTTAATTATTCTGAGTTATTACACTGTTCTTGATTTACAGAATAATATAGAGCTTTGAAGTTTTGATTAATGAGATAAAAGTTTTCTTGAATATTATTTTTTTATGCACTTACCACTCATTGGGCTTTTGATAACTTGTGAATACAAGTTATTTAGGCAACTAAAATGGACTATTGAATGTCTCGGCGTGCTAAAAAAGTATAAAAAGAAGGCAGGATTGCACAAAAATGTAGTTTAATAGAGACGCATCTTAATCTACACATATTTATCTTCATAACTTATCAAGAGCATTAAATGTTTGTTTATAATGATGCGTTGATCCTTTTTCTAGTGTCTTATGTCAGGCAAGCTTGAAGTGAGGCAAGCAGATGTGAGCACTGCGTCAAAAAAAGAAATATTTGAGGTGCCGGACGGGAAAGCATCAGAGAATGGGATCAAGGGATGCCTGCATGTATTGTCAGAGAACGAATAGTGGATCGACACAGTCGTACAATGTACAGGTAGACTGTTAGGGGGGACCACTAACCGACGTGCATTTTCCTACATATTGCAGAAGATATTTTGTCCTTTCTGGTCCCCGCCTATCTGCCTGATGTTCTCTCATATAAATAGCAGCCCTGGCTCATTTTAGAGGGAGAGAAGAGATGCATGAAGATGGACATATACATGTAGAGATAGAGATTGAGAAATAAAGAAAAAGATAGTGGTCGGAGAAAGGTCTTCCAGTGAAATTCAGAGGCGAGGAGTGGTAGCCCCGACAAAGGATCTCACTGCGCCAACGCTCCAGCCAACCTGCCTTACTTAGTTTTACCTTTATTCGTTTTACACATTTGCCTTTTGTATTCATGCCTTTTATGTTCATTATGAGCTAAGCTCACCATCAAGACTTGGCCTATGGCCCTCTTGTTATCAATTTTTCTTATACACTAAATGCTTAATGGATGAAGTTTATCTATGACCTTTCTTCTTAAGACATTTTATTTAAATTGCTTGGGTCAGATTGGCCATTTGACTTTAAGTAGTAGCATGTTTTAGGCACCGAGAGGGTCAAGACATATGGAAAGGCTTAAGAAGAACAAGAATGAACATAGTTTGCTAGGTTGTTTTAGGGATAACTCAACCACTTTTAGGCTAAAAAAGGGCTGTGACTAAATTATTTAACAAGGGCACAGAGGAATCCGACCTGCATTAAGTGTGAATGCGATAACATGAGGGAAGAATTCGTAGGTTCCCTTGCCTAGGATCATAAATAACTTCATCATTTATCTATGCATGTGTGTAGAAACGGAGCAAACACTAGGTCACCTCAACTAGTACTTGCATTCTAAACAATTCGACGCAGTTCACACTACATTCCTATTATTTCATTGTCTTTAAAGTTTATTATATTAAGTGCACCTTTACGTTTGTGTTATCATTTTATGTTCACACACCTCATCCCAACATTGATAGGAATGAACTCTTCATCCCGTAGCGGAAGCATTGGATCGTCTTTGATTTTATTTAGAATTAAACAATAAAAACTAAGGTTAAGCAACACATACCTTGAAAATAATATCATGGAGAATATTCTGGCGGATCTTTATCTCTTCCACAAAGTCTTCATGGCTATGACTCGAACACAGAACCAAGGCTTGTGGGAGCCTCTTGAAAGAAAATATACAAGGGATTGGAGAGAAAATGGTCTAGAAAGAATTATCTAATTCTCTCTATTGAGGAGATGTGTGTTGTGAAGAATGCACAATGGCTCACCCCTAAGGTCCTATTTATAGTGGTCTAGGGACAATAATTAAATAATATATTTTAATATCTAATATATTAAAATATATTTATCTAACCAATTTGAATCTTATTCAAATCGTTTAAAATTCTCCTACGACATCTATTTCCTAATTTGAATCAAATTAAAATTTAATAAATATCTTTTATTTAATATATCTAAATACATTAATTATTTTAATATTTAATGTACAAATATAATAAATATATTTTTCTCTATTATATTTAATATATCTAATATATTAAATATTAATTTGAACACTTCAAATTAAATATTGATTTGAACATTTCAAATTTTAATATTTAATGTATCAAATACAATAAATATATTTTCCTCTTTTATATATAATATATCTAATATATTAAATATTAATTTGAACACTTCAAATTAAATATTAATTTAAACATTTCAAATTTTTCTTTCAACTAAATTGATCTTTTTAGTGTTACTATGAGCTAGCAAAGGGACCTTATGGACCTACAGATTATAAGCTCCAATGATATAAAATAAATTAATTAAACTCTTTAATTAATTAATTTTCATTCATTAACTCTAGGTCACTTCACTATAGACCTAGAGTTGTACTCTTATGCACTGTAGGACAAGTTGTGTCCATAGATATAATCATTACATGCAAGTCTCACAAGTTGTTCGTAATTACAGCTGGGTCAAAAGTTCGTTTTACTCCTATACTTACATCTTGCACCTTAAGTACCACTGATTCTCTAATAAACAATCTGTTTATAATCTAATTATAAACTAAGTCCCTCTCGGGCCAGTGAGAGGGTGGGGCCCCATTGTTCAAGTCCCGAAATCAGCACTTAAGGGAACAATTTATCTATTTACCCTATATGGGAATGAGTGAGTTCCATCTTGTGAGATTATGTTCCCAGCTCCCTATTTGGTCAAGTCCCCAAAATGGTAGGCATATTGAATTGGCTACAAGAGCCACTCTCACCCATGCAAATCAAAGGACAAGTCCTCACAAGCAGGAGTTCATAACTCACTCAGGATTAAGATCGAGTCACATATGATCATCATGATGAAATATTAATCTTCTCAATTAACGGATTTATAAGGAGAGATTAAATATTTCGTGGTCCAGTCTTATACAAACTCATTGTATAAGATACTCCCACTCACATGTCTCCACATGAATGATTTGGATCAAATCATTTGTAACTATTACAAAGTGGGCCGTATCAATAGTGTTACCAGGATAAGGCACCCAACCTTATCCATATATTATGACCCTTTAGGTTATTTCTTGAACATGATCCTCTCGTATGTCAACCATATAATGTTCAATATTACACTAATAACCTTGAATTTTTTATATAATGGATAATATTATATTGCAAATAAAATAATCAAAATTATTATTAATTATTAAATAAATCATTAATTACGAGGCTTTAGGGCATAAATCTCAACAAGGGGCGGTGACTAAATTATTTAACAAGGGCACAAAGGAATCCGACTTGCATTAAGTGTGAATGCGATAACGGGAGGGAAGAATTCGTAGGTTCCCTTGCCTAGGTTCATAAATAACTTCATCATTTATCCATGCATGTGTGTAGAAACGGAGCAAACACTAGGTTGTCTTGACTGGTACTTGCGTTCTAAACAATTCGATGCAGTTCACACTACTTTCCTATTATTTCATTGTCTTGAAAGTTTATTATATTAAAGCGCACCTTTAAGTTTGTGTTATCATTTTATGTTCACACACCTCATCCCAACATATCATTCCCATGTCTGGTTACCCAACCCCTTTGCTGTGAACGCGCTACTAAATATGTTTGTGCATTTAAATTGTGACTTGCCTTCCTTGTGGATCTTGACCCTGGAATGCTCCAAGTACTGCTTGCGAGTGCGTTTGGTGTATGCTTGCGCCAGCACGCTGAGTGACAAAATTTAGAAAGGGCTGTTACTATCGCATACTTCCATATTTCTTTGCATGATCCATCATTATATATTCTCCTTTCTAGCATTCATTTCACTAGTGATTCAAAAATTCACCAAACTTTTTGGCGCCATTGCCGGGGAAGGCAACTGTACCATTAATTTATTTTGCATAATATTTATCTTAGTAATGTATTCAGAGCATGTGAGTTGCTCTATCTTTGGGAAAACCTGATTTTAGTTAGTTAGCTCTTTCAGGTACATTAGTGTATACATGGTTTATTTACATAATTAAGAACAATTTTATTACTTTTCACTGTTAAAGACTTCTATTTTAGATTTCCTTAAGTTGCTAAGACTTTTTTTAGTTTTAAGGGTGAGTTTTTATTTTTTAAAAATTATTCTATATGAGTAATTATCTCAATTTAAGTTAATTAAATATATATAAAAATTGAAATCGTTAAATGCACATCACAAATGTCAAAAAACGTACATGGCCAACTCCAAAAATTATGAGCCCTAATAAGCAATAACCTAGCATGCAACAAGGTTTACTAAACTATTGGCTAAATCTATGTGTTTAGTCCTTAATGTTTGTATTTTTTTCAATTTAGTCTCTTATATATTAACATTTTTCAATGTGGTCCCTCAACGTTGGTGAATGTTAAAGTTGGTTGATGATAAATTTATATGGAATAATACTCAATGAATTCATGAAAAATTAGAGAAGAAAAATGACATCCAAGAGCAAAAAATTTAAAACTTCGATCAATTTCTTAGAAATTTGGAAGAGAAAGTAGAAAATTTCCTCTAATGACATTTTCCTTTAAGTTCTTGTCAATTCATATAACATGTAAGTTTATCATCTACCAATTTTAACATTCACCAACGATGAATGAGTAAATTGAAAATTATTAAAACATAATAGATTAAATTATACTTCTTAAATAATTGGGACTAAATTGAAAAGACACTCAAACAGTAAGGTCTAAAATATGTATTTAGTCCATAACTATTTTGAATCCTAACTTTTTCAAATGTCTATTTTTATTTTTTGAACTTTAAAAATAAACAATTTTTAGTCTTTGTTATTATTTTGTTACCTAATATTATCTCAATCCATAGTTTCTTAGCTAACCTATGTGGCTCCAATACATGTCTATGTCAGAAGTTAATATATATGTTCAAAGTTTCATAATTCACCTATTGTTTTTTTGGGAAAAATCAATTTTGACCCTAAACCTGGCAGGATGTATCAATTTTAACCCTAAACTTTCAATTTCATCAATTTAAACCTCAAAGTTGGCAGATTGTATCAATTTTAACCCTAAATTTTCAATTTCATCAAACCTCAAACTTGAATATGTGTATCCATTTACACCATCGGTTAAGTTTCCATTTCAATCACCATTAGAAAGGTATCCCACACATGCCCAAAGCCACGTATTGCTCTATGATATGTAATTGTTTGTTATTTTTAAAAAAGAAATTACAAAAAATAATTAAATCATTCCAGATTGGGTCGCCACCATCATGAAAATCACAAACTCAACTTTTGAAAGTAGGTCCCATACGAAAACAAATGGACTTTTGTGTTCTCCCTCGCCTTTGGTGTCTACACCAGCAACGACCAGTGTGAAGAAGATTCAGGTGGTGACGTCATTGAAGGTAACAACGACCATGGCAGTTTCGTCGACTTCAGTGGTGGGGAGTTTGAGCTCAACTATAATGTGGGAGAGAACAGGAGAATGTGGTGGTGGACAGAGTGACGCCCATGACCATAATGAATTGGTTGTCGACAGTCTTACGGAGGATCGACCATTGATGTTCGAGAGGAAGGGGACAAAGATTCCGACGAGGAAAAATTTAAAAGTCCTACATCCGTTGCGGCAAATGAAGGACAAATCAAGCTCGAGGCTAACGAGAAATTAAAAAAATCAATATTGGCGACCGATTTAATAATGGTAGTACTCCATTGAGGAAAAATATGGTACAAATAAGCTTTGATTCTACTTGATTCATTAGCTTTTAGTAGAAACAGCAGAATCAGAGAAGATAAGAAGTGAAAAAAAAAAAGCCATGCTTTGAAATTGAAAAATATTATGGCGAGTCTACTCCAATTTTCTTCCATAATTTTATTTTTTTTAAAAAAATAACAAATATGTATATGTTATAAAGCAACGCGTAGCTTTGGACATGTACGAGAAACTTTTCTAATGGGAATTTAAATGGAAACTTAACTGAGGGTGTAAATTGATACACTTATTCAAGTTTGAGGTTTAAATTAATGAAATTGAAAGTTTAGAGTTAAAATTAATACAATCTGCTAAGTTTGAGGTTTAAATTGATGAAATTAAAAGTTCGGAGTTAAAATTGATACAACTCCCCAAGTTTACGGTCAAAAATGAATTTTTTTTTTCCTTTTTTTTTTAACAAAATCAACTTTTAATTTTGAACGTGCAGAGTGCATCAACTTTTATCATAAACTTTCAATTTCATCAAATTGAATTTTAAACTTTAATAAGTATTGCAATCTTTACCATAAATTTGACCAAGCATTGAATTTTTTACATTTTGATTGACTTTCGTTTTGAGAATCATTAAAAACAATATTCTCATGTGTATTGAATAAATTATAAAACATATATTTATACAAAATGGATGGAATTTTAGCAACCAAAAAAAAAATAGTAAAGTTTAATTTTTTGTTGAAATTTATGAACTTTTAGAGATACACCATGTGTATCGATAAGAGTTAATTTTGTGCAAGTATTGATTTTCTTGAAATTAATGTGTTTAAAAAAAAATTTCCTTGTTTTTTTTTTTTTGTTAAAATTAATGTGTGAAATTAGTAGAAATTGAGAAAAGATATAAATTGCAATGCTCGTCTAAGTCTAAGGTTTAAGTTGATAAAATTGAAAGTCTATGATGAAAATTGATACACCACACCAAGTGTAGAGGTAAAAAGGATTTTTTTTTAAGTTCAACCGAAAAATTAAAAAAGGAGATGAAAATTTAGGGAC
The DNA here is from genome assembly GCA_033996785.1 of Trichosanthes truncata. Classification (NCBI taxonomy): domain Eukaryota; kingdom Viridiplantae; phylum Streptophyta; class Magnoliopsida; order Cucurbitales; family Cucurbitaceae; genus Trichosanthes; species Trichosanthes truncata. The sequence continues at coordinate 23,872,572 of JAWPNB010000004.1, read as the reverse complement.
TAAAATGAAATAAACCTAAAAGCTTAGAGACGAAAGTAAACATTTTGAAAATTTAGAAATCAAAATAGAATAAATTTGGAAGTTTAGGAACCAAAATGGACTCAAAGGCCAAAACTTCAATTGAAAATAGATTTTAATTTGAAAACCTATTTTCAATCTCTAAGGCCTCATTTGATGACCATTTGATTTTTAGTGTTTGGTTTTCAAAAATTAAGCCTATGAACACTACTTCCTTTCTTCATTTTTTTATCTACTTTTTATAAATGTTTTCAAAATTCAAGCGAAGTTTGAAAACTAAAAAAATATATATATGCCTCATTTGATAACCATTTGGTTTTTTATTTTTGGTTTTTGAAAATTAAGATTATAAACACTACTTCCCACCTATAACTTTCTTTGTTTTGTTATCTACTTTTTCCTAATGTTTTCAAAAACCAAGCCAAGTTTTAAAAAATTAAAAAAGAAATAGGTTTTGAGAACTTGTTTTTTTTTTTAAGGGCCTATTTGGATTGTTTGTAAAAAAAGTGTTTTCAAAAATGCATTTTCTTTTAAACATTTAAAAAAAAAAAACCATCTAAAATAAAAATATTCCTATGTTTGGTTACATTTTCTCATAAATGTTTTTATACACAACTTTGTTTAGTTTGCTCTACACTCAAAATACTTATACTAATGTCAAATTACCATAAACGATGACTATTAAACATTATGAATTAATCAATTCAAATTTGTATTTAAAACACTCATATGTATGACCGAATGACTACCACCGGCAACCACTGGAGGAGGTCGCTGGGTCACTAGGTGGTCGTCGAAGTTATAACTAGAGTGGTCACCGACGTTTTCAGTGGGGGGTCACTGGAGTGGTTGCCAAGGTAGTCAAGTCACCGAGGTTGTTGGGTCCCCTGGGTGGTTGGGTCTTGGAGTGGTCGTTGACAGTGGCTTTTCAGGTGGTTAGGTCCCCAAAGTGATCGTCGAAGTGGTCATTGGAGTGATTGAGTTGTTGTGGTGGTCCGGTCGTTGGGGTGGTTCATCGAAGTAGTGACCAGATGGTCGTTGGTAGTGGTTGCTGGGTGATCGAGCTACAGGGGTGGTCGGCGATGGTGGTTGCCTGATGATCTAGTCTCCATAGTGGTCTTTGGATGGTCGTCAATGGTGGTTGTTGGGTGGTCGGGTTGTCGTGTTGTCGAGTTTTCGAGATGTTGGAGTGGTTGGCAATGGTGGTTGCCAGGTGGTCGAGTCACCAGAGTGTTCTTCGAGTGGTTGCGAGGTAGTCGGGTCGCCAGGGTGGTTAGGTGATAAAGAGTTTGTCGAAGGCTTTATCAAATATAATTATTAACCAGACCTCTACAATTTGCAATAACAGTGCCCAGGGTCAATCTTAGGGAATGAATTTCTTAGATTAATTAAGTACCATAGTTATTAGTGCTCAATTTTATCTAAAGAACCAACAATAGAGGAAAATCAAATTGAAACCTAAGATAACTATTTACAAGGTTGGAAAAACTTAAAGGGAACCTTCTTGAAGCAATGATTTAATTCCTAAAAACCAATTTGATTATATAGTGATAATTTATATAAACAACAAGTATAAGCCAAGAAATTACCAAAATTATTAGTTGACTTTTCCAAGCCCAACTAAACCTCATGCTTAGTGATAAATCAACATTCCAGTCTATTTTTTTATAACTAAACATGACATTAAATAAAATTCTTTTTTTGGCTTCTATTAGCAAAAACTTCATTCCCATGCAAGAATTCACTAACAGTTATACATTCGAATCTAAGTTCGATTCCTACTTTTTAAAGCTAAAACTCAAATTTATCAAAACTAAACGTTGACCAAACGATTAAACAATACTCTCTAGAATGCATAAGTAAATTTCTATAATATAAATATCTCTAAAAATAAACTAACAGACGAAAACAAACCAAGTTCAAGACAAGAGTCAGTCTCTCAAAATTCACCAATTACAACTTAAAACTCAAGTAAACATCTAAAAACAAAAACTACAAAATAAATAAGGAAGAAGGAAAAAACTCTCTGACGTGTTCCACACTCGTTCCTATTGTGATAGGTCGTGATCTCAAGCCTTGAATGCCTTTCTTGGCTCTCAAAAGTGCTCCCTTAATCCCAACTATGAGGTAGAAATCGAATTCAGACTGGTTCCTCTCCAAATGGCCTCCTTGAATCTACAGCCAAAGTTTTCTTTTTATAAACATCAGGACATCATCGAGACACTGTGACATAATTCGCAAAGTAAAGAAGGAAGGTTAGGGTAGCGTTGAGACTCTACACGCAGTGTCTCAATACTACGGACGAAAAATGGCTTGTGCGTGTGTTTTGGGCGTTGAGATGCTCAAAAGTGGTGTCTCAATGCCACTTTTGCTATTATCTAGCTTGTGTGCCTACATTAGTAGCATTGAGACGCTATAGACAATGTCTCAACGTGTCCTCTCGAGTTTCAATGTTCCAGCTTGTGTTCTTCTTAACTCCATTGCTCCAAAACAAGCCTTTGAGCTCCAAATACTACAATATCTTCCTCACATGCTCAATGTCACCATATTTGCTCGAATCTTACCAAATGAATAAATTAAGTAAATGAAAGTACACTTTAGAGCCATAAACTAGCAAGAATATAAGCTTAGAAATACACATTTTTGTGTGCTATCATTAGGTCGCTTGGGTGGTCGGGTAGTGGGGGTGGTCGTCAGAGTGACCTCTGAAATTGTCGTCAGGGTGGTTGTAGGAGGTGGTTGGATCGCCAAGGTGGTGATGGGTGGTCATCGGTGGTGGTTGTTGGGGTAGATGGATCACTGAGTGGTCGTTGGTGGTGGTTATTGACTGGTCGTCAACGATGGTTGTGGTCAGGTTTCTGGAGTGGTCGGCGACATTGGTTGTTGGGTGGTTGGGTCATTGGAGTGATCGTCGAAGTGGTAATTAGGATGGTCGGGTTGTTGGGTGGTCGATTGCCAGAGTAATCACTGAGTGGTTGAGTTGTTGGGTGGTGGGGTCGTCAGGTGGTCAACGATGGTGGTTGTTAGGTGATTGGGTCACCGGGATGGTCGTCATAGTGGTCTCTAGAGTTGTTGCCACAATGGTCACCGAAGGTGATCGGTGGTGAGTTGGAGTAGTGTGAGGATATTTTGGTCATTTTTATAAATCATGAAAATTTTGTAGGGATCACAAGTTAAACACTTAAGATTTTTTTCTAAAATTTGGTTTCAAGTGTTTCTCTCAAAATGACTTATTTCTCAAGCTCATTTTTTAAAAAGTCATTTTGAGAGTTTTCATACACTACAAATTTTACAAAAATGACATTTTTTCAAAATTAAACACTTGAAAAGTTAAATCAAACGCACCCTAAAATTGGGCTAAGAATCCAAATATTTTCTTAAGAAAGATGAAACCATTGTAAAGAAAATGTCAGAAAACAAGCACAATTTTCAAAAATTCAAAACCAAATAGTTATCAAATGAGACCTAAACTTTTACAATCGTTCAATTTTAGTATTTGAAATTTCAAATAGATTTTTTAATTCATAAACTTTGTGTTATTACCATTAAAGTTTTAATAAATTTGACATTGATATAGTTTTTCTTTATAATTTATGTTTATTTGAACAAATATTTCATGTAATAAATTAGTTGGGGCTATATATATTTTCTTTTTCATAAAATCTAAATACATTTAGCTAGTTAAATGTTTTTCAAAAAATGATCAGTAATAATTTCTAGGCTAAACATATAAAATGGTTCATAATCTTTTAAGTTATTCTCAATTTGGTCTTTTTAACTTTTTACAATTTTCAATTTTAGCATTCTTATATTAAACATTCTCAATTAAATTCTTTGGTTAAAAATATGTTAAACTTTCTAATGAAAAGCTAATGCACCATTCAATTATTATTTTGTTAATATATTTGGTCATGTGACCATGTTATTTGGGCATACCATTTGGAAGAAATAGATTTTGTGATGAGTAGCCAAATTTTGTTAAGGGACAACAAGATATATAGCTAAATATTAATAGGCCAACTTGAAAAATAACTTAACATTTTAGATTTTGTAGAAATGTTTAAACCTACCTTTTTCATTTTTAATAATACGTTTTTAAATTAGATTCGGATGTAAATTGCATAAATTACACAAAGCGATAGACACAATGATCAAAACAATGAATTGTGTAAGTATAAATTACAATTTCATTCTATAATTCTTTTTGGATAATGGTATTGCAAATTCAACAACTAAATTATGCATAGAGACTTATGAAAACAGTTTTTAAGATCAATAATGGTAATTATAGATGAACACACTGATAAAGATGATGCTCTAGATAACTTTTATTGTGTGTATATAATTGTAATTAGACCTATGATTACATGCTTGTAGGTTTAAATATGAGTATATATATTAGAATATATACTTCCATTGAACGTAAAAATGTTAATCTATGACATTAATTCAAATTAATTGCTACTATAATGGTATTGCATATTCAATGACTAAAATGTGTGCAAAAACTTATGAAAACAGATTATGGAATTAATAATGGTAATTATAGATGAACACATTGATAAAAACAATGCCCTTGATAGCTTATATTGTGTGTATATAATCGTAATTAGACCTATGATTATATGATGGTAGTTTTAAATATGAGTATCTTGGTAGTTTAGGGTTACTCATTTTCGTGCGTATATAATGGTATTGCATATTCAATGACTAAAATGTGTGCAAAAACTTATGAAAACAGATTATGGAATTAATAATGGTAATTATAGATGAACACATTGATAAAAACAATGCCCTTGATAGCTTATATTGTGTGTATATAATCGTAATTAGACCTATGATTATATGATGGTAGTTTTAAATATGAGTATCTTGGAATATATACATTCTCCTATTGAGCACGAAAATGAGTAACCCTAAACTTGTCAATGTAAAATGAACAACATTGAAAGATTAAAAAAAAAATCTAATTAAACCACCTATTGCATTCACCGATAAAAAAAAAAAAAAAGGTTAAATAGAGAGTCTAATTACCTGCCACCATTTAATGAATCAATCAAAAGCCCTCCATCTTTCCAAGCAATTGACCCACACCATTTGAAACTCTCCATCTTCCCAAACAATCCATATCATTTGAAACTCTTCTATTCTTTGGATTTCTTCAATCTTCAGCTCTAGTTTGTCTCCCCTCAGCCTCTAACGATAGAAACGGGTAGAGCAGAGGTTATCGATTGATAGCACTAATTTTGTGCTATAATTTAGCCTTAATTTCTAGCTAGTCTTGGTGTAAATGTGAGCTTTTATGTGGATATTTTGTGTATTTCAAGAAACTAAGCAATTGGAAGCAGATTTGAAGATTTAGGAGGATTCACATTGAATATGGAGCATAAATGGTGATGTTTTTTAGGCTAAGTATGAGAAGATGTGTTACACTAGCTATTGGAGCAGAGAAGACAGTGTCGAGATGCCAAAATGGCGTCAAGACGTTATCTCTATTAATGCAAATTCGAGAGCTAGCGTTGACTCTACCCTATGGCGTCTCGACGCTAGAAAGGCTCACTTGCAACATTCTCTGAATTGAGCATTGCAACTTGCCCTTAGTGTCTCGACACTGAGACCGTGCACATTATTGAAGCAGTACGTCTTGCACAGCATCAAGATGCTATGCCTAGCATCTCGACGTTGTGTCGACAGTAGCTATAAAGTCATCGTTTCGTGACTGAATTGGAAGAGACCATCTTAGGGTTTTATCCATATTTTTTACCCTCTTCGGACCTGTGGAGAGAGTGTTCAAGAGCGGATCTTGAGGCTTGGGAGCACTAATTTCCAGACGATAGTTGGAAATTTGGCCACAACGGGTTTCTTATCTACTTTCTTTCTCTTGTTGTAGCTCCTATGGTTGTAACGATGGGTTTTGTGCATTGTTCTGTATTGATTATGGGTGAATTTAGTTGTTTAGGGGTTAGAGTACAATTAGGTGTTTAATTATGGTGTAATTCGGAACTTTTGTCAATTAATACTCTTGTTTGAATTCATTTAGTTGGATTGTGTTTAATGCTTCTTATTAACAGGTCATTAATTAGACAACCTCAGTCTTAATTTGAGCTTCAAAGAGAGAAATTAAAATAGAATTTATCTAATTAATACCTTGATTGGTCGAAGTGACATAGGATTAACAAATGACAGGTGAGGCTTAATATGAGAGAGCTTAAGGTTAATTAATTAATCAATTAATGCTAAGGACATTTAAGTGAGTGATTAATTAAGTGTGTTTGAGTGAGACCGACAGAAATTTTTTATTGGTTTAACTTTAAGCTTATGAAATTAACAAGAGTCAATTAATTGGTATGTTCGATTTTACATAGTTACAACCTAATTTGTGCTCGATCCCCTAAACACCCTTAAATTGTTGTCTCCAACATCTTAAGCATCCTTTTATCTTATTTTTTGTTCTAAATAATTTCAATCACAATTATTTTTAATAATTAATAATTCAAAAGAGCTTCAATTTTAGCATCCTCTTGGAATACGATACTCGATACTCTTGTGTCATTTTATTATTACTTCAATCGCATACGCTTGTGTGTGCAATTAGCGAAACAAGTTTTTGGCTCGTTATTGGGGAAGCGGCGGATTCTTTTGATTTGGTTAGTATTATGAAGAAAGTAGGAGGAGTTATTTTAGGAGTTTTGTTTCCTTTTGTATATACTTTGTTGTTGTTTTTCTGTGGTTTTCATAGCTTGTTGTTTATTTTTAGTTTTGTTTGGTTTTTTTGAAGAAGTTGTGTGGTTTATGCATGGTGATAAGGAGGTTAATCTTCTTCCTTTAGATTTAGAAATTGACAAGACCTGTAGGAGGTTGAAGAATGAGAAGAATTCACCAAGCACTATGGCAGAACAACGTAATGAGGAAGAGAGCAAGCCAATCCGCGACTATTTCCAGCCCATATTCCTGATAGATCATTCCAAGATCGTGCACGTGCCCATTCAAGCAAACAATTTTGAGCTGAAGATGGGGTTGAGACAATGGCGCAGGACAACTCATTTAAAGGGCATCCTTTAGAAGACCCACACTAGCATTTCAGATCTTTTCTTAAGATTTGTGGAATGGTAAAATTGAATGGGTTTCTATCGATGCAATTAGATTGAGGCTTTTCCTTTTTCGTTGCAGGACAAAGCTAAGGATTGGCTCAAATCCCTAAAGCCAAGTAGCATATCTTTATCGGATGAGTTGGCCCAGACCTTCCTGTTGAAGTTGTTCTCCCAAGAAAGACGACGAAGCTGAGGATAGAGATTAGTACATTTCGCTAGCTCAATGGGGAGCAATTTTATGAAAGTTGAGAGAGATACAAGGAGATGTTGAGGAAATGCCCTCAGCACGGTTATCCAAATTGGTTACAGGTACAATTATTTTATAATGCACCTCTTGGTTTCACAACCAATCGATCAGCAAGCTGAAGGGTAATATTCGTAGGCTGAATTTCTTACAGTACAAGTTTCCAAAACATAGATAAAGGCATGAGGTTAATATTGGCTCCTGAATCACATAATGCCTTATCTATAGTCAGATTACCAATTTCATAATGAATAGTAATACTCCCTGGATCTTTATGTTTCGGTGGCATCTTCTATTTCAGGATTGTAGTGCTATTCTCAGACAAACTAAGCACTGCATTTACCTTAAATTTCTTCTTCTTTGAAAGCATCTCCTTCATGAATCATCCATAATTAGGCATCTTAGCAAGAGCACTTGCAAGAAGGATGTTAATATGCAATTTTTTTAAAACATATCAAGAAAATAAGCAAATCGAGCATCTAACTTAACAAATCTCCAACATCATCACGGGCAGACTAATGTGTGCACCCCTATCCACTGGATGGCTCTTGATCAATCATTTCTTTCATCTTTTTCTCTTTCTTTTCCTCACCTTCATTTTTCTTCTTATTCCTTGAACCACAACACCCATTAGTAGAACTAAAATGAAAAGACGGGTCAGAAAGCTTACTTTGTGTGGTTTTTCTACCACAGCCCCTGGACTCTCAATCTCTCCATCAACCACGCCCTTCTTCGACACCCCTTATAACTGGGTCCCACTCCTCAACGTGATGGCTTTGCATCGCTTATGTGGGTTCACTTCAATGTCATTGGGGAACTTGCCTTTCTAAAGGGCATTGGCTGCGCTAGCGATTTTCCCAATTTGGACTACCATGTTCTTTAGCGCAGTGTCATAGCCACTCACTATTGTGGCAAGGGTCGTAATGGTGGTCTACAAGTGATGATTTACTCCTCGTTGCTCTTTTATGAAGGTTCTCATCAACTCCTCAGGTTTGATCTCTTATCTTAGCTCGATGTTCCTGCAAACCCAAATGGCTGCAAAATATTTTTTTGATTAGCATAAAAGAAATTCTCGTGATTACACAAACCTAGATGGTAGAAGTGTTGTGATTTATTCCCTAAGGCCTCGTAATTAATGATTTATTTAATTACAATAATTTTGATTATTTTATTTGGAATATAATATTATCCATTATATGAAAAATCCAAGGTTATTATTGCAATCTCAAACAGTATGTAGTTGACATACGAGAGGATCATGTTCAAGAAATAACCTAAAGGGTTATAGTATATAGATAAGGTTGGTGTCTTATCCTAGTAACACTATTGATACGACCCACTTTGTAATAGTTACAAATGATTTGATCCAAATCATTCATGTGGAGATATGTGAGTGCAGGTATCTTATATAATGAGTTTATATAAGACTGGACCACAAAATATTTAATATTTCTTTATACATCCGTTAATTGAGAAGATTAATATTTCATCAGGATGTTCATATGCGACTCGATTTTAATTCTGAGTGAGTTATGAACTTCTGCCTGTGAGGTCTTGTCCTTGATTTGCATGGATGAGAGTGGCTTTTGTAGCTTATTCAATAAGTCTATCATTTTGGGGACCTGACAAAATAGGGAGCTGGGAACATAATCTCACAAGATGGAATTCACTCCTTCCTATATAGGAAAAATAGATGAGTAGTTCCCTTAAGTGTTGATTTCAGAACTTGAAAAATGGAGCCCACCCTCTCATTGGTCCGAGAGGGACTTAGTTTATGGCTAGATTATAAACAAATTGTTCATTAGAGAATCAATGGTTCTTAAGGTATAAGATGTACTCATAGAAGTAAAATGGACTTTTGACCCAACTGTAATTACAAACAACTTGTGAATGATCAACTTGCATATAATGATTAGATCAATGGCCGCGACTTGTCCTCTAGTGCATGAGAGTGCAACTTTAGGTCTATAGTGGAGTGACCTATAGTTTGGAAATTAATTAATTAAAGAGTTTAATTAATTAATTTTGTATCATTGGAGCTTATAATTTGAAGGTCCATACGAACAGTAAGGAATCAATTTATTTAAAAGAAATTTTGAAATGTTCAAATATTTAATATATTTGATATATTAAATGAGGGAAACCATGTTTATTGTATATGATACATTAAATATCGAAGAAATTATTAATGTACTAAGATGTATTCAAGAAAAGATATTTATAAAATTTGAATAAGATTCAAATAAGGAAACAAATGTCGTAGGAGAATTTAAAAAGGTTGGAATAAGATTCAAATTGGTTAGATAAATATATTTTAATATATTAGATATCAAAATATATTATTTAATCAGCAAAGATTTTCTCTAGGCCACTATAAATAGGACCCTAAGGATGAGTCATTGAGTGTATTCTACACAAGAGAAAAGAAATCTAGAAATTCTCCTCTCAATCCCTCTCTCTATTTTCAGGAAGGTTGTTTCTAGCCACGAGCAGAGCAGAGGCGAGTATGCATCAAGGTTAATTAACTCTACACGTGGACGATGAGAAGGTAACTATCTACATCTTTGACCCTTGTTATGTTTTTGGTCCTAAAAATAAACGTTTTAGGGTTGATTCAGTGGAAATGAAACCTTCAGGGCATGTGTTGGGATTTATGCCCTAAAGCCTCGTAATTAATAATTTATTTAATAATGAATAATAATTTTGATTATTTTATTTCCAATATAATATTATCCATTATATGAACAATCCAAGGTTATTAGTGTAATCTTGAACAGTATGTGGTTGACATACGAGAGGATCATGTTCAAGAAATGACCTAAAGGATCATAGTATATTGACAAGGTTGGGTGCCTTATCCTGGTAACACTATTGATACGGCCCACTTTATAATAGTTACAATTGATTTGATCCAAATCATTTATGTGAAGACATGTGCGTGGGGGTATCTTATACAATGAGTTTCTATAAAACTGAACCACGAAATATTTAATCTCTCTTTATAAATCTGTTAATTGAGAAGATTAAATTTCATCAGGATGATCATATGCGACTCGATCTTAATCCTAAGTGAGTTATGAACTTTTGCCTGTGAGGCCTTGTCCTTTGATTTGCATGGGTGAGAGTGACTTTTGTAGCCGATTCAATATGCCTACCATTTTGGGAACTTGACCAAATAGGGAGCTGGGAACATAATCTCACAAGATGGAATTCACTCCTTCCCATATAGGGTAAGGAGATGAGTAGTTCCCTTAAGTGCTGATTTCGGGACTTGAACAATGGGGCCCCACCCTCTCATTGGCCCGATAGAGACTTAGTTTATAATTAGATTATAAACATATTGTTCATTAGAGAATTAGTGGTACTTAAGGTGCAAGATGTAATTATAGGGGTAAAATGAACTTTTGACCCAGCTGTAATTACGAACAACTCGTGAAGGATCGACTTGCATGTAATGATTATATCTGTGGACACAACTTTTCCTACAGTGCATAAGAGTGCAAATCTAGATCTATAGTGGAGTGACCTATAGTTAATAAATGAAAATTAATTAATTAAAGAGTTTAATTAATTAATTTTGTATCATTGGAGCTTATAATCTGTAGGTCCATAAGGTCCCCTTGCTAGCTCATAGTAACACTAAAAGATCAATTTAGTTGAAAGAAACATTTGAAATGTTCAAATTAATATTTAATTTGAAGTGTTCAAATTAATATTTAATATATTAGATATATTAAATATAAAAGAGGAAAATATATTTATTGTATTTGATACATTAAATATTAAAATTTGAAATGTTCAAATTAATATTTAATTTGAAGTGTTCAAATTAATATTTAATGTATTAGATATATTAAATAAAAGAGGAGAATATATTTATTATATTTGATACATTAAATATTAAAATAATTAATGTATATTAGATACATTAAATAAAAGATATTTATTAAATTTGAATTGGATTCAAATTAGGAAATAAATATCGTAGGAGAATTTTAAACGGTTTGAATAAGATTCAAATTGGTTAGATAAATATATTTTAATATATTATATATTAAAATATATTATTTAATTATTTTCCTTAGACCACTATGAATAGGACTCTAGGGGTGAGTCATTGTGCATTCTTCACAACACACACCTCCTCAATAGAGAGAATTAGATATTTCTCTCTAGACCTCTTCCTCTCCAATCCCTTGTGGATTTTCTTTCAAGAGGCTTCCACAAGCCTTAGCCCTGTGTTTGAGTCATAGCTAGGAAGACTTTGTGGAAGAGATAAAGATTCGCTAGAAGAATCTCCATATTTGGAAGGTATTTATTGCTTAACCCTTGTATTTTAGTTTAATTCTAAATAAATCAAAGACGATTCCTATGCTTCCGTTGTGGGTTTAATTTGATTATTCCCTTCAATTGGTATCAGAGAAATCTTTGAGTTTTATTTAGAATTAAAGTTTTGTGATGGTGAGTATTTTAATTTATCATATATGTGATAAATTGTGGTTTGGAAATTGATTGTTTAGGCTATTTGGCATTAGATTTATTGCTTTGATTAGATCATTGTAAAACCCATGAGGGTTAGAATTTCATGTATTTTACTTGAATGATTACCATTGCTGCAATTTTCGATCACCTGCGCTGAAGAAGCCGACGACGAAGAGATGCACAAAAAAAAACGAAAAAATTGAAGTGAAACATATTCGGTTGAAGCTTTATATTATTATTAAACATTCCAATATTGGAAAACAGTGTTTGGTTTAGTGGTGAAAGAGGCTTCTTGTTATACTCAAGGTCTTGGGTTCAACACTTGGATAATCCTGTAAGACAAGATTTAGGTTTTTAAACTCTAAATTTGGATGGCCGAACAAGGAAGATATTGAAGACCAAGATATGTCTTGGATTTAAATTATTGTAATTTAAATTATTTTCAATTTCTTAGGATATGCCGGTCAATTTTGCTATTTTTAATTTAATTATGCATGAGATGTATGTTTTATTTGATTGTTGCATATAGTATGCCATTTAAATTTAAAATTCCACCATAGGTTAAGCATGATCATGCATCTTATCTTATTTTTTAATATAATTGTTATATTTGAAAATTTTGAATAAGTTGTTTCCTAATAGAATCAAGATTAATTTTTTTAATATAATTGTTATATTGGAAAATTTGATTAGGATGATTCCTAATAGAATTGAGATATTTTCTTAATATGCTTATATTTTCCATATCTTTGAATATAATTGTTATATTTGAAAATTAAATTAGGATATTTTCTTTCATAAATGAAGTCCATGTTTTCCTAATAGGATTAAGATATATCCTAATGAGATTAGGATTTTCTTAAAATAAAGATATTTCGAATTCATGCTTTAAATAGTTTAAAATTTGAATTTAATATAGCTTTATTTGTTAGAATTTAGGATAATATTTTAATTTAGTTTTAAATTGTTTAAAATGGTAGAATTTCAAGATTATCCATAGTTTAAGTTTTGAATTTAATTTATCTTCTATTTTTCTAATAGAATTAGAATAAAATATCTAGGATTATCTTTTAATTTAAAGGGTTTAAAATGATGGATTTTTAAGACTATCCAAGTGAATTATTTTTTAATAAGATTAAAAACATTTATGTTAATTAATCTAATAATTAATAGTTAATTAAAGATTAATGAATTTGAAAATAAAAATTGACTATAAGGGAACTCTGTCTATGGAAGGTTTTGTCTAGACTGAGGTATTTAAGCTGACCGAAAGGGAACACCTCTACCTGGGAACCGACCTGGGAGTTGAATTAGTCAAATTTTATTTATTTTCACTAAGCATGCTCATAATGTTATTATTATTTTTTAAATAATTTAAAAACTTAGTAATTCACATTAAAATCAATCTAACAACATAAAGGTTATGAAAGGTAGATTGAGGAACTTAGATAAATGAGATTAGCCTAATATTTCTAAGTAATAGAAACCCCTATTTCAAAATACTTAGTGGGAGAATGACACATGTCAAAAATCCAACGGTCTCTATTATTGATTCACAACGTGAGATTCATGTGGGGCCTCATGGCGGCTTTTGGATCGTCCTCCCTATGGAAGGTGTTTGCATGAATCAATATCAGGGTGAATCTTTTGAGAAAAATATTATAGTAAGTGGGAGAAGGAAATGTGTCAACATTTCCTACGGTCTCCATCATTAGTTTACATTGTGAGATTCATGCGGGGCCTCGTGGCGACTTTTGTACCGTCCCCCTACGGAAGGTGTTTGCATGAGTCTATATCAGGGTGAACTCCTGAGAAGGATAAGATTGTAGTTTTGTTTCCAATACTTGACCTACTCTACTACGGCACTTGTTGGGATAAAACTACTGGATCTAAAATTATGGGTCACACTTACAAATGGCTCATTAAAGTTGTTAATGATGTCATTGACCAAACTAATGGTAACTAAATATTATAGAAATAAGAGTTATTCTAGTGTAATACTTGGTTAGGATTGTTTCAGTTTAGTGAAGGAATACTTGACCTACCCTACGGCGGCACTTGTTCTAACTCACTAAAGTACCATAGCAAAAATGATTTATAGGGTTCATTTTTCAAATTGTTTGATTTCTATGCTAAAATTGAATGGATAATTGTTTGCACGATGTTAAATTATATATATATTTCTATATTATGTCAGTTTCTCTCATAATTTTTAATTTTATTATTGATAAGTCAAAATTGAGAAATTTTATTACTTGGAAAAATAACGTTAACACTATAGTGGTAGTGTAAAATTTTGAATTTGTCTTTATTGAGAAATGTTCTCAAAACCTGTTTCTAATGTTATTCGAATTGTTCATGAAGCACATGATTGATGAATCAAAAGTAAACGAGATAGCTTGTACGTATTCTCCTAGTTGACATGTTAGATGTCAAATTTAGAAGATAAATAAAATGACAACAACATATGAGATGTTGAAGTCAACATAAGCTAAATTTAGAAAGTTGTCTAAATGATCTCAAACTAAGTATTACAAAAATCCAAGTAAAGAAACTAAATGATTGAAGCTATATAAAAGGAAATAGTTCCTAAATTAGCTAGGACAGTCATAATAAGAGGAATTTTTGAAATACCTCTAGAAAGAAAAATATAAATGAAAGTAAATTTGATTTACTAGATTTTTGGTGGAATATACATAATGTCACCTAGATAGTCGATATAAGATCGACTATCAAGATTTATTCTTCATTACATTTAATATGTAATTCTTGGAAAATACTTAAAATGTAGAATAGTTTCTACAAGTTAGCACCAGGAAGCCTATCTCAGTTAGTGTAGTGTGAGACATTAAGATGTCATTAAGTAAAAATTATTATATAATGCTGAATATGGTGTTTTTAGTAACTATAAGAGAAATTCAATTTCTTGAACTTTATTACAAAAATGTTCATATAGTATGAATTACTTTGAAGTATGAAAGTTAATATTTTCAAAATTGTTTGAAAATACATTCAGCTGAAAATAAGAACAATTTGTATATGTTCAAAATGTTTGCATATACTATACTACAAAATACTGAGATATTCAGGATTATAGAATCCAAAATAGAAAAACATTGTTTTCTCCTAAAAGATGATACTTGACTTTGGCCGTTAAGGTTGATTAACATCAACTTGAATAGAATGAAAAGACTAGTAAGAGGTAATTCTCTAAAAAGTTAGTTAATTACTTTACCTGTATGTAGATCTTGCCTTTCATGCAAGATAATCATTGGGCTTTTATTAGATAGGGCTAGAATGCCAAAGAATACTTTGGGCTTATACATTCTGACCCAAGTGGCCTGGTGAATGTAAAGGTCAAATAAAGTTACGAATATTTCGTCACTCTAGTTGATGATCCTTCAAGGTACAAGTATCTTTACTTAATACAACATAAGTCTAAATTTTTGAAATGTTCAAGAAAATTAAAACTAAAGTTAAAAAAAAATCAATTAGGTAATTAAATCTATCAAGATATTATGATCATACCATAATAGAAAGTACAGGAACCTTATGTACTAAAACTAATTGATAGAAAATGGGTTTTTATCCCAATTATTTTAATACCAAGTGCAATTTTGTGAAATTGTGCTGCAAGAGGAGAAACATGACCTTGTTAGACATAGTCACATAAGTAATGAGTTACACACCATTAGCATACTTCGGTTAGGAAATACAATAGAGATTGCATGGTAAACATGATTCCCTCTAAAAGTGTCTACGAGGCAATTTTAAAGATATAGAAAAGTAGTAAAGTTGGTTTACAACACTTCACCATTTGGGAATGTTAAGCTCGCATGTTGAACACAAGCCTAAAAAGCTTGTATATGTTCAAAGATAAGCCTAAGTGTAGGTCACCCCTAAGGAGTATAAAGTGGTCTTTTATGTAATCCTAAAAACGAATAAGATATTTGTGTGACAAATATCATTTTTATAAGAAATGTCAAATAATAGACTACAAACCTTTAATAAGTTGAGATAATGTTAATAAATTGGTTCTAAGTGAAGCCACTAAATAGTTAACAAAAGTTGTTAACAATTTAATTATATTTGAAAGTCAAATGGATCCTAGTCATGAATTGGATAAGCCTCATTGTAGTGGGAGAGTTATGAGATGACTCAACCTTTACAAGGACTTAATTGAAGCCCAAATTGTCATGTTAGATGACAAAGTTGAAGGCTTATTACTTGCAAAGTGACACTAATGGCAAATGGTTAAACCTAATAGGAGAAAGTAGACTGCAAGTAAATTTTCTCACTTGTTGTCATACTGAAGTCTGTAAGCATTATATAATTCACTGTTGCATATGTGATATAAAAAAAAATAATGTTTAGAATTCTTTTATGAAAAGAAATCTTAGACAATGCATCTACACAAATCAATCAGATATGTTTATTTTCACATATCAAAAGCAAAAGGTTTGCAAAATAGTAAAGATTCATTTATGAAATGAATTTTACCATTAGATCTGTGAATATAAGGTTTGATAAAAGTATCAAAATCTATGACTTTGGATAAATATTAATGAAGCTTGTATAGACAAGAAAATCATTAATTGCTTAGTGGATTAATCATTAATTGCTTAGTGGATTTTTCTCATGTTTTATGTTGGTGATATTTTTACCCATTATGAATGATGTAAGATGTCTAACATAAAACGTTGATTAAGTAACCAATTTCAAATAAGTGATTTGAATGACTCAGTATATTTTACATGTCCAAAATGAAGATTTTGAGGACAAAATGTTAACTTTGTCTCAAACATCTTATATTGACAAAATTGTTGTCAAATATTTGATATTTATGTCTAAGGAAGTGTATCCTAAGACACCTCAAATGTTGAGAGTATATGATATGCATAAATGAGATTAAACATTTAATATACAATTGGTTAGCATATATCAGTTACACGAATGGTATGACCATTGAGTAGAAAATTAAAAACTTTATCAAATTATCTATGGATGATGAGAAATTTTTGTGTATAGAGTTAAAGATTTGAACTTTACAAGATACATTGGTTCTTACAAAGATTTAGGAAATCTATATAAGGATAAATTTTATCCTAAGTGGTGGAGTATGGTAACAAGTTAAATTGTTTTGCTTGTGAAGCAACAAAAAGACTTGTCTGACTCAAATAGTTTCTTGAAGATCTGAAAGGTGTTTCAAATATGATTTAGTCTATCATCTTTATTATGATAATAGCAGTGCAAAAACTAATATTAAGGAAATAACAAAACACCAATGATTTAGTCATGGTAGTGACTAAGATGGCTTTTTAATGGCAGTCCTTTGGATCTATATAAAAAGACTCTCTAGGCTAAAGTCTTGAGGGTCACCTAGAATGTCTAGGATTACGAGACATGTCTCATCTTTGCTAGGACAAGTGGGAGAACATGTTGGGTATAGAGTATGCCCTAGGATACATGTTTCGCCGGCTTTAGTGCAAGTGGAAGATTGTTGGGATTTATGCGCTAAAGCCTCGTAATTAATAATTTATTTAATAATGAATAATAATTTTGATTATTTTATTTGCAATATAATATTATCCATTATATGAAAAATTCAAGGTTATTAGTGTAATCTTGAACAGTATGTGGTTGACATATATTACGAGAGGATCATGTTCAAGAAATAACCTAAAGGGTCATAGTATATGGATAAGGTTGGGTACCTTATCCTGGTAGCATTATTGATACAGCCCACTTTGTAATAGTTACAAATGATTTGATCAAAATCATTCATGTGGAGACATGTGATTAGGGGTATCTTATACAATAAGTCTGTATAAAACTGGACCACGAAATATTTAATCTCTCTTTATAAATCCGTTATTTGAGAATATTAATATTTCATCAGGATGATCATATGCGACTCGATCTTAATCCTGAGTGAGTTATGAACTCCTGCTTGTGAGGGCTTGTCCTTTGATTTGCATGAGTGAGAGTGGATTTTGTAGCCGATTCAATATGCCTACCTGGAGACTTGACCAAATAGGGAGCTGGGAACATAATCTCACAATATGGAATTCACTCTTTCCCATATAGGATAAGTAGATGAGTAGTTCCCTTAAGTGCTGATTTCGAGACTTGAACAATGGGGCCCCACCTTCTCATTGGCCTGAGAGGGACTTAGTTTATAATTAGATTATAAACATATTGTTCATTAGAGAATTAGTGGTACTTAAGGTCAATATGTAATTATAGGGGTAAAACGGACTTTTGACCCAGCTGTAATTACGAACAACTCGTGAAGGATCGACTTGCATGTAATGATTATATCTATGGACACAACTTGTCCTACAGTGCATAAGAGTGCGACTCTAGGTCTATAGTGGAGTGACCTATAGTTAATAAATGAAAATTAATTAATTAAAGAATTTAATTAATTAATTTTATATCATTAGAGATTATAATCTGTAGGTCCATAAGGTCCCCTTGCTAGCTCATAGTAACACTAAAAGATCAATTTAATTGAATGAAAAATTTGAAATGTTCAAATTAATATTTAATTTGAAGTGTTCAAATTAATATTTAATATATTAGATATATTAAATATAAAAGAGGAAAATATATTTATTGTATTTGATACATTAAATATTAAAATTTGAAATGTTCAAATTAATATTTAATTTGAAATGTTCAAATTAATATTTAATTCGAAATGTTCAAATTAATATTTAATATATTAGATATATTAAATAAAAGAGGAAAATATATTTATTGTATTTGATACATTAAATATTAAAATAATTAATGTATATTAGATACATTAAATAAAAGATATTTATTAAATTTGAATTGGATTCAAATTAGGAAATAAATATTGTAGGAGAATTTTAAACGGTTTGAATAAGATTCAAATTTGTTAGATAAATATATTTTAATATATTAGATATTAAAATATATTATTTAATTATTTTCCTTAGACCACTATAAATAGGACTCTAGGGGTGAGCTATTGTGCATTCTTCACAACACACATCTCCTCAATAGAGAGAATTAGATAATTTTCTCTAGACCTCTTCCTCTCCAATCCCTTGTGGATTTTCTTTCAAGAGGCTCCCACAAGCCTTGGTCTTGTGTTCGAGTCATAGCTAGGAAGACTTTGTAGAAGAGATAAAGATCCGCCAGAAGAATCTCCATATTTGGAAGGAATTTATTGCTTAACCCTTGTATTTTAGTTTAATTCTAAATAAATCAAAGACAATTCCTATGCTTCCGCTGTGAGTTTAATTCGATTATTCCCTTCAGCATGATGGTAGAAATAATAGGCCTAGGAATGTTGAGATGTTGTGTGTCCCTACTGATTATTCTTCTGGTTTATCTCCTTATTCTTTGTTGAATAGTTCTGAAAGTATGGAAAATGTTGTTGGTTATGATGATATGTTTGTTGTCTCTATTTCTGTTGGAAAAAAATAATTTGTTTGATGATTGTTTTTTGTTTTTGAATAAGAATGATGATGTTGGTTTGTTTGTTCGCCCTGACTGTATGTGTATTGAGAGTATATTAAATAAGTCAATTTTTTATGCTAATAAGTTAAGTGAGGGTGTTCATAAAGTTTTGAGTATTGAGCATGTTTTGGATGATTTCTTAGAAAACAATGATTTTTTTAGTTGCCATAATACCATGCTTGATAGGAAGTTGAGCTTTGAGAAAAATGAATTTGAAAATTTGTTGAAAAATGATTTGTTTGTTGTTGATGATAAGTATGATTCTATTGTGCCTCCTCATTCGAGTCCTATCTTGGATGAGAATCACGAGGAGATGATTGCTTTTGGTGCTCAGGGTATGATTCTATTGTGCCTCCTCATTCGAGTCTTATCTTGGATGTTGAATCACGAGGAGATGATTGCTTTACGTGCTCAGGGTAATTCTATTCCCTTTCCAGTTAATAATAATTCTTTCTCTCAGTGTTTGAATGACTTTGCTAATGTTAAATCTGTGGAAGATTGTGATGTTGGTATTGAGAATGCAGGAAGGAGGGAGGATGTTCATTTCTTTATCTTTGAGCCACTTTGAGAAGTGTTTAGGGAACATCGAGCTAATGATGCTAAACAAGCACTTCTTGGGAGGCAACCCAAGAGTTATTTACTTGTTCTAGTGTGTTTTTGTTCCCTTGTTAGTTGAATAAATGGCTCTTGTCTTGTTTTATGTGTTCAGGAGCTTGAGGTCTGCTTTACAGTTCCCTAGAAAGGTTGGAATCGATTGTGGGTTGGAATCGATTGTGCTCATCGATGAAGGTCTTTTAAGTTTAGGGAAGTACCATTCCCTTAATCTTCTCATTTATCTTCTTTGCATGTTTAATGTGCTTTAGTATAAACATTGAGGACAATGTTTGATTTAAGTGTGGGGGGAATGGTGCTACACTTATATGTGAGGGGAGTTTGAGTTTTGTTGAGATTTGTTGATTTTGAGCTTATATCAAGATTGTATGTTGTGGTGTTGTTTTAGGATGTTACATGTTGAGGTGATTATGAGATTCTATGATTTGAGCTCTTTAGTGGATTGTTTTTGCATATTATTGTGGAATCTAAGTATGTTGAGATCTGAGTAAATTTAAAATTTTTGCTTTGAAATCTTTGCATATGTTGAGCACGTAGCCTACTATTGATGAGTTGAACATTTAGAGGAGTATTATGTTTTCTAGAAGCTTATTGTCACTCCATTAGGCTTAAGGTTTGGTTTGTAAGTGAACTTACGAGATAATCTATAATGTCGAGCTTAGAAAAAGTTTGTTTTATGCCTGTAAAAAAAAATAAAATTTTGAGCTCAGAAAAAAATGTTAATAAAGAAAATAAAGAAAGAAAAAGTATTTTGCATGAGCTTTAGTGTTCAGGGGTACAAAGAGCTACCTCTAGATCGTGATCAGTTAGGTCATCCATTGAGTGAGTGCTCTAGATAAGGGTCCCTACGATAGTTTTGTGAAAGCTAATGCCTCTGATTGATTGTAAAAAGCAAGTGTGGGGGAGTACTACCTTGTAGTGAGTCAGGCACCTAGCTTTTTATTACCGTCTTGATTGTGAAGGAGCTAAATTGGATCTTTCGAGCCAGTAGAGGGAGAAGATGAATGGAGGAATGCATACATTGGTCTAGATTAGTAAATAAGTCAATATTTAAGTTAAGCGCACACACACGCAAAGAGTTCAAAGTTTCATTTAAATTGCTTATGGTTTAGGCATGTTCTTATTTCATTGTTCATTGTTCTCTAATTCCACTTTTGAGACCATTGAGAATTGAGTCATTTATGCATGCAATTGTCTAAAGCATTTATCTTTTTAGTGAGAGTTTTATTTTATTTTTGCTCAGGACTAGCAAAAGTGTATAGCACTAATTTAGTGCTATAATTTAGCCTTAATTTCTAGCTAGTTTTAGTGTAATTGTGAGCTTTTATGTGGACATTTTGTGTATTTCAAGAAACCGAGAAATCGGAAGCAGATTTGACGATTTAGGAGGATTCACATTGAATATGGAGCTTAAATGGAGGTGTTTTTTAGGCTAAGTATGAGAAGAGGTGTTGCACTAGCTGTTGGAGTCGAGAGGAGAGCATTGAGACACCTAAAATGGCGTTAAGACGCTATCCTTTTGATGCAAACCCAAGAGCTAGTGTCTCGACGCTACCCAGTGGCGTCTCCACGCTAGAAAAGAGTGTGAGCAACGTTCTCCATTTGGAGTGTTGCGACGGTGCCTTTAGTGTCTTGACGTTGAGGGAGCACGCTATTTTAAAGCAGCGCATTTTGCACAGCACCGAGACGCTGCGCCTAGCATCTCAATGTTGTGTCGACAGCAGCTACAAAGTCATCATTTTGTGACTGAATTAGAAGAGACTATTTTAGGGTTTTAGCCTTGTTTTGCGATAACTGGGTATCTTGGGACATGTGGATGACGTTTGGGAGAGTTAGGAGCAAATCTTGATGCTCAGGAGCACAAATTTTGGTTTCGTATATGTTTTCTTTCTTTTTTTTTCGTAGTTTCTATGGCTGTAACGATGGGTTTAGTGCACGGTTCTATATTGATTATAGGCTGAATTTAGTTGTTTAGGGGTTAGAGCACAATTAGGTAGTTAGTTATGGTGTACTTTAGTACTTTTGTCAATTAATACTCTTATTTGAATTCATTTAGTTGGATTGTGTTTAATGCTTCTTATTAACTAGCCATTAATTAGTCGATCTCAGTCATAATTTAAGCTTGAAAGAGAGAAATTAGGATAGAATTAATCCAATTAACACCTTGATTTTTTCAAAGTGACATAGGATTAACAAATGACAGATGAGGCGTAATATGAGAGGGCTTAAGTTTAATTAATTAATCAATTAACGCTAATGACACTTAGGTGAATGAATAATTAAGTGTGTTCAAATGAGATCGACAAGAGATTTCAACCGATTTAGCTCTAGGCTTATGAAATTAGTAAGATTCAATTAATTGGCATGTTCGATTTTCTATAATTGCAACCTAATTTGTGCTCGATCCCCTAAACACCCCTTAAAATGTTGTCTCTATCATCTTTTAAATTGCTTTCTAGAATAGATTTTAATTTCAATTATCATTTTATCTTAGTTTTTGCCCTAAATAATTTCAATCACAATTATTTTTAATAATTAATTAATTTGAAAGAGCTTCCATTCTAGCTTCCTTGTGGGATACGATACTCGGCACTCTTGTACTGTTTTATTATTACTTCGATCATGTGCGCTTGCGTGCAATAAGTGAAACATCGACGAATCAGATTCTTGAGGTATATACTTCTATTTACTGTCATTTTTGCTTCCAAAATTTGAATGTGTTTAATTTCTTCCTTCCCACGCCTTCCTCTCCGCGTTTCTTTTCCTTCCATTTACCTAAGCACAATTTTTGTTCATGAACCATCTTGGAAAATTAAAGAAACAACAAAAAATATTATATTGATATTTCAACAAAAAAAAAACCGGGGATGCTTTTGTTATTAAAAAAAGACAATAAATAAAGGAGATTAATATTTAAGATTTAGATGAAGTATTTAAAAATTGAGAAATTCAAAAAATAAGGGAGAATTTAAAAATGCATAAAGCTAGGGGCAAGTTAGATATGGTGAGAGACAATGAGAGAATATTGAGGATTTTTTTTTTTTAAAAAAAAAAGTTTATTTGCAGTTAGTGAAGGTTGACTGTGAACACAAGTGTATACCATAGGTATAAATGAAACGGAAACTATTTGCTCTCTTATCCTAAAATCATGGTAGCCTTAATTCCAAATATCTATGATTTTTAGATGTTTTTCGTTATGACTATTTTTCTAGCTATTCTTTACAATTTCTCTTTTGGTTAATGGACCAGCTAGATTTTATATGTCAAGTAACATCGAGTAGCAAATGCATGTATCTAAAATATGTTCATAAAAAAATAATTTAACTATATATTAACTTTTTTGTTATAATTTAACAAGTTTTTTAGGGAATGACTTTATTGAATTTTATTTTTGGTTAAAAAACACTTTTGGTCCTTGAACCTTTATCATTTAATCCATGAACTTTAATATGTAACCATTTAATTCTTATACCTAAAATTTGTAATAATTTAATCATTGATAGTATATAAATACATTTGATCCTTATTTGGTTTATTAATCTGCATATGTAATAAATCTCATTAAATCTTAACAATATTTTTCACAATAGGAACTAATAAATTTTAAAGTAGATGGACTAAATTGTTAGTTGCGAAAGTTTAAAGACTAAATCGTTACAAAATTGAAAATATATGGACTAAATCACAAAAGTTTACAAACTAAATTGTTACTTTCATGAAAGTTGAATGATCAAAATATTTTTTAACCAAATTTTTTTCATACATTAGAGATGAAATTGAAAATTTTAAAAGATAAAAGGACCAAACTTGAGAATTACCTTAAAAAAATGAGGCACCCTAGAATATATTTAACCTAATTTGTAACGTAAATTTTGAGGCTAAATTTGAATAATGGAGAATTAGGTTCATAAGGGTTAAAAAATGGATAATTAACCCTTATATACCCTTGACAAAAAACTCAGAACTACAAAAAGAAAAAGGGAAAACAGAAGGGGAAAAAATGCAGTTAAAAAAAATACACGTTCCCTTCATTCGACTCCATAAATGACGAGAGAGCATGACTTTCGGCTCCTCTTTGAGGACACTTAACCAGGCCAAAATCACTGTTGCAAATGGCAGATTACAGAGTTCCATACATCAAATCAAACATCTGTCGCATCCCCATGGCGCCCTTTACCATGAATCTCTTCCCATCGACTCTCAACTGTCGCGCCCACGTTACGCCCACCAACTGTTCGACAAAATTCCCCTTAGAGATATCTCACACTATAATCGTCTGCTCTTCGACTTCTCTCGCAACGATCATAATCGAGAAGCGTTGCATCTCTTCAAGGGTCTTCACTCGTCGGGGTTGGCCATTGATGGGTCTACTCTCTCTTGTGCTTTGAAGGTCTGCGGAGTCTTGTTTGATCAAGTTGTGGGAAGACAGTTGCACTGTCAATCTTTGAAATCTGGGTTTTTGGAGGATGTCAGCGTTGGGACTGCTCTTGTTGATATGTATATGAAAACGGAGGATTTTGAGTATGGAAGAGGAATCTTTGATGAAATGGGTAACAAAAATGTGGTGTCATGGACTTCGTTGCTTGCTGGATATGCACGCAATGGGTTGAACGACGAAGTTATACATTTGCTTAACCAAATGCAGATGGAGGGAGTGAAGCCAAACGACTTTACTTTTGCAACTGTTCTTGGAGCTTTGGCTGATGAGAGTATGATTGAGGAAGGAGTTCAAGTTCATGCCATGATTGTAAAGAACGGGTTTGAGTTAACCACATCTGTATGCAATGCTCTGATATGTATGTATCTGAAATCTGAAATGGTGGGAGATGCTGAAGCTCTTTTTGATTGCATGGTTGTTAGAGATTCAGTCACTTGGAACATTATGATTGCTGGTTATGTAGCAATTGGCTATGATTTAGAAGGCTTTGAAATGTTTCATCGGATGAGACTTGCAGGTGTTATGCTAAGCCAAACTGTGTTTTGTACTGTTTTAAAGCTATGCTCTTGCCAAAGGGAATTGAATTTCACCAAACAGCTGCATTGTGGGGTCGTGAAAAATGGCCATGAATTTGATCAGAACGTCAGAACAGCACTCATGGTCACTTACAGCAAGTGCAGCACAGTGGATGAAGCTTTCAAATTGTTCTCCATGGCGGATGGGGTTTATAATGTTGTGACCTGGACAGCCATGATTGGTGGATTCGTGCAGAATAACAACAACGAGGAGGCGGTCGAATTATTTCGTCAAATGAATAGGGAAGGCGTAAGACCAAACCATTTCACCTACTCCACGGTTCTTGCAGGTAAACCTTCTTCATTACTTTGCCAACTTCATGCACAAATCATTAAAGCTGATTATGAGAAAGTACCTTCAGTAGCTACCGCGCTTTTAGATGCGTATGTTAAAACGGGAAATGTCGCTGAGAGTGCACGAGTTTTCGATTCTATCGCTGCAAAGGATATTGTTGCATGGTCAGCCATGTTAACTGGTTTAGCTCAAACAGGAGATTCTGAGAAGGCAATGGAAGTATTCATTCAATTGGTGAAAAAGGGAGTGAAACCAAATGAGTACACCTTTTCTAGTGTCATCAATGCATGCTCATCCCCTGCAGCAACAGTAGAACATGGTAAACAAATTCATGCAACAGCAGTCAAATCAGGAAAGAGTAATGCTTTATGTGTAAGCAGTGCTTTGGTCACAATGTACTCCAAAAGAGGTAATATTGAGAGTGCAAATAAGGTTTTCAACAGACAAGAGGAGAAAGATATAGTTTCATGGAACTCCATGGTCACTGGATATGCCCAACATGGTGATGCCAAGAAGGCTCTTGAGGTGTTTCAAGTTATGCAAAAGCAGGGACTACCAATGGATGATGTAACATTCATTGGAGTGCTTACTGCTTGTACTCATGCAGGCTTAGTGGAAGAAGGTGAAAAGTATTTCAATGTTATGATTAAGGATTGCCATATTGATCCAACAATTGAGCATTATTCGTGCATGATAGATCTATACAGCCGAGCTGGAATGTTTGAGAAAGCCATGGACATCATGAATGGAATGCCATTCCTGGCTAGTCCAACAATGTGGCGGACTCTGCTGGCTGCCTGTCGTGTTCATCGCAATCTAGAGCTCGGAAAACTTGCTGCAGAAAAGCTCATCTCACTTCAACCGAACGACTCAGCTGCATATGTCCTGTTATCCAACATCCATGCTGTGGCTGGGAATTGGCAAGAGAGAACGAAAGTGAGGAAGCTGATGGATGAGAGGAAGGTAAAAAAGGAAGCTGGATGCAGCTGGATTGAGGTGAAAAACAGGACTTACTCATTCTTGGCTGGTGATGTTTCACATCCATTTTCTGATCTTGTTTATGAAAAACTTGAAGAACTAAGTATGAAGCTAAAAGCTATGGGGTATCAGGCAGATACAAATTATGTTCTTCATGATGTAGAAGAGGAACATAAAGAAGCTATTCTTTCTCAACACAGTGAGAGACTGGCAGTTGCTTATGGATTGATTGCGCTGCCGCCTGGAGCTCCTATTCAGATTGTAAAAAATCTAAGAATTTGTGGAGATTGTCACAACGTGATTGAGTTAATATCGTTGATTGAAGAGAGAGTTCTGATTGTCAGAGATTCAAACCGGTTCCACCATTTCGAAGCAGGACTTTGCTCTTGTGGGGGTTATTGGTGACACTCATTATCAGAGCCAATATTATGCAAGTTCATATTGTTGCCATTCTTTTCTATACTTACTGTAATTCATTCTAGTTTTAATTCTTTTTTCTCAAAAAAATTCCTTTTACCACAGTTGTTGTTTGTCTCTTGTGAGTTGTTCCTATAATTTTTTTTTTTTTGCCTTTTTTTAAAATTATTTTTTTAAAAAAAATTCCTTTTACCACAGCTGTTGTTTGTCTGTTGTGAGTTGTTCCTATATATATATATATATATATATATATATATATATATATATATATATATATATATTTGCCTTTTTTCTTTAATTATTATTTTTTTTAAAAAATTCCCTTTTACCACAGCTGTTGTTTGTCTGTTGTGAGTTGTTCCTATAATAAGTGCCGCAATCTTTACCTCTATTATTTTTTTGAAAAAAAAAATACAATTTTTACCACATGTATCCTAAGGGTCTTATAAATCCAATAATACTTTTGAAAAAAAACATATTTTTTACCACTACGCTATAATGGACCGATTTTTATCATAAACTTTCAATTTCATTAAATTAGACCTCAAACTCAATAAGTGCTACAATCTTTACTTTAAACTGGAATAAGTATTGAAATTTTTATATTCCAATAAACTTTTGTTATAAGTTGTTAAATTTTTATTTGTACATTTAATAAATTATAAAACATATATTTCCGAAAGAAATTGATGTTTGGTTCAGTGAAAGGTGATACTTTGATAAACTTTTTTTTTTGAAATTTGTCAGTTTTGAGATATTTAGGAGGTGTTTGGCCCACGGTTTCGGAATCAAAACCTTAGGGTTTGTTTAGGGGGTTTGAAGCTTGGAAATCAGAAAACTATGTTTAGAATGCAGGGTTTGGAAGCCTGAGAGTCAGAAAACAATGTCTGGATTGAAAGGTTTGGAAGGTTGGAAATCAGAAAGTTGTGTTTAGGGTGTAGTGTTCTGAACCCTAGTAGGGTTGTGCAGTTTTTGTTTTTCTTTTTTCCGTTCACTACTCTGTTCTCCTTTTTTTTTGTTCCTTATTTTCTAGTGGATGTCTTGTTAATTGTAGGACTCCTTGTGTAATTTGAGTCACTTTTTTTAAGGACTTTTGAATAGAGCCTTCAATTTATGTTATAGTATCATAATAAAAAAAATTGTTTCTAACAGTCAAAACATGAGTTGCCATTAAGAAGAAGGAAAACATAACATTGCAATGTTCACAATCATGAGCTCAAACATAAGGATACAAAGTCTGGAAATAAGATACGAAAGTATAAACAGCATAAAGAAACATAACATGACAATCAATGTCCACAGAAAATAAACTACCATTTATTTTTGTTACTTTGAATATTGTTAATTTGAAAATAAAATGTATATTTTTTAATTTTAGTACATTAACTTAAAATTAAATATTTTAAAAATATTTATAAGAGTAAATCGTCTAAAATATACTTTTTTTTAATCTTAAAATAATAAAATTATATGTAAAATTGTTGTTAATTAAATATAGATAAATGAAAAAAATTATGGAGAAAATGGATAGAGAAATGGTGAGACCCACTAAAATTATGAGAAAAATAGAGAGAAATGATGGGTCCCACCAAAATTATGATAAAAATGAAGAAAAAAAATAGTAGGTCCTACCAACCTTATGGAAGAAAGAGAAACCATGAGTTTAGAGTAGGTTTGAGAGTATAACTCCATTGGGTTGTGTTTTAAAACCAAAGGTTTTGAATACATTGAGTCAAACATAGTTTTGGGTATGGAATTCAAAACCATGGGTCAAACGCCCCCTTAATTCAATTGTCCATCATGGTTCATCAATTCTAATTAATTGGGGCAACTTATCAAATGACCATATTTAATTTGCCGCTTTTAAAAAAAGACGAAACCTATTTATTTTTGAAAAAATGGCCAAGTCCTAATTTTAAACTGAATCTAGAAATAATTAATGGATTTTTTTTTTCTGAGAAAGAAAGAATTAATGGACTAAATTAATCCTCATCCAAAATCAACAAACTACTCCCTAAAACAAAGGAATTTTAAATCAAATCAAAAGACAATATGCCTAAATCTATCTAAATTTTAAAACCTATAAACTTGGGAGACAATATCACGTAGTTCAAAATTAGATAAACCGACAAAATAATCTAAAATTACTGAATAACAAATGCAAAAAAAAAAAAAAAAAAAAAAAATCCAGTTTTAAAATAAAGTTAATATAACATCCAGAAGAATATTTTGTGATTTGGCTACCTAAATACGGTGTAGTTGGCTGAAGAAAAAGAAGAAACGCTAACTTGATGCACCTTTTCTGTGTCATAAATTGAAAACCTGTGAAGGATAATGTAAGCATTCTTCTCCTACAACATATCAAATCTAAACTCTAAATTCTAATTTTACACACCCAAAATTCCTTGAATCATATCCATCAACCTTTTATGATTTTACTTTGTCTATGTCTATCAATCAAATACAATGTATTTGTGTGGTCAATGTTGAGAACTCCAACAAACCGACTGCATTTTGCCATCTAAAAGAAAACCAACTACACAGTATATTTCAAGCACTAAGACATTTTCCAACTAACTAATTACTAACTCAAATCAAAAGCAAATAACCATAAATTAGCCAAAAAGCAGAACTCCATATATGTTCATAATACAAATACACAGTATTTGTTACATCGTCGCCCAAAAGAGTAACAAATACACAGTATTTATTACTATATTTAAGAGCATAAGCTTTTCAATATTTGTATTTCAAAGCACAAACATCTCACTCGATTATAAAAGCAAACAACTATAAATGAGCAGAAAACTAGAACTTCATTTTCAAAATAGCCATCACCTCCATTGTCTCCTTGTTTAGAACAGTCACCACCTCCATTGTTGTCTGATCTTTACAATTCGCCGTCAAAACCCTTCTATCATTCCCTTTTTTATCTCTCACCGATAATGTTTCATCATCAAACTATCTCTATACCTTAACTCAAAGTCCCCATGTCTCCAGTTTCGAAGCCAACGTCGAGGTGATCAACAATGGAAATCAACAATAAAAACTGTATATCGAATAAAAAAAAGATGCAGATTGAAGATGAATTCATGCT
Organism: Trichosanthes truncata; assembly: GCA_033996785.1. Taxonomy (NCBI): domain Eukaryota; kingdom Viridiplantae; phylum Streptophyta; class Magnoliopsida; order Cucurbitales; family Cucurbitaceae; genus Trichosanthes; species Trichosanthes truncata. The sequence goes on along the minus strand of JAWPNB010000004.1, from coordinate 23,842,831 downwards.
TGACTATAGTTTTCTTTAGTTTTGGCTGATGTAAATTGATGATGACTTGTTTTGTTTGATTATTTTGTTTAGATCGATAAAGATAACAATCTACCGTTTAAAAATAGAAAATCTAAATGTTTTTTTTTAATACAGATTAATCTTTAAAGATTTGAAAGATAAAAACTAACAATTTAGGCTCAATTTGATAATCATTTAGGCTCCGTTTGATAACCATTTGGTTTTTGAAAATTAAGTCTATAAATACTACTCTCACCCATAGATTTACTTGTTTTATTATCTACCTTTTACCTATGTTTTCAAAAACCAAACCATGTTTTGAAAACTAAAAAAAATAGTTTTCAAAAACTTGTTTTTGTTTTTAGAATTTAGCTAAGAATTCAAATGCTTCTTTAAGGGAGATGAAAACTATGGTAGAGAAATTGGGAGAAAACAAGCTTAATTTTTAAAAACCAAAAACAAAAAATCAAATGTTTATCAAACGGGGCCTTAGTTTTTGGTTTTTGGTTTTTGAAAATTAAGCTTGTTTTCTCTCAATTTCTCTACAATGGTTTTCATATCCCTTAAGGAAGCATTTGAATTCTTAGCCAAATTCTAAAAACAAAAACAAGTTTTTGAAAACTACTTTCTTTAGATTTTAAAACATGACTTGGTTTTTTAAAATATAGGTAAAAAGTAGATAACAAAACAAGTATATCCATAGGTGAGAGTAGTATTTATAGGTTTAATTTTCAAAAACCAAAAACAAAAAGTTAAATGGTTATCAAACGGGCCTTAGATTTGAATTTTGAAAATTAAATGAGATAACAATTACTTACCATGGGAGAATTTAAACAAGGTTTAGTGGGGAAAATTTAAAAATGGTTTAGTTGGATTTTTTCATAAAAATAGGGAATGGGCGCTATAATAACACCAAAGGTAAAAGGAAAAAAAGTGTCAACCGAATTTGAACCTATATCTCGATTTAGTTGTAGTTCATTAGCTTTTTATTTAGACATTTTTCAAAATGAGGGTGTCTATGTGGTCATTCCTTCCAATTTCCCTAATTAATTATGTGCCAGACTTAATTTTCATTAAAATTAGTATTTTTTTTGGGGAGATTTTACCTTATGGTTTTAGGTGATACAGCTTGCCTCATTAGAAATCATCTCCTTTCTAAGCTTTTTAGTTCAAATTGTTGGATATGATTTTGTGGTAATCTTGTTAGCTTTGTATATGAGAGGTGTCACAACGTTCAATCCTATTCAATGGGAGAGATATTATTAAGATTAGACTTCCATTTTAGCCATCTAATTTTTATTTAGAATGAAAATGTTGAGAGAGCATTATCTAAGAGATAAAATATAAGGAGGGAGTACGACAATAAATGCGAAAGAGGTAAGGGAAAAAAAAAAACTACAATAGCGTTGTTAATTAAGGTTGTACTAAAATCTCTTATCACTGAGTATAGTTTAGTGGATATGACACAAATTACTATCCAAAGGTCGATAGTTCAATCTCTCATCCCTACAATTGTGAACTCAAAAAAAAATCTCCCATATAACTCAAGAAATCATCTCAACATCTCTTAAAAAGACTGACCAATTGTGAACTCAAAAAAATAATCTCCCGTATATAACTCAAGAAATCACCTCAACATCTCTTCAAAAGACTGATTTTTTAGAACCTCAGCATAATTCGACGCTTACACTCATGTAAGTTGGGTGAAACCTACTTTAGTAGGGGCGAAATTAGAAAGTTCAAACCAACTTGTTAGACACTTCCACCAATATATTATAATAAGTGAATGAAAGGGGAAAAAAAAGCAGAAGATTACACATCCAAGCACAAGGCGATGAATCAATATTGTCTTCCACCAAATAATATTTCAAGTAACAAATCAGAAATAAAACTTGCATTATTTGTTCATTTTACTACCATAAACAACTCGTGTAATGTATGCAAAATTACATTTTTTATCTTTCATTGCAGAATTATGATATTAGAAGTGAGGTATAATAACTATACAAACTTTAACCTTAAGATGCTGGAGAACTAAGATGGTTGACATTGATTTTGAACATACATTATTCCTTCCTTCAAAGAACCAAGCATATAATAAATTCCAATGGGAGAAAAATAAAAACTTGGGTGATTCAAATGCTTTGTAGGTACATGATTATCCAAAATTATGATTGGCTCACTCAATCTTCTCCAGCACTTCCAACCGGGTTTTTCTCTTCCACCCTTTCATCAATGCAACGAGGTTAACCAAACCCATAATTTGGTTCTTACTGTATTCCTGCAAAAACAGGAGAATTTACCAAGCCATGAACAAGTAGAGCATTTCATGCTATCTAAATAAGTTTTTAAAACTTCAGTATTAATATATGAATTCACAATGCATTAGTCCATTTATATTGATGGTCTCCCTGTGGGATCATTCTAAAAAGAAAACAAATGGTCTACTAAAAAAAATAATAATAAATAAAGGTCAGAGTAGGGTGGAGTCAACTAGATGTATTGAATGGAATTGTTTCAAAACAACCCTGTGCGGATGTTTCCAAGAATGATGCTAGAATTCAATGGAATGATATTATTATGAAAATAGAAATTTTCTTTAAGCTTCATATTAGTGTCAGAACTTTAATGGATGAAAATATTGACATTGTTAATTTTCTGCAAGTTAGTCAATAAATATACCAACTTTTCTCAATTCAAGGTAATTTATTGTCAACTTGATCATAGCTCAACTAATTAAGACATATAACTTTGATTAAAAGGTCAGAGATTCAAATTCTACACCGGACATGTTGCATTCAAGAAAAGAAAAAGGTAGTTTCTTACCGGGTGAGCACGTGCCCAGTGTACATATTCAGTTTCTGGAAGATAGTACGCCTGTTTGATGATGCATCATTAGTAATCTAAATAACACACTTGATGAACAGTTCTAACACAGTAAATGACAGTCAATCAAGTTTGAAACACGCCACAACAGTTCATTCTTTTCGATCACGATTTAAAGCTGAGGCTTACCTTAATGAAGGTTTCAACCATTTGTAACTTAGGCTTCACATTTGCAGAAACAAAATGTTGCAAGCCATTGATTAAAACCTGAAAAAGAATTCAATGGTGTATTTAAGTACATTATTGAACAGCATAACACTGATGAAGGGAAAGGAACCTATAAATAATGCAATAAGCGTGAAGCAATGTGCAACATGGCTCAAAGATACCTGAAGATCCAATGACATGAGGGCGCGTCCTTCATCTGAACATCTCTTTATTCGTGATATACCTTCAATAAGGGTTTCTGCAACAATATCCAGCCCATACTCCAAGAGAAGATCTTGAATCTAGAAACGTCAAACATACTGAATTTCAAAAACAATTAAGATGGTGGAAAGAGAATATTAATCGATAGAAGGCTAGAATGTAAGGTTATATATCCCTTTAACCCGATCAGTACAGTCTACTCAGAATGTCTCCAAATCTGCCAGAGAACTTGAACTTCAATAAGACAAATTTTCTCTGGTTTTACTACAGATCCAGATCCAAAGAATCAAATCACTTACCCCGTTTGATAGCCATTTGGTTTTTGAAAATTAAGCATATAAACACTAATTCCACTCATAAATTTTTTTTTTTTGTTATCTATCGTCTACCCATGTTTTCAAAATCCAAGTCATGTTTTGAAAACTAAAAAAAAATAGTTTTTAAAAATTTGTTTTTGTTTTTGACATTTGGATAAGAATTCAAATACCTCCCTAGGAAAGATGAAAACCATTTAAGAAATACTGAGATAACAAGCACAATTTTCAAAAACCAAAAACCAAAAACCAAATGGTTATCAAACGTGACTTGAATATTTTTAATTTAACTGTCTTGTATTTTACAGGATTCCATAATTGTGAAACAAGCCAGTGTCATCAAGCAGCCTGAGGCTCAAAGGCTGGCCGAGAGTCCAAAACTCACCTGTCCAGCCCGACCTATCAATTCTTTGAATTGGATACTGATTGCGTATCTTGAAAATGACCCAGACCCATGATCTAATCCAAATGTCAACCCTTGAATTTTGAGAATTCAACATGTGGGGGTGGGGGATTTGAACCCCTAACCTCATGGTTGAGGGCATATGATCTAATCCCAATGTCAACCCTTGAATTTTAAAATATAAAAATATATATAGTATGTATGAATCTGTATAATTTAAAATTTAAAAATATACTTATACAGCAAATAAAATAAATAAAAATATAAAAATATAATATTTATAATATTTGTAAAATATAAAAGTGATTTGTAAGTTTTAATAAACTTATTTAAAATTAGAAACAAAATTAACAAAAAAAACTTAAAAATATAAAAACTAATCGAAAACATAATCTAATTAGTGTTAACAAAATTTTATTTAAAAAAGAAGAAATTTTAAAAATAAAATTTCTTTAGAAAATAATTAAATAGTGACCATACAAATGGAGTGATCCACAAAGGTTCAACCAAATATATCAAGCCAGAAGGCTCAAAACACAATCCAAACTTTGATCTAATGAGCCAAATCTACAAGTTAGCGATGAATGGGAAAGAATATATCAGCCATTAAATAACCAAGAAACGTGTAGATACAAAGATGATGAAAACAGCGTATCAACAAAGAATTCATACAACACAAAGTACAAGAATGGAAAAAAGAACTCCAAAACTTAACCTGCGTTGTAGTTCTGCAACTTATAATTTTAAAATTTAATATGGTGGGACTTATATAATTCTGCCTGATTGATTACCTCCTTGCGAACTCCACTATGGGCGAGCCTTGTTTTATAATGCTTGAATTCTCCCAATAACAAGTCAACGTACCTATTCACAAAATTCACTTAAACGATGTTCTGATAGTAGTCATGAACTCATAAGCTATAAGAACAATAACAAACTTATATCATCCTAGGATGCTTGAATTCTGGTTTGTGGTCTGTTCTGCATATGCTAAAATAATGAAACATAAGAAATCCAACGAATTTCTTCATAGTTTGAAAGTGCATTTGATAGTCCACGGGCAATAGGTTTCTTACAAAAAAAAAACAGAATAAATAATGTAACCGAAAATTCCACTCCATTATTCAAAGTTGTAGCTCAGGTTGAGATTCTAAGTAGGACAAGAAGAAAGGAAGACAACACAATGAGATAAACAGTTCAAATGGAAGAATTATCCATATCACAGAAAAATATACTCCATTCTTACCACTGGCCACCTTTTTCACCTTAAAGAATCTTAAAACGTGCAGATACAAAGTGGTTCATCCATCATTTTAACAAAGTTCAGAATAATATTTAATAGGTTGCAGATGAAGTAGCTCTCATCTAAAGCTCTTTCACTTGATATAAAAGTAGCAGGTAGCAAACTTTTAACCATATGCTTGGGAAATATATATGTATGTATGTCTATGCTATGTATATGTATATATAAAATTAACATAGAACACTAATGGCAAATAAAGTGGTTATCCCGAGGGAACAAACCCATTATGCTCCAGTCCAAGCTCTTTAACTTCCCATTTTGCATTGGCTATCCGATCAACATAACTGTAAAAAGAGAAGTTTATCATTAAAAAGCATTGCCATTCCATGAATATTTTTACTTTATTAGCCTGTGAAAAGGGAACTTGCTGCTAATGACGTTGAACCAATAACTTTTAAATATAATCAAGGAGAGGTGAAGTTTCAAATATGAAGTTCTAACGTAGTATACAAATTTTTCTTCTCACTTTTCTTCTCCCTTTCTTATAAGTGATCAGATAATTCAAAGTTTGCCAAGTTCAAAAGTAAAGACTAATACCTGATCCTATAATATTAAGAAGTATCAATTAGGTATCCATATGCATAATGCGTCCAATTTATTTGACTTCTTGATGAAAGCAAAAAGAGAAGTAGCATATAGTTTTAGAGGATTGATTTATACTTATTTTATTTTTACTACTTTGTGTATACCTTTATATATGATATGACGTCATAATTTAATAATCTAGTTACCTAGCATTTTCTTTTTTCTTTTGACGCAGCCAACAGCTTGCATTGAATGGCAAAAATTTACTTCCATTTACTAAGGAAATTAATTATAAGGCTGCTAATTGTTAAGCTAGGTGACAGCTGACAGCAGCCCGATAGTCAGTTATGTGTTTCGAGTCATCCTCTAGGAAGACTCTGACGATCTCTAAAGTTTGCCTCAATTCCTTATTGGAATTATAGGCTTGGGGACTTCCCCACATAATGGTAATCTGCATAAGGCATGGAGAGCTGCCCACTGCAAGTCACCATGGAGGAGCCTTTCAGGAAAATGTTGAAACTTGAAGCAAAACTAGGTTGAACAAAGAAGATTCACCCAATTCTTTTGCCTATAATCAAAAGAGTGTTGCAGATGCTCCTAAAAGTAGGATATTGAAATGCTCGGCTTGGCAATCAGTTTGTATAATAACACAATGATGTAGTTCAGACCCAGGAATATGGATAATATCTCAATCCCGAAAGGTCCCCATCAAACTACCCATCGCTGTCACCAATATTACTTGTTGGCTCTCCCTACAGCTTAACAACGGTTTTCAGAAAAGTTGCTGTGCTGTGCTATAAACTCTACCAGACATTATTATGGGGTTGACACAGAAGTAGCATATTTTGAAAGCCGATTGATCATGACAGTGGATGGGTTCTCTCTCAAGGCATACAACATGTTGCCAACTCTCAATATTTATAACTTTGCAAGTAGATTGAATTCCTATCCACATCTTCTCTCTATAATGTTTAATAATTTCAATTTACTTTGATCCTGGCTATGTACCTTACTGCTCCCACTTCAATACTATTAAGTGAACCACAACATATGATATAAATGACTAGAGAAATTCGGCTAATTATAAAGGATTGTTGGACGGTGAACTGATGAGTTTTTTAGGCTTTTCCAGGGGCTAAAAGATACCATTCCCTATCTTCCTACGATAGAGCAAATTGCTGATGTGTTAACTAAAGGGTTCCCAAAGTTAAAATTTGACAAGATGACTAACAAGCTGGCGATGGAAGACATCTTCAAACCAGCTTGAGGGGGAGTGTTGGTTATTTTTGGTTATTTTCCTTTTATGGTTAATTAGTATATTTGTATTTATTGTATTATATTGCTGGAAATTTATTTCCTTACTTGTAAATGGGTGTTTCTCTTATTTAAGAAACCCTTTCTTTTCATAATGAAATATAACAGAGAATTATTTTCTTCATCACTTAGTTATTTCAAAGCTGCTACTGCTACAGCATATTTTATTCTAGGTTATTCAAGTATGCTTAGATTCATTTTCTGATTAGTGATTGGCCAGCATTAGCAAGATACCAATCTTATTTTCAGTATCGGAAAGTGTCCGATGATTAGTAGAGACTTTGTCAGAATGATTCTCACTCGCTTGTAGTACTTGTTGACTGTGTGCACTTCCATATTTTAGATTCACATGACATGCAACTCATACAAAAAAACTCCACCACCTAAAGCTCTAATAAAGTTGAGATAGGGTCCATTTAAATCCTCTTACCCATTGACATGAAGAAGCAATCTTGCAGTGTTCTTATGAATATGCTCAATGAGGTATGGGACGGCATCCAACTGATCAAAAGCAGATAAATTCAGTTTATACTGAAAGCCTAAAAAACAAAGAATAAACAAGAAATTCCAACACATAAAAATAGTAAAAGACTGTCATAACTAATCACATACTATAAACTAGAAAACAATAGAAGTTTTATTGAGCTATCAATAAGCAGAAAAAAAATTCCATTGACATGCATGACAGTTGCAAAAAATTTTAAATAGGAATTATCTTACTAAGATATTATCTTGTATTTATCATTGAAGAACCATTATCACTGAACGGTTTGTATTTATCTTGGATTCTTGGTTATATCCTTCCTGATAATATAGACCTCTAAAGCACACTATATGAGCCATGAAATATATTAAACCCACCCGCACACATTGATGTAGGACAGAAAAATGAGAACAGAAGTAGAGAGAAGAAAAAGAAACTAGGTTGAGAGATAAATGGATAATGAAGCTAGTACTTCTTAAAACTCAAAGATACAGTTGTACAGCCTATAGAATAGATCAATTCAAGTAAGGTCGTGAAGCTAGTATAATGTAGTAGTATTAGTGATTAATTAGATATCTTGATCAATTTCTTGGTTAATTAGAATTAGGATTGGTTTGTTTAATTCCTTGGTTAATTAGGATTAAGATTAGTTTGTTTGGTTAATTCCTTGGTTAATTAGGATTAGGATTAGTTTGTTTTCCAATTCTCTATAAATAGAAAATTGCCTTCTTCTATTCAACAATTTACTTCATAATAAATATTCAATTGATTCTTAGAGTGAATTCTCATTTTATCCTCTTAGGCTACACCATAGTACTTTTATAATACTCAAATTGACAATAATAATTTATTAATACAATAGTTTAAGTCCTATGAATAGAGAATTAAAATAAACGGACATTCATTAGGGAAACAGATCAAAATGTTTTTTTGGAAACGATAACAAGGGAAACAAATCAAAATTCTAAAGAAAAGAAAATAGTATTGATTATAAAAAGTAAAATTACCCATCAAATTTGTTAGAGTTATTATATTAAATAATTGTATTTTTGTAAATGTAGTAATTGTGTTGTCCTTTATTGTCTTTTTACCTTTTCGTACTTAGGTTAACCTTGTACACTTGTATATATATCTCTTGAGTGAATGGAAGAGTTACACTGATTCTCTCAAACCTTTAGCATTAACATGGTATCAGAGCATTAGGTCAATTAGGGTTTTTTGTTTGGTTAACCTAGGGTTTTGAGAATTTAAGGTTTTGAGTTTAGAACCCATTTGTTTTGGGAGTTTTGTGGTTTTGTGAACCCAGTTTTTCGGTCAGCAACAAATTCTGCCACTGCTGCCTATGACAGCCACCGCTGCCAGTGACTGCCACCACTGCCGATTTGGCCATTTTTTGTCGTCGTTTTATCTCACCGCCAACACCATTAGAAAGCCCATCCTCCAATTAGCTTATCCTCGAAATTTGGTCTTGATCGGAGTAACACGTGAGCTCACGCACCAACGTCACATTCATCACACGTTGGCGCGTGTGGGAGCATGAGCCACCGTTGTCTACTCTATCTCTCTAGTGGTGTGATTGTTTTGGTCAAATATTGCTCGATTTAGGGTCAGTTGAAGAAACACCTCCTTGGGAATATTAGGGTTTCTTTGCTACAGATCTCTTATGGGATTTAAATTTGAGTTTTTTGTCTGTTTTTTGAGGCTATGGCTAAAAAGAAAGCTAAAGTGATGTCAGAGATGATTCCAATGGTGTCAAAGATTACGGAACACAAGCTCAATGGATCTAACTTTTATGCATGGCGAACAAACATTCGTCATTATCTTTGGAGCCTTGATATGGATGATCACGTGACCGCAAAATCACCATCGACAGATGATACTAAAAAGAATTGGCTATGAGATGATTCTAGACTTATTTTACATATAAAGAACTCCTTTGAGAGTGAGATAGTTGGGTTAGTTAACCATTATGAATCTGTCAAAGAGCTCTTGGAATACTTGGAATTCCTTTACTCTGGGAAAGGAAACATCAGTCGAGTGTTCGATGTGTGTAAGACTCTCTTTCAACCTGATCAAGGCGAGAAATCTCTAACAAGTTATTTTATGGAGTGCAAAATAATGTATGCAAAGTTTAATGTTTTATTGCCAGTTAGTACTGATATAAAAGTTTAAACTGCCCAGCGTGAACAGTTATTCATTATGAGTTTTTTGGTTGGTCTTGCCTCTAAATATGATATGGCCAAATATCAAGTTCTTTCTAGCTCAAAAATCTCATCGTTGGAAGCCGCTTATACTCGAATACTTCGTACTGAGAAGTCGCAAGGTATCTTGCTATTTGAGTCTAATAGTGCTTTGGTTGGACAGACAAGTGAGTATAGAGGTAATAGATGGGTAGGACACAACACCACCAGAGGAAATTCGAACACTCAGAGAGCAAATTCAGTAGATATTGTTTGCCACTATTGTCACAAGATTTGACATATGAAACACGATTGCAGAAAATTGTTGAATAAGGCTCAAAGGTTTCAATCTGCACATGTTGCCTTTACTCCTGATAACCCTGACAAATCTATTACGATTTCGACTGAGTAGTTTGCTAAATTTCGACAGTATCAAGAGTCATTAACAACGTCATCTTCTACTCCTATTACTGCCTTTGTCGACACAGGTAACACATCTACATGTCTTCCTTCCTCCTCTTCAAAATGGGTCATAAACTCTAGCGCTTCCGATCACATGACAAGTAATCCCAGTTTATTCTCTAACATTTGTTCGTCTAAATCTCCATCTAATGTAATAGCCGATGGAACCGCCTCTCCTGTTTTAGGATCAGGCACTTAATACAGTTCTCCTTTAACTTGATTTCAGTTAGTCAACTCACTCGTGATCTTAATTGTTATGTCTTATTCTTTCCTGGATATTGTTTATTTAAGGATCTTATGACGAAGAGGACTATTGGTAAAGTGCATGAATCTGGAGGTCTCTATATTTTTTAACCACAAATATTCACAGTCGTTACATGCTTTAAAGTGCCCTCTCTCTTTGAAGAGCATTATCGTTTGGGTCATCCATCTATTTCAGTCTTGAAGAGTCTTTGTCCTCAGTTTAATCATTTGTCTTCTTTAGATTGTGAGTCATGTCAGTTTGCTAAATTTCATCGTCTGAATTTGTATCCCAAAGTCAGTAAACGAGCTAGTGCTCCATTTGAATTAGTTCATTTTGATGTTTGCGGTCTGTGTCCTATTGAGTCCAAGAGAGGGTTTCAATATTTTGCAACATTTATAGACGATTTTTCTTGTGTAACTTGGTTATATTTAATGAAAAATCATTATGAGTTACTTTCTCACTTTCATGCTGAAATTCGAACTCAATTTAGCAGTTTTCTTAAAGTTCTGCAGAGTGATAATGCTAAAGAATACTTCTCTCATGCTCTTAGTTCTTATTTAGGTGAACATGGAATCATCCATCAATCCTTGTGTGTTGATACTCCATCTCAAAATGGGGTTGCAGAACGAAAGAATCGCCATCTCCTTGAAACAGCAAAAGCCTTAATGTTTCATATGAATGTCCCAAAATATTTTTGGGCTAATGTTGTATCGACGACTTGCTTCTTAATCAATCGCATGCCCTCTTCAGTTCTTAAGGGTGAGATACCTTATCTTATTTTGTGTCCCAAATTACCCTCATTTTCTCTTACACCCATAATCTTTGGTCGTACTTTATTCGGGATGTTCGCCCTCAACTCACCAAACTAGATCCAAAGTTCTTAAAATTTATATTCCTTGGTTATTCTCGTGTTCAAAAAGGGTATAGGTGTTATTGTCCTAGTCTTGATCATTACTTTGTCTCTCCTGATGTCACGTTCTTTGAAGATTCTTTCTTTTTTTTCTTCATCTTCGAGTAAGAGTAAGGGGGAGCATAAAGAGGACGAGGATGATTTTCTTGTCTACACAATTCTTTCCTCTTGTGAGCCCTCTAATGATTCATCTCCGTCTGTCCTTGTAAAGTCACCCACCTATTACTAAAGTTTATTCTCGACGGCCACCCCCTTCAGTTCCATGCCCTATACTAGAGGCTTCTTCGTCATTGGATTTAAGAACAAGTGATGATCTTCATATTGCTCTTCGTAAAGGTAAGCATCAATGCACATATCCTATTTCTTCTTTTGTTTCATATAACCATTTGTCATCTTCTACATGTTCCTTCATTGCATCCCTACAATCTATATCGGTTCCTAAGACTATTTATGAAGCTTTGTCTCACCTTGGTTGGCATGCTACAATGGTAGAGGAGATAACTTCCTTAGATGACAATTGTACTTGGGATTTAGTTTCTCTTCCTGCTGGAAAGAAGCCTATTGGTTGTAAGTGGGTCTTTGCAGTTAAAGTCAATCCAAATGGGTCTGTAGCTCGATTGAAAGCTCGCCTTGTTGCTAAAGGTTTCACACAAACTTATGGAGTTGACTATTCTGACACTTTTTCTTCGGTTGCTAAAATGGCTTCTATCAGATTATTCATTTCATTAGCATCCATTCATAACTGGACCTTGCATCAACTTGATATTAAAAACGCATTTCTTCATGGTGATCTTGGATAGGAGGTGTATATGGAGCAACCACCAATGTTTGTTGCTCAGGGGGAGAATGGAAAGGTATGTCGCCTTCATAATCCTTGTATGGTATAAAGCAGAGTCCACAAGCATGGTTTGGAAAATTCAGTCAGGTGATTGAAAACTTTGGAATGAGAAAGAGCAAGTCAGATCATTCTATGCTTTTAAAAGTGGTATGAAAGTGGTGTCATCTTGTTGGTTGTGTATGTTGATGATGTTGTTATTACTGGCGATGACACATTGGGAATCCAATCACTCAAGACCTTTCGCCATAGTCAATTCCACACAAAAGATTTGGGAATGTAGAAAGACTTTCTAGGAATTGACATAATGAGAAGCAAGAAGGAAATTATGTTTTCACAAAGAAAATATGTAATTGACTTGTTCACTGAAACAAGGAAGTAAGGGGCTAAGCCATGTAGTACTCCAATGATGCCTAATTTACAACTCACAAAAGAGGGAGAATTATTGAAAGAACTTGAAAGATATAGGAAGTTAGTCGGAAAACTTAATTATCTTGCAGTAACTTGACCAGACATATCTTATTCAGTGAGTACTGTGAGCCAGTATATGTCTTCTCCGACCGTTGATCATTAGGCTGCAGTGGAACAGATTTTTTGATATTTGAAGGGAGCTCCCGGCATGGTTTATTATATAAGAGTTATGGGCATATTAACATTGAATGCTTCTCCAATGCTAATTGGGCAGGGTCTAAGGAAGATAGAAAATCAACTTCAGGATATTGTGTATTTGCGGGTGGTAATTTGGTTTCTTGGAAGAGTAAGAAACAAAATGTGGTGTCACGCTCAAGTGCTGAATCAGAATATAGAGCAATGGCACAGTCTGTATGTGAATTAGTTTGGATACGTCAACTTCTTATTGAATTGGGATTTGATATCACAACACTGACCAAATTGTGGTGTGATAATCAAACAGCTTTGCATATAGCATCTAATCTGGCATTTCATGAGCGAACTATACACATTGAGGTTGACTGTCATTTTGTACATGAGAAGATACAGCAAGGTTTGGTATCAACAGGATATTTGAAGACTGGAGATCAATTAGGAGATATCTTCAAAAAGGCATTAAATGGAGCACGAATAGATTACCTCTCTAACAACTTGGGCATGATGAATATATATGCTTCAACTTGAGGGGGAGTGTTAAAGTTATTATATTAGTATAATTGTATTTTTGTAAATATATTCATTGTGTTGTCCTTTATTGTCTTTTTACCTTTTCCTACTTAGGTTAACTTTGTACACTTATATATATCTCTCGAGTGAATGGAATAGTTAGACTGATTCTCTCAAACCTTTAGCATTAACAAAATTTAATTAGGACCTGCAATTACTTCTGGGGAGAAAAGAGCCCCGATTCCCAAAGTATCTCCATCAAATACATGAGATTATGAGATTTTATTTTTTGAAGTCTGAAATAATCCTTTCTCATGCCTTCACCATTATGCAGTGTGATCAATGCATTTTACCAGCTGCTAGGTAAGTTACCTTCGAGCCAATTGTTGTCAGTCAATTAGTTCCCAGCTTTAATAAGTTTCAGTTAGTTTGCTGGGTTGTAGCACCAATAAATATGACATTTTCCTTTGAGATCTCAACCTCGACACTGAATACAAATTTCTTTAGCTGTATTGGAATTTTAATCCCTAAGATACATAATTTAGAATCAAAATGATGTCCTCTTCTGAGTTAGTAGTTCTCAACATGGAGACTGAGCAAGTCCTATCAATAGAAGTTGCAGGAAGCAAGGACCTTCATGAAGCTATATCAGATAGTGCACAACCGACCTTGAAAACCTTCTAGGAAATTCCCCCACTTCGGATGAAGAAAAACCTCAAAGCTTACGTGATCTTTATATAGAGGAAGAAGTTCAAATAGAAGTATCTTAGAGATAGTTTCAGAAGTCAAGTGGGTTGAAAAGTTGGGAAGACTTGCAGATTTTGCCTATTAGAAATCTTACCCTCATTCAAACTTAAAATTTTCAAAAGAAATGTTTAATCAGCGAACTTCCTACCATTTTAAGCTTGAGAATTGTGTTTTTCAGTAACCACTGACCCACAAGTTCCAAGTTCAGTCGTATGAATTCACAGCCTTTTATGTTGGTGCTGTGATGAAGTGAAAAAGGATTTTCCAGTAGGCGTCTAACTATATCACAAAATTCAATATCATTTGACAAGTTTCCTGGCTGAATTTTCTGTTTTGAAGATTTTCCGCTGCATTTTGAACTGGAAAACAAATTTCTTTTCTAAGATGGAGTGAAATAATGGCTAAGCTTATATTATATTTCACGGCGTTGTTTAGTTAGTGACCTTTCTGGTTGTTACCAGCCAACTAGTTTACAACTTGTTAATTAGTCTTAGTTCATCTGCGGGGTTGTCAAGTACCATACTACGATAGCAAGCAGCACCTACATTTTTCCTTTTGTAATCTCAACCTTGATATTGAATAAAGTTCTTTAGAATTCTAATCCCTAGGCTGCACATCACCGCATCACAGTTGTGAAAAATAAAATAAAATAAATAATCTTGCTATCTTCAAAATAAAATTTATTTTCATGGAACAATCCCATTAGAAGATAACATGACTATAAGGCTGGATGTTGAACTGATTCAAACCATCTTATGCTGCACTAAGATTAAATTGAGCACACCATTTTCTTCTCTCGAGATCAAACATTATGATCCATGACATACACAGAATGAAAAATTGAATCTTACCAGATGTACATAAAAGTCTTCAATTACAGCTGCATTTGTTTGCAGAAGCATGGATTGAATATGAGCTTTAGACCTATGCATTATTCTTGCCACAAGTGATAATGAGTCAGCACCTGCACTCCTCTCCTGCAGTTTAATGATCACAGTTTAGAGGAAAACACACGACACATCCTTTAATTTTTTTTAACCAACTAGTCGTAATGTATCAAACAGAACGAAAATCAAATCTTTTCAAGGGAAGAAAATGATTCCTTCCTGCCCTTTGTGATGCATGATACGCAATGAAACAACTCCTGAAGTAAATACATGTTATAACAATTCATGGGAATAAGCATAATAAGGTAGTCAAGTCTTTCTTTCTATGTTGTATATTTCTTTCCTTGTACGTAGATTAACAAGTGTAACAACCCATGATTATACTTGTTAATAGCATTTTTTGGAGGGAAGAAACAGAACTTCTCATTGTTAATGAAGCTGCACATCAGAAGACATGACTTTGACTAGATCCACCCTTTCATTGTACTCTAAAGACTTCTCTTCAAAGGTTCTCTAATTATTTTCCTTCTTAATAAAGTACCATTAAACCCAAAAGCTAGGAAGCACGGACACTTCATTTTAGACCAAGTGTCCGTGTCGGACACGGATACGTCTGGACACGCTCTGGACACGTGTCCGACAAGCTATTTTACGTGTCCTTTTTTATTTTTTTATTTTTTTAATTTCGGACACAGCTCGAACACGGCTTGGGAAAATTTTGAAAAAAAAAGGGCTCAAATCATTTAAATTTGAAAAAAAAACAAAAAGGACATAAAATCATGAAATCTAAAACCCCTAACAAGTAACACCGCAAACCACTCACCGCTAGCCGCCAGTTCTCTTTGCCATTGTTTAGTCCTCTTCACCACCGGTTGTTCACCATTTAAAAGTATGTTTTTTTTCCTTAACTTTCTATAAGTTAAATTAAATTAGAGTAAGTTAAACTTAATTAACTTTACAATTTATGTATTTTAGTGGAGTATATTTAGTATTTTATGTTATATTTACATAATATGTTAAAATAATAATAATAAAAAAAGAACGTATCCCCAACGTGTCCGTGTCCTAGTTTTTTAAAAATAGATGTATCGCCGTGTCCCGTCGTGTCCGTGTCCGTGCTCCTTCGCCCAAAAGCATAAGCATAGGTTATGGTATATTTAATATTTTATTGTTATTATTAGCATTTTATTTTTATCTCACTTGTGAGCTTGAAAATTAACACAAGACCCAACAAATGACCATCAATATTTATTGGACAAGAAATCAATAATCAATCATTTCTCCATATCTTCTCCCATATCAAAGAAATTGCTTCTTGCTATTTGGAAGTCGAAAAGCCCTAAGAAGGCTAACGTTTTAATGGGGATCCTGTTATATCAAGGGCTGAATGCAGCAGAAGTTTTACAAAAGCTGCCTTCTTCCTTGTTTCAGCCCTCAGTTTGTGTTCTCTTTATTATGGCTGTCTGAGGTTCAAAATCAATCTTCTTTGATTGTTCTTATGTGCTGAACTGTTGGCATCTCTTCTTCCAATAATTCAATTTTCAGTGGGTGTTCTCTAATGATTCTGGTGATAATATATCCCAGCTTTTCATGGCCTTATTTGGCCTCCAAAGCGACATTTATTATGGGTCACGTCATTTTTTTTTTTTTGAAGCTCAACAAGAATTTCCTATTATGGGTCACGTCATTAAAGCCATTATATATGAAGTTTGGTTCAAGGTGCAATCAAAGGATCTTCGAAGATAAATTCAAATCTTGGAGCGGACAGTTCAACACAGTTATGTTTAAGGCCTCTCAATGGAGTGCTTTGTCTAAATTATTAGTAAATTATTCTGCTAAAGAAAATTGTATTCATTGGGATGTTTTTATTTCCAGCAGTTAGGTTTGTTTTTTCCTTTTGATGTACTTTTTTTTTATTTTCCCTTCTCATTATATCAATGAAAAGATTGTTTCAAGTTTAAAAAACAAATTACACCTAATTTTGCATCTTTAAATGAGATTTGCTTCGTCCCTCTAGAAAGTATCAATTATTTCTTGCTTAATATTCTTCCTCAATTCTATATCTACAGCAACATTAAGGCTTCCATTCCTTCCTTCTCAATAATCTCTCTTAACCCTTTTTCAGTATCCTCGTTTTAAACCCAACATTATTTGCATCCCATTCTTGAATATGACTCTTCAAAGTCTTTATCTTCGGACAATTTTAAAACCAAGCCACCAATCAGTATTATCTTCTTCCCACTTTACTTTTAATAATTGTAATAACTCCTTATTTAGTACTCTTCCTTCAAAAGTAACTCCTTAGTCTGTAAACAAGAATTACTAAACCTAAAGGATGAAGATCCCCAGAACATGTTACCATTTTTTGAAGCTAATAAATGAGTAAAAAAAATTATAGGCTTCATCTATGCCCTTGAATTCTGGAAACAAAAGGGCCATTCTCTAGAAAACAAAAATCAGCCAAGCAATGATCAAAAATCAGAATATGGGGTTTCAAATGATAGGAAAAAAAATTATAAGGAAATTGCATCAAACTATTTCCATATGCATCTTTCTTACAATTACAAGTTGAATAAAGAATAACTCACAGAATTTTGAGACCCTGGATTCTCCCAGTTCGATAACTTTCAAACTTTCAGTAGTATATTTCTAGCTCCCCACAACACTGACACCCTATTCACTTGCTAACAACCTAATTGTACACAACTTCTCTATTCACATCCTTTCCCCCTCACTCAAATACTCAGTCAACCTCCCACTGCCAGCAACTCACAGAAATCCTGTAATCTTTCTTGGGGATAGAAACAAGCAGATCTAACAGAAAATATTTCAATGCCAAAGAAAGTATTATTGGACTTATTAACATAATTGGTACTTTAGGAATAAACCAGGAGATATTTTTGTCTAAACTCTAAACTAGATATTGCACTGGGAAAAACTAAAGTTGAGAATAAGAGATTTTAGAGGTCGGTAAGGAAGTTTTACCTGTCTGTCTCATAACAGACTCATTGCCTCCACAGTCAGCTCACTTAGAATTGGTCAAAATATGCAGAACTCACTTTTCACTGCTATATCATTTGAAGGATACTAAGAAAATACTTAGATATTTAAAGAAGCCACTGGAAAAGGGTATATTGTTCTCAAAGAATCATTAGTTAAATAAAGCTCAAAGCTAATGAAAAAGTAGGTCCGGCAAAATTGGTCACAATAGAAGATGCACTGTATTGTGCGTTTATAGAATGGTCACTTGGAGAAGAAGCAAAATGTTGTCACCAAATTCAATGTTGAAGCCGAATTCAAATCTATAGTCCAAAGGGGCGTGTGAACCACAGATTAAAACACTCTTCAAGAATTGGAGTCATCAAAGAACATCTACAGGAATCTATGACAATAATGCCACTATTAGTATTGTCATAATTTGCAACAACAAAACAGGACCAAACAGGTGGAAGTGGATTGAAACTTCGTTAAGGTAAAACGGAGCAGAGAAGGGTCTTGTTTGAGCGCCTTGTTAAAAGATGTAATCAGTAGGCTGACATTCTTTCCATATAGTAACCGGAACTATAACCTATGATCAATTGTTCAAAACTGGGAATGGTTAATGTGTTTGATCTAGTATGAGGGGGGAGAATACAATCAGCAAATAACGGTGTTAATTCTTCCTAATGCTATTTATTTATTTTCTTGTATATAGATTATGAATTTATAATTGTTGAAATTAGGTGATTTTCTGAGTTGTTTTAGTCCATAAATAGTGTAAATATTCCTCATAATTCAATACATCCAAATTATCACACTTTCTAGTTGCATCACAATTACATGGCTCAAAATTCTAAAATTGCAACTAAAACCAAATTGATATCGATTTCTCATAAATAAAAAGAAACCCCAACAGAGAGAGAGAAGAAAAGAAAAGAAGATATATATACATATAGAAAGTAATCAAATTAAACGAAAAATGAACACTTCTAATGCTGTAGCCTTATATATAAACTAGCACCTTGAGACCAAAAGATGTTCCATGCAAGTAACCTAAGCTAGTGCCAGGAGGGCTTGGGGTAACTTCGTTGAAAGAAAATGTCGAATTCGATGCTGATGGGGAAGATGAATTGGATTTTATCCACTGATCACAATCCTGTGAAGCTCGGGACAAAGCTGACTTCAACTTATCTGATAATCTCAGGAAGACATAAACCATGTAAGTCAAAATTCAAGAAAGTAAAATAGTGTTCTTAAGTTTCTGATATATTGAACTTTGTGCATAAGACAACATAGAGTTTCAAGGACTGATCAGGGAATAAACCGGAAAAAGGGAAAAAGATGAGTGAGTACAATTGAGGGAGTCAGGGAAGCCTTTTCCACCAGAAGTAGTGTTAAGCTGGCCAAAAGTCTCGTATACAAAATAGAAGAACACTTCAAACAGCTGGCACATTCCCTGCCCAAAATAAGCTGATGAGAAATATTTCAGGCGGTTTAAAGGTGAATGGCATTTAACAAGCTAACCATCAAATACTGGATACCTTGAAAAACTCAACATTCACTATCTCTAGTTTCTGCATAAGCCTTGCATATTTGTCCATGGACCTGGAATTTGGGAGTTCAAAAATATCAGAATTCCAAAGTTTTTTAAGAAAAAGAAAAAAAAAAAGATTGTTTCGTACACTTTCCAATATCACTATAGATACTTCACCTTAAAAGGCATAGAGATGATCCTGTTTGTGCTGTAATTTCATCACTATTATGGTTAGAAGAGTGGTTTCGTGGAAGTTTGGGTTTTGAAATTCTGCTTGGGAGTTGACTATCTTCATCAATAAAGTCAGCTAAAAGATCTTCATCTTCATCTTCATCTTCAGAAACAGCATTAGCACCATTTTCAAGATTGTCTGTACACGTAGTTGGAGAGGCATTATTCCTGTGAAAACTTTCACCTACACTTCCATCCAATTCTCCATAAAAGGCACCATTCGGCATGCCTTCTTTACAAGTATGCATTAGTTTAAGTAGAAACGGATTTCCACTTTTGAGCCACTGCAAAAAACCACTTCTATCCACACTTGTGCTGACTGAGCTTGCCGACTTATCTGAACGTGGGACCTTGGTGTTAGTCAATTTACCATCAGATGGAACAAACAGAGGTGCTCCGTCACCAACCAGTCCAGCAAAACTAACAACTTGAACTGTATCTGGTGGTAGAGTAAGCCAATTCTCTTTTTCCATAACCATCTTTAGAGCCTAAAAACATGGAGAGAGTAAAACCAGTGATGTACTAGTTAGTTTTCACATTCAAACTTAGAAATTGCGAAGTTTGACCTAGTAGTAGAAGTGTCGCAGACAATATACTTAATTAAATAGATTAAAATTTCTACATAATGCTAACAATTAATAATATGCCAGTTAAGACATATGACATAAGAAATTTTACAATAATTATATCTGAATTGAAGATTTTCTAACTGTCACAAGAACTCCAGTTTTGTAAACCAAAGAGCAATTTGTGTCAGAGAATTTAAAGTCAAAACTCTAACAGAATAACTACTAAACCAACAGAAACAGCTAGAAAGGAAAGAATAAGTTAAGCAAGAAAACCATTTGTTACTTTCTATATTAATCACTTATGAATTATGATGATAGAATTGAAATATTCATTGCTTTGTTGAAGTTAGCCGGCGCAAGGAAAAATTACTAAGATTTAAGAAATAGTGCAGCATTTAGCTTCCTTGATAACCATGACCCAGCATGTATAACATTTGTAGACCAGAACTATGACAGAATTGAGCAAGAAGGTAAACTTACGTGCATACTCTGCTTATGAAAAGCCACATAATAGTTTTCACAAACAATCTTCAACTTTTGCCGAAACTCAACTGCTTCAACTCCACAGAAGGCTTCTCCAGCCAATATGAAGACATTGAGATCTTCATAGTTTTTCAAGAATTGATGAATGCTCGTTGAACAAACAGCAGCAGAAGAAAGCAGTACTGACACACGACTAGTAGTTAGTTGCCAAAGGTTCTTACGGCCTTTTTGAAGGCTGTGGGAAACAAAATTTATAGCATCTTTTCTCAGATGATACCAGGGAGAACCACTGGTTGATGCTGTACTGCTATCTGTCCGGGACTCCCTATTGGGATCACCCCCATCCATGCAAACAGAATTCATAATTCCAGTAGTCCCTATTAAAGAGACATTGGTCGTTGATTCCTCTGTCTCTCCTAAATTAAGGTCATAATTATCTTCTTGTTGCTTCATGTTAGGAGTTTGGTCAATTGAATCCTGAATCAAAAACATGCTTTTTAAGATAAAAATTTTGAGTGCGCAACAGAAAAGCCACCTGATGAAAGAAAGCAGGCAACAATAAAATCTGGTTCTAACTACTAGCAATTCAAACAAAATAAATAGAAACAGTAAAAATAAATATATAAACAATAGTATCCTTAAAATCATAAACAGAAAGTCTTAATAGACCACCCTTAAATAGATTTTCCTCAACTTTGTATGCATAAGAATCACAATGACAGGAATTTTTTCCTTTTCCGTTTTTTATGGCCTTATTAAATCCATTAAAAATCACTACATGCGAAACATCATGAATTTTAAAGAAAGCAGTATTTTTCCATCTGTCGTTTGTTGGAAAGGGGAAAAAGAGACTACAAAAAAACAAATGGATGGACCAGACACACTCTCAAGAAAGCTTAAGCAATAGAGGTTCCAAGGAAAAGCCCCAGAATGACAGGATTATAATCGGTTATATTATTTTGATAATGGTCCTTTTGGCCAAAAAACCTAGACCTCTAAGATTCCAAGAGAGAACAATTATGTATAACATCTATCCATTCCTAAAGGTCTTCTTACATCATTGTCATTTTTAACAGATTAAGTGAGATTTCCGGAGCTTCCTTTGGCCTTTAGAATTTCTAATCAATCCGTGCCATTTTTCAATTGCTTGGAGATTAGAAGAGCTAAGAAAAATTGCTTCTCCTTAGCCAATCCGCAAATTTTAGAACTACACCAAAAGTCTTAAAAGAGGAATCTCCCTCCAGTCCTTGGTTGACACTCTTGCGTTGATTATTTGAAGCTTTCTAAATAGAATGTCCTATCGCAACTTCCTGATATCATCACCTTCAAACAAATTATTCAAGTTTCCTTCAATAGTGTGACAAGGGGATTCTACAATCTTATCAGAAAGTTTGAACGCACATTTGCCAATTTTTTCTTCATAGCAAAGTCCTCTAGGAAAAGGCTAGTAAAATTCCCTTCGAAAGTTTATTGTGAGGGTCTAAAATCTCCTTCAGAGGGATGGTGGTATAAACAAAGGTAGGAGAGCTTACTTTACAAAGAAATTCTCCAATACTTGAAAAATTCTTGATAAGCTTGGAAAGCTAGTCCACCTGGTTTTTGTCCTTCACCCTTCTGAAACCATGATACAATACTTCCTACCACCACGTCAGGCAATAAATTTCTGCAATACTGTCTTTTTTTTTCAAGAAGGAAATTAATAGTGAATGCAATACTCTCTTTTTTCTTTGTAGATTTCTCTACGCATACTCATCCAATATTGATTTTCAAACCAACCTTATACTTCTAGGAGTACCAATGAGGTTTCTTAAAAATAGACTTGAGGCTTGTATTTAGCAACTTCTGCAATGAGAATTCTGTGGCCTCTAAATTTTTCATCCATGAAAATTTTAAAAGAATTATATTCAATGCGGTAGAAAATTTTATAAAACTATATTCAATGCAACAGAAAAATTCCAAATAATTATTTTCAATGTGACAGACAAGGAGTTGCACAATCGTCCACTGAAATAGAACGATACTGTAATCAGTATTGAGAGAATACTCATTGTATTATTCATAAGAAAGACTAACATATATATAGGTACACAAGGAAACCCTAACTAAAGAATGTACAATTACTATAAAGGACATATATACATAATACTATATATATCATAACACTCCCCCTCAAGCTGTAGCAAATATGTCGAACATGCCCAGCTTGTTGCAGAGATAATTTATTCTTGCTTCATATAAGGCTTTAGTAAGGATATTTCACAATTGTTCTCCAATCTTTACATATCCTGTGGACACCAACCCTTGTTGAATTTTCTCACGAATGAAATGACAATCTACTTCAATATGTTTAGTCCTCTCATGAAACACTGGATTATACGCAATGTGAAGTGCGGCTTGATTATCACGACACAAATTAGCTGGCATAGTAATACTGAAGCTTATCTCAGACAAAAATTGATGTATCCACACTATTTCACACAGATTGTGCCATAGCTCTATACTCTGACTCAACACTTGAACATGAAACCACATTCTGCTTCTTACTCTTCCATGACACCAAATTGCCTCCTACAAAAACACAATATCCAGACATTGATCTTCTATCTTCTTTAGATCATACCCAATCAGCATCGGAAAAACATTCAACTTTTGTATGACCATGATCTTTATATAAGATTCCATGCCCAGGTGCAGCTTTTAGGTAGCATAAAATCTGTTCTACTGCAACCCAATGATCCACGGTAGGTGAAGACATATACTAACTTACAACACTTACTGAATATGCGATGTCTGGTCGTGTCACTGTCAAATAATTCAACTTCCCAACCAATCTTCTGTATCTCTCAAGATCTTTAAATGATTCTCCTTCTTTGGTGAGTTGCAAATTAGGTATCATCGGAGTACTACATGGTTTAACTCCTAGTTTTCCTGTCTCATATAACAAATCAAGTACATATTTCCGTTGCAACAAAAAGATACCTTTCTTGCTTCTCATCACTTCAATACCCAAAAAATACTTCAGTGTTTCTAGATAGTATGAAATTGACCCTGAATGAAAGTTTTCAAAGAAGATATACCTGATGTATCGTTCCCAGTGATAACGATATCATCGACGTACACAACCAGCAGAGTTATACCATTATCAGATCGTCGATAGAAAACAGAATGATTAGATGTACTTTTCTTCATTCCAAATTGCTCAAGTGCTTAACTAAACTTACTAAACCATGCTTGTGGGTTCTGTTTCAATCCATACAATGATTTTCGAAGACGACAAACTTTATCACTCTCCACTTGAGCAACAAACCCAGGTGTTTGCTCCATATATACTGCCTCTTAAAGATCACCATGGATCATTCTTGATGTCAAGTTTATGCAAAGGCCAACATTGAGTAGCAGCCATGGAAATAAGTAATCAGATGGAAGTTTTAGCAACTGGAGAAAATGTGTCAAAATAATCTATCCCATAAGTCTGAGCATAGCCTTTAGCAAAAGGCGTGCTTTCAAACGAGTAATTGATCCATTAGGGTTAACCTTAATTGCGCACACCCATTTACACCCAATTGCCTTCTTTCCTGCAGAACAAGATACTAAATCTCAAGTACCATTACCATCTAAAGCATTCATCTCTTCAATCATTGCATTACGCCAACCAAAATGAGAAAAAGCTTCATGAACAGAGTTAGGGATAGAGGTAGAATCAAGGGATGTAAGAAAAGAATATGTTGGTTGTGACAACTGGTGATAAGAAACAAATGAGCAATAGGATAAGTACAAGTGTGTTTACCTTTATGAAGGGCAATGGGAAGCACATCACGTGTTCCTGGATCAGACGTCGAAGAATCTTTTGGTACAAGACATAAAGGTTGCGGTGGTGGTCGTCTGGAGTAAATCTGAGTAATGGGTGGACGCTAAGGGATAGATACTGAAAGAGATGGAGTAGGGAGGGAGGATGGAGAGACGATCTCATAGATAAGTAGGTCATCCTCCCCCTGACACGGACTCGACATTGATGGGCTAAAGGGCATATCTTCAAAAAACGTAACATCTGGAGAGATAAGATACTTGTTAAGACTAGGACAATAACAACGATATCCCTTTTGAACACGAGAATAACCGAGAAAGATGCATTTTAAGGATTTAGGATCTAACTTGGTACAATAAGGGCTAACATCTCGGGCAAAACAAGTGCAACCAAATATTTTGGGTGCAATAGGGAACAAAGATTATGTTGGACAGAGAACACGATAAGGGATCTCACCATTAAGAACATAGGAAGACATTCTATTAATCAAAAAACAAGTTGTGGAAACTGCATCAGCCCAAAAATGTTTTGGAACCTGCATTTGAAAGGATAATGCTCTAGCAGTTTCAAGTAAATGCTAGTTTTTTCGTTTCGCGACCCCATTTTGGGATGGAGTGTCAGCACAAGAAGATTGATGAATAATCCCATTGTTACACAAGTAAGATCCAAGCATGTGAGAAAAATATTCACCAACATTATTAGTTCGAAGAACTTTAAGAGAGGCATTAAACTAATTTTGAATCTCAGCATGGAAAGAACAAAAGTAAGTAACTCAGAACGATTTTTCATTAAATATAGCCAAATCAGACGAGAATAATCATTAACAAAAGTAACAAAATATCGAAATCCAGTTTTGCACACTACAGGACAAGAACCCCAAACATCAGAATGAACTAATTCAAACAGAGCATTAGCTCGTTTATGGACTCTAGGACTCGAACTAAGACAAAATTTGGCAAACGGACAAGACTCACAATTTAACGAAGACAAATAATGAAATTCTTGATGAATTTTCTTTAACACGGGCAAAGACGGATGACCTAAACGACAATGGACTTCAAACGGAGATGCAACATCAGAGCAGGTCATAGCTTTTACTATCTGTTGATCAAAAATGTAAAGGCCTTCGGACTCATATCTTTTACCAATAATCTTCTTCATCATACAATCCTGTTGTTAATTATAGTCAAAGTTAGGATAATACTATATATTTGTATCTTAGGTTATTATTTCCTCTTTTAATTTATATTACTTTAAGTCTATTGAAGATTTGATTAGGGTAGAATATTCTTTCCTTTTATGTTTTATCTTGTACATTGTATTTATACTCATGTTTTGTATAGTTGAAAATGCAATGAGAATATTAGAAAACTTCATGGTATCAGAGCAAATCTAAAACCCTAGTTTTTTTTTTCCGCCGCCGCCGTCATCATCACCACCGCCGGAGCTTTAACCGCTGCCATCACCTCCGGCGCCCAGCCCTCCTCATCCGACGATTCGGCGGCACGTCCTTCCTCACCAACAACGAAGAGTGGCGTGCGAAGATCTCTGGCCGTTTCCTCACCTACAGCAGATCTCCTATTCCGGCGATTCGGCGTGCGCAGCACGTGGGTTTTCTTTTCCTCCCGTTTCGCAGGAAAATCGCGAACGTCTCTGTCTCCTCCCGAACCCCGGAAAATCGCGAACGCCTGTCTCCTCCCGTTTTGCCGCCCAACCACCGTTAGTCTCCTTCAACAGCAACTCGCGCCTTCAACGACAACTCGCGATTTCACGGGTTTGCCGTCCTTAACAGTCTGTCTCCACTTCCGACGCCGACTCCTCACTGGCTGCCGACTACTCCCCACTCCTCGTGTCTGTGCAGTACGGTCTGAATATTTTATTTATTTCTTTTTTTTGACCTCTTTTGATCTGCAGTTTTTTTTGAGATGTCTTCTTCAAAATCAATCGACCTAATCACGAATGGTTAAGGAGGATATGATTCATCATCACCTGCCTATATCACGGGTCACAAACTGAATGGACACAATTATATCCAATGGTCACAATCAGTCATGATGTTCATATGTGGCAAGGGTAAAGACGAGTACCTCTCGAAAGAGACTGTGCAGCCTAAAGCAACTGATCCGGACTTCAGGAAGTGGAAAGCCATTCTCACTGCCACATACTTGATCAATCGTATGCCTTCTCGGGTTCTTGGATTCAATACTCCTCGTCAAGTCTTCCTCCAAACATTTCCCCACCTTCGTGTTCAGTCTCTTGATTTGATCCCTAAAGTTTTCGGGTGTAGTGCCTTTGTCCACATCTATTCCCAACATCGTAGCAAATTGGATCCTCGAGCTCATAAATGCATTTTCTTGGGATACTCACCAAATCAAAGGGTTACAAATGTTACTCTCCTCTCACAAAACGGGTATATGTCACTATGGATGTCACATTCTTTGAACATCTACCATACTATACCAAAACTTCTTGTCAGGGGGAGAACATGAGTGACAATCAGTTGTGGACCTCATTACTTGAAACTGAACCCGAATCCATACTTCACCACACACTTCACCCTCATTCTCAAGTTGTTCCTGTGTCTCTTCCAGTATCTCCTGAAAAACATCCTCCAAGTGTCGTCCCTCCAAATGCTAGTGAACGTCTCATTACATACACAAGGAGAAACAAACAAGTTGAGAAAATAGATTCGAGAACAAATCAACCCTCCCAAACGTCTGAACCGGTTCTTACTTCCAATGAACCCATAAGTGAGGATAAAGGTGAGCCAGAAGAAGTTGTAACTCCAGAAGTTGATGATTTAGACTTACCAATTGCAGTAAGGAAAGGAGTTAGGAGTTGCACCATTCACCCTATAGGGAACTACGTATCATATGATGGGTTATCTGAATCATATCGAGCATTTGTTTCTATTCTTGATAATGTTCAGGTACCAAACAATGTTCATGAACCGCTGAAGCATCCTGGTTGGAGAAAAGCTGTACAAGATGAGATTGAAGCCCTTGAGAAAAATGACACGTGGACAGTGACAAATCTACCTAGTGGAAAACAAACTGTTGGATGTAAGTGGATATTTACAGTAAAACATAAGGCAGATGGGAGCATTGAGAGATTGAAGGCTAGACTTGTTGCTAGAGGATTCACTCAATCTTATGGGATTGACTACCAGGAAACCTTCGCACCAGTTGCTAAACTCAACACCATAAGAATTATCTTATCACTAGCAGCTAATCTTGATTGGGGTCTCCAACAGTTAGATATTAAAAATGCTTTTCTGAATGGTGACCTAGAAGAAGAAGTATACATGGATATTCCTCCCGGATGTAAAGAGAGTGCTGATTCAACAAAGGTTTGTAAATTGAAAAAAAATCTCTATGGGCTCAAGCAATCTCCTCGTGCTTGGTTTGGTAGATTTACAAACTTTATTCTCAATCTCGGATACTCACAATGCCAGTCAGACCATACCTTATTTGTCAAAAGGAAGTCTGGAAATTTACTTGCTCTCTTAATAGTATATGTTGATGATATCATCCTTTCAGGAAATGATGAACTAGAATTACAAATGCTGAAAAAACAATTGGCTCAAGAATTTGAAGTCAGAGGAAAAGTTTTCTGTACGGAGGACTCTACTAAAGGCTTCGTCTAAAGAAAGGATTTCAGAGCCAGATAGAATTTGTGATTTAGCCATCCCAAATTCTGGCGAAAGTCCATTCAAAAAGCTCATGACACCCATCATCTCTCGTTGTGCTTGTTGAACCTTTATATCCGTACTAAATGGGAGTAATGTATTAAGTTCTGCATGCGTCTTCTTAAGTTGCATAAAGTAGTTCGTAACAAACTGTTCTTTCTGTTCTGCATGAAAGAAAGCTGTGCACACTTCATACATTTTATTGACTTGCTCTTTTCTTGAGTATAAGAACTCTAAAAACTTGAGCAGTTCCTTCACAGAATCACAATGATTCACCAAGCCAACAACCTCAGTCTCGATTGAATTCTTGATTTGAATGTACAATCTAGCGTCATCACAAAGCCAAGCCTTCTTTTTGTCATCCTCTGGTGGATCCTGATCAATATGATCATCCATCTCTGTACTTAGTAGATAAAACCAAATTGTTCGACTCCAATCATAGTAATTGGAGTTATTTAACTTGTGTTCCGTGATTTTTGACGAAAGAGGAACCATATTCGAGACCACCACAGGCTTCATCTCGCCATTAGTTACAAAAAGGCACCAGATAAACCCAATAGAGATAAAAACAGATCTGGACAGCAAGAAAAAACAACCTAATCGCACACAAATAGCACAACCTGAGGCCAAACAGATCAGTATCGTCAAAACCAATAGACTGGCTGGAAATATCAACCCGAGAAAAACCCAGGCGACGGAAAGTCGAACGGCACGTTCACGCGCCCTCATGTGCCGGCGCGTGGCGGTAGAGACAATGAAGTCTGGCGGTGCATGTGGCTCACGCGCTTGTTTCCGGCGATTTGGCTCTCCTGACAACGCCACTCCTCCTGAGGTAGGTGGTGTTGACAAACGGCCACTCTAACGTGATGATCCAAACTTCAAACCCTAACCTCACTTGGAAAAGAGAAAACTCTAATTGCCCATAAAAAATTCTAAAATCCTAAGGGTGTCTCTAATACCATGTAATCAGTGTTGAGAGAGAATACTCATTGTATTATTCATAAGAAAGACTAACATAAATATAGGTACACAAGGAAACCCTAACTAAAGAATGTACAATTACTATAAAGGACATATATACATAATACTATATATATCATAACAGATACTTTTACATAGACTCCATGAACTAGAACAGAAAAACAAAGAAACTATTTTATAAGCAGAAAATAAATATGATTCAAGTGGAATATACAAGCAACGGTAAATATGGACCTTGGTATCCAGTTCGAAGCTTAAGATTTGATAATACGAACACATCAAGGTAAATAAAACAGCTAGTGTTTTTAATAAACACTGCCTAAACTTTGATTCAGGTATCCGAAGGCATAGATCGCTGTACGTAAGCCTGCAATTGGATAAAATAAGTTAAAAGTTCTTATTTGACATACTGCATGCAATGACTCAGCAACTTCAAAAACTTTACCTACTATTTTGCATATGTACATCCTGATCCTGCAAAGATAGGAAAACCAA
The DNA here is from genome assembly GCA_033996785.1 of Trichosanthes truncata. Classification (NCBI taxonomy): domain Eukaryota; kingdom Viridiplantae; phylum Streptophyta; class Magnoliopsida; order Cucurbitales; family Cucurbitaceae; genus Trichosanthes; species Trichosanthes truncata. Next base: position 23,813,087 of record JAWPNB010000004.1, on the reverse strand, counting down.
CTTTGAATATTTCTTTGATTATTTACCAAGGAAATGATGTAGAAACTAAATTGAGAAAAATAAGCGAAAGGTCAATTCGATCCTTTTGTTCCAACTTCTATTTACCATATGTACAGGGCCCTATCCTATCAGTTCACATTAACGGAGTCTTCACATCATTTAATTCAACGAATGTCCATGACTTAAAGTGGTATATATGACGTGAGAAAAAGCAACCTCAAGTCCACCAATTGTGTTTTAAACCAAATGCTACCTATCAAAAAAAGAAAATCTTTTTCGCATAGCTTCGTGCATGAATGGGAGAATTGCACTTATATTTCAATTAGTAATCAACTTTTGATGATGCAATTCAGCCAAATAGGAAGAAATTTTGATCTCTCCACATAAACCAGTTCCTTAATTTGAATTACACAAGCGCACCTCTTGCACAATGTCTTTCAAGGCAGAATGGGTTTCTGATATAACTTCCTGCATAAAAAAGCTTTGTATCTTTTCCGCAAGGCCAGAAACATCCCCTATTAGTGCATAGGCGTCAACCACCTGTTCATAATGCCAACAGCCGGATCATTTTAGAAACAACTTCATTAGAGAGAGAAAAATAAGTTCAATGATCAAATCACTTGCAATTGTTCTACAATGACAAAGAAGAGAAAATGTCGATTGCAAGATGTTCCACGTGCTGATCTGTTTTAGTCATGATACTAGTGACAGCAGTGAGTACAATAATTCAACTTTATGCCTATATGGGAGAAAAATTAGTAATGTGGACTCAGTAAGGCCAAACTAATCAAAAAGTCTTAACCAACCTAGGAAGTCCATAAAGTATAATCAATTTGGAAGCTATCAATAACTAAACATGTAATGAGATGCTTTTTGCCCAAGCAAATAGGTCCCACTAAGTACAATAAACCTTTAGATTTAGTCACCACTTGTGGTGCTTTGTATTTTAGAGCATTAGCCTCTTTTCATTAATTCAATGAAAAGTTCTTGTTTCTTGTCAAAAAATAAAAAAAAAAAAACAAAGAACCTTTAGATTTAGCCATGAGTAGAATTCATAAGCTGAAAATCAGTAAAACGAGATAATTGGCTCCGTAAGTATCTAATATACTCAGAGCTAGAAATGAAAATTGCAAGTTGATGATATTTACCAAAATCAGCACAAACCCAGACATCCTAAATTTTCTACAAAATGGAAACCACTTATTTAGAAATAAATACTGTGATAAAATGAGGTTACATTATTACGCTAAGCTTTGGAAAGGCTCTAGCCATGGATACATGCACAATTTTAATAAACCATGGAATAAATTCAAGCTACATTGTTCAGGAAAATTCATGACTATGATAGAGATAGGAAAGAGAGCGACTTCTGTTGAGGATCCCACAACGGAAAGATGAGAATACCTCACGGTCTTTATTAAATATTAGATACATGGGTCACTCTCATTGCCAATTGGTTTTGAGATGGAACTCCCTATTTCTCTAATATGGTATCATAGCCCCATGAAGCCCAAATAGATATTCAGTCCAAAAATTGGGATTCGACCCAAGAATGGTAAACCCAAAGAGAAGCCTTCTTAAAAAGGCATGTTGAAGATCCCACATCGAAAAGATGAGGAGACCTCACAATCTTTATAAGATACATGGACTACCCTCTCATTACCAATTGGTTTTGAAATGAAACTCCATGTTTCTCTAACAACTTCCTTATCAAACTTCCTTATCAAATTAAATGGGGGAAGTTACAAAACTCCTAGACTTTCAAGACATTTGGTTCTCTCCAAAAGAAAGCTAGAATTTCCTAGCTCCTTATCACTTTCTACCTGCCTTACCCCAGCCCAAGTCACAAGTTTAATCCTTACTAATACTACCCTACCCGTACAACCCATCCCTATCACTCTATTAGAAGAATATTTACATGAAAAGACTCTTACACCCTTCCCCTTATGATGACACCGTAACTCACTCATTCCTTGTTTTGCTTGAAGGGGCCTCACAACCTTCTTTCAGCACACGTGAAGCTAATAGGAGGCTTGTTATTTTTTACCAGTACCACCCACCCAAAGTTTCACCTTCCCTCAAGGTGAAGGTAGGGATCTACTCTAACACCTCAGCTCAATCATTTTGTATTTTGCTTGAGGGCCCTCACAACCTTCTTCTCACATACATGAAGCCAATAGGAGGCTTCTTTTTTTTTATTAGACTAATATTATGTAAGGCCACCTATTATGAATACATATTCTAGAAAGGGTAAGAAAGGAATGAGGGGGCAAAATTCCGTTAGTGGGGAGGGGACCACTGGAGTTTTTGTACCGTGAGTGAGAATGGTTTAAGAAGGGGGGTGGGGATGTTTGGCAGGTTTTTGTGAAGAATTTTAGGGACATGTTGTCTAGAGAAGAGAACCAGCTCTCTCTGGCAAGTTGGGAGAATATCTTGTAACTCTTCTCTTTTTCCAATCAATTAGAAAACGGCTAATAACCCTCTCCTCATTGAAGAACTATCAATAGAGGGGAGTTGGTTCTTTGGAAATTGTGTGCACTGTGTTATTGTGTCATTTGCAGGGGAATTGTTCATTGAAGATACCTTACAACTGGTATCAGAGCACGTTACGCCCTGGGGAGAACACAAAGGATGGCTCAAAAGCAAATTGAAGAAAGGTTAGGAGGAACGGAGAAGGAAATATCTGAGATGAAAGAGGTAATGCAGGGAATGGGGAGAAACATAGAAAGGATGTCGAACGATATGAAGGAGAATCAAAAGGCCTTGATCATGATGATAGCAGAGAACTCCGGGGGGAAACAATTGGGTTCCTCGGCGGAAGGGAGCGAGTCTATACAGAAACCGAAGGGAGTAGGAGGTGCGGGAACTGACGGCATGGAAGAGGGAGAATCATCCCTGACGAGGAAGGAGGGAACGAACATTGATCGCGGCAAATTCAAGAAGTTGGAAATGCCCGTATTCTCGGGTGTTAATCCGGATTCATGGTTACTGAGAGCCGAGACCTACTTTGAAATACACCAGTTGAGCGATAGTGAGAAGATCAATGTCTCCATTGTGAGCTTCGACCCCCGACGTGGTAGAATGGTATCGATGGACGAATAATCGGAAGAAAGTCGCGTCATGGGAGGATTTGTGAACCAGGATCTTCGAGAGGTTTAGACCGTCTCAGGAGCAGAGCTTGTGTGCGAGATTCTTAGCCATCAAGCAAGAGGGAACAATGGCGGAGTATCGGGCTAAATTTGAAGTGTATTCGGCTCCGTTACCGGAGGTCGTACTGGAAAACACGTTTCTGAATGGGCTGAAACCACCGATTAGGGCAGCCGTTGTCAGTCGCCAACCGGTTGGGCTAGAAGAGATCATGAAGCAGGCCCAGCTGATCGAAGATAGAGACTTAGCTATCCAACTCGCCGGGGAAACGTTGGACCTGGGCCCAAACGGAAATAACGAAAAGGGAGGGCCATTGGGCCAGGGTAAAGTGGTGAGTATTAGCCCAGTAAAGAAAACGAACCGGCTCTTGGAAACCATCCGGTCCATTACTTTACCAGACCGAGGCAACCCGATTCAGAAGGAGCAGCCCTCACGAAGGTTATCGGATGCCGAATTCCAGGCGAAAAGGGAGAAGGGCCTCTGCTTTCGCTGCGATGAGAAGTACTCAGCAAACCACCGCTGTAAGAATCGGGATATACGCGAACTCAGGGTCTTACTGGTAAGCGAGCACGGAGAGGTAGAACTCAGGCAAGGGGAAGTAAAGGCAGAAGAATCCGAAGTCAGCAAAGCGGAGGAAATAACCTTCGAAGTCGGGAATGCGGTAGAACTTGATTTGAAATCCGTCATCGGATTCTCGACACCTGGTACAATGAAGATACGTGGCAAGGTAAAGCAAAGAGAAGTGGTCGTCCTAATAGACTGTGGGGCCACCCATAATTTCATTTCCAACCGATTAGTCGAAGAATTAGCCCTCCCTAAGACTGAGACTACCAGCTATGGGATCGTGATGGGGACCGGAATCGCAGTAAAGGAGCAAGGGGTCTGTAAGGAGGTGGTGGTTCACTTGCCATCCCTGACCGTCCGGGAAGATTTTCTTCCGCTTGATTTAGGAGGGGTAGACGTTATCCTCGGAATGCAGTGGCTAAGAACTATGGGATTCATGGGAGTGAACTGGACTGAGCTAACGATGACCTTCGAGGTAGGATCCAGCAAGGTGACGATACGGGGAGACCCTTCCCTCACTAAATCAGAAGTTTCGCTGAAGATGATGGCCAAGTCATGGACTGGTACGGACCAAGGATTTCTAGTAGAACTGCAGGCGATTTCAGCGAACGAGCAGGGTGACATGGAGGTTCCGAAGGAAGGGGAGGTCCACGATAACCTGCCAACTGAGGTTCAGAAGTTAATCGATGATTATGCGGATGTCTTCCGGCTGCCGAACGAGTTGCCTCCCCCGCGCAAGGTTGACCATCGTATTGCCTTGATCGATGGGACATCAGCGGTCAACGTCCGACCCTATAAATATGCACATGCGCAGAAAAATGAGATTGAAAGGCTGATAGGGGAGATGTTGGCATCGGGAATTATTAGGCCGAGCAATAGCTCGTTTTCCAGCCCGGTAATATTGGTTAAAAAGAAAGATGGCAGCTGGAGGTTTTGCGTTGACTACCGAGCTCTGAACCAAGTCACAGTCCCTGACAAATTTCCCATTCCGGTGATAGAAGAATTGCTGGACGAGCTGCATGGGTCCACGGTGTTCTCGAAGCTAGATTTGAAGTCGGGTTATCACCAAATACGAATGCACTCTCCTGATATACCCAAGACAGCTTTCAGAACACATGAGGGACACTACGAGTTCCTGGTGATGCCATTCGGACTCTCCAACGCCCCCGCCACCTTCCAGTCATTAATGAACCAGGTTTTAAGACCATTCCTCCGTCGCTTTATTTTGGTGTTTTTTGATGATATATTGGTTTATAGTCCAGATTTTTCGACTCACTTGAAACATCTGGGAGTGGTATTCGACGTTCTGAGGGACAATTCTCTGTTTGTCAATGGGAAGAAGTGCATCTTTGCGCAACACCGAGTCGAGTACTTAGGTCATTTGGTTTCTGCAAAAGGGGTAGAAGCCGATAAGGGGAAAATCCAAGCAATGATTGACTGGCCACGACCCCGATCCACAAAGGAACTACGCGGATTCCTCGGGCTAACGGGGTACTACCGACGGTTCGTGTTAAATTATGGAACCATTGCAGCTCCTTTGCATCAGTTGCTTCGGAAGGAAGCCTTTCTGTGGAACGAGGAAGCCACTGCTGCTTTTGATTCTCTGAAACGAGCCATGGTGACACTGCCAGTCTTAGCCTTACCGGATTTCACTCAACCCTTCGTCATTGAGACTGATGCGTCAGGAACGGGTTTGGGAGCGGTGCTATCACAGAAGCAAAGGCCCATTGCCTATTTTAGCCAATCCCTATCCGATCGAGCAAGGCTGAAACCCGTCTATGAGAGGGAACTAATGGCCATCGTCATGGCGGTTCAAAAATGGAGCCACTACTTGCTGGGACAGAAATTCTCCATTTTCACTGACCAAAGGGCTCTACGTCATCTTCTAGATCAAAGGGAGGTCCAACCGGAGTATCAGAAGTGGTTGACCAAACTTCTCGGTTATGATTTTGAAATCAAGTACAACCCAGGCCAGTTAAACAAGGCTGCCGATGCTTTATCTCGCAAACCAGACATGGCGGAATTGGCTACAATGTCTGTACCCTCTATTGTCGATACTCAGCTGGTACAAAAGGAGGTGGAAGAAGACAGTGACCTTCGGCGGATTATCGAGGACATTAGCCAAGACCCCCTGCGGCATCCGAAATTCTCAATGCAACAAGGGCAGCTTCGATACAAAAATCGCCTGGTACTGTCAAGTAAGTCAAAGCTTATCCCACCCCTATTGCAATTGTTCCAAGCTTCAGTGATGGGGGGACACTCAGGATTTCTGCGAACTTACAAACGCATGACGGGAGAACTCTATTGGAAGGGGATGAAAGCTACTGTGAAATCGTTCGTGGAAGGATGCCCCACTTGTCAAAGAAACAAGACGGATTCGGTGTCCCCAGCAGGGTTACTTCAACCTTTACCGATACCCGATAGGATTTGGGAGGAGATCACTATGGACTTCATAGAAGGGCTACCAAAATCCAATGGGGTGGATTCCATTTTGGTGGTGGTCGACAGGCTGAGCAAATATGCTCATTTTGTAACCCTGAAGCATCCTTTTTCAGCGAAGGAAGTAGCGGCGAAGTTCATTCGAGAAATTGTGCGACTACACGGGTTCCCAAAGTCCATTGTGTCCGATCGTGACACCATCTTTCTTAGCCACTTTTGGGAGGAACTATTTCGCCTCCAAGGCACCCAACTGAAGAAAAGTACAGCATTCCACCCTCAAACTGACGGTCAATCCGAAAGGGTCAATCGGTGTTTGGAGACGTATCTACGATGCTTTTGCAACGAACAGCCAAGGAAATGGGAGCAATGGGTCTGTTGGGCAGAATATTGGTACAACACCACGTTCCATATTTCCATTAATACCACTCCTTTCAATGTGGTTTATGGCCGCCAACCTCCACCGTTAATATCGTATGGGGATAAGAAGTCTCCGAATAATACTTTAGACCAAATGTTAGTGGAACGGGACCATGCCCTCGCAGCCTTAAAAGAACAACTCCGTATAGCACAAGACCGAATGAAGAAACAAACAGATAAACACCGTCGAGAAGTGGAGTTTCAGGTGGGTGATTTCGTGTATTTAAAGCTACGTCCATATAGGCAACGATCTGTAGCTAAACGCAGGTGTGAAAAACTGTCACCAAAATTTTTTGGCCCCTATGTGGTTTTGGAAAGGATTGGTTCAGTAGCTTACCGATTGGAACTACCGCCACAGTCTTCCATTCACCCGGTCTTTCACGTGTCACAGCTGAAGAAGGTTATTGGACCATCGATACCGCTGCAGTCCACGGCCCCTCTGTTTTCTGATGATTTTGAATGGAGTTCAACTCCAGAGGCGGTACAAGGTTATCGATGGAATGAGGACACTTCCACTTGGGAATGCCTGATCCAATGGAGTGACAAACAGCCGTGTGATGCTACATGGGAGTCGTTTCAGTTCATCCGCAATCAGTTCCCCGATTTCCACCTTGAGGACAAGGTGCTTCTGAATCCCGGGGGTATTGTAAGGCCACCTATTATGAATACATATTCTAGAAAGGGTAAGAAAGGAATGAGGGGGCAAAATTCCGTTAGTGGGGAGGGGACCACTGGAGTTTTTGTACCGTGAGTGAGAATGGTTTAAGAAGGGGGGTGGGGATGTTTGGCAGGTTTTTGTGAAGAATTTTAGGGACATGTTATCTAGAGGAGAGAACCAGCTCTCTCTGGCAAGTTGGGAGAATATCTTGTAACTCTTCTCTTTTTCCAATCAATTAGAAAACGGCTAATAACCCTCTCCTCATTGAAGAACTATCAATAGAGGGGAGTTGGTTCTTTGGAAATTGTGTGCACTGTGTTATTGTGTCATTTGCAGGGGAATTGTTCATTGAAGATACCTTACATATTATGAGCGAGAAACATTTTCCCCCTGTGCTCCTTCACCCAGAGGGGTCTGATTTTACCCAACCCCAAACCCTATTCATTACCTTCATAATCTTTTCAAGCACTCTTAAATGCCCCCACTTAGGTCACAAGCCCATGCTACCGGGCTCAGCCGTTTGACCAATAAACAACTTTGAACAGTAATACTCTCATTGCCTAAATTTGCCATGACTTCCTTTCCTTTATTGGAGCAAAAATGGTATAGATTTCAGCAAAAAAATAAGGCTAAGAGAAGCTTGCAGGAAAGATATCCAAATTAATTGTCTGCACCTGCTATTTGGGTCAAGCCATTTTTCCACATTGAAAAGTTCATCCACAGCCCTCTAGGATATAGTAAAGGACCAAAAATCCAAATAAAATGTGAATGGATTTTTCAATGCTCGAGGTTAAATAGTACAAGAAGAAATTGAATGCTTTCTTCAATGAAAAGTTGTCTCTTGTTTCAAAAAAAAAAAAAAGAAATTGAATGCATCAAGAATGCATGATTTAAGGAAGAAAAAAAAAGAACTAATTTCTATCATATGAAAACAATCCTCACGGTTAAATAGCCCTCCTTCTTGAACTCCTGACAGACTTCTATCAAAAGTGAATCCAACTTTTGTAGGGTTCTTCCAAGCCAAACCTATAACATATGTAAAAAGAGATGTGTAAATCATCATAAATCAGTTATTATACCCTTTAAAAGGTTTCCATGGGAGGATATATATAGATAATTTTTGCAACTGCAAATGCTCAATATCATTGAGAATACTCACCTCTACACCACGGCTCATCTCTTGAATTACTGAAAGCTCTGAAAAACTATCCAATAGCTGCAAATACTCAGATAAAACCTGAAAAGCCTGTATGCTCGGCAGCACAGCTAGAAAAGTTAATAAGTAGACCTCATTACTCCTTCAGAAATGTTCATTTTAGTCAGATACCGGCAGTTCAGCTAGAAAAGGCATAATAGGAAGCAAATTTTGAAACCCACCTTGTAATAATTTCCCTCTTCAACAAGAGACTCAAGCATTGATTGCATGTCCACAGCATGACGAAGCTCACTCAAAACTGGAAGCATGTCCTATTTACATTACTTTGTCAATGAAAAGTTTACTACTTGAAGAAAAATAAATAAATAATAAAGCTGGAAGCATATCTATGTTAAATGATAATTCTTTGTTATATTTTTTATTATGAGAAGAAAAGGGTTCTTAAATAGAAGAAACACCCATTTACAAATAAGGAAATAATTTCCCAGCAATATAATACAGTAAATACAAATATACTGATTAACTTAAAAAGGGAAAATAACCAAAAATAACCAACACTCCCCCTCAACTTGGTTGGAAGATATCTTCCATTGCCAACTTGTTAGTCATCTTGTCAAATTGTAACTTTGGGAGCCCCATAGTTAACACATCAGCAATTTGCTCTGTCGTAGGAAGATAGCAAATGCATATTACTCTTGCATCAATCTTCTCTTTCATGAAATGTTTATCAACTTCGATATGTTTTGTCATATCACGAAGGACTGGATTATGGGCAATAGAAATTGTTGCCTTATTGTCACAATAAATTCGCATAGGTATCTTCTGAGAGAATTTCAATTCTTACAATAGTCTCTTTATCCATATACCCTCACAAATACCATGGGCTAAGGCCCTAAACTCAGCTTCAGCACTACTTCTAGCCACTACACTTTATTTTTTGCTTTGCCAAGTAACTAGATTCCCTCCAACAAAGGAACAGTAACTAGAAGTATATCTTCTATCTGTGGTGCCGCTGCCCAATCAGCATCAGTATAGATTTTAACATTCAGATGACCATGCTTCTTAAACAATATACATTTTCCACGAGTACCTTTCAAGTATCTTAGAATTCTATAAACAGATTCAAAGTGAGTTGATCCTGGTGCATGCATAAACTGACTTACCATACTAACTGCAAAGGCAATGTCAAGACGTGTGTGAGACAAGTAAATGAGTCTTCCCACAAGTCTCTGATATTTTTCTGTCTTTTACCTCACTCTCTATTGCAGCTTGTAATTTTAAATTGTTTTGTTGTTCTGCAACCAAGTAATCCTATCTCTTTAAGTAAATCAACGATATACTTCCTTTGATTAACAAGGATACCACCTTTTGACCTAGCAAATTCCATTCCTAGGAAATACTTCAAGACTCATAGGTCTTTGATTTGGAATTCATTAGCTAGCCTTTCTTTCAAGATAGTCAATATGCCTCATTATTTCCTGTAAGAATAATGTCATTAACATACACTATTAAGATGACAAATTGTAGAACATAGTATGATCTGCTTGACTTTGGAGAAATCCACAGTTCGTGACTGCTTTTCCAAAACGTTCAAACCAAACTCTAGGAGACTGTTTAAGGCCATATAATGATTTCTTTAACTTGCATACTCTGTTAATCAAATGATCTTCCTCAAAACCAGTTGGTAAGTCCATAAATACCTCTTCTTCAAGTTCCCCATTGAGAAAGGCATTCTTGACATTAAGTTGATAAAGGGGCCAATCTGCATTGACAACAATAGATAATAGAACTCTAATGGAGTTTATTTTAGCAACGGGAGCAAACGTTTCTTGATAATCAATTCCATAGGTCTGAATGAAGCCTTTAGCCACAAGTCTGGCTTTATATCTTTCAACGCTACATCAACTTTGCACTTTATAGTAAACACCCACTTGCAACCTACTGTCTTCTTATCATTTGGTAATTCTACTATGTCTCATGTGCGATTTTAGTTAAGAGCATTCATCTCTTCCATAATTGCTAACTTCCAATTCGAATCATTTAGAGCCTCTTGTATATTCCTTGGAACGAACAAATTAGTTATCCTAGAGGTAAACGCTCTATGACTATCAGACAATCTATGGTAAGAAACATAGTTCGCAATAAGATATTTGGCGCAATTTCGGATACCTTTCCTATGGGCTATTGGAATATCAAGATCAAGAATATCATATGAACTATTATGAATAGATGAAGAAGTAGGAATAGAGGATCTGTTACCTGGATCTTCAGAATCATTCATCGGAGTATTAGATTGATTTTGTGATAAGTCTACTGTTTGGTCCTGATTCTTTTGCTTCACTGCCCTTCTAGTATAAACTTGAAGTTCAAGTTTTCGATCAATTAGATCTCTTTGTAGTGTTTCTCCCCCTAACAAATAATTTTCCATACTTGGCATTGAGGAACTAGAACTGGTAACCTCAGACTAATGATGGTAGGAAGAGGAGAAATATCGTAGAAATTATCTTCTAAGTTAGGCATTGTCTCACCCTGAAGAGAATTTTGGCTAAAAAAGATTGATTTTCGAAAAATGAGACATTCATACTTTCAAAGTATTTTTTGTTCTAAGGATCAAAACATTTATAAGCTTTCTTGTGGGATACATAACCCAAAAAAATGCATTTAACAGCCTGAGGATCAAATTTAGACTGAGAAAAGCTAGGAATGTGAACATAAGCAGTACACCCAAAAACTTTGATCGGTAAATCAGAAAATAGGCAGACAGTGGGAAAAAAAACTTTTAAATTGATCCAGAGGAGTTTTGAAATCCAAAATTTTTGTAGGCATTTGATTAATAAAATATGCAGCCGTGAGGACTGCTTCTCCCCACAAATAAGAAGGAACATGCATAGAGAACATAAGGGCACGAGTAACATCGAGTAAATGTCTATTCTTTCTTTCAGCAATACCATTTTGTTGGGGAGTGTCCCGACACGTAGATTGATGAACTCTTGTAAGAAATCGATTAAATATTCATTAAAATATTCAGTGCCATTGTCAGAGTGCAGAATGTTCATTTTAGTTTGAAACTGAGTTTCAATCATGTTATAAAAATGAATAAAAACATCTTTCACCTCTAACTTTTTTGTTAATAGATAAATCCAAGTTAAACGGGTGTGATCATCAATGAAAGTGACAAACCACCATTTTCTAGTATGAGTCAAAACTTTAGACGGACCTCAAACATCACTATGAATTAAGTAAAAAGGTGCGGAAGACTTATAAGATTTGGGCAAATAAGTGGATCGATGATTTTTTGCAAAGATACAACTTTCGCAATGAAAAATAGAACAATCAATTCCTTTAAATAAATCTGGGAACAAATACTTTAAGTAGAAAAAACTAGGATGTCTGTTAAAGCTAAAGGTTTGAGAGAATCAGAATAATCTATTCCATTCACTAAAGAGATATATATACAAGTGTACAAGGTTAACCTAATTAGGAGAAAGTGAAAAGACAATAAAGCACAACCCAATTATTATATTTACAAAAATACAATTATACTAATATAAGAACTCTAACACTCCCCCTCAAGTTGGAGCATATATATTCATCATGCCCAACTTGTTGGAAAGGTAATCTATTCGTGCTCCATTCAATGCCTTGGTGAAGATATCTCCTAATTGCTCTCCAGTCTTCACGAATCCTGTCGATACCAAACCTTGTTGTATCTTCTCACGTACAAAATGGCAGTCAACCTCAATGTGTTTAGTTCGCTCATGAAATACCGGATTAGATGCTATATCCAGAGCTGCTTGATTATCACACCATAATTTTGTTGGTGTTGTGATATCAAATCCCAATTCAACAAGAAGTTGACGTATCCAGACTAATTCACATACAGATTGTGCCATTGCTCTATATTCTGATTCAGCACTTGACCGTGATACCACATTTTGTTTCTTACTCTTCCAAGAAACCAAATTACCACCCACGAATACACAATATCCTGAAGTTGATCTTCTATCTTCTTTAGATCTTGCCCAATCAGCATCTGAGAAACATTCAATGTTGATATGCCCATGACTCTTATATAATAAACCACGCCTAGGAGCTGCCTTCAAATAACACAAAATTTGTTCAACTGCAGCCCAATGATCAACAGTAGGAGAAGACATATACTGGCTCACAATACTCACTGAATAAGCTATGTCTGGTCGAGTTACTGTAAGATAATTAAGTTTTCCCACTAATTTCCTATATCGTTCAGGATCTTTCAGTAATTCTCCCTCTTTTGTGAGCTGTAAATTAGGCATCATTGGGGTACTACATGGCTTAGCTCCTAACTTCCCTGTTTCAGTCAACAAGTCAATTACATATTTTCTCTGTGATAACATGATTCCCTTCTTGCTTCTCATTACCTCAATTCCTAGAAAATATTTCAACATTCCCAAATCTTTTGTGTGGAATTGACTATGGAGAAAGGTCTTGAGTGATTGGATGCCCAATGTGTCATCACCTGTAATAACAATATCATCAACATACACAACCAACAGGATGACGCCACTCTCAGACCGCTTATAAAAGACAGAATGATCTGACTTGCTCTTTCTCATTCCAAAGCTCTCAATCACCTGAGTGAATTTTCCAAACCATGCCCGTGGACTCTGTTTTAATCCATACAAGGATTTACGAAGGCGACATACCTTTCCATTCTCCCCCTGAGCAACAAATCCTGGAGGTTGCTCCATATACACCTCTTCCCCAAGATCACCGTGAAGAAAGGCGTTTTTAATATCAAGCTGATGCAACGGCCAGTGATGAATGGATGCTAACGAAATGAATAATCTGACAGAAGTCATTTTAGCAACAGGAGAAAAAGTGTCAGAATAGTCAACCCCATAAGTTTGGGCGTAGCCTTTAGCAACAAGACGAGTTTTCAACCGAGCTACAGACCCATCTGGATTGACTTTAACCGCAAAGACCCACTTACAACCAATAGGCTTCTTTCTTGCAGGAAGAGAAACTAAATCCCAAGTACAATTGTCATCTAAAGCAGTCATCTCCTCTACCATTGCAGCACGCCAACCAGGTTGAGACAAAGCTTCATGAACAGTCTTAGGAACAGATAAAGACTGTAGGGATGCAATGAAAGAACAGGTAGAAGATGACAAATGGTTATATGAAACAAAAGAGGAAAGAGGATATGTGCACTGACGCTTACCTTTACGAAGAGCAATAGGAAGATCATCGCTTGTGCCTGGATCCACTGATGAAGAAGCCTCTGGTACAGGGCATGAAACTGAAGATGGTGGTCGTCGAGAATAAACCTGAGTGATAGGTGGGTGAGGAGAACCAGGAACAACTGGAGATGAATTTCTAGAGGGCTCACATGAGGAGAGAATTGTGTAAACAAGAAAATCATCATCGTCCTCTTTATGCTCCCCCTTACTCTGACTCGAAGAAGGAGAAAAGAAAGAAGAGTCTTCAAAGAATGTGACATCAGGAGAGACAAAGTAACGATCGAGACTAGGACAATAACACCGATACCCTTTTTGGACACGAGAATAACCAAGGAATATACATTTTAAGGACTTTGGATCTAGTTTGGTGAGTTGAGGGCGAACATCCCGAACAAAGCAAGTACAACCAAAGATTTTGGGTGTAAGAGGAAATGAAGGTAGTTTGGGGCACAAAATACTATAAGGTATCTCACCTTTTAAAACTGAAGAGGGCATGTGATTTATTAAGAAACAAGCCATCGATACAGCATCAGCCCAAAAGTATTTTGGGACATTCATCTGAAACATTAAGGCTCTCGCTGTTTCAAGGAGATGTCGATTTTTGCGTTCTGCAACCCCATTTTGAGATGGAGTATAAACACACGAGGATTGATGGAGAATTCCATGTTCACTTAAATAGGAACTAAGAGCATGGGAGAAGTATTCTTTAGCATTATCACTCCTTAGAACTTTAAGAGAACCGCTAAATTGAGTTCGAATTTCAGCATCAAAGTTACGAAAATGAGAAAGCAACTCAGAATGATCTTTCATTAAATATAACCAAGTTACACGAGAAAAATCGTCGACAAAAGTAACAAAATATCGAAACCCTCTCTTAGACTCAACAGGACACGGACCCCAAACATCAGAATGAACTAAATCAAATGGAGCACTAGCTCGTTTATTGACTCTGGGATACAAACTCAAACGATGAAATTTAGCAAACTGACTCACAATCTAAAGAAGACAAATGATTAAACTGAGGACAAAGACTCTTCAAGACGGAAAGAGATGGATGACCCAAACGACAATGTTCTTCAAAGGGAGAGGACACTTTAGAGCATGTAACAGCTGTGGATACTTGTGGTTCAAAAATGTAGAGACCTCCAAATTCACGCCATTTACCAATAGTCCTCTTCGTCAAAAGATCCTGAAATAAGCAATAACCAGGAAAGAATAAGACACAACAATTAAGATCGCGAGTGAGTTTACTAACCGAAATCAAGTTAAAGGAGAACTGTGGTAAACTTAAAACAGAAGACAATGAAATTGAGGTGGTAAGATTGACAGTGCCTGATCCTAAAACAGGAGAGGTGGTGCCGTCGGTTATAGTAACATTAGGTGAAGATGTAGACGGACGAATGTTAGAGAATAAACTGGGATTACTTGTCATGTGATCAGAAGTGCCAGAGTCTATGACCCATTTCGAAGAGGAGGAAAGAAGACATGTAGATGTGTTACCTGTGTCGGCAATGGCAGTATTGGGAGTAGAAGATGACGTCTTTAATGACTCTTGATACTGTCGAAATTTAGCAAACTCCTCAGCTGAAATCGAAATAGACTTGTCAAGGTTCTCAGGAGCAGAGGCAACATGCGCAGATGGAAACCTCTGGCCCTTATTCAGCAATTTTCTGCAATCACGTTTCATATGTCCAGGTTTATGACAATAGTGGCAAACAATATCGCCTGAATTTGCTCTCTGAGCGTTCGAATTTCCTCTAGACGTGTTGGGTCCGACCCCTCTATTTCCTTTATACTCACCTGTCTGACCAACCAAGGCGCTATTAGACTCAAATGGCAAGATCGCTTGCGACTTCTCAGTATGAAGTATTCGAGTATAAGCATCTTCCAACGAAGAGATTTCTGAGCAAGACAGAACTTGATCTTTGGCCATATCATATTTAGAGGCAAGACCAACCAAAAAACTCATAATGAATAATTGTTCACGTTGGGCAGTCTGAACTTTCACATCAGTACTCATGGGCAACAAAGCATTAAATTCTGCATACTTAGTTTTGCACTCCATAAAATAACTCGTTAGAGATTTGTTGCCTTGATCAGGTTGAAAGAGATTCTTACACACATCGAACACTCGACTGATGTTCCCTTTCCCAGAGTAAAGAAATTCCAAGTACTCTAAGAGTTCCTTAACAGATTCACAATGATTAACCAACCCAACTATCTCACTCTCAATGGAGTTCTTTATCTGGAGAATAAGTCTAGAATCATCTCGTAACCAATTCTTCTTAGTATCATCAGTCGGTGGGGAATCGGCGGTGACGTGATCATCCATATCAAGACTCCGAAGATAATGACGAATATTTGTTCGCCATGCATAAAAGTTAGATCCATTAAGCTTATGTTCCGTAACCTTTAACACCATAGGAATCATCTCCGACATCACTATACCTTTCTTTTCAGCCATAATTTCAAAAAAAAAACAGATAAACAAGAGGTGAGATCTGAATCACAGCAAACCCTAAAGGTTCCAAACAAGATATGGCTCCAAACACTATAAACCGAACGCCCGATGACCTAAACCAACACAGAACACGAAAGAGGAGACCACGGCGAACTGACCCACGCAAGACGGAGCAATTTCCTGCTGCGCACGAGCCTCCACGCGCCGGCCCGTGAAACTGGCGGCGATTTTTCCGACGGCACGTGTGGTCCACTCGCCGACTATTTTCCGACCAAAATTTCCGAACCTGCTGATCGGCGACTGAGCTTTCTAATGGGCCGGGCGGTGACGAAAAATTAAGCCGTTGACAGACCTCGTGGTGGCGGCTGCAGCGGATTCCGGCGACAGATTCTGTGATGATGATGGTTGAGTTGATGCACAAAGCTCACAGCAAGACCAAAACCCTCAAAGAAGGTGTTCTAAACCTCAAACCCTAATGATCACAAATCCCTAAGGACGAAAAATTTTCCAAGAGAACCCTAGGGCTCTGATACCATGTTAAAGCTAAAGGTTTGAGAGAATCAGAATAATCTATTCCATTCACTAAAGAGATATATATACAAGTGTACAAGGTTAACCTAATTAGGAGAAAGTGAAAAGACAATAAAGGACAACCCAATTATTATATTTACAAAAATACAATTATACTAATATAAGAACTCTAACAATGTCCTAGTCTACGATGCCAAAGCATTATAGTTTCTTTAATAGAGGAAGAACTAACACTACTCAAGCCTTGAACTTTTTTATGACTAGATGAAGATTCATCAAAGTAGTAGAGACCATCGAGCATCCTAGCACGACCAATCATCTCCCCCCGAGTTCTGATCCTAAAAGATGCAATGGGAGTCAAAAAAGGTAACACGAAAATTAATCAAAGTATATCATCTCCTCCGACCGCCGCGCCACACTCTGATACCAAGTGTGGCGCGCGCGGTCGGAGGTACAGATAGCGGCGGCGTTCAGTGCAGGAAGTAGCAGCGGTCGTCGTCGAAGGCAGCAGCGGCGACGAAGGCAAATCATGGCTGTCAGATGCGAAATCGAAAACCTGCGTGCGACGGGTAGCACGAACTCGTGATGCTCAAGATAAGCGACTTCGTCTGTAGGCGGCGCTGGGTGAACAAATGCGGTCAACAACGACGGCTAGGTTATAGAATATTAGTGTTCTAAAAATTTAGGGTTACTGGCACTGATACCATGTGTTAAATGATAATTCTTTGTTATATTTTTTATTATGAGAAGAAAGGAGTTCTTAAATAGAAGAAACACCCATTTACAAATAAGGAAATAATTTTCCAGCAATATAATACAGTAAATACAAATATACTGATTAACCAAAAATAACCAACAATATCCTACTTAGCATAGCGATGGATAACTTCTTATCATGTAAATATTTTAGGTAGTTTTTAGGTAGTCCTTATTCTTCTTTTACATTCTATAGTTGTAGGTTTGTATGTACATTTCTTTTTTTTTTTCTTTTTTTTCTTTTTGTAATAGAAACAGTGAAATGCATTAATCACAAGAAAGGGGTTGGCAACTTAGTGACCGCCTTCCAATCAATAATAATCCTAAGTAGGCTATAATTACAAAAGAACTTCTTATGATTAGAACAACACCCACCAAGAAGTATGTCGTATGCTACTAACAAAAAATCTGAGGCTAACAACTTATCTTCAAAACTCCTTTGGTTTCTTTCCCTCCATAAGAGCCAAAGAAGGGCTTTAACCGCACAATTCCAAAGAACCTCAGCTTTCCCTTTGAAGTACATTTCCCCATGAGCCTCCACGGCCACTAGCCAACATTTTATTGAAAACAGATCTCTATGCCCAGTTGAGTCTGTTATTGTGAGATCAAATATGAGAGTTTTCTATTCATTCTATACAATAGAGCCATATATATAGAGGCATACATGGAAGCCCTAAACTAGTGAAAGTAAAATTACAATAAAGGACAAAGGATTAATAAGCTCCTAAATTTACATATATACTATAACACTCCCCCTCAAGCTGGAGCATATATGTTAATCATGCCCAGCTTGTTACAAAGATAATCTATTCGAACTCCATTTAAAGCTTTTGTGAAAATATCTCTAATTGTTCTCCGGTCTTCACATATCCCGTAGACACCAAACCTTGTTGTATTTTTCTCACGAACAAAATGACAATCAATTTCGATATGTTTAGTTCGCTCATGAAATACTGGGTTGAATGCAATATGAAGGGCAGCTTGGTTGTCACACCACAACTTGATTGGAACAGTAGTATTGAAGCCTAATTCGATCAATAGTTGATGTACCCACATTATTTCACATATTGATTGTGCCACAGCTCTGTATTCTGATTCAGCACTCGATCGAGAGACTACATTTTGTTTCTTATTTTTCCATGAGACCAAATTGCCTCCAACAAAAACACAATAGCCAGAAGTCGATCTTCTATCTTCTCTTGATCCTGCCCAATCGGCGTCTGAAAAACACTCAATCTTCATAGGACCATGATCTTTATATAAGATCCCACGTCCAGGTACAGCTTTCAAATAACATAAAATATGTTGTACTGCGGCCCAATGATCCACTGTAGGTGAAGACATAAACTGACTCACGATGCTTACTGAATAAGCTATGTCTGGTCGTGTCACTGTAAGATAATTCAACTTTCCAACCAAGCTGCTATATCCCTCAGGATCTTTAAATGGTTCTCCATCTTTTGTAAGTTGCAGATTAGGCATCATTGGAATACTACATGGCTTGGCTCCCAATTTTCCTGTCTCAGATAGCAAATCAAGCACATATTTCCTTTGTGACATAAAGATACCTTTCTTACTTTTCATTACTTCAATGCCCAAGAAGTACTTTAACGTTCCCAAGTCTTTAGTATGAAACTGACTTTGGAGGAAAGTTTTGAGAGATAAAATGCCTGATGTATCATTTCCAGTAATAACAATATCATCAACATATAGAACAAGCAAAATAATACCACTCTTAGTTCGTCGGTAGAAGACAGAGTGATCCGACTTGCTTTTCTTCATTCCAAATTGCTTAAGTGCTTGACTAAATTTTCCAAACCATGCTCGTGGAAATTGTTTCAACCCATACAAAGATTTGCGAAGGCGACAAACTTTATCATTCTCCCCCTGAGCAACAAACCCTGGTGGTTGCTCCATATAAACTTCCTCCTGAAGATGACCATGGAGAAATGCATTTTTAATGTCAAGTTGATGCAAAGGCAACATTGAGAAGCAACCATGGAAATGAATAACCTAACAGAAGTTAATTTAGCGACAGGAGAAAATGTATCAAAGTAATCAACCTCATAGGTCTGAGCATAGCCTTTGGCAACAAGGCAAGCTTTTAATCGAGCAATTGAACCATCCGGATGGACCTTAACTGCAAACACCCATTTACATCCAATAGCTTTGTTTCCTACAAGACGAGATACTAAATCCAAGGTACCATTATCATCTAAGGCATTCATCTCTTCTATCATTGCCTTGCGCCAACCAGGATCAGACAAGGCTTCATGAATAGTTTTAGGGACCGAGATAGATTCAAGAGATGCAATAAATGAACATGTAGAAGATGACAAGTGGTCATAAGAGACAAAAGAGGAAATAGGAAAAGTACAAGAACGTTTACCTTTACGAAGAGCAATAGGAAGCTCGTCACTTGGTCCTGAATCTGATGACGAAGAATCTTCTGGTACAAGACATTCACTTGGAGGTTGTTGCCGTCTAGAGTAGACTTGAGTAATAGGTGGGCAAGTAGGGTCAGATGTCAAAGGAGATGGATCAGAAGGAGTAGGAGACACAAGTGTGTAGATAAAAAGATCGTCATCCTCCCCCTAACTTGTACTAGGCAAAGATGAACCGAAAGGTTTGTCCTCAAAGAAAGTAACATCACGAGATACAAGATACCTATTCGAACTAGGACAAAAGCATCTATATCCTTTTTGAACACGAGAATAGCCTAAGAAGATGCACTTCAGAGATTTGGGGTCTAATTTTGTCAGATTAGGACGAACATCTCGAACAAAACAAGTACAACCAAATATTTTCGGCTCAAGAGGAAACAAAGATTTTGTTGGGAATAAAACATGATAGGGAATTTGACCTTTAAGAACAGATGAAGGCATAAGCAGGCTGTGGAAATTGCATCAACCCAAAAATGCTTTGGAACACGCATTTGAAATGATAATACTCTTGCAGTTTCAAGAAGATGCCTATTCTTTCGTTCAACAACTCCATTTTGTGATGGAGTATCAGCACGAGATGATTGATGAAGAATTCCATGCTTACAAAGGTATGCACTAAGTGCTTCAGAAAAGTACTCACCAGCATTGTCACTTCTCATGATTTCAAGGGAAACACCAAACTGAATTCGAATTTCAGCATGAAAGTTACAAAAATGAGAAAGTAACTCAGAACGATTCTTCATAAAATATAACCAAGTCATGCGAGAGTAATCATCAACAAAAGTAACGAAATATCGAAATCCAGATTTGGACACAACTGGACAAGGACCCCAAATATTAGAATGAACTAATTCGAAAGGTGCACTTGCTCGGTTATCAATTCTAGGGTTCGAACTAAGACGATGAAGTTTGGCAAATTGACATGAGTCACAATTTAATGAAGACAAGTTATGAAATTGAGGACAAAGCTTTCTTAGTACTGAAAGAGATGGATGACCTAAACGACAATGGGTATCAAAAAGAGAAACGACTCCATAACAGACAACTTTTGGTACTTGATGATCAAAAGTGTAAAGTCCTCCAGATTCATGTCCTTTACCAATAATCTTCTTCATCACAAGATCCTGAAACAAGCAATAGCCAGGATAGAATAAGACACAACAATTAAGGTCACGAGTGAGTTTACTAATAGAGATCAAATTAAAGGAAAGTTGAGGTAAATGTAGAACATATGATAAAAAAAGAGATGGAGTTAGATTTACTGTGCCAGATCCAAGGACAGACGATTTTGATCCATCTGCCAAAGTAACATTAGCAAGGGATGTAGATGAAGAAAGGGTGGAAAACAAATTGGGATTACCTGTAATATGATCAGTAGCACCAGAGTCTATGACCCATTTGGTAGAAGATGAGAGAAGACCATGATTCATGTTACCTGACCCAGCAATGGTTGTAATAGGGGTAAGCGCAAATGATGAAGAAGATGCTTTCGATGATTTCTGGTATTGTAGAAATTTAGCAAACTCGGCAATAGAATTAACAAATGGCTTCTTAGATGAACCATAGGTGGATTGAGGCTGCGATTGAACCACATTAGACATCACTTCGAGTTCTCGTTCTGCCATAGATCAATGACGAATGTAAAACCACAAAATCAAATCTGAAACCACGAAATCAGACCCAAATGGCTGCAGAACTTCTGAATAACTGCTGAAAAAATGATCTGAAAGGAGTGCCCAATCAAAAAACCTCTAATTCTTTTCCAAATCAACTTCTAACACAAGCCAATTATGACCAAAATAACCACATAAACAGGTTGGGAGTTGGACGAAACGGCAAGCCACAGAATCAGAGCAAATTCTGGCGACCCACACGCGCCGACGCGTGGGAATGACACCAAAACCTTCAAGCGGCGCGTGAGGTCCACGTGCAGGGATTTTTCTGGCCAAATTTCACGTACCTGCTGATCGGCAAGTGGGCTTTCATTTGGTCTGGGCGGTGACAAAAAAATACGCCGGAGATAGGCGGCGCCGACGGCGGATTCCGGCAACGGCGGATTTCAGAGGCGGCGGCAGAGGATTCGGGTGACGGTGGCGACGGCGGACCTTGGCAGCAGTGGTGAAACACAAAACCTAAGGTAGAAGACCAAACCCTCCAAAAAGGTGTTCCAAACCTCAAACCCTACTTGTTCACAATTCTCAAAAACTCACAAAACCATAATTGCCTAGGAAAGACCTAGTGGCTCTGATACCATGTTATTGTGAAATCAAATATAAGAGTTTTCTATTCATTCTATACAATAGAGCCAAATATATATAGGCATACATGGAAGCCCTAAACTAGTGAAAGTAAAATTACAATGAAGGACAAAGGATTAATAAGCTCCTAAATCTACATATATTATAACATAGTCAAGATGAAAAATCAAGCGCCTTACAGAAAAGGGGCAATGAATGAAAATCTGATCAATAGTCACCTCATCTCTATTACAAAGGCTTCAGTAAAGCACTGACCAAATCAAGAACTTGACTTTCCTTGGAACCTTAAGGGGCTGTTTAGGGTGTTGGATGGGTTATAATAGTCTGTGGGTTATAATAGACGGTGGAGTTATATAATCTGTGTTTATGATGCAGAGTTGTTTAGTCTGAGTTATAATAGTCTGTATTTGGGGTGCAAAATTATTTAATCCCACAGACTATTATAACCCACTCAGCGCCCCAAGCAGACCCTAAATTTCCAAACATAATTGACCAAGGGGACCTTCAGCTTAGCTTGAGATTTAGAGAGGTAAAAGAAGGTGGACTTGGCTAAAAAAGAGCCTGAAGGGTCAAGTCTCCAAATAATTTTATCTTGCCTGAGACCTAGCTATACTTCATCTAATTTTCTGTAAAGGCGGCCCATCTAGCAATCTCTCTGTCGAAAAGTCTCCTCCTAAACCCCAAATCCCACATCTGAAAATCACCCCTCCTGCACTCTGCAATTGACGCTCCTTTTTCAGAAGAAAGGATGAAGAGTTCTAGTAAGTTGTGACTTGTGAGAAAGTGCTGTAACAATTGAAAGTTAAAAAGTTCGTTTATTGATTGAATGCTTTTTTCAGCCTTAGGAGTAGCTATATATAGGTACAGGGATAAGACTTCCTCCTAAAAACCTTCGGCCAGGTTAAACCTAATTAACCAACTGTAAAAATAAACGTTACATAGCAGGTTTTAAAAGACAGCTTTAAAACAGATGCTCACCTAATCCGAAGGGCAGCCAGCTACTAAGATTACATCAGAAAGGTAACACTTCAGCTCAGGCATCTTCCCAAGATCAGATTCATGGCCCATTTGCAGCTTTAATTTTAGAGTTATTACATTAGTATATTTGTATTTTGTAAATATATTATTTGAGTTGTCCTTTATTGTCTTTTTACTTTCTCCAACTTAGATTAACCTTATACACTTGTATATATATCTCTTTAGTGAATGGAATAGAGTATTTCAATTCTATCAAACTTTTAGCATTAACATGGTATCAGAACTCTAGAATTTTCTAGGAAAATTAGGGTTTTTTTTGTGTCTTTAGGGATTTGTGACCTATGAGTTTGAGGTTTGGAACACATTCTTGGAGGGCTTAGTCTTTGCTGTGAGTTTTCTGCATCATCACTGCCATCAGACCTTCCATTGCCATTATCGCTGTCTGAATCCACCGCCACACCCGCCGCCGAGGTCTGTCACCGACTTTTTTTTTTGTCACCGCCCAACTCATTAGACAGCCCAACTGCCGATCATTAGGTATGAGAAGTTTGGCCAGAAAACACCCTGCGCGTGGACCACATGCCCCGCCGTAAGTTCCAACAGTCCATTTCAAGCGTCAGCGCATGAAGGCGTGTATCGACAGCTGTTACTCCTTCGTCCGTGGGTCAGTTCGTTGTCGTCTCCTCTTTTGTTTGTTGTGTTGGTTTGGGTCATAGAGTGTTCGGTTTATAGTTTTTAGAGCCATACTTTGTTTGGAAATTTTAGGGTTTGCTGTGATTCAGATTTCAACCCTAGTTTGTCTGTTTTTTTTTTTTTAAAGTTATGGTTGAAAAGAAAGCTATAGTGATGTCGGAGATGATTCCTATGGTGTCAAAGATTACAGAACATAAGCTTAATGAATCTAACTTTTATGCATGGCGAACAAACATTCGTCATTATCTTTGGAGTCTTGATATGGATGATCACGTTACATCAAAATCACCACTGACTGATGATACGAAGAAGAATTGGTTACGAGATAATTCTAGGCTTATTCTACAGATAAAGAACTCCTCGAGATAGTTGGGTTGGTTAATCATTGTGAATCTATCAAAAAGCTCTTAGAATATTCTTTACTCTGGGAAAGGGAACATCAGTAGAGTGTTCGATGAGTGTAAGACTCTCTTTCAACCTGATCAATGCGAGAAATCTCTAAAGAGTTATTTTATAGAGTGCAAAACAATGTATGTAGAATTTAATGTTTTTGCCCATTAGTACTGATGTGAAAGTTCAAACTGCCCAGCGTGAATAATTATTCATTATGAGCTTTTTGGTTGGTCTTATCTCTAAATATGATATGGCCAAAGATCAAGTCCTGTCTAGCTCAAAAATCTCTTCGTTGAAAGATGCTTATACTCAAATACTTCGTACCGAGAAGTCGCATGCGATCTTGCCATTTGAGTCTAATAGTGCCTTGGTTGGACAGACAAGTGAGTATAGAGGTAATAGAGGGGTCGGACCCAACACGTCCTGAGGAAATTCGAACACTCAGAGAGCAAATGCAAGAGATATTGTTTGTCACTATTGTCATAAACCTAGACATATGAAACGTGGTTGCAGAAAGTTGTTGAATAAGGACCTGAGGTTGCTATCTATGTGCTGAATATTAGTTTCTATTGAATAGAATAATTGTCTATTCACTCTCTTATTTTAAAATAGTTACAAGAGACCTTTCTTTAAGTAGAAGAAAAGGCCTAATACAGAAAAGGAAAAAACTTACATGAGTAATTACAATATAATTACAGAACGAGTGACTGTCGGCCTGAACAAAAATGCAAAGACAAACGCAAGTGGCTGGACGGACGACGAGTCGACGGTCGACAAATGGACAAAACGAACCTGAACAAAAACAGACGTCGAGCTGTTGCAGTTTGGGTTGTGTAGTTACAGGTCGCAGATTGCAAATCGTGGGTCGTGCAACTCCTTGGCCACGAATGGAGGTTAGGTGCGAGTTTGCTGATGCTGGTCGAAGTCGATAATGCCTGGGTTTGAGTCGAACGATGGCATACACTCAATCAAAGGTCGACAGCGGCAGAGGTTGTGGTGGAAGTGGCACGGCTAGTAGCTAGGGTTAGGGTTTAAAAAATTAGGGTTTTATTTTTGCTCTGATACTATGTTGAATATTAGTTTCTATTGAATAGAATAATGGTCTATTCACTCTCTTATTTTAAAATAGTTACAAGAGACCATTCTTAGGTAGAAGAAAATGCCTAATACAGAAAAGGAAAAAACTTACATGAGTAATTACAATATAATTACAGCTAATAAATCTAATTAAGGAAAATATCAATAATATAAACCAACGCTATGCATGTTGCCTCTATTCCTGATAACCCTGTCAAGTCTATTTCGATTTCAGATGAGGAGTTTGCTAAATTTCGACAATATCAAGAGTCATTAAAGGTGTCATCTTCTACTTCTATTACTGTCATTGTCGACACACGTAACACATCTACATGTCTTATTTCCTCCTCATCGAAATGGGTCATAAACTCTGGTGTTTCTGATCACATGACAGGTAATCCCAGTTTATTCTTTAACATTAGTCCGTCTAAATCTTCACCTAATGTTACTATAGCCGATGGAACCCCCTCTCCAGTTTTAGGATCGGGCACTATCAATCTTACCAACTCAATTTCATTGTCTTCTGTTTTAAGTTTACCATAGTTCTCCTTTAACTTGATTTCAGTTAGTAAACTCACTCGTGATCTTAATTGTTGTGTCTTATTCTTTCCTAGTTATTGTTTATTTCAGGATCTTTTGACGAAGAGGACTATTAATAAAGGGCGTGAATATGGAGGTCTCTACATTTTTTAATCACAAATATCCACAACCATTACATGCTCTAAAGTGTCCTCTCCCTTTGAAGAACATTGTCGTTTGGGTCATCCATCTATTTCAGTCTTGAAGAGTTTTCGTCCTCAGTTTAATCATTTGTCTTCTTTAGATTGTGAGTCATGTCAATTTGCTAAATTTCATCGTCTGAGTCTATATCCCATAGTCAATAAACGAGCTAGTGCTCCATTTGAATTATTTCATTATGATGTTTGGGGTCGATGTCCTATTGAGTCCAAGAGAGGGTTTTGGTATTTTGTTACCTTTGTCGACGATTTTTCTCGTGTAACTTGTTATATTAAATGAAAAATCGTTCTGAGTTGCTTTCTCAGTTTCGTAACTTTCATGTTCAAATTCAAACTCAATTTAGCGGTTCTCTTAAAGTGCTATGGAGTGTAATGCTAAAGAATACTTCTCCCAGGCTCCTAGTTCTTATTTAAGTGAACATGGAATCCTCCCTCAATACTCGTGTGTTGATACTCCATCTCAAAATGGAGTTGCATAACGAAAGAATTATCATCTTCTTGAAACAGCAAGAGCCTTAATGTTTCAGATGAATGTCCCAAAATATTTTTGGGATGATGTTGTATCGACGGCTTGCTTCTTAATAAATCGCATGCCCTCTTCGGTTCTTAAGGGTGAGATACCTTATCGTATTTTGTGCCCCAAACTCCCTTCATTTCCTCTTACACCCAAAATCTTTGGTTGTACTTGCTTTGTTCGGGATGTTCGCCCTCAACTCACCAAACTAGATCCAAAGTCCTTAAAATGTATATTCCTTGGTTATTCTCGTGTCTAAAAAGGGTATCGGTGTTATTGTCCTAGTCTCGATCGTCACTTTGTCTCTCCTGATGTCACATTCTTTGAAGATTCTTCTTTCTTTTCTTCATCTTCGAGTAAGAGTAAGGGGGAGCATAAAGAGGATGAGGATGATTTTTCTTGTCTACACAATTCTCTCCTCTAGTGAGCCCTCTAGCGATTCATCTCCATCTGTTCCTATTTCTACTCACCCACCTATCACTTGACGGCCACCCTCTTCAGTTCCATGCCCTGTACCAGACGCTTCTTCGTTATTGGATTCAAGAACAAGCGATGATCTTCCTATTGCTCTTTGTAAAGGTCAACGCCAGTGCACATATCCTATTCCTCTTTTGTTTCATATAACCATTTGTCATCTTCTGCTTGTTCCTTCATTGCATCCCTACAGTCTATATCTATTTCTAAGACTGTTCATGAAGCTTTGTCTCATCCTGGTTGGCGGGCTGCAATAATAGAGGAGATAACTGCCTTAGATGACAATTGTAGTTAGGATTTAGTTTCTCTTCCTGCAAGAAAGAAGTCTATTGGTTGTAAGTGGGTCTTTGCAGTTAAAGTCAATCCATATGGGTCTGTAGCTCGATTGAAAGCTCACCTTGTTGCTAAAGGCTACGCACAAACTTGTTGGGGTTGACTATTCTGACACTTTTTCTCCAATTGCTAAAATGGCTTTTGTCAGGTTATTCATTTCGTTAGCATCCATTCATCACTAGCCGTTGCATCAGCTTGATATTAAAAACGCCTTTCTTCATGGTAATCTTGAGGAGGAGGTGTATATGGAGCAACCTCTAGGGTTTGTTGCTCAAGGGGAGAATGGAAAGGTATGTCGCCTTCATAAATCCTTGTATCGATTAAAGCAGGGTCCACGAGCATGGTTTGGAAAATTCACTTAGGTGATTGAAAGCTTTGGAATGAAAAAGGGCAAGTCAGATCATTCTGTCTTTTATAAGCGGTCTGAAAGTGGTGTCATTTTGTTGGTTGTGTATGTTGATGATATTGTTATTACAGGCGATGACACATTGGGCATCCAATCACTCAAGACCTTTCTCCATAGTCAATTCCACACAAAAGATTTGGAAATGTTGAAATACTTTCTAGGAATTGAGGTAATGAGAAGCAAGAAGGGAATCATGTTATCAAAGAGAAATAATGTAATTGACTTGTTGACTGAAACAAGGAAGTTAAGGGCTAAGCCATGGAGTACTCCAATGATGCCTAATTTACAACTCACAAACGAGAGAGAATTACTGAACGATCATGAACAATATAGGAGGTTAGCACGAAAACTCAATTATCTTACAGCAACTCAATTAGACATAGCTGAGTATTGTGAGCCAGTATATGTCTTCTCCTACCGTTGATCAGTGGGTTGCAATGGAACAGATTTTGTGTTATTTGAAGGCAGCTCCTGGGCATGGTTTATTATATAAGAGTTATGGGCATACTAACATTGAATGTTTCTCAAATGTTGATTGGGCAAAATGTAAGGAAGATAGAAGATCAATTTCAGGATATTGTGTATTCATGGGTGGTAATTTGGTTTCTTGGAAGAGTAAGAAACAAAATGTGGTGTCACGTTCAAGTGTTGAGTCAGAATATAGAGCAATGGCACAATCTGTATGTGAATTAGTCTGGATATGTCAACTTCTTATTGAATTGGGATTTGATATCACAACATCGACCAAATTATGGTGTGATAGTCAAGCAGCTCTGTATATAGCATACAATCTGATATTTCATGAGCAAACTAAACACATTGAGGTTGATTGTCATTTTGTATGTGAGAAGATACAGCAAGGTTTGGTATCGACAGGATATGTGAAGACTGGAGAGCAATTAGGAGATATCTTCACCAAGGCATTGAATGGAGCACGAATAGATTACCTATCTAACAAGTTGGGCATGATGAATATATATGCTCCAACTTGAGGGGGAGTGTTAGAGTTCTTATATTAGTATAATTGTATTTTTGTAAATATATTATTTGGGTTGTCCTTTATTGTCTTTTTACTTTCTCCCACTTAGGTTAACCTTGTACATTTGTATATTTATCTCTTTAGTGAATGAAATAGAGTATTCTGATTCTCTCAAACCTTTAGCATCAACATTTAAAATTCAGAAAACTTAGAAGGCCTGCCCTATTTTTATTGATATCCACACAAGGTCTACCTATAGCCAACCCTTTTGTAGGTTTATTGATCCATCCGTGGGGCTCACTCAATGCCATAAATTGCAACTACCGCTTTTCTCAAAAGATATTCTCCTCTTTAGTGAACCTCCAAAATCATTTAAGCAAAAAGCTTCATTCCTCTACTTGAGAGAACTTACTCCAATGCCTCTCTGTTGAGTTGGGAGAGAAGTCCAACTCCACCAAACTAGATGACTACCATGTTTTAGTTGCCCACCACTCCAATTGAAGTCCCTCGTCAATTTTTCCATGACTCTAATCACTCTAGGAGGAGCCGTTACCAGAGAGAAATAGTAAATACGTAGACGATTCAACACCAATTGTGTGCAACCTGGCTCTGAATTTATCAAGTAAAAGGTTCTCAAAAAATGTAGGATCATTGATTCTCACCTAGGGGAAACCCAAGACAGTTAAAAGGAAAATCTTTTGCCATACGACCCACAGTCTGTGCCCAATGATTCACTTTAGAGGAACAGCAATTAATGTCAATAAAAGATGTTTTTGCTTTAATTAGGGACAGACCCGACCCTAAACAACAGAGATCTAATGCCTCCCACCATCATGGGAACAAATTTTCATGATTTGAACCTACAAGCATATCATCTGCATATTGTAAATGGGTGACATGATCATAATGGATCACAAGTAAATTGAGACACCAAAGAAAAGGAAGAAAGCCGACAAACACGTGAGAAGAGTTAAAGGGACTTTACAAATGCATATGAGGCGCCCATGTCATTGGCAACACAAGTCCAAGTTCAAGCATCATGACCCATGTCAAGCGAGTAAGCCATGCACACAAGGCTCAAGCCCACGGCCATGTCATGCAACAACGCTCACGCCCAGCCCCTGTGCGAACAACCATGCTGCGCATGTTGCTCAGTATCACAATCGCACTCTTTTGCAATGGGACAATCGATTGTGCGGCACTTGCTCTAACCCAGCGAGCAAGTCAGCCGAACAAAAATCAGAAATCGCGGACAACTTCAATATAGGGTCTAGCCTCCACTCACGTTTTGAGAGAAAATGGTTTTATGAAATCGTGAGAGAGAAAGTAGTTGAAAACATTTGTGAAAAAGTTTGTCATACACAAGAAAGCAAGTAAAGGACAACCACGGCTTTGATTGCATAAAACTTCGGGTAGGAAGATTTGACGACTAGTCGCATCCCCCTATAGTACATTCTAGGATTTAAGCCTTTGGCAAGCATGAACATGAAAATGGCGAGGAGTCATACGCCAACAAAATTACAAGGGAAAGTAACTACTAAGCAAAATGAACTATATACAATGAAAGCAAAAAGGGGTCGAAATGGGCATGCGGCCACAGGCAACACGCCCTGGACAAGCATGGTCGTGACACTCAGCAGCATGCGCCTCACACAGCCTAGCGCATGCAAGCGCCCCACACCGCAGCACTCCCTCGCACAGCCCTGACCGCAAGCCCAGCGCTGCCTTGCTGCCCAGCCACACACACCTCCTGCAGCCTCGCTCCTGCATGCAGCCTGCATGGCCCCTTGCGCTCCCAGCACTTGCGCTCACGCCCAGTCCTCGATGCACCCAACGCCTCATGATCGATGGGCCGGCACCCAGCCTCTCACACACACCCAGCGCCCACCAGCCTAGCACACGTTGGCAACCAGCCCTTGCAGCGCGCACCCATCACCCGAGTGTCGCCAACCTTCAAGCCCACACCCCACACACCTATAGCCCAACTCTCGCACCCGCCTACTCAACCCATGCCACTAGCCTCCACACGCATGCCCAGCCGCCAACCCAACATTGCCCTACTTTCCATATTTATTTCCTTCTATCTTTGTTTTGAGACTTTAGGAAAGAATATTTGATTTTTGAATGTAATTTCCAACATTTTGCATTGTAGGAAAATATTAGTTTTATTTCATTTGATTTGGAATATTTTCCCTCATTGTTTTTGGGAATAATCTTTATAGGGGTTAGTTGCTTACTCAAGTCATGTTCCCTAAGGCTATATAAAGCCCTTTATTTTCGATTGTAAGACAAGTTATGATGAATGAAATTTGAATTGAGTCTTTTGACTTGTCTATTACGAAAGCATAGAATCCTCCCCTTTGTTATTCTTGAGCGTAGCTTAGAATTGCATGTCTAGAAACATTCAAGTTGATTGGTGGAGTGTTTCTTCCTTGAAGTGAATGGGCTTGTGAATAGTGCTTAGGCATTCAAGTTGACTTGCTTCTTGATTTTGACCAACTATCCAAAGGTAATTCAATCACTAACTTTCCCTTGGAGTTGTGCTAATTGAGGTCTATCTCGTAATGTTTATGTTTCAGTCTACTCGAGAGAGTATTCGGGTTAAACACTAGGTTGCCACGCATCAGTGGATAATTCCACTGAGTTGGTCCCAAAAGTATAGCCTCAAAGGATGTTTCTTCCACAGCAATAATGAATAAGACGTCTAAGCAAATCGCTAAGGATGGTGAAAAGGAAAGGAGAGAGAGGGTCTTGGCCCCAAAGGGGTATACATATATGTAAATGTTTTTTCTCTCAAACCTCTTGACTACACGATATCAGAGTTAGAGTTTTCATATGACAAATAGGATTTTCAACCAGTGATATCTGTGATTGGAAGTTCTGGTGATAGTTTTGGGTCAACATATAATTGTCAACACCCATACTGATACGATATCAAAGTAGCTCTGATGCCAAATGATATGAACCAAGTGGAATTGATGCTAGCTACCATGAGTAAGAGTTGTCATTCTCAAAGGGTTCCAAGATCACATCACAGGCTTCTTTGTTTTTCTTTTGCATTTTTAATACATGAAACTCTTATACTTTAAAGAAAAAGTTAAGGAGAACATTCACTCACAAATTATTTGACAATTGCTAGAAACATGTGACTATTGGAAAGGAAAAAAAAAGAACAATGAAGAAAAAGGCCTACAAAATAGCAAAAATAGTGATAAATAACTTTGAATTCTCATCCACATGAGGAGAAATAACAAAGGCAGAATTGCAGCATATTGAAACTTGTCTTGAGTATAAAGATGTACCAGAAGTGCTTGTTTCTTCTTGGAATTAGAGTTTACAATGAGATCTCTAGAGACTTCAAGCATTGAAGAAGTTAGGTGTCTCTTCCCATTCTACAAACATCACAATTAATGTTACACCCGAATAACCTAGCAGGAAAACTATAATAGTGCAGACTAACAAAATGTGAGTACAAAGACGGTGTTCTATTTAGACAAACATAACATGCTAAATAAGACTTACCCTGCAGATGACATTCGCAATTTTCAAGTCTTTTTCCAACTCCCTGACCAAATGCATCCCCTTCACTGGCCAAAAGTAAGAAACGAAATCTCATCTAACTATCATTAAATTCCAAAATTAAGACTTTTTCTATCTAGATAGTCCTCGTGATAAATGAAGCAAACAAGAAAACGGATTTCCAGTATCAAACAACATTTTGGAACTACCACTACAGTTACAAGAAGTGCACTACATCATTGGAGACCGTTATTCAAAATTTAAAGTACGCTCATCATGGTAAATGAAGACAATAATAATTTTCAGTATATTGTATTATGAGAAGAAAAGGGTCTCTTAAATAAGAGAAATACCCATTTACAAGTAAGGAAATAATATTCTAGTAATATAATACAATAAATACAAATATACTGATTAACCATAAAAGGAAAATAACCAAAAATAACCAACACTCCCCCTCAAGCTGATTTGAAGATGTCTTCCATCGCCATTTTGTTAGTCATCTTGTCAAATTTTAACTTTGGGGGCCCTTTAGTTAACACATCAGCAATTTGCTCTGTCGTAGGAAGATAGGGAATGCAGATTACTCCTGCATCGATCTTTTCTTTTATGAAATGTTTATCAACTTCGTATGTTTTGTCCTATCATGAAGGATTGGATTATGGGCGATTGAAATTGCTGCTTTATTGTCACAATAAATTCGCATAGGTATCTTCTGAGAGAATTTTAATTCTTCCAATAGTCTCTTTATCCATATACCCTCACAAATACCATGGGCTAAGGCCCTAAACTCAGCCTCAACACTACTTCTAGCCACTACACTTTGGTTTTTGCTCCGCCAAGTAACTAGATTTCCTCCAACAAAAGAACAGTAACCAGAAGTAGATCTCCTACCTATGGTGCTACCTGCCCAATTAGCATCAGTATAGACTTCAACATTCAAATGATCATGCTTCTTAAACAATATACCTTTTTCCAGGGGTACCTTTCAAGTATCTTAGAATTCTATAAACAGATTCAAAGTGAGTTGATCCTGGTGCATGCATAAACTGACTTACCATACTAACTGCAAAGGCAATGTCAGGACGGGTGTGAGACAAATAAATGAGTCTTCCCACAAGTCTCTGATAGTTTTCTTTGTCTTGTACCTCACTTTCTGTTGCAGCTTGTAATTTTAAATTGGGTTCAACGGGAGTTTCTGATGGTCTGCAACCAAGTAATCTTGTTTCTTCAAGTAAGTCAATGATATATTTTCATTGATTAACAAGGATACCACCTTTTGACCTAGCAAATTCCATTCCTAGAAAATACTTCAAGACACCTAGGTCTTTAATTTGGAATTCATTTGCTAGCCTTTCTTTCAAGATAGTCAAACCTGCCTCGTCATTCCCTGTAAGAATAATGTCATCAACATACACTATTAAGATAACAATTTTGTCATTTCCAGTATGTTTATAGAACATAGTATGATTTGCTTGACTTTGGATAAATCCATAGTTCGTGACTGCTTTTCCAAAACGTTCAAACCACGCTCTAGGAGACTGTTTAAGGCCATATAATGATTTCTTTAACCTGCATACTCTGTTAATCCCAAGATTTTCCTCAAACCCAGGTGGTAAGTCAATAAATACCTCTTCTTCAAGTTCCTCATTGAGAAATGCATTCTTGACATCAAGTTGATAAAGGGGTCAATCTACATTAACAGCAATAGATAATAGAACTCTAATGGAGTTAATTTTAGCAACAGGAGCAAACGTTTCATGATAATCAATTCCATAAGTCTGAGTGAAGCCTTTAGCCACAAGTCTGGCTTTGTATCTTTCAACGCTACCATTGGCTTTGCACTTTATAGTAAACACCCACTTGCAACCTACTGTCTTCTTATCATTTGGTAATTCTACTATGTCCCAGGTGTGATTTTGTTTAAGAGCATTCATCTCTTCCATAACTGCTAACTTCCAATTCGACTCATTTAGAGCTTCCTGTATATTCCTTGGAACGACAAATTAGTTATCCTAGAGGTAAACACTCTATGACTATCGGCCAATTTATGGTAAGAAAGATAGTTCGCAATAGGATATTTGGTGCAGTTTCGGATACCTTTCCTATGGGCTATTGGAATATCAAGATCAAGAATATCATATGAACTATTATGAATAGATGATGAAGTAGGAATAGAGGATCTGTTACCTGGATCTTCAGAATCATTCATCGGAGTATTAGATTGATTTTGTGATAAGTCTACTGTCTGGTCCTGATTCTTTTGATTCACTGCCCTTCTAGTATAAACCTGAAGTTCAGGTTTTCGATCGGTTTGATCTCTTTGTAGTTTCTCCCCCTGACGAATAATTTTCCATACTTGGCATTGAAGAACTAGAACTAGTAACCTCATGACTAATGATGGTAGGAAGAGGAGAAATATCCCAGAAATTATCTTCTAAGTTAGGTATTATCTCCCCCTGAAGAGAATTTTGGTGGAAAAAAGAGTGATTTTCGAAAAAGGTGACATCCATACTTTCAAAATATTTTTTGTTCACAGGATCAAAACATTTATAAGCTTTCTTATGGGATACATAACCCAAGAAAATGCATTTAAGAGCCCGAGGATCAAATTTAAACCGAGAAAAGCTAGGAATGTGAACATAAGTTGTACACCCAAAAACTTTGATCGGTAAATCAGAAAAGAGGCGGATAATGGGAAAAAAACTTTTAAAGTGATCCAAAGGGGTTTTGAAATCCAAAATTTTTGTAGGCATTCGATTAATAAGGTATGCAGCCGTGAGAACTGCTTCACCCCACAAATAAGAAGGGACATGCATAGAAAACATGAGGGCACAAGCAACATCGAGTAAATGTCGATTCTTTCTTTCAGCAATACCATTTTGTTGGAGAGTGTCCCAACACGTAGATTGGTGAACAATGCCTTTCACTTGTAAGAAATCAGTTAAATATTCATTAAAATATTCAGTGCCATTGTCAGAGTGCAGAATGTTAATTTTAGTTTGAAACTGAGTTTTAATCATGTTATGAAACTGAATAAAAACATCTTTCACCTCTGACTTTTTTGTTAACAGATAAATCCAAGTTAAATTGGTGTGATCATCAATGAACGTGACAAACCACCGTTTTCCAGTATGTGTTAAAACTTTAGACGGACCCCAAACATCACTATGAATTAAGTAAAAAGGTGTGGAAGACTTATAGGGTGTGGGCAAATAAGTGGATCGATGATTTTTTGCAAAGATACAACTTTCGCAATGAAAAAGAGAACAATCAATTCCTTTAAATAAACTAGGGAACAAATACTTTAAGTAGAAAAAACTGGGATGTCCTAGCTACGATGCCAAAGCATTATATTTTCTTTAACAGCGGAAGAACTAACACTACTCAAAGCCTTGAACTTTTTTATGACTAGATGAAGATTCATCAAGGTAGTAGCATCCTAGCACGTCCAATCATCTCCCCCCCCCCCCCCCCCCGAGTCCTGATCCTGAAAGATGCAATGGGAGTCAAAAAAGATAACACGACAATTAGCATCCATAGAGATTTTACTAAGAAATAACAAATTATAGGTTAATTTAGGAACATGGAGGACAGAGTTTAAATGGATGAGTGAGGTCAATTTAATAGTTCCTTTTCCTGCAATAGAAGAGAAACTACCATCGGCAATTCGAATTTTTTCATGATCGTACACAGGGGAGTATGATGCAAATAGTTTTGAGGAACTAGTCATATGGTCAGAGACTCCTGAATCTATAATCCACGAAGATGAATTGAGACAAGAGAAGGCTTGAGGATAATTATCTGTTTGTGCCAAGGAAACACTAGGATTACCCAATGATGAAGTGGCCTTTAGCGGTTTCAGGATTTGATCAACTTGCTCTTTGTTGAATGGATTGGAATCGGCAACATTAGCACTGGATGGATGTTGGGTGGTGCTCTTCTCACCTTGTTTACTCTTCCAATTTGCAGGTTTTTCATGGATTTTCCAACACGTATCACGAGTATGCCGAGGTTTGTTACAGTAATCACACCAGACACGAGGCTTTTCATGGGTCCTGTTTGATTGATCAAAAGCCTTGTTTGCAGTAGCTTCAACCACCAAAGCAGAGCTTTCAACTGAATCATTGGGTTTCTTCCCAATCATAACATTCTGTCGACTCTCTTCCCTGCGCACTTCAGAGAAAACTTCATTAATAATTGGGAGGTTAGTTTTACCAAGTATTCGGCCTCTAACCTCATCAAATTCAACATTGAGGCCAGCCAAGAATTTGTAGATACGACCATCCTCAACTATTTTCTTGTAGTGTGTTTGATCCTCTGTAGACTTCCTTTCATATGTATCAAAGAGATCAAGGTCTTGCCAAATCCTTTTTAAGGAGTGAAAATATTATGTAACTGAGTTACCTCCTTGTCGTATATCACCTAGCTTGAGATTCAGCTCAAATATTTGTGACTGATTTCCCAAATCTGAATGCATCTGAGTTACGCTCTCCCATAGTTCCTTTGCAGTCGAGTAACACATATAGTTACAACTGATGTCTTCTATCATGGAATTAACTACCACGTCATAACCATGGAGTTTTCAACATCCCACACAGCAAATGAAGGGTCATCTTTGGCGGGTGGTATTGTATCTCCAGTAAGATACCCAATCTTTCCTTGTCCACGGATATACATTCGAACACTTTGGGACCAACAAAGAAAGTTGTCTCCATTAAGTCGAATGGTTGTAATTTGGACAGTTATCCTATGGAAACTTTTGGTCAAGTTCAACTACGATATTTAGATTGCCTTTTGAAGGGGTGAGCAACCATCATTTTGTGGAGATTTATAACATGTTGTGAAGAGGGGTGTTCCAATCAAAAGACTACAAAGTAGCATCCTAGAATATTGAGGGGAAGTGATAGCTCATAAAATACGGTTTAGGGACTCACTGCCCTTTTTGCACATGATTCATACTGTTGATCTTTCCCATGAACACCTCCCGTAGAATTTTTTTTTTTTTAGCAAGAAACCAAACTTTCATTTAAAAAATGAAAGAATACAGGCATGTCAAAAACAAGTCCTAAAAGAGATAGGAGTCCGACATTACCTACAAAAAGGGACTCCAATCCGAAAGAACAAGACCAATACCATAATTACAAAAAGGCCTAGTGACCGATGCCCACAAGGAAGCCTGAAACCTAACAACCTCTCAAATCTCCTTACCCAACTTCTCAATCTCTCTAAAAATCCTATTATTCCTCTTAAGCCAAATACCCCACAACACAACAGAGAAGCTAGCTTGTCACAACACTTTGTCTCTCTCCCTAAAGGGAGGATTCAAAAGTACCTCCTCTAACAAAGACCGCCCATCTCTATGGAACGCCCCACTAACCCTGACCGAGCTCCTCCAATGCAAAGGTAGTTTGCAAACTGACACTCCCACGGCAAATGATTCAAGTCCTCCTCACGCCTCCTACAAATAATGCACCATTGCGGGTCAAAAGTAAGAAATAGTGTCTTTGGACACAATCCAAGGTATTAACTCTCCCAAGTAAAACTTGCCATGCAAAAACCATCACCTTCTTAGGATTTTTAACCTTCCATAGGGAGGAAAAAATAGAAGCTTTAGGAGCGACTAACAAAGTAGGAGGGAAAGACAAGGAATGAAAAAAGGAATGGCAAGAGAAACCCTTAAAAGGATCAGGGATCTAGACCCTAACATCCCTTCTCCTAGGGGAAATATACTGATCTCAAAGGATATAAAGGAGACTCGCCACACTGAACACCTCTTATCAGTAAGATGACGCCGAAAGCCTAAGGAGATTGAAGAAGAATGGTCGGGAGGAGACAACATAGAGGCCACCAAGTGCAACTGCTTATTCGAAAGGAAGTATCTTGTTATGGATCATTAACTAGAAAGTTAGCTTCGACATCTCCCCTTCAATCCGACATTCATTGGGCCATTTGGAAATCAAAAAGTCCTCAGCATATTAATATCTTGTTATGGATCATTTTGCACAAAAATTTGAACACTTCAGATCAGATGTTCTCCAAAGAAAGATGCCATTTTTCACGTTGATGCCTTCGATTTGCCCTCTTTGTTATAAGGAAGGGGATGTTCTTGTTCACACTTTCTTCGAGTGTGTTTTGCGAAAAGTTGCTGGTTCAAGCTTTTCTCCTTGTTCAAGATTCAATGGGTGTTCTCCAATTTGTTAAGGATAATGTTACCCAGCGTATCTCGGGTCCTTTTTTTGGCAAAAGATTTCATCTCTTATGGGTTAATGGGATTAAAGCTTTGTTAACAGAAATCTAGTTGGAGAGGAATCAGAGAATTTTTTAAGACAAGTCTCTTCCTTGGT
The DNA here is from genome assembly GCA_033996785.1 of Trichosanthes truncata. NCBI lineage: Eukaryota > Viridiplantae > Streptophyta > Magnoliopsida > Cucurbitales > Cucurbitaceae > Trichosanthes > Trichosanthes truncata. Next base: position 23,774,584 of record JAWPNB010000004.1, on the reverse strand, counting down.
CCGAGCGTTTTGTATCTGCAATGTTAAAGGCTTCATTCTGGTCCATTCTCTCCAAATCTTTTGTTGGTTTTTCTTTGCAAGATCTTTGCTACAATTGGCATGCTTTTATAGTTCCTTTGTAATCTTTTTTAGTTTCTTTTATTGAGGTTCTTAGTGTTCGTTTTTTTTCACTCCTTTTATCAATTTATGGAGTTTCATCTTTTGAGCAATATTCTTTTTTCATTATTTCATTCTTATAGTTTTGTAACACTTTTGTCCAATTGCAGAACTCTTTGGTAACTCCTTTGGATTAGGGCCTCTATCTACCCCATCTTTTGTAATTTCATACATCAATGAAATTGTTTCTTATCAAAATATATATATATATATATATATCCCAAAAAAATCAAACCATACAGAAACACCCAAATCCAACCAAAAAAAGGATCCAAACAACCCATATAACTCCAACACTTGCAATAAAAATCAACCAAAAAAACCTAAGAGTACAACCCCCATGAACTTGGGGAAAAAAAGCAAACGGACCAACTGATTTTTTTTTTTTCGAGAATAAGCCAGTTCATTGAGAAAAATGAAAGAATACAAGAGCATACAAAAAATAAAGCCTACAAAAAAAAGGAGGCAACCTACAAGAAAAGCCTCCAGTCAAGCAAGATAAGAACTAAATTATAATTACAAAAAGGCTTTGCCACCGAAGTCCAAAGAGAAATATAGAATCTAATAAGGGACCACACATCACAAGGAGATCTCTCGAGCCCACGAAAGATTCTATTGTTTCTCTACCACAAAGCCCCCACAAGATAGCACACACCCCAACTTGCCACAAAAACTTTCCTCTCTCGCAAAAAGTAGGATAAAGGATAAACTCCTCGATCATCTCTCTACAATCCCTCTGTCTAGCAAGAACAAAACCAAACTCCGCCAAGAAACGACTCCACACATCATAAGCCACCTCACAGCACCAGAGCACGTGATCGATATCCTCAACAGCCCTCCTACAAAGAATGCAACACCACAGCCCCACTAAGGTAGGCACCTTTCTCACCACCCTATCTAAGGTATTAAGTCTTCCGTGCAAAACCTGCCAAGCAAAAGACTTAACCTTCTTTGGGATTTCCACCTTCCACCACGAGGCAAAGACAGAATCCCCCAAAGAAGAAGGAGGAGAGGGATTAACAAAGCAAAGAAAAAAGGACCTACACGAAAAACCAGTAGACGGACTAGGGCTCCAACAGCGAATGTCCCTCCTCCCTGAAACACAACGAAACTCTCCCAACAAAGAAAAGAGGTCGACGACATCCACCGTTTCCCTATTGGACAAAGGACGGTGGAAACCCAACAAAGGCGAGGGACAAGGCCTAGGATGAGACAGAACCTCGACTACCGAATGACTCTTCATCATGGATAAATGATAAAGGCGAGGAAACACGAAGCAGAGGGGTCTATCCCCCAACCACTTATCTTCCCAGAAAAAAGTATCCCTCTCATCCCTCACGGAACAATGGACAAAGCTAAAAAAGAAGGGATATACCTCAGCAATGACTTTCCAAGGATTCAAGATGAATATGCTTAAACATAAAAAATTTCAGTAAAAATTGAACTAAACTTCATATAGAGAAGCCTAAATCAAAGATTGATGTGAGAGCACCAATTTCAATTTTACCAAAGAGAAACATCAACCCTAAAACCAAGCCAAACACGAGATCATGACCAAACCTACACCCCTTGGAGAAGGAGAGTAGGGAGCACAAAGAGAGAGAGCCATACCCATCACTTCATGATGCTCCATTACATGGCGAGATAAACGTTCAGCCACTTTATCAAGTTGAGCTAATCTCTTCGTAGCCTTAAAAGAAATTTTGTCAACGATTAGTCAATGGGAAGAGAAATGAAAGTCAAAGTTGAATCATGAAATTGGATAAAAGGGCCATAACTATGATCAGATCAATTGAATATGTATAAATGACTATAATAATTAAAGATGCATTAAAGCAGCAGATGACTGTTATTACCATAGTGTGCAATTATATTGGGGAAAAGGATAATTACAGAATAGTTTAGATTGACATTGGGTAAGAGATGAAAAGGGACAAAAACTCAAAATGACACAAGAGTGTAAATAATAAAAGGATGCAGAAGAAACTTAAATGATGTGAGATCATTAACAAAAAGTTCCTAATAAATACAATATACAGTTCGTTTTTCCCATATGTCTGACATACATATTTTTACCCAGATGCTCCAAAATCAAATTTTACACCAACGAACATCAAAGCTCACATATAAAGTGATATAAAATGCATTTTTTTCACTCTCTATGGAGTTTGTTTCCTTGAATGATTTTGTATCTTTTCGTCAATTAGTGAAAAGTTCATATCTTGTTTAAAAAACATGCTACTTCCATTCGTTGCTTGTCATTATAGCAGCATTTAAGAATAGTGGAACCCATGAAATAAATTAATAAATCATTTAATGACGTGTCAAATTATGAACAAGGACGATTAAATTCTTCATGAAAAAGGTTACATAAGACTTCTTCAAATGACTCTTCATTTATGACTTCTTCACCTACATTTGCAATTGGAATATAGAACTCCGAATCAACACTACTAATGTTGATCTCAGAATCCTTATCAGACTCATCATCAGGAGCATTCAAAACAGTAGGTTTGTTGAGAATCCCACTAGTTGAATTAATAACACTTGGAGATATGTTGTTTTCCAAAAAAAAAGGCCAATGTCTTGGAAGAAGTAAATGAAGGCTGAGAATGTGGCAATAAATGCTTTTTATGTAAAGAATTTTCCACCTTGCTATGTTCCTTCTCCGAGAATCCCAAAAGTTGAGTATATCTCTCCTCAATTAAATCTAAGTTATGAGACTCCTTGTTTATTGCATCTGGAAACGAAGTAATTAATCTGACTTCTTTTTCCTTGTGTAAAAATATATTTGGGGAAGAATTTATTTTTGATAGGTGGCCCAGTAAGAAGTTTTCGAGAGTCATATTTTCTACTAGCAGTGTTTTAAAAGGCGCACCCAGGTGCACGCCTAGGCGCAAGGCGCTGGTAAGAAGGCGCGGCCTAGGCGCGCGCCTTCCATGAAGCCCTTGAGGCGTGCGCTCCACGCGCCTCTAGGGATTATTGAATTTCATTTGTTTTTTAAGTTTTTAAGCCCAAATTGTGTGTTTAGGTTGGTTATTATTTTAAATATGGTGCGCTTGGTCATTCGAAGCGCTTGATAACAAATTCAAGGCATTGCTGCATGTGTATATACATATATATATATATATTTTTTTTTTTTTTTTATGGTTTTTTATATATAATGCGCCTTACAAAAAAAAGCCCGCGCCTTTTTTTGCGCCTTGCGCCTAAGCCCCAAAGGGCCATTGCGCCTTGAGCCTTTAAAAACACTGTCTACTAGTATGAGGAAGTTTAATTGCTTCCTCGACAATATCTTCCATATGACCCTCCTATGGCAAACAATTTATGTGCATGATTCAATCTTAGAGAACTGGTATTGGTAGTTTGTTTTAGGTTAGACATATTTCTTTCTTTAAAAAAACAATTCTTCAATGAAAAGTCTCGTTTCTTGTTAAAAAAAAAACAAGAAACACACTTTTCATTAATAAGTGAAAAGTAGAAACACATTTTTCGTTGAAAATGAAAAGTACGAAGTACAAAGTAATGTCCAAGGAATTGAGTATTACAAACAGCAGAAAACTTCCCTCACCATTCCTTTCAAGAATCCATCTCATTTGGAATTAATTGTAAAGGGAGAACAGCTTCTAAACTCAATATCCAAAGATACCCAAAACAAAGTTATCTTTCTGTTGAAAATTCTGCAATTTCTTTCCCAACAAATGGAGGGCCCCCAATATAAAGGAAATTACAAAAAGCTTTTCCAATGGACTATAAGAGATGATAGTCAGTAGTTACTAAGAGTGGATGTTAATTTACACAAAGAGAGAGCTAAAATAGATAGAAATTCAGACTCCAGTAGGTAGGTTGATGAACAGGTGATGGAAAAGATGCCTTTGTGATTCTGCAGCTTCTTTGCACATAATGCAGCAATATGGAGAGGTGTATAGCCAGGGAGCTCTCCTCTGTAATTTGTCATGGGTGTTTATGGATGAATGGGAAAGCTACCATATGAAGAATTTGACTTTCTTTGGGTACTTTCCCTTCCAAATGCTTTGGTATGTATACAAAGTTGTTCACTTTTAAACCATATGAAGCAAGGTCCAAAGACAGCGAATGGGTTGAGAAAGAGGCATTCTTTTCAAGATTGCAAACCCAATTATGCATTAACAATATTCAATAATACATTAAGAATAGTAGATCAGTTTTCTCTTTCTTGGTCTAAGGGTGTTTTATTCAACCTTTTAAATTTTTTCAAAGGGTTGTCAAGTTCTCTATTCTTTGGTGTTCCACTATTCAAGGTCCATGATGGTTTGTTACCTTTTCATGGCGAGAAGCTTTATGTTTTTTGTTTCATTGTCTTTTGGTTTGGGTTTAAGCTTTATTGTATTATTTTAGTTTTCTCTTTTAGTTGGGATTTCTATCGGGAGCTTACTCAATTCCTAGTAGGGGAGATCATCGATTGGTTGGCATCAGTTTTGAGCTCAAACCGGTGCTGACCACCGACATGTCTGTTTTGGTCGGCCGGTGGTCGTTAGTTTTGGGAGTTATTAGGGAACTGAATGACCGACTACACGCAAAGATCGATTTTGGGAGTTTGTTAGAGGTGTTGGGAAAAGAAAGGGGTGGTGATCAAGGCTATGACGAGGAGAGTCTAAAAAAAGAAGAGAAGATCAAAGAGAAAGAGGGAAGACAAGAACAGGATGAAAGGAGAAAGAGAGAACTGAAAAGGGAGAAGGAGGAAACTCGTGGCGGTGATACCATGGCGAATCGGCAAGATGGGCTACCTCCAGCAAAAGATGGCAATTCTGATAACAAGAGAGAAGATGAGACAGGGATAAGGGAGAGGAGGGAAAAGGGAGGAGAAAGGAAGGATCATCGAATGAAGAAAAAAAATTATTAAAAAAATTTTGAAAAAAGTAATAAGTAATCATTACCTATTTTATAGGTAATGATTAACTATAAAAAATAAATAATTACCTAAAAACAACTGGTTTCAAAACCTTTCTCAAAATCACAAAGCTGCACGCTCTCATGTTTTTGTTTTTGCTTTTGTTTTTTTTTACATTTACATATATGTCGGTCGGTTTTGTCATGTGCAAAACCAACTCTGACCAACTTATATCCTTAAACTGACCAACTGAAGTCGGTTTGGTCGGTTTCGGTCGGCCGGCTCGATTTTTCGGTCTATGTTGCTCACCCCTAATTCCTAGTAACTTTTCATATTATGAGTAGAAAATTTTGTTTCCTTGTCAAAAAAATTTCAACTCTTTTTCTAAGCCTTAAATTCAAGCTTGTTTCTATCTATTCTCTAAATACTGTCAGCACTAACCAGAGGCCATTATTGTGAAATTGTCCCTTCCCCCCTTTCCTGTTTAGTCTTTTTTTTTCATAAATTTCATACATCTAAATTATTCTTTGAAAAAAAAAGGTTCCAATACTCGAATTTGGTCACTTGAGCCTTCTGGTCGATTTTCAGTGAGTTCTGTATCACATCTGCTTGGTTTACGTTCTCCTTTAAATTCAGATTTGTATTCTGTTATTTGGAAATCAAAAAGTCCAAAAACAATCAATATCTTGCTTTAGATCATTTTGAACGGTAATTCTTCTGAAGTTCTTCAAAGGAAATTACCATTCTTCATTCTATTTCCTTCAGTTCGCCTGTTATGTTTGAAGGAAGGAGATTTCCTTTTGCATCTCTTCTTTGGTTGTGTTTATTCTTAGCAGAGCTGGTTCAAATTTTTCTCCATTTTCAATATACAGTGGGTGTTTTCTAATTCAGTAAAAGATATTGTGTTCCAGTTGCTTATTGGTCCTTCTTTTGCCTCAAGATCTAGATTCTTTGGATTAATGGGATTTGTTGATTATTGACCCTTATGGAAATCTTCTAGAATTATCCTGCCTTTTATTTTGTTCCCTTATTTGTTCCCTTAATTTTTTGTCCCTTCCCTTGAATTTGTTTCTTCCCGTTGGGATTCCCTTTGTTTTGCCCATTAGTTGTATTTCCTTATTTGTACAAATTCTCCCTTTAAATCTAGGGTTGTAATATATTGAAAAGATATACAATAGAAGTATTCTTCTCTTGTAAAACTACATGGTATCAGAGCAGTAATCCAGAAGGCATCGTACCTCTTGTCTGGTTTATTCAAACCAATACCTACACTCAAACCTCGTGTCAGAGGTCCGAAAATCTTCCTCGAATCCTCACATCCTCGGTCCTAAAAGTTGCTGTGAAAGAAAGTTAGGCGAAGATTGTTCTTAGAAGCTTCGGTGGTGTGTGCAACTTGGTTTCGTCGTCGGTAGCCCATCACAAGTCAGAAGCTTCGTGTGTTGATTGTTCGCAACCATCACCTCCGCTCGTGATCCATTGGAGTTCATTTGCTGTGACGCCACTGGATGTTTGTTCAACAGTGTCGATTTTACTCCAACTGCCGTTGCAGCGATTTCAGTCGACTGTAAAGGTCATCCTCGTCGGAGGACTGTTCCGCCAGGCCTTGGAGATCAGATCTCATCAAGGGAGGATTTGGGGTCGAGAACCATAGCTGAGGCCGCCATTCTGGTTTTCCGATTCTTCCTTCTCCCAGTAGAAAGAAAAAAAAAAACAGCACGATTTTACTCCAGCACTCAAGGTTAGAAATAAGAGTTTTTTATTTTCAAATTTGTGTCTCTTTTTCTGCTTTAGTGCTCATCCAAGAACAAGTGGAAGCAAGTGGCAAACAGGTGGCAGCAAGTGGAAAACAAGTGGCAGCAAGTGGCAAACAAGTGGCAGCCCCACTCATTTTTTTTTTAATTATTTCTGTTTACTGAGTTGCACGCACAAGAAGTGCTTACAATTGCTTACCAACCCAGCCTAAATAAATTCCAGCAAGTCCTTTGTGTTTTACACTTGTAGTAGTTTGCCTATTTTTTGTGAAAGTATAAAAAGGACAGATCGATGGCTTCATCATCCAAAAATACTGCGCCAATGATGGAAGGAGCGGTGCTTCAAATCACGAACCATAAGCTGAATGGCAAAAATTATTTGTCATGGTCCCAATCTGTCATGATGTTCATTTGTGGGAAAGGAAAAGAAGACTACCTATCTGATAAGATTTCAACTCCCGAAAGCACAGATCAAAAATATAAGGTATGGAAAGCTGAAAATAACATGATTATGTCATGGTTGATCAACTCTATGACAACAGAGATTGGAGAAAACTTTCTCCTATACACTACAGCGAGGGAGATTTGGGAGGCTGTTCGTGAAATGTACTCTGATCGTGAAAATACATCTGAATCATTCGAAATAGAAGGGAAGCTTCACGAACTACGACAAGGTGACATGCAAGTAACTCAATACTTCACTCAACTCTCTCGATTGTGGCAACAACTTGATATGTTTGAAAGTCATAGTTGGGAGTGTGATAAAGATGCATCCAGATACAAGAAAATAGTTGAAAAGAAGAGAGTGTTCAAATTCCTGTTGGGACTCAACAATGAATTAGATGAGGTACGTGGTAGAATTTTAGCTACTAAACCTTTATCTAACCTTAGAGAAGCTTTTGCAGAAGTAAGAAGAGAAGAAAGCAGGAAAAAATTAATGTTGAGTGGCAGTAACTCTGAACCGGAGGGATCTGCCTTAATTGCTCGAAATCCCCATGCATTTGGTAATGAGGTACGTAGCTCAAATGGTACTGAAAATCGCTCTAATCGAAACTACTCTGGAAATGAGAATAGAACACGAAAGGCGAGACCGTGGTGTGAGCATTGCAAAAAACCAGGACATACCAAGGAAGCATGTTGGGACATTCATGGCAAACCTCCTGATTGGAAGTCTAATAAAGGAACAAATGATAGACGAGGAAAAGCCTTCCAAGCAAGTACACCATCTGAAGGTAATGTCACCCCTGAAAACAATCTATTTACTAAAGAACAATTGGAGCTCCTTCAAAAACTATTTGGGCAAACAAAGACGGCTCAAAAAACATCGGAAGCTAATATGGCGTCTATAGCCCAAACAGGTAACTTCCTTAATGCTTTTAAGGTAACAACAGAAAATTTTAGTACATGGATTGTAGACTCTGGAGCTTCAGATCACATGACAGGTGATATCTCACTTTTAACTAATTACTCAAAGTGTAATAATCAATATGAGGTCAAAATTGCTGATGGTACCATTTCGAAAGTAATAGGGAGTGGTCATGTACTTGTTTCTAAAGATCTAGTCTTAGAAAATGTTCTCCATGTTCCAAAGCTTAAATACAATCTTCTCTCTGTAAGCAAACTTACACAGATGAAGACATGCATGACAAAATTTTACTCACATCATTGTATTTTTCAGGATTTGAACTCGGGGAAGACGATTGGCAATGCTGAAGCTTTCTCAGGCCTTTACATCTTAAAGATTCCCAAGTTCCAAGTCCAAGAGTTAGGCGTTAACAAATCTATTTTTATTGCTTCGAAGGACAATTATTATAATAAAATAATGTTATGGCATCAACGTTTAGGCCATCCAAATTTCATGTATTTGAAACGACTTTTTCCAGATATTTTCAATAAAAGTTCTCAGGTTTTTCAATGTGAATCTTGTGAGTTGGCTAAACTTTCTCGGTCTTCATATCCGGTACGTACTTATAAACCCTCTCATCCTTTTTCTATGATGCATAGTGATGTCTGGGGACCTAGTCGAGTTAAAAACATAACAGGAGCTAGATGGTTTGTTTCATTTGTAGATGATCATACTAGACTTACTTGGGTGTTTTTAATGAAAGAAAAATCTGAAGTTACACAGATATTCCAAAATCTTTATACCATGATCCACAACCTCTTTGATACTAAAATTCAAATACTCCATTCTGATAATGCTAAAGACTACTTCAATACCACCCTAGGAAAGTTTTTGAAGGAAAAAGGCATTGTTCACCTAAGCACATGCACTGATACTCCTCAGCAAAATGGCATTGCTGAGAGGAAAAATAGACACCTACTAGAAGTTTCTAGAGCTCTAATGATATCCTCTAATACTCCTAACTACTTTTGGGGAGAAGCCCTACTAACAGCCACCTACCTCATAAATAGAATGCCTTCTCGAACCCTAGACTTTAAAACTCCCTTACAAAAACTTCTAGAAAGCTTTCCAAATACTAGGATCTTCTCTCAAATTCCCCTGCGAATATTTGGATGCACCACCTTCGTTCAAGATCATCAACCTAACAAAAGTAAATTAGATCCTAAGGCAATCAAATGTATCTTCCTTGGCTATGCCTCCAACCAAAAAGGGTATAAATGTTATCATCCAAACTCTAAGAAATTTTATGTATCCATGGATGTATCCTTCTTTGAGAATCAGCCTTATTTTCAAAATGTCGGCAATCTAGGGGACACCAATAACGAACCTTCTTTCCAAACAAGCAATGAAGAAAACTCGACTTGTGTAGAAGGTAGTACAATTGATGATCCTTCTTTCCAAAACTCCATCATCATTAACCAAAATTCCCAAGAGTCTGAGAAAGAACCCATAGTCTATACTAGGAGGAAGAAGAACTTTCTTGAAAATGAACATGTCCCTGATCAAGTTCCAATAGAAACACTAGACAATCCTAACCTCAATCTCCCCGATGACTCTCATATAAATGAACTTGATCTTCCTATAGCACAAAGGAAAGGGGTAAGAGCTTGCACCAATCATCCTATACAAAACTACCTGTCCTATAAACGTCTCTCTCCCAATTTCCAAGCCTTCACTACTAACCTATCTACCATACAAATCCCTAATACAATCTACGAGGCCCTTAAAGACCAAGATTGGAAGAAAGCTGTAATGGAAGAGATAAATGCCTTGGAAAAGAACCACACATGGGAAATAACAGATCTACCCAAAGGTAAGAAAACTGTAGGGTGCAAATGGATTTTTACCATTAAATACAAGGCAAATGGTGAGGTAGATAGATATAAAGCAAGATTAGTTGCAAAAGGGTTTACCCAATCATATGGCATTGACTACCAAGAAACATTTGCTCCTGTAGCAAAACTAAACACTATCCGTGTTCTTCTCTCCCTGGCTGTGAATAATGATTGGGTTCTTCACCAATTAGACATCAAAAACGCTTTCCTTAATGGAGATTTAGAAGAAGAGGTTTATATGGATATCCCTATTGGAATGGAGACACCAGAAACTATTAGTAAAGTGTGCAAACTCAATAAATCCCTTTATGGTCTAAAACAATCTCCTAGGGCATGGTTTGAGAAATTTTCAAAGGTTGTAAAAAATAAAGGGTTCCTACAATGCCAATCTGATCACACTTTATTTGTCCAACACTCTCTCCAAGGAAAGATAGCTATTATTATTGTCTATGTGGATGATATCATCCTTACAGGTAACCACGAGGAAGAAATAATAAACATAAAGTCACTCTTAGCAAAAGAGTTTGAAGTAAAAGATTTAGGATCTCTAAAATACTTTCTAGGCATGGAAGTGGCTCGCTCAAGGAACGGTTTGTGTATCTCTCAAAGAAAATATATTCTTGACCTTCTAAAGGAAACAGGTATGCTTGGGTGTAAACCCGCCAATACTCCTATTGATCCTAATCACAACTTTGGCAAAGACAATGTTCTAGCTAACAAAGAACAATATCAAAGACTAGTTGGAAAACTTATATATCTCACTCACACTAGACTTGACATATGTTTTGCAGTTAGCTATGTAAGCCAATTTATGAACAATCCAACCAAAGAACATATGCAAGCAGTCTACAGGATCCTACGATACTTAAAAGGAACACCTGGAGAAGGATTGCATTTCAAGAAGTCGACAAACAGAAATGTAGAAGTTTTCACGGATGCCGATTGGGCAAGTTCAAAAGTAGATCGAAGATCAACAACTGGCTATTGCACCTTTGTGTGGGGCAACCTAGTAACATGGCGAAGTAAAAAACAACCAGTAGTGTCAAGAAGCAGTGCCGAAGCTGAATTAAGAGCCCTCGCACAAGGAATATGTGAAGGAATATGGATCCAAAGAATCTTATCTGAACTAAAAATAAAATCAGAGACACCAATGGAAGTCTACTGTGATAACCAAGCCACCATAAGCATTGCCAAAGACCCAGTTCACCATGATCGTATAAAGCATGTGGAAATTGACCGTCACTTCATCAAAGAGAGAATTGAAAACAAAAGTATTTCTCTCAATTACATATCAACCAAGATGCAACTTGTTGATATTCTCACAAAGGCGCTATACAAAGGCTCATTTGAAGATCTAAAAGCCAAGCTGAATGTTATTAATATATACAATCCAGCTTGAGGGGGAGTGTTGATTATTGACCCTTATGGAAATCTTCTAGAATTATCCTGCCTTTTATTTTGTTCCCTTATTTGTTCCCTTAATTTTTTGTCCCTTCCCTTGAATTTGTTTCTTCCCGTTGGGATTCCCTTTGTTTTGCCCATTAGTTGTATTTCCTTATTTGTACAAATTCTCCCTTTAAATCTAGGGTTGTAATATATTGAAAAGATATACAATAGAAGTATTCTTCTCTTGTAAAACTACAGGATTAAAGCTCTATTATCAAAACTTTGGATGGGAAGAAACCAGAGAATTTTTTAAAGCTCTATTATCAAAACTTTGGATGGAAAGAAACCAGAGAATTTTTTAAGACAAAATGCAACCTTGGTCAGATCGCTTTGATTCAGCATGTTTGAAGGCTTCCTTTTGGTGTACTCTTTCTAAGTCTTTTGTTGGTTTTTCTTTACAGAATATTTTCTTTAATTGGCATGCTTTTATTGTTTCATTGCAATTGTTTTTTATTTCACTTTTCTTCTTTATTGTTTTTTGTTTTTACTCCTATTAGGAGTTTGTATCTTGAGCATTAGTCTCTTTTCATTACATCAATGAAAAGTTTCTTATCTTGTTCAAAAAAATACTCAAACCTCTAGATGATTGTGATGCAGTTGTGGACAATGATGATTATGAAAATCAAGTGGGTGGTGAGCCATGTCTTTATGATTGATTACGCTATTGTAGTAGGTTAGCAAAATCTTTATTCTTCAAGCGTGACATTTAATTAAGTTCTACTTTGCGGCTGATTATTTAGTTGGATTTTTATTTTATTACATACTTCTTTATATGCATGGACTCGAATATGTTGAAGTTGATATTATTTATAATCAATAAGATGGACTTTTAATATACTCAGAAGCTATGAGACCTACGAGCTAGCCAACTGCACCACCACCCCAGTTGTTCGATGGACCTTTAATATGCTTATGAATTTGAAGTAGCATTTTATATTGTAATCCTTCATAAGATTAAGCCATGACAATACCTCCGTAGCTTTACTGGTAAATTCCCCAAATATCAAGAATGAAAAAATCCTACTTGTTGGTGCAATTTTAAAAAAAAAATGATCTATGGCTTATATGAAATAAGGCAGATATCAAGTACAATTGTAAGGTTAGATTGAGTAGCTGGAAAGCTACCTGTTTCTCCAAATATTCCAGATCATTTTCTTCTGATGGAACATGTTCTAACACATGCCTAACTGGGTCAAAGTCCTGCAGTAAGAATTAAGAATCAATTCAGTATTCTTACCCCCCCGGCGCACAAATGCAGGAAAGAATCCACTAAGCTCCAAGAGCAAAGCAGAATGCAGCAAACGGTAGAAAGTGAAGAATAATTTTCATTAAAAATTTCACTTGCATGTAAAAAACAAGAGAATTTCACCTAAAATATAAGTCAAATTACAAGTTTAGTCCTTCAACCTTCAAAATTGGGTCTAAGAGATCCCTATACTTTCAATTTTGTGTCTAATAGCTCCCTAACATATTTGAGTCTATAAGACATGAAATTAAATTTTAGGGTCAATAGGACCATAAACTTTCAATTTTTTGTCTAGTAAGTCTGAATTTTTTTAAATGTCAAATAGGTCAATGACCTATTAGACATAAAATTGCAAGTTTAGAAATTTATTAGACATAAAATTAAAAGTTTAGAGACGCATTACACACTTTTTAAGTTCAAGTACCTATTAGACAAAATTGAAAGTTTAAGGACCTATTAGATATTTTTTGAAGTGTCTAAATGTTTAGGAACTAAACTTATAATTTAACCTAGAATATATTGGGTGAATTAATAAGAGGTTTTAGAATTTTGAAAATGCAACACGGTATTTATAAGAATCATGCCTGTAAATGAATGATCCCAAGTAAATGATAGTAACAATAGCAAGTAGCACCTCTTCATAGAAAACTTCCTCTAGTTCCTCTACTTCGTGACCATGATTTCTACTGCCATATATTGAGCTCAGTTCTTCAGAGCTAGATGAGAGACTAAATCTCTGATGAGGAGGCAATCCTGCAAGCGCACGGGCAACAGCTGCTGCAGCAACAGCACGTGCTGGAACCTGCTCAATGAGGTAGAAAACAAATTATTGAACTCCCAATCGGCCATTTTTTTTCGAATAAAGGAAAATGAGAAAAGTTATTCACTAAAGAGCTCATATGACAATGTTTCTTGTTTTGATTTTCTATTTTAAAAATTTTGCTTCGTTACTAACACTTTTCTTTGTTTTCTAATCTACTTTCAAACAAAATTTTAAACCCTAGTCAATTTTTCATAAGAAAAACTAAAAAGATGGCTTCCTTGGCTGTCTGTCTATCTCCTTTGGCTAGTGCCCCCTATGCAAGAAGGAACGTGAAATAATAAATCGGAGCAATGAAGGACTGCATCTCAATGGATCGTGACAACAAGGTCACTCTACCACTTACAATACCCTCAGGAAGGAACATGAAATACAAAACCACATTTTCCTTGATTGCGACTTTGCTGGAAATTTTTGGGTGTTTACTCTCTCTTTAACTAGAAAGTGGTGCTCCCCCATGAATTTATTCAATCTACTTACGTCGACGTAATGGGACATGCCTTCAAGAATGAAAAGAAAATACTTTGGACCCATTATATTAGGGTGTTCTTTTGATCACTTTGGGTTTTTCTTTTATCAAAGAAACAATATTTTTCATTGATAAAATGAAAAAGTACAAGAACAAGAAAAATACAAAAAAAAAAAACTCAGGAAAAAGAACAAACCCAACAAAGCACCCAAAAAAAACATAAAACACCTCACACCCCCAAACAAGCAAAAGAAATACAACCAAAGCTTTCCATGTTGAAAAGGAAGACACCAACTAAAAAACCAACAAAGAACTCCACGGAGAAAGCCACAGAAAGCAAGCCAAGACCACCTTCAAGTAACTTGATTAACACTTTAGGAAGGCTGCAACAAAGAAAACACTTGTAAACTTCCAAGAACCCAGCATAAGATGAAGCACGTGAATGCCCTACATCAAGCAAAAATACTATTTCCAAAGCCTTCAACACTCTTGAAAAAGGATAGATCTCCCCATATATGTTTCATAACTTTTGATAATAGTGCAATGAATACCTTGAAATACACCAAGCTGCTGCCTTAGAAAGGATCGCCGAGAAACCAAAGCAAAACGCCCACCATAAAACACCAAAACTCAAAACAGAAATCAAAAGAGCAGAAAGAATCCTTAAGAACCCTCAACCACAACTAATTGCGTGAAGGATAATGTTGTTCAGCTTCTCATTGGGCCCTCATTTAATATCTGAGAACATCTTCTTTGGTTGAATTCGGTTACGCTGTCCTTTCGGAAGTGTGGTTGGAAAGGAATCAGAGGATTTTTCAAAATTCTCAAATGTCTTGGGTCGATAGATATGAATCAGCTTGTTTGAAGTCATCTTCTTGGTGTTCTCTTACCAATTCTTTTGATGGTTTTTCTTTGCCGGACATTTATCGGAATTGGCATGCCTTTCTTGTTCCTTTCTAGCTTTCTTTTTTGGTCTTTATTTTTAGTAGTTTCTGTTTTTGCTATTTTGTTTTCTATTTCACTCCTTTTGGAGTTTGTATCTTTGAGCATTAGTCTCTTTTCATTTCCTTAATGAAAAGTTTCGTTTCTTGTTTAAAAAAAAAAAAAAAAAAAAAACCTCAACCACAATAATACATCCCAAAGAATTTATCAGCCTACTTTAGTTATATCAAGACAAAAATAAAACGGAGAATATGACTGAAAAAACTTCAGATACCCACCAACTAAAACTTCCCTGTTCTCACATTTTCCCCTCCTCTTATCAACTCTCTCTCTTTTTCTTCTTCTTTTGTTATACAAACCAATCAATATAAACCAATACATTTTCTAAGATTTCATTTCTCACCAATTTGCATCAGCTTTTTCCCATCCCTTGCCGATGAAATTTTTTTTTAATGAGAGACAAAACTTTCATAGAGAAGAAATGAAATAAAAACAAAAGTAATACCCGATTTCTCAATGAACTATGCACATTCGACTCCAAAAGCTTCCTTTGCACTTTTGATCCCTACATTTTCAGCTGAAGCTTCAACCTTCTCATCAACACTTGGATTTTCCATCCAAGATGTGAGAAACCCCTCATATTTTGTACTACAAGGCCCATTTTCAAACTCACTAGGATAGAACATTTGTCTTCCTCAACCTCTCTCTTCTTCTATTTCCAATCAAAATCAAAATCAGAAAAATAGCTATCCTCACTACTTCTACTTACAACAAAACCATTAGTGACTAGAAGATGATGATTTTTGCGTTCAACCACACCATTTTTTTGGGGTGCATCAGCAAAGAACTTTGATGAACAATTCCAGGGGATTAAACATAGGCACTGAGAGTGGCGTTGAAGAAATCTCGAGCATTATCAGTTTTGAGCACTTTTATTTTTTTGAACAAGAAACAAAACTTTTCATTGATGAAATGAAAAGAGACTAATGCTCAAAGATACAAACTCCATAAGGGAGTGACAAAAATAACCTGAAATTGATTTTGGATCATTTTATGTAAGATTTGGTATTTTGGCTAGTTTCAGTTTTATTTTTGGTTAAAATACCATTTTGGTCCCTGTACTTTGAATTTTGTTCTATTTTAGTCTATGTACTTTCAAATGTTCAATTTTAGTCCATGTACTTTCAATAAATCTTAAAATTAGTCCCTAATGTTAGTATGAAGTTAATTTTTATCGAAATTGGTTAAATAATAATAATAATTTTCATGCAAGAAAAGACACAATGTGAACATATTTCTAAAATTTATAAAGGAAGGCTAATAGAAACTAATTTTTTATAAGAAAAATTAACAATAAACTAACAATAGGGACCAATTTTAAGCTTTATTGAAAGTACAATAACTAAATCTGGACATTTGAAAGTACAGAGACTAAATGGAACAAAACCTAAAGTACAAGGACCAAAATGGTATTTTAACCTTTATTTTTCATAAGAAATGTCCAACACAAACAAGTATGATCATGCTAAAGGAAGAAACCAACATGCCCCAATAACACTTTTTACCCTTGAGGGTCCCCAAATGTCACCATGGATAAAGGAGAAAGGTTGGGATGGTTTATGAGGATGAGGCGACTAAACAACAAGCGGAGATGTGGGGTGATGGACAACTAAAGCTTTGTCAGAGAGGTGCTGGATATGCTTGACTACGATATGAGAATGTCAGCAAATGGACAATTGCGTCGAATCGACTAGGTCTAGGAAGAAGGTCGCGGCTAAGGTCCTGGGGGCGACAATGACTAGGATTTCGATGATGGCAACTAGGGTTTTAAGAACTCCAAAGCTCTGATACCATGAAGCTACATATGAACACAATTTTGCTTATATTTCATTGAATAAAAAATAGTAATATTTACACAAGTGGACCTTAATCATGGATCCATAAAAACAGCAATTAAGTAATTAGGCCTATAAAAGGAAGGAGAAATTATAGCTATCAAATATATATGTTAAAGTGGGAGTTAAAGGAAGCTCCCTTCCAAGCATCTCATGCCCTCTATTTTGTGTGCTGTGTTTCCATATGGGGATTCTTTGAATCATATTTTCTTCGAGTGCCCCTATTCTCAAGTTTTCTGGCTCTTATTCTCATTTTCAACCTCCAGTGGGTCTTCTCCAATAAATTCAAGGCTAATGTTCTTCCTTTGCTTATTGGCCCCTCATTGGCTCCAAAGGCAAATGTTTTATGGGTTAACGCTATTAAAGCTATTTTATCAGAGTTATGGATGAAACATAATCAAAGTATCTTCCAAATTAAGCATCTTTTTTGGCTTGATCACTTTGATTCTCATGGGTCTAATTTTTTGATTGGCACACATCTGGGAGAAGTAATTTCAGCCTCCGAAGCCCCTGGATTAGTATCCCCAAAGCTCGGAAGAAAGTGGAATTTTATGCTCCCTTCAAATTGGAGAAGGGTAAAAGAATTCTATTTTGGCAGGATCATTGGCTAGGTGATATCTTTTTGAAGTCTTGTTTCCCTTGCTTATTCAACATTTCTGGCTTATCCAATGGCTCAATCTCGGATTTTTGGGATTCTCATTGTCTTTCTTGGAGTATTGTTTTTCAAAGAATTTTAAAGGATGATGAGATCTCTGATTTGAACTTATTATTGGAGGTTTTGTCAAAAGCAAAGGCTAGGAGTAACGAAGATTCAAGAAAGTGGTGCTTAGAGGGTTCGCCAGTTCGGATCTCAAAAAATCAGCAATTTCTGCTGGCTGCAACTTCTCCTCTGTCAAAAGAGTTATTTTCAGCACAGTGGAAGTCAAAAAGTCCAAAAATAATCAATATTCTTTCTTGGATTTTGCTTAATGATTGCCTAAATACAACTGATGTTCTTCAAAGGAAACTTCCTTCTACAATTCTTATGCCTTCTATTTGTTTTCTCTGCCAAGCGGAAGGGGAATCCCTTAATCATCGGTTTTTTGGGTGTTCTTTCTCATTGGCTTGCTGGTATAAATTGTTCAATATCTTCAATTAGCAGTGGTTGTTTCCTTCTAATGCTATCAGCAATGTTCTTCAGATTTTAATGGGTTGTCTTTGCCTGCAAGATCGCATATATAATGGGTCAACGCCGTCAAAGCTTAGATTTTAGAATTATGGATGGAAAGAAATTCGAGGATTTTTTAAGACAAGTGTTTTCCTTGGATCAATTGTTTTGAATTTGCTCGTCTTAAAGATTCTTTATGGCGTTCTCTTCCCAATACTTTTAGTTGCTTTTCTTTGCATGATATATGTTTGAATGGGAATGCTTTTATAGCTCCTTTGTAATTTCATTTTATTTCTTCAATTTTTCTTTCACTCCCCTTGTGAGTTTACTTTTGAGCATTAGTTTCTTTTCATTTCTTCTTTTTCTTTTTTTGATATCGATGAGTGTCCGGGCCAGCTTGCGTGCACCTCGACTAATCTCACCGTACAACCACCGACCTTATTACATTTGGTTGACAGGAAACACGTAGGATATTAAATCCTAGGTAGTCTCTTTTCATTTCTTAAATGAAAACTTTTGTTTCTTGTTCAAAAATTTAAACAAAAACATAGGTATTAAAGCTTAATTTTTGCGAGAAACCCAACTTTTTTATGGATATAGTGAAAAGTTACAAAGGAATGCAGTTTAAGAGAGAGAACTCAAAGACTTCTTCCTTCCTTCCTATATCATTCCTTATTGTTGAAAATGCAGTACTTTCTCTCAAGCCTCAACTCCCACACCATAGTCTTCAAATTATATTTATCTATAAAACTTAAATTTTAGACCACATAATAATTATTCAACACTTTTTTTTGCCAAAACAGGGACCAAGTCTCCAAGATTTCCAGCTAAAAGGACGGTGGAAAAGAAGATGATTCACCAACTCCACCCCCCCCCCCCCCCCCCCCCCAAGTCTTCCAGAACTTCAGTTGCAATAAGAATATAATCCACAATTTGTCTATCTCAAATAAAAGCATTTTGGAAGCAAGATACTCTAAACGTAGTAGTCTTTTTTTTTTCTTTTTTTTTTTGTCCTTTCCACAAGAACTTTGCAGTAATTTTGAGTCCCATTCACCAGGCTAATGGCTCTGAAATCCTTGACCTGCACCACCGTTTCCTTCTTTTTAATCAAGCAAATAAAGTTCTTTATAGGATCATAGTTTTTACCATATTAATGTTACAAACAAACTACTTCCCCCTGGACAGCTTTCATAGTGATTTCTGTAACTTATATTCTTAACTTATTAATCTAAAGTGGGTATGTATTTTGCAATCCCCTTTGGCCAGGGTTTCAGAAGGGAGATATCCCATCTCTTGCCCTCTCTTTTGCACCCAGCTCTTCTGGTTTACTGAAATTATCTGGTGTCTCTAATCCCAAAAAAGAACACATCTCAATTATGGGCTACCTATGTTAGTGTAAAAGCCATCATACTCTGCCACCCAATTCATCAAATTGTATACATAAACTGTTGATTATCTCCATGACCAAATCAATGCCATTGATCAGTCAAGGTAGAATATCGTAACTAAAGGATGCTTCAATTGAATTTAAAAGCACTCCTGGGAACCTGAAACCATCAATTTAATCTAATCCAACTAAACGTAAGCTACCTATAACCATCCAGAACTACGCTGAGTGCCATCAGTTACCTCCGGACGATCAGAAGTGGTAGGAAGAAGTCCAAGCGATCTAGCTGACCTCACCGAGCTCAAAATCTTCTCCCCAACCTTGGACAAGTCCATTCCACCTCCTTGCAGCAGAAAAAACGGAACAAAGAAGAGAAACCTGGAAGTCTCGAATCCTTCGCTCAAATCACCATCGAACGCCAAAGGGTTTCCAAGAACACTGCCAAATGGAAACAGATTTGGCTGCATTTCACATCAGGTTCACAAGTTCAAGCCGCCCTGTGCTGCACATTTGATGCGATGCCACTCCCCCGAAATTTGATCTGTTGAATCTACAGAGATCGGGTTCCAATAAATCAGTTTCGTATGTGTTAATGGACGAGTGAGAACCCGAAAAAGTTCGAGAAGTGCAAAGGAGGAAGATGATGCGCGTGCTTTCGCGCGTCTGGTGTAAATTTTTTTGTTAATCTGTTGTTTTATTTGTTGTTTCGTAGACTTTAGGGAACTCTCGAATCTTGACTGATTTCAGCTGCGAGAGTCGGCGACGGCCCTCAGCACCCATTCTAGGAGAACTCTCGCTAAATATCGAAAATGGTCCTTAATTTTTTCTTAATTTTATTTTTAGGCTCCGTTTAGCGTTTACCTCCTCAAAATCTCAGGCGTTGTTGGGTAGAAAGGTTTGGAGGGTTTGTTAAACTTGTTAAGCCCATGCTAGTTTTTTCTAATTTAAATTAAATACTATTTTACATCATTTTACATGTAATTTTATTTCTAATTTAAATTAAATACTATTTTACATCATCTACATATCATCAAAATTACTATTGAACTTAATTTTCTATATTTAAGTAATACATAAGGTTATAAACATCAAATATTTTAAATAATATTATTTTGGGAGAAAATCAATTTTGACCCTAAATTTGGCAAGTTGTATCAATTTTAACCTTGAACTTTCAATTTCATCAATTTAAACCTCAAACTTGACATATTGTATCAATTTTAACCCTAAACTTTCAATTTCGTCAATTTAAACCTCAAACTTGAATAAGTGTTTCAATTTACACCCTCGATTAAGTTTCCGTTTCAATTGTCGTTAGAAAGGTATCCCACATATGCCCAAAGCCACTATGATAAATGCTTGTTTGTTATTTTTTTTTAAAAAAAATACCAACAAAATAATTAAATCATTCTAGATCGGGTCGCCACCATCATGAAAACCACAAACTCGAAAGTATGACCCACACGAAAACAAAATGGACTCTTATATTCCTCTTGCCTTTGGTGTCAATACCAGCGACGACCGGTGTGAAGAAGATCCAAGCAGTGACGTCATTGATGGCAGTGACAACCATGGCAGTTTTCTCGACTTCAGTGGTGAGAAGTTTGAGCTCGACTAAAATGCGAGAGAGAACAGGGAAGATGATGGTGGACAGAGCGACTCCTATGAACACAATAAACTGGTCATAACCGACCTTGTCGGCCCCATCAACAGTCTTACGGACGATTAAAGTGACATCGATGCTAAAGAGGAAGGGGACAAAGATTCTAACAAGGGTGATTTCGAAAGCCCTACGTTTGTTGCTCCAGATGGAGGACAAATCAAGCTCAAGGCCGATGAGAAATTTAAAAAAAAAAATCAATATTGGCGATCGATTCAAGGATGGAAGTATTCCATTGAGGAAAAATATGGTGCAAATAAGCTTTGTGTCTCCTAAAAGTTGATGGATCGAGTAGAATCATGCCTTAAAATTAAAAAACTTTTAATCAATGAAAAGAAAAAAGTAGCATAAGCTAAGAAGATAAGAAGTGGATAAAAAAAAATCATGCTCTGAAATTGAAAAACATTATGGCGAGTATACTCTAATTTTCTTCAGCAATTTTATTTTTTTAAAAAATAACAAATACATATCTGTTATAGAGCAACACGTAGCTTTGGACATGTGTGAAAAATCTTTCTAACAGGATTAAAACAAAAAACTTAATACATGGTATAAATTGATACACTTATTCAAGTTTGAGGTTTAAATTGATGAAATTGAAAGTTTAGGGTTAAAATTGATACAACATGCCAAGTTTGAGGTTTAAATTGATGAAATTGAAAGTTCATGGTTAAAATTGATACAACCTGCCAAGTTTAGGGTCATTTTTCCTATTATTTTAAGAGCTAATAGCTTCAAGACAAACAAACAAATCAAAATAGTTTAATTAATTAATTTTACAAATATTATGTCTTTAATTGACTATGATAACATGATTTTTATATCTTGACATGAAAATGAGTTTAGCAAAACTGTGGATTTAGAGAAATTGACGTATTAAATCTCAGTTTATATAACGTGTGTGGTTTGTAATTTATAATAAAATAACTTTTGTTATAATTTAAATGTTAATGAAAATTTTAAAATAAAATAATAATTATCTTATAATTAGTAACTATTACTTTATAAATGAAAATTTTATTTTTAATATTATTATTAATCTGAACATTTTTTTTGAATAATTATTTTGTAAACAAAATATTTAGTTAGTTTTGTAGTTATTTTCTAATATTTATCAATGTGTGAACAAAATATAAAGAAATTCCTACTGATAAATTTATCATTATAATTGTTCTAAAACATGAAGTTTATAACAAGTGCTAATAGTTTTTGGGTTGAGCTGGTGATTAATTAATACTCTTTAGAATTTTAACTAAATTCATTTACTTATTTGTAATAAAATTACCATTAATTAAATATTTTTATTTAACTAATATATTGTATTAAAAATGAAAGCATTTTAGAAGAGTGACTAAAGACAAAATATGCACCATAGCAAACGTAGGGATATAATAGTATGTAGTCTACCAAATATGGGTTTACAAAACAATCAATCAAACGTGGGTTTGGTTAAGCTAACCCATACTCTTCACTTTCAAAATAGGGAACCAAACACCCCAATGAGTTAGAAATTAGAATAAAAATATTATTACTTTTATCAAGAGTTGTCTGGATTGAAATCAGTAACCTATTAATGTTGTTTACTTCAAATTGTCGAAAATCGAAATAAAAATCAAACATATTACAATTTCTAGAAAATTTAGGGTTTAGTTTTTCTGGTTTAGGAAATTTAGAGTTTAGTTGGTTGAATGTTATAATAATTTGATTCAAAATGAATTTAAATCAAAATTTTTAATTTGATAAGTATTCAATTGAAGATGCAAAATCAAATCACATTAGAATTTGAATTTAAATTCTCTTTAACTGAGCATTTGCTCCAATTTTTTTCGAGTCTAAAAGTAGTCATCTCTTCCAATTTTTTATCAGTTTTTTTTTTTAAATTTTGTTAGCCCCCATGTTTTTTTTTTCTTTTTTTTTCTGCATTTTTTACTAGAAACAAAGATAAATAATAACTATTTTTTTTAGGTCTAAAAGTAGTCATCTCCAATTTTTTATCAAATATCTTTCTTTCTTTATTTTTTTTAAAACTTCGTTAGCCTCCACGTTTTTTTTTCCTTACATTTTATACCAAAAATAAAGATAAATAATAACTATTTTTTTCAGGATTAAAAGTAGTCGTCTCCTCTAATTTTTAATCAAGTATCTCTTGTTTTTTTTTTTAATTTCATTAGCCCCACATTTTTTTCTCTTTTTTTTTCTACATTTTATACCATAATTAATATATATAACTTTGCTACATGTTCACATTTGTACGTTAATTTAATATCCAAAATTATCTTATTTATTTGTTGAGCATTTAATGACAGACGCATTGTTGGAATGAAAATTTTGACCAATCAGAAATTGTCACGTCATTATTTAAAATTAATGACAAAATTATTTATTTAATTAGGGATCAATTATAAATTTACATGATTTCCAAATTAAATTATGGCAAATTTGAAAAAAAAATCACATGTTTTCATTATAGCTGTTTGATCAAATTGAGTTGTATGTAATTTGGGACGATTTCAGACAAAACCCAAGTGGGAGGCCCGCAAAGCCTCAGCTCAAAGGGCTAGGCCCAGTTAACCAAGCTCAGTCCAATGGTTGGGCCCAAAAGCAGTCAAGCCCAAGCCCATATGGGGCCTCAAGAAACTCTATAAGTAGAGAGTTCCCCCACCATTTTAGGAGTTCAAAAATGAGAGATCTCAGAGAGAATTCAAAAACAAAGATCAGAAGACTCCTTGAGCTCTTGAAGATCAAATACTTCTTGAACACAGAACACTCCTTGAAGATCAAGAACACTTCAAGACTTCAAGAATCAATTGAAGCTTCAATCTCGAGAATAAGCTCTTCAGTCCTTGAGTGAAACATACAAACATGAGATAGAATCAGAGGATTAAATTCTAGAGATTGTACTCTAAGATTTTTTTATTGGTTAAGAGTGTGATTAATAATTTTAAAAGAGTAACTTTAACTCCTTAAAAAAAAGAATAATAATTTTAGAAGAGTAAAGATTGAATTGAGAGTTACTTAGAAAATTATGGATCATTTGGTATGTTTACATTTTTTTTTCTTTGATGAAATATATAATCTGGTGCTAATATTTGAGTCCATTTTTAACTTAGCTTTTAATATTCTAAAAGTTTTGATTTCATTTTTTATGTGTTTTTATAATCAAGTATTTATTATCACAAAATACTAAAATTCATTGACAAATGATAATGTAATATCAAAATATATTATATTAATAGAGTTTAATACAATCAATGTTTTAGTTTGATAAAATAGACATATCGCTCACCCATCAAATTAAGAACTTAGGCCCTGTTTACTTACTAGAAATTGGAATGAGCTGAAATTGGAATGAAAGTCAATCGAGATGAAATCAAAATGTTATTCCTTTGATGTTGTTTACTAGAAGTTGAAATCAACTACTTATTGATGTTGTTTACTCCAAACGGCTAGGAATTAGAACCAGAATCAAACATAGTACAATTACTAGAATAGCTCTATCATATTTTTAACGAATTAAAATGCATTACTAAATAATATGCTAATATAATTTTTAATTAACACAATAATAATCAATAATAAATTTTAACTTTTTTTTTATTACATTTCATCTTATAGTAATATTTTTTATTCTAAAAATTCTTTAATATTTACAAATAATAACTAATTAAAATAAAATTACATAAACTAACAAGTATTAATATAATAATATTTAATAATAATAAATTATATTTGAATAATTTATTTGATATCAATAAATAATAACTAGTTAAAATAAAACTACATTAACTAAAAAAAGATTGAAACAATTTTTTTTAAAAAAATATAGATGTTGTTGGAATTTGTTCGCTAAGGCCTCGTAATTAATGTGTTATGTAATAATTATTTAATTATTTTATTTTCAATATTGTATTATCCATTACATGAAAAATTCAAGGTTATTAGTGTAATCTTGAATAGTATGTGGTTGACATATGAGAGGATCACGTTCAAACAATAACCTAAAGGTTCTACAATATATGGATAAATGTTGGGTGCCTTATCTTGGTAACACTATTGATACAACTCACTATGTTAATTTTAAAAAAAAAATCATTTAAAGGTGTGTTGGAAGGTTCTTTTAAGTGGTTTTTTTTTTCCAATCCAAGCATAATAAGACATAAATCTTCGACCAAATGTCAAAGGTTCGAATTTTCATCTCCATATGTTGTTGAACTAAAACAAAAAAATATATATATATTTTTTCCCAAGATGTTTTCATTGTTAAATAGTATTTACTAACAAATCACTTTGAAGTTTGGTTATGCACCCTTACCCATACTTTTGAGTGCATTTAGGTTAGACATTTCGGCTAAAAATGCTTTTTCAAGAAATAGTTTAATTTTATCTCAAAATACCTTTACATTAATCTCAAGTGAAATATTGTACAAATACCTTCTCAAAGAGTGGTCAAGTGCTTAGGCTAGTGTTCAAATAGGACATAATGAATTTACCTGCATCATTTTCTTTTCTAAAACTATTGTGATGTGATTATAATGGACCACATACATATTGAACACCATAAGCACATTGAACAACTCTTCAAGGAGGACTAATGGAATACAGAAAGTGTGTATAAGGCACCCATGCCACTTACTCTTCATGATCAACTCAAAACCTTTAGAGTTTAAGACTAAGGATAAAAATGTGGTAGATAAGGTTAAGGAATATGGATAGTCATCCACTAGTATCAAGTTCCAAATCGAGAAGCCCCCTCTTAAAAATAGAGATATAGAATGTTGGAAGTGTCATGGAGTAGGCCATGTAAATAGAGAATGCCCAAACCAAAGAACCATGATACTTAGAGAGGGAGAATTAGTTATGGATGATGAGGAAAAAAATGAAGAGGAAATTGAGCAAACTAAAGATAGTGATCTAGGAGAAGATGAGCAAGAGGATCCCCAAAGCATAGCGTTAATCACTAGGAGAGCCTTGAATGTGCAACCTAAATAAGATTTTATAGAAGCTCAAAGAGAAAATTTGTTCCACACTAGATGTATAGTACAAGCCACCCCTTGTAGTGTTGTCATTCATAGTAGTAGTTATACTAATTTAGCAAGTTCAAATGTAGTAGATAAATTACAATTGGTCACTAAACCTCACCTACAACCTTATAAGTTACATTGGTTAAACAATATTGGTGAACTAAATGTCAATTAACAAGTCCAAGTAGGAAAATACAAAAATGAAGTTATTTGTGATGTAGCCCCTAGGTTAGTTGGAGATATTTTGCTAGGTAGACCTTGGAAATTTGATAAAAATGCCATGTATGATGGTTACCTCAATCGATATTCATTTACTTTTAATGGGATGAAGGCTGCACTTGTACCACTCTCACCTAAAGAGGTACATATTGACCAAATGAAATTAAGAAAAAGAAAAAAAGAAGTCGAACTAAAAGTGCTTGAAAAGAGCAAAGAGGTTAAAGGTAAAGGTATAGTCCCCTGCAAAGAAAGACTAAAGGTAAACAAATTCAACAACCTCTACTTTGTGCTTTCAACTATATCACTACACTTGATCTTGTTTGTTTAAGTGGTGAAGAAATTGGACCACCCTAAGAGAAGGACCAAGTAACCCCAATGGTCAAGGTAAACTAGTCAAACAAGGGTAAGATAGTATTCTTTGATGATCTAATTCTTGCTTAATTGAATTTCTTTGTGAAAGTAGGACCAAAACTTGAAAAAGTTGTGATAAAAAAAAGAGGACCTGCCTCCGACAATTAAAAGTTTGACCATACAATTCGAAGGGAAGTCAAATAAATTCTTTCTTGAAGATCAATTTGAAACTATAAGAAATTTTGAATTATCTAATTCTTTTCTTTTTTATATAGATCAACTACTTGATTCAATGACGAATCCTTTAAAAGGAGGAGGGTATGATGTGATCATAATAGACTACAAGCACATTAAACACCACAAGCATATTGAACACTTGAAGATCGAAGAGATGACCAACAATTCTTCAAGAAGGAACAATGGAATACACAAAGTGAGCATAAAAGCACCTATGTTGCTTACTCTTCATGATCAAATCTAGAAGGCGTATGCTATGCCAACACACCTATTCGCCCAGCACATAGTTCGTGCCCCACACCCAGCCTTATGCACCCCTTGTCCAACCTCGCACACCAATGCCACCCAGCAACGCTTGCATGCCCCATGCTACCCAACCTTGCATGCGCATTCCCTTTGTCGCTCACTTGTTGCGCATACATCGCACCAGCCATGCGCCCCCATCACTCGCCTGTTTCCCCTACACTGCCAGCCCATGCGTTCCCTTTCTCCTATAGCGCGTGCACCACACTAGCCTGTGCCCCCCTCCCCCCCGACCGCCTGTTGTGTGTCACAACCATACTAGAAGAGAGTAGGTTGTGACTCCCATAATATGAATAGAAGTACGTGTCACCCATTGGCCTGCATCAAGGGTTGAAAGAGAGAATTGTCATGATGCGACTGAGGAGGATGGTGCATCATCTACAACACTAAGAAAAGTGTTCAAGAAAGTCAAGCTAAGGTGCAAGTAAGATGGAAGCAACCGTGTCGTCGGTGGTATCAATTACGAGCTTAATGGGGGCCAGATAAGGCCTCGAGCCATGATCTCACAAGTCAATTTAGTTGAAAGAAAAATTTGAAATGTTCAAATTAATATTTAATATGTTGAATATATTAAATGAGGAAAATATGCTTATTGTATTTGATGCATTAAATATTAAAGAGAATAGTATACTATGTATTAGATACATTGAAGGATACAATATGTATGAAATTTGAATGAGACTCAAATAGGTAAATATATGTTGTAGGAAATTTTAGTATATTTGAATGAGATTCAAATATGTTAATATACTAGATATTATAATAATTATTTGATTTTGGCAAAAATTCTGCCAAGGTCCCTATAAATAGGATATTTGGGTTGAACCAAAATATACATCTCCTCCATGGAGAAAATTTAGAATTCTCTCTGAAGTTTTTCTTGTTTTTCTTTCAAGAGGTTCCCACAAGCCGTGGTCCTATGTTGATTCATAGCAAGGAAGATTTTGTGGAAGTCTTGGAGATTTGACTCGCTGGAACACAAGAAGTAAAGACCTGCCAGAAGCTTTCTTCATTTACTTCAATGTAAGTTTGTTTAACCTTGTTTATAGTTTAATTCTAAATAAATTTAATGTTGATCCCAAGGTTGGTTTCTAAATCATTTAGAAAACATATGCTTTTCACTACACAACGAAGTGTTCATTCCTATCAGGAATGAGATGCATTGCGTTTAGAACACCTTGGCCTAGTGTAGAAGCAAGCTTGAGTCATAGAACTTGGCCTAGAGTAGAGGCAAGTCGGCTAAAGTTGTGCATGAGGGAAATTACACATACGATCAACATATATGGCTGAGTGAAGCTTAGTTACACACAAAGTGAAATTCGGTTGAGGATGAAAGTGTTGGGATTTATGCCCTAAAGCCTCGTAATTAATGATTTATTTAATAGTTAATAATAATTTTAATTATTTTATTTGCAATATAATATTATCCATTATATGAAAAATCCAAGGTTATTAGTGTAATCTTGAACAATATGTGGTTGACATATGGGAGGATCATGTTCAAGAAATAACCTAAAGAGTCATAGTATATGGATAATGTTGGGTGCCTTATCCTGGTAATACTATTGATACGACCTACTATGTAATAGTTACAAATGATTTGATCCAAATTGTTCATGTGGAGACATGTGAGTGGGGCTATCTTATACAATGAGTTTGTATATGACTGAACCACGAAATATGTAATTTCTCTTTATAAATCTGTTAATTGAGAAGATTAATATTTTATCAGGGTGATGATATGGGATTCGATCTTAATCCTGAGTGAGTTATAAACTCCCGCCTATGAGGGTTTGTCCTTTCATTTGCACGAGTGATAGTGACTTTTGTAGCCGATTCAATATGCCTACCAACTTAACTAAATAGAGAGCTAGGAACATAATCTCACAAGATGGAATTCACTCATTCCCTTATAGGGTAAGTAGATGAGTAGTTCCTTTAAGTGCTGATTTTGGGACTTGAACAATGCATAAGAGTGCAACTCTAGATTTGTAGTGGAGTGACCTATAGTTAATGAATGAAAATTAATTAATTAAAGAGTTTAATTTTGTATCATTGGAGCTTATAATTAGTAGGTCCATAAGGTCCTTTTGCTAGCTTATATAAACAAATAGGGATCAATTTCGTTAAGAGAAATTTTTGAAATGTTCAAATTAAAATTTAATATATTTGATATATTAAATGAGGGAAAACATATTTATTGTATATGATACATTAAATATCAATGTATTAAGATACATTAAAGAAAATATATTTATTAAATTTGAAGTAGATTCAAATAAGGACATAGATGTCGTAGGAGAATTTGGAAATGTTTGAATAAGATTCAAACTGCTTAGATAAATATATTTTAATATATTAGATATTAAAATATATTATTTAATTATTTTCCCTAGACCACTATAAATAGGATCCTAGGGGTGAGCCATTGTGTGCATTCTTTATAAAAGAAAAGAACTCTTGAAATTCTCCTTTCATTTCCTCTCTCTATTTTCAAGAAGGTTTCTACAAGCTTTGGTCCTGTGTTCGAGTCATAGCAAGTAGGCTTTATGGAATTGGAGTTTCAACCTCATTGGAGTTGAAGCAAGAGGATTAAAGACATGCCAGAAATATCTCCATAATATACAAAGGTATTTATTATTTAACCTTAGTTTTTGTTTAATTCTATGTAAAAGCAAAGACAATCCAATGTTTCCGCTACAGGATGAAGTGTTCATTCATATCAGAAAGAACCTCACCAAATTAAAGGTTTGACAAAGCCACAAAAGCGTGAAAATATATTGGGGCTAAAGTTCCCATTAAGGCTGGCCATGGTCAAGTGTAAGTCATGGCGCCACACGGTTAAAGGAGTATGACCTTGACACCACGTGCATGCCACCTCTGCACCTTGTTGAGCGCGCTTGCTTGCTCTTACCGCTGCCCACCTTGCATCAACCCTAAATTTGAAGTTTATTTCTTTCCTTTTTGAGTTATAATGTTTAGACTTTTTCCTATTTGAGGTGTAATGTTTGGGATATAATTTTACACTTTAGGAAGAAAAAATCAGCAAAAATTCTTTTTAGAAGATTTTAATTATGTTAATTAAGTTATTAAATTTAAGCTTATTTTCTTAATTGTTTTGGAAATTTTTACCTTAAGTGTTTTAGGGTTTTTCTTTGTTGTAGTTACCAACTTTAAGGCTATATATATGCCTTATTTCGATTGTAAAAAGGAGAATTGATGAATGGTCATATGCGTAGCTTTGAATTGCATATTTAAAAACATTCAAGTTGATTGGTCATCAAACTTGTGGAGTGTTTTTTCCTTGGAGTGAATGAGCTTGTGAATAGTGTTAAGACATTCAAATAGCTTATGAATTATGCTTCAGCAATCAAGTTATCTTGTGAATAGTGCCTAGGACATTCAAGTTGTCTTGCTTCATGATCTTGACCACCTATCCCAAAAGTAACTCACTGCTAACTTGTCCTTTGAGTTGATCTAAGTGACATTTGTGGTTTAGTACTTGTAGAAATTGTTTATCCAAAGGGATACTTGTATCAAACAGTAAACATTAGGTTTGCTCGCATCATACCATAGTAGGGAGACATCAATCAACATTCCACAAAAATAGTTTGATTTTAGCATAAATTTGTAAAAACCAACATCTTCTACCAAGCCACATTTTTTAAAAATTGAAGAAGTTGCCCAGTTGGTGTTTGGAAGCCATAAATAATTTATCACCACTCTTTACAGCATAGTAACCACAGTTCTCGAAGTTCCAATTCCATGAATATATAAACGGTAAATAACTAATGGAAATGTTGGGGAATTACAAATAACAGAGAAAAATGGAGTAAATATTGAGAAACAAACATATAAACAATCAAGTTGAGGCGCGGGTATCTCACTCTCTTTAAGGAGATTCAAGCCTTATGCGGTGTATATTTATTTATCAACCACCGGTGCAGCAGTTCTTCTCTGGCCTGTCCCCTCTAGGATACAACAACCCAACTGAAACATTGTGTAGATCAAGCCACTCTGCACTATGAGGTTGAGCTCAAAGCTCCACAACAAAGAACACCATTCTTTTGGACAATTGCTCTTAAAAGAGTAAAGAAGATAAATATGAGAAAGTAGAAAGAAGAGAAGATTGGAATTGTTGTGTATTTGAGAGTGTGGTAAGAGAGATATTTATACTAGAATTTTAGATCTAGGAATTTAATACAAAAATAAGTAATTAAATTATAAACTTTTTAACTTCTTTTACCAATAAGTTTTCTTCCTTAAAAAGATGAAAACTCTCACAAATTTAAAACTAAAAAGAAACTCATATTTAAAACCAATTAAATAGTATAATGTTACAACATTCTCCCACTCATTTTAATATTTAAAATAATCAAAATCAATTGACCAAAAGAAAGATAATTATGCATCATAAAGGTGTGACTCTGCATTGAACCTTTACTAGTGAAATAATAATCTCTACTCCAGCGTTAGTAGTGGTCTCCGATTTGAACTCTAACACTTAAGGGGAAATAGAGAACTATTATCCACACTTAATTATCTAGGTGTTGACATGAACTCTATTGGTTAGTACATTATGGCCTTATGTTGATTCCAGAATTTCATGAGTGTATTTGAAAATAAGCCTCATATCCCCACTCTCACACTTATATAGGTAAAATTTGTCAAGGGTTGCTCCTAGAACAATGACACCCCACTCATAAGAGCTACAAATTTTATTAAGAGTTTATTAAAAGACTCAAATCTCCACTACGTAGGATAAATGCACTCACATCATAGGGATGGATCATTATATAAAGATAGTGCATATTTAAGGCCACCTTATAATTCGTTTTTCCCTTTGAACCTAGTTCTCAGGATCTCTGATCACTAGGTGGGTATCCTTATATATGGCTCATGATAATTATAAGGGCTTTAACCCCATCCCCCTCGATGTATTCCAGACCATTTCTCTATTCAAGGCATTTGTTAATGGATCTGCAAGATTATCATAAGGTTTAATGTAATTCATATTAATAATCTCATTACTCAAATAGGATCTCACAGTACTGTCTTTTCTTCTTATAGGTTTGGATTTACCGTTATAAAAACTGTTTTTTACTCTACCAATTATGGCAATGCTATCACAATTTATCAAATATGAGGTATTGGTTTCTCCCATATTGGAATTTCATATAATAAATCTTTTAGCCAACTTGCTTCCTCGCTAACTGAAGTTAAAGCAATAAGCTCTGCTTCCATAGTAGAGTTGGCAATAATTGTTTGTTTTTTAGATTTCCAACAAATAGCACAACCTCCCAAGGTAAAAATATAATCTGTAGTAGATAAATAATCACCTGACAATGTATTCTAGTCATCATCAGAAAATCCTTCAACAACAACATGATATTTTTTATAAAGTAAGCCATAGTCATTTGTTCCCAATAAATATCTCATAACACGATCTATGGCATGCCAATGTTCTTTACCTGGCTTACTCATAAACCTGCTAAGAACTCCTACTGCATATGCAATGTCAGGTCTAGTGCAATCAGTTGCATACCGTAAGCTACCAATTGCGCTAGCATACTCCTTTTAATTAATTACACCACTTTTATTTTCAATGGAAAACAAGTGAACACTTGAATCAAATGGAGTAGACACATGTTTACAATCAAAATAATTGTATTTTCTCAATATAATGTAATTGGTCAAGAAAAAACCCAGCTGAGGTTTTTGTTATTTTCATACCTAGAATAAAATTAGCCTTACCAAGATCTTTCATGTCAAAATGGCTTCTCAATAAATTTTTTGTTTCATTTATAACAAAAATATTTGAGCCTAAGATCAATAAGTCATCAACATATAGGCTAATAATAACATGTGAATCTTCCCATGATTTATAAGAGATGCATTTATCACATTCATTTGATTTTTAACCATTGTTTAGCATGCAATAATCAAATTTCTCATGCAACTGCTTTGGGGCTTGTTTTATGAAATATAGGGATTTAGTAAGCTTACACACTTTATTCTCTTGCCCAAGTTTTATAAAACCTTCAGATTGGTCTATATAAATTTCTTTTTCTAAATCACTATTTAGAAAAGCTATTTTCACATCCATTTGATGAATATTCATATCAAAGATTGCAGCAATTGCAATTAGCAATCTAATAGATGCGATTCTAGTAACTGGAGAAAATGTATCAAAGAAGTCTAAGTTTTCCTTTTGTTTAAAACCTTTCACAACAAGTCTAGCTTTATACTTGTCTATACTACCATCCAGTTTCAATTTTTTTCTCAAGACCCATTTACACCCTATAGGTTTACAACCTGGTGGCAAATCAACTAATTTCCAAGTTTTATTAGAAATTAGTGATTCCATTTCATCATTCATAGTCTCTTTCCAGAAAATTGCATATGGAGATGACAAAGCTTATTGCAAAGAAATTGGTGTTTCTTGAATGTTATAAAAATAAAAACCAGGACCAAAATCTTTTATAGCTCTAGCTCTTTTACTCATTTTCAATTCAACTTGAGAGTTGTTTTCATTATTATCACTAGGAGTAGATGAACCAAACTTAAAGGAAGTTTGTTCACAACTTTGACCCCCACTATTTCTTAAATTGAAAGGAAATTTTTCTTCATGAAAAGTTGCATCACTTGATTCAAAAATCACATTATGTTCAATGTCAAAAAATCTATAGGCTGTACTACGAACTTCATATCCAAGAAAAATACAAGTGGTAGCTCTAGACCCTAATTTAGGTCTTTTTGGATTTGCTAGCCTCACAAAAGCTAAACATCCCCAAACTATTAAATATCCTAAATTTGGCTTATACCCTTTCCACAATTGAAAATGTGTAATTTTTGTCTTTTTATGTGGCACTCTATTTAACACATGACAAGCAGTTAAAATTGCTTCACCCCAAAGATTAAAAGATGTACCTGATTCTAATAGCATAGCATTAGTCAAACCAATTAAGGTTCTATTTTTTCTCTCAGCTTCTCCATTAGAAGCAGGTGAATATGGTGGAGTAGTCTCATGAATTATTCCCAATGATTCAACATATGAGTTGAATTTAAATGATTCATATTCTCGACCTCTATCACTTGTAATTCTTTTAATTTTTCTACCAAATTGATTTTCAACTTCGAGGAGAAATTTTTTAAAGTTCTCAAAAGCATCACTTTTATTTTTCAATAAATAAACATGAGTATATTTTGAAAAATCATCAATAAAAGTGATAAAATATCTATTTTCTCCTCTAGTTAAAATTCCCTCAAATTCACACAAGTCTGTATGAATTAACTCTAGTAATTAGGTATTCTTTCAACGCTTTTATGAGGTCCTTTTGTAATTTTAGTTTTACTGCATATTTCACATTTCTCAAAATTATTTTTTAAACTAGGAATTAATCCAAGACTATTCATCACCCTCACATATTTACTATTTATGTGACACAAACGAGCATGCCAAAAATTTAAAGAAGAGAGCATATAAACCGAACTGGTAGATTCTTTATTAATATTCTCAATATTCAATTTGAACATTCCATCACAAGCATAACATTCTCCAACAAAAATTTCATTTTTTGTTACCACATATTGACCAGATTCCATAATTTGTTTAAAGCCAACCTTATTAAGAAGACAACTCGACATTAAATTCTTCCTCATGGAAGGTGTATAAAGCACATCTTTCAAAATTAGAACCCTTCCAAAGGTGAATTTTAGTTCAACCTCACCAGTTCCCATAATTTGGGTAGTATGGGAATCACCAAGCATTATTGTTTTAAGCTCCTTAAAAGGAGTTTAAACTTTGAACCAATCTTTGTCATAACAAACATGTCTATTGGCTCCAGAATCAACCCACCATCCTTCAACACTTTGAACCTTATAAATATCACTTATCATAACCTCAAATGGTTCTTCGGTAACATTAACTTGAGGTATAGGTTCATGTTTTCGAAATTTGCAAAATCGAGCAATATGCCCACTTTTGCCATAAACAAAGCAAACTGCTCTTGAGTGTTGAGGATGTACTTGATTCTTATTCACTTGACTTGGATTTTTCTTGTTAGAAAAGTGAGGTTTATTATTCTTTTTCATATAACTCTTCTATGGCTTTAAATGACTATTTTAGAAATCTGACCGTTAGGTAAATTATCATTAGAAGAGATTAGATTTACCTTAGTGGATTTTTCATTGCCTTCTTGAGTTAATGCATCCTGCCCTCTTGCCTCTTCCTCCACATGAATGCGAGTAATTAACACTTCTAGAGAAATTTCTTTTTGCTTATAACGCATATTGTTCTGAATTCTCTCCATGATGGTGGAAGCTTATCAATTATGTTGGCAACAATAAGATTGTCTCCAATCTTAATTCCTTCAAATGCTACTTCAGCTACTATCATATGAAAGTCTTGTGCTTGCTCTACTACAGATTTTCCATCTACCATTTGAAAGCGAAAGAAGCGACTTGCAACATATTTTTTCGCGCCTGCTTCTTCAGTATCATATTTATTCTGCAAAGCTTTCCATATTTTCTTGACTGATGTAAAAGTTGTATCATAATAATCATAAAAATGATCAGCAAGACAATTTAAAAGATAGTACCGACATTTGTTCTCATCTTTCTCATACTTATCAATTTTCTCTTGGTGTTCCATGAACTCTTCAATACTCATGTTTTCAGTATCAATCTTCTTTGGGTTTTTTTCTATGAGGACATAAACCACTTTGAGAAGATTAAGGTAGAACAACACTTTTCCCTTCCATCTCTTAAAGTATGCTCCTTTAAATCGAAAAGGCTTGTTGAGATCTCCAACATTCTCATTAGACTTCTCAATTGTAGACTCCATGGTGAATCTCCTTAAAATTGATGGGGGAATTACAAATAACAGAGAAAAATAGAGTAAACATTGAGAAACAATCAGGTTGAGGCGCAGGTATCTCGCTCTCTTTAAGGAGATTCAAGCCTTTTGTGGTGTATATTTATTTATCAACCACCAATGTAGTAGTTCTTCTCTGGCTTGTCCCCTCTAGGATATAACAACCCAACTGAAATGTTGTACGTGTAGCTCAAACCACTCTACACTATGAGGACCGCTTTTAACTCCACCTGAGTTAGGGTTTAGTCACTTCCAAAGGTAAAACAGGATCGTCCTTAACTCCACCTGAGTTAGGGTTTGATCACTTCTAAGGGTGAAACAAAGTGGAAGGTGAACCATCCTTAATTCTGCCTAAATCAGGGGTTGGTCACCTTCAGAGTTGAAGAAGACATCTTAGCTGCAAGTAAAGAATAACAACAAGGGGGCATGTATTATTTTACAATAAAAAAATTATCTATCTGTTTACCTTTATGTGGATTACAATATTCTCTTCTATAGTGAACATATTTGCAAATCTTGCAAATTTCAATTAAAAAAAAAGTTGAAAAAAAAATCAAACTGAAAAAAAAAGGAAGAAAAAAATAAAAGGAAAATTAAAAAAAAAAAAAGAAAAGAAAACATGAAAAGGAAAGGAAAAAAAAAAGAAGAAGAAAAAATTTCAAAAAAAGAAATCTAAAAAAAAAAAGGTGCATTTGCCATACACACTAAAAAGAATCAAATTTTGGGACTTGCCCCATTCCCTATTCCTCAGTATGAAGATCAAAGCAGTAGCCAAACTTGCCTTCACTCACTCTTTATTAATGTGAATTGATGGAAGACTCACCTTCTCTATTTATAGCGGA
The DNA here is from genome assembly GCA_033996785.1 of Trichosanthes truncata. Classification (NCBI taxonomy): domain Eukaryota; kingdom Viridiplantae; phylum Streptophyta; class Magnoliopsida; order Cucurbitales; family Cucurbitaceae; genus Trichosanthes; species Trichosanthes truncata. Next base: position 23,737,707 of record JAWPNB010000004.1, on the reverse strand, counting down.
GGAAAAGATAAAATCACATCTAATTTCAATCCAAATATATGGCCAAGAAGATCAAATCAAAACCAATTTAAATCCAAAGATCATATAGGATTCAAATTTTGAGATATTAAAGTTTGAATTTTGGGATGAGCTGACTACAAACTCAAATTCAAGTTCTATTCCAAAATCCAAATCGAAATTGGGCAGGATTTCATCTCAAATTAAATTTTAACATATCTTATCTCAAATTAAAAATTGACTGCAAGCCAAATTAAAATTCTATTCCAAATCAAAAGTTGAAATTTGGTAGAATTTTATCTCATAAAGCAAAGTTTGGGCATAATCCAAATTTTATCCCAAATCAAAATTAGATAAATTAATTCTATCAAAGTCAAAATCATGGTAGAGTTTCAATTTTATCTCACAAAGTAAAATTTGGGCATAATCCAAAATTTATCCCAAATTAAAATTAGATAAAATTAATTCTATCAAAGTCAAAATCATGGTAGAGTTTCAATTTTATCTCACAAAGTAAAATTTGGGCATAATCCAAAATTTATCCCAAATCAAAATTAAATAAAATTAATTCTACCAAGTTAAAATCATGGTAGAATTTCAATTTTATCTCAAAAAAAGAAAAATTTGAGCATAATCCAAAATTTATCCCAAATCAAAATTAGATAAAATTAATTCTATCGAAGTCAAAATCATGGTAGAATTTCAATTTTATCTCAAAAAAGTAAAATTTGGGCATAATCCAAATTTTATCCTAAATCAAAATTAGATAAAATTAATTCTATCAAAGTTAAAATCATGCTAGAGTTTCAATTTTATTTGATAAATCAAAATCATGGTAGTATTTCAATTTTATCTCACAAAGCAATATTTGGGGAATAATCTAAATTTTATCCCAAATCAAAATTAGATAAAATTAATTCTATCGAAATCCAAATTCATGGTAGAGTTTCAATTTTATATCACAAAGCAAAATTTCGGCATAATCCAAATTTTATCCCAAATCAAAATTAGATAAAATTAATTCTACCGAAGTCAAAATCATGGTAGAATTTCAATTTTATCTCAAAAAAAGTAAAATTTGGTCATAATCCAAATTTTATCCTAAATCAAAATTAGATAAAAAATTCTATCGAAGTCAAAATTATGATAGAATTTCAATTTTATCTCACAAAGAAAAATTTGAGGATAATCTAAATTTTATCCTAAATCAAAATTGGATCAAATTTCAAATTTTATTCCAAGTTCAAACAAAAATTACGTAAAATTCAAATCCTATTCCAATTTCAAATAAATTTTGGGTAAAATTTTAACCTTGTCCCAAGTTCAAATTTTGAATTAAGGTAGAACATAAATACTACTAAGTTCAAATCAGAATTTTATGCCGGACAAGAAAATCAAAGTAGTGACCCAGAATCATATTTTGATGAATTGGCAAAAAAGTGCTTCAAAACCCAAAAAAAAAAAAAAAAAAAAAAAAAAAAATCAAAACTATGAACCAAAGTCATATTTCGATTAAATTGACACAGTCAAATGGAGTCCAAATGAAGGAGCAAATATCTGAAATTTTCATTCCAGACTATCTTTTTCGGCCAATACAAAATTTTAGCCATAAAAATTTTGGAATAGAAACTATATCTTAAAGGGGGCATTTGTTGGAATAGAAATTTTGGCCAATAAAAAATTGCCATGTCATTATTTAAAGTTAATGAAAAAATTATTTATTTAATTAAGGATCACTTGCAAATTTACAAGAATCCCCAAATTAAATTATGGCAAATCCAAATATGTGTAATTTTGGTCAAATTTTAGACATAACCCAAATGACATGCCCTAGTGGCTAGTCCAACAAAATCCAAGCCCAAAGGACTAGGCCCAAGTTTAGCATAGCCCGAATGGTTGGGCCCAAAAGCCTGAAAGGTCCAAGTCCACATGCCCATGAAAGATCTATAAATAGAAGAGTTTTCCTCCATTTCAAGGGTTCAGAAGTTGAAACTCTCCAGAGAACTTAGAGAGAATTCAGAAACAAAGAACAGAAGACTCTCTAGACTCTTGAAGATCAAACACTCGCTAAACCAGAGCCTTGAAGACTAGAAGATTTTGAAGATCGAGAGCAATTTGCTAAGCACTCGAGACAAATTCACATTCGAGAACAATCTATAAAGCCTTCGAAACAAATCCACATTCGAAAAAAGCTGTAAAGTCCTCGAAATAAATCCACATTCGAGAACAAGCTGCAAAGCTTTCGAAATAAATCCACATTCAAGAACAAGCTACGAAGCCCTCGAGACAAATCTACATTAAAGAACAAGTTGCAAAGCCCTCAAGACAAGTCTATGTTTGAGAACGAGCTACAAGGCCCTTGAAACATTTGTACATAGAGAGAAAGAATGAGGAACAAATTAAAGATTTTAGTCCATTATATTCAAATTAATACAAACTCAAGTTCATTTACACATGTCTCATTTCATTTGAAATTACGTGTGAACAGTTTATGGTTATTATAGTTAATTTCGCAACAATCTAATATTAATTTACGAAACATCATAACCTTATTTTCCATGTTTAAGTTTGAAATTTACCAAAAACTAATTTACTTCATATGACAGCTGATCCTTTTAAAAGTAAAGTTGACGTAATTATTTCAAAAGCTACAACAATTCTAAGCTAAGCCTTAATACAATGATGATTAAAAGGTAAAAATTGCAACATTTATAAAAAAATTTAAAGTCCAATTTAATGAAATTGAAAATTTATCATCTCTAAAATCACGTAAATAAAATATTTTCCTTAAAAAAAGTGATAAATATTTTAGGTATATTTGTGTAACTTAACAATAATATTAAAATATACTATATTAGAAAGACAGTTTATTTGAATAAAATTACAATATAATTAATTATAATATTAATAATCATGTGCAAATATTTTGAGTAGAAAAGTATATATCCACCATGAACGAGGAATTGACATTGACTTCAAACAAACTAAATAAATAAAGAGCAAAACTTAGGTGTAGGCTTGGCTGTAGCCATCTTTTACAGCCTAACCATGTGGCACAATGTCGTTGGGCCATGATTGGGGTACACGCAAGCTCACATGATCAAAATAATATAAAACTGCATAAGAGTACCAAGTATTATATCCCACGAGGAAGTGAGAATGGAAGCCTTTTTCTAGTTAATTAATTATTATAAATAATCATAATTGGAATTATTTAGGGCCAAAACTAGGGATACAGGAATGCTTGAAAAATAAATCTAAACTATAAAGTAAATTAAAAGAGTTGGAGACAACAATTAAGGGGAAGTTTAGAGGATTGAGCACAATTTAGGCTACAATTATGAGAATTGAATACGCCATTTAATTAATCTTGCCAATTTCATAGACCTAGAGCTAAATAAGTCGAAATCTCCTGTCGGTCTCATTCGAGCATGCTAATTAATCACTTACCTAAGTGTCCTTAGTGTTAATTGATTAATTAATTAGGATTAAGCCCACTCATAATAAGCCTCACCCGTCAATTGTTGTTCCTATGTCACTTAGGACATTTAAAGGCGTTAATTAAATTAGGTTTGTCCTAAATTCTCTCTTTCAAGCTGAATTTAGGGCTGAGAACAACTCATTAATGACCAAATAACAAGAGGTATTAAGAACAAACTAATTAAATGAAATATAACAAGGCAATAAAATGTCAATAGAATCAATTACACCATAATCACAACACTAAAAATGCTCTTAACCCCTAAACTATCTAAATAAACCCATCAACTATTAAAAACGTATAGAATTACCATTCTTACATCCCTAAGAAACATGAAAAAGAGAACGAAAATAGAAATTAAGACCGTTAGCACCGAATTCTCAACTCCTGCCTTGAATCTCATGCTCCTGAGCCTCGAAAACTGCTCCCGAATCCTCCAATTCGTGCTCCATAGGTTCCAAGAAGGTATGAAATTGAGATTTGGGCTAAAAACCCTAAGTTCGTCTCCCGTAATTCGGACTCAAAATGATAAATTTATACCAGGCCTCGACGCTATGCAAAACACACCGCTTCACTAACCCTTGCGCCTGAGGGCAGCGTCGCAACGCTGCAGACGGAACTCCTTGTGCGTGGGCCTCTCTTGTGTTGAGACGCCACAAGACAGTGTCTCGACACTAGCTCTCGGGATTGAGTATCAAAATGCAGCGTCTCAACGCTATTTTAGGCGTTAAGACGCCATTCTCATGGCTAAATATGCTTGTGCAGACTCTTTTCTCTATACTTAGCTCCAATTTGAGTCCAATTAAGCTCCACGAATCACCCGAAGCTTCAAATTCATCAACTCTAGTCCAAAATGGTCGGTTTCCTAAAATATACAAAATATCCACGTAAAAGCTCACAATTATGCACATAGTAAATAATTAGGCATAAATATAACACTAAATTAGTGCTATCAAACCATGTTGCATTTCTTTTATTTATGCGTTTTCGGTTTTTTTTCCTCTTTTATTATTTTTTTAACGTTTTTAAGTTTCTTTTTTTTAAACCCTCCTTGCTCTCTCTCTTCTTCTTTGTTTCTCTCTCTAAACTCATCTCAATTTCTCTCACATTTAAACCTCCAAAATCCTTCACACATGCTTTGTCTTCAATGTATTGTTCAAGTCTTTCATCTCATAGAAGTGGAGGATAGAGGTTGAGCAACAAATCTGCTCTTCAAAACTCACAGAAGTGCTTCGGCGAGTTAACCGACGGTGGTCTTCGCTGCAAATGAGATCTCCGATCAACGGATGGCTCGTTAGCGAAACTGTAGATTGTGCCGCTGCGACCAAGGGGAGGACTCGATGGAGCCGGGCGATTCTTTCGAGCCAATTCCACCAAAGGCTTGTGAGGCATCGAAGGATGAAGAAATGATGGGAGGGAGGAGAAAAAAATCCATGGAAATTGAAATGGAGACGAAAATCTTAGGAGGATGAAGAAGGGGAATTGAAAATTGATAATAATTGAAAAAGAAACGAAAAAATGTTAAAAAAAATAATAAAAGAAACCCAAAAAGCAAAAAAAAAAGGAACGGAAAAAAGGATTTTGCAAAAAAAAAAAAAGGAAAAAAAAGGATTTGAAAAAAATATACAGCGTGGGCCAATGAAACTGTGCCACGTGGCTGGGCTGCTATAGATGGCTGCAGCCCAACCTCCCCCTAAGTTTTGCTCATAAATAAATAAAAGAAAAGTAGTACTGCCAATTCGTTCATTATCAAAATGGAGAAGCGATAGTCATAGGACGATCTTGAAATCAAAATGCATTTTGAAAACTTTTTTTTTTCGTTTTCAAATTTTCTTCATAAATCTAAAAAAGTTTTTCAAATTTTAATTAAAAACTAAAAATTGAATAGGCTACCAAATATAAACTCATTTTTAAAAAATAAAAACTAAAAACTAATTGATTATCAAACGGTCCTGACAAATTAACGTTTATGAAAATGTGTTTTCATTTTTAAAAAATCCATTCGTTTAGGCCACTTTCATTTTTATCCCTTTTCGTAATTATAATTTGGGGGAGGGGTCTTTGACATGAGTGACTTTAATTAATGCCTATAATTATTTGGTTTTCATTTTCTTTTTATGTCAATATAAGACTATTAATTAACTTCGCTTGTTGCAATCAAACCACTATTATCTATAAATAATAATAGTTTAATATGATCATTTTTATTTATCCATTTTGTTCATGTTTTATTTATTGATGTTTAAATTTGATTATATTCTATTTGGAATATTTAGAACATTTGTATTATTAAAAAAAAGTATTATAATGTTGTGATTCTAAGAAATAAAATACAAAAATTTTCTTTTAGCTCTTTACATTTTTTTTTTCCAACTTTGTAAAAAACAAAAAACAAAAAAAGTTTTTTTTTTTTTGGTTGCAAAGGTAGATATATTCAATGTAAAAATGAGAATCCGTAGCCCAAGATCAAGGCATAAAGAGATAAATCAACAAAACCAAAAACTCAGAACTCGAGCAAGGCAACAAGACAAAACCGAACTAAAAACACAATGTGGACGAAGAAATCAATCATCAGGAAACCAATCCTATGGAGAATCAAAAGAAGAGAACCTCGACCCCTCAAGCCAAGAAGAGTACCGAGCCGCCACCTCGACCTAAATAATAGATAGGAAAGTTTGAGAGGAATGAGAAGCTAACCCACGGAGCCAAAGGTTATGTTCTCTCCAAATATGGTAAATAGAAGCACATTAGACTAACCGCCCAACACGACGCCAACGACTTTTACCCTTGCTCACTTGACAAATCCATACTAGCTCAGATGCCCAAGAGGAAACCTGGTGGTTAGAACTAACCAAAGACAGAACACTACCCCAAACTACACAGCTAAATTGGCAATCGAAGAATAAATGATCTCAAGATTTCGCAAAATTTGAGCAAAGCAGACAATCTTCTGGAATAGCAGCATTCCAACTATGAAGACGGTCTCGGCTAGACAATCTATCATGGACTACCAACTAGGAAATAAATGAGTCCTTAAAAATGTTCCCTCCAAACCGAGCAGCCTATCCCAAGAAACTAACGGTTGTCTCCTCTTATAGCCTCCCAAGCACTTGGCACAAAAAATTGGCCAAATTGATTCGGAATCCACACGGGCCAATCCTCCCAAGACATACATGGTTGTACAGACTAAACCAGAAGCAAAAGCTCCCACAACACACAAGTGAAAACCCACAACCCATCTAGGAGAAAAAAATCAGCAATAGGTGCACAAATAGAACTTCCTACAACATACACCACTCGGTCATTATAATGGGGCAAAATTGAGCTAACTGGTAGCCAGGGATCTAACCATACATAACACCTCTACCCATTACCAATAGAATACTACAGTAAGGGTTGAAACCATTCACACAAACTAAGAATAGATCTCAAACACTAGGAAACTTGAGCTAAAGGTTGCACCATCTGGATAGAACGCCCACAAAGAAAATAAGCCTCCACCTAGGCCACTTAGAGGGATTCGGCTTTAACAATCAAAAGCCACAAAAGCTTCATAACAACTACCTGATAGGGCCAGAAAAGTCCTATCTTTCTCTATCTAATTTGTGCTAGTTTGTATGGTTTTCATGTCTTTAATGTCCATTTTATAGGGAATCAAGCATTAGGAGCTTTGTTGAGAATTTACACGTGTTCAAGGTTTATTTGGAGCTAACCGAAGGTCATTTGGGCACCCAAGCAAGTTTAGAAGTAAAATGACCATGTTGCCCCTGGGAAGCATCTAGACGCTGGAAAGATGCTTGAAAAACACTGAAAGGTAGTGGCTTTGGTGATATGAATGAACTCTTCATTCCGTAGCGGAAGCATTGTATCTTCTTTGATTTTATTTAGAACTAAGCAATAAATTAAGGTTAAGCAAAACATACCTTAAAAATATGGAGAATCTTCTGGCGGATCTTTATCTCTTCCACAAAGTCTTCCTAGCTATGACTAGAACACAGGACCAAGGCTTGTGGGAGCCTCTTGAAAGAAAATCCACAAGGGATTAAAGAGGAAGAGGTCTAGAGAGAATTATCTAATTCTCTCTATTGAGGAGATTTGTGTTGTGTAGAATGCCCAATGGCTTACCCCTAGGGTCCTATTTATAGTAGTCTAGGGAAGATAATTAAATAATATATTTTAATATCTAATATATTAAAATATATTTATCTAACCAATTTGAATCTTATTCACCTTTCAAATACTCATACGACATCTATTTCCTAATTTGAATCCAATTCAAATTTAATAAATATCTTTTCTTTAATGTATCTAATATACATTAATTGCTTTAATATTTAATGTATCAAATACAATAAATATATTTTCCTCTTTTATATTTAATATATCTAATATATTAAATATTAATTTGTACACTTCAAATTAAATATTAATTTGAACATTTCAAATTTTTTTCTTTCAACTAAATTGATCTTTTAGTGTTACTATGAGCTAGCAAGGGGACCTTGTGGACCTACAGATTATGAAAAGATGAAAACGGGCTATACTAGAAAGAAAAAAGAAGTAGGCTGAACAACACTAGGGAACTTGAAGTGGCAACTGAAAACTAAAAACAAAAGATGAACAACAACTATCTAAGAATGAAACTCGTGTAGTGATCCGAAGTTGGTGAAATGAGAGCTCTAGCTGCCTTTTATAAATCCATAAGTAACTATGGTTCTTAATTAATCTAAGAAATAAAACCCCTGTGGAGACGATAACTCGATATTCAATATCACTATATTAAAACTTGACACCGTACACTTACGGTTAATTGCGAGCACTTAAAAGCACGCAACAAGTTTTTGGCGATGTTGTCAGGGAGTGGCATATTTTAGTTTAATTAATATCGTGTGAAAGTGCTTGATTTTAATTTAGAATATAGATAGTGTATATTTGTACAGTTTCCTTCTTTTTTCTTTCTAGTATAGTTGTTTTGCTAGTGTAGTTGTTTAGTTTTCTTCTTTTGTGTTTTTGTATTTCTCTTGTTTTAGTTTTTCTTTTTTTGTTATTGTTGTTATTGTTGTATTTTAGTAGTTTAGGCCCCGTTTGATAACTATTTGGTTGTTAATTTTTTGTTTTTGAAAATTGTGTTTCTTTTCTCACAATTTCTCTACAATGGTTTTCATCTTCTCTACCATGGTTTCTATCTTTCTTAAGGAAACATTTGAGTTTCTAGCCAAATTGCAAAAATAAAAACAAATTTTTGAAAACTACTTTATTTAGTTTTCAAAACTTTGTTTGGTTTTTGAAAACATATGTAAAAGGGTAGATAAGAAAACATGGAAACTCATAGGTGGAAGTAGTATTTATAGACTTAATTTTCAAAAACCAAAAGGTTATCAAACTAGGCATTTGTTTTCTCTTTCGTATGAGTTTCTTAGGAGGCAACCCAAGTTTTCTTTCCCTTTTTGTCTCTTGTTTGTATTTATTTCTTAGTATAGGTTGTTTAAAGTGCCATTTAAATCTCGTTCTCATTTTGAAGGACCTCGATCATTTTGGGTGCTGTTTTCGTCTCAGCTCAGGAATCTCTCATGGAGCAGCTTCTCTCTTTTATCAGGCCAGTATTATTCACTCAGTCTTTAATCTTTGTCCTTGTATGCTTTAATTCTTCTTTTACATTGAGGGCAATGCAAATTCTAAGTTTGGGGGTGGGCAGTACTTGTGGTCCTGATTTTGAGCATAATTTTTTCAATTTCTTTGAGCATGTTTGGAATAGATTTTATTGCATGATAAATGATTAGGACAGCCTAGGAAGTAATCTAGATTTTTTTTTCTTTTTGTAATGGAATGAACTCTAAAAGCATGCCCTAAATTGAGTACATTTAAATTTTGTCTTAAATTTCCTTGCAATACATTAAGCACATAACCAACTATCTATTATGTACGAATGCTTAGCATAGCATTATTGAGTCTAGAGGTTGTTGCCACCTCGATAGGCTTAAGAACTGATTAAAAGTCAAACTGTAGGATGGTTTGTAATTGAAATCTGTTCAATGAAAGGAAAATTTTGGCTTTATTGATTTTTTTGCATGTTTAAAAAAAATTGTGGCATGTTTTATCAATTAGTTGTGCTTAAAGTGTGGGGATCAAAAGAATTACCTCCATTGTGATCAGTTAGGCCACCCATTGAGTGAATGCTCTCGAAAAGGGTCCCTACAGTGGAAGTGTGAAAGCTAGGGTCTCAAAAAGAGCAAGACAACGAAAAATTTGGGGTTTAGAAACTTCAGTTAAAAATATCCTTAAGTAGATCGTTGACTTAACAGTGAGGAGACTAGAGATTGGAACTTAGGGTTAGTGTAAGGGGAAAGCAAATTAAGGACTCTGTAAAATTGTGTAGAAACTAATAGAAAGAAGGTTAGACACACACACATGCAATGAGAGAAATAACTCAAATTTAAATTACTTAATGAAGGGGTATGCTAAGGTTTTCTTTTATTGTTTTATGTTTATTTGGATTACTTAGGCTTGAGTCATTAATCTTGTATTAAAATTTCATGATGTTATCTTACTCTGTTTTGCTCGAGGACTAGCAAAAAGATAAGTTTGGGGGTGTTTGATAGCACATAAAAGTGGGCTGTTTCTAGGCTTAGATTTAGGTTAGTTTTGTGCTATTTTTAGTGGACTTTGATGCTTTTACTTTGTGATTGTAGAATTTGAGCAATTGGATCCAAACCGGTGAATTGGAGTGGATTGTAAACAAAAGGAGCTTAAAGGAGAGCTTTTGGGCAAAAAGAGACAAGGAGAAGAGTTGCAAAAGCCTAGAGAGCCGAGGCATAGCGTTGCAACACTATAAATGCTGTTGCAACGCCATAGTTGCAGCCTTCCAAAATCAGATTTCCGCATGCAAAGCATTGCAACGCTGAAGGATAGCGTTGCAATGCTAGACTCATGATTTTTTCCTATTTTATCCAATTCGAAGGAATAACGTTGCAACGCTGCCCTAGCGTTGTGACGCTGTCGCGATGATATAAATGGAAATTTTCATTCGTGTAAAGGGAGTTATTTTTTAGAGACAAAAACCCTAATTTCGATGGGAGCATAGTTTTGGGACCTAGAGGATACTTTGGAGAGCTAAGGAGGAGACTTAAGGCTCGAGATCGAGGGACATCACGATGGGAACGAGTGTTAGCACGCTCGTCCATTTTTTTTCTTTTCCTTCACTTTGTTTATGTTATTTTAGGAGTTTTAATTTGGAACTTATGTTGTAACTTTGAGTATTTTAGACTCTTGGATGATTGTAGTTGTGAACTGTGTTTAGTTTTTTTTTGTTTGTATTATATCGTAACATTGTTCATGCATTTTGTGTTAATCTTCTAAGCTTTTGGCCATAACTTTATTTGTTGAATTAAGTTTATCTTGAAAGAGTGAGCTTAGTTAAAGTACTGAGATGCATGACTAGGGTTAATCTATTACATGAGAATGAGTAGGTTAATGCTAGAAGCCATTAAAGAATTCCATAATGCCATGCTTAATTATAAAAATAGACCGAGAAGGTGATTTATTATTAAGCATGAGTTCAATTGGGCTTGAGAGAGTCAATTGCGTATTTTAGTAATTCTTGGCTTAGGGTTGTTGCATATTTTACTTTTCTTTAATTAATCAAAGTTGGGTTTAATGATTAGATCGATCTCCAATATCTCTCTAAAATGGACTCCACTCTTGCAATTAATTAGTTTAGTTCTACTTTTGCTTCTCTCTAAGTTTAGGTTATCTAAATAAAGTTAGGCATAAGTAACTACGGTACTTAATTAATCTAAGAAATGCAATCCCTATGGAGACGATTACTCAATATTCAATATCACTATATTAAAACTTGACATTGTAGATAATTCTCATTTATAAGGATTATTTGACCCTTATACTTACGTTATTCTTGCCACTTTTGTATATTTTGATGAAGAAAGAGCAAGCCAAAGATAATTTTGTTTAGTAATATTGATAAAAGCTTGTGGTATTAATGAAAGAGAGAAAACATGATGAAAAGAGTTGGGAATATGCTAATTAGTTGGTTTTTGTGCAGGTTTGTGAGCAAGTACAAAAATGCAATTGCATTCCAAAATGGAAAATGTAATTGCATTTCTGCACATATATGGAAAATGCACAAAACAAGGGACCAACATGATTTTGGGGATTTTATGATAGTTTCTACACGAATTCAACAAGGCAAGTTGACCAAATTTACGCATGAACAAATATGGAAACCCTAGCCCATGAAGCTTATAAAAGAAGGAAGAAACCGAAGCAATGGTGTTCGGGTATTCTCAAACAAAAAGTTTCTAGTTTTCTAATGCTTCATGCATTCCATAGTTGTCGTTTTTCCCATTATTTTTAGAATCTTCAAGCTTTGAATCTCAGTCCTTCCTTAACGAAAGCTGGAGGTTGTTAAGATCCAATTCCCTTTGAAAAATGTGGATTTGTATTCGATTGGGCTAGGAATGAAAAGCGGCGTGTTGTAGTCTTGTTCTTCGAATTTTCTATTCGTGTTAAAGTTCATCGTTGTTCATTTTTTAGAAGTTTTAGTTCTTGTTACTTCCTTCCATTATAATTCTCTTGTTGGAATAGTTCAGTTGCTGAAGCTTTATTACAGTTCTTGAATTTTAGTTATTCTTCTTAATAAAGTATCATTTATATGAGCCTTTGTTGAACTTGAAATTTATCCCTCACTTCTTATTTTTTGGTATAGACTTTCAGACCTTTAACTTACTGTTTTGCACTCTTTTCATGATGAGCTAAGTTTTTCTTAGGGGTTTGAGTTCGTGAATGCCCTAGAGGAAAGATGTAAAGTTTAAAAGCACATGTAATCTAGCTAACACTTTAACTTTGTTTGTTTTTGTTGAGTTCAATGTTGGGTAAACCTAGCTAGCCATCTAGTGTTGCTTGCCAAGCTCAAACTTAACACCAAAAGGGTTAAGGGGAGCGGATGTCACAAAATAAATGGAGGAAAAGGCTTAGAAATAAGTCCTAAACATCGACCCTAGACATAGGGCGAGCCTTCTAAACCACTAGCATTGTGCAAGAAATTATCTAAGTTAGATTAGCCATAGAAATATAGGTTTAATCACTTAGCCTCTTAAAGATTATGAAACAAAATTGAATAGGAGTTGATTTCAGTTTAGTCTAATTGCACTTTGTAAACTACTTTGTGCAATCTTCATAAATTTTACTAAAATCTGTTCCTTTGGGACACTATACTTTGGAATACTTCTAGTTTTTTACTTGCAATCGATAGTGTGCACTTACATTGGATTGGAGCTTTGTTTTAAACTATAAATCTTTTCTTAAAGCCCCCACATTTTAGTCGATCAATCATACACTTGCAGTTAATTGCGAGCACTTAAAAACACACAATAAGAACAAACTACAAAACCCATGAGACAAATGTACATTTGAGAGAGAGAATCAGAGGATCAAACATTAGAGATTGTACTACACAAAACAAAATAATACAATTCAAGTTCATTCTATGAATTAAATTTCTTTATTGAAATCTCGTGTTAACACCAACTATCATAAATAATCTCCACATAGTCTTTGTATCGTGTCAACATTTCATCAAAGCAAAAACGTCGTTCCCTATACCTGTGAACAACAAAAGGCCCATCATTGAGACAAACCTCGATGGGCCTATGATCAGATCAAATAAAATCAAGATTATGAACTGAAAGAGAAATACAACTTGGGAGTCACCCACGCACTGATTCAATCATTTTTTGATGAAAGCGGTGTCATGGTGGTTATTCCTCCATATGTATAGCGATCTCCTTTGTAACCTATATCCCGAAAGTCACAATTGTTCAAGCAGGTCTAGAAAGCTCAACTATTATACGTAGGATGTTTTCAACCCCCTTTTTTTTCATCTTCAGTCAAAATCTCATTAAAATCTCCAGCCACCACCTAAGGAAGATTGCTCCTCTCCAGCGTAATAAAGTCCAAGAAAGAGGTTTATCTAGGTGACTTGGTTCCCCATAAAAACAAGTAAATTGAAATACTTTCTCCAAAAAATGAATACGGACATCGATATGACCTTTCAAGTAAAATAGAAGATCTAAAGTGACATCATATATCCAAAACAGTGCTAATCCACCACTCAAACCAACATTATCAACAGTAAAAGAATTCACAAAATTTAAATGATCTTTCAACATCATCATTCTTTAGTTTTTTTTTTTTTTTTTTGCCTTTGTTTTCATTAAGAAAACAATATGGGGTTGAAGCTCTAGCACTAAATCCCTTAGTCTCGCCTCCGAACATTCCAACGGATTATTTTCACTATTATCAGCAGGCCTACTCTGCAGGCTCCACTATTATGACTTCATTGGAACTGTGTTGTTAAACTCAGATCTTTTTCTTGATTTGTTCACCCTCATTTTCACTTTCACACCTACTATATTTTTTTTGGGTTGTCTCAGCCATTATCTCATCCATATTTTTATCAGAGTCGAGGACCTAACATTTCGCTTCCATTATTTCATTGATCAAGGGGTTGTGATAGGTTAGGAATATTCACCATATGTTTGGACTGAAATTTTATCTTGTTTTTTTTTTTTAATTTTTTATTATCTCATTCCCATTTAAAAAATGTGTCGAGAGCCATATTTGAGAGTAAAAGACCCATTCAATAGATTGGAAGCAAAAGCAATGTTTGAATTTAAAATTGGGCTTATCTTTGTTGATGGGCCGATTTTTATTTCTCCAGTCGCCTTAGACCCATAGAAGGTAAAAGGTGGACTAAACTTAGATGATGAATCGTTTGACCCTTCACCCAACGCAATCCCAATGTCGAATGGAGGATCCAAAACCCTAGGAGCATTTGTTATGCTAATCGAATCCTCATTAAGAATCATCAACTGCAAATTATTCCCAACATGCAGTTTTCCTTGCCCTTTGACCTCCGATTCAAAACCTGCATTCAATTCCATTGATGAAGCCGCAAAATCCTCTATCCTTTTATTGCAAACATCATGAGTTTCCAAATCGATGTTTTCGCTTGAGAAGGTTCTTCGATCACTGAAGTTGTCGTTTGTTTGAGTTTCAGAGATAAAGTCAGCTCCATCCTCGCAACTTTCATTTAGTTTCGTCCAATACGTCCTCCACTCTCTTTTCTTCTACTGATCCCCCTCCTTCTGCTAAAAATATCAAGACAAAGTTTTGTGAGAATAATCCTTAGATTTCTTATTCAACTTGAGAAAACCAATCACCTTTGAATAGGTGGAAAACAAAGAGAGAGAGAGATATTTTAACAAATACCTACTAAGGGATTTAGGGAAGATAAAACAAGATTACTGCCATGTCTCATAAATGCTAGAAAAGAAAAGCAAGAAAGCTAAACCAGTAAGCCAAATAGCAAGTACAAAGGGCTGTCTGCAGTCAAATCATAACAACCCCCCTCAAACGAGAAGTAGGTACAAACAGGAGAATGAGTTTGTCCCTAAGAAACTAATGATGATGCTGGGATAACGGTTTAGTCATGCAGTCTGCAATCTGGCCATGTAAGGAGACATGCCGAATATCGATTCGTTAAGCAAGAACTTGATCCTGGATAAAATACACATCGAGCTTAGTTCTAGCTTGGAACACCATATTGTATGCAAGGGCGGAAACACTTAAATTGTCACACCAAATGAGAGGAGTGAAAGGTTGTGAAACATAGAGCTCATGCAAGACAGATCAAAGTCACATAATTTCACATGCAGCATGGGAAAGAGCCCGATATTTAGATTTAGTGTTTGAGTGAGCAATAACAACCTGTTTTTTGGATGACCAAGAGATAAGATTAGTCTGAAAAAAGATACAGTAACCACCAACGGACTTACGATCGTCAGGAGAGGATGCCTAATCTGCATCACTGTACCCGACAATATTAAAGTTGGAGCCGAGAAGATAAACAACCCAAGGTAAAGGGTACCTTAAAGATACTAGAGGACACGTTTGAGAGCTTGCCAATGGTTGAGAGCGGGAGCTTAATTGAACTGGTTTAATTTATTGACTGCAAAGGCAATGTCTGATCAAGTATGGAGAAAATATTGTAATGAGCCAAGTGTGTTGTGAAAAAGGTGAGGATGAGTAAGTAAGAGAATGTCATTCAAATGAAGTTGCTTGCAAGAAACCATAGGAGCTACAATAGGTTTAAGATGCTGAAAGTTTAACCTGGGGAGAAGATCTTGTATATATTTAGTTTGAGATAAAACCAGCCCGAATGGTATGTGATGCACTCAAGACCAAGGAAATAGTGTAAGGGGTCGAGGTCTTTGAGGGCAAAAAATGTTTGGAGATTCTGAATGAACTGCTCTAATAAGGCCATGTTTGAACCTGTAAGAATAAGATCATCAACATATATAAGTAGGAAGATGGTACCTTTGCTCGAATGATGGATAAATAAAGACATGTTAGCTTGAGATTGTTTAAATCGCCAACCAATAACAACATTTTGCAGCATATCAAACCATGTCTGCGGGGCTTGTTTGAGGCCATTAAGAGCCTTGTTGAGCTTGCACACAAACTGAGGTCATAAGGGATCAACATAGCCTTGAGGTTGAGGAGTAAAGACATCCTCATAAAGAGATCCATGCAAGAAAGCATTGCTTACATCAAGTTGTTTGATAGACCAATTTCAAGTGATAGCCAAAGTTAGGACTATTCGAATGGTAGATGGTTTAATAACCTGGCTGAACGTCTCTCCATAGTCAATACCAGGTTGTTGGAGATAGCCCTTAGCCAACAAACGAGTTTTATACCCTTGAACTTGACCATCAACATCTCTTTTAATTTTATAGATCCACTTGGTACCTACCAAATGTTGATGAGGTGGAGGAACAAGCTCCCAAGTGTTGTTACGGTGAAGGGCTGCAATTTCGTCATCCATGGTAGTTTTCCAAACTGAAACAATAGAGGCATCTTTGAACAAATGAGGTTCAATATGAAGCCAATCAAGGCCTGCATAGCTCTCAGCCAAACTGGTAAAGGGGTATTTTGGTTTAGTTATGCCAGCTTTGGCCCGAGTGACCATGGAGTGTTGGTTTTGGACAGGGAAGGTAGAAATGGGGGAAGGTGAAGGAGAGGAAAAAAATGGAGAGTAATGATCACGGGTGGGAAAGTCAAAGGATAAGGGTCTGGGAGAAAAGGAAGGACTAGTTGTGGTTGGTGATCTATTAAATGGTGTAGATTATGTTGATGGTGAAGGAGGAGGCAATAAAGGTGTTGTGTTCAGTGCTGAAGTATGAAAATTGTCGGTTGGGGAAGAAATTAACATAGGTAGCCATGAAATAATGGTGGTGTTTGAGGTTGATGTTCACTGCCATGTTTGGAGAACAATTCCACATAAGGAGATTCTGATTCATTGAAGCATACGTGATAGGATATATAGATTTTTCCTGAAGGACTCAAGCATTTATAATCTTTATGATGGTCGTTATATCCCATGAAAATACATTTTTCATTGTGGACGTCAAATTTATGCTATTGGAACGATCTTAAACAAGGATAACATGATAAACCGAAAGCCTTTAGGTGCTTGTAATCGAGCTGCTTGTGCTTTAACAGCAGATATGGAGACTTTCCTTCAATAGTTGAAGAGGGCATTCGGTTAATTAGATACACAGCAGTGTGAAATGCCTTCTACCAATAATGAAAGGGCATCTTAGCTTGAGCTAAAAAGGCTAACCTAATTTCAACTAAATGCCTATGTTTCTTTTTCAACTCTTCCATTTTAGGCTAATTTGTGAGGACAAGACCGTTGAATGTTAATGCCATTTTCCTTGCAAAAACTGATAAACGGTCTGTATTCACCTCCACCATCATATACTATTTTAATGTGGTTGCCATATTGCTTTTCTACTTGAATTTTGAATTCTTTGAACACCTGAAAAGCTTCATCTTTACTTCTCAATGGAAAAGACTGTATATCTTGTATGGTCATCCAAGAAAGCTATATAATAACTGAATCCATGGGTGGATTTAATTGGAGTTAGTCCCCAAAGATTAGTGTGACTATAATCTCACAGACTTCCCTTTACCTTTTCTGAATCTCGGGCGGCTAAACCTCTAGATTTGATTCACACTAATTTACCAAATTTACATACACTCACAAAATGAAATACTATTTTTACTTTTAGTGGAACTTTATATTGTTGTAAGATTTGACTCAAAACTTTTAAAGATGGATTGCCCAATATTTGGTGCAAAATATCCATATTACAAGACATCAAAACACAATTAAAAGAGGTCAAGTCTTTTTGGTCATTATTGCCCATTGTCTCCATGGAAGAGCCTACTGCCACATAAACTTCATCTCTAGCTCCTTTATTTCCCGAGTCTTTCAATATCCAAGATTTTATACAACCCATTTTCAGGCCTTTCTACCAAGTATACTTCACTGGATCTCTCTTTTCCTTTACAAAACAGAATAAGCTGTCAATTAAACTATAACTGCACTTGAAGAAATGAACGTTTCACTCCACAGCGGAAGCATTGGATCGTATTTTATTTTATGTAAAATTAAACTATAAATTAAGATTAAGCAAACTTACTTGGAGTATATATGGAGATATGGAGGATCTTTATCTCCTCCATAAAATCTTCCTAGCTATGACTTGAACACAAGACCAAGGCTTGTGGGAGCCTCTTGAAAGAAAATCCACAAGGGATTGGAGAGGAAGAAATCTAGAGAGAATTCTCTAATTCTCTATTGAGGAGATATGTGTTATGTCTAATTGCTCAACCCATGGGTCATATTTATAGAGACCAAGGGAAAATCTTTGCCATAATTAAAATATTATATTTTAATACCCAATATATTAAAATATATCTTATATTTATTTGAATCTCATTCAAATCTCCTACGATATTTATTTATTCGAATCTTATTCAAATTCTATAAATATCTTTTATTTAATGTATCTAATATACATTAATTATTTTAATATTTAATGTATCAAATACAATAAATATATTTTCCTCTTTATATTTAATGTATATAATATATTAAATATTAATTTGAACATTTCAAAATTTTCTTTCGACTAAATTGATCTTTTAGTGTTACTATGAGCTAGCAAGGGAACCTTATGGACCTACAGATTATAAGCTCCAATAATACAAAATTAATTAATTAAACTATTTAATTAATTAATTTTCATTCATTAACTATATGTCACTCCACTATAGACCTAGAGCTGCACTTTTATGTACTGTAGGACAAGTTGTGTCCACGGATATAATCACTACATGCAAGTCGATTCTTCACGAGTTGTTCGTAATTACAGTTTCAAAAGTCTGTTTTACCCCTGTAATTACATCTTGCACCTTAAGTACAATTGATCCTTTAATGAATAATTTGTTTATAATCTAATTATAAACTAAGTTCCTCTCGGGCCAATGAGAGGGTGGGGCCTGTTGCCTAGCAGAGTGTATGCAATTTCAAAATGGAACACCATAAATGTGCAAGTATACACAGCCTAATGCAGCAAGTGATAAGTATTTTTATATCGTATCCTCAGGGATTAGTTAAATGAGCTTTACAATGCTTGGGTTGGGTTTAGTGAGGTGATAGGTAACCAACATAAATTTGTGTAACTAAACTTAAATGACATAAAGTAAACAAAATGCTTAAAATTATGCTTCAATAGCTAAAGAGACAATAAAAGCAGTAACACAAGTTTTAAACCAAAGTAGTAAAAAGGGGATTGAATTAAGGGTGAAATTATGCTTCATCAAACTTAATGCTGGAGCTCTACACTTGCTTCAACACCCAAAACAGCTAAACTCACGGAATCTTCCCAGATTTCCTCACAAATAGATGATTAATTCCCATTAAACACCATAAATCAGCTCCTAGCTGTAAACACTAGGTGAGTGACTATCTCTAATCTCCTCAATCACCTTAGAGCAAGCTCTTAATCAGAACTAGTGTTATGCTTTGAAATCAGTTTACTCTTCCCTTTCCCAAGTTGGAATAAACAATGCTAAGATGAGGTGGCCAAACAAATCTCATCTAAACAGTAAAACACAAAGCGTAAGAGTGAAGAAATTGCAAGAAATTACTCATTCATTAAACTTGAATCAACATAATATCCCCTAATTCTCACCCCAAGGGTGATTAGTTCATACTAAGCATAACAGAAAGCAATAAAACAGTGATTACAACTCCTAGCATAATTAAAAACCCTAGTTACAATGTAAAACAGTACAATAGAAAATAAAAGGGAAGAAATAACAGATGGGGAAAACTCCAATAGCTATTCTCTGATGGTTCCAGCTCCCTTCCAGAAGAGGAACACCTCCCAATGTGGGTCTTCTTCTCCTTTCTCGAAATTCTCCCAAAAGTTGTATCTCCGAAGTTCTCTCTTACCCTAAACGGCAAAGCAAGCTTTTATACCCCTTCCTTATTGAAATAAGGGCTGAATAGACAGGGCAATGAGGTCTGGCAGCTTCTCATTGGATTTCAGTAGCTCACGTGGCAAAAAGTGTCCAGCTCAATTAATGAAATATCTCACACGTGCCTAATATGTACTCACTATCATAAAATGCTCCAGCAAACTGGATCCTTCAACATTTATATAGCTCCAGTACTCCAAAGCTTAGCTTTCCACACTTAGCCATTTTTAACCTACCAAAAGCTCTTGTAAGGTCAAAATAATATAATTCAGCAAAGAAATGCACTTCAATGGCCTAAAGGTACTTCACAATTACTTTGTGACAATTAATACATGAAAGCACCAAATCATGGGGTTTCTAAAAGCTAAAATAGTAAAAATGCATAAGATATCAAAGAATAAACACATTAAAAGCTCAATCATAGCTCTTATTTTAAGAGCTAACAAACCCCCAAACTTATATCATTACTCGTCCCTGAGTAATGCTCAATCAACCTAATCCCACATTGAAACAACAACCACCAACTATACACAAGAAAGAATGGTCATGCATTCAAATGACAACAATAGTTACTGATATAGCAGTCCATTTTTTTTCAAGTTTGTCATCAAAGCTCAGCTTCCACAAAACTCACCATAATTCTTCCCTCTCAAACCAAGGGTAGCTTCACTCCTAACACAACCCCACAACTCAACTACCACCTAATCCATCTTTGAATTCACTATGCACCCCTTAAACTCATAAAAAGGAGAATGAGCTCTACTGTTTTCAGCTTCTTCAAATTTTCTTTTTCGAAACTAGCTTATTCAAGAGCTAGCACTCCTAAGAATCCTACAAGGTAACCTTGTACTAAAGTAGGCAAACATTCATTCCCCTAGGTTTCTCATAGCCACTTAACCTTGTGTAGATTTCTCCTTAGTTCTTAGAATGGCCACATTGGCAATGCAACTCACCTAAGCAACGAGAAACCTAATACACTAGGCTCTAAATCTCCTTTTTTTTCCTTTTTTTTCTTTTTTTTTTTTATAGATAAAGACTAATTTTACTAAGGAAAACTAGAGAGAACCCTTTTTGTAGTCAGCACCTTCGATTTAAGCACCAACATTTGTGATGAAGGTTGCCTAACAACGAGTCCTGCTACTAAATTGGGCTGCCAAAGCATATTCATACCCCTTTACTGTTCAACTCAAAGATAAACATGGGTATCATGTCCATCTCTGATTTAATAGGCAACTTGGGCAGAGGAATAACTCTCATACATCATTCTCTTTTCTTTTTCTTTTCTTTTTCTATCTTTTTTTTTTCTTTTTAACTAGTAGGAGGAGGCATGAGTCCTAGAGAGAAGAGGAATGCTCCTAGGAGTGATAACTCTTAATACAATTTTTTTTTTTTTACCAAGGATACCTTACCCCCAAACTTAAATTGCTCATTGTCCCCAATGAGTGAAGAAGCAAGGTAAGATGTCCCCCAAACTTATTTTAAAAATAGAAGCTAAAGACAGTGAACAACCAAACTCTTTAATCCAAGTTTAATGGAGCAAATTCTCAAGAATTGGCAGCTAGCAAGCTAAGGGCACACAAATTTGCTACAACCATTGGCTTAGAATTAAAGAATTATGGCAAAGGCTGTAAGCATAGCTGAGCTCATCATAACAATTAAGAAAAAAAAAATAGAACACACCAAACAGAACTATTGATTTCATCCAAATAACGTGGCAACAAACGACTGACAACCTCATTTTCTTTTTCTATCTTCAAGATTCACTATTCAAGCAACTATAAGAAAGGATTCAGATTACAAAAGCAACCCAACCAAAAACACAACAAAGCAAACTAACCTGACCACTAGCTACTTAACTTAAACTAAAACAACAGAAAGCAAGCATTGATATGGCAAGTTAACAAGAACAGACATCAACAATTATTTCACAGCCAACGACACAAAAGAACACAAACTTCCCTTTCTCTTCAATCTTCATCTCCATGCTCATGCTCTTGGTCATCCTCTTCTTCCTCTCCATCTGGTGATGGATTCCATGGATTCAACACATAATCAATGAAGGTAGGTAATGCAGCATAGGGCTTGGAAAAGTTAGCTTGCATGCCCTTTTTGATAGAGATATCTCTGCTTTTAGCATAGTTCCAATATGCTCTTTGTTGATTGTCAAAATAGTCCCATCTCTTCATTAAATGATCTTGTTGCTCCAACATTCTGTTTATTCCCACAGCTAAACCTCCTTTTCTTTTGTTTTCACCTCTGCTTAACCTCTCAATAGTGGCTGTGTCAAACATTGCTTGATCACTCAACATCTCCTCAGATGGTTGGAAAGGAACTCCTGCCTTTAAGCAAAGCATTGTGATAGTATTTGGGAAAAACAACTTCCCTGCAGCTTTCTTAGCACAACTTTGAATCTCCCTTGCTATAATCCGTCCAACATCAATACTTAACACTTTGAGGATAGAAAAAGTGAGCAAAATTCTATCTCTAGATACAGTAGTGTCATGAGATGTAGGGATTAACCTGTTCTTAACAAAGGACAACCAAACATTTGCTTCATCATTTAAGTAGGCAGCTTGAAATGACCTTGAACCAGTGTGAGACACCATCCATTGTGCACCTTTAACTCCTACCACCTTCACTGCTGCATTTAAATAAGCTGCAGATGGCTCCACCTCCATTTCATTATAAATGGCATGATGAATGTCTGGGAGGTTGAACTGATTGTTGATGGCAGTTGGAGACCAATCCACCATTTTTCCTCTAACTTGTACTTGGAATCGTGATTTTTCATCAATGTTGGAGTAAAACTCACTCACTAACGACACAATTGCTGGCTCAGGTTGTTGGCAAAATAACTCCCAACCGTGGTTAATTATGTTAGCTTTGATGAATAGAGGTAGTTGATCTAAAGGTGTAGCAAAGCCTCTCTCGGAAAAAGCTCTCTTGCTTTCAACTCTTCATACCTCAAACGTGCTTTTTCATTGATGAACCATTCCTTTTGAGGATTCTTTCGACTGTGATATGGCTCTTTTCCTTTTCTCCTTGAGATCTTGCTGCTAGGTGATGAGATATCAAGTGGCTCTTGATTTAAGTCCTCATTTTCTTCAGCTTGTTCTTCATGTTCTTCAGCTGGTTCTTCCTCAACCACCTTCTTTTTGCCTTTAGATTTTAAGGTTCTAGATGACTTAGGCCTTGAGTGGGAAGACAAAGAAACTTCAATATCCTCTACATGGTCATGATCCTCTAATGCTGCAGCAACCTCAACTTCTTTAGCTTTCTTTCCTCGTGTTTTGGCAGGAGCCATTTTTTTTTCACAAAGTTTTGGTTTTAACACTTTCTGTACTTTACGATTTTAGGATGAAGAAGCAACTTATATGGCTCCCAATTTAAGGAAAATGGTTTGCAAAGAGGATCATTAGTGGCAGGTACAATTCAAATCAGCCCAAATCCTCTATTTTGTCTTCTAACAGCCTGTTGTTTCCTTTCTTTTTTTTAAAAGGAGACTGACAACAGTACAACCCTTTCTTTTCAGACCTTTGCATTTGCTTAAAAAGCTCCAGCAACCATCTTGCATGCAATTCTCGAGTTGTGCATTATCACTTTATGTCATGCCTTTTCTTTTCTTTCTCAAAATGTCTAATATTTGACTGAAAAATTCTGCTCTTTCTGATTTAATGCTCTGAAGTTCTGCTGCTCCTAGACTTACCTATATATAAAAAAAATTATTAGAGCTTAAACAAACAAAAGGTAAAGAAAACGAGAGCAACTAAACAAAGATCAAATGGGAATGATTAAAATGCAACAATTAAACATAACTCCCTTATTTTTTTTCTTTTTTCTTTTTTTCAAATCAGCTCAACTGTCAGCAGCCTCCTTGAGGCTATATTCCTATGAAATTCTTCCCCCCAATAATGCTTCAACCTTTGACCATTGACTTTAAATTCCCTTCCATCTTTTCATCTCTAATTATTAAAGCACCATGAGGAAAAACTTCCATAACAGTGAAAGGGCCAGACCACTTGGATTTTAATTTTTCAGGGAATAATTTTAACCTTGAATTATACAACATCTTTGCCCTCTTTCAAACTGTTTAGGCACTATTTTCCTAGCATGCCAAGCCTTGGTTTTCTCTTTATACATTTTGGTATTTTCATAGGAAAACTGTCTAAACTCATCCATTTCATTAAGCTGTAGCATTCTGAGGGTTCCTGCTGCTGAATAATCCAGATTTAGCTCTTTTAATGCCCAAAAGGCCTTATGCTCAAGCTCAAGGGGCAAATGGCAAGCTTTTCCATAAACAATTCGATAGGGGGACATACCTAAAGGAGTCTTAAATGTTGTCCTATATGCCCACAAGGAACCCTCCAACCTAAATGACCAATCATTTCTCTTAGGATTCACTACTTTTTCAAGGATTCCCTTAATCTCCCTATTAGAAATCTCTGCTTGCCCATTAGCTTGTGGGTGGTATGGAGTGGAGACTTTATGTTTGACATTATACTTAGCCAAGAGGGAACTCATTGCCTTATTCACAAAATGAGACCCTTCATCACTTATTAGAACTCTAGGAGTTCCAAACCTGGTGAAAATATGCTTGTGCAAGAACCTCATGACTGTCTTGGCATCGTTCACTGGACAAGCCATTGCCTCAATCTATTTTGAGACATAATCCACAGCCACTAAAATATATAGGTTCCCTTTTGAAGGAGGAAATGGGCCCATGAAGTCTATCCCCCAAACATCAAACAACTCCACTTCTAGAATGTATGTAAGGGGCATCTCATCTCTTGTCCCAATATTTCCTTTCCTTTGGCACCTATCACAAGCCTTACTAAACATGTGAGCATCTTTAAAGATTGAAGGCCAATAATATCCAGATTGAAACACTTTGGATACTGTCCTTTGGCCACCAAAATGACCTCCATAATGAAGGGGTTAATATTAAGAATGCGGAAGCAATTTTGGATCTTGAGCACTCTAATTTGATCAATTTTATCATACAAAAAACATGCTCAAAACTGGAAAGTATGAACACATACCTTTGTAGCTCAAAATCTCCAAATTCTTTGCAAATCTTGGATCACCAACACTAATTGGACCACCACTAAAGTCTTCCCTACTATTCTCAGCCCTTGGAATGGATTGTGGGATCTTTGATTGAGAGAAATTGGGAGAAGAATGAGTAAAGATCTAAATAAAAAAGCTAGAGAGTTTTCTACAAAAATCTCTTGTTTTTCTAAACTCCTTTCTCCATTGTGTTTCTTCTCTATTTATAGAAAGCCACAAGCTTAGTGAAGAAGCCAATTGAATGAAGATAAACTTCAAACAAGAAGCTTTGTGAACAAGCCAATTGAAAGAAGATATGCTTCAAACAATAAGCTTGGTGAAGAAGTTATGAACTTGGTCCATATTTCATTTCCAAATGAATTGGAATTCTTTTTTAATTTGAATTCAAAATTAATATAAAATTAATTTTAAATTAAAATCAATTTTTAATTAATTAAACAATTTAATTAATTTTAAATAAATATTTAATTTAATATCAAATATCAAATTAAATAATTGGACCAATCCTAATTTCTTAAAACGAACGTTCGAATATGAATCCCTATTCATGTTTTAAACCGAACGAATATTTAAATCATATTTAAATATTTCCACCTCTTCTTTATCATAGTTTAATTCATAACTAAGCTATGATACGTTAAGTATATCGCATATAATTAACTTTTTCTCCCAAATTCGAATTTGAACAATTCAAATTCTTTTCTCTCAAATTATTCTAAGGCTTAGTCTGAGCTAGTAAGGGGACCTAATGCACCTACAGATCATGAGCTCCAACGATACGAGATTAACCGGCCAAACTCTTTAGCCTAGCTAATCAACATTCGTTAACCATCGAGACACGCCACTAAAGCCCAGTGGCTGCACTCTCCTCACTGTAGATATATTTCTGTCCACTCGATATAACCATGATTAGTAAGTCGATCATTCACAGGTTGTTCGTAATTACAGCTGGGTCAAATAAACAGTTTTACCCCTGTAATTACTTCTTGTTCCTTAAGTCCCACTGATCCTCTAATGAACAATTTGGTTTGTGGTCCAACCAACAAACCGTATCCCTCTCGGGCCAACGAGAGGGTGGGCCCATTGTTCAAGACCTGGAGTCAGTACTTAAGGGAACAACCTCTCTACTAAACCCTAAAGCGGGTAGGAGTGAATTCCATCTCGCATGACTATGTTCCCAACTATCTATCCGGTCTTATCCCCAAAATGGGAGGCTTATTGAGTCGGCGATCTCGGGCCACTCTCACCCATGCAAATCTAAGGATAATCTCGAATAAACAGGAGTTCATAGCACGCTCAGGATTAAGATCGAGTTACCTAGGTCATCGTATGAATATAGTCAGTTAAAACAGTAAACGGAGTTAAAAAGTCTAAGTGACTATTTCGCGGTCCAGTCTTATGCAAACTCATTGCATAAGACGCCCCCACTCGCATGTCTCCACATGAACGATTTAGGATCACATCGTTAGTACTATACAAAGTGGGCCGCGTCCATAGTGTCCCCAGGATAAAGTACCCAACCCTATCCCTATACTATAGACCGTTCTGGTTATAACTCGAACTTGATCAACTTTTATGTCTCACATAAAGTTCAAGTATACATACTATAGCCAAGGGTTCTTAGTTCATTGGATTTGGGTTATTGAATACACAATTCACTTTATTCAATAACACATTTACTGAATAAACCTCAATAACATCTTTATAGTAAAATAGAATATACATTCAGTTTACAAAACCACGAGTTTTAGGACATAAAACCCAACAAACTCCCACTTGGACTAAAACGTCAGTGGAGTCAAACATGCTGAGGTAAAAAACTGCCCTACTGTACAACCCGTAGTCCTAGATTCTCTAGGTGTCCCTCAAACACTTTAGCCGTGAGGGGCTTTGTAAACGGATCAGCAATGTTGTGCTCCGAAGGGATCTGTGTGACGATCACGTCTCCTCGTTGCACAATCTCTCTGATGAGATGATATTTGCGCTCTATATGCTTTCCGCGCTTATGGCTTCTAGGTTCTTTAGAATTTGCCATTGCACCACTATTATCACAATAAACGGTGATAGGCAAATTCATATTTGGAACAACTTCCAAATCAGTAAAGAATTTCCTAAGCCATACAGCCTCCTTCGCTGCTTCGCAAGCTGCGACATACTCAGCCTCCATGGTGGAGTCAGCAATACAACCTTGCTTTATACTCCTCCAAACTATTGCTCCTCCATTAAGAGTGAACACTGATCCCGATGTGGATTTCCTTGAATCTACATCGGTCTGAAAATCAGAGTCAGTGTATCCTGTAAGGATCAAATCCTTCATACCATACACAAGCATATAGTCCCTCGTTCTCTTAAGATACTTGAGGATGTTTTTAACGGCAGTCCAATGATCATATCCTGGATTGGACTGATAGCTGCTAACAATTCCCACTGCATAGCATATGTTGGGTCGAGTACATAACATGGCATACATCAGACTACCGACAGCTGATGCATAGGGAATGCGTCTCATATCCTCAACTTCTTGAGGTGTCTTAGGACACTGTTCCTTCGACAAATGAATTCCATGTCTGAAAGGTAATGAACCCTTCTTGGAATTCTGCATCTTATATCTAACCAACATTTTGTCAATATAAGATGCCTGAGACAATGCTAGCGTTTTGTTCTTGCGATTCCGAACAATTTGGATTCCAAGGACAAACTGAGCCTCTCCCAAATCTTTCATTTGGAATTGAGTCGCTAGCCATTGCTTTACGTCAGTCAGGAATCCTACATCATTCCCAATGAGTAGGATATCATCTACGTACAAGACTAAGAAAGCTACAGTAGTATTGACTATCTTCTTGTAAACACAAGGTTCGTCAATATTCTGTTCAAAGCCATAAGATTTGATCGCAGTATTAAATCTTATATTCCAGGATCTAGATGCTTGCTTTAATCCATAGATGGATCGTTTAAGCTTGCAAACCTTTTGCTCTTGACCCTTAATTATGAACCCCTCTGGTTGAACCAAATAGATACTCTCTTCAAGATTGCCATTCAGAAAGGCTGTCTTGACATCCATTTGCCAAATTTCATAATCATAAAACGTGGCAATGGACAAGAGTATTCTAATCGACTTAAGCATGGCAACAGGGGAGAAGGTTTCTTCATAGTCCACCCCTTCCCTTTGGGTATAACCTTTTGCCACAAGTCGAGCCTTAAAGGTTTGCACCTTACCAGCTTGGTCTCGTTTCCTCTTGTAGATCCACTTGCAACCGATAGGTCTTTCACCATCTGATTGGTCTACAAGTTCCCAAACAGAATTGAAGTACATTGACTCCATTTCGAGGTCCATGGCTTTAATCCACTGGTCCTTATCTATGTCATTCATTGCCTGTTTATAGGTCAATGGATCCTCAATGCCATCATCAGGTATGACGACCTGGGTTTCATCCAAACCCATGTAACGGTCGGGTTGTCTAACATCCCTCCCACTACGTCGAGGTATTCTCAACTCTTGAGAAGGACCAACTTGATCAACAACTTTTGTTGATTTATCTGTAGCTTCCCCAGAAAGTTCGCTCAATACAATTCTACTTCGAGGTCGATGATCTCTTATGTGGTCTTCCTCTAAGAACGTGGCGTTTGTCGACACAAGCACCTTGTCCTCTTGAGGATCGTAAAATAGACCACCTTTCGTTTCCTTGGGGTATCCTATGAATAGGCATAATTTTGAACGGCGTTCCAATTTCTTTGGGTTTGGCACCAACACATGTGTCGGGCACCCCCAAATCCTGAAGTGACGTAAACTTCCTTTACGCCCTCTCCATAACTCATAAGGTGTTTCTGAAACACTCTTAGAGGGAACCATGTTCAAAATATATGCAGCAGCCTCTACTGCATATCCCCAAAACGAACTAGGCAGTTGAGCATAGCTCATCATAGACCGAACCATGTCTAACAGGGTTCTGTTTCTCCTCTCGGATACACCATTCTGCTGAGGTGTACCGGGTGTTGAGAGTTGGGATACGATTCCATGTTCTATCATATAGTCCTGGAATCTCAAATCCATATACTCTCCACCTCGATCTGATCGAAGTGTTTTAATCGTCTTACCTAATATGTTCTCAACCTCTGTCTTATACTCCTTAAACTTCTCAAGGGCTTCGGACTTATGATGTATTAGGTAAAGATAGCCGTACCTTGAGTAATCATCGATGAAACCGATGAAGTATTCATACCCTCCTCGAGCTTTGACATTCATTGGACCACAGAGATCCGAATGTACAAGTTCTAAGGGTTCTTTGGCCCTATAACCTTTTTCAGAAAAAGGTCGTTTGGTCATTTTTCCCTCAAGACAAGACTCACATGGTGGTAAGGAGTTGTCTTCTAACTGACTTAGGAGACCACTCTTAACCAATCTCCCAATCCTATTGAGATTAATGTGGCCTAGTCTCAAGTGCCAAAGATAGGTACTTGGAGAAAATTTCTGCCTTTTATTTTGAGTATCAGCTGTTTTAAACATCTCGGTGTTCAAAATAGCTTTTACCTCTGTTGGTCTTAACACATATAAGTTGTTTTCAAGTTTAGCAGAACATATTCGTATACCTCTTTTGCAAATGAACACTTCATTATAATCAAAAGATACTTTATACATATGTTCAAGCAAACAAGAGACAGATACAAGATTTCTTTTGATTCCAGGAACCAAAAGTACATTTTCTAGTAAAATGAATCTATCTCTAAACAACAACTTCACCGCTCCCTCTGCTCTGGCTGAGACAACCTCTCCTGTTCCAACCTTGAGAGTTATCTCACCATCTGCAAGCTGCCTCCAGGAACTAGTTTCCTGAAAAGAAGAACAAACATGGTTAGTGGCTCCTGAATCTAGTATCCAGGAGGAATCATCATGTTCCACTAAACATGTTTCAACAAGTAAATCATATTTACCGTGTCTTTCCTTCTCAGCTTTCTTTTCTGCAAGGTACTTTGGGCAATTCCTTTTCCAGTGCCCATCTTCACCACAGTGGAAACATTTTCCTTTATCTGCGGCTTTAGCCTTGCATTTACTCATGACGGGAGCTTTTTCCTTCCCTTTATCTTTCTTCTTCTTATAAATACCCTTATTCTTAGAAAAAGAAGGACCAGACTTAGTCCCAGAGGACGATCCTCTTGGGAATTTCTTCGAAGTGACAACATTTGCCTCCTTCTCTTTTCCATTTGTTTTCATCAGGGAATCAAAAGTCTGTAGCTCGTTGAGGAGAGTAGTCAGATTATACTCTATCTTGTTCATCACCGCATTGGTGTGGAACTATAGGAAGCTCTTCGGAAGAGATTCCATTATAAAGCTAACCTGACTATTCTCATCTATGACAGCTCCGTTTACTTCTGCCACGTTGAAGTGGACCATCATGTTAAGGACATGCTCCCTAACAGAAGTTTCCTCCTTCATACGGGAGTTGTAAACGTTCTTGAGAGCATCATGACGGATCGATGAGGACGGTTGTCCAAACATCGCCTGTAATGATCCCATGATCTCCTTAGCGGTAATCATGCTCTCATGTTTCTTAGATAGCACATCAGATATGCTGGCTAAGATATAGACTCGAGTTTTATCATTAGCCCTAGTCCATCTGTCAAATGCATCCCGAACAATTTGGTTTGCAGACGAGCCGGGAGGGAGAGGACATTCCTCTGTTAAGACAAACCTTAGATCATCGATAACTAGAATCGTATTCAAGTTCGATTTCCAAGTTGCGTAGTTATCGCCGTTTAATTTATCGGAGACTAGTAACTGAATTAAAGAGCTCGACATGCTGAAAAATAGAACATATTCTATTAGTGAATTGCTTCTAACCCATTACATGCATCCAATTAAAAATTTAGCAAAAGTAATAATGTACCCATAAACTCATTATTGTTTTTGCAACGATACTTCAGTGAGTCAGAGCAACCGCTACCGAGGGGCAGTCAATCACTCCTTCACTGAACCAAGACATTCTAGACTAAATGCTAATACCGGAATAACTCTTATTCCTATAGCATTCTAGTTATCGCTACTTTGGTCAAGAATTCACTAACACTTAGTAATTCTTGTAAGTGTGACCCGCCATTTTCAGACCTCAGAGGTCGGCCCCAACAATGCTACCGAATTGGAAAGTCAAAGCTGGGAATGGACCTAGGATACCCTATCCATTTCTGGAGTTTGAGTTGTTCCGACTCCCATGTTACATCCCTCCGAATGGATGGTGCTACTACGGGCAACCTGCAGGCGGAACATGGGAATCTCACGGTCCAACCTAATGGAGGAGACTGTAGGATGTGTTTACACACTTCCTTCTCCCACTTACTATAAATACTTTCTCCATTCACCTTGCTCTTGATTTATGCAAACACCATCCGAATGGGGATGCCCTATTGACATCACGAGGCCGAGCATAAATCTCACGGTGTGAACTTCGTAGAGAGCGTAAGAGGAAATTGATATATCATATATACCTTTTCACTCCCACTAAGTATTTTAGACGGTTTGGGTATAATTTTACTTAGGCATATTCCGGCTATTAATATACCTAAGTCTATCAATATAACGATTATTTTGATATTACCTAAGTCTATTAACCCTTTAAAAAACTTAGGTCTACGAGTTTAATTAAACTTTTTAATTAACGTCGCTCACGAGGAATAATTTATAAACCTCTGGATTAAATTCACTCCCAGGTCGGTTCCCAGGTAGGGGTGTTCCGTTTCCGTCATCTTAAATACCCCAGCCTAGCCAGAACCTTCCTTAGACAGAGTCCCTCTTTAATCATAGTTTATAAATTATTGGTTGCCTAATTCTAATCTTATTAGAACTAGATAACCTATGGTCTAATTATTTTAATTCTAAAACCATTTTAAAACTAAATAATTAAACCCTAGGTTTGTATGCATTTCTATGTTTGAGTGCTTGATCATTCATCACATGAACAATTAAATAAACATAGAGTAAAAATTCATCACATGAATTATGCATGGAAATGCTTTGATGCATTTAATATAACAATTATATTATTCTAAGGCAACTATATGTTGTATGCTTTATTTTTAATTAATATAACATTTATATTAATTATACTTAAAACATACAACATCTATTTCATAAAATTAATACAACTCTTATATTAATACTTATGAAATGCTAAACATGCATACTATACATTATAACACTTATAACATACTTTCAATGCATGGAGCATGCTTCCTATGGTGGGATTTTAAAATCTATATGGCATACTTTATGCACATACAACATGGATTTAATTAAAACATACATTCATAATGCATAAATAATTAAACACACTAAAGTGGACCGGTTTTGGCATCTTAAACAAGCATACAACTAAATTATTACAAGAATAATTTAATAACTAGGTTGAGACGCTTCCGAACACTTCGAACCGCCCCGAACCAGCTTGAAAAAGCTTGAACCGAGCTTCAATACAGCAGAACCGGACTGAAGATGACCGAACCGGACCGATTTTCAGCCTCTGCGTGAACTGGTTTTTGCTGGGAAAAAAAACAGCAGCTTCTGCTTTGTTTTCCAGCTTGTACTTTCGAGCTTCTCTCTCCAAATTGAAGGCCTTTGTTAAGAGAATGTTTAGAGAGAAGGAAGAGAGCTCAAGACTAGTTTTTTTTAAAAAAAACTATCAAAGAAATTCACTCAATCCTTTTGTGTTTCATCCCATTTATAGGCACTAATGAAACCTCATTAGGCTTCCTATGGAAGACAACATTTGTCTTCCCATGGAAGACAACACTTGTCTTCCCATGGAAGACAACACTAGGTTGGATATATAGGATTAGTCAAGTTTCATTTAAATCAAAATTAATTTTAAAACTTGATTAATTAATTAAACCATTTAATTAATTTTAAATAAATATTTAATTTAATATCAAATATCAAATTAAATAATTGGACCAATCCTAATTTCTCAAAACGAACGTTCGAACATGAATCCCTATTCATGTTTTAAATCGAACGAATATTTAAATCATATTTAAATATTTCCACCTCTTCTTTATCATAGTTTAATTCATAATTAAGCTATGATACGTTAAGTATATCGCATATAATTAACTTTTTCTCCCAAATTCGAATTTGAACAATTCAAATTCTTTTCTCTCAAATTATTCCAAGGCTTAGTCTGAGCTAGTAAGGGGACCTAATGCACCTACAGATCATGAGCTCCAACGATACGAGATTAACCGGCCAAACTCTTTAGCCTAGCTAATCAACATTCGTTAACCATCGGGACACTCCACTAAAGCCCAGTGGCTGCACTCTCCTCACTGTAGATATATTTCTGTCCACTCGATATAACCATGATTAGTAAGTCGATCCTTCACAGGTTGTTCGTAATTACAGCTGGGTCAAATAAACCGTTTTGCCCCTGTAATTACTTCTTGTTCCTTAAGTCCCACTGATCCTCTAATGAACAATTTGGTTTGTGGTCCAACCAACAAACCGTATCCCTCTCGGGCCAACGAGAGGGTGGGCCCATTGTTCAAGACCTGGAGTCAGTACTTAAGGGAACAACCTCTCTACTAAACCCTAAAGCGGGTAGGAGTGAATTCCATCTCGCATGACTATGTTCCCAACTATCTATCCGGTCTTATCCCCAAAATGGGAGGCTTATTGAGTCGGCGATCTCGGGCCACTCTCACCCATGCAAATCTAAGGATAATCTCGAATAAACAGGAGTTCATAGCACGCTCAGGATTAAGATCGAGTTACCTAGGTCATCGTATGAATATAGTCAGTTAAAACAGTAAACGGAGTTAAAAAGTCTAAGTGACTATTTCGCGGTCCAGTCTTATGCAAACTCATTGCATAGGACGCCCCCACTCGCATGTCTCCACATGAACGATTTAGGATCACATCGTTAGTACTATACAAAGTGGGCCGCGTCCATAGTGTCCCCAGGATAAGGTACCCAGCCCTATCCCTATACTATAGACCGTTCTGGTTATAACTCGAACTTGATCCACTTTTATGTCTCACATAAAGTTCAAGTATACATACTATAGCCAAGGGTTCTTAGTTCATTGGATTTGGGTTATTGAATACACAATTCACTTTATTCAATAACACATTTACTGAATAAACCTCAATAACATCTTTATAGTAAAATAGAATATACATTCAGTTTACAAAACCACGAGTTTTAGGACATAAAACCCAACTCATAAGGTAAAGGATGGCAATGTTCCAAGATAGAATGAATTTCACATTCAGCAACACACCTTCTCAAAATTCCATCAGCACATTGCTTATAAAGGTATGGGTCATCCCAAAAATAAGCTTTTGAGTCATGAATAAATTTTTTCATTTGTTGCCCTGTCAAATCCAAAGGTAGAATACCACTAGCTGCATAGTTCGCAAAGTCTGCATACCAAGGAATTTCAACTTCCTGAACTTGAGCTACTGTAAAAAGCTGCTCATTAGGGAATTCATCTCTGATTTCAGATTGCTGAGGCATTGTTTTTGCTGGTTCAAGTCTGGAGAGATGGTCTGCTACCTGATTCTCAGAACCTTTCCTATCTTTAATATCCACATCAAACTCTTGCAATAACAGTACCCATCTAATCAACCTAGGCTTTGCCTCTTTTTTAGCCAAAAGGTATTTGATAGCAACATGATCAATGAAAATGGTGACTCTAGTTCCAACCAAATAAGCTCTGAATTTCTCAAGGGAAAACACTATGGCTAGCAACTCTTTTTCTGTTGTTGTATAATTCAACTGAGCATCATTGAGAGTTCTGCTATCATAGTATACAGGGTGGATCAGCTTCCCATGCCTTTGACCCAACATGGCTCCAACTGCATAATCACTTGCATCAGTCATAACCTCAAAAGGCAGTTGCCAATTAGGTCCTGACATGATGGGGGTTGTGGTTAAAGCAGTTTTTAAAGCCTTGAAAGCAGCTAAACATTCATAACTGAATTCAAAAGGTCTGTTTGCTTCCAAAAGAGTACACAAAGGCTTGGATGTCTTAGAAAAATCCTTGATAAACCTTCTGTAAAAACCTGCATGCCCTAAAAAACTCCTTATGCCTTTAACCGATGTTGGTGGCTCAAGTTTCTCAATAATCTCCACTTATGCTCTATCCACTTCAATGCCCTTTTCTGAAATCCTATGACCTAATACAATGCCCTCTCTCACCATAAATTGACATTTCCCCCAATTTAGAACCAAATGAGTCTCTTCACATCTCTTTAACACTTTTCCCAAATTCACAAGGCAAGCCTCAAAGGACTCTCCAAAGATTGAAAAGTCATCCATGAAGACTTCCATGATATTCTCAACTAAATCAGAAAAAATCGCCAACGTATACCTTTGAATGGTTGCAGGGGCATTACAAAGACCAAAAGGCATCCTTCTAAAGGCAAAAGTCCCATAAGGGCAAGTAAAAGTAGTTTTCTCTTGATTCTGGGGAGCTATTGTGATTTGATTATAGCCACTGTACCCATCCAAAAAGCAATAGTAAGCTTGACCAGCTAGCCTATCCAACATTTGGTCAATGAAGGGTAAGGGAAAGTGATCTTTACGAGTGGCTTTATTAAGCCTCCTATAGTCCATGCACACTCTCCACCCAGTCACTATCCTAGTGGGAATTAGATCATTTGCTTTATTTGTCACAACTGTCATCCCACCTTTTTTTGGTACACATTGGACAGGGCTAACCCAACTACTATCAGCAATAGGGTATATGATACCAGCATCAAGCCACTTAATCACTTCCTTTTTGACAACTTCTTTCATGGCTGGATTGAGTCTCCTTTACTGCTCAATAGACTTGAAGTATCCTTCCTCCAAATTAATTTTATGCATGCAAAAGGAAGGGCTTATACCTTGGATATCAGCCAAAGTCCAGCCTATGGCCTTTTTGTGTTGTTTTAACAGGTTGAGCAACATCTCCTCATCCTTGGGCCGTAAACTTGCTGACATAATAACAGGCAATGTCTCTTTTTCTCCCAAAAATGCATATTTCTAATGGTTTGGCAAAGGCTTTAGCTCGAGGGTGGGAGGGTCTTTTATAGATGGCTACATGGGTGGTGTTTTCCTTTCCCCAAATCTAAAGACTCAAACACTCTTTGGAAGCTAGTTACTTCAGCCAAGTTTTCACACTCCTCTTTTAATTCACAAAATTCCAAGTTTTCCCCAGTAATCTGTCCAAAAAACTGACTATGATGCTCCAACAATTCTTGCTCAGCAGTCTCACTGATTACTTCTTCCAGCACCTGAATCAGAGAACATTCTTCCAAATCAGTGGGATACTTCATTGTGTCATAGATGCTGAATTTTACTTGTTGATCATTCATTTTCAAAGTAATGGTTCCTTCATAAACATCCACCACAGTTCTCCCTGTTTTTAGGAAAGGTCTCCCTAGAATTATAGGCACTTCTTTGTCTGCTTCATAATCTAAAATTATGAAATCAGCAGGGAAAATGAACTTGTCCACCTGAACTAGAATGTCCTCTATTTTTCCTTCAGGGTGGGTTATGGACCTATCAGCTAATTGGAGAGTGACAGTTGTGGGTCTAGCTTCACCTATGCCTAATCTCTTGTAAATGGACAAGGGCATAAGGTTAATACTATCTCCTAAGTCACACAAAGCTCTTCCTAATTCCTTTCCTCCAATAGAAACAGGTATGGTGAAGGATCCAGGGTCTTTCTCCTTGTTTGGGATTTTCTTTCTCAAAATGGCACTACACTCCTCATTTAAGGACACTACCTTAAATTCCTCAAATCTTTCTCTTCCTGTCAAGACATCTTTAAGGAATTTCATATAATTAGGCATTTGCCCCAAAGCATCCACCAATGGTATGTTTATATGAATTTCCTTCAAGATATCCATGAACTTCTCAAAGTGAGCTTCTTCTTTTCTCTTTCTCAACCTTTGAGGAAATGGTGGAGGAGGTGGTTTAAACTCAGGAATGGGAATAGCTACACATTGATTTTCTCTTGAAGGTTCAGCTCTAGGTGTAATCTCAACTTCCTCATTCTCTTTCCCTTTAGGCTCAAACTGCTCTTCTTTCTTTTCTTCCTCAACTTGGACAGCAGTGTCTTTCACTTTATGTTTTCTCTTGTGAACTTCTACTTCCTCAACTAATGGCTTCCCACTTCTCAACTCTATGGCTTGCACTTGCTCTTTCCCCTCTCTTTTTGGATTTTCAGTATCAAAGGGAAGCTTACCTTGAGGCCTTGCCCTTAGCTCATTAGCTAGTTGACCCATCTGCAATTCCAAATTTCTCAATGAAGCTTGCTGACTTTGAATAACAGCATCATTTTTTGCCATATATTCCTTCATCAAGCTCTCAAGAGATGTACCTAGAATATACAAAGGGGGCATTACTTTTTGCTGCTGTTGGGGCATAGGTGGGTGATTTCCATAGGCTTGGTAACCTTGATGCCCAAAACCTGGTGGGTAATTCACCTTTTGCTGCACTTGAGGGGCTTGAGAATTACTTCATTGGCCTCCCCAAGAAAAGTTTGGGTGATTCCTCCAACCTGGATTATAGGTATTGGAGTAGGGATTGTTTCTCTGTTGGTTTTGGTTCCCAATGCAGCAGACTGAAGCAGGATTGCTGGGGCAAAATTCAAAAGTATGGCCTTCACCACAGTAAACACAAGAGTATGTACTTACTTGATTTACAACAGCTGCATTCTGTACAGTAGGAGCATTTTGGGCCACATTTCCCACAGTCAAAATTTTCAGCATGTTGGCCATGGATAAGATTTGGGCATTTATAACAGTTAAGGCATCCAACTCCAAAACTCCTTTGTTTTTCTTACCTGGGTTACTCCTTGAATCAGCCTACTGGCAATTGTTTAATGATATCCTTTCAAGGATTTCATGGGCTTCATTGTAGGTCTTTGATAAAAGAGCCCCATTAGCTGAAGCATCCACAACTTGCTTAGTGCTTGTGTTTAACCCATGGTAGAATGTCTCCATTTGAATACAATGAGGGAGTCCATGGTGAGGGCATTTTCTAAGCAATTCCTTGAATCTCTCCCATGCCTCACTCAAGGTCTCATCATCAAACTACTGGAAAGCCACAATCTCATTTCTAAATCTAGCATTCCTAGTAGGTGGGAAGTATTTAATGAGAAATTTTTCAGCAAGAGTGTTCCAAGAATCTACTACCCCTGGAGGTAATGCATTTAACCATGTCTTTGCTGCATCTCTAAGGGAGTAAGGAAACAAACTCAACCTTAGGGCATCCTTAGACACTCCTGGCATTATAAAAGAATCACTAACCCCTAGGAATGATTTCAAATGCAAATGAGGGTCCTCAGATGGTAATCCATGGAACTGTCCTATGGTTTGGAGCATTTGAAACATAACTGGTTTAAGCACAAAAGTAAGGGCTTGAATTGCAAGTCTAATTATCCCTGGATTTAACTCATCAACCAAGGGATTGACATATGTTCTAATGGCTCTCTCTCTGTCATCTGCTAAGAGAATAACATTAGCAAGAACTATAGCCTGAGGTTCAACTAAGGGTGGTCTAAATCTTCCAGGATCTTGCTGATGGTTTTCAGGGTTATTTTGAGGATTATTAGGATCTAAGTGACCTCCACGTAAATCTTCCATTCTTTCCCTTTGAACCCTCTTTCTTCTATGAAATGTTCTCTCAGGTTCAGGATCCAAACAAATTCTAACCCTGGAAAATCATTCATACACAGTTACAGCACCTGAAAAACAGAGAAAACACTTTAGCTAGACCTTTCTTTCAGCTCAAAATCACTAAAACAACTCAAACAAAGTAAAAATCTCACTAATCCCCGGCAACGGCGCCAAAAACTTGTTGCCTAGCAGAGTGTATGAAATTTCAGAATGGAACACCCTAAATGTGCAAGTATACACAGCCTAATGCAGCAAGTGATAAGTATTTTTATATTGTCTCCTCAGGGATTAATTAAATGAACTTTACAATGCTTGGGTTGGGTTTAGTGAGGTGATAGGTAACCAACATAAATTTGTGTAACTAAACTTAAATGACATAAAGTAAACAAAATGCTTAAAATTATGCTTCAATAGCTAAAGAGACAATAATAGCAGTAACACAAGTTTTAAACCAAAGCAGTAAAAAGGGGATTGAATTATGGGTGAAATTATGCTTCATCAAACTTAATGCTGAAGCTCTACACTTGCTTCAACACCCAAAACAGCTAAACTCAGGGAATCTTCCTAGATTTCCTCACAAATAGATGATTAATTCTCATTAAACACCCTAAATCAGCTCCTAGCTATAAACACTAGGTGAGTGACTATCCCTAATCTCCTCAATCACCTTAGAGCAAGCTCTTAATCAGAACTAGTGTTATGCTTTGAAATCAGTTTACTCTTCCCTTTCCCAAGTTGGAATAAACAATGCTAAGATGAGGTGGCCAAATAAATCTCATCTAAACAGTAAAACACAAAGCGTAACAGTGAAGAAATTGCAAGAAATTACTCCTTCATTAAACTTGAATCAATATAATATCCCCTAATTCTCACCCCAAGGGTGATTAGTTCATACTAAGCATAACAGAAAGCAATAAAATAGTGATTACAACTCCCAGCATAATTAAAAACCCTAGTTACAATGTAAAACAGTACAATAGAAAAGAAAAAGGGAAGAAATAACAGATGGGGAAAACTCCAATAGCTATTCTCTGATGGGTCCAGCTCCCTTCCAGAAGAGGAACACCTCCCAATGTGGGTCTTCTTCTCCTTTCTCGAAATTCTCCCAAAAGTTGTATCTCCCAAGTTCTCTCTTACCCTAAACGGCAAAGCAAGCTTTTATACCCCTTCCTTATTGAAATAAGTGCTGAATAGACAGTGCAATGAGGTCTGGCAGCTTCTCATTGGATTTCAGCAGCTCACGTGGCAAAAAGTGTCCAGCTCAATTAATGAAATATCTCACACGTGCCTAAATTGTACTTTGCTATCAGAAAATGCTCCAGCAAACTGGATCCTTCAACATTTATATAGCTCCAGTACTCCAAACCTTAGCTTTCCACACTTAGCCATTTTTAACCTACCAAAAGCTCCTGTAAGGTCAAAATAATATAATTCAGCAAGGAAATGCACTTCAATGGCCTAAAGGTACTTCACAATTACTTTGTGACAATTCATACATGAAAGCACCAAATCATGGGGTTTCTAAAAGCTAAAATAGTAAAAATGCATAAGATATCAAAGAATAAACACATTAAAAGCTCAATCATAGCTCTTATTTTAAGAGCTAACAGGGCCCCATTGTTCAAGTCCTGAAATCAGCACTTAAGGGAACTACTCATCTACTTACCCTATATGGGAATAAGTGAATTCCATCTTGTGAGATTATGTTCCCGGCTCCCTATTTGGTCAAGTCCCCAAAATGGTAGGCATATTGAATCGACTACAAAAGCCACTCTCACCCATGCAAATCAAAGGACAAACCCTCACAGGCAGGAGTTCATAACTCACTCAGGATTAAGATCAAGTCGCATATGATCATCATGATGAAATATTAATCTTTTTAATTAACGGATTTATAAAGAGAGATTAAATATTTCGTGGTCCAGTCTTACACAAACTCATTGTATAAGATACCCCCACTCACATGTCTCCACATGAACGATTTGAATCAAATCATTTGTAACTATTAGAAAGTAGGCCGTATCAATAGTGTTACCAGGATAAGGCACCCAACCTTATCCATATACTATAACCCTTTAGGTTATTTCTTGAACATGATCATCTCGTATGTCAACCACATATTGTTCAAGATTACACTAATAACCTTGAACTTTTCATATAATAGATAATATTTTATTGTAAATAAAATAATCAAAATTATTATTAATTATTAAGTAAATCATTAATTATGAGGCTTTAGGGCAGAAATCTCAACAACACTTTCTTGAGTAAATTTAGAGATGCTGATCAAATTCTTCTTCATTTATGGAATGATAAAAAATATCTTTTAATGTCACATAAGTATTAACAATGGCAGTTCCTAAACCGAGGACAACAACTTTAGTACCATCTCCTACAATAGTATTTTTGGATTTAGAGCTCTTACCTTTGAGAGAGAACTTTTCCAGCTCAGAAGTCACATGGTTGCTAGAACCACTGTGCAAATACCAAGAAGGATCTTAGGGAGTTTCAAAAAAGTCATCATCGTAGTGGCTAAATGATCTTCTTGAGTTGTGGACACTTGAGCTGAGGCATTTTGGGAGTTAGTTGTGGAAGAGTTTTCAGATTTGTCATACCTATGATAGCACATAGTGGCAATATGCCCAAGTTTACTACAGATTTGGCAAGTAGGTTTGTTGACTTGTGGGTAAAGGAAATATCAACCCCTTCCTCTTTGTCTACCCCCTCTGTTTGAAGATGTGTAACCTCCACGATTTCATTGTTGTGAGTTGGAAAAGTTTTGGTTTGAGCTGCTATCTCTGAACCTTTCTGCATTAGCAAAGTTTTCTCAAGCTTGGTTCACTGAAACAGAACCTTTCAAGGCTTATAGACTGTCCATTCTTAACTCATAGGACAATAGTTCTAGTTGTACTATGTATCAAGACATGTCACTATTTCTTATCACCACTACAAGTGGTGTATATTCTTCATCTAAGCCATCAATGACATGGGAGATAAAACTCATGTCCATAGATGCTCCAACAACTAGAAGATTATCATAGTGTCTATTCATGATTTCCAGATACTCGTACATTTTCATAGTTCATTTCCTTGTTTGTTGAAGCATCAACTGGTTGTAGTCTTCTTATGACATTGATTGAATCTCATAGTATTCTTGGATAGCATACCATAAACTTTTTGCTTCATCATGACCCATTACCTATGAAGCAATTTCTGGTGTCATGGATTGGTAAAGCCACCCCACCAAGAGCTAATCAGTGGTTGACCAGATGTCGTATTCAGGATTTGGTGTGAGTAAACCTTCATGATCATCTTCAAATGGTG
This sequence comes from Trichosanthes truncata, assembly GCA_033996785.1. Lineage (NCBI taxonomy): Eukaryota > Viridiplantae > Streptophyta > Magnoliopsida > Cucurbitales > Cucurbitaceae > Trichosanthes > Trichosanthes truncata. The sequence continues at coordinate 23,695,774 of JAWPNB010000004.1, read as the reverse complement.
GTGCGGTGATAGACTCAGGAGATGGTGTTTTATTGGTTAAGTGACCCTTGAGTTTGTAGCTTTTGAGAATTGGAAGGACAATATTTTTCCATAGGAGAAAATTACCTCTATCTAGCTTGATTGAGGTCATTTGGTTCTAATATTCACCAAGGCAGGTGTACCAACAGGTTGGGTTCCACAACGGACTTGATAGGTCGCGTTTTTCTCTAGAGTAGCTGCCTTTTGAGACCCAAATTTGTTGTCGCTGGTCGTGGAAGGTGGTGGTGTTTTTGAAGGACTATTGGAAGGAATAGAGGAAAAGGCATCCACCATGGTAAAGCTCTTATACTAGATTAAGTTTTGTGAGAATAATCCTTAGATTTCTTATTCAGCTTGAGAAAACCAATCACCTTTAAATAGGTGGAAAACAAAGAAAGAGAAATGTTTTTACAAATACCTACCGAGAGATTTAGGGAAGAGAAAACAAGATTACAACCATGCCTCGTAAATGCTAGAACAGAAAAGCAAGAAAGCTAAAATAGTAAGCCACAATAGTAGGTACAAAGGACTATCAACAGTCAACTCATAACAATCATTCTCAGCTTTCATCCAAGACCCAAATTGTTTTGTGGTGTCTGTAGTCGATCCTTCCATCAAACAACCCCCGTCCGTGTGCCCAATTTTATCACATATATAGCATAACTCAAGAAGTTGCTTGTATTTTACTTCAATCCACTATCGAACTCCCTACTCACCCTTGATCAAAAGACCCCAACATAGAGGTTCTGCTAGATTCATGTTTATTCGAACAAGCATATACCTTCCCCAACTATCTGCTTTCATATTTTTTTCCTATAGAGATAACAATACCAACCCGACCTCCTAAAGCTTTGGCAACTTTTTCATTTCGTTGCCCTAAAGGACGTTTGGAGTTGGATCCAAAATTTTCCATATTCAAACTTCATATTTTCTGGCAAATCATAAACCTATAAAATGAATATTTTATTAAAAGCAATATTCTACAAGCAATATTCTAAAATGATCCTAAAGCAATATTCTCTTACCATATTATAAAATGATTTTAATAATTGAATAGTTTATTTTACCTATAATCAGAAAATTGTCAAATTTGGACCCCTTTCCATTTGTTTCTGTAAAAAAAAATCCTTTTTGAAAAAGTTGTAATTTTGGACACCTAGGTGATGAAAGTGATGTAAGCAACAATGTGTAATTCCCTTTTTACCCTTATTCTATTAGATATACATTTTACACAATATTTTTAAAACAACTCTTACCTACCTCATTAAATTAAACGTACCACAATTAATTATAACCATCAAACCATTAATTATCACAATTAAACAATAAAAACTCCTCCATTCTCACACATTTTATTTTCTCCACCATTCTCTCAATTTTTCCTTCTCCTAAACAACATCTTGGTATACATTGGCCCACAACAGCAAACTACACCACTTTGAACAAGGTATGCATATTGAATTATTATTATGTGTAATGCATTTACTATTTAGTTTCCGAAAATGGAGAAAAATGCCAAAAAAACGGATGATCTCAGTCCATGCTCATGATTTCCCAGCCGAACTTAATTCCCTATTAGGATGGAACCGAGCCTGGATCGAGATCATTCATTTTGGCATTTTTCTCCATTTTCATTTCCTTTCATGTCTTAATTGCTTATGTGGGTAATATTTGGTTATTTTGCTCCCAGAAAATGCCTTGTGTGTGGGTTTGTTTTGGTGGGGTATGGAAAAAGAGTATAAGGAGTATGATGGTGGAGAGGTGAAAGGGTTTGATGTAGACCTGTCAATTACATATGAGGAGTTGTTAGGTTAGGTATATGAAATAAGCAGTTCAAATCCGAATGAGTTCAATCTTGTAATAAGATGTCTACTTCAATTGAGGGCAAAAATGCCTGCATTTGTTATTAGGAATGATGTCAACCTCAAAAGTTTTTCGACGTGGGAAAAAGTCTCGTTGTTATCCCTTTACATATCCACCAACCCAAAGTTTTCAAGTGACCACGTCTTTCGTCCGTACCCCATTCCATATACAGTACCAAATACTCCATATATGGGAGCAAAATTTTCCTTATGCTCCATACCCATATGCATCCACACCCTTCTCATTTAGGCAAGAAATTCCATCCACATCCACACCATTCCCTTATAATGTAGGTCAAGACATTCCATCTACATCCACACCCTTCCCATATAATGTGGCTTAAGACATTCCATCAACATCCACACCTTTTCCATGTAACAAGTGTGAAGAAAAAGTTCCTTCAACTTCTATATCTCACCCATATATTCCCTCGACATCCTCATACATGCATAGTTTGCCATTTACTCCATTGTTTGAGAATATTGTGTCGTATAACTTGGGGGATGATGTTACTCAACATGACTATTGGCAGAACTTGTGGGACTATATTTGGCGGATCACGACGATTGGCAAGATTGAGGAGATTACAGTAGGACAGATGATGAGCCAGAGCTGGAGGAAGCAGGAGATGATGACTTAAAGTGGATAGAAGATGATGAGATTGATACATATCATCACAGAGTAGTCAGAGGTGAGGAAAATATATATGAGGATGATAGAATTGTGTCTGAAAATGTATAGAACAACGAGGTTCATGTTCAACCAATGAATGCAACACCAAACCCTTCTGTGTCAGGTCATATAGGTGAGTATTCTTCTGCTAAAGACGTAGAAGTTCGAGAGTTATTCTTACCAAAAAAAAACTTGGCATGAGGTTATTTATTCTTGCAATGAGGCAGAACTTTGAGTTTAGGGTTAAAAAGTCCAACAAGAATCTCTACAAGTTTAGGTGTATTGTTGAGGAATATGAAAGGAGACTTCGGGCCATTAAGTTGAAGGAATGTGATATATTTAAGATCTCGAAGTATTCTAACGTCCATACGTGCAGGCATCAGATGATGACCCATCACCACAAATAGGCCAGTTTGAAAAGATTGGTCATACTTACAGATCGAAGGACATTGTAAATGATGTTCGACAAGAATTTAATGTCGATATAGGGTACGACAAGCATGGCATGCAAAAAAACAAGCATTAGTTCTTGTCTGGGGGTCCCCAGAAGAATCGTATAGATTATTGCCAAGATTTGGGGAAACATTGAAAATTGAAAATCCGGGGTTGACATTTGACCTTGAGCTTGACGATGGTAGGTATTTTAGGCATGTCTTTATGGCATTAGGTGGTTCAATAAGAGGTTTATAGAGATCCATACATCCGATACTAATAATTGATGGAACACACTTGAGGGAAAAGTTCAATGGAAAACTAATACTTGCTACTGGTGTTGGCAGCAACAACCAGATATACCTGATTCGTTTTGCGATTGCAGATGGGTAAACAAACAGTTCTTGATTGTATTTTTATAAGAAAAATGCAACGTGCAATCAGAGAAGTTCATGATTTGGTCATTGTGTCCGATAAACAGGCAAGCATTTGTAAGGCGATAGGAACTATGTTTCCTGAAGCATTCCATGTTGTATGTATGCACCATCTTTGTGATAATCTCTATGTGAAGTTCAAGACCGATAAATATGGTCCCATGTCCATCCTCACATCGAATGCATTTTGCAAATCACAGTTCAATAGTTACTGGAAAAATTCCCTGCAGTTGTAAGAAAGTACCGACAAGATTTGGTATTGAGTGGTGGGTTTGAGCCTTCAAATGTGGACGAAGGTATAATCAAATGACCACGAACCTTGTAGAATGCACGAACGTAATATTCAAAGATTCACGGGAGCTCAAAATCACAACTTTCCTAAACCATATTAGAGGGTATCTTCAAGGAAAGTACTACAAACGTCGGACTAAGCATTCCAAGCATCAAGAAATGATATCGAAATATGGAGATACCATTATATCACAAGAAGCAGAAAATGCGAGGAGACATGTAGTCAACCTGGTTGACCAGTATGAATTCGATGTCCAAGATGTACATTTGGGGGGTCGAGTGAACCTTACTACAAAGACTTGTACTTTTCGTGAATTCGACTATTATAAAACTCCATGTTCGCATGCTATCGTTGTCTGTCTATATCGTAATATAGACCCTCTTACCCTTTGCCCATCTGCTGATCGGTGTTCACGCAAGCGCACGCGATCAAAGTAATATAAAATGGTATCTGAGTACCAAGTATCGAATCCCACAGGGAACGGAGTAACAAAGATTTTGTTTTGCAAAAGTGTAAGGCAAATTGCAAGTTTGAAAAGAAAAAATACAAAAATCAAGTTGTTGGTGGAAAATCGAAATTGCTAATTCAATTGCTAATCCAGAATGGCAATGTTGGAAATAACAGAAATTGCTACTCCAATTGCTAATCCAGAATGACAATGTTGGAAATAACAGAAATTGCTACTCCAATTGCTAATCCAGAATGGCAATGTGCGAAAAGACTAAAATTGCAGAATTAAATTGCTAATCTAAATTGGCAATATAAAATGGCAATTTGAATGAACTTAAGAATGAAATGATAGAGGATGGGGCTCAAGAATGTCATTGCCCTAAGTCGTAATTGCAAACCAAAATTGCAATTCCAACCTACTCCACACTCAATTGTAAACCAAAATTGCATCTCCTATTACCTCAAAATTGGGTTTTTTAGGAGGCTAAGTGGGGGCTCTATATGTCTATAGTCCCTCCATCTTAGATAATTTTTTGGCTCACAACTTTATGGGTCTTGGAGTCCTTAATCCCTATGTCTAGGGTAAGGAATGACTTATGTCTAAGCTCTTTTACTCCATTACTTGTGTGAAATCTGCTTGTCACTAACCCTGTCGATATTAGATCTAAGCTTGAGTTGAAACCCTAGTGTCACACCCCTTCCCAGCTTACTTGCCTACCCTAGGAAGAGATGTAAAGACATAGACAATCAACCCTTTTTTACTAGCTCTCTCTGACCATCCCAACATATATCTGAAAATGAAGGTAACACAACACGTTTGAACAAGTAAGTTTGGAACGCTCAAATACACATATGAGCAAGACCCATTAACTTTTAGTACTATGTTCTTTAACAAGTCATAACATTTTATAGTTATTACAACCCCGCTAAAATGCTTTTACTACAAACTATATACATAAGAAAGTGTATATACAAGGAGCTAAAACGGCGTGGTGGCAAACAGGTCTTGTCAAGGCTAAGCACCGGGAACTCGTCTGCTACCTGGGAAGAGAAAACATAATAAAAACGTGAGCTGGGAAGCCCAGTGAGTGTCTATCTTAAAAACATTATAAGCTCAAAGATGAAACATAATGATGGACAAGCTACAAGTTAGAGATAACTTATCACTTATTTGTAAACATAATCAAACCATGCTACCCATTTACAGATTTAAGTCACCACATTATGTATAGCATAGAAACTCATAATGTAGTATCATACTGAAGAATAGACATTTCAAAAGCGTAGAAGCTCATAACAATAAAACTCATATCATGATACCACTTTCGAACCTTAGCTGTGGTAGAGTCATCTCTATACCAACAACGTTCATACCTCTCTCATGTGCACGTGGAATTCCATTGACACACTGGTCTTCCCTAATACCTTCTCTATGTCCTTCAGTATTGGGTTAGACCAGTTACTACCCGAATACCTTCTCTTTGTCCTTCAGTATCGGGAAATCATAATTCCTCCCTCCCAAGTACCTTCTCAATGTCCTTCAGTACTGGGGGTTAACAACATACCGGGGCATACTTTGATTACCTTGGAAATCATGTTTTGATAACACAAACAACAAATTCTCAACATTTGCACTTTTCCTTTCTAAACATGTTTCCAAGTGGATTTACACAAAGCATTTTCTAAAGGAAGTCATACTTCCATAATTTAGTTTCCATGTTTGAATGTATAGTTACAAACTAATTCAAATCATGCTTAAGTTTCATCAATGACATTCTATTAAAAGCTCCATGAAAAGTATACAAAAGTAAGTCAAGCATGTTTCAATGATCAACATTTATGCTTTTGAAGCAAAACAAAGGTCAAGCATAGTTTTAAAATAGATTCACTCACAATCACCAAAAGGGTTCCAAGGATTATAAGCTATTCCTATCTCCGTTTGCCCTGAAAAAAGAAATTAATAACATTAATTCCTTTCCTTATACACCTTAAAAACATATCTAATTCAGTCCCATAACTCAATTCATAATACCCATATGCACTTGGGTGTAAGGTATAAAGAAATGGAAGCACATCTCCTTCAATCTCTTGCTAACAGTTTTTTTTTTCTTGCACCTAAAATTTCAGGTTCAACTTTCAGCTTGGGTTCCTCAAAATTTAGCAAAACAACCACCTAATATTTTTTGATAAACCTCAAGTAAAACATCTTAGCTTACTTACCTCAAAGTTTCAGCTTCTAAGTCCTCCTCAAGAGCTCAACAGAAACGGATTTCTTCACACTGTTCTGCTACCCGAGAATTATCTACCCTAAAATTCCAGGTTCAACTTTCAGCTTGGGTTCCTCAAAATTTAGCAAAACAACCACCTAATATTTTTTGATAAACCTCAAGTACAACATCTTAGCTTACTTACCTCAAAGTTTCAGCTTCTAATTCCTCCTCAAGAGCTCAAAAGAAACTGATTTCTTCACACTGTTCTGCTACCCGAGAACTGTGAACACCTCTCGGTTTTCTGCTATTTTCTCCTCCTTCCTCTTCCTATTTTCAATTTATGAGAGTTTGACTCAAAAATCATCGAATTTGGTGCAGTAAATTAAGAGATATGGCTGTTTGAAGTTGATCCTCTTCCAGAAGCTTCGAGCTGGACAGCACCCACTTGTCAAAGATAAATTCGTGGCTCCACAAATTTTTGCCACCTCCTACTTCCTTATTTACATCTTAATCCCCCTTTTTTTAAAAAAAAAAAACAAAACAAAGACAATATATTCACCTATCACATTTAGTCAACTTTACTTAAGTTTGTGAGAAATAAGAACTTTCATTCAATACATAATGCACCTAAAATTTACCCAACTTGTTAATGACCTTAACTTACTTCAATTCAACTCTTAATATGCTTATTCAATGGCTTACCTATCTCCTTATGAAGCTCTATACACATTATAGTTCACAATCCAAAAGATTCCCAAATCTCATCACGACATCTTTTAGTGCAACCTATATCAATTTGCATATGTCAAAACTTCAAATATGAGCACAATATGATCAAAAGAGAGTTTAGGGCTTACACCTAGTTGATCAATCTAGGATCTCAACGGAAATTAAATCAACACAAGCAAACAATTGAGATGTAGGCTTGGTTTTTCTTGAATTTTGGCTACATTTACTTCTTAGGGAATTCACATCCTTGAACCCCCTAAGAAGTTTTAGCTCATATTTTTAATGAAAAACATAAAACTAATTTTAAAGAAATATTTCATAATGAAATTGAATAAAGCAATAACTTATGAATTGCAAATTGGTTTTTCCTAAAAATGCAAGCAAAAGTAAATAAGGGTAATAAAGTTAAAATAACAAGGTCAATTTGGTAATTCCTTTATCTTCTACCTTCTTCCATGAACATAAATTGGAAAATTCCTCTTTTTGTTCTTCACAGAAGCTAATTAGACAAGGAATGAAAAAAAACAGAGCAAATAAACAAGAACTCAACTTGATTCCTATCCGCTCCTTCCTCCCCAATCGATTCAATCTCTTCCACTTTTAGAGAGAAATTGATCTTAACGATTCAAGAATCTCTTGAATCGGATTGGAATTCCAAGAAAGCTTCGGAAATTGCTTAAACAACCTGAATTGAAGAAAAACTCTAAAAGAAGAACTTTGACTGGATTGGAAATTCCTACGAATTTATGCTTGCTTGCATCCAATAGAGAACAAGAGGTTAATCCCCATGACCATTCATCATATAATAAAAGAAGGTTGAAGCACTGTAATTGAAATTTTGGTGAAAATAAATAACTAAAACTGAAGAGAAAAAAAAAAAAAAACAGAGGAATTATTGCGAGCAAAATTACCCTCAAATGAACTTGAAACCAACTTAAGCTTGAATGAAAATACAACAAATCGAAAAACAAAGTATCTAGGCAATGTTCTGTAATACAAACTGAAAGGAAGTTGCGATGGAATCGAGCAAATTGATAAAAAACAATAGCAGAAAGCAAAAACAAGGGCTGTCAAAAACAGAAAAACCCAGAAAATAATCCTTCGTAATGAGCCCTAAAATTCTCTCGAAATTCCTCCCCTTTTGTTGGGCGTTCTTCAATCTCCTCTTGCAGACCGATTTAGGGTTCCAATTTGCCAAGAATAACGCTCTAAATCCCTTGATTTGTGCGAGAATTTCTCTGCCATTTATGGGTTCATCAATCGCGGATTTCCAGAGATTTCCATATCTGCAGCTGCTGAGGATTGCCAATTCGCCGGTTTGGCAATGGTCTGGCAATTGGTTTGGCAATTCCTGCAAAAGAATCACAATACTTAGAAATCTTTTCCGATTGCTACCATATTTCATTATTTTCTTCATTCAACAATTTTTCACCATTTTCAATTAATATTAGGACAAACAAGAGTTTTTTTTTTAGCACTTTAGGATTTAAATAAGCCTTAATTTCACAGCTTATCATCTGCCTACCACACTGCAATGGTGATAGACTCCTATGCAGACCCAATACATCCTCTTGGGCACCTGTTAGAATGGAAAAGCTCCCCAGGATTTGTTGACATTGAAGTCTTGCCCCTCAAAAGGGCCTCCAAAGTAGGTCATCAATAGACGTCGAGAATACCATCAGCATGAGAAGTTCGCCAAGAAGTTCACCAAGTCCATAAATGTAGTTATTGTGGTAATATGGGACACAATAGAAAAACTTGTCGGCAACCGCTCAACACTGCCTTATAATGCTCTTTACTAAATATTTTGTAATTACTTCATTATTTTCAAAGGAATTCACTGAGTTGTTTCGTGTTTGTTTAAAGTTTTTTGTCCGTCTGTGTGATTGTTTCATGTACTCCACTATTTGTGAACAAAACAAGGTTGTTCAGGTGGATATTGTTGAATGCTGTGGCTCTTGTTGGGCTGAGTGGGGAAAAGAAACTTATCCCACTCATTGAGATCTCTTTAGGATCGGAGTCGAAATTTGACTATTTTTTTAACCCCGACTATGTATGACCTCCCCCCCCCCCCCCCCTAAAGTATGTATGCATCCCCACCCCCTACTATGTAATATTCTAAAAAATATATTTATCTTTAATGAAATATATACTTTCTTCGTACAAACTCATTCATTCATGCATACAACAATGCAAATCCTGAATCTAAATAAAAGGGAAAATGTAAAAAACAACATGCAAACCTTTTCAAGTTGAACATATACTAATTAGCTCAAACTCCAAACACTATTTGTACGATCACGAGGTAATAGCAAATTGCGATCGGTTTATCATAAAGGTAGTCATCTTTATCTGATCTACAGCCTCGCATTCGCGTTTAGGTTGTATGGTCACAAGTCATCCCAAGCATAGATTACAAACAACATACTATCATGTAATAACAACAACCACCAACATTTTTCCAAAACAAATATAAAACAATATTTTTACATCATGCAGAGTTACTTGTACATCACGAGATGGTGGGCACAACCGTGAAAAATAATAATGGTGAACGACAAAATCGATGCAACGACGACAGTGTTTGGTATGCATGGTCGCAATTGCGATTATGCTGCATTATCGTGATTCAAGTCGAGCGCGAATCGCGAATCGCTTTATGACATGTTATAGTAGTTAGTGCGAGTAATTACGAACGATTAACAATGACATGCCATAGTAATTAGCGTGAGTTCCCACATATTTACAAGATCACAAGGAGTTATGACATCCATTAGCGCGAGTTACCAAAGATTTGCACGATCACGAGTGGGTGATCGAGAAACGCGAAGCCTTAATGTATACGACTATTGGGTGTTCAACTACCTAGACATTGTAATCTTCTAAATCTGACGATTCCTTTAACGTTACCCAATCAAACAAATTGAGTGTTCAACTACCTTTTAAAAAACAGACTACATGATATTCCTCCTCTAGTGTAGTGTACAAGTTTTAGAAAACTCTATGTATCATTTGAATTGATGACTGATATGGGGAAGAAGTGAGCCAGAGCATTTGAATTGCTGTTTTGTGTTTCTTTGTGCTCTAATTGCTTGTGAATAACTTTCTCTTCATTAAATGTTTTAGGTTTGATCATAATTGGAAGAAGATTGAGGCTTTTGTTGAATTGAAAACTATCATTCAGGTAATTTTTGGAAATTTGAACTTTATTACATGATTTAGAGTACAAAGTCTAATGCTAAATATGTGAACTTTTTCTATCTTTTCAACGTTAGAACAACTCCTTTTCAACAAAGTTTGTTCATAGAAATGAAAAAAAAATGATACCAAAAAACCTTAAACCCTAAAGCAGTATCTTCTATTTTGTAAAAAAAAAAAAACAACAACAACAACAAGCTTCTTTATTGGATCTTTTGCGATCTATAATAAAATATTCGTGCTCCCGCTACTGCTTATACTATTTTTCGTCCTATGCTATCGAGCGTTATCTCGAGAATTGTGTTTTCACTTGACCAATTGTGCTATCGTATCATGCCTAATACATTGTTATTGCAAGAAAGCCGTAGTATGCGTTTTGTCTTTTTTCTCGATTCCGATCTAGTCAGGATTGAACTGAGAAAAAGGATAAAAAGTTGTAGTATGAAGTCTGTCTTTTTTCCCGGTTCAGGTCTGGTTAGGATTGAACCAAAAAACCTATTTTGTCCCGCAATCATTTTGTCCCAAGATTGGAAGCTAATTCACCCTTCTCGATTCGATCTTGGATGGGATTTGACCAGGAGAAATTATAGAAAGTGTGAAGTAATGCGAGTCAATGACACAAGACCACATAAATTTGAACACAATGATACAATGTTTACTCATATTCAAATGGTTTCTTCGTAAATTGGGGCTCGAATATTTGTATTAACTACTAAACTAGCACATATCCATTAAATCCAAAAGTGATTTACATTTAGATTAATATAACAATAAACACTAAAAAAGTGGCCGGTTAGCCCACATTTGAATCGCATATTGGCAGCAAAAGTAATACATCCTATCTTGAAACAATGTGTCCATAGCAGTTACCGTCACATCATATTCAAAAAATTTACACGCAAACACACCACAATCGCCACTGTCTTGTTAATGCGGCACTGATGTAACTGAATGTAACCCCCATTTGGAGACGGGCAGATTCTTCCAAACTTTCATGACACCGTCGATGTATAGTAGGGCAGGTAGATTGTGGCAAACTGCATCCAACTCTTGGCACAACATGTTGTCAGTATTCAATGCTTTCAGTTAATCTGAGACCACCAACTCGCCATGCTCCAGGTCAACGCACACCATGATCCAATGGTTTCTTCCTAGGTTGTACGGCATGTAGATTGCATCAACCTCCTTCCAATGTATGTCATGGTTTGAGTGCTGGCCCATAACATACTTCATCACGTTTGGCACCTTGCCCCAGTCATACTTGATGGCATATGCAGTGATGTGAACCATCTCCTCTAAACTCGGGTGGTCATCACTCTCAAGCCATGTCGTGAATTCTCTGTCCATGTCGTCAGGAATGTCTTGGGTTGGGTTGTACACGTGCAACTTCGTCTTCTTACCATCATCTCGAGTGTCTTTCCACGAGGTCCTCAACTTCCATCCAAGCTTCCTCTTACGTGTAGGTCACTTTTCCACATTTTCTTTGGGCAATATGGGGATTTCTTGCAACATGATTTCAATGCTCTACATGTTAAGAGAATAATGTGAGTCATCTTGCTATGTAATTTAAACTAAGAACAAGAACTCGCGCTTATCGAATCGTCTTGTAAAGCACTTGCATTCTTCTTAGTCAGATTTGCTAGAGCACATGATTGTTCTTCATCTTATGAACATAATCAAGTATTTGTCGTTGTTTATAACCCTTATCATTATCTTAAATACTAATCAATATAAACTTACCACTTGTTGGGCTATATCTACATCATCCATCTTCTCAACATTCTCTTCGACCGTATCGCTGAGGATGACTCGGTGTTTTCTTTGTTAGTTTTTCTGTTGCCTTCTCGGTGGATCCGGCCTCATCATCCTCATGTTGTCCATCCTTTGAACCATCACCATCAGTCAGACCATTATCTGGACCGAATACTTGGTTGAATCTGTTAGGGACAACAACCCTTGATATATCTCCACATTAGTATGATATTGTCCACTTTGAGCATAAGCCCTCATGACTTTGTTTTTGGTTTCACCCAAAAGGCCTCGTACTAATGGAGATAGTGTCCCTCACTTATATACCCATGATCTTCCCCTTGTCTAACCAATGTGGGACTTTGGTCGGACTCCCAACAATCCTCCTCTCGAACAAAGTACCAACCAAGCCTCCTCACAAATAGTCATCTATCTGTCTAGCTCTTATCCTAGCCAATTCCTTTTTTGGAGCAAGCCACCAATCCAATAGAACTCAACCAACGAACCTCCACCATGACTATGCCTTCAAGGCTCGCCTCCTCTATTCAACACTTGAGGATTCTACCACATTGCTAAGTTAGGGGCATGCCTCTGATACCACTTGTTAGAGACAACGAACCTCGACATATCTTCACATTGGTATGATATTGTTCACTTTGGGCATAAGCCCTCATGGCTTTGTTTTTTGTTTCACCCAAAAGGCCTCGTACCAATGGAGATAGTGTCCCTCACTTATATACCCATGATCTTCCCCTTGTCTAACCAATGTGGGACTTTGGTCACATTCCCAATAGAATCAATGTTTGTTCCCTAGGCATAAATACATATTAGAAATGTGACTCTAAAAAACATTAAGTGAAATAAACAAGTTTCAAACAAACCTTAGCCAACTGACGTAGGAACCTCTTAATCGCCTTTAAGTCTCCCTCGATCAATACCATTTTGAAGTCGTTTGATGGACTTGGTACATTTGCATTTGCATTTCTTACGTAGTTTCTTCCTCTTATGCGTAGTCTCTTCAGATGTCCACCACATCATCCCGTCAGTCTACCTCAACATCGTCATGCGTAGCATCATCAAGCCCCATATCGACATGGGGTGGTGGAGGTTCAAGGGGTGCAAGTGGTTCAAGGGGCGCAAGATGTGCACGGGGTGGCTCCATCACACACTGCTTAAATTGATCTCGGCACTGGTTCCAATTCCAATTTCACTCTAGCCTCTAATTCCACCTGGCTTGTATGAAACCATTCTAAATGCAAAAATATAGGAATACTGCTAAAAACCCTAGATGTAATACTTAAGAATAACACATACCGCTCCCAACACAAAGACCTCATGCTCTAGCACCACATACGTAAGTGAGTGGCCGCACGACCATCTAAGAAACGCGGGATGGTACCATCGCTCAATCGATGTGCAATGTGTTTTGTCAGTGTAGAAACAATCTCATATGCCCATATCTGTACTCACAAAAAATAATTAATTGTTAGGTATGAGTAGCATTGTAAATTTCAGACATTGACAAAGTATATGCTCTAATTTGGAGGGCAAATGGAAAGCCGTATAGACTGTATGTCTTCCCCTTACCATCCGTCCTTTCTTTGTACGATTGCGCCTTACCAACCAAAGCTTTCTTCAGTGACTTTATTGTCTTCTCAAAGACTGTCTTGCTCCAATTCTCATTGCAAAATCTATCCCAATCATCTATGATATTCAGAAGGCTCGTATCCATTTGTTGTTTTCTCTCCATCCCCATCATCGCTAGCTCGATGAAACAGAATATAGCCATCTTCACGGCATCATCGTTGTTCTCAAACTCAAGAGAGGGAAACAACTTATCTAATGTCGACCCCTTCATGGTTGTACTATCGTTTAAATATCGCCTTCTAAGCCTAACAGTACCACATATATCGCTCCTCACGTGACGTGTACTATGCCTAATCCCTGTAATGAGCTCAAATTCCTCCTGGCCAAATGACACTTTATTTCCTAGAATGTGAAAGCTAATGGTTTTAGGTCTATCAAAAAGGAGTAGTGGATCAACAACCCATTGAATATGAGTGAGGTATCTAGGAAATAGCTGAAGCAGGTTTTCCTAGACATCGTTAACTGCATAGGGGTCAACTTTTCCTTAATACTATTCACAGTTTTACCTAAATGAGAACAGCATGTGAAGACAGTTGGAAAGTAGTCGACGAGAAGAATTTTGGGAACCAACATGATCTACCTATATTATGAAAGACTCAAGGTCAACACTAATGTATAAAGGAAAAAATAAATGTAAGGAAAGAAAAAACAAAACTGTAAGATTTTCCAGTGCATCCTGATTTCCATCTCGGGCCGGGAATGGTTTACTTCAATCCCAGGAGTCAGTCCCAAGATGGAAATTTAGGGCTGGGAAAACTCTAAGTTTGGTATACGGACTCGAGACCTAAACTCTTCTCGGTTCGTCCAGGCCGGAATAGGGTCCCGAGAAAGGTGTATCTGAACCATCTCAATTCCTTTCCCGGTACCATTCTGATGTCTCCGTATGAATCCCAGTTGGGATTTTTCGTTTCCAGACCCAATACCCACAATGGTTTGATAGATTTCGACCCATTTTTTACTGTTTTTTTCACCCCAAACAACATAGAATTCGCCGAAAACATAATGTATGAAGTAAAAATAAGTTTAAATCCAAGAAATTCATTTAAATCATCAACATCCTAAAAACCATCTCAAAACCCTAAAAAAGTTTTTAAAAAAAAATCGAAAACACACCTCCTTCGTAATTTGTATTGATTAAGTGCCTCATCGTGCAACCAACACCTCTATGATCATATTTCGAGTGAGAGGGAAAGTGAGAGGGAAGAGAGGAGGATGAAAATCGTTTCAAAAAATGGGTCCCTTCCTATTTTAAATAACAAGGACATTTTCGTAATTTTACTTGCCTGGTCAAAGTTAAAAGGTCCAAAAACTAAGTTTTTTGAGGAGGGGTATAATTTTACAAAGAGAAACTTCAAGGAGTCCAAATTTCACAATTTTTTCCTATAATTCTTACCGATAACATTTATTAATTATTTTATTAAAAGCGTCTTGCTTCCCTCAGGCAAGGCATTTGTCGTCTTATTGTGCGCTTTGCACTTTGAAAACACTAAAGAGCCTAAGTCATTAATATTATACGAACTTAATTTTTAGTATGCTTTCATGTCTCCATAAAAATCTACATTCACTAATCAAATGTCACAACCCAACATCAATTGTTAGGATCCACGACACACCACACTTAAGTTATCCTCACTTTGCACCCTAAATAATAATAAGGACCAAAATGATTATATTTTAAAAGTTTAATGACTACCGTAAAAGTTTTAAAAAGTTGAAAGATAAAATTAGTTGTTTTTTTAAAAGCCTAAGGACTAAAGAAGTATTTTAAAGTCTAAAGATTAAAATAAGATAAGTTTAAAACCTTAGGACACATTTCTCAGATCTACACGTCATGTATAAAAAAAAGTATATACTTAACCTGCATTCTTCTTAATGAAGTAACATGCTTGTTATCTCGAACTCAAAGAAAAAATGTTATCTTTTGTTTCATAGATTAGGAAAAAATCAAATTTGACCCTAAACTTGTGAGGTTGTATCAATTTTGATACTAAATTTCAAATTCAAATAAGTGTCACAATTTTTACCTTTGGTTCAAATTTCACTAATTCGCCCACTAATTTTAACAAAAAACATTGTAAAATCTTCATAAACTCATTAATTTCAATAAAATAAAGTTTACACAAAAATAAGTTTGCAATGCACAAATTAACCATTAAATAACTTTACCAAAATTCATAAATGTCAACAAAAATATTTAGCTCTAATGTTGTTTTTCTCTAAAATTTTATCAATCTCATGTCATACATATATTTTATAATTCATTGAACGCATAAGAAAATTTCATTTAGTGAAATTTGGAGTGAAAACTTATTAGAGAGTTAAAATTGCAACGCTTTTTAAAATTTGGGGTTAAAATTACAATACTTATCTAAGTTTGAGATGCAATTTAATAACATTGAAAGTTTAGGGTTAAAATTGATACAACTTGATAAGTTTAGGAGTCAAAATTGAATTTTTTTTCCCTATAGATTTACTATACAATATATTTTTCAACAATCCAATAATACGAAAATAGCTACTATTTATAAAATTGCCACATTAAGTATTCTATTATTTGTTATAATTTCTAGAAATATCATTGAGATATTGATATAGACAGAAATGAAACAAATTGTTCCTTAAAAGAAAAAATAATAATAATAAAAGAGAGAGAAATAAATTGCTAGCTCGATTATTTTTGTGATGCTGTTGTGTTATTTGAATGGTAAATCTAAATAAGAACCAAAGGCTGTGCTAATATTCGCCACGTGTCCACTGCTGATTCGTTTACCTGTGTGCAACTGCAGCCGGTGACCGCGTGAAGGCTCCCACCATATCTAACGCTACGCACGGCTGGTCTACCGGCACCTGTCAGTTGTCATAAAGTCTCAATAAAACGCAGTTTCTTGTAAAGGCAAACAAGATCACTCGATGGAAGAAGAACACAAATAAGAAGATGATGATAAAGATAATGAAGAGAAAAATTAAGGTTTTTGTTATATATATATATATACATTACAAATGTGTGTCAAGATATCAATTTTTGGCTGATCATGTAATATTACTAAAGTCTTAGCTAGATGAACTATATTTAAGTTGGTAAAGATTAAATTAAATTGTGCTTAATCTCTGACTTGGAGATGGAGATGTTTTAAAATTATTTTATATTTTTTTAAAAAGAATTGTTCTTAAAAGTTATGATAAGATGATTTGTAAGAATGTAATATCTCAATTTTTTAAATTAATTCTTTTAGTTCAAAAATGTCACAATTAACTAAACCATATTCATTGATGTGGGCTCAGAGTTGTTATCCATAAATTTATGATTTTGAAAGCTACATATGTTTTTGTTGAACTTTCATTTTAAAAAATGAAACATTGTTTTGAGTAATAATTAGCATGTAAAGAAACTAGGAGTAAAGTATTTAATTTTCTGTTTGTTCTCACAAAAATATTTTAAAAACTTTTTTTTTTCTGTTGTAATCTACTTATTTTAAATTTTCTAACCAGATTTTAAAAATTAAACTAAAAAATAGTTTTCAAAAACATTTTTAAAAATTTTTGAAATCATATTTTAAGAAATATACAAAAACAAAATAACAAAAATATTGGTTATAAAATATTTCAATTAAAAGAAAACAGAGTTTAAAATGAAAAAAAGAGTAAAAATAGGAAGGTTGGTTTAAATTTTATTTTGATTCCTACACTTTTAAAAAGTCCACTTTGTTCATGTAATTTTAAAAAGTGATAGTTTTGATCCTTTGATTTCTTTTTTATCTCATTTTTCTAAATTACAATTTGAGCACAATATTACACAATAAATTTCTTAAAAATTGTCACTACTTCGAGTTAAAGAGTTTTCATTGTGTTAGAATTTTGCAAATAATGATTAAAAAACAAAAACAAAAAGATCACTTTCTAAAAGTATGAGGACCAAAACTAGCATTTTGAAAATACAAGAACTAAAATAGACAAAAACTGAAACTACAAACTCTAAAATTGATGTTTTAAAAGTACAAACTAAAATGAACAAAGCAAAGATTAAAATAGAATTTAAATTCCATAAAAAAAACAGTGGTGAGACTTGGAAGGGGTTTTTAATCCAAAAGTAGAAAAAAAATGTAATTACAAATTTAGTCGCTAAAATTTAATATTTGTATTTATTTTGTCTAACAGAGACAAACTTCAAAAGGAAATATGTTTTCTGATTAGTCTGACTTTAAGCAACATACAGTACATCAAGTTACTGCATCATACTTTCAACCAAAAAAAAAAAAAAAAAAAAAAAAAAGAAAAAGTTACTGATTATCATCTGCAGTACCTTTTTTACCATTATCTAATGCATGGATGAGACATCTCAATCTGCTACTCCTTCTCTCATGTCCTATTTCTATTTGTCTATTGTGTTATTAAATGCAACTTTTTGACCAGTGTTGTTTTCATTGACAGAAAAATATAATTAAATCCTATTTTTTAATTAAAAATGTAAGATTCAAAAGGATTTTTTTTTTTTAAATTGAGCTTATTGTACTCGTGAAAATTTAATTCGGAAATCAGTTTTAAAAAGATTTTTAATTTTTAAAATACAAACAATTTTTTGAAACGTAGAAAATTTATTTAGCGGGATAGTTTTTTTAGATAGTTAAAAAAATATTTGGTGTATTCATCGTGTTTTTATTAAATTAACTATTTGTGTAGGCTCAATAATTCTTTGATTTAATGTGTTATATTTGGAAATTAATATGGAGAAGAAGTAAATAATAACACAGTTACTATATATATTAAAAAAATTATTAACAACTCTAAAAGTTAATTGTTTTGTTAAATTACAAATTCCGTCCTTGAAGAAAGTTAGAATTTAGTCTCTATAGGTTTAAATGTTAGAATTAGTCTCTATGATTCGATAAAAATCTTCATAATTAGTCTCTATTGTACGGACTAATTATGAGAATTTTATCAAACTATAGAAACTATTTATGAAAGTTTATCAAATCATAAGGATGAAATTCTAACTTTTGAAACCATAGGGACTAAATTCTAACTTTCTCCAAACTATAGGTACCAAATTTGCAATTAATCTTAATTATTTTAAAAATAAATAAATAAAAATAGTCTTTGCTCGTAAATTTAAAATTTCGACCATGATTTAAAAGGGAAAAAGTATTAGCAAGTAAATAAGCATAACTTTTAAAATTTTTTAAAAAAAATACAAAACAATATAAAGTATTATATTGTTTAAGCTTAAAAAAAAAAAATATCTATTAGCTAAGATTTGAAGACTTCGTAAAAATAAGAAGTTTGACTTACAAAGTGGCCAGCTCCAAGAATCCAATAAAAGTGAAGATTTTTGTAAGACTTTGTGAATCCTTTGGTTCTATCTTTATCATTTCCACAGTAAAGATGGGTTCTTCCTGTACTTAGAAAAGCTTGGAGCCCTTCCCACCTATAAAAAAAATTAATGTGTCAATTATACCCCTCTATTCAAGGGCATAATTGTCAATAACAATAATAAGTCATTTTTAGAAAGAGAGAGAAAGAGACTTGAGCTTATGAACCCATGCTTCAGTTCCCTTAGTTGAGCATATAAGGTCCACCTGTAAATAAAAACAAATTCTCTTTTTATATATAATTTTCTAAAAGGTGAGGAAAGAAAAAGGCTAAAAATGAAGCACTTGACAATTTTATCTATTGATGGAATATTGAAGTGGTCCCATATATTTTTTTAGACCTAACCCACTATCTATGGTTGAAGCATATTAAAAAAAGACAAAGTTCAAATGATCATACATCATATATATTGTCTTAGATGGTAGGTTCCAACTCCTTTACTCTTATTTATGGTTTATTAATTTAGAAAATATATATATACTAAAGAAAAAAAAGGCCAGAGAAGTTTTTTTTTTCCTATTTTTTTCCCTTTTACCTCAAAAAAAGATAGCACTAAGGTACTTTTTATCATTGTCTATAATTGAATTTTTTAAATATAATTTTTAAGTACTGAAATAATTTAACCATGTGAACAAAATTGTGTATCAGCATAGTAGTATATGCAATTTACACGAAAAGTTGCATCTACCAAACTTAGTAAAAGTATCTTATTTTTATCATTGTTTTTCAAATGATCTATTTTAGATTTTTTTAAGTAAGCTAAAAATAAAAGAAAAATCCCAAAATTTTTTTTTTAAAAAAAGCCTTACTTGGCCATTGTATATGGTCACCTCCACTCCTTTAGCAAGCAACTCATCAACCTACAAAAAGAAATCTCAAATTATGCAAATTTAGAAAACAAGAGTTTTTATGGAGGCTAAAGTTCAATTTTCAATGTGTTTTTCTTTTTAACCTCATTAATCCTTGGCTTCATGAAGTCTTCTTGAAGACTTTGGAAAACGTATTCTGACTGCCCGCCCCATCTGTAAATATAAAATACGATATTGTAATTCTTTTCTAATTTTTTTACAAAATATTGTATATTATATTTAAGAATAAAAGGAAAAGAAAAATAATACTGACGTCACATTATCTGGGATGATTTTTAATTTCTTCCTTATATCACCATTCATCAAATCGTACAAGTTTATAATATCTCCTCCCACCGTGGGCCTCAATGAACTGAGGTATCTTGAATATCTTCTCAATGAAGCGACGCCGTTTGGTATGTCCATAGCTGTTACGGACGATACTGAATCCGCTGCCGAATCCAATAGGAAATTATAGAAATCCTAAAATATCCAAGGGAAAAATTAAGGAGGAAAAAAAATCAAATTTACCTGTTGTTCAATTAAAGCATGTTTGAGAGTAATTTTAAAACAAAATGGTTAAAATAACTTTTATCATGTTTAGAATTACTTCGAAACATGTTTTTAATCATTCAAAATCAACTTAATGTTTGATTTTATTTCAGAGAGATTTAAATATGATAAAAATAATTTTAACAATTTCAAAGTCCCTCTCAAACATGGAGAACCTTTTTAAAACTAAATTAGAAATTTTCCAACAAAGTTTATACAACACACAAAATTCAACCAAAAAAATGCACAAACCCAACTAGGAAACTACATAAACCTAGTCACATAATCTATTAGGAAAAACATCTAAATAATCTATTAGGAAAAAACATCTAAATTAAGCAAGCCCAAACGTAGCTACATGTTAGTACTCATATATATAGCTACAAACAGGGGTGAGCAAAAGAATTCGAAAAACCGATCCGTCCAATCAAAAATCAACCGAACCGAAGTCGGTCGGACGGTTCATAGGCAATTTCGGTCGGGGATCAGTTTTGTAAATAGAAAAATTGACAAGTCGGTCGGTCAGGGGGCTAAAAAGCCTAGACCCAACCGACCAACCGATTTTAAATAGATAAATAAATAAAAATATATATAATATCTATAAATATAAGTTAAAATAAATACATATATTAAAAATTTTGGTTTTCCACCGAAACCGACCGAATCGAACCAACCGGTCAATTTAACCCTTATGCTAAAAAAAATATTTCCGATCGACTGAAAATCGATATGGTCTATTTGACGTTGGTTTGGGCGGAAAACCGACCCCAACTGACAGATGCTCACTCCTAGCTACAAACATTCCTAAAAAAAATATTAATTTTACAATATATTTGTGGGATAATATTAGAATTTTTAAAAAAAAAATGTTTACTGAACTCAAAAGGGGAGAAAAATACCAAAGAAATTAAAATAAATCTACAACAAATTTATTACCGACCCACGTGGGGGCAACAAATTATACATTACGAGAAGAAAAGTGTAGAGAGAGTGCAATAATACCACACCATTACTGCTGGCACTTATCACATCTTCCAGTTCACTCCACGAGGAGGTAGCATCCACGAATTGACCGTTCTGAATCTGCTGCTGAATTCTCTTGGCAATACTGTAAATAATTTCCCAAATTGGGTTTTTTTTTTTCTCTTTATGTATTATTACATCACTGCTTATCAAAAATTCCATAACTTGTTCTGGAGTAGAAGAAACCCACTGACCTGTTCGATTTCAGCAGCCCATTGTCGTCAAGCCTCGACAAATCTTTCAGAAGAGGTCCCCATGAAAACTGCCAGTATCAAAAAGTTCCCATTTCCAATGAAACTAATATGTGAAAATATTATTCAAATTGTATCTTTATGTTTCTTTCTCTAATTCTTTTTTTTTTTTTTTTAAAAAAATTAACATGGCATGGCATAACTATTATTAATCTAGCTATTTGACATTACATTACAAACATAGAAAAAATCTCCTTCGTTTTTTTTTTTTTTTAAGTACACAACATATAGAAGTGAAAATTTGAACCTAACTTTTTTATTTTA
This sequence comes from Trichosanthes truncata, assembly GCA_033996785.1. NCBI lineage: Eukaryota > Viridiplantae > Streptophyta > Magnoliopsida > Cucurbitales > Cucurbitaceae > Trichosanthes > Trichosanthes truncata. The sequence continues at coordinate 23,673,775 of JAWPNB010000004.1, read as the reverse complement.
TGTTAGAATGAACTACTTAAATTATTTTCAACTTGACTACTTCTGCTTTCTTTCCATTAAAATAAAAGAATATTGAGCAGCCCACATAATACAACAATATACTTAATGAATTTTTTGAAGTGAAGAAGCCTTAGGAGAATAACCTATGGTCACCTACTTTTAAGGCTAAGATATTAAAGATATTGAAATCCTATGAATTTCTTGAAAATCAAATATCTTAAAGACTGAACATTTTGGACAAAAAAGACTGTTTATTAGACATTATATTTAACAAGAAGAACCAAATAACAATATTTAAGAAAAAACTAAGTAAAACTATTTTTTAAAGTTTAGAGGTAACAAATAAGTGAAAGTGGGATTAAATTTGTAATTTACTTCTTTTTAGGAAAAAAAAAAAATAAAAGGAAAAAGGGGCATTTTGCCAAATAATCGTACCGTGTAATCTTCCGGGGACATCCAACTATCGCCCAAAACCACCCCTGCAAATTTAAACTCCTTTTAGTTTAAGTTATACATCGAAGATTAGGATTAAGATTAACCTCACCTACCAATTCCAATTTCTGCGTGAAAGCCAAATCACGTACCTCCAAGTGTAAGCTTCAACCTTCCAGCTTCAATCGCTTTCAAAGCCGACAATCCAAGCGTGACGGCATATTTCCCACCGTAGGATTCGGCGACGATGTAAAGCGGACTCTTCTGAAGCCTTTGATCTCTATTAAAAATGGCCTGTAACAGCGTCGTCAAATCCGTCGCGGCTTCTAAATCCGATTTCACCAGCGAATTCGTATCCTCCACGAAACTATACCCCGTCCCCACCGGATTATCCTAATTCCCCCCAAATAAAACACCAAACAAAATCAAAGACAAAAATAAAATTCGAATGTCAATGCGATTCTAAAAAATTCCATTCAGATTAATTTACCACAAATAAAAGGTCTGCTTTGTGAAGCCAAGTTGAGTTTCTGGGCTTCAGTGCAGCGTCCAGTGGGCCCACTTCCTTAAAATTCCCAATTCCAACTCCTGAAGCTCCCTGTAAAAAGATCAGAATCAGAAAAAGGGAAGAAATTTTTTTTAAAATTGAGTGGTTTATGATAAGGGGATTGGTTTGGTTTTGCTCACGGGGCCACCCTGCAACCAGAGAATGATTGGCCATGGCTTGGAAGTATTTTCAACTCTGTACGGACTTCTATAAAGCCACCAAAACATATGAGCTTCTGCAAAATTAAAAAAAAAAAAAAAGGATTAACAATATTTGGAAAAATTAGAGAAGAAGAGAAGAAAAATGAAAGGATTTGTGGTTACTGGGTCGGACTCGAACGTATCCCCATTCTTCAGATCCATCGTCTGATCGGACGGCTATGGTGGGTCGGGCATGGATCAGAGGAGCAAAGACGAGAACAGAACAGAGAAGAAGGAGAAATAGCTTCTTCATTGTGAGATTTTAGAAGTTGTCGATCGTCTTCAATCAGTGGACTATAAGAATGAGAAGAAGAAATTTGGTGAATCGTGTTGAATCGAGTTGTGTGTTGTTTTTTTGTCTGTGAAATTACAGAGGGAAAAGGGCTAAAATAATGCTGGGGGAAAGAGGAGGGAGATTCTTCTGATATTTATTTTTGGGGTTGGGAAACCTTGCTTGTAACTGGAAGGGGTTTTTTGGAACTGGGGAGAAAATCTTGATTTTATTTCATCATGTAAATCGAAATTGTCTCTTTTTTTTTTTTTTTTGGCTAAAAATCGAAATGGTCTCTTAATAAAGATGCTTCATGTGGCCTGTGGATTACCACATCAGAGAGATTTGAGACAATTTTTTTTTTCTTTTTTTGAGACAATTTCTAAGTTACACTTTCTTAGAGATGAAATAATTTGATCTTAATAATTCATATTTACGTTTATATTATTTAGATACAGATAGATATTTAGGAAAATATAATGAATAATTTTTTTAAATAAAACTTTAACAATATTTTATTCCTGTTTTCAAAAATAAAAAATAAAAAATAATATTTTATTCCAGTTTAATGTATCAATAATTTGAAGTCAAATATGACACCTAAACAAAATTTAACTAATTAGTGCATTTTACCAAAATTAAAAGGTCGGAGTTCAAACTTCCTTCTTCATATGTTGTTGAAAAAAAAAGGCCAAATATTTACCGTAGTATATAAGAATAAATAGTAAAGACTGTTAGTAAATGAATAAAATATTTTGATTTATTTTTAAATAGATATGTAAATACATAATAATGTAGATATATATCGGCAATACATACACTTCCATTGGTGGAGTCTCCAGCACATTCTTACTTTATTAAATTTAATGCTTTGTTTGTTAATTTTCCATCACTCAATTTATCCAAAGAAACAGAAGGAAAAAGCAATGTTAAACGATGGAAAAGAAGAGCTCGATAGGATTCAAATCACCAGAGCTTAAATAACCTTAAAAAGGAAGATAATACAAGGAAAAGGCACGGGCTGGAAATTAGGGAGGATGGTTATGAGAACAAAAAAGTTTGCAAGAGAAATAGCTACTCTGAGTTCAACTGAGGGATATAGGCGGAGGCTGAAATTCAGCACCGTCGGACGTCATGAAAATTCTCTATTGGAAAGTTCAAGGTTTGGAGAACCCTCTGAGCTCTACGACATGAAGTTCATATCACAAAATCCTTTATTGTTTTTTTAGCATAAACTAAAAGTGATGGCAGACTGGAGGACAAGCTGAAGGGAGACCTAAGCTTTGACAATAGCTTCTTGGTTCCTTGTATTGGGATAGGAGGGGGGCTTATGATATTGTGGAAAGATGACATAGATTTGGGCATAAAATCCTATTCAAGAGGTCACATTGATTCGGTGATCAAGTGTAAATTAGGGTGGTGGATATTTACTGGGTTCTACAGGAATCTCGAGACAGAAAAAAGGAATGAATAGTGGAAGCTCTTTGAAAGGTTGAATTTTGGTTATAATCTACCTTGGATTGTGGGAGGAGACTTTAATCAGCTATTGTTTGATCATGAGAAATTGGGGGGAGCTTGCAGAAGTCAGGGCCAGATGGAAAGCTTTTGGAAAATGATTGATGACTGTAACTTAGTTGATATTGGATTTAAGGGAAGCAGGTTCACTTGGACTCGTGGAAAAGGAAATTGAGCCATTCGAGAAAGATTAGACAAATTCCTATTAAACCATGAGATGCTAGTGATGGGAGCCAAGGTTAGTGTTGAACATAGAAGCTATCATAATTCTGATCATATGCCAATTGTAGCCACTATCGCTGAAAAGAAGATAGACAGACAGTGGGGGAGAAATCACGCAAAATTCGAGCAGCATTGGACTCAATTTGAGGATTGTAAAAACATCATCAAAGCTTAGTGAAAATCCCAAGGGGGCAAAAATGCTAGATGCTTCATGAATAATTTGGAAATTTGCTTGGAATGATTGGTGAAATGGAATAAAGAAAGACTAAGAGGGTCTCTGAAAGACTCTATAAAACGCAAAGAGAATGAGGTCCATGCTCTTGAGAGGATTCATGATGGTGTTGATTCGGTTGAGTTGACTAGAGTAGAAAGGGAACTAGAATAGCTTTTGGAAGAGGAAGAAGAACACTAGAGAGCTAAATCCCGTGAGGATTGGCTAAAGTGGGGCGATCGGAACACGAGGTGGTTCCACTTCAGAGCCACCCTGAGAAGGAAGAGGAATAGAATTGTTGGGATCATTGATGAAAGAGGAAGATGGGTGGAGAATGAGGATGAAATCGAGGTAGTGGCCACGAAATTTCTTTAGGAACCTTTTTGTCTCTTCAATGCCGAAGGATGATGCACTGATTAAGATGAGGGACTGTTTCGAGAGAAATGTCACCGATGAACAGAATAGAGAGCTGCAATGCCCTTTTGTCAAGGTCGAAATAGAAAATGTGATAAATGGATGAACCCGACTAAGGCTCCTGGCCCTGATGGGATGCAGGCTCTGTTCTACCAGAAGTATTGGGATGTTGTGGGTGAGGCGACCTCGAAAATATGTTTCAAGATCTCAAATGGAAATGAAGACATCGAGCATTTAAACAAGACATGGATCTCGCTGATACCGAACACCCCTACCCATAAGTCTATAGGGGATTTCAGGCCAATTAGCCTATGTAACGTGGTGTATAAAATTATCGCAAAGACGTTGGCGAATAGGCTTAAGAAGGTCCTTGAGTCCGTTATCTCCCTGAGCTAGGCTGCTTTTGTTCCTAGAAAAAATGTAATGGACAATGTGCTAGTGGGTTTCAATTGCATTCACGCTCTAAATAACAAGAGGAAAGGGAAGATAGGGGACTTAATTCTAAAACTCGATATGAGTAAAGCCTACGATAGAGTGGAATGACACTTCTTGAGATTAGCAATGTCTTTGTTTGGGTTCGACAACCAGTGGATCAACAAAATGATGAGTTGTGTAGAAACAGTCAGGTACTCGATCCTCATTAATGGAGCTCCTCATGATGATTTTAGACCTTCAAGAGAGCTTCGGCAGGGCGACCCTCTTTCCCCCTATCTGTTCCTACTCTACAATGAAGGCCTTTAAGCTCTCTTAAACAGGGAAGTGTCTCTTGGTCATTTATCTGGTTTTCGAATTAATGATTATTGTCCCACTCTAACCCTTCTTTTCTTCGCAGATGACAGCTTGATCCTGATTAAAGTAGATAGGAAAAAGTGTATCTCCTTTAAAGAGACGTTGAAGACTTATGATGAGGTCTCGGGGCAAACGATTAACCTTACAAATCCTCTTTCATGGCGAGCAAGAACGTTAGGACTCCCAAGCTAGAGGAATTCAGTGCTTTCCTGGGAATTACCTATACAGAGTCCCTTGGTCAATACCTTGGAATGCCCTCCCAGGTGGGAAGAAACAAGAACCGAGTTTTCAACAGGATCAAAGAGCGTGTGTGGAAGGTCTTACAAAAATGGAAAGGGAATCTCTTCTCTCAAGGGGGCAAAAAAGTCTTGATAAAGGCTATGGCCCAAGCGATACCTACTTACACCATGAGTTGCTTCAGACTCCCTAACAGAATTAGTGAAGACATTAACAAGACGTGCGCCCAGTTCTGGTGAAGAGCTTCAAAGGAGAAAAGGAAGGCCCATTAGATGAGCTGGAAAAAGCTTTGCAGAAGCAAGGACAATGGGGACATGGATTTCAGAGAACTTAAGGTGTTTAATCAAACTCTACTTGCTATGCAAAGTTGGAGAATTTTGAGGAATCCTGACAGTTTCCTTGCAAAGGTTCTTAAAGGCAGATATTTTAGAAACAAGGACTACCTAAAGGCCTCTATGGATAATAACCCCTTCTTAACTTGGAGAAGCATTCTCTGGGGTAAAGAATTATTTGCTAAAGGGTATCGTTGGAAGGTGGGAAATGGCAAGTACATCAAGATAGATGAGGACCCAGGGCTCTGTAGATCTAGAAACTGTAAACCAACTTGAGTCGAGCAGATTTGGAGAGGAAAGTACTTGAGCTCTCTCCTGAACGAGCGAGGAAAGTGGAATAGGGAGACAATGGAAGAAGCCTTCCATACCCTGGAAGCATACTTAATTTTAAATCAACCTACAGAGGGAATATCTTCTAAGGATGAGATCATCTGGAGTTTAGACTCAAAGGATATTTTTCGGTAAAAAAGTGCTTATCACCTCGCTCTTTCTTGTTTGACAGCTAACAAAGCATCCTGTACAAATGTGCAGGAATCTACTAAAAGATGGAGGAGATTTTGAAAAATCAAAGGAATGCCTTGTTGGGATTTATGTCCTAAAGCCTCGTAATTAATAATTTATTTAATAATGAATAATAATTTTAATTATTTTATTTGCAATATAATATTATCCATTATATGAAAAATCCAAGGTTATTAGTGTAATCTTGAACAGTATGTGGTTGACATACGAGATGATCATGTTCAAGAAATAACCTAAAGGGTCATAGTATATGGATAAGGTTGGGTGCCTTATCTTGGTAACACTATTGATACGACCCACTTTGTAATAGTTACAAATGATTTGATCCAAATCATTCATGTGGAGACATGTGAGTGGGGGTATCTTATACAATGAGTTTGTATAAAACTGGACCATGAAATATTTAATCTCTCTTTATAAATCCGTTAATTGAGAAGATCAATATTTCATAGGGATGATCATATGCGACTCAATCTTAATCCTGAGTGAGTTATGAACTCCTGCCTGTGAGGGCTTGTCCTTTGATTTGCATTTGTGAGAGGTGCTTTTGTAGCCGATTCAATATACCTACCATTTTGGAGACTTGACCAAATAGGGAGCTGGGAACATAATCTCACAAGATGGAATTCACTCCTTTTCATATAGGGTAAGTAGATGAGTAGTTCCCTTAAGTGCTGATTTCGAGACTTGAACAATGAGGCCCCACCCTCTTATTGGCCCGAGAGGGACTTAGTTTATAACTAGATTATAAACATATTGTTCATTAGATGATCAGTGGTACTTAAGGTGCAAGATGTAATTATAGGGATAAAACGGACTTTTGACCCAGCTATAATTACGAACAACTCGTGAAGGATCTACTTGCATGTAATGATTATATCTATGGACACAACTTGTCCTACAGTGCATAAGAGTGCAACTCTAGGTCTATAGTGGAGTGACCTATAGTTAATGAATGAAAATTAATTAATTAAAGAGTTTAATTAATTAATTTTGTATCATTGGAGCTTATAATCTGTAGGTTCATAAGGTCCCCTTGCTTGCTCATAGTAACACTAAAAGATCAATTTAGTTGAAAGAAAAATTTGAAATGTTCAAATTAATATTTAATTCGAAGTGTTCAAATTAATATTTAATATATTAGATATATTAAATAAAAGAGGAAAATATATTTATTGTATTTGATACATTAAATATTAAAATAATTAATGTATATTAGATACATTAAATAAAAGATATTTATTAAATTTGAATTGGATTCAAATTAGGAAATAAATGTCGTAGGAGAATTTTAAACGATTTGAATAAGATTCAAATTGGTTAGATAAATAATATTAAAATATATTATTTAATTATTTTCCCTAGACCACTATAAATAGGACCCTAGGGGTGAGCCATTGTGCATTCTACACAACACACATCTCCTCAATAGAGAGAATTAGAGAATTCTCTCTAGACATCTTTCTCTCCAATCCCTTGGGGATTTTCTTTCAAGAGGCTCCCACAAGCCTTGGTCCTGTGTTCGAGTCATAGCCAGGAAGACTTTGTAGAAAAGATAAAGATCCGCTAGAATATTCTCCATAATATTATTTTCAAGGTATTTATTGCTTAACCTTTGTATTTTAGTTTAATTCTAAATAAATCAAAGACGATTCCTATGCTTCTGCTGTGGGTTTAATTCGATTATTCCCTTCATGCCTAAGATGAAAATCAACTGTTGGAAGATCATTAACAACGCAATCCTTACTCTTTGCAACATCCTTAAAAGAGGAATAGAGACTAATGTGTTATGCCCTTTTTGCAGGAAGCTTGAGGAGACAACAGAACACATTATATGGGGCTGTAAGCTTTTAAAATCGGTTTGGCTTCACTTCTTTCCCTCCTTACGGGTTATGTTTGCTAATTGTAGGGAGGACTGGCAATCTCTTTAGTTTTGGGATTGGATGGCTGATCACCTTTCTCAGGAGGATCGACAGACGGCCATAGTGGTTATTTAGTCTTTGTGGGAAAATAGAAACATGCTCATTAATAATGTGGGGCACACAAACAAGGCGTCTTTTGAAGGAATCACTACGTGGATCCAAAAATTTGTTGAAGATGAATGTTCACTGGTGGATTATCTTGTGCCAAATAGTTCAGAGAACTGTCTGAGTCATGGGTCATGGATTCCGCCCCCTCCTAGAGTTTGGAAGATGAATTCAGATGCCTTGTGGTTTAAGGAGAGTAGCAGTGCGAGGTTGAGATGGCTAGTCTATGACTTTGAGGGATCTCCCATCTGTATCGGATGCAAGAAATTTTGTAGTCAGTGGCCTATAAAAAGCTTGGTAGCAAAAGCAGTCTCGGAAGGATTAAATCACCTCCATCACTTGAGTCCAAGACCGGTGCCGTAGATAATGGTGGAGCTGGATTCAATCGAAGTCGTCAATCTGCTCAACGATAAGGAGAAGGACCTGATGGAGGTCTTGTCCATTATCTCTGCAATCCAGGAGGTGGTTCTATCGTTGGGAGCCGTTACCTTTTCCTACTGCCCAAGATTGAGGAATTCAGAAGCTCACTACTTAGCAAAGCCCACGACGAAGCACGAGGTCGGGGGAGGTGATCTCCCCTGTTTACGTATTGGGTACTGGTTTTTTATTTGGGTGTAGTTTTGTCCCCTCCACTATCTCCCAAGAGGAAGAGGAAGGGTTATTTTGCAATGAGTTTTTTCCCATTTTCAGGCTTCAAGAGATAATTAAAGTAGATGGTTGTATTGATACTGTTGTTATTTAATGGCATTTATTCTCTTTTCAAAAAAAAAAAAAATCAAACTGAATTTATCTTCAAAAAATAAATAAATTAATAATTAGACAACGATAATGATTATCGAAAAATGGTCCATCATGATTTAAACTTAAATGTATATATTATATATGCACAAATTAAAGCAAAATTTATTTCATAGTTTTAGTATAGCACTCATTCTAATGAATACAATAAATATATGTCATGATTTGGTAACGGTGATTAACAATCAATTAGATCATTTGGTGTGTATAAAAATAGTCATAGCGAGCATGCATATTAACCATTAGTTTCTTCAGTGTTACAAAATTCATCATTTTTTAAAAATAAAATCATTTGCTAAAGATTTTACTAACACATTGATAAAACCATCTTCCATTAGTTTCTTCAGTGTTACAAAATTCATCATTTTTTAAAAATAAAATCATTTGCTAAAGATTTTACTAACACATTGATAAAACCATCTTCCAAAAAAATAATTTGGTGTGTTTAGAGATGTCTGTTTTTTTTTGTGGGAACCCGCCTTAACGGGGCAGGGAATCCCTGTTTAGGCTGGGAATGGGAGAGGGAGTGGAGAAAAAAATTTCCCGAGAACGGGGACGGGGAATGTTTCCCATCCCTGTCTCCCGTTCCCTGCCCCGTTTATTCTTTTTTATATTTTATATTTTACTTTTTAATATATATATGTATAAGTATACATATATCATTTAAAATTTCATTGTTAATGATTTACATAATTGGATATGTTTGAATTATATAGTTAAATATTTGAATTATATTTATGGATTAATTAGATAATTTGATATGAAATGTTGTTTTGTTTTTATTAGGAGGTTTAAAATTTTTTATCTTTAAATATATTTTTTTTTAGTTTTCGTGAATAATTAACAATGTAAATTGAAAATTAATGGATATTTCCATGGAAGTTAACTATTTAAAAATTTATTAAAAGAATTATTTGATTCTTAAAAAAAGAAAAAAAAAACTAAACGAAAAATAATTCACTGCAAGAACCCGATCTCTGCAAATTCTCCGCGGGAAATCCCTGCCCTAATCCCTGCAAAATTTAATGAAGAATTTTGCAAGGATGGGGATTCAAATGGGAGGCAGGGATAGGGACGGGGACGGAGAAGCCATCCATGTCCCCGCACCGCCCCGTGGACATCTCTAGGTGTGTTCGACCTAAATTTGACTTTGAGTCAATACTAAATTGTTCCAATCATCCATAAATTCTAAATAAGTTGGAAGAATACACTATTATAATTTATTTATTTTTAAATGTTATACTCATCTCATAGATTTATGAGATTTCATAACAATTTTTTTGGGTTAAAATACCATTTTGGTCTCTGTACTTTAGACTTCATTCCATTTTGGTCTATGTACTTTCAAATGTCTAAAATTAGTCATGTACTTTCAATAAAGCTTAAAATTGGTCCCTACTATTATTTTGAAGTTAAGTTTTATCGAAATTGGTTAAGTAATAATAATAATTTTCATATAAGAAAAGACACAATGTGAACATATTTTCAAAATTTATAGATAAAAGGCTAATAGAGACTAATTTTTTTAGAAAAGTTAACAATAAACTAACATTAGGGATCAATTTTAAGATTTATTAAAAATACAAAGACTAAATCTAGACATTTAAAAATATATTGATCAAAATAGAATGGAGTCTAAAGTACAGGAACAAAATGATATTTTAACATAATTTTTTCCTACCAAAATAGAGAGTCCTTCCTCAAACGAAACGAGACAAAAATCGGTGAATGAAAAAAATTACAATGATACTTTAAAAAAAAATTATTATTATTTAGACTGGAAAACCTAAACCCACCCTATTTTCTCAAACTCGAAAAATTGAGTGGGGATAAGAATTAAAATTCTATCTAGAAACAAACGTGGAAAAAGACATCTCTGACCCCAGTCAAATTTCTTTTCAAGACGTGAAAGTCAAAGTTAGTACATCCAATTCCAATTCCAATTCCAGAGCAAAGAAAAGGTCATTCCTTGACAGTAGAAAAAGTAAATTAAAAGTTATAAATGTTTTGTATGTCGGGAAAGATTAAGGTACACCGTACACGTCCAGCAGAGAAAAAATACAGGGTAATTGAGAGATAAATAAAAGCCAACCAGATTTAAATAGTACCCAAAAAAAAAAAAAAAAACAAAAGAAAAGGTAAAATCTGTCTCTTTATTATTACCAATATTATTATTTGGACATAAAGTCAAGTGTCTTGTTTGAGTCACATGGGTGAATTTAGGCGCGTGGGGTTGCAGTGGAAATTTTCTTGGTGAAACTTAGAATTGGGGAGTGGCAGAAATAAAATAGAAGTTGGTGAGCTGTCAATGATGCCGTTTGACTTACCGTCAAAGATATGAAGCTATGTGTGGTGTGGGTATATACATTTTTCATTTTCATATTGATTGAGGTAGATTTGGAAAGTGATCCGTTTTATTAATATGATTATCATTCTATTGGGTTAAAATATGTTATTTAATATTTTCTCTAATGTTTGTTTTTTTAAAAAATTAAATTTAAATCTCATTTTAATATTTAAGGGGCTATTTGGGGCACTGAGTGAGTTATAATAACATGGGTTATAATAGTCTGTGAGTTATAATAATCTGTGAAATAATATAATATTATTTAAAATGCAGAGTTGTTTAGTCTGGGGTTATAATAGTCAATGTTTGGGGTGCAGAGTACTCCACATGTTATTATAACACATGTTATTATAACCCTTGCCCCAAACAGCCCCTAAGGGCTCGTTTGGCCCATGGAGTAGGAGTTGGGGGGAGTGGACATACTAAGTCCACTCCTCGTTTGGCCCACAGGTTTGCATAACACGAATTTTATTTTGCAACTCCCCAAACTTCAACAGTAATCACTGTTGAAATCCGCACACAATCCCATGGGACATCATGGCATTTGCAACCTTTTCGTATTCTCTCATCTTCAATCTTCTCTCATCTTCTCTCTTCTCTATCATGCGAGGTCTGTTTTCTTCTCTTTACTCTTCTCAAACCTTTGGCGAAAGCTTTGTGGTATTGTTTGCTTCGCATCGTCTTTCCTCTTCATCGTTCTTTTGTCTTGGCCGAGGTCCCGCTCCTATATTTGATCTGTCGATTTCACCATTTTTTTTCCCAACGTTTGAAACCCTAACCATATATATGGTTTCTTCTTTCGTAATCTGTCGATTTGAAATTTGTTTCTGCAATATATGCAATTCTAACCATAGATCTGTGGTTTTTTTTTCGGTTTAGATGAAACCCTAAGCAAATCCTTTTGTTTTGTGTTTCAGATCCGTGCTAAAATCCACTCGCCGCTTCAAACAACCATTGCGTAGAGTCCCTTGCCGCTATTTCGTTTCTATTTCCTCATCTATAATTTCTTGGCACCTTTCTTTCGGTCTGTGATGTTGCATGTTATGTCTGAGTGACCGTAGGACGAATCGCTTGGTAGGGGACTTCTACATTAGTTTGAAGCTTGGCGGGTGGGTCTACTCACAACAGGTTTGTTCTCTATCCCTTTTTAAACCGGCTGATGATGAGTACAAACCTCCCTCTATATATATATATGTTTTATGAAACTGATTTTGTTAGGGCTTTTCTGATTCTGATTTTGTTTCGGCTTTTGTGATTACTTCCATATCGTGCTATATGTTCTGTCTTCAATATGTTGAATTGGATTTCATTGTTCTGTCCAGTTATGTGTTCATCTATGTTCTATATGTGCTATCTGTTCTAATCCCCCCCAATTATGTGATTATCTATGTTTTGTCCTCTGTTTTGGTCTCTGTTTTTAGGTTAAATTGGATTTTAGTCCCCGGTTTTGTGTATACCTATGCTCTGTCATCTGTTTTGCTATATGTTATTGGGTTAAATTGAATTTTAGTCCCTCGGTTATGTGTATACCTATGCTATGTCCTCTGTTTTGCTATCTATTTTTGGGTTAAAATGAATTTTGGTCCCCTGGTTGTGTGTATGCCTATACTTTGTCCTCTACTTTGCTCTCTGTTTTTGGGTTAAAATAATTTTAGTCCCCTAGTTGTGTGTATACCTTTGCTCTGTCCCCTGTTTTGCTCTCTGTTTTTTGGTCAATCTGTTCAGTGTAATTCAATTAATCCGAACAATATTTGATGCTTCTTTGTGCTCAGCCCTGTCATATGAAATCTAATTCATATGAATGAATAATCTACCTCTGAGGCCGGTTTACTTCAAGTTACTATTCAGTTTAGTAGTCCTTACTTCAAGTTACTTCAAGTTATTAATGTGTATCTTGTCATGTAACATGGTTGGTATAACTTGGTAGGTGCCTTTAATGCATTTAAAAATATTTTATATATATTGTACTTCTACTTGTATTAAATGTTGTTTTTTCTCTCAACCACCTCATCTTAAATCCAATTGTGTTTCTCCCTACACTTCCATCTTTTCATACTTCATTTTCCCACTTGTTGAGTTAATTGAATACGGTAGGTGCACTTACCTATCCACAATATTGCTAACTACCACCACTCATTTTTCCTTTATATATGCACTTACATTCTCTATCACGTTGAGAACAACTCCACTCCACCATAACATTTTTGCATTCCACGGTGAGTAGTTCTTAACACATGTTTCTCTACTTCCGTCATATACATTATTTCCTATTACATGTTCTTTCATTGACTAACCAATGTATTGTCTCCTATTGTCATAGAGTTGGTCTCATTCCACATCCAGCCACCCTCTCTGCCATATCGGTCGAAACCTCGTACCTAAGGTAATACTATTTTCCTTGCACGTTTTTTTGGTTTATTCCTTTTAAATTTTAATAGTATGTTTCATCTCTTCCTCTCGACCTTCTACCACCTTTTTGGTTAAATATTCTTCCCTTGGATGTATTCTTTGCAGGGTCGCAAGAACTATTCTATTCGACCCTAGATTGAGGTTCGTTAATTTACAAATAGAAATGATTCTGTTATGTATATACATTATATTTTACACTATTCTTTTATGTATTATTTGGTCATGCTTCCCTTTTTCCAATCAGGTTTTTTAATGTATTATTTACATGCCATTTGGGACATTTGTGGCACCATTTTTTCATGTATTTTTTGGACATTTTTATGTACTATTTTTTATACGGACCAATGTTATATATTTCTCTTCTACCATCGTTTATTAAATATGTTGAAGTTCTACCATTTCGTTTCTTTAAAAAGTCATGTACAATGCATTGTTTCCAAATTTGATACAATTAAAACAAGTCTTCTTTGTCACTTTTGTTTGAAAATAGTATTTTTCTTGAATTTAAATTCAAATTAAGAACCATACGGTAAACAAGTTAAGTTGAAAATAAGTTAAGTTGAAAATAGAATCTTTTTTGTTTGTCACCCTTGTTTGAAAATACTTGATTTCATAAAAAGTATTTTTTTATGTCAATTATTCTACTTTAATTGAAAAAATAACCAAGTGTATAATGAACTTTGTCTACCAATGTACTTTGAAGGAGAAAAAAAAAAACCTAACAAAAAATGTATAATTTTTAAAGAACAAAGGTTTTTTCAATCTTCAATTAGAATATTAAGGTCATGTCAAATCGCAAATTTTTTTTTTGGGAGTGAATGTACCTAAAAGAAGTTTTGTCAAGTAAGTTACTTTTGTCAACACAAAGGAACTATTGTTTTGAAAATAATATTTTCTTTAAATATCATTCGAATTAAGAACAATATAAAGAGGACTTCTTAAAATTAACTATAGTACTTTGGAAAGAAAAAAAATCTTAGATGTAGTTCGTTTACAACATACACTACATTTTTTTAAAAAAAAAATTCTTGTAACCGGTTGATGATAGTATTTTTCTTGAACATAAATTCAAACTAGGAACTAAATAAAAAAAAAATTAAATTAAATAACATAGGCTATTTTGAATCCAAACTAGCTTTAAAAAAAAACACACAATATTTTCCTTGAAGTTGAATTCAAACTAAGAACGTTCCATATAAAAACGTTATTTTTGTAAATAACCTAAACTATTTTGAAAAAAAAAACCAAACCATAAAATACTCAAACTTCTAAACCTCCAAAAAAACCCTAACCCCCCAAAAACATCCTAACCCCTAAAAACCTCAACCTCTAAAAACCCTAAAACCCCTAACCCCTAAAAAACCCAACCCTCTAAAAACATCAAACCCTTGAAAAAAAAAAAAAATCATAACCCCCAATTAACCCTAACCCCCCAAAAAAACTCTAACCCCTAAAAAACATCAACCTCTAAAAACCCTAAAACCCCTAACCCCTAAAAAACCCAACCCTCTAAAAACATCAAACCCTTAAACCCCCCCCCCCCCCCCCCCCCCCCCCCCCCCTTCAAAAAAAAACTCTAACCCCTAAAAAACCCAACCCTCTAAAAAAATCATAACCCCCAAATAACCCTAACCCCCCCAAAAAACTTAATTCTACCCCCAAAAAAACCTAATCCCTAACCCCTAACCCCTAAAATACCGTAACCCCTAGACCCTAAAATCCTTGAACACATACACCCTAAATTCTAAACTTTGAATCTAACAATAAATGGTATGAAAAAAGGAATATGGACTTAATAGTCTTCATTCAATTCCCATATTATAATAGGTGAGCTATTAGCATTTAACTAATTATATCTTCAATTTAGGGTTATAGGGAATTCAAAATTCTATGTCGTATTCGTTGGTCGTAACTCAGGGATTTACACATCGTGGGTTGAATGCCACAAAGAAGTGAACGAATTTAGAGGAGCAGTTCACAAGTCATATGCAACCTATGCGGAAGCAGAGCGTGCATTTAGGCAATATGTAGTGGGGCCAATTGGTAGATCAGCTACGTTTGAGTCGACACAAGTTCATCGTACCATACCTTTTACGAATAGCAATCCAGTAGGAAGTTGTAGTAGTATCATGCAACTATTAATCGTATTCATTGGGGGGATGATCGTAATGTATATTATGACAAGGATCTATAGCAGTATTTAAGTCATACCCATGCAATATATAGTCATGGATGAAATTTAGCGCTAATGATAACTTTTGTGTATCAGGAGGAAATAATTGTGCGTTCATTCTACTATGGAAAACCGCAAACTAATTACGATATTGACAGTAATTACGGCCACCCAACGACAAACATTGCTACTGTTAGATCTATTACTTAACGACCATCGTAGGATAGAACACCAATCGCCATACCTTAGACATCAAATTAGGCAATTAACATTTTTTCGTCTGATCTACGAAAGTGACCTATGTTGTATCGAGAGCACGAGGATGGATAGAAGGTGTTTTTCCATCCTGTGTAGTATGTTGCGAACAACATGAGAGTTAGAGGCGACAGAATATGTAGATATGGAGGAGATGGTCGCCATGTTCTTGCACATCCTAGAGCATGATGTTAAGAATCGAATGATTCGTAGACACTTTGCAAGGTCCGGTGAGACGGTGTCTAGACACTTTAACTCTGTACTTAGCGCAGTATTGCGACTACATGAGATTTTACTAGCGAAACCAGAGCCTATAACAAACTCTTGTACTGATGGGAAGTGGAAGTGGTTTGAGGTACACATAATTCAGTTTGTCCTTCCATTATATGGGCCTTAAAACCTTTGTACATAACTCCCGTAATGTATGCCTTTGCAATACAAAATTGTTTGGGTGCATTGGATGACACGTACATAAAGGTAAATGTAAGCGCCGCTGATCGACCGAGATATAGAATGCGTAAGGGTGAGATCGCGACCAACGTGCTTGCTGTTTGCTCTCTGAGTGGAGAATTCATTTTCGTAATGCCAGGATGGGAAGGGTCCGCAGCTGATTCTCGAGTTCTTCGAGATGCAGTATCAAGGCCTAATGGCTTGAGGGTTCCCAAGGGTAATAAACCAAACCATGCACTAGTAATACATGTTAATCTTTTACGTACACGACTCCATGGGTCATGTGTTGAATGGTTCACATTGTACAGGATATTATTATCTTTGTGATGCTGGGTACCCAAATGCAGAGGGATTCCTGGTGCCGTACAGAGGGGAGCGATACCATCTCTCTGAGTGGCGTGGAGCAGTGAATGCGCCGACTAATCCAAGGGAATTATTTAACATGAAGCATTCATCTGCGAGGAACGTAATCGAGAGGGCCTTCGGAGTGTTGAAAGGTAGATGGGCCATTTTGAGGGGAAAATCCTTTTACTCTGTCCAGACCCAATGTCAAACCATAATAGCATGCTGCCTTATCCACAATCTTATCAGCCAAGAGATTGGTTCGAGTATAGCGTTGCAAGGCTGGGAAGAGGAAGACTCACCTTCAAGTTCATTCAGTGGAGATCATATAAATTTCATTGAAAGTTCTACCGAATGGAGCCAGCGGCGGGATGAAATGTCTGAACAAATGTTCGCTGAATGGACACAGTCGTGATCATGGAGAATGTTAATTATTATTATTCAATTGTTACTGAACTTCTTGCTCATAACTGTTTGAATTACAACTTTTTGCTTATAACCATTTGAATTATAACTTTTCTGATTCTCAACTGAATTTATGCGTTATTCCACTTACTATCGTACATACTTATTGAGATATAACCCAAACAAAGTGAAATATGTGGCGATCTGTACATATGCATGTAGAACAAAGGCAGGAGTAGAGAGAATGAAGAAGCACTCATGGACCAGGTTCGAGGATGCGAAGTTGGTGGAATGCCTTGTCGCAATTGTCCAAGAGGGATGCTGGAGATCAGACAATGGAACATTCAGGCCTGGATACCTATCACATATGCTACGATTGCTCCGGGAAAAAATATCAAACTGCACAATTGAAGCAACAACCACAATAGACTGTAGGGTGAAGAGTCTGAAAAAGCAGTACACAGCCATCTCCGAGATGCTAGGTACCGGGTGTAGTGGATTTGGGTGGAATGATGAGTTTAAATGTGTGGAGGCTAAGAAAGACGTATTTGACGCATGGGTCAGGGTAAGATTTCTGATTTATATCGTACATATTAGTCACACTATGAAGTACATAAAAAATATATTTGTTTTGACATGCAGGGTCATCCTGCTGCTAGGGGACTCCGAAATAAGTCATTCCCACACTTTGATGAGCTGGCATTCGTATTTGGGAAAGATCGTGCTACAGGGGCTGGTGCAGAGACCCCTGGTGACATGGCCTCGAATGTTGCCGAGCAATTGGGGGTAGATGAGGAGATGGAAGCATCTCAGGAACCTTATATACCACAACCCCCTTTGTTTGATGGAGCGAGCAATTTGAACGAGGAAGAAAATTCGGGTATGCCTACAAGCAGGATGCAAAGATCAGGCACGACATCACGTGGAAGTAAGAGGAAACGCACAACCTACCAATTTGACATGCTAGAAGTCGTACGTACGGCGATGGACATGCAAAATACCCAATTGGAGCGTATTGCATCGTCGCCTGTATCGAACTATGCGCTGGAGGATACCCAACGCAAACAAGTCTCAGACATCCTATCTAACTTGACACCGGCGTTGTCCAGACAGGACAGAATCACACTTATGGATATCTTATTTACAGATGTACTTAAGACCGCTAGTTTCTTGTCAGTACCGATGGATGATAAATGGGCTTATTGCATGTACCTTCTTGGAAGGAGGGAATGACCCATCTTGCTTCAACTCAGTTTGTGCTTCGAAGAAGATAGACCCATATATCTCTTATCGCTTTTTTTTGGTTTGTAAGTAACGATGTTATATCATCCGTAACAACTACACATGTATGGCTTTTTATGTTGTAACCATTAGCATAGCCATTCCCGTCTATTCACTATTTTTTGTTATAACTAGTACACATGTTTGACCTTTTTGTTTGAACAATGAAATAGGCTCTTCTTGGGCATTCACTATTTTTTGTTATTATTGTCATTTTAAATTAAAAAGTCTTATGTAAATTAGAGTGGTACATAACAATTTTAAAAGTCTTATGAGTTTATATATATTGTAAAAAAAAATTTTATTTCCAAAATGTCCAATACAAATCAATAATTAATGCTGGAGATATTGAAAAAATGAGTGTGGGGGTATTTTGTTCAGATTTTTTTAAAAAGAAATTTGTAGTATATACATAAATTAATACAAATAAAAAATCTCCATCTTTGTTAATCTTAGAATTCATGGGAATAAATTGTTAATAATGAAAATTTGACAAATTGTATGAAAAAAACTGTACAGAAAAAAGTTAGTATGAACTCAGACTTCAGAATTTCAGGTTTAAAAAATTTGCACCCCAAACACAGACTTCAGAATTCCTACTCCCTGCAACTCCTTGCCCCAAACATAGACTTCAGAACTCCAGACTAAACAACTCTGCACCCCAAACACAAACTTCCTAACTCCTCAGACTTTCTAACTCCCCAGACTTCCTAACTCCTACTCCCCCCCAACTCCTACTCCTTGCAACTCCTTGCCCCAAACGCCCCCTAAGGGTGTTCATTTGGTTAATGATCTTTTCTTTTTTTTTTTTTTTTTGAAAACAAGTGATTCAATGAAAAACATATTTTCTTTTAGTGTTTTTGAGTGTTTAGTAGTGTTGTTGCCTAATTTTGGCCAAGAGAACGCACCTGAACTCCACATGACAACAGCTGTGAATTTGTTTGAAGGGAGAATAACGTGGCATGCAAGATAAGAAAGATCAAAACACTGGTGTGGTGCTTGCTACATAAGTTCCGATACTTAAGTCAGAAAGTGAATGAATGTGACAAGTTAGGGTTTTGAGAATGAGAGGAAGAATTTACCTTCTTCATCATGAAAAACAATATTTATAAGGCTTTTCTAGGGCAAAATACTCAATTCGTGGCGAATTAGGAAAGGGAAAAGATCGGAGACGGGCTGGACCAAGTCAAGGGAGCCAAAGGAGGTGGGCTAGACCCCATGGTGGGGTCTGCCCATGTGGTCGGCCTCGACTGATTAGGAATTTGGGCTCGAGCCCAAATTCATGCCTCCTTTATTTCTTGGAGGCCCAATCCCTCTTTCCTTTTGGTTCAATTTGATCCGTTTTGAGTTCTTTTTTGCATATTTGCCCTTCCATTTCCTTCATATTTCAAATTTGTTCTTATGGTCAAATTTTACCCATAACAAGTAGCAAATTTTAAGACTATATCTCAATTTCAAAAGTTGTTCAAGATGTGTTTGATAATATATTTAGGTTAAATTATACAAAGTACCTCTGAACTTTAGGATAACTTTCAATAATACCCGTTAACTTGCAAAAGTTTCATTTTTACCCTTAAACTTTAAACTTGTTTCCGTCAACTTTTCTTTTAAAATGAAGATGAAAAAGTGTCATGACAATGACTTGTAAAATAGAGGTACACGTGGCATAAGTGCATGTTCCAATTATGTCCCTAAACTTTAGAATAGATTTCAATTATGCCTTTGAACTTTAGGTAGGTTTCAATTACGCTTTTAACTTTAATGCATTTTTCAATTATCCTATCATTTTAAAATTTTCATTTTAGCCCTTAGCCTTTGAAATTGTTCAAAACAACCTCATTAGCTTCCTAATTAAAATGAAGGACGTAAATGTAATGTAGTTATTGGGTGAAAAATAAAGGTTACATGTGGCATACTTTAGCGATGAGCTGCAAAATAGTTGAAATTTTTTAATCACATTTAGATTTCAATTAGTGAGGAAGAAACAACAGATTTAGGAGATAAATTGTTTGTTGAAATGGTTAAGGAAGCCATATTGTGAGAAAGTCATGCATTGGTAAAAATCAACAACCTCTTTAACTATAAAAAATCAAACACCTAAAAAGTTGAAGGAGAAAGGAATCAAGAGAGAATGCTTCATGAGAAGAATATGTTTGAGAGAAAATCTGTAGAAGAGTGGGATCGATTGAAAGGGTTGGTTTGTGGAAGGTAGAAGAACAACACAAAGAAAAATATCGACTAATGTAAGAAATTTATCGAGAAATAATTGTCACTAGATTTGATTGTCCTGAATTTCTTTGCTTATCTCTTTGTCTTCTCCATTCATGTCCTTAACATTAATTTTCGTTAATTGATTGTGAGATAAAGACCTAAAATTTTATTTGCCCATCGTGGTCTACTACAAATATTTTAATTGGTCAAAGGAAAACAATATTTTAACCCAACCCCTAAATTCATTTCTCTACCTCAAATTTGTTTGATGTCATTGTATACCAAAAGACCATAAACTTTTAAGCTCATTTTGTTTTGATATTGGAACTTTAGCTTTCTTTTCTTTTTTAAAGCCCATGTGGCTTTAATACATGCTCATGTTAGCACGTTGCATATCGAAAGCCATGTAAATCTATTTGTTAAATGATTAATGATAAAGAACAACAAGAGTCAAAGTAGTTATTCTAAAAAAGTTCATGGACTAACATAGATATTTTAAAGTTAAGAGGACACAAAAAAAAATAAATGAAATTTTGCTGAAGATTAAACCAAAATTTTAATTTTTATCTTGTATGCACATATATTTTCAATAAGTTTTTAAAGTCATTAAACAAAAGAACGACGTCAATTTATGCCTCTAAAATTTATAGGTTGAATCAATTAAAATTGTAAACTAATAATTGCATCAATTAAAGCAACTTTTATAGGTGAATCAATTTATACATACTATTAGTGATTTATAACTATTTTCACTTAATTCAATTTAAAATAACTCAAAAGTATTTTTCTTTGAAATTCTACCAAACTAGTAAGAGAAATTATCATGTTAATTATATTTAAATAAGTAAATAAAAATAAAGGAAGAAGAGAAGATAAAAAGTTGCTCATTTTAATGAAAGCTTATGCTATCCAATTGATTTCAATATTTTCCTCTAGTATTACATTAATTTCTAAATTTCAAGAAGTCTTATACATGTGCGAGAATCAAGTATTAATAGTTTTAAAACATAATCCTAATAAATGATCTAAATTTATTTTGTTTAGAGTTTTAATTGATACAATTATTAGTTTGGAGTTTTAATTGATTTAACCCAAACTTTAGGAGTATGAATTGATTTTTTTTCTAATGTTTTTAAGGGATTTTTTTTATTATTATTTAATAATAGTTTACCATTTTGAATTATTAACTTACGACAAGATAGATTATATAGATGCAATTAATGAAATGCATTTTGTTAATAAATTTTAAGAAAAAATACATTTTTTATGCTTGAATTTTTAACAATAGGTTCATTTGGTCCTTGAAGTTTCAAAATATACCTCTTTAGTCCCTTAATTTTGAAAAATAAGTTTAAAAGGTCTTCAAGTATTTTTTTTATTACTTTAATGATCACATGGAAAATTAAAAAATTAAAAAATGATTAAAATAATAATAATAAAAAAAAAAACTCCCCTCTCATATGACTTCTTCTTCTTCTTCCTTCTTCTTCTCTCTTTCTTTATTTCTCCAAAATTGTTCGTCAAAAAAACCATACAAAGATCTGTTGAACTCTTCATCTACTTTCATCTCAAATCCTATGGTTTTCATGTTTCTTCTAAATTTTTGTTGATCGCTACAAATCTTGTCTCTCTTCCTTCCTTGACATAACCTTCTTCTCACTTTCAGATTAGAGAAACTTGATCCTCAAGCGACAAATGTGATTTTGGTCAGCTTTGCAATACTTGTTGGGTTTTTAATATGTAGTCAAAAGATTTAAAGTAAGTAAATCACAAGCACAAAGTGGAGAAAAATAGCAACACCAAAGTTTACGTGAAAAGTCCCTTAATGTAAGGAAAAAAACCACGAGACAACTCCAGAAATCTTCCACTATAAAAATAATGGGTTACAATAGTTTCTTCCCTAATCCTAACTAGAGGATACAACAATCTCAACAAAATATATCACTGGCTAACAAAACGATACATAAAAATATCCTTCAAGAAAAGATGGAACATAAACGTAAGGAGAGGTCTCACTGGCAAAGACGACTCAGAGAAACCAAACGAAAAGAGAAACGAATTGATTCGACCACAAACTGGCAAACCACGTTGCTTCTTTTCCAAACTACACACTCAAAAATTCAAAATGGAAGCTTCTCACGCACACTCTCTGGAGCTCATTGTGTTCAATCTCATCCGAAAGTACATGTTTAGAAGCAAGTTTTTAATTTTTTCTTAATTAATCGGCCACATTGGGGCCTAAACCTTTGGGCCCATATTTAGTCGGGACCCAACAATACTTGCCCTGCAAATGTGGGCAATTTGGTGTCAGTCGGATACTCAGGCAGAGCCAGTCCATTGGTCATTGAGTGGGCTAACAGTGAAGACAACGATCAAATCGGAGCTCCATTAGGTTTTTCTTTACTGATTTACGCATGGAGAAGGTGAAATTCACAAACCATTTTCACATTGTAGGTCAAAATTACAACAAATCCTCCATTTCCTATATTGTTGATTCATTCTTTTCCAACACCCCTGTTACTCTGTAAAATGTTCATGAGAAACCAAATGACAAATCTTTGATGTTGATCTAGTTTTGGAAGTTTAGCTTTGGATTCTGTTTAATGATTTACAAGTTTTTCCGACTAGACGACACAATTGGTAATGGGTCAATGTCGTCTTCATGTTTGAATGGGGACAGGTAAAATGAGTAATGTAACTGAAACTAAAAGAATATGATTGACGCCATTGAAGTTCCGTTGGGAACAGTGAAGAAGAAGATAGGAAAATGGAGAATTTTTCGTGTTCTTAGAAGAGTCTCGTGAACTATGAAAAGTGATGAGTTTGATGGGCAATTTTGGAGGGAAATTGTCAAAAATAGGACAATCAAAGGGTATTAAAGAGATTTGAGATGGGTTTTAAATTTAAAGACTAATAGGATTTTTATGGATATGAAATTACCAAATTACCCTTTTAAATAATCCCTAATTTTTCCTTTTCCCTAATTTTTTCCATTTACATTTCTTTCTCACGTCTCACGATCCTAGACCAAGCGACCGGCAAGGATTCCGTTCATGCACGACAAGTGACTAGTGAGGATTCCGTTCACGCACGACAAGCGACCGGCGAGGATTCCGTTCACGCACGATAAGCGACCGTCAAGGATTTCGTTCACGCACGACTAGGAACCGACGAGGACTCCGTTCACACACAACTAGTGACCTGCGAGGCTATAGGTTTGGCAACAACGAACAACGATCATTCACACTCCATTCACGCATGACTAGCGACCGGCGAGGCTACTGGTTTGGCAACACCTTCACACCGTTTCCAAAATTTCTTTCATTTGGTAGGCTTAAGAAACTTTCTTCATAGTTTGCTTCTTTTTACATTGTTGTTTGAGAAACCAAATGTGAGTGGTTTGGCGATTTTTTTTAGATATTTGACTGAATATTTGATTGTTATCTTGGTTGTCCTCTTTATTGTGTTTGGTTTCTAAGTATGAGACAAGGCAAGAAGAAAAAAAATGAATGCAAAAGTCTCTAATTAGTGTCAATTAGGGTCAATTTTTGATTTATTGTTGTGATTTTTGAAATGTTTAGCTATAAATTGTTGTTTGTTACTTTAACTATTTTACTTTTGTCATGATCATTATGTAATGTCTAGCTATGATTTATTTCAAGTTAGTACTTTGATTATGGTGTTGCTATTTATTTATTGGCTTGTTTTTTTATTAGTGCTTAATCACAAAAGTATGCACTTTCTAGATTTCCAATGAATTTTTTTGATTGATCATGAGTTAAATACAAGTCTGTACCATCATTTGCTTGGAATTTGATTCTAAGTGTATTAAGTGAGAAACTTATTGAAGCCCCAAAGGGCCGGTTTGTTGGTAAGGGCCTGGGGGCTTTTGGTCATACCGGCTTAGAGGTCTCAAGTTACAGCCTTCAGGTGAGCTTAATAAATAAAAAGCCTTGGTGTCTCTCACTTTTTAGTTAAGAATATAAGCTTATAATGATTTTTAGGCAAGTTTATATATTTAGTGGAATGAGTGTAAATGGACAGAATTAGAATCTCTTCTTTTCATGTAAATTTCATTATAAAATTATATAATGTATATTGTTAAAATGCCATGACAAAACTTCTTTGGTTTCTCTCTATTTTTTGCCTTGTTGCCTTGGATAACATTATTAGGGTGTTTAGCATTATTTAGTGCATTCTCTTTTATGTACGAGAAACTACGAGAAACCATTGATTACAAAAAGTTGTATTTTTGAAATGCCTTCTTTTTTTAATTCTTTCACTTATGCTATGCTCATTAAGTAGTTTTGAATATGCTTGGGTGCTGGATAGATTATCTAGGTTGTTTATCCTTGTATAGTGCATTCTATTCTAGGTGCGAGAAGTATGCGAGAAAAAAAACAGAATGCAAAATGTCTTCTTTTTTGAATTCTTTCGCTTGTGCTATGCTCATTAAGTAGTTTCTGAATACGTTTGGGTGCTGGATAGATTTTATAGGTTGTTTATCATTGTTTAGTGTATTCTATTATAGGTGCGAGAAGTATGCGAGAAAAAAAACAAAATGCAATTTCCCTTATTTTTTGAGATATTTCACTTGTTCTATGGCCATTAAGTAGTTTCTGAATATGTTTGGGTGCTGGATATATTGTCTAGGTTGTTTATCCTTGTTTAGTGTATTCTATTCTAGATGCGAGAACAATACGAGAAAAAAAATAGAATGCAATTTCCCTTCTTTTTTGAATTCTTTCACTTATGCTATGCTCATTAAGTAGTTTTTGAATATGTTTGGGTGCTGGATAGCTTTTTTAGGATGTTTATCCTTGTCTAGTGCATTTTATTCTAAGTGCGAGAAGTATGCGAGAAAAAAAAACAGAATGCAAAATACATTCTTTTTTGAATTCTTTCACTTGTGCTATGCTCATTAAGTAGTTTCTGAATATGTTTGGGTGCTGGATAACTTTTCTAGGTTGTCTATCATTGTTTAGTGCATTCTATTATAGGTGCGAGAAGTCTGCGAGAAAAAAAATAGCATGCTGAATGAGTTCTTTTTTGAGATATTTCACTTGTTCTTTGGCCATTAAGTATTTTATGAATATGTTTGGGTGCTGGATAGCTTTTCTAGGTTGTCTATCCTTGTTTAGTGCATTCTATTCTAGGTGCGAGAAGTCTGCGAGAAAAAAAAATAGCATGTTGAATGAGTTCTTTTTTGAGATATTTCACTTGTTCTATGGCCATTAAGTAGTTTCTGAATATGTTTGGGTGCTGGATATATTCTCTAGGTTGTTTATCCTTGCTTAGAGCATTCTATTCTAGGTGCGATAACCATGTGAGAAAAAAAAACAGAATGTAAAATGCCTTCTTTTTTGAATTCTTTCACTTGTGCTATGCTCATTAAGTAGTTTCTGAATATGTTTGGGTGTTGGATAGCTTTTCTAGGTTGTCTATCCTTGTTTAGTGCATTCTATTCTAGGTGCGGAAGTCTGTGAGAAAAAAAACAGCATGTTGAATGAGTTTTTTTTTGAGATATTTCACTTGTTCTTTGGCCATTAAGTAGTTTCTGAATATGTTTGGGTGTTGGATAGCTTTTCTAGGTTGTTTATCCTTGTTTAGTGCATTCTGTTCTAGGTGAGAGAAGTTTGCAAGAAAAAAAAACAGCATGTTGAATGAGTTCTTTTTTGAGATATTTCACTTGTTCTATGGCCATTAAGTAGTTTCTGAATATGTTTGGGTGCTGGATATATTGTCTAGGTTGTTTATCCTTGCTTAGTGCATTCTATTCTAGGTGCGAGAACCATGCGAGAAAAAAAAACAGAATGCAAAATGCCTTCTTCTTTGAATTCTTTCACTTGTGCTATGCTCATTAAGTAGTTTCTGAATATGTTTGGGTGATGGATATATTGTCTAGGTTGTTTATCCTTGTTTAGTGCATTCTATACTAGGTGCGAGAAGTCTGCGAGAACAAAAAACAGCATGTTGAATGAGTTATTTTTTGAGATATTTCACTTGTTCTATGGCCATTAAGTAGTTTCTGAATATGTTTGGGTGTTGGATATATTCTCTAGGTTGTTTATCCTTGCTTAGTGCATTCTATTCTAGGTGCGAGAACCATGCGAGAAAAAAAAAAAGAATGCAAAATGCCTTCTTCTTTGAATTCTTTCACTTGTGCTATGCTCATTAAGTAGTTTCTGAATATGTTTGGGTGCTGGATAGCTTTTCTAGGTTGTCTATCCTTGTTTAGTGCATCATATTCTAGGTGCGAGAAGTCTGCGAGAAAAAAAACAGCATGTTGAATGACTTTTTTTTTGAGATATTTCACTTGTTCTTTGGCTATTAAGTAGTTTCTGAATATGTTTCGATGCTGGATAGCTTTTCTAGGTTGTCTATCCTTGTTTAGTGCATTCTATTCTTGGTGCGAAAAGTCTG
The DNA here is from genome assembly GCA_033996785.1 of Trichosanthes truncata. Lineage (NCBI taxonomy): Eukaryota > Viridiplantae > Streptophyta > Magnoliopsida > Cucurbitales > Cucurbitaceae > Trichosanthes > Trichosanthes truncata. The sequence continues at coordinate 23,646,962 of JAWPNB010000004.1, read as the reverse complement.
CAAGAAAAAAAAACAGCATGTTGAATGAGTTTTTTTTTTTGAGATATTTCACTTGTTCTTTGGCCATTAAGTAGTTTCTGAATATGTTTGGGTGCTGGATAGATTTTCTAGGTTGTCTATCCTTGTTTAGTGCATTCTATTCTAGGTGCGAGAAGTCTGTGAGAAAAAAAACAGCATGTTGAATGAGTTCTCTTTTGAGATATTTCTCTTGTTCTATGGCCATTAAGTAGTTTCTGAATATGTTTGGGTGCTGGATATATTGTCTAGGTTGTTTATCCTTGTTTAGTGCATTCTATTCTAGGTGCGAGAACCATGGGAGAAAAAAAAAACAGAATGCAATTTCCCTTCTTATTTGAATTCTTTCACTTGTGCTATGCTCATTAAGTAGTTTTTTAATATGTTTTGGTGCTGGATAACTTTTCTAGGTTGTCTATCCTTGTTTATTGCTATCTATTATAGGTGCGAGAAGTATGCGAGAAAAAAAAATAGAATGCAATTTCCCTTTTTTTTTTTGAGATATTTCACTTGTTCTATGGCCATTAAGTAGTTTCTGAATATGTTTGGGTGCTCCCTATATTGACAATCGAATTCTTGTTGATTTTTATGTTTTATATATCCATGGCGTTGAGCAACCCCCCCAAGTACTTGATAAAGCCATCGGGTCACTTTCGGTCTCAAGTTACCAGTCGATCCCACATTGGGAAGACAATTGAGAACATTAAGTCCAAGCTAACTCTTGATCAACAATAAATGTTTAGATCTACTCGCTTTGGTCAATTCCTTGATTTGGATGTCACATTTAACGGGCAACTCATCCACTATATCAACAGTGCATCGAGGAGAAGAGCTCATTTGATTTGCAAGCTGAGTACCGATTGGTCGATTATGTCATCAGATGTAATCCTGACTTCAAGGATGCATGGGTCGATGTTGATGTTGTGTATACACCGTTCAATGTAAAGGGAAACCTTTGGGTGCTGATTTGCTTTGATCTAATTCAATGTGAGATCAAAGTATGGGATTCCCTCCCATCATACACTATGATCGAGGAGATGACAACGCTGTTGGAGCCAGTGCGAACTTTAGTACCATTGATATTGCAATGTACCGATTTTTTTACAAGGCGGGGTGGAGAGTCTAGACATATAGAACCTTGGCCCATTGTAATGGTAGAGTCGGCTCCGATTCAGCGTAATTGTTGTGATTGTGGTGTATTCACCGTTAAGGTTTTTGAATACGTTGTAACTGGTTCTGAGTTTGTAAGTTTATGTCAAGAAAACATGCCATATTTTAGAAAACAGTTGCCTTTCCAACTATGGACAAATACTCCGATGTATTAAGTGACTACTTATGAGAATTTCATTATATTGAGTACATTATTTGTATGTCAAAAGATGCTTACTCCTTATTTATTGTCATGTTTTCTAGGTGCGAGAAATCTGCAAGAAGACAAACAGAACACAAAGTATCCACTTTGATATATTGGATTGTTTTTTAGGTATGAGGAAATACGAGAAAAAAATAGTTTTTTTAAAAGAACTCATTTGTTGTTGTTTTTGTGGAATGTCTAGATATAATTTGTCACTCTGATATTTGATTTATAGGTATGAGGAATTGCAAGAAACTGTGATAAAAATAAAGTTTTCTTAGAAGTACCCATTTTTTTGCTTGCATTGTAGGTACGAGAAACTGCGAGAAAAAAAAACAAACTGCAAACAAAACTAGAATGCAAAAGTAGTCAATTGTATACTAAGATAAAATAGAACAATTAATATAACAAATGTTCAATACTATAACAAAAAGTTAATATAACTAAAGCGTTCAACGTAACAAACAAGTGGTCCCTTAATCTCACATTTTACTTTTCGGCATATGCAATAGGATTACGACATGTCAATCTATTATGGCCTCGTTTGTCGCATCTGCCACATTTATGCAATATGGGAGTTTCACCAATTTATGAGATTCTCTTTCTTTGGCGCCGACCAACCCTAGCCACTACTTTGGGGGGTAAGACCTCCATTTCCACATAGTCTATAGGTGTCTTCCACTCCGAGGCATTACCGACTGGATAAATAGGCTCTACATATGCAGCCAACAAACATTCATTAGTATAATAACGATGACATAAACTATGTACACTTATACTCCGAGCTCTTGCTGCAGCAATTGTATGTGCACATGGTAATTGCTCTAGTTAAAACTCCTTACAACTACACTCCCGAGTATTAAGGTCAACAGTCTCCTCGTCATCCACATCCTTCACATGTAATTGATAACAATCAATTGAATCAACCTTCATTGTTAAAGAATGCTCCTGGCTTTTCTGTACAATTCCTTCTGCCCATTTCTTCAAGATGGATGTAACTTTTGAAGCTTCATCTCGACGCTCCTAAAACCACATTTGTAGTAAAGCTCTCAAATGTTCAACAAATGCAGCAACTGGTAATTCTCTGGGTTCTTTCAAAAGAGCATTCATGCTCTCTGCTATATTCGTAGTCATCATATTGTAACGCCTTCTTGGACAATGCATACGTGCCCAACGTGAAATGCCAACATCTTCCAAATACTTTCCTACACCATTATCAAATGCTAAAATGCGGCCCCATAATTCTTGAAATTTTGACTCACGATATGCTCTTGAAGCATTACAAAATAATTGCTCGATTGTTTCATTCTTGAATTTAGTATTCAAATTTTCTCTCAAATGTTGTGCACAAAGACCGTGAAATGCAGTGGGAAATACCAAAGCAATGGACTTTGCTATACTTTTATTTCGATCTGATACAAAAACCAAATCATTAACTTCACCTATTGCACCTTTTAACTTTTCCAAGAACCATTTTACCGAACCATTGTTGAACTTCTTTTGTGGACTTCTTGTTCTGCACTGGCTCAACCAACTCCTTACCACTCCTCAAGGTAATTGCTTTATAGTGCTCCACTGGATTAATTTCTGTTGTGTTTGGTACATTACCTGGAAGCCTATCCACCATCGTGTTGGCTAGCTGACAAACTTTCACTTCTAAGTTTTGAATGGATGCTGCTTGATTTTGAAAGTTGGTCTTTGTTTCAGTCATGAACTGATTCATAGTGTTCGCCAATTGAATCATTGCTACTGCAAGGCTATTTTTCTTTTTAGGTTGCTGAAATCTCGGTGGTGGTGAATTTTGAGTTTGATTTTGCTTCCACGAGAAATTAGGATGACTATGCCAATCAGAATTATATGTATTGGACTAGGGATTGTTTGGTTGACGATTAAAATTCCCAACAAATTGAACTTCTTCACTGTGCCCTGGCATAAATGGGTTCCCAACTTGACAATCTTCACTCCAATAGCTTCCATAACAATATTCACAATAAATAGGTGGTGACTGAATAACATTTACCTCCAGTTGGTTTGAATGAAGTTGCTTAGTAAGCAAGGCAACCTACGCGGTCAAAGCTGTGATAACATCAACCTCATTCACTCTCATTCCCTTTTTCTTAACCGTTCGGTCACTTGGCCATTCGTAGTGATTCACTATCCTTCTTCTAGCAATTCAAAAGTTTCATTTCTCTATTTTACTCATGAATGCTCTTCCTGAAGTTGCATTAATTGTGGTCCTTGTACCACCATCTAACCAATTATAAAAATTTTGAACTTGCATCCATCGAGACAACCCATGATTAGGACACTTTCGTAAAATATCCTTGTACCTTTTCCATGCATCATATAGTGTCTCACCTCATATGGAGCAAAGTTGCTAATCTCACTTTGAATCTTTGTTGTCTTTGTTGGTGGAAAGAACTTGGTTAAGAACTTCTGAGCTAGGTCATTCTAAGTTTCAATAGAAGTTGTTGGAACGGAGTTCAACCATTGCTTAGCTCGAGCCTTAAGAGTGAAAGGAAAAATTCATAGTCTGATTACATCGTCAGTCACTCCAATATTCTTAAATGTGTCACAGATTTCCAAAAAATCAGAGATGTGAGTATTTGGATCTTCATTTTGTAACCCACTAAAATTCACCGAAGTCTGAATCATATGAAGTGTAGCTGGCTTGATCTCAAAATTATTAGCCTTAATTATTGGCCTTCGAATAGCAGAATGGATCTTAGTTACATTCGGTAACACATAATCCCTCATGGTTATGTTCTCATTCTGTCCTTTGTTGTCCACCATCATTTTTCGCTCTTGTGCTATACGCTCTCTCTTTTCTTTTATGTTTCTTCGACAAGTGCGCTCAATCTCAGAATCAAATAAAGTGGATTGTTACTTCCAAATTTTCACATGCACTTGCTTCAATTCTTGACAAAAACAAAAACAAACAACTAAATTAAAACAAATAAAATTAAGCTTAGATTAAGACTAAAGCTATTGATTTTGATATTAGTAAAATAAACATTCACTCACTGACAACGATGCCAAAAACTTGTTGCTCAATTTTGCAAGTATACGAATCGTTACAAGTAATCGTTCTCCATAGGAAATGAATGCTACCAATTACCAAATTCGTTAGCCTCAGTTTTATCTAAATATTGATTAATCAAATAAGGATGAAAATTTAAACTTGCTTTGAATTAAACTACTTAAAAGTCTAAAACTAACAAAACAAAGAGATAAATTCAATTGGTAAAAGTTCTAGAGCAATGTTTTTACAGTTATTTCCTCCTACTTGTCATTCATTAATAGTTGAAACCATTTCTATTTCTAGATTGTCGGTAAGTTCTATCCTATAGACTCGATATTTTCTCTCAAGCAAAAAAGATATTCTTTGAAAAATAAATTGTCTATATCTCTATGACAATTCCAACAATTCAAATATTAAGAATGTAGAACCCAAAAATTGCCACAAAATCTACTTGGATGTCTCTATCTCAAGTATAAATTAGGGAAAACAATTCAAGTTCATCAATAATTATTGTCTCTCAACCTCAAATTATGACACAAAAATAATGTAAAGATTGACCAGATCTAAATATACGTTAAGCTAAAAAACGTTTTCACAACTACAAATGAAATTAAAATATCAACTATTAACTAAGAAATAGTAGGATTCGATAAACGATTACATCAAAGCTCTAGAAAAAGGAAATTAGTTCATAACGAAAATATCAACAAAAGTCCTAACTAAAACTATTGAAGTCATTACAACCAAGAAAATAGATGTAAAAAATGGAAAAGAAACAAATCCCAACGATTCCACGAGTGTTCAAGTGTTGCTCTCGCATCGTTTGGTTGCTCAGGTCCTCTAATACAGTGTCTATTTGTCTTCGTCCCAAGCCCACTCAATAAGAAGTTTATCCTGAGCCTACACAATAAAAAACAAGAAGCGAAATTCTTCTTCTTCAAGAATGGGGGAATCAGTGAAGAAACCTTTGCATGGTGGACAAAAATTCGTGTAGATAGGAGAAAAGGCTTCAACTCCAATCGATCAAGCAAGCCCTAGGCACCAAGCATCGAAACCTCCTAAACCGACTCAAGAATCGATGAGTTCAAAGAAATCCACATCATCTATCTTAATAGAAGGAGGTTCGAGCAACACAAGAACAACCCCTTCGGCTTCTTTGAATCGAATGCAAACATCCTTGGGCAAGAAGTCAATTACAAGAAGATCTAAAGAATGGTATGATGAAATTAGAGCCATGGGAGCTCAAAAAAAAAGAAGAAAGAAACTTTAGCCCGAGCTTCTCAAGAAAGATTGAGTTCAAGCGATGATGAGCACTTGAAGCCAGTGGGAGAATCATTAAAGCCATGGAAGCCAGTTCACAAGTCAAAAAAATTCCAATGATTAGCCAAAAAGGTAATTAATTCTAACCCCGTTTCACTTGATAGGCCAAAGGGAGAATGGCATGTGTACAAGTCGAGTAAGAAGTCTAAGAAAGCTCAAGCCTGTGCATCAACTATTCAAAGTTCAAGAATGAGACAATTTGACAAAGAAGCCTTGGCTAGCAAGGGAAAGTGCCAAGCAGATCAACCAAAAATGCTTTAACCATTGCAGCAAGCTATTTTTCAAAGAGTTTGGGAAGATTTGATTCAATCAACAGTAGCGCAAGCTAAGGGAATGGAAATTAGGTACTACACTGAGCAAGAAGCACTAGAAGATTTAAGGGCTAAAGAAGAAGAAGAGTTGGTTTTGCAAAGAGCCATGGAAGAAAAGAGGCAGAGAATGAAGGTAGAAACTAAGGCTAAGTAGCAAGCATGGAAAGAGATTAGAGAACAAGAAGAAGAGAAGAGAAAAAATGATAATGGGGGAAGAATTAAGCTTGAAGAAAGAAGCCAAAGAAAAATAAAGAGAAGTAGAAGAGAGTTTGCCAAAGAAAAGACAAGAAGAAGAAGACAAAACAAAATAAGATGAAGAAAAAAATAGTTGAGAAAAAGAAAAGAAGCAGAACATTACTTGTCCCAGTTTGCACTCATATCTTTAGTGCAAATTGAGGAAAGAGAGGATGTAGAAACACCAACTAATGAGACAAAGCTAGAGGCCTAATGAGCAGTTGGATGAAGCCCCACCATCATCAACCTCAAAGAAACCAACAAACACTGGTAGAGTAACAAGATCCAAGTTTATGGCCACAACCTAATCGCAAACTGAAGAAGCCAGAATTGAACCAATCTTTGAGCATTGGGGTGAAATCCCACTTGAGCCTTTATTTGATTATGATACAAGGGAAATGTCACCTGAGTGTAGCTTTTTATCTGGTGAAGAGGCTGAGAATAAGCAAGATGAGGAACAAGTGGAGGTGGAAGCTACCGAGTCTTCTTGTTCGACCTTTTGACTACTTTGAAAGCGCAAAGATGGTCACATCACCTATTTTTTCTTCAATTGATCTCTTTGTTTATTCTTTTGGGGTTTCTTTTCCCTGTTCTTTTGAATCTTTGGAATTGATTTGTGTTGAAGTCACATGCTCCACTAGCATCTCTGGTTCATCGTACTTGAGTCCACATCTGAGAGTTATCGACTTGCAATGCTCCTTCTCTTCCCACTGTGGATTTTTAGTGTTACTAGTTAGGGTTCCATGAGGCCTATTTTTGAGCTCATTTGACAACTGTACCACCTGTATTTCCAAATTCCAGCTTGGCATTGAATACTTAAATCATTTTTTTCCATGAATTCCTTCATTAGGCCTTCCATTGTAGGATTTTGCGATGATAATTGGTGTATTGTTGTTGTGGTTATGCATTGAAACGTGGAGGAAATCCTTGCTTTCCATATTGTTCCGAGCTAGAGTTACCTGTACTTTCATGTCCTTCCCATGATACGTTAGGATGTTACCTCCAACTTAGGTTGTATGTGTTCGAATATGGATTCAACATGTTCTAGTTTCTTTGTTGCCCTACATAACACACATATGAAGGATTGTAAGGACAATTGTCAAATAGATGGTTATCATTGCAATAAATACAAGTGGGAGATATTTGATTTATGGAAGCAATAAGGCATGATTCCCCATAGTTATATTTTTCAACATGTTGTTCATGGATGACATTTGTGTTGTCAATGTTGAAAGTGTGTATACTTCAAGAACACCTGCAACATTGGAATGGATTCTTCTCCCCAATGGCAATTATTGATGACTATAGTATCCAGAATTTCATTTGCTTCATTAATTGACTTTTTCAACAAGCACCCATTTGTTGACGCATTGACTAAAGTCTTGGAAGCCTTAGTCAATCCATTGCAGAAATGCTCGATTAGAAAACATGTTGGTAGGCCGTGGTGTGGACACTTTAGAACAAGCTTTTTTAATGTCTCTCATGTTACAACTATGGTTTCATTGTGTGCTTACTTAAAAGTTATTATCTCTTCCCTGTATTAGACATTTCCATTTGCTTCATTCATGTGAAAAAGAGTCCAACCATGCTTCTACACTACCTTACAAAGAAAATAGAAACAACTTAAGGCACAGTGTTTCATTCATGACCCCTGTTAGTTTGAAAGAGTTCAAATCCATAGAAATTGCTTGATGTGCTTGTGTGGATCCTCATTAAGGAGTCTTGAAAATTTTCCCATGGTTTGGAGCTTTTAGAACATCATGAGTTTTAACTCAAAGTGAGTTGCTTCAATGTTTGGCTCTAAGATTCTTAGATTCAGATTTTGGAAAGCGAGTGCTCCATAATCTCTAATTGTTTTGTCTCATTCTTTTGCAATAAAAATAGGGTTTTGAGGAGATGCTATTGGTGCTTGTTGCATATTGTTTTGTTGTTCTCCTATTTGTTGTGGACCAACAAGAGGATCGATTACAGGTGGATCCATTAGAAATTCCTGTAAAATAGTTCTTGCAAGATTTTCCCGTGCATTCAAGTCTTCTACTCTCTCTTCTTCCACCTTTTCTCTTCATGATGTTGGTAGAAGATTCCCTCTATCTCAGGATCTAACTCGAAAAGGCAAGGCCCTTTGTTCATACACTAATCCTAACCTACAAAAAAAATGAAAACTAGAATCGATTTTTTATGAGAAAGAGGATATTTGCGGTCGTAAACTTGATTGCAATCTCTACTGAAAATCGAATTTTGTTTAAAAATCGTTCCTTGATAACAGCGCCAAAAACTTGACGTTCATAGAATTGTAAAGATTCAAACCAAGTGTAAGTGCACACTGTCAATCAAGTAATAAAATAGAAGTACTCTAAGTACCGAATCCTAAGGGAACAATATAACAAAATTCAATTGGACAACAAAGACTTCCTTGAGGTTAGTGACAAAGTAACCAAGAAAAATAGTTTGAGAGGTTTTTGTTTGGGAAAAATAGTAAAAATGAATTATAAAAGAAATGAATGAAAGACAGAGGGATTCAAGTCAGTTTCAACACTTAGAAGAAATGCACCCACTTTATGCCCATAAACGACCCTTTCTGGTAAAGAAGGGTTTCAGCAGAATGCGACCCTAAAACCTACCCTTTCGACACTCTGCACTATGAACTGAGTTCAACACATATTCAACCTTTATTTAAAGAACCTTTAGGAGCCTAAGCAATTAAACACATGTGTCTATGGCTAATTAAAACTTAGATAATTTGATGCACAACTGTGTTGGCCCTATAGGCTTTGCCTTATGTCTAGAGTCAGCTGCAAAGGCCACCGCAACAGCCAGCTGATCAGGTGAATACAAGACCACCGCCTCCTTTTCCTCAACGGTTTCAAAAGAAAGATCAAGACAAGCAATTTGATAAATTTCTGGACATTTTGAAGGGTTTGCACATCAATATTCCACTTGTTGAAGCCTTGAAGCAAATGCCCAACTACGCCAAGTTCATGAAAGATATTTTGACCAAAAAGCGAAGACTTAGGGAATTTGAAATAGTAGCTCTTACAAAAGATTGCAGTTCAATCCTTCAGAGCAAGCTTCCTCCTAAATTAAAGGATCCTAGTACTTTCACTATCCCTTTCTTTATTGGTAAAACCTATAATGGAAGGGCTTTGTGTGATTTGGGAGCAAGCATCAACTTGATGCCTATGTCCGTGTTTAAAAAGCTTGGAATTGGAGAAGCAAGGCCCTCTACAGTCACTCTTCGATTAGTGGATCATTCTTATACTCATCTTGAAGGAAGAATTGAAGATGTTCTTGTTCAAGTGGATAAATTCATCTTTCCTGCAGATTTCATTATATTGGACTATGAAGCTGATGCAGAGGTTCCTATAATCTTGGGTAGGCCATTTCTAGCTACTGGTAGAACGTTGATCGATGTAGAAAAGGGAGAGCTTACCATGAGAATGAATGATCAACAGGTAACCTTTAATGTGTTCAATACTATGCAATCCTTTGATGGTGTAGAAGAATGTTCTGCTATTGGTGTTCTAAATTCAACTGAAAATGAAGAAATGAACAAAAGTTGCAATGAGAGCTTAGAGAATGAAATCTCTTTTGAACATGTTGTGGAAGAGAGTGAAGTTGAGAATGGACACATCTCATGGTTGGAGAATAAACAATCATTCATAGAAGGGAAGCAGTTTGAAATACTCAAGTCATCAAAAGAGATGTCCTACCTAAATGAGAAAGAGAAGAATCAGAGGGTGTGGTACTTTGAATCAAGTAATTTCAAGAAAATGCAAATAAAAGAACAAATGTTCCAAAAAAGAAAAGGAAGAGAAAGAGGAAAAAGGAAAGGAAAAAGGAATGGAAGGCAACTTCAAGTCCTTTCAAAGTCTCATGAATGATATTGTTGACTTGGGTTGTGAACTTGAATTAAAACGCGCAATGAGGAAACCCAATCAAGCTAAGTATTTTCATTCTTTTTGTTGTTATTTGTCCTTTCTTTTCTTTCATTTTGCACTTATGTTTCTGTGGTAGTTTGTTGTGTTTGAAAAGTTGTTGCTTTAGGGCCTGTTGAGTATTTTAGGTGAAGAGAGAGGAAGCTCATGAAAGAAAGGAGTAGTTAATACTCAAGGGCTGAAAATTCTCATTTTCTATGTGCAAATCTGCTCCAATTGAGGCAACATTGCTGCAGCATTGTAGCAGTAACAGCATGGGAGTTTTCTTACTCAGATTTTTTTGTCCCTGTTTTCCTTTCTTTTCATGCTAGTTGTTCAGAATTTTGGTTGGTTGAATGTTGAAGTACCATTAAAGTGTTGGATCATTGGTTAATCTTGTTTGGGCCATGTTCATTCCATTCTCTTTTTTGTTGTGGGACACAACATGTCCTCAAGTTTGGGGGTGGGTGTTTGTGTTTTTGATGTGTTTTTGTTGCTTTGTTGTTGTTGTTGTTTTTGTTGAAGCAGGCGTTGGTTTTGTTTTGTGGGGGAAGTCTTGTTGGGTTAGTTATGTCTTTTAGTCGAGTTATTATTGGGAGCTTTCGGTTGTTTATTTTATTGCTAATGATGATAATCTCGGCTCTTTCCTTTTTATTTACATATAACACATGAGAAATGACAAATGAGCAAGTGAGTTAAAGTAACCCTTCACACTTAAGTCTTAGCTACCAAGCTTGTGCATTCTAAGAAGCTTTATGGTCTTGAAGAGATCTTAGGGGCTAGAGTCGGTTAGTTTGGTGTCTTGAAGTAAGCTTAGAGGTAGTAAGAATAGATTATGAGCAAAACTCTTGTTGTAAGTTTAAAGTTTGGGGGAGGTCATTTGCCAAAAAAAAAGACAAAAAAAAAAAAGAAAAAGAAAAAAGAAAAAAGGGATACTCCTCTATCTCTCGTGACTTAATAAACCAGGGCTAGACATGACACCCATGTTTATCCTTGAGTCGAACAGTGACAGTAAATATGAGTATGCAAAAGCGATCCATTTTAGTGATAGTGCTCGTAGTTAGGCGTCTTCATCACCAATGTTGGCGTTTAAATCGAATGTGCAAATAAGTAGAAAGGTTCCCTTGAAAAAAAAGAAAAAAAAAAAAACTAGACCTCCCCTGTTCTCCTTGTTAGCATTTTTGGAATAGGTAAACAAAATTAAGTGAAATAATTGTATTCTTGAAGGAAAAAGAGAGATAGTTTCACTTGAGTTATATTATGAGCTTCTTTGTAAACTTTAATCTTATGGATAGGCACCATATTGAGTCACTTGATGTCCACTATGCTAAGTTCTATGATTTAAGCTTTAGAGCAGCTTAGGTGGTGCAGGTTGGGTTAGTTAAGGTTGTGCACACATACACTTAAGGGGTTACTTTGGCTTGCAAACGACTTTGTCATATCTTGTTTGTGTTTGTGTTAAATGAAAGGTAAGAACCTATCTGAAGACCAAATAATCTAAACTTCTGTTGCACCCTGCTATTAACTCGTGTTTGTTATTTGTTATCTCTTATTTTTGGTGCATCAGTCGAGGGCGAGTAATGAGCTAAGTTTGGGGGTGTGATAATCCCATGAAATGAGATTATTTTACCTTCTTTTCTAACTTATGTTCAATCAAAGTTGAGTGAATTGTGCACTTTTGTATCGTTTTTAGTTGTTCCTCGTCAAGTCTAGTTGAGAGTCGAGTTTCTTGTTTTGTTGGTTGTTTTCCTATTTTCTTTTAGGCCTTAATTAGTCTTTTAGAATAGTTGGTTTAGTATGTTTTGTATGTCCTTTGTTTTGCAGCCTAAGGAGTAAAAAAATGCTCGTTGAGATGTTGATGCTACAGCATTATGCAACATTGCTCAGCATTGTGCAGCATCGACGTTCTGGCAGAAAAAGGAAATTCGGGGCCCACTTTTGATGACGCAAGAAGAGTTTAATCTAACAATATTTACACCTATTCTAATGGGCCAAAAGTGGAAAGAAAAAAAAGACGAGGTGTTGTTGTTTAAGAAAAAAGAGAGAGGAGAGAAGCCCTAATTTTGGGGTGGTGAAGTAAAGAGAGGAGGGGAAGCTATCGCAGAAGCAGACCAGAGAAGAGGAGAAGAAGGAAAAAAAAACGCAGCAGCAGGAAAGAGAATGAGCTTCTTCGAAATTTCGTTCTTTAGCTACCCATTCTATTTCTCTTCTTCTTCTTCTTAAGAAATGTATCTTGGTCTTAGCTTTCTTGAAACTTTAGTAGACTAAATTGTTCCTAGTGTTGCTATTTTGTGAATCTTCACTTGAACCTAAGATGTTTATGAATTGTAGCTCGTTTCTAGTTATTTTCTGTGTAAAAGCCATGGGCTAATTTTCTTTGGGCTGGAATTTATGGAGTCATAGCTCTAGTTTTGGAGCCCTTTTGCTATGGAATGCTATAGAAGTGTAGTTTGCTTATGGGTCTTTTATTTCTTACTATTCTTCTTGAGAATGATCAACTTGGGAAAAAATAAAAGTTTGTTTTAATTCTGAAAAGGTTAAAATAAATGGAAATAGCATAGGCAATGCAAGTAGGTTCATGTCTTGAATTAGGGATGAATTCAAGGGTATAGACATATACTTTTGGCTTGTAAACTTAGGGAAGTTGGTCTATCCATGTGTTTGAAAGCTGGGTTTTCATAGACATATGTTAAACTTTTCTTTAGAACTGCAATTCGAGGATCAGAATTAATTTTCGGAATTAATTTTCAGATTTTTCGTTACTACACAGTGCTATAGCATCTAGGGGTGTTCATGTGAATCACAAAAATCGACCCGACCGCCCGAAACCGACCGAACCGACATCGGTCGGTCGGTTTAGGGGAAAAATCGGTCGGTGTCGGTTTTACAAAAATGTAAAACCGACCTCAGTCGGTCGGAGAAAAAAAATTCAAAATTTCGACCGACCGACTGATATATGCATCACATAAAAATTAAAAAAAAAAAAAGAAAAGTTCCTCGTTGCTCGTTCACATGCTCATTTAAGAGCATTAATGAGAAAACCATGGGCACCCATGGTTTTCTCAAAACCACTTGCAATTTTTATAAAAAAAAAATACTTTTCCCTTCCCCTTTCTCCTCTTCCATTTCACGACTCCCCATTTCTTCTTTCCCTTTCTCTCTCTTCTTTCCCCTCTCAAATCTCCCCACTTCTTCTTCTCCCATTCTCTCTTCTCTCTCCTCCTTTTACCTCCTCCCACCGGCCAACGCCATGGCCGACGGTAAGTATATCTCTTTTAGCTCCTCATTTTCTCTCTTTTCTCTCCTCTTTCTCCCACCGATCATCTCCTCCCACCAGTTCGCCACGGTCATGGTTCTTCTTTTCATCTTTTTTTTTTCTCTCTCCCTTCTCTTTTCGTTTAATTCGTCAGCTATTTCATATTATTGGAGTTTTGGACTTATGTAATATGTATATCATATTTGGATTTTCAATCAACATTTTGAATCTTTAGTAAACAAAAGGAAAAGAATAGTTGAAAAAACTGAGTTAATATAGTTAGTAAAGTAGCGTGATTATTAAATTTAAAAGTTTTAAGAAGCAAAAAAAAAAAAAAAACCGACGAAACCGACCGACCGAACGGACCTACGGGCAGTCGGTTTCTGCCCCTGCGGAATAAACCGTCGGTTTCCTTTTAGAGGAAACCGACCAGTCGGTTTTTGGGGACGATTTTTGCCCAAAACCGACCCCGACCAACCGATGAACACCCTTAATAGCATCACACAGCATTAGGGAGCAAAAATTAGCACTGATTTCATAAATTCCAGCGCCTTACTCATTTGACTCTTGAATTGTTTGTTATCAATTTTAGTTGCTTATTTCCTTTAAATTGCTAGAGTTTAGTTTTCTTGTGTTGTGCTTGCTTTTTGTTAATTTTATGTATCTTAAGTGCTTTAGACTTAGCATTAGTGATATTCAAGTTTACAAACTTTTCTTACTTTAGTCCTCGTGGGATCGACCTTGTCCACCAATTACTACCTATGATTGCGTATGCTTGCGTAGTGAATTTTTGAACAACATTCGACTCTCAAGCTCTTCGATCCTTCTTCCTAGACACAAAGGTTGCTTTATATAGGCCTCAAAGGCTAGAGTTTTCGTTCGAAATCCGTGTGAGGAGCTGGCTTCATCATTAGGGTCTTGAATGAAGGAAGATATTTGCAAAATCTATCAATACCATGAATCACGCACAACTTGTCGATTTGGTCACTATGCGGTCGCATATGGATTTCAAGGTTGCGGCCAAAACTGGGCTAAATTACAGTTCCTGCACGAAAACACAAAAATGCATTAAATCCTTCAAAAAATACTTTTATAACTATTTAAGTTAATTTTATACTTCATGGTTGAAAATATGTGATTGGCTTGTTTTTACATATATTTGCTTTATTTGACATGATTTAAAACAACAAACACATAATTTCTAAACAATAAACATAAGTTTTAGAGCTAATTAACCCTATAAATGAAAGTTGTCAAAATTCTCTTAGTCCAAATTTTAGAATTTTTCCTCCTATCCAAAAGTTGAGCTCCAAAATTATTTAGGTTTTCATTATCTCTGTATCAAATGTAACAATAGCTGCGAGGATTGGTTTGTTATAGAAAAGTCCAAGAAATGACCAAAGCAACTAACTCTAAACCTCTCATGCACAATATCAGACAAGTTTGCTTTTATCTTATCTAAAATGTTCGACGTTATTTGCAAGTTAATCCTCAGTGGTTGTGTCATACAGAGCATCCTAACATACAATACATAATTTAATACTATTAAGAGTAACGACCAAGTACAATGTGAAACAAATAGAATAATAGAATATACCAAATTGATTAGTTTACATACTTTTTTTGCATCATCAGAACTCTATTTTCTTTTTCCAGAGCTCTCACCCTTACTCATAACACTACCTTCTTTATTTTGTCTTTCCCTATCTTAACGACAACCAAATATACTTAAAAAATAATGAACAATAAATATATTCAATAATGAACTATAAATATATTCTATCCCTTTATTATTTTTTGTATTTCAAGGAGTACACACCTTTTTTCCAGCACTTTTTTTTTCTTTACCATCTTTTTAGGAGTTTTCACATCTTTAGTGATGGATTCGAAGTATGTGTGGCTGTCAAATTCACCCTCATCCGAGGCATCACTCCCAGTGGTTGAATTTTGGTCAAAATCTTCATTGGCAATAACATCATCCCATTTTGAATCCTCCCCTTCCTATTGAATGAAAATAATTTTTCAATAAGTAATCAACTTTTTACAAATGCACCATATATGTAAACACATAATAATATTTGAATGTGGATACCATGGTTTCTCCAGACCCCACTCTAGTCACCTCTCTCTCATCTTCCTTTTCATTTTTCCTAGTTTTGGTTGACTTTTTCACTTCTTGCATGTTAGAGTTCATAAATGAATCATACAAATATCTGACACCCACATTATACAAACCCACTAGTCTTACCTTGTTCACCTTTGTCTTTTTTGTAGGGCTTCCCTGACCCTCATTTTGTCTCTTTTGTCAAGTGACTTCTCATTTGGAGACTCCAATTGTCGAGATTCATCCCCACCATCCATCTAATCCATGGTTTCCTATTTCAATATAATAAGGATGGGGTTAGTGGACTTGAAAACCTGAAACATTAAATACTACTCTCACCTATTGATCACAGTTCGCCATTATGGGTCTCTCTTCCTTAGCTGCCTACTTTTTTGGTGTTACCCTGCAGAGTGTAATCACCCTCTTGTTCTAGTTTTTTAAGTTGCGACATACTTTACCACGTATGCCCTGCGTTTTTAGGCACGGTTAATTTTACCTTTGGAGATTTTATGGATTTCACTTCATCTTGGTAATTTTGAAAATTGGACTAAAATGGTTGAAATTAGATAACTGAAGTTTTGAGTTTTTGGATGAGAACTTTTGATTAGTCTAAAATCCATAGAATTAAAAGTGTACTTTTTTCTTGGGGTTTTATTTTTGAAAATATAATTAAACTCAAAAAATTTTCTTAGGTTGAACTAAGATTTGGAAATCATTTTAGAAGATTAAGTTGGGTTTTAAATCTTGAAAATTCTAGATCCTCTTCCCTTTCTTATTTATTGCAGCTTATTTGGGTTTATTTAGAAATAAAAAGAAAACAATTAAGGAAATTAGTGAAAAGTGGAATTAACCCTAGCCCCTTTTTATTCCCTCATCTTGATCTTCTCCTATCTTCCTTATGCAAGGCAGACGACCTCCCTTTTTCTCACGTGTTTTAGTTGCCTACCATCCCATCTCCTTGCATCTTTTTCATCTCTGACAGCACCAAAGGCACACCCACGAGCAAGCAACCAATGCTAGTGCAGCGGCAACGACGCGACACCCACAGACAAACCTTTCACCCGACACCCACGCAGCGGAAGACTCGCGTCCTTAGACCACGAGCATTGGTGTGTTCTTCCTACTTCACTACGTTGGCACACAACAAACCACCCCTCAAACAACAGATTCTGATACTTCCGTGGCTCCGGGACATCTGCAAGTGCGAGCGGCAACCATCCCCTTCTTCTAGCGTTTGCGCGAGGTTTGTTCGACAATTTCTTTTTCTATTTCGACAAGGTTTGGCGCATACCCATGTCCAATCAATCTTTGATTTGGATTACCCATACCTTAAACATCTTTAATTTTAAATTTTAGGCCCCTTTGGATGCCAGCCAGTGATAACATTCATTTATGAGTGTTATTTGGCTTTAGAAACTAAGCTATTTTCTTAGAAAGCGAGTGTTTAACGTTATAATTCATGTCATTTAGGGAAATTTTAAGTAAAAACAAGTTTTTCATGTATTTGAAGTCTTGATTTGATAAAAATAAGTTTTTAGGTGTATTTAAAGTCATTTTTGTTAAGAAAGTGTTAATTTTTGTTGATTTTGTGTAGAGGCTGAAAAAGCACCCAAATGCCCCCATATTTTGGCCGCAATTGAGGCAAAAGAAAGATGATGTAAGAAATATGCAACCAAGATGTGCCAGCAATTGAGAGCAGAAGCCAAATTCCAATTGTTGCAGGAAAAGCTCAAAATGCGCACAACTATGCGGCCGCATTTAGGCCATTTCGACAACAACACAATTGCGCTTAATTATGCGGCCGCATCTGGATCTTTTCGGCATATTTTCCCAGATTTGAGAGATTTACAGATAAAATCAAATATTCTCAATCAAATCTTCGAGGATCAAGGGATATGATCGACCAAGCCTCTCCACACTGATCTCGACAGCAAACCCTAGACCTTGAGGTCTATAAAAGGCAACTCAAGCTTCAATTCCAAAGGGAGCTCGGATTTACTCCAAATTCTGCAGTTTTCTTTTCAACCTCCATACCGAGTCTCCCCTAAGTTCCGTTCATACTTCATTCGGACACGAACTTCGAAAGAAGGGAGTGTAAGCACTTGTTCTCTTCGAAAGAGGTTGAACAAAGTCAGAAAGAATGAACAAACTTCGGGTTCTTTATCACTTTCATTTAACTTTCGTACGTTCTGTTTTCTTTGAAGTTTAGCTACTGTTTTTATTCTTCCTTCAAGTTGTAAGTTTCTGTTTCTTTATTACATTTCAAGTCTTCAAGTTGTACTTCAAGTTTTGTTTCAATTTCGCACGTTTAATTCAATGAAGTTCATCTTTTTTTATTTAAGTTTTCTTTTTATTTTCTACACTTTAGTTTTCTTTTCAATGAGTAGCTAAATCCTTGGAAGGGATTCAATGAAGTGGATACCCTAAAAAGGAGATAAGTCTCACCATGTGATCCAAGTAACTTTGCTTAACAATTTAGCATTGTTTGCTTCTATCGAGTTTAAGTTTCATTGTTAGCTTAAACTGATCACTTGAGTTAACATAGTTTGTGTGAGATTCAATACTGAAAGGGTTGGATCGAGCAAGCGTTTTTATAAAAGCAATTTAGGAGAAGAGTCTAGACATAGAACTTCGCTTTTTGTACCTAGATGTAGGACAAAAACCTTTAGAATCATTGAGTTGCGTTCTTTAATTATCTAAGTTAAAATTAGCCATAGACATATGTCTTTAATTGCTTAGTCTCCTAAAAACACTTAGAAAAGGGGTGAATACATGTTAAACTCGATTCATGGTGTTAAGTGTCTATTAGAGTAGGTTGCGACTGCATTTCAGTAGCATTTTGTCCGAATCGCGCAGAACTCGAAAGAGGCAGTATGCGGCGCAAGAGGAAAAATCTCTGAAATAGCCAGACCTAGTTAAACAAGTATGCGGGCGTATGGTGGGCGCATTTCCTTAGGGTTGAAACATATTTGAACTCCCTACTTCTCATTATTGTTTTCTTATCTTTTCTTTAGTTTTTTTTTTTTTTATTTTATTGCACGAAAAAACCCCAAAATATTTTATTTACTTGGTTACCTTCGGTTGCAACTTGAAAGCATTTGTGTTGTTAACTGAAAAGACTCTTTGTTGACCGTTCCCTTGGGTTCGATACTTGGAATACTTCCATATATTACTTATTGGATAGCGTGCACTTGCGCTTTGCTTCGGTAACATCCCACCAGCCAACCCGCATTCAAAGTCGTTTGGTGCTAAAAACATGATTTCCAACAAGACCCTTTCATATTCGAGCCTCGAATTACCTTAGGTTCTTGACCCACACTTCAATCAGCCTTGATTAGGAGTACCCACAGGCTCTTATTAACAAAGTCGAACTCGTTCAAGCACCAACCAGCAGAATTTCGGTCCCTTTGGTGCTGATCTGTAAGTTGTATGACGTTTTAGACCTTTTGCAATTCAATTTAAGTGTTGTAGCTTAGGTTAGCATGGGAGCCTCCTATTTGCAGTTTCAAACTAATTCGATCCCTTTCAGACACCAACCAGTAAAGGACCAAGATTGTTTGGGCCTTCTTCGGTAAGTTTCAACACGTTTCATCATTTTCGCAAATCACTTAATATGTTATGATTTGGTTTCTAACCTTTGAAAATGTCTTATTTGTAGTTCAAACCAATTCGGAGTGCTATCGAACTTGAATTAGCAAGTGCGTTAATCTGTTTTGGTAAGTTTAGCATCCCTTTAGCCTACTTGAACTCGTGTTAAGGTGCTGTAAGTTAGGTTCTAATCCTTGGATAATTCTTATTGTAGTTTGGGTTAATCCTAGAGTGCTTGAGTTTATTTTTAAGGCTGAAATCTAAGTAAGTATACTCATTTTTGATCACATTGTAGTTATTTAAGAGAATTTTGAACTAATTATAGCCTCTAAAGATTATTCACTCGGTTTAGGAACTCTTGGAATAATTTTAGAAGCACTTTAGGTAACTAGTTTCTACTTGGTGGTTTTGTTTGACTGCGTGGATCATGTTGTTTTCTTATTTATTTCTTTATATATATATCTCTCTCCATGATCCATTATGTGTATGTTGAGCATACTTAGATGTGTGGTGTTTGCTATGGTTATGTGATGATAGTATGCTGGATTCTTGGGTTGTCTGATTCTGCATAATATGTGTGTTGTAAATGGGTTGTTTTGCATGGGCATTAAAGCACAGTCTAGTAGCATGTCTAGGAAGCATGGGCTACGTTGTGGATGTGTGGTCAAGGGCGGAGCTTGATGCTAAAATCATTGTTGGGTTGAGTGTGCGGAGCGTGACACATAAATCATGTGTTTGGTAGTGAGTGTGTAGCATGATGTGAAATTCATGTGTGAAAGTGCATTGCATGACTGATAACTCTTAAATTAAGAGTTATATGTTAGTATTTTCGGGCTAAATTGTAGATTTTTATCTCATTATATTTTAGAAAACTCCAAGCTTTGATATATTTTGCTCTAGGACTGATTTTGATGTAGTAATATTTTTATTAGAGCAAAGTGATCTTAATTAAGGTCTTTTATGTGATTAAATTAGGTTGGATTAATGAGGACTCAAGAAGCCAAGAGCAGCAGTTTTACAACTAATTGCTGGAGCAAATTTCGCGTTCCAGGCTTATACGAAGTTCGCACGTGGGAGCTGTTATTCATTAATTGAGTTGGCATCTGTCAGTCCAGTCACTCGTTTTCAACCAACCAGAGCCCGCCACGTCACAAGGACAAGTCTAATCAGCCCTCATTTTCATAAAGGGTGACTATTATAATGGGGCAGCCGTTTTTGTTGAAGAGAGGAGAAGGAGAGAGGTGAAGTTCCCGAAATAACAGAAGGGAGGAAGGAGCTGTCGAGAGAAGCTTCGACTAGGGAGCCACCGCCGGAGTTTTGCCAAAAATAGAAGGTTTCCAGTCGGAGCAGACGCCGATGCTGGGGCAAGAAACTTGGGGCAGCATTTCGACTTCTCCTGCTATATTTTCTTCTGTCATTTAGTCGTTTTCTGTATCTAGTTTCATTATGTCTACATTTCTACTGTTTTTCCGTTTTTCCTGTAGCATGAACTAATCACCATAAGGTGAGGATTAGAGGATGAGTGTTTTTGGCTAGTGTTATAGTTGAGTAGACTTCTTCTCCTTCGATTTGGTTTTTAAGGGGTTTTATTCTTAGTTTGTTTCCGCTTGGCCAGCCGTTATGAACACCGTCCCTCTGATTTCTGGGAAGAATAGGAGGGGCTGAAAACTTGAAAACCACGTTAGCCTCTTGTTTAGGGTAGTAGCTAACTAAGTGGGTAGGTTAGGGATAGCCACTCGCCTAACGCACATAAAGTACAGTGGGTATATTGTGCTGAAGTAATTTAATTGCGACAGCATATATTCGGTGATTCGGGAGAATACCGTGTAGCCTGTAGTGAATCGAATGGAATGAATGTGTACTCAGTTCGTAACTTAGCTAATGCATGACTTACCTCTAATCCGAGCCTTTCGTTTAATTAAAGCACAAGTTAATCGTTCTCTGTTTTCTGAATCCTTACTCTGTTTTTGCATGCTTTAGCATTACTTTTGTTCCAGCATTTATGATTTCTTTTATTGCATCTCTATCGATAATTTTGAATGGTTACCAACTGAGTTACTGAGAATTAATTTGGGTTCAGTAGAAAGATCAATAGTCTCCGTGGATACGATAATTTTACTTGCCACTTGCTATAAAAAGGATGTGTACACTTGCACATTGACACTCTAATTTGCACAATTGTTCACATTGCTCTAGCAAACGCATCAATGACGCATAATTCATGAATTGGGTTGAGTGAGCGGAACATGATGCGTAAATCATGTGTTAGAGAGGTTGTGCATTGCATGATGCAAAATTCATGTGCTAGATGCATGGTATGGTGCACGATTCATGTGTTGTGTGAGTTTTATATGCAAGTTGAGCATGAGACTTATATTATTAATGTAAATAAGCATGTTTGGGTGCGTGTGAACAACATTATGTTTGTTGTTTGATGTTTGGTGGCTCACCAGGTGTGAGTTACTTACTTAGTACGCATTATGTACTGACCCACCACAATATTTTGTATGGGATGATGATTTCTACAAACCTGGTGATGCAGACGAGGAGACATGATGGGAGGACACCATTAGTGTTACGTGGTTATAGTAGGAGTTTACCTTAAAATGCGTAGTTAGGACTCTAGTTGATTTTGAATAGATGCTGTGTAAATGCTTTACTTTCCATTCTTTATTATTTTATTTTTCCTTATTGTTCTCTGAAGTTGTTGATGGATTCTTTTGGTAGAACGTAGGTTATGAAATAATAACCTTGTTGTTAGAAACTAAACTTTGATTCCTGGGGGTTTATTTGAATTAAGTTACTTTAGAGTTGATGTGATTCTGTTCATTCTATGAATTTGGGAGTGTTGTACTGTTGCCAAGAGGTATGGAGGTCGTTGTTTAGTTCTCTGGTTGCAGAAGTGCATGTTTTCTTGCCCAACAGGTGCTAGGAAATTTTTGTGTAGCTTGTAGTTACGCCGTTATGTTGACGAAAATTTTGGGACATATTGGTTGTGAGTTTAGTAATGTTCCCTAAGTTAGGTTAAATTTTGGAGTCGTTACATACCATGTCTACAACGAATCACAAAAGCATTCAATCCATGAGCAAACATATATTTATTTGAAAAAATATAACAAATGGACGTACACTAGTCCCTAGACTGTCGACGGAATAGAGGTTTCTCAATATGTCTCTCTAATCCAAGCACACACTTATAGTATAAATAGATGATAGGAATGAATGATTCGCCACGCAACGAAAGGCTATGATTTCTAAATAATTTAAAAATCAATTTGGGATCAACTTTTACTTTATTTAGAATTAATCTAAAATAATAAAGATTAGCAAACATACCTTTGAATTAAATGGAGATAATTCTGGCGGGCTTTTACTTCGTCTTCCAACAAATCTTGAATCTCCATAAGATCTTACTTGTTATGACTCGAACACAAGACCAAGGCTTGTGATAACCTCATGGAAGAAATTCGTAGAGAATTTTATGTGTAGAGAGCTTAGTTTTGGCTCAACCTAAGGGTCTTATTTATAAGGGACTTAGGGTAGAAACTTGGCCAAAATAATAATATCTAATATATTATCATATATATTTGAATTTCATTCAAATATCTCCTACAACATATATTATCTATTTGAATCTCGTTGAAATTTAATATATAATTTATCTAATAACATATTATTCTATTTAATATATCAAATACAAGAAATATATATTTTTCTTATTTAATATATCAAATATATTAAATTTTAATTTGAACATTTCAAATTTTTCTTTCAGCTAAATTGATCCTTTTATGTTATTATGAGTTAACAAGGGGACCTTATCAACCTACGGATTATAAGCTCCAATGATACAAAATTAATTAATTAAACTTTTTAATCAATTAATTTTCATTCATTAGCTCTAAGTCACTCCACTATAGACCTAGAGTTGCATTCTTATGCACTGTAGAACAAGTTGTGTCCGGGAATATAATCACAACATGCAAGTCGATCCTTCACAAATTGTTTGTAATTATAGTTGGGTCAAAAGTCTGTGGGTCACGATACTTGATACTTTTATGTTGCTTTATTATTACTTCGATCACGTGCGCTTGCATGTCAAGTCACGATCAATTCTCAAGGTAGAAGATTGATTAAACGCCCTCGGTTTTCAAAATTAGCTTAAATAAGCATGATTTGATATTTAGCAGAGGGAAGTGTGTTTGCATGGTCTTTCACAGGTTTTAATTATGACGCAATAGCAGGTGTATCGGGTTAGTGTTTCATCTCTCTTCATCTCACTATAAGGTATTTGTGTAGCCAATTCACAAAATCAGTTTAATTAGACATGAATGTGCTTGATGCTGTACATTAATTTTATTTCAAAATTGGATTGTTTTTGTAATTATCATTGTGTAATTTTAGATTATGTTGCTAGTTTAATCTAATTTTGTACCATGAAATTTTGCCTCTTGATTTTATATTTTCTGGGATTTAAATAGATATGGGCATATCCTTTTTTGATTTGATATAATATTCCTTTATTTCAGGGAGTAGACTTTTAGATTTTGAGTGAAGGGTATTTTAATTCATTGTTTCTTTATGGATTCTCTAAAATTAGTAATTAGCCAGTTTTTCAACAAAAAAACACGTTTGGCCTATTTTCAAAATTAGTAATTAAATATGGTCGTTTATGTAGTTGCCCATTTTCTTTTATTCGCCATTACCCATCCAACCCATTTCGTTTTGAGTTTAAATTTTATGAGGTTGGCACTAATTTAATCAAATTTCACCAAAATCCAAATTCATTATAAAACTCTGTCAAATTTTACCGAACTGTTGTGTCATAAACCTTTAGTTCCTATAGTTTTTGACTTTTTGATCAAGGAAGGTATAATTTGCAACCTAGGGTTATAAGTGAAATTGTGCATAAATCTTTGCTTGTTCTTGTGCTTATCTATTTCAAACACTTGCAAGTAGTTTAAGTTCTTTTTTTTTCTTTGATTTCTTTTGCATCTAATATTAGACTAATGTTGATTTAACTTTTTGAGTCTTCTAACTTGTTTTATCTTTAGTGTCGATTCACCACAAGCAATCAAGCTTATTGCTTCTCGACTTGTCCAATACTTGGCTTGCAGTAGAAAAAAGGAATATGAGAGAAAAAGAGAGAACCCAATGCTATGAAGAAAGAAAAGAGAAAATGAGAATTCAATCATGACCAGCGAGGAGTATATATTCAGAAATACATTTGTATTCCTCATTTAGCTTGAAGTTTGTAATACTAACCATTGAGCTATATGAATATAAAAACACGATGCGACAGTGTGTGAGATTACATTTAGTAATTTCAGCTATGAATCTAATAAAAACGAAACCTAAGATAAGTCGCAATAAGAGTTTATATTCGTAATTTCATCTACAATTTTCTGTTTTAACATCAAATCTCTAAACCTTGAACATTCCTAATCTGAAAATCACAATGATCGAAATGATGAACTACTGAAGAACTGATATCCACATAACAATATATAGAGAAACATACCTCTGCACTGATTTTTCCAACGAACTCAAGCAATGTAAATTTGTTTAAATACCAATTAAGCATATAGAAACATAATGATGACCCCCCATTTTTCAATTTGAAAATCCTGATACATCAATCATCAATCACATTTGCCTGCCATCATTTATAAAGATGTTCCACACTTGAAGATCCATTGTGCCCCATCAATGCATATTACTAGATTTCCATCCATCTCTGAATGCTGCTAAGTTCATGAAGATAAACCTAAACCCATCATCCGCATCAACCACCTGGGCAATGTATGTCTCTAAAAAAAATGCCGTAAATATCAGTATATACATTGTGTAAAAATGATAAATATTGTACTTAAAAGGTATATACCTAGATTTTCTCAATTAATTTGGCTGCAAACAAAAGAATGAAGGCCTATGCATCTTCAGGTGAACCTCTAATCAGGTTTACAACATTCTCTCTCCCTCCACAACTTGTCATAACTAATCCTAATCCCAGGTGAACCTCTTCCTTTACTATAGTTGGCCAATATTAAATCTATTTCTCCCATTTCATAGCTACCAGCACATCATCAGAAAATTTTTTAATCATCAATGTCAAGTCTTACACCGAACTTAAAAGGTCATCAAAATTATGAATTGTAGTTAGACAATTCATACAGTAGAAGGAGTACATTTCTAGAATTTTTTTTAAACATAAATACAACCTCAAAGTGCATGGAAAATGTCTTCATCCTTTGTTTTACACCTCAGCCAAAATGATTATACATCCATGCCCCTTTTTTACATTTCAAAAGTATGTAGGCACATATTCAAATTCAAATTTTTGAATCGAATTTTTTCCTCTCTTCTCCATCTAAAATCTTTCAGACATCATCTCTGTGTCTCGTGGTTGCTCAGAGTTTTTGTATCTGTCGAGGATTTTGGCGATGAGTATTTAGGTCTTCACTGGATCGCCGCCAACAAACTGTTTTAGGTCTCATATGGGAACGTATTGCTATTCTCTTCATTGGTTCGTCGGAAGATCGATCTATCACTGTGACATTGCTGGTTTCTTTAGCGAAAGATAGCGAGAGATATGGAAAATGAATACGATTGCCACTTAAGCTCTTTTTATAGATTACAATTATGATTGCCACTTAAACTCTTTTTATAGATTACAATTACGATTGCCATTTAAACAGATAGATATTAGATTCTAGAAATTCATGACGTATCTTAAAAGATATCAAAAAATATATATATATAATAATTTTCTATTTGGCTAGTTTAACTGTAAGTACACGGATATACTAGGGGTATAAATGGGAAGAAAACTCTTCACTCTCATTCCCTAAAATCACATTACCTAAGACTCCAAATGTGAAACATTTTTAGCCATTTTTCGTTATAGGTATTTATTTTAGACATTACTTACAATTTTCCATTGAAAAAGAGAGACAAGGAGCCCATTGGTGAACTACCCAATGACGATCACGCAAGACCTACGACGGCTGCACTTCAGCCCACGCACATGCCTATGCGTAAGCGTGGCCCTCCAACCATCTCAGCCCATCCTCCTTTTATGAGCCCTTCGCACGCATAACAAGCCAATCGTGAGCATCCAGCCTTGCAAGCCCAATTGGGGGATGCTCGCTCAACCGACCAGCCACTCCAGTCGTTTCACGTGCAGATGCCCAATGGTCTACCAACATAGGCCACCTACATGCAAGCGTTTCACGCCCCCCAATGCACACTCATCCACGCAAGGCCCAAAACACACGCCCATTTCTCTAGCCCATCAGTTTGACTCATTCACTTGCCCTCACTTGCCCAAGTCCTTACAATGCAGAAGCCCACCAGCCCCATAGCCCATGCCCACCTGATCCAAATCAGATAAGTGAGATTTCCCATCAGCCCACGTCGTGCGCAAATGCCCATCATCCAAGCTGCTGCTGGTAGTTGGTTGCCCCAACCTAACTCTATGAAGATCTCCACTCATCTACCTGCTTAGACACCCATCTGCCTACATAGGCCTATCCATGTGCGACAACTCAATAGGTCACCAACCCCCACCACCATGTCGTACCTCCATGGCCTAACAAGCTCTTGCCGCATCAAGTTGCATCAAGTAATTTTTATTAGGGATTAGTTTTGAAAATTTTCCTGATCTTAGGAAGCAAAGATTTTGACTAGTTTGACTTTCTATTTTAAATAAGCTTTATTTCCTTTTTAAAATTCAAATATCTAGGCAGATAAGATTTTAGAAGATCTAGGTAGTTAGTTATTTCTCCCTTAACTATATAAACCCAAGGAGAGCTCTTGTTTCAATGATAATTCTCATAATTGAGAATTATCTAGCTCATAAATTTAGGTTATGCTTGGTTTTATTAGCATTTTCTTCATGAATTCATATAAATTCCAACAAAAGCAACATGAATTTAACAAAGTGAATTAAAACAATAAAATGGAAGGAAAAGAAAAGAATTACACTAATAAATTGTTTTTGGCTGCAGTTTTGACAAAAAGGCACGATTGCCACACAATTATTGATCAATTGCTACTGCAATCGGACTAGGAAAGAGCATATTCGAATATTAGAAGATTGCACAAAAAGAGGGATTTGTTCCATCAAATCAAGTGAAAATTTAGAGCTCACGAGTCAAAAGGAACACCAAAAAAGAAACCCTAGATACTTGAAGGCTATAAAAAAAAAAACATAAGAAAGAAGGCAGAAATCCTCCTTGGAAGAAAATTCATTTTTCTGCACTTTTTCTATCTTCATCTCTGATGGGGCTGCTACGCGAACACCAAAAGAAAGCGCAAGTGCACGTTGTCACAAAGAAGTAATATATGAAGTATTTCAAGTATCAAACCCAAAGGAACGGTTAACAAAAACTATCCAACTAACAGCACAATTGCTCACAAGTTGCAACCGAAGGTAACTACGGAAATAAAGTTGATTTTTGGGGTTTTGTGCATGAAAAAGTAAAGATAACTGAAAAGGTAATGAGAAAAACAAGGATGAGAAGCAGGGGATTCAATTCTGGTTCAACCTTGAGGAAATGTGCCCACCATGTGCCCGCAAATTACTCAACTAAGTCCGACTATTTCAGAGATCCTGCCTCTTGCTCCCACATATTGACTATGTCGAGTTCTGTACGGTTCAGACAGAATGCTACTGAAATGCGCCTGCAACCTACCTTTTTCGACACTTAGCTAAGTAAATCAAGTTCAACACCTATTCAGCTCCTTTTCCAAGAACCTTTAGGAGACTAAGCAATTTAAAACTCATATGTCTATGGCTAAATTCGCTTAGATAATGAAAAACACAACTTTATGATTTTAAAGGTTTTTGTCCTATGTCAAGGTACAAAAAACGAAGTTCTATGTCTAGACTCATTTCCTAGATACTTTTATGAAAACGTGTGTCGACTCCAACCCTTTCAGTATTGAAATCTTCACAAACTATGCTAACTAAAATGGCCAGTTTAAGCTAACAATGAAACTTAAACTCACTAAAAGTAAACTTAGCTAAATGTTGAGCAAATCTACAAGAAACACATGGTGGTTGCTTATCTCCTTTTTAGGGTATCCACATGGTTAAATCCCCTCCAAGGAGTTTAGCTACTCATCGAAGAAATAAACAAAGAGTAGAAAGTAAAAAGATAACAATTAGAAGAAAGAACACAATTCATTGAAATAAATAAACTTGAATACAGTTTGAAGTATTAATCCAAGAAAGAACTAAATGAAATTGAAAAAGAACTTGTAACTCAAATTGAAAGAAAACAGAAACTGGAAACAAAGATAAAACAGCAAGTACAACTCCTAAAAACCTACAAAACTTGAATGGAAAATCTAAGAACAAAAAGAACCCTAAGTTGTTCTTCTTTTCTAACTTGTTCAACCTTTTTCAAGGAGAATCAATTACTTACTCTTCTTTCTTTCGAAGTTGGAGTCCAAATGGAATATGAACAGAGCTTAAGGGAGACTCGGAGTAGCGACTAAAACTTAGAAATGAAAATGACAGAATTTTGGGATGAAGAGAATTTCCAACTTCGAGCTCTCTTTCAAATGAAGGATTGAGCCGCCTTTTATAGGCTTCACACCCAGGGTTTGCTGCCGAGATTAGTGTGGAGAAGCTTGGTCAAATATCCCTTGATTTTCAGAGATTTGATTGAGAATATTTGATCTGATCTGCAAATCTCGCGAAACTTGGAGAATATGTCGAAAAGGTCCAAATGCGGCCACATTTATGAGTGCAATTGTGTTCTTGTCGAAATGGCCTAAATGCGGCAGCATATCTGGGGGCATTTTGGATTTTTCCTGCAATAGTTGGACTTTGGCTTTTGCTCTCAAATATTGGTGCATACCAGTCGCATATCTCTTGGATCATCTTTTATTTGCTTCAGTTGCAACCAGGATATGTGCGCATTTGAGTCATTTTTCAGCCTCTACACAAAATCAACAAAAATTAACAATTCCTTAACAAAAATGACTCTAAATACACCTAAAAACTTATTTTTACAAAATCAAGACTTTAAACACATGCAAAACTTGTTTTTACTTAAATTTTCCATAAATGACATGAAATATAACTTTTAACACTCGCTTTTTAAGCAAATAACTTAGTTTTTAGGGTTGAATAACACTCATAACTAAGTGTTATCAATCTTGCTGTCCATTCTTTTTCATCCTCTATTTTCCTCCATACTCAGTCCAATCTAGGTGAAAACCTAAGATTGTTAAGACCCACTTCACCTTGAAAAAGTTTGGAGTAAGTTTGATTAAAGAAAAGGGAAAGAGAGGTTGCCGAAATTATTTTTCTTATTGTAATTCAGTTTTGTTCTAACTTTTTACTCTCTTTTGAACACTATTTTAGTTGTTGTTTTTTCATTGTTTTAGTCTCTTTTCATCTTTCGGTCAGTGTTGTATTACATCTCCTTTAGTTTTCAGTTTGTTCAAGTTAGTTTATGCTTAAGTTTTGGAACAAATCAATACCACAATATCATTGAAATTAATTTCCAATATTCGATTTGAGTTTCTACTTCAAGTTTTAATATTTTCTTCTCTGTTTTATTTCTTTAAGTTATGAAGTTTCCTTTAATTCTATCTCATTTAATTTCCCATTCTATCATGAGCTAAATCCACCTAGGGATTCAAGAACATGAATGCCCTAAGGTGAGAAGGCTTAGCCAATAAACTAAAAGTAATCGGCATTAAACATGAGCGTTGTTTGTTTTTACTGAGTTTAATGTTTTATTAGAATCCTTGAATGATCAACTTGGATTGCTTTTAAGTCCAAATTTAATACTGAAAGGGTTATAAGAAGGCGGATTTCATAAAAGCAATGAGGTAAAAGCTAAGACATAAGCCACGCTTGATCCTAGACATAAGACGGGCTCCTCAAAACCAAGAATGCGATCTTAACTATCTAAGTACGATTGGCCATAGACATATAGGTCCAATCACTTAATCTCCTGGGGGTTTTGAATCAAAACTGAATAGGAGTCGATTCAATTTACAACGTTTATACGACAATATCTAATTGCTACAACAATTGAATAGCAATTTCACTAAAGGGCATGAGTGCACTTGAATCCCCTCATTTGTTTATGTGAATTTATATAAGTCTTTCAAAGTTCTTTTACTCAATATTTGTAGTCATAGTAACACCCAAAATATTTTTTTTTAGATCACTTGCTACCAAAAGTTGCACTTTGAATACAATCTTGCTATTTCTTAAAATTTTGTTGTATTTGTTCCCTGCGGGATTGATGTTTTGGAGTACTTTCTATTTTATATTACTTGCATCGACAATGTATACTTGCACTAGGGTTAAGCTATTATTTCTTGTTATTTTTTACCCACAAGTTTCAATCGATTATTCGACACACTTGAATGAATAAATTTAGTCATTTCCTTATAATTGCTTGAGAGCATTTTGCCCCTTTTTGCAAGTCATGTATTTAGGTTGCATGTTTAAAAGCATTCAAGCTTGGTTGGTCACCAAACTTGTGGAGTGTTTCAGCCTTTAGATATGAATGAGTTTCTTCTTATCTCTAGGTCCTTGAACTTAAGGTAATCCATTCGAACTTTCACCTTGGGTTGTTCGAGGTTGATGCAAAGGTGTTGAGACTTGTGCTTGAGAGGTCCACATAACCAAAGAGTTACTTAGGCCAAGGTTCTTAGTATTGTCGTATCAACGTTAGTAAGTTTAAGAACTAAAACGAAATAAGCTTGATGGTTTAGGATCCAAAATATGATTTAAACATTTTTATTATTAATTTAATTTAATAGAAAAAGATCTATATTTTGTAATTTTAAAAAAATAGAGAATTGAGTGGAAATTTTGTTTCTCATTCCCATCTCTGAAAAAATTGTTGAAACCTTTTTCGGATCTTCATTTGTACTTGACAACTCGATTCAATGAAGATATTTGTCATCTTTAACATGACTGGTCTGCTCTATTAAATTTAAGAATTTATTTTGTCTATTTATTAATTAGAAGGGTTTAATGCTATATGAGGTTCAATAGGGAGAATTTTGGTTTATTTAAGTCTTAAAAGTCAATGTCGTTTAGGTAAATTTTTTGTGAATCCCATTAATTTTTTTTTACAAGTGTTGTGGAAGAATTTATTCTTCTTCTCTCACACTATCATTTTTCTAAAGAAATGTCATACCGGCACATTTAGTTTGTTAGTGAAGGAAGATAATAAATAATCCGAGCAGCTCAATGGATATGTTGGCTTTTTGGCCCTTAATCTCAAATTAATTAATTAATTAATTATTAATTAATATTTTGATGATAACAAACTTACTATTAATTACTAATAATTTCAGTATTTTTAAGTGTCCATAGTGTAGATCTCGGAATAACGATTCTAACGCCTTTTGAATCACTCAAATCGGAGTTCAAATAAAGAAGTTATGGCCAAAATAAATTTGAATGGAAAATTCTCTACGTGATGACGTGGCAGCCAAGTCAGGAATGTTGACCATCTAGAGAGTGACACGTGGAACTATGGGGAAGTGACACATGGTGGCTTTTTGTTTGTTTAAAAAGAAAAAAGAAAATTTATATTATTTTATATTATATTTTGTGTCTAACGGTTTTTAAATTTTTTTTTTAAAAAAAAGTACTGACAGCATTTAATGCTGCCAGCAGGCAGCTCCATTTAAAAAAATTGACCGTTGGTCACCTTTTATATATATATATATATTATTTATATTATTATATTATAACTTTTATTATTTATTTTTTTTAACCTCCACCATTCATTTTCCTTTTACAACAATCCAATAACCCAAATTAAAATTTGATTTTTTTACTTCTTTTCCCTCTCTTTTTATATCATCTTCTTCTCCAAAATTCCATAACAAGTTTTACAATTTTTCAATCCTCCAAAATCTCAAAAAGCCTCCATTGTTGCTCTCTCCAAGCTCTCAACTTTTTTCTTTTCATCTTATTCTTGAGAGAGTGTTATTGTGTAGTGAGGATTGATTTGTGAGAGTTAAATTTGTAAATCCATTCCATTAAGAGAGTTCATAAGTGTGTTTTTTATTTTCTTCAAACTTTGTAACAGTTTGATCCTAACCCGTGGAAAGTATCGAGTTTGTTCTTGAACTAGTAAAAAGAGCGGTGTAGCGGTTGGACTCTAATCCGTGGAAAGAATCGGTAAAGTTTTTATTCAAATTCCCAAGAGGCGCTTGGGGAGTGGAGTAGGTCGAGTTTGACCGAACCACTATAAAATTACGGTATCATCCTCTCTAACTCTTTCTCAATTCCTTTTGCAAATTAATTGTAGTAATTTATTGCATGTTTTAATTTGTTCTTAATTGTTTATTGTGTTAGATTGAATTAATTTTCCATATTTTTCTTATTGCATTAATTATCCTCATTTATTTGTTTATAAAAAGTTTGATAATTAGATTATTTGTGCATCCTTAGAAAAAAAGTTTTATTAAACCCTATTCACCCCCCCTCTAGGGTTGCCATACTGATCCAACAATTGGTATCAGAGCTAGGTTGCTCTTTTAAACTTTATTGTTTGAGCTTTATGGCAAACCTAGTAGTAAATGGTGTGATTGAAGGACAATCCACCTCTAGACCTTCTTATTTTGATGGGTCAAATTATGCATATTGGAAAGTTAGAATGAAAATTTATTTGCAATCTGTTGACTATTATTTATGGTTAAATGTGGTTAAAGGTCCTTATATTCCCATGAAAAGAGTTAGTGATAATGATGTGCCTAAATTAGAAGAGGAATATATGACAATGATATGAAAAAGTGTGCTTTTAATGCTAGAGCTATAAATTGTTTATATTGTGCTTTAA
Source organism: Trichosanthes truncata (assembly GCA_033996785.1). Classification (NCBI taxonomy): domain Eukaryota; kingdom Viridiplantae; phylum Streptophyta; class Magnoliopsida; order Cucurbitales; family Cucurbitaceae; genus Trichosanthes; species Trichosanthes truncata. The sequence continues at coordinate 23,614,009 of JAWPNB010000004.1, read as the reverse complement.
GCAAAGATGAGTTTAATAGAATATCTATGTGCTCTTATGCTAAAGAAATATGGAATACTCTTGAAGTGACTCATGAGGGAACTAATCAAGTTAAAGAGTAAAAAATTAGCATGCTAGTTCATAATTATGAATTATTTAATATGGATGCTAATGAATCTATTACCGAGATGTTTACTAAATTTACTAACATTATAAATGCTTTGAAGGGTCTTGGCAAAGTATATACTGTTGAGATTTATGCCCTAAAGCCTCGTAATTAATAATTTATTTAATAATTAATAATAATTTTGATTATTTTATTTGCAATATAATATTATCCATTATATGAAAAATCCAAGGTTATTAGTGTAATCTTGAACAGTATGTGGTTGACATACGAGAGGATCATGTTCAAGAAATAACTTAAAGGGTCATAGTATATGGATAAGGTTGGGTGCCTTATCTTGGTAACACTATTGATACGACCCACTTTGTAATAGTTACAAATGATTTGATCCAAATCATTCATGTGGAGACATGTGAGTAGGGGTATCTTATACAATGAGTTTGTATAAGACTGGACCACGAAATATTTAATCTCTCTTTATAAAATCCGTTAGTTGAGAAGGTTAATATTTCATCAGGATGATCATATGTGACTCGATCTTAATCTTGAGTGAGTTATGAACTCCTGCCTGTGAGGGCTTGTCCTTTGATTTGCATGGGTGAGAGTGGCTTTTGTAGCCGATTCAATATGCCTACCATTTTGGAGACTTGACCAAATAGGGAGCTGGGAACATAATTTCACAAGATGGAATTCACTCCTTCCCATATAGGGTAAGTAGATGAGTAGTTCCCTTAAGTGCTGATTTCGGGACTTGAACAATGGGGCCCCACCCTCTCATTGGCCCGAGAGGGACTTAGTTTATAATTATATTATAAACAAATTGTTCATTAGAGGATTAGTGGTACTTAAGGTGCAAGATGTAATTATAGGGGTAAAACGGACTTTTGACCCAGCTGTAATTACGAACAACTCGTGAAGGATCGACTTGCATGTAGTGATTATATCAATGGACACAACTTGTCCTACTGTGCATAAGAGTGCAACTTTAGGTCTATAGTGGAGTGGCCCTAGAGTTAATGAATGAAAATTGATTAATTAAAGAGTTTAATTAATTAATTTTGTATAATTGGAGCTTATAATCTGTAGGTTCATAAGGTCCCCTTGCTAGCTCATAGTAACACTAAAAAATCAATTTAGTTGAAAGAAAATTTTGAAATGTTCAAATTAATATTTAATATAAAAGAGAAAAATATATTTATTGTATTTGATACATTAAATATTAAAAGTTGAAATGTTCAAATTTAATATTTAATTTGAAGTGTTCAAATTAATATTTAATATGTTAGATATATTAAATATAAAAGAGGAAAATATATTTATTGTATTTGATACATTAAATATTAAAATAATTAATGTATATTTGATATATTAAATAAAAGATATTTATAGAATTTGAATAAGATTCAAATAAATAAATATCGTAGGAGATTTGAATGAGATTCAAATAAATACAAGATATATTTTAATATATTAGATATTAAAATATAATATTTTAATTATGGCAAAGATTTTCCCTTGGTCACTATAAATAGGACCTTGGGGTTGAGCCATTTTGTACAACACACATCTCCTCTGTCACACCCCCTCCAGGCTCACTTGCCTAGCCTAGGAAGGAATGTGAAGACATAGAATACCAGCCCTCTTACTAGCACTCCCAGCCCAACCTAACATCCACCTGGAACTGTACACAACGCAATATGTATGAACAAGTAAAATTGAGCACACAATTGCACACCTGAGCAAGATACATTCAGTCCCTCATACTAGGTCTGCATACTAAGTCATAACATACTTAAGTCTATTACAACCCAGCTAGAATGCTTTTATTTCAAAACTATATACATGTAGAAGATATATACAAGGAGCTAAAGAGGCGTGCTGGCAAACAGGTCTTGATGAGGCTAAGCACCGGGAACTCGTTTGCTACCTGAGAAGAGAAAACATGTTGAAAACGTGAGCTGGGAAGCCCAGTGAGTGATTACTTTAATAGAATATGCGTTCAAAGATAAAGTATAAAAAAATACTTCAACAAGGCTGCCAATTTACAGGATTTAAGCACCCTGAAAAGCAATGCATAAGAACTCATAATAAAGAAAATTTGTAGCATGGTACCCTTCCAAACCCTAGCTGTGGCAGAGTCCTCTCTAAACCAACAGCTTCAATACCTCTCTCACGTGCACGTGGAATGCCATTTAAGCTCACTGGCCTTCCCTAATACCTTCTCCATGTCCTTCAGTATTGGGGCCAGACCAACTACCACCCGAATACCTTCTCACTGTCCTTCAGTATCGGGGGTCAGGTTTTCTCTCTCCCCCAGGTACCTTCTCCGTGTCCTTCAGTACCGGGGGTTAATAATATACAAGGCATGCTTTAAATATTTAGAAACATAGTTTGGAATCCCATTCAGAAAGTTCTCAACATAAACACAAACTTTCATTTTAAACAAGCTTCCAAACGTCGAGTGTCATGCTTGAACGCGGAGTAACAACTAGTTACAAATATGCTTAACTTTCAACACCGCTATTTATTAATAGAGTTCAATGAAACATGAATATAAATTAGCTTAAGCATGCCTCAATATCCATCACTAGTAAGCTTTTTAATAAAGATCAAAGCATAGGTTTTCAAACAAAGTCACTCACAATCACCGGAAGTCTCCCAAGGCTTATAAGCTTCACCTATCTTCGTTTGCCCTGAAAATGAATTCCATAACATTAATCCCTTTTTCTACTTGGCCCAAAATTAGATCTAATTCAGTCACATAACTCATAGCATAGCAACTGAACACACTTGGTTGTAAGGTATAACAAATTGGAAGCACATCTTCCTTACTCTTTCTCTAGCCCTTTCTCTTGAACCAAAAATTACAGATTCAACTTCCAGCATGGGTTTCTCAACATTTAACAAAACAACCACCAAAATTTATTTGATAACCCTCAAATAAAATGTCTAAACTTACTTACCACAAAATTTGAGCTTCTAATTCGTCCTCATGAGCTCTAAATCATCAGATTACTTCACCCTGTTCTGCTGGCCGAGAAACTGGAACACCTCTCGATTTTCTTACTTTTTCATGACCTTCCTCTTCGTATTTTCTCACAAAAATTTCCAGACACATTCTTCATTCAATTTCTGAGATTTTGGCTCAAGAATCATCGAATTTGATTAAGTATATTGAGAGATATGACCATTTGAAGTTGACTCATTTCCTAGAGCTTCCAGCTGCCTATTGAATTCACAAGGAATGGACAGCTCCTACTTCATCAATCCATGAGTCATACACATTGGCCAGCTCCTACTTCCTCCTTTAGACCTTAAGTCCTATTAAATCCTCCTAATCCATAAACAAACTTTAGCTAATTTAATTAGAAATTAAAGCTTTTGCAATCAACACATAATACACCTAATGTATACCCAACTTCCTCATTACCTTAACTTACTTCAACTCAACTCTTAATATGATTATCTCAATGCCTAACTTGTCTCCTTATGAAGCTTTGTGCACGTTATAATCCACAACTTAGGAAATTTCCAAATTCAACCACTGCATCCTTCAGTGCAACCTATACCAATTTACGTGTATCAAACTTCATGTATAAATGCAATAAGATTAAAAGAGAGTTTAGAGCTTACATCCTCAATAGAGAGAATTAGAGAATTCTCTCTAGACCTCTTCCTCTCCAATCCCTTGAGGATTTTCTTTCAAGAGGCTCCCACAAGCCTTGGTCCTGTGTTCGAGTCATAGCCAGGAAGACTTTGTGGAAAAGATAAAGATCCGCCAGAATATTCCCCATAATATTATTTTCAAGGTATTTATTGCTTAACCTTTGTATTTTAGTTTAATTCTAAATAAATCAAAGACGATTCCTATGCTTCAGCTGTGGGTTTAATTCGATTATTCCCTTCATATACTACCTCCAAAAATGTTAGGAAAATTCTTAGGTCTCTACCTAAGAATTGGGAAGCAAAGGTGATGGCGATTCAAGAAGCAAAAGATCTCACCAAACTTCCTTTGGAGGAACTTATTGGCTCTTTCATGACACATGAGATTACCATGAAGGAGCACATGGAGGATGAGTCCAAAAAGAAGAAGAGTATTGCAATAAAGACCATATCCTTGGAAGTTGAATCCGAAGGTGGGGATGTTCTTGATGAAGACAATATTGCATATTTTTCACGTAAGTATAAGAACTTCATCAAGAGAAAGAAACAATTCAAGAAGCACATTTCCAACCAAAAAGAGTCAAAAGGTGAAAAGAGCAAAAAGGATGAGATAATATGCTATGAATGCAAGAAATCGAGTCACATAAGAACGGATTGCCCTCTCCTCAAATCATCTAAGAAATCCAAGAAAAAAGCAATGAAAGCTACTTGGGATGATAGTGAGGAAAGTGGAAGTGAAAGTGACAAAGAAGAAGTAGCAAACTTTTGCTTCATGGCTCATAGTGACAAGGGTGATGAACAAAATGATGAGGTAACTCTAGAACCCTTTTCCTATGATGACTTGTTTGAAGTTTTTGAAAATATGCAAAATGACTTAGCAAAGCTTGGTTCCAAATATGTTGTGCTTAGAAAGAAATACAATACTTTAACTAGTGAAAATAAGTCTTTACTTCATGAAATTGCTTGCTAAAAGACAATGAGCATAATGTTGTGCAAATTGATGAAGTGAATGTCTCTTGTGATAAGCATGTTTTTTATTGTGATGAGAAAAATACCTTCCTTGATAAAGTTAGATTTCTTGAGCATGATAGTTGTGAAAAAGATAATTTGATTAATTTGCTTAAGGAAAAGGAATTAAATGCTTTGCAAGAACTTGGTAAGGCTAAAGAGTCTATTAAAAAGTTGACAATAGGTGCTCAAAGGTTGGATAAAATAATTGAAGTAGGCAAGCCTTATGGTGATAAAAGAGGATTAGGCTACATTGATGAATGTTCTACTCCTTCAAGTTCTAAAACTATCTTTGTTAAAGCATCTCCTATTGTGCCTAAGCTTAATATGCCTAAGGTTGTGTCTAAGCATGATCAATCTAGCTTTGTGCCTATATGTCATTATTGTGGTGTTGAAGGTCATATTAGACCTAAGTGCTTTAAATTGAAATATGCTCTTACTACTTCTTCAAGAAGAAATTTTTCTCAAAGAGCAAAGTTTCACAATGCTTCAAGAAAGAATTTCTCCAAGAAAAGTAGAGTGCATAAATTTGTTGGAAGAGATAAATCCTTGCATAATGTTGTTTGTTTCTCATGTGGCAAGTATGGACATAAAGCTTATTCTTGTTACTTGTCTAAATCCAATGCTTTAAATGTGGATGCAAAAATGAAATGGGTTCCCAAGTTTGTTAAGGCTAACCTTCTAGGACCCAAACAAGTATGGGTACCAAAAGATCAATCTTGAACACTTTTGTTTGTAAGTTTGTTTGAAAGTCTCCAAGAAAAACAAATGGTACTTGGATAGTGGTTGCTCAAGGCACATGACGGGAGACCAATCCAAGTTTGTCAATCTTTCCAAAAATGATGGAGGTTTAGTAACCTTTGGTGACAACAAGAAAGGTAAAATTATTGGTAAGGGTAGTATAGGTAATGGATCTTCTACCTTGATTGAAAATGTGCTTTTAGTTGATGGTTTAAAGCATGATTTACTTAGTGTTAGTCAATTATGTGATAAAGGCTTTAGAGTTGTATTTGATAAAAAAGAATTGCATCATTGAAAATGTTAGTGATAGAAAAGTCTTGTTTGTTGACAATAGGGATGAAAATGTGTACACTATTGATTTGAATGATTGCCCTATTAGTGATAAATGTCTTTCGGCCTTACATGATGATTCTTGGTTATGGCATAGAAGACTAGGACATGCTAGCATGCACTTAATGTCAAATATTTCCAAGAATTCTTTGGTTAGAGGTCTTCCAAAATTTAAATTTGAAAAGGATAAAGTTTGTGATGCTTGTCAAATGGGTAAGCAAACCAAATCCTCTTTCAAATCTAAAAATGTGATCTCTACAACTAGACCCAATCAACTATTACATATGGACTAATTTGGCCCTTCTAGAATTGCTAGTTTTGGAGGGAATTATTATGCCTTTGTGATTGTAGATGATTTTTCAAGATTTACTTGGGTTTTGATGACAAAACATAAGGATGATGCTTTGAAAAGTTTTTCTAGTTTTGCAAAAAGAGCTTAAAATGAAAAAGGGTTTTTGATTTCTAAAATTAGTAGTGATCATGGAGGAGAATTTGATAGTGTTGCTTTTGAAAATTTTTATGAAGAAAATGGTTTTTCTCATAACTTCTCCGCTCCAAGAACTCCTCAACAAAACGGTGTGGTTGAAAGGAAAAATCGCACTTTGCAAGAATTTGCTAGGTTAATGTTGCATGAGTATGATTTACCTAAATACTTTTAGGCGGAAGTCGTTAACACCGCTTGTTATGTTTTAAATAGAGTTTTAATTAGGCCTTCTTTAGATAAAACTCCTTATGAGCTTTGGCATAACAAAATTCTAAATATTGGGTATTTCAAAGTTTTTGGTTGCAAATGGTTTATTTTGAACAACAAAGAAAAGCTTGGAAAGTTTGATTCTAAGACGGATGTTGGTATTTTCCTAGGTTATTCCTCTACTAGTAAAGCTTATAGAGTTTTCAATAAGAGAACTTTAATTATCGAGGAATCTATGCATATTGTATTTGATGAATCTTGCAATAATGTTTCTAATGAGTCTATTTGTAGTGATGATTTAGAAAGAAATTTTGGAGATTTACTTGTTAGTGACAAAGACAAGGAAATTGATTCAAGTAAGCAAGAATTGAACTTCAATGAAAAGAAGGAAGATGGTTCTTCATCCATGCCTAAAGAGTGGAGGTATGCTCCATCCCATCCTAAGGATTTGATTCTTGGTGATCCCAAACAAGGTGTGAAAACTCGTTCATCTCTTAATTTGTTTAATAATCTTGCTTTTGTTTCTCAAGTTGAACCTAAAAGTTTTAAGGATGCCACAAATGATGAGTTTTGGATTTTAGCTATGCAAGAAGAATTAAATCAATTTGAAAGAAACAAAGTTTGGGAATTAGTCCCTAGGCCTTCTAATGCTTCTATTATTTGGACTAAATGGGTCTTTAGAAATAAGATTGATGAAAATGGAAATATCATTAGAAATAAAAATAGACTTGTAGCTCAAGGTTATTGTCATGAGAAACGTATAGATTATGAAGAGACTTTTGCACCCGTTGCTAGATTAGAAGCTATTAGAATGTTACTTGTTTTTGCTTCTTATAAGAATTTCATCTTGTATCAAATGGATGTGAAAAGTGCTTTTTTAAATGGTTATATTATGGAGGAAGTTTATGTAGAACAAGCTCCAAGCTTTGAAAGTTTTTGAAGGAATGAACGTTTCACTCTGCAGCGGAAGCATTGGATCGTCTTTGATTTTATTTAAAATTAAACTAAAACTAAGGTTAAGCAAACTTACTTGGATTAAATATGGAGATATTTCTGGAGGATCTTTATCTCCTCCATAAAATTTTTCTAGCTATGACTCGAACACAGGACCAAGGCTTGTGGGAGCCTCTTGAAAGAAAATCCACAAGGGTTTGAGAGGAAGAGGTTTAGAGAGAATTCTCTAATTCTCTCTATTGAGGAGATGCGTGTTGTATGAAGAATGCCCAATGGCTCACCCTTAAGGTCTTATTTATAGTGGTCTAGGGAAGATAATTAAATATTATATTTTAATATCTAATATATTAAAATATATTTATCTAACCAATTTCAATCTTATTCAAACCTTTTAAAATTCTCCTACGACATCTATTTCCTAATTTGAATCAAATTCAAATTTAATAAATATCTTTTCTTTAATGTATCTAATATACATTAATTATTTTAATATTTAATGTATCAAATACAATAAATATATTTTTTTCTTTTATATTTAATATATCTAATATATTAAATATTAATTTGAACATTTCAAATTTTTCTTTCAACTAAATTGATCTTTTAGTGTTACTATGAACTAGCAAGGGGACCTTATGGACCTACAAATTATAAGCTCCAATGATACAAAATTAATTAATTCAACTCTTTAATTAATCAATTTTCATTCATTAACTCTATGGTCACTCCACTATAGACCTAAAGTTGCACTCTTATGCACTGTAGGACAAGTTGTGTCCATTGATATAATCACTACATGCAAGTTTATTATTCACAAGTTGTTCGTAATTACATCTGGGTCAAAAGTCTGTTATACCCCAGTAATTACATCTTGCACCTTAAGTACCACTGATTCTCTAATGAACAATTTGTTTATGATCCAACCATAAACTAAGTCCCTCTCGGGCCAGTGAGAGTGTGGGCCTCATTGTTCAAGTCCCGAAATCAGCACTTAAGGGAACTACTCATCTACTTACCCTATATGGGAAGGAGTGAATTCCATCTTGTGAGATTATGTTCTCAGCTCCCTATTTGGTCAAGTCCCCAAAATGGTAGGCATATTGAATCGGCTACAAAAGCCACTCTCACCCATGCAAATCAAAGGACAAGCCCTCACATGCAGGAGTTCATAACTCACTCAAGATTAAGATTGAGTCACATATGATCATCCTGATGAAATATTAATCTTCTCAATTAACGAATTTTATAAAGAGAGATTAAATATTTCGTGGTCCAGTCTTATACAAACTCATTGTATAAGATACCCCCACTCACATGTCTCCACATGAATGATTTGGATCAAATCATTTGTAACTATTACAAAGTGGGCCGTATCAATAGTGTTACCAGGATAAGGCACCCAACCTTATCCATATACTATGACTCTTTAGGTTATTTCTTCAACATGATCCTCTCGTATGTCAACCACATACTGTTCAAAATTACACTAATAACCTTAGATTTTTTATATAATGGATAATATTATATTGCAAATAAAATAATCAAAATTATTATTAATTATTAAATCAATCATTAATTATGAGGCTTTAGGGCATAAATCCCAACAGTTTTGATTTGCCTAATCATGTCTATAAGTTGAAAAAAGGCTCTTTATGGCTTAAAACAAGCTCCAAGAGCTTGGTATGATAGACTTGATACTTCTCTATTTATTAAGACTAAGGACAATGATATACTTTTAGTGCAAATATATGTGAATGATATTATCTTTGGTTCTACTAATCCTTCTTTGTGTGAAGAATTTTCTAAGTGTATGCATAGTGAGTTTGAGATGAGTATGATGGGAGAACTTAGCTTCTTCCTTGGACTTCAAATCAAACAACTCAAGGATGGTATCTTCATAAGTCAAGAGAAATACACAAAGGATTTGCTCAAAAGGTTCAAGTTCAATGAAGGTAAAATTGCAAAAACTCCTATGAGCACATCCACTAAGCTTGACAAGGATGAAAAAGGTAAATGTGTGGACATAAAAGCTTATCGAGGTATGATCAGATCTCTACTTTATTTAACCGCTAGTAGACCCAATATCATGTTTAGTGTATGTCTTTGTGCTAGATTTCAATCTTTTCGTAAAGAATCCCATTTGCATGCCGTTAAGAGAATCTTTAAATATTTGCTTGGGACTATTGATTTAGGTTTGTGGTATCCTAGAAATGTTGAGTTTAATTTGGTAGGATATTCCAATGCGAATTTTACCGGAAGTTTACTTGACCGTAAGAGTACTAGTGGGACTTGCCAATTTCTTGGTAGCTCCTTAGTATCTTGGTTTAGTAAAAAGCAAAATTTGGTTGCCTTATCCACTACCGAAGTGGAATATATTGTGGTTGCTAGTTGTTGTGCTCAAATTCTTTGGATGAAACAAGCTCTTTGTGATTTTGGATTAAAATTTGATAGTGTGCCTATATTTTGTGATAATACTAGTGCTATTAATTTGACTAAAAATCCTATTCATCATTCTAGGACTAAACATATGGATATTAGGCATCACTTTATTAGAGAGCATGTGCAAAATGGTCATATTATTCTTGATTTTGTGATCTCTAATAATCAATTATCGGATATTTTCACCAAGCCTTTGAATGAAGAAAGCTTTTGCAAAAATAGGCTTGAGCTTGGTATTATTCGTTGCGATGCCTCTTGAATTTACAATTTTGCTTGTTATCTTTTTAAAACATATTGATAGAGAGAGTTATGCAAAGTATGTATTCATGTTCTTAGGAGGAGCTTTCATATAATTCTTAATCTTTCTCAATTGTGTTTTTTTTATGATTCCAAAGGGGGAAAAGTTTAAGAAAAATATTCTCTAAATTTTGTATCATGTTTTAGTGCTGGATTAATTTAGGGAAAAAATTAGTTTAATTTAATTTTTTTTGAGTGAATTTTCAAGTATGAGTTTTATCGTGATATATTGGACTTTATATTGAAATTATTACTTGGACACATGTCTTGGACACATGTACTACCTTGACTTTTATGAACTTCAAGTTATTTTTCTTTAGTGGTTTGTCATCATCAAAAAGCGGGAGATTGTTGGCTTTTTAGCCCTTAATATCAAATTAATTAATTTTAATTAATTAATTAATATTTTGATGATAACAAACCTGATATTAATTACTAACAATTTCAGTGTTTTGAAGTGTCCATAGTGTAGAGCTTAGAATAGTGATTCCAACGCCTTTTGAATCACTTAAATCAGAGTTAAAACAAAGAAGGGCCAAAATAAATTTGAACGGAAAATTCCTGACGTGATGATGTGGCAACCGAATCAGTAATGTAGACCATCTAGAGAGTGACACGTGGAGCTATGGGGAAGTGACACATGGTGGCTTTTTGTTTGTTTAAAAAGAAAAGGAAAAATTATATTTAGTGTGTCTAACGGTTTTTAAAATTAAAAAAAAAATTATTGATAGCATTTAATGTTGTCAACAGCCTACTCCATTTAAAGAAAAAAAATTTGACCGTTGGTCACCTTTTTTTTAAATATATATATATATATAATTGATATTATTATATTATAACTTTTATTATTTACTTTTTTATTTTTTATTTCTTTTAATCTCCACCATTCATTTTACTTTTACAACAATCCAATGACCCAAATTAAATTTTGATTTTTTTACCTCTTTTCCCTCTCTTTTTATATCATCTTCTTCTCCAAAATTCCATAACAAGTTTTACAATTTTTCAATCATCCAAAATCTCAAAAAGCCCCCATTGTTGCTCTCTCCAAGCTCTCAACTTTTTTCTTTTCATCTTATTCTTGAGAGTGTGTTATTGTGTAGTGAGGATTGATTTGTGAGAATTAAATTTGTAAATCCACTCTATTAAGAGAGTTCATAAGTGTGTTCTTTATTTTCTTCAAACTTTGTAACGGTTTCATCCTAACCCGTGGAAAGGATCGAGTTTGCTCTTGAACTCGTAAAAAGAGCGATGTAGCGGTTGGACTCTAATCCGTGAAAAGAGTCGGTAAAGTTTTTATTCAAATTCCCAAGAGGCGCTTGGGGAGTGGAGTAGGTCGAGTTTGACCGAACCACTATAAAATTATGGTGTCATCCTCTCTAACTCTTTCTCATTTACTTTTGCAAACTAATTGTAGTAATTTATTGCATGCTTTAATTTGTTCTTAATTGTTTATTGTGTTAGATTGAATTAATTTTTCATATTTTACGTATTGCATTAATTATTCTAATTTATTTGTTTATAAAAAGTTTGATAATTAGATTATTTGTGCATCCTTAGAAATTTTTTTTATTAAACCCTATTCACCCCCCCTCTAGGGTTGCCATATCGATCCAACAGGATAAAGCACCAATTTTCATCCTATAGGTCTATAGTTCAATCCTCTTTCCGTACTTGTTGAACTCAAAAAAAAAGTGAGGGAAATAAATAATAGGAAAAAAAATCAATTTATACCCTAAACTTTGGGGGTTGTATAAATTAAAATCCTAAACTACTAATTGTATCAATTTAAACCTTGAACTTTCATAACTGTATCAATTTACATCATCTGTTACATTTTGTTTGAAAAATGTTAGTTCACACTTGTGAACTTATAATTGTATCAATTAAATTCTAGAATTTCATATATGGATCAATTTAGACCATATGTTTCAAATGCATTGATGATTTTCAAATGGAGGGTCTAAGTTTTTTAAGAAGTCTACATACGTGTGAGAATTGACGCATGAACGATTTTCAAATTGAGGGTCTAAATTAATTCATTTATGAAAGTTTGGGATTTTAATTGATACAATTATAAATTTCCACATGTGTAAACTAACCTGTTTCAAACGAAATCTAACGGAGGGGTGTAAATTGATACACTTATGAAAGTTCATACAACCCCAAAGCTTAGGGATATAAATTGATTTTTTTCCTAAATAATATATATACATATTGAAATATAGAGATTATTATGAATATTCTAAATTACATTTGAATATTCTAAGTAGATGCTCATAATCCTCAGATTATCTTCTCCAATTATCCCTCTCATTATCTTCTCTACCAACTGTAACAACCACAAAATTTTAACCTAATCTAGGGAACACTACTAAACCAACAACCATTATGCCCCGAAAATTTAGGCAGCATAACGACATAACTACAACAATACCAAAATTTTACAAGTACCTATTAAACAAAAACACACTTCTATAGTCAAGTAACCAGGTAACCATTTGTCAAGTCCCACATCGAAAGATTGGTGAAAGGATGGTTTCCATATAAGTGATGTGGAAACACAAACTAATGCCTTGGGTTTTCCGGTTGGGTTGCGATCCATCTGGAGGCCCAGGGAACAGCCGGTTGTCTAGAGGGCAATGTCGGTTGGGCCTAAGGTAGTGGGCCGGTATGGGCCGGCATTTATATGGTATCAGAGCATCACGGTCCTCGGCTGTGGGCTTGATAGATCGATCCCCAAGTAGGCTCTCGGCGTGTACCGAGGAGGCCTGGCCATGATCAAGGATCATGTGCGAGATCAACGAGGGCGTTGATCCTATAAGGGGGGATGATTGTCAAGTCCCACATCGAAAGATTGGTGAAAGGATGGTTTCCATATAAGTGATGTGGAAACACAAACTAATGCCTTGGGTTTTCCGGTTGGGTTGCGATCCATCTGGAGGCCCAGGGAACAGCCGGTTGTCTAGAGGGCAATGTCGGTTGGGCCTAAGGTAGTGGGCCGGTATGGGCCGGCATTTATAAATTGTAACGCCCTGCAACTTCAGGCACAATTAATTTCCATTTTATGTATATGTTTGGGGTGAACGTTTAATTTTTTCTTTTAAAATCGACTCGAGGAGTATCGGAGTTTAGTGGGTAAATTTAAGTAATTAAGTTTTTATAACCTTAGCGAAAGATTTTCGATCTAGATCAAATCTCTTAATTTTGGAAAGTCGCTTTTACCCAAAGAATTAGTCCTAAATCTCATAGGAATCTAGATTTTTGTTTGGAAGATAGACTTTTAAATAGCCCTAAATCTTTCCTTTGTTTTAAATAATGAGCTTTTTGTTTAAGATTAAAAGAAGGAATATTTTTAGTTGGTGGAAAGATAGCCCTAATCCCCAATTTTCTCCTTCCTCCCCCTTCTTCACGATTAAACACCATCTCCATTCATCTTCTTCTTTTCCATCTTCGCACAGGCAGCCCCTCACACCTATCTCCTTCTTCTTCAATCTCGCATCAGCAACCCACCATCCATCTCACTCTTCTTCTTCGTTCCGGCAAGTATCCCGTTGCGTTCGCGGATTTACTGCAGTTTGGAGCGTTTTCTGGCGAATTCGAGTTGTTCCGTGCGTTTTCTCTTCAATTTGACAAGGTTTGTCGCATACCCATGCCTAATCATCTTTAGATTTACGTTACCCATACCCTTAGTACCTTTAATTTGTAGTTTTATCTTGTTTGGACTCAAAACAACTCACATTTGTAGCAGTTTACTGTCAAAAACGGGATTGACAGCAGACTCATTCGAATTCCTTCTTGCTTGTCGAGGTTTGTCTCTCACCCATGCTTAATTGACTTTAGTTTTGGATTACCCATACCCTAAGTACCTTTGATTTGTAGTTTTATCTTGTTTGGACTCAAAACAACTCACATTTGTAGCAGTTTACTGTCAAAAACGGGATTGACAGCAGACTCATTCGAATTCCTTCTTGCTTGTCGAGGTTTGTCTCTCACCCATGCTTAATTGACTTTAGTTTTGGATTACCCATACCCTAAGTACCTTTGATTTGTAGTTTTATCTTGTTTGGACTCAAAACAACCCACATTTGAAGCAGTTTACTGTCAAAAACGGGATTGACAGCAGAGTTCTAGTCAGTTCGGCACTGTTTGGTAAGTTTTGACACGCTTTAGATCCTTTCAAAATCATTTAAAGTACCTTAGTTCAGTTGCTAACCTTTGAGACTTTTGTTTATAGTTCCTAGCCAATTCGAACTCGTTCGAATAACCTTCCAATAAGGGATCAAGTTCGTATCGGTGAGTTTTGGTGAAAATAATTAGTTTAGACCTTTTCGCAACCTTTTTAAATGCCTTAACTTAGTCTCGTTCCTTGTTTAGGATTGGAATTAGTTTCGGACTATACAAACTAAGTTTAAAGCCGTTTTTGGGAACCTTATCGACTTACTTTAAGGGCGCTTTAATACATTTAGTAAGTAGAATTCTACCGGTTGGGTTTGGTTGTTGCTTGTTAGCATGTTGTGTGTGTTCTAAATGCTTGCCTATGTATACTTTATTGCAATGAATTGTTCTGTGATTCTAAATGTGTTGAGTATGACATGATGAATTGTTTTCTCCGTGCTTAGCATATTGCCTTGTTGCGTTCGAATAATCTAGCGAAGCATAGCGAATTATTAGCGTTAGTTGTGAAAGCATGTTATGGTTGTTGCTTAGTTTTGGCATAATCAAGAACTAAAAGCATGATGCGTAGGATTCATACATTCTAGCAAGAATGAGTAAGGTTAGTGAACCTTAGGTGGGCTAAAAGAAAATGGATAAGCACTAGAATGCCTTGGGTAAAAATGGTCAAGGATCTATACATTGTTATACATCGAGGCCTTGGGTAAAAATGGTCAGGGGTCGATGTGGCTAAGTCATCGTTTGCCTTGGGTAAAATGGTCAAGGGAGCGATGCACAGTTCGAGGCCTTGGGTGAAAATGGTCAAGGGTCGAACGCTGAGCACCGTAGAGGGTCGTTGAGGCCCTGAGTAAAAATGGTCAGGGGTCGGCGGGTCTCGAAAGGATTAGTCTCAGGTAGCTTGTGACGGTTAAACATGAGTGATTTAAGTGACTCGGTGACGTTTGAAAGAGTATGATGAGCTTGGGTGGTGAAACCATATGCATGAGATTAATAGGGTACATTTGTGAGTATAACTCAGTGACTTAAGCATGTTGTATGTGCTGTTGTGAGAGCTTTATGTGTTTCTTATTTTGGAAAGCATGATACTTGCGAGCTTGTTGTCTTCTTTTGTATGTTGATTGTGGCCCTTCAGGTGTGAGCTACTTACCAGTACGTGTTATGTACTGACTCACTACCAGGTTTTGCAGGTGACGACGTATGTTACAACCCTGGTGATGCTGAAGAGGAGGCATGAGAGGAGAAAGGCCATAGTGGAACATTTATCTTTAATGTAGTCGACTCGTTGCGTTAGTGCAATCGAACTATAGTTATAATTGTCTTGAAATTTAGGCGTCAGTATTGTTGTTCTTTTCCGCTTTAAAATGGACTATTAAACTTATTAGATAGCTAGAACTATAGGTTGTGATGCTTACTTTATAATTTATTTTGCGTCGAGACCTGTAAAAAGTTCGCTAGAGTGCCTTGTTGTCTTTTGATTAAACGTATTTGTCTTGTTTGAAAGAAGACTGAGAAAGTTTTATCAATTCTAAATTTGAGTTGTCAAGTGACCCTAAACTTGTGGTAATTATCTGACTTGGAGTTTGGAATGGTTTTCTGGTTATCTGGTTATAGGAGTGCAAATTCTTGTTTAACAGGTGCTAGGAAATTTTTGGGTAACTCATAGTTATGCCGTTATGCTGCCGAAATTTCGGGGCTTACCGGTTGTAAGTTAGTAGCGTTCCCTAGAATAGGCTAAATTTTGGGGTCGTTACACCATTCCAAACTCCAAGTCACTAATCATTTAAAGATTCAAAATTGCTCGACAAACCTAAAACAAAAACAAAACTAAACTTCACCCAGTTCAAACTGTAAAAATAAAACAACCTAGCAAAAACTATTACAAACTACAGTTCAAAACTATCCAACCCGTTTATAAGTCTACTCTAAAGAGATAAAAATCGACAGTACTAAAACCTTAAGCTCAAGGAAACTACAAATATAAAATAATTCAAATTTAACTCCTAAATCTCAAGCAAATTAAGAAAGATCTTTGGGTTTTCAAACTTAAATCTAAAATCCAATATATACTAAGTTTCCAAATTATTGAATTTGGAACATTTGTAACACCCCACGTTATAAAATAGTTGATTTTAGAGTATTTGGGCTCGGTGTTCGTTAGAATTCTAATTGAAAAAATAAAATTTCCAGTTTAGCTCCTTAAGTTTGGGGAATTAAATTTCTATAGTTTGGGAAAGAAGGTTTTTAATTAAATCTTTAATTCCAAGGTTTGGGAATTTGATTTTAGATTTTATTCTCCAAGTTTAAAAAGGAACCAAATTCTTTATTAGATAAAAATTTACCAAATCTTCTAAGTTACTTATTTGTATTTTATCTTTGGTAAAGATAAAAAAAAGAAAAAAAAAGAAATTGAAATTTAGATAGCCTAAGATTTTGCCCCTTTTTAATTTATTTGGTCTTTTATCTTTCTGGGCAATTAAAAGTAAAGAAAAGGAATTAAAAAAAAAAAGGAACTCTAGCCCTAAGTTTTCTCTTATTCTCCTTCTTCCCCCCCTCTCTTGCGTACTGCAGCCACCCACATTCCTCTTCAGGCTTTCTTCTCCGGTAACCCCGACAACACAAAACTCTAACCAGTGACATGGGCAGTGACAACTCCTTCCCTCTGACGATTCACGCGCACAGCCCCATCCTCGTTCGACTCCTTCTTCTCCGTCTTCCTTATCGACGTGCACATGGGTGAAACTGGCGACACCTTCTCTTTCTCTCCATCGTTCTCCAGCAATGGCTACAGCGTGGTACGCCTTTTTCCATCAAGCCCAACAATCGACGACACTATTTCACTAAGTTCCTCGTGTTCGATTGGCCATCAACTTAGTTCTCTTCTTTTTGGTAAGATTAAACTCTGACCCATGAGTTTTCGACCTCAATTTTGCATTACCCATTCCCTAACAGCTTCAAATCTTCATGTTTAGGCTTCGTCAATCACTGTCCAGCACGTATTCAAACTCGAATCAGTAAGCATTCCGATCTCTTTGCTGCTAATCCAAAAGTTTTGTCACTTTTTAGACCATTCGCAAATAAATTTACATCTAGTAGCTTAGGTTCTAACGTGAGGGAGCCTACTGTTTGCAGTTTCAAGTCAATTCGTCCTTATTCATGCACTCCCAGCACGTATTCGAGCTTGTTTGGTGTAGTTCGGTAAGTTTTGGCACACTTTAGATCCTTTCAAACTCGTTTAAAGTATCTTAGTTCAGTTGCTAACCTTGAGACTTTTTGTTTGTAGTTTCTAACCAATTTGAACTCATTCGAACAACTTTCCAACAAGGAATCAAGTTCATATTGGTGAGTTTTGGTGAAAAGAGTTAGTTTATACCTTTTCTCAAACTTTTTAAATGCCTTAACTTAGTCTGTAATATTTGAAAGTTCTCTATTTTAGGATTTGAATTAATTTTGGACTGTTCGAACTAAGTTTAAAGTCGTTTTGGGTAAGTACATCCCTCTTGAATACTCTTTTGGATTTGATTAAGGTTTTCAAATCGAGTTTTGACCCCTAAACCCTGTCTACCTTGCTTAGGAACCGTATCGGCTTGCTTCAGGAGCGTTTTAGGATGTTTTGTAAGTAGTTTCTACTTGTGGAGTCTTTTTGCTTGTGTGCTAGCATGCTATGTGCCTAATTTTATTACCTTATGCTATATATGATTATTTATCTTGGATCTCTATATATTTTGAAATGCTTGTTGTGTTGAGTTGTTCCTTGAATTATTTTGGGATGTTGAGGTTGTGCGTCGCCTTTTTGTGATAACACATGTTGTGTTGTATTCTTATGATAAGCATGTTGCTTCGTTGAGCTTGGTTTGTTATCACGATGTTTATGCTTGATGAGTTGTGGGCATTGATGGTAAAAGTATGTCATAGGTGTTTTATGGAAATTTTGGCATAAACATGGTCTAGAAGCATGATGTATAGGTTTCATGTATTCTAGTGAGTTTAGGTGAGGTTAGAGTGAAAGGAATAATTGAATTAAACCTACAGCGGAAGTGTTGGAATCAACTTTGATTTTATTTAGAATTAAACAATAAAAAATTAAGTTTAAGCAAAACATATCTTGAAAGTAATATGGAGATATTTTCTAGCAGTTCTTTACTTCTTGTGTTCCAAGACTTCGACTATAGTCTTCCTTGCTATGACTCGAACACAGGACCACGACTCGTGGGAGCCTCTGGAAAGAAAATCCACAAGAGATTGAGTGGAAGAGGTCTAGAGAGAATTCTCTAATTCTCTATTCAGGAGATGTGTGTTGTATCTAATGGCTCAACTCAAGGGTTCTATTTATAGAGACCAAGGGAAAATCTTTGGCATAATTAAAATATTATATTTTAATATCTAATAAGTTAAAATATATCTTATACTTATTTGAATCTCACTCAAATCTCCTATGATATTTATTTATTTGAATCTTATTCAAATTTTATAAATATATTTTCTTTAATGTATCTAATATACATTAATTATTTTAATATTTAATGTATCAAATACAATAAATATATTTTCCTCTTTTATATTTAATATATCTAATATATTAAATATTAATTTGAACACTTCCAATTAAATTGATCTTTTAGTATTACTATGAGCTAGCAGTGGGACTTTATGGACCTACAGATTATAAGCTCCAATGATACAAAATCAATTAATTAAACTCTTTAATTAATTAATTTTCATTCATTAACTATAGATTACTAGACCTAGAGTTGCACTCTTATGCACTGTAGGACAAATTGTGTCCATAGATATAATCACTACATGCAAGTCGATCTTTCAACTAAATTTATCTTTAAGTGTTACTATGAGCTAGCAAGGGAATCTTATGGACCTATAGATTATAAGCTT
Organism: Trichosanthes truncata; assembly: GCA_033996785.1. Classification (NCBI taxonomy): domain Eukaryota; kingdom Viridiplantae; phylum Streptophyta; class Magnoliopsida; order Cucurbitales; family Cucurbitaceae; genus Trichosanthes; species Trichosanthes truncata. The sequence continues at coordinate 23,594,717 of JAWPNB010000004.1, read as the reverse complement.
CAATGATACAAAATCAATTAATTAAACTCTTTAATTAATTAATTTTCATTCATTAACTAAAGGTCACTTCACTATAGACCTAAAGTTGCACTCTTATGCACTGTAGGACAAGTTGTATCCTGGAATATAATCACTACATGCAAGTCGATCTTTCACGAATTGTTTGTAATTACAGTTGGGTCAAAAGTCTATTTTACCCCTATAATTACATCTTATACTTTAAGTACCACTGATCCTCTAATGAACAATATGTTTATAATCCAATTATAAACTAAGTCCCTCTCGGGTCAATCAGAGGGTGGGGCCCTATTGTTCAAGTCCCGAAATCAGCACTTAAGGAAACTACTTATCTACTTACCCTATATGGAAAGGAGTGAATTCCATATTGTGAGATTATGTTCCTAGTTCCATATTTGGTCAAGTCCCCAAAATTGTAGGCATATTGAATCGGCTATAAAAGCCACTCTCACCCATGCAAATCAAAGGACAAGCCCTCACAGGCAGAAGTTCATAACTCACTCATGATTAAGATCGAGTATCATATGATCATCTTGATGAAATATTAATCTTCTCAATTAATGGATTTATAAAGAGAGATTAAATATTTCGTGGTCCAGTCTTATACAAACTCATTGTATAAGATACCCCCACTCACATGTCTCCACATGAACGATTTAGATCAAATCATTTGCAACTATTACAAAGTGGGTCATATCAATAGTGTTACCTTGATAAGGCACCCAACCTTACCCATATACTATGACCCTTTAGGTTATTTCTTGTACACGATCCTCCTGTATGTCAACCACATACTGTTCAATATTACATTAATAACCTTGAATTTTTCATATAATGGAAAATATTATATTGTAAATAAAATAATCAAATTATTATTAATTATTAAATAAATCATTAATCACGAGGCTTTAGGGCATAAATCTCAACAATCTCCCATTTGCACTAAAGTCGGCGAGACATGTATTCTAGGGCATACTCTATACCCAACATGTTCTCCTAATTGCCCTAGCAAAGAGGAAACATATCTCGTAATCTTAGACATTCTAGGTGACTCTAAAACATTTTAGCCTGAAGAGTCTTTTTATATAGATCCAAATGACTGCCGTTAAAAGCCATCTTAGTCACTACCATGATGTTTTCTCTCTCTCGATATGATTCCCTATATATTGATATTTTCTAATTTCTTTAATATTAGTCTTTGCACCACTTTTATCGTAATAAAGATGATAGACTAAATCATATCTAAAACACCTTTCAGATCTTCAAGGAAGTATTTGAGTCATAAAAGTCTTTTTGTTGCTTCACAAGCAAAACAATTTTACTTGTATACCATAGTCCACCACTTAGGGTAAAATTTATTTTTACATAGATTTCTTAAATCTTTGTAAGAACTAGTGTATCTTGAAAAAATCAAATTTTTAACCCCATACACAAAAATTTCTCATTATCCATAGATAATTTGAGAAAGTTTTTAATTTTCTACTCAATGGTATATCATTCGTTTAACTGATATATGCTAACTAATTGTATATTAAATGTTCAGTCTCATTTATGCACATCATATACTCTCAATATTTGAGATATCTTAGGATACTATTTCTGTAACGCCCGGCTTATTTAGGAATTTAAATTTTTAATTTTTTTTTGAATTAAGTGGAATGATTTTCATGGGATAATTTAAATTTTTAAGGTTAATTTGCAATTTGGAATGAGAAAAAGGGCATTTTGGTCTTTTGGAGAAGATATTTTGATTTTATTATTATTATTATTATTATTATTATTATTATTATTATTTAAAAAAAAAAAAAATCTTCTTCTTCCCGCAGCCTCTCTCGATTTTTTTTTCTTCTTCTCTCTCTCTCTCTCTCTCGCCGAAGCTCCTTCCCGCCGCTCTCTCTCCGATCTCTCTCTCACTCGATCGTCTCCCTCACGGCAACTCTCTCTCTCTCGTCGAAGTTCCAGTCGCCGGCTGCTTCTTCTTCTTCCTCGGATTCTCGCCGCCGATCGAGAGCTTCGCCGCACGAACGTTCAGCCGAACACCAACGCCTCGTCGGAAACTCGCGAGCAACGACCGTCGGAGCTCCAAATCGAGGACCCACACAGTCTTGATCGCCGGAGAAGCTTTGAACCGAACACCCAATCTCGCCGTGAGCTTCTTCGCCGGACGACAGTAGCTTCGCCGGACTTCTTCTTCTTCTCCTCCATCGAACAGAACTCAGATCCGACCGGAAAGCCCAGATCCGTGAGTCTCGCACGAAAACGAGGCTCCACGCGCCCTCACGCGCCGATCGGAAGCTCCACGCGCCGGCCACGCGCCGCCGCACGTGCCGCCGTGCTCCGGTCACGCGCCGCCGCTCGCCGGAGTTGGGTAAAATTGCCATTAGGTCCGTTTCGTCGAGTTATTAATGATAGAAGGTGTTTTAGCGTAATTCGGATGGTTTAAGACACGTTTAGAACACTTTTTAGGTGAATTGTCGAGGATCGAGGATCGTACTTGGAGTGGAAACTCAAGAAGCTTAATTACTAAGTGAAGAAAGGGTATTGTAATAAGTAAAGATTTAAGGTAAGGGATCTCACAACGAAAGAAGTTTTCGAAACTTAAAGCTAGCTCTATGTTTACTTTGAAAGTATATGTTTTTCATGTTAAGTATTTAAGAAAGAAAGTGTATTATATGTATGTCTTTGAAATGCGATTGCTATGACTGATGCATTCATAACTATGTTCTAAAACGAATGGGACCTCATGCATGTGTTGTGTTCATGAAAAGATTTATATAGGCTGTGACGATAATTCTCCCAAAAGTTTTATGTGGGTTTTGAGGGAACCCGAGTCTTCGGACTCTATATGCTCCCGGGGTTCGAGAGTGCCCCCACGACTGTAGCCGACGGGCTTGAGTCTTCGGACTCCACGATGGTAGCCTTCGGGCTGAGTCTTCGGACTCCATGATATATGTTAGCTTTCGAGCTTAACTCTCAGAGGTAGGGAGGACTCTATTAGACAGAAAAACTATGTCTTCGGACTATTCAGAGGCCCTCGGGAGAATTTAATCGTTCACAAGAGCCGCGAGGAAAAGTACATGGTTTATAAAAGGAATTTTAGGTCCCCTACTAAAGCGATGGTTTACGATGGTTTTATGATTTAAAAATGATATATTGCATGTGATTGAAACTCTTATTTTAAAACTATGATGGACTTACTGAGTATTATTCGTTAATACTCACCCTTTTCCTTTTTAAAATGTTTTCAGGTAAGGCTAAGATCGGCCCTAGCGCGTGACCGGAGATCAGCTACTTGAGTCATGGGGAGCCGACCGATTGCTATTCCGCTTCTTTTATGTTTCTAGATGTATATAGAACTCATGTTAAGTTTTAAATGTTTAGGAGAATGTTTCAAAATCTTTTAAACCTTTCTTGTAAATCGTGCACGTGTATTTGATTTCTGCTGTTTGAACCCTAGCATCATATTGAGAAGTTTGTTGGATGCTAGGAGGTTGTTTGAAATCTTAGAAGTGTGTTTTTCTATGTCTTATCAGGGTCAAAATTATGGTTTTTCGTGTAGTTACGCTGTTATGTTGCCGAAATTTTTGGTAATATAGCGACGTGACTTAGTAATGACTCTTAGGTAGCGTGTTGAGCCTATAGGGTCGTTACAATTTCTTAGACATAAATATCAAATATTTGACAACAATTTTGTCAATATAAGATGTTTGAGACAAAGTTAACATTTTGTCCTTAAAATCTCCATCTTGGACATATAAAATATACCGAATCATTTCAAATCACTCATTTAGAATTGGTTACAATGTCAACTTTTTATGTTAGATAGACATCTTACATCATTCATAATGAGTAAAATATCATCAACATAAAACCTGAGAAAAATCCACTAAGCAATTAATGATTTTCTTGTCTATACAAGCTTCATTAATATTTATCCAAAGTCATAGATTTTGATACTTTTATCAAACCTTATATTTAAAGATCTAATGGTAAAATTCATTTCATAAATGAACATTTATTATTTTGCAAACCTTTATTCTTTTGATCTTTGAAAATAAACCTCTTTTATTTATTTGTGCAGATGCATTATCAAAGATTTCTTTTCATAAAAGAATTCTAACATTCACTTTCATATCCCATATGCAACAATGAATTAAATAATGCTTACATACTCTAGTATGGTAACAAGTGAGAAAGTTTACTCGCAGTCTACTTTCTTTTATTAGGTTTAATCCTCTGCCATTAGTCTCACTTTGATTACAATAAGCATTCAACTTTTTCATCTAACATGATAATTTTGGCTTCAATTAAGTCCTTGTAAATGTTGAATCATCTCATAAGTCTCCCACTACAATGAGGCTTATCCAATTCATGACTATGGTCCTTTTGACTTTCAAATGTAATTAAAATTGTTAACAAGTTTTGTTAATTATTTAGTGGCTTCACTTGGGACCAATTTATTAACATTATCTTACCTTATTAAAGGTTTGTAATCTTTTATTTGACATTCCTTATGATATTTGTCATACAAATATCTTATTCTTTTTAAAATTAGATAAAAGACCATTTTGTACTCCTTAGGGATGACCTACACTTAGACATATCTTTGAACATATACAGCCTTTTTAGACTTGTTTCAGCATGTAAGCTTAATATTCTCAAATATTGAAGTGTTATAAACTAGCTTTACTACTCTTCTATAATCTCAAAATTGTCTCGTAGACACTTTTGGAGGGAATAATGTTCATTATACAATCTCTATTGCATATCCTAACCAGAGTCTTGTAATGGCGTGTAACTCACAAACCATGTCCAACACAGTTTTATTTCTCCTCTTGTAGTATAATTTTTACACAAATGTATGTGGTATTTAAAATAATTGGGATAAAAATCCATTTTCTATCAATTAGTCTTAGTATGTAAGGTTCCTATACTTTTTATTATGATCTTATCATAATGTCTTGATAGAATTACCTAATCAATTTTCAACTTTAGCCTTAATTTTCTTGGACTTTTCAAAAAAAGTTCGACTTATAATGTATTAGGTAAAAATACTTGTACCTTGAATTATCATAATCTAGAGTGATGAAATATTCATGACTTTATTTTTAACATTTTACATTCACTAAACCACTTGGATCAGAATGTGTAAGTCCAAAGTATTCTTTAGCCTTTTAGGCTTATTTAATAAAGACCTAATGATTATCTTGCATGAAAGGCAAGATCTACAAACAGGTAAAGTAATTAATTCTAACTTTTAGAAAATCACCTCTTACTAGTCTTTTTCATCGATTCAAGTTGATGTTAATCAACCTTGAATGCCAAAGTCAAGTATCGTCTTTTAGGAGAAAATAATATGTCTTTCTATTATGAATTCTATAATCCTGAATATCTCAGTATTTTGTAGTATGATGTATGTCAACATTTTAACATATACAAATTGTTCTTATTTTCAAGTGAATGTATTTTCAAACAATTTTGAAAATATAAAAAATAATTCATACTATATGAACCTTTTAGTAATAAAGTTTGAGAAATTGAATTTCTCTTGTGGTAATAAAACACCACATTCAGCATTAATTAACAATTATTACTTAATGACATCTTAACGTCTACCACTATGCTAACTAAGATGGACGTCTTGATACCAACTTGTAGAAACGATTCTACATGTTAAGTACTTTCCAAGGATTACATATTAAATGTAATAAAGAATAAATCTTTATAGTGGATCTTGTATCAACTATCTAGGTAGCGTTATTTATTTTTCACCAAAAATCTAGTAAATTAAATTTACTTTCATTTATTTTTCTTCCTATGAAGGTATTTCAAACATTCATCTCACTATGTGTAACGTCCGGCTTATTTAGAAATTAAAATTTTTAAGGTTAATTTGCAATTTGGAATGAGAAAAAGGGCATTTTGGTCTTTTGGAGAAGATATTTTGATTTTTAATTATTATTATTATTATTATTATTATAAAAAAAAAAAAAAAAAAAAAAAAAAAAAAAAGAATTTCTTCTTCTTCCCCGAGACCTCTCTCTCGCGCACGCTCTCCCCTCCCTCCCGAACTCTCTCTCTCTCTCTCTCTCTCTCTCGCCGTTCGACACCCTCACGCCGCCGGTCTTCTTCCCGAAGCTCTCTCTCTCTCTCGTCGAAGTTCCAGTCGCCGGTTGCGTCTTCGTCTTCCTCGGATTCTCGCCGCCGATCGAGAGCTTCGCAGCACGAACGTCTGCCATGAACGCCTAGCCTCGCCGGAAACTCACGAGCAACGACCGTCGGAGCTCAAAATCGAAGAACCACCGATCAGCTCGCCGGTATCTTCTTCGTTTTCTTCCTCTGTCGACAGCCACAGCCGAAACCCCCATCCATCTGTCTTTTCCCTCTTCCACGCGCCGGATCTGCGAGCAAACGCCTCACCGGAGCTCACCGGAGTCCCGAGCGCATTAGATCTGCTCAAAACGCGCTCTCACGCGCCGATTGGAAGCTCCACGCGCCGGCCACGCGCCGCCGTCCGCCGCCGCACGCGCCGCCGTGCTCCGGCCACGCGCCGCCGCTCGCCGGAGTTGGGTAAAAAATTACCATTTGGTCCGTTTCGTCGAGTTAATAATGATAGAAGGTGTTTTAGCGTAATTCGGATGGTTTAAAACACGTTTAGAACACTTTTTAGGTGAATTGTCGAGGACCGAGGATCGTACTTCGAGTGGAAACTCAAGGAGCTTAATTACTAAGTGAAGAAAGGAAATTTTAGTAAGTAAAGACTTAAGGTAAGGGATCTCACATATTAAAAAAGTTTTCGAAACCCATAACGAGCTCTATGATTTCTTTGAAAGTTTATGTTTTCATGTTAAGTATTTAAGAAAGAAAGTGTATTATATGTATGTCTTTGAAATGCGATTGCTATGACTGATGCATTCATAAGTATGTTCTAAAAACGAATGGGACCTCATGCATGTGTTGTGTTCATGAAAGGATTTATATAGGCTGTGACGATAATTCTCCCAAAAGTTTTATGTGGGTTTTGAGGGAACCCGAGTCTTCGGACTCTATATGCTCCCGGGGTTCGAGAGTGCCCCCAGACTGTAGCCGACGGGCTTGAGTCTTCGGACTCCACGATGGTAGCCTTCGGGCTGAGTCTTCGGACTCCATGATATATGTTAGCTTTCGAGCTTAACTCTCAGAGGTAGGGAGGACTCTATTAGACAGAAAACCTATGTCTTCGGACTATTCAGAGGCCCTCGGGAGAATTTAATCGTTCACAAGAGCTGCGAGGAAAAGTACATGGATTATGAAAAGAATTTTAGGTCCCCTACTACAGCGATGGTTTTATGATTTAAAATGACATGTTGCATGTGATTGAAGTTTTTGTTTTAAAACTATGATGGGCTTACTGAGTATTATTCGTTAATACTCACCCTTTTCCTTTTTAAAATGTTTTCAGGTAAGGCTAAGATCGGCCCTAGCGCGTGACAGGAGATCATCTACTTGAGTCATGGGGAGCCGACTGATTGCTATTCCGTTTCCTCTATGTTTCTAGATGTATATAGAACTCATGTTAAGTTTTTTTTAAATGTTAGGAGAATTTTTAAAATCTTTTAACCTTTCTTTGTAAATCGTGCACGTATATTTGGTTTCTTCTGTTTGGACCCTAGCATCATATTGAGAAGTTTGTTGGATGCTAGGAGGTTGTTTGAAATCTTAGAAGTGTGTTTTTCTATGCCTTATCAGGGTCAAAATTTTGGTTTTCGTGTAGTTACGCCGTTATGTTGCCGAAATTTTTGGTAATATAGCGACGTGACTTAGTAATGACTCTTAGGTAGCGTGTTGAGCCCCTAGGGTCGTTACAGTTGGTATCAGAGCACTAGGTTATAGGTTCTGTAGACTAGCTTACTTCGTAAGCATCAGGAATCCCATGACTAAGTAGTGATTTCCAGTCATCGCGCAGGTACGCCTCTGAAGTAAACTTTTAATTCGTTTGTTGAAAAGCATGTTATTTTTATGAAATGATTCATATGTGAAATGTATTTTTAAGTTAAGGAAAGTTTAAGAAAAGTTGAAAAGTGTGATCCCTTTTGATGTGGAGGTTAACTTGTTTATGTTTGTTTGTTAAGTATGCCGCCTAGAAGGAGAGGCAGAGGACGAGGTAGAGGACGTGGTGCTGGTAGAATACATGATTTACCTCCTGAGATGCCAGTGGAACAGGAGGTGAATTCTGGGGCAAATTCCCCTGTTGCTCAGGGTCAACCTGATCCAGTTATGGAGCCTGCAAATCCTACGGTTGCGTCGTTGATGTTAGAGGCGATGCAGAACTTGGTACAAGCGACCGTGACGACCCAGTTAGCACAGATGGGTCAAGTTTCTACGCCAGCTTCATTACAAGCCCGTCACTTGAAAGACTTTAGAAAGTACGATCCAAGGGCGTTTGACGGATCCTCTGGGGATCCTACGGTGGCGGAATTATGGTTGTTCTCTATGGAGAACATTTTTCAGCTGATGAGTTGCCCGGATGAATATAAAGTTTCTTGCGCCACATTTATGCTGAGGGATGATGCGTACCTATGGTGGGAATCTGCTCAGAGGACCATAGGTACAGGAGGAGGTGTAGTGACGTGGTCGATGTTCAGAGAGGCTTTCTGGAATAAATATTATCCTGCGACTGCACGATATAAGAAACAAGAAGAGTTTCTACAACTTAAACAGAATCGACGTCCAGTGGATGTCTACGAGAGGGAATTCACAAGGTTATCTCGTTTTGCTCCAGAGCTGGTAGATACTGAGGCCAAGAAAACAGAGCGTTTTGTAATGGGTTTGGATCCTCAGGTTAAAGGTGTGGTACAGGCTGTAGCACTTCACGACTATGCTGCTGCGGTAAGGACAGCAGAGTTTATTGTTGCAGGCCAACAGAGTGAGATTCCTATGGTCCAAAACCCGAGTCAGTCATCCTCTGGTCACAAGAGGAGATGGAGTCAGGCGAACTTGAATCCCCAGCGTTCTCAACAGTCTTCACAGTCGTCCATGAGGTCACAGGCCGCTTCTAGCCAGAGACAGCAAGTGAATAGACCGGGACCTAACACTGGGGAGAAACCTCGTTGTAATGAATGTGGAAAGTTTCATTGGGGTCAGTGCCTGATGCGGTCTGGGTTGTGTTTTCGATGTAAAAGGGAGGGACATAGAGCTGAAAATTGTCCTACCCTCCCAAACAGGAGAGGCCAGTCTTCGGGTTCAGGTGGAGTAGGACTTAATAGGCCCACACTTCAGCAAGGGAGAGTTTTTGCTAGTACCGGCAGGGAGGCTGGTAACTCAGATGCTGCAGTTACAGGTACGGTTCCCGTTTTGGGATACCTTGCATTTGTATTATTTGATTCAGGTTCTACACATTCCTTTATTTCTGCGTCTTTTGTGAGACAAGCTGAGTTAGAACTTGAGCCATTACCCTTTGCTTTGTCTGTTGCTACTCCGATGGGGTTGAGTCTATTAGCTACTGAGGGAATTAAGAATGGTAAGATGACAGTTTCCGACCACGAGCTGGATGTGAATTTAATAGTCCTCGAGATGGAAGGGTTCGATGTGATTCTAGGCATGGATTGGCTGGCTTTGAACCATGCTAATATTGATTGTTTCCGTAAAGAAGTGGTGTTTACGCCACCAAAACAGGCCAGTTATAAGTTTAAGGGGACTAGAACTGGAGTTAATCCAAGAGTGATATCTGCTCTTAAAGCGAGAAAGCTAGTTCTGAAGGGATCATGGGGTATTTTAGCTAGCGTTGTGGAAGTGAGACACACCGAGGTTCACGCATCGTCTGTGCCTGTGGTAAATGAATTTCTAGATGTGTTTCCTGAAGATCTTTCAGGGTTGCCTCCCGCGAGAGAAATAGATTTCACCATAGAGCTTGAACCAGGAACCGCTCCTATCTCTAAAGCTCCTTATAGAATGGCACCAGCGGAATTGAAAGAGTTGAAGTTGCAATTGCAGGACCTATTGGATAAAGGTTTTATTCGACCTAGCGTATCTCCTTGGGGAGCACCGGTCTTGTTTGTAAAGAAGAAAGATGGAACCATGCGATTGTGCATTGATTACAGGGAGTTGAACAAAGTTACGATTAAGAATAAGTACCCTCTTCCTCGTATCGACGACCTCTTTGATCAGTTACAGGGAGCGTCGGTGTTTTCAAAGATTGATCTGAGGTCAGGGTACCATCAGTTGAGGGTCAGAGAAAGAGACATCCCTAAGACGGCATTTAGATCACGATATGGACATTTTGAATTCACGGTGATGTCTTTTGGGTTGACTAACGCCCCTGCAGTTTTTATGGACTTGATGAATAGAGTATTCAAGGAGTTCCTAGATGCTTTCGTGATTGTATTCATTGATGACGTCCTTGTATACTCTAAAACTGAGAAAGAACATGAAGAGCATTTGAGAAGAGTGTTAACGACTTTGAAGGAGAACCAGTTGTACGCGAAATTTTCCAAGTGCGAGTTTTGGCTTACAAAGGTGTCTTTCTTAGGACACGTAGTGTCAAGGGCAGGGATTTCAGTAGATCCAGCGAAAGTAGAGGCTGTAACGCTATGGCCTCGTCCGACTACAGTTACCGAAGTACGGAGTTTCCTGGGTCTAGCAGGTTACTATAGACGGTTCATCCAGGATTTCTCTAAGATAGCTACGCCTTTGACTCAACTAACTCGCAAAAGTAAGTTATTTGTCTGGACTGACGAGTGTGAAGCAAGTTTCCAGACACTTAAACAGAGACTGGTATTAGCCCCTGTTCTTGCTGTGCCTGAGGGAACAGGTGGATTTGTAGTTTTCACTGATGCATCGAGGAAAGGGCTAGGAGCAGTGTTGATGCAAAGTGGAAAGGTTATAGCCTATGCGTCTCGCCAGTTGAAAAGTCACGAGCAAAATTACCCAACCCATGATTTGGAGTTGGCCGCAGTTGTCTTCGCCTTGAAGATCTGGAGGCATTATTTGTATGGTGAGAAGATTCAGATCTTCACGGACCATAAGAGTTTGAAGTACTTGTTTACACAAAAAGAGTTGAACATGCGGCAACGTAGATGGTTAGAGCTGGTAAAAGACTACGAACTAGAAATTCTTTATCATCCCGGTAAGGCAAATGTTGTCGCAGATGCTCTCAGTAGAAAGACTGTACATACTTCAGCTCAGATCACTAGTCAGGATGAGCTACAGACGGAGATGGAGAATGCTGAAATTGCAGTTTTGATAGGTGAAGCGACTACACGCTTAGCTCAGTTGACTGTGCAACCAACTTTGAGGCAACGTATTATAGTCTCTCAGCGATTGGATCTTAGTTTAATGGAAAAACTACGACAAATCGGCACTGAGCAAGCTCAAGAGTTTTCTATGTCTTCAGATGGTGGACTTCTATATCAAGGGCGATTATGTGTACCTAATATTGATGAATTGAAGAGTGAGATTTTGACTGAAGCGCATAGTTCGCCATTTTCGATGCATCCTGGTAGTACCAAGATGTATCAAGACCTAAAACAGATTTTCTGGTGGCACAGTATGAGAAAGGATGTAGCGGAGTTTGTCAGTAAGTGCTTAGTTTGTCAACAGGTTAAAGCGCCGAGACAGAGGCCGGCAGGATTGTTGCAACCATTGAATGTGCCTTTGTGGAAATGGGATGAAATCTCTATGGATTTCATTGTTGGGTTACCCAGGACGATGAGAGGTTACACGGTGATTTGGGTCATCGTAGATAGGCTTACCAAATCAGCGCATTTTCTTTCGGGTAAGTCTACATATTCTACAGAGAAATGGGCGCAAATTTATATGCAGGAGATAGTGCGATTACACGGAGTTCCTGCTAGAATTGTCTCGGACAGGGATGCCCGTTTTACTTCTAACTTTTGGAGAGGCTTACAGAAAGCTATGGGTACTCAGCTGGATTTTAGCACTTCTTTTCATCCCCAAACGGACGGACAGACCGAGCGATTAAATCAAGTTTTGGAGGATATGTTACGTGCATGTGCGTTGGATTTCCCAGGAAGTTGGGATACTTACTTGCACCTGATGGAGTTTGCCTATAACAATAGTTATCAGGCTACTATAGGAATGGCACCGTTTGAAGCTTTGTATGGTAAGAGATGTAGGACTCCAATATATTGGGATGAGGTCGGTGAACGACAGCTTTTGGGGCCAGAGTTAGTTCAAGTCACGAATAATGCTATTCAGAAAATCAGGGTAAGAATGCAGACTGCACAGAGTAGACAGAAGAGCTATGCTGACACAAGACGAAGGGATCTAGAATTCGAAGTAGGCGACCATGTGTTTCTTAAAGTGGCTCCGATGAAAGGAGTGTTGAGGTTCGGCCGGAAAGGAAAGTTAAGTCCGCGATTTATAGGGCCGTTCGAGATTCTTGAGCGAATAGGCCCTGTGGCTTATAGATTGGCATTACCGCCATCTCTCTCTGCGGTCCATGATGTATTCCATGTCTCGATGTTAAGAAAGTACGTGCCGGACCCTTCGCATGTGATTGACTACGAGCCATTACAGTTGAATGAAAATATGAGTTATGAAGAACGGCCGACTCGAATTCTAGCAAGGGATCGTAAGACCCTTCGTAACCGAGAGATTAATTTGGTTAAAGTGCTTTGGCAGAACCATCGGATGGAAGAGGCTACTTGGGAACGTGAAGATGAAATGCAAGCCAAATATCCTGAACTATTCCAAGACTAGCCACTTTCGAGGACGAAAGTTTTCTTAAGGTGGGTAGAATGTAACGTCCGGCTTATTTAGAAATTAAAATTTTTAAGGTTAATTTGCAATTTGGAATGAGAAAAAGGGCATTTTGGTCTTTTGGAGAAGATATTTTGATTTTTAATTATTATTATTATTATTATTATTATAAAAAAAAAAAAAAAAAAAAAAAAAAAAAAGAATTTCTTCTTCTTCCCCGAGACCTCTCTCTCGCGCACGCTCTCCCCTCCCTCCCGAACTCTCTCTCTCTCTCTCTCTCTCTCTCGCCGTTCGACACCCTCACGCCGCCGGTCTTCTTCCCGAAGCTCTCTCTCTCTCTCGTCGAAGTTCCAGTCGCCGGTTGCGTCTTCGTCTTCCTCGGATTCTCGCCGCCGATCGAGAGCTTCGCAGCACGAACGTCTGCCATGAACGCCTAGCCTCGCCGGAAACTCACGAGCAACGACCGTCGGAGCTCAAAATCGAAGAACCACCGATCAGCTCGCCGGTATCTTCTTCGTTTTCTTCCTCTGTCGACAGCCACAGCCGAAACCCCCATCCATCTGTCTTTTCCCTCTTCCACGCGCCGGATCTGCGAGCAAACGCCTCACCGGAGCTCACCGGAGTCCCGAGCGCATTAGATCTGCTCAAAACGCGCTCTCACGCGCCGATTGGAAGCTCCACGCGCCGGCCACGCGCCGCCGTCCGCCGCCGCACGCGCCGCCGTGCTCCGGCCACGCGCCGCCGCTCGCCGGAGTTGGGTAAAAAATTACCATTTGGTCCGTTTCGTCGAGTTAATAATGATAGAAGGTGTTTTAGCGTAATTCGGATGGTTTAAAACACGTTTAGAACACTTTTTAGGTGAATTGTCGAGGACCGAGGATCGTACTTCGAGTGGAAACTCAAGGAGCTTAATTACTAAGTGAAGAAAGGAAATTTTAGTAAGTAAAGACTTAAGGTAAGGGATCTCACATATTAAAAAAGTTTTCGAAACCCATAACGAGCTCTATGATTTCTTTGAAAGTTTATGTTTTCATGTTAAGTATTTAAGAAAGAAAGTGTATTATATGTATGTCTTTGAAATGCGATTGCTATGACTGATGCATTCATAAGTATGTTCTAAAAACGAATGGGACCTCATGCATGTGTTGTGTTCATGAAAGGATTTATATAGGCTGTGACGATAATTCTCCCAAAAGTTTTATGTGGGTTTTGAGGGAACCCGAGTCTTCGGACTCTATATGCTCCCGGGGTTCGAGAGTGCCCCCAGACTGTAGCCGACGGGCTTGAGTCTTCGGACTCCACGATGGTAGCCTTCGGGCTGAGTCTTCGGACTCCATGATATATGTTAGCTTTCGAGCTTAACTCTCAGAGGTAGGGAGGACTCTATTAGACAGAAAACCTATGTCTTCGGACTATTCAGAGGCCCTCGGGAGAATTTAATCGTTCACAAGAGCTGCGAGGAAAAGTACATGGATTATGAAAAGAATTTTAGGTCCCCTACTACAGCGATGGTTTTATGATTTAAAATGACATGTTGCATGTGATTGAAGTTTTTGTTTTAAAACTATGATGGACTTACTGAGTATTATTCGTTAATACTCACCCTTTTCCTTTTTAAAATGTTTTCAGGTAAGGCTAAGATCGGCCCTAGCGCGTGACAGGAGATCATCTACTTGAGTCATGGGGAGCCGACTGATTGCTATTCCGTTTCCTCTATGTTTCTAGATGTATATAGAACTCATGTTAAGTTTTTTTTAAATGTTAGGAGAATTTTTAAAATCTTTTAACCTTTCTTTGTAAATCGTGCACGTATATTTGGTTTCTTCTGTTTGGACCCTAGCATCATATTGAGAAGTTTGTTGGATGCTAGGAGGTTGTTTGAAATCTTAGAAGTGTGTTTTTCTATGCCTTATCAGGGTCAAAATTTTGGTTTTCGTGTAGTTACGCCGTTATGTTGCCGAAATTTTTGGTAATATAGCGACGTGACTTAGTAATGACTCTTAGGTAGCGTGTTGAGCCCCTAGGGTCGTTACACTATGACTGTCCTAGCTAATTTAGGAACTATTTCCTTTTATATAGTTTAAGTCATTTGGTTTGTTTTCTTGGAATTTTGAATTCAAGATCATTTAGACAATTATCTAAATTTAGCTTCTATTGACTTTAATATCTCATATGTTGTTTTCATTTTCTCTATCTTCTAAATGTGACATCTAACATGCCAACTAGGAGATACGTACAAACCATCCCATTTACTTTTGATTCATTAATCATGTGTTTCACGAACAATTCGAGTAGCATTAACAATTGATTTTTGAGAACATTTCTCAATAAAAACAAATTCAAAATTTTACACTACTATTATAGTGTTAACGTTTCTTTTCCAAGTAATAAAACTTCTCAATTTTGACTTATCAGTAATAAAATTAAAAATTATGAGAGAAATTGACAAAATATTGAAATATATAAAATATATAATTTAACATCATATAAACAATTATCCATTCAATTTTAGCATAGGAATCAAACGATTTGAAAAATGAACCCTATAAATCATTTTTAATGCTATGGTGAAGGGATGAACGTTTCACTCCGCAGCAAAAGCATTAGATCGTTTTTGATTTGATTTAAAATTAAACTAAAAAAATAAGATTAAGTAAACTTACTTGGAGTAAATATGGAGATATTTCTGGCGAGTCTTTATCTCCTCCACAAAGTCTTCCTGGCTATGACTCGAACACAGGACCAAGGCTTATGGGAGCCTCTTGAAAGAAAAGCTACAAGGGATTGGAAAGGAATAGGTCTAGAGAGTATTCTCTAATTGATAATTGCTCAACCCAAGGGTCTTATATATAGAGGTTGTGGGCAAATCTTTGCCATAATTAAAATATTATATTTTAATATCTAATATATTAAAATATATCTTATACTTATTAAATATCATTCAAATCTCCTACGATATTTATTTATTTGAATCTTATTCAAATTTTATAAATATATTTTATTTAATGTATCTAATATACATTAATTATTTTAATATTTAATATATCAAATACAATAAATATATTTTTCTCTTTTATATTTAATATATCTAATATATTAAATATTAATTTGAACACTTCAATTAAATATTAATTTGAACATTTCGAATTTTTCTTTCAACAAAATTGATCTTTTAGTGTTACTATGAGCTAGTAATGAGACTTTATGGACCTACAAATTATAAGCTCCAATGATACAAAATCAAATAATTAAACTCTTTAATTAATTAATTTTCATTCATTAAATATAGGTCACTCAACTATAGACTTAGAGTTACACTCTTATGCACTGTAGGACAAGTTGTGTCCATAGATATAATCACTACATGCAAGTCGATCATTCACGAGTTATTCGTAATTACAGCTAGGTCAAAAGTCCGTTTTACCCCTATAATTACATCTTGCACCTTAAGTACCATTGATCCTCTAATGAACAATTTGTTTATGATCCAACCATAAACTAAGTCCCTCTCAGGCCAGTGAGAGGGTGGGGCCTCATTGTTCAAGTCTGGAAATCAGCACTTAAGGGAATTACTCATCTACTTACCCAATATGGGAATGAGTGAATTCCATCTTGTGAGATTATGGCCCCAATGAGTTTGCAAAAGTCACTCTCACCCATGTAAATCAAAGGACAAACTCTCATAGGCAAGAGTTGATAACTCACTCAGGATTAAGATCGAGTCGCATATGATCATCCTGATGAAATATTAATCTTCTCAATCTTCTCAAATATTTCGTGGTCCAGTCTTATACAAACTCATTGTATAAGATACCTCCACTCACATGTCTCTACATGAATGATTTGGATCAAATCATTTGTAACTATTACAAAGTGGGTCGTATCAACAGTGTTGCCAGGATAAAGCACCCAACCATATACATATACTTGACTCTTTAGGTTATTTCTTGAACACGACCCTCCCGTATGTCAACCACATATTGTTCAAGATTACACTAATAACCTTGGATTTTTCATATAATGGATAATATTATATTGCATATAAAATAATCAAAATTATTATTAATTACCAAATAAATTACTAATTACGAGGCTTTAGGGCATAAATCCAGCATATGGTACTTTAGTGCATAAATCCAGCATATGGTACTTTAGTGAGCTAGAACAAGTGCCTCCGTAGGGTAGGTCTCTAATAACTCTTATGTTGGTTAGATTAATTTTAATGTGAATTGCCAAGTGTATTAAACTATTTAAAGCTAATCACATTATCAGCCTACTTAATAAAATTACATAAAATTAATAAAATTTGACTAATTCAACTCCCAGGTCAGTTCCCAGTTAGAGGTGTTCCCTTTCAGTCAGCTTAAATACCCAAGTCTAGATAGAACCTTCCATAGTCAGAGTTCCCTTATAATCAATTTTTATTTTAAATTAATTAATCTTTAATTAACTATTAATTACTAGATTAATGAACATAAGTTAATTTAAGTAGTGTTTTTAATCCTATTAAAAACTAATTCATTTATGGATAATCTTGAAATTCTACCATTTTAAACTCTTTAAAACAAATTAAAAGATCACCATGGATATTTTATTCCAATCCTATTGAAAGAAATAAAAGATAAATTAAATTCAAAACTTAAACTATTTTATCTTCGAATTAAATTATCATTATTTATGGAAGACCTAATCTTATTAGGAAATTAAAAAATTAAATCTTATTTTGAAATTAAAATATCTAATCTCATTTCAAAAGAATCTAATCTTATTAGGAAACACTAAAGGTAAGTTAAATTCAAATGTTAAACTATTTAAAGCATTAATAAAAAATATATTTATTTTAAGGAAATCCTAATCTCATTAGGAAATATCATAATCCTATTAGGAAAACATGGATTTCATTTATGAAAGGAAATATCCTAATTTAATTTTCCAAATATAACAATTATATTCCAAAGATATGGAAAATATAAACTTATTAGGAAAACATCTTAATTCTATTCGAAAACATCCTAATCAAACTTTTCAAATATAACAATTATATTTAAAAATAATTAAGATGCATGATCATGCTTAACCTATGGTGGGATTTTAATTTAAATGACATACCTTATGCAGTAATCAAATACTTTAAAACATATCATCACATGCATAATTAAATTAAGAAAATAGAAAAACTCACTGGCATATTTGGCATATCATAGGAAATTTAAGACAATTTAAATTGAAAAATTCAAATCCAAGACCTATCTTGATCTTCAAAAAATTTCCTCACTCGGCCATCCAAATTTAGGTTAACCAAAAATAGCAGCAACCATCAGAAATTTTGCATCCAACAATTGACCAAAATTTGAGAATCCATTAACAAAAGATTTCAATTTTACGGTGAAGTATCCACCAATTGACCAAAATTTGAGGAACAATTAACAAAAATTTTCAATTTTACAGTCAAGTTGGCTTTTTTTTTAAAAAAAAAAACTTATTTCAATTTGAATTGAAATCTTATCTCAATTTGAATTGAAAAATAATCTCAATTTCAATTTGTATTGAATTTGAATTTGAATTTGAATTTGAATTAAATCAATTGGCTGCTTATTGGGAAATCGACCATGAGCGATTTTTTTTTAATTGAAAAAAAAAACTTAAAACCGAAGGATTTTACATTTGATCTAATCAATGTAGAACTAATGTCAAATATTCCCTTATAATCAATTTTGCAATCACATATCACATATATGAACAAATTTAAAATACCCATCATACGAACTTTTAATTCTAAATAAAAATCAATGTAGGCTATGAAACCAAGTGAAAGGAATAATCGAATTAAATCCACAGCGGAAGCATTGGAATCTACTTTGATTTTATTTAGAATTAAACAATAAAAATTAAGTTTAAGCAAAACATACCTTGAAAATAATATGGATATATTTTCTGGCGGTTCTTTACTTCTCGTGTTCCAAGACTTCCACAATAGTCTTCCTTGCTATGACTCGAACACAGGACCACGGCTTATGGGAGCCTCTTGAAAGAAAATCCATAATGGATTGAGTGGAAGAGGTCTAGAGAGAATTATCTAATTCTCTATTGATGAGATGTGTGTTGTATCTAATGGCTCAACTCAAGAGTCCTATAAAGACCAAGGGGCAAATCTTTGCCATAATTAAAATATTATATTTTAATATCTAATATATTAAAATATATCTTATACTTATTTGAATCTCATTCAAATCTCCTATGTTATTTATTTATTTGAATCTTATTCAAACTTTATAAATATCATTTCTTTAATGTATCTAATATACATTAATTATTCTAATATTTAATGTATCAAATACAATAAATATATTTTCCTCTTTTATATTTAATATATCTAATATATTAAATATTAATTTGAACATTTCAAATTTTTCTTTCAACTAAGTTGATCTTTTAGTGTTACAATGAGCTAGCAAGGGGACCTTATGGACCTATAGATTATAAGCTCCAATGATACAAAATTAATTAATTAAACCATTTAATTAATTAATTTTCATGCATTAACTATAGGTCACTCCACTATAGACCTAGAGTTGCACTCTTATGCACTGTATGACAAGTTTTGCCCATAGATATAATCACTACATGCAAGTCGATCCTTCACTACATGCAAATCGATCCTTCACGACTTGTTCGTAATTACAGTTGGGTTAAAAGTCCGTTTTACCCCTATAATTACATCTTGCACCTTAAGTACCACTGATCCTCTAATGAAATTTTTTTTTATGATCCAACCATAAACTAAGTCCCTCTCGGGAAAGTGAGAGGGTGCAGCTCCATTGTTCAAGTCCTGAAATCAGCACTTAAAGGAACTACTCATCTACTTACTCTATACGGAAAGTAGTGAATTCCATCTTGTGAGATTATATTCCCAGCTCCCGATTTGGTCAAGTCCCCAAAATGGTAGGCATATTGAATCGGCTATAAAAGTCGCTCTCACCCATGCAAATCAAAGGACAAGCCCTCACAGGCAAGAGTTCATAACTCACTCAGGATTAAGATCGAGTCGCATATGATCATCATGATGAAATATTAATCTTCTCAATTAACGGATTTATAAAGAGAGATTAAATATTTCGTGGTCCAATCTTATACAAACTCATTGTATAAGATACCCCCATTCACATGTCTCCACATGAACGATTTAGATCAAATCATTTGTAACTATTACAAAGTGAGTCGTATCAATAGTGTTACCAGGGTAAGGCACCCAACCTTATCTATATACTATGACCCTTTAGGTTATTTCTTGAACACGATCCTCCTGTATGTCAACCACATACTATTCAATATTACACTAATATCCTTAGATTTTTCATATAATGGATAATATTATATTGCAAATAAAATAATCAAAATTATTATTAATTATTAAATAAATCATTAATTACGACACTTTATGGCATAAATCCGAACATAGAGAACCTTGGGTGAGATAAAAAGAAAGCTAGGTGAATACTAGTGTCACCATCGGATTTAGTGGAGCATCGATGCCTTGGTAACCATGGACAATGGTCGGTGTGATGAATCTTGAGACAAGTATTAGAACCTTGGTAACTATGGGCAAGGGATAATATGTTGCTAGGTCATCGATGCCTCAGTAACTATGGGTAAGGGTTAATGAAGATACCGAGACCTTGGTAACTATGGACAAGGGTCAGTGTGATGAATTTGAGAAAAGTATTAGGACCTTGGTAACTATGGGCAAGGGACAATACGTTACTATGTCATCTATGCCTTGGTTACTATGGGCTAGGGTCGGTGTGATGAGTTCTGGGACAAGTGTTGAGACCTTGGTAACTATGGGCAAAGGTCAATACATTGTTGAGTCATCGAAGCCTTGGTAACTATCGCCAAGGGTCGATGCACAGTTTGAGACCTTGGTAACTATTAACAAGGAATCGAATGCCGAGCTTCATAGAAATGTGCTGAGGCCCCAATAACTATGGGCAGAGGTTGATGCATCTTGAAGGGTGAGTCTTGGAGAGCTTTGTAAGGGTAAGTTATGCACTTGAGTGATTCAGTGGAGTCTAGTGAGTTTATGAAGCTTGAGTATAGTTCGAGTATGCATAGCATGATAGTTTAAATTCATGTGTTGAATGTTTTGCTTGCTTTATGTTTAAAGAGCATGTTAGTTGGGTGTGAATAGCATGATGTTGCCTTGTATGGTGTATGTTGTTTGATGGCTCTTCAGGTGCAAGCTACTTACTAGTATGCATTATGTACTAACCCACCACCAGGTTATGCAGGTGATGATGAGTACTACGACCTCAGTGATGCAGAAGAAGAGGCATGAGAAGAGAAATACCATAGCTTGTTCATCTAGTAGTGGTTCCGCTGAGTTTAGTTTTATTGAACTATCTTTGTAGTTAACTTTAGCTTATGATTTTGGTACTTTCATTCTTTATCTCTTTAGAGTAGACTTATAAACTGGTTGGATAGTTTTGAATTATAGTTTGTAATAGGTATGTGAGTTTGCTTTATCTTTTAAACATTGAACTGTTTTGAAGTTTTTGAGGAAGTTTTGTTTTGTTTTTGTTTTGGGTTGTCGAGCGATTCTGAACCTTTAAATGATTACTGACTTGGAGTTTGGAATGGTTATATGGTTACTTGGCTATAAAAGTGTGTTTTTGTCTAATAGGTACAAGAACATTTTTGGTTAGCTCGTAGTTAAGCCATTATGCTGCCAAAATTTTCGGGCATATTGGTCATAAGTTTAGTAACGTTTCCTAAGTTAGGTTAAAATTTGGAAGCGTTACAATTTCTCTTTTTGAAAGATGATTTCCCTTTCCTCTTAAAAATTGTGTAGATCTTATAAATACTATAAATAATGGTTGTTGGACCATTTGAAATATACATATACACAACTTAATAGATAATACATTTGCCCTCTACTTTTCATTCTCTCTACTTTTGCTCTCTAATTGCTTTTTGTTGCTCTTATTTTATAACAAGATTAAAATATTTAAACAAGCTATTTGTTGTTTGATTTTGAAAACCATTCATTTTAAAGCATCGTTCTTTTTTTAGAAATTTCAAATTATATATTTGAAAATTCTCAAAAATAGAACTTTCATGATAGAATTAAGTCGTTCATCACTTCAACTAGATGACTTTATGCCCACAATAATACAACAATAATACAATATTTATGGACTCATATACATCAATTAATAAATAGTACTGCAATATTTTTAAGGACTGGAAAAGTTAGTCTCATTTCTCAACTTGAATAGGAGGAATTTAGGGTGCGAAATAGTTGGTGATTTGAAAATAAGAGATTTTTTGAAAAACAAAGTTGTTGATGTTAACAGAAATGTAGAGATCCCGATTTTATGGAAAAGTTGATGGAAATGTCAATGTTGATAGAAATTTTGAAAAAAATCACAGAAATCATGAAAATGGATGGAAATTATTTGAATTATATAATACAAGAGATTTTAACTTTAGCTTAATTAGGCAATAATTGACTTTTTTTATCATCATATATCTAAAAATAGAAGTACAGTAGAACCTCTATAAATTAATACTCGATAAATTAATAACCTCTCTAAAATAATAATTTTTCTCAGTCCCGACTTGGACCCAAGGTCTAAATTAAAATTTCTATAAATTAATAAGATAATAATTTTTTGGAAGACCAGTATATAAATTTATGGTCCCTTCAATATTATAAATTAATAATTCTATAAAATTACAAATATAACTAGGACAACTTAGTAAAATATGATTCTATTGTTGTTTGCTTCTTCTTAAAATTTAAATCTAGTTGTATTCCATCTCTAACTTTACTTAATGCATCTAAAAGCTCTGGTGTTGCGTTCTCATATTGCAACAAAAAATTGCGAAGAATTGTTGCCACTATGAGTGCTTCCTTCTGCGTAATTGGTTGCAAAGGCATTGTATCATCTTCAGTTTTATCCTCAATAGGATTTTCAACAACACTAGCTAAAATTTCTTCTAAACTTTGGACCTCTGAACATGTATCATTTTCACTCGAGTAATCCAATAGGTGATTGACACCTATTTTGTTGCGGTACCCAAGGCTATTAATCATCGTATCAAGTTCATGAATGCCTTATTCAATAGTTCCTTCAGTTAAATTTATTGAGGCTACTTCATCCTGCGAACGAACTTTACAGTGTCGAAAACAATTTGCTATTGTCTCTTGCTGAACATTTATCATCCAAGCTGAGATTGCAAGATTGATGGCATCTAAAACATTACTCTTTTCTGGACCAGATTCTCCCAACTCATAGCCCTCTACTACGATAAAATCTCATGCAGTAGTGCATCTTGAAAGTTCTTATTACCTTTGCATCATGATAACTCTTAAATTAAGAGTTATATGCTAGTATTTTCGGGCTAAATTGCAGATTTTTATCTCATTATATTTTAGAAAACTCCAAGCTTTGATGTATTTTGCTCTATGATTAATTTTGATATAGTAATATTATTATTAGAGTAAAATTATCTTAATTAAGGTGCTTTATGCGATTAATTCAGGTTTGATTAAGGAGAATTCCAGAAGCCAAGAGCAGCAGTTTTACAACTGTTTGCTGGAGCAAACTTTGCGATTCAGGCTTATACGAATTTCGCACGTGGGAATTTCGATTCATTAATTGAGTTGGCAGCTGTCAGTCTAATCAGCGTGTTTTCAGCCATTAGGAGTCTTCCACGTCGCCAGTCTTGTCTAATCAGCCCTTGTTTTCATAAAGAAGGGAATGTATATGTGGGCAGCCGTTTTCTTGGGGGAGAAGAAGCTGAAAATCCCGAAATAACAGAGAGAGAGAGAGAAGGAGGCGGAGAGCTCCGATTCCCGAGAGGCCATCAACGGAAGTTTACCCAAAAAGGAAGGTTTCTCCAGGGGATCAACGCCGATGCTAAGTCAAATATTTTGGGGTAGCTTTCCCATTTCTTCTGCTACGTTTTCTGCTTTTGTTTAGTTTATTTTCTGCATTATTTTCATTATGTTTACATTTCGACTTTTCTGCTGTTGTTTTTACATTATGAGCTAATCACCATAAGGTGAGGATTAGAGGATGATTGCTTTTGATTAATGTTATAGAGGAGTATATTTCATTTCCATCGATTTGGTTTTTAAGAGGGCTTATTCATAGTTCATGTCCGTTTGGCCAGCCAATGTGAGTAGTGTCCCGTTGATTTCTGGGAAGAATAGGAGGGGCTGAAAACTTAAAAACCACGTTAGCTCCTTGTTAGAGTTAGTAGCTAGCTAAGTGAGTAGGTTAGGAATAATCATTCACCTAACGCACACTAAATACAGAGGGTTAATATGTGCTGAAGTAATGAAAATGAAACAGAATATTTAGGTGATTCGGGAGAATGCCGTGAAATCTGTAGTGAGTCGAATGGAATGAATATGTACTCAATTCATAACTTAATTAAAGCATGATTTACCTCTAATCCGAGCCTTTGTTTTAATTGAAAGCATCTAACCCAGTTTTTATTTGTTCTTTTACGATCCCTCTGTTTTCCCTGCTTTCACATTAATTTTGTTCCAGCAATTGTGAGTTCTTTTATTTCATTTCCTTGACGAAATTGAATGGTTACAATTTGAGTTACTATGAATTAATTTAGAGTAATTAGAAGAATTAATAGTCCCTGTGGATTCGATAATTTACTTATCGCTTGCTACAAAAATATGTGTACACTTGCGCATAGACAATAGAATATCGCATAATAATTCACATCACTCTAGCAAGTCATCACATCACATGGTTGGATTTTTCATGTCATATTGGGTGGCAAAAAATACAACTCAACATTATGTAGCCCTTCAATAATTTTTGGATGGGCTGGACAATTATCTACCACCAACAAAATTCTTCTACCATGCATTTTCTGGTCCAGCCAACGAACATATTCATCAAAAAGCACACTTGTCATCCATGCTCATGTGTTGGAACAATATTGACAATTCAAGTTGTTCATGTTGACATTTTTGAAGCAACGTGGCTTTGTGTACTTTCCAACGTGGCTTTTTTCATAGCCATCCTCATTGCAACAAATAGCAATTGTAAGTCTTTCTTTGCTTTGTTTTCTTCCCTCAAGTTATTTCGTTGCAAGAGAATGATCAGCTTGTAACTTGTAAAACAAACTAGTTTCATCCATATTAAAAACATCCTTCATAGGATATTGGTTTATTTTTTCCATTATAGCCACCAATTTGTTCTCCATGTCCTTTATGTCAACAAAACCACTCTCTCTAAAGCGACGAAATGACTTCATACCATGTCTTAGCTTGAACTTCTCAAGCCAACCTTGAGAAAATTTGTGCGACTCAAGGACTCAAGAGGTTGTTGAGGGTATAGAAGCTTTATTGTGTCTCTTGCCTTCTCCAAAATTAGCTCTCCGAACATGTTTACACGTTCTTGGTATTGGAGAAACCACTCATAAAGAACCTTCTCCATCTCTGGATATTTTACAGGTTTGTGTCGCTTGTTATCCCCTCCATTTTGTAAGTTAGCTGAAAGGTACTCAGATGATTGCTTGAGTGTGTTCGATATTGTACCTTGACTAACTTTCAAATGAAAATTTTCATCAATCCACTGTTGCATATCTTTTTGAGTGCCTGTAGGGTGATCTCTCTTATACTTACAAAGTGCTTTACGTATTTGATCTGTCATGGTTGATTTTTTGACAACTTTTAGGTGTAAAGCCATGGTTGGTTGGTTTTGATTTGGATTGACTAATTAGGAATGTTTGATGTTGTTTATACGGTTATACTGGTTGATTTCCTTACCATACATGAACTTGCATTAAGTTTTAACTAGTACTACATACTACAATGAACTTTATTTTTCCTTTAGGGGGATGTATTATATTTAATTAGTAACATTGTACATAAACATCATGCAATTAGTCAATACAATGTATATGTTTTATTCATGAAGAATAATGTAGGTTCGTTGAATCAGAAAAAATCTCTTTAAATTAATATATTATTAATTTATTGATTAATTAATACCTCTTTAAATTAATAAAATTATGTGGTCCTAACATTATTAATTTATAGAGGTTTTACTATAATGTTTATATGAAAAATGTCGATGTCGATGGAAATTTTGAAAAAAAATCATTAAAAAGGTGAAAATGGTTTGAATTAAATAATAAGACTTTAATTATAGCTTAATGAAATTATATAATTTATCATTTTTACTTAACATATTCACAAATCTAGTTAGTATTTGTATGGTTAATTAGTGAAGAGAGATATCAAATCTCCATATATGACAAATGATTGTAAAAAAATATAATAATTTCATAATATTAGAATTGTATAAAAAGATATATATCAAAAACTTAACTCTTTGTAGATGCATGCACAACGTTACGATATTGTATTAAACCTTAAAAAATAATTATATAAATATAAAATTATATGTTCGAAGGTCGAAAGGGAGAGAGAAAAGGAGTAATGGAAGGAGATTAGAGAGATTGGAGGCAAGAGATAGAGAGAGATTGTAAGGATTACCAAGATTTCTTGGCATTTCCTCAACATTTATCAACATTTCCTCGATATTTCTCAACATTGTGGCGTTTCCTCTACATTTTCTAGATAGTTCTGCTCACACGTGATTTCAACAAAGAAAGAGAAATGAGACACGAGTAAATAAATTTAATTTTTGTATTAATCTTGTGGGTGTGGTACAATCTCTAATTTGTTCCTCTGGTTCTTTCTCTCTCATGTACAAATATTTCGAGGGATTTGCAGCTTGTTCTCGACGTAGACTTGTCTCGAGGGCTTCGCAGCTTGTTCTCGAACGTAGACTTGTCTCAAGGGCTTCGCAACTTGTTCTCGAACGTAGACCTGTCTCGAGGGCTTTGCAGCTTGTTCTCGAATGTAGATTTATCTCGAGGGCTATGTAGCATGTTCTCGAGGTTGAAGCTTCAATCAATCTTTAGGGTATTGAAGTCTTCAAGTCTTGAAGAGTCTTTGGTCTTCAAGGAGTGTTCAGCACCTAAGAATTTCAACGAGTGTGTGGCACCTAAGGACTTTATGGAGTGTTTAGCACCTAAGGACTTCAAGGATTATCTCTAAATTCTCTGGAGAATGAAATTTCTAAACCCCTCAAATGAGGGAGAGCTTTTCTATTTATAGAGTTTTCCATGGCATGTAGGCTTGGGCTTTAATGGCCTTTGGGCCCAACCATGAACTTGGGCTTTAATTGTCTTTGAGCTTAACCATTTGGATTTGGGTTTTATTTAATTCTTACCCAAATTCCATATAATCCAATTTGACCAAATTAAATTTAATTGTTTAGTCAAATTATCATAATGAAGACATGCGGCCTTTTAATTTTAGAATTCGCCAATTTTTGTCTTCAAATTAAATTTGGGACACATGTCAATTTATAATTTGTCCCAAATTTAATTATTTTTAGTTTCGTCATTAATTTTGAATAATGACATGACAATTGGAGATTGGCCGAAATTTCTCAGTCAACAAGTTCCTCAACATCTCGATATTTCATCGACATCTTGAAAAAATAATATTTTTACCCCTAATTGGGATGTCGCTCGACATTTTAAACACGGGTTGTATTTCATGTTTTCAGTCTTTTCGTATGTGAGTTTGATAACAAATTTAGAAACTAGATCCAATTTATAAAGTTGTTCAAGATGTGTTTGATAATATATTTATAAATTATAAAGATAGTTGTAATTACCAACTAAATATACGGTTGAAACCCAACTATTATCAATTAATTTATGAACATTTTTACATTATAAATTTTGTATAATTATTATTTTACATTATTATATAATTTATAATGTATTATGTAATACATATTTTAATTTTTAATAAAAATGAAATGAGTTTATTACAATAAATAATATATTTATCAAAGTTCTTATCTTTTTCAATGTAGTTTTGCATTTTAGAATTTCAAATTCAAAATTTGGATACATTGAAAACGTAAAATGTTGTTTTCAGAATTTTCACCATTTTGATTACAAAATCCAAAAACAGGTTTCAAAAACAAATATGCTATACAGATATTCAGTAAATCCATTTGAGTAAGTGAATCTAAAAACATAAAAATGGAATCCATATTGAAAACCAAACAAACCCTATAGTTAACATAAATGAGTCGTTTTTTTCTTCTAAATTTCGTATCCAAAGAATAATGAATATTAAAATATTATGAAAAAAATTTATATTGCAAAATAAATTAGGTCTTTGAACTTTCATGTTTGTGTCTAATAGGTTCTTGAACTTTAAAAAGTATCTAATAGTAGGAGTGTGAAAAAGTCGACCTAAATTGAAAAATCTAGCCAAACCAAACATAATCGACTTGTTCGATTCAGTTTATATGAAAATTTAAGTTTTCTCAGTTTACAATCTCAGTTTGGTTTGCAATTCGATATTTTAAAAACCAATAAAAATTAAACTGAACTGCATAGCATTCAAAACTATATATATATATATATATAAGTATATATCCTTAGCCCAACCCTCCATATCCAAGCCCAATTGCCCCCTCCCCCATCCAAGTCTCAAGCCCAACCCTACTTTAATTTCATTAAAAATATATCCCACAAACCCTAGCTCTCATCTAGTCCCTCTAGCCGCCTCATCTTCTCTCCCATCTTTCTCGAGAATTTTGTACGAATAGCCCAAAATATTGGGCTCATTGTCTATCTAACCCACGCTTTAAAAATAAAGTTCTATAACCTTTTGGCAGCCTCAACATTTGAAGTGAAATGTCTGAATTACCCTTACTTTAAAATCAATAAAAATAACGCCCTTCGCTTCGTCTTCGTCTTTTTCTTCTTCACTCTTTCATCCTCCTTCATCTTCCTTTGTTCAACCATTGAGTGCACTTTCTCCCTTTCCTCTCAAAAAAAAATTAGAGCACACTTTTGCTTTGTCTTCGACCACCGTTGCTCTCTTTATCGAAGTGCTAGAAGTTTCAAAACCTTCATCTTCTCTAGTAAGTTTTTTTGTTTTCTTGAAATGACTATATTTTGGCTATTTAAATACGTTATACGAACTATTTTTGATGATTTTGATGGGTTCTGAGCTTTGTATGGGACTGGATTTTGGTTTTCAGGGTGTGGGCAGACATGTTATCGGTTTTAAATCCCAAATCGGAGGTTAGGGTTTTGTTAAGGTTTGGATTTGGGTGTCGATTGTGCATGAACTTGAAGGGTAATGGGGTGATTGAGTTGAGTTTACTAAAGGTAGAAGACATTAGGTTTCATATCAAGAACGAGATCAGGAAGGCAATCGAGAGATATGTTGAAGTAGATTGCAGATAGCCAGAGCGCAAGTGGTAGCAAGAGCGTGAGTAGACTAAGGACGAGCAATAGACGAAGCAAAAGTTGTAGCGCAAGAGAGAGAGAGCTAAAACTCAAGTGATAGCGCAAGCCAAAATGAGCACGAGAGCAAGATCACCGATGGTTGTTGTTACATTGCCTAACGAGATCACCGAAGGTATATCATTCATTTGAGTACTCTCATACAAAGAGATATTGTCATGCACTCCATACATGTTGAACAATTTTTTCTTTTGCATCTCGAAACCCACATCGTCAGCCCTCACATTTTCATTGTCATTATTAACTCTCATATTCTCTTCATCATACTGCTTATGTTCAGTGGTTATGAATAGTTGAACTTTTAAGAGATTTGGATGTTTAAAGAGAAATTGAACATCGTCATTCTCCGTGATGTACAGTGTAGGGGATTCATGGTCCAACTTATATTTCACCTTAATTACAATGTCAAACTCTAACGAACTAACTTTTTTAATCTGATATATGCGACCTTTTAGTTTGTTGTACGTTTCTGTTCTCGGCACGACAATCCCTTTCAAGTAGCCTCCTGATCGAGGTACACGCAAGCGCACATTATCAAAGTAATAATAAAATAGTATTCCTAGCAAGTATCGTATCACAGAGATTGGTTTTTAATTCAATTAAGTACCGTAAATAATCTCACTTAGCTTTATTTAGAGAAAACAACTTGAGAAAGAAGATAAACTACCTAAGCAACAAAAAATAAAAGCAGGAAAATAAATGGGAAACACAAACCTAAGGGATAGACTTGAGTTTAGGATTAATTACTAATTAAACAGATAAATACGACTAACCTGACAGTGAACTCATAAGTCTAAAAGCCTATGGACATGGAATCTCTTGTTGGTCTCCTCCAATTCTCAAGTATTAATTAACTAACCTAGGTGTCCCTAGTGCTGGCTAACTCATACAAGGTATTAAGATCTTTCATTACAGACCTCAGTTGATTAATTATTAGCTTCGTTGTCACTCAAGTAATTAACCAACAATCATGCATTCGGTTCTAGCCTAAGTTTCTATCTGTTGAGTATCCACTTAGTAACAACTATATTAACTAGCGTCTAATTAATTAAACTTCAACATTAACTACAATTAATTGACCTCTAATCCCGCTGTCACTTGAGTAGCTAATAAACATCACATTAAGCTACTTAAGTACTTAAGTATCCTTTGTCCAGCTTGATAAGCCTTTGAATTAAGGCTTATTTAACTCCCAAGTGCTCAAAATATTCTTGTTTGTCTTAAGATAAATTGAAAATAGTGGAAGATTGCTTGAATTTAAGGAAGAAATGAATGTGATAGCATTTGGAATAGAATTCTAAGTAAATTGATTCTTTTTGCAGAAATTATGAAAATTGCAAAATCTGATTTTGCAATTCTGGGCAGAGAAATTATGGAAAATGAAAAGTCGCGAGAACGAAGAAACCCATTTATGGGAAAATCAATTTCCGCACGAATTGAGGGATTGGAGCGCAATTTTTGGCAAATTTCAACCCTAGAAAGATCTACAAAAGAGGGGGGAAGAAGGAGGAAGAATTAATTCGAATTTTTTTGGGCGAAATCAAGGATCGATGTTCATGGATTTTTAGAGTTTTTCGAACCTCTGTTTTTCGTTCTTCTTCTGTTTTTAGCCAAGAGATTCACTTTTAATCTCGGTTTTTCTTCAGTTTTGTATTTTGGAGAGATGCTTGAACAATTTCTATTCTTCAATTGATGTACTTTTGAATTAAGTTGGAGTTTAATTTCAAGATTTAGTTGGTGGGTTTCATGGTTTATGCTCTTTGTTTTTTTTTTTTTACCTTGCTGGAAGTTGTAGTCAAGGAGTTGTAACTTTTGTTTTCCATATTTTTTTTCGAATTTTTCTTATAGTACAGATTGGGTTAGCAATACACATTCATTGTTAGTCTGATTTCTTCATTTTATGCTACATTTTGAGTTAATTAGAATTCTGTTTTTCATGTTGTCAATGGGCTGTTAGTGTCTACCATATTCTGAAAATTTTTCTGCATTTTCCAGTTGACCAATCCGATTCAAGTTCACTTGGGTTGTGAAGACTAACCATCTCCTAACGTTGGTAAAGGTTGAGTCGATTGGAGTGGAAAATTTTGGATTGATTAAGTATTGAAACGAATTTTTGTAAGCCCTTGTTTTTCTGCAAGTACGTTCTAAGTTTTTGAATTTTAAAGCTTTTCTAAGGGGCATGAGGAAGAAGACCATAAGTTTACTTAATTGCCCTTGAATATTTCTTTAATTCCCATTATAGCATCCTTGCTTGAATTCCTTGTAGTTTTGCCAAGAATAACATTCCAAGTTATTGTTCAATTATCTAATTTACACAATTTCTAATATGAACTTTTTCTCAAAAATTAATTTGAAGATTTTTATTTTTAATATGAGCTAAATTTCTTAGGTGGTTCAAGGATGTGAATTCCCTAAAGAAGTAAATGTAGCCAAATTTTCAATAAAAACCAAGCCTACATCTCAATTGTTTACTTGTGTTGAATATATTTCCGTTGAGATCCTAGATTGATCAACTAGGGTATTAACTCAAGCTTAGATCTAATACCGACAAGGTTAGTGATAAGCGGATTTCACACAAGTAATGGAGAAAAGAGCTTAGACATAAGCCAATCCTTACCCTAGACATAGGAATTAAGGACTCCAAGACCCATAAAATTGTTGAGCCAATTGATCTAAGATAGAGGGACTATAGACATATAGGTCTCTCATTTAGCCTCCTAAAACCTAAATTCAAGGTAAATAGGAGATGCAATTTTGGTTTACAATTGAGTGTGGAGTAGGTTGGAATTGCAATTTTGGCTTGCAATTACAACTTAGGGCAATGACATTCTTGAGCCCCATTTTTATCCAAATTCATTTTGCAATTTCATTTTCCAAGTTTATCTAAATTGCTATCCAAAATTGTCATTTCTAGATTCTGCAATTTTTCTTAATTCGTTTATTGTCATTATTAGATTCTGCAATTAGAATCTGCAATTTTTATTTCTCACCAACATACCAACCCAACTTTGTTTTTGCAAATTTTAGTTTTCAAGTTGCAATTTTCCTTACACTTTTGCTTTACAATATTTTTGTTACTCCGTTCCCTGTGGGATTCGATACTTGGTACTCATATACCAATTTATATTACTTCGATCGTGTGTGCTTCCGTGTATCAGCCGATCAGAGCTCAACTTAGTCCTACCTCAATTAATTAACAAACACTAATTAAAAGCCTTAAACCCTAAATGCATGAATGCATCAAAGCCTAGTTAATCACACACATCTATCAAACACGCAATTAATCCAACAAAATTCAACAAATAAGCATAAAATCCAATACAAACCAATTAATACCAAGTAATTAAAGATTAAGCTACTCTAAATCAGTCAATACAGTCCAAAAATCCTTAATTACAACACTAAATCAAAACTACAAACTTAAGGGAAAAGAGAGAAAAACTATCAAACTCGTGTCGATCCTACTTTTTTTTGACGATCTCCACAAAGCCGAGCTCCAAGATCTTCAATATCACCCCAATTTCTGCTCCAAACCCCCCCCCCCCCAAAGTGTGTGAAACATCGATTTAGGGTTGAACCCTTTCGAAATGGTATCCCCCTCCTCAAAGAGAAAAGGATGCATATATACCTCTATCGATGTAGCGTCGAGACGCTGCATCAAAACGCTGTCGTTCTCCTGCACGAGAGGCTCTAGAGTCGAGACGCTCTCTACAAAAAAGCTCAATTGCGCACGGTTTGAGCGTCGAGACACCACAGGACAACATCTCGACGCTTGCTCTCAGGTTTGGCACTCCAAATGTGGCGTCTATACGCCATTTTCAAGGTCTAGACACTCTCTCCTCGAGTTCTTTTGCCAAAACTTTCTTTCTTCTCTTCATGGCTCTCCAAAATAGCTCCAATGAGGCTCGATATTACCAAAATACCCTCAAACACTCGGTTTTGCTCCTTTAGCTTGGTTTCTACAAAATCAAGAGAAATAAGTGTAAAAGCTCACTAAATCCTAATAAAACTAGCACAATTAATAGGAAATAAGATAACATAATTACATACTATCACCTCCCATATAATAGTTCCACTCCCCATCCCAAGCACTCTCATACCGAATGAATACACAATTGTCCTCCATCCTTCAATTAAAAGTACAAAAATAAGTAATAGTATAATAAAACAGATTAAAAGAAATAAAAAAATTAAGAGAGTAATTAATAATGTTGCATATTGTTTTAACTCTCGCTAGCACTCTTGGTATAGCTCGTGTTCAGGCTCTCTATTTCACTCGTGTTTGCGTTATGGGTCCTGTTTGGTTCTCGTTCACACGAGTTTTGTTCTACCTCTTACTCGCATTTTTGTTTTTCTCTTGCTCACCCTCGCATTTTGGTCTTCCTCTCACTCGCATTTTGGTTTTTCTCTAGCTCGCCCTCATGTTTTAGTCTATTCTCTCGTTCAAGCTTTGCTAAATCTCTCTCTCACTCGTATTTTGGTTTTTCTCTAGCTCGCCCTCATGTTTTAGTCTATTCTCTCGTTCAAGCTTTGCTAAATCTCTCTCTCACTCACATAATTGATTTTGCTCTCACTATTTCGCTCTCTCACTCCATGACTGACTACTGGTCTTAAAAAAAAACTCAATACTGCTACGTATATGTAGGTACTAAAACAACAATGTATGTGAAGAAAATCTATGTGAATGAAAAGGCCTTACCTGCTTCTTTTGAATATCAAGTTGGTGATGTACGTGTTCTGAATGTTTCTCTCGCATGCATATGTATGTAAAACAACGTTTCAATAGTTTGAAGTGTGGAAAACATTTTTTACATGTTCAAGGTGCTTAAATAACTCTTTACATCAACAAAAGTAAATTGATTTGAAAGGTTGGTGGCAGTAGTTTGATGGAAATTAATTTGATTGTGCTCTTAATTGTCAATTTAGTTAAGGCCTTTTAAACCTTGACAAGTCATTTCATCTGATGGTGCTCTTAATTGTCAAAATATTAATTCGTGTATATATATAAATCGCTTGCACTCTCGTGTACATTGTGTTAAAATGAGTGTTTGAGCATGACATAGACGAGAGCGATACAAGTCAACAACCCATATAAAAAATTATATAAGTACGATTCTAGCTCTCGCTCGCATTGTGTTGGCATCAGATCATGAGTGTAAAATCTAACGAGAGTGGTATTTGACAGGAATGAACACTGTTAGGATTTATGCCCTAAAGTTTTGTAATTGATGATTTATTTAATAATTAATAATTATTTTAATTATTTTAATTATTTTATTTTCAATATAATATTATCCATTATATGAAAAATCTACGGTTATTAGTGTAATTTTGAATAGTATGTGGTTGACATACGGGAGGATCATGTTCAAGAAATAACCTAAAGAGTCATAGTATATAGATAAGATTGGGTGGCTTATCCTGGTAACATTAGGGATACATCACACTTTGTAATAGTTACAAATGATTTGATCTAAATCGTTCATGTGGAGACATGTGAGTGAGGATATCTTATACAATGAGTTTGTATAAGACTGAACCACGAAATATTTAATCTCTCTTTATAAATCTATTAATTGACAAGATTAATATTTAATCAAGACGATCATATGCGACTCGATCTTAATCCTGAGTGAGTTATGAACTCCTACCTATGAGGGCTTGTCCTTTGATTTGCATGAGTGAGAGTATCTTTTGTAACTGATTCAATATGCCTACCATTTTGGAGGCTTGACCAAATAGGGAGCTGGGAACATAATCTCACAAGATGGAATTTACTCATTCCCTTATAGGATAAATAGATGAGTAGTTCCCTTAAGTGTTGATTTCAAGACTTGAACAATGGGGTCTCACCCTCTCACTGGCCCGAGAGGAACTTAGTTTATGGTTAGATCATAAACAAATTATTCATTAGAGGATCAGTGATACTTAAGGTGCAACATGTAATTATAGAAGTAAAACGGACTTTTGACTCAGTTGTAATTATGAACAACTTGCAAATGATCGACTTGCATGTAGAGATTATATCTATGGACACAACTTTTCATGCAGTGCATAAGAGTGCAACTCTAGGTCTATAGTGGAGTGACCTATAGTTAATGAATAAAAATTAATTAATTAAAGAGTTTAATTAATTGATTTTGTATCATTGGAGCTTATAATCTATAGGTCCATAAGGTCCCCTCATTAGCTCATATAAACAAATAAGGATCAATTTCATTGAGAGAAATTTTGAAATGTTCGAATTAAAATTTAATATATTTGATATATTAAATGACAAAAAACATATTATTGTATATGATGCATTAAATATTAAAGAAATTATTAATGTATTAAGATACATTAAAGAAAATATATTTATTAAATTTGAATTAGATTCAAATAAGGAATTAAATAGATGTCGTAGGAGAATTTGAAAAGGTTTGAATATGATACAAATTGGTTAATTAAATATATTTTAATATATTAGATATTAAAATATACTATTTAATTATTTTTCATAGGCCACTATAAATAGGACCCTAAGGGTGAGCCATTTGTGTGCATTCCAAATAAGATAAAGAAACTTTAGTGAATTCTCCCCTCATTCTCTCATTCTATTTTCTAGAAGGTTCCCACAAACCTCTTTCGTCCTTTGTTCGAATCATAGCAAGGAAAACTTTGTGGAAGTCTTGGAATTCAACCTCAATGGAGTTGGAGCACGAGAAAAAGACCCTCTAAACCATCTCCATATTTATTCCAATGTAAGTTTTCACTTAACCTTGTATATTTTGTGTTTAATTCTAAATAAATTAGAAACAATCCAGTGCTTTCGTTGTGGGTTTAATACGATTATTCCCTTCAAACATTTCACCCCACAGCGGAAGCAATGGTTTCTAAACAATTTAGAAATCAAAATTTGGATCGACTTTGATTTATTTAGAATTAACAAAAAACGTTGAGATTAAGAAAACATACCTTTGAATTAAATAGAGATAATTCTGGTGGGTCTTTACTTTGTGTTCCAAGGAATCTCGAATCTCTACAAGATCTTACTTGCTATAACTCGAACACAAGACCAAAGCTTGTGGGAACATCTTAAAAGAAATTTGTAGAAAATTTTGTGTGAAGAGAGCTTAGTTTTTGCTTAACTCAATGGTCCTATTTATAGTAACTTTATGATAGAATTTTTGCAAAAATCAAATTATAATATCTAATATATTTCATACATTTAATATATTTGAATCTCATGCAAATATCTCCTACAACATATATGATCTATTTCAATCTCATTCAAATTTAATAAATACATCTAATAATATTTAATGTATCAAATACAATAAATACATAATTTTCTTATTTAATATATCCAATATATTAAATATTAAATTGAATACTTTTAGTATTACTATGAGCTAGCAATCGGACTTTATGGACCTATAGATTATAAACTCCAATAATACAAAATTAATTAATTAAACTCTTTAATTAATTAATTTTCATTTATGACTTAACTTTACAACGTTGAGATTAAGAAAACAACCTTAAGTACCACTGATCCTCTAATGAACATTTATGTAATTACGAACAACTCGTGAAGAATCGACTTACATGTAATGGTTATATCCATGGACACAACTTGTCTTACAGTGCATAAGAGTGCAACTCTAGCTCTATAGTGGAGTGACCTAGAGTTAATGAATGAAAATTAATTGATTAAAAAGTTTAATTAATTAATTTTGTATCATTGGAATGTATAATCTGTAGGTCCATAAGATCTCATTGCTAGTTCAAAGCAACACTAAATGATCAATTTAGTTGAAAGAAAATTTTGAATTATTCAAATTAATATTTTATATTATATTTATATAATATAATATAAAGAGGAAAATATATTTATTGTATTTGATACATTAAATATTAAAATGATTAATGTATATTAGATACATTAAAGAAAAATATATATTTAAAATTTGAATTAGATTCAAATAGGTTAAATATATATTGTAGGAGATTTGAATGAGATTCAAATAAGTATAATATATATTTGGGAAAAATCAATTTTGACCCTAAACTTGATAGGTTGTACCAATTTTAACATTGAACTTTCAATTTCATCAATTTAAACCTCAAACTTGGCAGATTGTATCAATTTTAACCCTGAACTTTCAATTTCATCAATTTAAATCTCAAACTTGGCAGATTGTATCAATTTTGACCCTAAACTTTCGATTTCATCAATTTAAACCTCAAACTTGAATAAGTGTATCAATTTACACCCTCAGTTAAGTTTCCATTTCAATCACCGTTAGAAAGGTTCTCACACATGACCAAAGCCTCGTGTTGCTCTATCATATGTACTTGCTTGTTGTTTTTTTTTAAAATAACAAAAAAGTAATTAAATCATACCAAATCAGGTCACCACCATCATGAAAACCATGAACTCGACTCTTGAAAGTAAGACCCACCGAAAAAAATGGACTCTTGTGTTCCCCTCACCTTTGGTGTCAATACCAGCAACGACGAGTGTGAAGAAGATTCAGGCAGTGACGTCATTGAAGGTGGCAATGACCATGGCGGTTTCGTTGACTTCGATGGTGAGGAGTTTGAGCTCAACTAAAATGCCAGAGAGAACAGGGAAGGCGGTGGTGGACAAAATAATGCCCATGAACACAATGAACTAGTCATAGCCGACCTTGTCGGTCTCGTCGACAGTCTTACGTAAGATTAAAGTGACATCGATGTTGGACAGAAAGGGGACAAAGGTTTTGACAAGGGTGATTCTGAAATCCCTATGTCCGCTGCAATGGATGGAGGACAAATTGAGCTCGAGGCTGACGAGAAATTAAAAATATATATATATTGTCGACCGATTCAAGAATGGGAATACTCCATTGAGAAAACAGATGGTGCAAATAAGTTTTGTTTCTACTAAAAACTGATTGGTGCAAATAAGTTTTGTTTCTACTAAAAGCTGATAGATCGAGTGGAATCATACCTTAATGTTGAAAAACCATTAATGAAATAAAAAAAAAGCATCAAAATCAGAAAAGATAAGAAGTGAAAAAAAACTATGCTCTGAAATTAAAAAATATTATGGCGACTCTACTCCAATTTTATTCAGCAATTTTATTTTTTTTAATAACAAATACGTATCTATTATAGAGCAACACGTGGGTTTGGACATGTGTGAGAAACCTTTCTAACGGGAATTGAAATGGAAACTTAACTGGTGTAAATTGATACACTTATTCAAGTTTGATATTTAAATTGATGAAATTGAAAGTTTAGGGTTAAAATTGATACAATCTACTAAGTTTGAAGTTTAAATTGATGAAATTGAATGTTTAGGGTTAAAATTGATACAGTCTGCTAAGTTTGAGGTTGAAATTGATGAAATTGAAAGTGCTAGGTTAAAATTGTACAACCTGCCAAGTTTAGGGTCAAAAATAATTTTTTCCCTATATATTTTAATATATTAGATATTAAATTTTAATATTTTAATTATGGCAAAGATTTTCCCTAGGTCTCTATAAATAGGACTTTTGGGTTGAGTCATGAGACACACATCTCCTTAATAGAGAATTAGAGAATTCTCTCTAGACCTCTTCCTCTCCAATCCCTTGTGGATTTTCTTTCAAGAGGCTTCCACAAGCCTTGGTCCGATTTTCGAGTCATAGCCAGGAAAATTTTGTGGATAAGATAAAGACCCACAAGAAATATTTTCATATTCACTCCAAGTACGTTTGCTTAATTTTTTTTTTTAGTTTAATTTTAAATAAAATCAAAGAC
This sequence comes from Trichosanthes truncata, assembly GCA_033996785.1. NCBI lineage: Eukaryota > Viridiplantae > Streptophyta > Magnoliopsida > Cucurbitales > Cucurbitaceae > Trichosanthes > Trichosanthes truncata. Next base: position 23,555,843 of record JAWPNB010000004.1, on the reverse strand, counting down.
GATCCAATACTTCTACTGCATAATGAAACGTTCCTTCCTTCATATGTAACAACTATAAAGTGGGTCGTATCAATAGTGTTACCAGGATAAAGCACCAAACCTTATCTATATAATATAGATCATTTAGGTTATTTATTGAACATGACCCTCCCATATGTCATACATACTTGTTCAAGATTACACTAATAACCTAGGATTTTTATATATAATGAATATTATAAATTGACAATTTCAAATAATAAAATAATTATCAAATAATTATTAAATATTAAAATATTAATTACGAGACTTTATGGCATAAATCCTAGCAATATTATCATCCACGACCTCTCTATGGGGCAATTCATACATTTTGCTTCGAATGATGACGTTTGAAAAAGGTTATTGATCGGTGTTACACGCAAGCGCACGCGATCGAAGTAATATAAAATGGTATCTAAGTACCAAGTATCGAACCCACAGGGAACGGAGTAACAAAAATATTGTAAAGCAAAGTGTAAGGAAAATTGCAAATTGAAAACTAAAAATGCAAAAATAATGTTGGGATGTGTGTTGGAAAAAGAAAAATTGCAGAATCTAAAAATGACAATAATTGAAATAACAAAAATTGCAGAATTGAATTGCAGAATTGAGAAATGGCAAAATTGGATAGTAAACTAAAATTTCAAAAGGAATTTAGATAAAGATGGGGCTCAAGATTGTCATTGCCCTAAGTCGTAATTGCACACCAAAATTGCAATTCCAACCTACTCCACACTCAATTGTAAACCAAAATTGCATCTCCTATTCACCTTGAATTTAGGTTTTTAGGAGGCTAAGTGAGAGACTTATATGTCTGTAGTCCCTCTATCTTAGATCATTTGGCTCAACAATTTTATGGGTTTTGGAGTCCTTAATCCCTATGTCTAGGGTAAGGATTGGCTTATGTCTAAGCTCTTTTCTCCATTACTTGTGCGAAATCTGCTTATCACTAACCGCGTCAGTATTAGATCTAAGCTTGGGTTGCTACCCTAGTTGATCAAACTATGATCTCAACGGAAATCTATTCAACACAAGCAAACAATTGAGATGTAGGCTTGGTTTTTTTTGAAATTTATGCTACATTTACTTCTTAGGGAATTCACATTCTTGAACCCCCTAAGAAGTTTCAGCTCAAATTAAAAGTAAAATTCCTACAACTAATTTTAGAAGAAAACATCATATTAAAGAAAATTGAGTAAAATTACTATTGATAACTAAAACTAAATGAGTTGATAAAATACTTGGGCAAAATTAGTCAACACAATTCTAGAGAGTAGCTAAATTAAACTACCGAAACTTCTCACTGTAAATAGAATTTAAAAGGCAACTTGATATTAATTTCCAATCAAGACATTAACTTATGAAGAAAACAAATTTCGAACAACATTATCCATATCACAGAACAACATAAACTAACCTTTGCAAGTACAATCCAAGGAGAAAACAAAATTTCACAAAATAGAATTAAAGGCTTGCACAAACAGAATTAAAATTCTTGCCAGAAACATGAGTTAATAGAACCAAAATGATCTTCAGAAATATAATCGCATTCATCCTCCAACCCAATCGACTTCATCCTTTCACTATTTCTAGGAAACGGTTAGTCTTAACAATCCAAGCTTGACTTGAATTGGATTAGAAAATCAAGAATGAACAGGCTGGAACATAGTAAAAATTTGTAGAAAAACAGAGCGTTATCGTTGAATAAAACCCACGAGAAGAGATTTGATTAAAACTTAAACCTAATACAAGAAGAAATCGAATGAAGAACAACGATTATTCTGCAAATACTCTCCATAGAAATTGAAGAAAATTGAACTGAAATTGAAGTTTTATGTTAAAAACAGAAAAATAATTTATGCAGAAAAAAACAGAGCATCGAAAAATTGAAAACCCACGAGCTTAATTCCTCTCCGATTCCACCTCCTTAGCTCCTCATCTTCTTCCCCATTTATAGGCCTTCATTAGGGTTGAAGATTGCCCAAAAATCGTGCTCCAATTCCCCCAATTAGTGTTGTAATCAAGCTTTCCATAAATGGGTTTTGTTGCTTGCGTCGGCTTCATCTTCCATAATTTCCTTGATATTTCATGCTGTCCAGAATTGCAAAATCAAATTCTGCAATTTGATTTTGCAATTTTCATAAATCCTAAAAACAAGATCAATTTACTTAGAATTTTATTCCAAATGCCAACATATTCATTTCTTCCTTAAATTTAAGCAATCTTCCAACTATTTTCAATTGATTTTAAGACAAAACAAGAATATTTTAAGCAAATGGTAGTTAAATAAGCCTTAATCCTAAGGCTTATCAGTTATATAACCTTATTTTGAAAGCATGGGTTAGATAGACAATGGGCGCAATATTTTTAGTCATTTGTACAAAAATTCCATCTTCCTCTCTCTTTTCTCTCATCTTTTTTTTTCAAAGGAAATCTAGGTTTATGAACAAAAGAAATGAACTGAAAATCGGAATGAAATTGGGATCTAAAAAGAGAGAAATCAACTATTTGATATCTTATTGGTAATTTCGTTAACTTTTCTCTCATATTTCTTTCTTCTTTCTCTCATATTTCCCTCTCTTTTCTCTCTTCTCTAATCGACTAAACTTTATGGGTTAAAAATAAAAGAAAAAATTCAGTCTAGTGCAAGTGCACACTGTTGATGCAAGTAATATAAAATTGGAAGTACTCCAAAGTGTCTATCCCATAGGGAATGGATACAACAAATTTTAAGAAATAGCAAGATGGTGTTCAAAATGCAACTTGGTAACCAAATAAAAAGTTGAGAATAGTGAAATGGTAGAAAGAAAGTTGTGAAAATCAATAAAGAGAATGGAGGGACTCAAGCATGCTTATGCCCTTTTGGTGAGAATTGCAACTTAATTACAATTGCAATCGTAACATAACACAAAATAATTGAAGGGAATAAACAAATTAAACCTACAACAGAAGTGTTGGAATCGACTTCGATTTTATTTTAGAATTAAATGAAAAATAATTTAGACTAAGTAAAACATACCTTAAATATGGAGATAAAATTTTGGCAGTTTTTTTACTTCTTGTGTTCCAAGAATTCCATAACGTCTTCCTTGCTATGACTTGAACACAAGACCAAAGCTTGTGGGAGCCTCTTGAAATAAAATCTACAAGGGATTGGAGAGGAAGAAGTCTAGAGAGAATTCTTTAATTCTCTATTGAGGAGAGGTATGTTATAATGGCTCAACCCAAATATCCTATATATGGAGACTTGAAGCAAATCTTTACCATAATTAAATAATATATATTTTAATATCTAATATATTAAAATACATATATTTATTCTATTTGAATCTTATTCAAATCTTTTAAATTCTCCTACGATATTTATTTCTTTATTTGAATCTTATTCAATTTTTATAAATATCTTAAATATCTTTTCTTTAATGTATCAAATACAATAAATATATTTTCCTCTTTTATATTTAATATATTAAATATTAATTTGAACACTTCAAATTAAATATTACTTTGAACATTTCAAATTTTTCTTTCAACTAAATTGATCTTTTAGTGTTACTATGAGCTAATAATGGAATCTTATGAACCTACAGATTATAAGCTCAAATGATACAAAAATAATTAATTAAACTCCTTAATTAATCAATTTCCATTCATTAACTTTAGGTCACTCCATTATAGACATAGAGTTGCACTCTTATGTACTGTAGGACAAGTTTTGTCCGTGGATATAACCATTACATGCAAGTAAATCATTCACAAGCTGTTCATAATTACAGCAGGGTCAAAAGTCTGTTTTACCCCTATAATTACATCTTACACCTTAAGTATTATTGATTCTCTAATGAACAATTTGTTTATGATCCAACCATAAACTAAGTCCCTCTTGGGACAGTGAGAGGGTGAGGCCCCATTGTTCAAGTCTCGAAATCAACACTTGAGGGAACTACTCATCTATTTACCCTATATGGGAATGAGTTAATTCCATCTTATAAGATTATGTTCCTAGCTCCCTATTTGGTCAAGTCCTCAAAATGGTAGACTTATTGAATCGGCTACAAAAGCCACTCTCACCCATGCAAATCAAAGGACAAGCTTTCACAAGCAGGAGTTCATAACTCACTCAGGATTAAGATCGAGTCGCATATGATCATCCTGATGAAATATTAATCTTCTCAATTAATAGTTTTATAAAGGGAGATTAAATATTTTGTGGTCTAGTCTTATACAAACTTATTATATAAGATACTCTCACTCACATGTCTCTACATCAACGATTTGGATCAAATCATTTGTAACTATTACAAAGTGGATTGTACAATAGTGTTACCAAGATAAGGCACCCAACTTTATCTATGTACTATGACTCTTTAGGTTATTTCTTAAACATAATCCTCCCGTATGTCAACCACATACTGTTCAAGATTACCCTAATAACCTTAAATTTTTCATATAATGGATAATATTATATTGTAAATAAAATAATCAAAATTATTATTAATTATTAAATAAATCATTAATTATGAGGCTTTATAGCATAAATCCCAACAATAATTGTAAATAGAATTAAACTCTCATTCAACTTTGATTCAAAATCTTTAGGATGCTAAGTGATTGGACCTATATGTGGGTCAATCATACTTAGATAAATTGGAACACAATTTTAGTGGTTTTAGAGTCTTGCCCTATGTCTTGGGTCAAAGTTAAGAACTTATGTCTAAGTCTTTTTCCTCCATTGCTTTTGTGAAATCTAATTTCCTCTAACCTTTTCAGTATTAGATTCAAGCTTAAAAAGAAACACTAGTTGATCAATCTAGGTTTACCAAAAACAAGTTAATCAACAAAAGCAAACGAGCCAATGTGTTAAGCTAAGTTATTTTTGCATTTAAGCTTACATTCTCATCGCTAGGACATTCACATACTTGAATCCTTAAGGAATATTAGCTCATGGTAAGATGAGAAACTAAATAGAATCAACTTAAAAGGAATTCCATAACTTAAACATATAAATTTGCAACACCAAGAGATTCAAAGAAAAATTAAACCAGAAGGCAAAATCTAGAGAAAAAAAAATACCCAACTTTGTTACTGAACCTTATGAAAAAAGGGGTTGATCCATGAATGAAATACAAATTGAATTATAAGTAAGACGTAAACTAATAACACTAAATGAAAGATGAATAGAAATTAAACCAAAGTAAAAACAATAGCTAAAACCAAATTCAAATGAGAAAAAAAATAGTAGTTAAAACTGAATTACAACAGGAAAAAAAAAGACTTCTCGACAACTTCTAATCCCCTTTTCTCCAATCGAACTCACTTCAATCTTTTTCAAGGTGAAGTGGGTCTTAACAATCTAACGTTTTCACCTAGATTGGACTAAGTATGGAGGAATAGAGATGAAGAAACGAAGTAGACAACAGGATGAAGAACAGAAAAGTGCAGAAAAATGGGTTTTCTTGCAATGATGAATTCCACCTTCTTCCTTATGTTTCTCTTCTTTTTATAGTTTTCAAGCATCTAGAGTTTCTTCATTTTTCATGTATGGATTGATGTAGGAAGTCGTTGCTTGAATTAAGGAAGAATTGTTGCAAGAATCTTCTAATTATGGAAAAATTCGAAATTCACGTTTTTCTACCTTTCAGGTTGCAAGTGCAATTGCAATTGTGCTACAAACTTCTCCTTTTGCTAAAACTGCACAATAACCAACTAAATCAGCCCAATTTCAACATTTTACCTACTTTCCTTAATCTTAAAGATTCTCATCATGCTTAAGGATTTCTTCACATTTTGCTCAAATTCAAGACATTTTTAGGGTTCAACAAGATAGAAAAGACAAGAATAACATTCTTTTGTGAGCTAAGTAATTCTAAAATTGAGAATTATCAGTATCCACCCACCATCTTTCTCTCTCTTTACCCTCATCTCCTATTCTCCTCTTCCAATCACTCATTCCACGCAACGTATGGCCCCCCATCCCCAACTCTCACTCTCATCTCGATCACTCCGACGGCAGCCCCCCCCACCCCTAACATTCTCTCTTTAAGCTCTCTAGTTGTCCCTATTAGGCTTCCTTTTGTCTTTAATCCTCACCTTACCTCATGCTCATCTCTGCCATTAATGACCAACAGGCATACACATCAGAAAAATGAAGTGAAAATGGTTAAAATCGAAACCTGCTTTTTTTAACCGAAACCAAACTAGTTTGGTTCGAACCAAAACTGAAAAGGTTTTGATTTTTTCGATTCATCCATACTCTAAATTGAAAGTAACCGAACTGTGCACATCCCTATCTAAAAGATTCTTGAACTTTCAACTTTGTGTTTAATAGGTTCTTATAACTTTAAGAATGTCAAATAGGTCCTTGAAATTTTAATTTTAAGCCTTATAGGTCTTTAGCATATTCAACATTTCTTTAAAAAAAAAAAAACAAATCTATCCGACATAACATTGAATTTTATTTCTAATAGGACATTAAACTTTCAATTTTATGACTAATAGATTCATTAATTTTTTTTAAAATGTTGAATATGCTAAGGACTTATAAAATACAAAATTGAAAGTTTATGGACTTTATTAGACACAAAATCGAAAATTTAAAGACTTATTAGATATTTCTTATATTTAAAAGATTTATTAAACACACAATTAGAAATTTTTGGATTTATTAAAATTTTTAAAAGTTCATAAACATATTTGATACAAACTTAAAAGTTATTCGAAGTTAGCCTTTTTCCTTAGCATTTTGAAAAATGGAAGACACTTATCAGTTGCTCTACTTATAAATCGGTTTAAAGCAGCAATTTTCCCATTTAAGCTTTACAACTGCTTCATTATCTTCGGAGATTCCATCTCGAGTACAGCCCGGATCTTCTGGATTTGCTTCAATACCACGTTGGTTGACCATGAAACCTAAGAATTTACCTGAAGTGACTTCGAAAGCACACTTGTTTGGATTCAACTTCATATGGTATTTTCGTAAAGTTTCAAATGTGTCGGTTAAGTCATCTTGATGTTGATTAGATTTCTTGCTGTTTACCAACATATCGTCGACGTATACCTCCATATTCCTGCCAATAAGATGAGCAAACATTTTGTTAACTAAACGCTAGTAAGTGGCGCCAGCATTTTTCAAACCGAAAGGCATAACATTGTAGCAATATAACCCTCTACTGGTGACAAATGAAGTTTTTTCTTGATCTGGAACATGCATTCAGATTTGATTATACCCAGAATAAGCATCCATGAAGCTTAGTAATTCGTGACCGGCTGTTGCATCTACCAGTTGGTCTATTCGTGGTAATGGAAAACTATCCTTTGGGCATGCTTTATTCAGATCTGTGAAATCGATACACATTCTCCACTTGCCATTAGCCTTCTTGACAAGTACAACGTTGGAAAGCCACTGAGGATAGTCGACCTTGCGTATGAATTTGGTCTTCAACAACTCCTCAACTTGCTCGGCAATCACCTCATTTCGGACATGGTTAAAAGCTCGTCTTTTCTGGCGAACCGGCTTAAAATCTGGTTTGATATTAAGTAGGTGCACCATTACTTGCAGGTCTACACCAGGCATATCGTTTGCTGACCAAGTGAACACATCTGCATTATTCCTCATGAAAGATATAAGACTCTCCCTTTCAGAGGCCTCCAGCTTGGCTCCGATATTGACTCTTTGAGTGTTTAACAGTAACGGGACTGACTCCAATGAATCCGCCGGTTCACCTCGTTGCTCAGTCTTACCTTCAAGTTTAACTATCTCTTCCGCTTCCATGTTGACTGTCTGTTTTTCCACTATCTCAGGTGCCGAGGTTTGAAAATCGACCTCGGCCTCTCCCTCAACCTGTGGATTTCCCTGAATGACCTGCACATCTCCAACATTGCTGGTCGAATCTTTTAAGGTCGTCCGATAACATTCTCGTGAAGTCAATTGTTCTCCTCGTATCACTCCAATCCCATTAGGGGTAGGAAACTTCATTACCTGGTGATAGGTAGATGGAACAGCCTTCAATTGATGTAGAGCCAGTCTCCCTAGAATCGCTAGAATGGCGTTGTAGATTGACTTATCATCCACCACTAGAAAGTTTACCATCGCCGTTACGTTGGTTATGTCATCGTCAAAGGTTACTGGTAACTCTATATCCTTCTGAGTATACAACTTGGCCTCCAAATCCAATTAGTGGGTCTGGTCGGCTTTTCAATCGTTCACGCCCTATCTTCATGGTATTAAACACATAAAGGGAAAGTATATCGGCTGAACTTCCACCGTCTACCAAGATGCGATGCACCTTGACATTTGCTATTACTAGAGACACAACTAAAGCATCATTATGAGGTTGATGCAGGTTCACTACATCTTCCTCTGAAAAGCTCACAACTTGAGTAGCCGACAGAGTAGTACATAGCTCATAATTCTTTAGAGTAACTCGAGCCTTTCTTACTTTTTCCTTTCACTTCCTTCCAGATTTTCGACCTGCTAGGCCCCCAAAAATTGTCCTTATCTCTCTGGGTGGCGTAGGGGTTCGGTCTTTTTTACTCCGTGATGGTCGATTTGCATCTGGTGCATTCTTTCCTCATACATATTCCTTTAGATGTCCTCTCTGGATTAGAGACTCTATTTCCTCCTTTAAATCGAAGCAATCAGCAGTGGTGTGACCGTGGTCTCTATGAAAGAGACAATATTTATCCTTGTTTCTCCGATGCGAACCCGCTTTCAATTTGGCTGGCCACTTTAGTATTTCTTTGTCCTGGATCTCCATCAGGATCTACTCCGCAGGAACTATTGTTGGTATATACCGCTCAAACTTGCTTGGTGGTAGACCCTTGCGACCTATCAGCTCTTGCAAGGTATTGTGTTCCTTTAGTCTTCTTTTCTTCGATTCAGAGCGCTCCTCTTCATTTAGTCCCCTAACCCGTTGATGATCGGGGAGAGTAATCTTCTATTCTGGAGCTCCTCTAGAACGAAGTAATTTCCCTGCACTCATGTATTTTTGTGCCCTGGAAAGAAGATCCACATAAGTAGTTGCAGCTTTCTTACCTAAGGACCAAAGGAACTTCTCATCTCTAAGACTCGCTACTATAGCAGTGAGAGCCACGTCATTAGTGTAACCCTCAATTTGGAGAGCTTCACTATTGAACCTTGAGACATATTCTCTCAATGTTTAATTTCTTCCTTGCTTGATAGTAAGCAGGTGCGTCGGGGGCTTTCGCTGATCTTGTCCCCCAAAAAACCTGGGTAATAAACACCCGTGCTAGTTCGCAAAAAGAACCTATCGATCTTCGTTACAACTGTCTGAACCACTTTCGGGCTGGTCCTGCAAGGGTAAATGAAAATGCTCGACACTTAATAGCATCTCGGACTCCGTTTCCATCCACGACCAGAAGGTATCTAAATGCTCTACGCCTTCATAGTAGGCAACTTAAAGTTGGGAGGCACTTTTTCTTCCATAATCTCATCGGTGAAAGGTCGGTCAACCTGGTCTAGCAAGTTCTCCATATCCAACCCCTCATGATCTTGAGCTTTCTTCATGTCTCCAAGCTCGTTCTAGATTCTTCGTAACTCAATTGCCCAGGGTTGACTTTCTACCTCATTGTCGTTGGCCTGCTCCTTTCTCTTGTGATTGATCAAGTCTCGTAGGTCCGTGCCAAGGTCAGATTTTTCTTGCCGACTGGCCTTTCGAGCCATAAACTGATCATGATGTCCCTACGACTCCCTAACAGAGCCCCGTATTTCACTATGGAGTCGAATCGCTTGGAACTGATGGGCCGTTACCTCTGGTTTCTTCAATCAATGCGTGCTGGCCTTTTGCCATTCCCTCCTATTTTAAGCCTTTCCCTTGTGTATGGACCTCTAACTTGGGATTCACCTACCTCTTCTTCTGCAAGTCCCTTCCCTTTGGCCTGATCCAGTACAACAGGGCTGAGTTGTTGACTAGCAAAGGTGGATTTAAGTTCACACCTTCCTTTCCTTTGCTAGGACCTGGAATTTCCACAACAATCTTTGCCAGCGCCTCCATGATGGCATTAAGCTTGCTCAGGATATCCATGATGCGAGCCAAATCCTGATCTATCTTTTGGACCTTCTCTGCTAATTCCACCTGCTCCAGCGTTACCCACTCTTCTTCTTGCCTAACTGTTTGCAGGAGGGTTTCTTCAACCAGTGTAGCTTGCTCACGTGATCGTCTTGAGTGGTGTTCTCGATCCGAATCGTCTCCATCTATCATTATGTCTTCACGGTTCATGTCAGTATTCATGATCTTCCCGATGTTTTAATTCTCAGACAAGCAGCAAATCGTGTCCCCACAGACGGTGCCAACTGTTGATACCAAAATTTGGATCACCGGATCAACAGTAAATTTGTATCACCGGGAGCTGAATACGCCTGCAAAATAGAGAACTAACACCGGTGTGGTGCTAAGCCACTTAAACTCCGACGCTCAAGTTAGAAATCGAGGTTTCTTACTTAGAAAGCTTAGACTGTAAAAGCTAAGTAATGATTGCATACCTCTCAACGTCACTGCCCTTTGCCTTTTATATTTTCATGTAATCATAACGGTCAATCCTGCATTATTACGATCTCCGAGAATTTAGCTCGATCATGGATCGTTTTTATTGTTCTGACTGTTACAGACCTTAACTTGTTTAATTCGAATCTTAACGGATCATTCAATGCACTCCCAAATGACTTTCCCACTCCAAGCTTCTTGCTTGTCAATTCGAGATAAAGTGAAGTTAGACCAGGCCTACCTTTTGGTCAACTCTTCGGCTAAGTGGCCTCTTCGGTCAACCCCTAAAAGACGATTCAAGTGTCTCACCGACCTAGGCTAACCCTCAGAGGAGTCGATCAAAGCCGATCTAGGTCGACCGAGGTCGGTTCAGCCTCTTGGCCAACCCCTCGAGGGGCTGGCCAAGGTCGGTCTAGGCCGACCCCTCGAGAGGTCAGCCAAATGGGCCTCTTAGAGGACCACTCGAGGGGTCGACCAAGGCCGGTCTAAGGCTAGTTTTTGCCCGTAACAAAAGGTATATTTGAAACTTTTTAAAGTTCAAGAGTATTATTGAAACGAAGCTTTAACATTTTCCATCCAAAACTTAATGGTAAGAGTATTATTTAACATTTTTGAAAGATCAAGGGTATTTTTGAAACTTGTAAAAGTTTAGGGGTATTATTGAAACAAAACTCATAATTTAGGGATATTTTCTCTAATTTAGCCGAATTTTAATAATGGTATAATTAATATCATTTCCAAAATAAAAATAGAAATTGGTACAAAGACAATCAATTGAAAATTCAACTGAAAGTTTACCCAAAAGACACTTTCTTTTTAGTGTTAACATTGCAAATGAGAGAGCAAAGTTCAAACCTACAATCTAAATGGAGTAAAAATGTTTTATCACCTGAACTACGATCCTATCCACTGTTAAACTTTAGTTATGAAAATGTTCAGCTCAAACTAAAACAATATCTGATCTAACTTTACCCACGAAATCAAACGATTAAAAGAAGAAAAAATTCATCCCAAAATCAATACTTAGCAATAATAGTCATCAGAAAACACTTAGGAGGTATTTGGAGCAAAGAATTGTTTAGTCTGGAATTATTTAACCTAAAGTTGTTTAGTTTAAAAAGTTCTTTAGTTTGGGCTAGAGTTGTGAAGTTTGGGTTTATGATGATTTTTTTTTTTTTTTTACAATTGTGTACTATACAATTAAAGCTAGATTCCATTTTTCAAAATTTAATTTATATAGATTTGTTTCCATCAACCCTAAAATTGAGATTTTAAGATTTATTATTTTATAAATATTTTACAATTTGTTAATGTATCAATTTCAATTAAGATAAATAAAATAAGTTCGCTTGTTTTTTTCAAAATTTTTTAAATAAAGACTTATTTTCATCAATTTTAAAATTTTAATTTAAGTTTTATTTTCAAGCTTAATAAAAGTTATAATATTTTTTTCATAATTTAAGATTTTAATTTCTAACTAAACAATGAAATGAATTATCTAAAGTTTGATTAATTTTAAAATAAAATGATTAATTTGAAAATAAAATATTTTTTATTTTAATACGTTAACCTTTTTAAATACTCATTCTTAAATTATAATACGAGTTAGTCTAAAGTATACTTTTCATCTTAAAATTATAAAATTATATATATATTTGAGCTATTAATAAAAAAATAAACTTAAAAAATATAAGATTGTTATTTGTTATAAGTAATTTTAGTTTAAACTTTTAAAAAAATTGTAGATAACATGTGGAGGAAGTAAGATAATGAGATTTTTATCAATTAAAAAAATTATTATGTATTACTCTAATTTACATTAGAATTTCAATTTAAATAATAGCATCATATCTAAAACATTTTTATATGGTTTATATTTAAAAATAATAATAATATAGGATAAAAAGAAAATTATTTTGTTAAAATAATTTATTAAAATTATAGGATAAAAATTTTAAAAAATGGTAATAATTATTTATATTTTAATTATTAATTAGTAATAATAATGAGAAAATTTATATAAAAAAATAAAAAATAGTTTGTAAATTAAGGAATTAAAAAAATGCAAAAGAAATAGAGAGAGTGTGTGGAGAAGAAAGAGGGAGGTAGGAATGAGATGAGGTGAAAAAAAGATAAGAGAGAAAAGTAATGGGGCCCACAAAGGGAGTTGAAAGTGGAGTTGATAAGTTGTGAGACTCATAATCGGGAGTTGGGATAGGCAATCTGAAAACAAAATTTTGAAAACAAATGATTCAATTGAAAACAATGGATTCAATCTGAAAACAGAGTTGTATTTCATGTTTTCATATATATGATAGCGTATTTAGAAATTGGATTCCAATTTAAACAATCGTTAAAAGTGTGTTCTATAATATATTTATAAACCTTAAAATTAATTGTAGTTTCGAAACTAAATATTAGGTTAAATATAAATCATTATTAATTAATTTATGAACATGTTTTTTGTTATAAATTTTGTATAATTATTATTTTGCAATATCATATAATTTATAATATATTAGATTATAAATATTTTAATTTAACAAAAAGAAATTGAGTTTATAACATGAAATACTATATTTATTAAAGTTTTAATCTTTTTTAATATAACTCTGCGTTTTAAAATTTCAAATTCAAAATGTGGATACAATGAAAACATAAAAAATGTTATTTTCAAAATTTTCACTATTTGGATCACATAATTCATAAACAGTTTTCGAAAATACATCTGCTAAAAGCACATTCACTAACTTTGTAAATCCAAAAACATAAACACATAATCTAGATTGCCTATCAAAAATAGACTCTAAGTTTGTGGGACCTACAATGGGGAGTTAGGATAGGAGTTAATAAGTTTGTGGAGTCTACAATGGGTTTAAAAAATCCTTGGACCAAACAAAGAGTGGAGTGGAGTTATAGAATCGTCTTGTCTGGTTATAAGAATACTCATCATATAGAAACTTTGATAAAATAGTAAATGAGAAGTTTAATTTGAATGTCGCTCAACAAACAAAAAGTTTAGAGTCCTTTGATTGGTAATCTGAAAACATAAATTTGAAAATAAGAAATTTAATGAAAATAGAGTTTTATTTCATATTTTTAGATCTGTGTTTGGTAGCAGATTTAAAAATTGGATTCAATTTAAACAATTGTTCAAAATGTGTTTCATATTATATTTATAAACCATAAAACTAGTTATAGTTACCAACTAAATATTAAGTTGAATATAAACTATTATTCATTAATTTATGATCATGTTATAAATTTTGTATAATTATTATTTTACAATACCATATAATTTATAATTAGTTTACAAAAATGAATTGAATTTATAATATGTAATACTATATTTATTAAAGCTCTTATCTTTTTTAATATAATTCTACATTTAAAATTCAAAATCTGGATATACTGAAAACATGAAAATGTTGTTTTTAGAATTTTCACTATTTGGATCACGGAATCCAAAAACAGTTTTCAAAAACACATTTGCCAAATGCATATTCGCTGAACTCAGTAAATTCAAAAACATAAAATGTCACGCCCCGCCACAAATCACCATGACCAACTTAGGACGTGGCGTGTCAACAATAGATCTCAACTAAAACTGAACACATTTTGAAAGTATTAGATTACTAGAAAAAACTTTATCAAAACAAATCCATAAAAATTTTGGCAGAGTTTTGCCTGAAAATCGGATAAAACACACCTGAAATATAAAAAAAAAAAAAAATACACTCCCAAATAATTTATCCAAACTCCCACACACCTACCAAGTGTGCCATAATCAATAATCAGTTCAAAAATTAACAACCACCACATAACTGCAAACCAACAATGGAAAATCGTAAATGGTTTTAATTTACAAACCATCATAAAATTCAAAAATAGTAGAAGGTTGTCAAAAATAATGCTAGCCACTCTAGTTCCAAAGACAAATAAAATACTAAATTTACACATAAAATGAAATGTAATGTGCATGAATTGTGGCAGATCTCAACCTTATTAAGCCCATTGGATACTCCAGTGTTACCTGGTAGAAAAATTTAGGAAAAGAATGAGATAAAAAATCCAGTGAGTGGTGAAAGTTTAAAATAAAACAATTATATTTTAAGGAAACTACTAACACAAACATTTATAAATGGTTGTTCGTAAACATTTACTCTTGCACGTAAAACCCTTGAAATACTTATAAATTCCATTGTAGTTAAGCAACTCAGATATTTGAAGACTGCAAAATCTCTAAAATATAATCCTTGAGGAATAGTCTTTTAAAAACATAATATCAAAAATATAAACTTAAAACTTGGTCACATTGCTAGGAAAATTGGTCACTAAACTTGTACCCGAAACTAGTCATATTGGCGTAAAGTAATCTCAAAACGCACAACAGAGTAAATCTAGTTATACTGTGCATCGAGTAATCTCAAGATACACAGTAGAGCAACTAGTCATACTTTATACTGAGTAGTCTCAAGGTATATAGCAGAGCGAGCTGGTCATACTATGCACTGAGTAATCTCAAGGTACATTGCAGAACAAATCTGATCATACTACACATCGAGTAATCTCAAGATGTATAGCAAAGCAATCCTGGTCATACTGGCGCAGAGTAATCTCAACATGCACAACAGAACAACTGGTCATACTATATACGGAGAATCTTGACGTTTATAGCAGAGCAAGCTGGTCATACTATGCACCGAGTAATCTTAAGGTACATAGTAGAGCAACTAGTCATACATACACTATGGAAACACATTCGCGTAAGTGTATCGAGAAATCCCCATGGGTACAATTTATATATGATAATCATTGTAAGTTCTCAACCACATTAAAGTCATAAACATTCTCAATCGTGAGGTCTCATAACTTTAAGCCATAACTTATAGATCAACTAAAATCATGATTCAAAAATCAAGTCATTTCTAAAACTCACAAATAATTGATTTCATCTCAAATAATTTGAACTTTTTGCCAATTGGCTAAAATCAAGAGATTTCTATAAATTCATCTTTCATAAGCTCAAATAATACAAATAATTAAGTCATTGTAGCTAAAATTTCATATAAACATAAATCTCTTCAAATTCAAATATGTTAAATCATAAATTCAATTTAGTGAACATATGTCACTTTCTTATCAAATTAGTAAATCATCAATTTACGAAATACACATAATTTCCTCCAAATTATCAAAATCTTCAATAACTAAATCATTTGCATTAACATATGAATTGCAATTGATTTTCAAATCTCACAAATTACTAAATAATTGAGATACTTTATAAAATAACCACTCACAAATTATTGTCGCTGACACCTCGAATCATAAGTTATTCCAATTTCTATCTAACCTGATATTCCAATAACCACATCACAAATTATTCTTCAAACTATATAATTGGAAAATAACTAAACATCACTTAACCGAATTTTTCATTCCTTAAGCACTACTGAGTCAAACCTTCAAATTTCCCTCTCTCATCTATTTATTACCAATGTACATTTTGTCCTTTTCTCAAATTAAATATTACTTTCTTTTCTTTCTGATCGGTATACACGCAAGCGCATGCGATCAAGTAATATAAAATGGTATGTGAGTACCAAGCATCGAATCCCAAGGGAACAGAGTAACAAAAATATTGTAAAGTAAAGTGTAAGGAAAATTGCAACTTGAAAACTAAAATTGCAAAAATAATGTTGGGATGGTGTGTTGGTAAAACAAATAATTGAAAAATCTAATTGCAGAATAAAAAATTTGCAATATTGAAATGACAAGGATTGCATAATTGAATTGCAGAATCGAGAAATGACAATATTGGATGGCAAACTAGATAGACTTAGTAATTGAAATTGCAAAAGAAATTTGAGATAAAGATGGGGTTCGAGAATGTCATTGCCCTAAGTTGTAATTGCAAACCAAAATTACAATTCCAACCTATTCTACACTCAATTGTAAACCAATTGCTACTCCTATTCACCTTGAAATTAGGTTTTTAGGAAGCTAAGTGAGTGACTTATGTCTATAGTCCCTCTATCTTAAATAATTCGGCTCAACAATTTTATGAATTTTGGAGTCTTTAATCCCTATGTCTAGGGTAAAGAATTGGCTTATGTCTAAACTCTTTTCTCCATCACTTGTGTGAAATCCGCTTATCACTAACCCCGTCGGTATTAGATCTAAGCTTGAGTTGCTACCCTAGTTGATCAATCTAGGATCTCAACGAAAATTTGTTCAACACAAGCAAACAATTGAGATGTAGGCTTGGTTTTTAGTAAAATTTAGGCTACAATTACTTCTTAGGGAATTCACATCCTTGAACCCCCTAACAAAAACTTGATCGGTGTACATGCAAGCGCACGCGATCGAAGTAATATAAACTGGTATGTGAGTACCAAGTATCGAATCCCACAGGGAACGGTGTAACAAAAATATTGCTAAGCAAAATGTAAGGAAATTTGCAAACTTGAAAACTAAATTGCAAAAAATAATGTTGGGATAATGTGTTGGTAAAAAAAAAGTAAAAATTGTAGAATCTAATTGTAGAATCAAGAAATCGCAATATTGAAATAACAAGGATTGCAGAATCTAATTGCAGAATCGAGAAATTGCAATATTGGATAGTAAACTAAAATTTCAAAAGGAATTTAGATAAAGATAGGGCTCAAGAATGTCATTGCCCTAAGTCATAATTGCAAACCAAAATTACAATTCCAACCTATTTTACGCTTAATTGTATACCAAAATTGCTTCTCCTATTCACCTTGAAATTAGGTTGTTATGAGGCTAAGTGAGTGACTTATATGTCTATAGTCCCTCTATCTTAGACCATTCGGTTCATCAATTTTATGGGTTTTGGAGTCTTTAATCCCAATGTCTAGGGTAAGGATTGGCTTATGTCTAAGTTTTTTTCTCCATTGCTTGTGCAAAATCCGCTGGTATTAGATCTAAGTTTGAGTTGCTACCCTAGTGATCATTCTAGGATCTCAACGGAAATTTATTCAACACAAGCAAACAATTGAGATGTAGGCTTGGTTTTTAGTTGCAATTTTGGCTACAATTACTTCTTAGGGAATTCACATCCTTGAACCCCCTAAGAAGTTTAGCTCAAATTGAAAGTAAAAATCTTACAACTAATTTTAGAATAAAAATTCGTACTAGAAGAATATATTAAAATGCTAAATTCAACAAAGATTTAAAGGAATTAAAGGCATTTTGCCATCCAAAACTGAATCAAACAAAACTGAAAACTAAACCATGAACTTCAAAAAAATAACCCACAAAATAACAATTGAAGCAAAAACGGAACCAACATAATAACCATCATAACAGAGGAAAAACAGAAAACTTGAAGCAAAAATAGAACCAACATAGCAAAAACAGAACCTTCATAAAAATAATAAAAATTGAAGCCAAATAGAACCAATATAGCAGCAGCTCTTAGTAAACAGAGAAGAGCAAAAAAAAACTGGAAAAATAGATGAATACTTTGACAGCAATTCTTGGTAATACAAAGAAGAAATTGAAGAAAAGTAAAACAAAGACCAAGCTTGACAGAAGTACTCTGTAATTCAAAGAAGAAATTTAAAAAAGAAAAAAAAAATTAACTTGCAATAGCTCTTGGTAAAACAGAGAGTAACAAAATTCAGAAAAACTGGGTATAAACCCACGAACAAAACTCTCTCCTTTTATAAGCCTTCATTAGAGTTGAATCATGCCCAAATTTCATGCTCAAAATCCCTCAAATCGTGCTGTAATTGAAGATTTCCATAATGGGTTAAATGCATTTTTTTTTTCATTTTTTGAACTTTTCTACTGCTCCAGAAAAAATTGCAGAATTCCAAAATTGCAATTTGATTTTGCAATTTCCACATTCCCTGCAAACAAACTTAACTTTTTTAGAATCTTATCTAATTTCCTTTATTCTTTTTTTTTTTTCTTATTTTCAAGCAACTTTCAACTATTTCCAAATGATCTTAAAACAAAACAAGAATATTTAAGTAATTGGGAATTAAATAAGCCTTAATTCTAAAGCTTATCACTCTCCTCATAAACCATTCTATTATTTTTCATAAATTAAAAAATAATATTTCAATTATCCCCACTTACAATTCCCAATTAACAAGCTTCCAAAAACAACATCTCCCTCTTCAATAACTTCTCTTTATGTATCCAAATGTACTTTAATGATAAAATAGGCTATCTTTTCCTTCTACTATTCCTCTTCTTCTTCCTCCTTGATCCACAAACATTTCTTTTCTTTTATTTATTTCCATCCTCCATTCTAGACCTTTTGTTTCTTTCTCTTCACCAAAACGATTCTTCTAGATTTTCCACACCAACAATAATTAAGAAACACAACAATCAAAACTCCTAACAAGTTTTTGGTAAAAACATAAAAGTTCCTCTTTTTTTTGTTCTTTTCAAGTCTAGTTCAAAAGAAAGCATACTAGAAAACCCAAGATGTTCTTATGCACAAAGAAGAAAATCCATATATATTTTTCTTGAAAATGGCTTACCAAGCTTCAAAATTTTTCCTCAAAGCCTCCTCAACCATTTTTCGGTGAGTTCCAACATGACCACGATTTTCTGGTGACTTCCAGTGACTACCCACCACTCCAACGACCACCTCCTTCTTTCTCTTTGTTTTTCTCAATTCTCTATTCCTTCTATTTAATTCCCGAAGCCCAACTTTTCTTTCTTTTCTTTTCTTTTCTTTTTTTTTTTTTGAGAAAATTATGTGGCTTGCCATCCTTGTGTGTGGCTTCTTTGAAGCCACACATTATTTCTTTTATTTTTAATCTTTTTTTTTCAATAAAAGCTTATGAAGAAGCTTATCCACCTGCCTCCTCCCAATTCTCCTATTTTCTCTCTTTTTTTTTTCCAAAATAATACAAAATCTCACTTTTCTCTCTCATTTTTCCTTTTAATAAAAAGATTGTCACAAAATTTGGCTAATTTTTAAGATAATTATGTTTAAATAAATAATAACACAATTAGGGTAGTTTTGAAACTAAATATTTTTAAAATGTATAAAAAAAATGAAATTACAAATCTAGGGCAGAAAAGAAAAGTAATGTTTAAAAAAGGGTACTTAAATCTTATACATGGTACACGATTTACGTGTGGTGACATGTTGTCGAGTGAGGTGGAATAGGTGGATGGAACAAGTGGAACTCGTGTACATGGTACACGTTTTACGTGGATCTCGTGTACCACGTATACGATTTACATCTTATTATTATTATTTATTTCCTACCGCAAAAAAATGGCCACATGTATTTTCATTTTTTTTTTTGGTAATCTATAAATAATCTCAATTTTATTTTGAATTTATTTAAAGTTTTCAATTAAGTCTTTCCATAAAAAGTTTTAAAATTTCCAAATTTAGCCCATATACTTTCAATAAATTCTAAAATTAGTCCTTTATTGTTAGTTTGAAACTTTGAAGTTCATTTTTATCTAAATTGGTTAAATTATAATAATAATAATAATTTTCATGCAAAAAAAAAAGACATAGTATGAATGCGTTTTCATAATTTATAAAAGAAATGCTAATAGAGACTATTTAAAAAAAGTTAACAATAAACTAACATTAGGAACTAATTTTAAGATTTATAAAAAGTATAGGACTAAATTTGGACATTTGAAAGGTAAAAGAAGTAAAATGGAATGACAGCTAAAGTACATGGACCAAAACGTTGCTTTTACTTAAAATTTATTAACACAAAGTTAACCTATTGAATTATTATTTGTTTAATATATTTAGACACATAGACATATCACTTAAAAAAAATAAATTATATATTTAGATACATGTGATAGGGACAACGACTCTCAACATATCTGTAACGACCCTATAGGCTCAACACGCTACCTAAGAGTCATTACTAAGTCACGTCGCTATATTACCGAAAATTTTGGCAACATAACGGCGTAACTACGCGAAAACCAAAAATTTGACCCTTCCTGATAAGACATAGAAAAACACACTTCTAAGATTTTCAAACAACCTCCTAGCATCCAACAAACTTCTCAATATGATGCTAGGGTTCAAACAGCAGAAACCAAATACACGTGCACGATTTAAAAAGAAATGTTAAAAGATTTTGAAACATCCTCCTAAACATTTAAAAACTCGACATGAGTTCTATGTACATCTATAAACATAAAAGAAGCGGAATAGCGATCGGTCGGCTCCCATGACTCGAGTAGCTGATCTCCGGTCACGCGCTAGGGCCGATCTTAGCCTTACCTGAAAACATTTTAAAAAGGAAAAGGGTGAGTATTAACGAATAATACTCAGTAAGTCAATCATAGTTTCAAAATAAGAGTTTCAATCACATGCAACATGTCATTTTAAATCATAAAACCATCGTAAACCATCGCTTTAGTAGGGGACCTAAAATTCCTTTTATAAACCATGTACTTTTCCTCGCGGCTCTCGTGAACGATTAAATTCTCCCGAGGGCCTCGTGAACAGTCCGAAGACAGTTTTTCCATCGAATAGAGTCCTCCCTACCTCTGAGAGTTAAGCTCGAAAGCTAACATACATCATGGAGTCCGAAGACTCAGCCCGAAGGCTACCATCGTGGAGTCCGAAGACTCAAGCCCGTCGGCTACCATCGTGGGGGCACTCTCGAACCCCGGGAGCATAGAGAGTCCGAAGACTCGGGTTCCCTCAAAACCCACATAAAACTTTTGGGAGAATTATCGTCACGGCCTACATAAATCTTTTCATGAGCACACAACACATGCATGAGGTCCCATTCGTTTTAAAACATAGTTATGAATGCATAAGTCATAGCAATCGCATTTCAAAGACATACATATAATACGCTTTCTTTCTTAAATACTTAACATGAAAAACATAAACTTTCAAAGTAAACATAGAGCTAGCTCAAGGTTTTGAAAACTTCTTTCGTTGTGAGATCCCTTACCTTAAGTCTTTACTTACTAAAATACTCTTTCTTCACTAGTAATGAGCTTCTTGAGTTCCCACTCCAAGTACGAACCAAGGTCCTCGACAATTCACCTAAAAAGTGTTCTAAACGTGTCTTAAACCATCCGAATTACGCTAAAACACATTCTATCATTAATAACTCGACGAAACGGACCAAATGGCAATTTTTTACCCAACTCCGGCGAACGGCGGCGCGTGACCGGAGCACGGCGGCGCGTGCGGCGGCGGACGGCGGCGCGTGGGGCTTCCGATCGGCGCGTGAGGGCGCGTTTTAAGCAGATCTGGTGCGATCGGGACTTCGGTGAGGCAGAAACCGCAACACCGGCGCGTTCAAGGACTCCGGCGAAGCTGCGGCGGTTCGAGTGTGAGCTTCGACGGATCTGGGTTTCCAGCTTACAGAAACCGGCGAACGGGATGAGCCTCCGGCGAGCTGCTTGCGGTTGTTGCTTCACGAAGACGAGGAAGGAGGAGAAGGGCCGGCGATTGGGGCGAGCGGCGGAAATTGCTGGGCGTGCGTGGCTGCGTTCGGCAGCGAGCTGCAGCGGCTTCACCGGCGTTCGAAAATGCAGCGGTTGGCTGAGTGTTCGTGGCTGTCGGCGACGGCGTGTGGCGGCGGCGTGCGGCGGGGCTGGAGCTTCAGCGAGAGAGAGAGAGAGAGAGAGAAATCGGGAGGGAGGGGTGTCGCGAGGAAGAAGAAGAAAGAAAAATAATAATAAATAATTAAAATAATAATAAATAATTAAAATAATAATAAAATAATAAAATAATATTATATTAAAAAAAAAATCAAAAATATCTTCTCTAAAAGACCATAATACCCTTTTTGACCATTATTTCTTTCCATTTTTGCCCTCCTAACCTTCCTTAATTTCAAATTCACTCTAAAATCAATATACTTAAGAAATTTTATCCAACTTGATTTCCATAATTCAAAATTACTGTTTCTAAATAAACCGGTCGTTACAATATCTCCACAATGGTATGATATTGTCCACTTTGGGCATAAGCCCTCATGACTTTGTTTTTTGGTTCCCCCAATAGGCTTTATACCAATGGAGATAGTGTCCCTCTCTTATAAACTCATGATCCTCCCCTTATCTAGCCGATATGGGACTTTGGTCGCACTCCCAACAATCCTCCCCTCGAATAAAGTATCAACCAAGCCTCCCCTCAAATAGTCATCTATTCGTCTAGCTTTTATCCTGGTCAACTCCTTTACCGGAGCACATCGCCAGTCCAGGCCAACTCCTTTACTGGAGCATACCGCCTATCCGATAGAGCTCTCTAGCACGAATCTCCACCATGACTACGCCTTCGAGGCTTGCCACCTTTGTTCAGCACCTGAGGATTCTACCGACCACGACTTAGAGGCATGGCTCTGATACCACTTGATAGGGACAACGACCTTCAACATATCTCCACAATGGTATTATATTGTCCACTTTGGGCATAAGCCCTCATGACTTTATTTTTTGGTTCCTCCAAAAGGCCTCATACCAATGGAGATAGTGTCCCTCACTTATAAACTCATGATCTTCCCCTTATCTACCAGACGTGAAACTTTGGTCGCACTCCCAACAACATGAACATGTCTCTTGATATAAATAGACTTTGAAGATTTTGTTGATGGGAGGGTTGAGTTTATATATCAAATAGCTAACATATTAAATTATGTTACTCAAAGAATAATGTCTATAAAAAAAATTTATTAACAATTTTTTTTACATAACGATATAATTGAGAACTTTTAATACATTAAAAATGAAAATAAAAATTTCTAAAAGATCGAGGAAAATTAAAACTAAAATGTATCTAAAAGATTAAAGACCACTTTGTATAAATGAATTAGTCAAAGAAACTCAATTAACAAAATATTGAAATTAAATTGCACAAATGTCTAATAATTGATAAGTTTTTTAGGTTTAACACATACAAATGGTAAAATATTGCTAAAAAACTCATGTATCACACGATGGTCTTCTTCTCGGACGGGCTCTACGACGAGGTCGCAGAACATCAAAGTGTGGTTGATGGTGAATTATATCATCAATATCTTGTTGCACAATAGGTGGTAATGAATCTTGTGCATGACCAGAACTTGAAGCAGTGTCGGTATGAACATTTGGTGAGGGCATATGAAAAGTTGGAATTTGATCATCAACTACAAGAGGCTCTTGGTCCACGTGTGCCTTTGGAATATCTTCAGCTTATTGTCGTCGGCACTTGCGATGAGCACGTGCCCTATCGGTGTCAGCAACAGTTATTCTTCTTATTTGTTGAACTATATCAGTTATTGTTGTGATATATTGCTCACACATAGAACTTAAAGCAGGTAAACTTTGTTCTATAGAATATTGTTGTACATTTTGAACAAAGTTATTCTGCACAAAAAATATAATTTAATATATAGTATATAAAATTGAATTTAATAATAGCGAATTTAGTAGATAGTTTTTTTACCTTGCAGGCATAATAAGCGTCATCACGTGTGATATAGCTCCTCGTGATAGAGTCATACCAAGTTATGTAATCATCATATACAATCAGACGTTCTACTATGTCACTTACTGCACAGTGATCTCGACGTGCACGCCACAGTGATATAAATAATGCATGATGTCGTCGCTAATCGTAGTCATGCTTACCTCGTAAGTCTAACTGATGCAACTGTGTGCTTGTGTCACAATATGGTGGCACTGTCTGTCGTATTCCAAACTGTCTCAACACCCCGATTAGGTTGATGCCACTCTACAATATGAAAGCATATGAGAGGGCTTATAGTCAACCAAATATCTTGTCCATTATGGCAATATTCAGGTAATAATGTCATAATTTCATGTGTGTATGGCGTCTAGATGATCTGAAATTTATAAATAATAATTAGAATAATTAAAATTGATATTAAAATGTATGTCAAACAAAATAAACTAGATTTTTACTTGATTGTGCAAAAGACGATCAAACGCAATGCAGTATTGAATCAACATGTTGGAAGTTTGTTTAGAGGTAGCTAAAATACTGCTCCAACTACACATATATATAACATTGTATTATTTATAATTATAATAAAGAATGTGTAAATAAACATATCGAGCACTAAGTGGTCAACCAACATACTGATCAGGAGTTTGTAGCTGGCGTTGTGGTGCAATTGTATAAAATCGATCAAATGCCCATACTTGTAGCAGTATTAGTGGACTCGCTATTTCTAAGGAATTAGCACTGCTAGCTCGACATAGATCCCAATACAACCATGCGAGGCAAGCTCCACCCCATGAATATTGTCCTGCTATCTCGAAATCGCCCAAAAGAGGAAGAAACATGAGAAGGACAAATGTATTTGACTATAGAAACCCTCCAATAAGCTGGATTATGTAGGCTCTTACATATCTCTGTATCATGATATATCAGCATCTGGAGGTAACTCTACAAATTGCATCACCAACTACGGGATACTTAACGTAGACCCATTCAATTCATGAGATCGAACTCCTAAAAAGTCTTCACATATCTGTCCCCAATTATATTGTAATGAACTAGTTACAGGCTCTCCATCGATAGGTAGTTCAAACTGGACAGCAACATGTTTGAGTGTAATAGTACACTCTCCACTAGGTATGTGAAATGTATGCATTTCAGGTCTCCATCACTCCACCAAAGTCGTTATGAGATGCCAATCTAGTTGGACAAATCCAACTTGTGCAACCCCCCAAAACCCAGCCTGTTGTAAATAAGGAACAACACGTGGATCTAACTCAATGTTGCGATGGACTACTGTCTCCCTTCTTCGACATTGTAGGACAGTAGTAGATTGTGTATCTCATATTGATTGGTAACGATGTGTACGCTGTAAGTATAACTGGGTTGGATTGGATGGTCCAAGATCCATATGTAATACTAAAATATTTAAAACATAAATAAGCTAATAAGATAATAAAGTTTATTACATTACAAATAAGAATCTAACAATAAGTCCATTACATATAAATTAATAAGACAATAAAGTCCATTACAAAAAAGTCTATTACAAAAAAGGATAAACAACCAAAGATAATGAAGTAAATTACAAAGAAGTTCATTACAAAAAAAGTTCGTTACAATAAAAGAAAAAAAAACAAATAAAGATAATAAAGTCAACTACAAATAAAGTCCATCACTCATTAGCTTCATCCTTGTACATTGAAAAACAGCAAAATCAAATTCAATATCAATTAAATACTGATAAGTAAAAAAAAAACAAATCAAATGAGACCTTGTTCAGCCATGACTTGAAGATGCACCTAAGTTACGACAAAGAGACTTAATTAGTATACAAAATTTAAAAATATATATATATGTTAACTAAATATTAATTAGTTTATATTAAAAACTTAATTAGTTTATAATATAAAATTTAATATTTCATAATTAGTTTACAACAAAGAGACTTAATTAGTATACAATATAAAATTTATTACTTTATAACAAAAACTTAATTAGTTTATAATATAAAATTTAATATTTCATAATTAGTTTACAACAAAGAGACTTAATTAGTATACAATATAAAATTTATTACTTTTTAACAAAGACTTAATTAGTTTATAATATAAATTTAATACTTCATAATTAGTTTACAACAAAGAGGCTTAATTAATATATAATATAAAATTTATTACTTTATAACAAAGACTTAATTAATTTTATAATATAAAATTTAGTGTTATAACAAATACTTAATTTGTTTATTTTTTTTGTTTAGTATTATTTTTTTGAAACAGTAATGCATTAAAAACCACCGGAACATTTACATCAACCAGGCCTCATCTATCACCAAGGACCCACCCACCATCGAATTACAAACTCAAAAAAACCATAATTTGTTTATAATATAAAAATAATTACTTTATAATACATACTTAATTAGTTTATAATATAAAATTAATTATTCTCAATTTTAATTTACAAAAATAACCTTGTTCCATAAATTAAATATAGACCATCAAAATTAGTCCAACAACTTCAAACACTATATTCCAAATCAGCCAAATCCAAAACTAATATAAATAACCACAATCATAGATCAATCCAAAAATCATGTGGGCTATATGAATCTGTCCAAAAGCATAATCAGCCCAATCTAAACTAATAAAATACAACTAGAATTGTAAATCATATAAATAAGTCTAAAAAAACATACAAAATGCTCCAAATCGGCCCAAAACTATAGCTAAAATTATAGATCATATAAAAAACATGTAAATCGATCCAAAATCAGTCCCAAAACAAATAGATAAAAATATACAAAACACTCCAAAATAAGCCCAAAACTACAACTAAAATTATAAATCAAATAAAAAAATAAGTAGTCGTCCAACAAACAAGTAGATTGGTCTAAAATAATTCAAAAAACATGTAGATCAGTCCTAAAATAACTCAAAAAAATACGTAGATCCGTCCAAAATAAATATAAAATGTAGATCTGACTAAAATAAAGCATAAACATGCAAAATATTTCAAAAGAAAGAGAAAAAAAACCCTGAAACCAGCGGCTGTACGAGGGACGGTGGACGACGGTTGGCGGCCGCTGGGAGGCTGGTGGCGGGAGGGGCGGGGAGGCAACCGTGAAACACATTGGACGATCAGATTTTACAGAGAGCTGGCGCGGAGAGAGAGAATTGACTGGGAGAGAGAGAGAGAGAGGCGCGCTCTGTTATGGAATGGTGGGGTGCTTTTAGGGACCACCAAATCGTGTACGTGGTACACGAGATCCATTTGGAAATCATGTACCACGTACACAAGTTACCTGACAGCCACTTGGCGACCATGGCATCGAATGTCGCTCGGGTGGCAATGTGACATGAAAAACATGTACGTGGTACACGAGTTTGCTCTTCCTCGTGGACGTGGGCCACGTTTCATGAACCTATTCGTGAACACGGGCTACGACTTAGCTAGATCGTGGCCCATGTACATGAGTCATCTATCCTAAATTTGAGATTACTTTCAAAATGACCATATTTTTGTTATTATTTTTTAAATTTACATTATTTTTAAAAAAATCCCACAAAATTTTAATTTTCTTTTACTTCTAATTTATTCCAAATTTTCTCTTTTTTTAAAATATATGAAAATCAAATACCCATTATGCCATACATATCCAATTACTAGAAGACTAAAATTGGATCTTACATAAAACAAATTCAGATTAGACCCCAGTACTTGTCTAAAAAAAATTAATGGTACTAAAATACACTAATGAAATTTAGTTCAAAAATTTTAATGAAATTAAGTCTGTATCCTTTTTTTTATGACAATTAAATTTTCATCATTAAACTTAACTAATCTGCAACAAATGTGTATGTTCTTGCTTTATAAAATATACATACATACATGTATGGATGTTTCATTCATTATTAGTAAACTTAATTAGAAAATGTAGTAATTGATATGTACTATCGATTAAGAGGTTAGAGATTTAAATTCTTCATTCCTATTGTATCCTCAACTAAGAGGTCAGAAATTCGAATCCCTCACTTCAAATATTGTTGAACTAAAAAAAATTACTGACTGTGAATGTCAATGATACAACCAAAATGGTCATCATAAGTTACTATAAAAACTAATATCTTTTCTCACATTACCAGCAAACCTCTGTCTCTCTCTCCTCAATATTTATTACACCTAGATATCACAAACACTAAAATTTATGAACAGTAAAAGTAAAGTTAAATTACAAATTTACTTCGTCAACTTTCATATTTGTATATAATAAGTTCTTGAACTTAAAAACGTATCTAATGAGTTCATGAACTTTTAATTTTATATACAATAAATTCTTAAACGTTAAAAAATATCTAATAAGTCACTAAACTTTCGATTTTATATTTAGTAAGTTATTGAGTTTTAATTTCGTGTGTAATATGTTCTTGACCTATTTGACACTTTTTTAAATTCACGAATCTACTGGACACAAAATTGGAAGTTTAGGCCCCGTTTGATAACCATTTGGTTTTTGGTTTTTGGTTTTTGAAAATTAAGCCTATAAATACTACTTCCACCTATGGCTTTACTTGTTTTGTCATCTACTTTTTACCTATGTTTTCAAAAACCAAGCCATGTTTTGAAAACTAAAAAAAGTAGTTTCTAAAAACTTGTTTTTGTTTTTAGAATTTGGATAAGAATTCAAGTGTTTTCTTAATGGAGATGAAAACTATTGTAGAGAATTTTGGAGAAAACAAGCTTAATTTTCAAAAACCAAAAATCAAAAACCAAATAGTTATCAAACGGGGCCTTAATATTCTATTAGATAAACAAAAAAATCAATTTTGTGTCTAATAGATTGGTTAGTTTTAAAAAATGTTGAACACAAGCTAAGAATCTATTGAACATAAAATTGAAAGTTCAAGAGCCTATTAACAACACATGAAAGTTCAAGGACTAAACTTGTAATTTAACGTAAAAGTAAATAGGTTAATCTAGTTGAAGTATCATACATCTGTTATAAATGTTAGATGTTCGAATTCTCAACCTCACGTTGTTGAACTAAAAAAAACACAATTGAATTGAAAATCTATTATACAATTCAAGAGTTAATCTTCTATAACTTGAGCCGTAAATTCAATTTTGAAATGGTAACCTGGATAGTTTTAAAAGTTTCAAATTGGGCTTAGTTTTAATTTAGATCCCCATGAGTTGGGGGGTTTTAAGTTAATTTTGTCTCTTATGACATTGTTTTTATATAACATTGTGACGATATTTTCTATTGGCTAAGTTACTCTGTTGTATTAGAGCTAAATATGAGTAAAAACAAGGAAAAAGTAGGAGAAAATTGATTTTGAGATTATTTGTGAGATTTAATCAAACTAAGAGACTAAATTAAAGTTAGGACCAAATCATATAGATCAAATTTGGTAATTCAACATTAATTCCTTATTACTTTAAAATGTTTATTTATTGTCAACCTAAGTATAGCTCAACTAGTTTAGACATATATCCTCAACCAAGAGACCAAATATTTGAATTCCCACCCGTATGTTGTTAAACTAAAAAAAAGAAAAGTGTATTTATTTATATAGTTAACGTATTGAATGAAAAAGAATGCCCTAGAGGGAGCCACATTAGGAAAAAATTAAACCATAGCAACAAAGCTATTATAATCTACACACATGTCCCGACATAATGATCTTTATGTTAGGCCAATTAATCCTTAACATGCCAACCTGTAGCATAGATCAATTGGTCAAGACTTATATTCTCGATTAAGAAGTCAACATTTTGAATCTTCACCTCTAAATGTTGTTAATTTTTTTTTAAAAAAAAACTCTTAACATAATGTAGGGATATAAATTGATTTTTCCATATTGTTTTTGACGAAAAAATAATATGGAAAAATCAATTTTTACCCCTACACTTGTCACGTTGTATCAATTTTCACCATAAACTTCCAGTTTAATCAAATTGGACCCTAAACTTAGTTAAATATTGCAAAATTTTACCCTCTATTTAATTTTTCTTAATTCACACATTAATTTTAATAAAAAAATGGTCAGATGTTTTTTTTTTTTTTTTTTAATCAAAGATGTTTTAATTTCCACTTTCACTTATTGTTAAATTAAAAAGAGAAAAAAAGTCTCTACTTTTTTTTTTTTAATTCAACAACATTTGAAAGTGGGAGATTCGAACTTCTAAACTCTGACGTTTTGATCGAAGGTACATGTCAATTACCTATAGCTATGCTCATTTTGACAAAAAAAAAAAACGTCTCTACTCTTGTCAAAGAAAACCAAGTATTTTTTATATGAAAATTAAAAAAAAAAAAAGAAAAAGAAAAAAGAAAAAAAGAGTAATAAGGAAGGCAGCTTTGAAGTTCGATCGAGTCTAAAGATTTTGAAAAGGGCCGACTGGCGCTGTAGTTTTGATTTTGAATTGCAGAGAATTGTCGAGTCTCCCGCAGATCATTCTCAGTGTTCATCGGCCCCACCGGTCTCCAATCCAACCACACTTTATCATTCATTATCCTCAAAAATCAAAGTTAAAAACAATCACTCTCTCACTCAACGCTCTCTCTTAAACCAAAACCAAATCCCCCACTTTCACTTTCACTCCCAAACTACGCCTCCCACGCGTCAATGGCCACCAATAATGCTTTCGCCTCTGGAAAGCAGCCAACATGTTCGACAAAAAGCGTGAACCAAAATACACTTCATTTCCCCACCCCCTCTTCTCCCCTTTTTCTCACCGCCCGCCATTATTTCTGTCTCCCCTTCCCCCTTAAGGCTCAAAGTTCCACACAATTTCACTTTGTTGACCCCGGATATTCTTCCTCTGCTTTCTTTTCTTTTCTTTATACCCTTTTCTTTGCCTGGTTTATGGTTGCTGTTTCCATGCATTCTTTTTGGGATTGCGAGATCAACTTCTGGGGTTTTGTCCCTTTTGGCCTTTTGGGTTTGCTTTTTTTTGTAATTGGGATGTGATGTTTTGTTCCTGTGGTGGTGGGGGTGTTGCTGGATATGGGTTTGAGGCTTGTTGCTCAAAAGGGTATTGGGATTGTCAATTCTTTGGGCTTTTGCTCTTCTGCCCGTTGGTTTTTGGGAATTTGAATATTGTTTCCCTCTGAGCTTATGCTTTTGCTTTTGCTTCATTATTAACACGGA
The DNA here is from genome assembly GCA_033996785.1 of Trichosanthes truncata. Taxonomy (NCBI): domain Eukaryota; kingdom Viridiplantae; phylum Streptophyta; class Magnoliopsida; order Cucurbitales; family Cucurbitaceae; genus Trichosanthes; species Trichosanthes truncata. Next base: position 23,524,719 of record JAWPNB010000004.1, on the reverse strand, counting down.
TTTGCTTGTTGGAAGTTATGTGGGTCTGATTCCTTCCCTGATGAATTCTGCTTCTTAGAGAGCTAGGGGTTGTTCTTCTACTGGGGTCCATGGCTCCTGCGGGGAAGGTTTCGAATTTCTACAGAGAAGGAAACGATTGGTAGGTGCTCTTAAGTCTCAGTTCAATTGAAGGTTACATCTTTCCCAATTTCTCATAGTGGAATTTATGTCTGCTACATCATTCTGTAGTTGATTTTGTAAAAGACACTAGGATAATGAAATCAATGAATCTGAACCCGAGGAAAATGTTGTTTCTTGAAAACAATTTGTTCGTTTTTTTCCTGTTTATGGTTTCAAGGAATAACGAACAATTTGTTATGTGAAACTGAGGTGGAAAAGGGGCATGAGACTTGTTTTTTTGTGATTAATTTTGCAGGTTCTGTAGTGCGGGATTGCCAAGTGATATCACTGTTTCTGTTGAAGGCGTACACTTTCATCTTCATAAGGTAAGCCAACCTCTTGCCTCCCTCACCTTCCATTCTCTCCATTGCTTGAACTCGAATTGCTTACTTGCTTTAACATTGAGACTGGACATTTTCTGATCGACCATGTATAGGGTCTGGTTCGTGATGTTTTCGTTTTTTCTTTTCTGTTTTGTAAAATTATACTTAATTTAAGAAGCAAAAAAGCCAAAGACAAATTTATTATCAAAAGTACTTCAATTTTGGTTGTGTTTGTTTCAAAACAAGAAGCTATTGCTGCGAGGATTTTCTGAAGTTACCGAACTGTATTTGAATAAAAAGATTCAAATGCTTTCTAATGCAGTTTCCTTTGATATCAAAAAGTGGGAAGATAGCTCAAATATACGAACAATCTCATTATACCCCCAGGAAGATTTTTAAAGCAGTTTTAGAAGATTTCCCTGGTGGCCCTGATACATTCTATATTGTGGCAAAATTTTGCTACAATGGCCGGGTGGAGTTGACGCCGAAGAACATTATAATTGTGTATTGTGCTGCAGACTATCTTGAAATGACAGATGTTTATGGGGAAGATAACTTGATCTCCAAAACTGAGAGTTACCTTCACAACAGCATACTTCGCCAGTGGAAAGACTGTATAGTGGCTCTTCAGAATGCAGAATCTGTTATAAATAGGGCGGAAAAGCTCCAGATAGTAAGAAAATGTTTGGATGCTCTTTCTGTAATGGCTTGTACAGATCCTAGCTTGTTTGGATGGCCTATGATGATGTATGGTAGTTTACAGAGCCCTGGTGGAAGTATCCTATGGAATGGAATTAACACGGGTGCTAGAATTCGAAGTTCGGAATCAGACTGGTGGTTTGAAGATGTTTCTTATCTCAGTGTGAGTCTATTTGAGAAACTTATCAAGGCAATGCAAGCAAGAGGTTTGAGACCTGAAAGTTTGGTAGGTGCTATAATATTCTATGCTAGAAAGTACTTGCCAGGTCTGAGCCGCTGGCACGGTAGACAAACTGGAAAGCCAATAACAGTTACAAGTTTTAGTTTGACGCCTGCTTCTGTTGATCAAAGAATTCTCTTAGAAACTATTGAGAAACTACTTCCCTTAAAGAAGGGGAAATCCTTTTGCCGCTTCTTACTCGGGCTTCTTCGAGTTGCCTTGATATTGGGTGTGGATAAACTGTGCTTGGACTCTTTGGAGAGAAGAATAGGAATGCAACTTGAGCTAGCAACTCTAGATGGTCTTCTGATTCCCTCGTATTCGGATTCTGATACGTTGTATAACACCGACTGCGTTGAAAGAATCATCCATCATTTTACATCTTTGCAGTCAATGGTGACAGCATTCTCTCCAGCATCACTTGATCTTGAAGCATCACCAGGATCTGGACCATTGAAAAAGGTAGCAAGACTGATAGATAGCTATCTGGCAGAAGTTGCTTCGGATGTGAACTTGAAACCTCGAAAAATCAGATCCCTTGCTGAGGCAATCCCGGACTCATCAAGACCTTTACATGATGGGCTATATAGAGCACTTGACGTATATTTCAAGGTTGAGTTTGTTGGACTGTTAGCTTCTGATTTTGTGATAATTTTACTCTATACCGATGTTTGAATTACGGCTCATATTGCCATTGTGCAGGCTCACCCTTTTCTCTCAGCGAGGGAACGGGAAGAACTTTGCAATGTAATCGATTACCAGAAGTTATCTATTGATGCTTGTGCTCATGCATCCCAAAATGAAAGGTTGCCACTTAGAGTTGTTCTTCAGGTGCTGTTCTTTGAGCAGATGCAGTTGAGAACAGCTTTAGCTGGCTGTCTTCATGTCATGGACACGGAAAGTGCTCTGGCAGGTCCCGTTGCAGCCCCATCCGATATGACAGGTCAGATCGTACAGAGGGACGGGTGGGTGACCATTGTGCGGGAGAACCAGGTTTTGAAGATGGATCTGGAAAACATGAGGTCTAGAGTTGGAGAACTGGAGCAAGAGTTCAGCAGGATCAAGGAAGAGATGAAAAAGGTTACCAATTCACATAATTCTAATAGTTCTCATCGCACGATTGGCCGGAGAATTGGGTGCAAGCTTCTCACACGCACATCGGATGCTCAATCAGATATTGTTGAAAGCATTGGCCCCAGTCCACGAGCTTCAGTCGAGCTGCGACGTCCTGCCCGTCGTTCTAGACACAGGAAAAGCTTCTCACTGTTTTAAGGGTCGACTTCGGAGAAGGGAAGTCGATGCCCGGGCAAACGTAGGCTTTGTTTGGAGGAAAAAGAAAGGAAGGTGCTTGGTATTGTTTATTGGGGGCACTTTCCTTCCTTTTCCCTCTTGTTTTCTGTAAACCAAACAGGGAGAAACAGATTTCTGAGACAGCTGAGCTCGTTTGCTGCAATACAGTGAACATTAACCATTGTAAGATATCTTTGAACTGCAAACACAACATCTCTTTGATGAGATTAACGGTTGGGCATTGCCAACTCATTTGTATGGTCCCTTGATCTGAAAATAGAAACTAGAAAGACTAGTCTGAGTGTTTTTTATAAATGCATATACACTGCATTCATTCAGAACAAATGGTTTTATATGTTGATATGTGGCTGTTTGAATAACTCAAAGGATGCTTGGAAGTGGAAGATATGCATTTGTACGACTATTTACTTTTGGGTTGTAGTATAAATGGAGGGTAAATGACAAAGAAGGCAGTCTAAGGAATTCTCATTTCTTCTGCGCTCCGCCCTTGATTGTCAAGTGTTTTTTAAGAGTCGTTTGGTTCATGATTTAGTCTTTGGATAACAAATGAAACTCTTAAAAAACATGCCTACTATATATATGCTCTTTATAATCGACTCGGACCATCACTGTTGAATTGGAATGAGGTCGCATGCTTCTATATCATGATATTTGCTTCATTGTCTAATAATGCCCAGCTTGCCTAAATAACCATGCAAACCTTTTCAAGTATTTTATTTTAAAATGTTAAAATTATCATCAAGTAATTTAACTTATCAGTAACCATGCATACCTTTTCAAGTATTTTATTTTAAAATGTTAAAATTACGGACCTCAATATGACGTAAGGATTTAGAAGTTTGTTTGAATCCCTACTTCCATATTTTAAAAACTATATTCTTGAAAAAGATAAAAAAAAAAAAAAAAGGAGACCAAACATATACATAATTTATTCTATATTTAAGTATTTTTTTTCAAATTGATGATGGATCTTTAGCAAGTTTTTATGATTTTTCTAATCAAACTCTTATTGTCTCCTATTATTAAAATGAATGGACAGAATGATAATTTAATGTCAAAATATTATTCATTAACTGGGTTTAACTATCATTTAATTTGAGCTAATACGAGCATAACTCAATTGACATAATCTTACTTCTTGCAAATGACTTTGCATGTAGTAACTTCTCTAATTCAAAATCGTTCATTAATATAAAAAATTCATAAATTTATCATGTTTAAATTCATATACCATCATTCTTTTAACTATTAGTAATGACACAAAATTTAAAAAAAAATCATTGGATAATAAAAAGATAAAACTATTAACGACTAAAATATAGATTTAGATTTTGTCAAAAAAAAAAAGGGGATTTAGCTAGAAAAATAAAAGCTAAAATCATATTCATAATATAATCGACAATTTAAATATAATTTAGTAGATAAGATACATATTATATTCTCTCTTTTTTTAGTTCAACAAGATGTGAAAAGTGAGGGAAGTCTGTGTTTGGGGCAAGGAGTTGCAGGGAGTAGGAGTTCTGAAATCTGTGTTTGGGGTGCAGATTTGTTAAACCTGGAGTTCTGAAGTCTAAGTTGATTTTATATAGTTTTTTTTCTACAATTTCTCAAAATTTCATTATTAAGAATTTGTTCCCATGAATTCTAAGATTGAGATTTTTTGTTTTTATTAATTTATGTATATTTTACAAATTTCTTTAAAGTAAAAAAAATAATTTTGAACAAAATACCCCACATTCTTTTTTTCAATATATCTCACATTAATTATTCATTTATCTTGGATAGTTTTCAAATAAAGGAGTCTTACAATACTTTTTAAAATATTACATGTGATTTGGAAATATTTCAATCCATTAATTTAAAGGGATTCAAATAAACTTCAAGATTTTTACGTTTTTATTCTTTCAATTCTAGAAATAATATAGATTTGTTTCCGTCAATCCTAAAATTGAGATTTTAAATTATATTATTTTATGAATATTTTACAATTTTATTAGAGACTTGTTTTCGTCAATTTTAAATTTTTAATTTAAGATTTGTTTTTCAAGCTTAATAAAATAATTTTTTTACATAATTTAAGATTTTATTTTTCTAACTAATCAATGTAATGAATTATCTAAAGTTTGATTAATTTGAAAATAATATATTCTTTGAAGTTTTAAAATAACTAAGTTAAAAATAAAATATCAAATATTTATGCTATTTTAAAATAATTAAGTTCAAAATGAATATATATATATTTTAACATCATTCAAAATGAATATCATACATACTTTTGTTCAAAATACTATATATTTATGTTATTTATTGTAATAATTTTATTTTATTAAGTTTGGAATGAGAAATTGTTTATCTTTTTACTTTGAATATGATTAGTTTGAAAATCAAAATTTTTTAATACGTTAATCTTTTTTAATACTAATTTTTTAAAATGTAATACGGGTTAGTTTAAAATATGTCTTTCTTATCTTCAAATCATAAAATTATATATATTTTTGAGCTATTAATAAAAAAAAAAAGCTTAAAAAAGATGAGATTGTTATTTGTTATAAGTAATTTTAGTTGAAACTTAAAAAAAATTGTAGATGACAAATGGAGGAAGTGAAATAGGAAGATTTTTATCAATTAAAAAAATTGTTATGTAGTACTCTAATTTATATTAAAATTTCAATTTAAATAATAGTATCATGTCTAAAACATTCTTATATAATTTATATTTAAAAAATAAAATTATAGAATAAAAAGAAAAATATTTTTGTTAAAAAATTGATTAAAATTATAGAATAAAAAAATAATTATTTATATTTAATTAGTAATTAGTAACAATGATGAGAAAATTTATATAAAAAATAAAGACAATTTTTCAAATTAAGAAATTAAAAAAAATAATGTAAAAAAATAGAGAGAGAAAGGAGAGGGGAGAAAAGAGAGAGGTATGAGTGAGGTGAGGTGAAGAAAAAATGAGATAGGAAAGTTGTGGGGCCCACAATGAGGAGTTGGGGAAGGAGTTAATAAGTTTGTGGGACCCACAATAGGGAGTTGGAGAATGAGTTAATAAATCTGTGGGGTCCACAATAGGAGTAAAATTATCCTTGGGCCAAATAAGGAGTTGGGGGGAGTTATTAACTCTTCCCAACTTTACTCCCCCCAACTCCTCAATCCAAACACCCCCCAAGTAATTTAACTTATCAGTAACCATGCATACCTTTTCAAGTATTTTATTTTAAAATGTTAAAATTACGGACCTCAATATGACGTAAGGATTTAGAAGTTTGTTTGAATCTCTACTTCCATATTTTAAAAACTATATTCTTGAAAAAGAAAAAAAAAAAGGAGACCAAACATATACATGATTTATTCTATATTTAAGTATTTTTTTTCAAATTGATGTTGGATCTTTAGCAAGTTTTTATGATTTTTCTAATAAAACTCTTATTGTCACCTATTATTCATTAACTGGGTTTAACTATCATTTAATTTGAGCTAATACGAGCATAACTCAATTGACATAAATCTTACTTATTGCAAATGACTTTGCACGTAGTAACTTCTCTAATTCAAAATCGTTCGTTAATATAAAAAATTCATAAATTTATCATGTTTAAATTCATATACCATCATTCTTTTAACTATTAGTAATGACACAAAATTAAAAAAAAAAATCATTGGATAATAAAAAGATAAAACTATTAACGACTAAAATATAGATTTAGATTTTGTCCAAAAAAAAAAAAGGATTTAGCTAGAAAAATAAAAGCTAAAATCATATTCATAATATAATCGACAATTTAAATATAATTTAGTAGATAAGATACATATTATATTCTCTCTTTTTTTAGTTCAACAAGATGTGAAAAGTGAGGGAATTCGACTGTATGATCTCTTGGTCGGGAGAGCTGTGCTCAAGTTTGCCACGTAATGCGGTAGTGAAGGTCAAATTATATATATATATATACACTATAAGTCTATGACCTTATAACAAATAAATTTCTGAGTACATGGCTGGTAACATGTTGGCCACGGTGCCACAGTCGTTTGCATCATCACATTGGCGGGAAACGGTGCCTCTTCACTGCTCTCTTCACATTTTTTTTTCAATTGGCCTCCCCGCCATTTTTACATCCATTTGATTCCCATCCTTTCAATTTCTTCTCGCCGTAATCTTAATCCCTTCAGTACGAAGAATCGGTAGAGCTTCGTAAGTTTTTCTGTTCTACGATCATATTCTTCTCGTCGTGTGTTTTTTTTTTGGCATCAGGGTTTAGGGTTTCGATCGTTCAATTCCCAAATGGGAAGCAAGATCAACGATGAACTCGTATCCGCGGTTCGGTCCATCGTTGGTTCCGACTTCTCCTACATGGATGTTATCAGAGCTCTCCACTTGGCCAAAAACGACGCCACCGCCGCCATTAATATAATCTACGATACCCCTAGTTTCGGGACGAGGGATAAACCGCGAATTCAGGAGAATTCTGACGTTGGTAACGTCCGTTGCGTCTCGAGTTCTGAGAGCAAGCCTGTTGTCTCTACGTCGAAGAGGGTTCGTAATGAAGGCGCAAATTTCCCGTCACCTGAGGAGGAAACTTGTACTCGGAGTCCCTGTAATGTTGGGGACAAGGACGCCGTTGTGGAAACCTACAGTCCATGTTCGAGTTCGATTGGGAGTGAGTGGTGGCTCGTTGGCTGTGCTGAAGTGGCCGGGCTGTCTACTTCTAAAGGGAGGAAGGTGAAGCCTGGAGATGTAGTGATGTTCACATTTCCTTCGAGGAATGGGTGTAAAACGCCTTCACCGGCTAAGGTTTTCGGGAAGGGAAGGCACATTGCCAATTGTTCGGAGATTGTGAGGTTTTCTACAAAAGATTCTGGGGAGGTAATTCACCAAGCGTGTGTGGAATTCTGCTTTTTCAATTTATGTTTTGATGTTATATATTTAATTACATGGCACTTTGTTTCCAAGTGGTCTACAATTAGAAGCCTTCTTCTTCTTCTTCTTTTGAAGCTTTCCCTTGGCTTAGGCAGATGTGTTGTCTATCATTTAGTGCCCTTTCCTCCTTTTGTTAATGATATTCTCCTGTTCTTATCATATAAATATTTATGGGATTTTGGCAGATTGGTCGAATACCGAATGAATGGGCTCGATGCCTTTTGCCATTGGTGAGGGATAAAAAGGTCAGAATAGAGGGTTTATGTAACTCGGCTCCAGAAGTGCTGGCTTTAATGGATACGATTCTTTTATCTATAAGGTAAGGTTCCCAACATCATCAATATTATATGTACATGTTGTTACCAATATGAGCTTTCTTTTATTTGTTGTGATGATTTTTTTGTTAGTATACTCTGTGTGATATACCATGGTACATTATTGGCATATCAAGCACGTTTCTTGTTTCCTATGAGGTAAAAAGGCTTCTGTCTATGGTGTGGAGCTTCTATTAACTAATGAAGCTATATGTCATTGCAATGCAGTGTATACATTAACAGTTCTTTGCTTCGTAAACACCAGCAGACCTCTCTCAAGGCAGCTAGCAATGCAGCTGCAGAATCAGTTATTCATCCTCTCCCAACTTTGTTTCGGCTTCTTGGTTTGACACCTTTCAAGAAGGTGGGATCTCTTATTTGCTGCAATACTCACTCTTTTGCATACATCTGTTTTTCTGTGATTTTAAGAGTTACGTTGATTTAGTGGATGGAATCATGTGTGTCCTGTGAATATGTGCAATTATACAAATCTATATATGACATATTTTAAATGATGTAATGTGAATGAAATCAGGCTGAATTTACTCCAGAGGACTTGAGTGGAAGAAAACGACCATTGGACTCAAAGGTCTGAGCAGAATAACTTTGTCATATGACTCATAGCTGATTACATAAGATAGTTTTGTACTCAAGACATTTTATACCGCAGGTTAGTTATAGTCTGCCGTCCTCATTAGCACGTACCTTGAAGAATTGTTCTCAAAATGATAATGAGACTGAAAATGAAGAGTCAATCTCAGATATTGATCTTGAGAATATTGTTGGTGCTGGAGACACTTCAGAGCTAGAGGTAGCAATACTTTTGTTAGAATATTGTGGATTAATGGAGTACAATTCATACTTGTAATTTTTAGATATATGTTGTCCATAGGAAATGGATCCTCCTGGTGCCCTGCTATGTGAACTTCGGCCCTACCAAAAGCAGGCTCTTCATTGGATGATCCATCTGGAGAAAGGAAAGTGCATGGACAAGGCTGCAACAACCCTTCATCCATGTTGGGAGGGTTATCATCTTGCAGACAAGTATGCTGGATTATTTTTGGTCTTGTGAGCTATAGTTCTCGTCTGTTGTCTTGACCTGACTGTCTATTCTCTTTTGGTAGGAGGGAGCTTGTCATCTATTTAAATGCCTTTTCTGGCGATGCAACGACCGAGTTCCCAAGCACTCTCCAAATAGCCAGAGGAGGGGTAAACTCTTAAATAATGAACCATAGTTGTTGTTACATTCCTGCTTGTGTTATTCTTATTGATTCTATTTTTGTTTGTACTGACACGGAGGTTGATTATAACTATTGAAAGATTCTGGCTGATGCCATGGGCCTCGGGAAGACCATCATGACCATATCCCTTCTTGCTCATTCAGAAAGAGGTGGAGTATCCAATAGTCAGCTGACACCTCCCTCGATTGAAGGTGATGATGGAAGTATGGACCAATCTTCGAATCCTTTGAAGAAGGCTAAAAGTACAGGCTTTCAGAAGTTGTTGCAGCAGAGGAACACCTTAGCAAGCGGCGGCAATTTGATTATTTGTCCCATGACCCTTCTAGGACAATGGAAGGTATTTATTCCTCTCTATCATTCAGCTGACACAAATTGCTTACTTAAACTCCAATACTTCAATTTGTTCCATGTATACTTAGTAAGATGGTTAATCGTATTTGAGAATTCCTTTGAATGGTTTCTTTGTTTTTCAGGCAGAGATTGAAGCTCATGTGCGGCCTGGATCTCTGTCTCTGTATATTCATTATGGGCAAACTAGATCAAAGGATGCTAGAGCTTTGGCACAAAATGATGTTGTAATCACTACCTATGGGGTTTTAGCTTCAGAATTTTCTGCAGAGGTAGTTGCAAACTTCATTCTAAGTTGGTAAATTTAAATTTACATTTACTGAGTCGTGTTTTGATTTTTTTAGTCTTTTCTTTTGTGTGTCTGCTTGTAGAATGCTGAAGAAGGTGGACTCTATTCAGTTAGGTGGTTCAGAGTTGTTCTTGATGAGGCTCACACTATCAAGTCCTCTAAAAGCCAAATCTCCATTGCTTCGACTGCGCTAGTTGCTGACCGTCGCTGGTGTCTTACTGGTACTCCAATCCAGGTAACATCTATGTGAGGTCATTTCTAGTTTGATCTATGGATCAGTTCCTTTCATTTTTTTTTTCTTTTGGCTGGGTGCATAGACTCATTTTGAAACAAAATGTCTACTTTTGGGATTTACATTTTAACAGTCTAACTAAACTGTGAAAAGTCATTTTTTAAGCAATGGAAATTATGAATTATATTTGATCTTTTCTTTTAGGTCATACTAGGATGTTTAGTTTGGTCAGTGGCTGTAAAACAAGCAATAATAATATATTACTTGATTAAAGTTAGAACCATATTCATTAAAATAATATTGCATGCTTTAAAATGTATTTATTTCTGTTGCAACGATTCCCTTTCTCCACCTGCCACCGTCATCCTCTCCGTCTCCATTTGAAACCGCCGGCATCCTCTGACTCTGACTGTGGTTTCTGGTTGTACTCAGGCTCCGATAGAACTTTTTAGTTGCCCTATTTTTTTGATTGTCGCACTTTTGTCATCGTCTTCTCGTCTTCTTCAGTTGTGCGAATTCGATTCGTTTTCAATGTTTTTCTCCAGCGTTTTTGGTCTCTGATAGTAGCTTCTCTTCACTTTCTCGTTGGATTTATATTTTGATTTAAGTGGGGTGATGTAGTTTCATCTTCTCTGTTTTGCCACTGTTTTCCCTGCATTTAATAGTTGCTGTGTTCAAAATCGATACTTTGGTATCTGGTTTGAAAAAGTGAAACTCTTGGTAGAAGATATGCAAAATAAGCTGGTGAGTCCTCTGTTTATTTTACAGCTAAAATGGTTCGAAAGTTCGATAGTTGAAATGATGCTGCAACCAATTCATTGGCGTTTTCTCAAGAAAGCAAAAGAAGATTTTGGTGTCACTCGTTTGTTGAAATTGTGAAATCTTCCCTTGGAAAATTGATTGTATTGTCTATCCTTCAACTGGTGGGCATAAGCGGATTCAAGTGCCAATGGGAGAATCGAAGAAAGGGTGGCTTATTTTTTGGGAAATGTTAATGGACTTTCTCATAAAATTGAAGTTTTAAATCAATTCGAAAGGATTTTTTCAAAGCCACCTGATAAAGAAACTTCATCAAACAAAACATGTGGAGACCGTCACATCAAGTGCAAAAGAAGTTCATACAGAGCAACATTTGGAAAGCATTAAAGTACTTGATGATTCATTTAAAGTAAAGAATTGTGGCTCTTTCTGGGTGAGGAAATCAGATAATGTGGCATCACTGAATTTCAATCATCTTTTGGTTGTATCCAGATTATTCGCACACAACAAATGGATCGAGATTAAGGCAGTGATGGAAGAATACTTTAATATCCCCATTCTTTTGAATCCTCTATTACAAAGCTTTGATCCAAATCGATAAAGAGGCCTTGCCTCGGGTTCTTGAGTTTAGTGGCAAATGAAAGCTCTTGGGTGACTTTCATCTGATTATTGAACAATGGTCCAGCAAAAACCATAGCCACCCGGGCTATCTCAAAGGGTATGGAGGATGAATTTCAATTAGGAACATGCCATTCATGTAGTGGAAGTGTCAATCATTCAAAGCAATCGAGAAGTATTTTGGAGGTCTGATAAGTGTTTCTTCAAGACTCTGAATTTGATTGATTGTATAGCTGCTATAATTCAAGTCAAAAGGAATTTGTATGGTTTTATACCCTCCACAATCGAAGTTAAAGATAATCTAATTGGAAACATTTTTCTGAGTTATGTTGATATCTCTTCCTTGGATTCCCCAAATATTATTCATGGTGAATTGTAACTAAATGATTTTTCAAATCCTTTGGACCATTTTCGATTGCATCGGGTTATGGACGATGAAGGAGCCTTTGTTCCTATTGACCAGAGGAAGGAAGATATTTTTTTTAAATCAACACTTGAGGACCTGATGACTATTGAGGTATATGTGTTATCAATAAAGAAGCAGAACCATGGATTGAGAATTTGATTCAGCAGAAGACATTAAACTCCAATATGCAAACAGAGGATTCCATAACGGTTAAAGAATATTTTCCAAAGTCTGTTGTTAATGCCCCAATGGATTCAATGATGGAACTCGTCTTCCCCAAAAGATGAATTAAATGTCATTAAGATTGTTGGTGATATAGACAACAGTGTAATGGCAATTGAGAAGGAAGCATCATTTGACTCAGGGATGAATATTGCAACGTCATTGCGGTGAGTAAAGAGAGAGAGCCGGCCAATGATTATATTAAATGTGGGTCACTATCAAAGTCGACTACTGAGAAGCATAAAAAATTTTTAGATTTCTCAGATCGTTCAAAAATCAAAGAGGTGAAAGACCGTTTCTGTGAAGCCTACTCGAAGTTTTACACTCGGAAAAAAGATCACGACCCTTTTGCCCAACATCTAAATTCTTTTATTCTTAATGATGATATTATAGAAGAATCTTGTGCAAAACTTTTGATTCCTACTGATAATTCACAGCTAGAAAATCTTCCAAAGACCTTTCCACAGAATTTGGTTGTGGAGTACCGTAATATTGGACCTGAATGTATTAAGTTTGTCAAACTTACTCTATCCTCTTCTAAAGCAATATCACCAGTTGATCATTCCTCCTCATGTCTAGATGAATCAGAGGTCTGTGTAAGTGTGGAAATTGATCATAATCTCCATTGCAATCAATTGGAAGATGATTTTATTGAGGATACAGATATTGCTGATTTAAACTCTCTTTTTTAGACACCCAACAAGTCGGATTGTTCTATTCCTCAAAACTTAAATCAGTTTACAAATTTTGAAGTTTCGCCGGCTTCTATTCTAGACAAGTTTTCTTCTGTAATCAAGGCTAGTGATTTTCAATTCCGAGAAATTATCCCTTTAGTTTCTGAAGGGGCTAGTTAGAAAGCTTGAGCATCGTTGGTAATACTTGTATTTCAATGAAGATCATCTCTTGAAATACAAGAGGATTGGGAGATCGCTCCAACAGAGTTAATTTGAAAATTTTTTGCAGCAAATTTGTCCAGATATGGTACTGATCCAAGAAACCAATTGGTTCATGTTGAATTTTTTGGGCGCTCGGGAGCATTGCTAGTTATGTGGGATGAAAGTAACGTGAACTTTACTGAGGTTTTGTAAAGGGTGGATACTCTTTTTCGATCAAAGCATCTTTCAACAAGATAAAATTTGTTGGATCTTGAATATATATATGGTCCCAATGATCTCAGAGAGAGAGAGAGGAAGCATCTTTTGGAAGAGTTACGTTCTTTTCATGCTTATTGAGACAATTGGTAGGCAGTCTAAAGGTCTTGCTAATAACACGGCTACTTGTTGCATCCAGTGTCTGGATATGCAAGGTATGCAAAGTTGCAGGAAAATGATCTTGCTGTTTGCCATGAACCTCTACAGAAAGCATCCGTATATTTGGTTGATGTGACACTCTATTTTGTTAAAGAATGGGTCCAGGGCCATGGTAAATTTAGTTGATAATTTGCTGCTTTCAATCGGTGTTTGAAGTATGTTCACTTCGGCCTCTAGTGTTTGTGAATACTGGTTCTAGTTCCTGGTGGAAGTATGCTTGTAATGCTTTTTCTGACCAGTTGAAGAAGGGATGTGGGAAATTGTCATGGGAGCATGTTCTGAAGTTTGCAATTTTTTGCAAGAGTGATTTCTATTTGTTCGCTTCATTGCTTAAATTTGGTCTTTATCGCCAATAGCTCATTCTTCAATGGAGAGCAGAGTTTTAGTTCGTCTTCAGAGCTTCCCTAGTGTTTTGAGGTTTTTTTCTTGGTCTTCGATGGCCTTTTCGGGAATTTTCATAAGGCTCTATTTCGTGCTTGGCTTCAGGAGTTTCTTTATTTGCAAGCAGTGTCTTTGGTTCCATCAGCTTTCTCCCTCTTTTTCGTGGGGTTTCGAGTTTCAAGATTGGTTCTAGTCACAAAATCTCCGCAAGCTTGTTCTATTTAGTTTCTTAGTTCATTTATGGGGCATTTGTATGTGCATTTTGTTATCTGTTTTGTTCTATCTTCACTAGTTTATACCTCTTGAGCATTAGTCTCTTTTCATTTTTTCAATGAAAAAATTCGTTTCTTGTTAAAAAAAAAAAGTATTTATTTCTAGCACTGGGATCAACTACTAAAGCTCCTCATAGAGCTTATTTGATAGCTTGCATTAAACTGTCAACTTTGTATGGTTTATTGTTGTCTAATACCTAGTATTTGTGGAATTTTGGGCTCAACTACTTTCAAGAATAGGACTGTTTTCCTTCTGGGTTACTTCTTGATGTGAATTATCAATGCTAATCTCATTTATGGCTGCTTCCATTAAATATAATTGACACAGAACAACCTGGAGGATATCTTCAGTCTTCTTCGATTTTTGCGGATTGAACCTTGGGGAAATTGGGCATGGTCAGTTTTGTTTTCATATATTGTGCAATTTCAAATATTTTCACTTCATTACAATGCTTTGATGTAGCATAACTTTTTTTGCATGGATCAAATTTCCTTTCTGATTTAGGTGGAATAAAATCGTTCAAAAACCATTTGAGGAAGGTGATGAGAGAGGGCTAAAATTGGTTCAATCCATCCTAAAGCCAATCATGCTGAGGAGGACCAAACATAGTAAAGATCGAGAAGGCAGGTTAGTGGTTGGCTGAGACTTGTCATTTGATTTATGCCAATGTACATTCTATTCATAACTTGTGGGTGTTGCAGGCCAATTTTAGTTCTTCCTCCAGCTGATGTTCAGGTGATTTACTGTGAACTTACAGATGCTGAAAAAGATTTCTATGAGGCACTCTTCAAGAGATCCAAGGTAACTTATGGCTACTTGCGCACATGCTTCATGCTTGTTTTTGTTTGAGTTATTGCCTCGCATGACATGTTATTCAAAAAATAGGTGAAATTTGATCAATTTGTTGAGCAAGGACGTGTCCTTCACAATTATGCATCAATACTGGAGTTACTTTTACGCCTTCGCCAGTGTTGTGATCATCCCTTTCTTGTGATGAGGTGTTTCCCCTTCCTCTCTCTTTATACTTTTCCATTCCTGCACTGGAGTTAGGATTGCAATGATGCTGAGGTGTTTGGAAACTGGGAATTTCATAGGCCACTTAAATAAACATTTTGTACGAAAGTTGTGTATTGAGTTTTTTCAATAAATATGAACAAGCAGCTGAATTTCATGAAAAGAAGAGATATACAAACATCCACAGAGTAACAAAAAAGATCTCCAATTGGTCAGAGAGAAATTACAAAAATACTTAGATTTGAGAGTCCAAAAGTGCAAGAAAATAAAAACTTCATTCCAAACCTTGTCCTTTATCCACTTAAGACTCTTCCATTCCTCTCTAACCATACTATTGACAAAAGTTGTACATGCGGTAATCCAGAGCACCTATTTGTCCCGGCTAAATTTCTGACTATTGATGACCTCTAAAGCACAATACTTGGCTGAACTACACTGAAAGTGAACAAGAGCAGAACAGATGATTGGCATCCCCCTGAGCTCGTCTATGTAAAGGGCACTAATTAGGATTGAGAATCATAGAGGGGTTGCATTTCTGGATTTTTTTTCATCGTGTTGAGGTGCCTAAAAGCTGTGGTCCACAATGAAGTAGTTTCTGGAAGATCACCACTAAGAAAGTCGTTTATATAATGGGTGCTTTCTGAGAAAAGATCTTCAATGAATTAGTTTCTGGAGGAAGTTCCATAACCCATCAATTTTTCTCCTTTATATAATGGATGCTTTCTGAGAAAAGATCTTCAATGAAATAGTTCTGGAGGAAATTCCATAACCCATCAATTTTTTTCCTTTACTTTGATTTTCTCACTGCTGTTTAGTTAATAACATAATTACCAGCATTATTTTGAACAACTAATTTTTGTTGCGGCAAGTTTTCTGAAATTGTTTGAATGCAAATATATGCATGGCTCGGTTGAATGAAGAATAAATGGTTCTTTCTAAGAAAGTAGTAACCTGGTTGCTGGCCATGGTTTACTTTTCTGGTTGCCCATCATTTGAGAGAAGGCTAATTGGTGGTTTTGGCTTGTGCAGTCGAGGTGATACCCAAGAATATTCTGATCTAAATAAGCTAGCGAAGCGTTTTCTTAAAGGCAGTCCAAACACACAGGCAGGAGAAGGTAGAGATGTGCCTTCTCATGCTTATGTCCAAGAAGTTATGGAAGAGCTTCGCAGTGGTGAGCATGGAGAATGTCCAATATGTCTCGAAGTATTTGAAGATGCAGTATTGACACCATGTGCTCACCGTATGTGCCGGGAGTGCCTTTTGGCTAGTTGGAGAAACTCTAGTTCTGGTTTATGTCCAGTTTGTAGGTACTTAATCTTATTTTAGTTTTTTCTTTTAAAAAAAAAAATGGATTTCTTTTGACTTGCATATGTCTCCAAATCAAACTCAAGTGTCAACTCTATGATTGCTCTGTAGGAAAATGATCAATAGACAGGATCTTATAACTGCTCCAACTGAGAGCCGGTTCCAGATTGATATTGAGAAAAATTGGGTTGAATCATCCAAAATTGTGGCTCTGATGAATGAACTTGAAACTATTCGTTTGTCAGGGTCAAAGAGTATTTTATTCAGCCAGTGGACTGCCTTTCTTGATCTTTTACAAGTGCCTCTCTCAAGGTATGTTATCTTAAAATTTCTTTTGTGATGAGCTGATACATGGCCGTAATTGCATTGCTTTTGATTTGGTACTAATTGAAAACAGTACTGTACCAAGAAAGTGGGAGGGTGGAGCATCCTCTTTGTAAAGGATTCAAAATGGAATATCAATTACAATAAAAAGAGGTGGTAGTTTAAAAAAAAAAAAAAGAGGAGATGGCTAAGAATTCTTGTTATTTTAATACATCAATCTATCTGCAATAAACTCCATGCAAGTGTAAGTTTTTCTGATTTGTAATGAAAAAATGGTCTATCAAAACATGTAACAGCATCTATATATTGCCATTGGATGCAGAAAGATGTAAATGATGATAGTAGTAATGATTACTGCAGGGTATTACAATAATTTTCTTTCGTTACAAGAAATTTAGGTGTGGTAATGGTGGAGATTGAACTAAGTATGCTAGTACTCTTAGAATGAATTGTTCTAATCATGGATCAAAGTTGTCATCCAGTCATTACTCGTTTCTTGTATTTCTTTATCACATTCTGTGGTGACTTGTAATGTTTCATTCTCCTTAATTTCTTGCATGTAAGGTTTCTGTTTCTGTAATTACCTTTCTTCTCATCATAGGAGTAACATTCCGTTTCTTCGTCTGGATGGGACTTTAAGTCAACAGCAGAGAGAAAAAGTAATAAAAGAGTTTTCAGAGGATAATGGAATTCTGGTATGCCATTTTATTTTCTGCAGTTTAGAGTGGGAAGCTGTTTAATGGTAAAATTTCGGAATTGGTTGTGACTTTAGGTGTTGTTGATGTCACTAAAGGCTGGTGGAGTTGGAATAAATTTGACAGCTGCTTCAAATGCCTTCGTACTGGTATGCCTAATGGATCAAACCATATAAGCTGATTGCTTCTTGAAAGATGCTTTATATTAAAAATGCTCCTTGGTCATGGTTTTATGAACAAGCGAAAGGTTCTTGGTCATGGTTTTATGAACAAGCGAAAGGTTCTATGGACTAACTAATATGCTAATTGCTTCTTCATGGATGCTTTGGGTAAAGAGGAAGAAACATATCTTTTAGTCGGGTGTAGAAACAGAGGAAACGATTGATAATTGTGTTTCTTGTCTCTAGCTGATCTATTTTGCCTAAATGCTTTTGGAAGTTGCAACGTTTCTTCCTGTTTGATTCAAACCAATTGGGGAGCCTGCTTATAATTTTGATTGAGGATTCTTACGACTCGTTATTTTGGATAAACTATTTGATTCACGTCTTTTGGTGCTTCAATGCACTGTTGTTTCTTATTTAAAAAAGAAAAAGAAATCTCTTTTCTTAATCAGAAGCTGTAGGAAAATCAGCACAAATGATTGCATTTGAAGAAAACATCTCACAAATGGTTCTCAATTTTTAAAGATGTGTATTATGTGATTATTTGGGTAAAAATATTGATAATCTCTTTGTGCATATTGCCCTTTCATTAAAACTTTAGGGAAACCTATTAGATACGATAGCTGCCATTGTGTGTTCCCCAAAGCCATTCACAATCTTTTATGTCAATTATCTTGAGGCCAAAAACTCATTTGGATTTAGGTTCTTTTGATTCCATCTTAGTCATCCTCTTGGAAACATGGAAAGATTGAAATATATTTTTGAGGGCGTACTGGTGGTATTGATTCATATTTGTTTTCTAGTTTCACAAGACTTTCACTACTTCAAGCTTTTCTGAAATTCATCTGTTTTTTATTTGCCACCTCGAGGACACCTAACAACAACAAAAGAAGAAATTTGCTATGTGCTACATCTATGTTTTTCTTTTTAATTGTAATGCCATTTTGTCCAGCGTTTTAATACTTGCTGCTCGATGACTGTACTTGTCTTGGAATAGTTTGTCGTTTGCCTTTGTCTAAATTTGAAGTCCATGCTTGGTTATTTCATTCTGTACTCATTCAAAGCTGATAGTTTTATAATTTCTAAACGGTAATCTCAATGGCATAATTGATGGTCTATGGTTAAACAATCATTTTATAGGACCCATGGTGGAATCCAGCAGTTGAAGAACAAGCAGTTATGCGCATTCATCGCATCGGGCAAACTAAGAGTGTGAAAATAAAACGCTTTATAGTGAAGGTGCTATCTCTTTTCCAACTGGTTTAGTATCGTTCATTTTGGGGCATCCATTTTCAAGGAGGCTGTTTATTAGGTGTTGATGTTTAAAATTAGAATTTAATGTTGCTCATAGGCATTTCAAATGGTGAAAAGGATTTTAGCCCGTTTAAACTACTTATCAAAATTTTTACGGTGTTTAGTTATATTTTTAAAAGTTATTTTAAAAAATTTTAAAATACTGGAGTGCTTCAAAAGTAATTTCAAACTCACTCTAAAATCACTTGAACGTGTCAAGTTGCCAACTAGTTTGCTACTTGCATTTGAACGTGACAATGTGGTTTTGATATGTAACTTTGCTTCTCAGGGTACTGTGGAGGAAAGAATGGAGGCAGTACAAGCCCGAAAACAACGATTAATTTCCGGTGCCTTAACTGATCAAGAGGTTAGAACTGCAAGAATGGAAGAATTGAAGATGCTCTTTACTTGATGCAGTAAATGAATCGTGAAGATCATTTCACGCCCGTTGTTTTATGATGGGCTATCCTTTACCCTTTAAGCTGTTGGTGTGACAATTGCACATCATATAGCAAATGAAATGACGTCAGAAATGAGTCGGCTTAAGGCCATTTTTATGCAAGCCAACAGGTTTTGTTGTCTGAGACCTAATGGGGTATCAGTAAAATTTGGCTATAGTATTGTTTTTGTTTCTCTAACGAGTTTTTAGAGTAAAATTAGAGAGCTTGCTGTAAATTAATAGTATTATTTGAACCAATTGTGTACAGATGAGGGAGGTTATAGTTATAAGTTGTGTATTAATGGGTTAGAACACAGAAGAATGATGTGCTTTTTGGGTGTAGACTTTGAAACTTTGCAGATGGGGAGGGCACAACGTGCATTTATGTGATACAAATTGTTATTATGTGAATAATCTTTAACATATGTTATGGCCTACTCAATTTTCAAATGTGTTCGAAGAGATGACAAGTAAATGACAATAAAATTGCATGTGCGATATAGTTTTTTTTTTACAGCTTCTTATCAAATTTCTTTTATAGATTATGCAATTTTATTTTGTATTGTCTATTCATATGCTTATTATGCTGTTCCATTATTGAGTTAACCATGTTAATTGTTTAGAATCGTAATTTAAGGTTCAGGTTCGATAGAAGGATCAACGACTAAATTAGTAGTTAATTCAAGTATAGCTTAGTGAACAAGATACTAATTATCATTTTAAAAGTTAATGATTTGATCCATACTCCTATAATTGTTGTACTCAACAAAAAGAAATGACTAAATAAATTAGTTATTTAGGTCTTGTTAGATAACCACTAGATTTTTCGTTTTTGATTTTTGAAAATTAAGCCTATAAATATTACTTTTACCTATGAGTTTTCTTGTTTTGTTATCTAAAATTTACTTATATTTTTAAAAATAAAGCTAAGTTTTGAAAACTAAAAAAAATAGTTTTCAATGACTTGTTTTTGTTTTTGGGCTTTGACTAATAATTCAAATGTTTTGTTAAGAAAGATGAAATTCATTGTAGAGAAATGATGAGGAAACAAAACAATTAGTAAAGATCAAAAACAAAAAACAAAATAGTTATTAAATGCGGCTTTAACTTTTAAAATTTTAGTTTTTTTGGGCCTTCAATGTCAGAGAAAAGAAATTGAACTAATTCGATAAATGGATTTTTTTTTTTTTTTGAGTTCAACAATATTTAGAGTGAGGAATTCAAACCTCTGACCACTTGGTCGAGAGAACATGTCAATTACAGTTGAGTTATGCTCACTTTGGCTGATAAATGGAATTGAACAAACTATTTTTGAGTAGTTTCGGTTGAGTTTTCAATCACACAATCCATTTAACAAGGTATAGTTCGGTGATAGTTCAACAAACATTATTATACTCAATAATTCTACTCTTGAATTGTATATGACCTTATAACTGAATTATGTTAATGTTGGCTCATTGGACTAAATCCTAAATGTATTAAGTGTTGCAATTTTTATGTTCTTTTTTTTCTTTTCTTTTTTTTTTTGGATAAAGATTATGTTCAAGTTTCACTAAATTCGTGAGCTAATTTAAACAAAAAGGAAGGTAAAATTCTCCAAAAGACAGTGATTTTTTTTTTAAAAAAAATGAAATTTTGCACAAAATTAGTTTTGATCAATGTACAAGATTGACCATTAAATAAATATGACTAAATTATACAAAATAACCTTAAACGAATAGGTTTTGATAATGCCTTCGAACTTTCAAAAGTTTCATCTTTTACCCTTGAACTTTAACTTTATTTTAAAAAGATCCTTCCGTCAACTTTGCCTTTTAAAATGAAGATGGAAAAGTAACATGGCAATGACCTGTAAAATAGTGGTATGTATGACATAAGTGGTAGATTTCAATTATGCCCTTGAGCTTTAGGTTAAGTTTTAATTATGCTCTTATTGTTTCAAAAGTTTCATTTTAACCCTTAACCTTAAAAATTGTTTCAAAACAACCATTTCATTAGCTTTGTTGTTAAAATGAAGAAAAAAATATAATGTGGCAATTAGTTGTAAAATAAAGGTTCCATGTGGGTGTACTTTGGCGGTAAGCTTATGAAAAATTGAAGAGTTTTAATCACAATCAAAATGGTTTCGATTAGAAGGGAAATAGATTTTGGAGATTGAGTTTTAGTTGAAAGGGTGGGGGAAGCCACATATTGTAAGAGAGTCATGTATGGGTAAAAATCAACAACCTATTTGACTATGAAAATCAAACACTAGAAAAGTAAAAGGAGGGAGGAGTCAAGAGAGAAAACTTAGGGGACGTTTGGCTTCTAAGTTGAGTTGAAAACCCAACTCACCGTTTTGGCCCATGGAGAAATTAACTCCTCATTAAAAAACACTCAACTCTACCGACTTGCTACAGTGTTAGGATATTAACTCCATTGACTTGTACGGTAACCCTATTAACATATTTTATCACTACTTCTCCAATGACCGGCGACCACCGCTGGCGACCTTCTCCGACAACCAACGACCATATGCGAAACTGTCGACCACTATCACTACCTTTCTGATGATCGACGACAATTGTTGGCTACCATATCCGGCAACCTGTGGTACCATCTCCGGCGCAACAATTTCTAGCGACCGACGACACTCCCATGGTTCAAAATAAATATGAAATGCACATGTACTTAGTTAGTCTAGCTCTCTACTCCAATAATCTTTCTTCGAACTTACGAACTTGACCCATTATGGTCCATTACTTATATTTTGTGAACCATAATTATGTTTTGTGAATCATGTAAATAGGCCCTTGATGACCTACTAATATTTTGTGAATATTCCACTCCTACATGACACTAATGTTGAAATATATTGTTATTTTCTTGTCATATTGAAAAAGTAAAATATTGGTATTCTCTTTTCCAAATATGTTCAATTTAGTACATGTGTTTAAACAAATGTAAACAAACAATGTTCCTTTGCAAAAAAATTAAAAAAAAATTAAAAAGAATACGTAATGGTCAATGTGTGTGTGTTTTTTTTTTTTAAAAAAACTCCCTCATAATGAAGACCCTATTAGTAATTGAAAAATGTAATAGTAAGGTCCTCATTTGTAAGTTTCAAAGAAGTTCAATGTGTGTTTAGAAAATGAAACCTTAGATTTTTATATTTTGATAGAAGTTCAATTTGTGTTTAAAGAAAAAAAAATACAGGTACATTGCTTTTGTTTTTTTCATTCATCAATTGCTATTTGCTGCTATAAAGAATGCAATATTTGGTTTCTATAAATTGAAAGAAGTTTGATGTGTAGTAGAAAGAGAAAACAAGACTACATTGCCTATAGTTTGGAAGAAGTCAATTTCTAAAAAAAGAAAGATAAGGCCCCGTTTGATAACTATTTGGTTTTTGGTTTTTGGTTTTTGAAAATTAAGCTTGTTATCTCCTAATTTTTGTACAATGGTTGTCATCTTCCTTAAAGAAGCATTTGAATTCTTAGCCAAATTCTAAAAACAAAAACAAGTTTTTGAAAACTACTTTTTTTAGTTTTTAAAACATGGCTTGGTTCTTAAAAACATAGGTAAAAGATAGATAACAAAACAAGTAGATCCATGGATGTGAGTAATATTTATAGGCTTAATTTTCAAAAACCAAAAACAAAAAACCAAATGGTTATCAAACGGGGCCTAAACAATGATTTTTTTTAAAAAAAAGATCAATGTTGAAATATATTGTTTTTTTGAAGTTGACATCTAAATTCAGTATTGGAAAGTTGGAAAAATATGTTTCTAGATGAATGATTGAAAAAAATAAAAATAAAGGAAACAAAAATAGTCAGTTAAAAATTAGTCTACTTTGGGTTACAAAAAATTGCAAAAGATACCATTGACAACTCAACTCAACTTTGGACCCCAAACACAGACTTTTTGACTCAACTCAACCTAACTTTGCACCCCAAACACATACTTATGAACTCACTAACTAACTAACTCTACCCAACTCAACCCAACTCTGCGAGGCAAATGTCACAGTCATGCTTGTCCAGGGTGTGTTACTTGTGGCCGCATGCCCATTTCAACCCTTTTTTATCATGCTTTCTTTCTATATTGTTCATATTGTATGTTAGTTTAGTTTCCTTGTATTTTTTTGGGTGTATGACTCCTCGCCATTTTCATGTTCAAGTCTGTCATAGTCATAAATTTTAGAATGTACTATAGGGGGATGTGACTAGTTGTCAATTCTTCTTATCCGGAGTTATATGCTATCTAATCCGTTGTTGCTCCTTATTTGCTTACTAGTGTATAACAATCTTTTTCTCAAATGTTTTCATATGCTTTCTAATAACTCTTTATAAAAGAGTTATTTTTACTTGAATTCTCTTGCTAAACCTTGCTTGTTTGAGGTATTTTGGTTGTTTTTTGGTCACTTAAGTTCCTAATTTAGTGTTTTCTTGCTTATTTGGCTAGTATTGAGAAAACCTTGAGTAATGTTTGGATTCTTGCAATTTGTGAGCTGAATTGTTGCAATTTTTGCTTCATGTAAGAGCAAGCTTAATGAATAGAGAAATGGAGTACAGTGAAGCCTTTTGAGCTGAAATGCTCCAGCAATCTATCTCAGTACATTTCTCAATCTCACACGTGTAAGGAATACTCTCATTAATTGAGTTGTCCAAAAAGAGCCAGCTGGACCACATGGACCAATAGAGTGCTGCCAAGCTTCATTCCATGTCCAATCAACACTGTTTTTGATGAAAATGATGGAGTATTTAAGCTTGGCTTGTTGGAATTGAAAAAAGAAAGGCTGGAAAAGGAAGTTTTACGGAAAGGGGAAGAAAATGAGCTGAAAATGAGGTTGTCTAGCTGGGGAAAAGAGCTGAGGAAGAAGGAGGGAGTCCTTTAGAAGCTCTTTACCTGAGAATTTCTCTTCTCTTTGTTATTCTTCCTTTTATTGCTTTTCCATTTTTTCTTGACTGCTGTAATGGAATTTCTAGTAGCTTTTAGGAGTTTTATTTCTGTCGTTATGAGCTAAATAGCTTAAGGCAAGGATTATGGAACTCTTATATTGTAGAGAGGTTCAAACTAAGTGGTTTTATGCTGTTGAACACTGATTTGAAGTGCTTTTAATGTTTATGATGAATTATGTTTGGCCAACCTTTTTCATCTACTGTTTTCTTGACTCTTGGGAAAAAAAATAGGAAACTGATTACTTTAATTCTTACTAAGACTGATTACAAGTTAAGCTTGCAGTGAAATGGGTAGGTTAGGAATAATCACACACTTAGTGCACACAAGTAATGAGTTTATTTTGAGTAGTTTAAATGGGAATTTAGCTATAATTTAAGAAATCTGGGAAGATTCCGTGTTGGAATGCTATGTGGTGTGATTTAGCATAAGTTTTGCTACAACATTGAGTCCTCAAAACAGTATAAAAAACCCCCTAATCCAAGCCTGCTTTTAACTCTAAGTGATTTCACATGCTATTACTTGTTTTAGTTCTTTTGCCTGTTATTTTAAGCTTGTTGTTGGTTAAATTAGTCTTGTTTTATTCATTTTAAAATTCCTTGAATGTTGTTTTTGTTTCGTACCCCTTTTATCACTAAAAGTGAGCTTAAGCTTGGTAAAATTCATGGACCAATCCCCTGAGGAGAACGATATAAATATACTTATCGCTTGCTGCATTAGACTATGTATACTTGCACATTAGAAATGCTTAATTGCAAAATTAATACCACTCTAGCTAAGACAACACTTTCTCTCTCACATTTTAATAAAACCATTTTCTCTCGAAATGTGAGCGGAGGCTAGACCCTATATCGAAGTTGTTCACAACTTTTGATTTGACACGGTTGACTTGCTCGTCAAGTTAGAGCAAGTGCGGCACAATCGTTGTCTCGTTGCGAAAGAGTACGATTGTGACACCAAACTCCCCTTAATAAGAGAAAATTTGAACAAACTAAAAAACCAACTAAACTAAATTGAAAAAACAACTGAACTAATCAATTCAGTCTAGATGGTTTTACGATTGACATCGGTTGTTCGGTCGATCAGGGTGGCTAAATGCCACAATTCTGGCCGACTACTGACTTACTCTAATTTATAAAAAAAAAATGATTTTTGCTTTTGTAGACTACATTCTGCAACGAATGTAATCTGAAAAACCACCTTGAGAAAATCAGGGGTTGTTGGTTTTCTTACGATAGTTTTGTACTTTAGTAGTTTTTTTTTAAAAAAATTATAATATTTTTTCACTTCTTCCTTCTCATTTCCCTCATTTCCCTCATTTCGTTTTCATCTTTCGTTTCATTCTTCCTCTCTCTTTTTCTCTTCTCCTCTCCTTTCTCTTTATTCTTCCTTTTCTCTCTTCTCCTCTCCCCTTCTTTCTTCTTCCCTTTCTATCTTCTCCCACACCACTAAATGTGAAAGGTCGATGTTGTAGGATCGGTATGGCAACCCTAGAGGGGGATGAATAGAGTTTTTCTAAATTTTATAAAACTTTTTCCTAATGTGGGCCCAAAAAAAATTAACACACTTTTTGCAATAATTAATTTAAACAAGAAATTAACACATGAAATAATTTTAAACACCCTATTTAATTCTAAAAATAAGATTGGTAAATAATATAGACAATTTAAAAACTATCAATCTAAACAAACATAAAAAGAGCAATACATATCAAGAACAAATTATTGCATTTGATTTCATACAATAAAATATAATAACAAATAAATTGCAAAAATAAATTAAGACAGTGATAGAGAAATTGACACTGGAAATTTTATAGTGGTTTGGCACAACCCGGCCTACTCCACTCCCCAAGCACCTCTTGGGTATTTCACTAGAACAACGACTATTTCCACGGCTCATCCAACCGTTACACGTTCATTTTGCAGGAGCAAGAACAAACCCGATCATTTCCACAATTCAGAATCAAACCGTTACAACCTCTCTTTTTCGGGATCAAGAGAAACCCTTACAATGGATTGGAATTTGAAGAACAAGATGGAAAAACTCTCTCAAAGAGTAGATATACAAATCAAAGCTCAAAACTATGTAAGAAAAGATTTCTTACAAGTAATAACCCTCAAATGACTAAAGAGAAATTAAAAATGGAAGCTCAAAAATTTCTCAAAAATGATGGAAATGCTCTCCAAGAAGAATAGAATTTTTCAGAATTTTTTTTCCATTTTTTTCAATTTTTTTTCGAGGCTTAAATAGAAGAGAAGAGCCAAAACTAGCTGTTGGCTGCCACGTGTCAGTTTCTGATTGGCTGCAAAAAGAAATTCAAAATTAATAATATTATAATAATAAAATAATAACATAATAAAATAATAAAATAATAATAAAAATAAAAATAATATTATAATATTAAACATTTGACCGTTCGACCTATTATATATATATTATTTTAATTAAGAATGCCATGTGTCGTCCTTTCATTAGCCCGAATAAAATAATAATAAATATTTTGAATTTTGACCGTTGGACATTTTAATTATTAAAATAATCAATATGCCACGTGTCAAAATATTATTGGTCCACATTTTGCCATGTCATCGTCCACGTCATCCTCACGTCATCGTTTCGACCGTTTGAAGATGCCACGTCGGCGCCACGTCACTGACACATCATCATGTTGACCGTTGACCTTTCACGTCATCTGCCATGCCATCCATATATGCCACGTGTTGCGCCATGTAGGATTTTCTCTTCAATTTTGTTTTTTCCATAACTTCTTCGTTTGAGCTTCGATTCGAACGATTCAATATGCATTGGAATCGTCTTTTCGAGATCTATGTTATGAACATTTCAAAACACTAAAATTGTTAATAAATAAAATCAGGTTTGTTATCATCAAAACATTAATTAATTAATTATAATTAATTAATTTGAAATGAAGGGCCAAAAAGCCAATAGATGTCAGTTTCCCTATTCTCTCTTTTATTTTTTCTATTTTCTCTCTTCTCCCAAATTTCTCCCTCAATCTTGTGTCACCAACCGATCGTCACTGTGGTCAGTTGATTGGTGTTCCAAACCCTCTCAAAATCGATTACCACAAACTGACATGTTAGTTTTTTGCATTGGTTTGAGCCCAAAACCGACGCCACCAACCAATGTACACCCGTAGTTTGCAAAGCTAGGAGCATAACAAAGAAAAAGATTGAAAAATAATGAAGGGATCAATTTTCATCCTCAAATGTAAAAAATCTACTAGAAAAAATTGATAACTAGTTTCCATTGTCTTTGATTTATTTGTTGGTCTTTTTCTTTTCTCCATTCATGCTCTAACATTAATTTTCATCAATTGATCGTGAGATATAGAGACTCCAGATTTTATTCATGGTCTACCTACCGCTAAAAAATGTTGTTTGGAGAGTACCACACAAGTATGCAGTTTATTGATTTTGCAAGTATCATTCTCCCATTGTTCGTTGAGATCATGTGGATTAGGCGGATTCACATATGCTGAATTCCCACATCAACATCCACCTCAAATCTCTTAATTGTGAGCAGAGGAAAAAAATATTTTACTTGAATCTCCATATTATATTACTTCATTTCATATGTGACTTAAGACTCTTTGATATTTTTTTAAAACTTACCACCACATCATATTTCTCTCTTCATTTTAAGCGAGGGGAAGCTAATGAAATGTTTTTTTTTTGGGTCAAATTACAATTTTAGTCTCTAAACTATCAGGTTTGTGTCTATTTGGTTCCAGAACTTTAAAAAGTGTCTAATAAGTCCTTGAACTTTTAGATTTGTGTCTATTTGGTTCCTGAACTTTAAATAATGTCTAATAGATCCTTAAACTTTCAATTTTATGTCATAGATCCTTGACCTATTCAACGTTTTTTAAAATACACGAACCTACTAGACACAAAATTGTAAGTTTATGGTCTTTTTAGGCATAAAATTCAATTTTATATCTAATAGTTCAGTTAATTTTTAAAAAATTGAATATGCCAAGGACCAATAGAACAAAATTGAAAGTTTAGGAACCTATTAGACATTTTTAAAGTTAGGGACCTATTAGACACAAAATTGAAAGTTCAAGGGGCCTATTATATATTTTCTAAAGTTCAGGGACCAAATGGACACAAACCTGAAAGTTTAGGGACTAAACTTGTAATTTAACTTTTTTTTAAAAAAAATTTATATACAATTTTAATGGTTAAGGGTTAATGAAAGTTTAATAATAATAATAATAATTATTTTTTCTTGAAAGCATGTTAATTAAAGTTTTAAAATGCTAAGGGTATAATTGAAACATATCCTAAAGTTTAAAAGTATAATTGAAATCTACGACCTTTGTCACATGTACCGCTATTTTACAAATCACTGCCACGTCAGTTTTCCATCTACATTTAATAGAAAAGTTAGCAAAAGGGTATTTTTGAAAAAAATTTAAAGTTCAAGGGTAAAAATAAAACTTTTGAAAGTTCAATGACATTATTGAAATGTAACAGCCCGTATTTTCCAATACGGTCATTCTAACAATAATGCTGAAGTATAACAATTAGAAACTAAAATAGACTTAAACAAATTTAGCGAAATCAATTTCTTACAAAAGATTTCTGAAATAAACTGTCGAATTCTTAACAACAGCTTTCTAAGTCTTGTGCAAGAATGCTAAAGTTTACTTCTTTCAGGACTATCACTTGATTCTTCGTCTAAAAACATTTTGGAAAAACAAAAATGAGTACATAAATACTTAATAAGCAAGTTCCAAATCAAGTTCGGAAATTCATTTTCTTCCAAACAAAACTTGGAAATTCAATTTAACAAATCTTCTCAATAGTTGAATCAAAAGTCAAATATTCATTCGGTCATTTCCTTTCAAAACAACCATAAACAAAAATACAAATATCCTTGCAAAACTTTTAATATAACTATCAAAACTTTCAGATAATCGGTGCTTTAAAAAAAAACAAAAAAAATCTTTCATTCAAACAAGCTTTCAAAACCAAATCTTTCAATTGAACAAAATGTCCATTTAACCAAAACTTTCAAACTAAAACTTTCAAATGTCAAAACTTTCAATTCAAACAATACTTTCAATCAATCAATACTTTCAAATATCAGAGTGAGAAGATGCGTTATTTGGGTAGCCTTCAGAACATGTATGATGGTTCTCGTTGGTAACACCAACCAATCGTTCAGAATATTCAATTAGAGTTGTCGATAAAGATCGACCAGAACATTCAATACAATTACTTAAGTGTGAGGCCATGTGAGTGAAACACACACATAAATCATTCCAAATGAATGTCAAACCATAAACTGTGCCTTCCCACAAATAAGCTTCAATCAGTCAGAGCTTTTGATCGAACTAAAATGTGGAGGCTTTAAGAAAAGATTTTTAGTTTACAAACAAAGCTACAGTCCATTGCAAGTGCACACTGTCGATGCAAGTAATATAAAACTGGAAGTATTCTAGAGTATTGATCCCACAAGGAACGGATACAACAAAATTCAAAAGATAGCAAAAATTGTTTTCAAATTGCAATTTCAATAACCAAGGTTATTGTAACGACCCCAAAACTTAGACTAAGATAAGAGACATTACTAAACTTATAACCATTAAGCTGCAGAAATTTCGGCAGCATAACGACGTAACTATGATTTACCCCAAAAATTTCCTAGTACCTGTTAGACAAGAATTCACACTTCTATAGCCAGATAACTAGATTATAATCCAAACTCCAACCACATAACTACTAAAAGTTCAAGATCTCCCGACAACTCACATCAAAACAAAACAAAACTTCCTCAGTCTTCTTTAAAACGAAAAGAAAAGAATGATTCAATTTAAAACAAAACAAGGCAACCTAACAAACTTATTTTAACCTCCATCTCAAAAACACATTACCAAAAACTCTAACTCTAATGAGAGAAATATGACCTACCAATAATGCTCAAAGAACAACAGTACTAAAGCCATAAGCATCACGACAACTATAACTATAATTCGGTTACACTAAACTCAACGAGACGACTACTTTATGAGTAAATATTCAACTATGGCCTTTCTTCTCTCATGCCTCCTCCTCAGCATCGCCAGGGTCGTAGCATACGTCATCACCTACAAAATCTGGTAGTGAGTCGGTACATAACACGTACTAGTAAGTAGCTCACACCTGAAGGGCCACAATCAACATATAAAACAAGACAACATGCTTGCAAGTATCATGCTTTCCATAACAAGCTAGACATGCAACCCACACAAACATCACATACAACATGCTTAATTCACAAGTTACATTCACAAATATACCATGCTCATTTCAGGCCTATGGATTCACTATCCAAGTTCAACATGCTCACTCAAACTCCACTGAGTCACTCAAACCACTCATATTTAGCCCTCACAAGCTACCTGAGACTGATTCCTTCGAGACACACCGACCCCTGACCATTTTTACCCAGGGCCTCAACGACTCTCTACGGTGCTCAGCGTTCGACCCTTGACCATTTTTACCCAAGGCCTCGAACTGTGCATCGCCCCTTGACCATTTTTACTCGAGGCGCAACGATGACTTAACCACATCGACCCTTGGCCATTTTTACCCAAGGCCTCGATACCCAATAGTGACATATCAACCCTCGACCATTTGTACCCGAGGCCTTGATATTCACTTGCTTTCCTTAAACAATACCAGCTCTCAACCATTTACACTCAAGACCCTGATATCCATCTCATATCCTTTCATCACAATGCTAGTCCTCGACCATTTATCCTCTAGACCCTAGCATCCTCTTTTATCATAAACTCAAGGTTCGCTGACCTTACTACACAGATTCACAACAATCCAAAATGCAATCCTAAACATGCTTTCTAGACAATGCTTACAACCCACTATCCTCAAGTTCATGTTTTCAACATAAACATCATAGATAGCATCACACAATCTCAAGCAGTCTCAACATTCAGCATGCTCCAAACCACAAAGGTAAATAACTTAACATCACAGCAACTTACACATATTAGAACATATAAATCATGACAGTTCATGGAGAGATGCATAACTCGTATAACAACATCACAAGAAACATACAACATGTTTCACATATTCAAACAGATTCATCAGGTAGAATTCTACTTACCACGTTCCTAGGATATTCCAAGGTATTCCTAAAGAGAACTTTGAGCCTTACTCGAATACTCCAAATTAAGCCCAATCTACGAACGCAAGTTTACAATAATTAGAAATTAATCTAACGCATCTTATTTTAGTTTGAAGGATTCAAAGACTTGCTGAAACTTATTGGAACTTACTGAACTAATCCAAACGAGCTCGAATTACTGTTGGTTGGTATTCGAGAGTGTTCGAATCAACCTAAAATTGCAACGCAAGGTTCCTACACGTTAGGACCTAAGCCATAACACTTAAAGTGATTTGCGAAAAGTCCAAAACATGTTAAAACTTACACAACCGTGCCGAACCGACTGAAACTCTGCTGTAAATTCCGTTTTCTGACAGTAAATGGCTTCGAATGTGGACTATTCGGAGTCCAAACAAGCTAAAATCGCAAATAAGAGATGCTTAAGGCGTGGGTAATCCAAAACTAAAGTCGATTAAGCATGGGTGAGAGACAAACCTCGTCAAACAAGAAGGAATTCGAGTGAGTCTGCTGTAAATCCCGTTTTTGACAGTAAACTGCTGCAATTGTGGGTTGTTTTGAGTCCAAACAAGATAAAATTACAATTAAAAGGTACTTAGGGTATGGGTAATCCAAAAATAACGTCAATTGGGCATGGATGAGAGACAAACCTCGTCAAACAGGAAGGAATTCGAGTGAGTCTGCTGTAAATCCCATTTTTGACAGTAAACTGCTGCAAAAGTGGGCTGTTTTGAGTCCAAACCAGATAAAATTACAAATCAAAGGTACTTAGGGTATGGGTAATCCAAATCTAAGATCGATTGATCATGAGTACCTTGTTTTGATGCTTGAATTCGAGTGGGTATTCTGTTTTGAGGTTGAATGAAGCTGGGTCAGCACCAAATCTGTCAAACGATGTTGTTGCGTGGTCCACGATTTACTGCTCGTTCTGTGGTTAGCTGAAAATGCTGCACTTCATCCCAGCTAGTTGATTCCCGTCGTCGGAGCACAAACGAAAGGGGAAAAGACAACCGGCGGTGAAAAGAGAATGAGAAGAACTCGCCGGAAGAAGAAGAAGAACTCGCCGGAGAAGAGAAAAATCACAAGGGTGAGGTAGCTTTTTCGTGGCTGCTTATGCGAACAAGAAGAAGAAGCAGAAATTGAAGAAGATGAGGGGAGATAGGCTTGTCGGTGTGAAGGATGGGAAAGAAAAAGAATTGGGCTTTTGGGTTGATCTAAAAATAATTAAAGTAGAAATAAAAGATCATTCTTAACCTAAAAACCCATTATGTAAAACAAATAAAATCAAATAAAATCCAATAAAATAAAATAAAGGACTTAAGCTATTTAAATTTTCATCTCCCAATTGTGGATCTAAATTCTCTACAAGATTTAGGGCCAATTTTTGGGTAAAAGTGAGTTTCCAAAATTAAGAGATTTGATCTAATTCGAAAATCTTTCGCTAAAGTTATAAGAACTTAGTTACTTAAATTTACCCACTAAATTTCGATACTCCTCGAGTCGACTTTAAACGAAGGATTTAAACGTTCACCACAAATACAAACATAAGATGGAAACTAATTGTACCTGAAGTTGCAGGGCGTCACAGTTACAAAAATGTTGGGAGGTGTTTTTGGCAAAAGAAAATAATAATAAAAAAACAATAAGTATGAAAAGAAAATTCAAGTTGCTCATGCCCTTTGGAAAGAAATGCAACTAAAATGCAATTGCAATTGTAGCTATCACAAGAAAACTAAGTATACCGAATTCGACTCCTATTCAATTTTGCTTCAAAATCTTTAAGAGGCTAAGTAATTAAATCTATATTTCTATGGCTAATCTAACTTAGATAATTTCATGCACAATTTTAGTGGTTTTGGAGTCTTGCCCCATGTCTAGGGTTAATGTTCAGAACTTATTTCTAAGCATTTTCTTCTATTGCTTTTGTGGCATCCGCTTTCCCTTAACCTTTTCGGTATTACGTTCAAGCTTGACAAGCAACACTAGTTGGCCGACTAGGTTTACCCAACGTTAATTCAACAAAAACAAACAAAGTTTCAAGTGTTAACTTAGATTGATTATGCTTTTAAGCTTTCCAACTTTCCTCTAGGGCATTCACTAATTTGAATCCCTAAAGGAAAATTAGCTCATTATGGAATAATTGAAAAACAACAATTTAATTGCTATAAAACTCATACTTAATAGCCGAAATAAGGGAAATAAAATCTAGAATAAAAGAAAGCAACCTGGTTAAGTTTGAAAAGAGGGGTATCCTTTTTTTTTTTTTTTTTTAAATTTAATTTAATTTAATTTTATTTTTATATAATGCTAGACAACAAATTACAAGCAATCACATGAATGTTTCCCACCCCAAAAAAAATTTAAAAATAAAACAAAAAAAATGAAGAAAATAAAAGAAAAAAGTAAAAACTTGATCGATGTACATGCAAGAGCACACGATCAAAGTAATATAAAATGGTATGTGAGTACCAAGTATCGAATCCCAAGGGAATGGAGTAACAAAAATATTGTAAGCAAAGAGTAAGGGAAATTGCAACTTGAAATTTAAAAATGCAAAAATAAGGTTGGGTTGGTGTGTTAAGAAAAATTGCAGAATCTAATTGCAGAATCAAGAAATTACAATATTAGAATAAAGAAAAATTGCAGAATCTACTTGCAGAATCGAGAAATGGTAATAATAGAAATAACCAGAAATTGCATAATTGAATTGCATCTAGAAATGGCAATATTTAATAGCAAACTAGATAAACTTAGTGAATGAAAATTTAAAAGGAATTTGGATAAAGATGGGGCTCAAGAATGTCATTGCCCTAAGTTGTAATTGCAAGCCAAAATTGCAATTCCAACCTACTCCACACTCAATTGTAAACCAAAATTGCTTCTCCTATTTACCTTGAATTTAGGTTTTAGGAGGCTAAGTGAGTGACTTATATGTCTATAGTCCATCTATCTTAGATCATTCGACTCAACAATTTTATGGGTTTTGGAGTCCTTAATCCCTATGTCTAGGGTAAGGAATTACTTATGTCTAAGCTCTTTTTCTCTATCACTTGTATGAAATCCGTTATCACTAACCTCGTCGGTATTAGATCTAAGCTTGAGTTGCTACCCTAGTTGATCAATCTAGGATCTCAACGGAAATTTATTCAACACAAGCAAACAATTGAGATGTAGACTTGGTTTTTATTGAAATTTAGGCTTGTTCACACGAGATTTCAACAGGGAAATTTAATATGTGGAATGAACTTGTGTTTGTATTGATTTCAGTA
This sequence comes from Trichosanthes truncata, assembly GCA_033996785.1. Classification (NCBI taxonomy): domain Eukaryota; kingdom Viridiplantae; phylum Streptophyta; class Magnoliopsida; order Cucurbitales; family Cucurbitaceae; genus Trichosanthes; species Trichosanthes truncata. The sequence continues at coordinate 23,490,087 of JAWPNB010000004.1, read as the reverse complement.
TAGTGAGTACAATCTTTAATTTGTTCCTCTGATTCTTTCTCTCAAATGTATATCTGTCTCGAGGGCTTTTGCAGCTTGTTCTCGAACGTGGATTTGTTTCGAGGGCTTTACAGCTTGTTCTCGAATGTAGATTTGTCTCGAGGGCTTCACAACTTGTTCTCGAATATATACTTGTCTCGAGGGCTTCATAGCTTGTTCTCGAGTGTAGATTTGTCTCGAGGGCTTTGTAGCTTATTCTCGAATATGAATCTATCTCGGGGGCTTTTGTAGCTTGAAGCCTGTTGAAAGTCTTCGGCTTGTTGATCTTCTTGGATCGTTCTTGATCTTCAAGAAGTGTTCTTTGTTCAAAAGGTATTTGATCTTCAGGAGCTTCTAGAGACTTCACAACTTTGTTTCTGAATTCTCTCTGAGCTTCTTAAGTTATGAACCTCCAAAATGGAGGAGGGAGCTCTCTATTTATAGAGTTCCCCAAGGCCCCCAAGTGGGCTTGGGCCTGACTGTTGGACTAGGCCTAGTGGACTTTGAGTCAGGTCCTTTAGACTGTGCATAGTTGACTTTGGTCTTGGCCTTTGGAGTGAGCTTGGTTGACTTTGGGCTTAAACTCTGCTGGATTAGGGCCTCCCATTTGGGCTTTGTTTAAAATTGGCCCAAATTTCATATAACCCAATTGCATATTTGGGTTTGCCTTAATTTAATTTAGGGATACTTGCAAATTTAAATAATCCCTAATTAAATAAATAATTTTGTCACCAAGTTTTAATTAATGACATGACAATTTCTGATTGGCCAAAATTTCTATTCCAACAAGGCTACAATTACTTCTTAGGGAATTCCCATCCTTGAACCTCTTAAGAAGTTTTAGCTCATATTAAAGATAAAAATACTACAACTAATTTTTGAGAAAAAGTTCATATTAGAAGTTTTGTAAATTGAATAATTAAAACAATAAATTATACTGCTATTCTCGGCAAAACTACAAGGAAGTCAAGAAGAGATTCTCAATGGGATTTAATGCAAAGAATCAAAGGGCATCTAATTGAATTTTTAATATTCTTCCTTCTGCCCTTGAATTTGATGAACTTTAAACATTCCCACAGAACTGAACTTGAATAAAAACAATGCTCCCACGGAAACTGAACTTAAAAAAAATAGAGGTTAGAATCATGAAAAACAAAATTTTAATTGACAAAAATGTAACGTAAACAAAGAAATCAAAATCACAACGACTTGGTACTACTAACACCGTCGGTATTACAAGAAAAACTCGAAGAAAACGAAAAACCGAAGCTGCAACTCCTCAACAAACCAGATTTTCCAGCAAAGTCCGAAAAACAGTGTAAGATGAAAATTGAACCACAAGTAGAGATTGAATTAAAACTTGAACTTAGTACAAGAAGAATTCAAAATGAGGAACAACGATTGTACTACAACACCCTCCATAAGACAAGTAGAACTTGAAGAACATCAAAACTCAAATTCTAATTCTCGGCTAAAATAGAAAAACAAAATGCAACAAAAAAAAACAGAGCTTCCAATTCTAAACTTTTCCTTTTTCCAAAAACCAAATATCCCCTCGTCTCTTCTTCCTCCATCTTTTGTAGATCTTCCTAGGGTTTAAATTTGCCAAAAATTGCTCTCCAATTCCCCCAATTCGTGCAGTAATTTAGCTTTCCATATATGGGTTTCTTTGCTTGCGCCAGATTTTTCAAGAGTTCTCGCCATTCCCTACTGTCCACAGATTGCAGAATCGGATTTTGCAATTTGATTTTGCAATTTCTATATTTCCTGCAAAACAAGACCAATTTATTTAGACTCTATTCCAAATGCCATCATATTCATTTCTTTCTTAAATTGAAGCAATCTTTCAACTATTTTCAATTGGTCTTAAGACAAAACAAGAATATTTTAAGTAATTGGAAGTTAAATAAGCCTTAATTCTAAGGCTTATCACAACCTGATCTGAAATTTTGTTAATAAAAGACTTGAGAAAGATCATTCCAACAACTCACACACTCTCAATGGAAAATAAAAAACAGTAGCAACATTTAAAGGAAATTATTAATATTATGGAAAAAATACTCTCCAAGAACCACTGTCTTTTTACTAAATAAGAAAAAGAAAATCAAAAGAACTCAACACCTAACTAAAATTCAAAGAAGTTACAAGACTGAATTGTAAATAGCAACTAGCTAAAGAAATAAAACTAAACAAACAGAAGAACAATGGTGCACTCGTGTTTTCCTTACTTTGATCGAACCAAATACACCTTCAAAGGCAATTGGATCTTCACCTCCTCAAATTTTTGTTGAGGAGGGATCAAACTCAGAAATTACAGAACACAACGAAGAACAAATTACTGGAAGAATGACAGAAAATTAGGAACTACGGACTGTGGGTGAGTAGAAAAACCCAGCCACTTTTTTTTGGTTCATTCTTCCTTCTTTTATAGGTGTCAGGGGCTAGGGTTTCCATCTTTTCTCTTTTACAACCTTGGGTCAACTTGTAGGCATGAAATCGAGTTGAAGAATCTCCCAAATCTCACAAAACTCTCTATAAATCTCATAATTTTCGTGATTTTCGCATTTTCCAGAATTTTGCAATAGAAATGCAATTGCAATTGCATTTCTATTGCATTACTTTCTAGATCTGCCAGAATTTTCCAAAAATGCAATTGCATTTCCATTCTATAATGCAATTGCATTTTGTGCTTGTTTTTCGAAGAAATGCAATTGTATTTCCAAAATGGAATGCAATTGCATTTTTGTACTTGCTACAAACCTACACAAAAATATCAAATTGGTGTAATTTCCAACATCTTTTCAACTTTTTCCCTCTGTTGGAATAGAAATTTTGACCAACCCAAAATTGCCACGTCATTACCTAACATTGATGACGAAATTATATTTAATTAGGGATTAATTAAAATTTCAAAATATTCCTAAATTAAATTATGGCAAATTCAAATATGCAATTGGGGTTATTTGAAATTTGGAAGACAAAAGCCCGAATTGAAGGCCCTAATCACCAAAGTCAACCAGGCTCAGTCCAAATGGTTAGGCCCAAAGTCAATCAAGCCCAGTTCAAAGGGGCTGGCCCAAAGTCAACTAGGCCTAATCCAAAGGGTTGGCCCAAAATCAACTGGGCCCAATCCAACAAGCCTAAGCCCATCTGGAGGCCTTGAGGAACTCTATAAATAGAGAGCTTCCTCCTTCATTTGGGGGGTTTAGAATTGAAGAAGCTCAGAGAGAATTCAGAAACAAAGCTCAGAAGACTCTAGAAGCTCCTGAAGATCAAACACCGTCTGAACGGAGAACACGTCACGGAGATCAAGAACACTCCAAGAATCCATTGAAGTTTCAACCTCGAGAACAAGCTATTCAGCCCTCAAGCAAAGCATACAAGTAGGAGAGAGAATCAGAGGATCAAATACTAGAGATTGTACTCACTATACTAAAATCAATACAATACAAGTTATTTACACGTGCTAAATTTTCTTATCGAAATCTCGTGTGAACAGATTGGCACGCCTAGTGGGACAATCTCTACCTCTCATCTCTTTCTTTCATCTCAGCATACAAGTGAAGTAATGTCATCCAAAAAGACTTCTTCGATGACCGTTGTCATGAGCAACTCGTACATGGGTTCTGTTACCCATAGTTGTTCCAATGAACTGAGGCTGCAAAATGATAAAGCTTCTATTGCAGGCGAAGTAATGACACTGCGGGGGGCATTGACTAGCAACAAGTTTTCTGTTAAGTTTAACCCCTTGTTCGATCTTGATTCTGACGTAGTGTCCGTCATGACAACTAAAACAAGCACTGTGGAGGAAAGAATGGCAGAGATGCAAGAGCAAATCAACACCTTGATGAAGGCGGTCGAAGAAAAGGATTCTCAAATCGCATACTTAAAGAGCCAGATTGAGAACCCAAATTTCACTGAGTAAAGTCAAACTCCTGCTGTCAAAGATCGTAATAAAGAGAGGGTCGTTGTGCAAGAAGATCAATTACAACACTCCACTTCGATCGCTACACTATATGTCCAGCAACTTCAGGACATGATAATGAACTCCATTAGAGCTCAATATGGTGGGGTTTCTCAAAGTTCTCTATTGTATTCTAAACCATATACTAAGAGAATCGATAATTTGAGAATGCCAACTGGATATCAACCACCAAAATTCCAGCAATTTGATGGAAAAGGCAACCCTAAGCAACACATTGCTCATTTCATCGAGACATGCGAAAATGCTGGTACACGAGGAGATCCACTGGTTAAACAATTCATATGAATGCTGAAAGGGAACGCATTCGACTGGTACAATGATCTAGAGCCTGAGTCGATAAACAGTTGGGAACAGTTCGAAAAGGAATTTCTCAATCGCTTCTACAGCACAAGACGAACCGTCAGCATGTTCGAGCTCACCAACACTAGACAACGAAAAGGTGAACTCGTTGTCGACTACATGAATAGTTGGAGAGCCATGAGTCTCGATTGCAAAGATCGCTTCACTGAACTGTCAGCTGTGGAGATGTGCATTCAAGGCATGCACTGGGAACTTCTTTACATCCTCCAAGGTATAAAGCTTCGCACCTTTGAAGAACTAGCAACTCGTGCCCACTACATGGAGCTAAGTATCGCTAGTCAAGGAGATAAAGACCTTTTAGCCCCTAACGTAAGGAAAGATGGAAATAACATCGAGGAAACTTCAGAAGAATCTATGGTTGTCAATACAACTCCTCTCAAGTTGTCTTCAAAAAACAGAAAGATTGAAAAGCGACAAGAAAATGAAAGGCATCGCTTAACATTGAAGGAAAGACAGGAAAAAGTCTATCCTTTTCTAGATTCTGACATTCCTGATATGTTGTAACAACTACTGGAAACACGACTGATCGAACTTCCCAAATGTAAACGGCCAGAAGAGATGGAAAAAGTCGATGATCCCAAGTATTGCAAGTATCATCAAGTTATCAGTCATCTAGTGGAGAATTGCTTCGTCCTAAAAGAGCTAATTCTACGATTAGCTAAAGAAGGAAAAATTGAGGTAGACCTAGATGAATTAGCTTAAACAAATCATGCTACAGTGACAACAAACATATGCAGTCAAATACACTCTAGTTTGCTTCATGATCAGGAGGTGCGCCTAGTTCAATTTGGAACCTTAGAACCTGTATCTATTTGGTTTCAACATGAGGTGCCAAGAAGCAAACTTCAAGACGTGATCAAGCCTATCAAAGATCAAGATAAAGGCTGGATTGTTATGTCTCATCAGAAGAAACCGGGGCAACATGTTGTTTAGAATGAACATTGCCCATTCAGAAGAAATAACATGTGTCAAAGGAAGAAGAATCCAAAGAAACCTAAATCTGAGAGGAAAAGAAATAAAAAGTGTTCCCAACCTCGTCAATCGGTGACCTTAAAGAAATTCTTCTCGAGAGATTTCCTTCTAGTGGAAAAAGGGGAAGAAGATTTGGCAAGTTCATACTGCACCAATGTGGAAGAAATTGATTATTCAAAAGAAGCCGAGCAAAGGTCTTCTGTCTTCGATAGCATCAAGCCTTCAACTACTCGACCTTCAGTTTTCCAAAGGATGAGTATGGTCGCGACAAAAGAAGAAAACCAATGTCTAACTTCTGTCTCAACTCGACCTTCAGTCTTCAAAAGGCTAAGTGTCTCCACATCGAAGAGAAATCAACCTTCAACATTTGTTTTTGATCGCCTCAAAGTAACAAACGATCAACATGAAAGGAAGATGAAATCCTTGAAGGCAGAACTATTCGATGAAGTGAACCATAACAAGATTCAAAGTACTGTCCCTTCACGTATAAAAAGGAAGTTCTCCGTTCTCATAAATACAGAAGGTTCCTTGAAGGTGAAGAAAAATCTCGTCATTTTAACAAATCCTACAAATGAAGGATTTGATCAAGACCATGGTGATGATAGGGGCATTTAAAATGTAAAAGCTCCTCATCGCAAGAGCCTAAACTGCATGATGCTCCTGGCCCGCATGAGCTTAAAAGGTGAGCAGCCCCTAAAAAAAAATCATTGAACTACGTTATGACTTGATCCCTTTCGCTAAAAGGGTATGTAGGCAGCTTAAAAAAAAATAAACTTTTAAGTTCAGTCTAAAAAAAAAAAACATTTTCATCCTAGGAAACAAGACGTTGCAAGTTTGATGTAGACAAGCGAGCTTCAACCCCTTCAAGTTTGATTCGTCACTCACTCCACTAAAGTTCGAGCTTCAGCCTCTTCAAGTTTGGTTTGTCGCTCACTCTCTCTAAAGTTTGAGCTTCGTTCTCCTCAAATTCGATTCATCGCTCTCTCCCACTAAAGTTCAAGCTTCATCCTCTTCAAGTTTGATTTTTCACTCACCTCTTCTAAAGTTCGAGCTTCGTTCTCCTCAAGTTCAAGCTTCATTCACCTCAAGGTCGAAGGGCTTCATTGCTTCTTCTCCAAAGTACGAAGGCTTCGTCGTCGCTTCTTCTCCAAATTTGAAGGCTTCGCCGTCGCTTTTTCTCCAAATCAGAAGGTTTTGTCGTCGCTTCTTCTCCAAAGTTCGAAGGCTTCGTCGTCGCTTCTTCTCCAAATTCGAAGGCTTCATCGTCATTTCTTCTCCAAAGTATGAAGGCTTCATCGTTGCTTATTCTCCAAGTTCGAAGGTTTCGTCATCGCTTCTTCTCCAAGTCAGAAGGTTTCGTTGTAGCTTCTTCTCCAAAGTTCGAAGGCTTCGTCATCCCTTATTCTCCCAAGTTCAAAGGCTTCGTCGTCGTTTCTTCTCCAAGTTTGAAGGCTTTGTCATCGCTTCTTCTCCCAAGTCAGGAGGCTTCGTTGCTGCTCCACCATCTTCAAGTCAGGACGCTTCATCGTCGCTCCACCATCTTTAAGTTAAGAGGCTTCGTCGTCGCTCTGCCATCTTCAAGTCAGGAGATCTTAGGAGGCTTCTTCGTCGTTTCGCCATCTTCAAGTCAGAAGGTTTCGTCGTAGTTTCTTCTCCAAAGTTCGGAGGCTTCGTCGTCGCTTTGCCATCTTTAAGTCAGGAGACTTCGTCATCGCTCTGCCATCTTCAAGTCAAGAGATTTCAGGAGGCTTCTTCGTCGTTTCGCCATCTTCAAGTCAGAAGGTTTCATCGTAGCTTCTTCTCCAAAGTTCGGAGGCTTCGTCGTCGCTATGCCATCTTCAAGTCATGAGACTTTGTCATCGCTCTGCCATCTTCAAAGTCGAGGTTACCACTTCGTCTCAAAAGTCGAGTTTATGATCTCAAAAGTCGAGGTTGCTACTTCGTCTTCAAAGTCGAGGTTGTCGCTTCATTTTCAAAGTCTAGCGGCTTTGCTTCGTCTTCAAAGTCTTACGCTTCGTTCTATCTTCAAATTTTGACAGCTTCACTCTGTCTTTAAAGTTTGATGGCTTCGCTTCATCTTCAAAGTCAAGGTTGCCGCTTCGTCTCAAAAGTTGAGGTTACGGTCTCAAAAGTAGAGGTTGCTGCTTCGTCTTCAAAGTCGAGGTTGTCGTTTCATCTTCAAAGTCTGGCGACTTCGCTTCATCTTCAAAGTTTGGCGGGTTCGCTTCATCTTCAAAGTCTAGCCGCTTCGCTTCGTCTTCAAAGTCTGCCGGCTTCGTTTCATCTTCAAAGTCTGGCGGCTTCGCTTCATCTTCAAAGTCTGGCGCTTCGCTCTGTCTTCAAATTCTGACAGCTTCACTTTGTCTTCAAAGTTTGACAGCTCCGCTTCATCTTCAAAGGCTGGCGGTTTTGCTTCGTCTTCAAAGTCTGGCAGCTTCGCTTCGTCTTCAAAGTCTGGCAGCTTCATTTTCATCTCGGAGTTAAGTCTGGAGGCTTTCGTCGGAGTTAAGTTCGGCAAGTTTTGTGGGAGTTAAGCAGCTTTTGTTGGAGATGAGTTCAGCGACTTTCATCGGTGATAAGTTTACAGTTGTTCATCTTCGAGTGCTTTTGTAGAAGTTAGTTCAACAGCTTTCGTTGGAGTAAGTTTGGCGATTTTCATCGAGGATAAGTTCGTCGACTTTCATCTTCGAGTCGGAGGCTTCATAATGTTCGTTGCAAAGTAGGGGATGGACAATGAAGGACACAATCACCTTTACTCGTGTTGGCCCTATTAAAGTGTCACCCCTGTACTTGCTTCACTCCATCTTCAAGTCGGAGGTGGCATAATTTTCTATTGCGAAATAAGGGATGAACATTGAGGGCACAATCAACTTTACTCGTGTTGGCTCTATATTAGTGTCACCTCTATACTTGCCTAGTTTCATTCATTGGGGGCATTGTAGCTGCAAACAAAGAAAAAAATGGAAAAAAAATTCACAAAGAAAAGAATTGGTTTACCTGGAAAGCTCACTTACCTCATGATCGGGCTTATTGCTACACGAAAATGCATGTGATCGAAGTGATAAGAAACTGGAGTATTCTAGAGTATTGTACCCAAGGGAACATGTTTTAATAAAATTTATTAAAATGGCACACAACCGTAGACAAATTGCAACTATAACGTAACCGTGGGTGAAAATGATTTGAGGGGTGTTTTGACTAAAAGATAATTTTTTTTTGAAAAGATCAATGGAAATGAAAAAGGGATTCAAGTTGCTAATGCCCCTTTGGAAAGAAAATGCAACAAGAAGGCAATTGCAATCGTAGCTAATTCAAAAACTAAGTAAACATAATTCAACTCCTATTCGATTTTGCTTCAAAATCTTTAAGAGACTAAGGGGCTGTTTGGCGCGCTGGTTTGGAATCAGAAACCCTGGGGTTCTGGAACCCTGGGGTTTCTTGGCTGGAATCATAAACCCTGGGGTTTCTGATTCCTGTGTTTAAGGTGCAGGGTTGTGTTGGGCTGGTTTGCTGAAACCTGTGTTTGGGGTGCAGGGTTGGGTTGGGCTGGGTTTGTTTAGTCTGTTTTTTTTTTTTTAATAATTTTTCAAACTGTTTATTATTTTTTTAAAAAATCTTACACTGTTTTTTTTCTTACTCCATTTTTTTAACTTCATAATTTTTTTGGTGTGTTACATACCAACTATTTAACCAATTATGTAGAGCAATTGTTACAACTATAGTTCAATTTGAATTATACTATGTATAGTTTGTATAACTATATGCTATCTCATTCACTCCACTCACGAACATAAAATTGAAGATTATGCGTAGCAACAGATAATTAATAAGTGCAATGTAAGAATGGTGCTGCCAATGGTAAAGTAAAACCAAAAATTAGAACTAAGATCTAGTTCTAAAAATATCATAACACACATTCCAGATGAAATGACAAGAAAGTAGAAGTAGTTGTCTAAACACAAATGTAAGTCATAAGAGTGGTTGATGAAAGTGATGAAAAGAGAGTCAGGTTCTAGGTGCTTTCCCCAAAATTTTCACGTAGTAATCATACTTCCAATCTGGGGTGAATGTAAAGAAGGAGTTCAACATCATACTATCCGAGAGAATAGTCTTTGCAACAGCCATTCAGTCTTGCCTTGTCATCCCTGGGATCGCCTTTAGTTTTACATATAGCTCGTCCACGCTGGCCCTTTTAAAATATTGACTAGGTGGTTGGGTCGCTAGGGTGATTGTTGGAGTGGTCGTTGGGGTGGTTGGATTGATGGGGTGTTCGGGCATGCCGAGGTGGTCGCCTGTGGTGATTGCACGGTGGACAGGTCATCGAAATGGTCGTTGGGTGGTTTTCAGCAGTAGTTGTCGGGTCGCTGGAGTGGTCATCAGGGTGGTCATGTCGCCGGAGTGGTCGCTGGGTGGTTGTGGCAGTGGTTGGGTTGTTGGAGTCGCCAGGGTGGTCACCAGGTGGTCGTCAATAGTGGTTTTGGGTGGTTGGGTTACCAGGTCGTCAGGGTAATCGCCGAAGTAGTCATCAGGGTGGTCAGGTCATCGGAGTGGTCACTAGGTGGTTGTCTACGGTGGTTGCTAGGTGGTTAGGTTTTCGAGGTGATCGTCAACTATGGTTGTCGGCTGATCGGGTCATTGAAGTGGTTGTCAAGTGGTTGTTGTCGGTGGTTCGGGCAAGTCGGGTTGTTTGAGTGGTTGGGTTATCGGGGTGTCGGGTTGTTGGGGTGGTCGAGTTGCAGGGGTAATCGTCAAACTGGTCTCTCGAGTTCTCATCGCAGTGGTTGTCTGAGGTAATCGTCAGCGGTGGTCGGGTCACCGTTGTGGTCGTCGGAGTTTTCGTTATCGGTGGTTGTCGGGTGGTCGCCGGAGTTGTCATCAGAGTTGTTGTCGAAGTAGTCGCTTGATAATTCTCATTTATGAGGATTATTTAACCCTAAAACTAAGTTGTTCTTGCCATTTTTGCATGCTTTATTGATTACCGAGCAAGCTAAAAATAACATTTTTAAATAAATTCATGCAAGCTTGTTGGAATATGATAAAATAAGAAATTAAGTGAAAAGATGCAAGAAAGTTAGCTTAAGTTGAGTTTTTTTGCAGATTTGAAGAAGTGAAGACTTTGCAGAAGGGAATGCAATTGCATTCCCATTTGCAATATAAGGTGAAGAACAAGGAAGAAGAATGCAATTGCAATACAAATTGCATTCTCTGGACTTACAAATCAAGTGCGAAAATGACGGAAATCACGCAAATGATGGATTTTCTGCACGATTTTGGAAGATTCTCATCCCGATTTGATTCCTAGAAGTTAGCCCATGGATTGAGGATGATTTATATGGAAACCCTAGCCTTCAATGCCTATAAAAATGGTGGAAAACGAAGCAAATGGTGGCTGGGTTTTCTTCTGCTCGCCCACATTCCGTAGAAGCGTTTTTTCTTTGGAAGAATTCGATTTTCTTTGGATTTTATTTTTCTGTCTCTTCTTCGATAGCAGCAACAATTAAATTCGTTATTTTTAGTTCTGTTTGTTTCAGTTCTCTTTTGGTTTAGCACTTCTTTCTTACAGTGTAGCTCAAAGAGTTTCTGAATTTAGCTTTATTCAACGAAGAATCGAAGTTTCTGCACTTTATTTTTATGGGTTTTTCTACTTTGCTTCAACACAGCAGCAAGCCATAAATTTCTTTTCTGTTTCTTTCTTTTTTTTGTATTAGCTCGTGATTTGGTTACTCTTAATTTCCGAAGTAAGATCTCTCCTCAACAAATGTTGAAAAGGTTAAGATTCAATGATTTGAACGAATTTTGAATCGATCGAATTAAGGGATTTTGAGTAGTATTTTGCTGGTTAAGTCTGTTGCACTACTTTCTGAATTTTGCTTAAGTTCTAAAGACTGTAGGTAGTGGGAGGGAGAAGAAGTGTTAATTTCTATAGTCAAAATTCTTCAATTCCATTTATAAGCTTATTTACCCGTGGGTTTTTCTTTTGGTAAGCAAAATCTGAATTCCAGTAGTATACTTTAGGAAATTTTATTTTCTTAGTGGGCATTATTACTTGGTGAATCAATTAGGTTTTCATTGAGATTAATTACCTTTTTCTTTTGTTAACTATGAAATTTTTAACAAATAATTTTTAGATTTTCCTTTTCTCCATAATGAGCTAAATTTTCTTTAGGGGTTCAAGTTGGTGAATGCCCTAAGGAAAAATGTAAAGCCCTAAAGCATAAACAATCTAGTTAGCATGTGAACTCTGTTTGCTTTTGTTGAATTTAGATTTGGGTAAACCTAGCCGGCCAACTAGTGATTGCTCATCAAGCTTGAACTTAATATCGAAAGAGTTAAGGGAAAGCCGATGTCACAAAAGCAATGGAGGAAAAGGCTTAGAAATAAGTCCTGAACATCGACCCTAGACATAGGGCGAGACTCCAAAACCACTAGAGTTGTGTGCGAAGTATCTAAGTTAGATTAGCCATAGACATATAGGTTTAATCACTTAGTCTCCTAAAGATTTTGAATCAAAATTGAATAGGAGTTGAACTCGGTTTACTTAGTTCTCACATGTTAACTATGATTGCAATTGCAAATTGAATCGCATTTTTTCAAAGGTGCTTGAATCACTTGAATCCCTATTCTTAACTCATTGAATTTTCATTCACTCTTGTTAAAAAAAACCAAACTCTTATATTTTGAAATTTCGGTTACCCCAATTGTGTTTTGCAAGCAACTTGTGTGTCATTCTAAGTAAATTTTGTTAAACCCCGTTCCCTTGGGTACGATACTCTAGAATACTTCCAGTTTCTTTATTACTTTGATCACGTGCACTTGCGTGTTATAGCGAAAATCATAGCGATCATCGCTAGAAATGAAGAATGGTAAATGGAACTGGTCTCTAGAGTTCTCATCTCAGTGGTCGTCGGAGGTAATCGTTAGCTGTGTCGTGTCGCCGGAGTTGTCATCGGAGTGGTCGCCGGAGTTGTTGTCGGAGTGGTCGTCGGAAATGGAAAAAGGCAAATGGAAGAGGAAAACATGACACAAACCCCATGGGGCTGCACTGTTGTAACCCATGGGGTTGTGTTTCAAAACCAAGGGTTTTGAAACACCTTGTGCCAAACATGGTTTTGGGTTTGGAACCCAAACCCATCCCAACCCAAACCCATGGGCCAAACGGCCCCTAAGTGATTAAACCTATATTTCTATAGCTAATCTAACTTAGATAAATTCGCGCACAATTCTAGTGGTTTTGGAGTCTGCCCTATGTCTAGGGTCGATGTTCAGAACTTACTTCTAATCCTTTTCCTCCATTTTTTTTGTGACATCCGATTTCCCTTAACCCCTTCGGTATTAAGTTCAAGCTCAACAAGCACTCACTAGTTGGCCGACTAGGTTTACCCACGTTAATTCAACAAAAGCAAACAAAGTTTCCATTATTAACTAGATTGAATATGCTCTAAGCTTTACATCTCTCCTCTAGGACATTCACTAACTTGAATCCCTGAGGAGAAATTAGCTCATTATAAAAGAATTGAAAACCCAAAATTTACTTGCTGTAAAATTCATAATTAATATTATGAAATAAGGAAATTAATCTTAAAGCAAACCGATTTGAATTATCAATTAGGAATGTCCATAAAGAAGTTGGTAACAATGTTGGAATTTCTAATTTAAAATAAGAATTGCATAAATCATAATTCTGGAAATTACAACATTTGTAGGAAATAGAATTCTAGAAGTGACAGTGACGAAGCTTTAATACGGGAAAAAGGGAAATTAGAATCTAGAATTCAATTACACATTCAATTTCGCCACAAACAGGAAATTGAATTTCAACCAAGACTAATTCAATATCTAGAAATTAAGCAACAACTTGAAACATTAAACATAATGGTATTAAACCCACGACAGAACAAAGCTACCGAAACTCCTTATTGTGGTCGAATCAAAATTCTTTTTCGAACTCTTGAATCTTTACCTCCTCGAACCTTCGTTGAGGAGAAATTAAATTCAGGAATTTAGGAGCAACCCGAAACACAAACTAATGACAGAAAAACAGAGAAATGAAATTGAAATAACTGATGTTCGAAAACTAGGAAAACAGAGAAACCTACAAAAACAAAGTGTAGAAAACCCGAATTTCTTGTTGAAGATAGATCAAACTCCTAACTTAAAAGAGCGAAAATACAAGAATGAAATACTGAAAATAATAGAAATTGTCAACTTGCTGGGTACTGTCCAAAAGCAATAAATCAGAAAATGAAAACCCAAAGAACAGAGTTCTGGAAAACGCGATAATTCTTCTTTGTTCCTCTTCCCCTTTTAAAGATATGCCGAGGCCTTTTCTTTCCATCTTGGGCTCCTTAATTCTTGGGCAGACGTTGGGGCGTGAAATGAGGCTGAAAATTCTCCCATAACTCGAGCAATCTTCGTAAATCTTGGTCAATTTCCGTGAATTCTGCTTTGATTTATAAGTCCAGAAAATGCAATTGCTTTGCAATTGCATTTTCCCTTCTTGTTCATCACATTGCCTTCCCAAGGAAATGCAATTACATTTCATTTACATTTTCTTCACTTCTTCAAATCTGTACAGAAACTCAATTTAAGCCAACTTTCTTGCATCTTTTCAACTTAATTCTTCTTTTATCATATTCCAACAAGCTTGCATGAATTTATTTAAAAGTGTTATTTTTAGCTTGCTCGTTATTCAACAAAATACGCAAAACTGTCAAGAACAACTCAGTTTTAGAGTTAAATAATCCTCATAACTGAGAATTATCACCTCACAAATGGAGATTGACGTTGAAGCAAAGCTTCGGGGTAAAGTTGCTAATTTCATCTTGAAAATATATATATATATATATATATATATATATATATATATATATCATTTTATTAGCAAAACCAATGGGAGAAAAAAATGTTGGACGTTGAAAAAAAAATGAAAAAAAATCATAGTAAAAAAACTACCCAAAAAAATGGAGTTAAAGTGTTAAAAAAAACGTGAATAAGAAAAAAAAAAAGAAAAAAAGTGAAAAAAAAAAAAGAAAAGGAAATTTGAAAGGCAATGAACTTAAAGATTTGAAAAAAAAAAGGGAAAAAAAATCATCATTAGCCTGGCAGAGCATTAAAGAAGAGAGAAAATGAGAAATCAAACTTTTTTTTCCTTTTCTCTCCACTGTACCATCTTCTTCTCTCTCTCTCTTTCTCACTCTCTTTCTCACTTGCTCTCACCGAAACCCTCCACCTATTTCTTTTTTGTCCTTCTTCTTTTCTCTCATCCTCTCTCTCTGCAACTCTTTCCATTTCACTCTCACTTCCTCCCCTCCGATGAACACTGCGACAGTGACTCACGGGTTGAACTCGACGGCACGACGAACTCAGTGACACGCAAAGAACCGGCGGCGTGTGGGGGGTAGCTACGAGTTCACTCCTTGCTCCGGCGATGGCGGCAAACTCCGACGATCAGTTCAAGACAAGATCGATTCTAACCGGCAGGGGATGTACAAAACAAACCCACGATACTCTCTTGGCAGCAATCGAGAAGCAAGACTCCAAAGTTCCCATCTTCTCCGAAGCCACAACTCAGTGATGATGAAGCCCATCCATCATCCCATATATATAGAAAAAAAAATTATGAGAGATTCTCTCATATTTCACCTTAATTTGGGAATATCTCATGCCAAATTTAAACTGATTTGGAAAATCTGGATTTCAATTTGATTTTCATCCAACAACTGAATCAAAAAATCAAGATTTATCATTTTGGGTGGTTAACAAAAAATAAAAAATATCAAGACTTGAATCAAAACTGAGTGTTAAAATCTTGCTCAAAATCCAAACACACGGCGAAGTAGAGTCATCCAAAATTTACCCCAAGTTCTGCTCTAAATCAGAATAGTGGTTGAATTCTAATTGGGCACATTCAAAATTCTCCAAAAATTCAAGCCAAAATTGAATGAAGTCAACATTCTATCGAAAAGAGTCTCGCTTCAAATTAAGTTTCTCAAATTTTGGGTATAACTCAAATTTTTATCCCAAACTAAAATTTTGGCCAAAGTTTAAATTAAGTTGCTCAATCCAAAATGTGGGCATACTTTAACTTTTGTTCCAAATCAAAATTGGGGTAAGTTTTAAAATTTATTCCAAATTCAAACAAAAATTGGATGGAATTCCAAATCCTAATCCAATTTCAAATAAAATTTGGGATATAATTTTAACCTTGCACCAAATTGGATTTTGAATTAAAGTAGATTCAAATCAAAATTTTATGCTAGAAAAAAAAAAAATCAAAATATTGACTCAAATTCATATTTTGATAAATTGGCATAAAAAATGTGTCAAAAAAAATCAAAATTGTGAACCAAATTCCATATTTTGATTAAATTGACACATCAAATGGATTCCAAACTAGGAGTATCTTAAGTTTTGATTCCAAAATAACTTTTTCGAGATCACACACTCATACTTGTGTATAAATCTCGAAAATGGGGCATTTGTTGGAATAGAAATTTTGACCAACCCAAAATTGCCACGCAATTACCTAACATTGATGACAAAATTATATTTAATTAGGGATTAATTAAATTTGCAAAAGATTCCTAAATTAAATTATGACAAATTCAAATATGCAATTGGGTTATTTGAAATTTGGAAGACAAAAGCCCGAATTGAAGGCCCTAATCAGCAAAGTCTAGACCTTGTCTAAAAAGGGCTAGCCCAAAGTCAACCAGGGCCAGTCCAAATGGCTAGGCCCAAAGTCAACCAGGCTTAGTCCAAATGGTTAGGCCCAAAGTCAATCAAGCCCAGTTCAAAGGGGCTGGCCCAAAGTCAACCAGGCCTAATCCAAAGGGTTGGCCCAAAATCAATTGGGCCCAGTCCAACAAACCCAAGCCCATCTAGAGGCCTTGAGGAACTCTATAAATAGAGAGCTTCCTCCTTCATTTGGGGGGTTCAGAACTGAAGAAGCTCAGAGAGAATTCAGAAACAAAGCTCAGAAGACTCTAGAAGCTCCTAAAGATCAAACACCGCTGAACGAAGAACACGTCACGGAGATCAAGAACACTCCAAGAATCAATTGAAGTTTCAACCTCGAGAACAAGCTATTTAGCCCTAGAGCAAAGCATACAAGTAGGAGAGAGAATCAGAGGATCAAATACTAGAGATTGTACTCACTATACTGAAATCAATACAATACAAGTTATTTACACGTGCTAAATTTCCTTATCGAAATCTCGTGTGAACACCCTCTTTTTCATTACTCCAACAACCTTTTAAGAATTTAACTAATAAACACTATTTTTAGCTTGCTCGTCATACAACAAAATACACAAAAATGACAAGAACAATCTAGTTTAGGGTCAAATAATCCTCATAAATGAGAATTATCAGCTTTCAATCAGATATGTTGATAAATCGGCCAAAACAATCACTATAATTACTTAAGTGTGAGGCCACGTGAGTGAATAACACACACATGAATCTTCGTTCCAAAAAAATGCCAAACCACAAATGTGTCTTCTCACAAATATGCCATAACAATTCCATCAATTCCAATTTAGGCTACTATCACAAATACGCAAAGCATTCCCAAAATAGAAAATTGGCATATCCGAATAGCCCAATTGAACCAATCAAATACTTTTCAAAACATGCAAACGGTAAACATATACTTTTAATTGGCAAAACAATTCAAAACATACCAAACAATTTCAATCAATTTCAAATCACATAAAAAACATGCTTTCAAATATTTTGTCAAATAACTATAATCAAACCAGAATTTTTCCAAATTTTCTATTTTGGAAGGGATGTGGAAACTACTTACCTCGATCGGTAATCCTATAATTCTCAATCTCAGTGCCAAATCTAATTCCACTTTCTTGAAGAATCATCAACTTTTCCTAGAAGCCCAAATATATCAAATACTTTATTGATCAGAAACTAAAATTCTATCTTAAATGTCCAAAAACTTATCTAAAACATAGACAATCTTATCTATTCAATTTTTCCATTCAAAACAATTTTCTGCATAAAAAGTTAGGAAAATAGGGTTATTGGACTTAAAAAAAAACATAAAAAACATGGTCAAAAACACTTTAAATCCCAATTGAAAATGTATTAAAATTGGTAAAATCAATGTTTTTCAATATGTAATAAAATACCAAATAATTTTTCAATTCTACAACTTTTAAAACCTTCAACACTATCATAAATTATAGACAAATAACTCAGAAAATTTTATGTTTCATAAAATAAAACTCTTCAAGATTTTAACATTAAAAGAATCAAGATTTGTCACTTTTTAACATAAAAAATCAGATCTGAAAACGTCATAAAAATGTTGTAAAAACATAAAAAAAAAAAAATACATAAATCAATGCTGGCAAACTTTTTATGCAAAAAGAGCCCAAAAAATATTTAAAACAGTCCCAAATTTAAAGAAATTTGAAGTTGAAAAATTCTGAAAAAATTCTCCAAAACCTTCAATTTAAGTCAAAAGGCATAAGAGGAAAAACCTTGACGAAAATTTAGCAAACAAAAAACCTAAAAACTTTTTAGGGGAAAAGTTTCTAAAATAAATTTCATCCTAATCAATCAAGAAGAGGACAAAACAAGAATCAAAACTTAAAACTTTTTCAATAAAAGTTCAATAATCAAGAAAGAAATAAAACAAAATTCAAGAATCAAAGAGAATTGCTTTTTCTTTAGAGAGGAAACTGTAGAACATCTTCTTCTTTTCTCTCTTTTTTCCGTCAAAACATTTAGTCAAAAAATTAGAGTTTAAAAAGAGACATTTTTTAAAAGAACCCTAATTAAAACCTTAAAATATTTAAAAAAAAAAAGATAATAAAGATTTACCTCCTAATTTAAAAAAAAAAAAGAAGATAAAATCCTAATTCAAAATGGTTTTTGACAAAAAAAATATATGAATATTTTTTTTTGCCGGTTGTTACCTAAAACCAACTCTAAAATTTAGGAGTATATTATATAATTTAGCCAATAAATATTCCAAACCTTATAAACTTCAACAAAAATTTTGTTATTTTTTTAAAACCAAAATTCTATTATAGTATCATTTTTCCTAAGTCCCGTCAATTTCAATATTAAAAATGTTTTATAATTCATTAAATGCAGCCAAAGCGAATATAGCTCAATAGTAATTAACATGTACTTCTTCGAGGTTTGAGGTTCAAATTCCCATACCTTATATTTATTGTACTAAAACAAATTTCATAAAATCATGTACAAATATTTTAGTTAAATTACAAGTTTAGTCCCTGAACTTTGAGGTTTGTGTTTATTTGGTCCATGAATTTTTAAAAGTGTCTAATGAGTTTCTAAACTTTCAATTTTGTGTCTAATAGGTCTTTAACAAATTTGAAATTTTTAAAAATTAATTGATCTATTAGATATAAATTTTGAATATTATGTCTAATGGAACCCTAAAATTTCAATTTTGTGTCTAGTAGATTCGTGAATTTTAAAAAATTTGAAGTTCAAGAACTAAATTTGTAATTTTGAAAATTTAAGAACTCAATAGATACAAACATTAAATTTCATGGAGTAAATTTGTAATTTAACAAAATATTTTTTTAATGATTTTTAAGCATATACCTTTGAGACTTGAGAGATACATTGGCAAAATTAGAGAGAAAAATGGATCCTTTTCCTATTATTAATCATGCAAACAAATTTTAGCGATTGTTTTGAAAGTTGACCTTGAGACTTGAATTGAAAGTTTCAATATTTGAAAGTTTTGGTTAAATAAATTTTACCTTTGAGACTTGAATTGAAAGTTTAGATATTTGAAAGTTTTGGTTAAATGAAAGTTTTGTTTAATTGAAAAGTTTTGTTTTGAAAGTTTGTATGATTAAAAGATTTTTATTTTCTGAAAGTTTTGACTGAAAGTTTTAATAATTGTATTAAAAGTTTTGTAATGACTGAATAAATATTTGACTTTTGATTCAACAATTGAAATGATTTGTTAAACTGAATTTCTATGTTTTGTTTTGAAGAAAATGAATTTTTGAACTTGGTGTTGAAATTGCTTATTGAGTATTTCTGTACTCATTTTTGTTTTTCCAACATGTTTTCAGACGAAGGATCAAGTGATAGTCTTTAAAGAAGTGAAGTTTAACGTTCTGGCACAAGACTTAGAAAGTCATTGTTAAGGATCCCATAGTTTATTTTAGAAATCCTTGTAAGATTTTTGCTTCCTTTGAATTTGTTAGTCTGCTTTAGTTTATAATTGTTATGGTTCCTCGTTATTGTTAGAATGCCGTATTGAAAAATACGAGCTGTTAGAAGTTTTCCATCTACATTTAACAGAAAAGTTAACAAAAGGATAGTTTTGAAACAAATTTAAAGTTCAAGGGTAAAAATAAAACTTTTGAAAGTTCAATGACATTACTGAAACCTACCCTAAAGTGTAGGGGTATAGTATATAATTTAGCCAATAAATACTCCAAACCTTATAAACTTTAACAAAAATTCTCTAGTAAAAAAAACTAAAATTCTATTATAGTATTATTTTTCCTAAGTCCTGTCGGTTCAATATTAAACATGTTTTATAATTCATTAGATGCAACCAAAATGAGTATGACTCAACGATAATTAACACATACTTCTTCAAGGTTTGAGGTTCAAATTCTCATACACCATATTTGTACTACTACAAAAAAAAAAAATTCATTAAATGCATGTAAAAATATTTTGGTTAAATTACAAGTTTAGTCCTTGAACTTGAGGTTTGTATTTATTTGGTCCTTGAATTTTCAAAAGTGTCTTATAAATCTCTAAACTTTCAATTTTGTGTCTAATAGATTTCTGACAAATTCGAAATTTTAAAAAATTAATTGATATTCAATATAAATTTGAATATTATGTCTAATATAATTCTAAAATTTCAATTTTATGTCTCGTAGATTCATAAATTTTAAAATATTTGAAACTTCAGAAATTAAATTTGTTATTTTGAAAGTTTAAGACTAAATCGATGCAAACATTAAATTTGCTGGAGAATTTGTAATTTAACTTAATATTTTTTTAACGATTTTTAAGCATATACGTTTGAGACTTGAGAGATATACATGATTACATCGGCAAAATTAGAGAGAAAAATGGGTCCTTTTCCCATTGTTAATCATGCAAACGAATTTTAGCGGCAGCTTGGAAATTCAATCAGAAGTTTCTATTTTTCTAAAAACAAGAGAGGAAAAAATTTCAGCTTCCTGCAATCGAATGACATTACTGCAGTTTCAGAGAGGAAGAAGAACAAAGCAAAATCCTACCCATCGCGTTTAAACCCACCCGCCACCGTCCACTTTTTCCCATCTCTACGCCGTTCGCCGCCCACCAGTCCTCTCTCTGTTCTCCGGTGCGTCTCACTCTCGCAATCTCTTTTCTTTCCCCGGTTTTTGTCTATTTAAGAATTGATTTAGCTGTATGATGATAGTGTTAAGTTTATTAACATGTAAATTGGGGGGAAAAGTCCAGAGCATTTTCCCTCTCCTTGCCCCCGTCCCATCAACACCTCTAATTTCACCAACACTTCGAAATTACCAGGTTCCCAGCTTTATTTCAGAGGATTTGAGTCATTCTTGCGATTTTATCATCTCTGGTTAAATCAGTTCCAAAAGTAAACAAAATCTCTTAATCATCATGCACCCATTGGTGCCGCTGTATCTTTTGGAGGACTCAATCATGCATCTATTTACGGAGTTGGTTTTGAAAGTTCACTCTATTTTGTTAATTACATACATACTAAATTCAGGTGGGGGTGCAGCTAGTAAAGAGATAAGTTCACTTAAATGTTAATTTTGATACTAAGTGTTTTCTTTGAAATTCATTTCGATTTTAAGGGAACACCAGAAGGATTCAATTTTGACAATCTTTAATAGTTGTTGTATTGTTGTATTATCAATCCAGTTGCGATAGAAGTATGTTAATGGGTCCAATTTTTTCTGAATATTTAGGTAAAAGTACTTGTTCATTACACGTTCTGCCAATTTTTGGCATTCTCATTGTGCTTTAAATTCCTGCACGTTTGTTCTGTGTAATGGATTTTGATTTCTTCAATCTGAAATTTTTAGATAGTTCATACTTTTTGAACTGGGAGACATGGAAGGATTAGAGAAAATAACACCAGAAAAGGAGGATAACTCCATGGGACCGAGGGGGCGGTTGTCCTGCACCACCTGCTTTGATGCTCTGTGGTTCTGCTATTGTATGCCACTTTATAATCAACTCAATTATATTGATTTTCATAATTTTATTTATTTTTACCTTCTACAACTTATCCCTAATCACTGGCATATTTGTGTTGTTTGCCGTCTTCTTGTTGTTTATAATTAAGAGTGTGTGACGCTCTTCTTTACTTTTGATTGATCAGTTTCTCAGTATAATAAAATAGACAGAGGAAACAAGACCATGAGTAAATTTACTTGCCTTTTGGAACTATTAATGGTTTTCCATGGTCTATCTAATCTACTAAAAACTGGTCCAGCTAACCTACTAAAATGGCATTATTTTTTTTGGGTTAGCACCAAGTGTTATTTTAAAGAGCTGGCCTTATTATTGTTCCGATCATCTTTTTCCCTCTCCTTTTCCTTCCCTCAGTGTTTAGTCTCCAGCCACGAGTGTTCTTCTCAGATTTGTTTTGGTCTTTGGTCTCTGGCATTTGTCATTGCTCCTTTTTGAGATATGGTAGTTCGAAGTTGCAAGATTCAAAATTCATTTTTTTGTATCTGGTCAGACGGAAATCAGTTCTTTGTGGAAGACATGACTTACAATCTGGTGATTCCTCTTTCTCTTTCACATCTAAGGTGGTTTGAAGGTGCTTTAGTCAATTTATTACAACAGCCAAGTTGTGAATCTTTCTTCAAGCATGATCGTGATGATTCCGGTGCTTCTCGTCTGTTGAAAAAAATAACTTCTGCTGGTTGGTTACCTCAGTGTGTAGTTTGGCCTTCTTCTGGAGGAAGAAAGATGTTACAGGTTCCGATGGGTTTCTTGAAGAAGGGATGGCTTAATTTCTGGGAACTATTAAAAGAAAGTACCAAAGATATCATGGATTTTCAGCAAGTGCCAAAAGTCATATTTCAGAAGAATATGCCTCTGGAGAAGAAGTTTGATAAGTCTAATATGGAGGTGACTAATTCGCATTCAAAGGAAAATTCAAGTTCAAGAGGAACTATTGTGAAGAACGTTAATTCAGAAAAGTCATTCTCCTCTAGTTCTTACTGGGTTAGAAAGAATAAGGAGGTATGGCAATTAGAATTTGATGATTCATGGGTTGTGTCTAGATTATTTGCTCACAATGATTGGAAGGAAATTAAATCGGCTTTAGAAGGTCATTTCACAACTGAAGTTTTGCTTAATCCGTCATTTGATGATAAAGCCTTGATCAAACTTGTTGACAGTAAGCTTGTGAATTTCCCAGCTTCATTTGGCAAATGGAAGGCTTATGGAGATTTTAATTGACATATTGAGAAGTGGTCCAGAAGGATTCATATTGACCCGGGTTTGATGAAAGGTTATGGAGGTTGGATTTCAATTAGAAATCTCCCTTTAGATTACTGGAGTCGAAAAACTTTTGAAGCAATAGGAGTCTAATTTGGAGGTTTGGTTATATCTCTTTGGAAACGCTTAATTTGATTGATTTTTCTAAAGCTAAAATTCAAGTCCAGCGTAATTGATGTGGTTTCATGCCTGCTACTATTGAAATCAAGGATAAACATAGAGGAAATATTTTTCTCCATTTTGGTGATATTTCAGTGTTGGACCCTCCGAATATAATTCATCGTGAGCTTTTTGTGAGTGATTTTTCAAATCCAATGGATCTTTTCCGTTTGAATCAGGTGATGGAAGCTGAAGGGGTTGAAGATTCTCAGATTTGGATTCCAGAGGTTGAGTACTATTCATCAATCCAAGAAATTCAATCTATCTCACGGGATCCTTCAAGGGGACAAAAGAGTGTTGATTTGATTCCAGAGGGTAACTCTCCCAGGATGTCTTCTGATATTTTAAACTAAGATGAAAATCTGAATTAAGTTTGAAGGACCAATCAGCTATACCTGAGACTTCAAGACAGTCTGGTTTGAACACTCCACTTGATTCTAATGTTGAGGATTTTAATTTACGAAGGAATGATGCTTTAATGTCTGATGGGGTGCATGAGAAGAGTAGTTTTCCAGCCACGGATAATGTTTCCAAGACTTCAGTGAACGAGGAATTGGAATTAAATGCGCCAACAAATATTATTAAGAATACTTCGGTGAACGAGGAATTGGAATTAAATGCACAACAGATATTATTAAGAAGTCAATTACTAGGTCTATTCCCGAGGAAACTCGGAAGAGAATGGTCCCCTTTTAAATAAAAATCCCTTGGTTCCTATGCAGTTAGTTGAAATTCCAGAACATTCTATATCCAATTTGATTGGTTTAAATGAGCCTTCATCAGCAAAAAAAGATGCATTTATGACAACAATTATTCCCAACGAATCTGATGTTTTTTTTCCCAGAGCAGGTTGATTGTTTGGTTCCATCACAATCAAAAGGGGTTAAAGAAGGTCTTTGTGAAGCTTTTTCTAAATTTTATACACGGAAGAAAGGACATGAATCCTTGGTATCTCAGATTCAAAGTAATTCCATCATTAATGCTTATGCTTTAGAAGTATCTTGTTCAAGACTTGTGACCCTTACAGTGAATCAGTCCCGTGAGCATAATTTTGATACTGAGTCCTTATCTCAGGTTGTTTCAATCAATAATTGCAAAATTGGACCGGATGGAGTAAATTTTGCCAAAGTTATATTACCTTCATCCAAAGTTACTCCTCCTATAACTGATTTTTCTTCCCCCTGTCTTGGTAATTCTGATAATGACTCTGATATTAGTATAAGCAGTGAGGAGTTAGACCATCGACCTTTTTGCAATACACAGGACGAAGGTTCCTTTGAGAATCCCTTATTAGTAGATTTGAATTTATTGTTTTGAGAATCCCTTATTAGCAGAATTGAATTTATTGTTTTCTAATCCTAATGAGTTAGGTTCTTCGGTCACTAAAGTACAAGAAGATAACCAGGAGAGAAATTCAGATAGTTCTTCACTTCCATCGAACAACTTGGATAAATTCTCTTCATTAATCAAAGCTAGTGGACTGCAATTTTGTGAAGTTTTACCTTCACTTTTAGTGGGGGTTAATCAGAAATAATATCGGTAAGTACACGGTTCCTTCTTGTTTCTAATGAAGATTATTTCTTAGAATACCAGAGGCTGGGAGATGGCTCTAAAAGAATCAAATTGATAATATCAATCCTGACATGGTGCTGATTCACGAAACCAAGTTGTCTTTTATTGACAGGAAGTTTGTAAGATCATTATGGAGTTCTAATGATATTAATTGAGTTCATGTTGAAGCTTTTGGTTGTTTGGGTGGAATGTTAATTTTGTGGGATGAAAGCAAAGTAACTGCTCAAGAAGTGTTAAATGGTGTTTATTCCCTTTCGGTTAAAGCATCCTTTCAGCAAAGGAAAGCTTGTTGGGTTTCAAATATATATGGGCCTATGAATATCGAGAAAGAAAGCATCTTTGAAGTGAATTACGATCCATTTTCTCATATTGCTATGAGCCTTGGTGTGTTGGTGGGGACTTTAATATAACAAGATGGGCTCATGAATATTTTCCTATTGGAAGACAAACTAAAAGGATGAGGCGTTTTAATAAAATTATTGAAGGATTAAGTTTGATTGAAATTTCTTTGTCTAATGGAAAATTCACATGGTCTAGACTTGGAGACGAAGGAAGTCATTCTTTGATTGACTGATTTTTATTTCAAAAGCTTGGGATGATATTTTTGAGAATTTCGGGTCATTATCCAATCCTTTTAGAGGCTGACAACTTTAATTGGGCTCCTTCCCCTTTTCAATTCTTCAATTCTTGGTTAAGCATTCAAGATTGTGTGTCGATTATTGAAAAATCTCTTTTGGAAGATTGTTCCTATGGTTGGGCATGGTCGATTTTTCAAGCTGATGCCTTCAGTTTGTCCACTTTGCTTTAAGGAAGGGGATTTTTTATCTCACATCTTCTTTGGTTCTTTCTACTTTCAACATGCATTGGGTGTTTTCAAATTCTCTAAAGGATGATGTTCTGCAGTTGATCATCGGCCTTGTTTGTCTAAAAGTCCAAACTTGCTTTGGATTAATGCAATCAAAGCATTATTATCAGAAATTTGGTTGGAGAGCAAACAAAGTGTTTGAAGACAAGTCTCTTCCTTGGGCTGATCGTTTTGAATCAGCTTGTTTACGAGCTTCTTCTTGGTGTGCTCTTTCCAAGTCTTTTGTTGATTTCTCTTTTCATGATATTTGCTTGAATTGGCTTGCTTCTGTTGTTCCTTTGTAATTGTTTGTTTCTTTTTTTGACTCTTTTCACTCCTCTTAGGAGTTTGTATCTTTTGAGCATTAGTCACTTTTCATTATTTCAATGAAAAGTTTCGTTTCTTGTTCAAAAAAGAGCCGGCCTTATTATTTGCACACTAATTCTGGATCATTCCGAAGATTGTGATCGTTGGATTTTGTTGTACTAAACTTACAAATTAAAGATTTTTATCTGCAGTGTCTCTTTACTATTAGGTAATTGGACAGTGGTTTTTAAAGTTCAATATTAATTAGGGAAGAGGTTTTGAAGAGGTTTAATGTCATTTAACTTTTTTACCTGGATTGTTTTTACGTTCTTTATTCTTCCAACACCAACTATTTTGCTCAGGAGTTGAAATTGTTTTCACATTCTCTCGTCCCTTATTCTCCAAACCAATTGTTTTATTTATTTATTGTTTTTTTTGAAGTTGGCTCATTGTTGTTAAAGCTCAATACTCATTTTTGCATCTAATTTTTGCTAATTGTAAACCTTTTTTTTTCCATATTGATGAGCTCATCTTTGCACCTAATTGTTAACTTGTAAATCTAATGGTTCTATTTACGGGCAGCCCCAGTTCATCAGATGCAGCAATACTACAGGCTTGGGGTTTTTGATAACTGTTCTGACAAATGGACAACTCTTTTTGACTGTTTAAATCTCAAGACAAAAAGAGCTTCTGAGGTTCAGGTATGTGTCTGATACAAAAATACCCGCAGGTGCATATAATGTATATATTTCAATAATGCTGAAATCTTGCCGTGGATCTTCTTTATTTCGTTCTTCGTTGTTCTCAATCATAACATACATGTTGAGTTAAAATTTTTTCCATTAACTCTGATCTGTACATGGTAACTGAGATATCAAATGAACCTCAAGCTTTATGACATGAATACCATTTCTAGCTTTTAGGTGTGTCTCCTCGAGTCCTTTTGGCTGGTCTACTAGAATATTTTAGATAAGAAACACACTTCTCATTAATGGAAGGGATAGAACACAAAAAGGAGAAAAGATACCGACTTGTAGAATGCCAAAGGAATTTCTCAAAGATTATCACATTTGTCTCTAGTGAAAAAGTATTGTTATCGAAAAAGAGACGGAAAAGGATACAATAGAGGAGCTAAACTCTATAACACCCTCCCAAGTTTCTTCCCAGTCTCTAGCTTTTTCCTTAAAATCTTGTGGTTAAAAGCATTCAGATTTGTTTATTAGGGCATGAAAATATTAGGATGGCTGTGACTTAAAGTAAGCAAAGCCCAAATTAATAAATGAAGTTCTCAGTATTGGAATTTTTCTTTATCTCATGCTTCATAATCATAATATTAATGTTTTTGTATATCATGCACTTCATTTATTTGAAGCTCACACATTTTTGTAACTTGTGGGTAGGCTTTAGAAGAGCACCCCAATATGGCTATTATTTGGAAATTGTCTAAACCTCTCATCTCAACTCTAGGGAGTTTAAAAATGCCAAATAATAGTGAATTTGTGTTTCTCTGGTCCTCATCACAAATGTTGATCAGCATGGATCTGGCCAAGGTTGAATATTCGATTCACACGATCTAGTTCAATGACAAGACAAAGAGTACCTGTAGAATAATTCAAGTGAACACCGGTGTGGCGGCTTGCCAAACACACTCCGATGCTTAAGCTAGCTAGGGTTTGTGTGAAGCTTGGCCGAAAGTAGGGTAGAATAATATACCATAATCTGGAGATCTCTTGCCCATTTTATAGGGGATGACCTAGGGTTTCCTGACCGGACTTTCCCTCCCTAGGCTGGTCTGGTCATTCGATTGATTTTTGGGAAAGATGGCTAGGAAAGCTCGGCCTAGGGTCTCAACCCTTGGGCTTGACCTTGAGTTTCGGCCAAGGGCTCGACTTATGGCTACTCAATTGACTGACCAGGTGATACCATATTCCATAATAGTATTCTACATATACATGTAGTCTACGGTCTTGTTGAACTCAACAACCAAGTATTTGACATCCCTCAGAAAGGATCGAGCCTTGACAAATTGTGCTTTCAGCTCATTGATCTCCGTCTAGCTACTTGATCGACAGGATTCCAGGCTAGCCTTGGCCTCATCCAAAAGTCGGTTAACATGAGTAAGAGAAGCATGGGATAGCAACAACTCCTTTCGAGGAACGTAGCGTCGGCATAGATCGTTGATCTCATCTCCCATGCGCACAAATGACACTGTCAACTACATAAATGCCTACACACCAACATCAACAACATTAGTTAAAGCTATATAAGGAGAAGAGTGAGAAACTGATGGATTTACCTTGTGAAACTCGCATATGCCCTTGTTGAAGCCTGCCGCTGTGTTCGAATAATCCTACTCCCCATCAATAGGGTGACTTTCTAGCCCTCGACAAATATTGAAAGGTTGGATCAAGTACTTAACCTTTTTCTTAGCAGGCGCATATGACTCTTCATATTCAAACGTACAGGTAAGGGCTGATCTTCACCATCCTGCATTGAAAAGGGGCCACCCTGAAGACGGGCGGAACGACTAGGAGGAGGTGGAGATTCTACTCGTTGCCTTTGAGGGATCAACTCATTGTCCGTAAGGTCAATAATTCCAGCCTCAGACAAGGGAATGTGATCCATTGGCTTGAAGTCCTTACTGCAACTCTCACAGCCTGTCTCTGGTCGCACCTTTGTCGACGTTCCTAGAGGGAATGCCTGCAAGCATCCATGTCTTAAAAAAAAAGAGAATTTTAAAAGGGTCGAGGCTGATTTGAACAGAGGTAAGGTGTCACCTTCTACTATGAGCACTTGGGGAGCAAGTCTGTGAGCAACCAAAGTTCTTGTTGTACCAGTGTGGGGCCGAACCTCGCCTCTTTCGAAAGTTTGCTAATAGAATTAATGCCACGACCTCAAGGGTGCATTTGAGATCTTGAGGAACTGAAGCAGAATTAGAATGGCTAAATGGAGCAACTTTCTTTGCTCAAGAGGTGGTCGGCTTACTCTTGCCAATGCAGTCCTTTCTAGTATACCAATTAATTACTTGTCCATTTTCAAGTGCTCTGTGAAAGTAATAAGCAGACTAGAGAAGCTTATCCGAGACTTATTTTGGAAAGGTGTTACTAAAGATATTTGGAGCATCTTGGTTAATTGGCGAACTACTTCCTTGTCGATTTGTAAAGGTGGGCTTGGCTTAGTTAACCTAAAAAGGAAGAACATCAGCTTGCTCGCGAAATGGGGATGGAGATTTATGAAAGAAGGTGAGGTCTTGTGGAAGAAAGTGATTGCCAGCAAATACTCCTTCATAAAAGGTGATTGGATTCCAAAGCCTCAGAATCATGGGCCTTTCAAGGGTCGGGAAATCTATTTTCAAAGCTTGTGATGCTGTTGACAAGTGGTATCAAATAAACCTTGGCAAGGGAGACAAGATTCGGTTTTGGGAGGATAAATGGATGAGTGAGCAGCCACTTAAATCCTCCTTTCCTCAAATTTTCAATGTGGCTGTGTCTAAAGATTGTTTTATTGACCAGTGTTGGTCTGCCTCTTCCAATGATTGGCGTGTCCCTTTAAGAAGGAATCTAATTGATGACGAAACTCTAGAATGGATTGAGCTCCACAACCTTCTCGAGTTGAAGCGGCCCTCTCATGTGGAGGATTATAAATCTTGGACCCTTAAGAGAGATGGGCAGTTCTCAGTTAATTCTTTAACTCTTGAGTTGTGTGGCAGTTGTGGCCCTATCGAGGATTCTTTACAAAGTGTTATTTGGGGGCAAGAGTCCCCAAAAAAGTCAAAGTGTTTCTTTGGGTGTTTTGCCATAGGAAGTTAAATACAGGAGAGGTGCTGCAAAGAAGATGGCCGACCTATTCTCTGTCACCGAGTTGGTGCATGATGTGTAGCTCGAGTAATGAAGACCAGGTTCATCTGTTCTTTTTGTGTTCAACAGCTCGTGCTTTATGGGTTAGATTGTTGAAGTGTTTTGGAATTAGTTGGTATTTTCCTAAAAGAATTGCTGAAGCTCTTCTCCAACTTATGTTTGGTACTCCCTTCAAGGATAAAAGTCGCATTTTGTGGACTAATGCGGTTATGGCTTTGTTGTGGACACTTTGGTTTGAGAGGAACTAGAGGGTCTTCAAAGAGATCTCTACTGACACTGACGAGCTTTGGAATTCTGTCAAACTCTTTGCTTCCATCTGGTCTTCTCTTTCTAAAACCTTTTGTAATTATAATCTTACTCATATTTCGGCTAATTGGGAGTCTTTTTTTAACCTTTTGGCCTAGTGGGGATCTCTCATCTCCCCTTTTACTTGTATAATCCTTCTTATCAATACAAGTTCTTTGTTTCTTATCAATATATATATATATATATATATATATATATATATATATATATATATATATATATATAATAAAATGAAGTTCAGTTCCATCGTTTATTCTACTTAGCAAACATTTTGAATTTTTAATGTTTTATTTCCAAAAGTGAGACTTCAACGACACTTTGTTATAAAATTAACGTTATGGATCTCTTACTGAAACTAAACTCCTGACAAACTCTTTTAGGGTAAGACTGTCAATTTTGAGAGAATAAGTCTCATTTGTATTTCTCAATATGTGCAATTTAGGTCTTCTTATATATGAGAATGACTTATTACAAATATGGAAATAAATAAATTCAATAAAAATGGAAATATTTTACAATTAATATTTATACAAAAACATTCCTAAATAGTAGAAATTCCAACACTCCCCCTCAAGCTGGTTTAAATATGTCTTCCATAGCCAGCTTGTCAATCAATATGTCGAATTGCTTCTTTGGAAGTCCTTTAGTTAGTATATCAACAATTTGTTCTGATGTAGGAAGATAAGGGATGCATATTGAACCTGCATCAATCTTCTCCTTAATAAAATGCTTATCAACCTCGATATGTTTTGTTCTATCATGTAGAACTGGATTATGCGCTATAGAGATGGCAGCTTTATTGTCACAATAAACCCGTATAGGTGTCTTCAGAGGGACCTTCAATTCTTCAAGTATCCTTTTAATCCATATTCCCTCACAAATTCCATGGGCTAAAGCTCTAAACTCTGCTTCAGCACTACTTCTAGCCACCACTTTTTGTTTTTTACTCCTCCAAGTAACCAGGTTTCCTCCAACAAAGGAACAATAACCAGAGGTGGATCTTCTATTTGTAGTACTTCCTGCCCAATCTGCATCAGTATAAACTTCTATTCGGAAGTGATTATGCCTTTTGAATAAAATGCCTTTTCCAGGAGTCCCTTTTAGATATCTCAGAATTCTATAGGCAGCTTCAAAATGAGTCGGTCCAGGCGCATGCATAAACTGACTTACCATGCTTACGACATATGCAATATCAGGACGCGTATGAGATAGATAAATTAATCTTCCAACAAGTCTTTGGTATCGTTCTCTATCCTTTATTTCTTCTGCTTTTGCTACTTGTAACTTTAGATTAGGTTCAATAGGAGTTTCTGCAACCTTGCAACCAAGTAATCCGGTTTCTTCAAGTAAGTCGAGGACGTACTTTCTTTGATTAACAAAGATACCCTTCTTTGATCTTGCAAACTCCATCCCTAGAAAATATTTCAACGATCCCAAATCCTTGATTTGAAACTCACTTGCAAGATTTTTCTTGAGATTAGCTAGACTAGCTTTATCAACACCTGTGAGAATAATGTCATCTACATAAACAATCAAAATTGAGATTTTATTATTCTCAGAGTGTTTATAAAATATAATATGATCTGCTTGACTCTGAAGAAATCCATAATTAGACACAACTTTTCCAAAACGCTCAAACCAAGCTCTCGGAGACTGTTTAAGACCATAAAGGGATTTCCTTAATTTGCAAATTTTACTACATCCGAGTTCTTTTTCAAAACCTGGTGGTAAGCTCATAAAAACCTTTTCCTCCAAATCACCATTTAGAAAGGCATTTTTCACGTCCAGTTGGTAAAGTGGCCAATCTGAATTGACTGCAAGTGACAAAAGAACTCTAATAGAGTTAATTTTAGCAACAGAAGCAAATGTTTCCTGATAATCAATCCCAGATGTTTGAGTGAAACCTTTAGCTACCAATTTGGCTTTATATCTCTCAATACTACCATATGCATTGCATTTTATGGTGAACACCCATTTACAGCCCACTGGTTTCTTATCTTTTGGCAACTCTACTATTTCCCAAGTCCCATTTTGTTTTAGAGCATTCATCTCCTCCATAACTGCTACTTTCCAATTTGGATCTTTTAAGGCCTCATGTATATTCCTTGGAACAAACAAGTCATTTATCCTAGATGTGAAGGCTTTATGACCATTTGACAAATTTTGATATGACATGTAATTTGCAATAGGATATTTGGTACAACTTCGAGTACCTTTTCTAATGGCTATGGGAACATCAAGATCAGACACAATTGGTAAAGCATTTTGAATAGTTGCAGAAGTAGTAATAGAAGAAGGATTACCAAGATTTTCAATTTCATTCGTCGGAGTCTCAGATTGGCTCTGTGAAGGATCAACTATCTGGTCTTGGTTCCTTTGATTGAATTTTCTTCTAGTATAAAACTGAAACTCGGGAATTTGATCAGTAGGATCATTCTGTAGTATTTCTCCCCCTGATTGAGAAGTTTCTACACTTGGCATCGAAGGACTAGTAATATTTGGACAAACAAGACTCGGAAGAGGAGTATAGATATCCCAAAAGTTATCTTCCAAATTTGGTTTCTCCCCCTGAAGAGAACTGTGGGTAAAGTAGGGTTGTTTTTCGACAAAAGACACATCCATGCTCACAAAAAGTTTTTTTGTCTGAGGATCAAAACACTTGTAACCTTTTTGGCTTGAAGAAAATACATTTAATAGCTTGATGATCAAGTTTTGACCGAAAGTGGCTAGGTATGTGAACATAAGCAGTACACCCAAAAACTTTGAGAGGTAGGTCAGAATATATGCGAGATGTAGGAAAAACAATTTTGAAGCAATCAATGGGAGTTTTAAAATTCAAGATCTTACTAGGCATTCTATTTATTAGGTAAGCAGCTGTGAGGATTGCTTCACCCCATAAATATTTTGGAACATGCATGGAAAACATTATAGCACGAGCTACTTCAAGTAAATGCCTATTTTTTCTTTCAGCAATTCCATTTTGTTGAGGAGTATCTCGACAAGTAGACTGATGAACAATGCCTTTATTTTTCAAAAACTCACCAAAGGATTCATTAAAATACTCAGTCCCATTATCAGAGTGTAAAATGCAAATTTTGGTTTGAAATTGGGTTTCAATTATATTGTAAAAATTTTGAAAAAGGTCATTCACCTCAGATTTTTTTTTTCCATTAAATAAACCCAAGATAGACGAGTATGGTCGTCAATAAAAGTAACAAACCATCTTTTACCACTATGAGTCCTAATTTTAGAGGCACCCCAAACATCACTATGAATTAAATAAAAAGGTTTGGAAGCTTTGTAAGGTTTTGGTAAATATGTGGACCAATGATTTTTTGCAAAAATGCAACTTTCACAATCAAAAGAGGAACAATCAATTCCCTTAAATAAATTTGGAAATAAATGCTTGAGATAAGAAAAGTTGAGATGTCCTAGTCTAAGATGCCAAATCATAATTTGTTCTTTCACAGAAAGAGAACTGATACTACTAAGACTCTGAGTTATTTTATTACTAAAAGAACCTTTATCAAAGTAGTAGAGACCATCAAGCATCCTAGCACTCCCAATCATCTTCTCCGATTCCTGATCCTGAAAAATACTGTGAGATTCAAAGAATATAACACGACAATTAGAATCTCTAGAAATTTTGCTAACAGATAAAAGATTACAGGCCAATTTTGGAATATGGAGGACAGACTGTAGAGAGATATTTTCAGTCAATTTAATGGTTCCTTTACCTGCAATAGAAGAAAAACTACCATATGCAATTCAAATTTTTTCATTAGAAAAAGAAGGAGAGTATGAATTGAAAAAATGGGACGAGCTAGTCATATGATCAGAAGCTCCAGAATCAATAATCCAAGGAGAAGAAGTACTACAAGAAAAAACTTGAGGACAATTACCTATTTGTGCCAAGGAAACACAAAGATTATTAGATGATAAATTGGTTTGCAGCAATTTAGAGGGTTGATCAATTCGCTCTTTACAAAAGGAACTTGAGTTAGTGGTTGTGGTATCGAACAACCCAATCTCGGTCTTACTCTGTATTTGAGCCATTTCAACGATCAACTTAGACATATCAGCAAAACAGTTAATAAGAAACCAGATAAAGTCTGAACCAAACCAAACCAAACCAAATCTGAAGGTAATAAGGCCAGAATTTAATGAACCAAACCAGACCAGATCTGGAAAAATAAACCAAACATGATCAAACCAAACCAAAATAAACCAAACCGAACCTGGTCTGGAAAAATCTGAACCAAACCACAAATGATCTGCAACCCACGAAGGACAAGTCGAATAGGTGTTCGCGGAGGTGGGACAGAGTGCGAAGACGAAGATGAAGCCGAAGACGAGGAGCACGCGGATGGACGGATCTGGACGGACGAACATGAAGCGTCCGGATGAAGAGGATTGCGTGCGGTGAGTACAGAACACGCGGATCTAGTGTTCGCGGCGTCTGGGTGTTCGCAGGTTTGGCAGCGGTGGGCGTCTGAGGTGTTTGCAAATCTCAGTCTGAGGTGGGTGTTCGCAAATCTGAAGTGTTCGCAAATCTCGATCTGAGGTGGGTGTTGGCAGATTTGGCGCAAGTCTGAGGTTGGATGTCGGTCGGACAGAGACGGACGGAGACAAAGCTCACGGGTTAAATCGAAGACGAAGCTTTGAAGGTGTTCGCCGGTGAGTAGTCGAAGACGATCTACGATGGTAACAAACTTGCGAGAGAATGATGAAAACTTTCGCCGATCGTGCCGGAAGTAGGTTGCGCCGTTTTATGGCGGCTAGGGTTCCGGCAACGACAAAGCTAGGGTTCCTACAAGGACAATGGATGCTCTGATACCATGTCAATTTTGCGAGAATAAGTTTCATTTGTACTTCTCAATATGTGCAATTTAGGTCTTCTTATATATGAGTAAGACCTATTACAAATATGGAAATAAATAAATTCAATAAAAATGGAAATATTTTAAAATTAATATTTATACAAAAACATTCTTAAATAGTAGAAATTCCAACAAAGACAGATATATATATATATATGTGTATATATTATATATATTTTGTGGATGGAGTGTTTGATGGCGACCACCTTATAGACAATTTAGATGGAAAGAAACACAATTCTCGAAGGTTCTCCTAGGAATTGTTAAGAAGTGATTTTGAAGTGGTTTCTTTCTTTAGTTTCTAGGAATGTACTCTTGATAAGGAATTTGTAACTATTTATCTTTTGTATTCAAACCAATAAGAGCTTTTTTTTTTTCCATACCTTAAAAAGAAAAAAAAGAGAAGAATTTCTTTTCGTAATCTCTTTTGGTAACTGTAGGTTTGAATACCCTGTTTTCTCTCAATATATTTTTCTTTGTTGGTTAATCAAATGCTTTTTTTTTTAATGTAAAAGAAAAACAAAAGTCCTGTTGCTACATTCTTGGTTGAGATCAATGTACAATTTGGTAGTTTGTTACCTTATAGTATACGGAGTCTTGTTTTTTATGGTCTCATTTAAATATTACTTTTACGATTGTTCTACAAGTAAGAAGATGTGATGTACTTGAATGCAGGAAATTCTTGAAAGCCGAGAGAAAGCCAAATCCCACATCTGGACTTTTCGAACCCCAGAAGAAGCATCATCACATTGGAAAGAACTGTTTGGACATTTAGATGAAATGGAATGAAAATAATTCTATTTCCTTGTGTTTTTGATCCCCCCTTGAATTTCTCAAGGGTTCCATCCATTATTTTTCAAGACTACATGTTTCTCTCGCACGCTGGATATGGGTGGTCTTTGTCGTGAGTTATTTCCTTCTAGTTTTTGTAGGCAAATTATTCATATAGCCATCACAATATGAATGTGGCTATTACTCTCATGATGATTATATATAGAATAAGATGTGTTTATTCATATATTTAGGACAGTTTTGGTTTGCAAATAATTTATTTTTGATTTCAACACGTGTGGTAGGACCTTGGTTGAGGGTG
Organism: Trichosanthes truncata; assembly: GCA_033996785.1. Lineage (NCBI taxonomy): Eukaryota > Viridiplantae > Streptophyta > Magnoliopsida > Cucurbitales > Cucurbitaceae > Trichosanthes > Trichosanthes truncata. The sequence goes on along the minus strand of JAWPNB010000004.1, from coordinate 23,454,230 downwards.
TATGCTTTAATCAGTTGAGCTATGCTTAAGTTAATATTTTTTTATAATCATTGGTTTGAATGAATTGTATTTGAATCATTTTAGTTAATTGAGAATGTTACTAAGTTTGTATTTTCATTTATACTTTTTGAACTTTTATTTTCAATCCTTGGTTGAAAATTCTCAAGTTAAAATCTAGCAATTATGTTTAATCTATATTTCTAACAAAATAGATTTTCACATTGAGCCAACTCTAAAGAACTAGTAAAGTTGTCAATTTGAGAATAACTCAGCAGATAAGGTAATTGATAAGGAAATAAGCGAACAATCAGTTCAATCAAAATCGAAAGAAGCTTATTATCCAAGTCAAAGGGAGTCAACACAAATTTGGACCAATGATGAGCCAATCATTATGCTCTAAAGTTCAATCATTAGAGCTAAAAGACTACCAAAAACATTGAATGCTCACCTCCATGCTAAGGTAGACACATAATGAAGGGTTGCATCTTTTCAAGCTTGATAAAACACATTTTCAACCGAGTCATAATTAATCTAAAGATTTAGATTCATTCACATCCTTAATGCAATATGTATCTATTAAATTAATGTATTTACATTTAATTTGGTTTATGTATGGATTTGAAAAGTTGGGGGCTGAATTTAGACTACATAGGTGAAAGGTTGTGTCATTTCATGGTGTCTATTCAATTAGTATAAATAAGACTGTCATTTGTCATTTGAACACAAGTTGAAGTTGAATGAAATCTCATATTTGAGTTTTAGTCTCTCAAACTTTAGCTTTCTTTATATTCTTTTGTTAGAATGCATGTTTAGAACTTTCAATCTAGTTTGATCCATTAGATTGTGGAGGGTTCGAACTCTTGAAGATAGGAACAAGTTCTCATTTCTTCTTGATCATTGATTAATTTTTCCAAGTAAAAATCTGTTTAACTTTCTTGGGATTGCTTATCAATTCGTTAATGGGGTTTTCTTATTATTGTTGTGGGGGTTCACCTTGAATAATGAGAGTTCTCAAGCATAATTGAGATAGATCATTTATCATTTGATATCTAAACAAATTATATCTTTATTTGCTTTTCATTCTATCTCATCTTTCTTTCTTCCAGATTTCAATCCATCCATTTTCTTGTGACTATTCTATTCATCTTCTCATCTTTGCTTCGTTTTTTTTTCATTGTACTTGCTGGAAAAAAGAAAGAAAAAAAAAATTGTATCCATTGCATCTTTCTATACTCGTTTTCTAACTTTGGGATTTTGTGACTTTTCACATTGTTGGCTTTATTGAAGTGTTCTTGCATGATTCTCATAAGAATACTATAAGACTTGCTGAAGTTTGAGAAATTAAAAGTCTTAAGAGTATATCTTCATTTTTGAGTGCAAAACACGAGTGACCTTTCATCTTCCAAAAGAGTAAACACGTAAGGAAGTGATTGTGAGGCCCATTTCTTGTCACTTACATTTTTTTGCAGCATGTTTCACCGAAGAAGAACACATCATGAGACCTACAATAATGATGATCCATTTTGGAAGAATTTTCAAAAGAATTTAGCTTAGATATCCAATCCATAAATTATATGGCTCAATTGTGTCTAGAGATAAGTTTGTGAGATCAATCCATGGAGGGACAAGTTGTACAATCCATTTGAAATGAGAAGGATTGTCAAATACCTCAAGATGTCCAACCTATTCAAAATAATGAAGATCAACCACATGCCCAAAAGGAAGATTTAAATGGTGAGGTTGTTAAGGTAGATGGGTGATATTTGAAGTATTTGTTGAGAATGAGATGGAGACATAATCTCTAGAAAAATGTGTGAAGAGTGAGGAGAGTAACAAAATAGAGAAAAGAGAAGAAAGTGTGAAAAGTGAGAAAATAGAGAAAAAGGAGGAAAATGAAAAAAAGAAAAGAGTGGATGTGAAAAAAAGTGTTTAAATGAAAAAAAATCATGAGAGAGGAGTTTGTTATCCAAATAATGTTTTCGAAATGTTGGGGATGATTCATTCAAGACACATTGATTGATCAAGTTTGAAATTTTGAATAATGGCGAAGGGGGAGAAGCCCTCTACAAACAAAATACACATTTCATCCTTAAAGTGGTGATCCTTTCAAGCTTTATTTCACGAGATCAAGATGATGCTACAAAGCTACTTTGATAGGAGATCCTTTAGATTCGAGGACGAATCTTCTCGAAGAAGGAGAGAATGATAAGGAAATAAGCACACAACTAGCTCAATCAAATGCAAAAGAAGCTTATTTTCTAAGTCAAAGGGCGTCAACACAAATTTAGACCAACGATGGGCCAATCATTATGCCCCAAAGTCCACTCATTAGAGCTAAAAGACTACAAGAAGCATTGAATGCTCACTTCTAAGTTAAGGTGTTTGCACATAGTGAAGAGTTGCATCCTTTCAAGCTTGATAAGACACATTTTCAACCAAGGGTCATAATGAATCTAAAAATTCATATTCATTCACATCTTTAATGCATTATGTACCAATTAAATTCATGTATCTACATTTAATTTGGTTCATGTATGAATTTGAAAGATTGGGAGCTGAATTAAGACTATATAATTGAAGGGTTGTGTTTTTTCATGGTGTCTATTCAATTAGTATAAATAAGACTGTCATTTTGTCATTTAAACACAAGTTGAAGTTGAATGAAATCTCATATTTGAGTTTTAGTCTCTCAAGCTTTATGCTTTCTTTGTATTCTTGTGTTAGAATGCATGTTTAGAACTTTCAATCTAGTTTGATCCATTAGATTGTAGATAGTTCAAACTCTTGAAGATAGGAACAAGTTCTCATTTCTTCTTAATCGTGGATCAAAATTTTCAAGTAAAAATCTATTTAACTTTCTTGGAGTTGCTTATCAATTCGTTAATGAAATTTTCTTATAATTGTTGTGGAGGTTCACCTTAAATAATGGGAGTTCTCAAACATAATTGAGATAGTTCATTTATCATTTGGTATCAAAGCTACTTTGATTCCTTTTATCAAAAACAATTATCATCCTAAAGATTGATGGTTTGATCATTCACTCTCGCAATTGTTGAACATTAAAAAAAATGAAGCACTGGTAAAGTTCTAGAAAGTCTACAAAATCATCACATACCTATCAATAGCTATTATCACAAATTTTATGTGATACAAGTTAAAAAGTTGAAAGATGAGGAGAAATGCTCAGAGTATGTTGTATGTTTAGTACTTAGAAGGTGAATTACTTATTATTTAAGAAAAATAGTTAAATGAGTTCCCTAAAAGCACTTTGATCTAACTTTAGAATTTTCCGAATGACTATTGATTGTAAAAAGTTTTTAAAAACACATTTGGTTTGGTAAAAATCACTCTCTAAAACGTTAATTAAATATTCTAAATTTTGCAAAAAGAAGAATATGTTTTTAGTCATCCATAAGCACTTTGTGGTTGAAGGGGTGGCTTGCATAATGTAAAAGTACCCTCAACTGTATTTGTTGATGGTGAATTAAATTTTGAACTCAAAAAAAAAAAAAAAAAAGACGGTGAATTAAATTTTATCATAAACCCACGATTTCATTAAATTCAATATTAGAATTGGATATGTATTATATAGTTTTTAGGTTCAATTACAAGTTTAGTCTCTGAACTTTGAGGTTTGTGTCTATTTGGTCCCTAACTTTCAAAAGTGTCTAATAGGTCTCTAAACTTTCAATTTTGTGTCTAATAGATCCCTGTCAAATTCAAAATTTTTAAAAATTAATTGATTTATTAGATATAAATTTAAAATTTATGTTTAATGAAACTCTAAAATTTTAATTTTGTGTTTATTAGACCCGTGAATTTTAAAAAATTCGAAAGTTCAAAGACTAAATTTGTAATTTTAAAAGTTAAAAGACTAAATAGATACAAATTTCAAAGTTTAGGGACTAAATGTGTAATTTAGTCTAGTTTTCACTTTTTGTTAGACTTTTGCTTGAAAATTTTCATATGCATTTCACATGGTAAATAAAAGTCTACATAATCATTTGCATTGATTAATAGAAGTTGACTTTTTAACAATTGTTTTTTTAATTTTGTTATTTATTTATAGTTGGTGAATAAATGTCCCAAAAGATGAAGGTAAAAGTTGCAATTATATTTGTACTAAAAAAGTTGCAATTATATTAAAATTCGCAGCCCAATTTGGATTTGAAAAAAATTAAAATTGGATAGAAAATGCATTAAACCAAAATGCATGCGAAGGGTATACAAATAAACCGATAACCTGAACAACTAGGACTACCCAACCCAAACCGTAAGGGTTGGGTTGGGTTCTTTTTTAGAAGAACCGAATTTTCGGTTTGATTCTCGATTTAGCCCTTTTTTGGCTCTGTTCAACCTAAACTGAACCAAAAATAATATTTTTTAAAAACATAAATAAATATATATACACATATAATAAGAAGCTTGAAGCCCTAGCCCTAAATCGTGCGTCGTCTTCGTCCCAGTCCTTTCCTCTCTCTCGTCCTTCCATAAAATGTAACACTTGAGTCGTCGCTCATCTCAACCCTTCGTCCTTCTGCTCATCTCGATTTGTAAAGCCCCCACATTTTAACCTAACTTAGGGAACATTACTAAACTCACGACCAATATGCCCCAAAAAATTCCGCAGCATAACAACGTAACTACAACAATACCAAAATTTTTCCAGCACCTATTGGTAAAAAAGATAACACTTTTATATCCAGAGCAACCAAACCACGACTTCCAACTCCAACTCAAGAAGTTATTGAAGATTCACAAACAAACCAACATGATAAATATGTAAAGTACTAGATTAGTCCATTAATTTCAAGCAAACATAACCCACAAAGGTAAAGTAACCTAAATGTTTATTATTAAGCTTTCAACATAAATAATACACCTAAGATAAACCAAACTCAAACTTAAAGTTTTTAAGAAGGAAACGACACTCCAATAACCAGCTTGCAATTCAACATAACCAACTACAAAGGTAATTTAACTAAACAAAGTTCAACAAGAACAACTACTAAAGTAATTAAAGAGCTAGCTATGGTCTCTCCCTTCTCGGTCTCATTTTCAACATCACTAAGGTTGTAGTTCTCATCATCACCTGCAAAATCGGGTGGTGGGTCGGTACATAACGCGTACTAGTAAGGAGCTCACACCTGAGGAGTCATCAAACAACATACGAGGCAAACAACATGCTATTTACAAGCATCCAACATGCTCTTAAAACGAATAACACATGAAACATGTTCAACACACATAAACAAGTAAAACACGAGAATTGCCCAATGCATGAAATCCTGCATCATGCCATGTATCACAATCGTGCACTTTCAGAACAGGACAAACGATTGTGCGGCACTTGCTCTAACCCAGCGAGCAAGTCAGCCGTACGAAAAACGCAAATCGATGACAACTTCAGTGTAGAGTCTAGCCTCCCCTCACATCTCGAGAGAAAATGGTTTTAGAAAACGTGAGCGGGAAAGCATTTGAAAACATTTGTGAGAAAAGTTTGTTATACGCAAGTAAGCAAGGAAGGGAGAACAACGGCTTAATAGCATATAACTCCGGGTAGGAAGGTTGGACAACTAGTCATACCCCCCATAGTACATTCTAGGATTTTACATTGTGGCATGCTTAAACATGAAAATGGCGAGGAGTCATACACCTCCAAAAATACAAGGAAAGTTAACTAATAAGCAACATGAAATACATACAATGAAAACATGATAAAAAGGGGTTGAAATGGCCATGCGGCCAGGGGCAACACGCCCTGGACAAGCATGACCGTGACACCATGCACACTAACTCCACTCAAACTCCACAAGCTCACTCAACACTCATAGTTAGCCGTTACAAAAACTCTCAAAAACTGACCATTTGACTTGCACTGACCCTTGATCATTTATACCTAGAGCCTCAACACTTCTCTACAGAGCTTAGCATTCGACCCTTGACCATTTTTACCCAAGGCTTCGAACTGTGCATCAACCCCTGGACCATTTGTACCCAAAGCCTTGAATTGTGCATCGACCCTTGGTCATTTGTACCCAAGGCCTCGATGGCTAACAACGTATTGACCCTTGGCCATTTATACCCAAGGCCTCAATACTTGCCTCAAGACTCATCACACTGACCCTTGACCATTTATACCCAAGGCCTCGATGCTCCTCTTTATCCAATATTGGTATGTTGACCCCGACCATTTATACCCGAGGCCTCGACACCCAATAGTGACATATAAGCCCTTGACCATTTGTACATGAGGCCTTGATATTCACTTACTTTCCTTAAACAATACCAACACTCGACCATTTATAACCAAGACCCTGATATCCATCTCATATCCTTTCATCACAATGCTAGTTTTCGACCATTTATACTCGAGACCCTAGCATCATTTTTTATCATAAACTCAAGGTTCATTGACCTCACTAATCACGCTCACAACAACCCAAAATGCAATCCTAAACATGCTCTCTAGACCATGCTTAAAATCCACTATCCACAATATCATGTTTTCAACAAAACATCATAGCATCACACAATCTCAAGCAGTCTCAACATTCAGCATGCTCCAAACCACAAGGTTAAATAACTTAACATCACAAAATCTAACGCATATCAGAACATATAACGCATAACAGCTCATGGAGAGATACATAGATCGCACAATAACATCATAAGAAAACATAAAACATGCTTCACACATTCAAACAGACTCATCAGGTAGAATTCTACTTACCTAAAGTGCTCCTAAAAATATTCCAAGGGTTCCTAGACCAAGAGAATAAGTTTCAAAGGATATACTTAATTCAGAAATCCTTTAAGCAACTACCACAAGCTCAAAGAGGGGTATACTTACTTAGATATGACCTTAAATGATAAAGTGAGCTCTTCAGAATCAATCCAAACTATAACCAAAGTTATCCAAAGGTTAGAACGAATTTATAGCACCATAAACAGGATTCAAAAGGGAAAGAAACGTGCTGAATCTTATCAAAATAACTTGAAACCTTGCTGGCCGATGTTTGAATCAACCCATTTTTGCTAATTTGATTCTGATGGCTTATGGGTAAACTAAAGAAAAGCTATTCGGGTTATGGTTCACAACCGAAAGTATTCGAAACTACAAATAAAAGGTATCCAAGCATTAGAACTAATCTAAGATACTTTAATCCAGTCCAAATGAGTTTGAGGGGTGCTAACCTTGCAAAAATAGGCCCAATGCCTCGCTAAATTGTGTTTGAGAATGTTCGAATCAACCAAAAACTGCAAACCCAAGGTTCCTACACGTTAGAACCTAAGCCATAACTCCTAAAGTGATTTGCGAAAGGTCTAAAATGCATTAAAAATTATCGAAAGAGTCTTTACACTTGATGTTTGCTGTTCGAAGGTGTTTGAATCGATCCTAAACTACAAACTAGAGGTTCCTACATGTTAGAACCAAAGCTACAATACTTACATTAATTTGCAAAAGGTTTAAAACATGCTAGAACTTACCGATTAGTGCTAAAAGGACTGAAAGGCTTGCTGGTTGGTGTTCGATAGCGTCCAATTTCGTAAAGTTAAACCTTACATGATGTGGGTAAACTTATTAGAGGCTAATTGGATGTGTGGATCACATACCGACACGATTTTGAGGTTTGAAAATGAATGAATCCATGCTAGAATTCGCGGATTGGAATCAAAAGACCTCGAACACGTGCTAGTTGTTGTTCGTCGGAGTCAAAAACTACAAAACAAAGTCATCTAAGGAGTGGGTATTGAAGATTTAAAGCCAAAGGAGAGTGGGTCAACCTAACCTTGTTGAAATGGAAGTGAACACGCATGGGTTTGGGCCAAAATCGTTGAATGGACGTCGTTGTCACGTGGGTTCATGTGAGGGAGAAGCGCTGGACGAAACTCGTATGCCGTCGAAGACTGTTGCGCGATCTATTGCTCGCAAGTGCTATCGAGTGGGTTCGCTGACATTGTGGTCTCGCCGGAGAAGAAAAAAAAGAGGGATGTTTGCTGTGCACTCTGTCGTTGAGAGAACTGGAGCTCGTTGTTAGAGAAGTAGATCGACGATGGGCCGTGGCTTGCGGCTAAATGAGAAAGAGAGAAGGATTGAAGGGGAAGAAGAAGAATCGCTTGGGAATGGGTTTGATGGTTGCAAAAAACGTGAGAGGGAGAGAGAGATGAGGTGAAAAGAAGGCTAGGGCATGCTTCCTTTTCTTTTTCATTTACTTTTAATTCCCCAAATACAAATTGTCCAAGAAATACAAAGGAGGAAAATCTTTGGGTTTTCTTTATATCTTTCCCTAATTTTCTCTCTTTTCCAAGTTTAAAACTCCAAATAAGTAATTCTAAAGGATTGGGACAAAATCTAATTAAGAGATTTTGGTTTCCTTCTTGGACTTGAGAATAAAATCTAGAACTAAATTCCCATAAACCTTGAAATTAAAGATTTAATTAAAAATATTATTTCCCAAAATTATAGAAATTCAATCCACCAAACTTCAGAGCTAAAATTCAAATTATAACTTTCCAAATTAGAACTCTAACGAATAATCCAATTATTCTAAATTAGCCTAATTTCATAACGTGGGGTGTTACAGACTCTCCACCTTAAAAACTTTCGTCCTTGAAAGGTCACTAGTCTAACCGAGTAGAACAACAAAACCACGTAATCTAAGAGCAAGCAAAACAAGGAAACAAAACTTTGAAATCAAAAGAACTTAGGTGAAAGAATGCTTACCTGAACTTGGGGTATTGCAGATTCTCCACCTTCAAGAGCTTTTGTCCTTAAAGGTTTACTTGTTCTTGAGCTCTGGATGTTTGGGTTTGGCTTCAACTCTGTCCTTAGCAGTTGTATGGTCACACACTTTCCTAGTTTGCTCACGAGTACTAGGATTGTCCAGTGCTGTGCAATGCCTAGCGTAGTGACCTTCCTTTTTGCAATTGAAGCAAACTCGTCTTCTTAACCAACATTCTCCTTTGTGAGGCTTGTTACAGGAAGGACAAGGAGGATAACGAACATACTACTTCCCTTGTTGTTGTGGAGCTTCATCATGTTGGCTACTTGAGGGGGAGAACTTTCTCTTGATCCTAGAGGTAGAATCATTCTCATGATGAGGTTGTGTCTTCTTGGAAACGTTCTTGTCCATAACAAGGGCTCCTCTAAGTGCTGCAACGAAGGTGGTAGGTTCCTTCAAAGCTACAGAGCCTCTGATTTCCTCACGCAAGCCTCTTATGAACCTCTTTATCTTTCGCTCAAGTGTACCGACCAAATCCGAAGCAAAACGTGATAACTCTATGAACTTCCTTTCATATTGAACAACCGTCATGCTTCCTTGCGTTAAGTGGAGGAACTCGGTTTCCTTATCGTCCTTCACTGTGTCTGAAAAATAATATTCCAATAGGAGATCCTTGAACTTCATCCAGGTGACAGGCTTATTCTCATGATCCTCGTTTAAAACTCCAAGTAAGGATAACTAAAGGATTGTGACAAAATCTAATAAAGAGAATTTGGTTTCCTTCTTGGACTTGAGAATAAAATCTAGAATTAAATTCTCATATACTTTGAAATTAAAAATTTAATTAAAAACCTTTTTTCCCAAAATTATAGAAATTCAATCCACCAAACTTCAAAGCTAAAATTAAAATTCTAACTTTTCAAATTAGAACTCTAACGAATAGTCCAGTTATTCTAAATTAGTCTAATTTCATAATGCGAGGCGTTACACGGTTGTCCCAGTCCTTTCGCTTGCCGCCGCTCTTTTGGTTGCCGTCACTCATCTGGTTGCCGCCGCTCGTCTGCTCACCGATTATCCTCTGCCCGTTGCCGTTCCCTCTTCAATCTCTCCAGTAAACAGAGGAAAGCAGAAACCATAGGCGTGTGTCTGCTGTCTTGGCCTTCAATGGTAAATTCCATATCAGACAATGCTCAATTATCCCTTGATTTATGAAGTTAAAAAAAGAATAAGTGATGTGGCAAATCAGTCAATTATAATCACAATTTCATTGCCGTTGATGTCTGCAATTGGCGTGAATTGTGTTGTTCCTTAGGGTTTTGACCTTTTCTTGATTTAGAATTAATTGATCAATAATTTTGCCAAAAGCTTGCTGATTTGGTTGAAGTGATAGTTTAACAAGCATAACTGTGTATATATATATATATATATATATATATATATATATTTGAAACAAAGAGCATAGTTTATTAGGTTGAATCTTCTAGTCTCATTTTTTTTTTTGTTTGGGATGTGTGTTTGTAAAATTACAATTTTTGTATACACATATTGGGTTCACAGTTTTATGCATATTGTGTTGGAAATAAGAGGTAATTTTACAAACCACAATCCGATGACCCAACCCGAAAATATATGGGTTGGGTTACTCTCATGAATACGGTTGAGCGGATTGGGGGATTGACCAACCCAAATTTTCGGGTTGGTCCAAAAAATTCTCCTAACCCGGCCCAACCCATAAACACCCATAATGTTGGCTGTGGGGTTCGAACCCACGCGCACTTATGTGCAAAAGATCTTAAGTCTTCCCCCTTAACCTCTCGGGCAAACCAGCTAATTCACATGATAAAAGTTAAAGATAAAATACATAAATTAAAAAGTTAAAAGACAGAAAATACTTCGGGTATGTTTAGTACTTAGAGGTATTTTGAAGTGAATTACTTATATAAAGTATTTAAAAATATACAGTTAAAGGTATATTTGGGAGTGATTTTAGATGACGATTTTAGTGAAAATGACTAGTTTATAATTGATTTATTAAAATTTATTTTTATATAATCATTTTAATGTTTGGTTCTACACTTTTAGAAGTAATTTTCACCCAATCACAAGTGATTTTGAATGATTGAGAACATATTTGGAAATAATTTTAGAATAAGTGTTTTAAGCCTAAATGAAATTATGATTATTTTTGTACAAGTATTTAATTATAAATTACTTTAATATTTGATTCCACACTTCGAAAAGAAATTTTGATTTTAAAATGTTTTTTCAAGATTAATGTTTGTTTTCAAAAATTATTTTAGAACCATCAAATTACTAAAAAGGGCATTACATGAAAAAAAAAATAGAGGGTAGTGAGCAAAAGTTATAGAGAGAGGAAAAAATTAGGAGGGAAATAAAAATTTAAGAGAGAAAAAACAAGAGAGTTAAAGAAGAGTTTCAAGGAGAAAAAAATGTGTGAGACAAGAAGGGACAAAAACTTTAGAGTGGGACAAAAAAAATTAAAGAGAGAGAACTTTAATAAAGGGAGCAAAAATTCAAAGATAGAGAAATAAAGTTAGAGAGATATACAAACATTTTGGGAGGAAAAAAAGTTGAGGGAGGGACAAAAAATTTCAAGGGAAAGAAGTTATCAAAAGAGATAATAAATCATAGAGAAAAAAAGTTAGAGAGATATAAAAATTGTAGAGAGAGAAATAAAAATTTTAGAGAGAAACAAAAAATTTTGAGATAAAAAAGTTAGAGAGATTTAAAAAATATTGGAGTTAGAAAAATTTGAGAAAAGGGAAAAAATGAGAGAGAATAAAGTTAGAAATAGAGATTATAAAAACTTTAAAAAGAGAAAAATTAGAGAGTAAGAAAAATTAGAGATAAATAATGATAAAGAGAGACAAAAATTTTAGAAGGAAAAAATAACTTATCGCATAATTTTAGAACAAAATAAAATGAAATAGAAGGGGATTTTATAAAAGCAATCTCTTTCACAATCACTTATCAAAAATCATTGGGAATCACCTCCCTCACAAGTGATTGACTGGGAATCACTTAAAGTGATTTTAGAAATCCAAAATCACTTTTCTTTCATTGCCAAACATCACCATTTAAAAATAGAAGTGACATTGGGATTGTTGCTTGATTTTGTAATTATACGAATCGTTACAAGTAATATAATAGTGTGAGTACCATTACATTTTCCATAGGGAATGAGTACTTACTAATTACCAAATTCAATTTTATCTTAATACCGATTAATGAGGAAAGATGAAATTTAAACTCGCTTGCAAAAAAATGAAATAGAATTTTAAAGCTAATAAAAACAAAGGGATAAATTCAAATGCTAAACGCGTCCTAAAGCAATGACTTCAATGTTATTTCCTCTTACTCTTCATTCATTAACAGTTGAGACAATTGCTATTTTTGGGTTGTTGGTAAGTTCTACCTTGTAGACTCGATATTCTCTCTCATGCAATAACGATATTCTTTAAAAAGTAAATTGCTTATATCTCTATGACAATTCCAACTATTCAAATATAAAGAACGTAGAACCTAAAATTGCCACAAAATCTACACGGATATGTCTATCTCATGTATAAATCAGAAAAAAAAAAAACTATTCAACATCATCAATAATTATTGTCTCTCAACCTCATGTATCAATGCAAATATTGACCAAATCTAAACATGTATTAAACTCAGAATAGTTTTCACAATCACAAATGAACCGGAAATATCAACTATTAACTAAGGGCATGTTTGTGAGTGATTTTAGAATGATCAAAATCACTTTTGACATGCCCAAAATCACTTTTCTTTTAAAATTGTGATGTTTGGCAATGGTGAGGAAGTGACTTTGGAAGTATTCCAAAGCACTTCAAGTGATTTCTGTCTAGTGATTGTGGGTGATTTTGTTTTTAAAATGACTATTATTTCATGTTAAAAAAAAAATTGTTTGTGGCGTTAAAAATCGTCATCTATTATAAAAATTTATAAATTTCAATAAAAAGTATGTTTTCTCAAAACCATCACCATTGAGGTCATTTGTCATTGTTTACATAATGCCAATTTTTTTCTCTCTAAAGTTTTTATAATGTCTCTCTTACTTTATTCTCTTTTTAAAATTTTTATTCATTTTTCTCACTTTTTTTTTCTCCAATGGGTTTAGCTCTCTCTAACTTTTTTTATCTCTAACTTTTTTTTGTTCCTCTTTCTATAATTTATTTTTTACCTCTTGTTCTAACTTTTTGTTCTTGAACTTTTTGTCTCTTTTGCTCTTGATTTTTTTGTCCCTGACTCTTAACTTTTTTGTCTTCATTAAAGTTTTTCTTCCTAAAATTTTGATCATTCTCTCCAAATTTTTTGTATATCTCTTGAATTTTATTTCTCTATCGTCAATTTTTTGCTCTCTCTATTAAATTTTTTTCTCTCAAATTTTTTTGTCACTCTCTCTAAAATTTTAATCCCTCCATGTCTCTAACATTTTTTTCTCTTTGAAAGTTTTCTCTAGCTTTATATCTTTTTCTCTCTTAATTTTTAGTTCTCTTTGTATAACTTTTGTCTACCACCTTCTAATTATTTTTAATCTCAAATGTAATACTCTTTTTAGTAATTTGATGATTCTAAAATCACCTTTGAAAATAAACATGAATCATTTTAAAAAATTCTTTTAATTAAATTTAAATCACTTTTACAAGAGTGGAACCAAAAATTAAAATGATTTATAACTAAAACTTTTACAAAATTAATTATAATTGAATTACTTAGCTCAAAACACTTATTCTAAATCACTCCCAAACATGCCTTTAATCATTGAAAATTACTATTAAAAGTGTAGAACCAAATATTAAAATGATTATATGAAAATCACTTTTAATAAATCAATTATAAACAAATCAATTGTGGTAAAATCACTATTCCTAAAATTATTCCCAAACATGCCCTAAGAAGAGTAGAATTCGATAATCGATTATATCAAAGATGTAGAAAAATTAGTTTATAACAAAAATCTCAACTAACAACATTAGGGTCATTACAAGAAGGAAAAGAGAAGGAAAAAGGAAAAAAGAAACAAATCCTGGCAATTTCACGAGTTTGCAAGTGTTGCTCTCGCTCCGTTTGGTTGCTTGCAACTCGATTCCATGCTATTTTTTTAAGGTTTTGGGATTATTTGTGAGTGTTTTTGGAGTGAAGTTGAAGTTTTGGAGCTCGAGGACTAAGGAGATTGTGATGAGAACACTGGATAGACCTTCGTTTGCATTTTCTTCTCTTTTTCTTTCATTTCTATCTACTATAGAGGCTGTAAATTAGGGACTTAAGAGTTGTACTGAGTGACTTAGAGTAGCTTAGTTCTTAATTACTTGAGATTTATTGTTTTGTAATGAATTAATGCTTAATTGAGGATTATTTTGGATTAATTACTTGTTTGATGGACGATTATGACTAATTAGGCTTTGAATCATTTATGCATTTAGTGTTTAATGCTTTTAATCATTGTTCATTAATTAATTGAGGTAGATCTAAATTAAGCTCGACAGAGAAAACTTAGTTTAGCTTAATTCATAATTAATTAGCTACCCGAGTGACAACAAAATTAATGGTTAGTTAATTATAATTGGTGTTGAAAGTTAATTAAGTGAATATTATTTAATCGACTCGTTTTCTAATTGGAAACTCGACGGAGAAAAAATTAGGCAAGAATTGAATGCATGACTAGTGTTTATTTACCTGAGTGATAGTGGAGTGAATAAATAATCTGAAATGAAGAGTGATAATGCCTTGTATGATTTAACTAGTGCTAGGGACACCTAGGTTAGTTAATTAATACTCGAGATTGGAGGAGATAGACAGGAGAGTCCATGCCTTTAGAGCTTCTAGACTTATGAGTTCATTGTTGATTTACCTAAGTTTACCTAAGTTTATCCCTTAGGTTTGAGTCTCCCATTTATTTTCTTGCATTTATTTTTCATTGTTTAGGTTAGTTTATCTTCTTTCAATTTTTTTCTTTAAATAAAGTTAAGTGAGAGTGATTGAAGTATTTAATTGAATTAAAACCAATCTCTATGGATTCGATACTCAGTAGGAATATCGTTTTATATTACTTGACCCGTGCGCTTGTAGAAACGTAAATTGTACGCATGAAGTTTTTGGCACCATTACCGGAGATTGATGTATTTTAATTCAATTAATATTGTGAAGCAATTGTTTGCTTTGATTTAGAGGTTTTTATTGCTTTACCTTTTTTTTCCTTGTTTTTTTTTCTTGAGTATTAGTTCTTTGTTTCTGGTTGTGTTATATCTAGTGTTTGTATCTGAACTTGTTTTTAGTTGTTTTATTATGTTAGATGGCTTCTGATAGATTTAGGTGACCCTTTAGGAAATCTGAGCCCAAAGTACTAACACCACCTTCTAGTTCTTTTTCCATTAGTTATCCCTCTTTTGATCATGAGCCTATTAGTGAGGATTATGGTTTTCATGGTTATCAAATGCCTAATTATTATCATACCAAATCTATGAGTTATGGAAATCCCATAAATGGTAATGATGAATGCATTTGGACCCATGAATTTTATCCCAATTTTTTTAGGAAGTCCAAGTAGAGGAAGAATCTCCTGTAGAGAGAATGTTGAGAGAGTATACAGAGGAGACTAGAGTTAGGAGTTTACAATTAGATGATTTACTTAAGAGTCTCCAGACCCGTAGGGAGGTTAGTGAAGTGGGATCCACTTCTTTAGGATGTCCAGTGAGTTAATTGGCCACTATAGGAACCTAATTCTTTCGATACCAATGAGTTTGGATAGTTGAGGGAGTGGATCATTGATATTGGGGAAGAGTTAGAGTGTATTAGCACACACTATGATCGAGTTTGTGAGGAAGAAAAAATGATGAGCTTAATTTAGAAGAGTTTGATCAGGTGGTAGAGTTTGAGGCTATAAGGCCTTTGTCTATTTTATCTCTAGATTGTTCTCTTTTATCCTGAGTGTTGTTTTTCTTATTCTCACAAGTCTTTGTTTGAGTCTTTGTTTTCTTTTAATCTTTCCCCTTTTATGCTTTTTTATATTAAAAACTACCAAAAATATTTATGCTTCAAGGTCCCATGAGAAGCTAGTTTTCTACTAGCTTTGGTTTGCTTTGTTGATTCAAGGAAGAAGGGTCTGAAGAAATGGGAGAATATTTATGTACCTTTAAAGCCCACACAAGCCCCGTCTCGCTAAAGACATTAAACGAGCACTTCTTGGGAGGCAACCCAAGCTTTCTTCCCTTTTAGTTGTCTTTCCTTTGTTTTTCTGTTTTTCTTTTAGTTTAGGTGCATTGATCTTGTGTTCCTGTTGATTGATATTTTGTAGGAGCTTGAGAATAATTCCTTCACAATGTAACCAAGTGATTGTTCAGGCTGGTATCGAGGATTTTGTTGCACTCCAGGATGTTGCGTGCATTTTAGTGCTCGCAAATAACCTCAAGTGTACGGTGTCAAGTTTTAATATAGTGATAAAGTATAAAGTATCGTCTCCACAGGGATTAGTTTTCTTTAGACTTAATTAAACACCGTAATTACTTTTGCCCAATTTTATTTAGAGAAACAAACTTTGAAATTAAGAAAACAAATCTAAACTACACTAAATATGTACATGCTTTGGAGTCCAATTTCAAGAGACGTGAATGATTGATTAAATTAAGCCCAACTTCGATTGATTAAAGAATTGAGTTATTAACAACAATCCTAAGCCAAGAATTTCTAATGTAATCAATTGACTCTCTCTAGCCCTATCGAACTCATGCAAAGAAATAAATCAACCTCTCAGTCTATTTCTATTTTTGAGCATGGCATCAAGACATTCTTTTCAAGGCTTCTAGAATTAACCTACTCACTCTCATTCAATACATTAACCCTAGTTATGCATCTAATGTTCTTTAACTAAATTTACTCTCTCAAGCTAAATCTAGTCTAATGATAAGTGTAATTTATGGTGCATTTTTAGCGATGTTTTATTGCACTTTTAATGGTCGTATTGAATACTTTCATGCATTTAAGTGTTGATTTTGCAATAATCGAGAAATCGAAGGTAAAATTGGCAAAGGAGAAGAAAAAAAGGGCAAAAGAATTATTTAGAGACATAATTTGGCATTTGGGCGAAAAAAGAATTGAAGAACAAGGTTGCAAACTTGTGAGGGCAGCGTTGCAAAGCCATTGGTAGCATTGCAACGCTACCACGATGTCGTAAATATGGAAAAGGGACAACGTTGCAACGCTGCCCCTTGTCTATAAATAAGAAGTTTGTTCATTCGTGTGAGGAGAGTAATTTTTTAAAACCTAGAACCCTAATTTCGACAAGGGGCACTGTTTTGGGACCTAGAGAGCACTTTGGAGAGCTAAGGAGGAGACTCAAGGCTCAAGATCGTGGGACATCACTATGGAAACGGGTGTTGGCACGCGTTGTACATTTTTTTCTCTTTTTCCTTTACTTTGTTTCTTGAATTTTAGGATTTATTGTGCTAAATATTGGATGTAATTTTGAGTATTTTAGACTCTTGGATGATTGTACTTTTAAACTTTGTTTGGTTTTTTAATTGTATTATATCGTAACACCTTTTATGCATCTTGAATCAATTTTCTAAGCTTTTGGCCATAACTTTACATGTTAGGTTAAATTTAGCTTGAGAAAGTAAATTTAACTAGAACTTAGACGCATGACTAAGATTAATCTATTGCATGAGAATGAATAAGTTAATATTAGAAGCCATTAAAAGAATTTCATAATGTCATGTTTAGGTGTAGAAATAGACCGAGAGGTTGATTTACTACTTTACATGAGTTCAATTGGGCTTGAGATAGTCAATTGCATATTTTAGTAATTCTTGGCCTAAGGTTGTTCCCTGTTCTACAATTCTTTAATCAAATTCATAGTTGCACTTCCTGTAATGCAATCTTCACTTGTCTCTCTAAATGGACTCCAATCTTTGTAAATAATTAATTTAGTTTATTCTTGTTTCAATCCAAAGTTAGGGTCTCTAAATAAAAGTAGGCATGAGTAACTGTGGTACTTAATTAATCTAAGAACTCCAATCCCTATGATCGACCCTGGCCACTATTATTGCAAATTTTGAGAGGTTTGATTTATAAATATCATTTGATAGGGCCTTCGACAAGCCCTCTTATCATCTAACAAGCAAAACCATAGCCAAAGGTTTAGACAATATAAACGAGATGCATAAAAGATGTCGATATATAAACCATAACTAAAAATCAACCAAGTCTTTAACATTACAATCATTCACATGTTTAAAATATAAATATAAAATACATGAACAGTTTACAAAAACTTCTAAATCCAAAAGAAAAGTAAAGAAGGTAGAGAATAAACTTAGGTCACTTTCCAATCACTCATTCCCGACTTGATGTCCAAGATCTTGAGCTTCAAATCTCCTCCTTAGCTCTCTAAAGGTTTCCTCTAGGTCTCAAGATAATTCTTGAATTGACATTAGGGTTTTTGGTTTTTCAAAACAGCTCCCCTTTGACGAATGAAAAGTTTCCTTTTATATAGTCGAGACAACATTGCAACGCTATCGCTTCAAATTTTCGAAAGGCTGTTGATGTAGCGTTGCAATGCTATAGATGGCGTTGCAATGCTATACTCTCAGGCTCACAAACTTTGTTCTTCCTCTTCAACGCTTGGATCCTCAAATATAGCTTCTTTTTGCTCCATATTCGTCCAACTAATCCACAATGCTCTAGTTTTACTCCAATTGCTCGTTTTCTACAAAATATACATAAAAACACAAGAAAACACACATAATCATAGCAAAACTAGCAATAAACTAAGCCTAGAAATAGCACTATTTTGTGTACTATCATAGGGTAGTATCATTTCCTTTATTATTTTTTGAATTTTCCCTTTGCATGCTTTTATTTGTCTGGGTAGTTTATACATTAAGGACAATGTATATTTTAAGTTTGGGGGGATGCTCTGCTATTCTGATTTGAGCTGTATTAAATTTTTTTTATGAATTATATGATGGTTTTGTTGCATTGTGTGTGATGAGGACAACATGTGATGTGTTCTGAATAGTGTAATATTTTCAATTGTTGTGAAATATGAGAGCATGTCTAGGATTCAAGTAAATTTAAATTTTTTCTGGGAATCCCTTGCACTTATGGAGCACTTAGCCTACTTATTAATGGTTTTGAACACTTAGAATATATGTATTTTATCTAGATATTCGTTGTCACCTCGATATGCTTAAGTTCTAGTTTGAAGGTTGTCTTGCATGATAGTCTGTAATGTTGTGCTTGGGAGGGAAAATCATGTTTATCTGCCTGCTAAAAAAAAGAAAGAAAGAGAAGAAAAGAAAGAAAATAAGAAAAAAAAATGATGAAGTAAAGATTGAAGAAAAGAAGGAAAAAAAATAATAAATTAGCTTATAGTATTTATTGATCAAGGACAAAAAGAGCTGCCTCTGTTGTGATCAATTAGGCCACTTATTGAATGAGTACTTCGGGTAAGGGTCCCTACAACAGTTGTGTGACAGCTAGTGCCCTTGAGTTTTAAATAAAAATGCAAGTTTGAGGGAGCATTGCCTCGTAGTGTTCAAGCATCCTAGTTAGATATTACTTTCTTGAGTGTTGGGATGTTGGATAATTAGATCTTAGGGCCAGTGTAGGAGGAAAATGAATTGAGGATTCTATAAATCTTTCTAGGTTAGTAAAGATCAAAATAGGGAAGGCTATGCACGCACTTGCAAGGGATGAAAAGTTTACAATTTAAATTTCCTTGATGAATTGATGTGTTTGAGTATTTCCTTTAATTGTGATTATTTTGTTCTTTAGAACGTTGAGGCATGAGTCATTATGATGCAATTGTTAGTCATGTATGAGTCTTAGCTTTGCTTGAGACTAGAAAGCTCTCAGTTGGGAGTGGGCGAATTTGTTTGAGGGGAGGCTCAAGTGTGGTACTTTGTTCGAGGAAAGGATTGTTAGGAGTGCTAACAAAGTCCCATATTGGCTAGGGAAGGAAGATATCCATGGTATATCAGTAAGGACAATTATCTCCATTGGTATGAGGCATTTTGGGGAGAATCAAAAGCAAAGCTATGAGGGTTTATGCCCAAAGTGGACAATATCATACCATTATGGAGATATGTCGAGGGTCGTTGTTCTTATCAATTAGTATTAGAGCATGGTTTAAACTTAGTTGTCTGTTGGAGGATTCCTCAGATTCCAAGCAAAGAGAATTAACGAAGCCTCATGTTGACATTGTGGATGAATCCCATAGATCGAACAAAAGTGCTTGGAGCGGCAAGTAAGTAATAACTTTATCAAGCCCCACTGGTATAAGAGAGTATATCTTAGTTCGAGGGGAGGAAGTGGATGGTGTGAAAGGTGATCGATACCGTTAAGGAAATATATATCCCACAATGTGAGTGATCCTTTGGAGTGGATGTATTTGTTCGAGGGGAGGCTCAAGTGGTACTTTGTTCAAGGGGAGGATTGTTAGGTGCAGACAAAGTCCCACATTAGTTAGGTAAGGAATAGACCCATAGTATATAAGTGAGGACAATTATCTCTATTGGTATGAGGCCTTTTGGGGGAACCAAAAGCAAAGCCATGAAGGCTTATGCCCAAAGTGGACAATATCATACCATTGTAAAGATATGTTGAGGGTCATTGTCCTAATCAAATTTATAGACAAAACTTTGATGATCTCATGATTTTAGAGAGAGACATAAAAGATGAATAATCTTTGACAATAGATGAGGAAGATGTTCAAGCATCAATAAAATTGAATGACGAATAAATAGGCGCTTATAATATTAAAATGGAAAGAATTCATACTAATAAAGGGAGAATTTTCTTTATAGATGGCCCTAGAGGAACTAGGAAGGCCTTTTTGTACTGAGCACTTTTAGCTATAGTTAGATTAAAGGGAATGATAGCTTTGGCAACTGCAACATTGGGTGTAGCAGTAGCAATTTTGCCAGGAGGTTGAACAACGCATTCAAGATTCAATATTCCATTACAAGCTACTAAATCTACAATGTGCAATATATCAAAACAGAGTGATAGAGCAGAACTAATCTGAAGAGCAAGACTAATAATTTGGCATGAGGCCCCAATGGAAAAAAGATACACGATTGAAATTATGGATCGATCGTTGAGAGATATAATGGATTCTTCTGAACCATCTGGAGGAAAAGTATTTGTATTTGGAAGAGATTTTCATTAAGTTCTCCATGTACTGCCAAAAGGAACAAGACAACAGACTATTGCAATTAGTTTGAAAAGACCTTATCTTTGGGATAAAATGCATAAATTGCAATTGAAAGAAAATATGAGGGTACATAATGATAAATCTTTTGCAGATTTTATCTTAAGGGTTGGAGATGGAAATGAACCTACATTTATGGAAGATATAATTACCTTGCTTGAATATAGTGCAATAATGAATTCTAAAGATGACATGGATATAGAATTGATTAGAAAAATATATCTAGATCTCGATATTCATGCTAAATCGATGCATTACATGACAAATATAGCAATTTTGGCAACTATTAATGAGCATGTTGATTATTTGAATCAACTTATGAAAACATTTTTCCTGGAGAAATTACAACTTTCACAAGCTTTTATGAGACAATGGATGATACAAATACTTACTACTAGGAAGAATTTTTTTATATACAAATACCAAATGGAATACACCCACATAAGTTTATATTGAAGGTCAATTGTCCAATTATGTTATTGAGGAACTTAGACTCATCCAATAGATTGTGTAATGGAAGAAGAATGATATGTCAATCCTTTGGAAGAAACATCATACATGTAGAAGAAGCAATGGGAGAACATGCCGGTAAACAAATTTTCCTCCCACGAATTCTACTAAGTCCACTTAATGATGAAGGGTTCTCATTCAAGTTCAAAGGGAAACAATTCCCTATTCGTCTATGTTTTACAATGACAATAAACAAAGCACAACGACACAGTTCCAAATATTAGAATATATCTTCCTCAGCATGTATTTTCTCACGAACAACTCTATGTTGTACTATCAAGGAGAGTATCAATGGCCACCACAAAATTTCTAATAAAATCAACAGATGATCAAAATCTCCCTTCTAGATATACGAAGAATGTCATGTATAAAGGGATTCATCACCAACGAAGGCCAAATTGTCCCATGTCACTACCAAACCCCAACCCACTGTTTCAATTTTCCTTTACTATAAAATTCTAAATAATATATCATTAACTTTCTTAATTTTACATTCACAATTTTATTTCAAAATCATATTAAATTATATCATTGTCAAAAACTTGCAATATGAGTCAATGTATATAAAAATGCAGAGGCAACGTGCAACGCACATACTTTATTTACTAGTTTATTTAAATATTGTAGTTTTAAATCGTTGGATGGAGTTCGTCTCTTCAAAAGACGACCTCCATCAGCGATTTGTTTTTAATTTATGACAGATGACATGTTACCGCGTAGTGGAGGTCGTCTCTTAAAGAGATGAAATCCATCCAACAATTTAAAACTACAATATTTAAATAAATAGTTTCAAGATTAATATATTTTAATAATAAGTTTTAAAAAATACGATATTAAAAAAAAGAAAAAAGAAAACTCATTAGCTAGGTTTATTCTTTTGGATTTGAGTCATTTTTTGTATAGCTAATCATTGAGACCCCATTTCATGGATAATTTGGTATGTCCATCTTGTTTTATTTCATGTTTCTATATAAAAGTATTGTTTCTTATTAAAAAAAAATCAATTTTACATAAAATTTCAACCATAATATTGTTATCAAATAAAATTTCAACCATAATAATATTGCTATCAAGACTTTATTTACAATTTGTTAAATTCATGTGAGAAGTTTTCAAATGAAAGTCTAAAAAAAAAGTAAACAAATATATAATATTTATTCAAGCCCAATATCCAATTTAATAAAATCATGGGTTTATGTTAAAATTTAAGTCACCACCAATTTAGGTAAATCTACCAAAATAATCGAGCTTAGAGCACTTTTAGATTAAGCCAAGTTACCCCTTCAATTACAAAGTTGAAATACTAAAAAACATTAATGAAAAAAATAATAAATTTATACCCTAAAAATTTTCAGGATAAATCAATTAAAAGCCTAAACTAATAATTATATCAATTAAAATTGTTAATGTATAATTCTCACACATGTATAAAACTTTAAATACAAGGATTAATGCAACATTAGAAAGGAATGCTTGAATCAAGCGGGTAGTAGAGTTTTCATTAATATGAGCGATTTTTTATCTTCTCTTTGTCCTCGATTTTTCTCTATTTATTTAAGAAGAATTACATGATCATTTTTCTTGTAACTTAGGATTTGGTTAGGTAATTTTGAGTTGATTTTAAATGGAATCAAATGAAAATAGTTATGAATCTCCAATAGAGGGTCTAATTGCCAAAGTGAGTACAGCTCAGTAGTAATTGACATGCACCATCGACAAGAGGTTAGAGGTTCAAATCCCTCCACTCCCAAATGTTGTTGAACTCAAAAAAAAAAAAAATAGAGGATCTAATAATTTGATTAACACATGAAAGTTTAGGGTTTTAATTGATATAATTATAGGTTTAAGATTTTAATTGATACATCATGCAAAGTTCAAGGGTATAAATTGATTTTTTTAAAAAAATTAATTGTGTGTTTGACATATCTTTTGCACTTATGGATGACTAAAAATATTTGTATTTTTCCAAATTTGTGATGGGTTGTTAAATTTTAGAGAATCATTCAAGAAAGCAAGTTATAGTATGTTTGGGTGTGGTTTTAGATTGACTAAAATCACTTTTTTCATCCATTATAAGTTCATTATATATTTATTATATCTTGTTTAGGTTGTTTTTAGTTAGTTGTTCTATAGTTTTTGGGTTTTAATTCATGCATTTCATTTATTTTTATAGGTGAATTGCAAAGATTACTTTTTCAAGGCCAAAATCAGAGAATTTTGAAGTGAAGGCAAAAAAAAAAAAAAAAAAAAAAAAAAAAAAAAACACTGCCTAGGCAGCACAAATAGTTAGCAAAAACATAATGGTATAGCTCCTAGGCATTGCTTTTGGTGCCTAGACGCTACAAACTTTGAAGTGTGAATCATGGATGTGCACTTATGGTTGTTTGGCCTATAAACACATCTCTTTGTTAAATTTGAGGGGGATTTCAAATAGAAAGCGGTTGGGCACTATTTTTGAGGACTCGAGCAATTGAACAAAGCGTGAGCGACACTTGAAAACTCATGGAATTGCTAGGATTTGTTTCTTTTTCCCTTTTTCCTTCTCTTTTCCTACTTGTAATGACTCTAATGTTGTTAGTTGAGAGTGTTGTTGAGATATTTGTTATGAACTAATTTAATTTTTCTAGAGCTTTGATGTAATCTATTATCGAATCCTATTCTTCTTAGTTAGTAGGTGCTATTTTTGTTTTATTTGTGGCTATGAAAACTATACTGAGCTTGATGCATGTTTAGATTTGGTCAATCTTTGCACTGATTTTATGTCGTAATTTGAGGTTGAGAAACAATACTTATTGATGATGAATGATTTTTCCTGATTTATACATGAGACAAACATATACTTGTAGATTTTGTGGCAATTTTAGGTTCTACATTCTCCATATTTGAATAGTTTGAATTATCATATAGATATAGGCAATTTAATTTTCAAAGAATATTGTTATTGCTTGAGAGAGAATACCGAGTCCTTATGGTATAACATACCAACAACCCAAAAATAGAAATTGTTTCAACTATTAATGCATGAAGAGTAAGAGGAGATAACAGTGAAGTCATTGCTCTAAAACGTTTAGCATTTGAATTTATCCCTTTGTTTTTTTTAGCTTTAGAACTTTATTTCTTATTTGCAAGCGAGTTTAAATTTCATCTTTCCTGATTAATTGGTGTTTAGATAAAATTGGGGCAAACGAAGTTGATAATTAGTAAGCACTCATTCCCTATAAAGAACAATACCAATACTCATACTACTTATTACTTGTAACGATTCGTATACTTGCGAATTCAAGCAACAGTTTTTAGCATCGTTGCCAGAGAATGAATGTTTATTTTACTAATATCAAAATCAATAACTTCAGTCTTAATCTGACTTTATTTTATTTGTATTAAATTAGTTGTTTTTTTTTTTTTTTTTGGTTAGGAATTGAAGCAAGTGCATGGAAAAATTTGGAAGTAGCAATCTACTTCCTATTGATTATGAGATTGTGTGCGCTTGTCAAAGAAACATAAAAGAAAAGAGAGAGCTGATAACGCTTTGATAGCACACAAAATGTGTTATTCCTAGGGCTTAGTTTATTGCTAGTTTGGGATATATTTCAGCACATTCACGAATTTATCTGATTATTATATAGGATTCGAGCAATCAAAGCAAAATTGTGATTTAGACAAGATAGTAGAGCATTTGGAGCTTAGAAGCATAAATTGGAGCATTCAAGGAAATGAAAGACAAGCAGTCACTAGAAATCCCAAAAAGATAGTGTTGAGATGTTGTTTATAGCATCTCAACACCATGTTTTTATGCAATTAAGCTTGAAGAACTGCAAGGATAGCATTAAGACACTGCTTTAAGCCTTGCGACACAACGAACTTGAAACTTCCATCACTCGATGCTGCGAAATGCTCCTCAACGCTAGCTTAAACATTGTAGCATTGAGACGTCGTCCCTAGCGTCTCGACGCTACCCCATGTTTTCTTTTTTATTTTTGCTAATTAGGGCGCAGTGTTGAGCCATTGTCCCTAGCGTTGAGACATCGCCACGATACTATAAATATTGCGTCTTTAGTGTAGAAAGGTGGAGGCCATTTGGAGAAGAACCAATCTATTTTCAATTTCTACCTCATCGTTGGGACTAAGGGAGCACTCTTGAGAGCCAAGGAAGACATTCAAGGCTCGGGATCGTGGGACATCATGACGGAAACGAGTGTGGCACGCGTCAGAGAGTTTTCATCTTTTCCCTATTTATCTTGTAGTTTTTGTTTTTAGATTTCTTCATGAGTTTAGGGTTGTAATTGTGAATTTGAGTGACTAAACTCATACTTTTAGACTTGACTGTTTGTGGATGTTTGGTTTAATTTAAAATTTTTATATTACCACAATTATTTGTGCATTCTTGTGTTTGGTGTCTAATCTTTTGGCCAAGAATTAGTTTTGTATGATTTGAGTTTTAGCTTGGAAAAGTAGAGCTTGAATCTAGATTTGTTTGCATAATTGTTAGTAGACTTTTGCATGAAAATGAATTGTTTACTAATAGAAGCCGTTAAGAGAAGTTCCTTAATGCCATGTTTAGTTATGAAATTAGACTAGAAAGTTAATTTAATAATTGAGCATGAGTTTTAGTTGGGCTTGAGAAAGTCAATTAAATATGTTTGTAACTTGTTGGATTATAATTGTGGCATGTATGATTTGTTCTTAATTTGACCAATTTAGTTATTCTTTGTTAAAACCAATGTTTAAAAAGGTTCCCACTAAGTGTCTCTACCTTGTAAATATAGTTGAGTTCTTTAGTTGCTTTATCTCTTGATTTTAGGTTCTCTTGATAAAATTAGGTGTTAGTAACTATGATACTTAATTAACAAAAATTTCAATCTTGTGGATGACGCTCTCACTCATTCACTATATTAAGACTTGACACCGTACACTTGCGGTTTTGCAAGCACTTAAAATTACTTGAGTTTTATTGTGAATTTCCCTTAAGTTTGGTGAAATGCTGAGTTGAAGAAGCTTAAGTTTCTAGTGAGCATTTTTAGTATAGTAATTTGGGTTTAATGTTGAATTCATGGTATTAAAAAGAGGAAACAATGAAGTTGTGCTAAGCTACCAAGGAAAGCTAGAATCAAGGTGTTTTGTTGAAGCAATTTGGAGATCAAAGAGTTGCACAAGTTTGAACGTGGGAACAAAGCTCATTAATCGAGTTGGCATTTTGTCAGCTGAATCAGCATGAAGGAACCAATGGTAGAACACCATTTCATTTGAACCCAGACAAATTAGCCCTGAATGCAAGGAAGAAGATAAAAGGTGAAGACGCCGTCATAATTGAAGTAGCTTTTGGAAGGAGAAGGATGACTGATCTGAGGGAGCAAGTGACAATATTTTTCAAAAAAGGGAAGCATTCCATTGGAGGAAGAAGACAGAAATGCTTCCAACCTTTTTAGGCAACTTTCCATTTATCTTCTCTTCTCTCTTTCTTTAGCCTAGCTTAAACTTTTAAGTAGGTTTTATGGCTTTTATCTTTAGTTTTCTTTATCTTACCACTTGTATTATAAACTAAATACCATAAAGTGAGGATTAAGGATGTGATGAGACCTAAAACGTCTCCATTATAGCATGCCTAAATCATGTTTGTTCCTTTGATTTTGTGAGTAAGTCTATTTTTTAGGTAATTAATGCACGTTCTTGGAAAGTACATGAAATCAAGGTGAAAACAAGCCAAATTAGAGGACAAGCAGACATATGAGCGAAAAGATATGGTAAAATTGACCAAAATGCCCTTGAGGAGTGTCTCTACGAAAAATGCTTGCTCAATGCTACAATACACATTGCCCAAATGAGGACAACGTTGCAACGCTATTGCAAGTCCCATCCGTGCTCACTGTAGGACAGCATTGCAACGCAACACTACCCACAACGTTGCAACGCTGTCGCAACACCTATAAAAACGTCTTTTTCAATTTTAAGGTTAGCCAATCTGTTGAACAACCCCTTTTACAATATCTCTTCCCCTTAAACTCTGTTTTAGGTAGATTTTAGCTTCTTTTGGTATTTTGGGATTGTAATTTGGCATCAGAATCGATGCAAACAATCTCTGGCTAAGCAAAAAGGCCAATTCAGAGGAGATCGTCAGGATTCACATTGTAACGTCATGAGGTTCTGCATTTAAAACATTTAAATTATTGCTTAGAATGTCTTTTGCTTCTTTGTTTTCATTCCTAAGCATATTCGTAGGTAGACCTGACAACCCTATACACGCGAGCATGCTTAGCCTAGCTATGTGTAATCTTGAGTTCGTTGAACATATTGAGATAGTGCTTAATTAGAGTAGCAATTTTACTTAGGTTCAATGAGTTTGTGAGCTTAATACAGTCATGAACGACTTAAGGAATCTAGTTCTAAGGAAGTAAAAAGTGTAAGGGTTAATCTAAATCCGCCACTTAGATTAGTTTGGGCATCCACTAAATCTAGTAATTACTAGGGCTTAAAGATTAGTCTTGAGCATGGCATGCTGCAACTTGTGGCTCGAGTTAGTATCGTCCCTAGTTTAGGATTAGTTTAAGGTTTAATTAGCATCTTGTTTAATTAAATTGCGCTAGAGATTGTTAGAAGCTCTCGTAGGTGTCCCATTGGGCTTGTGGGTGCATTCAAAGCACAATTTATTCCTTAGTTATCAATGATTGGCGTTACTGAATTTTATCCCGACGTGAACCCCTTTGAATTGGTGGCTAGTTTGTCTATTTACCTCCATCTATAATTTAATTTTATGCAATTCACATTTTCAAGCATGTTAGAAATTCTTGCATCAAACCCCCCAATTACCTTATAATCCAAATTTAGCAAATTAAATACCAAATAACTCACCTCCTCATGGTTCGACCTGGCCACTTCTTACTGCAAGTTTGTGGTTAGTTTATAAATTCATTTGACTATGTGTGACGAGCACGTTCAAATTGGCGCCGTTTTCAGGGAGGCAAACTTTTTGGCATTTTTCTTGCTTTATTTGGATTTTGTGTTGGATTAATCTCTTTCTTTTGCTCGAAATTTTTTATTTGATTTTAAGAAGCAGAAAAGCAAAAAGATAGTGGATGTGAGCTAAGATGAAAAATCCTTTCCACAAGCTCGGAGGAGCTTAAACGAAGAAAACCATAGTCGAGCATACATTAAAAAAGCTGTTTACACCTGATTGGAATAAGAAGCCCCTCTGCATAGTTTATTCCGAGACCTCAGGTGACTTCGAACTTAGATCTAGTTTACTTATTGTCGGTTTTCTATAACAATGCAGGTGATGATCTTTATAAGCACCTGAATGAGGTTCATGTGGTTTTCTCAGCACTAAAGCCTGCAAGTGTAACTGAGGAGCAAATTAGTTTAAGAGCTTTTCTTTTCACAATGAAAGATCAAGCAAGAGATTGGCTACATTACTTACTGTCGGGTTCCATTACGACTTGGAGCGAGATGAATAAGGTATTCCTTGAGAAGTACTTCTCAGCCCAAAAAAGCAACAAGGAACATAAAGGAGATTTACGGGATAACGCAAGGAGATGAGGAGAATCTACAAGCTTATTGGGAGCAATATGAATGCCTATGTGCGAGTTTCCCTCACCACCAGTTCTCAGATCACCAGCTCGTCCAGTACTTCTACGAAGGCCTTCACACTGCTCATAGGAGCCTGATCGACGCGGCAGGTAGAGGATCTCTGCTCTAAAAGACAACCACTGAGGCGAGGGAAATCATCTCAAGGATGGCAGAGAGCACTCACCAGTTTGGCCAAACCTCAAGAGTAGACAAAAAGGTAAGTGAATTAAAATATGAAGTATCTAATCTTACTACTCTTATGCAAAAGTTTATCAAAGGATAAACCACCATGGCTTGCTCTCAGAAGATGATCGAAGAGGTTAATGCAATTGGAGTTTGTATGAAATCGCAAGCACCAAGCTCAGGCTCAGGTATGTTTTATTATGATGTTTTAAAAGCCATAATCGATGATTTGTGTCGGTTTAAGCAAGAAACACAATCCACCATCTGGGACATGACTAAGATAATGACCCAAATCGCAGATGTTGTGATGAAGAAGCTAGGCACAGGAAAGAAAACTGAAGCAAGTTTGAACGAAGATACTAAAGCCATTAATCTTCGTAGTGGAAAGGAAATTGCTCCACCACCCACCCCTAAACCCACGAAAGGTGTAGTATTCGACCCACCCCTTGGTTTAAATATTTACATACCTCGGCACCTTTTCCATCCAAGTTGGCTCCTAGAGAAGAAGAGAAGGTTGACAAAGAAGATGAGCAAGAGAAGGATGTACTCTAGCTGTTTAAAAAATGGAGGTGAATATCCCACTTCTAGACGTTGTAAAGACGATCCCGAGGTTCGCTCGATTTTGGAGGAAGTTAGTGCACCACAAAAAGAACCTCAAGAGGTAAATTGAAGAAAAAGGTAAATGTTTCTACTTTAAGTTTATAGAATTTTCCTGAAAAACCCTCTTTCCCTGGCATGTTCACACTACCATGCATTATAGGAGATAGAAAAATCAAACATGCCATGTTAGACTTAGGTGCATCGATGAATGTTATGCTTCTGTCTATATATAAAGAGCTGAACTTGAATGGGTTGCATGATAATGGGGTCTGTATTTAATTAGCAGATAAATCTACTGCGAGACCTCTAGGAATAGTTGAGAATGTGCTGGTTAAGATCAATAATTTTCTATTTCCTGCTGATTTCTTTGTGTTAGATATGTGCACCAAACCTATTCATGCATTTGCATCCATACTTTTAGGTAGGCCCTTAATGAAAACGGCAAGAACGGAAATTAATGTTTATGGAGGATTTGTCTCTGTAGGCTTTGATGGAAAGATTGTTGAGTTTAAGGTTGTGGATTCCATTGATAATTTGACCCTAAATCTGAGAAGATTATCTTTGGAAAGAGGACTCCCCCCCCCCCCCCCCCCCCCGGCCCCACCTATGTGCTTGGAATGTCATGGAAGTTTCAGTTCCTTTATTTTGTCCTCATTTATATTTGAGAGATACATTGGAGACAATGTATGGATTAGGTAGGGGGTGGGAGTTTAGTTTGAATGTGTGCTTTGAATAGACTGTTTAGCATAGTTGATTAAGTCCTTGAGCATCTGAGCTCGGACCTATCTTTAGGTTTGATGGTTGGCTGTTATCATGTAGTCTTTGAGCACCTAAGCTTGGACTTTTGATTGATTGTGCTAAGCATGATTTTTTCGATGTTGTCAGTACAAAAATTTTGGGCTTCGAATGCCATTTGTCATGATAGTGAAGGTCCAAACGTTAGGAGATTTTAGGAGTTTATTGTTCAATTTCAATCTTGGTCAACGTTAGGAGATTTTAGGAGTTTATGTGACTCTTGCTCAATGTTGGGGACTTTATTGTCTAAGTTCACTCTAAGTTTACAAACAAGCTAAAACTATAATGACATCAAAATTAAATGTAAAACTTAAATGATTTATAATATAAGGCTTCTAGATCAAACTTTCTAATTCAATCACGCCAAACACGAGTTACATATTATAAATTTACAACATATTTCTATGGTGGATTTAATGGATTTGACTTTTATTACCTAGACCTAAATGATTTTACATGCAGTTAAACTATTATTAGCATAACACTTTTTTCATTTGGTTGTTTCCAGCCGCCCTCACTCTTCTATTACTCAATTCTCTCTTCTAAACCAAACCTTTCCAATATGTAGTTTGGCTCTTACACTCACTCAAAATACTAACTAGAAGGAGCATTTATCAACAAGAACAACTAAACAAATAATGCTAAATCTATTTAGGAAAAAATGTATACATTACATCACAAGCCAAGATTAGAGATCGTCTCACAGCTAAGCCTAAATATACTTAGCAAATAGGAATGCTAAATTCATTTAATGATAGGTACATCGATCGGACAAAGGTGTTTGAAATTGCTACAAAAATTAATATCAAGTAAGATTTTTCTTCACCATTCTCATTCAAGCACAAGGCACACGCAACATTAATAATGCTCTAAATTCAACGATAATGTTCAAATCAAGGGTAGAACAAGCACAAATAATGGACTAAAGGGCAGAACAAGCACAAATAATGGACTACATAACTCTTTAGTTAACGATTATTAGCAATGTAAAAGTTTACCGTCGTTAGCCGTTAGCCGCCATTAGCCGCCATTAGCCATCGTCAATGGCAGTCGAAGCTGTCGTTGTTGTCAAATTCGGGAAGGCACCATCGAATCCTAGAAGCCTCCTTTTCGTCCTCACGTTGACATCGTTAGAGAAAGAGAAGGAATTTCTTGCCTCGCAGATCGATCGATTAACATTGTGAAGGGTTTGGAAACCTTTCACCCAAAACGGCGTCGTTTTGGGCTAGGGCACCAAAACGACATCGTTTTGGCTTTAAATGGGGAGGCGCAAAACATGCGTTTAAAAAACCTCTTGCTCATGGGTTTTTTTTTTTTGTCAATTTTAAATGTTGGGTCAGAACCAACATCTTCACAACCTACAAAATGACGTCGTTTTACTTATGTACGTGCGTTTAAAAAACTTGGCTCGCATGTTTTGTTTTTCAATAGTAGATGTCGGGTAATAGCCGACATCATATAGAGCTTTGATGATGAGTAATAACCGACATCTTATAGAGCTTTTATTTTATCTTGTGATGATGGTCTCGAACGAACATCTTTTCTGCATGTTATTTTCAACAAATTCACACCATTTTCTCTCATCTTTCCATGATGGTTCGTAACCAACATCATCTGTTGTGTTTGGTGACAGTGGAAACTAACATTGTTCATCAATTTACGTGTGCCATCCACAAAAAATGGGTGCCATTTTTATTTTATAAAATCGACATCGTAAGGTTGTTTTCAATGATAGTTCATAACCGACATCATATATCAAATTTTCAAAAAAATTCTTAAATTTATGTGAAAATAGGCATGCTTTCTTTAAATCAACATCGATTACAAAATGCAAATTTCCCAACTGACATCAAAGCCCGAATTTGTTGTAGTGTGTGATGGGTGAAATGTATGTTTTTTGAGCTATGTTGAAAATCTTTTGAAAAATTTGAAATTTTTTTAGCTTTATTGTTGGATGAAGTGGATGCATGTTGCATGAACATGACATCTTATGATTTGCTTATTTAGCTAAATGATTGTTTTTTGTAGGAAGAGTTGAACATGTTGTTCTAATTTGAGCATATTCTAAAAATTTTCTTGCTTTTCTTGAAAACTTTGAGCACGAGTTAGCCTCTCTTGTATGTTTTCAAAGGCCTAGAGTAGCTTTATAGGAGCTAGACGTCCGGTGTCACCTTGATAGGCCTTAGCTAGTTTGCAAGCAATTTTTACATGACAGCTTGTAATGAGTTACCTAGGAAGAAGAAAATATCACGAGCCTAGAGAAAAGAAAAGAAATAGAGAGAGGGGAGCAGTCATGACACCCATGATCTCTTTTGTATGAAAAGCTTGTCTAGTAAGTCAGTATATGGAAGAAGTTTTAATGGTGGCTTATGCACGTAGTCAGTTGCTTTCATTGCGAAGTGTTGGCACATTAGAATGAAGGTATAAGCGACTAAAAGACTCTCTCTCTGAAAGTATGATAAAAAGAAAAGAAAGTTTAGGGAGCTCCAAGAAGTTTTTGTAGGCACCTAAGCAAACCATTACATATCTGTCTGTTTCATGCTTATTTGCTAGTCCTTGGGCCAGTGTAGAGGGAAGGTGGATTTGAGGTTCTTATAAGTCTACTCCGCACTTGTAGGAAGGATGCTTGATAGACTAAGTTGCACACACACATTCAAAAAAAAGTTAGAATGTTTCTAAGTTTGCTCATGGATAGACAGTACATATTTGGTGCTTTTCCTTTTTGCAATTCATTTAGTTTTCTCGAGCATTGAGGATCAAGTCATGTTATGCATTGACTAAGTCCTATCTTTGTTTTGTGTTTTTGCCTTTCTCGAGGACTAGCAAGATTTAGGTTTGGGGTATTTGATGAGACAAAAAACGTCTCCCTTATAGCATGCTAATAAGCCTTATGATTAAAGCTTATTTAACTCTTATAGACTTAAGTTATGCTTGAAATTCCATAGAAATTATGTGAAGAAGTTAGAAAATCTTAGAAAACATCTATAATTCTGTGAAAAATACATTTGATAAGAATGTTGAATAAAAGAAGAAAATAAAGACTAAAAATGGTGTTTGGATGTAGGGTATTGGAGAATTGCAATTTCAGATTGCAAAATTTGAATTTGCAATCTGATTCAGCAATCGAGCAGTAGCAGATAAGGAAAGTGTTGAAGTCCATGGTTGGTCCAATTAAGGAAAGCACCTTGATTTCTACACTGATGGTGGGACGAATTAAGGGAACATTGAAAATTTTCAATTTCATATTGCAAAATATGAATTTGCAATCTAATATTGCAATCATGCAATGACAGTTATGGAAAATATCTGTTGCATTTTTTGAAAAGGAAACCCATGATTTGTTACTTAATTTCAGTTCAATTTCTGGAGATGCTTTGGACAATGGAAGGAGAAATAAACTCTAGCCACCATTTTCTATAAAAAGGGAAGAAAAACACACAAAAGTGAGGAAGATAGGACAAAAAATTTATTGGTTTTTCATACAGACATTGTCCTGGATTTCTTTTCTGCTTCAGTTTTTCAATCGTTGTCCATTGATTCCAGACCCGTTTTCTTCCTTAGTTCTCAGTCCAATCTAAACGAAAGTTTGGATTGTGAAGATTGATTCCTTCTTGACAAAGAAAAGATTGAATTGATTGAGAAATATACGAAAAACAGTGGGTTTTATTCAAGTTTTTTATTACAGCTTATTCTTAGTTTTAGTTAAAATTTTTGTTTGGTTTAAGTAGTTTGGATACATTAATTTAATTTCTGTTTCAGTTCAATTGTATGGAAGTACTGGATGAATTTTTCATTGAAGAATTACTTTGTGAATGTTGAATTTGAGTTCTTCAAGCCAGGTTTCTTCGTGGGTTTTATTTCCAGTGGGCTATTATTCACTTTTGGTTATTAAAAAATGTTCACCTCTTAAATTCTTGTCCTACTATTTCTTGGTGTGAATACTTAAAGTAAAGTCTTTCAAGTCTCTTTTTTTTAGCTACTGTTGGAATTAATTTTTTTTCTAGCATGAAAAACTTTTACAAGTTTTATTTAAGTTTTTTTAAAGTTAATTATAAGTTAAATCCTCTTAGGAGTTCAAGGATGTGAATTCCTTAAGGAATGAATTGAGCTTAAATTGCAAAAATAACCAAGCCCACACTTCAATTGTTTGCTTGTGTTGAATTAATTGGTTTTGTGATTCTAGATTGATCAACTAGGGTTGCAGACTAAGCTTGCATCTAATACCGAAAGGGTTAGTGAAGATCGGATTTTAGATGAGAAATGGAGACAATAGCTTAGACATAAGTCATTCTTTACCCTAGACATAGGGCAAAAGACTCCAATATCACTAGAATTGTGTTCTAAATCTATCTAAGTACCATTGACCATAGACATATAGGTCCAATCACTTAGCCTCCTAAAAATTTTGAAATCAAGGTTGAATAGGAGTTGAATTTGGTTTACAATTATTTGTGTCAGTTGGGATTGCAGTTGCAATTTAAGTTGACAATTCACAAATTAGGGCAATGAACATTCTTGAACCCCATCCCATCTCCATTGAGTT
The DNA here is from genome assembly GCA_033996785.1 of Trichosanthes truncata. Taxonomy (NCBI): domain Eukaryota; kingdom Viridiplantae; phylum Streptophyta; class Magnoliopsida; order Cucurbitales; family Cucurbitaceae; genus Trichosanthes; species Trichosanthes truncata. The sequence continues at coordinate 23,419,060 of JAWPNB010000004.1, read as the reverse complement.
ATCTCCTTGCATTTTTCTTTTTTGCACTACATTGCAATTTGATTATGCAATCTACTTTTTGTTTCTTTGCCGTTTTGCATTACTTACAATCTAAATTTGCAATTTGTTTTTGCAATTTAGTTTTTGTTTCTATGCTGTTTCACACCAACGACAATTTGATTTTGCAATTGAGTTACCCAAGTAGCAATTTTTGAACAACCTTTGCTATTTCTAATATTTTTGTTAAAACATATCCTTGTGGGATCGATACTCAGGAATACTCCTGTTTATTAATTGCATTGATAGTGTGCACTTACACTAGGGCTAAAATTATTTCTTTTACTTTTACCCTCAAGTTTCACCTGATCACATGCCTAAATCATGTTTATTCCTTTGATTTTGTGAGTTTATTGTCTATTTTTGTAGGTAATTAGGGTGCAAGGCACGTTTTTGGAAAGTACACAAAATTAGGGTGAAAACAAGCCAAATCGGAGGACAATCGAACACCCGAGTGAAAAGATATGGCAAAATTGACCAAAATGCCCATGAGGAGTATCGCAACGCCACGAAAAATGTTTGCTCAACACTACAATACAGATTACCTAGATGAGGACAGTGTTGCAATGCTATCCACAGCATTATAATGCTGTCGCAAGTCCCATCCACGTGCGTGCTGCAGAACAGCATTGCAATGCTGTCGCGACACCTATAAAAGCGTCTTTTACAATTTTAGGGTTATCCAATCCGTCTAACAGCCCCTTCTACGATTTCTCTCCCCCTTGAACTTTATTTTACGTAGATTTTAGCTTCTTTTGGTATTTTGGACTTGTAATTTGGCATTAGGATCGATGTAAACAATCTCCAGCTAAGCGAGAATGCCAATTCGGAGGAGATCATCGGGATTCACATTGTAACGGCATGAGGTTCTGCATTTAATAAGTTTAAATTATTGCTTAGAATGTCTTTTGCTTATTTGTTTTCATTCCTAAGCATATTTGTAGGTAGGCTTGACAACCCTATACGCGTCGAGCATGTTAATCTAGCTATGTGTAATCTTGAGTTCGTTTGAACATATCGAGAGAGCGCTTAATTGGAGCATCAATATGACTTAGGTTCGGTGAGTTTGTGAGCTTAATACAGTCATGAACGACTTAAGGAATCTAGTTCTAAGGAAGTAAAAAGTGTAAGTGTTAATCTAAATTCGCCACTTAGATTAGTTTGGGCATCCACTAAATCTAGTACTTACTAGGGCTTAAAGATTAGTCTTGAGCATGGCATGCTGCAACCTGTGGCTAAAGTTAGTATCGTCCCTAGTTTAGGATTAGTTTGAGGTTTAATTAGCATCTTGTTTAATTAAATTGTGCTAGAGGTTGTTAGAAGCTCTCGTAGGTGTCCCATTGGGCTTGTGGGTGCATTCAAAGCACAATTTATTCCTTAATTATCAGTGATTGGCATTACTGAATTTTATATCGTTGTGACCCCCTCTAAATTTGTGACTGGTTTGTATGTTTACCTCCATCTATAGTTTAATTTTATGCAATTTACATTTTCAAGTATGTTAGAAATTCTTGCATCAAACCCCTCTTCCCCCCGATTACCTTATAATACAAATTTAGCAAATTAAATACCAAATAACTCGTCTCCTTGTGGTTCGACCCAGCCACTTCTTACTGAAAGTTTGTGGTTGGTTTATAAATTCAGTTGACTATGTGTGAAGAGCACGTTCAAGATGTTTGTATTGTTTTGAGATGAAGATTTAGTTTTTTTGTTTAATTGATTTGGTTTTGAGGGTTTATTATTGCAATTGCTCGTTTCGAATGGCCAACGAAACTTGGGTATTGTCTCCTTGCGTTTTAAGAAAAATAGGGGAGACCGATAACTCAAAATCACATTAGCTCCTTGATAGAGTTAGTGGCTAGCTAAGTGGGGAGGTTAGGGATAACAACTCACCTCATGCACACTGTTAGCAGCTGGTTAATAGTAGATTTAATGGAAATTAAGCGGTAATTTCTGAAAATCTGGGAAGATTCTGTAAGGGTTGTGTGTGAGTTAAGAGAACAAAGATTTTTCTTCAACTTCATACTTGAAATAGTGCAACTCTCTCCCTAATCCGAGCCTATTTACCCATAATTTTAGTTAGTCATTTGATTTAGTAATTTAGTTGTTAAAGCTTTACATTGATTAAAATCTATTGAAGCATGTTTATTTTGGCTACCCTTAAAATGTTTTCTTGGTTACTTATTAAGTTCATTAGAAATTAGATCCAGTTTGGTTTAATGTGTGTATCTAATCCCTATGGATACAATAATTTACTTGTTATGTGATGGGTTATTGTGTACACTTGCACACGTAATTGTGTGAATTTATTAGCCATTTGAACCACACTTTAGAAGGCAACAAGAGCGTATTGCGCAAGAGCAAGAAAGGATGGCGACGGTGACAGACAAAATGAGAATAAAACTTTAAGGGATTATATGTTGCCAAATGTAACTGAGCTATATTCTACTATTCAAAGACCAACAATTCAGACTAATAATTTTCAGATAAAACTAGTTACACTTCAAATGATCCAAACTTCAGTGAATTTCAATGGTTTACAAAGTGAAGATCCTAATTCTCATATCTATAATTTTTTAGAAATTTGTGACACATTCAAGTATAATGGAGTAGCTGTGATGCTATCAAAATTAGGCTTTTTCCATTTACTCTTAAGGCTCGAGCTAAGCAATGGTTGAACTTCTTGCTAGCAACTTCCATTGACACTTGGAATGATCTAGCTCAAAAGTTCTTAGTAAGTTTTTCCACCAGCAGAGACGACAAAGATTCGAAGTGAAATTAGCAACTTTACTCAATATGAGGGAGAAACATTGTATGATTTGTGGGAAAGGTACAAGGAACTTTTAAGAATGTGTCCTCATCATGGGTTGGCCCAATGGATGCGATTGTATAATTTTGTTAATTGGTTAAATGGTGGTACAAGGACCACGATTAATGTTGCTTCAGGATGAGCATTCATAAGTAAAATAGAACATGAAGCTTCTGAATTGTTGGAGGAAATGACATTGAATCACTACAAATGGCCAAGTGAGAGATCGGTCCAGAAAAAGGCAATGGGAGTTAATGAGGTGGATGCTATCCCCACTTTGATCCCGCAGGTTGCCTTGCTTACTAAGCAACTTCAATCAAACCAACTAGTGGTAAATGTTATTCAAACACCACCTATTTATTGTGAATATTGCCATGGAAGCCATAGGAGTGAAGCTTGACAAGTCGGGAATCCATTTATGCCCGATCAAAGTGAGCAAGTTCAATTTATTGAGAATTTTAAACGTCAACTAAACAACCCCTACTCCAATACATACAATATAGAGTGGCGAAATCGTCCTAATTCTCATGGAAGCAAAATCAAAATCAAAATTCACCACCACCTCCATGATTTCAGCAGACAAAAAAGAAAACTAACCTTGAAGAGACAATGGTTAAGTTGGCCAACACTACAAATCAGTTCATGATTGAAACAAAGACCAACTTTCAAAATCAAGTGGCATCCATTTAAAACTTAGAGGTACAAATTAATCAGCTAGCCACCATGATGGTGGATAATTTTCTAGGTAATTTACCGAGCACAATAGAAATTAATCTAGTGGAGCACTGTAAGGCAATTACTTTGAGAAGTGGTTAAGGGCTGGTTGAGCCAATGCAAAATAAGAAGTCGACAGAAGAAGTTCAACAAAAAGAGGCTACACCTAAATCATCCACTAAGTGAGTTGAGGATAAACCACATTTCGCTATTTTATCAGCCATTCCATTCCCTTAACACCTCCAAAAGAACAAAAAGGATATGCAGTACAGTAAGTTTATTGATATTTTTAAGAAACTACATATTAACATTCCTTTGGAAAATTCCCGTGCACGAACGCCACATTATATCAAATTTACGAAGGACTACTTGAAGAAGAAAATGAAGTTGGAAGATTATGAAATGATCCCATTCATAGAGGAGTGTAGTGTCATATTGCAGAGATAATTACCACCCAAACTGAAAGATCCAGAGAGTTTATCTATTCCTTGTTTGATTGATGATATAATCTTTGCTAATGCATTATGTGATCTAGGAGATGTGATCTAGGAGCCAGTGTTAACTTAATGTCTTTGTCCATTTTTAAGAGATTAGGAATATAAGAGGTGAGACGAACAACTTCTTTACAGCTGGCTGACAGATCAATTAAGCACCCATGGGGAATCATTGAGGATGTTCTGGTCAAGATAAGAAAGTTTATCTTTCCTATAGATTTCTTGGTGTTTGATATGGAGGAAGATGAGAACATGCCTATAACTTTAGGAAGACCATTCTTGGCAATAGGAAGAGCAAAGATTAATGTAGAGTTGGAGAGCTGAAGTTACGAGTTCAAGATGAGTCAGTCATATTCAAAGTTTTCAAGGATCTTAGCCCTTCATATCATACCAACTATTCAAGCATCTTAGGAAGGGGCGGTCACCATTGTCTCAACCTTCTTCGGAGTCACATGTATCATACTACTATTTTAAACAACCTTGAAGGGGAGAGGAAAAGTCATGTTGTGGACTATAAATCAAGTGTTGTTGGAGGCATGATAGCACCTAAAATGTCATATCTTTAGGCTTCATTTAGTGGTAGTTCTGCTACATTCACACTCTTATTTGTCTATTTTGTAGGGATCGAGCAATTTAGAATAAATCAGAGCTTTCTATAAGAATTGGGATAAAAAAGAAGCTATTTGGACTTAATTTGAGTAGTCAAGTCAAGAGAGGAAGCAAATCAAGCCAAAATTCCCATTGAGACGCCATTGGAGCATCAAAACGTTGTTGTTGCACGCTAGCAATCAAATTGACCCACATAGGAAACATCTCAACGTTGCATTTGGATGTCTTGATGCTATAAATATATGCAAGGATACCATGTTCAATGCCACGCGACGATCATCTTTCGTCGGTCAACACTAGAAACACGTGCACACTAACTTCAGTCTGAAGCATCTCAACGCTACTAGCGGCGTCTCAATGCTATCATGCCCAACTCACAAATTTCCTTATTTTAAAGGAAGCATTTCTACGCTGCCACATATATTATAAATGCATAATTTTCTCTAGGGAAAATGCATGTTATCTTGGGACTTTAGTTTTTAGACCACTTTAGATAGTTTTCTTTAATTCTTTTCATCTACCTTTTGCAACAATCGAACCAATGTCAAATTTTGGTCATCTTGTCAAGATGAGCAACTAGATTTTGTGTTTCTGATTCAAGGGTTGGTTCAATTCCAATTGTAAAACTGTGAGGCTTCGGGCTCAATTGCAAATTCTTATATCTATCCAATTATTCTGTACTTCTTGTTTTTACTTTATGAGCATTTGATATCGATTGAATTGACATTTTCATTTTTATTAATTGCTTGATTGCTATGCATGAATTTATGATCCGTAGTTGTCATGAATGAAAGAATTTAGTAGCAATAGGGTTGGCTCGTGTGTGTGTATTTATGACTTTTCCATATTACATAGCTTACATGATAGACTCTAGAATCAAATAAGCGAAATTGATTAGGTTGTATCTATCTCTCCTAATTAGGTTGTATCTATTGAGCGAGTGCTCTGAAAAGGGTCCCTACAATAGTTGTGTGAAAGCTAGTGCACCTGATTCAGTTAAATGCAAGTTTTGGGGAGTACTACCCCGTAGTGGTTCAGACACCTAGCTAAATATTACATGCTTGAGTGTGAGGGAGATGAATTGAGTCTTTGGGCCAGTGTAGGGGAAAATGAATGGAGGATTTCATAAATCTAGTCCAGATTAGTAAAATCATCAATAGTTAGGCTACGCACACACACACGCAAGGGATTCAAAGTTCTGTTTAAATTGCACGTGGTCTAGATATGTTCCTTATTTCATTTTTGCATGTTTCTAAATTTTCTATTGAGATTGTTGAGGATTGAGTCACTTATTATGCAACCTTTGAGTCATTTATCTGTTTGGTTTGTGTGTTTTGTTCGGGATTAGCAAAAGTTAAAGTTTGGGGGTATTTGACAGCACTAATTTAGTATTATATTTATCCTCAATTTTAGGCTAGTTTCGTACTTAAATCGTGAGTTTTGATGTATATTTGTGTGTAATTTCAGGAACCAAGCAATTCGAGAGGATTTGGTGAATTTGAGAGAGTTTTGGTGTTTTGGAGCAAGAAAGAAGTTAAATATGAGGCTAAGGATGGAATTTAAGTCATTTGGGAAAGTTAGACTTGATGCCAGAGCATCTAGACGCCATGTTGGGCATCTAAACGCCCTAAAATTGGTGTTAAACCCAAGAGCAAACGTCAAGATATTACCCTATAGCGTCTTGACGCTTGGAAAATGTGGAGAAGCATCGTTTCATCCATAGTGTCGAGACACTAACCTCGCGCACGCATTAGTGAAACATAACATTTCGATGGTGTCTCAACGCAGGACGTTACGTCGATGTCAGGTATAAAATCATCGCTTTCTTGCTCTAAAAATGGGAGGCAATTAGGGTTCTTGAGATCCCTTTTATGAATTTTGGCCATTTTGGAGAGCTGTGAAGGCCTGTTGGGTGCTTTGGAGTGTGGATCGAGGTTTGTGGAACAAGGAGTTCAAGGTAAAAGTCCCGATTTTGAGATATATGGTCTATTTTCTACTTAATTTTCATTCTAGAATCTTTATTAGGATTGTGATTATGGGTTATTTGTTCGATCTAACGGCAACACTAGAGGGGGGTGAATAGGGTTGCTACCAATTATTATTATTATTATTTTTTTTTTAAATAATCCTAAAGTTCTAAAACTAGTTAAATGGAAAACACGAATGAACAAGTTTTAAATTAAACACAATTCGCAATCAATATGATTTATCAACACAATAGAACAATTAAATCCTAAGGCATGCGATTAAAAAAAATGCAAAAATTTTAAAACAAACGTAAAGATTAAGGGAAAGAAGACACCGAAATTTATAGTGGTTCGGCAAATCGCCTATTCCACTCCCCAAGACTCCTTGGGTATTTTACTACGTGATCCTCTTGCATGTGAGAACTAAACCCACACGACCCTCTTTTTCTTAGGCTAAAGAGAAACCCAAGATCCATTTTACTGGTTCAGGATCAAACCAATTTCTTTTTCTTACAACCCAAGGTGTACCCACACCTTAATACAAATCCCAATGAACAAAGAAAAATAAATCTCACAGGAATGCCTCTTTAATAGGCAAAATACACAAATTTATCACACAACAAAACACTCCAAAGATTCCTCACACAACTATAATTAGCCGGTTCAAAAGTATGTGAGAAAGTTGAGGATTTTAGAACCTTTTTGGAGAGCTAAGAGTATGGAAGGCTTATTGGAAAAATTCAAAGTATGTGGAGGAAGATGATATTTTTAGGCTTAAAAGGGATTTAGAGCAAATTGAAAATGAGCCATTAGATCTAGGTCAAAAGAATGAATGATTGAGATTGAATGGTGAAATTTGGAAAGGTTCATGATAGAATTTAAGGAGAGAAAGGAGAAATGATTCTCTTCCACCATTACCATGTGTGTCATTCCTTCATTTTCGTTTTTTTTTTTATAATAATAATCAAATGAATCCTTTTGAAATTCTATCGGCACGTCATCAAAATCTAGTCATTGGATTTCATGTCACCAAATTTGACTAGTTATGCCAAATCAGTTGCCATGCCGAATGCCACGTCAGCATAGTGCCACGTGTCACTGTTTAATTGGCTTTTCCTTCCAATCTTCTTTTTCCCATATCTCCTTCGTTTGAAATCCGATTTGAACGATTCAAAATGCGTTAGAATCGTCTTTTTGAGCTCTAATAGATGGAATCTATGGAACACTAAAAAAGTTAGTACAAAAATTTGAGTTTGTTATCATCAAAATATTTGGTTTGATTGAAGCCCTAAAGCTAACATTATTGTACTGTTTTAATGAATAGTTAAATTTATTACCTTATTGTCACTCTTTAATATTCATTCATGCTGGAGATGTTTAATGCTTCTAAATTACCAGCCATAATTTAGTTGATCAATTGCTTAATCGGAACCTGTAAGAGAATGATTAGGTGTAGAATTAATCTTACATGACGTTTAGAATGCACCTAAGTACATAGGATTAACGTGTTCTAAGTGAGGCTAATAATGAGTGGGCGTATTAACTTAATTTAATTAATTAGTACTAGGGACACCTAGGTTAATTGGTTTAATTACGAAAATTGAAGGAAACCGAAAGGAGAATTCATGTTTTTAGTAACTCTAGGCTTATGCATTAGATGAGTTGACAATTGGGTGTAATCGATTATCATTAGCATGGTCCAAATAGTGAAACCTACCCCCTAAACGCCTTATTTCTTAATTGTTCTCTCGTTTATTGCATGCTTTCTAGTTTTAAGTCTTTTTTGAGTGCCACTTGATCTCTTTCTCTAAATAATTTCAAACACAAGTAATTTCGATAATTAATCTGATCATAGGTACAACTCCTTGTGGATTCAATATTTGGTAGAAATAACGTTTTAATACTACTTGAACACGTGAGCTTGTGTGTTGTGCAAAAGTTGAAAAGATGTTTCATATTGACATGTATATAAAACAATAAGTATCTTTGAAATGGCCATAGCAAGTCGCCATCCTCTGCTCTTTGGCTTGATATGTCTCTATGACTTGGTTCATTATTAGTTGAGAATTACTGAGAACAAGAAGATTATTGACCCCTTTCTTGCTCGCTACTCGTAATCCTGCCAAAAGTGCTTCGTATTATGCCTTGTTGTTTTAGGCTCAAAAGTTGAATCATAGAGCATATTCAAAACGTTCTCCATCAAGTGATACGAGTAGTAAACTGGTACGGTACCCTTTTCCATTTGATGGTTTGTCTACGTAAAGGGTCCATGACGGATCATTTCTAGGTGAGGTGGGAACTTGTAGCTCAGTTGTATTTATCTCGATCTTCTGGCTTATTAATTCTGCGATGAAAGTTGTCATTGCTTGTCCTTTATAGCTGTCTTTTGGCAAAAATGGATGTCGTGTTCACTCAACTCTATTTGCCTATTTCATGAGTCGACTTAAAGCTTCAGGATTTTGTAGCACTTGACTTAAAGGAAAAATTGTTAGTATGGTTATCGTACGTCTTTGGAAGTAAGGTCGCAACATTTGAGCTAAAATGACTAGTGCCAAGGTGAGTTTCTCTACTTGGGGGTAAATATTTTACTTGCGACTTTCCTTCCTCTTTGACCGTTGGACCTTTACCTTTAGCCTGGTCTTGTATCAAAGGTGGTGAGTCTACAGAAAAATGATCATGTCGTGGTTTAGCCCTTAGTCTACTGCCTCTCAGTTGGTCCTGGAGATCTTTAAATAGAGTACTTCGACAATCGGGTTTGGTTGGCATAGGACTTTATGGATCTGAACTATGCTCTAACCCATTTCTTGAACCTTTTATTCTAGAATTGCACATTTTTCATTCACCTCTGCCCTTTTGGCAGTAGGTCGACTGAGCTCCATCGGATGGTTGACTTCCACATTTCGATTAGGCTTAGCGTTTGGGATGCTTTACCCTCGAGTCATTACACGGCTGGGGTGATGATCATGACTAGAATCGTCTCCTTTAGCACTCTGGTTGTTTCCATTCATCTCGTTGCTCATGGTGTCAGTTACACAACTTTTGATAAAACATAATTTATTCCCCCCACAGACAGTGGCAACTGTTGATACCAGATTTTGGATCGGCGGATTAACAATACATTTATATTATCAGGAATTGGAATGCACCTGCAAAACAAAAGAGACGAACGATGGGGTGGTGCTAAACCAAGTTAGTAATCAAGTCGATAATATGTATAGAGAGCAATATGTAAGTGTTTTGGATGTACTTTTCCATCTACTCCATCGTACTTATAGGGTAGTTTAGAAACAGTAGTCATAATGGAGTGTTATAATTGCGCCGAGATTCTTGCGGTGCCTTAATTATGAGAAACGGTTATAAGGTTGGACAGTTACTCAGTCAAAACTATTTCTCACTGGGATGTTCACTGATCGTGGTTGAGACTTGGGCTTTTAGCCTTCTCAACCAATAGCTGACCCCCGCGAGGTCGGTCGCACTACCCTTGGCCGACCCCCACGGGGTGTCGGCCTGAAGGTGGGGGTTGGCCTTGTGGGTCCATGGTCGATCTCCATGGGGTTGACCTCTTGGGCCTTTATCTTTGGTCGATGCCTTCTTTGGGTTTTTACTCGTGGTAAGCTTACGGCCCAGTTGATAATTTCACCTATAATAAAGAGTACAAACCAATAATTATTTATTACACATTATAAAATTAAAAAATATATAGTTATTTCAATTTAGAAAGTGTATAAAAAAGAGGAGAAATGCGTAAATCAAAAACTAAAAATTGAAGACAATTTTGTAATTTGAGCGTTCTTTGAGATTGAAATTTTATAATTTGAGTTTTTTTTTTTTTTTAAATCTTAAGAAAGCTAAAGGTATAAATTGCAGTTATATTAAAATTTGGTAGCGCAATTTGAAGAAATTAAAATTTGAATAATATAATTTCCATGCTTTATAAATTCGCCCATAAAACCTAAACTTGCTGCTGGCTGTGGGGTTCGAACCCACGCGCACTTTTGTGCAGAAGATCTTAAGTCTTCCCCCTTAACCTCTCGGGCAAACCAGCTAATTTGTTATAATGAATCATTCTAATTTATCTTACGAGTAACGTAATAGGCCAAGAATCTTCTAGACTTCAAAATTTTGCCATGAACATTCTAGATAACGAGAAAAAAGAACTCCATAATAATTCCATCTCTCTCTCACTGACTCCCGTCTGCTGGAACCCTAACTTTTGCGAATTGATTCTCCAATTCTTTGTGGGGTTTGTTCATTTTCCTCTTCATTATCGTTGGAATTTGGAGTCTGCAATTTCTCTTTTGGCTTCTGAGAAAGACGGGGAAGAATACGAACGAACATTAGTTGGTGTCGCTGAGATCCGAGAGTTGCAATGGCGGAGCATTTGGCATCCATATTCGGGACGGAGAAGGACAGGGTTAACTGTCCATTCTACTTCAAGATCGGGGCCTGCCGGCACGGTGATAGGTGTTCGCGGTTGCATACGAAGCCTAGTATAAGCCCGACCCTCTTGCTTTCTAATATGTACCAGAGACCCGACATGATTACTCCTGGTGTCGACGCGCAGGGGAATCCGATTGACCCTCGCAAGATCCAGGACCATTTTGAGGTAGAACTTGTTTCGAATTGCCGTTGTTTTTCCATTCAATCTTTTAATATGTTCGTTAGTGTATATATATATATATATATATATATATTATTATTATTATTATTATTATTATTATTATTGAGTTTTGATATTGTGAGGTGAATCTTGGCTTTTTGGGGTTGGATTGTCATTATCTGATTGATTTGAGCATAATCTTGCTTAAATTTCAGAGGTAGTCTAATTTGGTTTATTTTTATGCGATTGTGTTATTTTGAATTTCTTTTTGCGTATGGAAGAATTGTAGCTTAATTTTTGATTTGTGCTCATTTCAGGAGTTCTATGAAGATCTATTCCAGGAACTGAGCAAGTATGGGGAGATTGAAAGTTTGAATGTTTGTGACAATCTCGCTGACCACATTGTAATACTGTCCTCTTCTCCCTTTGTTCGAAGCAAAACAAATTTTCCAATGGCTTCTCACTTTTGTTATATTCTATTTCATTGTAGAATAGCTAACAAGTAGTTATCTGATGCGTTTGATTAGGTGGGTAACGTATATGTTCAATTTCGAGAGGAGGAACAAGCTGCAAATGCTCGTCGGAATCTGAGTGGCAGATTCTATGCTGGTTAGTTGGAATTCCTGTTCCCCCTCTTTCTCCTTTCCTTTTTCCCGCCCTCTTGGTTTTTGTTTTTTTTCACATATCAACCATCGGGTTTATACTACTTGTATGCAGCTTTTAATTTAAAATTGGATGAAATTGGATGTGTAAAGATATGGAAAACAATTTTTTGCAGGACGTCCAATCATTGTTGACTTCTCTCCAGTTACCGACTTTAGAGAAGCTACTTGCAGGCAATATGAAGAAAACATGTGTAATCGTGGTGGATATTGCAATTTCATGCATTTGAAGAGGATCGGCAGGTATATTTTGTTCACAAGCTCCCTCCTTTCCCTCTAAGAATGCATTATTCTTCTGTTGATTTTTTATTGCCACTTCTGCTATTTGCACTTCATCTGATAGCTCTGATATTTTCCTGTCTTTCAGAGAGCTGAGGCATGAACTGTTTGCTATATATCGTCGAAGGCGTAGTCACAGTAGGAGCAGAAGCCGCAGTCCCTATAGGCATCGGAGTTATGAAGAACGCTCTTATGGTAGGCATGGTCATAGTTGGAGGTATGATGAGAGAGATGCTTATCATGAAAGTCGGAGCAGGAGGCATAGGAGTACAAGCCCTGGTCATAGAAGAAGCAGAAGTCGTAGTCCAGGAGGAAGGAAGAATCGACGTACAGTTAGAGAAGGGAGTGAAGAGAGGCGTGCTAAAATTGAGCGGTGGAACAGGGAAAGAGAACAACAAGCAAATGATAATAATGCCATTTCTGATGGCAATAGCCATGAGAAAAGTTACAATGGTGATGTAAAGTATGCAAATCAGACCTGTGGTTATGAGGACCAGCAGCAGCAGCAGCCGCCTCCTGAGCAAGGCTATGGTTACTGATCTGTTTACCTAAACTTAGATTCAGGTATGGTTTCTTTCATGTACTACTAAGGTTTCTGTTTGAGGTCTTACATTCATTTATTAAAATCTCCGTATTACTCTTATCCCAATTTGTCAGCTGTCTGCTGGTTCTAGTTATCTGATATCCCCCAACCTCTCTTTTATCTTTTCTTTAGCTCTTTGAGTAAGTAACAGGAAGTTTTTTAAAGTTCATTGTCCAGTTGCTTTTTTGAATTGTTGTCTGCCCTGTTCCTACCGGGCATTTTTATTTTTTTATTTTTCATTCTTCAGTAATCCTTAGCATTTTGAGTAAGTGTGCTTGGGCAGGTACATGTCCAGCGTAGGAACTTAAAAAAAAAAAAAATAGAAAAAGGAAAGAAAGGGAGAATAATTTTATGAGATAAAACTCATGAAGTGATGTTGGGAGGTGCAAAAGAAATGATGCTTGAGAATCAAATTCTTTTCCCCTATTTGATGTGAAACCAGTTGGTTCTCTTTGATGTGTGGAAAGTACAAGAATGTGTAGAAGAAAACCCCCTAGCTTTCCAAGAGGTTCTCCAGTGTTAAGCAAGAAAGCATCATAATTACAAAAAAAAGTTGAAGTTAATTTTTTGACAACCCTCTTTTTCTTGTTCTTGGATGTGTTTGTCTTCTTATCCTATTCGAATTTCACAAGTATGCATCAATTGCATGCATGCATTCTTCTAATATCTTTTATTTTATAGCAAATATACACTGATTTTACAGTCAGGGATTAAGACTGCTGCTCATGAGGGACTTGTGAACGATCCAATTATCATATTACGGTTTCTTTTCCCTACGAACTTTTTGCGTTGATATTAAGAAAAATGTGATCTCATCATTATCTAAGTTTTGCAGGTTCAGGTTTCCCTGCTTCTAAGGTTGCGAAGCTAAGTTGTGACCATGAAATTTTTGTACAGGTTAATATGGTCCACTGTGTAGGATGATTGGCTTTACAGGATCTGCAGGTTATGGCTTTCGAAGAACTTAGGTAGAGGAAGCATGCGGCCATGAAGCTGTACGCTCACTTTGGTGTTTAATATTAATGTTGTGAGGGTTGCAGGTTAGGGATGTTGCTGAAACATTTTGCATTTATTTCATATGTTCTTGTTAGAAGAAGGGTTGCAGGTTAGGCATGCCTTCTGTCATATTTGAAAGGTAATTGTGTGTCGTATTTGAACAAGGATTCTTTCTTAGGCTACAAATCTATATGGTCAATTCTCGATAGGATAATTCACAAGGAAGCCAAGTTTATAAATGAGGACAAATGTTAATTATTGCTCCAACATTTGCTCGACTTTAACCACAAACTCACTGTTGAACCATATCCAATGGGCGCTCCCTCAATTTGAACATGTGATGATTCAATCAGACATGATAACCCTTTGTATTTGTAATCTACGAGAAGATCTTTGGTACTATCTACTAAGAACCCAACTTGTTTAAAGTTCTATTAAATTCCTGTCCAACTAACACCATTACAATGCAATGACTTTGTAACCTTTTTAAAGTTTTAATAACTACTGTCATATATATATATATACATATTTTTTAAGAATGTAGCGTTACAAAATTTGAACATTTTACTTATGAAAAGGTGAAAACTTTAATACTATTATCGTAGGTATTACCTATGTTCGCTTTAAAACTTAGTCTCTGCATGCACAACTCATTTAACCCAGCTCATTGGCAACCTCCTAAACATGGAAGCTATTGTTTGCTTAAAGCATTCCCTATACTATGCTATCAGATTTGAACAAGAAATCCACAAACACTAGGCAACCAAAACCACCACTCTTGGCAGTGCTTTCAACCTGCGTACAACATGGTGAAAACGACGTTGTCTCGGGCTGAGTTGAGGGCTTTTTAGGACAAAGGAAAAAGTATCTAGACTCTAATGCTTCCAATTTTTTGCTCCTATTTAAGCCTGCAGTCTAACATCAACCAATCTGAAGAACACGTCATCATATCCATGCAAAGAAAATTTAAAACCTATTTGAAACAAACCCGGGTGTGTTTGGATTGACTTTTCAAGTGTTTAATTTTGAAAAAAAATTATTTTCACAAGATTTATAGTGTTTGGCAACCACTTCAAAAGACTTTTTTAAAAATGAGTTTGAGAAATAAGTTATTTTGAATGAAACACTTGAATTCAAATTCTAGAAAAAATGTTTTTAAGTATTTAATTGGAGATGCCTTCTAAATTTTCACCACCTTCTCACCGTCGGTGACTGTTGCCACTAGAACACACATACCGGTGACCACCGGATTCCGCCAACAGGAGTGTCGTGGATGACCATCGGATTTTGCCGCCGTTCTCTATCATCTCACTGCGGGCAGTCATTGATTTTTAAATAAAAATTTGAAGTTATTAGTTCATAGTGTTTAATAGTTGTCATTTATGGTAATTAGATATTTGTAGAAGCATTTTGAGTGTAGAGCAAACCAAACAAACATGTATATATAAATACTTTTGAGAAAAATGTAACCAAATATATGAGTGTGTTAATTTTAAACTATTTTTATAAAAAATGTTTGAAAAAAATATTTTTTTTGAAAATATTTTTTTTCACAGGCAGTCCAAACCGGCCTATAAACCCTCACTCTAATTCAACTTTTATTTTTCAGGAATATCTTTGGCTTTTCACAGGAATGATTATATTAAATTTTGATATTCAAAATGAACGCTATTTCCATGTTTCTTCTCTTTTTTCTTCCTTTTTTTAGTTCATTAATTTATTCCTTTTTCGTTGGGTTATCTCCTACCATTTTTCTGCATGATATTATATAGCTTTGTAGTCTAGGAGCTTGAATTTTGATATGGTCTCTAAGTTTCAAAATATTACAATTCTGTCTTGATGTTTCAATACATTTTTTATATTAATTTTTATTTTATAATATTATTTAGGATGATGTGAGTCATGTGACAAAGAAGAGTTAAAGGAAAATGCCACAACAATCTCTCTTTGAATAATGAACTTTACTTTGCTACCAAAAAACTTATTTTAGTCTTTGTTATTATTTTTTTTAGGAAAAAAATCAATTTATACTTCTAATGTTTGGGGATTATATCAATAAAAATCCTAAACTAATAATTGTATCAATTTAAATTCTGAACTTTCATATGCGTATCAATTTACACTCTCTATTAGATTCGGTTTGAAAACGTTTGTTTATATATGTTCAAACTTATAATTATATCAATTAAACTTCTGAGTTTCCATAAGTAAATCAATTTAAACTATCTGTTTCAAATAATTGACGATTTTCAAATGGAGAATCTAGATTTTTTAAGAAGTCTACACACGTGTGAGAATTGATGCATGGGCGATTTTCAAATTGAGAGCCTAAATTTATTCACTTATGAAAGTTGAGGAGTTTAATTGATATAATTATAAATGTGCACACGTAAACTAATGTTTTTCAAACGGAATCTAATGGAGGTTGTAGATTGATGCACTTAAGAAAGTTCATGGTTTAAATTGATTCAATTATTAGTTTAGGATTTTTATTGATACAGCTGCCAAAGTTTAGGGGTATAAGTTGGTTTTTGTCTTTTTTTAAAAAAACTATATTTAGAAAAACCTAGTTCAGAATTGTGTTTTGTTCATTTATTATGCATAGATAATATTTATTCATATAAGTATTTGATGCTACTTGTGTATTGGGTCAAGATTAGGTTCTACAATAGCATTATATTTATGTTAAATAATAGATAAACGGGCAAAATATACTTTTGGTCCCTAAGGATTGAGCTTCGTGTCTATTTGGTCTCTAAGGTTTCAAAAACGACATTTTAGTCTCTGTGATAAGGCAACCATAATTCTCAACCCAAAGATCTAAGTTTTGATTTAGCAAGAATCCTTGAATTAAGAAATTAACTCCTCCTTATACAAATTTTGGATCAACCAAGAGATAAGGTTAGAATTTGATTACCTCTTAAGATCAATGATTTAGAAGCAAGATTGGGAAATCTTGCTCTAGATTGAGCCACTCCACAATCTAACTTGATCAAGGTTGGATTGAATGGCTCGGTTGCATTCCATCACAAGAAATGCTTGGAAGGGTCTCAAACTTGAGAGAACAATTCTCATTCAACTAAATCATGTTTCCAAATGACAAAATTATAGCTCTATTTATACTAATTGAAAAGTCATCTTGAAGGACACAACCTTTCACCCCTGTAGTCTAAATACATCCCCCAACCTTTCAACTCCATACATGAATCTTCTTAAATGTAAATACATGAAATAAATAGATACATAATGCATTATTGATGTGAATGAATATGAATTTTAGATTCATTAGGACTCTTGGTTGGAAAGATGTCTCATCAAGCTTGAAAAGTTACAACTCTTCACATCGTGTAGACACCTTAGTTTGGAGGTGGATATTCAATGCTTTTTGAAGTCTCTTAGCTCTAGCTTTTGTCATTGGGCCTTGTGGCATAATGATTGCCTCATGTTTGGGTTGAATTGGAACTGACTTCCATTGACTTTGAGCATGAGCTTCGATTGAGCTAGATTGAACTGGTTGAGCTTAGTGTTCATCTTGTGGGCTTCTCTCCTCGTCTCTTCGGTCATTTATTTCCTTATCACTATGAGTTTAGAAAAATATAGTTCTAAATGGTCTGTTGGTCGTTAGTTGACTAACAGAAACATGATTTAGCAGTTAGCTAGTGACTAGATTTAGTGGCATGGATTTTGTCTCAAGAGTTGACAAATTATTTTTATTTATTTTAGATTATGTGGCATTTCTCTCCATCTTTCTTCTCCTTCCCTTTCCCTTCTCCTTCTTCCTCCCCACATTTCCTTTTCTTCTCCTAAACACATGAGAAACATAGTCAGACAAGTGAAGAACATTTTTTACCATATTACCAACATCGCCATGGACGATTTTCACCTTGCTCCTGTTAATGTTAATACCTCTTGATAGCGAGCTTGTCGAAGGCTCGATCAAATAAATTTATAATATCAAACCAACTAATATTTGCAGTATCAGTGGCAGGGTCGAACCACAGGGAATCATGATATGATTTTCTATTCCCCTTGAGTTATCGAACACAATGGGAGGGGGTTTGATGAAAAAAGAGTAAATTGCAAGGAATTTAAATGACATAAACATAAATAAAAGCAAAAGGTAGAACAGAAAAATCAGACACCGATTCGAGGTCACGTCGGGATTATTTTGTGCAACGCTAATCACACATATCACAGAGTAATTGTTGAATAAACACACTCAACTTGCTTTATTGGTAAAGCCAACAAAGCTTCTAACGACCCCTTAAAGCAATCTAATCAACCTAGCATCGATTAAATCCAAAACTAATTCTATGGAGTTGGGCATGATAGCGTTCCATACTCCTCAAATTAGTCGATTAAGTTCTAGGACTTATTCGTTTAAGTGAGACGATTAAGCTAATCTAGGTTGCCCGACCTAAATTAATTCTATCACTCTTTTACTTCTTAAGAACCTAGCATACATAAGTCATTTATGGCGAACACAAACTCAAAGATACATAAGTTCTATGCTACTAAAATTAAGCAAGCTCTCTCGATAATAAACATCTAAAGAAACATGCATAGCATGGTTAAGCAAACTTGACGCGTATAGGTAGTTAATCTACCTTCGAGTATGCTTAAGGATTCAAACAAAGAAGTAAAGATACATTTACAGCTGAAATTAATACATTAATAAATTGAATCTCATGGCGCTACAAGATAAAATCCCGACGACCTCTTTGAATCGGCGTTTTCACTTAGTCGGACAAGGAAATATTGACAAACGAACCCATAATTTGTCTTAAAACTATCCTAAAATGATTAAAATCAGTATATACAATAAAGAGTAGAGAGTTTTTGAGAGAATCAACTGCCAATCGTACATTCGTGATCTAATTCAGAAAAAATGCCTTTTATACAAATCAACGTAGTGTCGAGACGCTACAGACAGCATTTTGACGCTACCAGCGAAACCCCTAGTGTTCTGTAGTGTCGAGTGAGGTTGCAGCATGCGCATTGCGACAGTGTCTAAACGTTGCTCTGTTCCAAGGCATTTTGCCTTTTGTTCAGTGTCTCGACACTTTTGGTGGCATTGAGACACTCACGTCAGAGGCATTTTGGTCATTTTGCTCCATATTCTTGATCGGTTACTCTAATGACCTCCAAATTACACCGAATTAACCCCTATTTTGTTGCAAATGCTCCAAAACATGCCCTATGCTCGATTACCTACAAAACAAGAATAAACCTCATAAAAACCATCCAAACTAGCACGAATCAATAGTTTCTAGTCCTATCACCACTCTGTTGCTATCCTGATTTGAAAGGATTTTCAAACTTAAAGTCTATTAAACAACCCGATTGCATTATTAATCCAAACAACGCGACGGACTCTAACAACTTCCCTTCCTGCAGCACCATTCACCTCTTTCCTTGGAGTGTTTCTTCTCTAGCAGTGACTTTCCCGATTCTTCAATTTCCCTCTATAATTCAAAAATTTGGCTACAATGTTCATAAAAATTCCAGTCAATCCTTGATTGACTAACCGACTCTGCAATAATCATTCATCATCTCTCTATTACACACATCTCCTCAATAGAGAGAATTAGAGAATTCTCTCTAGACCTCTTCCTCTCCAATACCTTGGGTTTTTTCTTTCAAGAGGCTCCCACAAGCCTTGGTTCTGTGTTCGAGTCATAGCCAGGAAGACTTTGTGGAAGAGATAAAGACTCGCCCAAAATATCTCCATATTTACTCTAAGCAAGTTTTCTTAATCTTATTTTTTTGGTTTAATTTTAAATAAAATCAAAGACGATCCAATGCTTCTGCGACGGAGTGAAACGTTCATTCCCTTCACTGGAATGAATCGTTAGTCAATGAGGCTTTTCTCCCACTCAAGGCAAAGGAAATATTAAACATTTTGATTGGGGACCATAGAGTAATAGATGAGATCATTTGGAGCCTTTACAAAAAGGGAGTTTTATCTGTTAAAAGTATCTACCACCGTGCAACGTGCATAGAGAACAAAGACAATTCCTCTTCTTTGGATCAAAGTAAAATCATAAACGGAATGAAATATTAAAAGTTATCCCAACGATGAAAATATGATATGGAAAATTATCTTAGACATAATCCTTAATCGCTTAATATTATTAAAAAAGGAATTGTTACTAACTCCCTTTTGTGTTTTATGCAAGAACAATGAAGAATCTACAACACATCTTATGTGGGAATGTAAATTCTCCAAGATAATTTGGATGTCTTTTTATCCCCACTTACAAGATGTCTATAACCTGTGTTGGGAAGGTTGGAAGTCAGTGGATCATTGGGGTTGGTTCTGCTATAAGATGAAGGATGAAGATTGGGTCAAAGGTGTGGCGATTCTTTGAAACATTTGGAATCATAGAAATTAGATAAACATTAAAGGGGTTGTGCAGATCTATCCCATCTGATTAGAGGAATTGAAAATTTTGTGGAGGAAGCGAAAGAGCTTGAAAGAACAATTTCTAATCAGCAAAGATGGGAGAGCCACCTGAGTCCAAAAATCTGGAAGTTAAACGTCGATGCCTCGGGGTATGAGGTTTTGGGACGTGGAGGGATTGGTTGGGTCATTCATGACTCAAATGGATGTCTTATAGGTGCCACTACAAGATTTGCGAGAGAAAGTGGGCGATCAAAGTTTTAGAAGCCAAAGTTATTCTCAATGGCCTAATTAATTTGCAAGAATCGAGACTACCTTTTGGACCTCTAGTGGTGGAATCTGATTTGGCAAAGGTGATCAATCTTCACAACAAGGAGAGTGAAGACTTCTCCAAATTAAAGAATTTGATCGAAGAGATTGTTGATGTTAGGAATTTCCTTGGAAGAGTTCATTTTCTTCAAATGTCCAAGAAGTTGTAATAGAACGGCGCACAATCTTACTCGGTTGGTAGCAACTAGCATGGTAGGATCTGAGTCGCCGATTGATCTCCCCTCCAATCATTTTTTTTTCATTTTTTTGTAATTGGGTGATCTCTCCCATGGGAGTCAAAGAGCCTTGTTTTTTGGGGGAACTTGTTTGTAACGTACGACCGACACTTTCAGGTATTAATTAAAGTTTTAATTTTGAAATTTAAATTAATTGTGGGGCCAATTTCATGTTTAAGTTGTGTATTGATATTGAAATTTGGAGACTTGCATAATTGTAAATTGGAGAATTGGCGGGAGAAAGGAATTAATTGGGTTTGGGGTATATTGGTTATTTACTTGAGTTTTAGCCAAGCCCAAGCCAAAAAGGAGCTAGCCCTAAATTTCTCTTCTCTATTTAAGGGTAGCCAAGCCAAGTGTTGAGTCAAGCCGCACGCAGCCCTAGGTGTTATCTCCTTCCTCTTTTCCCTTCTCCCTTTCACGACAAAACCACCATTGCTAACATTCTTTATCTTTTCAAAATAGCACACCTTCACCATCACCTCTTTCAACCTCTCCCTCTTCTCTCATGCGTAGCAACTGGTTGCACTAAGTTCGCTAGAGCGCCGACCTCCCATCGCCGTTCGACACAGACCCACACCCAGATCGTCGACCGCACAACCATCCACCATCTTCTTCTTCCTCCTCTCCCTCTGATACTTTGTCGGACAGATAGTAGAAACTGCCGCCGCACCGTGAGCTACCAGATCTGCAAGCTGCAGACCAGCTCCTTCCGTTCACGCCGTTGCACCGCTTCAGATTTAGCTCGCTGGAGATCATATCGATTCGGTTTTTGCCAAACTTTACAGACCTTGACCCACCACACGTCGAGCGTCATTCGATCCGCAACCACACGCGATCCACACGCCTTCATGCATCGCCCACACCCGACCCACGCGACACCTCACGAGCCGGCGATCGACATCCGAACAACCACAGTTTCAATCGTGCTCTGATTTGGGTAATTTCGACACTAATCTGGAATTTAATTGTGGAGATTCGTTTGGTTGTTAAATAATGAGCCGAATTTCAGGATACTCGATTTAAGGAGCAAACGGTCGAATTTGGGTTAATTCAATAAAATTTCAACAAGGAATCGGTACTGCACAGCCACCTCTCAGTTTTATTTCGATTGGGTGAGCACTTTGTTCTAAATTAAAATTGATTTAAGAAATCAAAAAGGGACTGAATTACTTTTTGAATTGACTTTAAATCCATTGAACTTATTTACTGAACACCGTTGCAATTGGAGCTAATTTTAGACTTTTAAGATACTTTGGACTGTCAAACAGGACTGTGAATTTAAGGCTTAGTAAATTTAAAATAAAGTGTTGGTTCAGTAGAGATTAACCAAAATTGGATTAATTGGAGGCACGATTAAGAATTTACCAAGAATTGATCTAAAGTTATAACTCTTATTTTTCATATAGGTTATTGAAGGATAATCAGGAGGCCAGAGTTTGGAGAAGACTTTTGCTGCCCGGAATAATATTAATTCTTCTATTCGAGGCTGAGGCGAAAGATCTCCATAAAAAGAAAAAAAAAGCAAGCTATTTGTAGCTAAGGTAAGGGACTTTATGCCGGTATGCTTAAATGCAAGTTAGGAACTGAATTCGAAAAAAAAAAACTACATTTGAAATTAAAAGCTTTTATAAATGTTTTATCTATGATTTTTGATGAATTTTAAGATGCTTTTATTTATATGAAAGTGGATGTTCACATGTATGATTGCCAAATATTCTTATGAATGTGATGCATGATATAGGATTTATGATTTATGATGAATGATATGAGAATGTTGCTTTGTGTCTCATCATGGAATGAAAATTTAAAATGCTTTGGGACCTCATGCATACATATTTATTTTCATAATAGAATGATTTCGAAGGCTGTGGAAATTACCCCTAAAGTTTTAGATGTGCATCAAAATGAAAAGGAGCCTGAAAGGGTTAAATGGAAAGGAACCTGAAAAGGTTAGATGAAAAGGAAAGGTTATGTTGGGTTAATTGTCCACATTAAGCCAAAGAGAAGCGTTAAAAGGAAAACGTTTCCGCTATGAAAGTGTTTTAGGTCCCACTAGAGGAAAAAGTTTAAAAAAAAAAATCACTTTGTATGTGTTTGCATATCTTGACCCCGGTAGTGAGGTCACTTACTAAGTATTTTAAATACTCACCCTTTTCAAAAATGTTTTTTTTTTCTTTTCAGGTAAAGACAAGGACATCTTAGGCGAATGACATGATAGTTTGCTGCAAGAGGCCATGGGTGACCTATAGGAGCTTAAATTCCCCAATTTTTCTTTATTGTTAGCATTTTTTTGGAATGTCTTTTTAGCTGACGTACCATGGAAATTATTTCAGTTGTTAAATGTTTTTAGTTTA
Source organism: Trichosanthes truncata (assembly GCA_033996785.1). Taxonomy (NCBI): domain Eukaryota; kingdom Viridiplantae; phylum Streptophyta; class Magnoliopsida; order Cucurbitales; family Cucurbitaceae; genus Trichosanthes; species Trichosanthes truncata. Next base: position 23,396,006 of record JAWPNB010000004.1, on the reverse strand, counting down.
TTCTTGTTCTTTGAAATAAAGAGATCCCGAGGTAAAGACTTTTGATTGTTTAGCACAAGTGTATTCTTTTTGAATTGTTATTCTTTTTGAATTGTTATTTAAGTCCCTAGAAAGTCTATAGGAGTTACATTGTTGTTCCTCGATGGTTGGCCTCAGTTATGAATGAGGATTCTAGTGTATCTAATTTGGCTGGTTTTTAATGAAGTTCCTTATTTTCAAAAAAAAAAATATATATATATATATATAAGGCTAAATTATAGAAAATGCCCATGAACTATGGCTATCGTTTCAACAATACCCTTGAACTTTAAAAAGTTTTCAAAAATACCCTCACCTTTCAAAAATGTTCAAAAATACCCTTATCATTAAGTTTTGGATGGAAAACATTAAAGTTTCATTAATACCATTGACCTTTCAAAAATACCCTTGTTGGAAAAAGTTTTTCTTCCTCCACTCTCTGCAAATTCTTCATCCATGAAAATTAATAAGAAGCTTAGCTTATTTGCCATGTATTCATAGATCATAAGTTTTTCTTCTCCTTCAACACAACATCCTAAGAGCCTGACCATATTCTTATATTGAAGCTTCAAGATGACTTTTGCTTCATTTTTGAATTCTTCATGTCCTTGACTTGATTTTGTTGATAGTCTTTTCATTGTTATTTCCTTATCAGTCACAATCCATCAACTTTTCCTAAATTCATTTTAAGCAAAATAAATGAAATATTGCCATACAATGGTTCTAACATTTCTTAAATATTAAAAAAAATAATCACATATCAAACTTTTGATCAATTAACCTAGTAAACTGGACCAAACTCGTATTCTTCAAGTTTATTAGCATTTGAAAGGTCGTAGCAATAATTTGACCAGATAAGCTCCAAAAACCCAAAATCCATAACCATAATTCTCCCTTGTAACTCTAAAAGAAAAAAAAAAACCTTAGACCTCAACTTCACCACCCATTCGTCGTAATTAAAAACCACATTAATCTCCAGTTGATCAATAATACTCACAACAGAGAGAGAGAAGAAAAAAACTTTTTTCTTCCCACTTATCTTCTTTATACTTTTAAAAAGAGAGCTCGACTTCAAACTTTGTTTTTATTTGGTGTCCTGTTGTAGGTTGTTTTGTTGCACATAGTCTTTATAAGAAAAATTTCGCATTAATTTGTATGGAGGATCGAAAGAATTTGAAGAGAGAGGAAGAAAAAGAAGAAACGTTTTCCAGTAAGGGTATTTTTAAAAAAATTTAAAAGCTCAAGGGTATTAATGAAACTTTAACACTTTCCATCCAAAACTTAACGGTAAGAGTATTTTTGAAATTTTTTGAAAGGTCAAAGATATTAATGAAACTTTTTAAAGTTTAGAAGTATTATTGAAACAAGATACAAAATTCAGGGGTATTTTCTATAATTTATTCAAAAAAAAAAAAAAACACTAAAGTGGTTCATTTTTTAAGGTTCAAAGGGTAAAAGCAAATTATTTTGAATGTCCAAGTTATAAACAAAGTGGATCAATCCGCTTAGTGATTAATTTTTTAAAAGCGCCAACATGAGCATAACTCAGCAGTAATTGACATCAACTTTTTCCCTTGAGGTCGAAGGTTCAAACTTCCGTACCCCACATTTGTTGCACTAGAAAAAATAATTTTTTAAAAGCTTCAAATTTGCTATTAATTTTCATTAATGAACATATGCATGCCAAATGTTAGGTAAGTGAATCAATTTGAATTTCAACAATTAAAACCTTGAAGAATCAACCAACAAATGATATAAAATTCAACAAACAAAACACCTAACAAAACGTTTCAAAAAACTGCCCAAATTTAAGCATGAAAATATACAAACTTAGCCACAAAATCAAGCAAATAAACAATGCTCAAATTTTGCAACAAGATATTACAATTCAGCTTATTGAAACCATCCAACTCAATTGAAGAACTAATAATAGCAAAAATAGTCTCTCGTCCAATCATAAGATCTGCTCATAACGACTAGTCTCAAATTTTCTGTATCGCCAATTGTTTAATTTATGGAAGACAGTGTCAAATATATGTATTAATATAGTGACATGAATATATATTTGTTAGGGGCCGATAAAATATAATTAATCTAAATTCACTCAACCAAATTCAGACAATATATATTTTATCCAAAAATCCCAGATCAGGTTATGGTTCCAAACACCGCGGAATAAAAATTGTAACTCACAAGCTTAAAAGAGTAGATAAACCAACCTAAACTTCTAAGCAACAAGAACGATAATTAAAATATAAGGGAAGAGAAATTGACACCGAATTTATACTGGTTCACCCAATGTTGGCTATGTCCAGTTCTCGGCTACCGATGCAGGTTCCACTAAAATGTCAGGGAGAAAATTACAAGAGTTTACAACGCTCAAGAATGATTTCTCTCACTTTTCTCTCAAGGAAAAGGCTCACGAATCACTCTAACAATATCTCACAAAACTCTTCAATGGAGAAAAAACTCACCACAGAAAAATACCCAAAGACAAACAACCCAATTCTGTCTTCCTCTTTTCTATTTTGTAAACACACAGCCGCAACCAAAATTTTCTTCTCATTATCTCACTGGCTGCCGAAAAAACACACACACACATATATATATATATATATATGTGTGTGTGTGTTATAAAATTAGGTTGAATTTAGACAGAAAGGTGGGCCAATATATATGGGCCCTTTTGTTTGGGCTCCATCTACTTAACAATCTCCCACTTGGAGACAAAACTAGCAACACGTCTCCCCTCCAACAGTAGCGACTCCTCTCTATTCATGGAGAAGTCCAACTGAAGTTACACACAACTTCAGTTTGTTAATAGGAACGACCTTGGTAAACATATCGGCTGGATTCTGACTTCCTGGAATTTTTTCAAGCATCAGCACTCCATCTTCCAAAACTGATATGATAAAATGGTACCTCACCTGTATGTGTTTCGTTCTCGAATGGAACACTGGATTTTTTGCTAAATGAATAGCACTCTGACTGTCACAATGCAAAGTCCCCTTTCCCAATTTCAAGCCAAGTTCTTCTAAAAAAGACTGAAGCCATATCATTTCTTTACTTGCCTCAGTAACTGCAACATACTCAGCCTCTGTAGTAGAAAGAGCTACTATCTTTTGCAGTCTAGAAACCCAGCTAATTGCAGTATCACCCAAAGTAAAAACATACCCGGTAGTACTTTTCCTGCCATCTGTATCACCTGCCGTATCTGCATCCACATAACCCTGCAGTTTAAAATCTGACTTCTTAAAATGCAGAGCATAATCAGTTGTCCCTCTCAGATATCTGAAAATCCACTTCACAGCCTCCCAGTGCTGCTTTCCTGGATTACTCATATACCTACTAAGAACTCCCACTGCATGTGCAATGTCTGATCTTGTACAAACCATGGCGTACATTAGGCTACCTATAGCTGAAGCATATGGCACTTTAGCCATATGATCTCTTTCCTGCTCAGTAGTGGGTGAGTGCTCTTTAGATAATCTAAAATGACAAACTAAAGGAGTACTCACAGGTTTTGCATCTTCCATGTGAAATCTGTTCAACACCTTTTTCACATACTCTTCTTGTGACAATGTCAATGTACCATCTTTCCTCTCAATTCTCATTCCTAAAATTTGTTTGGCAGCTCCCAAATCTTTCATATCAAATTCTTTAGATAATTCAGCCTTTATCTTCAGAATTTCCTATTTGTTAGCACATGCTATCAACATATCATCAACATATAGCAATAAAATAATATATGAGTTACCGTGAGACCTTATGTAGCAACAATGATCTGCCTGACACCTCTGAAATCCACTGTTGCACATAAAACTACCAAACTTCTTATACCACTGTCTGGGAGCCTGTTTGAGACCATACAGGCTTCTCTGAAGTTTGCAAACCATTTTCTCCTGTCCATGTACTGTGAAACCCTGTGGCTGTACCATGTAAATTTCTTCTTCTAAATCACCATGAAGAAAAGCTGTCTTTACATCCATCTGTTCCAGAAACAGATCCTTTTCTGCCACTATCGATAATACAGTTCTAATAGTAGTAAGTTTGACTACAGGAGAAAATATCTCATTAAAGTCAATACCTTCCTTCTGTTGAAAGCCTTTGACTACAAGTCTTGCTTTGTACCTCTTGCTACCATCAGGCTCTTGCTTGATTCTATAAACCCATTTGTTTTGCAAAGCTTTCTTACCTCTTGGTAACTCAGCCAGTTGCCATGTCTGATTCGTCATAAGAGAATCCATCTCATCCTTCATGGCCAACTCCCACTTGACAGAATCTTCCAGTTGAACCGCCTCATCATAATATTCAGGTTCACCTCTGTCAGTCAATAAAATGTAATTCAAAGTAGGGGAATACCTCTGTGGTGGTCTGATAGTCCTGCTAGACCTCCTAACTGTTGTGGGTGGCGTTCTCTGAACTTCATCAAGTTCCACAGTCTGCTCATCAGGTTCCACAACTAGTTCCTCAGTTTCCACAACTATTTCCTCAGGAGTAACTGCATTCTGATCTTCAAATCTCATTGTCTTGGTCTCAACCTTAGGAAGACTTATATACTGAGTCTTCTCTTCTGTACTTTCATTTGACTCTGAATCAACTGTTGTTCTGTTTTTGTACAGAACTTCCTCATTGAAGATCACGTTCTTGCTTATGAGAATCTTCCTGTTTTGGTCATCCCAAAACCTGTAGCCAATCTCAACTCCACCATACCCAAGAAAATAACATTTCTTGGACTTGGCATCTAATTTACTCATGTCTGCAGCATCAATGTGAATGTAAGACACACAACCAAAAACCTTTAGATGAGAAAGGTTTACCTGTTTACCGCTCCAGACTTCTTCAGGAAACTTGAAGTCTAGTGATGTGGTCGGGCTCCTATTGATCAGATAGGTCGCCGTGTTGATTGCCTCTGCTCAGAACATCTTAGGCAATCCTGCATGTAATCTCATGCTTCTGGCACGCTCATTCAGTGTCCTGTTCATTCTCTCAGCCACATCATTTTGCTACGATGTCCCTGGTATAGTCTTTACCATCACAATCCCATTATCTGCACAGTATCTTTTGAACTCCCCATCAACATATTCACCGTCGTTGTCTGACCTCAAGCTTTTAACTTTTAGACCTATCTCATTCTCAACCATAGCCTTCCAGGTTTTGAAAACAGAAAATACATCAGATTTATGTTTGAGAAAATAAGTCCATACCTTCCTGCTTGAGCCATCTATGAAGGTCACATAGTATCTGGAACCACCGAGAGAAGATACTTCTGAAGGCCCCCACACATCAGTGTGAACTAACTCTAACTTTGTAGGTTTTAGCTTTGCTCCTGTTTTTGAGAAACTGACACGCTTCTGTTTCCCAAATACACAGCCCTCACATAACTTGTGTTCAACTGCCTTGAGTCCCTGTAACTTCCCTGCAGAGTGAAGAATTTTCATACATTTTTCACTCATATGTCCTAACCTGTTGTGCCACAAATCAGTCTGACTCAAATAATCGACAACAGCCACCATGTATTTGTCATTACTGTTGATATACAAAGTCCCTGATTTTCTTCCTCGAGCAACTACCATGGCACCTTTTGTAACCTTCCAGTTTCCTTGGCCAAAGCAAATCTCATATCCTTCACTGTCTAACTGCCCTACAGAAATCAAATTCTTCATCATATTTTGAACGTGACGTACCTTGCGAATTTTCCAAACTGATCCATTCGCCATTTTTAGTTTCACGTCACCAGTTCCAATGATGTCTAAAGGCTCTTCATCAGTTAGATACACCTTTCCATGATTTCTTGCAACATAATTTTCAAGAATGTCACGTTGTCCTGTAGTATGGAATGACGCACCTAAATCTATCACCCATGGGTCATGAGCACTTTCCACTGCCAGAACCAAAGCATCATGCACCTCATTAACAGCAACATTTGCACCAGGTTCATTCCCCTCAGTTCGCTTTGGGGCTTTGCAGTTCCTTTTCAGGTGTCCAGTCTTACCACAATTCCAACACTCTAATCTGCCGTTTCTAGACTTGCTTCTGTTGTTTTTCGATTTACCTCGATTCCCATGACCTCTGTTATTACTCCTCCCTCTGTCCACATTCAACACTGAACCAGAAGTAGAAACAATACCTGAGTCCTTTCTGCGAATCTCTTCTGCAATGGCAGAATCTCTAACCTGTGAAAACTGCAATTTCTCTTTTCCACATGAATTAGAAAGTGCGGCTTTCATGGTTTCCCAACTATCAGGCAAAGATCTCAACAACAAAATCGCATTTACTTCATCAGTAAATTCTAACTCAACAGCAGCCAATTTGTTCATCAACAAATCAAATTCATTTATATGAGCAGTAATAGATGCACCTTCAGCCATTTTCAAATTAAAAAATTTGGTTGCGAGATATACCTTGTTGTTTACAGACGGTTTTTCATACATGTTAGACAAAGGTTCCATTAGCTCTGCTGTGGTCGTTGCCTTCGCTACACTGCTTTGCACATTCTTTGTCAAAGTTAAGCGAACAGTCCCCAACACCTTTCTGTCTAACTTTTTTCATTCAGCTTCTCCCATATCTTCAGGCTTTCCTTCTAATGGCAAATCCAATTCCTTGGAATGCAAATAATCTAATATCTGACACTTCCAAAACGAAAAGTCTGATCCGTTAAAAGTAACCAATTTCTCATCTCCTCCTGACATCGTTCTACAACCCGAATGCTCTGATACCACTTGTTAGGGGCCGATAAAATATAATTAATCTAAATTCACTCAACCAGATTCAGAAAATATATATTTTATCTAAAAATCCCAGATCAGGTTATGGTTCCAAACACCGCGGAATAAAAATTGGAACTCACAAGCTTAAAAGAATAGATAAACCAACCTAAACTTCTAAGCAACAAGAACGATAACTAAAAGATAAGGGAAGAGAAATTGACACCGAATTTATACTGGTTCACCCAATGTTGGCTACGTCCAGTTCTCTGCTACCGATGCAGGTTCCACTAAAATGTCAGGGAGAAAATTACAAGAGTTTACAACGCTCAAGAATGATTTCTCTCACTTTTCTCTCAAGGAAAAGGCTCACGAATCACTCTAACAATAGCTCACAAAATTCTTCAATGGAGAAAAAACTCACCACAGAAAAATACCCAAAGAAAAACAACCCAATTCTGTCTTCCTTTTTTCTGTTTTGTAAACACACAGCCGCAGCCAAAATTTTCTTTTCATTATCTCACTGGCTGCCGAAAAAACACATATATATATGTGTTATAAAATTAGGTTGAATTTAGACAGAAAGGTGGACCAATATATATGGGCCCTTTTGTTTGGGCTCCATCTACTTAACAATATTGAAGCCAATAAACTAACAGGATTTGCAACCTTGGCCCCTGCAGGCATTTAGAGTTATGAAGAACACTCTTTTGGTAGGCATGGTCATAGTCGAAGGTATGATGATAGAGATGCTTATCAAGAAAATCGAAGCAAGAGACATATATAGGAGTACAACCTATGCATCAATTGTTGAAGTCAAGTTTTTGACAACCCCTTTTTCTTGGCAGCAAAAAATATTCTTCGATGCTTTTTAATTTTATTACTATTCATTCTTCTAATATCTTTTATTTTAGAGAAAAATACCTTTTTGGTCCCTAAAGTTTGGATCATAAGTCAATTTAGTCCCTAGGTTTCAAAATCTTACACTTCATCCACTAGGTTCAGGAAATAGTTCATTTTAGTCATTTGACTGTTAGTCAAGTTAACCGAAAAAGTGAAATGACATATTTTATAATAAGGGCAAAAATCAATTTATACCCTTAAAATTTGGGAGTTGAATCAATTAAAACCCTAAACTAATAATTGTAATAATTTAAACTCTAAACTTTCATGAGTGTATCAATTTGCACCCTCTGTTAGATTCCATTTGAAAAACGTTAGTTTACACACATGTCCAAACTTATAATTGTATCAATTAAAGTCTTAAACTTTCATAAATAAATCAATTTAAACCCTCCGTTTCAAATACATGGACAATTTTTAAATAAAGATTCTAAATTGATTCATTTATAAACGTTTAGGAGTTTAATTGATACAATATAATTATAAGTTTGCACACGTGTGAACTAACGTTTTTCAAACCATCTAATGGAGGGTATAAATTGATACACTTATAAAAGTTTAGGGTTTAATTGATAAAACTATTAGTTTAGGGTTTTAAATACAATCATTAAAGTGTGGGGTATAAATTGATTTTTTTTCCTTATAATAAAATAATTGGTTTGACAATTTAAAAACATTTTTAAAAAAAACTAGTTCTCTCTTTCTCTCTTCACCACCCTCTTCTCCCTTCCCCTCACCAACTTTTGGCGCCCCCCCCCCCCCCCAATCGGCCCCACCCCTTATGAGTAGGGGTGATATCGGTTCGGTTTTGGTCGGTTTTACACTAAACTGAAACCAAACCGAACCGATCGGTTTAGAGAAAATGGGAACCGAACCAATGTCCAATAAAGGATAAAACCAATGGTTCGGTTTTTGGTCGGTTCGGTTTTCGGTTTTGGGCCCAAATGGGCTTTTGTTCTTTTTCTAACCCACTGTTCATTTTTTTCCCATCTTTGTGTAAAAAAAAAAAAGAAAAGGGTTTTCGGTTTTTCGGTTTTAGGCCCAAATGGTTCGGTTTTATGTTTAAGGGTATATATATATACGTACCTCGGTTCGGTTCGGTTTTGGATGGTTTTTTCAATAAAAAACCGAACCAAACTGAAAATTTTCGGTTTTCTCTAAATACAAACCGATATGTCCAATTTTGTGCTAAAAAACCGAACCAATCCAATGGATCGGTTTGGTCGGTTTTTCGTTATTTGTATCACCCCTACTTATGAGCATCATTCGACGATAGTTAGACCGACCACAACTTTTATTGTATAAGATAACAAATGTGTTGATTAAACATAAGACACATCAAGGCCACATATGCATTGCATGTCATCAAAAAAATCATAAGATTAATTAATTTCTATTAATTCTAATATATTTTAATTTCTTTGAGGCAATGAAAGAATAACGTCGGCAAGATTTTAGAATGAAGAGAAGATATGGAGAGAAACTTCTTTGATTGAGTGTTATGGCATACTTTGCTCAGTTGGTGCTTGATTGCTTGACTTCTTACAAGTTGGAGAACACCTCTATTTATAAGTGTTTAGAGAAGATTCTAGAGATGCCAACATAAATATCCTAGGAAATAGCTATCTGGAAAAATAAATGAACTTAATGAGCCCTCACATAATTCAATAAGACTCCTAGAATGACACAAAGCTATCTCATTAGAGATAACAAGTTCCGATTCACTTCACATAGAAAATTACAAATTAACTTTTAACACCTCCACTTAATTTGTAATTTTCAAATGCTTCTTGAACTTCTCGAAGTTCTCTGCAGAAATAACTTTGGTGAAGTTGACACATGTTCAAATCTAATTGGGTTGTGAAAGCAAGAACAACCCTTATAGTCTCCATGCATGCTACGTGTGCAAAAGTCTCATTAAAGTCAACACTGGGATATCTTCTTTAAATTTAGTCTTGAAGACACATTTCAAGCCAATGACATCTTTCCCTAGATGCAGGTCTTGAAGTTCCCATGTATTATTTCTTTTACTGCTGGCCATTTCTTCATCCATAGCTAAACTTCTTTTTTTGCTGCATCATCCAAAATTTTGTGGCTCACAAGTAAACATGGTAAAGTGTTCACTTGAAGCATCAATATCTTGCAAAGACCACATTCTTCTTGCGGGAGATTCTGAGCTTTCTTGTTCCGATGAAGCTTCAACTAGAGATCTCGCAAGAGTTGATGGAGAACTCCTTAGTGAACTCAAATTTTGAGAGTCTTGTTGATAATCAATTCCTTGAATGAATTCATAATACTAAGAAAGTTGCGAATCATTATCCTCCCAATTCCATGTGGCCATTTCATCAAATATCACATGTCTCAATATTAGAAATTTCTTTATTTCAAGACAACTGATATCTCTTTGATTCATCACTATAATCGATGAATATATAAAAAAATAAATTTAACCTTTGAAGTGATCAACTACAAGCTTCTTCATACTTCATGCAAAAGGAGTTTTATATTAGATTGCTTTAGTAGGACATCGGTTGAGGATATACAAAGTCATATTTATAGCTTCTTCCCACAAATTATTTAGAAGACCTTTAGCCTTCAATATGCTTCTTGTCATTTCCACAATAGTTTGATTCTTTCTTTCAATAACACCATTTTGTTCTGCGTTATGTCGAACCGTGTGATAAGAATGAACACTTCACTCCACAGCGGAAGACTATGATTTCTAAACAATTTAGAAACCAATTTTGGGATCGGCTTTGATTTTATTTAGAATTAAACAAAAAATAATTAAAGGTTAAGCATACTTACATTGAAAGAAATGGCGAAAGTTCTGGTAGGTAAGTCGAATCTCCAAGATGAGACTTCCACAAAATCTTCCTTGCTATGACTTGAACATAGGACTAAAGCTTGTGAGAACCTCTTAAAAGAAAATCGGGAGATGAGAAGTTTAGAGAGAATTTTCTAATTTCGTTTTGGAGGAGAGGTATCTTTTTGGCTCAATCCAAGAGTCCTATTTATAAGAACTAGGGTAGCATCTTTGCCAAAATCAAATAATATATTTTAATAACTAATATATTAAAATATATATTTTTTACTTATTTGAATCGTATTCAAATTTCATAAAATCTCCTAATATATATTTAACCTATTTGAATCTTATTTGAAATTAGACAAACATGTTTGGTTACCAAAATATTGATTTATTATATGAAACTAATTAATGGATTTATTTATCTGTACTAAAATTAAAAAGTCCAACCAAGACATCAAAATCTTCTCCCTAAGTTGATCGCTCAAATTTCATTTTCCTAATTATAATGCTAAAAAAATTATAAATCCAAAATAATAATTTAGTAAGATAAAAATTTTATTCATGCAAAATATAACATGTGAAATAAAAATAAGACTAAATATATATTTTAATCCATAATATTTTAAGTTTTCTTTTTCAATTTAGTCCCTTATGTTTTAACATTCTTCAATTCAGCCTCTCAACGTTCTTGAATGTTAAAATTGGCTAATAATAAACTTACGTAACATAATATTTAGTAAATTAGCAAAAATTTAGATAAGAAAAAAGATCATCTAAGACAAGAAAACTCAAAATTTCTACCAATTTCTTAAAATTTTAGATGAGAACTTAGAAAATATTCCTCTCTTAGATCATAGATAAACATTTTAGTTTTTAGTTCTGTTTTTTTTTAATTTGGTTTTTTGTTTTAAAAACCATATATGTTTGATAATTGTTTTTTGTTTTCTGTTTTTAAAAAATAGAAAACTAAACTTATTTGATAACTGTTTTTAGTTTTTAGTTTTTAAAAAATTAGAGAGATGAAAAGATGTTTTAGAGAGAGAAAAATGTGTGGAGACATTGAAATAAAAATTTAGAGACATAAATATAAATGTTTATGAGAGAAAAGTTAAATATAGTAAATTTAGAGACATGCAAGACAATATCACTACTACAAAATTTGGCATTTATGGGCTAGAAAATGTCTACTATCACTTTTGTTGACGTTTGTTAGCCATCAATAATGTCAGTGTCAATTATATGAAAACGTCAACTATTTTCTTTTAGATGATGGTAGATGAACATCAACTTTTATGTCTTTGTTGAGGTTTTTTTACCATCAACAATATGGTAATATTGACATGTTTTAGCTGTTAATTGTATCCAAAATCTGTCAACTTTAACATCTTTATTGATATATTTCAGCCGCCAACGTAGGGTAAAGTTGACGTTTTTCCACCATCAACTTTCATACTGTTACGTAATTTTTACAATACAACAAGTGTACGGGTCAAGTTTTAATATAATGTATGAGTGTTTGAGTATCGTCCAAAGGATTGGTTTTCTAATTCACTTAAGTACTATGAATGTTATCACTTAAATTTATTTGGAGAATAGAATCGAATGATGATTGCAAAATTTTAATAAAAATAATAAAAATTGAGACAATCACCTTAGGGAGTTGATTTCACCTATTATACTAAAATAATTAAATTACTTAAACATCCAAGATTGATCAACTAAATATTTCATAAGTCTAGAAGTCTTTTATCATGAATGACTCTCTCGAGGACAAACGGATCTTATGCAATATGGAAAAACCTACATCTCTGATGATTTTTAATGATATGCATAGCATTAAGTTCCTTCATTAACAACTTCTAAAGGAGCCTTAATCATTATCAAGTTAGAACTACCTTTAGTCATGTAATTAGTAGGGGTGATCAAAGGAAGTCAAAAAACTGACTTGACCGACTGAAACCGATTGAACCGACATCGGTCAATCGGTTTAGAGAGCAGTCAGGCGATGTCGGTCTTGCAAAATCGACCAGTCAGTCAGTCGGAGTCACAAAAATAGGAATACTGACTAACCAACCATTGTATGCATATTTAAAAAGAAAAAAAGTAAAATCGTACGTTGGTCTCCTTAATATACTATCAAAGTATTAATGATGGTTTTGAGAAAACAAAGGGGAGCCCATGGTTTTGTCCCTTAGTTTTCTCAAAAGCACTCTTAATTAAAAAAATATATATATTATTTTTCTCTTCTCTCTCCTCTCCCCTCCCACACGACACCTAACTCCTCTTTTTCCCTTTCTCTATCTTCTTTTCCCTCTTTCCTTTCCCCCTTCTCTCTACTATTTCCCCTCCTCCCACCGTTAAATGAATCAACTTTTCCTCTTTCCTCTTCTCCCATTGTCGGTCGCCACACTCGTCCTCCTCCCACCATCGTTTGTCCACCTCCATGTAAGTCTCTCTCTCTCTTATTTTCCCTCCTCTCACCTTCTATTACTGTTGCCAACCATTTTCTCTCTTCTCTCATTTACCATTAGCAATGCCACCCCTCTCCATTCCCTCATCTCCTTCCCTTCTCTCCTCATCCATTCCAGCGAACTTTCAAAATCAAAGAAACCCGTCGATCGGTCAGTTCCATAGCCACTTCCCAAACAGAGACCACTAACCGATCAGAACTATCTAGTTGGTTTTCGGAGTCGGTTTGTGTCCAAAACTATTATAAATCTCCACAAAATGATGGTTGCTCACCCCTTCAAAAGGCAATCTAAATATCGTAGTTGATCATCACCTATAGCAATTAGGATCTAATATAAATTACCTTTCTCAAACGTGAATTTAGACCAACACAACATTTAATATGTGATCAAGAGATTAAAAGCATTAAGGATATAAAAGTAAGAATGAAATAAGGACACAAATTTGGTCCCAATAATGCTGCCAATTCAAAGCCACAACCCTCGATTCTGCCTAGTAATAATGAAAAGCATGCTGAAGCAAGTTGTGTGAAGACAACTTCATCAACTTTTTTGGCTAGTCTCAGCAAGGACCAATATACTCAACTTATGACCGTGTTGCAGTCTCATATGGCCAACACAAGTAAATCTGATGGAGGACATAACACTAAGGTGAATCATGTAGCAGGTACTTGTTCTACTGCTTTTTCATATGCTGGAATTCAGAATTATGTGACTTGGGTAATTGATTCTGGTGCATCCAGCCACATTTGTCACAATCGGTCTTTGTTTGTCAATCTTCGTTCCGCAGTTAATACCTCAGTAATTTTACCCAATTCGTCTCGATTAACTGTTGAATTGATTGGTGATATAAAATTGATGGATGATGTCCTCCTAACTGATGTTCTCTTTATACCTCATTTCGCTTACAACTTGCTCTCTGTCAGTGCCCTACTTAAGGAGTCTCGTTATCATATTATCTTATCTGAAAATACTTGTTTAATTCAGGACAAGTTACAATCGAGGATGATTGGCAAGGTTGATCTCATTGATGGCCTTTATATGCTTTACATACCAGTTGTTTTGCGACCTACTGATGATTTGGTTAAGGCTACTATTCTGGTATGTAAAACTACATTTGGTATTTGGCATCAGCGTCTGGGGCATCCCTCTCCTGCTCGTTTGCACTCTTTGAAAGATTGTTTGCATTTTACTGATTCCTCACAGAATGTTGTTTGTCATATCTATCCATTGGCTAAACAACGACGTATATCTTTTCCTGCTCATAATCATGTTGCTGGTAGTACTTTTGATTTGATTCATTGTGACATTTGGGGTCCTTTTAATACGCAGACACATGCTGGTTATTCATACTTTTTGGCATTGATAGATGATTGTTCTCGTTATACTTGGGTATATCTTTTGAAACATAAAAGTGACGTATTACATGTTATACCTCGTTTTTTCAAGATGATTGAGACTCAATTTTCAAAAGTTGTTAAATGTTTTTGTTTTGACAATGCCCCTGAACTATGCTTTGAGGATTTTTTTGTATCCACTGGCACTTTACATTAATATTCATGTGTCGGTACACCTCAACAAAACTTTGTTGTTGAGCGTAAACATCAACATCTTCTCAATGTGGCCCGTGCCCTTATGTTTCAATCTCGTGTTCCTATTACTTTTTGGGGAGAATGTGTCCTTACAGCCAGCTATTTGATTAACAAAACACATATGCCCTTGTTGTCAAATAGGACACCATATAATGTTTTATTCTCTAAAGATGTTGATTATTCATTCGTGCGTGTCTTTGGATGTCTTGCCTATGCTTCTACATTATCAGTTCACCATATTATGTTTGATCCGCGGGCTCGTCCTTGTGTTTTTGTGGGCTATCCAGTTGGCATTAAAGGGTACAGATTATATGACATTCGTAAGAAATCTTTCTTCATATCAAGGGATGTTCTTTTCTTTGAATATTTATTTCCCTTTACTACTCTTCCACAATCTGATTCTAGTATTTCAAATGATTTCTTGACACAATTTGTCTTACCATGTGCTCTTTCAGAATCTCATGATATATGTATTCAGAATACTTGTTCTACTGCTCCTATTATTTCAACAACAGATTATGTGCTTCCAGAACAAGATGGACTAGATACAACTATTAGCCATGATGATCCTGTTGTACCTCTGGATTCTCCTACTGTTTCAGTGGATAATGAACCTTCAGTTGATCAAGTTTTAGCTCGACATTCAACGAGACATCGGTGTCCTCCTAATTATCTGAAAGATTTTCACTGCAATTTATTAATGCAGACTCCTATAACCTCTTCAGCCCCTTTTTTCATTGGGAAATATATATCATATGATGCTTATTCTCCTTGTCATTGCTCTTTTATTTTGAATGTGTCCACAGAGTATGAGCCTTCTTTCTTCCATTAGGCTGTAAAATTCCCTCATTGGCGTCAAGCTATGGATGATGAAATTGATGCAATGGAGCACACTAAAACTTGGTCTGTGGTGCCTTTACCTGCTGGACACCATGCGATCGGCTGCAAATAGGTTTACAGAGTCAAGTATAAATTTGATGGAACTGTTGATCAGTACAAGGCTCGTCTTGTTGCAAAAGGATACAATGAACAAGAAGGTATTGACTTTTTTGATACTTTTTCTCCTGTAGCTAAAATTGTTACAGTGAAGGTTCTTTTAACTTTAGCGACATCTTTCCAATGGCCACTTACTCAAATGGATGTAAATAATGCATTTCTCAATAGAGATTTATTTGACGAGGTTTACATGACATTGCCTTTAGGATATAAATCAAATGTCTCTAGTAAAGGGGAGAATTTAGTTTGTCGGTTGAACAAATCTATATATGGGTTAAAACAAGCCTCGCTCCAATGGTTTGTCAAATTTTCAACTGCATTATTGCAACATGGTTTTGTACAATCTAAATCATATTATTCTTTGTTCACTCGTGGTACTGGTGATAAATTTGTGGCTCTGCTTGTCTATGTTGATGATATATTGCTTACTGGTCCTTCTCCTCAAGAGATTGCTTCAGTCAAGAATGTCCTTCGTTCTCACTTTATGCTTAAAGACCTTGGTTCTGCCAAGTATTTTCTTGGTCTTAAATTATCCCGATCAACACAAGGCTTATTCTTATCCCAAAGAAAGTATTGTCTTCAAATTCTTGAGGACACTGGATTTCTTGAAGCAAAGCCAACCTTGTTATCGATGGATCCTAATCTCAAGATTTTAAAACAGTCTGGCACTCCTTTGTTCATAGATGATCCTACTTGTTATCGGAGATTGATTGGCATATTGCTATATTTACAAATTTCACGGCCTGACATCTCTTTTACAGTCCATCGACTAAGTCAATTCTTACAGCAACCCAGAACTACTCATTTAAATGTTGCACATCATTTACTTAGATACCTTAAGAGATCGCCAGGCCAAGGACTTCTTTTACAGCCATCCTCTGTTTTTTAGCTTAAAGCATTTGTAGATGCCGATTGGGGAGCTTGCCTTGATACAAGGCCTTTTGTTATGGGGTTTTGTATTTTTATGGGAGATTCCTTGATATCTTGGAAGTCTAAAAAGTAGCCCACAGTGTCTCGATCATCAGCCGAGGCCGAGTATAGGGCTCTTGCTTCAGTTACTAGTGAAGTCATATGGATCCATCAGTTACTTTGTGATCTCCATGTTAATTGTTAACTTCCTTCTCTCGTTTATAGTGATAATCAGGGGGCTATATTCATTGCTTCCAACCCAATGTTTCATGAGTGTACCAAACATATCGAGATCGATTGCCACTTTGTTCGGGATCGAATTGTTGATGGATTTCTTAAAGTTCTTCCCATTCGGTCGCACCTACAGTTAGTAGATATGTTTCCCAAAGCTTTATCCTTTTCAGCCTTGACTTCTTTGATGATCAAGTTAGGAGTTTCTCATATCCACACTCCAACTTGAGGGAGAGTATTACTTATTGTATTAGTTACAATACGTTTTTCTGTTAGTATTGTAACAAATAGTTGGTAAATAATTTTGTTAAGCTTTGGTAGGTGTTAGTTGGTATTCTTATAAATTTCCTATTTATAGTTAGTTGGTATTCTTGTAAATTTCCTATTTATAGTGAGGGATTTTGTACTGATTGTTAAGAAGAGTTAATGATAATATTTTGACTCTTTTCTCCCTCAGCTACACGTGTTAAGAGGAGGAGAAAGAGAACGAGAAAGAGAGCAGGAGGAGAAAGCGAACGAAAAAGAAAGCGAGAGCAAGAGAGCAAGAGGAGGAGAAAGAGAACGAGAAAGAAAGTGAGAGGAAGAGAAAGGAAACGAGAACACGAGAGCTATCTAACCTGGTACTCACTACCGGCCAAAAGCAAACCCTCTTAAACTCTCAGGAAAAGAGCTCATGCCAAATGAACAACTAGAACTACCATATCCAATTTCTTTGAGTACTCTTCATCCTCCATTGCCAAATTCACATGAGTTTCCACAAAACCTAGATGTTAAAACAACGATTCTTGAAAAACCCAACAAAATCAGAGTTGTTCATTGTGAAGATTGAAACGTCAAGGCGTTTTGATGATGATGCACCGGCTTTGCAGTTGAATGGCATGTAATGGGGCTAATTTGGGTTACTGGTATGGAAAATGTATCTAGGCAGATGGAAGTCGATTCGAGAGATTGATTTTTTGTGCATTTTTTGTTACTCACAAAAACCACAGGTGTCACTTTCCCCTACCTATGAAATCGTGAATTTTGGCTCCCATTTTTTCCTTACATTATTTCTTCTTCGAAGAAATTTTTTTTTGGGTTCAAACTTGAAAGACAGAAGATTCAAGGGATTAAACCGCAATTGTGAGGATGGAAGAGAAAGATAAAAACAAACTCCCGTTATTTTGTTCATTTTAAACTGATGGCAATTCGGACATTTCGCTTCAAATGTTGACGTCAGCAAAAGGTTAAATAGCCTTATTTTGAACGTGTGAGTTAGATAGACAATGGACCCAACATCACGTACAAAAATGCCATACGAGACCTAGGTTTTTGTTTTTCTTTTCTTTTTTCATTTATTATGACCTCATAAATAGGATTTTTCCTACCTATTTTATTCTTTTTTTTTTAATTTTAAAACTCACCTAATTAACTTTAGATTTGGGAGAAAATCTAGTTTTCTTAATAATTTTTTCCCTCATTAAAAAAATATTAAAAAAATGTAATATTTTATATCCATACAAAATTTTCAGCTGGGACCTAGGTTTTTGGTTTTCTTTTCTTTTTTATTTTATTATGACCTCATAAATAGGATTTTTCCTACCTATTTTATTCTTTTTTAAAAAAAATTAAAACTCACCTAAATTAACTTTAGACTTGGGAGAAAATCTCTAGTTTTCTTAATAATTTTTTTCCTCATTAAAAAAATATAAGAAAATCTAATATTTTATACCTGATGAAAAAGTCATACTAAAAACTATACCTGATGAAGACGTGAGGCATGGTGAAGCGATGAGAGATGCTCGGACTGATGAAAAAACTAGCAACTTGGAGGCAACAGCAGTGAGGTACTCGATGGCGGCAAGGGACTCGAGAAGGGAGGGAGGTAGTGAAGGAGAAGAATGAAAAAGAGGGTTTGGAAAAACGATGTCATTTAGGAGATATAAAAGATGTTTTTTTTTTTAATTTAATCAAAATGACGCCATTTCATTTAGTTAAAACGATGCCGTTTCAATTAATCGGGTTTCTTTAAAAAAAACTAATAACTTAAAATGACATCGTTTTGTTTTTATTTATTTTTTAATAGGGGTTTTCTTGACGGGTATTATTCGTCAATAAAAACATTATTCCAAAACGGTTATTCACCATCAACAATATCCTTTTTTAAAATAATTCCCGCCCTTACTTTTTTTTCTATATTTTTTTAACATAAGCACTAAACATGCACCCAATTTTGACAGAATTTTATGGTGTTCATCCATCAACAAATCACTGAATAGTCGATGGCTAATAATCATCAACTAATACAAAAATGTGGAACTAACCCAATTTTGACATAAAACTATCAATGTTGACAGTTTATTGTGTTAACTTAAATATAGACCTTTTTTTGACATTCGATAGCCATCAATATATGTATTTTTAAATTAATAATTTATTTTAAAGTGAAAATGAACCTTTTATTAATTGTTTTTTTATCACATACGTCAACTATACAAAAAAGTCATGCGTTAATAAAGGCCAAATTTGCAGTAGTGTATTTAGAGAAATATGTTAGAGAGAGAATATTAGTTAGACTTCATAAAAAACATTAGTTAGAGAGAAAAAAAAGTTATATGGGAAGAAATAAATTTTAGAGAAAAAAAATCAATAAAAAGAGAAATTTTAGAGAGATAGTAAGTTTAAGAGTAAAAGATATGTAAGATAAATAAAGATAAATGAGAAAAATAAATAAAAATTGTAGCGAGAGAAAAATTAGGGAGATTTGGTTTTTCAAAAGAAAAGTTAAAGATATATTTATTTGAGAGAGAGGTTGGAGAGAAACTTTAGAAATAGATAAGTTAGAGAGAAAGAAAAGTTTAGAGAGAGAAAACTTTGGAGAAAATGAAAATATTTAATTTTTAGAGAGAAATTGGAGATGTATATTAGAAGAGACAAAGAAATGAAAGTTAAATAAAGATAAACATTTTAGAGAGAAAAACAATTTAAGTAGAGATGAAAATTTTAGAGAGAGAAAGAGAATTTTGTAGAGAGAAAAAGGTTTTAGAAAGAAAAAAGTTAAAAAAAAAAAAAGGAACTTGTTGGAGAGAAATATGTCAAAGAGCAAAAAAAAATGAGCATTAGAAGAAAAATGAGTTTTTGAAAAAACAGAAATTTTCTTTTTAAAAAAATTTGCTTCTAATTTTAAAAGAAGCAAATTTCAAAAAAGTTTTTGAAAAATAGAAAACAAAAAAACAGAATTTGTTATCAAACAATTTTGTTTTTAAAAAATGGAAAACAAAAACAAAAAACGAAATGGTTATCAAAATGCCCCTAATTTTCCACTAACTCACTAAGTACTATGTAATGGAAATTTCTCATTAGCTAATTTTAATATTCACCAACGGTGAGAAACTAAATTGAAAAACATTAAAACATAAGGACTAAATTGAAACTTTTAAAATAATAGAGACTAAAATGAAAAATGCTCCAAAATTAGAGATTAAAACATAAATTAAGCGATAAAAATATTGAACCAACTAAATAAGATCATATTATAAGAATATATAAAATTAATGTTAAGTAATTTTTTAAAGAATAATTATATTGAATAATATTTCACCAAAATAATTCAAAATTTTAAATATCTTAAAATTTAAGAAACACGTGCATTGCACGGGGTTAAATTTAATCCATATAAATGGTTAAATTGAATGTTTTTTCTAATAAGACCTTAATTTTTCAATTTTGTATCTAATAGTTATGTAAATTAAAAGAAAATGTCGAATAGGTTAGAAAACTAAAAAAATTGAGAACTTATTAGACACAACTTTAAAGTTGATGAATTAAACTTAGTAATTTAACTTATATTAAATTCAATATATGTATACCCATTTCTCAAATGAAAGTATTAAAGTTGAGATGGCCGAGTTGGTCTAAGGCGCCAGATTAAGGTTCTGGTCCGAAAGGGCGTGGGTTCAAATCCCACTCTCAACATTTTTTTTTTTGTTTTTTCTTATTTCTTCAATAACTTTTGTTACATGGAAACAATTTTTATGGGAAAAAATTAATTGATATTTTTAATACATTAAGAATATCGAGAAATTGTACTAAAAAAAATATCAAGAAATTTAAAAGATCAAATACAAAAATGAGAATTATTTAAATGATTCAATTCCCATCCTAACAATTGATAAGCTATATTAAAATAAAAAATATTGACTATTTTGTTATTTTAGAATCAATCATCAATAGAGATTCAAACCTTCCAAAATTCAATCAGAAGATTGGTGTTTTTTTTAGTACAACAAATATGTGGGAGAGGGGATTTGAACTTTTTGACCTTGAGATAAGAAATAAATGACTCTTACAATTTTAGTTTTTATTGTGAAAGGTTTTTTTTTTTTTTTTTTTTTTTTTTTTTTTTGTATTACAATTGAAATATGAGGGTAGAGATTTGAACTCCTTTATATATAATTATAGTTTCAAATCTTCCTCCCATGAAATATAAAGTGAGAATTGACATTTGCAAACAAAAAGTCACTAATTCCTTCATCCCATGAAATATAGAGTGAGAATTCACATTTGCACACTCTTGAGTAAAATCGTACAATTGATTCCTTCTTATCGATACACTATTTTAGGATTCCTCCATATCCAATGTCTGACGCATCTGTCTCAACAATAAGATTTTCTTTTTCATTGATAAGACTTAAGCAAGGAATAATTTTGACTAAATCTTTGATTTTTCGAACAGTGTTTGTTTGGACATTTGTCCAAGGAACAATGTCTTTCTTCAACCTTTGAAAACGAGGTTTGCAAATAGGTCGAAGATCTTTGATGAAATCAGATACATAATTTAGACAACCCAAAAATCGTTGTAACTGGGTTTTATCTAAAATTTCATTTGGAAAGTTTTGAGTAAATTCTAGAGATCTTTGTATAGGTTTTATCAATCCTAAATGGATATTAAAACCAAGAAATCTAATTTGAGTTTGAAAAGTTTAAGTTTTTCAGATGAAACAACTAAACCATTATATTTAATTGTTTCAATAAAACTTTTTATATGAGAAAAATGTTGATCTATATTTGATGAAAAGATTAAAACATCATCAATATAGATAATTGAAAATTCTTGAATAGGTTCAAGAATGTCATTCATAATTTTTTGGAATTCGGATGGAGCATTATTTAACCCAGGGCATAACGTTCTATTCGTATTGACTAAAAGGTACATTGAATGCAGTCTTATACCTATCTTCTTCGATAATTTGAATATGCCAAAATCCAGACTTCATGTCGAATTTTGAAAATATTTTGGCATTTGAAATTCATTTGAGTAAATCAGTTTTGTTAGGAATTGGATACCTAATCCATTCCAAAACTTTGTTTAAGGGTTTGTAATTGATTACCAGTCGTGGAACGCCTCGTTCTTTTTCAGCCTGGTTGTTAACATAGAATGCTGAGCAAGACCATGGATTTTTTGAAGGTCTTATCAACTTCCTTTTGAGTAAATCATCAATCTCCTTCCTACAATGGCTTAGTAATTCAGAGTTCATCTGAATAGGCCACGCCTTTGTAGGAATATTGGATTCTTTGAAGTCTTTGGCATATGGTAGGGAGACCATATGTTTCTTCCTTTTCTAGAAAGTGTTTTGATGAGTGTAGCAGATTTCTTCTTCAATCTGTTTTTGAATAACTTGAATCTTTATTTGAGTATGAGAGTCTTGAAGCTGTTTCTCAACTCTTTTAAAACCGACTTCTTCCTGTAAGAAAGATATTTGCTTCTCTTTGAGAGAGATCTTGTTAATTCCAGTTAATGTATGAAGATTGCTTTCTCGAACTGGGTCAACAAATTTGAATATGATTTCTTTATCCAAAAGTGTTGATGAAATGCCTTCATCTGAAACCTTTAATGGACAAAGTTGAGTAATAAAAGGAGTACCTAAAATCACTACCTGATTTAGGTTCTTGACTAGCAAAAATGAAGTTACGAAACAAACTCCATTGTTGCATATATGGACCTTTGGTAGTTTATGCTTGATAAACAACGGTTGTCCATTTGCTCCTCTAATTGTTTCTACTGTTTTTTCAAAATACTTAGAAAGTATGAGCCCTTCGTGTAGACAATTCTGGTCTGCTCCAGAGTCTACCAAAGAAATTGCAGTAAGCTTTATGTCATGTATCTTTAAGGATATTTTGACATACCATTTCTGAAACTACACCTTGATTAAGGTTGCCAGAAATGATGTTTCTTGTTCTGAAGGCCCTGCTTCATCTTCCTCTTATGAAGGAATGATAGCCTCTTGACTTGATTTGATCAAGGCTACTTCAGTTGATAATTGAGTAATATCCTTCTGATAATCCTTCCGAAGTTGCTTGACTTCTGTTTTAAGTCTATTGATTTCAAATTGTAAATCTGAAATCTGAACTTCTTTGGATTTCTTGAACATTTTAAGCACATTATCTATGGATGCTAAAGGAGTGCTTAAAGAAGGTATGGGCTTTTTGAGGTTGTAGGATTATCAGTTTTTGATTCTTTTGAGTATTGTCTTCTTGAGGCTATTGTCTGTGAGAACTCCTATGACTTCGAACAGAAGTTCTTGGTCTTTTGTTAAAACATTTATGCAATCAAGACAATTGCATAATCTCTTACCATCACAGCCTGGCTTATGAGTAATTTGAAGTTCTCCTTCTGAAGATGAATAAGAATTAGACTCTTCCTTAAGATAAAGAATTTTTTCATCATCAGAGAATGAATCTTCAGAATCTGATCTAAAGGCATGGAGTAAATCATTCATAATATCATTGTCGATATTAAGTTCATTGACTTTCTTCTTCATTGGAAACTTAGGTGCATAATGCCCAAATCCTCTGCACTTCTAGCATTGGACTTTTGAAACGTCTCTTTGTGAGTATATTTTTCCCTTTTGAGGAGTCTTCTTACTATAAGAATACTTCATGTAAGGAGTTTGCTTATAGGGTTTATAAGCAATTGGTTTTCTTTGATAGGAATTTGAATAATACGTGTTTTTTCTAAAAGGATTTTTCTTTGCACGAACTGAGGGTGGATATGTTGCTTCTTGATAATAATACATCTTGCAAAATTGTCCGAGTTCCCTCTTTCTTTCGATCTTTGAATGAGAGAGCTTCTCATTTCGTTTAGCCTGTAGGCATTGTCTTCCTCCTTCGTGGATGACATATTGAATTAATTCACCGTAGGCGATATCTGTCCAAGGGATTTCTCCTTTGAATTGATCCGTAAGGTGGATTGTCAACTCTACGCTGAATAATTTAGGTAAACCTGCTATGAACCTTTATTTCCAAAAGGGTTCCAAGTAGTCTTTCCTTTTATATACCTCCGTTAGGAAAGTATCTTTGTACCATTGAAAATCCTGCAATTTAAGACATGT
This sequence comes from Trichosanthes truncata, assembly GCA_033996785.1. Taxonomy (NCBI): domain Eukaryota; kingdom Viridiplantae; phylum Streptophyta; class Magnoliopsida; order Cucurbitales; family Cucurbitaceae; genus Trichosanthes; species Trichosanthes truncata. The sequence continues at coordinate 23,372,000 of JAWPNB010000004.1, read as the reverse complement.
TAATTGTTGAAGATATGTCCCCGCTTGGTGCGTGTAATTGTCAGCATTTCCAACGAAGTGTTTGATGATTGCAAAGCAAAGGGTTATTACGACATCTTCAACCTTTTCTTTGCAAGAATCATCTGGTGGAGTAGTAGAAGAAGATGGCTCAATCTTTGTCTCCTTCTTTATAATTGTAGTATGGCTTAGGATCTTCTTCTTCTCGTTGTCAGAATAAGCAGCAGTCCACCAACCTCTTAACTGTCTAGTGAATCTTGAACTGATAAGATGAGCACTTTCTGAGTCTGATTGTCCTTTTGAAGTATATGCTGCATTAGCAACAAACATATCTTGAACAACTCCCATGACCAGATATTGAGAAAGACTATCGACGCTCCATTCATAGATTGATTCTCCGTCAAATGATCTTCTTGACATATAGGGTCGTTCTTCATAAGAAAGTTCCAGATGAGACCCCTTAGGATAGTAATTTCGTGGATTACTATTTGACTTTGTTCCTGAAATTTTATTGACTTCTTTAGGTAGGAGTTTTCTTTCCTTAAGAAGTTCTTCAGGATCTTCTTGGAAAATTGCAAAATGGTTCATCTTTGCAACCATTTCTGATATCTCTTCATCATTGAGTACATTGATCTGAGGTTCTTTTCCCTCTTTGATAGTTATTTTTGCAAGACGTTCTTCAATATTTTCTAGCATCACCTGCTCTTTGCTTTTGATCATTGGAATTGATCTTCCAATATCTTCACCAAAGAATGGTACTGAAGCTTCTATCTTTGGGAAAGAACTGTCCTCAAAGGTTAGCTTCTTTTTGGCATCTATTGGAGTGAAAACCTTCTCCTCGATCCTATTCATTTGTTCAGCCATAGTGGATAGGATCTTGTTGGTGAAGTTGTTTTGAATATGAACTCCTCTAATTCCTTTAGAATGGTTCTTTTCTTCTTCTTTTGGGTCAAGCTGCTTAAAAGGTGCTGCTATGACCAAATTTTCATAAGAGGTTCTGAACTCGATCTACTCTAATGGAGGATGAGTACTGGAGACTTCTCCTCGTTCAGAGGTCCTTCAAATAACCTCTTTGAGAGTGTTCACCTGCTGTTGATACATGTCTCGGCGGGCGAACCATTTGAAAAAAAGGAATATTGCCTTTAAGACTTTCTTTGGTGTTTATCCATGTATTCTTTAATTCTTCACTTTCATCATGCTCGTAGGCTTTAAAGAAATATTCTCTTGGAATCTTCCATTTGCTGCTTAGGAAATCCTCTTTCATGAATTCCATATTGATTTTGAATCCTTCTGATATGACATTAAGCTCATTGTATTGAGTTGTTGTGTCCATATCAGTTTGAGTAGGAGATTTAGGCCTTACATACTGAATATCTGGTATGCGTGGACCAAGATCTATTAGGTTAATTTTTGCGGAGAGAGATCTTCGCAAAGTTTCGCTTCTAAAATCTCGAGAAGCTGATGATTCTCCTCAATATTCAGAAGCACTTTGTCTGGAACTAGTATAGTCCCTGACCTTTGGCATAGTTGGCTCTTCATCCTAGAAATTGATTTCCACTTGGCCATCTGTATGTTAGATAATATGAATAACGGTCTTTGGTTTTGGAACTGGAGGTGTAAAAGCATCCTTCAGTATCCACTTTGACTTTTTGGTGATTTCATCCCAAGATAGAGTCCTTGGAGTCTTCACCATTGATTTTGAAGTATTGGCTTTTATGAGTATTGTTGCTTCTCAAGGAGATGCTCGAAGAGCTCTTGGAGATATATGAGTCTTCATCAGGTGATAGCAAATCCTGAATATAACTATGAGCCATGGGATCCTGGATCTATATTCAAATCCTTGAAATAAACATCAAGAATTAGAGAATTTAAGATCTTTGGATCTATCAAGGATAGAGAATAGCTTGGATAGCAATTGAAATAGACTGGGCCATTCTCCATGTTTGATTCTACTATTCCTAGTAGTGAGCTTTCAAAATCTAAAAATCTCTTGTCTCTTAGAGTAATGAGAATAAGAGTATTTAGACCTGAATGAAATATCGGTTTGATTGCGTTTTGGACAAGGCAAAGATGCATAAATTGATATTCTTCTCTGTGTCTGAGAATAAAATCTTTTGAGAAGAGGTTGAATGATTTTGGGTTGTTGTGGATAGCTATGGTACGTTCCATAGTCTTAACTCCCCAGCTTTGAGTAAAATCAAACATACTTTTGTAATAGATCGTTTTAGGATCTATTTGAGGAATGTTCCAGTTTGCCAGTTATTCTTCAATCTTGGTGATTTCAGTTGATCATTTGAATTTTTGAGTAAATCTTCAGAGTTATTCTCTGCCCTATGAGTATCACTTTTGTCAATAATTTGAGTACTAGAGCTTGCACCATCTTGAGTATCTTTGAGTAACTTCTTCGGAATCAAAGATTTGAGTAGCCTCGGCATTACTTCATAAAAATCAAAATATTTTCAAAGATAAAAATAATATTGCTTCAAAACAATACTATTCTTCAAACTTCTCTCTTTTCAAGTACCTGTTTGCAAGGGGGAATGAACGGCTTACCAACAGACTTACAACCACTGCCGGAAACAACTTTGTCCTTGCCAAACACACTACTGACGAACGAGCTGTCGCAAGGATAGAAGAAAGAATTGAGAAGAACAATATTGAACTAAATCAATATTGAAGTTTAGTTTTGAAATATAAAAAGATTAATATGAATTAATCTCTAAGTATGAAAAACTTTGAGACAATGGAAGTTGTTTCAAAGATTGGAGTATATTGAATAATGGTAGCTTTGATTCCAATTGCTCCCAAAAGTCGAAATCTTGGTAGATCTCTAAAAGCTTAGGAGAATTAGGATCGAAAAATGATTACAAGATTGTGAGAAGAGAGCTTGGAGAGCTTACAAGTGTTTTCTTTTTTACTCTCGATTGCTCGTTTTCTCGATGCCTTTGATGTACAACTTGGCAATTTATTTATAGACCCTGAATTTGAAACTGAAATAAAATAAAGCAAAATAAAATATAAGGATGATCTGGCAGGACAGACCCTGACTAGAACATCATTTATGGAAATTAAAATATACAAAACGTGTAAAAAAACCTATAGTCTAATAATGGCAAGAGTAATAAAGTCTATAAACCTAAAAGTAAAAGTCAACAAGCCTATAGTCTAGATTATTATTATATAAAGACAAAAATAATAAATGTTTACAAAATTTGAAAAGAAAATAAATATGGAGTTGTCAGATGGTCGAATGGTGATGGAGTGTAGATGTGAAGATAGATGTGGAATTTCTGTAACGTCTTCTTCTTCCTTTAATAAAGTGGCTTTATTAAAGTTCTTTTGTCGTTATCTTGCAACAAATCTTATCCTTGTGATTTGATTATACTAAGTTTCAAAATAAAATATCATATACTTTTGTTTAATTAATTTGAAAGTGAATATTTTTTTTACACTATAATATGCTAACTTAAAATTAAATATTGATTTTTTTTTTTAAATATTAGTAAGTTTAAAATAAACTAATATTTTTAACATAAAATTAGTTATTGGGTGTTATATATATTAAATTAACCAAACACATTATTGTCATATAGAGTTACCTCGCACGGAGCACACTAGTAATGCATTGAGGGCATCGAGGGAGCCGTTGGTATAATCAAAGAAGAAAATGAAAAGAAGAGACGGATGAAGAATGAAGAATGAAGAAAATGAAAGGGAGAGTGTTTAAAAAGATAAACAAAAATAATAATGATTATTATATATACTATATATAAATTGTACAATAAGGGAGAAACTTTTTGTACCAAATATGCCCCTTTCATTGTAAATTGTGCACATTGTCTTAATTTTGACAATTGTATTAATTTAAATTTTACAATATTGAAATTACGTAATTTACATTCATGTTGAAGTTTGAACTTCACAACCATGGATCTTTATATAATTCACATAAATGTTGAACTTTGAACTCCATACCATCATTAATTTTGATGCCAATTTTATCGATGTTGCAAGAAAAGAGCCCTCTTCCTTCCAGTAGTGGGTTTCTGTCATTCCAAAGATTTTTCAATTCTTTTAATCCTTACATAAACGTCCATAATGGTGCCTTTTGTCTAAATTCATGTAATTTTAATAAATTTTGAATTAAAAATTTCAATAATGATCACAGAATGCCTATAATTATGAGTTTTGTCTAAACTTATGTAATTTTAATGAATTTTGAATTACAAATTTCAATACATTTTTATTGATGGAGAATAATAAATTATTACAGTTCTTCGTAAAATGTAAAAATTACATTCTAAAAAATCTATTTAAACAGAAGTACAAGGATATATTTTTTTAAGTCTCAAATTGAACAAAATCAACATCAACAAAATTCCAAACAATTCCAAAGATGTCAATAGAGCATCCAGCATCCATCATACTCTTTTATTAGAAATCTCAAACCTTTTCAGAAGACATAGAAAATCGAGGTGATAATTCTTCGAAAAGAGAATATTCAACCATGTCAGAATGAAAGTTTAAAAATTTTAAAGTTTGTTTTGATTGATGAAGAGGTAAGTTTTTGTACGGTCATTGTTCTTTAGCTGCTTTCACAATTCAAAAAATCAAATTGTGTTGTATCTCTGTTGTCGGTGCATATATTGACATACATTCATATGTAAATGTAGGGCATAGAGATTCAAGGACTCATGTTTAATGAAACTGTTGAAAAAATAGGAAATCATATTGGCAAAATTTAATCATATTTGATTCAGAATGGGGAATGTAAAGGCAGTTGATAGCAAATACTCCAATGTCAGGAGTGAAATTGAACTCAATCTATCATCAACGTTAGAGATTGAAGAAATTCCCAAACCTTTTTATTTACATAAGTTGAAGTTCAATTTTATTGAATTCTCAAACTTGCCTTCATTTCTTCACACTAGAAAATTAATAGGTAACTTTTCTGTTTGTAGTTTCAAATTTGTTGAATGATGATATATATAATAATTGTTTGAATTCTAAGATTTATTTAACAAATTCCTTTTTTATGATTAGATTTTATGGGAATTGTCTTCTCGATAAGATAAAAAGTAACTGAGTCAATATTTGATTGAGTTTTTATTATTTATATTATTCAGTATGTACTAATTTAGTTATTTATTGGACATCCATGACATGACAATTTTTAAAACTGAACCCAATTACCTTTCTCTCTTAAATTCAATAACAATTTAAATACTTTCAAATCTTAGCTTATATGTTACATAATTTAAAATCTAATTGTATGACATAAACCCAATAAAATATCTTAATAATAAAGATCTTTAGCATTTTAATGTATTGCTATATATTTTTTTTCTATTTTCATGGGCAAAGTAACACACCAACATTATAAAATTAAGCAGACAATTTTAAATCTAACACATTTTCATCCTAGCGTCCACAACATTCTCCACTTTTTCTCATTCTTTCCATAAATATTCATGTCACATCATCCCTTATATTACATCTCAATTTTCCTAAATGGTTCCATACATAACTGTTTTTCTAACGCATCGTTGTAATATAGTATTAAAATTCATGTCCATTGTAGTTTACACTTCCCACTATATTTTCAATGAATAACATTTAGGGTGAAACTTCCTTCCACAAAAGGAAAATAATTATGTTTTTTTTTATTTCATATGTAACGACCCACCCTGAATTGCTACTTAAAGCTTACTAAACACGCTCTTAACTACGAATAAGAAAGTGTTGACTCTATGGTTTGACTCACATACTGTAATATTTAATTTTACCATCAAGTAACTATGGGTAAAAGTTAGAGTTTGTTAGAAGTCTTAACAGACTTGTTATTGGGCTTGAGAATTCTGTTGAGGCCCTTAAATATGAATTTTGGGTGCTCCATTTGTATGTGTGTGAATCCTTTGTATTCGTGTGTGGCAAAAGAAATAAGAAGCTCTCTCTCCCTGATTCGAAAAGTGGATGTAGACAAATGTTGAACCACTATAAACACCTGTGTTAATTCTTCTTCTTCTCTCCTTTACTTTCTGTATTTCCAACTTGGTGCATTGCATGGATCAACAATTGGTATCAGAGCATCAGACAGGAGGATCCTTGATTTGAAGCTTTTTCTCTATTCTTCATCTAATTTTTTTTCCTACATTTTGATTGATCTGTTGTTTCCGATTGGTCTGATTTTTTTTTTTGGTGATTCCTTTCGACTATCTGCTCTTCCGATTTGCGTTTTTGTGGCCATTCTTCAAGCATGTCGACTAGATTTGAATTGGACAAGTTTGACGGCAAAGGCGATTTCGTTTTATGGAAAAAGAAGATGAAGGCTCTTCTCGTTCAGCAAAAGGTCGCTAAGGCGTTAGATGATCCAAGTAAGCTTCCTGATACTATGACTGAGGATGAGAAATTTGAAATGGCTGAGATCGCTTATAGTACTGTCATTTTGTATTTAGCGGATAATGTTTTAAGGCGTGTCAGTGATATTGATAAAGTTGCTGATCTCTGGTCTAAATTAGATAGTCTCTATATGTCTAAATCACTCACGAACAAAATTTACCTCAAGGAGAGACTATTTGGTTTTAAAATGGATCCGTCGAAGGGATTAGAAGAGAATATTGATAATTTCAATAGAATTTGTATTGATTTGGTTAATACTAGAGAAAAATTAGATGTAGAGAATTAAGCTGTGATCCTTCTAAATTCCTTGCCTGAAAAGTATAAGGAGATTAAAAATGCAATTAAATATAGTAGAGACTCCCTGACTATGGATATAGTTTTGAATTCACTCCGATATAAAGAGCTAGAACTTACATCTGAGAGGAAAGATTCAGAAGTTTTTTTTGCTAAAGGCAAAAATAATAAAGGTAGTAGTAGCAGTAAATCTCAAATGCAAAACACCAAACCAAATCAAAGAGGAAATAATTCAAACCAGAGAGACAAAGTTACTTGTAACTATTGTCATAAAGAAGGACATATTAAATATGATTGTCCTGTTTTGAAAAGAAAAGGAAAACTACCAATTAGAAGAGAAAACAATGTTGCTGCAAATGTCCTAGAAGGGTATGAATCTGCTGAGGTTCTAATGGTAGGAGGATCTCATGACATTAATAAGTGGATCATGGATTCGGGATGCATTTTCCATATGTCACCCAATAAAAACTATTTTACTGATTTGAATGAATTTGAAGGAGGTAAAGTTGTGATGGGAAACAATCAACAGTGTGACATCAAGGGAATTGGGTTAGTTAAGTTCAAATTAGAAAATGGATCCACCAAAATCCTATCATCTGTTAGATATGTACCAGGACTAAAACGTAACTTGATTTCTTTGGGGACATTAGACAAATCTGGTTTGAATTATAAATCTGGGAACGGAAACTTGTTTGTATACAAGGGTTCATCAATTAAACTAAAAGGTGTTTTAGAAAATGGCCTATATGTCTTGAGAGGCAATGCTGTAACAGGGGAGTTAAATATTGCAGAAAATGAAGAGTTAAAAGACACCAAACTGTGGCATAACAGACTGGCACATATGAGTAAGAAAGGACTAGATTGTTTGTTTAAATAGGGATTGATTAGTAAAAACAAACCACGAGAATTTGAATTTTGTGAACCTCGTGTCTTAGGGAAGGCAGCTAGATTGAGTTTTCACTCATCTTCTTATAAAACAGAAGGGAAACTTGATTACATACATTCTGATCTTTGGGGTCCCTCAAGAGTTGAAACTCTTGGAGGAGCTAGATATTTTCTTACACTCATTGATGATTTTTCTCGAAAACTATGTGTGTATATGTTGAAAACAAAAAATGAAACATTTGCAAAATTTGTTGAGTGGAAGAATTTGATTGAAAATCAAAGTGGTAGGAAGATTAAGAAATTGAGAACAGATAATGGGCTGGAGTTTCTGAATGAAAACTTTAACCACTTATGTAGAGAATCTGGCATCGATAGACATCTAACTGTACTCGGTACCCCTCAACAAAATGGACTTGCTGAAAGATTTAACCGGACTATACTTGATAAAGTTAGATGTATGCTTTCTTTTGCTAATCTTTCTAAGACTTTCTCGGGTGAGGCAGTAAATATAGCAACATATATAATTAACCGAAGTCCTTCAACTACCCTTGATTATAAAACACCTCAGGAATTATGGAATGGTAGACCACCAAAGCTGGATCGCCTTCGAATTTTTGGGTGTTCTGCTTTTGCTCATGTTAAACAGGGGAAGTTAGAACCTAGAGCCAAGAGATGTATGTTCATTGGGTACCCTCATGGAGTTAAAGGTTACAAATTATGGTCTCTTGAAGCTGGAGTAAATAAATGTTTTGTTAGTAGAGATGTTACCTTCAATGAGAATGTAATGCCTTGGAAAGATACTCAACAAATAAACTCTACAATCAAAACTGATACTAAAGCTTTTGAAATTGAACTTCAGGGAGCTGACTTTGAAACTCACAGAAATGAAATTAGAAGTTCTTCTGTTGAACCTTCCTCTAGTGAAACTGAACCTTATATTGTTCAATCCGAACAAATCGAAGCTTCATCTCAAGAGGGTGATACATCATCCTCAACTCCATTAGAACGTAACACTCAAATCCAAGGTTACCAATTAACTAGAGATAGAGTGAAAAGACCAATTAGACCTCCTAGTAGATATGAAGAAGTTGATTTTATGGGTTATGCTTTCAATTGTTTTGAGGAAAGCATATTACATGAACCCAATTCGTATAAAGAGGCTATTAACTCCATTAATTCACAACATTGGATTGAAGCTATGAACAGAGAAGTGGATTCCCTTTATAGAAATAACACTTGGACCTTGGTTCCAAGACCTAAAAATAAGAAACTTGTTGATTGTAAATGGATTTTTAAGGTCAAACCAGGGCTTAAGGGTTTTGAGCAGCCTCGATTCAAGGCTCGTTTAGTAGCCAAAGGTTTCACACAAGAGGAGGGCATTGATTATGATGAAGTTTTCTCTCCAGTTGTTAGACATTCTTCCATTAGGGTTCTTTTATCCATGGTTGTTCATTTTGATTTAGAACTTGAACAAATGGATGTAACAACAACATTCTTGTATGGAACCTTGGATGAAGACATATATATGAAACAGCCACCTGGATATATTGAAACTGACAAAGAACATTTAGTCTGTCATTTGCAAAAGTCCATTTATGGACTTAAACAGTCCTCAAGGCAATGGAATAAGTGTTTTGATACTTTCATTACCTCTATTGGTTTTGTTAAAAATTCATTTGATAGCTGTGTTTATATGAAGATTGTTGACTCTAGTACTACAGTTTGGTTATTGTTGTATGTTGATGACATTTTGATTGCTTCAAATAATGTACAAGAAATTCAAAATCTTAAAAAACAGCTTTGTGGTACTTTTGAATGAAAGATTTGGGCAGTGCAAAGAGGATTTTGGGAATGGAATTGACTAGAAACAGGCAAAGGGGTTCATTACATATTTCTCAATCAGATTACTTGAATAATGTGTTGAAGCGTTTTCATATGGAAAGTTGTAAATCTGTTAAAACTCCTTTGGCAAATCATTTTAAACTCTCTTCTTCACAGTCCCCTTCTACTGAGATTGAGATTGAGAATATGAAAACAATACCTTATGCTAGCCTTGTAGGAAGTATCATGTATACCATGATTTGTTGTCGTCCGGATTTAGCCTACTCAATGAGTGTTATTAGTAGGTTTATGAGTAATCCCGGTACAATACATTGGGAGGCAGCAAAATGGGTATTGAGGTATATAAAAGGTACAGTTTCGAAGGGTTTATTGTACACTAAATCAGCAGATGATTATGATGGTTTGATTGGTTTTGTATACTCTGATTATGCAGCGGATTTGGATCGTCGACGATCATTGACAGGTTATGTTTTTACTCTATTTGGTAATGTGATTAGCTGGCGATCCACTCTTCAGAGTGTTGTTGCACTTTCTTGAACAGAGGATGAATATATTGCACTTACTGAATCTGTAAAAGAGGCAATATGGCTTAAAGGCCTTATTTCTGAAATGCTTTCTTCATCTTGTATTGTTGAAATTAATTCTGATAGTCAAAGTACTTTGGCATTATCCAAAAATCCTACTTATCATGATCGTACCAAGCACATTGACGTTAGATTTCATTATGTTCATGAAATTCTTCAAGAAGGAAAGCTTCACCTATCTAAAATCAGCACCTCACACAATCCAACAGATATTATGACGAAGGTTCTTTCTGGAAATAGATTTGATTACCTTTGTGAGTTAATGAAGTTAGGTGTTGGATAATTCAACATATCATTTTGATGAGAATCAGAGAAAGGGAGTTATTATTTGGCTGCTACATATGTTTCATCAAGAGGGTGATTTGTTGACTCTATGGTTTGACTCACATATTGTAATATTTACTTTTACCATTCAGTAACTATGGGTAAAAGTTAGAGTTTGTTAGAAGTCTTAACAGACTTGTTATTGGGCTTGAGAATTCTGTTGAGGCCCTTAAATATGGATTCTGGGTGCTCCATTTGTATGTGTGTGAATCCTTTGTATTTGTGTATGGCAAAAGAAATAAGAAGCTCTCTCTTCCTGATTCGAAAAGTGGATGTACACAAATGTCGAACCACTATAAACACCTGTGTTAATTCTTCTTCTTCTCTCCTTTACTTTATGTATTTCCAACTTGGTGCATTGCATGGATCAACAGAAAGGTTTTAAAACACATTTCACACAAGAACAGCAGAACATTTTACAAAAACTCACTTTATTTCAGGATTCCGATTCAAAACAAAATAAACTTGCAAAACATTTCAAATTAAAGACAAAATTCGCCAAAGTTTAAAAGTAACTAAAAACACAACTGAAACACGAGGGAAAGGAAGCAACAAGAAACTGGGCAACTCTTCTATTTTACAAAATAAGGAACAACTATATCTCCATAGCCTTGCCAAGCCAATGTCTCTGCCACGCGCCTCTTGAGTCACTGGTCACCTGAAAAGAGAAGAAAAAAAACAGTGTAGCATAGGATGAGTATAAAAAAAATACTCAGTAAGTAGCTCACTTTATCCAAAAGTTCACAACACCACCGCAAAAGCCAACCAAAAAACCTGAACACACAAACCACAAACCACAACATTTCTTGATCTCCCTCAAGTTCTACACTCTTTTGGCTAAATGACCACCCAACCCACCCTCACCTACGGTATTACCTTATTATAATACCCTAAAGCCATGTTTCCTATCCATGGGGCTTCATCCCCATAGCTAGCTTACAGCAAGAAGGATCACAATCCTTCAAGCCACACCTCGAAGGTCCACTAACCATAGGCTAGCACCTGCCGATCAATGGGGTTTCATCCCCACAGCTAGCATATAGCAAGAAGGTTTGCAACCCTCAAGCCTGATTAGAATGAACGTTTCACTCGACAGCGGAAGCATAATATCGTTTTTGATTTTATTTAAAATTAAACTAAAAATAAAGGTTAATAAACTTACTTGGAGTAAATATGGAAATATTACTCGTATATCTTTATCTCCTCTACAAAGTCTTCCTAGCTATGACTCGAACACATGACCACGGCTTGTGGGACCCTCTTGAAAGAAAATCCACAAGGGATTGGAGAGGAAGAGGTCTAAAGAGAATTCTCTAATTCTCTATTGAGGAGATGTGTGTTATATCTAATGGCTCAACTCAAGGGTCCTATTTATAGAGACCAAGGGTAAATCTTTACCATAATTAAAATATTATATTTTAATATCTAATATATTAAAATATATCTTATACTTATTTGAATCTCATTCAAATCTCTTACGATATTTATTTATTTGAATCTTATTCAAATTTTATAAATATCTTTTATTTAATGTATCTAATATACATTAATTATTTTAATATTTAATGTATCAAATACAATAAATATATTTTTCTCTTTTATATTTAATACATCTAATATATATTAAATATTAATTTGAATACTTCAAATTAAATATTCATTTGAACATTTAAAATTTTAATATTTAATGTATCAAATACAATAAATATATTTTCCTCTTTTATATTTAATATATCTAATATATTAAATATTAATTTGAACAGTTCAAATTAAATATAAATTTGAACATTGCAAATTTTTCTTTCAACTAAATTGATCTTTTAGTGTTACTATGAGCTAGCAAGGGGACCTTATCGACCTATAGATTATAAGTTCCAATGATACAAAATCAATTAATTAAACTCTTTAATTAATTAATTTTTTAATTAATTTTCATTCATTAACTATAAGTCACTCCACTATAGACCTAGAGTTGCACTCTTATGCACAGTAGGACAAGTTGTGTCTATATATATAATCATTACATGCAATTCGATGCTTCACGAGTTGTTCATAATTACAGCTGGGTCAAAAGTCCGCTTTACCCCTATAATTACATCTTGCACCTTAAATACCATTGATCCTCTAATGAACAATCTGTTTATAATCTAATTATAAACTAAGCCCCTCTTGGGCCAGTGAGAGGGTGGGGCCCATTGTTCAAGTCCCGAAACCAGCACTTAAGGGAACTACTCATCTACTTACCCTATATGGGAAGAAGTGAATTCCATATTGTGAGATTATGTTCCCAACTCCCTGTTTGGTCAAGTCCCCAAAATAGTAGGCATATTGAATCGACTATAAAAGTCACTCTCACTCATGCAAATCAAAGGACAAGCCCTCACAGGCAGGAGTTCATAACTCACTCAGGATTAAGATCGAGTCCGCATATGATCATCCTGATGAAATATTAATTTTCTCAATTCACAGATTCATAAAGAGAGATTAAATATTTCGTGATCCAATCTTATACAAACTCATTGTATAAGATACCTCCACTCACATGTCTCCACATGAATGATTTGGATCAAATCATTTGTAACTATTACAAAGTGGGTTGTATCAATAGTGTTACCAGGATAAGACACCCAACCTTATCCATATACTATGACCCTTTATATATTTCTTGAACATGATCCTCTTGTATGTCAACCACATACTATTCAAAATTACAAAGTGGGTCGTATCAATAGTGTTACCAGGATAAGGCACCCAACCTTATCCATATACTATGACCCTTTAAATATTTCTTGAACATGATCCTCTTGTATGTCAACCACATACTATTCAAAATTACACTTAGATTTTTCATATAATGGATAATATTATATTGCAAATAAAATAATCAAAATTATTATAAATTATTAAATAAATCATTAATTACGAGGCTTTAGAATATAAATCACAACAAAGCCACACTGGCTAGCACCTACAATGAAGGATACACCTTCCATGCCATCACAAAACAGAGTACACAACCCACTAGCTATCACATCACATAATCATCATAGGCAAGCATGCTCCAGGTGGTGTAGTAGATGTCACTAGCCTAAAAGTCCTAGATCATTCTAGGGCTCTCAAGACCATACTACCATAACAATCAACAACACATAAGATCAAGATAGACATATCTTACAACTATAATCAACAACTACTCAAATCAGGTTCTCCAATCATAAACATCATTCATGAACCTCAGGCATAAACTCATCCAAGGTTTCATACATGATTCACAAACACCAATCATGAACTTCATGCACAAACTCATCCAAGGTTCTACACATGATTCACAACACCAATCATAAACCTCATGCACAAATTCATCCAAGGTTCTACACATGATTCACAAACACCAATCATTAGTTTACAACTTTGAAGTCCGTTAACCACAATAGCCACGTGTTTAGGCAAACTTAAGCTCATCACGATAAATCTCATATCAATTCAGCTAACAACCCCAAGACCCACATACACAGATTTGAGCATGCTTGTTCATTCACAAATCTCCACAAACATAAACCAAACTTATTCAATCACATGCTTAAGAAATTTCTTAAGGTGCTACACATGCTAACCACAACTAACTCGAAAATTTAAGCCCCCATTTCCATTATAGCCACATACTTATGCCACTTTTAACTCAAAACAACTTCAGCACAAATCCCCTAACCATAACATGCTTCATAAACACAAATTCAGGCATGCTTTCACAATTCACAAATTTCCAAACACAAACCAAATTCAACTAATATCTTAAAGGGGCTTAAACCAATTGACTACTTACCTCTTAGACGAAAACAAATATCACTCCAAGCAAGACTAAAAATTCCTTCTTGAACGTTTAGCACCACCTAGCAAAATTTAAAGCAACACAAATTCACCCAACAATAAACTTGCTTGCTAAAAATTGGGGTTTAACTTGATAAAGTAGTGAAAACAAGTCTCACCTTTCAAATTCACCCAACAATAAACTAGCTTGCTAAAAATGTGCCAAAACAATCCAACTCCAATTGTCCGGCTCACTACACAACAGGTATCCTTCAATTCATTCCAAGAAAATATGTGGGTAAGCTAAAAAATACCAACAAAGTCCCTATACTCCACGAAAAGTCCTAATTCATGTACCAATTTAATTCTGACTCAAGCTTACTCTTAATTGTGTTAACAATTTATCAAAGCCCAATCAAAACTTACCCAAAACAGTGCTGGACACTCTCGGATAGCAACTCAAGACACCTCAAAAACGCTCCAAACGGCCTTCAATTACGATGGCGTCCTAACATTAAGTCCAAAACATTATGGGTTAAACTTAGATTAACAAAACAATAATTAAACAAATTTTAACCCTCCAAATCCACTTTGCATCAATGTCGGAGAACTTACCCATGCCAAAATGTGACTCTTTGAGTGTTGGTTCGCCGAAAAATAAGTCTGAAACACCTACTCCTTAAGTCCTGCTGATCCTCTAATGAACAATTGGTTTGTGGTCTAACCAACAAACCGAATCCCTCTCAGGCCAATGAGAGGGTGGGCCCATTGTTCAAGACCTGGAGTCAGTACTTAAGGGAACAACCTCTCTACTAAACCCTAAAACGGGTATGAGTGAATTTCATCTCGCATGACTATGTTCCCATCTATCTACTCGGTCTTATCCCCAAAATGGGAGACTTATTGAGTCGGCGATCTCGGGCCACTCTCACCCATGCAAATCTAAGGATAATCCCGAATAAACAAGAGTTCATAGCACGCTCAGGATTAAGATCTAGTTACCTAGGTCATCGTATGAATATAGTCAGTTATGATAGTAAACGGAGTTAAAAATCTAAGTGAATATTTGGCGGTCCGGTCTTATGCAAAGTCATTGCAGAGGACGCCCCCACTCTCATGTCTCCACATGAACGATTTAGGATCACATCGTTTGTACTATACAAAGTGGGCCGTGTCCATAGTGTCCCCAAGATAAGGTACCCAGTCTTATCCCTATACTATAGACCATTCTGGCTATCACTCGAACTTTATCCATATTCATGTCTCCACATGAAGTTCAAGTATACATTTTATAGCCAAGGGTTCTTAGTTAATTGGATTTGGGTTATAGAATACACAATTCACTTTATTCAATAACACATTTATTGAATAAACCTCAATAACATCTTTATAGTAAAATAGAATATACATTCAGTTTACAAAACCACAAGTTTTAGGACACAAAACCCAACAAACTCCCACTTGGACTAAAACGTTAGTGGAGTCAAACATGTTGAGGTTAAAAACTACCCTACTGTACAACCCGTAGTCCTAGACTCTCTAGGTGTTCCTCAAACACTTTAGCCGTGAGGAGCTTTGTAAACGGATCAGCAATGTTGTGCTCCGAAGGGATCTGCGTGACGATCACGTCTCCTCGTTGCACAATCTCCCTGATGAGATGATATTTGCGCTCTATATGCTTTCCGCGCTTATGGCTTCTAGGTTCTTTAGAATTTGCCACTATACCACTATTATTACAATAAAGGGTGATAGGCAAATTCATATTTGGAACAACTTCCAAATCAGTAAAGAATTTCCTAAGCCATACAGCCTCCTTCGCTGCTTCGCAAGCTATGACATACTCAGCCTCCATGGTGGAGTCAGCAATACAACCTTGCTTTATACTTCTCCAAACTATAGCTCCTCCATTAAGAGTGAACACTCATCCCGATGTGGATTTCCTTGAATCTACATCGGTCTAAAAATCAGAGTTAGTGTATCCTGTAAGGATCAGATCCTTCGTGCCATACACAAGCATATAGTCCCTCGTTCTCCTAAGATACTTGAGGATGTTTTTAACGGCAGTCCAATGATCAAATCCTGGATTAGACTGATACCTGCTGACAATTCCCACTGCATAGCATATGTTGGGTCGAGTGAAGGGAATAATCGAATTAAACCCACAACGGAAGCATAGGAATCATCTTTGATTTATTTAGAATTAAACTAAAATACAAAAGTTAAGCAATAAATACCTTAAAAATAATATTATGGAGAATATTCTGGCGGATCTTTATCTTTTCCACAAAGTCTTCCTGGCTATGACTCGAACACAGGATCAAGGCTTGTGGGAGCCTCTTGAAAGAAAATCCTCAAGGGATTGGAGAGGAAGAGGTCTAGAGAGAATTCTCTAATTCTCTCTATTGAGGAGATATGTGTTGTGTAGAATGCTTCAACCCAAGGGTTCTATTTATAGAGACCAAGGGAAGATCTTTGCCATTATTAAAATATTATATTTTAATATCTAATATATTAAAATATATCTTTTATTTATTTGAATCTCATTCAAATCTCCTACGATATTTATTTATTTGAATCTTATTCAAATTCTATAAATATCTTTTATTTAATATATCAAATATACATTAATTATTTTAATATTTAATGTATCAAATACAATACATATATTTTCCTCTTTTATATTTAATATATCTAATATATTAAATATTAATTTGAACACTTCAAATTAAATATTAAATTTGAACATTTCAAATTTTAATATTTAATGTATCAAATACAATAAATATATTTTCCTCTTTTATATTTAATATATCTAATATATTAAATATTAATTTGAACATTTCAAAATTTTCTTTCAACTAAATTGATCTTTTAGTGTTACTATGAGCTAGCAAATGGACCTTATGGACCTACAGATTATAAGCTCCAATGATACAAAATTAATTAATTAAACTCTTTAATTAATTAATTTTCATTCATTAACTATAGGTCACTCCACTATAGACCTAGAGTTGCACTCTTATGCACTGTAGGACAAGTTGTGTCCATAGATATAATCATTACATGCAAGTCGACCCTTCACGAGTTGTTCGTAATTACAGTTGGGTCAAAAGTCCGTTTTACCCCTATAATTACATTTTGCACCTTAAGTACCACTGATTCTCTAATGAACAATATGTTTATAATCTAATTATAAACTAAGTCCCTCTCGGGCCAATGAGAGGGTGGGGCCCCATTGTTCAAGTCCCGAAATCAGCACTTAAGGGAACTACTCATCTACTTACCCTATATGGGAAGGAGTGAATTCCATCTTGTGAGATTATGTTCCCAGCTCCCTATTTGGTCAAGTCCCCAAAATGGTAGGCATATTGAATCGGCTACAAAAGCCACTCTCACCCATGCAAATCAAAGGACAAGCCCTCACAGGCAAGAGTTCATAACTCACTCAAGATTAAGATCGAGTCACATATGATCATCGTATGAAATATTAATCTTCTCAATTAACGGATTTATAAAGAGAGATTAAATATTCCGTGGTCCAGTCTTATACAAACTCATTGTATAAGATACCCCCACTCACATGTCTCCACATGAATGATTTGGATCAAATCATTTGTAACTATTACAAAGTGGGTCGTATCAATAGTGTTACCAGGATAAGGCACCCAACCTTATCCATATACTATGACCCTTTAGGTTATTTCTTGAACATGATCCTCTCGTATGTCAACCACATACTGTTCAAGATTACACTAATAACCTTGAATTTTTCATATAATGGATAATATTATATTGCAAATAAAATAATCAAAATTATTATTAATTATTAAATAAACTATTAATTACGAGGCTTTAGGGCATAAATCCCAACATCGAGTACACAGCATGGCATACATCAGACTACCGACAGCTGATGCATAGGGAATGCGTCTCATATCCTCAACTTCTTGAGGTGTCTTAGGACACTGTTCCTTCGACAAATGAATTCAATGTCTGAAAGGTAATGAACCCTTCTTGGAATTCTGCATCTTATATCTAACCAACATTTTGTCAATATAAGATGCCTGAGACAATGCTAGCGTTTTGTTCTTGCGATTCTGAACAATTTGGATTCCAAGGACAAACTGAGCCTCTCCCAAATCATTCATTTGGAATTGGGTTGCTAGCCATTACTTTACGTCAGTCAGGAATCCTACATCATTTCTAATGAGTAGGATATCATCTACGTATAAGACTAAGAAAGCTACAGTAGTATTGACTATCTTCTTGTAAATACAAGGTTCGTCAATATTCTGTTCAAAGCCGTAAGATTTAATCGCAGTATTAAATCTTATATTCCAGGATCTAGATGCTTGCTTTAATCCATAGATGGATCTTTTAAGATTGCAAACCTTTTGCTCTTGACCTTGAATTATGAACCCCTCTGGTTGAACCATATAGATACTCTCTTCAAGATTACCATTCAGAAAGGCTGTCTTGACATCCATTTGCCAAATTTCAAAATCATAAAACGTGGCAATGGACAAGAGTATTCTAATCGACTTAAGCATGGAAACAGGAGAGAAGGTTTCTTCATAGTCCACCCTTTTCCCGCTGGGTATAACCCTTTGCCACAAGTCGAGCCTTAAAGGTTTGCACCTTACCAGCTAGGTCTCGTTTCCTCTTGTAGATCCATTTGCAACCGATAGGTCTTTCACCATCTGGTTGGTCTACAATTTCCTAGACTGAATTGAAGTACATTGACTCCATTTCGAGGTCCATGGCTTTAATCCACTGGTCCTTATCTATGTCATTCATTGCCTGTTTATAGGTCAATGGATCCTCAATGCCATCATCAGGTATGACAACCTGGGTTTCAGTCAAACCCATGTAACGGTCGGGTTGTCTAACATCCCTCCCACTACGTCGAGGCATTCTCAACTCTTGAGAAGGACCAGCTTGATCAACAACTTTTGTTAATTTATCTATAGCTTCCCCAGAAAATTCGCTCAATACAATTCTACTTCAAAGCTAATGATCTCTTATGTGGTCTTCCTCTAAGAACGTGACGTTTGTCGACACAAGCACCTTGTCCTCTTGAGGATTGTAAAACATACAACCTTTCGTTTCCTTGGGGTATCCTATGAATAGGCATAATTTTGAACATCGTTCCAATTTCTTTGGATTGGGCACTAGCACATGTGTCGGGCACCCCCAAATCCTGAAGTGACGTAAACTTCCTTTACGTCATCTCCATAACTCATAAGGTGTTTCTAAAACACTCTTAGAGGGAACCATGTTCAAAATATATGCAGCAGCCTCTACTGCATATCCCCAAAACGAACTAGGCAGTTGAGCATAGCTCATCATAGACCGAACCATGTCTAACAAGGTTCTGTTTCTCCTCTCGGATACACCATTCTGCTGAGGTGTTCCGGGTGCTGAGAATTGGGATACGATTCCATGTTCTATCATATAGTCCTGGAATCTCAAATCCATATACTCTCCACCTCGATCTGATTGAAGTGTTTTAATCGTCTTACCTAATATGTTCTCAACCTCTGTCTTATGCTCCTTGAACTTTTCAAGGGCTTCGGTCTTATCATGTATTAGGTAAAGATAGTCGTACCTTGAGTAATCATCGATGAAACCAATGAAGTATTCATACCCTCCTCGAGCTTTGACATTCATTGGACCACAGAGATCCGAATGTACAAGTTCTAAGGGTTCTTTGGCCCTATAACCTTTTTCAGAAAAATGTCGTTTGGTCATTTTTCCCTCAAGACAAGACTCACATGGTGGTAAAGAGTTGTCTTCTAACTGACTTAGGAGACCACTCTTAACCAATCTCCCAATCCTATTGAGATTAATGTGGCCTAGTCTCAAGTGCCAAAGATAGGTACTTGGAGAAAATTTCTGCCTTTTATTTTGCGTATCAGCTGTTTTAAACATCTTGGTGTTCAAAATAGCTTTTACCTCTGTTGGTCTTAACACATATAAGTTGTTTTCAAGTTTAACATAACATATTCGTATACCTCTTTTGCAAATGAACACTTCATTATAATCAAAAGATACTTTATATATATGTTCAAGCAAACAAGAGATAGATACAAGATTTCTTTTGATTCCAGGAACCAAAAGTACATTTTCTAGTAAAATGAATCTATCTCTAAACAACAACTTCATCGCTCCCACTGCTCTGGCTGAGACAACCTCTCCAGTTCCAACCTTGAGAGTTATCTCACCATCTGCTAGCTGCCTCCAAGAACTAGTTTCCTGAAAAGAAGAACAAACATGGTTAGTGGCTCCTGAATCTAATATCCAGGCGGAATCATCATGTTCCACTAAACATGTTTCAACAACAAGTAAATCATATTTACCTTGTCTTGCCTTCTCAGCTTTTTTTTTCTGCAAGGTACTTTGGGCAATTCCTCTTCCAATGCCCATCTTCACCACAGTGGAAACATTTTCCTTTATCTGTGGTTTTAGCCTTGCATTTATTCATTGCGTGAGTTTTTCCCTTCCCTATATCCTTATTCTTCTTTTGAATACCCTTATTCTTAGAAAAAGAAGAACCAGACTTAGTCCCAAAGGACAATCTTCTTGGGAACTTCTTCGAAGTGACAACATTTGCCTCCTTCTCTTTTCCCTTTGTTTTCATCAGGGAATCGAAAGTCTGTAGCTCGTTGAGGAGAGTAGTCAGATTATACTTTATCTTGTTCATCACCGCATTGGTGCAAAACTGTAGGAAGCTCTTCGGAAGAGATTCCATTATAAAGCTAACCTGACTTTTCTCATCAATGACAGCTCCGTTTACTTCTGCCACATTGAAGTGGACCATCATGTTAAGGACATGCTCCCTAACAGAAGTTCCCTCCTTCATACGGGAGTTGTAAACATTCTTGAGAACATAATGACGGATCGATGAGGACGGTTGTCCAAACATCGCCTGTAATGATCCCATGATCTCCTTAGCGGTGATCATGCTCTCATGTAACTTAGATAGCACATCAGATATGCTGGCTAAGATATAGACTCGGGCTTTATCATTAGCCCTAGTCCATTTGTCAAATGCATCCCAAACAATTTGGTTTGCAGACGAGCTGGGAGGGGGAGGACATTCCTCTATTAAGACAAACCTTAGATCATCGATAACTAGAATCGTATTCAAGTTCGATTTCCAGGTCGCGTAGTTATCGCCGTTTAACTTATCGGAGGCTAGTAACTGAATTAAAGAGCTCGACATGCTGAAAAATAGAACATATTCTATTAGTGAATTGCTTCTAACCCATACATACATCCAATTAAGAATTTTAGCAAAAGTAATAATGTACCCATAAACTCATTATTGTTTTTGCATCGATACTTCAGTGAGTCAGAGCAACCGCTACCGAAGGGCAGTCAATCACTCCTTCACTGAACCAAGACATTCTTGACTAAATGCTAATACCAGAATAACTCTTATTCCTATAGCATTCTAGTTATCGCTACTTTGGTCAATAATTCACTAACACTTAGTAATTCTTGTAAGTGTGACCCGCCATTTTCAGACCTCAGAGGTCGGCCCCAACAATGCTACCGAATTGGAAAGTCAAAGCTGAGAATGGATCTAGGAGACCTTATCCATTTCTGGAGTTTGAGTTGTTCCGACTCCCATGTTACATCCCTCCGAATGGATGGTGCTACTTCGGGCAACCTGCAGGTGGAACATAGGAATCTCACGGTCCAACCTAATGGAGGAGACCGTAGGATATGTTGACACACTTCCTTCTCCCACTTACTATGAATACTTTCTCCATTCACCTTGCTCTTGATTTATGCAAACACCATCCAAATGGGGATGCCCTATTGACATCACGAGGGCGAGCATAAATCTCACGGTGTAAACTTTGCGGAGAGCATAAGAGGAAATTGATATATCATTTATACCTTTTCACTCCCACTAAGTATTTTAGACGGTTGGGGTATAAATATACTTAGGCATATTCCGGCTAAGACAATATAACCTAAGTTTAGGTAAAAACCATTTTTACCTATGATGTCTAAGTGATAAATGCTTTAAAACCTTTCATCTCACGCGTGCATGCTCATAAATCTGGGTTAACAAAACTTAAGAACCAGATCGATCCCCAAGTAGGAGGTGTTCCGTAAACCGTCAGCTTAAATACCCCCAGCCTTAGATAGGATCTGACCGAGTGAGTTCTCTTGTAACCTTAGTTTTACAAGTTGTCGACCTATTTTAACTATTAAAACGGATCGATTCCTTATTCCTAATTGAATTGGAATTTGTTAATCCTAAATGAGCATGCCTTTATCTTTGTTATAGATTTTAATTGTCTATCTCATTTTATAACAATTATAAAAGGAGACAACCTATAACATGCTTCCAACATTGAACATAACAATTATATTCTACTAAGGCAACTTTATGTTGTATGATTAAGTATTAATTAATATAACACTTATATTAATTTATAATTAAAACATATAACATTTGTTTCATGAATTAATATAACTCTTATATTAATTTTCATAAAACCTCAAACATGCATACTATATATTATAACACTTATAACATACTTTCAATGCATGGAGCATGCTTCCTATGGTGGGATTTTAAAATCTATATGGCATACTTTATGCACATACAAACAGGGATTTAATTAAAACATACATTCACAATGCATAATAAACACACTAAAGTGGACCGGTTTTGGCATCACGGGCAAGCAAACAACTAAATTATTACAAGAATAATTTAATAACTAGGTTGAGATGCTTCCGAACACTTCGAACCAGCTTGAAAAATCTTAAACCGTCCTTCAATACAGCAGAACCGGACTGAAACCACCTGAACCGGACCAGACAGCTTCATTCGGGCAAAACCGGGGCCAAACTTACCTGAACCGGACCGAACCAAGGCTGAACCGAACCCCAAGAGGCTGGAGAGTGAGGAACCGGTCTGAACTAAGCTCGAACCGGACCGAAAATGACCGAACCAGACCGCTTCTTCAACCTCTGCGTGAACCGGTTTTTGCTGAAAAAAAAAAACAGCAGCTTCTGCTCTGTTTTCCAGCTTGACCTTTCGAGCTTCTCTCTTCAAATTGAAGGCATTACCGAACTCGAATCGACTCGAAAATTTTACAGACTCTTCTTCACACATTAAATCCCATACACGCTCAGGAAATTATAAAACGGACTACAAATTGAAACTCAATTTTGATGCCAAAACCGAAAGTACCACTTTAGAGGCCCAGAAAATTCGATTTCAAAAACATACCCACCAAGCTCAAATTGAATCAAATTGAGTTCTTAAAATTTCTCTGATACTAATTGAAGGAGTTAATATTAAGAATGCGGAAGCAATTTTGGATCTTAAGCACTCTAATTTGATCAATTTTATCATACAAAAAACATACTCAAAACTGGAAAAATAGAGAATAAGAACACATACCTGTGTAGCTCAAAATTCTCTTAATCCGTGGGCTTTCTTTGAACACAAACCAGTTGTGGACCTCCTCTAGAGTCTTCCCTACTATCCACAGGCCTTGGAACAGATTGTGGGATCTTTGATTGAGAGAATTTGGGAGAAGAATGAGTAAAGGTCTAATAACAAAGGGCTAGAGAATTTTCTTCAAAAATCTTCTTTTTTTTTTTTCATTGTGTTTCTTCTCTATATATAGAAAAACCACAAGCTTCTATTTTTTCTTAGTGAAGAAGCAAACACATAGAAGATATGGATAAACAAGAAGCTTGTTCATTAAGTAATGAATTTGGTCCATAATTCATTTCCAAATGAATTTGAATTCTCTTTTAATTTTAATTCAAAATTAATATAAAATTAATTTTAAATTAAAATTAATTTTTAATTAATTAAACAATTTAATTAATTTTAAATAAATATTTAATTTAATTTCAAATATCACATTAAATAATTGGACCAATCCCAATTTCTCAAATCGAACGTTCGAACATGAATCCATATTCATGTTTTAAACCGAACCAATATTTAAATCATATTTAAATAATTCCACCTCTTCTTTATCATAGTTTAATTCATAATTAAGCTATGAATCGTTAAGTATATCGCATATAATTAACGTTTTCTCCCAAATTCGAATTTGAACAATTCAAATTCTTTTCTCTCAAATTGTTACAAGGCTTAGTTCGAGCTAGTAAGGAGAACCTAATGGACCTATAGATCATGAGCTCCAACGATACGAGATTAACCGGCCAAACTCTTTAGCCTAGCTAATCAACATTCGTTAACCACCGGGACACTCCACTAAAGCCCAGTGGCTGCACTCTTCTCACTGTAGATATATTTCTGTCCACTCGATATAACCATGATTAGTAAGTCGATCATTCACAGGTCGTTCGTAATTACAGCTGGGTCAAATAAACCGTTTTACCCATGTAATTACTTCTTGTTCCTTAAGTCCTACTGATCCTCTAATGAACAATTGGTTTGTGGTCTAACCAACAAACCGAATCCCTTTGGGCCAATGAGAGGGTGGGCCCATTGTTCAAGACCCGGAGTCAGCACTTAAGGGAACAACCTCTCTACTAAACCCTAAAGCGGGTATGAGTAAATTTCATCTCGCATGACTATGTTCTCATCTATCTACCCGGTCTTATCCCCAAAATGGGAGGCTTATTGAGTTGGCGATCTCTGGCCACTCTCACCCATGCAAATCTAAGGATAATCCCGAATAAACAGGAGTTCATAGCACGCTCAGGATTAAAATCGAGTTACCTAGGTCATCATATGAATATAGTCAGTTATGATAGTAAACGGAGTTAAAAATCTAAGTGACTATTTCATGGTCCGGTCTTATGCAAACTCATTGCATAGGACGCCCCCACTCTCATGTCTCCACATGAACGATTTAGGATCACATCGTTTGTACTATACATAGTGGGTCGCGTCCATAGTGTCCCCAAGATAAGGTACCCAGCCCTATCCCTATACTATAGACCATTCTGGCTATCACTCGAACTTTATCCATATTCATGTCTCCACATGAAGTTCAAGTATACATTTTATAGCCAAGGGTTCTTAGTTCATTGGATTTGGGTTATAGAATACACAATTCACTTTATTCAATAACACATTTACTGAATAAACCTCAATAACATCTTTATAGTAAAATAGAATATACATTCAGTTTACAAAACCACGAGTTTTAGGACACAAAACCAAACAGCTTAATGAGGTTATAATTGACTATTTTAAATCATCATATCTAAAAACATAAATATTTATATAAAAACATTGACAAGAATATCAAAAAAATTACAAAAAATATTGAAATTGATGAAAATTATTTAATTTAATTAATAAGAGTTTAATTGTTTATATAATGGATCCTTTTTAATTTTAATATTTATTTATGTTGTTAAAAAGTATATGAAATATTCATAAATATAAAAGAAATATAGAACATAAATCTCTTTTTTTTAATATTGATATTTAAATCATTGATTAAAGAAAAATAAATAAATACTTCATTCAGTAAATAAAAACAAGAGAAATTAAATAAAAAAGGAAATCACATCATTTTAACTAAAAAATAAGTAAATAAAATAAAAAATATCAAAATGAAACATATTAATAATAAATAAATAAAAGGTGAGACCGTGAGACTTGAGAGAGAGCCTTAGTTGTGTGTCAGTGTATGTCGTTGGAACTTGGAGGGAGGATGTGTTAGATGCTTTTTTCTCTTGTCCCACATCGGTGAGAATTAAGAGCAATAGGCGATTAATCTCCTATATATTCCCATGTATCCCTCTCCTTCTTCTAAGCAATCGGGCCTCAGAGTTATTGTAGACCTGATATTATGGGTCTTGAGTAACGTTAATATTGTTTGTTGGTGGATATGTCACGACATCTTGAAATTTCGGGATGTCGTTGACATTTCGCCGATAATAGGGGAAAAACGAAACTCCCCCTTATCCTACATGTCGGGCCTCTTGACATACCGATATGTCGAACGACATATTGGTATGTCGAGCGAAATTTTATACTATGGGTGTACGAGAGAGGGGGAGAGAAAAGAGGGAACGGGGTTGACTTTCTATTAATAAACATATTTTTTTTCCTTCTTTTCAAACTACAACCACCATAATTATTTCCATTTTTGTCCTTATCAAAATTCAAATCCAAATTAAAAAATCAACTTAAATCCAACTCCAAATTTATCATATAGCACAAATCCATACAAATAATACATAAAAAAACGTCGGGCATTACATCATAACTATTTTATGTAGCTTTTTTAATACATTAATTTTAAATTCTCACTCTTTCCATAAACATCCAAGAAACATCACACCTTCTATTACATCTCAATTGTCATAAATGGTTCCGAACATAAATCTTTTTGTCATGCATCCCTAAAGTGATATTGTCCATTGCATGTTAATGTTGTTTCCACTTCTTAAGCAACTAAACTTTTTAATGAACAAAATACTAAGTGAAACTTCTTTAATACACTAATTACAACTAATTCCTTGATTTCAAAAATAAAACCAGCACGCCTATATAATTTAATTCATTTATTACTTGACTATTTCAAAGTAAACACTGTTTCCAATAACCAATTCTTTTTTATGTTATTTTAAACATTAATTATTGTTCATGTGTCCAGTACAAAATACTTATTTTCAAATTAAATACTTATACATGTTGTTACCATGTGTGTAATACATTTCAATTAAAATCATCTGTATTTCTTATTTGCAAAAACTTTTTCCATGATTTTTATATTACAATGTTTCAATCATTAAATCTTTAAATGTTCTTTATTCAAACAATTAAACAAAATATATTGACTAAGAATTAATCATTTGACTTTATTTAATTTAAATTTTTACCGACATATACTTAAAAGTTAAGAATACTGTTATTAACTTTTACTTAGAATTAAGAAAATATTAAATAACACATTATGTATTTAATACAATATTTTAACAATTTTAATTAATAGGAAAACATAAATTAGTTGCAAATGAGAAGAAGAGAAAAAGGTACGCATGCTTATATAGAAGAATGAAGATTAAAAATCCAAAAATCTTATGCTGCAAATAAAAGAGTACAAGCCAAAAAGCATATTCAAATAAGAGATTTGGAGATGAACAATACATGTGTTAGAAGAGCAATTCATGCAAACACAATAAACGATACACTTTCAAAAATCCCTTCACTCATTATTGTTCAATCTTATTTACATAATACATAAATTTAAAGAAAGATGTTTTACATTTTATTACAGATATAATTTCAAATACTCAACAGTTGTCGTTCATGAACTCAAATCGGTCCCTATATGTGTATTTTGCAATGCAAAACGATTTGAATATGAGACACCAACATTTTGTTGCTATAATGGAGAAATTAAACTTTTGCATATCAAATATCCCGATGAATTGCTTCATTTGTTTACATCTAATCTTCAAGAGGGAATTAGGTTTAGAAAGAGTATAAAAGCATACAACAACATTTTCTCTTTTGCTTCTTTTGGGGTTACTTTGGACAAAAATTTGGCTTCATCAAGAAATGGTGTTTACACATTCAAAGCCCAGAGGCATATATATCAGTTGTATTTCTATGATATCGAAAACGAGGTACAGAATCAACATACTAGAAGATGAAGGCCTTGATGAATCCTATTGTTAAAAAATGTGTAGGACACTCGTTAGTATAATTTTACTGATATATATATTACATATACACACACATACTACAACAAATTCGGGCTTTGATGTCAGTTGTGCAATTGACATTTTGTAAACGATGTCAGTTTAGAGAAAACAAGCCTTTTTTTTTGGAAATTTACGCAATTTTCTGGAAATTTTTTTAATAGTGCTTAAATTAGGACAACATCTCAACTTCAACAAAATACATCTGTCAAGCTATAGAAAATACATCCTTGAATGTCCTAATCATGCATAATACTACCAACTCATCAACAAATCATGCTCACAAAATTTTCAAAAAATTTAAGAAAAATATGCTCAACATTTCAATCGAAAGTCCGACGCACAGATGCTCAGGACTCAATCAATATGCTTAGCAATTAAACAGTTAGAGCTCAACAGAAAAACTCTAAACTCCACCCCCAACCTAAAATCTTACATTATCCTCAATGTAAATAAAATTAAAGTATTAGGACAAATGAGAGGGGAGCAAGAAAATTCCCCTGGAATTTAATGCTCATAGGTGGGTGGTGGGGTGGCTCCTGCAAAGATCATCCTTTTCAATTTTAGCGTCAACTTTCAATCCTACAAAAAAAATAAAAAAAAAAATAGCAAACCAACTAATCAACTAACAACTAACAGACAACTGAAAGTAGAAAAACAAAGAAAGCAAGTAAAAATTTGGACTCCTGACTGCCTCCAGGAAGCACAAATTTTAACGTCGATTACTTGATGGAGTCCTCTCAAATCCTCCTGGATCCTACTTCTTCAAGACCATCACTCCCTTCTTCTTGGATTTCTTCTTTTTAAGCACATCCTGCAAAATAAAAACTTCTATCTTGCACAATGAGTGCACAATGTTAACATGATCTAAATCCTTAAAAACGTGAAACTCAAGATTTTCATCTTCAAATTCTACAGAAAGAATGCCCCCATCAACATTGATATGTGTTTTAGCAGTTTTCATAAAAGGCCTACCTAATACTAATGATGCAGATGCATGCTTTGGCCTATTACCCATGTCTAAGACAAAGAAATCTGGTGGGAATACCAAGTTCTCTACTTTAACAAGGACATTTTCAACGATGCCTATGGGGTGCACAAAAGAACGGTTGACTAACTATACCACTACACTAGTCTCATGCAGTCATTCAACTTAAGTTCTTTGAAAATAGAGAGAGGCATCAAATTAATAGACGCTCCTAGATCTAACATTGCATTTTCTATTTTCATGTTACCAATGGTGTAAGGAAAAAGTAAACATACCAGGAACCGTACACTTTTCTGGCATTTACTTCTGAGATACGGTTGACACATTCTCACTTTTAGCTTTGGCTTCTTTCTGAGATGACTTTTTTTTGTTCAAACATCAACTCTTCAAAAACTAGAAAAATTTTAAGACTTGCTTCACAACATCCAATAGGGGGATGTTCACCTCGACCTTCTTGAACATCTCCAAAATCTCCTTCTCTTTTTCCTCTTTCGTGCTCTTCTTCGACTTGGCTAATCTGCTAGGAAAGGAGGCTTGAGGTGTGTAAGCATTAAGATTCAAGGGCGAAGACTATACCTTGTGTCGATTTTGTAGAAGCTCGCTATTCCTTCTTCTTAGAATTCTCCTGGGTCTCTTTGGCTAACCTACTTGGGAAAGGAGGTTTAGGAACATAAGAATTTAAATTCAAAGGAGGATCGAAAATTACCCTTCTTCTAAGTGGTGGAGAACTCTTTTGTTCCTCTCAAACTTCTGGAGTTACACTATCTTTTTTAGGTAGAGTCTTTTCAGGTGGGACTCTGGAAGGAATCTCTTTGCAACTTCTCAAGGCAATGACGCTGATAATCTCGTTGGGGTTTGCCTCAAGTTACTTACCTGAGTTCTGCGTCTCGAACTTAGTGGCAAGCTGGGTAATCCGATTCTTCAAATTTTGCATCCCAATATGGGTTTCCTCTTGAAACTGAATGGCGCTCTATTGAAGCTACAGAGTGTTAGTGGTCAAACTTCTAACCAAATCCTCAACAGTCATACATAAACCTGAACTCGATGATTGTGTCTGCATCGATGCTTGCTGTGGTCGAGCGCTTCCTCAACTGCATTCACCTCCTCTATCACGTTCTTCTACAACTGTGGGCATGCTTCTATAATCTGGCCTACTATGTTCACCAACCGTTCCTGCCCTACAGCCAACTTTTGAACAAGAGAGGTAAGAACAGACATTTGAGATTTAAGCTATGTTACCTATTTTAATTGTTTAACTGCTACTAGGGTTGCATCTTAAACTACCGTGAATTCTCCACCACATTCAAAATGAGCTGCCTCACCTCCATAGCAGTCTTGTTAATTAAAGACTATCCACTAGTTGCATCAATTAAGCTCCTATTTGCTAGAAAAAGGTCTTCAGAGAAGTACTGGATAAGAAGTGGTCAGAAATCTGGTGGTGGGGGAAACTCGCACATAAGCGCTTGAAGCGCTCCCAATAATCATGCAGGGTTTCCTCAATCCTCTGTGTAATGCTGTAGATTTCCTTCCTGATGCTCATGGCTCTCAAAGTTGGAAAGAACTTCTCCAAAAACAACTACTTCATCTCATTCCACGTTGTGATGGAACCTGAAGGGAGGTAGTATAGCCAGTCCTTGGCTTAATCTTTTAATGTGAAGGGAAACACCCTCAAACTTATTTGCTCCTCTATAACACTTGATCCGCTATGCTATTCGCTACACGCAAGTGCACGTGATCGAAGTAATAAAGAAACTGGAAGTATTCCAGAGTATCGTACCCAAGGGAACGGGGTTTAACAAAATCTATTTAGAATGACACAAAATATGTTTGCAAAATGCAATGGGGGTAACCGAAATTTCAAAATGTAAGAGTTTTGTTTTTTTAACAAGAGTGAATGAAAATTCAATGAGTTAAAAATAAAATAGGGATTCAAGTGATTCAAGCACCTTTGGAAGAATGTGATTCAATTTGCAATTGCAATCATAGTTAACATGTGAGAACTAAGTAAACCGAGTTCAACTCCTATTCGATTTTGATTCAAAATCTTTAGAAGACTAAGTGATTATACCTATATGTCTATGGCTAATCTAACTTAGATACTTCGCACACAACTCTAGTGGTCTTGGAGTCTCGCTCTATGTCTAGGGTCGATGTTCAGGACTTATTTCTAAGCCTTTTCCTCCATTGCTTTTGTGACATCGGCTTTCCCTTAACTCTTTCGATATTAAGTTCGAGCTTGATGAGCAATCACTAGTTGGCCGGCTAGGTTTACCCAAATTTAAATTCAACAAAAGCAAACAAAGTTCACGTGCTAACTAGATTGTTTATGCTTTAGAGCTTTACATTTTTCCTTAGGGTATTCACCAACTTGAACCCCTAAGAAGGAATTAGCTCATTGTGAAGAAAATGAAAATCCAAAATTCAATTGTTATAAATCTCATAATTAATACAATGGAATAATGAAATTAATATTAAAGCAAACCGATTTGAAGTATCAATTAGAAATATTCATAAAGAAATTGGTAACAATGCTGGAATTTCTAATTTAAAACCAGAATTGCATAAATCATAACCATGGAGTTACAACCTTAACAAAGAAAACAAAGACTTAGAAAACAAAGAAGAAACCCACATAAACAAGTGCAGAAAAACCCAATGAAATGCTCAGGAATTAACAACTTAAAGAACATAATTAAAGAACAGAATTACATAAATGAAATGCTGGAATTGGAAAGTTGCAGCTTGCTATCCAAAACAAAAAAGAAACAAAAGAAAAAAAAACAGAGTATAGGAAAATTCGAAAAACAGAGTATGAAAATTCCTTGCTTGATCGATCCAAATACCCATTCAAAGGCAAATAGATCTTCACCTCCTCTAACTTTCGTTGAGGAGGGATCAACCTCGGAAGTTACAGAGAAAAAGATGAAGAGAAAACTGCTATAAATGACAGAAAAACGTGAACTTCGAACTGTGGGCGAGCAGCAGAAAACCCAGCCACCATTTGCTTCGTTTTCCACCATTTTTATAGGCATTGAGGGCTAGGGTTTCCATATAAATCATCCTCAATCCATGGGCTAACTTATAGGAATCAAATCGGGATGAAAATCTTCCAAATCGTGCATAAAATCCATCATTTGCGTGATTTGCGTGATTTTCGCACTTGGTTTGTAATTCCAGAGAATGCAATTAGATTGCAATTGCATTCTTCTTCCTTGTTCTTCACCTTACATTGCAAAAGGGAATGCAACAAAAACTTGATCCGCTAACATGCAAGTGCACGTGATCGAAGTAATAAAGAAACTGGAAGTATTCCAGAGTATCGTACCCAAGGGAACGGGGTTTAACAAAATCTATTTTGAATGACACAAAATATTTTTGCAAATTGCAATGGTGGTAACCGAAATTTCAAAATGCAAGAAGTTGGTTTTTCTTTAGCAAGAGTGAGTGAAAATTCAATGAATAAAATAGGGATTCAAGTGATGCAAGCACCTTTGGAAGAATGCAACTTACTTTGCAATTGCAATCATAGTTAACATGTGAGAACTAAGTAAACCGAGTTCAACTCCTATTCGATTTTGATTCAAAATCTTTAGGAGACTAAGTGATTAAACCTATATGTCTGTGGCTAATCTAACTTAGATACTTCGCACACAACCCTAGTGGTCTTGGAGTCTCGCCCTATGTCTAGGGTCGATGTTCAGGACTTATTTCTAAGCCTTTTCCTCCATTGCTTTTGTGACATCGGCTTTCACTTAACTCTTTCGATATTAAGTTCGAGCTTGATGAGCAAGCACTAGTTGGCCGGCTAGGTTTACCCAAATTTAAATTCAACAAAAGCAAACAAAGTTCACATGCTAACTAGATTGTTTATGCTTTAGAGCTTTACATTTTTCCTTAAGGCATTCACCAACTTGAACCCCTAGAGAAAATTTAGCTCATTGTAGAAAAAGTAAAAATCCCAAAATTATTTATTGAAAATTTCATAGTTTTAAAAGATGAGATAATTAATTCCAAAGAAAACCTAATTAAATTACCAAGAAAAATGTCTACTAAGAAAGTCAATTTTCCTAGAATATGCTACTGGAGTTCAAATTCTGTTTTCAAAAGGAAACCCACGGATGAATAAGAAAATGAAGGCTTTTGAGCATGGAAATTAACAACATTTTCCAATCCACCACCTACAGTATATAGTGCTTAACCTACACAAAATCAAAAAAAAAAAAAAAGCAAAACATTACCCAAATTCCTTAATGCGATTGATTCAAATTTGTTCAATTCTTTGAATCTTAATCTCTTCAACAATAGTCGAGGAGAGATCTTGTATCGGAAACTAAAATTAACCAAATCACGAGCAAAAGAAGGAAAGAAAACAGAGAATGAATTACTGATTACTGTTGTATCGAAACAACTGGAAAACCCATAAACAAAAGGTGTAGAAACTTGAATTTTTGTTGATTGAAACTAAAATCAGAAACTCCTTGAGCTACAATGTAAGGAATAGTTGCGAAAATAAAATAGAAATTGAAATAGAACTGATCGAATAACAATTGGAATTCAAAATGAGCTGCTGTCTACGAAGAAAACAGAGAAATAAAAACCCATAAAATTGCTTCGGAAAAACAGAAGAATAGAACCCACGAACTCCGACTTCTTCTTTGGCTTCTTCCCTTTTTAAAGTCAAAACCGAGCCTCCTCTCCTTCCAAAATTGGGTCCATAATTAGTGGGTAGAATTTGGACATGATTATCTTGCTGGAATTTCTCCATAATCGGTGCAAATCACGTAAATCATGGTGATTCCCGCAAATTTCGAGCTTGCCTTGTTGTTCCATAGAATGCAATTCAGATTGCAATTGCATTCTCCTTCCTCTTTTCTTCACGTTACATTGCAAATGGAATGCAATTGCATTCCCTTTTGCAAAGTCTTCAAATCTGCACAAAAGAACAACAACTTAAGCCACTTTCTTGCATCTTTTCACTTAATTCCTTCTTTTATCATATTCCAACAAGCTTGCATGAATTTATTTAAAAATGTTATTTTTAGCTTGCTCGGTAATCAATAAAGCATGCAAAAATGGCAAGAACAACTTAGTTTTAGGGTTAAATAATTCTCATAAATGAGAATTATCAATTCTAGCAAGCAAACTTGTATGAAAATTCTATTATGCCAAAAGAAGCTTTAAAGCAAAATAGAAGAATTTATAACTTTATTAAAATTCTAAAAAAAAGAAGATACAATTAGTAGCTATCTTTAAATAAAAATAAAAACAGAAAATAAAAACAGAAAATAAGAACAGAAAATAAAAACAGAAAATAAAAACAGAAAAAATAAAAACAGAAAATAAAAGAGAAGAACAGTGTTCGTTCATGAAAGAAACCCATAAAAAATTGAAGATCTCCCTCCCAAATCGAGCTTAATCGAATAAGGTTTTTCTTTTTACCAACATCAACTTCGTTGAGATAGGATTAAGGAAGGGATTAAAACTAAGATGAAGAAGAAATGAAAAGAAAACAGCAACTACAAAGCTAAACTGAGAATTGCAGAAAATGGGCGTGAGAAGAAAAACCCAGCCACCATTTGCTTCGTTTTCCACCATTTTTATAGGCATTGAGGGCTAGGGTTTCCATATAAATCATCCTCAATCCATGGGCTAACTTCTAGGAATCAAATCGGGATGAAAATCTTCCAAAATCGTGCATAAAATCCATCATTTGCATGATTTGCGTGATTTTCGCACTTGGTTTGTAATTCCAGAGAATGCAATTAGATTGCAATTGCATTCTTCTTCCTTGTTCTTCACCTTACATTGCAAATGGGATTGCAATTGCATTCCCTTTTGCAAAGTCTTCAAATCTGCACAAAAACTTAACTTAAGCCAACTTTCTTGCATCTTTTCACTTAATTCCTTCTTTTATCATATTCCAACAAGCTTGCATGAATTTATTTAAAAATGTTATTTTTAGCTTGCTCGGTAATCAATAAAGCATGCAAAAATGGCAAGAACAACTTAGTTTTAGGGTTAAATAATCCTCATAAATGAGAATTATCAACACTGTAGGGCTTCATTCTCGAGCAAACTACGTGGAACTCCTTAAGGAGCTTATAAGGATCATCACTTGTATCACTACAAAAAATAGGTAATAAGTGTATTAACCCATGTTTAAGTTCAAAAAGTCACCTTGGGTTTTAGGATAAATGATGCAAAGTGGTTGTTGATTCTAATTAGGGGTTGTCAGGGTCTTTAAAGTATGCTTGACCATGGTTTTCTCTCGTGATGCTCCGTCGAGGTTTTAAAGGATATCTTCGTTCAGCTCACCTTCACTCTCCTTTGCTTCCTTGGTTGGGCACCTCTATTCTTCACAAATTTAAGTAAAATAACGAAGCTCAAGCTCCTGCGAAGAATGAGTAATAATACAAAGCAAAAGAAAGGAGATTAGGAATTCAAATTAAAAGAGAAAATAATCAAATTGACTCCCCGACAATGGCACCAATTTGATCGAGCTTGTCAGACCTGTCAAATAAATTTATAGCTGGACCTAGCTAATATTTGCAGTATCAATAGGCCGGATCGATCTACAGGGAGTCTGATGATTACTTTCTCTTTTAATTCGAATTATAGGAGCTGAAATCGTAACTTGGGGGGTGGGAGTTTGCTTAATAATGACAATTCTAAAAATAAATTGCATAAAAAGAAAGATTAAATTGCAAAGAATTAAAATAGTCTTAGCATGACACCAATTCAAAGATTCATTAGGTTATTCATATAACTTTGATCATTGAACACATAAAACAAGCATCAAAATTGTTTAAGCCTATAATCGAACTTAACAGAAAAGCCACAAAGTCTTTAATCCCTTAAAAGACTAATTCAACCTAGCATTGTTTTTGCCCTAAATTAACTCTAAAGAGTTAGGCACGATAGCGTTCCATGCTCCCTAAATCAATTATATTAAGAACGAGGATTGAGTAGAACCAACTAATTAACCAGATAGCCTAATTAATTAGCAAGCCATTTTGTTTCTAAAGCCTATCCTGCAAAATACACGAGAGATTAGACTCTACTATGAAAACATGAGTCGGCCTTTATGCTACTAAATAAGCACTAGAAATCGAAACAATAGCGATAGCAAAATCAAGCATAGAGGTGAAAGATCATACATACTCGAGGCATCAATTCTAATATGCATTCAAGTTCTATAATGAAAGCAAGAACAAAACATGCTCAAACAAAAATTGAAGATCAAAATCTCACAAAGTTTCATGTTCAAACCCGATTCACTCTCGAATTGGCGTTGTCCTCTAGCCAAACATCATAAAATTGAACCCAGACTTCATGAATTGAGCCCAAAACCTATTAAAAATGGCTAAAATATGTACTAAAGCAGTAAAGAAGGAAGAGTAATTGAAAGAAAATGACTGAATTGTCTAACATAATAACCTAAAAGCGGCAAAGATCTACTTATGTAAATTAGGGTAACGTTGAGGGTCTTTAGGTCGAAGCTTCTTCGAAGCAGTGTCTTCGATTGCAAAGCGTTGACAGCGTCTAGACGCTCTCGTCAAGGGCATTTTGGTCATTGTGCTCAATCTTCTTGCTCGGTTGCTCGAATGACCTCCGATTTGGTCTGAATTATATCCCCAATCAGGTGCAACCTCTCCAAAACATGTTATTTGCTCAATAACCTACAAAATATCCAATCAAGAGCATAAATTCCATCCAACTAGCACGAATTAAGCTAGAATAAATAGGACTTTCTAAGTCCAATCACGTATCAACCATATATTGCTGGAACAATCTTCCAATCAAAAGAAGAATTGATTGTGTGGGGTGCCTTATTTGAAATCTATAACAATAGTACTCTCTATAAGATATTCTTGTATGTCGTTTCTTTAATATACCTATGAATAAATAATGATATAAAATTAAAAAAACGTAAAGATTTTGGTTGGGTAAGAACGAAAAATATGGAAAAAGAACATGTTACATTGACATTCTCTTGTAAAGATTTGGTCTGGTATTTCTTGAATTGGAGTTTCTTGAGCATTATTAAAGAAATCTGATTGGAGAATTTCATTTGCACCCGTGCATCTTTCTATTTCTTGGTGCCATTCAGGTTCTCCTCTTGGGAGTAATAAGGGGCATTGTAATGAGTCATAACAACTAAAATAATGTCTTATTTTATGTCAATTTCCAGAATGTGCATGAACTACAATATCTCGTTCAAAATGTGTGTTTTTCTTTCTTTCCTTCAATCCATATTGCAGCAACTTGATCTGCAGTGGCTGTGTTATAGACTCGTTGATCAATTTTCACATTAGTTGCAACATGTATTTTAATGTCTTGAAATGAGCTAATGTCCTTTAACGATCTAAATATTTGAGTGTTGACTGATATCAAGAGACTATCAGATAACCCTTTATCAAGAAATTTATAGAACTTTAATATGACCATAAAATGTAGCGATATTCATCTGCTTCAAAATGAATTGTTACAATATAGGAAATCAAATGTAATATACAGGAGAAAAAAACGTTGATATGATCTACTACAAAATTTTGGAATCCTCAGCTTTCAGCATCCCCGAAAATAACCACCTCATCTTTGGGCTGTTTCTCAATAGGTGGTGAATCAAAATTTTCCTCGACGCTGTAAAGTTTCCTTCAAGCTTTGAAGCTCTCGATCCTTCTCTGCAAGCTTCTCTTGTAATACGATAACCTTAATTCATGAAAAAGACAAAAAAAAAACTGATAAAAATATAGAAATCACTATTCATAAAGTAAAATGATTGGCGACCAATATATATAACAAAGAAGATGAGTGTACCAATTCGTTTTACCTTTCAACGTCATTTGTCAGCCCTCCATATGTTTCTGCAAGGCTGCACAGATTTGAGGGAGGGAGGGATGAGGTGTTAACATTAGTGAAAAATTCTTGGATTAACTTTCTAATTGATATCAAGTGTTATTTTAAAAAATTTAGTGTTTGGTAACAAATAAAATTCAATTTTGAAATAATCAAATTGATTTAGAATCATGTTTTAAATAATTAATTTTAACTTGATTATCCAAAAAATAATTTCAAAATGATTGACTGATAATCACTTTGTGATAATTTAGCACTTGTAGAATCACTTTTAGATGTAGTGCAACCAAACATGAAACACAATTGGTCATGAAATCACTTTTAAGAAGTGCAATCAAACACACAAGGATTTTAATTAAAAACTATTTTTATTAGAAAAATGTTTTATGTTTCAATTAAAAAAAAAAAAAAAAAGTTCTTTTCTCAAGTTCATGGAAAAATCGCAATAACTTGAAGTAGACGTGTATATCCCTCCCAAATCTGAACTGGAGAAACTCGTGCAACACAAAGGAGTATTTGATTATAGAAACTGAACTTCATACTGACTTCTAAGTTCTGTATTCTGAGATTTCTGCAAGGCAAGCTTCATTCCTAACTCATGCATCTGCAGTCAAGGATGAGGTGAATGATCACATAAAAGTGAAGTAAAACTTTCATATGTCAAAACTCACGCTCTTATGAAAGAACCCCATTTTTTTTATATCAATGAGTGTCTGAGCTAACTTGCAATAGCTCGACTATTCTCACGGGACAACCGTCTAACCCTATTATATTTGATTGTCAAGATAACGAACTCATAAGATATTAAATCTTTAAGTAGGTGGCTACATGGTTTGTCCCATTTTCTCTAAGCCCTTTATTATTTTTATGGCTCTTGGTCAACCCATGGTTAATTAAGATATAGAGTAAGATCGTTAAAAAACGACAATCAGACTGTCAGGTCACAAGGTCAAAACAATAAGATGATGATGATTTACAGTACACATGACGTAAATTAGGGGCTATACCTTTCCTTCAGCAGCTTGATTTCCTATCTCATCATTTTTTTTTCTTGCAGAGTCCTACATTTAGCCATCAGCATTTTACCCATCTGGAGTAAAACTGACAGCGGCAATGTTATCTTGCAACTCCTTCACCTTTTTGTCTTTCTCCTCCACCAAATTCTGCATGTAATGAGAAAGTCCAATAATACTCATTCATTAGGCTTGATTATAAGACGCCATCACTCAAATTCAAAAGCTTATAATTCATTGTATGCGATCATCATAGAATTGAAGTATAATTGATGAGATGGATAATCTTTGGGGCTGTAAATCAGGTCATTGGCCTACTTATCTCGGCCGCAGTTGGAAGTATGGTATTAAATTCCCGTCGACATGTCAATATTTCCATTAGCATGTCAATATTTCCATCGACATTTCTAAATGTCTATGGATTCGACATCGACATAACCGAATCTACATTTCTACTATACCGTACAAAATTGATGAAATATTAAAAAAAATAGCAAGAAAATGTAACCTAATGTGAATATAATATTATAACAAGTATTTTAACTCATTTAAAAAGTGTAAAATGTTTATTTATTGATTTAAATTTTTTTTTTGAATTTTTTGTTTTTAAATTTTTCCAGAAATATTCATCGACATCGACATTTTATTGATATTTCCATCAACATTTCCATAAAATTGAAACTTCGACATTTCTGTCGACATTGACATTTTAAACCTTGGTTGGAAGACAATCCGGCATTTCCTGTTTTCAAGAAAAAAACTATGGAAAAATTTACACTCAAATTCAGCAAATAGATGAGATGGATCTGAAAAGGGGGTAAAGGCTTGCTAGCTAATCTTCCTGACTTAAAGGCTTGCTTGGAAAGGAGTTGGATATGTGGATCAGCCTTTTTCTGGAAATGGGTCCATAGAGGGTGGTAAACAATAGGTCAACTGAAAACACGGAAACGTTATTTCTTGTCTAAAATAATGATAATAATTAAACTGGAAAAATATTATGCTCTCTTAAGAAAAAAAAGGTTTAGGAACTTAGAGGAACAAAATTCATAAACATTAATCTCTGTTTCAGACTATGAAATTTTTTTACCGTACTCAATGTTTTTTGGAATGAGGAAAGTGTGTGAATTTGATTGAGAAGATTGGTGATTTCCAGGCCATTCTTCCAGTGTGGACATAAGAAGATGGCTCATTGCAGCTTCTGGGTGTTTCTCAATTAACTCTCTAAGATGCTCTCAACTAGGAGGAGGCTACTCTTTTCACTATGGCTATATTGATTTGAAAGGCCAAATACCATCATGCCTTAAAATCATATGATCATTATGCCTTGGAAGTTCCACCAAAAATCGTCCAAGGTAGGTTCCTCACCTCAAGCTGTGCACTTTTCATATATGTACATAAGAAAAGATTTTCTGGGTGTCTTACAAAGTTATATTAAGCAATCTTTTTGGAGATCTCACCTTCTCTTCTACTGTAGATGAAATTGATCTATTATGGTGAAGTGCTAGAGAACATGAGTATATTGGACTCTAGGGTGCTTTATTTAACCACTTCTTTTGTAAAAAATAGAAAAAAAGAAAAAAATAATAACTTACCCTAATCTTTTCTTTGAAGAACAATAAGCTCGAGGGCTATTAAGAAGCTATTTTGAAAAGTGGTTCTTTGTTTTTGTTTTCAGAACTATTTTTGAGAATTGTAACCTAATACTTAAAATTAAAAATCAAATCGCTTTTTACTAGCCCATAATTTAATTCAAATATTCTAACAGCTAACATGTAATTCTCTAAATTTGCTCTTTACGCTTTTTTTATTTTATTTAGAAAACTATTTTTCATAATAGTTCTCACAAACCCCTCAACTCTCCCTTGTAATTCACTCACAAGCTAACCCTGTAAACAAGTTTGTGGGCCTCAAAGGATTTATCAGCATCCGCCCTCCATTTACCTTACCATGAACGGAACATGAAGAAAAGATAGATAAATGACAAATGCTAAGATAATTAACACAAAAACATATGGTGGTCATACATGCAAAAAATCCTTATCCTAGTTAAGATTCTAGACCAACTTGCTTGACTGAAAAGATGCATACAAGAAGGAGGTATTGATGAGAGCTTGTCGAAGGTTCATCCAATACAATTTATAATACCGATCTAAAATTAACTACTTGTAATAATTATTAACAGTGGACCTGGTCGAACTACAGAGAACCGAATAATTAATTTCTATTAATTAGGTTTCTTATTGACACAGACTGAGGGGGATTAAGCATAAAAGAGATAGGACTAAAACTGAAAAGATAAAGATCTCACATCAAGCACCGATTTGAGGTAAAACAAGTAACTATGCCTTTTCAATCATAGATTACAAACATGAAATCAAATCAGCAATTTATCACCTAATCGACTTAACTGAACAACCGGCCAAGCCTACCTTAGGTCCCCTAAATCAATTAACCCAACCTAGCATCAAGTTAACAACCGAACTAGCCTTAATTAGTTGTGCACGATTGCGTTCCATACTAATGTTGCTAGCCGCATTACGATTTAGGGATTGATTAAGATGAATCGATGTAACTAGATGGGCCTATCTAATTTAAGTACTAATTCACTCTCTTAATTCTAAGGTCCTATCCTGCCAACTACACGAGAAGGAAGCTCCCTACAATGCACACATGACGTTGACCGAGCGCTACTTAATTAGCTAACATAAATATGGTCGACGCGAATAGGTTGTTAGGATATCTATGAACATATTCATGCATTGAAACGAGAATTAAGAGATATTAGATATGCATAACTTGATTTGAGCTACTCGCTACTTTAAACTAGCCTAATGAACAAACTCGATGCGTATACAGTGTCAATCTACCTACGAGCATGCACGTAATTAAGCTAGAATAAGGAAACAACAAACTACTGCAATGCTTCAAGAAATTAAACATAAATCTCACAAAAATTACAAAGTATATCGTTATTTACACCCGAATCGGCGTAGCAAGTCTAGCCGGCCATCGAAATGATGTAGCCCGGCACCAAGGATCGATCAACACTACGTAAATCTAACCTAAACTAAGAAAAGCAGTAAAATGGTGGGAGAAGAAGCCCATGGCGGCTGTACAAATCGAACTTCAAATGACCTAGAGAGGAAAAGTGCTTTTTTAGAAATCGAAGTAGTGTCGAGACACTACAAGCAGCGCCCGATGCTACCAGCATCTTGAGGGGCTCGCCGCAATGTTTAGGAACCTTCACTCGACACTTCCTTGCAACAGCATCGAGACGCTATGGGCAGTGTCTTAACGGTGTCCTGTTCTTCAACATACTACCTTTGAGACGCTCTGGTAAAGGGCATAATTGTCATTTCGCTTGTTCTTCTAGCTTGATTGCTTGAATGACATCCAAATTGCACCGAATTAACCCCAATTGGATGCAAACGCTCCAAAATACTTCTCTTGCTCGAATACCTACAAAATGATTCAATAAACACATAAAAAACTATCGAACTAGCACGAATTAGCATGAATAAAATAGGACTATTTTAGACCTATCAAATTACCCCAACCTAAATCTTGCTAGTCCTCGAGCAAGACACAAACAAAACAGTAAATGAATCAATGATTGCAAGCACGTGACTCTCATTTCCATGCATAGGCATATCACAATAATCTCAAAAGAGAAACATGGAAAACACTATCCATAATTTGAGATACTTTTAAAACTCTTTCCATCGTTTCCCGCGCATGTGTGTGGCTTCCCTATAATAGTCTTTACAAGCCTGAGGAAGGTTTATAAGGCTCTTAATCCATCTTTCCCATACACTGGCACTAGAAACTAGCCATCAAGCAATAAAACAAGCAAGCAAGTAATAGGTTACTAGGCGCCTGAAAATAAACCCTAGGGAAAACTTGCATCACTTTAAAAACCAAAGGGCTCTAGCTTTCGTACACCTGTCGTAGGGACCTTTATCCAGAGAACTCGCTCAATGGATGGTCAAACTGAACACAACAAGGGTAGCTCTTTTTACCCATTGATGCACTAAACTCATTACAAGTTTATTTTCACTTTTCACTTTTTCTTTTCCATTGATTTTTGTTCTTTTCAAAGCTAAATTTTCTTTTCTTTCTTTCACAGGAAAATGACATACTTTTTATCCTCCTAAGCAACTCATTACAAGCTATCATGCAAAAAATTAACTCAATAACTAGTCCTACACCTAGCAAGGTGACAACAGACATCTAAGCCCTATAACTCAACCCTAAGCCTTCAAGACTACAAAAAGTATGCTAATGTGCTCATAACATCAAGAAAATCAAGGAAGAATTTTTAAATATGCTCACATCAAGACAACATGCTTCATGCTCATCAGTTTGCAATTAAACAAGTTATGGAAAGCATCTCATAGATCGTCCTAATCATGCAACATGCTTCCAATTCCCCTTTTAATATAATCTCAAAATCCTAAAAAAATTTAAAAATTTTCAAAATTTTAAACAAAAGCACAAGTTTAACTCAATCAATCAAGAATTTCATCAAAAATAATCATGCTTAACATCTCAATCAAAAGTTCAAACTCAGGTGCTCAAAGACTCAATCAACACATTTCAATCAAAAGTTCGAACTCATGTGCTCAAGGACTAAATCAACATGTTAAACATATTCAATATAAGCTCAGATCAAACTAAACCTCCACCTCCAACCTAAATGCATTGTCCCCAATGTATCTCACAATAAAGCTCAAAGACAAAGTAAGGGAATTGAAACTTCCCTGAAATTCCAAGCACATAGGTGGGTGGTGGGTCAAACTCCGGCCTCCAAGAATAATAATTTCTTCCTCAAAGGTCAACTTATTACCTACAAAAGAAACTAAACAAACTAAGCTATGAAAAAGAAAACAACAGAAAGCAGTAAAGGAAAGTAAGTAAAAAAATTTCGCCTAGCTACCTCCAGGAATGGAAAATTTTTATAGTCGATTTCTCGACTTGCAGTGTGGCATGCGTCTAGGAACATAAAAGTTCTCTCATTTGTTCGATCCTTTCTTCCTCGAATCCACAAAGCCCACTGCACAAAACAAGCTCTTCAATATTTGATGGGCTCTAGAAATGTAGGTCTTTTTGAGATTTTTTTACTCTAAAAGCATAAAAATAGGAAGATCAAAGAAAACAGACACTGACTCAAACTCGAAAACAAGGAAGAAGAACATTCGCAGAGTAAAGAATAACCAAATGATAGAACAGACGCAGGTCTTTCGACCTCCAACTCTATCACCTAGAACTCCTCGTCGAACTGAAGCTCGACTTCCTCACATACCTCACATAATTTTTCTTCACATGGCAAACAAATTTTATAGTTAATTTCATAATCAGTCTCAATACTTCGTACCTCAGGAATGTCGATAGATGGTTGCTCCCGTGCACTCCTCAATCTCGCCACTAAATTAGCTAACTGGGTGATTTGGTCACCCATGCTCTGCATCATCGCTTGAGTATC
The DNA here is from genome assembly GCA_033996785.1 of Trichosanthes truncata. Lineage (NCBI taxonomy): Eukaryota > Viridiplantae > Streptophyta > Magnoliopsida > Cucurbitales > Cucurbitaceae > Trichosanthes > Trichosanthes truncata. The sequence goes on along the minus strand of JAWPNB010000004.1, from coordinate 23,327,846 downwards.
CTCTTGGAACTGGAGAGTGGTCTACTGATACTGAAGAGTATTATTAGCAAGTTCATTAACTAAATCCTCTAAAGTCATACCTGAAACTGAATAATGGGGGCTTGGGCTCTGCTACTCCTCCTGGCATCAATAGGATTCATCCCACTCAAAATCGTGAGGAATCGTAGCTCATCTCGTGCTGGCCAGGAACTCCTCCAAGGTTGGAGGCATGTCGCATTTGCTCCTACTTTTCAAGCAATAAAGAAACTGAAAAGGCCAATTTAGATATTTTAGAATTTAAATCACTAACTTCATCATCGTGCAGGGAAGCTCCACTGAAATTCATGAAATTATCAGCCATAAAGAGAACGAATATAGACTCTTTTTTTTTATTTTGTTTTTATTGAAATAAGAAAACTAAAATCAAGAAATCAATTTAATTGGCGATCCCCGGTAACGGCGCCAATTTGATAAGATCAAAATTGGTGCGAGCTAAAGAGATCAAATAAATGAAATCCCCGACAGTGACACCAATTTGATGAGAGCCTGTCGATGGCTCATCAAATACAATTTATAATATCGATCTAAAATTAACTACTTGTAGTAATTAACAGTAGACCGAGTCGAACCACAGAAAACCTAACAATTGATTGCTATTAATTGGGTTTCTTATTGACACAGACTGAGGGGGGATTGAACATAAAAGAGACAGAAGAACTAAAAATGAAAAGATAAAGATCTCACCTCAGGTGCCGATTCGGGATAAAACAACTATGCCTTTTCGATCATAGACAACCAACATGAAATCAAATCAACAATTTATCACCTAATCGACTTAACCGAAACAGGCGGGCAAGCCCCTAAGATACCTTAGGTCCCCTAAATCAATTAACTCAACAACCTAACTAGCCTCAATTAGTTAAGCATGATAGCGTTCCATCTAACGTTGTTAGCTGCATTACGGTCTAAGGATTGATTAAGATGAATTGATTCAACTAGATTGACCTATCTAATTTAACTAACCCGCTCTATTAATTGTAAGGTCCTATCATGCCAACTACATGAGGAGGAAGCTCCCTACTATGCACACACGAGGCATACCTAGCACTACTTGCTTAGCAAACATAAATATGGTCGACGCGAATAGGTTGTCAGAATATCCACGAACATATTCATGCATTGAAACGAGAATTAAGAGATATTAGACATGTTAAACTTGATTTGAGCTACTCACTACTTTAAACTAGCCTAATGAACAAACTCGATGCGTATAGAGTGTCAATCTACATACGAGCATGCACGTAATTAAGCTAAGATAAGGAAACAACAAGCTATTATAATGCATTAAGAAATTAAACATAAATCTCACAAAAATTACAAAGTACCGTTATTTACGTAGCCCGACACCGAGGATCGATCAACACTATGTAGATCTAAGCTAAACTAAGAAAAGCAGTAAAATGGTGGTAGTAGAAGCCCATAGCGGCTGTACAAATTGGACTTCAAATGACCTAGTGGGAAAATGCTTTTTTGGAAATCGAAGTAGAGTCGAGACGCAGCAGGCAGTGCCTCTACGCTACCAGCGTCTTGAGGGGCTCGTCGCAGCGTCTCAGGGCCTTCGCAGGAAGCTTGCTTGCGACAGCGTCGAGCCGCTATCTTGTTCTTCAATGTACTGCCATATCAGTATTGAGGTTCTCGTCAGAGGCATAATGGTCAATGCACTTGTTCATCTCACTCGGTTGCTCGAATGACCTCCAAATTGCACCGAATTAGCCCTAATCAGATGAAAACACTCCAAAATACTTCTTTTTCTCGAATACCTACAAAATGATCAATAAACACATAAAAAATTATCGAACTGGCATAAATAAAATTGGACTATTTTGGTCCTATCAAGTATCAACCACATCAATTTCGGTAGTGCAAGTAAAATGGACCTTCAAACATGTAAACTTCTCGTGTATTGCGGGATCTAACAATAATCTCCTTGCCTGTTAAATTTAGTTGTCAGCAAGTTAGTAAACCTTGGAGATATAAGTGATTTCCTAACAAGAAGCAATGAAGTAATAACTAAAGTTAAAGCTTTTACATCTCATATTACACATCACAATTAGCATGTTTAAGCAAACTATCTAAATGAAGCGAAAATAGATAACAGTTGTATTCGTTTGAAAAGCTCCACTCATATCCATGGGAAATTATTTTCTTAACCTAACAAAAGCATCCTGTTGCCAACGTGAATATATAAACTTAGAATGTTATTTACAAATCTTCAAGAGGCAATTGATCTTCTAATCAAAATAGTTTTTTCCTTTGTTTTCTATAAGTATGGAAATGAGAGCTCGTTCCTTACATTTTGCTTATGGCCCAACTCCACCTCCAAAATTTTTTGGAGATGCTTTGACCCAAGGTCAGCGAGAGACAACAAAGATTTTCAATTATAGGGGGTTCATGCCTAGATCCTTGCATTTACAACCTTGTAAAGAATCTCCAACATTTGAAGCCCTTCATACTAGGGCCACATTGGGATAGTTATAATGGTTAGTCACTATTTCTCCTTGCATTTAAGAGATTTCTAAGACCATTAAGATAGAAATCAACGGTTCCATAGCTTAACAACAACAGATATAAAAACAAGAACCAAATAGCATATTCATCTAGCCAATACAAACAAATCAATATTTTGCTTCAAACATTATTTTTAGAAGGAAAAACTGAAAGAAAAAACATATTAGAAATGGCTATAAAAGTACATGCAAAGATAATAACTTGTGCTATGTTGATCTCAATATCCAATCTTAATAATAATGCACTTCTACCAAAATAAAATTAAAGTTTTGTTAGTACCTGCATTGATGGTGGTTTCAACTGTGCTTTCAAATCCCGAACTTCAACCTGGATATTTTTACAATATTAGAGAAGCATGATCTTGAAAGTACTTAAAGTAATCAAAATTGTAATGCCAAACAAAGAGTTTCATAAATCAATCTAAAGGAAATTGTGAAACAAATTGCAAGTGGTAGGGTAATAAGGATGATAACATCTCCATTGCATAAATCACAAAAAGCAGTAACATAATTGTTAGCATCTGATACCAAGCCATATTAGCAATTACAGACTTAGCAGTTCTCTTCTTGATTAAACCTAGCGTCTTGTCCTAGATATTGACAAGAAGCTTCAAGGAATCATGTTCAATTCCCATTTACTTTATGCAAAACTTTCAGACAAAATGAAGGTTCCAAGTTAAAAATTTACTAACCATATACCCCCAAAGTTGGTTAAGTCCTATAAGTTAACAAATGGTGAAAATCATGCATGAAAAATTAAATATATTCTATTTTTATCACCCAAACACCTCACATATTTCATAGTAGAAAATAAATAAAATTATCTATCTTTGTGTCTAAGAGGAAAGAAATGAAAAACTTGCCTTCAACTATGCAATCTCCTGCTCTTGTTTTACAAACGTAACAATAAAAGCAATTTCCTTTTTCTTTGCCTTTTCCAGAGGAAAGATGAAACACATATTACGATTTGCATGACAAAATATCACATTTCTGACTGAAAACCATAATTATGTTCCAAAAGAGAATCTACAAGACAAAACATGTAAACATAATCAGCAAAACTATTTTAATGATGAGCATATCACATTGGATGACAAAAAAAAAAAGCATATCCAAGAGTTCGACAGGCTAACCAGGGGAAGCCCCAGCAGGAATGAAATTCTCGTCATGAAATGAAGAAATCCATTTCTGAATCTCAGACTTAGCAGTTTCAAGCTCTGTCTGAAACCAAGGCCAATCCAGTAAGTAATTAAACTTTATATATGAGCATCCTTGCATAATGCTTTTGTAATAAGTAAGTAGCTATTCAAACTCAATGTGAAAATCGTAGTAGGCAGCAGATCATAACGATTTCAATAATAGCATGAAACTAGAAATGTGTGAATCTCTACAATGGGTAAATATTCAATAACTTCATTACATTCAAGACAATGGTACTAGCTTTGACTCCAGAGCCCTGACTGGGATTAATAGATTACAACATAATAGGTTTCTTCGCTCTCAATAAAATTTTCAAGGATTACAAGCATCATATAAACTTTTTTTGGATTTTACACACTTCTTTTAGGTTCTTATGATAATTAGCAAAAGTCATATCTAATTTACAATTCTAGTTGACAATGACATTAGATTTCAAGTAGAATTTTTGTTGTTATTCTATAGAATTTAAAGTCGATTAGATGTCTCTACATAAGCACATACTTTTATACCATTTTGGTTATGTATTTTATTAAGTTTTGAAACATGAAAGAGTTAAATATTAGATTTATAAGGTGCCGAATATTTGGAACCAAATGTCAATTTAACAGAATTTATAATGTTAGATTAGTAAGCATCTAATATAAATGATCCAAAGGATCAATGCATCTCCAAGCAAGACTAAGCCACATTCTTGAGAAACTGAAAAAATGTTACAAATTTACCAGCAATGAAGAATGAAGATATGTAGATATGGTAATGTAATTAAAAACATACCCGAAAGGTTACAAATGTAGCCTTCAAGATTTTAAGACTGCACATAAAGTTCAGAATATATAAATATACATAAGGATATGAAAGGATCACTACCTTTCGACAGTGAACGATATAGATATTCTGTAACATTTATCAACCACCGTAAAGGATACAATACTTCATAAGAAGAGACAGAATCATTCCCGTCGCTACACCTGGAGCAGTTTCTTCGTTGAAGTAATTAGAGTTAACCAAAAGTTAACATCATACTGAACATTAAATTAAGTAAAAATCGAGACAATAATTTAATCTCAAAAGGAAAACTTACGAATCAGGTAGACGTAGAAATGCCTTTTTGGATCTAAAGAAGTCATTGTCATCATCTTCGAGATCGCTAAAACTCCTCTTATATCCTAACTTTTCATAAACATAGCATAGAACAAACATCAGTGAACACAGGCCAATCACACACCAATGATTTGTTGCAAAGAATGTGCAATCGACCAGAATGCCTATTGGTGTGTGTTCTAGTGAAGTCGCCTAAAAAATTATCATCCTGAAAGAGTGAAGAGATCAGAGAGAAACAAACCCCTAGAACTCGCATGAAAAGCATATCGAGTTGTGAAATTGAGACGGAGGAAATGACATCGTTGAGATGAGTGTGTGACGCCATGAAATGAAAACCCTAGGAAACTGTGCTTCTCACCATGAAATACCCCCAAAAAGCGCGCGACCACTGCTGACGATGGCGAGGGAAGATAGCTGCGAGAATTAAATCCGAAAAGAAGGGTGATGTCACATTCATAAACACATATTTCATGAATCATTCGGCTTCGTTGTGAGCGACATATTCCTTCGTTCCTCTTTTTCCTCTCCCCTATTCATTGATAAGGACCGGTAACAACTAATTGGGCCCATAATCTTTTAAGAGGCTCATTTTATGAAGTCCAATAGCCCATTATAATATAAAGGCCATAAGCCCACATCCTACTTCTTTTATTTACAAAATTTATCATATAAGTTGACAAATGGTGAAAATCTTGCTCGACAAATGAAATATATTCTATTTTGATCACCGAAACACCTCTCATATTTCATAGTCGAAAAAAAAGAATACTATCTATCTTTAAGTCTAAGAGGAAGGAAATGCAAAATTGTCTTCAACTCTGTAATCTCCTACTCTCTTTTTGCAAACATAACAATAAAAGCAACTTCCTTCTTCTTTGCCTTTTCCAGAGAAAAGATGAAACACATATTACATTTTGCATGACAAAATATCACATTTTTTACTGAAAACCATTATTATTTTCCAAAAGAGAATCTATAAGACAAAACATGTAAACATAATCAGCAAAACTAGTTTAATGATGACCATGTCACATTGGATGACAAAGAAAAAAGACATATCTAAGAGTTCGACAGGCTAACATGAGGAAGCCCCAACAGGAATGAAATTCTCGTCATGAAATGAAGAAATCCATTTCTGAATCTCAAACTTAGCAGTTTCAAGCTTTGTCTGAAACAAAGGCCAATACATGAAGTAATTAAACTTCATATATGAGCGTCCTTGCATGATGCTTTTGTAATAAGTAAGTAGCTATTCAAACGCAATGAGAGAATCGTAGTAGGCAACAAATCATAATGATTTCAATAATAGCATGAAACAAGAAATGTATGAATCTCTACATTGGGTAACATTTCAATGACTTCATTACGTTCAAGACAATGGTACTAGCTTTGACTTCGGAGCCTTGACTAGGGATTAATAGATTACAACATAATAGGTTTCTTCGCTCTCAATGAAATTTTCATAGATTACAAGCCTCATATATAACTTTTTTTGGATTTTACACACTTCTTTTGGGTTCTTATGATAATTACCAAAAGCCATATCTAGTTTACAATTCTAGTTGACAATGACATTAGATTTCAAGTAGAATTTTTGTTGCTATTCTATAGAATTTAAAGTCGGTTAGATCTCTCTACATAAGCACATACCTTTATACCATTTTGGTTATGCATTTCATTAAGTTTTGAAACATGAAAGAGTTAAATATTAGATTTATAAAGTGCTGGATATTTGGAACCAAATGTCAATTTAACAGAATTTCTAATGTTAGATTAGTAAGCATCTAATATAAAAGATCCAAAGGATGAATGCATGTCCAAGCAAGACTAACCCACGTTCATGAGAAACTAAAAAATGTTGCATATTTACCAGCAATGAAGAATGAAGATGTGTAGATATGGTAAGATAATTAAAAACATACCCGGCAGATTATAAATGTATCCTTAAATATTTTAAGACTGCACACAAAGTTTCATAATATATAAATATACATAAGGAACTTAAAGGATCACTACCTTTCAACAGTGAATGATATAGATATTCCGTAACATTTGTCAAGCACCGTAAATGATACAATACTTCACATGAAGAGACAGAATCATTCCCGTCGCTACACTTGAGGCAGTTTCTTCTTTGAAGCAATTAGAGTTAAGCACAAGTTAACATCATACTGAACATTAAATTAAGTGAAAATCGAGACAATAATTTAATCTCAATAGGAAAACATGTGAATCAGGTAGACGTAGAAATGCCTTTTTGGATCTAAAGAAGTCATCGTCATCATCTTCAAGATCTCTAAAACCTCTCTTATATCCTAACTTTTCATAGAACAAACATCAGTGAACACAGGTCAATCACACACCAACGATTCGTTGCAAAGAATGTGAAATTGACTTGAATGCCTATTGTTGTGCGTTCTAGTGAAGTGGCCTAAAAAATTATCATCCTGAAAGAGTGAAGAGTGAAGAGAGAAACAAACCCCTAAAACTCGCATGAAAAGCATATCGAGTACTGAAATTGAGACGGAGGAAATGACATCGTCGAGATGAGCGTGTGACGCCATGAAATGAAAACCCTAGGAAACTGTGCTCCTCACCAGAAACTACCCCCAGAAAGCGCGCGACCACTGCTGACGATGGCAAGGGAAGCTAGCTGTGAGAATTAAATCCGAAAAGAAGGGCGATGTCACATTCATAAACACATATTTCATGAATCATTCGGCTTCGCTGCGAGTGACATATTCCTTCATTCCTCTTTTTCCCCTCCCCCTTTCATTGATAAGGCCCGGTAACAACTAATTGGGCGCATAATCTTTTAAGATGCCCATTTTAGGAAGTCCAACAGCCCATTATAATATAAAGGCCATAAGCCCACATCCTACTTCTTTTATTTACAAAATTTATCATATAAGTTAACAAATGGTGAAAATCTTGCATGATAAATGAAATATATTCTATTTTGATCACCTAAACACCTCTCATATTTCATAGTAGACAACAAAGAAACTATCTATCTTTAAGTCTAAGAGGAAGGAAATGCAAAGCTTGCCTTCAACTCTGTAATCTCCTACTCTCGTTTTGCGAACATAACAATAAAAGCAACTTCCTTCTTCTTTGCCTTTTCCAGAGGAAAGATGAACACATATTACATTTTGCATGCAAAATATCACATTTCTGACTGAAAATCATTATTATTTTCCAAAAGAGAATCTACGAAACCAAACATGAAATCATAATCAGCAAACCTAGTCTCTTAGAGACTCCTCTGAAGACTTCGATAATTGAAGAAGACTGATCACATATTTAGGTTCTACACACAAACAACAATTTTTTTAAGAATGAGCAAGTCACATTGGATGACAAACAAAAAACATATCTCAAAGTTTAAAAGGCTAACTAAAGGAATCCCAGATAGATATGAAATTCTCGTTCTAAAATGAAGAAATCCACTTCGAAATCTCAAACTTAGCAATTTCAAGCTCTGTCAAAAACGAAGGTCAATCCAGTAAGTAATTAAACTTCATATATGAGCATCCCTGCGTGATGCTTCTGTAATAAGTATTTAGCTATCCAAACTCAATGCGAGAATCGTAGTACGCAACAAATCGTAGTAATTTCAATAATAGCATGAAACCAGAAATGCGTGAATATCTACAATGGGTAAATATTTAATGACTTTATTACTTTAAGACAACGGTACGAGCTTTTACTCCAGAGCCTCAACTGGGGATTAATAGATTACAACACAAACAGGTTTCTTAGCTCTGAATAAAATTTTCATGGATTGCAAGCATCTTGTATAACTTCTTTGGATTTTACACACTTCTTCTAGGTTTTTTTGGATAATTTTCAAGAGTCATATCTAGTTTACAATTGTTGTTGACAATTACATTATATTCAATTAGGATTTTGGTCTTTATTCTATAGGATTTGAAGTAGAGTAGATCTCTCTACATAAGCACATACTTTTATGCCATTAGATCTCTCTACTAGATTGTGGTAAACAATAGGACAATTGGAAACACGGAAACGCTATTTCTTGTCTAAAAAATTAATAATAATTAAACTGGAAAAATACTATGATCTCTTAAGAAAAAAAAGGTTTAGGCACTCAGAGGAACAAAATTCATAAACATTAATCTCTGTTTCAGACTATGAAAATTTTTTAACGTGCCCAATGTTTTTTGGAATGAGGAAAGTATGTGAATTTGATTGAGAAGATTGGTGATTTCCAGGCCATTCTTCCAGTGTGGACATAAGAAGATGGCTCATTGCAACTTCTGGGTGTTTCTCAATTAACTCTCTAAGATGCTCTCAACTAGGAGGAGGCTACTCTTTTCACTATGGCTCTATTGATTTGAAAGGCCAAATACCATCATGCCTTAAAATCATTTTATCATTATGCCTTGGAAGTTCCACCAAGAATCGTCCAAGGTAGGTTCCTCACCTCAAGCTGTGCCCTTTTCATATATGTACATAAGAAAAGATTTTCTGGGTGTCTTACAAAGTTATATTAAGCAATCTTTTTGGAGATCTAATGTTCTCTTCTATCTATTATGGTGAAGTACTAGAGAACACGAGTATATTGGACTCTAGGGTGCTTTATGTAACCATTTCTTTTGTAAAAAATAGAAAAAAATAGAAAAAAAACTAATTTATCCTAATCTTTTCTTTGAAGAACAATAAGCTTCGCAGCTATTAAGAAGCTATTTTGAAAAGTAGTTCTTTGTTTTTGTTTTCAGAACTATTTTTGAGAATTGTGACCTAATACTTGAAATTAAAAGTCAAATCGCTTTTTACTAGCCCATAATTTAATTCAAATATTCTAATAGCTAACAAGTAATTCTCTAAATTTTCTTTATGCGTTTTTTTTTTAATTTAGAAAACTATTTTTCATAACAGTTCTGACAAACCCCTCAACTCTCCCTTGTAATTCACTCACAAGCTAACCCTGTAAACAAGTTTGTGGGCCTCAAAGGATTTTTCAGCATCCGCCCTCCATTTACCTTACCATGAACGGACCATGAAGAAAAGATAGATAAATGACAAATGCTAAGATAATTAACACAAAAACATATGGTGGTCTACATGCGAAAAATCCTTATCCTAGTTAAGATTTTAGACTATCTTGCTTGACTGAAAAGATGCATACAATAAGGAGGTATTGATGAGAGCTTGTCGAAGGCTCATCCAATACAATTTATAATACCGATCTAAAATTAACTACTTGTAGTAAATATTAACAGTGGACCTGGTCGAATTACAGAGAACCGAATAATTAATTTCTATTAATTAGGTTTCTTATTGACACGAACTGAGGGGGATTAAGTATAAAAGAGACAGAATGACTAAAACTGAAAAGATAAAGATCTCACATTAGGCACCGATTTGGGGTAAAACAAGTAACTATGCCTTTTATATCATAGATTACAAACATGAAATCAAATCAGTAATTTATCACCTAATCGACTTAACCGAACAACCGGCCAAGCCCCTAAGGTACCTTAGGTCCCCTAAATCAATTAACCCAACCTAGCATCAAGTTAACAACCGAACTAGCCTTAATTAGTTGTGCACGATTGCGTTCCATACTAATGTTGCTAGCTGCATTACGATCTAGGGATTGATTAAGATGAATCGATGCAACTAGATGGGCCTATCTAATTTAAGTACTAATTCGCTCTCTTAATTCTAAGGTCCTATCATGCCAACTACACGAGAAAGAAGCTCCCTACAATGCACACACGACGTTGACCGAGCGCTACTTAATTAGCTAACATAAATATGGTCGACGCGAATAGGTTGTTAGGCTATCTATGAACATATTCATGCATTGAAATGAGAATTAAGAGATATTATACATGCAGAACTTGATTTGAGCTACTCGCTACTTTAAACTACCCTAATGAACAAACTCGATGCGTATACATTGTCAATCTACCTGCGAGCATGCACGTAATTAAGCTAAGATAAGGAAACCAAAAACTACTACAATGCTTCAAGAAATTTAACATAAATCTCACAAAAATTACAAAGTATATCGTTATTTACACCCGAATCGGCGTAGCAAGTCTAGCTGGACATCGAAATGATGTAGCCCGACACTAAGGATCGATCAACACTATGTAAATCTAACCTAAACTAAGAAAAGCAATAAAATGGTGGGAGAAGAAGCCCATGGCGGCTGTACAAATCGAACTTCAAATGACCTAGAGAGGAAAAGTGCTCTTTTAGAAATCAAAGTAGCGTCCGACACTACAAGCAGCGTCTGACGCTACCAGCGTCTTGAGGGGCTCGCCACAATGTTTAGGAACCTTCGCTCTACGCTGGCTTGCAACAGCGTTGAAACGCTATGGGCATTGTCTTAACGATGTCCTGTTCTTCAACATACTACCTTATCAACGTTTTGACTCTCTAGTAAAGGGCATAATTGTCATTTCGCTTGTTCGTCTAGCTTGATTTCTTGAATGACATCCAAATTGCACCGAATTAACCCCAATTGGATGCAAACGCTCCAAAATACTTCTCTTGCTCGAATACCTACAAAATGATTCAATAAACACATAAAAAACTATCGAACTAGCACGAATTAGCATGAGTAAAATAGGACTATTTTGGACCTATCAAATTACCCCAACCTAAATCTTGCTAGTCCTCGAGCAAGACACAAACAAAACAGTAAATGAATCAATGATTGCAAGCACGTGACTCTAATTTCCATGCATAGGCATATCACAATAATCTCAAAAGAGAAACATGGAAAACACTATCCATAATTTGAGATACTTTTAAAACTCTTTCCATCTTTTCCCGCACGTGTGTGTGGCTTCCCTATAATAGTCTTTACAAGCCTGAGGAAGGTTTATAAGACTCTCAATCCATCTTCCCTATACACTGGCACTAGAAACTAGCCATCAAGCAATTAAACAATCAAGCAAGTAATAGGTTACTAGGTGCCTGAAAATAAACCCTAGGGAAAACTTGTATCACTTTAAAAACCAAAGGGCTCTAGCTTTTGCACATCTGTCGTAGGAACCTTATCCAGAGCACTCACTCAATGGATGGTCGAACTGAATGGTAGCTCTTTTTACCCGCTGATTCACTAAACTCATTACAAGGTTATTTTCACTTTTCACTCTTTTTTTTCCATTGATTTTTTTTCTTTTCAAAGATAAATTTTCTTTTCTTTCTTTCACAGGAAAATGACATACTTTTTATCCTCCTAAGCAACTCATTACAAGCTATCATGCAAAAAATTAACTCAACAACTAGTCCTACGCCTAGCGAGGTGACAACAAACATCTAAAGTCCTATAACTCAACCCTAAGCCTTCAAGATTTCAAAAAGTAAGCTAATGTGCTCATAACATCAAGAAAATCAAGGAAGAATTTTTAAATATGCTCACATCAAGACAACATGCTTCATGCTTTATCAGTTTGCAATTAAACAAGTTATGGAAAGCATCTCATAGATCGTCCTAATCATGCAACATGCTTCCAATTCCCCCTTCAATATAATCTCAAAATCCTTAAAAAATTTCAAAATTTCAAAATTTTGAACAAAAGCACAAGTTCAATTCAATCAATCAAGAATTTCATCAAAGATAATCATGCGAAACATCTCAAAAAAAAAGTTCGAACTCAGGTGCTCAAAGACTCAATCAACACATTTCAATCAAAAGTCCGAACTCATGTGTTCAAGGACTAAATCAACATGTTAAATATATTCAATAGAAGCTCAGATCAAACTAAACCTCCACTTCCAACCTAAATGCATTGTTCCCCAATGTATCTCACAATAAAGCTCAAAGACAAAGTAAGGGAATTGAGACTTCCATGAAATTCCAAGCACATAGGTGGGTGGTGGGTCAAACTTCGGCCTCCAAGAATAATAATTTCTTCCTCAAAGGTCAACTTATTACCTACAAAAGAAACTAAACAAACTAAGCTATGAAAAAGAAAACAACATAGAGCAGTAAATGAAAGTAAGTAAAAAAATTTCGCCTACCTACCTCCAGGAAGGGCAAATTTTTATAGTCAATTTCTCGACATTCCATGTGGCATGCGCCAGGGCACATAGAAGTTCTCCCATTTCTTTGGCCATTTCTTCCTCGAATCCACAAAGCCCACAACGCAAGCTCTTCAATATCTGATGAACTCTAGAATGCAAGTCTTTTTGGGATTTTTCTACTCTAAAAGCATGAAAATTGGAAGATCAAAGAAAACAGACTCTGACTCTAACTCGTAAGACAAGGAAGAAGAACATTGGCAGAGTAAAGAAGAACCAGATGACAAAACAGACGCAGGTCTTTCAACCTCTAACTTTATCACTTGGACTTCCTCGTCGAACTGAAGCTCGACTTTCTCACTTGCCTCACACACCTATTCTACACATGGCAAACAAATTTCATCGTTAAATTCAAAATCAGTCTCAATACTTCATACCTCAGGAATGTCGATAGATGGTTGCTTTAGTGGGCTCTTCAATCTTGCCACTGAATCAACTGGGTGATTTGTTCACCCATGCTCTACATCATCACTCGAGTATCCTCTTGGGACTAAAGAGTGGTCTACTGATACTAAAGAGTATTATTAGCAAGTTCATTAACTAAATCCTCTAAAGTCATACCTGAAACTAAAGAATGGGGGCTTTGGCTCTACTACTCCTCCTGGCATCAATAGGATTGATCCCACTCAGGACCGTGAGGATCGTAGCTCATCTCGTGCTAGCCAGGAACTCTTCCAAGGTTGGAGGCATGGCGCATTTGCTCCTACTTTTCAAGCAATAGAGAAACTGAATAGGCCAATTTAGATATTTTAGAATTTAAATCACTTACCCCATCATCGTGCGGGGCAGCTCCACTGAAATTCCAAAAATTATCAGCCATAAAAAGAATGAGATAGACATTTTTTAATATTTTGTTTGTATTGAAATAAGAAAACTAAAATCAAGAAATCAATTTAATTGGCGATTCTCTTACAACGACACCAATTTGATAAGATCAAAATTGTTGCGAGCTAGAAAAATGAAATAAATGAACTCTCCGGCAACGGCGCCAATTTGATGAGATCCTGTCGAAGGCTCATTAAATACAATTTATAATACCGATCTAAAATTAACTACTTGTAGTAATTAACAGTAGATTGGGTCGAACCACAGAGAACTAAATAATTGATTGCTATTAATTGGGTTTCTTATTGACATGGATTGAGCGGGGATTAAGGATAAAAGAGACAAAATGACTAAAACTGAAAAGATAAAGATCTCACCTCAGGCACCGATTCGGGATAAAACAAGTAACTATGCCTTTTCGATCATAGATAACCAACATGAAATCAAATCAACAATTTATCACCTAATCGACTTAACCAGAACAGTTGGGCAAGCCCCTAAGGTACCTTAGGTCCCCTAAATCAATTAACCCAACCTAGCATCGAGCTAAAAACCTAACTAGCCCTAATTAGTTGGGCACGATAGCTTCTATACTAACGTTGCTAGCCACATTATGGTCTAAGGATTGATTAAGATGAATTGATTCAACTAGATTGGCCTATCTAATTTAACTAACCCGCTCTCTTAATTCTAAGGTCCTATCATTCCAACTACACAGGGACGAAGTTCTCTATTATGCACACATGATGCGAAGCTAGCGTTACTTCATTAGCAAACATAAATATGGTCGACGCGAATAGGTCGTCAGGCTATTTACGAACATATGCATGCATTGAAACAAGAATTAAGAGATAATAGGCATGCTGAACTTGATTTGAGCTACTCTCTACTTCAAACTAGCATAATGAACAAACTCGACCCGTATAGAGTGCCAATCTACCTATGAGCATGCACATAATTAAGCTAAGATAAAGAAACAACAAGCTATTATAATGCATCAAGAAATGAAACATAAATCTCAAAAAAATTACAAAGTACTGTTATTTACAGCCGAATCAGCGTCGCAAGTCTAGCCAGCCATCGAAATGGCGTAGCCTGACACCGAGGATCGATCAATACTACCTAAATCTAAACTAAACTAATAAAAGCAGTAAAAATGGTGGGAGAATAAGCCCATCATAGCTGTACAAATCGGACTTCAAATGACAAGGAGAGGAGAAATATTTTTATAGAAATCGAAGTAGTGTCAAGACGCAACAAGTAGCATCTCTACGCTACCAGCGTCTTGAGGGGCTCGCAGTAGCGTCTAGGGGCCTTCGCTCAACGCTTCCTTGCGACAACGTCGAGACACTATGGGCAGCGTGAGACGCTGTCCTGTTCTTCAATGTACTTCTATATCAGGGTTGAGACGCTCCGAGCAAAGTTGAGACGCTCTCGTCAGGGGCATAATGGTCATTTCACTTGTTCTGCTAGCTTGGTTGCTCGAATGACTTTCAAATTGCACCGAATTAACCTCAATTGGATGCAAACGCTTCAAAATACTTCTCTTGCTAGAATACCTACAAAATGATGAATAAACACATAAAAAACTATTGAACTAACATGAATTAGCATGAATAAAATAGGACTATTTTGGTCCTATCACAAGCACATCAATTTTAGTAGTGCAAGTAAAACTGGCCTTCAAACGGTAAAGACTTCATGTATTGCAGGATCTAACAATAATCTTCTTGCCTGTTGAAGTTAATGTTGGGATTTATGCCTTAAAGCCTCGTAATTAAAGATTTATTTAATAATTAATAATAATTTTGATTATTTTATTTGCAATATAATATTATCCATTATATGAAAAATCCAAGGTTATTAGTGTAATCTTGAACAATATGTGGTTGATATACAAGAGAATCATGTTCAAGAAATAACCTAAAGGGTCATAGTATATGGATAAGGTTGGGTGTCTTATCCTGGTAACACTATTGATACGGCCCACTTTGTAATAGTTACAAATGATTTGATCCAAATCGTTCATGTAGAGGCATGTGAGTGGGGGTAGCAATGAGTTTGTATAAAACTGGACCACAAAATATTTAATCTCTCTTTATAAATCCGTTAATTGAGAAGATTAATATTTCATCAGGATGATCGTATGCGACTCGATCTTAATCCTGAGTGAGTTATGAACTCCTACCTATGAGGGCTTGTCCTTTGATTTGCAAGGGTGAGAGTGGCTTTTGTAGTCGATTCAATATGCCTACCATTTTGGGAACTTGACTAAATAGGAAGTTAGGAACATAATCTAACAAGATGGAATTCACTCATTCCCATATAGGGTAAGTAGATGAGTAGTTCCCTTAAGTGCTGATTTCGGGACTTGAACAATGGTGCCCCACCCTCTCACTGGCCCGAGAAGGACTTAGTTTATAATTAGATTATAAACAGATTGTTTATTAGAGAATCAGTGGTACTTAAGGTGCAAGATGTAATTGCAGGGGTAAAACGGACTTTTGACCCAGCTGTAATTACGAACAACTCGTGAAGGATCGACTTGCATGTAGTGATTATATCTATAGACACAACTTGTCCCACAGTTCATAAGAGTGCAACTTTAGGTCTATAGTGGAGTGACCTATAGTTAATGAATGAAAATTAATTAATTAAAGAGTTTAATTAATTAATTTTGTATCATTGGAGCTTATAATCTGTAGGTTCATAAAGTCCCCTTGCTAGCTCATAGTAACACTAAAAGATCAATTTAATTGAAAGAAAAATTTGAAATGTTCAAATTAATATTTAATATATTAGATATATTAAATATAAAAGAGGAAAATATATTTATTGTATTTGATGCATTAAATATTAAAATAATTAATGTATATTAGATACATTAAATAAAAGATATTTATAGAATTTGAATAAGATTCAATAAATATCGTAGGAGATTTGAATGAGATTCAAATAAATATAAGATATATTTTAATTAAAATATAATATTTTAATTATGGCAAAAATTTTCCCTTGGTCTCTATAAATAGGATCATTGGGTTGAGTCAATAGACATAACACACATCTCCTCAATAAAGAATTAGAGAACTCTCTCTATACCTTTTCCTCTCCAATCCCTTGTAGATTTTCTTTCAAAAGGCTCCCACAAGCCTTGGTCTTGTATTCGAGTCATAGCCAGGAAGACTTTGTGGAAAAGATAAAGATTCGCCAGAAATATCTCCATATTTAATCCAAGTAAGTTTACTTAATCTTATTTTTAGTTTAATTTTAAATAAAATCAAAGACGATCCAATGCTTCCGCTGCGGAGTTAAACGTTCATTCCTTCAGTTAGTTGTAAGCAAGTTAGAAAACTTAGAGATATATGTGATTTCCTAACTAGAAGGCAAAAGGTCTACATCAATGAAGTAATAACTGAAGTTGAAGTTTTTACATCTCATATTACACATCCCAATTAGCAAGGTTAAGCAAATTTTCTAAATGAAACGAAAAAAAATAACAGTTGTATTCACTTGAAAAGTTCCACTCATATCCACAGAAAATTATTTTCTTAACCCAAGAGCATCCTGTTGCAGACGTGAATCAATAAACGTAAAATGTTATTTACAAATTTTCAAGAGGCAATTGATCTTCTAATCAAAATAGTTTTTTCCTTTTCTTTTCTATAACTATGGAATTGAGAGCTCGTTCCTTACATTATGCTTATGGCCCACCTCCACCTCCAAAAATTTTTGGAGTTGCTTTGACCCAAGGTCAGCGAGAGAGACACTACAAAAAAAAGGGTCTATTTCGACCACTTTTTATCGAAGGTTATAAAAAACCTTTGAAAAATATAAGCATTATCGAAGGTATTTAAAAAACCTTTGAAAAATATCTACTTTTCATCGAAGGTTGTTAAAAACCTTTGAAAAATATATGTATTTATCGGAGGATTTCTAAATTCCTTTGAAAAATATATTACCATTTATCGAAGGTATTTAAAAAATCTTTGAAAAATATCTACTTTTTATCGAAGGTTTTTAAAAATCTTTGAAAAAGATATTATATTTTTCAAAAGAACTCAAAACCTTTGAAAATTATATTATCCTTTATCGAAGGTATTTAAAAAACCTTTGATAAATATCTATTTTTTATCGAAGGTTATTAAAAACCTTTGAAAAAGATATTATATTTATCGAAGGTATTTAAAAAGCCTTTGATAAATATCTACTATTTATCGAAGGTTATTAAAAACCTTTGAAAGAGATATCATATTTATCAAAGGATATTAAAATCCTTCGAAAATTATATTATCTTTTATCGAAGGTGTTTAAAAAGTCTTTGAAAAATATATACTCTTTATCGAGGGTTCTTAAAAACCTTTGAAAAAGATATTATATTTATCAAAGGACATTAAGAACCTTTGAAAATTATATTATCCTTTATCGAAGGTATTTAAAAAACTTTTGATAAATATCTACTATTTATCAAGGGTTCTTAAAAACCTTTGAAAAATATATTATATTTATCAAAGGATATTAAAATCCTTCGGAAATAATACTATCTTTTATCGAAAGTGTTTAAAAAGCCTTTGAAAAATATATACTCTTTATCGAGGGTTCTTAAAAACCTTTAAAAAATATATTATATTTATCAAAGCACATTAAGAACCTTTAAAAATTATATTATCCTTTATCGAAGGTATTCAAAAACCTTTGATAAACATCTACTATTTATTGAAGGTTATTAAAAACCTTTGAAAAATATATTACATTTATCAAAGGACATTAAAATCCTTCGAAAATTATATTATCTTTTTATGACTCTTTTTTTGAAGAAGAATTTCATTAATCATTGAACAAAGCCCATTAGGCTACAATCCAAAATATCTGACTCTATAATACTAATCAACCAGTCTGGTTTATAATCTGTCCAACCCATTGTATTCTCATTCGATAAAGCCCAATTTGAAAAGCTTTTGAAACATATCTACTCTTTATCAAAGGTTCTTAAAAACCTTTGAAAAAGATATTACTTGATAAAAAAATTATATTATTTTTTATTGAAGGCATTTAAAAAACCTTTGATAAATATCTACTCTTTATCGAAGGTTCTTAAAAACCTTTGAAAGAGATATTATATTTATCAAAGGACATTAAAATCCTTTGGAAATGATATTATTCTTTATTGAAGGTATTTAAAAAACCTTTGATAAATATCTACCTTTTATCGAAGGTTCTTAAAACCCTTGAAAAAAGATATTATATTTCATATTTAATATTATATTTAAATATATTCTTTCAATTGTCTTTCATTTATAATTATAGAAATATTATATAATTAATATTATATTCACATATCACACAAGATACCTAATTCATAAAAAGGTAAAATTAAAAAATAAAATAATAATAATAATTCTCAAAAATCGATTCAATGACCTAAAGCCTCATCTGATCTCACTCTCTTTTCTACATCTTCTTTAATCGAAAGAGGAAACCCGATCTTTTCTACTCTGTCATTGCCATCTTTCAGATCGACTCGGCCGCATTTGGTTTGCTTGCTGTGAAATCGGCAGACACCTTCGAAGTTTGCCAAACACCTTCGAAGGAGGAAGAGGATGCGGCGGCAACCGGTTCGTTTCTTGTTTTGAAATCGGCAAATGAGCTGTGAAATCGGCGGCAATCGGCGGTAATTTCTTCACTCACCACTTCCAATTTCGTGCAAGTTTTCGCCTATTCTTCTTAATCTGATCCTTCGATTTCATTCTCAAGTAGACAACACTTCTCTGGCAAATCAAGCGTCCGCATTTGGTTTGCTTGCTGGAGTATGCTCTGCTGCTTTTGTGTGCGGAACCTTAGCCCCTCGCTTCCTTGTCACTGACTACATTTTTCCGGTACTTATAATCTTCATTCGCGAAATGAAATTGATCTCTTGTTATGTAGTGTATGTTTTGAGATTCAATGGTAGTGATTTTGTGATTTTCGCGACTATAAAAATACTCTCTAAATTTGAGCTTGATTTTCAAAGAATTGTATATATTGAACATTGCTAAATCTTTTACTAAACTGGACAATGCATAATATTGAGTATGAGTTGTTTATCTCTCAAACTTTCTATAAATGAGTTTGTTGTTGGCTTAAAGAAATAGATCCCCTGCAAATAATGTCTTGCTTGACTGACTGAACGATATTTTTACTTTTTTCTGTTTATGCACATTAAAGAATATGAAAACTTGCTATTGACTCAATATTCGCGACTGTAAAAATACTGTCTCTAAATTTGAGCTTGATTTTCAAAGAATTGTATATATTGAACATTGCTAAATCTTTTACTAAACTGGACAATGCATAATATTGAGTATGAGTTGTTTATCTCTCAAACTTTCTGTAAATGAGTTTGTTGTTGGCTTAAGAAATAGATCCCCTGCAAATAATGTCTTGCTTGACTGACTGAACGACATTTTTACTTTTTTCTGTTTATGGACATTAAAGAATATGAAAACTTGCTATTGTTTGAAGGGGGTTTGAGAAGCCTTTAGTTCAGAGATTAGAGATGGGAAATTGTTTTCTTCCTTGGCTTTTAGTAAAGAATGGAAATTCTTTGCCATATTAGTTGTTAGGTAATAAGTTTTGCTTGAGATGAATGGATTGATGAGTGGATGTTAAAAAAGAGAAGTTCTGGAAGGAAATTTTATGTTCAAATTCGGAAAAAGGAATGCTGTGAGGAGTGGGTTGTTTGGAAAAGAAACTGTGAGTGCAAGGGAAATTGTTGAAGGAAAAGACAAGAAGCCTAAATTCAAGTGTACAAGTGCTTTAATTCATGGAAATTAGAAGAGATACCCTTTTTCTGTTAGCAACATCAATAAAGTTCCCTTTGCTTTTAAAAACTGCTTGCAATGCAAGTATTTTACTTATTCATTCATATTATATAGCCTGCAGTTTTAAAGCTGCAGTAGCAACTCTATTTACTTGAATAGAAAATGATGGCAAAAGAGCACTCTCCCATTTCCTTGAAGTTTCAATGTTGGTTCTCATTTTCTTTTCTATTATATTAAGGCAATTTGGAGTTTGCTTTTTCTTTTTCAACTTTTTTGATTTTGCGTAGAAACTTTTCAACTTTTTCAACTTTTTCATTTTCTGTTACCTATGTCCATCCATTTGGTGGCTAACACTTTTACACTCATTAGGTCATAGGTTTGTTCGAGCGCTATAATTTAGAATTGGAAAGTTGACAGTATTTTTACTAAATCTTTTACTAAACTGGTGTAAATTGTATATATTGATTGCCTAAGCCACAATAATGTGCTAAACGCATCACTTCGATCTCTGGAATAGTCACCTCCACAGTCTTTAAAGTAAACAAGAAGATTAGTTGTAGCAGGCAACTTTCTGATGAGATATATACCAATAGTTATATGTCAGTTTTTAAGAACATTAATAATGCAACAGTACCTTCCAACCATGATGTTTTTGAAGTTTGTCCAAGGCTAGGGTTTGATGTACTGGATTTTCATAATGTCTTTGCATTTGGTCTTATTATTCCTATGCCTAACAAGCAAATTTCATACAAACTTCAGTAACTTTGACCCCCTTCTTTCCAACCCCACCCCCACCCCTCCCAAAAAAACATACCAAAAAGCAATCCCAAAAGAATATAGGCCACCCATCCCATAAAGGCAGCTCACAAAAAAGGATACAAACTACTGTTGACCAATTTGTAGTACTTGATGTCTTCTTTTCTTTGAAACTCTATTTATACTTGTGCTAACTTTATACTTGTGCTAACTTTGAATTCTAAATTTTGAATTTGTATTGGTAGTCGGAACTCAAATCATACGCTTCTCAAGTGGTTGATGGTACACTTGACATGAACGAGAATGAGATTTTTGTGCAAGTTTTTGGACCTGAGAAACATGGACGTATTCGTGGTTATGGGGTAGGTGTTACTCCTACTGAGTTGTTTGGATCATCTTCTACTGTACGTGATCTTGAGCGTCGTCTTAATGAGTCTGAACAACGTCTTCAAGAATCTGAACGACAAAGAAAAGTCAAGGTACAAGCACTAAAAGACCAAATTGTTGAATTAGAAAATCGTTTTGAGGATAAATTTCAAACAATGATGGCAGAGATGCGTAAACAATTTGCTACTAGTTGAAAGTTAGATTCAAAACAAAGATCTTTCATGTGTAGATTTGTTCATAGCTTTATAGAAATGATTCAAATTTGTTTTACATATAGCATTGAAATTAAGTTCTCTTGGTACAAATAGTTGTGACTGTCCAAAATATTGTACTGTTGTGGATCTCAATGGTTGAACTTTTTTAGAATTATGATAGAAAGTTCTTATAGTTTCAATATTGTGGTTGTATAATGCACGGTGGAGTATAAGATTGCTGGCCTGATTTACTTGTTGTATGATTTGATTGAGTTTCAATTTCATATAAGCTCATCATTTACATTGAGAAATTTATTATATATTTGAATCTATGAAGTGTGGGGTTGGAAAGCTTAAGTACAGGTTTATGAACTTTGCAACTAGGTAATTGGTGTTTGAGCTATAGATTTATGGCTTGAAAAGGTTATTAGTTTAATATAATTTAAATTTACTATTGTATTCAAGTGCTAAAGGTTTTGGTAAGAGGTTTTTCGAAGGATTTACAATTGTCAGTAAAGAAGTATTTTTGAAAGCTTTAAAATCTTTGAAAATAGTATTATAAGCCTTTAAAAATAATAAAAACCTTCGAAAAAGATAATTGCCAATAAATAATTATCGATAAATAATTTGACAATTTTTGAAGACATGTGACCTTTGAAAAATAATAATTTTTGAAGGTTAATGTGACCTTTGAAAAATAATAATTTTCGAAGGTTAATGTGACCTTTGAAAAATATTAATTTTTGAAGGTTAACAAATCTTTGAAAAAAACTTTTTCGACGGGATCTATTTCGACACTTTTCAAAGGTTGAATTGACCTTTGAAAAAAGATTTATCGAAGGTCTATTAAGTATTTTTTCGAAGGTTGTGACCTCCGAAAATAGTCAACTTTCTTGTAGTGAGAACATAGATTTTCAATTATAGGGTTTTATGCCTAGAGGCTTCAATTTAAGACCTTGTAAAGAATCTCCAAACATTTGAAGCCTTTCATACTAGGGCCACCTTTGGATAGTTAGAATGGTTAGTCACCCTTTCTCCTTGCATTTAAGAGATTTCTAAGACCATTAAGACAGAAATTAACGGTTCCATAGCTTAACATCAATAAATATAAGAACAAGATCCATATAGCATATTCTCATCAATCAACGAGATCTAGCAAATACAAACAAATCAATATTTTGCTTCAAACTTATTTTTAGAAGGAAAAACTGGAAGAAAAAACATATTAGAAATGACTATAAAAGTACATGATAAGACAATAAATTGTGCTATGTTGATCTCAATATCCAATCTTAATAATAATGCACTTCAACCAAAATAAAATTAAAGTTTTGTTAGTACATGCATTGATGGTGGATTCAGCTGTGCTTTCAAGTCCCAGATTGCAGCCTGGATATTTTAACAATATTAGAGAAGCATGATCTTGAAAGTACTCAAAGTAATCAAAATTGAAATTGCAAATGAAGAGTTTCATAAATAAATCCAAAGGAAATTGTGAAACAAAATGCAAGTGGTAGGGTAATAAGGATGTCTCCATTGCATAAATCACAAAAAGCAGTAACATAATTGTTAGCATTTGATACCAAACCATATTAGCAATTACAGACTTAGCAATTCTCTTCTTGATTAAACCTAGCGTCTTGTCTTGGATATAGATAAGAAGCTTCAAGGAATCATGTTCAATTGTCATTTTCTTTATGCAAAACTTTCACACAAAATGAAGGTTCCAAGTTAAAAAAATTTATTAACCCTATACCCCCAAGGTTGATTAAGTCCTATAAGTTAACAAATGGTGAAAATCATGCATGACAAATGAAATATATTCCATTTTTATCACTCACACAACTCACATATTTGATAGTAGAGAACAAAGAAAATTATCTATCTTTAAGTCTAAAAGGAAAGAAATGCAAAACTTGCCTTCAACTCTACAATCTCCTGCTCTCGTTTTGCAAACGTAACAATAACAGCAGCTTCCTTCTTCTTTTCCTTTTCCAAATAAAAGATGAAACACATATTACATTTTTCATGACAAATATCACATTCCTGACTGAAAACGATTATTATGTTCCAAAAGAAAATCTACGAAACCAAACATGTAAACATAATCAGCAAACTTGGTCTCTTAGAGACTCCTCTAAGGACTTCAGGGATTGAAGAAAACTAATTACGTATTTAGGTTCTACACACAAACATCATTTGTTTTAAGGATGAGCAGGTCTGATATGAATCCCACTATGCTATTCAAGACTAAAGAAAAGCTTCAAAATGGAGTTGAATTAAATGTTGTCAAGTTTCATTTATGACGAACTAAATATGCATTTAATGAACTCAAGTGCAACTCAGGCTTCATTAAAGACAAGCCAAGCTTCGTTTATGCAACAAGGGTTTCAAGCTACTTCAAGTGGGGCTTCATTTATGCATGGGATGTTACAAACTTTAAGTGGGCTAATTGGAAGATAAATTCTCAGATTTATGGAGGTTTCAATATAATTTTCAGTTTTAAAGTTTTGTTTTCAATGTTTTAAGTTACAATTTAGCTAGGGTACATTATGGTATTGATGAGCATGAGAGTTACAACCCTTCAATTGACCAAAGGTTACTCTAGGGTTGATTTTGAGGCTATATAAAGCCATGTAAGTTGAATTTACAATAGAAAGATTTGGAGATGTAATCAAAATGAGCCTTTGAGGTTTCATATAGCCTAGAGCTATGGTTCTTTGCAATTCTATGTAGTTTAGGTTGCATGCTTAGAATCATTCAAGTTTGACTTGATCAATCTTGCTTATGGAGTGATTCGAATCTCAAACAAGTTTTCTTGCCTTGAGATATTTAATCGACAATTAAAGTAATCCAGTTCTTACTTTCCTAGAGTTGATTTTCAAATTCGTTTTGGGGTTTTTGAGATTGAGTTCTAAAGGTCTTGTTTCTTAGCAAGGTTGTTAGATCCAATTATCAAAGGTTACTTAACATTTTGGCATCAGAATCTTTGGCATCTTTGATTTCATCTAGATTTTGGGGGTTTTAGCATTTGTGATCTAGGGGTTTGCATAACCATTCTTAGATCCAATTCCTAGAAGTTACTTATCATTTGGTATCAGAGCTTTAGGCTCTTGATCGGATATATGTTTCGTTGTTGTTGTTCTTTTGTTTATTTTCATTCTAAAATTTTGTTCTTTTTGTTCATCTCGCACATTCTATCCATTCATATAAAACTCAAAAAAAAGTGTCATTTTCATTATTACTTTCAACTTGTTGTCTTCTAACGTCTTATCGATCTCGTGTTGATCTACAACTTTGTCTTCTTTGAGTTCTAGAAATTTGGCTTTCTTGATGTAGAAAATTTTGCTTTTTGAAAGTATGTTCTGGAAAACCAAGAAAACTGAGATTGTGTATGTGGTGTAATTCTTGTTGTTCTTTACTTCAAAAGTGTGTTAGATCTGAATTTTCTTATGATTAAAGTCTCATTTGTGTTATGACATGACCGTTTCTCATTCATTAGCTTTAGTTTGAATTTTATGAAATTAAACAGCCAACTGTCATAAATTTGGCAGTTATAGATTTTGCACATTCAATTTCCAGCCATTTGGTGTTTAATGCCATGATTTATTCATATTTGTGTGACTCCTATGTGTTGTGAAGGCTGATTAAAACTCTATAATTCTTCATTTTAGCCTTTGGATATTTATTTGTGAAGAGTTACAATTCCAACCTTTGATTTCTATTTCTCTACTTGTTTCTTATTTGATATTCGTTTTGCTCCATTTTGAAGCTTTTCTTTAGTCTTGAATAGCATGGTAGGATTCATATCAAGGTCACATTAGATGACCAAAAAAAAAGCATTATGCCTACCATTTTGGGGACTTGATCAAATAGGGAGCTAGGAACATAATCTCACAATATGGAATTCATTTCTTCCCATATAGGGTAAGTAGATGAGTAGTTCCCTTAAGTGCTGATTTCGAGACTTGAACAATGGGGCCCCACCCTCTCACTGGCCCGAGAGGGATTTAGTTTATAATTAAATTATAAACAGATTGTTCATTAGAAGATTAGTGGCACTTAAGGTGCAAGATGTATTATAGGGGTAAAACGAACTTTTGACCCAGTTGTAATTACGAACAACTCGTGAATGATCGACTTGCATGTAATGATTATATATATGGACACAACTTGTCCTACAATGCATAAAAGTGCAATTCTACGTCTATAGTAAAGTGACCTATAGTTAATGAATGAAAATTAATTAATTAAACTCTTTAATTAATTAATATATTATATATTAAAATATAATATTTTAATTCTGGCAAAGATTTACCCTTGGTCTCTATAAATAGGACTGTTGGGTTGAGCTATTAGACACAACACATATCTCCTCAATAGAGAATTAGAAAATTCTTTCTATACCTCTTCCTCTCCAATCCCTTGTGAATTTTTTTTCAAGAGGCTCCCACAAGTCTTGGTCCTGTGTTTGAGTCATAGCCAGGAAGATTTTGTGGAGGAGATAAAGATCCGCCAAAAATATCTTCATATTTACTCCAAGTTTACTTAATCTTAATTTTTAGTTTAATTTAAAATAAAATCAAAAACAATCCAATGCTTCTGCTACGGAGTGAAACGTTCATTCCTTATTTTAGGTTAGGTATATCATTAAGTTTTGAAACATGAAAGAGTTAAATATTAGATTTATAAGTTGCCGGATATCAAGAACCAAATGACAATTTAACCGAATTTCTAATGTTAGATTAGTAGGCATCTTATATAATAGATCCGAAGGATGAACGCATTTCCAAGCAAGACTAAGCCACGTTCATGAGAAAACTGAAAAAAATGCTACGAATTTACAGGCAATGAAGAATGAAGACATGGAATATGATACGATAACTAAGAACGTACCCGATAGGTTGCATGTGTATCTTCATTCCTCACAAATTTTAAGACTGCACACAAGGTTTCAAAATATATAAATATACATAAGGAACTTGAAGGATCACTTCCTTTCAACAGTGCACAATATAGATATTTCGTAACATTTATCAATCACTGTAAATGATACAATACCTCTAACGAAGAGACAGAATCATTCTTGTCGCTACACCTGGAGCGGTTTCTTCGACTTTAGAGTTAGCCTATGTTGAAACAAATAGAGTTAACTGCAAGTTAACATCATAGTGAACATTAAATAAAGTGAAAATCAAAGCAATAATTTAAGCTCAAAACGAAAACTAGCGAATCATGTAGACGTAGAAATACCTTTTTGGATCTAAAGGAGTCATCCTTATCATCTTCGAGATCGCTAAAACCTCTCTTATTTCCTAAATTTTCATAATCATAGCATAAACAAACATCAATGAACACATGCCAATCACACACCAACGATTTGTTGCAAAGAATGTAAAATCATCATCCTCCAAAATCATCCTATTGTTGTGAGTTCCAATGAAGTTGCCTCCAAAATAATCATCCTGAAAGAGTGAACTTAGACAGTGTTTGGATGTAATTTTAATCTCTCACGGTCTTACCCTTGAATGTCGGCAAGGAGGGAGTATGTAAGATTAAGAATAACAGCATCCTATTAATCATTTTCTATTTTGTATTAATTTAAACCTTTTCTCATTTTTGTAATTTTAAATTAAAATCACTTTTTGTTCGGTTATGTTAATAAGTAAAGACAAACAAACTTTAACCTAAAATCTAACGGCACATAGATCTATGCACAAATATATATTAATGCATAATAGTTTCCTATACATCTCTAATTCACTTTACTTAATTTTTTCAGTTTAACAATTGTAATGGTAGGGATTGAACCATCAACCTTTGAAATGGTAATTGATATCTTATTCATTGAGCTATAATTGAATTGGTTTCACTGTACTTATAAATAATTTCATTTATTTGTTGTCGTAAAAGATAATTATTGTCTTAGAAAAATATTGGTTTCTAATTTATTTTGGGGCATGTTACAATTATTTAACCTTGAAACTTCTTCAATGTGTGTAGAGATGTCCATTTCTCCCGCCTCTACCGGGGCAAAGAATCCCCATTTAGGCGGAGAATGGAGGAGGGAGTGGAGAAGATTTTTGGGGACGGAGAATACATTTCCCGTCTCCGTCCCCGTCCTCACCCCGTTCCCCAACCCCGCCCCGGTTTCTTCTTTTTTTTAATATATATATTTGTATATATATATAATAAACCATAAATCCAAACTTTTATTTAATATTATTTTGTTTTTCTAAGGAAATAAAAAAAAAATCTCTTAAATAGAAATCTCTTATTAAGAATTAACAATTTAAATAGAAATTTAAAAAAATAGATTTTATTTTATCAAATTTTAAAAATGAAAATTATAAAGGGAGAATTATTCCCCGTTGGGAACCCGATCCCCACTAATTTCCCTCGAAATTAAATGGAGAATTTTGCAGGGATGAGAAATGAAATGGGAGGCGGGGATGGGGACGGAGAAGCCATTCCCCAACCCCGCTCCGTGGACATCTCTAAATGTGTGAAAGGAAGAGTTGGTGTGGGTAAGAAGAAAGATGTGAAGATGATTAAGTCTTAAAGCGTTTAGAAATTTTATCAAACGTCAAGATAGGGAAGACAAGGCAGAGAGAATGGTGGGATTGGTTTTTGTCTACAAGTTACAGAGTTGTCCTAGTAAGAGGTATGTATTTGGCGTCCATGACAACTTTTGATTCATCCAACCCTACAAAAGACGGGTTTTCCTGATTTATTAGATAGGGCAACTTATCTTACTAATAACGAAGCAAAAGTTGCAAGCACAGGCACTGTTGGTAGATAAACTCTCAGCGACTGGAAAGATAAACTTTTTGTCAATGTCTCCACGGCCCTTGTTTAGAAGTTAAAAGCAAATAAACTCTTTCTGATATGCTCGATCGAACTCCACTTAGTTTCCAAATTACCTCTCTACAATCTCAGTGTTCAAGCCAAAATCAGTATAGAGACACAGCTGCC
This sequence comes from Trichosanthes truncata, assembly GCA_033996785.1. Classification (NCBI taxonomy): domain Eukaryota; kingdom Viridiplantae; phylum Streptophyta; class Magnoliopsida; order Cucurbitales; family Cucurbitaceae; genus Trichosanthes; species Trichosanthes truncata. Next base: position 23,298,995 of record JAWPNB010000004.1, on the reverse strand, counting down.
GAGAGAAGAATCCTTCATGGTGGATTCGGGGTTGGTCCTGCACAGAAGAATTCAGCTAGTGATCATGGTAACCTAACATCATCACCCCCTTCTGGCTGTTCCGAGACCACTGCAGCTGAAGCCTTGAATATTTCATTTGGAGCTCGTAGTTGTGCACGAAAAATATTAGAAAGCATGGGGTGGAAAGTGGTCTGTCAAATCTATCCTGGGCACTTGTCTTAAGTGGTTCAAATGATTCAATAACTCAAAACGATTTACAAGTCACCTCAATTTTTATCCTGACAGGGGGAGGGTCTTGGCAACAGCACCAAGGGCATGATGGAACCATTGGAAATGCTGGATTAGGCTGGCCTCAGGGAATCAAAAAACTCATCATCAAGCAACATCTCATCATTGTGTACTGAAATATTTTCCTTCTTTGTTTTCCATGATGCCAATGTTTGTACAAAGACGAGTTCCTCCAGGTGCATAATCTGAATCTTTAGTGAGCACAGAAATTGGATTGTAAGTCTCATTTAACTTTCTTCCCTGTATAGTAAATAATAATATTGAACTGCCAAAATAGTTGACGGGGTCTTCAATTGGGGTCTGATTAGGACGATTTTTGTCTACCTGCAAACTATGGCCTAGTCTCATTACTGCAAATTACATCTCAAATCAATGACCATAGCAAAAGGATAAAAAAAATTGAAAATATGCAGTACTTTTCATATTTGCCAAATAGGTAAAGATCAATGAGCATAAGATTTATCCTCATACCCCTGTAAGCAGAGCCGACACGCATGCCTTTACTGCTCTCATAGAATGTAGCGATATTCATCGGCTTCAAAATGAAATGTTACAATATAGGAAATCAAATGTAATATACAGGACAAAAAAACGTTAATCTGATCATCTACAAAATTTTGGAATCCTCAGCTTTCAGCATCCCCAGAAATAACCACCTCATCTTTGGGCTGTATCTCGGTAGGTGGTGAATCAACTTTTTCCTCAACCATTGGGCTGTTCGGCTGCTGTAAAGTTTCCTTCAAGCTTTGAAGCTCGCGATCCTTCTCTGCAAGCTTCTCTTGCAATACGATAACCTAAATTCATGAAAGAAAAAAAACTGATAAAAATATAGAAATCACTATTCAGAAAGTAAAATGATTGGCGACCAATATATTAATATAACATGGAAGATGAGTATACCAATTCATTTGACCTTTCGACGTCATTTGTCAGCTCTTCCATATGTTTCTGCAAGGCTGCACAGATTTGAGGGAGGGATGAGGCGTTAATATAAGTTCAACAAACAAATATATAATGGTCGCAAGTAGTGAAAAATTCTGACCAAATTATTACAGGGTATTTTTGGACTAACTTGAAGTGCCAAAAGTGTTCTTTTAAAAATCTAAAACGTTTGGTAACAAATAAAAATCAATTTTGAAATATTCAAATTGGTTCAAAATCATTTTTTACATAATTACTTAAAAGTTGATTATTTAATAAGTGATTTTAAGGTGATTGACTGAGGATCACTTTAAAATTACTTTATGATAATTTAGATGTAGTGCAACTAAAGAATTGGTGATAAAATCACTTTTAAGAAATATAACCAAACACAAATTTTAATTAAAAAAACCATTTTTATAAATAAAAAAAACAAATGTTTTAAGAAAGAATGTTTTTTTTTTCAAGTGTTTAATATTCATGGAAAAATTGCAATAACTTGGAGTAGACAAACTGCATATTCCTCCCAAAACTGAACTTGAGAAACTCGCAACATAAACGAGCATTTGATGATAGATACTGACCTTCGTACTGACTTCTAAGTTCAGTATTTTGAGATTTCTGCAAGGCAAGCTTCATTCCTAACTCATGCATCTGCAGTCGAGGGTGAGGTGAATGATCAAACAAACAAATGAAGTAAAACTTTCACATGATCATGATGATGATGCACAATCAATACACATGACGGAAATTAGTGTCTATACCTTTCCTTCAGCAGCTTGATTTCCTATCTCCTCATTTTCCTCTTGCAGAGTCCTACATTTAGCCATCAGCATCTTACCCATCTTGCTAGTTGGAGTAAAACTGACTGCGGCAATGTTATCTTGCAGCTCCTTCACCTTTTTGTCTTTCTCCTCAACCAAACTCTGCATGTCATGAGACAGTCAAATAATACTTGTTTGTTAAGCTTGATAATGAGATGCCATCAACTCCGATTCCAAAGCTTATAATTCATTGTATGCGATCATCATAAAATTAAAATAGCATTGATAAGATGGCTAGTCTTGGGGGCTGTATATCAGGTCATTGGTCTACTTATCTGGGTCGTTGGGATACCGGCATTTCCTGTTTTTGGGATTAAAAATATGGAGAAATGTACACTCAAACTCAACAAATAGAGAAATTTACACTCAAATTCGTCATAGGAGTTGGATATGTGGATCAGACTTTTTCTGGGAATGGGTCCATAGAGGGTGGTGTACTAGTGAACTGGAAAAACGGAAAAGTCGTTTCTTGTTTTTTTAAAAAAAGAGAGAAAAGAATAGGTGAACTGGAAAAACACTATGGCTAAATTGAGTGATAGTCAAGTACTTTTTTTTTTTGGAATCCTTGTTGACTATGAAGCTTTGGCACAATCTTTCGGGATCTTTCTTTTTCAAGGGGCTTTACCCCATATGATGTAAGTTACTCTTAGTTTTCTTACCGGAGGAGTCTGTTTGAAGAAACAAGTTAAGATTTTGAGGGGGAATGTGTTTCATGCTCTCTTCCGAGAGGTTTGTTCGGAAAGAAACACACACTAGTGTGTAAGGGAACTAATAGGGATTTATGGGTAGTAGTATGGTATTAGTAAGGGCATAAGGGTAATTAGCTAGGGAGTTAGTTAGTGTATTTAGGTTATAAATAGATTTTTTTTGATAAGAAACCAGAGAAGGTATATTAAACCAAAACCAACAAAGCAAAGACAACCTAAGGGCTGAGGGAAGAGAGAACCCTCACCCAAAGAGCTACTTACAGAGAGCTTTCCAATCATTTAAAAACATATAAAAAGGGTAGTTACAAAAGAATTTGCTAAAGCTATGGCACCACCAAGCTGTATTTAGCTGTACATAACCCCAAAAAATACCCAGAGGAGAAGGTGTATCTTCAAAAATTCTTCGATTTCTTTCCAACCATAGGCTCCAAAAGAGAACTCTAGAGGCAAACTTCCACAATAATCTGTACTTACCTTTTAACCTCCACCCCCCCAGAGATTCATACAACCACCCATCCACCAGCTGGGGAAGACAAGTTTGCATTTCAAAAATATTCAAAAGACGTTCCCAGCATTGTCTAGCAAAAGGGCAATGTAAGAATAAGTGGTCCAGAGATTCTTCATGCAAAGAACAAAGGGAGCAAACTGAAGGGCAAAGGGCAGATCTAGGAGACTTTTTTTGTAGTCTTTCGTGGGTATTCAAACTTCTATGAGCCACCGACCATAAAAAGATTTTAACCTTCTTCGGAATATTAAAGTTCCAAATCAATTTGGTCAACGAGCATTTCAAAACCTTCGTAGGGCCGGCCAACTGGAGGACAAGGGATTTAGTGGAGAAGACACCTCCGGGGTCAAGAGACCAAGTGAGTCTATCAACTCCATGTCCTAAACGAAAGGATTCCAGCTTCATCGTCAACTGAACCCAATCAACCAATTCTCTATCAAACACACCTCTTCTCATACTTAAGTCCCACGTGCCCTGCACATCATTCCAGCAGTCAGCCACAGTAGCATCTGGCCGTAAAGTTAACACAAAAATCGCAGGAAATTCCGCTTGCAAGGAAGAATCCCCGAGCCATTTATCCTTCCAAAAACGAATCCTCACACCATTACCCACCCTAAACTGAATAAAGTTCTCATAAATTGGCCTCAGTTTAGCAATGTCAAACCAAGGTCGATTCTTTGAACTACCCGAAGGGGGATGTGCCAACCACCCATTAGGTTCTTCCCCGTAGATACTTGTCACCACTTGTCTCCAAAGGCCTTCCTTTTCCAAAGAGAAGCGCCAACACCATTTAGTGAGAAGGGCTGTATTTCTGTGCTCCAAAGACCCGATCCCAAGCCCTCCATGATAAATAGGTAAAGATGTGTTTTTCCAATTTACCAAGTGAGAGCCAGCTTTGAATTCCCCTCCACACCAAAAGAAATCACGAATCAGCTTTTCCATATCCTTAATAGTTGATTTCGGAGCTTTGAGGAGGGAAAAGAAATACAACGGCAAGCCATTCAGAACCGAAGTTATAAGGGAAAGTCTACCCCCCTTAGAGAGAAGGGAAGCCTTCCACTTGGAGATTTTCTTCCTAAATTTATCAATCATAGGCTCCCAAAAAGCCCGAGACCTATGATTACCTCCTAGAGGGAAACCAAGATAAGAGATTGGAAGCCTTGCGGAGTTGCACCCAAGAGCGGCCGCCTGAGCCTCAACCTCTTGGTCATCAACATTGATCCCAATTAAATGTGTCTTGGCAAAGTTAAGACTTAGCCCCGAACACCCCAAGAATAATGAAATCACTGCCCACCATCGTCTCAGCGGTGACCGGCCCACAGGGCAGAAGATGACAGTGTCGTCCCCATACTGCAAATGAGAGATCATCAAATTGCTATTCCCAACAGCCAACCCTTTCAAAATCCTCTTCTCCAAACAAAAATGTACCAATCTACTGAAGGCATCTCCTATGAGCGTAAAAAGAAAGGGAGACAAGGGGTCCCCTTGTCTTAAGCCCCTTCGAGCCACTATCTTACCTCTAGGTCGGCCGTTAATAAAGAACGAGAAGTTAGCCGAAGAGACACAACCCCATATCCATCTCCTCCAGGTCGACCCAAAGCCCTTTTTAGCCAACACATCATCGAGGAAGAACCAATCAACTTTGTCATAAGCTTTCTCATAGTCTAGTTTCAGGAGATAACCTTTGTCTTTCTTAGCCTTCACCTCCCCAACCACTTCGGAAGCCACCAAGATGGCATCAAGAATTTGCCTTCCCTGAACAAACGCCGCTTGAGTGTTATCAATGATATCTGGGAGAACTTGCCTCAGTCTTTCAGCAAGGACTTTAGCTATGATTTTGTATAAAGAGGTTACGAGACTAATCGGGCGAAAATCAGTCACACGACTAGCCCGCAGCTTTTTTGGAAGGAGGCAAACATAGGTCTCATTTGTTCTTTTATTAATGATGCCATTTTGAAAAAAATCTTGGAACACTGTAAGAAGGTCATTTTTAACAATGTTCCACGATTTTTTAAAAAATTCGCTTGTCATCCCATCCGGCCCAGGAGACTTAGACGTACCCAGCCCCATAACTGCAGCCTTAATTTCCTCCTCTTCAAAAGGGGCTTCTAGCCTATCATTCCGCGAAGGAGATAAAGGAGACCAATTCAGATCCTCCAAAGCAAATCTGTGCTCCGCTCTTTGGCAGTATAATTTAGAAAAGAAGGCAAGTACTTCATTCTCTATGTCTCTTTCAGTGGAGAGGATTACACCATCATCAGACTCAAGAAAGGAGATGCTACTTCTAACCTTTCTCTGAGACATCCATCTGTGAAAAAAGGCTGAGTTTTCATCGCCCTCCTTCAACCACTGGAGCTTGCATTTCTGATTCCAAAGTCTCTGTTCCTTCAAGATCGTCTCCATCAACTGAGCTTGCAGAGTTTTCTTATCTGCCATCCGTTCTATCGAAACCAGGCCCCTCTCTTCCTCTTTATCAATTTGGTCAATCTGGAGCTGTATCTTTAGTTTCTGAGCATCAACATTACCGAAAGTCTCCTTATTCCAGCTCAACAAACGGGGCTTTAACCTCTTTAACTTCTCCATGAAGGAGAAACCAGGCCAACCATTCGTACCCCCCTCCATCCACCAACCTTCCAAATTCTCCAAAAAATCGGGATGGTCTAACCACATGTTTTCAAAACGAAACGGAGTAGGACCCCACTTGTGGAAACCACAGTTCAAAAGGAGGGGGAAATGGTCAGAGGTAATTCGAACCTGTCTACCAAGAGAGACTTCCTGGAAAGCTTCAGCCCAGCCTTTCGATAGCAAGAATCTGTCAAGGCGGGAGGAGGAGGGCCTGTTCCCCGCTCTAGACCAGGTATAATCTCCATTCTTCAGCGGTGGATCGGACAAGGACACCTCCTCAATAAAATTGTTAAACATCTTCATACCTTTGGTAACTCTATTATTGTACGACTTCTCAGAAATCCATCTAACCATATTAAAATCACCCCCAAGACACCAACAGTCTGCACATAGCCCAGCTAGATCGTACAACTCTTGCCAGAAATCATCTCTGCCTCGCGGGGTGGCCGGCCCATAAACCCCTGTAATCCAACCAACAATACGATCATTGTAGGAAAAATTAATTGAAATCGAGAACATACCAATCATAGCTTCAGAAACCACAACTGAATCTTCTTTCCAGAGGATTAAAATACCCCCCAAAGCCCCCACCGCATCTAGAGAAACCCAACCAATTCTCCTGGAGGACCAGACAGCCTTAATCATCCGCCGATCAACCTGACTCAACTTCGTTTCTTGTAACATGACCACATCCGGACTAATCTTGCAAAGAAGATCTTTAATAATAGCTCTTTTCGAGGGAGCCCCCATACCTCTCACATTCCATGAGACAACTTTCATGGATCTCCCTCAAAGCCCTGTTCTTCTAGAGTATCCACCTCTTCCGCAAGAGGTGTTTCATTCTCCCATGTCCGAAGCAGACTATTCAGCTCTCTAACATACTTCTTAGACGAGGCACTTCCCTTTAGAGCCGAGTTACCTTTGGTAGGGATCGGCCGAATACACATATTCCACTTTTTTAAAGCTTTCACCAGACTCTTGCTAAAAGGAGGAGGAGAAAGCATACCGGCTAACTTTTTGCCTTGTTTTTCAACTAAAACGGATTCCCCTCCATTGATTCTGTTTCCAGGGGCCGCGGCCTGCCCTGCTGACAAGCCATTTTCTATCTCCAAATGTGTTTCCTCCATAGCTACCGGAACCAGAGAGTCTCTCTCTTGAAAGCATAGCTGGTACCCTTCAGGTATATCTCCGAGGGCCACTGACCGCTGATCCTCTTCTTCTTTATCTGCAAGAGAGCTAGCCTGACTAGAAAAAGAAGCCTCCGAGCAGACATCAGGGTCGTACTCCTTCTCTCTGTCAGCACTCTGTACATTATTGCTCACTTGAACAGTGGAACATATCTTACCCTTTTGTTTTTCAAGCTTTCCCTTCTTTTCACGAGGCTTAGAAGTCTCTCCAACAAATCTTACCGATTTACCCTTGCCAATACTCTTATTTTTTAAAAGGATGGGGGTATCTGAAAGGGACTTTTTTCCTAAAGGACAAGCATAATCAGCGGTTTCCCGAGGTGGCTGGGTCAACTGGGTTTGCGTGTAGCTCGAGGAAACAAATTGTCCAATCGGGGAGAGACTTCTTTCATCATTAAGCAGCACGTGACCCCTCGATGGGCTAAAGCCCAAGTTATTGCCTTGAATCAATGGACAAACCGGATAAGCTATTTGGACCACTGGGCAATAGAGGCCATCATTGATTCTCCAGACATCGACTGGGTTAGCTTTCGAACGCTTTTCGGAGCTGTAGAAACTAGCGGCAGCGTCCGGCGAGAAACCACCGTGAGCCTCTACCTTCTTCCCCGCCAACAGCGAGCTGTCCTGAAACGTATTAACATGGGCTATAAACGAATGACCGTTATCCATGATTCGTACCTCTGCTGGGAGAAAGCCGCAGTAATTCCCTCTAACTTTAATCGCAACTTCTAGACAATCAATGAGAGCTGAGTTTTGGTCGTTATAGTCCAAGAATCCTCCGTAACAGTCGCCTATCGCCTTAAATGTTGCCAGGCTCCACAGGTGCAAGGGAATGTTTCGAAATTTTACCCACCCACCATAAGAAGGGATCATCGTCATTCGCCCATGTCTCTGAGAATCCCATCTCTCCATCTTTATGGTGTAAGGCCCAGAAGTCACCCAACCTCGATTCATTGCTAACAACCTGGCACAGTCGAGTGAGGGGCACAGCAGAAGAGCTTTATCGGGTAGGAAAGGATTGATCACGAGAGATTTCTCCTGTTGGCTTTGTAGAGTTTCCAAAATCCTTCCCCAGTCATCATGAAAGTCCCGTCGAGTGATAACCACTATATCATCCCATTTGAAAGGCCGGACTTCCGTCAACCCGGCTTCTTGTATTCGAGAGGTAATCCCTTCTGTCCCCCGAGGGAAGGACGAAAACTGACTCTCCTTGGTTTTCTCCACCCTTGCTTTCTTCTCCGTAGCCCGAACTCCTTTCTTAACTACTTCCACAAAAGACAAGTCTTTGTCGTTCAATTTTGGTATGACATGTTGGGAAGTACTTCCATGTCCCTGTAACCCATTCAAAGATTCAACAAGGATTTGTCTAAAACTTTTCCACCCCTCATACTGATTGTCTGAAGGGATAACCAGGTTTTTCTTTCCGCCAGAGCTCTGAACCTTGGTGATTTCAATGAATGTCCCACGCTTGTTTGTTATTTTTTGGATCCAGATGAAACCACCACTACAGTCAGTTTTTCGAAAGAATTTTTGTGACTGAGGGACAAGCAGGAGGTCCTCCAACGAATCTACCAGCCATATAACAACCATTTCTTCTACAACCAACTCAAAGAATCTCCTTAGATGTCTTTCTGTAATCTTGTACCACCTTCCTTGTTTCTTCTGCTCAAAACCACAGGAGAAGTTCTTATTTTCAATCTTCTTTGAGATATATCCCAGGGCCATGACTAATATTCAGTCGATCAAAGCTAGAAAAGATAGCCATGACTGGTCCAACCTCGTCCATCGAAAAGAAGACGCAGTCGAGAAGGTGAGGGGAGAGGAAAGGGAGATGGAGAGAGAGTCATTTTTTTCGGTTTTTCTCAGAAAGAGGGGGACTGAAGGAAGGGGGCAATTGTTGAGTGATTTAGGGCTTGAGTTAGCATACTCGAGAGGAGAGGTACCAAGTACCTTATACTTGTCTATCTTGTAGTTCTTAATCCTTTATATTTCAATATATTTCAGTCCTTAATTCCTGTTAGGTGATATCCTAACAAATTGGTATCAGAGCATCGATTCTGGCCATGGAACAGCTAAACCTAGATCGTTTGGATCGTCTAATAGAGTTGGTGTTGGCTGCTCAACAGAGATGTGAGGAAACACAACAAATTGTGAGAGAAATGCAAGGGCGTTTTGAGGAATTCAATCGCCAAAAGATGGAGAGAGAACAGAAACGAGAGATGGGAGAATGATGACAGTAGCCGGGTTGGAGAAATCGAAGAAGCAATGAAGGAAAAAAAGAGTAAGAAAAATCGGAGTAGATCAAGATTGGGCAGCAAAATCAAACAGAAATTATCAGTTCGTAGTCGAAGAGTGGCTGGAAGGCGTCAATCTTACGCAAGGGCACGACCAAAAATGCGAAAGAAAACCATTCGAGAGATTCCAAAAGTGCTTTCGTGCAAGGAACCATTGAACACATATGAGAAGATCAATCCTCAAAAGAGGAACAAAAGTAGAAAGAACAAGAAGTAGGAAAAAAAAAAGAGTCGGAAGAATGATGTCGTATGGAAGCGAATGAGAAAGCACAAAGGAAATCGAAGGGATCGGAAAAAATGGCGGCTGGAAATGGAGGAAGGATTGGGGAGGCCAATTTGTGAGCTGTTGGAGTTCAACGAAAGTGCGCAAAGAGGGTGAGATTGCATCTAGCGTGTTGAAGGTTAGCTTTCCGAAGAGGAGTCGTTGGCCATAGGGGAGGAAACGGTGGTTCAATAGCCGCAAGCTCCGAAAGAAAATAAGAAAAAAGGTCGATGGAGACTGTTGTCGGGAATGCCAGCATGTGTGGCCAGAGACGCAGCCTAGGGGAAGGCGCCAACTCAAGGGACGTGGAGAGGCAGTGGAGGAATTGGTGGCTGACGGTCATGAAAAAAAAAGAAAATAAAAGAAGATCGAGGCCTGCCAGAGGTCGACGCCGACGGCAAGAGAAAGCGCAAATGGAGATGAAGTCCAATAGAAGGTACCAACGCAACCTTCGTGAAAAGGGAATCGTGGGGAAATTTGTTGGCCACGTGCGTTGTCAGAGAAAAGAAAAGTCTGGAAGCAAGTTGGTTACTCTTGGGCATGGGCTACAATTGAATATACGGGTTAAGCTTATTGGGAGTGGGCTGGCCTTGAATAATGTGGCTGAGAGACCTACTTCACACGTAATTTTTAATCATCAGCCAAAATGGGCTTTTTGTTTTGGGCTGGGTTGTTTCCTTTGGTTGCATTCAAATAGTTGGCCCAATATGACACCAATGGGCCCATGTGAAGAGAGAAGGGTTAACCCTAGCTCCACCTCCTCTGCCATTCCTTGCCAACCATCGGCCGCCACTACACTGCCATTCGCTGACTCCGACCACCGCCGCTCACTGCAGCCACCACACATAGTCATCGGAGCGCTGACCAGCGGGGTTCTCTATTTAAAAAAAAAAAAAGATTGTTGATCATTACCCAATTTTGGATTGTGTTTTGATGAGCACACCTTGAGGACAAGGTGTCGTTGAAGGGAGGGGTAATGTAAGGGAACTAATAGGGGTTTATGCGTAGGAGTAGTATGGTATTAGTAAGGGCATAAGGGTAATTAGTTAGGCAGTTAGTTAGTGTATTTAGGTTATAAATAGAGGGAGGGGGACTGAAGGAAGGGCAATTGTTGAGTGATTTAGGGCTTGAGTTAGCATACTCAAGAGAGGGGAGGTTCCAAGTACCTTATACTTGTCTATCTTGTAGTTCTTAATCCTTTATATTTCAATATATTTCGGTTCTTAATTCCGGAAAGAAACACACACTAGTGTTTCAAAATTCTACAAGACAGTAGCTTAAAATTTGAGATTTGGTGGCTTTTGTTTCCTCCTGAAGCTGCCTTTCCAATTCTTTTGTATTTATAGTATATAGCTAACATCCTGATCAAAAGAAGTAGTTTCGTGTAACTCCTTCGTCAGGTTCCTCAGGCTTCGCACTTTTCATATATTTCATTCTATAACTAAAATATTATTTCCTATCTATATGGGAAAAAAAAAAAGAATTGAAGTACAAGGAAATTGCATATATGTACATAAGAAATTATTTTCTAGGTGTCTTACATAGTTATATTAAGTAATATTTTTGGAGATCTTCTAATGTAGATGAAATTGATGGATGATGGTGAAGTACTTAAGAACACAAGTAGATATTTTTGGTAAGAAATTATGCTTTTATTGAGAAAAATGAAAGAAGTATCCAAGAACATAAGTATATTGGATACTAGGGTGCTTTTATTTAACCATTTCTTTTATAAAAAATAAAAACCTAACTTTCCCTAATCTTTTCTTTAAACAATAATAAGCCCGAGGGCTGTTTAGAAGCTATTTTGAAAAGTAGTTCTTTGTTTTTGTTTTCAAAACTATTTTTGAGAATTGTGACCTAATAACTTTATTAGGCATCAAATTGCTATTCACTAGCTCATAATTCAATTCAAATGTTCTAAAAAAATAAATATGTGAAAACAATAGAAAAAACGCTAACAAACAATTGTCTAAATTTGCATTACTGTTTTTTTTTTGTTGGTTCTAAAAGGTAGAAAACTATTTTCCTCAACTCTCCCTTGTAATTCACTAACAAAGTAACCCCCAAACAAGTTTGTGGGCCTCCTAGGATATTTTAGCTTCTGCCCTCCACTTATCTTAACCATGAACGGAACACATGAAGAAAAGATGGATAAATTACAAATGTTAAGGTCAGTAACACAAAAATCTATGGTGGTCATACATGTGGAAAATCCCTATCCAAGTTAAGATTTTAGACCATCTTGCTTGAATGAAAAGATGCATACAAGAGGGCGGTATCAACCATATCAATTTTGGTAGTGCATGTAAAACAGACCTTTAGACGAGTAAACTCTTCATGTATTGCAGGATCTAACAATAATCTCCTTGCCTGTGGAAGTTAGTTGTAAGCAAGTTAGTAAAACTTGGAGATATAAGTGATTTCCTAACAAGAAGACGGTCTACATCAATGAAGTAATAACTGAAGTTGAAGGTTTTTAGATCTGATATTACACATCACAATTAGCACGTTTAAGCAAATTATCTAAATGAAACGAAAAAAGATAACAGTTGTATTCACTTGAAAAGCTCCACTTATATCCACAGGAAATTATTTTTTTAACCTAACAAAAGAATCCTGTTGCAGATATGAATCGATTAACTTAAAATGTTATTTACAAATCTTCAAGAGGCAACTGATCCTCTAATCAAAATGGTTTTTTCCTTTTTTCTATAAGGATCAGGCTCATTCCTTACATTATGCTTGTAACCCACCTCCACCTCCAAGAATTTTTGGAGATGCTTTGACCCAAGGTTAGCAAAAGACAACAAACATTTGAAGCCCTTCGTACTAGGGCCACCTTGGGATAGTCAAAATGGTTAGTCACCCTTTCTCCTCGCATTTAAGAGATTTCTAAGACCATTAAGACAGAAATTAACGGTTCCATAGCTTAACAGCAAATAGATATAAGAACAAAAACCATATAGCATATTCACATCAATCAACTAGATCTAGCAAATATAAACAAATCAATATTTTGCTTCAAACATTATTTATAGAAGAAAAAACATATTAGAAATGGGCTATGAAAGTACATGAAAAGACAATAAATTGTGCCATGTTGATCTCAATATCCAATCTTAATAATAATGCACTCCTACCAAAATAAAATTAAAGTTTCGTTAGTACCTGCATTGATGGTGGCTTCAGTTGTGCTTTCAAGTCTCGGACTGCAGCCTGGATATTTTAACAATATTAGAGAACCATGATCTTGAAAGTACTCAAAAATAATCAAAATTAAATTGGCAAATAAAGAGTTTCATAAATCAATAGGAAGGAAATTGTGAACAAAATGCAAGTGGTAGGGTAATAAAGATGATAACATCTCCATGGCATAAATCACAAAAAGCAGTAGCAGAATTGTTGGCATTTGATACCAAGCGATATTAGCAATTACAGACTTTGCAGTTCTCTCGATATTAGCAATTACAGACTTAGCACTTCTCTTCTTGATTAAACCTAGCGTCTTGTCCTGGATATGGATACGAAGCTTCAAGAAATCCTGTTCAATTGCCATTTACTTTATGCAAAAATTTCACACAAAATGAAGGTTCCAAGTTCAAAATTTATTAACAAACCTATACTACCAAGGTTGATTGAGTCCTATAAGTTAACAAATGATGAAAATCATGCATGACAAATGAAATATATTCCATTGCTATCACCCAAACACCTCACATATTTCATAGTAGAAACAAATAAAAATTATCTATCTTTAAGTCTAAAAGGAAAGAAATGCAAAACTTGCCTTCAACTCTACAATCTCCTGCTCTCGTTTTGCAAACGTAACAATAAAAGCAGCTTCCTTCTTCTTTGCCTTCTCCAGCTGAAAGATGAAACACATATTACATTTTGCATGACAAAATATCACATTCCTGATTGAAAACCATTATTATGTTCCAAAAGGGAATCTACAAAACCAAACATGAAAACATAATCAGCAAACCTGGTCTCTTAGAGTCTCCTCTGAGGACTTCAGGGATTGAAGAAAACTGATCACATATTTAGGTTCTACACACAAACACACAAACATCAATTGTTTTAAGGATGAGCATGTCACATTGGATGACCAAAAAAACATATCTCAGAGTTAAACATGCTAACCAGGAGAAGCCCCAGCAGGAATGAAATTCTCGTTCTGAAATGAAAAAATCCACTTCTGAATCTCAGACTTAGCAGTTTCAAGCTCTGTCTGAAACCAAGGACAATCCAATAAGTAATTAAACTTCATATATGAGCATCCTTGCATAATGCTTCTGTAAAAAGTAAGTTGCTATCGAAACTCAATGTGAGAATGGCAGTAGGCAACAGATCATAGTGATTTCAATAATAGCATGAAACTAGAAATGTGTGAATATAGACAATGGATAAATATTCAATGACTTCATTACGCTCAAAACAATGGTACTGGCTTTGACTCCAGAGCCCTAACGGGGGCTTAATAGATTACAACATAAACAAGTTTCTTTGCTCTAAATAAAATTTTCATGGATTACAAGCATCTAATATAACTTTTTTGGATTTTACACACTTCTTTTACATTTTGGATAATTACCAATAGTCATATCTAGTTTACCATGCTAGTTGACTATGACATTAGATTCAAGTAGGATTTTGGTTGTTATTCTATAGAATTTAAAGTAGATTAGATCTCTCTACATAAGCACATACTATTATACCATTTTAGGTTATGTATTTCATTAATTTTTGAAACAGGAAAGAGTTAAATATTAGAGTTATAAGGTGTCAAATATCAGGAAGGAACCAAATGACAAACTAACAGAATTTCTAATGTTAGATTAGTATGCATCTAATATAAAAGATTCAAAGGATCAATGCATCTCCAAGCAAGACTAAGCCATATTCATGAGAAAACTGAAAAAATGCTACGAATTTACCGGCCATGAAGAATGAAGACATGGAGATATGATAAGATAACTAAAAACATACCCGACACGTTACAAGTGCATCCTCACAGCTTATAAGACTGCACACAGTTTCAGAATATATAAATATACATAAGGAACTTGAAGGATCACTTCCTTTCAACAGTGCACGATATAGATATTTCGTAATATTTATCAATCACCGTAAATAATACAATACCTCCCACGAAGTGACAGAATCATTGCTGTCTCTCCACCCGGAGTAGTTTCTTCTACTTTAGAGTTACCCTACATTGAAGCAATTAAAGTTAGCCGCAAGTTAACATCGTACTGAACATTAATTAAAGTGAAAATCGAAGCAATAATTTAAGCTCAAAACGAAAACTAGCAAATCAAGTAGATGAGGTAGAAATACCTTTTTGGAGCCAAAGAAGTCATCCTTGTCATCTTCGAGATCGCCAAAACCTCTCTTATTTCCTAATTTTCATAAACATAGCATGAAGTAAACATCAGTGAACACAGACCAATCACACACCAACAATTCGTTGCAAAGAATGTGAAATCAACCTAAATGCCTATTGCTAAGCGTTCCAGTGAAGTCGCCTCCAAAATCATCATCCTAAAAGATTGAAGAAATTAGAGAGAAACTTTGAGAAACAAACCCCTACAACTTGCGTGAAAAGCATATCCAGCAGTGAAAATGAGACGAAGGAACTTACATCGTCGAGATGACCGTGCGACGCCATGAAATGCAAACCCTAGCAAAATGTGTTTCTCACCAGAAAACTGCAAGGCGCGAGACCACTACCAACGATGGCGGGGGAAGCTAGCTGAGAGAATTAAATTCGAAAAGAAGTGCGATGTCAAATTTCATGAATCATTCGACTTCACTGAGAGTGACAGATTCCTTCATTCTTCTTTTTTTCCCTCCTCTTTTCGTTGCAAAGGCCGAGTAACAGCCCAATTAGGCCCATAATCTTTTAAGAAGCCTAGTTTAGGAAGTCCAACGACCCATTATAATATAAAGGCCATAAGCCCACATCCTACTTCTATTATTTACAAAATTTATCATATATGCCCCTTCAATTTAAACAGAATTTATCATATATTGTTATTGTAGGTAAAATTACTTCTTCTCTAAGTAATTTTAGAAAAAGCACTAATTAAGTGTTTCTCTTAGTTTTAATAGCACTTTGAATATTTTTCATGTTTTTAAGACTTTCAAAATTGTTTTGAATTTTCCAACCCACTACTACGAGAATTTGAAAAGTTGTTTTTAATAAGCTAAAAACATTGTTTACTCTTTCAAAAAATCATTTCAGAAAACACTAATAAAATGTTTCTCCGTGTTCTAATAGCACTTTAAATATTTTTAATGTTTTTAAGATTTTTAAAATTATTTTGAATTATCTAACCAAACACTATGAAAAATTTTAAAAGTTCTTTTCACCCTCTCAAAAGTCATTCCAAACTGATTTTGAATCATGCTCAGATCATAACACACGTATAAACTTCCTATTAAATATGTATACAAGAGGAAGCGCATGAGAAAGGAGAGTAGGTAATATTAAGATGTGAAGTTAGTTAGAATGTGGGTCTTGTTAGAAGGGTCTTTTTATAGTTCATTGGTAGGGCTGAGAGGGTATCTTTTTGGCCTTTCATTTGTGATAGTGTGGTTTTGGGAGAGAAACAGGGAGCTCTCTAATTCTTCCCTTGTCACAATACCCTTATTGATAAATAAAATTCCATCTTTTATCATTTTGGTATCAAAGCGGTCCGTGATTGGGAATGTCTACTCGAATGGAAGCTCGACTGGAGGGGATGGAAGGAAGGATGAGTGAGTTGCAAAGTTCTCTGGAAAAGGAAATGGGGACGATCCGTGAGACGATGAAAATGGAGGTCAAACGAGCAGTGACGAAGAGGAGTGACGAAGAGTGTGACTGAGGCAATGGAGGAGGTGTTTGTGCGTTTCGAAAGGATGAGATTAACAGAGGAAGTAGCTATGAGTGGAAAAGAAAAGGAAAAGAAAAAAATTGACGAACCTGCGAGTGTGATGTTGGATTTGGGCACAAATAGTGGTGAATCCAATCTGAGCAAGGCGTTAGCACCGGTGTTTGACCTTCGACTAAGGAAATTGGAGATTCAAATTTTTGAAGGTGAGAATCTGTTTGGGTGGCTCCACCAAGTCGAAAGGTATTTTGTGGTTAACAGATTG
Organism: Trichosanthes truncata; assembly: GCA_033996785.1. Taxonomy (NCBI): domain Eukaryota; kingdom Viridiplantae; phylum Streptophyta; class Magnoliopsida; order Cucurbitales; family Cucurbitaceae; genus Trichosanthes; species Trichosanthes truncata. The sequence continues at coordinate 23,282,239 of JAWPNB010000004.1, read as the reverse complement.
ACCGAATCAGAAAAGGTCGAAGCATCAGTGTTGTGCTTAGACAACATAACTTTGAAGTGGCATCAATGGGAGGAGCGTCGCGGGCAAATCAGAAGCTGGGAGGAATTTCGACAACTTGTTCTACGACGATTCTTCCCTCGAACCAAGGTACGTTGCACAAACATTTTTTTGCTCTTCGACAGGACACAACGGTAAAGGAATATCAAGAGAAGTTTGAGGATTATTCCGGTCAGTTGTCGTTGCTTGATGATGATACCCTAGAAGGGAAATTTATTGATGGGCTAAACGACGACGTTAAAGTTGAGATGAGAATTAGCTCACCAATTGGGCTGACCTTACAAATGGAAATGGCAGAGAAAATTGAGGACAAGTTATTGCATTTAGAAAGGAAACATGCTTCCTTCAATCCAAAGAATTCAAACCCAATGCAGCTACTGTTACTAATGTGAAGCCCAACAACTATGGGGCAGGAGCAGCAACCCGAACCATCTCAATTAATCAAAGTCGTTTGGTAGCTCATTTTAAACGCGAAGGAATAGGGAAATTAGGTGATACACCGCCGTTTAAAAGACTAACTGGATCAAAGCTCCAGAGTCAACGAGAGAAAGGTCTCTGTTTCCATTGTGAAGAAAAATTTGTGTCCGGCCATCGCTGTAAAAAGAAAGAGCTTCAGGTTATGGTGATGCACGATTTCGAGGAGGAAGGGGCTGGAAAAGAGGAGGAAGTAGCCATGCAAATGTTGGAAATGGAGGGAAACAAAAATAATGACGAGTCGAAGGAGGAGGTAGCGGAATTAGCATTGCATTCGATGGTGGGGTTGGGATCGCATAAAACATTGAAAATTAAAGGAACGATCGGGCCTAAGGAAATTGTGGTGTTGATCAATAATGGAGCGACTCACAATTTTATCACTACAGCTTTGGTGGAGGAATTGCAGCTACCCATGAGTGAAACAGAAGGATATGGACTGATGCTTGGAACTGGGTCTTCTGTGCAAGGGACTAAAATCTACAAACAGGTGGTGTTGACAATGGGTGCGATAACTATTGTGCAAGATTTTCTGTCGATTTTTTTGGGTAGTGCTAATGTGATATTGGGAGTACAATGGTTAGCTGCTTTGGGGGATATTACAACAAACCATAAGAATTTGGAGATGCAATTTACATTGGGCAAGTTTAAAATCCTCCTTAAAAGGGATCCAACCCTGGTACGTTCTCAGGTTTCGTTAAAGTCCTTAATTAAATCGTTGAAATTGGAAAAGAAGGGATTTCTTGTAGAATTGAATGTGTTGCAGAAATCAACTGAAGATGTGGCGAACGGAGAAGATCAGTGGAGTCGTGTAGCCACAATCGTTAAGGCTATACTTCAAGCTCATAAGTCAATTTTTCAATTGTTGTCCAGGCTGCCACCCGTGAGGGAGAAAGATCATAGTATCGAATTGTTGCGAGGAACATCTCCAGTCAATGTTCGGCCATATCATTATCCACAATTTCAAAAAGATGAAATTGAAAGGTTGGTTGAAGAAATGTTGGTTGCGGGTATAATTCAGCCAAGCAATAGTGCTTTTTCTAGTCCAATACTATTGGTTAAGAAGAAATATGGGAGCTGGAGGTTTTGTGTCGATTATCGTGCTCTAACAAGGTCACGATACCGAATAAATTTCCAATTACAATGGTTGATGAGTTGTTGGATGAACTTTATCGAGCAAAGATTTCTTCTACGATCGATTTGAAGTCGGGCTATCATCAGACTCGTTTAAGAGCAGAGGATGTATCAAAATCTGCTTTTCGAACTCACGAGGGTCATTACGAATTTTTAGTGATGCCATTTGGGTTACGAAATGCACCTTCAACCTTTCAAGCATTAATGAACGAGCTCTTCATTGGATGATCATGTTCAACATTTGGCAAAATTCTTATCTGTACTTCAAGAGCATCAGTTGGTTGCGAATCAGAAGAAATGTCAATTCACGTTACAACAGATTGACTGTTTGGGGCATATTGTTTCTGCTAAGGGAGTGGCAACGGATCCATCCAAGATTGCAGCAATGGAAAAATGGCCTATTCCTCGAAGCTTGAGAGAATTAAGGAGATTTTCTGGGTTTGACTGGTTATTACCAGAAGTTTGTCGAGGGGTATGGAACTATTGCTTTTCCTTTGATGCAACAGTTGAAGAAAGATAGTTTTGCTTGGAATGAAGCAACAACAGAGGCTTTCAATCGATTGAAGAAGGCAATGATCTCTATCCCTATTCTTCATTTACCAAATTTCTCAAAAACGTTTACTGTGGAAGCTGACGCATCTAGTGTAGAGGTGGGGGAAATATTGATGCAAGAATCTCAACCTGTAGCATTTTTCAGCCATGCTCTTCCACCTTTGCATCGGAATAAGGCGATCTATGAGAGGGAGCTTATGGCCATTGTGATGGCTATCCAAAAATGGTGACCTTATTTGTTGGGTTGACACTTTATCATTCGAACGGACCAACGAAGCTTGAAGTTTATTCTTGATCAAAGAATGGTGGCTGAAGATTATCAAAAATGGTTGACCAAGCTTATGGGCTATGATTTTGAGATTGTTTATAAGTTGGGAATTGAAAAACAAGGTAGTAGATGCCTTATCCCATTTACCAAATACTGTAGAGGTGGCTGCTTTGAGTTTAGTTGGGGGATTGAATACACGACTCATATACGATCAGTAGCAAGGCGATTCAGCCTTAGCAACCATTAGAAAGAACCTTTGAGATGGGGAGGACGTTCCAATGGGATATTCTCTACGAGGTGATCTTCTTTATTACCGTGGCAAGCTTGTATTACCTAAAACGTCACCCATTATTCCCTTGCTGTTGGAACTTTTTCACTCCTCACCAGTTGGTGGCCATGGAGGTGTTCTTCGCACGTTTCAGAGGTTGTTTCATGAGGTTTATTGGAAAGGGATAAAAGCTCGAGTAAGAACTTTTGTAAGAGAATATTATGTTTGTCAACAAGCGATTTATTTGGCTTTAGCTCCTGCAGGTTTAATTCAGCCACTCCCCATTCTGGAGCAAATTTGGGATGATATGGCAATGGATTTAGTAGTGGGGTTACCTCGAGCGGAGAATTTTGACTATGTGTTTGTGGTAGTTGACATGTTATCAAAGTATGCCCATTTTATTCCCATCAAGCACCCTTCATGGAGTGCCAAGGAGCATTGTTTCAGATCGAGATCCAATTTTTACAAGTTTGTTTTGGACAGAATTATTCAAATGGCAAGGAACTCAACTTAAACTAAGCACAACCTACCATCCTCAAACGGATGGACAAAAGGTCAGTCGAGGTATGGAGATGTATTTACAATGTTTTGCCATGAATTGCCCTTTGAAATGGGTTCGTTGGTTAACTTGAGCTAAGTATAGTTATAATACTTCTTATCATTCAGGGCTTAAGGTTTCACCATTTGAAATTGTGTATGGTCGTCTACCTCCATCTGTTTTACCTTACCAATCTAACGGATCACCTGTCTCCAACGTGGATCAGCAGTTGAAAGAGAGAGATTCCATGTTAAAGTTGATTAAAAGTCATTTATTGAAAGCGCACCAACATATGACGGCAGTGGCTAATGGGAAACGACGTCATGTTGTGTTTGAAGTTGGAGATTGGACCTATTTCAAACTATGGCCATATAAGCAGTGAACCCTAATGAAGACCATTGATGCCAAACTCGCCCCAAGGTATGTGGGTCATTTCAAATAATTGGGAAAGTTGGACCAATATCTTACTGTGCTTGCACCATAGCGCTAATCCTCCAGTATGCGACGCTACGTGCCTAGGCTCGTAACATCAATAAAATTGGAAGTATTACTATTACATTTCTTTTCTATGGCATTATGGTGCAAAGGACCCTTATTCACAATATCAGTACGTTCAACCAAACGTCATCAAGCTCCCAAGTCTTAATAACTTTTGAATAGAATGGTAATTTTACAATACTTGTTATTACTTCAAAGAAGGAAAGGTAATAAAAGGCGAAGGCTTAATAGTAAATTTGGAGTACTCTTAAAGTAACCTTATCTGTTTTTTTTTTTTATTTTCTTTACCTTGTAATCTTTTTCTTCAGAGTCGGTGGATGATTAAGCAAAAGCAACCACAAAAGTTTTTTATGGTTTGGGAATTGATTGATTTTCTTTGTTAAAGTATGACAATAGATTTTTTTTTTTCTTTTTTGGATGTTTAAGAGGGGAAAAAATATAAGATTAAAAAAATTAATACTTTCTTTGTAAATTCGATTTCACTGTTAACGAAAGTTCCTTCTCCTTAATGAATTCACAGGCAATTCTCTATAGGGGTGTATATGGGTTAGGTTGGGTCGGGTTAAGGGGATTTTTTGGACCAACCCAAAAATTCGGGCTGCTCATTGTCATTCCTCAACCCGCTCAACCCTATTTACCCAACTCAACCCAACCCATATATTTTCAGGTTGGGTCACCGGGTTGTTTTTTTAAATTTGTTTTTAATATTCCCTTTTTATTTTAAATATAAATTTACATTTGTTTGGGTACCTTCAATTTTTATATAAATCAACATAATTTAACTATGAAAGCCATAAACCATACATTAGAAAGTTGGAAATTTAAAAGCCATAAACCATAAAAGAGACAAATAAAAGACATAAAAGCCAGCAATTTACACTTAGTTATGAAATCAGAAATTCAAAGAGTCAAATTATATGCATAAAGTCATAAATCAGAGAACACAATATGTATAAACACTAATAGTGAGCCCAATACAAAAAGAATGGGACAAATTTAACTCACAAAGAAGTTGGATAAGGGTGATTCCTCCGAGTCCGACTCCGTGGTGATGGCTTTGAAAGAACCAAGTATTCGGTAAAATAAAAAAAATATAAACAACAATTATAATTTTATAAACACACGTCTCAAACAACAACAATAACAAATAAATAAATAAACTAGAAGATTCAACCTAATAAACTATGCTCTTTGTTTCAAATATATATATATATATATATATATATTCACATTATGCTCACTTGAACGACGGAGGGATTGAAGAGATTGAAGAGGGACATGAGAAGATGAGCGGCGAAGATGAGCGTCGGGCAGAGGATAATCGAGAAGATGACCAGTGACGAGCGACGGAGATGAGCGGAAGGACGAACGACTGAGATGAGCGAAAGGACGAAGGACTGAGATGAGCCGCAAGCGCAAGGATTGGGACTAGCGGCAACGAGCGGCGAGCAGAACTGCGGACATACTCTGGTGTCGCGTGTTACGGAAGGACGCGAGAGAAAGGAGGGGACTGGGATGAAGAGTCGAAGAGAACGACACTTTTTAGGGCTGGGTTCAGGCTTATTATTATTATTATAATATATTTTTAAAAAAAAAACATAATTTTTAGTTCGGTTCGATTGAATCAAGGCAAACAAATGGCTAACTCGAGAACCGAACCAAAAATTCAATTCTCCTAAAAAATAATCCAACCCAACCCAACAAAAAATAGAATTGTTCGGGTTATCGATTTATTTATGCACCCCTAATTTTCTCCGTCTTTTTAATTAGCAATATTTTAATAAACAATATTTCATTTAATTAAAAAAGGGGAAAAAAACTTAGGGGGTGTTTGGTTCTCTATTTTTGAAGTGGGGAGTAGGGGTGATATCGGTTGAATTTTCTTCGATTTTGGGCCGAACCGAGAATCGAACCGAACTGATCGATTTAGCTAAAAGATGAACCGAACCGATGTCCAATAAAGGCCAAAACTGTCGGTTCGGTTCTCCCTCGGTTCGGTTTTTTTTTTTGTCAATTTCCTGGTTTGCTTTGGACCAAAAAGAATTAACCAAGATCCTGTTATTTGGTTAACTTGCTCACTCAATGATAGTTTTACCTAATTTCAAGTGGTGAATTTTAACAAACTTATTTTGTTTTGGTACGAATTTTAACAAACTATCCCTTTAAATTTTAACAAACTATTCCTTGAAATTTCAACTTAGATCTGTAAATTTCAACAGGTAGATACCCAGATTTTACCCAAATTTAGTAGGATTGCAACCAAATTCAACTTGAGATAATCAATAGAATCCCACAAGATTTCGAGTTGGAGTAATATTCGCATAAATCTCAAGACACAAACTAATTTGGGACCAAAATTCAAAAAAAATTGAACTCAAATTTGATACTAAATCTTAAAGGACCTGAATTAAGTTACAATTATTAATATTCTGAACTTGAATCCTGATTGATTAGTGATTTTGATCGGAAAAAAAAGGGTAAAGAATGACAAATCTAATTCAGTAACACTAATTGTAAACGACTTCATGGCGAATCGAAAAAAAGGTAAATAACGACGAACGACGAATCGAAAAAAGGGTTACCTTATTAGCTTCACGGTCACGCCGTCACGTAGTCGTACGCAGGTTGCAGAGGCTTCACCTTCACTAATTGTTAGGTTACGCAAGTCGCACGTCGCAGAGGCTTCACGTCTTCACATTTTACTTGTGCGTGGGAGAGGGAGAGAGAGGAGTCGATGTGATGGAGAGTTGAGATGGCAGTGGTTGCTGGTGGTCGGCACAGCATATGCGAGTGGAGACTGGAGAATCGACGTGAAGAGGAGAGGGTGTCGCGGCTTGAATATTGATCAAAGAAAGAGAGAAGGAAACGCTAAATATTAAATTAGGGTTTTGACTTTTTAGGTCTATCTATATATACCTTAGTTCAGTTCGGTTTTTAGCTAGATTTTTCAGCTCCAACCGAACCGAACCGAAGATTTTTGGTTTTCTCAAAATCTAAACCGACCTGTCCAATTTTTTTGCTAAAAAATCGAACCAATCCACTGGATCGGTTCGGTTCAGTTCGGTTTCTTCGGTTTCTGGTTATTTGTATCACCCCTAGTGGGGAGTATGGGTTTGTTTAAACAAACCAATGTTTGGTTGACAGTTTTGTTAACCCAAGTTTGCTTAGTACATATTTTGTCTTCAATTATGCTTTTAAAATAGTCAATTAAAGACATAATATTTGTAAAATTAATTAATTAAACTATTTTGGTTAGTGTATCTTGAAGTTAATAGCTTTTAAAATAATATTATTTAAAACACTTTAACTTTATAACCTTATGTATTAGTTAAATATAGAAAGTTAAGTTCAATAGTAATTTTGATGATAAGTAGTAAATAACTTTTCTTAGCACAGTAAGTTATAAATCATTAAATAAACAATCGATAACATTTTTCTTTATAGTTAATTTTATGTTGAATATATTTGCATAAAAAAATTTGTTTATATTTGTTCACACTTTGGTAAATAATCTAAAAATATTTTCATGAACAATTAAATATTTATTTTATAAAATAATTATTAAAAGAAAAATTGAGTGGACAAATGTATTAAAAATATTTTATTTATTATTAAAATAATGCTGAGTATTGGCAAAGAGAGGAGTGAGAATAGTGATGCCTGCAAGGGACTTAAAAAAAGCAGCTCGAGTAAAAGAAGCAATTCAAAGAGAAATCCCTGAGGCTGAGATTATTGTTTGTGGGATTGATCTCAGCTCATTGGCTTCTGTCCAAAGGTTCTGTAATCAGTTTCATGCTCTTGGATTCCCACTTAACATTCTCATGTAATTCTCTTTCTCTCCATTTTTTTCCTCTCTTTTTTACAGATTTTTTCATTTTTTGTAAACTCAATAAAAATGTAAATAAACTTCTATATGCAGAAATAATGCTGGAGTCCTCTCTAAGAATTTGGAGTTCTCTGAAGACAAAGTTGTGTTGACATTTGCTACAAATTATATAGGCCAGTATTCTCCTAAATCTTTTTTCTATTTTTACATTTTCTTTAACATAATCTAAAATATTATTTCATGGTTATGCATGATTGGTTAAACTATTTTTTAATTTAGGTTCAAATCTTTTATCCTTGTTTGGATTTTGCTAGAAGAAAAATCCTGAAATATTATTAGATTAGTTTGATGGTAAAATGAATGAAATTCTCGTAGAGTAGTTTAGGATAGATGCTGTTAGAGAAAGTGATAGAAACAGCAGCTAAAAACAGGCATTGAAGGAAGGATTATTAACGTCTCTTCAGTGATCCATGGTTGGGTGAAAAAAGATGGATTAAACTTTGGTCAAATGCTCAACCCAAACAAGTACAGCAACATTTCTTAGTCTCATTTTTACTCTATTATCGTTAAAAAAATTAAATATAATACTAAGTTGTGTTTTATTTGCAGTTACAATGGCACTCGTGCATATGATCAATCAAAACTAGCCAATATTTTGCATGCAAAGGAAATGTCAAGACAAGTTTAGGTAGATTTATCTGATTCTTCCTTGAATAGAAGCCTTAATAGTATTCATAAAAGTATCATTTTCCTTCAAAATCTTCCAATTAATACTCAGCTAGCTAACAGTTCCAACAAATATAAGCAATTCAATGAGAAATGGAATAGGTTTCAATGACTTATCCGAGTTCTTTTTTGCGGGATGGCAGGGAAGAAATCCTAGAGTCACCATAAATGCAGTACATCCAGGAATTGTAAAGACTGCTATCATTAGAGCTGACAAGGGCTTTATCAAGGGTAAGAACTATATTATTTCATGCAATATGTGAATGATGTAAAGTTCACCCTTCGACACAATCAACAGAGAAAATGATTTCTCAAACTTTTCTGTGCAGATTCTTTGTTTTTTATGGCATCAAAGTTGTTGAAAACTACAAGTCAAATGTGGTTAAGCATATTCAATAATTAGTAGCCTCCAACCTTATTTCCTAACCTGCCATACGTGCTGCATTTTATTAGGAATTCTCTCTTACATAACATTTTCGTAATGTGCATAAACAAAAAATTAACAACTTGTTATGCATAGAAGTTATAGTGTTCTCTCAATATCATATACCAGAGAATCTAAAGTCATAAGTAGAAGACACAAAGCATTAACTTGAATATACCCTAAAACCGGAGATCGACTCAAAGAAAAGGCAGATCCAGGGGATTGGATACCTGGTTTCTTAGAATTATTTGTTAGTTTCCTCAGGTTGAACCTGGTTATCAATTTCTTGAGTTGAAGATTCACTTCAGTCAGTTGATGATGACAAACGTGGAGCTGACAAAGATATCATTGTTGAGTCTTGATGCAGAGACAATGCTTGGGCCCCAACTCCTTTTGAATAACAAAAATATAACAAACAAATAATGCAGAACAAATTCAACCTGACAAACTTCAAGAAGCACAACAAAAATTGATCCGAATTGTATGCATATTAACTACCAATGAAATTTGTGTGCAGTGAATAACACCTTTCAAGCAGAAAGTTCAAAATTCAGTGCGTACCTTCTGCTGCAGTCTCTTGGAACCTCTGTCTCATGATCCTAACAAACTTGAACAAACCAGTTATTTTATTCAATTCATGTATCTACTCTTTAATTATCTCCCAAAGATGGGGTACAATCTAACACTGAAAAGAAAGAAAAAACAAGGGATGTCAGAACTCAGAAGATAACGAGCATGAAAAATCGACGTATTTTAAGTGCACATAACTTACATGTATAAGTATCATTTGCATGACGAATGGTAAAAGAATATTCTTTATCAAGATTATTCATATTGATTTTCTTGAAACAAAATTTTACCCCTGAAATGCCGAAAGAAGTTGTAAAGAAATTAATCTCAAGCTTTCATTCACTAAAAACGTAAAGATTCTTAAAGGAAAAAAAAAAAAGAACTATCATACCAAGTTCTCCTTCAATATGGAAATCAAGAATTCTATTGCACTGATAACGCTCATTTATGAGTGTTATTTGGCTCTAAAAACTAAGCTATTTGCTTAGAAATTGAGTGTTTAATGTTATAATTCATGTCATTTATGGCAAATTTAAGTAAAAACAAGTTTTGCATGTGTCTAAAGTCTTGATTTGATAAAAATAAACTTTTAGGTGTAATTAGAGTCATTTTTGTTAAGAAATTGCTAATTTTTGTTGATTTTGTGTAGTAGAGGCTGAAAAATGACCCAAAATGAGCCCACTTTCTAGCCGCAACTGAGGCAAAAAAAAAAGATGATTCAAGAGATATGCGACCAGGATGCTCCAGCAATTGAGAGCAAAAGCCAAATTCCAAATGTTGCAGGAAAAACTTCAAATGCGCCCAACTATGCGGCCGTATTTAGGCCATTTCGACAACAACACAATTGCGTTCAACTATACGGCCGCATCTGGAACTTTTCGACAGATTCTCCTAGATTCGCGAGATTTGCAGATAAAATCAAATATTTGAGTTGAAACCTATAATGTTTCAGATGCTCTAGATTATAGGGCAATTTGCGGGATTACCAAACAAGGATCCTCACAAACACATGAAGCAATTCTTGATGATATGTAACTCGTTCAAGCTAAATGGAGTATCAAGCAAGACATTGAGGTTGAAACTTTTTCCTTTTTCCTTGTAGGGTAATGCATAAGCATGGCTAGATTCTTTCCCACCAAACTTGATCACTTCTTGGGATGATTTGTCGGAAAAGTTTCTTTTGAAATATTTTCCTCTAACCAAGAATGCTCAGATTCCAGGGGAAATTATCACTTTTAAACAAGGTCCAAATGAAGGCGTGGATACAACATGGGAACGATTTAAGAAGTTAATTAGGAGATGTCCGCATCATGACTTACCAACCTACCTTCTGATCGGGCATTTTTACAACGGATTGACCCTGGCCTCTAAGACCTCAGTTAATGCATTAGCAAATGGATCCCTGTTAAGAAAGACAATCAATGAAGACATACATTCTACTAAAAATATTGTAGGTGTATACGAGGTAGATGCAATAACAGCACTGAGTGCACATATCTCAGCAATGAACGACACTCTGAAGAATTTCACTATGGAGAACTAGGCCCCTATTGCTACTTTGAATCAAATCTCAACACCTACTTGTGTATATTGCAATGAAGGCCATCTATATGATAATTGTCCTTACAACCCTACCTCTGTGTGTTTTATAGGGCAGAACAGGTCAAATCCTTACTCGAATACGTACAACCCAAGTTGGAGACAACATGCTAACTTCTCTTGGGGAGGACAGAATGCGAGCACATAAAATCAGTACGTGAAGCAGGAATTTGCACCAAGTTTCAATAATCAAGCACAACAGCCATACACACAGAAGAATGCTACACAAATGCCACCGCAATCATCAGCTCAGAACTCTTCATTAGAAACCCCGATGAAGGAGTTCATGGCTAAGAATGATGCTATCATTTAAAGTCAAGTTGTGTCATTGCGAAATCTTGAATTGCAGGTTGGACAATTAGCAAGTGAGATAAAGAATGGGCCTCAAGGAGCATTACCAAGCAATACGGAGAATCCACATAGAGAAGGAAAGGAGCATTGCAAAGTGATCACTCTTAGGAATGGACTCAAGTATGCTGAGCCCGAGATACCAGTGGAGTGCAAATCTCCACAAGTTTCTTTTGATTTCTCTTTACAGGAAAATTTGCAGGAAAGTGTTGTTGACAATAAAGTGAAGAATGACTTAAACGAAGAAATTGCAAGTGATGCTACCACCCTTGCGACCGCAAAGCATCTTGAAGGAAGAAAGAAAATTCCTTTGAATGAAAATTTTGCAAGGATGCGGTAGCAAAGCACCAGGAAGTTGAACTCGAGACGAAGGCGACACCAATGAAGAAACAGGAAAAATTATATCATGGTGTCAGGCCTCCACCACCATTCCCATAGAGATTCTAGAATAAGAACCACGACGAGCAGTTTAATAAGTTGTTGGACATACTCAAGCAGTTGCACATCAACATTTCGTTGGTGGAAGCTCTTAAGCAGATGCCCAACTATGTCAAGTTCTTAAAGAACATATTGACTAAAAAGAGAAGGCTAGGATAATATGAGACTGTAGTTCTCACTGAGAACTGTAGTGTTCTCATAAAAAGCAAAGTGCCACCCAATTGTAGGATCCAAGCAGCTTTACTATCCCATGCATGATAGGAGGGCAGGGCGTTGGACGAGCATTATGCGACTTAGGAGCCAGCATCAACTTGATGCCTCTATTAGTTTTCAAGTAGCTAGGAATTGGAGAAGCTAGACCCACGATAGGTAACTTTGCAGTTGGCAGACAGGTCAATAGTTATGCCCATTGGGAAGATTGAAGATGTCCTCGTTAAGGTGGAAAAATTTGTTTTTCTTCCAGATTTCATAATCCTAGATTGCGAGGCGGACAGGGAAGTTCCAATCATCTTGGGAAGACATTTTCTAGCCACAGGAAGAACAATCATAGATGTCCAAAAAAGGGAGCTGACCATGCGAGTAAATGACCAATACATCACATTCAATGTGATGAAGGCGATGCGCTACCCAGGGAATCAGAGGAATACTCAAGTTTAGAACTTTGTGATCCGTTTGAATTTTATGATTTGCAGGAAGACAGCTTCACAGGAGAAAGTTTGTAGCAGACAAGTTTGAAGAAGCATCGGAGCAACAGATTGTGATCGCATATTTGCCCGCATTTGAAGAACCAAGTGCATTAAGACCAGTAGATGATAAAACAGTGCCACTAAAACCTTCAGTGATTGAACCACCAGTGCTGGAGCTCAAGCCACATCCATTTCACCTAAAATACAAATTTCTAGGGAAGGATGAAACTCTACCAGCTATCATCTCTGCAAACCTCATTGATGAGGATGAATTTTCTTTCTTGCAGGTACTCTCCAAGCACAAGAAGGCGCTAGAATGGACAATAGCAGACATACGAGGAATTAACCCTTCTTTTTGCATGCACAAGATCAATCTGGATGAGGGAGCCAAGAAGTCGATAGAGAACCAGAGGAGATTGAATTCGGTCATGAAGGAGGTGGTTGGTAAAGAAATTTTAAAGTGGATTGATGCAGGAGTAATCTACCACATAGCAGATAGCAACTTGGATAGCCCAGCACAGTGCGTGCCAAAGAATGGGGGGATGACTGTTGTAACTAACGAGAATAATGAACTTATTCCAACTAGGACTATTACAGAGTGGAGAGTGTGTATGGACTACCGCTGCCTCAACAAGGCCACAAAGAAGGACCACTTTCCATTGCCTTTTATCGATCAAATGTTGGATCGTCTTGCAAGGAAAGAGTATTACTACTTTCTGGATGGATATTCAGGTTACAACCAGATCACAATAGCTCTAGAAGATCAGGAGAATATGAAATTTACATGTTCGTATGGAACCTTTGCTTTCAGAAGGATGCCATTTGGACTGTGCAATGCCCCAGCAACCTTCCAGAGATGCATGATGGCCATTTTCTTGGAAATGGTGGAGAGAACCGTGGAAATTTTCACGGATGATTTCTCTATCTTTGGAGAATCATTCAATCATTTTCTTATGAATCTTGAACAGGTTTTGCAGTGCTGTGAAGACACCAACCTAGTGCTCAACTGGGAGAAATGCCACTTTATGGTGCATGAAGGTATTGTCCTAGAGCACAAGATCTCACGGAAAGGAATCGAGGTGGACAGAGCAAAAGTGGAATTAATTGCAAACTTACCTCCACCTACATCAGTAAAGGAGATCGGGAGCTTTTTAGGCCATGCAGGGTTCTACAGACGATTCATCAAAAGTTTCTCTCACATTTCTAAACCTTTATGCAGGTTGCTAGAGAATGACAAACCGTTTGTGTTCGACCAGGATTGTTTAATTGCTTTTAAAAGATTGAAGGATGCATTAAGCTCTGCCCCCATAATGATTGAACCTAACTGGAGTCAGCCGTTTTAGCTTATGTGCGGCACCAGTGATTTTGATGTAGGTGCAGTGCTAGAACAGAGAAGAAACAAGATAATACATCCCATTTACTACACCAACAAGACCATGAATGACACACATGTTAACACCACAATGGAGAAGGAGTTGCTTGCAGTTGTATTCGCATTTGACAAATTTAGATCATATCTGGTTGGGACAAAAGTGATTGTCCAAACAGACAACTCGGTGCTCAAGTATGTTCTTACAAAGAAGGATGCTAAGCCCTGACTCATCAGATGGATTTTTCTATTATAGGAATTCGATCTGGAAATCTTAGACAGGAAAGGAACAGAAAATCAGGTTGTAGACCACTTGTCAAGATTAGAGTTGGAGGCTCATAAGGACGATTCAAGGGAGATACATGATACTTTTGCAGATGAGCAGTTGTTGGCAGTCAAAGCAATTGAGTTACCATGGTATGCTGATATAGCTAACTACTTAGTTAGTGGGCTTACTCCACCAGGTGCAACATTGCAGCAATTGAAGAAATTATATCATGACAGTAAGTACTATTATTGGGATGAACCTTATCTTTACAGAATGGGATCAGACCAGGTACTCAGAAGATGTGTTGCGGAGGAGGATGTCCCGAAGATATTAGAAGCTTGTCATACAGTCCCATATGGAGGTCATTTTGCAGGTACAAAGATAACAACTAAAGTACTCCAGTGTGGATACTTTTGGCCAACTTTTTTTTAGGGATGCACATTTGTTTGCTAAAGGATGCGATAAATGCCAGAGAACGGGGAACTTAACAGCGAGACATGAAATGCCAATGCACTATATGTTAGAGGTGGAAATCTTTGACGTATGGGGTATAAATTTCATGGGACCTTTCCCGCCATCCTTTGGGAATGTGTATATCTTACTTGCAGTAGACTATGTGTCTAAGTGGATCGAGGCTGTGGTAACACCTGCAATGATGCTAAGACAGTGAAAAAGCTTTTTCATAGGAACATCTTACTCGTTTTGGTACACCAAGGGTGTCGGTCAGCGACAAGGGAACTCATTTTGTGAACAGGGTCATAGGAAATTTGCTTGCAATGTACAACATAAGGCACAAAATTGCGACTGCATATCATCCACAAATGAAAGGGCATGCAAAATTATCGAACAAAGAGATCAAGACAATCCTAGAAAAGACAGTTGATACAAAACGAAGGGCTTGGTCTTGCAAGCTTGATGATGCACTATGGGCACACAAGACAACTTTTAAAGCTCCATTGGGAATGTCTCCATACAGGATTGTCTTTGGGAAAGCTTGTCACTTACCCTTAGAATTGGAGCACAAAGCCTATTGGGCTCTAAAAAGGCTGAATTTTAATTTGAATGATGCAGATGTATTAAGGAAGATGCGGTTGAACGAGCTTGAAGAACTAAGACACTTCTCCTATGAAAATGCTAAACTCTATAAGGAGAAGGTAAAGAAATGGCATGACAACAAGATTTTTGACAAATGACTGCATGAAGGATAATAGGTGTTGCTGTTCAATTCGAGATTGAAACTTTTTCCAGGGAAGCTGAGATCCAAATGGTCTGGACCATTCACGATTGCTAAAGCATATCCATACGGAGCAATTGATTTGTAGGATAGCAAGGGGACCATTTTTAAAGTAAACGGACAACGAATCAAACCATACTGAGGAGAAGGCCTAAGCAGGAATAAGGCCTCAATCTCCCTAAGGGAGCCAAATTAAACTTTTAAGTCTAAGTCATTACCACCTTGTATTTGATTCGTTTCTTCTTTTATGTTTAATGTTTGAACTTTTTGATACCTTGAGTTAGTGTACAGGGAACTTTGAAGGACTTGTAAAATTTCAAGGGTTAAGGAGAAAATGTGAAATGAAGATCTAAATGTGACCGCATTCCAAACGCATAAATGTTTATTACAGGTTTTGAGCTTAGAGAAAAGAGTTTGGAATTGCGGCTGCATAATTGAGGATGCACACAGAGCAAATGTGGCCTGATTGTGGGCGCATTTGGCCCTAAATATTTGTTTTGCAGGAACCATGCACTGAAGGAGAATTGCGGGAGCATATGAAGTGTCCATGCCAACTCACGCCACTCCAACCAAGTCAATCACATCTGCCACTACTCAAGTATCTACCTCAAGCCCTTCACCTCGACAACGCAAGGCCAATATGCTCTCCACACACAAAAGGAAATCAATGTGGGACATCTCACCAACTGAAGAAGGAGAGGATGTTGCAGAGCAAAGACCACCACAATCTAACGAACATGTGGCTCAAGAGGACATTCCCACACCTAAGTGGGCATCCATGGTTGCTGTTGGAAAGGCTAAGGATGTGGAGCTTGCTAAAAAGCTCCGTGAAGAGGCTGAGAGGAGAAGAAAAGAAGAAGAAGAAGAAAATGCAGCCAAGAGTGCGGTCGGAAACCAAAAATTTATGTAGGAAACAGATGCGGCCGCATTCAGACTGCATTTGGACCAGACACCACCACCGCCACTAAAGGACCAGCAAAAGCTAGCTGAGGCCGATGTTGCAGATGCGACCGCATCCAGGGCGCATCTTGACGAACAGGGGTAGAAAGAAGCTGAATTTGACGACCTGTTCGAGTACGAAACAAGAGGGCTCACTCCTGATCAGAGCCCGAGAAGAGTTGAAGAAGAAGAAGGTAGGGGCAATCTGAAGCTTCCCTCTATGAGGATGATTTGTAGGAAATCTCAAAGAGCGAGATGCCTAAATCCTCTAAAAGGAGGACTAAGAAGAAAAAGAGGAGTATGCCTCAAACTCCTCCTAAGCCCAAGACTCGTCATGCCACTGCAGAGAGTCATGTGGCAGAACGCTCTACCCCATTCGACCTCAACAAACGAAAAATCATCATGAGGGACAGAGCGCTTATATGCAGAAGGGCTTCACCAACAAAACAGGCGCCATCCCAGAGTTCATTACAGATATTATTCGCAGATTGGGATGTGAGTGTTTTTGCGAGCAGCCCAATAAAGCCGTGGTGCAACTAGTTCGAGAGTTTTATGCCCACCTGGGGGATGAAACTAGGAACGAACTTGAACTCAGAGAGAAGGCAGTACGATTCTCCGCACTAGACATCAACAGGGTATACAACTCATCTCTTTGAGGAATCCTGCAGGTAACGAAGTAATGGACAATCCGACTGAGGAACAGATGCAGGAGGCCCTAGAGTTCGTTGCACACGAGGGCGCAGAATGGAGAGTCTTGCCACAGGGAGTAAGGACTTTGGTGCCTGCCAACATCAAGACAGAGCCGTATGTTTGGCTCCACTTCCTGAAGAACAGGATTCTTCCCACAACACATGACACCACTGTTGGGATTTATGCCCTAAAGCCTCGTAATTAATTAATTATTTAATAATTAATAATAATTTTGATTATTTTATTTGTAATATAATATTATCCATTATATGAAAAATCCAAGGTTATTAATGTAATCTTGAACGATATGTGGTTGACATACATGAGGATTGTGTTCAAGAAATTGTTGGGTTTTAATGTCCTAAAACTCGTGGTTTTGTAAACTTAATGTATATTCTATTTTGCAATAAAGTTGTTATTGAGGTTTATACAGTAAAGTTGTTATTGAATAAAATGAATTGTGTATTAAATAACCCAAATCCAATGAACTAAGAACCCTTGACTATAAGATGTAAACTTGAACTTTATGTATGACATAAAAGTGGATCAAGTTCGAGTAATAGTCAGAACGGTCTATAGTATAGGGATAGGGCTGGGTACCTTATCCTGGGGACACTATGGACGCGGCCCACGTTGTATAGTACTAACGATGTGATCCTGAATCGTTCATGTGGAGACATGAAAGTGGGGGCGTCCTATGCAATGAGTTTGCATAAGACTGGACCGCAAAATAGTCACTTAGAATTTTTAACTCCGTTTACTGTTTTAACTGACTATTTTCATACGATGACCTAGGTAACTCGATCTTAATCCTGAGTGTGCTATGAACTCCTGTTTATTCGAGATTACCCTTAGATTTGCATGGGTGAGAGTGGCCCTAGATCGCCGACTCAATAAGGCTCCCATTTTGGGGAAAAGACCGTGTAGATAGTTGGGAACATAGTCATGCGAGATGGAATTCACTCCTACCCGCTTTAGGGTTTAGTAGAGAGGTTGTTCCCTTAATTAATGACTCCGGGTCTTGAACAATGGGCCCACCCTCTCATTGGCCCGAGAGGGATTCGGTTTGTTGGTCGGACCACAAACCAATTGTTCATTAGAGGATCAATGGGACTTAAGGAACAAGAAGTAATTACAGGGGTAAAACGGTTTATTTGATCCAGCTGTAATTACGAACGACCTGTGAAGGATTGACTTACTAATCATGGTTATATCGAGTGGACATAAATATATCTACAGTGAGAAGAGTGTAGCCACTAGGCTTTAGTGGAGTGTCCCGGTGGTTAACGAATGTTGATTAGCTAGGCTAAAGAGTTTGGCTGGTTAATCTCGTATCGTTGGAGCTCATGATCTGTAGGTCCATTAGGTTCCCCTTACTAGCTCGGACTAAGCCTTGTAACAATTTGAGAGAAAAGAATTTGAATTGTTCAAATTCGGTTTTGGGAGAAAATGTTAATTATATGCGATATACTTAACGTTTCTTAGCTTAATTATGAATTAAACTATGATAAAGAAGAGGTGGACATATTTAAATTTGATTTAAATATTGGTTCGGTTTAAAACATGAATAGGGATTCATGTTCGAACGTTCGATTTGAGAAATCGGGATTGGTCCAATTATTTAATTTGATATTTGATATTAAATTAAATAATTATTTAAAATTAATTAAATTATTTAATTAATTAAAAATTGGTTTTAATTTAAAATTAATTTAATATTAATTTTGAATTAAAATTAAAAGAGAAATCAAAATTCATTTAGGAATGAATTTTGGACCAAATTCACAATTTGATGAATAAGCTCATTGTTTTTCCAAATTCATCAAAATTGGCCACCGCCTTCTTGATTTATCCTCATCACTCATGTGTTGGCATCTTCACAAAGCTTAAGGAAGCTTATGATTTGTTTTAAATAAGAAGAAACACCATGGGTGAGGTGAATTTTGTAGAAAATTGGAGTGATTCTCGGTTTTAGACCTTTGCTCTCTCTCTCAAAAATTCTCTCAATTTAGGATCCCACAATCCATTACTAGGCCCGAGGATAGTAGGGAAGATCCTAAGGGTGATCCACGAAGTGTTCGTGATAAGAAATTGGCCAAGGATTAGAAGAACTTTGAGCATCAAAGGTAGTGTTCTTATTCTCTATTTTTCCAGTTTTGAGCATGTTTTTTGTATGATAAAATTGATCAAATTAGAGTGCTTAAGATCCAAAATTGCTTCCGCTTTCTTAATATTAACTCTTTCAGAAATAACCTAAAGAGTCATAGTATATGGATAAGGTTGGGTGCCTTATCCTGGTAACACTATTGATACGACCCACTTTGTAATAGTTACAAATGATTTGATCCAAATCTTTCATGTGGAGACATGTGAGTGGAGGTATATTATACAAAGAGTTTGTGTAAGATTGGACCACGAAATATTTAATTTCTCTTTATAAATTCGTTAATTGAGAATATTAATATTTTATGAAGATGATCATATGTGACTCGATCTTAATCCTGAGTGAGTTATGAACTCCTGCCTGTGAGGGCTTGTCCTTTGATTTGCATGGGTGAGAGTGGCTTTTGTAGCCAATTCAATAGGCCTACCATTTTGGGGACTTGACCAAATAGGGAGCTGGGAACATAATCTCACAAGATGAAATTCACTCATTCCCATATAGGGTAAGTAGATGAGTAGTTCCCTTAAGTGCTGATTTCGGGACTTGAACAATGGGGCCCCACCCTCTCACTGGCCCGAGAGGGACTTAGTTTATAATTAGATTATAAACAAATTGTTCATTAGAGGATCAATGGTACTTAAGGTGCAAGATGTAATTACATAGGTAAAACGGACTTTTGACCCAATTGTAATTATGAACAACTCGTGAAGGATCGATTTGCATGTAATGATTATATTTACGGACACAACTTGTCCTATAGTGCATAAGAGTGCAATTCTAAGTCTATAGTGGAGTGACCTATAGTTAATGAATGAAAATTAATTAATTAAAGAGTTAATTAATTTTGTATCATTGGTGCGTATAATCTGTAGGTCCATAAGATCCTATTGCTAGCTCATAGTAACACTAAAAGATCAATTTAGTTGAAAGAAAATTTTGAAATGTTCAAATTAAGATTAATTTGAAATGTTTAAATTAATATTTAATATAGTAGATATATTAAATATGAAAGAGGAAAATATATTTATTGTATTTGATGCATTAAATATTAAAATTTGAAATGTTCAAATTTAATATTTAATTTGAAGTGTTTAAATTTAATATTTAATATATTAGATATATTAAATATAAAAGAGGAAAATATATTTATTGTATTTGATACATTAAATATTAAAATAATTAATGTATATTTGATATATTAAATAAAAAATATTTATAGAATTTGAATAAAATTCAAATAAATAAATATCGTAGGAGATTTAAATGAGATTCAAATAAATATAAGATATATTTTAATATATTAGATATTAAAATATAATGTTTTAATTATGACAAAGATTTTCCCTTGGTCTCTGTAAATAGGACATTTAGGTTGAGCCATTAGATACAACACACATATCCTCAATAGAGAGAATTAGAGAATTCTCTCTAGACCTCTTCTTTTTTAATCCCTTGTGAATTTTCTTTCAAGAGGCTCTCACAAGCCTTGGTCCTATGTTCGAGTCATAGTTAGGAAAACTTTGTGGAAGAGATAAAGATCTGCCAGAAGAATCTCCATATTTTCAAGGTATGTTATGCTTAACCATAATATTATTATTTAATTATAAATAAACTCAAACCGATTCCTACGCTTCGGCTTGGCTTTAATTAGATTATTCCCTTCAACCACTATCTCTCAGAAGAGGGTCATGCTGTTGTATAGCATTTACAAGAGCCTGGACATCAATCTAAGTAGAATTCTGAGAGAGGAGATTGTGACTTGCGCTCGAAGGAACGTGGGATGCCTTTTCTTTCCTACTCTAATTACTAAACTCTTCAAAAGGGCGGGACTATACCCAAAAGGCGGAGAAGAGATCGACAGGTGCAAGGGAACCCTGGATCTGATGACTATCAACAAATTGAATGCCTTGCACGCACAGAAGCTCACTTCTCCCAAGAAGCAACCCACCACTCATTCTACTCCACACTTTGCGACCGCATCTCCATCACATCAAGCAACACCAGGACCATCTGAGCCACCACAAGACGACATCCAGACTCAGATGCATAGACTTTAGGAGCAGAGTAGGGCCTATTGGGCTTATGCGAGAGAAAGGCACGATGCCATTCGAAAGGCCCTCACAAATCTGACCAAGGGAAAGGCCCCGACACTACCTGACTTCCCTGCTATTCTCCTAGAGTTTGTGGACCCACAGAGAGATGATTCATCCTCTACCTCTCAGGGGAGTATTATTTCTTTACTCTATCTTTATTGCTTTCATATTTAGTTTACTTGCTTTTGTTCTAGGTTAGTTTACTTGCTTTCATAGGATAGATTTGATGCTTTTTAGTATAGGTTGAATTGTTTTGTTTATTTGCTTTTGTTAAAAACACTTCTTGCTTAAATGATTTTCCTTACACCTTGCACATGCATGAATAAAAATCAGATTTCAAAAACAAGTTTTCAATTTTTTTTCTCTAGTTGTGGAGTTAAAAAGTCCTTTATGATGATACCTAGAGCTCTCTCAACTTCCACCTACTATATGCAAATTTAGGTTTAAGTTTCATGTACCTTATCAATCACTTTTCTTCATAAACCATTCAAATCTGAATTCTCCTTGTATTTAGACTACTTAGTATGCTTAGGAGAGTTTACATCAATGATTAGCAAGTCTAGTCACAACAAAATTTGTACCCCAACCCCTCTTATGCCATATGTTTTTAGTCAATGGGACATTGACCCATTTATGTTTGGGGGGGAGAGTTGCAGTATAGTGTCATGTTGTAAATGCCATTATATGGATGTATCATGTATTACACTACTGCTAGAGCTTCATATATATATATATAAAAGCAAGAGAAAAAGGGAGATACTCCTCCTTTTAGAGTTGACCAAGTAACTAGGGGCGGTCATGACACCCATGATTTCCTTTGCATGAAAGATTGATGTAGGAAGTGAGTATGTGGAAACAGTCTTAGCAGTGACTTGTGCTCGTAGTCAGCTACTTTTACCACAAAGTGTTAGTAAACTGGAGCGAAGGTACAAAGTGACAAAAAGACTCTCCTTAAAAAAAAACATGAAAAAAAAAGCAAAAAAAAAAGAGAGAAAAAGGAAAAGGAAAAGAGCCTAGCAGTAGCATTGAATAAGTTTGGGGGAAGTTATCATCTTTTGTACTTAGAAAAGTTTAGACTTAGCTTGTTAGACAAAGAAATTACCCTAGACTTTATGATTGAGCCTTAGGTAGGAAAAACAAAGTAGGCGGATTTGTATGCGAATGGTTTGTCTTGAAAAGTGAAAGATAAAGTCTCATGGGTTGAAACTCCAAGTTTGTGTAAGTATTAAAAGTTGAAATCTCTCTTGAAAGGCACTATTTTTCAAAACTTCCTTAGAATGCATATGGTTGCTTGTTTGTTTGCTTGTTGTTTTTGCTTAAAATTGCTTGAGGACAAGCAATAAGCTAACTTTGGAGGTGTGATAACACTCATTTATGAGTATTATTTGGCTCTAAAAACTAAGCTATTTTCTTAGATTGTTTAATGTTATAATTCATATCATTTAGGGCAAATTTAAGTAAAAACAAGTTTTGCATGTGTCTGAAGTCTTGATTTGGTAAAAATAAGTTTTTAGGTGTAATTAGAGTCATTTTTGTTAAGAAATTGCTAATTTTTGTTGATTTTGTGTAGAGGCTGAAAAAGGACCCAAAATGCGCCCACTTTCTGGCTGTAATTGAGGCAAGAGAAAGATGATTCAAGAGATATGTGACCAGGATGCGCCAGCAATTGAGAGCAGAAGCCAAATTCCAAATGTTGCAGGAAGAACTTCAAATGCGTCCAACTATGCAGCCACATTTAGGCCATTTCGACAATAGCACAATTGCGCTCAACTATGTGGCCGCATCTGAACCTTTTCGGCAAGTTCTCCCAGATTCGCGAGATTTGCAGATAAAATCATATAAAATCAAATATTTTCAATCAAATCTCCGAGGATCAAGGGATATATTCGGCCAAACCTCCCCCCACTGATCTCGGTAGCAAACCCTAGGCCTTGAGGTCTATAAAAGGCGGCTTAAGCTTCAGTTTCAAGGGAACTCGGATTTCTATCTTCTTCTCCAAATTCTGCAGTTTTTCTTTTCTTTTCAGCCGCCATGCTGAGTCTCCCCCAAGTTCTGTTCATACTTCATTCGGACACGAACTTCAAAAGAAGGGAGTGTAAGCATTTGTCCTCCTCAAAAGAGGTTGAATAAAGTCAGAAAGAATGAACAAACTTCGGGTTCTTTATCGCTTTCATTTAAGTTTTGCACGTTCTATTTTTCTTTCAAGTTTAGTTACTATTTTATTCTTCCATTAAGTTGTAAGTTTCTGTTTTATCTATTTAATTTCAATACTTCAAGTTGTAATTCAAGTTTAATTGAAATTCCGCACTTTTATTTCAATGAAGTTTATCTTTTCTCAATCAAGTTTTCTTTTTATTTTTTGCACTTTAGTTTTCTTTTCAATGAGTAGTTAAACTCCTTGGAGGGGATTCAATGAAGTGGATACCCTAAAAATGAGATAAGCCCCACCATGTGATTTTAGTAATTTTGCTTAACATTTAACATCATTTGCTTTTATTGAATTTAAGTTTCATTGTTAGCTTAAACTGATCACTTGAGTTAGCATAGTTTTTGTGAGATTCAATCCTGAAAGGGTTGGATCGAGCACGCGTTCTCATAAAAGCAATCTAGGAGAAGAGTCTAGACATAGAACTTCGCTTTTTGTACCTAGACATAGGACAAAAACCTTTGGAATCATGAAGTTGTGTTCCTTATTTATCTAAGTTAAAATTAGCCATAGACATATGTGTTTAATTACTTAGTCTCCTAAAAGCACTTAGAAAATGGCTAAATAGGTGTTGAACTCGATTCATGGTGTTAAGTGTCGGTCAGGGTAGGTTGCGAGTGCATTTCAGTAGCATTTTGTCTGAATCGCACAAAACTTGAAAGAGGTAGTATGCGGGTGCAAGAGGCAGAATCTCTGAAATAGCCAGACCTAGTTAAGCAAGTATGCTGGCGCATGGTGGGCGTATTTCCTCAGGGTCGAAACAGATTTGAACCCCATGCTTCTTATTACAGTTTTCTTATCTTTTCTTTAGTTTTATTGCACAAAACCCCCAAAAATAACTCATTTATTTGGTTACCTTCAGTTGCAACTTGAAAGTACTTGTATTGTTAATTGAAAAGCTCTTTGTTAACCGTTTCTTTGGGTTCGATACTTGGAATACTTCCATATATTACTTGTTGGATAGCGTGCACTTGCGCTTCTTTGCGTTTGCAGTTATCATGTACTAAGAAGTAGCCTCTTGTACCAAGTAATCGCTTTCTTGGGTTTTCTTGTGCTCAAATGAAGATAACGCTTTGATGGCATTAAAGAGAGAGGGAGAGGCAATTAGTTTTTGCTGAAACTATTGAATTTGGAGTTTATAAGGATTTAAAGTAAGAACTCGCAGGTACATAGTAAATAAAGATTTCAGTATGCATTACTATTGAATTCCAAGTGTTCACACGCGATTTCAACAAAGAAAGAAAAATGAGACACGTGTAATGAACTTGAATTTGTATTAATTTGAGTTTAGTGGAGTATAATCTCTAATTTGTTCCTCTGATTCTTTCTCTCTCATATACAAATGTCTCGAGAGTTGAAAGCTTGTTCTCGAGTGTGCTTGTTGGTCTTTTCTGATTGGCCTTTGGCTTGTTGACCTTGTTGGATCGGCCTTTGGCTTGTTGATCTTTGGATCGGCCGTTGGCTTGTTGATCGTTGGATCGGTTCATAGCTTGTTGATCATTGGATTGCCCTTGGCTTGTTGATCCTCTTGAAGATACAATCGAAGTCTTGGAGTCTTGTACGCTTCAAATGCCTTTGACTTGTCTTCAAAGATATTTTGGTCTTTAAAGCGTCTTTAAGCCTTTTGGTCTTCAAAACGTCTTTGGTCTTCAAAGAGTCTTCAGTCTTCAAGGAACGTTTAGCACTTAAGGACTTGTCTTGGAGGGTCTTTGGTCTTCCAAGAGTGCTCAGCACCTAAAGACTTGTCTTGGAGGGTCTTTGGTCTTCTAAGAGTGTTCAGTACTTCAAGGAGTGTTCAACACCAAAGGACTGATCTTGAAGAGTCTTTGGTCTTCAAAGAGGGTTCAACACCTAAGGACTTGTCTTGAAGCGTTTAGTACCTAAGGACTTCAGGGAGCATTCAGTACCTAAGGACTTTGGCCTTCTTTGCTCTCAATTCTCTCTAAGTTCTCTGGAGAATGAAATTTCTGACCTTTCAAATGAAAGAGAGCTCATCTATTTATAGAGCTTTCCATGGGCATGTGGTCTTGGGCTGCAATGCTTTTGGGCTCAACCATTGGACTTGGACTTTGTTGGATTGGACCTAACCATTTGGATTTGAGTTTTATTTAACTTTGACCTAAATTCCATATAATCCAATTTGACCAAGTTAAATTTATTCGTTTGGTCAAATTGTCAAAATGAAGACATGTGACCTTTTTATTTTTAGAATTTTTCAATTTTTGTCTTCAAAATAAATTTGGGACACTTGTCAATTTATAATTGATCCCATATTTAATTATTTGTAGTTTCTTCATTAATTTGGAATAATGATGTGACAATTGGAGATTGGCCGAAATTGCTCAGTCAACACCAAGCATGACGTTTTTTGTTGCTGGCAGCAAGATGCATGAAATTATTTTCTACCCAGCACACTAAAGAAATAAACAATGCTGAGAAAAAGCACATCCAAATTGCTGATAACAATGAATTCATGTATGATTCATGAGAGGTTTGGTCATCGAACTATCAAGTTTGTTCTATTTTGATTCCTAAACTTTCAAAATGTTTGTTTTGGTCTTTAAACTTTCAAGCTATTCTATTTTAGTCTCGAAACTTTTCAAATATCTATTTTAGTCCCTAAATTTAACTAATCATTTTTTTGGTCCTTGCTATGCTACTTTTCTACCTGAAATCCGCTTTGCCTAGAGTTCATCTCAAACTAATTGGCTTGAAATCATGTTTATATTAACATAAGTACACATACTCGAAGCTAAGTTGGTAATTTGTTAAAATTAATAAAGGTATGAAACCAATATAATTCTTTTTTGAAAGTTCAATGAATAGACATTCTAAAAGTTCAAGGACCAAAATAGAATAAACTTAAAGGGCTGTTTGGCCCATTGAGTTGAGTTGGGTTGAGTGGGGTTTTAAGTCCACCAAATTATTAAATCCATGTTAAAGAAACCAACTCCATCGAGTTCATTAGTGAACTCCATGTCTCTCTCCCTCTTTCCCTCCCATGTTTCTCTTCTCTCATTTTCCTCTCTCTCCCTCCCACGATTCCATCTTCTTTTCTTCAATCTGAAAAAAAACCCACCCCTCCCCTACATGCTTCTTCCACAAACCTACCTCTCCCCCACAACAATTTCAACACAGATTCTCTATTACTTAAAAAGAAAAAAAAACAGCAGGGGAAAGAGGGAGGAATGTGAAACAGAGAGGAACATCCTCACTGTTCCAGATCTGAGTTTGGGGATGGAGATGAGGTCAGTTTTGAAGAAGAAGAAGAAGGCCAAGGTGGGTGATGGCAATGGCAACGGTGGAGGAATCCATGAGTTTAGAATGGATGAAGATTTATGAGGATTGAAGATGAAAGTGATGGAGATGAATTTGTCGTGGTTTCAGTTTGCAAATAAAATAACTAGGCTTTGACTCTCTTAACTAATAACCTTGCATAGACATACACAGGATATAACAACTATATGCACTAAGTTAAATGTTCTATGCAATTAATGTCACCCTTACGCAAGGTCCAAGTATAAACCAAATGCAAGCAAGTAATACTCAGGGATTATTTCGAGGTCGACATCCTCAAGGACTTAATATGTAAAAACTTGCTAATTGAAAAATGAATGTCAACGCAGTGCTGAGAAACAGATTGCAATGAGATACGCTTAATGCTTAAACAAGTATGTAACTAATTACTTTCACTGAAAAAGGAAAGAGGGTATGGTTAAGGATTTTTTAGTATAATGTGATAGAAAATGCTGTCAATGTCTGTTGGTTGTTACTCCTTAGAAGAATGGATTCTTACTTATTCTTACACTTCCGTGAAGAATGTTAAGCCTTTTATGTAGTCATATTCCTATTCTCAACATAAAGAATGAACTCGCCGATCCATTTATCTTACAAGTTAATTATCTTATTCCTAAGACAATCCTGTGAATGAAGATCACTCTTGTTTTTCTTCATATTTCCACATGCTTCACCCTTCCAGTATAAAAACATGCTTTCACCTTTCTCGATTGGCCAAACAAAGATTAATTTTATGGAACATAACACACTCAAGAAAACTAAGGATTAATTACCAACATTCATTATGCAATTTCAAGCCACATTTTACT
Source organism: Trichosanthes truncata (assembly GCA_033996785.1). Lineage (NCBI taxonomy): Eukaryota > Viridiplantae > Streptophyta > Magnoliopsida > Cucurbitales > Cucurbitaceae > Trichosanthes > Trichosanthes truncata. The sequence continues at coordinate 23,254,767 of JAWPNB010000004.1, read as the reverse complement.
AATATCCTCCTTAGCCATCCCCGAAGAGATTTAACTACTCATGTTATAAAATAGATTGACTATCACAGAGAAGTTAATTGAGAACGACATTTTACAATCTTTAATTTAAATCAAGTAAGGTTACAAAATATAACTAAAAATAGAACAACAATATGCTAATCATCTATATCATCAGAGCCATTAAAGTGCTAACATGAGAATATAAAGATAAGAAAGATCAAACAAAAAATGAAGACACCCTTATCCTTGAGCTCCTACTTTAATGGTAGATATTAATGTTGCTTTTGCAATATGAGGATTGACGTCTTCTTCTTCTTCCTCTAACAACTAGTTAATCTAAAAATTGATCAAGAACAAACTTTCCAAAAAAAAAGAAGCAACAACCCCTTCTCGAACGATCTTTCAAACATATATAGCCAACGTAGTAAAATGACCAAAAAGCACGTAACCTCTTTGTTAATTCACACATGCAAGGTCCAATTAGTGTTCACAGTTCGTCCACTTGCATGGAGGTTCAATGTGATTCGACAACGTCGCTCGTTAAGTCAGTTCAAAACTTTTCAATAGTAATGATTTTCTTTGAAGTGACAGATTCCAATTAGGTGTTGAACTTCCACCGACATCTTGCGTACAAGACCTTTGAGCGTCTCCTCACCCCTTCCTTGTTCTTTTCTTAATTCGGCGCATGTTTTTCTTGCAAATCAACAAATATTACAATCAATACTTCCAAAGAAATTCTTCTTAGATATAATTGGTTGTTTATAAAAGTCATCTCTAATAATGAGAACCATGCTCTTCAATACATTGATAACATCTGAATTAGGTGCATATGATTTGTTTATTGGGCTATAATAACTTGTATTTCTACAAGTTGTCATAATTCGTTGTGTAAAATAAAATTTGTGGGTTCTTTCTTCTTTTTCATCATCTTCTTCTTTTCTGTAATTTGGGCATAAAGATTAAATTTGATTATGTTTGTTTAATTGCTTCTTGGTTGAGAATGAAAGATAATTTTTTCATCCTTTTTTTTTGTTTTTTTATCCTCTGACTGCAAATTGGTGGTTGGTTATCTAGGGTTTATGTATATTATATTATAATCCAATCAAGTTTGAGATTTGATTTAAATCAATTGATAGACAAATTCAAATTGGTCTAACTTTAACTCAAAAGATAAGTTGGATGTATATTTCAAATTTGATTCAATTTGAATCAAATTGAATTTGGGCATAGTGAAACTTTGATCCCAAATCAAATTCCACAATGTCTATATTAGAATTCTATTCCAAATCCAAACTAAAATTTGGATAGAATCTATCCAAACCAAATTTTGGATAGAATCTAACATTTACTTTGAATTAAAATTAGGCATATTCCAAACTTTATCCCAAATATTAAAAAAGGTAAATTCTAAATTCAAGCCATGTGGAGTTGATTTCAAATCAAGTCATAATTCAATCCACATCAAATTTGATTGAAATTTGAAATAAAAAAGTACAGCAAAAAATGTAGAAAAATTCGAAATCAAATTTGTTATTATTGAAAATTTTGATTGGAATATAGCTCTAATTAAGGGTGTGCAAAAACTGAGCCGAACCGATGAACTGAACCAGACCAAACTTGTTCAGGTACACACAAGCGCACGCGATCAAAATAATAATAAAACAGTATTCCTACTGAGTATTGTATACACAGAGATTGGTTTTAATTCAATTATGTAGCGCAATTAATCCTTAGCTTTTAATTAGAGAAAACAACTAGAGAAATATAAACTAACCTAAGCAACAGAAAATAAAGTGCAGAAAATAAATGAGAGACACAAACCTAAGGAATAGACTTGGGTTTATGATAATTACTAATTAAACAGACAAATATGACTAAATGGACAGTGAACTCATAAGACTAGAAGCCTATGGTCATGGAATCTCTTGTCGGTCTCCTCGAATTCTCTAATATTGATTAACTAACCTAGGTGTCCTTAGCGCTAGCTAACTCATACAAGGCATTAAGGCTCTTCATTACAGACCTCTATTGATTAATTATTGACCATGTTGTCACTCAGGTAACTAACCAACGTCTTGCATTCGGTTCTCGCCTAAGCTTCTCTTTGTTGAGTTTCCACTTAGTAATTGATCGGTGTACACGCAAGCGCACGTGATCGAAGTAATAATAAAATGGTAGGTGCTACCGAGTATCGTATCCACAGAGATTAGTTTTAATTCAATTAATTACCATGAATACTCTCACTTAGCTTTATTTAGAGAAACAGCTAAAGAAAGGTACACTAATCTAAGCAACATAAATAAAAATAGGAAAAATAAATGGGAGACACAAACCTAAGGGATAGACTTGGGTATAGGATTAATTACAAATTAAAAAGACAAATAAGACTAACTCGACATTGAACTCATACGTCTAGAAGCCTATGGGTATGGAATCTCTTATCGGTTTCCTCAAGTATTAATTAACTAACCTAGGTGTCCCTACACTAGCTAACTCATACAAGGCATTAAGACTCTTCATTATAGACCTCTATTGATTAATTAATGACCCTACTGTCACTCATGTAATTGACCAACAGTCATGCATTCGGTTCTCACCTAAGTTTCTCTTCGTCAAGTTTTTACTTAGTAACAACTCAATTAAATAGTGTCCAATTAATTAATCTTCACCACAGACGACAACTAATTAACCTTTAATCCTGCTGTCACTCGGGTAGCTAATTAATCGCGCATTAAACTAACTAAGAATCCTCTAACGAGCTCAACTTAGTTCTACCTCAATTAATTAAAGAATACTATCTAAAAGCCTTAAGCCCAAAATGCATAAATGATTCAAAGCCTCAATAGTCATATGCATCCATAAAGGCAAGCAATTAGTCCAAGTAATTCAACAATTAAGCATTAATACAATATTGAACAATCAAATACCCAATAATTTAAATACTAATCAATACATATCCAGCTATTACAGCACACAAGTTCCTAAATTAAAACCTATACAGTAGCTAAAATTGAAAGAAAAAGGAAGGAAATGCAAACGAAAGGTCAATCCCGCATTCCCGCATTTCTGTCTTGATCTCCTTGGTCCTCGAGCTCCAAATCTTCAATTATGCTCCAATCTGCTCACAAAATGCTCCCAAAACGTCTCAAAATAGCATGGAATCGAGTTTAGGGCTTTCCCAATCGGTTTGGCCTCATTCTGGATGAAGAAGAACCGAAGAACTTATACTGCCTCTCGTCGCAACGTCGATATGCTAGGGACAGCATCTCGACGCTGCACCAAATGAAAGCTGATAAGCCTTAGAATCAAGGCTTATTTAAATCATAATTACTTAAAATATTATTGTTGTGTCTTAAGATCATTTGGAAATAGTTGAAAGTAGCTTAAAAATAAGAAAGAAAGAAGAATGAAGGCAATTGGGGTGAGATTATTAAAAACTAAACTTGTGTGCAGGAATTGTGGAAATTACATAACCGAAATTGCAAGTTGAAGTTGCAATTGCAAGGAGCTGTGGAAATTGCATAAGTGAAATTGAAAGATGAAGTTGCAATTCTGGAGCAGCAGAAAAAAAAAAATCCAAAATAGGAAAAAATCTGCATTTAACCCATATCCGAAATCCTCAATTATTGTACGATTTGGGGGATTTTGAGCACAAAATTTGGGCATTATTCAACCCTAATGAAGGCCTACAAAAGGAGAGAAGAGGAGTGAAGAAAAACATCAATTTTTGGAGGACGTTTTTTGAGTTTATGCTCGCGGTTTCTACCCAATTTTTCTTCCTCTATTTTCTGTCAAGTCCATTTTTTTTTCTGTTTACCGAAGATTGTTGCAAGTGTTTAGTTATGTTTTTCCTTCGATTTATCCAATCCGATTCAAGTGAAAACTTGGGTTGTTAAGACTCAATCTCTTCCTAGAAATAGTTGAGGAATTGAATCGATTGGAGAAGAAGTGAAGATTTATTGAATATTGTTGGAATTCCTCTATTTCAATTTAGTTTCTGTTTTAATATAGTTGAGTGATATTATTTTCAAGCTTTGTCTAATGCACTTGATATTATCATTGGATTCAATTTATATGGGAGGAATTCAATTTACTTATGCTGAAAGTTTATGATTCATGGTGTTTTTATGAGTTTTGTTTTAGATTTTTGTTGAACATTTAAGTCTCTAAAGTTGTTATTTTAGTGGGTTTATTCAGGAATAAAGAAAAGCAATAACTACTGCTTGCTTGTTTCAATTTTTCAACTCTATTTTTGATGGCAAGCTTTCTTAATTTCTTTTAAATTTTGGTTGCAATTAGGTTTGCAAGTAAACCGATTAGCATGGATTTAAATTCTAAAATTTGTTGTAGGTTTTTTATTTTTAATATGAGCTAAACTTCTTAAGGGGTTCAAAGATGTGAATTATCTAAGAAGTAATTGTAGCCAAAATTCTAACAAAAACCAAGCCTACATCTTGATTGTTTGCTTGTGTTGAACAAAATTCCGTTGAGATCCTAGAGTGATCAACTAGGGTAGCAATTCAAGCTTAGATCTAATTTCGACGGGGTTAGTGATAAGCGGATTTCGCACAAGTGATGGAGACAAGAGTTTAAACATAAGCCAATTCTTTGCCCTAGACATAGAGATTAAAGACTCCAAAACCCATAAAATTGTTGAGCCAAATTATCTAAGATAGAGGGACTATAGACATATAAGTCACTCACTTAGCCTCCTAAAAACCTAATTACAAGGTGAATAGGAGTAGCAATTTTGGATTACAATTGTGTGTAGAGTAGGTTGGATTTGCAATTTTGGTTTTGCAATTACAACTTAGGGCAATGCCATTCTTGAGCCCCTCTTTCTCTAAAGAATTTCTTTTGCAATTTTCATTTCTTTCATCAAGTCTGTTTAGTTTGCTATTCAATCTTGCAATTTTCGATTATGCATTTCAGTTATGCAATCTTTATCACTTTAACTTGCAATTAGATTATGCAATCATTTTGTTTTTACCAAACACACCATCAAAACCTTGTTTTTACAATTTTAGTTTCTAAGTTTCAATTCTTCTTACATTTTGCTTAGCAATAATTTTTGTTACACCGTTCCCTATGGGATTGATAAGCAGGAATACTCCTGTTTTAATACTTGCATCGACAATGTGCACTTGCTCTGGGATTGAATGTATTTACTTACTTTTCTTCACCCAAAGTTCACCCGATCAAGTTTTTGGCGCTGTTGCTGGGGAATGACAGTTTTAACAAAAATTTAATCTTAGCAAAAATTGTAAAAGAAGATTGCAACTACAATTTCTCCTATTGCAAGAGGAGCTCGATTTCACTTGTTGAGGAAGAGAAACTGCAAGAGGAGAAAGACACAACGTAAGGTTGATTGCTTGAGAAAATCCATAAGATGGAAGAAGACATCATTGCAGCATTGAGTGCACAAGCTTCATCATTAAGCTACATGATGGAAACTTTGATGATGGAAAATCCTATAGCTCCTTTTAACCCTATATCTTATATTTCTTGTGTTTATTGTAAACGAAGTCATTTATTTGATAATTGTCCTTGTAATCCTGATTCTTTATCTTCTGAATTTCTACCCAGCTTTGCAAATCAATATCAGTACCAGTGCTTCCAATAAGGGAAGATGATTCCAAAAGAGCCAAGCATCGAAGAACTCGCGAAGGAATATAGAGCAAAGAATGATGTTGTAATGGAAAGTTAAGCCGCATCTCTATGGAGTTTGGAAATCTAGGTGGAACAAATTGCAGATGAATTGTAGAACACGTCCCAAGAAATTTTGCTTGAGAACAGAGAGACTTCAAAATAAGAAGAAGAAGAAAAATAATGTGAGGTGGTTTCACGTAGAACGAAATTGGAACATAAAGACCTTGAACTCCCAGTAGAAGCAAGAAGTGCTCCAACACTTGACGACATTAAGGAGCCAAAAGGGAGAGAAGAGATCAAAGAAGAACCACCTCAAGAAGAGAAGGAACAACAAAAGAAGTTGTAGTGAGCCATACAGTTGCAATTTAATAGCAATTGACATCCAAAGTACTCCCGATACTAGAATGCCCTGCTTTCGCTTATTGCAGTTTGCAGGAATGCTAAATCAAGAAGAATGCAAAAATGAGAGCATGAAGGATGACAATATGCAGTATGTGACACAAATTGCAACTGCAATCTCTACTTTCAAAAACATATGTAAATCTCATGGGCAGGCAAAGCTAGTTGTGATCAAAACACCTCAACTATGACTAAAATCTCTTTCAGCATCGAGACCTAAGTGCAAAATGAAAGAACACGATTACAGTCTTCGTACTGGAATATGATAAGTTTATCATTTCTTTCATCTTCTTTAAAACAAAAAAAAAAGAAAAAAAAATATTTTGGTGTGGTTGATGGGGGCATGAATTCAAATAAAGAATTTTGATTAAGAGGGAACTCTGTCTAAGGCATGTCTTTTCTAGGTTGAGGTACTTAAGTTGACCATTAGGGAACACCTCTACCTGGAGACTCACCTGGGAGTTGAATTGATCAACCTTTTAATTTGCAATTCATTAAAAATCTTTCTTATTTACTTAAAGTGCATGAACTTTTTGAGGATCTACCTTTGAGTTTTAGGAAAAAGAGTAAGTAAGAAAATAAAAGAGGAAGTTGTAACCTAGTTTGCGACCACAACATTAGAGCCAAAATAAAAGGCACTCGCATCTGGGACACAATCCGATCAATCCTCACTACCACCACTAATAGTTGAAGAAGAGCTAGCTAAGGTATCATATGAAATTGCAGTTGTATCTTCACCACAACTGCATTCAACTCATTTGTCTCCTCCTATGCACCATTCAAAGCCAAGCTCGCCCACATAAAGAAGTAAGACATGGTTGTCAAGCGTACGTTCGTGAGAGGGACGAGAAAAGCATTCTTAGTGAGGACATCGTTTTTGAGGCCTACGGGAAATTCTTTCTTCAACTCTATCTTTACTTGCTTTGGTTAGACTAGATTTATGTGCTTTCTTTGGTTTGTTTTATTAGTCTTGTTTGTTGTGTTTGTTGTTTGTTTGTGTATACTTTTTAGCATACTTTCTGGAAAAAAAAAATCTACACACCTTGTACAAGCATGCCAGTAAAATCATGTTCCAAAAACAAGTTTGCAAATTGTTTTCTTTGGTATTTTGTTAAAAAGCCCTTGATGATGATACCTAGAGCTTTCTCAACCTTCAATTGCTTTTACACATAACTTCGAGTTTTCAAGATCATAAAATTTGATAATTTCTTTTTCTCCATAAAACATTCGAACCCAAACTCCCCTTGTGTTTATCCCATCTAATGGACTTAGGAGAGTTTACCTTCGATGCTTAGCATGTTAAATGACCCAACTATGTACCCCAACCCCTATTCTTCTAGTTCTTAGTCAATGGGGACATTGACCCACTTAAGTTTGCGGGTGAGTTTTGTAATACTACCGTTGTAATATTATGTCGTTGTAATATTATGTTGTTGTAATAGTATGTTGTTGTAATATTATATTGTTGTAATAGTATGTTGTTGTAATATTATATTGTTGTAATAGTATGTTGTTGTAATAGTATGTTGTCGTTGTAACAGCTGCTAGGACTAAAAAAAAAAAGAAAAAAAAAAGAAAAGAAAGTTACTCTTCCTTCTAAAGATAACTGAGTAACCAGAGGCAGTCATGACACCCATGATTTTCTTTGCATGAAAGGTTAACTTAGGAAGTGAGTATGTGAAAACGGTCGTAGCAGTGACTTGTGCTCGTAGCCAACTACTTTCACCACAAAGTGTCAGTAAGTAGGAACGAAGGTACAAGTGACAGTAAAACTCTCATAAAAAAATATTAAAAAAATGTTCAAAAGAAAAAGAAAATGAGGCCTAGCAGCAACTTTACATAAGTTTGGGGGAGAAATAAAAATTCTTGTAATGTGAGTGAGCTTAGCTTGTTGAACCAAGAAGATCACCCTAGACTCTATGACTATGACTTAGGTAGGATAAGCATAATAGGTGGGTTTGTATAAGAATGTTTTATCTTGAAAAAAAAAAAGTACAAGTTTTATGTGAAAAAAAAATCTTGGAATTGTGTAAAGTGTTAAGAGGTTGAGACCTCTCTTGAACAACATTATCTTTTTCTTTTTTTCAAAAACACCATTTGAAATCATTTTGTGAAGTGTTTGCTTGTGTATGTTGCTACTTGTTTTCTACTTGCTTGAGGACAAGCAACATCTTAAGTTTTGGGGTGTGATAAGCCTTAGAATTAAGGCTTATTTTACTCCCAATTACTTAAAATATTATTGTTTTATCTTAAGATCATTTGGAAATAGTTGCAAGTTGCTTAAAAATCAGAAAGAAAGAAGAATGAAGGCAATTGGGGTGAGATTCTTAAAAACTAAACTTTTGTGTAGGAATTGTGGAAATTGCATAACCGAAATTGCAAGTTGAAGTTGCAATTGCAAGGAGTTGTAGAAATTGCATAAGTGAAATTGCAAGATGAAGTTGCAATTCTGGAGCAGCAAAAAAAAATCCAAAACAGGAAAACATTTGCATTTAACCCATATCCAAAAATCATCAATTATTGTACGATTTGGGGGATTTTGAGCACAAATTTTGGGCATTATTCAACTCTAATGAAGGCCTACAAAATGAGAGAAGAGGAGTGAAGAAAAGCATCGATTTTTGGAGGACGTTTTTTGAGTTTTTGCTCGCGGTTTCTACCCAATTTTTCTTCCTCTGTTTTCTGTCAAGTCCAGTTTTTTTTTTCCTGTTTATCGAAGATTGCTGCAAGTGTTTAGTTATGTTTTTCCTTCGATTTATCCAATCCGATTCAAGTGAAAACTTGGGTTGTTAAGACTCAATCTCTTCCTAGGAATAGTTGAGGAATTGAATCGATTGGAGAAGAAGTGAAGGTTTATTAAATGTTGTTGGAATTCCTTTGCTTCAATTTAGTTTATGTTTTAATATAGTTGAGTGATATTATTTTCAAGGTTTGTCTAATGCACTTGATATTATCATTGGATTCAATTTGTATGGGAGGAATTCAATTTACTTATGCTGAAAGTTTATGATTCATAGTGTTTTTCTGAGTTTTGTTTTAGATTTTTGTTGAACATTTAAGTCTCTGAAGTTGTTATTTTAGTGGGTTTATTCAGGAATAAAGAAAAGCAGTAGCTACTGTTTGCTTGTTTCAAATTTTCAACTCTATTTTTGATGGCAAGCTTTCTTAATTTCTTTTAAATTTTGGTTGCAATTAGGTTTGCAAGTAAACCGATTAGCATGGATTTAAATTCTAAAATTTGTTGTAGGATTTTTATTTTTAATATGAGCTAAACTTCTTAAGGGGTTCAAAGATGTGAATTATCTAAGAAGTAATTGTAGCCAAAATTCTAACAAAAACCAAGCCTACATCTAGATTGTTTGCTTGTGTTGAATAAAATTCCGTTGAGTTCCTAGAGTGATCAACTAGGGTAGCAACTCAAGCTTAGATCTAATACCGACGGGGTTAGTGATAAGCGGATTTCGCACAAGTGATGGAGACAAGAGTTTAAACATAAGTCAATTCCTTGCCCTAGACATAGGGATTAAAGACTCCAAAAACCATAAAATTGCTGAGTCAAATTATCTAAGATAGAGAGACTATAGACATATAAGTCATTCACTTAGCCTCATAAAAACCTAATTAAAAGGTGAATAGGAGTAGCAATTTTGGTTTACAATTGTGTGTAGAGTAGGTTGGATTTGCAATTTTGGTTTTGCAATTACAACTTAGGGCAATGACATTCTTGAGCCCCTCCTTTCTCTAAAGAATTTCTTTTGCAATTTTCATTTCTTTTACCAAGTATATGTAGTTTTCTATTCAATCTTGCAATTTTCGATTCTGCATTTTAGTTATGCAATCTTTGTCATTTTAACTTGCAATTAGATTATGCAATTATTTTGTTTTTACCAAACACACCATCCCAACCTTGTTTTTGCAATTTTAGTTTCTAAGTTTCAATTCTTCTTACATTTTGCTTAGCAATAATTTTTGTTACACCGTTTCCTATGGGATCGATACTCAGGAATACTCTTGTTTTAATACTTGCATTGGCAGTGTGCACTTGCACTGGGTTCAATGTGTTTACTTACTTTTCTTCACCCAAAGTTCACCCGATCAACAACATTATACGCATGGGCGAATGAGTAACGTCGAGACGCTCTAAAGAGCGTCTTGACACTCCAGACGAAAATTGCTGGGGCGTGCCTTTTGAGTGTTGAGACGCTACAGAACAACATCTAGACGCTTGCTCTCGAGTTTGGCATTTCAAATATGGCGTCTAAACGCCATTTTAAGGGTCTAGACGCTCTCCCCTCGTGTTTTTTTTGCCAAAACTCTTATTCTTCTCTTCTTGGGTCTCCAAAATGGCTCAATTAGCTCCAATATCTACCAAAATACTCTCGAACACTCGGGTTTTGGTCCTTAAGCTCGGTTTCTACAATATCAAGAGAAATACACATCAATGTTCACTAATTTAACACAAAACTAGCTAATAAATGGGAATAAATATAGCACTAAATTAGTGCTATCAGTAACAACTCAATTAAACAATGTTCGATTAATTAAACTTTAGCACCAACTATAATTAATTAACCTCTAATCCCGCTGTCACTCAGGTAGCTAACTAATCGTGCATTAAGCTAACTAAGTATCCTCCGTCAAGCTCAACTTAGTCCTAACTCAATTAATTAATGAACACTATTTAATAGCATTAAACCCTAAATGCAAGAATGAATCAAAGCCTAATTAATCACACACATCCATACAAACAAGTAATTAAACCAAACCATTCAACAATTAAGCATAAATCCAATACAACCTAATAAATACCAAGTATTTAAGGATTACACACTATTTAATCAGTCAATACAACATAATAATCCATAAATTACAGCCACTAAGATAACTACAATTAAAAGGAAAATGGAAGAGTAATGCAAACGAAGGATGATCTCAAGTTTCCGAGGAGATCAACCACGAACTCGAGCTCCAAGGTCTTCAAATCCACTCCAAAAATGCTCACAATCGCTCCCAATACCCTCAGTTATGGTCTGGAATTGAGAGTAGGGCTTCAACCCTCGGAATGGTCTCTTTTTGGAGAAGAGAATGCGATGTTTTTATTATACCTATCGAGACAGTGTTGTAATGCTAGGGACAATGTTGCAACGTTGTCCAAAAAATAGCAGTTTGGCATTTGCGAGCAGGGGTAGCATTGCAACACTACAGACGAAACAACTCTCCTCCATGTTTTGAGCGTCAAGGCCAGCGTTGCGATGCTACTTGATGGCATTGAGACGCTATGGACAGCGTTGCAACATTGTCCTCTCATTTTTAGCTTCCAAATTGAGTTACAACAAAGCGTTGAAATGCTTTGGACACAGAGTCGCAACGTTCTCTTTTATTCTCAACACTTCATAAATCATCTCTTCTCTTATTGGCCTCCAAAATGTCTCCAAAAGGCCCTCAAATTTATCTATTTGCTCTCGAACACTCGGTTTTTCTCCTCAAGCTCTGTTTCTACAAAATCAAGAGAAATACACATCAAAATTCACTAATTCAACACAAAACTAGCTAATAAATAGGAATAAATATAACACTAAATTATTGCTATCAAATCCGAACCAGCTGGATCGGTTTGATTTTTTAAAAAAATCGATTTCTCGATTTAATGGCAGTGAAAATTGAGTGATTTGTTTCGGTTATAGGTTTGTTACCTTAAAAAACTGACAAAAATCGAACAGACCCGCTATATATATTAAATTAAGATTGATATGTGGTGGCTCTAAATCATAACACAACAGCCCCAACCCATTATGAAACCAATTTTCAGCCTATTTGCAACCAATTTCTAGCCCATTACATTGAATAATTTGAATTGAAGAAACCTTAAATCACGATTCACATGATCCATCCACTAAATCACAAATTAGAATCTTCTTTTTCTTCCCTCCTTCATGCACGGTGATGCCTCCTCTCCCCTCGATTCGAAGAAAACCTAAGTCGATTCAAAGTTTTCTTCCCACCTTTCATCATCTCTGCTATGCAATATTTTCAAACGCCGATGCCTCCCCTCTGTTAGTCACTCCAAAGCCGAAGCCGACGCCTCTCCTTTGCTAGTCACTCACCGGCGACATCATTTTGCGTTATTCTGTAGTGTTCGGATCAAAGGTACAAGAAAGAGAAACTAGTTGAAAATTTCCTTTTATTTATTTATTTTTATTTTTTGTTGGGTTTTTGTTTAGATTCTTCTTCTTCTTCATCTAGTCTTACATGCAATTTAATTCATGTTTTTTGATAGTGCACGAGATTATGTTATTACTTGGACTTAGACTAATGCTAGTTTATGGTTTCAAAATATGATATTGATACTTTTTGTGTGTAATTTGTAGGTTTTAAGCTAACAAAGCAAAATCGAGAATAATGCAAGTATTAGGATAAAAAGGAAGTAATTTGATTTCAGTTGGAGCTATCAAGTGAAGAAGAGAAGAGAATTGAAGTAGAGAACCTGAGGCCAGAGCGTCGAGAAGCCATACGTGCAGCCTTACAAGTTAGAATTTCTGCACGCATAGCATCGAGACGCTACTTTATAGCGTTGAGACGCTGAAAACACGCACGCCAGGCTCTTTCCGTCCGTAGTATTGAGATGCTACCCCGATTTCCTTCTTTACTGTGCGAATTAGGGTACAGCATCTCGACGTTGTCCCTAGCGTCTCGACACTATCCCGATTATTATAAATTTATCTCTTTGGCTGTTGATTAAGGGAGGCGTTTTGGAGAAAATACACCCTAGTCTCGAAACACAACCAATTTTAGGACCTAGAGAGTACTTTTGAGAGCAAGGAAGAGATTCTAAGCTCAAGATTGCAGGATATCACGACGGAAATGGGGATTGGCACGCGTCTAAGAGTTTCTCTCTCTGTCTATCTACTTTGTTGTTGTTTTTGGACTATTTCTAGAGTTTAGATTTTATTATAGTAAACTTTGCATAGTTGAACTCTGGGAACTTGTAATTGTTAAGACTTGGCTTGAATTTTGATTCATATTATCATGCAATGTTATTCATGTTTCTATGTCTGAGCTTGTGGCCAAAGTTTAGTTGTCTTTAATTTGAGTTTTAGCTTGGGAAAGTGGAACTTGAATTTTAGTGTGGTTGCATGACTAATAACTTATTATTGCATGAGAATGAATGATTTATTATTAGAAGTTGTAAAAGATTCACTTGTTGGCATGAATAATTGAAGATTTAGACTGGAAGGTTAAGGATTCAATTTGGCATGATTTTAATTGGGCTTGAAAAAGCCATTTAACCAATTTAGCGATCTTCTGACTACTTATGATTGTTGCATGTATTTATGTTTCCTGATTTAAACCAACTGATGCTTCATGGCTAAAATATTACTCGCATGTAATTTCTCTAAAATTGTCTCCAATCTTGTAAATATATATTTTTTTATGTTATAATTTAATTCTATCTCAAGTTTCAATTCTTTAGATAAAATCGAGCTTTAGTAACAATGATATTTAGTAAAATTAAAGAATCCAGTCCCTGTGATCGACCTTGGCCACTATTACTATAAATTTTAGAGGTCTAGGTTTATAAATATATTTGATAGAGCCTTCGACAAGCTTTTTATCATTTTCTTTTGAAAAATAAAATTCACTCTCAGGTCTGAATTAGGAATATTTCTTTAGTGGTTTTTCTTCTTCATTGTAAGCCAACGCTCAAATTAGTTGTCTTCCACAAAGTCTACATATTCCTAATTCATTTAATGGTCGAAATTCCTAATCCAGTAGAGGCTGTATTTTTATTTATTTATTATTTTTTTGTTGAAAAAATTGATTTGATCTGATGAGCTTCAAGCAAGCCACATCATGCCACAAGAGCCAACCGATGAAGAAAGATATCTCCGCTTCAATATTTAAAGTATCAAGCTTCATGAGGAAAGAGAATGAGGGGAGAAACCAGCTTCAAAGCATCATGAAAACACAAACCCGAAAGAATCAATTTAAACACTATTTAGGGTTTAATTCTTAAAGTCATATTTTCATGTAATTCTCATTGCACCCTTCTTTTGGACTTTAATTTTAAAACATATTTGCATGTCCAAGGCCCATAAAGGTCATACACAATAGTTAGAGTATTTAGTTGTAACTTAACTTAGTTTGTTTTAAACACTATTCTAGTTAGGTTAGTTTAGGGTTGTTTTTTTTACCTTTAGTTGGCTTTACTTTCCAAGGCTTATTTAAAAGTCATACTTGTACATTTGAGAGGGGAGAGATTTCCATGGATGAATCAAAGAGCCATTGAGCCTTGTTTCTTTGCTCCAAACCGTTAGCATGGCTTGTGCATTCTTTTTAGATCTTGCACGCCCTAGAAACCTTCAAGCTTGATTGGTCCTTAAACTTGTGGAGGGTTCGACTTTGGATCGAGAACAAGTTCTCTCTTTTCAAAGCTTCAACCATCAAGGTTAGTCATTTCTTCTTTCCCTTGAGTGGTTCTTTGTGTGTGTACTAGGTGTTGCCATGTGTGTTTAGGAGGTGCTTGTTCATACAAGGGTTACCTAAGCCACTTGTGGTAGGGTTGAGTACATCATGATCTGCTGTGAAATTCTAATTACTGTTGTTGTTGGTGTAGCGAAAGGACAGAATTGTAAATTTTTTATTTTTTGAAAACCACAGAATTGTAAATATGTAGTGGAGACTAGGGAGTGAAAGAATTTCTGATTTCTTTGACAATTTTAAATATTTACATAAATACATCAAACGGAAATGCAAGCACCAAGTAGTAGAAGAACAAGAAGAAAAAAAAAAGATTACGTATGTATTCCTAGATATAAGAATATTTTAATATAAACAAATAGACAACAAAAGCTGCATAATATAGTTTACGCATGTATTCATAATTTTGAGTTTTGATAAAATGATTTCAAATTTTATTTTTCACCAGATTTTTTTCATCTTATCCTTTTGTTCCTAACTTTCAAATTTCATAAAGCTTTTGAAAGTAGAGAGAATTTTTGGTTCTGCTCTTTTTTTTTTTTAGTTAAATCATCCCTTAACTGATGCTGAATTAATGCTGAAGTATTTGTTTAGTGTTTTATTAGTATGTTTTAGATCTTACAAATCGGTATATTATTATTAATATAATCTATTTTGTTTGTTTTTTTAAATAGTTGTTTACTATGGAGGGTGAAAGTCAAGATACCACAACTCCGAGCATAAAGAACAAGGAGAAGAAAAAGTCACCACCCACCTCACAGCAAACACAAGTTGCAAAGAAAAGCAAGCCTAGTGATATATTGAATAAAACTTCATATGCGTGGGAACATTTTAAAAAGATTGAAGGTAGTTCTGATTTTCCTAGAGCAAAATGTAATTATTGTGGTATTACATATGCATGTGATGCTCAAAAGAATGGTACAACAAATATGTTAAAACACATATGAACTAAGTGCAAAAAGTATCCTCGGAGAATAAATGAGGCTAAACAGAAACTTTTGTGTTTTGGAAAAACAGAAAAGGAAGGAGAAGTTTAAAAAAAAAATTCAATTTTAACCGAACTGAACCGACTTGAATCGAATCAGGGCGGTTCGGTTCCAAAACCAAAACCGATAGTGTTCGATTTTTTTGGTTCATTTTGTTGGAGAACTGACCTGTTTGGTTCGGTCCATGATTTTTTCAAAAATCGGATCGAACCGAACCATGCACACCCTAGTTCTAATTGTATAATACAAGAAAAAAATGTAGGAAAAAAAAAGGGAATTGTAATGGGTAGCACAAAAAATTAGGATATTTGAAAATCTAGCTATGGTTTTTAGAGATTTGAAAATATAGCAAAATTTTTTAAAATAGATTTCCATTTTTTTATTATTCTAGTTTTACCCTCATTAGTATATCAGCAGGTATATCAGTAGTATATCTGATATACTTTATATTTGGTATATCAATAATATATCAGTGGTACATTTGGTATATCAGTAAACTAATATATACCTAAAACGAAATATTTTAGTAGTATATTACTAATATACTACTGATACACTTCTTTTTAGGTATATCAGTTAAATGATATACTATATATGAAGTATATCAGTAACATATCAAAGATATTTTGCATATTTGGTATATTACGAATATTCCTAACATTGAGTATATCAGTAGTATATTAGTATTATGTTTCATCACTTTAAGTGACAAATATTATATCATTCATTCACTACTAATATAGTGTATTGACTAAAAACAAGTGTATCAACAAAAAAGTATTGACAAAAAACAATTAATAAAGTCAAAAATCAAAATAAGGTATATTAGTAGTATATCACTGATATACTTTATATTACGTATATCTCATTTCATTTTGATATACTTAAGTAAAGTATATCAGTAGTATATCACTAATATATTTCATATTAGGTATATCTGATATATTGAATATAAATCACTATTATACTCTTGATATACTTCATATTAGCTATTTTTGATATACTGTTGATATATTGTTGATATACTGAGTATTAGGAATTCAAGTTCATTGATATACTTAAATAAAATATATTAGTAGTATATCACTGATATACTTCACATTAGGTATATCAAAGGTATATCAACAGTATATTACTGATAGACTGTTGATGTACATCATATTGCAAACATGCGAGATTACACAGGAGGGTTGTTTTGGACATTTCGCTGACTTCGACTGGGATGGGCCGAATCTTTTGCTACGTTTGCAATAGGAAAAAAGGGTAGACATGCGCGCAATTGTGCTTTTATTTTTTGCCATTTGTACAATTGGCCCAAAAAAACATAGCACATGCATATTCAAATTTGGGCATACTTATAAAAAAAATTTGTCTCTTAAAACAAGATTAATGGATGCATGTTTGAAAAATAGTAGCAAATAATTATAAAATACTTATAAAGTATTTTAAGTTGACATCTCAATTAACTGTTCAAATATTGGGAAAATTTAATTGAATGGTTGAAAAAAAGTTAAGAAAAAAAAATAGCCAGTTGAAAACCAGAGTTTAGAACTCCAGGTTAAAAAAATCTGCACCAGCATACACAGACTTAATAATCGGTTAAATAACTCTGCACCCTAAGACTAAATAACTTTACACCCCTAACACAATCCACAGACATATTAACTCCACAAACATATAAACTCCAGACTTCATAACTCAACTCTACGCTCCAAACAAGTCGATAGACCGATCAAAAAAGACCAACAAACGTGCTCAAGAACAATTTGTTCAGCCCTCGAGACATTTGTGCATGAGAGGGAAAGAATCAGAGGAAAATCTTTAGAGATTGTACTACACCCACATAAATCAATACAAATTAAGTTTATTTAAATGAATCAAATTTCTTTGTTGAAATCTCATGCAACAATAACAAAATGCGTGAATATATTTGGTAAACTTTAATCAAATTAGGACGAGGATGATAATTAAAAATTTAAAAGTATTAGAAGACCAATTAAAACCTAGGGTTAGAAGTAGGAAGAGACTAAAAGTTATTTCATTAGACTACAACAAATTAGATGTATAATAGCTTTTAATTATAGCATTTATACAAAATGCTATAAAAATTTGATTGGGTGGGCTCAGAATTTGATGTTCCCTCCCCTCCTTAATTTTCACAAAACAAAACCTTGGAGGAAATTGTTGGAAATAGCCCCCTAAGTTTTGGGCCTTTCACAAATAGCACACCATCTAAAAAACTTGTTTCA
Source organism: Trichosanthes truncata (assembly GCA_033996785.1). Lineage (NCBI taxonomy): Eukaryota > Viridiplantae > Streptophyta > Magnoliopsida > Cucurbitales > Cucurbitaceae > Trichosanthes > Trichosanthes truncata. Next base: position 23,237,006 of record JAWPNB010000004.1, on the reverse strand, counting down.
ATAGCCTCGTTGACATTTTTTACTCTTAAAAAATGATGTGAATTTACTTTGTTGCCCTTACTTACTAATTTATTTTATCATTCTTCCCAAAACGTGATAGCTTGCCCCATATGTTTTTTTCTTGGCTTCCCTTTTGCAAAACACTCTCCACCCACACCAAGTTTCCATTCCATTGTCTCTTATCCTTGTTCTCCATTGAAATAAAGGTTTTAATGAAGGTGCAAGTCAACATTCGAGTGAAAAAGGTGCGTTGTTTTTATATTTGGGGGGAAGTACTGTTGATGGTTACATTTTGGCAACAAAAGTTGTTGGATCTTGGTGAAAACCCATAAAATCCCGCCCGGGACTCATACACTTTATCACTGGGACGGGGAGTTTTTTAAGTATGCCAAATATTTTTGTGAAGAAATCCCGAGATTTTAAGGAGAATTCTCAAGATTCCCGAGATTCTTAAAAAATCCTAGGATTTCTTCATACAATCCCGAGCTTGGGAATTTAATTTTTAATTTTTTTAATTTTGTTAATATTTAATATGGTTTTTCTTGTTATTTCTTGGTTATTACAGAATGCCTCACATATTTGTCTATTTTGGTGGTAATTGGAAGGAGAAGGAGAAAGTGTTAGGATTTATGCCCTAAAGCCCCGTAATTAATGATTTATTTAATAATTAATATTAATTTTGATTATTTTATTTACAATATAATATTATGCATTATATGAAAAATCCAAGGTTATTAATATAATCTTGAACAGTATGTGGTGACATACGGGAGGATCCTGTTTAAGAAATAGCCTAAAGGGTCATAGTATATGGATAAGGTTGAGTGCCTTATCCTGGTAACACTATTGATACGACCCACTTTGTAATAGTTATAAATGATTTGATCAAATCGTTCATGTGGAAACATGTGAGTGGGGGGTATCTTATACAATGAGTTTGTATAAGACTGGACCACTAAATATTTAATCTCTCTTTATAAATTCGTTAGTTGAGAAGATTAATATTTCATCAGGATTATTATATGCGACTCGATCTTAATCTTGAGTGAGTTATGAACTCCTACATGTGAGGGCTTTTCCTTTGATTTTCATGGGTGAGAGTGACCTTTGTAGCCGATTCAATATGTCTACCATTTTGGGAACTTGACCAAATAGGGAGCTCGAAACATAATCTCACAAGATGGAATTCACTCATTTCCATATAGTATAAGTAGATGAGTAGCTCGCTTAAGTGCTACTTTCGGGACTTGAACAATGGGGCCCCACCCTCTCATTAGCCTAAGAGGGACTTAGTTTATGGTTAGATTATAAACAAATTGTTCATTTGAGGATCAGTGGTACTTAAGGTGCAAAATGTAATTACAGGGGTAAAATGGTCAAATTACAGGGGTATAATGGACTTTTGACCCAACTGTAATTATGAACAACTCGTGAAGGATCGACTTGCATGTAGTGATTATATACATGGACACAACTTGTTCTACAGTGCATAAGAGTACAACTCTAAGTCTATAGTGGAGTGACATATAGTTAATGAATGAAAATTAATTAATTAAAGAGTTTAATTAATTGATTTTGTATCATTGGAGCTTATAATCTGTAGGTCCATAAGGTCCCATTGCTAGCTCATATAAACAAATTGGAATCAATTTTGTTGAGAGAAATTTTGAAATATTCGAATTAAAATTTAATATATTTGATATATTAAATGAGGAAAAACATATTTATTGTATATGATGCATTAAATATTAAAGAAATTATTAATGTATTAAGATCCATTAAAGAAAAGATATTTATTAAATTTGAATTAGATTCAAATAAGGAAATAAATGTCGTAGGAGAATTTGGAAAAGTTTGAATAAGATTCAAACTGGTTAGATAAATATATTTTAATATATTAGATATTAAAATATATTATTTAATTATTTTTCTTAGACCACTATAAATAGGACCCTAGGGGGTGAGTTATTGTGTGCATTCCAAATAAGAGAAAGAAACTCTAGAGAATTATCCCCTCATTCTCTAATTCTATTTTCTTGAAGGTTCCCACAAATCTCTTTGGTCCTTTGTTCGAGTCATAGCAAGAAAGACTTTGTGGAAGTTTTGGAATTCAACTTCATTGGAGTTGGAGTACAAGGAGAAAAAGACCTTTAAGAATATTTTCCATATTATTTTTAAGGTATATTTTGCTTAACCTCTGTAGATACTGTATGTGGTATGGTAATTTTTATACTTCGATTTTAGTGTTTGTGTTTACTTTGGTTCATTTGTTGGTTTACTTTATTATTTATTTATTATTTTTTTAAGCTTTGTGCAAAGCTTTTGTGTTTTATTTTATTTATTCTGATTTTGTCATTTTAGTTTAGTTTAGATTAGATTTTATTTTATTTGTTTTGATTTTGATTTTTGTTTATTTATTTATTCATTTTTTTAAATGTTACGTTTAGATACCATGTCATTTTTTTTCTTTTTTCTTTTTCGTAAGCTTAGTCTTATTCTTCCTTATGAGAATAGGTTACTGCACGTCCACATTCTTCCTCAAAAAAAGGATTTGCAGCAGTTTTATGACTGAAAAATCAATCTTTTTTTATTAAATTTGATGATTTTAAAAAGGGGAATTCACGCACACCCACGTATCCAACCCCCACCGACAAGGTGAAGCTTTCCAGCGATAAATCGACGAGCTACCTCTAGCGACTCGACTCACAACGCCCACAGACTACAATTCTGCGAAGTTCAAACGAGATTTGAGCACTCAAGATCTGAACGACACACGAAACCGAAGAATACCCACGACGATTTGAACCCAGGCGACGAACCCACAACCTCTGGCGCGTTTCTGAGCCTCCGGCGACACCCACGACGTGTACACGAACTTGACTCCGGTGAAACTCACAAAAGAGGTCTTCTCCCTCGTTTCTGCGTACAGGTGAGGTGTGAGTGAAGGGAGAGAAGCTTCTTCTCTTTAACTTCCATTTTGACCCTTTCTTTTTGGTGCTAAATCCCCAATTTGCCCCTAACTTGTGAGTGAATTTCCATTGGACCATTATTGATTTCACTTTAATATTTCCATTGTTAGTTTTATTTTCAATTAATCTTAATTGTTATTTAAATTTCAATTAACCATAATTGTTGTTTAAATTTCAATTAATCTTGAATTGCTGTTTGAGATTTCAATTAACACCTTGATTTGCTGGTGTCATTTCAATTAGCCATTGAATTGTTGTGTAATTTCAATTAATCATAATTATTTGATGGATTATCTTTGAATTGACCAATAGCATGTTGTTTAATTGCAATTTAACCCATGACTTGTTGATTAAATTCCAATTAACCAATTAGCATGTTGTTTAATTTGTAAATTGACTCATGGTTTGTGGTTTAATTTGCAAATTGATTTATGACATGTTGCTTACTTTACTATTTATTTTGAATAGAAAATTGATTTATTTCATTTTGATTTGAAGTGAATTGCAAATTCCTTAATTTGCTTGATTTGCAAATTGCTTAAATTTTGCTATTTGATTGTTTCATTTTGTTTGAATTGGGAGTTTCTAAATAAAATTTCGATTTAGTCTTAATTGATTTCTTCCTAAATTGATTTTGATTTAGGTGTCCCAACAAAAGTAAATTTTTGATTTGGTCCTAATTTAGATTTTCTAAATAAGATCTCAAGTTGTGAGCTAATTAATAAGTTTGAAATAAAATTTGATTATAGGGGACTCAATGTTCTATCTAGACCGAGATATTTAAGCTGACCAAAAAAGAACACCTCTACTTTGGAACTGTCCAATTAGTCAAAATTTATTTAATCTCATTGAAAATTTCTGAAAATTTCATTTTGGCAACAAAGTTTGAAATAAAACAAGTTTGACCTTTTAAAATTGGATTTCTGAAATAAGAACCTTCCAATTTCTCAAAATTGCATTTTGGCAAAAAAGTTTGAAATAAAACAAGTTTGCCCTTTTAAAATTGGATTTTTGAAATAAGAAGCTTTCAATTTCTCAAAATTGCATTTTGGCAACAAAGTTTGAAATAAAACAAGTTTGCCCCTTTTAAAATTGGATTTCTGAAATAAGAACCTTCCAATTTCTCAAAATTTAATTTTGGCAACAAAAGTTTAAAATAAAACAAATTGTCCCTTTCAAAATTGGATTTCTGAAATAAGAACCCTCCAATTTTTCAAAATTAAATTTTGGTAATGAAGTTTGAAATAAAATAAATTACCTCTTTTTAAAAATGGATTTCTGAATTAAGAACACTCCGTTTTTAAAATTCTTTTCATAAGTAATTTGTTTTTTTTTTTTTAAATAAGGAATTTGTTTTGAAATATCAAAATAAGTTCCAAGTTTTTCAAATGGCCGTGAGCCACTCATAGTTATTAGTTAATATTTTATTTTTTTTAAATGTGAATTAATAAATTTTGGGACATTCAAAATAAAACACAAAAATATTTTTCTTTGGACTAATAAATAATGGGATAATTTTGAAATAAAATGTGGTAACCGTTTTTCTAAAATGGGTGTTGTAGGGGTACTAACACCTTCCCTACACTCAATCTACTCCCGAGCCTAATTTCTAGTTTCATAGACTAATTTTTTCCTCTAAAATGGGTGACCAATCATACCGTATGATGATTGGTGGCAACTCCAAACCTCTTACCTCGAAAGAGACTCCCAAGAAAGGATGGCGGCCACTCTGCGTCGCGATGACGTTGCGACAACCTCATTATTATTGTTTAATTCTAAAAAAACTCAAAGTCGACTCCAATGCTTCCGCTGGGGTTTAATTAGATTATTCTCTTTAGAAAGAATATGAAGGGGGCCAATTGAAAGAGTTGGTTGTGGATGTAGGTATTAGGTATGAGGACTTTTTAAATAGAATATATAAAGTAAGTGGAGTGAATTCATCTGAGTTTGACATTGTAATAAGGTGTGTGTACAATGTTAGTCCTAGTGTTTCTGCGCTTGTCATTGAGAATGAAGATGACCTACATTTTTTCTTGACTGGTGAAGATGTATCGCAATTAGCTCTATTAGTTTCGACTGTGCGAAAATAAGCTTGTTAGGAGTATTGTACGTTCATTTCCTTACAAACTATGACAAAGTATGCCACCATGTAACCCATCATTCACCACTAATAGTATGCCTGAATGTAACATGGGTATGAATGCACGATCACTGAATCTATTAACTGAGAATGTGGGAACTTATGATTTGGGTGACGATAGAGATGCATATATGAATAGAGAGTTCACATTGGAAGTAGAAGTGCAGACGAACATAGAACATGTAATTAATGTCCATCGAATGACCCTTGAAGAACTGGTCACCAATGAATTGTCGGTGACCAATGAAGAGTCAGTGACCAATGATGAGCCAATGAGTCATGAGGAGCCTGTGAACAATGTTAAGACCATGACTTATGAGCCAATGAAGAATGATATCTCCAATGGAGAGTCGGACACAAGTGGAGAAGATGTCCTGAATGAAGAGTCGGGCAGAAATAGTGAGTCACAGAGGGGTAGGAAACGTAGTCGCCAACACCTTGTTAACCCGTTGTTGTATTAGGTCAGTGGATTACCTCTCATGAAGATGTTGAGGTTGGGCATTTATTCCTGTCTAAGAAGGAACTATTAATGAAATTGTCTGTCTTGGCTCTGAGAAATTTTGAATTTCAGATTGATAGATCAACAAAGAAGTTGTATGTTGTAAAATGAATTGTACAATCTTGTAAATGGAGGGTTTGAGCCATAAAGCTGAAGTTGTCTGATGTCTTTAAGATTTCAAAATATTGTAAAGTTCACACATGCAAGCATCAGTTGAGGACTAGTGATCACCGACAAGCTAGAAAATGGGTGATCGAAAATCTTATAAAGTTGAAATATGAGGATGTCGAATGTTTGTATAAGGCTAAGGAAATTATCCAAGACATTTGAATTAGAACTCGAAGATGATCAACACTTCAAGTATGAGTACATGGCATTGGGTGCTTCCATTAGGGGGTTCTTAAACTGCATACGGACAGTGATCGTCGTGGATGCAACCCACTTGAAAGGGAAATACAAAAGTGTGCTTTAAGTGGTTGCATCTATCGATGAAAACAAGCAGATATATCTTGTTTCCTTCGGGGTGGTTAATAAAGAGACGGATGAGTCATGGACATGGTTCATGAGAAGGCTTGAAGAAACTATCGGAGTAGTTAATGGTTTGGTACTTATATCTAATCGACACACTAGTATTAGCAAGGCAATAAGAACAGTGTTTTCAGAAGTCTTCCAAGCCTTTTGTATCCACCAATATGAATTTGTATTCGAAGTATAATAGTGAGGAAGTGTGTGCATTCTTTATTCTCACGATGAAAGCATGTCGTGAGGCGCACTTCGAATATTCTTGGGGTAAATTAGTTGGGTACAATGGTGTACATAAGTACCTGAGCAATATTGGCTTCCAGAAATGGGCAAGGTCTTCCAAGGTGGAATGCGGTACGATCAAATGACTTCTAATATGGCTGAGAGTATCAATGCAATGTTGAAAAATGTTGGAAAACTGCTGGTGCGGGATTATTAAATCATATATGAGGGGTTCTTCAGAAATGGTTCACTAAGTGTCGGACGTTGGCATCGAAGTGTGAATCCATCCTATCTGACCATGGGGAGGTAGTCATGAAGGTAGCAGATGATCGATCTAGACAGTATGATGTGAATGTTAGGTTTTGTGCCCTAAAGCTCGTAGTTTTGTAATTAAACATTTTCTCATTTATTAAATAAAATAATTTATTATTTTTTTATTATGTATAACATTATCTATTATTGTGTAAAATTCAAGGTTATTATTGTAATCTTGAACAGTATGTAGTTGACATACAGGAGGATCGTATTCAAGAAATAACCTGAAGAGTCTATAGTATATAGATAAGATTGAGTGTCTTATCCTGGTAACACTATTGATACGACTCACTTTGTAATTGTTACAAATGATTTGATCCAAATCTTTCATGTGAAGACATGTGAGTGGGGGTATCTTATACAATAAGTTTGTATAAGACTGAACCACGAAATGTTTAATCTCTCTTTATAAATCCGTTAATTGAGAAGATTAATATTTCATACAGGATGACCATATGCGACTCGATCTTAATCTTGAGTGAGTTATGAATTCCTGCCTATGAGGGCTTGTCCTTTGATTTGCATGGGTGAGAATGACTTTTGTAGTCGATTCAATAAGCCTACCATTTTGGTGACTTGACCAAATAGGGAGCTAGGAACATCATTTCACGAGATGAAATTCACTCCTTCCCATATAAGGAAAGTAGATAAGTCGTTCCCTCAAGTGCTGATTTTGTGACTTGAACAATAGGGCCCCACCCTCTCATCGGCCCGAGAGAGACTTAGTTTATGGTTAGATCATAAATAAATTGTTTATTAGAAGATCAGTGGTACTTAAGGAATAAGATGTAATTATAGGGGTAAAACGGACTTTTGACCCGACTATAATTATGAACAACTTGTGAAGGATCGACTTGCATGTAATGATTAGATCGATGGACATAACTTGTCCTACAGTGCATAAGAGTGCAACTCTAGGTCTATAGTGGAGTGACTCATAGTTAATGAACGAAAATTAATTGATTAAAGAGTTTAATTAATTGATTTTATATCATTGGAGCTTATAATCTGTAGGTCCATAAGGTCTCATTGCTAGCTCATTTGAAAAAATAAGGATCAATTTCGTTGAGATAAATTTTTAAAATGTTCAAATTAAAATTTAATATATGTGAGATATTAAATGAGGAAAAATATATTTATTGTATATCATACATTAAATATCAAAGAAATTATTAATGTATTAAGATACATTATAGAAAAGATATTTATTAAATTTGAATTAGATTCAAATAAGGAAATAGATATCGTAGGAAAATTTGGAAAGGTTTGAATTTGGCTCAAATCGGTTAGATAAATATATTTTAATATATTATATATTAAAATATATTATTGAATTATTTGCTCTAGGCCACTATAAATAGAACCCTAGGGGTGAGCCATTGTGTGCATTCTTCACAAGAGAAAAAAACTCTTGAAATTCTCCTCTCACTCTTTCTCCCTTTATTTTCAAGAAGGTTCCCACAAACCTCTTTGGTCTTTGTTCGAGCCATAGCTAGGAAGGCTTTGTGGAAGAGATCAAAAACACCAGAAGATTCTCCATATTTTTAAGGTATATTATGCTTAACCCTATTATTATTATTTAATTCTAAATAAACTCAAACCGATTCCTATGCTTTCGCTTGGGTTTAATTAGATTATTCCCTTCAGTGAACTCAATCGATCCCCATGAGTTTGAGGTAATAGATGGACACTTAAACCCTCGTGTAAATCTCAATGCAAGGATGTGCAAGTGCAGAGAATTTGATTATTATGAGATGCCTTGTTCACATGCCCTTGCTGCATGTAGAGAAAGATACATCGATGTATATACCCTTACACCTAGATGATACTATCATATACACCTAGAAGTATATAGTTAAGTAATAATACATACTGCAAAAGACCCGAATACTTTGCGAGTAAGCATTTTGTACGATGAGGAGTGAGAGCAGGACCATCTAAGAATATGTGAAATGATAATATCATTTAGCCAGTCTGCAGCGCGCCAGGTCAAAGAAGACTCAGTCTCATACGCCTAAACCTGCATTAAGAAACAAATACTATCATATATGGAATGCCTATACCTATTAACATAATATAGTTTAGAAACCCTAACTTGGAACACTGATGGAAACCCATAGAGAGTATATGTGTCTTGACTCTTTTTGGTCTTCATTTTGTGTGCCTTCGTTTTACCAGTCAAACGCTCTTCACATACCTCTCATCGTCTTCTCAAATATGACTTTGCTCCAGTTTTCATTACAAAAATTCCCCCAATCATCAATGATACTAAGTAAGGTTGTGTCCATCTACTGTTTCCTCTATTTCCCCATCATAGCAAGTTTAATGAAATAAAACAACACAATCTTAACCTCATCCTCGTCATTCTCAAACTCGAGCTTGAGAAATAATTCTTCTAACTCAGTCCCCTTCATACCCTAATTATTATTCAAATATTTCACTCGAAGCCTAGCACTAGACACATTCCTTTGCACATGTCTAAGCTCGATAATGAGGTTAAAATCTCTCTTGCCAAATAACATCTTATTACCTAGAATGTCAAAACTCATGACATTAGGTCTACTCCCATTCACCTCCCTAGGAAGAAAGTAGTGGATACGCGGGCCATTAAAAATGAGGGATGTATCAAGGAAGTGGCCAAAACAAGTTTGCCTAAACATAGATAATTGGGTTGGAGTCAGTTTCTCCTTAATGTTTTTAATGGTCTTTCTTAGGTGGGAGCAACATGTTAGGGCTGCAGGAAAGTGATCAGAGGGGGGATTTTGGGAACCATGGGCATAATACCTGCATACAAGCCATATTCAATTAACAAAAGCAAAACACTATAACATAAATAATCCAACAAGCCTGGTGGAAATAACTTCCTTTAGGCCCGATGGAAATAATTCAACACGCCCGATATTATGAAGGGGAAAAAGATACCGGGTCTAAAGGTGTAAATGTAACCAAAAGTGAGGGGAGTAATAGAAAATCCCGGTGAAAAACTTCGACAATCACTGGGTGTGAAGATCAAAAGTCACCGAGTGTGAAGATACTAACAAACACTAGAAAAGGGACAAAATCCTTACATCCCGATTTCTTTTCAACCTTCACACCTGATGGTTTTTTCCCCTCGTACTTGGTGAATTTCGACCCTTTTCACCAGGATTCTTATAACTTCCTTCAACCCCAATGACATGTTCACCTTCACACATGGTTCTTTTTTTCCTTCAGCCCTAGTGAATTCCAACTCATGAATATTCATCTGTTACCCTTTATTTTCAGCCAAATTTATTACTAAAACCAGTACAGATCACAACAAAAACATATTCTAAAGCCTCTCCAACCATGAAAAATTCGTTTTAACAAGGTTGAAGATATAAAAAATTTGTCTTCTTAAACGACCCTCCCTTTTCACACAGAAACCCTAAACCCTAATCGATAAAACATTGTCCTTACCTCTTTTCTCCTTACCTCTTTTCACCGAAGATGATGAACGTTGATAGGAGGAAATTCGGTGATTGAAAAAAAATACCAAGAAAAGGAGGAGTCTCGGTGGTTTTTCAAAAGGCTCGTAGATTTTTTTTCAACTGGGTAATAATGAAAACCTTTCTAACGTTCCAATAGCCTTCAATGTTCAAACTAAAGGGCATTTTAGTCTTTTCCCACTATCCAATGACGCCATTAGCGCTATTAAAACAAGTTTTCAAAAGGGTGTGCTATTTGTGAAAGGCCCAAAACATAGTGGGTTATTTCCAATCATTTCCCCCATTTACTTTCTCTCTCCCATTTATTCTTCTCATTCACGCCTCCCACCTCCCACATCCTCCCACATCCTCCCAGGCTCCCACATCTTCAAGCCCTAACCCTAAACTCTTGATTCCCTTCCAAGTTTAAGCTCTCCAATAATGTTGCGTCTCTGACCAAATGTACAGAATAGCTCTCCGACAAACCCTTTCGATTTTGTTTTGGGAATTGGTAACACAATCCAAACATTGACTCATCAATTCACTCTCCGAATAAGGGAGAATAGGAGAAGGTCATTGGTGGAGGTGGTGAGTTCACTGAGATCCCAACCGGGGAAGGCTCCACCACTGTTGGTCTTGGCGGTGATGAACTTGAGCCCCTTGAGAGCGTGAGTGTCTAAAAAGTGGAGGTTTGGCAGGTGAGGAGGTGAAGCATTTGAGCTCTTGAGAGCCCTTAGAAATAGGAAGAAGTGGAATGGAGAACAGAGACTCGAAAGGACGAAGATTTCTTATCGAGAGTTCTGCAAGAAGGGCGAGTTTAGGGTCTTTGAGAGAGGTGGGATCCTAGCCAATTTTTTTTTTTTTTAATTCAATTGACAAAGTTGAAGGTTCCTTTCTATTCCTTGTGCCAACTAACAATGATGTATAAGACCATGGTTAGAGAACCTAGTTGTGTTGATTGATGAATGGTGGTGGTTATCTTACTTTGGCTATGTTTTAAATTAATGATGCAGGTTTGAGATCGTGTTACTACTCTTCAAAAAGCTCCAATACCTACAACCTCAAATTAGCCTTGTTCCAATCCTCTTTAATCAAGGAAGCCTTTCCAATCAAAATATACGAACATGTCGCTACATGTTAGACGATTTTTGAAGGGACAAACTCGATATCACTTGGAAAGAGCCAAAAATGTTTTGAGGCCAAGCGATGTTTTAGTCATTTTCCATTTGCGAGATTGAATCAACTTTACTTGCTTGGGGTGAATCCATTTTTTTTCTTTCTCTATTTATTTTGTCAATCTAGGAAAGTTAATGACTTTGAGGGTCTATATAGTAGAGCAACAAAGAAGCCCTATGAAAAAGGCTTATCTCTCTAACTATCTCTTCTTTGCTAGCAAACTCAGTTTTTTTGTTCACCTTTTTTCGACTATTGGAGAAGAAGACATGAAAGTCAAGTTTTGATAGGATTCATAAATAAGAGGAGACTGAATTAGAAGAAAGAGTACTCGAAGAAGAACCCCAAAACATGTAAGATAATTTTCTTTTCATACTATTGTGGAAAATTATTTTTGTTCTTTTAAACTTGTTAAGTATTGCTTGTTTATTTCTTACTTTAAGCTATTTATACAATTTTAAAATTAATATTGAATTTTCACTTTGAATGTCATTTGGCCTAGTTTTTTAAATGAAGACGACTTTATTATGCTTGCATATCATTCTTCTTCTATCTTGTTTGGAAAATTTTCAAGTCACTGTATGTTAGGTAAGTTCATGTGATACTATGCTATCTTAGGCCCCGTTTGATAACCATTTGGTTTATGGTTTTTGAAAATTGTGCTTGTTTTCTCACAATTTCTTTACAATAGTTTTCATTTTCTCTACAATGGTCTCCATCTTTCTTAAGAAAATATTTGAGTTTCTAGCCAAATTCCAAATTCCAAAAACTACGGCCCCGTTTGGTAACCATTTAGTTTTTAGTTTTTAGTTTTTGAAATTAAACCTATAAATACTACTCCCACTTATGATTTTACTTTTTTGTCATCTACTTTTTGCCTTATATTTTCAAAAACCAAGCCATGTTTTGAAAACTAAAAAAAAATAGTTTTCAAAAACTTGTTTTTGTTTTTAGAATTTGGCTAAGAATTCAAATACTTCCTTAAGGGAGATAAAAACTATTGTAGAGAAATTGGAGGAAAACAAGCTTAATTTTCAAAAACCAAAAACTAAAAACCAAATGGTTATCAAACATGGCCTACTTTTTTTAGTTTTCAAATTTTGGTTTGGTTTTTGAAAACATATGTAAAAAGTATATAAGAAAACATGGGAACCCATAGGTTGAAGTAGTATTTATAGGTTTAATTTTCAAAAACCAAAAACTAAAAACCAAATGGTTATTAAACAGGACCTTAATTTGTTGGTTTTGAAATTCTTTTTTTTTTTTTTTTTTTTTTTTTTTAACTTTTCACACAGTGAAAAATCATCCATCTTGGGACAATTTGATTGTTACACTCCGATCTTCGATAATCAACATTGAGGAGGCTTGATAAATCAACTTTAGGCAACTTAAGCATAAACTGAAATGATTGAAGGAAATTTTTGGAAAACAAAACGAGGAGGTAAAACTGTAAGTTGGGCTGCTTTGGAATGAAAATGAAAGAAATCGTTGGACGTTTGATGAGTAGTTATGAAGATATTTGGGAATCTATTTTTGTGTTTTTTCTTAGCGAACGCCTATAATGGTTGTTATGGAAGACAAAGGAAATATAGTAATTTTTGGCTTGCTATAGTTATTGCATGTATATACTTCTATACACATAAGTATGTAGATGGTTTTATATAGTGATCTTATATAGTTTATAGGACTATTGTACTATAGACTGCAATATACATTGCTGCTATATTTATTTGCATGAATAATACTATAATACTATAATACTATATACTACAATACCTTGTTGCTATATTTATTTGCATGTATATACTGTTATATGCAAGTATTTTATGTGTTTGATTATATATAAAACTATAGACTTTGATAATAATTGGGGCATATTTGGTACTCCTAGATTACGTTATAGGTATATAATGCGACATACTAAGAACATTGTTGAATGACAATGTTGTGGATATATACTTTATTTGTGTAATTAGGATGGTTCGAAAAGGTGAAAAATCAAATTTGATTAGTGGTGTTTGTTGATAGAGGATTCAAGTATAAATGATAAAAAAAAAATGTGGTTGATATCTTGAATTAAGGTAAAATTAATAGATTTTTGAATAATTAGAAATAAATTTCTATAGGATTGAATTGTTAAAGATCTAAGGATTGGAAATTTGGATAAAAATCTTGAATAAATTTGTAAATAATTAGAAACAAGATTCCGCATATTTGAATTGTCAAAGATTTAGTAAAGATGAGTCAAATTTGGTTAGGAATGGTTGAGATTTTTTTTAAAAAAAATGGAAACTTAGTCTTAGGCTAGCAAGGATGTAAATAACAAGATACACCAACGGTATAATGGGAATGAAATATTATTGATAACCTTTCCTTAAAATGCGGCAATCAAAACCGCAAATATGAAATTGTTTTAGCCATTTTTATTACCCTTTTTTTTAGTCACTAGCCACAATTTTTCAAAAAAAAAAAACATTCTTCTCTCACACATTCTCTCTCTCCCACAACGATTCAAATAAAAATAAAAGGGTTTTTACATAAATAGCTTACTAAAGAGGCTCATTTTATATAAATGGCCCAAACCCACTATTTTTTACAAATTTAGCCAATGGGACCTTGTTTATTACACAAAAGTCATTATTTATTTACTAAACAACCCTCAAGCACGATGTGACAGTTTTTTTAAAAAAGAAAATACAAGTATGGTAAACGAACAATTTTCCATAACATTTTCAAATATTATGTTCAAGGATTTTGTAAAAGGAAAAAACGGTCTCATTTCCCTATTATTGGGCCTCAAAATAAGGAAAGAATCGATTCTTTTTTAAAACAAAATAAAATATGCATTCATTATGCTTTTGTTCTTCAATTTCCTAACTTCAATCATCCTCCATTCTCAATTGTCGTCGTTCTCCTCCTTGCTAGTGTTGCCATCGAGTGTTCAGGCCAGCATGGTGGTCAATCCGTGTGTGGCATGCAAGATTCTGAGGCAGAAATTGCTTTAGGTACCTCCTCAATCTCTAATTTCTTCATCTATTTGGAGTTTTCGTGTTATTTTTTGTTTTGAAATTGTTAGTTCCGATGCTAAAATTGAAAATTAATCTTAGAACAACCATAAGGACAAAACATCAAATTAGGAGGAAAATACTATTTACATGAACAGTTTCGCCAATCAAATTCATCTTTGGCTAATGTGTTATGAGGAAAAAAAAAGGGTTATATATATGGGTCTATTTACAAGATTTTATTTTTAAATTTCAAATATATATAAGTTTATTTAAAATAATATGAGAACAACATAGTTATTTCTCAAAACTAATCATTCCTATTATATGAAGGTTGTTATCTTTTTTTCTAGTAAACATCGGAGGTGATATTAGTGAAAATAAATAGTTTCTTTCTGCCCTATTTGTATTCGAATAACTATTTTTTCCAATATCTTATTTGTTTTTTCGTAGGTTTGCTCATGTTGGTGAAGGAGAGGAGTGTCGGGATACTTTATGGAGAGAGCAACTCCAATTACAATATGTTTTTTTTGAAAATAGTATGTTGCAGCGGCATTAGAAGAGTTTTTCAATTGTTGTATATTTGTTTCATACCATGTATATATATGGGTATATTTAATAATATGAGGCATATATTTTTATACAATTTTTTTTTTCTGCAAAAGTTATATATATATATACCGAGTATATATTTGCAAATGACATGATGTCGCAAATTTGATGAAAAAAACATGAATTTTTAAATAGTTTGTTGTGATGTTTAAGGCACTACTATTAAAGTTTGTTTGTTTTATTTTGTTTCAAGAACACAGTGGAACTTAAGAATAGTTGTTTAAGATTTTCAATATGGTTGTGAACAACTTGAAAGTTTAAGATGATTATGTTTAGTTTTAATATGTTCATGAATATTGTTTTGATATGGTTGTGAACAAGTTTATTAATGAGCAAAGATAGATTTGGTTTGTAAGTACAAACGGTTGATATACAGAATCAAAATATGATTGAAAAGGTTATTTTTATAGGTTCAAGATATAAAGAAATATACAGAGGTATATAAATTTACTGGATACATGTAAACCCGGAATCCCTCCTTGAAAATTCTTAAGAAAAAATGTATTGGTAAGCTTGTTAAAAAAAAAAAGAGAAAGAAAGGTGGAATGTGTTGTATTGTTTTTTCTAAATAAAAAAAAAAAAAAAAAAAGAAGAAACTAAAACAAAAGAGAAATGGAAAGTGGAAGGTGTATGTTTTGTTTTAAAAAAAAAAAAAAGAAAAGGAAAAAGAAATGTGGGAATGGATAAACTTTGGAGCACTCACCACCAAAAAAATAATTAAATAAGTTTTTTTAACCCATTTTCTCCCATTTGCTTCTTTTTTATTAAAGAAAAACAGGGCATTTCGTGGGAGAGGATGAGAGAAAGAGAGGAAGGAGGATTTTCTTAGTTTTGAAGTTGAAAAAGAAAGGGAGAAGATTCAATTCAAGGTTGCATGGCAGATTTGGTGATCAATCCTGCTCACTGCTGATATTTGGGTTGTTTTGAGCTCCACAAGAAGAATTAAGAGCTGAGGTTTGATTTTCTGGAAATTTAACTCATTTTCAAAAAAATTTCGTGAAGGAAGCTCGAGCAAAATCTGATGTTATGTTAATGATTTGTGAAGAGGGATTTGAAGGAATGTTTTTGCTGTCAAATCCGGGGAACCTCTATTTTTTTGGATGTTCTGATCTGTGGACTTCGAATTAGAAGCTGTATTAGGTATGGTTGGAAATATGATTTAATTTCCTATAACTTTCATGAAAAAGTCGTGGTTAGACATTGACTAGAAGTTGCTTTAAAATTCATGTTAAGTTCAGGGTGCAGCAGGGAAACGAGTCTGGAAAGTGCAGAAACCTATTTTGTAGGAAGTAGCTTTCGAGGTATTTACGGACATATCCTTTAGGAATTTCAATTTCATTCCTTCAGATAAGTTTTAGAGGGTTCAAAAAGGAAGAGTTTGGTATAAATAATATCATTTTTGAGCAAGTAGTGGAAAAGTTATAGGTGTGTGAGTTTAGGGTATAAAATCTGTAAAGTGCAGGAAATAGATGGGAGGGTTTTTTTGCAACCCTAGGCCTTAAGTTCGTGAGGTCAAGATTCTAATGCTTGGTTTTGTTTATTTGGCAGGCCAAGAAGAAATAGGACAAATTTACGGACCGAGAATCTAATATTAACGCTGTGAGTGACAAAATGAATTCTGAAAATAAATTCTATGCTTGAACTTGTGTTCATGAAAAGAAAAGACTTCCTAAGAATGATGTAGCTTAAAGATTTATGGTCTCTTGAACACATATTCATAAGCATATATGGTTTCCTAAAAATGATTTAAATTGTTCGTTGTGAGCATATGTTTACTGATTTTCTGAAATTAGAAGAAATACCTTAATTCCAAGTCTACATGTGTTAGCAAGAACTGTTAAAGGTTTTCATGGTTTCTCTGAGACCTGAATGAGTTAATGGTTGAGATACTGAGCCCGAGGTTGTATAGTACCGTGTGCACACAGGTCATTTTCTGTTGTCGACGTTGAGTGTACTCCGTGACAACAATGCTGTCGTGAGTGCTGGGCGAGCCCCACTACGACAAAGACGATAGGAGTGCTGGGCGGGCCCCACTACATCGTAGAATGAACATTGATTGTACTGGGCTAGTCTTACACAACTAATTTGTCATATGTTTAAAATGGTTAATATTTTTGACACATTTGCTGGACTTCTGTAAAAGCTATTGATGTTATATGTTATGATTTACGAGTTAATAGTTTTAAACTCAGTCACTCACTGAGCTTCCCAGCTCATTCTTTCAATGCTTTTCCAACTTTTCAGGTAGAGATCGAGCTCCCAGTGCCTGAGATCCTGCCATCGCCGCCGAGGGTTCTCAGAGTTAGATACTTTGTACGTGAGTGGTATTATATAGCGAGTCTGCTCGTAGTGTAGATAACTTAAAAGGAACGTATAGTTTCATTTGTGTATGCACTAGTGGTCGTGGTTGTGTAAACAACGAGTGGTTGTGTTTGGATTGTTCAAGTGAGGTTTTGAACTATATCTGCTCCGTGTGCATATGTAGAAATTTTCCAGGGTTCCGCTGTGTGATATGTAAAGTATTTCGTTTACAGGTATGGTTTGTTTATCAGGAATTAAAAGGGTCATAGGTATCGTTAAGAAGTGAAACGATGCCTGTTGGCTTCACGCCTTCCTCTGGGCTAAGATAACAGGTAGTTCGGGAGGGGGTGTGACAATACAGATTGATATACAAAAGTTATTATCTTTTTTTTGAAGAAAATATACAAAAATTATTTTGATATGTTCAATATATGATCTTGTAACATACAATTATATACGGATAAATATATACTGAAGTATATAAAAATCATTCGTAGTTTATTGAAAGTAAACAAGTATATACTACAAATTATACTCAAGTATATCAAATTCATTCATACTAATTAATAAAATGTAAACAAGAATATACTAACAATATATACTGAAATATACAAATTTCATTTGTATATGATTGGATGTAAACAAATATATTCTAGTAATATATATTGAAGTATATAGACTTCATTCGTGGACACAAAAGACAATACTGATGAAGATCGAAAACAGTGGACTAAAAGATAGAAAAATTTCTAGAGAAAAAAACGAATTGTTTGAAAACGTTATGGCTGAACAATTTCGAAATTGAAGAAAACAGGCCGGTCGAAAGTTGCGTAAAATGGAAGATGTGATTCTATGTGGCCAGAAACAAATGGAAAATGATAAATGCTAAAATCATGAGAGTATCATTCAACCATAAGATTTAAACAATGTTGACGTTGATTGACAAATATGATAATGTTATAATCATGGTAAATTGAGGGAGACAAATTCCTTAAATTGTGGGTTTGTGTATAAAATATAAAATGAAAATTTTAAAAATCCTAATTACTATACGGTTTAATTAAAGAGAGAGAAAATGGTGTAACAGACCGAAAATTCATAAAAAATCTAGATTTGAAAATTTTCAAATCTTTTCTATACTAATGTAATTACCTATTTTAAATATAGTCAAGGGTGTAAAAATTCCTAAAAAAATGGTAAGGCTAGCCCTTGGTTTATTTTATTATCTTTAATCTTCTTTTTAATTTACTTATATATAGTTAAATGATGTGATTTCTTTTTTTGTTTTATTTTTATTTTTTGCTTGCATATCTATAACATAGAGATACAATCAATTATTTGAATATCAATCTCAAGTAGTCAGTCAAAATGAAATCTTTGGTTTTTTATATTCTTTTACAATTATTTTATTCTTTATCAATATTTTATATATTTTTTCGCTATCTAAATAAACATGATAATTAAGAATTTCTATCAATTTCCATAATTTTTCTAAAATTTTTGCTATCATCGACATTTTAATATATATATTATATATTTTTAGATAAGATGGTTAAAAATGATTAGTTATAGTATAATTAAACCACAATTAAAGTTTCATGAAATAATTCAAATAATTTTATCAATTTACATATTTTTTTCCAAAATTCATGCTCGCATCGACATTTTCATCGACATTTATATTTAAATATTGTCTTAGTTTTTAGATATGATGATTAAAAATGGTCAATTATAGTCTAATTAAGCCATAATTAAAGTTTTATTGACTAATTCAAACAATTTTCATAATTTCCATAAATTTTCTCGAAATTTTCATCGACATTTTCTTAAAATTTGGACCTTGACAATTCAATCGACATCAACATTTCAAACATTGGTTGGCTCAATGATTTTATGTGGCAATTTTTTTAAAATTAAAAAAGTTCTCTCCCTCGTCCCCTCTGGCCTCCTCTTACTATATATTTAAGAAAAATTGCAGAAGCGGCCCTTAAAACTATATAAATCACTCCCTTAAACTTAAATTTTTTTTACAATTAAATCCTTATATATTACAAAATACACAAACCACCAATAAATTATACGTATTTTTCTAATCAAACACTTGAGCTATAATATTTTTACATCAAACTCAACATTTTGGCATCAATTTTTCACTCCCTTAAACTTACAAAAAATTTACAATTAAATCCTTATATATTGCAAAAGGATTAAATTAACATTTTAATTTTGATGGAATTTTTTACGATAGAGATTAAATTATTACAAATTTGAAAGTACAAGGATTAAATTATTACAAAATAAAGTTTGAAGACTAAATTGTTACTTTATAAACATTTAGGGACCAAAGTGTTTTTTAACCTCAATATTTCAAAAGATTTCAATAAAATCATTACGTAGTAATGTGGTTGAAATTGTAATATATAAGAGGTGGTGTCACATTATAAAAATTTCATTCATGTCTCTTTTTTCAATTTATGATGTTTTGAAAATCACAGCTATCATTTCTTCTCTTTAGTAATCAAACTAGGTGGGTTTTTAATTGAGTAGGTAGGTTTGACATTTAAATGGAGAGGATGAAATAAATATTTAACATAATGTGTGTTCATACAAAACACTATTTTTAAATGCTACACGCTATTTGGTTTTTTTAACTTCAACAAAATTATTGAGTAGATATGTGATTGAAACATTAGAAATAAAATTGAAACTTTCAAAATAGCGGGAACGATGAAATTAAAAAGTTAAATTATCAAAAATACCCCTGAACTATGAGGTTGGTTTCAATTATACCCCTGAACTTTGAAAAGTTTCATTTTAACCCTTGAACTTTGAAATTTGTTACAAAACAACCCTTGAAGGCTTTTTTTCGTTAAATTCATGGACAGAAAATGATATTTTTGCATTTGTATTTGAACATATACGTTGAAAAAAAATCAAAACATATGCAAATACATCATTTTTCGTCCATAAATTTAACGGAAAAAACTTTCAAGGGTTGTTTTGAAACAAACTTCAAAGTTCAAGGGTTAAAATGAAACTTTTCAAAGTTCAGGGGTATAATTGAAACCAACCCCATAGTTCAGGGGTATTTTTGATAATTTAACCAAATTAAAAACAAATATATGTACTTAAAAATAAATTATATATTCAACCATACGTTCTTTATCTTATAAAATTCTCATTTAAAAAAAACTTACAAAATTCTATATTATAAATAGTTTAAGATGAACTAAGACTCAGATAGACAAGAGTTACATAAGTTAAGAAGAGCTCATTGATTACTCAATAGATTTAACAATATGGTTTTAAAGAATAATACTTACCTCCTGACCGACCATTCAAATTTTGACAACGATTTGTTTTTTTGAAAAAAGAAAATATCATTTTTTCTTTCTTTTTGCATTATTCTTTTCTTGTTGTCAAATTCTTAATGGCGGTATGTTGTATTCAGTTTTAAATTTGTATTCACATATTTAGTTGAGTATGTACAAGCTACATAAAATCAGTGGCGGATTCAGGATTTTAGGTTAGAGGGAGCACAAATCTATTTGTAACTATAATCTTAAATATATTGATGCGAAATGTTCTTGATTTGATATGTAATATTCAAATGGTAAAATTACAAGTCCAGTCGTTGAACTTTCAAGTTTGTGTCTATTTGGTTTCTAAAATTTAAAAATGTCTAATACGTTCTCAAACTTTCAATTTTGTATCCAATAGGTCATTGAACTTTAAAATTCATGAACCTACTAGACTCGAAATTGAAAGATTAGGGTCTCATTAGACATAAAATTCAATTTTATATCTAGAATATTAGCTAAATTTTAAAAATTTCAAATATATCAAAGACCTATTGGTTACAAAAGTAAAAGTTTGATGTCCTATCAGACATTTTTAAAATTCAAGAACATATTACACACAATGTTGAAAGTTCATTGACCAAATAGACACAAACTTGAAAGTTCAATGACTAAACTTGTAATTTAACTTATTCAAAATAAGTAATATTAAATACTAAACTATAACCAATAATTAGGTTGAGGTTAAATTACAAATTTGGTCCATATGATTTGAAGGAAGTTAGAATCTAGTTCTAAGGGTTTTAAAAGTTATAATTTCGTCTTTATAGTCTGATGAAACCTTATAAATAGTCCATATGTTTGATAAAACCCTCATAAATAGTAGCTATAGTATTAAAAGTTAGAATTTCTTTCATATGACGTTTTATCAAACAATAGGGTCGAATTTTAACTTTTAAAACCAAAGAAACTAAATTCTAACATTCTCCAAACTATATGGATCAAATTTATAATTTAACCTAGTTTGATATTAGTTTTTAAAACAAAAACTATGACTAAATTATTTATATAAATATACCATAAATGGATTTTTCTTATGATGACCCTAAATGAAATTAAATTTGATATATTTAGTATTTTTTTTTTTATGTAAAATGAGAGTTTTTTTTCCTTCCATATTTTGGATTATAATCTTTATGCAATTAAAATTTTGGTTTAAAGAAAACTATCAAATTAAAAAACTGAACTAAAATTCTGAAGAAAAAAAACATAGATGCAAAAAAAATTAAATGATAAAAAGAAGTTTACATATAGATATACCCATAAATACATATATTAAATAAATGAAAAGTCAAAAATATAAAGAGTTTGTAAATAATGTGTAATATATATAAAAATGAAAAATAATTACAAAATCTGAGCACAAAAGCGCCGAAACCAAGACCTAATAGGTGAGAAAAAGCACGGATGCCACTCAACTAATGAGGTCACACATCAATTTTAAGTGTACAAAATATTACTAATAATTAACTATTCATTTCAATTGTGGAAAAAAAAGAAAAACTGATAAATTGAGGGGGGCACGTGCCCCTCTTGACTCCTTAATAAATCCGCCCCTGCATAAAATAAAATTTGGTGAAGTAGAAATTTGGTGAGATGAAAATTGATGACATAAATAAAAAAACACTAAAATGGTTAGTTTTTGAAAGTTCAAACGATGAAAGTAGATTATTTTGAATGTCCAAAATCAAACCCTAGTGATTACTATTTTAAAAACTTTAAATTTTCTATTAACATTTCATTAATGTAATATACAAGCCAATGTTAGGTCACTCTAAAAAAAAGCCTATGTTAGGTAAGTGAATCAATTAGATCCTTATAAGTTTCAATTTCATCCATGAAAACTTTGAAACTTGAATAAGTGTTGATTAATACTTCGTTAAAATTAAAGTAACAATTTACTCATAAATCAGTCAAGATATATCATACAATATTCAAATAATAAAATATCTATCAACGTGGGCATAGTTCAACTGATTAAGATTTATATCATCGACCAAAAAATCAAAGTTTAGATTCCCATTCCCATATGTAGGGGTGCAAGTGACTCGGTTCGGCTTAGTTACCGTGAAAAATCATAGTCAAACCGCCCATTTGCAGAAATCGAGCTGACCCAACTGCATATATACCGACAAATTGGTCGATTTGCGGTTATTTGATTACATTTAGCTCTTGCGCATGCACGCGAGTCCATGGGTCGAGTATGGGGTGAGGTTGAATTTGGGCGATGGGTGTGGGCAATTTTTTTAAAAAATATTATTTTATTAAGTCTAGTGATGTATGTGCCTGTGGACTGTGCAGTGTGCAGTGTGTCATTATGTAAAAGTTGCTGGTCATTCTCTTATTTCCATCGAGTCCTCCGACAACCATGCCAAAGAGGGAAAACGTTAGGAGACGCAGAAGATGATTTTTTTTAAATACTTACCATAATCAGTCAGCTCAGATAGAGTCGGCACGCCTATATAGCAACCCGAAGTTGGCTGATTTAAGTCGGTTCCTTCATGCCTGCAACCCAAAGCTGACCGTTTGAGTCGTATCAGAACCGAACTGCAATCGATTTTGATCAATTTGAGCAGATTAGTCAGTTTGGTCAAGTTTTGCTTGTACCCTGCTGATTAGATATTAATGATATATTTGAAAATGAGCTAATAAACTTGCAATTTAACCTGTACATTACATTAACTATTTTATATTTTAAAGTTGAGTATGTGCATCTGCGTTGAGATGGCCGAGTTGGTCTAAGGCGCCAGATTAAGGTTCTGGTCCGAAAGGGCGTGGGTTCAAATCCCACTCTCAACAATCGTTTTTCTGGTTTTTTGTTCAATAGCTTTCATCTCCTTGTCGGTTTTGCAGCCCATGGGCTTTGGACGGCCCTCCTTATTTCGCTTTAGGCCTGTGGGTTTTGTACGGCCCTCTTAATCGCACCTTAATCTTCCGGATTCATCATATAGATCATTTTATTTTATTTCACTTAAATATATTAAATGGTGTCTATTCAAATATATATATATATATATTAAATGGTGTCTATTCTTTTAGCCCTTTTTCAATATGATTCTTGATTCTTAAAGTTCTCAAATTTGCTTTGTATTAAAAATTCTTAATTAGGTCGCCAACAAGAATATAGTTTAAGTGGTATAAAGTACGTGCTTATGACCAAAAGGTCATGATTTTGAATCCCCTACTCCTTAGTTTGAATGCAAAAAATAAAAAAAAAAATCTTAATTAGGTCTTTTAGAAAAATTATGCACATGCCAACATATGTTGATAAATAACTAGGTCACGTTTGATAACCATTTAGTTTTTGATTTTTTGAAAATTAAACTTACAAACACTAATTTCACCAATGAGTTTTGAAAACAAAAAAAAAAAATTTAAGCCCCGTTTGATAACCACTTGGTTTTTAGTTTTTGGTTTTTGAAAATTAAGCTTGTTTTCTCCAAATTTCTCTACAATGGTTTTCATTTCCCTTAAGGAAGTATTTGAATTCTTAGCCAAATTCTAAAAACAAAAACAAGGTTTTGAAAACTATTTTTTTTTAGTTTTCAAAACATGGCTTGGTTTTTGAAAACATAGGCAAAATATATATGACAAAACAAGTAAAACCATAAGTGGGAATAGTATTTATAGACTTAATTTTTAAAAACCAAATGGTTATCAAACGGGGCCTTAAAAACTTGTTTTTTTTTTTGGATTTTGGCTAAGAATTCTAACCTTTTCTTAGGTGAAAATCATAGTGAAGAAATAATAAAGAAACAAAAATAATTTTCAAAAACAGAAAACTAAAAACAAAATTGTTATCAAACGGAACCTTAATAACACGAACTCAAAAAGAAAAAAAAAAACAATTTAATGACAACTTTCTATTGACAAAATTTAACAAGTTTTCATGGGATTCAAACCTTCAAGACTTCAACTGAAAGATAATTGATGTTTTTTTTTAATAACAAATGTGACAGAGGGATTTGAACTTCCAATCTTGATGTCTTAATCACTAAATTATATTTTTTTTTGGGCAAAATCATTGATATCTTAGCTGTTGAAATATATTCATGTTAGCAAATAATTATTACTTTACGTAAAACAGTTTTGATATTGTCATGTTTGAGGGATATTTATTAAAAGAGAATAGTTAAGTGGAAAGGGGACAAACCCATTAGTATGAGGAAAATTTCTAGTACTACGTACTCCCGTTGTTCACACTATGTTTTTGGGTTTATAAATGATTTTTTAATGCTAGTGGACCTCACATAATTTTCAAAAGGATGATGATGTGACAAACAATAAATGAGAATGATATGAAAAATTTTCTATACTACGGTAGTACTAGAATTTTTTCCATTACTACTTATCCTATTTTAGATATTAATATATGGCTTGTATTATTTAATTTTTATTTAATATGAGGGGTGGAGATTGAAAATCCTTTAAAGGAGGTAAATGTCCAGTTTTTATTATTTTTTTATGGGCTAGTTGCAAGGATGACAAAATTTTATGGGCTTATTGCAGACGTGACTGTACTTTTTTCAGTTTGCAAATATGGCAAAAAAGCCCAGCCCAAAAACAAAATTGAAAAAGTCCAAACTACCATTCCCAATGTTTTCATGTGTTTTACTATTATTAAGTATATAAGTGGTATATCAGATATACTGGTGATATACTACTGATATACTTTACTCAGATATATCAGTGGAATAATATTCCTAATATGGAATATATTAACTGTATATCAGATATATCTAAAATGAAGTATATCACTGATATACTACTGATATACTTTACTTTGGTATGTCAGTGGAATGATATTCCTAATATAAAGTATATCAACAGTATATCAACAGTATATCAACAGTATATCAGTATTTCATATGCAGTATATTAGATATACCTAAAATGAAGTATATCACTAATATATTATTGATATACTTTATTTTTGCTAAGCGTTTCTATTTTTTTCAATTCAATCGCCTTCATTTCTCTTTGTTTTGCCTCATTACACTTAAACACGCGAGCATTTGAAAAAGAATATTAAAAACTTAAACCACTGATAGACACACGATACACAGATGTCACCTTCACCATCTCTTTGGCTTCATTTCTCTTTCATCTTTATGCATTTCAAATTGTGATGGGATCAAGTTGTGTAGCCATTTTTAGTTCTTGACTTTATCAATAGTTTTTAGTAACTAGTTTTGTTGATATACTGGTTTTTAATTGATACACTTGTTTAGTAGTATATCAGTAGTAAATCAACGATATAGTACTGATATACTTCATTTTAGGTATATCATTTCGCTGATATACCTTATATGAAGTATATCAACAGTATCAGTACTTTATATTCAATATATCACTAAAATATTACTGATATACTTTATTTTAGGTATATCAGTAGTATATGAAATATACTTTATTTCAGGTATATTAGTGATTTATATTCCTAAAATGAAGTATATCAGTGATACATCGAATATCATATATTAATAGCGTATCAGTACTTTATATTAGGTATATCAGATATATCTAAAATGCAGTATATCACTAATATACTATTGATATACTCAATGTTAGATATATCATTGAAATGGATATACCTAAAATGAAGTATATCAGTGGCCAAAGTGAACATAGCTCAGTAGCAATTGGTATGTCCCTCGACCAAGAGGTCAGATGTTTGAATCCTCCTTTCTCCAAATGTTGCTGAACTCAAAAAAAAAAAAAAAAAAAAAAAAAGAAGTATATTAGTGATATGCCAAATATGTAAAATATCTATGATATACTACTAATATACTTCATATAGAGTATATCATTTAACTAATATACCTAAAAAGAAGTGTATCAGTAGTATATCAGGAATATACTACTAATATACTTCGTTTTAGGTATCAGTTGATTGATATACAAAATATAAAGTATATTAGATATACTACTGATATATCTGCTGATACATCAATGAGGGTAAAATTGGAGTAATAAAAAAACAAAAATTAGATGTAATTTTTTTTGCTATATTTACAAATCTAAAAAACCATGACTAGATTTACAAATATCATAATATTTTTTACAGGTCTAATTTTATTTTATTCACATTCAACATATCTTAAAAGTTAAAAACAACAATTAATATGATTTAGAACCGTCGAAGAAATACTTTACAAATATAGTCTTACTTAAATTCATGTTTTATCGACAAGGTGCGTACGATTTGTCAAACCTCATATTATTAAAACAAAATGTTATGTTGTGAAGGTCATTTTTGACATTTACAAATAATTTGTCACATTTATTTTTGTTTCTCATAAACAAAGATGTTTGGTAAACGTTAATGAAATTAAGATACGAATGATAAAAAAAAAAAAAAAGTATGAAAGACCAGATTGAAACTTACGGTTAGAAGTAGGATGACTAAAACATGTGTATTTCACTTTTTACTATATTTATAAATATTTTTGCTTTAAATCTCATTGTGGTCCATGAGCTGCCAAAGTTATTTCATTTTTGTCTCTAGAGTTTTAAATTTTCATTAATTTTTTTCTTCCAATTTTCAAAATCTACGGTGGTCATTGTTCACTTGAAATTTCAAAATAGAAATTTAATACGTATAAATAAACTTAATTTGTATTGATTTGTGTAGTGAAGTATAATCTATAATGTTTGATCCTCTTATTCTTTCTCTCAAATGTACATTTGTCTCAAGGATTTTGCAGCTTGTTCTCGAACGTAGATTTATCTCGAGGGTTTTGCAGCTGGTTCTCTAATGTGAATTTATCTAGAGGGATTTGCAGTTTGTTCTTGAATGTTAAGTTGTTTTGAGAGTTTTGCAGCTTGTTCTCGAGATTGAAGCTTCGATTGATTTTTGAAGTATTGAAGTCTTCGAGTCTCGAAATGTTCTTGATCTTCAAGGAGTGTTTTATGTTTAGGCAGTGTTTGATCTTCAAGAGCTTAGGGATCTTCTGATCTTTGTTTCTGAATTCTCTCTAAATTCTTCTTTTGAGGTCTTCAACTTCTGAACCCCTCAAATAAATGAGAGCTATTCTATTTATAGAGCTTTTCATGAGCATGTGGGCTTCGACTTTAATGGCCTTTGGGCCCAATCATTGGACTTGAGCTTTGTTGAATTTGGGCCTAACCATTTGGACAAATTCACATTGGGCTTTAATGGATTGGGGCCCATTCATTGGGCTTTAATGGATTTGAGTTTTGTTTAACTTTGACCCAAATTTTATATGTCCCAATTTGACAAAATTAAGTTTTAATTATTTAGTCTGTAACGCCCAACAATTTCAGGTAATAAGTAATTTTTAAATTGCGGAGTCAAGTTTGAATTATTTTCTCTTGTAGGAAATTTTGGAATCAATAAATTCGTGATTGATTGTGTCATGGTTGAGGCCAAGTTAATTAACTTAAAGTTACCCAACAATTTAGAGTTTAAGCAAAATTTAAATTTGGGACAAACCCATTGTTGGATTTTTGGTTAATTTCAACTTAAAGAGTTGGGCTCAATAAAGTTGTTGGTTGTTTGTTAGGGTTTTGGTTGTGAGATAAGAAATGGGGCAAAATTGGAAAAGAAAAAAAAATCTATATCCCCCCCCCCCCCCCCCCCCCCCAATTTCTTTTATTATTCTTCTTCTTCTTCTTTTCTTTATTCCCGCAAATCGCAGTTGCTCGCCGCACCCAATTCGCCGTTCATCGTTGCATGTTGCCTAGCCCACCATCGCATGCTAGATTCTATTGGGATTTATGCCCTAAAGCCTCGTAATTAATAATTTATTTAATAATTAATAATAATTTTGATTATTTTATTTGTAATATAATATTATCCATTATATGAAAAATCCAAGATTATTAGTGTAATCTTGAATAGTATGTGGTTGACATACGGGAGGATCATGTTCAAGAAATAACTAAAGAGTCATAGTATATGGATAAGGTTGGGTGCCTTATCTTGGTAACACTATTGATACGACCCACTTTGTAAATGTCAGTGGGGGTATCTTATACAAAGAGTTTGTGTAAGACTGGACCACGAAATATTTAATCTCTATTTATAAATCCGTTAATTGAGAAGATTAATATTTCATCCGGATAATCATATACGACTCGATCTTAATCTTGAGTGAGTTATGAACTCTTGCATGTGAGGGCTTGTCCTTTGATTTGCATGGATGAGAGTGGCTTTTGTAGCTGATTCAATATGCCTACCATTTTGGGGACTTGACCAAATAGGGAGCTGGGAACATAATCTCACAAGATGGAATTCACTCATTCCCATATAGGGTAAGTAGATGAGTAGTTTTCTTAATTGCTGATTTCAGGATTTGAGCAATGGGGCCCCAACCTCTCACTAGCCCGAGAGGGACTTAGTTTATAATTAGATTATAAATAAATTGTTCATTAGAGGATCAATGGTACTTAAGGTGCAAGATGTAATTATAGGGGTAAAACAAACTTTTGACTCAGCTGTAATTACGAACAACTCGTGAAAGATCGACTTGCATGTAGTGATTATTTCCATGGACACAACTTGTCCTACAGTGCATAAGAGTGCAACTCTAGGTTTAAGTGGAGTGACCTTAGAGTTAATGAATGAAAATTAATTAATTAAAGAGTTTAATTATTAATTTTGTA
This sequence comes from Trichosanthes truncata, assembly GCA_033996785.1. NCBI lineage: Eukaryota > Viridiplantae > Streptophyta > Magnoliopsida > Cucurbitales > Cucurbitaceae > Trichosanthes > Trichosanthes truncata. The sequence goes on along the minus strand of JAWPNB010000004.1, from coordinate 23,207,815 downwards.
TCATTAGAGCTTATAATCTGTAGGTCCATAAGGTCCCATTGCTAGCCCATAGTAACACTAAAAGATCAATTTAGTTGAAAGAAAAATTTGAAATGTTCAAATTAATATTTAATTTGAAGTGTTCAAATTAATATTTAATATATCATATATATTAAATATAAAAGAGGAAAATATATTTATTGTATTTGATACATTAAATATTAAAATAATTAATGTATATTAGATACATTAAATAAAAGATATTTATTAAATTTGAATTGGATTCAAATTAGGAAATAAATGTCGTAGGAGAATTTTAGATGGTTTGAATAAGATTCAAATTGGTTAGATAAATATATTTTAATATATTAGATATTAAAATATATTATTTAATTATTTTCCCTAGACCACTATAAATTAGACCCTAGGGGTGAGCCATTGTGCATTCTTCATAATATACATCTCCTCAATAGAGAGAATTAGAGAATTCTCTCTAGACCTATACCTCTCTAATCCTTTGTGGATTTTCTTTCAAAAGGCTCCCACAAGCCTTGGTCATGTGTTCGAGTCATAGCCAGGAAGATTTATTGGAGGAGATAAATATCCACCAGAAATATCTCCATATTTAATCCAAGTAAGTTTGTTTAAATTTTTTTTGGATTTAATTTTAAATAAAATCAAAGACGATCCAATGCTTCTGCTGTGGAGTGAAATGTTCATTCCTTCAGATTCACCACAGCCACCAGATCTGCAGCGTTTTTGCACCACCTATTGCACGCCCCTACAGCAGCTCGTCGCTGTCCGATCGTACGTCGTCGTTCGCTATCCGGATCTACATGCCCCGTGGCCCAAATCTGTCGCACCGAGCGCTGCAGCAGTCGTTGTCCGCTATTGGTCGTCACAACTCTCTCTCCTTCTCGGTTGGCATGACCAACAGTGTTTTCCAATGATTTTTAGTTCGTTTCGACATGGGTAACGCTCGATTTGTCATGGGCAAGTTTTCCAACGATGATTCAAGGTGGTTGTTGATTTTTAAAGATGAATTATGGTGTTGTGTTAGTGTTAAGAGGCTAACCTTTTGTTCTTCAGACTTAATTTCAGAACACTCGTTGCATTTGGAGGCTGAGTTGTTGAATTCGAATCAATTCGACATCAAATTCAGCAAGTGAAGGTGATGTTTTGGGTAAGTTTCATTGGGTCATTTCCGTCTCAACTCGATTAAACTCACGGTTGGATTTTAGAACAGTTTGTTATTTGTTTTTAGGACTTTGTTTGGTGATTCAGAATCAAGTGTTCATGTTCCATGTTTCCTTGAATCTTGGAATGATTTGGGTAAGTTCTCTAGCCTAAAGGATAAATATTGTCGTTGGAAGTACTTTTCCAAGTGGTTTTAGAAGTTTTCGTTAAATTATATGTTGGTACAAATACTAAGTGTTGTCCTCTTTGAAAATTCTTTTAGTTGGTGCTAAGAACTCTTAAGGGGAGTTTGGGGTGCTTTGGAAGTGGCTAATTATTTTGCTTAAAAAAAAAGTTAAGTAGTCTAGTTGGATAACCCCCTAATGCTTTGGATATGGAGTCCATAGATCTTGTAATGCATGTCTGATTACGTGATTATGAGTATGTTTCTTTTAAGTTTGTGCTTGAGCATAATGGTCGTTGGATGATATGCTTAGTAAATTCTCAAGTACTTTGTTATACTTTAGCATGGGGGTTAAGAGAGGGTTTTTGATGACTGGTTGTGATTGGGTTTGCAGTATCCTTGAATCTTGATATGGTTTTCAGAGGGGTCACAACCATGTGTATATTGCTATAAGTAGTTAATTCGGAACAACTTGTTAGAGCTTGGTTATAGAGATGAACCTTGGAATGCATGAATGACAATGATTGTAGTTTCTCTATAAGCGTGAATATATGGATGGTTGATTTAAACTGGATGAAAATAAATGTTTGGGCTGTTTGACATGTTTGGTTAGTTGCAGAATGAAGAATACTTGAGCTATTAGACTGAATGGTTAAGTAGGGTCTACTTGAGGTGTTGGGGTGTTTGACTGAGTACAGAATGAGTGAAACACGTGAATGGTTGGTTGAAGTTTAGTTCTCTTGGGATGTTGGATGAGTTGACTGTGTGTAGGATGCTTGACTTGTGGGATTTGGCTATGATAGCACTCAAAAGTGTGCTATTTCTAGGCTTAGATTTGTGTTGGTTTTATATGTTTACAGTGAGCTTTCATGCATTTTTTATCTATTTTGTAGATTTTGAGCAATTGGAGCTAACCGGGCTTTTTGGAGCATAATTAAAGCTTAAAGACACACTTTGGAGCAAAGAAGATAAGTAGAAAAAGTGTTACAAGTGAGAAAGCCCGAAAGGATAGTGTTGAGACGCTGTCCATAGCGTCTCAACGCTATATGTGCAGCCATTGAAGCCCAAATTTCCGCTGAAGTAGCGTCGAGACGCTACTTTACAGCGTCTCGACGCCAGAAACGCGAGCGCTCGAAGATTTCCGTCCGTAGCGTCGAGACGCTGTCTACAGCGTCTCAACGCTACCCCGACTCTCCGTGTTTATCATGCGAATTAGGGTACAGCGTCGAGACGCTGTCCCTAGCGTCTCGACGCTGTCCCGAGGATTATAAAAACAAGGTTTTGGCTTCGATCTAAAGGGAGCCGTTTTTGAGAGCCTAGAACCCTAATTTCGACAAGGAGCACTGTTTTGGGACCTAGAGAGCATTTTGGAGAGCTAAGGAGGAGACTCAAAGCTCGAGATCGCGGGACATCACGACGGGAACGAGTGTTGGCACGCGACGTCCAGTTTTTTTCTCTTTTCCCTTTACTTTGTTTCTTGAACTTAGGATTTGTGGGACTAAATGTTGAATGTAATTTTGAGTATCCTAGACTCTTAGAGGATTGTACTTTTAAACTTTGTTTGGTTTTTGAATTCTATTATATCGTAACGCCTTTTATGCATCTTGAATCAATTGTCTAAGTTTTTGGCCATAGCTTTGCATGTTAGGTTAGATTTAGCTTGAGAAAGTGAATTTAACTAAAGAATTTAGATGCATGACTAAAATTAATCTATTGCATGAGAATGAATAAGTTAATATTAGAAGTCATTAAAAGAGTTTCTTAATGCCATGTTTAGGTGTAGAAATAGACCGAGAGGTTGATTTACTACTTTATATGAGTTCAATTGGGCTTGAGAGAGTCAATTGCATATTTTAGTAATTCTTGGCTTAAGGTCGTTGCATATTCTACAATTCTTCAACCAAATTCATAGTTGCACTTCATGTAATGCAATCTTCACTAGTTTCTCTAAACGATCTCCAACCTTTGTAAATAATTAATTTAGTTTAATCTTGTTTAAATCTAAAGTTAGGTTCTCTAGATAAAATTGAGCATTGGTAACTGTGATACTTAATTAATCTAAGAAATCCAATCCCTGAGATCGACCCTGGCCATTACTACTACAAATTGTAAAGGTCTGGTTAATAATTTTATTTGATAGAGCCTTCGACAAGCTCTTTATCAAATTGGCGCCGCTGCCGGGGATTGGCGTATTTTAGTTTAATTAATATTGTGGTAAAAATGCTTAATTTTAATTTAGAGTGTAATTAGTGTAGATAATCTATATTTGGAAAATTATATATGTCCTCTTTTGTGTTTATTCTTATTTTTTACTCTTAATTTTGTCTTTTATTTACTTTTTACTTTGGTCTTGTTGTATTTTGTTCAGGTTCACTTGGTTTATGCCCAGAGCTAGGGAGAGTTTGGAACCCTTTGATCCAGAGATAGAGCGTACCTGCAGACGAAACCGTCAAATTCAAAGAGAAATGCAAAATCAACAAATGGCGGGTGAACAAGCAGAGGAGCAAAAGGCTATCAGGGACTACTTTAAACCTATCTTCCCTGCAGAGAGCTCTGGAATAGTTCATGCACCCATCGCTGCAAATAATTTCGAGTTAAAAACTGGCCTGATTCAGATGGCGAGGGATAGTGCTTTTCGAGGACATCCTACAGAGGACCCAAACTCACATCTAAAATCTTTCCTTGCTTTATGTGGAACTGTTAAGATTAATGGTGTATCCAACGATTCTATTCGCTTACGTTTGTTTCCCTTTACCTTGCAGGACAAAGCTCGGGATTGGTTGGAGAGCTTAGAGCCTCAGAGTATCACCACGTGGGATAAGCTGGCCCAAGCTTTCCTTACAAAATTTTTTCCACCAGCCAAGACTGCTAGACTTAGAACAGAGATTGGGACATTCAGGCAGTTTGAAGGTGAGCAAATGTTCGAGGCTTGGGAACGATACAAGGAGCTGCTCAGAAGATGCCCACAGCACGATTATCCTGACTGGCTGCAAATACAGTTGTTTTACAATGGACTGAACGGAACTACGAAAACAATCTTGGATGCAGCAGCTGGAGGAACGATTTTATCAAAGACAGTCACGGAGGCAAGGAATCTACTTGAGGAGATGGCGACCACTAGCTATCAGTGGCCCACCGAGCGCTCAATTACAAAGCCAGTGGCTGGAATCTATGAAATCAATGAGATAAATGCTCTAAAAGCACAGATGGCTTCTTTGACTAACGCTTTGTCTCAATTATCAAGTCTGGGGAACAATTCTTCGATTGCCTCATTAGCAGCTGCCCAACATCCACAATATGGAGGAGATTTAAGAATGGAGCAAGTCAACTATGTAAACAACTGGGGGTACAACCAGGGCAGCAATCACATGCATAACTCATTACCTACACATTACCACCCAGGTTTGAGGAATCATGAGAATTTTTCATATGCTAACAATAGGAATGTTTTGCAGCCATCTTCGAACTATGCTTCCACATCTCAATCAACAGAAAAGAAGCCATCTTTGGAAGACATGATTGGAGCTTTCATTGCTGAATCGAATAAGAGGACGACTCAGTTGGAGGAGAAAATGGAAGGCATTGCTTCTGGACATGGGAAGGCTATACAGAACCTAGAAGTTCAGATGAGTCAGATAGCCACCTCTCTGAATGCACTACATAAAGGGAAATTCCCCAGTGACACAGAAGTGAATCCTAGGGAGCAATGTAAAGCTATAAGTCTGAGGAGTGGAAAGAATTTGGGAGGACCTGTAAGGCGCCACAACGATGAGGATGAAGAATCACTAGAAAATGAAGACAAGGAAGATACACCTGCACAGGAGGCTGCAAAGACCTCGAGTCCAATTCTTCCATCTGTCCTGAATCAGATTCCTTACCCTCAACGTTTCAAGAAGAAAAATTTGAATGCTGAGTTTTCTAAATATCTCGATTTATTTAAAAATCTTCAAATAACCATTCCTTTTGCAGATGCTTTGGAGAAAATACCGAGTTACTCAAAGTTCATGAAGGAGATCTTAACCAACAAAAGGAAGTTCGAGGCCCCTGAAACTGTATGCATGACAGAAGAGTGCAGTAATGCACTCCACAAGAAGCTACCCCCCAAGTTGAAGGATCCAGGGAGTTTTACTGTTCCTTACACTATTGGTAGTTCTTATTTTCATAGGGCATTATGTGATCTAGGTGCCTCTATTAACTTGATGCCTTATTCTGTGTACAGGACACTAGGTCTTAAGGAACTAAAGCCCACAGGAATCTCTCTTCAATTAGCAGATCGCTCCATCACCCACCCTAGAGGTATAGTAGAGGATGTCATGGTAAAGGTAGATAAATTCTTAATTCCTGCAGACTTCGTGGTGCTCGATATGGAGGGCGACGATGACATTCCCATCATCCTAGGGCGACCTTTCCTGGCCACAGGGGAAGCTTCCATTAAGGTGAAGGAAGGAAAGATATGTTTTCAGGTAAAAGACGAAAAGGTAACTTTCGACATGAGCAAAGTGTTGAAATACCCCTGCGAAATGAGCCAAGGTATGTTTGTAGATGATATGGATAATTTGATTAATGACTTTCAAGAAGTGATGTTAAACAGGGATCCGTTGGAGTGGGTGCTCACCAAGGTTGTCGCGCGTGGATTCGTGCAATAATTGATTAACCATTTGAGCCTCGTCTAGCTAAAGACGTTAAAGAAAGGGCTTCTTGGGAGACAACCCAAGTTTCTTTTTAATTGTTTTTCATTCTAGTATAGGTAGTTGAGTGCCATTTAAATCTCGTTCCCGTTTTGTAGGACCTCGATCGTTTTGGTGCTCTCTTTGTCCCATCTCATGGATCTCGAATGAAGCGATTTTCCCTTCATATCAGGCCAGTATTGTTCACTCATTTTGTCATTGTTCTTGCATGCTTTAGATTATTTTCTTTTACATTGAGGACAATGTTGAGTCTAAGTTTGGGGGTGGGCAGTACTTAGTAGTCCTGATAATTTTGAGCTTATTTTTTCGATTCTGGAGCATGTTCTAGATGATTTCTATTGCATAATCATGACTAAGACAACTTAAGAATTGGTCTAGATGATAGTTTTTGCAATTTTTTCTTAATTCTGAAAGCATGCCCTGAATTGAGTATATTTAAACTTGTTTTAAAATTCCTTGCAACACATTGAGCACATAACCGACTGTCTATTATGTTCGAATGCTTGGGATGATATTATTGAGTCTAGAGGTCGTTGTCACCCCGATAGGCTTAAGAACTGATTACAAGTCGATCTGCATGATGGTTCGTGATTGAAATTTGTGAATGAAAAAAAAAATATATTTGTCTATATTGATTTTTTTTGCATGTTTAAAGAAATATTTTTGCATGTTTCATCAATAAGCTTTGTTTGAAGTATGGGGATCAAAAGAGCTACCTCCGCTGTGATCAGTTAGGCCATCCATTGAGCAAAAGCTCTGGGTAAGGGTCCCTGCAGTGGAAGTGTGAAAGCTAGGGTCCTTAAGAAAGAAAAAGACAAGTGTGGGAGTTAGTAACTCCTGGCTAAAATATGCTTAAGTAGATTGCTCACTTGACTGTAGGGATGCTAGAAATTGGGACTTAGAGCCAGTGTAGGGGGAAAACGAATTAAAGATTCTTTGAAATTGTCAAAAGCTAGTAGAAACTAATAGAGAGGAGGTTAGACACACACACACGCAAGGGATGAACCAGTTTAAATTTAAATTACTTGATGAAAGGGTGTGTTGATGTTTCATTTCCTTGTTTTCTATTATTTGGACCATTCAAGTTAAAGTTGTGATTATGCAATAGAAATTCATTATGTGGTTTTACTCTGTTTTGCTCGAGGACTAGCAAAAATCTAAGTTTGGGGCTATTTGATAGCACTCAAAAGTGTGCTATTTCTAGGCTTAGATTTGTGTTGGTTTTATATGTTTACAGTGAGCTTTCATGCATGTTTTATCTATTTTGTAGATTTTGAGCAATTGGAGCTAACCGGGCTTTTTGGAGCATAATTAAAGCTTAAAGACACACTTTGGAGCAAAGAAGATAAGTAGAAAAAGTGTTACAAGTGAGAAAGCCCGAAAGGATAGCGTTGAGACGCTGTCCATAGCGTCTCAACGCTATATGTGCAGCCATTGAAGCCCAAATTTCCGCTGAAGTAGCGTCGAGACGCTACTTTACAGCGTCTCGAGCCAGAAACGCGCGCGCTCGAAGATTTCCGTCCGTAGCGTCGAGACGCTGTCTACAGCGTCTCAACGCTACCCCGACTCTCTGTGTTTATCATACGAATTAGGGTACAGCGTCGAGACGCTGTCTCTAGCGTCTCGACGCTGTCCCGAGGATTATAAAAACAAGGTTTTGGCTTCGATCTAAAGGGAGCCGTTTTTGAGAGCCTAGAACCCTAATTTCGACAAGGAGCACTGTTTTGGGACCTAGAGAGCATTTTGGAGAGCTAAGGAGGAGACTCAAAGCTCGAGATCGCGGGACATCACGACGGGAACGAGTGTTGGCACGCGACGTCCAGTTTTTTTCTCTTTTCCCTTTACTTTGTTTCTTGAACTTAGGATTTGTGGGACTAAATGTTGAATGTAATTTTGAGTATCCTAGACTCTTAGAGGATTGTACTTTTAAACTTTGTTTGGTTTTTGAATTCTATTATATCGTAACGCCTTTTATGCATCTTGAATCAATTGTCTAAGTTTTTGGCCATAGCTTTGCATGTTAGGTTAGATTTAGCTTGAGAAAGTGAATTTAACTAAAGAATTTAGATGCATGACTAAAATTAATCTATTGCATGAGAATGAATAAGTTAATATTAGAAGTCATTAAAAGAGTTTCTTAATGCCATGTTTAGGTGTAGAAATAGACCGAGAGGTTGATTTACTACTTTATATGAGTTCAATTGGGCTTGAGAGAGTCAATTGCATATTTTAGTAATTCTTGGCTTAAGGTCGTTGCATATTCTACAATTCTTCAACCAAATTCATAGTTGCACTTCATGTAATGCAATCTTCACTAGTTTCTCTAAACGGTCTCCAACCTTTGTAAATAATTAATTTAGTTTAATCTTGTTTAAATCTAAAGTTAGGTTCTCTAGATAAAATTGAGCATTGGTAACTGTGATACTTAATTAATCTAAGAAATCCAATCCCTGAGATCGACCCTGGCCATTACTACTACAAATTGTAAAGGTCTGGTTAATAATTTTATTTGATAGAGCCTTCGACAGGCTAGTTGGCAGTTTAGAACACCTTAAAGGTATTCAGTGTTCAGGGTCATTATCCATGTTTCGTGTATTTAAAATGGTACAGATGACTGGGCATGTTTAACATGTTTTAGACGAGTCTAAATGTGAATGGAAGGATAATAACCATCATGATTTCTAGTGTGTTTAGGGGGCTAAATTTTGGTTTGAATGGTTTGAGGGCTATATGCCACTAGCATGGGTAGGGGCTATAGATAAATGAAGTTCTTGTTTAAGAATGTTGTTGAGCTTATGCATGAGTCTATGCTCGAGATTCTTGATTTGGGGTTAGTGGAAAAAGGCCACGTTTCTGCGATTATTGTTGCTTGTTGATGTGTGACCTTGAGAATCTTTTGGGTGGTTGATTAACTTAATCGCAAGGCCCTGGTTGTCAGACTTTGTGTGTTGTTGACAAATATGGTTGTATGGTCTTGAGGACCCTGATAGAGTTAGGGAATGGCTTAGGACCATTAGGCTAGTGACACCTACTATCCCACCTAGAGCATGCTTGCCTAGGATGCTTGTATGTGATGTGATAGCTAGTGGGTTGTGTACCCTGTTATGTGACGGCATGGAAAGTGTGTCTTTCATTGCAGAGATTAGCTAGTGGGTTATGTACCTTGATATGTGATGGCATGAAGGATGTGTCCTTCATTGCAGGTGCTAGCTAGAGGGCTGGTGGGCCTTCGAGGTCTGGCTTGAGGGTTGCGAACCTTCTTGCTGTATGCAAGTTATGGGGATGAAGCCCCACTGATTAGCAGGTGCTAGTAGAGGGCCGATGGGCCTTCGAGATGTGGCTTGAGGGTTGCGAGTCTTCTTGTTGTATGCTAGTTGTGGGGATGAAGCCCCATTGATCGAAAGCATGACTCTAGGGTATAACAATGAGACAATACCGTAGGTGAGGGTGGGTTAGGTGGTTACTTAGCCAAGAGAGTATAGAACCTGAGTAAGATCAGGAAATGTTTTAGGTTTGTGGTTTGTTGGTTGATGTTTGCGATGGTGTGTGAAACTTTGGATTTTAAGTGTGGCTACTTACTGAGTATTTTTATACTCACCCATGCTACTCTTTTGTTTCTTTTGTAGATGGTGCCTAGACTTACGAGGCGTGGCGAGGGCTCAGCTTGGCGAGGCTATTGAGATGGCGTAGAGCGTTCCTAGGGTCCAAGCTGTCCTAGCTTGCGTCATGATTTTAGGTTCTATTCTTATGTGTTGGCTTTGTTGAACTCTGAGTAGTCTCCTTGTTGAACTCTTTTCTTTGCTTTCTTGTTGAGTTCTGTTGTTTTTGTGGATGATGTTAGACTGAACTTCAGCATATTCGTAGTTTGGAAGGTATGAAGTGATTCTGAGTTGTGGAAGCGTGTTTTTCTTGCTTCTCAGATCCCTTAAATTTTTGGTTTTCTTGTAGTTGTGTCGTTATGCTGTCAAATTTTTTGGAGCATAAAAGGGCAATAGTTGTGGCACTTCCTAGTTTAATCTGTTTGCTTTAGGGTTGTTACATAGTCAAATGGTCATAATGAAGACATGTGCTCTTTTAATTTTAGGATTTGCAATTTTTGTCTTCAAATTAAATTTGGGACACATGTCAATTTATAATTGGTCTCAAATTTAATTATTTGTAATTTTGTCATTAATTTGCTAATAACGACACGACAATTTATGACTGGCTGAAATTTCTCATTCAACAAATACCTCATTGTTTATGCACAAGTATGGGTAGATGAATCTCAGAAAAATATAATTTTGTATCAAAATGTAAGGTATTTGTTCTTAATTCTGATTCCATTTGATGTGTCAATTTAATCAACATATCAATTTGGTTTATAATTTTGATTTTTTTAATTAACACACTTTTTATGCTAATTCATCAAAATATGAATTTGGGTCAATATTTTGATTTTGATATGGCATAAAATTTCGATATGAATTTAGTAGAGTTTATGCTCTACCTTAATTCAAAATTTGAACTTCGGACAAGGTTAAAATTCTACTCAAATTTTTATTTGAACTTGGAATAGGATTTGGAGTTGTACCCAAATTTTGTTTAAACTTGGAATAAAATTTGAAATTTATTCCAATTTTGATTTGGGATAAAATTTAGATTATGCCTAAATTTTACTTTTTGAGATAAAATTGAAATTCTACCACGATTTGATTTGGATAGAATTAATTTTATCAAATTTTAATTTGGGATAAATTTTGGATTATGCCCAAATTTTGCATTTTAAGATAAAATTGAAACTCTACAATGATTTTGATTTGGATAGAATTAATTTTATCAAATTTTAATTTGGAAAAAAATTTGGATTATATCCAAATTTTGATTTGATGAAGGGTTTCTATTTGGCTTGCCTTTGGAATAGAATTTGGCCAAATTTTGACTTGAGGTAGAATTGAATTTAAATTCTCTCAAGATTTTGACTTCGATTAAACTTGCTGATCTATTTGTCTGAATTTGATATTGGACTTGAATGCAACTCGAATTGAGTTCTATTTGCTCGAATTTGGAATATGATAGAAACTCTACTCAAACCTTAATTTGAAATACAATTTTGGTATCCTCAATTTTGAAGTAGAATGAACCTACTGTTTATTATGAATATTCTAAATTATATTTAAATATTCTAATTAGATGCCCATAATCTCATAGATTATTGTATATCTTGTAAATCCTATAAATAGTAGTTGTTGTACCATTTAAAATACACAATTTAATAGAGAATACATCTTCTCTCTAACTTTTCTCTCTAATTGTTTCTTGTTTACTCTTGTTTTATAACACGTTATTAGTTCGAGTCCTACCACTTTTCTTTGCTAAAAGGGGCGTTTGTGGGGATTAGAGTCGATTTGTTGGAACACCAAGAACTACTAAAGACTCGTCAGAATTATCTCTATATTATTTGAGGTATTTAAAAATTAAAGTTTAAAGATGGTGAGTATTTTAATTTTATCATATATACGTGAGATGTGGTTTGCAAGTTGAGTTTAGAACTATCTGACATAGGCATTTGATTACATCAAATGTGAAGCTCAAGAGAGTTATAGTTTCTCTGTTTTTTCCTTGTTTCAAAATTCGTTTATTCAAGGACAGGAAACCAAAAAAAAGGAAATCGTAGAATAGTTCCACGCACCGGCGGCTCCAACTAACACCTTGTAGCGTTGATTGTGGGCGTTAAGTGAAGTTGGCAGTAAAATCAACGATTGATTGAAAGTAAGGCCGACGATAAGCTTTAATTTTTTTGAAAAAAAATTAATTTTGACTCATAAACTTTGCATGTTGTATTAATTTTAACTCTGAACTTTTAATTTCATCAATTTAAACCTCAAACTTTACAAATTGTATCAATTTTAACTAGAAACTTTTAATTTCATCAATTAAACCTCAAACTTAAATAAGTGTATCAATTTACACTTTTATTTAAGTTTTCGTTTCAATCATCATTAGAAAGATTTCTATGATCTATGTTAGGTACTTATTTGTTATTTTTTTTTAAAAATAAATTTACTAAAAGAATAATTAAACAATTCCAGATCGAATAGCCACCATCGTGAAAACCACGAACTCGACTTTCGAAAGTAGGACTCACACAAAATGAACACTTGTGTGTCTCCCTCGCCATTTGTATCGATACCAATGACGACAAGTATAAAGAATATTGAGCTCAGCTAAAATGCGGGAGAGAACAGAAAAGACGATGGCAGACAAAATGATGCCTATGAACACAATGAACTGGTCTAGCCGACCTTGTCGACTCCGTTGACAATCTTACAGAGGATTAAAGTGACATCGATGCTGGAGAGAAAAAAGACAAATTCTAACGAGGGTGATGATTCTGAAAGTCCCACGTCCATTGCAGTGGATGGAGGACAAATCAAGCTAAAGGCCGATGAGAAATTAAAAAAAAATATTGGCAAACGATTAAAAAAGGAGAATACTCCATTGTGAAAAAATATGGTGCAAATAAGCTTTGTTTCTACTAAAAGCCGGTGGATTGAGTAGAATCATGCCTTACAATTGAAATACCCTGAATTAATTAAATAAAAAAAAAACAGCCGAATCAGATAAGATAAGAAGTAAAAAAAGTGAAAAAAAATCATGCTCTAAATTGAAAGATATTATGGAGAGTCTACTCCAATTTTCTTTAGCAATTTTATTTTTTTAAAAAAATAACAAATATGTACCTATTATAGAGCAACACGTGACTTTGGACATGTGTGGAAAACTTTTTTAATAAGGATTGAAATGAAAACTTAATCAAGGGTGTAAATTGATACACTTATTTAAGTTTGAGGTTTAAATTGATGTAATTAAAAGTTTAGGGTTAAAATTGATACAATTTGCAAAGTTTGAGGTTTAAATTGATGAAATTGAAAGTTTAGGATTAAAATTGATACAACATGCAAAGTTTAGGGGTCAAAAATGATTTTTTTCCTTTTTTTTTTTTTTTTTTTTGTTTTTTCGCAGCATGCATACGTTATCTTTGATGCTTAAGCATCAGTAATTAAGTGGCAAGACATGAAAGATATATATATATATATATATATATATATTTTAAATTTCAATCGGGGATGGATCTTCCTTTTGTCTTCATGTGTCATACTCATAGAAGTTTTTGGATATCAATTACAACTAAAACTCCGTTTGATAACTATTTGATTTTTTGTTTTTAGTTTTTGGAAATTGTACGTATTTTTTCATCACTTCTCTACAATGAGTTTTATCTATTTTAAGATGACATTTGAATTCTTAGTCAAATTCTAAAAACAAAAACAAGCTTTTGAAAATCCTTTTTTTTAGTTTTCAAAACTTAGCTTGGTTTTTGAAACATGAGTAAAAAGTAGATAACAAAACAAGCAAGCTGAGAGATGGAAGTAAGCATATTTATAGGCTTAATTTTCAAAAATCAAAAATAAAAAACTAAATAGTTATCAAACATGGCCTAAATTATTCAATAGTTGAATATTTGGATTACTTTTAGGGGGCGTTTGGAACACCGTTTCGGAATTAGAATCCTTGGAATTAGAACCTTGAGGGGTTTGTTCTGGGGGGTTTGAAACCCTGAAAATCAGAAAACAGTGTTTGAGGTGCAATGTTCTAAAGCCTAGAAATTTGAAAACAGTGTTTAGAGTGCACTATTCAAAACCATGGAGCTGTGTTTCAAATCCATTGGGTTTTGAACACAGTGACCTTTAACGTTTTGGGTTTGGATTCCAAAACTATTCAAATCTAACACGGTGCTCCAAACGCCCCCTTAATGTTTTGGCTGAAGAACATTATCCAATTAATATGTTAGACTTCTGCTTCATGGTTCTGCCATATTAGGTTCTGCCTTGGTATATTTGCTTGGATGTGTTGGTTGGTGCTTGCTGAGCTTGAACCATGTGTTGGGTTCTTATGAAAGCATGTTGAAAACATGGTTTGTATATCACTTTGTATTTAGTTAATTCTTACACCTTGTGAGTGTACTATCTTATTGGGTGTTCTCTGAATTGGGTTAATGATTTTGAGTATGCGGTAAGAGGCGTGATATAGGATTTAGGTTGTGAGTTCTGAAATTGTTATGGATGAGTTAACACAAGTATGTGAATATCATAGGCTTACAACGTAGCATGCTACAATTTTTAGAATGCATGTTTGGTATATTTATTAAATTTTCTAATATAAATATATATTCCTTTGTGAATATTCTGGCATGACAAAATTAGAGTTGAAACTCTTGCTATCAATGGTCAAAATTATTTGTCATGAATACTTGATGTTGAGATTTATTTGGGTATCATATATTTCAATTATTCATATGTAGATGAATTTTTTAAATTCACAGTGGGATTGTATGTATTCGAATTATGGAAAAGTTTGAAAGACATATATTTCTTAAATCTAATTTTGATTAGATGCACCTGAAGTTGTATAAATCAAGAAGTGCTCGGTTTAATTAGATGCATCTGAAGTTGTATAAATCAAGAAGTGCTCGGTTTAATTAGATGCACCTGAAGTTGCACATTTTAAATTAAGAATTTCTCACTTTAATTAGATGCACCTATAGTTGCATAACTTATCAATAAGTGATTCTAAACTAATGAGCATATGGTCGAGCAGACATATTTCCTTATTTTCATTTATAAAATATGCTCATGTAGTAGCAATATCCAGAAACATGTTTTTAAATATTTGGGATGGGCAAATATCATATCTTCTTGAAATTTATGAAACAAATGAGCATTTGATGGAAAATCATCAAACTCGACCAACTAGTTTAATACCATTCCTTGAAGTGAATATTGTAATATTTATTTATTATATATGGTTGAGGTTGATGCCATAATAGAGGAAGAAGAAAAGGCCTAATAATTAATTTAGATTAATTAATCTAATAATAAATAGTTAATGAATTTGAAATAAAAATTGACTATAAGGGAACTCTGCCTATGGATAGTTTTGTCTAGGCTGAGAATTTAAGCTGACTAAAAGAGAACACCTCGATCTGGGAACTAACATGAGAGTTGAATTAGTCAAAATTTATTTCATTAAGCATGCTCATAATGTGATTAGTTTTTAAATAAAACTTGGTAATTCACATTAAAATCGATATAACCAACATAAAGGTTATGAAGGGGAAAAATATGGAAACAAACTTTGCAAATCTCCTAAAGAGATAATTAATTTTTTTTACCCCCTAAATATGATATATCTAGATGTTACAATTTTTTTTAATCTCTTGAAGAGAAGATTAATCTTTTTGACCCACTGAAATATGACACATTTAGATGTTGTTGATTTCTTTGAATCTCCTGAAGAGAAGATTGACACTATTATTGAAGAAGTAACAAATACTTCTTTTGATTATAAGAATGTCTAATAGTATCTTTCCTTTATGTTTATTAGTTTAAGTTTGATTTTTCATATTTCAAGTTTCTTTTATTAAGGATTTTTTTTTTTAATTCTTGAGACTTGTAATATTTTTTTAAAAAAAGAATTCACATGGGCATCCATTATAGAACTAGATGTATTTTTTTCTAATAAATTGTGTCAAGTGTTGCTTGCTCTCAAGAGCAACGGTTCTAATATCTGTATGAGATCATGTTATATACAACATTTAAACCAGTAGCTTATTACAATTAGCTTATGGTAAGAAGCTAAAAGATATCCATTTGCAAAATTTTAAATGCACAGTAAATGTTCAAAATGCTCCACCACATCATACTAAGATTAGTCTTTAAAGGGAACTAGAAATATATGTTTCTTTAATTACTAGATATCGTGAACCCTTATGGGTGATATGTTTACTGCACAATTTGCTAATTGTCATTAATGAGACAAAATTTTCAACATTAGGGGGAGAAATTGAGAAGTTAGAAAAATGAATTATGTCTTGTCTCATTTAGATCTTCATACAAATTAATGTGAACTAGCTAGAAGTTCAAAGGATAATTCATTTGAAAATATTGCAAATCAAATGCCATATGCATTTACAGATGCTAAGAAAGTGATTAAGTTGCAAACGCACCATCAACGGTTGATATACTAACACAATAATTTGTCACAACTAATAAGTTTGCCCCACCAGAAGAGTGGTAGAGTAATGAGTTCCAAAGATAAAAATCCTCGAAAAAGAAAGTATTCAATAATTGAAATAACTCAATTGGGAATATAGATATTCTAGAAGGAATATTAAATATGACTAGTCAGCAGAAGAAATATTGAAAGAGACCTGAAGATAATAAGGAGATCTCGATAAGTTATGTCATGACAGAAAAAATAAGGAACTGAACTAATATAGTTGTTAACAACATTCTTGTTTATAATATTGGTTTTGATATCATTTTTGAAAATGAGGATTCCAAAACCAAAATTTGTTTTGAATAATGTTGACATAGAAAGGATTGATTTAAGTGGTAAGAAGAAATCCAAACATAATTAAACTCATTTTCAAAATGTGAAATTTTTAGACCAAAAATCCAAACACTAGAAGATGTCAAACATGTGGTATACAAATAGCTATTTGTGAGAAAAAGATATATAAAGTGAGAGTTAGTGCACAAAGATACTCACAAAAGCCTGGTATTGATTGTAAGGAGACATATTCTCCTGTGGTGGATGCAATAACATTAAGAATCTAATTGTTCTGATTGTGTATAAAAAGATTAACATGCATCTTATGGATGTAGTTATACTATATTTATATGGATCTCTTGATAATGATATTTATAGGAAAATCCATGAAGGATTAAGGATACCAAAATCATATAATTTTAAAGAATTATATTACAGAGATCCTTATATATGGATTAAAATAATTCGGCTGAATGTGGAATAATTATCTTAGTGAATATTTATTGAAAAATAAAAGGAGTATAAAAATATACCTATTTATCCATAAAGAAATAATCACAGTCAGAATTTTCTATTACAGCTGTATATGTTGATGATTTGAATATAATTGAAACTTTTGAAGAGCTTTTAAAGGCAATGGAATATCATAAGAAAGAAATTGAGATAAAGATCTAATAAAACAAATTTTTGCCTTAACTTACAAACTGAGCATTTAGCAAAAGGAATTCCATTTGATCAACTTATACAAAAAAATATTTTACATAGATAAAAAGTATATCCATTGATCATTTCAATGATAGTTTGTTCACTTTATGTAAAGAAAGGTATCTTCCAACTTAAAGAATATAATGAATAACTTCTTGGTCTTGAAGTACCATATTTTAGTGCAATAGGTGCACTTATGTATCTTTACTAATAAGATATGACATGTATAGTATTTGCAATAAATTTTATATAGTATTTCTCTAATAGAAAAATATTAAACATATAT
Organism: Trichosanthes truncata; assembly: GCA_033996785.1. Taxonomy (NCBI): domain Eukaryota; kingdom Viridiplantae; phylum Streptophyta; class Magnoliopsida; order Cucurbitales; family Cucurbitaceae; genus Trichosanthes; species Trichosanthes truncata. Next base: position 23,190,423 of record JAWPNB010000004.1, on the reverse strand, counting down.
TATGTTTTCTTTGAGGATCAATTTATATGGATCTAATTTTTGATTTAGTTGGTTGTGAAGATGCAGGTTATTTATCTAACCCATATAAAATTAGATCTTAGACAGTTTATTTAGTATATGTAGAAGAACTATTATATAATGACAGTCTACGAAGCAAATGGCAACATCATTGTTCAACAAATTTCTTCAAAAGACAACTTGACAGACTTATTTACAAAAGCGTTGTCTATTTCAACATTTGAGAAGTTGGCGCACAACAATTGGAATACGACAACTCAGAGATCTCAAGTGATGTTTTCATGAGGGGGAGAAAATGTACTGCACTATTTTTCCCTTGACTATCATTTTATCTCACTGGGTTTTCATAGAAAGATTTTTAATAAGGTAGTTGTTAAAGTATATGAATAATGTACTATTTTTCCTTCGTTAGGATTTTTTTCCATTGAGTTTTTTCCTAGTAAGGTTTTAACGAGGCATATATTCTATATACAATTGGCATCTAAAGGGGGGTATTATGCATATTCTAAATTACATTTAAATATTCTAATTAGATGCCCATAATGTCATAGATTATCTTATCCAATTATCTCTCTCATTATCTCCTCCAAGTTTTCCTTTAAAATTAGGATTTAAAAGAAGATTTCTTTTTCTTTTTAAGATTTGTGTATATGTTGTAAATCCTATAAATAGTAGTTGTTGTACCCTTTGAAATACACAATTTAATAGAGAATCCATCTCCTCTCTAACTTTTTTCTCCTCTAACTTTTCTCTCTAACTTTTCTTGTTTACTCTTGTTTTATAACAATGTTAAAATTTTATCCAAATTTTGGCTTGGAATAAAATTTAGGCTTCTAACCAAATTTGTGGCATGAGGTAACAGAGTTTGAGTAAACTTTGGTTTTACTCCAAATTTGGTCCAACTAAGATTCTGCTTTTTGATGGAGATCCAATTGGAAAAGGAGATTTTTTTTTTTTTTTTTTTTTTAAATTCAACCTAAACTTAACATCAAATCTTAACCAAATTGTGTGAGACATGAAAGAATCTCTCACAAATTTTGCTATATAAATGTGGGAAGATTGATGGGTTTCATCATGGAGTCGTGCCATTGAGCGAATTTTAGAGTTTGTTGGTCGACAACTTGTTGAGGGGATATGTGGGTTTGTTTTGTACATCCCTCATTGGTCAGAGGATCGCACTCGCTTTGGACAGATGGTTGGAGTTTTTCCATTGATCCGGTGTTGTGGCTGAAGCACTCTTGCTTTCAAATGAAGTTGTAGGCTGCAGATTTTGTAACGCCAAGGATCCTGCCGTGGGTGTATTTATCAAATCATTCTCAACATTCATGATTGGTACCTATAGCGTTGACTGAAGCAAGAGCGATTGCGACCTTCCTTTGTTGTTAGGAGGAGAAAAAAATAGACCTAGTTTTATAGAGAGAGATGTCCATTTGTTGGAAAAGATGATGAAAACCCTCAAACTTGAAGATGAAGCGACGAAAGCCTTTGAACTTAACTTAAAGATGATGCAACTGAAACCATCGAACTTAACTTGAAGATTGAAGTGAAACCTGAGCTTATAAACACTTGAGACTTGAATTTGAGGCGAGCGAAGCCCAAGCTTGAAGAAGAAGCGATGAAGCCTTCGAACTTGAACTTGAAGACTTGAAGTATGCGGAGTCCAAAACTTTCAGCAAAGCCTCAAACTTGACCTTGAAGCAAGAGAGCTCGAACTTGAACTTGAAGCAAGCGAAGCTTGAGCTTGAACTTGCAACAAACTTTTGCTCGAACTTGAACTTGAAGGGAATAATGCTCGAACTTGAAGGGAGGGAAATGCCTAACTTAGAGAGAGCGAAATGCCAGATTTTGGAGGGAGAAAAATGTTGGACCTGGAGAGAACGAAATGTCAAACTTTAAACGAGTGAAATGCCAAACTTGGAGGGAGTGAGATGTCGAACTTAGAGAGAGAAAAATGTCGTACTTGGAGGGAACAAAACGCCAAACTTGGAGATGGAGCGATGACGAAGCCACCAGACTTCGAGATGAAAGCCTCCAGACTTAGGGATGGAGAGATGACGAAACCTCTAGACTTAGAGATAGAGCGACGACAAAGCCTCAAGACTTGGAGATGTAGCGAGACACCAAACTTGGAGGGAGCGAGATGCCAAACTTGGAGCGGAGTGAGTGATGAATTGAACTTAAGGAGAACGAAGCTCGAACTTTAAGGGAGCGAGCGATGAACCGAACTTGAAGTGGATGAAGCACAAATTTTAGGAGAGTGAGCAATGAACCAAACTTCAGGGGAATGAATCTTGAACTTAAAGCGAGTGAGCAAAAAATCGAACTTGAGGGGGGATGAAACTCGAACTTTAGGGGAGTAAGCGATGAACCGAACTTAAAAGGGATGAAGCTTGAACTTAAAGTGAGTGAGCGATGAATCAAACTTAAAGGAGATGAAGCTTGAACTTTAAAGTGAGCAAAGCTCTCTGATATGCATCCAACTTATAACGTCTTGTTTTCTGGAGTGAGAAATATTTCTTTTTTTGGTGATTAAACTTACAATTTCTTTTTTAAGTTGCTTACGTACCATTTTAGCGAAAGGGATCAAGTCATAACGTAGTTCAAAGAATTTTTTTTCGTTTGTTCATCTTTTAAGCTCATGCGGGCCAAAAGCATCATGCAGATTAGGTCCTTGCGATAAGGAGTTGTCTTTACATTTTAGATATTCTTGTCTTCATCGTGGTCTTGATCAAATCCTTTATTTGTAGGATTTGTTAAGATTGAAGGAAAGAATCGAATTAAACCCACAGCGGAAGCATTGGAATCGACTTTGATTTTATTTTAGAATTAAATGAAAAATAATTAGGCTAAGCAAAACATACCTTGACTTAAATATGAAGGTAAAATTCTGGCAATACTTATTTCTTGTGTTCTAAGAATTCTATAACGTCTTCCTTGCTATGACTCAAACACACAACCAAAGCTTGTGAGAGTCTCTTGAAAGAAAATCCACAAGGGATTGAAGAGGAAGAAATCTAGAGAGAATTTTCTAATTCTCTATTGAGGAGATGTATTTTATAATAACTCAACTCAAAAATCCTATTTATAGAGACATGGGACAAATCTTTTACCATAATTAAATAATATTATATTTTAATATCTAGTATATTAAAAAATATATGTTTAATCTATTTGAATCTTATTCAAATCTTATAAATCCTCTTACGATATTTATTTTTTTTATTTGAATCATATTCAAATTTTATAAATATCTTTTCTTTAATGTATCTAATATACATTAATTATTTTAATATCTAATGTATCAAATACAATAAATATATTTTTTCTCTTTTATATTTAATATATATAGTATATTAAATATTAATTTGAACACTTCAAATTAAATATTAATTTGAACATCTCAAATTTTTCTTTGAACTAAATTGATCATTTAGTGTTACTATGAGCTAGTAAGAGGACCTTATGGACCTACAGATTATAAGCTCTAGTGATACAAAATGAATTAATTAAACTATTTAATTAATCAATTTTCATTCATTAATAGGTCACTCCACTATAGACGTAAAGTTGCAATCTTATGTACTGTAGGACAAGTTGTGTCCATGTATATAACCATTACATGCAAGTCGATCATTCACGACTTGTTCGTAATTACAGCTAGGTCAAAAGTCTGTTTTACCCCTGTAATTACATCTTGCACCTTAAGTACCATTGATCCTCTAATAAACAATTTGTTTATGATCCAACCATAAACTAGGTCTTTCTTAAGCCAGTATGAGGTTGAGGGCCCATTGTTCAAGTCTAGAAATCAACACTTAAGGGAACTACTCATCTACTTACCCTATATGGGAAAGAGTGAATTCCATCTTGTGAGATTAAGTTCCCAGCTCCCTATTTGGTCAAGTCCCCAAAATGGTAGGCATATTGAATTGGCTACAAAAGCCACTCTCACCCATGCAAATCAAAGGACAAACCCTCACAGACAAGAAATCCAAGGTTATTTATGCCCTAAAGCCTCGTAATTATTGATTTATTTAATAATTAATAATAATTTTGATTATTGTATTTGCAATATAATATTATCCATTATATGAAAAATTCAAGGTTATTAGTGTAATCTTGAACAGTATGTGGTTGACATTCGAGAGGATCATGTTCAAGAAATAACCTAAAGGGTCATAGCATATGGATAAGGTTGGGTGCCTTATCCTGGCAATACTATTGATACGACCCACTTTGTAATAGTTACAAATGATTTGATCCAAATAATTCATGTGGAGACATGTGAGTAGGGGTATCTTATACAATGAGTTTGTGTAAGACTGGACCAAGAAATATTTAATCTCTCTTTATAAATTCGTTAATTGAGAAGATTAATATTTCATCAAGATGATCATATGCGACTCGATCTTAATCTTGAGTGAGTTATGAACTCCTGCCTGTGAGGGCTTGTCCTTTGATTTGCATGGGTGAGAGTGACTTTTGTAGCCGATTCAATATGCCTACCATTTTGGGGACTTGACCAAATAAGGAGCTGGGAACATAATCTCACAAGATGGAATTTATTCCTTCCCATATAGGATAAGTAGATGAGTAATTCCCTTAAGTGCTGATTTCAGGGACTTGATCAATGGGGCCCCACCCTTTCACTGGCCCAAGAGGGACTTAGTTTATAATTAGATTATAAACAAATTGTTTATTAGAGGATCAGTGGTACTTAAGGTGCAAGATGTAATTATAGGGGTAAAACGGACTTTTGACCCAACTGTAATTACGAACAACTCGTGAAGGATCGACTTGCATGAAATGATTATATCTATGGACACAACTTGTCCTATAGTGCATAAGAGTGCAACTCCAGGTCTATAGTGGAGTGACCTATAGTTAATGAATGAAAATTAATTAATTAAATAATTTAATTAATTGGTTTTGTATCATTAGAGCTTAGAATCTGTAGGTCCATAAGGTCCATTGCTAGCTCATAATAACACTAGATCAATTTAGTTGAAAGAAAAATTTGAAATGTTCAAATTAATATTGAATATATTAGATATATTAAATATATAAAAGAAAAATATATTTATTGTATTTGATACATTAAATATTAAAATAATTAATGTATATTAGATACATTAAATAAAAGATATTTATAGAATTTCAATAAGATTCAAATAAATAAATATCGTAGGAGATTTGAATGAGATTCAAATAAATTTAAGATATATTTTAATATATTAGATATTAAAATATAATATTTTAATTATGGCAAAGATTTTCCCTTGGTCTCTATAAATAGGACCCTTGAGTTGAACCATTAGACATAACACATATCTCCTCAATAGAGAATTAGAGAATTCTCTCTAGACATCTTCCTCTCCAATCCTTTGTGAGTTTTCTTTCAAGAGGCTCCCACAAGCCTTAGTCCTGTGTTCGAGTCATAGCAAGGAAGACTTTGTGGAGGAGATAAAGACATGCTAGAAATATCTCCATATTTACTCCAAGTAAGTTTACTTAATCTTATTTTTTAGTTTAATTTTAAATAAAATCAAAGACAATCCAATGTTTCTGCTGTGGAGTGAAACATTCATTCCTTCAAGTTAAACATTGATTTTCTTCTTTTTTCATAGTCATACTCATCCTTTGAAAGACTGAAGGTTGAGTAGTTGCAGGCTTGATGCGATTGAAGACAGAAGTTCTATGCTTGACTTCTTTTGAATCATAAAGTTTTTCCACATCAATGTAATATGAACTTGCAAAATTTTCTTCCTCTTTTTCGATGGAAAGGAAATTTGTCGAGAAGAATTGTTTTAAGGTCACTGGCTTTCGAGGTTGAGAAAAATCTATATTTTCCTTCCTCCCAGGTTTAGGTTTCCTTACACCCATTTTTTTTTTATGCCTGCTCTTTTCTTTGTGACTTCTAAATTGGTGAGACTCATCTGGGGCTAAATCTTGCTTTTGCTTATTCCGATGAGTCACAAGAACCCAATCTTTGTCTTTATCATTGATAGGCTCTATCTCATCTTGGGATTTATTTTTAGGCACCTCATGTTGAAACCAAATGGTTATAGGTTCCAAGGTTCCTGATAACGCTCATTTATGAGTGTTATTTGGCTCTAAAAACTAAGCTATTTTCTTAGAAAGCGAGTGTTTAATGTTATAATTTATGTCATTTAAGGAAAATTTAAGTAAAAACAAGTTTTGCATGTGTTTGAAGTCTTGATTTGGTAAAAATAAGTTTTTTAGTGTATTTAGAGTCATTTTTGTTAAGAAAGTGTTAATTTTTGTTGGTTTTGTGTAAAGGCTCAAAAAAGACCCAAATGCGCCCATATTCTGGCCGCAATTGAGGCAAAAGAAAGATGATGCAAAAGATATGCGACCATGATGCGCCAATAATTGAGAGCATAAGCCAAATTTCAATGTTGTAGGAAGAACTCAAAATGCGCCCAACTATGCGGCCACATTTAGGCAATTTCAACAACAGCACAATTGCGCTCAACTATGCGGCCGCATCTTGACCTTTTCGGCAGATTCTCCCAAATTCGCTAGATTTGTAGATAAAATCAAATATTCTTAATCAAATCTCCGAGGATCAAGGGATATGATCATCAAGCCTTTCCACACTGATCTCGGCAGCAAACCCTAGGCCTTGAGGTCTATAAAAGTCGACTCAAGCATCAGTTTCAAGAGAGCTCGAATTTCTATCTTCTTCTCCAAATTTTGCGATTTTTTTCTTTTCAGCAGCCATACCGAGTCTCCCCCAAGTTATGTTCATACTTCATTTGGACACAAACTTCGAAAGAAGGGAGTGTAAGCACTTGTTCTCCTCGAAAGAGGTTGAACAAAGTCAGAAAGAAGGAACAAACTTCGGGTTCTTTATCGCTTTCATTTAAGTTTTGTACATTCTGTTTTCTTTAAAGTTTTGTTGCTGTTTTATTCTTCCATCAAGTTGTAAGTTTCTGTTTATCTATTAAATTTCAATTATTTAAGTTGTGATTCAAGTTTTGTTTCAAGTTATTATTGTTTCAATTATGCACTTTTATTTCAATGAAGTTTATCTTTTCTCAATGAAGTTTTCTTTTTATTTTCTGCACTTTAGTTTTCTTTTCAATGAGTAGCTAAACTCCTTGGAGGGGATTCAATGAAGTGGATACCCTAAAAGGGAGTTAAGGCCCACCATGTTATTCAAGTAACTTTGCTTAACATTTAGCATCATTTGCTTTTATTGAGTTTAAGTTTCATTGATAGCTTAAACTGGTCACTTGAGTTAGCATAGTTTGTGTGAGATTCAATACTAAAAAGGTTGGATCGAGCACGCATTTTCATAAAAGCAATCTAGGAGAAGAGTCTAGATATAGAACTTCACTTTTTGTACCTAGACATAGGACAAAAACCTTTAGAATCATTGAGTTGCATTCTTTATTTATCTAAGTTAAAATTAACCATAGACATATGTGTTTAATTGCTTAGTCTCCTAAAAGCACTTAGATAAGGGCTGAATAGGTGTTGAACTCGATTCATGGTGTTAAATGTCGGTTAGGGTAGGTTGCGGGTGCATTTCAGTAGCATTTTGTCTGAATCGCACAGAACTCGAAAGAGGCAGTATGCGGCCGAGGGGGGGGGGAGGGCAAGAGGCAGAATCTCTGAAATAGCCGAACCTAGTTAAGCAAGTTTGCAGGCACATGGTGGGCATATTTTCTTAGGGTTGAAATAGATTTGAACCCCCTGCTTCTCATTACTGTTTTCTTATCTTTTCTTTAGTTCCTTTATTTTCATTACACAAAACACCCAAAACATCTTATTTATTTGGTTACCTTCGGTTGCAACTTGAAAGTACTTGTGTTGTTAATTGAAAAGCTCTTTGTTAACCGTTCCCTTGGGTTCGATACTTGGAATACATAATATATTACTTGTTGGACACGTGCACTTCGCTTGCTTTTGGCGTATAGCAGACTCCCCATCAATTCCAAATCGGATTAGATGTGCTTTTTGATCATGAAGCAAACAAGAGAATATTTGACTGCATGTAATTGTTGTTATCGCAACATGATTTGATTGGGCCATTTTATCAAGATCTAACTCAATTTTTCTTTATTTAGCTAACTTTAGAATTAGCTCTTTTAGAATGAAAAATCTCTCCACTGGATGACTGATAACTCAATGATACTTACAATACTTGGGATCGTCGATTTTTTCCATCTCTTCCAGACCCTTACACTTGAGAAGTCCGATCAGTTGTGTTTTCAGTAATTGTTCTAACATGTCAAGAATGCCAGAATCAGGAAAATGATAGACTTTTTTTTTGTATTTCTCTCAAAGTTAAGCGAAACCTTTCATTTTCTTGTTGCTTTTCAATCTTCTTATATTTTTCTTTTGAAGATGATATGAGAAGGGTTGTATTGAGAGCCATAAACTCTTCTGAAGTTGCCTCGATTTTATTTCCTTCTTTCCTCATGTTAGAGACTAGAAGGTCTTTGTCTCATTGACTAGCATTACTTAGTTCCATATTGTGAGAACGAATTGCCAGCTCTTCAAAGGTGCGAGGCTTTATCCCTTGGAGGATGTAAAGAAGTTCCCAATGCATGCCTTGAATGCACATTTCAACAGCTGATAATTTAGTGAGACTGATAATTCTCAATCTTTGAGGATTATTTGACCTTTAGACTTAAGCTATTCTTGGAAATTCATATGCCTGTGTGTGTAAATTGAGCAAAATGTGGCAAAATTAGTTGAGCACGATAAGAATAGATCAAAATAGCAAGAGAAAGCTGAAGAAAGCAAAAACTGGTTGAATTGCTTCGTTTTTGGTGCAGGATTATGCAGCAGTGTACAATTGCAATTACAATCTAAAAATGCAATTACAATTACAATTCTTCACAGATTTGGAAAAAAAATGGGAAACCTAGATTTTGTCCAATTTTAGGAAAGATTTGTGAATATCCCCTGATTTCCAACGTAATTGATGAAGAACCAGTTGTACAAAGTTGGAAGCAGAAACCCTAATAGTTGGAGGCTTATATAAAGGATAAAAAAAAAAAAAAAAAAATCTCAAGAGTGGGATGGATCTTGATGCAAAATTCCAGTCTTTGGCACCCTGTTTTTATTCTCATTTATGTTGCTGTTACTCTTAGTTTTCAGACCCTTCAAGCCATGATAATTCAATCCAACTTAGAAGAAAGTCTTAGTTTGTTAAGTTCCGATTCTCTTTGAAAGAAGTGGATCGAGTTCGATTGAAGAAATGGGCAAAAAGAGGGGTGTTATGCACTATAGTTCGGGTGTTTTTCTTTTAGCATTAATTTTTAGTTTTGTTCTTCACGTTTTGTCTCAGTTTAGTTGCTGTATTCCAAATTTTTAGCTCATATTATGTTCTTATTTCATTCTAGTAGTTAAACTCAAAGTGTAGTTTCACCTTCTTTATTTTTGCAAGTTCATCTCAATAATATTAGAATTCTATTTCTTAGTAATTCTCCTGTCTTATTAAGTTTTGATTTACTTATAGCAGTTCGTATTTCCTCAGTTATGAAGTATTTGTTATTTGATTTGATCTTTTTCACTACTTTAAGTATGAGCTAAGCCACTCTTTGGGATTCAAACTTGTGAATGCCGTAGAGAAAGGAATAAATGCCTAATTGTGAGAGCAACGTTGCTTACTCTATAGCATGTTTGATTTTATTGACTTTTAATTCTCCTTATTAGTCTAGATTAATAACCTAGATTAGTGTACGTCAATTAAGTCTAATACTGGGGGATTTCATAAAAGCAATAAAGGAAAAAGCCTAGACATAAGAATTTGTTTTTCACTCTAGACTTAGGAAAAAACCTTTAAGACAAAAATGATTGTGTTCAAAATCAACTAAGTTCGTATTAGCCATAGAAATATTGGTTTAATCACTTAGTCTCCTAAAGATACTTCACAGAATGTCGAATAGGTATCGAATCCAGTTTACAATGCTTAAGAGTAGAGTCAAGGATTGCAAATGCAATTAGGCTGCATTTCCAATCAAAAGGGTACAACATGTTTGGATCCCTTCCTTTTATTCTTGACATTTCTTTTCTTGTCCACAAAAACTGCTCCAAACTTTGTTTTGCGCTGGTTACCACAATTGCAATTTGAGAACATGTTTTGCTATCTTTTTGAATTTTATTGTATCTGTTCCCTGTGGGATTGATACTTTGGAGTACTTCCAATTTATTAATTTCAACGACAGTGTGCACTTGCACTGGACTGGAGCTTCTTTTAAAACCAAAAGTCTTTTATCTAAGCACACATGTTTCAATCGATCAAAGACAATCTTTGCAATCGAGACTCATGGCTCTCCAACGATTTATATAGTTGACAATGAGCTCATGTTTTCGTTGTCTAGTGTTGGTGAGCTCGAACATGCTGACAATTCGTCTTGTTAGTAGAAACAATTTAGAAACTCATTTTCGAATTATTCTCAACTGTCTATGACTCGGGCTCCAGATCGATGTACTATTCAAAGACGTTCCCTTTCTGCGTTCGTACGAACTGTTTGACCAATAGATGTCCTTGTATAACAACATTTTTACATGTCTCGATGAAATGAGCAACATGTTGCTTAGGGTTGCATTTTCCATCAAGTTGCTAGAACTTTGGTGGTTAATATCCAATTGGCATCCTCAAACTATCAATTCTCTTAGTATATGGTTTAGGATACAAGAGAGAACTTTGAGAAACCCCACCATATTGAGCTCTAATGGAGTTCGTTATCATGTCTTGAAGCTGTTGGATAAATAGTGAAGCAATCGAAGTGGGGCGTTGTGGTTGATCTTCCAAAAGATCTTTCATTTGTTACAATCTTTGACAACCGGAGTTTGACTTGATTCGCCAACATTTTGGTTCTCAATCTGGTCCTTTACGTGTTTGATTTGAGAATCTCGTTCTTCATTCACTTTCATCAAGATGTTGATCTACTTTTGTATCTCTGTCATTCTTTTTTCCATAGTGTTTGTTTCAGTCATCATGACAGACACTACATAAGAATCGAGATTGAACAAAGTGTTACACTTAACAAGAAACTTATCATTCGTTCATGCCCTCGGTAGCATCATTACTTCGCTTGCTATAATAGGAGTTTTATCTTCTTGCAACCTCTTTTCATTGGAGCAACTATGGGTAACAGAACCCGTGTATGAGTTGCTCATGACAACAATCATCAAAGATGTCTTTTGGAACGTCATCACTTGACTTGTGTTTTGAGATGAGAGAAAAAGATGAGAGGTAGAGAATGTCCCACCGAGCGTGCCAATTTGTTCATATGAGATTTCAAAATAGAAATGAATACGTGTATATAAACTTAATTTGTATTGATTTGTGTAGTAGAGTACAATCTCTTATGTTTAATCCTCTGATTTTTTTCTCTCAAATGTACATTTGTCTCGAGGGTTTTGCAGTTTGTTCTCGAACATAGATTTTTCTCGACAACTTTATAGCTTGTTCTCGAATGTGAATTTTTCTTGAGGACTTTGCAGTTTGTTCTCGAATGTTAAGTTGTCTCTACGGCTTTACAGCTTGAGATTGAAGCTTCGATTGATTTTTGAAGTCTTGAAGTCTTCGAGTCTCAAAGTATTCTTGATCTTCAAGGAGTATTATGTATTTAGGCAGTGTTTTATCTTCAAGAACTTATGGAGTCCTTTGATCTTTGTTTCTGAATTCTCTCCAAATTCTTCTTCTGAGATCTTCAACTTCTGAACCCCTAAAATAAATGAGAGCTCTTCTATTTATAGAGCTTTCCATGGGCATATGAGCTTGGGCTTTAATGGCCTTGAGACCCAATCATTGGACTTGAGCTTTGTTGGCTTTGAGCATAACCATTTGAATTTAACTTCGACCCAAATTTCATATGACCCAATTTGACCAAAATGGTCATAATGAAGACATGTACCCCTTTAATTTTAGGATTTGCCAATTTTTGTCTTCAAATTAAAATTGGGACACATGTCAATTTATAATTGGTCCCAAATTTAATTATTTATAATTTTGTTATTAATTTTCTAATAATAACGCTACAATTTGTGATTGGCAAAAATTTCTCATTCAACCATCATTAAACTTTTATAAAATAGTCATTTTGATCATTGTTTTTTATAAGAGTCGTTGTTGTATTCTATAGTCAATTGTGTAATTTATGAAGACGTTTAAAATGTGTATCAACGTAATAACATGAATATAGCTTAGATGAATATTTAAGTGGGGTAGATATTGACAAAAAAAAAAGAGACCTAAATGATTAATTTTTTTAAAAAAATTTAAGAATTAAAATAGACAATCTAAAAGTTAAATAGGCTTAAATAGAATAAGCTAAAACCTCATCACCAAAATAATATTTAAATACTTTTTTTTAAAAAATCATCTCAATTATTTCTCACAAAATTCTAAGGAAATTAAAGTCTCTTTGACCAAAATAGAAAAAACACATAGTTGGATGTGGTAATCATCTCAATCATTTCTCACAAAATTGTAAGGAAATTAAAATCTCTTTGACCAAAATAGAAAAAACACATAGTTGGATGTGGTAATCATCTCAATCATTTCTCACAAAATTGTAAGGAAATTAAAATCTCTTTGACCAAAATAGAAAAAACACATAGTTGGATGTGGTAATCATCTCAATCATTTCTCACAAAATTGTAAGGAAATTAAAATCTCTTTGACCAAAATAGAAAAAACACATAGTTGGATGTGGTAATCATCTCAATCATTTCTCACAAAATTGTAAGGAAATTAAAATCTCTTTGACCAAAATAGAAAAAACACATAGTTGGATGTGGTAATCATCTCAATCATTTCTCACAAAATTGTAAGGAAATTAAAGTCTCTTTGACCAAAATAGAAAAAACACAAAGTTGGATGTGGGTTGACTTGGTAGTCAAAAGAAAAGTAAACCCAAAACTGTTGGAGAAGTTGCCCTAAAAGCTCAAGGAAATTTCCAAGGAAGAAAGGGCATCAAGCTTCTAAGAATATTCTTCCAAAGCTCATAGAAAAAGAGCTGAAATTACATTAACTATTTTCAATTAATTAATATATACATATATATGTTGACTGAGAAGCCCTTGAAATTTTCAGGCACATCAATTTGGACCAAGAACTCGCAAACATTTTCCATGTTTATTTACTTATAATTTCTCATTTTGTTGTTATAAATGATTGATTGGTATATTGTCAGAGATAAATATTGATTTTGTCAAATTATTTTCTATGCCATTGTAGACTAAGGACTCAAGCTAATGATCATGCCTTTTCTTCTCTAAGATAAATATATTTTTTTATTTTTTAAAATTTGAAACATAATCGTATTTGGTTCTATGTTCACAAACTGATAATATAGGCCCATTTGATAACTATTTGACTTTTTTGTTTTTAGTTTTTTAAAATTAAGATTGTAAACACTACTCCCACTTATGAATTTTCTTGTTTTGTTATCTACTATTTACATATGTTTTCAAAGACTAAGCAAAGTTTTGAAAATTAAAAAAAGTAGTTTTCAAAAACTTGTTTTTGCTTTTAGAATTTGTCTAAGAATTTAAATGTTTTTTAAAAAAAGATGAAACTCATTGCAGAGAAATGATGAGAAAATAAACACAATTTTCAAAAACCAAAAAGTTATCAAATGGGGTATGAGTACTTAATTTTAAGAAAATAATTTAAAAATAATATGTATCTTTAGTCTACTTTTTTTTATTCACTACAAGTGATAGAAATCTAATAGCAAAGATTATTCTAAACTATTTTGAAAACTTTTGTTAAATTTTCAATTTTTGAAATATAGGAGCAAATGCAATAAATCAAAATTCAGAGAGTAAAAAGTTTTTTTTTTCCACTCTAAGGTATCGTATAGCATGATATATGTGTGTGTAAGAATATTCCATTTTCTTTGATACTTGTTTATTGACAATTCATTTAAGTTTGTGGTCTAAATTTGTTGGATTTTCATGAACAAGATACTAACCTCTTGTAGCGCAGCGGAATTGTTGAAAATCCAATGATGATTGGAGAATAATCACAAGGAGAATTTCCACTTGTTCACAGCCCAAAATTTTTTAGTGAGAAAATGAAAAGAGAAATTGAGAGGATGAGATTTATGTCTTCTGTTCTCTCATAGAACCCACGTCAAAAAGAAGAATTATTGTTTTGTATTAAAACCTCTGCAGTTTTAAAAACTGCAGAGATTCTCTTGAGATGGTAGTTACAGAAACTGTCTTCTCGTTTTTAATTAGTAAAAAATAAATTAATATATATAATTAATTAAATAACATATATTTAATTAATCATATAATTGAATAATCTATATATTCAATCATTAACACCTTCATCTCTCACTCGCACATAATGTACTTTCATTATGGGCGTATAAAATGCAACTCCTATCCTCATTTCTCAAAATATGGAACACATTCCTTTTCCTTTATATCAAATTTCATACAAGAAAATGAGCCATGTGACCACCATACTTTTATCTCGAGAGCTTGTCACTTTACAAGGGTTAAGTATACAAAGTAATCTAATAATTGAGTAGAGTATGTATGACGTGCCTTAAAGTCATTTAGTCACATTGATTATAACTTACGATATCGTCTTGAAATATTACATTTTCATGTTTATTTATTCACAATCATATTACAAAAATATAATTGGTCGACTAGTGAATACATTACAATGTGACATTTGAAATGATCTTCCATTTTCTAAAATATTTCCATTCCAAACAATTGCTTACTAGGTAGGCCCCATTAGATCGAATCATCCATGACCATTGGTAACCTCCCTAAGATAGCTAACATTGAAGTGAAACTTCAAACAATTTTAGCCAAAAGGTCACAAGGGTACTTATAGAGATTTTTTAATCTCAAGGGTCTCACACAACAAAGAAGTAGAGATCAATTAACTTTTGCTACCCTTTGTAGTCATATTTAGCACATGCGGCATGAAACACATGTTACAGTTGTTATGGGTGTCCAGCCCATTTGTCAGACAAACAGAGTTTTTTCTTATGTTTGTGGGCCCAAAATGTTGGGTTATATGTTTAGCCCACTTGGGGTTAAATGTGTGGGCTTATCTAGAAAGCCTAGGTTTTTTTTAGGGGTTAATGACCTAAAAAAAAGAGGAGAAAAACGAAAAGAAGAATACAGAAAACGGAGAGGGAGAAGGCAGTTCGGTTTTTCAGAGACAGCTTTCACAAAGTTGTCGATTACCAGAGTTTCAGCCGTTGGATCTTGCTGAAATTTGGTCAGCTTGTTGAGGACACATAGGGTCATGTTTTGAACGGTTGGATCGTCGTTTTGACCTTCGGTTTGTCGGTAATCACTGATAGACGGAATCTGGAAAACTGGGTGTTTTGTTTAATCTTTCATCTCTCTTTTGTTGCTCTCTTATGTATGGAACTGTTGGTGGGTTGTGAATCTTTGTATGACTGATTTGGGTTCTTTTTCCCTCAATTTTATCATAATAAGAGAAGGTGACAAGGGTGGACTCCTCACAAGTCCCGTGGTTTTTACTCTTCACATCGAAGAGGTTTTCCACGTATAATTTGTGTGTTGTTTGCATTTAATCTTCTGCAATTTTTATGGTTTATTATTATCCATTGCTGGTTGATTGCTTGGGAATTATTTGGTGAATAATTTGTGGTGCATTGGAATCTCTTTTTTGGTTGATTGTCTTGGAGGAGATCTTGGTGGGTTGTTGTTATATTGTTTTTGGCCCTATCAACAGTATTTTACTCTTTATAAGCAGCAGTCAATAGAGCAGTTTCGCTTATGCCATCATTGACCTAACCATTTCTAGAAGAGTTCTATTTCTTCTTTCAGCTACTTCATTTTGTTGTGGTGTCCTTGGAGTTGTCAACTGTCTTACTATACCATTTTCCTCACATAACTATTTAAACTGATTAGATAAATATTCACGTCCTTTGTCTGTTTTCAAGGCCATAACCTTTTTATCTAATTGATTCTCCACCAAATTTAGAAATTTTCTAAAACATTCTAATGATTCAGACTTGTGGAAAATTAGATAAACATAACCATAACGTGTGAAATCATCTATGAAAGTGATAAAATATTCACCCCCATGTCTTGCCTTCACACTCATAGGTCCACAAATGTCAAAATGAATTAATTGCAATGGAAGTTCAGCTCTAGTTTCTTTACCAAATGGTTCTTGCCATTTTTCCCGCTAAACAATTTTCACATATAGGTAAGTCAACTTAGTTAATTTGACCTGACAAGCCTTCTTTAACTAATCTAGCCATTCTATGTTGACCTATATGACCTAATCTAGCATGCCACATAGTCACGTCAACATTTGTTTCAATAGATGATGTTATCAGGGAAAAACTATCATAATTATTGGATATCATATCTATAACATACATTACTATAAAACCGTTCAACAGAAAACCATAACCATAAAGTACGTTATTCAAAGAAAGAGTTAACAAACTATCAGACAATTTAAAAGTATAACCAAGTTTTAGAAGGATAGAAACAGAAAGAAAATTTCGTCATATGTCAGGCGCATATAACACATCATGCAGAAACAGAGTACGACTGTTGACAGAGAAATTTTGGCCAATCTTCAATTGCCATGTCATTATTCCAAATTAATGATGAAACTACAAATAATTAAATTTGGGAACAATTATAAATTGACATGTGTCCCAAATTTAATTTGAAGACAAAAATTGACAAATTCTAAATTAAAGTGTCACATGCCTTCACTTGACCAAATAATTAAAGTTAATTTGGTCAAATTGGTTATATGGATTTTGGGTCAAAGTTAAATAAGACCAAAATCCAAGTGGTTAAGCCCAAAGCCAAACAAAGTCCAAGTCCATGATTGGGCCCAAAGGCCATTAAAGTCCAAGCCCACATGCCATGGAAAGCTCTATAAATAGAAGAGCTCTCCTTCATTTGAGGGATTAAAAAACTTTACTCTCTAGAGAACTCAGAGAGAATTGTGAGCAAAGAAGACCAAAGTCCTTAAGTGCTGAATGCTCCATGAAGTCCTTAGGTGCTGAACGCTCCAAAACAAGTTCTTAGGTGTTGAATCTTCTTTGAAGACCAAAGACTCTTCAAGATCAGTCCTTAGGTGTCGAACACTTTGTGAAGACTAAAGACTCTTCCAGACCTATAGTCTCGAGAATAAGCGCTTCAGCCCTCGAGTGTTACACATACAAGAGAGAGGATCAGAGGATTATACTTAGAGATTGTATACCCCACAATATTAATACAATACAAATTTTATTTACACGTGTCTTATTTCTCTGTTGAAATTATGTGTGAACAACGACCATTCTGCAAGTTCAACTTGCAGGAACCAATTTCCTTCACAGGTACACTTGCATTGTTTCCAACATAAAGCCACCTTGCTCCTGATGGAATTTGACGAAATTCTACATACACTCCACGTTCTCTAGCTACGTAGTATGTGGCTCCTGAGTCTATAGTCCACAAAGGAGGAGAGTCAGCCAAAAATACTGAGCTAGAAACACAAGAAATGAAAGGATGAATCTTAAAATTTTCGAAAATTTGTACCTTTTTGGGTTCAGTACACTCACGAGCATAATGACCCCTTTTCAGACAATTGTAGCACTTGATATTTTCTTTCTTCTTTTTAGGAGGAGACATGAGACGTTTTCCCTTACCTTTGTCATTCTTACCTTGCTTATGTTTCTTATTCTTATGATCTCCCTTCCCTTTAAAATCTCCTTGATGTTTACGTTTGTGACCTTTGTTCCCATGAGAACTAAGTCCAGCCATATACACGTCAGCATTGTCAGGCCTTGTTGCCTCCATGCAATCTTCTTCTAACTCGAGGTGACGTGCAACATCAGTGAGAGTTTTAATTCCCTCATTGTGGGTAAGGTGCACCTTCATGTGCTCCCAATTATAGGGAAGGGATTTGATAGCAGCTTGAACTTGCTATTCATTAGTCAGGATATGACCAACTTCTTTTAGCTCACTAATCATATTAGACATCTCCCTCATTGTTTTCTCATATTGTGATTAGGGCATTTCTTATAAGTGTCAAACTTAATAGTGAGTTGCCTAAGTTTGGTGACAGAAGTTCCACCAAACTTCAATTTCAATGAATCCCACATGTCCTTAGCAAGGTTGTAAGAATGAAACTCACGCATGACATCATTGTCCATGCTGCTCAGCAAAGTAATGCGAGCCAATGAGTTTTTCTACTTCTAAGCATCATAAGCTTCACGGTCCCTTCTATGTTGAGCCGAGTTCTCTTCCTCAGGCTCACTTAACACATGGTTTAAAACTTCAAGAGCCTCTTGCTCTTCTAGGACATACTGTATTTTCATGGATCAAATTTCATAGTTATCCCCATTCAGCTTCTCACATATGTTTAGTTCAACTATTATATTTTTAGAAGCAGATGCCATAATTTCAAAGTCTACAAGACATATTTGCACAAAAATTAATCCATTTGCACAACACAAGACCCCTAGTATTTTACAATTTTCAAATAAATTTGATCATAATAATTTTACCTAACATCGAGTCGAAATATCACTAAATTTCAAAATCATCATCTATGTTATGTAAAATTATTATTTACAAATTTATCATATTGTAAAATAATCAAATACTTTCATCAAGTAAAATAAAGCAAGACACACTCATTACTTGATCACCCACATTCAAAACCTCAAAATGAGCACATATTCCATTCAACATCTGTAATTAACAACAAAATATTTACAGAATTCATGAAAGTTAACTGAAACGCAACAAAGTAATTATAGAGAATGGAGATTTAAAGCATACATACAAGTCATTAGGAGGTTCATGATTGAAAACTATTACCCTAGGGTTGTTCCATGTTGGATGAGTCCTATTTCCAAACATAATAGAACTACGCCTTTTCATGACTTGATAAATAAGCTCATACACAAAGGCTAGGATCACACAGTCATATGAAATATTTCTTCTAAGTCTGTTAGAAATGTAATCTAAGAAGTTCTTCAAACTTTCATCACGTAAAAGTGATCTAAAGGCACTCAGTCTTTTATCACTTGTCAAAAGTCCTCCTTTCCAAATGATCTCTTGTAACTGACCATTCACTAATATGACATGCTTGACGATATGCACCAAATCTAATTCATGACCCGATTCAAATTTAATGTCATGCAAATCTTCTATCATTTTTTCCACTTTAGTTCTTTGAGCCTTTATCCTAATTATTTTTGGTGTCTTTATCAATCTTGACATATTTTCTGTAACATATACAGAAAAAAATAATCAACATATATTATGACATACAAAAAAAACAAGACAAATTTAATAAAGAAATAAAAAATAGAAATTATGACAATCCTTAAAGAAAATAATACATATTAAATAAACAAAATTGCTTCTAGAAAGATGGTGAAGACTATTTATGACCTTAAAGGTCAAGGGTTCAAATTTTAGAGAACCCATAAATATGCAATTATTTTATTTTTAGACCACCCCACTTAATCAAATACTAATTAAACAACAAACAATAAAACCAAGCCTTTGCAACTTTGGAGGATTTTTTTTTTTTTTTGTAATATAAAGCTTATTTGCGGTTTCTAGAGCCTGAAATTCCAGAACACATTGCAGAATTTCAAATGGCCATAACTTTTTCGATACTTAACCAAATTAAGCATATAATATACCGTTAGAAAGATCTTCAAATGCACTTTATACTCATATAAGGTTCATATGTAAAAAATCAGTGGACAAAAATTAATTGAAACTCGAAACTTGTAGAAGCATGAAACCTTTAAAAAAATGTAACTCAAGAATTACTCAACCAAATTGCATGAAACTTTGCAGAGACTTCCTCAATCTTATTCTTAACATACATGAAAATTTTCATAACAATTCAATGTGTATATAAAAAGATTCCATTAAAGGGTTCTAGGCATTCATACTTCAAATTTAGAAGAAAAAACATAAATAATACTAGAAGCCCTTTTAACCTGGCTCTGATATCAATGTTGGATTTTCAAGAACAAGATACTAACCTCTTGTAGCGCAGCAAAGTTGTTGAAAATCCAATGACGACCGGAGAATAATCACGAGGAGAATTTCCACTTGTTCACAACCCAAAATCTTTTAGTGAGAAAAGAAAAAGAGAAATTTAAAGGATGGGATTTCTGTATTTTGTTCTCTCATAGAACCCACATCAAAAAGAAGAATTATCGTTTTGTGTTAAAACCTCTGTAGTTTTAAAAACTGCAAAGATTCTCTTAAGATGGCAGTTACAGAAACTGCCTTCTCATTTTTAATTAGTAAAAAAACAAATTAATATATATAGTTAATTAAATAACATATATTTAATTAATCATATAATTAAATAATCTATATATTCAATCATTAGTACCTTCAAAATTTTTACGGACGCAACCCTCAACGTGATTTTGATCTAGACATATATATAGTTGGCATTATTGGGAAAGAAGGCACATATTATTAAAGTCTAATATTTTAACAAATTTGCCAATATAGGCATCTATTCCTTTTCCTAATGTTAAAAGATCAAAAAAAAAAAAAAATTCTGAGTTTAACATTTTTTGGAGTAGAGATCAAACCATCAAACTTTTGAGATGATAATTGGTAACTTGTCTATTGAGCGTACTAGGTTTTTTTTTTCTCTTTTAACAATATGTGGAGTGAGAGATTCGACTTCTGATCTCTTGATCAAGGGTACATATTTTATGTCAGTTGAGTTATGCTCATGTTGGCGGGCATACTTAGGTTTACTTATTCTAATTATGGTTAACAAATTTATTAATTTTTCACCATGGCATAAACTTTTTTTTTGAACGACACTAATGACACTATAGCATAAACTTAGATTATATAAATTAGTCTTGATTATTAAACTCAGGTTTGCTACTACACTAACTTTTACACAGATCATAAACTTAAAAACTTGAATATAGATTACAACAAAGTTTGAGTCAACTATCCCTTTATATATTATTACCAAGCTCTAGAGTTTGGAAGTCCCATTTAGAAACGAATTTTTAGGCTGAAATGATATATAACTTACTTTCTAAAACTAACATTATATAATCTTTTGCTTACGTAAGCAAACAGGTGAAATTACCACTTTACTCTCTCCCTCAACAACTTTACTTTTTTCTCTCGCTCTCGTTTCTCTCTCACCTTCACTCTACCTCAACAACCCAATTTTCACTCTCCCTCAACAACTTTCGTTCTCTCTAGCTCTCATCGATCTCTCCTTCATCTATCTGGTTGCACCAACAAGTTCATAAATTACAAATCCAATTCACCGATTTTCTAATTCAATCACCAAAAAAAGAACAAAAATGAAGAAGAAGAAAAAACACGATCCTCTATAAAATCTACAACACAAACTCTCTTATGTGAATCCAACCACTGTTCCTTTGCATGTACCCGAAGATTCAAGAGGCTTTCACATTACATCTTCAAAAGCTAGCTAATGCACAAGAAGAGACAGATTTTTAAGTCCACATTTCTTTAAAATTTTAATACAAGTCAAGATGAGAATGGTATGAAGATGGCACGGAAAATTTGTCTACTTTGAATGATGGCACATGGGACAATAAAAGGGTGCAAAAATTGTGAATAGCCTAGCTGTCTAGATTGCACATCTTGGGATTTCGTGATGCAAACCTTGTCAAACGTGATCATCGAGCCAAGTGCCTTCTACAGTAGCTATTTAAGACAATTTAAATCATTTCTACGTTTTCTGTGGAGCATTTAGACTTCTCAATCGTTGTGCAATTGAATTTCAATTTCTTAGATCATATTTCTCTCTAATGTGCTTTATCACGTTTTGAATACTTTTTGTCTTTGGTACTTCAGACGACCATTTTGGCCTTCTTAAAGGCTTGTATTTCTATGGAATTGGGAGAACATTGATTATCAAAACTTGTGTTTTCTTGAAACCCCTTTGGTGTTATTTTCTTTCAAAATTTTTGATGTTAAACCGATTCATTAGATTAGTCTTGATCAAGCTAATTCTGGACTGAGTTGTCTTAGGATCTAGGAGTGACCATCATAGATTCTAAGTTTGATCTAAGAGTGATTCATCTTCTAATTAAACTCTTAGTTGGAATCACTTAGTTAAGTTAGCCTTATTTGTGAATGTTTGCAAAGATCCAAGAAGGACCTCTAGCTTTGTAAATCCAGCATCTTTTTTGGCGCTTATCACTCTCCCATGGTAGAAAATAGTCATCTATTGAGAATTTCTGATTGATTCATTATCCTTGCCATAAAAACAACTCAAAATCAATACTTTTCACAAACACAAAAATTTACAAAGATAAAGAGAGAGAAAAAAAGAGAGACTTACAAGAACTGATGGCAATAGAGGTCGTCAGAATCATGAACGGAGAAAGACATAGAAGGAGAAAGACGAAGTTCCAAGTTGCAATTTTGCCATTAAGACAGAGCAAATTTGATGATTGAGAGAAATAGAGAGACCCATATGAAAAAAACATCAAAGAAGAACAAAAAACGTTGAGGAATTTTAGCAAAGCAATCGAAAAAATATGTGATTTTGCACTTAGCAGCTAAGTGAAAGTTGTAACAGCTTCAGCCACCTCTCATTCGATGTCATGACTGATTTTCTACCTTTCGATCCTCGACGGAGAGTCTCGATTTAAAGCCACACCGATCGTCCGATTTCGCTCTCGCCCATCCCATCTTGCTCTCGTCTCTCGCTCTCAGTCGTCCCTCTCACTCTCGTCTCTTGGTCATCCTTCTCGTCTCTCAGTCGTCCCTCTCGTTCTCTCACTCTCTCGTCTCTAGCTCTCGTCCCCTCTCATGTTTTGTGTTCCTCTTTCAAATAAATCAAATTAAAAGATATTCTCTTGTCATCTCTCAATCTCTCACTCAAATTGTGATTATAGATTTTGTTAAAAAGAACGTAATCTTTGAATATTTAAAACAAGAAAATATTTGAAAAATAAAAACAAAATTTAATATAATTAAATTAAATAAATTATTATCTTTATTTAGTTTAGTTGGGAGATTTTGGAATTGTTGTACTTTGTAATTAAGAAATTGAAATAAAAATTGATATTTTTGTTAAATCAATTGGGTGTGAGAGAAAAAAATCCAGCTAATGAAAGAGAAATGAGAGGGAAAAAAATAGAATTGAGAGAAAAAGGAAGAGAAAGAAAAAACTTTCATGAAAAAGGATGAGAGAGAAAAAAAATCGTGAGGAGGAGAAAAAAATTGGGTGACGAGAGCGCGAGAGAACCGATAATTGTTGAGGGAGAGAGAAAACTGGGTGAGGGAGAAATGAGACTGAAAGAAAAAAGTAAAGCTATTGAGAGGGAGAGAAAAAAGAGCCAGAGAGAGAAATGAGAGCAAAAAAAAAAAGTAAAGTTGTTGAGGGAGAGAGAAAAAAGAGCCAGAGAGAGAAAAAACATACGTGTTTTTGCATAGGGGCAAAGTGGTAATTGCACTTGTTTGCTTATGTAAGCAAAAGGTTACATAACGTTAGTTTAAGAAAGTAGGTCATATATCATTTGGGCCAAAAAATGAGGGTTTTTGTACGGATGACCCGTTTCTTAGGGCTTTAATGACTATTCAATCCCACATCTGAAAGATGAAGAGTGACCTCACAATTTATAAGATATATGGGTTACTTCTCTCATTGCCAATTGGTTTTGAGATGGAACCCCATGTTATCTGATATGGTATCAGAGCCCATAAAACCCAAACGGGTATTCGGTCCCAAAAAAAAAATTAAAAAACCCAAAAACGGGTATTCAGTTAAAAAAAATTAAAATTTAGGATCCGAAGAATGGTGAACCCAAAGAGGCACCATCTTAAACCCAAACGGGTATTCGGTCCAAAAAAATAAAAATAAAAATAAAAATTGGGATTCGAAGAATGGTGAACCCAAAGAGACACCATTTTGAGGGGGCATGTTGAGGATCCCACATCTGAAAGATGTAGAGAGACCTCACAATTTATGAGATACTTGGGCTACTCCTCCCATTGCCAATTGGCTTTGAGATGGAACCCTATGTAATCTTGATATGGTATCAGAGCCTATAAAATCCAAACAGGTATTCGGTCCCAAAAAAAAAATAAAAATAAAAAAATGAAAATAGAAAAAAATAAAAAAATAAGATTAGGATCTGATTCAAGAATGGTGAACCCAAAGAGACACCATCTTAGAAGAATGGTGAATACAAAGAGGCACCATCTTAACCCTAATGGGTATTCGGTCCAATAAAACCTAAATGGGTATTTAGTCGACAAAAATTAAAATTGGGATCTGATTCAAGAATGGTGAAATCAAAAGAGGCACCATCTTGAGGGGGGCATATTGAGGATCCCACATCTGAAAGATGAAGAGTGACCTCACAATTTATATGAAAAATTGCATGCATTCTGAAAATAATGAAATATGACCCATTTTGACATAACAATGCGTGCAAAATTACCCATGAGGGCAGTATGAGGCGGTCTTGCTTGTTCATGCTCTCATACTCCGAAACGCTATTGCTCTAGCTCTCTCACTCATGCTCTTGCTCAAATGAGTGGTCGAAAATCTGAATAAAAGAAAGAGACAGGAAAAAATTAAGTCATAGAGGAGTTAGAGCAGGCGAGCTAGAGCTAGAGCAAGAGAGCAAGAGCGAGAACTAGAGAGCGATTTTTCTTGTCTCTTTCTTTTGTCCAGATTTTTGACCACTCATTGCTATCATGTGCGAGAGCTAGAGCGAGAGCGAGAGAGCTAGAACGAGAACTAGAAAGCTAAAACGAGAGTGAGAGTGCGAGTACGATGCCCTTACGATAATTTGGATGGGATACAGAGTACGGAAAGGGTTATATGTCATTAATTTCAAAACACAGGTCAAATGACATCAAGGCGCGTGAAAATGGGTCTTCTGTACAAATTTTCCCAAAAATATGGGTAATCCATACAAAAAAAATCTAGAAACAATTTGTTGTTTTTAAAAATAAAAATAGTTTCTTGACCCATAAACTTGTCGAGTTGTATCAATTTTAACCCTAAACTTTATATTTCATCAAATTGCACCTCAAAATTCAGATAAGTGTTGCAATCTTAACCTCAAAGTTTAAAATGTGTTGCAATTTTAACGCTCTAATAAGTTCTCACTCCAAATATCGTTAAAATAAGTTTTCTCTTATGCATTCAATGAATTATAAGACATATGTACGATATGAAATTGATAAAATTTTAGAGAAAAATGACATTGAAGCTTTTTTTTTTTTGAAATTTATGAATTTTGAAAAAGTTATTTAGGGATTTGTGCATTAGTCAAACTTATTTTTGTGCAAAATTTTATTTTTATTGAATTAATGAGTTTATAAATATTTTTACATTGTTTTTTTTTTTTGGTTAAAATTAGTAGGCAAATTAGAGGAAATTGAATCGAGGACAAAAATTGGGGCTAACTACATAGATAGGCCATTTCAAGACCCAAATTACACAAATGTCTAATTTTCACAAAAATTTCAGCTTTGTCAATGGCTCAGCTGATTGAAGCCCAAAAAATGTTGAATTTACATATATGCCCATTAGATTTTATTGTAATTATTGTAAATTGAAGAATTAAAAATCAAAAAAGTAAATTGGTAGACTTTCCACAACTACTTGGGGCTATTCGGGGCACAGAGTTGAGTTATGAAGTCTGGGGTTAATTTGTCTGTGGAGTTAATAAATTTGTGTTTGGAGTGCAGAGTTGTTTAGTCTGGGTTATGAAGTGTGTTTGGGGTGTAGAGTTATTTAATTTGGAGTTATTAAGTCAAGAGTTTCTGGAGCAGTTTTTTTAACATGAAGTTCTGAAGTCTAATTTTCTACTGGCTATTTTTGTTTTCTTAACTTTTTGTTCAACCATTCAATTAGACAAATATTTGCCCAAATTTTTAACATTCAATTAAAATGTCAACTTAAAAACTTCACAAATATTTTACAATTTCTGCATGTAACATTTTTACTTGAGGTAGACAAAATAGTTTTGTTTCATACCCACAACAAAATTACAATATGCTTTTACATTAGTGGAATATGTGAGGGGAATATGCACAAAAAATAAGTAGGCCAACAAGGGCCCACATACAATGGTTCACAAAAAAAAAAAATTGAATGCCCAACAAAGGGCCACATCTACGTTCCATACAATTTCCAAAAAAAAATGTTGATTCAAACAAAATGGTTGATATATATTTCAGAACCAAGTGGTGGTGATAATTCTCATTTATGATAATTATTTGACCCTAAACTAGGTTGTTCTTGTCATTTTTGTGTGTTTTGTTGTATGACGAGCAAGCTAAAAATGGTGTTTATTGGTTAAATTCATAACAGCTCGTTGGAGTAATGAAAAAAAAGGAAAGGAGTTGAAAAAAGAATGTAATTTAAACTAATTTGTTGTTTATGTGTAGATTTGGAGCAAAAAGGAAAAATGCAATTGCATTCCAAATAGCGTTCCTTCACAAGAGCATGATAGTGAGCAAGCCGAGAAATGCTGATGAAAATGCAATTGCCTTTTTTGGAAAATCTGGAAGTTGCGAAAATGACGAAAATCACGTGATTTATGGGATTTTTGCACGATTTTCGAAGATTCTCATCCCAATTTGATTCCTAGAAGTCAACCCATGGATTGAGGATGATTATATATGGAAACACTAGCCAAGAAGGTTATAAATAGAGGAAGAAAAGATCCAAAAGGTGGCTAGATTTTTTTTGCACGCCCACATGCAGTTCGTAGTTTAGTGTTTTTTTTTGTCTTTTTTATAGCAGTTTGCTCTTCATCCTAGCTCTGTAATTTTCGAGGTTGATCCCTCCTCAACGAAAGTTAGAGGAGGTGAAGATCCATTTGCCTTTGAATATGTATTTGGATCGATCAAACAAGGAAGCTACTGGTTTATAGTTGTGTTAAATTCCTGAATTGTTCTTCAGTTTTATTTTCGTTCATGTTATTTCTACATCCAGCTTTTGTGTAATTCTTATTTTGCAAGTTGTTGAATTTGAGTTAGTTTCTTATTCCTTTGAGTTAGTTATCTTTTTTAATAAGAATAGTTTGCTCTTGAGGTTTATATTTCTACAAGAATCTGAATTTCATTTGAAGGTTGTTTCTGTCCCTGAATTTTTGTGAGTACTTTTGAAGTTGTTGGATTAATCTTATTCAAGTATTTTCTCAATAAAAATCAGTTGGATTGTTTAGTTTTTAAATTTCTCTTCTCTTTTTAGGCATTTGTGAATTATGAGTTTTATAACAATTAAATTGTTGATTTTCATTTCTTCCATTATGAGCTAAATCCTTCTTTGGGATTCAAGCATGTGAATTCCCTAAAGATAGGAATAAAGGCCTAATTGTGAGAGCAACCTTGCTTCCTCTATAGCTTGTTTGCTTTTATTGATTTTAATGCTTATTATTAGTCTAGATTGATCACCTAGATTAGTATACAAAAATTGAGTCTAATTCTGAAAAGGTTAGATAAAAATTTGTTTTTCATTTAAGGAATAAAGGAAAATAGCTTAGACATAGGAATTTGTTTTTGATCCTAGACATAGGGCAAAACCTTTAAAACCAAAAGAATTGTGTTTCAAAATTAACTAAGTTCATATTAGCCATAGAAATATCGGTTTAATCGCTTAGCATCCTAAAGATACTTCATAGAAGATCGAATAGGTATTGAATTCAATTTACAAAGCTTAAGTGTTGAGTCAAAAGATTGCAATTGCAATTAGGCAGCAATTTCTTTCATTGGAGCAAAAACATGTTTGAATCCCTCTTTTATCATTTTTATTTCTTCTTTTCAAAAATAACAAAAACCATCCCACTTTTTGTTTTACATTGGTTACTCACAATTGCAATTTGAAAACGTCTTTGCTTATTCTCTTGAATTTTTTTGTATTTGTTCCCTGTGGGATTGATACTCAGGAATACTTCCAGTTCTATATTACTTGCATCAATAATGTGCACTTCACTAGACTTGAGTTTGTTTTGAATTAAAAATCTTTTCTTAAAAGTCCTCACGTTTCAGTCTGACCAAGTTTTTGTCGCTGTTGCTGGGGAACGACGTTACTAACAAAATTCAATTTTGTAGCACAGATTGTAATCAGATTGCAATTGCAATTATCCTCTTTCTAAGAAAAAGCCCAATTCTTGTTCACATTGTTTTGCAGGTTGAGGGAGACAAATTGCAAGAGGAGAAAGACACAACTTAGGATTGAATTGCCTGAGATAATCAACAAGATGGAAGTAGACATCATTCCAACATTGAGCGCACAAGCTTCATCATTAAGCTACATGATGGGAACTTTGATGATGAGAAATTTCATAGCTCCTACTAACCCTATCCCTTCTATTTCTTGTATTTATTGTAAATGAAGTCATTTATTTGAGAATTGTCCTTATAATCTTGATTCTTTATATTATGGATTTCTACCTAGTTTTGCAAATCAACATTAGTACAGTGTTTCCAACAAGAGAATATAATTCCAAAAGAGCCTACCATTGAAGAACTCGTGAGGGAATACATGGCAAAGAGCAATGTTGTGTTGTAAAGGCAAGCCATATCTTTACAAAATTTGGAGATCCAGATGGAACAAATTGCAAATGATTTGCAGAACAGGTCCCAAGGAATTTTTTTCAACAAAACAGAGACTCTCAAACAAGAAGAAAAAGAAGAATGCGAGGTGGTGACACCAAGTAAATTCGAATATGAGGATCTCAAACTCCCAGTAAAAGTAGAAAGCTCTCCAACACTTGAAAATACTAAGGAGCCAGAAGGGAGAGAAGGGATTAAAGAAGAACCACCTCAAGAAGTGAAGGAACTACCTAAGGACGTTGCAGTGAGCTATACAATTACAATTTCACAGCAAATGACATCCAAAGTGCTCCAAATACTAGAATGCCCCGTTTTCACTTATTGCAGCTTGCAAGAAACACTAAATGAAGAAGAATGCAAAAATGAGAGCATGAAGGATGCCAATTTGCAGTATGTGACACAAGTTGCAACCACAATTTCTACTTTCAAAGGAACATGTAAATCTCCTGAGCATGCAAGACTGGTTATGATTAAAGCACCTCAACTAAGACTGAAATCTCGTCCATCATCGAGACCTAGGTGCAAAATGAAGGAACATGGTTTCAGTCTACCTACTAGAATAGCATAAGTTTATCTTTTCATTCATTTTCTTTTTTTTTTTTAAGAAAAAAAAAACAAAAAAAAAATTAAAAACAAAAAAAGAGAGAAAATTTCAACTTATGGAATTCCAATCCGAATGAAGAAGCTTGATTTAGAGAGTCTCTGTCTAAGGAGAATCCTGTCAAGGCTGAGGTATTTAAGTTGACCGTTAAGGGAACACCTCTATCTGAGGATTCACCTGGGAGTTCGATAAATCAACTTTTAAGTTCGAAAGTGAAAATTTCAAAAGTAAACATGGTTTAGGAGAAATTGTGTGAACGTTTTGATTGCTCTACTTTTGAGTTTCAGGTGAAAAAAAAAAGAAGAAGAAAAATACAAGGCCAAAGGAGAATATAAGAAGAAAGAGCGGAAGTAAGAATTGCAATCACAATTGCAAAAGCAAGTTGCAATTGCAAATTTAGAAAACTAAACCAAACAAGGCATATTGGGAGTATGTCAAAGAAAATGATGAAACAATAACTTTCCATGCTATCCAAAGGCAAATGGCCACTTTTCCGAACTTCCCAACAATTCTTCTTCAAAACTCCAAGACCCCTGAAGAAAGTAATGACAGCAACAACACATTTTTCTCCGCATAGGGGAGTTTCTTCCTGACCTATCTTTCTAGCTTTTGTTTTTTGTTTCTTTTGGTTTAAAATTTAGTTAGGTTCTTTTATGATTTCTTTAGCTATTTACTTTGAATAATTTTTTTTAAAAAAAAAAAGTAACAACAACAACAATTGTGAATGCTTTTGACATGTTCAAGTTGACAAACACATTTCTTGTTTGATTTCTTTGAGTTTTGTTCTTGTTAAATACCCCTAATGATGAAATTTGGAGCCTGCTCAGTTCATTAAATATTTAGAAAACATTACGTAGATGCTCTCCAGACAAACAACTTAATGATTCCTTGTCTTTATAAAACACCCAAGTCTCAACTCATCTAAGTTTGTAAACTGAATCCCCTTAGGAGAGTCTAGCTTAGATGTTTTGCAAATCACCTCTTTTCACCCCTTGTGCTATCCTTAGTCAATGGGGACATTAACCCGTTTAAGTTTGGGGGGGTGAGTCATGTAATATATGTAATACTACTGTTGTAATAGTATGGTGTTGTAATATTATGTTGTTGTAATATGATTTTGTTGTAACTTCTACTGGGATTAAAAAAAAAAAAGGATACTCCTCCTTCTAGAGTTAACTGAGTAACCAGGGGCAGTCATGACACTCATGATTTCCTTTGCATGAAAGATTAACTTAAGAAGTGAGTATGTGAAAATAACATTGATGTGATAAGTGCTCGTAGCTAGATACTTTCACCACAAAGCGTTAGTAAGCTCAACGAAGGCACAAATGACAAAAAAGTCCCTGCTTGAAAAAAAAAAGAAAAGAAAAAAGAAGTATGCATCCTAGCAGTGAAAAACAAGTTTGGGGGGGACATTGTTAGTTAGAGAAAAAAAACATGTAAAGTTAGCTTGTTTAGCAACTAAGTGAAACTTGACTAAAGGTAATAGGTAGTATGAATCCAAGGTGAGATTGTGGGATGAAAGTGTGTTTTTTAGATAAGGGAGGCATGGAAGTTGCATGTAGTGGAAGCATCCAAGTAAAGTTAAAGTATTATGAGCATGAGACCTCTCCTGAGAGGCGTATTTTTCAAAAGAATTATTCTTAGAATCTACTATGACTTGTGTTTAAGTCTCTATATTTATTTTGTAATTGCTTAAGAACAATCAATAACTCAAGTTTGGGGGTGTGAATTTATGAGGATTATTTGACCCTAAACTAGGTTGTTCATGTCATTTTTGTGTGTTTTGTTTTATGACGAGCAAGCTAAAAATGGTGTTTATTGGTTAAATTCATAAAAGCTCGTTGGAGTAATGAAAAAAGGAAAGGAGTTGAAAAAAGAATGGAATTTAAACTAATTTGTTGTTTTTGTGTAGATTTGGAGCAAAAAGGAAAAATGCAATTGCATTATGAATAACATTCCTTCTCAAGAGCATGATAGTGAGCAAGCCCAGAAATGCTTATGAAAATGCAATTGCATTTTTTGAAAATCTGGAAGTTTCGAAAATGACGGAAATCAAGCGATTATGGGATTTTTGCACGAATTTCGAAGATTCTCATCTCAATTTGATTCCTAGAAGTCAGCCCATGGATTGAGGATGATTATATATGGAAACACTAGCCAATAAGGTTATAATTAGAGGAAAAAAATATCCAAAAGTGGCTGGGTTTTTTCTACTCGCCCACATGCAGTTCGTAGTTCAGCATTTTTTCTGTCTCTTTTACAGCAGTTTGCTCTTCATCCTATCTCTTTAATTTTCGAGATTGGTCCCTCCTCAACGAAAGTTAGAGGAGGTAAAGATCCATTTGCCTTTGAATGGGTATTTGGATCGATCAAGCAAGGAAGCTACTAGTTTATTGTTGTGTTAAATTCCAGAATTGTTGCTTGTTTTATTTTCATTTATGTTATTTCTACAGCCAGCTTTTGTGTAATTCTTATTTAGCAAGTTGTTTAATTTGAGTTAGTTTCTTATTCATTTGATTCAGTTCTCTTCTTCAATAAGATCAGTTTGCTCTTGAGGTTTATATTTCTACAAGAATCTGAATTTCATTTAAAGGTTGTTTCTGCCCTTGAATTTTTGTGAGTACTTTTGAAGTTGTTGGATTAATCTTATTCAAGTATTTTCTCCATAAAAATCAGTTGGGTTGTTTAGTTTTTAAATTTCTCTTCTTTTTTTAGTCATTTGTGAATTATGAGTTTTATAACAATTAAATTATTGATTTTCATTTCTTCCATAATGAGCTAAATCCTTCTTTGGGATTCAAGCATGTGAATGCCCTAAATATAGGAATAAAGACCTAATTGTGAGAGCAACCTTGCTTCCTCTATAGTTTGTTTGCTTTTTTTTTTTTTTTTTTAATGCATATTATTAGTCTAGATTGATCACCTAGATTAGTATACAAAAATTGAGTCTAATTGTAAAAATATTAGATAAAATTTTGGTTTTCATAAAAGTAATAAAGGAAAATAGCCTAGACATAGGAATTTGTTTTTTACCCTAGACATAGGGCAAAACCTTTAAAACCAAAAGAATTGTGTTTCAAAATTAACTAAGTTCGTATTAGCCATAGAAATATCGGTTTAATCTCTTAGCATCCTAAAGATACTTCATAGAAGGTCGAATAGGTGCTGAATTCGATTTACAAAGCTTAAGTGTTGAGTCAAAGGATTGCAATTGCAATTAGGTCGCAATTTCTTTCAATGGAGCAAAAACACATTTGAATCCATCTTTTATCATTTTTATTTCTTCTTTTCAAAAATAACAAAAATCATATCACTTATTGTTTTACATTGGTTACCCACAATTGCAATTTGAAAACATCTTTGCTTATTCTCTTGAATTTTGTTGTATCCGTTCCCTATGGGATCGATACTCTAGAATACTTTTAGTTTTATATTACTTGCATCAATAGTAGACACTTGCATTAGACTGGAGTTTGTTTTGAATTAAAAATATTTTCTTAAAAGCCCCCACGTTTCAGTTCGACCAGGTGGCTGCATGAATAATTTTTTTCTAAACTTAGTCTAACTCTTCTCCTTCTCTCTATCTATTTTTTCTTCCTCATCAAACAAACTCAACAAACAACAACAAAGTTTGATTGGTTGAACCTCTAAAAAAAGTATTTTTCAAAAATGCATTTTATTTTAAACAATTTTTTTTTTATAAAAATAGTTTAAAATTAAAACACTCATATGTTGGGTTACATTTTCTCAAAATTATTTTTATACAAAGTTTGTTTCATTTTCTTTATATTCAAAATACTTTTAATAATGTCAAATTACCATAAAGGACGACTCTTATTAAAATACTATGACTGGCGGACCATAGCCAAAAGGGTTGTTGGGAATTATTGCTTGCAGTAGTCTCCGAAAGTTTAGCAGTCACCAGTTGCCAGATATGATTGCCGACGATTGCTGTCGATCGTTGGAATCGGTAGTCGTCGGTTGCCGAATATGGTCGGTGATCACTAGCGGTGGCCGCGGTCATCAGTCGCTAGAGAAGTGAGGGTGGGAGAGGGAACAAAAATGCATGAGAGAATAAGGTTACTATTCTTTAATTCATTGAGTTGATAAATTAAAACGATGATAAAATATATTAACAGGCCAAACGTTGGATTTTTTAAAAAACCCAACCCAATTCAACCGACCAAAAAGCCTTTATTGATATCAAAATAACCCCAAATCAATTCTAATCGACCACTTTCCAGTTACCCAACGCCACATAATCCCCCTTGCATGCCAGAGATTCCTCAATCAACGACGATAGTCCTCCATGCAACACTTTAAACGGGTTCGATTCCCAAAATTGATCACAAAAGCCAAATCAGATTGATAAAAAATCGACGAAGAAGGTGAAATTAGGACAAATCGGAATGTAATCGAAGGAACCTGGCAGGATTTTGGGGAAATGAGGATGCAGTCACTCTTTGAGGAGATTCGTGTTCCACCTTGAATCCGACGACTTGAAGCGAATCGTCTACAACTGACGGCTGAGACAGTGACGGTGGCAAAGGATTCTATGTGGATATTTTGGTAGTGAGCCAAAATCGGATGGCTAGCGCGGTGAATGAGAGGTTGGGATCTTGGATTCCAGTAGGCGATTGAACACCTCTGTTTCTTTGACTGACGAACGACGACAGGGTGCTCAGTTTCCTTCGATACTATTTTCAACAACTTCTTTTCCCAGTGAACGACAATCAAAATCAAACCGAGAATGTAAAATATATATGGGGGTTAGACATACATGTTGTTTATTTCCAAGTTCTTTTTTCAAATGTCAAATATATATGAGGTTAATTTATTTTAAATAATCCGAGAAGCTCACTTCTTTATTTCATATATAGGATTTATTCCAAATAATTCGAGAACACCATTACACTTTTTCTATTTCATTGCTTATTTTCCATAGTTTTGCCATATATAGGGGTTATCTTGAATAAAGCTATTTAGGCATATATGGAGTTTATTTCAAGTTCTTTTTTCAAATGTCAAATATAAATGGAGTTTATTTCAAATAATACAAGAACTTTTCTATAATTATGCCCTAATATATGTGGGAGTTATTTTGAATAAACAACTATTTTGGGCATATATGTGGTTTATTTTAAGTTCTTTGCTACAGCTTTGCTATAGCATTCCCATAGCAAACTGCTACCTACAACAATTCTATTTTTCACCTTAAAAAGCAAAATAAAGGATAAGAAAATCCTTCTTGAAAACACTAGAATGAGGGTGTTTCTAGGAGCCACGACAAAAAAAAGCTAAAAAAACGACATTAACCTAACTTTTAAATAAACCCCAAACAAATCACACTAAACACGAGAAAATAATGCAAATCACTACTTCTTTGCCACATAAAAAGCTATGAAAAGTGCTAAAATAATCCTAATTCATAGGATTATTAGCAAACTTATAATTGTATCAATTAAACTCTTAAGTAAATGGATTAATTTAGACCCCCAGTTTCAAATGTGTTGACGATTTTCAAATGGAGGTTCTAAATTTTTAAGAAGTCTACACACATGTGAGAATTGATGCATGAATTTTTTTTTAAATTGAGGGTCTAAATTGATTCATTTATAAAAATTTGTGAGTTTAATGATACAATTATAAGTTTGCACATGGTGAATTAACGTCTTTCAAACATAATCTAATGGAGGATGTAAATTGATACATTTATGAAACTTCAGGGTTTAAATTGATATAATTATTAGTTTAGAGTTTTAATTCATGCAACCCCCAAAGTTCAAAGATATAAATTGATTTTTACCCAAAAGTAAATTAGAAGCTAAAATTCCTAATTTAAAAAAGAAATTTGAGAGAATTTGAGGGAATTTGAGAGTAATAGAGGGAATTGAGAATTTGAGATTGGGGTATGAAAAAAGTAAAAATGAAATGGGCATTTACAGGTGGTAAAAAATAATAAAAAATTAAAATGTAAAATAAAAACATTTATAAAAAGATTTTTTGTGATTCAAAAGATGTTTGGAAAATTGTAAAATTTGGGCTAAATTATAGAAAATATCCCTAAACTATGGGTTTTGTTTTAATAATACCCTTAAACTTTAAAAAGGTTCAAAAATATCCCTGATCTTTAAAAAAACGTTCAAAAATACCATTCCTGTTAAGTTTTGAATGGAAAACATTAAAGTTTCGCTTCAATAATACCCCTAAATTTTAAAAAGCTTAAAAAATACCTCTGATAGGGGTAAATGCAAGCTTACGTATCAAGTAATAGAATGGTAAATATTTTACCAAGTGTGGTGATCCACAAGACATTGTATTGTGATATTGTTTGAGTATCGAATGTAATAATGATCGAAATTATTTAGAGAATGGAGCGAAATGACGTTTTGACAAACAATTAAAACTTAAGAAAGCATGCAAATAAATGGAAATGAGAACACTAAGATTTAGAGTTTAACTTCACTAATTGAACCAAGCAAATGCATAATTGAACAATTCATATGTCAACTCACTTAATTCTTAAGCCTAGAAGTCTATTGCCATGGATTTTTCCATTGAGTTCCTCCAATTTTCTTAGACTATCTAACTAACCTAGGTGTCCCTAGTGCCAATTAATTAATTAAAGGCATTAAGATCCTTTGTTTTAAGTCTCAATTAATCTCCATTAATCCTATATGTCACTTAGGTGAGAATTAATTGTAATGCAAGGTGTTTCTAAGCTTAAACACTCTCTTTCAAGCTCAATTTAAGCTAAGTATCAATTAACCTATGGCCAGTAGTCTAATAGCATTAAACAACTCATGCATATAAGAATTTAAGAAAGTGACAATATCAAATTAATTCAATTAAACATAAGAAATGGTCCAAAAAGCTATATTAACAACCTAAACTAAGGAGTTTAGCCACAAATAATCATCATTACATCCCACAAGTCCAACATTGCAGCCCAATTATAGTAGGTAAAAATAGAATAAAAGGAAAATAAGACGAAGAAAGCCCTGATCCTCAACTTTTGCCTCAATCCAAGTGCTTCTTTAAGCCTCGATCCAGCTCCCAAAGAGCTCCAAAGAAACCTAAACCCTAAAGTGTGTCTCCCTTTTTCGAGCAAGAATGAGATGACTTTATACCTCAATCGAAGCAGCATTGAGACGCTAGGGATAACATCTCGACGCTAGCAAAACGTACAACTTGATTAACGCGTGCAGGATTCAGCGTCAAGACACTACGAACAAAAACTCTATTCTCCATATTTTTCTAACGTTGAGATGCCATAGGGAAGTGTCTTAACTCTTGCTCTTGGGTTTGGCCAATAAAGAATTACATCTAGACGCTATTTTAAGGGTTTAGACGTTGTCCTATCGAGTCCATTTGCCACGCTTGACCCCTTTTCCATCCTTAGCCTCATTTTCTCATCTCTTTTTGCTCCATTATCATCAAATTACTCATAACTTCTCTAATTCCTCCTAAATAGCTCGATTCCTGTAAAACAACATAAATCGACATCAAAGCTCACAAATTAAGCATAAAACTAGCTAAATTAATTAGGATAAAGATAGCATTATTTACATGTTATCAACCTCTGATCTTTCAAAAACGTTAAAAAATACCCTTACCGTTAAGTTTTGGATGGAAAATGTTAAAGTTTCATTAATACCCATGACATTTAATTGTGCTCATAAGAGGCAATGTTTTACATTTGTCTTTTGACTTATAGATTATTTGCATGTCAATCTTGGTTGTTTAATTAATTAAATCATTGGTTTGATTAGTGAAATCAACTCCCTAAGGGGGCGTTTGGTGCGCAGAGTTGAGTTGAGTTAGATAGAGTTAAGTTGAGATGGCAGGTTGGTTTGTCAGTGAGTTCATGAAGTCTGTGTTTGGGGTACAAAGTTGGGTTGAGTTGAATTAGGAAGTCTATGTTTAGGGTGTAGAGTTGAGTTAAGTTGAGTTGTCAGGGGTATCTGGTGCAGTTTTTTGTAACCCAAAATAGACTGATTTTTAGCTAACTGTTTTTTTTCTTTGTTTTTTTTTCCTCTAATCATTCATCTAGAAACATATTTTTCCAACTTTCAAACACTGAATTCAGATGCCAACTTCAAAATGACAATATATTTCAACATTAATGGAATCTATGAGTGGAATATTCACAAAAGTAATGTTTCAATTTGACCAGTTTTTTCTTTTTTTTTTAAAAAATCATTCCTTATATATATATATTGCTTACAAATTGACTTCTTCCAAATGATATGCAATTAATAGAAATCAAATGTCCCATTACACATTGAACTTCTTTTAATTTATTGATAGCCACTATGACAATTGATTAATAATGTATATAAGTCAACATTACTTTCATGTATAAGTGGAATAGTTACAAAAATATTGGTAGGCCATCAATTTCTTATTTACATGATGCACAAAAAAATAGTCTACAAAAATAATAATGATTCACAAAATATCAAGTCATGGCTGACAATGGGCCGGGTTCCTAAGTTCAATGAAAGATGGTTAGAGTAGAGAGTTAGAGGGTCCTACCCAAGAGATGCAAGCAGTACCTCTTTCTCGATTGGGGTGGGACCTGTAAAAAGAAGTCATTCTTCTGGATCTCGACGACAAGTAGGTCTATAAAGATGATCCGATCATCCTCTGTCAACCCCTCTATTTCATACAATTGGTCGACCACCACTTTTTTTCGTGTGGATTTCAATTCATATCTTTCCTTCTGCCAAGATAGAAGTGTACGCATGTGAGTTGTGTGCATGTCCATGGGGGTCTGCATAACGTCCAAGATCTCAGATTGGAAGGATAATCTCTTCCTCTTACTTTTGCTCCCTCTAGTATGATAGGAATGAACTCTTCATCCCGCAGCGGAAGCATTGGATCGTTTTTGATTTTATTTAAAATTAAAATAAAAATAATATTAATTAAGAAAACTTACTTTTGAGATAAATATGGAAAATATTCTGGCAGGTCTTTATCTCCTCCACAAAGTCTTCCTGGCTATGACTCTAACAAAAGATCAAGGCTTGTGGGAGCCTTTTGAAAGAAAATCTTCAAGGGGCTGTTTGGGGCAAGGAGTTGCAGGGAGGAGTTAATATGTCTGGGGAGTTAGGAAGTCTGGGGAGTTAGAAAGTCTGGGGAGTTAGGAAGTCTGTGTTTGGGGCAAGGAGTTGCAGGGAGTAGGAGTTCTGAAGTCTGTGTTTGGGGTGCAGATTTGTTAAACCTGGAGTTCTGAAGTCTAAGTTGATTTTATATAGTTTTTTTCTACAATTTCTCAAAATTTCATTCTTAAGAATTTGTCTCCATAAATTCTAAGATTGAGATTTTTTGTTTTTATTAATTTATGTATATTTTACAAATTTCTTTAAAGTAAAAAAAATAATTTTGAACAAAATACCCTACATTCTTTTTTTCAATATATCTCACATTAATTATTTATTTATCTTGGACAGTTTTCAAATAAAAAAGTCTTACAATACTTTTTAAAATATTACATGTGATTTGGAAATATTTAATTCCATTAATTTAAAGAGATTCAAATAAACTTCAAGATTTTTACGTTTTTATTCTTTCAATTATAGAAATAATATAGATTTGTTTCCGTCAATCCTAAAATTGGGATTTTAAATTATATTATTTTATGAATATTTTATAATTTTATTAAAGACTTGTTTTCGTCAATTTTAAAATTTTAATTTAAGATTTGTTTTTCAAGCTTAATAAAATAATTTTTTTACATAATTTAAGATTTTATTTTTCTACATAATCAATGTAATAAATTATCTAAAGTTTGATTAATTTGAAAATAATATGTTCTTTGAAGTTTTAAAATAACTAAGTTAAAAATAAAATATCAAATATTTATGCTATTTTAAAATAATTAAGTTCAAAATGAATATATATGTTTTTTAAAATCATTCAAAATGAATATTATACATACTTTTGTTCAAAATACTATATATTTATGTTATTTATTGTAATAATTTTATTTTATTAAGTTTGGAATGAGAAATTGTTTATCTTTTTACTTTGAATATGATTAGTTTGAAAATCAAAATTTTTTAATACGTTAATCTTTTTTAATACTAATTTTCTAAAATGTAATACGGGTTAGTTTAAAATATGTTTTTCTTATCTTCAAATCATAAAATTATATATATTTTTGAGCTATTAATAAAAAAAAAAACTTTAAAAAGATGAGATTGTTATTTGTTATAAGTAATTTTAGTTGAAACTTAAAAAAAAAATTGTAGATGACAAATGGAGGAAGTGAAATAGGAAGATTTTTATCAATTAAAAAAATTGTTATGTAGTACTATAATTTATATTAAATTTTCAATTTAAATAATAGTATCATGTCTAAAACATTCTTATATAATTTATATTTAAAAAAATTAAAATTATAGAATAAAAGAAAAATATTTTTGTTAAAAATTTGATTAAAATTATAGAATAAAAAAATAATTATCTATATTTAATTAGTAATTAGTAACAATGATGAGAAAATTTATATAAAAAATAAAGAAAATTTTTCAAATTAAGAAATTAAAAAAAATAATGTAAAAAAAAATAGAGAGAGAAAGGAGAGGGGAGAAGAGTGAGAGGTATGAGTGAGGTGAGGTGAAGAAAAATGAGATAAGAAAGTTGTGGGACCCATAATGAGGAGTTGGGGAAGGAGTTAATAAGTTTGTGGGGCCCACAATTGGGAATTGGAGAAGGAGTTAATAAATCTGTGGGGTCCACAATAGGAGTAAAATTATCCTTGGGCCAAACAAGGAGTTGAGGGGAGTTATTAACTCCTACAAACTTTACTCCCCCAACTCCTCAATCCAAACACCCCCCAAGAGATTGGAGAGGAAAAAGTCTAGAGAGAATTCTCTAATTCTCTATTGAGGAGATGTGTGTTCTATGAAGAATGCTCAATGGCTCACCCCTAGGGTCCTATTTATAGTGGTCTAGGGAAGATAATTAAATAATATATTTTAATATCTAATATATTAAAATATATTTATCTAACCAATTTGAATCTTATTCAAACCTTTTAAAATTCTCCTACGACATCTATTTCCTAATTTGAATCCAATTCAAATTTAATAAATATATTTTCTTTACTGTATCTAATATACATTAATTATTTTAATATTTAATGTATCAAATACAATAAATATATTTTTCTCTTTTATATTTAATATATCTAATATATTAAATATTAATTTGAACACTTCAAATTAAATATTAATTTGAACATTTCAAAATTTTCTTTCATCTAAATTGATCTTTTAGTGTTACTATGAGCTAGCAAGGGGACTTTATGGACTTACAGATTATAAGCTCCAATGATACAAAATTAATTAATTAAACTCTTTAATTAATCAATTTTCATTCATTAACTAGGCTCACTCCACTATAGACCTAAAGTTGCACTCTTATGTACTGTAGAACAAGTTGTGTCCATTGATATAATCACTACATGCAAGTCGATCATTCACGATTTGTTCGTAATTACAGCTGGATCAAAAGTTCGTTTTACCCCTATAATTACATCTTGCACCTTAAGTACCACTGATCCTCTAATGAACAATTTGATTATGATCCAACCATAAACTAAGTCCCTCTCAGGCCAGTGAGAGGGTGGGGCTCCATTGTTTAAGTCCCAAAATCAGCACTTAAGGGAACTACTCATCTACTTACCTTATAAGGGAATGAGTGAATTCCATCTTGTGAGATTAAGTTCCCAGCTCCCTATTGGGTTAAGTCCCCAAAATGGTAGGCTTATTGAATCGGCAACAAAAGCCACTCTTACCCATGCAAATCAAAAGGCAAGCCCTCACAGGTAGGAGTTCATAACTCACTCAGGATTAAGATCGAGTTACATATGATCATCCTGATGAAATATTAATCTTCTCAATTAACAGATTTATAAAGAGATATTAAATATTTCGTGGTCTAATCTTATACAAACTCATTGTATAAGATACCCCCACTCACATGTCTCCACATGAACGATTTGGATCAAATCATTTGTAACTATTACAAAATGGATCGTATCAATAGTGTTACCAAGATAAGGCACCCAATCTTATCCATATACTATGACTCTTTAGGTTATTTCTTGAACACGATCTTCCTGTATGTCAATCACATACTGTTCAAGATTGCACTAATAACCTTGGATTTTTCATATAATGGATAATATTATATTGTAAATAAAATAATCAAAATTATTATTAATTATTAAACAAATAATTAATTACGAGGCTTTAGGGCATAAATCCCAACATAGTAGACATGCCAGATGGAGTACGCCAACTAGTAGGGGTTTCTGATAACTCTTCCTCCCCTACATCCCTGGTGCCTTGGTTCTATACAGGTTGTTGCTCTGAGCGGAAAAAGTCTTGTGATCCCAATTGAATCTCCTCCTCCATCTGTTCGGCAGCATTGAAGGTCATCTTCATGGGTGTCTCTACAGCTAACCCCGTGGCTTGATCCTTGCCAAACACGATTGCAACTCATCATAATGAGGGAATGGCTTGTTTCGCAGCCCATTGGCAGCAGGATGGCCCTGCATGTGAACGAATAATATATTAATTTGCTTAAAATAACGAGGACAATATGGTATAATGGTACGATCTTACCCTAACTCAAGCATAAAAAATCTCTTTCTCCACATCAACACATTTCAACTCTTTGTTCCAGCTAAATTCATTGCATGCACTACTCAGTATCTTGACGATTGCTGATAATTCTCATTCATGAGGATTATTTGGCCTTTAAACTTAGTTATATTTGTGATTTTTATTCATATTATTTGATGAAAAATAAAAAAATGCTTGAATTTAATCACATGATTGATGGAAGACCTTTAAATTAAGTAAGTTGAGAAAAGAAAACAAAAGAAGAAAAAATTCACACTTACTTAATGTCTTTATGCAGATTTTTGATGGAATGCAACAACAATGCAATTGCAAGGCAATTGCATTTTCGGAAAATCTGGAAGTAAAGGGAAAAACGCTAATTTTGGGAATTTTGAGCTAAAATTACCCATGATTTCAGCAAGATGATGAGCTGTGATTGACCATCAACTAAGAGAGAAGCCCTAGCTCGAAGTCCCTATAAAAGATTAAGGAAGAAGCCGAAGAAGAGGAGCTGGATTGGAGAGGAAATTTTGTTTCGTTTTTGGGTTTTGTTTCTCGACAGCAGCATTCTTATTTTTCATTTTTAGATTCTATTTTTCTATTGTTCTTCCTCTTAAATTTCCAGAATCCTTCTCTCAATCCCATCTACCTAAGAATTGGGTATGGTTATGGACAACTTCTTTGTTCGATTGAGTTACGGAGAATGGGTTTTGAGGATGAAGTTTCGATTTCTGCACTTTTGAATTCTGTAATTGTGTTAAAGTAGCCACTGTTTTGTCTTTTCAAATTCAGCAGTTTTAATTTATGTTATTGAATTTTGATTACAGCTTGTCAATTTAAGTTTTGGTAATTTTATTCTATGCTATTTGAATTTTTGGAAGCCTACTGGAATTCGAATTTTGCCTATATATCTACAAGTTTCTTTAATTTTGATGTTACTGGTTGTCTTTCTTAAGCAGTGTAGTTTCTTAATTTTGAGAGGTCTTCGGTCATTGGAGTTTTCTTGTATAACTAAAGGTTTCTCTAAGTTGTTAATTCCTTCATTAAGTGCTATAACAAAATAAAATTTCCTGGGCATCAAGTTGTATTTGCAATTTGTAGCACGCCATTCTTGTTGTAACAATGAATTGTATCACTTTTAATCTTACTGTTTTTGTTAATTTAATTATGAGGAGCTAATTTTCCTTTGGGATTCAAGTTTGTGAATGCCCTAGAGGAAAGATGTAAAGCTCGAAAGTAAAAACAATCTAGCTAATTCTTGAACTCTAGTTTGCTTTTGGTGAGTTAATTGTTGGGTAAACCTAGTTGGCCATCTAGTGTTGCTTGCCAAGCTATAACTTAATACTGAAAGGGTTAAGGGAAGCGGATGTCGCAAAAGCAATGGAGGAAAAGGCTTAGACATAAGTCTGAAACATCGACCCTAGACATAGGGCGAGACTCCAAACCACTAGAATTGTGCGCAAAAATATCTAAGTTAGATTAGCCATAGAAATATAGGTTTAATCACTTAGTCTCCTAAAGATACTTCATAGAAGGTCGAATAGGAGTTGAATTCAGTTTACTTAGTTCTTGAGTTAGCTGCAATTGCAATTGCTTTCTTGTTGCATTTTCTTTCCAAAGGGGCATTAGCAACTTGAATCCCTTTTTCATTTCCATTGAATTTTCAAATAATTTTATTTTAGTCAAAACACCTCTCAAATCATTTTCACCATCGGTTACCTTAACTTGCAATTTGTCAACGATTTTGTGCCAACTAAAATTCATTTTATTAAACCCCATTCCCTTGGGTACGATACTCTAGAATACTTCCAGTTTCTTTATTACTTCGATCACGTGCACTTGCGTGTAGCGTAAAGCACCGATCAATGGCCCATACTTCTTTTTGAGAGATTTGATCTTACACTCTATCGTATTTTGGCTTATGTTAGAATTTGGTAGTTTCTCTGCAAGCAGTCGGTGGAAAAGCTGTAGATACCTTAGTTTGAAGATCCTGTTGTCAGATCGCCAACCATCCTCTACGAATGCTACTAGAGACTCCACCAACTTTGCATCCTCCACCCTTGTCCAGGTGTGTTTCGGAGCTTTTGATGTACGTGCCATGATGCTGCAAGCGTACATATAGTCAACTAATGTTACATTGAATACAATAAAAAAATAACAATCAGGTCAAGAGAATGTGTATGGTACAAGGAAAAATAATTATATTACCACATGATTGATATAGAAGCACGAAAAAGATGGGAAAGTTGCCCATTTACATCATAAAAGATTTCTAAAAACATAAATGTGCATATAAGATTATGTTCCATTGAATACAACAGAAATGCAAAAGTAGAAGGGTCATCAGGATTGTTCCCATGCATCAAACATTTGCTTAGCCAAGTCATTCATGAATTCGGTATATTCGTTAGAGGTTTCAATGAATTGTATATTATCCCCTCCGACAGCACTGGCGCAGAGTCGTCTTATTTGACCTCATCCAACATTACAGCTGACCCCATCTCCTTAGTA
Source organism: Trichosanthes truncata (assembly GCA_033996785.1). NCBI lineage: Eukaryota > Viridiplantae > Streptophyta > Magnoliopsida > Cucurbitales > Cucurbitaceae > Trichosanthes > Trichosanthes truncata. The sequence goes on along the minus strand of JAWPNB010000004.1, from coordinate 23,146,065 downwards.
ATGAGGTTGTGAAGGAGGCAACATGCTATTATTGTTCGACATTGTACTTAAATCAGGTAGAATGACTTTCCTCGAAGAATGGCCAACCTCCCCTTTAACACACTGAAATCTCTCTCGATGACGTTCCTTGCAAAAGAATCTTTCATGTTGAAAATTTTCCTTGGAGTAGTTGATGCATTCCTTACTCCACGCCATTTTGAAAGATGGTACCGTTCTCCTCTATATGGTGTAAGGAATCCTTCTGCATTAGGGTACCCAACATCACACAGATAGTATATCCTATAGAAGGTATCAATGGTGAATGAATAAGCTCACCGCTTCTTTTAACCTATGAATATTAAAGAAGATAATATTTAAGGAATACCTCTAGGAACCTTGAAGCCATTAGGTCGAGAGAGTGCGTCCCTAAGAACCCTAGAATCGGCTGCACTTCCTAGCTTGGCATGACGAATTTGAACTCTCCATTTGGGGAAACAACTCCAAGTATGTTTGTCGCTACTTCACCTTTCCTCGTCCTATATCGGGGCTAATAAGTGGCACAACATTCACTTTGATGCAGGTTCCATCTAATGCACCCAGACAATTTTGTATCCATTGAATACATGGAAGTAACGTTAATGAACGTGTAATTTATTTCCATTAATATATAGAAATGCATTATATACCTCAAACTATTTCCATTGCTCATCAGTGCATGCGCTGTTGATTGGCTCTAGGGCTCTTAGCAACACCTCGTGAAGTTACAAGACTGCTACGAGAACAGAGTTAAAGTGTCTGAACTCGTCTCCCCAGACCTTGCAAATTGCCTACGAATTACTCTATTCTTAACATCGTGCGCTAGTATGTGTAGGAATATCTCAACCATTCCTCAATATCAACACATTAGGTCACTTGCAAACCGCCGGTCGTCCTAAGCATACTACATAGGATTTTGAATGTCCTTCTATCCATCCTAGTACTTTCACGACAACACAAGTCATTCTCGTAAATGAGGCAAAAGAAATTCAATTGCCTAATGCGATATCTATTGTATGATGATTAGTAATCTATCCTCCTATAGTCATTCAAAAGGAAGACTAGACTCATCAACAATTGTCTTTGGGAGATGGTTATGATGGTGAGGATATTAAATAGTTCTTCAACGGTTTCCATCTTAGAGGAATAATAAGGGGGGATGAGAGTTGTTCCTGAAATACAAATGTGTCATTTGTTATTTCTAGATACATCCATTGTAGTGTACATCAAGCATATCACTGATGTCTGACTAAGCTAATCCATGCATACATAACGATCATTCCAACAAAGAACCCCAATAAAATCAGCATGGTATTATTACACTGTCCTACATCAACATTATTCATGGTAGAAGTGCTCCATGGAACTCTACTAGGCATAACTGCAACGGGTTGATCATTGGTTTCAACTACAACCTGGGCATATGCAGCCTTTGCTTCTGCAAAAGTTGCACAGGACTGGTAAATTGCTCCCCTATTCATGGAATTCTCTAAATACTAGGGTTACGGCCAACGAAGACCACATAGAACTTCGTCCTACCCACATTCTAAATTCAAATTGCACACAGTTAACCGTGATATCATGTAACGAGCAACCCTTCAAATTTTCCTAAGGTTACAAAGAATGGGTAAGGGTTTATGTTTTTAGTGTTCTGAGAATTTAGAATTTTAGGTTTCTAAGGTTTTAGTTTTAGGGTTTAGGGGTTTTAGGAGTTTGGGGTTTTAGGGTTTAGAGTTTAGGGGTTTTAGTATTTAGGGGTTTTAAGGTTTGGGGTTTTGGGGTTTAGGGGTGCAGGGGTTTTAGGGTTTTAGGGTTTGTGGTTTTAGAGTTTAGGGTTTAGGGTTTAGGGATTTTGGGGTTTTAGGGTTTAGGGTTTATGGGTTTTAGGGTTTAGGAGTTTTAGGGGTTTTAGAGTTTATGGTTTAGGGGTGTAGGGGTTTTAGAATTTAGGGTTTAGGAGTTTAGAGGTTTAAAGGTGTACGGGTTTTAGAGTTTGGGGTTTTGGGGTTTTGAGTTTTAGGATTTAGGGGTTTAGGGGTGTAGGAGGATCTTAAGGGTTTGGGGGTTAGGGTAGGATTTAGGGTTTAAGGTTTAGGGATTTTAGGGTTTAGGAATTTAGGGTTTTTGGGCTTTAAGGTTTTGGGCTTTAAAGTTTTTGGTTTAGTGAAATGGGCTTAAATTTAGGATTAGTTCCCATGTGTATTAGTTATGAACTTAGACCATTGGGCTCAAAACAAATTGCTCATTTTGGTCTATTATGCATGAAATCAATTGCATAAGAAACATTATCCAAGTATTATTGATGCGACATTATGATTTATCTTCTTTTTTTTTAACACAAATTATGTTATTAGAATTTGGAATTCTGAGTACACAAATATCAAATATATACACAATCATCTATATGATTCATTGTATGTTTTATTTACCAAAAAAGGAACCTTCATTATTCATATTTTATTAGAAAACAAAAATATTATGCACATTCAATATACATATATTTTCTTCATATTTTCAAAAAACACACATACAACACCTTAAAGTTCATTGTTCTAAATTATTTTAAATAAAGTAATATTTGTAAAAGTATATTTTCTTCCAAAAAAACCAATGAATTTCCAACTTTTTAAACAAATTGAAGTAATAAGTTTTAAACAACTGTTTAAAAACATGCATTTCCAACTTTTTTTACCAACTTTAGAACAAATCCAATTTCTTGGATCATTTTGTTACTTTTTTTTTATTGAACAAGTCCACCCCTTTTTCTTCTTCCATGTATGAATTAGATTATTAAGACGGGTCCCTCTTTTAATTCTGCTAATTACAATTTGTATTATTTACCATGAGAGATTTTGTTTTTTTTTAAAAAAATTTAGATCGAACTTCTTTCATTCCACTTATTTTGTAAAACGTAATTTTAAAAAAAAAAACACGATTATGCATTGTAGTATTTATGAAACTATGGACTATAGATTACAAATAAGAAAAATCAATAACGAAGTACACAAACATGGTATAAAAATATAATATGTAAACATTTCCACAATTGAGTCCAATGTATACAAAAAGTTTAACCAAGGAAAATAAAAACTCAGCAATTACTAAAAAAAAAAATCAAACAAAGATACGCATACTAATTGCCAAATCAGAACAAAATGTGTGTATGAATACAATATATCAATTGAAGACAATGCCATACAAAAGAAAAAAGAAAAAGAAAAAACAATGGTGTACAAGGTAGAAAAAAACCATTATGAACCTCAAACTAATGTGTACAAACGAATTAGTTTGGGCCTGCACAAATTCCACATTCCTAGTTAGATACAAGGGAATAAACAACATGATACTAGAAAATAATACACTTAAAAATAGAATAGAGTATCTTAGGTGGGTCAGAGTGGATTGAGAGGAGTCTTTTAGTCCCTGAAGTGTACACATGGGCTATTGTAGTAGAGGGGCACCGAACACAAATACAATGAGTTAGAAATTATAAAACAAATACATTGGATGGAATTAAAGGAAATAAGGAGGGTAGAAGTCACTCACCCGGCTGGAGGTGTATACTAAGTAGTGGAGATTTCTCAAAGAACCAACGTAGGGGGGCAAGTCATATATAGGAAGAGGATGTGGGTTGTTCACACCTATTCTATTCAAGTATGGATTAATGAAATAAAGAGGGTGGTTGAGTATTCAAACATCAAAATAAATGAGGTACATGGGATCTATTACAAAAAAAAAAACAAAAAAAACAAAAAAAACAGTGCCATAATAAATGAAGTGAGGTAGATGTCTGACATATACATAATATAGAAGAAAAGCAAAAACCAATTTGGCCTCAGGTTTAGAACAGACTCAATCATCCAAGCAAGCAATAAAAATGCAAGTAAATGGACAGCAGAATTGAAGGCCAATAATTCTTGCCAAGGTTTAGAATGGACTCAATCATGCAATGAAAAAAAGTAATATGCAAATCAAATGGAGATACACATTAATGTTAAATTCATAAGATAGATTTAATTCAAATATAGTACAAGTACTGATAAATTCATGCCTAGCAAAATCATTCAAACAGAGAGGACAATAGGTCTAAATTCAATACCCCAACAACCATAATCAGAGAACTCAAAGCAGGAACATTGGCTTCAGGTATTAAGTGGACTCATCCATACCAAAAAAAGAATAGTATTACAGTAAATGGAAATTATTTATGCAAAATACGGTTCATATATAATTGTATTAGAAAATCAATACACAAGTAAATAGATATAACAGTGCATAGTAAAATCAATATGCAAAAAGATTGTGAGATGAACCAAACAAAAAAGGGAGGAAGATCAACGTAAAAAAGCAAACAAAGGACACTGAGGTCATAAAAAACACACATACACGGTTAGTTCAAATTTTGTGTATATCATCGGCCGACAAAAGGGAAAAGAAGCAAACCTATGAACAGAGCAAATTGATCCCCCCACCAAGTTCCAAATGGCCAACAAAGTCCCCTACCTAGGATTTTCTCACTTAAACCCCTAGGTCGAACATGCATTCAGCCATGCAAGACCCAAACGGAAACAATGAATCAAGGGTAGTGCGATGCATGAGGGAAAGCATGAAACCGGCAAGGGACTTGACGGAGAGGGTTAGTTTGGTGTGGCGAAGGGAAAATCTGTGGTTTGGGATTACAGATCTGGAAGAGAATACAAAATAGAAGAGAAAACAGAGAACATGAGCTCGAATCAAGAGTCAGAAAAGGGAAAAAGGTTAGATCTAGAAAAGGAGAAGAGGAATCATCTTCTTCCAAGAGCTAGGGTTCGATTATTGAAGAAAAGAAGGGGAAGATGGGAGAAGGTGAAAGACTGAGGAAAGAGGGAGGAGAGATTGAAACCCTAACCCTGTTTCACAGATCAAACCCTAAAACTTCCATTGATGAACGATTGAGGGAAGAGGGAGGAGAGATTGGAAATAAGCAAACTATTGAAGATGAGAGAACTGGCCTAGCTAGAGAGAGCATCGAGGATGAGAGAGGAAGATGAGAGAACTGACCATACCAGAGAGAGCATTAAGGATGAGAGAGAGAAGACAAACGCGTGAGAGCTTCGTGGAGTGGGAAATGGAGAGAGAGACACATGAAATTCGTGGAAGGCGGTGAGTTTACAACTCAACTCTATTGGTTGAGTTATGAAGTGGGGAGTTGGGATGTTGGTGGGCCAAATGAGGAGTTAGGTTTTAAACCGAACTCAACCCAACCCAACTCCCCCATCTAAACAACCCCTAAGATATCTCTCTCATGATTGTTCTACATCTTTTATTTTGTTTTGATCTTATTCATCTTTCTATTTCTTTCTCTAAATAAAATTAGGCTATTGTATTCGTGGTAATTAAGTGAACTAAAACACCAATTCTGGGGACGATACTCTTACATTCTTACACTATATTAAAACTTGACCCGTACATATGCGGTATTGCATTGAATAATTTTATGTAACACCAACGCAGAGAAAGCCATTGAGCGTTAACCTAGCTAGCTAGCGTTTTTCAGCTGACTGTTTTGTTAATTGTAGCGCACCTTAAATTTTCAAGTTTAATGCTACATTAACGATTGCTAAAGGGGAACCCATAAGTTTAAAGCAAACATAGAGTCATAAATGAACTTCAAATTCAAGTGTTAATTTTGTTGCAATGAAAAACAACAAAAATGGAAATGGAAGCGGTTGAAGGGTCGTTGAGAATTTATTTTTCATCCTCACAATTTGACGTCAAATTCAAGAATTTGGATAGCTGAATTTTAAACGAATTCAAGCTAGAAATCAGTCCCCACAAAGCAAGATGATGACAAATTATTCTTCAACTTCAAAGAATTGACAAATCCTTACTTGAATCCACTCATTTAGGCCAAATCCATCCTATAAAAAATTTAGCCTTTTTTTATTTGTCTTTGGAGAGTTATGAGAGAGAGTAATGGTTATAGATTTTGGGTTTTTGGAGCTTATATGGTTAAATTGTTACTACAACATTTCAAATGCTACTAATCCTTTCATTTTCATTAATTTTCATGGAGGACAAATCTGCAAAGAGAGGAAGAAGAAGAAACATTTTTTAGTTAGAGTATTTTTGAAATTGTTTGAAAAGTCAAGGGTATTATTAAAACGAAACTTTAACGTTTTCTATCCAAAACTTAACAGTAGGGTATTTTTGAACATTTTTGAAAGGCCAGCGGTATTTTTAAAACTTTTGAAAGTTCAAGGGTATTATTGAAACAAAGCTTTGACATTTTCCATCTAAAACTTAATCATAAGTGTATTTTTTTCACATTTTTTAAAGATCGGGGGTATTTTTGAAACTTTTTAAAGTTTAGGGGTATTATTGAAACAAAACCCATAGTTTAGGGGTATTTTCTATAATTTAGCCTAAAATTTGATGTGAAAAGGTAAAAAAAAAGTAATAAAGAAAGAAAAATATATAGAGAGAAGAATGAAGAAGTAAAGAAATGATTAAATAAAATCCTAATTAAGTGGGGAAAAAAAGTAAATATGTCTGCATCCCTTGCTGCGTCAGACGTGTCAGCTAGTCACAACTGACTGCTGTGAGAGAAGAGAAAAGACTAGACATTTTAAAAAAAAATTAAAATTCGCAAAATAAGGACGACATGTCGTCGAAACCTCGAAATTTAATTTTGAGGTCGTTGAAGGGGAGAAAAATGAATTTTCCCCTATCAGATATGTTGAACATGTTGACATGCTGACATGTTGGTCAACATTTTACACTTTGGTTTTCTCATCATTTATCTACAATGGGTTTCATCTTTCTTAAGAAAACATTTGAATTCTTAGCCAAATTTCAAAAGACAAAACAAGTTTTTGAAAACTACTATTTTTAGTTTTCAAAACTTGGCATAGATTTTGAAAACATATGTAAAAAATAGATAACAAATCAAGGAAACTCATAGGCGGAAGTAGTATTTATAGACTTAATTTTCAAAAACAAAAAATAAAAAATGAAATGGTTATCAAATGGAGTTGTAATAAAGTGTTTAGACTCTTGATCGATGTGAAAAATGAGAAAGATAAACGAGTCGTAGAAGTCTTAATTAGCTAGAATTTATGTCTCATGTTCCCTTCCTAACTATTGTACCTTTTTTTTTCTATTTGAGTACAACGAAACAAACAGAAAGCTAACAAAAGCAAATTAAACACTAGGGGTGTCCCTTTGGATAGCCAAGGCTACTCAATGAGGGTGCTTTTTGAACGATATCTCTGAGTGTTTAAAGCATCGTGCATGTGAAGCTAGTTCATGGACTACTGTATTGCCCTTGCGGTTGACAAGAAGGAAGCCCATGATCAAATTATTAGTTTGTTGAATTCGTAAGGCATCAATAAAAGCTTGAGTTTCATTCCTAAAGTGTTCCTTCCTTGTCAATAACTTTTAAAGTATTAGCGAATCCACCTCAGCCCAAAGAGGGCACAAGCTAGCTTCTATCACTTTGGATATTCCATATGAGAGAGCAATTGCTTCGACAAGCTCAACTGGTCCCACCATCTCCTAATGTGCTTCAGTTGTTAGCATGGTTTCACCATATGAGTTATGTATGATTACGTCAATTCCTATTGAATTGTCAAGAACTGTCGCATCCAAGTTCAATTTGAACAATTGCGTTGGAGGAGCCATCCATCAGTAAGGAGTGATCTAATTTTCTGTTGCCCGAGTTTCAGTATGAGAATTTCTCGTAACTGGCTCATTAATGATCCCATCAATGTGTCTGTGTAGCGCATCAGTAGACTGGGGGTCACCATCCATTTCATCCACAGCATCAAGTGCCTATGTCACTTAATCCTTCAACTTGTTCGTAGAGTTTTCAAGATTTGGTTGTTTTTACGTTTTCAAATGATTGAGGCAATGAGGGAGAAAATATGGCATTCCATCAGATCCAAAACCTATATAGCCCTACAAAACAAAAAAACAGCATCAGAAAATTGAGTATTACCTAGTTTCATGCTCAGAAGCCAATTTTTCCAAATTAGTCTACTTCCCTTGTAAGCCCATATGGCATGAATATTCGTTTCAGGAGCATGCTGACAACATGGACAATCCTCCAGATTCGCAATGCCTCGATGAGATAGGTTTACTCGTGTAGGGAGTGCATTTAAACATAGTCTCCACAGGAAATTTTTTATCTTAGCTAGTATCCTTAACGCCCACAACGTTTTCCACATTTTATTCATATCTTGGCTTGATGAAGAGGACGTTTCCCACACCATCGAGTGGGCTAGTTTGTACCCACTTTTAACTGTGTATAAGCCAAGCTTGTTGTAATACCAAAAGAAAAGGTTCGAGCATGTTGGATCACTGAGGGGAATACACATTCCATTGTCTCCATCTATGAGGCTACTAACTGTGGAATTGGTCAACGGTCTAGGTGGAGTAATAATTTTGAATGTCGATTTGAGGGGAAGCCACTGATTTGCAAACATGTTAATAGGATTTCCATGTCCGACTCTCCAATGTCCACCATGGACTGCTAATTCACTCCCCCACAGAATACCTGTCCAAGTATACGAGGGTCGCAAGCCCAAAGAAGTTGTGAGGAAACTAGTTGTTGGGGAATATTTTGCTTTTAGGGTTTGTGATAGCAGTGAGACTTCCTTCTACAAATGTGTCACGTGTGTTTAACCAACAAAGTTTGATTAAACAAATGTATGTCCCTAAACCCTAATCATCCTCTCTCCTTTGGAATTGTCATCTTTTTCCAACTTGCCCAGTGAGCCATGTTTCCTTGTTCAGAGCTACCCCACTAGAAATTTTCCATAAGTCTGTTCAATTCGCAATAAGTGCCTAGAGGAAGCTTGAAACAACTGAGGGGTCGTTTGGTTTAAGGTTTTCTAGATGCCTGGGAATAAAATATGCCTGGAAATAAGATGCCTGGAAATAAGATGTCTGGGAATTGAAGATAACTGTGTTTGGTTGTGCATGGGAATGTTAACATATTTTCATAGGAATAAATGATTTATGTATTTGGTGTTACATGAGAATGTTGTCAGATTTACATCAGTTACTTTTAAAATAATTATTCTTATTAATTTATTTTTATTAAGTCAATTTATTAAAATAATTTTAAGCAATTAAATTTTTATTTAATTTTTATTCATTAGTATTATAAATAATATATCTTAAATTTTAGGTTCATAATTTTATTTAGTCATCAATCTTAATAATTATCTTCAAAGAAATGTAATTAATAAAATTATATAAATTTTTAATTATAATTAATTACTACAATAATCAAGTTGAAAAATTAATTATGATTGTTATATTTCAAAAATCAAATATAATCTATCTAAAAGTGACCACTAAACATAGACAAAATAAAAATTTATATTATGCCAATATTAATTAGTCATTTTCACTATAGTTTTAGAAAAATGATAGAAAACGAAAAGAACAAAACTAGAAAAGAAATATAGAAAGAAAAAAGAAGAAAATTGATGTAGAAAAATAAAGAAAAAGAAGAAAAATGACACAGAGAAAGAAAGAAGAAAGAGAAGAAAATTAATAATAGAAAGTAAAAAAAAAAAAGAGATAGAGAGAATGTTAGATAGAGGGAAAAAATGAGAAGAGAAAAATAGGAAAAAAAGACATAGAAAGGAAAAGAAAGATTAGAAGGAAAAGTAAATATGGAGGAAAGTTGAAGAAACAAATAATGGAAAATAAAGAAAAAGAAGAAAAAATGAATAATAGAAGCTAATAAAAATTTAAAAAAAAAAAGAGAGAGAATAATAAAGTATAGCAGAATTAAAAAAAAAAAAAAAAAAAGAGGATGGGTTTTTGAAACCCATGATTTCGGATGGGTTTAAAAAACCCATGCAATGCCTTGTTAATGATGCCTGGGAAAAGCATATTCTCAGGCATGTGATTCAAAAAATTAAACCAAACATAGGCTTGGGGATCCTAAGCCCATTCCCACCCCACAACACCTCCATCCAAACGGGCCCTGAGTGTGTAAGCTGGAATAGCTTGAGTAACTGCTTTGATTAACACTCTTTTCCAGCTATTGAGAATAAGCGTCCTCTCCAATCTTGCAAAGTCTTGTAGACTCTTTCTTTTATGTAACCTAATGAGCCTTGTTTGTTCTTCAAAGGAGTTAAAGGGACCCTAGATATTTCCCATGGTCTTGAACTATTATGACTTGGATAATACCTGCCAGTGAAAATGTAACTGACTCTAGAATTTGTCTCCCACACACGACAGTTGACTTGTCAAAATTGACCACCTGACTAGAAGCTCTCCCGTAAGCCACTAGGATCCGTTGTAATTCTTTAAACTCATTTGAGTTTGCTTTGAGAAAGAGTAGGCTATCATTTGCAAAGAAAAGATGAGTAATAAAAGGTGCAATTCTAGCAATTTTAAGACCAGTAATTTTCTTGTTTGATTCAGCTTTGCGGAGAAGGTTTGAAAGGTCCATCATGCAAAGAAGGAAAAGATCAAGAGACAAAAGGTCTCCCTTTGTCAACCCTCTAATGGACTTATAGGTTTTTGAACATTCTCCGTTAATCAGAATCTGAAAAGACATAGAACTCAAGCATATTTTAATCAGAACAATCAAATTATTACTAAACCTCAGTTTACTCATCAAACTATACAATAGAGACCATTCAACTCTATATATGCCTTACTCATATCTAATTTTAACGAAGCAAAACCTTGTTTAGCCTTTGAAATTTTTATATGACGAAGACATTCATAAGCTACTGGACATTATCAGCTATCAATCTACCAGGGACAAATGCTCTTTGATTACTAGATATGATATGATCTAGAATGTTTTTCAACCTATTAGCTAACACTTTGGCAATTAATTTATAATTGACATTACATAAGCTAATAAGGTGGAAATCTATCACTGTTTTTGGATCTTTTCACTTTGGGATGAGCACAATGGTCGATTGATTGAGTGTTTTTGGTATAATCCCCCTGTTGAGATAATGAAGACATGCTCCTGTTGCAGATTCTCTAACAATATGCCAGTACTTCTAATAAAAGATGGTTGGGAGACCATCTAGTCTAAGGGCGTTGGACATATGCATCTGTTTTAGGGTCAGTTGAACCTTTTCAGTGTAGAAAGATTTGTCCAATTGAACATTCATGTTTTGGGTAATCCTCTGTTCCGCAGCTTGGAGAGCATATCAATAGTTGAAGATTTAAAAAGACAAAAATAATATTTAAGGAAAAGGTTTTTGTTATCTTCCCTGTTTTGCAATATGTGTCCTGAAGCATCCGTGATGGAGTGGATTGTATTATTTTCCTTCTTTGATTAGCACGAGCATGGAACCATTTTGTATTTTTGTCTTCCCAATGGAGCCACTCTTCGCAGGATCGCTGTCTCCAATATATCTCCTTTTCCATAAGGATATTATCCAAGTACATTTCCTCATGTTTTAATTGTGGAACAATTTCTCCTCCATAATCCCTCTGTAATAGTTGTTGGATTCTTTTTATGCTTCATCCATTCTCCTTCTGTAGTGACCTATTTTTGTCCTCCCCCAAACTTTTAGCCTTTTTTTTAATCCTCTTATGATTAGCGATAAGATTAGTTGTAAGTTAGTCTATTTGGTCTGATGTCCAACTATCATGAATGGTGTACTCACAATCATCATACCACGCCCACACTTCTTTGAAACGAAAAGTCCTATCCATTTTCCTGAAAAAACACGTTGGACTCCCCTCAAAGCAAACCTCAATGGGTCAATGATCAGAACCATGAAAATGAAGATGTTTAACTAAAATAGAGGCTTCAAGGCATCCATCTAGACGTTTTTTTTGACAAAGGCCTATCCTGGTCGGTTATTCAGCCAAGTAAACCAATCTCTCAAATCACAATCATTTATTTTAGTCCAAAATATACTACTCAGGGTCGTAGTATATAGCTATATCTTAAGAAATACAAAGTTGGAATATATACAGTGGCGGATCCAGAACTTTATGTCAGGGAGGGCTTGATATATTTTGATATTAGTTTGTTCAATAGAAATTTTTTTGGGTTGAAATATCATTTTGGTCCATGTACTTTAGGTCTCATGTCTTTTTAGTCCTTGTACTTTCAAATGTTTAAATTTTGTCCTTGTATTCAATAAATTTTAAAATTAGTCTTTATCGCCAAAATTTAGAGAAAGAATGTTAATAGAAACTTTTTTTTTTGAAAAGTTAACATTAAACTAACGATAAGAACTAATTTTAAGATTTATTAAAAAGTACGGGGACTGAACTTGGACATTTGAGAGTACAAGGACCAAAATAAAACAAGTTCCAAAATGATACTGTAACCTATTATTTATATAAATTTATAAAAAAGAAAATGAAACTTGAAATAATAATTATACTTTTTTGTTTTATAATTATTATAGTTTTTTTATACAATTAATTATTAAAAAATAATTTGCTAGCATTTAAAAATATTTTTATTCATTTCTATTTATATTTAGTATCAAGAAAAAAAAAATAAATTTGCAGCAGAAATTAAAACAAAAAATATTATATTATATATTTGTTATTATTTTATATTTGTAAATTATAAATATTTGTATATGAAATTCTTTAAAGGAAATGTGACTTACCATTTAAATTTATTTTAATATTAAAAAGATAAAAGTCTAAATTATTTCCTTTAAAGAAAAATAACAACTTTCTATATATTTTTGAATTAATGAAAATAAAAATAACAGCATTTTATAAACATATATATATAAAAGATTAAACAAAAAGAAGAAATAGTAAACAGTCAACGCATATATATAAAAAAATATTAAAAAAAAGAAGAAAAAGGAAAGGGCGCGAACCCTCCAAGACTCGTACACAAGCACACAGGCGCGCGGGGGGGGGCGCTTGAAACGTGTTTGCCACTAGGACGAGATAGGATTTTGAAAACTTTTTAGTACTAATAGTATTTATTCTAACGCTCCGGGGGCTCCAGCCCCCTGGGCTTACGGGTAGCTCCGTCGGTGAATATATACATAAAATGCAAGGGCACCACCCAATGAAGAGATTAATTGGAAGCATGTCAAAGATTTGGAGTCACTTCACAAAAATATATTAAAGAGTTTAGATAATGTCAATAGAGAAAAATTATTGAATGAAGTCGCTACAATGTGACTACCTCCTAATAATCATTAGATATAGATTCAAAAATCATCATGCCTCCTAATAACTACTAAGTATATATTTAAAGTTCTTTTTGCAATTTTTCTCCCTTGCATCAATCTAATAGTACAAAACTGCTAGCCACATTTTAATGGCTTCTTACAATAATTGTGGATGGATGGGTATGTTAACACCCAACTTGGCAGGGGAGAGAATGTGGTGGCCATGCTCAACTAGAGCATTGTTTGTCTATAGCCACATGCTTAAGAAATCTTTTTTTTTTTTTTTTTGAGTACAATAGGGGTTGGGGGGATTCGAACCACAGACCTCGTGGTCGTTAATACATTCAATATGTCAATTGAGCTATGCTCTTTTTGGCTGCTTAAGAATCTTCTTCTATCATATATTAGGAATCATGCAAATAGTTTTTGGGGTTTAATTTTGTTCATAAGTTCTTAGAAACTAAGGGTGAGTGACTATTTTTCACTTTGCATGTCTACTCTTCCCATTAACAAAATACCTTAAAATCTATATTCATTTATTTTAGTATTGTAATTTTAATCTCTTTTCTATAATTTTAGTATATATTTTAATAAGATCGAGGAGCTAATTCACCAAAGAATAACATATCTACGCTATGTTTGCATGAGTCTCTTTAGTGACATGTTTCAAGCATGAAGACTTCGAGTGATAAGTAGTTTATTTTCATATATTTTTTTTTAATGATGTTGGATATATTTAGTATAAAGTTTGTATTAAATTATGTAAGTAATTAATTAAAGTAGGTTGGAATAGAAATTTCGGTCAATCAAAAATTATCATGTCATCATTTAAAATTAATGATAAAATTTATTTATTTAATTAGGGATTAGTTGCAAATTTATGAGAATCCCCAAATTAAATTATGGCAAATCCAAATATGTATAATTTGGGTTAATTTGTAGACATCATCCAAATGAAATGCCTTAAATCCAAGCCCAAAGGGCTAGGCCCGAGTTTAACAGAGCTCATGTCTAATGGTTGGGCCCAAAAGTCTGAAGTGACCAAGCCAGTATGCCCATGGGAGCTCTATAAATAGGGGAGCTCTCTTTTACTATGGGTTTCATAAATTGGAGATTCCAGAGAGAAAACTCAGAGAGAATTCAAAAACAAAGATCAGAAGAGTCTTTAAGCTCTTGAAGATCAAACACTCTTTGAACCAAAGCCTTGAAGACTAGAAGACTTTAAAGATCGAGAACAAGCTGCAAGGACCTCAAATAACTTGAATATCAAGAACAAGTTGCAAGGCTGTCAAGACAAATTCATATTCGAGAATAAGCTGCGAAGCCCTTGAGAAAAATTTACATTTGAGAACAAATTGCGAAGCCCTGGAGACAAATTCACATTCGAGAACAATATGAAGCCCTCGAGACAAACTCACTTTCGAGACACAAGCTGCGAAGCCCGCGAATCAAATCTACATTCAAGAACAAGCTACAAAGCCCTCAGACGAATTACACTTGAAAGAGAGAAAGTTTAGAGGATAAACATTAGAGATTGTAATCCACTACACAGGATTAATACAAATACAAATTCAAGCTCATTACACATGTCTCATTTTCCTTTTGAAATTGCGTGTGAACAAAGTCTTTTATTAATTTATCTTCCAATTTTTAGTTATTTTAGATTATATCTTTCTTAATTATTCTTCTACTGTAATTTTGATTATCATCAGTGAAAGAAGTAAATTTTAAGTAATATAATAATCAATTTTGAGTTATAAATTTTTTAATAAATTTGTCACAAGTACATGAAACAAAAACTTGTTAATAAGGTTTCAAAATTAAAAAAAAAAAAAAAAAAAAATTGTTAATAAATCTTTCAATAATTTTTAAATATACTCAATTATGCAAAAAAAATGACACAAAAAAATGAAAAAAAATTTAAAATTGATTAAATACATAGTTACAATCTCAAATCATCACACACACAAAAAAAAAAGAAAAAGAAAAAAAAGAAAAACCTTTTTCTATGGGATTAACTATTGGAGAGTTACCAAAGGCTTTTGGTGTTCTTAAAAAAGGAAAAAAAAAAACTTTTGGTGCTTACAAAAGTTATTACATAAAGAGAAAAAGTCACCACAATTAGTGCAGTAGATGAAAAAAAATGTTGGTTATAGATCAACTACTGTAGGGGTAATGTAATGCTTCTTGCTGTAATAAAAATTTGTGCAATTTGCAAATGAGTAGAAGTCAACAAACTACTGTTATATAAGGCAAAATTTGTTGCAAATAGGAACAATAATTTGCAGTGGGTTACCAAGTACTTCCTGCCTTACATAACAACTGCAAATTAGCAGAGGTTTTAAAACTATTGCTATATAATTTACAAACCACTGATCATCTTGCGATAATTATTCCAACTGTTGCATTATGAAAGAGAGAAGTATGCAACGATTTTTGGATGTGATTCGAACAATTCCTTACACAGGTGCAATAGACCCTCTCAACATTACCTCTACCTAGGTTGTGTATTTGATCTGAGATTGTCTATGGTGCAAAATTTCCAAACTAACTTGTTAATTAAGTTGTGTGATTCAAATGGCTAGAATTTAATTACAAAGTATAATTTGCTAGGAAGGAAAATTCACTCAACAAACCACCTTTATGCCAGAGTTAGGTAAAAAGCAGTTGATCTATGGTGAGGTTGAGTAAGAGAAAGGGTTCAACTTCAAAAAGTGTCTATGGGATTGGTTGCTAGTTCCGTCGAAGGCAATGAAACTTAATTTTCTAAGATGCCTTGTGTGATCAAAAAGGTTTTTCACACGACACTCTTGTTCATTATCAACTATTCCCATCACAATAAACCAATGATACAATCATTAAGGCTCCGTTTATTTCACTGATGGGTTTTGGCAATGATATAAAAAATCAATGTTTGTTTCATTGATCTTTACTTTTTAAAATCAAGTAATTATTACTCATGAATAAAAATAACCCATGAACCATGAGATTTTATTATCTATGTAGGAGATGAGTTTTTTTTTACTTGGGATTTTTTTCCTTGGAAAATGGAGAAGAGAGAAGAGAGAGAAAATTAATAATTAAACTCCCAAATATTAATTATGATTTATATCTAAATACATACATGGGCTATTTTTATCCATGGGTAATAATTACTTGATTTTTAACTCATAGATATTTTATATTTGCTATTCAAACGGGCCCTAAATAAAATTACATATCAATCAAGTATGTACCTAAATATTAATGGAGATAAAGAGTACTAGATTTGTTCACTTATGAGATAAATTAAGAAAAATAAAAAATTCATAGGGTGCAAATAAGTTGGTCCAGTGTAAATCAAGTAGAGGTGTAAGTAGGTAGGGTCATGACAGAAACTAGCAAAACCAACCAAAAGCAAATTGAAAGAAATAAGGTTAAAATACCATTTTGGTTATTGTACTTTGAGTTTTATTCTATTTTAGTTCCAGTACTTTTGAATGTTCAATTTTAGTCTCTATGCTTTCGAATGTCTAATTTTAATCCATGTACTTTGAGTTTTGTTTCATTTTGGTCTCAGTACTTTCGAATGTCTAATTTTAGTCTCTGTACTTTTAATAAATCTTAAAATTGGTCATAAGTTTGAAGTTGATTTTGATCAAAATTGGTTAAATAATAACAATAATTTTAATATAAGAAAAAACACAATGTAAACATATTTCCAAAATTTATAGAGATAAAGCTAATTGAGACTATTTTTTTATGAAAATTAACAATAAATTAATAGTAGAGACCAATTTTAAGCTTTATTAAAAGTATATAGATTAAAATTAGACATTTGAAAGTACAATTATCAAAATGAAATCAAACTCAAAATATAAAGACCAAAATAATATTTTAACCAAGAAACAACATAATAGTTACAAGAGATGTGACTTTGATTTGGTCATTATATTGCACTTTTTTACATTTGAACTTGCATCAAAGATTCACTAAGCTTTTCTCACAACATCAAAACAGTCACAGTGGCCCATTGGATTTAATCTGTGGGAGGAACAATCTTGTCCAACCAATTAGAAGGCCACAGCAAAAGCTGATGGAGAGAAACAAACAAAGAACAATAACCAAAATTATGAACAAACAAATCCCATGCATCACAAACTTAGAATTAAACACCAATATTTATTTGTTATACAAAAGTTAGATTACTCTTAATTTGAAGCAGTTTTGGTGGCTATGTCCATTGGATAGCAGCCCAGCACCCTGAAGAAGGAAGTGTATTCCTCCAACTCCGCCATGGCCTCTTGAGCTCTGAGTTCCGCCATCGACGCCTCAAAGTCCGCGTAGAACACGTACTCAAACCGCTTCACCGTCTCCACCAGCCGGATTGGACAGCTCCGGTGCGGCCTCGACTCGATCTTCGTCAAGCTAATGTTCCTCGCCGCGAACGCCGCCAGGACCTTGAACAGAGCCGAGGTTCCTTTCTCCAGCGCGAACACTATGCTCGTCTTGAACGGCCTCTCCGATCGCGGATCGACCGGATCTCGCGACAGGACCACGAATCGCGTCACGTTTCTCGAATCGTCCTGGATTCCGTTAGCGAGGATTTCGAGTCCGTACAGCTCGGCAGCGCGTGCGCTAGCAATCGCGGCCGTATCGCGGAGGTTGAGGAGGGCTATGTGTTCGGCGGCGCCGGCGGTGTCGTCGAAGGCTTCACGCGCGGCGTTGAGGCCGAGTTTGGTGAGAGTCTGTTCGCACTGAGCTAGGGCTTGAGGATGAGAGATGACTCGGCTTAGAGATTCTGGCCGGACTCCTGGTAATGCCAAGAGGCAATGGTGAACCGGCAACTGGACCTCGCCGATTATGTGGAGGTTATGACGAAGGAGGAGGTCGTAGTTCCGATGAATCGAACCGCCGAGGGAGTTTTCGATTGGGAGAACTGCTAGATCGGCAATGCGATTCTCCACAGATTGAAATGCCGCCTCGAATTGATCGCAGGGGATGGTTACGCAGTTAGGGCAAGCTTTGCCGGCGGCGGCTTCGGAGTAGGCGCCGGGAACGCCTTGATAAGCGACGTGAAGCTTCTGAGCGTCCATTGGAGCAGGAGACTGGTTACCGATTGCGGCGGCCGGAGAATGACGACGAAGGCGATGGCGGTAAGCTCGATTGGTTGCTCTTGGTTATTACAACCTGGCTTGGCAGAGAAACAGCGTTAGAGATACAGCTCTTTATATCCTCGAAAAATTTTACCTAACCCCTTTTTTTTAGATTGAGACTTTTGACCGAGAGTTTGCACCTTGCTCATGTTAGACTTTTTCTTTTTTTTTTTAGTTCAATACTTGGAAGAATAGGGGTTAAATTATTAAAAATACGCATGAACTATGAGTTGGTTTCAATTACACTGTCAAACTTTAAAAATATTCATTTTAACCCATAAAGTTTGAAATTTGTTTCAAAACGATTATTGAACGCTTTTTTCGTTACATTCATAGACAAAAAATGACGTATTTGCATGTTTCAAAACGATCATTGAATGCTTTTTTTCCACGTATATGTTCACATAAGCAACCATAGAGATACAAACACATCATTTTCTGTCACGCAAAAAAACCATCAATGGTTTTTTTGAAACAAACTTTAAACTTGAGGGGTTAAAATGAAAATTTTCAAAGTTTGAGGGTATAATTGAAACCAACCTCATAGTTTAGGGGTATTTTTAATAATTTAACCAAAGAATGTGGGATGAACCATTAACTTTTGAAATGGTAATTTTTTTTTTACAACAAACTTTTGAAATGATAATTGATATCTCATCTAATGAACTATTCTTGAATCGACATTTTTACCTTTTTTTTTTTTCAAGAAAGAAAACAATTTGATCTTATTTGGTCAATTTTAATAATTAATACTCTTTGATACTTAGAATTATTTATGAAAATCACCTTATGAAATGATGAAAAGTCAAGGTAGAAAAATGTCTAAATTCATCTATTAAAAGATGTGGACCTAATTGCAAAAACAACAGGCAAAAATGCGTTGAAGACTAAGTTGAGCAATGTTTAATGGTTAAGGCATTAATAACCTTTATAAATAGAAGGTACAAATCCATACAACCATATCCTATATTTTTATAGTTTAATGGTTAAAACACTTGTACTAACTCTTTGAATTTGAATCTCCGACCTCCATTCTAAATTTATTGAAGTAAAAAAGAAAAAAAAAGGGGCAAAAACTCAATCAAAAAAAAAAAAAAACCAAGAAGTTGAAGAATCAATAGTTTAAGTAAATAACATTTTCAAGCTACAAGTTAAAGCGAGCATAGCTCATTGATAATAATCGACATGTATTCGTTTGACTAAGCATAACTTAGTTGATAAGACACATCTTACCATCCTATGATTCAATCATCTACCTATAATTTAACTACTTACTTAAATTCAAGATTAAATTAGACAACTACATACACATGTAAAAAATGAGTTTTTTTAATTTATTTTGATAAAATTGCAAGTTATTGTACTAAATTTTTGTAAAATAAACTTAACAAAATGCTATATTATACGATTGATGTGAGCATAGTTAAACTGGTTAGACATATTTTTCTCCGAATAAGAGGGAGGTGGTAGGTTAATTAGAATCTCAACCTAGATGTTAATATTATTGAAGAAAACAAAACAAATGTGGAAATCCACGTTTTAGAACATCGGCTCCAAAATTAAATTTAGATGGACCACGTCCCCTCGCATCATGTTTAATTCCACCAAGCTTTCGTTTGATCTAATAGAAACCAGAAGTTACCATAGAAATGGAGGTTTTTTTTGTTGAAATATACCAAATTAAAGGAATCTTATCTTTAAAAAAAAAAACGTTATTAAATCCATCTTGGGAAAAACAAATTTTAGAAAATAAATTATAAATTATTAAGATTATTATATAAATTACAAAGTTAAAATCATATTTCTAATAGATAATTTTCTCTCTATATGTTAAAACATGAGTATAGTTCAGTTGTCACAACATTAGTTACCTCTCAGAAAAATGTAAAAGGGTTGAACCCAAAAGAAAAAGAAATTTTTCTATGGTCCTTTATTCAAATCAAGGGGCCATGGACTGAAAAAAAAAATCTGATTTTCTTCCTTTTTTTTTTTTTAATTTAAGAATTTTTCTAACATACTAAACTATAAAATTACGATTTTCACCAAAAATAAATAGAAGAAATATATAATATATTTACTAAATATATTTATTATATACTTGAACTCTAATAATAACAGCTCTTTTAATTGTTATGCTTCTAAAAATAAATAAGTGAAAGTTATAATTTTGTTTTCTAATATTACCATTCAAGAGGGTAGAAAAAATATTTTTGTTTATGAAAATTTCTAGTAAATTGCAATGGGTGGGATTGAAAGAATAAGAATGAGTCCCAAAGAAGGAAAATTCTTGGAATATTGAAGGCCATATTTATTTGAATGGAAAAGGCGGTAGGTAGGAAAATCTCTCCCCCTTTTCTGTTTTTTAAAGGAAATGTTATTTTGGAAATTTCACTAACAACTGGAACAGAATCTGGTGGGAAAACATTAGGACATTTCAAATTCTGTCTTTTTGGAATGCTGAAGTTTTCAAACTTTTCAAAGATCCACTTCAAAGTCAAACAAAGAAAAGTGATCTTTTCCTAGAAAGAAAGTGGAAAGATTTAAAAAAAAAAAATACATTAAACAATTTTAAAATAAAAAGAGAGAGAGAGAGAGAAAGGACAATAGGGACACATGTTCCCATGATGTTTTTTTAATTATTATTATTTTAGTCCAACCACACGAGAGGTAGTGGTTTGAAGCTCCGGATTTTTTAATTGAAGATTTATATCTTAACCAATTAAACTATGTTTAGTTAAACTATGTTTAGTTTAACTATGTTTTTTAATATTTAAATTATACTTATATTTAGTTTTAACGAAATAATGATGTCACATGGTATCTATTAGATTTTTTTTTTCTTTGTGCTATCATAAAATTTTACTCATATCTTTTGAAGTTTGATCTACAAAATTTAGAAATAAGACATCATTTAATAATCATTTGATTTTTGAAATTCTGTTTGTTTTCTCGTCATTTCTCTATAATGGATTTCATATTTCTTAAGAAATTATTTAAATTCTTAACCAAATTCCAAAACCAAAATAAGTTTTTGAAAACTATTTTTTTTAGTTTTCAAAACTTGGATTGGTTTTTGAAAACATATGTAAAAAGTAGAGAACAAAAGAAGCAAACCCATAAATGGAACTAGTATTTATAGGCTTAATTTTCAAAAACCAAACAAAAACCAAAATAGTTATCAAACAGTGGCTAAATGTTTAGTACTTTTGAAGCATTAATTTTCCTACCTAACTAAATACAAATATTTAAAGGTTAAATTATAGTTTTGGTCCCTAAAGTTTTGACTCATTTTTGAGTTGCTAAAGTTTGAAATTTTTTATTTTAGACCTCATTTGATAATCATTTAGGCCCCGTTTGATAATCATTTGGTTTTTAGTTTTTGGTTTTTGGTCTTTGAAAATTAAGCTTATAAATACTATTTCTATCTATGAGTTTCTCTGTTTTGTTATCTACATTTTACATATGTTTTCAAAAACCAAGCCAATTTTTGAAAACTAAAAAAATTAGTTTTCAAAAACTTGTTTTTGTTTTCGGAATGTGGCTAAAAACCCAAATGGTTCCTTAAGAAAGATGAAAACTATTGTAGAGAATATGAAAACCATTATAGAGAATATGAAAACAATTGTAGAGAAATTGTGAGAAAATAAGCACAATTTTTCAAAAATCAAAAACTAAATGGTTATCAAACAAGGTCTTTTTAGTTTTTGGTTTTTGAAAATTAAATTTGTTTTCTCCCAATTTCTCTGTGATGAGTTTCATCTTTTTAAGTAAACATTTGAATTCTTAGCCAAATTCCAAAAACATAAACAAGTTTTCAAAAATTACAGCCCCATTTTATAACCGTTTTGATTTTTGATTTTTGAATTTTGAAAATTGTGTTTTTTTTTTTTACAATTTCTCTATAATGGTTTTCATCTTTTTTAAGGAAACATTTGAGCGTTCTTTTCCAAATTGCAAAAACAAAAAAAAAAGTTTTTAAAAACTACTTTTTTTAGTTTTCAAAACTTGGCTTAGATTTTGAAAACATAGGTAAAAAGTAGATAATAAAACAAATAAATCCTTAGGTGGAAATAGTGTGTATAAACTTAATTTTCAAAAACTAAAAACTAAAAACTAGATCCCATTTGATAACTATTTGGTTTTTTATTTTTGATTTTTGAAAATTAAGCCTATAAATACTAATTCCACCTATGGTTTCCTTGTTTTGTTATCTATTTCTTACATATGTTTTCAAAAACCAAGCTAAGTTTTGAAAACTAAAAAAGTAGTTTTCAAAAACTTGTTTTTGTTTTTGGAATTTAGCTAAGAACTAAACAAGCACAATTTTTAAAAACCAAATGGTTATCAAACTGGATATACTTTTGTTACTTTTCAAAACTTGGCTTGGATTTTGAAAACATATATGTAGAAAGTAGATCACAAAACAAAGAAATCCATAGGTAGAAGTAGTGTTTATAAGCGTAATTTTCAAAAACCAAAAACCAAAAACTAACTCAACTTTAATTTTTGAACTTCCAATAAGTTCAAAATTTAATCACTTTTGTGAATAAAAACCTTTAACAAAAACTTGATGTAACTTTTCTTTTTCTGATTAGGTTGTCTAAGAAGCTCATATTGAGGGGACATGGACAAGTTAAGAAAAATAATAATAATGAGGTAGTTGAAAGTTGAAAATAAAAAAGTTGAAAATAAGAAAAAGTAGTGTAAAAAGAATATGAGGAGAATAAAAAACTTAAGACCCTATTTGATAATCAGTTTTTAGTTTTAAAAAAATAAAAGTTTATAAATACTACTTCAACCTATGAGTTTCTTTGTTTTGTTATCTATTTTTTACAAATATTTTCAAATTCTAAGCCATGTTTTGAAAACTAAAAAAAATCGTTTTTAAAATTTGTTTATGGATTTTGAAATTTGGCTAAAAATTCAAATATTTTTTTTTTAAGAAATATTGAAAACCATTATAAAAAAATTGTAATAAAATAAGTACAATTGTCAAAAATAAAAATTCAAATAGTTATTAAATGGGGCTTAGAAAATTGCTAATATTAAGAGGGAATGAAATAGCTAAAATCTCAGGAAAAAGAACAATCTTCATTGCTCAAAATTTCATGGTAAGATTTCTTTAATCTTCTAAAAGAATCCTTTCTTCTCCTCTAAACTATTAAAGAACAAACCCCCCCACTCTATCCTTCTCAAAAATTCTAGACGAAACATCAATATTGTCATCTCAATATAATGAACTCGTAGGATCATATATATTCATCAATTAATCAACAATAAAATAGGTTATTTTCTTACCAATTTTCACTTTAATTTTTTTAATGCCAATATCAAGACTTTGAATTTATTAAAGTTTTAAGGACTAAAATAGAGTTCTTTTAAAAAGAAAAAAAGAATAATAGGGGTTATTTAGTAATGTTTCTACTTCTCTCATTTATTTATTGTTTCCAATTTTTTTAGAAACATGACCATTATTTGATAACGACTCTTGTTTCTTTTCTTTTTTGTTTTTAAGTATAACAAATAGGGGTATGGAGATTTGTGTTGGGAAAAAACCTCTCACTTCTATCGCAAGAATAAGTAGAAAAATAATTGAGAAATTAAAAGAAAAAATAATAAAATAAGAAACACAAGAATTAATAACGTAGAAAACTCCAAAACTGGAGAAAAAACCACGGGCAAAAAGAAATACTCCATTATGTGAAAAATTATTGCAATCACACAAAATTCTGTCGCCGACCCTAATTACGGAGAAACACTCCCTCAAAACTTTATACCACTCACTTAACTAGAGTTAGTATACCATACTTAAAGGATTTCAAATTGAGATGATTTGAAACCAAAGTCATAGACTCTTTTTATAGTATTTGGAGCCCATGACTTTCTTATACATTTTTCGATGTGGGACAACTACTCTTCTAATATATTAACAAAAATCCTACAATTTGAACCTTCAATCTCAAGAAAAAAAAGTACATGCAAATTACAGCTGAGCTAAGCTCACTTTGGCATGACGACTCTTGTTTCTAACTTCTCATTTTTTAAGCATTTAAAAAATTGTGTATTAATTTTGGAAATAAAAAAACCAAGTTTTTTTTTTCTTGTTTCTAGTTATTTTCAAAATATAAATAAAATCATTATTTTATCATTCTTGACTTAAAAATAAATATAAACATAAAAATTATGAATATTTAATTTAAAATTTTAATTTTCATATAAATTTTTTATATTTTTAATTTAAAATTTTAGAGTACAAGAAACAACACATGTTTTTGTTTTCATTTTCAAAAAAAATCAGTTACAAAACAAAAACTTTTTTCTTTGTTAAATAAAGGAAACACAAATTAAGAAAAAAAAAAAAAAGAAACGAAACGTTACCAATGCTATATTTCGGACTTTTTTTTAATTAATATTATAGTTTTCCAATATTATTATTAAAATATAGCATTTTTAAAACTTATTATTAAAATATTGTAGTTTTTATTAGATGTCAGAATGTCATCTCTTATAAAGCCAAATGGCGCATGTCGAGGCCAAGATATTGCCGTGTGTGAAGAGAGACAACTAATTAGCCGCGTATGTAGGTCGTCTCTTGGTCATTTTAAAAAAAAAAGAATGCATTCAAAACTTTCGCATGTTTAATTATGCATTTTTATGAATGTTGTCTCTTGAGGATACGACCTTCACAAAATTCAAAAACTCTCCCCCTCCCTTTCATAGAACAAGCCAGCCCCACCTTCACTTTTCTTCTCTCGTTTTCCAATTGCCCCTAACCCCACTTGCTATTTTATTGTCACCAACTGAGTAGCAAGGTCGATACTTATTAGCATTGAAGTAAAGAGAAGCATTTTATGACCATTGGATACACAAAACAACAAAAAAGTCCACCATATCTGAGGACACACAACTCTGTCAGATTTGTGAGTTTTTTAAAACTTTTTTTCACTAGTTTCTTGTGATTTTACTATTTTTTTTGTTGTTTTATTGTGGATATCTTGAATGTGTGTTGGATGATTTGATTATTTTGAGTTAATATCTTTAATTTACTCAAATAACCTTTATTGGATTTGTTGATTAGATTTGAAGTATTAGTTTATCATTTGTTGGGTTTAGTTTTTATTTTTTTATTTTTTTATTTTTAGATTTGTAGGATTTAGTTTTTTTATTTTTAGATTTGTTGGATTTAGTTTTTGTTTTTTTAGATTTTTTGGATGTACTTTTTTTAGACTTGTTGGATTTAAAGTATTACATAATTAAATTTTAGTTTACTTAAAATTAAATTTAATCTAGGAATTAGTTATTATTATTCCATGAAGTTAAATAATTAGTTAGATAATTAATTTAATAATTATCTTCATTTTGTAATTAATTAGAAAATGCTTGAAGTGTATATTATGTAGTTTATCTCTAGATTTGATTATAAATTATTAAAATAGTTTCACTTAAACTTATTTTCAACATACTAATTAGTTATTATTATATCCAATGTAGTTAATAATTAGTTAGACAATTAGTTTAATAATTAGTTAGATAATTAGTTTAATAATTATCTTAATTTTGTAAGTGATTATGGAATGCTTGAAGTGTATATTAATTAGCTTATCTCTAAATTTAATTAGAAATTATTAAAGTAGTTTCATTACTTAAACTTAACTTTTAACTTAGTAATTAGTTGGTTTTGTACTTTTAGAATTAGGAAATTATTGAAGAATTATTTCATTTATTTCTAATTTATATCTTGTTTATCTCTTTATAGAAAATGGGAGACATGTATTTTGGGATTTGTTTTGCATACAAATAGTTGTATGATTGATGGAATAGATGGAGTCGATTATGACCAACTAGATTATATTGTGGAGGTTTTTCTGTTAACGTGAATAGCGCGGGGTCGTGTTTGAACAGAAGTTTGTAATACAGAACCAAAGCTGCATGTCTTATATCTTCGACATCAAGATTGATCGATTGTGCTTACACTATATGTCGAGCGATGGCATTTATGCCGAAACTTTGCAATTGATGCTCCACCAGTTGATGCTAATGGACATACAACTCCAGATTATATGGATTGGTATCACAGTATTACTAGGTACAAGTTTCAATTTAATTGCCTAAGTTATATTTACTTCAATTATAAAATCATTTTAAATATTGTCTAATTTATCTTATGATTTGAAGATGTTGCTTCAGAAAAATTTGAGATATTCCACATAATTTAGAGATTTTGAATTTGTGTGATAGTGGTGACTGGAGCATGGACCAACTACATTATATGTATAGCATCCCTATTACTACTCATCCTTTAGCCACACGTGTAGATGGTCGTCTCTTGAAAAGATGACATTCAACCACCTAATAAAAACTACAATATTTCATAATAAGTTTGAGAAATACTATATTTTAATAATAAGTTTGGAAACGTATTCTAGGGAGTTAATTTTACTAATTGGACCATATGTTCGATTAATAAATTAATTAAGACTATCTAATCATGCAATTAATAAGTCTAGAAGCCTAAAGTCATGGAATCCTCTATCGAACTCAACCAATTCTCAAGCATTAATTAACTAACCTACGTGTCCATAACCTTAATTAATTAACACAAGGCATTAAGATTCTTTATTATAAACCTCAATTGAATTTTGGTTATCCCATGTCACTCGAAAAAAATCCAATTGTCATGCATTGCAATTCTAATCTTAATTCTCCTTTCTTGAATATTGAATTAAGCAATTAATCAGTTAAACCGTGGCCAATAGTTTAAAAGCATTAAGCTCACAATGCATAAATGAATTAACAAGATAGATAATCAAAATATCACAATTAATTGAGCATAGAGGGTCCAATAGCTAATTAATCCCTAAAACTAAGCTTAAGTACTCATAATCACCAAATTTGATCTTAACCATACAATTCAGTCATAGTTCAATACACAAATGAAAGGGAAATATATAAGAAAGCAATAACCAAGGTCGATCTTCCGCTCCCGCTTTGAACCACGACGATCTTGAGCTCTGAATTGACAATCCACAGTCCAAAACCTCTCCAAAACATCCCAAAACAATAAGGTATTGAATTTGGGTCTAAGAACCCTAGCTGGTCTCTCCTTTCTCGAGCAAGAATGAGATGAATTTATTCTCTCCCGTCGCGGCGTAGCGTCTCGATGTTGTCCAAAACGCTTATGTTTTCGCGATGTTGGATGAGTAACGTTGAGACGCCATAAGTAGCGTTGGGACACTACGAACATAAACTCCCTTCTTTGCACATTTCTAGCATTGAGACACCACAGGGCGGGTCTCAACGCTAGCTCTCGGGTTTGGTAAATAAACCATAGCGTTGAGATGCCCAAAATAAGGTTGAGACGCCATCCTCTCGGGTCCAAATGCCACATTTGAGCTTCTTCCATACTTAGCCTCCACAAAATGATCCCTTTTTAGCTCAAAATTTATTCTAAACCTCTCATTTGCTCCAGTTTTGCTCCTTAAACTCGAAATCTATGAAATCAACCATAAATAGCATCAAACCTCACAATTTAGGCAATAACTAGCCAAATAATAAGGAATAAAATAGCACATTTGAGTGCTATCAAATACCCCCAAACTTAAGCTTTTGCTAGTCCCAAGCAAAATAAAACAAAACCACATACATTAATCAAAAGTTGCATAATGGTGACTCTAGCCTCAATTATCTTAAATAATGAATTTCAAAACAATTAAAGGAAATGGTCAAGCACATCCCATCACTAAGAAATTTAAAACATAACTTTTCATTCCTTGTGTGCATGTGTTCATAGCCTTCCTAGTAAAGTCTTTACAAGCCCAGAATAGCTTTATACCTAATTGATCACAACAGAGGTAACTCTTTTTACTTTTTTTTTAATTCAATAACATTTAGGGGTGGGAGATTTGAACCCATGACCTCTTGGTCATAAGCAGATACTTCATGCCAGTTGAGCTATGTGCTTGTTGGCGTAACTCTTTTTACCTTTGATCATGTTTAACACTACAATTTATTTTTTTTTCATTTTTCTCTTTTTTTTCTTTTTTTTTTCACTTCTTTTTTGAGCTCATTTTTTTAAAGTAGGTGAATAAACATGCTTTTTCTCCTAAGCTCAACATTACAAGCTATCAAGCAAGTCCACTTTCAAATAAGTTCTTAAGCCTATTGGGGTGATAACAAACATCTAGAAAATGTAATACTATTCTAAACCTTCAAACCCCTTAATAGTAGGCTAAGTGCTCAACATGTGCAAGGAATTCAAAGCAAAAAAAATTAAATTTACTCAAATCTAGGACATATTTTCATATTTCACAAAAATTGCAAAAATGGCATTATTCAAAAGACATCACGGGCTATCCTAATCCCTCCAAATGCAACACAGATCATCATGTATTGCAAAAAAATTCAAATTAAACTCAAAACTAGGCAGAAGTATTTTCCCTTAAACTTAAAATATACATTGTCCTCAATCTATCAACTAATCAATCCATCTAAACATGCAAAAGGATAATAAAAAGAATAAAGGGAGAACAGTACTGCCTTGGAGCGCGAGAAAATCTCAAATATAGCTCTGAACAATCCAATGGGAGGTGTGAAAATATTTTTTTTTGGATTCTCAAGATCCTACAAAATGATCAAGCAACAAGATTCAAAAGATCAACCAACTACAACTAACTAAAAACAAAAACAACATACTAGAGAGAAAGCTCAGGTTGCCTTCCAAGAAACGCTTCTTTAACATCTTTAGCTAGATGAGGCTACTGTAAACACCTCAAGATGGCTCAAAGATAAAGAACCCACCATCATCTCTATTACTTGCACCCTCAAATAACATATCAGGATCCTCATCCTCATTTAAATTCAAAACATTCAGAGGATCAATCAAGACATCACCAGGGTGCACACATACATTCTTAAATCAAACAGAAGAAAAATCATTGTACTTCTTCTCAACAACAGAGTCAAACAAATCATCAAACTTCCTATCACCAAAAGACATTCTATTATGCATGTATTGACTACAACACAATCCAACAACATTACTTTTCCAAGGAATAAAATTTTCTCAATTTTGACATATTAGTATTCAAAAATAAAATTATGAGAGAAATTGACATAATATTGACATAATATTGAAATATATAAAATATATTATTTAACATCATGCAAACAATTATCCATTCAATTTTAGCATAGAAATCAAACAAGTGTTCCTTCATTAAATTGAGACAATCTCAACCAAATATTATACCAAAATAACTCTTATTCCTATAGTATTTAGTTTAGTTTGGTCAAGGACATCATTAACAACCTTAATAAGCCATTTGTAAGTGTAACTCATAATTTTAGATCCCGTAGTTTTATCCCAACAAGTGTTGTCGTAGGGTAGGTCAAGTATTAGAAACAAAACTAAAATCCTATCATTTTTAGGAGTTCACCCTGATATTGACCCACGCAAACACCTTCTGTAGGGGGACAGTCCAAAAGCCGCTGCAAGGCCCCAGAACAAATGATGGAGATCGTAGGATATATTGACACATTTCCTTCTTCCACTTACTATAATACTTTCCCAAGAGATTTACCCTGATATTGACCCATGCAAATACCTTCCATAGGAAGGACGGTCCAAAAGTTGCCACGAGGCACCACATGAATCTCACGTTCTGAATCAATGATTATAGGATATCTTGACAAATGTCCTTATCCCACTAAGTATTTTGAAATAAGATTTCCTATTACTTAGACAAATTAGGCTAATCATATTTATCTAAGTTCCTCAATCTACCCTTTTATAACCCTTATGTTGGTTAAATTGATTTTTAATGTCAATTACCAAGTTTTAAACTATTTAAAAACTAATCACATTAGGTTAATGAAATAAAATAAAATTTGACTAGTTCAACTCCCAGGTCAATTCCCAGTTAGAGGTGTTTCCTTTCAGTCAGCTTAAATACCCCAGTCTAGATAGAACCTTTCATAGACAGAGTTCCCTTATAGTCAATTTTTTATTTCAAATTTATTAATCTTTAATTAACTATTAATTACTAGATTAATGAACCTAAGTAAATTTAAGCAATATTTTTAATCCTATTAAAAACTAATTCAATTCATGGATAATCTTGAAATTCTACCATGTTAAACCCTTCAAAAACAAAATTAAAAGATTATTCTCAAGTCTAATCCCATTAGAGATAAATAAAGATTAAATTAAATTAAAAAATTAAACTATATTTTTCAATTAAAAATATCGTTATTTTAAGAAAGATCTTAATCCTATTAGGAAACATCCTAATCAAATTTTTAAATTTTCTAAATATAACAATTATATTCAAAAAAATAATTACTATGCATGACATGCTTAACCTATGGTAAGATTTTAATCTAAATGACATACTTTATCCAACAATCAAATAAATCAAATAATTTAAAACATACATCACATGCATAATTAAATTAAAAATAAAGTAAAATTGACCGGCATTTTTGACATATCCTAAGAAATTGAAAGCAATTTAAATTACGATAATTTAAATCCAAGACATATGTTGGTCTTCAAAATCTTTTTCCTTTGGATCTTCCAAAATTTGGGTTTAGAAACTCTAATTTTATCTTTTCTTCACAGCTGCCGGATAATTAGCAACCTTTCATTCCCAGAAAACACCGCAACATTTGACCATGTGTAAGTGAAGACAACGATACCATTGAAACGCCTTGTAATTGGCCCTCGGAAAAGAATCATCAATTTGCTTGCCGCCGGAATCAACATCATTCACCGCCGATTGAATAATCAATTAGAAACTTTGAATTCAAATGTGAATTCGATTCACAATCAACAACACTGACATCACTATCGCAATAAGCCAAATACACAACTTTTTGCATATCTTCATGCATATTTCTCAAGTAACTTACTCATGCAACATTTGCACTTGGAAAATTTTCAAGTAAAATCCTTCAGCTTCATGCATATTTCTCATATATTGAGCTTGGAGAATATATGAGACTCCATGAATTTGCACACAATATTTCACCTTAGTACCCAAAAATATAAGTAGCTTTGGAAAAATTACAAAGTAAAATCCTAACCCTAACAAGTTTTACAAAAGTTCTAATCAAAGCGATAATCTATGCCAAATAGCCTAAACAATTAATTTTCTAACCACATATATCACATATATGATAAAATTAAAATACCCACCATACACAATTTTAATTCTAAAACAAGAATTAAAGATTGTTTTGATACCAATTGAAGGGAATAATCAAATTAAACCTACTGCGGAAGCATTTGAATCAACTTTGATTTTATTTTAGAATTAAATAAAAATTAATCTAGACTAAGAAAAACGTACCTTGAAAATAATATGGAGAATATTCAAGCGTGTATTTTTCTCTCCAACGAGGTTGAATTCCAAGACTTCCACAAAGTCTTCTTTGCTATGACTCGAACAAATGACCAAAGAGGTTTGTGGGAACCTTCTTGAAAATAGAGAGAGAGTGTGAGATGAGAATTTGAAGAGTTCTTTTCTCTTGCAAAGGATGCACTCAATGACTCATCCATAGAGTCCAATTTATAATGGTCTAGGGCAAATAATTAAATAATATATTTTAATATCTAATATATTGAAATAGATTTATCTAACGAGTTTGAATCTTATTCAAACCTTTCCAAATTCTCCTACGACATCTATTTCCTTATTTGAATCTAATTCAAATTTAATAAATATCTTTTATTTAATGTATCTTAATACATTAATAATTTCTTTGATATTTAGTGTATCATATACAATAAATATGTTTTCTCTCATTTAATATATCAAATATATTAAATTTTAATTTCAACATTTAAAATTTTTCTCTCAACGAAATTTATCGCTATTTGTTCATATGAGCTAGCAATGGGACCTTATAGACCTATAGATTATAAACTCCAATGATACAAATCAATTAATTAAACTCTTTAGTTAATTAATTTTCATTCATTAACTATAGATTACTCCACTATAGACCTAGAGTTGCACTCTTATGCGCTGTAGGACAAGTTGTGTCCATGGATATAATCACTACATGCAAGTTGATCCTTCATGAGTTGTTCGAATTACAGTTGGGTCAAAAGTTCGTTTTACCCCTGTAATTACATCTTACACTTTAAGTACCACTGATCCTCTAATGAACAATTTATTTATGATCCAACCATAAACTAAGTCTCTCTCAGGCCAGTGAGAAGGTGGAGCCCCATTGTTCAAGTCCCGAAATTAGCACTTAAGATAACTACTCATCTCCTTCCCTTTCCATCTTGTGAGATTATGTTAGTTCCTTATTTGGTTAAGTCTTCAAAATGGTAGACTTATTAAATCAACTATAAAAGCCACTCTCACCCATGCAAATCAAAAGACAAACTCTCACAGACAAGAGTTTATAACTCACTCATGATTAAGATCGAGTCGCATATGATCATCCTAATGAAATATTAATATTCTCAATTAACGAATTTATAAAAAGATATTAAATATTTCGTAATCCAGTCTTATACAAACTCATTGTATAAGATATCCCTACTTACATGTCTCCACATGAACGATTTGAATCAAATCATTTGTAACTTTTACAAAGTGGGTATTATCAATAGTGTTACCAAGATAAGGCACCCAACCTTATATTCATATACTATGACCCTTTGGGTTATTTCTTGAACATGATCCTCTTGTATGTCAACCATATATTGTTCAAGATTACACTAATAACCTTAGATTTTTCATACAATGGATAATATTATATTGCAAATAAAATAATCAAAATTATTATTAATTATTAAATAAATCATTAATTACGAGGCTTTAGGGCATAAATCCCAACAAGTGGTGGGTTGTAATTCCTTTAAACCAACTTTCCTATAAACAAAATACATAAGTAGGTTGATACTAGCCCCTAAATTGCATAAACCCCTATCTATATGCATGCTACCAATATCATAGGGAATAGTAAAACTCCCTGGGTCCTTAACTTTCTGTGGTAGCTTCTTCTGGAGGATGGTGCTGCAGTGTTCAATCATGTTCACCACCTCATTTCTCCTTAACCTCTTCTTCTTTGACAAGATCTCCTTCATGAACTTTACATAGCTTGGTATGTTCTCCAAAAGGAAAATTAATGTGAAAATTTTTAAACATTTTGTAGAAAATTTTCAAATTGCTTTTCCCTTTTCTTTTGGAACCTCTGGGATAAGACAACTCATCAATCCTGCATGGTCTATGGTTCGGGGGAATCTTCGCTTTCATCTTAGGTGACTCCTCTCGAACAATTTTCAAAAAAATATTGTTGGGAGCTTCTTCCTTCTCAATTCTAAGCTCCTCAACAATCTTTCTTCTCAAATCTCTTCTCTTTAGCCTTCTCATTTTTCTTCTCCTCAAGTCTCTCAGGCCTCATAACCGGTCCACTAAACTTCATCCCACTCCTCAAGGTGATCACCTTGCACTATTCCCTTGGGTTGACCTTAGTGTCACTAGGGAACTTACCTTTCTGAAGGGAATTCATCATTGTTGTCATCTGACCAACTTGAACCTCGATGTTCTTGACAGCCACTTCTTGGCCACTAACTATGGTGGCAAAAGTGGTGATCGACTGCTGTAACTGAGTGTGGATACCCCTCGACTCATTAATAAATGTACCCAACATGTCTTCTAGGGATGGTTTCTTCTCCTACTGCTGCGATGATGATGCAAAACTTGGTGGAGGCTGCAAAAATTTGTTATTGTTAGCGTAGGAAAAATTCTCATGATTACGCAAACCTGGGTGGTAGTGGGTGGGCAACTGGTTCTAGTTCCCTTGGTAACCAAAGGTCTTGTTACGCGTCTTGTTATGTACGTACTGGACCTTCTCAATTGTGGTTTCCTCGTACATCCTAGCATTCACTGCGGCTATCGTAGAAATAGATTGGGAAGGTCCTGAAGTTGTAAGTTTGTTCAAAGCATTAGTTAACGAAGTAACTTGAGCCTTAAGAGAACTTGCCTCATAAATGTTATAAATGTCAGAGTCCTTATGTGAGGAATGATATGCCATTTATAGCTCGCAGCGGCCATCTCTTCCAATAACGCTCGTGCGTCGCCCACAGTCTTTGCCATAAATTTCCTCCAACTGTAATGTTGATAATGGCTTAGTATTACTAAAAAGATCATTATAAAAAAACTGTATATGGAACCAATTGGGGTAGCCATGCTGAGGGAGTTTTTTGAGCATCTCTTTGTATCACTTCCAAGACTCATAAAGTTACTCATTATCAAGTTGTCTAAAGGTCCCAATCTTCGTCCTCAGCTTCGCGATCTTCGCGGGTGGGAAAAATTTCGTAAGGAAGGCACGAGCGAGCTTCTCCCAACTCGTGATACTCCAAGGCGTTAAGGACTCCAACTAATCCTTTGCTTTGTCCTACAAATAGAAGGGAAAGAGGTGTAAACGAATCGCATTAGTCGCACTCCATTAATTTTTACCGTCCCACAAATTTCAAGGAAGGAACGGAGGTGGGAGTGCGGGTCCTTTGATGGATGTCCCTTGAAAGAGCTATCACGAGCCATCTGGATTAGGCTAGTCTTGAGCTCGAAATTGTTGGCATTAATCAGCGCGTGTGATAGAATGCATAAATGTGCTATTTTTAGGCTTAGTTTTAGGCTAGTTTTGCTATGATTTTGTGTGCTTTCATATATTTATATGTTTATTTCTCAAAAACTAGGCATTTGGAGCAAAACTGGAGAATTATGAGATAATTTGACAAATTTGGGCAACTTAAGGCTATATTTCAAGATTCAAGTGTTGAAAAAGAAGAACAAGGAATTTGGACCCGAGGGCATAGCGTTGCAACGCTCCTTATATGTTGCAACACCATTTGAGAAGCCTATCAACCTTGAAAAACCGCAGACATAGCGTTGCAACGCTACTCAAACAGATTTTTTCCCATTTTACAAAATTCGAAGGGACAATGTTGCAACGCTGCCCCTAGCGTTGCAACGCTGTCTCGA
The DNA here is from genome assembly GCA_033996785.1 of Trichosanthes truncata. Classification (NCBI taxonomy): domain Eukaryota; kingdom Viridiplantae; phylum Streptophyta; class Magnoliopsida; order Cucurbitales; family Cucurbitaceae; genus Trichosanthes; species Trichosanthes truncata. The sequence goes on along the minus strand of JAWPNB010000004.1, from coordinate 23,110,785 downwards.
TGTCTATAAAAGGAACTTATTCATTCGAGCAAAGCGAGCCGTTTTGAGAGACCAAAAACCCTAAACTCGATTCAAGCACTGACTAAAGACATAGATGAGAACTTTGGAGAGCCAAGGAGGAGACTCAAAGCTCGAAATCATTGTCATCAAGTCGAAGATGAGTGTTGGCACGCAACCTAAGTTTCTTCTCTATTTATTTTCATTTTCTCTTGAATTTAGGAGTTTTTGTGAGCTGTACTTATGTTGTGAATGTTGGGATTTATGCCCTAAAGCCTCATAATTAATTAATTAATTAATAATTAATAATAATTTTGATTATTTTATTCCAATATAATATTATCCATCATATGAAAAATCCAAGGTTATTAGTGTATTCTTGAACAGTATGTGGTTGACATACAGGATGATCGTGTTCAAGAAATAACCGAAAGAATCATAGTATATGGATAAGGTTGGGTGCCTTATCCTGGTAACACTATTGATACGACCCACTTTGTAATAGTTACAAATGATTTGATCCAAATTGTTCATGTGGAGACATGTGAGTGGGGGTATCTTATACAATGAGTTTGTATAAGACTAGAACACGAAATATTTAATATCTCTTTATAAATCTGTTAATTGAGAAGATTAATATTTCATCAGGATGATTATATGTGACTTGATCTTAATCCTGAGTGAGTTATTAATATTTCATCAGGATGATTATATGTGACTTGATCTTAATCCTGAGTGAGTTGTGAACTCCTGCCTGTGAGGGCTTGTCCTTTGATTTGCATGGGTGAGAGTGGCTTTTGTTGCCGATTCAATAAGCCTACCATTTTGGGGACTTGACCAAATAGGGAGTTGAGAACATAATCTCACAAGATGAAATTCACTCATTCCTTTATAAGGTAAGTAGATGAGTAGTTTCCTTAAATGCTAATTTCGGGACTTGAACAATGGGGCCCCATCCTCTCACTGGCCAGATAGGGACTTAGTTTATGGTTTAATCATAAACAAATTGTTCATTAGAGGATCAGTGGTACTTAAGGTGCAAGATGTAATTACAGGGGTAAAATGGACTTTTGCTCCAGTTGTAATTACAAACAACTCGTGAAGGATCGACTTGAATGTAGTGATTATATCAATGGACACAAATTGTCCTACAGTGCATAAGAGTGCAACTTTAGGTCTATAGTGGAGTGACCCTAGAGTTAATGAATGAAAATTGATTAATTAAAGAGTTTAATTAATTAATTTTGTATCATTGGAGCTTATAATCTATAGGTCCATAAGGTCCCCTTGCTAGCTCATAGTAACACTAAAAGATCAATTTAGTTGAAAGAAAAATTTGAAATGTTCAGATTAATATTTAATTTGAAGTGTTCAAATTAATATTTAATATATTAGATATATTAAATATAAAAGAGGAAAATATATTTATTGTATTTGATACATTAAATATTAAAATAATTAATGTATATTAGATACATTAAAGAAAAGATATTTATTAAATTTGAATTGGATTCAAGTTAGGAAATAGATGTCGTAGGAGAATTTTAAAATGTTTGAATAAGATTCAAATTGGTTAGATAAATATATTTTAATATATTAGATATTAAAATATATTATTTAATTATCTTCCCTAGACCACTATAAATAGAACCCTAGGAGTGAGCCATTGAGCATTCTTCATAGAACACACATCTCCTCAATAGAGAATTAGAGAATTCTCTCTAAACTTTTTTTCTCCAATCCCTTGAGGATTTTCTTTCAAAAGGCTTCTACAAGCCTTGATCTTGTGTTAGAGTCATAGCTAGGAAGACTTTGTAGAGGAGATAAAGACCCGCCAGAATATTCTCCATATTTATCTCAAAAGTAAAGTTTTCTTAATTAATATTATTTTTAGTTTAATTTTAAATAAAATCAAAGACGATCCAATGCTTCCGCTGCGGGATGAAGAGTTCATTCCTATCAATTGGTATCAGAGCAATCTTTGAGTTTTATTTAGAATTAAAGTTTTGTGATTGTGGGTATTTTAATTTATCATATATGTGATAAATTGTGGTTTGCAAATTGATTATTTAGGCTATTTGGCATTAGATTTAATTGCTTTTGATTAGATCATTTGTAAAATCCATAAAGATTAGGATTTTTTACTTGAATCAACTTCAAGAATGAGATAATCAAGGCATGTTGGGCCACCTACTGCTGTCGCTGGTATTGGTCAAGAATTGCTGGTGAAGATAATTTCCACGATGAAGTCCAATCGGTTGAGAATGTTTATAAATAATAATAATAATAATAAAAAATAAATAAATAAATAAATTCATGGGAAAATGTCTGGAATTTTTTCTCACATTGAATGTGCAATTAGGAGTCAAATATTATGGCTGGAACATGAAAAATTCGTGAACTCCTTCAATTTTTCGGTCAAACCTTGACACTTGGTGCTTTATCCAAGATATTCAAGCATCCTGTACAAAGCTTGAAATTAACTCACTATTAGGCTTGGGCTCATGCAAGTCTATTTCAAATAATTCAAGTTGCTTGCCATGGATCTCAAAGATTTTGGACAATCTTTTGATGGATGAGTTTAGTATTCTGGAAACAGTAGATCCTTGGCATAGTAATATAATATAGAGTTTCTAAACTTTAAATTTGGAATAGTTCTAAACTTTAAAAGGAAAAGATTTGAAGACCAAGATATGTCTTGAATTTTAATTATTTTCAATTCCTAAGATATGCCAAATATGCCGGTCAATTTTGTTATTTTAATTATGCATGTGATGTATGTTTCAAATTAATTGTTGTATAAAGTATGTCATTTAGATTAAAATCCCACCATAGGTTAAGCATGATCATGCATCTTATCTTATCTTTGATATAATTGTTATATTTGAATTTTTGATTAGGTTGTTTCCTAATAGAGATAAAATATTTTCCTAATTAATTTATATTTTCCATATCTTTAGCTATAATTGTTATATTTGGAAATTGATTGGAAAATTAAATTAGGATATTTTCTTTCTTAATTAGAATGCATGTTTTTCCTAATAGGATTAGGATTTCTTTAAAAATAAAGATATTCCGATTCATATTTTAAATAGTTCAAAATTTGAATTTAATATATCTTTATTTGTTTCTAATAAGATTAGAATTTAGGATAATCTTTTAATTTAGTTTAAAAATGTTTCAAATGGTAGAATTTCAAGATTATCCATAGTTTAAAATTTTGAATTTAATTTATCTTTTATTTTTTCTAATAGAATTAGAATAAAATATACAGGATAATCTTTTAATTTGTTTTAAAGGGTTTAAAATGATAGAATTTTGAGATTATCCAATAAGTGAATTATTTTTTTAATAGGGCTAAAAACGTTGTTGAAATTCACTTAGGTTCATTAATCTAGTAATTAATAGTTAATTAAAGATTAATGAATTTGAAATAAAAATTGACTATAAGGGAACTCTGTCTATGGAAGGTTATGTCTAGACTGAGGTATTTAAGCTAACCGAAAGGGAACACCTCTAACTGGGAACCGACCTGGGAGTTGAATTAGTCAAATTTTATTTAATTTCACTAAGCATGCTCATAATGTGATTATTTTTTTAAAAATAATTTAAAAACTTGGTAATTCACATTAAAATCAATCTAACCAACATAAGGGTTATGACAAGGTAGATTGGGAACTTAGATAAATATGATTAGCCTAATTTGTCTAAGTAAGAGAAAATCCTATTTCAAAATATTAAGTTGGAGAAAGAAATGTGTCAACATATCCTACGGTCTCCATCATTAGTTCACATCGTGAGATTCATGCAGGGCCTCGTGGCGGCTTTTGGACCGTCCCCCTACGGAAAGTGTTTGCATAAGTCAATATTAGGGTGAACTCCTAAGAAGGATAGAACTGTAGTTTTGTTTCCAATACTTGACCTACCCTACGACGACACTTGTTGGGATAAAACAATGGGATCTAAAATTATGGGTCACACTTACAAAAGGACTCATTAAAGTTGTTAATGATATCCTTGACCAAACTAATGGTAATTAAATATTATAGGAATAAGAGTTATTCTAGTATAATACTTGGTTGAGATTGTCTCAGTTTAGTGAAGGAATACTTGACCTACCCTACGGCAGCACTTGTCCTAACTCACTAAAGTACCATAGCATTAGAAATGATTTATAGTGTTCATTTTTCAAATTGTTTGATTTCTATGCTAAAATTGAATGGATAATTGTTTGCTGATGTTAAATTATATATATATTTCAATATTATGTCAGTTTCTCTCATAATTTTTAATTTTATTACTGATAAGTCAGAATTGAGAAAATTTTGTTACTTGGAAAAAGTAACATTAAGACTATAATGGCGGTGTAAAATATTTATTTGTCTTTATTGAGAAATGTTCTCAAAACCTGTTGCTACTGCTATTCGAATTGTTCGTGAAGCACATGATTAATGAATCAAAAGTTAACGAGATAGCTTGTACGTATTCTCCTAGTTGACATGTTAGATGTCAAGCTTAGAAGATAAAGAAAATGACAATAACATATGAGATGTTGAAGTCAACAAAAGCTAAATTTAGAAAATTGTCTAAATGATCTCAAAACTAAGTATTACAAAAATCAAAGAAAAAAAACCAAATGATTGAAGCTATATAAAAGGAAATAGTTCCTAAATTAGCTAGGGCAATCATAATAAGAGGAATTTTTGAAATACCTCTAGGAAGAAAACTATAAATGAAAGTAAATTTGATTTCCTAGATTTTCGGTGGAATATTAAATAATGTCACCTAGATAGCCAATATAAGATCTACTATCAAGATTTATTCTTCATTACGTTTAATATGTAATTCTTGGAAAATACTTAACAGGTAGAATAGTTTCTACAAATTAGCACCAGGAAGCCTATCTCAGTTATTGTAGTGGGAGACATTAACATGTCATTAAGTAAAAATTGTTACATAATGCTGGATATGGTGTTTTTAGTAACCATAAGAGAAATTAAATTTCTCAAACTTTATTACAAAAATATTCATATAGTATGAATTACTTTGAAGTACATAAATTTATATTTTCAAAATTATTTGAAAATACATTCAGCTGAAAATAAGAACAATTTGTATATGTTAAAAATGTTGGCATATACTATACTACAAAATACTAAGATATTCAGGATTATAGAATCCAAAATAGAAAAACATTGTTTTCTCCTAAAAGATGATACTTGACTTTGGCTATTAAGGTTGAATAACATCAACTTGAATCAAAATGAAAAGACTAGCAAGAGGTAATTCTCTAAAAGTTAGACCTAATTACTTGACATGCTTGTAGATCTTGCCTTTCATGCAAGACAATCATTAGGGCTTTATTAGATAAGGCTACAAGGCTAAAGAATACTTTGGACTTACACATTCTAACTCAAGTGGTCTGGTGAATGTAAAGGTCAAATAAAGTCATGAATATTATTTGCAATATAATATTATCCATTATATGAAAACTCCAAGGTTATTAGTGGAATCTTGAACAGTATGTGGTTGACATATAGGAGGATCATGTTCATGAAATAATCGAAAGAGTCATAGTATATGGATAAGGTTGGGTGCCTTATCCTGGTAACACTATTGATATGGCTCACATTGTAATAGTTACAAATGATTTGATCCAAATAGGGAGCTGGGAACATAATCTCACAACATGGAATTCACTCATTCCTTTATAGGGTAAGTAGATGAGTAGTTCCCTTAAATGCTGATTTCGGGACTTGAACAATGGGGCCCCACCCTCTCACTGGCCCGAGAGGGACTTAGTTTATGGTTGGATCATAAACAAATTGTTCATTAGAGGATCAATGGTACTTAAGGTGTAAGATGTAATTACAGGGGTAAAACGGACTTTTGTTCCAGCTGTAATTACTAACAACTCGTGAAGGATCGACTTGCATGTAGTGATTATATCAATGGACAAAACTTGTCATACACTGCACAAGAGTGCAACTTTAGGTCTATAGTGAAGTGACCCTAGAGTTAATGAATGAGAATTGATTAATTAAAGAGTTTAATTAATTAATTTTGTATCATTGGAGCTTATAATCTATAGATCTATATGGTCCCCTTGCTAACTCATAGTAACACTAAAAGATCAATTGAGTTGAAAGAAAAATTTGAAATGTTCAAATTAATATTTAATATATGAGATATATTAAATATAAAAGAGGAAAATATATTTATTGTATTTGATACATTAAATATTAAAATAATTAATGTATATTAGATACATTAAAGAAAAGATATTTATTAAATTTGAATTGGATTCAAATTAGGAAATAGATGTCGTAGGAGAATTATAAAAGGTTTGAATAAGATTCAAATTGGTTAGATAAATATATTTTAATATATTAGATATTAAAATATATTATTTAATTATCTTCCCTAGACCACTATAAATAGAACTCTATGGGTGAGCCATTGGGCATTCTTCATAGAACACACATCTCCTCAATAGAGAATTAGAGAATTCTCTCTAGACTTTTTCCTTTCCAATCCCTTGAGGTTTTTCTTTCAAAAAGCTCCCACAAGCCTTGATCTTGTGTTAGAGTCATAGCTAGGAAGACTTTGTGGAGGAGATAAAGACCCGCCAGAATATTCTCCATATTTATCTCAAAAGTAAAGTTTTCTTAATTAATATTATTTTTAGTTTAATTTTAAATAAAATCAAAGACGATCCAATGCTTCCTCTATAGGATGAAGAATTCATTCCTATCAGTGAATCTGTGTTTAGACCCTTGCTTGGTTGTAGTTCTTGAAGATTTGGTTGATTTGTAGTTTAATTTATATATTGACATCTTTTATGCATCTCTTTATATTGTCTTAACCTTTGGCCATGGTTTTGCATGTTTAACTAAATTTAGCTTGAAAGAGTAAGTTTAGTTGTAGAACACTAGGTGCATGACTAGGTTTAATCTATTGCACGAGAGTGAGTAGATTAATTCAAGAAGTCTTAAGAGAATTGCCTAATGCCCTGTTTAGTAATAGAAATAGACCGAGAGGTTGATTTATTGCTAGGCATGAGGTCAATTGAGCTCGAGAGAGGATATTGATAACTTAGTAATTTTTGGTTTAAGATTGTTAGTATAAAATTAAATTATTAATCAATTCAAGTTGCGTTTAAGGTAATCAACCATGCATGTTTCTAAAAATTGGACTCCAAACCATGTAAATATTAGTTTAGATTTTACTTTCCTTTGATTTCCAAAGTTTTGTTCACCTAAATAAAATTAGGCGTGAGTAACTATGGTACTTAATTAAATCTAAGAACTCCAATCTCTGTGCATGACCCTGGCCACTATTATTGCATAATACTTAGAGGTCCGATTTTTATAAATTTAATCTTGATAGGGCTTTCGATAAGTCCTCTATTAGCGTGTGATATGCTTCAAAGAAGACACATCATGCCACATGGGTCAAGCAAAGAAGAAAGAGATCTTCACTTCAACCTTTAGAGTATTGAGCTTCATAAGGAAGGATAACAAGTGGAGAAAGAAGCTTCAAGGCAACATGAAGACATCAAATCTTAAAAGCTTCAATTTAGAGATTATTTAAGGTTTAGGGGTTATTTGGTTGTTCCTCTTGTAAAATATCCCTTCAACTTTACTTGTACTGTATTGGCAATATGTTGTTAAGCTCTTAGGCCAAAAGTGGACCTAAATGTGTTTAATTGGCCCATTTTGAAAACCCTCATTCAACTTGTAATTAAACATTATTCATGTTAGGTTAGTTTTAGGGTTTAGTTTATTTGCTTTTAGTTTCTTTAGTTTGCCAACCACATGAGGCTATTTAAAGCCTCTATTGGTAAATGTGAAGAGGTTAGACATTTTGGTTAATAAAAATGGGAAGAGTTCCTTGTTGGGATTTATGTCCTAAAGTCTCGTAATTAATAATTAATAATAATTTTGATTATTTTATTTGCAATATAATATTATCCATTATATGAAAAATCTAAGGTTGTTAGTGTAATCTTGAACAGTATGTGGTTGATATACGGGAGGATCATGTTCAAGAAATAACCTAAAGGGTCGTAGTATATGCAAAATGTTGGGTGCCTCATCCTGATAACACTATTGATACGACCCACTTTGTAATAGTTACAAATGATTTGATCTAAATCGTTCATGTGGATACATGTAAGTGAGGGTATCTTATACAATGAGTTTGTATAAGATTGGACTACGAAATATTTAATTTCTCTTTATAAATCCGTTAATTGGGAAGATTAATATTTCATCATGATGATCATATGCGACTCAATCTTAATCCTGAGTGAGTTATGAACTCCTGTCTGTGAGAGCTTGTCCTTTGATTTGCATGGGTGAGAGTGGCTTTTGTAGCCGATTCAATAAGCCTACCATTTTGGGGATTTCATCAAATAGGGAGCTGGGAACATAATCTCACAAGATGAAATTCACTTCTTCCCCTCTAGGGTAAGTAGATGAGTAGTTCTCTTAAGTGCTAATTTTGAGACTTAAACAATCAGGCCCCACCCCTCTCACTCGTCCGAGAGGGACTTAGTTTATGGTTGGATCATAAAAAAATTGTTCATTAGAGGATGAGTGGTACTTAAGGTGCAAAATGTAATTACAGGGGTAAAATAGACTTTTGACTCAGCTGTAATTATAAACAACTTGTGAATCATCGACTTGCATGTAGTGATTATATCCATAGACACAACTTGTCCTACATTGCAAAAGAATGCAACTCTAGGTCTATAGTGGAGTGACCCTAGAGTTAATGAATGAAAATTGATTAATTAAGGCACTGTTTGATAACCATTTGATTTTTGGTTTTTGGTTTTTAAAAATTAAGCCTATAAATACTACTTCCACCTATGGCTTTCTATGTTTTCTTATCTACTTTTTAGATGTGTTTTAAAAAACTAAGCCAAGTTTTGAAAACTAAAAAAAGTAGTTTTCAAAAACTTGATTTTGTTTTTAGAATTTGGCTAAGAATTCAAGTGTTTTCTTAAGAAAGATGGAAACCATTGTAAAGAAGGTGAAAATCATTGTAGAGAAATGGTGAGAAAATAAGCACAATTTTCAAAAATCAAATACCAAAAACTAAATGATTATCAAATGGGGCCTAAAGAATTTGATTAATTAATTTTGTATCATTGGAGCTTATAATCTGTAGGTCCATAAGGTCCCCTTGCTAGCTCATAATAACACTAAAAGATCAATTTAGTGGAAAGAAAAATTTGAAATGTTCAAATTAATATTTAATCTTAAGTGCTCAAAATTAATATTTAATATATTAGATATATTAAATATAAAAGAGGAAAATATATTTATTGTATTTGATACATTAAATATTATAATAATTAATGTATATTAGATACATTAAAGATAATATATTTATAAAATTTGAATAATATTCAAATAAAGAAATAAATATCGTAGGAGAATTTAAAAGATTTGAATAAGATTCAAATAGATTAAATATATGTATTTTAATATATTAGATATTTAAATATATATTATTTAATTATGGTAAAGATTTGCCCCAGATCTCTATAAACAAGACATTTGGGTTGAGCCATAATAACACATCTCCTCAATAGAGAATTAGAAAATTCTCTCTAGAGTTTTTCCTCTCCAATCCCTTGTGGATTTTCTTTCAAGAGGCTCTAACAGGCCTTGATCCTGTGTTCGAGTCATAGCTAGGAAGAATTTTTGGAGGAGATAAAGACCCGCCTGAAATATCTCCATATTATCTAAAAGGTATGTATTGCTCAGACTAAAATTGCATTTTAGTTTAATTCTAAATAAATCAAATGCGATCCAATGCTTCCGTTGTGAATTCGATTATTCCCTTCATTCCTCTCTTTGCTCCAAACTGAGAGCATGTTTCATCCTAGGTTAGGTTTGGATGTTCCTTAGAAATATTCAAGTTTGATTAGTCATCAAACTTGTGGAGTGTTTTGCCTTTAGATTGAGAACGAGTTTTCCTTTCTAAAGGCTTGACTGTCAACATTAGTCGTTTCTTCTTTCCCTTAAGTGATTCTTTGTGTGTGTATTAGGTGTTGCCATGTGTGTTTAGGAGGTGCTTGTCCATACAAGGATTGCTTGACTATCAATGTTAATCCTTTCTTCTTTCCCTTCAATGATTCTTTGTGTGTGTACTAAGTGTTACCGTGTGTGTTTAGGAGGTGCTTGTTCATACAAGAATTACCTAAGCCACTTGTGATAGGGTTGAGTAGATCATTTGGTATCAGAGCTTAGGCTCAAGATAGGACATATCTTCATCTATCCATCTATCTTTACTTTCTTTCCATCCTGTTTCTTTCAAGCTCCAACCATTGCTTGTTAACCCAAGGTCATTGTTGAAGCTTCTATGTTACTTGTTTTCCTGCATTTTTTCTTTACTTAAGTTTGTTATTGTTCAAAAAAAAAAAAAAAAAAAAAAAGAGAAAGAAAGGAAGAAAGAAAGAAAAAAAGTTTCTTTATATAGAATTAAGATCTTTTATGCTCCAAATTGTATTGCTTATAACTGTATGCTCTGAGGATCAAATGACCTTTAACATATATTTAAAATGAAGCTCTTCTAGTCTACTTTTGATATGAAAAGTTTCAAAGCTTTTGGTGTTCATTTGGTCATGCAAAAGTGGTGAGGAATCAAACCTGTTCCCAGACTATTGTAGCAAAGAATGTGACTACACTGTGTCAATTTTTTTTGATTGAAATGTGATGATCTGAAACTCAAATACCATCAAATCAGTATCCTATGAACTTTGGATCTGAAAATTTTCAAAGAATTTGGAGTTCATTTGCTAAAGCAAAAATAGAAAGGAATTGAAGTGATCTGCAATAAAAAAAGAGGCACAATAGCTACAACATCTGTCCCCGAGTTTCACCCTATTTACCACGTTTTGAACTTTTCCTTATGTGAGGATAATATTTCCTTAATATATGGTACATTATTGACTTTTAAACCAATTTTTAGACCAAAATTCAATGTGAAAGTACTTCAAATTCACGTAATAGTACAACTGATCTAAAATAGTGTACTGCTACCTACCCTAAATATTGTTGTTTGAATTTGAAAACCTTCACACTGAGCATTACTTATCCAAATCCAATTGCAACCTACAAGCACCTCGATTTTTGCGTCTAGTTTCATTTTCAATTGGTTTGGAATCAATTCAATTTAAGACAAGTTCACGCCATGTTACTATTTTTCCAAAAACAGCAGTTATCCGGTTTTGACCTTCTTACCTTCCAAGGGATATTCGTCCAACTCTAATTATCCAATTTGTATTGCAGCCCTATTACGTGTACTTAGGTCAATTACATGTATGAATATACTTTTATTTTCAAATTGGCATGAGCAATTTGCTCACGTCAATAGCTTCAATTCAAGTACGTTGCTGAATTTCACTGTTGCATTGAGTTACTGAGTTGTCTATCTTATTTCCTAAATTTATCCCAACCTAGATTTGATATCTTTTTGAAATTTTAAATGCTGAAACGACTAGACTTCTTAAGCTTTCCAAATCATCTTTTAAATCTAAATTTTCACGAATGGATTGTTCACATTGGTGCTTCAAAGTTTGCCTAAATTTTGGAAACATTGGTCTTTGAGTGATGTTTGTTGTGTGTTGTCTTTAGTTTGCATTTATTGCTTAATTGTGTTGTTCTTTGTTTCATCTTGTTTTTTTTTTTTTTTTTTTTTTTGTACTCTAGCTTGATCTTAGTCCAATTGTTGATTCACCACAAGCAAGCAAGCTTGGTGCATCTAAGGAATCACTTAACTAAGTTAGCTTTCACACTCTCAATTTTACATCTACTTATTTTCACATTGTGAGTGTGAGTTAAGCGACTTACCAAATTGAGTGTTAAACACAAGTGATGAGTGAATAAGTGAGGGAGACTATATTTGTAAGGTCTATATTTGTTTTCTCTAACATTTTCATATAGCCATGTCAACATCCACAAAAGGAGTCCAGATAAAAAAGAAAAAAGCTAGTGACAACATGATTGGTAATCAAGTAGAAGGTGTGAATCAAAGCCTAGACCTAATCAAAACTATGCTCCAAAGAATGGAGAAAAGGCTAGAAGCCATGGAAAGACCTCAAGTACTAATTGTACCAGAAACTCCTCACAAAAGGAAGATAGGCCAAGAGAGAGAAAGAAGCAACAATTTTCCTACATTTCATGGCACAACCAACCCGGAAGAGTATCTTCAATGCAAGAAGCAAGTAGAAATATTCTTTGAATACAATTACTTGAGTGAAGAAAGAAAGGTGCGTATTGTTATATCTCACTTTCAAGACAATGCTCTCACTTGGTTGAACAAATTATTGTCTTATAGGCATAGGGACCAATTGCCAAGGATTGAGACTTGGAGTGAATTCAAGAAGATCATGGATACACACTTTGTCCCAAAAACTTACTCCAAATTTAAAAAGTTGAAGCAAGGAGATCAAGATTTTAAATCCTACTACCTCAAGTTGGTAGCACTAGTGGAAGGACTTGGTGTTTATAAAGAGGATGAAGCACTAATGAATCAATTCTTCAAGGGGCTTAGAGAAGACATTGCCAAGAGAGTTGCTCTTCAACTTTGCTACACTTTGAGAGAAATGTTGCACTTAGGTCTCAAGGTTGAGGGGCGACTACTTAAGAAAAGCTTAAGGTATGCAAATCCTTATCCTAATATTGATGTTCATGTTGTTGGGTTAGGAAATAAGGGGCTTAGAAAAACATTGCTTACTAGTGCCACCATTACATGCCATGATGTCATGCCTACTAATTCTTATGTGCATAATTTTCCTAAAGAAGCATGTTGAGTCAAGCATGTTAGAAATAGATAAGAATATAATCGATAGCTTAGAATTTGAACCAATAAAACATTTTGACATTCAAGAAAGAACCAATAGTGAGAATGGTAATGTGTTGACACCTATTGATGAATCATTGCATTATACCTTACCATCTCATTGTGTACTTTCATGTGATGAACACTTATACGTTTCCACAATAGAGAACCTAAAAGTGCATGACTGATAGCATTAATCTATATTTATACCTTTATTTAGCTAGCTTTATGATTTAAATGTGAGCTTTCATGTTGATTATTTGCTTATTTCAGATAATCGAGCAATTTCAAGAGAAATGGATGAAGTTAGATCAAGAGTTTGAAGATGGTGCTAAATTAGAGCCATTTGAGGAGCTAAGGAGTGGAAGAGATGCAGTGCTAGCTCTTGGGGCCGTGAGAACGGTGTTGCAATGCCTCAATTTAGGAGGCAAACCCGAGAGCTAGCATTGCAACCCTATCTCGTGGCATTGCAACGTTAGAATTACGCTAGGATGAGGCGTTTCGTCCACAGCGTGGCAATGCTACTAATAGCATTGCAACGCTACCTTCATGTGCGCGAGGGAAACGACATCATTTGGACAGCGTTGCAACGCTGCGCAACAGTAACTTTAAGTAATTCGCTTCTTTGCTTGATTTGAGGGAGAACCCTTAAGGTTTTAGACCCCTTTTACGAAAACATACCAAATTGGGATAGTTGGGGAGCTGTTGCAGGCTGTTTGGTGAAGGTTCGAGGCTCGAGATCATGGAAATCGAGGCACAAGTCGAGGATTGATGTCGTTTTAACTTTCTTCCCCTCTTTTTCCATTTGAGTTGCTGTAATTGGATTATAATTACTGGTTTTAGGACTGTTTTGAATATGTTTGTTGGCTAATTACATTAGTTTGGGAAATTAATGTAGCTAATGGATATTTGTAGTTGATTAATTAGATTTGATTGATATTTTTGCTCTCTTTCATAGCTTCATGTCTTGGGCTCTTAATGCCTTTAACCTACTGGCCATAGTGTTACTTGATCGTTAGTTTAATTGACCTCGACAAAGTAAATTAAGCTTAGAAAGACAATGCATGACAATTAAAATCCACCTAAGTAACATAGAAACAACAAAAATTAATTGAGGCTTAAAATGAAGGTTCGTAATGCCGGGTGAGGATTAATTAATGAGACGGACATGTTTTAAAATGAAGGTTCGTAATGCCGGGTGATTTTAAGATTTGTTGATATTTCAACTTTTAATGCTGAAACTGTAATCTCGACCCTACAACGTCAGACTGCCTTAGCCATGTGGAAGGCCGCTCAACAAAAACTTGCCCGCACTCCCTTTGAGCATGTTCCTTCTCTTGAGCAAGAAGTGGATAAGATATTTCATGCCATTTCGACAATTGATGCAACTAATTTGGCCCCTCTTCGCGAGTTGGTGAGCGAGTACTTTGAAAATGTAAGAAGGTACAATGAACTCCAACATTCGTTTTCCTCCCAACAGGCTGTGATGAATGGTGATCATGATTTGACGGAGCTTAAAAACAACCTTGAGGAAATTCTTTCCAGTGACCGACTTTCACAAGAAAAGAAAGGCACGCTTCAGCATCAATCTAGACAGACACTTCTGGAAATCGGAGAGCTCAGGGCTAAGCTTAAGACTTTAGAAGCTGAACACAAGAAACTCTCTCAGCTCATCTTGGAGGAGGAAACATCTTTCGAGCAATGACAACGTGAGGCTTCCAGGCTCCGTGAAGAGATAAGTGAAGCTGAGAACGCTCGAATTGTTAATGAAAATGAAGCACAAAATTTAGAAGTGTTTCGTGGAGTGCTAGAGACTGCGCGTCAGGAGTTGCGAGATTTCAACTGGACGCTTTGAGCTTCTTTTTTTTTTAAATTTATTTATTTATTCTTTATTTAGATGTTTTCTCCATGGCCACCCTATCGATGTCTTATCGACCTAGTTAAATCACCTGTCTTTCCATTGATTCGTGTTATAATAAAATATCATAATTTTTTTTTTATATAGCTTGAACCCTTTTTTTTTTATTTATTGCTTTGACTGAACTTAAAGTTTTTTTTTTCTTTAAGCTGCCTACGTACCCTTTTCGTGGAAGGGATCAAGTCATAACGTAGTTTAAAGATTTTTATTAGAGCCGTTCACCTTTTAAGCTCATGCGGGCCAGAAGCAACATGTAGTTTATACTCTTACGATTATGAGTGTTTACATTTTATGCATAAATTTTTTTGAGAAACTTTCCATTGATGGGGCCGATCCTTAAGCCGTCTTTGTCAACGATCTTGTATGCTCCATTGGTGTAGACTTCTTTGACAATGTAGGGTCCATCCCATTTAGGCGTGAACTTGTTTCCTGTATGTCGTGTTGTGATGATGGGTCTTCGGATAGCAAGTACTAGATCACCAACTTGAAATGACCGGGGCCTGATATTTTTATCGAAGGCTTTGGTCATTCGTGCTTGGTAACATTCCAGCGCCTGTTGTGCATCTAGTCTTCTCTCATCCAGCGCTTCTAGCTCTTGAAGACGCAGTTTTGCGTTGTCTTCTGTAGTCAACCCTTCTTGTACAGCCATCCTGAGTGATGAAATTTCTCTTTCTAATGGGATCACAGCCTCCACCCCATAGACAAGGGAATAAGGCGTGACCCCTGTAGGAGTGCGATGCGTAGTGCGGTAGGCCCATAATGCTTCACGAATCCTTTCCTGCCAGTCTCTTTTTGTCTTAGAGACTACTTTCTTCAACAAGTTGCACAATGTCTTGTTGAATGCCTCTGCCAGGCCATTTGCTGCGGCATTGTACATGGATGGCTTGTACTGCTTGAACTTGAACTTCTCGCACAACTTGTCCATTAAGCTGTTGGAAAATTGCCTTCCATTATCCGTCACGATATGATGCAGGATGTCGTATCGGTAGATAATATGAGTTCGGATGAAGTCCACGACATTTTCTTTCTTGGCTTCTCTTAATGCAATTGCTTCAGCCCATCTCGAGAAGTAATCTGTCGCTGCCAGAATATAGGAATGTCCTGCTGACGACTTAGGTGCTATTGGACCAACTAGATCAAGCCCCCAAGCTTCAAAAGGCCATGAAGCAACAGTTGGATGGAGAGGTTCTGGCGGTTGATGTATGAAGTTTGCGTGAAACTGACAAGCTTCACACTTCTTTGCATACTCCATCGAATCATGGATCATCGTGGGCCAGTAGTAGCCCATCCTTTTTAACTGGAAATGAAGTTTTGGATCTGACTGGTGAGCACCGCAAACGCCTGAATGCGCTTCCTCTAGTGCCTTGATCGACTCTTCTTTTCCAAGGCATCGAAGGAACAGTCCTTCATAAGAACGACGATAAAGAGTCTCCTTGTAATAGATGAATCGGGGAGGCTCTTCTTCGTACATCAGCCTTACGTCGCGGGTCTGTGGGAAGCTTCCCATGCTGAAGATATTCTATGATAGGCTGTCGCCAGTCTTCCTCTTCAATGGCATAGACAGAGATCATTTTTACTTCTTGATGTTCACCCTCGACCGGTGGCATGATCCACTTCTGACAAAGTGAGATGTTTATAGTGACCTCATCTGAGATCGTTAGGGCGGTGGCCAAATTTGCTAGCGCATCTGCCTTCTTATTTTCTGACCTTGGAACATGCTCCAGCATAATGCTATCAAACTCTCCCATCAACTGCCTTGCATAGTTGAAATAAGGCTTCAGATCCTCATGCTTCACATCATACTCAAGCAAGAGTTGATTGATAATCAACTTTGAATCGCCATAGATTTCTATGTACGTTATGCCGATCTCTATAGCCATTTGGAGGCCAATTATTAACGCTTGGTATTCAGCAACGTTGTTCGAGCATAACTCACGGAGTGTGAAGCTATAAGGGAGCATGTGTTTTTCAGGCGAGATAAATACAATGACTGCCCCCGCTCCATTTCTTCGTGCCGCACCATCAAAATACATGGTCCAAGGCTCTGTGATTTCCACATAGAAGACTTCTTCGTCAGGCAAATCCTTGCATAACTTCCAGTCTGATGGAATTGGGTGATTTGCCAAGAAATCTGCCAATGCTTGTCCTTTCACCGCCTTTTGAGGTACATAGACAATGTCATATTGCTGGAGTAAGATTGCCCATTTGGCTAAACGTCCAGAAATAATTGGTCTTGACAAGATGTACTTTATAGGGTCAGCTTTTGCCACTAGGTGTACTGTGAAGGCTTGCATGTAGTGCCTTAGTTTGTCAATAGCGAAGAAAAGAGCAAGACACATCTTTTCGATTGGAGAGTAATTTACTTCAGCTCCATTCAGAGTCCTGCTCAAGTAATAAAGGGCTCGTTCCTTCCCTTTTTCTCCTTCTTGGGCTAGCAACACTCCAAGCGACCTTTCCTGCGCAGCGATGTACAGTATCAACGGCTTTCCTACTATAGGGGCGCCTAAAACAGGGGGATTAAGTAAGTACTTTTTGATGCTGTCAAAAGCATTTTGACATGCTTCATCCCATTCGAAGTATTCTCCTTTCTTCATTAACCTTTGAAAAGGCTGACATCGACCGGCTAAGTTAGAGATGAATCTTCGGATATAGGCCAAACGACCTTGAAGGCTTCTCAACTCGTGGAGATTTCTTGGCCTTGGCATTTTTTGAATGGCATCAATCTTTGATTGGTCTATTTCTATCCCTCGATGTCTTACCACAAATCCGAGGAATTTTCCTGAGGTGACGCCGAATGCACACTTGAGAGGGTTCATCTTCAACTGATACTTCCTTAGTCGATCAAAGACCACTTTTAGATCTTCCAAATGATCTTGTCTTTTCTTGGACTTGACGACAAGATCATCGACATAGCACTCGACTTGTTTATGCAACATATCATCGAAGATCTTTTGCATGACACGTTGATAGGTTGCACCAGCGTTCTTCAGTCCAAAGGGCATTACCTTGTAACAGTATATCCCTTTTGGAGTTCGAAAGGTTGTCATCTCTTCATCTGCCAGAGCCATTCGAATTTGGTTATATCCCGATGATCCGTCCATAAAAGATAGAGTTTCATGTCTTGTAGTGGCATCGACCATGATCTCAGTGATAGGCAGTGGGAAGTCGTCTTTTGGACATGCATTATTCAAATCGCGAAAGTCAACGCAAACGTGAAGTTGCCCATTCTTCTTTCTAACAGGAACGATGTTGGCTATCCCTGCTTCAATCAGCTTATTGACCTCCGCTTCAATTTGGGGAATCAGCTCTGGTTGAAAGCGTCGTTGAGCTTGCTTGACTGGTCTATACCCCATTTTGATGGCAAGATGATGGACAGCTACTTTTGGATCAAGTCCAGGCATCTCTTTATACGACCAAGAAAAGACATCTCTATACGAAGTGAGCAAGCTCATATATTTGCCTTCCTCCTCACAAGTAAGCAATGCACTTATAAAAGTTGGACGCGACTCTTCTGGCGTACCCAGATTCACCTCTTTAAGCTCGTCCACTGTAGATTGACTGCCATCTTCAAACGGAAATGGTGCCTTATTTGCATCTTCTTCAGACATTTCAGACTCTATTTCCTCTTCAACAGTGATATGGTGACAGGAGGTCTCCCCCTCATCTTGTTCCAAATCCTCTCTTGAGGGGTTGGTGATGACGACATCACGTCGCTTTACCCTCAATGAACCTTCTGTGTTGACTGCAACGAAAGTTTTTCTCTTCATTCGAGAGGGAAAGGCACTGCGAATTTCTCCATCATTCTTCGTTTCAACAAAGGACTTATCTTTTGAAGTCTCCACCGGCAATCATGTTGAAGCCGGTCAAAGACTGATGATGGAGAGTCCCCACCTCTTGACGTGGTTACACTTAGCCTTTGAAAAGCTAATGGCCGCGTCACGGTTGAGGTTGAAAGTGCATCTTTTCTCTCCATCGTATGCACACTTAATCTTCGAAAAGCTGACGACCGTGCCAAAGTTGGAGTCGATGAGGAACTCTCCCCTTCGCTTGTGGGCATATTTAACCTATGGAGGACTGAAGGTCGAGTAGAATCAAAAGTTGGAGCTGATGAAGCACTTGCTCCCTCCTTAGCAGGCATACTTATCCTCTGGAGGGCCGAAGGCCGAGTAGAACCAGAGGTGGGAGGTGACCCCTCTGGAGCTGATGAAGCACTTGCTCCCTCCTTAGCAGGCATACTTATCCTCTGGAAAGCCGAAGGCCGAGTAGAACCAGAGGTGGGAGGTGACCCCTCTCCCTCTATTGGAGCCACGCTTAATCGCTGAAGAGCTGAAGGTCGAGCTACTGATGGCCCGACACGTTTAAAAATAGAAGTCCTTCTGCTGACGTCTTCCTTTACATTTGAATCATCAACCTCCTCTACTGTTATATGATTTACGTCTGCCACCTTCGCCTTCCCTTTCCTCGTTATGCGAATTGGCTTAGGGGACTTGTATCCAAGTCCTGTCTTTGACACTGGTAGAGCGTAACCTTCTGTCAGAAGTTTCTTCTGTGTTGAAGAAAGCTCGGGTCTTTCATCGAAGATTTTGAGACTTTTAAACTCAGTGTGAGTCGTAAAATCATAGCCTGCTTTTGCTAGGAGTTTATACGCCTTCGGGTCGAATCCGTCATTCGTTCGTCTTTCAGGCAGAAACGTCTTCACTTGGTCATCCACAGGTTTCTTGACCTCCTACTTTGTTATCCTCGTGAGAGGCGTGACAAAGTTTTCCTTCAGGATTTCAATGTCCCCGACTCTCAAATTTCTTGAACATTCAGCAAAAGGTGATTCGCCCTTCTTGCATCGAGATAGAGGGACATAGCTCAAGACAGGAACACTTGAGGTTTTCTCATCTTTCAAAACCTTGAACTTTGCAGAGCTCGTAGAGGTTTCATCTATTTTTGGGGCAGGCCCGTCTGTTTCCTCAACAGCCTCTTTTCTCATATCGACTTGTGGTTCTTCCTTCGGTTTACTAGTATTTTTAATCAAAGGGATCTTTGCTGGTACAATTTCTCCTATGCCATCACCCTTCATGTAGAACTTTGCATCAGCAAAATGGGACTCAGCTTCCGAAAATGGATTAGTGTCTGCTTCCACTTTCTTGATGCCATCATGGTAAAATTTGAAACACTGATGCAGCGTAGAAGTTATAACCCCATTTCCATGAATCTAAGGACGACCCAGTAGCAGCTTATAAATGGTCTTGGAGTCTATGACATGGAATAGGGTATCAACCTTTAGATCACCAATGATGAGCTCTAAGCGTACCATGCCAATGGCTCGTTGCCCACCTTGGTTGAAGCCTTGGATCACCAGTTTGCTGTTTGACAGCTCTTCCGTCAAGATGCCTAACTGCTTCATTGTTGACTTAGGCATCATGTTGACAGCAGATCCGTCGTCGATAAGGATTCGACCAACTCTCTGCTCTCGAATGTACCCCGAGACAAACAGAGGTCTATTGTGGGGCTTCGACCCCAGCAACAAGTCTTCATCTGTAAAACCTATTGACATACAACACGACGCGCATGTATGTGCCGTAGAAGTTGGAGCACTTGCACTGTCGAAGTCTATCAACGCCTCAATAAGAGCGCTTTTAGCTGCTTGAGGGAGTGACAACAGGTCCTCTATACTGAAAAAGGATTGGTTTTCCAGCTCAGTTGTCACCTCAGATGAGCTTGGAGGATCCTCACTTGTGCTGACAACATGACATGCAACCACATCAAGTGCTTCATCTTGTCCAACACTTAGAAAGTTCTTTGGAAAGAATTCCTCTAGAGTCACTGGCTGTCGAGGATAGAAGAAATCCTCATCGTTTTCCACAATGCAGGCGAGCTTCCTTGCATTCTTTTTTTCTTTCTTCTTTTGCGACTTTCTTTTTCTCTTATTCTCCCGAAATAGCCGAGATTCCTTTTGAGCATAGCTTTGTTGCCGCTTCTTGCGACGAGTCACAACAGTCCAGCCTTCATCTTCATCTTTAGTCTGTTCATTCTTTCCTTGAACGACTTTCTTTTGTAAGTCTTTCTCTTGCTGATTCTTGCTTGGGGGTTCTTCCTTTGACCAAACAACAATAGGTTCAAAGGATCCAAATTGAATTAGGATTTCTTTTTGCTTATAAAGCAGACTTGTAAGTGACTGAACTTTAGGACGACTCATTACAGCCGCATGATTTGTTTGGGCCACCTCATCAAGATCTAACTCGATTTTCTTCTCATGAGCCAACCTCATATCACCCCTTTTAGCACGAAACATTTCTCCATAGGGTGGCTAATGACTCGGTGGTATTTGCAATAGTTAGGATCATTTACTTTTCCTAACTCCTCTGGCCGTTTGCATTCTGGCAACTGAATAAGTTGTTTTTCCAGCAACTGTTCCAGCATGTCTGGAACATCAGAGTCTGGAAATGGATAAACTTTTTCCTGCCTCTCTTTCAAAGTTAGGCGACGTCTCTCGCCCCCATCCGATCGTTTTTCTGCCTTAATTTCTTTTCCCTTCTGAGTTAATTTAAAAGGGGTCGTATTGAAAACCATAGATTCTTTTGCAGTAGCACCCTTCGAAACCTTCTTGGTGCTCTTCACTTCCTTCTTTTCTTTTTTTACATCTGGGACTAGAAGGTCTCTACTTCCTCTGGCAGCAATGCTTAGCTCCATGTCATGAGCTCGTGTTGCTAACTCTTCGAAGCTGCGAGGTTTTATCCCCTGCAAGATGTAGAGCAGTCCCCAGTGCATGCCTTGGATGCACATTTCCACAGCGGAGAGTTCGGTAAGTCGGTCTTTGCAGTCGAGACTTAGAGCTCTCCAGCGATTGATGTAATCGACGACAGGCTCGCCTTTTCGCTGTTTCGTATTTGTGAGCTCCATCATGCCGACAGTTCGCCTCGTACTGTAGAAGCGATTAAGGAACTCTCTTTCAAACTGTTCCCAACTATCGATCGTCTCAGGCTCAAGATCAGTATACCAGTCGAAGGCATTCCCTTTCAAAGTGCGGACAAACTGCTTAACCAGAAGGTCACCGCGAGTTCCAGCATTCTCGCATGTCTCAACAAAGTGAGCAACATGCTGCTTAGGGTTACCCTTCCCATCGAACTGCTGAAATTTTGGAGGTTGGTATCCCACAGGCATCTTTAAGTTGTCAATTCTCTTAGTGTACGGTTTAGAGTACATGAGAGAATTTTGGGTGGGCCCACCATACTGAGCTCTAATAGAGCTCATAATCATATCCTGCAGCTGCTGGATGGACAAGGAAGCAACAGAAGCTGATTGTTGTGGTTGATCTTCCTGGACAACAGTCTTCCCCTTGTCAGTCTTCTTCGCAGTAGGGGTCTACTCGACTCAACAACTTCTCGACTTTGCATCTGGTTCTTCAGGTAGGCAATCTCTTGGTCCCTTTCTTCGACTGCCTTCATCAGAAGATTGATCTTCCTTTCCATCTCCGCCATCCTTTCATCGGAGTCTACATCGGCCATCATTACAGACATCACATCTGGATTTGACGTCGTCTTTGATTGACTGACAACGAGAGTGAATTGATCGAACAACGGGTTGTCCTTGACAACAACCATATCCTTAGAAAATTCCTCAATCAGTTTGACAATTCTACTTGCAATTGCGTCAGGGGTTCGATCTTCTTTTATTTCAACCCATTGAAACCGACTGCGAGTAATTGGTCCCGTGTATGCGTCACTTGAAGCAGTAACCTTCGATGCAGCTTTCTTGGGTGCCATTGTTTTACTTTGAAGAGAAAGAGATGAGAGGTAGAGATGGTCCCACTGGGCGTGCCAATTTGTTCGCACGTAAATTTCAACAAAGAAATAGGAACACGTGCAAATGAATTTTTTGTATTTGTATTGATTTGAATGTAGTGGAATACAATCTCTAATACTTGATCCTCTGATTCTCTCTCTTGCTTGTACGTTTCACTCGAGGGCTGTAGAGCTTATTCTCGAGATTGAAGCTTCAATGGATTCTTGAAGTCTCGAAGAAGTGTTCTTGATCTTCGAGAAAGTGTTCTTTGTTCAGAAGGTGTTTGATCTTCAAGAGCTCAAGGAGTTTTCTGGCTTTTGTTTCTGAATTCTCTCTGAGATCTCAAATTTCCCACCTCTCAAAATGGAGGAGAGGCTCTCTATTTATAGAGTTCCACAGGGCCTCCAGATGGGCTTGGGCTTGACTATTGGACTGGGCCTGGTGGACTTTGAGCCTGGTCCTTAGACTGAGCCTGATTAACCTTGGACCTAGCCTTGTGGGCTAGGACTTATTGACTTTGGGCCTAGGCTTTGCTAGATTAGGGCCTCCTATTTGGGCTTAGTCTAAAATTGACCCAAATTTCATATAACCCAATTGCATATTGAGATTTACTTTAATTTACTTTAGGGATACTTGCAAATTTAAATAATCCCTAATTAAATAAATAATTTTGCCACTAACTTTAATTAATGACATGAAAATTTCTGATTGGCCAAAATTTCTATTCCAACATTCACAACCCAAAATCTTTTAATGAGAAAAGAAAAAGAGAAATTTAAAGGATGGGATTTCTGTATTCTGTTCTCTCATAGAACCCACATCAAAAAGAAGAATTATCGTTTTGTGTTAAAACCTCTGCAGTTTTAAAAACTACAGAGATTCTCTTGAGATAGCAGTTACAGAAACTGCCTTCTCATTTTTAATTAGTAAAAAAACAAATTAATATATATAATTAATTAAATAACATATATTTAATTAATCATATAATTAAATAATCTATATATTCAATCATTAATACCTTCAAAATTTTTACGGACGCAACCCTCAACGTGATTTTGATCTAGACATATATATAGTTGGCATTATTGGGAAAGAAGGCACATATTATTAAAGTCTAATATTTTAACAAATTTGCCAATATAGGCATCTATTCCTTTTCCTGATGTTAAAAGATCAATTTTTTTTTTCTGAGTTTAACATTTTTTGGAGTAGAGATCAAACCATCAAACTTTTGAGATGGTAATTGGTAACTTGTCTATTGAGCGTACTAGGGTTTTTTTTTCTTTTAACAATATGTGGAGTGAGAGATTCGACTTCTGACCTCTTGATCAAGGGTACATATTTTATGCCAGTTGAGTTATGCTCATGTTGGCGAGCATACTTAAGTTTACTTATTCTAATTATGGTTAACAAATTTATTAATTTTTCACCATGGCATAAACTTTTTTTTTTAACGACACTAATGACACTATAACATAAACTTAGATTATATAAATTAGTCTTGATTATTAAACTCAGGTTTGCTACTACACTAACTTTTACACATATCATAAACTTAAAAACTTGAATATAGATTACAACAAATTTTGAGTCAACTATCCCTTTATATATTATTACCAAGCTCTAGAGTTTGGAAGTCCCATTTAGAAACGAATTTTTAGGCTGAAATGATATATGACTTACTTTCTAAAACTAACATTATATAATCTTTTGCTTACGTAAGCAAACACGTGAAATTACCACTTTACTCTCTCCCTCAACAACTTTACTTTTTTCTCTCGCTCTCGTTTCTCTCTCACCTTCACTCTACCTCGACAACCCAATTTTCACTCTCCCTCAACAACTTTCGTTCTCTCTAGCTCTCATCGATCTCTCCTCCATCT
The DNA here is from genome assembly GCA_033996785.1 of Trichosanthes truncata. NCBI lineage: Eukaryota > Viridiplantae > Streptophyta > Magnoliopsida > Cucurbitales > Cucurbitaceae > Trichosanthes > Trichosanthes truncata. Next base: position 23,086,356 of record JAWPNB010000004.1, on the reverse strand, counting down.
ATCTGGTTGCACCAATAAGTTCATAAATTACAAATCCAATTCACCGATTTTCTAATTCAATCCCCAAAAAAAGAACAAAAATGAAGAAGAAGAAAAATACATGATCCTCTATAAAATCTACAACACAAACTCTCTGATGTGAATCCAACCACTGATCCATTGCATGTACCCGAAGATTCAAGAGGCTTTCACATTGCATCTTCAAAAGCTAGCTAATGCACAAGAAGAGAGATTTTTGAGTCCACATTTCTTTAGAATTTTAATACAAGTCAAGATGAGAATGGTATGAAGATGGCACGAAAAAGTTGTCTACTTTGAATGATGGCACATGGGACAATAAAAGGGTGCAGAAATTGTGAATAGCCTAGCTGTCTAGATTGCACATCTTGGGATTTCGTGATGCAAACCTTGTCAAACGTGATCATAGAGCCAAATGCCTTCTACAGTAGCTATTTAAGACAATTTAAATCATTTCTACGTTTTCTGTGGAGCATTTAGACTTCTCAATCGTTGTGCAATTGAATTTCAATTTCTTAGATCATATTTCTCTCTAATGTGCTTTATCACGTTTTGAATACTTTTTGTCTTTGGTACTTCAGACGACCATTTTGGCCTTTTTAAAGGCTTGTATTTCTATGGAATTGGGAGAACATTGATTATCAAAACTTGTGTTTTCTTGAAACCCCTTTGGTGTTATTTTCTTTCAAATTTTTTGATGTTAAACCGACTTATTAGATTAGTCTTGATCAAGCTAATTCTGGACTTAGTTGTCTTAGGATCTAGGAGTGACCATCATAGATTCTAAGTTTGATCTAAGAGTGATTCATCTTCTAACTAAACTCGTAGTTGGAATCACTTAGTTAAGTTAGCCTTATTTGCGAATGTTTGCAAAGATCCAAGAAGGACCTCTAGCTTTGTAAATCCAGCATCTTTTTTGGCGCTTATCACTCTCCCATGGTAGAAAATAGTCATATGTTGATAATTTCTTATTGATTCATTATCCTTGCCATAAAAACAACTCAAAATCAATACTTTTCACAAACACAAAAATTTACAAAGATAAAGAGAGAGAAAAAAAGAGACTTACAAGAACTGATGGCAACAGAGGTCGTCAGAATCATGAACAGAGAAAGAGACAGAAGGAGAAAGACTAAGTTCCAAGTTGCAATTTTTCCATTAAGACAGAGCAAATTTGATGATTGAGAGAAATAGATAGACCCATATGAAAAAAACATCAAAGAGAACCAAAAACGTCGAGGAATTTTAGCAAAGCAATCGAAAAAATATGTGATTTTGCACTTAGCAGCTAAGTGAAAGTTGCAACAGCTTCAACCACCTCTCATTCGATGTCATGACTGATTTTCTACCTTTCGATCCTCGACGGAGAGTCTCGATTTAAAGCCACATCGATCGTCTGATTTCGCTATCGTCCATCCCATCTTGCTCTCATCTCTCGCTCTCGGCCGTCCCTCTCACTCTCATCTCTTGGCCATCCTTCTCGTCTCTTAATCGTCCCTCTCGTTCTCTCACTCTCTCGTCTCTAGCTCTCGTCCCCTCTCATGTTTTGTGTTCCTCTTTCAAATAAATCAAATTAAAAGATATTCTCTTGTCATCTCTCAATCTCTCACTCAAATTGTGATTATAGATTTTGTTAAAAAGAACGTAATCTTTGAATATTTAAAACAAGAAAATATTTGAAAAATAAAAACAAAATTTAATATAATTAAATTAAATAAATTATTATCTTTATTTAGTTTAATTGGGAGATTTTGGAATTGTTGTATTTTGTAATTAAGAAATTGAAATAAAAATTGATATTTTTGTTAAATCAATTGGGTGTGAGAGAAAAAAATCCAGCTAATGAAAGAGAAATGAGAGGGAAAAAAATAGAATTGAGAGAAAAAGGAAGAGAAAGAAAAAACTTTCATGAAAAAGGAAAAGAGAGAAAAAAAAATCGTGAGGAGGAGAAAAAAATTGGGTGACGAGAGCGAGAGAGAACCGATAATTGTTGAGGGAGAGAGAAAACTGGGTGAGAGAGAAATGAGACTGAAAGAAAAAAGTAAAGCTATTGAGAGGGAGAGAAAAAAGAGCCAGAGAGAGAAATGAGAGCAAAAAAAAAGTAAAGTTGTTGAGGGAGAGAGAAAAAAGAGACAGAGAGAGAAAAAACATACGTGTTTTTGCATAGGGGCACAGTGGTAATTGCATTTGTTTGCTTATGTAAGCAAAAGGTTACATAACGTTAGTTTAAGAAAGTAGGTCATATATCATTTGGGCCAAAAAATGAGGGTTTTTGTACGGATGACCCGTTTCCTAGGGCTTTAATGACTATTGAGGATCCCACATCTGAAAGATGAAGAGTGACCTCATAATTTATAAGATATATGGGTTACTCCTCCCATTGTCAATTGGTTTTGAGATGGAACCCTATGTTATCTGATATGGTATCAGAGCCCATAAAATCTAAATGGGTATTCAGTCCAAAAAAAAATTAAAAAACCCAAAAACGGGTATTCAGTTAAAAAATAAATAAAATTTGGGATCCAAAGAATGGTGAACCCAAAGAGGCACCATCTTAAACCCTAACGGGTATTCGGTCCAAAAAAAATAAAAATAAAACAAAAAATAAAAATTGGGATCCGAAGAATGGTTAACCCAAAGAGACACCATCTTAAGGGGGCATGTTGAGGATCCCACATCTGAAAGATGTAGAGAGACCTCACAATTTATAAGATACTTGGGCTACTCCTCCCATTGCCAATTGGCTTTGAGATGGAACCCTATGTAATTTTGATATGGTATCAGAACCCATAAAACCCAAACAGGTATTCGGTCCCAAAAAAAATAAAAATAAAAAAATGAAAATAGAAAAAAAATAAAAAATAAAATTAGGATCCGATTCAAGAATGGTGAACCCAAAGAGACACCATCTTAGAAGAATGGTGAATACAAAGAGGCACCATCTTAACCCTAATGGGTATTCGGTCCAATAAAACCCAAATAGGTATTCAGTCGACAAAAATTAAAATTGGGATCTGATTCAAGAATGGTGAACTCAAAAGAGGCACCATCTTGAGGGGGCATATTGAGGATCCCACATCTGAAAGATGAAGAGTGACCTCACAATTTATAAGACAAATTGCATGTATTTTGAAAATAATGAAATATGACCCATTTTGACATAGCAATGAGTGCAAAACTACCCATGAGGGCAGTATGAGGCGGTCTTGCTTGTTCACGCTCTCATACTCCGAAACGCTATTGCTCTAGCTCTCTCGCTCATGCTCTTGCTCAAATGAGTGGTTGAAAATCTGGGGAAAAGAAAGAGACAGGAAAAAATTAAGTCATAGAAGAGCTAGAGCAGGCGAGCTAGAGCTAGATCAAGAGAGCAAGAGCGAGAACTAGAGAGCGATTTTTCTTGTCTCTTTCGACCACTCATTGCTATCATGTGCGAGAGCTAGAACGAGAAGTAGAAAGCTAAAGCGAGAGTGAGAGTGCGAGTACGATGCCCTTATGATAATTTGGATGGCATACAGAGTACGGAAAGGGTTATATGTCATTAATTTCAAAACACAGGTCAAATGACATCAAGGGGCGTGAAAATGGGTTTCTGTACAAATTTTCCCAAAAATGTGGGTAATCCATACAAAAAAAATCTAGAAACAATTTGTTGTTTTTAAAAATAAAAATAGTTTCTTGACCCATAAACTTGTCGAGTTGTATCAATTTTAACCCTAAACTTTATATTTCATCAAATTGCACCTCAAAATTTAGATAAGTGTTGCAATCTTAACCTTAAACTTTAAAATGTGTTGCAATTTTAACGCTCTAATAAGTTCTCACTCCAAATATCGTTAAAATAAGTTTTCTCTTATGCATTCAATGAATTATAAGACATATGTAGGATATGAAATTGATAGAATTTTAGAGAAAAATGACATTGAAGCTTTTTTTTTTTTTTTTTTGAAATTTATGAATTTTCGAAAAGTTATTTAGGGATTTGTGAATTAGTCAAACTTATTTTTGTGCAAAATTTTATTTTTATTGAATTAATGAGTTTATAAAGATTTTTACATTGTTTTTTTTTTTTGGTTAAAATTAGTAGGCGAATTAGAGGAAATTGAATCGATGATAAAAATTGGGGCTAACTACATAGATAGGCCATTTCAAGACCCAAATTACACAAATGTCTAATTTTCACAAAAAAATCAGCTTTGTCAATGGCTCAGCTGATTGAAGCCCAAAAAAAATGTTGAATTTACATATATGCCCATTAGATTTTATTGTAATTATTGTAAATTGAAGAATTAAAAATCAAAAAAGTAAATTGGTAGACTTTTCACAACTATTTGGGGCTATTCGGGGCACAGAGTTGAGTTATGAAGTCTGGGGTTAATTTGTCTGTGGAGTTAATAAATCTGTGTTTGGGGTGCAAAGTTGTTTAGTCTGGGTTATGAAGTGTGTTTGGGGTGTAGAGTTATTTAATTTGGAGTTATTAAGTCAGGAGTTTCTGGAGCAGTTTTTTTTAACATGAAGTTCTAAAGTCTAATTTTCTACTGGCTATTTTTGTTTTCTTAACTTTTTGTTCAACCATTCAATTAGACAAATATTTGCCCAAATTTTTAACATTCAATTAAGATGTCAACTTAAAAACTTCACAAATATTTTACAATTTCTGCATGTAACATTTGTACTTGAGGTAGACAAAATAGTTTTGTTTCATACCCACAACAAAATTACAATATGCTTTTACATTAGTGGAATATGTGAGTGGAATATGCACAAAAAATAAGTAGGCCAACAAGGGCCTACATACAATGGTTCACAAAAAAAAAATTGAATGCCCAACAAAGGGCCACATCTACGTTCCATACAATTTCCAAAAAAAAGGTTGATTCAAACAAAATGGTTGATATATATTTCAGAACCAAGTGGTGGTGATAATTCTCATTTATGATAATTATTTGACCCTAAACTAGGTTGTTCTTGTCATTTTTGTGTGTTTTGTTGTATGACGAGCAAGCTAAAAATGGTGTTTATTGGTTAAATTCATAGCAGCTCGTTGGAGTAATGAAAAAAAAGGAAAGGAGTTGAAAAGAGAATGGAATTTAAACTAATTTGTTGTTTATGTGTAGATTTGGAGCAAACAGGAAAAATGCAATTGATTCCAAATAGCATTCCTTCGCAAGAGCATGATAGTGAGCAAGCCCAGAAATGTTGATGAAAATGCAATTGCCTTTTTTGGAAAATCTGGAAGTTGCGAAAATGACGAAAATCACGCGATTTATGGGATTTTTGCACGATTTTCGAAAATTCTCATCCCAATTTGATTCCTAGAAGTCAGCCCAAGGATTGAGGATGATTATATATGGAAACACTAGCCAAGAAGGTTATAAATAGAGGAAGAAAATATCCAAAAGGTGGCTAGATTTTTTTTGCACGCCCACATGCAGTTCGTAGTTTAGTGTTTTTTCTGTCTTTTTTATAGCAGTTTGCTCTTCATCCTAGCTCTGTAATTTTCGAGGTTGATCCCTCCTCAACGAAAGTTAGAGGAGGTGAAGATACATTTGCCTTTGAATATGTATTTGGATCGATCAAACAAGGAAGCTACTGGTTTATAGTTGTGTTAAATTCCAGAATTGTTCTTCTGTTTTATTTTCGTTCATGTTATTTCTACAGCCAGCTTTTGTATAATTCTTATTTTGCAAGTTGTTGAATTTGAGTTAGTTTCTTATTCCTTTGATTTAGTTATCTTTTTTTAATAAGAATAGTTTGCTCTTGAGGTTTATATTTCTACAAGAATATGAATTTCATTTAAAGGTTGTTTCTGTCCTTGAATTTTTGTGAGTACTTTTGAAGTTGTTGGATTAATCTTATTCAAGTATTTTCTCAATAAAAATCAGTTGGATTGTTTAGTTTTTAAATTTCTCTTCTCTTTTTAGTCATTTGTGAATTATGAGTTTTATAACAATTAAATTGTTGATTTTCATTTCTTCCATAATGAGCTAAATCCTTCTTTGGGATTCAAGCATGTGAATTCCCTTAAGATAGGAATAAAGACCTAATTGTGAGAGCAACCTTGCTTCCTCTATAGCTTGTTTGCTTTTATTGATTTTAATGCTTATTATTAGTCTAGATTGATCACCTAGATTAGTATACAAAAATTGAGTCTAATTCTGAAAAGGTTAGATAAAAATTTGCTTTTCATTTAAGGAATAAAGGAAAATAGCCTAGACATAGGAATTTGTTTTTGACCCTAGACATAGGGCAAAACCTTTAAAACCAAAAGAATTGTGTTTCAAAATTAACTAAGTTCATATTAGCCATAGAAATATCGGTCTTGTAAATCCGAGATTTTTCCTTGAAATTTCTTTACAAAAAGAAACAAAGGGAAAAAATAAATAAATAAAATAATTGTTAAAACTTTTTTGGGAAATTGTTGTATAAGGAAAAAAGGAATAAAACAAAAGAAAGGGATAAGGGAAAACAAAAAGGAGCTAGGTGTTTGGTATGTTTTGTTTTTTTTTAAAAAAAAGGAAAAAGAAATGTGAGAATGGATAAGCTTTGGAGCACTCACCACTAACTCCACTTTCTAACCCATTTTCTCCCATTTGCTTCTCTTTTATTAAAGAAAAACAGAGCATTTCGTGGGAGAAGGTGGAAGAAAGAGGAAAAGAGAGCTTGCTGGGGTTGGAAGTTGAAGAAGAAGGGGGGAAAACTCAGCACAAGCCTCCATGGCAACTAGGTGATCAACTCTACTCACTACTGATGTTTAGAATGTTTTGAACTCCACAAGAAGAGTTAAGAGGTAAGATTTGATTTTCTTGAAAGTTAACCCATTTTCGAACAAATTTCGTGAAGAAAGCTTGAGCAAAATCTGACTTTAAATTATTGATTTGTGAAAGGGAAGTCAGAGGAGAGATTTTGCTATCAAATCTGAGGAACCTCTGGTGTTTGAGACATGCTGATCTGTAGGATTTGAATCAGAAGCTCCATTAGGTATGGTTGGAAAGCTTATTTAATTTCCTATAAATTTCATGAGGAAGTCTTGAGTAAAAAATGATTGGAAGTGGCTTTAAAATTCAGATCAGGTGTGGTGTGCAGCAGAAAAACGATTCTGGAAATTTCAGAAGTTTAATTTTAGGGAAGTAGTTTTCGAGGTATTTACGGACACATCCTTTGGGAATTTCGATTCCATTCCTTCAGATAAGTTTTAGAGGGTTCAAAAATGAAGAGTTTGGTATAAAGTAAATCATTTTTGGCCAAGTAATGAAGAAGTTATGAGTATGTGAGGTTAGAGTATGAAATTTGCAGAATGCTGGGAAATAGATGGAGTGATATTTGTAATCTTAAGTTTGAAAGTCATGAGATTGAAGTTCTAATGCTTGGTTTTGGTTTTTTTTGACAGGCCAGGAAGAAGTAGGTCAAGTTTACGGGCCGAGGATCTAGTTTTAACACTGTGAGTGACAAAACGAATTTCGAAAACGATTTCTATGCCTGAATTTATGCTTATGGAAATATAAGACTTCCTAAGAATGAATTAGTTTAAATGCTTTATGTTTTGTTTTACACATTGAACACATACTTAAGAGCATACATGGTTTCCTAGGAAATGATTAAGATATTGAGCCGAGGCTGTATAGTACCGTGTGCACACAGGTCATTTTCTGTTGTCAACGTTGAGTGTACTCCGTGACAACAATGCTGTCGTGAGTGCTGGGAGGGGCCCACTACGACAAAGACGATGGGAGTGCTGGGCGGGCCCCACTACATCGTAGAATGAATGTTGGTTGTACTGGGCGTGCCCTACACAACGTAGATCGTCACATGGTTTTTCCTTAAATGGTTAATATTCTTGATATGCCTTGTGAGATTTTAATGATATACCTGCTGGAGTGCTGAAAAGAAAAACTATTGTGACTATACATTTATATTTAACGCTTGAATACAGATTCATATGCTCATAGATTATCAGGTGATATGATTTGCGAGTTAGTAGCTTTAACTAAGTCACTCGCTGAGCCTCATAGCTCATTCTTTCAATGTTTTCCAACTTTTCAGGTAGAGATCGAGCTCCCGGTGCCTGAGATCCTGCCATAGTCTGCCGAGCACTCTCTAAGTTTGATATTTTGTACGTGGGCGGGGTTTTGTAGCGAGTCCGTATATACATTGTAGATATTTTGGAAGGAACGTATAGTCATGTTCATGTATGCACTAGTGGTGGTGGTTGTGTAAATCATGGTTGGGTATATTTTGGGTTGTAGTGCTCTCTACCCGTTCTAATTTTCAAGTGAGGTTTAAGTAGAGCCGCTCCTTACGTACGTATAGTAATTAACAAAGTTTCGCTGTGTTGTGTTTAAAGTATTTCATATGCCAGCATAGTATGTTTATCAGATGTTACAAAGTCACAGGTATCGTTAGAAAGGTAAACGATGTCTGATGGCTTCACGCTATCTTCCGGGCTAAGTTAGCGGTTAGTTTGGGAGGGGGTGTGACAGGTCTACTCGCTTAGCATCCTAAAGATACTTCATAGAAGGTCGAATAGGTGTTGAATTCAGTTTACAAAGCGTAAGTGTTGAGTCAAAAGATTGCAATTGCAATTAGGCAACAATTTCTTTCATTGGAGCAAAAACATGTTTGAATCCCTCTTTTATCATTTTTATTTCTTCTTTTCAAAAATAACAAAAACCATCCCACTTATTGTTTTACATTGGTTACCCACAATTGCAATTTGAAAACGTCTTTGCTTATTCTCTTGAATTTTTTTGTATTTGTTCCATGTGGGATTGATACTCAGGAATACTTCCAGTTTTATATTACTTGCATCGATAGTGTGCACTTCACTAGACTTGAGTTTGTTTTGAATTAAAAATCTTTTCTTAAAACTGCCCACGTTTCAGTCTGACCAAGTTTTTGGCGCTGTTGTTGGGGAACGACGTTACTAACAAAATTCAATTTTGTAGCACAGATTGTAATCAGATTACAATTGCAATTATCCTTTTTCTAAGAAAAAGCCCAATTCTTGTTCACATTGTTTTGCAGGTTGAGGGAGACAAATTGCAAGAGGAGAAAGACATAACTTAGGATTGAATTGTCTGAGATAATCAACAAGATGGAAGTAGACATCATTCCAACATTGAGCGCACAAGCTTCATCATTAAGCTACATGATGAAAACTTTGATGATGAGAAATTTCATAGCTCCTACTAACCCTATCCCTTTTATTTCTTGTATTTATTGTAAAGGAAGTCATTTATTTGAGAATTGTCCTTATAATCTTGATTCTTTATATTATGGATTTCTACCCAGTTTTGCAAATCAACATCAATACAGTGTTTCCAACAAGAGAATATAATTCCAAAAGAGCCTACCATTGAAGAACTCGTGAGGGAATACATGGCAAAGAGCAATGTTGTGTTGCAAAGGCAAGCCATATCTTTACAAAATTTGGAGATCCAGATGGAACAAATTGCAAATGATTTGCAGAACAAGTCCCAAGGAATTTTTCTCAACAAAATAGAGACTCTCAAACAAGAAGAAAAAGAAGAATGCGAGGTGGTGACACCAAGTAAATTCGAATATGAGGATCTCAAACTCCCAGTAAAAGCAGAAAGCGCTCCAACACTTGAAAATACTAAGGAGCTAGAAGGGAGAGAATGGATTAAAGAAGAACCACCTCAAGAAGTGAAGAAACTACCTAAGGAAGTTGCAGTGAGCTATACAGTTACAATTTCACAGCAAATGACATCCAAAGTCCTCCAAATACTAGAATGCCCTATTTTCACTTATTGCAGCTTGCAAGAAACACTAAATGAAGAAGAATGCAAAAAGGAGAGCATGAAGGATGCCAATTTGTAGTATGTGACACAAGTTGCAACCACAATTTCTACTTTCAAAGGAACATGTAAATCTCTTGAGCATGCAAGGCTGGTTGTGATCAAAGCACCTCAACTAAGACTAAAATCTCGTCCATCATCGAGACCTAGGTGCAAAATGAAGGAACATGGTTTCAGTCTACCTACTAGAATAGGATAAGTTTATCTTTTCCTTCATTTTCTTTCTTTTTTTTAGAAAAAAAAAACAAAAAAAAAAATTAAAAACAAAAAAAGAGAGAAATTTTCAACTTATGGAATTCCAATCAGAATGAAGAAGCTTGATTTAGAGAGTCTCTGTCTAAGGAGAATCCTGTCAATGCTGAGGTATTTAAGTTGACCGTTAAGGGAACACCTCTATCTGGAGATTCACCTGGGAGTTCGATAAACCAACTTTTAAGTTCGAAATTGAAAATTTCAAAAGTTAACATGGTTTAGGAGAAATTGTGTGAACGTTTTGATTACTCTACTTTTGAGTTTCAGGTGAAAAAAAAAGAAGAAGAAGAAAAATACAAGGCCAAAGGAGAATATAAGAAGAAAGAGCGGAAGTAAGAATTGCAATCACAATTGCAAAAGCAAGTTGCAATTGCAAATTCAGGAAACTAAACCAAACAAGGCACATTGGGAGTATGTCAAAGAAAATGATGAAACAATAACTTTCCATGCTATCCAAAGGCAAATGGCCACTTTCTCGAACTTCCCAACAATTCTTCTTCAAAACTCCAAGACCCCTGAAGAAAGTAATGACAACAACAACACATTTTTCTCCGCATAGGGGAGTTTCTTTCTGACCAATCTTTCTAGCTTTTGTTTTTTGTTTCTTTTGGTTTAAGATTTAGTTAGGTTCTTTTATGATTTCTTTAGCTATTTACTTTGAATAATTTTTTTAAAAAAAAAAAAAAAGTAAAAACAACAACAATTGTGAATGCTTTTGACATGTTCAAGTTGACAAACACATTTCTTGTCTGATTTCTTTGAGTTTTGTTCTTGTTAAATACCCCTAATGATGAAATTTGGAGTCTGCTCAGTTCATTAAATACTTAGAAAACATTACGTAGATGCTTTCTAGACAAACAACTTAATGATTCCTTGTCTTTATAAAACACCCAAGTCTCAACTCATCTAAGTTTGTACACTGAATCCCCTTAGGAGAGTCTAGCTTAAATGTTTTGCAAATCACCTCTTTTCACCCCTTGTGCTATCCTTAATCAATGGGGACATTGACCCGTTTAAGTTTGGGGAGGTGAGTCATGTAATATATGTAATACTACTGTTGTAATAGTATGGTGTTGTAATATTATGTTGTTGTAATATGATTTTGTTGTAACTTCTGCTAGGATTAAAAAAAAAAAGGATACTCCTCCTTCTAGAGTTAACTGAGTAACCAGGGGCAGTCATGACACTCATGATTTCCTTTGCATGAAAGGTTAACTTAAGAAGTGAGTATGTGAAAATAACCTTGATGTGATAAGTGCTCGTAGCTAGATACTTTCACCAAAAAGCGTTAGTAAGTTAGAACGAAGGCACAAATGACAAAAAGGTCCCTGCTTGAAAAAAAAAGAAAAGAAAAAAGAAGTATGCATCCTAGCAGTGAAAAACAAGTTTGGGGGGGACATTGTTAGTTAGAAAAAAAAAACATGTAAAGCTAGCTTGTTTAGCAACTAAGTGAAACTTGACTAAAGGTAATAGGTAGTATGAATCCAAGGTGAGATTGTGGGATGAAAGTGTGTTTTTTAGATAAGGGAGGCATGGAAGTTGCATGTAGTAGAAGCATCCAAGTAAAGTTAAAGTATTATGAGCATGAGACCTCTCCTGAGAGGTGTATTTTTCAAAAGAATTATTCTTAGAATCTACTATGACTTGTGTTTAAGTCTCTATATTTATTTTGCAATTACTTAAGGACAAGCAATAACTCAAGTTTGGGGGTGTGAATTTATGAGGATTATTTGACCCTAAACTAGGTTGTTTGTGTCATTTTTGTGTGTTTTGTTTTATGACGAGCAAGCTAAAAATGGTGTTTATTGGTTAAATTCATAAAAGCTCGTTGGAGTAATGAAAAAAGGAAAGGAGTTGAAAAAAGAATGGAATTTAAACTAATTTGTTGTTTTTGTGTAGATTTGGAGTAAAAAGGAAAAATGCAATTGCATTATGAATAGCATTCCTTCGCAAGAGCATGATAGTGAGCAAGCCTAGAAATGCTTATGAAAATGCAATTGCATTTTTTGGAAAATCTGGAAGTTTCGAAAATGACGGAAATCAAGCGATTATGGGATTTTTGCACGAATTTCAAAGATTCTCATCTCAATTTGATTCCTAGAAGTCAGCCCATGGATTGAGGATGATTATATATGGAAACACTAGCCAAGAAGGTTATAAATAGAGGAAGAAAATATCCCAAAGTGGCTGGGTTTTTTCTACTAGCCCACATGCAGTTCGTAGTTCAACATTTTTTCTGTCTCTTTTACAGCAGTTTGCTCTTCATCCTAGCTCTTTAATTTTCGAGATTGATCCCTCCTCAACAAAAGTTAGAGGAGGTAAAGATCCATTTGCCTTTGAATGGGTATTTGGATCGATCAAGCAAGGAAGCTACTGGTTTATTGTTGTGTTAAATTCCAGAATTGTTCCTTGTTTTATTTTCGTTTATGTTATTTCTACAGCCAGCTTTTGTGTAATTCTTATATAGCAAGTTGTTTAATTTGAGTTAGTTTCTTATTCATTTGATTCAGTTCTCTTCTTCAATAAGATCAGTTTGCTCTTGAGGTTTATATTTCTACAAGAATCTGAATTTCATTTAAAGGTTGTTTCTGTCCTTGAATTTTTGTGAGTACTTTTGAAGTTGTTGGATTAATCTTATTCAAGTATTTTCTCAATAAAAGTCAGTTGGGTTGTTTAGTTTTTAAATTTCTCTTCTTTTTTTAGTCATTTGTGAATTATGAGTTTTATAAGAATTAAATTGTTGATTTTCATTTCTTCCATAATGAGCTAAATCCTTCTTTAGGATTCAAGCATGTGAATGCCCTAAATATAGGAATAAAGACCTAATTGTGAGAGCAACCTTGCTTCCTCTATAGTTTGTTTGCTTTTTTTATTTTAATGCTTATTATTAGTCTAGATTGATCACCTAGATTAGTATACAAAAATTGAGTCTAATTGTAAAAAGATTAGATAAAATTTTTGTTTTCATAAAAGTAATAAAGGAAAATAGCTTAGACATATGAATTTGTTTTTGACCCTAGACATAGGGCAAAACCTTTAAAACCAAAAGAATTGTATTTCAAATTAACTAAGTTCGTATTAGCCATAGAAATATCAGTTTAATCTCTTAGCCTCCTAAAGATACTTCATAGAAGGTCAAATAGGTGCTGAATTCGGTTTACAAAGCTTAAGTGTTGAGTCAAAGGATTGCAATTGCAATTAGGTCGCAATTTCTTTCAATGGAGCAAAAACACATTTGAATCCCTCTTTTATCATTTTTATTTCTTCTTTTCAAAAATAACAAAAACCATCTCACTTATTGTTTTACATTAGTTACCCACAATTGCAATTTGAAAACATCTTTGCTTATTCTCTTGAATTTTGTTGTATCCGTTCCCTATGGGATCGATACTCTGGAATACTTTCAGTTTTATATTACTTGCATCAATAGTGTACACTTGCATTAGACTGAAGTTTGTTTTGAATTAAAAATCTTTTCTTAAAAGCCCCCACGTTTCAGTCCGACTAGGTGGCTACATGAATAATGTATTTCTAAACTTAGTCCAACTCTTCTCCTTCTCTCTATCTATTTTTTCTTCCTCATCAAACAAACTGAACAAACAACAACAAAGTTTGATTGGTTGAACCTCTAAAAAAGTATTTTTCAAAAATACATTTTATTTTAAACAATTTTTTTTTATAAAAATAGTTTAAAATTAAAACACTCATATGTTAGGTTACATTTTCTCAAAAGTATTTTTATACAAAGTTTGTTTGGTTTTCTTTATATTCAAAATACTTTTAATAATGTCAAATTACCATAAAGGACGACTCTTATTAAAATACTATGACTGGCGGACCATAGCCAAAAGGGTTGTTGGGAATTGTTGCTTGCAGTAGTCTCCGAAAGTTTAGCAGTCGCCGGTTGCCAGATATGATTGCCGACGATTGCTGGAATCGGTAGTTGTCGGTTGCCGAATATGGTCGGTGATCACTAGCGATGGTCGCGGTCATCAGTTGCTAGAGAAGTGAGGGTGGGAGAGGGAACAAAAACGCATGAGAGAATAAGGTTATTATTCTTTAATTCATTGAGTTGATAAATTAAAACGATGATAAAATATATTAACGGGCCAAACGTTGGATTTTTTTAAAAACCCAACCCAATTCAACCGGCCAAAAAGCCTTTATTGATATCAAAATAACCCGAAATCAATTCTAATCGACCACTTTCCAGTTACCTAACGCCGCATAATCCCCCTTGCACGCCAGAGATTCCTTAATCAACGACGATAGTCCTCCATGCAACACTTTAAACGGGTTCGATTCCCAAAATTGATCACAAAAGCCAAATCAGATTGATAAAAAATCGACGAAGAAGGTGAAATTAGGACAAATCGGAATGTAATCGAAGGAACCTGGCAGGATTTTGGGGAAATGAGGATGCAGTCACTCTTTGAGGAGATTCGTGTTCCACCTTGAATCCGACGGCTTGAAGCAAATCGTCTACAACTGGCAGCTGAGACAGCGACGACGACAAAGGATTCTATGTGGATATTTTGGTAGTGAACCAAAATCGGATGGCTAGAGCGGTGAATGAGAGGTTAGGATCTTGGATTCCAGTAGGCGACTGAACACCTCTGTTTCTTTGAATGACGAACGACGGCAGGGTGCTCTGTTTCCTTCGATACTATTTTCAACAACTTCTTTTCCCAGTGAACGACAATCAAAATCAAACCGAGAATGTAAAATATATATGGGGGTTAGACATACATGTTGTTTATTTCCAAGTTCTTGTTTCAAATGTCAAATATATATGAGGTTAATTTATTTTAAATAATCCGAGAAGATCACTTCTTTATTTCATATATAGGATTTATTCCAAATAATTCGAGAACACCATTACACTTTTTCTATTTCATTGCTTATTTTCCATAGTTTTGCCATATATAGGGGTTATCTTGAATAAAGACTATTTAGGCATATATGGAGTTTATTTCAAGTTCTTTTTTCAAATGTCAAATATAAATGGAGTTTATTTCAAATAATACGAGAACTTTTCTATAATTATGCCCTAATATATGTGGGAGTTATTTTGAATAAACAACTGTTTCAGGCATATATGTGGTATATTTTAAGTTCTTTGCTACAGCTTTGCTATAGCATTCCCATAGCAAACTGCTACCTACAACAATTCTATTTTTCATCTTAAAATGCAAAATAAAGGATAAGAAAATCCTTCTTGAAAACACTAGAATGAGGGTGTTTCTAGGAGCCACAACAAAAAAAACTAAAAAAACAACATTAACCTAACTTTTAAATAAACCCCGAACAAATCACACTAAACACGAGAAAATAATGCAAATCACTACTTCTTTGCCACATAAAAAGCTATGAAAAGTGCTAAAATAATCCTAATTCATAGGATTATTAACAAACTTATAATTGTATCAATTAAACTCTTAAACTTTTATAAATGGATTAATTTAGACCCCCAGTTTCAAATGTGTTGACGATTTTCAAATGAAGGTTCTAAATTTTTAAGAAGTCTACACACATGTGAGAATTGATGCATGGATTTTTTTTTTAAATTGAGGGTCTAAATTGATTCATTTATAAAAATTTGTGAGTTTAATGATACAATTATAAGTTTGCACATGGTGAATTAACGTCTTTCAAACAGAATCTAATGGAGGATGTAAATTGATACATTTATGAAACTTCAGGGTTTAAATTGATATAATTATTAGTTTAGAGTTTTAATTCATGCAACCCCCAAAGTTCAAAGATATAAATTGATTTTTACCCAAAAGTAAATTAGAAGCTAAAATTCCTAATTTAAAAAAGAAATTTGAGAGAATTTGAGGGAATTTGAGAGTAATAGAGGGAATTGAGAATTTGAGATTGGGGTATGAAAAAAGTAAAAATGAAATGGGCATTTATAGGTGGTAAAAAATAATAAAAAATTAAAATGTAAAATAAAAACATTTATAAAAAGATTTTTTGTGATTCAAAAGATGTTTGGAAAATTGTAAAATTTGGGCTAAATTATAGAAAATACCCCTAAACTATGAGTTTTGTTTCAACAATACCCTTAAACTTTAAAAAGGTTAAAAAATATCCCTGATCTTTAAAAAAACGTTCAAAAATACCATTCCTGTTAAGTTTTGAATGGAAAACGTTAAAGTTTCGTTTCAATAATACCCCTAAATTTTAAAAAGCTTAAAAAATACTTCTGATAGGGGTAAATGCAAGCTTACGTATCAAGTAATAAAATGGTAAGTATTTTACCAAGTGTCGTGATCCACAAGAAATTGTCTTGTGATATTGTTTGAGTATCGAATGTAATAATGATCGAAATTATTTAGAGAATGGAGAAAAATGACGTTTTGACAAACAATTAAAACTTAAGAAAGCATGCAAATAAATGGAAATGAGAACACTAAGATTTAGAGGTTAACTTCACTAATTGAACCAAGCAAATGCATAATTGAACAATTGATATGTCAACTCACTTAATTCTTAAGCCTAGAAGTTTATTGCCATGGATTTTTCCGTTGAGTTCCTCCAATTTTCTTAGACTAATTAACTAACCTAGGTGTCCCTAGTGCCAATTAATTAATTAAAGGCATTAAGATCCTTTGTTTTAAGTCTCAATTAATCTCCATGAATCCTATATGTCACTTAGGTGAGAATTAATTGTAATGCAAGGTGTTTCTAAGCTTAAACACTCTCTTTCAAGCTCAATTTAAGCTAAGTATCAAATAACCTATGGCCAGTAGTCTAATAGCATTAAACAACTCATGCATATAAGAATTTAAGAAAGTGACAATATCAAATTAATTCAATTAAACATAAGAAATGGTCCAAAAAGCTATATTAACAACCTAAACTAAGGAATTTAGCCACAACTAATCATCATTACATCCCACAAGTCCAACATTCCAGCCCAATTATAGTAGGTAAAAATAGAATAAAAGGAAAATAAGACGAAGAATGTAACGACCCTATAGGCTCAACACGCTACCTAAGAGTCATTACTAAGTCACGTCGCTATGTTACCAAAAATTTCGGCAACATAACGGCGTAACTACACTAAAACCAAAATTTGACCCTTCCTGATAAGACATAGAAAAACACACTTCTAAGATTTTCAGACAACCTCCTAGCATTCAACAAACTTCTCAATATGATGCTAGGGTTCAAACAGCAGAAATCAAATATACGTGCACGATTTACAAAGAAAGGTTAAAAGATTTTAAAACATCCTCCTAAACATTTAAAAAACTTAACATGAGTTCTATATACATCTAGAAACATAAAAGAAGCGGAATAGCGATCGGTCGGCTCCCATGACTCGAGTAGATGATCTCCGGTCACGCGCTAGGGCCGATCTTAGCCTTACCTGAAAACATTTTAAAAAGGAAAAGGGTGAGTATTAACGAATAATACTCAGTAAGTCCATCATAGTTTTAAAATAAGAGTTTCAATCACATGCCACATGTCATTTTAAATCATAAAACCATCGTAAACCATCGCTTTAGTAGGGGACCTAAAATTCCTTTTATAAACCATGTACTTTTCCTCGCGGCTCTTGTGAACGATTAAATTCTCCCGAGGGCCTCTGAATAGTCCGAAGACATAGTTTTTTTTTTCCATCGAATAGAGTCCTCCCTACCTCTGAGAGTTAAGCTCGAAAGCTAACATATATCATGGAGTCCGAAGACTCAGCCCGAAGGCTACCATCGTGGAGTCCGAAGACTCAAGCTCGTCGGCTACAGTCGTGGGGGCACTCTCGAACCCCGGGAGCATATAGAGTCCGAAGACTCGGGTTCCCTCAAAACCCACATAAAACTTTTGGGAGAATTATCGTCACAGCCTATATAAATCTTTTCATGAGCACACAACACATGCATGAGGTCCCATTCGTTTTAGAACATAGTTATGAATGCATAAGTCATAGCAATCGCATTTCAAAGACATACATATAATACACTTTCTTTCTTAAATACTTAACATGAAAAACATATACTTTCAAAGTAAACATAGAGCTCGCTCAAGGTTTTGAAAACTTCTTTAGTTGTGAGATCCCTTACCTTAACTCTTTACTTACTAAAATACCCTTTCTTCACTTAGTAATGAGCTTCTCGAGTTCCCACTCCAAGTACGATCCTAGGTCCTCGACAATTCACCTAAAAAGTGTTCTAAACGTGTCTTAAACCATCCGAATTACGCTAAAACACATTCTATCATTAATAACTCGACGAAACGGGCCAATTGGCAATATTTACCCAACTCCGGCGAGCGGCGGCGCGTGGCCGGAGCACGGCGGCGCTGGGGCTTCCAATCGGCGCGTGAGGGCGCGTGGAGGTTCGTTTCTGGTGTGTTGCAGCCCGATCTACAAGAATATGAGGTCGTTTTGCTGAAAATCAATCAAACTCGAGCCCAAAACGCCAAACATCTCACGGAATCCAAAACCCATTTTGAAATCGCGGCTGAAATGGTGTTTTCCGGCGAGGGATTTGTGCTGTTCGTGAGTTCCAATGGCTGACGGCGTGCAGGTCGACGGGGCTGGAGCTTCGTTCGGCGGTTGGAGGGCTGCGCGCGGTTTGCTCGGCGGAAGGGAAGAGATCGGCGGATGGGTGTTTCGACGGCTGCTGCTCGGCGAAGACGAGGAGGGAAGAGGGGAAGGGAGGTGGCTGTCGGCGACGGCGTGCGGCGGCGGCGTGCGGCGGACGGCGGGAGCTGGGTGTTCGGTCGGAGAGAGAGAGAGAGAGAGAGAGAGAGAAAATCGGGAAGGAGGGCTTTTCGGGAGGAAGAAGATGAAGAAAGAAAAATAAAAAATAATAAAAAATAATTAAAATAATTAAAATAATAATTAAAATAATAATAAAATAATAAAATAATATTATATAAAAAAATCAAAAATATCTTCTCTAAAAGACCATAATACCCTTTTTCTTAAATCCAAAATTCATATTAACCTTCAAATTTAATATACTTAAGAAATTTTATCCAACTTGATTTCCATAATTCGAAATTAATGCCTGTAAATAAACCGGGCGTTACATTCTACCCACCTTAAAAGAACTTTCGTCCTCGAAAGTGGCTAGTCTTACAAAACTTTGAATACATGTTCGCCTCTCAAACGTCACAACCAAACATTAGCCATCTTTCTTTTTATTCTAACCTCAAAGCTCCTTTATCATGCTACCCTTAAGGATACTAAACCACCATCTTCGAACTCCATTCCCCTTTTCCATCTTGTGGCAGCATAACTTATCATCATATACTCTTAATAACTCAAACGATCTAAGTTGCCACATGCTCAACTCCTGGATGAACAATACTTTAGGCTCATAAAGGCGACGAAAGTTTCGACTTTCTCCTAAAACCAATAATACCTTGAAATTCTTCAAAGCAAAATCCTTAGTTACCCCTACCTAACCATAGGTCGAGTGGTTGCATTCGTAAACCTTCAACTGGCATAGAGCAAAGATCACCTTACCAAGCTATATCGACTCTCAACCAACCCTTTCTCAAGAACAATACCATGAATAACCACTTTCCAGCTCCACAACGAGCACTAATACTAAATATCCATCCCTGCTTGAGCTCTTAAAGCTCACTTCATAAGTCTCACTCTATATGAACAACTGCATCATTGAGTCAATTAAGTTTAAGACATTACTACACTGGAGAGGTTCTAACATAGGAAGTAACCCATAAACCCAAGCAAACCATGCACCTTTCTAACTGCAACTACACAAAGTCATTTGGTTGCTAATTTTGTTCTTGCTGGAACCACTAAAACCGATCCCTTGGTACCACAAGTCTTAGGAAAACCATCTTCTGACCTAGAGCTCGTATTCGAACTGAGACATTACCATCAATCATTGCTCCAAATCAAATGACAACTTTTCTCTATTTGCAGGGCTACCTTTACTCCAACTTGCAACATTACTAGCACCTGCATTTTCATCCTTATTTGCTGTTTGATTCTCAGTTCCTCCATTCCACCCATAGTTTGATTCACGCCTCAAGGACGACTTAGTACTTTCCAATTATTGTGCTCATTTCTCTTGATGTCACCTTCCAACCTGATTCCTGAACACTCAACTTATCACCATCATCATTGCTCGATTTCCAACTCCGTCGTTGGCTATTCCATTCACTTTCTCGGTTCTAGGACCTTGCACAACCACCACTACTCCAAACTCTATTCTCATCCAAACCTGAACTCCAGCTTGCAAGTTTATCCGCATTGTCACCATCATTTGAATCGCTTTCTGGGTTTCACCTCACACGGCCTCGGCCTCCAAATTCAATTCTATCTGATCCAGACTTCCACTATTGCCTTGCCAAATTCATCCACTGGAGTCACATATATTCGAACCACTCCTTTTGTTTCTCTTTCCAACTA
The DNA here is from genome assembly GCA_033996785.1 of Trichosanthes truncata. NCBI lineage: Eukaryota > Viridiplantae > Streptophyta > Magnoliopsida > Cucurbitales > Cucurbitaceae > Trichosanthes > Trichosanthes truncata. Next base: position 23,065,872 of record JAWPNB010000004.1, on the reverse strand, counting down.
TTTAGCAACATAGGCCAATAACCATTTTCAACTAGAAAGTTGCTCTCTTCGTTTCCTTTGCAAGCCTAAAACAAAATCTTAAAGAAGTTTTCTCTTCTAATTCTTGAGTTTCACAAGTTTAAACTCTTACCTTAGGAGTAAGATCTCACATGTTAAGCTAGGCTCCATAACCAAAGTCTCAAGTTCTTACCTTCAGCCAAAGCTTACGAAGTTCTGAGTTTCAAATACTAACCAAATTTCTTTCACCACATTTAAGGATTTCTATCCTCAAAGCACACCATACTTGAGTATTAGGCACCTCAACATAACCGTTTCCTTTTTATTTCTTGAGACAAACATATCTTTTCTATATCATCTTTCTCTTCCTTTACCAAATCCATTAAGTCTCTTTTCCATCACCGAGCAACACATTTCCTCAACGAGAGGAACATAAAGCACATCATGGCTATAGAGAGAAAGGTGAACAAGTTAAACCACGAGTACGGGGCTAATCCTTTCCAAAGTCTCAAATGACCTCACGAATCATCAATCATATTCTCTTTTATTCTTATTTTCCATTCCTTCATATCTCCCTCATTTGGGGTTCCTCATTCCCCACCAATCCACTCTCGGATTAATTCAGTTCTAATCCCCTTAAACTTATAACTGGCCTATTTTGGGGGCGTGATCACCACTTCTTTACGAAAACAATCAATATTAGCATGGTTCAAAACCAGCCAATCCATGCCTAGAATAACATCGAACCCTTCCATCTCTAGGACTATCAAATTCACATCCATCTCATGGTCGGAAACTATCATCTTACCATTCTTAATCCCCTCAGTAACTAATAGACTCAACCCCATCGGAATAGCAACAGATAAAGCAGAGGGTAATGACTCAAGTTCTAACTCAGCTTGTCTCACAAAAGACGCAAAAATAAAGGAATATGTAGAACCTGAATCAAATAACACAATCGCAAAATATCCCAAAACGGGAAGCGTACCTGTAACTACAGCATCTGAGTTACCAGCCTCTCTGCTGGTACTAGCAAAAACTCTCCCTTGCTACAGTGCGGGCCTATTAAGTCCTACTCCACCTGAACCCGAAGACTGACCTCTCCTGTCTGGGAGGGTAGGACAATTTTCAGCTCTGTGTCCCTCCTTCTTACATCGAAAACACAACCCAGACCGCATCAGGCACTGACCCCAATGAAACTTTCCACATTCATTACAACGAGGTTTCTCCCCAATATTAAGTCCCGACCTATTCACTTGCTGCCTCTGACTAAAAGCGGCCTGTGACCTCATAGACGACTGTGAAGACTGTTGAGAACGCTGGGGATTCGAGTTCGCCTGACTCCATCTCCTCTTGTGATCAGAGGATGACTGACTCGGGTTTTGGACCATAGGAATCTCACTCTGTTGGCCTGCAACAATAAACTCTGCTGTCCTTACCGCAGCAGCATAGTCGTGAAGTGCTACAGCCTGTACCACGCCTTTAACCTGAGGATCCAAACCCATTACAAAACGCTCCGTTTTCTTGGCCTCAGTATCTACCAGCTCGGGAGCAAAACGAGATAACCTTGTGAATTCCCTCTCGTAGACGTCTACTGGACGTCGATTCTGTTTAAGTTGTAGAAATTCTTCTTGTTTCTTGTATCGTGCAGTCGCAGGATAATATTTATTCCAGAAAGCCTCTCTGAATATTGGCCACGTCATTACTCCTCCTCCTGTACCTATGGTCCTCTGAGCAGATTCCCACCATAGGTAAGCATCATCCCTCAGCATAAATGTGGCGCAAGAAACTTTATATTCATCCGGGCAACTCATCAACTGAAAAATGTTCTCCATAGAGAACAACCATAACTCCGCCACTGTAGGATCCCCAGAGGATCCGTCAAACGCCCTTGGATCATACTTTCTAAAGTCTTTCAAGTGACGGGCTTGTAATGAAGCTGGCGTAGAAGCTTGACCCATCTGCGCTAACTGGGTCGTCACGGTCGCTTGTACTAAGTTCTGCATCGCCTCTAACATCAATGACGCAACCGTAGGATTTGCAGGCTCCATAACTGGATCAGGTTGATCCTGAGCAACAGGGGAATTTGCCCCAGAATTCACCTCCTGTTCCACTGGCATCTCAGGAGGTAAGTCATATGTTCTACCAGCACCACGTCCTCTACCCCGTCCTCTACCTCTCCTTCTAGGCGGCATACTTAACAAACAAACACAATCAAGTTTAACCTTCACATCAAAAGGGATCACACTTTTCAACTTTTCTTAAACTTTCCTTAACTTAAAATACATTTCACATATGAATCATTTCATAAAAATAACATGCTTTTCAACAAACGAATTAAAAGTTTACTTCAGAGGCGTACCTGCGCGATGACTAGAAATCACTACTTAGTCATGGGATACCTGATGCTTACGAAGTAAGCTAGTCTACAGAACCTATAACCTAGTGCTCTGATACCAACTGTAACGACCCTATAGGCTCAACACGCTACCTAAGAGTCATTACTAAGTCACGTCGCTATGTTACCAAAAATTTCGGCAACATAACGGCGTAACTACACGAAAACCAAAATTTGACCCTTCCTGATAAGACATAGAAAAACACACTTCTAAGATTTTCAGACAACCTCCTAGCATTCAACAAACTTCTCAATATGATGCTAGGGTTCAAACAGCAGAAATCAAATATACGTGCACGATTTACAAAGAAAGGTTAAAAGATTTTAAAACATCCTCCTAAACATTTAAAAAACTTAACATGAGTTCTATATACATCTAGAAACATAAAAGAAGCGGAATAGTGATCGGTCGGCTCCCATGACTCGAGTAGATGATCTCCGGTCACGCGCTAGGGCCGATCTTAGCCTTACCTGAAAACATTTTAAAAAGGAAAAGGGTGAGTATTAACGAATAATACTCAGTAAGTCCATCATAGTTTTAAAATAAGAGTTTCAATCACATGCCACATGTCATTTTAAATCATAAAACCATCGTAAACCATCGCTTTAGTAGGGGACCTAAAATTCCTTTTATAAACCATGTACTTTTCCTCGCGGCTCTTGTGAACGATTAAATTCTCCCGAGGGCCTCTGAATAGTCCGAAGACATAGTTTTTTTTTTCCATCGAATAGAGTCCTCCCTACCTCTGAGAGTTAAGCTCGAAAGCTAACATATATCATGGAGTCCGAAGACTCAGCCCGAAGGCTACCATCGTGGAGTCCGAAGACTCAAGCTCGTCGGCTACAGTCGTGGGGGCACTCTCGAACCCCGGGAGCATATAGAGTCCGAAGACTCGGGTTCCCTCAAAACCCACATAAAACTTTTGGGAGAATTATCGTCACAGCCTATATAAATCTTTTCATGAGCACACAACACATGCATGAGGTCCCATTCGTTTTAGAACATAGTTATGAATGCATAAGTCATAGCAATCGCATTTCAAAGACATACATATAATACACTTTCTTTCTTAAATACTTAACATGAAAAACATATACTTTCAAAGTAAACATAGAGCTCGCTCAAGGTTTTGAAAACTTCTTTAGTTGTGAGATCCCTTACCTTAACTCTTTACTTACTAAAATACCCTTTCTTCACTTAGTAATGAGCTTCTCGAGTTCCCACTCCAAGTACGATCCTAGGTCCTCGACAATTCACCTAAAAAGTGTTCTAAACGTGTCTTAAACCATCCGAATTACGCTAAAACACATTCTATCATTAATAACTCGACGAAACGGACCAATTGGCAATATTTACCCAACTCCGGCGAGCGGCGGCGCGTGGCCGGAGCACGGCGGCGCGTGGGCTTCACGGCGGCGGCGCGTGGGCGGCGCGTGGGGCTTCCAATCGGCGCGTGAGGGCGCGTGGAGGTTCGTTTCTGGTGTGTTGCAGCCCGATCTACAAGAATATGAGGTCGTTTTGCTGAAAATCAATCAAACTCGAGCCCAAAACGCCAAACATCTCACGGAATCCAAAACCCATTTTGAAATCGCGGCTGAAATGGTGTTTTCCGGCGAGGGATTTGTGCTGTTCGTGAGTTCCAATGGCTGACGGCGTGCAGGTCGACGGGGCTGGAGCTTCGTTCGGCGGTTGGAGGGCTGCGCGCGGTTTGCTCGGCGGAAGGGAAGAGATCGGCGGATGGGTGTTTCGACGGCTGCTGCTCGGCGAAGACGAGGAGGGAAGAGGGGAAGGGAGGTGGCTGTCGGCGACGGCGTGCGGCGGCGGCGTGCGGCGGACGGCGGGAGCTGGGTGTTCGGTCGGAGAGAGAGAGAGAGAGAGAGAGAGAGAGAGAGAGAGAGAGAGAGAGAGAGAGAGAGAGAGAGAAAATCGGGAAGGAGGGCTTTTCGGGAGGAAGAAGATGAAGAAAGAAAAATAAAAAATAATAAAAAATAATTAAAATAATAATTAAAATAATAATAAAATAATAAAATAATATTATATAAAAAAATCAAAAATATCTTCTCTAAAAGACCATAATACCCTTTTTCTTAAATCCAAAATTCATATTAACCTTCAAATTTAATATACTTAAGAAATTTTATCCAACTTGATTTCCATAATTCGAAATTAATGCCTGTAAATAAACCGGGCGTTACAAAGAAAGCCCTGATCCTCAACTTTTGCCTCAATCCACGTGCTTCTTTAAGCCTCGATCTGGCTCCCAAAGAGCTCCAAAGCAACCTCAAGGTCTCCCAATTAAGTCCTTTCCGCAATTAGGGGTCTAAACCCTAAAGTGTGTCTCCCTTTTTCGAGCAAGAATGAGATGACTTTATACCTCAATCTAAGCAGCATTGAGACGCTAGGGATAGCATCTCGACGCTAGCAAAACGTACAACTTGATTAACGCGTGCAGAATTCAGCGTGAAGACACTAGGAACAAAAACTCTATTCTCCATATTTTTCTAGCGTTGAGATGCCATAGGGAAGTGTCTTAACGCTTGCTCTTGGGTTTGGCCAATAAAGAATTACATCTAGACACTATTTTAAGGGTCTAAACGTTGTCCTATCGAGTCCATTTGCCACGCTTGACCCCTTTTCCATCCTTAGCCTGATTTTCTCATCTCTTTTTGCTCCATTATCATCAAATTACTCGTAACTTCTCTAATTTCTCCTAAATAGCTCGATTCCTGTAAAACAACATAAATCAACATCAAAGCTCACAAATTAAGCATAAAACTAGCTAAATTAATTAGGATAAAGATAGCATTATTTACATGTTATCAACCTCTGATCTTTCAAAAACGGTAAAAAATACCATTACCGTTAAGCTTTGGATGGAAAATGTTAAAGTTTCATTAATACCCATGACATTTAATTGTGCTCATAAGAGGCAATGTTTTACATTTGTCTTTTGACTTATAGATTATTTGCATGTCAATCTTGGTTGTTTAATTAATTAAATCATTGGTTTGATTAGTGAAATCAACTCCCTAAGGGGGCGATTGGTGCGCAGAGTTGAGTTGAGTTGGACAGAGTTAAGTTGAGATGGCAGGTTGGTTTGTCAGTGAGTTCATGAAGTCTGTGTTTGGGGTACAGAGTTGGGTTGAGTTGAATCAGGAAGTCTATGTTTGGGGTGTAGAGTTGAGTTAAGTTGAGTTGTCAGGGGTATATGGTGCAGTTTTTTGTAACCCAAAATAGATTGATTTTTAGCTAACTGTTTTTTTTCTTTGTTTTTTTTCCTCTAATCATTCATCTAGAAACATATTTTTCCAACTTTCAAACACTGAATTCAGTTGCCAACTTCAAAATGACAATATATTTCAACATTAATGGAATCTATGAGTGGAATATTCACAAAAGTAATGTTTCAATTTGACCAGTTTTTTTTTTTTTAAAAAATCATTCCTTATATATATATATATATATATTTTTTCTTACAAATTGACTTCTTCCAAATGATATGCAATTAATAGAAATCAAATGTCCCATTACACATTGAACTTCTTTTAATTTATTGATAGCCACTATGACAATTGATTAATAATGTATATAAGTCAACATTACTTTCATGTATAAGTGGAATAGTTACAAAATTAATGTATAAGTGGAATAGTTACAAAAATATTGGTAGGCCATCAATTTCTTATTTACATGATGCACAAAAAAATAGTCTACAAAATTAATAATGATTCACAAAATATCAAGTCATGGCTGACAATGGGTCGGGTTACTAAGTCCAATGAAAGATGGTTAGAGTAGAGAGTTAGAGGGTCCTACCCAAGAGATGCAAGCAGTACCTCTTTCTCGATTGGGGTGGGACTTGTAAAAAGAAGTCATTCTTCTGGATCTCGGCAACAAGTAGGTCTATAAGGATGATCCGATCATCCTCTGTCAACCCCTCTATTTCATACAATTGGTCGACCACCGCTTTTTTCCATGTGGATTTCAATTCATATCTTTCCTTCTGCCAAGATAGAAGTGTACGCATGTGAGTTGTGTGCATGTCCATGGCAGTCTGCATAACGTCCAGGACCTCAGATTGGAAGGACGATCTCTTCCTCTTACTTCTGCTCCCTCTAGTATGATAGGAATGAGCTCTTCATCCCACAGCGGAAGCATTGGATCGTTTTTTATTTTATTTAAAATTAAAATAAAAATAATATTAATTAAGAAAACTTACTTTTGAGATAAATATGGAAAATATTCTGGCAGGTCTTTATCTCCTCCACAAAGTCTTCCTAGCTATGACTCTAACAAAAGATCAAGGCTTGTGGGAGCCTTTTGAAAGAAAATCTTCAAGAGATTGGAGAGGAAAAGTCTAGAGAGAATTCTCTAATTCTCTATTGAGGAGATGTGTGTTCTATGAAGAATGCCAAATGACTCACCCCTAGGGTCCTATTTATAGTGGTCTAGGGAAGGTAATTAAATAGTATATTTTAATATCTAATATATTAAAATATATTTATCTAACCAATTTGAATCTTATTCAAACCTTTTAAAATTCTCCTACGACATCTATTTCCTAATTTGAATCCAATTCACATTAATAAATATCTTTTCTTTAATGTATCTAATATACATTAATTATTTTAATATTTAATGTATCAAATACAATAAATATAATTTTCTCTTTTATATTTAATATATCTAATATATTCAATATTAATTTGAACACTTCAAATTAAATATTAATTTGAACATTTCAAAATTTTCTTTCATCTAAATTGATCTTTTAGTGTACTATGAGCTAGCAAGGGGACCTTATGGACTTATAGATTATAAGCTCCAATGATACAAAATTAATTAATTAAACTCTTTAATTAATCAATTTTCATTCATTAACTCTAGGCTCATTCCACTATAGACCTAAAGCACTCTTATGTACTATAGGACAAGTTGTGTCCATTGATATAATCACTACATGCAAGTCGATCCTTCACGATTTGTTCGTAATTACAGCTGGATCAAAAGTTCGTTTTACCCCTATAATTACATCTTGCACCTTAAGTACCACTGATCCTCTAATGAACAATTTGTTTATGATCCAACCATAAACTAAGTCCCTCTCAGGCCAGTGAGAGGGTGGGACTCCATTGTTCAAGTCCCAAAATCAGCACTTAAGGGAACTATTCATCTACTTACCTTATAAGGGAATGAGTGAATTCCATCTTTTGAGATTAAGTTCCCAGCTTCCTATTGGGTTAAGTCCCCAAAATGGTAGGCTTATTGAATCGGCAACAAAAGCCACTCTCACCCATGCAAATCAAAAGACAAGCCCTCACAGGTAGGAGTTCATAACTCACTCAGGATTAAGATCGAGTCACATATGATCATTCTGATGAAATATTAATCTTCTCAATTAATGGATTTATAAAGAGATATTAAATATTTCGTGGTCCAATCTTATACAAACTCATTGTATAAGATACCCCCACTCACGTGTCTCCACATGAACGATTTGGATCAAATCATTTGTAACTATTACAAAATGGGTCGTATCAATAGTGTTACCAAGATAAGGCACCCAATCTTATCCATATACTATGACTCTTTAGGTTATTTCTTGAACACGATCTTCCTGTATGTCAATCACATGCTGTTCAAGATTACACTAATAACCTTGGATTTTTCATATAATGGATAATATTATATTGCAAATAAAATAATCAAAATTATTATTAATTATTAAACAAATAATTAATTACGAGGCTTTAGGGCATAAATTCCAACATGGTAGACATGCCAGATGGAGTACACCAACTAGTAGGGGTTTCTGATAACTCTTCCTCCCCTACATCCCTGGTGCCTTGGTTCTATACAGGTTGTTGCTCTGAGCGGAAAAAGTCTTGTGATCCCAATCGAATCTCCTCCTCCATTTGTTCGGCAGCATTGGAGGTCATCTTCATGGGTGTCTCTATAGCTAACCCCATGGCTTGATCCTTGCCAAACACGATTGCAACTCATCATAGTGAGGGAATGGCTTGTTTCGCAGCCCCTTGGCAGTAGGATGGCCCTGCATGTGAACGAATAATATATTAATTTGCTTAAAATAACGAGGAGAATATGGTATAATGGTACGATCTTACCCTAACTCAAGCATCAAAAATCTCTTTCTCCACATCAACACATTTCAACTCTTTGTTCCAGCTAAATTCATTGCATGTACTACTTAGCATCTTGACGATTGCCCATACTTCTTTTTGAGAGATCTAATCTTACACTCTATCGTATTTTGGCTTATGTTAGAATTTGGTAGTTTCTCTGCAAGCAGTCGGTGGAAAAGCTGTAGATACCCGAGTTTGAAGATCCTGTTGTCAGATCGCCAACCACCTTCTACGAATGCTACTAGAGACTCCACCAACTTTGCATCCTCCACCCTTGTCCAGGTGTGTTTCGGAGCTTTTGATGTACGTGCCATGATGCTGCAAGCGTACATATAGTCAACTAATGTTACATTGAATACAATAAAAAAATAACAATCAGGTCAAGAGAATGTGTATGGTACAAGGAAAAATAATTATATTACCACATGATTGATATAGAAGCAGGAAAAAGATGGGAAAGTTGCCCATTTACATCATAAAAGATTTCTAAAAACATAAATGTGCATATAAGATTATGTTCCATTGAATACAAAAGAAATGCAAAAGTAGAAAGGTCATCAGGATTGTTCCCAAGCATCAAACATTTGCTTAGCCAAGTCATCCCTGAATTCGGTATATTCGTTAGAGGTTTCAATGAATTGTATATTATCCCCTTCTACAACATTGGCGTAGAGTCGTCTTATTCGACCTCATCCAACATTGCAGCTGACCCCACCTCCTTAGTAATGAGGTTGTGAAGGAGGCAACATGCTGTTATTGTTCGACATTGTACTTAAACTGGGTAGAATGACTTTCCTCGAAGAATGGCCAACCTCCCCTTTAACACACCGAAATCTCTCTCGATGACGTTCCTTGCAGAAGAATCTTTCATGTTGAAAAATTTCCTTGGAGTAGTTGATGCATTCCCTACTCCACGTCATTTTGAAAGATGGTACCGTTCTCCTCTATATGGTGTAAGGAATCCTTCTGCATTAGGGTACCCAACATCACACAGATAGTAGTATCCTATAGAAGGTATCAATGGTGAATGCATAAGCTCATCGCTTCTTTTAACCTATGAATATTGATAACTCTTAAATTGAGAGTTATATGCTAGTATTTTCGGACTAAATTGTCGATTTTCATCTCATTATATTTTGAAAAACTCCAAGCTTTGATGTATTTTGCTCTATGATTAATTTTGATATAGTAACATTATTATTAGAGCAAAATTATCTTAATTAAGGTGCTTTATGTGATTAATTCATGTTTGATTAAGGAGAACTCCAGAAGCCAAAAGTAGCAGTTTTACAACTATTTGCTGGAGCAAACTTTGCAACTCAGGCCAATACGAATTTCGCACGTGGGAAGTGCGATTCATTAAATGAGTTGGCAAATGTCAGATTACTCAGCCAACTTCAGACAATAGGAGCCTGCCACGTTGCCAGTCTTGTCTAATCAGCCCTTGTTTTCATAAAGAAGGGAATATATGTATGGGCAGCCGTTTTCTTGGGGGAGAAGAAGGTTGAAATCCTGAAATAACAGAGAGAGAGAGAGAAGGAGGGGGAGAGCTCCGATTCTCGAGAGGCCATCAACGGAAGTTTACCCAAAAAGGAAGGTTTCTCCAGGGGATAAACGTCGATGCTGAGTCAAATATTTTGGGGCAGCTTTTCGATTTCTTCTGCTTCATTTACTGCTTTTATTTAGTTTATTTTCTGCATCATTTCCATTATGTCTACATTTCGATTTCTTTTCTGTTTTTCCTGTAATATGAACTAATCACCATAAGGTGAGGATTAGAGGATGATTGTTTTTAATTAATGTTATAGCTGAGTATATTTTATTTCATTTGATTTGGTTTTTAAGAGGGCTTATTCATAGTTCATGTCCGTTTGGCCAGCCGATGTGAGCAGTGTCCCTTTGATTTCTGGGAAGAATATGAGGGGCTGAGAACTTAAAAACCACGTTGGCTCCTTGTTAGAGTTAGTAGCTAGCTAAGTGAGTAGGTTAGGGATAATCACTCACCTAACGCACACTAAATACAGAGGGTTAATTTGTGCTGAAATAATGAAAATGAAACAGTATATTTAGGTGATTCGGGAGAATGCCATGAATTATGTAGTGGGTTGAATGGAATGGATATGTACTCGAGTTGTAACTTGATTAAAGCATGATTTACCTATAATCCGAGCCTTTGTTTTAATTGAAAGCACTTAGCCCAGTTTTCATTTGTTCTTTTATGATTCCTCTGTTTTCCCTGCTTTAGCATTAATTTTGTTCCAGCAATAATGACTTATTTTATTTCATTTCTTTGATGAATTTGAATAGTTGCAATTTGAGTTACTAGGAGTTAATTTAGGGTAATTAGAAGAATTAATAGTCTCTGTGGATACGATAATTTACTTATCGCTTGCTACAAAAGTATGTGTACACTTGCGCATAGACATCATGATATTGCATAATTATTCACATCACTCTAGCAAGTCATCAAATATTAAAGAAGATAATATTTAGCGAATACCTCTAGGAACCTTGAAGCCATTAGGTCGAGAGAGTGTGTCCCTAAGAACCCTAGAATCGGCTGCAGATCCTTCCTAACTTGGCATGACGAATTTGAACTCTCCATTTGGGGAAACAACTCCAAGTACGTTTGTCGCGACTTCACCTTTCCTTGTCCTCGGGGCTAATAAGCGGCACTAACATTCACTTTGATGTAGGTTCCATCTAATGCACTCAGACAATTTTGTATCCATTGAATACATGGAAGTAACGTTAATGAACGTGTAATTTATTTCCATTAATATATAGAAATGCATTATATACCTCAAACTATTTTCATCGCTCATCAGTGCATGCGCTGGTGATTGGCTCTAGGGCTCTTAGCAACACCTAGTGAAGTTACAAGACTGCTGCGAGAATAGGGTTAAAGTGTCTGGACCCGTCTCCCATGACCTTGCAAATTGCCTACGAATTACTCTATTCTTAACATCGTGCGCTAGTATGTGTAGGAATATCTCAACCATTTCCTCAATATCAACACATTAGGTCGCTTGCAAACCGCCGGTCGTCCTAAGCATACTACATAGGATTTTGAATGTCCTTCTATCCATCCTAGTACTTTCACGACAACACAAGTCATTCTCGTAAATGAGACAAAAGAAATTCAATTGCCTAATGCGATATCTATTGTATGATGATTAGTAATCTATCCTCCGATAGTCATTCAAAAGGAAGACTAGACTCATCAACAACTGTCTTTGGGAGATGGTTATGATGGTGAGCATATTAAATAGTTCTTCAACGGTTTCCATCTCAGAGGAATAATAAGGAGGGATGAGAGTTGTTCCTGAAATACAAATGTGTCATTTGTTATTTCTAGATACATCCATTGTAGTGTACATCAAGCGTATCACTGATGTCCGACTAAGCTAATCCATGCATACATAACGATCATTCCAACAAAGAACCCCAATAAAATCAGCATGGTATTATTACACTTTCCTACATCAACATTATTCATAGTAGAAGTGCTCCATGGAACTCCACTAGGCATAACTGCAATGGGTTGATCATTGGTTTCAACTACAACCTGGGCATATGCAGCCTTTGCTTCCGCAAAAGTTGCACAGGACTGGTAAATTGCTCCCCTATATTCATGGAATTCTCTAAATACTAGGGTTACGGCCAACGAAGACCATATAGAACTTCGTCCTACCCACATCCTAAATTCAAATTGCACACAGTTAACCGTGATATCATGTAATGTGCAACCCTTCAAATTTTCCTAAGGTTACAAAGAATGGGTAAGGGTTTATGTTTTTAGTGTTCTGAGAATTTAGAATTTTTAAGGTTTTAGTTTTAGGGTTTAGGGGTTTTAGGAGTTTGGGGTTTTAGGGTTTAGAGTTTAGGGGTTTTAGTATTTAGGGGTTTTAAGGTTTGGGGTTTTGGGGTTTAGGGGTGCAGGGGTTTTAGGGTTTTAGGGTTTGGGGTTTATGGGTTTTAGGGTTTAAGAGTTTTAGGGGTTTTAGAGTTTATGGTTTAGGGGTGTAGGGTTTTTAGGTTTTAGGGGTTTTAGAGTTTATGGTTTAGGAGTTTAGAGGTTTAAAGGTTTAAAGGTGTACGGATTTTAGAGTTTGGGGTTTTGGGGTTTTGGGGTTTTGAGTTTTAGGATTTAGGGGTTTAGGGTGTAGGAGGATTTTAAGGGTGTGGGGGTTAGGATAGGATTTAGGGTTTAAGGTTTAGGAATTTTAGGGTTTAGGGATTTACGGTTTTTGGGCTTTAAGGTTTTGGGCTTTAGAGTTTTTGGTTTAGTGAAATGGGCTTAAATTTAGGATTAGTTCCCATGTGTATTAGTTATGAACTTAGACCATTGGGCTCAAAACAAATTGCTCATTTTGGTCTATTATGCATGAAATCAAATGCATAAGAAACATTATCCAAGTATTATTGATGCGACATTATGATTTATCTTTTTTTTTTTAACACAAATTATGTTATTAGAATTTGGAATTCTGAGTACACAAATATCAAATATATACACAATCATCTATATGCTTCATTGTATGTTTTATTTACCAAAAAAGGAACCTTCATTATTCATATTTTATTAGAAAACAAAAATATTATGCACATTCAATATACATATATTTTCTTCATATATTCAAAAAACACACATACAACACCTTAAAGTTCATTGTTCTAAATTATTTTAAATAAAGTAATATTTGTAAAAGTATATTTTCTTCCAAAAAACCCATGAATTTCCAACTTTTTAAACAAATTGAAGTAATAAGTTTTAAACAACTGTTTAAAAACATGCATTTCCAACTTTTTTTACCAACTTTAGAATAAATCCAATTTCTTGGATCGTTTTGTTACTTGTTTTTTATTGAACAAGTCCACCCATTTTTCTTCTTCCATGTATGAATTAGATTATTAAGACGGGTACCTCTTTTAGTTCTGCTAATTACAATTTTTATTATTTACCATGAGAGATTTTGTTTTTTTTTTAAAAAAAAATTAGATTGAACTTCTTTCATTCCACTTATTTTGTAAAACATAATTTAAAAAAAAACACGATTATGCATTGTAGTATTTATGAAACTATGGACTATAGATTACAAATAAGAAAAATCAATAACGAAGTACACAAACATGGTATAAAAATATAATATGTAAACATTTCCACAATTGAGTCCAATGTATACAAAAAGTTTAACCAAGGAAAATAAAAACTAAGCAATTACTAAAAAAAAAATCAAACAAAGATACGCATACTAATTGCCAAATCAGAACAAAATGTGTGTATGAATACAATATATCAATTGAAGATAGTGCCATACAAAAGAAAAAAGAAAAAGAAAAGCCAATGGTGTACAAGGTAGAAAAAAGCCATTCCGAACCTCAAACTAATGTGTACGAACGAATTAGTTTGGGCCTGCACAAATTCCACATTCCTAGTTAGATACAAGGGAATAAACAACATGATACTAGAAAATAATACACTTAAAATAGAATAGAGTACCTTAGGTGGGTCAGAGTGGGTTGGGAGAAGTCTTTCAGTCCTTGAAGTGTACACATGGGCTGTTGTAGTAGAGGGGCACCGAACACAAATACAATGAGTTAGGAATTATGAAACAAATACATTGGATGGAATTAAAAGGAAATAAGGAAGGTAGAAGTCACTCACCCGGTTGGAGGTGTATACTAAGTAGTGGAGATTTCTCAAAGAACCAACGTAGGGGGGCAAGTCATATATAGGAAGAGGAGGTGGGTTGTTCACACCTATTCTATTCAAGTATGGATTAATGAAATAAATAGGGTGGTTGAGTATTCAAACATCAAAATAAATGAGGTACATGGGATCTATTACACGAAAAAAAAAACAGTGCCATAATAAATGAAGTGAGGTAGATGTCTGACATATACATAATATAAAAGAAAAGCATAAACCAATTTGGCCTCAGGTTTAGAACGGACTCAATCATCCAAGCAAGCAATAAAAATGCAAGTAAATGGACAGCAGAATTGAAGGCCAATAATTCTTCCCAAGGTTTAGAATGGACTCAATCATGCAATGAAAAAAAGTAATATGCAAATCAAATGGAGATACACATTAATGTTAAATTCATAAGATAGATTTAATTCAAATATAGTACAAGTACTGATAAATTCATGCCTAGCAAGATCATTCAAACATAGAGGAAAATAGGTCCAAATTCAATACCCCAACAACCATAATCAGAGAACTCAAAGCAGGAACATTGGCTTCAGGTATTAAGTGGACTCATCCATACCAAAAAAAAAATAGTATTACAGTAAATGGAAATTATTTATGCAAAATACGGTTCATATATAATTGTATTAGAAAATCAATACACAAGTAAATAGATATAACAGTGCATAGTAAAATCAATATGCAAAAAGATTGTGAGATGAACCAGACAAAAAAGGGAGGAAGATCAACGTAAAAAAGCAAACAAAGGACACTGAGGTCACAAAAAACACACATACACGGTTAGTCCAAATTTTGTGTATATCATCGGCCGACAAAAGGGAAAAGAAGCAAACCTGTGAATAGAGCAAATTGATCCCCCCACCCAAGTGCCAAATGGCCAACAAAGTCCCCTACCATGGATTTTCTCACTTAAACCCCTAGGTCGAACATGCATTCAGCCACGCAAGACCCAAACGGAAACAATGAAGCAAGGGTAGTGCGATGCATGAGGAAAAACATGAAACCGGCAAGGGACTTGACGGAGAGGGTTAGTTTGGTGCGGCGAAGGGAAAATCTGTGGTTTAGGGTTACAGATCTGGAAGAGAATACAAAATAGAAGAGACAATAGAGAACATGAGCTCGAATCAAGAGTCAGAAAAGGGAAAAAGGTTAGATCTAGAAAATGAGAAGAGGAATCATCTTCTTCCAAGAGCTAGGGTTCGATTATTGAAGAAAAGAATGAGAAGATGGGAGAAGGTGAAAGACTGAGGAAAGAGGGAGGAGAGATTGAAACCCTAACCATGTTTCACAGATCAAACCCTAAAACCTCCATTGATGAACCATTGAGGGAAGAGGGAGGATAGATTGAATATGAGCAAACTATTAAAGATGAGAGAACTGACCTGGCTAGAGAGAGCATCGAGGATGAGAGAGGACGATGAGAGAACTGACCATACCAGAGAGAGCATTAAGGATGAGAGAGAGAAGACAAACGCGTGAGAGCTTCGTGGAGTGGGAAGTGGAGAGAGAGACACATGAAATTCGTGGAAGGCGGTGAGTTTACAACTCAACTCTATTGGGTTGAGTTATGAAGTGGGGAGTTGGGATGTTGGTGGGCCAAACGAGGAGTTGGGTTTTAAACCGAACTCAACCCAACCCAACTCTCCCATCTAAACAACCCCTAAGATATCTCTCTCATGATTGTTCTACATCTTTTATTTTGTTTTGATCTTATTCATCTTTGTATTTCTTTCTCTAAATAAAATTAGGCTATTGTATTCGTGGTAATTAAGTGAACTAGAACACCAATTCTGGGGATGATACTCTTACATTCTTACACTATATTAAAACTTGACCCGTACACATGCGGTATTGCATTGAATAATTTTATGTAACACCAACGCAGAGAAAGCCATTGAGCGTTAGCCTAGCTAGCTAGCGTTTTTCAGCTGACTGTTTTGTTAATTGTAGCGCACCTTAAATTTTCAAGTTTAATGCTACATTAACGATTGCTAAAGGGGAACCCAGAAGTTTAAAGCAAACATAGAGTCATAAATGAACTTCAAATTCAAGTGTTAATTTTGTTGCAATGAAAAACAACAAAAATGGAAATGGAAGCGGTTGGTGGGTCATTGAGAATTTATTTTTCATCCTCACAATTTGACGTCAAATTTAAGAATTTGGATAACTGAATTTTAAACGAATTCAAGCTAGAAATCAGTCCCCACAAAACAAGATGATGACAAATTATTCTTCAACTTCAAAGAATTGACAAATCCCTACTTGAATCCACTCATTTAGGCCAAATCCATCCTATAAAAAATTTAGCCTTTTTTTATTTGTCTTTGGAGAGTTACGAGAGAGAGTTATGGTTATAGATTTTGGATTTTTGGAGCTTATATGGTTAAATTGTTACTACAACATTTCAAATGCTACTAATCCTTTCATTTTCATTAATTTTCATGGAGGACGAATCTGCAAAGAGAGGAAGAAGAAGAAACATTTTTTAGTTAGAGTATTTTTGAAATTGTTTGAAAAGTCAAGGGTATTATTAAAACGAAACTTTAATGTTTTCTATCCAAAACTTAATAGTAGGGTATTTTTGAACATTTTTGAAAGGCCAGCGGTATTTTTAAAACTTTTGAAAGTTCAACAGTATTATTGAAACAAAGCTTTGACATTTTCCATCTAAAACTTAATCATAAGTGTATTTTTTAACATTTTTTAAAGATCGGGGGTATTTTTGAAACTTTTTAAAGTTTAGGGGTATTATTGAAACAAAACCCATAGTTTAGGGGTATTTTCTATAATTTAGCCTAAAATTTGATGTGAAAAGTAATTAAGTGAAAAGGTAAAAAAAAGTAATAAAGAAAGAAAAATATATAGAGAGAAGAATGAAGAAGTAAAGAAATTATTAAATAAAATCCTAATTAACTGGTGAAAAAAAGTAAATATGCCTGCATCCCTTGCTGCGTCAGACGCGTCAGCTAGTCACAACTGACTGATGTGAGAGAAGAGAAAAGACTAGACATTTTTAAAAAAAAATTAAAATTCGCAAAATAAGGACGACATGTCGTCAAAACCTCGAAATTTAATTTTGAGGTCGTCGAAGGGGAGAAAAACGAATTTTCCCCTATCAGATATGTTGAACATGTCGACATGCTGACATGTTGGTCAACATTTTACACTTTGGTTTTCTCATCATTTGTCTACAATGGGTTTCATCTTTCTTAAGAAAACATTTGAATTCTTAGCCAAATTCCAAAAGACAAAACAAGTTTTTGAAAACTACTATTTTTAGTTTTCAAAACTTGCCATAGATTTTGAAAACATATGTAAAAAATATATAACAAATCAAGGAAACTCATAGGCGGGAGTAGTATTTATAGACTTAATTTTCAAAAACAAAAAACAAAAAATGAAATGGTTATCAAATGGAGCTGTAATAAAGTGTTTAGACTCTTGATCGATGTGAAAAATGAGAAAGATAAACGAGGTCGTAGAAGTCTTAATTAGCTAGGATTTATTTCTCATGTTCCCTTCCTAACTATTGTACCTTTTTTTTTCTATTTGAGTACAACGAAACAAACAGAAAGCTAACAAAAGCAAATTAAACACTAGGGGTGTCCCTTTGGATAGCCAAGGCTACTCAATGAGGGTGCTTTTTGAACGATATCTCTGAGTGTTTGAAGCGTCGTGCATGTGAAGCTAGTTCATGGACTACTGTATTGCCCTTGCGGTTGACAAGAAGGAAACCCATGATCAAATTATTAGTTTGTTGAATCCGTAAGGCATCAATAAAAGCTTGAGTTTCATTCATAAAGTGTTCCTTCCTTGTCAATAACTTTTAAAGTATTAGCGAATCCACCTCAGCCCAAAGAGGACACAAGCCAGCTTCTATCACTTTGGATATTCCATATGAGAGAGCAATTGCTTCGACAAGCTCAACTGGTCCCACCATCTCCCAATGTGCTTCAGTTGTTAGCATGGTTTCACCATATGAGTTATGTATGATTACGTCAATTCCTATTGAATTGTCAAGAACTGCCGCATCCAAGTTCAATTTGAACAATTGCGTTGGAGGAGCCATCCATCAGTAAGGAGTGATCTAATTTTCTGTTGCCCGAGTGTTAGTATGAGAATTTCTCGTAACTGGCTCATTAATGATCCCATCAATGTGTCTGTGTAGCGCATCAGTAGACTGGGGGTCACCATCCATTTCATCCACAGCATCAAGTGCCTATGTCACTGAATCCTTCAACTTGTTTGTAAAATTTTCAAAGATCTGGTTGTTTTTACGTTTTCAAATGATTGAGGCAATGAGGGAAAAAATATGGCATTCCATCATATCCAAAACCTGTATAGCCCTGCAAAACAAAAAAGCAGCATCAGAAAATTGAGTATTACCTAGTTTCATGCTCAGAAGCCAATTTTTCCAAATTAGTCTACTTCCCTTGTAAGCCCATATGGCATGAATAGTCGTTTTAGGAGCATGCTGACAACATGGACAATCCTCCAGATTCGCAATGCCTCGATGAGATAGGTTTACTCGTGTAGGGAGTGCATTTAAACATAGTCTCCACAGGAAAAATTTATCTTAGCTAGTATCCTTAATGCCCACAACGTTTTCCACATTTTATTCATATCTTGGCTCGATGAAGAGGACGTTTCCCACACCATCGAGTGGGCTAGTTTGTACCCACTTTTAACTGTGTATAAGCCAAGCTTGTTGTAATACCAAAAGAAAAGGTCCGAGCATGTTGGATCACTGAGGGGAATACACATTCCATTGTCCTCCATCTATGAGGCTACTAACTGTGGAATTGGTCAACGGTCTAGGTGGAGTAATAATTTTGAATGTCGATTTGAGGGGAAGCCACTGATTTGCAAACATGTCAATAGGATTTCCATGTCTGACTCTCCAATGTCCACCATGGACTGCTAATTCACTCCCCCACAGAATACCTGTCCAAGTATACGAGGGTCGTAAGCCCAAAGAAGTTGTGAGGAAACTAGTTGTTGGGAAATATTTTGCTTTTAGGGTTTGTGATAGCAGTGAGACTTCCTTCTACAAATATGCCACGTGTGTTTAACCAACAAAGTTTGATTAAACAAATGTATGTCCCTAAACCCTAATCATCCTCTCTCCTTTGGAACTGTCATCTTTTTCCAACTTGCCCAGTGAGTCATGTTTCCTTATTCAGAGCTACCCCACTAGAAATTTTCCATAAGTCTATTCAATTCACAACAAGTGCCTAGAGGAAGCTTGAAACAACTGAGTGTGTAAGCTGGAATAGCTTGAGTAACTGCTTTGATTAACACTCTTTTCCAGCTATTGAGAATAAGCGTCCTCTCCAATCTTGCAAAGTCTTGTAGACTCTTTCTTTTATGTAACCTAATGAGCCCTGTTTGTTCTTCAAAGGAGTTAAAGGGACCCTAGATATTTCCCATGGTCTTGAACTATTATGACCTGGATAATACTTGCCAGTGAAGATGTAACTGACTCTAGAATTTGTCTCCCACACACGACAGCTGACTTGTCAAAATTGACCACCTGACCAGAAGCTCTCCCGTAAGCCACTAGGATCCGTTGTAATTCTTTAAACTCATTTGAGTTTGCTTTGAGAAAGAGTAGGCTATCATTTGCAAAGAAAAGATGAGTAATAAAAGGTGCAATTCTAGCAATTTTAAGACCAGTAATTTTCTTGTTTGATTCAGCTTTGCGGAGAAGGTTTGAAAGGTCCCTCATGCAAAGAAGGAAAAGATCAGGAGACAAAAGGTCTCCCTTTGTCAACCCTCTAATGGCCTTATAGGTTTTTGAACATTCTCCGTTAATCAGAATCTAAAAAGACATGGAACTCAAGCATATTTTAATCAGAGCAATCAAATTATTACTAAACCCCAGTTTACTCATCAAACTATACAATAGAGACCATTCAACTCTATTATATCTCTTACTCATATCTAATTTCAACGAAGCAAAACCCTTTTTAGCCTTTGAAATTTTTATATGACGAAGACATTCATAAGCTACTGGACATTATCAGCTATCAATCTACTAGGGACAAATGCTCTTTGATTACTAGATATGATATGATCTAGAATGTTTTTCAACCTATTAGCTAACACTTTGGCAATTAATTTGTAATTGACATTACATAAGCTAATAAGGTGGAAATCTATCACTGTTTTTGGATCTTTTCACTTTGGGATGAGCACAATGGTCGATTGATTCAGTGTTTTTGGTATAATCCCCCTGTTGAGATAATGAAGACATGCTCCTGTTGCAGATTCTCTAACAATATGCCAGTACTTCTGATAAAAGGTTTTTGTTATCTTCCCTGTTTTTCAATATGTGTCCTGAAGCATCCGTGATGGAGTGGATTGTATTATTTTCCTTCTTTGATTAGCGCGAGCATGGAACCATTTTGTATTTTTGTCTTCCCAATGGAGCCACTCTTCGCAGGATCGCTGTCTCCAATATATCTCCTTTTCCATAAGGATATTATCCAAGTACTTTTCCTCATGTTTTAATTGTGGAACAATTTCTCCTCCATAATCCCTCTATAATAATTGTTGGATTCTTTTTATGCTTCATTCATTCTCCTTCTGTAGTGACCTGTTTTTGTCCTCCCCCAAACTTTTAGCCTTTTTTTAATCCTCTTATGATTAGCTATAAGATTAGTTGTAAGTTAGTCTCTTTGGTCTGATGTCCAACTATCACGAATGGTGTACTCACAATCATCATACCACGCCCACACTTCTTTGAAACGAAAAGTCCTATCCATTTTCCTGAAAAAACACGTTGGACTCCCCTCAAATAAAACCTCAATGGGTCAATGATCAGAACCATGAAAATGAAGATGTTTAATTAAAATAGAGGCTTCAAGGCATCCATCTAGACGTTTTTTTGACAAAGGCCTATCCTGGTCGGTTATTCAGCCAAGTAAACCAACTAGAGCATTGTTTGTCTATAGCCACATGCTTAAGAAATCTTCTTCTATCATATATTAGGAATCATGCAAATAGTTTTTGGGGTTTAATTTTGTTCATAAGTTCTTAGAAACTAAGGGTGAGTGACTATTTTTCACTTTGCATGTCTACTCTTCCCATTAACAAAATACCTTTAAATCTATATTCATTTATTTTAGTATTGTAATTTTAATCTCTTTTCTATAATTTTAGTATATATTTTAATAAGATCAAGGAGCTAATCCACCAAAGAATAACATATCTACGCTATGTTTGCATGAGTCTCTTTAGTGACATGTTTCAAGCTTGAAGTGATAAGTAGTTTATTTTCATATATATTTTTTTAATGATGTTGGATATATTTAGTATAAAGTTTGTATTAAATTGTGTAAGTAATTAATTAAAGAAGGTTGGAATAGAAATTTCGGTCAATCAAAAATTATCATGTCATCATTTAAAATTAATGACAAAATTTATTTATTTAATTAGGGATTAGTTGCAAATTTATGAGAATCCCCAAATTAAATTATGACAAATCCAAATATGTATAATTTGGGTTAATTTGTAGACATCATCCAAATGAAATGCCTTAAATCCAGGCCCAAAGGACTAGGCTCGAGTTTAACAGCGCCCATGTCTAATGGTTGGGCCCAAAAGCCTGAAGTGCCCAAGCCAGCATGCCCATGGGAGCTCTATAAATAGGGGAGCTCTCTTTTACTCTGGGTTTCATAAATTGGAGATTTCAGAGAGAAAACTCAGAGAGAATTCAAAAACAAAGATTAGAAGACTCTTTAAGCTCTTGAAGATCAAACACTCTTTGAACCAAAGCCTTGAAGACTAGAAGACTTTAAAGATCGAGAACAAGTGCAAGGACCTCAAATACCTTGAATATCAAGAACAAGTTGCAAGGCTGTCAAGACAAATTCACATTCGAGAATAAGCTGCGAAGCCCTTGAGAAAAATTTACATTTGAGAACAAATTGCGAAGCCCTGGAGACAAATTCACATTCGAGAACAATATGAAGCCCTCGAGACAAACTCACTTTCGAGACACAAGTTGCGAAGCCCGCGAATCAAATCTACATTCAAGAACAAGCTGCAAAGCCCTCAGATGAATTACACTTGAAAGAGAGAAAGATCAGAGGATAAACATTAGAGATTGTAATCTACTACACAGGATTAATACAAATACAAATTCAAGCTCATTACACGTGTCTCATTTTCCTTTTGAAATTGCGTGTGAACAAAGTCTTTTATTAATTTATCTTCCAATTTTTAGTTATTTTAGATTATAGCTTTCTTAATTATTCTTCTACTGTAATTTTGATTATCATCATTGAAAGAAGTAAATTTTAAGTAATATAATAATCAATTTTGAGTTATAAATTTTTTAATAAATTTGTCACAAGTACATGAAACAAAAACTTGTTAATAAGGTTTCAAAATTTAAAAAAAAAAAAAAAAACTTGTTAATAAATCTTTCAATAATTTTTAAATATACTCAATTATGCAAAACAAATGACACAAAAAAAATGAAAAAAAATTTAAAATTGATTAAATACATAGTTACAAACTTACAATCTCAAATCATCACACACACAAAAAAAAAGAAAAAAAGAAAAACCTTTTTCTATGGGATTAACTATTGGAGAGTTATCAAAGGCTTTTGGTGTTCTTAAAAAAGGAAAAAAAAAAAAAAAAAAACTTCTGGTGTTTACAAAAGTTATTACATAAAGAGAAAAAGTCACCACAATTAGTGCAGTAGATGAAAAAAAATGTTGGTTATAGATCAACTACTGTAGGGGTAATGTAATGCTTCTTGCTGTAATAAAAATTTGTGCAATTTGCAAATGAGTAGAAGTCAACAAACTACTGTTATATAAGGCAAAATTTGTTGCAAATAGGAACAATAATTTGCAGTGGGTTACCAAGTACTTCCTGCCTTACATAACAACTGCAAATTAGCAGAGGTTTTAAAACTATTGCTATATAATTTACAAACCACTGATCATCTTGCGATAATTATTCCAACTGTTGCATTATGAAAGAGAGAAGTATGCAACGATTTTTGGATGTGATTCGAACAATTCCTTACACAGGTGCAATAGACCCTCTCAACATTACCTCTACCTAGGTTGTGTATTTGATCTGAGATTGTCTATGGTGCAAAATTTCCAAACTAACTTGTTAATTAAGTTGTGTGATTCAAATGGCTAGAATTTAATTACAAAGTATAATTTGCTAGGAAGGAAAATTCACTCAACAAACCACCTTTATGCCAGAGTTAGGTAAAAAGCAGTTGATCTATGGTGAGGTTGAGTAAGAGAAAGGGTTCAACTTCAAAAAGTGTCTATGGGATTGGTTGCTAGTTCCGTCGAAGGCAATGAAACTTAATTTTCTAAGATGCCTTGTGTGATCAAAAAGGTTTTTCACACGACACTCTTGTTCATTATCAACTATTCCCATCACAATAAACCAATGATACAATCATTAAGGCTCCGTTTATTTCACTGATGGGTTTTGGCAATGATATAAAAAATCAATGTTTGTTTCATTGATCTTTACTTTTTAAAATCAAGTAATTATTACTCATGAATAAAAATAACCCATGAACCATGAGATTTTATTATCTATGTAGGAGATGAGTTTTTTTTTACTTGGGATTTTTTTCCTTGGAAAATGGAGAAGAGAGAAGAGAGAGAAAATTAATAATTAAACTCCCAAATATTAATTATGATTTATATCTAAATACATACATGGGCTATTTTTATCCATGGGTAATAATTACTTGATTTTTAACTCATAGATATTTTATATTTGCTATTCAAACGGGCCCTAAATAAAATTACATATCAATCAAGTATGTACCTAAATATTAATGGAGATAAAGAGTACTAGATTTGTTCACTTATGAGATAAATTAAGAAAAATAAAAAATTCATAGGGTGCAAATAAGTTGGTCCAGTGTAAATCAAGTAGAGGTGTAAGTAGGTAGGGTCATGACAGAAACTAGCAAAACCAACCAAAAGCAAATTGAAAGAAATAAGGTTAAAATACCATTTTGGTTATTGTACTTTGAGTTTTATTCTATTTTAGTTCCAGTACTTTTGAATGTTCAATTTTAGTCTCTATGCTTTCGAATGTCTAATTTTAATCCATGTACTTTGAGTTTTGTTTCATTTTGGTCTCAGTACTTTCGAATGTCTAATTTTAGTCTCTGTACTTTTAATAAATCTTAAAATTGGTCATAAGTTTGAAGTTGATTTTGATCAAAATTGGTTAAATAATAACAATAATTTTAATATAAGAAAAAACACAATGTAAACATATTTCCAAAATTTATAGAGATAAAGCTAATTGAGACTATTTTTTTATGAAAATTAACAATAAATTAATAGTAGAGACCAATTTTAAGCTTTATTAAAAGTATATAGATTAAAATTAGACATTTGAAAGTACAATTATCAAAATGAAATCAAACTCAAAATATAAAGACCAAAATAATATTTTAACCAAGAAACAACATAATAGTTACAAGAGATGTGACTTTGATTTGGTCATTATATTGCACTTTTTTACATTTGAACTTGCATCAAAGATTCACTAAGCTTTTCTCACAACATCAAAACAGTCACAGTGGCCCATTGGATTTAATCTGTGGGAGGAACAATCTTGTCCAACCAATTAGAAGGCCACAGCAAAAGCTGATGGAGAGAAACAAACAAAGAACAATAACCAAAATTATGAACAAACAAATCCCATGCATCACAAACTTAGAATTAAACACCAATATTTATTTGTTATACAAAAGTTAGATTACTCTTAATTTGAAGCAGTTTTGGTGGCTATGTCCATTGGATAGCAGCCCAGCACCCTGAAGAAGGAAGTGTATTCCTCCAACTCCGCCATGGCCTCTTGAGCTCTGAGTTCCGCCATCGACGCCTCAAAGTCCGCGTAGAACACGTACTCAAACCGCTTCACCGTCTCCACCAGCCGGATTGGACAGCTCCGGTGCGGCCTCGACTCGATCTTCGTCAAGCTAATGTTCCTCGCCGCGAACGCCGCCAGGACCTTGAACAGAGCCGAGGTTCCTTTCTCCAGCGCGAACACTATGCTCGTCTTGAACGGCCTCTCCGATCGCGGATCGACCGGATCTCGCGACAGGACCACGAATCGCGTCACGTTTCTCGAATCGTCCTGGATTCCGTTAGCGAGGATTTCGAGTCCGTACAGCTCGGCAGCGCGTGCGCTAGCAATCGCGGCCGTATCGCGGAGGTTGAGGAGGGCTATGTGTTCGGCGGCGCCGGCGGTGTCGTCGAAGGCTTCACGCGCGGCGTTGAGGCCGAGTTTGGTGAGAGTCTGTTCGCACTGAGCTAGGGCTTGAGGATGAGAGATGACTCGGCTTAGAGATTCTGGCCGGACTCCTGGTAATGCCAAGAGGCAATGGTGAACCGGCAACTGGACCTCGCCGATTATGTGGAGGTTATGACGAAGGAGGAGGTCGTAGTTCCGATGAATCGAACCGCCGAGGGAGTTTTCGATTGGGAGAACTGCTAGATCGGCAATGCGATTCTCCACAGATTGAAATGCCGCCTCGAATTGATCGCAGGGGATGGTTACGCAGTTAGGGCAAGCTTTGCCGGCGGCGGCTTCGGAGTAGGCGCCGGGAACGCCTTGATAAGCGACGTGAAGCTTCTGAGCGTCCATTGGAGCAGGAGACTGGTTACCGATTGCGGCGGCCGGAGAATGACGACGAAGGCGATGGCGGTAAGGTCGATTGGTTGCTCTTGGTTATTACAACCTGGCTTGGCAGAGAAACAACGTTAGAGACAGCTCTTTATATCCTCGAAAAACTTTACCTAACCCCTTTTTTTTAGATTGCAACCTTTGACCGAGAGTTGCACCATGTTCATGTTAGACTTTTTTTTTTTTTAGTTCAATACTTGGAAGAATGGTTAAATTATTAAAAATACGCATGAACTATGGGTTGGTTTCAATTAAACTGTCAAACTTTAAAAAGATTCATTTTAACCCATGCAGTTTGAAGTTTGTTTCAAAACGATTATTGAACGCTTTTTTCGTTAAATTCATAGACAAAAAATGACGTATTTGCATGTTTCAAAAAGATCCTTGAATGCTTTTTTTCCACGTATATGTTCACATAAGCAACCATAGAAATACAAACACGTCATTTTCTGTCACGCAAAAAAACCATCAATGGTTTTTTTGAAACAAACTTTAAACTTGAGGGGTTAAAATGAAAATTTTCAAAGTTTGAGGGTATAATTGAAACCAACCCTATAGTTTAGGGGTATTTTTAATAATTTAACCGAAGAATGTGGGATGAACCATTAACTTTTGAAATGGTAATTTTTATTTTTTTGACAACAAACTTTTGAAATGATAATTGATATCTCATCTAATGAACTATTCTTGAATCGACATTTTTACCTTTTTTTTTTTTCAAAAAAGAAAACAATTTGATCTTATTTGGTCAATTTTAATAATTAATACTCTTTGATACTTAGAATTATTTATGAAAATCACCTTATGAAATGATGAAAAGTCAAGGTAGAAAAATGTCTAAATTCATCTATTAAAAGATGTGGACCTAATTGCAAAAACAACAGGTAAAAATGCGTTGAAGACTAAGTTGAGCAATGTTTAATGGTTAAGGCATTAATAACCTTTATAAATAGAAGGTACAAATCCATACAACCATATCCTATATTTTTATAGTTTAATGGTTAAAACACTTATACTAACTCTTTGAATTTGAATCTCCAACCTCCATTCCAAATTTATTGAAGTAAAAAAGAAAAAAAAAAGGGGCAAAAACTCAATCAAAAAAAAAAAAAAAAAAAAACAAGAAGTTGAAGAATCAATAGTTTAAGTAAATAACATTTTCAAGCTACAAGTTAAAGCGAGCATAGCTCATTGATAATAATCGACATGTATTCGTTTGATTAAACATAACTTAGTTGATAAGACACATCTTACCATCCTATGATTCAATCATCTACCTATAATTTAACTACTTACTTAAATTCAAGATTAAATTAGACAACTACATATACATGTAAAAAATGAGTTTTTTTAATTTATTTTGATAAAATTGCAAGTTATTGTACTAAATTTTTGTAAAATAAACTTAACAAAATGCTATATTATACGATTGATGTGAGCATAGTTAAACTGATTAGACATATTTTTCTCGGAATAAGAGGGAGGTGGTAGGTTAATTAGAATCTCAACCTAGATGTTAATATCATTGAAGAAAACAAAACAAATGTGGAAATCCACGTTTTAGAACATCGGCTCCAAAATTAAATTTAGATGGACCACGACCCCTCGCATCATGTTTAATTCCACCAAGCTTTCGTTTGATCTAATAGAAACCAAAAGTTACCATAGAAATGGAGGTTTTTTGTTGAAATATACCAAATTAAAGGAATATTATCTTTAAAAAAAAACGTTATTAAATCCATCTTGGGAAAAACAAATTTTAGAAAATAAATTATAAATTATTAAGATTATTATATAAATTACAAAGTTAAAATCATATTTCTAATAGATAATTTATCTCTATATGTTAAAACATGAGTATAGTTCAGTTGGTCACAACATTAGTTACCTCTCAAAAAAATGTAAAAGGCTTGAACCCAAAAGAAAAAGAAATCTTTCTATGGTCCTTTATTCAAATCAAGGGGCCCTGGACTGAAAAAAAATCTGATTTTCTTCCTTTTTTTTTTTTTTAATTTAAGAATGTTTCTAACATACTAAACTATAAAATTACGATTTTCACCAAAAATAAATAGAAGAAATATATAATATATTTACTAAATATATTTATTATATACTTGAACTCTAATAATAACAGCTCTTTTAATTGTTATGCTTCTAAAAATAAATAAGTGAAAGTTATAATTTTGTTTTCTAATATTACCATTCAAGAGGGTAGAAAAAATATTTTTGTTTATGAAAATTTCTAGTAAATTGCAATGGGTGGGATTGAAAGAATAAGAATGAGTCCCAAAGAAGGAAAATTCTTGGAATATTGAAGGCCATATTTATTTGAATGGAAAAGGCGGTAGGTAGGAAAATCTCTCCCCCTTTTCTGTTTTTTAAAGGAAATGTTATTTTGGAAATTTCACTAACAACTGGAACAGAATCTGGTGGGAAAACATTAGGACATTTCAAATTCTGTCTTTTTGGAATGCTGAAGTTTTCAAACTTTTCAAAGATCCACTTCAAAGTCAAACAAAGAAAAGTGATCTTTTCCTAGAAAGAAAGTGGAAAGATTTAAAAAAAAAAATACATTAAACAATTTTAAAATAAAGAGAGAGAGAGAGAGAGAAAGGACAATAGGGACACATGTTCCCATGATGTTTTTTTAATTATTATTATTTTAGTCCAACCACACGAGAGGTAGTGGTTTGAAGCTCCGGATTTTTTAATTGAAGATTTATATCTTAACCAATTAAACTATGTTTAGTTAAACTATGTTTAGTTTAACTATGTTTTTTAATATTTAAATTATACTTATATTTAGTTTTAACGAAATAATGATGTCACATGGTATCTATTAGATTTTTTTTTTCTTTGTGCTATCATAAAATTTTACTCATATCTTTTGAAGTTTGATCTACAAAATTTAGAAATAAGGCATCATTTGATAATCATTTGATTTTTGAAAATTCTATTTGTTTTCTCGTCATTTCTCTACAATGGATTTCATATTTCTTAAGAAAGTATTTAAATTCTTAACCAAATTCCAAAACCAAAACAAGTTTTTGAAAACTATTTTTTTTAGTTTTCAAAACTTGGATTGGTTTTTGAATGTAAAAAGTAGAGAACATAAGAAGCAAACCCATAAATGGAACTAGTATTTATAGGCTTAATTTTTAAAAACCAAACAAAAACCAAAATGGTTATCAAACAAGGGCTAAATGTTTAGTACTTTTGAAGCATTAATTTTCCTACCTAACTAAATGCAAATATTTAAAGGTTAAATTATAGTTTTGGTCCCTAAAGTTTTGACTCGTTTTTGAGTTGCTAAAGTTTGAAATTTTTTATTTTAGACCTCATTTGATAATCATTTGGTTTTTAGTTTTTGGTTTTTGGTCTTTGAAAATTAAGCTTATAAATACTACTCCCACCTATGAGTTTCTCTGTTTTGTTATCTATATTTTACATATGTTTTCAAAAATCAAGCCAAATTTTGAAAACTAAAAAAATTAGTTTTCAAGAACTTGTTTTTGTTTTCGGAATTTGGGTAAGAACTCAAATGGTTCCTTAAGAAAGATGAAAACCATTGTAGAGAATATAAAAACAATTGTAGAGAAATTGTGAGAAAATAAGCACAATTTTCAAAAATAAAAAATCAAATGGTTATCAAACAAGGTCTTTTTAGTTTTTGGTTTTTGAAAATTAAATTTTTTTTCTCCCAATTTCTTTGTGATGAGTTTCATCTATTTAAGTAAACATTTGAATTCTTAGCCAAATTCCAAAAACAAAAACAAGTTTTCAAAAATTACAGCCCCGTTTTATAACCTTTTTGATTTTTGAATTTTGAAAATTGTGTGTGTGTGTGTGTGTGTTTTTTTTTTTTTTTACAATTTCTCTATAACAGTTTTCATCTTTTTTAAGGAAACATTTGAGTGTTCTTTTCCAAATTGCAAAAACAAAAAAAAAGTTTTTAAAAACTATTTTTTTTTTAGTTTTCAAAACTTGGCTTAGATTTTGAAAACATAGGTAAAAAGTAGATAATAAAACAAAGAAATCCTTAAGTGGAAATAGTGTGTATAAACTTAATTTTCAAAAACCAAAAGCTAAAAACTAGATCCCATTTGATAACTATTTGGTTTTTGATCTTTGATTTTTGAAAATTAATCCAATAAATACTAATTCCACCTATGGTTTTCCTTATTTTGTTTTCTATTTCTTACATATGTTTTCAAAAACCAAGCCAAGTTTTGAAAACTAAGGCCCCGTTTGATAATCATTTGATTTTTGGTTTTTGGTTTTTGAAAATTAAGGCACCGTTTGATAACCATTTGGTTTTTGGTTTTTGAAAATTAAGTTTGTTTTCTCTCAATTTCTCTACAATGGTTTTCATCTCCCTTAATGAAACATTTAAATTCTTAGCCAAATTCTAAAAACAAAAACAAGTTTTTGAAAACTACTTTTTTTAGTTTTCAAAACATGGTTTGGTTTTTGAAAACATAGGTAAAAGGTATATAACAAAATAAGTAAATCCATAGATGAAAATAGTATTTATAAGTTTAATTTTCAAAAACTAAAAACCAAAAATCAAATGGTTATCAAACGGGGCCTAAGCTTTCTTTTCTCTCAATTTCTCTACAATGGCTTTCATCTCTCTTAAGAAATCATTTGAATTCTTAGCTAAATTCTAAAAACAAAAACAAGTTTTTGAAAACAAGTTTTTTTAGTTTTCAAAACATGACTTGGTTTTTGAAAACAGAGGTAAAAGGTAGATAACAAAAAAAGTAAATCCATGGATGGAAGTGGTATTTATAGGCTTAATTTTCAAAAACCAAAAACAAAAAACTAAGGCCTCGTTTGATAACCATTTGGTTTTTTGAAATTAAGCCTATAAATGCTACTTCCACCTATGAATTTACTTGTTTTGTTATCTCCTTTTTACCTATGTTTTCAAAAACCAAGCCATGTTTTGAAAACTAAAAAAAGTAGTTTCCAAAAACTTGTTTTTGTTTTTAGAATTTGGCTAAGAATTCAAATGCTTTTCTTAAGGGAGTGAAAACATTGTAGAGAAAATGAGAGAAAACAAGCTTAATTTTCAAAAACTAAAAACAAAAACGCAAATGATTATCAAACGGGGCCTAAATGGTTATCAAACGGGGCCTAAAAAATTAGTTTTTGTTTTTGGAATTTAGCTAAGAACTCAAATGTTCTCTTAAGAAATATGAAATCCATTGTAGAAAAATGATGAGAAAACAAGCACAATTTTTAAAAATCAAATGGTTATTAAACAGGACTTGAATGTTTATCAAACTGGATATACTCTTTTTAGTTTTCAAAACTTGGTTTGGATTTTGAAAACATATGTAACAGATCACAAAACAAAGAAATCCATAGGTGAAAGTAGTGTTTATAAGCTTAATTTTTAAAAACCAAAAACCAAAAACTAACTCAACTTTAATTTTTGAACTTCCAATAAGTTCAAAATTTAGTCACTTTTGTGAATAAAAACCTTTAACAAAAACTTGATGTAACTTTTCTTTTTCGGATTAGGTTGTCTAAGAAGCTCATATTGAGGGGACATGGACAACTTAAGAAAAATAATAATAATGAGGTAGTTGAAAGTTGAAAATAAAAAAGTTGAAAATAAGAAAAAGTAGTGTAAAAAGAATATGAGAAGAATAGAAAACTTAAGACCCTATTTGATAACCAGTTTTTAGTTTTTAAAAATTAAAAGTTTATAAATACTATTTCAACCTATGAGTTTCTCTGTTTTGTTATATATTTTTTACAAATGTTTTCATATTCTAAGCCATGTTTTGAAAACTAAAAAAAAAAAATTTAATTTGTTTATGGATTTTGAAATTTAGCTAAGAAGTCAAATGTTTTTTTTAAGAAAGATGAAAAATCATTATAAAGAAATTGTAATAAAACAAGCATAATTTTTAAAAATAAAAAATCAAATAATTATTAAATGGGACCTAGAAAATTGCTAATATTAAGAGGGAATGAAATAGGTAAAATCTCAGGAAAAAGAACAATCTTCATTGCTCAAAATTTCATGGTAAGATTTCTTTAATCTTCTTAAAGAATCATTTCTTCTCCTCTAAACTATTAAAGAACAAACCCCCACTCTATCATTCTCAAAAATTCTAGACGAAACATCAATATTGTCATCTCGATATAATGAACTCATAAGATCATATATAGTCATCAATTAATCAACAATTAAAATAGGCCGTTATTTTCTTACCAATTTTCACTTTAATTTTTTTAATGCCAATATCAAGACTTTGAATTTATTAAAGTTTTAAGGACTAAAATAGAGTTCTTTTAAAAAGATAAAAAAGAATAATAGGGGTTATTTAGTAATGTTTCTACTTCTCTCATTTATTTATTTATTGTTTTCAATTTTTTTAGAAACATAACCATTATTTGATAACGACTCTTGTTTCTTTTCTTTTTTGTTTTTAATATAACAAATAGGGGTATGGAGATTTGTGTTGGGAAAAAACCTCTCACTTCTATCGCAAGAATAAGTAGAAAAATAATTGAGAAATTAAAAGGAAAAACAATAAAATAAGAAACACAATAATTAACGTGGAAAACTCCAAAATTGGAGAAAAAACCACGGGCAAAAAGAAATACTCCATTATTATGTGAAAAATTATTGCAATCACACAAAATTCTCTCCTCGACCCTAATTACAGAGAAACACTCCCTCAAAGCTTTATACCACTCACTTAACTAGAGTTAGTATACCATACTTAAAGGATTTCAAATTGAGATGATTTGAAACCAAAGTCATAGACTCTTTTTATAGTACTTGAAGCTCATGACTTTCATATACATTTCCGATGTGGGACAACTACTCTTCTAATATATTACCAACAATCCTACAACTTGAATCTTCAATCTCAAGAAAAAAAATACATGCAAATTACAGCTGAGCTAAGCTCACTTTGGCATGACGACTCTTGTTTCTAACTTCTCATTTTTTTAAGCATTTAAAAAATTGTGTACTAATTTTGGAAATAAAAAAACCAAGTTTTTTTTTTCTTATTTCTAGTTATTTTCAAAATATAAATAAAATCATTATTTTATCATTCTTGACTTAAAAATAAATATAAACATAAAAATTATGAATATTTATTTTAAAATTTTAATTTTCATATAAATTTTTTATATTTTTAATTTAAAATTTTAGAGAACAAGAAACAAAACATGTTTTTGTTTTCATTTTCAAAAAAAATCACTTACAAAACAAAACTTTTTTCTTTGTTAAATAAAGGAAACATAAATTAAGAAAAAAAAAAAAGAAACAAAACGTTACCAATGCTATATTTCGGACTTTTTTTTAATTAATATTGTAGTTTTCCAATCTTATTATTAAAATATAGCATTTTTAAAACTTATTATTGAAATATTGTAATTTTTATTAGGTGGCAGAATGTCGTCTCTTGAAGAGACGACATAAAGCCAAATGGCGCGTGTCGAGGCCAAGACATTGCCGTGTGTGAAGAGAGACAACCAATTAGCTGCGTATGTAGGTCGTCTCTTGGTCGTTTTAAAAAAAATGCATGAAGAGACGACCTACATAGAAACTTCCGCATGTTTAATTATGCATTTATATGAAGGTTGTCTCTTGAAGATACGACCTTCACAAAATTAAAAAACTCTCCCCTCCCTTTCACAGAACAAGCTAGCCCCACCTTCACTTTTCTTCTCTCGTTTTCCAGTCGCCCCTAACCCCACTTGCTATTTTATTGTCACCAACTAAGTAGCAAGGTCAATACTTATCAGCATTGAAGTAAAGAGAAGCATTTTATGATCATTGGATACACAAAATAGCAAAAAAGTCCATCATATCTAACGACCACACAACTCTGTCAGATTCGTGAGTTTTTTTAAAACTTTTTTCACTAGTTTTGAAACAACCCGAATTCCTACGACTCTCTAAATGCGGAAGCACGACCTAGTTACCTCGCTCATGCCCGAAATTTCGGCAGCATGACGGCGTAACTAGGAGAAAACCAAAATTTCCAAAGACCTGGAAAAGACATGAGCACTTCTATAATTCAGGAAATAGACTCAGCACCCTCCAAACTACGATACATAGTGCTGAGCTCAACCAACAGACAATCAAACCCAAGAACTTCTAACTAAATACACGAAAGCAAAATAATATTTAGGATTTACAGACCAACAAACAACAGGGAACAAGGAATAAAACTAAAAGCTAAAACAGGGACAAGGGATTTGGTGGAGTCTCCATAGTCTCGTCAAGTCGTCACCTGCATCATCCACCCCGAGAATGTGCACAATCTGCAAAACAAACAAAGTAGCAAGGATGAGTATAAACATACTCAGTAAGTAGCCCACTTAAGGGTCCAATGTTTAAAGAAACCATGTCAAGCTCTTACTCACACTCGTGCTTAGATTGCAAATACTTCCTTCAATTATTTTAAAAGTCCATTTAACCCTCCACAACATTCACTACTACCTGACCCTAACTTCGTGTCATACATGCGAGTCCTGTAACCTAGAACCCAAACCTGTGAAGGTCTATAACCCTCACACTCATCACAATAGCCACACAGGCAACCAGGGAACAAATCCCCTCAGCTAGCATACAGGCAATAGGGAAACGCATCCCCTATACTCAACACGGTGGGGAATCACCCCTAAGCTAGCTCCCAGGAAATAGGGAAACGCATCCCCTATGCTCAACACATCACAATAGCCACACATGCAACCAGGGAACAAATCCCCTCCGCTAGCATACAGGCAATAGGGAAACGTATCCCCTATGCTCAACACATCACAATAGCCACACAGGCAACCAGGGAACCAATCCCCTCAACTAGCATACAGGCAATAGGGAAACGCATCCCCCATGCTCAACACGGTGGGGAATCACCCCTAAGCTAGCTCCCAGGCAATAGGGAAACGCATCCCCTATGCTCAACACATCTTATACGTTCTAGGCTTACAAACTCGCACGAAACAACATAATTAGAGTAGGTAGCACGAATCTAACGGGCCTTTGTACTTTCACAACAGTTTTGGAACCTTTCGGGTCAATCCACCTTACCACATTCATCCATCATGCCCAAATCACAAACAGAAGCTGGCCCGAAGGTTTCAAACACTTTTGATGGGGAACCACCCCCTAATTCACATAAACAAAGAGGAAAAGCAACCCTCAAGCCTTTCCAACTTCTATAACGTCTTACGCCTCATACATATTTATAGGCGAGACAAAAATCCTAACGGACCAATCTGAAAGGCTACCTTCTTCTTAGGCCAGCACCATGGAAATCCATTTCTCTTCCTTTTAGGAAATCATTAGTGGCATATGACCCAGGCCCACCCTCCATAAACAACCACTAGATCATCATAGTGACTTCTCACCATAGATCACAACCACGAATCTCGAGTAAGAACTTATGTCCTAATTCAATGGCATTTCTAAACAAAACTTTACTTAATCAAAACCCGTATGTGTGCTATTAGCATAAAGCCATCAACCATTTAACTCAGAAATCGGCCCCTAGCCCGTCTCAACCAAGTTAAACACAGCTCGTCATTCCAAATACTCCAAACACAAGGATTACTAGACCATTTAGTCCTTTAGCTCAACGTTCGAGGTTTTATAGGCACTCTGAATTCCATCTCAAGCCACATATCACAACAATCCAAATATGCGTGCTTATACAATCTAAACTAACTTCCCATACGTCCTTACTTTATAAGAAACCACGATCATAGTCAACTATGCATTCCAGAGGGTTAATCTATAACCAAATCCCTTCCTAATTCACAAGGCCAAGTCCTTAGGAGCACCCCCCTAGGAATCATGACTTATACCAAGTCACTCAACTAAATTGACAACTGTCTTTAAACTCTTGGGTGTAGGTACAATAAGGCAAAATCTCATTTCCGAACTATTTACCAAGCGACACATCCATGACCAACATGGTCACACCCATACTTCATACTTGAAATAATTACACCCACGGCCACTTAACATACACCAATTCCAACAACTACTCTCTTAAAGTGCTACTCATGCTAAATCATAAGCCATTTGAAACGTTAAGCCCCTAATTTCCATTATAACCATATAAAAGACCATTTACCACTCAAGCAACACCTACACCAACCCACAAATCACTACATATTTCATAAATATGGTTTTCAAGCATGCTTTCACAATTTCCACATTATCAAACATATATCAATTTAAATGGAAACATAAAGCGGCTAATATCCAAATAACTACTTACCAATTTAAGTAATAATAACATGCACTTCTAAAGCATTCCAAATCACCAAATGAAGTCCCGAACAACTCCTTTGCTTGCTGAAATGATGTCGAATTGATTTGAACTCGACAACCCGGCCTCCTAACATAATTGGTAACCTTGAATAAGGTCTCACGCATTATGGGTAAATTATAAAACACTAAAACAGTCCCAAACTTCCACAAAAGCCCTTAAAACTCGGTTTAACACCCTTAAATCAATTCGAATCATTGTTGGAACACTTACCCATGAACCAAAAGCTTGTTAATTTACTTCCAAAGGGTCTAAATTCATATATTCAAAATCCAAAGGCTATGGGTAATCTAAAATAAATTCCAAACTTTATGGATAACTCAAATTCACAAACATAACCAACCAATAGATTAAATTCAAAACTCGGAATACTTACCCACAACGAATCGAAACCCAACGACGCTATTCGACACCAAGTTCGCCGGAAATTAGCTCCAAAGCATCCTCCTCTTTGCTGTCTATACAGAATCGAGAAGGAGAGAGAGATAGAACGACCGGCGATTGGCGGCTACTGTCGTGCGACGGGGCTGGCGGCGTGAGGCTGACGAAGCTGGGCAGCGTTTGCGGGCTGAGCTGGGCGACATGCTGCACAAGGCTGCGTTCGCGTGGGTCCGGTGACGAGCGTCTGGCGTGCAGTGGATCCAGTGACGGCGAAAGGCCGGTCGGAGGCGAGGTCTGCTCATGCAACATACGACGAGAGAGAGAGAGAGAGAGAGAGAGAGAGAGAGAGAGAGAGAGAGAGAGAGAGAGAGAGAGAGAGAGAAAATCGGGAAGGGAGAGAGCTTATCGGGAGAGGGAGGGAGAAGAAGGAGAAGATGGAGAAGAAGAAGAGAAGAAAGAAGAAGAAGAGATAAAGATGAGGAAATATTATTATTATTATTTTCTTTAATTACCAAAATGCCCTTACACCATTCTTCATTTCCATATATGCCACTTTTCTCATTCCAAACTCCAAAGTTAACCTCAAAATTCAAATTACCTAATGAAGATTATTCCAACTTAATTCAAAATTTCGAAATTAATGAATCTAAATAAGTCGGGCATTACAAGTTTCTTGTGATTTTACTATTCTTTTGTTATTTTATTGTGGATATCTTGAATCTATGTTGGATGATTTGATTATTTTGAGTTAATATCTTTAATTTACTCAAATAACCTTTATTGGATTTGTTGATTAGATTTGAAGTGTTAGTTTATCATTTGTTGGGTTTAGTTTTTTTTTTTTTTTTTAATTTTTAGATTTGTAGGATTTAGTTTTTTTTTTTTTTTTTTAGATTTGTTGGATTTAGTTTTTTTTTTTAGATTTGTTGGATGTACTTTTTTTTAGACTTGTTGGATTTAAAGTATTACATAATTAAATTTTAGTTTACTTAAAATTAAATTTAATCTAGGAATTAGTTATTATTATTCCATGAAGTTAAATAATTAGTTAGATAATTGATTTAATAATTATCTTCGTTTTGTAATTGATTAGAAAATGCTTGAAGTGTATACTATGTAGTTTATCTCTAGATTTGATTATAAATTATTAAAATAGTTTCACTTAAACTTATTTTCAACATACTAATTAGTTATTATTATATCCAATGTAGTTAATAATTAGTTTAATAATTAGTTAGATAATTAGTTTAATAATTAGTTAGATAATTAGTTTAATAATTATCTTAATTTTGTAAGTGATTATGGAATGCTTGAACTGTATATTAATTAGCTTATCTCTAAATTTAATTAGAAATTATTAAAGTAGTTTCATTACTTAAACTTAATTTTAACTTAGTAATTAGTTGGTTTTGTACTTTTAGAATTAGGAAATTATTGAAGAATTATTTTGTTTATTTCTAAATTATGTCTTGTTTATCTCTTCATAGAAAATGGGAGATAGGTATTTGGGATTTGTTTTGCATACAAATAGTTGTATAATTGATGGAATAGATGGAGTCGATTATGACCAACTAGACTGTGGAGGTTTTTCTGTTAACGTGAATAGCGTGGGGTCGTGTTTGAACAGAAGTTTGTAATACATAACCAAAGCTGCATGTCCTATATCTTCGACATCAAGATTGATCGTTTGTGCTTACACTACATGTCGAGCGATGGCATTTATGCCGAAACTTTGTAGTTGATGCTCCACCAATTGATGCTAATGGACATACAACTCCAGATTATATGGATTTGTATCACAGTATTACTAGATACAAGTTTCAAATTAATTACCTAAGTTATATTTACTTCAATTATAAAATCATTTTAAATATTGTCTAATTTATCTTATGATTTGAAGAGGTTGTGCTTCAGACAAATTTGAGATATTCCGCATAATTTAGAGATTTTGAATTTGTGCGATAGTGGTGACTGGAGCATGGACAAACTGCATTATATGTATAGCATCCCTATTGCTACTCATCCTTTAGCCACGCGTGTAGAAGGTCGTCTCTTGAAAAGATGACATTCAACCACCTAATAAAAACTACAATATTTCATAATAAGTTTGAGAAAAGCTATATTTTAATAATAAGTTTGAGAACGTATTCTAGGGAGTTAATTTTACTAATTGGACCATATGTTTGATTAATAAATTAATTAAGACTATCTAATCATGCAATTAATAAGTCTAGAAGCCTAAAGTCATGGAATCCTCCATCGAACTCAACCAATTCTCAAGCATTAATTAACTAACCTACGTGTCTGTAACCTTAATTAATTAACACAAGGCATTAAGATTCTTTATTATAAACCTCAATTGAATTTTGGTTATCCCATGTCACTCATGCATTGCAATTCTAATCTTAATTCTCCTTTCTCGAATATTGAATTAAGCAATTAATCAGTTAAACCGTGGCCAATAGTTTAAAAGCATTAAGCTCACAATGCATAAATGAATTAACAAGATAGATAATCAAAATATCACAATTAATTGAACATAGAGGGTCCAATAGCTAATTAATCCCTAAAACTAATGGCTTAAGTACTCATAATCACCAAATTCGATCTTAACCATACAATTTAGCCATAGTTCAATACACAAATGAAAGGGAAATATATAAGAAAGCAATAACCAAGGTCGATCTTCCGCTCCCACTTCGAACCACGACGATCTTGAGCTCTGAATTAAAGGAAATGGTCAAGCACATCCCATCACTAAGAAATTTAAAACATAACTTTTCATTCCTTGTGTGCATGTGTTCATAGCCTTCCTAGTAAAGTCTTTACAAGCCCATAATAGCTTTATACCTAACTGATCACAACAGAGGTAACTCTTTTTACCTTTTTTTTTAATTCAATAACATTTGGGGGTGGGGGATTTGAACCCATGACCTCTTGGTCATAAGCACATACTTCATGCCAGTTGAGCTATGCTCTTGTTGGCATAACTCTTTTTACCTTTGATCATTTTTAATACTACAAGTTATTTTTTTTCATTTTTTTTTCTTTTCACTTCTTTTCAGAGCTCATTTTTTTATGTAGGTGAATAAACATGTTTTTTCTCATAAGCTCAACATTACAAGCTATCATGCAAGTCCACTTTGAAATAAGTTCTTAAGCCTATTGGGGTGATAACAAACATCTAGAAAATATAAAACTATTCTAAACCTTCAAACCCCTTATTAGTAGGCTAAGTGCTCAACATGTTCAAGTAATTCAAAGCAAAAAAAATTTAAATTTACTCAAATCTAGGACATATTTTCATATTTCACAAAAATTGCAAAAACAACATTATTCAAAACACATCAAAGGCTATCCTAATCCCTCCAAATGCTACACATATCATCATGTATCGCGAAAAAATTTTCAAATTAAGCTCAAAACTAGGAAGAAGTATTTTCCCTCAAACTTAAAATATACATTGTCCTCAATCTATCAACTAATCAATCCATCTAAACATGCAAAAGGATAATAAAAAGAATAAAGGAAGAACTGTACTGCCTTGGAGCGTGAGCAAATCTCAAATATAGCTCTGAACAATCCAATGGGAAATGTGAACTTTTTTTTTTTGGATACTCAAGCTCCTACAAAATGATCAAGCAACGAGATTCAAAAGATCAACCAACTACAACTACTAAAAACAAAAACAACATACTAGAGAGAAAGCTTAGGTTGCCTTCCAAGAAGCACTTCTTTAACATCTTTAGCTAGATGAGGCTCCTGTAAACACCTCAAGATGGCTCAAAGATAAAGAACCCACCATCAGCTCTATTACTTGCACCCTCAAACAACATATCAGGATCCTCATCCTCATTTAAATTCAAAACATTCAGAGGATCAATCAAGACATCACCAAGGTGCACACATACATTCTCAAATCAAACGAAGAAAAATCATTGTACTTCTTCTCAACAACAGAGTCAAACAAATCATCAAACTTCCTATCACCAAAAGACATTCTATTATGGATATATTCAACTACAGCACAATCCAACAACATTACTTTTCCAAGGAATAAAATTTTCTCAATTTTGACATATTAGTATTCAAAAATAAAATTATAAGAGAAATTAACATAACATTGAAATATATAAAATATATTATTTAACATCATGCAAACAATTATCCATTCAATTTTAGCATAAAAATTAAACAATTTGAAAAATTAACCCTATAAATCATTTCTAATGCTATGTTACTTTAGTGAGTTAGAACAAGTGCCGCCGTAGGATAGGTCAAGTGTTCCTTCATTAAATTGAGACAATCTCAACCAAATATTATACCAGAATAACTCTTATTCCTATAATATTTAGTTACCATTAGTTTGATCAAGGACATCATTAACAACCCTAATAAGCCATTTGTAAGTGTAACTCATAATTTTAGATCCCGTAGTTTTATCTCAACAAGTGCTGCCGTAGGGTAGGTGTTGTTAAAAAACTCACTACGCAAGCATACGCAATCGTAGGTAGTAATTAGTGGACAAGGTCGATCCCACGAGGACTAAAGTAAGCAAAGTTTGTAAAATTGAGACTCACTAAAAACTAATGCTAAAGAAAAAGAAGTAAAGAAACTCAAGGAAAGATTAGGCAACGAACGACTCAAAATAAAGTAAGCAATAATAACAACCTAACACTAGAATTAAGGGTTCCAAATGACAAATTAAACGAAACTAAAAATGATAAAGAGAAGCGAGTTGGGATTTATGCACTCCTAACTTGAATTCTGTTTTAACCCAGTTTGCTATGGCAAAGTCATAGCAAAGTTCAAGCAGTAAACAGAAATGACTGATTTGTGCCCGAAACTTCTTCCAAAATCACGAACTGTGGTTTATAAACTAAGTTCAACATATTCCTATGAAAACCCAGTCATATAAACACAATTAAGCCCCCATTTCATTTGTTTTACAAGCTAAGAATATATGTCTATACTCTTAAATTCATTAACAAAATAATAATGAATGAACTTGCATCATTTGTGCCTTTTCACTAGTTTTCAACCCTTCCAGTATCAAAAACTAACTAGAATCCTACATAAGGTGATCAATCTTAAGCAAGAAAGAGAGATAAATAAACACCCACAAATGAAATGCTCAACATTTGCAATAGCTATAACAAAAGGGTTTCCACAAAATGTTAGGGTTCCATAAATCCCAACTCTAAAGAAATTAGTTCATGCTAAAATTAAACCTTAGGTACAGAAAATCAAAGCTACAATAATCCATTGAACGATTAGAACAAACCAATTTATCAAAAACTACAATCTAGAGTGAAATCTAAGAAGAGATAAAACTAAAAATAGAAGGAAGAACAGTTTTGAGGCAAGAAATGTTGCAGCAAAGAGTGTCTTCTTCTTCTCACGAACTTCTCTGCAACTCTCTTCTCTTTTCCCAGAAAATCGACTGCTGCTTCCCCCTTCTTCTCCTCCTTTTGCTTTTCTTTCTCTTTTCTATTTACATCGAGGGTTAGGTCACCCATTTAAGAGCTGTTTTGTCCATTTATAAAAATAGGTGTCGTTGAGTCATAAGCCAAATTTATGCAACTTTTTCAAGCACGCAATGCTACAGCTTTGCTATAGCAATCCCATAGCAAAATGCAATTCTCGACATTCTGCTTTCCACAATGCTACAACTTTGCTACAGCAATCCCATAGCAAAATGCTATTCTCGACATTTTGCTTTCCATAATGCTACAACTTTGCTACAACAATCCCATAGCAAAATGCTATCCTCAACATACTGTATTCCACCTTCAAAAGCAATATTAAGGATAAGAGAAACCTTCTTGAAAACACTAGAATAGGGGCAAAAACTAGTAAAATAAGAGCAAACAAAATTAAAAACAACATCGACTTAACTTCTAAGATACCACCGAGCAAACCACACAAAACACGGAAAACTAATGCAAAACTCATACTTTGTCCCATAAGAAGTTATAAAAAGCGCTAAAATAATCATATTTCATAGGATTATCAGTAGGTCAATTATTAGAAACAAAACTACAATCCTATTCTTTTTAGGAGTTCACCATGATATTGATCCATGCAAACACTTTCTGTAGGGGGACAGTCCAAAAGCCGCCGCGAGGCCCTACATGAATCTCACGATCAGAACTAATGATGGAGACCGTAGGATATATTGACACATTTCCTTCTCCCACTTACTATAATACTTTCCCAAGAGATTTACCCTGATATTGACCCATGCAAATACCTTCCATAGGGAGGACGATCCAAAAGTCACCACAAGGCACTACATGAATCTCACGTTGTGAATCAATGACTATAGGATATCTTGACAAATGTCCTTATCCCACTAAGTATTTTGAAATAAGATTTCCTATTACTTAGACAAATTAGGCTAATCTCATATATCTAAGTTCCTCAATCTACCCTTTTATAACCCTTATGTTGGTTAGATTGATTTTAATGTAAATTACCAAGTTTTAAACTATTTAAAAACTAATCACATTATGTTAATGAAATAAAATAAAATTTGACTAGTTCAACTCCCAGGTCAGTTCCCAGTTAAAGGTGTTTCATTTCGGTCAGCTTAAATACCCCAGTCTAGACAGAACCTTCCATAGACAGAGTTCCCTTATAGTCATTTTTTTATTTCAAATTTATTAATCTTTAATTAACTATTAATTACTAGATTAATGAACCTAAGTAAATTTAAGCAATATTTTTAATCCTATTAAAAACTAATTCAATTCATGGATAATCTTGAAATTCTACCATGTTAAACCCTTCAAAAACAAAATTAACAGATTATTCTCAAGTCTAATCCCATTAGAGAAAAATAAAGATTAAATTAAATTAAAAAATTAAACTATATTTTTCAATTAGAAATATTGTTATTTTAAGAAAGATCTTAATCCTATTAGGAAACATCCTAATCAAAATTTTAAATTTTCTAAATATAACAATTATATTCAAAAAATAATTACTATGCATGACATGCTTAACCTATGGTGAGATTTTAATCTAAATGGCATACTTTATCCAACAATCAAATAAATCAAATAATTTAAAACATACATCACATGCATAATTAAATTAAAAATAAAGCAAAATTGA
This sequence comes from Trichosanthes truncata, assembly GCA_033996785.1. Lineage (NCBI taxonomy): Eukaryota > Viridiplantae > Streptophyta > Magnoliopsida > Cucurbitales > Cucurbitaceae > Trichosanthes > Trichosanthes truncata. The sequence goes on along the minus strand of JAWPNB010000004.1, from coordinate 23,022,104 downwards.
CCGGCATATTTGACATATCTTAAGAAATTGAAAGCAATTTAAATTACGATAATTTAAATCCAAGACATATGTTGGTCTTCAAAATCTTTTTCCTTTTTGGTTCATCCAAAATTTGGGTTTAGAAACTCTAATTTTATCTTTTCTTCACAGCTGCCGGATAATTAGCAACCTTTCATTCCCAGAAAACACCGCAACATTTGACCATGTGTAAGTGAAGACAACGAGACCATTGAAACGCCTTGTAATTGGCCCTCGGAAAAGAATCATCAATTTGCTTGCCGCCGGAATCAACATCATTCACCGCCGATTGAATAATCAATTAGAAACTTTGAATTCAAATGTGAATTCGATTCACAATCAACAACACTGACGTCACTATCGCAATAAGCCAAATACACAACTTTTTGCATAGCTTCATGCATATTTCTCATGTAACTTACTCATGCAACATTTGCACTTGGAAAATTTTCAAGTAAAATCCTTCAGCTTCATGCATATTTCTCATATATTGAGCTTGGAGAATATATGAGACTCCATGAATTTGCACACAATATTTCACCTTAGTACCCAAAAATATAAGTAGCTTTGGAAAAATTACAAAAAGTAAAATCCTAACCCTAACAAGTTTTACAAAAGTTCTAATCAAAGCGATAATCTATGCCAAATAGCCTAAACAATTAATTTTCTAACCACATATATCACATATATGATAAAATTAAAATACCCACCATACACAATTTTAATTCTAAAACAAGAATTAAAGATTGCTTTGATAGCAATTGAAGGGAATAATCAAATTAAACCTACTGCGGAAGCATTTGATTTGATTTTATTTTAGAATTAAATAAAAATTAATCTAGACTAAGAAAAACATACCTTGAAAATAATATGGAGAATATTCAAGCGTGTATTTTTCTCTCCAACGAGGTTGAATTCCAAGACTTCCACAAAGTCTTCCTTGCTATGACTCGAACAAATCACCAAAGTGGTTTGTGGGAACCTTCTTGAAAATAGAGAGAGAGTGTGAGATGAGAATTTGAAGAGTTCTTTTCTCTTGCAAAGGATGCACTCAATGGCTCATCCATAGAGTCCTATTTATAATGGTCTAGGGCAAATAATTAAATAATATATTTTAATAACTAATCTATTAAAATATATTTATCTAACGAGTTTGAATCTTATTCAAACCTTTCCAAATTCTCCTACAACATCTATTTCCTTATTTGAATCTAATTCAAATTTAATAAATATCTTTTCTTTAATGTATCTTAATACATTAATAATTTCTTTGATATTTAGTGTATCATATACAATAAATATGTTTTCTCTCATTTAATATATCAAATATATTAAATTTTAATTTCAACATTTAAAATTTTTCTCTCAACGAAATTTATCGCTATTTGTTCATATGAGCTAGCAATGGGACCTTATAGACCTATAGATTATAAACTTCAATGATACAAATCAATTAATTAAACTCTTTAGTTAATTAATTTTCATTCATTAACTATAAATTACTCTACTATAGACCTAGAGTTGCACACTTATGCACTGTAGGACAAGTTGTGTCCATGGATATAATCACTACATGCAAGTTGATCCTTCATGAGTTGTTCGAATTACAGTTGGGTCAAAAGTTCGTTTTACCCCTGTAATTACATCTTACACTTTAAGTACCACTGATCCTCTAATGAACAATTTATTTATGATCCAACCATAAACTAAGTCCCTCTCAGGCCAGTGAGAGGGTGGTCCCCCATTGTTCAAGTCCTGAAATCATCACTTAAGATAACTACTAATCTCCTTCCCTTTCCATCTTGTGAGATTATGTTCTTAGTTCCTTATTTGGTTAAGTCTTCAAAATGGTAGACTTATTGAATCAACTATAAAAGCCACTCTCACCCATGCAAATCAAAAGACAAACTCTCACAGACAAACTCTCACAGACAAGAGTTTATAACTCACTCATGATTAAGATCGAGTTGCATATGATCATCCTAATGAAATATTAATCTTCTCAATTAACGAATTTATAAAAAGATATTAAATATTTCGTAATCCAATCTTATACAAACTCATTATATAAGATATCCCCACTTACATGTCTCCACATGAACGATTTGAATCAAATCATTTGTAACTATTACAAAGTGGGTATTATCAATAGTGTTACTAGGATAAGGCACCCAACCTTATATTCATATACTATGACCCTTTGGGTTATTTCTTGAACATGATCCTCTTGTATGTCAACCATATACTGTTCAAGATTACACTAATAACCTTAGATTTTTCATACAATGGATAATATTATATTGCAAATAAAATAATCAAAATTATTATTAATTATTAAATAAATCATTAATTGCGAGGCTTTAGGGCATAAATCCCAACAAGTGGTGGGTTGTAATTCCTTTAGACCAACTTTCCTATAAACAGAATACAGAAGTAGGTTGATACTAGCCCCTAAATTGCATAAACCCCTATCTATATGCATGCTACCAATATCATAGGGAATAGTAAAACTCCCTGGGTCCTTAACTTTCTGTGGTAGCTTCTTCTGGAGGATGGTGTTGCAGTGTTCAATCATGTTCACCACCTCATTTCTCCTTAACCTCTTCTTCTTTGACAAGATGTCCTTCATGAACTTTACATAGCTTGGTATGTTCTCCAAAGCATATGCAAAAGGAAAATTAATGTGAAATTTTTTAAACATTTTGTAGAAAATTTTCAAATTGCTCTTCCCTTTTCTTTTGGAACCTCTGGGATAAGGCAACTCATCAATCCTGCATGGTCTATGGTTCGGGGGAATCTTCGCTTTCATCTCAGGTGACTCCTCTCGAACAATTTTCAAAAAAATATTGTTGGGAGCTTCTTCCTTCTCAATTCTAAGCTCCTCAACAATCTTTCTTCTCAAATCTCTTCCCTTTAGCCTTCTCATCTTTCTTCTCCTCAAGTCTCTCAGGCCCCATAACCGGTCCACTAAACTTCATCCCACTCCTCAAGGTGATCACCTTGCACTATTCCCTTGGGTTGACCTTAGTGTCACTAGGGAACTTACCTTTCTGAAGGGAATTCATCATTGTCGCCATCTGACCAACTTGAACCTCGATGTTCTTGACAGCCACTTCTTGGCCACTAACTATGGTGGCAAAAGTGGTGATCGAATGCTGTAACTGAGTGTGGATACCCCTCGACTCATTAATAAATGTACCCAACATGTCTTCTAGGGATGGTTTAATTTCTTCTCCTGCTGCTGCGATGATGATGCAAAACTTGGTGGAGGCTGCAAAAATTTGTTATTGTTAGCGTAGGAAAAATTCTCATGATTACGCAAACCTGGGTGGTAATGGGTGGGCAACTGGTTCTAGTTCCCTTGGTAACCAAAGGACTTGTTACGCGTCTTGTTATGTACGTACTGGACCTTCTCAATTGTGGTTTCCTCGTACATCCTAGCATTCACTGCGGCTATCGTAGAAATAGATTGGGAAGGTCCTGAAGTTGTAAGTTTGTTCAAAGCATTAGTTAACGAAGTAACTTGAGCCTTAAGAGAACTTGCCTCATAAATGTTATAAATGTCAGAGTCCTTATGTGAGGAATGATATGCCATTTATAGCTCGCAGTGACCATCTTTTCCAATAACGCTCGTGCATCGCCCACAGTCTTTGCCATAAATTTCCTCCAACTGTAATGTTGATAATAGCTTAGTATTACTAAAAAGATCATTATAAAAAAACTGTATCTGGAACCAATTGGGGTAGCCATGCTGAGGGAATTTTTTGAGCATCTCTTTGTATTGCTTCCAAGACTCATAAAGTTACTCCTTATCAAGTTGTCTAAAGGTCCCAATCTTCGTCCTCAGCTTCGCGATCTTCGCGGGTGGGAAAAATTTCGTAAGGAAGGCACGAGCGAGCTTCTCCCAACTCGTGATACTCCAAGGCGTTAAGGACTCCAACTAATCCTTTGCTTTGTCCTACAAATAGAAGGGAAATAGGTGTAAACGAATCGCATTAGTCGACACTCCATTAATTTTTACCGTCCCACAAATTTCAAGGAAGGAATGGAGGTGGGAGTGTGGGTCCTTTGATGGATGTCCCTTGAAAGAGCTATCACGAGCCATCTGGATCGGGCTAGTCTTGTGCTCGAAATTGTTGGCATTAATCAGCGCGTGTGATAGAATGCATAAATGTGCTATTTTTAGGTTTAGTTTTAGGCTAGTTTTGCTATGATTTTGTGTGCTTTCATATATTTGTATGTTTATTTCTCAAAAACTAGGCATTTGGAGCAAAACTGGAGAATTATGAGATAATTTGACAAATTTGAGCAACTTAAGGCTATATTTGAAGATTCAAGTGTTGAAGAAGAAGAACAAGGAATTTGGACCCGAGGGCATAGCGTTGCAACGCTCCTTATATGTTGCAACACCATTTGAGAAGCCTATCAACATTGAAAAACCGCAGACATAGCATTGCAACGCTACTCAAACAGATTTTTTCCCATTTTACAAAATTTGAAGGGACAGCGTTGCAACGCTGTCTCGATGTCTATAAAAGGAACTTATTCATTCGAGCAAAGCGAGCTGTTTTGAGAGACCAAAAACCCTAAACTCGATTCAAGCACTGACTAAAGACATAGATGAGAATTTTGGAGACCAAGGAGGAGACTCAAAGCTCGAGATCGTTGTCATCAAGTCGAAGATGAGTGTTGGCACGCGACCTAAGTTTCTTCTCTATTTATTTTCATTTTCTCTTGAATTTAGGAGTTTTTGTGAGCTATACTTATGTTGTGAATGTTGGGATTTATGCCCTAAAGCTTCATAATTAATTAATTAATTAATAATTAATAATAATTTTGATTATTTTATTTGCAATATAATATTATCCATTATATGAAAAATCCTAGGTTATTAGTGTATTCTTGAACAGTATGTGGTTGACATACAGGATGATCGTGTTCAAGAAATAACCGAAAGAGTCATAGTATATGGATAAGGTTGGGTGCCTTATCCTGGTAACACTATTGATACGACCCACTTTGTAATAGTTACAAATGATTTGATCCAAATTGTTCATGTGGAGACATGTGAGTGGGGGTATCTTATACAATGAGTTTGTATAAGACTAGAACACGAAATATTTAATATCTCTTTATAAATCTGTTAATTGAGAAGATTAATATTTCATCAGGATGATTATATGTGACTTGATCTTAATCCTGAGTGAGTTATGAACTCCTGCCTGTGAGGGCTTGTCCTTTGATTTGCATGGGTGAGAGTGGGTTTTGTTGCCGATTCAATAAGCCTACAATTTTGGGGACTTGACCAAATAGGGAGTTGAGAACATAATCTCACAAGATGAAATTCACTCATTCCCTTATAAGGTAAGTAGATGAGTAGTTCCCTTAAGTGCTGATTTCGGGACTTGAACAATGGGGCCCCATCCTCTCACTGGCCAGAGAGGGACTTAGTTTATGGTTTAATCATAAACAAATTGTTCATTAGAGGATCAGTGGTACTTAAGGTGCAAGATGTAATTACAGGGGTAAAATGGACTTTTGTTCCAGTTGTAATTACAAACAACTCGTGAATGATCGACTTGAATGTAGTGATTATATCAATGGACACAAATTGTCCTACAGTGCATAAGAGTGCAACTTTAGGTCTATAGTGGAGTGACCCTAGAGTTAATGAATGAAAATTGATTAATTAAAGAGTTTAATTAATTAATTTTGTATCATTGGAGCTTATAATCTATAGGTCCATAAGGTCCCCTTGCTAGCTCATAGTAACACTAAAAGATCAATTTAGTTGAAAGAAAAATTTGAAATGTTAAGATTAATATTTAATTTGAAGTGTTCAAATTAATATTTAATATATTAGATATATTAAATATAAAAGAGGAAAATATATTTATTGTATTTGATACATTAAATATTAAAATAATTAATGTATATTAGATACATTAAAGAAAATATATTTATTAAATTTGAATTGGATTCAAGTTAGGAAATAGATGTCGTAGGAGAATTTTAAAATGTTTGAATAAGATTCAAATTGGTTAGATAAATATATTTTAATATATTAGATATTAAAATATATTATTTAATTATCTTCCCTAGACCACTATAAATAGAACCCTAGGAGTGAGCCATTAGACATTCTTCATAGAACACACATCTCCTCAATAGAGAATTAGAGAATTCTCTCTAGACTTTTTTTTCTCCAATCCCTTGAGGATTTTCTTTCAAAAGGCTTCTACAAGCCTTGATCTTGTGTTAGAGTCATAGCTAGGAAGACTTTGTGGAGGAGATAAATACCCGCCAGAATATTCTCCATATTTATCTCAAAAGTAAAGTTTTCTTAATTAATATTATTTTTAGTTTAATTTTAAATAAAATCAAAGACGATCTAATGCTTCCGCTGCGGGATGAAGAGTTCATTCCTATCAATTGGGATCAAAGCAATCTTTGAGTTTTATTTAGAATTAAAGTTTTGTGATTGTGGGTATTTTAATTTATCATATATGTGATAAATTGTGGTTTGCAAATTGATTGTTTAGGCTATTTGGCATTAGATTTAATTGTTTTTGATTAGATCATTTGTAAAACCCATAAGGATTAGGATTTTTTACTTGAATCAACTTCAAGAATGAGATAATCAAGGCATGTTGGGCCACCTACTGCTGTCGCTGGTATTGGTCAAGAATTGCTGGTGAAGATAATTTCCACGATGAAGTCCAATCGGTTGAGAATGTTTATAAATAATAATAATAATAATAATAAATAAATAAATAAATTCATGGGAAAATGTCTGGAATTTTTTCTCACATTGAATGTGCAATTGGGAGTCAAATATTATGGCTGGAACATTAAAAGGTTTCAAATGGTAGAATTTCAAGATTATCAATAGTTTAAAATTTTGAATTTAATTTATCTTTTATTTTTTCTAATAGAATTAGAATAAAATATACAGGATAATCTTTTAATTTGTTTTAAAGGGTTTAAAATGATAGAATTTTGAGATTATCCAATAAGTGAATTATTTTTTTAATAGGGCTAAAAAAGTTGTTGAAATTTACTTAGGTTCATTAATCTAGTAATTAATAGTTAATTAAAGATTAATGAATTTGAAATAAAAAATGACTATAAGGGAACTCTGTCTATGGAAGGTTATGTCTAGACTGAGGTATTTAAGCTGACCGAAAGGGAACACCTCTAACTGGGAACCGACCTGGGAGTTGAATTAGTCAAATTTTATTTAATTTCACTAAGCATGCTCATAATGTGATTATTTTTTTAAAAATAATTTAAAAACTTGGTAATTCACATTAAAATCAATCTAACCAACATAAGGGTTATGACAAGGTAGATTGGGAACTTAGATAAATAAGATTAGCCTAATTTGTCGAAGTAAGAGAAAATCCTATTTCAAAATATTAAGTTGGAGAAAGAAATGTGTCAACATATCCTACGGTCTCCATCATTAGTTCACATCGTGAGATTCATGCAGGGCCTCGTGGCGGCTTTTGGACCGTCCCCCTACGGAAGGTGTTTGCATGAGTCAATATTAGGGTGAACTCCTAAGAAGGATAGGATTGTAGTTTTGTTTCCAATACTTGACCTACCCTACGACGACACTTGTTGGGATAAAACAATGGGATCTAAAATTATGGGTCACACTTACAAAAGGGCTCATTAAAGTTGTTAATGATGTCCTTGACCAAACTAATGGTAATTAAATATTATAGGAATAAGAGTTATTCTGGTATAATACTTGGTTGAGATTGTCTCAGTTTAGTGAAGGAATACTTGACCTACCCTACGGCAGCACTTGTCCTAACTCACTAAAGTACCATAGCATTAGAAATGATTTATAGTGTTCATTTTTCAAATTGTTTGATTTCTATGCTAAAATTGAATGGATAATTGTTTGTTGATGTTAAATTATATATATATTTCAATATTATGTCAGTTTCTCTCATAATTTTTAATTTTATTACTGATAAGTCAGAATTGAGAAAATTTTGTTACTTGGAAAAAGTAACATTAAGACTATAATGGCGGTGTAAAATATTTATTTGTCTTTATTGAGAAATGTTCTCAAAACCTGTTGCTACTGCTATTCGAATTGTTCGTGAAGCACATGATTAATGAATCAAAAGTAAACGAGATAGCTTGTACGTATTCTCCTAGTTGACATGTTAGATGTCAAGCTTAGAAGATAAAGAAAATGACAATAACATATGAGATGTTGAAGTCAACAAAAGCTAAATTTAGAAAATTGTCTAAATGATCTCAAAACTAAGTATTACAAAAATCAAAGAAAAAAAACCAAATGATTGAAGCTATATAAAAGGAAATAGTTCCTAAATTAGATAGGGCAATCATAATAAGAGGAATTTTTGAAATACCTCTAGGAAGAAAACTATAAATGAAAGTAAATTTGATTTACTAGATTTTTGGTGGAATATTAAATAATGTCACCTAGATAGTCAATATAAGATCTACTATCAAGATTTATTCTTCATTACATTTAATATGTAATTCTTGGAAAATACTTAACATGTAGAATAGTTTCTACAAATTAGCACCAGGAAGCCTATCTCAGTTATTGTAGTGGGAGACATTAACATGTCATTAAGTAAAAATTGTTACATAATGCTGGATATGGTGTTTTTAGTAACCATAAGAGAAATTAAATTTCTCGAACTTTATTACAAAAATATTCATATAGTATGAATTACTTTGAAGTATGAAAATTTATATTTTCAAAATTGTTTGAAAATACATTCAGCTGAAAATAAGAACAATTTGTATATGTTAAAAATGTTGGCATATACTATACTACAAAATACTAAGATATTTAGGATTATAGAATCCAAAATAGAAAAACATTGTTTTCTCCTAAAAGATGATACTTGACTTTGGCTATTAAGGTTGAATAACATCAACTTGAATCAAAATGAAAAGACTAGCAAGAGGTAATTCTCTAAAAGTTAGACCTAATTACTTTACATGCTTGTAGATCTTGCCTTTCATGCAAGACAATCATTAGGGCTTTATTAGATAAGGCTACAAGGCTAAAGAATACTTTGGACTTACACATTCTAACTCAAGTGGTCTGGTGAATGTAAAGGTCAAATAAAGTCATGAATATTATTTGCAATATAATATTATCCATTATATGAAAACTCCAAGGTTATTAGTGTAATCTTGAACAGTATGTGGTTGACATATAGGAGGATCATGTTCATGAAATAATCGAAAGAGTCATAGTATATGGATAAGGTTGGGTGCCTTATCCTGGTAACACTATTGATACGACTCACATTGTAATAGTTACAAATGATTTGATCCAAATAGGGAGCTGGGAACATAATCTCACAACATGGAATTCACTCATTCCTTTATAGGGTAAGTAGATGAGTAGTTCCCTTAAATGCTGATTTCGGGACTTGAACAATGGGGCCCCATCCTCTCACTGGCCCGAGAGGGACTTAGTTTATGGTTGGATCATAAACAAATTGTTCATTAGAGGATCAATGGTACTTAAGGTGCAAGATGTAATTACAGGAGTAAAATGGACTTTCGTTCCAGCTGTAATTACTAACAACTCGTGAAGGATCGACTTGCATGTAGTGATTATATCAATGGACAAAACTTGTCCTACACTGCACAAGAGTGCAACTTTAGGTCTATAGTGAAGTGACCCTAGAGTTAATGAATGAGAATTGATTAATTAAAAAGTTTAATTAATTAATTTTGTATCATTGGAGCTTATAATCTATAGATCTATATGGTCCCCTTGCTAACTCATAGTAACACTAAAAGATCAATTGAGTTGAAAGAAAAATTTGAAATGTTCAAATTAATATTTAATATATTAAATATAAAAGAGGAAAATATATTTATTGTATTTGATACATTAAATATTAAAATAATTAATGTATATTAGATACATTAAAGAAAAGATATTTATTAAATTTGAATTGGATTCAAATTAGGAAATAGATGTCGTAGGAGAATTTTAAAAGGTTTGAATAAGATTCAAATTGGTTAGATAAATATATTTTAATATATTAGATATTAAAATATATTATTTAATTATCTTCCCTAGAACACTATAAATAGAACCCTAGGGGTGAGCCATTGGGCATTCTTCATAGAACACACATCTCCTCAATAGAGAATTAGAGAATTCTCTCTAGACTTTTTCCTTTCCAATTCCTTGAGGTTTTTCTTTCAAAAAGCTCCCACAAGCCTTGATCTTGTGTTAGAGTCATAGCTAGGAAGACTTTGTGGAGGAGATAAAGACCCGCCAGAATATTCTCCATATTTATCTCAAAAGTAAAGTTTTCTTAATTAATATTATTTTTAGTTTAATTTTAAATAAAATCAAAGACGATCCAATGCTTCCTCTGTAGGATGAAGAGTTCATTCCTATTAGTGAATCTGTGTTTAGACCCTTGCTTGGTTGTAGTTCTTGAACATTTGGTTGATTTGTAGTTTAATTTATATATTGACATCTTTTATGCATCTCTTTATATTGTCTTAACCTTTGGCCATGGTTTTGCATGTTTAACTAAATTTAGCTTGAAAGAGTAAGTTTAGTTGTAGAACACTAGGTGCATGACTAGGTTTAATCTATTGCACGAGAGTGAGTAGATTAATTCAAGAAGTCTTAAGAGAATTGCCTAATGCCCTGTTTAGTAATAGAAATAGACCGAGAGGTTGATTTATTGCTACGCATGAGGTCAATTGAGCTCGAGAGAGGATATTGATAACTTAGTAATTTTTGGTTTAAGATTGTTAGTATAAAATTAAATTATTAATCAATTCAAGTTGCGTTTAAGGTAATCAACCATGCATGTTTCTAAAAATTGGACTCCAAACCATGTAAATATTAGTTTAGATTTTACTTTCCTTTGATTTCCAAAGTTTTGTTCACCTAAATAAAATTAGGCGTGAGTAACTATGATACTTAATTAAATCTAAGAACTCCAATCCCTGTGGATGACCCTGGCCACTATAATTGCAAAATACTTAGAGGTCCGATTTTTATAAATTTAATCTTGATAGGGCTTTCGATAAGTCCTCTATCAGCGTGTGATATGCTTCAAAGAAGACACATCATGCCACATGGGTCAAGCAAAGAAGAAAGAGATCTTCACTTCAACCTTTAGAGTATTGAGCTTCATAAGGAAGGATAACAAGTGGAGAAAGAAGCTTCAAGGCAACATGAAGACATCAAATCTTAAAAGCTTCAATTTAGAGATTATTTAAGGTTTAGGGGTTATTTGGTTGTTCCTCTTGTAAAATATCCCTTCAACTTTACTTGTACTGTATTGGCAATATGTTGTTAAGCTCTTAGGCCAAAAGTGGACCTAAATGTGTTTAATTGGCCCATTTTGAAAACCCTCATTCAACTTGTAATTAAACATTATTCATGTTAGGTTAGTTTTAGGGTTTAGTTTATTTGCTTTTAGTTTCTTTAGTTTGCCAACCACATGAGGCTATTTAAAGCCTCTATTGGTAAATGTGAAGAGGTTAGACATTTTGGTTAATAAAAATGGGAAGAGTTCCTTGTTGGGATTTATGTCCTAAAGTCTCGTAATTAATAATTAATAATAATTTTGATTATTTTATTTGCAATATAATATTATCCATTATATGAAAAATCTAAGGTTGTTAGTGTAATCTTGAACAGTATGTGGTTGATATACGGGAGGATCATGTTCAAGAAATAACATAAGGGTCGTAGTATATGCAAAAGGTTGGGTGCCTCATCCTGATAACACTATTGATACGACCCACTTTGTAATAGTTACAAATGATTTGATTTAAATCGTTCATGTGGATACATGTAAGTGAGGGTATCTTATACAATGAGTTTGTATAAGATTGGACTACGAAATATTTAATTTCTCTTTATAAATCCGTTAATTGGGAAGATTAATATTTCATCATGATGATCATATGCGACTCAATCTTAATCCTGTGTGAATTATGAACTCCTGTCTGTGAGAGCTTGTCCTTTGATTTGCATGGGTGAGAGTGGCTTTTGTAGCCGATTCAATAAGCCTACCATTTTGGGGATTTCATCAAATAGGGAGCTGGGAACATAATCTCACAAGATGAAATTCACTTCTTCCCATCTAGGGTAAGTAGATGAGTAGTTCTCTTAAGTGCTAATTTCGAGACTTAAACAATCAGGCAACACCCCTCTCACTCGTCCGAGAGGGACTTAGTTTATGGTTGGATCATAAACAAATTGTTCATTAGAGGATGAGTGGTACTTAGGGTGCAAAATGTAATTACAGGGGTAAAATAGACTTTTGACTCAGCTGTAATTATGAACAACTTGTGAATCATTGACTTGCATGTAGTGATTATATCCATAGACACAACTTGACCTACATTGCAAAAGAATGCAACTCTAGGTCTATAGTGGAGTGACCCTAGAGTTAATGAATGAAAATTGATTAATTAAGGCACTGTTTGATAACCATTTGATTTTTGGTTTTTGGTTTTCAAAAATTAAGCCTATAAATACTACTTCCACCTATGGCTTTCCATGTTTTCTTATCTACTTTTTAGATGTGTTTTAAAAAACTAAGCCAAGTTTTGAAAACTAAAAAAAGTAGTTTTCAAAAACTTGATTTTGTTTTTAGAATTTGGCTAAGAATTCAAGTGTTTTCTTAAGAAAGATGGAAACCATTGTAAAGAAGGTGAAAATCATTGTAGAGAAATGGTGAGAAAATAAGCACAATTTTCAAAAATCAAATACCAAAAACTAAATGATTATCAAATGGGGCCTAAAGAATTTGATTAATTAATTTTGTATCATTGGAGCTTATAATCTGTAGGTCCATAAGGTCCCCTTGCTATCTCATAATAACACTAAAAGATCAATTTAGTGGAAAGAAAAATTTGAAATGTTCAAATTAATATTTAATCTTAAGTGCTCAAATTAATATTTAATATATTAGATATATTAAATATAAAAGAGGAAAATATATTTATTGTATTTGATACATTAAATATTATAATAATTAATGTATATTAAATACATTAAAGATAATATATTTATAAAATTTGAATAATATTCAAATAAAGAAATAAATATCGTAGGAGAATTTAAAAGATTTGAATAAGATTCAAATAGATTAAATATATGTATTTTAATATATTAGATATTTAAATATATATTATTTAATTATGGTAAAGATTTGCCCCAGATCTCTATAAACAAGACATTTGGGTTGAGCCATAATAACACATCTCCTCAATAGAGAATTAGAAAATTCTCTCTAGAGTTTTTCCTCTCCAATCCCTTGTGGATTTTCTTTCAAGAGGCTCTCACAGGCCTTGATCCTGTGTTCGAGTCATAGCTAGGAAGAATTTGTGGAGGAGATAAAGACCCGCCTGAAATATCTCCATATTATCTCAAAGGTATGTTTTGCTCAGACTAAAATTGCATTTTAGTTTAATTCTAAATAAATCAAATGCGATCCAATGCTTCCGTTGTGGGTTTAATTCGATTATTCCCTTCATTCCTCTCTTTGCTCCTAAATGAGAGCATGTTTCATCCTACGTTAGGTTTGGATGTTCCTTAGAAATATTCAAGTTTGATTAGTCATCAAACTTGTGGAGTGTTTTGCCTTTAGATTGAGAATGAGTTTTCCTTTCTAAAGGCTTGACTGTCAACATTAGTCGTTTCTTCTTTCCCTTCAGTGATTCTTTGTGTGTGTATTAGGTGTTGCCATGTGTGTTTAGGAGGTGCTTGTCCATACAAGGATTGCTTGACTATCAATGTTAATCCTTTCTTCTTTCCCTTCAATGATTATTTGTGTGTGTACTAAGTGTTACCGTGTGTGTTTAGGAGGTGCTTGTTCATACAAGAATTACCTAAGCCACTTGTGATAGGGTTGAGTAGATCATTTGGTATCATAGCTTAGGCTCAAGATAGGACATATCTTCATCTATCCATCTATCTTTACTTTCTTTCCATCCTGTTTCTTTCAAGCTCCAACCATTGCTTGTTAACCCAAGGTCATTGTTGAAGCTTCTATGTTACTTGTTTTCTTGCATTTTTTCTTTACTTAAGTTTGTTATTGTTCAAAAAAAAAAAAAAAAAAAAAAAAGAGAAAGAAAGGAAGAAAGAAAGAAAAAAAGTTTCTTTATATAGAATTAAGATCTTTTATGCTCCAAATTGTATTGCTTATAATTGTATGCTCTGAGGATCAAATGACATTTAACATATATTTAAATGAAGCTCTTCTAGTCTACTTTTGATATGAAAAGTTTCAAAGCTTTTGGTGTTCATTTGGTCATGCAAAAGTGGTGAGGAATCAAACCTGTTCCCAGACTATTGTAGCAAAGAATGTGACTACACTGTGTCAATTTTTTTTGATTGAAATGTGATGATCTGAAACTCAAATACCATCAAATCAGTATCCTATGAGTCTACTTTGGATCTGAAAATTTTCAAAGAATTTGGAGTTCATTTGCTAAAGCAAAAATAGAAAGGAATTGAAGTGATCTGCAATAAAAAAAGAGGCACAGTAGCTATAACATCTGTCTCCGAGTTTCACCATATTTACCACGTTTTGAACTTTTCCTTATGTGAGGCTAATATTTCCTTAATATATGGTACATTATTGACTTTTAAACCAATTTTTAGACCAAAATTCAATGTGAAAGTACTTCAAATTCACGTAATAGTACAACTGATCTAAAACAGTGTACTGCTACCTACCCTAAATATTGTTGTTTGAATTTGAAAACCTTCACACTGAGCATTACTTATCCAAATCCAATTGCAGCCTACAAGCACCTCGATTTTTGCGTCTAGTTTCATTTTCAATTGGTTTGGAATCAATTCAATTTAAGACAAGTTCACGCCATGTTACTATTTTTCCAAAACAGCAGTTATTTGGTTTTGACCTTCTTACCTTCCAAGGGATATTCGTCCAACTCTAATTATCCAATTTGTATTGCAGCCCTATTACGTGTACTTAGGTCAATTATCAAATTGGCATGAGCAATTTGCTCACGTCAATAGCTTCAATTCAAGTACGTTGCTGAATTTCACTGTTGCATTGAGTTACTGAGTTGTCTATCTTATTTCCTAAATTTATCCCAACCTAGATTTGATCTCTTTTTGAAATTTTAAATGTTGAAACGACTAGACTTCTTAAGCTTTCCAAATCATCTTTTAAATCTAAATTTTCAAGAATGGATTGTTCACATTGGTGCTTCAAAGTTTGCCTAAATTTTGGAAACATTGGTCTTTGAGTGATGTTTGTTGTGTGCTGTCTTTAGTTTGCATTTATTGCTTAATTGTGTTGTTCTTTGTTTCATCTTGTTTTTTTTTTTTTTTTGTACTCTAGCTTGATCTTAGTCCAATTGTTGATTCACCACAAGCAAGCAAGCTTGGTGCATCTAAGGAATCACTTAACTAAGTTAGCTTTCACACTCTCAATTTTACATCTACTTATTTTCACACTGTGAGTGTGAGTTAATCGACTTCCCAAATTGAGTGTTAAACACAAGTGATGAGTGAATAAGTGAGGGAGAGCATATTTGTAAGGTCTATATTTGTTTTATCTAACATTTTCATATAGCCATGTCAACATCCACAAAAGGAGTCCAGATAAAAAAGAAAAAAGCTAGTGACAACATGGTTGGTAATCAAGTAGAAGGTGTGAATCAAAGCCTAGACCTAATCAAAACTATGCTCCAAAGAATGGAGAAAAGGCTAGAAGCCATGGAAAGACCTCAAGTACTAATTGTACCAGAAACTCCTCACAAAAGGAAGATAGGCCAAGAGAGAGAAAGAAGCAACAATTTTCCTACATTTAATGGCACAACCAACCCGGAAGAGTATCTTCAATGCAAGAAGCAAGTAGAAATATTCTTTGAATACAATTACTTGAGTGAAGAAAGAAAGGTGCGTATTGTTATATCTCACTTTCAAGACAATGCTCTCACTTGGTTGAACAAATTATTGTCTTATAGGCATAGGGACCAATTGCCAAGGATTGAGACTTGGAGTGAATTCAAGAAGATCATGGATACACACTTTGTCCCAAAAACTTACTCCAAATTTAAAAAGTTGAGGAAGGAGACCAAGATTTTAAATCCTACTACCTCAAGTTGGTAGCACTAGTGGAAGAACTTGGTGTTTATAAAGAGGATGAAGCACTAATGAATCAATTCTTCAAAGGGGCTTAGAGAAGACATTGCCAAGAGAGTTGCTCTTCAACTTTGCTACACGTTGAGAGAAATGTTGCACTTAGGTCTCAAGGTTGAGGGGCGACTACTTAAGAAAAGTTTAAGGTATGCAAATCCTTATCCTAATATTGATGTTCATGTTGTTGGGTTAGGAAATAAGGGGCTTAGAAAAACATTGCTTACTAGTGCCACCATTACATGCCATGATGTCATGCCTACTAATTCTTATGTGCATAATTTTCCTAAAGAAGCATGTTGAGTCAAGCATGTTAGAAATAGATAAGAATATAATCGAAAGCTTAGAATTTGAACCAATAAAACATTTTGACGTTCAAGAAAGAACCAATAGTGAGAATGGTAATGTGTTGACACCTATTGATGAATCATTGCATTATACCTTACCATCTCATTGTGTACTTTCATGTGATGAACACTTATACGTTTCCACAATAGAGAACCTAAAAGTGCATGACTGATAGCATTAATCTATATTTATACCTTTATTTAGCTAGCTTTATGATTTAAATGTGAGCTTTCATGTTGATTATTTGCTTATTTCAGATAATCGAGCAATTTCAAGAGAAATGGATGAAGTTAGATCAAGAGTTTGAAGATGGTGCTAAATTAGAGCCATTTGAGGAGCTAAGGAGTGGAAGAGATGCAGTGCCAGCTCTTGGGGCCGTGAGAACGGTGTTGCAATGCCTCAATTTAGGAGGCAAACCCGAGAGCTAGCATTGCAACGCTATCTCGTGGCATTGCAACGTTATCTCGTGGCATTGCAATGTTAGAATTACGCTAGGATGAGGCGTTTCATCCACAGCGTTGCAATGCTACTAATAGCATTGCAACGCTACCTTCATGTGCGCGAGGGAAACGACATCGTTTGGACAGCATTGCAACGCTGCGCAACAGTAACTTTAAGTAATTCGCTTCTTTGCTTGATTTGGGGGAGAACCCTTAAGGTTTTAGACCCCTTTTACGAAAACATACCAAATTGCGATAGTTGGGGAGCTGTTGGAGGCTGTTTGGTGAAGGTTCGAGGCTCGAGATCATGGAAATCGAGGCACAAGTCGAGGATTGCTGTCGTTTTAACTTTCTTCCCCTTTTTTTCCATTTGAGTTGCTGTAATTGGATTATAATTACTGGTTTTAGGACTGTTTTGAATATGTTTGTTGGCTAATTACATTAGTTTGGGAAATTAATGTAGCTAATGGATATTTGTAGTTGATTAATTAGATTTGATTGATATTTTTGCTCTCTTTAATAGCTTCATGTCTTGGGCTCTTAATGCCTTTAACCTACTGGCCATAGTGTTACTTGATCGTTAGTTTAATTGACCTCGACAAAGTAAATTAAGCTTAGAAAGACAATGCATGACAATTAAAATCCACCTAAGTGACATAGAAACAACAAAAATTAATTGAGGCTTAAAATGAAGGTTCGTAATGCCAGGTGAGGATTAATTAATGAGACGGACATGAGATTTAATTAATTACACTTGAGATTAGGATGAGCTCGACAGAGGATTCCTTGAATTTAAACTTCTAGGCCTAGTCAATTAAATAAGTTAATAATATCAATTGCCCAATTAATTAATTGCAAGACCCAATTAGTGAAATTAATTCACTAAACGTCTTTACCCTTGTTCTCGATTGTTAGCTTTCCTTGCATGTTTTTATTTGTTTTAATCACTTACTACTCGCTTAATTTCTCTAAACATAATCAATTGCAATTATTTTCGGTATTCAACCAACCATAACAATTTCCTATGGATACGATATCTGGTATATGATACCATGCTAAGAGTGTACGAATATTCAAGATAAATTGTGTGGTATTCTTGTGTAAGTGCACACAATGCTGCAACAAGTAGCAAGTAAATTATCGATTCCTCAGAGATCAGCAATTTTCTTAAAACCAGAGTTAATGTTTAGTGAATTCAATCAAAAAACCAAACCAATTATCATTAAGTAGATGCTATAGCAACTAATCTTGTAGAAGTAAAATTAAATGCTCACATAGAACTTAATGCGAATTAAAATAGAGTAACTAGTAGAAATAATAGAGTCTTGTAAATATGAACTTAAATGGGCTCGGTTTAGGGTGGAATCTTGCATTAATTAACTATACAACTGAAGCTCATTAAACTCATTCAATCACAACAGTTCACTAAGTACTCTCTCGAGTCACTTCATTGTACAAGCTAACTCCTATTAGTCTTCTACAATAGTACCCGTTGTTTTGTGTGTGCATTAGGTGAGCCATTATCCCTAATCGACCCACTTAGAAAGCTTCTAACCCAAACAGGCTAATGTGATTAACGAGCTCTCGGCTTTTCCTAATTCTCTTGAATATTAAGGAAATGCTACTGCAACCCGTTTGGCTAAACGGAGTCAAGTACAAAATTAAACACTCTCGCAAATCAAATGAACAAGCAAATGCTCTTCAGTTGTTTCATTAATTAAAAACAATCATCGCCTCTAATCCTCACCCTTTGGTGATTTAGTTTATGATACAAGAAATGAAACTAATAAAACAATAAACGCTACACATAATGCTGTAATAAAAAGAAACTAAATCGCTAGACTAAGGGAAAAAGAAGAATATGGAAGAGAAGACTCCGTGCTAACGTCGTTTCCACAGCTCTGGCAAGAATCTTTCCTGTTTCGGAAAACCTTGTCACAGAAACTGTGCTTTTGCTGAGAGCTCCCTTCCTTCAATACCTTCCTCCGTCGAACTCTCTTTCTCAAACAACAAAAAGCAGCTTAAATGGCTCTATTTATTTGCGAAAATTAAGGTTGAGTGGACCATCTGGACACATGGTGCTTTTCTACGGGCATCCGCTTCCCTCATAGAATATTCCATTCCAGCTCATTTAATGAAGTGTTCAACATATGCGAATTTTGTACAGACTTCAGATCCAGAATATGCTCCAGTGAACCAGACAGCCTCAACAATCTTCAACCTTTAAATCTCAACATTGAAACTTAACTTTGTTCCTTTAATTTTGGCACGTTTCACCTATTTTCAACAAGGAACTCAGTTAGCCTATTTTTGATATTCAATATAACAACATTAAATATGTAGAGATTCTAACACAATTAGCACTAACTAGCTCCTAAATTCACTACTTTTCATCCTAAATAACTCTCCTTTGGAGAGTTATCAAACCCCCAAACTTAAATCATTACTCGTCCCTGAGTAATGCTCCCACAACTTGAAAACCACAGAAAACCTCACTCTTCCAACAATGAAATCTGGAAATGTTAAATCACCAATGAATGCTAGATCAGTAGATACCAAATATTAAGCACTGTCTTGTAGTTAAATTCAAACTTTTGCATGCCCAGAATTCAACCAATATCTTTCATCTCCAAACTTCATATATATAATTTGTTTTTTACAACTAGAACCTCAGTCACTAAACCCATAAGCAATCTCATTCCCAACCTTAACTTGCTAATAAGTCAACTACCACTACTTTCTCCAAACTAATTAATTTATTAGCTCCCAACATTATTATTTTTCCAGAACTATTTTCTTGAAGAATCCTTGAAGTCATGGCTCTTAATATTGGAATGACAACACTTTATGGTGAAGTGCACCCTAGCTTCCAAGCTCATCACTACCAAGGAGTAGCACTCATATCTCACTTAAAAGCTGAAGCTTACCTTATTGCTACTTCCCTCTTACTTCTCAGAATGGTAACATTTTATGATGAAACGCACCTAAGCTTTGGGAGAGAAAGAACTACTAGGGATGTAACACACTTAGCCCTTTTTAGATTATTTCACAGTCTCCACTTCATTTGCACTTTTACTTTAGCTTACTAACACGTGTGGTGAAAGTATCTAACTACGACACAAACTACCATTGAATTGCTCTTGCAACTTGACATCCTAAGTTGGTTTTTTATGCAGGGGCAACTATGGGTATCATAAATGCCACTGGTTACTTTACTAACTTAGGATGCTTAAGCTTTTTTTTAAAAAAAAAGAAAAAAAAAACTAAATGCTACTTTTAAGGAAACAGAGGAGTGCTCTTTAAAATTCTAAAGCTCAAAGAGTATAATGGATTAACTAGGAGTGAATAATAGTAAGATGACCCCCCCAAACTTAAACACCTCATTGTCCCCAATGAGTGCTAAGATGAAGCAAACCACCAAACTTATTTTCACCAACAAATAGATTACTAACAAGCTAAGAGTTTGGTTGAGAATGGGCTTTCTTAATGCTCCAGCTTATATAAAGGTTGGATCTAAAAGATCTTGTTCAAATTTTGGGACATAATGCAAAAAAAGACAGTAAAGCATATTCATTTTCCAAACAAACTGCATTCATCCAACACTTAATTTTTCAGCTCTACTACTTAAAATAAACATATGATTCATCCAATTTCATGAAGAAAGAGAGAGATTCTTCCTAAATTTTCCTTTGACTCTATCATATCAAGCTATATACACAGATTCAAAATACGACATGGGGGATTCAACATATCCAAATCATGAACGTAGCTTCTCATTAAAAGCTCTAGCTACAGAAGTATACAAAATAAGATTATAGAGCTATATTCTTTTTTTCTCTATCTATTCAGCCCAAAAAAAATAAAAAAAAATCTAACAGATAGATATTAAAGGCAAGAATTTAAAGAACAAAAATTAAAAACAAGGGTTAATAAAAGCATAATTATCTAGGAAGCAGGGAAGAGAAGGGAACATCCCTCAATCATGGCCTTCAGGCATATTTTATTCATCCATCTCGTCTTCATCATCTTCGTTCAGGTCGGAAGCAGTTGGTGGGATCCATGGCACCAGAACTTTTGTTGGAAAGGTTAGAAATGCACCATAAGGCTTAGCAAAGTTAGAGCGCAAGGCTCTCTTCCAAGCAAAATTTCTTCTTTGCACATACAGCCAAAATGTTTTTTGTTGTGTCTCCAAATACTCTAGCCTTTGGGCCACCTGGTCCTGCATTTCTAACAGCCTATTTACACTATAAGCATCCCTTCAGCAGTGGCTTTTTCTTCCCCTTGTTGCAGCCTCGTCAAAGAAGTTGGATCAAAGATCCCTTTTTCGAAAAGAATATCATCATCGACATACAACGGGACTTCCGCTTTCTTGCATAACATTGAAATAGTATTTGGGAAGAATAGTTTTCCTACCATTTTGCTGCAACATCGCGCAATCTACTTAGCGATGATTTGTCTGATGTTAATACTTAAACCCTTCATAACAGCGAAGGTTAGCAAAACTCTTCCCATTAAGACTGATTTGGTGTTACACGCAAGCGCACGCGATCGAAGTAATATAAAATGGTATATGAGTACCAAGTATCGAATCCCAAGGGAACGGAGTAACAAAAATATTGTAAGCAAAGTATATGGAAAATTGCAACTTGAAAATTAAAAATGCAAAAAAAAGGTTGGGTTGGAGTGTTGGAAAAATTGCAGAATCTAATTGCATAATCAAGAAATGACAATATTGGAATAAAGAAAAATTGCAGAATTGAATTGCATAATTTAATTGCAGAATCGAGACATGACAATAATGGAAATAACCAGAAATTGCAGAATTGAAATGCAGAATCTAGAAATGGCAATATTTGATAGCAAACTAGATAGACTTAGTGAATGAAAATTCAAAAGGAATTTGGATAAAGATGGGGCTCAAGAATGTCATTGCCCTAAGTTGTAATTGCAAGCCAAAATTGCAATTCGAACCTACTCCACACTCAATTGTAAACCAAAATTACTTCTCCTATTAACCTTGAATTTAGGTTTTTCGGAGGCTAAGTGAGTGACTTATATGTCTATAGTCCCTCTATCTTAGATTAATTCGGCTCAACAATTTTATGGGCTTTGAAGTCCTTAATCCCTATGTCTAAGGTAAGGATTGACCTATGTCTAAGCTCTTTTTCTCCATCACTTGTGCGAAATCCGCTTATCACTAACCCCATCGGTATTAGATCTAAGCTTGAGTTGATACCCTAGTTGATCAATCTAGGATCTCAATAGAATTTTATTCAACACAAGCAAACAATTGAGATATAGGCTTGGTTTTTATTGAAATTTTGGCTACATTTACTTCTTAGGGAATTCACATCCTTGAACCCCCTAAGAAGTTTAGCTCTTATTAAAGATAAAAATCCTACAACTAATTTTTGGGGAAAAGTTCATATTGAAAAATTGAGTAACTTGCTAATTAATACAAATTTGCATCCTAAGTAATATTGAAACAACCATGACAGTAAGCTTAAGCAAATTTGGACATTTAACCTCAAAGAAGTCTAAAACTCTCAATTTAATTCAAAAAGAGAAAATCAAAAGCTTCAGTAGGAATTTCAATCTTCTTCCTTCAACCTTTGGACCTAATAGAATTTTAAATATACCAATGATTGTTGAAACTGCTATAAAGCAGAAATAGAAAAAAATAAATAAAGAAAGAAACTCGCAAACAAAGGCTAGATTAAAACCAAAAACTTAATGCGAAACAGATTTTGAATGAAGAACAAATGTGTACTGCGAACGATTCTTGGTAATACAAGAAGAAAAATCAGAAAAGTAAGACAGAAACTGTAGTTCTCGGCCAAAAAAATAGAGCAAAATTTATGCAGAAAAACAGAGGAAGAAAACCACAAAAATTAACTTCAAAACGTCTCCAAAACGAATCGCTTAGCTCCTCCTTTTCTTCCCCTTTATAGACCTTCATTAGGGTTGAAGAATGCCCAAATTCCGTGCTCCAATTCCCTTAATTCATGCGGTAATTAAGATTTCCATATATGGGTTTTGCGCAGGAATTTTCGTTTTTTGAACTTTTCTACTGCTCCAAATTGTAGAATCACGATTTTGCAATTTGATTTTGCAATTTCCACATTCCCAAATCTGCTGCTCCAGATTGCAGAATCACGATTTTGCAATTTCTCTATTTCCTGCAAACAAGATTAATTTATTTAGAAGTCTATCCCAAATGCCATCATATTTATTTTTTTTTTCTTAAATTGAAGCAATCTTTCGACTATTTTCAAATGGTCTTAAGTCAAAACAAGAATATTTTAAGCAATTGGGAGTTAAATAAGCCTTAATTCTAAGGCTTACCAGAGACGTTAGAATCATGGGTAGTAGGAAGTAGCCTCAACTTGATTAAGGATAGCCATACATTAGCTTCATTTTTCAAGTATGCAGCTTCGAAAGATCTGGTACCAGCATTAGAAATTCATCATTATGCTTCAGCGATCCCCACTTCTTTTACAACAACATTAAGTCATTCATTTAATGGGGCAACTATCATTTCATTGAACAGAGCATGAGGAAAATCTTCTACCTGGTATAGGTCATTAATTGCTTCAGTAGACCAGTCAATTAGTTGACCGCGAACTATCACCATATGCCATTCCTTCTTATCCATATTTGCATAAAACTCATGGACGATTTGTACCACAGCAGGCCCAGGTTGTTGACTAAAGTAATGCCATCCATGGTGTTCGATACCTTCCTTTAAAAAGGAAGGGAGCTTACTCAAATCCGCATCAAATCTCCTTTCAGCTAGGAGGTCTTTCTTTCTGACTTCTTCGTACACTCCTTCATGTTCATTAATGAATCTTTCCTAGGGGTAATCAATCGATTCTTCTACCTCAGCTTCAGCCTTTTCTTTTCATTTTCTTTTCAAACTTTTCTGAACAGATTGCTCCTCATCATCTTATTGCTCCAACGCCCTTCGCTTTTTCGAAGATTCTTTTTTCTACATGCCTCTCTCTTTTTTATCTTCTTATTTTTCTTTGGTGGTGTTACTACTATCTCTTCTTCAATCACTTTCTCAGTTGAATCCTCTTGCTGCTCTTTCTTCGGAGCCTTTTCCTCTGCTTGGTTTTCTTCTCGAGAGTTCGTTCTTACTTCTCCGGCTGCTCTATTTCTTGAGTCTCTTCCAGCATTTGTTCTGGAACTTCTTCAATGACAGCGAAATCTGGTTCCACTTCTTTAGCTTTCTTATTTTTGGTCTTTTTCGGGGACCTATTTGGCATTTCCTTGCTCGGTGAGGTAGCTTCTTCAACTTCTTTCATCCTTCCCCTTCTTTTCCTTGCAGGCATGACGTTTCACTCACCAGAGAAGATGATAAATAGCAGAAAGAAAGAGTGAGAGAGAAAGATTAGGGTTTGCTCGAGGGTTTCGCAAAACTGTTGTGATTCTCCTTACAAAATGGGATTCTCCATTTAAAAACAACTGTGGGGGGCAATCTGGTCTTTTGCATCCTTTTCGAGTTCAAAAATATCTTTTTATCCATACATTTTCCTTAAAAAAATGTACAAATTTCAAAAATGAAAAAGAAAAAGAAAATTTCAATTTAATTTGCCCATTTTTCAATCCTTTTTCTAAAATGAATTTTCTATTTGCCTCATCACCTTCCATAACCCAACAACAAAGTGAATATTCAAGAATAAAATATTCTATTTCTCTCTCCTTTTTTAATTTTCTGAACTACCTTTTTCTTCGAATGAAGACAAAGGCAATATTTTTTCGTTATCCTCTTTCTTCCTTTATTACTTTTCTTTTTCTCTTTTTTTTTTTCTTTCTAAAAAAACTAGGAAACCTATAGAAATCCGACATAAAAAAATTTGAATAACTCATCCTATCTCTAAGAATTTCTTGACTTTGTAAAACCTATTTGCATCCACATTTTCTCATGCTCTTTCATTTGTCCAGCAATTTCAGGGAAGCAAGCTTCCTCTGAAATTCTTCTCCCCAATAATGTTTAATTCTTTGCCCATTCACAGTAAATTTCCTTCCATCCTTCTCATCTCTTAATGTCACTGCTCCATACAGAAATACCTCAACAACCAAGAAAGGACCAGACCACCTAGACTTCAATTTCCCTAGAAATAACTTAAGCCTAAAATTGATCAATAAAACACACTGCCCCTTCTCAAATTGCTTAGGTATAATCCTATTGTCATGCCACCTTTTAGTTTTCTCTTTGTATAATATAGCGCTTTCATATGCTAAATGCCTCAGCTCATTTAACTCATTAAGCTGTAGCATTCTCATTGCTCCATCTTTTTCATGATCAAAATTCATATGCTTTAAGGCTCAAAATGCTCTATGATCCAACTCCACTGGGAGATGACAAGTCTTGCCTAAAATAAGCTTATAGGGTGACATACCCAAAGGTGTTGTGTTGACTGTTCTATACGCCCATAGCACATCCTCTACCTTAGAAGACCAATTTTTCCTATTTGGATGCATTACATTTTCTAGTATGCTCTCAATCTCTCTATTTGACAACTCAATCTGACCATTTGCTTGAGGATGATAGGGTGTGGACACTTTATGCTTAACATTATACTTAGCTAATAAATTACCAAGCATCCTATTGACAAAATGTGAACCCTCATCACTGATCAACAATCTAGGCATGCCAAATCTCATAAAAATGTGATTGTGCAAACATTTCAGAAAAGTTCTAGCATCATTAGAAGGACAAGAAATTGCTTCAACCCATTTTGATACATAATCCACATCTATCAATATATAAAGTTTACCAAAATAAAGAGGAAAAGGACCCATAAAATCTACACCCTAGACATCAAATAATTCAACTTCTAGGATATAGTTTAAAGGCATCTCATCTTTCTTTCATATGGTACCCTTCTGTTGACATTTATCGCAAGTTCTGCAAAAGAAATATGCATCTTTAAAAAGTGTAGGCCAGTAACAACCGGATTGGAAGATTTTTGCAGCTGTTCTCTGTCCTCCAAAATGTCCCCGTAAGGAAAAACATGGCTCCGTAAGGAGAAACATGACAATGTTCTAAAATTTAATTGATTTCATTACCGAAAACACATCTCCGATATATATTATCAGCACAATGTCTAAACATATATGGATCATCCTAGAAGTAAAATTTTACCTCATGCATAGATCTTTTCAGATTTTGTTTAGACAAATTAACAAGCAATATGTTTGCAACCAAATAATTAGCAAAATCAGTGTACTAGGGAGTTTCATCATCCATCATTTTAGAAATTACAAGCAATTGCTCATATGGGAATTCATCTTGTATCTCAGATTGCTAGATTGAATCCTTTTGCTGCTCAATATTGGAGAGATGATCTGCAACTTGATTCTTTGATTCTTTCTTATCCCAGATTTCCAAATCAAATTCCTACAAAAGCAACACCCAACGAATTAATTTAGGATTTGCATCTTTTTTTGGTATTAAATATTTTAATGCATCATGATCAGTATAGACCACCACTTTGGTCCCAACCAAGTAAGGTAAAAAAAATTTCAATGCAAAAACCACAGCTAAGAGCTCTTTCTCAGTTGTTGTATAGTTCAACTGTGCTTCATTCATTGTTTTGCTCGCATAATAAATTGGATGAATTATCTTTTCACTCTTTTGTCCCAGCATAGCTCCCATAGCATAATTGCTCGCATCACACATTACTTCAAATGGTAAGTTCCAATTTGGTGCAGCAATTATTGGTGCAATCACTAATGTTGTTTTCAAAGTGTTAAACGCTATCACACATTCCTCATAAAACTGGAATGTTCAATTTACTTCAAGTAAACAGCATATCAGCTTGCCTATCTTCGAAAAATCTTTTATAAATCTTCTGTAAAATCCTACGCGAACCTAGAAACTTTGTATTCCCTTTACCGGTGTTGGCAGCTCCAGTTTCTAAATTATCTCTACTTTTGCTCGATCAAGTTCTATTCCAGCCTTCGAAATGTTGGGATTTAGGCTCTAAAGCCTCGTAAATAATGATTTATTTAATCATTAATAATAGTTATGATTATTTTATTTTGCAATATAATATTATCCATTATATGAAAAATCCAAGGTTATTAGTGTAATCTTGAACAGTATGTGGTTAACATATGGAAGGATCATGTTCAATAAATAACTTAAAGGGTCATAGTATATGAGTGCCTTATCCTGATAACACTATTGATACGGCATACTTTGTAATAGTTATAAATGATTTGATCCAAATTGTTCATGTGGAGACATGTGAGTGGGGGTATCTTATACAATCAGTTTGTACAAGATTGGAGCACAAAATATTTAATCTCTCTTAATAAAAACTGTTAATTGAGAATATTAATATTTCATCAGGATGATCATATGCAACTCGATCTTAATCCTGAGTGAGTTATGAACTCCTGCCTGTGAGGGTTTGTCCTTTGATTTGCATGGGTGAGAGTGACTTTTATAGCCGATTCAATAAGCCTACCATTTTGGGGACTTGCCCAAATAGGGAGCTAGAAACATAATCTCACAAGATGGAATTAACTCATTCCCATATAGGATATGTAGATGAGTAGTTTCCTTCAGTGCTGATTTCGGGACTTGAACAATGGGGCCCCACCCTCTCACTGGCCCGAGAGGGACTTAGTTTATGGTTGGATCATAAACAAATTGTTCATTAGAGGGTCAGTAGTACTTAAGGTTCAAAATGAATGGATTTTTTACCTAATTGTAATTACGAACAATTCATGAAGGATCGACTTGCATGTATTCCATGGACATAACTTGTCCTACAGTGCATAAGAGTGCAACTCTAGGTTTATAGTGGAGTGACCCTAGAGTTAATGAATGAAACTTGATTAATTAAAAAGTTTAATTAATTAATTTTGTATCATTGGAGCTTATAATCTGTAGGTCCATAAGGTCCCATTGCTAGCTCATATGAACAAATAGGGATCAACTTCGTTGAGAGAAAATTTTGAAATATTCAAATTAAAATTTAATATATTTGATATATTAAATGAGAAAAAACATATTTAATGTATATGATACATTAATTATCAAAGAAAATATTAATGTATTAAGATACATTAAAGAAAAGATATTTATTAAATTTGAATTAGATTCAAATTAAAAAATAGATGTCGTAGGAGAATTTTAAAAGGTTTAAATAAGATTCAAATTGGTTAGATAAATATATTTTAATATATTAGATATTAAAATATATTATTTAATTATTTTACCTAGGCCACAATAAATAGGACCCTAGGGGTGAGCCATTGTGTGTATTCTTCATAAGAGACACGTCTCCTCTAGAGAGAATTGTAGAATTCTCTTTGAACTTCTGCTATCTCCTTTCTTTCAAAAGGCTCCCACAAGCCTTGATCCTATATTCGAGTCATAGCAAGTAGGCTTTATGGAAATTGGAGTTTCAATTTTGTTGGAGTTGGACCAAGAAGATTATAGACCCGCCAGAAATGTCTCCATATTTATTCCAAGTAAGTTTGCTTAATCTTATTTATTTTAGTTTAATTTTAAATAGAATCAAAGACGATCCAACACTTCTGCTTTGGGTTTAATTCAATTATTCCTTTCTCGAAATTTTATGCCCCAGGACTATTCCTTTAGTGACGAGGAAGTTGCACTTCTCCCAGTTTAACACCAGGTTTGTCTCTTCGCATCTTGACAAGACTTTTCCTAGATTTCCCAAACATGCTTGAAAGGACTCTCCAAAGATTGAGAAGTCTTCCATAAATACCTCCATTATGGATTCTACCATATGTGAAAATATTGCCATCATACAACGTTGAAATGTAGCAAGAGCATTACAGTGCCCAAAAGGCATTCTTCTAAAAGCAAATGTTCCGTGGGCATGTAAATATTGTCTTTTCCTGATCTTGAGGGGTTATTGTGATCTGATTATATCCCGAATACCTGTCAAACAAACAATAATAAGGTTGCCCAGTTATTCTATCTAACATCTGATTAATAAACGGGAGTGGAAAATGGTCTTTTATGGTGGCTTTGTTCAATCTCCTATAATCCATACAAATTTGCCACCCTGTTACCTTTTTGGTCGGAATCAACTCATTTGCTTAGTTGAATGTGACAATCATGCCCCTCTTTTTAGGAACACACTGTACAGGACTTACCCAATTGCTATTAGCAATGGAATAAATGATTCTTGCATCCAGCCACTTGATCCTTTCTTTCTTCACCACCTCTTTCATTGCTGGGTTGAGTCTTCTCTAACTCTCAACAGTTCTGAAATTGCCATCCTCTAAGTTAATTTTATGCATACATAAGGAAAGACTAATACCATGTATATCTGCCAATGTCCATCCAATTTCATTTTTGTATTGCTTCAGCAAATTTATTAGTAATAGGTCATCCTCAAGTGAAAGTCTTGCTGGTATAATGATTGGCAATGTTACTTTTTCACCCAAGTAAGCATACTTTAAATGTGTAGGCAATGGCTTCAGCTCCAACTGATAAAGAGCTTGTCGAAAGCTCTATCAAATGTATTTATTTACCTAGACCTCTAAAATTTATAGTAATAGTGGCCAGGATCGATCACAATGACTGGATTCTTTAATTTAACTAAATATCATTGTTACTCATGCTCAACTTTATCTAGAGAACTAAAACTTGAGGTATAGTTACTTCACAACCTAAGAATATATATTTACAAGATTGGAGACAATTTTAGAGAAATTACATGCGACTAATATTTTAGCCATGAAACTCCACTAGGTTTAAATCCGAAAACATAAATACATGCAATGATCATAAGTTAGAAGATCACCAAATTGGTTAAATGACTTTTCCAAGCCCAATTAAATCATGCCAAATTGAATTTTTAACCTTCCAGTCTAATTCTTCAATTAAGCATTCCAACAAGTGGATCTTTTACAACTTCTAATAATAAATCATTCATTCCCATGCAACAATAAATCATTAGTCATGCATCACACTAAAATTCAAGTCTCACTTTCCCAAGTTAAAACTCAAATTAAAGACACTAAACTTTGGCCATAAGCTTAGATATAGAAACACGAATAATAACGCACAATAATAAGAATCAAAATTCAAACCAAGTCTTAACGATTACAAGTTCCTAGAGTTCAACAATGCGAAGGTTACTATAATGAAATCTAAACTCTAGAAATAGTTCAAAAACAACAACAAAGTAGATGGAAAGAAAGAGAAACTCTTAGACGCGTGCCAATCCTCGTTCCCGCAGTGATGTCCCAAAATCTCGAGCTTAGAATCCCTTCTTTGCTCTCAAAAGTACTCTCTTAGGTCCCAAGAACTAAGTGTGTTTCGAAACTAGGGTGTATTTTCTCCAAAAAGCCTCCCCCAATCCGCAGCCAAAGAGATAAATTTATAATATTCGGGACAGCATCGAGACGCTGTGACCTAATTCGCTCGATAGAAAATGAAAATCGAGGTAGCGTTGAGACACTACAAGCAGCGTCTCAACGCTACGGACGGAAAGCGCTTAGCGTCTCAACGCTCTCGCCTCTGGTTTTCCAACTCAATTCTCTTCTCTTCTTCACTTGATAGCTCCAATTGAGGTTAAGTTGCTTCCTTTTCACATAAACAGTTTCCTTTTACTCGGTTTTGCTTTGTTAGCTTGAAATCTACAGAATATACACAAAAAAAGCATCAATAGCATATTTTAAAACCACAAACTAACATTGATCTAGGTCTAAGTAATAGCACACTTTCGTGCACTATCACCAACTTAGGGGGCTCTATAATTGACGGCTGAATTGGTTGTGATTCCCTATCTTCCAACTCCAAAGATTCAAAGAATCTCTTACAACTTGAGAGTTCATTTACTGTGTTTATTTCAAATTCTTTGTTGTAGCTTTCCAATTCTTATTCCAAGAAATTTTCAAACCTCTGGTTATGATGCTCTAGCAACTCCAACTCGAAGTTTTCCTCTATCAAACCATCAAGGAGACTGATAGTTGAACATTGCTCTTGATTTGTAGGACATTTAACAACATCCAACACATTGCACTTTACCTCTTGGTCATCTACTGTTAATGTAATTGGTACATCTTTATCTGCTTCGTAGTCTAATATAATGAAATCAGCAGGAAAGATAAATTTATCTACTTGTACCAAAATATCTTCAATTGTTCCCTCTAGATGTGTGATGGATTTATCAACCAACTGTAGTGTTACCATGGTAGGTCGGGTCCTATGCCTAGTTTTTTAAATATAGACAATGGCATAAGGTTTATGCTCTCACCTAAATCACATAAAACTCTCCCTATTTGATTGCCTCTAATAGACACTGGAATTGTGAATGATCCCAGATCTCGAAGCTTGGGAGTAATAAGGTGGGCGACTATAGCACTACACTCCCTTGATAATGGTACCGGTTCAAATTTTGAAGGTCTATTTTTCTTGGTTATGATATCTTTAAGAAACTTCACATAGTTAGCCATTTATTCCAAAGTCTCAACTAATGGAATATTTATGTGAAGTTGCTTAAAAATATCGAAGAATTTCTTGAACTGCTGGTCTTGATTCTTTTTCTTAGTCGCTGAGGAAAATGGGGTGGGGGAGATACAAATATTGGTTTAGCAGCCACTGTTTTATGTGCTGATGCTGAAAGTTTTGTTCTGGCTATTTCTTCCATTTCAACATCTTCTATATCACTTGGTTTTTCTGCCTTCTCTGTTTCTTGAGAATCTACAGCATCTGGATCATCTGCTACCGCTTCCTCTGTTTGCACAACAGACTCTTTAACTTTCTGTTTCTGCTTACTCCTTTTCTCTGCTGCATTAAAAGGTTTTCCACTTCTAAGTTCAATGGCTTGTACCTGCTATTTACCTTCCCTTTTTGGAAGCTTTGTATCCGAAGGAAGCTTACCATGAGGTATTGTTTTCAAATTTTTTGCTAATTGCCCATTGCAATTCTAAATTCCTCAAAAATGTTTTCTCACTTTGGATTACTACATCGTTTTTGGCCATATATTTTTTTATCGAACTTTCCAATAAAGTTCCTGGAACTTGCTGATTCATTGGTTTCTGTTGTTGCATATTCTTCTGCTGACTAAATCCAGGTGGATAATTCATCCTGTTCGTCCCTTGATTCCCTTGTGCTACATTCCCTTGACCACTCCATGAGAAATTCGGATGGTTTCTCCACCTCGGATTATATGTATTGGAAAATAGATTGTTCTTCTGCATATTCTGATGTCTAACATAACAAATTGATGCAAGGTTGGCAGGACAAAACTTGAACGTATGCCCTTCTCCAAAATAGACACACGATACTGTTGACACCTAATTGTTTGCTGCCATATTCTAATATGCATTACCTAATTGCAAATTCTTTAGAAGATTTTCCATGGATGCCATCTTAGCACTGAGAGAAGTTAGCGCATCAACTTCCAGTACTCCTTTATTCTTCTTCCCTGGATTACTTCTAACATCAGACCATTGAGAGCTATTTGATGAAATTCTCTCCAGAATCTCATATACTTCATTAAAAGTCTTTGTCAGAAGAGCTCCATTCGCTGATGTATTCACTATATGTTGAGTATCAAGATTCAAACCATTATAAAACATTTCCATCTTAATACAGTGAGGTAGACCATGATGCAAACACTTCCTAAGTAGCTCTTTGAATCTTTCCCATGTCTCATTGAAGGTCTCATCATTAAACTGTATGTAGGCTACTATCTCTACTCTAAGCTTTACATTCTTCGTTGGAGGAAAATACTTCATTAAAAACTTATCTGCCAAATCATTCCACAAAGTTTTAGTTCCTGGCCCAAAAGAATTCAGCCATGATTTTACTTAATCTCTAAGAGAATACGGGAACAACATCAATCTTATCACATCCTTTGACACACCTTGTTTCTTGAAAGAGTCACTCACACTTAAGAAATTCCTTAGGTGCAAGTGAGGATCTTATGTCGATAGTCCATGAAATTGCCCAATGGACTGCAACATTTGGAACATGATAGACTTCAATTCAAACTCTCATGCTTCGAAATCAAGTCCAATAATTCCTGGCGCATCGAAAGTTGGCATAGCATAGGCACGGATACCTCTTTCCCTATCATTTGCCACAAGGATAGGATTATTAGCATCATTTTGTCAACCAACTGCTTCATTTGCTCCAGCTCTAGGTGGATCTCTAAGATGTTCCAGTCGATTCTCTGGTAAGTCCTCTTGATTTGCAGGTCTCATTTGAGGATCAACATGTTTCATTGTATGTTTTCTCCTTCTTTGCTCCCTTCTACGCATGTGAAATGTCCTTTCAATCTCCGGATGGTAGTATAGAGAATAAAAAGGTTTGTTCATGCACTATCTATAACCACCTGAAATAGAACCAAACAAAACAACAATCTCATAATTCAATGAGCACCAATTCACTAAAATTTAACTCAGACAAGAAAAAAATTAAACTGATCCCTGACAACGGAGCCAAAAACTTGATACCATGCTAAGAGTGTACAAATATTCAAGATAAATTACATGGTATTCTTGTGCAAGTGTACACAATGCTGCAACAAGTAGGAAGTAAATTATTGATTCCTTAGAGATTAACAATTTTCTTAAAACTAGAGTTAATGTTTAGTGAATTCAATTAAAAAACCAAACCAATTATCATTATGTAGATGCTACAGTAATTAATCTTGCAGAAGTAAAATTAAATGCTCACACAGAACTTAATGCGAATTAAAACAGAGTAACTAGCAGAAATAACAGTCTTATAAATATGAACTTAAATGGGCTCGGATTAGGGTGGAATTTGCATTAATTAGCTATACAACTGAAGCTCATTAAACTCATTCAATCACAATAGTTCACTAAGTACTCTCTTGAGTCACTTCATTGTACAAGCTAACTCCCATTAGTCTTCTACAATAATACCCATTGTTTTGTGTGTGCCTTAGGTGAGCCATTATCCTTAATCGACCCACTTAGAATGCTTCTAACTCGAACAGGCTAATGTGATTAACGAGCTCTCAGCTTTCCCTAATTCTCTCGAATATCAAGGAAACGCTACTGTAACCCAGTTGACCAAACGGAGTCGAGTACAAAATTAAACACTCTAAAAAATCAAATGAATAAACAAATGCTCTTTAATAGTTTCATTAATTAAAAACAGTCATCACCCCTAATCCTCACCCTTTGGTGATATAGTTCATGATACAAGAAATAAAACTAATAAAATAGTAAACGCTACACATAATGGTGTAATAAAAAGAAACTAAATCGCTAGACTAAAGGAAAAAGAAAAAATGGAAGAGGATACTCCGTGCTGACGTCGTTTCCACAGCTCCGACAAGAAGCTTTCCTCTTTCAGAAAACTCCATCACAGCAACTCTGCTTCTGCTGAGAGCTCCCTTCCTTCAATACCTCTCTCTGGCAAACTCTCTTTCTCAAACAGCAAACAACAGCTTAAATAGCTCTATCTATTTGCGAAAACGAGGGTTGAGTGGACAATTTGGACACGTGGCACTTTTCTACAGGTTTTCGCATCCTTCATGGAATATTCCATTCCAGCTCATTTAATGAAGTGTTCAACACGTGCGAATTTCATACAGACTTCAGATCCAGAATATGCTCCAGTGAACCAGATAGCCTCAGCAATCTTCAACCTTTAAATCTCAACATTGAAACTTGACTTTGTTCCTTTAATTTTGGCACGTTTCACCTATTTTCAACAATGAACTCAGTTAGCCAATATCAATTGATAGTAAATATAGGAGCATTAAATATGTAGAGATTCCAACACTATTAGCACTAACTAGCTCCTAAATTCACCACTTTTCATCCTAAATAACTATCATTTAGAGAGTTATCAGTATACTCATACCATTTTATTACTTGGGCCCGTGCACTTGTAGTAATGCATAGTTGTGCAAGCATCAATGACCTAATATTATTCCTTCTATTGTGCTTCCTTGTCAAATGAAATAAGTGTTAATCCATGTATTACATCAAAAGAATCTTGTGCTAAGCACTTAGATATTGAATTACTCCACCATAACTTGCATGAAAATTGGCCTAGTGATAAACAAGAAGAGCTTCATGTTTGGTGTTTCAAGGTCTATGCTATCACACTCACAAAACACAACATTCTTGAAATTTTGCAACTCAAAGAGTGTTATCTAACGGGAGAACTTAAACCATGTATGCCTATTCTTACTTATGCATTTTTGCAAGAAATTAAAGCTTTTCTTATGAAGAAAGATGCAAGGAGTTGGAGACACATTCGGAGAGAAATAAACACTTACCCAAGTGTTGCAAGGATCAAACTTAGGAGAGCAAAAACCTTCACTTCTCATGACTACAAGAGTAGTCTACAAGGTAAGTTAAAGTTAGTTCATCCTTGACGTTACTAATGTATTTATTTGTTTTTTTTTTGTAAATGTAGGCTTGGATTCGAATCCTTTTCAAGAGGGAGAGGATGATATGCTTCAAAGAAGACACATCATGCCACATGGGTCAAGAAAAGAAGAAAGAGATCTTCACTTCAACCTTTAGAATATTGAGCTTCATAAGGAATGATAACAAGTTGAAAAAAAAGCTTCAAGACAACATGAAGACATCAAATCTTAAAAGCTTCAATTTAGAGGGTTATTTGGTTGTTCCTCTTGTAAAATATCCCTTCAACCTTACTTGTACCTTATTGACAATATTTGTTAAGCTCTTAGGCCAAAAGTGGGGCTATATGTGTTTAATTGGCCCATTTTGGAAACACTCATTCAACTTGTAACTAAACATTATTCATAATAGGTTAGTTTTAGGGTTTAGTTTATTTGCTTTTAGTTTCTTTAGTTTTCCAACCACATGAGGCTATTTAAATCCTTATTTGTAAATGTGAAGAGGTTAGATATTTGGTGAATGAAAATGGTGAGAGTTCCTCTCTTAGTTCCAAATCGAGAGCATGTTGCATCCTAGCTTAGGTTTGCATGTTCCTAAGAAACATTCAAATTTGATTATTCATCAAACTTATGGAGTGTTTCGACTTGGGTTGAGAACGAGTTTTCTTTCCAAAGGCTTGACTATCAGGCTTAGTCCTTTCTTCTTTCCCTTGAGTGATTCTTTATGTGTGTACTAGGTGTTATCGTCTGTGTTTAGGAGGTGCTTGTTCATACAAGGATTGCCTAAGCCACTTGTGGTAGGGTTGAGTACATCAACATGGACTATTCCAGAGTGATTAGTTGGAAAAACGGGCCGGAAGTAGTCTCGAATCAGCTTAGGCTCTTCTTGTATCTCAGCCATGGCTGGAATGTGGGTTCTCTTTTCCTTGTTCAAAAACTTACAAGTCCTATCAATCTCCAAATCTAAAGGCAAAAGATTAGCCCTGATCACTACGCATGCATTGCCAATGACTCCTCAAAACACCAAAAAACAGAAATATACAAGCATAAATAAAATAAAACTATAAAAACTCTAAATTAATATCAGTCACTTTTTCTTCGATATCAAACAAATGAAAAATCACCAATTCTCCAGCAACGACGCCAAAAATTTGATGCTTGTATTTTGCTCTACCGTAAGTGCACGGGCCAAGTAATATAGTGATTAAGAATAGTAGAGAATTGTCTCCACAGGGATTGAGTTTTAGACTCGCTTGAGTATAAAAAATACTTGTGATTGATTTTATATAGAGAGCAAAAGAATAAGGCACTTTAAGAAAGCAAATAGAAACAAGAAATAAAAGCTAAGCTAACGGTGAGACAAGGGAATGTGTTCTAGGTAGTTAATTTTGCTAATTGGACCATATGTTCAATTAATTAATCAATTAAGACTATCTAATCATGAAATTCATAAGTCTCGAATCCTAAAGTCATGGAATCCTCTGTTGAGCTCAACCAATTATCATGTATTAATTAACTAGCCTACGTGTCTGTAACCTTAACTAATTAACATAAGGCATTAAGACTTTTCGTTATAAACCTAAATTGAATTTTGGTTATCCCGTTTCACTCGAGCGAAATCTAATGTCATGCATTGCAATTCTAATCTTAATTCTCCTCTCTCGAATATCGAATTAAGCAATTAATCAGTTAAACTGTGGCCAAGAATTTAAAAGCATTAACCCCACATAAATGAATTAACAAGATATATAATCAAAATATCACAATTAATAGAACATAGAGGATCCAATATCTAATTAATCCCTAAAACTAATGGTTTAAGTACTCATAATCATCAAATTCAATCTTAAACACTACACCTCAACCATAGTTCAACACACAAATTAAAGGAAAATATAAAAGAAAGCAATAACCGAGGTAGATTTTCCATTCCCGCTTCAATCCATGACGATCTCAAGCTTCGAATAGACAATCCATAACCTAAAAACTCTCCAAAACGTCCCAAAATATTAGGGTATCGAACTTTGGGTCTAAGAACCTTAATTGATCTCCCCTTTTTTAAGTAAGAATGCGATGAATTTATATGTCTCCCGTCACAGCGTCAAGATGCTAAGGATAGCATCGAAACGCTGGCGTTTTCACATGGCTGGCTGAGTAGCGTCGAGATGTCATAAGTAGCGTTGAGATGCTACGGACAAAAACTCATTTCTCTGCGTGTTTCTAGCATTAAGATGCCACAAGGCAGCGTCTTAACGCTAACTCTCGGATTTGACAAATAAATCATGACATTGAGACGACATCCTCTCTAACGGCCGAAATTTTCAAGTATTAATTAAAGTTTCATTTTTGGAAGTTAACCTAATTTTGGGACCAATTTCATGTTAAAGGTTGTGTATTGGAGTTAAAAAAATTTGGGCAAATAAGAAAAAAAAGAGGATTTAAAAGTTTGTGGCATTTTTTGTGATTATGGTGACTTTTAACCCAACCACTCAAGCCCTAGGTTATCTTTTTTCTTTATATAGCTCCACACGCAGCCCGAGGAAGCCACATTTGAGCCTCCAAACTCATCTTCTTAGCGCCTCCATCCTCGATTTAGTATCCTTCTTTTTTCTTCTCAATCATCTCCTCCAATCCTTCTTGTCCATCATTCTCACGGCAACCAGCCCCAAACCCACACCGGCTTGTTCGAACAGCACCTCATGAGTCTCATTCGAGGTTTCCAGCATGCAGCGTGCGGGACAGCCATGGGGGTCGGATAGGACTGCAAGGGGCTGGGCATGGAAGTTCGGGTGTGCTTCCTGCTAGGTTTTTTTTTTGGTGAACGTGGGTTTCGTTCAGTGTCAGTAAACGTTTTCTGACTGTAGTTCGCAATGAGTTTTAATTTTTTTAAAACAAGTTTTAAGTGATTTTAAGATTTGTTGAACTATTTTTGGTGATTAAATGTTAACCCATAGAGTTGGGATTTAATTTTAGATTACTCATTGCATGTTGAGGTTCGATCATCGAGATTGAATCAAAACAACCTCGGGTCGGCAAGCGTTGGATTCTATTTTGGGTAAGAATTAAAAGGATTTTTGTTTTCGTCTGTAACCATTTGGACCCTTGTTTGAATGCAAGTTTTAAACTCTAAATTTCGGGGAACTTTATTGTTTATGCTTGGATATTTTTTTTATTAAATTCAATTTCAAGGGGACTTTTTAGAGGATTTGGTTCAAGTTTTTGGGAATGCCAAGCACTAATTTACCATCTTTTACAATTATGCTAGGTGGTGCAAGGTGATTGCTAGGAGGAGACTTGCACTTGCAAAAAAATTTTGTTGGTTTTGCAAAGAGTGTAAGTAGCCAAATTGGTTAAGATTGTCCCTATTTTTTTTAAGGCTATCATTGGATAAGCATGACATGATATTCCTATATGCGAAGCATGTTGAATTTAACTGGTTCGTTACTTTATAATTTCTTGAGCTTGAGATTTGCCTAAGTATGTTTAGTATGAGGACATTGAGGGTTTGACTTTTAGAATAGGCTGCTCATGGGTGTAAAATTCCAACATGTATGATTCTTATGCTTGAAACTCATGTAGGATTATGTGAGGGATGCAGTTAAATGAGTGATTAGCTTAAAACCTTAATTTCTAGTGTAAATTACATTTCTCATGTCATGAATGCTTCCTTGGCCACTTCCCTCATGTTTATAGCTTGAGGATCACTCCCCTCTTGGTTAAAATGTATGTTCTATGGGTATTGTGATGAGAGATGTATAGGCCTACTAGGAGATTGCCAACTACCCTCTAGTAGTGTCTTACCTTACAGAGCTGTCACTCACAATATCATAGTTGGTCAGCTTGGGGATGTTAGTTGCTGACTTAGATAGGAAGTTACAATGATACAGCTAAAGGTTCCTATGAAATGACGCAATAACGTTTTCTATTAAGCCAGGACCCCACGTGATATTTTACGATGACTATATTTGTGTGCTTGTTGTTACAGCCCTCAAGTGGAGCTACTTACTGAGTATTTTTATACCCACCCATGCTACTTTACATTCTTTTTCTTTTTTTTTTTCAGACGGAGCTTACACTTATGAGGCGCTTGATGAGGGTGTGCAACTTGTCGAGTCTATGGAATTAACAACAGACCTCTTTAGGATCTTAGATTAAATCTCTAGTTCATTTTTTTCCTATATTTTGATTTATTTCATTTATTCACTGGTCTGATTTCATTTTCTGCTTTTACTAATTCTTTGTTGGGATTTCAAAATCGAAGTTTTATGATTCTTATTTTCTGCACTTTTATAAAAATTTTATTTGACTTCCGAGAGTTTCGGCCTTTTCTGCTCCAAAAGTTTGTACTTTTCATGTATGTAGTATCGACCCTAAGATATTACCTATAGAGGAAGACAAGTCTTTACATCCTCTCGGGTCCAAATGCCACATTTGAGCTCCTTCCATACTTAGCCTCCATAAAATGATCTTCTTTAGCTCCAAATTCTCAAAATCTATGAAATCAACAATAAATGGCATTAAAACTCACAATTTAAGCATAAAACTAGCAAAATAATAAGGAATAAAATAGCATTATTTGAGTGATATCAAGAATATTCAATCAAGGCATTTAATTAATCAAAACATAAAGTCTAATTGCTGCATCAATCCTAATATAATAGAGTCTAGCCATTCATGCTCACTAATACAAAATCTAAACTCATACACAATCTTATAACAAAAACTACAAGATTAAGGGAAATAAGGATAAAATTATCGTTGCATTACGATCTCCTGTTCCCGTTGCAATCTCCATGAACTCAAACTTCAAAATATCTTTCTCATGCTCAACCAAGCCTTCTAAATCTCCAAATAGTGTTGAAATCAAAAATAGTGTTGTGTCTCTCTAAATTGGCTCTCCAAATTTTGGTAAAGTGATAAATTTATAGAAGTCAACGCCCTAGTGTCTTGACGTTACACCCTAAATGCGTGAAATCTAAAAGAAAATTAAGTTAGTGTTGAGATGCTACGGACGAAAATAATCAATGAAGGTATGTGCACATGTTGTTGGTTGACAGAAGTTAAAGTTCGCAGCGTCTCGACACTCTAAGGGCGGTGAGACGTTACCTGTGCGGGTCTAAAGGCTTATATTGCTGCATTTTGGGCGTCTTAATGCTCTCAGGGCATTGAGATGCTATGCTCTCGAGTTTCTTAGCTTAATTCACTTCCTCTCTTCATTTATTGCTCCAATTGATGCCAAATTAGTTTCTTTTTTACCACAATATCTCCAAAAGCTCTAGTTTTGCTCCAAATGATCAATTTCTACAACATAAAGAAATATGGACGTGAAAGCACACATTTAAGCCACAAAAGTAGCATAAAATAAGGCCTAAAGATAGCACATTTTGTGTGCTATCATCAAGATATTCGTGATTTGAGGAGATTAATTGGAATTTGATTAGAGAATCTATCAAATCAGCAATTCACGCACGATCTGCCGATTTGGTTCAGTTGTGGCCACATGTTTGTCACAAAATTGAGCGCAAGTTGACCATCTTCTAGCCTTAGCTCATTCTGTCCTCTGGTTCATATGTGGGTGCAATTTTGACTGCATTTTGGGGAAAAATTACAACCTCTGCACAAAGATACAAAAACTCGTTAAATCCTTTAAAAATTGATTTCCTTTATACCTAATTTATTTCTTTTAACGACTTGTGTTAAAAACACATGCTTAAACTTTTACTTAAATATTCTCCATATGACATGATAAACACATACTTTTTAAACAATAAACTTAGTTTTTTGAGGTAAACAACTCTCATAAATAAGAGTTACCACACTCCCAAACTAAGCTCATTGCTTGTCCTCAAGTAATTTTAAACAAAAACAAAGAGCAACAATTAACAAAATGCTTTCTAGATGAGGTTTTAAAAGAAAGTTGCCTCTCAAGAGACTTGGTGGTATTTCTCTACATATCTCATCTTAGACTCATCAAAGACAACATCCCTACTAATTAAAATATCGGCACTATCAAGTTCTAGGCAAAGAAGTTTATCCCCTTATTGCCCTTGAAATACTCTAAGAAGATACACTGCTCTTAACTTTAAGTTTTAGTTTTCCTATATTACTATGAGCATAGGCTATATAAACACCCAAAAACATATAGGTTTGACAAATCATGGGGAGTATATATCATGCAACATTTCTTGGGGGGGTCTTACAACCTATAGTAATAGAGGAACTTCTTGTTACTAAAGCTTCTTCTAAAAAACTCTTGGGAAGTTGTGTATTGGACAACATGCACTCACTTTTTCTATAAAAGTATGATTCAACCTCTCAACAACATCATTTTTTATGGAGTTCGTATAATAGTTGAATGCCTTTAAAATACCCTTTTTTCTTATTGAAATTATTAAACTCATGATTAATTCAAGCTCATTATCAATCAAAGTTTTTAAATTTAGAGCTAGATTGATTTTCAATGAGAGTTATCCATTCAAAAAATTTATCATAAGTATCAAATTTATTGTTCAAAATATAAATCATACTTGTCTAATATATATATA
Source organism: Trichosanthes truncata (assembly GCA_033996785.1). Classification (NCBI taxonomy): domain Eukaryota; kingdom Viridiplantae; phylum Streptophyta; class Magnoliopsida; order Cucurbitales; family Cucurbitaceae; genus Trichosanthes; species Trichosanthes truncata. The sequence continues at coordinate 22,980,220 of JAWPNB010000004.1, read as the reverse complement.
TATCGTAGGTCCTCCATCAATAGAAACATTAGAAGGGCCCCACAAATCAGAGTGTTAAACTTAACTCTTTTGAGTATACCATGTTCACATAAGTTTAAGTATACCAGTTTAAAATAAGTTATTAAACTTTGTTTAACTAATTATTGGAGACCTAGTTCACACTCATGTGCCCTAATCTTTTATGACAAGGGGTTGCAAGGGAATTATCAACGTCTTTAACCAAGGCATTCAAACCTACAATGGTAGAATCTTTTAAGGAGTAAAACTCACTAACAAGGTTTCCCTTTAACTTGACCATTATACCCTTCATTATTATTATCACTCCATTTTCAAAACAAGATGGTGACCTGTGAGAGAAAACGAGGGTTTTAATAAAGTTGAGTTTTAAAAAAAAAAAGTGTAGCGCCTCCTTTTCTTTTTTCTTTTATAATTATTTTATTTTAATATAAATTATCCTTGACATTTAAAACGTAACAAGAAAATTATGATAAACTTTGACATTTTTTAAAATGTCAAGTTTTATGTTAGTGTGAACAAAATTTGAAAAATCCATCAACCTCCGCTTTTTTTTTTTTTTCATTTTTCTTGACTTTTTTTTAAAAAAAATACAAATTACTTGACCGTTTTTCCATAAAATGTCAAGTAACATAGAATTTGTAGTAATTATGGTATAACCTACTTTATCCATTACACCTAGAGAGATTAAATTTCTCCCCAGTTTAGGTACATACCTCATCCCGTTTTTCCATAAAATGTCAAGTAACATAGAATTTGTAGTAATTATGGTATAACCTACCTTATCCATTACACCTAGAGAGATTAAATTTCTCCCAAGTTTAGGTACATACCTCATCCCGTTTTTCCATAAAATGTCAAGTAACATAGAATTTGTAGTAATTATGGTATAACCTACCTTATCCATTACACCTAGAGAGATTAAATTTCTCCCAAGTTTAGGCACATACCTCACCCCAGTTACGAGTCTCACGACCCCATCACTCGTTTTAATCCCAACGACACCTTGTCCCTCAATGTCACAATGTTGTTTATTACCTAACAAGACTTTACTCCCACATTTCTTGAAAGTCTTCTAACCAATCTCTATGGGAGTCATGAAAGGAACAACATGAATCTAGTATATCTAGGTTTCATCCTCTTGGTTCTCATCTAGTATGAGGAATCATATAAGGAATAACCTGAATCACGGCTTCATCTTCGTCACAACCCTCTCGTAGGTTAACTTCACTCACTTCTCTCCTCCCTTTTATTATCTCTCTTTCTATTATTTCTAAGTTCAAGAAAAAAAATCATCTAGTGTGGCCCTCTTTTTTACTGCAATAATATTTTTAACTCTTCCCCTAGGTTTGGTACTCCTACAATTGTTTTTCCTTTTATTATTTCTTTATCAGTTCCTATAACAAACAAAAACTCTCCTTTATTTTCGTTCTTTAATTTGAATCTCTCAATTTAATTGCATTAACAACAATGTCAGGAATCAAAGAATCTTCATTATCATATTTTATTGTAGCTTTAAAATCCTTATAAGAGTCAAGCAAAGAATTCAATAAAATAATAAATCGATTTTCATCAGAGACTTCCCCAGCACAACTAGAAAGATCAGAAGCTCTTTTACTAAATTCATCTAAGTTAACACTAAGACTCTTACTAGGATTTGTTTTAAAGCCAAAGAGATATTCTTTCAAATATATTTTATTAGACAAATACATTGTTTGGCAAAGAGATTGAAGCTTAGTCGAAAGCTTACCAACAGTGTTTTCTTTACATAGCTTGCATAAGACATTGACAGCAAGATGTAATATGATCAAACTATGAGCGATTTTGTCCATTGCTTTAAATTCAACTTCTGTCAGTCTTTGGAATGGTATCAAGGGGAGCAATTGCAACATCACCTTCTTTTGTGTAGAATAACCTTCATTTTAATCTTCCATATACCAAATTAGTACTTCCATCGAATCGTTCTACTTCCAAGCACGTTCTCATTCTATAAAAATCCAATAGGAAAGGTAACAGTACCACAGATACAAAGAACAACAAATGACCCACAGAAAAGGATTCAAGAAACAAAGAAAAACACTAATTTATTTCTAGTATTGAGCCGATTTAACAAGATTTAAGCATTCATACCAATATATTGTTGGGGGCAACAGACCCTCAACACATTCACAATGGTATGATATTACCTACATTGACCATAAACTTTCATGGATTTGTTTTCTATTTCACCTAAAATGCCTCGTACTATTGGAGACATTGTCCCCAACTTATACATCCATGATCTTCTTTTCTAGGCAATGTGAGACTTCGGTCACATTGCCAACAGATAGCAATGGTGTACATAATAGCTTTCACAAATCTACAACATGTTGGGATTTATGCTATAAAACCTCGTAATTAATGATTTATTTAATAATTAATAATTATTTTGATTATTTTATTTACAATATAATATTATCCATTATATAAAAAATTCAAAGTCATTAGTGTAATCTTGAACAGTATGTGGTTGACATACGAGAGGATCATGTTCAAGAAATAACCTAAAGGGTCATAGTATATGGATAAGGTTCGGTGCTTTATCCTGGTAACACTATTGATATAGCCCACTTTGTAATAGTTACAAATGATTTGATCTAAATCATTCATGTGGAGACATGTGAATAGGGCATCTTATATAATGAGTTTGTATAAGACTGGTGTTATTAATTAACCAAGATCACAACCCAAGTTTTAGTCATTTTTAATCAAATTAGAGGTGATTAAGAGCAGATTTTCTGATATTTAAAAGGCTAGACAACAGTGAGAAAATGTGCAAAAATACAGTAAAACAGAGTGCAAAACAAGAATTTATAGTGGTTCGGTCAATAGACCTACACCACTTTGCAAAGGGTCTTAGAGGCCTTTGCGAGTCAATATTATTAGAGATTCAAGTAAGATTTTACAGAACATTGAAACATAAGAAACAAGAAAGTAGATCTAAGAGGAATTTAAAGAAAGAAAGCAGTAAATTATAGGAAAAACAGAGAGAACAAGAAAAGAGCAATACAACCTTGAAGACCCATAATCTTTGCTCCAAGAAGAACACCTTCCTCTGTTTTGGATCTCTTCGCTTGCAACCACACCCAAATCGCGAATACGTACCTCTTCGAGATCTACTACTCGTGGACTGGATGGTGGCTTGCGGTGGTGAAGCTTTGTGATCAGGGAAAAATGGCCAAGAACAAAGTGCCTCACGTTGACGTCTTCTCTCCCTCTCGATCTGTCTCACGGCGAAAAACAAAGGGCAATAAAAACGATAAAGGCTCTCTCTCTCTAGGTGGAACACACGGCCAAAATGGCTTTCTGCTTTTCTTGCTTTCTTTTCTTTTCTTTCTAACCCTAAATCCCTCTCTTTTAATGAATGGTGCTCACATACACATACATCATAATCTCCCTCATGCCCATACATCATATATATAAGAGAAAAAAGGCTGCACAAAATTACAATAAAACTGTCCATATTAAATCAAGATGAGGTTAAACATATTTTGGGCTCCTCCATTTTTGGGCCCAACGAATTTTGAGTCCATCAGTTTTGGGAACAAGATAATTGGTCCAATCTTTTATTTAATTTAGTTTTATCATATTTAATTAAGCCCAATTTGAACTTAATTAAAAAACAATTATACTAAATTAAATTCATGATAAATTAGAAACCAAATTTATAACAACTGGACTATGAAATATTTAATCCCTCTTTATAAATCCGTTAATTGATAAGATTAATATTTCATCAGCATCATCAAGATGATCATATTCGACTCGATCTTAATCTTGAGTGAGTTATGAATTCTTGCCTATGAGGGCTTGTCCTTTGATTTGCATGGGTGAGAGTAGCTTTTGTAGCCGATTTAATAAGCCTACAATTTTGGGGACTTGACCAAATAGGGAGCTCGGAACATACTCTTACAAGATAGAATTCACTTCTTCCCATATAGAGTAAGTAGATGAGTAGTTCCTTTAAGTACTGATTTTGGGACTTGAATAATGATGTCCCACCCTCTCACTGGCCCAAGAGGGACTTCGTTTATGATTGAATCATAAACAAATTATTCATTAGAGGATCAGTGATACTTAAGCTACAAGATGTAATTACAAGGGTAAAGTGGAATTTTCACCCAGTTGTAATTACAAACAACTTGTGAATGATCGACTTGCATGTAGTGATTATATCCATGGACACAACTTGTCCTACAGTGCATACGAGTGCAACTCTAGATCTATAGTGGAGTGACCCTAAAGTTAATTAACGAAAATTGATTAATTAAAGAGTTTAATTAATTAATTTTGTATCATTGGAGCTTATAGTCTGTAGGTCTATAAGGTCCCCTTGCTTGCTCATATGAACAAATAGGGATCAATTTCATTGAGAGAAAATTTTGAAATGTTCAAATTAAAATTTAATATATTTGATATATGAAAGGAGGGAAAACATATTTAATGTATCACTACAAGAATTGAAGATAATCCCAACGTTATTTTTCCTGACGATTTCCAATTCGTCGGAACAAATAGAAATTCTTGACGGTAAATGGAGCAAATTGCCGACGATTTTGTGAATCGTCGGCATATAGTGCTTACTGCCAATAATTTAAGCAAAATCGTCGGCCAAAACAACAGAAACGCCAACGGTATTGATAAATCGTCGACATTTACTCACGAATCGCGGACGATTTTGAAAACTGTCAGCGGTTCTTCAAGGAACTGCTGACAGTTTATCAAAATCGTCGGCAATTCTCGAAGAACGGCTTACAATTTTCAAAACCATCAGTGGTTCATAGAGGAACTACAGACGATTTTTGAAAACCGTCGACGGTTCCTCGGAGAACCGCTGACCATTTTCGTAACGATCGCCTTTCCTCTTTTCCCTCTCCTTTTCCCCCCATTTTTTCCCTCTCCTTTCAACTTCCCCCCTATTTCTCTTCTCTCCCTTCTCTCTTCTCCTCTCCCACCCACCCACACTTCCTGCAGCCCCTCGCCACAGCCCCGCCCCACCCACCGCCACCTCTTCTTTTTCTTCACCCCCTATCCTTCTCTTCCTTCCCTTCTCTTCTCTCCTCTCCCACCCACGCGCCACCCCCAGCCACCGCCCCCCTTTCTCTCTTCTCTCCCTTCCCTTCTCTCCTCTCCCTTTCCTTCTTTCCCACCCACGCCCCCCACCACTGGCCGCCCAACCCGCCACCCAGTCCGCCGGCACGCTGCTGCCACCACTATTTTCTTTTGGTAATATTTTAAAGTTTTTGATTTCTTAGATAGATAATATACTTAGATTCAAGATTATTTGGCAAATCTATTTAAGTTTATTGTATTTTGGTTTGTGTAATCATAGATTTGTGAGGTCGAACACTTTGGAACTCAAACCAACAAAGTTTCTAGCTTCTTTGATGATAAAGGTATGTAAAAATCCACTTTTAAACTTTTTCGAACTCAAACAAAGTATGTTAGATCATTTTCTAAACTTGAAAGTTTTTTTTTTTTGTAGTTTTGAACTCATTCGAACACTTTCGCTAATATTTCGAACACTTTTAATCAAAGATTAAGTATGTTGCGGTAAATTTTAGGTGACAAATCTATGTTTAGGCTTTTTCGAACACAGTTAAAATAGTTTAAATTGGTATATAATCTTTGAATTCTTTTGTTTTATGATTTGGTTCCATGACAGAGTGTTGAAACAAATTTTAAGGTAGATTTGAGTTGATTTCGAACACAGTTAAAATAGCTTAGATTGATATCTAACCTTTGGAACTCTTTTATTCTTTTCTTTGTTTTGAATTTCTATTTATAGTTTATTGTAAATAAGTAGATCTACATGTATTTGATATATTTGTAATTTAAAATTTATTATTTTAGTTATTTTGTAATGTTAATTATTCTTATTCATGGATATAGAGTTGAACATTAAATATGGTTGGTTAGACTTTTTAGTATTAATTATGTTAGTTGGGTTGTGTAGACAACATAAGTTGGTTATACTTTTTATTTTGTAGATGAGTTATATAATTATGTTGGTTATATAATTTTGACTTTTGTTGATTATATATTTATGTTGGTTATCAAATAAACAACATAAGTTATTAGATGTGTTGGTTATTATGTCTTATGTTGGTTAGATTTTTTTATGTTTTTTATCAAGTAAATCAAGATACATTCTAAATGAGTTATATATAATTATGTTGGTTATATAATGAGTTATATATATAATTAAATACACGTATTATTATAGAATTGATGTTGACTATCAAGGTAGAACATTTTAATTTGTTAATCCTCCCTTTAAAATACATAATTACCAAACTCTCTCAATTAGTTATAAGGCCAAATAACACAATGATTTGTGTAAAACAAATCAAAGCTAGTGAAGGTGTTTTGTAATTAATGGATGTTCTTGAGTATATGTGGCTTTAATAGAGAAATTAATCAGTGTGCAATCATTAACTAATTTATTAATTAAACTATCCACTTACCTTAAATCTTATTGGGAAAACACTAGTACCCTCCAAATTCTTAAATTTTAAATCTTATTTATCAAAGTTAGATTATTAAGTTCATATTACACATACCATCAGACACAATTGAAACATAATAACTATGTTTTTAGTCCCTATATACTATGATCTTGGTAATATTTAAGTTTTTAATATTTAATTAGTTTATCAATAGTTAAGACATATACTTTTTTCATTAAGGTTGAATGTTCATATCCTTACTCCTAACATATTAATTCTACTTAAACACAATTGAAAAGACACCTACTACTTCAACTCAATTTCAAAATAATGGAATGCTTATAACTTATCTTTAACAAACCCATTAGGCCTCTATATGAATAATTGTGGCTTGTTTATCCCAAAAAACTAAAAAACTGTTCTAAATCCAAAAACTATAAACATCATTCAAAATGGTTATGAAATGGGGCTTAAGATATCAAATTTAATTTCTAGCTTAACTTGCTAGCCAAAAACTGTATATCTCAGCTTGATAGCCAAAAACTTTATACATTAAGGGTTTGGGACAAAGTTAAATCTATCTTTTTTTGTCTAAATCCTACAAGATTGAACTTCTCACAAACTAGAATTGGACTTGGAAGGTGTATAAAATTAAGGATAAGGATGAATAGAGATTGGATTAAAATTAGAGACAAGTTGTCAACCGAGTATATAGGAGTAACCCAATTTTTAGCAAAGGCAAAGTTTCATGTTAATGACTCAGGAAAAACAAGATACCCATGTAAAAATTGTATGAATGCAATGTGGCAATCTTTAGACGGAGTAGAGCGACATCTTTTCACGTATGGAATATCCCCCTCTTATAGTCAATGGGTATATCATGGAGAACCTACCAACTTACCTAGGTTTGAAAGTTATACAACTGGGTCAGTACACGATGATAAAACAAGTACTACAGAGTCTAATGATTTCAATGGAGAGAATGAGATGTTCAACCTTTTAAATGACCTTCAAGTCCCAATTGCCGAAGCAGATATAGAAGAAGACGATAATTTCAAAAATGAGATGCCCCGTAATGTCCATGAAAAGGATACTTCAACCGTATTTGAGGATTTAATGACCGAAGCATGTAATCAACTATACCCTAGTTGTACGCGATTCTGGTCATTAAACTTTTTGGTGAGATTGATGCATATTAAGGTTCTTAACAATTGGATTAATAAATCAGTAGATATGTTACTACGATTGTTAAAGGAAACATTTCCAATCGATGCGTGTATACCGAGTTCATTCTATGAAGCTAAGAGGAAGTTGTGTGACATAGGGCTCAACTATGAGTTCATTCATGCTTTAAAGTACGATTTTATATTATATTGGAAAGAATTTGTTGATTGTCAACGGTGTCAAACATGTGGTGAGTCTCAGTATAAAGTGAACGATGGCAAAAGAAAAAAGATTCCGTACAAAGTTTTACGTCACCTTCCATTGATACCAAGATTGAAACGAATATTTTCATCGAAATATTTTGCTTCTGAAATGAGATGGCATAATGATAAACGTGTTGAGGAAGTTGGTGTATTACGACATCCAATTGATGGTGAAGGGTGGAAGCATTTTGATGTGAATTCCCTCAGTTTGCTTTGGAACCACGGCATGTTCGTTTGGGATTAGCATCAGATGGATTAATCCATTTGGAAATATGAGCACTTTATATAGTATGTGGCCGGTGGTACTAGTTCCATATAATTTGCCACCTTAGAAATCCATAGAGATGAACGAAATAATAATCAAATTTTCGTGAACGAGATTTGTGGTGACTTTGAAGTGTTTAGACAAAGTGCAAGACCATTGGGGGCTCAACCGCAAGGACCTTATCCACTGAGGAGAAATGGATAACACATTGGTATATTTTGAACAATTGTAATGAAATAAAGTCTTATGTACATACGTCTCGAACACTCTAATTCTCAATCTCAATCTCAATATAAAATTGAAATAAATCTGAGACTTAACTTTTGAGATCATTCAAGGTACAAATATCTCTACCTAATACAACATAAGTCTAAATTTTTGAAAAGTTCAAGAAAATTAAGACTAAAGTTGAAAATCAATTAGGTATATCTATCAAGACATTATGATCAGATCATAATAGAAAGTACAAGAACCTTACGTACTAAGATTAATTAATAGAAATGAGTTTTTATCTCAATTATTTTAAATACCAAGTACATTTACGTGAAATTGTACTGCAAAAGGAGAAACAAAACCTTGTTGGACATGGTCACATCAATAGTGAGTTACACGCTATTACAAGACTCTGGTTAGGATATGCAATAGAGATTGCATAGTAAACATTAGTCCCTCCAAAAGTGTCTACTGGACAATTTTGAGAATATAGAAGAGTAGTAAACTTAGTTTACAGCACTTCACTATTTGGGAATGTTAAGCTTACATGCTGAAACAAGTCTAAAAAGGTTGTATATGTTCAAAGATATGCCTAAGTGTAGGCCACCCCTAAGGAGTACAAAATGATCTTTTATCTAGTCCTAAAAAGAATAAGGTATTTGTATCACAAATATCATATTTTATAAGGAATGTCAAATAAAAGACTACAAATCTTTAATAAGGTGAGATAGTGTTAATAAATTGATCCCAAGTGAAGCCACTAAATAATTAACAAAAGTTGTTAATAATTTAATTACAGTTGAAAGTCAAATGGATCTCAGTCATGAATTGGATAAGCCTCATCATAGTGGGAGAGTTATGAGATGACTCCCTTACAAGGACTTAATTGAAGCCCAAGTTGTCATATTAGATGACAAAGTAGAAATGTTTATTGCCCTAAAAGTGAGACTAATGGCAAAAAATTAAACCTAATAGGAAAAAGTAGATTGTGAGTAAACTTTTTCACTTATTGCCATACTAGAGTTTGTAAGCATTATTTAATTCATTCTTGCATATGAGATATGAAAAATGAATATTTGGAACTTTTTTATGAAAAGAAATCTTAGATAATTCATCTATACAAATCAATCAGAGAGGTTTATATCCAAAGATCAAAAGCAAAAAGGTTTGCAAAATAATAAAGGTTCATTTATGAAATGAATTTTACTATTAGATCCTTGAATATAAGGTTTGATAAAAAAATCAAAATTTATGACTTTGGATAAATATTAATGAAGCTTGTATAGACAAGAAAATCATTAATTGCTTAGTGGATTTTTCTCATGTTTTATGTTGATGATATTTTACTCATTGTGAATGATGTAAGATGTCTATCTAACATAAAAAGTTGACTAAGTAACCAATTCCAAATGAGTGATTTGGAATGATTCAGTATATTTTACATGTCTAAAATGGAGATTTTTAGGAAAAAATGTTAACTTTGTCTCAAAACATCTTACATTGACAAAATTGTTATCAAATATTTGATATTTATGTCTAAGGAAGAGTATCATAAGACACCTCAAATGTTGAGAGCATATGATTAATTATCTACTCTAAGTGGGAGACAATTAATGCACAAATAAGACTTAACAATTAATATACAACTAGTTGGTTAACATATATCAGTTAAACAAATAGTATGACCATTGAGTAGAAAATTAAAAACTTTCTCAAATTATCTATAGATAATGAAAAAAAATTGTGTATGGAGTAAAAAATTTGATCTTCTCAAGATACACTTGTTCTTACAAAGATTTAGGAAATCTATGTTAAGATAATTTTTACTCTAGGTGGTAGAGTATGGTATACAAGTTAAATTATTTTGCTTGTGAAGCAACAAAATGACTTATATGACTCAAATAGTTGATCGAAGATCTAAAAGGTGTTTCATATATAATTTAGTCTATTCTCTTTATTATGATAATAGTGGTGCAAAGACTGAAAGCATCATGGTAGTGATCAAGATGACTTTTAATGGCAATCGTTTGGATCTATATAAAAAGACTCTCCAGGCTAAAATATTTGAGGGTCACCTAGAATGTCTAGGATTACGAGACATGTCTCATTTTTGCTAGGGCAAGTGGGAGAACATGTTGGGTATAGTGTATGCCCTAGGATACATGTCTCATTGGCTTTAGAGCAAGTGGGAGATTGTTGAGATTTATGCCCTAAATTCTCATAATTAATTATTTATTTAATAATTAATAATAATTTTGATTATTTTATTTACAAAATAATATTATCCATTATATGAAAAATCTAAGGTTATTAGTGTAATCTTGAACAGTATGTGGTTGACATACGGGAGGATCATATTTAAGAAATAACCTAAAATGTCATAGTATATGGATAAGGTTGGATGCCTTATCCTGGTAACATTATTGATACGGCTCACTTTGTAATAGTTACAAATGATTTGATCCAAATCATTCATGTGGAGACATGTGAGTAGAGGTATCTTATATAATGAGTTTGTATAAGACTGGATCACGGAATATTTAATCTCTTTTTATAAATCCGTTAATTGAAAAGATTAATATTTCACCAGGATGATCATATGCCACTCGATCTTAATCCCGAGTGAGTTATGAACTCCTGCCTGTGAAGGCTTGTCCTTTGATTTGTATAGGTGAGAGTGACTTTTGTAGCCGATTCAATAAGCCTACCATTTTGGGGACTTGACCAAATAGGGAGTTGGGAACATAATCTTACAAGATGAAATTCACTTCTTCACATATAGGTTAAGTAGAAGAGTAGTTCACTTGTGTGCTAATTTCAAGACGAACAATGGGGCCCCACTCTCTCCCTAGCCCAAGAAGGACTTAGTTTATGTTTATATCCATGGACACAACTTGTCTTATAGTGCATAAGAGTGCAACTAGGTCTATAGTGGAGTGACCTTAAAGTTAATGAATGAAAATTGATTAATTAAAGAGTTTAATTAATTAATTTTGTATCTTGGAGCTTATAATCTGTAGGTCCATACGATCCCCTTGCTAGCTCATATGAACAAATAGGGATCAATTTTGTTGAGAGAAACTTTTGAAATGTTCAAATTAAAATTTAATATATTTGATATATTAAATGAGGGAAAACATATTTAATGTATATGATACATTAAATATCAAAGAAATTATTAATGTATTAAGATACATTGAAGAAAAGATATTTATTAAATTTGAATTAGATTCAAATTAGGAAATAGATGTCGTAAGAGAATTTTAAAAGGTTTGAATAAGATTTAAATTGGTTAGATAAATATATTTTAAGATATTAGTTATTAAAATATATTATTTAATTATTTTCCCTATGCCACTATAAATAGAACCCTAGGAGTGAGTCATTGTGTTTATTCTTCATAAGAGACACATCTTCTCTACAGAGAATTGTAGAATTCTCTCTGAACTTTTCCTCTCTCTTTTTTTTTTAAGAGGCTCCCACAAGCTTTTTCTTGTATTCGAGTCATACCAAGTAGGTTTTATGGAAGTGGAGTTTCAACCTTGTTAGAGTTGGAGCAAGAAGATTAAATACTCGCCAGAAATATCTCCATATTTAAGTCAAGGTATGTTTTGCTTAGCCTAAATTATCTTTCATTTAATTCTAAAATAAAATCAAAGTCGATTTCAACACTTCCGTTGTGAGTTTAATTCGATTATTCCTTTCACTACAAGAGAGCACCCTTACCCACAATAGTGCATCCTCTATCTATTGGTCAAATATCCAAACATGGCTTACTCAAATGTGGAAATAACTAATCACAACATAGGTAGTTCTTTCTTCTCCTTAAATGGACTCCCATTTATTGAAAATATTTTATTTTTTTCTAACATCAAAACTTCTCCAATCTCAAATTTCTTCAAGTGAAATATTATCCACCATTATTTCAGTTAACCTAGTAATAAGTCCTCAAAACCCCTCAAGGACAAAATAAGTCTAAATCCATATAACCCAACTCTAAGTATCTAAAACTAAAGCAAGCAAGACTATGTGCTCCAAGTGACGTAAGGGATATAAAATAAAATTAAACCTACGCTCAAGTAAAAGTGTAGACAAAATTTCAATAATTATAAATTAAGTAAGATTAGAGATAAAATTTCATTATCAACTAATCACAGTTGATGAAATCTCATTATCAGCTATCACAGTTGATGACCGACTTAGTTAAAATAAAAGTGGAGGGTTGGAATCAGCAAAAGAGAGTGTAAGTCAATCAGTACAAGTATACATTGTCAACATGTAATATATGGAAAAATTCCAATGTATTGATCCCTCAGGGGGTGTTTGGGGCTCCAATATTGGTGGGTTTGAATGGGCTATTTTAGTCCACTCCTTGTTTGGGTCGGCTCTTAAAATAAGAGGGTGGTAATGGTTTTGATTACCTATGTTTAGCTACAGTAGTGCACGGTGGTTTCTGGTGTTTTGGATACCTGGCATTTCCACTTCCCGAAGACGCTCTTCCCTTTCCCTTTTTCTTTTCCCTTCCTTGTCCTCTATTGCATTTTCATTTCTATTATTTTGTCTTCTCCCTCATGCGTTCATCTTCACCATTTTGCTCTCTCCCTCATCCCTAACCTCTTCCGTTGTATCATTTCCCCAGTTTCGTCTTCTTTCTCATGCTTTCCTCTTATCCGTTCTGCTCTCTCCCTCGCTGTTGTTTTTTCATTTATGCAAGTCGCTCAATGGTTTCCATCCTCTCCCTTTTTCTCTCTAGATCTAGGGTTTTTAAAGTTTCCAAATCTGAATTTTTTAACAGATCTGAAGGTCTCTCCCCTCCCTATTTCCATCAATCGATCTCTAGATCTGGGGATTTTAGGTTTCAAGATTTGGGTTTTTTTACTAGATCTGAAACCCCTTTGACTCCTTCTTTCCTCTCGCCCGCTTCAAGAAAGAATGTTCCCTCCCTTACTACTTCCTTGCCATTCCATGCATGTTTGATTCCACAGTGGAGATTGGGAGAAAGCTAGGTAGGGGACGAACGAAACGCTGTTTTGGAGCTTGGTGGGGGGAGCCAACTTCGAAGGCATGTTTTCTTTCCTTTTTTTAGCTGGCCAATGATGAGTCCAACTTGCATGACATAGTTATGTTTTTTATCTCCTTCTCGTCTCTGATTTATTGTTGTTCGACTCTTTGACTACTAATTTTACTATGTTATTTTTGTGAGCAATCTGTTTATCAATCTTTGTTGCATTAAACGTGGCTTCTATTCCACAGATCATTTTTTGTATGACTTCATTCAATTGATTGTTTACTCCTAATTCGCACTAAATCCTATCTTTGATTTAGTTCTTGTGGTGTTATACATTTTCATATGTTTTATTATTCCTACTCATGTTATTAATTTCAGTTTCTGTTATGTTATAACTTTGGTACTTTTTTTTTTTCTGTTAGTATGACAAAATCAAAACTCCCCATGAATGAACTTCATATCTCTATGGCCTACTTGTCAATGCTTTTTTTTTTTACTCAATACTCGTTTTGTTGGCTTTAAGTTTCACCATATTCTATATGAGAATTGAGTTTTTGCTTTTCTATTTTTTTTTATATTACGTCGTTAGGTTTTTGTATCTTTGTTTTTAATATGTTGGGTTTCTTGTTAGATTTGACCATTATTTGTTTCAGATTGAGTATATTTTCCAAACAAAATATATTTTCTTGTTATTTATTAGTTTATTTTTTTTATTTTACTTTGCTTTGTTTGTTGTTGTTTCTGATACAACCATATTCAGTGAAATTCAAAATTAAAATGATGAATTTCCTATCTCTGAGGCCGCTCAATCATTTCCTTTTGTTTTTGTGTTCTTTGTTGCTACATCTACCCATGAAAATTTTCTATATCTGAGTTTCTGCTTTTTTGTGTTCATTGTGAAATATATTTTGATCGTGTTGTTATAAATTGGGTGGATAAGGTTAGAGGTTCTTTGAAGTGGATTGGTATTTGAATGACATGTATTAATGAGTGTGTAACAGCCCGAATTTTCCAATACGGTCATTCTAACAATAATGCGGAAGCGTAACAATTAAAACTAAAATAGACTTAAATAAATTCAGCTGAAGTAATTTCTTACAAAGGATTTCTAAAAGAAACTATTGAATCCATAACAACAACTTTCTAATTCTTGTGCCAGAGTGCTAAACTTTACTTCTTTCGAGACTATCACTTGATCCTTCGTCTGAAAACATTTTGGAAAAACAAAAATGAATACAGAAATACTCAATAAGCAATTTCAACATCAAGTTCAGAAATTCATTTTTCTTCAAAACAAAACATAGAAATTCAGTTTAACAAATCATTTCAATAGTTGAATCAAAAGTCAAATATTCATTCGGTCATTTTATTTTAAAACAATCATAATCAAAATACAAATATCCTTGCAAAACTTTTAATACAACTATTAAAACGTTCGGTCAAAACTTTCGAAAAAAAAAAATCTTTCAATTGAACAAAACTTTCATTTAACCAAACCTTCAAGTATCGAAGCTTTCAATTCAAACAGTACTTTCAATCAATCATTACTTTCAAATATCAGAGTGGGAATATGTATTATTTGGGTAGCCTTCATAACATATATGATGGTTACCCATCGGTAACACCAATCAATCAACCAGAACATTCAATCAGAGTTGTCGATAAAAATCGACCAGAACATTCAAATCAATTACTTAAGTGTGAGGCCATGTGAGTGAAACACACACATGAATCTTCATTCCAAAGGAATGCCAAACCACAAACTGTGTCTTCCCACAAATAAGCTTCAATTAGTCAGAGATGTCGATAAAATCGACCAAAACAATCAATATAATTACTTAAGTGTGAGGCCATGTGAATGAATAACACACACATGAATCTTTATTCCAAAGGAATGCCAAACCACAAATGTGTCTTCTCACAAATAAGCCAAAACAATTCCATCAATTCCAATTTAGGCTACTACCACAAATAAGCAAAGTATTCCCAAAACAGAAAATTGGCATATCCGGATAGCCCTTATCAATTAGATCAAAAATTCTTTTGTAAACATTTGAAACAAAACATGTAGTTTCAAATAACAATTTCAATAAAGATTCATCAAATCAACCATTCAAACTAAAAACCAAAACAAACTTACTTTCAATTCAAAATCAATCAAAACACATTTATTTCAAATTATCCAAAACGGCATACATACTTTTAAATAGCAAAACACTTTAAAGCATACAAAACAATTTTGATCAATTTCAAATCATACAAAACATACTTTCAAACATTTGTCAAATAAACAATATTCAAAACATAATTGTACTAAAATTTCTATTTTGGAAGGGATGTGGAAACTACTTACCTCAATCGACAATCCTACAATTCTCAATCTCAATCTCAATTCCAAATCTTGTCCACTTTCTTGAACAATCATCAACTTTTCCTAGAAGTCCAAACATATCCAATACTACACTGATCAAAAACCAAAATTCTATCTTAAAGGTTCAAAAGCTTATCTAAAATATAGACAATCTTATCTACCCAATTTTTTCCATTCAAAACAATTTTCAACCTAAAAAGTTAGGAAAAATAGGGTTCTTGGACTAAAAAAAAAGCACTGAAAAACTGGGTTAAAAACACTTTAAAATCCAATTAAAACGTATTAAAATCGATAAAATCAATGCTTTTTAATACGTAATAAAATACCAAACAATTTTTCAATTCTACAATTTTTAAATCCTTTAAAACTATCATAAATTATGGACAAATAACCCAGAAAAATTTCTGTTCATAAAACAAAATTTTCCACGATTTTAACATCAAAAGAATCAAGATTTGTCACTTTTTAACCCAAATTTCATATCTGAAAAGCTTGATAAAACTGCTTTAAAAACCATAAAAACATAATGTTTTCATGTAGAAATTAAAGCTATAAATCACACTTTAAAGAAATAATCATTTGGTAAACTTTCTTGTACAAAAAGAACCCAAAAACATTACAAAAACAGTCCCAAATTTGAAGAAAATAAAAGCTAGAAAATTCTGAAAAATTTTCCTTTATCAAACCTTCAGTTTAATCCAAAATCCATAAGATGAAAACTTTTGATAAAGAATTAAGCAAACCAAAAACTTAAAAACTTTTTAGGGCAAAAGATTTCAAGAATCTTTTCATTCTAAACATCCATGAATTGAAAACAAAAACCCAAGATTTTCCAAGAAAGATTCAATCAAGAAAGAAAACAAACTTGAAAATTGAAGGGAATAAATCTTACTGCTTTTTCTTTAGAGATGAAACTATAGAACGTCTTCTTTTTTGTCTCTTTTTTTGCCGTCAAAAGGTTTTGTCTAAAAGGTTAGGGCTTAAGAGACCCTTTTTAAAAGAACTCTAATCAAAACACTTAAAAGATTATCTTCTTTTTTTTTAAAGGAAAATAAAGATTTATCTCCTAATTAAAAAAAAAAAAGATAAAATCCTAATTCAAAAAGGTTTTAAAATAAACAATAAAAAAAATTCTTTATTTTTCTTCGATTGTTACAGAGTGTGTATTTAAAACTCCATTTTTTTTAATAAAAAATTGTATTGATGTGTACTTGTCTCACCCTTGTAATAAATATAATGGTTATGTGCACTTATGATAATAAGTACACCAATGTGTTTTTGCCAACCACCCCCTCCCTCTTTAAATATGCTCTCATTTCATTGAAAATCTTGAGGAAAACCCCACTCTTCACACTACTTCTGCATAAGGCAATTAGTGAGTCTCCTTTACTCATACCTTTCCTTCTTCCATTCTCTTTTTTCCTCTTACGAATGCATCATCTCTCATGATTATAGGGTTGGTCTCCTTTCAAATCCTTCACGTTCTCATCATTGTTGATCGACCATTACCCCTTCCAAGGTGATATGTCTTCTTCTTGTACGACGTTCATTATAGTCAAGTTAAGTACTGATTTCCATTTTTTGTTTCTTCACAGGTTTGAACTTAGAACATTGGTCGACCTTAGTTTGAGGTTTGTTTATTTTAAAGCATGAAAATATTCTCTTGTATATTTTATTTGTTTACGAGACTAAGAACATTTGTGTATGTATTTGTTTGTATGTGAACATTCTATTTATTTGTGTACGTATTTCTTTATATGCAAACATTCTATTTATTGTATGCAAACATTCTATTTATTGTATGCAAACATTTTATTTATTGTGTATTTGTTGGATAGTTTTGTTATTTGTGGAAGAATGTTTTTTGTTTTCTTTGTAAAAAAAACCTCCTGAAGTATTCATTGGACATACTTATTTTTTTTAAGTTGACTGTAATTTAGTTGCATTCATCTATTTTTTTTAATTAGAATGAAAAAAAAAACTTTCTTGAAATATAATTTTAAGTTAACCAAGAATATGTTGTTTGAATAAATTGTTTTTATAGCATTCACCATGATTAATTAATCACTTTTCTTCACATAACATTAAGCAAACAACTTTGAAGCATATAATTTGATGCTTTCTTTCAATTAAGCATATAATTTGGATACAAAATATGATGACTTTTTAATGAAAACAAAAAAAAATTGAATATGTTTTCGATTTTAAATAAATGATGTTTAAATGAGAAATATCATGATCGAAAAACATGATTGGTTAATCACTCCAACAAAATAAATTGAATGTCAAATGAAAAGGAAACAAGGACAATTTTTTTTAACACAAACAATATTCTATTTTCTTTTAAGTAATGTCTTGGAGGACAAAAAAATATGGTTCATTGGTGTAATATTTTTTTTCTAAACAAAGTGTAACACCCGTGACGTTTTGGGTAAGTTTAAATTGTTGTTTTGGTAAAGTTTTATTAAGAATTTATTTTTTTTATTTGCTTTGAGGGTAATTTGGTGATTTTTGGAAAAGGAAAGGGTATTATGGTCATTTATGGAGAAGATATTTTGATTTTATTATTATTATTATTAAAAAAAAAAAAAAAAAAGAGAGAAAATTTCTTCTCTCTCTCTCTCGCGCGCGCTCCTCTCCCTCACGGTAACTCTCTCTCTCTCTCTCTCTCTCTCTCTCTCTCTCGCCGAAGCTCCAGCCCCGCCGCACGCCGTCGCCGACAGCCACGAACCCCGCGGCACGACCGCTGCCCGCCGCTGCTCGCGAGCAAGCTGCCGCGCGAAGCTTGCCGCCGCGTTTTCGTCTGTCTTCCGATCAGCTCGCGCGAAGGCTCCGATCGACGAAAGCTCCTCCACGCGCACGCCGGTCGACGAGGGCCCTTACGCCTGCAATCGTCGGTGGTTTTGAACTCTAAGCTCGCCGGAAAACACCTTTTCAGCCGCGTTTTCAAGGTGGGTTTTCGTTTCCGTGAGAAGTTTGGCATTTTGAGCTCGAGTTTGATTGATTTTCAGCAAAACGACCTCGGATTCTTGTAGATCGGGCTGCAACACACCAGAAACGGACCTCCACGCGCCGATAGGTTGACCCACGCGCCGCCGCCGTGAAGCCCACGCGCCGCCGCTCGCCGGAGTTGGGTAAAAATTGCCATTTGGTCTGTTTCGTCGAGTTATTAATGATAGAATGTGTTTTAGCGTAATTCGGATGGTTTAAGACACGTTTAGAACACTTTTTAGGTGAATTGTCGAGGACCTTGGATTGTACTTGGAGTGGGAACTCGAGAAGCTCATTACTAGTGGAGAAAGGGTATTTTAGTAAGTAAAGATTTAAGGTAAGGGATCTCACAACGAAAGAAGTTTTCGAAACCGAGAGCTAGCTCTATATTTACTTTGAAATTTATGTTTTCATGTTAAAAAGAATGGAAATGATATGTATGTCTTTGAAATGCGATTGCCTTGATTTATGCATTCATAACTATGTTCTAAAACGAATGGGACCTCATGCATGTGTTGTGTGCTCATGAAAAGATTTATGTAAGGCCGTGACGATAATTCTCCCAAAAGTTTTATGTGGGTTATGAGGGAACCCGAGTCTTCAGACTCTCTATGCTCCCGGGGTTCGAGAGTGCCCCCACGATGGTAGCCGACTGGCTTGAGTCTTCGGACTCCACGATGGTAGCCTCGGGCTGAGTCTTCGGACTCCACGATGGTAGCCTTCGGGCTGAGTCTTCGGACTCCACGATGTATGTTAGCTTTCGAGCTCAACTCTCAGAGTTAGGGAGGACTCTATTCGATGGAAAAACTATGTCTTCGGACTATTCACGAGGCCCTCGGGAGAATTTAATCGTTCACGAGAGCCGCGAGGAAAAGTACATGGTTTATAAAACGAATTTTAGGTCCCCAACTAAAGCAATGGTTTACGATGGTTTTATGATTTAAAATGACATGTTGCATGCGATTGAAACTCTTATTTGAAACTATGATTGACTTACTGAGTATTATTCGTTAATACTCACCCTTTTCCTTTTTAAAATGTTTTCAGGAAAGGCTAAGATCGGCCCTAGCGCGTGACCGGAGATCAGCTACTCGAGTCATGGGAGCCGAGCGATCGCTATTCCGCTTCTTTTATGTTTCTGGATGTACATAGAACTCATGTCGAGTTTTTAAATGTTTAGAAGGATGTTTTAAAGTCTTTTAACCTTTCTTTGTAAATCGTGCACGTGTATTTGGTTTTCTGCTGTTTGAACCCTAGCATCATATTGAGAAGTTTGTTGGATGCTAGGAGGTTGTTTGAAAATCTTAGAAGTGCGTTTTTCTATGTCTTATCAGGTAAGGGTCAAATTTTTGGTTTTCGAGTAGTTACGTCGTTATGCTGTCAAAATTTTCGGTAATATAGCGACGTGACTTAGTAATGACTCTTAGGTAGCGTGTTGAGCCTATAGGGTCGTTACACAAAGTAACAGTAAGCAAAAAAAAAATGGTTCATTGGTGCAATAAATGTTTTCCAAACAAAGCAACAATAAGCAAACAAAAATATTGTTCATTGGTGCAATTAATTTTTCCTAAACAAAGCAACAATAATCAAAAATATATAGCAATTAGTACAATCAATTTTTCATAAGACAACCATGTTCTTTTTCTTCTTCGAAACTATGTTCTCAATTTGGTTTTTTTAATGAATATTCCATTTGTTCAAGTATGTTTTCCAAATATCAAAATCATTTTCAAGTGTGGAGTTGTTTATACTTTTTAAACAAGAGGGTTTTTTTTCAAGTCTAGGGATGATTGGAAGTATGTTTTTTCACGTACATATCCTAGTAAGCTCTATTTCACTCACTTTTTGAATAATAGTATATTCTCCATTTATTTAAACCCAACCCACAAACCCCAAACTAACGCACAAACCAACCCAACCCACAAAGCCAAAACTTAACCCTAAATCCAAAACTTAAAAATCATAACTCCAAACCCTTTACATAAAACTTGAAAACCCTAACCATAGACCCTTTACATAAAACTTTTAGACCCTAACTTTATACCCTTTACATAAAACTTATAAACCATAAACACAAAACGTAAGACCCTAACATAAAACTTAAGAACCATAAATGCAAAATTAAAGTTTTATGTCGTCTTCATTGGACTAACCCAGGGATTTACACATTGTGGGTTAAATGCCACCGAGAGGTGAACAAATTTAGTGGAGCAGTCCACAAATCATATGTAAGCTTTGCAGAAGCAGAGTACGCATTTATGCAATATAAGGTGGCAAGGTACACTAACTACTCTACAATTGAACTTGAAGAAGTTCCATGTCGTACACCACACTCGAGTACGGGCCGGGGACCAAGATCACATAGTAACGTGTTACTACTAGTAGGGTTCATTATTGGAATAGTTGTAATGTATAGTTTAGGAATTATGTTCAATTGTAAGTGATTCTCATGTGAACTATAATTTTTTAGGGTAGTAAATAATATATCAGTCATTTGTCTTTTAGGAGAAAAATTAAATCCTTTCTTATATTATGGACCCACAGGAACTAGTTGCCATATTCGCAGCCTTCACCTTAATAAAACATCTGTTACTTTTGATATTAAACATGTATATGAACGACCAAAAGAGAATAGAACACCAATAACCCTTACTCAGGCATCACATTAGGCAACTAGCATTCTTCCAACTCATCCACGAGTCTAACTATTGTTGTCGTGAGAGTAGAAGGATGGACAGAAGATATTTCTCCATACTCTGTACTTTACTCAAGACTACATGTGGTTTAGTCGGTACAGAAATCGTAGATGTTTCGCCACGACGTTAAGAATCATGTAGTTTGTAGGTAATTTGCAAGGTCTGGTGAAACCGTTTCTAGGCATTTCAATATGTCCTTAACGCAGTGTTTTAGCTACACGATGTGCTATTGAAGAAATCAAAACCAATCACTAACACCTGTACGGATGAGAAATGGAAATGGTTTGAGGTATATATCACTTTTTCAATCAACGGTTGTAATCATGATGTGGGGTCCCTAGAGTTCTCCACGTAAATGCATATTTCATTGATTGTGTGACCGCAAAATTGTTTGGGTGCGTTAGATGGTACGTATATCAAGGTCAATGTCAGTGCCACTGATCGACCAAGGTATAGGACGAGGAAGGGTGACATTGCAATCAATGTGTTTGCTGTTTGCGATACTACTGGGGAATTCGTATTTGTCTTACCTAGGTGGAAAGGTCTGCAACTGATTCTCGGGTGCTTAGGGATGCAATAGCACAACCGAACGGACTGAAAGTTTCGAAGGGTAAATGAGCACTTTCTTCGTTAACTTCCGTACTACTAGAACAATGAATTAAACGGTTACACATTGTACACGATATTATTAACTATGCGATGTTGGGTACCCTAATGCAGAGGGTTTTTTGGCACCGTCTAGAGGTGAACACTACCAACTATCTGAATGGCGTGGAGGAGGAAATGCACCAACTACTCCAAGAGAATTTTCTAACATCAAACATTTTTCTACAAGGAATGTGATTGAGAGGGCGTTCGGACTGTTAAAGGGTAGATGAGCCATTCTTCGAAGAAAATCATACTATCTAGTACAAATCCAATGTTGAACTATCACGGTGTGTTGCATCATTCAAAACCTTATTAACCGTGAGATGGGAGAAAGTGAGATGAACGATGACTTGAATGAGGTTGACTTAGATTCAACTACGATTGGGGGAGACCACATCAATTTCATTGAGACCTCTAATGAATGGAGCCATTGGAGAGATGATTTGGGCCAAAAAATATTTTTTGAATGGGAGTTACGTAATAATTGATGCTTTATTGGTTGTTTTGTTGTATTAGGACTTTTTCTTTTATGTTGTTGGATGTAATTGAATTAACTGTTGCTTTGGAATCATAATGTTGGACTATAATATGTATTTTATTTCAACAAGCAAGTAAACCATTGCCTTACATTCTAACTAAACCCTATAATGATAAACATATGCATTTAGCAGAATGTCAGGTGCAGCGAGAGCCCCTAAGCACTCATGGACGAAGCATGAGGACGCGAAGTTGGTCAAGTGCCTTCTTTCCTTGGTATAGTCTGGCAGGTGGAGATTAGACAATGGGACATTCCGACTTGGGTACTTGATGCAACTTCAACGTATGATGAGGGAGAGGATACAAGACACTGAAATTCAATCAACCACCATCGATTGCAGGATTTGAACCCTAAAAAAATAATATCATGCGATTGCAGAGATGCTAGAGGCAGGCTATAGTGGATTTGGTTGGAATGACGAATTTAAGTGCGTCGAGGTGGAGAAGGAGACTTTTAACGGATGGGTAAAGGTAAGGTTGCATAGCCCCCTTATATATAACTGTTACGTGACATTGTAGAACATATACTTTTATCTTCATGTAGGGTCATCCGGCTGCAAAGGGGTTGCACAACAAATCGTTCTCCCACTTTGATGATTTAGCCTTTGTCTTCGGCAAAGACTGGGTTACAGGAGCAACTGCGAAGACCTCTACAGACATGGCATCGAATGTAGAAGAGCATATAGACGAAGATATTCACTTAGACGGCTCACAGGAATACTATGTCCCAATACAGTCAGTTTTAACCCAAAGAATAGACATGTCTCAATATGAGATGCATGGAACACCCACCAGTCAGAACAACACAGTAGGTGCTTCAACATTCAAGGGTATCAAGAGGAAGTGATGTCTTTATCACTATGAGATGGTTGATGTGGTACGAGTATCAAGAGGAAGTGATCTCTTTATCACTATGAGATGGTTGATGTGGTACGAGATGCTACGTATGTGAATTCGTCCCACCTAAAGATGATTGTAGAGTGCCCCAAAGAGAAGCGTGCAGTGAAGGGCGAAGTACACTAAAAAATTGTGGCCCACCTATACAAGATCCTAGAGTTGATAACCAGGCCAAAGTGCAGATAATGAATATCCTCTTCCGTGATGTCCAAGCGTCGGAGAGCTTCTTGTCTCTTCCTCTAGAGTTGCAATTGGAATACTTCCAGATCCTCATCTAGAAAAACGTCTGATCAACCCTTCTTCAAAAAATAATCTTATTTTTGTTTGAAGTATGTATGTAGTATCTTATTCTTTTGTGTCATCCTGGTGGTGGTTCGTGGTTGAAAATTATCACTCGTAGAAAAACCTTTTTTTGTGTACCTAGAGAGTTAGATATAATGTTGCAGTTGTCCAACTCCAAACTTGGAGATTATATAAAGAATGATAGCCATTCTTTTGTGCATATCAAACTCCAAAATGGTCAAAGTATGGAACAAATTTTTTTATTTAAATTTTGAAAATTTGAAATTTTAATATAACATTACTTGTGAAATTCAGAAAAAGGTTGAAAAAAAATATTGTCAGCCTAAACACAACATTCAGAACTCCATGTTATAATAATCTACACTCCAAACACAGACTATTATAACCCCACAAACTATTATAACTCATAGACCATAATAACCCGCAGACTATTATAACCAACTCTACTCCCCAAATAGCCCCTTAGAGGCTAATGTAAATTAAAAAGAATGCTTATGAAAAAACCTTGGCAAAATGCAACATGGAGTAACCAAACAAATAATTTGAAAAAAGTGCAATTTTAAAAGAGTACAAGGATGTGAATGATAATGTGGGGATTGAATTGAGTTTTTTACCTTAAATGTGAAAATTGTCTATTAGCTCCCGCATAATCGCTGCAATACTCTGTGCAGTGAACCGAATTCTACTCCTATTCAGCCTTTATTTTAAAGCACCCTTAGGAGACTAAGAAATTAAACCTATATGTCTGTGGTTAATTAGAACTTAGTTAATTTAGTTCGCAATTCTTTAGGTTCTATAGGTGTTGTCCTATGTCCAGGGTCAAATCATTCAAAGTCCTATGTCTAAGCTATTTTTCCTATATTGGTTAATTTTATGACATTTGTTATCACTCAACCTTTTTAGTATTGAACTTTAACTTAATATCCAAGCCTAAGTGACCAATTCAAACTTACAATCGACTTTAAGTTTAATAAAATCAAACCACACTCAAGTATTGTGCAAACAAGCGAAACTACATATTAAGCTAGATTCATCTCCTTAGGACATCCACACATTTGAATCACAAAGTAAGATTAGCTCATAATGGAGGTAGAAATATAAAAATACTTTGTTAAAACAGAAATCATGTTTACAAGACAAATAACAAAAGAACAATAAAGACATAATTAATGAAAGCTGGAAATGGTAGAAAGAAAGACTAATGGTGATGGTAGGGAAAATTCTCTAGAAAGCATCTCGATCTAACACGATTGTTCCTTTCTCAAGGGGAATTGCGTTTTTATAATCCCAAATTCTGGAATAGGTTGCTTGAATATGATTTAGGCAGTCGACAATGAGTTTTCACTCTTTGATAGATTTCTAGGGTTTCTTCCTTTCCTTCTAAAGTTTCACGATCTAGCTTTCTTCAACTCTCGTCTTTTATAGTTCTCAACAGAGAGGGGTTTTGCCAAAAATGTTGTGAAGGGCTTAACCATTGACTCTTGTAATCAGTGTAGAGAGAAAGTTGCAAAAATAGCTCGAGCTGTTTTAACCACGAATTCCTCCTTGGAACAGTCAGCTGGTACTATGTGGCCGCAAATGGGCATTTCCATAAATTCTACACAAGACACAAAAAATACTTAAGCTCTACCAACAATGGTTCTTTTTGCACTCAAATTAGTTCACTTAGCACATCATGAGTAACAACACATGCTTGACTTATTTTAGCATAATTTTAGCTATATTTAATATGAAAAGCATTAACATAAGTTCAATCTCTTAAGGAATAAACTTGAATTTGTAGCTAAATACCCTTGTAAACAAGAGTTATCGAAAATCCATAGAAATATAGAAGAACAACACTAACCAACCAGATAATAAATAATGAAAATCATAATACATGCCCAAAATGTAGTGTAAATTATAACAATAGAAGTCATAATATAGGTCAAAGTATCAAACACCCTCAAACTTGAAACATACATTGTTTTCAATGAAAATACAAAATACACTTAAATAATACATAAGAACAAAGAAAGTGAGATAAAGGGTGAACAATACTACCCTAAACTTGCAAACAATTTAAAACTCATCATCCTCATAAAAAAAGATAGTATAATGGTGAAACTAAATAAAATAATATAAATATTTGAATTGCCTCCCAAAAAGTACTTTATTTAACGTCTATACCTATACAAAACTTATGTTGATTAATCAAGGCAGTTGAAAGTCCTTGCACTCACTGTCATCTCCTTGCGTGTATTCTTCTTGACTATTGTCTCAATCATATATTAAACCTTGTATCACTTCTCAAAAAGTATTTTATTTAACACATATAACTAGACAAAACTTATGTTGATTAATCAAGGTGGTTGAAAGTCCTTGCAATCCACTGTCATAGATCCCCTTGCTTATATTCTTTTCTTGCCTATTGTTGCAATCTTATTTCGATGAGATTTACAAGATGATTGTGTGGCACTTCCTTTCACTCTCAAGAAAGTCAGCCGATCCAAAATGACACAACCAACGCAACATGTATCTAAATCTCAACCTCCACCCACATTGCAAAAAAATGGTTTCAGAAAACGTGATTGGAGAAAAGCTTTGAAAAGGCATTTTAGAAAACATATTGTAGGCTTTAAAAGCAATAAGATAAACAATGACTTAACAAACATACAACTCAAGATAAGGAAGATGTTGTTCAAATTTCGATAATAATGTTCTTTTAAAAAAATTACACAATTGAAGTAGTTTTTAAAATAAAAATAATGTTAAAAAAATTACAAAAGTTAGGTAGAAGAGCAAACTATTAAGGGGTGTTTGGCGCGTTGAGTTGAGTTGAGTTGGGCAGAGTTAGTTTGTCAGTGAGTCCAAGAGTCTATGTTTAGGGTGCAGAGTTGAGTTGAGTTATTAGGAGTATCTGATGTAGTTTTTTGTAACTCAAAGTAGACTAATTTATAGCTGACTATTTTTGTTTCATTTATTTTTATTTTTTCCAATCATTCATCCAGAAACATATTTTCCCAACTTTCCAACAATGAATTCAAATGTCCACTTTAAATAAAACAATATATTTCAACATTGATCTTTTTTTTTTTTAAAAAAAAAACATAATTCTTTATCTTTCTTTTTTTAGAAATTGACTTCTTCCAAACTATAAGCAATGTAGTCTTATTTTTTCTTTCTGTTACCCATTGAACTTTTTTCAATTTATAGAAATCAAATATTTGCATTACACATTAAACTTCTTTCAATTTATAGAAATCAAATGTTGCATTCTTTATAACAACAAATAACAATTGATGAATGGAAAAAAAAATAATGTACCTGTATTTTTTTTTTCTTTAAACACAAATTGAACTTCTATCAAAATATAGAAATCTAAAGTTTCATTTTTTAAACACACATTGAACTTCTTTGAAACTTACAAATAAGAACCTTATTATGACATTTTTCAATTGCTAATAGAGTCTTCATTATGAGGGAGTATTTTTTTTTTTTAACACATTGACCATTACGCTTTTTTTTTTGGCAAAGGAATATTGTTTATTTACATCTGTTTAAACACAATTACTAAATTGAACAACTTTGAAAAAGAGAATGTCAGTATTTTACTTTTTCAAGATGACAAGAAAACGACAATATATTTCAACATTAGTGTTATGTACCAGTGGAATATTCACAAAATATTAGTAGGCCATAAAGGGCCTATTTACATGATTTACAAAACATAATTATGATTCAAAAATATAAGTAATGGCCAGCAATTGGTCGAGTTCGTAAGTCTGAAGAAAAATTGTTAGAGCAGAGAGTCAAACCAACTAAGTGCATGTAACTTTCATATTATTTTGAACTATGGGAGTGCCATTGATCGCTAGAAATTGTTGCCAGCGATAATCGTAGGCGGTAAATGTCGGTTGCCAGATATGATCGTCAATGATTTTCGTCGATCGTCAGAGAAGGTAGTCGAAAGTGGTCATCAGTTGTCACATATGGGTGTCAGTCATTGGAGAAAATCGTTGGCGGTGGCTTCCTGTCATTAGAGAATGTCGCTGGAGGTGGCCGCTAGTTGTTGGAGAAGTGGTGATAAAATATGTTAATAAAGTTACTGTACACTAGTAGAGTTAATATTTTAACATTGTAGCAAGTCGGTAGAGTTAATTTTTTTTTTATAGAGAGTTAATTTTTTCATAGGCTAAATAGTGAGTTGGATTTAAAATTCAACTCAACTTAAGTCAAGGGCAAAATGCTCCAAAAATAAAATAGGTGGATTTTGCCAGCATACAAATCGCATACACAACACGCAATTTAAATGTTTCCACGTGGGTGCTGACGCAATGTGCACATCCTGAATACCTAAAGTTGGCTACATTTACCGTGTTGTTGGGCGTCTGTCCCTGGTGAGCCTGGTTCAAAACTCCCTGCATCCAAACTTTTGTGTGTTTTGTTTTTTTTTTTTTTTTACTTAATAATATCTATATACGTTCAACAAAAATTAAAGAATTTATAATATAAGAAAAAAAAATCTATTTATTATTTCAAGTTTCATTATCTATCTTATATATTTATAAAAATTAGTTATATTTCTTATTGAAGAAACTAATAACAAAATATATAAATGAACATCAACATATATAAATACATCCAAAATTCAATTTATAGAATTGATCTCTTAATATAAAGTTCTAGTTCACTATTGATGATGAATGCATCATGCGCCAAGGGGGCCGGGCTCGAGGCCCTCATATTCAAAATTTTAAAATATAACTACTATTTTTCTTTTTCCTTTCCAAATTATGGATGTATGTTTGTTCATAATATTCATAATGGACAAGCCTCCAATCAGAAAAAAAAAGTTTATGTGTATATATTTATATTCTTAGAAAATTTGATGTATATGTGTGTGTATATATAATAGAGGCTGATCTATTCAAACTCTAATTTTTCAAAATTATTTTTATTAATGCTTATATTACAAAATATTTATTTGATAAGATAGCAAATGTTAGTCTTATAGCATAAATTGAGAAAAACAATCTTATGAAATACTTTTATAATATGAAATCTTATTGCGGACAATTGCGATGTATTAAGTTAAAGGTTACGCATCATTTATGAAATTATTAGATTGCTTACTTATAGATTACTTCTACGAAATTTTAAATGAAGCGCCCCTTAACACAAATCCTGATTACTTCTACAAAATTTTAAATTAAGCTCTTCTCAACACAAATTCTGAATGCGCCACTGGTTGGGAGGGTGGTTTGGAAGTTGTGTACGTGGTAATGAATTTCTCTGTAATAACAAGCTAATACAAGAAAGGTTAAAATTCAAAGATAGGCAAAATAACTCTCAAAATGTTCAAAACAAACTACCTGAACTGTGTAACCTTTCTCTGTCACAGGACCCTTTCCTTCCTCGACATCATAGTGCTTCAGTCCATTTGCTGCAATCAAAATTTGATCGCCAATGTGAATCAAAGAAAATGCTACATACAAATGCTCCTCTAAATCCAGATTTTCCAACCACTAAGATGGCTATTTTTTTTTTATCAATAAACATCACAGATCTCTCTACGCCTGAAAACGAGTTTTGAAGTCGTGTACGTGGTACACGAGTTTTTGATGGATGTACATCAATTCAGTGTCCTCCACATGGAATCCAAGTGGCAGCGTGTTATGTCGGCTATGTTGAGAAAGTCGCGCTCATGATACGAAATTACTCATAATCGCAAACATAACTCACGTTTCATTTAAGTATGTACATGGTACACAATTCAACTAAATTATGGCCAATGTACACATTTACCTACCCTAATTTTAAATTAATTTCATAAATATTCTATTTTTGTTTTTTTTTTTTTGTTTTCCTTTAAATTACATTATTTAAATAAAAAAAAAAAAAAAAAGAGGATGTCACTAATAATATTCCTTATATATAGTAAATTTTGAGGCATAGTACCTTTGTGCTAAGTGGCCTCATAACACCTATTATCATGAGTATCTCTACTTGAATATTATTGTCCTTGTCTTATCTTTTCTTATTTTACTTTCATACTATTTTTTCTATCTTAATATTGTTATCACTCCATATCCCATTATCTATTTTTATCTATAAACTTTCAAACCTTTCTATATTAAACTCTAATATTTGTATAATAAACTAATTTAGTTCTTTTGCTATTATTATTATAATTATTATTTAAAATTATTTATCAAAAACTTGAGAAAGTGAAAGACATATCTTTTTGTTCACTCACCTCATTGAATAAATGTCCAAGTAAACAAGTATTTTAAGCAAATATAAACTTGCAAACGGGTTCAAATAATATTTAATAAATAATGAATAGAAATGTAAATTTTAAAAAACTAAAATAAAATATTTAAAAGTTGGAAAAATAACTTTTTTTAAAACCATTTTAAAAATGAATTTTAGAACCAATACTTTGTTGTCTCCTTTATGATCCACGTGTAAAAAAAAGACAAAAACAGCCACTAAACCACACACAGACATTCTCCACTAGTTCTCACCACCACTCGTGTGGACTACGTCAGAACAGAAAAACCAGATGGAATAATGACGTGTCAAATAAAACCACAATCTTATATTTAAAAAAAAAAAAAGGAAATGGGGCTGGAAAATGACACGTTTACCCAAACCCCCTGCCGCCCCACCGAACTCCTTATATTTGAATATTGAATTCTCTTCTCTCTCTAAAAAAAATATATTATATTAAATTTAAGAAAAAAAAAACTTTTGAATGCATCTTGTATTGATCCTACTTCCGAACTTTTCAATGCGAATAATTAGGACGAATTGGAGAAATGAGGGTCTTTTCATAACTGATTACAAAAAATGAGTTCAAACTCAAACTATTTACAAAAATCAGGTAGTTTTTTTATCTTTATTAGAATGCGTCTCTTCAAGAGACGAAGAGACGCATAACTTGTTGTGAACAATAGCAGTCAACACCAATTTTGACCAACTTTGACCGCCAACTTTGACCAACTTTGACCAGAAGGTTTCATTCGTAATTTCAAACGGAAAGATTTTTTTCCACTAAAATAATACCATCAAATCCTTTTAATTAATATTTAACTACCCATCAAATCAACTAATCATTTATTTAATTTTTTCTTTAAAATAAATATTTAATAAATTATTATCATCACACAATCATTCACCACTCAAGTTTTTTATTATTATTTTGATAAACACATTCACTATTAAAACAAAATATACAACATGGAAAAAATTAGGATGATTTTACCAATATGGTTATGATCTATAAAATAGTAGAAGAGATCAATTGATTTAAATATTAAAAAGACTGAGATTTATTCATCTCGATTAAAGATTTAAAAAACAAAAAAAAAATGTGGCACAAAGTTGGTTGTGCCACATTTTTTGAAATGTGGGTAGTTAAATATTAATTGAAAGGATTTGATGGTATTATTTTAGTGGAAAAAAATCTTTCCATTTGAAATTATGAACAAAACCGTCTGATCAAAGTTGACAGTCAAAGTTGGTCAAAATTGGTGTTGACTGGTACTGTTCACAACAACGAATGCGTCTCTTGAAGAGATGCATTCTAATAAGGACAAAAAAACTACCTATTTTTTGTAAATAGTTTGGGTTCGAACTCCTTTTTGTAATTAGTTTTGAAAACAACTCTATTTTTATAAATCATCCGAATAATTAATTATCTTCCAAATTTGTGAAATTATTGTATTCAAAACATTATCGATTATAATTCCATTGGTGACATATTAAAAATTACATAAATCACATCATAATAATTCATAGAAAAACTCATAAAATGTTGGGTTGTAAATAAATATTTGAGTTCTAAGTAATTAGACGTTGCCAATGTGATAGATATAATGTCGGTTTTCAAGTTGGTAATGACAACAATGGGGGACTAATAGAAAATGAATGTTGTTTGAATTTTAATGTCCAACTAGTAGAGGATGAGCAATGAGAGAAATTGGGGTACTTGACATGCTAGCTCAAAAATCTTTTCAACCACTTAGATGAGAAGTATTATTAGTTGTAGTCAAGTCAAGCTCGTATATGATTAAAAATTCAGTAGGTAGGTTGTATATATTATTCGATCCAAAAATAATGTCAGATTAAGATAAAATTGTTCTTGTCATGTCTAAGTCAAATGTAACACCATACATACATACATACATACATACATACATACATACATACATATATATATATATAAAATAACACGTTGTAAAAAACTATATATCTTAATTTATAACTAAATACACATAGCATAACATCGTAAGATTATTACACCTTATGAGCAATATTGAGATTATGGACAAACTTTGAAATTTCATGATAGTGAGATAATTGAATTATAACCTTAAAAAAAATTTAAGTTCAAAATAGAAGATAGATAAAAGTTTAAGAATAAAGTTGTAACCATTAAAAATTGAGAGAGTAGAATAGAAAATGGATTAAAACTTAGGAATCAAAAGTATGTTTTAATCTTCATATATAATTATCAAATATAATACATTCTAACATTGATAGTTATTTGATGAAAGTAAAGTCTACGAATTTTATTGTTCATGAAATAAAATTTATTCATATAGTATACAACAATGCCATGAATCATAATAAAAAATTTCAAATAGTCGTTTAAATCATTATAAATGGATATTTAAAATTCAAATGTCAAAGTGAGCATAGCTCTACGGTAATTGATATGTACCTTCGATCAAGATGTTAGAAGTTTGAATCCCTCTACTTCAAAAGTTGTTGTTCAACTAAAAAAAATCAAATTCAAATATAGAAAAATCTATCCCTCTTTAACATTTTATTTTTTTCAATATAAGATAGGAGGGTGGTTGGAATCAAATAAACCTCATGTGTGAAAGGGTTAGTTTGAACTTTGACCTCTAAATATTCTGTAAAAATAATAATATTAATTAGGAAATAAGGTAAAAATGAAAGGGAAAAAGATATGTTTAGACTTCATATTTGTCAGCAAGGAATTGATTGAAACCAAACTTATGAGTTTCAATAATGGGTTGGTGAAGCTGATATTTCAACAAGCATGCTTCATCAAATATTTTTTAAAAAAATAATTTGAATTATTCAATTTTACATTTGAATGGTTTTTTATTATTTTTTTTTAATTCTTGAATCAAATTTAATGACTGTAAGTTTAAATTTTAAATTTGTAGCTACTGAAATTTCAACCTAAGAAATTCAAGTTCATTTAAAAATAATTAGTATATATTTTTTTCTTTTACAATCCTTTAAAAAGTATCTAAATGCACATATTAAGATAGAAAAGGTTTCGAAAAATGTTGGAGTCATTTATTTACCATTTATAAGTAAGATATAACATTATAAATATAAAGGTGAAGATGGTTGGTTATAGTCTTTATCAATTGAGCTACGTTTTGATTGACAATTTATAATTACATTTTAATTACACGAAGGTAGTTATTATATACAATTTGGAGCTCTTTGTGATGATTTATTAATGTAGAATCTACTCAATACATCTATAATGTTTTGGTTGACCTTCCTATGACCATAGATGCATGACAACTATTCTTTACTCTCTCTCCTTGAGACTATATGCATCTAGCAATTATAAGAGGGTCAACAATAATACATTAGTTCTTAAAATATGTTCATCCTTATAAGCATACAATCTTTTGTATGGTTTTTTGGTAGTGATATATTTTGGTTCTTTGTTCTTGTAGTTTGAAAGTATTACTAATATGAGAGGAAAATGAAATAAACCTAAAAGAAACAACCAGTCTCAAAATATAGACATCAAATAGCAATAGGACAAAATTAATTTTCATATTGAGAGAATGAAACTATACCCTTCATATATTCATTATCTTTTCTAGACATGTACACCAATATTTGTAGCTAATCTAGACCTGGTTTAATGGTTAAAATACATTTTAGTATCCATATTTTGGACTTTTATAGTGATTTAGTCCATTGAATGATAAAGACATACAAATAAGTAAAATTAAGTATACATAAAAAATAAGTTGACCCACCTAGAAATTTAGATCATATGAGATTCATCAACTTCATTCACTAACCCTCATATTTATGTTTTTTCAATAAGATTTTTATTAAACATTTTGACTCTGACGTTTTAGTTATTACATTTTTTAAATTATAAGGATTTCTTAAAAATATATATATATAAGGACTAAATCATTGCTAATAAAATTACAAGAACCAAAATATTACTAGAGTCAAAGTACGAATAATATATTATAATCTTGCTTAGTTATTGTAAAATTGCAATTTTTTCTTTTAATTTTCTCAAACAAGGTAACTAATGCTTTTTCTTACTATATTCTTTTTATTACCCATGTTTTCTCATATTGTGATTACTATTTTTTTAGTATACTATTTTTTTTTTTTTTTTTTGAGAATGTTATATCACAAATATATGGAGTGGAAATTTGGACTTAGTTTACATTTTAACCATACTGAACTATTTTCCTATCAGCCACTCTCATCACTTTTAACATAATAAAAAAAAAAAGTAATTTAAATGTCTTTTATTATTTTTTATCAAAATTTTCAAAAAATAAGAAACTAATTTTGTTCATACCTATAATTCTTAGCAAATGAAAAATATTAGGAAACAGGCATGCTTTTTGTAATATTTTTTTTTAAAAAAAAAATACTAAACGTCAAAAGTATACAACTGATGGTCTGTTGACTCAAAAAAAAAAACTGAAAATCAAGAAAGTCTTAATTATTTATGAACTAAAAATTAGAATATAATAACCAAAAAAACAAACACATTTTGAAATGAGAAAAAAAAAAGAAATAAAACAGAAGAATCTTTTAAGAATTTAAAACAACAAAATAATGCACCAACTTAATTAAGGCCGTCAAAGTTATTGTTTATAGTGCGAAATTTTTGACCGCCGCCACTTGTAGGCGGCGGTGATTGACTCTGTGTTGGTCAGAGTGCGCCACAAACGATCATCCATAATTGACCATTTTTCAATTAATTTACTTAATAATGGAGGGCAAAAAAAATATGTTTTAGTTTTTAATGTTTTTTTATAATTTGATCCCTAGTTTTTTCAAAATATTCGATTTAATACTCTATGTATTGGTTTTTTTCAATTACGTCCTTAGCATCACAAAATGTTGAAAGTAATGGGCAAAAGTGATAATGTAATGCCGAAACATACTTTATTAATTGAGTTGAAAAATTGATTTAATTTAGGAGTCGTTTGTTTCGTGGTAATCCAAGATTCCCATGAAATGGGCATTTGGATTACTTTGTTTGTTTTGTAGGAATGTAAGATACCTTGGCATATCAAGATGCCCGGATATCCTAGGATGCCCATTCGAAGGGCATCTGGTTAAATTTGGATGCCCTTTTGAAACATGGGTTTTTAAGATTCCCACGTTGAGGGCATCTGCTAATGACATATTTGTCCCTTATCAATTTTCTTAATTTTACATTTTTATTTTTATTTAAAATTAATTAATGAATTATGCACTAATAAACGATTATATGTAGTTAGCTATATTTATATTTTACATTTAGATATAAAATAAAGCTGATTTAAAATTGAATTAATATTTAATATTAAATATTTTATAAAAATATCAAACTAATATAAATTAATTTGTTCTACAAAATAACACATAAATATTAGTATAAAATATATTGATATACAAATATAATATTAAATTAACAACACCAAAATGCATGTGATATCAATTTAACTCTATTAAACTAATAATTAAATTATGTAAAGCTTAGCAAGGGAAGGGCATTATTGGTATAACACATAATCTTAAGACATTCTCATACTTAAATCCTGCAAAACAAACATGGCTATCTAAATATTCCCAGACATCCTTATAAATTTTTCTGCAAAACAAACATGGTAATCTAAAGATGCCGGACATCTAAAATTTCAGACATCTAAGATTCTGGGCATCTGAAGATGCCGGAAACCATGATTCCCTAAAAACAAAAGGCCTCTTAGTAAAATAGACATCAGTCACTCATAAATTAAAATGTTTTTATACTAACAGTCGATAATCTCATAAAAGATTAAATTACTAGTTTAGTCTTTGTTGAAGTTTTAAGATTATTTCTAATAAGTTCTTGAATTTTTAAAAATGTCTAATAGATCTCTACGGCCTCATTTGGTTACCATTTTTATTTTTTATTTTTTATTTCTGTTTCTTTGTGTTTTGGTTTTATGTGTTTTTAAGAAACAAAAATTATCTATGTTTGATAACTATGTTTTGTTTTTTCTTTTCAAAAAATAGAAAACCAAACATGTTGATAACTTTAGCGAAAGAAAAGTTTGAAAAGATATTAAAATTTTAGATTGAGATCTAAAAGTGAGAGAGATGTGTTAAAAGAGAAAGAGAAATAAAAGTAATAGAGATGAAAATTTTAGATAAAGAAAGAAATAATTTTTTAGTGAGAATTTTTAGAGAGAAAAAATTAGAAAGAGAAAAGTTAGAGAGAGATTTTCTTACCAAATGCGTCAAAGAGAAAAATGAAATAGCTTGGAAGAAAATATGAGATCTTGAAAAACATAAATATATTTTAAAAAACTACTTTTTTTTTATTAAATTATGAATTTGGTCTCTATAGTTTGAAGAAGGTTAGAATTTAGTCCCTATGATTTTAAAAATTAGAATTTCATCATTGTGGTTTGATAAAACTTCATAAATAGTTCTTATAGTTTGATAAAACAATCATAAGGACTAAATTTTAAAACTATAAGGACTAAATTCTAATTTTCTCCAAACCATAAAGACAAAATTTGTAATTTAACTTTTTTTTTATT
The DNA here is from genome assembly GCA_033996785.1 of Trichosanthes truncata. Taxonomy (NCBI): domain Eukaryota; kingdom Viridiplantae; phylum Streptophyta; class Magnoliopsida; order Cucurbitales; family Cucurbitaceae; genus Trichosanthes; species Trichosanthes truncata. The sequence continues at coordinate 22,943,540 of JAWPNB010000004.1, read as the reverse complement.
TGCATGCAATTTCAAAAACGTTTTTTTAGAAAAAATTGAAAATAAAAATCGTTATCAAACAACTAACCTTGATTTTAAAAAATGAAAACAAAATCAAAAATAGAAAATGAAATAGTTATCAAACTATCTCATCTCTAAGCTTCCAATTGAGTCTAATAGATGCCTAAAGTTTAAAAGTGTGTATTGGTTCTAAACCTCTTAGAATTTTCTAAAATTAAATGACATATTAGACACAAAATTGAAATATTAAGGTTCTATTAGACACAATTTTGTACCTAGCAAGTTTGTGAGTCTTAAAAAATGTCAAATAGGTCAAGGACCCTGTTAGACACAAAATTAAAAATTCAAGAACATATTAGACATAAAATTGAAAGTATAGGCCCCTTTGATAATCATTTGGTTTTTAGTTTTTGGTTTTTAAAAATTAAGTTATAAATACTACTTCCACCCATGGATTTCTTTGTTTTGTTATCTACTTTTTACATATGTTTTCAAAATCCAAGCCAAGTTTTGAAAACTAAAAAATGTAGGCCTCATTTTGATAACCATTTGGTTTTTTGTTCTTGAAATTTGTATTTGTTCTTACACAATTTCTTTATAAAAGTTTTCATCTTTCTTGAGGAAACATTTGAATTCTTGGCCAAATTCCAAAAACAAAAACAGGTTTTTAAAAACTACGGTTCCGTTTGATAACCATTTAGTTTTTTATTTTTGGTTTTTGAAAATTAAGCTTATAAATGTTGGGATAAACACTGTATTCTAGAAATCAATTATCCCCTCTTGTGTGAACCTAATAGGAAATTAGTCAAGTAGAAACAACAACAATAATAATAAAATCAAGCACAGAACACCAGCAATTTTTAACGTGGAAAAACCTCCCCAAGGCGAGGAGTAAAAAACCACGGATCGAAGTCAAAATCTCCACTATAATCAATAATGGGTTACAACCAGTTCTCCCTAGTACCAACTAGAGGCATACAATCATAGATATCTCAAGATAATAAATCTCGGCAACAAACGACAATATTCCAAGATAGTAAATAAGAAAGATCTCACCCAAAGTGGAATCCAACTACCCACTGCAAACTGACTGTAGGAAGCTCCAAAAGAAATCTCCACCGTTCAGATTGAAGACCCTTGTGCCAAGAACACGCTGTCAAAATTTCAGCTCGATCGGACCACAAATCGACCTCCAAAAGTGCTGAAGACGAATCTGTACGGAAGACCTTTCTTTTCTGTTTTTCTTTCTCTCTCTCTGCCGTTTTTCAATTCCCAATCTCGTTCACACTGATTGGCGGCATTTACTTAGGGGCTGTTTGGAGTAAGGGTTATAATAACCCGTGTTATAATAACCCATGGAATACTCTGCACCCCAAACACAGACTATTATAACCTCAGACTAAACAACTCTGCATTTTAAACAATATTATATTATTTCACAGACTATTATAACCCACAGACTATTATAACCCCTGTTATTATAATCCACTCAGTGCCCCAAACAGTCCCTTAATAGTAAAAAAGAAACCTAAGGCCCACACATGGGCCCATAATATGGGCTTATCCACAATAAGTGAAAAATAACCCAATAATAAATACTACTTCCATTTATAGGTTTCCTTGTTTTGTTATCTACTTTTTATCCATGTTTTCAAAAACCAAGTCAAGATTTGAAAATATAATAGATCAAGTGCCAAATATCAAAACAAATTTAATTTATGTTAGACTATCATTTCTCAAACAAACTTTCATCTGGCCTTCATCTCATTTATCTTTCACGATCAATGGAACGTACGACATTATTAAAATTAAACTTGAAATGCTATATGCATATTTAACTTAACTTGCAATGAATTTTTTATTAAAAAACAAGAAGTTCTAAACCTTTCATTGAAATCTATACATCAAATAATAAGTTGTTAAAAATAAGTTATTACTACACAACACTTAATAAAGGGCAATATATGTTTAAACCGTTTTAACTATTTACTTTTTTTCAAGTTTAGTTTTTTAGAGCTTTAGAAATTTCAATAATCTACTCTAAAATAACCTAGACCCATATTGTAATTAAAAAACATGCTAAAAAATGGAACTTCATTTTACTAATTGGAAAAAACCTACCTTATTATGACCCAACAAAAAAAAAAAGCTAAATTATAAAAAGTACCCTTGAACTTTGCCTTTGTTTCAAAAACACCTCTATTCTTTCAAAAGTTGCAACATTATCCTTAACCTTTCGTAAATGTTTCAAAACTACTCTTGGAAGAGAAATTTGTTAGAATTTGGGATGAAAGTTAGACGTGGTGATGACCTAGAACGACGTGGCAACAACTAGGACATTTACTTGGATTAAGTTTTAGAAAACAACATTCAAACACGTCGACTTTTCGTCCAACATTCTAATAATTTTCTACTACAAGGGTTGTTTTGAAGCATTTATGAAAGGCCAAGAGTAATATTGCAACTTTTGAAAGAATAGGAGTATTTTTTAAGCAAAGAACAAAGTGATAGGGCCCAAATAATATAACAACAAACCCACCAAGATTCCTTCAAGACAATCAACCAAAAATGATATTCCAATACACCACAAATTATTCACCAAATAATTCCCAAGCGATCAATCAGCAATGGCCAGCAATAAACCATAAAAATTGCAGAAGACTAAATGCAAACAACACACAAATTATACGTGGAAAACCTCTTCGATGTGAAGAGTAAAAACCAAGGGACTTGTGAGGAGTCCACCCTTGTCACCTTCTCTTATTATGATAAAATTGAGGGAAAAAGAACTCAAATCAATCATACAAAGGTTCACAACCCACCAACAGTTCCATACATAAGATAACAACAATTGAGAGATGAAAGATAAAAGAATCACCCAGTTTTCCAGATTCTGTCTATCAGCGATTACTGAAAAATTGAAGCTCAAAACGACGATCCAACCGTTCAAACATGACCCTATGTGTCCTCAACAAGCTGACCAAATTTCAGCAAGATCCAACGGCTGAAACTCTAGCAATTGACAACTTTATGGAAGCTGTCTCTAAAAAACCGAACTGTCCTCTCCCCTCTCCGTTTTCTGTATGTCTTCTTCTGTTTTTTTCTCCTTTTTAGGTCATTATCTCCCTAATAAAAACCTAGGCTTTCTAGATAAGCCCACACGTTTAACCCCAACTGGGCTAAACATATAACCCAATATTTTGGGCCCACAAACATAAGAAAAAAACCTTATTTGTCGAACAAATGGGCTGGACACCCATAATAATCTCCCCCTCCAGCCCCATTACGGGGAAGACACGATCACATCCAAGATCATTTGAACCTCATCCCGACAAGCTTACTACAAAGCTCAACCTTGCTTCCAGGAACTACTTTAGTTAGCATATCTGCACTATTCTTGTCGGTGTGGACTTTCTTCAATTTCATTCTCTTCTCTTCAATCACATCTTGCAGCCAATGATATTTAATGTCAATGTGTTTGGTGCGAGCGTGATACATTGAATTCTTCCTCAAATCCATAGCACTCTGACTATCACAGAATATTACATACTCACTTTGCTCCAAACCCAACTCTTGAAGGAATCTTTTAAGCCATAGCATCTCCTTGCTTGCTTCCACTGCTGCAATATACTCTGCCTCAGTTGTGGACAATGCTACACATTTTTGTAGCTTGGATTGCCATGAGATGGCTCCCCCTAAAAATGTAAACACATAACCTGAGGTAGATTTTCTGTTGTCAAAATCACTTGCCATGTCTGCATCAGTATAGCCTTGAAGTATAGGTTTATCTCCTCCATAACACAAACTCAATTTGGAGGTGTCCCTCAAGTACCTGAAGATCCACTTCACTGCTTCCCAATAAGCCTTACCTGGATTAGATAAGAAACGGCTCACTAAATCGACCGCATGTGTAATATCAGGTCTACTACACACCATAGCATACATTAGAGAACCAACTGCAGAAGAATAAGGAATGGCTGACATAGCTTCTTTCTCTTTTTCTGTTGTAGGACAAGCTCTCTTATCTAGCTTGAAGTGAGTTGCTAACGGTGTACCAATAGGCTTAACATGCTTCATATTGAACCTTCCAAGAACCCGTTCAATATACTTCTCCTGGGATAACCACAATTTCCCAGCTTTCCTGTCACGAGTAATCTCCATGCCTAAAAATTGCTTTGCAGGACCCAAATCTTTCATGTCAAAGGACTTGGACAAGTCTTTCTTCAAACTTTGAATCATATCTGCATCTTGTCCAACTATTAGCATATCATCTACATATAAAAGAAGGATGATGAAGTTACCTCTAGGAAACTTTCTAAATATACACACAAGAATCGGCTGTAGTTTGTTTATAATAATTGCTTGTCATAAACGAATCAAATTTCTTGTACCATTGCCTTGGCGCCTGTTTAAGCCCATAAAGACTCTTCTTCAACCTTCAAACAAGTTTATCTTTCCTTTTTCTTCAAATCCTTCAGGTTGCTCCATGTAGATCTCTTCATGCAAATCACCATGTAAAAATGCAGTTTTTACATCAAGTTGCTCCAACTCAAGATCAAGACTTGCTACTAAACCCAACACTGTTCTGATAGATGTCATTTTGACCACTAGAGAGAATATCTCATCAAAATCAATGCCATTTTTCTGGTTGCATCCCTTTACCACTAATCTGGCTTTGCGTTTTACTATCTTCTCGCCATCCTTTTTGTACTTGAAAACCCATTTGTTTCTCAAGACTTTCTTGCCCTTTGGAGGTTGTACTAGCTCATAGGTTTCATTCTTTTTCAAGGAATTCATCTCCTCCTCCATTGCATCAAGCCACTGGTCTTTCTCATCATGAGACAAGACCTCTTGATAGTTCTCTGGCTTTCTACCTTCACTAACTAGAATGAACTCTGAGCTTGGATACTTTGTTGAAGGTTTACGATCTCTTGTGGACCTTCGAACCTGTGTATCCTCCACTTGAGGGGCAGATTGCTCCCCCTGCTCATGAACTTTGACGCGAGCTTGTCGAGGGCTCGTCAAATTATAATTTATAAATCGATCCTAAGCTACTTGTAGCATTGAGTGGACCGGGTCGATCTCAGGGAGCCGAATATTAATTTCTCAAGTTAAATTTGCCAAGGAGAAAACAATTTTAGTGGGATTTTTGGTTTTTATAAATAAAATAAAACATAAGCAAATAAAAATAAAGATAGGTCAAATCTTACCAAGTTCCCATTCAGAGGTGCGGTTCTACTCAATTGCAAACATTGATCATAGGCATTCAAAATATTTAAACTTAACAATGCAAGTACTTGGTCAACTTATTAGGAAACCCCAAAAAGTACAAATTCCCTAAAGTCATTAACTCTAACGAACGTCAAGTTAATGCTAATTACCTAAACAAATTTTTACGAAACCGCTTCAAATTATTTAGATAAAGGCATTATGAACTTTGGAACGACCAAGACAACCAATCAGGTAAAACAACTTTCACCTAATTAAGAAGCTTCTTTAATTCCTAGAATTAAACATGCAAGCCATGTAATATGGAAACCCACAAAACATACACATGTGATAATCCTAATGCTACCAGTTCATTCAACATGACAATTACGGATCATGATCATGATTAGCAATAAAACATGTAGAGTGATTAAGGCGTCAATTTAATCAAAATACATACTTATAAAATTAACACGGGAATCAAAGAATACTTGCAATTGAAAGAAACTACATTAAGGTCCAAGACTCACAACCTCTGAACTGGAAACGCAGAATCTAGCAAAGCATCTCCATAGAAAACCTCGAGTTCAAACAACCTCATTTGACATCATAAAAACTCTCCAAAAAGTAAAGGAAAAGGTCTGAAAAACTCTCTCTAAAATGTGTGTGCAAAGAGGCAAAAAAGTCCCTAACCCTAATGAGAAAAATTGATTAAATATGGCAGGGAAGCGTTTAGACACTGCATCTGCAAATAAGGAAAGAATCTGGCGGGATCAGGGCAGCATCTCGACGCTTGATAGTAGCATCTCGACGCTACCAGCGTTTTGTGCAGCCTTCTGCAGCGTCGAGCGAGCCTTGCTTCTTCAAGTTCCCGGCGTCTAGACGCTTGGAATAGCGTCTAGACGCTATTTCTGCGGATCTCCAAGCTTAATATGATTGTGCAGCGGCGTCTTGATGCCAAAACAGCGTCTAAACGCTCTGCACTCGGCTCCCTTGACTTGAATGGTCTCTCTTCTTTGTTCTAATGCTCAGAATAGGTTCGATTGGCTTCCTTTTAAGCCCGATTCATCCAAAGTCTTCCGATTGGCTCTGAATTGCTCAATTCCCTACAAAATAGACAAATAAACACGTGAGGGCAACTAAACTAGCATGAAATAAGATGATAAAAGAGCACTATTATCGTGCTATCAAACTTCTTCATGAATCACTTCGTCATGCACATCTTCCCCATGGATTTCTTCATCAGATGAAGACTCATCAAGATCATCATCATCAATATGATCTGGTACATTACCAACAGGTTCTATCTCATCAACATCATCATGTACATCACCAAGTACATCCTCAACATTCTCATTAAACGACTGAATAACAGAAGGAGTAGAAATGGAACCATTAGTAGTATCAAAAGACAATTTTGAAATAGAAGTGTACCTTGTACTCAGAAGATCTGCACCCTTCTCGTGCTCAAAGAATACTACATCTCTGCTTCTCACTACCTTTTTCTTTTCTGGATCGTAGAGCCTGTAACCATACTCTTCATCCCCATACCCAGCAAATACACATGGATTAGTCTTCGAATCAAGTTTTGACCTCTGTTCTTTAAGCACATGCATGTATGCCTTGTTGCCAAAAACTCTCACATGCGAATAAGTGGGATCACGTCCCTTCCATGCTCTATCTGGAATGTCATGACCAAGAGGAATCGATGGAGATCGATTTATCAAATACACGACACAATTCATTGCTTCAGCCCAAAATGTCTTAGGAAGATCAGACATTCTAAGAATGCACCTCACCTTCTCTACAATGGTTCTGTTCATCCTTTTAGCAACTCCATTGTGTTGTGGTGTGCTGGGCTCTGTCTTCTCATGTCTAATGCCATGTTGTGAGCAATAGTACTTGAACTCATTCGAAGTATACTCACCACCATTGTCAGATCGAAGACAATTCAACTTTCTTTATGTCTCCCTTTCTATCATAGCATGAAACTTTATGAAAATCTCAAACATTTGGCTTTTTGTCTTCAACATATACACCCAAGTTCTTTGAGTAGCATCATCTATAAAAGTGACAAAATATCTATTGCCACCAAGAGACTCTACCTCAATAGGACCACAAATATCGGAGTGAACTAACTCCAATTTTCCTTGTCTTCTAGTGGACTTTCTAGAAAAAGAAACTCTATGTTGCTTACCTGCCAAACAATGATCACAAGGGTCAAGAGAAACTGTTTTATCAATCGAAATAAGAGATTTACCTGCCAACAGTTTGATCCCCTTGTCACTCATATGTCCAAGCCTTCGATGCCACAAATTAGGAGAATTTTTTTCTTCAATTGCATTCAGCTCACTAGAACATACCCTCAAGTATGTTTTATACAAAGAGCAACACAACTCACCACGAGCAACTGTCATCGAACCTTTAGTCAATTTCCACTTACCGTCACCAAAGGTATGTTGGAACCCTTCTTGATCAAGAACATTTGCAGACAATAAGTTAAGACGTAAATCAGAAATATGGCGCACATTCTTTAATGTAAGCATGCACCCAGCACTTGTTTTCACACGAATATCACCTAACCCAACAATGCTAGTTGAGCTTTTGTTTCCCATCTTCACACTACCAAAATCACCAAATTGATAGTTCATGAAGTACTTTTTTTTGGGAACACAATGATATGAAGCACCTGAATCTACTAGCCACTCTGTGTCTGAACTCTCTACATGATGACACTCACTAGTTGCACAAATCAAATTGACATCACCATCACTCGTAGAAGCGGTTGCTGCTGTGTTTTTATCATCTCCCTCCTTTTGTGAGTCCTGCTTCTTACCTTGTTCTTTCTTCCAATGGTAGCAAAGCTTTTTGGTATGGCCATGCTTGTTGCAGTAGTAACATGTCCTAGTCTTTTTGTCTCTAGACTTGGACATTCCCTTTGAGTTACCACGGCCTTTGGGTCCTTTACTCTTGTTTCTTCCACGATTCTCAACAAGAAGAGCATTCGAATTATCAACTCCCATCTCCTTTCTTCTTATCTCTTCATTGAACATGCTTTCTTTGATCATATTCAAAGATAGAACACCTTCTGGAGCAGAGTTACTAATAGTCACAACCAAGGTTTCCCAACTGTCTGGCAAGGAACTCAACAAGAACAAAGCCTGCAATTCATTATCAAAAACAATCTTCATAGTAGTCAACTTGTTAATAATATCCTGGAAGTCACTCAAATGCTCAGAAACAGACTTCCCACCCTTCAATTTCAAATTAACAAGTCTCTTGATTAATGAAGCTTTATTATGCGCAGTCTTCCTTTCATAAAGACCTTCCAATTTCTTCCATAAAACATATGGGTTGGTCTCTTTAGACACATGGTTGAAAATGCTAAGATCAACCCATTGCCTAATAGTCCCCAAGGTCTTCCTCTTTAATTTAGCCAAATCTTTCTCTTCCATTTTCTCTGGTTTTGAAGGTTTAGCAATGGTTCCATCAACTTCTATGGTTGTTTCAATTGGGTCGTACAAATCTCTGCAAAACAACAAACCCTCCATCATCGGTCTCCAAATGGAATAATTGGTTGATGTCAGTCTAACCATTGAATTACCTCCACTACTGTTAGTAGACTCCATAGCAATGATCAAATTAAACCTTGGCTCTGATACCAACTGATAGGGCCCAAATAGTATAACAACAAACCCACCAAGATTCCTTCAAGACAATCAACCAAAAATGATATTCCAATACACCACAAATTATTCACCAAATAATTCCCAAGCGATCAACCAACAATGGACAACAATAAACCATAAAAATTACAGAAGACTAAATGCAAACAACACACAAATTATACGTGGAAATTCTCTTCGATGTGAAGAGTAAAAACCACGGGACTTGTGAGGAGTCCACCCTTGTCACCTTCTCTTATTATGATAAAATTGAGGGAAAAAGAACTCAAATCAGTCATACAAAGGTTCACAACCTACCAACAGTTCCATACATAAGATAACAACAATTGAGAGATGAAAGATAAAAGAATCACCCAGTTTTCCAGATTCTATCTATCAGCGATTACTGAAAAACCGAAGCACAAAACTACGATCCAACCGTTCAAAACATGACCCTATGTGTCCTCAACAAGCTGACCAAATTTCAACAAGATCCAACGGCTAAAACTCCAGAAATTGACAACTTTGTGGAAGTTGTCTCTGAAAAACTGACTTGTCCTTTCCCCTCTCCGTTTTCTGTATGTCTTCTTCTGTTTTTTTCTCCTTTTTAGGTCATTATCTCCCTAAAAAACCTAGGCTTTCTAGATAAGCCCACACGTTTAACCCAAACTGGGCTAAACATATAACCCAATATTTTGGGCCCACAAACATAAGAAAAAAATCCTTGTTTGTCTAATAATGGGCTGGACACCCATAACACAAAGTTTAGGGGGTATTTTTTATAATTTAGAAAAAAAATAATTGTTATCATAAGTCCAAAATGTGGTGATTGAAATGAAAGGAGGGGATGAAAGTACAAGAATAAGCTATAGTTGTTGATCCTCTTAATGAATGCCACAAACAGGAGTTGAATGAGAAAGAATGAGAGAAGCAATCGCCCCTGCCTTGTCTTAGATTATAAAAAAAAGTATATAAAAAGATTTAAAAGATTTAAAAGTTTTCTTTCTATATGCCTCTAAGTTTTCAAAATTAATAGATTTATATGCATAAAAAAATTCAAATATAAAATTTTGCCTCTCCCTATAAAAAAGTTTTAGCTCTACCCTCAGCCTCAAAAGGACATTTTGTGTTTGCCATATGAACAACAAATTTTTGTCTGTTATTTTTTTCCCTTGAGACTCTTAATCACTCAAATGTTTTAGTAAACTCATTCGGACTAAACAAAAAAAAAAATGTAATTTTCTTCAAATATATAATTTTTTTAAAATAATGATACATTATAATAAAGATGAGAAAATTCAATCTGACATTAATATCTAACCACTTGTAACATCCGACAACCTCAAATATTGTCAATTTTTTCCCAATCCCTCTTCTTACTGTTGTCATGGACGTTAGCCACCGCATGCCCAGAGGTCTACAATCCGAGTCGCCACTGCCTCTAATTGTGAGTCGCCACAGCAGATCGATTCGTCTCCAGTGTGGGTTTCGTGCGGACAATTTGACGAGCTTCGTTTCAGTCCAGCAAGCGTGTTTCAGTCCGGCGAGTGTCTAATCTGCAAGGTGAGTTTGTGTTCCATGGAGCTTAGTGTCAATTTGTAGTTTCGATTGAGTTAACTCTTAATGTAACTTCCTAAATTTTAACATAACTAGGGAAACGTTACTAAAACTTACAAGGAATATATCCTAAAAATTTCGGCAACATAATGGCGTAACTACAGACAATACCAAAATTTTACCAGTACCTGTTTAGCAAAAACACACTTCTATAGCTAAGTAACCAGATAACCATTCCAAACTCCAAGTCAATAATCATTTAAAGATTAAGAATTTTTCAACAACCCAAAACAATACTAAACTAAACTTCTTCAACAAACTTCAAACAGTAAATTTTAAAAACCAAAGAAACCTAACAATTCTATTACAAACTCCAACTCGAAAATAAATCACCAGAAATATTCCACTCAAATAAAAGGAAACATAACCTCCAAGTAACACTCAACCCTCATGAAACAACTCTAAACAAAGACTTAAACTCAAACTCTCCAACAAGTTCATAAGTTACTCTAAAGAAAAGGAAACAATAGTACCAAGTCTATAAACTAGAGGCAACTACAATCAAATTAAACTAGTTAAACCCATGGTCTCTTCCCATCACGCCTCATCTTCAATATCACCAGGTTCATAAATATCCTCAATACCTGCAAAACCTGGTGGTGGGTCAGTACATAACACGTATTGGTAAGTAGCTCACACATGAGGAGCCATCAAATAACATACAGCATACAAGGAAAACCTCATGCTACTCACATTCAACTAAACATGCTCTTTATACATAAAACAAGCAAAACATTCAACACATGAAATAAAATATCATGCTATGCATACTCGAACTCTACTCAAGCTCAACAAACTCACTAGTTTCCACTGAATCACTCGGCGTGCATAATTTAGTCCTCACAAAGCTCTCCAAGACTAACCCTTAAGATGCATCAACCCCTGCCCATAGTTACCAAGGCCTCAACACATCTCTAGGAGCTCAGCATTCGATTCCTTGTCAATAGTTACCAAGGTCTCGAACTATGCATCGACCCTTTCCCATAGTTACTAAGGCTTCGATGACTCAATAACATATTAACCCTTGCCCATAGTTACCAAGGTCTCAACACTTGCTCCAGAACTCATCACACTGACCTTTGCCTAAGTTACCAAGGCATCGATGATATAGTAACGTATTGTTCCTTGCCCATAGTTACCAAGGTCCCAATACTTTTCTCAAAATTCATCACATCGACCCTTGTCCATAGTTACCAAGGTCTTGGTGTCTTCATCGACCCTTGCCCATAGTTACTAAGGCATCGATGACCTAGCAATGTATTGTCCCTTGCCCATAGTTACCAATACTTGCCTCAAGATTCATCACACAAACCCTTGCCCATAGTTACCAAGACATCGATGCTCCTCTTAATCGATGGTGACACTAGTATTCACCTATCTTTCTTTTATCTCACCCAAGGTTCTTTAACCTCACCTAAACTCACTAGAATGCAAGGGAATGTCGGGGTCGTTAGGTGCCAAATTCGAATTGCAAATCCTTGTCCAAATCCTAGGCCTGGGGCATTACAGATAGTATCAAAGCGGAACCTTTTCCAGTAAGATGTGTTCGGAGATGAACCAAGGAAAAAGCTATTGGGCATGTAGCACCCGAGTTCAAGAGGGGTACATGAATGAATTGAGACCACATCCGAATGAGAGGGATTCTGAGACTATGCAAGACATGGTCAGGAAATGCTTAAAAGAATTGATAGTTACTACCAATACCAACAAAGTGCACCTTCCTTTTTGATGCTTAAAAGAATTGATAGTTACTACTTATACCAACAAAGCGCACTTAGCTTGGAGCAATCCTATGTTGGGTGACCTCCTGGGATTTTTCTTAGGAAGCATGTGATTGAGGACAAAGCATGCCAAAAGGACCCATGTTGGTTGTGGGAACAGTCTTCACTCTCGCAAGCAACTCAAGACAAGTAGGTAGTGTGGCTAGGTCGTAGGGGATGCAAGAGAATGCAAGGGTCGTCAGGTTCCAAATCCTAAGCCTGGGGTAATACAATGATTTGCTAATAAGCCAGTAGAATCAATTATGATTCTAAATTAACAATTAAACTTGTACACATTTAGTTTTAAAGCTATCATTACATATATGATTCGTATTAAAATAAAAATAAATAAATATTTCATATCAATTATTTTTTTATTAGACAAAATAAAAAATCTTAATGCTTTGACCCTCACAACATGAATATGTTGGAGTTCAAGTAAAAGAGGACTTGCACCTACAAGTGCGTACAAAATGTACAAATAAAAAGATGAATGCAAAAGAAGAAATTCAAATGTACGAAAGAAAGATATGTAAAAGGGACTTGCACATACAAGTTCATCAACAACTATAAAGCATTTTTTTTATACAGATTGGATTTAACCCAAATTATATGTATATATCCAGAAAGTTTATCAAAAGCCATAAATGTGGGTAGATAGATCATTTTTCAAAGAGGATTCAGGGTCCGTTTGGATTACCTTTTAATTTAAGTGTTTTTAAAAAATGCACTTTCTTTTAAGCATTTTTTTAATAAAAACCATTTAGAATTAAAACACTCCTATTTTGGTTACATTTTCTCAAAAGAATTTTCGTACACAAGGTTATTTGATTTGGTTTACACTCAAAATGTTTCTACTAATGTCAAATTAATATAAATGACGACTATTAGATATTATTAACTAATAACTTCAAGCATGTATTTAAAACATAATAATCGGTCGCTGACTATCGTTGACTACCGCCGGAGGGTTCGCCGAAGTAGTCATCAGAGATGGTTGTCAGCAATTGGCGACAACAGACGGTGGGTGGTGGTAGTGTGAGGGTATTTTGGTCATTTTTATATTTCATGAAATTTTGAGAGGGATTCCAAGTTAAATACTTAAAAACTCATTTTCTAAAATTTAGGTTCACGTGTTTCACTCAAAATAACTCATTTTTTAAAAAGTCTTTTTGAGTGGTTGCAAACACTACAAATCTTATTAAATGACTTTTTTTTCAAAAATAAACACTTAGTCATTCAAGTAAAATACATGAAATCTTAACCCTTATGAGTTTTACAAGGATCTAATCAAAGCAATAAATCTAATGTCAAATAGTCTAAACAATCAATTTGCAAACCACAATATATCACATATATGATAAATTAAAATACCCACCATCACAAAACTTTAATTCTAAATAAAACTCAAAGATTTCTCTAAAACTAATTGAAAGAATGAACGTTTCACTCCGCAGCAGAAGTATTGGATCGTCTTCGATTTTATTTAAAATTAAACTAAAAAATAAGATTAAGCAAACTTACTTGGAGTAAATATGGAGATATTTTCTAGCGGTTCTTTACTTCTCGTGTTCCAAGACTTCCACAAAAGTTTTCCTTGCTATGACTCGAACACAGGACCAAGACTTGTGGGAGCCTCTTGAAAGAAAATCCATAAGGGATTGGAGAGGAAGATTTTTAGAGAGAATTCTTGAAAAACACTGATCCTCTAATGAACAGTTTGTTATGATCCAACCATAAACTAAGTCCCTCTCAAGCCAGTAAGAGGGTGAGGCCCCATTGTTCAAGTCCTGAAATCAGCACTTAAGGGAACTATTCATCTACTAACCCTATATGGGAATGAGTGAATTCTACTTGTGAATTTATATTTCAAGCTCCCTATTTGGTCAAGTCCCTAAAATGGTAGGCATATTGAATCGGTTATAAAAGCCACTCTCACCCATTCAAATCAAAGGACAAGCCCTCACAGACAGGAGTTCATAACTCACTTAGGATTAAGATTGAGTCACATATGATCATCATGATGAAATATCAATCTTCTCTATTAATGGATTTATAAAGAGATATTAAATATTTCGTGATCCATTATTATACAAACTCATTATATAAAATACTCCCACTCACATGTCTCCACGTGAACGATTTTGATCAAATCATGTGTAACTAATACAAAGTGGGTCGTATCAATAATGTTACCAAGATAAAGCACCCAATCTTATCCATATACTATGACCCTTTAGGTTATCTTTGAACATAATCCTCTTGTATGATGTTCAAGATTACACTAATAACCTTGAATTTTTCATATAATGGATAATATTATATTGTAAATAAAATAATCAAAATTATTATTAATTATTAAATAAATCATTAATTACGAGGTTTTAAGGCATAAATCCGAACAAAAAGAAATTTAGAATCCAAAAAATTAGATGACACAGAAGGAATAAAAAATAGTTAACAAGATTAAATAGAAACGTTGGATCGGTATGACAACCCTAGAGAGGGATGAATATGGTTTAAACAAATTTTATAGAACTTTTTTCTAAGTTGGCTCAAATAAACAAATCGACACACTATTATAAACAATAAATTTACATAAAAATTCATGCAAATAAATTTATCTCAAATTAAACAAGAAAAATAACACTAACAATTTCGAACACCCTATTTAATTCAAGATAACAAGATTAGTAAATAATATGAAATTTTAAAACTACCAACTTAAATAAACATAAAAAGAAATTAATTTTATGCAATAGAATATAATAAGAAATTAATTGTAAAAAAATAAAATAGAAGAGGGTTAGAGAAATTGACACCATAAATTTTATAGTGGTTCAGTCAAACTCGACTTACTCCATTTCCCAAGCTCTCCTCTTAGAAAAATGGATAAAAAAAACTTCTCGACTCTTTCCATGGATTAGAGTCCAACCACTACATTGCTTTTTTACGGGTTCAAGGCAAACCCAATCCTTTCCATTGGTCAGGATAACACTCTTTTTATGGGTTGAAGAGAAAACCTTACTAGATTTGAAAATGAGGAATAAGATGGTAAAACTCTAACAATAGTAGATGCACAAATCCACAACTTTTGTAAGAAGGAAATTCTTACAAATTAAAGTCCTCAAATGGCTAAGAAAAATATAAGATGAAAGCTTAAAAGTTGACTAAAAATGGTGCCCGAGGCTCTCAAAAAGTTGCCCAATTTTTACTAATTGTGTTCAAATTTTTCTTGTAATTTTTGAGGTTTTTTTGTATGAATGACCCAAAATTCAAGGCCCAAATGATGGAGTTTTTGTACGAATGACCCCGTTTTCCGTCCCTTAATGCGATCTGACATGCTTTCTAAAAATAATGAAATATGACACATTCTAAGGTGGCAATGCACGAAAATTACCCAAGAAGGCAGCATGAGGTCACTTCGCTTGTTCATGCTCTCGGACAGGGTAACCTCCCACTGACTATTCTTGTTCCCGCTCTTCCTACCCACGTCAGCAAATATCCTTGGATCTTACGAAATTCTCGCTCTCAGAGACTCGCGCTCGCTCACGTTGTATCACTCTCGCTCTTGTTGGACACGTCACTTGAGCGCCTTTAGCTAGTGTCTCATTATCACTCGCTCACGTTGTATCACTCTCGCTCTCACTTCAGCTTAAGAAGTCGTTTTCTTCGCCTCCAATTTTGGTAAGTTTTCAGTGGTACGTACAGACACTGTGTGAGATGACTTTGTGGTCTATTAGCTCAAAGCACTGACAAGGAAATATCACAATACTGACCATTGAAGATTTCAATCAATTTTTCCCAATAAACCTTTTAAATAAATAAATTATATAAAATTATTATATCAAACTGAAAACATTTCTTCCTATGTTTTCTCCTTTGTTGAAACTTACTTCAAAACGTTTTCTCATTTGAAACATTCTTTAAGTAAAACTAACATCCAAGGAATCAACCAATCCACATTCAAAAAATAGTTATGTTCAAATACGTTGTTTATATTTTTGGAAGATTTCTTTCTACGTTTGAAACATAGAAATAAACGTTTTAAGGTTTAGGGTTTGAAAGCTTTCTTCCTATGTTTCTATGTTTCAAACGTGTTAGGTTTCGAAAGTTTTTTTTTTAAATATTTTGAACGTTGGTTACTATGGCATTGGAGTGCTACAAGTATAACTAGAGCAAGAGCATCCTAGAGCGAGAATAGGAAAACCCTAATACCTAAAAGAGCAAGAGCGAGAGCGAGAAATAGAGTGTGAGCTAGACCGAGAGCTAGAGTATCCAGTTTTGCACTGTTTTTTAATTCTATTTTCTTACTGTTACTTACTATTTATTTACTGTTTTTTGAAGGATGGATAAGAAATTACTATTCATTCGATACAAGGGCAGTTGGGATGAGATTGAGAACTGTTATTGGAGGTTGGCTAATAGGGGTTGTCGTGTCGAGCAGTGTCAGATACGATGAGTTGAAAGGTTTGATATATGAAATTACAAACATTAGTCTGGTGATGTTTGACATTATAATGAGGGTGAAGATATAGTTGGAAAAGCAATCCCCTCCGATGTAAGGAATGATCATGATGTTGAATTTCTCCTTTTCTAAGAATTTTTTCAAAGTTGCAAGTATTTATAACAACTGTACAAAAGCATGATGGAAACGTGCAACCGGATGAGGATGTGCAAGCTTATGATGTCAATTCTCATGTGATTGTTGAGGATGAGGATATGGATATGGGAAATATAGAATCATTGAACAAGTATGGAGAGGGGGAGGACATACCATTGCATGAGACAGGGCTCTCCCTAGAAAATGACGATAATAACCCATGGAAGTCGTATTATACTCACCATGGTTCTCAACATCATCAAATAGACCGAAATTAAGCATAGGACTTACATAGAGCAATGCATGCTAGTCGAAATGAAGGAGTGCAAAGTCACTAGGTGGATCGTCCAGTTGTTGAGAATGGGGTAAGCCCCACTCCCACTCCAAGGACACCTGATTGTGCTCTTTCTTTAGTCAAATCGTCGATACCTACTTTTCCGGTCTGTCTTCGTCTGGCTCTTCGTCTAGTATGGATGTTGAGGTTAGGCAGTTGTTTGTCTGCAAGGACTTAAAGACGAGACTCTCGATGCTGGCCATGAGCAAGAATTTTGAATTCAGACTAAAGAAATCCACAAAGGAATTGTAAACTATGGGAGCATCAACAAAACTTGTACATGGAGACTACGGGCAGTTAAGATGGAGGGTTGTGAAATGTTTAAGATAAATAAGTATGTAAGTGCACACACATGCTTAATTGAACTGTTAAATCACAACCATAGGCAAAGGAGTGCTGAAGTAATCAGGCACATAATAAAAAGTAAGTTTAAAAGAGTTGGTCGTGTGTATAAGCCAAAGCTCTTGTTCTCACTCAAGCTTATTCTCTCGATCTTCCGATTTCACTTTAGATATTTAACAACTAAAGAATCTGCAAACTCTCGCTCTCGCTCTTGCTACTTCTACTCACTCTCGTATTTGAGGATGCTCACAATTGGATGGTATGCAAGCTACTTCTACTCACTCCCATGCTCGCTCACGCTTGTCACCAGAGGTTGTAGAACTGTTAAAACTTATTTACATTCTAATTCAAAAGAATACATTGCGAATAAAAAAAATTGATATTTACATAATAAAAATAAATAACATGAAAAGTTTTTTACAATAAACTCCCCATCATAAGAATTCCCTGTTTGACCAGAGTTAACAAACGTATTGATTCCTAAACTCTATCATTCGTTCTTGCACAAATGCAGACATCTCTAAGCTTGTCACCAAGTACTCAACCCATTTAGCATAGAAGATCCTGCAGTCCAATGAACCATGCTGTATGTTAGGGTTGTTTGCTCGATAGATGGGCCACGTGGTAGTACGCATACCCAGCTTGGGATGAGGGAGGTCGCAGAAGTATAGAAGTGAGGGTAGTGTGTGCGTAAGGTGCTTCAAGTACTTCACCACAACTTTAAACTTGATGTATGAGGGGTACAAGCCGTACACCAACAACTGGCTTCTGTTCATGTCCATGAACACTAAGAACCAGTGCTCCTTCAGATTGATGGGGCAGTATACAAAATCCACATCTCACCAAGAAGGCTTGTAGTCGTCGTGCACTCCTTGCACGTACTCAAGGTAAGTATCCTCGACTTTCCATACCAGCGCGGCTTTAAGCAAAGACTTTTTCTTGACCTTCTTGTATATGCTTTTCCGAGTGCGCAAGTTCAGATGAGCCTACAAAAGACAATACATGCATTGTGAATGGGCATTTCAAAAGAAATAAATCTATGCATGCGTAAATAGAGAGTCAATACATACCAGAATACTTGATGGCAATATCGTGAATCTGTGTATGCACACATCCTGTCGAGTAGATAGCTTTCTCTTGATGAATATGAACAACGTGTTTATAGCATGCATGAAAGAAGCCATGCTTTAATAAATAAGAAATCCGACATTAATAAATAGGAAGCCAAAAAAGAAAAGTACTTACATCGCACTCGACCCAAGAACTCACCTATAGCAATTATTCGCAATTCTTGGAAGAATTGATTCTTCATGCTTGTCGACTAGTCGGGTGAAACCTGAGGGTAAAAATTAATAATAATAAAAGCTTAACCCTAGTGCAAGTATACATTGCTGATGCAAGTAATACGAAAATATTCCAAGATATCGAATCCCAAGGGAACAGGAACAACAAAATTAATGTGTGACCAAGATTGTGAAATAACAACAACTTTTAATAGCAAGAAATCTAAAAGAAAAATGTTTTGAGTGTTAAGGTGGCTAAAAAGACTGAATAAAAAAAGCTAGAAAAACTTATGGAATTTCACTTAAGAGAATGATGGGATTCAAGTGCACTCATGCCCTTTGGTGAGATTGCTAATAAATTGCCATAGCAATCGGACATTTTCACAAAATGTTGTAAACAGAATCAACTCCTATTCAATTTTGATTCAAAACCCTTAGAAGACTACGTGATTGGACCTATATGTCTACATCCAATTGAACTTAGGTAATCAAGATCGCATTCTTGGTTTTGAGGAGCCCATCCTATGTCTAGGATCAAGTGTGGCTTATGTCTAAGCTTTTTCCCTCATTGCTTTTATGAAATCCATCTTCTTCTAACCCGTTCGGTATTAGAGTTGGACTTAAAAGAAATCCAAGTTGATCATTCAAGGATTCCAAATGAAACATTAAAATCAGTAAAAAAAAAAAAAACAACGTCCATGTTAATGTCGAGTGCCTTCAATTATTAGCTAAGCATTCTCACCTGAAGGCATTCATGTTCTTGAATCCCT
The DNA here is from genome assembly GCA_033996785.1 of Trichosanthes truncata. NCBI lineage: Eukaryota > Viridiplantae > Streptophyta > Magnoliopsida > Cucurbitales > Cucurbitaceae > Trichosanthes > Trichosanthes truncata. Next base: position 22,923,958 of record JAWPNB010000004.1, on the reverse strand, counting down.
AGGTAGATTTAGCTCATGGTAAAAGAAGAAGATGAACAAGCTTTACATGAAAGAGAAGTCTGAATTTAAAAGGGAAGTGAACTTGCAAAGAGAGAAAAGAAAAACTAAACTCAAACCAAAATTTTCAATACTAAAATGGAATCACTTTATTAAAAACAACCTTACGGAATTGAATTGTCATAAAACTAAAGATACAAACTGAATTAAAGAACTAAATTAAAAGAAAAATAAAACAACACTTAAATGAGAGAGAAAACAACAGCTCAAACAACAAATAAAGCTAAAAAAAATGCTGGCTAGAAATTGAAAGTACAAGAAAAATAGAATACTCATCAACCTCTCTTTCCTTCCATTTAATCAAACTCAATTCAATCTTTTTCAATATGAATTGAGTCTTAACAATCTCAGGTTTTCCTCCGGATTGGATTGAATATGGAAGAAATGCGACGAAGAAATAAAATGGACAACAAGTTGGAGAAGAAGAAAAAGTACAGAAAATGAGTTTCCTTCCAATGAGGGATTTTGCTTTTCTGTATTTTTTCTTCCTTTTTATAGACAATGGCAGCTAGGGCTTCTTTACACTCCATATACGGCTTGCTGTATGAAATTGTAGCTTGATTTAAGGAGAAGTAAATGTTAGAATCTTCCAAGTTCATCCTTAAAATCTTGTTTTTCCTTTTTTGATTCCAGATTGCCATAATAATTGATCAGCAATTGTGCCTTTTTGTCAAAATTGCAGCAAAAAACACTTCGTTAGTGCAAATCTTTTCTTTTCCTTCCATTTTATTGATTATAATTTACTTTGAAAGATTCATGTTGCTTTTCTTAGAAGTTAAATGAATTTATAAAGAAAATGCTAAAAAAACCAAGCATAACCTAAATTTATGAGCTAGATAATTCTCAATTATGAGAATTATCATCGACGTCGTACCGATACCAGGTTGAACCTCTACGTCTGTGGTCCCATCATTGCATTGAACACGCTATGCTCAACTCCATGGGTTTGGTTGTAAACAATAGACGGCTGATGCATCGTTGTAATCTTACCCGAGAGTGGATATTTAATCTCCCCATGAGGCCTTGGTTACTCTTCCTTCAATCTCTTCATTGGGCCTAAAGAATGAATATATCGATCCACCTCTTTTCTCTTTCAAATACCCTTCCTAAAAAGCATATCAAGATCGGAGGCAATAGAGCTAGTGGGGATCTCGCTGGCAATCAGAAGGGTGACGTCAATGTCCGAAATGTTAAGGAGTTTTGCACTAGTGTCTTTGGGGACGTAGGGCGTTTCGAGGCTCATGAGGGGGTGGCGGTGCTATAGAGGCTTGCAAGGATAGGGTCAATGGTGTCGAAAATATAGAGGGAGGAGATTATGAGGTCAGTGAAAGAGAATGTGGCGACGGTAGTGGTGACAGGAATGGTGATAGCAGTGGTGGCGGTGGTGGGGGAAAGGCTAATGAGAAGGCTGATGGCGATGGCCGAGTCAGTGGTGGTGGGGATGGGAAGGGATATGTCTATGGTCACAGTGGTGGTCGTCGACTTGGTGGTAGTGATAGCGATGGTAGAGTCGAGGGTGGTGAAGACAATGGTAGTGACCGAGTCAAGGGTGGTCGGGATGGTGGACTCCGGTGACTACTGTGCTTGCTAATCCAGAGACTCAATCCAATCTTGGCGTTCCTCCGACATAAGAGAAAACACACGTTAGTTAGATACAAACATAATACATATGCAAATTTTAAGATGCTTTCACATACCTTGTAGATAGTGCATAATAACTCAGTGATGGTGTTCAATTAGGACTTCACCTCTCTCATCTACGACTTCAACAACCCCCAAGACTCCTCAACTCGATACACATGAGTATCGATGTTGTGCATATAACCCATGCTTAATGAACCCTCATGTCTCGAGGGTCACTTATGGCTTGGTGGTCACTTATGCCTTAAGGGTCGCCCCCACTCAAGCTCGTTGTAGGTTTCAGCGCTTTAATTGGATGATCATTGTCAACATAAATGACCCTCAGTTTGACCCTCTCCGAGCTGACCCTCTCCAGTCTGACCCTCAAACTGCATCTCAAACTCCCGATCATTGTCATCATCGTCGTATATAACCCTACAACCGATTTGAGTATAACGGTAATATTGTGGCCTCAAACATGACCAGTACTGAATTGACCACCATCTGTAATAAACAAGTAGATGGTATGATAATGAAACTACATTATTATATATCGTGTCATATGCAAGTGATTGCATTCTAACCTTGGGGGATGAACACATCTCGCTCCAACACCCTATAGAGAATGAAGTGGGAGCATGACCAACTCTTCATTTGAGGCACTGCGTCATTATTTAGTGGAGTAGCAATCCGACCTGCAACTGACAACAACGTCTCATATTCCCAAACCTAGAAAACATAAAAGAAACACAACGTTAGTTAGTTTACAAAATCATCTTACATACAAATAACAAGCTACTGACAAATGTTATAAAATGTATAATACCTAGTGGTGGTTCTGCTACGCGAACGCCAAAAGTAAGTGTAAGTACACCCTGTCACAAACAAGAAATATATGGAGTATTCCAAGTATCGAAGGGAACGGTTAACAAATAAAACTCGCCAGCTAAGAAGACAATTGCTCACAAGTTGCAACAAAAGGTAACCAAGAAAATAAAGTTGATTTTGGAGTTTTGTGCATGAAAAAGTAAAGATAACTGAAACGGTAATGAGAAAAACATGGATGAGAAGTAGAGGATTTAATTTGGGTTCAACCCTGAGGAAATGCGCCCGCCATGCGCTCGCAAATTGCTCAACTAACCCCGACTATTTCAGAGATCTTGCCTCTTGCACTCGCATACTGACTCTGTTGAGTTATGTACGGTTCAAACAGAATGCTGCTGAAATGCGCCTGCAACTTACCCTTTTCGACACTTAGCTAAGTAAATCAAGTTCAACACCTATTCGACTCATTTTCCAAGAACCTATAGGAGACTAAATATTTTAAAACTCATATGTCTATGGCTAAATTCGCTTAGATAATGAAAAACACAACTTTATGATTTTAAAGGTTTTTGTCCTATGTCTAGGTACAAAAAGCAAAGTTCTATGCTAGACTCTTTTTCTAGATTACTTTTAGAAAAATGTGTGTCCACTCCAACCCTTTCAGTATTGAAATCTTCACAAACTATGCTAACTCAAATGGCCAGTTTAAGCTAACAATGAAACTTAAACGCACTAAAAGTAAACTTAGCTAAATGTTGAGCAAATCTACAAGAAACACATGGTGGTTGTTTATCTCCTTTTCAGGGTATCCACATGATTGAATCCCCTCCAAGGAGTTTAGCTACTCATTGGAGAAATAAACAAAGTGCAGAAAGTAAAAAGATAACAATTAGAAGAAAGAACACAATTTATTAAAATAAATAAACTTGAATACACTTTGAAGTATGAATCCAAGAAAGAACTAAATGGAATTGAAAAAGAACTTGTAACTCAAATTGAAACAAAACAGAAACTAGAAATAAAGATAAAACAGCAAGTACAACTCCTAAAAACTTACAGAACTTGAATGGAAAACCTAAGAACAAAAAGAACCCTAAGTTGTTCTTCCTTTCTAACTTGTTTAACCTTTTTCAAGGAGAATCAAGTACTTACTCTTCCTTCTTTTGAAGTTGGAGTCTGATAACTCTTCAATGGAGAGTTATATGCTATTATTTTTAGAATGAATTGTGATATTTTATTTAATTATACCTTAAAAATTCCCTAACTTTGAATCATTTTTGCTCTATGATTAATTTTGAGGAAGTAAAACTTTTCATGAGAGCATTGTTAGTTGAATTAACAAATTTGTGTGATTTATCTAGGATTAATTCAAAGAAGGACCTGTGGAGAGTTGAAGCAGCATAGTTACAACAGTTTGCTGGAGCAAATCAGGCAATACGGGCTAACATCAGTTTCGCACGTGAGAAGACCAATTCATTAATTGAGTTGGCAATTGTCAGATGACTCAGCCTGTTGTATGCAATAGAAGCTCGCCACGTCGTCAACAATGCCCAGTCAGCCCTCGTTTTGCGCGAAATCCCTGTGGTATTTAAAGAACTTGTTGGTAGCCGTTTTGGAGGAGAAAAAAGAAGGGAATAAAAACACAGAGAACAGGGGCTGTTTCGGGAAAAACAGAGGAGCTGTCCAACTCATTCCGACGAGAAGGAGGCTGCCGGAGCTATTGCTGAATGCTCGGTCAACCCTCCTGTGGCAACAAATTGTCTTCTTCTTCTTCTTTTCCCTGCTTGTTTTCTTAGTATAACTACATTGTTAGGATGATACTTTCTTTCCGAATTATTTTCTGTGTTTTTCCCATTATGAACTGATCACCTACAAGGTGAGGATTAGGGAATGTATGTTTTGATCATTCTTGCAGCTTAATACATTGTCTCCAACTCAGTATGGTTGTTAAGTGTTTTTATTTTGTATCACAACTTCGTTTGGCCAACCATGTTGTGTAGTGTTTTTTCGATTTCTGGAAAGAATAGAAGGAACTGATTGCTTGATAACCACATTAGCCTCGTTGTTAGGGTTAGTAACTAACTAAGTAAGAGGATTAGGAATAATCTCTTGCCTAATGCACATAAGTACAGCCGAATAGATAATGCTGAAGTAATGGAAATGAAACAGCAACATTCTGGTCATTCGGGAGAATACCATGTGAGCTGTAGTGGACTGAGGTAGTTGATCAGATGTTTAAGCTGTATAATAGATTAAGACGAACAATTATCCCTAATCCAAGCCTTCTAATTCATTCAAAGTCCAAGTTTAGCTGTTCACTGTTTTTGCAGTTTACTCTATTAACTCTGCCTTAGCATTTATTTTATTCCAGCAATTTTGAATTATTTTATTGTGTTCCATGATGAGTTTAATGGTTACAAATTGAGTTTATTGAGAATTAATTTGTAGTAAATTAGAGAATTACTAGTCTCTGTGGATACGATAATTTTACTTACCACTTGCTACAAAATGAATGTGTACACTTGCGCATTGACATCCTGAATTTGCCAATTCATTCATATTACTCTAGCAAGCATGTCAGAGTCCGAATGGAATATGAACAGACTTAGGGGAGACTCGGAGTGGCGACTAAAACTTAGAAATAAAAAGACAAAATTTTGGGATGAAGAGAATTTCCAACTCTGAGCTCTCTCTCAAATGAAGGATTGAGCTGCCTTTTAAAGACTTCACGCCTAAGGTTTGCTGTCGAGATCAGTGTGGAGAAGCTTGTTCGATCATATCCCTTGATTTTTTGAGATTTGATTGAGAAAAATTTGATATGATCTGTAAATCTATCGAATCTTGGAGAACCTGTCGAAAAGGTCCAGATGCAGTCGCATTTTTGGGCGCAATTGTGTCGTTGTCGAAATGGCCTAAATGCGGCCGCATATCTGGGTGCATTTTGGGTTTTTCCTGCAACAGTTGGACTTTGGCTTCTGCTCTCAAATGCTGGCCCATATTGGTCGCATATGTCTTGGATCATCTTTTATTTGCTTCAGTTGTGGCCAAAATATGAGCGCATTTGGTCCTTTTTCAGCCTCTACACAAAATCAACAAAAATTAACACTTTCTTAACAAAAATGACTCTAAATTCACCTAAAAACTTAATTTTACAAAATCAAGACTTCAAACACATGCAAAACTTTTTTTTTATTTAAAATTTCCCTAAATGACATGAAATATAACTTTTAACACTTGTTTTCTAAGAAAATATCTTAGTTTTTAGGGATTAATAACACTCATAACTGAGCATTATCACCTAGAAAATAGGAGGAAACTCGGGAAGGTTATACTTAACCATGTAGTTCTTGTTCGTTCTGGCTTTCACTTTGTATGTTGCAGCCTTGTCTCTCAATACTACCTTAAGGTCACGTACTGTCCTCTCTCATATCACGTTCCCCTAATCCAAGCTATTGAAGTACTCTAAGTCCTCAACATCCCCATAAAGGGACCTATCAATCACAGCCTTCGACTTATTCTTCCTCATCTGGGCCATTTTGGTGTAGTAAATTAAGGGCATTTTCACCGCATCCTTATCTATCTCAAACTGCAACTTCTTATACTTATCTTCAAAGGCATCGAGGTAAATTTCAGAGCCCATGCCATCAAAGTACTTGAGTCACATTATTTCAGTAAATACCTTTGCCTGAACTCTCTCAGGTGATTGCCACAAACCAGTAATCAGAAGGAATTCGGCCTTCGAGAATTGCACTACTGTACCGTTCATATCAAAACTCATCGTATCATCTTAATTGTCAACAACCTCCCTTAAGAGAATGTGATGCACCAAAGGGTTGTTGAACACCAAGTCAACATCTACAAACGACCCAAAAATAGTTCTTCTGAACATTTCCATTCGGCCAGGCTTCAACTTCTCCTTCACAACCTTATTTGTATTACTAATGTGCACGAGGCTAGAAGCTTGACCAGAAAACCAATCATCCTTACCGATCCTTAAAACTGCTGCCATCTTAGTCCTACATCAATTGCACAAATAGTATGTAAGAATAAAATTAAACAAATATGTTTTTTACTCGCTCTCGTTCTTGCATTCGTTCTAACAAAACCCTAACTCCTAATCTCACTCACACTTTCGTTCCAGTAAGCTCGCTCTCAATTTCACTCTCGCTCTCATTCCTGCTTTCATTCCCAAAAAACCCTAACTCCTTAATCTAACACGTTCTCTCATGCTCTCGTTCTCATTCTTGCTCTCGTTCTAGTAAGCTCGCACTTCCTCTTGTTCACCCAATCTAGCTCTTTTGCTCTAAATCTTAACTCACTCTAGCTCTATTGTTCTCGTCTTTCTAAGCTCGCTCTATCTATCTCACTCTAACTTTAGCTCTACAATCAAGCCCACCCCTTTTTACGAACATGCACAAAACTCGAAACAACCATAAACCTTGCACTCTTCAAAATCGCAAACAGAGGAAAAGGAGAAAAGCACAAACTAAACAATAAAATAAGGTATTCAAAAAATGTACGGTCGTTTTGGGCTTACTGCTTCAAAGAAAGAACGGTCGGTGATGTAGATGAACGGCCGTGAGGAAGCACTCCGACGTGTTCTGAGATGGAAGAAGAAGATGAAGCACTAAATATCGAGAGAGAGTGTGAGTGAGTTTAGAATGTCAAGTCAGAGAAATGAGATAAGACTGTTCGTTTTGTTATTTTAAAATGACTTCAATTGGAAGAAAAAATGACAACTTTAGCTGAAGCGAGAGAGAGAAAATGAACGAGAATGTGAGAAAACGAGCGAACGAGAATGAGTACAATATTTAAAGGAGCTTGATTGACCTGTCTAGTGAGAGCGACAATGAGACAACGAGTGCGAGAGCGAGTCTTCGAGAGTGATCTTGTAAGATCCAAGGCTATCTAGTATCGCTCTTGCTCTCATTCGCGAAGTTTCACGATTAGTCATTACGCGTGCGATTGGTTGTTGGGGAGACAGAATAGGGCCTTGCATATCAATCCATTCGTGGATTCGTTAATGTCAACCTTTGGCATCACTATTCCTTTTTCCTATTAATGAACTCTAAAATGGATTGCTCACTAAACACACTCACCCAAAATAGATTACTCATCGGAAGACAGTTTCCTGGAATACCCATTAGGCCCATTAGAGGGGGTGATCTGGGTACACATAAGTGCACGCAATCGAAGTAATAATAAAACGGTAAGTATTATCGAGTACCAAATCCTCAAGAAATTAAGAAAAGTAATTTAATCAATTAATTACCACACTTAATCACGTCCAATTTTATTTAAGAAATTAAACACCAAAAGAACATGAAACGAAATAAACTAAAAGTAAGCGATAAAAAGAATAACCTAATGGAGCACAAAGTAAAGGGCCGAGTTTAGGACATTAATTTCACCAATGGACCATTTATTGAGTCTAACAGGCATTTGTCATTAATTAATCAATTTATTTGAATTTAAGGGTAGTATATCATGGAATCCTCTGTCGAGCTCCTCTAATTTTCGAGTGTAATTAATTAAATCACGTGTCCATCTCATTAATTAATTCTCACCCGACATTAATGAACCCTATCATCGATCATAATTGACATTTTATCATTTTCGTGTCCAAACATCAATTATTATGCAATTGAAGCACCAATTTATGCGCTCTTTGTCAAGAAATAACATAAAGCAGCAGTTATTAAATCCTTGATCAGGTGATTTAAAGCATTACAAACATTACATAAAAATAGATTCGAATAATCAACCACAAATCCCCAATTAAGCTCAATTACATAGTCCAAAGGCTTGATTAGGCCCTAAACTCTATAATCTACTCAAAGCTAATCATAATTCAGCACAAACAACCATAATCCATCAACCATCAGTCTAAAAATAGTAAAGAAATTAGGGAAAATCATAGTAGAAACCCGTTGTGCTATGATCTATCTCTCCTGCTATGAACCACGCGAACCTCATATGCTTGTTCTTCAACCAAACCACTCCAATTCAGCCCCAAATCTCTCTAAGACACTCTCAAGTCCTGGATTAGGGTGTTCACCCCCAATTTCGCCCTCCCCAATCGATGAATAAACGAAGAATTAAAGAGTTGTAATTGTGATAGCGTTGCTATTGGGATTTATGCCCTAAAGCCTTGTAATTAATGATTTATTTAATAATTAATAATAATTTTGATTATTTTATTTGCAATATAATATCATTATATGAAAAATCTAAAGTTATTAGTGTAATCTTGCACAGTATGTGGTTGACATACGGGAGGATCGTGTTCAAGAAGTCATAGTATATGGGTAAGGTTGGGTGCTTTTTTCTGGTAACACTATTGATACGACCCACTTTGTAATAGTTACAAATGATTTGATCTAAATCGTTCATATGGAGACCTGTGAGTGGGGGTATCTTATATAATGAGTTTGTATAAGACTAGACCACGAAATATTTAATCTCTCTTTATAAATCCGTTAATTGAGAAGATTAATATTTCATCAGGATGATCATATGCGACTCGATCTTAATCTTGAGTGAGTTATGAACTTCTGTCTGTGACGGGTTGTCCTTTAATTTGCATGGGTGAGAGTGGCTTTTGTAGCTGATTCAATAAGCCTACCATTTTGGGGATTTGACAAAATAGGGAGCTGGAACATAATCTTACCAGATGGAATTCACTTCTTCCCATATAGGGTAAGTAGATGAGTAGTTCCCTTAAGTGCTGATTTTGGGACTTGAACAATGAGGCCCCCACTCTCTCACTGGCCCGATAGGGACTTAGTTTATGGTTGGATCATAAACAAATTGTTCATTAGAGGATCAGTGGTACTTAATGTGCAAGATGTAATTACAGGGGTACAACGAACTTTTGACCCAACTGTAAGTACAAACAACTCGTGAAGAATCGACTTGCATTTAGTGGTTATATCCATGGACATAACTTGTCCTACAGTGCATAAGAGTGCAACTCTAAGTCTATAGTTGAGTGACCTTAGAGTTAATGAATGAAAATTGATTAATTAAAGAGTTTAATTAATTAATTTGCTATCATTAGAGCTTATAATATGTAGGTCCATAAGGTCCCCTTGCTAGCTCATATGAACAAATAAGAATCAATTTCGTTGAGAGAAAATTTTGAAATATTCAAATTATAATTTTATATATTTGATATATTAAATGAGGGAAAACATATTTAATGTATATCAAAGAAATTATTAATGTAGTAAGATACATTAAAGAAAACATATTTATTAAATTTGAGTTAGATTCAAATTAGGAAATAGATGTCGTAGGAGAATTTTAAAAGGTTTGATAATATTCAAATTGGTTAGATAAATATATTTTAATATATTAGATATTAAAATATATTATTTAATTATTTTCCCTAGGCTACTATAAATAGGACCTTGGGGGTGAACCATTGTGTGTATTCTTCATATAACACACATCCCCTCAATAGAGAATTAGAGAATTCTCTCTAGACCTCTTCCTCTCTAATCCTTTATTGATTTCCTTTCAAGAGGCTCCCATAAGCCTTGGTCTTCTATTCTAGTCATGGCAAGGAAGACTTTTGTGGAAATCTTGGAACACGAGAAGTAAAGAACCGCTAGAAAATATCTCCATATTAATTCTAAATAAAATCAAAGTCGATTCCAACGTTCCACTGTTGGCTTAATTCGATTATTCCTTTCAATTGCAACGCTGTCCAAAACATCAGCATTTCCCTTGCGCGTATAAAGGTAGCATTGCAACACCATTAGTAGCGTTCCAACGCTACAGACGGAATGAAACTTGTCAACGCCTCTCTAGCGTTTCAATGCCATAGGATAGCGTTGCAACACTTGCTCTCAGGTTTGCACACTAAATTGTGTTGTTGCAACGCCACTTCAAGGGTTGCAATGCCATCCTCTCGGCCCCAACAGCTTAAACTTCAACTCTTCTTGTCCTTAGCTTCACAAATGCTTTAGAATAGCTCCTTATTCAATGTAAAGCTCCAAATTCTACATTTCCTCTTGGATTTGCTTAGTTTCCTGAAATTAATAAATAATCGACATAAAAGATTACATTTATAGCATAAAACTAGCTAAATTAAAGCATAAATATAGCACTAAATTAGTGTTATCAGGGGGAGTCAGAGCCAAGAAGCTCGCCCACACCAAACACCACAACCATCTCCTTCAGTCAGGCTTAGGAAGAGTGTGAGTTGGAGGAGTTCCTAATGAATTGGCCAAACAAAGAACAATCTTCCCAACCACCACTGTCGCCACCTCCTCATCCTCCGCCTGCACCCAAACCGGCCCCTTCAACATGTTCTATGAACATGCCTAAGGAGAGTGTCAACTGAAGGAAGAAGAAAAACAAATCCAGCCATACTGGTGAAGGGCCCTGTAGCACGTCTGCTGGAAAGAAGATGAGAGATAACAAAAGGCTACCACTAGTGATAATATTATCAAACTCCGAGTACGTTCATCACTTGGGTGACGACCGACCTTTTTTTTTGTACGACCCCCCTCAACTTTATATAAATGCAAATGCAAGTTTACATTGTTCTTCCACATCATGCATGGATTTATAATAAAATAATATTAGAGGCAAAATTGAGAAAAAATAATTAACGAAAAAAATTGTTCAAGCAAGAGCGAGAACGAGAACGAGTACAACATTCGTAAAGGCAATCGAGTGACGTGTCCGGTGAGAGAAAGAGCGAGCCTCCAAGAGCTAGAATCGATTGACATCTGGGTAATTTTGCTGGCATGGCAATCGAGAGTGAGAGTGACTGATCGAACTAAAACGTAGAGCTTAAAGAAAAAAAAATTTATTCAAGACAAAGCTCTAGCCTAGTGCAACTGTTGATTGCAAGTAATAAATCTGGGGTATTCCAAAGTATCGTACCCAAGAAAACAAATTTTAACAAAATCTATGAAGATGACACAAATTTTTCGCAAAATGCAATTGCGGTAACCAAGGGTGTAAAAATGCTTGAGAGTTTTATTTTGCTAAAGGAAATTAAACAAAACGTCAATAATTAAGAAAAAGGGAATCCAAGTTGCTTATGCTCCTTTGGAAAGAAATGCCACCAAAAATGGAATTGCAATCACAATCAACACAAGAGAACTAAGTAAACCGAATTAAACTCCTATTCAATTTTTCTTCAAAATCTTTAGGAGACTAAGTGATTAACCTATATTTCTATGACTAATCTAACTTAGGTAATTTCGCACACAATTCTAGCAATTTTAGAGTCTTGCCCTATGTCTAGGGTCGATGTTCATAATTTATTTATAATCCTTTTCTTCTATTGCTTTTGTGACATCCATTTTTCCTTAACCCTTTCGGTATTAAATTCAAGCTTGACAAGCAACCACTAGTTGGCCGACTAGGTTTACCCAACGTTATTTCAACAAAAACAAACAAAGTTTTGAGTGTTAACTAGGTTGTTTGTGCTTTTAAGTTTACATATTTCCTCTAGGGCATTCACTAACTTGAATTCCTTAAGGGAAATTAGCTCATGATGGAAGGAATGGAAAACAACAATTTAACTGCTATAAAACTCATAATTCACAATTAACTGAAAAGGAGAAAGAAATTCAAAAACTAAACAACCCAAACTGATTTTTATTAAGAAAATATTTGAGTGAGTTTAATCCGGCAATGTCAAAAGCACTCACAAAAATTCAAGGGAAGAAACAACATTTAACATAAATTCAAAATCTTGTAAACATATAAACCTCAAGAACAATCTATCTTTAGTAAAGAAGAGAATGAAAATCAAAGGACTAAATAGCTAACTCAAATTCAACAACTTGAAAATTTATAATTAAACAGAAGTTGGTTGTAGAAATAAAATGAACAAAAATAAAATAGAAGAACAACACTCGACAAAAATATAAACACAACTTTAAACCAATGGTTTTCTCGCTTTGATCGAACCAAATACACCTTCAAAGGCAATTGGATCTTCACCTCCTCTAACTTTCGTTGAGGAGGGATCAACCTCGGAAGTTACAGAGCACGATGAAGACAAACTGCTAAAAAATTGACATAAAAAATGATGACTCCAAGCTATTGTCCAAAAGAATAAAAACTCAAATTTGTTTTTCATTGTTCTCCCCGCTTTTATAGGCATTGAGGGCTAGGGTTTCCATCTTCGCTCTCCTTCAACCTTGGGCCAACTTTTGGGCAAGAGATCGAGCTGAAAAATCTCCTAAATCTCGAATAATCTCCATGAATCTTGGTAATTTCTGTGATCCCCGCAGACCTTGAGATTTCTAGAAAATGCAATTGCATTTCAAAAGTGGAATACAATTGCATTTTCATGCTTGCTCCAAATCTACACAAAAACAACAAATTAGCTTAATTTTCATTCTCTTTTCAACTTCTTTCCTCTTTTTCAATACTCCAACAAGCTTTTATGAATTTATCTCATAACCACTATTTTTAGCTTGCTTGTTATCCAACAAAACATACCAAAAATGACAAGAACAACCTAGTTTAGGGTCAAATAATCCTCATAAATGAGAATTGTCAGTGACTAATGAAAGCATTACTCTGATCGAGAGCATGAGCGAGCGAGACAACCTTATACTACCCTCCTGGATAATTTTGGGAGCATTGCCACATCAGAATGGGACATACATCATTAATCTTAAGAAACAGGTCAAACGACATTAAAGACTGTGAAAATGGGTCATCCGTACAAATCTCCCAAATGATATATCACTCAATTTCTAAAACTAAGGTTATATAACCTTTTGCTTTCATTAGCATCCTAGTGAAATTATCACAATGCCCCAAAAAAAAAAAATTTTGAAACTCAATGCCCCTAAATTAAATCAAAAGAATTACCTCCTCTTTGTCTCCTTATTTTTTTTCAATCTAGTTTCTCCCTCTCTCTTATTTTTTTTTCTCTTCTCTAATCTCATTCATCCTCCTTTCCTCCTTTTTCTCTTCTCCAATTTTTTCCCTTGTTTTTCTCTCTTTCTTTTATCTCCCTCACTATTTCAATTTTTCTCTCTCAATATTTTTTCTCTTGCACAATACTTATTTTTCTTTTTCCTTCTGTCTTATTCCCTCTTTCCTCTTTTTTCTCTTCTCCAATTTTTTTCTCTCTTGTTTTTCTCTCTTTCTTTTCTCTCTCCTTCACTTCACTATCTCATTTTCTCTCTCAATATTTTGATTTAACTTAGAGTATTATGATAATTTCACTAGGATGCTGACGCAAACAAAAGGTTATATAAACTTAGTTTTAGCAATTGGGTCTATATCATTTTGGCCCTAAATTTTGGGCCATCCATACAAAAAATAAAACTCCAATTTCCAGGCTTCAAATAGAGTAAGAAGAACAAAAACTAGCCATTGTGGCACGTGTCACAACCCGATTGGCTGCAAAAGAAAAACATTAAGAAGAATCTTTTGTTCCCTCTTTTGCCCTCACATTTTTTGTAAATTCCTATTTTTTCTTTGTTGATGGGACACAACCCTTCGAGTGTAGATTTCAATTGAGTCCGATAGGTGTAATTCATGTCGACGGGACGCAACTATTCAGGTGAAGTTAGTTACACATCAAATTAGTGCATCTATTCATGTACGGGTGTGATTTATGTATAAAAAGGAAATAATTTATTGACAATACATACATTGTCAATTTTCAGTTATCAAAATGTGGACTGATAGTAAAAAGAACTTAAAGCTTTCCAAAAAGAATGGAAATTAAAAGTTTTTGTTATTCGTAAGGAAAACATTGAATTGTGTCACAATGAAGCTTTGAGCATTTTTAAACTTATTTTAGTTGATGAAGAGGTATTGTTATCTTTAAAAAAAAAACAGTGTTTTTGCAAGCTTTTTATTCTATGCGTTCTTACTTTTTTTTCTTATTAGTTCACAATTGTTTTTTCCCTTGGAGGGATATTTTTTTCCACGTTATATTTTAATTAAAGTAGAATATTAGTATACCAGTTTCTTTTTCACATTTTAGTTGCTGTGTTCTTGTCAATTACTCACATGTAATGTTCATTCATATTATTTTAAAATTAAACTTTACATTTTACTTGTTTGTTTAATTTAAATTCAATGTTTATGCCCTTTATTTTAAACGGTTGATTTTCTATTATTGAAAACAAATTGAAACCAAAATATTTGAAGGGGTCATTTTTGGAATGCAATAAGTAAATATGATACCTTACAAATGAAATGACATAGGATTGGAGACTGAAAAAAAAAAAACAATGGATGGTTTCAAAAAACCAAAATATTAAGAGATACACATGGTTTAACTTTAGCCTGTTTTTTTAAACACACACACACACACACACACACACACACACACACACACACACACACACACACACACACACACACACACACACACACACACACACACACACACACACACACACACACACACACACACACACACACACACACACACACACACACACACACACACACACACACACACACACACACACACACACACACACACACACACAGAAAAGTATTAATCACACACACACACACACACACACACACACACACACACACACACACACACACACACACACACACACACACACACACACACAGAAAAGTATTAATCACACACACACACACACACACACACACACACACACAGAAAAGTATTAATCACACACACACACACACACACACACACACACACACACACACACACACACACACACACACACACACACACACACACACACACACACACACACACACACACACACACACACACACACACACACACACACACACACACACACACACACACAGAAAAGTATTAATCAGTTTATTGTTTATATTTATTTCACTAATTATTCAACATATGACTAGCTTATAGAATTCAAGCCGTTATGTTCAATGAAGTTATAGAAAAAATTAGAAAAACACACACTGAAAAGTATTAATCAGTTTATTGTTTATATTTATTTCACTAATTATTCAACATATGACTAGCTTATAGGCATAAAAAATTCAAGCCGTTATGTTCAATGAAGTTATAGAAAAAATTAGAAATATTTTTCAAAAGAACATATCTTATGTCATTGAAAATTGAAATGTGAAAAATGTGAATCCAAAAATTGAAATTAGTCTTTCTCTGTCTATTATGATTCCAGAAATTGAAGAACTATTTCCTCTTCAAATGGTGACAGTGGCGGAGCAAAGTAGGCCCGAGGGGGCTCGAGCCCCCCTTTAACTTGAAAACAACTTTGTATTAGTATCATTTCTTTTCACACATCAACTGCCAAAAATGGCTTCTCCCTTGATGGCATGGAGGCTTAGCCCCCCCTGTGTGTGTCTAGTAGCCCTCGCTTGGTTTTGAAACACAACCCCATGGGTTACAGCAGTGCAACCCCATGGGGTTTGTGTCATGTTTTCCTCTTCCATTTGCCGTTTTCCATTTCCGGCGACCACTCCGACAACAACTCCGGCGACCACTCCGATGACAACTCCGACGACCACATCGGCGACCCGACCACCGCTAACGATTACCTCCGACGACCACTGCGATGAGAACTCTAGAGACCAGTTCCATTTACCATTCTCCATTTCTAGCGACTACTTCGACAACAACTCTGATGACAACTCCGGCGACCACCCGACAACCACCGATAACGACAACTCCGACGACCACAACGATGACCCGACCACCGCTGACGATTACCTCAGACAACCACTGCGATGAGAACTCGAGAGACCAGTCTGACGATTACCCCTGCGACTCGACCACCCCAACAACTCGACACCCCAATAATCCAACCACTCAAACAACCCGACTTGCCCGAACCACCGACAACAACCACTTCAATGACCCAATCACTGGACAACCATAGTTGACGATCACCTCGAAAACCTGACCACCTAGCAACCACCGTAGACAACCACCTAGTGACCACTCCGATGACCTGACCACCCTGATGACTACTTCGGCGATTACCCCGACGACCTGGTAACCCAACCACCCAAAATCACTGTTGACGACCACCTGGTGACCACCCTAGCGACTCTAACAACCCAACCACTGCCACAACCACCCAGCGACCACTCCGGCGACATGACCACCCTGATGACCACTCCAGCGACCCGACAACTACTGCTGAAAACCACCAAACGACCATTCCGGCGACCTGACCACTGTGCAATCACCACCGTCGACCACCTCGACATACCCAAACACCCCATCAATCCAATCACCCCAACGACCACTCCAGCAATCACCCTAGCGACCCAACCACCTAGTCAATATTTTAAAATGGTCAGCGTGGACGAGCTATATGCAAAACTAAAGGCGATCCCAGGGATGACAAGGCAAGACTGAATGGATGTTGCAAAGACTATTCTCTCGGATAGTATGATGTTGAACTCCTTCTTTACATTCACCCCAGATTGGAAGTATGATTACTACGTGAAAATTTTGGGGAAAGCACCTAGAACCTGACTCTCTTTTCATCACTTTCATCTACCACTCTTATGACTTACATTTTTGTTTGGACAACTACTTCTACTTTCTTGTCATTTCATCTGGAATGTGTGTTATGATATTTTTAGAACTAGATCTTAGTTCTAATTTTTGGTTTTACTTTACCATTGGCAACACCATTCTTACATTGCACCTATTAATTATCTGTTGCTACGCATAATCTTCAATTTTATGTCATCATGAGTGGAGTGAATGAGATAGCATATAGTTATACAAACTACACATAGTATAATTCAAAATTGAACTATAGTTGTAACAATTGCTTTACATAATTGGTTAAATAGTTGGTATGTAACACACCAAAAAAATTATGAAGTTAAAAAAATGGAGTAGGAAAAAAAAACAGTGTAAGATTTTTTTTTAAATAATAAACAGTTTGAAAATTTATTTAAAAAAAAAAACAGACTAAACAAACCCAGCCCAGCCCAACCCTACACCCCAAACACAGGTTTCAGCAAACCAGCCCAACACAACCCTGCATCCCAAACACAGGAATCAGAAACCCCAGGGTTTCTGATTCCAGCCAAGAAACCCCAGGGTTCCAGAACCCCAGGGTTTCTGATTCCAAACCAGCACGTCAAACAGCCCCTTAGTGTCTGAGTTCGATCCTAACAAAATACACTTCAGATAAGTACTATTTTCCTTTTTTTTTAATTTCAATTAGCGCCTATGGATTCTCCTTTTTTTTTCCCTTTTTCAATGTTATCGTTTTTACTTTTTTTTTGCGCTCTTTTATGTATTATTTTCTTTTTCTTAAATACATTTTATATATTATTTTCAGTTTCTATGTTAAAGTAAAATGTTAATGTTTTAAATGATTTAAATATATATAAATTTCGTTTAAATGAAATAATTTAGGACGTAAATTCAATTTATATATATTTACCATTTAAAAAAATACAACAATAATAAATATATAATAGTGTAAATTTATTCTTTATTTTTTTTCTTAATACAAAATATAAATGAATATGAATAAATATAAATGAATATGAATAAAAATAAAAATATTCTTAAATTTTAATGAATTGTTTTTAAGATATTAATTTAAGAAAAAACTATTATTCTTATAAAACAAAAAATTATACTTAATTATTCTAAATTTTATTCTCTTTCTTCTTTATTTATATAAAAAAAGGTTAAGAAATATTATTAGCCTCTAAATTTTCATAGAAGTACAAATCTAATCTATAAATTTTAGTTGGTAACGATTTAATCCATGTACTTTTAATTTTGTAAAAATTTAATCTCTATCATGAAAAATATTGTGAAGATATAATAAGATTTGTTTTATATATATTGATAAACTGATTACGGACTAAATATGTTTACAAATAATAAAAACTAAATCGTTACATAATAAAAATTTAAACTTAATTTTAATGAAAATTTTCATACTAGGATTAAATTGTTATAGGTACAATAACTAAATTGTTTACAATTTGAATATACAAGGACTAAATTGTTGCAATCCATAGTTGAGGGACTAAATTGTTACTTTCATAAAAGTTCAAGAACCAAAAGTGTCTTTTAACCTAAAAAGAAATCAGTCATACTTTTTAATCAAAATATAGCAATCCCCCCTAACATACATTTTTGAATCTTGGCCTAAAAAAATCATACTTTTTAAACAAAATATATCAAGTCCCCTAACATATAGTTCTGGATTTCTCACTGAATGGTGAAATATAATTTCTTCCTACTGCATGAGATTGAATCTTTTGTGAAGACAGGAAAAATGATAGGAAACAGCTTTTATAAAACAATGTATATATATTACGTTAAATTTTTCTTATTTATAAATTGCAAATTAAATCTCTATTTCATTGTGTAGATATTATTGCAATTGTGTTTTTTTGTGAGATCGATGATAGAAATGAAATTGAAGAATCCAGGCAACAAAACAATTATTAAAAGAGATATGTTTTCTTTATAGACCACTCGTAAGGAAATAAATCATGTGTTGCCTTTCTAAAGTATTAAATCTTGTAATGATATTTTGTTTTTTTTTTCTTTTTTGTTAATATGTGATCATCTATTTTGTAGTTGCAAGACAAAGAAGTTGATATTATGGAATGATTTCACAACCAATGAAGGTTCAAAATTAGAAAAGTTCGTTCATGATAAACCAATAATTTTGGGATTTAATTTTAAAGTCCACCTAATGACGAAGGATATTCATTGCTCAACGTCAAAAGGAAATGATTTCTTATCCAATTATGTTTTACGATGATGATAAACAAAACACAAGGACAAACTGTTCCAAATGTTGGAGTACTATATCTTCCTTAACATGTATTTTAGCATAGACAACTCTATGTTGCATTATCAAAAGGAGTTTCGATATCAACAACAAAAGTTTTTATCAAATCACTAGAGTATACAAATTTGATACAAAAAAGGTTGTTTGTAAAGAGATTCTCCTTTAATCAAGCTCCAATTTATGAAATACATATTTAGTTTTTATATAAATTCAAGGTATATAATTCTTATGTCTTTTTTTTTTTTCCTTTCTTTTTCTACATAAATCAATCTCTAACCACAAACAATTACCCATGAGGTAATAACCTATCTTATCATGCCACTTCTTTATTAATTTTAGTTTACAAGTTTATTTCAATTACATCATATGTATTTTACTTTTATTAATCCATCTTCCTTTTTTTTTGCATTTCTAACTCTTTCGTTATTTTTAAATTTCATGTCAAATATTTAAAATTTAAACTTAATGAAAAGTTTATTCATTCAATATTTATATTTTACCATAAAAAATTATGTTCCAAGAATTTTCAGCAGTCTAATACATTTTATATTCATTGTAAATTAATCTAATAAAATATATATAGTTTTAGCTACTATTTCTTTCATTGCCTTTTAATTTCATGTCAAATATTTATTATTTAAATTTAATGAAAAATATATTCATCTAGCATAAAATTTTTTGTTCTAAAAAATTTTAACCACTTGTATTACACGTGCCTTTTAACTAGTAGAATATAATAACTAGTATAATATAAGGATCAGTGTGCGGTCAAATTAAAAAGGGGAGGGAGAAATTTATGGCCACATGTCGCCACATGAGGGGCTAAAAAAACCCGTTCAAACGTATACATCTTTTCCTTTTTTAAAAAAAAAATCCATTTCGTTTTCCTTTTTAGGTTAAAATATCATTTTGGTATATGTACTTTGGACTTTATTCCATTTTGATTCATGTACTTTCAAATGTTCAATTTTAGTCTCCTTACTTCCAATAAAGCTTAAAATTTGTCTCTATAATAAGTTTGAAGTTAATTTTTATCAAAATTATTGGTTAAATAATAATAATAATTGTAATACAAGAATAGACACAATGTGTACATACTTCTAAAATTTATAGAGGGAAAGTTTTTTTTGCAAGGTAAATATATTCACAGCAAAACAAGAGAGGACCCCACAGCCCAGAGACAAGGCACTAAACAACAAACGAAGCAAAACAGACAGCCCAATTAGGGCACGCCTAAACAAAGCTCACAGCCCAAGCCAGGCCAAACCCAAACAAAAAAGAAAACTAACACAAAAGTACTAAAGAAACCAAAACTCATAGCCAAACCAAGCAACCCAAGTAAAACCATAAAGCCCAGAAGGAAACAGAGATTAGAAGCAATCCCAAGGAGTACCAACTCCATTAGATTCACGACCACCCCAAGACTCACAACGACGGCACACATCAGAACAAGCCAATCGCAACACCGCCTCAGCAGAAGAAGCAACCCCACCAAGAAGCCGAGAGTTATGCTCCGTCCAAATATGATAAAGCGCCACTCCCCACGCCACCCTCCAAACCCTATTTCGGCAGTTCTTACCCCGGCTCAACGCACACACCCACTGCAACTCTACAGTTGCATCCTACATAGTTGCATGATTGAACCCACCATGGGAGTGGTAAGGCAAGCGCTCAGCCACTACGCCAGGTGGTTGTTTGATAAATATTTGGGCTATAAATAATTAATAAAATGCATAGTTACAAGATCGAACCCCCACCATGGGAGTGGTAAGGCAAGCACTCAGCCACTGCTCTAGGTGGTTGTTTGGTTAAAATTTGGCCGGTAAATAATTAATAAACTGCATAGTTGCAGGATCGAACCCCCACCATGAAAAAAATTAATAGAGGGAAAGTTAATAAAAGGAAAGTTAATAGAGGCTAATTTTTTTTAAAGAAAAATTAACAACAAACTAATAGTAGAGACCAATTTTAAGTTTTATTAAAAGTATAGAGACTAAAATTGGACATTTGAAAACACGGGGACAAAAATGAAACAAAGCTCAAAGTACAGGGACCAAAATAATATTTTAGCCTTCTTTTTATTTGTTTTTAAAACTAGTGCCACATGTCAACGTTTGGTTCGTCTGCATCATCTCTTAAGCTGCCATGTGTCATCACGTGATTGGTCCATTTTCGCCATGCCAAGTGTCTTGAAAAATTGGATCTTCGTTCAATTTTGTTTTGGTCATAACTTGTTCGATTGAGCTTCAATTTGAGTGATTTAAAAGGCGTTAGAATCGTTGTTTTGAGCTCTACACTATGAATAATTCAAAATATTAAAAATTTTAATAAAGAAAATTAAGTTTGTTATCATCGAAACATTAATTAATTAATTAAGTAAAATTAATTAATTTAAGATTAAAAAACTAACCAGAAAAAAAAATAAGAATAAGAAGGTAACATTAAAAAATATGAAAGTTCTTGTTTATCCTTAAAACGCACCTACTTGTACATTAATTTGACTTAAATCTATTCAATTTAATCATGCCAATACCCATTAAAAATATTGAATATAAGAAGAAAATATCCGAAATATGAGAGATCTAGGTTTTTTTTGCCGAACACTTATTTCACCTCTCATTTTGGTCCTTGATTCTAAATAACTTAGGTGGTTACTCTAGTAGTTAAAAGTTATATCAAAGAAAGTTGATTGAATTTTTTTTAATTAATTTTAGAATAATAATGGTGCAAATGATTACGTGAAAAAAAAAATATTTTTTAAACTAGTTTATAAGATGAAACACACTTCTCTAAAAAAACAAAGTATATATATATATATATATATATATATATATATATATATATATATATATATAAATAAAAGATGAAACACCAAAACACTAGGATACAAAAAAAAAAAAAAAAAAAAAAAGGGGCTTTAATTGAACCAAAAAAAAATCATCTTCCTCAATCTTCTTCTTCCTTTTCCAAATTCAATTTAAAAATAGAAAAGGAAAAAAATTAAGTGTGTAGGCCACCTAAGAAAGGTCCATCTCTCTCCAACACGCCAAAATAAGAGTTCATATTGAGAGGTAGAGCTAAAAAATTTGATACGAGGAGAGATAGGATTTTAACTTCTAACTCTTTATATAAACAATTGCTTACACGATATTTCAACAAAGAAAGAGAAATGAGACACGTGTAAATGAATTTAATTTGTATTAAATTGAAATTTAGTGGAGTACAATCTCTAATTTGTTCCTCTGATTCTTTCTCTCAAATGTACATCTGTCTCAAGGGCTTTGCAGCTTATTCTCAAATATATACTTGTCTCGAGGGCTTCGCAGCTTGTTCTCGAGTGTAGATTTGTCTCGAGGGCTTTGCAGCTTATTCTCGAATGTGAATCTATCTCGAGGGCTTTTGCAGCTTGTTCTCGAATGTAGATTTGTCTCGAGGGCTTCGCACCTTGTTCTCGATCTTCAAAGTCTTCTAGTCTTCGAGACTCTGGTTCAGAGAGTGTTTGATCTTCAAAGGTTTAGGGAGTTTTCTGATATTTGTTTATGAATTCTCTCTAAATTCTCTGGAGAGTTTCAACTTCTTAACCAGAGTCTCGAAGACTAGAAGACTTTGAAGATCGAGAACAAGTTGCGAAGCCCTCGAGACAAATCTACATTCGAGAACAAGCTGTAAAGCCCTCGAAACAAATCTACATTCGAGAATAAGCTGCAAAAGCCCTCGAGACATAAATCTACATTCGAGAACAAGCTGCAAAAGCCCTCGAGATAGATTCACATTCGAGAATAAGCTGCAAAGCCCTCAAGACAAATCTACACTCGAGAACAAGCTGCGAAGCCCTCGAGACAAGTATATATTTGAGAATAAGCTGCAAAGCCCTTGAGACAGATGTACATTTGAGAGAAAGAATCAGAGGAACAAATTAGAGATTGTACTCCACTAAATTTCAATTTAATACAAATTAAATTCATTTACACGTGTCTCATTTCTCTTTCTTTGTTGAAATATCGTGTAAGCAAATTGGCACGCCCAGTGGGACAATCTCTACCTCTCATCTCTTTCTTTCATCTCATCATCCAAGTGAAGCAATGTCATCCAAAAAGAATTCTTCGATGACTGTTGTCACGAGCCATTCGTACATGGGTTCTACTACCCATAGTTGCTCAAATGAATTAAGGTTGGAAGAAGATGAAGTAATGACACTGCCGGGGGCATGGACTAACAACAAGTTCCTGGTCAAGTGCAACCCTTTGTTCGACTTCGATTCTGACGTAGTGTCTGTCATGATGACTGAGACAAACACTATGGAAGAAAGAATGACAAAGATGCAGGAGAAAATCAACATCTTGATGAAAGCGATTGAAGAAAGAGATTCTCAAATTGCATACCTAAAGAGCCAGATTGAGAACCAAAATGTCGCTGAATCAAGTCAAACTCCTACCATCAAAGATTGCAACAAAGGGAAGGTCGTTCTGAAAGAAAGTCAACCACAACCCTCCATTCGATTGCTACATTATCTGTCCAACAACTTCAAGACATGATAATGAACTCCATTAGAGCTCAATATGGTGGGGCTTCTCAAAGTTCTCTCTTGTATTCTAAATCATATACTAAGAGAATCGATAATTTGAGAATGCCAACTAGATTTCAACCACCAAAGTTTCAGCAATTTGATGGAAAAGGCAACCCTAAGCAACACGTTGCACATTTCATCGAGACATGCAAAAATGCTGGTACACGAGGAGATCTACTGGTTAAATAGTTCGTACGAACGCTGAAAGGGAACGCATTCGACTGATACACTCATCTAGAGTCTGAGTTGATAGACAGTTGGGAACAATTCGAAAAGGAATTTCTCAACCGCTTCTACAGCACAAGACGAACTGTCAGCATGTTCGAGCTCACCAACACTAGACAACGAAAAGGTGAATCCGTTGTCGACTACATAAATCGTTGGAGAGCCATGCGTCTCAATTGCAAGGATCGCCTCACTAAACTGTCAGCTGTGGAGATGTGCATTCAAGGCATGCACTGGGAACTTCTTTACATCCTCCAAGGTATAAAGCCTCGCACCTTTGATGAACTAGCAACTCGTGCCCACGACATGGAGCTAAGTATTGCTAGTCGAGGAGATAAAGACCTTCTAGTCCCTAACATAAGGAAAGAGGAAGATAACATCCATGAGACTTTAGAAGAGTCTATGGTTGTAAATACAACCCCTCTCAAGTTGTCTTCGAAAGACAAGAGGGATGAAAGCCGACAAGGAAATGAAAGGCGTCACTTAACTTTGAAGGAAAGACAAAAAAAAGTCTATCCTTTTCCTGACTCTGACATTCCTGACATGTTAGAGCAACTATTGGACACACAATTGATCAAGCTTCAGAATGTAAACGGCCGGAAGAGATAGAAAAAGTTGATGATCCCAAGTATTGCAAGTATCATCGAGTTATCAGTCATCCAGTGGAGAAGTACTTTATCTTAAAAGAGCTAATTCTAAGATTAGCTAAAGAAGGAAAGATTGAGCTAGACCTCGATGAATTAGCTCAAACAAATCATGCTGCAGTGACAACAGACAAATGCAATCAAATGCACTCTAGTCCTATTCATAATCAAGGAGTGTGTCTAGTCCAATTTGGAACCTTGAAACCTATATCTATTTGGTTTCAACATGAGGTACCAAAAAACAAACTTCAAGACATGGTCAAACCTACCAAACTTCAAGATTTCCTTCCAATGGAAAAAGGGGAAGAAGATTTGGCAAGTTCATACTGCACCAATGTGGAAGAAGTTGATGATTCAAAAGAAGTCGAGCAAAGGACTTCTGTCTTTGATCGCATCAAGCCTTCAACTACTCGACCTTTAGTCTTCCAAAGGATGAGTATGGTCGTGACAAAAGAAGAAAACCAAAGTCCAACTTTTGTCTCAACTCGAACTTCAGTCTTCCAAAGGCTAAGCATCTCCACATCGAGGAAAAATAAACCTTCAACATCTGTCTTTGATCGTCTCAAAGTAACAAGCGATCAGCATGAAAGGAAGATGAAATCCTTGAAGGCGGAACTGTTCGATGAAGTGGACAATGACAAAAAGATTCACAGTCTTGTTCCTTCTCGTATGAAAAGAAAGTTCTCCGCTCTCACAAACACGGAGGGTTCCTTGAAGGTGAAGAAAAATGTCATCATCTTAACAAATCCTACAAATGAAGGATCTGATTAAGACTATGATGAAGACAAAAGCATCTAAAATGTAAAGAAAGCTCCTTGTCGCAAGAGCCTAAACTGCATGATGCTCCTAGCCCGCACGAGCTTAAAATGTGAACGGCCAAATAAAAAAATCTTTGAACTACGTTTTGACTTGATCCCTTCCACTCGAAGGGTACGTATGCAACTTAAAGGAAAAGAAAACTTTAAGCTCAGTCTCCAAAAAAGTTTCCATCCCATGAGAATAAAATGTTACAAGTTGGATGCATACGAGAGAGCTTTGTCCACCTCAAGTTCGGTTCGTCGCTCACTCGCTCTAAATTTCAAGCTCCGTTCCCTTCAAGTTCGGTTCGTTGCTCACTTCTCTAAAGTTCAAGCTTCATTCCTCTTAAGTTCGGTTCGTCGCTCACTCCCCTAAAGTTTGAGCTTTGTTCCCCTCAAGTTTGGATCGTGGCTCACCCCCCTAAAGTTCGAGCTTCGTTCCCTTCAAGTTTGGTTTGTCGCTCACTCGCTCTAAAGTTTGGGTTTCACTCTTCTCCAAGTCTGGGGTTCGCACTTCGCCCTTTCAAGTCTTCGAGTTCGAGTTTTTCTAACTTCAAGCTTAAGTTCAAACATCGCTCGCTTGAAGTTCAAGTTTGCACTTCGCTCCCTTCAAGTTTAACTTCGAGCGTTGATCGCCTACAAGTTTGGTGATTCACATTCAAGCTCGGCGTTCCGCCTCAAAATACAGCTAAGTTGGCGTTTCGTCTCCAGGTCAGGAGGCTCCGTCCGTCGGCGCTCGCTCCTCCGTCAAGTTCGGAGGCTTCACTCGTCAACACGGGCTCCTCTGCCAAGTCAGGAGGCTCTGTCAGTCTATGCTCGTCCCTCTGCCAAGTCAGGAGGCTGCGTCCATCGTTATTCGCTCCTCCACCAAGACAGGAGGCTTCGTCCATCGACGCTTGATCCTCCACCAAGTTAGGAGGCTTCGTCCATCGACGTTTGCTCCTCCGTCAAGTCAGAAGGATTCGTCTATCGACGCTCGCTCCTCTCCCAAGTCAGGAGGTTTCGTCCATCGACGCTTGCTTCTCCGTCAAGTCAGGAAGCTCCGTCCATCGACACTTGCTCCTCCACTAAGTCAAGAGGTTCCGTCCGTCGACACTCGCTTTTCTCCAAAGTCAGGAGGTTTTGTCCATCGACGTTTGCTTCTCCGTTAAGTCAGGAAGCTCTGTCCATCGACACTCGTTCCTCCACCAAGTCAAGAGGTTTCGTCCGTCAACACTTACTCCTCTCCCAAGTCAAGAAGTCTTCGTTCATGGTCGCTCCTTCTCCAAAGTTTGAACGCTTCGTCGTCGCTTCGTCTCTAAGTTCGAAGGCTGCGTCGTCGCCTCGTATTCAAGTTCAAAGGCTTCGTCGTCGCTTCTTCTCCAAGTTCAAAGGTTGCCCCATCGCTTCTTCTCCAAGTTCGAACTCTTCGTCGTCACTTCTTCTCCAAGTTCGAAGGCTTTGTCGTCACTTCTTCTCAAAGTTCAAACGCTTCGTTGTCGATTCTTCTTCAAGTTTGAAGGTTACGCCATCGATCACTTCGTCTCCAAGTTTGAAGGTTGCGTTTCGCCTCCCCTTCAAGTTCAAAGGCTTCTTGGTCGCTTCTTCTCTAAGTTCGAAGGTTACGCCCTCAACTTCACATGAGTTAGGGTTTGGTCTTCTACAGGTAAAACAAAGCGAAAGGTGTCATCCTAAATTTCGCCTGAATCAGGGGTTGGTCACCTTCGAAGTTGAAGAAGACGCCGAAGCTGTCGAAAGGTGCCATCCTACCACCTGAATCAAGGGTTGGTCACCTTCGAAATAGAAGAAGACGTCGAAACCGTCGAAAGGTGTCATCCTAAATTCTGCCTGAATCAGGGGTTGGTCACCTTCGAAATAGAAGAAGACGTCGAAGCTTCGAAAGGTGTCATTCTAAATTCCACCTGAATCAGGGGTTGGTCACCTTCGAAGTTGAAGAAGATGCTGAAGCGGTCGAAAGGTGCCATCCTAGATTCCGCCTGAATCAAGGGTTGGTCACATTTGAAATAGAAGAGGACGTCGAAGCCGTCGAAAGGTGCCATCCTAGATTCCGCCTGAATCAGGGGTTGGTCACCTTCGAAATAGAAGAAGACGACGAAGCCGTCGAAAGGTGCCATCCTAAATTCCGCCTGAATCAGGGGTTGGTCACCTTCGAAGTTGAAGAAGATGCCGAAGCGGTCGAAATGTGCCATCCTAAATTCCGCCTGAATAAAGGGTTGGTCACCTTCGAAATAGAAGAGGACGTCGAAGCAGTCGAAAGGTGTCATCCTAAATTTCGCCTGAATCAGGGGTTGGTCACCTTCGAAGTTGAAGAAGATGCTGAAGCGGTCGAAAGGTGCCATCCTAGATTCCGCCTGAATCAAGGGTTGGTCACCTTTGAAATAGAAGAGGACGTCGAAGCCGTCGAAAGGTGCCATCCTAGATTCCGCCTGAATCAGGGGTTGGTCACCTTCGAAATAGAAGAAGACGTCGAAGCCGTCGAAAGGTACCATCCTAAATTTCGCCTGAATCAGGGGTTGGTCACCTTCGAAGTTGAAGAAGATGCCGAAGCGGTCAAAATGTGCCATCCTAGATTCCGCCTGAATAAAGGGTTGGTCACCTTCGAAATAGAAGAGGACGTCGAAGCCGTCGAAAGGTGCCATTCTAAATTCTACCTGAATCAGGGGTTGGTCACCTTCGAAGTTGAAGAAGATGCCGAAGCGGTCCAAAGATGCCATCCTAGATTCCGCCTGAATCAAGGGTTGGTCACCTTCGAAATAGAAGAGGATGTCAAAGCCGTCGAAAGGTGCCATCCTAGATTCTGCCTGACTCAGGGGTTGGTCACCTTCGAAATAGAAGAAGACGTCGAAGTCGTCGAAATGTGACATCCTAAATTCCGCCTGAATCAGGGGTTGGTCACCTTCGAAGTTGAAGAATACATCTCAAAGTTGAAGAAGGCATCTTAGCTGCAAGCAAAAATAAAAATAAAAATAAAAAACAAGGGGGCATATATATTATTTTAAAAAAAAATTCCTACCTGTTTACCTTATGATATTTTCTTTCATAGGAAAAGTATTTGCAAGTCTTGCAAATGTAAAAAAAATAATAATAATAAAAAAATAAAAAGATAAAAAAATTGGGACTTGCCTATTCCTCATTCCTCAATGTGAAGCTCTACTCACTATTTGTTGATGTGAATTGATGGAAGACCCATCTCCTCTATTTATAGTGGAGGAAAAGATAAAATCACATCTAATTTGAATTCAAATATCATGCCAAGAAGATCAAATCAAAACCAATTTGAATCCAAAGATCATGCATGATTCAAATTTTGGGATATTAAAGTTTGAATTTTGGGATGAGTTGACTACAAACTCAAATCCAAGTTCTATTCCAAAATTCAAATCGAAATCGAGCAGGATATCATCTCAAATTAAATTTTGGCATATCTTATCTCAAATTAAAAATTGACTGGAAGCCAAATTAAAATTCTATTCCAAATCTAAAGTTAAATTTGGTAGAATTTTATCTCAAAAGGCAAAGTTTGGGCATAATCCAAATTTTATCCCAAATCAAAATTAGATAAAATTAATTCTATCACAGTCAAATTATGGTAGAATTTCAATTTTATCTCACAAAGTAAAATTTGGGCATAATCCAAATTTTATCCCAAATCAAAATTTGATAAAATTCATTCTATCACAGTCAAATTATGGTGGAATTTCAATTTTATCTCACAAAGTAAAATTTGGGCATAATCCAAATTTTATCCCAAATCAAAATTTGATTAAAGTCCAAATTCAAGTTCTATTCCAATTCCAAAATATAATTGGGTAGACTTCTATCTCAAAAAGTGAAATTTGGGCATAATCCAAATTTTATCCCAAATCAAAATTTGATTAAAGTCCAAATTCAAGTTCTATTCCAATTCCAAAATATAATTGGGTAGACTTTTATCTCAAAAAGTGAAATTTGGGCATAATCCAAATTTTATCCCAAATCAAAATTTGATTAAAGTCCAAATTCAAGTTCTATTCCAATTCCAAAATATAATTTGATAGACTTTTATCTCAAAAAGTGAAATTTGGGCATAATCCAAATTTTATCCCAAATCAAAATTAGATAAAATTAATTCTATCACAGTCAAATTATGGTAGAATTTCAATTTTATCTTACAAAGTAAAATTTGGGCATAATCCAAATTTTATCCCAAATCAAAATTTGATTAAAGTCCAAATTCAAGTTCTATTCCAATTCCAAAATATAATTGGGTAGACTTTTATCTCAAAAAGTGAAATTTGGGCATAATCCAAAATTTATCCCAAATCAAAATTTGATTAAAGTCCAAATTCAAGTTCTATTCCAATTCCAAAATATAATTGGGTAGACTTTTATCTCAAAAAAGTGAAACTTGGGCACTCCAAATTCAAGCTTCAAATCAAAATTCATTGGTAGATTCTAAACTATGCCCTACATAAAAAAATGGGTATAATTTGAATACCACTTGAAATTCAAATTTGAATTAAGGAGAACATAAATTCTACCGAAATTCAAATCAAAGTTCGATGCCAAGTAAGAAAATCAAAATTATGACCCAAATTCATATTTTGATGAATTGGCACATCAAATGGAGTCCAATTTAAGAGCAAATACCTTAAATTTTGATTCCAAATTATCTTTTTCGAGATTCACTCACACATACTAGTGCATAAATCTCGAAAATGGGGCATTTGTTGGAATAGAAATTTTGGCCAATCAAAAATTGCCATGTCATTAATTAAAACTTGGTGACAAAATTATTTATTTAATTAGGGATTATTTAAATTTGCAAGTATCCCTAAATTAAATTAAGGCAAACCCAAATATGCAATTGGATTATATGAAATTTGGGCCAATTTTAAACAAAGCCCAAATTGGAGGCCCCAATCCAGCAGAGCTTAAGCAACAAAGTCCCAGCCTACAAAGGCTAGGCCCAAGGTCAATCAGGCTCAGTCTAAGGACCATGCCCAAAGCTCATCAGGCCCAGTCCAACAGTCAGGCCCAAGCCCGAGGGGCCTTGGGGAACTCTATAAATAGAGAGCTCCCTCCTCCATTTTGGAGGTTCAGAAGTTGAAACTCTCCAAAGAATTTAGAGAGAATTTAGAAACAAATACCAGAAAACTCCCTAAACCTTTGAAGATCAAACACTTTCTGAACCAGAGTCTCAAAAACTAGAAGACTTTGAAGATCGAGAACAAGCTGCGAAGCCCTCGAAACAAATCTACATTCGAGAACAAGCTGCAAAAGCCCTCGAGACAGATTCACATTCGAGAACAAGCTACAAAGCCCTTGAAACAAATTCACATTCGAGAACAAGCTGCGAAGCCCTCGAGACAAATCTACATTCGAGAATAAGCTGCAAAAGCCATCGAGACAGATTCACATTCGAGAATAAGCTGCAAAACCCTCGAGACAGATGTAAATTTGAGAGAAAGAATCAGATGAACAAATTAGAGATTGTACTCACTATACTGAAATTAATACAAATCAAGTTATTTACACGTATTAAATTTCCCTGTCGAAATCTCGTGTAAACAAATTTAAACCAAGTAAATTCTACCGAAAAAATCAATTAAAGATAAATTCAATATTTCAATTCTAAACAATTTAAAGGACCAAGTAGAGGGAAAAAAAACTTTAAAACCTTAATTTCTTAAGTAATTTTTTAAAACATAAAATAAGTTTAGGAGCAATTTTCTCTCTCTCCCTCCTAGATTCTTTTTTTATAATTTAAAAAAAAAAAAACAATCTTTCTCTCCCTCCTTTATTGGTTCACATCACAGTTGGAATTGAATATTTGGCATCTTAGACAAAGATGCTTTGGTCATTATATATACCTACCATACCACATTGTGCACCAAGAGAAATAAAAATGGCAAATGGCCAATAATAAAATAGCATCTTTGAAAAAATGTCTTTTATTTTAGATCTCATTTCAGTTATTAAATGTCAAAGAAAATTATTGTGTCACTTCAATAATTCATCTTGAACTATAAAAAAAAAAAAAAAAAGACATTTTTGGGGCATTATTTCATACTTTCCTTTTATGTTCTCTTTGTATTGTCTATAAGATACATTATTCCTTTGTAAGATATGCGAGATTTAATTATTCAATAAAATCTACATGGTATCAGAGCTACTCACCTTAAATACCATCTGCCCACCATCTTCTTCCTCTTCGACGAGACTCACCGGCGGACGCAACTCTCCGTCCAAACCCACCTACGCTTGAATCCCACCGGCGTCTCAATCTTCGTGCGAATCCGCCTCAATCTCCAAGAGCGTTTTGTCCCAGTTCAGTTCTGTCCACGAACCCAGATCTGTGCAAAGCCCATCGACGTCTCAGTCCTTGCCTCAGTCCAAACCCATGAGTCGTCCACGAACCCAGATCTGCGCGAAGTCCACTCGCGTTTACGAACCCAGACCTCAAAACCTGCATCTTCCGCATCTCAAATCCACCCTGCACTCACCAATTTGCTCACCTGCACTCAAATCCACCCTTAGATATTCGAAAAAATAACACCCTGGCAACACAGATCTGCTCACTGATAGCCACTTCGCAAGACTCCTGGCCCGGTGCAAAGCTCTTGCCAGCACCCCCCGACCACTGCACGATTGCGCATCACCTTTTAGGTTTTTAAAAAAAAAATCGATTTGGGTCAACTAGTTCATCCATACCAATTTGGTCCACTCATACTGGTTCAATCCAATTTCGATTCACCTGTTTGATTGATTCAATAGTTTTCTTCATGACGAAAGTTTATGGCTCTCTCTTCTGTATGAATTGTAAATTATATGGTCATAATGATAGCTCTTAGAATGAGAGCTATTTAGGGTATTTTAGTGAAGATTGTGTGGCTTAAAACCCTATCTTAGGTACTTTTGTACTGAGAAGCCTCTTTGAATTGATGCTTTAGTAGCACAGGAGTCCCTTTTCATGTGAAAAGCAACTTTGAGCTTTTTAATGCATAATATTACTTAATTGTGCTATTTGTGACTTTTGTAGGACATTGTTGAAGGTAAAAATGGCTAAGTGTGCAAAATCCAGCCTGAAATGCTAGAGCTTTGTTGTTGATAGAAGGTCAAGATTGATAGAGCAATTGCTGTGTTTTTGATGAAGCATTAGCAAAGCTAGAGCATTTATCTGGGATCAGTTACATAATGAGTACGTGAGAGTTATTTCCTTAATTGAGGTGGACAATTTATGACACATATTCTGAATTAATCCAATGAGGGGCTGCCATTGGTCTTCAAATGTCCATTCAGCCCTGATTTCAAAGAAGGGGAGAGGTTTAAGGCCCTTGCTTGCCGTTTTTGGAATGAGAGCTTAGAGATTAGACATTTGAGGGGGAGGATTTCGAGAAGAAGAAGAAGAACCCTTTTTGGGAGGTGATCCACTTCTGGAAAGGGGGAAAATCTGACATAAAGAAGCTGCCCAACATCCCTTTTTTTGTCCATTTCTCCTAGTTTCTACAGTATTTCTTTATTTTTCAGCATTTTGATGTTAAAGACAAGTTTTAGAATGTTATTTGAGACTTTTCTTACTGTTATGTTGCTGTCTTTTCTTTTAATTATGAACTAATCACCCCTTGGGTGAGGGATTAGGGGATTTATTGTTGATTCTTGCTGAATAAAATAGTAGACTTGCATGTTCTTCACTCCTATGCCTTGTGTGCTTAATTTTTAGCTTGGATTTGTCTGGCCAATTGTCTTAGTTGTGTTTATCTTAACTTTGGGAAGAGAAAGTATAAACCGAATGCATGGCATGGCATTAGTTCTGATTAGGAGCATGCTCTAAGGTAATTGGGGACACTAGAGATGGTAACCCCCCTAATGTTTGCAGTTAAGGGCTTAATTTCATAGGTTAATGGGAGTTAATCACTGATTCTTTGGGAATTCTGGAAAGAATCCGCGAATTAGCTGCATTGAGTGTTGAAGCATGATCTATGCTGTAGCATTTAGTTTGATGAAGCAAAATTTTACCCCAAATCCTGATCCCTTTTTACATAATCTGTTTAGTCCCATTTTTATTCACTGTTTTCCTGTTATTCCAGCATTCCAGCACCAATTTAATCTTCTTCCTTAGTTTCTTTTAATTTCATTGCACCAAATGATGTTGATTTCTTGTTACCTAACTAAAATCAGCTTAAGCATTGCAAAAATCCACTTAACTAGTCCTTGGGCAGAACGATATAAAAATACTTATCACTTGCTACATTAGGTGTATACTTGCACATTTAGGGTGTTTCCATTCTGAAATTGCATACACTCTGCTAAGCAATACATAACTTTCCTAATTGTCCTACAATTGAGTGCAGGTATTGTCACAAACGTGGTCATCTTTTGGACAACTACCCTACTCGACCACCTCGCTCTTCAGGTAGATCTACCCAACCAAAGAACTTTTCAAAAACCGATTCCTCATCTATTGCTGTTGTTGCCTCCTCCTCTCCAAACCCCCCTGCATATAAGTTTCCAATCAGTGATCTTCAGGATTTACTGAGACAGGTATCTCTTATAATTCCTCTACCCTCACAGTCTCAGGTAACTGGCTTCTTAATTCTGCTTGTTGCAATCATATGAACTCTAATATTTCGCTTCTATCTTCCTCAACTCCTGCTCCATCTCTTCCTCATATTCATGTTGCTGATGGAAATAGTATGTCTATTACACATATTGGTACTGTCACCACTCCCACTTTAACACTTCTCCATACCTACCATGTCCCTAATCTGACCTTTAATCTTGTCTCTATCGGTCAACTATGTGACCTTGGTCTCATTGTTTGTTTTTCTTCTCATGGTTGTCAGGTTTAGGATCCGCAAACGGGACAAATAGTTGGTACAAGATGCAAAGTGGGAGGATTGTTTGAGCTCACATCTCTTCAGCTCTCTATTTCTCCATCGATCTCTGCATCTGCCACTGACTCTACCATGTATCAATGGCATCTTTGCCTTGGTCATGCCTCCTCTGACAAACTTCACAAGTTAGTTGACAATTTAAATAATGTTTCAAAATTTACTCCCTTTGACTGTTTAAATTGTAAGCTTGCAAAACAACCTGCTCTGTCCTTTCCTACTTCATCATTCATGTGATACCCTTTTTGGGTTGGTTCACTCTGTTATTTGGGGTCCAGCTCCTACTTCTACTGTCAGTGGCTATCGTTACTTTGTTCTATTTATTGATGACTATTCTCGTTTTACTTGGATATATTTTCTGAAAAATCGCACTGCTTCATCTCAAATTTATATTGTTTTTGCCAATATGGTCCAAACGTAACTTTTTTGAACCATTAAAATTCTTCGAACATACAATGCCATGGAGTATAAGGATTCGAGCCTTATCTCTTTCCTTACCCAACAGGGCACACTGATTCAACGCTCATGCTCGCACACCTCCCAACAAAATGGATGAGCATAATGCAAACATCTCCATATTTTGGCTTCTGTTCGTGCCCAACTTCTCTCTGCTTCTTGTCCTGAGAAGTTTTGGGGGGAGGCTACTTTCACTTCTGTCTATGTCATTAATCGCCTTCCATCTTCCGTTCTTCAAAATATATCTCCTTTTGAGCTCTTATATGGTTCTCCTCCTTCTTATTCTCATCCTAAAGTTTTTGGTTGTGTTTGTTTTGTTCTTCTTAAACCTCATGAACATACCAAACTTGAACCTCATACCCGTCTATCCCGCTTTCTTGGCTATGGCACTGAACACAAAGGTTTTCGTTGTTGGGATCCCATCTCTAAAAGGTTACATATCTCTCGCCATGTCACCTTTTGGGAACATAGTATGTTCTCCAGTCTCTGCTCCTTCCATGCCTTACTCTCAAGCCCTCAACCATTTTTCACTAATCATTCCAACGACCTTTTTCCCATATCTGATCCTCCACATATCCTTGACCTTGATTACCCCATCTCTAACTCTCTTTTGGAACCAATATTGGCTTCCAACGATCATGTTACATCTCTTGATCATCTACATATACCCGAGCTTAATGAATCTACTCTTGTCTCTTCTGTCTCGAATCAGACATCTGTCTTCTTTGCTGAACCTGAATCTACACCTGTCATCTCCGTGGTAAGAGAAACTCCCCACCATCTCCAAGATTATCATTATTTTTCCACTATTATGTCTCTCGTTGAACATTGGTCTTATCATGAGGCCAATACTAACCCTATTTTGCAACAAGCAATGAATGAGGAACTACATGCTTTAGAAAAGACTCATACTTGGGACTACATAGATCTACCTCCTAGTAAATGACCTATTGGCTGTAAGTGGATTTACAACATCAAAACACACTCAGATGGATCTATTGAAAGATATAAAGCTCGTCTTGTTGCAAGAGGTTATTCTCAGGAATATGGTATTGATTATGAGGAAACATTTGCTTCAGTCGCTCGAATGTCATATGTGCATAGCCTTTTGGTTGTTGCAGCTGCCAAATAGTGGCCTCTTCTACAGATGGACATTAAAAATGTGTTCCTCAATGGCACTCTCTTTGAGGAGGTGTATATGAAACAACCACATTGTACTTCTCCTCCACCTCAAAAAGTGTGTCTTCTCCGTCGAGCTTTATATGGTTTGAAGCAAGCTCCACAAGCCTCGTTTTTTACATTCAATTCCACCATAACCCAACTTGGGTTTATTTCCAGTCCCCACGATACAACATTGTGATAGCATGCATAAGTGTGTGCACTTTCATGTATTTTTATGTGTATTTTATAGAAATCGAGCAATTGGTGTAAAACCGGAGTTTTTAGAAGTATTTGGTTGAATTTGGAGCAAATTGGAGCGCTATAATCGAGAATCCAAGTGTTGAAGAGAAGAAAACAAGCTTGTGAACTTGAGAGTATAAAGTTGCAACACCATCTGTAGCGTTGCAACGCTACATTAGCAGTCTTTCAGCCTTGGAAACCAGCAGACATAGCATTGCAACGCTACTTACAGTATTGCAACGCCAAACAAATCAAAATTTTCCTTTTTTATAAAATTCAAGGGGCAACGTTGTCCCTTTTATAGTGTCAAGACAACGTTGCAACGCTAGCCCTAGAGTTGCAACGTTGTCTCGACACTATAAAAGGAAAGTTTGTATTTCGAGTGAAGGAAGCCGTTTTGAGAGACCAAAACCCCTAAAATCGATTCAAGCACTGTCTAAGGACATAGAGGAGACCTTTGGAGAGCCAAGGAGGAGACTCAAAGCTTGAGATTGTGGACATCACGCCGGAGATGAGTGTTGGCACGTGACCTAAGTTTCTTCTCTATTTCTTTTTCTTTTCTCTTGAATTTTAGAGTTTTTGTGGGCTATACCTATGTTGTAAACCTGTGTTTCATGGTTGTAGTTGTTGAACATTTGGTTGATTTTTAGTTTAATTTACATATTGATGTATTTTATGTATCTCTTTATATTGTCTTAACCTTTGGCCATGGTTTTGCTTGTTTAACTAAATTTAGCTTGAGAGAGTAAGTTTAGTTGTAGAACACTAGATGCATGACTAGGTTTAATCTATTGCACGAGAGTGAGTAAATTAATTCTAGAAGCCTTAAAAGAATCGTCTAATGCCCTGTTTAGTAATAGAAATAGACCGAGAGGTTGATTTATTGCTAGGCATGAGTTCAATTGAGCTCGAGAGAGGATATTGATAACTTAGTAATTCTTAGTTTAAGATTGTTAGTATAAAATCAAAATATTAATCAATTCAAGTTGGGTTTAAGGTAATCAACCATGCATGTTTCTCAAAATTGGACTCCAAAGCATGTACATATTAGTTTAGAGTTTATTTCTCCTTGATACCAAAGTTATATTTCTCTAAATAAAATTGGGCATAATTAATTATGGTAGTTAATTAAATCTAAGAACTCCAATCCCTGTTGATCGAACTGAAACGTGGAGGCTTTAAGAAAAGATTTTTAGTTTAAAAACAAAGCTCCAACCCAGTGCCAGTGCACACTGTCAATGCAAGTAATATAAAACTGGAAGTATTCCAGAGTATCAATCCCACAGGGAACGAATACAACAAAATTCAAGAAAATAAGCAAAGATGTTTTCGAATTGCAATTGTGGGTAACCGATGTAAAACAATAGTTGGGATCATTTTTGTTTTTGAAAAGAAAATGATAAAAGAGGGATTCAAATATGCTTTTGCCCTATTGAAAGAAATTGCGGCCTAATTGCAATTGCAATCCTTTGACTCAACACTTAAGCTTTGTAAATCAAATTCAACACCTATTCGACCTTCTATAAAGTAACTTTAGGGGGCTAAGTGATTAAACCAATATTTCCATTGCTAATACAAACATAGTTAATTTTAAAACACAATTCTTTTGGTTTTAAAGGTTTTGCCCTATGTCTAGGGTCAAAAAAACCTCCTATGTCTAGGCTCTTTTCCTTTATTGCTTTTATGAAAATCCCATTTTTCCTAAAGTTTTCAGAATTAGACTCAATTTTTTGTATACTAATCTAGGTGATCAATCTACTAATAATGAGCATTAAAAATCAATAAAAGCAAACAAGCTATAGAGTAAGTAAGGTTGCTCTCACAATTAGGCCTTTATTCCTATTTCTAGTGAATTCACATGCTTAAATCCCAAAGAAAGACTTAACTCATAATTGAAAGAATGAAAAATAATGACTTAAAAGAATCAAAGTGCATAACTAAAATAGAAGCAGTAGGTGATAAAAATTCAAGAATTAATAAATAATTGAATAACAACTTAATAATAATGAAAGAACAACCAAAATTCTATTAATCAAAATAAATTCAGCAACTATTTAATTTCAAAAAGGAATTACAAAGGGAAAGAATAAAATAGTAGATAAAAACTCAAAATTACAGCAGCAACTAAGTTCTTAAAACAAAAGCAAATAACTAAAATAAAATAGAAATTAAATTCTAAGAACGGAAGAACAAAACCCCTTTTTCACTTCTTACTCAATCGATTTAACTCCACTTTTTTCAAAGGAAATTGAGTCTTCACTTCCTTCAACTTTCATTGAGGAAGGATTGAGTTTCGAAGTTGAAATGAGCTGGAAAACAGAAGAAAAATAGCAACAGAAAGAAATAAAAACAGCAGAAAATCGTGAAAACAGCAGCTCTTGAGGCTGAAAACGGACGGAAAACAATGCTTCATCTTGTGGCTTCTGCTCCGATATTTATAGAGGATTTGGGCTAGGGTTTCCTTTTTGAACGATGCACAATTATGGCCAAAATTGCAACTAAAATTGTGGAGACAAGATCCCACAAAATTCCTAGATTTTTTTAGATTTGTGGATTTTCCTTTAAAGTATAAATCTGATGGAATTACAATTGCAATGCAATTGCAATTCTGTTGCAATCTTCAATTTCCTACACAAAAACATCAAGTAAGTGTGGTTTTCATTTTCTTTTGCTTTCTTTTCTCCACTTAATTTAAAAGGCTTCCAACAATAATTCAATTTAAACCAAGTTTTTGCTAGCATTTTTATCTAATAACACATATAAAATAACAATAAT
This sequence comes from Trichosanthes truncata, assembly GCA_033996785.1. Lineage (NCBI taxonomy): Eukaryota > Viridiplantae > Streptophyta > Magnoliopsida > Cucurbitales > Cucurbitaceae > Trichosanthes > Trichosanthes truncata. The sequence goes on along the minus strand of JAWPNB010000004.1, from coordinate 22,884,949 downwards.
AACTAAGTATAGAGGCCAAATAATTCTCATAAATAAGAATTATCACCTGTGGATGACCCTGACCACTATTATTGCAAAATATTTAGAGGTCTTGTTTATAAATTAATCTAATAAGAGCCTTCAACAAGCTTCTTTTATCACATTGTTGACACGCTAGACTTTTCAGGGTATAGTTCTTCTCCTTCTTTATGTTGATGATTTGATTATTACAGGTGATGATCTTCTAACTATCTTTGAATTGCAATGCTACCTTGGGAAACATTTTGAGATGAAAGATTTGGGATCACTAAGTTATTTCCTTGGCTTTGAGGTTTCATCTCGCTCTAATGCATACTATTTATCTCAAGTAAAATATGCTTCTGATCTCCTGGCTCGATCTGGTATTACTGACTCTACCACGTCATCAACACCACTAGATCTGAATGTTCGTCTCTCTCCTTTTGATGGTGTTCCTCTTGAAGATGTCACTCTATATCGGCAAATTGTTGGCAGCCTTATTTATCTGACTGTGATCCGTCCAGATATTGCATATGTTGTGCACATTGTCATTCAACTCATGGCTGCTCCCCGAACTATACATTTTACTGTTGTACTCCGCATTCTGTAATATGTCAAAGGCACTCTTGGTCATGGACTTCAGTTTTCTTCCCAGTCATCCTTGGTGTTATCTGGTTATTCTGATGCTAATTGGGCTGGTGATCCCACTGATCGACGATCCACCACAGGTTACTACTTCTACTTAGGCGACTCTCTCATTTCTTAGTGAAGTAAGAAGCAAACTGTGGTTTCACGCTCTAGCACAGAATCTAAATATCATGCACTTGTTTACGCTACTTCAAAGCTATTATGGCTTCGTTGGCTCCTTGTTGATATGGGAGTTCCTCAACAGTCTGTTACTTTACTTCATTGTGACAATCATAGTGCTATCCAAATTGCTCACAATGATGTATTCCATGAACGAACCAAGCATATTGAGAATAATTGCCACTTTGTTCGTCATCATCTCCAGAGCAACATTGTCCTCTTACATTCCATCTCCACTACAAAACAACCAGCTGACATTTTCACAAAAGCATTGTCACCCAGGCACTTCACTCAGTTGCTTCACAAACTCAAATTGGTCGCTACTCTACTACCTTGAGTTTGAGAGAGGGTGTTAACGTATATATGCTGTAATTTAGGCTCTTTTTGGGACATTATTTCATACTTTCCTTTTATATTCTCTTTGTACTGTCTATAAGATACATTATTCCTTTGTAAGATATACGAGATTCAATTATTCAATAAAATCTGCAAAAGTAACTTTACGTTTCAAAAAATAAAAATAAAACAAATAATAACCACACTTTTGTTTATTAATTATTTTAGTAAATTTTATCTTAAACTATCATTTAGTCCTAATTTGTGTTTGGTTTCAATTTAGCTCTATACCATTTTAAAAGTTTCTATTTAGTCCATATAATTTGGACAAATATCATGTCTTTTCTAATGTGGCAAAGAGACAATGAACTAACATAAAAAAATGTATTGTGTAAATTTAATGATATTACGATGGACTTAATAAACTATGATAATCAAATTAAACGTTTTATACCATGACAAAGAAAATGCGATACTCATGTTTTTTCGTAATCAAAACAAAGACAAAACCATGGTTATTCTTTATTTTTTAAGTTCTTCAAGGAATATTGTGATTAATAATATATTAGTCGTAAGCCCTATTCAATTTTGGATTTCAAAATAATGCAGAAAAGCCTAATAATTGAAGTGAACTATTTTTGTGGGTAGCGTTTTATTTCACGATTTTACTTTATTTATCAATATGTTTTAATTATATTATATAACAATATTATATTAATTTATAAACTTTTAAATCATTTCATAACATTAGTTTTCCGGTGTTTCAAAAAAAAAAAAAACATTAGTTTTCCCTATCTCTTATACATACAATCACTCTCTATTTTTAATTTCTTACTTATCTTTCTCTTTATATCAAATAATATAAAAGTCTTTAAGTATTCATTTATTTATTTTATTAACATTATAAATGATTATTTGTCTGGCTTTATCAATGAATAAATCTAATTTTTATTCATATATTGATATTCATTATTATTTAATCTTATATTAATACACTTTTTTTTTACTTTTAAGTGTTGGATATAATGATTTAAATAGTAGTTTAAAATGTATATTTCATTAAAAAAAACTCACAAAATTTCTATAAATTTTTGTGATATCCGTGATTTTTTTAAGAATATCTGTCGACACCCAATCTATCGACATATTTATAAATTTTAGTTATCGATATGGATATCAAACATCGATATTTTCATCCTTGATTTAGACATAAGTGCAAATCCTTTCATGTCCATTCATATTGCTCAAAGTTGAATTTTTTATATTTTAGAGGCGAACCACAAAAAATTGAAAGGCTATCAATTTCCCAAACACCTTGAACCTAATTCTATCAAATCATACCTTGTTGGAAGATTGTAATGTGATTGAATGTTTGACAACCATTTGTTTCTATTTTTATTTAGTAAATTAATTAAGTATCATTTTTAAAATTTCTAAAGAATATTTTTGAAATTTTATTAAAATTTCAAAAAAAAAAAAAAAAAAGAAAGAAAGAAGGAAAAAGCGAAATTTTTTCTGTGTTTTCATTTTCCCTAGACAGAAGGTATGACTATAAGATCTGACGGGGAAACAACCTTTTGGAGAAATCTAGACAATTCTCCACTTTCTTTTAAATATACCTATGTATAAATATTGTTTAAATATTTAAAGATGATAATTTCTTTTTAAAAAATAAAGATGATAATTGTGGGTTCTATGAGGTGATTTGTCATCATCAAATATCTCCTTTTAATTATTGATTTTATATTTAACTTATTTAATTATTATAATTTATATTTTTATTAAATACAAAATCCTTTGTCAATATAATCTCTCTCATATCTCCCTCTGGTTTGAGCGGTAGAATTAATAGATATGTATGTTACGTTCTCAAAAAAAAAAAATAATAATAATAGATATGTATGTTTACTTGAAGTAAATAATTAGAAGTAGGCTAAATTATAGAAAGGGGAATTGTAATGGATAGTAAAAAATATTAGAATATTTGCAAATCTAGCCATAGTTTTTGAGATTTATATATATAGCAGAATTTTTAAATATGATTTCTGTTTTTTTATTATTCTAATTTTATCCTCATTGATGTATCAACAGGTATATCAATAGTATATCAATTATTATACAATTGATATACCAAATTTATTAGTCAACATGTGCTTGTGCACTTGATGTTATTTGTGAACTTAAATTGAATTTTTATTCATTTGTTTCGAATTATTGCTTCACTAGTACATTGTCATCAACCTGTAATGGTCCAATTTGCTCGGTTGGTAACCATTATGATTAGGTATTGTAAAGGTTGATGATGATGTATAACCTCCAATTGTTAAATGTCAACCATGAAGGTCTCAAAAACAAAGGATACCTTCACAGTTGATGAATTGAAAAAGCTCGGATGTGACTTAAAAGGCATTTTTAGTGCTTAAGTAACCAAAAACTTGTTAAAGTGAACGAAACATGTCGAACTCACTTGCAAGCACTTCCAAAACTAATCTCAACTCAATTTTTAAATTGTTCATTCTCATCATACTTATTCTAAATGCAATTTCAAAAACATGGTATATCAATAGAATATCAACATTCATTTAAATTTCATTTCAAGTATAACATTGATGTATCAATAGTATATCATTACTCGTTAAAAATGCATTTCAAGTATATCATTAGTGTACGTATCAGTAGTATATCAACATTCACTCAAAATTTATCTCAAATATAACATTAGTGTATCAATAGTATATCAATACGCATTCAAAATGCATGTCAAGTATATCAGTAGTGTATATCAATAGTATATCAACAATCATTCAAAATGAAATTTCAAGTATATTATTAGTACATCAGTTGTTTATCAACACGTATTCAAAATTCATTTAAAGTATAACATTGATGCATCAATAATATATTATTACTCATTAAAAAAACATTTCAAGTATATCATTAGTGTATCAGTAGTATATCAACACTCATTCAAAATTCATTTTAAGTATAAAATTGGTGTGTCAATAGTGTGTAACAACCTGTATTTTCAAAACACGGTCATTCTAACAATAATGCAAAAGCATAATAATTAAAACTAAAATAGACTTAAACAAATTCAGCGAAAGCAAAAATCTTACAAAGATTTCTAAAATAAACTATTGAATCCTTAACAACGATTTTTTAAGTCTTGTGCCAGAACGCTAAACTTCACTTCTTTCGAGACTATCACTTGATCGTTCGCCTGAAAACATTTTGAAAAAACAAAATAAGTACAGAAATACTCAATAAGTAATTTCAACATCAACTTCAGAAATTCATTTTCTTCAAAACAAAACATAGCAATTCAGTTTAACAAATCATTTCAATAGTTAAATCAAAAGTCAAATATTCATTCGGTCATTTTCATTCAAAACAATCGTAAACAAAATACCAATATCCTTGCAAAACTTTTAATACAACTATTAAAACTTTCAGTCAAAACTTTAAGAAAACAAAAATCTTTTAATCATACAAACTTTCAAAACAAAACTTTTCAATTGAACAAAACTTTCATTAACCAAAACTTTCAAATATAGAAACTTTCAATTCAAACAGTACTTTCAATCAATCAATACTTTCAAATATCAGAGTGGGAATATGCATTATTTGGGTAGCCTTCAGAACATATATGATGGTTACCCATCGGTAACACCAATCAATCATTCATAACATTCAATCAGAGTTTTCGATAAAAATCAACTAGAACATTCAATACAATTACTTAAGTGTGAGGCCATGTGAGTGAAACACACACATGAATCTTCATTCCAAAGGAATGTCAAACCACAAATTGTGTCTTTCCACAAATAAGCTTCAATTAGAGATGTCGATAAAATCGACCAAAATAAGCAATAATTACTTAAGTGTGAGACCACATGAGTGAATAACACACACATGAATCTTCATTCCAAAGGGATGCCAAACCACAAATGTGTTTTCCCACAAATGTGTCTTCTCACAAATAAGCTAGAATAATTCTATCAATTCCAATTTAGGCTACTACCATAAATAAGCAAAGCATTCCAAAAACAGAAAATTGGCATATCCAGATAGCCTTATCTATTCGATCAAAACTTCTTTCATAAATATTTGAAATAAAACATGTAATTTCAAATCACAATTGCAATAAAGATTCATCAAATCAACCATTTAAACTCAAAACCAAAATAAACTTACTTTCACTTTGAAATCAATCAATATACATTTATTTCAAATTATCCAAAACAACAAAAATACTTTCAAACAGTAAAACACTTTAAAGCATATAAAACAATTTCGACTAATTTGAAATCATACAAAACATACTTTCAAAAATTTGACAAATAAACAATATTCAAAACATAATTATATTGTACCAAAATTTCTATTTTGGAAGAGATGTGGAAACTACTTATCTCAATTGATAATCCTACAATTCTCAATCTCAATCTCAATTCCAAATCTAATCCACTTTCTTGAACAATCATCAACTTTTTCTTGAAGTCCAAACATATCCAATACTTCATTGATCATAAGCCAAAATTCTATCTTAAAGGTCCAAAAGCTTATCTAAAATATACACAATCTTATCTACCCAATTTTTCCCATTCAAAACAATTTTCTGTATAAAAAGTTAAGGAAAATGAGGTTCTTGGACTAACAAAAAGCACTGAAAAACTGGGTTAAAACACTTTAAAACTCAATTAAAAACTTACTAAAATCGGTAAATTCAATGTTTTTCAATACATAATAAAATACCAAACAATTTTTCAATTCTACAACTTTTAAAACCTTCAAAACTATCATAAATTATGGACAAATAACCCAGAAAAAATCCTGCTCATAAAACAAAACTTTCCTAGAGTTTTTGATATAAAAGAATCAAGATTTTTACCGTTTTACAAATAAAATTAGATCTGAAAAAGTGCTTAAAACTGTTGTAAAAATGTTTAAAACATACCCTCTTCATGTAGAAATCAAAGGTATAAATCACTCTTCAAAGAAGCAAATATTTGGTAAACTTTCTTGTGCAAAAAGAATCCAAAAACACTAAAAACAGTCCCAAATTTAAAGAAATCTAAAGCTGAAAAATTCTAAAAACAATTTACATTATCAAGGCCTTCAATTTAAAAAAAAGTCCTAATTAGAAAATTTTTGATAAAAAATTTACACAAAATAAAAACCTAAAACTTTTTTAGGGCAAAAGATTTCAAGAATGTCTTCATTCTAAACAATCAAGAATGAAAACATAAATAATCAAAACCTAAAACTTTTTTCAAGAAAAGTTCAATAATCAAGAAAGAAAGAACAAAACTCAAGAATAAAAGGGAAGAAAACTTACAGCTTTTTCTTTAGAGAGAAAACTGCAGAGCGTCTTCTTCTTTTCTCTCTTTTTTCCATCAAAACGTTTAGTTAAAAAGTTAGGGGATTAAAAGATCTTTTAAAAAGAACCCTAATTAAAACCTTTAAAAGATTATCTTCTCTTTTTTTCAAAAAAAAAAATAATAATAAAGATTTATCTACTCATTTAAAAAAAGATAAAATTCTAATTTAAAAATGTTTTAGAAAATTAATAAAACAAATAAAATAAAATATTTTTTTTCGGTTGTTACAAGTATATCATGCATTTAAAATGCATTTCAAGTATATCAATAGTATATCGACACTCATTCTAAATACAATTTCAAGTATAACATTGGTGTATTAGTAGAATATCAGCACTCTTTCAAAATTCATTTCAAGTATAAAATTGGTGTATCAATAGTATATAAATACACATTTAAAATGCATTTCAAGTATATCAATAGTGTATCAATAGTAAATCAACACTCATTCAAAATTTATTTCAAGTATAAAATTGGTGTATCAATAGTATATAAGTACACATTTAAAATGCATTTCAAGTATATGAATAGTGTATCAATAGTAAATCAGCACTCATTCAAAATTCACTTTCAAGTATATCCTTAGTGTATCAACAATTTATCATGACTCATTCAAAATTCATTTAAAGTATAACATTGGTGTATCAATAGTATATCAGCACTCATTAAAAATAATGAATAATGTAATTTTAACTATATCAGCAGTTTATCAGCACTATATTAGTACTCATTAAAAATTAATTGAAGTATATTATTAGTATATCAATAGTATATTAGCACTCATGCTAAATGTTATTTTAAGTATAATATTGGTGTGTCAAATAGTTTATCAACACTCATTCAAAGTTCATTCAAAGTATAACATTCGTATATCATTAGTATATCACTACTCCTTAAAATTAAAATTAATTTCAAGTATATCATTAGTGTATCAGTAATATATCAGCACTTATTCAAAATTCATTTCAAGTATAATATTGGTGTATCAATAGTATATCAGTACTCATTAAAATTGATTTCAAATATATAATTAGCATATCAGTAGTATATCAACACTCACTCAAAATGTAATTCTTGAATGCCCACATTTTTTCAAAAGGATATTTCCATCTTTTCATATTTTACATTTAAACTAGGCTTTGGTTTTTTGCTTTATCTTCAAAATGTAAAAAACATTCTTACAATTGCATTACTAGATTGGTATATCAACATTCATATCAGGTACATCCGCACTAATAATCAGATATATCAATGTTATTGATTCCTTCAGTAATATAACAAAGCAGGTATAATCAGATATATCAGTGTTATTGATTCCTTCAATAATATAACAAAGCAGGTGTATCAATGACATATCTGTTGGGATTTGTGCCCAAAAACCTTGTAATTAATGTGTTATTTAATAATTATTTAATTATTCTATTTGTAATATAATATTATATTATCCATTACATGAAAAATCCAAGGTTATTAGAGTAATCTTGAACAATATGTGATTGACATACGAGAGGATCATATTCAAGAAATAACCTAAAGGGTATATAATATATGGATAAAGATTGGGTGTCTTATCCTGGTAACACTATTGATGCGGTCTACTTTGTAATTGTTACAAATGATTTGATCCAAATCGTTCATGTGGAGACATGTGAGTGGGGGTATCCTATACAATGAGTTTGTATAAAACTGAACCACGAAATATTTAATCTCTCTTTATAAATCCGTTAATTGAGAAGATTAATATTTCATAGGATGGTCATATGCGACTCAATCTTAATCCTGAGTGAATTATGAACTCCTGCCTATAAGGACTCGTCCTTTGATTTGCATGGGTAGAATGGTCATTGTAGCCGATTCAATAAGCCTACCATTTTGGAGACTTGACCAAATAGGGAGCTGGGAACATAATTTCTACCATATGGAATTAACTCCTTCCTATATAGGGAAAGTAGATGAATAGTTCCCTTAAATGTTGATTTCGAGACTTGAACAATAGGGCTCCACACTCTCACTGGCCTGAGAGCGACTTAGTTTATGGTTGAATCATAAACAAATTGTTCATTAGAGGATTAGTGGTACTTAAGGTGCAAGATATAATTACAGGCGTAAAACTGTAATTACGAAAAACTCGTAAATGATCGACTTGCATGTAATGATTAGATTCTTGGACACAACTTGTCCTACAGTGCATAAGATTGCAACCCTAGATCTATAATGGAGTAACCTATAGTTAATGAATAAAAATTAATTAATTAAAGAGTTTGATTAATTAATTTTGTATCATTTGAGCTAATAACCTGTAGAACCAACTTCGTTGAAAGAAAATTTGAAAAGTTCAAATTAATATTTAATATATTTGATATATTAAATGAGGGAAAATATATTTATTGTATTTGATACATTAAATATCAAATAAAATTACTAATGTATTAAGATACATACATACATACATACATACATATATATAGATAATTTGAATAAGATTCAAATAAAAAAATATATATTAGAAGAATTTGAAATATTTGACTGAGATTCAAATAGTTTAAATATATATTTTAATATTAGAAATTAAAATGTATGTTATTTAATTAGGAGTTTTTTATTAATATTGTAAGTTTGCAAATTTATTATAAAAATATTGTAAGTTTGAAACTATTTTGGAGAATATTGTAGATTAAAATATGTTGATTAGACGACCTTTGTGTTGTGAAAGCACACTTGAATTTTTTTAAAAAAATAGCATATTAATGCCACACGTACAAGAGACTACACGTTGCGTACAGGTCATCTCTAGGTCGTCTCTTGAAGAGACGACCATTGTGATTTTTGTTGAAAGTCGTCTCTTCAAGAGACAACCTTCACTTGTGTTTAAAAATAATAATAATAGATATTTGCCACGTGTACACGTCGTCTCACCATTGTTTTGAAAAACCATTTTTACCGTGCGCACTTCGTGATATCCGCAAGAGTTTTAAATGAAGAGACGACCTTCACAAAACCAAAAGCCACTTCCTTTTTCATTTTAACAAAACCTTCCCTCTTCCCTTTCGTTTTCAACTCTTTACAGCAGACAAAAAAAAACACAGCTACCCCACAGCCTAATTTCTCTCTTTTAGTAGTCCCAACTTGAAATATTTTGGAGGTAGCAAGCTTGATCTTTGTCGGCATTGGAGGAAAGAGAGAGTAGTGTGGTCGTTGGATACACAAAGTCCATCACATTTGAGGACCACCAAATTTATTCAAATTTGTCTGTTTTTTTAAACTGTTTTCACTAGTTTCTTGTGATTTTAGTTGTTTTTATTACAGATCTATTGAATGAGTATACGATTGGTTAGATTTGTGTATGGAAATGCAAATAACTTGTTGGATTTTTTTTTTATGATTTGTTGGTTGTGTGTTTATTTTTCTAATATTTGTTGAATGTGTTTTTTTTTTTTCAAGATTTGTTAGATTTATATTTTTTTTTCAAGATTTGTTGGATTTTTTTTTATTTTTTATGTTGCTATGTTTAAATTCTTTTCATAAGATTGGTTGGTTATAATTTTTATAAAGATTTTTTTGGATGTATTTTAAAAAGAAAAATTATTGGATGTATATTTCTTTTTCTAAGATTTGTTGGATTTTTTTTTAAAGCACTTGTGTTGTTTAAATTTTTTTTTAAAAGATTGGTTGGTTTTAATTTTAATAAATATTTTTTTGATGTATTTTTTAAAAAAGATTTTTATGTATTTTTTCTTTTTATTATTATTATTATTATTTAAGATGTAGAACATTACTCTATTAATTACATAGTTGAATTTAGTTTACTTAATGGAATGGTAGTTTACTTAATTGAAACTTAGTTCTAATGGTAGTTCACTTAATTGAATTATATAGTTGAATTTTAGTTTACTTAGTTTAGTTCTAATTTATATCTTGTTTATTTTTTCATAGAAAATGGGAGATAAGTGTTTGCATACAAATGGTTGTATGATTGATAGGGTAGATGGAGTCGATTATGACCGACTAGCCTATGGAGGCTTTTCTGTTAACATTAATAGTGGATTCGTGTTTAAACAGTTTGTTGAAATAGTAGGATTGTCACTTGGTGTATATGTGAGGGCAAATTAGTTGGAGATAGTGTATAGACACCCTGAACTAATACTATCAGGATCAGTAAGGTATATGTCAATACCAATTCCTAACCATCAAGCAATGAACTAATGGTTTGTTTGGCTCGTTAGTTTGGAATTAGAAACCTTGGGGTTCTAGAACCCTAGGATTTTTTGGCTAGAATCAGAAACCCTGGGGATTCTGATTCCTGTGTTTGGGGTGTAGGGTTATGTTGGGTTGGTTTGCTAAAACTTGTGTTTCGGGTACAGGGTTGGGTTGGGCTGGGTTTATTTAGTCTGTTTAATTTTTCAAACTATTTATTATTTTTTTTAAAAAATTACATTTTTTTCCACTCCATTTTTTTAACTTCATAATTTTTTTGGTGTGTTACATACCAACTATTTAACTAATTATGTGGAGCAATTGTCGCAACTATAGTTCAATTTGAATTATACTAAGTGTAGTTTGTGTAACTATATGCTTCTCATCCACTCCACTCATGATGACATAAAATTGAAGATTATGCATAGCAACAGATAATTAATAGGTGCAATGTAAGAATAGTGTTGCCAATGGTAAAATAAAACCAAAAATTAGAACTAAGATTTGGTTCTAAAAATATCATAACACACAATTCGGATGAAATGACAAGAAAGTAGAAGTAGTTGTCCAAACACAAATGTAAGTCATAAGAGTGGTAGATGAAAGTGATGAAAAGAGAGTCAGGTTCCCAGTGCTTTCCCCAAAATTTCCACGCAGTAATCGTACTTCCAATCTAGGCTGAATGTAAATAAGAAGTTCAAAATCATACTATTCGAGAGAAGAGTCTTTGCAACAACCATGCAGTCTTGCCTTGTCATCCATGGGATCGCCTTTAGTTCTACATATAGCTCTTTCACCCAGGCTCTTTCAATTCTGTCCTTCTCAGACGGCCACACACAATCCTCCCAATCTGTTCGGCTGTCAAATGGAAACCATTATTCAGGATGTCTGACATATTGAAGCCCGAGGATATACGTCTCCTCCTACTCAGTCTGAATGTTCTGATGTCTTCTGTTTAACTCATGGGCGTGGCTGATGTGTCCTCACCCATTGATGTGTCAAGTGGAGGTGGATCGCGAAAGAATGAATTGTCAAACTCAAGGTTGGAGTCATCATCTAGGTCAGTTGCAGCGTCTAATGCCATATCAGATGGGGTATGTGTGCCTACCCCCGTTGCTCTATCTTTTCCAAATATGATCGCGAGATCATTAAACTAGAGGAAGGGCTTGTTTTGAAGACCTCTGGCACTTGGGTGACCCTGCATCATAATATGTTAACGATAAAAAAATGAAACAATAATTATAATAATATTCCTCTTACCTTCACCCACGAATCAAATATGTCCTTCTCGACCTCATGCACTTACGCTCTTCGTTCCATCAGAATCCACTACACGCAGGTCCCAACATCTCAGCGATTGCTTGGTACTGCTTCTTCAGGATTCTCACTCTGGATTCCAAATTAGGGTTGACCTGTATGTTGCACCCAAAGATCTTATCTTTCATCATCTTCTGAACCTGTACCAAAAAATCAGGCCTGAAAGTGCCATCCACCTACATGAACGAGGTGCAACAAACACTCAACCAATACGACATCTTCTTCAAAAGTCCATATATGTTTGGGGCATCTATCTTTGGATGATGATTCTGCCATCTGAAACAATACATGTGTTTGCACAACGTGTTCAATCATAAATAGCATTTGACAAGTGTAAGGTAACCTTGATGATTATGTAATTCATTTATTCATATTATATGAATGTTATTTACACACAAAAAATCATATCCACAAAAAAAAACATATTTTACATTTACATAACAACAAAAAAGAAGACATATGTTGTCTCTACAAAGCCAATGTTATTTAATAGTCAATTTGCATTCCAGCCCATCCACATCTGGTTTGCGAGATTTTCCCTCCATTCAGTCCAAGCATATGTTGTCTCTACAAAGCCAATGTTGTCCGCGCATATCCCATTTGAATCGGCGCCACCTGGGTGTGACTCCTCGAATGTGGGATCTAGGCCCATCTCCCGAATAATCAAGTTTGGCAACAGACAACATGCAGTTATCGTCCTACACTGGACTTCTACGGGATAATAGGACTTTCCCTAGAGGATCACCCATCAACCCTTTAGCATACCAAATGCACTCTCGATGACATTTTTGGGCGGATGAATGTCTCATGTTAAACAATTCTTTGGGGCTGGGGCTAGAAATCCTTCTGCATTGGGATATTCGACATCGCACAAGTAGTGATATTCAAAAGAATGTATTTTGTAGGTTTTTTTTTTTTAAAAAAAAATCTGATTGCACATGTCTTTTTCTACTTGCAAATATGTTTTTTTTCTATCAATGATGATTTTCAAAAGGATTTCTATGTTTGGTTTTGTTAAATAAAAGGTCTGATTGCAAACTTAATTTTTCTTTTCAAATATGATTTGAATGCTTGATACTTTTTTTTCAAAATAAATTGTGTTCTTACAAAATTATTTCAATAGATATGAATAAAATTAATAACATGATTAGTGTAAACAATTTCATCCAATAAATAACTACACATGCACGTTCAAAACAAATATAAGAATAAAAGTGCATAATGAAATATATATAAACACTCTTTCCAATAAAAAAATTGAAAAATATGTAAGAAAAAAAAAACGTCACCAAATAAGTCTTACACGATGTTTTAAAAAACAGTAGAATACATAAGTCAGAAAGGAAAATTACTTATAAAATGTTTCGGCACAGAAGAGAAACCTTACTCCTGCAAAAGAAAAAAAATAATGAATGCATAAGGGTTTGGGTGGAATCGGATAAAAAGTTGAAAAAAAAAAGAATACGAACTCACCTTTCATATTGTCGGTCGTTCGTGAATGACTTATACAACCTAGATAAGTCAATCCCTAAGCCCCTATAACCTCCACCACCATAACCCAATAACATAACCTAATAAAAAATCAATTAAAAAATTATATTAGTACATAACTAATAATGCTATATTGAAAACACAAAACAAAGTGATAACATATGTTTGGGGAAAAGGATATTCGAAAGCATACCTACTACCTGAAGGAGGAGAGTTGGTTTGAAATGGGGGAGACTCTCGTTTAAATAGAAATATGATAGGGATAAGTTAATTAATTCTCAACCACCCAAGTACCCATAAGTACAAGTGTTATTATCATAAAAGATGGTATGAGTTGTCAAACATAAATGGAATAAATAAAATAACGGATGAGTATTAATTAAGTTTCAGTGGGAATTAATGTGGCCTCAGAACAATCAATACCATATTTGAAATCAACTATGATAGGACAATCTGGTTACTTCACAACTAGATTCATACCAACTCCAACCAAAGTTGTATTATTTCAGACAGCAAACTAGGCCCGTGAAGAAAAAAAAAAGGAAACATGCATACCAATGAAAAGGAACACATACCAGATGCAACAAAGATCAGTGTAGTAAATGAAGGCCTCAGGAATTTGATCAAAAGTATAGTAAAGAGTTCAAAATATAGTTAAACAGAATAAGGAACCATCATCGGCCATAAACAACACGTATACATGCTAATCACAGGCAACTAATCACCAATAAGAAGGAAAACAGTGGGGTTTGAATAAGAAAAATGGTAGAATAACGAAAACGGTGAGCGAAACACGAGGGTGGGTTTCAAACCAAGATCCGACCAAACCCTAAACTCCAGCCAAAACGGGACTGAATAGTGTAGTAAATCAGGGCCTCAGGAATTTGAACAAGTGTAGTAAAGAGTTCAGAACAATGGTAAACATAATATATATTGTCATCAGCCACTAGCAGAACCAAAAGGAATACATATCAATCAACAAGATCAAGTGTAGTAAATTAGAACAAAATATGGAAACATCATCGGCCTGCAAGAAAATCCAAATCAATCCAAATCCTCATAAAGTTTAACACGGTTGCATTAATCAAACGAGGCCAGATCGATGGATATGCAAAAACAAAGTGGAGAACACAAACCGTTAGGCCTCATAACGCATCATCAACTAAGGAAGACAACCACCCACACCAAGCTCCAACAAGCCGACCATCCCCTACCAAGCTTCCTTCAACTTAGGAACCAGATCTGAGAAAAAAAAAAAAGATTAATCCTAAAATGAGGGAACCCAAGGAGAGAAAACGGCAAGGGAGAGGCTTCTTCGAGTGGTGAGGGCTAGACTATTAAGGGGTTGATCGAAATCAAGGAGGGGGTGTTTTGAGAGATAGATTGAAGGGAGAAGAGGAATTCGAAGCCAAATATCCTTTGAATCCATACAGGAGACGAAACCAGGGAGTCGATAGACGAAACAGTGATTCAAGATTCACGGGACCAAGCAGAGATTTAAGACAAGGAGGGCTTCATTCGATTCATGAGGGAGAAAGGAGATGGGGTTCCGATGAGAGGAGACGGGGCAAGAGGAAGATGAGAGAAACCAAAGAGTTGAAACGTTTGTACGCGTATTTAGTGTGGGAGAAAATGCGGTGGATTGGGAAATAGAGAAACCGGTGGGTTTGTGTATGGAAAACGGTGGAATGAAGAAAACGGTCGGCCAAACACTGGTTTGGGTTTCGAACCCAAACTTGGCCCAACCCTAACCGACCGTCCAAATGGCCCCTTAATGTTTTCAATAGCGATGTCAATTCCAAATTTAGTGCATTTATATGTCACTGTGAGAAGGGTGGACATGAATGTACAAAACTTAGGAGAAACCCTTATCCAATGTGTTGACACTAGCCAATGTATTGACCCTAGCCAATGTGTTGACCCCGACCCTGAATCAGTTGCCCCACCATGTGATGATTAAGATATGGTGGTAGATAATACATATAAGGATTTTAGAACTGAAACAGATGATGAATTGGAAGAACTAAACTTTGAGGGTAGTGTACATATTATCCCTTCAAATACATTCAGAGAGTTAGACAACAATGTAGTTGATAGCACTATAGAATATGATCCTATCCAAGAACCAGTAGTCATTGAAGGGGACCTATTATATAAAGGGTTAATATGCAACAACAAAGAAATTCTCCAACATGTGGTAAAACGTTTTGCTGTTAAGTGTCACGCACCATATGAGGTCATGGAATCAACACCTACGATATGGGCAATACGATGCAGAAAGTGAGAAGATGGGTGTAGATGGCGACTTCATGCTACTAAAAAAAATCTCATGGCTTTTTTTTTAAATCACCCAGTACATTGAGCAACATACTTGTTTTTATTCATAATTAAATTAGAGTCATGTGCAACTAGATTCTTCAATGATTGTCATTGAATTCTGTGAAACTGTAAAAAATAAGCCTTCTGTTCGTGTATCGCAACTACAAACTGACATAAAAAGCAAGTCTGGTTACCATGTTCCTTACTCTAGGGTGTAGGAAAGAAAGAGAAAAGCTTTGGCTCGAGTGTTTGGTGATTAGGATGATTCCTATAAGCTTTTACCTAAGTGGATATACATGGTGAAGCATACCAATCCTGGCACACGTGTGGAGTGAAAAGTAAAGTATTTTGGTGAAAGTGCAGGTCATGTCATCCTTATTTTTGTGTTTTGGGCTTTTGGTCCTTATATAAAGGCTTTTAAAAAATGTCGACCCATCATTCAAATCAATGGCACTCATTTGTATGGCAAGTATAGGGGGAAGCTATTAATTGCAACAACAATGGACTCTAATGGAAAATTGCTTCCACTTGCATTTGTTGTTGTGGATGAAGAGTGTCGTGAAACTTAGGGCTGGTTTTTTAAATAATTTAGACAACTTGCCACACATGAAGAGGTGTGTTTGATCTCAGATCGATATGGTGGCATAATTTCTGTTGTTAACACAACACATAATGGTTGGGCAGATGATAAATCTCAACACAGGTTTTGCTTATGACACATTGCTAGCAACTCCAATAATAAATATAAGTCTAAAAAGTTGAAAGACCTAGTTTATCGTGTTGGGTGTCAACACCAAATTTGTAAGTACAACAAATGTGTTGAAAAGATTAAAGCAATAAATAGTTCTTGTATGAGCTTTTTCAACAACATTAGTGCTGAGAAATGGACTCAATCCCATGATGGAGGATTTAGGTATGGGTGGATAACAACTAATCTATTAGAGAGCATAAATGGAGTTCTTAAAGGAAGTCGCATGTTGCCAATCACTGCACTTGCTCAACTTACCTTCTATTGGTGTGTAGAATATTTTGAGAAGAGAATAGAAGAAACAAGAAGTGATTTGCAGCAACAAGCGAAATACACCAGGTAATCACGCCACCTATTTTCGTATTAGTCAAATTACCTTATTTCAACATACTCATCACTTTGAATCAAATATATATCAAGTATGCTCTTGATAAGATTGTGAGGTGGGCATCAAGATCTAGTAAGCATGAGGTAGTGTCCTATGATCGAGAAAGTAGTGTGTTTCACATGAAAACTGGGCTAAATTACTTCAATGTTAAAGGAGGAAATATTCAATCTCTGAGATAACTCAAGAAGAAAATAGAGAAGTTCATTATTGTTCATGCAATAAGTGGAAATCTTATGGCATTCCATGCTCACATTTCATGGCAATTTGCTCACACCTAAAATTGAACTTTGAAGATTTCATTGAGGACACATATAAGCTTTCAACATATATTGCATGCTACTCTCCTCAATTTCAACCAATTCCACATGAAGATTATTGGATTGCACCTCCTAACATACCCATTCTATATGCTAACCCAAAGTTTTTGAGAGAACCTGGTAGACCAAAAAGTTCTCGCTACCATAATGAGATGAATTGGAGAGAACCAAGTACTCAACAACGTTTTAGTCTATGTAATCAATTGGGTCACAATCGAAGGAGCTGTCCTTCAAGGGAAAGAGAAGCACCTTAGGAAACTTTTTTTTTTTGTAGTTTTTTATATTATGCTTGTTTTTTGGTTTTTTTTTTTTTTTTTTTTTTTGTAATTTGGTATTTAACGATATTATTTATATTCAATATAGATTGAAATGCAATTTGTTGTTTCTTTTTAGTTTATTTTCAATTTGTTATTTATATTCAATACGGATTGAATTTCAATTTGTTGTTTATCTTTTCATGAATTCTTCCTTTTTTATTATATTTTCTATAAAAATACAAAAAATCTTTGCATGAAAAGCTTTTTTTAAAAAAGGGAAGTTATTTAAAAAGGGGAAATATTTGATTGAAGTTTTCCTTCTTTAAAAATAAAACCTTTTTTTATAAAAAGTACCAAAAATACTTTCATAAAGAGCATTTTTATAAAAAGGAGTTTTTTTTTAGGAAACTTTGTTTTTTCTAAATTAGAAGTTTTTCTTTTTTAAAAAAAACAAAAAACAAAAAAAAATATTTTTCATAAAAAAAATATTTTTATAAAGAGCATTTCCATAAAATGATTTTCTTCAATGAAATTTTGATTTCTCTAAAAAACATTCCATTGATTTCTTTTCAAAGCATTAAATCAAATCTAAAATTTGTTTTTTCCATAAAAGTTTCTCTTCTTTAAAAATAGAAAAATAATAAATAATTTCCTTGAAACGAATCATTTTCTCACACATGTTTTTAAATTAATAAACCAAACATTTTCCTAAAAAAAAAAACTTTCCTTTGATGGAGATTAGGAAATCAAGATGTTGATTCCCTAATATTCTTGAGGTGACGAATTTATTTTGGGATGTCAAATTAAATTCAAATAAATTTTGAATGGCTTTATACCACCCATAATTATTGCTCAATATTTAATTTAATAATAGTGATCAATAAAACATGGGACATTTAAAAATTAACATAAAAATATTTTTTTCTACTAAGGTCATTTTCTTTTAAAATAACACAATAAAAGTAAAATTTTGTTTATTGAACGAGCGTTGTGGGGTGCTAATATCTTCCCCATACACAAATGACCCCCGAACGTCAAATCTTTTTATTCGTAGACCATTTTAGGAAATGTGGGTGCCCAGTCACACCCTCTAAATAAAGGTTGGTGGCGACTCCATTTTCCTACTCTTGGGAACAAAGTTGGTCGCTCTGTGTCGCAAACCCGTAGTGACAACAAGGATTGTAAAAATTGCACAATCAAACTTTTAATTTGATCATTCACCCCCTAAACTTATGAAAATTCACAATTAAGTGCTTAAATATTGCAAAATGCACAAACCACTTATGAAACAAATATTGATACAATCAAACTCTTGAATTATAACATTGTTACAATTTCATTAACTCATATTTTTTAACTCTATTAATTTTGAAAAGTATTATATTAGCCATTAAATTTAGTTATCAGATCGATGTTGAATTACTATATCAATTTACGAAAACAGTGTGGGTTTCATTATAACAATTTTATAGTTAGAAGATTTGATTGGAACAACACCTTTAGATGTTTAATTGCAACAATTTCCCAAGTTTAAGAGTTGATTGATTAAATTGAAGATTGGATAGTGTAATTGTAATAACTCCTATGTCATGATGGTTTTTGCAATTTTTTCTTTTATTTTTAGTAAATAATCTCCAGACTAATCCAAAATTTTATTATCAAGATTTTAAACTTTAAGAAAAAAAAAAAGCATGTCAAGGTCATCTCTTCAAGAGACGGACCTTGTTTTTTACAAAAACTCATTGAAGGAGAGACGACCTTCTGCCACATGAGTGTAGGTCGTCTCTTCCACGACACCAAGGTCGTCTCTTGATCCAAGCATTTAAATCTACAATATTCTCCGAAATAGTTTCAAACTTGCAATATTTTTATAATAAGTTTACAAACTTACAATATTAATAAATAAAAAAAACTCCTATTTAATTATGGCAAAGTTTTGCCCTAAATGGTCACTATAAATAGGACCTTTATGGGTTAAGCAAAATAATGCTTCCTCCTTTGAGAGAAAAGAGTTCTCTCAATTCTCCCATCGATTCCCTCTCTCTTTCAAAGAGGCTCCCACGTGTCTTGGTCCTGTGTTCGAGTCATAGCAAGTAAGCTTTGTGGAATTGGAGTTTCAACCTCATTGGAGTTGGAGCAAGAAGATTAAAGACCCTCTAGACAATTCTCCATTATGTTCGATGTATGTATTGCTTAACCTTTGTACTTTTAGTTTAATTCTAAATAAACTCAAATTGATTCCAACGCTTCCGCTGTGGATTTAATTCGATTATTCATTACAATATCAATATTCATATTAGGTATAGAAGACAAACATTTAGGTTATAAAAGACAGACATTTCATCTAAAATCTGTAAATAACACAACACAATTCAACAAGAGAAATTGAACATGATAAAAAGAAGTAAAGAGAAGTAATATATCAGGTATATTATTGGTATATCAATGTTCATATAAAGTATATCGTTGGTATATCAACATTCATAATTAGGTATATCAATGGTATATCAAATCAGGTATACCGATAGTATATCAAATCATGTATATCAATAGTATATCAATGGTATATCAAATCAAGTATATCATTAGTATATCAAATATATCATTGTTTAGGCTCCATGTTCATTAAGGGTATATTGGACTTTTGCTATGTTTGTGTGTGTTGGGCCTCCAGATCTTGCTATTTTTGCAAAATTGAAAAGTCGTTGCTACTTTTGCAAATTTCTATTAATTTTTTGCTACTTTTGCAAGTGCCCCTTATAGAAAGTACCCATAAACTTTATACCTCGTTTCAATAATACCTTTAAACGTTAAAAAGTTACATTATAACTCTTGACCATTTAAAAATTTTCAAAAATACCCTTATCGTTAAGTTTTGGATGGAAAACATTCATTCTTCTTGTTCTTCCTCTCTTTGCAAATTCTTCCTCTATGAAAATAAATGAGAAACTTTGTTTATAAATGCTATGTGCAACAAAACTAGATGAAAATAAGTCTAAAATTGAAATCGAGCTCTCTCTCTTTGCTTATAAGGCTATGTGCAATAAATTGATCCTTGATTATCCTATCAATGATATACCCTTCTTCTATGCTACAACACCAATAAAAAAACAACGAAAAAACAAAACAAAACAAGCAAACCCAATTTGTTTACTCAAAACTCAAAAAAAAAATTCTAAAAACAAAAAAAAAAATCTCAAATCCATCACCTCTATCAGTTGTTTAAAATTGATACAGCTTACCAAGTTCTTGGGTAAAAATTGATTTTTTTTTTCTCTTTAATTCACGTAGTTTAAAAAGAAATAGTTTAGGCCTCATTTTATAACCATTGATTTTTTTTTTTTTTTTTTGAAAATATTGTGCTTATTTTATCATTATTTCTTTACAATAGTTTCATCTTGCTTAAGGAAATATTTGAATTTTTAGCCAAATTTCAAAAACAAAAACAAGTTTTCGAAAACTACGTTTTTTTAGATTTCAACACACTTGGTTTTTGAAAATATTAGAAAAAGTAAATAACAAAACAAAACAAAAAACTCATTGGTAGAAGTAATGTTTATAAGTTTAATTTTAAAAAACGAGAAACCAAATGGTTATCAAACTGGGCCTTAGTTTTTAACTTTTAAAACGTTGGATTTTAAATCCATGTCATTAACCACATTCAACAAAAATCTGTGACAATCGTCATTGTCCTCGTTATATACACATTTTAACTTTATTTATTTTCACCAATTCAAGCATAGCTTAGTGGATAAGACACTAATTACCATCCTAACAAGGTCGATGATTCGATCTCCCACTCTTGCAATTGTTTGACTAAAAAAAAACTTTATTTATTTTCAACTTTTAAGGTGGACAATATATATTGTCGTATATTGTCCGTAATGTCATCAATTATAGCTATAGATGTCAATTGACTATATAATAAATCATATTATTCTTTTTCATCAATAAAGATGGATGAATTTGGAAATTTTTCTACCATTTTTAGATGTTTTATTTTTTTGAGTTTTGAGTAAACAAATTGAGTTTTTTTTTTTTTTTTTTTTTTTGGTATAGGATAGAAGGAGGGTATATCATTGATAGGATAATCGATGACCAATTTAACATATAGGAGAGAGAGCTTGATTTCGTTTTCATACTCTATTTTCATCTAGTTCTGCACATAGCATTTATAAACAAAATTTCTTATTAATTTTCATGGAGGAAGAATTTGCAGAGAGAGAGAGATAGGAGAAGAAGAATAAACATTTCCCATCCAAAATTTAACGGTAAGGATAATTTTGAAAGTTCAAGAATATTAATGCAACTTGAAACGAGGTACAAAGTTTAGGGGTATTTGGTATAATTTAACTAAAGAAGTAATAATAATCACTTTCTTTCCAACTCATTTACAATTAATAAACGAAACATTGAATTGCAAATCAAATAAGGTGTAACAATCGAAGAAAAAAAAAGAAGAATTTATTTTATTTATTTATTTGGTTTTTCTAAAACCTTTTTGAATTAGGATTTTATCTTCTTTTTAAATAAGGAGATAAATCTTTATTTATTTATTTTTATTTTTTTTTTTTAAAAAAAGATAATCTTTTAAGGGTTTTGATTAGAGTTCTTTTAAAAAATGTCTCTTAAGCCCTAACATTTTTCATCAAAAGTTTTGACGGCAAAAAACAAAAGAGAGAAAAGAAGAAATGCTCTGGCCTTCCTCTCCAACAAGGAAGACAGTAAGTTTTCTTTATTGCTCTTGTTGATTTCTTTTCTTTTCTTGATTATTGAAGTTTTCTTGCAAGGTTTTGGGTTTTGATTTCTTTTTGGCTTCGTGCTTGATTGTTTAGAATGAAAAGATTCTTGAAATCTTTTCCCTAAAAAGTTTTTAGTTTTTTTTTTTGTTTGCTTAATTTTTTATCAAAGTTTTTCTAATTAGGTCTTTTAGATTAAATTAAAGGTTTTGGTAATGGAAGATTTTCCATAATTTTCCAGCTTTGAATTTCTTTAAAATTGGGACTTTTTTAATTTATTTCATATTTTTTTGCACCAAAAGTTTACCAAATGATTGCACTTTAAAATATAATGTATAGTTTTGATTTTTACATGAAAATTGTATGTTTTTATGGTTTTTACAGTAGTTTTATCAAGCTTTTCAGATCTGGTTTTTGGGTTAAAAAAGTGACAAATCTTGATTCTTTTGATGTTAAAATCTTGGAAAGAATTGTTTTATGAGAAAAAAAAAATTTATGGGTTATTTATCCATAATTTATGATAGTTTTAAAGGTTTTAAAAATTGTAGAATTGAAAAATTGTTTGGTATTTTATTACGTATTAAAAAACATTTATTTTATCGATTTTAATACGTTTTTAATTGGATTTTAAAGTGTTTTTAACTCAGTTTTTCAATGTTGTTGTTTTTAGTCCAAGAACCCTATTTTTCCTAACTTTTTATGCAGAAAATTGTTTTGAATGAGAAAAATTGGGTAGATAAGATTGTCTATATTTTTTATAAGCTTTTGGACCTTTAAGATAAAATTTTGGTTTTTGATCAATGAAGTATTGGATATGTTAGGACTTCTAGGCAAAGTTGATGATTGTTCAAGAAAGTTGATTAAATTTGGAATTGAGATTGAGATTAAGAATTGTAGGATTATCGATCGAGGTAAGTAGTTTCCACATCCCTTCCAAAATAGAAATTTTGGTTCAATTATGTTTTGAATATTATATATTTGACAAATGTTTGAAAGTATGTTTTGTATGATTTGAAATTGATCAAAATTGATTTGTATGCTTTAAAGTGTTTTGCTATTTAAAAGTATGTTTGCCATTTTGGATAATTTGAAATAAATGTGTTTTGATTGATTTTGAATTGAAAGTAAGTTTGTTTTGGTTCTGAGTTTGAATGGTTGATTTGATGAATCTTTATTGAAATTGTTATTTGAAACTACATGTTTTGTTTCAAATGTTTACAAAAGAATTTTTGATCGATTTGATAAGGGCTATCCGAATATGCCAATTTTCTGTTTTGGGAATACTTTACTTATTTGTGTTAGTAGCCTAAATTGGAATTGATAGAATTGGAATTGATGGAATTGTTCTAGCTTATTTGTGAGAAGACACATTTGTGGGAAGACACATTTGTGATTTGGCATTCCTTTGGAATGAAGATTCATGTGTGTGTTTCACTCACATGGCCTCACACTTAAGTAATTGAATTGAATGTTCTAATAGATTTTTATTGACAACTCTGATTGAATGTTCTGATTGATTGATTGGTGTTACCGACGGGTAACCATTGTAACACACGACCTAAAAAGATTAGTATTAATTTTTATTAAATAATTAGTTAAAATTATTAATATTAAATATTAAAGATATTTTATCTAATATTAAATATTAAAGATATTTTATCTTTCTTTTATTATTATCACTATTTTATTATTATTATTATTATTATTATTTGTTTTAAAAAAAAAATAATACATACCATCCTTATCTCTCCCTCTCCCTCCCCTCCTGTTCTGTCTCTCATTCCCTCTCGTCCCGTTCTCTCCCTTAACCTCTCCCATTTTGTCCCCCTCCCGTTCCAACTCTCCCTCCCCCTCTCTAGTTCTATCTCTCCCTTTCCACTCTTTCAATTTCGTCTCTCTCCCTCTCTTTCAAACCATTTTTCTCTCTCTTTCTCTCTCTCACTAGTTTGTTGGTGTTTGAATCATTTTCTAGCGAATACTTGCGTGGACAGTGGCTTTGAAGTTTTCTTTGAGCGTTTTAGAGTTCGTGTTTGGTGTGACTTGGCTCGTTTGACAGTGAGTAAGCGTTTCAGTTTCGGATTTAAGAAATTTAGTGAGTTAATTGCTTATTTAGGCATTAATTGAGTAGTTTGGGTTGACTTTTGGTTATGGAACTCACTTTAGGATTAACCATCAAGGTTGAAGGCTAATTATCCAATTCAGGTCGTACTGAGCATTATTCCAACAATTTTTAGTTACGGTGGTTGGTAAGTTTTTAAGTTCGAAGCATTTGTAATTGGTCTTTTCGGACCAAGTAAGTTTTAGGAAGTTTATTTTGATTTTATTTAAGTTATTATTGAGTAATTGAAACTTTTGTGCATGCTAGAAGTCGATTTTGGAAGTTGTAGATAGTTGGGCACTCTCTCTAAATTGTTAAGATTAAAGCTAACATCGTCCTAAGAAGGGAAGCATTTCAATCTCAAGTCAATTGAGATGTAAGTAGCCATTTGGCATTACTCGTCAAGGCTTTTTATATAAAGATTGTTTATGGAGCATGTATAGTGAGCTTGTTGATACACTTTTGCTTGATTGTTGTTGAATTATGTTTTGTTTCTAGTGAATGAAAACTTTGGTATGGTGAGATTCATTTGATCCAATACTTGAGCTGCGATTACTTAATTGTGTTTGATGTTGAAATTATATCTTTGGTTGAGTTTATAATCTTCAGTCCAGGGAGCGGAGGTGGTGCGGACTTGGTGTGTGATTTGGTGGTGCGAGATATCTTGGGATTTTCAAGAATATTGTGATTAAGAAATGTGTTCACACGAAATTTCAACTGGGAAATTTAACACGTGTAAATAACTTGATTTGTATTAATTTTAGTATAGTGAGTACAATCTCTAATGTATGATCCTCTAATTCTTTCTCTCGTTGTATACTTGACTCGAGGGCTGGAACGCTTGTTCTCGAGGTTGAATCGTCAACTTTGAACTTGTGGAAAAGTCTTCAGCTTTGAGCTTGTGGAAGGTCTTCAGCTTGTAGCTTGTTGAAGGTCTTCAGCTTGTAGCTTGTTGAAGGTCTTCAGCTTGTAGCTTGTTGAAGGTCTTCGGCTTGTAGCTTGTTGAAAATCTTTGGCTTGTTGATCTTCTTGGATCGTTCTTGATCTTCAAGAAGTGTTCTTTGTTCAGAAGGTATTTGATCTTCAGGAGCTTCTGGAGACTTCACAGCTTTGTTTCTGAATTCTCTCTGAGCTTCTTCAGTTCTGAACCCCTGAAATGAAGGAGGAAACTCTCTATTTATAGAGTTCTTCAAGGCCTTCAGGTGGGCTTGGGCTTGTTGGATTGGGCCCAGTTGATTTTAGGCCAGCCCATTTGGACTGGGCCTGGTTGCTTTGGGCCAGCCCTTTTGGCCTGGGCTTGGTTGACTTTGCAGGGCCTTCAATTCGGGCTTTTGTCTTCCAAATTTCAAATAACCCAATTGTGTACCCGGATTTTCCATAACTTAATTTAGGATCTTTGCAAATTTAATTAATCCCTAATTAAATAAAATTTTTTCATCAATGTTGGGTAATGACGTGGCAATTTTGGGTTGGTCAAAATTTCTATTCCAACAAAATGACCTATCAGTTTAGTGCCACCTACCTTATTATTTTTTTTAATGCAAGCATGTATTCCTAAGTGGCTGAGGCAGAGTGGAGAGCGATGAGAGATGATGTTGATGCTAGCATAGGAGCGATGTCCCTAGAGCGATGGTGAGATGATGTTGATGCTATCATAGGGGCGATGTCCCCAGAGCGATGGTGAGATGATGAGGATACTAGCATAGGGGCGATGTCCCCAGAGTGATGAGTGTGAGAGTTGCTTTCCTTCTCGGCATCAGACCAACTTAGAATACATGACTCATAGGTACAGCACGTGGTAATACCAAAAGAGAGTGAGCTTGAGGTAAGGTAAGAAGGCACATAGTAAACGAAGATGAATGTTTTGAGACTAAGCTAAAGTATGCAATTTAGAGTTATGTATTCCTTTGTATGATTTAAGATTGGACCCTTGAGGAAGGGTTACTTACCGAGTATATTCATACTAACTCGTGCTACTTTGCTCATATCTTTTCAGGTGACGCGCATCAGCAAGGTGGATGACAGGACGACGACCTTACGAGGCTATGGGGATACTATTAGGTTTCTCTTAGGTTCCTTTTGTTGTGTAGCCTTTTGTTAGGTCGTTTTTATATTAGCTTGTAAACTCGGTTTGTAACTTGTACTGTTGTTTTCTTGTAAATTCTGATTCTGAGATGTCTTTCGCATTCGTTTCCATGATTGTGAACTCAGCCTCTTTTGCGTAGTTTGGTGGGTGCTGAGTGTTCTTTGAAATCTTAGAAGTGTCTTATGCGTCTTTACAGGTTCTTGATATTTGGTTTTCTCATAGTTACGTTGCCATGCTACCGAAATTTCAAGCATGAGCGAGGTAACTCAGTTTTGCTTCCTTTTTTAGCATGTTCAGAGTTTAGGGTCATTACAACCATCATATATGTTATGAAGGCTACCCAAATAGCGCATATTCCCACTCTGATATTTGAAAGTAATGATTGATTGAAAGTAATGTTTGAATTGAAAGTTTCGATATTTGAAAGTTTGGTTAAATGAAAGTTTTGTTCAATTGAAAGATTTTTGTTTTTCGAAAGTTTTGACTGAACGTTTTAATAGTTGTATTAAAAGTTTTGCAAGGATATTTGTATTTTGTTTATGATTGTTTTAAAAGAAAATGATCGAATGAATATTTGATTTTTGATTCAACTATTGAAATGATTTGTTAAACTGAATTTCTATGTTTTGTTTTGAAGAAAATGAATTTCTGAACTTGATGTTGAAATTGCTTATTGAGTATTTCTGTACTCATTTTTGTTTTTCCAAAATATTTTCATACCAAGGATCAAGTGATAGTCTCGAAAGAAGTGAAGTTTAGCACTTTGGCACAAGACTTAGAAAGTTGTTGTTATGGATTCAATAGTTTCTTTTAGAAATCCTTTGTAAGAAATTACTTCAGTTGAATTTGTTTAAGTCTATTTTAGTTTTGATTGTTACGCTTCCGCATTATTGTTAGAATGACTGTATTAGAAAATTCGGGCTGTTACATAAGGTATGGTAGAATTCATGGGTACAAAACTTTTGAATGTGTAAGAATTTCATACGTAATGTAAAAGACAAGTGTGAGTATTAGATTGAACATGCAGCAATCTTGTGGTCTCATGTTTTATAAACACGTACATCTAATTTACATGTCTTTCATTTTGTGCTCACTCTTGGTGCGATGCTAATTCTTTTTACACATGAAAAAGTGCTTCTAGGTACAAACTTGTCTCACCACATGGAGTTTCCCTTTGGTATATTGTGATAGCTTGATCATTCAATTTCGACATATAACTCTTTTACCATTTAAAATTCAATTACAACTAGACTCTAATGTGGGAAAGCTTGGAAGAAGTGTCTAATATTATTTGACATTACTCGAAAGTTAAGTTAATGTATGATTTTCAAGCAAGTTCAAATCTCTCACCATTTATACAATTATGAAAAAATAATAATAATAACAAATCATCGTAAAAATCACTTTCAACACTAAAGAAAAATGTTCAAAACTAGAATATAAATACTACTATCATTTATTGACATTTATGTATAAAACAAGAATATAAATACTACTATCATTTATTGTCATTTATGTACACATCATTTAAAAAATTAGATTCCAATTACATTAAAAAAAATTATTTATAAAAGAAAATTTATGATGTGAACCCAAAGATTAAGAAGATTAAGTAGACATTGATGCTACTTAAAAATCTCATGCAGTGAATGAAGCGTTCTTAAATTTTATGATTTTGCCCAATATTTAACAATAGAAACAAAAGAGGGAGAGGGGGTTAAAATGTCAATCCTGACAAAATTCCTCTTGCAAAAAGACACACTTGCCCTCAAATTGATGAAAACAATAAGATTATGTACATCTCCATATTACCTAAACCTACCACCACCACGTGAAGACGTACAAGCAAAAGAATATTCAAAACTCGAAAGGATAAAATAGTAATAATGAGAATAATAAATTGAGAGAGAGAGAGAGATTATAGAAATTTGGAATATTACAATTTATAAATCTCTGTTTTTGGTGATCCAAAAAATAACAAAGGGAATAAACGGTGGATGATCAAACAATGAGAAAGTGAATAATTTTTTTTAAAAAAAAGACGCTAATCCTCACGAGAAGGACTCCATGGGGTCATATCCATGGGATAACTGCCCAATACCCTGAGGAAGGAAGTGAATTCCTGAACCTCCGCCAGGGCGTTCTGAGCCCTAGGCTCCGCCATGGACGCCTCGAAATCCACATAGAAGAGGTACTCGAAGTGCTTGGCCGTGCCGGCGTCTGCGCCGTCCACCACTCTGATCGGGTGGCTCCGGTGCGGGCGCGATTCGATCTTCGTGAGGCTGATGTTCCTGAAGGCGAAGGCCGAGAGGACCTTGAAGAGCACGGAGGTTCCTTTCTCGTGAGCGAAGACGATGCTGGTTTTGAAGGGCCGATCGGTGCGGGGAATGATCGGTTCTCTGGCCAGCATCACGAATCTGGTTACGTTGCCGGAATCGTCCTGGATTCCGTTGGCCAAGACGTCGAGGCCGTAGAGGTCTGCGGCTCTGGCGCTGGCGATTGCGGCGGTGTCGCGGAGGTTGTTGATGGCGACGAACTCGGCGGCGCCGGCGGTATCGTCGACTGCCTCGCGAGTGACGTTGAGGCCGAGTTTGGTGAGAGTGTGCTCGCACTGCGCGAGGGCTTGGGGATGGGAAATGACGCGAGTGAGGTAGTCTTTGCGGACGCCCGGTAAGGCCAAGAGGCAGTGGTGGACAGGGAGCTGAACCTCGCCGACGATGTGGAGCTTGTGGCGGAGGAGGAGGTCGTAGTTCCTGTGAATGGAACCGCCGAGGGAGTTCTCAACAGGGAGAACGGCCCGATCGGCGATCCAGAGCTCAACAGATTGGAAGGCGACCTCGAATTGGTCGCAGGGGATGGCGTCGCAGTTAGGGTAAGCTTTTCCAGCGGCGGCTTCGGAGTAGGCTCCAGGAACGCCTTGGTAAGCGACGCGGAGGTTGGAGCCGTGCATAGGAGCGGGAGCGAGATCGGTGATGGTGAGGGGCTTGGGTTGGGGCTTGAGTGCATTTGTGTCAGCGATGGGAACGAGATTGAGATTGAGATTGTCGACGGTGGCGTCGTGGCCGTTGACGGAGGCTAGGTGATTGTTGTGTTCTTGGGAGACGACCTGGCTGGAGAGGATGGCGCAGGAGCTCTGCCAGTCGGGGCGGCTGGAGCCGATGCCGTTGGGGTAGGAAACGGGGTCGTACCTGTAGGCGCATTGGATGGGGAAGGAGCGGGAACGGGCAGTGGGGAATTGGGGTTTGATGAGGGAATAATGGGAGTTGGGGGTGAGGGAGTGCATGATGATGATGATGTTTGATTTTAGGGATTTAGAGAAATGGTTCTGCGTTGGATTTGGTTTGTTGAAAAGCTCTTTTGGAATGGAACCGTGGAGCTGATTTGGGAATGGAGGGGGGGTGGTTGAGTTTATATACTCAAACAGAAGAAAGTGTTAAGAAGTTTCACAGAATGAGAAGGGGATGGATGGCTGACTGGCTGGCTGGCTTCTTCTTCTTCTTCCTCCTCCTCTCCTTATGGGGTAGTTCGGTCAAATCTCACACCTACCCCTTCCCTCCTCCCAATTTCTCCTCTCTATTTCCTAATTTCTAATCTCTCTCTCTCTCCTTCTCAATTTCTCTTCCTTTCTCTCTCTTAATTCCACGTGGCTTTAAATCTCTCACTCCCACATCAAACTAACACCAATTCTCTCTCTCCATTCTCCAGATTTAATTTACCTTTATTGCTATTATTATATTATTTAAAAAAAATTAATTAATTCTACTTCAAGAATTTTGTTGGTTCTGTTCTGTTTTACTCTTTAAACCTTCAAAATACAACATATTTCAGTAGATATTGAAATGAATTTACTTACCAAAACTATTTAAATTTCAGATTTTGAAATTTTATTTTCGTATTTATTGACCAAGGCTTTTATTTTCAATTATATTTAATTATGTCATTTTATAACATAACCTACCAAAGGTGGTGGTTAAAAGGTGAGTTTGAAAAGCAAAATAAAAGGATAAATTATGTGAGTGTGAAATCACCATGAAGCGTGTGCTTTGAATAGTTTTCTTTTCTTTTCTTTTCTTTTCTTTTTTTTTTTTTGGATAAATTTATGTTGGTTGCTTCTAACTCTCATAGCTATTTAATTAATTAATAATTATCAATGAGCTTTTTCATTTAACTTTCCATATAATTACACTCTCTTAGTCTTTTTTACTTTATATTATTTTATATAAATTTTTTAGTATAAAATTAGAAGTTGATTGGAGTGCTGCTTTTGATTTCAAAAGGATTTATGTGTGTTTGACTGACTCACTCAATAAAGGTGTTCTCTAATATATATAACCTGCAACTGCAACTTGGTTGAAATACAGGTGCTTATTTTTTTAACATATAAATATTTTTGGATAAGTGGGGTTTTTTTAAAAAAAAAATAAATTATATGACATTTTCCCTTTACTCAAAAGTTTGTGTTAAAATTTTTTGTTTTAAATCCTTCGGAGATATGTATATATATGTATGCTTTATTTTCTCCCCTTTTCTTTCTATATGAAAAAAAAAAATCTCTAACAATTGTCTTTCAAAAATTCAATGATGACTTCTTTATAAATTGTCTTTTGGAAAGAAAAATCCAAAAAGGTCTCTCAAGGGAGAAATTATTTGACGAGGTCACTATAATATGGCTTGCAGTTTTGTACCTTAGATGTGTGAGAGAGAAATCGTAAAAATACTTCGCTTTTGTATCTAATAGTTATTAGGAGACATACATATTTTTGGATCTACATCAAACGGTTATTAAGAGACAACTACATTGTAGCGACCTCATTGAATAATTTTTCATAAAGAGATGATATACTTTAGTAATTTTAAACTATTCTATTTTCTATTAGGTAAAATTTTAAATTTCATTCTTATACTTTAAGCATCGTGTTTACTTTTAATTAAATTGTAGTTTACTATGTATTGACATGAAACAGTCATAAAATTTGTAATTTTCATGTGACGCTCGAGTAAAAGAGGTATACATGAATGAAACGAGACCACTTTCGAATGAAATGGATCCTTAGGATATGCAACTACAGTTGAGAAAGGCTTAAAAGAATTTGTAGTTACTACCTATATCAATAAACAAGCCACACTTTCCTTTTCGGTGGCCCAATCATTAAAACTTCAAAGTTAAGCATGTCGGCTTAGAGCAATTTTATGTTGGGTGACCTTCTAAAAATTTTCTTAAAAAGCATGTGAGTGGGGACAAAACATGCTGAAAGAACCCATGTTGATTTGTGGGAACAATTTTCACTCTCGAAAGTAGTTTAAGATAAGTAGGTAACGTGACCAGATCGCAAGAAATGCAAGACAAATGTTGAGGCCATCGAATTCGAATTTTGAATAACTTCAATAATTGTTCTTGCTATTATTATTAAGAGACTTCATAATTCATATCCCATTATGAAGTGGGGCAGACTGGCAGTCATGATCATGCTTTTTCTGTTACTTACACTGTCTTTTCATTTTTCTCATGCATGTTTTTCACTAGAGTTTTTCTTGCATATTTGTCTCTAAATTTGTTAGTTTGTATCAATTTTTATCCTAATTTTTAATTTCATCAAATTGTGCTTTAAATTTAGATAAGTGTTACAATTTTAACCTTAAACTTGAAAACGTGTCGCAGTTTTTACCCTCCGATAAAAATTTTCATTTGAAAATTTATTAAAAAAAGTATTTCCATATGCTTTTAATAGATTATAAAACATATGTATGATACAAAATTGATAGGATTTCAAAAAAAAATGACATTATAGCTAAATTTTTGTTTAACTTTGTGAGTTTTAACAATGTTATTCAATAGTTAATTTATGCATTAATCAAACTTAAATTTATGCAAAATTAATTGATATTTATACAATACTTGATATTATTGAAATGAATGAGTTTACGGAGATTTTAACATTGTTTTTTTGTTAAAATTAGTGGGTGAATTAGTGAAAATTGAATGGATAGTAGAAATTGCAACATTTAAATAAGTCTACAGTCTAATTTAATGAAATTGAAAGTTGATGAAAATTGATACGCATGTCAAGTTTAGAATTTAAATAAATACTTAAAACTTGCTTGGAAGAATACAACAAAACTATATTCTATATCTTTCTCTCTAAGAAGCCTATCTTTTAACTCTTTCTTCACTTAAACTTCTCTGACTATCTTCACTCAACTTTCAAAACACATAACTTTGTGTATTCGGGAAAGAAAAGCTAAAGGCGTAGAATGAAATGAACTTTTGCTCTTCATGCAATTAACTTCGCTTTTGCTTTTTATCGATCAGTGATTTTTATAAAAGAAAAAGATGTTAGGAACTTCCCCTTTTAGGATTAGGAGTACTGAATAAATACATTTTTTTTAATATTCGACTAAATTTTAAGAATTGACTCATTACCAGTGAGTCAAATATTAGAAGTGCATCATAACTTAAACACATGACACAGAATAAATACTTTTAGAAATGGAAACATATCTGAAGTCCAAGATTTGAAAATCTTTGAAATCGTTTTGGTATAATTAGGCCTCGTTTGATAACCATTTGGTTTTTGATTTTTGGTTTTTGAAAATTAAACTTGTTTTCTCCCAATTTCTCTACAATGGTTTTCATCTCCATTAAAGAACCATTTGAATTCTTAGCCAAATTCTAAAAACAAAAACAAGTTTTTGAAAACTACTTTTTTTAGTTTTCAAAACATGGCTTAGTTTTTGAAAACATAGGTAAAAAGTAGATGACAAAACAAGTAAAATCATAGGTGAGAATAGTATTTATAAGCTTAATTTTCAAAAACCAAAAACCAAAAACCAAATGGTTATCAAACGGGGCCTGAGCTAGCTAATTTAAAAAGAATAATTATGGGAATATATATATATATATATATGAAATGAGACATATATAGTTGTTGCATTTTCCTAGCTAAACCCTATAAATTGGAACCATTGCTCGATCTTTAAAGGGTTTAGTTGACACCATGTGCAAGTAGTGAAGGATCTACATTATATTGAACAACTTCTACTGAAATATTATGTGTGGATCTGTTAGAAGAATCTTAAATCACTCCCAATAATATCATAACACAATTAATGTTAATGCATCATGTGTGTATATGCAATGAGGGATCTGTATATAGAATAACTCCAACAAAAAAGACCATGGGTGGACTTTCATAAGTACATGGTTTAACCACTCCAAAACATTACAAGTACCAAAATTATACTACCTTACAATATTATAAAAAGAAGACATAAAATAAAAACAAAAGATTATTATTACGAAGTGGATTGAAAAACAAAGGGGGGGGAAAATTCCCCTATCATTTCTAACTACAACTAGTGTGGACCATAACCTTCTCTATAGGGTAGGGTCCCCTAGATGTAACCGTGGTCTTTTTTTTCTTTTCCTTTTAGAAGCTGAGGGTGGTCATTAAAAAAACATGGACACTAAAATTCACGTGAGGTCACTTAGATATGACTATATCCTTCCTTAACAAAAAAAAAAAAAAAAAAAAAAAAAAAAAAAAAAAAAAATCCATAATGTGAATGTAAGAAATAATTACATCCGAGTACTAAAACTTTTATCTTCTTTAAAAGTTTCCTTCAAGATACATACACTAAAATATTCATCTCTACTTTATAACATTTTACAAGGAAAAATAACCAATAATGGAACTTAGGAAAGAATTTCAAAGAAATTTCTAGTTTAACAACCTTATATGGCTGACTCCAATAGCTTTTAATAGAAAATTCGAGAGGAAAAAATTGTTTTATATATTCAAAATGAATGGCAAACAAAAAAAAATAAACATGTAAAGCAGAGAGAAGGTTTGTATAAAAAAATAATAATAATAATAATAAAGATAATCTTTTATGTGTCTAAGTCAATGAGGAAGGAAATTTTCATTACCAATAATTTAATGAAGAAAGATTTGCAATATAAGTCCATAGAAAGTGTAATAAAATTTCCTTGAGGTTTAAAAAAAGTTTCCACCCAAGGACCAACCACATAAGAATATAAGATGGTTCAAAAGAAATAGGAAAGAAAACAAAAACTCAATTAATAAAGTTTAAAAACTTTCTATAGGACAATTGAGAGCATCCATTCCACATGCAATAGAAACAACCAATAATGGAACTTGGGAAATAATTTGAAAAATTGGTTTTAAATGCTCTTTTGATGTTTGAAGTTTTACGCTTATTTCATTTTGATCTCTTAACTTTTAAATATTTTATTTTAGTCTCTAAATTTTGTATTAAAAAGTATTTTTTTTTTTCATTGTCATTAGCCTTAAGTATATTATTTAATAAAAACCTAACAAAATCAAATCTTTTATTCATTTAATTGTTGGGTAGAGATTTCTATTGGCAAATATTTGAAATACAAATAGTAGGTTTCAAAATAGATCTCAATTCTCTTGTTAATGACAAAGGCTAAAATGGTTTTTTTACACAAAGTTTAACAGAATATCTGCACGCCAAGTAGCTAAAAAATAGACTATTTAAAAATCAAAAAGCCAAAACGAAACAAAGTAAAGTTTGAGCATCAAATTTGTAAAAGACCGATTACTAACTAATTCATGAGTAGAGTCAAAAGGGTGAACTGAATTAAACCAAAGAAATTTCTAAGAAATTTCCTTTCTCAGTAATTTAGGGAAATTTCTTGAGTAACTCCAATAACTTTTAATATAGAAGAAAATAATAAGTGAAAAGTAAATTCTTCCTTTTTTTGTTGAAAATAAATAGACAAATAAATATAGACCTATAACAAATCTCCCACCATTCACATTACATATGTTTCCCAAAAATTGGATATTTGTAGTTTTCAGTTAATGGTGTTCAAAATGTCTTTGCTAATTGTTTAGGGTTTATTTATTAAATTCATGAGATGTATGAAACATGTGTACTATGTGTATTGGCGTATTTAAAAAAATGTCAAGTTTTTGGTTTATTCTTGTAGGATTGGTGATGTTAATTTGACTTGATAGAGAGCTATCTTGCATTTGTCAAATAACTACACAATTTTGTAAGTATAAGGGTAATTTTGTAATTTCATGTCTACTAGGTTTAGAACTCAATGTTTTGATTTTATTTATCTAAAAACTAATATATTGGTTTGAATATTTTAGGCTCCGTTTGACAACTATTTCAATTTTAGTTTTCTGTTTTTGAAAATTGTGTCTCTTTGCAATTTTTTTAATATAGTTTTCACTTCTCTTACAGAAACATTTAAATTCTTAGTTAAATTCTAAAATCAAAAACAAGTTTTTAAAAACTATTTTTTTTAGTTTTCAAAACTTAACTGAGATTTCGAAAACATTTTTAGAAAGTAGATAACAAATGAAGAAGCTCCTTAGTATAAATAGTATTTATAAGGCTAATTTTCAAAAATCAAATAGTTATCCAACAAGACTTTAGTTTTGAACTTTTCATGTATATTATATTTCAGTTCTTAAGATTTCAAACATTTTATTTTAGTATTTGAATGTTTTTTAAAGAAAAATGAATTTTAGTACGCTTTGATTTTTCTTTTTCCCAAATTACTTAAAAGTATGATAAGGACACTTTTTATTTTTTGTTCATTTATTTGATGAGTAAATGTTTATATAGATAAGTGTTGAGATCGCAATTCATAAGTGTTTTGGCATGCTCTTTGAAAAATGTATGTTCTTTTAAGTGAAACGCTTATTATATAAGTATTTTTAAATTAACTTAAATAAATGCTTTCTCTAAAAGTAAAACAAAAAAATTCAAACTACTTTTGATATCCAAATTTTTTTTTAAAAAAAATTGCTTTTAATAATTGATCAAAAACAATTTCTGCCTCTCTTTAAAATTTTAACCAAACACTACTGTTGTTTTTTTAATTAAAAAAAAAGTTGTTCTTGTGGCCCCTTCATAAGCACAACCATGTATTTAGTAGAGTTAGTTATTTAAAACCTAATATTTATGTTGTTGTGGAACAGATCGACTCATTTTTTAGAAAATTATTAAATTTGACACACTTAATAATAGAGTTAGTTATATTTTGATAATAAACTTGATGTAAATTCAAAATTCGTATGTCCTCAAAAATTATTTGAATGTGACCCACTTAATAGACTTAGTTATATTTTGATGTCTCTTAATAAACTGCATGCAAATTCAAAACTCATGATACAAGTTTAAAATACATTTTATAATTTCTCTCTCACGATATTGTAAAACTAACTCCACATATTATTCCAACCTCCTCTAATAAATTCTCCATTTTTTTTTTTTTGGAACATTCCCCTAATTTAGTTTCTCATTATGAGGAGGTAGGTACCACAAAATTATGGTGTAAAAGAAAAACTTTTAGAAAATGAAGAATTGTATTTTTCAACCACATTTTAGAGTTTGATGTTACCTTTGAAACTTCTCTTAAATTAAAAACCCATAAAATTGGTAGGTGTGGTCTGAACACTCCAAAAGATAAAAACAAAAAGAAACACATAAATATTTCTTTATCCAACAACCATGAGATGGACTGTGTAATTTTTTCCTTACCCTTTTCAATCTTGCGCATGACTATGAACAAGTGAATAAAGCAGACGATCTTTTTTATATTAAGAAATCAACAGGTGGACCAGTTTTTTGTTCAATTGTATGACTTGATGACAATAAAAAAATTTAGATTTTTTTTTTTTTAGTACAACAAATATGCAGGTGTGAAAATTTGAACCTCCAATCTTAGGGGTTGTTTGGCTCGCTGGTTTGGAATCAGGAACCCTGAGAATCCTTGGCTGGAATCAGAAACCTTGGGGTTCCTGATTACTGTGTTTGGGGTGCAGGATTGGGTTTGGCTGGTTTACTGAAACATGTGTTTGGGGTGCAGGGTTGGGTTGTGTTGGGCTAGGTTTGTTTAGGCTGTTTTCTTAAACAATTTTTTTAGGTTTTTTTTTTCAGATTCATTTTTTTAACTTGATAATTGTTTACTGAATTGCATATCAATATTTTAACCAATTATGTGGATTATTGTTTCAAACATAGTTAATTATGAATGTGTAGTTTGTACAAGTATCTCATTCACTCCATTCATGATGATGTAAAATTAAATAACATTAGTAAAGACATATATTTTAAATAATTAGTACGTGGGAAAGAAGAATGATGTTGCTGGAGTAAAGGAAATCCATAATGCAAACGAAGGTCCGAAGTTCATAATATCATAATACATAAGCTGAAAGGAATGAAGAAAAGAAATAGCAATAGTTGTCCAAAACACATACTGAATTAAAACTAAGTAGTAGCTGAAGGTGATGAAGGCATCGAGTTTTCGTCCATGGGGGGTCGGGTTTCAGGTGTTCTCCCTTACACTTCCACACAGTAATCATACTTCCAATCTAGGGAGAATGCAAAGAACGGATGGGTACGAATCCTAGGACAAATAAGAAAGCATGATATGCTCCCTTTCCCAATGTAGATAGTCT
Source organism: Trichosanthes truncata (assembly GCA_033996785.1). NCBI lineage: Eukaryota > Viridiplantae > Streptophyta > Magnoliopsida > Cucurbitales > Cucurbitaceae > Trichosanthes > Trichosanthes truncata. Next base: position 22,847,006 of record JAWPNB010000004.1, on the reverse strand, counting down.
TGCTCAGCTTTTCTTTCTCCCTTTTCATAGCTTCCTTCCTTTTCTAACCTCATTTCTCCATCCAAAGTGTCGCATCTAAATATCTCATTCGAAACCTTGAATTCAGGGTTGGTTGGACAATTCTATACATAGGTGGACAACTCAATTTATGAATTTTCTTGCACGTGTGAATCTGGTGGTTCGTTTAATAAATAGATGCTTCAACAAGGATTTTTACTTATCTCTCCAAATTCATCTCCCAACATTGTTTTCAAAGCTCTTCACCTAAAGCAAAATTCAATCAATTAAGCTCATGTCTTAGCCAAACGTAGACCATTTTCACATCTTAAAAGAAATTCATTCTTAACAGCAAACACATACAAAACTTGGGACTTTAACAACTAAAAATCACCAAAAGCACTCAAACAAGCAGGTTTAATAAGAGATTTTTAAACAGAAATAACTCTTTTATTGAATAGTTATCAAACTTTATTTTAGAAATTTAAAAAATTGGAAGTCTATTTAAAAAATTAGGGAATTAAAACTCTATTTCACAAAGTATTTAGAATACTATTTTAGGGACTCTATTTTAGAAATTAAAAAATTAGAAGTTTATTTAATAAATTAAGGAATCTAAACCTCTATTTCACAAAGTATTCCAAAACCTATTTTTTGAACTCTATTTTAGAAATTAAAAAATTGGAATTCTATCTAAGAAATTAAGGAATCTAAAACTCTATTTACAAAGTATTCATAAACATATTTTTGGAACTCTATTTTAAAAAAATAAAATATTGGAGGTCTATTTAAGAAATTATGGAATTTAAACAAAATTTCGCACCGTATTTTGAAATATATTTCAAGAATAAATGAGTTATAAAATTCGAATTCTATTTTAGAAATTAAAATATTAGAAACTCTATTTTGCACAGTATTTTGAAACCTATTTCAAATATATTGGGTTAAAAATTTGTTTAGTAGCCATTTTTAGTTTTATTTTAACCTTTTAAAAAATTGACTACGTGGTCAAGTCGCTAGGGTGATCGTTGGAGTGATCAGGTTGATGGGCTGGTTAGGTTGCCGAGGTGGTCGCCGGTGGTGATTGCACTGTGGTCAAGTCGTCGGAGTAGTCATTGGGTGGTTGTCAATAGTAGTTGTTGGGTGATCAGATCGCTGGAGTGGTCATATGATTGGTTAGGTCGTCCGAGTAGTCGCTGGGTAGTTGTCTGGTGGTCGAGTCATTTGGAGTCGTTGTCGGAGTGGTCATTAGGGTGGTCGGGTTGCTAGGCGGTTGGGTCGCCAGGGTGGTCACTAGAGTGGTCACCAGGTGGTCGTCAACGATGGTTTTGGGTGGTTGAGTTTGTCAGGTTATTGGGGTAATCACCGAAGTAGTCATCGGGGTGGTCGGGTTACTGGGGTAGTCAGGTCATCAGAGTGGTCACTAGGTGGTTGTCGGCGGCAGTTGCTAGGTGGTCGGGTTGTCGAAGTGGTTGTCAGATGGTAATTGGCGGTGGTTCGGGCAAGTCTAGTTGTCAAGGTAATTGGGTCATCGAGGTGTAAAGTTGTTGGGGTGGTTAGGTCGCAAGGGTGGTCGTCAGATTGGTCTCTAGAGTTCTCATCGCAGTGGTCGCTGGAGGCAGTCGTCAGCGGTTGTCGGGTCGTCGGTGCTGTCGTCGAAGTTATCGTTGTCGGTGGTCGTCGGAGTTGTCATCGGAGTTGTTGTCGAAGTGGTTGTCGGAAATGAAAAACGACAAGTGAAAGAGGAAAACATGGCACAAACCCATGGGGTTGCACTGTTGTAACCCGTGGGGTTGTGTTTCAAAACCAAGGGTTTTAAACACATTGTACCAAACATGGTTTTGTGTTTAGAACCCAAAACCAATCCAACCCAAACCCATGGGCCAAACGCCCCCTTAAGGGAATGAGTAGATGTCAATTACTGCTAAGCTATACTCATGTTGGCAAGTTACAAGTTTAGCCTCTCAATTGTTGAGGTTTCTACATCGAAAAGATGAAAAGAAACCTCACAATTTATAAGATAAATGGATTACTCATCTCTTTTGGTTTGGAGATGAAACTTCATGTTCTAATATCAACTTTCATGTTTATGCCTTTTTTAAAAAAAAAAAACACTTTTATGTTTATGTTTAATAAATCCCTAAACTTTCAACTTTGTGTCTAATAGGTCTAACTTAAGAGTGTCTGATAGGTCCCTTAACTTTCAATTTTGTATCTAATAGGTCTTTGAGATATTTAACTTTCTTTTTAGTTCAACAATATGTGTGGGGTGGAGGATTCGAACCTCTAACCTCTTGGTCGAGGGTACATGTTTTATGTCAATTGAGTTATGCTCATGTTGACATATTTAACATTTTTTAAAGCTAGTGAATCTACTATGCATAAAATTGAATTTTGTGTATAATAGGAGCCTAAACTTTCAATTCTGTGTATAATAAGTCCTTGAATTTTAAAAAATGTTGAATAGGTCACTGACCTATTGGACACAAAATTAAAGGTTCCAGAACCTATTAGTTACAAATTTGAAAGTCCGTGGACCTATTAAAACTTTAAAAAGTTGAGATATTAGATACAAAATTGAAAGTTCAAGAGATTTATTAGATACTTGTTAAATTTCATACGCCAAACATGTAATTTAGCCAATTTTTGTTTTAAGTAAGGAACTCAGTCATTGCATTTTTTAAATATAGGAACTAAAATGTTATATTTTTATGGAAAATTGCACAAATCAATCTTAAACCATAGTGATGGTTGCTACCATTATATCCACAAATTTTTAATTATAAAATTAAGATTGATATACCATTTTGGTCCCTGTACTTTGGACTTTATTTTATTTTGGTCTATATGGTTTCAAATGTTCAATTTTAGTCATTGTACTTTCAATAAAGTTTAAAATTGTTCCCTACTATTAGTTTATTGTAAATTTTTGTTAAAAAAATTAGTCACTATTAACTTTCTCTCTATAAATTTTGAAAGTATGTTCACATTGTATCTTTTCTTATATTAAAATTATTATTATTATTTAACTAATTTTGATCAAAATTAACTTCAAATTTATCATAAGGACCAATTTTAAGCTTTATTGAAAATACATGGACTAAAATTGGATGTTTGAAAGTATAGAGATCAAAATGAAACAAAACTCAAAGTACATGAACCAAAATGATATTTTAACCTAAATTAAATACTCAAAATTTCATAAGTGAAGAAAAAAAGTTACATCCATGAACTTTGATAGTTAAAAAAAAAAAAAAAAAAAAAAAAAAAAAAAAACCCACTCTCTTTCTTTCTCACCTTCCTAAAAGGTTTTTAAAGTAAGAAACTCAACCGTTGCAAAAATTGGGTCTCTCTAGTCATTCATATGACTCAGATTACAATTTTAAAATAGGAAATTTAATGGTTTCATTTTTTAAATAGAAGAACTAAAATGCTATTTTTAAATTAATGGAAGAAAAAAAAAGTGCCAACCAAAATTTTACACAGTCGAAGGACTAAAAAGATAATGGAAGAATAATAATAATTAAGAAATTGAGAATATAAACTGACATAAAACGTGCATTATTAGAACGGCCTTGCTGTTGATGGAGTTGGTTTGGTCTTTTTAAGCGACTCTTAGGAACACCCTTTGACCATTTCTGCGTCATACAATCATTCAATCAAATTTTGGTCCCCCCATTCCCTATGAAGGCTATGGATGTCTTTTCCCTTTTTCTTTTTCTTTTCCCTTTTTCTTTTTCTTTTCTTTTTTCTCAACTTAAATCCACCAAATATATCTAATTCCAATGGATTCGTCTGTATATTTCAAACTACATGCATCAAGGCAATACAATACCATAAGTTTCTTATATATATAATTAATTGATCATTTTTTTTATTTATATTTATAAATTAAATAATAATGAAATTACTCCAATAAACATTTTCAATTTACTTAATTTTAAGTAATGACTTACTCATTGCAATTTCCAACCTTCTCACTTTTTTTTACATACAGGTGGCCAATATATGGGGAAAACAAATGAAAAGCATTCATTAGACGGACAGAAATCTTCTAATGAATCCTATTAGGTTTGATTTTTTTCATATATTTTTTTAGTTTTAAATTTCTATATCATGTCAATTTCAATGATTTGAAACACTTACAACAATAATAAGTATTATTTGTTAATAGTAAATATGCTTGAATATTAACTGTAATTTTTTTTTTTTTTTTTGACAATATGTGAGGTTAGAGATTCAAACTTCTGACCTCTTGGTTGAAAGTACATGTTTTATATCAGTTGAACTATGCTCATGTTGGCATTGAATATTAACCGTAATTGTACCTCTATAAATTATTAGATTCTGTTCTATTTGAAGACGTTGGCTAAAGGATATGGTTCCATGTGAAGGTTGATCATTTTAAGTGACTTGAAATTGGGAAAATCTCCCTCTAATCAACTAAAGAAGCTAAAAATGAACAAAAGAATCAATCAACATTGATAAAATAATGAGATAAGCTAAGATCGAAGTTCCTTATAATAAACCATAGTATTCAGTTCTGACAAATAATAAGAATTGAAACTGGAAATCCCTAAAGAAAGAAAGAAAGAAAGAAAGATAATTAAATAAATGGGAAGAAAAATATACATGACCTGACCTGACCTGACCTGACCTGGATGGACTCCCAAAACTTGCACAAAATGCATGAAAATCCAGTCTAGTCTGTGGACAAATTTTCAGTGACTCAAAACTAGTACATACATCATTTTATAATCTAACTTACAACACAGCCAGATCGCTCTGGATCCTCAAAAAATGTACACAGGTATCTCCTACTAAACAAACCTATTCCGCCTAATGTGTTTCGTGTAAGAAAATACCCCCACCGACCCCCACCGAACACAACGAAAGAGGACTATTGACCTTGTGAAGAGGAGGGCTATAGGGACTTACATTTGGAATCAGATTGCAGAATCACACCACCATTGTGTTGCTATCTGAATTGACTACCGGCATGTAACAATAATTTGCTCATACAATCCTCGAATACTCAGATCATTTAGAACCCAACCCATTTCACCCATCTGAAAACTCGACCAACCCTGAATGGCAGCTCATAGTCTTTGGTAACAGCAGGCTCCCTCCTTGCAGTCTCAGGATCAGACCACACATATACACCACGTTCCTGTCGACTGCCGGGCACAGTGTTATCAAGGATGATGGCGACCAGGAATGCAATCACCATGTGTAAAGAGAATAGTGTGTTGAGAATGAAATTCAGCTGCAAAACAAGAATAGAGGGTCAGACAATAAATAAAGCTAAGATGTTTGTTAATGATCGAGCACAATCCATTTGCAGCCAAGACATGAAGAGTTAAGTTGAGGGAAAATGAACAAGGATGAACGATAAAAGATTGCAGTTATTTGTTAAGATTTCAAATTCCTTGTCCATTATATTATAGCTAATGAAAGCAAAGTTGGAACTTACACATGAAGCTGCTATAGAAATGATCTAGATGATTAATTTCCACCACCTAATAAAATGCTGGAGCTTTCCGATGGAGAAAGAAACAGTACATCCCAATAATGGCACCAAAAAAGTAAAAATGTTTCGGCTATTTTCATAAACATAAGAGGATCGAGGTATTGAGAGAGAGAGACATACCCCTCCAGATTTACTGTTGAAAGGTCCATGGGAAGCCACAATATATGGCTGGAAATAACTTGGAACAGACAAGTTGGAGCCTGGGGAGATACCATACTGTTGAAAGTAGGCCGGTATCGAAAGTGAGAAAAATAATGATAATCCAACAATGATAATATTCCGAGAGCTTCCTGCTTCACTATATCGAAGATTCGACAAGCCTAGTGCCGTAAGCATTGCCCACATGAAGCAAAGAAGAGCAGCAACCATGACGTCGGGGATGGAAGCAATAAGGCCCCCAACTTTACCTGCAAGGCAAAAATATTATTATAGAAAATAAACTGAAAATGGAACAAAAACAGAGGTCAAAGATATCACAATAACCCATTATTTGAAGTCGTTATTCAAGTTTCATGAATACCTAAAGGATGACCAACAAATGTCCCCCTCATTCTACCTCTATAAACGAGTAAACGAGTAATATTATGACAAATTCTGGATGATCATGACACCGTGGGAATCTCCAAGGTTGTGATTGTACCTTATAAATCTGCATTCCTGCTTCTCTCTATGAATGTAGGCATATTTAAACCGGAATTTATATCACAAAGGTCTTTTCCGCTTAGTTATATTTGTAGCAAAAAAGGTCTTCCACCAATCAACGGCAAAATGTCTTAATCAAGAGAAATTTTATCATCACTAAAATTAATCACCAATTTCCTTTGTACCCAAAGTTCGCATCACCTTTTTCTTGGTCTTGGAAAAAACAGTAATGAGATACAATACTTGGCAGCCATTCCCCATTAATCCTGGTCCTTAGTGTTTCCTTATTTGAAAAGAAACCAGTGAGAGTTTAGCAGTACCCAATACTCTAAAAGGATAGGACACAAATTCCAGGGAAAATGTGAAAGAACGGATGGAAGTTACTTCCACCAAAAAACAAAGTTATCATCATAGATTCATAGAAATTGACTTCAGGATGCTAAAAGAACATAACCGTCATAATGTGATAATATCCAATCATGGGATACCACTAATTTGAGCTGAATTGATTAAAGAATGAAGTCTAAGCAATAAGACAGCAGCCCAGGTTTTTCAAGGGAGACAGATGCCTACCTTGAGTCAAAGATACTAAAATCTCAAAAATGACTAGCCTCCCTCACTACCTGCTTCCATTTCTAACCACCACACTAACAAACTAGCAAATTACCCCCATCAATGTTAAATTCTAACAAACTGACCCATAAACTAACTAAATCCTCTTGATGTGAACGCCTAGTCTCCTAAAGCTCCCTCTTAGTGGCCATGGTGACTCAAGCCATCCGAACCAAAGAGTGAATGTGTCTTTTTTGTTTTAAAGAAACCAAGAACGATCCTATAAAAAAAGGCAAAGGAACAGCAGAAGGGCTGGAGATAGAGCGAACCCCCACACGAAAACTAAAAGAGAGAATGTGTCAAGCCAGGACTTTCCAACACTTCAAGAACTTTTCCACTATGGTTTCTTCAACGGATTCTGCTCACTCCAGGCAAGGTTGTAGTTTCAATAATTTACTAATCCAGGTTGACATGGCTACATGAGATGTTGAGATTGATAATTTACATGGGAGTGATGGCAATGAGGACATAGATACACAAATATTGTGGTAGATCGGAGGTAATAGGACCTATATTCTGTTACAAATTAGAAGAGAGGAAAGCGACATAACAATAGGGAAACAACGGGCAAAACAACTTGATCAAGCTAGCTCAACCAAATTCATTCAAAGCTCGGCGACGGTTTCCAATATAATCCTACATTTGAAGAAAAAAGAGCTTATCCTACATTTGAGGAAAAAAAAAGGCAAGAGAGAGAGAGAGCTCTAAAAATTCAATTGCAAATCAAGCGCATGATAATAAATGCATGCACAGAATTTGAATTTACTCACCTACAAGAGAGAACACTATCAAAATGCATGCGCCCAATTCAACTGCTCTGCGGCTTCCCATTTTTGTAACAGCTATAGTATGAACATTCTCGGTAAGCGTTGTAGACCCAGTTCCTGTACCCCATAGACCAGCCAAAATGCTAGAAAGACCTTCCAGTCCAATTCCTCGACTAAGAATACCAGGTGATGGGGGTCTGGATGCCACCAACAATGAGGCTGCATGATACGAACCAACCTGAGTGGTTCAAGAATAAAGTAGAGTCGTGATTTAGAAACTAATGAATTTAACATTGATAGAAAGTTGCATTGAAAGCAAGTATGAAATAATTATACACATTAACAAGGGTAATGAATATACATGTTATGTAGATGTGCACAAGCATAGACTCTAAGTAACAGAAATAAGAATAATAATGGTGTTCTATAAAATAAATTTCACGATCCAAGTTGTCAGCCATAGTTCAAAATGATTTGATGATCAATCAAGACCTGGGAAGGAAAAAACACGATATAAAGCGCTAAACTATCACTGTTCTTGACTAATTAAACAGTTTTTTATGAGACTAATTTTTTGTTTTTTTTAAGAGAGACGTAAATATTTCATTGATAAATGAAATAAAAAGACCACCAATGGTGGATTACAGTAAAGTCCAACTGTTTAGTAAAGTAGAGAGACTATAATCTGTAAAGGGGGTGAACATTTACACCAATACAAAGCATTAGAGAGAAGTATATTATGGAAATCCTGAAAAGAGCCATAAGTGTCATGGAAGATCCTTCCGTTTCTTTCAACCCAAAGAGCCCAGAAAAAAGAGCCGTTGATAGCCATCCAAAGAGTTTTTGCAACCCCTTTGAAAGGGTGACCCACAAAAATCATGGATAATAAGTTGAAAATGTTCCCAGGTAAAGCTGTTTTCCATCCAAAAGCTGATAGAACAAAATTCTAGTACTGTTGAGCAAAAGAACAAGAGCCAAAGAGATGACCAGCAGACTCCAAATTCGCAAAACACATAATACAGCATGAAGGGGAAAGTGAAAAAATAGGGTATTCAACGTTGTAGACGATCCATTGTGTTGACACCCCATGACTAAGCTCCCAAAGTAAGATCTTCATTTTCCGTGGATACAAACCTTTACAAATAGTCGTATATAATGGATCAGAGATATGATCTCTTTGCAACAATAAATAGTCCAGCATAGAATGAACCGAAAAACTTCTGGAGGATCCAAAATTCCAAATCCAAGAATCATTATTGGTTTTTTATGAGACTAATTAAACACATAAAGCACAGGTAATTTGAGGTATATGAGAACTTTATTGTTCATTTTGTTTACTTCATCTTCCAAACCAATAACTATATTTTTTTTTTAATAAGAAGCAAAATCTTTTGTGTGTGTGTGTGTGTATATAAGTCGTGTAGGGAAGATGAGGCATCATTCTCTCACCCCCTACAAGCAAGGGGAAGTTAAAAGAAAAGCTCTCCAATTTCCATTAATCAAAAGAAATTAAAAGGGCATTGGAAAAAAGAACTTCTTTCAGAGCTAGGTAACAAGTCAACCAAAATATCTTCACCTTACTCTTTCCTTTCCATCAAGAACTCAGTTTTTTTCCAGCCATAGTTCGAAACAAGTTTCATATGTTTTTTTTATAAGAAACCAACATTGAGAAAAATGAAAGAATATACAAGAGCATACAAAAAACCAACCACCCAACAAAAAAAGGGAGCTCATCAAACTAGAGGAAAGGCCTCCAATATAAAAGGATAAGACCTAACTAATAATTACAAAAAGCCTCACTTACCGAGGTCCAAAGCGAGGTTTTTCCAATCTAAAAGGATAAGATTTAGCTGATGATCACAAAAAGCTTCATTCACTGAGGCCCAAAGCGAGGTTTTTTTTAATGAAAAGTAAACTTCTATTGAGAAAAAATGAAAGAATACAAGGGCATACAAAAAAGGAGCCCACAAAAGACGGAGGCAACCTAAAGGAAAGGCCTCCAATCAAGCAAAATAAGACCTAATGGATAATTACAAAATGGCTTAACCACCAAAGCCCACAAAGACATATTGAATCTAATAAGACCCCAAACATCACTCGAAAATCTCTCCAACCCTCTAAAGGCTTTGTTATTCCTCACCCCTTAAAGAACCCACAAAACAATGCACACTCTTGACCGAGACCCAAAGTGAGGTATTAAACCTAACAACTACCCACGACCTTACTTGAACAAGATCTGATCTATATGTTGTACAACTGTGTCCTTGAGTTCTAAAAACCTAGCAACCTCCCATAACTTCCCCTCAGTTCTCTCAAAACTTTTTTTTTTTTTTTTTTTTTTGAGAATAAACCGAGCTTTCATTGAGAAAAAATGAAAGAATACAAGGGCAAACAAAAAGAAGAGCCCACAAAAAAGGGAGACGGCCTACAAGAAGGGCCTCCAGTCAAGCAAAATAAGACCAACAGTATAATTACAAAAAGGCTTGGTCACAGAAGCCCAAATAGAAACATAGAATCTAATCAGGGACCACACATCATTAGACGATCTAAAACCAAAAAGATTTGGACAGTGGACTGTTATGGACAAGGACAACAGACTCTCCACATATCTCCACAAGAGTATGATCAAGGTATCAAATTTCGAGCGACATGTCGCTCTGTTGACTAGGTTGACATATCAAGCTAGGGGAAAGATTGAATTTCCCCTAATGTTAGCGACATGTTTGGAATCTTGTCAATATCTCGATATTTTGACAAGATATCGACGATATTTCCAACTAATTAGTTTTCATATAACCATATAGGAAAGAAGCTCATACGCGGCAGCCCACAAATCTTCAATCCACAATCCCAATGAAGCTCATACGCAGCAGCCCACAAATCCTCAATACACAAGCCCAAGCCAATGAACTGAGTCTGGGAAGGGAGGCAAGTTATTTATAGTAAATTCATTCCCTCCCTCTAGGATCCTAAGTGATGTGGGACAAAAACTGGGAAATTTTAACTCTCCATTCCCAAACAAGTCAAGTCACGGTCTTCTCTCTCCTCTTTTCTCCCTCCCACTTACATCTACTCTTTCCTCTCTCCCTCAAACATTCTATTTATTTATTTTTAATTATTTGTTTATCTAATTTATAAATTTTAATTAAATGAGATGCTTTTTATTTTATGAGGTCACTATAACAATATCAATGAAATATCAATATGACATAAATTATTGTAAAAATCATGAGAAACACAAAGCTACAAAATTATTTGAATTAATAAAAATTCTATTAAAATAATGTTAAATTTTTTATTACTAGTATCTACGTTCATAATAATATATTTTATAGACTTTTTTTTTTGTATGTTATCAAATTTTTCTATGCAACAAAGGAGTTTTCAATTAACACGTTATATCAATGTCACCCAACCACTCTATTTGTTTTTTACAATTATCTTATCTTATATTAATAATTCATAATAATTAAAAAGTGAATTACGACCCAATTAAGGCACAAAAGAACTTTTTTATTTAAGATGATGAAACTCTTATTTACTCATTCATATAATTTTCATGTTTTCTGTAATGTTTCTAGAAAAATTCGTTGATATTGATATTTCCATATAAATAATACTTATATTTTTAAATACAATGATTAAAAAGGTCAATTATAGCATAATTAAGACACAATTAAAGTCTCATCTAATAATTCGCAATATTTCCATCAATTTCCTTGATTTCCATAATTTTTTCCAAAATTTCCGTCGACATCGACATTTTCATCAACATTTCCACAAAATCGGGACTTCAACATTTCCGTTGACATCGACATTTCGAACCTTGGATATGATATTGTCCACTTTAGGCATAAACTCTCATGGCTTTACTTTTGGTTCATCCAAAAGGTCTCATACCAATGGAGATATTGTCTCTCACTTATATACCCATGATCACACAGAGAGATTCCCCATCTCCTTTTGTTTTTACTAGACTCATGTTCAGAGGACTTTTTTTTTTTTTTTTTTTGGATGAGAAACAGTGATCACTGTCTAGAGGACATGAATAGAGGGTTAGCATAAAGGTTCCGGAAAGGATAAATTTTCATATTACTCCCTTACAATATGCTAATGACATTTTCTTCTATTTTGGGAGGGAAGATTCATTTGTGAACCATGACAAGATTTTGCATATCTTTTAAATTTGAACCATTTCTGGCTTTAGGGTCAATACAGAAAAAACTGTTGTGTGTGGTTGGCCTTAATTATGATGACTTAAGAAAGCTCAAGAGATGATCCCATATGGAGTGTTATGGTGTTTCCTTGTTGCCCATGATGTATTTAGAGCTTTCATTGGGACATAATCCTAGGGTTCACTCCTTCTGGACCCTGTAGTAGAGAAAGTTCAAAAGAATTCTTTTTTTTTTTGTATGAGAAACATTGATACTATCATTTCATTGAATAAATGAAATTATAAAAGGGCAGAGAGCCATAGGATTTACAAAAAAAAAAAACATTTCCAAAGAGCAGTGAGTGATGAGAGTCATAGCTATTGAAAGAGTGGGAGAATTTACACCAGGAAACCATCAAAGAATGATTCAAAATCAGATGCCTTGTCATGAAAGATGCGATGATTCCTTTCCAACCATGTCAACCAAAAGAAAGCCTTGGTGAAGTTTAACCACAAGATCTCCTTTTCCTTACTAAACGGGTAACCAATAAGAATGGTTTCCAACAACGTAAGAGGATCACCGGGCAATGGACCAATTGAAAAGGGATAGAGCTTCCAGAAAGATTCAGCAAATGGGCATTGCACAAAGATATGCATCACTGATTCACCACTGTGTTTGCAAAGGACACACCAGTTGGGTGATGAACAAAACCATGGAGATTTCCTCCGTACAACATCTGCAGGGCTGATGGAGCCAAGAAGAAGCTCCCATAAGAAAAATTAAGTTCAAAAGCATTAATCTTCCTAGAAAAAGGTTTTATCCCCGCAAGGTTGAAGGCTTACATTTATCCAATTGGTACTTAGCAAGATCCTATCTATTTTCTTTCTTTGTTTAGGATACTCCCATTAGTGCGTTCTAGGTAGAAAAATCATCATGAGGAACTTTTAGCAGGAGAGAGTTGAAGAACGAGGTTCATATCATCTAGTTAGATGGGAGGTCATTTCCAAGCATAAGGTGAGGACAAGTTGGGTATAAGAAGTAGGTGAGAAAGAATTTTGCTCTCCCAACTATGTAGCTTTCATGCTTCACTTTAGAATCCGACACCTTGTGGCAAAAGATTATTGCAAGTACAGTCACTGCTATAGTAGGTGGGATAGGCCCGTTTAAGAGTCCTTGGAAAGTTATATCTCAGAGTAATGTTATCAAATTCTTTGTGGAAAATGTGTCTCATAGCTGGCTTATAGATCACTGGATTACTAATGATTCCTTTCATAACCTCTTCCACTGCACTCCCTCCAAATGATGCTTTCATGAAATCAAATTTTCTTTGCAGTTAGATTTTCCTTCATCGCCTCATAATTTCCATTTTAGGAGACCACTATTAGAACAGGAAACCTTGGAAGATAAACATTATTGATCCAGTTTCACAATGTTCATCTTTTCCCCAACTCTAGCAACTATTATACTTGGATCCCTAGGCCATCAATTTGTTTCTCTTGTAAAATCTTTCTTCTCCTCTTTGATTATATAACCTCTCCCTTCAACTTCCATGTTCTTTACTAAGTTATGGAAGGCTAAAATCACTAAGAAAAGTATGTATATTTTTCTTCTTTCTTTTTTTTTTTCATAAGAAACCTGTGAGTATATTGCAAAGACAAAAGACAGCAAGAACCTAAGGGTAGGGGGAAGAGATTGCCCCCTCCAAAGAGACTAAATACAAAAAAACGTCCAATCAAAAAGAATCAAGGCTAAGGGGAAGTTACAAAAGAATTTTCTGTTACTATGACACCATATTTTTCTTCATGGGTTGCCACGAGGATCAAAACCATGAAACCATGGACCTTTATTTAGAGATCTTCAATTTTTTGTTCTAGGAACACAATGGTGCATTTCATGCGAAAGCATGTTGGAAAACGTGGATCATATTTTATGGAGATGCCCCTTCTGCTATGAAGGTTTGGAAGCAAAATTTGTTAGGACATGATGGAGGATTGTTTGTTCAGCCCTCTTTCGTGATTGAAGTTGGCTTATCTAGCTAGTAATGCTCTTTGCTATCATTTGGAACATCGAGTTAAAAGGAATTTAGAGAATCTTGAAGGGTGTAGAACCCTGGGAAGAAGTTTGGAGTGCAGCTCTCTTTTTTTTTTATAAGAGGAGTGCAGCTCTCTTTAACACCATCCCTTTGGGCAGGGGTGGATCTACAGTAGGCCCAAGGGGGGCTACCCCCCCCGGGAACTTCATGATATATCCTATTATTATATGCTAATTTATACAAATTAACAAAAAGTTCCTTTGTCTCAGTGGCATGAGTGCTCTCTAGCCCCTCTGCATTCTGGGTTCGAATCCTGGATTACGCAGATTTCCATTCCGTTTTTGCATTTATATATATATATATAGATAGATAGATAAATAAGTTAAAATACCATTTTGGTCTCTGTACTTTGGGTTTCATTCTATTTTAGTTCATTTACTTTCAAATGTCTAATTTTAGTTCCTGTATTTTTAATAAAACTTAAAATTTGTCCCTATTGTTAGTTTATTGTTAACTTTTCGAAAAAAATTATTCTCTATTAACTTTTATTTTATAAATTTTGGAAATATGTTTGCATGGTGTCTTTTATTGCATGAAAACTATTATTATTGTTTCACCAACTTCGATAAAAATTAACTTAAAACTAACGGTAGGGGCCAAATTTAAGCTTTATTAAAAGACAATGACTAAAATTTGACATTTGAAAATACAAATACTAAAATAAATGAAACCTAAAGTACATGGACCAAAATGGTATTTTAACCTTATATTTATAAAAGAGTATATTTTCATTGATTTAAAAATATATAGAAAATTGTTCTTTTAATCTAAAATAAATAATTTAAACCTTTATTTCTTATATATTTTGATGTAAGTTGCATCCTCTTTATAAAAAAAAGTTCAACCTATAAAGTATTTACAATTTGCAAAATATATATAATAAAAAAAATATTTTTAAATGTTAGTAAATTATTTTTAATAAATAATTCTATAAGAAACTATAATTATTATTTTAAGTTTCATTTTTTTACATACTTATATAAAAAATATCAATCATATTTTTTTGTAACCGAGAGTCAGAGCTTTGCTCCCCTATACCCATGGGCACCCGCACCTGCCCCAAGGCCCGGACCCGAGAGACATCAAGGGTTTTTATTTATTAAGCTCACCCAAGGGATCAAACCTGACATAAAAATATATGAAGGCCCCAACATAAAAAAAAAATTTGAAAAAGCCATGACATAAACTTTTGAATCAATACCAATATCAAAATATATCGAGCACCCCCGACATAAATTTCTAGATCCGTCACTGCCTTTGGGTGTTTACTATTTTTTTTGATAAAAAACCGAACTTTCATTGAGAACGAATGAAAGAATACACGGGCATACAAAAAGAAAGCCCACAAAAAGAGGGAACCACACTAGAAAAAGGGGCTCCAATCAAGCAAGATAATTCCTAGCAAATAATTACAAAAAAGCTTCGACACCGAAGCCCAAAGAGAAACATAAAATCTAACAAGGGGCCACACGTCCCGAACTAATCTTTCTCGCCCCCTAAAGATTCGATTATTTCTCTTCCCCCACAAAATCCACATAACAGCGCAAACCCAGCCTGCCACATAAACAACCCTTTCTCACAGAAAGGCGAGAACAGAAGAAGCTCCACAACCAACTCTCTACCATCTTGAGGCCTGACAAAAGAAAGGTTAAACTCCCCAAAGAGACAACTCCAAACAGCACGAGCAAAATCACAGTCCCAAAGAATATGGTCCAGGTCCTCAGCCGCCTTCCTACACAGATATAACAAAAAGGCCCGACCAAAGGAGAACCTCTGGCCAAAATCCGATCCAAGGTGTTAACCCTTTCGTGCCAGACCTGCCACACAAAGAACTTAACC
Organism: Trichosanthes truncata; assembly: GCA_033996785.1. Classification (NCBI taxonomy): domain Eukaryota; kingdom Viridiplantae; phylum Streptophyta; class Magnoliopsida; order Cucurbitales; family Cucurbitaceae; genus Trichosanthes; species Trichosanthes truncata. Next base: position 22,831,373 of record JAWPNB010000004.1, on the reverse strand, counting down.
TTCTTCGTAACCTTAACCTTCCATAAAGAGGAGAAGAAAGACTCACGCGAAGACTCCCCCGAAGAGGTGGGGCTAACCAAACAGTGAAAAAAAGATCACTGCCTTTGGGTGTTTACTATTACTACAGAGTTATTGGAACAATGCTACTTCAGTTAGCATGGGAAAGAGAACCATGAAGCACTTAACCCTTTGTCCCCTTTTCAACCCTTTCATTGATAGCGCCTCTCTCACTTCCGTTACAAAATGGGCTCTACACTGGGTATGATTTTAGAGACTCACACACACCCGTATTGACCCTTTTCTTTTATCGAAGAGGGTGATGGAAAAGTTTCTTGATGCTTCAGTAAAATGACTCAAGAGGCCTACATCGGATCATTTTACCATCCCTCTATCGTGTGGCTTCACTAGTTGGGGTCCTACCCCCTTTCGTTTTGAGAATATGTGGTTACAACACCCCTCTTTACTCCATCTAGTGGATTATTGGTGGAAGAATAACCTCCTTCGCGGCTGGTCGGGACATGGTTTTATCTTAAAACTCAAAGGTCTCAAAACTGTTATCAAGGACTGGAATAGGAACACTTTTGGGTGCGTTACTACACAAAAAAAATCAGCTTTTAACCGAAATTTCTCTTATAGATAGCAAGGAAGAAACCGGGGATTTTCATCCTAGTCATAAATTACAGAGGAATTTACTAAAAGAACAATTGCTCTCTGTGGTTGCTAATGAAGAATCCCTCTGGAGGCAAAAATGCAAGACTAAATGACTTAGAGATGGTGATATAAATTCCTCATTCTTTCACCGCATTGTGGCTACTAAAAGAAGGAAAAGTTCTATCACCGAAATTCTGTCCAAAAATGGTACAAGCTGCCTCACTGAATCAAATATTGAAGCTGAATTCCTCTCTTTCATCACTTCTCTTTATAAAAAGAAAGCAGGATCTCGTTCTCTTCCCAACATATCACAATGGGACCCACTTACCACACAGCAAGCTGAGTTTTTAGAAACTGAATTCACTGAGGAAGAGATTAAAACAACAATTTCTGATTTGGGCACCAACAAGTCCCCTAGCCCGAATGGATTCACAGCAGAGTTCTTTAAAAGTTTTGGAACATACTTAAAAGCGATATTATGAGGGTGTTCCTGGTTTTTTTCCATAATGGGATTATTAACGTTGCACTAAATGAAACCTACATTTGCCTTATCCCGAAAAAGGTGGACTCGCACACAGTGAAGACTATAGACCGATCAGCCTCACACCTTGTCTGTACAGGGTCATTGCTAGGGTCCTTTCTGAGAGATTAAAGAAGGTTCTTCCACACATTATCACTGAAAATCAATCAGCTTTCATCGATGGGAGGCAAATCCTTGCTGCATCTCTTGTGACCAATGAACTTGTGGATGAATGGAAAAGAAAGAAGAAAAAGGGCTTTCTCTTTTTTTTTGATAAGAAACAAAGATATCTATTATGCACAAAGGCCCAAAAACCCAGAAGACAACCTAAAGGCAAGGGAGAAGAGGAAACTCCCTTCCAAAAAAAACTATAAGAGAGCTTTCCAGTTCATCTGAATCATGGAAAAACTATAATTACAAAAGAATTTTCGATTCTTCTTACACCACCAAGAAACTAGGGAATGTAAGTTACTACAAAAAGAATCAAAAGGGGAGGCCTTGTTGAAGGCTTTTTCAATGTCTAGCTTGATGAGAAAAAGGGCTTTCTCATCAAGCTAGACATTGAAAAAGCCTTCAACAAGGTGGATTGGTGCTTCCTTGATATGATCCTTGAGGTAAAAGGCTTTGGCCCTATTTGGAGAAAATGGATTAGGGGTTGTATTTCCTCGGTGAACTTCTCCATTATCATCAATGGACGTCCTAGGGGAAAGATAACTGTCATTAGAAGTCTTAGACAAGGTGACCCTCTCTCTCCCTTTCTTTTTATACTTGTTTATGGACTGTTTTAGTCGGCTTCTTCATCAATCGGCTTCCTTGGGATCTATCAAAGGGTTTGAGATGGATTCTAATGGTTGTAACATCACACACCTCCAATTTGTGGACGATACTTTGCTCTTTTCCTCTCATGAGCATCGGGCAGTTCATAACTTATTTGATGTGGTTCATGCATTTGAGAATGCATCGAGTCTCAATATCAACATTTGCAAAACTGAAATTATTGGTATCAATATTGAGGTACACACTCTTATCTCCATAGCCTCCAAGTTTGGGTGTAAAATTGGAGGATGGCGGAACTCCTACCTTGGCCTTCCTTTAAATGGCAACCCAAAGTTGGCCTCTTTTTGGTCCCCTATTGTGGAAAAAATACAGAGGAGATTAGACGGTTGGAAAAACTTCCATATATCAAAGGGAGGAAGACACACTCTTATTCAGGCAACACTCACCAATCTCCCCACCTATTACATCCCCCTTTTTGAGATGCCAATCAAGATTGTAAAGACCATTGAGAGATTATTCCCAAACTTCCTTTGGCGTGGTCACGAAGAGGGCTTCCACAAACATCTTATAAAGTGGGACAATGTTCGTCTCCCTATCAAGAACGGCGGCTTGAGTCTCTATAGTATAAAAGACAAAAATTGGGCTCTTTTAGCAAAGTGGGTTTGGAGATATCAAAAGGAAAAAAGTGCTTTATGGCTGTTGGTTATTGATGCAAAATTTGGAACTAAGCACCTAAATAACCATCTGGGTAGTTTTTCTCTTCATTCATCCAATGGCCCATGGAAGAAAATTTTGAAGCATCAATCTCTTATACACGACACGGTGGTGACAAAGATTGGTAATGGCGTTTCCACGGATTTTTGGCATGATCAATGGCTTGGTGATTCTCCTCTATTCTTGGCTTTTCCTCTATTATTTGCCTTATCTAATAGACAACATGCTGCTGTCAAAGATTTGTGGAAACAGGACTTGGCTATATGGGATTTGCACTTCAGAAGGGATTTCAAAGAAGAAGTGGCTGAATGGGCTGATTTGAGCTTCATCTTATACAGTATCCATTTGTCCAATGAGGAAGATTATTTGAACTTTTCACAACAAAATCTTTGCTTAACTGCTTTGTTACCATGCCCACAGATGATCCCTGTTTCTTTACAAAAGCTATTTGGTCTGGTGCAGATCCTAATAAGATTAAATTCTTCATTTGGGAGTTTGCTCACGCGGCTTTAAACACTATTGATAGACTCCAAAAGAAGTTTCCCAACATGGCTCTCTCTCCTAATAGGTGTATTCTTTGCAAATCTGATTTGGAGACTCAAACACACATTTTCATTTGTTGTCCAGTGGCCCAGCTTTCGTGGAATGACTTGAGATCAGCTTTTAATTGGGAGATTGCTCTACCAAAGGACCCACACACGCTCTTATCTTCCCTCCTTATGGGCCATCCTTTTAAAAACATGAAGGAGCTCCTTTGGCAGAATATGGTTTGGGGAACTTTTGAGTCAAAGGAAAAGACTTATCCAGTCTTCTTTAATAGTGTTCTTTTCCTTGCTTTATCTTGGTGTAAATTGAATTCTCTATTTTCCTCTTATAGTCTTTCTTTTCTTTTGACCAATTGGAGATGTCTTTTATAACTCCTTTGGTTTGGGGTTTTCTCTTCCCCCTTTTTTGTAAATTTCATACATCAATGAAATTGTTTCTTATAAAAAGAAAAGTTCCTACCTAATCTGGAGAAATGGACTTTCTTTTTCCTTCTACAAACTTCAGGCATTTCCAAAGTCATATCCTTTAATACATAATATGTGCATGCATGCATATATATCTGCATAAGCAATCTAACCAAAAGGAAATGCGATGCTAGAAAGATTATCTGAACATTAAAGATCAAAAGAAGAAGACTAGAAACAAGAGACTACTAACCGAATCCACAGATGAGATGACAGACACAACACACATAATAATTGCTGTTTTCCAGTGGAAGACAGGAGTGCCCCACTGTAACGGATATGGAAATCTAAACCATGGCGAAGATTTTAGTGCATGAGAAGTATCAACCCTACAATGCTTCATCCTTGAAACATGTTTTCTGCAGTGGTCAGATATTATATTTGAGGCAGGTACATTTGTATCACAACCTTTGTAACTATAAACTCCAGCTTCTGTCAGCAAAAAAGCCAACGCCCATGTGATAACAATTCCAAGTGGAACCTGGCAATGAAATATAACATCATAATCAATCCCATGCTTGTTAAAAGGCAACCTTAAAGAATATTATAAGGAAACTAGCAGTTTCAAAAGTCAAAAATGTCGTAGCATTGCAACTCCTCACTTACTGCATATATTAGAAAAATCCGATGGCCAAGAATAGATATCTTCCGGAGGTACTGTCGAATTCATGGAAAGCTTGTTAGTAATTTGTTTGGAATTAGACTGAAAACAGTGACAGGACAACTAATATAGCATAATTTTTGTCACTATTTCAACGATTGAAATAGTAACGTATGGCTCAAAGAAAAAAAAAACTATGTAGAAGAACGTACTAGAGAAAATATAATAACCAACAGTATCTGCACGACACCAATCTCAAGACAGGCACCAACTAGTGGAAAACCATAACTATAAAATGAAAGTCCAACAGCAGCAATGGTTGGGGCCACAACTACAGGATGGATCAACCTGAAAAAGATAAATCAATTACTTGTTTGTGTAATGTGCGAACAGAAAGTTATTAGAAGTCAACAACATCATACCTCAAAAGTAGTGACATCAGTCCACTATATCCAAGTATTGCTTGAAAAGCTGAAGCTATGATAATTGCACCTTGTAACTCCTTCATTATATGCTTAAAATTCTGCAAGCATTAATTTTTTAAGAAATACAACATCTTATACAATTCAATATATATATATATAGTATAAAAGCTCTTAAAATTAGGGATTTCTCGAATTTAGGGCAAGCAAAAAGATAAAACAGCTTGGGAGAGATTAGAGAGAATGAATTTATTCCAACTCAATGAAATAGATGTCACATTCATGGCCAATAAAAATAAGTAGGATGGTAGGACTTTCAATTACTTTGTCCATAATTAAGGTACTGATCCAAAATTTTCATCCTTCGAACAACTAATTTCTTCTAATAGCAATGACAGATAACAATACATCAAAGTGGAGGACAGAAAGTAGACTAAAGTTATGACGAATGATACTCTGATATACCAGATTAAGGGGGGCAACAGTGTTAGTGACAGTGAGGTGGCGAGAGAACTACTAAACAGTATGCTTATACAGCCATCAACCATCATTAAATGCTTTCACCTAAGTATAACATATTAAGTACTATGAAGCAAACTAAAGGTCATCCTTTTGACAGAGAGAAACCATGAAACAAAATGCAGGGGTTGCTAATTTCCATAGTGCAATAAAAAAGAAAAAAGAAAACAGAACAAAAGAGAAGCATACGTTCCCGTTAAGTCCTTGAAACTCTGGGGAATTGATAATTGCCAATGCTGGAGCCAGGAAAACAAATGATGGGCCTTGTATCAAGGGTAACCTTGAGCCAAAAGACGTATGCAAAAGGGTAGTTATGCCCGACACAAAGAGCACCGTCGATACCACATTTGAAGTATCCTCCTATAAGCCACTAACTTCAATCAGATCAAGGAATTTGCAAGTTCCACACTAAAAATGATGAAAAAGTTACAAACAAGTAACATTAATCTACTTACGTAAGTACCACCCATAGCAGGAACTATAACAAGCGGAATCAGAACCAACGAACCCAACATCGAAATATAATGCTGGAATCCATATAGACCAATCGGGACTGAAATTTTGAGCAGCAACAAACACGAAACTTATCAATTACAAACCCTACAATATAACTAATAGAGTGTTCGTTTTTCTTAGTGTTCTTATCTCCATCATCAAAAAGAGTGAAAACTCACCAAGACCAGGCGTATCTCTGAGCTCGTACTTCATGTGCGAGTGTCTAGCCACAAATCCATCATCATCCCCAGTCTGCGGCAGAACATCCACCACATCCTCATTTCTCGGCTGCCGCCGGGGTTGGTTCGCCGGTTCGGAAGGAGGAGGCGGAGGCAGAGCCTGTCCATTCTGAGCAGGTCCAGAACGCTTCGGTAAGCCATCAGAATCCCCCCTCCTCTTCACCGGCTGATCTTTTTCCTTGTCCTTCTCCAACTGCGGCTGAGGCTGCCGAGGCGCCTTGGCACCGTCGGGCTCTCCATTAACCGCAGAACTCCCCCGTGGGCGACCGGCTTCGAGATCGGGCCTGGGCGGAAGAGCGACGTGGCCGGAATCACTGGCATTGGTCTCGCCGGAGAACTTGGGGCGGAAGCCGGTGCGTTTGGCCCAAGAAGAAGGCGGCATTGAGGATGACTCCGGTGCCGGGGGCCAAGGGCCCGGACGGGGGCGGGATTTGGGGTCGGAAGTAGACATTTGAGAAAGGAAGTGGAAAACTAGAGTGGCATAGCTTGAAATGGAAGCAGATCGGAGATGGGGAAGTGGCTAGGGCACTGTGGAAAGCAGAGAGAATACTGAAAATGGAGCTCTGTCTCTGTTACTTGTCTTCTTCTTCTTCTTCTTCTTCTTCAAGTTTAGCTACTCTTGTAGAGAGAGAAAGAAGAGAGAGAGAGAGCAAGAGAGAATGAGTAGGAGAGAGTGAAGGAAACGCCAAAGAGAGACAACTCAGGAAGCGGTGGAGGAGCTCAAACCGCGTTTTTTTTGTTTTTTTTTTCTTCTTTCAAATCTTATTTTCAGTGCCTTTTCTTCTGGATTTATTTTGATTTCTCTACTTTTAAATTCTTTTTTGTTTAAATATACTTTTAGTAGGATTCCTTTTCTTTTGATAAAAGATTCAATTTAACTCAACTTAAATTTTAGGTTTATTGGCGTTTTAACATTATATTCGAGTAAAATAAAAAATATTGGGTTCCAACTCATGTAATTTTTAGATAATCACTTGTTAGCTTATGTGCAAATTTTTAATCCCATTAGTGAAAAGTATGTTTTTTAACTCATCAACTTAAGCTTTTGAGTTCAATGTGATTTCACATTTATTTTGGTCTTTATACTTTTGAAATGTTTATTTTAGTCGCTAAACTTTTAAAAAGTGATCATTTTTTATGCAATATCCTTGAAATCCTTTAATACAAAGTTATGGTAATATATTTGAGAAATTTATTGAGTATAATAATGTGTTTGAGACTGTGACTAAAAAAAAAAAAGAAGATTAAAAAAATAATTGATAGGCCCAAATGCCACCTTTTTTAAGTGTGAGATAAAGATTGACATTTTGAATCTTTAGAGTATAATGACTAAAATAGACAAATTTTGAAAATGTAAAGACATAATTAGAAAGTATGGGACCGAAATGTACAAAACTTAAAAGTTATGGCAAAAATTCTACAAAGTTGAAAGTTAAAGCAATATTATTTCAAGAAATGTTTTGAGTTTAGTATTGTGATGAGAGTGTGATTGAAAAATATGACATAAAAAAGAGAACAAAAGGATTAAAAGGATTACTTTTTTTTGGATGTTTTAAGAGTAAAAGTGTGTTTTGAAAGTATGGAGATCAAAATATAAAAGACTTAAAGTTAAAAATTATAAGTTTAATCTCATAACTCTCATGTTTATGTTTGATATAGCCCTAGACTGTAAAAAGTATCAATAGATCCTTACTTTCAATTTTTTTTTTTTTTGTCTAATATGTCTTTGACATATTCTAACATTTGTTAAAATTAACGAATATATTAGACATAAAATTGAATTTAATGTCTAATAGGATATTAAACTTTCAATTTTGTGTTTAATAGATTTGTGAATTTTAGAAAATATTAAATAGATCAATGGTTTATTAACACAAAATTAAAAGTTCAAAATTTTATTAGACACAAAATAAAAAATTTTGAGATTTATTAGACATTTTTTAGAGTTCAAAAATTTATTAGCCAAAAAATTAAAAATCCACAAACTTATTAAATACTTTTAGAGTTGAATGACCTATTTCACACCAACTTGAAAAATTCAATAACTTATTATTATTATTATTATGGAAAGCTATTTAACCAAGAACTTAAAATACATGGACCGAAATATAATAAAAAAAAAAATTATTTAACTATTTTTTTATTATTATCATGGAAAGCTATTTTTCGAGGTTTACAAATATATATAATATATGCCAGATTCTTAGAGACAGAGGGACAGATGGCTTTTTTTTATGGATAACGTTTTCGATTTTATTATTTATTGCTAATTCTTAGAAAATATATTTTATTGTTTGTTCCTTTTCTCTCTCTCTCTCTCTCTTATTCTCTCTGCTATAAAACTGTTACCTAATCTGTTCTGTCTTTATTTTTTTTTTTTTAAATTTAAATCTTATTCTTTTTTTGCAAAGGAGTTTAAATCTTATTTTAATGCCCTACACTTTCATTCTGAATTTTTAAATATTTTATTTTAGTCCATCAATTTTAAAATTTTAAAAATGTGAAAAAATAAATCAATTTATAATAAGGTGGGTCAATTTTTACTCCACACTTTAGATTTTCTCAAAATAAACCTAAGAATTGAATTAGTGTTGCAATTTTTATCTTTTATTAGATTTTTCATCATTGACAAACAATTAAACAATATTTTCATTTGTATTTAATGGAGTACAAATAGAGTTTGGTATGAAATTGATGAGGATTCATGTTTTTTTTTTACAAAAAATAGGGTTGAATTCTTTTGCATTGAACTTTCTAAGTTTTAGAAGATATTTTCTATGATTAATATTGTTTATTGATTTAATAGAGCTTGATCATATGCATTAATTTGTTAGATCATTGAAATTGATGGGATAAAAGTATGTAACAATTGCACTATTTATTCAAGTCTAAGATCAAATATAATGAATTAAAAAGTTTTGGGTAAATTTTGAATTTTTTCCCTAATTCTCTTTTTATGTTAAATCTTAAACTACACATTAAAAGAATATTTTAATCATTGTGGTTTAGTTTTTTGCGGAGCATGTGATAAAAATTTAGATTCATTTCAAAACTGAAATCATATATGGCTTAAAATACTTCTTCATGTGTATCTATTAATTAGATTAATGAATATTATAGATGCTTTTTTTTTTCAACAACACATGGGACATTTGTACCTATGACATTTTGGTTGAAGGTGTACTATTTTAATAGTTGAATTATGCTAAGTTGACAATATAGATGTCACATTAAAGATTTGTCAATTGATGTATAAAAATTTAATGGTGAAGACAATATATCTTTTCATGCTAAGTTTAAGTACTAAAATATAATGTTTAAGATTTTAAAGACTACGATATAATAGATATCTATGCAGATGAAGGCACGTGTTCAATTTCGAAACAGATTTAGGTATTTGCTAAACAAATGTGAGATTTTAAGGACGATAAAAAATTGGTTAAATTACGAAATTGGTCTACATGGTTTAATCTTAATTGCAATTAGAGATGTCCTTCCTCGTCCCCGCCCCTACCACCTATTTCAATTTCCATCCCCGCGAAAATTCTCCATTTATTTTTGCAGGAATCGGGACGGAGATTCTCTGCAGGGAATTCGCGGGGATCGGGATCCCTATGGGTAATTTTTCTCCATCATTTTTTTTTGTTTTTTTATTTTTTTACATTTATTATCAACAATGGAGAAAACTCTCCCCACTCAATCCCTCATTCCTCGTTGAATTGAATATTCCCCGCTCCATTCGAGGAGGGTCTCTGTGGGGCCCCAACCCCACGGGTAAAATGGACATTTCTAATTGCAATATGTTCTATATGTGATTTTAAATGTTTAATTTAATTTTCATAGTCTGGACTCAATTTAATTTGATTCACATAGTTTAAAATGTTTCAATTTGTTCTATATAATTTAGATTAAAAATGTTATTCATTCTTTCTTATTTTTTATTTTAGCCCTAAACTCTAATGCTCGTAACAACATAGTCAATTGAATGAAAAGCATTAATCCACACACACACACATCACGTATTCAATATAATAAGAATAATATAGATTGTTTCTAATGTTTAGCTGAACTTATATGGACCAAATTGATATTTTTAAAATTATCGGAACTAAATTCAAATTAAATGTAAGTTATATAGCAACCAAATTGAAAGAAAGAAAAAGTGAAAGTGACAAGGGGACAAAACAAGTAGCCGGGCTTTTAAATACAGTTAATTGATTGTCTTATGAACAAAACGTACAAAAATATTAAATAAATGAACTTCTGTTCTGGGGTCAATCTCGCACACATTTATTAACACTAGTGCCCCCTAAATTTAATTTATTTACATTTCACCACTAACTTCACTTCACCTGCATAAATTTATTAGGTAAAAGCAGGCATGCAAATCATATCAGTCCTGGGAATTTTAAATTTACAAAGGACATTTTTGTTTTTATTCGATTATCCATTTGTTGTAAACTTGGTTTTTAAATTGAATCTATATAATTTGGTCTAACTTTACCAGAGATATCTAAATCATTTTTTACCTACTTTTTTCTCTTGAATTTTTACTCCGCCGTAAAAATACATTCCACTTCCCACACACACACAAACAAAAAAGTATTTTTAAGTGGTAACAAAGACTATTTACGAAATTTGACAAAGCTATTGATAACTCTTTGAAGGATAATTATTTAAGATAGAAAGTGGTAAAATTAGGAGCTGTTTAGTGTTAATTGTGTTAGAATCTTTACATCTTTGATGCTCTTACATTTATTATTGAATTGGTACTAGATAACTGAGTTCCTTGTCGAATATAAGTAAAACATGCCAAGATTGAAGGAACAAAGTCAAATTTCAATGCAAGAGATTGAGGAGTTGGAGATTGTTGAGGCTGACTAGTTCGCTAGAGCTTATTACGATCTAGAGTCCATGAGAAATTTGTACGTGTTAAATGCTTCATTACATGAGCTGGATTGGAATATTCCAAAGCGGATGCGGAAGCCTATAAAAGTTCACCATGTGTCCAAATTGCCCACTCAGCCCTTGTTTTCACAAATCGGCAAAGCTTTAAAAGTTGTTGTTGTTTTTGGAGGGGGAATCGAAAAAGAGGAAACAAGAGGAGGGGCTCTTGACGAAAACAGAAAACCTGTGACAGGGTTTTTCAAAAAAGGAAAGGTTCTTACCGAAGCTGTGGAAACGACATCAACATGGAGTTCTCTCTTTCGGTTTCTTCTTCTTCTTTTAGTCTAGCGATTTAGTTTCTTTACATTACAGCATTATGGATGTCTTTTATTATTTTATTAGTTTCCTTTCTTATATCATGAATTAAATCACCCAAAGGTGAGGATTAGGGAGATGATTGTTTTTAATTAATGATATTGCTGAAGTACATTTGCTTTCTCATTTTATTTTCGAGTGTGCTTAATCTTTGTACTCGACTCAGTCTGACCAACCAGGTTGTAGTAGCGTTTCTTTGATATTCAAAAGAATTAGGGGAAGTCGAAAACTCGTTAATCACATTAGCCTAAATAGGTTAGAAGCTTTCTAAGTGGGTAGATTAGAGATAATGGCTCACCTAATGCACGCACAAAACAGGTGGTATCTATGTAGAAGACTAATGGGAGTTAGTTTTTACAACGTGGTGACTCAGGAGAGTGCCTACTGCCTAGTCATTTGTTGTGAACTGAGAGAGTGTAATGTTTGCTTTAGCCGTTTAGTTAATTAATGCATGATTCAACCCTAATTTGAACCCGTTTAAGTTAAAAAATACAAGACCATGTTGCATTGCTTATTTACTTTGTTTTTACTGTATTGAGTTATGTTTAAGCATTTAATTTTACTTTTGCATGTTATATTACCGTAGCATTATTTTTAATGATATTTGACTTGGTTACTATTTGAATTCACTGAGATTTAATTTATGTTATTGGAAAAAATTGCTAATCCCTGTAAAAAAATGATAATTTACGTGCTACTTGCTATAGTATTGTGTACACTTGCACAAGAATACAACAAAATTGATTTCCAAAATTATTACACTCTTAGCTAATATAAACTATAAAGACCATATTTAAAGCTAAACATACACTACAAGGATCAAATCGATAACTCAATTTTTTTCATTTTATTTGTATGCCATTTAAAAATATATTTCATTCCATATCTTAGGTATAATCCCTTTAAACATGAAAAGAGAGATATTGGAAAATAAATTAATAACTTTTAGCCTTTCTCATGGCTTTGAAGCGTATTATTATCGGTTGAATTAAACCTAGTTCCAGTAGCGAAGGATTACTGTCTCCTCTCCTCTCATAAATGATTGGTTAGAATTATTTCTCTTTGTAATATATTATAAAAAAAAAAAAAACATATATTTACTCTAATAAATTCAAGAAAAAAAATCAATTTAATATCCCCAACCTTTGGAGGTTGAATCAAATAAAATGTCAAATTAATAATTACAATAAATTAAAACTCCAAACTTTCATAAGTGAATAAATTTATACATTCCTTAAGATTTCGTTGTTTTAAACCATTAAACCATTAATGCATAACTCTCACATATATATATATATATATATATAAGACTTCTATAAAAACATATATTACTATAATATTAGAGAAAATATAATGTTCGAATCAATGGATAGTAACGGATTTCATTAATAATGAACATTTTTTTTTCTTGTCTTCTTCCTTTAGTGTTACTACTTATTTAGGAAGAATTATGTTTTTTTCTTTTGCTAATTTAGTAGGATTTTGAGTGAAAAATAATTTTATTTAGGTGATTTTGAGTGTATGTCAAATAAAAGTGAAAATAGTCACTAATCACTAACAAAGGTTCTAAATTGTTCCACTTATGAAAGTATAGGGTTTAAATTAATACAATTATTAGTTTAGTACTTTAATTGATTGAACTTACAAAGTTTAGGAATATACATTGATTTTTTCCCTAAATTCAAATAATATAACTTCAGACAATTTTATTTTAATTTTCAGATTTTAATTCCTCAACATAATGTTCTTAAATACAGAAAAATATTAATCTAATTGTTTTTTTTTAAAAAAAAAATGATCTGCATAAATGGGTTGGGAAGAATGGATGTTATGATGAATACTTCAAATAAAACGAAATTTTCTGTCTTATTTGAACTTTAAGTTAAATATTAAACTTTAAAAGTTTACTTTAATCTTTTTTTATTAAGATTTTAAGAATATTTTTATAAATTGCAAAAAGAAAATATTATACAAGTACGGCACAAAGAAAAGGATAATCTTGGGGTTGCATGCTTGATAGTGACATGATTTGGTGTGTTTTCAAAAAAACCAGGGAATAACCAATCACTGTTATGGAAAGGAGAGCCTTTTAATGTAATTTTAGATAACTAATGGATCAAAAAAAATCTACAAAAATGACATTTTAATGGCAACAAATGAACCAAAAAAAAAATATCTCCATTTTCAATGACTTTGATTCAAACTAACCACAAGATTTTAAATTGCAATTTTTAGAAATATGACAATATTCCCTTCAAATAAATAAATAACTATGGCAATATCCCAACAAAATTGGGCCCTAAAGGACATAGAATTAATGGGTTAAATTTTAAGTTGGGTCCGTTTTAAGTTTGTGTTCATATAAATATGTACTTTAAAAAAGATTTATTTTTTATAGATCTCTAAACTTTTAAAGTTGTGTTTAACTAGCCTTGAATAAACTTTCAAATGTTGTATCTAATAAGTCTTTTTCATCAACTTCATTAGTTTAATAGAGACACACAAACTTTATTTTTATTATTATTATTATTATTATTATTATATGTTGGATGGGGGAAAATTGTCAGTGGCAATGTGACTAGAGATGTCCATGGGGTGAGGCGGGATGGGGAAGTCCCCACCCCTCATTTTATTCTCCTTCCATGCGAAAATTTTCATTTACTTTCGTAGGGAGTGGGGTGGAGATTTCCTTGGGAGAATTCGTGGGGTCAGAGTCCTATGGGGAAAATAGACATCTCTAATTGTGACGGTCTCCTCCAATAATTTCACATACTTGGTGATTATTTAGTTTACATATATAGTTTTGAATGTCACACTTTTGGTCCTTAGAGAAATTAATTTTTCATATGCAATAAAAATTTAAGTTGTGTTTTTACTTATAGGAGAGAGACTAATTAGGGTGAGTTTATTATAGGAGAGAGACTAATTAGGGTGAGTTTGACATACTTGTTAATTTAAAGACATTTTTTAAAAAAAAAAAAAACATTTTTTCTTAAAACACTTTTTTTGAAAAAAAAAGGTTTAACTAAAACCATTTTGTGTTTGGTTACATATATTTTCTTATAAAATGATTCTACTCACAAGTTTGTTTGGTTGTAATATACATCTAAAAGTGATTCTACAAAGTCAAATTGATTATCAATCATTCACTTTAGAATCAAATTTTGGAGTATCAACTTTAAGGTAATTCTTCATAAAATGATTTTTAATCAATCTAATTTTTTCAAAAGTGATTTTTTTTATGGCCAAATACTCTGTATATATATATTTAAAAAAAAACACACACACACATTTTTGGGCCTTTAAGATCACTTAAAAAGTTTTTTGTTTTAGTTCAATAATTGTGGGGTGAGGAATCAAACATTGACCTTTGAAATGTTAATTGATGTCTTATCTACTGAGTTATGTTCAGATTGACAAAATTACTTAGGAGGTTAATCCAAACACAATCTTATATGAGATCTCATACAAATAGCAAAATTATATGATTTGTGCAATTTGACCATTTGAAAAATCAATCACATTTTTGTAACAATACATTTCAACAATTAAGCTCTATCAAATTAAAACCAACTACTTACTATATAAAAATAAAATGCTGAAATTGATTTGGAATTTGAAAACTTACCAAAGTGAAAAAGTATGCACATTGATGAGCTATTTTTATAAGATGTTTAGATTAAAAGATTTAATAAATAGTCAATTCATGAAATTGAGAATGGTACAAATTTTTAACCTTCAACTTATATCTTTCCAAAACAAAATTTTATCAAACATCAACCACCTCATTTGAATTTGAAAACAACTTCTTTAAGATTGAATGAAAATAATTAAACATAGATATATCGAATTCAAATTAAACATATAATTCGAAGAAAACTTAAAATTTTCAATTCAAATTAAAGATATATCGAATTGAATTAAACATATATATATTAAAAATGAATAAATAAAACTTTTAGTTGTTTTTGTTAATGTATTATACTTCTAACATTATTCTAAGTTTTTTATAAGACGAGAATTGAGAAATTTTTAATTTTTTTCAAAGGATAATTAAATCTTGTTGTTTTTGTTGATAATAATTGTTGTTGCCAAAATCTAGCTGGGAGAAATTTTACCTAACTTTCATGTGACAGCAACTGTAAATTTGTAATTTGGGAGAAAGAAGTGACCTACAAAAAAGAAAAAGTTGAGCACTGGTGTGTAATAGACGACTTGTCGAAGGTCGTATCAAGATTAAATTTATAAAACCAAACCTCTAAATATTTTACAATAATAATGGTCGGGGTCATCCACATGGATTGGAGTTCTTAGATTTAATTAAGTACTGTAATTACTTATGTCTAATTTTATTTAGAGAACATTAACTTTAGATTGGATTGAAAGCATAAAATATATCCTATTATGTACACAGTTGAAGTCTAATTTTAGAGAGACATTCGTTAATTGCTATTCATGAAGCCCGACTATGAAATTGGCTATTGAATTGTGAATCATGCAACCCTTCTAAGTCAAGAATTACTAGAGTATTCAATTGACTCTCTCGAGCCCAGTTGAACTCATGCAAGATGGAAATCAACCTATCGGTCTATACATTATGAAATTCTTTTATCAACTTCTAGTTTTAACCTATTCATTCTCATGCAATAGATTAAACCTAGTTATGCATCCTAGTTCTTAGTTAAACTTACTTCTTCAAGCTAAATGCAACTCAACAGTAGCTATGGCCAAGAGCTAAGAGTATTAAAGCAATACACATAAAAAATGTTGCAATCACATTCAACAATCAAACATAGTTCATACAATCTTACAATTAACTAAAAAGTCTAAAAATACTCAATTACATGCAAATTCAATCTACTAAATCCCAAAATTGAGAAAGCAAAGAAAGGAAAAATAGAAAAACTGGACGACGAGTGCCAACACTCGTTCCCAACCTGATGTTCCATGATCTCGAGCCTTGAGTTTCATCCTTAGCTCTCCAATGTGCTCTCTAAACCTCTCAAACACTGCCTTTATCGAAATTAGGGTTTAGGTCTCTCCAAAACGGCTCCCTTTGCTCAAAATATAACTTTCCTTTTTATAGAATCGAGACAGCGTTGCAACGCTGTCCCTTCAAATTTTATAAAGAAGAAAAAAAATTGTTTGAGTAGTCTTGCAACGCTATAGACAGCATTGCAACGCTATGCTTGCGGTTCTTCAAGGCAGAAAGGTTTCTCAAATGGCGTTGCAACGCTATGCCCTAGGGTCCAAAAGCCTTGTTTCTTTTCTTCAATGCTTGAATCTTCAATTATAGCCTTAAGTTGCTCAAATTTGTCCAATTATCTCACGATTCTCTAGTTTTGCTCCAAATGCTCGGTTTTTTAGAAATAAACATAAAAATATATGAAAGCACACGAAATCATAGCAAAACTAGCCAAAGACTAAGCCTAAAAATAGCACATTTATGTATGCTATCAGTGTGGCGCTTGCCACATTAGCTCTGATGCTTAAGTCAGAGAGGAAGAAAAGTGTAGAAAGCTAGAGTTTAGAGAATGAGAGTTAAGTTGAACTCCATTTCTTTGAATCATAATGACGTATTTATAGGACCTTTGTTTTTCATATTCCTTTTTAGATAAGGATATAAAAGGTTTCCCTTTCTATCTAGAAATTGGATTTGAAAAGGTTAATTTGGACCTACAAGTTATCTTGGACCTATTTCTCCTTTGGGCTTTTATCCTTTTTACTTTTATCTTATTTAATTAAGTCCAAATTTCACCCATAACATGAGCCCCCACCCTCTAGTTAGGATTCATAATTGGAATTTATTATTATAGGCTAACTGTATGGAGCCCAATTTGGGAGTATAACCTTTTAAATTAAATTTACCTTTTTTGAGACATTCTTCATCAGGCTTTGTTGGGCCGCTTTCCTTTAGGTTTATGTACTTTAGAAGCTTTGCTTTTGGTACCTCTGTGATCCAGAATTTAAAGTCTTGTGTTTGCTTTTTATTTGATAGGGAGATATATCCAATTTTCTTGCTTTTTGTTTGATAGAGAGACATATCCCATTTTCTTGTTTTTTGTTTAATAGGGAGACATATCTCTTTTTCTTGCTTTTTCCTTGTGTGCATGCATTTTTTGATAGGTGGAATCTAGAATGTTTGCAATTTTGTAGAGGTCTTCATCTTTAATTTAACCCTTTGATTTCCACAAAGCTCTTGTTCAACAATTCTTTTTTTTTTTTTAATCTCCTTTTGTTGATCCAATTTAAGCTCCCATATCTTCATAGCTTTGATTTTCTCAATTCAGGTATGCAAGGTAGAGCATTCTCGTCTCCACAGACAGCGTCAACTATTGTCGCCAAAATTTGAGAAGGAAAAATCTCACTTAACCTTCATGTGACAACAACTTACATTTTTAATGTGAGGAAAAGAGGTGACATGCAAAAGAGAAAAAGCTAAGCACTGGTGTGACGCTTGCCACACCAGCTCATATGCTTAAGTCAGAGAGGAAGAAAAATGTAGCAAGCTAGAGTTTAGAGAATGAAGATTAAGTTGAACTCTATTTCTTTGAGTCATAATGGCGTATTTATAGGACCTTTATTTTCCATATTCATTTTTAGATAAGGATATAAAAGGTTTCCCCTTCTATCTAAGAATTAGGTTTGAAAAGGTTAATTTGGGTATGCAAGGTTCTCTTGGGCCTATTTCTCCTTTGGACTCTTATCCTTTTTACTTTTATCTTATTTAATTAAGTCAAAATTTCATCCATAACAATGATATATATATCGTTGTTTGTTGTTTGCTTGTTGATAATATATCATTGTCTATATTTTTTTTTATCTTTTTTTAGGAAATATATTTTTTGATCTAATAGTGGTTTAACAATGAGTAATATTTCATTTGTTGGAGCCTTTGAATCAAATTAACATTTTTTTAAGGAAAATATTATTAATCACAAACAAAGAATGCCACACAAGCTATAATTAAGAATACCTTTTGTCGCTAACACAGAAAGCTATTGACGAAAGATTCTATTCCAAACCCTAGGAGAGGAAAACGAAAAAGTCAGGCTAGCGAGATAGTGATCAACCACTCTATTACCGTTTCTCATAACTTGAGAGAGAGAATAGGATTCAAACAAACATTTGAGTTTGAAAAGGGTAGAGAATACATTAATTGATTAAATTGACCATAGTTTACTAGCTAGCTTTCTTAAAGTATTATCAAATATTGGAGATTTTTCGTATCTATAATAATGCAAAAAGAAGGAAGGTCTAATTCCTAGTTACGTGTTGTTTAAGAACGTTGGCGTTGATTTCTTGACCCTTTGTCGTAGGATTAGTCATTTCTATTTTTTGATGAAGCAAGAGAAGGGATATAACCAAACGATAGCGTGTCACCTTGATGCAATAGAAGTTATCAGTTTGAACCTAATTATCCTTAAACCTAATGTGAGTTTTTCTATTTTACTTGCTCCCTCGCTGTGATTGATTTAGAATAGATAAGAGACTCATGGGATTGATGTGAGGGGGTGGGGATAGCTATGTTTCTAGGAGCAAACTCTAGGAGAATGTGAAGCACATGGATACAAGTATTGCCTTGGAATGAAAAACAATTTTGAATTAACTTTGTCTACAAATAAGGAAGCTATAAGTAATACAACTCAACATGCTTAACACATGCAAGTAGATTTTCAACCTTACACATGCAAATAGATTTTCAACCTTTAAAAGAAGTTACTAATATTTTGATCGACTATGCTTAGGTTAATGATCTAATTGAAACGTGACGACTTTAAGAAAATATTTTTAGTTTTAAAACAAAGCTCCAGTTCAGTGTCAATGCAAGTAATATAAAACTGTATTCTAGAGTATCGATCCCACAGAGACATATACAACAAAATTCAAAAGATAGCAAAAATTGGTCTCAAATTGCAATTTCGGTAACTAGGGTTATAAAAATGTGTGGAGGTGGTGTTGCTAAAGAAATAAATTAAAAAAGAAAACAATAAGTATGAAAAAAGGTATTCAAGTTGTTTATGTTCCTTTGGAAAGAAATGCTACTAAAATACAATTGCAATTGTAGCTAACACAAGAAAACTAAGTAAACTGAATTCAACTCCTATTCAATTTTGCTTCAAAATCTTTAGGAGGCTAAGTGATTAAACCTATATTTCTATGGCTAATCTAACTTAGATAACTTTGCACATAATTCTAGCGATTTTGGAGTCTCGCCCTTGTCTAGGGTCGATGTTCAGGACTTATTTCTAAGCTTTTTCCTTCATCGCTTTTGTGACATCCGCTTTCTCTTAACCCTTTCGGTATTAAGTTCGAGCTTAACAAGCAATCACTAGTTGACCAACTAGGTTTACCCACGTTATTTCAACAAAAACAAAGAAAATCTTGAGTGTTAACTAAATTGTTTATACTTTTAATCTTTACATCTTTCCTCTAGGGCATTCACCGACTTGAACCTCTAAAGGGAAATTCGCTCATTATGGAAGAAATGAAAAATAACAATTTGATTTCTATAAAACTCATAATTAAATAGCCGAAATAAAGGAAATAAAAACCCATAGTAGAAAGGTAACCCAAGCTAAAATTTTATTAAGAATTGACTTTAATAACACAACTCTAAGAACTCACAAATAGATTCAATGAAAATTGCAAAAAACAATAGCAACACTTAAGAAAAATTCAAAATATCATGGAAATGAAGATCAACAAAACAACTTGTCTTTGATGTGAATAAGATGGGAATCAATAAACCTCAACACAAACTAAAATCCAAAGAACTTACAAGAAGGATATGAAAAACTAGGGGTGTGCACGGTTCGATTCGGTCCGATTTTTGGCAAAACAGTGGACCGAACCGAACAGGTCGGTTCTCTACCAAACTAACCGAAAAAAAAACCGAACCTTGTCGGTTCTGTTTTCGAACCGAACCGCCCTGATTCGGTTCAGGGCTGTTCGGTTCGGTTAAAACCGTTTTTTTTTTGTTTTTTTTTTTAACTTTCACAGCCCAGCCCACTTTTTATTTTATTAAGCTATTTGATGGCCCAATAATAACTTATTTAAACATGCATAACCTAATCCAAATTTCTATCAAAACTCAAACACAATCAAATACAAATCCATTCAAAATTCAAACACAACAATCTAAAATGATTTTTTTTAAACAAAGTTTCCACCAAATTTTCAAAGTTAAAATATTACAAATTAACCTGCAAATTACATACAATCCAAGATCCATCCAAAGTTCAACACACAAACACAACATAAAATGATTTTAAACTACATAAACTACAAAGTCCCCATCAAAGTTCATCAAAATTCAAACATAATTCAATTTTGAATTACAAAAGCAAACATAACTCTCCTCCAACTTCATTCTTCAATCATCCAAAGTAGTTACGGTTGATTCTTCGTCACCATTAATAATTTCTACAAAAACAAAAAAGACATGCACATAAAAGATTAATATATAAAATATAAATAATAAAGATATATGAAAAAAAATTATGCTTAAAAAGAAACAATTACCTGACTCAATCACTTGAAGATGATCTGTTGTTGTCTCAATTACCTGAAGAGTATGTACAATTGGTGTAGAACATATTCAATTTTGTGTACAAACAAGAGCTTGAACTGTTCTTGAAGATAATGTACTACGATATAAATCCAATACTCGACCTCCTGTGCTAAAAGCCGACTCTGAAGCCACTGTTGAGATAGGAATGGAAAATACATCTCTGGCCATTTTTGCTAGAATCTTATACTTATTAGTAGAATTTACCTTCCACCATGCTAAGATGTCAAAATTATTGTCTATGTCAATATCATCCACTACTAGTTCACAGGGCTCAGATATATACTTATCAAACTCAGTCTTACTCTCTTGGTTATCTTTCTGACTCAAGTGTTGAGCAAATTTTAGATAATTACGACGAGCTCGAGGTTCACCAACAACATTAGCATCAACCTTTTTCTTCTCTTCCATCAATTGAAGACTCTTTTTTTTCGCTCTATTCTCCTCCTAATCAACAACATTCTTATACTCATCATACATTTTTCTAACCAAATCTTCAACTTTCTTCCCAATTTCATTTGCAGTCTTTTCATCATATAAATCCGTAAGCATAAACACCACAAATTCAAGCTTATAACGAGGGTCTAGCACAATAGCAACATACAAGAGCAAATTTGTTCTATCATTGTCCTTCCAATATTTGTTAAATTTTGCTTCCATCCTTTTTGCCATGGCACACAACAGAGGATTATCACATGTTGAATAATCTTGAATTTGTTGTTGAATTAAACAAACTTCATGAAAATATAGGTTCGATGTTACAGACAATGAAGCAGATACTCGCAAAGTAACATCATGGAATAATTTCAAAAACTTGGTAAAAGCACGTGCATTTTCCCAATCGTCACTCGAAGGAGTATTCTTCTTCTTATCCTTTCCCAATCCCATAAACTCTAGAGTATATTGTGCATCATCCATTTCTAGCCTTTCAAAAGCTTTTTGAAATTTCTCAGCAACATCTAACATGATATATGTGGAATTCCATCTAGTAGGAACATCCAAACAAAGTGAATTCTTACTACATATTTTCTCAGCTCTCACACAACTTTGAAAAGTAGCTAGTCGAGATGGTGAAGATCTAACATATCGAATTGCATTTCTAATGTTAACAATTGATTCATGGAGTTCTTTAAGAGCATCGCCCACAATAAGATTAAGAATATGAGCACAACATCTAACATGCAAATACTCACCATCCAAAATAGTTCCATTCCAATTTCTTACTTTCATTCTCAAGTAATTAATAGCCACATCATTAGAGCTTGCATTATCTACCGTCACAACCAAAACATTTTCTATCCCCCATTCTAGCAAACATTTCTCAATCTTTTTCCCAATGGTCTCTCCTTTGTGATTTGGAATCAAGCAAAAATTTAAAATTCTTTTTTGTAATTTCCAATCATCATCAACAAAGTGGGCTGTGAGAACCATATAATTGAGGTTTTGGATTGAGGTCCATGTGTCGGTAGTTAAACTAACCTTTAAGTCTTTTCTACACATAAATGCTTTCAAACTTTTCTTTTCATCCATGTAAAGTCGAAGACAATCTCTTGTAACAGTGGTTCGGGAGGGCACAACAAATTTAGGTTGCAACGTAACCGAGTACTCTCGAAATCCTTCTGATTCCACTACTCTAAAAGGCAACTCTTCAACAACAACTAACTTTGCAAGTGCTAGCCTACATTTCTCCATACTAAAAGTTGTAGCAACCAAATTAGAACTAGCTTCTCCTTCCTTTTCTATTTTTTCAAGACACAAAAGTTTCTGTTTAACCTCATTTATTCTCCCAGGATACTTTTTGCACTTCGTTCGTATGTGTTTTAACATATTTGTTGTACCATTTTTTTGAGTATCACATGCATATGTAATCCCACAGTAATTACATTTTGCCCTAGGAAAATCAGAATTGCCTTCAATCTTTTTGAAATGTTCCCACGCACCTGAAGTTTTATTCGATGTATTACTTGGCTTGCTTTTCTTTGCAACTTGTAATTGTTGTGACTCTTGTGAGGGGGGTGGTGACTTTTTCTTCTCATTCTTCTTTATGCTCGAAGTTGTGGTATCTTGACTTTCACCCTCCATAGTAAACAACTGTTTAAAAAAAAAACAAACAAAATAGATTATGTTAATAATAATATATCGATCTGTAACATCTAAAACATAAGATTTAAAACATACAAATGAAACACTAAACAAATACTTCAACATTAATTCAACATCAATTAAGGAATGATTTAACTAAAAAAAAAGCAGAACAAAAAAAATTCTCTTTAATGGCAAAAACTTTATGAAATTTGAAAGTTAAATAATCTATGAAGCAAAAAGAAACTACTAACTACTACGAACCTTGAAAAAATTAATCTAATATTCTAAATACTCATCTCAAAGAACTTAACCCTTCTTTGGGATTTTCACCTTCCACAGGGATGAGAACACAGACTCACTAAAGTAGCAATCCTACATGATCTAATATCATACTAGTAATGTTTATTTCTACATGAGCTAATTACCCCTTAGAAGTAGCAATCCTAGTAATTCAACAACCAGCCTCTACTTAGAAACCTTACGAATTTGCTCAATCATGTATTCATAAATTCAGTGTTAACTTTAAAGGACTCAAAGGAAGACATGGTGCCATGGAGAGAACATACAGAAAAGTACCCAATGAACACCCTCTCCAGTTGTTCAGCTTTCATGAGAAGACAATATTCGTGACCATTAAACTATCATTTTTTTTTGGGGGCCAAAATCACTCTGTGGGAAATGGGTAGTTTTTCATCACTTTCATTGCACCATTTAGTCTTGATTTTTATATCAATCTCATCTTTCCATAAAGCAAAAATTTGCTTTTGACTATGAGATCATGATAACATGACATTTCAAGGATAAGTCCGTTCATGCTCTTTTAGTTCATCCATTACTTTGGTCTCAACTTTCAATTTCTAGCAATTACGATCGAACAAAAGCTCTCAATTGTGTGGCAAAACATAAATCAATAGAATGTGAAAATACATTAAAACAAAAGAACTCAGTCGAACGATCAGTTGTATAAACCAAACTTGAAAAGAATGCAATGCTCTCAGCACATAATCGAGTAGTTCAACAACAAGAACAAACTTGTTCTTCTGCTTCGGCTTCGGCTTCTGCTTCGCTGGCCGTGACTAGCGCTTCCCTCTTTCACGAAACCAAACCCGTGCTGTGACTAGCGCTTCTGCTTCGGCTTCTGCTTCGCTGCTATGGCGCTTCTGCGAATGAGGAAGAAGAAAGAGGAGTCGTCTGCTTCGATTTCGTGAAGCAAGAGGAGTCGCCGTGATTCGTGAAAGAGGGAAGAACGAAGAAGGATGTGTGATTCATTAGGGTTTCCTTTCTTCAATTCAAGTTACTTGGGCTGGGCCTGGAGGCTGGTGTTATAATTAGGAATCCTTATTTGGGTTGGGCCATACATAATATCACATATTAGGCTTAATATATAAAATTCGGTTCGGTTCGGTTTTCGTAGGCTTTTTAAGGTACCGAACCGAAAATCGAACCAAATCACTCAGTTTTCACTACCATTAAACCGAAGAACCAATTTTTTCAAAGAAAACCGAACCGAACCAGTCGGTTCGGTTCGGTCCGGTCCGGTTCGACGGTTCGGACCGGTTTCTGCACACCCCTATGAAAAACAGCAACTAGAAATAGAAAAAAAGAAAAAACAAAGCATAAGAACAACTCATGTATTCCTTCCTTTGATCGAACCACATACACCTTCATAGGCAATTAGATCTTCACCTCCTCTAAATTTCATTGAGGAGGGATCAAACTTGGAATTCACAGTGCTAGGATGAAGAAAAACTTGCTGGAAAAATGACAAAAAATGAAGAACTAAGAACTGTGGGTGAACAGAAAAACCCAGCCACGTTTTTGGTTCATTCTTCCTTCTTTTATAGGTGTCGGGGGCTAGGGTTTCCATCTTTTCTCTTTTATAACCTTGGGTCAACTTGTAGGCATGAAATCAGGCTGAAGAATCTCCCAAATCACACAAAAATCTCCAGAATTCTCGCAATTTCCGTCATTCTCGCGTTTTCCATATTTTTCAGAAAATACAATTGCATTTTTCCCTTTGTTCACCATCTTGTTTTCCCACGAATATGTAATTGCATTTCAAAAGTGGAATGCAATTGTATTTTCGTACTTGCTCAAAACCTACAACAACAAACTTGTTTTTTCGAAGAGAATGCAATTGCATTTCCAAAATGGAATGCAATTACATTTTTGTACTTGCTCCAAACCTACACAAAAATAACAAATTAGTATAATTTTCAATCTCTTTTCAACTTCTTTCTTTTTTTTTTCATTACTCCAACGAGCATTTATGAATTTAACTAATAAACACCATTTTTAGCTTACTCGTCATACAACAAAACACACAAAAATGATAAGAACACTTAGTTTAGGGTCAAATAATTCTCATAAATGAGAATTATCACACCCCCAAACTTGAGTTATTGCTTATCCTCAAGCAATTGCAAAACAAATATAGAGACATAAACACAGGTCATAGTAGATAATATGAATAATTCTTTTGAAAAATACGCCTCTTAGGGAATGTCTCATGCTCATAACACTTTAACTTTACTTCAACTTCCACTACATGCAACTTTCATCCCTCCCTTGTCTAAACAAAGCACTTTCATCTTACAATCTCACCTTGGATTCATACACCTACTACCTTTAGTCAAGTTTCACTTAGTTGCTAAACAAGCTAACTTTACACGCTTTTCTCAACTAACAATGTCCCCCCCCCCCCCCCCGGAACTTGTTTTTCACTGCTAGGATGAATACTTTTTTTTTTGTTTTTTTTCAAGAGGGGACCTTTTTGTCATTTGTGCCTTCGTTCTAGCTTACTAACGCTTTTTGGTGAAAGTATCTAGCTACGATCACTTATCACATCAAGGTTGTTTTCACATACTCACTTCTTAAGTTAACCTTCATGAAGGAAATCATGGGTGTCATGACTGCCCCTGGTTACTCAGTTAACTTTAGAAGGAGGAGTATCATTTTTTTTTAATCCTAACAGCTGTTACAACAAAATTATATTACAACAACATAGTATTACAACAGTAGTATTGCAATGACATACTATTACAATATTAGTATTACATATATTACATGACTCACCCCCAAACTTAAACGGGTCAATGTCCCCATTGACCAAGGATAGCACAAGGGGTGAAAATGGGTGATTTGTAAAATATTTAAACTAGACTCTCCTATGGGGATTCAATGTACAAACTTAGGTGAGTTGAGACTTGGGTGTTTTATAAGGACAAGAAATCATTAAGTTGTTTGTTTGGGAAGCATCTACGTAATGTTTTCTTAGTATTTAATGAACTGAGCATACTCCAAATTTCATCATTAAGGGTATTCAACAAGAACAAAACTCAAAGAAAATCAGACAAGAAATGTGTTTGCCAACTTGAACGAGTCAAAAACATTCACAATTTTAAAATTTTTTTTTTTTTATTCAAAGCAAATAGCTAAAGAAATCATAAAAGAACCTAACTAAATTTTAAACCAAAAGAAACAAAAAACAAAAGCTGGAAAGATAGGTAAAAAATAAACTCCCCTATGCGAAGAAAAATGTGTTGTTGCTTTCATTACTTTCTTCAGGGGTCTTGGAGTTTTGAAGAAGAATTGTTGGGAAGTCCAAAAAAGTGGTCATTTGCCTTTGGATAGCATGGAAAGTTACTGCTTCATCATTTTCTTTGACGTACTCCCGATATTCCCTGTTTGGTTGAGTTTCCTGAATTTGCAATTGAAACTTACTTTTGCAATTGTGATTGCAAGACTTGTTTTTTCACATGAAACTCACAAGTAGAGCATCAAAACGTTCACACAATTTCTCCTAAGCCATTACTTTTTGAAATTTCCAATTTCGAACTTAAAGTTGATTTATCAAACTCCCAGGTAAATCGGTGTAGAGGTGTTCCCTTAGCGGTCAACTTAAATACCTCAGCATTGACAAGATTCTCCTTAGACAGAGATTCTCTAAATCAAGTTTCTTCATTTTGATTGGAATTCCATAAGTTGAAAATTTCTCTATCTCTCTCTCTCTCTCTCTCTCTTAATTTTTTTATAAAAAAAAAAAGAGAATGAACGACAAGATAAACTTATCCTATTCCAGTAGGTAGACCGCAACCGCGTTCCTTCATTTTGTACCTAGGTCTTGATGATGGACGAGATTTCAGTCTTAGTTGAGGTGCTTAGATCACAACGGACCTTGCCTGCTCAAGAGATTTACATGTGCCTTTGAAAGTAGAAATTGTGATTGCAACTTGTGTTACATACTGCAAATTGTCATCCTTCATGCTCTCTTTTTTGCATTCTTCTTCATTTAGCGTTTTCTGAAAGCTGCAATAAGTCAAAGTAGGGCATTCTAGTATCGAGAGCACTTTGGATGTCATTTGTTGTGAAATTGCAACTGCATAGCTCACTACAATGTCCTTGGGTGGTTCCTTCGTTTCTTGAGGTGGTTCTTCTTTAATCTCTTATCTCCCTTTTGGCTCCTTGTTAGCTCTTAAAATAAGAGCTATGATTGAGCTTTTAATGTGTTTATTCTTTGATATCTTATGCATTTTTACTATTTTAGCTTTTAGAAACCCCATGATTTGGTGCTTTCATGTATTAATTGTCACAAAGTAATTGTGAAGTACCTTTAGGCCATTGAAGTGCATTTCCTTGCTGAATTATATTATTTTGACCTTACAGGAGCTTTTGGTAGGTTAAAAATGGCTAAGTGTGGAAAGCTAAGCTTTGGAGTACTGAAGTTATATAGATGTTGAAGGATCCAGTTTGCTGGAGCATTTTCTGATAGCAGAGTACAGATTAGGCACGTGTGAGATATTTCATTAATTGAGCTGGACACCTTTTTGCCACGTGAGCTGCTGAAAACCAATGAGAAGCTACCATACCTCATTGCCCTGTCTATTTAGCCCTTATTTCAATAAGGAAAGGGTATAAAATCTTTCTTTGCCGTTTAGGGTAGAAGAGGAGAACTTGGGAGAGACAGCTTTTTGGGGAGAAATTTGAGAAAGGAGAAGAAGACCCACATTGGGAGGTGTTCCTCTTCTGGAAGGGAGCTGGAACCATTAGAGAATAGCTATTGGAGCTTTCCCCATCTGTTATTTCTTCCCTTTTCTTTTCTATTATACTGTTTTACATTGTAACTAGGGTTTTTAATTATGTTGGGAGCTGTAATCACTGTTTTATTGCTTTCTTTTATGCTTAGTATCAACTAATCACCCTTGGGGTGAGAATTAGGGGATATTATGTTGATTCAAATTTAATGAAGGAGTAACTTCTTGCAATTTCTTCACTCTTATGCTTTGTGTTTTACTGTTTAGCTGAGATTTGTTTGGCCACCTCATCTTAGCATTGTTTATTCCAACTTGGGAAAGGGAAGAGTAAACCGATTTCAAAGCATAACACTAGTTCTGATTAAGAGCTTGCTCTAAGGTGATTGAGGAGATTAGGGATAGTCACTCACCTAGTATTTACAGCTAGGAACTGATTTAGGGTGTTTAATGGGAATTAATCATCCATTTGCGAGGAAATCTGGGAAGATTCCGTGAGTTTAGTTGTTTTGGGTGTTGAAGCAAGTTTAGAGCTCCAGCATTAAGTTTGATGAAGCATAATTTCACCCCTAATTCAATCCCCTTTTTACTGCTTTAGTTTAAAACGTGTGTTACTGCCTCTACTGTCTTTTTAGCTATTCAAGCATACTTTTGAGCATTTTGTTTACTTCATGTCATTTAAGTTAATTGCACAAATTTATGTTGGTTACATATCACCTCACTAAATCCAACCCAAGCATTGTGATTTTCATTTAACTAATCCCTGAGGAGAACGATATAAATATACTTATCACTTGCTGCATTAGACTGTGTATACTTGCACATTTAGGGTGTTTCCATTCTAAAATTGCATACACTCTGCTAGGCAATAAGTTTTTGGCACCGTTGCCGGGGATTAGTGAGATTTTTACTTTGTTTGAGTTGTTTTTAGTGGTTTTGAGCTGAAAGAAAGGTCTAACTAAAGTGTTTTCTCTGTTTTTCAGGTGCTATAACTGTGTATGAAGGATTTTCCAGGGTTAGAATTTTTTTTGGATCCTGAGTATGAGAGAACATTTCATAGAAGAAAGAGGGTTCAAAGGGGAAGAATAGAAGATTTACGTGGAGCTCACTTCGATCCTAATAATCCTCAAAATAACCCTGAAAACCATCAGCAAGATCTTGGAAGATTTAGACCACCTTTAGTTGAACCTCAGGCTATGGTTCCTGCTAATGTTATTGTCTTAGCAGATGACAGAGAGAGAGCCATTAGAACATATGCCAATCCCTTGGTTGATGAGTTAAATCCAGGGATAATTAGACCTAAAATCCAAGCCCCTACTTTTGAGCTTAAACCAGCCATGTTTCAAATGCTCCAAACCATAGGACAATTCCATGGATTACCATCTGAGGACCCTCATTTGCATTTGAAATCATTCCTAGGGGTTAGTGATTCTTTTATAATGCTAGGAGTGTCTAAGGATGCCCTAAGGTTGAGTTTGTTTCCTTACTCCCTTAGAGATGCATCCAAGACATGGTTGAGTGCATTACCTCCAAGGGCAGTAGATTCTTGGAACACTCTTGCTGAAAAATTTCTCATTAAATACTTCCCACCTACTAGGAATGCTAGATTTAGAAATGAGAGTGTGGCTTTCCAGCAGTTTGATGATGAGACCTTGAGTGAGGCATGTGAGAGATTCAAGGAATTTCTTAGAAAATGCCCTTACCATGGACTACCTCATTGTATTCAAATGGAGACATTCTACCATGGGTTAAACACAAGCATTAAGCAAGTTGTGGATGCTTCAGCTAATGGGGCTCTTTTATCAAAGACCTACAATGAAGCCCATGAAATCCTTGAAAGGATATCATCAAACAATTGCCAATGGGCTGATTCAAGGAGTAACCCAGGTAAGAAAAACAAAGGAATTTTAGAGTTGGATGCCTTAACTGCTATAAATGCCCAAATCTCATCCATGGCCAACATACTGAAAAATTTGACTGTGGGAAATGTGGTTCAGAATGCTCCTACTGTACAAAATACAGTTGTTGTAAACCAAGTAAGTACAGACTCTTGTGTTTACTGTGGTGAGGGTCATACTTTTGAATTTTGCCCCAGCAATCCTGCTTCAGTCTGCTACATAGGGAACCAAAACCAATAAAGAAATAATCCCTACTCCAATACCTATAACCCAGGTTGGAGGAATCACCCAAACTTTGCTTGGGGAGGCCAAGGAAGTAATTCTCAAGCCCCTCAAGTGCAGCAAAAGGTGAATTACCCACCAGGTTTTGGGCATCAAGGTTATCAAGCTTATGGAAATCACCCACCTATGCCCCAACAGCAGCAAAAAGTAATGCCCCCTCAGCATATTCCAGGTACATCTCTTGAGAGCTTGATGAAGGAATATTTGGCAAAAAATGATGCTGTTATTCAAAGTCAGCAAGCTTCATTGAGAAATTTGGAATTGCAGATGGGTCAACTAGCTAATGAGTTAAGGGCAAGGCCTCAAGGTAAGCTTCCCTCTAATACTGAAAATCCAAAAAGAGAGGGGAAAGAGCAAGTGCAAGCCATAGAGTTGAGAAGTGGGAAGCCATTAGTTGAGGAAGTGGAAGTTCATAAGAGAAAACAGAAAGTGAAAGACACTGTTGTCCAAGTTGAGGAGGAAAAGAAAGAAAAGCAAAATGAGAATGAAGGAAAGAAAGAGGAGGAAGTTGAGATTACACCTAGAGCTGAACCTTCAAGAGAAAATCAGTGTGTAGCTACTCCCATTCTTGAGTTTCAACCACCTCCTCCACCTTTTCCTCAAAGGTTGAGAAAGAGAAAAGAAGAAGCTCACTTTGAGAAGTTCATGGACATGTTAAAAGAAATTCATATAAACATACCATTGGTGGATGCTTTGAGCAAATGCCTAATTATATGAAGTTTCTTAAAGATGTCTTGACAGGAAGGGAAAGATTTGAGGAATTTAAGGTAGTTTCCTTAAATGAGGAGTGTAGTGCCATTTTGAGAAAGAAAATCCTGAACAAGGAGAAAGACCCTAGATCCTTCACCATACCTGTTTCTATTGGAGGAAAGGAATTAGGAAGAGCTTTGTGTGACTTAGGAGCTAGTATTAACCTTATGCCCTTGTCCATTTATAAGAGATTAGGCATAGGTGAAGCTAGACCCACAACTGTCACTCTCCAATTAGCAGATAGATCCATAACCCACCCTGAAGGAAAGATAAAGAACATTCTAGTTCAGTTGGATAAGTTCATTTTCCCTGCTGATTTCATAATTTTAGATTATGAAGCAGACAAAGAAGTGCCTATAATCCTAGGGAGACCTTTCCTAAAAACAGGGAGAACTGTGGTGGATGTGTATGAAGGAACCATTACTTTGAAAATGAATGATCAACAAGTAAAATTCAGCATTTATGACACAATGAAGTATCCCACTGATTTGGAAGAATGTTATGTGATTCAGGTGCTGGAAGAAGTAATCAGTGAGATTGCTGAGCAAGAATTGCTGGAGCATCACAGTCAGTTCTTTGGACAGATTACTGGGGAAAACTTGGAATTTTGTGAATTAACAGAATAGTGAAAACTTGGCTGAAGTAGCTAGCTTTCAAAGAGTGTTCGAATCTTTAGATTTGGGGGAGAGGAAAACACCACCTATGCAGCCATCTATAAAAGATCCTCCCACCCTCGAGCTAAAGCCTTTGCCAAACCATTTGAAATATGCCTTTTTGGGAGAAAAAGAGACATTGCCTGTTATTATGTCAGCAAGTTTGTTGCCTAAGGATGAGGAGATGTTGCTGAACCTGTTAAAACAACACAAAAAGGCCATAGGCTGGACTTTGGCTGATATCCAAGGTATAAGCCCTTCCTTTTGCATGCATAAAATTAATTTGGAGGAAGGAAACTTCAAGTCTATTGAGTAGCAAAGGAGACTCAATCCAGCCATGAAAGAAGTTGTCAAAAAGGAAGTGATTAAGTGGCTTGATGCTGGTATCATATACCCTATAGCTGATAGTAGTTGGGTTAGCCCTGTCCAATGTGTACCAAAAAAAGGTGGGATGACAGTTGTGACTAATGAGGCAAATGAGTTAATTCCCACTAGGACAGTGACTGGGTGGAGAGTGTGCATGGACTATAGGAGGCTTAATAAAGCCACTCGTAAAGATCACTTTCCCTTACCCTTCATTGACCAAATGTTGGATAGGCTAGCTGGCCAAGCTTACTATTGCTTTTTGGATGGGTATAGTGGTTATAATCAAATCACAATAGCTCCCCAGGATCAAGAGAAAACCACTTTTACTTGCCCTTATGGGACTTTTGCCTTTAGAAGGATGCCTTTTGGTCTTTGTAATGCCCATGCAACCTTTCAAAGGTGTATGTTGGAGATTTTTTCTGATTTAGTTGAGAATATCATGGAAGTCTTCATGGATGACTTTTCAGTCTTTGGAGAGTCCTTTGAGGCTTGCCTTGTGAATTTGGGAAAAGTGTTAAAGAGATGTGAAGAGACTCATTTGGTTCTAAACTGGGAAAAATGTCAATTTATGGTGAGAGAGGGCATTGTATTAGGCCATAGGATTTCAGAAAAGGGCATTGAAGTGGATAGAGAAAAAGTGGAGATTATTGAGAAACTTGAGCCACCAACATCGGTTAAGGGCATAAGGAGTTTTTTAGGGCATGCAGGTTTTTACAGAAGGTTTATCAAGGATTTTTCTAAGACATCCAAGCCTTTGTGTACTCTTTTGGAAGCAAATAGACCTTTTGAATTCAATTCTGAATGTTTAGCTGCTTTCAAGGCTTTAAAAACTGCTTTAACCACACCCCCCATCATGTCAGGACCTAATTGGCAATTGCCTTTTGAGGTTATGACTGATGCAAGTGATTATGCAGTGGGAGCCATGTTGGGTCAAAGGCATGGGAAGGTGATCCATCCTGTATATTATGCTAGCAGAACTCTCAATGATGCTTAGTTGAATTACACAACTACAGAAAAAGAGTTACTAGCCATAGTGTTTGCCCTTGAGAAATTCAGAGCTTATTTGGTTGGAACTAGAGTCACCATTTTCACTGATCATTCTGCTATCAAATACCTTTTGGCTAAAAAAGAGGCAAAGCCTAGGTTGATTAGATGGGTACTGTTATTGCAAGAGTTTGATGTGGATATTAAAGATAGGAAACGTTCTGAGAATCAGGTAGCATACCATCTCTCCAGGCTTGAACCTGCAAAAACAATGCCTCAGCAATCTGAAATCAGAGATGAATTCCCTGATGAGCAGCTTTTTACAGTAGCTAAAGTTCAGGAAGTTGAAATTCCTTGATATGCAGACTTTGCAAACTATGCAGCTAGTGGTATTCTACCTTTGGATTTGACAGGGCAGCAAATGAAAAAATTTATTCATGACTCAAAAGCTTATTTTTTGGATGATCCATACCTTTATAAGCAATGTGCTGATGGCCTTTTGAGAAGGTGTGTTGCTGAATGTGAAATTCATTCTATTTTGGAACATTGCCATGCTTCACCTTATGGAGGTCATTTTGGTGGCCAAAGGACAGCAGCCAAAGTGTTCCAATCTGGATGTTATTGGCCTTCAATCTTTAAAGATGCTCACATGTTTAGTAAGGCTTGTGATAGGTGACAAAGGAAAGGAAATATTGGGAAAAGTGATGAGATGCCCCTTACATACATTCTAGAAGTGGAGTTGTTTGATGTTTGGGGGATAGACTTCATGGGCCCATTTCCTCCTTCAAAAAGGAACCTATACATTAGTAGCTGTGGATTATGTCTCAAAATGGGTTGAGGCAATGGCTTGTCCAGTGAACAATGCCAAGACAGTTATGAGGTTCTTGCACAGGCATATTTTCACTAGGTTTGGAACTCCTAGAGTTCTAATTAGTGATGAAGGGTCTCATTTTGTGAATAAGGCAATGAATTCCCTCTTGGCTAAGTATAATGTCAAGCATAAGGTCTCCACGCCTTACCACCCACAAGCTAATGGGCAAGCAGAGATTTCTAATAGGGAGATTAAGGGAATCCTTGAAAAAGTAGTGAATCCTAAGAGAAAGGATTGGTCATTTAGGTTGGAGGATTCCTTGTGGGCATATAGAACAACATTTAATACTCCTTTAGGTATGTCCCCCTATCGAATTGTTTATGGAAAAGCTTGTCATTTGCCCCTTGAGCTTGAGCATAAGGCCTTTTGGGCATTGAAAGAGTTGAATCTGGATTATTCAGCAGCTGGAGCCCTCAGAATGCTACAGCTTAATGAACTGGATGAGTTTAGACAACTTTCCTATGAAAATGCCAAAATGTATAAGGATAAAACCAAGGCTTGGCATGATAGGAAAATAGTGCCTAAACAGTTTGAAAGAGGGCAAAGGGTTTTGTTGTATAATTCAAGGTTAAAATTATTTCCTGGAAAATTAAAATCCAAGTGGTCTGGCCCCTTTACTGTTATGAAAGTTTTTCCCATGGTGCTTTAATAATTAGAGATGAAAAAGATGGAAGGGAATTTAAAGTCAATGGTCAAAGGTTGAAGCATTATTGGGGGGAAGAATTTCAGAGGAATATAGCCTCAAGGAGGCTGCTGGACAGTTGAGCTGAGTTGAAAAAAAAATAAGGGAGTTATGTTTAATTGTTGCATTTTAACCATTCCCATTTGATCTTTGTTTAGTTTCTCTCGTTTTCTTTACCTTTTGTTTGTTTAAGCTCTAATAATTTTTTTTTTAGAGTAAGTCTAGGAGCAGTAGAACTTCAGAGCATTAAATCAGAGAGCAGATTTTTCAGTCAAAGATTAGACATTTTGAGAAAGAAAAGAAAGGACATGACATAAAGTGATAATGCACAGCAAGAAAATTGCATGCAAGATGGTTGCTGGAGCTTTTTAAGCAGATGCAAAGGTCTGAAAAGAAAGGGCTGTACTGTTGTCAGTCTCCTTTTAAAAAAAGAAAGGAAAAAACAGGCTGCTAGAAGACAAAATAGAGGATTTGGGCTGATTTGAATTGTACCTGCCATTCAGATCCTCTTTGCAAACCCTTGTCCTTAAATTGGGAGCCATACAAGTTGCTTCTTTATCCTACCCTTGTACAGTAAAGAAAGTGTTGAAGCCAAAGCTTTGTGAAAAAAAAAATGCCTCCTACCAAAACACGTTGAAAGAAAGCTAAGGAAGTTGAGGGTGCTGCAGCATTAGAGGATCATGACCATGTAGAGGATACTGAAGTTTCTTTGTCTTCCCACTCAAGGCCTAAGTCATCTAGAACCTCAAAATCTAAAGGCAAAAAGAAGGTGGTTGAGGAAGAACCAGCTGAAGAACATGAAGAAAAAGCTGAAGAATATGAGGAGTTCAATCAAGAGCCACATGATATCTCATCACCTAGCAGCCGGATCTCAAGGAAAAAAGGAAAAGAGCCATATCAAAGTCGAAAAAATCCTCAAAAAGAATGGTTCATCAATGAAAAAGCACGTTTGAGGTATGAAGAGTTGAAAGCAAGAGAGCTTTTTCCTGAGAGAGGCTTTGCTACGGCTTTAGATCAACTGCCTCTATTCATCAAAGCTAACATAATTAACCACGGTTGGGAGTCATTTTGCCAACAGCCTGAGCCAGCAATTGTGCCATTAGTGAGGGAGTTTTACTCCAACATTGATGAGAATTCACGTTTTCAAGTCAAGGTCAGAGGCAAAATAGTGGATTGGTCCCTAACTGCCATCAACAATCTGTTTAACCTCCCAGACATTCCTCATGCCATTTATAATGAAATGGAAGTGGAGCCATCTGCAGCTTATTTAAATGCAGCAGTGAAGGTGGTAGGAGTTAAAGGTGCATAATGGATGGTATCTCACACTGGTTCAAGGTCATTTCAAGCTGCCTACTTAAATGATGAGGCAAATGTTTGGTTGTCCTTTGTTAAGAACAGGTTAATCCCTACATCTCATGACACTACTGTATCTAGGGATCGAATTTTGCTCACTTTTCTATCTTCAAAATGTTAAGTTAATTGCACAAATTTATGTTGGTTACATATCACCTCACTAAATCCAACCCAAGCATTGTGATTTTCATTTAACTAATCCCTGAGGAGAACGATATAAATATACTTATCACTTGCTGCATTAGACTGTGTATACTTGCACATTTAGGGTGTTTCCATTCTAAAATTGCATACACTCTGCTAGGCAACACTCCTTAGTGTTTTCAAGTGTTGGAGTATTTTCTACTTTTACTGGGAGTTTGAGATCCTCATATTCGAATTTACTTGGTGTCACAGCCTCACATTCTTCTTTTTCTTCTTATTTGAAAGTCTCTGTATTGTTAAGCAAAATTCCTTAGGACCTGTTCTGCAAATCATTTGCAATTTGTTCCATCTGGATCTCCAAAATTTGTAAAGATGTGGCTTGCCTTTGCATCACAACGTCGTTCTTTGTCATGTATTCCCTCACAAGTTTTTCTATGCTAGGCTCTTTTGGAATCATCTTCTCTTGTTGGAAACACTAGTGTTGATGTTCATTTGCAAAACTGGGTAGAAATCCGTAACATAAAGAATCAGAATTATAAGGATAATTCTCAAATAAATGACTTCTTTTACAATAAATACAAGAAATATAAGGGATATGGTTAGTAGGAGCTATGAAATTTCTTATCATCAAAGTCTCCATCGTGTAGCTTAATGATGAAGCTTGTGCACTCAATGTTGCAATGATGTCTACTTCCATCTTGTTGATTATCTCATGCAATTCGATCCTAAGTTGTGTCTTTCTCCTCTTGAAATTTCTCTCACTTAACCTGCAAAACAATGTAAACAAGAATTGTGCTTTCTCTTGGAAAAATGATAATTGCAATTGCAATCTGATTGCAATATGTTCTAAAAAAAATTGAATTTTGTTAGTAAAGTTGTTCATCGACAACGGCGCCAAGACATCTTTGAATTTGAATTTTTTTAAAATTTTGATCTAGGGATCTTTTTGAATTTTTGAATGTCTCGAGCATTTTTTTTTTCAAAAAATCAATTTTTTGTTTTTAAAACCATTTTTCAATCTTAGTCAAATTTCAAAAGCTAGATGTTCAGGGTGAAATTAGACCAAGAGGATAAACCTAAAATACTAGAGAAGTCAGAGGTGAGATCAATAGGGAAAAGCCCAATAGGAATGAAAATGGGCCAACACAGATAAATAGGGCCAGAAAATGAAGAAAAGGAGAAGAATTTAGGTTGGCCTAAATTCCTCATGTTGAGCACCTAGTTAGCCTCCAATGGAGGAACGTGATTAGCACACCCCCGATTCGAATTTTGGCAAAAATAGTTGACACCATGAACAAACTCCTCTTAATCTCTAAACTCTTGCTACCATGAACAAACTCCTAGCTAACTTAAGCATCAAAGCCTGTGTGTCAAATAGCACACTGGTACTCAGGTTTTCACTTGTTTTGCAGGCCATTTTCTTCCCATTCAATGCAATTTTTACAGTTGCTATCACGTAAAGGTCAGGTGCGTTATCATGTCTGAATTTTGGCAAAAACAGTTGACACCGTTTGTGGGGAAGAAAAAAGTTTGCTTGTGAAGCTTGCATCTCGATTTCACAAGGATGAGCAAACCAATCAGAATCTCCCAACAACTATTGGCCAAGAACGACCAAGACAACAAGATTGGAATGACGAAGGAACGAATAATAAATTTAACCAGCCCCTTAGTCTGCTTGACCCTCGCCACCTGAGCTGGCCAAGGCCGACCATGTTATTTTTGCTGCAAGACAGCACGAACTAGAGAAATCGCATGACTAAAGAATGAAGAAAGAGATCGACCGACCCCACGACTGGCCTAAGAATTGAAATCTGTCTAACTTTCATCCAAAGACAAGAGAGTAAATATTGGATCTAAAATGGGGGATGAACAGAAAAAAAGACTGATCAGTTTTCTTGAACACAATATAGACCTATTTGCCTGGCCACATGAAGATATGCCAAGAATAGATCCCAATGTTATGATGCATCGATTGAATTTTGACAGAGATTTCAAGCCCATAAAGCAAAAGCAACGAGCATTCAAACAAGAACAAAATGAGATCATAGCTAGCCAGGTTAATGACTTACTAAAGGCTGATTTCATTAGAGAAGTCTATTGTCTTCAATGACTATCTAATTTGGTTTTAGTAAAGAAGGCCAATGGCAAGCGACAAATGTGCATCGATTTCACTCATCTGAACAAGGCTTGTCCCTAAGATAGTTATCCCTTGATTATAATCGATCAGTTGGTGGATGCAATAATAGGACACGAGATGTTGAGTTTCTTACACTATCATGTTGAAGGTTATAAAATGAAACTTATAACATGTTGGAAATGAGAAGAACTCATAAAAGCTTCATGTTGGAAATGAAAACTCTCATAATAGCATAGAGACAAAAATGTGGATATTCTGTAGATATTTTCAGATATTTCCATGATATTTGGTCGATATTTCCACGATACATCCACTATAGCCAAAGATAAATCCACGGTTTCTTCTGGAATGCAAAGATATATCCACAAGACGATATAACGATATATTGCCGAAAACAAGGTAAAAGAGACTATATCCCCCCATATCTTTGTCGACCCCCCTAAAATATCGATATATCGGTGAAATTTTGACATATATTGGTGATTTTTGCATCCTTGGATACAACCAAATCAAGATGTATGGACCAGACCAAGAAAAGACCTCTTTCATCATCAATAGAGGACTCTATGCTACAAGCTAATGCCCTTTGGCCTAAAAGAATGCAGGAGCTACCTATCAGAAGATGGTGAATCATATGTTCGCTCCCTTACTTGGGAAGAACATAGAGGTATACATAGACGATATACTAGTGAAAAGTGTTAAAGAAGACCAACATGAAGTTGATCTCAATGAAGCATTCCAAGTACTTTGTAAATACAAAATGAAATTGAATCCAAACAAATGTACTTTTAGAGTAATGTCAGGAAAATTCTTTGGGTTCATGGTACACCAAAGAGGAATAGAAGCTAATCCTGACAAAATAAACGCCATTTTAGAGATGTCACCTCCATCCAACCTCAAACAACTTTAGAGTCTTAATGGAAGGACCACAACGCTAAACAAGTTTGTTAGTAGAGTCACTGATTGGTGTTTGCCAGTCTTTAAGATTTTGAAAAAAAGTCTCTAGTTTGAGTGGACCAAGGAGTGTGAAAAAGCTTTCCAAGAATTGAAAACCTACCTAAGTTTAGCGTCCCTCATTGCTAAAGCTCGTTCCAAGAGATAAATTGCTACTTTATGTGGCAGCCTTTGATACTGCAGTAAGTTCATCTCTAATCAAAGAAGAGAATTTTCTGTTGGGATTTGTGTCCTAAAGCCTTATAATTGATTGTTATTTAATAATTATTTTATTATTTTATTTGTAATATTATATTATCCATTACATGAAAAATCTAAGGTTATTAGTGTAATCTTGAGCAGTATGTGGTTGACATATGAGAGGATCATGTTCAAGAAATAACCTAAAGGGTCTATAGTATATGCATAAAGTTAGGTACCTTATCCTGATAACATTATCAATACAACCTACTGATAAGCCTTAGGATTGAGGCTTATTTAACTCTTATAGACTTAAGTTATGCTTGAAATTCCATATAAATTATATAAAGAAGTTAGTAAATCTTAGAAAACATTAGTAGTTCTATGAAAAATGCATTTGATAAGAATTGCAATTGGAGAATTGGATACATGACATTGGAGAATTGCAATTTCAGATTGCAAAATCTAAATTTGCAATATGATTCAGCAATCAAGTAGTAACAAATAAGGAAAGTGTTGAAGTCCATGGATGGTCCAATTAAGGAAAACGATCAATCACCTTGATTTCTACATAGATGTTGGGACGAATTAAGGGAGCATTGGAGAATTGCAATCTCAGATTGCAAAACCTGAATTTGCAATCTAATATTACAATTGGGCAGTGACAAATATGGAAAAAAAAAATAAAGATTACGGTCAACTCATTCCAGAAAGGAAACCCATGATGCATTCCTTGATTTTAGCATGATTTTCAGAGATTATTGGGCCATTGATTGAAGAAAACAACCCTAGTTTTAAGAGTTATAAAAGAGCTATAAGGTTTCGGCAAAAGGGAAAGAAGATCAACGAAAGTTTTATGGGTTTTTCATACAGACGTTTTTGTGGGTTTCTTTTATGCTTCAGTTTTTCAGCTGTTGTCCATTGATTCCAGACCCATTTTCTTCCTTAGTTCTCATTCCAATCCAAATGAAAGTTTGAATTATGAAAATTTACTCATTCTTGACAAAGAAAGGGTTGAAATGATTGAGAAATATAGGAGGAGAAGTGAGTTTTATTCAAGTAGTTGACGTCAGCTTGTTCTTAGTTCCTTAGTTTAAATTTTGATTATGTGTAAGTTAGTTTGGATTCATTACTTTAGTTTCTATCTCATTCCCAATTATGTTATGAAAGTCAAATTTGAATTTGTCAGCAAGGATGTTCATGGGTTTTATTTCCAGTGAAGTTGCTCTTTGATTTGATTAGTAGCAGTATCTACCTCTTCAATTTCTCATTTCCATTGTTTCTTTTTATACAACACTTACACTAAAATCATTCTCAATTTTGGTTTCAAGCTACTGTAGGTTGAAAGATATTTACAATTTTTATTTAGGTTCCTTTAAGTTAATTATGAGCTAAATCCTCTTTAGGGGTTCAAGGATGTGGATTCTCTAAGGAGTGAATTAAGCTTAAATTGCAAACGTGACCAAGCTTACACCTTAATTGTTTGATTGTGTTGAGTTGATGGATTTTTGTAATTCTAGTTTGATCAACTAGGATTGCATACAAAGCTTGGAGCTAATACCGAAAGGGTTAGTAAAAAGTGAATTTCGCACAAACAATGGATACAAGAGCTTAGACATAAGCCATTATTTATCCTAGACATACGGCCAAAGACTCCAATACCACTAGAATTGTGTTATAAATTTATCTAAGTACGATTGACCATAGACATATAGGTCCAATCACTTAGCCTCCTAAAGATTTTGGAATCAAAATTGAATAGGAATTGAATTCGGTTTACAATTACTTGTGTAGGGAAGGATTGCAATTGCAATTTAAAATGACAATTCACAACTTAGGGCAATGAACATTCTTGAGCCCCATTCTATCTTCATAAAGTTATTCCTTTACATTTTGATTTCTTTGCTGTTTTGCACCATCTTGCAATCTTATTTTGAAATACTAGTTTTTGTTTCCTTTGCTATTTCACACCAACTTATAATCTGATTTTGCAATTTAGTTACCAAGTTACAATTTTTGAACACATTTTTGCTATTTCAATCTTTTTGTTAAAACTGTTCCTTGTGGGATTGATACTTAGGAATACTCTTGTTTATTATTTGCATCGATAGTGTGCACTTGCATTGGGGTTGAAATTATTTCTTTTATTTTTATCCACAAGTTTCACCCCATCACCCACTTTGTAATTGTTACAAATGATTTGATTCAAATAGTTCATGTGGAGACATGTGAGTGGGGGTATTCTATATAATGAGTTTGTATAAGACTGGTCCACGAAATATTTAATCTCTCTTTATAAATCCATTAATTGAAAAGATTAATATTTCACAGGATGATCATATGCGACTCGATTTCAATCCTGAGTGAATTATGAACTCCTGCCTGTAAGGGCTCGCCCTTTGATTTGCAAGGGTGAGAATGACCATTGTAAACGATTCAATATGCCTACTATTTTGGGGACTTGACCAAATAGGAAGCTTGGAACATAATTTCTACGAGATGGAATTCACTTCTTCCTATATAAGGAAAGTAGATGAGTAGTTCCCTTAAATGTTGATTTCGGGACTTGAAAAATGGGGCTCCACCCTCTCACTGGCCCGAGAAGGACTTAGTTTATGGTTGGATCATAAACAAGTTGTTCATTAGAGGATCAATGGTACTTAAGGTGCAAGTTACCCCAAAAATGGACTTTTGACCCAACAGTAATTACTAGCAATTCGTGAAGGATCAACTTGCATGTAGTGATGGTTAGATCCATGGATACAACTTGTTCTACAGTGCATAAGAGTGCACCTCTAGGTTTATAGTGGAGTGACCTATAGTTAGTGACTGAAAATTAATTAATTAAAAAGTTTGATTAATTAATTTTGTATCATTGGAGCTAATAACCTATAGGTCCATAAGGTCATCTTGCTAGCTCATACGAACAATTAGGGATCAACTTCGTTGAAAAAAAATTTGAAACGTTCAAATTAATATTTAATATATTTTATATATTAAATGAGAGAAACCATATTTATTGTATTTGATACATTAAATATCAAATAAAATTATTAATATATTAAGATACAAATATATATATAATTTGAATGAGATTCAAATAAGAAAATATATATTAGAAGAATTTGAAATATTTGAATGAGATTTAAATATTTTAAATATATTTTTTAATATTAGATATTAAAATATTATATATATATATTTTAATATTATATGTTAAAAAATATATTATAATTAGGGCAAAGTTTAGCCCTAGGTGGTCATTATAAAGAGGACCTTTATGGGTTAAGCATATTAGTGCTTCCTCCCTTGAGAGAAAAGAGTTCTCTCAATTCTCCCATCTATTCCCTCTTTCTTTCAAAGAGGCTTCTATGTGCCTTGGTCCTGTTGATAGCATGCAAAATAGTGCTATTTCTTGGCTTAGTTTTAGGCTAGTTTGACTATGATTTTGTGTGCTTTCATGTATTTTTATGTTTATTTCTCATAAATCGAGCATTTGGAGCAAAGCTGGAGAATTGTGAGATAATTGAACAAATTTGAGTGACTTAAGGCTATATTTGAAGATTCAAGTGTTGAAGAAGAAGAACAAGGCATTTGGACCCGAGGGCATAACGTTGCAACGCCATTTAAGATGCTTTTCAACCTTGAAAATCCGCAGGCATAGGCGTTGCAACGCTACTCAAATAGATTTTTCCCTCTTTACAAAATTCGAAGGGATAGTGCAACGTTGCAACGCTGTCTCAACTCTATAAAAGGAAACTTCTTCATTCGAGCAAGGGGAGTCGTTTTGGAGAGACCTAAACCTTATTTTCAATAGAAGCACTGTTTGGAGGTCTAGAGAGCACATTGGAGACTTAAGGAGGAGACTCAAGGCTCAAGATTGTGTGACATCACGTCGGGAATGAGTGTTGGCACACGTCGTCCAGTTTTTTTCTATTCTCTTTACTTTGTGTCTTTAATGTTAGGATTTAGCAGACTGTATTTGAATGTATTTGAGTATTATAGACTCATAGTTGATTGCATTATTGTTATAAGACTATGTTTGATTTATTGAATGTGTTTGTAACGTCTTTTCGCATCTTGAATTAATCTTCTAAGCTCCCGACCATAGCTTTGTATGTTAAGTTAAGTTTAGCTTGAGAAAGTAAATTTAACTAAGGACTTAGATGCATAACTAGGATTAGTCTATTGCATGAGAATGAATAGGTTAATACTAGAAGTCATTAAGAGAATTTCATAATGCCATGTCTAGTTGTAGAAATAAACCGAGATGTTGATTTACTTCTTGCATGAGTTCAATTGGGCTC
Source organism: Trichosanthes truncata (assembly GCA_033996785.1). Lineage (NCBI taxonomy): Eukaryota > Viridiplantae > Streptophyta > Magnoliopsida > Cucurbitales > Cucurbitaceae > Trichosanthes > Trichosanthes truncata. The sequence goes on along the minus strand of JAWPNB010000004.1, from coordinate 22,787,916 downwards.
GAGAGAGTCAATTGAATATTTTAGTAATTCTTGGCTTATGACTGTTACATATTTCATAATTCTTTAGTCAATTTCATAGTTGTGCTTCATGAATTGCAGTTAACAAATGTCTTTCTAAAATTGGACTCCAACTTTGTACATAATAGTTTAGGTTTTATGTATTTGTCAAACGAATCAAATCAAAGTTAGATTTCTCTAAATAAAATTGGGCATAATTAACTATAGTACTTAATTAATCTTGAACTCCAATTCCTGTGGATAAAACTGACACTATTATTGCAAAATATTTAGAGGTCCGATTTTTATAAATTTAATCTTGATAGGACCTTCGACAAGTCCATTATCACCTGTGTTCGAGTCATATCAAGTAGGCTTTGTAGAATTGGAGTTTTAACCTCGTTGGAGTTGGAACAAGAATATTAAAAACCGTTTAGAATATTCTCCATAATATTTCAAGGTATGTTTTGCTTAGTCTAATGTTTTTGTTTAATTCTAAAATAAAATCAAAGTCGATTCCAACGCTTCTTATTGGGTTTAATTCGATTATTCCCTTTAATTGGTATCAGAGCTAGGTTTGATTTTTATTCAAAATTTAAAAGTCAGTAATGGTGGGTATTTTAATCTCATATATGTGATATATGTGGTAGTTTGCAAATTGACTGTTTAGGTTTTTTGGCATTAGATTTATCGCTTTTGATTAGATCAATTGTAAAACTCTTTGCGAGTTTAAGAATTTCACTTTAGAGCAAGATCTTTGTCATAAAATTGTAAGACCCCTATTACTGGTCCACCATGATCTAGGATACTCGAAGTTTCACAAGGGCATGTGATCGCTATCAACGATTTGCTCCAGTTCTAAGGCAACCACCAAAACCATTGACCAATATTATTAGCCCCTGAACCTTCGCACAATGGAGAATAGACCTTATTGATCATCTTCCTCAAGGCAAAGAGCAAACTAAGTTTGCAGTGGTAGTAGTGAATTATTTTACAAAATGGGTTGAGGCTGAAGCGCTAGCAACTATCACAGAAAATAAGATAACTAACTTTATGTAGCAAAACATTGCGTGTCGTTTTGGAATTTTTAATGTTATTATCTCATATAATGGAAAGCAATTTGATAATACAGTTTTTAAGAAATTTTGTTCAGATCTCAACATCAACCATTGATGTTCATCTCCAACACATCCACAAGTCAATGGGCAAGTGGAAGTAGTGAACAAAATCATCAAGATGAATTTGAAGACAAAGTTAGAAGGATTGAAGGGTTCATGGACAGAAGAATTACCTAATGTGCTATGGGCATACTAGACTACAGCAAGAATCACTGTGGGTGAAACTCCTTTTTCACTCTCTTTTGGTGTAGAGGTTGTTGTCCTTGTAGAAATTGGTCTACCCTCGCCAAGGGTGAAACAGTTTGATCCTCAACAAAATGAGGAATCAATGAGACTATGTTTAGATCTACTAGAGAAACATCGTAAAAAATCAATGAGACTATGTTTAGATCTACTAGAGAAACATCGTAAAATAGCTCGCCTTTGCATATCAGAATATAAAAATAGAATTGCACGTTACTACCACGCAACAATTAAGAGATGAAGCTTCAAAAAGGGAGATCTTGTGTTGAGAAAAGTCATGCAAAACACTCAAGATCCATCCACATGTGCGCTAGGTCCAACAAAGGAAAGACCCTCTCTCACCCATGGAATGCAGAGCACCTGAAGATCTATTATCAGTAGCTAACCGTTTTGCTTTCTTAATTGTTATTGATTTCACTAATTCTATTGAAATTTCCTTACAATTTGTCAACGTAAGTAAAGTGTTATTTCTGGAAATTACATGTGAGTGCAAGTTTATTTTTATAACATACCAATTGATAACACACAAAAAGTGTTATCCTTAGGCCTTAGTTTATGCTGGTTTTGTGGCTTTATTTCAGTGTTTTCATGTATATATTTGATTAATTTATAGATTTTGAGCATTTGAAATTAAACCGAGTTTTCAGACGATTTATCAAGAAAAATGTGCTTAAATGGTTGAGAATTGAAGAGCCCATGATAAGAGAAGAAGAATTGATATTTCCAGAAGAGAATCTTAGACCTATGGAAGACCAAGTCATCCCCACAAGGTTTGATCGACAAATCCTAAGGATAATCTGAAGTATAACTTTGGAGCACTTGAACCTAAAAACAAGCATAGTGAGAATTAAAGGGTTACACTCCCAAATTGGTCTTCGTACTTTAGGCCCATAATAACAAGCCACACCATAAATCCCAATTAGGGAGTGGGGCTAATGTTATGGGTGAAATTGGACCAAGAGGATAAATCCAAAATACGAGAGAAATCAAAGGCTAGATTGATAGGAAGAAGCCCAATGAGGTACGAAAACGGGCCAACACAGATAAATAGGGTCGAAAAATGAAGAAAATGAGAGGAATTTGGGGGCACGCGATTAGCATGCCTCGACCTGTGGTTTCCTGGTTCAATTTGGTTCAGTTCGCCCTCTTCCTAAATCACGAAGGAACAAAAGAAAACCCTAATGAGGGTCATTTAAATACCCTTCTTTAACTTGAAAAAGGTAAGCTATTCCTAATCTCTAAACTCTTGCTACACTGAACAAACTCCTAACTAACTTAAGCATCGGAGCCTGTGTGGCAAGTACCACACTGGTACCCAGGTTTTCACTTATTTTGTAGGCTACGTTCTTCTCTTTCAATACAAATTTTACGGTTCTGTCACGTGAAGGTCAGGTGCGTTATTCTGTCCGAATTTTGGCAACAACAATAGAAAAACAACTTTCTAATTAAAAGTAAATTTTTATCCTCTTCCTTCTAAGTTTGAAGTAGGGCTACAAGCTTTCAATGTTTAAATATATTTAAAAAACTAGATTACAATTTTGTTATAAAAAAAATTGTAAATAAGTTTGTTTTTTAAATAATAAACAAGATCATTAAACATAAACTCTAGCTAGAGTTTTATATTTGGCAGATATTTTTACAATATAATAGAAATAACGATTGACCGTGTATTGATGTTGAATCCTGAGATATGTGAAAATGTTGACAAAAATTTATAAAGCACTGGAAATAGTAAAAGGCTATTTGGGTGTATTTTTTTTACCAACTATTTTTAAAAACTATTTTACATACTAATCTTTTTAAATTATTTTCTAATTGTCATAGTTTTAAGTACCATTCAGAATGCCAAAGTGAGCTTAGCTCAGTGGTAATTGACATATGTACCTTCGACTAAGAGGTCAAAGATTTGAATCCCCCACCCTTATATGTCGTTGAGCTAAAAAAAAAAGTACCATTTGGAACCATATCTTTCTATTGTGTAAATTCATTTATTTCTTTTACCTATTTTCTCGGATTGGTTAAATAAAAAATCAGAAATTTTTATTGAATATCATAAATTTAGTAAGAGAATAAATTGAAGTCGAATTTGGTAATCATTTGATTTTTTTATTTTTGTTTTTTGAAAATTAATTAAACTTATAAACACTACTTCTACTTATGAACTTCTTTGTTTTATTATTTACTTTTTTATAAATGTTTTCAAAATCTAAGTTTAGTTTTGAAAAGTAAAAAAAAAAAAATAGTTTTTAAAAACTTGTTTTTGTTTTTAAAATTTGACTAAGAATTCAAATGTTTCTTTAAGAAAAATGAAAACCATTGTAAGAGATTGTGAGAAAGCAAACACAAATTTCAAAAACTAAAACTAAAAACCAAATGGTTTTCAAATGAGATCTCAACTAGTCAAACCTTTACTTATCTCCTTAAGGTCGAAGGTTTGAATCCCCTCCACCCCTTGTTGAGCTAAAAAACAACAACAACAAGGGTTCTCTTTATGATATTCAATGTTTTTCTCCCTCAAACATTAGATATAACTTCAATAACTTTTTGCTAATTCCAACACAATTTAGTGAATAAGACACCTAATTACCATATCAAAGTTCGATGGTTTGGTCCCCCAATTAGATATAAATTAGATATAACTCCAATAACTTTCTCTTTTTACCGAGGAATGAAAATTACGAATTCAAAAAGTTACACCCATTATTTAGATTTGTATCAAATGAATTATAAATTTTGTCCTTTGCTCGAAAGAGAGGAAGTACCAAATTTTTATTAAAATTGCACTTTTTGTTTTGTGAGAATAATTTATTAAATAATTTCCTTCTTATCGCATACACTATTTTTCAAAAACATTATGAAAAGTACTATATTTTAAAAAATGTGACTAAAAATATGTTGTTTTTGCCTTTTACAAAAAAAAAAAGAGACCATGTAGATAAGATAGTAATAAAGGAAAAAGGATGATGTAGAGGTAGTTAGATATAAGGTCCCATGCAATAATTAAGAAGGGAGCAAGAAAAGGCTGATAAAAGTGACATTGGGTTTTGCCAGTTTGGTCAATTCTAGAGCATATGGTAATGCATGGCTTTGTCAGACTTTGTTCATTTGATTTTTACTGTTTAAAATGTCAACACCATTCAAACTTTCAAACACACACCCTTCAACTTCAACTTCAAATAATCCCTTTAGTTTACTTTACCTTTATGTAACCAACATTTATTTTCTTTTTCCTTTTGTCTCTGACAAGACATGTCTATGTAATTTTCTCTAGCTAAAACCTTCACTCACTCATTTATTGTTTGTGTGCTTGTGTACGGATTGACAAAGTAGCTATGTCGTTTTTTTTAGCCTAAAAATAGAATAAATGTTTTGTGAAAGTGTATTCAGATAACTGTTTGGATGTATATTTCTGTCTTTTGAATGTTAGGATGTATAGGAGATGATGGTGAGATCTTGGCCAGTTGCTTTCGCTTTGAACTTGGAGTACAAGTGGGGTTGAGAATGCTCAAGCTTAGCTCTACTGTACTAGTTGCTTGAAATTTTATTTGTCTTGGTTTTGTGGGCTTCGATTTAAATGTTTTTCAAGATTTTGCTCATAAAATTTATTCTTTCTCCCACTTAATCATCGTTATTCTTTAGGATCTCTAGAGATAAGGAGATGTGTTGTTTTAGTGTGTGTTGAAATGAGTATTATTGTAACTTGTAAGAAGGGTTGACAATGATATAGGTTTTGGTATCTAAAGCCACAAAATGGAGCTAATGAGTGGATGCGTGGGTGTTGGCTAGAGGACGTTCTCTTCTGAACACTCTTGGAGCTTTTTTTTTCTTCAAGAGTTGCTATAAGAGAATACGAGAAATGAGACATATGGGAAATCATTTTGGCCCAAAATATCAATAATATGAAATATTTTCAATTGACGTGAGAATCTACCCTCAATTTTGACAAATGCAAAAGAGAGATGATGACTGTTTGGGTGTTCAACTAACACGATTGTAGTGTTTATTGAATTATCTCTAATGATGATCAAGTTTAATGAGTATAATGATAAAATATGGGACAATTTTAGCCAAATTTAGTGTGAAGAACTAGAAAATTAAAGCATAGTTAGATAGGTCATCCATGAGATTTGATATAATTTATAGTCCATAATAGTTGAAATTTGATGATAAGTCGAGCATGGATGAGGGCCCTTGCAATGGCACTGACAAGCTAATGACTCATGAAGGTTAGCAACGCCTCATCCATTACATAGGCAGCCCCTTTTGGCTCAAAAGAGTCTCCTTCTACAGTTCTACTACCCATCCCTGTCGTGCCTTTTGGACCAATCTAATTTGTAGTTTCAAATCTATTATTTTATGTTATTTTTGAAGCTAGCCATTTAGAAATTGTATTATATATGATATATTGAACAGTAAAATAAAATTGAATAACCAAAATTAGTATAAATAATTAAGTTACTTCTTCTCTCAGTATATTTGAAAACAAGTTATTAAAGTGAGTTTAGCTTAGTGGTAATCACTACAACAAATATTGCTTTTAATGACGGTAGTAAAAAATCAAGATTTGGAAACCATGACAGACGATTAAAAATGCGTTGAAAGAACTGATTTTTGGGAATATGAATTCGACTGACCGTCATTGAAGTTTAATAAAATAATAACAAAAAATAAAATATCTTTGCTCTTACCAAATTTTGCTCTCCCTTGTAGACCATCACTCTCTTTCGTAAACCCTAACTCTCTCTCTCACAAATCTCACACGACTTGTACTCTCTCTCCCTCTCTCTCTCCCTTGATCCTTCTCATCCAAGAGATTTAGTTTCTTCATCGTTCATCTCCAAATATCGAGCAAAGACAGCCTTGCGAGAGAGGATCTACCTACGCTAACCCCCTCCCCCAATCTCTGTGGCTACTTTCTTGCTCCTATACACACCATCTTGACGGTGATGGGGTTAGCCAAGATACATCCAAGTGCTCCATTTTCGGCACTCAGGGCATGGATTGGGCCTTCGACGGCATGATCTTCGCCCTTGTATTTTGCACCGTCGACATCTCTGGTAACACTTTACCCTTTCTTTTTTTTCTTCGAAAAGTGCATTCTTTTTTCAAGTTTTTTTTTTGTTTGTTTAAATCTTGTCTTATTCTTGGATCTGTGCGGTTGTTTTTTTTCCTTTTTACTCTGATTTTTTATTTGGTTGGAAAATATGTTTGGGTTTAGTTTTGGTGATTTAAAAGTGGTTCAACTTTGGTTTTGAGCTTTGTTCATGTTGCATTTGTTTGCTCTGGAATTAGGTGTATTTCTTTAGAAAATAGTAAATTGTTACCTATTATAGAAATGGAAGATTTTTCACAGCAAATATTGGATTATTAATGTTCAAAAGAAAGAAGAACTAGAGAGAGAATAATTTCAATATTTTATGTAATTCAGAATGCGCAAAAAACTTGAGTTTTTCCGTTCTTCTTCTCAAAATATACACTGCACATTGAGTAATGGAAAAGGAAGTAGCTAAAATATTTATAGGCAGCTAAGGGAAGAAAACAAAATTGATATAATATTTGGTAAATCAGTGACCGAATTTGTCATCGATTTTGGGTGATTTCAACCAACGGATCTTTCCAAAAATGCTGCCAATTTAAGTTGAATGAGGCTTGAACTTTTATTCAACATATCTCTCACTAAATTTGTGTTGGGTTGTCGGTTGAAGCATAAATTTGAGCTTTAAATAATTCTCTACCAGCTTCTACGTGATCGTCTGTTGAGGTGTCTGACAGGGTGAGCAATGGACTACTACGTGGGTTGAATTAGTTGAGCTAGAGGTGTAAGTAATTGAGTTGGAGGTGTCTCTTGTGGTTGCTGGTATGGCTGAAGTATTTTTGTTGTTGTGAATGTGGATATTCTTGTTACCAAATATGAGCAAGGCTACGATCTTTATTGTTTATACACGTTGATTAGTTACACAAATGGAGTGATTTAATAACAATGTTCTTGACATTTGAGTCCTTTAAACTTAATTTATGAATTAGTGAGTTGTCATCATTGTTAACAATATGATTCTAATACTTTTGTGATGAATTTCTTTGAGCCTTGATTTTTGTATGGTTATTCCATAGGTATGTGGACTTATCTTCTTTTGATATGTTTGTTTTCTTATAGGAAACTTGCTAAATATTTGGACGAGAAAGCTATCTTAGTTTTCTCTGATTTCAAGCAGGAAAAGTTTGTCCTTTTCCCCTATTGGTTTAAGCTGCATTCTCTTAATTTTTATAGATGGAAAGAAGTTTAATTCTTACTCTATCTTTTATGTTGTTATACAGGCTTATGAATTCCTTTCTAAGTTATGTGATCTTACCCAAATCTTTGCCAAGGTTCAAACTGTTGAGGTCAGTCCTATTTAGTTTTTTTTTGGGGGGGCTGGGGGGGTCAAGTTATTCTAATGCTAATTAGACATTTGCATATTTCTTTGATCCTATTTTTAGGGATTAACCCAATATTTCAATGAGATTCTACGAGGAGAAGATGACATTATTCTATCCCGTGGGAATTTGGGTATAGACCTCCCACTTGAGAAGGTTAGTTTCCTTGAGTGCAATCTCAAAAGTATTTTGTGGCATCAAGTTAATTCCAACTAATTATTTATATATGTATAATTTTTTTGGATGCTCTCATATTACTTGCATTTTAGAGCTTATGCTTGTGTTTGAGACTTGAGAATATCACTTTAATAGAGGCTGTTGTGTTTAGTTTATTAAGGAGAATATGTTTGAGATTAAAATACAAACTTTGATATTAAGGCTAGGAACTAGGTATCAATTGGTTTTATTGCAAGTTACACTGTTTTCTCTAATATTTGAGTATGAGTAGTTAAAGTTCATACAAATTTATAACCTTCAAGTTTAAGTTCATGGTAGTTGCAACATTTATTGAGACAATTCTAAAATCTCGTTATTTGAAGGGTTAAGTTGAATTGATCAAGATCTGTAATGTTCATACTTACTGCACTTTGTGTATTGAAAAACATTGCTCAATGGTTGTACTCATTCTAAACTTGAAACGTGTGGTTGAGTCATACTTAATTCCTATATCTTCTTTCAAATTTTGATAGGTAATAAGTTTCATAGGGGGGGGGGGGTTAGATTACTCCATTTGTTGGTATGTTTTGTATGCATATTGTATCCTTGTTGGTTCTTGAAATTTGGTTAAGGATGACTTGAAGCTCAATTCTAGAAATTGTTGTGATGGAGTCAATGTGTTATTGTTATTGAATATTTGCTACTGTTGTTTGAATTGCAACTGATGTTGTGCGATAAGTTGTTATCCTGATCCATGAATTAACTTTTCTTATTGTGCAATGTTAAACTCGTCTTTGTAATGGATTAGGTGTTGTCAACTTTAAACATAGTGGAGCAACTTTACTTGCATTTGAAACTTGAGAATATCACTTTAATAAAGGTTGTTTAGTATTGCATTTCCTTTTGATTGGGTATGTGTTTGTTTGCCATAGAAATTTGTCTTGAAGTAAGTTGCAGTTGAAGGATGAAATTGTCATAGGAGATAACTTGCAATTTTTACTAAATATTTTTCTATCTTAGCTTCTAGAGTACCTATGAAATTTGAAGGGTTGGTTTTACTTTGTTTGATGTGTTTCTTATTGTTTGTTTTTATACTTAGATGGGAGTTTGTGTAATTATCTCAACTAAGCTTGTTTTTTCATGTTTATGTAAGTTTTGTGTTGCAAGTTGTTCAATTTTCTAATATGTTGTGGAACTTGTTACAGATATGGGGTATTAGGTGAGAAGTTGGCGTGATCAACTACTCGAAGGGGGAGATTTTGAATAGATATATAAAGGGCTTACGAAGCCTTGGATGGATATCAACTCAAGTCGAATTTTCTCATTCGATTCATCAAGTTTCTCATTTGAATCGGCTTCAAACTTCACTTTATTATGACTAATTTTGCATTTATTATTCTTAATGTTGTTTAGGGTTCTCATGTTTAATATATATAACAACAATCAAAGACGAAGTGTATTTATATATATTACATTTTGTTAATTAAAATTATATTTGTTGAATTGATTGTTATGTAAAAATATTATTGAGATTTTATTTCGGGCATAGGTCGAGAAAGAAAAATATTGTTGGACAACCAACAATTTTTTTTTATTAAATTATTAAGGAAAAGATGACGGACATTGCCTGTCATTAAAACATTCAAAACAGACATTTAATGACAGACATTGACTTTTAATGACATACATTGACCGACATTAAAAGTTGACCGTCATTATAGGCTACAATGACAGACAACTTTTAATGACAGGCAATGCCCGTCATTAAAAAGAGTCCGTCATTGTAGCCTATGACGACACTCGAAAAGATGCGCACACATGTCCGTCATCGTTTCCCTTTAATGACGGGCAATGGCCGTCATTAAAACCCAAATTTGTACTAGTGAATTGACATGTACTTTCGATAAAAAAGGTTAGAGGTTCGAATCCTCCCCCAAATGTTGTTGTACTTGAAAAAAAAATGAAAACAAGTTTTATAGAATTGGAATTATCATATTGGATAATCAATATTTGTAAATTTTCTGTAATTTGAAAATTTTACAAATAGGGTCATTTTTTAGTATCACATCCACTTCCATTATCATATTGGATCTATTTATAATAAATACTTATGTTTATTTTAGCTTTTTTACTAATTTAAAAATAAAATGCCACAGAGTCTTAAAGAAATATAAGTCAACAAATCCATGTCAACACTTAACAGCTTAGCAGCATTCAAGTCAACTAAAGGTCAAATGAGTTTAGGACCACACCATTTACAACCATTTTCAAACCTTAGATAAACCTCAACAACTGTTTCCTTTTGAAACCTCATAGACCAAATAGACTTTCAAGTCTAAACCTCATAGATTAAAAGTGTATTTCGCCTTTTTTTATTGCAAATTTAATAGTAGCCTATTTAGTCTTTTTTTTATTTGATGATATAGCCTATTTAGTCTTAAGATATGATTCACCAGGTCACATTAAAAATAATTCTTTTAAAGATAGAAATGTGAAAGAGTATAATAGAGTAGTTTTGGGATTTGACCAAGAACAACTAGCTAGTTCCATGGTGGTATATAAGGCATGGCTTTAATATTGTCTTATGTCCCGTTTACTAACAAAGGAAAGGAAGTCTAAATTAGAACCACATTCCCTTTGCGTGTGAATGTAGCTAAGTGTTTAACTCAGGTCATAGTTTCTTGTTGCAGTTGATGCTCGTTTAGTCATGCGTGAACCAACTTAACAGTTTAGCTGTATGAAGTGAAACAAGCTAGATTTTATTAAAATTTGTGAATTTTAAGAGATTTATTTAAAGGTTGATCTTTTTTTTTTTTTTTTTAGCATTTTAATGGTTGATCATTGATCCCTTAATTTTGTATAACATCAATTTTTGTTGAAATTAGTTAGTTTCAAGATATTTTTACCTTAGTTTTTTTTTTCTTTTAAATCTAAAAATTATATTATAAAACTAGGTAAATGGAACACAAACTCCTTTTACTAGTGGAGGCCCAATCCAATCAATGGGCTTCCTTCTATTCAAAACCCCAAATTCTGTTTCAAGTTCTTTACCATTACCAGGGGTTGGGGGATTTTGGGGAGGTTTTAGGGTTCGGAGTTGACAGAATTCAGAGTCGGAAATGGCAGCTTCTGTTGCACTCAGATCGTCCTGTCTCCGAGCAATTTGTAGAATATCCACCAGTTCCACCACCAGAAATGTCTCCGTTTCATCGGTGCTTCCTTCGGTGCGCTCAAGTTTCGTTTCTCGCAGAACTTCATTTTCCCCTCACCCTCTAAGGTTGCTGCCTGCTTCTTCAGATTCGTCTTCCTGCTACGATGTTACTTTCGTTTTTTTTCTCTATATTTCATTCTGATGCCATGTTCTTAGGTTGTTGCGACGAGAATTGAGCTCTCTTCGACCTGTTCATAGCGCAATTGCCTCCGCTTGCCTTGTTTCTGATCTGCCCGCCGAAGCCAGCGCCTCCGTAGAAGGTTAGTCCTCTTCTGTTTCTTGCTTCCTACTTAGTGCTCTTGTTTTTGAGTTGGTTTCATTCGCATTGAATTTGAGTACTAGGCAACTTTCTTAATTATAGAAATAGTTCCTCAGAATATATGTTGGTGCAGCCAAATAATTTTAGGCATCGATAGCTAGCCAATTAAAATTGACTTCCATAATACCTTACTACCGTTCAGTTAGCTGAAACGCTGAATTTCATTTTTGGTATTCAAAATATTTTAGAATCCATAATGACAAGAAAAGCTAGACTCGTGCAAAAGTATTTTCAATTTGTATGTTACTGCCACCTATCAAAATGGTCGATGATCTCGATTATAGAAAGTGCAAGAGATGCATTGTTCATTTTGTGAGTTTTGATGGGAAGTGAGGAGCTGTCTGGATTAGGGTGTATTGTCTACAATCTAACCATGATCATGTTCAGCATCCTGGATGTGATAGACTTATGCCCTGCATAATGTTTATCATGTATTGAATGCGGATCAAATGAGAGGAAAGTGGTTCAATGCTGGTGAATGAATGTGAAGAATAAAATCAGCGGGTGTTCTTCAGAGAGTACAATGGTCAATTGTCATGAGATCTTAATGTTTCCCTGTTGTATGACTTGTAAAATAACTCTGAAAGTTAGTTCAAATGGATTACTTACGTGTGACTTCTCTAAAATGATAAAAATTAATGACTTCCATGTTACCAGTCTGATGGAACCTCATATTCTTCATCTCTTTGGCCCCTCGAAGCTTCCCGGCTGCAAGATTTCTGATGAGTACTGAAATCGCAGTCGTATTTCTGATGGTTCTCTTGGGAGTAACTCCTTTAGATAATTGAGGCAATAAAGTAGTATCTCTTCCGTCAGTCAATGTTCATATTAACTCTTTTCTAGAAAATTTGACTCCAAATCAAACTTCACAAAAAGTACCTACCATTCTTTTCGTTCATTTATTGGAACTGAACTTGAAAGAAGTCTCCTTCCAAACAGCCTCATAATTTGGATGAGATGCCTGATAAATGCTGCAAGTTTTGAGAGAAGTTATATCATCAGAGACAAGTGAAAATGCAATTCCAGAGAAATGATTCCCTTCTGTCTCCTTATTAAGAACTCGCCATTAAGGTCGGAAACGAAGGAGCATCTTCTTTGAGTATGCTTGTTCGTGTTCATTTCCGTGATTAGCAGACCAAAAAAATGAGCCAACTTCATTAGGATTGAAGTTTTGATCACTTCTTTTTGATCACTAGAGTCAGGTGCAAAAACACGACCTTAAAACTAATTTGTGACAGTAACACTTTTATACGTTTGAGTATTAGATTCAGGAAGCTATCTGAAAGTTTTATACCTGCCATGACATACCTCACTCTATTATTGCTTTTCTTGATTTTCAAACAATATTCTGTACGAGTTCAATTTCCCTTTACCACAGCACTTTTAAAAAAAAAAAAAATTCAAAAGGATGGGACAATTATTTGACGTGGGAATCTCTTCCTGTATGATAAAAGTGGAATGGAATCTTGGAATAAAATCGACAAATTTCAAAAGAGGGAAATAGATAGACAAACTAATGAGGTGATTATTATGCCTTTTGCTTTCTGATACATGGTTACAGTTCTGAAATTTTTAGAAATCTTGTAACTTTTATTTGATAGTGTGATTTTGACCATGGTTTCTAGCTTCAGTATCAGTTATTGATTTAATTTTTTTGGTGCACATCTGCTGAGATAGATGTGTATTAGCCAAATGCTATGAACCATAACAATGCTTTGACACCTTTTCTCAAACTTGATAACAGGTAGATTTGTGAACTATCTCAGCCCTATCTAGCACCAAATGCATGTAGAGATGCAGAGTTTTCTTCTTGTGTATTAGATTGCCAGCATCACTTCATAACGTCTTCAGCTGTTGATTATGAAGACATGGTTTCTTTGGTTCCTCGAGTTGATTTTAACTCAATTAAGTATATTTATATTACATTGAGCAGCCAATTTTTCTATAACTTGATAGTCTCCTTTTTATCATTTTGTTGTTCTAAGCACCGGGTGACATACCTAATGGGCTAAATTCCTACCAGGTTAGTCATACAACTATTTTCTGATCCAGATAATTGCTTCAATTTCAAAATTAGAATGTAAATGTGTTGAAATTAGACATAGATGATTACATTGGAATAGGGATGCTTTTTACCCGCTATAAAAATGACAATTAGTTTTAAATTATTCTATGGTTATTGGGCAAATAAGTAAAGGACTTAGACGGAATGAGTTTAAACTATGGTACCAACTACTTTGGATTTAAAATTCTGTGGGGTTTCCTTGACACCGAGATGTAGTAGGATTATACGATTGTTTTGTAAGACTAGTCGAAGTGCACACAAACTAGCTAGGACACTTGTGGATATTGAAAACTCTAGGATAAAAAGAAGTTTGGTTCTAGGCCTCTCTTTTTGGTTGTATTGTGATATAAGGGAAAAAAATAAAAGAGAGAAAAAATCAACTGATACTTTTCAACTTTGTAGGTTGAATCAATTAAAATCCAAAATTAATAATTGTATCAATTAAGACCCTAAACTTTCAAAAGTGAATCAATTTAGATCTTTAGTTAGGATTTCATTTTAAAACTGTTAATGTATAATTCTTACAATGTGTAAGACTTCTTTAAGTGTGAGGGATTAATGCAATATTAGAGAGAAATATTGAAATCAAGTGAATTGTAGAGGTTTTTATTACTATGAGCGATTTTTTGTCTTATCTTTTTTCTCTAATTTTCTCTACTTTAGGAAAAATTAGGTGATAATTTTTCTTGCTACATTGGTAGGATTTTGGGAGAATAATATAGTGTTATTGAGGTAATTTTGAATTGATTTTAAATGAAGTTTAGTGAAAATACTTATGTATCACTAAGGGGGCTAAATTGATTCAATTACAAAAGTTAACGATTTAATTGATACAATTATTAGTTTAAGGTTTTAATTGATATGATCTACAAAATTTAAGGTGGTGTTTGGGGGATGGATTTGGTTTGGGTTGGATTGACTTCCAAACCCAAGCCCATGTTTGGGGAAGAGGTTTCCATCCCTAGGGTTCAAACAATAAACCCCATCCAATCTCATGGGATTCCTCCTCTAAACCCATAGGTCTCTTGAAATTACAAAAAAATTAGTGGGATCCATCACTTTTCTCTCTATTTTTGTAATAATTATGGTGGGTTCCACCACTTCTCTCTCCATTTTTTTTCATAATTATGATGGATCCCATCATTTCTCTCGTCCTCCCTATCTATCTTTCTGTATTAAAACATTTTTTTTTTTTAAAATTATAATTATATAGTTTTTCTTCAATTAAAAACGTAAAGTTACATTATCTGATAATTTTTAAATTTTAAGATAAGAAAAATATATTTTAGACGATTTACTTATATTAATATTTTAAAAAAGAACATTTAATTATAAGTTAACATATTAAAATTTAAGTTTATATTTTATTTTCAAATTAACAATATTTAATGTAACAAAAATAAATGGTATTTTATTTTGAATTTATAAAATAAAAATAAATAATATTATATTTAATTTTCAAATTAGTTACAAAAAAAAAAAGAAAAGAAAATATATGTATGATATTAATTTTGAAATTAGTTATATTAAAATAACTTATATGTTATTTTATTTTTAATTTAGTCATTTTAAAATAACATATAGAATGTATTTTATTTTAATTTAACCAAATTAAAATTAGAGAAACTATGTATATTTTGCTCTATATGTAATTCTATATACTAATTTCACTTTTTCCATGAACCATATAATTTTTTTTCTCATTAATTACTTTAACTTATGACATCTATCAAAATTTATAAAAATTTAGAAAAATACTTGAAAAAAAAAGCTCATTTCTCAATGTCTGAACTTTTTGTCAAACTACTTTGTAAAATATACTTTCAAAATTCTAAAACTTTAACAAAACCAATCTTACTTCTAACTTATTTATCTTATGCTTTTGATAATGTTATTATTTAAATTGACGTCACCATGAATGGAGTAAATGACATAGATTAGAGTTACATAGACTACACATGGTATAATTCCAATTTTAATATGGTTGGGACAAAATCTTTTAAATATTGATATGCAAATTTTCACACAAATTTTGTCAAAATATTGATATGCAATTCAAAAACAAATTATTAGATCACAAAAAATGGAAATTAAAAAAAAAACAGCATAAAAAATGTCTTTAAAAAAAAAAACATAATCAGATTCATTCAAACCCAACCTTGCACCCCAAATCAAACAGATTCAACACTGCACCCCAAATACAGTAATTAGGAATCCCAGGGTTTCTAATTACGGCATAGGATTTCTAAGATTTCTGATTTCAAGACAGCGCGTCAAACAGTCCCTAAGGGGCTGTTTGGCGGGCAGGGTTGAAATGTTAAACCTGGCTGAGGGGTTAAGCTGGGGGTTTAAGTAGCATGGGTTTAAGAATGTTGTGTTTGGAATGCAGGTTAAAGAAGTCTGGGTTTAGGAAATCTGTGTTTGGAGTGCAAGTTTAAGAAACCTTGGTTTGAAATGCAGATTTTAAAATATTAAATTTATGAAATGTTTGATTGTATTTAATTAATGGTTAAATTTTAAATTATTTTAAAATTTCAATCTAATTATTTATTTATTTTTATTTTAATATAGTTGTTAAAAATTAATTAATTTTGTATGGTTCAAATAAAACTATATTCAAAATTAAAATTATTTCTTATATATTTTTTTTATTTTAAATTGACTAATTTAATTATATAAAAATGACTAAACTAAAAAAAATAACATTGGGTAGATTTTTTTAGTTGACTATGTAAAAAATATATGACTAAGTTGAAATTAAATATCATACATTTATTTTTTTTACTTTGAATACGACTCATTGGTAAGTAAAATATTTTTTAATATGGATAATTTAAAATTAAATATTATTTATTTTACTAATTTAATTTAATAAGTTTGTAATTCGAATTCAACTCAATTTTAATTACTTTTCCAAAAAAATTTAAACCAATATTTGTTTCCATCAATTTTGAAATTGAGATTGGACTAAAATTATATATATATATATATATATATATATATATATATATATATATATATATATATATATATATATATATATATATATATATATTGCATAATTTGAGATTTTAATTTTACCAACGAATAAGAAAATGAACTATCTAATTTGTTATTCATTTTGTTTTTAGATAACTAAATTAAAAATAAAATTTTATTTAGATGTACAGTTCTAATGTAAATTAGTCTATTTTTTATTATTTGTCTCGTAGAGTTTAACTCAACAAATGAAAAAAAAGTTTGAGCATATGGGATAAACTTTCTTTCACCATTTTGCCCATTTTTATTATATGTCTAATTTATTTTTTCTAAAAAAAAAAGGATAATTAATTTAAGAAAACCATAATAAGAAATGAAAGAGAAAAGTAATCACAAATTATTTTAACAAAAAGGGGCAAAATGGTGAAAGAAAGTTTATCCCATATAATCTGATTTAATCTCGTAGACTTATTATTTTACTAAGTTTTGAGTAAAATATCATATACTTTTGTTATTTTAACTAATTTAAAATTAAATTCTATTTTTGTATTTTAATATTAGCAAGTTCAAAATAAAATAATGTTTTTATCTTAAACTCAATTATTAAAAATTATATATTTTTGGCCAAATTACACTTTTAATCCTAAAGTTTTATTTTAATTTTTATTTGGCGTCTGAGATTTCGAAAACAACATTTTAGTTCTTAAGTTAAAAAAATGATTCTAATAAGTTTTTAAGTTAAATTGACTAACGGAAAAAATTCGAAAGTTACAGACAACACATTTGAAGTTATCAAAAAAATTGTTGATATTGGTGAGATGAAAATCAAGATAAGAAATGGATGAAGGAAGAAGAAATAAAATATTTAAAAAGATAAAATAATAATAATAATGATAGAGAAGGAATAAGAGGAAGATAGAGAAATAATATTTTAAAAAAATAAAACAATTATTTTTACAACTAAAATAATAATTAAAAAAAACTAAAAAAAAAAAAACCAACAAACCATGGGGTTGAATAGTGTTTACTATTCAACCCCATGGGTTTGGGTTTAGGAAACTGGTTTCCTAAACCCTTGTCCCAAACAAGGGTTGAGCTTAAGAATGCTAACCCGCCCAAGCCCAACCCCCAAAACAAACACTCCCTAACAGTATAAACTCGGATTTTCCAAATAAATAAAAAAAAAAAGAGCTGGAAAGATATTTGCTATGAATTGAAAAGCTTTGGTTTTCTTATTTGGTTTATTACTCTTAAAACTCGGAGGGTTTTGAAAAGTATTCAAAATAGTTTTTTGATTCCTTAAAAACCGTGGTTTCTATAAATAATATATATATATATATATATATATATATATATATATATATATAAATGTAACTGGTCAATGGAAATCTGCAATAAATTATTTTGTGAATATGAATAATGTAAATGTAGAGAATTGTTGGGAGTTATATAATTTATATTAAACGAAAACATATAATATACAAGCTAACGGAAAGTGAAAAACTATTTAGAATCATAATTTATTTGGAATGTTTTTCAAGAATCTGTTTACCAATCTCGAAGGAAAGATGAAAAGAGAAGAAACGAGTGGGGTGTGGGTCTGAAAGCTTGAAATTCAGCAATTGTTGATGTCATCTTGAAGCATTTTGATGAGAAACACATGTAGAGAAATAAAAAATATATTACTCTCTCAGAATATTTTGCTGATGTATTGTATCGATTTTTTGGCTGGTCTGAATTCAAATACCATTGTTTGTTGCTTTGATTTTTTTCTTTTAAAAAATAAAATAAAAAATTAGTTGGATAGTTCGGTTTGGATAGATTTGATTGGTCTGGTGTTAGGACTGTCCTCATGAAATTTCTCTTTAAATTTTGCAAGGTCAGGGCATGGATTCCCTACGGAGAACTTTTAGGAGTTGGGTTCCCTGCATGAAATTATTCTCAATTAACCTTTTTATCTCCCTTTTTTTTGAGAGAATTCTTGTCCCTGTCCCAAATGGGGATTCTTTGTCTTGTTTAGGGTAAGTTTTGTGGGGGATAGGACACCCCTATTTATTTTGTTGAAATACGACATTTCGTCCTCTATTTATTTTGTTAAAATACAACATTTCTAAAAACCAACCTGGCCATGGCTCCATGAATGGAGATTCTTTTATTTACCTTTCACTAATTGGTGAAATGCCCACTCTTAAAGAGGTGAAGAGTGTAAAAGGAGACCGATTAGTAGCAAGAAAGTCATTTGAACACAAGTGCAAAAACAAAGGGACTTACATACAATTGGAGAAAAAATATTCAATTTGCAAGCTTGAGTCGACTCATAGTTCAACCTAACTGATGAAAGATGAGTTTGATGAACCTATTTAGATAGATTCTCTCGACGTATTCAATATTATCAATATTGGCTCTGACTTATTAGGCGACTTCGAAATTGAGTTGACCATCTTTAACAATCTAAGTAGTTGGGTAAACATTTGCGCGGGATGATATTAAACAAGTTAGGAATGGACCCTAAGTTCATCACTTAGAAAGAAGAAAATCAAACATTTGAAGGGAATAATTGTATCAACCGGCAACTAATAGACTAAGCAAGTAAAAAAAAACAACAGTATTTATTAGTAAAAAAATAACTGTATATTTATTATTACAACTTTGATGTGTGGACCACATCTTAGTTATGACCTCTGCAAGGAAGATAATGATATTGGAATTTTAAGTCTCATTCGTATGGGTCAATTTTATTAAATAAAATTAAATTGAATTCACAAAGTTCCAAGAAAGCACTAATTTTATAAATACTCTCTTCGAGTCTAGGGTTGATTTGATTTTAAAAAAGAGACAAATTTCATTGACTTTAAAGAATCTTTAATTGTTGATGAAAGGAAACTTCTTCATTTTTTTTTTAAATAAAAAATTTAAACATTAAATAGAGAGTAGCTTTGGAAGACTGAAAACTTGCACATGGTTTAATTAAGTAGCTAAATTCTCTCTCTCTCTCTCTCTCTCTCTCTCTACATATTTTTCTATGAATTATGGATGCTTGTTTAATTGGCCTAGTGAATATTTTGACCATATGAAAATTTTGAAGGAAGCTGCTAGTTTTTTTTTTATTTTATGTTTTTATTTTTTATAATTAAGATAGGTTTGTAAAATCTAAAATTATTGTACTTTAGAGAACTAAATATGTGTTGATATATATGTTCGCACGTAATTTCAGTAAAGAAATAAGAACACGTGCGAATGAAACTTTTGTATTTGTATAACTTTGAATGTAGTAGAATACAATCTCTAACACTTGATCCTCTGATTCTCTCTCTTGCTTGTATGTTTCACTCGAGAGCTGTACAACTTATTCTAGAGATTGAAGCTTCGATGGGTTCTTGGAGTCTTGAAGAAGTGTTCTTGATCTTCGAGGAAACGTTATTTGTTCATGAGGTGTTTGATCTTAAAGAGCTCAAAGAGTTTTCTAGCCTTTGTTTCTGAATTCTCTCTGAGATCTCAAATTTCTGAACCCTCAAAATGGAGGAGGGAGTTCTCTATTTATAGAGTTCCCCAGGGTTCATAGATGGGCTTGGGCTTGGCTATTGGACTGGACCTGGTGGACTTTGAGCCTGATTAACCTTTGGCCTAGCCTTGTGAGCTGGGGTTTATTGACTTTGGGCATAGACCTGGATTAGGGACTCCTATTTGGGCTTAGTCTAAAATTGACTCAAATTTCATATAACCCAATTGCATATTGTGATTTACTTTAATTTAATTTAGGGATACTTGCAAATTTAAATAATTCCTAGTTAAATAAATAATCTTGCCACTAATTTAAATTAATGACATGACAATTTCTGATTGGCCAAAATTTCTATTCTAACAATATCGTTTTTCTATCTATATTTACATTTATTGAATAATTCAGCATGGGTATGAGAAGTTGTTAGATATTTTTATTGTATTGTAAAATTTAGAGATGATCAAAATGTCAACCAAATATTAGAGTTAATAATAAGAATTTTAAAGTTATTTAAAATATTCAAAATAGTTATTTATCGTTTCAAATATTTTGTATGAATATTTTAATATTCACAATTTTTTTTAAAACCTAGTATTGATATTTAAATTCTTGGTTGGGATCAAGGTTCGAAATGTCGATGTCGATGGAAATGTCGAGGTACAAAATTTATGGAAATGAAAATGTCGATGGAAATTTCGATGGAAATTTACGGAAATTGTGGAAATTGATGGAAATTGTTTGAATTAACCAATGAAACTTAAATTTTGACTTAATTAGACTACGATGGACTATTTTTAAGCATCACATCTAAAAATTAAGACAATATTTAGATATAAATGTCAATTGAAAATTTGAAATGTCGATGAGAGTAGGAATTTAAAAAAAAAAATATGGAAATTGATTTAAATTATTAAAATTATTTCATGAAACCTTAATTGTGAGTCGTGACTCAATTATAGTATAATTGATTACTCTTAAGTCTTAACATCATATATCTAAATATATGTAATATTTATATTCAATTAGACAACTATGAAGGAAATTTGAGAGAATTGAAATGAATTTAAGAGAATTAGAGGGAATTTGAGAGAATTGGAGGGAAATTAAGAGAATTGGAATTAGAGTGTAGAAATGCCTTGAACCTATTATCTAGCGCTTCGAATGATCAAGTACGGGGGTCTCGCTGACTGGTCAGCGAGTTGGGGTCCAGGGGTGAAGCGCCCTGGTGGGGGTTCGGGGGCAACGCCCCCGAAACCTAAGTGATATGTAAATCAATTTATTTATACATCATTTAAACTTTTATCTAATTGCTCTCTATATTTTGTACCAAATTTCTTCTCAAGATAATAAAATTCTCTCTCCCTCTACTTGTGGACGTAGACTATTACTTATTATTTATTAACAAAGAAAAGATTAATTTCGAAAAAAAAATATATAAAAACCCTGCACGTGCCTTTCTAAGTTTCTCATGTATTTTCCATGCACATTTCACGGCTTTTGTAATTGCTAAAAAAATAAAAACCCGAAATATGGACGACATGTCGTCAAAAGGGGGGGGAAACAACATCCCCCCCTAACGACATGTCGAGGGTGTCGACATGTCGAAATGTCGAGCGACATTTCGACATGTCGACCGGCATTTTCCACCCTGGTTGGGATGAATGACTACTCCCTGTCCATTATTTTGAAATGAAGAATAATTCAATAATTCATTAAAAAACAGATCATTCTTAATAACATTAAGAAAAGTAAACTTATTAAAAGTTAAAACATGTAATTTTCCTGAATTTTGTATACTTAAAAAAGAGAAAGCTATTAAAAAAAAAAATCTTAAAGATGAATATTTTAGAGTAGATCACACAAAAAGAGAATATAAGACAATGAAATTCATGGGTGATCCGTCTTGATCCTCCATATAGTTTTATAGTTTTTTCTTAAATATAATGAAAATTCAGAGTAGCAAAAGAAAGACGAAGTCCAAGTCCAACTTGTTTATTCTTACATGTTATTAACATTCTTTTGATGCTTTGAAGAGTTTCCTTTACAATTTTTATTTATTTGTACATAATGTCATTTTTGTTATTGTTAGAACATTGATATAATTAAATTTACCTTAACCTTTCAACTTAAGCTTATGGGTTGATTGGTGATTTAACATGATATTAGAGTATGAGATCCTGAATTCAAGTTCCTGTAAAGTCATTTTCTCCTCAATTAATATTGATTTCCACTTGTTAGGCATTCTACAAATTATCAGTGAGTTATAAATGAATAATATTTTTTCATATTCATCCGAAAAAGGGAATGTAATAATTCCCACATGGATATGGTAAGTTTCTCGCTTTAACTGAATAGTAGTGATCTTTGTTGGATGTTGTTACAAATGTGTGAAAGAAAGTGAAAAGCGAAGATTTATTTTACGAATTTAATATATGTAAATTAAATTCACCGTTACTTCTAATTGGTTAGTTTTATGTCTTTTGAGTTTTGCAATCTCAAAAGATTCAAAATGGATTGGAACATAAAAAATGGATTGATGTTTCATTTACAAATTTAACATATGGAAGTTAAATTTGATGAGTTATGTTTGAGTTTTGCAATTTTTTTACTCAATTATGTTGCATTTGACAATTGTTTTAATGTTTATTTTTATTTTATTTTTTGAGAGCTACTAAGTTGCTAGCCTATAAATAGAAACTTGTTTCTTTATTTGAATCATCCCATCCCATCCCATCCCATCCCATTTGAAGTGTTCTCTTCTCCTTTTTTTTATTTATTTATTTTTATTTTGATCTTGAGTTGAATTGGGAGCAAGTATCCAAGAGTTCTGCAAAATTTTTGTAGTTCAAGGTTGCTGTTCTACTGGAGTTAGCCATTGCATATCTTGTTGAGAATATCGCTGTAGTCTGTTTGCAACTTATGCATAGCAAATAATTTCTTTCAGGACAACGCTTTGTAAGCGTACCTCGACTACCAATCATCTCATTCCTTTGTTGTTTTAGGTTTTATACGTTTGATGTTTTGTTGTTATCATGTACGACCATTGGAGCTCATGATCTTCTCATCTGGTTCATTTATGGTTTTCTGTAATTTTTATTATATACAGAGTCTATAGTCATATTTACTCTATAATTATTTGTAGCCAATTATGTATAATTTGTTTGCTAGTATTACATAGTCTGTATATACAACGTATATTCCGACAGTCTTTACCTTTTAAACTAATAAATTAACAAACAAATTACTCTTTTAGTCCATAAATGTTACCATACTTTCGATTTGGTTAAAATTTCAAAATGCAGGTACAATTTAGCTAGTAAGTTTAAAAAATAGTTCTGTCGGGTCATTTTCACTCTTTTTTTCAATAGTTACCACAATGGAAAATTAATTGGACATTTTTAAAAAAATTAATTTTATATTTAATATATAAATTAAGCATAATTCAAGTTGAGTAGTTCTAACAGTGGCAATAGAGATCATTCAAATCTATTCCACACCATTCAAAGGTTATGTAAGGAAGATTCTAATATACATACACTTTAGTAGTATGGATACATACTTCCATTAATTGTTAACTATATCAAAATTATTTAAGAATCATGTGGGATCTAGTAATATTAAAGAATCATTTGTGAAGAAAAATTCAGAGTGTGAGCAGGAATAGTAAATACTACGAGAGTACTGGAAACATTTCTAAGTTATATTATATGTTTTAAATACTAAGAATCAAATAACTAGACACAAAAGAATTCTAGAACTAAAAGTATAATTTGTCTTGAGCTAACCAAATATTTTTGTTGATATGAATATTTTATCATAGGGCACCTACCCCTCCCCTAAGAGACTAGAGTCTTGAGCATGAAGTATAATTTGGATACAATCCCTATAAAATCTTACCCATATCTATTTGTTAGTTACTATCATACTCCACTCTTCTCTTCTCTCTCTCTCCCATAGTCCCATCCCTTACAACTTCAGAACATATCTTACTTTATAATTTATTGTAAGTTTGGTACTTGGTAATGTGTTAATTTCAGGAAAAAAAAAGGGTTTGCAAAGATTTTTAATTTCTTTAAATTTACTTATTGCTCTGACCAAATCATCACTCCACTTACAATTTTTTTTTTGATACAGAAGAAAACGAAAGAACAACACCCCAACTACCCCAACGACACCCTTAACTCTTCCTCTTTAATTAGGGAAGAAATGCTATTTAGAAAGCTCTCATTCTAGATCAAAGAACAACCTCGAGAGGATGCCAAAACTGCTATTACATGAGCAATTTTGTTCTCCTCTCTAGGAATGAAACAAAAATGGTGGGCATTAGTCAAAAAAGCAGTCAAAATAACTTCTTCCACAAAAAGATCAGTTTTTGTGACGTCCACATCCTTTCAATTGAGAAGATTTATCAGCTCGAGCAAATCAGACTCAATTTCAAGCGACGGAATGTTGCCATTCCAAAACCTTCTAACCACTCTCAAGCCTTCAACCAAAGCTTCAGCTTCTAGGGTGACGATCAGCCATTCATGCTGAACGAATTTGCACCCTCCCAAAATAGGGTGACCAGACGAGTCTCGAATAATCCAACCCACACCTCCCCTTACTTGATCTTGAGACCAGGCGACATCAACGTTTAATTTCTACCTTCCTTCGGTCGACAGCTCACAAGTGTTTGGGAGAGAAACGGTAGAGATGAGAAGTCCAGAAGGCATCGCCTCGACATTTAGGTTTGCACCCTTCTCAAACTCTAGATTTTTAAAGTGCTAATCAATACTTATGCTAATTCTCGAGAGGTCCATTTGCCCATCCCTGAAGCGAATCTTATTTCACAAATTCCAAATGCCTCACATTGAAGGAATGAACGTTTCACTCTGCAGCGGAAGCATTGGATCGTCTTTGATTTTATTTAAAATTAAACTAAAATTTAAGGTTAAGTAAACTTACTTGGAGTAAATATGGAGATATTTTTGGCGGATCTTTATCTCATCCATAAAATCTTCCTGGCTATGACTTGAACACAAGACCAAGGCTTGTGGGAGCCTCTTGAAAGAAAATCCACAAGGGATTGGAGAGGAAGAGGTCTAGAGAGAATTTTCTAATTCTCTATTGAGGAGATATGTGTTGTCTAATGTCTCAACCCAACAGTCCTATTTATAGAGACAAAGGGAAATTTTTTTTCCATAATTAAATATTATATTTTAATATCTAATATATTAAAATATATCATATATTTATTTGAATCTCATTTAAACCACCTACAATATTTATTTATTTGAATCTTATTCAAATTCTATAAATATCTTTAACGAGACGAGGCTTTATGGCATAAATTCTAACACACATAATGGTCAGGGATGTATCTAACTCACTACTGGAATAAGACGATCTTAGAAAGTCCTAATAGTCCATCGTCGACCAACGACTCCTTACAACCAGGAAAATAAATAGGATTTAGATGTATAACCCAAATCTGACTGGAGAACTTACACTCCCACATAATGTGGCTGGCCGTATCTTAAAATTTCTTGCATAAAGAGCAAAGGATGTTAGTGGAGGTCCCTTTTAATTGGAGGTTGCTTGCTGTGGGGATAATATCATTGATAATACGCCAACAAGCAATTTTGATTTTTGGCCTAACATTTGAGTTCCATATGACTTTCTAGATCTTGTTGGAAGCCGAGGAGGTGGAAGGGAGATCTTCACCTCTTGAAAGGATCTTCATACCCAAGTGATAAGTACCTTTAACGGTGAATTTCCCTTTCTTCTCGAAAGCCCACAGTATTTCATCACCCCTACTTGACCTTCTTAGGGAAATATTGAGAATATTAGAGGCATCGTGTGTAGGAAAGGACTCCTTTATAAGTTCTTCATTTCAATCTCCCTCGGGCTAAGAAGGTGGTCAACACTCTTTTCCTTGATATTGTTAGGAGTGAAGCTTAGTCTAAAGCTCATGTGATTTAGAATCCATGGGTCTTCTGCAATTCGAACACTTCTACCATCATCCACCCTCCATCTATAGCCTTTGGTGAAGAGATCTCTTACCCAAAGTATACTTCGCCATGTGAAAGAAGGGTTTTTGTCTAATTTTGCCTCGGGGAAGCTATTTGATCGGGTTTGTGTACACGCAAGCGCATGTGATCGAAGTAATAATAAAACTGCACTAGAGTACCGAGTATCGTATCCCATGAGGATGCAGAAATAGAAGCTTTTTCTTTAGTTGATTAATTACTAAAAGTACTCACAATTTGAATTATTTAAGGCAAAGGCTAAGGTAAAAGATGCTTGGAATAAAATTCTTAAACTAGAAAGCGAGTAAAAGGGTTGGAGATACCAAATTAAGGAGTAGTTTAAGGGATCGAGCACTAATTAGGTTGTAATTATGGGAATCAGACGTGACATTTAATTAATCATGCTAATTTCATAAACTCAAAGCTAGATTGGTCGAAATCTCCTGTCAGTCTTATTCGAACACTCTAATTAATCGCTTGCCTAAGTGTCCTTAGCTACAATTGATTAATTAATTAAGATTAAGCCCGTTCATATTAAGCCTCACTCGTCAATTGTTAATCTTATGTCACTTAGGAAATTTTAGGGCATTAATTGAATTAATTCGGTCCTAAATTCTCTCCATCGATTGACTTTTAATGTTTAATCAATTAAGGACTGTGATCGACTTATTAACGGGCAATTAATAAGAAGCAATCAGTACAACTCAATTAAATGGAAATTAAGCAATTAAACATTAAAAGTCACAATTAAACCATAATTACAATTCTAATTCTGCTCTTAACCCTTAAACAACTAAAATTAGCCCATAAAGTTAAATGTACAACATAGTAAACTCATCCTTACTGCCCTAGGATACATAAAACAGAGAAAGAAAATGGTAAGAAGACCGTCGGTGTCGAATTCTCGACTCTTGCCTCAAATTTTGCAATCCCAAACCTTGAACACCTCTCTCGAACACTTCGTTTTATGCTCCATAGGTCCCAAGGCTGAGAAATCATAAAAAGGGCTAAAAACCCTAAAGTGGTCTCCAAAATTAGTCTCAAAACGATGCATATATACCAGACCTCAACACAGCGAGACGCTGTGTGAAACACATCGTTTTACTTAACGCACAAGCCCTTAGCATTGAGATGCTGAGGGCAGCATCGCAATGCCTCAGACGCAAATCCTTGTGAGCACGCCTCTCTAGCGTTGAGACACCACAGGACAACATCAAGACATTAGCCCTCGAATTTGAGCAAATAAAGACAGCGTCTCAACGCTCTTTTGGGTGTTGAGACGCCATCCCCTCGATGAAATACACATGTGAAGCTCCTCTTCTCCATACTTAGCTTTAATTTGAGTCCTTTTAAGCTCGCATGATGCTCCAAAATTCATCAATTTCGGTCCGAACTGCTCGGTTTCCTGAAATATAGAAAATATCCACGTAAAAGCTCACAATTATATGCAAAACTAGCAATTAAATAGGCATAAATATAGCACTAGATTAATGCTATGACTATTATTTCGAAAATATTTTCCTTTTAGCACACGGGCCATAAGACTATTTGGATTTTTGGTTAGTCTCCAACTATGCTTCGAGAGCATTGCTTGGTTGAAAACCGAAAGGGTTCTAAAACCCAAATCACCTTCCCTTTTACTCATGCAAATCTTGGATCACTTCCTCCAATGTATCTTTCTCTTGCTTTCAGAAGAGCCCCACCAAAAATGAGCACACATCATATCAATTTCCTTGCAAAGACCTTTAGGAAACTTAGAACAACTCATCGTGTAGCTCGATATAGCTTGAACAATCGCTTTAATAAGCACTTCCTTGCCACCTGTTGAGAAAAGTTTTTCCTTCTAATTTTGCAGGGCCTTCCAAACTCTAGCCTTAACCTCTTTGAAAACTTGGTCCTTGTTTCGGTGATTCCGGGATGAGAGGCCCAAATAGAGCCTAAAAGACTTCACATTTTCAATTCCCAGCTACCTAGCAATGTTCTCCACCCTTCTTCTATTGACATTCTTGCTAGCTATGAACTTTGATTTGCTTCGGTTGATGGCTTAACCAGACGTCTTCTCATAATCCTGAATAATGCTTTTCATAACATGGCACTCTCTATGAGAATCTTGGAAGAAGAACATGCTGTCATTTGCAAAAAAGAGATGTGTTATGACTGGATAAGCTTTAGCAATTTTAAAACCAAAGATATGAGAAAGAGATTCTTTCCTTATAAGGCGGGCCGACAAATCTTCAATACAGAGCATGAACAGATAAGGAGAGAGCGGATCTCTTTGGCGGAGCCCTTTCAAAGGCTTGAAGCTATCTCTTGGGATGCCATCCACTAAGATTGCAAACCTCACAGACTCCACACATTTCATAACAAGGTCTATCTGACTTTGAGAAAAGCCCAACTTTTCCTCACATTTTGCAAATAACTCCACTCCACATGATCATAAGTCTTGCTAATATCTGTCTTAAGAGCCACCCACCCTTGCTTGCCCCTTCTTTTGTTGTTTAAAGTGTGAAAACATTTGTACTTAGTTTAGGTATTGTCCGTAAACATTTGTACTTATGGGCCTAAAATTTGACATACGTTTTGTAAAATTTGTCTTGGGGATCAGGGATATAAAAGTGTGATTTATGGGCGAGATATCGAGACCTTCATTCGAAATGCTCAAACAAACTTCCACGAATTTATCCCCTACAACGTCTCAGTACTTTTAATAAAAAATAGCATGCATACCATCAGGTCCCAGGACTTTAGTTAGATTCATCTCTTTTAGTGCTCTCTCAACCTCAGTTCTGGAATAGGTTTTTGTTAAGTCTATATTTTGCTCATCAGAAAGTTTCCTGTAAATGCAATCATTAATTTTCCTAATATTAGCCTCGTTTGGATTTTGAGAATTGAACAGGGTCCTGAAGTAATTCGTTGCTATCGAGCTTATTTCATTATCCTTCTCTTTCCAATTACCTTTCTCATCAAAAAGGCCCACAATAACATATTTTTGTTTCCTAAAGGAAGCCCTTTGGTGGAACCAGTTTGTATTTCAATCCCCCCATTTGATCCAGTCCTCTCTAGCATAGGCTCTCCAATACCTTTCTTCTTCATCACGAAGGATTTCAAGCTTCGTTTCTGCCTTGGTGACCTTCTTCCACCAATCAAGCTTCTCACCGCTGTACATCATTCTGATTTCGGCTTTTTTTTTCCAATGGCCCCTTTTAACGAGCCATTGAGTCTGTTCTTATCCCATTTCTTAAGATTTCTCAGGCACTATGAAGTATTCAACTGGAGGCTTTCTATTGAAACCTATAGAAGTTGATTATTCACTGATAAGCCTTAGAATTAAGACTTATTTAACTTCTAATTACTTAAAATATTCTTGTTTTGTCTTAAGATCATTTGAAAATAGTTGAAAGTTGCTTGAAAATAAGAAAGGAATAAGAATGAAAGCAATTAGATAAGATTCTAAAAAAGTTAAGTTTGTTTGTAGGGAATGTGGAAATTGCAAAATCAAATTGCAAATTCATGATTTTGCAATTGTTTCTAGAGCAGGGAATGTAGAAATTGCAAAATAGCGATTATGCAATCTGGAGTAGTAGAAAAGTTCAAAAAAGGAAAAAAAAAATCTGCATTTAACCCATTATGAAAATCTTCAATTACAGCATGATTTCGGGGATTTTGAGCATGAAATTTGGGCATTCTTCAACCCTAATGAAGGCCTATAAAGGGGAAGAAGAGGAGGAGCTAAGGAATTCGTTTTGTGGAGACGTTTTGGAGATTTTAGCTCGTGGGTTTTCATTTTTTCAAAGCTCTGTTTTTCTGCAAGTTTTTCCTCTGTTTCTGCAGAGAATTCCAGCTTGTTCCTTCTCGATTTTCTAATCCAATTCAAGTCAAGCTTGAATTGTTAAGGCCGATCGTTTCCTAGAGATAGTGAAAGGATGAAGTCGATTGGAATGGAGGAGGAATGCGATTATGTTTCTAAAGATTATTTGTTGGTTCTATTAACTCTGTTTCTTGCAAAGAAGTTTAATTCTGTTCCTACAAGATTTCAATTTTGTTTTTATGTACTTTTGCTCCTTGGATTTTTAATTGCAAGGGCTTGATTTTGTTATTCTATTATATGTGTATTGTTGTTCACAATTTGTTTTCTTCATAAGTTGATGTTTTGATCGAAAATTGATATCAAATTACCTTCTATTTTCTATTCACAGTGAGAAATTTTGGAGGTTTTGTTCAGCTACTTGTTCAGAATTTGGTGATTTTTATTGCTCCAATCATCTAGCATGCACCACTATTAGAATAGAAATTGCTTATTAATTTATTTAGTTGATCACTATTAGCAATTCACTTGAATTTTTTTTATATGATGTTTTCTTCAAAAATTAGTTGTAGAATTTTTATCCTTAATATGAGCTAAAACTCTTAGGGGGTTCAAGGATGTGAATTCCCTAAGAAGTAATTGTAGCTTAAATTTCAATAAAAACCAAGCCTACATCTCAATTGTTTGCTTGTGCTGAATAAATTTTCGTTGAGATCCTAGGTCGATCAACTAGGGTAGCACTCAAGCTTAGATCTAATATCGACAGGGTTAGTGATAAGCAGATTTCACACAAGTGATGGAAAAAACAGCTTAGACATAAGCCAATTCTTTACCCTAGACATAGGGATTAAAGACTCCAAAACCCATAAAATTGTTGAGCCGAATTATCTAAGATTGAGGGACTATGGACATATAAGTCACTCACTTAGCCTCCTAAAAACCTAATTTCAAGGTGCATAGGAGTAGCAATTTGGGTTTACAATTGAGTGTAGAATAGGTTGGAATTGTAATTTTTGGTTTGCAATTACAACTTAGGGCAATGACATTCTTGAGCCTCATCCTCTATCCAAATTCCTTTTGAGATTTCATTCACTAAGTCTATCTAGTTTGCTATCAATTATTGCCATTTCTAGATTCTGCAATTCAATTATGCAATTCAATTATGCAATTTTTCTTTATTCCAATATTGTCATTTCTTGATTCTGCAATTAGATTCTACAATTTTTTCTTAACACACCAACTAAACCTTATTTTTGCTATTTTAGTTTTTAAGTTGCAATTTTCCTTACACTTGCTTTACGATATTTTTGTTACACCGTTCCCTTGGGATTCGATACTTGGTACTCACATTCCATTTTATATTACTTCGATCGCGTGCGCTTGCGTGTACACGGATCAAGTTTTTGGTTTTATTTTTAAAGAACAATAGAAACCATTTGCTATTCTTTTCCCAATATTTTTTTGGCATGACTTGTTCACTTTATACTGTTTTGGTTGGAAGGAAAAATAAAAATAGTAAAATAAATATATATAGTGGCACAATTTTAAATTAATAAAAATAATAAAATGTAAAAATTGAAATTTAACTATAACATCTTATATGCCATGTTTAAAACACCATATAATATGGTACATTTTCTTTTGATGAAAATATAAAGGTGATTTTGTATTTAAAAATATAAAATTTTATTATTGATTGAATGATAAATTTAATCTCAAAACTTAAGTATGGTGTTAATTTAACTCTTGAATTGTAAAATGATTCACCTACATGTTTCTTAGTTCAACAATTTCTAGGTTGTCTATAGTTATGGATGACAATGATTTCACTCTTGCACATCATGGAAAAGAAAAGAAAGAAAGAAAAGGGTATAATGCAAGATAAAATATACATGTGAGAGTTTTCTAAAAAGAATTTTCTACTAGTGATGTAATGCCCAAGTCTAGGATTCAGACAAGGATTAAGAATTCCTATTCGACATCTAACAGCCCCGCCATTTCTTGCATCCTCTGCGTCTTGGCCACATCACCTACTTATCTTAAATTGCTTCTAAGAATGCAGTCTGTCCCCACAAACCAATACGAGTCATTTCTGCATGCTTTATCCTCACTCACATGCTTCCTAGGAAAGTTTCCAGGAGGTCATCCAACATAGGATTGCTCCAATCCAAGCACGCTTAACTTTGGAGTTTTTATGATTTAGCCACTAAAAAGGAAACGCATCTTATTGGAATAGGTAGTAACCATCAATTCTTTTAAGTCTTTCTTAATCATACGTTTATATCCTCAGGATCCCTCTCGTTTAGATGTGGTCTCAGTTCATTCATGTACCCTTCCCCTATTTGGATGTCACAGGAAGCCACCATGAAAGAAAAAAAAGATGTTTTTTTGGCCATCTACATTAGTGTGACCATTTTCATTATGCTCTTGAATCAATCTATGAGTATGTTTGGATTGACTTTTCAAGTGTTTAATTAAAAAAAAAGTTATTTTCATAAAATTTGTAGTGTTTGGCAACCACTCAAAATGATTTTTTTTTTTTAAAAATGAGTTTGAGAAATAGGCTATTTTTAGTGAGACATTTGAATTCAAATTCTAGAAAAAAATGTTTTTAAGTGTTTAATTGAGATTTCCTTTTAAATTTTCATGATATATAAAAATGATCAAAATACCCTCACACTACCTTCACTTTCCCATGGTAGCCGCTGCCCACCACCGACAACAATCGGCGACCGTTGTCAGATACTGCCGCCATTGGTGACCGCTACTGTCAGCAACACATACTGATGACTACTAGATTCTGCTGCTGTCCACCGCCACCTCACGCTGGCAACCATGACTGGCGATCACCAGGGACCACCGACAACACATATTGGCGACAACTGAATTTTGTCGCCTGCCATTGGCGACGACCAAATTCTGCCATCATCTACTGCCACCTCATGCCGACAACTACCGGCGACCCCCAGCGATCGCCGCCTGCAACCACACCGGTGGTTGCCATCGACCACTGTTGTCCACCACCAGCGATCGTCACTGCCGGCAACCACCATCGGTGATCGCAAGATTATGCTGCCACCACTGCCACCTCACCGTCAGCGACCGTTGCCGCCGACAACTACTAGCAACCACCACTAGTGACCGCCAGCGACCTCTAGCGACTATTTCCATCCACAACCACCATCGACGATTGCGCCGCTGGCAACACATACAGGTGACCATTGGATTTTGTCGCCTACCATTGGCGACTACCGCAGTGTTGGGTTTTATGTCCTAAAACTCGTGGTTTTGTAAACTGAATGTATATTCTATTTTTCAATAAAGTTGCTATTGAGGTTTATACAGTAAAGTTGTTATTGAATAAAGTGAATTATGTATTCCATAACCCAAATCCAATGAACTTGACTATAAGATGTAAACTTGAACTTTATGTATCACATAAAAGTGGATAAAGTTCGAGTAATAGTCAGAACAGTCTATAGTATAGGGATAGGGCTGAGTACCTTATCTTGGGGATACTATGGACGCGATCCACTTTGTATAGTACTAACGATGTGATCCTGAATCGTTCATGTGGAGACATGAAAGTGAGGGCGTCCTATGCAATGAGTTTGCATAAGACTGGACCGCGAAATAGTTACTTAGACTTTTTAACTCCGTTTATAGTTTTAACTGACTATTTTCATACGATGACCTAGGTAACTCGATCTTAATCCTGAGTGTGCTATGAACTCCTGTTTATTCGGGATTATCCTTAGATTTTCATTGGTGAGAGTGGCCTGAGATTGCCGACTCAAGAAATGACAATATTGGAATAAGACCGGGTAGATAGTTGGGAGCATAGTCATGCGAGATGGAATTCACTCCTACCCGCTTTAGGGTTTAGTAGAGATGTTGTTCCCTTAAGTGCTGACTCCGGGTCTTGAACAATGGGCCCACCCTCTCATTGGCCCGAGAGGGAT
Organism: Trichosanthes truncata; assembly: GCA_033996785.1. NCBI lineage: Eukaryota > Viridiplantae > Streptophyta > Magnoliopsida > Cucurbitales > Cucurbitaceae > Trichosanthes > Trichosanthes truncata. The sequence continues at coordinate 22,754,137 of JAWPNB010000004.1, read as the reverse complement.
TCGGTTTGTTGGTTGGACCACAAACCAATTGTTCATTAGAGGATCAGTGGGACTTAAGGAACAAGAAGTAATTACAGGGGTAAAACGGTTTATTTGACCCAGCTGTAATTACGAACAACCCGTGAAGGATTGACTTACTAATCATGGTTATATCGAGTGGACAGAAATATATCTACAGTGATGAGAGTGCAGCCACTGGGCTTTAGTGGAGTGTCCCGGTGGTTAATGAATGTTGATTAGCTAGGCTAAAGAGTTTGGCCGGTTAATCTCGTATCGTTGGAGCTCATGATCTGTAGGTCCATTAGGTTCCCCTTACTAGCTCGGACTAAGCCTTGTAACAATTTGAGAGAAAAGAATTTGAATTGTTCAAATTTGGTTTTGGGAGAAAACGTTAATTATATGTGATATACTTAACGTTTCATAGCTTAATTATGAATTAAACTATGATAAAAAGAGGTGGACATATTTAAATTTGATTTAAATATTGGTTCGGTTTAAAACATGAATAGGGATTCATGTTCGAACGTTCGATTTGAGAAATCGGGATTGGTCCAATTATTTAATTTGATATTTGATATTAAATTAAATAATTATTTAAAATTAATTAAATTGTTTAATTAATTAAAAATTGATTTTAATTTAAAATTAATTTTATATTAATTTTGAATTAAAATTAAAAGAGAAATTCAAATTCATTTAAGATTGAATTTTGGACCAAATTCATAATTTGATTAATAACCTCCTCTATTTCCAAATTCATCAAAATTACCCACCTCCTACTTGAATTATCCTCATCATCTATGTGTTGTCAAGTTTAGCAAGCTTGATGAAGCTTGTTAATAGCTTTAATTAGTAAAGAAACACCATGGGTAAGTAGAATTTTGAAGAAAATTTGATTTTCTCGGTTTTAGACCTTTGCTCTCTCTCTCAAAAAATTCTCTCAATTAAGGATCCCACAATCCGTTCCAAGGCCTGAGGATAGTAAGGAAGACTCGAGAGGAGGTCCACAACCAGTTTGTGTTCAAATAAAGCCCTCAGATTGCTTCAATTTTGAGCTTCAAAGGTAGTGTTCTTTCTTCTTTGTTTTTCCAGTTTTGAGCATGTTTTTTGTATAATAAAATTGATCAAATTAGAGTGCTTAAGATCCAAAATTGCTTCCGCTTTCTTAATATTAACTCTTTCACGCAGTTGACCAACGGATTCTACCGTCGTCCACTACCACCTCACTGCTGGCGACCACCAATTTCCACTGCCGTTTGTCGTCACTTCACTGCCACTGATTACCACCGGATTTCACCGCCGTTCGCTACCACCTCATCGCCGAGACGACTACTCTGTCGACCACCACGATCGGTCATAGTGTTTTAAATACAAATTTGAAGTTGTTAGTTCATAGTGTTTAATAGTCGTCCTTTATAATAATTTGACATTTGTAGAAGTATTTTGAGTGTAGAGCAAACCAAACAAACTTGTGTATATAAACCCTTTTGAGAAAATGAAACATACGAATGTTTTAGTTTTAAACTGTTTTTATAAAAAAAAATTAAAAGAAAATGTATTTTTGAAAAATATTTTTTTTTACATGCAATTTAAACAAGCCTATATGAGTGAAAGGTATTTTTGGGTACTGGCTTTATTAGCTAGGATAGTTCTTACGTGTGGTTTTTTTATTATTGTGATATTCTCTAGTTTGTGACTAGGAAAGGACCTAACTCTATTATTTGGTATGGTGGAAGTTATTATTTGTATGGTATAAATAATTGTTTGGAGATGAGAGGGCTTTCATATAAATTTTGGGGTATATTTCCTAATTTTCACTTGAGTCTTTTAGCATATGATTGGGGATCCTTTCCCTAAGTGACTATCCAACAAATTAATTTTCATTTCTATATTTACCTAAATAAAAATTGAAAGGAAAAAAAGAAACTAGCTCACTCTTTTGTAGTGGTGTGACAATTAAATATTAGCATGACCCACAAATTATAAATTAGTATATATGCATTAATGAGTTTTCTTTTGGGGAGCTAACACTATTTCCTTTTTTTTTTTCCGAGAAAAAGCTAACACTAATTTTAAAATAACCTTCATAGTGTTTTGGTTTATATAAATATATATAGATTTTTTTCTTAAATATATGAATTTGGAATAACATTATTAAAATTAAGCCTGATTTTATGTATATAAAATAAAGTTTTAGACTTAGCTCATAAGTTGAATGCATTACATATATAGGTAGTTTGTATATGGTATATGTAATGTCATAGGTAGAATTTTAAAAAATAAGGAATGCTTCAAATAACTAACAAAACTATTTAATTCAACATAATTTGAATCAGATATATCTTGTCTTACCATCTTTGGTCACCTAAGTTCTTAAAGCACGGTTACTCCTAGGCCCTAAATATGCTCTCTCTTAAGACACAATGGCATGAACATGTTGCTCAACCTCAGTTCAAGATAGTACCCAATAGTCTGGTTTAGTGAGTGAAACTATGTGGCCTAGATACTAAGAAATAAGTTTTTGAAAGGCTTGATAAGATATGAAGGTTGTCGAGGTCACACTAAATGAACTAAGTTAACCATCCATTAGTCAACTCATCTATCACACTAGACTGATCAATACAATAATAATAAACTTGATGATGTGCGCTTTTACACTCTCTACACGAACCTAACATGTCACATCCTAATCAAATTAGAAAGATAATATATAATGATATAGTGTCACATCTTTGAAGTACCATAGCAAAGTCACTTACGTATATCAAAGGAGCTTTAGATTAATGATTGAGTAGGTAATGCATGGCTCTGCTCTACCTAAATCGTCTGATAAGTCTGTCAATAATCAACACTGTTGAATCAAAAATTTTGGCCAATCACAAATTGCCCTATCATTAATTTAAATTAATGATAAAAATATATATTGATGAATTTGAGACCAATTACAAATTTACGTGTGTCCTCAAATTAAATTAAAAGACATGAAAAATTGGCAAATCAAATAATGCTACATGTCTAGTATTGATCCATTAGATGACTTAAGTCAGTCCAATCAAATTATGCCACATGGCAGTTGGGCCCAAAACTAGTTTAGTCCGAGATCATTAAAAAGAAATTGGGCCAAATTTAAATAATTCAGGTTTATTGAAAATGATTGAATTAAACCCAAATAAGCCCAAGTCCAAAAGTTAGGCCTAAAGCAAACCAAACCCAAGCCCATATAAGGTCCACCAAACTCTATAAATAGAGGAGACCACCATTCATTTGAAGACATTCCGAGGAGACAAAATTTAGAACATTCAGTTAGAGAATTCAGACGCTCCAAAAGTCAGAAGCTCCAAGAATCAGAATCCATATTCAGACTCAGATTCAAAGAAGTCAGGATTTAGAAGAGCCAGAATTCAGAGCATTCAGCCAAAGATTTAGAAGCTTCAAGTTCAGTAAGAGAATCTAGAGAATTCGGAAGACTCAAGATTCAGAATTCAGAAGTTTCAATGACTAGAAAACTTTAAGAAGATCAACAAACCGACAGGCCGATCCAAGATCAACAAACTGACAAGTTGATCCATGAATATCAAACCGACATGCTGATCTAAGATAAAAAAGACAACAGTTCGATCCAAGATCAACAAGCCGGCAAGTCAATCCAAGAGGATCAACAAGCTCACAAGCCGATTCAAGAAAATCAACAAGTCATAGCTCAAAGCTTACATATTCGAGAGAAAGAATTAGAGGATAAATATTAGAGATTATAACACTTCACAAAAATCAATAAAATCAAGTTCATTTCCACAACATCAAATTTCTTCTAAAATCTCGTGTGAACAAACACTTTTATCCATTCGTAATAAATAAAGAGAAGAAGCTAAAACACTCTACTTGAAAAAAGAAATAATTAATAACAAACAAACTTAAATTAAATGGTTAATTTTGGAGAAAGACTCACAACAAAAGAAGAGAGATTTGAAAAAGTTGGTGGGGCTGAAAGTTATAAATATGAATGGTGTAGAAGACATTATTATATTGGGGGAATTGAGAGTTAAAATTTTGAAGGGGCAGAGTGGGACATGAGGTTGCAAGGCCATCCCTTTTCCAAAGTAGAAGTAATTGAAGTTTGGTAATAATAATGGAACAATATGCCCTAAAGTACCAACCCTACTTGCTTCCTTTAAACAAAGGAACATGCCTTTTTTGTACCATCTCTGCTAACTTGCTAACTACTTTTCATTTTTCAAAACGAAAAAAAAAAATCTACTAAATTCAATTTTAACTTTAGGCTAGTCATAAATATGGAAGGATCGATCCTTATCTTTACAATGATATATGACTTTTTTTTTTTTTTTTTTTAAGATTTGAACCTACAATACAGAGGAGGTTACTAATATTTTAATTAACTTGGTTGATCAATTATGTCGAGGTCAATGTGATATATGACCTAGCTAGTTCATACTAACCTATATAGATTATAAACTTCACTAATTCTAGGTTAATTTTTATTTATAAGCTCGATAGGTAATTGAGCACTCATTGTTACTCTATTAAAAACTTGAGATTTGCACTCTCATACTTTGCAAAAAAAAAAAAAAAGTGTTGATTTCTATAGATACACATCACTATATATGAGTTGACTTTTTGTGTGATTCATGACTATAATTAGGTTGAAAGTTTAATATTTATATCCTAAAGTTTAATCTTTTATCAAATAATTATTTATAAGCACATGAAGATGAAACCTTTTAATTAAAACCATTTAAAGGGCATGTTTGATGTCCCACTCAAGTAGATTAAAAGACATAACGACTTCATATGTAAGAATTCAGTAACCCACTTTAGATAGATTAGAATCGAGCCTACATAATCATTTTTATGATATATTTGCAACTTTTTTTTAATGAATTTACTAAGAGATAACAAAATGATCATAGTCAATGTTATATAATGTCATTATACAAGATGCATTTATTTTCATGTTTTAACAGGAAAGATCTAAATAAAAACACATTTATAACAATTATAAAAGTAGATCGAATCAATATTGTGATAAAAATAACTAACTACTTAATATCTTTTTTATATATTGTAAATTATTTTGGTCAATGGATCAAGTTGACTTGTCATATATGTATACTACATAACTTTTACTCTTTTTTTTCCGTCTGAGCTAGTATACTAGATAACTCAACTAAATACACAAAAAAAAAGGGAAAAAAAAACTAAAAATTTTAAGTACAAAACATGGATATAATATACTCCAAAAGAAAAAAGAGTAAAATTGCATATATGGAAAATAAATATCTCACTTTCATTTGTATAGAAGGTTTCCAATTACAATTACAAAAGCTCTTAGTTCAGCACAATCCTAATAAAAACATTTATTTATTAGACATTTTAAGTGACAAATATACCAAGTGGGAATTAAAAATAGGAAAAAAAAAATAAAGGCTATATTTGACTTTGAAAACAAGTAAGAGAGCATTACGGGAAATCGTCAAGGTTTCCTCCCATTATGGCCTTTCCATATATAATATTGATTTAGATTAAAAATGATAATTAAAAGCACAAAATTTTAGAGCAACCCTAATATTTATGTTGCTCATTATTAAATAGGCTTGGAGGTTCTTTGTTTCAAGAGCTAGATCTATTTTTTTAAAAAAAAAATATATGAGAGGCATTAAGCCATAGAGTTACAATCTTCCAACACCTTATTAAGAAATTTGGAAAGTCAAACTCCCACCTTGACATATCCCAATCTGTCAAGACTCTTTTTACTCTACCGCATCATCCAAGATATTTGAGGATCGTCCATGGTGTACAAAAGAAATAGAAGGAATCACATCAGCAATGTGCCATATGCTTCGTGCTATTGTTCTTGTCTCCGTCAAATCGTCTTCCAAGTCATGCAAAAGCTTAATTGTGCCCAAAGAATCCAATTCAACAATCAAGGGTTGAGCATTTCGAACCTGAAGTTGGCAAAGACCCTCTTCAATGGCTAACAGTTCAAGCATCTTAACGCTTCTGTTTCTATCGACCAAGATTCCTCCTACACAAAGTAGCTCACCTTGATAGTTTATGAGGACCCACCCTAAACCACCATTTCTCGTCATCTTACACTTTGCCGCATCCACATTTAATTTCAAAGAACCGAATGGAGGAGGATTCCATCGCCTAGAAAGCCTTTCTTCCCTACTTGCCATCCCGTTCCTCATAGCGTGATTAGTTTAGGAAGAGAGCTCTAACCATCTGTGTTGAATGTCTTCAACCACCATATGAGTACTTCGAATTGACCCTTGAAAAACTGTTGCATTCTGGCTCTCCCAAATCTGCCATAAAACTAATAGCATCTTCCCTTTATCACTAGCATCTATAGACAACCACATTTGTTCGAAGTAGTCCCAAGCACTCCGCTCCATCCTGCCATATAGAAAATTGCATACATTAGGATTAAAGCATTTTGTCCATATATCTCTGGAAAATTTACACTGCCAGAATAAGTGTGTTGTAGTTTTCGGTTCAATCTTGCGTAACGGGCACCAAGGTTCTATCTCAATTCCTCGCTGAATGATATTAGTTCGTGTTGGGAGCGTTTTCATGAGGATGCGCCAACAACACATCTTGTACTTTGAGGGGTCTTCAGTATTCCACAACTTCTTCTAGCCCCTAGTAGTTCTTCCAACATCAGAAGGACCTGGCTCCTCACATCAATCAAGACGAACTCCAAGTTTTTAAGCACTTTTAACAAAAAAAATGCCTTTTTTTTTTGTCAAAATGCGAAATAACTTTGTCATCCTCTCTAGTCCTTGACATGGGGATAGATAAAATCTTCGATGCATCCTCTATTGTGAAGCCACCTCGAACTTGATCCTCGATCCAAGAACCAAAACCATCTATTAAATAAGCCACACTTTTGTCTTTCAGAGAACTATGAGGAGCAACAGGTCGACAGTTCCCCTCACATGGTAGCCTCGGATCATCACTAATCTGGATACTGATTCCATTACCCACTTTCCATTAGTACCCTTGCTTAAAAAGGTCACGACCCCACAAAATGCTTCCCCAAGCAAAAGAAGGATTAGACCCTATATTCGCATGAAGGAAGTGACTTGAATGCAAATACTGACCACGCATAATTCTATATAAAAGGCTTTCCTGGTAGCTCAACACTCTCCAACTTTGCTTAGCCAACATCACTTGGTTGAAAATCCCTAGATCACGAAAACCCATTCCACCCAGTTTTTTACCAATGTAAAGTTTCCTCCAGCTTCATCAATGTATTCTTTTAGATCCTTCACTAGACCCCCACCAAAAATTTGCACACATAGAATTTATCTTAGCACACAATTTGTTAGGGAGGCGAAAACAACTCATTGTATAGTTTGGGATTCCCTATGCTATGGCCTTAATTAAAATCTCCTTGCCTCTTGCAGAAAACAGTTTCTTCTTCCAATCCTGCAGCACATTCCACACTCGCACTTTGATAGATTTGAAGATTTCATTTTTGTTGCATCCATTCTGTGAGGAAAGACCCAAATATTGCCCAAGAGTCTCCGTCGGTCGAACCCCCAACATACACTGAATAAGTAGCTTCATTGGTGAGCTTGTATTAGGACTAGCGAAAAACATTGACTTCTCAAAATTTACTGTCTGACTTGAGGCCTGCTCTTTGATCTGAAGAATATCCTGCACTGCTTTGCAAGTCGTTTCAATTGTTTTAAAAAAAACTAGGTTGTCATCTACATAAAAAAAAATGAGAAATCATAGGACAATGTTTATAATTAATTTGAAAGCCAACAGAATTTAAAATAGAAACTTCCTTATGAAATAACGCTGAGAGCCCTAATGCACAAATCAAAAATAGATACGGAGATAAAGGATCCCCCAGACGCAAACCTCGCTTCGAAGTAAAAGACTCTGTTGTAACTCCATTAAGTAGCATCGAGAAGGAAATCGACTCCACACAACTCATAACAAGATATGTCCATTTAACGGAGAACCCCATATGTAGCATAATCCGCCTCAAGTAGCACGTTTTGACCCTATTGTATGCCTTACTTATATCTAATTTCATCGCAATGTACTTGTCTTTTCCTTTGCATCTATTATTGATAACATGAATACATTCAAATCGGACGGCCTAGTACAAACGCAGACTATTCTGGAGAGATGACATGCCCAAGCACACGCTTTAGGCGGTTGGCAATGATCTTAGTGATAATTTTATAGCACACATTACACAAGCTTATCGGTCTAAACTCAATCATTTTTTTCGGGTCCATGACTTTTGGTATCAATACAATTTGTGTGTTATTGAGATCCTTAATGGAAACCCCATTATTTAAAACCTGCACCCAAGAAGAACATTTACAATGGGACAAATGAGTGTCAATATATTTCATGTACAATCCCCATGCCTTCCAAGTTCCATATATTTTCAATTGGGAAGCAATTATATACCCTTAATTACCCTAATGACTCTCCCTTCTAGGCTCTAGAATTAGTTTGTACGAGGTCCAAGTAAACGATCAATAATAATTAAGAATATCAGCCTAAACATAACTCAATTGTTAAAGGCCAATCTAAGCATATAACTCAGTGGATGAGACACTATTACTATCCCCAAAGGTCAATGATTCAGTTTTCTATCCTTGCAATTGTTGAACTAAAAAAAAAACTCAATTGTTAAAGTACTTCTACCTCGAATCTCAACATCCATATTTGTGATATAATATGTTTTTTAAACTAATTATAGAAAAATAATATTGCAAGAATTTGAACACATAACCTAGATGTTATGTTTATTTGCCAATCAACTCAAAAATTTAATTGGTAGATTAGGACAACCCCAATTCTATTTTTCAATTATTCTTAATACTCCCTAAATTTGGTGGATAATTTAGAAATTAATTAGTATAAAATTGAAAAAAAATGGTTTATCAATATTAATTAAGAAGAAAATGATAATATTAAATAATAATTTTTTTTAGTTCAACAATATTTGAAGTGGAAAATTTAAACCTCAGATCTTTTAGTCGAAAGTACATATCAATTATTACTAAACTATGTTCACTTTGGCACGTTAAATTATAATTAAACATAAATACTTACAGTAATTTTTTCCAGTATATTCTTTAAGACTGTGTTTAAAATGAATGATTTGTTGGGTTTTTAGTTGACCCAAAAAGAAAAAAAAAATAATTTTCCATGATAGACCATAAAAAAAAGGTCTGTTGTTGGTTTTAATGCTCTGTCTTTGTTCCCAACTGCAACCACATGACACATTGTAATGAAGGGCTGTAAAGAAAGCCATAGACATTAAAATACTCACACTTCTTTCCCCACTTTTTTAGTATTCCCAAAATGTCTAAAAAAAGAACAGAAAAAAAAAAAAGAAAATATGTTCACTTATGGCTTTGCTTTTATTCATTCATTGGTATGTGTTTGGGTTGGGGAGTGGGAGTTGGTAATATTCACAACACTCCTCAATTTATTTTGTGGGGTCTTATAATTATCCACAACATAATAATGTAATCCTAATTTTCTCTCACTTTCTTGCCAAATAATTTTTTTATAAATAAAATTTCTAATACTCCTATTATACTAGCTCCCTCAGTTAATTTTCTGGACCTCATATCATTCTATGTATTTGTTTTGAATTTTTCTTTGTGAATAATTTTTTAATACTACTCAATTCCATATCATTTTCTTAAAAAGGAAAAATTTCTTATAGTTCAATAATATAGATGCCACTATTAATTATCAACTATGTCAACATCATTTGAAAATAATGTTTTTTCTTTAAAAAATATGATATGATTGAAAATTAATGAGATTTTTTTTGAGTTCAACAATATTTAGATGTGAGAGATTCAAACATTTGATCTCTTAGTCTATGGTACATGTCAATTACCATTGAACTATGTTTGCTTTGACACAATGAATGAGATTAGTATCTATATTATTAGAAAAATTTCCTATACTACCTTAGAATTGGAAATCTCTCAAAATTTCCATCACACAAAATTTTCTTCACACTTGGTGGTTTTTCATTGGTTCTCACTAAATGAAAGTCAAATCTCTCTCTCTCTCATGTTAAGTAGTTGAATTTTGCCCATTAATCTAAGCTTTGCAAACAATGATTGCCCATTAAAAAACAGATGGCAACTTTTCATCTCCTAAATTAATTTTTTTAAAAAAATATATATATATTTCCATGCTTTTTGATTTTGAATAATAATAATAATAATAATAATCATTCAACCTTGAGGAAAGGGAATTAAAAGCCCCCATGATCATCTCATTAACTCTCTCTGTCTAAAATCTTCTCAGTTATATTATTCCTCAAACATCTCTGATTTTCCCTTCCATTTTCTTTCCTTAAATTCCCAAGAAACAAACACCCTTTTCTTTCTCTCTTTCTCAAATTCCTCAGATCTCTCTTTCTCTCTCTAAAATGAGAGACTTTGTTTCCTGTTTTAGCGAAAACGCCGTTAACATCTCTCATCCCTCGTGCTCCAGCTACTCCAATGCCGCCGCTGCCGTCGTCGTCTCTCCGTCCTCCCCCTCCCCCTCCCCCTCGGTGCAAACCGCCGTCACGAGCCTCTACGCCGCCACTCTCTCCGCCCCCCAGAATCCGCTGATGATTTCAGTGACATGGACGAAAACCCACTCTGCTCAGAGCCTGGCCATCAATTTCAGCCAATCTCCGGCAGCCGCCATAGCCTTCAAGCTCGACACCACCGCCCGATTCTTCAAGAAGAACAAAGGCTCGAAATCCTACGACTTCCAATCCTCCAAAATCGAAATCCTCTGGGATCTCTCCGCCGCCATTTACGACGGCGGCGGACCAGAACCTATTTCCGGATTCTACGTTTTAATCACGGTGGATTCAGAAATCGCTCTTGTTTTAGGAGAAATTCCCATTTCCTCGAGGCCCTTCAGCCTCAAATCCGCCATGGCCACTGACCCAGAAGCTCGAAAATGCTCGTTGATCTCGAGAACAGAGCATTGCTCTGGAAATACTCTGTTTTCGACGAAGGCAAAGTTCAGCGAAAATGGGGTTGCTCATGAGATCTTGATTAGGTGCAGTGGAGGAGAAGAAGGGGGAAAAAAGCTGCAGCCGGGATTGTGGATTTGGATCGACAAGAAGGCGGTGATTAGAGTGAAGAGATTGCAGTGGAATTTCAGGGGAAATCAGAGCATTTTTGTAGATGGGTTGTTGGTGGATTTGTTGTGGGATGTTCATGACTGGTTCTTTGGATCCCCCATTAATGGATTTGCAGTGTTCATGTTTAGAAGAAGGACTGGGTTGGAGAGTAGGCTGTGGTTGGAAGAGGAGAAGAAGATCACTCCTCACAATCAGATTCAAAAGAATTTGGAAGAGGAGAAGAAGATCACTCCTCACAATCAGATTCAAAAGAATTTGGATTTTTCATTGTTGATCTATGCAAGTAAGACTTCATGATTATGGATTATTCATTCTTTTTTTTTTTTTTTTTCTTTTTGGTTTTGAATTTATGAGTATAATTCTTTGAAGATGATGAGAGATGGTTTCTCTCTCTATAGTTTTTTTTTAGTTCAACAATTGTGGGGTGTGGGTCGAGCTAACGACTTTTAGGATGATAATTGATGTCTTTATTGATAGGCCTCTCTATAGTTTTTTTTTTTTTAGTTTAATAATAGGGAACAAAAATTTGAATATATGATGCTCTGAATAAGTATATAATGCTTTAACCAATTGAATTGTATCCAGAGTGGAATAGGTAAAGGGTAACTTATTAATGGAAGATGTGTTGATTGCTTAATTATGGTCATATTGTGGAATCTTAAAAAAAATAATACTTCTCTACTAATTAGAGTATAGGAATTTTCTACTAATTTTTTAAATTCTTTTACCAGTGTTTATTTTCTAGAAAAGGAAAAGTCTTTATTCTTTCTTTCCCTTTACATTTCTTTCTCTTATCTATATAAAATAAAATAAATATAGTAGTATACATTAGAAATTTTTTGCTACCTAATCAATAAGAAAGTATTGTCTTTCTCAAAGCGGTTGATGATGGGGATGGCATAAGGCTTGAAAATCATTAAAAAAGGTTAAAAGAAACAGAATAATAAAGAAGCTTAAGCTCTCTTTTTTGGGCTTTTTTTTTATAAAGTTTTTGCTTGAATGATGATTTTTCTGAAAAGGGAAATTGAGGTTTTTGAGAGAAGTGAATCAATCTTTTGCTTGCTTTTGGCATTGAAATGCTAAATTGAAGTGGAGAATCTGATGAAAATGGGTCTGCAAAAGTTTTTTATCCTACTAAAAGATTTGGGGAATAAATGTTTTGAGAAAAAGAAATTATGAATTAATGTTGTTTGCTTTAATGGACTTCTATCTCTGCAGAATTATCAAAGTTTGAACAACAATCTCATTTTAAGTTTGTTAGGTATAACTGTTCTTAAAATTTAGTTAACTACTTATTTTATTATTATTATTATTATTATTATTTCCTTTTTCTTTTAGTTTCTTCTTGTAAATTGACTTGCTTTCTTTTGAGAGGTTAAAGTTATTCAAGATTTACAACATTTATAAACTATCCAATTACAATTCTTAAGAACATTTTTTTGAAAGTTGCTATGTAAAATGGATGTTTTAAAAGGTTTAAGGCGACTCAGGACTTTTTTTTCTTGAACAAGTGATAATTAAGGGTATAAATAGGTTGGATTTTAGTCAAAATTGGCTTCAAAGTTCAAACCAATATATCAGTTTTATAGAATTAAAAAGTAACGTCTATTCTTTAAAAACCCAACATGGCCACCCAACTCGAATCAACAAAATTTACCACCAACCAAAACCAAAATTCAACTTAATGAACGAAAACTTATAAAATCTAGGTTAAAATTCCATTTTAGTCTATGTACTTTGAGTTTCATTCCATTCCATTTTAGTCATTGTATTTTTAAATATCCAATTTTAGTCTCTGTACTTTCAATAAATCTTAAAATTATTCCTTATAATAAGTTTGTTGTTAACTTTTCAAAAAATAATTAGTATTTATTAAATTTTTTTTTTTATAAATTTTGGAAATTTATTCACGTGGTGTCTTTTATTACATGTAAATAATTAGTAATATTTAACCAATTTCATTAAAAATTAACTTTGAAGGACTAATTTTAAGATTTATTGAAAGTAAATAAATTAAAATTAGATATTTAAAAGTAAAGAGACCATAATAATATTTAAACCTAAAATCTAGTCAAATTGTTTGGCTTACACCTCGACCCTAACAAGTTTGGCACAGGGCTCAATTTTAATCGAAAATTATACAAAATCATTATATTGAAGTATTAAAAAAATTACGCCTATCAATTAAAGGATAATGAAAGGTCATAATAACATCACCATCATTGTTCCTAATAGAATTGACTTATTCTTAAAATTATTTTCTAAAAATGGGGAGGCCAAATTGCATTACTGAACCGTATTATACAAGGGAAACTTTTATATTTTTGAAGAACTTAGCAAATTAATACTATTCTCCTAAGTATTTTTAAATTATTCTTAAAATAATCACTAATTTGTGTTACGCTAAAGACGGCATAATTCTCGAAAATAAAAGTTCGAGATAGTCTTAAAAGCTTTGTGTATATATAACTAACCTGAGCTTATAACTTAATTCGTTAATACATTATGCATTTGTTTTACAAATTAGATATTCTAAATCTCCACCCTTGCACTGTTGGACTAAAAAAACAAAAACAATGAAAGAAATAAAAGAACAAGGTACCCAAGAATTTATGAACAAACTACCCTAAAATTCCATACATTGAAATGTCAATAATGTACCTTTTTCTTTTTTGTTAAGTTACAAATTAGTTCATGAACTTTGGTGGTTGTACCTATTCAGTTCTCAAACTATAAAAAAATAAAAAATAAAAAATAAAAAATCAATGAAGTCCCTAAACTTTTAATTTTGATTTTGTATAGTTCTTATTATGAATACCTTCCACTAAATGATAACGTGACGGCGTATTTATTAAACAAATGTTGACTAATTTTGACACAAACATATCAGACAAGTGGTAAAAAGTAGATATAATTGATTAACTAGAGAAAATAAAATGTCGTGTGTAATAATATATCTTCATTTTGAAGGAAAAACAATGCATCGCATCCTGTTTACAGATGGTACGATTCTATAATTTTACTTTTACACACTTAAAAAGAAACACAAAAAATCTCAAATTGAGATTTCAAACAGAAAATGCATAAAGATGCATGACTTCCAAAACAAAATAATGAAAAGAAACTAGACCCCATTTGTCTGTAAAAGGGTCCCATTTATAAGTTGTAAAAACCCATGATTTGGGCAAAGGCCATTCCAATCCAAACAGCAAACTTGTAAGGACACTGAGATGACCTAATTCAAAAGAGAAGGGAAAGTGGAAGGGGAAGGGAAGGGGGGGCCATAAGATCTTTGGCTCTTTTTGTTTGTTGTCTTCATGTTAGGTATGAATTGAGAAGACCATTTTTAGTGCAACTAGTCAAACCCCTCATCTAATTAACACTAACCCACATGAAAGGATTCACTTTTAAAATTCTATTATTTTTTCCAACTGTTCATCTTGGATTTTCAAATTCACAAGCTTTTGTTTTGTTCTATTTCCATATCTTTTATGTTTGATGGTTGTTGAGTGGTTTGTCTAGTGCAAAATGATGTTGTTTTTCTCAAATGGGAGATGGTTAACAATGTGTTTGTTATTTCGAGCTTGTTTGTGACAACTTAGTCATTGTTTAAGAATTGTAGTCACTTAGGTTTGTAATATTAAAAGTATTATACAACTATTGTCATAAGTGATACACTTGAGATTTTTAGGTCGGTCTCAAAATTTTTTATGAAGTGAATATCTGCTACTCTACCTTTTTCTTAAGATAGTGGTTAAATTCATTTTATGAAAAGATTGAAACCGCGTTAGAAATCTTTCTTTTCCATAGGTGAAAATTTTCCAAATAATTTTATAATCATTATGCTTCGAATCTCATTTGAACAAGAATGGGAAAAATTCCAAATTTTATAAAAAGGAGTTCGTTTTTTGTTTTCTCTATTTTCTTTATTCTTCTTTGACAAGTCAAGAAGAGCAAATTGTATATGTGAAGAAAGTCATGAGAAAGGAAGTCAAGAAGAGCAAATTGTATATGTGAAGAAAGTCATGAGAAAGGAAGAATGTTTAGAATTTGTGTCCCATCTTTTAATGGAGGAAGGGCCATGGGAAAGGGAATCTTTCAAGTGTCTAAATGAAAATTTGGGGTGCCTTAAAAAAGGGGCTACAAATTACTTAAAAAAGAATGATGGAGAAAGTGGGAGTCAAACACTAATGAGCAATTTTGAGAATTAGTTTGGGGTAATGAGTTTGAATGGTGTTAGGGTTTTATTAATTTCCACCCAAAAGGACCACTTCTTTTCTCACACTATTCCATCATAATATGGGACCTAGTCATTCTTTTGTTGTATGTTTATCCATCAAAAATAGGACTTTTTTAAATAAAAAAATTTATTAATTAGATGTAAAATGTCATTCAAGGCTAAAATAGAAGCATCGTCTCAATTAATTCATCTAAAAATATATTACAAAGTACAATGATCTCGTCTTTTTTTTTTCTTTCACCCTTGCATCAATTAAATATATAAAGAGAGAAATAAAAGTGCATATACAATAAATGATATACAATTATTATAAATTAAAGTATGCAATTCAACTCACGAGTCAAGAAGACGCCACTTTAGACTGAAATTTGATATGAATGGGAGCAACATTTCAACTAATATTTTATAAATTGAAAAATTCAACATTCAGATGGATAATATATGTACTACAAATATCAATAATAATCATTTATTACTTAACAAGTGATCATGTTTATTTATTAATTTAAATAATTATTATGAAATTTTGCTTTAAATCTTTTCAAACTTCACCTTGATATTTTGTAGTAACTTTGAGTAAGGACTAAAATATTTGTCTACATGTAGATATATCTATAGATTTATTCCTAGATTAGAGGATTATGTTCTACATCAATATCTATCAAATTCTCTGATATTTTATATAAATATCAATGTAACATAAAAAAAAAATGACTAATTAATTATCAATATAAATATAAATATTGATAATAAGATGTATAACCTATTTAGGATGTTAAAAGAAATTAATAAAGATACATCAATATCAATCAATATTTTTGATATTTTATATAAATATCAATGTAACATTAAAAAAATTATCAATTAATTATGAATATGAATACTAATAATAAGATATATAACCGAACTTAATTATTAGTTTAGATAATTTTTATATATTTTTCAGTTTACAGGAATATCCGATATATTAAAAAAATTGAAATATTGTCCTAAGAGGGAAAGATTTTTCTTTTTTCTTTTTTATTTTAGGATCTGACTTAATTTGTGAAAGACATGTATTTAAGGTGCATGAATGTTGTGTATTAGTTGGCGCCACAAAGTTAAACGACGACCTTTTCAACTGATTTGACAGGATTAATTATAAACCTCCAAAATCTTTCTACTCATCCTCATTTCAATTTATTATATCTTAATCTCTTAGGTTTCCTTCCATAATCATTTGATTTTTGAATTTTGATTTTTAAATTTTTATTTGTTTTCTCAAAAATATTTTTTTACAATAGTTTTCATTTTTCTAAATGAAACATTTGAATTCTTAACCAAATTCTAAAAAAAAATTAAAAACTGGGATTGAATTTTGAAAATAGTGGTAAAAAGTATATAATAAAACAAATAAACTCATACTACTTCTTCCTATGAATTTCTTTGTTTTGTTATCTACTTTGTGTTTAGGGAGTTTAGGCATTTGGTATAGCTTAAATGTTAAATTGAAGTTATTACTGATAATGACCTATGTTGGCTATTTCCTTTTTAGTTAATCAATATTTTTGTATTTATCTTATTATATTTGTTGGAATATTATTTTTTTATTTGTAAATGGTTGTTTCTTCTATTTAAGAAGCACTTTTCTTCTCATAGTAAATATATAGAAAATATTATCTCTCTGGATATTTATACATGGTATCAGAGATGGAAACCTTTGTTTTTTAAAATCCCTAAAACTAACCCTAACCTTAGCCATTGTCGCCGACCACTCGCTTCTACCCAATGCCACCTTCAGATGAGTTCGCATCACCTTGGGCATCCACGACCTTGTGTTACTCATCCACACACAAGACCTCGAGTTCGTGGCTCTCTACACATGAGTTTGTTGCTACTGCCTTCAACGTCGACTGCCACGATTTGTACTGTTGGTCGTTGCTGTCTGCACTGCCAGTAAGCCGCTGCTCACCCAACGTGCCACGTCGATTTATCGTTCATTGGCCTCGTTTTTTGGTTTTCTGTCATTTTTTGGCTGCTATTTTTTTGTGGGTTTAGATTCTAATTTTGCCTAGCTTTGAAATTTGTTGATTTTCAACAATAATGTTAGAAAATAAATCTTCAATTGCTAAAGTCTAAGATAGTCACATCCATTCCAACAGTCCTACTGTCCAAATTACCACTATTCGGCTTAATGTGGGATAACTTTCTTCGTGGTCCCAAAGTATTTAGATGTATATTCATGGACAAGGGAAGATTGGCTACCTTACTGGAGATAAAACAATGCCCGCCAAATATGATCCTTCATTTGCTGGGTGGGATGCTGAAAACTCCATGGTTATGACTTGGCTAGTCAATTCCATGGAAGAAGACATCAGTTGTAACTATATGTGTTACTCTACTGCTAAGGAACTATGAGATAGCGTGACTCAAATGTATTTAGATTTGGGCAATCAGTCACAAGTGTTCTCAAATTGGGTGACATGCAACAGGGAGGTAACTCAGTTACACAATATTTTCACTCCCTAAAGAGGATTTGGCAAGATCTCGATCTCTTTGATACATATGAATGAAAGTCTACAGATGATCAAAAGGCACTATAGGAAAATAGTGGAGGATGGTTGTATTTACAAATTCTTGGTCAGCCTCAATGTTGAATTTGATAAGGTTAGAGACAGAATACATGGTAAAACTAACCTCCCAACTATTAATAAAGTTTTTTTTTTCCTGAACTGCACAAGGAAGAGAGCCACCAAAATGTTATAATTGGTAAGAAACCTACTGATTCAGTTGAAAATTCTGCTTTGGTGGTTGAAGCTATTGCACACAAGGCTTCTGATCAATTAAGAAAAATCCATGAAACACCTCGTGTCTAGTGTGACTACTGTAACAAACCTTGGCATACTCATGACATGTGTGGGAAACTTCATGAGAAACCTACAAATTGGAAGAGTACTAGGCAAGGTGAGAAAAACACCAATCGACATTCTTCCAGTGCTAATGTTGTTGACTCCAACCCATTCAATGAAGAGCAAGTTGATCAAATATTGTAGTTGCTAAAGGCCACTTCATCTTTTGGTAATCCTAGTATTTCCTTGGTACAAACAGGTAATTATCCTTGAGCTCTCTCTTGCCTTAATTCATCTTTGTGGATTATAGATTCTTGAGCTTCTGATCATATGATTAGTTCCTACAAACTTTTTTAATCATACTCCTGATTGACTGAAATGTGTGGGCATAGAATAAAGATTTTTTGTTTTAAAAGAAGTTCCAGTCCAGTGCAAGTGCATGCTATCGATGCAAGTAATAAAATTGGAAGTACTCCAAAGTATTAATCCCACAGGGAACAGATACAACAAAATTCAAAAATAGCACAATGATATTCAAAAATTACAACTTTGATAACCAAATATAAAAATGATTAGGATGGGTTTATGTGAAAAAAAAAGAATAATAAAAGGAAGGGATCCAAGCACATTCATACCCCTTTGATTGGAATTGCGGCCTAATTGCCATTGCAATCCTTTGACTCAACAATTAAGCTTTGTAAACCGGATTCAACACCTATTCAACCTTCCTATGAAGTATCTTTAGGAGGCTAAGTCATTAAACCGATATTTTTATGGCTAATACGAACTTAGTTAAAAATAAACACAATCCTATTGGTCTTGGAGGTTTTGCCCTATGACTAGGGACAAAATAAAGGTCTTATTTCTAATCTCCTTTCCTAAATTGCTCACAATGGGAATTATAATCAATAAAAGAAACAATGTAATAAGATTAATCAAAGTTGCTCTTACATATTAGGCC
Source organism: Trichosanthes truncata (assembly GCA_033996785.1). Classification (NCBI taxonomy): domain Eukaryota; kingdom Viridiplantae; phylum Streptophyta; class Magnoliopsida; order Cucurbitales; family Cucurbitaceae; genus Trichosanthes; species Trichosanthes truncata. The sequence continues at coordinate 22,734,947 of JAWPNB010000004.1, read as the reverse complement.
TTAAATTCCTTTCTATAGGGCATTCACATACTTGAATCTCAAAGATAATATTAGTTCATAATTAAAGAAAAAAATAAATAAGCTTTAAACAAAAGAAACTCATAGCTTGAAGGAATTGAACTTGCATTATAGTGAGGAGAAAATAAAATTCAAATAAGAAGGGTTCAAAAATAAACTGACATCAAACTTTATTGAAATAACCTTGTAGAAACGAAATGTCACAAAAATTTGGAATTACAGAACTTAACTAAGAACTGAATAAAAGGAGAAGTAATACAACAATTTAAACATAAAAAATTCAGCAACTAAAACATAACCAAAACTGAATAAAAAGCTGGAACAATTTCTGGAAATACAAAGAAAACTGCAGAAACTCGACACCCTCTAACACCATTTCTTTCAATTGAACTCACTCCAACCTCTTTCAAGGTGAAATGGGTCTTCACAATCCAAGGTTTTCACTTGATTGGATTGAGTTTCAAGGGCTGTAGAAGATGAAGAGTCCGATCAACACGATAAAAAAAGAAGAAACAAAAGAATGTGATGTGAACAATCGACATCTCTTTGAGTGTGTTAGCCGCCTTTTTATAGCCTCCAAAAGCTAGGGCTTTGTCAACTTTAGCGTGTGGAAAGACCCATGTCATTAATGCCGAGAATCAGAGAGAATATCTTCAAAATTGTTCAAAATCTTAAATTTTTGATTTTTTTTGTGTTTGCCTAGAATTACAATTGCATTTTGGATTATAGTTGCAATTTTTCACAGTTTTCCATACTTGCACAAAAAACAGAAAAATCAACAAGTTTATGCATTTTTTAGTCTTCTCTTGCTATTTTGCATATTCCTAACATGCCCAAGTGATTTTGTTCAAACTTCCTTCATTTTACTAAACTTTGTGGATCTAAATAGGTGAATTCTCAAGAATAACTTGAATTTAAAGGCCAAATAACCCTCAATAATGAGCATTATCAACTCCCTTATGTATTGAATGAAAAAATTCAAATTGTCGATGATAGTTTCTCTTCTATTGTAGGAAAACGAACTATTAGCTTGACCTCACACATTACTTTACACTCTTTCCTTCATGTTCCAAAACTAACTTGTAATTTGTTATTTATCAGTAAAATCTCTAAGGACAACCTGTCGTATTACCTTTTTTTAAATCCTATTGAAATTTTTAGGATCAGGAATCAGAGGAGATGATTGAGCGTGCTAGGATGCTTGATGGTCTCTACTACTTTGATGAATCTCTAACTAGTCATAAAAAAGCCCATGGCTTGAGTAGTATTAGTTCTCCTTTTGTTAAAGAAATTATAACGTTTTGGCATTGTAGACTAGGACATCTTAGTTTTTTCTACTTAAAGTATTTGTTCTCAAATTTATTTAAAGAAATTGATTGTTTTAATTTTCATTGCGAAAGTTGTATCTTTGCAAAAAATCATCGATCTACTTATTTTTCCAAACCTTACAAGGTTTTCACACTTTTTTACTTAATTCATAGTGATACTTGGGGACCTTCTAAAGTTTTTACCCATAGTTGGAAAACGGTGGTTTGTTACCTTTATTGATGATCACACTTGTTTAACTTGAGTTTATCTATTAACAGAAAAGTTGGAAGTAAAAGAGATTTTTATTTGCTTTTACAACATTATTGAGACTCAATTTCAAACTAAAATCAGTATTATTCTACATTCCAATAATGGCACTAAATACTTTAATACATACTTAACTGATTTTTTTCAAGTTAAAGGAATTTTTCATCAATTTATGTGTCGGAATGCTCCCCAAAAAAATGACATCGTTGAACCAAAAAATAGACATTTACTGGACGTCTCGTGTCCTTATATTCTCTATGCACGTTCCTCATTATTTGTGGGGAGAAGTTGTCCTCACTGTTGTGTATTTTATTAATCGGATGCCTACAAAAATTCTGGATTTTAAAACTCTCCTAGATCACTTTAAAACATTTTTTCCCACAACCCGTTTATCTCTGATTTACCAATCAAAGTGTTTGGGTGCGCTGCATATGTTTATATTTCTAGTCTTTCTTGGTCTAAACTTGATCCTCGGGCTGTTAAATACATTTTTTTAGGTTATGTTTCCCACAAGAAAGCTTATAAATGTTTTGATCCATTGAACAAAAAATACTTTAAAAGTATGGATGTGTCTTTTTTGGAAAATCAATCTTTTTTTAGCCAAAATTCTCTTCAGGGGGGGATATTCGACTTAGAAGATAATTTTTGGGACACTTCACTATTTCCTAATATCATTTGTCCCGAGGTTGCCAATTCCAGTTCCTTAATGCCAAGTATGGAAATTTCTTCTTTAGGGAGAGAAACACTACAAAGTTATCTGATTGATCAAAATCCTGAACTTTGGGTTTATACTAGAAGGGCATTGCATCAAAAAAATCGAAACCAGATAGTAGACTTATCACAAAGCCAATCTAATACTTCGACAAATGATTTGAAAATTTAAGTAACAGATCCTCTATTCACATTTCTTCATCTATCCATGATCGTTTATCTGATGTTTCTGATCTTGATATTCCAACAACCCATAGGAAAGGTACCCATTGCACCAAATATCCTATTGCAAACTATTTTTCTTAACATAAATTGTCTGATAGTCATAAAGCTTTCACATCTAGGATAACCAATCTATTTGTTCCAAGGAATATACAAAGAGGCTCTAAATGATTTGAATTGGAAGTTAGGAGTTATGGGAGAGATGAATGCTCTTAAACAAAATCACACATGGGACATAGTACAATTACCAAAGGATAAGAAAACAGTAGGATGCAAATGAGTGTTTACTATAAAGTGCAAAGTTGATGGTAGCATCAAAAGATACAAAGCCACACTAGTTGCTAAAGGCTTCACTCAAACTTATGAGCTTGATTATGGAGAAACATTTAGACTTGTTGCTAAAATTAATTCCATTAGAGTTTTGTTATATATTGCTATCAATGTAGACTAACCTCTTTATCAACTTGATGTCAAGAATATTTTTCACAATGGGGACCTTCAAGAAGAGGTATTTATGAACTTACCATTTAGTTTTGAGGTAGATCTCGGCAAAAAAAGTGTGCAAATTAAAGAAATCTCTATATGGCCTTAAGTAGTCTCCCAGAGTGTGGTTTGAACGTTTTGGGAAAGCAGTCACAAGCTATGAATTTCGTCACAGTCAAGCCGATCACACTATTTTCTATAAACATATTGGAAATGACAAGATGGTTGTTTTGATAGTGTATCCTGATGGAATTATTCTTACAAGGAATGACGAGGCAAGACTAACTACCTTGAAGAAAAAACTGGGCTAGTGAATTCCAAATCAAAGATCTGGATTAAAGTATTTCCTAAGAATGGAATTTGCTAAGTCGAAAAATGATATTTTTTTCAATCAAAGGAAGTATATTACAAATTTACTTGAAGAGACATGATTAATTGGTTGCAAACACAAAACAAAACTCTCACTGAGTCGAATTTAAAATTGCAATCTACAACAAAAAAAGAGATACAAGATAAAGAAAAATACCATAGACTCGTGGAAAGACTCATTTACTTGTCTCACACACGTCCCGACATTGCCTTTGCAGTGAGTATGGTAAGTCAGTTTATGCATGCTCTTGGACTGACTCACTTTGAAGCAATGTATAGAATCCTAAGATACTTGAAAGGTACTCCAAGAAAAGGCATACTTTTTAAGAAGCATGACCATCTATATGTTGAAGTTTACACTGATGCGGATTGGATAAGAAACACCACAAATAAAAGATCTACTTCTGTTTACTACTTCTTTGTTGGAGGGAATCTAGTTACCTTGCAAGGCAAAAAATATAGCATAATGGCTAGAAGTAGTGTTGAAGTTGAATTTAGGGCTTTAGCCCATGGCATTTGTGAGGGTATATGGATAAAGAGACTATTGGAAGAATTGAAATTCTTCTAGATGACACCATGCATATTTACTGTGACAACAAGACAACAATTTTCATTGCCCACAATTCAATCCTTCATGATAGGACAAAACATATCGAGGTTGATAAACACTTCATAAAGGAGAAGATTCATGCAGGAGTAATATGCATTCACAACCTTCCTATGACAGAGTAAATTACTAATGTGTTAACAAAGGGGCTCCATGTTGGGATTTATGCCCTAAAGCCTCATAATTAATTAATTAATTAATAATTAATAATAATTTTGATTATTTTATTTACAATATAATATTATCCATTATATGAAAATTCCAAGGTTATTAGTGTAATCTTAAGCAGTATGTGGTTGACATACAAGAGGATCGTGTTCAAGAAATAACCTAAATAGTCATAGTATATGGATAAGGTTGGGTGCCTTATCCCCCAACCTTATCCTGGTAACACTATTGATACGGCCCACTTTGTAATAGTTACAAATGATTTGATCCAAATCATTCATGTGGAGACATGTGAGTGAGGGTATCTTATACCCTATTGATACGGCCCACTTTGTAATAGTTACAAATGATTTGATCCAAATCATTCATGTGGAGACATGTGAGTGAGGGTATCTTATACAATGAGTTTGTATAAGACTGGACCACGAAATATTTAATCTCTCCTTATAAATCCGTTAATTGAGAAGATTAATATTTCATCAGGATGATCATATGCGACTCGATCTTAATCCTGAGTGAGTTATAAACTCCTGCCTGTGAGGGCTTGTCCTTTGATTTGCATGGGTGAGAGTGACTTTTGTAGCCGATTCAATATGCCTACCATTTTGGGGACTTGACCAAATAGGGAGCTGGGAATATAATCTCACAAGATGGAATTCACTCCTTCCCACATAGGGTAAGTAGATGAGTAGTTCCCTTAAGTGCTGATTTCGGGACTTGAACAATGGGGCCCCACCCTTTCATTGGCCCGAGAGGGACTTAGTTTATAATTAGATTATAAACAAATTGTTCATTAGAGGATCAGTGGTACTTAAGGTGGAAGATGTAATTATAGGGGTAAAACGGACTTTTGACCCAGCTATAATTATGAACAACTCGTGAAGGATCGACTTGCATGTAATGATTATATCTATGGACACAACTTGTCATACAGTGCATAATAGTGTAACTCTAGGTCTATAGTGGAGTGACCTATAGTTAATTAATGAAAATTAATTAATTAAAGAGTTTAATTAATTAATTTTGTATCATTGGAGCTTATAATCTGTAGGTCCATAAGGTCCCATTGCTAGCTCATAGTAACACTAAAAGATCAATTTAGTTGAAAGAAAAATTTGAAATGTTCAAATTAATATTTAATTTGAAGTGTTCAAATTAATATTTAATATATTAGATATATTAAATATAAAAGAGGAAAATATATTTATTGTATTTGATACATTAAATATTAAAATTTGAAATGTAAATTAATATTTAATTTGAAGTGTTCAAATTAATATTTAATATATTAGATATATTAAATAAAAGAGGAAAATATATTTATTGTATTTGATACATTAAATATTAAAATAATTAATGTATATTAGATACATTAAATAAAATATATTTATTAAATTTGAATTGGATTCAAATTAGGAAATAAATGTCAAGGAGAATTTTAAACGGTTTGAATAAGATTCAAATTGGTTAGATAAATATATTTTAATATATTAGATATTAAAATATATTATTTAATTATTTTCCCTAGACCACTATAAATAGGACCCTAGGGGTGAGCCATTGTGCATTCTTCATACAACACACTCCTCAATAGAGAGAATTAGAGAATGCTCTCTATACTTCTTTCTCTCCAATCCCTTGTGGATTTTCTTTCAAGAGGCTCCCACAAGCCTTGGTCTTGTGTTCGAGTCATAGCCAGAAAGACTTTGTGGAAGAGATAAAGATCCACCAGAAGAATCTCCATATTTGGAAGGTATTTACTGCTTAACCCTTGTATTTTAGTTTAATTCTAAATAAATCAAAAACGATTCCTATGCTTCCGCTGTGGGTTTAATTCGATTATTCCCTTCACTCCAAAGGTTATAATTTGACAAAATGATCGACAAGCTGGCAATGGAAGATATCTTCAAACTAGCTTGAGGGGGAGTGTTGGTTATTTCCTTTTTAGTTAATCAGTGTTTTTGTATTTATTGCATTATATTTGCTGGAATATTATATCCTTATCTATAAATGGGCGTTTCTTATATTTAAGAAACATTTTTCTTCTCATAGTAAATATACATAAAATATTATCTCTCTTGATATTTTACACAACCTATTATGTATATAACATTAAAAGTTAGAGTCTATATGGTTCTTTCCCAGAAGTTTAGAGTCCTATTATACACTTTTAAAATAACATATACTAAATAGGCACAACTTTAAAAGTTCAAATCTTCTTTATAATATTTGTAAAGTACATGGACTAAATAGATCCGACCTTAAAAATTCAAAAATCAAATTTATAATCTAACCTACATTACATTTTGAGCAAATGAGAAAAACAAAAAAAAAAAAAAATGTAGTAATCACAAATATTTGAGAGTAGATATTTGAACTACTATGTTTAAAATAATGAGGTAATTATACATGTTAAAGCACCTTTAATGTCAACATAGCTTGACAATTGAAGTAACCTTTGCAATACATCAAATATTCAAAATTCATATTTGTAATACTATATTCTAAAAAAAAATTGTCTTCGACATCTAAAATAATATAAAAATGAAGAATTTTCTTGATCTGCATGGCTTTCAATTGGTTTTCTTTACCCGTTATTAATAGCATTTCTTTTACAAATCTACGCATTTTACTTTATTAAGTCAAGTTATTTAAATATTGAGTAATATTTTATTTTCAAATATTCTAAATTTAATATAAATTACATTAGTGTATAAAGTCAAAACATGACAATTATATAATCAATAATATTTAGATGAAATCTTAATTAATTAAAATTAAAAAAACATAAATATAATTAAATTACAAAATAAGACTATTGTAGTTTAGCCTATGGATAAATATTATTGCTAAAAGAACAACTTTTTATTAAGGTTAAAATTTCATTTTGGTTTAAAGAACTTTCATCTTTATACCCTTTTAATTCTAAACTTTAAAAATGTTTATTTTAAGTCTTTAAATTTTATAAAAAAAAGTAAAAACATTTTAATTACTAAACTTTTAAAAGGTTTATTTAAAAGAAAATACAAAAATTTATAATTTAAGGATGTATTATTTATAGTCCGACCTTAAAATTTGTAAAATTTTACATTGTATTTGTAAAGATTGAATAAAGTCAAATAATTACGATAGTCAAAATAGTCCATTTAGACGGTTGTATAATTATAATGACGGCAATGAAAATGATATCATGATAAATGATTAGTAAGCGTGTTTGTTTTATTGAATAAAGTTAGAAAGATATGATTCAATTATTATTTAGCTTTTTGAAATTTCCTTTACCATCAAAATCACTAAGCCTAACAAATATATATATTTAAACCTAATCTATTGAAGCTAGGTGCATTACACAATCTATGAAGGTCCCATTTAGGTTGAATTTGAACAACTCTATTCATGGAAGTGAACCAAATTTTACCTTGATATGATGGATTCGGTAGAAAAAAAAAAAAGGAGTATCCTAAGCACTATATAGAAATTAGTTGCATGACAGAGATGAAAGTTGATTTTCTTTTTTAAATAATAAAAGAGGTCCTTGAGTATGCACTCGACAAAGTGCCAAAAAGTCTATATGGATTGTTTGTTAAGCTATAAAATTTGAATCTTCTATGCTATCTTTAAATGCACACACACACACATATATATATATATATTAGATTTCTATTACTTTATCTTACTTTTTCAACTTTCTCATGCACGTCTAGATCCAAAGTATTTATTAATTGCTTTTTAGGAAATGAAGTTTCATTTCTTCATGTTTTGGAGCAAAATTCAAAGGGTATATGGAGTTTAACTTTAACTTGTTCATATTTGGAAGCAATCAAAGTATCTTTTTTTTTTCTCTTATTTTAATTCATGTTTCTTTGATTAGAATTATGGAAATCTACCAAACTAATAATAATAGTAAACAAAGTATAAACCTTTTTGTACTTTAGGCTTACGTTGAATATATTCTTTTCACATGTAACATTTGAATGAATCATCTCAAATCTCATCAAAACGTATGTGACTTGTTTGAAATATTAGCATTTTAATAAATTATATAGATTTGAAACATTTTGATTAGATATTTATCCAATGAGTTAATATAGAATAAAGTATCTATACAAGTTCTTTTATGGAGAAAAAAAAAAGAATTTGAAAAGTGACGAGATCAAGTATGTTTGAGAGTGCTTTTAGTATAAGTGTTTTGAGCAAAAATACTTTAATTGTAAGCACTTTTGTAAAGAGTACTTTATAACAAATCACTTTGATGTTTGATTCTTTTACCTTCTTAAAAGTGTTTCTCAATCAAGTATTGAAACCAAAACCATTCTACATGCGCTTGCTCATGAAACATTTTAAGGTATTTATCTTTTTAAAAGTACTTTTAGTTTTAGGTTACTTTCCAATATATATGCAATCCAACCAACCCTGATGATTACGAAAAATTATTTAGTGAGGTCGCTACAATATAGCCGATAGTTTTTCACCGTTGGATGGAGAGAGAAAAGTATCTCAAATTTATATCTAATGATTATTAGGGAGCATAGAAGTTATTGGATCCATATTCAATGGTTATTATGAGGCAGCCACATTGTGGCAGCCTCATTGAATAATTTGTGGATGATTGCTACTAGACCATCCAATCATATTTGGAAACTTTGTCAAATAGGCCTTTGAAAATGGGCTTAAAACTAACTCAAGCCCAAGGAATTGAAATTTTCTCATTGGAAACTTTGTCAAAATGGGTCCATATCTAACATTATCCCAATACTTTTATGTTTGGGTTAACTACATGGATAGCCCATTTGGGACACCATTTTACATAAATGGCACATTATCTTATTTATATCATCTTTGTCATTTTTTAAGCCAACTAGAAGCCAAATGTAGTATCACATTACTTATTTACCCCTGTATATTATTTATAATTATAATAAAATAAGAATTTAGATTTTTTCCATAACTATTGGTATTTTTCCCTCCAAACTAACCCACGGTTATATTCCCAAAAATTAGGGATTGTGATTTCAAAATATTGATTTTTTCAATAAACCCTCAAAAAGTGGAGAGGGATTTCAACTGATGGCCAGAAGATGTTATGGGGGAGAGTTCAATACCGCATGTGAACAGGGAGGCTTCTACGACAGAAAAACAACAGCAGGATGAGGATTTAGAGGGTTATCGGCGTCAGGAGATTCACGACGAGGGTTATCGGCGTCAGAAAAAAAAAGGTGGTTATCAGCATAAGTTATTCATTATAACAGTGGGTAAGTTTTTTTTTTAAATCGAAATTTGAGGGTTTTTTTTTTTTTTTTTTTGTGTTTTTCTGTTTTTGAAATAGGTTGTCCTTCATTTTGGGTTGCTGGCATCAGTTGGTTTCGGTGACGGTAAGGGAACCTGAAATTATTTTTATTTTTTTATTTATTTTTATTTTTATTTTTATTTTTTATTTTATAGATATAACAATCATTTTGTGTTGTTTATATGTTAGTGTTAGGGTGTATATTATGTTTAACATGCTTCTATTTCGATGAATGAAAATTTATAGTCGAATAATCATTTGTATTTGCTTTCTTTGCTTGTAGCTTGTAAAAATAAGCAATTTTATTTATCCATATAGTTGCATTTTGGTGGTTAATTTGTTATTTGCTTTCTGACTAATTGAATGTATAATTTTTAGATTGATTAGACAAGGTATATAACATATAATCTTATTATAATAGTTATAATATAACCTTTCACTTTTATATTCTAGATTTATATAATATAATATAATAGTACATTGTTATATTCTGGATTTATATAATATAATATAACCGTACATTGTTATATTTTGAATTTATATTAATATAATATAACCGTAAATTGTTATAATATAACGTTTCATTGGTATATTTTATATTTATATAATATAATCTTAAAACAAAATTTGTGAATGGGTGTATATGACATGACCTTATATTATTTATTTGTATATATTATATAAGTATGAAAACGGTATATACGATTGTGGCATGCCAGAAATTAAATTTAATATTTCCTTTAAGATTAGAATGTCATCTAATTTTGAATAAGTATATATGAGATCTGACTGGTTATATGGATGTTTATGGATTGAGTATATAAGTTATTTCTTTTAATATATTTTATCATACATTATCAACATTTGTATAATATACATTCTGCACTAAAACGAGCTTGTATTTGTATATAGTTATCCTACTAGACAATGGTGAGACTAAAAGTTAATTCAAATAAGAATCCAACACGTTGAAGTGAAAGATTGTTGTGGATGCCAAGAAAAAATTATTGGTGGTTTAAGAAATGCAAAGGAGCATCAATAGGTGAACCTATAAAGCAGAACAAGCGTAGAGTTACAATGCCATCCAAGATCATGAGATCGCCATTTACATCAAAGTTTGGATTAGCAGAAGACAAGAAGAAAGAAAAGTCATTGAGTACTCAAGACTACAATGCACCAACTTTTAATGTGTTCTCCCAAATCTGATAGGATTTTGTTTAGTTAAACTCAAATCTGCTTGAAGTGTTTTAGGCATAATTGTTGTCTGTCATATATGTTGTACTTTGTTATTTTTGTTAGTCTTGTTGACTTTTTGGGTTGTTCTATCGATTTTTTGAGTCTACGACATGGATTTATTGATACAAACAGGAGTATATCTGTTGGTTTAAGGTATATAATCCAATAGATATTTGTTTTAAAATTTTAAGTATAGGTATATATTTTATAATCTAAATGTATACTTAATTATTATTTTATATATATAGTTATATGACCCCGAAAAATTATTATTTTAATGAATTTATTATTAGATTGCCTAGAAGTATATTTATTAATTTTACCAAAAATTAAAACTTGACTATCGAAGCTATTTGCCTAGCAGTATATATACAAGCGATTATTATACATGGTTATAATATACATTATCACTATTTGTTTTAAGGTTATCTATAAGTTTGTATAAAATGTAAGACAAATGTTGAATAAAAAACATTTAAAATGGAATATAAAAACAAAAGGATTAATTATCTAAAATATATCTTTATGTAATTAATGGTAAATTTATTTACCTAAATTGAATGATATGGTTATGGAAACAATAAATAATAATAATAACATTATTACAATAATGATAAAAAATCGTAAGGGCATTAATGGAATAAAATGTTCTCATAAATGCGAGCCATGCTAGAGCTGAAATTTTTTAAATAATGAGTCATTTATGAAATATATAGGTGAAAACGTGCTCTTTGCCATAATTTCCCTTTATGTTTTAGGGGAGAAAAAGGAAAAATCAAAATTTACCTCAACTTGGTAGTGTAACCATTTTTTTTCCTCAAAACTTTCCATTTCATCAAATTTGTATCTTAAACTTGAAAAAATGTTACAATCTTTGCCTTAAAACTTAAAAAAAGTAATGCAATCTTTACCTTAAACTTGAAAGTGTTGCAATCTTTACTTTAACTTGAGTAAGTATTGCAAATTTTACGTTTGATAGGTTTTCATTTGAAGAACACTAAAAAAAAGTATTCTCATGTCTCCATGAATTATAAAATATATTTCTAGTATTGAACAAATAGGATTTCAGAAAAAAGAAAAAAGAAAAAAGAAAAAAAGAAGAAGACATTAGAGCTAGTTTTTTCTTGTAGAAATTTGTGAATTTGGCAAAATTATTCCATGGTTGGTTTTGACCAAACTTAATTTTGTTTAGAGCTTCATTGAATTCAAGTTTTGGAGATTTTATATCACTTTTTGTTAAATATAGTAGGTAAATTACCAAAGATCGAATAAAAGGTAAAAATTATGACAACATTCACTTATTGGGTTCAATTTGATGAAATAAAAAGTTTAGAGTAAAAATTGATGTACTTTGCCAAGTTTAGGGTAAAGGTTGATTTTTTCCACTTGCTTTTACCCCGTCACGGCATATTGAAACAAATCAAAAATCACTTCTTACCTCTAATTAAGGTATGTTTGAGAATGATTTTAGAAATAGTGATTATAGCACAATTGATTTGTTCATAATTGATTTATTAAAAATGATTTACATATAATCATTTTCATGTTTGGTTCTACATTTTTAATAATGATTTTCATACAATCAAAAGTGATATTCAATGACTAAGGACATGTTTGGGAGTGACTTTACAACAAGCGTTTTAAACTAAGTGATTTAATTATAATTAGCTTTGCAAAAGTGGTTAGTTATAGATCATTTTAATATTTGGTTCCACACTTGTAAAAATGATTTTAATTTAATTAAAAGTATTTTTTAAAATGATTAATATTTATTTTCAAAGTTGGTTTTAGAATCATCAAATTACTAAAAAGAGTATTACATTTGAGATTAAAAAAAATAGAAGGTGGTAGACAAAAGTTATCCAGTAAGAGAAATAAAAATTTAAGAGCGAAAAAATAGAATGCTAGAGGAAAATTATCAAAGAGAAAAAATGTTAGAGATAGGGAGTGATAAAAATTTTAGAGAGAGGGACAAAAGATTTAGAGAGAGAGAAAATTAATAGAGAGCAAAAATTCAAAGATAAAGAAATAAAGTTAGAGAGATATATAAAAACTTTGGAGAGAATGACAAAAATTTTAGAGAGAAAAACTTGAACGAAGGAAAAATTAAGAGTCAAGAATAGAAAAGTTCAAGAGAAAAAAGTTAGAGAAATAGAAAATTAGATAAAAAAAAAGTTAAAGAGATACAAAAATTATAGAGAGAGAAAAAAGTTAGAGATAGCTAAAACCCATTGGAGAGAGAAAAAATAAGAAAAATGAACAAAAACTTTAAAAAGAGAATACAGTTAGAGATAGACAAACTTTAGAGAGGTAAAAATTAGAGATAAATAAAGTCAAAGATGGAAAAAAAATTTAGAAGGGAAAAAAACAATTTTTCTCAAAATTTTAGAACAAAATAAAGTGAAATAGGAGAAGATTTGTTTAATATGAAATAATAATCATTTTAAAAATAAAATCACTTATAGTCACTTGACAAACAATCACTTGGGAATCACCTCTCAAGTGATTGACCGAAAATCACTAATTGATTTTGGATGTTTCCAAAGTCACTTACTCACGATTTCCAAACATCACAATTTTAAAAGAGAAGTGATTTTGGACATGTCAAAAATGATTTTGGTCCTTCCAAACATATTTTTGATATATTTTACTCCCATGATATAGGGACATATTTGATATTTCACACTTTTTTCTCGACAAATATGTTTGTCCTTTTTAGGAAACTCTTCGAAAAACAACAATAATTTGCCAAACGACTCCAACATGGATACGAACAGAAGGTTCCTACATAATAGAAATTTGGATAAAATATCATTTTAGTCCATGTATCTTGAGACTCATTCTATTTTCAACCATACATTTTCAAATGTCTAAATTTAGTTCATGTCAATAAATCGTAAAATTAATAATCATTAGTTTAAAGTTAATTTTTATCTAATTTGACAAATGAATAATGATAATTTCCATTCCATAAACGACATGTGAATATGTTTCTAAAATTCATAGAGGGAAGACAAATAAAGACTATTTTTTTTTTTTGAAAAAGTGACCATAAACTAACGGTGGAGACTAATTTTAAGATTTATTGAAAGTACGTGGACTAAATTTAGACATTTAAAAGTAATGGACTAAAACATAATTAGTCTCAAAATATAGAGACCAAAATGGTATTATAACCTAAAAATTTAATGTTGTAAATTCTATTTTAGTCTATGCCCATTAGTCTCTTTTTAACTTTCATAAAAATATGTTTTCCACCTTCGTTAAAATTTCACATAGATTTTATTAAAATTTTAGAGATAAATAAAGTCAAAGATGGAAAAAAAATTTAGAAGGGAAAAAAACAATTTTTCTCTAAATTTTAGAACAAAATAAAGTGAAATAGGAGAAGATTTGTTTAATATGAAATAATAATCATTTTAAAAATAAAATCACTTATAGTCACTTGACAAACAATCACTTGGGAATCACCTCTCAAGTGATTGACAGAAAATCACTAATTGATTTTGGATGTTTCCAAAGTCACTTACGATTTCCAAACATCACAATTTTAAAAGAGAAGTGATTTTGGACATGTCAAAAATGATTTTGGTCCTTCCAAACATATTTTTGATATATTTTACCCCCATGATATAGGGACATATTTGATATTTCACACTTTTTTCTCGACAAATATGTTTGTCCTTTTTAGGAAACTCTTCGAAAAACAACAATAATTTGCCAAACGACTCCAACATGGATACGAACAGAAGGTTCCTACATAATAGAAATTTGGATAAAATATCATTTTAGTCCATGTATCTTGAGACTCATTCTATTTTCAACCATACATTTTCAAATGTCTAAATTTAGTTCATGTCAATAAATCGTAAAATTAATAATCATTAGTTTAAAGTTAATTTTTATCTAATTTGACAAATGAATAATGATAATTTCCATTCCATAAACGACATGTGAATATGTTTCTAAAATTCATAGAGGGAAGACAAATAAAGACTATTTTTTTTTTTGAAAAAGTGACCATAAACTAACGGTGGAGACTAATTTTAAGATTTATTGAAAGTACGTGGACTAAATTTGGACATTTAAAAGTAATGGACTAAAACATAATTAGTCTCAAAATATAGAGACCAAAATGGTATTATAACCTAAAAATTTAATGTTGTAAATTCTATTTTAGTCTATGCCCATTAGTCTCTTTTTAACTTTCATAAAAATATGTTTTCCACCTTCGTTAAATTTTCACATAGATTTTATTAAAATTTTAGATCACCTACTTTCAAACTCATCAATCCCAATTTGCATAGTTTAAAATACAAGCCCTGCAATATTATGCACAGGAAAAATTAAACAGAAAGGATCAGAATTTTTTTTTTTTTTTTTAATTGTAAAATGAAGTATAGCAACTAAAATGAGCCATTTTGAACCTAAGCTGCCTAAGCTAATAATTTGAGTTGTAGACTTGTCCAACTAGAATTCTCGGTGGCGGATCCAACCTAACAAATCAATAAACATTTTTTTAAAATAAATTCATTGGTTCAATTCAAATGCAAATTACTTGAACCATGAACTAATAAAATAAGAAGGTTGAATTTATTTAAATAAAAATAAACTTAGGTCCTGTTTACCAAACCGTAATGAAAATGAACTGCAATCGTAATTAAAATCAATTTAATGGGAATGAGATTGATTGCATTACCGATTGATTGTGTTTATTTTTCTTACATCTGGAATTGGAATGAAATAGATATGATTACCATAATGCTCTTTTATATTTCTAATAATAATTAATTAAAATGTAATAACTATACTACCATAATTAAAATGTCATTCTCCATTTTACTTATTCAATTTTTTATACTTGAAAAAAATTTAATATCTAAATTTAAATTAAAAAAATGTAGGATTTTAAAAAATAAAACAATAATTATCCTAAATTTCACAGGCCGCGCGGGTAGCGAAGGATATTCCTGTTAGGAAAAAGATTGCCATGACCAATTTTTGACTTAGTATCAAGGGAGAAAGGGAAGGTGTGGTAGGCAGTAATGGCGGGAATGCCGAAGTAAGTCAGGATAACACCTGAGTCCCGAGATATTTTGAATAACAATACTGACGTCATAAGGCAATCGATCCAGGCCATTCAGGATAAACACTGGGTGACATCATCACTACGACAAAAGAAGATGAAAATGGACGACGAAGAATTGCAGACATATCTTATCAGCTTTTGTAAAGCAGCTTTTCCAATTTTGTCATTTTATCTTTTCTTTTTGTAAAGCATTTGCTTTACTTTTTCTTTTATAAAGCATTTTTGTCTTTTTATTTTAAGAGTGAATGAGTGTGATTCCATGAAGATAAGGCAAGTCAGGGGTATCATGTCCCGTCCGCCACTCTTGAAATTTCCTGTACAATTACTATTGCGAGATTTGGAAAAATCTTGTATAGTATTCTAAGTCAATGTGAAGGCACTGAGGGAATTCTATATATAGACCACCTCTCAAACCCATAATGGTATCAGAGCCACTGAGCTCGAAAATTCTCTCTTACTTCTCTCTTACTTCTCTCTCTTCTCTCCATGGAGTAAACTCTTCAAGAGCTTAAGATAAGTAATAACTTATTTCTATAACTCTTTCTTTGTTTCTTAACGATGTTCTTAATTAGTTATCTCTTCTAGTTTATCTGTTATCTCTCTAAATTCAAAAGTTTTTAAAAGGAAGAAATTATTCTTTTCTAAACAACATGATAAAGGCGTGGTTAACCTTCATGTTTGAATAAGAATTATTTTAACCCTTTAAATTCTCGGATTCAGATCGATTGATATAAACAGATAAATTTATTCTGAAAAAATAATTAAATCAAAGTTAAGAATCAATTAAAGTTTATAGATTACAGTTATTATGCATCTTAAGTTTGTTTTCTCCATTCTTCTCTCATGCTTTCTAAGTTAAAGCAAAAACTCTTCTCTTCTCCAATTGTAGTAGATACTACTACATCTTCAAATAATCCTGCAAAGGATATTGAAAATGCTCTGTCTAAATTAAACCAGACAGAAAATCAAATAGCCCAGATTGAAGAAAAACTTCAAAACTGGTCCATACCAAAGCTAGATGTTGGAACCATTTACAAGATTCCAAAATTTAGTTTCAAAGAATGGGATGTTATATCCATTTCCGAAGATAATATTCCAACAGAAGACGATATCACTGAATATCGCCTGTTTGAGAATGAAGAACTTGACACCTATCGTAAATACTTTAAGTATTTACACATAGGGTGTGTTCAAGTTGCCATCAAACCTCTCTTCAGGACTGGCTTAGACTCTCCCGTCTATGTCGCCTTAAGAGACAAAAGACGTATGAATTTCTCTGACTCTATTCTGGGAATTATTCAGTCCAACTTAGAGAATGGTCCAGTATACTTTTCTTGTAGACCTGGATTTAACATTTCTCTTCAAGATCGTAACATCTTAGATGTACTCAGTCTAGATGTTAGAGGTCAAGGTTTACGCATGAAAGATGGTTCATATCCTTATGTTATCATCTTCAGGCTGTATTACAAAGTGATGGAAACTAATCTATCACCCAAAGCTCTAGGAGTTTCTCCTAGAAATTATACTATGCTTATGGAAGTCAATATAGGGAAAATCTCTATGACTATTCCTAAGCAACTCAACTAGAAAGAGGTAACCTCTAATCCTATTTGGAGTATAGAAAATGCTACTGCTCCAAGTAATAGACAAAGCTCTAGCGCTCATATATCTGAATTTGCAGATGGTCATGTGGAAATCCAATTTCAGGATGACCCAAAACCACCTCTAATTCAAGAATATTTAAGTAGCCGTCCAAGCACTAGTTCAACTGTGCGAACTGCTCCTAAAGAAAGGTCTGTTGGTAGATCAAGATCCATGACTGTGGATTATGATTTCCCAATCTCAGACGTTCAACAAGAAAAGTCTGAAGGATCTTTATCTCCTACTCAGACTGATATGGAAAGAAAATCTGGTTATGTCTACAATCAGATTAATGTTCTCACAACTGATAGAATACAACTATCAGCAGATGAGGAACAATCTTTTGATAAAAGATATATTGAATATCTCAAAGGATTTATCAAAGATGAGAAAGCTAACTCTACGACTTTTCTCACAAAACAAAAATTCATTGACCTATGGAAACTTCAAAGGGTTAATGTTATCAAAAAGCCAACTGTATGGCTAACGACTACTGGAAAAGAAATAGTTTCTGACTATCCTCCGGAAGAAGAAGCTAATTTCCCTCATCCTTTAGTCCCATCCTCAAAGATTATCTCTTCTCCTTATAAGATTATTGATGAAGAGAAAACAAAAACTGTTGGAGTTAGAGAAATTAAAAACATCCAACAACAGCTCAACTATTCTAATAAAGTCCTTACGACTTTATCAAAATCAGTTGAAGACATAAAAACCGCTGACAACTCTGTCAAAACGGTTGTAACCACAGAGCGTGTTGGTTTACCAAAAATCGACCCACTTCGTCCAATTGTCCAACCAAACCCAAAACAACCTAGTTTAAAGTTTGGAAACAAGGACCTTGAAGAATTTCTTGAAAAAATTAACAAGAAACTCTCAAATAATGAACCTACTGCAAATAATAATGCAGAAAGTTCTAAGAAACGAGATCAAGCTTTCGGACTCTCCAAAAGAGACGAAAACTTGAATATGATAAAAAAGGTTGATATTTTTGAATCAACTTCAAAAATTCTTCCCATCAGGAACTTTACTGATTTGAAGAACCATTACAAACAGCCATCACCACCCGATCTCGGATGGGATGACATCAAATCGGAATCTCGTAACTATGACGAGAATTCCTTAGTTACTTGGAATATTGATGGTTGCTCTGAGGGGCAAATGATCACAATATTTCAAGAAATGTTCATCGCTAGTACAGCTTTCGCAAGAAAGTTTACTCAGCCAGAAATTTTAAACTGCTTACTTTTTGGATTAACTGGAAATCTACGAAGTTGGTGGTATAATCAATTAACTGAAGACGAAAGAAATTCAGTCAAAGAATCAGTCCTAGAAATTGCAAAAACTTGGATTAACGGCGATGGTCTAGAAGAACAATACGTGACCACGGAATCAAATTGTGTAGACACTTTTGTCTACACTTATATGAAGCACTTTATAGGTTGAACTAGCCTATATAGTGACCAGTCAACTGAAGCTCTTTTGGGAATGAAGTGTCACAAAATGAGCGATTTCAAATGGTATAAAGACACCTTTATGGCGCGTCTTTATAACCTCATTACATGCGGGGATAATATCTGGAAATAAAAATACGTTTCTGGGTTACCCAAGTATGTAAATCAAAAATTATATTCCACTATGCTGTTAAAGTAAGGAGGAACAGATATCAATTGGGCATCTCTAACTTATGGAGATATCAATAGCTCTATTCAGGCAGTTTGTCTTGAACTCTGCCAAGAACAGCAGCACAACAAAAAAGTTGCAAAAGATTCAGATTACCGAAAGGAACTGGGTTCTTTTTGCAAATAATATGGGGTAGATAATTCGCCTCCTTCAAAAAAGAGATCGAATAAAAAGCTTTTTTCTAAAAGCAAACGATCTTCTTCAAATGATTATGTTCCTCGAAAGAGGAAATACTACAGCAAAAGAAAGTCGAAGAAAAATCAAGTCGCCTCAAACAGAAGCACTGTTAAGTGCTTCAACTGTCAAAAAACTGGGCACTATGCTAATAGATGTCCAGAACTCAAGAAAAAGATTAACAAATTAGAGATGGATGACGAAGTCAAACAATCTCTATTTGCTATTTTTGAAGAAATGACCATCAAAGAAGACTCTTCTTCAAAATCATCTTCTGATGATATGATCAATCAAATTAAAGAAGATAATAAGTCTTTTGACTTTTCTTCTTCAAGTGAATCAGACAATGATGTCATTCCTTGTATAGGATGCATCAATGTCCTTACAAATACTCAGGAAGCACTTTTCAATGCTATCGAAGCAATACCCGATCAAGAACTTCAGAAGCAGATGTTTATTAAGCTCAAAGAAGAACTTAAAGGAACATCGACTGAAGAAGAAAGAAAGCCTATTTATTTCAATTTTCAAGAAATATTAAATAGGTTGAAAAATGAAGATTCTTCAATGCCTGTCAAAATCCAAGACCTGCAATTGGAGATAAAGAATCTCAAAAAGGAAGTTGCTAATTCTAAGAAACGACTGAACAATCTTGAATATCAGATGATTGCTATTCAAGAAAGATCAAATAATATGACATCTGTTACAGCACAGTCATCTTCTCAAACGCTTGTTAATGATAATATTAATTACATTAACAAAGTATTCAATCAAAAGTGGTATTCAAAAATCACTTTAAAAATCCGTGATTACAAAATTACGGTACTAGCCCTCATCGATTCGGGAGAAGATCAAAATGTTCTTAATGAAGGAATTATACCTTCAATATATTTTGAAACTACTCGCCAAACTCTAAGAGAAGCGAACAATCAAGCTCTGGTAATTAATTACAAATTATCAAGAGTTCATATATGCAACAAAGATGTGTGTTTTACAAATACATTTCTTTGTATGAAAGACTTGAATGAGGAAGTGATTCTTGGTACTCCATTCCTCACTCAACTTTATCCATTCGAAGTTTCTGAGAAAGGAATAGTTTCTCATAAACTGGGAAAAATAATTATTTTTGAGTTCTGTGAAAGCATAACTCCAAAATACATTTTCAAACATTGAGGATGAAGTTAATCTTTACCTCAACAGAATCTCTAGGAAGGAAAAACAAATTGAATTCCTTCAAGATGATATCAAATGTAGAAGGATTATGAAGAAATCATAAAACCTTCTATTCAAAGTAATATTCAGAAAATTCTGAAAAGAATTGAATCTGAAATATGTTCAAATATCCCAAATGCCTTTTGGGACAGAAAGCATCACATAGTGGAACTTCCCTATGTTGATAATTTTGATGAGGCCCAAATCCCAACAAGGGCAAGGCCCATACAAATGTCAAAAGAGCTCGTCAAAACCTGTAAAAAGGAAATTGACGATCTTCTCAAAAAGGGTTTAATAAGCCCATCAAAAAGCCAATGGTCTTGTGTGGCTTTCTGTCGGCCACTCTTGGAATTTCCTGTACAATTATTGTTGCGAGATTTGGAAAAAATCTTGTATAGTATTCTAAGTCAGTGTGAAGGCACTGAGGGAATTCTAGTTGGAGAGGTGGTCTATATATAGAATTCCCTCAGTGCCTTCACACTGACTTAGAATACTATACAAGATTTTTTCCAAATCTCGCAACAATAATTGTACAGGAAATTCCAAGAGTGGCCGACAGGACATGATACCCCTGACTTGCCTTATCTTCATGGAATCACACTCATTCACTCTTAAAATAAAAAGACAAAAATGCTTTATAAAAGCAAAAGTAAAGCAAATGCTTTACAAAAAGAAAAGATAAAATGACAAAATTGAAAAAGCTGCTTTACAAAAGCTGATAAGATATGTCTGCAATTCTTCGTCGTCCATTTTCATCTTCTTTAGTCATAGTGATGATGTCACCCAGTGTTTATCTTGAATGGCCTGGATCGATTGCCTTATGACGTCAGTATTGTTATTCAAAATATCTCGGGACTCAGGTGTTATCCAAGGACTTACTTCGGCATCCCCGCCATTACTGCCTACCACACCTTCCCTTTCTCCCTTGATACTAAGTCAAACAATTGGTCATGGCAATCTTTTTCCTAACAGGAATATCCTTCGCTACCCGCGCGGCCTGTGGATTGGTTAATTCCACTTGTTTCAGATTGTCACTATCTCCATTGTCCTCCCCTTCAATCGGAGACTAGCATAGTCGACGATGATTATGTTTGCAGACTGATTTTAATTTACAATAAATTATTATTATTTTTAATTTACAAAATTAAATAAATATATACCCTTCAACTCGGTTGAGAATCCAGGTATGGGTCTAGAATATTGAAATTTAAATACGGGTCGTATTCAAAATCAATATCATTGACAGAAGACTCTGATATGACTTCATCAATATCAGGTATTTCTTTTTGAACTGGATCGTTCTCAGTGGGATTCTGAGAAGCGTCCTATATTACAGCTTGAAGCTCGGAAGCGGAAGATGCTCCGGCTAAAGATGCAAAATTGAACTTCTCTGTAGAAGGACTTATTTTTCTTCTACACGAGAGTGGTGAGGATTAGCCTTTAGGAATTGGCTTATCCTTTCTTCTGAAAGATGAGAAATATCAAAATTTTTCCACCATTTGATCTTTAAAACATTATTTAGGGTTTTAAATTTTTCTCTTAGAGCTAACTGATAATTCCAGCAAAAGATCCAACGTAATTGAAAAAATATGGAGAATCTAAACGTCATCGCAAGTGGTAACGAATGGACACTATTTGAAAAAATATGAAATGATTTTTGTATTTCTACGAGAAAAATTTCTTGTGAAATACCAAAATAACTCCACCATTTTTGAAACCAATTTGGGAAGTTATATTTGTAAGACTTCTTACAAAAAGTAACAAACCAAGAGTGGTTATAAGGTTCATACCAAAAAATATTGTACCAAGCCATGATATAGTCATGGTAACAATATGTTTGTGGTCTGAAACTCCTTGAGAATTTTTTAGGAACCGACATCCCCTGAGGCCAGTGAGATGGCTTAAGAACCCTTAGAATTCTCAATTTTGAAAAGATAATTCTTGTCGGATCATTTCTGTCTGGCACATGAGTTATTTCGGCTGATTTAATATCAACTAAAATAACTTCGTAGAATAATCTTGTTTTTGAAATATCCTCGGGCATAAAGAAAAAGCCAGAAGGATAGATTTGGGCACAAACTTCTTTAGGAGAAGGACCATCGAATTCTAGTTCGATGATAATTTCTTCTAAGGAGGTTTTTGTATGATAACTTGTTATCTGAGGTGTTGCCTGAAAGACAGCAGGTCGTACAGTCCTTGCATAGGATTGATTTTGTCGAGAAATCGATCCTGAATGTCTTATTGAGTTAGGAGAGGAAGTAGCCTGAATAGGTCTTTCTTCTTCCCTAATTGACAAATTTCTCGAAGAGGAACCTTGACGTCGTCTGGATATCGAAGTAAAATCGAGATCCATCGCGTAATTGTCTGCATTCATAGGAATGAGTGCAGATGTTTGAGATATGGGGCGCTTACCCCTTTGAGAACTAGTTCCAGAAGAACTAGCTATTTGTTGAGATGCCCTCTAAATATTATTTTGAATGGAAGGTTTTTTGAGTTCTGTGATGACATAACTCCAAAATATATCTCAAAAATTGAGGAACACCTCAATAGAATCTCTAGGAAGGAAAAACAAATTGAGTTCCTTCAAGATGATATCAAATGTAGAAGGATTTCTGATGAAATCAAAAAACCTTCCATTCAAAATAATATTCAGATAATTCTAAAGAGAATTCAGTCTGAAATATGCTCAAATATCCCAAATGCCTTTTGGGACAAAAAACAACACATAGTGGATCTTCCCTATGTGGAAAAATTTGATGAGGCCCAAATCCCAACTAGGGCAAGGCCCATACAAATGTCCAAAGAGCTCGTCAAAACCTGTAAAAGGGAAATAGACGATCTTCTCAAAAAGGGTTTAATAAGCCCATCAAAAAGCCCATGGTCATGTGCGGCTTTCTATGTTAATAATCAAGCCGAAAAGGAACGTGGCGTTCCTAGATTGGTTATTAACTACAAACCATTAAAAACGGTTATCAAATGAATTAGGTATCCAATACCTAATCGACAGGATTTGCTTAAGCGAATAGCTTCTACAAAAATCTTTTCAAAATTTGATATGAAATCTGGCTTCTGGCAGATTCAGATTATTATCAAAGATCGGTATAAAATCGCTTTCAATGTACCATTCGGACAATACGAGTGGAACGTAATGCCATTCGGTCTAAAGAATGCTCCTTCGGAGTTTCAAAAGATCATGAATGACATTTTCAATAAATATCAAGACTTCACAATAGTTTATATTGATGATGTTCTTGTATATTCCAAAACGATAGAAGAACATTTTAAACATTTAAAATGTTTTATCTATGTCATCAAGAAAAAAGGTCTTGTGGTATCTTTACCCAAGATTAAATTATTTCAAACAAAGATTCGTTTCCTTGGATACGATATCGATCAAGGAATTATCAAACCTATCCAACGGTCATTAGACTTCGTGGATAAGTTTCCAGATATTATTCAAGATAAGACACAACTACAGAGATTTCTGGGTTGCGTCAATTATATCGGAGACTTTATTAAAGATCTCCGTATCATGTCTGCCACTCTTTGACAGACTGAAGAAAAATTCAAAGCCATGGAAAGACGAGCATACTAGTGCTGTCAAATCTATCAAGGCTTTATCAAAAGGCATCCCATGCTTATCACTTGTGGATGAGTCAGCTAAAATGATCGTTGAAACCGATGCTTCTGATCTCGGTTATGGCGGTGTTCTCAAACAGGAAGTTAACGGAAAAGAATCAATTATCCGTTACCATTCTGGCGTATGGAATAGTGCTCAAAAGAACTATTCCACTGTCAAAAAGGAAGTGCTAGCAATAGTACTTTCCGTTCAGAAGTTCCAATGAGATCTTATCAACAAAGATTTTCTTGTCCGAACTGATTCAAAAGCAAGTAAATACATCTTTGAAAAGGATGTAAAAAATCTTGTTTCAAAGCAAATCTTTGCAAGATGGCAAGCAATCTTATCTTGCTTTGATTTCTCAATTGTGCCTATAAAAGGCAGCAAAAATAGCTTAGCTGATTACCTCTCGAGGGAACACCTCTCGAAATCAATCTCTAAGCTTTCTTCTCAATGAACCACGGTCGTCCAAGATCGCCTTCAACGGGAAGGCCCCCAGGGCCAAACCTCTCAAACAACCCTAACCAAGGGGTAACTCAATCAATAGCTAGTTCCTCTGGGACTAGTTCTCAAAGGGGTAAACGCCCCATATCTCAAACATCTGCTCTCACTCCCATGAATGCAGACCATTACGCGATGGATCTCGATTTCACAACGATATCCAGACGACTTCAAGGATCCTCTCCGAGGAATTTATCAATTAGGGAAGGAGAAAATTCTATCCATACTGCCTCTTCTCCTAACTCAAATAGACCAGCATCAGGTTCGATTTCTCGAAATCAATCCTATGCTCGGACTCTACGACCTGCTATCTTTCAGGCAAGACCTCAGATAATAGGCTATCATACAAAAACTTCATTAGAAGAAATAATCATCGAATCGGAATTCGATGGTCCTTTTCCTAAGGAAGTCTGTGCTCAAATATATTCTTCTGGCTTTCTCTTTATGCCTGAGGATATTTAAAAAACGAGATTATTCTACGAGTTTATTTTAGTTGATACAAAGTCAATTGAAATAACTCATGTGCCGGACAGAAATGATCCGTCAAGAATAATTTTCTCAAAACTGAGAATTCTAAGGGTTCTTACGCCATCCCACTGGCCCCAGGGGATGTCGGTACCTAAAAGATTCTCAAGAAGTTTCAGACTGCAAACATATTGTTACCATGACTATATCATGGCTTGGAACAATATATTTTGGTATGAACCTTACAACCATTCTTGGTTCGTTACTTTTTGTAAGAAATCTTACAAATTCAACTTTCCAAACTGGTTTAAAAAATGGTGGAGTTATTTTGGTATTTCACAAGAAATATTTCCTGTTGAAATACAAAAATCATTTCATTTATTCTCAAATAGTGTCCATTCGTCACCACTTGCGATGACGTTTAGATTCTCATTAAATTTTCAATTACCTTGGATCTTTTGCTGGAACTACCAGTTAGCTCCAAGAGGAAAATTTAAAACCCTAAACAAGGTTTTAAAAATCAAATGGTGGGAAAAATTTGATGTTTCTCATCTTTCAGAAGAAAGGATAAGCCAATTCCTAAAGGCTAATTCTCACCACTCTCGTGTAGAAGAAGAACAAGTTCTTCTACAGAGAAGTTCAATCATTACATCTTTAGCCGGAGCATCCTCTGCTTCCGAACTACAAGCTGTAATCCAGGACGCTTCTTAGAATCCTACTGAGAACAATCCAGTTCAAAGAGAAAACCCTGATATTGATGAAATCATATCAGAGTCTTCTGTCAATGATATTGATTTTGAATACGATCCGTATTTAAACTTCAATATTCTAGACCCATACCTGGATTCTCAACCGAGTTGAAGGGTATATTTAATATGTAAATTAAATATTATAAATTAATTTGTATTTACAACCAGTCTGCAATACTATAAATTCATCGTCGACTATGCTAGTCTCCGATTGAAGGGGGAGATGATGGAGATAATGACAATCCAGAACAAGTGGAATTGACCAATCCACAGGTCGCGCGGGTAGCGAAGGACGTTCCTAAGACGGAAAAGATTGCAATGACCAATTGTTCCTTTTAATATCAAGAGAAGAGGGTAAGAACTGTTGTGAGATCTGGAATATCTTGACCATTAAGGGTGTCACACCCCTTCCCAGCTTACTTGTCTAACCTAGGAAGAGATGTAAAGACAGAGACAATCAACCCTCTTACTAGCTCTCCCTGACCATCCTAACATATACCTAAAAATGAAGGCAACACAACACGTTTGAACAAGTAAGTTTGAAACGCTCAAATACACATATGAGCAAGACACATTCACTTTCAGTACTATGTTCTTTAACAAGTCATAACATTTTATAGTTATTACAACCCCGCTAAAATGCTTTTACTACAAACTATATACATAAGAAAGTGTATATACAATTAGCTAAAACGGCGTGGTGGCAAACAGGTCTTGTCAAGGCTAAGAACCAGGAACTCGTCTGCTACCTGGAAAGAGAAAACATAATGAAAACGTGAGCTGGGAAGCCCAGTGAGTGTCTATCTTAAAAACATTATAAGCTCAAAGGTGAAGCATAATGATGGACAAGCTACAAGTTAGAGATAACTTATCACTTATTTGTAAGCATAATCAAACCATGCTACCCATTTACAGGTTTAAGTCACCACATTATGTATAGCATAGAAACTCATAATGTAGTACCATACTGAAGAATAGACATTTCAAAAGCGTAGAAGCTCATAACAATAAAACTCATAACATGATACCACTTTCGAACCTTAGCTGTGGTAGGGTCATCTCTATACCAACAACGTTCATACCTCTCTCACGTGCACGTGGAATGCCATTGAACACACTGGTCTTCCCTAATACCTTCTCTATGTCCTTCAGTATTGGGGTTAGACCAGTTACTACCCGAATACCTTCTCTTTGTCCTTCAGTATCGGAAATCATGATTCCTCCCTCCCAAGTACCTTCTCAATGTCCTTCAATACTGGGGGTTAACAACATACCGGGGCATACTTTGATTACCTTGGAAATCATGTTTTGATAACACAAACAACAAATTCTCAACATTTGCACTTTTCCTTTCTAAACATGTTTCCAAGTGGATTTACACAAGGCATTTTCTAAAGGAAGTCATACTTCCATAATTTAGTTTCCATGCTTGAATGTGTAGTTACAAACTAATTCAAATCATGCTTAAGTTTCATCAATGACATTCTATTAAAAGCTCCATGAAAAATATACAAAAGTAAGTCAAGCATGTTTCAATGATCAACATTTATGCTTTTGAAGAAAAACAAACACCTTACCCTCTTCTCTTGATATTAAAAGGAACAATTGGTCATTGCAATCTTTTCCGTCTTAGGAACGTCCTTCGCTACCCGCGCGACCTGTGGATTGGTCAATTCCACTTGTTCTGGATTGTCATTATCTCCATCATCTCCCCCTTCAATCGGAGACTAGCATAGTCGACGATGAATTTATAGTATTGCAGACTGGTTGTAAATACAAATTAATTTATAATATTTAATTTACATATTAAATATACCCTTCAACTCGGTTGAGAATCCAGGTATGGGTCTAGAATATTGAAGTTTAAATACGGATCGTATTCAAAATCAATATCATTGACAGAAGACTCTGATATGATTTCATCAATATCAGGGTTTTCTCTTTGAACTGGATTGTTCTCAGTAGGATTCTAAGAAGCGTCCTGGATTACAGCTTGTAGTTCGGAAGCAGAGGATGCTCCGGCTAAAGATGTAATGATTGAACTTCTCTGTAGAAGAACTTGTTCTTCTTCTACACGAGAGTGGTGAGAATTAGCCTTTAGGAATTGGCTTATCCTTTCTTCTGAAAGATGAGAAACATCAAATTTTTCCCACCATTTGATTTTTAAAACCTTGTTTAGGGTTTTAAATTTTCCTCTTGGAGCTAACTGGTAGTTCCAGCAAAAGATCCAAGGTAATTGAAAATTTAATGAGAATCTAAACGTCATCGCAAGTGGTGACGAATGGACACTATTTGAGAATAAATGAAATGATTTTTGTATTTCAACAGGAAATATTTCTTGTGAAATACCAAAATAACTCCACCATTTTTTAAACCAGTTTGGAAAGTTGAATTTGTAAGATTTCTTACAAAAAGTAACGAACCAAGAATGGTTGTAAGGTTCATACCAAAATATATTGTTCCAAGCCATGATATAGTCATGGTAACAATATGTTTGCAGTCTGAAACTTCTTGAGAATCTTTTAGGTACCGACATCCCCTGGGGCCAGTGGGATGGCGTAAGAACCCTTAGAATTCTCAGTTTTGAGAAAATTATTCTTGACGGATCATTTCTGTCCGGCACATGAGTTATTTCAATTGACTTTGTATCAACTAAAATAAACTCGTAGAATAATCTCGTTTTTTAAATATCCTCAGGCATAAAGAGAAAGCCAGAAGAATATATTTGAGCACAGACTTCCTTAGGAAAAGGACCATCGAATTCCGATTCGATGATTATTTCTTCTAATGAAGTTTTTGTATGATAGCCTATTATCTGAGGTCTTGCCTGAAAGATAGCAGGTCGTAGAGTCCGAGCATAGGATTGATTTCGAGAAATCGAACCTGATGCTGGTCTATTTGAGTTAGGAGAAGAGGCAGTATGGATAGAATTTTCTCCTTCCCTAATTGATAAATTCCTCGGAGAGGATCCTTGACGTCGTCTGGATATCGTTGTGAAATCGAGATCCATCGCGTAATGGTCTGCATTCATGGGAGTGAGAGCAGATGTTTGAGATATGGGGCGTTTACCCCTTTGAGAACTAGTCCCAGAGGAACTAGCTATTGATTGAGTTACCCCTTGGTTAGGGTTGTTTGAGAGGTTTGGCCCTGGGGGCCTTCCCGTTGAAGGCGATCTTGGACGACCGTGGTTCATTGAGAAGAAAGCTTAGAGATTGATTTCGAGAGGTGTTCCCTCGAGAGGTAATCAGCTAAGCTATTTTTGCTGCCTTTTATAGGCACAATTGAGAAATCAAAGCAAGATAAGATTGCTTGCCATCTTGCAAAGATTTGCTTTGAAACAAGATTTTTTACATCCTTTTCAAAGATGTATTTACTTGCTTTTGAATCAGTTCGGACAAGAAAATCTTTGTTGATAAGATCTCATTGGAACTTCTGAACAGAAAGTACTATTGCTAGCACTTCCTTTTTGACAGTGGAATAGTTCTTTTGAGCACTATTCCATACGCCAGAATGGTAACGGATAATTGATTCTTTTCCGTTAACTTCCTGTTTGAGAACACCGCCATAACCGAGATCAGAAGCATCGGTTTCAACGATCATTTTAGCTGACTCATCCACAAGTGATAAGCATGGGATGCCTTTTGATAAAGCCTTGATAGATTTGACAGCACTAGTATGCTCATCTTTCCATGGCTTTGAATTTTTCTTCAGTCTGTCAAAGAGTGGCAGACATATGATACGGAGATCTTTAATAAAGTCTCCGATATAATTGACGCAACCCAGAAATCTCTGTAGTTGTGTCTTATTTTGAATAATATCTGGAAACTTATCCACGAAGTCTAATGACCGTTGGATAGGTTTGATAATTCCTTGATCGATATCGTATCCAAGGAAACGAATCTTTGTTTGAAATAATTTAATCTTGGGTAAAGATACCACAAGACCTTTTTTCTTGATGACATAAATAAAACATTTTAAATGTTTAAAATGTTCTTCTATCGTTTTGGAATATACAAGAACATCATCAATATAAACTATTGTGAAGTCTTGATATTTATTGAAAATGTCATTCATGATCTTTTGAAACTCCGAAGGAGCATTCTTTAGACCGAATGGCATTACGTTCCACTCGTATTGTCCGAATGGTACATTGAAAGCGATTTTATACCGATCTTTGATAATAATCTGAATCTGCCAGAAGCCAGATTTCATATCAAATTTTGAAAAGATTTTTGTAGAAGCTATTCGCTTAAGCAAATCCTGTCGATTAGGTATTGGATACCTAATTCATTTGATAACCGTTTTTAATGGTTTGTAGTTAATAACCAATCTAGGAACGCCACGTTCCTTTTCGGCTTGATTATTAACATAGAAAGCCGCACATGACCATGGGCTTTTTGATGGGCTTATTAAACCCTTTTTGAGAAGATCGTCTATTTCCCTTTTACAGGTTTTGACGAGCTCTTTGGACATTTGTATGGGCCTTGCCCTAGTTGGGATTTGGGCCTCATCAAATTTTTCCACATAGGGAAGATCCACTATGTGTTGTTTTTTGTCCCAAAAGGCATTTGGGATATTTGAGCATATTTCAGACTGAATTCTCTTTAGAATTATCTGAATATTATTTTGAATGGAAGGTTTTTTGATTTCATCAGAAATCCTTCTACATTTGATATCATCTTGAAGGAACTCAATTTGTTTTTCCTTCCTAGAGATTCTGTTGAGGTGTTCCTCAATTTTTGAGATATATTTTGAAGTTATGTCATCACAGAACTAAAAAATAATCATTTTTCCCAGTTTATGAGAAATAATTCCTTTCTCAGAAACTTCGAATGGATAGAGTTGAGTGAGGAACGGAGTTCCAAGAATTACTTCCTCATTCAAATCTTTCATACAATGAAATGTATTTAAGAAACACACATCTTTGTTGCATATATGGACTCCTGATAATTTATAATTAATTATCAGTTCCTGATTGTTCGCTTCTCTTAGGGTTTGGCGAGTAGTTTCAAAATACCTTGAGGGAATAATTCCTTCATTAAGGACATTTTGATCTGCTCCCGAATCTATGAGGGCTATTACCATAATTTTATATTCACGGATTTTCAAAGTGATTTTTGAGTACCACTTTTGATTGAATACTTTGTTAATGTAATTAATATTATCATTAACAATCATTTGAGAGGATGATCCTGTCGTAACAGATATCATCTGATTTGACCTTTCTTGAACAACAAGCATTTTGTTTTCAAGATTAGTAAGTCGTTGCTTAGAATTAGCAACTTCTGTCTTGAGATTTTTGATCTCCAATTGCAAGTCTTGGATTCTGACAGGCATTGGAGTAGTCTCTGTGTTTAACCTATTTATTACTTCTTGAAAATCGAAGTAAATAGGCCTTCTTTCTTCTTCGGCTGATGTTGTTTTAAGTTATTCTTTGAGCTTAATGAGCATCTGCTTTTGAAGTTTTTGATCAGGTATTGCTTCGATAGCATCGAAAAGAGCTTCCTGAGTATTTGTAAGAACGTTGATGCATCCTCCACACGGAATGACATCATCGTCTGATTCATTTGAAGAAGAATGATCAAAATAATCAGTACCATCTTCTATTTGATTGATCATATCATTATCATCAGAAGATTCTGAAGGAGAGTCTTCTTTGATAGACATGTCTTTAAAGATTCCAAGTAGAGATTGTTTGACATCGTCATCGATTTCTAGCTTGTTTATCTTTTTCTTGAGTTCTGGGCATCTATTAGCATAATGTCGAGTCTTTTGACAACTGTAGCACTTGACAGTGCTTCTGTTTGCGGCGGCTTGATTTTTCTTTGCCTTCCGCTTGTTGTAGTATTTCCTTTTTCGAGGAACATACTCATTTGAAGAAGATCGTTTGCTTTTAGAAAAAAGTTTTTTATTTGATCTCTTTTTTGAAGGAGGTATATTGTCTACTCCGTATTGCTTGCAAAAAGAACCCAGTTCCTTTCGGTAATCTGAGTTTGTTGCAACTTTTTTATTGTGCTGCTGTTCCTGGCAAAGTTCAAGACAAACTGCCTGGATAGAGCTAATGAGGTCTCCGTATGTCAGAGATGCCCAATTGATCTATACTCCTCCTTGCCTTAAGAGCATAGTAGAATGGAATTTTTGCTTTACATATTTGGGTAACCCAGAAACAAATTTTTGTTTCCAAATGTTATCCCCACATGTAGTAAGGTTATAAAGACGTGCCATAAAGGTGTCTTTATACCATTTGAAATCACTCATTTTGTGGCATTTCATCCCCAAAAGAGCTTCAGTTGATTGGTTACTATATAGGCTAGTTCGACCTATAAAGTGCTTTATGCAGGTGTAGACGAAAGTGTCTACACAATTTGGTTCCGTGGACACATATCGTTCTTCTAGGCCATCGACATTTATTATAGTCTTAGTAGTTTCTAAGATTGATTCTTTAACCGAGTTTCTTGAATCCTCAGTTAGTTGATTATACCACCAACTTCTCAGATTACCTGTTAATCCAAAAAGTTAGCAGTTTAATATTTCTGGCTGAGTAAAGCTTTTGGAATAAGCCGTACTAGCTATAAACATTTCTTGGAATATTGTGAGCATTTGCCCTTCAGAGCAGCCATCAATGTTCCAAGTGACTAAAGAATTCCCGTCATAATTACGAGATTCGGGTTTGATGTCATCCCATCCAAGATCGGGTGGTGATGGCCTTTTGTAATGATTATTCATATCAGTAAAATTTCTGATGGGAAGAATTTTTTAGGCTGATTCAGAGAGATCATCCCTTTTGATCATGTTCAAGTTTTCGTCTCTTTTGGAGAGTCCGAAAGCCTGACCTTTTTTCTTAGAACTTTCTGCTTTATCACTTGCAGTATGTTCTACATTTGATAATTTCTTGTCGATTTTTCCAAGAAATTCTTCGATGCCCTTATTCCCAAACTTCAGTCCGGAATGACTCGGGTTTGGTTGGACTGTAGGACGGAGTGGGTCAATTTTTGGTAAACCAACACGTTCGTTATTGAAACCGTTTTGACAGAATTGTCAGCGGTCTTTATTTCTTCAACTGATTTAGATAAAGTCGTAAGGACCTTATTAAAATAGTTGAGTTGTTGTTGGATGTTCTTGATTTCTCTAACTCCAACAGCTTTTGTTTTCTCTTCTTCAATAATCTTATAAGGAGAAGAGGTAATTTTTGTAGATGGAACTAAAGGATGAGGGAAACTAGCTTCTTCTTCCGGAGGGTAGTTAGAAACTATTTCTTTTCCAGTAGTTGTTAGCCAAATAGTTGGCTTTTTGATAACATTAACTTGGTGAGTCCACAAGCTAATGAATTTTGGTTTTGTAAGAACAGCTGAAAAGTCAGCTCTCTTACCAGTTTTGACTTCATTGAAAGCTATGGTGAGATAATCATCATATCTTTTATCAAGTGATTTTTTCTCATCGGTTGATAATTGTTTTTCATCAATCGTGAGAGTATTAATCTGATCATAAACATAACCAGATTTTCTTTCCATATCAGTCTGAGTAGGAGATAAAGATCCTTCAGACTTTTCTTGTTGAATATTTGATTCGGAAATGTGTATAACATCCCGTTCTTTGTAGCCAAATACTAGAATCCTATAAATGGTTCCAACATCTAGCTTTGGTACAAACCAATTTTGAAGTTTTTCTTCAATTTGGGCTATTTGATTCTCTGTTTTGTTTATTTTTTACAGAGCTTTTTCGATATCCTTTGCAGGATCATTTGATGATGTAGTAGTATCTACTACAACAGGAGAGTAGAAGATTTTTTTCTTTAATTTAGAAAACATGGGAGAAAAAGGATGAAGAAGGTGAACTTAAGATGCATAATAACAATAATCTATAAACTTTAATTGATTCTTAGCTTTGATTTAATTACTTCTAACATTTATCAGTTTATATCAATCGATCTAAATTAGAAAGATTATAAGGTTAAAATTATTCTTATTCAAACTTGAAGGTTAACCACGCCTTTATCAAGTTATTTAGAAAAGAATAATTTCATCTTTCAAAACCTTTTGAATTTAGAGAGACAACTGACTAACAAATAAGAAGAAGTAGTTAAGAACATTGATAAGAACCAAAGAAAGAATTATAGAGAGAAGTTATTACTTATCTTAAGCCCTTGAAGAGTTTACTCCATAGAGAGAGAAGAGAGAAGTAAGAGAGAATTTTTGAGCTCAAGGCTCTGATACCATTAAGGGTTGGAGATGTGGTCTTTATATAGAATTCCCTCAGTGACTTCACACTGACTTAGAATACTATACAAGATATTCCAAATCTTACAACAGTTGTACAGGAAATCCAAGAGTGGCCGACAGGACATGCCCCATTAACGGACGGCGATGAAGTGCAGACATATGTTATCAGCTTTTGCTTTTAACTTTTGTAATTTTGTATTTTCCTTGCTTTTTCGAAAGTAGCTTTATTAAAGTTAACTTTACTTTATTAAAGTTTACTTTTACTTTTGTAAAGTTTTTTGTTTTATTGAGAATTTTGGGTTTCCAAAGAGATAAGGTCAAGCAGGGGTCTGTCCTGTCGGCCACCTTTGGATATTCTTGTAATTGTTGTGAGAATTGGGATTTCTATATAAGGAGCCCATGCACAACTCTCAAATGGTATCAGAGCCATGAGCTCAAACATTCTCTCTTACTTCTCTCTACTTTCTCTCTCTATGGAGTAAACATCTCAAGAGCTTAAGATAAGTAATAACTTCTCTCTATAATTCTTTCTTTGGTTCTTATCAATGTTCTTAATTACTTCTTCTAATTTATTAGTCAGTTGTCTCTCTAAACTTAGATGTTTTTAAGGAAGAAATTATTCTTTTCAAAATAACTTGATAAAGGCGTGGTTAACCTTCAAGTTTGAAGAAGAGTTATTTTAACCTTACAAACTTTCTAACTTAGATCGATTGATATAAACTAATAAATATTATGAGTAATTAAGCCAAAGCTAAGAATCAATCAAAGTTTATAGTTTATTGTTATTATGCATCTTAAGTTCGTTTTCTCCATCCCTCTTCTCTATGCTTTCTAAACTAAAGAAAAAGCTTTTCTACACTCCCGTCGTAGTAGACACTACTACGTCTTCAAATGATCCTGCAAAGGATATTGAAAAAGCTCTGGCGAAAATAACGCATACAGAGAATCAAATAGGCCAAATTGAAGAAAAACTTCATAATTGGTCCGTACCAAAACTCGAAGTTGGAACTATATACAGAGTTCCAATATTCAGATACAAAGAACGAGATGTTATACACATTTCGGAATCAAATATTTCAATAGAGAACGATTTTTCCGAATTTCGTCTCTTTGAAAACGAAGCACTCGACACATACAGGCAGTATTTCAAATACTTGCATATCGGTTGTGTTCAAGTTGCAATCAAACCTCTCTATAGGACAGGCTTAGATTCTCCAATCTATGTCGCCTTAAGAGACAAACGATTCTTGAACTTCACAGATTCTATTCTGGGGATAGTTCAATCAAATCTTGAGAACGGCCCAGTTTACTTTTCTTGTAAACCAGGATTCACCGTCTCTCTTCAAGATCGTAACATCATGGATGTACTCAGTCTGGATGTTAGAGGTCAAGGTTTACGCATGAAAGATGGTTGCTACCCCTATGCAATCATTTTCAGGCTGTATTATAAGGTGATGGAAACCAATCTATCACCGATGGCTTTGGCAGTTTCTCCTAGAAACTACACCATGCTTATGGAAGTCAATCTAGAGAAAACCTCTATGACTGTTCCTAAGCGTCTCAATTGGCAAGAACTAACGTCTAATCCGATTTGGAGAATAGAGAATGCTACTATTCCCCAGGATAGACAGAGTTCTAATGCTCAAATATTTGAATTTGCTGATGGTCATGTGGAAGTCCAATTCGGTCCCCCGGACAACCCTAAACCTCCGCTAATTCAAGAATACTTAAGTAGTCGGCCTAGTACCAGTTCATCTGGACGTCCCACTACTAATCAAAGGTCTGTTGGAAGATCTAGATCCCTTAGAGTGGATTATGACTATCCAGTTCCAGACATTCAACAAGAAAAGTCTGAAGGATCTCTATCTCCTACTCAGACTGAAATGGAAAGAAAATCTGGACATATTTATGACCAGATTAATACTCTCACATCTGAGAAATCAATTGACGAAAGGTATGATGATTATCTCACCATGGCTTTCGAAGATCTCAAAAAAGGTAAGAGGGCAGATTTTAAAGGTCTTCTTACTAAACAAGATTTCATTAGCTTGATAAATAGTCAGGTTAACGTTATCGAAAGGCCAACCATCTGGCTAACAACTACTGGAAAAGAAATAACTTCTGACTATCCTCCGGAAGAAGAAGCTAATTTCTCTCATCCTTTAGCCCCCTCCTCAAAAATAATCTCTTCTCCTTACAAGTCGATTGACGAAGAGAAAACAAAAGCTGTTGGTGTTAGAGAAATCAAAAACATCCAACAACAACTCAACTACTCTAATAAAGTCCTTACGACTTTATCAAAGTCAGTTGAAGAAATAAAAACCTCTGACCAAACGGTTAAGATGGTTTCAAAGGAGCATGTTGGTTTTCCAAAAATCGACCCTCTCCGACCAACGGTTCAACCAAACTCAAGGCAACCTGCCTTAAAGTTTGGCGAAACCGGTATTGAAGAACTTCTTGGGAAAATCAATAAGAAGTTATCAAATGAAGAACCTACTGCTAGCAATAAGGCAGAAAGTTCTAAAAGAACAATTAAGGCTTTCGGACTTTCTAAAAATAACGAAAACTTGAATATGATCAAAAGGGTTGATCCTTCCGAATCAACTACGAAGATTCTTCCTATCAATAACGTTACTGAATTGAAGAATCATTACAAAAGACCATCACCGCTCGATCTCGGATGGGATGATTTCAAACCGGACTCTCGTACTTATGACGGGACTTCTCTAATCACTTGGAACATTGACGGTTGCTCTGAAGGGCAAATGGTCACTATATTCCAAGAAATGTTCGTGGCAAGTACTGCTTACTCCGCCAAGAAGCTTACTCAGCCCGAAATTTTAGTCTGCCTACTTTCCGGATTAACAGGTAATCTAAGAAGTTGGTGGTATAATCAATTAACTGAAGAAAACAGGAAGTCAATAAGCGAATCAGTCTTAGACACCACTAAGACTAGAATTAATGCTGACGGTCTAGAAGAAAGGTATGTAGACACGTCTCCCAATTGTGTAGACACTTTTGTTTACACTTGTATGAAACACTTTATAGGACGGACAGACCTATACAGTGATCAATCTATGGAAGCTCTCTTAGGGATGAAATGCCACAAGATGAGTGATTTCAAATGGTATAAAGACACCTATATGACACGTCTTTATAATCTTACTACATGTGGGGATAATGTTTGGAAACGAAAGTTTGTTTCCGGATTGCCCAAATATGTAAGTCAAAAATTCTATTCTACCATGACAACAAAACATGGAGGAGTAGAAATCAATTGGGCATCCCTAACCTATGGGGATATCCATAGCGCTATCCAGGCAGTTTGCTTAAAACTCTGCCAGGAGCAGCAGCACAACAAAAGAGTTGCAACAGACGCAGATTACTGAAAGGAACTGTGTCTTTTTGCAAACAATATGGGGTAGAAAATAAACCTCCTTCAAAGAAAAGATCGAATAAAAAGCTTTTTTCCAAAAGCAAACGATCTTCAAATGAGTATATTCCTCGAAAAAGGAAATACTACAACAAACGGAAGGCTAAGAAAAGACAAGCCGCCGTTGACAGAAGCACTGTTAAGTGCTACAACTGTCAAAAAACTGGGCATTATGCTAGTAGATGTCCAGATCTCAAGAAAAAGATAAACAAGTTAGAGATCGATGACGATGTCAAACAATCTCTACTTAGTATCTTTGAAGATCTATCTATCAAAGGAGATTCTTCTTCAGAATCCTCTGATAATGATATGATCAATCAAATAGAAGAAGGAACTGATTACTTCGACCCTTCTTCTTCAAATGAAGATGATGTCATTCCTTGTGGAGGATGCATCAACGTACTTACAAAAATTCAGGAAACACTCTTCGAATCTATCGAAGCAATTCCTGATCCTAATATTCAAAAACAGATGCTCATTAAGCTCAAGGAAGAACTTAAAGGGACATCTGATAAAGAAGAAAGAAAACCTATCTACTTCAACTTTCAGGAAGTAATCGATAGGCTCAAAAGAGAAGAAAATCCAATGCCAGTCAGAATTCAAGACTTGCAATTGGAAATCAAAACCCTCAAAAGGGAAGTTGCTGACACAAAGCAACGACTTACTTCTCTTGAAAACAAAATGCTTGTTATTCAAGAAAGATCAAATCAGATGATACATGCTGTAACGGGATCATCTTCTCAAATACTTGTTAATGATAATATCAATTACATTAACAAAGTTTTCAATCAAAAGTGGTATTCAAAAATCACTTTAAAGATCCGTGATTATAAGATTACGGTAATAGCCCTCATAGATTCGGGAGCTGATCAAAATGTCCTAAATGAAGGAATTATTCCTTCTAGGTATTTTGAAGTGTCTTACCAAACTCTAAGAGGAGCCGGCAATCAGGAACTGATAGTTAACTACAAACTATCAGGAGTCCACATATGCAACAAAGATGTGTGTTTTTTAAACACATTTCTTTGTATGAAAGATTTGAATGAGGAAGTGATTCTCGGAACTCCATTCCTCACTCAACTCTATCCATTCGAAGTTTCTGAAGAAGGTATTACTTCTCATAAACTGGGAAAAACAATTATTTTCGAGTTCTACGACAGCATTACTCCTAAATATATTTCAAATATTGAGGAATGCCTCAATAAAATCGCAAGGAAGGAAAAACAAATAGAATTCCTTCAAGACGATGTCAAATGTAGAAGGATTTCTGAAGAAATCATTAAACCTTCTATTCAAAATAATATTCAGCTAATTTTGAAAAGAATTCAGACTAAAATATGTTCAAATATCCCAAGTGCCTTTTGGGACAGAAAATATCACATAGTGGATCTTCCCTATGTAGATCAATTTGATGAGGCCCAAATCCCTACTAGGGCAAGGCCCATTCAAATGTCAAAAGAGCTCGTCAAAACTTGTAAAAATGAGATTGACGATCTTCTCAAAAAGGGTTTAATAAGCCCATCAAAGAGCCCATGGTCATGTGCGGCTTTCTACGTTAATAATCAAGCTGAAAAGGAACGTGGCATTCCTAGATTGGTTATTAACTACAAACCTCTAAACAAGGTTCTCAAATGGATTAGGTATCCAATACCAAATCGCCAAGATTTGCTTAAGCGAATAGCTTCTGCAAAAGTCTTTTCAAAATTTGATATGAAATCTGGCTTCTGGCGGATTCAAATCAATATCAAAGATCGGTACAAAACCGCTTTCAATGTACCATTCGGCCAATACGAATGGAATGTAATGCCATTTAGTCTAAAAAACGCTCCTTCGGAGTTTCAAAAGATCATGAATGACATTTTCAATCAATATCAGGACTTCACAATAGTATATATTGATGACGTTCTTGTATATTCTCAAACAATAGAAGAACATTTTAAACATTTAAAATGTTTTATCTATGTAATCAAGAAAAATGGTCTTGTGGTATCTCTACCCAAGATAACATTGTTTCAAACAAAGATTCGTTTCTTAGGATACGAAATCGATCAAGGAATCATCAAACCTATCCAACGGTCATTAGATTTCGTGGATAAGTTTCCCGATGTTATTCAAGATAAGACTCAGCTACAGAGATTTCTTGGCTGTGTCAATTATATCGGAGACTTTATTAAAAATCTCCGTATCATTTGTCTGCCGCTATACGACAGACTTAAGAAAAATCCAAAGCCATGGAAAGACGAGCACACTAGTGCTGTCAAATCCATCAAGGCTTTATCAAAAGCCATCCCATGCTTGTCGCTAGTGGATGAGTCAGCCAGCATTATCGTTGAAACCGATGCCTCAGATCTCGGTTACGGCGGTATCCTCAAACAGGAAGTTAACGGAAAAGAAGCACTTATCCGTTACCATTCCGGAATATGGAATAGTGCTCAAAAGAACTATTCCACTATCAAAAAGGAAGTGCTAGCACTAGTACTTTGTGTTCAAAAGTTCCAAGGAGATCTTATCAACAAGGATTTTCTTGTCAGGACAGACCCTCCTTATATAGAAATCCCAATTCTCACAACAATTACAGGAATATCCAAAGGTGGCCGACAGGACAGACCCCTGCTTGACCTTATCTCTTTGGAAACCCAAAATTCTCAATAAAACAAAAAACTTTACAAAAGTAAAAGTAAACTTTAATAAAGTGAAGTTAACTTTAATAAAGCTACTTTCGAAAAAGCAAGGAAAATACAAAATTACAAAAGTTAAAAGCAAAAGCTGATAACATATATCTGCACTTCATCGCCGTCCGTCTTCATCTTCTTTTGTCGAGGTGATGATGTCACCCAGTGTTTCTCCTGAATGGCCTGGACTGATTGCTTTATGATTAGTATTCTTTCTTCTAAATACCTTAAGAATCCGGCGTTAACCACTGAGGATGCGTTCCCGGGACTTACTTCGGCCTCCTGCCATTGCTGCCCTAAGCATCTTACCATCTTCTCTTGGTATTTAGTTGATTAAATTTATCATAGCAATCTTATCCTGTTCGAGGATTTGTCCTTCGCTCTCTGCGCGGCCTGTGAGTCGGTTATTCTCACTTGTTCTGGAGTGTCACTATCTCCATCATCCTCCCCTTTCAATCGGAGACTAGTATAGTTGACGATGATATTCTGTTGCAGACTGGTTTTTACAGTACATAATTTACAAAATTATTATTAATTTACATATTAATCATACCCTTCAACTCGGTTGAGAATCCAGGTATGGATCTAAGATATCGAAATTTAAATACGGATCGTATTCAAAATCGATATTATTGACAGAAGACTGAGATATGATGTCATCAATATCATCATCTTCTTTTTGGATTGGGACTTGCTCAGTGGGATTCTGAGAAGCCGTTTGAATTACAGTCCTTAGTTCGGAAGCAGATGATGCTCCGGCTAAAGATGCAATAGTTGAGTTTCGTTGTAGAAGGAATTGTTCTTCTTCTACACGAGAATGATGAGGATTAGCCTTTAAGAACTGGCTTATCCTTTCTTCTGTGAGATGAGAAATAATGAATTTTTCCCACCATTTGATCTTTAAAACCTTGTTAAGGGTTTTAAATTTTCCCTTTGGAGCCAGTTGGAAGTTCCAACAGACAATCCAAGGTATTTGAAAATTCAAAGAGAATCTAAACGTCATCGCAAGCGGTGACGAATGGACACTGGTTGAAAATAGATGAAATGACTTTTGTATTTCTACGGGAAAGATTTCCTGTGAAATACCAAAGTGAATCCACCATCTTTGAAACCAATTAGGAAAGTTAAATTTGTAAGATTTCTTACAAAAAGTAACAAACCATGAATGGTTATATGGTTCATACCAAAATATATTGTACCAAGCCATGATATAGTCATGGTAACAATATGTTTGTGGTCTGAAACTTCTTGAGAATCGTTTGGGAACCGACATCCCCTGAGACCAGTGAGATGGCGTAAGAACCCTGAGAATTCTCAACTTTGAGAAAATTATTCTTGACGGATCATTTCTGTCCGGCACATGAATTATTTCAATTGATTTAGTATCAACTAAAATAAATTCATAGAATAATCTTGTTTTTGAAATATCCTCAGGCATAAAGAGAAAGCCAGAAGGATATATTTGAGCACATACTTCATTAGGAGTAGGACCATCGAATTCAGGTTCGATGATAATTTCTTCTAACGAAGTTTTTGTATGATAACCTGTTATCTGAGGTCTTGCCTGAAAGACAGCAGGTCGAAGAGTCCTAGCATAGGATTGAGGTCCTGATGCTGGCCTAATTGAATTTAGAGAAGAGGGAGCCTGAATAGGTCTTTCTCCTTCTCTAATTGATAAATTCCTCTGTGAGGAACCTTGACGTCGTCTGGATATCCTTGTATAATCGAGATCCATCGCGTAGTTGTCTGCATTCATGGGATTGAGTGCAGCAGTTTGAGCAATGGGGCGTTTTCCCCTTTGAGAACTAGTTCCAGAAGAACTAGCAATTGATTGAGTTACTCCTGGGTTGGAGTTATTTGAGGAGGTCGGCCCTGGGGGCCTAGCGGGCGGTCTTGGACGACCGTGTTGCATTGAAGAGAGAGAGCTTTAGAGATTTCTTGAGAGAGATGTTCTCTCGAGAGGTAATCTGCTAAGCTATTCTCGCTGCCTTTTATAGGCACAATTGAAAAATCAAAGCAAGATAGGATTGCCTGCCATCTTGCAAAGATTTGCTTTGAGACAAGATTTTTTATATCTTTTTCAAAGATATATTTACTTGCTTTTGAATCAGTCCTGACAAGAAAATCCTTGTTGATAAGATCTCCTTGGAACTTTTGAACACAAAGTACTATTGCTAGCACTTCCTTTTTGATAGTGGAATAGCTCTTTTGAGCACTATTCCATATTCCGGAATGGTAACGGATAAGTGCTTCTTTTCCGTTAACTTCCTGTTTGAGGATACCGCCGTAACCGAGATCTGAGGCATCGGTTTCAACGATAATGCTGGCTGACTCATCCACTAGCGATAAGCATGGGATGGCTTTTGATAAAGCCTTGATGGATTTGACAGCACTAGTGTGCTCGTCTTTCCATGGCTTTGGATTTTTTTTAAGTCTGTCGTATAGCGGCAGACAAATGATACGGAGATTTTTAATAAAGTCTCCGATATAATTGACACAGCCAAGAAATCTCTGTAGCTGAGTCTTATCTTGAATAACATCGGGAAACTTATCCACGAAATCTAATGACCGTTGGATAGGTTTGATGATTCCTTGATCGATTTCGTATCCTAAGAAACGAATCTTTGTTTGAAACAATGTTATCTTGGGTAGAGATACCACAAGACCATTTTTCTTGATTACATAGATAAAACATTTTAAATGTTTAAAATGTTCTTCTATTGTTTGAGAATATACAAGAACGTCATCAATATATACTATTGTGAAGTCCTGATATTGATTGAAAATGTCATTCATGATCTTTTGAAACTCCGAATGAGCGTTCTTTAGACCAAATGGCATTACATTCCATTCGTATTGGCCGAATGGTACATTGAAAGCGGTTTTGTACCGATCTTTGATATTGATTTGAATCTGCCAGAAGCCAGATTTCATATCAAATTTTGAAAAGACTTTTGCAGAAGCTATTCGCTTAAGCAAATCTTGGCGATTAGGTATTGGATACCTAATCCATTTGAGAACCTTGTTTAGAGGTTTGTAGTTAATAACCAATCTAGGAATGCCACGTTCCTTTTCAGCTTGATTATTAACGTAGAAAGCCGCACATGACCATGGGCTCTTTGATGGGCTTATTAAACCCTTTTTGAGAAGATCGTCAACCTCGTTTTTACAAGTTTTGACGAGCTCTTTTGACATTTGAATGGGCCTTGCCCTAGTAGGGATTTGGGCCTCATCAAATTGATCTACATAGGGAAGATCCACTATGTGATATTTTCTGTCCCAAAAGGCACTTGGGATATTTGAACATATTTCAGTCTGAATTCTTTTCAGAATTAGCTGAATATTATTTTGAATAGAAGGTTTAATGATTTCTTCAGAAATCCTTCTACATTTGACATCGTCTTGAAGGAATTCTATTTGTTTTTCCTTCCTTGCGATTTTATTGAGGCATTCCTCAATATTTGAAATATTAGGATCAGGAATTGCTTCGATAGATTCGAAGAGTGTTTCCTGAATTTTTGTAAGTACGTTGATGCATCCTCCACAAGGAATGACATCATCTTCATTTGAAGAAGAAGGGTCGAAGTAATCAGTTCCTTCTTCTATTTGATTGATCATATCATTATCAGAGGATTCTGAAGAAGAATCTCCTTTGATAGATAGATCTTCAAAGATACTAAGTAGAGATTGTTTGACATCGTCATCGATCTCTAACTTGTTTATCTTTTTCTTGAGGTCTGGACATCTACTAGCATAATGCCCAGTTTTTTGACAGTTGTAGCACTTAACAGTGCTTCTGTCAACGACGGCTTGTCTTTTCTTAGCCTTCCGTTTGTTGTAGTATTTCCTTTTTCGAGGAATATACTCATTTGAAGATCGTTTGCTTTTGGAAAAAAGCTTTTTATTCGATCTTTTCTTTGAAGGAGGTTTATTTTCTACCCCATATTGTTTGCAAAAAGACCCCAGTTCCTTTCGGTAATCTGCGTCTGTTGCAACTCTTTTGTTGTGCTGCTGCTCCTGGCAGAGTTTTAAGCAAACTGCCTGGATAGCGCTATGGATATCCCCATAGGTTAGGGATGCCCAATTGATTTCTACTCCTCCATGTTTTGTTGTCATGGTAGAATAGAATTTTTGACTTACATATTTGGGCAATCCGAAAACAAACTTTCGTTTCCAAACATTATCCCCACATGTAGTAAGATTATAAAGACGTGTCATATAGGTGTCTTTATACCATTTGAAATCACTCATCTTGTGGCATTTCATCCCTAAGAGAGCTTCCATAGATTGATCACTGTATAGGTCTGTCCGTCCTATAAAGTGTTTCATACAAGTGTAAACAAAAGTGTCTACACAATTGGGAGACGTGTCTACATACCTTTCTTCTAGACCGTCAGCATTAATTCTAGTCTTAGTGGTGTCTAAGACTGATTCGCTTATTGACTTCCTGTTTTCTTCAGTTAATTGATTATACCACCAACTTCTTAGATTACCTGTTAATCCGGAAAGTAGGCAGACTAAAATTTCGGGCTGAGTAAGCTTCTTGGCGGAGTAAGCAGTACTTGCCACGAACATTTCTTGGAATATAGTGACCATTTGCCCTTCAGAGCAACCGTCAATGTTCCAAGTGATTAGAGAAGTCCCGTCATAAGTACGAGAGTCCGGTTTGAAATCATCCCATCCGAGATCGGGCGGTGATGGTCTTTTGTAATGATTCTTCAATTCAGTAACGTTATTGATAGGAAGAATCTTCGTAGTTGATTC
The DNA here is from genome assembly GCA_033996785.1 of Trichosanthes truncata. Classification (NCBI taxonomy): domain Eukaryota; kingdom Viridiplantae; phylum Streptophyta; class Magnoliopsida; order Cucurbitales; family Cucurbitaceae; genus Trichosanthes; species Trichosanthes truncata. The sequence goes on along the minus strand of JAWPNB010000004.1, from coordinate 22,690,056 downwards.
GGAAGGATCAACCCTTTTGATCATATTCAAGTTTTCGTCCTTTTTAGAAAGTCCGAAAGCCTGAATTGTTCTTTTAGAACTTTCTGCCTTATTGCTAGCAGTAGGTTCTTCATTTGATAACTTCTTATTGATTTTCCCAAGAAGTTCTTCAATACCGGTTTCGCCAAACTTTAAGGCAGGTTGCCTTGGGTTTGGTTGAACCGTTGGTCGGAGAGGGTCGATTTTTGGAAAACCAACATGCTCCTTTGAAACCATCTTAACCGTTTGGTCAGAGGTTTTTATTTCTTCAACTGACTTTGATAAAGTCGTAAGGACTTTATTAGAGTAGTTGAGTTGTTGTTGGATGTTTTTGATTTCTCTAACACCAACAGCTTTTGTTTTCTCTTCGTCAATCGACTTGTAAGGAGAAGAGATTATTTTTGAGGAGGGGGCTAAAGGATGAGAGAAATTAGCTTCTTCTTCCGGAGGATAGTCAGAAGTTATTTCTTTTCCAGTAGTTGTTAGCCAGATGGTTGGCCTTTTGATAACATTAACCTGACTATTTATCAAGCTAATGAAATCTTGTTTAGTAAGAAGACCTTTAAAATCTGCCCTCTTACCTTTTTTGAGATCTTCGAAAGCCATGGTGAGATAATCATCATACCTTTCGTCAATTGATTTCTCAGATGTGAGAGTATTAATCTGGTCATAAATATGTCCAGATTTTCTTTCCATTTCAGTCTGAGTAGGAGATAGAGATCCTTCAGACTTTTCTTGTTGAATGTCTGGAACTGGATAGTCATAATCCACTCTAAGGGATCTAGATCTTCCAACAGACCTTTGATTAGTAGTGGGACGTCCAGATGAACTGGTACTAGGCCGACTACTTAAGTATTCTTGAATTAGCGGAGGTTTAGGGTTGTCCGGGGGACCGAATTGGACTTCCACATGACCATCAGCAAATTCAAATATTTGAGCATTAGAACTCTGTCTATCCTGGGGAATAGTAGCATTCTCTATTCTCCAAATCGGATTAGACGTTAGTTCTTGCCAATTGAGACGCTTAGGAACAGTCATAGAGGTTTTCTCTAGATTGACTTCCATAAGCATGGTGTAGTTTCTAGGAGAAACTGCCAAAGCCATCGGTGATAGATTGGTTTCCATCACCTTATAATACAGCCTGAAAATGATTGCATAGGGGTAGCAACCATCTTTCATGCGTAAACCTTGACCTCTAACATCCAGACTGAGTACATCCATGATGTTACGATCTTGAAGAGAGACGGTGAATCCTGGTTTACAAGAAAAGTAAACTGGACCGTTCTCAAGATTTGATTGAACTATCCCCAGAATAGAATCTGTGAAGTTCAAGAATCGTTTGTCTCTTAAGGCGACATAGATTGGAGAATCTAAGCCTGTCCTATAGAGAGGTTTGATTGCAACTTGAACACAACCGATATGCAAGTATTTGAAATACTGCCTGTATGTGTCGAGTGCTTCGTTTTCAAAGAGACGAAATTCGGAAAAATCGTTCTCTATTGAAATATTTGATTCTGAAATGTGTATAACATATCGTTCTTTGTATCTGAATATTGGAACTCTGTATATAGTTCCAACTTCGAGTTTTGGTACGGACCAATTATGAAGTTTTTCTTTAATTTGGCCTATTTGATTCTCTGTATGCGTTATTTTCGCCAGAGCTTTTTCAATATCCTTTGCAGGATCATTTGAAGACGTAGTAGTGTCTACTACGACGGGAGTGTAGAAAAGCTTTTTCTTTAGTTTAGAAAGCATAGAGAAGAGGGATGGAGAAAACGAACTTAAGATGCATAATAACAATAAACTATAAACTTTGATTGATTCTTAGCTTTGGCTTAATTACTCATAATATTTATTAGTTTATATCAATCGATCTAAGTTAGAAAGTTTGTAAGGTTAAAATAACTCTTCTTCAAACTTGAAGGTTAACCACGCCTTTATCAAGTTATTTTGAAAAGAATAATTTCTTCCTTAAAAACATCTAAGTTTAGAGAGACAACTGACTAATAAATTAGAAGAAGTAATTAAGAACATTGATAAGAACCAAAGAAAGAATTATAGAGAGAAGTTATTACTTATCTTAAGCTCTTGAGATGTTTACTCCATAGAGAGAGAAAGTAGAGAGAAGTAAGAGAGAATGTTTGAGCTCATGGCTCTGATACCATTTGAGAGTTGTGCATGGGCTCCTTATATAGAAATCCCAATTCTCACAACAATTACAGGAATATCCAAAGGTGGCCGACAGGACAGACCCCTGCTTGACCTTATCTCTTTGGAAACCCAAAATTCTCAATAAAACAAAAAACTTTACAAAAGTAAAAGTAAACTTTAATAAAGTAAAGTTAACTTTAATAAAGCTACTTTCGAAAAAGCAAGGAAAATACAAAATTACAAAAGTTAAAAGCAAAAGCTGATAACATATGTCTGCACTTCATCGCCGTCCGTCCCGGGAACGCATCCTCAGTGGTTAACGCCGGATTCTTAAGGTATTTAGAAGAAAGAATACTAATCATAAAGCAATCAGTCCAGGCCATTCAGGAGAAACACTGGGTGACATCATCACCTCGACAAAAGAAGATGAAGACGGACGGCGATGAAGTGCAGACATATGTTATCAGCTTTTGCTTTTAACTTTTGTAATTTTGTATTTTCCTTGCTTTTTCGAAAGTAGCTTTATTAAAGTTAACTTTACTTTATTAAAGTTTACTTTTACTTTTGTAAAGTTTTTTGTTTTATTGAGAATTTTGGGTTTCCAAAAGAGATAAGGTCAAGCAGGGGTCTGTCCTGTCGGCCACCTTTGGATATTCCTGTAATTGCTGTGAGAATTGGGATTTCTATATAAGGAGCCCATGCACAACTCTCAAATGGTATCAGAGCCATGAGCTCAAACATTCTCTCTTACTTCTCTCTACTTTCTCTCTCTATGGAGTAAACATCTCAAGAGCTTAAGATAAGTAATAACTTCTCTCTATAATTCTTTCTTTGGTTCTTATCAATGTTCTTAATTACTTCTTCTAATTTATTAGTCAGTTGTCTCTCTAAACTTAGATGTTTTTAAGGAAGAAATTATTCTTTTCAAAATAACTTGATAAAGGCGTGGTTAACCTTCAAGTTTGAAGAAGAGTTATTTTAACCTTACAAACTTTCTAACTTAGATCGATTGATATAAACTAATAAATATTATGAGTAATTAAGCCAAAGCTAAGAATCAATCAAAGTTTATAGTTTATTGTTATTATGCATCTTAAGTTCGTTTTCTCCATCCCTCTTCTCTATGCTTTCTAAACTAAAGAAAAAGCTTTTCTACACTCCCGTCGTAGTAGACACTACTACGTCTTCAAATGATCCTGCAAAGGATATTGAAAAAGCTCTGGCGAAAATAACGCATACAGAGAATCAAATAGGCCAAATTGAAGAAAAACTTCATAATTGGTCCGTACCAAAACTCGAAGTTGGAACTATATACAGAGTTCCAATATTCAGATACAAAGAACGAGATGTTATACACATTTCAGAATCAAATATTTCAATAGAGAACGATTTTTCCGAATTTCGTCTCTTTGAAAACGAAGCACTCGACACATACAGGCAGTATTTCAAATACTTGCATATCGGTTGTGTTCAAGTTGCAATCAAACCTCTCTATAGGACAGGCTTAGATTCTCCAATCTATGTCGCCTTAAGAGACAAACGATTCTTGAACTTCACAGATTCTATTCTGGGGATAGTTCAATCAAATCTTGAGAACGGTCCAGTTTACTTTTCTTGTAAACCAGGATTCACCGTCTCTCTTCAAGATCGTAACATCATGGATGTACTCAGTCTGGATGTTAGAGGTCAAGGTTTACGCATGAAAGATGGTTGCTACCCCTATGCAATCATTTTCAGGCTGTATTATAAGGTGATGGAAACCAATCTATCACCGATGGCTTTGGCAGTTTCTCCTAGAAACTACACCATGCTTATGGAAGTCAATCTAGAGAAAACCTCTATGACTGTTCCTAAGCGTCTCAATTGGCAAGAACTAACGTCTAATCCGATTTGGAGAATAGAGAATGCTACTATTCCCCAGGATAGACAGAGTTCTAATGCTCAAATATTTGAATTTGCTGATGGTCATGTGGAAGTCCAATTCGGTCCCCCGGACAACCCTAAACCTCCGCTAATTCAAGAATACTTAAGTAGTCGGCCTAGTACCAGTTCATCTGGACGTCCCACTACTAATCAAAGGTCTATTGGAAGATCTAGATCCCTTAGAGTGGATTATGACTATCCAGTTCCAGACATTCAACAAGAAAAGTCTGAAGGATCTCTATCTCCTACTCAGACTGAAATGGAAAGAAAATCTGGACATATTTATGACCAGATTAATACTCTCACATCTGAGAAATCAATTGACGAAAGGTATGATGATTATCTCACCATGGCTTTCGAAGATCTCAAAAAAGGTAAGAGAGCAGATTTTAAAGGTCTTCTTACTAAACAAGATTTCATTAGCTTGATAAATAGTCAGGTTAATGTTATCAAAAGGCCAACCATCTGGCTAACAACTACTGGAAAAGAAATAACTTCTGACTATCCTCCGGAAGAAGAAGCTAATTTCTCTCATCCTTTAGCCCCCTCCTCAAAAATAATCTCTTCTCCTTACAAGTCGATTGACGAAGAGAAAACAAAAGCTGTTGGTGTTAGAGAAATCAAAAACATCCAACAACAACTCAACTACTCTAATAAAGTCCTTACGACTTTATCAAAGTCAGTTGAAGAAATAAAAACCTCTGACCAAACGGTTAAGATGGTTTCAAAGGAGCATGTTGGTTTTCCAAAAATCGACCCTCTCCGACCAACGGTTCAACCAAACCCAAGGCAACCTGCCTTAAAGTTTGGCGAAACCGGTATTGAAGAACTTCTTGGGAAAATCAATAAGAAGTTATCAAATGAAGAACCTACTGCTAGCAATAAGGCAGAAAGTTCTAAAAGAACAATTCAGGCTTTCGGACTTTCTAAAAAGGACGAAAACTTGAATATGATCAAAAGGGTTGATCCTTCCGAATCAACTACGAAGATTCTTCCTATCAATAACGTTACTGAATTGAAGAATCATTACAAAAGACCATCACCGCCCGATCTCGGATGGGATGATTTCAAACCGGACTCTCGTACTTATGACGGGACTTCTCTAATCACTTGGAACATTGACGGTTGCTCTGAAGGGCAAATGGTCACTATATTCCAAGAAATGTTCGTGGCAAGTACTGCTTACTCCGCCAAGAAGCTTACTCAGCCCGAAATTTTAGTCTGCCTACTTTCCGGATTAACAGGTAATCTAAGAAGTTGGTGGTATAATCAATTAACTGAAGAAAACAGGAAGTCAATAAGCGAATCAGTCTTAGACACCACTAAGACTAGAATTAATGCTGACGGTCTAGAAGAAAGGTATGTAGACACGTCTCCCAATTGTGTAGACACTTTTGTTTACACTTGTATGAAACACTTTATAGGACGGACAGACCTATACAGTGATCAATCTATGGAAGCTCTCTTAGGGATGAAATGCCACAAGATGAGTGATTTCAAATGGTATAAAGACACCTATATGACACGTCTTTATAATCTTACTACATGTGGGGATAATGTTTGGAAACGAAAGTTTGTTTTCGGATTGCCCAAATATGTAAGTCAAAAATTCTATTCTACCATGACAACAAAACATGGAGGAGTAGAAATCAATTGGGCATCCCTAACCTATGGGGATATCCATAGCGCTATCCAGGCAGTTTGCTTAAAACTCTGCCAGGAGCAGCAGCACAACAAAAGAGTTGCAACAGACGCAGATTACCGAAAGGAACTGGGGTCTTTTTGCAAACAATATGGGGTAGAAAATAAACCTCCTTCAAAGAAAAGATCGAATAAAAAGCTTTTTTCCAAAAGCAAACGATCTTCAAATGAGTATATTCCTCGAAAAAGGAAATACTACAACAAACGGAAGGCTAAGAAAAGACAAGCCGTCGTTGACAGAAGCACTGTTAAGTGCTACAACTGTCAAAAAACTGGGCATTATGCTAGTAGATGTCCAGACCTCAAGAAAAAGATAAACAAGTTAGAGATCGATGACGATGTCAAACAATCTCTACTTAGTATCTTTGAAGATCTATCTATCAAAGGAGATTCTTCTTCAGAATCCTCTGATAATGATATGATCAATCAAATAGAAGAAGGAACTGATTACTTCGACCCTTCTTCTTCAAATGAAGATGATGTCATTCCTTGTGGAGGATGCATCAACGTACTTACAAAAATTCAGGAAACACTCTTCGAATCTATCGAAGCAATTCCTGATCCTAATATTTCAAATATTGAGGAATGCCTCAATAAAATCGCAAGGAAGGAAAAACAAATAGAATTCCTTCAAGACGATGTCAAATGTAGAAGGATTTCTGAAGAAATCATTAAACCTTCTATTCAAAATAATATTCAGCTAATTCTGAAAAGAATTCAGACTGAAATATGTTCAAATATCCCAAGTGCCTTTTGGGACAGAAAATATCACATAGTGGATCTTCCCTATGTAGATCAATTTGATGAGGCCCAAATCCCTACTAGGGCAAGGCCCATTCAAATGTCAAAAGAGCTCGTCAAAACTTGTAAAAACGAGGTTGACGATCTTCTCAAAAAGGGTTTAATAAGCCCATCAAAGAGCCCATGGTCATGTGCGGCTTTCTACGTTAATAATCAAGCTGAAAAGGAACGTGGCATTCCTAGATTGGTTATTAACTACAAACCTCTAAACAAGGTTCTCAAATGGATTAGGTATCCAATACCTAATCGCCAAGATTTGCTTAAGCGAATAGCTTCTGCAAAAGTCTTTTCAAAATTTGATATGAAATCTGGCTTCTGGCAGATTCAAATCAATATCAAAGATCGGTACAAAACCGCTTTCAATGTACCATTCGGCCAATACGAATGGAATGTAATGCCATTTGGTCTAAAGAACGCTCATTCGGAGTTTCAAAAGATCATGAATGACATTTTCAATCAATATCAGGACTTCACAATAGTATATATTGATGACGTTCTTGTATATTCTCAAACAATAGAAGAACATTTTAAACATTTAAAATGTTTTATCTATGTAATCAAGAAAAATGGTCTTGTGGTATCTCTACCCAAGATAACATTGTTTCAAACAAAGATTCGTTTCTTAGGATACGAAATCGATCAAGGAATCATCAAACCTATCCAACGGTCATTAGATTTCGTGGATAAGTTTCCCGATGTTATTCAAGATAAGACTCAGCTACAGAGATTTCTTGGCTGTGTCAATTATATCGGAGACTTTATTAAAAATCTCCGTATCATTTGTCTGCCGCTATACGACAGACTTAAAAAAAATCCAAAGCCATGGAAAGACGAGCACACTAGTGCTGTCAAATCCATCAAGGCTTTATCAAAAGCCATCCCATGCTTATCGCTAGTGGATGAGTCAGCCAGCATTATCGTTGAAACCGATGCCTCAGATCTCGGTTACGGCGGTATCCTCAAACAGGAAGTTAACGGAAAAGAAGCACTTATCCGTTACCATTCCGGAATATGGAATAGTGCTCAAAAGAGCTATTCCACTATCAAAAAGGAAGTGCTAGCAATAGTACTTTGTGTTCAAAAGTTCCAAGGAGATCTTATCAACAAGGATTTTCTTGTCAGGACTGATTCAAAAGCAAGTAAATATATCTTTGAAAAAGATATAAAAAATCTTGTCTCAAAGCAAATCTTTGCAAGATGGCAGGCAATCCTATCTTGCTTTGATTTTTCAATTGTGCCTATAAAAGGCAGCGAGAATAGCTTAGCAGATTACCTCTCGAGAGAACATCTCTCTCAAGAAATCTCTAAAGCTCTCTCTCTTCAATGCAACACGGTCGTCCAAGACCGCCCGCTAGGCCCCCAGGGCCGACCTCCTCAAATAACTCCAACCCAGGAGTAACTCAATCAATTGCTAGTTCTTCTGGAACTAGTTCTCAAAGGGGAAAACGCCCCATTGCTCAAACTGCTGCACTCAATCCCATGAATGCAGACAACTACGCGATGGATCTCGATTATACAAGGATATCCAGACGACGTCAAGGTTCCTCACAGAGGAATTTATCAATTAGAGAAGGAGAAAGACCTATTCAGGCTCCCTCTTCTCTAAATTCAATTAGGCCAGCATCAGGACCTCAATCCTATGCTAGGACTCTTCGACCTGCTGTCTTTCAGGCAAGACCTCAGATAACAGGTTATCATACAAAAACTTCGTTAGAAGAAATTATCATCGAACCTGAATTCGATGGTCCTACTCCTAATGAAGTATGTGCTCAAATATATCCTTCTGGCTTTCTCTTTATGCCTGAGGATATTTCAAAAACAAGATTATTCTATGAATTTATTTTAGTTGATACTAAATCAATTGAAATAATTCATGTGCCGGACAGAAATGATCCGTCAAGAATAATTTTCTCAAAGTTGAGAATTCTCAGGGTTCTTACGCCATCTCACTGGTCTCAGGGGATGTCGGTTCCCAAACGATTCTCAAGAAGTTTCAGACCACAAACATATTGTTACCATGACTATATCATGGCTTGGTACAATATATTTTGGTATGAACCATATAACCATTCATGGTTTGTTACTTTTTGTAAGAAATCTTACAAATTTAACTTTCCTAATTGGTTTCAAAGATGGTGGATTCACTTTGGTATTTCACAGGAAATCTTTCCCGTAGAAATACAAAAGTCATTTCATCTATTTTCAACCAGTGTCCATTCGTCACCGCTTGCGATGACGTTTAGATTCTCTTTGAATTTTCAAATACCTTGGATTGTCTGTTGGAACTTCCAACTGGCTCCAAAGGGAAAATTTAAAACCCTTAACAAGGTTTTAAAGATCAAATGGTGGGAAAAATTCATTATTTCTCATCTCACAGAAGAAAGGATAAGCCAGTTCTTAAAGGCTAATCCTCATCATTCTCGTGTAGAAGAAGAACAATTCCTTCTACAACGAAACTCAACTATTGCATCTTTAGCCGGAGCATCATCTGCTTCCGAACTAAGGACTGTAATTCAAACGGCTTCTCAGAATCCCACTGAGCAAGTCCCAATCCAAAAAGAAGATGATGATATTGATGACATCATATCTCAGTCTTCTGTCAATAATATCGATTTTGAATACGATCCGTATTTAAATTTCGATATCTTAGATCCATACCTGGATTCTCAACCGAGTTGAAGGGTATGATTAATATGTAAATTAATAATAATTTTGTAAATTATGTACTGTAAAAACCAGTCTGCAACAGAATATCATCGTCAACTATACTAGTCTCCGATTGAAAGGGGAGGATGATGGAGATAGTGACACTCCAGAACAAGTGAGAATAACCGACTCACAGGCCGCGCAGAGAGCGAAGGACAAATCCTCGAACAGGATAAGATTGCTATGATAAATTTAATCAACTAAATACCAAGAGAAGATGGTAAGATGCTTAGGGCAGCAATGGCAGGAGGCCGAAGTAAGTCCCGGGAACGCATCCTCAGTGGTTAACGCCGGATTCTTAAGGTATTTAGAAGAAAGAATACTAATCATAAAGCAATCAGTCCAGGCCATTCAGGAGAAACACTGGGTGACATCATCACCTCGACAAAAGAAGATGAAGACGGACGGCGATGAAGTGCAGACATATGTTATCAGCTTTTGCTTTTAACTTTTGTAATTTTGTATTTTCCTTGCTTTTTCGAAAGTAGCTTTATTAAAGTTAACTTTACTTTATTAAAGTTTACTTTTACTTTTGTAAAGTTTTTTGTTTTATTGAGAATTTTGGGTTTCCAAAGAGATAAGGTCAAGCAGGGGTCTGTCCTGTCGGCCACCTTTGGATATTCCTGTAATTGTTGTGAGAATTGGGATTTCTATATAAGGAGCCCAGAATTTTCTGAATATTACTTTGAATAGAAGGTTTTATGATTTCTTCATAAATCCTTCTACATTTGATAACATCTTGAAGGAATTCAATTTGTTTTTCCTTCCTAGAGATTCTGTTGAGGTAAAGATTAACTTCATCCTCAATGTTTGAAATGTATTTTGGAGTTATGCTTTCACAGAACTCAAAAATAATTGTTTTTCCCAGTTTATGAGAAACTATTCCTTTCTCAGAAACTTCGAATGGATAAAGTTGAGTGAGGAATGGAGTACCAAGAATCACTTCCTCATTCAAGTCTTTCATACAAAGAAATGTATTTGTAAAACACATATCTTTGTTGCATATATGAACTCCTGATAATTTGTAATTAATTACCAGAGCTTGATTGTTCGCTCCTCTTAGGGTTTGGCGAGTAGTTTCAAAATATCTTGAAGGTATAATTCCTTTATTAAGAACATTTTGATCTGCTCCCGAATCAATGAGGGCAATTGCCGTAATTTTATAATCACAGACTTTCAAAGTGATTTTTGAATACCACTTTTGATTGAATACTTTGTTAATGTAATTAATATTATCATTAACAAGTGCTTAAGAAGATGACTCTGCCGTAACAGATGTCATATTATTTGATCTTTCTTGAATGGCAATTATCTTGTATTCAAGAGTATTGAGTCGTTGCTTGGAATTAGCAACTTCTTTTTTGAGATTCTTAATTCCCAATTGCAGGTCTTGAATTTTAACCGGCATTGAAGAATCTTCATTTTTCAACCTATTTAATATTTCTTGAAAATTGAAATAAATAGGCTTTCTTTCTTCTTCAGTCGATGTTCCTTTAAGTTCTTCTTTGAGCTTAATAAACATCTGCTTCTGAAGTTCTTGATCGTGTATTGCTTCGATAGCATCGAAAAGTGCTTCCTGAGTATTTGTAAGGACATTGATGCATCCTATACAAGGAATGACATCATTGTCTGATTCACTTGAAGAAGAAAAGTCAGAAGACTTATTATCTTCTTCAATTTGATTGATCATATCATCAGAAGAAGATTCTGAAGAAGAGTCTTCTTTGATGGTCATTTCTTCAAGAATAGCAAATAGAGATTGTTTGACTTCGTCATCCATCTCTAATTTGTTAATCTTTTTCTTGAGTTCTGGACATCTATTAGCATAGTGCCCAGTTTTTTTTACAGTTGAAGCACTTAACAGTGCTTCTGTTTGAGGCGACTTGATTTTTCTTCGCCTTTCTTTTGCTGTAGTATTTCCTCTTTCGAGGAACATACTCATTTGAAGAATATCGTTTGCTTTTAGAAAAAAGCTTTTTATTCGATCTCTTTTTTGAAGGAGGCGAATTATCTACCCCATATTGTTTGCAAAAAGAACCCAGTTCCTTTCGGTAATCTGAATCTTTTGCAACTTTTTTGTTGTGCTGTTGTTCTTGGCAGAGTTCAAGACAAACTGCCTGAATAGAGCTATTGATATCTTCATAAGTTAGAGATGCCCAATTGATATCTGTTCCTCCTTGCTTTAATAGCATAGTGGAATAGAATTTTTGATTTACATACTTGGGTAACCCAGAAACGTATTTTATTTCCAGATATTATCCCCACATGTAGTGAGGTTATAAAGACGCGCCATAAAGGTGTCTTTATCCCATTTGAAATCGCTCATTTTGTGACACTTCATTCCCAAAAGAGCTTCAGTTGACTGGTCACTATATAGGCTAGTTCGACCTATAAAGTGCTTCATACAAGTGTAGACAAAAGTGTCTACACAATTTGATTCCGTGGTCACGTATTGTTCTTTTAGACCATCGGTGTTAATCCTAGTTTTTGCAATTTCTAGGACTGATTCTTTGACTGAATTTCTTTCGTCTTCAGTTAATTGATTATACCACCAACTTCGTAGATTTCCAGTTAATCCAAAAAGTAAGCAGTTTAAAATTTTTGGCTGAGTAAACTTTCTGGCGAAAGCTGTACTAGCGATGAACATTTCTTGAAATATTGTGATCATTTGCCCCTCAGAGCAACCATCAATATTCCAAGTAACTAAGGAATTCCCGTCATAGTTACGAGATTCCGGTTTGATGTCATCCCATCCGAGATCGGGTGGTGATGGCTGTTTGTAATGGTTCTTCAAATCAATAAAGTTCCTGATGGGAAGAATTTTTGAAGTTGATTCAAAAATATCAACCTTTTTTATCATATTCAAGTTTTCGTCTCTTTTGGAGAGTCCGAAAGCTTGATTTCGTTTCTTAGAACTTTCTACATTATTATTTGCAGTAGGTTCATTATTTGAGAGTTTCTTGTTAATTTTTTCAAGAAATTCTTCAAGGTCCTTGTTTCCAAACTTTAAACTAGGTTGTTTTGGGTTTGGTTGGACAATTGGACGAAGTGGGTCGATTTTTGGTAAACCAACACGCTCTGTGGTTACAACCGTTTTGACAGAGTTGTCAACGGTTTTTATGTCTTCAACTGATTTTGATAAAGTCGTAAGGACTTTATTAGAATAGTTGAGCTGTTGTTGGATGTTTTTAATTTCTACTCCAACAGTTTTTGTTTTCTCTTCATCAATAATCTTATAAGGAGAAGAGATAATCTTTGAGGATGGGACTAAAGGATGAGGGAAATTAGCTTCTTCTTCATGAGGATAGTCAGAAACTATTTCTTTTCCAGTAGTCATTAGCCATACAGTTGGCTTTTTGATAACATTAACCCTTTGAAGTTTCCATAGGTCAATGAATTTTTGTTTTGTGAGAAAAGTCGTAGAGTTAGCTTTCTCATCTTTGACAAATCCTTTGAGATATTCAATATATCTTTTATCAAAAGATTGTTCCTCATCTGCTGATAGTTGTATTCTATCAGTTGTGAGAACATTAATCTGATTGTAGACATAACCAGATTTTCTTTCCATATCAGTCTGAGTAGGAGATAAAGATCCTTCAGACTTTTCTTGTTGAACGTCTGGGATTTGGAAATCATAATCCACAGTCATGGATCTTGATCTACCAACAGACCTTTCTTTAGTAGCAGTTCGCATAGTTGAACTAGTGCTTGGACGGCTACTTAAATATTCTTGAATTAGAGGTGGTTTTGGGTCATCCTGAAATTGGATTTCCACATGACCATCTGCAAATTCAGATATATGAGCGCTAGAGCTTTGTCTATTACTTGGAGCAGTAGCATTTTCTATACTCCAAATAGGATTAGAGGTTAGTTCTTTCCAGTTGAGTTGCTTAGGAATAGTCATAGAGGTTTTCCCTATATTGACTTCCATAAGCATAGTATAATTTCTAGGAGAAACTCCTAGAGCTTTGGGTGATAGATTAGTTTCCATCACTTTGTAATACAGCCTGAAGATGGTAGCATAAGGATATGAACCATCTTTCATGCGTAAACCTTGACCTCTAACATCTAGACTGAGTACATCTAAGATGTTACGATCTTGAAGAGAAATGTTAAATCCACGTCTACAAGAAAAGTATACTGGACCATTCTCTAAATTGGACTGAATAGTTCCTAGAATAGAGTCAGAGAAATTCAAATGTCTTTTGTCTCTTAAGGCGACATAGACGGGAGAGTCTAAGCCAGTCCTGAAGAGAGGTTTGATGGCAACTTAAACACACCCTATGTGTAAATACTTAAAGTATTTACGATAGGTGTCAAGTTCTTCATTCTCAAACAGGCGATATTCAGTGATATCGTCTTCTGTTGGAATATTATCTTCGGAAATGTGTATAACATCCCGTTCTTTGAAACTAAATTTTGGAATCTTGTAAATGGTTCCAACATCTAGCTTTGGTATGGACCAGTTTTGAAGTTTTTCTTCAATCTGGGCTATTTGATTTTCTGTCTGGTTTAATTTAGACAGAGCATTTTCAATATCCTTTGCAGGATTATTTGAAGATGTAGTAGTGTCTACTACAATTGGAGAAGAGAAGAGTTTTTGCTTTAACTTAGAAAGCATGAGAGAAGAATGGAGAAAACGAACTTAAGATGCATAATAACTGTAATCTATAAACTTTAATTGATTCTTAACTTTGATTTAATTATTTTTTCAGAATAAATTTATCTGTTTATATCAATCGATCTGAATCCGAGAATTTAAAGGGTTAAAATAATTCTTATTCAAACATGAAGGTTAACCACGCCTTTATCATGTTGTTTAGAAAAGAATAATTTCTTCCTTTTAAAAACTTCTGAATTTAGAGAGATAACAGATAAACTAGAAGAGATAAATAATTAAGAACATCGTTAAGAAACAAAGAAAGAGTTATAGAAATAAGTTATTACTTATCTTAAGCTCTTGAAGAGTTTACTCCATGGAGAGAAGAGAGAGAAGTAAGAGAGAAGTAAGAGATTGATTGATTGCATTACCGATTGATTGTGTTTATTTTGCTTACATCTGGAATTGGAATGAAATAGATATAATTACCATAATGCTCTTTTATATTTCTAATAATAATTAATTAAAATGTAATAACTATACTACCATAATTAAAATGTCATTCTCCATTTTATTTACTTATTCAATTTTTTATACTTGAAAAAAATTTAATATCTAAATTTAAATTAAAAAATGTAGGATTTTAAAAAATAAAACAATAATTATCCTAAATTTCACTCATTTAATTGAAATTTCAATATGGAAGAACACATATTCTTGACATAAATACTTAAAAAACAAAATAAACAGTTATTTTGATTTAATAAAATAATATTATTTAATTTATTCTAAAATGATATTTTTGTAACAGACCAAACCAAAAATCATGTATAAAAAAATGATCAAGATCAAACATAAAAGACAAACTAGATCCTCGTTCGCAAATATTGTCTGGATAATTGGATATCGATTAAACGCTTCTCGCAAATATGGTCGAGCCTAAAACTCACTGATAAAAAATATCGATCTCGATATTGATCTTTCATCTAAATATCAATCTCAATGTTAATGTATTTGGAAATCAGGTTGTAAATTAGGCTAATCTTTCCTTTTTGAGAATTACCTCATTTGTGTATAAATTAGGGTTTTCCTCTTTGTAAATTCAATTGAATCGCATGAATTTCATATAGAAAACAACATGGTATCAGAGCCCTATATCTAAAACCACCGACTGTTCAAATCTCCAGTGACTCACCATCCTTTTCAATAGTCGCCTTTCCTCTCCAATCAGTCAAATTTTCCGGCAGCAGCCGTATCAGATCAGTTAACTCGTGTGTTTAGACCCACATTCAGATCCACGATCCACCGTGACCTCCGAGTTTGGATTTCCAACTCCCCGATCTTCGATTCCCTAGATCTCTGATCTCTGTCTCCCATCAATCGCCGATCGTCAATCGTTGATTTCTGCCTCCCGGATCTCCCAGATCTCTACCTCTGTCGAAGCAGTCCTCGTCCAAGCTACCTCCCGAATCTCCGACTCCCCAGATCTCTTGCCATCGATCTGTGCTGCTTCCTTGCCGTTGACCAGATCTCTTGCCGCATGAAAGAAAACGAGACGAAGCCCTTGTAGCACATTATACACGCCCCCTGCCCAAACATCACATAGGGTTTCCTCTTGCCTTTGCCGCAAACACAACCCTCAGCCCACGTGAAGAAGAGCACATCAGACCAGTCAGGTTTTCCTCAGACCGGTTCTTAGTTTTCAGACTGGTTCAGTTCAGTTCAATCAAGATAGTTTGATTCAGTTGACTCACTTGGCCTTGTTCACTATAATTCTAAGTTTGGTTCAATCAACTTGGTTTACTTAGGATCAATTGATTTGGTTCAATTATTTAATCGATTTAGTTATTCCTTCAATTATTTAATGACGAAAGTTCATGAGTCTCTAGTCTGCACGAATTGTAAATTACATGATCATAAATTTGCGAATTGTCCTACAATTGAGTGTAGGTATTGCCACACACGTAGTCATATTTTGGAAAATTGTCCTACTCGACCACCTCCCCCTCCAGGTAAATCCACAAAACCAAGTGACTTATCTAAAACTGGTTCTTCCTCATATATTGTTGCGTCTTCCTCCAATGATTCTCCTCCTCGTAGGTTTTCGATTAGTAACCTTCAAAATTTACGTAAACAAGTAATCTTCTCCAATTCATCTGCCCTTGCAGTCACATCAGGTAATTCTTGGCTTCTTGATTTTGCTTGTTGCAATCACATGACCTTTGACATTTCACTTTTGTCTTCCTCAACCCATTCTCCTTCACTTCCTCCTATTCATGATGCTAATGGAAATTGTATGCCTATTTCCCATATCGGTACTGTTGCCACACCTTCCTTATCTCTTCCCAATACTTACCATGTCCCTAATCTAAATTTTAATCTTGTGTCTCTCAGTCAACTATGTGACCTTAACCTAGCTATTTGTTTCTCTCCTAATGGATGTAAGGTTCAGGATCTGCACACGGGATAGACGATTGGAACGGGTCGCAAAGAAGGAAGATTATTTGAGCTCAAGTCCCTCAAACTCCCTATATGTCCATTTATCTCTATCCCTGTCACTGACTCTGCCATCTATCAGTGGCACCTTCGTCTTGATCATGCTTCCTCTAAGAAACTTCGAAATCTAGTATCCATTTGTAACTTACATAATGTTTCCAAATTTACTTCATTTGATTGTTTGAATTGTAAACTTGCAAAACAACCAGCCTTATCCTTCTCTACATCATCTTCTATATGTGATAAACCATTTGACTTGATTCATTCTGATATTTGGGGACCTTCTCCCACTACTACTGTCAATGGTTATCATTACTTTATTTTATTTATTGATGATTACTCCCGTTTCACTTGGATACATTTTCTTAAGAATCGCTCCACCCTATCTCAAGTTTACATTACTTTTGCCATATGATCTAACACAGTTCTCTTGAACCATCAAAATTCTTCGTACAGACAGTGCTATGGAGTATAAAGATTCTAGTCTCCTTTCCTTTCTCACCCGACAGGGCACCTTGGTTCAACGCTCATGTCCTCATACATCTCAACAAAATGGAAGAGCAGAACGGAAACACCATCATATTTTGGATTCTGTTTGTGCCCAACTTCTCTCATCCTCTTGTTCGGAGAAGTTTTGGGGAGAGGATGCCCTCACCTCTATCTATCAATCGCCTTCCTTCCTCAATTCTCCAAAATATCTCTCATTTTGAATGATTATATGGTACTCATCATTCCTACTATCATCTCAAAGTTTTTGGTTGTGCATGTTTTGTTCTCCTTCAACCTCATGAACATACTAAACTTGAACCTTGTGCCCGCTTGTGTTGTTTTCTTGGCTACGGAACCGAACACAAAAGTTTTCGTTGTTGGGATCCCATCTCAAATCGGTTACGTATCTTCCGTCATGTTACTTTTTGGGAGCACACCATGTTTTCGAGTCTATCCTCTTTCTATACCTCTCTCTCCAGTTCCCAACCCTTTTTCACTTATCTCTCTCAGGATCTGTTCCCACCATCAAATTCATCACCTACTCCCGAGCTCGCTCAATATGCTCCTGGATCTATAGAACGATATAAAGCTCATCTTGTTGCAAAAGGATACTCTTAAGAATATGACATTGATTATGAAGAAACATTTGCTCTTGTCACTCGAATGACATTTGTTCGCAGTCTTTTAGATGTTGTTGCTGCCAAACAATGGCCCCTTATTCAAATGGATGTCAAAAATGCATTCCTCAATGGTACTTTATCTGAGGAGGTATACATGAAACCTCCACTTGGCACCTCTCTTCCACATCAGAAAGTATATCTTTTGCGTCATGCTTTATACGATTTGAAATAAGCTCCACGAGCCTAGTTTGCTACATTCAGCTCCACCATAACCCAATTGGGTTTTACTTCCAATCCGCACGATACAGAACTATTCACTTGTCAGACTGCGGATGGTATAGTTATGCTCCCATTTTATGTTGATGACATAATTATTACAAATGATGATCCACAGAGCATCTTTGACTTGCAACAATATCTTAGAGAACATTTTGAGATGAAAGATCATGGTCCATTCAGTTATTTTCTTGGTCTTGAAGTCTCATCTCTCTCTGACGGTACTATCTATCTCAAGTTAAATATGTTTCAGATCTCCTAGCTCGTTCTGGTATTACTGATTCTGCAACTTCAACAACACCACTGGATCCGAATTTTCCCTTAACTCCATTTGATGTGATTCCTCATTCAAATCCCACTCTCTACAAGAAACTTGTCGGTAGTCTTATTTACCTAACTGTGACACATCCAGACATTGCTTATACAGTTCATATTGTCAGTCAGTTCATGGCTGTTCCTCGGACTATACATTTCACTACTGTGCTCCGTATCCTTCGATATGTTAAGGGCACTATTGGACATGGCCTTTAGTTCTCGGCACAGTCATCTCTGGTGTTATCTGGCTATTCTGATGGCGATTGGGCTGGTGATCCCACTGATCGACGTTCCACCACATGTTACTGTTTCTATCTAGGTGATTCCCTCATTTCTTGGCGAAGCAAGTAACAATATGTTGTTTCACGTTTCAGCAAAAAATCTGAGCATTGTGTTCTTGTTGATGCTACTTCCGAGTTACTATGGCTTCGTTGGCTTCTTGCTGATATGGGTGTTCCTCAACAATCTGCTACGATACTTCATTGGGACAATCACAATCCCATCAAGATTACTCACAATGATGTATTCCATGAACGTACCAAACACATTGAGAATGACTGTCACTTTGTTCGTCATCATCTCCAAAGCAACAATATCCTCTTACGATCTATCTCCACTATGGATCAACCAGATGACATCCTCACCAAAGCATTGTCACCTGGTCACTTCGCTTAGTTACTTCACAAACTCAAGTTGGTTGCTACTCTACCACCTTGAGTTTGAGGGAGGGTGTTAATGTATTTGTAAATCAAGTTGTAAATTAGGCTTAATTTAGGCTAATCTTTCCTTTATGTATAAGTTAGGGTTTTCCCCTTTGTAAATTCAATTGAATCACATGAATTTCATATAGAAAACAACACTCAATATCGATCCCATCTAAATATACAAAAATGCCAAAGTCATTCTCGCAAATATGGCCTAGCCAAAACTAAATATCAATCTCGATATTGATCTCATAGATCTCGATATAGTTCAAATATGGCCAAAAATCTCGTATCAATTCAAATATGGCAAAAAATCACAGACAATAACTGTCGAGAACGACAGTGAGAGGGAGGATCGTCCAGTTCCAAATCCCTTTTTCTCTGGTGCGTTTCATCCAACTTTGTTTCGATTCAACAAATAAAAAATATGAGATTGACGAGAATTACAGAAAACAGATAAGAAATTTTTTAATAAAACCATAAAAATAATTATGGTTTCTAATGTTTTTTATCAACCTGAAGAAATTCCAAAAAAAGAAGAAAAAAACGGAGGAGGAAGGAGGTGGAAAGAGAAAGAAAAAATAATTGTGAAGGTTAGAAGAGAGAGAAAAGACAAAGGATGTAAAGTAAGCCAAAAAGATGAGTGAGTCAATATTCAATGATAATCAAATTGAGTACCTTCTTGCATGTGTAATTATGTGGGCCCCAGAATGCAGACCACAATTTTAGATTGCATTTGATTGATTATGATTTCAAGTTTGTAAACGGGACCTTAATTCAAATTGATTTGGGATTGATTTTGTTGAAAAAAATTTTTTGAGTCATCAAATTTCTAGGACATCCAATAAATTTCACTAAGATTTTCTAGAATTTAAAGAAACACAACGAATAATTTGAGAGGAGAAGAACGCAGTCGAAAGAGATTCTCACACATGCACATATATCACTGGTATTAAATTTTTGTCTACATGTCGACATTTCCATCGATATTTCCACATGTCCATGGGTTCGACATCGACATAAAGGGGAATCGACATTTCCAATATACCGTACAAAATTAATAAAATATTAAAAAAATAGCAAAAAAATGTAACTTAATGTGAATATAATATTGTAACAAGTATTTTAATTCATTTAAGAGGTGTAAAATGTTCATTTATTAATTTAAATGATTTTTTTGAATTTTTTGTTTTTAAATTTTTTCTAGAAATATCCATCGACATCGACATTTTATCGATATTTCCATAAAATTGAGACTTCGACATTTCCGTCGACATCGACATTTTAAACCTTGATTACTACTAAGTCATATTTTGACATGATTGTAATGCAGCTTTTCTCAACTATAAGAAAACACAAAACACTTGTCTTCATATCAATTGGTAAAAGTTCCTATTTACATTTTTATGTTTTTCATGTTAGTTTATTTAAATATAAAATAATCATTAATGTGACCCATTAACATTTATTCACACTTTATGTTTTAGGCCCACTATTAAAGTTGGCCAATTAAATAAAAGATAATTTTCCTAATTAAATACCATGATGAAAATGTGTATATATAAAGATAAAATTCTAGGGATTGATCTTCTCTGCCAAATGAAATAGAAGTTTCTCTCCATCAAGAAACCTAATCAAGATCTAAAGGAAGGCTAAGAGAGAGAAACACAATCATTCTTTACAAGATCAATATCATAGATCAAGGTATGTTACTCTAATTCATGTTATTGTGAAAATTATGTAGTTCAAAGATCTTGACATTTATTGAATTATAGTTTTATTGTATAATCATGTAATCTAAAATTTACATTTTATTGTTAACTTGCTAAAAATATTGGTGAGATTCACCCAGATACTAAATACAACATAAAAATATTGGTGAGATTTACCCATTTACTAAATACAACATAAACAAGTCATTACAAATAAAGCAAGTTTGAAGATATATATATCACTGAATTGAGTGACAAAACAAGAGTTTCTTTTAGATCAAACATTCATTAGATTGACAAAGTGATCATCACAAAAACAGCCAGCAAAGAAAGGAGAAATTTACCACCAGGTCTGAGAATCCCACCCTCAGAAAACACCTTATCTTCTGCACAATCATAGAAAAAGCAGTAAAAATCAGAGTCTGAAATCAAATGTGAAAAAGTACAATTTATTTGATGCAGAGTTCAGAAACTTACTGCACTCAAGAACATGGCATATGCACCTCAAAGCCACTCCACAATGGCCATCAGGCTTCTCACACTCATTACACAGATTAGGAACATGGTCAGGAATGTCAAAAGAGATCACAGTTCCCAATTTGTATCCATTTCTGAGCTCAAAATCAGAGGAGTTTCTGTTAACCCTTCTGTAATGGGAGCATTTCAAGTGATTTGGATGGAAGCTCTTGTTCAACTTTCCAAGATCCTCAAAGATCAAACAAGTTGTTTTTTGGGATTCTTGTTCTTGCTTTTGTAAAGGTTGAAATTTGTGTAGATTGGTGCAGATTTGGGGAGATTCAGAGAAGGGTTTTGTTGCGTTTGAGCAGTGGAAGAGGAGGAGTGAGTTGATGAGGTCTGGTGGAGAAGGAAGACCTGAGGATAGAAGTGAAGGAGAAACAAAATGGGTTGAAGAAGAAGGAAAATGAGAGATTATCAGAGTTTTGGTGATGTAATCAATTTTTGAGATGGGGAAAAGGCCAATTGAAGTTCTGAAATAGAGTTTCTGAGATTTGCAGAGAATCATATGGTTTAATGGGAAGGACCCAGTTGGATTGGAGCTCAGGAATGGGGGTTGAATTTGGATTTTACCACAAGACGTTTGGTCAGAAATGGAAGAACCAAAGAAGAAATTCAGGAACAGAAAGGACTGTAGCTGTAGAAGATGAAAATTCTGGATTTTCTGCATCATTTTTTTTGTTCCTTTGTCTTCTCTGGTTAAGTTTCTGAGTTGATATGTTCTATGGCTAAGAAAGATAATGGTTGAATACAGAGTGATAGAGAATCAGCTTTTGGTTTCATTTTTGCTTTTTTGCTGGTCTCTTTGATCGAGGCTTCTTTGGAATCCAAAACAAAAGAACATCTTTCAGTTTTATAATTTATGAGACCTCATTTTCTTCTTTCGTATCTGTCAGACTGTCACTTTCGCAGTAAATTATTGACTCTCTTCTTTTCTTTATAGATTCCCTCTAAAAGATAGAAACAACAAAAGCAAAAATCAAAAGCTGAAGCATCAATAAGGCTACGTCTATAGTGCTGGATATGAATCATATCATATCCAGCATTTACAGATTTGGTTTTCGACTTGGTTGTGTTATTTCTCCCAAAAACAGAACCTGGCTGCAAATGCATAGTAAAGAAAAAAAAATCCTACAAAGAATCAGACAAATGATGTATACAATACTTGAATTCTCAATGTAGTTGATTTTTAGCCACAATAAAAGCAGTCCATAGTTTTTTCTTTTAGTGCATGGTTGTGTTATTTAATTTTGAAACTTTGAAAACTTTCATTTACTTCATCCCCTTTCCAAAAAAATCATTTTCATCATTAAATTTTCTTGATTTTAATAAGTCTGTCATTAATCTAATTATTGAAAATTGTTGTGACTCATTTATTAGATTAATAACGATGATTTAGCTCGCTATGACATAAGAAGTAGACTAGCTAGATAAAATAACGATGAACCAATAATTTGACTCGACATGACACAAGAGTAAGCTAGTTGAATAAAATAAGAACATTATAAACCAAAAATTCTGATCCATCCCCCTTGTTTTATCATAGGTAGTCCACAATCTTGTGCCACCCATTGCCATTTTATGTCCCAATTCATCACTGAATAGTCTCATCCACATGCCAAACCAACATTTAAGCAACAGTGTTATCTCCAATTCTAAAATTTAGGAGCATTGTTGAAACTTTTAATTTAGCTATTTTTCCCCCTCCTATCATCCGTTCATCTAGCCAAGTAATTACACATCTTCCAACAAAAGAGTGGTTTAAGTCAACATAGTGGCAGACAAACTTTGCAAAATGGGGCCTCCTATGTTTGAACAAGAGTGGATGTTCTTATCCTCCTGGACAGCAATTATCAATCAAGGAAACAAAAGAAACATAGCAAGTACATGTTAGACTAGTTTAGCAAGCAAATGCATGGATCCACCATCAACCACTTTCTTCCCATTAAGAAAAGACTTCACTTTCCATGATTCTCAAAGCAAACAGAAGAGTACAACACTACATACTGCAAATAAAGATGAGACAGTATGATTTTTTAACGTTGGACAAATGCCACATTGTCTTTGAAGTCTCCTAGGTCATGCTGGAGCAGATGCCGGTGTTGGAGCAGTTGCAGGTGCCGGTACTGGTACTGGTGGTGGTAGAGGTGTGGATGTCAACACCGATGGCGGAGCAGCTTCCGGTGTTGGTTCAGCTGCTGGCGGTGGCGGTGGCGGTGGCAGTTGCGGTGATGGGGATGGTGCAGGTGGCTTGACAAGAAGAGATGGGAAATCAAGGACTACAATCTTGTCAATGGCTGCACTGAAGGTGGGACAGAACGCAAGATGCTTAGGATGGGTAAGAAATGAAGTGATGGCTTCTTTGTCATCAAATGTCATTGAGAAGACGTGCGTGTAGCCTTGTGTCAGCATGTCTTGGCCTTCCACATCATATCCCCTGTCCAACCCAAGCAGAAGTATATATGTATTTGCATTACCCATTCCAAGTTCCAACAACACTTCCAAAGAATAACATTCTATTATTTTGTTTCAAAAGAAAGTGTTTTCAAGAAGATTTCAATGTGCTAGTATTATTTTTCTACAAAAATAACCATTCATGGGCTCATAATTTTGAAAATAAGAAGAATGATCAAGTATCAGTACTGTCTCTATAAGGCATATTATACAGATTTCTCAACTTTAATGACATAACAAAAAGTTGACTAAGTTCCAAGCCTTCATCTAAATTGCATTATCCATCCACTAGAATCCAAAAGAGATGATAGGTTCAGAAAAACGATTATAATTAAGAGTTCAAATCACATAACATCTTTACAACCGAGATAGTATGCAAAGGGATGAGTGGATTGAGAAAGGGGACTTGAAAAGGGGAGAGATACCACTCAAAGGACTTGACAGAGTCAATATCAGAAACCACCTTCTTCACTTGCTCCACAATCTCTTCCACATTGACACCCTCCTTAAACTTGGCAATGACAAGGTGCTTGAACTCGCCCATGGCTGCCTAGCAAAAACAAACAAACAACTCAATTACTTCACAGGTGAAATGGGGCAATTGAAGAACCGAATTTATACAGAGGCATTTCGTCGAACAGTTTAGCGTCGAGATGGGGAGTAGCTGGTTTTTTCCCGTGTCCGCTGACAGACCCCCACGTTCCATAATTTCGCGGTTGCCTTTTGCAGCAATCAATCACCTAAAAATGGCTATGGCTGTGCCTATTGCTAATGCCTGGCTTTGTGTTTATGTTGACTGCAATGCATCTCTGCTCTGCAAAAGGATTAAAGGAGAAAGGACCCACAAGTCGGCCGCTTCGGCGCTGAGCCGCACGGTTGGACCTGTCCTCCCTTGCTGCTTTTACCCACTATGAGACCCACTCCCTTTCCTCTCAACAAAAAATTTTACCGTCTATCTGCGTTTAACGGTAATTGACATGTATTAAATTATTATATCATTGTAAAAAGAATAATAATAATAAAACAAAAAAATTTCCTTAAAATTACGAATTCATAAGATAATGTTTTGTTAAGAAGTAGGTTTGGATCATGTCCAAACTTTCAAAAGTTTTATTTTTACCATTGAACCTTTTTGTTAAAAAAAAAAAAAAAAAAAAAAACCTCCCTTTTGTCAATTTTTCTGTTGAAAAAAATGTGATGTGATTGTTACTTGCAAAATAGTGGTACACACGTGCAATAGATAATATTGCTTTTAATTATATCTTTGAATTTTAAAGTAAGTTTTAATTATGTTCTTATTATTTCAAAAGTTTTGTTTTAACCTTTTAACATTCAAAATTGTTTTAACCTTTTAACATTCAAAATTGTTTCAAAATAACAATTTCATTAATTTCTTCGTTAAAATGAAGATCATGAAGATATCATGTTACAATTAGTTGAAATGTGGAGGTTATATGTGACCATACTTAGTAGTTAGCTATATAAAAAAATAATGGGTTTTAATTATATTTTAAATGGTCTTGATGAGATGGAAAGAGTGGGCTTGTATAGTTGTAGAAAGTGTGGGTTTGTGGAGGTTAAGAGAACAATAAAGGAAACGATTGATTGAGAAAGATAATTTTCATCTTCAAAAGTACAAAACTTATTGAGAAATAATGGTCTCTAAAGCCCCGTTTGAGATTACTTTTGAAGACTTTAAAAGTGATTCTAGGAAAGTTTTAATCGTTTTTTCTGTTTGGTAAAACTAATTGTTTAATAATTTAAATAGAATCACTTTTTGAATCACATTGATTTGTAAAAGCTGTGATGAGTAACTTTTGAATTTGACTTCCATAAAAATTTGATGTAATTAACAAACTTTTTAAATTCTTTTTTGTTTTTTTATCTTTCCATATCTTATAATTCTTATCTACGACAAAAACTTTTTAAATATTATTATTCACAAAATTTATCTCATCTCGTCATTTTTATTTTTAAATTTAATTTGTTGATTCTAATTTATTTTTATTACTTCTTTGTATTTAAACTAAAATTATATTTTGTATATATATATATATATATATATCAAATTATTTAAAGTAAACAAAATATAATTTTTAATTTAATTATATAAAATTTTACATAATTATCTTATAAAAATTTTTAAGTTAAATATTAGTACATGACATGATTATTTGAAATCAATGTCTATTTTAGTCATTATAGCTATTTCGCAACGATGTAGTATTAATTTACCAAACACTGCAACCTGATTTTTCATATTTGAATTTGAAATTTACCTAACACTAACTTACTTCATATGACAGCTGATTTTATCTTAAAAGCATAGTTGCCATAAATTATTTTAAAAGCTACAACAATCCCAAATGGAGCCTAAGTTTGATTGTCCAAGGGTTTTTTGTTTGCCTATTTCTCTTCTTTAACCCTAATTTTCTTCAATTGATCATGAGATAGATGTCTTAAATTTCGTATGTCCTTTGTTGGTCTACTTACCCCCTTAAAATTTTTGTTTCCCTCCAAATCTTTTCATAGTAAGAGAATGAAAACAATATTTTACCATAATTCTCAAATTAGTTCTCCCACCTCCAAATTATATGACATCATTCGAATGTGATTAAGACTATTCAATTTTGTTACGGTTCACTATCACATCACATTTTCATCTTCATTTTGACGAGGAAGCTAAGTGAAATGATTAATTTGGAACAATTTTAAAGGTTGAGGGTTAAAATGAAAATTTTGAAATGATAATAGCATAATTGAAATCTACCCTAAAGTTCAGGGACACAATTGAAATTTGTCATTACTATGTGTATTACTATTGTACAAGACACGATCATCTCACAAAGAGAAGTTGACAGAAGGATTGTACATAAACAAATTTAAAGTTTAGGGGTAAATATAAAACTTTTAAAAGTTTATGGGTAACACACTCTAAATTCAAGAGCATTTTGTATAATTTAGGCTCCGTTTGATAACCATTTAGTTTTTTATTTTTTATTTTGGAAAGTGGTGCTTGTTTCCTCACGTTTTCTTTATAATGATTTTCATTTTTCTTAAGTAAATATTTTAATTCTTAGCTAAATTTCAAAAACAAAAATACTTTTTTAAAAACTACAGTCTCGTTTGATAACCATTTGGTTTTTAGTTTTTAGTTTTTGAAAATTGTGCTTGTTTTCTCATCATTTCTCTACAAATGAGTTTCATCTTTCTTAAGAAAACATTTGAATTCTTAGCCAAATTCTAAAAACAAAAATAAGTTTTTAAAAACTATTTTTTTTTAGTTTTTAGAACTTGACTTGGTTTTTGATAACCTATGTATAAAGTAGATAATAAAACAAGGAAATCTATAGGTAGAAATAGTATTTATAGGCTTAATTTTCAAAAACCAAATGTTTTTCAAATTGGGCCTACATTTTTTAGTTTTCAAATTTTGGCTTGGATTTTGAAAGCATTTGTAGAAAGTAGATAACAAAACAAAGAAATCCATAGATGAAAGTAGTATTTATAAGAAAATAGATAACAAAACAAAATAAAAAAGTAGTGTTTATAAGCTTAATTTTCAAAAACCAAATTGTCGTCAAACGAAGCTTTAACATTTCCTTTTTAATTTTCTGTTTTTAGAAAATTATGTTTAATGAGAAGGCAAACATGATTTTTTTAAAACATAATTCAAATGTGTAAAAAAAAGTGAAAACTTTATTCCATTCAAATCTTTTTTTTTTTACACATTTGAATTCTTGGCCAATTTTATAAAATAAAAACAAGTTTTTGACGATTTTTTCTTTTTATTGTTTAAAATTTGGCTTAAATTTTGAAACGTTTTCAAAAAGTAGATAGCAAAACAAAGAAACATATGAGTTATGAATCAAAATAGTAATTATACGCTTAATTTTCAAAAGCAGAAAAACTAAAAATAAAATGGTTAACAAATGGGGTTTTAAACTTTTGTAGTTAAATTTTTTTTTAGTATTTGAAACTAAAAAAAAAATTCAATTACAAATTGATTAACAATTCTATGTAGTTTTTATCATTTACACCATTAATTAGACTATAATATAATGTGTATTGAATAATTGTTAATTGTTTTGACATAGCGTACAAGATATTGATGGAAGGAAGTGAAAACTAAATAAAATAGAGTAGTGTTTGGATTTTTTTTTAAATTAATATTGTAGTTTTTGAAACTTTTTATAAAAATATGGTGTTTTCCAAATATTTGTAAGAATATTGTAGTTTTTATTAGGTGGATAAATGTCGTCTCTTAAAGATACGACCTACAACACGCGGCTGAAGAAGAGACGACCTACAACACGCGGCTGAAGGTCGTCTGTCACTGCGTTTTTTTTTTTTAAAAAAAAACTATACTTAGAGACGACCTATACTCGTTTTTTTTTTAAATAACACATGTACACAGGGCGCTAAACTAGTTTAAAAAAATATATATTAAAATTAGTAGGTCATCTCTTCAAGAGACGACCTACATAAAAATATTATATTGTTTGTAGTTGGCACAAATGGTTGCATGCACGCCTAAGCATCCTTGAGTTTATGAGTTCGACTCCTGTCAATGCAAAATTTTTAATTTTTTCGTTTTATTTTTAAATTCTCAATAAAAAATGACTTCTTTAGATTTCAATTTTATAAAGAAAATTGGAAAGGAAAAAAAAAGAAAAGAAAAAATAGATTATTTAAGTCATTTTTAATTGAGAATTTAAATTTGAGCGCATAGGTTTGACTCCTACATAACACAAAAATGTTATTTTTTTGTTCTATTTTTAAATTCTCAATTAAAAATGACTTATTTAAATTTCAATTTTATAAAGAAAATTATAAAGGAAAAAAAAAGAAAAGAAAAAAATAGACTATTTAAGTCATTTTTAATTGAGAATTTAAACAAGCGCATGGATTCGACACCTACATAATGCAATGTTTGCATTATGTAGGATAATGCACTCAAGAATGCTTGAGCGTGCATGCAACCACTTATGCCAACTGCAAATATATATAATATCTATGTGGAGGTCATCTCTTCAAGAAACGACCTACTAATTTTTTTTTTTTATTTTTAAACCAGTCCAGGCGACTTGTACATGAATGGTTTTTCGTCCTCTCTTCTTCCTCTATTATTTTCTACTTATTTAGGAAGAATTACATGACAATTTTTCTTAGCACTTTGGTAGGATTTTGGGAGAAGAATAATGTTATTTAGGTAATTTTAGTCGATCTTAAATGGAATCAAGTGAAAATAATTAAGAATCACTAAAAATAGGTCTAAAGTAATTCAATTATATAAAAGTTTAGGGGTTTAATTACACAATTATTAGTTTAGAGTTTTAATTTATTCAACCGGCAAAGTTTATGAGTATAAATTATTTTTTTCTATTTTTTAAAATGAGATTCTATATTTTAATATATTGAGTAACATAAAAATTTGAAGGTTTAAATTTTATTTTGGTCCTCAAACTTTCATATTTATTATTTTTTTAAAACTTTTAAATTGTAAATGTTTTGATAACCAAATGTTTGCTGTTTTAATTCTTTAACTTTTACATTATAAATATCTTGGCTGACATGATACGAAAGATAGCTAATTAAACTAAGGTGAAATTATACTTTGGGATAGGTTTCAATTATGTCTCTAGACTTTGAAAAGTTTCATTTAATCCTTGAACTTTGAAATTATTTTTTTTAAAAATACCCTTATATATTTTTCATTAAAATGATTAATGAAAATTTACAAGATAGCTTATGTGTAAAAATTAGAAGACATTCATGACAAGATTTACAATATTATTTGTGTAAATTGATGTGGTATAAATATTTATTTTATGAATGATAAGGTAACTAATGTCCAAGATATTTTTTTTTATTGAAATGAATGGTTGTAACGATATTAATCTTCTAAATAGTTGAAATTGAGTTGTAAATGTTGTTATGTATACCTTTCGATTTTTACAATCAGCCACTGCGTCAATTTTTGTCCTTCATTTTAACAAAAAAAAAAAAAAAAAAAAAAAAAAAAAAAAAACTCTTCAAGGGCATTTTTTAGAACAATTTCAAATTATAAGAGTTAAAATGAAAATTTTCAAAGTTTAGGGACATGATGAAAACTTACTCCATAGCTCAGGGCATTCTATATAACTTAACCTTAGACTAATTAACATGTCATATTATAACTTAACCTTAGACTAATAAACATGTCATGCAACAACATGACCTAAACGTAATTCAAAACTAATGACTAAAGGACTAAACATACACAATACTACATTGATCAAATTTATACTTTATTTTTCTGAAAAAAAAAAAAAAAGACCCTTGTGTCGTATTTGCAGTGAATTTTTCTTGCAATAGTTTGGTTTTTTAGAACAGAGCATTATTGAGTGTGAATTTTGGAAAGGTTGTAGTGACTTGACCTTCAAGGGCAGAGTGTACTATTTTTGGTTGAAAAGAAAACCATTGCAACAAGCAACAAATAGCCCACACTCAATTATTCACTCTCTCCACTCTCACAAGTTTCCTCATTTCTCAACTTCTCATTTTCAATTACACCAACTCTTAACTAGTATGTTAAAATGCATTTAAATATTATTAACTCTTGCTTATTTTGTGTTCAATTTTCATAGATTTTTTTTTCTAAAACTTAAGATAAAAAATCTTTTTGGTCACATTTCATACAAAATTTTATGTTACACAATGCTTATTTATGTTTTAAAACTACATGTATTAAGTTCGATAATAGGTGCGTGACTTTCAATTTATGTATGAGACTAGCATAGACATAGAGAAAAATGTTGCGGACAACTTTATCAATATATGTGTAGATTTAATAGAAGGGAGAATAGAGGGATGCACTAGCTAGTCTAATTTTGTTAGAAAGCTTATTAAAGCTCTAATCTATGGTTATTCAAGAATTGTAAATATTTGAATTCAATCATGAAAACATCTTTGCATAAGAGAAAAAAAAATCAAAATCACATGGGAAGAAAAGAAATAATTGAGAGTCCATCATTTCTTTTTCATCTTTTTCTAGTAAGAAAAAAAGGGCAAAGACAAAGGCTACACAATAGCAGGAAGCTCGAGATGACGCTTATCCTCTCGAGTTGCTTCAGATGTCTATGGAGGGCATTATTCTATCTATCTCTTAGACCACCTCCTCTCCTTCATATGTGTTTTCAACTTGTTTACTTTAATGAAATTAAAAGTGTGTTTGACATGCCTTTTAAAAAAAAGTATTTTAAAGTGAAGCACTTTTGAAAGAAAAATAGTTAAATGTTTCCTCTCAAAAAAAAATTATTTGATTTTTTTTAATCTATTTCTAGAATTTCTAAAACTTCTTTTGATTATAAAATTTTTTAAAATACCTTTTTAATTGGTAAAAATACTTTGCAACACTAAAATTTTAACTAAACACGATCAACTAAAAAAAAATAATTTTAGTCATTCATAAATACTTGAAAAGACATGCCAAAACACATACTAAAATTGAATGTAAAAATCATCTAAGTATATTAGTAAAAATAAAATTTTCTTTGATATTTTGTATTGAGTTAAATTATGCACCTAATTTTAGATGCAATGCAAACATAATATACCTTAAATTATTAGGTACAAAATTATGTACTTGAAAAGTTACGTTATATTAATACATTCATAACGTTATTTGTATAGTTGTTTTATACCATATTTAAATATTAGTATATTCATCGTTTATTTCAATTTCATAACTATAGATCAAATTAAGTAGTGCTAAAAAAACAATAGCAAATAATATATATAACATCCAACAAGAAATGAACTAAAGAAGAACATCCAACAAGAAGTAATGTAAAAACTGGTTCATTATATATAACTTTCACTAGCTAAGCCCAAGTAGGTCAAATGGGTTAGGTTGGCTTGAGAATATTCCATCTTCTTCCTCTCAGTTTCTTCTTAGCTTCTCTTTTGAGTCTTTTCAAAAAAAAAAAAAAAAAGCTTCTCTTTGGAGTCAAATGTGTTAGTTGAGGGCTCCTTCTAGGTTTTTTTTTTTCCTCTCTTTATAGCCTTGTATTTTTTTTTTCTTTTTTCATCATAGGAATATGTATCATTATGTATAATTGTATATACAATAAATTCTAGCTAATATTCATGTAATATCATAGTTATTAATATTTCCAAAAGTGCGTTGATTATTACATATCTCAACATTGGTGTTGTTTTTAGTTGTTTTGATTCAAGAGTAATTTGTAGCTTTATTTTTTTGTAGACAACGTATCCTCCTCTATTGAATCGTTGTTTGGTTTTCATTTTAGGGGCTGTTATCAAATCCTTCAATGAATTGGGCAAGTAAATTTTGTTACCTTGACATCAATTGTATCTTCTTTCTGGTCAGTACTTTATTAGTATATTATAAATATTTAGAACAATTAAAAGTTTTTTTTAGTTCAACAATTGCGAGATAGGAAATTGAACCATCAATCTCTAATATGGTAATTGTGTCTTATCTACTGAGCTATGCTCGGATTAGCATAACAATTAAAAGTTATATACTCCATTTACCCTTGTTATTTTGAATATTTTCAACAAAGGCATCAACTCATATCCGTGGTTCAATCATTGAAATCCTACATTGACTCAAAATCTTTGGCCTTAGTTTTTTTTTTTTCATTTTTCAAAAATTTCCTAATTTTTTAAATATTTCACTCGCATCTTTTGTGCATTTATTTTTTTCAATCAAGTTGTTTTTGTCACTATTGAATGAGAAATTTCGGCCAATCATAAATCGCCATGTCATTATTCTATATTAATGACAAAGTTACAAATAATTAAATTTTGGACCACCTATAAATTGACATGTGTCCTGAATTTAATTTGAGGGCAAAAGTTGACAGATTTTAAACTATAAAAGGTCATATGTCTTCTTTATGACTATTTGACCAAATAATTAAACTTAATTTGATCAAATTTGGTCGTATGGAATTTGGGTCAAAGTTAAACAAAACCCAAATCCAAATGGTTAGACCCAAAGCTAACAAAGCCTAAGTCCAAGTGGTTGGGCCTAAAAGTCATTAAAAGCCCAAGCTCATACATGGAAAAACTCTATAAATAGAAGAACTCTCATTCATTTGAAGGGTTCAAAAATTAAACTTTCTAGAAAACTTAGAGAGAACTCAGAAACAAAAAGATTAGAAGACTCCTAAGCTCTTGAAGATCAAACATCCTCTGAACCAAAGCCTTGAAGACCAGAAGACTTTGAAGTTTGAGAACAAGTTGCAAAGCCTTCAAGACAAATCCACATTCGAGAATAAGATGCAAAGCCTTCGAGACAAATCCATATTCGAAACCAAGCTGCAAAGCCCTCGAGACGAATCCACATTCGAGAACAAGCTGCAAAGCCTTCGAGACAAATCCATATTCGAAACCAAGCTGCAAAGCCCTCGAGACGAATCCACATTCGAGAACAAGCTGCAAAGCCCTTCCACATTCGAGAACAAGATTCAAAGCCCTCGAGACAAATGTACATTTGAGAGAAAGAATTAGAGAAACAAATTAGAGATTGTACTCCACTACATTCTGTCAATAAAATTAAGTTCATTACATGTGTCTCATTTCTCTTTTGAAATTACGTGTGAACAAATTGGCACACCCGGTGGAATCATCTCTACTTCTCATCTCTTTCCCTCAATTCAAAACACAAGTGAAGTGATGACGTTCAAGCAGACTTCTTCAATGATCTCTCTCATGAGCAACTCGTACATGGGTTCTGTTACCCATACTTACTCTAATGAACTGAGGCTGCAAGAAGATGAAGTAATGACACTACTGGGGGCATCTACTAATGACAAGTTCTTGGTTAAGTGCAATCCTTTGTTCGATCTCGATTTTGACGTAATGTCCATCATGATGACTGAAACAAGTACTATAGAAGAAAGAATGGCAAAGATGCAGGAAAATACCAACACCTTGATGAAGGTGATTGAAGAAAGAGATTCTCATATTGCATACTTAAAGAGTCAGATTGAGAGTCAAAATGTAGCTGAATCAAGTCATACTCATGTCGTCAAAGATCGCAACAAAGAGAAGGTCGTTGTGCAGGACGATAAACTACAACGACACTCCACTTCAATCGCTTCACTATCTGTCCAACAACTTCAAGACATGATAACAAACTCCATAAGAGCTCAATATGGTGGACCTATTTAGAACTCCCTCTTATATTTCAAACCATATACTAAGAGGATTGACAACTTGAGAATGCCAACCGGATACCAACCACCAAAGTTTCAACAATTTTATGTGAAGTGCAATCCAAAGCAACATGTTGCTCATTTCATCAAAACATGTGAAAACGCTGGAACACAAGGAGATCCATTGGTCAAACAATTTCTTCGAATGCGCTGAAGGAAAATACTTTCGAATGGTACACTGATTTAGAGTTCGAGTTAAAAGATAGTTGGAAAGAGTTTGAAAAAGAATTTCTAAATCGCTTCTACAACATAAGACAGATTGTCAGCATGTCTGAGCTCACCAATACTTGACAACGAAAAGGTGAACTCGTTGTTGAGTACATAAATCGTTGGAGAGCCACGAGTAGTCTCGATTGCAAAGATCGCATACTGAACTATATGTTGTCAAAATGTGCATTCAAGGCATGAACTGGGAACTTTTTTACATCCTCAAGGTATAAAGTCCCACACCTTTGAAGAACTAGCAACTCGTGCTCATGATATGAAGCTAAGTATTGCTAGTCGAGGAGGCAAAGCCCTTCTAGTCCCTAACATAAGGAAAGAAGGAAATAACATTGAGAAAACTTTAGAATAATCTATGGTTGTCAATACAACCCCTTTCAAGTTGTCTTCAAAAGGAAATGGCAAGAAGATTGGATAGTGACAAGGAAATGAAAGGTGTCGCTTAACTTTGAAGAAAAGACAGAAAAAAGTCTATCATTTTCCAGATTCTAACATTTCTGACATGTTAGAACAACTATTGGACAGACGACTGATTGAGCTTCCCGAGTATAAGCTGTTGGAAAAGATGGAAGAAGTCGATGATCCCAACTATTGTAAGTATCATCGAATTATCAGTCACCCGGTGGAGAAATGTTTCGTCCTAAAAGAGTTAATTCTAAGGTTAACTAAAGAAAGAAAAACTAAGCTAGGCCTTGATGAAATAGCTCAGCCAAATCATGATGCAGTAACAACAAATACATGTAGTCACATGTGCTCTAGTCCATTTCATGATCAAGGAGTGCACCTAGTCCAATTTGGAACCCTGGAACTTGTAGCTATTTGGTTTCAACATGAGGTACCAAGAAACAAACTTCAAGACGTGGTCTAACCTACCAATGATAAAGACAAAGGTCAAGTTCTTGTAACTCATTTGAAAAATAAAAGGAAAAATTTAGCTTCAGACAAGTCCCCTCAATTTAGAAGGCACAAACTCAAGGACAAGCATCAAAGAAAGAAGAATCCAAGGAAACTTAAACCAAAGAGAAAAGGGAATAAAAAACATTCTCAACCTCGCCAACTGATGACCTTAAAAGAATTCTTCTCGAGAGATTTCCTTCCTGTAGAAAAAGAGAGAAGATGATTTTGCAAGTTCATATTAGACCAATGTGGAAGAAGTTGATGATTCAAAAGAAGTTGAGCAAAGGACTTCTGTCTTCAATTGCATCAAGCCTTCAACTACTTGATCTTCAGTCTTCCAAAGGATGAGTATGGTCATGAAAAAAGAAGAAAACCAATGTCAAACTTCTATATAGGCTAAGCGTCTTCACATCAAAGAAAAATCAACCTTCACCATTTGTTTTTGATCGCCTCATAGTAACAAGCGATCAACATTATAGAAAAATGAATACTTTAGAGGTAGAACTGTTCGATGAAGTAAACAAAGATGAAAACATCCATAGTCATGTCCCTTCACGTATGAAAAGGAAGTTCTCTATTCTCATAAATACAAAAGGTTCCTTGAAGGTAAAGAGAAATGTCATCATCTTAACAAATCCTACAAATGAAGGATCTGATCAAAATGTAAAAAGCTTCTTATTCTAAGAGCCTAAACTGCATGATGCTCCTAGTCCACATGAGCTTAAAAGGTGAACGATAAAAAAAAATTGTTTGAACTATGTTATGACTTAATCCCTTTCACTCAAAGGGTACGTAGGTAGCTTAAAAAAAACTTTAAGTTCAGTCTAAAAAAAAAGTTTTCATTCCCATGAAAACAAGACGTTACAAGTTAGATGCATACGAGAGAGCTTTGCTCGCTTTCAGTTCAAGCTTTGTTTCTCTCAAGTTTGGTTCGTCGCCCACTACCCTAAAGTTCGAGCTTCGGCCCCCTCAAGTTTGGTTCGTCACTCACTCCCCTAAAGTTCGAGTTTCATTCCCCTCAAGTTCGGTTTGTCGCTTACTCCGCTCAAAGTTTGGTGTTTTGCTCCCTCCAAGTTTGGCGTCTTGCTCCATCTCCAACTCCAAGTTCGGCGTCTCGCTCCTTCCAAGTTTGGTGTTTCGCTCGTTCAAAGTTTAGAGTTCCACTCCCTCGAACTCTGACGTCTTGCTTGATCCTACATCCAACGTCTCACTCTCTCCAAAGTCCAGCGTCTCGCTCCCGCCAAAGTCTGACGTTTCGCTCCCTTCAAGTGCGACGTTCCTGTCTCTCAAAGTTTGATGTTTCGCTCCCTTAAAGTTCGAGCGTTACTCTTTTTTCAATTTTGAGCGTCGGTTACTTCAAGTGCATGTTTGAGCTTCGCTCACTTAAAGTTCAAGTTCGAGCTTTACTCACTTCAAGTTCAAGTTCGAGTTTTGCTCGTGATAAGCCTTAGAATTAAGGCTTATTTAACTCCCAATTGCTTAAAATATTCTTGTTTTGATTTAAGACCATTTGAAAATAGTGAAAGATTGCTTCGATTTAAGAAAGAAATAAGTATGACGGTATTTGGAATAGAATTCTAAATAAAATAATCTTGTTTGCAGGAAACATGGAAATTGCAAAATCAAATTATAAAATCGTGATTCTGCAATTCTGGACAGCAGAAAATTTTGAGAAAGAAATAAAAAATTCTGGCGCAAAAAAAACCCATTTATGGAATGACTAAATTACCGCCTAAATTGGTGGAATTGGAGCGCGATTTTTGGCCAATTTCAACCCTAGGAAGATCTACAAAAGATGGAGGAAGAAGAAACGGGGATGCATTCGATTTTTAGAGAATTTGGCCGGTGGTTCCATTTTTAGTTTTACACTCTGTTTTTCTGAAAATTCTGAAGTTTCTGTTTTTGCCGAGGAGTTCCAGCTTTAAGTCTTTCATTTTTTTTCAATTTCTACTTGTCCTATGGATAGTGTTTGCAGTATAATCATTGTTCTTCATTCGATTTCTTCTTGTGTTAAGTTTAAGTTTTAATTCAGTATTTACCCGTGGGTTTTATTCAACAATAATACTCTGTTTTTCTGCATTTTTTTTTGGTTCACTCTGTTCTTGCCGAGGGTGCAACATTCTGTTTTTTTTCTTGTATGACGAATAGTTGTTGGAGATACACACTTGTTCTTCATTGGAATTAGTTTGAATTAAGTTTGTGGCTTAATCCAGCCTCTGTTTGCAAAGTTTTGTAGGATTCCTCTTTGGAGGTACACACTTGTTGGAGTCTTTGATTCTGTCTTCTATTTTTTATTCAAGTTTCCATGAGTTGTTAGAGTATTTATAAGCCATCAAAATCAAAGCTAGAAGGAAGAAGATTTAATTTCTTATTGGAAGCCTTTGATTCTCTGTCTTTAAGAAACTTAGGATAGAATTTTGTATTAATTAGCATTTCACTCCACTTGCTATTATGAATTTTTCTTCAAAAATTAGTTTTAAGATTTTTATTTTTTAATATGAGCTAAAATTTCTTAGGAGGTTCAAGAATGTGAATTCCCTAAGAAGTAATTGTAGCCTAAATTTCAATAAAAACCAAGCCTAGATCTCAATTGTTTGCTTGTGTTGAAAAATTTCCATTGAGATCCTAGATTGATCATCTAGGGTAGCAACTCAAGCTTAGATCTAACATCAACGGGGTTAGTGATAAGCGGATTTCACACAAGTGATGGAGAAAAAGAACTTAGACATAAATCAATCCTTACCCTAGACATAGGGATTAAGGACTCCAAAACCCTTAAAATTGTTGAGCCAAATGATCTAAGATAGAGGGACTATAGACATATAAGTCACTCACTTAGCCTCCTAAAACCCTAATTTTAAGGTGAATAGGAGAAGCAATTTTGGTTTACAATTGAGTGTGGAGTAGGTTGGAATTGTAATTTTGGTTTGCAATTACAACTTAGGGCAATGACATTCTTGAACCCTATCTTTATCCAAATTCCTTTTGAATTTTCATTCACTAAGTGTATCTAATTTGCTATCTATTATTGCCATTTCTCGATTCTACAATTCAATTATGCATTTTTTCTTTATTCCAATATTGTCATTTCTTGATTCTGCAATTTTTCTTAACACACCAACTCAACCTTATTTTTGCTATTTTAGTTTTTAAGTTGCAATTTTCCTTACACTTGCTCTACAATATTTTTGTTACACCGTTCCCTTGGGATTCGATACTTGGTACTCACATACCATTTTAAATTACTTCGATCACGTGCACTTGCGTGTACACCGATCAGCTCACTTTAGGTTCAAGAGATCAAGCGTTGCTCGCTCCAAGTTCAAATTCAAGCTTCGCTTCATCTTCAAATTTTAGCAATGGCGGTTCGCTTCATCCTCAAATTCTTGTAATGGTAGTTTCGCTTTATCTTCATTTCTAACTTCGCTTGCTTAAAGTTCAAGTTCGAGCTTCACTTATCTTCAAGTTTAAGTATGTTTGGGTCTTACTCGCTACAAGTACAAGTTCGAGTTTCGCTTTCTTCAAGCTCAAGTTCAAGCATCGCTTGCTTCAAAATCAAGTTCAAGCTTCACTTGTCTTCAAGTTTAAAGTATGTTTGAGTCTTGCTTGCTACAAGTACAAGTTTGAGTTTCGCTTGCTTCAAACCTATGTTCAAGCATTGTTCACTTGAAGTTCAAGTTCGAGCTTCGCTCACTTCAAGTTTAAATTCGAGCTTTGCTCAATTCAAGTGTAAGCTCGAAATTTGCTCCCTTCAAGTTCAAGTTCGAGCAAAAGCTCATTGCAAGTTCAACCTCAACCCTCGCTTGCCTCAAGTTCAAGAAGGAGATCTCTTGCTTCAAGATCCAGTTCAAGCTCTTTTGCTTCAAGATCAAGTTTGAGCTCTCTTGCTTCAAAATCAAGTTCAAGCTCCGCTCACTTCAAAGTCCAACTTTGTTGAGGGATGAACACTGGGGGCATTACAATCATCATCGCTTCAAGATCAAGTTCGAGCTTTCTCGCTTCAAGTTCAAGTTTGGGGTCTTCACTTGCTTCAAGCTCAAGGCCAAGTGTCTCTCGCTTCACCTTTAAGTACAGCGCTTCGCCTTTATCCCTCTTCAAGTATGGCGTTTCACCTCCAAGTACGGTGTTTCGTCTTAAAGTATAATGTTCCACTTACAACTCTGGCACTTTGCCTCCAAGTTCGACATTTTGCCTCCAAGTATGACGTTTTGCCTACAAGTTTGGTGCTTCACCTCTAAGTTCAGCATTCCGCCTCCAAGTATGACATTCTGCCTCTAAGCTCGACAATCTGTTGGTTCCAAGCTTGGCATCGCGTTACTCCTCCAGTTTGGGGTTCCCGCTTCATTCCTCCTCGAAGTTTGGGTTTTGATATTTGCTCTTCCTCATCTAGGGTTTGCGCTTTGCTCCTCCAAGTCTCCAAGATCGAGTTTGAGCTTTGCTCGCAAGATCAAGTTTGGGCCTCACTCCCTTCATGTTCAAGTTAGAGTTTTGCTCGCATTCAAGTTCGAGTTCGAACAAAAGCTTACTGTAAGTTCAAGTTCAATCTTCGCTCGCTTCAAAGTCCAGCTTGCTAAATGACGAACTCTAAGCATGAATTTCAAGGAAGATTTGTTGGGTTTTGTGTCCTAAAACTCGTGGTTTTGTAAACTGAATGTATATTCTATTTTACTATAAAGATGTTATTGAGGTTTATTCAGTAAATGTGTTATTGAATAAAGTGAATTGTGTATTCTATAACCCAAATCCAATGAACAAAGAACCCTTGGCTATAGTATGTATACTTGAACTTTATGTATGACATAAAAGTAGATCAAGTTCGAGTAATAGCCAAAATGGTCTATAGTATAAGAATAAGGCTGGGTACCTTATTCTGGGGACACTATGGACGCGGCCCACTTTGTATAGTACTAACGATGTGATCCAGAATCGTTCATGTGGAGACATGTGAGTGGGGGCGTCCTATGCAATGAGTTTGCATAAGACCGGATCGCGAAATAGTCACTTAGACTTTATAACTCCGTTTACTGTTTTAACTGACTATATTCATAATGACCTAGGTAACTCGATCTTAATCCTGAGCGTGCTATGAACTCCTGTTTATTTGGGATTATCCTTAGATTTGCATGGGTGAGAGTGGCCCGAGATCGCCGACTCAATAAGCCTCCCATTTTGGGGATAAGACCGAATAGATAGTTGGGAACATAGTCATGCGAGATGGAATTCACTCCTACCTGCTTTAAGGATTAGTAGAGAGGTTGTTCCCTTAAGTGCTGACTCCGGGTCTTGAACAATGGGCCCACCCTCTCATTGGCCCGAGAGGGATTCGGTTTGTTGGTTGGACCACAAACTAATTGTTCATTAGAGGATCAGTGGGACTTAAGGAACAAGAAGTAATTACAGGGGTAAAACGGTTTATTTGACCCAGCTGTAATTACGAACAACCTGTGAAGGATCGACTTACTAATTATGGTTATATCGAGTGGACAGAAATATATCTACAGTGAGAAGAGTGCAGCCACTGAGCTTTAGTGGAGTGTCCTGGTGGTTAACGAATGTTGATTAGTTAGGCTAAAGAGTTTGGCCGGTTAATCTCGTATCGTTGGAGCTCATGATCTGTAGGTCCATTAGGTTCTCCTTACTAGCTCAGACTAATCCTTGTAACAATTTGAGAGAAAAGAATTTGAATTGTTCAAATTCGAATTTGGGAGAAAAAGTTAATTATATGCGATATACTTAACGTTTCATAGCTTAATTATGAATTAAACTATGATAAAGAAGAGGTGGAAATATTTAAATATGATTTAAATATTGGTTCGGTTTAAAACATGAATAAGGATTCATGTTCGAACGTTCGTTTTGAGAAATTGGGATTGGTCCAATTATTTAATTTGATATTTGATATTAAATTAAATAACTTTAAAATTAATTAAATTGTTTAATTAATTAAAAATTGATTTTAATTTAAAATTAATTAATTTTATATTAATTTTGAATTAAAAAGAAATCAATCTCATGTGTTGGCTTATTCTTGAAGCTCAAAGAAGCTTGGCAATCACTCATGTGTTGGCTTATGCTTGAAGCTTAAAGAAGCTTGTGGCCAACTCCTCTATGTATTACTCATGTGTTGGCTTCTTCAATAAGCTTAAAGAAGCTTATGGTTTGCTATATATAGAGAAGAAACACAATGGGTAAGTAGATTTTTGAAGAAAATTCTCTACCCCTTCATTTTAGACCTTTACTCATTCTTCTCCCAAATTCTCTCAATCAAAGATCCCACAATCTGTTCCAAGGCCTGAGGATAGTAGGGAATACTCTAGAGGAGGTCCACAACTCGTTTGTGTTCAAAGAAAGCCCACGGATTAAGAGAATATTGAGCTACAAAGGTTTGTGTTCTTATTTTCTGTTTTTCCAGTTTTGAGCATGTTTTTTGTTTGATAAAATTGATCAAATTAGAGTGCTTAAGATCCAAAATTGCTTCCGCATTTTTAATATTAACTCCTTCAGAGATAACCATTCTCGGTCACCCTCTCCCCCAGAGAAACTAACAATAATGAACTATGAGACTGAAAAAGAGCACCATTCCTGGTCACCCTAATCGGTGTGTACACGCAAACGCACGTGATTGAAGTAATAATAAAACGACATTCCTACCGAGTATCGTATCCACTGGGATTGATTTTTAATTCAATTGATTACCGCGAATAATCTCACTTTACTTTATTTAGAGAATAGAAAGCAAGGGCAAACAGGAAAATAAATGTCTAAACCTAAAAAGCAAGATAAATGGGTGACACAAATCAGGTACTTCTATGGGTGTTGATTGCATTCTTGGTCCTTAATTTACTTAATTAAGTTAGCAATTTAGGCAAGATCAAGTGTTCAATTCATAAGTCTAGAAGCCTAAGGTCATGGAATCTCCTGTCGGTCTCCAAATCTCGGATGTAATTAATTAAATCATGTGTCAGTCTCATTAATTAATTCTCACCCGACATTAACGAACCTTCGTCACTAACCTCTATAGATTAATTATTACTTTTGTTGTCACCCAGGTAATTATAAGTCATGCATCCAGTTCTAGTCTAAGCTTATCTCTGTCGAGCCTCCACTTAGTAACTAATCAATTAGACGGTGCTCAATTAATTAATCTTCAGAACTAACTACAATTAATTAACCATTTATCCCGCTGTCACTCGGATAATTAACCAATTGTGCATTAAGCTAACTAGGAATCTCCTGTCGGTCTCCTTTTAGCCCTACCTCAATTAATTAATAAACACAATCTAAGGGCATTAAGCCTAAAATGCATAAATGAACATAAACACTAATTAAACCACAATCACAAACTAAATTAAGTAAAATTATGTGCAATGGTCCAAGAATTACAATAACCCATAGAATTTAGGGAATTAACTAAACATATTTAGCAATTACACAACATAAATCCCTAATTACAACCACTAAAATAACTACAATTGAAAGGAAAAAGGGAAAGAAAATGCAAACAAAGGACGATCTCGTGTTCCCGAGGTGATTAAGATGAATGATCATGCTTAACCTATGGTAGAATTTTAATCTAAATGACATATTTTATGCAACAATCAATAATTTAAAACCTACATCACATGCATAATTAAAATTAAAATTAGCAAAATTGATTGGCATGTTTAACATATCCTAGAAATTAAAGACTAAATTCAAAATACATAATTTAAATTTTCAAGGCATATCTTGGTCTTTAATTTATTTTCCTTTTTGGTTCCAAAATAAATTTAGGGCTAAAAAAAAAAAAAAAAAACTCTAAATCACTTGGTGGTTGCCGTCGCAAGGTACCATAGCATCCAAAAAAAAAAACATCGCATGTTGACACATGCAACACGCCGACAACCAATTAGACTCCCATTGCCTGAAGTACGCCTCAAGTAGCTGACTGCAGTGCAGCATGTAACGTTCAGCAATTAATTGCCGACCAAATCGATTGTAACAAAAAATTGGATCACCTGCTGAATTCACCTCACACATGACACACCAATGATTGAACTTTCCACAAACTCAATTTAAAATTGATTTGATATTCATCTTTTTGAAGTAAACTCATGCACAAGGTGAGGGAGATTAGATGCTGATTGGATTTTTTTTTTTTTTTTTTTTTTTTTTTGGTTCTATGCATAGGGTTATTGATTGAATTTAGGATTCAACATGCTCAGACCTGCGGCAAACACTTGAGGATATATGGAAGCATTTGAATTACAAAAATTGAAGTAAGTTTAATACATTACAAAAACTCTAATCCTTATGGATTTTACACTTGATCTAATCAAAGTAATAAAACTAACGTCAAATAGCCTAAACAGTCAATTTGCAAACCACATATTATGTATATGAAAAATTAAAATACCCACTATGGATACTTTTGATTCTAAATAAAACTCAAAAACTGTCTTTGATACCAATTGAAGGGAATAATCGAATTAAACCCAAAGCGGAAGCATTGAAATCGACTTTGAATTATTTAGAATTAAACACAAAATATACAAGGTTAAGCAAAAACTTACATTCGAATAAAGTCTTCCTAGCTATGACTCGAACATAGAACCACAGCTTGTGGGAGCCTCTTAAAAGAAAATCCACAAGAGATTGGAGAGAAAGAGGTTTGAGAGAATTATCTAATTCTCTATTGAGAAGATGTGTGTTATGTACGTCTAATAGCTCAACACAATTGTCCTATTTATAAAGATCAAAAGCAAATCTTTACCATAATTAAAATAGTATATTTTAATATCTAATATATTAAAATATATCTTATACTTATTTAAATCTCATTCAAATCTTCTACGATATTTATTTATTTGAATTT
This sequence comes from Trichosanthes truncata, assembly GCA_033996785.1. NCBI lineage: Eukaryota > Viridiplantae > Streptophyta > Magnoliopsida > Cucurbitales > Cucurbitaceae > Trichosanthes > Trichosanthes truncata. The sequence goes on along the minus strand of JAWPNB010000004.1, from coordinate 22,646,372 downwards.
TATTCAAATTTTATAAATATCTTTTCTTTAATATACTAAATTAAAATACATTAATTATTTTAATATTTAATGTATCAAACACAATAAATATATTTTCTTCTTTTATATTTAATATATCTAATATATTAAATATTAATTTGAACACTTCAAATTAAATATTAATTTGAACGCTTCAAATTAAATATTAATTTGAACAATTCAAAATTTTATTTTAACTAGATTGATCTTTTAGTATTACTATGAGCTAGCAATGAGATCTTATGAACCTACAGATTATAAGCTCTAATGATACAATATTAATTAATTAAACTCTTTAATTAATCAATTTTCATTCATTAATTCTAATGTCACTCGACTATAGGCTTAGAGTTACACTCTTATGCACTGTAGGACATATTGTGTCCATGGATATAATCACTACATGCAAGTCGATCCTTCACGAGTTGTTCGTAATTACCAAAAACCAAATGGTTATCAAACATGGCTTTGATTACTTAGTTTTGGTTTAGTCATTCTGATTGTTTTTAATGCTATTATTTAATTGATATGGAACACTATCGTGCCCAATTGGTTAAGTTGTAAGTTTTGATTTTGATGCTTGGTTAGAGTTAGTTAAAATACGAGAATGTACGCTTGCTATGGCTTTTACAAATAAGTAGACTAAGTCCTTGAATTTGAGAAATTGAAATTGTTTTTAAGCCTATGATCAAGATTGTAATTGGATAAAATTTAAACCCTTGAATTGGAAGTTTCATAAAATTGATTTTTTTATTCATTGTTTAATTACAATATTTTATTCAACAATTCAAACTCCCCTCTTTATTATTATTATTTTTTTAATTATTATTATTATTATTATACATATATTATTTTTGAGAAATTAATTCAATTAGTTCCCTTGGGATTCAACCTGGTTCAATTATTTCTACAAGTTAGATCTAGAGAATCAGTAAATATTTTGGAGGGTTTCGACAACTCGACCAAAATTTAGATTGTTCTCAGGGAACTATTTTAGTTTCTCATTGTTTAATTTGTTTGTTTGTTTGATAGTTTATGAGTCGTTCTTCTTGAAATATTGAATTGCAATTCAATCTTGAAATCGAGAAGACAAAGCATAGACTGAGAAAGGAGACCAAAGAAAGAAAACGTCGTCTTAGAGAGGAAGCAAATAGAGATTTGGATAGTAGTGCACGTCTATATTTCAAGATCAACCTCAAGAGGATATGGCAAACAAGACAGCAGAGAAAGCTCTCAAATAGCTGCAACACCTTATTTAAATCAACAACCTTTATGCATTACTTTTCCTAATATTGCATGTGATTTTGAACTAAAATCAGGCTTAATTCACTAACTTCCTTCTTTTCATGGATGTGCATGTGAAGATCCTCATAAGCATTTGAAAGAATTCCACATTGTATGCTCCGGAATGAAACCACATGGAGTTACTAAAGAGCAAATCAATCTTAGAGCTTTTCCTTTTTCTTTAAAAGATCAAACAAAAGATTAGATCTATTACCTACCTTCTGGTTTGATCACGATGTGGAATGAGATAAAGAGATTGTTCTTAGAGAAATTATTTCTAGCATCAAGAGTTGCAAACATCAGGAAGGAGATTTACGGCATAACACAGATCACTGGGAGACGTTGTACGAATACTGGGAGAGATTTAATAGATTATGTGCTAGTTTTCTCCACCACCAAATTTATGACCAACTCCTAGTCCAGTACTTTTACGAGGGATTGTTGCCAATGGATAGAAGCATGATGCAGCAAGTGGTGGAGTGTTGTGCAAAAACTCGTTACGCAAGCATACACAATCATAGGTAGTAAATGGTAAACAAGGTCGATTCCACGAGGACTAAAGTAAATAAAGTTGTTGAAATTAAGCACAAACTTACCAATGCAAAACTAAACTAAGAATGCAACTAAACCTGCAAATTGACTAAAAACGAGCACAAAAGTGGCTAATAAACTAGAAGGGACTTAAAAGGCAGAAACTAACTTTAAACAAAGAATTTAGAGGTTAATTAGGTACTAAAATGATAAAAACAAGGGGCTAGAATTTAATAAGGCAATGCTATTTTTGCCCAGTTGAGGTTAGAAATGTTATAGCATTAGACACCACAATGTTATACATAAGAGAATTTTCACCTACAACCGACCCGAAAAGTTCTCAAACTCGATTTTCTTATCTTTAACACTGAGTTGATCATATATCTATGAAAACCCAATGCCAAAGAACACTAATGAGACCCAAATTCTCCAAATTCACAAGTTTATAATGTATATCTACATCCTACAATTTCCACCCCTTAAGGAGAACTCACTTGCTCCATTTATGCTAATCCACCCATTCTTAATCATTTCAGTATTAAGAACTAGTTTATGCCTTACCTAAGGTGATCAAACTCAAATAAGAACTTGCAATAAATACCACAAATGGAAGTATAACTTCAATAAAGTGCATTGAGTCAATAGAGTTCAAACAAACACATCCATCCTTAAATTCCAGCCCTAAAATACTTAGCCCATGACTTCAAAACTGAAAATAAACCAGAAGAATTCAGAAATCATCAACATCTTGAGAGTAAATTAAGAGTTAAATCCAAAATGGCTACAAAAGAATGCTAACCTAGATAAAAGCTTACGAAAAACTTAGAATACAAAAATCAACAACTAGAAGGTAAAACTAGAAAGAGAATGAGAAATAAATACTAGAAGATGGTGAAGCTTCTTCTTCTTCTAGAAATCCAGTTCAAAATCGCAACTCCTCTGCTTCTATCTTCTATTTTCTGGGTTTTTCTTTCCTTTTTCGGCTTCTTCCCCATTTTTACGTAGGCTTCTCCCTTTTCTTTTCCTCTAAGGGCTGATATGGCTCTCTCCTTCCACGTGGCAGTTGATTACTGGTCTGTTTTTTAGTAAATGATGACTCCCAAGTTGATGTAAGCTCTAAATTTTTCGTAAAATTTTGCGTCCTGATGTGGTTTGCGATGCTATAGCATTGCGGCCCACATTAGAAATGTGGTTTGCAATGCTATAGCATTGGTAACCACATTTCATCTTCCAGCCCATAAGATTAGTCCACAGACTCGAGATAAACCTGTCCAAATGATAGAAAATTCACCAAGAGTAAAGGATAATGAATGATTTTTTCAAAACACATTATTCCTTAATAAAACAACCAAATAAAAGCCCAAAACTGACAATGGAATTCAAATAACTCGAATTTTAGTGAGGTTTAAGACTGAAATTGTGATAATTTACCCTCATTTCATGAGATTATCATGGAGCATTAGTAAACAAGACACCTGAAGCAGCCAAACAATTAATTTCAAACATGGTAGAGAATTTTCAGTAATTTGGGACTAGAGTTGGTAGAGTTGTTCAACAAGTTAAAGAGGTAAGTGAATTTAAAAATCAAAATTTTGATCTAACTACTCTAGTTCGTCAAATGGTTGTAGGGCAATTGCAGACAGCAAAGGTGTGTAGAATATGCTCACTTCCAAGACATCCTACAGAAGCGTTCTCTCAACTGCAATGATATTCCTTTCAAGAAGCCAATGCCATAGGAGGATTTTCTAGTCAACCTCAAAGAAAGTCTAATCCCTACTCTAACCATTACAATCCTGAATGGAGGGATCACTCAAATTTCAGCGATGGAAATCAAGGAGAACAACAGAGGCAACCTCCTCAAAATTTTGGTGGACCACCACAAGCTCCTATACAAGTTCAGACTTCAAACTCAGATATGTCTTTGGAATATGGTGTTAAGACTCTAGTTAACAGTACTCTTCAATTTCAATAGGAAACAAAGGCAAACATGTAGAATTTGAGCAACCAAATTACTCAATTGGCTACATTAGTTAGTAAATTGGAAGCTCAAAATTCTAGGAAGTTACCTTCACAACTAGAGGTGAATCCAAGGGAGAACGTTAGTGCAATTATGCTGAGAAGTGGGAAAGAGATTCCCTCAGGTGCGATTCCACCTAAGGAGAGAGAACTAAGCAAGGAAAAATAAGGAGAATAAGCTCTAAAGCATCAAACAGGGTAAATTTTGATCATCCTCTATCTTTTTCTTCACATACTTCACAACCTCATTTTCCTAGCAGGTTATCAAAGCCAAAAGAAGATGAACATGAAAAGGAGATCTTAGATACATTTAGGAATATATAAATTAATATCCCATTATTGGATGTTGTCAAGCAAATTCTCAGGTATGTAAAGTTCTTGAAGGAATTGTGCACAAGGAAGAGGAAGACAAAGGAAAAGGAGAAAGTTATGGTAAGTAAGAATGTGTCGATTATTGATAACACTCATTTATGAGTGCTATTTAGCTCTAAAAACTAAACTTATTGTTAAGAAAGGAAGTGTTTATTGTTATATTTGGTGCTATTTAGAGTGATTTTGAGTAAAAACAAGCTTTGCATAGATTTAAAGGCATGATTTATAAAAAGGAAAGAAATAGGTGTAAATAGAGTTAATTTTGTTAAGAAAGTGTTAAGTTTTATTGTTTTTATGCAGAGGCTGGAAATGGGTAAAAATGCGCTAGGGTTGCTACCGCAATCTGAGAACCAATGCAGAAATTTTTCTAAGTGTTGAAGCAGCAAGATTGCGCCAGCCTTGCAGCCACAACTTAATTCGACAAAATTTTCCAGATTTGCGGAATTGATAGATTTTCAATAGATTTTCGAGCAAATCTCCTCAAATTAAGGAATCTTGTCGTCCAAGTCCTATCACATTGATCTTAGCAACAAACCCTAGGTCGGTCTATAAAAGGCAGCTCAAGCTTCATTTTCAAGGGAGATCGGATCGTTATACTTCCCAACATTCTGTCACGTTTTCTTTCTTTTTAACCACCACTCTAAGTTCCTCCATTCTGTTCATACTCCATTCGGACACCAACGTCGAAAGAAGGTGTAAAGTCTTATTCGCTTTGAAAAAGGTTGAACAAGATAGATAAAGGAGTAACAAGCCTAGGATCTTTGTTACTTCAATTCTTGTAGTTTTTGTTTTTGTTAAATTTTAGTTGCTGATTTTTATTTTTAGCTCAAGTGTAGTTTTTGTTTAGCCTTTCTAACTCAAATTTTAAGTTTTAGTCTCACTTTTGTCCTTCATTCTAAGTGGTGCTTTTTTCTTATAAACGCTAAATTGTAATTTTGTTGCTATTTTCAATGAAGTATTGTTCTTTACGTTCAAATCTTTCTTCTCTCCTTTGATTTTTGCATTCAATTCATCTATAGTGGTGAATATTTAATTTTTTTTGCAAGCCTATGGTAATAACATGCTATGTCTTGATTTTGAGAATAAAAGCACCCTAAATATTTTGAGAGTATTGAGTGAAACCATGTGAAAGTGTTAAGTCTTGTTGCATTTGATTTTGGTGAATTGATGAGATGCTTGAGTTTTTGTATAAAATGTATCCCATAAGTGCTCATTAGTCATTTCTCTTGATTGTCACTACAATTCAACATTGATGTGTGATTGGCTTTATTGGTATTCTTGGATATTGAGAGAGATGAAAGGAAGCATAAAGGAGGGTTGGTATGTTGAGTTAAGGTATATGCTTGAAGACAAGCATGGATTAGGTGTGGGAGAATTTGATAAGTCGTAATTAATTGCATTCATTGTGTTCCTTCTATTTTGATTAAATATTGAGCCTAATTACAGAAATTATGTTTTTTTTAATTTAGGTTGTGAATTACCAAAGATTTGGTGAAATTAGCCTAAAAACGCGTTTTAGTTTAATTTCACAAATTGAGAAAAACAGAAGGAAAATAATATATAAAAAAAAAGAGTTTGAATTGAAAAGAAAATGAAACAAAAAAACAGAAAGCATTATAAAAACTTAAAAAATAAATAAAAAATACATTAACATAACAAACTTTGATTTTGTTTGTTTTTATTCTACTCTTCGGGCAGCAGGTGGGTGGAGGACCGCTTCTTCAGCCAAAACGCACCAAACGTCTTCGTGCAAAAAAAAAAAAAAAAACAGAAGTAGTGCATGGATGACCTCTTCTTCAACTAAAATTTTGGTGGAAGGAGAACCTATTTTTTTTGGAGAACCTATTTTTAGTCCATCCTCAAGTATAAATAGAGTGCAGTGGAGAAGAGTTAGAAACAGACTGAAGTGTGTTTTCAATTTCTTTGTAGAATGCAGTGACTTTTTTTGTTTAGCTCTTTGAATTTTGTTTTTTTTATGTTTCTTTCCCTATACAGTCGTTATTGCTTTTCCACCATGTGTAGTTAAGTTTTAATTTATGATTCAAGGATTGTAAAGGAAAAGGGCAAAGCTTAGCCACACATGATAGAAAAGCAATAAAGACTGTAAAGGGGAAGAAACATAAAAAACAAAAACAAAAAAAAAACCCAAAGAAGAACTAAAAAAAAACCACTGTACAAAGAAATTGAAAACACACTGCAGTCTACCTCTAACTCTTCTCCATTGCATTCTATTTTATACTTGAGGATGGACTAAAAATAAGTTCTCCAAAAAAAAATAGGCTCGCCTTCCACCAAAACTTCAGTTGAAGAAGAGGTCATCCACGCACTGCTTACATTTTTTTTTTTTACATGAAGACGTTTGGTGCGTTTCTGCCATTAGCTACAGAGGAGGTCCTCCACGTCACCCATCTACACAAAGAGGAGAATAAAAACAAACAAAATCAAAGTTTGTTATGTTAATGTTTTTTTTTTTTTTTTTTAAAGTTTTTATAATGCTTTCCTTTTTATTTTTTTTCCTTTTTTCATTCAAACTCTTTTTTTATATATTATTTTATTTTCTTCTTTTCTTTTTAGTGAAATTAATCTAAAACGTGTTTTTAGGCTAAATCAAAATAAACACAATTTTCATAATTAGGCGCAATATTTAATCAAAATAGAAGGAAATTAGACACAATAAATGCCAAAGAAACTCCTGTGCAGTTTGTACATTAGAGTTGGGAGATTAAGACAGGTTCTGAAAGAGAAAGTTGCCTCTTTTCCAAGTGTCTAGGCTTTATCATTATTATAAGGGAAATTATGCCAAAGAGCACGTTTTCAACACCATATCTCACAAATGTCAACTTTTATAAAAAAAATTAGCTTTAGCTTGGCTTGAGTTTTTGCTCTTTTTTGCTTACAATTTTACCCTCATTTAATATCATCTCTCTATATTTAATTCTCAATTTTGAATTTATATTTTCCTAATATACATATTTTCATTTAAGGCAATCATTTCATATATTTATGATAAATCTGATTTTCAAAAATATATATTTCAATTATTATACATAATATTTTATAATTACTACACAATTATGATTGTCATCAACATTAAAAAAATTTCACCTGCAAAATTCATCCACATTTTAATTTAAGGCAACCACTCCAAACATTTATTACATGTCTAATTCTTTTTTTAAAAAATAGTTTTTGTTTTAATATATTTACTTCATTTTGACATTTGTATATAACTCTATATATCCTCATATATAACATGTATGTAAGGTTCTTTCCGTTTTACTTATTGCACAAATATTGAGTTTTTTTTTGTATAATATTAAATTAATATAATTCAACATATATAATACATTTATATATATTTACTCCATCTTTATTGAAATATTTATTCCTCTTATTACGGATTTCATCACACTTGGTATATTTAGTTATTTGCGAATATATACTCAGTATCTTTGTTTGTCATCACCATCATGTCATTTGCAAATATATACTCGGTATATATATATTTTCTAAAGAAAATTGTATATAAAATATATAACTCATATTATTAAATATATACTCATACATTTAGGAAATATATACATGGTATGAAACAACTATACAACCATGAAGGACCCTACTGATGTTGCCACTAACATACTATTTTCAAAAACCTACTGATGACGCTGGAGTTGCTCGCGAGTGACTAGACGCCTTCAAATGTCTCTTCTTTTGAAGGTCGACACAACCCGATGTTGTTCGCTAGAAATAGAAACAAAAAATCGACATCGTTCGAAGCTCTATCTTTTTAGAGGTCGACGCCATGCAGGAGTCTATCATTTTTTCTTGGCATCCTGAACAATCTTTGACGTCAGATTTGTAATATCTTTTACTTTCTCCATTGCCTAGTATAATAACTATATACACAAAAATTTGATTTAGTACATCATGTGGAGGAAATATTAAATTAAATTTCTGTCAGGTATCAATCATATATACCCAGTCCAGACTTATATAATCTATACACAGAAACACATTAGGTTCATATCAAATATACACAACCTAATAATAACTTTTGTTATAAGATTATATTATATAAACCCAAATTATACCAATTCAAAGAATGTATTTGTTTTTCAAACATATTTAATACATGATAACCCGTAATCTTAGATTATACCCAATCAAGACTTATAAAACATATACGCGAAATTCGTTTTAATCTCACCATTGTCTAGTAGGATAACTATATACAAATACAAATTCGTTTTAATGCAGAATGTAGATGATATAAACGTGAATAATATAATATATTCCAATGTATGACCAAATATACTAAAAATAATAAATTATATACTCAGTCAGAAACATCCATATAACCAGTCAGATCTCATGTATACCCAGTCAGAATTAGAGGATATTTTAATCTTAAAGGAAATATTAAATGTAATTTCTGACAGGCAACAATCATATATACTCTTTTCATACTTATATAATTCATACACATAAACAAATTAGGTTCATATCATATATACCTAGCCTATTTATAACTTTTGTTATAAGATTATATTATATAAATCCAAATATACCAATGAAAGGTTATATTATATCATATAACTTTTGTTCAAAGATTATATTATATATTCCCAGCCTATTCAATCTATACACCTCTGTGTTTTATGTATTATATAATATACACCATAAAACTACCACATTTAGAACATATTTGTGTTTAATGTATTATAACATATACACCCAAAACATACTATGATAATATGTTAAACCAAAATCTATACTGTGGATAACCCTACCGTCAAAACGCTGTCGATAACCCCACCGTCGAGAATCCTTGTCGCCGTCGACTTCAGTTCCAAAAGATAGAATAGAAACCTCGGCCGTCGACTACAAAATAGAACCTCCTCTTGCCGTTGACTACAAAATCTCCAAGGTGCACGGCGTTGGGCTAAACAAAACCTCCTCTCGCTGCCGTCACACTCGCCCCCCATCGCACTCGTCGTCGATAACAAAGACAGACCTCTGTCGCCATCGGTTGAAATTCCTCACAGATTTTGGGTGTTTTCGAATAATGAAACCGTGAAGAGAAAGGAAACCGTGAAGAGAAAGGGTTTAGTTTTCATAATCCCTAGATTTTGGGATGAAATCGTGGGTATTATTGCTTGGAGAGAGGAATGCCAACAATTATGGTAAGAATCTAAATTTTTTTATTTATTATAATTAGAAATAAATAGCAAGGGTAAATGAGTAATATGAACCCTATATTTGGTTTCTATTTGGCTTAAAAAGTGACAAAGCTGATATTAATAATAAATTGTGCTATTTATGTAAAATGGTGTTCCAAATAAGCTATCTATGTAGTTAACCCTTATTATAATTGAAGTAGAGAAAAGTGGCCCAACTTTTGATTTGCCTATAAAGAAAGATGCCTTCTAAAACTTAAGAATTATCTGAATCTGGATGGAGGGGTGTGGGTAACTGTTGAAGAGGAGTATTTATTATAGGCCATTGGTATTTTCAGAATAATTCTTCTCCTAAAACCAACCTAATACATTACATCTTGAAGTAAAGGTTGGCACTAAATCTAGTAAGCCAATGGATTCTTGAAGAAGGGTATGAAGAATCCTTAATAAAAACAACCTAAGCAAGCAATTTCATGCTTCAAATAACTATATGCTAAATAATGCTGGTTTCGGTTGAGAAATCCTCAACCGTTTAGAGAGTAAAGCAACGGTTTGTTCTCCTATAAGCCCTCATTACCTAATCCTCCCAAGAGAATAGGTCTTGCTACCTTCTCACACTAACCAATGAGTATCATCACCTTTAGCCCTCGATGCCTAATCCTACAATTTTTCTAGCAATCTAATGTTGAAGAATGAGACAATTGTTAGTGTAAATTGGCCTGAACACTCACAGAACCTCCCAAACACTATTAAGGCCAATCTACTCCACCAACAACATCCAGCCTTGCCTACAAGTTAGAGAACCTTCAAAAATGGTGTAGCCACTGCTCACTTGGTAGCCCAAGCCCAAGCCCACCCCCTCTCTTCAGTCTCCCCTTAAAACCAGTAAACCTCAGGGGTGGCTCATCATACTTTCTGACCAGATATATAAACTAAAAGATACATATTTAAGAAAAATAAGGTACATGAGGAACAAATTCTAGGGGCTTTCAACATTGCTTTGACAAATATCAGATACATCAAAACTTTTCCACTCTTTTTGTGTGTGATTGAAAGAATTTAAAATAAATAAATATTACAGTGAAAGGATAACAGTAGTACCATGAAAGGGCCCGCAAAGGGGAGCATAAGAATCAGAAACCAAGACAGGGCGGGCTCATATTAGACTAGGGTTATGCAGTTCGACTCTTAAGAGCTTAAATTACATGTGGCTGAATCTAAATAGTTAATAAAAAGTCAAAAAACAAAGCCAATACTATTTTGTAATACCAAAATCGCAAGCCATAAGAGTTACTCTTGAGGTAGTTTCTGTTGCAGCAAGGGATGCCCTTCACACTTCTTCTTAAGCCGATAAATTCGCTTTCGATGTGTGCGACCTTGATTGTGTTGTTCCCATTCATGTGCTCCTCTTAGTACTTTATTCCCACAAGCCTATACAAAAGAACTACTTTCAGGAATATGTTTTACAATTGGTATTTAATTCTTTTGTTCTTTTGTGTGTGGGTGCGCATGCTGGAAAAGTATTTGAAATGTTATGTTTTCATGTAGTTTCAATAATATTTATGTAAGAATATAAAAGATTGATGATGATGTCTTCAATCATGTCATTCAATGGTTTGTGCTAATTACTCAAAATAAGTAAAGAAATACTTGAAGCAACAGAATCTTGCTCCTTTTTGCAGCTTTCTACTATTTATTTTCTCTTAAAAATTTTTATTTTGTAGCAGAAAATTATCTTCAATTTTCAAATGCAAAAGAAAATTACTTTGAAACAAATCCAATATATATATTACCTGGCAAATATATTGTGTCCACAAGTCCTTTTTGATTGTTTGCCCAGAACTATGTGGGTCCATTGTCTCAGTCGCAGAACAACTATCTTCAAGAGAGGACCTAATTATCTCGACTGCAGGTTCAACGACTTGTGCAATCCACGAATCCTCCACTTTGCCTAGCATTTGACATAGCAGGTGTCAAGATAATGGGTCAGGCAAGAGGAAGCTTATAAAATAAAGGTTAAATTATCAAAAATACCCCTGAACTATAGGGTTGGTTTCAATTATACCCCTGAAATTTGAAAAGTTTCATTTTAACCCTTGAACTTTGAAATTTGTTTCAAAACAACTCTTGAAGGCTTTTTTCCGTTAAATTCATGGAGGGAAAACGATGTTTTTGCATTTATATTGTTGCTTATGTGAACATATTTGAACATATACGTTGAAAAAAAAATCAAAACATATGCAAATACGTCATTTTTCGTCCATAAATTTAATGGAAAAAACCTTCAAGAGTTGTTTTGAAACAAATTTCAAAGTTCAAGGGTTAAAATGAAACTTTTCAAAGTTCAGGGGTATAATTGAAATCAACCCCATAATTCAGGGGTATTTTTGATAAATTAACCTAAAATAAATAATTGATCAAATAATGAGCTTAAGATTATCACAGAAGGTATACATGTTATATATTCAGTGGAATCAACATAGTGGATCTTCCATCCAAACAAAGTTTCCAGTCTCTTTAGCTGCCTCCTCTGAAACCAATAATACTTTATTACAGAAAGCATTGAATAAAAACGTGAAATGGACTGTTTTAATACATGTACTTGTACATAATAATTAAAATTTAGGCCAAATATATAACTCAGTCTCTTAAGTTTCTTTCAGGAGGAAACCAAGGGATTTCATTTATGAATGAAATATACAGAAGGGGAGATAAAAAAAAAACTCCCAGCCACCATTAGTGGATTACAAAAAGGATTTCCAACTAAAGATTAAAGTAGAAAGACTAAGCATTGTAAAGGTGTGAATATTTCCACCAATAAAGAGCATTAAACAAAACCAAATACATAAAACTATCAAAAGAAGATTGTTTATCTTTGACGACCCGGTCATTCCTCTCACACCAAAGATTCCAAAAGAAGGTGTTGGAGGCAAGCCAGAGAGTTTTCCCTTCTTCTTTAAAAGGATATCCCACAAAAATTAAAGCAGAGAGATCATGGATATTTCCAGGCATGACGATGCTCCAGCCAAAGGCTTACAACATATGGTTCCAATACTTTTTAGCAGAGGACAGAAGCTAAATAGATGCCATTGTGATTCGGCATTTTCTTTACACATAAGACACCATGAAGGGGAAAGAAGAAAGTTGGGCATTCTCCTCTGAAGGCAGTCGGCCATGTTTATTCCCCCATTATAAAGCTCCCATAGGCAAGATTTTATTTTCTTTGGGTAGGAGCTTTTCCAAATGACTCTAAGGAATATAAACCGTCTCTCAGTTATGTACCATTTTTCAATTTCGTCCCTAATATTATTTTTTTTAAAAGAAAAACAGACAAATTTCTTATTGATAAAGTAAAAAGTTACAAATAATTTGAAAAGTAATCCCCATCATACAATAACACACTATAACAAAATCCTTCCTTAGTACAAACCTCACAACCCCAGAGTGATGCCAAACCTCACAACCCCAGAATGAAAACATCACGAAATCCCTTACCAATTAGAAATTGTTACAGAGAAAGAATAAAAACAAAACTCTCTTTCTAAAGAAATCAAAATCCAAATAGAACAATTGAATTTGACATATTAGGAACTGTGAGACTTGTACTTAAAAACCCTTCCCTAGACCTGGAAGAGTGGGGGGGGGGTTGGATTTTCAAATTTCTTCAGGTAAATTTCTTCCCCAAACCTGAAACCCCTTTTTCATCTCCATATTAATTAATATCAGTTTGGTTCTATCACACACATAACTCTTTCCCACAAAAATCAGTTAAGGAGAGAAGCACCAGATCCATTAGAAGAGGACATCAGTATTTCTTATCTAAGTATTACAAACGCCAACATCACCATTAGTAAAGGGAAGGGAGACCAGCTTCCAATTAACTTCATGGCTACCACCATCTAGGCTACACTGCACCTTACCATTACAAATTCCTTACCAATTATCAATTTTCTTAGCTACCGCCACGGAACATAAAAAACAGAGAAAAAAGGAAAGAATAGATAAAACATATTGCACTAAAGTTAACGACCCACCTCTAAAGAAAGTAATATTTCTCCAGTTATATAGCCTCAATTGAACTTTTTCCTACACAGTAGTTCAGAATGAAATATTATTAGGCTTACCTCCAAAGGCATACCAAGATAGTCATAGGCCAGAAGCCCAGCTTACTGCTCCAAATCCGAGCAACAATGAACAAACCCAAATCTGAGGACCTTTTTGAGTGGACTCCTAGTGGTGGGTTGAAAGGCTCTAGTAAAAACCTTTGAACTGCGATTGCTTTGAGCTTTCCTGTTTTTCCGCAGTTTGTAAAATGCTTGATGGGGGATGAGGCTAATACTTATTTTTGGCTACCTTGGCGTTGCATCCGCAGTGATGTGTCCTTTGCAAACAGTAGGAGAAGAATCTGAATCATCTTTGGGGGAGTTGCAAGTTTTCTTACTCCCTTTAGAGTCGGTGCTTTAGTTTGTTTGGGGTTGTCGTGGGGTGTAATAGGAAGAGTCGCTCTTTGATAGGGAGATCATGATGAATTTTCCTTTTCGGGATAAGGGGGGAGTCTTGTGGCATGCTTGTTATTTTGCTATTTTGTGGGGAGTGGTCTCGAGAGGAATAGTAGGATTTTTAGAGGGGTGTGGAGAGATCTTTGAAGGAGCTATGGGAGGTGGCGAAATTTAACACGTCTTTATGGGCGTTCATTAATCGGATCTTTTGTAATTATCAACTTGGTTGTATTCTGTTGGATTGGAGTCCCTTCTTGTAGTTGAGGACTCCTTTTGTGGGCTTGTTTTTTGCTTTCCCTTGTACATCATTTCATTTCTCTCAACGAAAACTCAGTTTCTTATTAAAAAAAAACACCAACTCTCCTCTTCTCGATGTTTGAACCCGCAGCAAAAGACTTTAAAGAGTGATTCTTAACCCCACAAGAAGCTCAAAAACCTCGACTAAGTTGTACAGATTTTTAACTTCCCCTCGTCCAAGGCAGAAAACAAAAGTGTCATTTGCAAAATAAAGGTAGGATATATAGACCTCATCCTTGCCTATAAAGAAGCCTTCAATTAAACCATCTCTCCTATTTTCTCCAAAAGACAGCTAAGACAATCAGCCACCAAAACAAGAAGAAAAGAAGACAAAGCATCCCCATTGGCTTTACTTGGTCTACCACTAATGATGATTGAGTAAGCTAGGTTACAGACACATCCCTAAACCATGAGCTCCATTTATCCACCAACTGTCCTCAAAACCTTTAACTTCCAGAATCTTAATGAGAACTCCCAATTTACTTTGTCAAGGCCTTCTCCATATTGAATTTTAAGGCCACCCTTTTTCTTTTCTTGCACCTCCACTAGTATACTTCTTCATTTGGCACAAAAATCAGGTTGACAATCAATCCGATAGTAATGAAGGTGGATTGTAAAGTAAAATAATTCCAAGAAAGACTCTTCATCCTTGCCACAAGGACCTCAGCAAAAATTTTATAAATACACGCACCTAAACTAGGTGCAAAAGCATTGGTTTCTTCATGTTAGAGTGTTGATATATTAAATTTACCATAACCCATCAGCTTAAGCTTTTGGGTTGATTGGTGATTTAACATGGTATCAGAGCAAAAGGTCCAGAGTTCGAACCCCTGTAATGTCATTTCGTCCCCAATTAATATTGATTTTCACTTGTTGGGTCTCTTACAAATTTTCAAAGCCCACAAGTGAGGGAGAGTGTTAGAGTGTTGATATAATTAAATTTACCATAACCCATCAGCTTAAGCTTTTGGGTTGATTGGTGATTTAACACTTCAAAAACTACTTTAGAAGAAAGAAAACATAAGAAATTGGCAACTAAAAATACTTATTTTTTGGAAAAAAAAAAACAGGAAATAAGAAACAAATTGGTTATGAAACGGGCAATAAATCATGGATTCCTTCCTGATCTTTATCGATATTTACATTTGAAAAACATGTTTACTTCTCTGACAGAATCACGTAGAGAAAAAAAAGAAGGTTAACAGATAGATATTCACACACCTGACGACGAACCAGTCTTTTAGTATTCAACTTTACATTATCTATGGCTTCTTTCAGTAGCAAACTGGATTGGCCATCACGTGGTGAATTTAGGATTGACCTCAGATTCTCTTTCAAAATGTCATTACACTCCATTGAATTTTTTGGACTAAGCCCATCACTATCTTTGTTGCATCTATCTTTAGGTACATAATATCTCAAAAACTCTTCAAACTCCCGAACACCAATAGCTTGACGCAATCCTCTAGTATAGTTTGCATTTGGATTGTAAATATCATAGACCTCATCAAGTAATCCAGCAGCCAACATGCTATCAACTCTAGAATCAACATGTCCGTCAAGTTGTGGAACAGAAGCATCGACACATACCAAGCAGCAATCGTATCTGAAACTATCAGCTTGACCCCAATTCTGCCCTGCCACATGCAATATTACACCACGTATTAGAGATATGGGTGTGGTATCATTGAAGGACTTAAGCAGGCAAGGTGAAATTAAGAATGAATAATCTACAGAAAAGAAACTCATTTAAAAGTGCATCAAGGAAGAATTAAAAGGAGGGTACACACACACATTACCATAGTCACATAGCTAAACTAAAAGAAGATTCATACCTCAGCAGCCTTTCCTTGAAAAAGTGTGCTGGGAAGAACACCAGTGCGGTAATACAAACTCAGGTATTGATTTATCTGCAACATATTCAATGTCAATTGAAAAACCTCAAAAGTTGGGTAGTATATTCAGTTAATTTATGCTAAGTAGTGGACCATATGACGACAATGTCAAGGGTTTTTGTGTCATTCGTACAGATGGAAGAGGGAATCATAGTTGCATTTCAATGGCAAAAGCACGAGCAACAACATACTGAATAATATTGGGGCACTGAACCTTACTTTGACAGAAAAAAAAAACTGATAAACAATGTAGAAACTCCCCATATTCTAGGTTAGTTTTAAGGTTATGCTACTTAAGATCAATTTTAATCTGGTTACTTAACTTGAGAACTAAGAAGCATGGATACGTATACGAGATACGGATACGACACGGACATTATGACACATCATTTTTTTAAAATCTAGGAAACGGACACGGCAATGACACGTTTATTAAAATATACATTTTTTAAAATATATATCAAGAAGAAAATTCAAAGTCCATAAGTTTATGCATTTATATGCTTAAAAATATGAGTTTGATGTATTTTGCTCTCAAAATTTGTTATTATATGTCTATTTTACACTTAACAAGTATTCGATACATGTCTAACAAATGTTGGACCTATATTAGCTTTGTACAACCAGTGTCTAACACATCTATTGTGCTAATAAATGTCCAATACGTGTCCACAACAAGTGTCAGAGTGTTGGACACGAACAAGCTAACCAAACTAAAGTGTCCATGCTTCTTAGCTTGAGAACAATTCACTGCAGTCCCAAACAGTCGTAAAGCATTGAACAGGTCGTATTAGCACTTCTTTTAAAACATAAATAAAAAGAAGAGGGAACTCACAGAAGTACAAAGTTCAATGCCTATTTAGTGATATGAAAAACTTAACTCCAGAAAAAGATAAACAAAAGGGAGAAGTATTAGGTGTCCAATGCCTCTCGAATGAAAAATGTGAGTAAAAACCTCTGCAATGATTCTAAAGGATACATTAGAGAAAATATAATATAAACATCCAGACACCAGAAAAACCACTTAGATCATACAGAAGAGAAGGCATTTAAAATTTCATGTAAAACTCTGGTTCTCAACCTGATGTGATCATGGCCTCAATCAAGCCCAAAGAGATCCAATTAAACAAGGAAGAGTCCAAGATGCAATTGATAAAGAGATCCAAGGAAATAGCACACCCATGGCCCATTGACCAAAGGCAATGAATAGCGCCCATCCACCCACGTATAAGCTCAACGGTGCCCCTCCACCAGCATACACACAAGGCCCGCATTCCAACTCATTGCCATGCACACAGCCCATGCCCCAACCTATTGGCATGCATGCCCAATCGAGGCCCGACAATGCGCGCATCCAGCCCAGCAACACCTACGACGTAAATCCCACCTACATGCCTGAAGAACTGCCCACGTGAAGGCCTACTCATGCACGGGACAACCCATGCACGCGCGCCCACCTGCTCCATCCCATTCGCACAAGGCCACCCACCAACGCGAACCTACCTGCTCCAACCGTCCGCGCAAGGCCACCCATCAGTTTGCCTGCCAGCTCCAGCCCACCTACACGTGCGCGTCTACCTACGATGGCCCATCAATGTGCGGCCACCCATCAAGCCGCCAACCCACACACACGCCACACTCCCATGCGCATACCCAGCGAATAGACCATGCACGCCCTTGCCGCACCTAGCTCCAGCCCATCATGCACTCGCCTTGCCCGCCCACGTGCTGCCACCTATCATGAGAACTTCTAAAAGAATTTTGTCAAAGATTGTTTGGAAACCTTCATGATCTTCAGAAGAATTGTTAGAATATATCATTGACTTGTTAACTTTTAATATTTGTTAAGCATTAATATAGAATTTTAGAATAACTTAGGCGATTGAATTTAAGAAGATTTAGGAATCAGATTTACTCCTTTGGCTATTATATACTTGAATGAATGAAAATAATTCTCTTTTAGAACTGCAGAGTGCATTTCTTCCATTCCCTTTGCAAATCTTGTGTTAAGGTTGCATGTCCTAAAGGATTCAAGCTTGATTGGTTACCAAACTTGTGGAGTGTTTCAACCCTGAGATAAGAACGAGTTCTCTTATCTTTTAGTCATTGACTATAAGGTAATCCGTTCTAACCTTAACCTTGGGTTGTTCTAGGTTGATGCAAATGAGTTGAGGCTTGTATTAGGGGAGGTCCATATAACCAAAGGGTTGTCAGGATTCAGATAACAAAAGGCTTGTGCTTGTTGCGACCAAAGGCTTGTGTTTGGGGTGGGCAACCCTTTGGTTATATGGACCTCCCAAACACAAGCCTCAACACCTTTGCATCAACCTGGAACAACTCAATGTTAAGGTCAGAACAGATTACCCAAGAGATAAGAGAACTCGTTCTTATCTCAAGGTTAAAATACTCCACAAGTTTGGTGACCATTTGTTCCTTTTTCACTCCCTTGTGGAGTTTGTGTCTCTTGAGCATTAGTCTCGTTTCAGTTATTCAATGAAGAGTTTCGTCACTTGTTCAAAAAAAAAAACCTAAATCTTCTCAAATTCAACTACCTAAGTTATTCTAAAAAGGGAAAAGTGCTTAACAAGTATTAAAAATCAACTAGTCAATGATCTATTCTAACCATTCTCCTAAAGATCATCAAGGTTTTCAAAACAAACTTTGACAAAATTCTTTTAGAAGTTCTCATGATAGGTGGTAGCACGTGGGCATGGGCTCAAGGAAGGTAAGTGCATGGTGGGCTGGAGCTAAGCGTGGCAAGGGCGCCATGGACTGCTCACTGGGCCATGCAACATGCGCGTGGATTGGTAGCCTGATGAGTGGTCGCACACTGATTGGCCATCGTGCAGACGCACGCACACCGATGAGTGGCCTCACATGGGTGGGCTAGAGCAGGCAAGTGAGCACTGGCGAGCTGATGGGCGGTCTTGCGCGAACAAGTTGAAGCATGGGGCGTTGTTGGTGGGCTAGTGGGTGGCCTTGCGCAGGTGGGCTAGAGCAAGTGGGCACATGTGCATTAGCTGTCACGCGTGCGAGCAGACTTTCATGTGGGTGGGTTGTACGTAGCAGGCGCTGTTGGGCTAGATGCATGCGTCATTGAGCTTTGAGTGGGTGTGCAGGCCAATTGGTTGAGGCATGAGCTATTTGTATACGTCAATGAGTTGGGGCATGGCCATTGTGTGCATGTCGATGGTTTGGCACTAATGGAGGGGCGTTGTTGGGCTTCTGCATGGGTGGATGGTCGTTGCACATGGCCTTTGGTCAATGGGCCATGTGGCTCGAATGGGTAGGCTAGCTCCTTGGATCTGTTTCTCAATTGCATCTTGGACTCTTCCTTGTTTAATTGGATCTCCTTGGGCTTGATTGAGGCCATGATCACCTCACAACCACTCGTGTTTAGAAAGGATTTGCATTATTCTACAACTTGGTAGATATAATTCAAGATAATTCCCTTAAGAATAGTACTAGACACTAGAATAACATTGTAATTCAAATCAATCGTTCAAGTATAAAAAGCTAAAGACTGAACTTGTTCTCATATTCATAAGAAGGATTACACATAATAAAAGCTGCCAGCCTTACTTTTCTGTGGTTATTAGGATGGAGTCTGTCAGCCGAAACTGGATCAATCTCTTTAAGATGGTTATGGTCATACTTCAAACCATCTCTTCCCTCATCCAACTCAATACCCAGCTCCTCATCTCCTGGAAAAACATGAATAAAAAAATTATTTAAACTCCAGATCCATATGAAATACTATTAAACCTGTAGAGTTAGTAATTACCAAGATAACTGGAGCAACTTCCGCCAACATTTTCAGCAGAGTCATCCAGAAGAAATGGGCTAACAAGAGCCTGCATGAGAAATAGAAAATGGTAGCTTGATGTAATAAAATGATATATAAATAAGTAAATAAGTAAAGTCCACAAAAAGGGGGTGATTAGAAGTTAAAACATGAAGCCTCAATCTACCAAACGAATATACATTTCACAGAAGTAACTTTGCTAATTATGATAATTTAGAGGCTCTTTGGATGTATTCTTTAAAATTGTTTTTAAAATTGTTTTATAGATCAGTTATTTTAATATGCTTTCTTTGTTTTTATTTTATTAAATGGTAATTTGAAAAAGTATATGTTGTTCTTTTGCTGTCATTTATTTCTTTTTACAAAAAAATTTGAAAACTTAAGAGCCGTTTGATAACCCATTGGTTTTCTATTTTCTTTTTTGTTTTGTTTTTGGTTTTTAAAAAACATATGTGATTGGTAACCAATTCATTCTTTTTTTAAATTTAAAAAACGTTTTTAAACTTTATGTTGAAACGGATTTTTTTGGTTTTTGTGAACAGTTTTTGGTTTTTTAAACAACAAAGGACCCCTGGGTGGGTGGGGCGCTCATAATAAAGGTGGTGTTTATTCTTATAAAAAAAAGGCGGTGTTTATTGTTATGTTACCTTTTTTTAATTTATTTTCTTATTCAAATATAACTTTTGTGTTAGGGTTTTTAAAATATTATACTAATTTTATTCAAATAAACTAAATGTAATTAACAACTTATGCTATATTTGATTTAACAATAAATATAAGTAGTTAAATATTCAAATATTACATAATTGAGAGGAATTATCGAGTAGTTGAGAGATTTACATTATCTGGTTGAATAATCTTAAATTTATTCTTCTCTCTAATATTTTCATTCTTTATAATTTTTATTTATTTTTCTTTTCTAACATCTCTTTAAAAATTTTGAAAAAAAATACAGAGAAATATAATTTTTTTAGAGAAATAACACTAGCGTATATTCTCTCTTGAATAAATAGTATTGTTTTATAGTGAGAAACGTTCTTGTCAATATTATTTTTTTCTATATCTTTTCTTTTTCTTTCTCTAACTAATATTCTCTCTCTAACATTTATCTTGCCTGGCAACTCTTCTATCTCTAAATTTTTTCTCTATCTTTCAAAAATCTCTCTCTAACTTTTCCCTCTAAAAAAATAGTCCGTCTCTCTAAAATTTTATTTCCAAGCTCTAATTTATCTCTTTTAACTTTTTAGAAAACAGAAAACCAAAAGCAATTACCAAACATGTTTGGTTTCTGTTTTTTAGAAACAAAAAACAAAAACAGTTTATTTAGATTACTCGTTTGTTTCTTTTTACCGCTTTCTTCTACTGTTTTCTTATTTTCACTCCCTTGGGGAGTTTGTATCTTTGAACACTAGTCTCTTTTCATTCCCTTAATGAAAAGTATTGTCTCTTGTTCAAAAAAAACAAAAAATAAAATAGTTATCAAACCTATATGATGTAAAAAAAAAAACAACAAACAAACAGAAAACCAAAAACCGGAAATAGAAAACAAAAAAATCAAAAACCGAAAAGTGAAAATAGAAATGATTATCAAACGAGCCTTAATGTTTTAAATCAAGTTATACATAAATAAACAATTAATGATTATATATAAAAATTAATTTAAAAAAATCAAAGAGTTTCACATGAAAATATTTAGACCAAGCCAACCATCGGTGAATTTCAAGTTGTTAAGATTCAATTCTAGTGTTAAGGTGTTGAAACATTTCAGTTTTTTAATTATTCTCCGACCAATGATTTTTTTGTAAGACCATCTCAAAACAATGAAATCACCTTTTAAACACCATTAGCCATCACAGATCTTTTTCTCTTTTTTTTTTTTTTTTTTGGATAAGAAACCAAGAGAATATATTCCAAAGGAAAGGCACAATAACAGCCTAGGGTCAGAGTAGATGAACCCTCGTTCAAAGAACTACTAAAGAGAAGTCTTCCAATCGTTAATAATCATCAAAATACTATAATTACAAAAGAATTTCCTATTATTGCAGCACTACCAAGACGAGGTGTGCTGAATGCTATTACAAAAATGAATCAAGAGAGGATGATTTATCTACAAAAGTTCTCTAAGATCCATTAGCCATCACATATCCCTACCAAATCTTCAATTTCTTGTCAGAAATGTCTTCTATTCCCGCAAGACTATTGCCCATAAATTCCAAAAATCTAATCTAAAATGCCATCACCAAGCTTAAATCAAAAGGTAATAGAAAACACCCTAAGATCCAGAATCCCACAAAAAGAAAACACCTTTAGAAATGCCCCAAGAGTCCATGCTGGCCAACCAATGTTTCTAAAACTCTAGGAGACCATTCTAACATTATAGCTGACCAACTTGGACAGAGAATTTCCAACTGACAACTGAAACCAATATACACTGTAGAATATCAGCATCATATTCATTAAGGACCCTATTCAATTCTCAAAAACAAAACAAAACAAAGAAGAACAAGGACCCTGTTTGATTGGAATGGATTAGCCTAACCACAAAATCACAAATGTATAAAGATGAAAGTATTTGATCACCATCACCCATAATATTAAGCTCATGGAGATGAAACCTATTGCTAGCAATGAAAATGGTTCATTCCCATCAAAAAGAGAATCTATGGAAGAACCTTTTTTTGCAACAACAAGGAAAGCTCCCAGCCTGCAACAAAGAGAAGCAATTCTTGTGACCCCAAATGACTACCCCACAACATCCACAGGAGAAAAGCTCCTGTCAACCCTTATAGATAATCCATAGAAACCAACTTCCTGCACAAAACGTAACTGAGCCTTTGAGGAAGCCTTTCCACTCTACTAAAGATTCATCCACCAAGGTCCTCCCAGCTTATGAAACATGTTACTTACCACTGGATTTCTTAGGGGTGTAAGTTTTTTGTTTGGACCAAAAACGAAAATTTTCATTGATGGAATAAAAAGAGACTAATGCTCCACAAGGGAGCGAAAAAAGAACAAAAAAAGAAAAACAGCCCAAACAACCAACAAAACTGAAAATAAAACCCTTGGGGTGTAAGTCAAAACTCAAAATAAAATTTTTTGAGAGAGAGAGAGAACTGAAGAAACTATTCAATTGGTCAATCAATTTGGGTTAAAATCATTTTAAAATAAAAATACATGTCTCAGATCAATTTGATTTTGGCCAATTTTGGTCAATTTTGGTTGATTCAATTCATATTTTAGCTGGCATTGATTGATTTATATGGTTTTTTCAAGCAGCTGTTTAGTTCGTTTGAATTTTTAAAAAAATCAATAACTAACTTCGGCCAGAAAGTCCAGCTGACTGCTTACACCTAGTATTTCTCCAGTCAAATGATCATATTTCGAGTACAATGCCAGAAACTAGGTCAAAAGATGATCCCCCCCCAGCAGCTCCTAATGATAAGACTTAAGAGACATGTTCTAAAATGTCAAGAACTAGTCTTACAATGTCTGAAAATATCCTTCAACTACATGACAACTATCTTGTACTAGAACAATTAAAAGAACTTCAACAATAAAATACTTGCCGCTTGAAGCACTCAAATTATCCCATTAACCATTAGATGACTAAATAGGACATTTTCTTACCTGTATATAATAATTCGTTCCACCCACTATCATTGGCAAGCAACCACGTGATAATATGTCATCAATAACCTGAGAACCAAAATACAGAGTGAAGACAAAACCACCTAAATAACATTAATTATAAGGGAAAAATTCGCCCACACACTTCATATAAACGCTAAGATTGAATATGCTACAAACAGCACAGGATTTTTTGAGTTACTAACCTAAAAAGATGGTCTCTAAACCAGAAGTCACTATCCATTCTTGTTCTTCAATTCTTTTATAACACTATGTTTGCTATTAAATTCTGAGTAGCCAGTTATTGACTTACTAACCACCTTCTCTTCCTAAGACTCGAGTACATAACTGACATTTCCCCATTGACCTAATTATTGACTTGTTCTGGTTCTTCTCCTTTCCCTATATGCCACAAGTACTGTGCAAGGAGAGGCCTAGCCTCCTATATGTCTGGATAAGACCAGCAACTAGAGTATGATAACAGGGTTGCTCGAGAGGTTTAACTTCTTGACCTTAATTTGAGATAACTATTGACCATGTTCAGGACCAGAAGGAGAAACTGAAGCTTAGTAAATATAAGCTCATCGACGCATATCATTGAAAAATACCATTAAAAAACTACAGTAGAATGGGATAACTACATATTTTGACAACACTTGTTGCCATTTTAACGGAATCGAAAATTTCACACATCAATTTTCAACTCTTTCAGTTTGCATCTCTGGGAGTGCGTAATGAACACTTTAAGCAAAAACCCTTGGTATGATATAGTGCTGCTAACTTACAGGAATGGCAGAATCTCGGAAGTCTTTAGCCGTGAATTCAACGTCTGGACTCACTGTACCTAAAAGATGATGTGGTACTCCTAGATAACGAAACCCATTGAAAAACCCACATCAGAAATCAATCGCAACCAGGGGAAGCACGAACAATTGGAGAGAACAGCATACAAATAGAAGTAACTGACTGACCATTTTGGTCTTCGGTGGGAACCTTGTTTGTGAGAACGTCCAATCCGCGATAAACCTGCATAGAATCGGCGTTGATGATCTCGACGGGGAAGTGAGAAGCCAAATCGATGGCGAGACGGGACTTCCCAGAACCGGTCGGCCCCACAATCACCACCACCTTTGGCTTTTCTCTTCCCATGTTCGGATTTGCAGACTGCGCTTGAGTACCTCCGTCCACGACGCCCATCTCTTCTATTAGGGGTGTTCGTGGGTTGGGTTGGGTTGGGTTGAGGTACGTTTTAGACCCAACCCAATTATTCGGATTACAAATTTCTTCAACCCAAACAACTTTTATTAAATAATGAACCCAACCCAACCCAACCATGAAATATTTGGGTTGGGTTGGTCGGGTTATAAACTCAAAATTTTATTTTAACAAAAAGTTAAGTATTGATATATAAAATATATATTTATTTATTTTTAAATATTGAATTAAGATTAGCAATTCAATTTCAATTTATATCATGAATTTTTACCTTCCAAAGACTCAAAAACTTATTTTAAAAAGTTGTTGAATAATAAATAATCTAAAAATAATTATAAAATTAAAATAAATATATGTACATATAGTTGTAATATAAGTAAAAAAAATTATTTTTTTAAATTAATAAGAAGTTCGGGTTGGTTCGGTTCAACCCAAACTCCTTTTTGGTGAACCCACGAACCAACCCAACCCATAAAGTTTCCATTTGTTTGAACCCAACCCAACCCAAACAAGTTGATAACCCAACCCAAACCGTTGAATTGGGTTGGGTTGATCGGGTTTTTCGGGTCATCGGGTTTTTTGAACACCCCTATCTTCTATCTCCGATGATCACCAAGTGAATTTTACACTATTTATACGATTCAAGGGGATGTTTTTCGTACGAACGAAGGGAAATCTCTATAATTGCTAAAATTATTCTAAACGGTAAGATTTGGTTAAACAGCCTCGTGCGATTCGAAAATTTGTTTTCGAAAACAAATAATTCAAAATAAAAAAATATATATTTATTTTTTATTATAGCAAATTCAAATTCCTTATTTCTTATCTTAACAAATTTGAACCTAGGAAAGGAATATAGTAGAGATAATGAAGGGAAAGATTATTGAAGAAGAAAATATTTTGATATCTTGGAATACAAACGGTAAAATTTATAAGAAGAATAAATTATTTCCAAACAGAGAAAGGAAAAGAAATTCTTTTCTACAAGAGAAAGGAAAAGAAATTTAAAAAAATGAAGATATGACAATCTTTTAGGATTAATGTTTATACAATGTTGTACTAGTTAAATCAATGATATAATCATCTATAAAAATGCTCGCCAACATGAGCATAGCTTAACTAGCATAAAGTGTGTACCTCAATAACTTTGGTTTGTTAATCTTTGTTATTTGTAGTTTTTATAATAAAAATTTGATGAGATTACCCACTTTGTAGATAGAAGTGGAACTATGAGTTTCAAAGAAAAAAGAAAAATAGTAACAGGTGTATTTTCTAGTGTATGCTTTGTTTTAATAATTTCTTAAAAACAAAGAAAACAACCATTTCTTGTTTCCAAAAATAGGCTATTTTAGGAGTTATTTTTTAAAACCATTTTTAAAAATAAGTGTACCAAACATGTTTTTCTTGTATTTTTTATTTTCGAAAACATAAAAATGAAAACAGATCATGAACTAAACAAGGCCTAAAATACCATTTTCGTTTTTATACTTTTAGAATTTATTCATCAATCTTTCTTATATAAATTTTGGGAACGTATTCATATGGTGTTTTTTCTTGAATGAAAATTATTATTATTATTATTAGGGGTGTACACGGGTTGGGTTGGATTGGGTTGAAGGGTTTTTTGGGACCAACCAAAAAATTCGGGTTGGTCGGGTTGGCTACCCGAATTACCCAATCAAGGGTTGCAACCCAACCCAACCCAACCCTACCCTATATTTTCTAGTTGGGTTGGGTTGGGTTGGGTCGCCAGGTTGATTTTTTTCATTTTTTTTATAGTTTCTTTAATTATTTAAAATAATTTTTGTTTGAATTAATAACTAAAATCACATAAAATTCAAATATCAAACTTCAAAGTTCATAACATCTTAATTTTAGTTACAATCCTAGATGAAAAACATTAAGGTCTCGTTTGGTTCGTGATCCGTTTTCATTCTTATGTTTTCGAAAACAAAAAATACAAGAAAAACGATGAAAATGTGTTTGGTACAATTATTTTCAAAAACGGTTTTTAAAAACAACTCTGAAAATGGCCTATTTTTTGAAACGACAAATTCTTGTTTTCTTTGTTTTTAAAAATGATCAAAACAACGGATACACTCCTCAAAAAACACGGTTTTCATCAAAACAACAAAATTGAATATTACAATTTATATTTTTTCTTCAAAACTCATAAGCGTACTTCTATTTACAAAGTGAATTTATCATTAAATTTTTATGAATAAATTTTTATTACAAGACCCACAAAAAATAAAGATCAACAAACCAAAGTTATTAAAAATATTTATAGATGATTATACTATTGATTTAACTAGTACAACGTTTTATAAACATTAATCATTTTCAATAAATGGTTTCTTTTTTTTTTTTGGAACTAGAACAAATTTGTTTTCTCTTTTCTAGTTGGAAAAGTTTTATTCATTTTATAAATTTTACCGCTTGTATTTCAAAATACCAAAAATCTGTTGAACCATCTTGATAAGCGCCCAAAGATGCTGGATTTACAAAGCTAGAGGTCATTCTAGGATCTTTGCAAACATTCGCAAATAAGGCTAACTTAACGAATTGATTCCAACCAAGAGTTTGGTTAGAAATGAATCGCTCTAAGATCAAACTTAGAATCTATGATGGTCACTCTTAGATCCTAAGACAACTCACGCCAGAATTAGCTTGATCAAGACTAATCCAATGAATTGGTTTAACATCAAACCTAAAGCAAGATTTGAAAGAAAATAACACCAAATGGGTTTCAAGGAAACACAAGTTTTGATAATCAAGGTTGTTGCTCTCATTAGCAATACAAATTCCTTTTATAGACAAGGAATTCTATGCAAATGAACACTTCCCCAACTACTTCATTAAATGAGCTTTCCAACCACTCATTTAATGAAGTTCCCAACTACCTCATTAATTAACTTCCCAACTACCTTATTAAATTCCCCAACTAATAAATGTTTAAACTTTGAAACTTAAAATTACAATGTCAAAGTTCATGAAATTTAAAGTAACAATGAATTACTCAAATAGGTTGCCCTACTTAAGTGAACTTCATGGTCAACTTTAATCTTGACTTGTTGAACTAACATTATAAAGAAATTTGTGCTAAAAAATCTTTGTCTCTTCTTGTGCATTAGCTAGCTTTTGAATATGTAATGTGAAAGCCTCTTGAATCTTCTTTGTCTTGCTCCTTGTTATTGCTCCTTCAGGTACATGTAATGGATTAGAGGTTGGATTCACATCACATCTCTCATTTTGCTATATTTGCTATTTCCACAATCTTCCTTTTCCTTTTCGGCAGCAATAAATTCAAATCGTTATAGTAAGAAATAATTATATTAGTTTTTTTCTTAAAGAATTGATTCTATGAAACACATATTAATCTTTTTCTACATTCTCAAATTTCAACCAAACACAGTTTTCAAATTTCGAATTCAAATTTAAAATTTTTAAATTCAAACCAAACATGTTTTTAGATATAATGAAAATAAGAAGTTTGTTTTTGTTTTCAGTTGACTTCTTTTGTTTTCGAAAAAAAATTTCGGATCACAAACCAAATGGGGCCTAAAAGCTCACAAATAATTCATTTATAAGTATATATATATATTTTTTTAAAAAAACATAAATTTTGGTTGGGTTGGGTTGGGTTGGGTCAAGTTAACCTGAGCCTAAAAATGTCAACTTGAGAACCAACCCAAAAGTTCGGTTCTCCAAAATCCTAACCCAACCCAAACCAAAGAAAAACCTAACCCAACCCAACCCTTACGGTTTGGGTTGGGTAGTTCGGGTTACTCAGGTTACCAGGTTATTTGTACACCCCTAATTATTATGTTACTAAGTTCGATAAACATTAACTTCAAACTAACAATAAGAACTAATTTTAAGCTTTATTGAAAATATAGAGACTAAAATAGAATAAGATCCAAAGTATGGGGACCAAAATAGTATTTTAACCTAACTATTCAAAATAAGTTTTTCAAATCTATTGTTGACCACATAGAAAGTGAAATTACGAAAATGCTTTTATATCTATATCTATAATCTATAATATACTATAATATACTAAAAAGCAAGAGTTTCTGAAAAATATTTTTAGACCAAAATATCCTTTTAAATTTTAGTTAATTACATTAATCAAATTATCCTAATCCG
The DNA here is from genome assembly GCA_033996785.1 of Trichosanthes truncata. Lineage (NCBI taxonomy): Eukaryota > Viridiplantae > Streptophyta > Magnoliopsida > Cucurbitales > Cucurbitaceae > Trichosanthes > Trichosanthes truncata. The sequence goes on along the minus strand of JAWPNB010000004.1, from coordinate 22,617,487 downwards.
ATTCAATTTTGACTCAAAATGAATATCTGATTTAATTTCAAATGGATGAATTTGAATAAATAATCTTAATTTGATAAGCAATTTGATTCAAAATAAAATCAAATTTGAATTTGAATCAAATTGCTTCTATAAATTGCATCAAATTATCATACATTTAGTTATTATATATACACAATTCTTATACCCAATTCTTCAGGTACATTTTTTCATTTAGTTCTTCTACACACAATTCTAATTCTTCAAGTATTGTTTTTTTATTTGGTTCTTGTCATTGCATCTATTTTTTTTTTTTCATATGGGTTCTCAGTTTTTAATAATAACTATTTTGTTCAAGTCATAAACTAGCTATCTCCAATTTTTCATCAGAGTCATCTCCAATTTTTCATCAGGGTCATCTCTAATTTTTCATCAGGTATCTTTCCTTTTTTTGTTTTCATTTTGTTTCCAACCTTTTCCCTAGGGCTGAGCATCGGTCGATTGGGGTCGGTTTTCCTCCCAAACTGACCCCAAAAACCGACCCCAAACCGACTTTATCAGTTTCCAAAAACAGGAAACCGAATTTTATTGTTTGTAGGGTTAAACTGACTGACCGCATGTCGGTTCAGTCGATCTGTTTTTGCGAAAAACCGATTGTTTTTTTTTCCTCCTCACTTAGTTACTATATTATATATTTTTAGTTTCATTGTTTTGGTTTAAACCCTAACAAGAAAATTTCTTTTTTGTTTCATTTGCTTCTTTAAATATATATTTTTTTAATTTGTTAGTTTTGATATTTTAAACCCTAATATAACATTTGTTTCTTGTTTGATTTATTTATTTAAATATGTATTTTTACAATACATGGTAATCAATCATTCCCTAAATAAATTATCAATCATTTAGAGAAAATTCCCAATGGGTTTAGAGTTCAAACATTTGCAATGTAAACATAATAATCCCTAAATAGCAAATAATATTGATAGTGTGATCTAAAATTTTATCACATAACTTCAAAGTTCATGAATCTATAATGCCATGAAAGTATCCAATCCATAATAGTCTAATAGTAATACAAAATACATACAAGGAGTGACACAACAATGATAACATAACTAGACAAAATAAAAATCCAAATCCATTACATTCTTAAAAAAACTTGAAAAATAAAACATCAAGTCAACAACTTTGAAAAATCTTCAAGGTCTTCAAAATCTTTTTCTCCATCCATAACAGTTCTGAAACCTATAAAATTAGAAGAACAAAAAAAAAAAAAAAGAATTAAGACAACATTATTAAGATTTAAAAATATAAAATATAAAAACAATTAAAACCAATACCTTCTTCAAGCATTCACGTTTCTTCCAAATCTTGATGAAGTTCAAGATCTATTGGGTCAGAATTTAGCCAGTTTTGAGTGCATATAAGAGCCTCCACCATTCTTGGAGCCAATGAACAACGAGATGAATGAACTACACGTCCTCTAGTACTGAAAGCTTACTCATATGCTACAGTAGATACTGGAATTGCTAAAATATCCCTACTTATACGACTAAGAACCTCAAATCGATGACCATTCTGCTTCCACCAACAAAGAATATCAAAAGTACTATCATCCTGATTAGAAAAGGTTTCCAACAAATATACATCAATCTCTAACTCCTTATCAAAAGTAGTAGTCTCAACAGTCTTGAACGCAGGCCCTACATCATAGGCTACATCCACATCTAAATCCACATCCAAATCCACATCCACATCCACATCCACATCCATTGTTTCATCATTAGTAATGGAATCCTCAACAATTGGTGCACATGTACTATGACTAGCATTAGCACTAGGCTTACTAGCACTAGCAGTAGCACTAGGCTTATTTGCACTAGCACCAACAGTAGCACTATAACTAGCACTAGCACTAGCCCCAATAGTAGCACTAGCACTAGCACCAATAATAGCACTAGCACTAGCACTACGACTACGACTACTGCTACCACTAGGTAGACCCATACTGTATGCATGAAAGAGACGTCTCAAAACATACTCCACTGTCTTTGTCAAACTTCCACTAACTTCTGACCCAAAAAAGTTGTTCCAACAATATGATAAAAACTTCAACTTATATCGAGGATCCAACACTATAGCAATGCACAACAACATATTATTCTTCTTCAGCCTCTCATTATCTATATATCCCCAATACTTCTCAAATTTAGCCTTCATGTTCTTAGCCATACTAGAAAGCATTTTATTTGTACTACAAGAATTCACGTGTATACAATTATGAATCAGAGAGATTTGATGGAAAATCAAATTATAAGTAGTATATAAAGAGCCTGAAATTTTCAATGTGACATTATAAAACACTTTCAGAAACCTAATCAACATCCTAGCATTTGCCCAATCCAATTTAGTAGGTGGTGAATCATTCTTATAAGCATCATCTTCATCCTTTAATCTGTCAAATACTTTTGCAAACTTTATAGCCACTTCAAGATCATATATGTAGAGTTCCATCTAGTGTGAACATCAAGACATACAGCACTTTTACAATAAATCTTTTCATTTTTAGCACACTTATTAAATTTCAACAAACGTGCAGGAGAAGGCCTTACAAATCTAACAGCATTGCGAATCCTACTAATGCACTCATAATGTTCCTTGAAAGCATCACATACAATAAGATTAATATGTGTGCACAACATCTAACATGCAGGTATTCACCATTAAATATCAACCCCTTATTGAATCTCTTAATCAGAAAAGCAATAGCAGTATCATTTGAACTAGCATTATCAACAGTCACAGTCATAATCTTTTCAATACCCCAATCCTTCAAATTCTTTTCAATAGTCTTACCAATGGTATCCCTTTTATGATTCTCAATTTGAGAAAAGCTAAGAATTCTTTTATGTAATTTCCAATCAGAATCAATGAAATGTGCGGTCAATATCATATAGTTAATATTTTGTTCTGAAGTCTAACAATCAGTAGTGAGAGAAACTCTATATTTCTTGTTCACAAACATGTCTTTCAAACATTTCTTCTCACTCACATATATCTTAAGAACATCCCTAGCCATAGTAAATCGAGATGGAACAACAAACCTAGGCTCAAGTGCACATGTTAACTTATTGACAAATCTTCGAAAACCTTTACCCTTACAAACTTAAAAGGCAATTCATCTAGAATTATCATTTCAGCCAAAGCTTCCCTACAACTCTGTAAATCAAATGACTCACATACAACCTGACAATCCCCAAACGCTTCTAAAGGTTTGAAAGCTAATTTCTTTTGGGTTGGATCTCTCTTCTTTTGATAAGGGTATTTCTTACAATTGTCTAAGTGATTTTTCATAGTCCCAGTACCATTACGTTTAGAATGACATGCATAAGTAGCTCCACAATATTTACACTTAGCATAAGGGTCATTAGGATCACCTTTCAACCTCTCAAAATGATCCCAAACTAGTGATTGTTTGACGTTCTTACGCTTTTTTGTTGGATTCTCATAAACTTCTTTTGGATCTAGATCGACAATAGCTTTGCTTTTCGTAGTCTCATTCATCCCCATAGCATTTATAGCATTTCACTGTTCGAACTATTTGTCTCTATTGTATTGGAATCCATATTTACTCTACAAAATCACAATGTATAAAAAAAAAAATTAGCAATAGCATGTAGTGGTTAGAAAACTAGAAAGAGATTCTCAATCCAAAACAATCAATGCAAGAACATCCTAGCTAGAAAAAATTAAGGAACACACCACCTCCTTCTCCATTACATTTGTCATTAAGTATTAAATGTTTGACTTAAAAATTTAACTCCTTAATAGCTAATTCTATGCGGATTGTGTTCATACGTTTTGATTAAACAATAAAATGAAAAAATGAAAAATGGTAAAAAAAAAAAAAAACTTTGAAGACAAAAAATTCAATAATGGAATTTCCCCCATTCAATTTCTTCTCCACAAACAAATCAATGATAGTAAAACAAACAAATAGTTACAAAAATAATTAATAAACACATTTAATATTAAGATTTGCACCCATACTCAACCTTCTCCTTCAATTTCTTCTTCACAGTCCACAAAAAATCTAAATCAGTAACATATTTCGATAAAATAAAGAAAAACTAACATAAAACACATTTGTCTCAACATACTCATAAGAAATCAAATCGAACTCTAGCGTGGGGAGGAAGGGTTTGCTGTCTGCTGGTGCCGGTGGTAAGCGAGAAGCAGAAAATTAGTATAAAATATGTTGTATGGACATCAATTAATCCCCTTCTTCCTTCGCTCCACCTGTAACTAATAATGCACCAGAAAATCAGCGTGCCGGTGGTAAACAGGGAAGCAACGTGGGTGGCGGAAGGGAGACGAGTGTCGACAGTCAAGTAGTTGTCTGGACTGGATCCTCGAAGACGACCGACGACAGAAGATAGAAGGCCAACAGAAGACATAATAGTGTCGAGTCTGCCTTCTGCTGGACTGGATCCTCGAAGACGGTCAGGTCGACGGGAAGCCAGGAGGAGAAAAACAATTTGGGCTTGGGGTGGGCGGCGGAAAAAGAAGAAGGCTTAATAAGGGTTACTAAACTTACTGGGTTAGGGTGAGGGATCGAGGGTCAAGGACAGGGACTCAGGGGCATTTGCCGCATTTAGTTTATATATATATATGTATATATATATATACAATATTATAATAATTTTATTTTTTAACATCTTCGGTCGGTCGGGTTTGTGTTTTTTATCCCATCGACCAACCAACTTGTCAGTTTTGCTATTTGCAAAACCGAACCCCGACTGCCATTGCCTATAGACCGCTCGATCGACTTCGGTTCGGTCAGTTTCAGTCAGACGGATCGATTTTTTCGGGGTCTTTTGCTCACCCCTACTTTTCCCTTTTCCTTTTTTTTTGTTACAATTTTCTTTGTCGATACTTTCTTTTTCAAATTAAGTTTTTACCCTGACTTTTGCATTGCTAATTTTTTTCCAACCTTTTTCATTTTTTTTTTCAAAACACTGTCTCTTTTTCAAATTAAATTTTTGGCCTTTCCCAAAAAAAAAAGTATCTCCAATTGATTATGTCTTTGTATCTATACACAATTCTTCACATAATTCAGAAGAAGCAAATGGTTAAGTATTCAAATTATTCTAACTTCTTTTGCATCCAATTATCTTTTTTTTTTTTCATATGAGGTTTTTATTTTTAGTAATAACTATTTTTTTTCAAGTTTAAAAGTATTCATTTCCGATTTTTCATCAAGGCCATCTCGTATTTTTCCTCAGGTAGCTCCTTTTTTTGTTTTCATTTTTTTCTAACATTTTCCTTTTTTGTTGTTGCAATTTTCTTTGTCGATACTAACTCTCTTTAAATACTGAATCTCATTTTCAAATTAAGTTTTGGGCATGACTGTTGGAATAGAAATTTCAACCAATCTAAAATTGCCACGTCATTACCCAATATTGATGACAAAATTATATTTAATTAGGGATTAATTAAATTTGCAAAAGATTCCTAAATTAAATTATGACAAATCCATGTACACAATTGGGTTATTTGAAATTTGGAAGACAAAAGCCCGAATTGAAGGCCCTAATCAGCAAAATCCAGGCCCAGTCCAAAAGGGGTGGCCTAAAGTCCAGGCCCAGTCCAAAAGGTCGGCCTCAAAGTCATCCAAGCCCAGTTCAAAAGAGCTGGCCCAAAGTCAATCAGGCTCAATCCAAATGGTTAGGCCCAAAGTCAACCAGGCCCAATCCAGAGGGTTGGCCCAAAATCAACTGGGCCCAGTTCAATAAGCCCAAGCCCATCTGGAGGCCTTGAGGAACTCTATAAATAGAGAGCTTCCTCCTTCATTTGAGAGGTTCAGAACTAAAGAAGCTCAGAGAGAATTCAGAAACAAAGCTTAGAAGACTCTAGAAGCTCCTGAAGATCAAACACCATCTGAACGAAGAACACGTCACGGAGATCAAGAACACTCCAAGAATCCATTGAAGTTTCAACCTCGAGAACAAGCTATTCAGCCCTCGAGCAAAGCATACAAGTAGGAGAGAGAATCAGAGGATCAAATACTAGAGATTGTACTCACTATACTGAAATTAATACAAACACAAGTTATTTACACGTGTTATATTTCCTTGTCGAAATCTCGTGTGATTTTAAGATTGGCTCGTGAGAATGAAGATGAGAAACAACCAATTCTTCCAAAAAGACTACTTCTAGATTCAAAAACCAAAGAGATTCAAAGAGCAACTAACTCCAACAAGAAATTACAAGAAAAATATGAGGTACACAGTAACTAAAGGGTACTGGACTTAAATAACAGAATGGAAAAATTACAGTAATTGAAGAAACAAAAACAAAATTACACTAAAAAACCTTTCCTCTCTGCTCAATCGAACAAAGCATACTTTTACACGTGTTAAATGGCTAAGTCAAGTTAAACCCCTGCTATAAGAAAGAATGACAAGGGAAAGACTATCATCCAAGATGAGAAACCACAACACCCTGCTTCAGTTGCTTCCTTATCTGTCCAACAATTGCAGGACATGATCATGAACGCTCAATACGGTCGGCCTACTCAAAACCCTCTCATGTACTCCAAACCGTACACCAAGAGGATTGACAACTTGAGGATGCCCGCGGGATATCAGCCTCCAAAATTCCTGCAGTTTGATGGGAAGGGCAACCCGAAACAACATGTTGCCCACTTTGTTGAAACATGCGAGAATGCGGGGACACGCGGTGACCTCCTAGTCAAGAAGTTTGTTCATACCTCGAAGGGGAATGCCTTTGATTGGTACACGACTTAGAGCCCGAGACGAGTGACAGCTGGGAGCAGTTTGAGAGAGATTTCCTAAATCGCTTCTACAGCATGAGGCGAATGTCAGTATGATGGAACTCACCAACACCAAACAGCGCAAGGGCGAACTTGTCATCAACTACATTAACCGTTGGAGAGCCCTGAGTCTCGACTGCAAAGACCGACTCATAGAAGTATCTGCTGTTGAAATGTGCACCCAAGGTATGCACTGGGGACTACTTTATATCTTGCAGGGAATAAAATCTCGTTCCTTTGAAGAGTTAGCGACCCGTGCTCACGACATGGAGCTAAGCATCGCTGCCAGAGGGAATAAAGACCTCTAGTCCCATACGTGAAGAAAGAAAGGAAAGAGTTTAAAGGCCCAGAGAAGGCTACAAAGAGCGCCGCCAAAGAATCCATGGTCGTCAACACGACCCCTCTAAAGTTTTCCTCAAAAGGGAAAGAAATCAAGCCAGAAAAGCAACAAGAAGCAGGCGAGAGACGCCGCCCAACTTTGAAAGAGAGACAAGAGAAAGTGTATCCGTTTCCAGACTCTGACACCCCAGATATGTTAGAGCAATTACTAGAGAAAAACCTCATTGAGCTCCCGGAATGTAAGCGACCAAGGGAGTTTGGAAAGGTAGGTGATCGTAATTACTGTAAGTACCACCGTGTTGTTAGCCATCCAGTGGAAAAAATGCTTTGTTTTGAAAGAGCTAATTTTAAGATTGGCTCGTGAGAAAAAAATTGAGCTAGACCTCGATGAGGTAGCTCAAACAAATCATGCTGCAATAATGACAAATCCAAGTATCCAACCGTCTACAATCCCCTTGTGTTAGAATGGAGAGTGCATTATCCAGTTTGGGTCCTTTGAACCCATTGCGATTCAATCAAAGAAGATTTCCTCAAGCAAGAATGTTCAAGAAAGAAGCCACCAAAAGGAGAGCACTCAAGAAAGGTGCGAACAGATAGAAGATGAAAATAGTGGATGGATTGTCGTGACCCGTCGCAAAAAGTGACAACAAAACTACATTCAGAAGGAAACTCATGTGTTTCGGGAGCAAAAAAGAAGAAGTAAAATCCCAAGGAGAAAAGGCAAGAAGATTACCAGAAAGTCGAAGCTTGTAGTGCAAGAAGACGAAGAGCTCTTTCGACCTCGACAGACAGTTACTTTAGCGGAATTCTTCCCAAGTAACTTCCTAGAAAACAGCCAAGAAGAAACACTTGAGGTTGTTGCATGTCATGCCATCAGCACTAATGAAGAGCCGACAAGCTCGTTGGAGAAGTCAGCCGAGCTAGGAAGTTCATCTTCCTTCAGCATAGAAGACTTGTTGTCACTCCCCCAAGCAGCCAAAGGTGTTCTCATTGAGACCTTAATAGATTCTGATAGTGCAAGTGCCCCGACCGCTATGGCGCGCTCATGTGCCTCATGCTGCATGTCAATAGGTTTTACAGATGAAGACTTGCTGCTAGGGTCAAAACCTTACAATAGGCCGTTGTTTGTCTCAGGATACATTCGAGAACAAAAGGTCAGTTGAATCCTCATTGACGATGGATCAGCTGTCAATATAATGCCTAAGTCAACTATGAAGCAGCTAGGCATTTCGACAGAGGAGTTGACAAACAGCAAATTGGTAATCCAAGGCTTCAATCAAGGGGGTCAACAAGCAATTGGCATGGTCATCGGTGACCTAAAAGCCGAAACTCTGTTTCATGTCATCGACTCTAAAACTGTCTACAGGTTGCTGCTAGGTCGCCCTTGGATCCATGAAAATGGGGTGATAACTTCCACATTGCATCAGTGCTTCAAGTTTTACAAAGATGGCATCAAAAAAGTGGAGGCTGACACAAATCCATTTTCAGAGGCTGAGTCCCATTTTGCTGATGCGAAATTTTACATGAAGAGCGACAACATAGGGGAAACCGTGCCCGCAGAGGTCTCCCTGATCAAAGGCAATGGCAAAAGCAGGCCAGAGCCACAAGTTGAGAAGAAAAAGGAAGCAGTTAAAGAAACAAAGATGTTTGACGCTAGGAAATATGAAGCCTCAGCAGGCCTTACAGGAGGCAAAGTTTCAAAAGACAGAGATATCCCAAGTCCCCCTGTCTTGCGCTACGTCCCTCTATCTCGACGCAAGAATGGCGAATCACCTTTTGCTGAATATTCAGAGAATTTGAAAGTCGGGGATACCGAAATCCTGAAGGAAAACTTTGTCACAACTCTCACCAAAATAGCAAAGCAAGAGGTCAAGACACCTGACGAGGGTCAAGTAAAGGCAGTGTTACCTAAGAAATGAATGAATGATGGATTTGACCCTAAGGCGTATAAGCTTTTGGAAAAAGTAGGTTACGACTTTTCGAAGCACACAAAGTTCGAGAGTCTAAAAATCATTGACGAAAGACACGAACTATCTTCGATGCAAAAGAAGCTTTTGAAAGAGGGTTATACCCTACCTACGTCAAGAAGAGGACTTGGATATAAGTCCCCGAACCTATTCGCATAACCAGAAGAGGGAGGGCAAGAATGGCAGACGTGAATCACATAACGGTGAATGAAGTCAATAATCAAAGAAAAAAAAAGAAAACACCAACCAAAGGATTCCCGCTCTTAGGCGCATCAGGCCGTCAATTGCACGTACTCCAGTCTCACAGAGGTTAGGTGAAGTTGCGACAAGGGAAGAGGAATCACTGCTTAATGCTGGCTCCACTCGTCTTTCAGCTTTTCAAAGGTTGAGCAAGCCCACTGTGGGAGAGGGAAGTACCTTATGAGCTCAAACTTCTGATATCACTTGACCCTCGACCTTTCAAAGGTTAAGTATACTTGCAGACAAAGAAAAGAGTACCTCTTCAACATCAACTTTGGTGCGATCGTCAGCCCTCTAGAGATTAAGCATGTCTGCAAAGGAGAAGAAGAATATACTTTCAATTTTGGCTGTGACACGACCATAAGCTTTTCAAAGGCTAAGCGTAACACGTCAAGAAATGAAGGGTATACCGCATCAGTCTTCGACCGAATTCAACTTAAAAGTTAGGTGGTGATTTCAAAAGATTCGTCTTGTAGCGAGAAAAGAACTGACGGAGACATTCGTAGCACTGTTCCCTCTAGAATAAAAAGAAAAACTTTTGTTGTGGTTAACACGGAGGGTTCGTTAAAAGTAAATCGACGTGACGTCGTCATCACTAATCCCTCAGAGGAGGATTTAGAGCAAGATGAAGGTGAGACCTCTTGCCACCACATCACAATTGAAGACGAGACTGAGACTGAGATGTCTAAAGAGGATGGAGACGAAGCTCCATCGCCACTTGAAGATGGTATTCAGTCGACAGCGGACGAACTTAAAGAAGTGAATCTTGGCACGACGGAAGAACCACGCCCCACTTTTATAAGTGTGTCACTGACTCTTGAAGAAGAGGGCGAGTACATGAACCTGCTTACCTCGTATAAAGACATATTTGCTTGGTCTTATAAAGAGATGCCAAGACTTGACCCGTTAGTGGCTGTCTACCACCTCGCCATCAAACATGGGGTATCGACTAGTAAAGCAGGGCCAACGACGTTTTCGACCTGAACTGATTCCTCAAATTGAGACAGAGGTCAATAAGTTGATTGAAGCTGGATTCATCCGGGAGGTAAAATACTCAACTTGGATTGCCAACATTGTTCCTGTCAAGAAAAAGAATGGACAGCTCCGCAACTGTGTTGACTTTCGCGACTTGAACAACGCATGTCCAAAAGATGACTTTCCATTGCCCATCACAGAAATCATGGTCGATGCCACCACAGGACACGAAGCTTTGTCTTTCATGGATGGGTCATCGGGTTATAATCAAATTCGGATGGCTCTCGAAGATGAAGAAATGACGGCTTTTTGAACTCCGAAGGGAATATATTGTTATAAGGTGATGCCCTTTAGATTGAAAAATATTGGCGCCACTTATCAACGTGCCATGCAGAAATTTTTTGACAACATGTTGCACAAACATGTTGAGTGCTACGTTGATGACCTCGTGGTGAAGTCTAAGAAGCGACAAGATCATATAGAAGATCTGAAAATGGTATTTGATTGCCTATGAAAATTGATAAGCTAGTTTAAGCATAGCAAATTAGGGTGCTTTTTGGGCTAATGTTTAGCTTTTGAGGTCTTTGTTTTATTAATCTTGCTTCCTTTTTGTTTGTTTATGTTTAATCTCCTTGTAGGTAGTGTTTTGGCATTTAGTTGGTTGTTTCAATGAAGAAGGCAAGGTTTAAAGATTGATTTTTGGCAGCAGGATAGCGCCTAGGAGCTTCGATAGAGGGCAGACGCATAGCAGGATGGCGCCTAGGTGCCACTCTGGGGGCCTAGGCGCTGCAGCTCGGGCAGAATTAGTACCCTTATATTTTTGACAGTGCCTAGGCGCTGTCTATGGCGCCTAGGCGCTACGTCGCGGCCCTATCTTATAATTGGACGTTTTTTTACAAAGAATGGGGTCGATTTTTAGGGCTTTTTTAGGGGAGAAAGGGGCGAAAAACATAGGCAAAGAGGGAGAACGACCATAGGAGAAGAGATTGCTCATCTTGGAGGTCTTTAGCAACCAAAAAGGAGTGGAGCTAAGCTTAATTTGTTTCTATTTCACTTCTTCTTTCTCTTTTTGCTGTTTGTCTACCCAAATGATGATTTTTGCTGTTTTTGTTAAGATTTACATTATGAACTAAGTTTTTCTTTCTAGAGCTTTGATGTAATCAAATACTTGAATTCTACTCCTTCTTAGTTAATAGTTGATGTCTCTAGTTCATATATGGTTGTGAGAATGCTTTTGCACCTAAAGTATGTTTAGATTTGGCCACTCTTTACATTATTCCTATGTCATGATTTGAGGTTGAGAAACAAGAATCATTGATGAACTAAAGCATTTTTCCTAATTTACACTTGAGATAGAGATATCCTTGTGGGTTTTGTGGCAATTTTAGGTTCTACGGGCTTAATAATTGATTTGTTTGAGTTGTCGTAGAGATATAGGCAATTTACACTTCAATGAACATCGTTATTGCTTGAGAAAGAATATCGAGTCTATAGAGTAGAGCTTGCCAACAATCTTGAAATAGAAGAAAACATTAGCTATTAATGAACAAAGAGTAGGAGGGAGTATTTGGTGAAATCATTGCTCTAGAGTTTTTACAAATTAATTTTTATTCCTCTATTTTTGCACTATCATTTATAGAGCTTTATCAAAGTTATTTATCAAGCAAGTTTAAATTATCCATTCATCCTTGACAATTTGGTACTTAGATAACATTAAGGCTAGATAATTTGGTAATTGGTAGCTTTCAATCCCTGTGGAGAACGAACTTTGATTTCAAGTACTGTATTACTTGTAACGATTCGTGCGCTTGCGAAATCGATCAACAAAAATATCAACTGAGGATGAATCTTTCTACCGTCCTCTCCGCCATGTCTGAGAAGATTGCCATCATACATATTTGGAATGTTGCTGGTGCATTGCATAATCCAAACGGCATTCTTCGAAACGCAAAGGTTCCATATGGGCAGGTAAAGGTTGTCTTGTCCTGATCCTCTGGGGCAATCGTTATCTGGTTGTACCCTGAGTATCCGTCTAGGAAGCAATAGTATTATTTTCTTGCCAAACGATCAAGCATTTGATCGATAAATGGGAGAGGGAAATGATCTTTTCTTGTTGCCTTGTTCAGTCGACGGTAATCCATGCAGATTCTCCATCCAGTAATTGTCCTTGTTGGGATAAGTTCATTCTTCTCATTCTGGACAATTGTCATTCCGCCCTTCTTAGGTACGCATTGTATCGGACTCACCCAGCTGCTATCTGTAATAGGGTAAATTATCCCTGCATCGATCCATTTTATGATTTCCTTTCGAACCACTTCTTTCATTACCGGGTTCAACCTCCTTTGACTCTCAATTGAGTTTTTTGCTCATTCTTCTAAGTTGATCTTATGCATGCAGAATGAAGGACTAATGCCTCTAATATTTGCAATTGTCCAGCCAATCGCCCTTTTATGTCGTGCAAGAACCTGTAATAGGGAAAATTCATCTTGGTCATTGAGAGTGGATGAGATGATCACGGGCAGTGTTTCATCCTTCCCAAGGAATATGTATTTTAGGTGGGATGGAAAAGGTTTAAGCTCGAGAGCGGGTGGTTCCACTATAGATGGCTTGATCTGAACTGCCTTTTCTTCTGATGTTCTCAAAGAACTGATATAAACAACGTATTCTTGTTCATCTTGACTTACTATTCCTTCTTCATCACTCTCTTCATCATCACTTTCTTTTTCTTCTAATTGGTTCTGAAACCCATGCAATTGCAAAGAATCTACAACCTCAATCCTTGAACATTCTTCTAAATCCCCTGGATATCTCAATGCATTAAAAACATTGAAGGTGATTTGTTGGTCGTTAACTCTCATTGTGAGTTCTCCTTTTTGCACATCGATCAATGTTCTTCCTGTTGCTAAGAAAGGCCTCCCCAGAATAATTGGGACTTCTCTATCTGCTTCGCAGTCAAGGATGATGAAATCGGCAGGGAAGACGAATTTGTCTACTTTGACCAACACGTCCTCTATCTTTCCTGTTGGTCGAGCTATTAATCTGTCTGCAAGTTGTAATGTTACTGTTGTTGGTATGGCCTCGCCAATTCCCAGTTTCCTGAAAACTGACAATGGCATTAGGTTAATGCTTGCTCCTAGATCGCATAGCGCCCTTCCTACATCTGTGCTTCCAATCACGCAAGGGATTGTGAAACTCCCTGGATCTCGTAGCTTTGGTGGCAATTTACTTGTGATTAAAGCGCTGCAATTTTCTGTATGAGCCACAGTTTCAAATTCTCCCAACCTGCGCTTCTTTGTTCAGATATCTTTCAGAAATTTAACATAATTAGGCATCTGCTCAAGCGCCTCCACTAACGGGATCTTAATGTGGAGTTGCTTAAGGATGTCTAAAAATTTGTTAAATTGAGCATCCTGATTCTTTTTCTTGAATCTTTGGGGGAAAGGGGGTGGTGGTCTGTACTCCTGATTGGTTGAAGTAGACTCCTTTGCTGTTGAAATTTTCTTTTCCTCTTCTGGGTGCTTAGCGATTATTTCCTATGTCGCTTCACCTGATTTTTCTTCAATTGGTTCTTGAACTTTCTCTTCTTTGCATTCCTTCTTTTCTTCTTCAGAACTCTTGGTCTTCTTGGATATTTCTTGTTCTGTCGGCATCTGTGGGCCCTCATAATTTAATCCACTCCTTAAGGTGATTGCCTTGCAATGCTCCTTGCCCTCGCGTTGTGGATTCTCTGTGGTACTTGGTAGCGTCCCTTGTGGCCTATGCTTCATCTCATTTGCCAGTTGTCCAACCTGTATTTCAAGATTAGGCAGAGATGCAGCTTGACTCTAAATGATGGCGGCTTGGCTTTGCATGATGGAATCATTTTTGCTTATGAACTCCTTCATCATATTCTCTAGTGATGGACCATGTCCTGTCGATTGTTGTTGCATTGGATTTGCAATCCTCTGTGTGTATTGTTGTTGTGACTGATTGTTGAATCCTGGTGGCGTTCCCTGTTTCACATATTGATTCTGACTTGAGTTTCCTGCATTTTGTCCACTCCAGGAAAAGTTAGGGTGTTGCCGCCATCCCGGATTGTATGTATTCGAATATGGGTTCGATCTGTTTTTTCCTACATAATACACAGAAGCAGGATTGTAAGGAAAATTGTCAAAGATGTGATTGTCATTACAATAAACACAAGTAGGGTTAGGAATATGATTTATGGCTGCAATTGGAGCCTGATTTCCTAATGCAAGGTTCTTCAATGTGTTGTTCATTGCAGATATTTGTGCGCTTAATGCTGCTATTGAGTCTACTTCATGCATTCCTGCGACGTTTCTGGTGTTGTGAGACTCATCCTCTCCCCATTGGCTGTTGTTTGAGACCATAGCATATAGAATCTCGTTGGCTTCATTCACCGTCTTAGTCAACAATGAGCCATTGGCTGATGCGTTTACTAGAGTCTTTGATGCCTGTGTTAATCCATTGTAGAAATGTTCTATCATAAGGCAAGCTGGCAGGCCATGATGTGGGCATCTCCTCACCAACTTCTTGAAACGTTCCCATGCGGTGTCTACTCCTTCATTTACTCCTTGTTTGAACGTGATTATTTCTCCTCTAATCTGCGCGTTCTTTGTGGGGGGAAAGTATTTCAGAAGGAACTTCTCAACTAGCTCGTCCCACGTTCTTATGGAATCAGGAGAGAATGCGTTTAACCATGCTTCTGCATTTCCCTATAGAGAAAAAGGAAATAATTTCAGGCGCAACGTCTCACTCGAGATCCCATTCATTTTAAATGAATTACAAATTCTGAGAAACGTCTTGATGTGTTTGTGGGGATCTTCATTGGGCAGTCCTGCAAATTGGCCCATTGCATTAAGCATCTGGAACATCACTGGTTTTATCTCAAAGTGATTGGCCTCGATATTGGGTTCTGCAATTCCTGTATTCAAAATTTGAAAAGTGGCAGCTGCATAGTCTCTTATCGCTCTATCCCTCTCTTCTGCAATGAAGATGGGATTTGCTGGAGGAATTCCCCTTTGCTGTTGCATATTATTTGCATTTTGTGGATTTCCTCCATTTGCTGGATTTGCTTGAGGATCAGCTACAAGTGGATCCATTTGTACTTCCTGTAGGGTCGTTTTCTCACGAACTTCCTGTGCGATCAACTCCTGCAATTCCTTCTTCTTCCTCCTCTGCTGTCTACGACGTCGGTGGAAGGTTCTCTCTATTTTAGGATCAAGCTCCAAAAGACAAGGCTCTTTTTGCATGCACTAAACTCAACCTGCAAGTACCTGCAAATCTCGTTTGGACTTCCTGCAATAGAAAGATTGCAATTGCTATGCAATTGCAGTCGAGTTGCAATACAATTGCAATCGAATTGCAATCTGCTCACAATTTGTGTCTAAAATAAATTTTATTGAAAATGACGTTCCCCGGCAACGGCCCCAAAAACTTGATCGGTCTTTTTCGCTACAACACGCAAGTGCACGTGATTGAAGTAATAAAGAAACTGGAAGTATTCCAGAGTATAGTACCCAAGGGAACGGGGTTTAATAAAACAAATTTTAATTGGCATAAAATTGTTGACAAATTGCAACTTAAGGTAACAGTGGGTGAAAAGTTTTGTGAGGTGTTTTCACTAAAAGAAAATTATTTGAAAATTCAATGGAAATGAAAAAGGGATTCAAGTTGCTAATGCCCCTTTGGAAAGAAAATGCAACAAGAAAGCAATTGCAATCATAGCTACACCAAGAACTAAGTAAACCGAATTCAACTCCTATTCGACCTTCTATGAAGTATCTTTAGGAGACTAAGTGATTAAACCTATATTTCTATGGCTAATCTAACTTAGATATTTTTGCGCACAATTCTAGTGGTTTTGGAGTCTCGCCCTATGTCTAGGGTCGATGTTTCAGACTTATGTCTAAGCCTTTTCCTCCATTGCTTTTGCGACATCCGCTTCCCTTAACCCTCCCGGTATTAAGTTATAGCTTGGCAAGCAACACTAGATGGCCAGCTAGGTTTACCCAACAATTAACTCACCAAAAGGAAACTTGAGTTCAAGAATTAGCTAGATTGTTTTTACTCTCGAGCTTTACATCTTTCCTCTAGGGCATTCACAAACTTGAATCCCAAAGGAAATTTAGCTCTCCATAATTAAATTAACAAAAACAGTAAGATTAAAAGTGATAAAATTCATTGTTACAACAAAGTAAACAATGCAATTAAATTGCAAATACAAAGTAAATCAGTAGCTTCAATAAATAATTGCAAGAATTCAAGATACAAAATTAACTCAAAGAAAATTGTATATATGTATGTGAAATTCAAGTACAGTAGTTTTCCAAAAATTCAAATAGCAGAAAATAAATTACCAAAACTTAAATTGACAAGCTGTAATCAAACTCAATAACAGAAATCAACATTGCTGAAATTTAAAAGACAAATCAGTGGCTAATTTAACACCATTACAGAAATTCAAAAGTGCAGAATTCAAAACTTCACCCATCTTAAAACCCATTCTCCGTAACTCAATCGAACAAAGAATTTGTCCATAACCATACCCAATTCTTAGGTAGATGGGATCGAGAGAAGGATTCTGGAAGTTTAAGAGGAAGAACACTAGAAAAATAAAATCCAAAAATGAAAACAAAGACTACTGCTGTCAGGAACAAAACCCAAAAACGAAACTAATTTTTCTCTCCCGAATCGAGCTCTCTTGTTCGGCTTCTTTGTTCAATATTTATAGGGATCTCATGCTAGGGTTTCCCTCTTGGTTGATGGACAATCATGGCTAATCATCTTGCTGAATTCGTGGGTCAAATTTCCTTCAAAATCCCAAAATTCTCGTTTTTTACTTAAATTCCAGATCTGCCAGATTGCAATTGCATAGCATTTGCACTGCTGTTGCATTCCACGAAAATTCTGCATCAAAACATTAAGTAAGTGTGAATTTTTTTCTTCTTTTGTTTTCTTTTCTCAACTTACTTAATTTAAAGGTCTTTCATCAATCATGTGATTAAATTCAAGCATTTTTTTATTTTTCATCAAATAATATGAATAAAAATCACAAATATAACTAAGTTTAAAGGCCAAATAATCCTTATGAATGAGAATTATCACTAGGCTTCGACTCCTTCTTCATTAAAAGGTATCTAAGAGTTCAATGATCAAAAAACACAGTTACTTCAGACTTAAGAATATATGGCTAAAACTTATCTAAAGCAAACACAACAGCTAGAAACTCTTTCTGTGTAGTGGTAAAATTGCACTGTGCAGGATTGAGGGTTCTAGATGTGTAGTATATGACGTGACTCTTCTTATCAATCCTTTGGCCAAGGACAACTCCAAAAGAAAAATTGCTCGTGCGCACATGATCTCGAAAGGTAAGTCTAATCGAGGAGGGTGGATATCGATCCACTGGTAAGCAACCCCTTCAGGAAGTCAAATGCCTTCCTACACTCCTCACCAAACTCGAACGGGACATCCTTCTGTAACAGATTCGTCATTGGTAGGGCAACCTTACTGAAGTCTTTAATAAACCTGCGATAAAATCCTGCATGGCCAAGAAAAGAACGAACTTCCCTAACATTTGTGGGGTAGGGAAGGTTAGCCAGAACATCAACTTTCGCCTTATCGACCTCTAACCCTCTAGTAGAGACTAAGTGACCTAAGATTATGCCCTAATTAGCCATGAAATGACACTTTTCAAAATTCAAATCCAAATTACAATCAATACATATTTTCATGACTTTGGCTAAGTTTGACGAGCATTCATCAAAAGAATTACTATAAACTGTAAAATTGTCGATAAATACTTCAATGCATTTTTCTATGAACTCATAAACTATGCTCATCATGCATCGATGAAACGTACCTGAGGCGTTGCATAGTATGAAAGGCATCTTTCGAAAAGCGAATGTACCGTATGGACACATAAATGTAGTCTTCTCTTAATCCTCCTGCGGTATGGGTTTCTAATAGAAACCTAAAAACCCATCCAAGAAGCAAAAGAAAGGTTTTCCTGCAAGATGCTCAACCATTTGATCAATAAACATGATGGAAAAATGATATTTCCTAGTGACAGAATTAAGCTTCCTATAATCAAATTCTCTATCCATTGTGAACTCTCATGAGTACTAACTCACCATTTTTATTCCTAACTACAACCATGCCTGTTTTCTTAGGAACTACGTGAATAGGACTCACCCACTTGCTATCAGAAATAGGATAGATAATACCTACATCGCGAAGCTTGAAAATTTCTTTCATCACTACCTCTTGCATAAGAGGATTGAGACATCTCTGGGGTTCTCTAGACGGTTTTGCTCTTTCCTCCAGCAAGATTTCATGCATGCACAAAGCTGGGCTAACTCCTATGATGTAAGCTAATATCCACCCTATAGCCCGCTTGTGCTCCTTCAGCACGCTCACCAACCCTCCCTCGTATTCTAGTGTAAGATGCTTGGAGATGATGACTGACAAGGTTTCCCTATCACCTAAGTACGCATACTTAAGGTGATCGGGAAAAGCCTTCAACTCCAACTGGGGTGCCTTCAAAATAGAGGAAAGCAATTTGTTAGTCTCCTTATCCCTATTAGCAGAAGTCTCAACATTCAAACGAACAGATCTTAAAATAGGGGATATAGAACACTCCCCTAACTCAATCTCCTCATCATATTAGCTGAGTCTTGCTCAAGATCATAATCATCGTCATTCAATGGTGTCTCTTGCACTAATGCATCAACAATATCAACCTTACACATAATGCACTTTACTAGGATACTTGACAGCCTCAGAAATATTAAACACAACCAAATCATTCTCCAACTCAACTGACAAAGTACCCTTATCTACATTTATCTTGGTCTTAGCCATTTTCATGAAAGGTCTTCCTAACAAAATAGAAGTAGAGAACCAGAAGAACTCTCATCCATTTCAAGCACATAAAAATCAGCTGGAAAAATTAAATCATTAATCTTGACTAAGACATCTTCTACTATTTCTAAGGGATGCACATAGGACCTATTGGCTAACTGAATAACAATGCCAGTTTCCTATAAATCATTCAATTTAAGCTCCTGATAAACAGAATATCCCTATTAGCAGAAGTCTCAACATTCAAACGAACAGATCTTAAAATAGGGGATATAGAACACTCCCCTAACTCAATCTCCTCATCATATTAGCTGAGTCTTGCTCAAGATCATAATCATCGTCATTCAATGGTGTCTCTTGCACTAATGCATCAACAATATCAACCTTACACATAATGCACTTTACTAGGATACTTGACAGCCTCAGAAATATTAAACACAACCAAATCATTCTCCAACTCAACTGACAAAGTACCCTTATCTACATTTATCTTGGTCTTAGCCATTTTCATGAAAGGTCTTCCTAACAAAATAGAAGTAGAGAACCAGAAGAACTCTCATCCATTTCAAGCACATAAAAATCAGCTGGAAAAATTAAATCATTAATCTTGACTAAGACATCTTCTACTATTTCTAAGGGATGCACATAGGACCTATTGGCTAACTGAATAACAATGCCAGTTTCCTATAAATCATTCAATTTAAGCTCCTGATAAACAGAATAAGGCATGCGTTAATGGATGCTCCTAAATCTAACATGGCATGCTCTATCTTGTTCCTACTAATCGTACAGGGCAAAGAAAACATACCTGGATCTTTACGTTTCACTGGCACTTTTCCTTGAATAACAGTCGAAACATTTCTACTTACCTGGATTCGCTCTTGGTCATTCTTGTTCCTCTTATGAGTGCGCATTTCCTTGAGGAACTTAGCATACTTCAGCACTTGTTTAAATCCCTCAAGCAGCAGTAAGTTAATCTCAACCCTTCTAAAGATGTCCAAAGCATTCCTCTCCTTGTCTTGAACGTTCTCTTTAGGTCTTTCTAACCTGCTTGAAAAAGAAGCCTTAGGCACATAACCCTTTAAATTCAAAGGAAGATAAAAAAAATATTATCCCTATAGTAGGTGACGCAGCTTGAAAATTTGAAGAAACGCTCCCTTGAGGATTTGATAATGCTAATATTTTACATATTTATAGCCCTTTTTACTTAAGCTATTTGCATAAATGCATGTTTTTATGTCTAATAAATATAGCAAATTAATGAGAAAATAGCCAAAATTAGTTAAGGGATTGTTTTGAGCTAAGAAATAAGAAATAAGATGAAAAGAGTTGATTTTTAATGAGTTTTGATGTTTTTATGCAGAAAAGTGAAAATTGCCAGAATTGCAAATGCAATTTCGCCTGGGAGACAGAATTTCGAGAATAAAGGAGAAAATCTGGAAGCACAATTTTATGATAATATTTGAAGATATTCTCCATGAATCAAGCTCATAAAGATTCGATTCTTGCCTTAAACATCCAAGGAGCGAACCCTAGCATTTGGAGGCTATAAATATGAAAATTCAAGCCATGAAAAAGGAGTCCACCGTTGGCCATACTAGATTGAAGACCATTATTTTTCTGCACTTTTGTTTTTCTGTTTTATCGACTAAAAGGAGAAGAAACGCCACCGAAACTTCAATCTAGCACTGTCGAAAGTCTAGGGTTGTGAAGATCTTACTCTCCTTGAAAGAGGTTGAGTTTAGATTGATTGAAGAGGTGATAATTCTCTCCTTGAAGTTCGACTTTTCCCTTGTATTAGCAGTTTCTGTTTTTCTGTTTAAGTTTAATTTTCAGCAATGTAGTTGGTTCTTTTAAGTTTAATTTCCAGCAACTTTATTTATGTTATTTCGACTTCAATTACTCTAGTTCTTGTCTCTAATTTAGTTATGTCATTTACAGCAAGTTTATTTTAATAAAGTTCTTCATTCAAGTTATTCTTTCTTTTTAAGTTCATTACTTTATTTTCCAGTTTTTGTTTTTCTTTCCTTTTACTTCTTAAATCAGTATGCATTTTCTTTCTTTTAATGTTTTGCTATTTATTTTCTCCAACATGAGCTAATTCCGTCCTTGGGATTCGGATATGTGGATGCCCTAAGGATTGGAAGCTTGGCCTAAGATGTAAAAGTAACTTTGCTCAATTCCATAACATTGTTTGCTTTTATTGATTATCATTCTTATTGTGAATCTAGCTTGATCACCTAGGTGAATATACAGAGATCAAGTTTAATACTGAAAAGGTTAAACGAGATTACGTGTTCATACAAAGCAATAGAGGAAAGGAGCTTAGACATAAGCACTTTTGTTTTACCCTAGACATAGGGCGAAACCTCTAAGACCAAATGTTGTGTTCTCATTAAACTAAGTTCGTATTAGCCATAGACGTATGGTTTAATCACTTAGGCTTCTAAAGGTTTTTCCATTAAAATCGAATAGAAGTTGAACCTGGTTTACATTGCTTAGTGTTTGAGTAAATATTGCAATTGCATTTTAGGTCACAATTCTTTTCTAAGGGGCAAAAGCATAATCGGATTCCATCTTTTTATCATTTGATTTTTAGTACACTCACAACCTTTCCAATTATTTAATATTGGTTACCGAGGTTGCTTTGTGTGAATATCTTTTCCTTTATTTTGGATTTTATGGTATCCGTTCTCTGTGGGATAAATACTCTAGAATATTTCCAATTACTACTTGTTTAACAGTGTGCACTTGCACTAGACTAGAGACTTTTTCTATTCAAAAGCTTTCTTCTAAAAGCCCACATGTTTTCAGTCGACCAGGATTGTTGTGCAAAAACTCACTATGCAAGCATTCGCAATCGTAGGTAGTAAATGGTAAATAAGGTCGATCCCACGAGGACTAATGTAAGTAAAGTTGTTGAAATTAAGCACAAACTTGCCAACACAAAACTAAACTAAAAAACGCAATTAAACTAACAAGTTAACTAAAAACAAGCACAAAATTGGCTACTAAACTAAGAGAGACTTAAAAAGGCAAAATATAACTTTAAACAAAGACTTGAGTGGCTAAACACGTACTAAAATGATAAAAATAGGGAGCTGGAATTTAATGAGGCAGTGGTTGTTTTTGCTCAGTTGAGGTCAACAATGCTATAGAATTAAACACCACAATGTTATACATAAGAGAATCTTCACCTGAAATCGACACGAAAATCTCTCAAACTCGATTTTCTTACCTTTAACACTGGGTTAAGTATATGTCTATGGAAACCCAATGCTCATGAACACTGATAATACCCAAATTCCCCAAAATCACAAGCTTAGAATGTATGTCTACACCTTACAACTTCTACCTTTAAGGAGAAATCACTTGCTCCATTTGTGTTAATCCACCCATTCTTAACCCTTTCAGCATTAAGAACTAGTTTGTGCCTTACTTAAGGTGATCAAAATCAAATAAGAACTTGCAATAAACAACACAAATGGAAGATAACTTCACAAAGTGAATTGAATCAATTGAGTTCAAACCACCACATCCATCCTCAAATTGCAGCCCTAAAAAACTTAGCCCATGACTTCAAAACTGAAAATAAACCAGTAGAATTCATAAATCATCAACATCTTGAGAGTAATTTAAGAGTTATACCCAAATGGCTACAAAAATGTTCTAACCTAGCTCAAAGCTTAAGAAAAACTAAAGGCAATACAAAATCAACAAGTTAGAAGATGAAACTAGAAAGAGAATGAGAAAGAGAGAGTAGAGGGTGATGAATCTTCTTCTTTTTCTTGAAAATCTTCAAAAATCACAGTTTCTTATTCCTCTTTCTCTATTTTCTGGTTTTTCTCCACTTTGCCGCCCTCCCCTTTCATTTTACGATGGCTTCCTCTTTTCTTTTCCCTAAAAGAGCTGATTTGGCCCTTCCCTTCCACGTGGGAGCTGATTTCTGGTCTATTTTTAATAATTGATGACTCCCACACTAATGTAAGCTTTAAATTTTTCGTAAAATCCCGCGTCCAGATGTGGTTTGTGATGCTATAGCATTGTGGATCACATTAGAAATGTGGTTTGCAATGCTGTAGCATTGGTAACCACATCCAGATACTAGCCCATCAAATTGGTCCATCAACTCGGGAAAACTTGTCCAAAAGAGAGAAAATTCAACGAAAGTAAGAGAAAAAAAAAAGATTTTTCAACATTCACTCTTGCTTAATTCAGTAACCAAATAAGCACTATTAAACTGACAATGGATTGCAAACAACTCGATTTTTAGCGAGGTCTAAGAGTGAAAGTGTGATAATTTACTCCCATTTCATGGGATTATCAAAGATCCCAAGAATTTTTGGACACTCTAGGTAGTATGGGGATGCTTTCTTCGGTAGGGCTCTCAACTCGATGGAACTAACGCTCTCTAACTTGCGGACCCCCTTTTCATTGGTAGGTTGGTCAAACTTGTCTGTAAGCTTCCTCAATTTAGCTCAAGTTTCCTATTGAAATTTCTCAATGTTTGCAATCACAGTTTGAATCAATTCTTTGAACTTACCTGAGCTCAATGTTTGTGTCTCTGTTGTCTCTCTCTTCTTTATGGCTTCTATCTTACTTTTTATTTGGGCTTGCCCCTCGATGAACTTCTGCAAGAGAGAGCTAATGTTAATCATCTAAGACTTTAACACACTTACATCTTTCTCCATGTGTGAGGTGCGCCCGAACTGATGCATGCTCTCAGCCATGTTAGAGATTATCCTCTTGGCTTATGTAGCGATCTTGTCAAGTAACGACCCTCCACTAGCTATGTCTATCAAACTTCGATCAATTGAGAGTAAGCCCTCATAGAAATACTGGACGAGCTGATGATATGAGAACTGGGGTAGCTTGCACACAATTGCTCATATCGTCCCCAGTACTCATGTAAGTTCTCTTCATCTCCCTCGTGATCATCGATCTTCTTTCTAATCTTGATCGCTTTAGATGCTCGGAAGAACTTCTCCAAGAACACCTTCTTCATCTCATTCCAAGTGGTGACGGAGCTTGAAAGAAGGTAGTGAAGCCAATCTCGAGCCTGGTCTTCAAGGTGAAGGGAAATGCTCTCAAGCTGATATGTTCCTCTATGATGTAGCTAGACTTCATTCCCACGTAAACAATGTGGAAGTCCTTGAGGTGTTTATGACAATCATGTCCTGCATAGCCATGAAAAATAGGGAGTATGTTAATTAAACTAGATTTAATTTTGAAATTACCTTCAATGGGAGGGTAGGAGATGCATAATAGCTGCCAATCCAAATCATGGGCTGTCAACTCTTCAATTGTGCGCTCAACCATCGTGTTAAATTTGGATGTCTCTTCGAGGTTGAGATGGATTTCTGCATTTAGCTAATTGTTCTTCTGCTTTTGCTTTCGCACTAAAGCAACACTCCTTCGCAAATTCTGAAAATAAACCAATAAAAAAAACCTACAAAGAAGGAGTTCTATAAAGCAAAGTAGAGAAAAATAGTTAGGAAGCCAAACAATCAAGAGGAAATAATTCACCAATTCCCTGGCAATGGCACCAATTTGGCGGAGCTTGTCACACTTAACAAATAAATTTATTTTCAGTTCTCACCAAGAATTGTAGGACTCAGCAGTGATTGGGTCGAACACAAAGAATCGAGACTATTACTTCCTAAAAGCTAGGTTGTCGAACAGAACTAGGGGGTTTATAATAAAAATCCTAAATTGCAAGAAAAATAAATGCGACGAGAAATTAAATGCATAAAAGAAAGAAATTAAAAGGGGAGTAATCAGACATACCAAATACTAATTCGAGCATGTCAAGATTCAATTATAGCATTGCTCATAGATTAGCCTATGTGAGATTAGTTCATTTCACTTTTACCACCAAACTAACTCCTCAGCACATCGTAAGAGCTTCTCTTAACTTAAACCAATTTTACAAAATGCTTGATTAACTTTGATCTAACTAACTAATTTGGCACAACCAATACCAAAGGAATTAATTAAATGCATTAAACCCAAGGGATAAGCCGAGATGAGTTAATTAATTTGGACTGGCCGGTCAAAATTAATTAATTGCGTACTAACAATTCTAAGGCCTACCATGTACAATTAGCTACGCAAATCTACTAAAGTAACCAACTTGGTTATGGGCCTAATACTACTTGAATTAAACATGGACAAAGGAAACCTATGGCTATTCATACATAGCAGTGAATGATCCTAATCTAGTTGATTTGTCAGATCAACCACACAACAATCATTCTAAGAATATGCACGAGAATTGAAAACCATTAAAAGTTGAAATTAAATCTAAATTAATCCACAAATTTCATAATGCTATAAATAAGATAATACCTCGAATTAGCGTTTTCCACTAGCCAAGTGTCGTCGGAACAAATCCCGAGCTAATATTACAAGCCAAAATTTTTCTAAAATGGACTAAAAAGCCTAAAAACAGTAAAAAAAAAAAAAAAAAAAAGGCATAGAAATTTAGAATTGGGGCTAGAGAGGTTGGACATGAACCCTAAAAATGGAAAAAATATTATTTGTGCAAAATGCAACAGCGTTGTGATGCTGCTAGCAACGCGCACGTTTGGGACTTGCGATAGCATTGCGACGCTATGGATAGCGTTGCAACATTGTCCTACATTCGAGCATTCTATATTGTAGCATCGTGTAGGGGTTTTCAGGGCATTGTGACGATCCTCAGGTGTATTTTGGTCAATTTTGCCATATCTTTTCGTTCGAGTATCTGACTGACCTCCGATTTGACTCATATTCACCCTAGTTTAGCGTACTATCCAAAAATACGCCTTGCACTCAATTTCCTACAAAATATTCAATAAATCTCATAAAAATCACAAAACTAACATGATTTAGGTATGAATGAAATAGGACTTTCTGAGTCCTATCACCATCTGTAAAGCACAAGTGCAAGTCTAACATATCCTTTACCATAAGCTCCCTCAACTCGTTTATAACTCTATTCCCTCACCTCTCTCTCAAATCTCAATTCTCACTCTCAAGTCTCAACAGCTGCCCCCATCGTTCAATCGTCGCAACCCATCATTTAGCTGCTTAGATTCAGTCGATCATTGATTTAGGATAAAAGGTTTATTTTCGCATGTTTGTTTTCTTTTCTTACATTTCAGTACCAAAATCTTACTTTTAGCATGCTTGTTTTCTTTTTCTTATTTTTTAGTCATAATTTTTTTTTTGCAAACTTGATCATAACTCTGGTTAAGACATATTGATAGGACCAAAAAATTCATATCATAACTCTACTAATTTGTGCTGGTTTGTGTTGATTTTATGGGATTTCTTGCCTATTTTGTAGGTTATTGAGCATAAAGTGCATTTCGAAGCCTTTTTGTCAGTTCGGGGTAAAACGAGCTAAACTAAAGGTCATTTGAGCAATCGAGTAGGAAGATGAAGCAAAATGACTAAAAAGCTCCTGACAAAAGCATCTCAGTGCCAGATCAAGTGTTAAGACGTTGAGCAAAAGGCATAATGCTTCGGAACAGGGCAGCATCTAGACACTAGCGCAATGCACATTCTACAGCCTCTCTCGACGCTACCGAATGCTAGGAGGTTATGGTGGTAGCATTGAGACCCTGCCTATAGCGTTTCGACACTACGTCGATTTGTATAAAAGTCATTTTTGCCAAATTTGGTCATTCATGTACGATTTACAGTTGAATTCTCTCAAACACTCTCTATTCCTTACTAATTTTAGCACTTTTAGACATTTTAGGATAGATTTAGGCCGAATTATGGGTTCATAGCTCGAGATTTCTACGTTCGACTAAGCTGAAAAGTCGATTCGGAGAGATTGTCGGGATTTTATCTTTTAGCGCCATTAGGTTCAGTCTATTAATGTATTAATTTCAGCTTTACATGCATCTTTACTTCTTTGTTTGAATCCTTAAGCATGCTCATAGGTAGATTGACATGCATCTATACGTGTCGAGTTTTGCTGAACCATGCTATGCACATTTCTTTAGATGTTTATTATTGTGAGAGCATGCTTAATTTTAGTGGCATAAAGCTTATGCATCGGTGAGTTTTTGTTCACCACAAACGACTTATGTACGCTAGGTTCTTAAGAAGTAAAAAAGCGATAGAATTAATTTAGGTTGGCCAACCTAGATTAGCTTAATCATCTCACTTAAACTAATAATCCCTAGAATTAAATCGGCTAATTTGAGGAGTATGGAATGCTATCGTGCCCAACTCCATAGGATTAGTTTTGGATTTAATCGATACTAGGTTGATTATATCCTTTTGAGGGATCGTTAGAGGCTTCATTGGCTTTACCAACAAAGCCAATTGAGTGTGTTTATTCTGAAATTACTCTATGATACCTGTGATTGACATTGCACTAAATAATCCTAACGTGACCCCAATCGATGCCTAGTTTGTCTGTTTTACCCCTTTGCTTTCATTTACGTTTATGCCATTTAAATTCCTTGCATTTTACTCTTTTTTGCATTAACCCCTCCCCCCATTGTGTTCGATAACTCAAGGTGAATAGAAAATTGAATCACGATTCCCTGTGGTTCGATCGGGCCACTAATACTGTAAATATTAGTTGCTTCGGTATTATAAATTTATTTGATTGAACCTTCGACAAGCTTGCTATCACATATACTCTTGAGATCAAAGGTTGGAATCCTCCATCTTCATATGTTTCCTTTTTTTCATTTGTATGTTTATTTCTTCAAGTCTTTTTAATGGTCTTTTTATTTATTTTTTTTTATGCAGAGCTTGAATCCACTCTTTGGTAATTCTCTTTCTTCTCTTTCAAAAGGTAAGATTTGTTTTGTTTATTTATTTCTTTTTTTTCCTTACTAGTCAATAAACACATGAAATGCACGTGAAATCTTGTAGTTTTCATTAAAAATAAGAAAAAATAGTGGTTTTTTTTCTATATAGTACAAAGTGAAAAATATATTTTAGATTTTTTAAAATACTCGTATTCTTTACAATATACAATACTAAAAAAAACTCATAATTTGTATTTCTATATATGTAATAAAATTATCAATTATATTCTTTTTTAAATTAGTATTAATAATTAAATTAAAGTAAATTGTTTAAATAATAGAAATTTAAGATTGCATATTTGTGCTTTTATGAAATAATTTTAAACATTTTTATATGATTGAAGAACACAGATAATGAATGGAAAAAAAAATACTAAAATTTGTATAAATTTCTTGAGAAAAGAATATTAAAAAGTGTATAAAAAAGAGAAATTGGCAAAATGAGAAGAGAAACTTTTTCCTAGTGAAGTCCTTTTTATCTCCTTGATTCTATTTATGGAACAAAAAATATGTTTACTAACATGTAATTTTGGAAGGAAAAACTTCAAATAGTTGTTTGAATTATATTTACATGCATTTTCAAATTATATGTTATAATCGATAGATTCTAAGAACTAAAGATAAAGATGAGAGTTTTGAATCAATTTACATCCATTTTAAAATTATATTTTAAATAAAATTTTGACGACTTTCAAACTTTTTTATAAATTTTTTGTTGGACCACATGATTTTTACGTTTTCTTTGTTCCTATATTTAAATTTACCTCTGGTCAAAAGGAAAAAATATATTTTTTTATTTTCGTTCTAATGTTTTTTAAAATTAAAAATGGATAAATAATTATATAATTTATAATATGGAAAAAAATTATAATATATTCAAATTCTTTACTATAATTTTAAATAACTAATTTTGTTGGAAATATAACTGAATTCTATTATATATAAAATTTAAAATGTTTGAGATTTGGAAATGTAATGTAACTTTAAAAAAATTATATTTACATGAAGGACTTTACAATTTATCAAAAATTATATTTACTTCAAGGAATTAATGCAGAATGTAAATAAATTATGGCATAAGAAAAATTAAAAATGATAGATAACAGTACCTCTTCATCAAAAAAAATAAGTTTATGAATTCTCAAGGTTTCATTCTATCACTTTCAATATTTCCCGTATGAAGAACGAAAACTTTTAATTTTCATTCTTTTTAGAAAGTTTTAAGTTATCTGATATAAAAGAAGAACTTTTGCTATCATCACATGACATTTTGATAGAAAAAATAGATAATGTATGTATTGCCAATCATGTTACTTTCTTTTAATACATGGATCACATTCATAGGATGCACCAATTCATTGTGCAACCACCTCCATTCAAATAATTGTATCCCGTTTTTAGGACAAAATATTAGAAAAGTAACATTGCCACATCAGAAAGGTACAAGGAAGTGATGGGCTCCAAGTACTATATAAAAAGAGCCTATGGCTTTGGTTTCAAATCATCCCAATTTAAAATGCTTTAAGCCTAGTATACTAACTCTAGTTGTGTGAGTGATATAAAGCTTTGAGAGAGTGTATCTTTGTAATTGGAGTCGAGGAGAGAATTCTGTGTGATTGTAATAATTTTTCACATAGTAGACTATTTCTTTTTGTCTATGGTTTTTTCTCCAGTTTTGGAGTTTTTCACATTAATTATTGTGTGTTTTTTTGTTTTTTTTGTTTTTTTTTTTGTTTTCTTGTTAATTTATAAGTTGTTTTTCTACTTATATTTGCAGTAGAAATAAGAGGGTTTTTTTTTTTCCCAACAAGTGGTATCAAAGGTTTAGTTTCTTAGTTTCTTGAATTTCTGAGTATGCTCTATGGTTGCAGCATTGTCCGAACTTCCACATCAGAAAAGATTTCCTAAAACGAGCTACAACCGATATTGTGAATAGTGTGGGTTGTTCACTATTTGTAGATTCGCTAGGAATGAAGCAGACATGTCAAGCTTTATGAGTCCAGAGAAGATTGACGTGGAGAAATTTGATGGAATGATGAACTTCGGCTTGTGGCAAGTACAAGTCAAGGATGTGTTGATACAATTTGGGTTACACAAGGCTTTGAAGGGAAGACCAAATGGTGGTGGTTCTGAAAAGTTAAGCGGTGAGTCCAGCCATATGTAAAAGCTAAGGTAGGAAGCACGCGAATGGTAACAAGCTTAACCACAGGACTATAAGTTCCTGAATAGTCAATGTCAGCAGTTTAGTGAAACCTCTTTGCAACTGGGCCTTATACCGAGAAATGGAACCATCAGAATTCCTTTTGACCTTAAAAACTCATTTATATCCAACAAATTTCTTATCATAAGGTTTATGAACTAATTCCAACGTGTTATTTTTCAAAAGGGCATCATATTTCTCTTCCATTGTCTGCCTCCAATGAGCATGGCTAAGAGCTTTCTTAACAATAGGTGGTTCGATTTAAGCATAATCAATAAGAAAAGCTTTTGGTTTAAAAATCCCCTCCTTTCCTCAAGTAACCATAGGATGGGAATTAACAGTCACATGTGTGGGTGGGAGTGGTGCTAAAGCTTGAGAAACAAAGGGTAAAGCAAAAAGGCTGGTGAAGTTATTGTGATAAGGATCACGATTCAACCTCCATTTCATGTGCTAAAAACTATTCTGAGGGACGAAGGACCATTTGGAGCTTTGGAGGTCAATGTGTGCAAGATTGAAGTTACCATGGAGTTGCCATGAATAACATTTGAGTTTGGCAATCATTTTGAAGACTTAATTTGTCAATTTAGTTTCATAAACTCTTGAGTCTAATTTTTTAGCTTTTAAATGTCGGTTTCAAGTTTAGATAGTTTAGAAAGGGAGTTACTAAACATGTTAATCATGGCCACTACTTTTGTAAATGTTTTTTGGGCATTTGAAGGGTTTTAGGTTATTTTTGTGAGGAGGCTATAGATACCTACGAGATTTGTCTTGTAAAGATGATGATGATTGAATGAGATGAACTCTCAAATTTTAGACTCTTTTCTTGCAATTCTTGTGGTAGAATGCATGTGAGCCATTCAATCAAGCCTTGATCAAGTTTGATTGTGGAGTGACTCAATCTAGAATAAAATTTCCAAATCTTGCTTCTAGATCTTTGATCATAAGAAGTAATCTATTTCTAGCCTAGTCTCTTGGTTGATCTAAAATTTGTATAAGGAGGTGTTAAACTCTCTGATTCAAAGGTTCTTGCTTCAAAAGCTTGGATCTTTGAGCTGAGATTTAGAATTGCCTTATCATTTAAAATGACAAATGAAGTCTTCAAAATGATTGCCAAACTCAAATGTTATTCATGGCAACTCCATGGTAACTTCAATCTTGCACACATTGACCTCCAAAGCTCCAAATGGTCCTTCGTCCCTCAGAATAGTTTTTAGCACATGAAATGGAAGTTGAATCGTGATCCTTATCATATTGTCTCAGCGGTAACAGAAGCAGTTAAGATGGCTTCAGGTATAGGATCAGTAGGTGGTAATGGTGATGAAGTAGTTATCTCATGTGGGAGCAGAGATGTTCATTTTCCCCGCAGGGACCCACTCCTAGCAAGGCAAAGAATGGGAGAGGGAGTGGGGGAAAATTTTTCTCCATTAGCTAAATGGAGACGAGGATGGGAATTGTATTCCCCGTCCCCGCCCCCGCTCCGATTGCTTTATTTTTTTTAATATATATATTTATATATATAATAAATCCTAAATTTAAACTTTTATGATATATTATTTTATTTTTCTAAAGAAATGTTTTTTTTAAAAATCTCTTCAAATATAAATTTATCATTAGGAATTAACAACATAAATAGAAATTTTCTAAAAAATATATTTTATTTAATCAAAATTAAAAAAAAATAAAATGGAGAATAATTCCCTGCAAGGAACCCAATCCCTGCGAATTTCCTGCAGGGAATCTCCACCCCGATCCCAGTGAAACTAAATGAAAATTTTCACGGAGACAGGGACGAGAAAGCCACCCCAGTCCTGTCCCACCTAGTGGACATCTCTAGGTGGGAGAGGTTAAGATGTTGAGCTAACAAAATTTGTGGGAAATGAAGCAGGGGAAGAAAGCAAAGAATGGGGAGAAATAGTAAAGGAAGGATCACATAACACAATTGAAGAAGATTTAGAACAAGAAAGATTAGACTTTGAGCATGGGGAAAAGAATGTTCATCAAATAAGACATGTTGGGAGATAAAATCCAACCATCAATTAATAAGCATTTGTCCCTTTTATGATTAAAAATATATCCCAAAAAGGTATAGGGGCTAGAGCAATAAGAGAGTTTATGAGTATTGTAAGGCCTTAAACAAGGAAAACATTTACAACCAAAAGTTGTTAAAGAAGAGTAATTAGGTTTAAGATGAAAAAGTTTCTCCAGGGACTAATACCACAAAGAATTGGAGTTGGTAACTTATTAATAGTAAACAGTTGTGGCAAAGGCTTCATCCCAAAAGAAAAGAGGCATAAACAACTGTGAAAGAAGTGTTAGACCAATGTCAACAATATGACGATGCTTGCGTTCAACAATCTCATTTTATTGGGAGGTGTAAGGACAAGTAATTCTATGTTCAATATTAATTGTTTTAAGATAAGGAATGAACGACTGAAATTCACCTCCCCCATCAGTTTGGAGTCTCAAAATAAAGGTGCCCAAGATTTGTTCAACTAAAGTTCGAAAGTTAACAAAAGCTTGCAACGAATCAGACTTGGATTTCAAGAAATATATCCATGTAAATCGACTATACACATCAAGAAAACTAATACAATAATGAAATCTATGTCTAGAAGAAGTATGAGCAGGACACCAAAGATCACATACAAGTTGTAAAGGGGCAATATACACTGTAGAAGATTGAGAAAAAGGAAAAGCATGATGTTAAACAAAGCACGACTATTACAAAAATTTATTCCAGTAGTAATATTCAATTGAGGATTACAAGATCGAATAACACTTTTAACTATGGAAAGTGTTGGATGTCATGCCATATGTCTAAGAGAGATAAAGAAACTGCAGAAACAACATTAGAATTCAACATAGGCTGAGGAGAAGTAGCTAAGACGTTTGCCTGAAAGGAAATGGCATTTTTCTTGGAGGAAACAGTAGATAGGCTGAACCGATACAACCATTCATATAGAGACCCTTGGAGTTGAACCTAGCCAGAGATTGATCCTTCACATAACAAAAAGTCGAGTGAAATTCAAAGAAAACACCATTATCACTAGCAAATTGAACATCGTTGTCACGACCAAATTGACTAACACTAATTGTAGGATCGGTATGGCAACCCTAGAGGGGGTGAATAGGGTTTATTTAAACTTAATAAAACTTTTTCCTAATGTGGGCCCAATCAAACAAATTTACACACTTTTTGCAATAATTAATTTAAACAAGAAATCATGCAAATAAATTCACCTCAAATTAAACAAGAAATTAAATCTAACAATTTCAAACACCCTATTTAATTCTAAAAGCAAGATTGGTACAAAATATGTAAAGATAAAAATGTACCAACCAAAATAGACATACAAGAACAATTAATTTTATGCAATATAATATAACAACAAATTAATTGCTAAAATGAAATAAGATAGGGATAGAGAAATTGACACCGAAAATTTTATAGTGGTTCGGCACAACCCGGCCTACTCCACTCCCCAAGCGCCTCTTGGTAATTTGGATAAAAATTTCACCGACTCTTTCCACGGATTAGAGCCCAACCGCTACACCGCTCTTTTTACGAGTTCAAGAGCAAACTCGATCCTTTCCACGGGTTTGGATCAAACCGTTACACCGCTCCCTTTTTTGAGTTCAAGAGCAAACTCTTATAATATTTAGAAATTGAAGATCGAGATGGAAAAACTCTCTCAAAGAGTAGATATACAAATCAAAGCTCACACAAACAAAATCCTCACAATACAATAATTTTATCTCAATAAAAAGATAAAAAAGATAGAGAGCTTGGAGAGAGCAACAATAGAAACTTTTAGAATATGGAGGATGAAAATTATGGAATGCTTGTGTTGTTTGAAAATGGGAGAAGAATATGGTATTTATAGAGAGGGAAATTGAATAAAAAATCAAGATTTAATTTGGACCATTGGACTTATCAAATAGAATTGAATGGTGGAGATTAAAAGGTAAATATATTAATATAATAATAATAATAATAAAATAAGAGATAGTGGGGTGTAAGATGATTTGAAATGTGTAAGAAGTTGTTTGAGTGTGAGAGAGAAAGACCATTGACCAACGGTCATATTCCTTTTTTTTTCTTTTTTCTTTATTTTATTTTATTTTTATAAAAGGTCCAACGGTCATGTAGGAAAATGTTTGTTAATTAATTTTTTTTTTTTTACTAAAAGTAATATATAGATTTTTAATAAAATATCATTTTCTTTTTCATTTTATTTTAAAACAACCAAAAAGTCCAGGGCTAATTTTGAGAATAATGGTGTTTAAATAACTAATGATACAAGTAGGGTACTTTTGAAACTAAAAATTTTGAAAATGTATAAAAAAAATCAAATTACAAAAGTAGGGTAGAAAATAAAAGAAATGTTTAAATTGGGGTACCTAAATCGTGTACCATGTACACGATTTACATGTCATCTGAAATCGTGTACATGGTACACGATTTACTCAAAAATCGTGTACCATGTACACGATTTACACAAAAATATGTTGTACAACACGAGTTGGGTGTACACGAGTAAGATGAATTATTATTATATTTTCGGGCCATAATCGATGAATTGCGAGTTTCTTTTCACAAACTTCAACTCATAAAGAGGCGAAAAGAGAGATGGATTTGAAGAAAATCGCGGTGAATGTTGAGGACGTTGGGTAAAAAAATATCTTATTGTTATTATTATTTATTTCTTACCGCAAAACACATGGGCACATATTATTAGTTTGAAAGTTTATTTATAAAGAGTTTGAAAATTTTCAAATTTAGCCCATATTATTAGTTTGAAAGTTTATTTTATCTAAATTGGTGAAATTTGTGCAATTTTTATTAACAATTTTTTTTTCAGAACGATATAATTTAGAGTTTGTAAGATATTAAAAATGAATAGAAAATTTTCTAAAAGAGCAAGGAAAATTAAAATTAAAATGTCCCTAAAATATTGAAATTAAATTGCACAAATGTCTAATTAGATCAGAGTTTTAGGTTTAACACGTACGAATTGTAAAATATTGCTGAAAAAACTCATGTACCACATGGTGGCCTTCTTCTAGGACGGGCTCCACGACGAGGTCGAGGAACATCAAAGTGTGGTTGCTGGTGAATTATATCATCAATATCTTGTTGCACAATAGGTGGTAATGGATCTTGTGCATGACCAGAACTTGAAGCAGTGTCGGTACGAACATCTGGTGAGGGCATATGAAAAGCTGGAAGTTGATCATCAACTACAGGAGGCTCTTGGTCCACGTGTGCCTCTGGAATGTTTTCAGCTTGTTGTCGTCGGCGCCTACGACGAGCACGTGTCCTATCGGTGTCAGCAACAGTTAGTCTTCTTGTTTGTTGAACTATATCAGTTACCGTTGTGACATATTGCTCACACATAGAACCTAAAACAGGTAAACTTTGTTCTATTGAATATTGTTGTACATTCCGAACAAAGTTATTCTGCACAAAAAAATTTAATTTAATATGTAGTCCATAAAATTGAATTTAATAATAGAAATTTAGTAGATAGTTATTTTACCGTGCATGCATAATAAGCGCCATCGCGTGTGATATACCTCCTCGTGATAGAGTCATACCATGTTATGTAATCATCAGATACAATCGGCTGTTCTACTATATCACCTACTGCACAGTGATGTCGACGTGCACGCCACAGTGATATAAGTGTTGCATGATGTCATCGCCAATCGTGGTCATGCTTACCTCGTAAGTCTAATTGATGCAACTGTGTGCTTGTGTCACAATATGGTGGCACTGTCTGCCGCATTCCAAACTGTCTCAATACCCGATTAGGTTGATGCCACTCTACAATATGAAAGCAGATGAGAGGGCTTATAGTCAACCAAATATCTTGTCCATTATGGCAATATTCAGGTAATAATGCCATAATTTCAGGTGTGTATGGCGTCCAGATGATCTGGAAGTTATAAATAATAATTAGAATAATTAAAATCGATATTAAAATGTATGTCAATTAAAATAAACTAGATATTTACCTGATTGGGCAAAAGACAATCAAATGCAATGCGGTATTGTATTAACATGTTGGAAGTTTGTTCAGAGGTAGCTACAATTCTGCTCCAACTACACACATATAATAAGTTAAAACATTGTATTATTTGTAATTATAATAAAAAATATGTAAATGAACATACCGAGCACTAAGTGGTCGACCAACATACTGATCAGGGGTTTGTAGAGGGCGTTGTGGTGCAATTTCATAAAATCGATCAAATGCCCATACTTGTAACAATATTAGCGGACCTGCAATTTCTAAGGCATTAGCATTGCTAGCTCGACATAGATCCCGATACAACCATGCGAGGCAAGCCCCACCCCATGAATATTGTCCTGCTATCTCGAATAACAATCCTTTACTTATTAAACGTGAGTCCATTTCTACACATCTTGCCTCCTCTTCTAAAGTAGACCCTTCTTCGCATATTGAATTAGTAATCTCCCAATTTATATCAGTAAAAAAATCTGAAGGTTCATCTTCATTTTGACTTGGGGAAGAAATATTCAACTCATCTCCATACAGTTCATCAAGTTCTTCCTCTATATCACTATCTCCACCATTTCCAGGCTCAAGTATCACTAATTGCTCACAATGGAAGGACATATTTTACCAACTTGTTTATAACTGTACAAAATTTAATATTTTATAATTAGTTTACAACAAAGAGACTTGATTAGTATATAAAATTAATTATTTTATAACGAAGACTTAATTTATTGCAAACTCAAAAAAACCATACTTTTTTATAATATAAAAATTATGGCTTTATAATTACTTTATAATTTAGACTTAATTAGTTTATAATATTTTAATTTACAAAAATAACTTTGTTCCATAAATTACATATTGACCATCAAAATTAGTTCAACAACTTCAAAAGTGGTATTGATCAGCCCACTCCAAATCAGCCCAAAACTATAGCTACAATTATAGATCAGATAAAAAAACACCCAAATCAGTCCAAAATACACCAAAATCAGTCCAAAATGCATAGATCAGTCCAAAATCACTCCAAAATACACCCAACTCAATCCAACATTTATAGATCGATCCAAAATCAGTCCAAAATACACCCATATCAATCCAAAATGCACCCAAATCAGTCCAAAATTTATAGATCCGTACAAAACACTCCAAAGTTAACCCAAAACTACACTTAATAATTCAAAAAATATGTAGATCAGTCCTAAAATTACTCAAAAAATACGTAGATCTGTCCAAAATAAATCTAAACTGTAGATCTCCAAAAGATACAACATAAACTTGCAAAATAGAAAAAAAAATACCTGCAATGAGGCGCGGCGACTGCACCGCGGACGGCGCCTGGCGGAGGGGAGCTGTGGACGGCAGGGACTGCACACGGCGGCTGGACGGCGAGCTGGGGACAGCGGCTGGACGGCGGGAATATAGAGAAGAGACAGCAGAAGGAAGAAGACAGGAAAAAAGTGGGGCTCTCGGGATTGTGTGGGGTTTTTAGGGACCACAAAATCGTGTACCTTGTACACGATTTTCATATTGAAATCGTGTACATGGTACACGATATCGTGGAACTCGCGTACGAGGTACGTGATTTCCATGTCAAAAAATTCCCCCCTCCCACCTGGCGCCACGGCATCAGATTGATCCGGGTGGCACAAAAATCGTGTACATGGGCCGCGAATTACATAAATCGTGACCCATGTACACGATTTATCTACCCTACATTTGTCATTATTTTAAAACTTACCATTTTTTTGTTATTATTTCTTTAATTTACATTATTTTTAAAAAAAATCCAAAAGTCCACCATATGTAATTTCTCCAATGCTCCATGTGTCACTCTCTAATTGGTCAATATTGTTGATTTGGCCGCCACGTCATCGCGTCGGGAATTTTCTGTTCAGATCTGTTTTGACCATAACTTCTTCGTTTTAACTCTGATTTGAGTAATTCAAGAGGCGTTGAAATCGTTATCTCGAGCTCTACGATATGGACACTTCAAAACACTAAAATTATTAGTAAACAAAATCAGGTTTGTTATCATCAAAATATTAATTAATTAATTAATTAAAATTAATTAATTTAAGATTAAGGGCCAAAAAGCCAACACTAATAAGATTCTTAGTAATTGAAGGAACGTGGAGAAGATTATTTAGAAACAATTTACGATTAGAATTAGAAGGAGAAGAAAAAGAGAAAAAACCATAGTATAAGTTGGGCAAACCTGCTCCATTTTCCACATGTACTTGATGAGCTCCACCATACTCATAACTAACAGATAGGTTGCTGAAATTATGGGTAAGATGATTGGTTGCACCCGAGTCAGGATAACAATTATATTCATGATTTTAATCAAGGGTGGTAACCATTACTAACATTTATTGATATTAGAGGAAGATGAAACCGAATCTAGATTTGGTGATGGGTTGGAGGAGCATAACAAAAAAAATATTTGACAGTTGTATGCCCAAATTTTGTACGTAATTGAGATTGGGGATTATTGCAGTTAGTCCATTAGTGACCACCACCTCGATTCGACCAACCCCTACCTCTACCTCTCTGAACTGTGTTGTGATTTGAAGAATATTGAGAGCTATCATGTTTTTGATTGGTACCTTCCTTTGGAATTGAATTCACAGCAAGGCTAACAGACAATACAGTCCCATCAGTATTAATTTATTTACTTTCAATTATAGTCTCTATAGTCAGTAGAAGTGATTGAACATCTTGAAGACACTGGAAATCTGTTTTTGCTGAAATCATTGAGACCATCGATTCGTATTCAGGTCCAAGACCATCATGAATGTACATGATATGGTCTTCGACTGGCACAGGCTTTCCAACAGAAGAATGAGCATCAATACATTGTTGAATTTTAGCAAAGTATTACTAAATGGCATACCTCCTTTTTTCATATTTTGGAGCTTCGAGTACTTTTATTTCATCATTTGGGAAAGACTTCTGGCCGTGTATATTTTATGAAGAGATTTTCATATTTCATGAACGGACATGCAATGAAGCATTTGGTTCAGAATTTCTTCTGTCATCGAACCAAGAAGCCACAAAGAGATTCGGTCCTGCCGTTTCCATTGTTTAAACTCAGGATCCAGAGTTTTGCAGATGAAGCAGAATATGTGTATGAAAACGTCGATGATTCTCCTTGAGCTGAAAGAAATTTTTTTGGCGGATCGACTTCACTGTCAAGAAAATATTCCAAATCATACTCTTCTAGTGCAGTGAGTACCTGAAATTTCCACAAAAGAAAATTGTCGTCATTCAATTACACAACCAAAATCTTGTTTCTAGGGCTGAAGATTTGAGACAATTGGTTGTTGTTTTCTTCTATTGATACTTCTGAAGAACCCAACGTAGAAGACATCTATCTACAGGAATAAAAAAAAAAGGTCATTAACAGGGTCTCTGATACGATGTTTAATTTGCATAATTACATAGAAGAAAAGAAAGAAGAAGAGAATAAAGTGCAGGAGAAACCCTTATCTTCTATATATCTTTGATAAATAACATATCAACCATATGTAGAGGCTTGGGAATAAAGCTCCTACAATAAACTCAAGCACACTAGAATTTCATCTTCATAACAAACTCATATATTGCAAAATAGAAAAACTAAAGACCAAACAACTAGGGCTTGTAAAACAACTCAAATGACCTAAACTCCCGACCTAGTGGGCTATCATAACAACTTTTTGAGTGTACCTTTCATTGTAAAGGTATAGAACAATCGCAAAACAACATTTTTTGATATGGTTCAAATTTATTTCATACTCCTTTCTTTAGTACGATTAATGCTTGATGTAAAAAACTGTTTT
The DNA here is from genome assembly GCA_033996785.1 of Trichosanthes truncata. Taxonomy (NCBI): domain Eukaryota; kingdom Viridiplantae; phylum Streptophyta; class Magnoliopsida; order Cucurbitales; family Cucurbitaceae; genus Trichosanthes; species Trichosanthes truncata. The sequence goes on along the minus strand of JAWPNB010000004.1, from coordinate 22,577,424 downwards.
TATTTCTTTCTTTTTTTATTATTCAAATTCGAACAAAGAATCTCCAAATCAAGCCAAGAAGATGAAAATCTCAAATATTGCTATTTTGAACACCAAAAGCCAAATTGAAAAAAAAAAAACATGAAAAGTTTATGCAACTACGGGTCCGTTTGGTTTAAGTTTTCAAGTGTTTAATTTTGAAAAAAAAAATCATTTTAATAAAATTGTAGTGTTTGGCAACCACTCAAAATGACTTTTTAAAAAATGAGTTTAAGAAATAAGTTATTTTGAGTGAAACACTTGAAATCAACTTAAGTGTTTACTTTAGAATCCCTCCCAAATTTTCATAATATATGAAAATGACCAAAATACCCCCACACTACCATCATCAGCGACCACCATGCAACCATCGCCCACAACCACCACCTACGCCACCTCTGGCAACCATTTATGGCGACCACCGCCGGCAATTGATGACAACCTCCAGTGACTGGCGACAACGTCGACGACTATCCCTAGCGACCGCATGACAATCATCAGCGACCATCTCCAGCAACCAACGGCACCTCAGAGGATCATTTTCGACTACCCTTCTGGTTGTGGTTGGCGATGGTCGGCCGGTCATAGTATTTTAAATACAAATTTGAACTTATTAGTTCATAGTGTTTAATAGTCGTCCTTTTTGGTAATTTGACATTAGTAAAAGCATTTTGAGTGTAGAGAAACCAAACAAACTCGTCTATAAAAACACTTTTGAGAAAATGTAACCAGACATATGAATGTTTAAATTCTAAACCGTTTTTATAAAAAAATGTTAAAAAAAATACATTTTTGAAAAATACATTTTTGCACATGCAATCCAAACAGACCCTACATTACACATTGGTGCGAAGTAGATTGTGCCATACATGCTAATAAAATAGAGGAACACTTAGGCCCTAGTGCCACAATGCTAGGCATCGAGTGTCATAATAATATGTTAAAAAAACTTCGTCATAAGATTTTTAAAACTCTCATATGAGATATAACGACCCACCCTAGATCGCTACTTAAGACGTACTCAACACACTCTTAGCCTCGAACAAAAAAAAATTAAAACAAACTTTCAACAAAACCAAACAAACATTTCTCAAAAACTTACTTTAGTTCAGGATCCATATTCAAAATAAGAATATTTGCAAAACATTTCGCTTCAAGGTTAAATGGTACAATTGACAATAACGCAAAAAAATAAAACAATTCTAAAACACGAGAGAACAAGGAACTTCAAGAACTAGTTAGCTCTACGTTCCTAGGGAATAGGAAACACGATCTCTATAGCCTAACCTAGCCAATGCCTCGTGCCACACACCTCCTGAGTCTAATGGCCACCTGAAAGAGAAAATAATGTAGCATAGAATGTGAAGGGAATAATCTAATTAAACCCAAGCGGAAGAGTATGAATCGGTTTGAGTTTATTTAGAATTAAATAATAAAATTATGGTTAAGCATAACATACCTTGAAAATATGGAGATTCTTCTGGCGGATCTTTATTTCTTCCACAAAGTCTTCCTGGCTATGACTCGAACACAGGACCAAGGCTTGTGGGAGCCTCTTGAAAGAAAATCCACAATGGATTAAAGAGGGTGAGGTCTAGAGAGAATTCTCTAATTCTCTCTATTGAGGAGATGTGTGTTATGAAGAATACCCAATGGCTTACCCCTAGAGTCCTATTTATAGTGGTCTAGGGAAGATAATTAAATAATATATTTTAATATCTAATATATTAAAATATATTTATCTAACCAATTTGAATCTTATTCAAACCTTTTAAAATTCTCCTATGACATCTATTTCCTAATTTGAATCCAATTCAAATTTAATAAATATCTTTTCTTTAATATATCTAATATACATTAATTGTTTTAATATTTAGTGTATCAAATACAATAAATATATTTTCCTCTTTTATATTTAATATATCTAATATATTAAATATTAATTTGAACATTTCAAATTTTTTCTTTCAACTAAATTGATCTTTTAGTGTTACTATGAGCTAGCAAGGGGACCTTATGGACCTACAGATTATAAGCTCCAATGATACAAAATTAATTAATTAAACTCTTTAATTAATTAATTTTCATTCACTAACTCTAGGTCACTCCACTATAGACTTAGAGTTGCACTCTTATGCAATGTAGGACAAATTATGTCCATAGATATAATCATTACATGCAAGTCGATCCTTCATGAGTTGTTCGTAATTACAGCTGAGTCAAAAGTCCGTTTTACCTCTATAATTATATCTTGACCTTAAGTACCACTGATCCTCTAATGAACAATCTGTTTATAATCTAATTATAAACTAAGTCCCTCTGGGGCCAGTGAGAGGGTGGAGCCTCATTGTTCAAGTCCCAAAATCAGCACTTAAGAGAACTACTCATCTACTTATCCTATATGGGAATGAGTGAATTTCATCTTGTGAGATTATGTTCCCAACTCCCTATTTGGTCAAGTCCCCAAAATGGTAGGCATATTGAATCGGCTAGAAAAGTCACTCTCACCCATGCAAATCAAAGGACAAGCCCTCACAGGCAGGAGTTCATAACTCACTCAGGATTAAGATCGAGTCGCATAAGATCATCCTGATGAAATATTAATCTTCTCGATTAACGAATTTATAAGGAGATATTAAATATTTCGTGGTCCAGTCTTATACAAACTCATTGTATAAGATACCCCCACTCACATGTCTCCACATAAATGATTTGGATCAAATCATTTGTAACTATTACAAAGTGGGTCGTATCAATAGTTACCAAGATAAGGCACCCAACCTTATCCATATACTATGACCCTTTAGGTTATTTCTTGAACATGATCCTCTCGTATGTTAACCACATACTGTTCAAGATTACAATAATAACCTTGGATTTTTCATATAATGGATAATATTATATTACAAATAAAATAATCAAAATTATTATTAATTATTAAATAAATAATTAATTACGAGGCTTTAGGGCATAAATACCAATAGAATAAATATAAAAATACTCAGTAAGTAGCCCACTTAAGTTCCAATGGTTTACAATCCAACACAACAACTAGTCAACAAACCACAAAACCACTTAAGCTCCTGATCTTCCTCAAGTTCTACACTCACTTGGCTAATTGACCACCTAACTCAACCCTACCTACGGTACAGTGTCATTGCTATACCCTAGAGCCATGCTTCCGATCTATGGGACTTCATCCCCATAGGTAGCATGCAGTAAGAAGGTCCACAACCCTCAAGCCACACCTCAAAGGCCCACCGACCCTCTGGCTAACACCTACAATGAAAGACACACCCTCCATGCTATCACACATTAGGGTACACAACCCACTAGCTATCACATCACATAATCATCCTAGGCAAAACATGCTCCATGTGGGGTAGTAGATGCCACTAGCCTAAAGGTCCTAATCCATTCCCTAACCCTACTAAAGTTCTCAAGACCTTACAACCACATTTCCACATCAACACAGAGGTCAAGGTAATTAGGGCCTTAGGATTAAATTCACAACAACATGAATCAGAGCTATCAGTTCACAAGACCAAATCAAGAGTTACAGACACAAGATCAATCAAGAAACCACACATGCCAATAACAGTTAGCTCACAACTTTAAGCCTCTAAACCCACATACCACATACTCAGGCAATTTCAAACTCAAGATAAATTTCAGAACCAACCACCAATTTCCACATGCTCCATAATTATAATTCAGGCATGCTTACAAAAAAAATTCACAATTTACCAACATGATCCAAATTTTAAATAATAACTTAAAGGGGCTTAGTCCAAAAGCTACTTACCTTAAGAAAAAATAAATAATTTAATTTCAAGTACCAAAAATATCGCGTTCTGAATTTATCTAGCACCACCTAACAATAAATAAAACAGCACAAATTAACTCAATAATCTCTAGTAAATTATCCAAGAACTCCCATAATAAGAATTTGGGATTTGATTTAAAAAGGTGGTGAAAACCTCACCTCTCCAACTCACTGCTCATAACCCAAAATGCTAGAAATTTGTGCCAACTCGCTCAAATTCACTAGTATGGCTTCCACTTACAAAATTAACCTTCAATTTAATCCAACAAACTCAAGAGATCAATTAACTTACACAAATGGCCCCTAAATTTTCTAATCATGCAACCAATTTAAATCTAATTAATCTTACCCACACAGTGCTACCCAGTGGCTTGAAACGTCTCAAAAATGTCCCAAATGGCCTCCAATTGTGATGGGTATCTTGTAAAATTATTCTAATGATCAGGGGTCACTTTAAATGGCTATTTGATACATAAAACTGCTTTTATAAATCCAAACATCTATCTTAACACAGTTGGCAAAACTTATCCAATCGAAACGAAGTCGGGAACAAATGTACAGTATCGAAACCTTGCTGGTTCGATGTTTGTTTGATTCCAAAATGACAATCCGGCCTCCACGCGCAATTGTAATCTAAAATCAAACCCAAAACTTTATGGGTTAATCTCTAAAATCGATTTAGTTGAATTTAATGATTTTGGTAACTGAAGGCTTACATTACATCAAATCATAAACCATTTTACTTCAAAAGATGAATTAAACTAATTATGAGGTACATCAAATCAACCACAATTTGGTCACTATGATAATTTTATTTACGTACTATATTATTTATATATTTTTTAAATATATTATATTATATTATTTATATTAGTCTATATCATTTATTTATGCTAAATTTTTGAATTGCCAACTGAATTATTCACTAAAGAGATGATTTCCATCTACTTTTATAGTTGCTTTAACCACTTCTTTCAGTGTCAAAGTGAGCATAGCTCAGCAGTAATTAACATATACTTCTTTTTCTAAAGTTAGAAGTTCAAATTCCTATACCCCACATTTGTTGTTCTAAAAAATATACTCTTTTCAATGTATAAATTATTTGCCAACCTTTCCTTCACATTGTGAAATATGTTAGGCATGCAATTAGAAAGATAAAATATTGTTAACCACCCTGAATTAATCTAATCAACCAGTTATAAAATTTCTCAATGCTAAACATTATAAGATCATACAATTATATTGGCCATTAAATATGTGAGAATTCACGACCATCACAAGAATGAATAGTTATTATTTCATTATGGTTAAAAAATTCTTTTTGGTCCCTGAATTTTCATAAAAGTAACAATTTAGGCCTTAAACTTTGATTTGTAACAATTTAGGTATTTGTACTTTCAATTTTGTAACAATTTAGTCCCTAAACTTTAGTATGTAAAAATTTAGTTCTTGTACTTTAAAATTTGTAACAATTTAGTCTCTATCATAAAAATTATTGTTAACATTTAATGAAATTACTACATTAGTAGATCAATTAATAAACTAATTGGGACCTAATATGTTTGTAAGCTACAAAGTCTAAATCGTTAAATAATAAAAATCGACATTTAATTTTGATGATTTTTTTACGACAATGATTTAAATTCTTACAATTTTGAAAGTAATAGAGACTACATTGTTACATATCAAAGTTCAAAGACTAAATTGTTACAAAATTGAAAGTATATGGACTAAATTGTTACAAATCAAAGCTCAGAAACTAAATTGTTACCTCTATGAAAGTTCAAGGACAAAAGTGATTTTTAACCTAACAATTAAAAATATCATTTGTGTCCCATATTTTATTCTCATATCATTGTTTCACTGTGACAAGAAAAGAAAACAAAAGAAGGAAAGAAAGAAGAAGAAGAAAAATACTATATCGGAAGAATAACTCGGGTAAAATTTCTAGAGTTAACAAGTTAATTCTCTTAAATTATTCAGAAAGGCTCCGGTAAAGAAAAGAAATTGTCTGCATGACATGAAATGAGAAAACCATAGTCAAACACTGATCAGTATCCCACACTTGACAATGGCAACAGTATTCGTGGTTTGCGGAATTTATTAATACAAGAAAATGTCATCCACCCGACGAAGTTAAATTTTCTTTTTTCTCTCTCCTCTCTTTTTTTCATAGAAAACTTCAGGAATATATATATTATATTGAGAAGGAGAAACAAAATGTTGAAATACAAACAAAGTTGGTTATTTTGAGTTAGAAGAACACTTTTCTTAATGAAGGATGTCAATGTTCTTGCTCAGCTCTTCCAGCTTCTTCATCCTCAATTTTTCGCTCTCATTCACCAACTGACCAAATTATTCAAATATACCATAAAATTTGTTAGTATTCAAATATATGATTTCATACCAATTTTATTTTTTTAATAGAAAAATATTCTTTACTAATTTTGTTGTTTGATTGAAGTTACCTCACATCTCTATCTACTTCAATTTAAACAAGTTATTTGGGATTATGTTCTCGTTATAGCTAGAAATTCATCCAATGAGATTATTGATTAATTAAACCCATAAGCTTTAGTCCTCTATCACTATTCAATCAAATAATATCATAAAGTTTTATCTAAATTTATATTTTTCAATCGAACTATATTCTGTCAAGTTCTACATCATTAAAACAAAGTGTCACATTCATACCGTTTACTTGTCATATCTATTAACTTTGTAGATTATTTTTTTATTATTTTTTTATTATAAACAAAGATGATTAATTTTCATTAAAAAAAAAGGGAGGATGTTTGATAAGGTTTGATTAAAAGATAAGAATTATGATTTTAAAAGTACAAACACTATCTAGAAATAAAAGATTAAAGCGTATAAGAAACAAAAATTGTAATATAAGCCAAACAAAAAAAAAAGACTCACCTCCATTAGCTTGGCTATCAATTGAGACTTCTCTTTGTTCTTCTCATTAAATAACTCTAGGACTTCTTTGTATTCTCTCTCCTGAGAACCAATAAATCAAAATATTAGTACTGTACCATGCTCCAAATTAAGATGAGAAGCCAGAATTCTTCAAAAATAAATAAATAAATAAAGATAAAGCTAGAAAAACTTGCTATAATATTATATAACAGATATTCGATCATTTTGATTTATGAACTTTTCACCTATTAGACATTTTTTTAGTTCAACAACATGTTGAGATAAAATATTCAGGCTTCTAGTAATTTATTTTCTTTTAGTCTTTAAATTTTCAAAAAGTCTATTTATTTATATTTTAAAGAAAAATAACTATTTCAATTTTTTTTATCCATACATATCTCAACTAACATACATATGAACATGTTAGCACATCAATAAAAATTTTGAGAATTGTTCAGTTCAATTGGTTAAGGCATTACACCTTTCGTCTCGTAGAAACTAATCGAGATCTCCGAGAGAAGCGGAAGCATGAGTTTCGAATCACAACCTATGTCAAACTCAAAAAAGTATATATTGAAGGAAGTTTGAAGGATCCAAGATTAAGATGAACCATAGGAAAGTTCTGAGATGAGGATGAAATAGTTTTGGAAGTTAAAAACTTAAAATGAGATTTAAATTATAAAAAAAAAATGATAGAAAAAGTTCCACGTTAAGAAGTTAGAGAAATTGATTTGGGAATTGGGATGAAGTTTGAAATGAAGTGTGACCTTCTTTTGGCAGGTGAGTCCCAATGGCTTCAACTCTTTGTTCACCAAATCAATCTTCTTCCGGACGAACGAAACTTCTTTCCTCGTCGGATCCGCCATTCCTTCAAGTTCCTGTAATTTCATTCCATTTCAAATCCAGAAACAGAAACCCTAATGGTAATCCATGGAAAACCATGAAACTTACTTCGCGAATCTCCGCCAATCGCTTCGTGGCTTCTTCAGCTCGTCCAAGGCGAGCCTCCACCTTGTCTCTCATCTCCATCTTCTTCCTCTCGATCTCCTCTTCCTTGGCACGGAACAGAGCGAAGGCTGATCGCGAAAGCTCCTCGTCTTGATCCTCCTTCACCGGACTCCCAATCGCATTGCTTATCATGCCCGAGTTCTTCAGTCTCTGCATCTGCGATTGTTGCGCCTCCCAACTCTGTCTCGGCGTCGTCATACTCACGGCCTCTCTCGCTTCCTCGCAGCAAAGCAAATGATGATTTCTCTTTCTCCGTTAGGTCAGGTGGCCATACGCAAACCGCCCGCAAGGCTTTAAAAGGTATGTAACCTCTCAATCTGCTTTACCCATCTATTACTTCTCAACAGACATCGCAATCGATTTGAAACTGACCTAATTGTCTAGCAATACACAGATTTCACCTGTGCACTCTGCTGTTTCTGTTGTGAAATTTGGATCCAAAATACACTTATCTTTACTCAAACGCCTAATTGATTAGAACTGAATTTACAGATGGTTTTTACAAGTTCTGCATATATATATATATATATATATTAAAAAAATTTCTGTTGTCCTGCTGTTTGAAATGAAAAAACAGCCAAAAAAGAGTTTACCAAATTGTGATGGAGAGTTTACTTTTGCTTTGGGTCAAAGAAGTGGGAATGGAAATTAGTATTGTGGCAATGATTTTTTGGGGGGTTTCCTAGGAATTGACATGGAGGAGGAGGTGCTTGGAATGGAAGTTTTGTATTGGAGTGGAGAGTAAGGTGTTACCTGCACTGAGTATGAAATGAATGAGAATTTGTGGGGAAAAGCCTTAAGAAGCAAGACTGAGTTGGAGAGATGGGTAACAGCAGAACTGCAAAAAGGCTGCTTCTCTTTTTGTCCCCCTTATTATTACTTTGCTTACTTGCAAGATAGATCTCTCACTTTTTCCGTTTTCCTTTTGCCTTTTCCATTCTTATTTCATTCCTTTCCTTTCCTTTCCTTATCACTGCTTCCTTTACCACCTCACCTTCCAAGGAATCTCTCACCAAACCCCTCTTGCCCTTGCTCCCGTTCTCAGAAGAGTCTTCATTTTTTTAATTGTGAATGATGCAAATATTAATGTTATCTACAAACTCATGATTTTCTTACTGAATTAGTTCATCATACATAGATAAACCCATGAATGATCTCGATAGAAAATTCTACACTCATGGATTTTGGACATAAAAAATAAGATTCTAGCTAGAGACCGGGTCCTTAGAGAAAATAATTTGTCATATTTACTAAGTTTTGTTTAGATCGCCATTCAAATATTCCAACTTATATGGAAAATTATTAATGCCTTAAGTTTACTAGAAAGGAAACTATATAAAAGGAAAGGGAAAACTAAAAACAGTTATTCAAAACACAAGCAACGATTCTTAGTAATAATAATAATAATTAGGGAGAGAGCTGTGTCGGTGTGGAAAATAGTGGTAACTAGTATGTAACTGTTCTCTTCAGCACTTTTTTATATGAAAATATCTGTTGGAACAGTAAATTTATGAAGTTATTCTCCACCGAATAAAAGCTGAACATTTTCAGTAAATTTATGAAGTCATTCTCATCGAATAAAAGCTGAACATTTTATGAATTTGAAGTTTCCACAGAAAGAATTTGAAGTTTCTCCCATTTTTAACTCCATTTTACACCAAGGTTTTAAATGTGCATGTCAATGAAAATGTTGAGCTCTCAATTGTATGGAAATGTAGATGGAAATATTCATAAGACGTCGATGTCGATGAATATTTATGAAAAATATATATAAATATAAAAAAAATTCATAAAAAATATTTAAATTAACATATAAGCATTTCACCCTTTTTAAAATAATTTTAAAATTCTTATTATTAATATTAGGTTGATATGATATGAGTGATATTTTGCTAATTATTTGTTATATTTTGTGAATTCATCTATGATATAATGAAAATGTTGATTCTCTCCTCGATTTGAAACCTATAATGAAAATGTCGACACGTGGATGGAAATTTAAAATCCTACCTTACAGGCATTTTTTTTTTTTTTTTTGTGATCAAGGGTGGATCCTCTCACCATAATAAAATTCAAGTGCCCAAATTACAACTCAACACAAACTAAAGTTCAGAAATCTTCTCTTTTTTTGAGTTCAACAATTGCAGGATGGAAAAGATGGTAATTTGTATCTTATCTACTGAGCTATGTTCGGATTGACAAGCCAAGAAATCTTTTTAACTTTTGAATGCACTAAAACACTTCTGAATTTGCAATCTAGTCAAATAAGCCACTAACTTTTTTTCAACTTTTGATGTCAATTTTGCATGAATATATAATACCCACTAATTGCCATTATGGCCTTATATCCTCATAATTGCTGTTAACCAAAGGCATATAGACATACTGAGAATGTGCTTGATTATGGGAAGTTAGATTTGTCATTAGAAAAAGGATTTATGGGAAGTTAGATAAGCTTTCTCTAACGTTAAATTGTCTTTTCCCAATTTAATGACTTTGTCACCATTCTCTTTATTGGTGAAATCTAATGGAGAAGTAAAGTTTAAACTACCAGTTGGATTTGCTCGGAACCTAACGAAGTTTGGAAGAAAAATCCAAAGTTTGGGGTGTTAGGTCTTTCTCAGTCAATAAAAAAATAAAATAAAATAAAATAAATAATAAATGACTAAAATGGCATAGAGAAGAAAATGAGAAACTTGACATGATAAATGATCATTTCAATGACCAAATATTCGAAATGAATTTTGTAAATATATACTCTAATGAAATAAAGTGTCTGTACCTCCAAAGCAGAATTTAATTTTATTCTTTGAGATTTCGTAGGGGGACGCTTGGCGCGCAGAGTTGAGTTGAATTGAGTTGTGAAGAGTTAACGAGCAACACTTTGTAGAATGGAAACTACGTGAACTTACTCAAAATGGTGGAGAGTTAATTATTCAAAATGGTGGGGTTGAGTTGTTTTGTGTGGAGTTGATTTGTTGATGGACCAAACGGAAAAGTTTGGTTTTAAATCCAACTCAACTCAAGTCAATGGGTCAAACACCCCCTAAATGTTTCATTTATTGATATAATATAATCGTCTAGTAGCCTAGGATGGAGTGATGCTCACATAATTATTAGAGGTGTGATAATATGAGTTTCCATTTGCAAGAATTGCTTGTTTAAAGCATAAAGGTTATCTCTTTTTGACAAAATCAACCACCAGTTCAAACATGTCACAAAATGTCAAACCCAAAAAAAAATCACTTTAAAGTTCCCCATCAACAGTTAACAATCACCTTCCACTAAACTTTTTGGAATTTAGTACAAAACTGGCACTCTGGTTTCTTTTATCTCACCAACAGAAATTAGGCCAATTCAAAATATATATATATTCCCAAATGTCCTAGAATAAAAAAAACAAGCCTCTAGGGCAAGGAATTTTATTTCGTGCAAGAATTTGGTGGAATTTTTAAGGGGCTATTTGGGACATTGAGTGGGTTCTAATAAAATAAGTTATAATAATCTATGAAATTATATAATATTGTTTAAAATGCAGAGTTGTTTAATCTGAGTTATAATAGTATGTGTTTGGGGTGCAAAGTATTCTACAGCATTATAACTCATGTTATTATAACACATGCCCCAAACAACCTCTAAGTGGTTGTTTGGGGCAAGGGTTATAATAACCTGTAGAGTACTCTGCACCCCAAACTATTATAGCTTCAGACTAAACAACTCTGCATTTTAAATAATAATATATTATTTTACAGATTATTATAACTCATAGACTATTATAACTCATGTTATTATAACTCACTCAGTGCCCCAAACAGCCCCTAAGAGTTTGAGTTTAAACTATTATTTATTTGAGAAAAAAAATCAAGTTTTACCTTTTTTTTTTATAAAATTGTATCAATTTTCATCATAAACTTTCAATTTCATAAAATTGTACACTAAACTTAGTAAAGTTTTGCAATTAAGGCCCTTCAATTCAATTTCTGATAATTCACCCACTAGTTTGAATAAAAAACAGTATAAAAATCTCCAAAAATGTACTGATTTCAATGAAAATCAAGCTCTACACAAAATTATGTTTGGTCAATACATAAAATCAATCATTTAGATTGCATTTGGTTAGTGATTTGAAAATAGAAATTTGAAAACAATGAGATTCAATAAAAAAAAAATAGAGTTGTATTTTATGTTTTTAGTATTTCCAATGTGTTTGGCAGCAAATTTAAAATTTGGATCTCAGTTTAAAAAGGTGTTATCATAATTCCCACTAATTGAATTACATGATAAACAGAAAATGGATTGGATACCAAACATACCCAATAATTCTACCAAAACTAACAAAGTTCAACAAAATATCAAACTTAATGTTGTTTTTCTTTAAAACCTATTAATTTCATAAAGACATTTGTATTACAATTCAGTGAAACCTATCAATTTCATAAAGACATTTGTATTACAATTCATTGAGCACACAAGAAAATACTTCGTTTAGTAACTTGATCAACAACTTATTAAAAGGTGAAAACTGCCACACTTGTTGAAGCGTAAGGTAAAGATTATAAAACTTAAACAAGTTTAAGGTGTAATTTGATGAAAATGAAAGTTTAAGATAAAAATTAATGCACCTTGTTAAGCTTAAGGTAAATTTTTCTGTTTTCCCTATTTATTTTCTAGAACAAGTCTTCAGTAGAAACATGTTGGGATAACCAACATTTTTCAAAACTTAAGCAGGAAACTTCAAACCATGCCATTGAGAACCTAGAACAAGTTTGTAAATCTGTTTTCTTCCACTAGAAGCTAAATGGTCTCATACGATACAATGAAAAAGACAAAGTTTGAAAGTTGGGAAACATATCTGTAAGACCATTTCTGTTACCCATGGATGGTACAAAAGTTGGAAAAAGAACCAGCAGTTCCACCTACCCACAACAAGAATCCAAGTTACATAAGAGGACCGCATCTACCTTGGACAAGAGACTTAAGTGTTGTAAACATTTGATATCAATCAATAGAAGTTAGCTCCCAAGATGACATTATATATAAGCCAAGCTTCTGTAATGTGACACAAAATCAATCCCCACTGGCACATCCCCTGCAACCACAATGCACACACTCCACAACTTTCTCTTCTCTCAAGTGTTTCGGGACTCGGCAGACACATGTCGTGCTGAAGTTATGGTCCCGGGGCTGTATGCAACGGAGGCAACAGAGACGTTCATATCCAGGCTGCAATTGGAACATGAGTTTGTTTAGATACTATTCTGAACTACCATAAAAATGAGATATCACCAATGCAAAACTGTTGCAAGACCTGAAAACTAGTGAGTCGAATGATCAAAGGACAGAGCAGAACCACATATTCAATCAAATTAAGGATAAGCGTAAGCCCCATTGTTAAGCAGGGGATTGATACAACAAACTCAGTGAAACGGTCTTGTTTTAGTCTTATTCACTTTGAATCCATGAGGGGAAACAACAAATTGATTTGTAATGGAAAAATGGGCTAGCCTTCGAGTTTCAGCCTATAAGTACATTCATTATGAAGTGATATGAGTATGAATACCTTCTTCCATTTTGCAATGAGGTTGCCATCTGCATAGCCTTGCTCCAAGCAAAAGTCATAGAGCTCCCTGGATATTTCACTCCTTTTGTGGAAAAGGTCAAAAATGTATCGGCTCCTTTGATGTGAAATCTTGAAAATAGGCCACAATGCTTCACACTTCCGCTTGCCATCCTGTGGATCATTTTCAGCTGCAAAACAAACGCAAAAATAACCCTAAAAACCTCACAAAAGAAAGAAAGGAACATGAGAATAAACAATATCATCAACCCATAGCTAAAACTCATCGGTTAAGGCACTTTCTTATAAGTCAAAAATTCAAATCTCACCCCACAATCGTAAAACTATATTCTCCAAAAATAGAAAAAAAGAATTACATGATCAAACCTTCTCTCATTTTAGCATCGAGTTCTCGTAGGGTTGGCTCAATCAACTCCCACCCATTTGGGTATTTGATCTTGCTGGTCTTCACTTTAGGCATTTCTCCAACTCCTGCGGAATGGACTAAGAAGAAGAAAGCGAAAATAACCCCTTCAGAGATGCAATTTCATAAAACATTTTAACATACGCAGTCGCACAGAATTGTTCATTCGACAAGCTTTGTGGCTGCGCGAAGTTCCATTGAGAAGAAAGTGCAGTAAAAACACAGACGAATGTTTCAGTCGAAACTAGATTTCGAGGAGAAACCTAATGATAAAATGTGAAATCGTGATGTGAAAACTTTAGGGTTACGTCGTTTAGAGAAGCTATGAGTATCAAGGAATTACCTACAAATTGAGTCTGTAAGGAGTTCGTCCAAGATTTGAAGCCTGTATTTGCAATTGCAATGGAAAGGGGAGAGCGATTGCGCACCTTGGAGTACAGGTTCAGTGACACAACAAAGGACAGCCAAAATAAAAGAAGGGAACAACTCAAGCCCTTTTTTTTTTGGTTAAATTATCAAAAATACATCTGAACTATGGAGTTGGTTTCAATTATACCCCTAAATTTTTAAAAGTTTCATTTTAACTCTTGAACTTTAAATTTTGATTGTTTCAAAACAACCCTTAAAGGTTTTTTCCGTTAAATTTATGGACGAAAAATGACGTATTTGCATATATTTTGATTTTTTTTCAATGTATATGTTCGCATAAGCAACAATACCAACGCAAAAACATCATTTTCCGACCATGAATTTAATGAAAAAAAGCCTTCAAGGGTATTTTTAAAACAAATATCAAAGTGGGTTAACTATGTTGGATGACACTTTTTCAGCCCATAAACAAATGACATATTTTGTTAATATTTTCAGCTTTGTCACTTTTCCTTTTTACCCTTTAGTTTATTTGTAATTAATATAAAATAAAAAATTAGGAAAGAGAAAAAATGTAGATAGATATTTACCATAATGGTTGAGATTTTATATTCCTTCCAAACTCCCCACCTTCCAAAAACAACCTAGGGTAGCATGAATCTTTACTCCTTCAACTTCCCTCCAAACCCTTTTTATTTATTCCTCAAATGATTGGTTTCTTCAATGGCAAGGGCTCTCAACGATGATGGCTTCTGTCATCGACATGAGCGATTATGATAGTGACGCGAGAGGTTACAACGGCAACTGATTTCTTAGCGAGACAACGGATTTCTATGACAGAACTCTATGAACTCCAACTGCTATTATCAACTGCGAGATTCTGAACTGCGACGACTCCAACTTCTGTCATTGATTATGAGATTTCAAATGGTGATGACTTCTATCATTGACTGCGTGATTTTGAATGACGGGCTTGTGAACGATTGGACAACAGGCTTCTGAACGTCGACATTTTGAACAACTAGTATGTATGTCAATAGGTTGGGTATACAGTGAGAATGATATGTCAATAGGTATATATTATATTATATAGAATGTTAACTATTGTGATATGTATAAGTGAAGATGTATATGTTGTATTATCTGAAAGTGTATCATCCATATACACGTATGTTTATATAATATATGCAATATCTCAAGCTCTTGCTTAAAGTTCATATATCAAAATTGGCTTACAAATCACTACTTTAGTTGTTTAGTAATTAAATTAGTATATGTATAAATTGCCATCCAAATTTAACTTAATCATTAAGTAAACATTAGTTTTAAAGATAAATTTCAAGTTTATTAAACAAAAATAATAAGAAGAAGAAGAATGAGGTAAATTTAAGGTTTATCTAAAACAATTAAAAATATATATATATGATTCCTTTATCTTTTCTAACTTAGTGAAGAAGTAATCTAATATTTCTTTATATAGTTTATCTACAACTTCTATAACTATTAAGTAGGTTTTTAAAATTTAAGTTTTTGAGTTTATCATCACTAAATTAATAATTTGATAATGTTTATTATAAAGAAAAAGGGTTTGGCGGTGGAGTCTTTCTAAAAATAACGGAGTGGGGTGTTCAAATTGCAAAAAAAAAAAAAAAAAAAAAAAAAAAAAAAACGAAAGGAAACTACATGTGAGCTTAGAACTTCATTTTTTCCCTTAGGCATCAGAAACGACTCATAAGCAATAATTAAGAATAAATAGTGTTATGGGTGAAATTTGACCAATAAGAACCGACTGATTGAAAGGCTACTATAAATGGCCAAACAAAGAAAAGAAGCCCAATACAAAGTCAAAACAAACCAAAATTAAAAGAGGATCAGCCCAATATGCAAAAAGACGAAGAAACGGGCTTGAGCTAAAGCCCAAGCCAATGGTCAGCCTTGGCCGAGTAATAGCATGCATAAATGTGTTATTTCTAGACTTAGTTTTATGCTAGTTTTGTTATGATTGTGTGTACTTTCATGTATTTTTATGTATAGTTTACAGAAACCGAGCAATTGGAGCAAAACCAAAGTTTTGAGAAGTATTTGGATGAATTTTGAAGCAAATTGGAGCTATATTTCCATTTGAGGATCCAAGTGTTAAAGAGAAGGAAACAAGTTTGTGAGCCCGAGAGTATAGCGTTGCAACACCACCTATAGCGTTGCAACGCCATACAAGCAACCTTTCAGCTTGGAATGCAGCAGACATAGTGTTGCAACGCCATCCCAATTGATATTTTCCTTTCTTATTTTATTCAAAGGGACAGCGTTGCAACGCTGCCCTTAGCGTTGCAACGCTCCCTTGACACCATATCAGGGAAGTTTGTACATTCGTGTAAGGGGGGCATTTTAGAAAGATTCAACCCTAATTTCAATAGAGGCACTGTTTTGAGGTCTAGAGGTCATATTTGAGAGCTAAGGAGGAGACTCAAGAGTCGGGATTGTGGGACATCACGTTGAGAATGAGTACGCACGCGTCGTCCAATTTTTTTCTATTCTCTCTACTTTGTTTTCTTTAATTTTAGGATTTCTTGGAATGTATTTGAATGTAACTGAGTATTTTAAACTCATGGTTGATTGTATTATTTTTTATAAGACTATGTTTGATTTATTGATTTGTGTTTTTGTAGTGTCTTTTATGCATCTTGAATTAATCGTATAAGCTTTTGGCCCTAGGTTTGTATGTTAAGTTAAGTTTAGCTTGAGAAAGTGAATTTAACTAAGGACTTAGATGCATGATTAGGATTGGTCTATTGCATGAGAATGAATAGGCTAATGTTAGAAGCCCTTAAGAGAATTTAATAATGTCATGTTTAGTTGTAGAAATAGACTGATATGTTGATTTACGTCTTTACTTGAGTTCAATTGGGCTCGAGAGAGTCAATTGAATACCTTAGTAATTCTTGGCTTAGGACTATTGCATGTTTCATAATTCTTTAATCAATTTCATGGTTGTGCTTCATGGATTGCAATTGCCAAATATCTCTCTAAAATTGGACTCCAACTTTGTAAATAATAGTTAGGTTCTTTTTATTTGTTAAAAAATCAAACAAAAGTTATATTTCTCTAAATAAAATTGGGCATAATTAACTATGGTATTTAATTAAATCTAACAACTCCAATCCCTGTGGATGACCCTGGCTATTATTATTGCAAAATATTTAAAGGTCCGATTTTTATAAATTTAATCTTTATAGAGCCTTCGACAAGCTCTCTTATCACTGAGGCTAATCACATGGCAAAGCCCTCTTAGGGACTTTCCTTGGTCCCTCATGGTCCGTGTATCCCCAATCCAACCCTGTTTGGTCCTTTTGTTCCCAATTGAAGACAGAAATACACAAAAAAACCCTAATTAGGAAGGTATTTAAGCTTTCTTTAAAGGGGAGAGTAAGGTAAGTTCATTCCAGCCTCCAAAATTCTACTAGAACTCCCAAATTCTCTCTAAACTCTCTCTGACTTGCCTGCGTGGCCTACACCACACCGGTGTCCAAGTTTTTCTTGTCTTACAGGTCACATTTTTCCCCCAAGAATCAAATTCACCATCATTATTGATCGACTATACACGCAAGCGCACGCGATAGAAGTAATATAAAATGGTATGTGAGTACCAAGTATCGAATCCCAAGGGAAGCGGATATGGAAATTCTTTTTAATGCTAAATAATTACCGAGAATACTCAAATTTAGAATTATTTAAGGAACAAAATAATGGGGACAAAATTCAAGTTAAAAGCAATTAAAAAAGGTTGAAGATACCAAATTAAAGGGAAGTTTAGGGGGCGAGCACGTTTTAGATTAAATACATGATAATTGGGAACGACGATTAATTATCTCGCTAAAACACATAAACCTAGAGCTAAATCGGTCGAAATCTCATGTCGGTCTCATTCAAACACGCTTAACTAATCGCTTGCCTAAGTGTCCTTAGCGCTAAATGATTAATTAGTTTAATTAAGTCCGCTCATGATTAGCCTCACGCGTCGATTGTTGATCCTATGTCACTTCGGCAATCTAGGGGCGTTAATTGGACTAAGTCTAACCTAAACATCCTCCGTCGAGCTCAATTTAGGACTAAAACAGTGTACTAATGGCCAATTAATACAGAGTATTAAGAACAATCCAATCATATGCATTAAAACGAGTAATTAAACGTTAATTACAACAATTAAACCATGAATTTAAGTCTAAATGTGCTCGAAACCCCTAAACTAAAATATTCAGCCCATATACATCACTAAAACAGAGCCAAACATCCTTCTAAACACTAATAAAATAATAAATAGAGAGTTAGAAATGGGAAAAAGACCGTCGACGCCAAAATCCTCGACTTTCGCCTCGAATTCTGTGATCCTCGAGCATCGAACATCGATCCCAAACACCCCGTAGCATATCCACAGGTCCCAATGAGGTAAGTTATCAAAATTAGAGCTAAAAACCCCCCAAATGGTCTCTTCCTTTTTCGTAAAGAAAATGATGACTTTATACTGTCACGCGAGGCAGCATTGCAACGCTAAGGACAACGTTGCAATGCTGTTCAAAACGATAGCATTTTTGCAGGTTCACAGATGCAGCGTTGCAATGCTTCGGACGGAGCTTCACATTCCAGCACGTTTCTAACGTTGCAACGACAAGGGCAGCGTTACAACGCTAGCTCTAGGGTTTGCACACCAAATTATGGCATTGCAACGCCGTCCTCTTGGCCCAAACAGCTTGTGCAATATCTCCTCTTGTCCTTAGCTCTTCCAAAACCTCTAAAATAGCTCCATTTTCACCATACGTTTGATAGAGAAAGAGGCAGCAAATATGAAGAATATGACAAGACACGGGAAAATCACTCTCCCAGCTCAAAAAGGAGGAAGGCTGAGGAGAATGGCTGAGGCTGACTAGACCCCAAGGTCATCCCCGGTAGACAATTTGAAAGGTACACCTCCACGACCCTCCCTCCTGATAAAATCTTGATGGAAATTCACCATTTGAATTTGGTAAAGTTTCATGGCAAGATGAGGACTCCTTTTGGAAAGATAGACAAAGACATATACTACTTCTTTCACAAAGATCATGGTCATGCAACTCATGACTGTTATCAACTACGAGACGAGATCGAAACCCTGATTAGAGAAGGGTATTTGAAGGAATATGTCATAGATGGCCGAGGCTGACCAGATGATGGCTGAGGATGACCAAATGAAGCACCCCCACATGAGATCAAAACCATATTTGGGAGACTAGCAAGAGGTGAATTGATAACTCTTAAAATAAGAGTTATAGAGTATCATTTTAGGACTAAATTGTCGATTTTTATCTCATTATATTTTAGAAAACTCCAAGCTTTGATGTATTTTGCTCTATGATTAATTTTGATATAGTAATATTATTATTAGAGCAAAATTATCTTAATTAAGGTGCTTTATGTGATTAATTCAGGTTTGATTAAGGAGGATTCCAGAAGCCAAGAGCAGCAGTTTTACAACTATTTGCTGGAGCAAACTTTGCGATTCAGGCTTATACGAATTTCGCACGTGGGAATTTTGATTCATTAATTGAGTTGGCAGCTGTCAGTCTAATCAGCGTGTTTTCAGCCATTAGGAGTCTTCCACGTCTCCAGTCTTGTCTAATCAGCCCTTGTTTTCATAAAGAAGGGAATATATGTGTGGGCAACCATTTTCTTGGAGAAGAAGAAGCTGGAAATCCCGAAATAACAGAAAGAGAGAGAAGAAGGCGGAGGGCTCTGATTCCCGAGAGGCCATCAACGGAAGTTTACCTAAAAAGGAAGGTTTCTCCAGGGGATCAACGCCGATGCTGAGTCAAATGTTTTGGGGCAGCTTTCCGATTTCTTCTGCTACATTTTCTGCTTTTGTTTAGTTTATTTTCTGCATTATTTCCATTATGTTTACATTTCGACCTTTCTGTTGTTGTTTTTACATTATGAACTAATCACCATAAGGTGATGATTAGAGGATGATTTCTTTTGATTAATGTTATAGAGGAGTATATTTCATTTCCATCGATTTGGTTTTTAAGAGGGCTTATTCATAGTTCATGTCCGTTTGGCCAGCCGATGTGAGCAGTGTCCCTTTGATTTTTGGGAAGAATAGGAGGGGCTGAAAACTTAAAAACCACGTTAGCCCCTTGTTAGGGTTAGTAGCTAGCTAAGTGAGTAGGTTAGGGATAATCACTTGCCTAACGCACACAAAATACAGAGGGTTCAATGTGCTGAAGTAATGTAAATGAAACAGTATACTTAGGTGATTCGGGAGAATACCGTGAAATCTGTAGTGAGTCGAATGGAATGAATATGTACTCAATTCGTAACTTAATTAAAGCATGATTTACCTCTAATCCGAGCCTTTGTTTTAATTGAAAGTACTTAGCCCAGTTTTCATTCGTTCTTTTACGATTCCTCTGTTTTCCCTGCTTTAGCATTAATTTTGTTCCAACAATAGTGACTTATTTTATTTCATTTCTTCGACAAAATTGCATGGTTACAATTTGAGTTACTAGGAATTAATTTAGAGTAATTAGAAGAATTAATAGTCCCTGTGGATTCGATCATTTACTTATCGCTTGCTACAAAAATATGTGTACACTTGCGCATAGACAACAGAATATCGCATAATAATTCACATCACTCTAGCAAGTCATCATGAATCCAGTAGGAAAAGGAAGGCAATTTCTTGTGAGGTCAGACATGACTCAGATTACCAAGGTATGTATTTAGTCCATTCTGAAACTGCGAACAAACCTTCGAATTCACTGAGACTGAAACTAGAATCATCCATCAGCCACATAATGATGCTTTGGTTGTAACTCTAACTATAGCCAATGTGAAAGTTCACATGGGCATCATAGATGGAAGAAGTTCAGCTGATGTTTATCTCTAACTGCCTTCAAAGTAATGAAGTTAGAGAGAGAAACTACTGAAGGAGAATCTGATTCCCCTAGTTCAATTTGGGGGAGAAAGAGTTACTCTAGAGGGTAGCATCGAACTTCTTGTCACCTTTGGGGATTGACTAAATACAACTACTAAAATGATTGACTTCTTGAGGTGCACATCAGCTTATAATGCCATATTAGGAAGATTAACACTTCATCAATTGAAAGCAGTGGCTTCCACCTACCACCATATGCTAAAATTTCCTACTTTGAACAGAGTAGGAATAGTAAAAGGGGAAGAAAGCTTCAAGGAAATGTTACTTCACAACACTTAAAAAAGTCAAAAGATCAAGAAACGAGTAGGAAACATACCTCGGCAAGGTCGAGGCCGAGGCCGACCACACCCCCATGGACTATTAGGGGGCTTCTCTCTATTTATTTTTCCTTTAGTTGTTTTTATTTTTGTCAATTCCAGCAAATTCATATAAGATTCAAATTTTATTAGCAATAAAATTCACTTTTTCAAGCTACAAAATTGTGTCACTCAAGCATGATTTTCAACCAAAAACTCATACTTGAGTAGGGGCTACTAAGGGAATATGCTTTTCTATTAAACAAAAAACAAGAAGCTACGTAGGAGATATACCTCTCTATTAAACAAAATGCAAAGAAGCTACTAAAGAAGATATGTCTCTCTGTTGAACAAAAAGCAGAAGCTATACAAAACAAGCTAGAAAAGCCAGTGATAGTGGGCATAATAGTGCTATTTCTTGGCTTAGTTTTATGCTAGTTTTGCTATGATTATGTGTGCTTTCATGTGTTTATGTATATTTCTCAAAAATCGAGCATTTAGAGCAAAACTGGAGAATTGTGAGATATTTGGACAAAATTGAGCAACTTAAGCCTATATTTGAGGATTCAAGTGTTGAAGAAGAGGGGACAAGGCAATTGGACCCGAGGGGTATAGCGTTGCAGCACCATTTGAGAAGCCTATCAACCTTGAAAACCCGAAGGCATAGCATTGCAATGCTATGGACCAATGTTATTTTTTTCTTTTTTATAAAATTCGAAGAGACAGCGTTGCAACGCTCTCCCTAGTGTTGCAACATTGTCTCTGTTAGGATGTATGCCCTAAAGCTTCGTAATTAATAATTTATTTAATAATGAATAATAATTTTAATTATTTTATTTGCAATATAATATTATCCATTATATGAAAAATCCAAGGTTAGTAGTGTAATCTTGAACAGTATGTGGTTGACATACGAGAGGATCATGTTCAAGAAATAACCTAAAGGGTCATAGTATATGGATAAGGTTGGGTGCCTTATCCTGGTAACGCTATTGATACAACCCACTTTGTAATAGTTACAAATGATTTGATCCAAATCATTCATGTGGAGACATGTGAGTGGGGGTATCTTATACAATGAGTTTGTATAAGACTGGACCACGAAATATTTAATCTCTCTTTATAAATCTGTTAATTGAGAAGATTAATATTTCATCAGGATGATCATATGCGACTTGATCTTAATCCTGAGTGAGTTATGAACTCTTGCATGTGAGGGCTTGTCCTTTGATTTGCATGGGTGAGAGTGGCTTTTGTAGCCGATTCAATATGCTTACCATTTGGGGACTTGACTGATAAGCCGTGAAATTAAGGCTTATTTAAATCCTCAATTGCTCGAAAAAACTCTTGTTTGTCCTAATATTAATTGAAAATGGTGGAAAATTGTTGAAAGAAGGAAATAATGAAATGTGATAGCAATTGGAAAAGATTTCTAAGTATTATGGTTCTTTTGCAGGAATTGCCAAACCAAATTGCCAGACCATTGCCAAACCGGCGAATTGGCAATCCTGGAGCAGGGAATGTGACATTGCTAAATCAGATTGCCAATCTGGTTTGGCAATTTGATTGGCAATCTGTGTCTGGGCAGAAAATTCTGGGCGCGAACGAAGCGAAAATTCCGCACGAATCAAGGGAATTGGAGCATGATTTTTGGGCAATCTTCAACCCTAATGAATGCCTACAAATGAGGAAGAAGAAGATGAGCCATTAATCGGATTTTGAGGGCGATTTGAAGGACCAATTTTCGTGGGTTTTTGGGTTTTAAAAAAGGAAAGAATTATGCATTAAACCCATTTCGAGATTCTTCAATTACAGCCAGATTTGGAGGAAATTAAGCACAATTTTTGGGCATTCTTCAACCCTAATGAAGGCCTATAAATAGGGAAGAAGAGGAGGAGCAATGGAAGCGAATTTGGAGGCGAATTTAGAAGCAAAACGTCATGGGTTTTTAGTTTTTTTCGCAACCTCTATTTTTCATCTTTTTCTGCTGTCTTTGGTTAATTTAGTTCAATTCTCATCTCGATTTTCTTCAGTTGTATTACAAGAGTTAGATTGCATTTTTTTTTATCTCATTTGATGTAATTTTGAGTTTAATTTCAAGTCAAGTTCATGGGTTTTCTTAATTTCTTCATGCTCTATTTTTCCTTTCTGTTTTGTTAGCTTCTGTACAGCAAGAAATTTTCAATTTAAAGTGGTAGGAAGGCATGGCAGAAGGGAGAAGATAAGGAAAATTAATTATTTACCCTAGCCACCTTGCTTAGTTTCTATTATTTAGTCTTGCTTGAATACATAGGAATAGCCAATTTTTATTTTAGTATTTCATTTAACTGATTTCCACCATTTTACCATGAATTTTATCTTTAAAATTAGTTTTAGGATTTTTATATTTAAGTTGAGCTAAAACTTCTTAGGGGGTTCAAGGATGTGAATTCCCTAAGAAGTAAATGTAGCCAAAATTCCAAGAAAAACCAAGCCTACATCTCAATTGTTTGCTTGTGTTGATTTAATTTCCGTTGAGATCCTAGATTGATCAACTAGGGTTTCAACTCAAGCTTAGATCTAATACCGACAGGGTTAGTGATAAGCGGATTTCACACAAGTAATGGAGTAAAAGAGCTTAGACATAAGCCATTCCTTACCCTAGACATAGGGATTAAGGACTCCAAGACCCATAAAATTGTGAGCCAAAAATCATCTATGATGGAGGGACTATAGACATATAGAGCCCCCACTTAGCCTCCTAAAAAACCCAATTTTGAGGTAATAGGAGATGCAATTTTGGTTTACAATTGAGTGTGGAGTAGGTTGGAATTGTAATTTTGGTTTGCAATTACGACTTAGGGCAATGACATTCTTGAGCCCCATCCTTTATCATTTCATTCTTAAGTTCATTCAAATTGCCATTTCATATTGCCAATTTAGATTAGCAATTTAATTCTGCAATTTTAGTCTTTTCGCACATTGCCATTCTGGATTAGCAATTGGAGTAGCAATTTCTGTTATTTCCAACATTGCCATTCTGGATTAGCAATTGAATTAGCAATTTCGATTTTCCACCAACAACTTGATTTTTGTATTTTTTCTTTTCAAACTTGCAATTTGCCTTACACTTTTGCAAAACAAAATCTTTGTTACTCCGTTCCCTGTGGGATTCGATACTTGGTACTCAGATACCATTTTATATTACTTCGATCGCGTGCGCTTGCGTGAACACCGATCATTGACCAAATAGGGAGCTGGGAACATAATCTCACAAG
This sequence comes from Trichosanthes truncata, assembly GCA_033996785.1. Classification (NCBI taxonomy): domain Eukaryota; kingdom Viridiplantae; phylum Streptophyta; class Magnoliopsida; order Cucurbitales; family Cucurbitaceae; genus Trichosanthes; species Trichosanthes truncata. Next base: position 22,552,783 of record JAWPNB010000004.1, on the reverse strand, counting down.
ATGGAATTCACTCATTCCCATATAGGGTAAGTAGATGAGTAGTTCCCTTAAGTGCTGATTTCAGGACTTGAACAATGGGGCCCCACCCTCTCATTGGCCCGAGAGGGACTTAGTTTATAATTAGATTATAAACATATTGTTCATTAGAGAATCAGTGGTACTTAAAGTGCAATATGTAATTATAGGGGTAAAACGAACTTTTGACCCAGCTGTAATTACGAACAACTCGTGAAGGATCGACTTGCATGTAATGATTATATCTATGGACACAACTTGTCCTACAGTGCATAAGAATGCAACTCTAGGTCTATAGTGGAGTGACCTATAGTTAATGAATGAAATTAATTAATTAATTTTGTATCATTGGAGCTTATAATCTGTAGGTTCATAAGGTCTCCTTGCTAGCTCATAGTAACACTAAAAAATCAATTTAGTTGAAAGAAAAAATTTGAAATGTTCAAATTAATATTTAATTTGAAGTGTTCAAATTAATATTTAATATATTAGATATATTAAATATAAAAGAGGAAAATATATTTATTGTATTTGATACATTAAATATTAAAATAATTAATGTATATTAGATACATTAAATAAAAGATATTTATTAAATTTGAATTGGATTCAAATTAGGAAATAAATGTCGTAGGAGAATTTTAAACGGTTTGAATAAGATTCAAATTGGTTAGATAAATATATTTTAATATATTAGATATTAAAATATATTATTTAATTATTTTCCCTAGACCACTGTAAATAGGACCCTAGGGGTGAGCCATTGTGTATTCTTCACAACACACATCTCCTCAATAGAGAGAATTAGAGAATTCTCTCTAGACCTCTTTCTCTCCAATCCATTGTGGATTTTCTTTCAAGAGGCTCCCACAAGCCTTGGTCTTGTGTCCGAGTCATAGCCAGGAAGACTTTGTGGAAGAGATAAAGATCAGCCAGAAGAATCTCCATATTTGGAAAGTATTTATTGCTTAACCCTTGTATTTTAGATTAATTCTAAATAAATCAAAGACGATTCCTATGCTTCCGCTGTGGGTTTAATTCGATTATTCCCTTCAGTCTCGACTCTATAAAAGGGAAACTTTGCTATTCGTAAAAGGGGGGCCATTTTTTAGAATACCAAAACCCTAAATCGATTCATACATTGTCTAAGGGCCTAGATGAGACATTTGGAGAGCTAAGGAGGAGACTCAAGGGTCGAGATCATAGATTTCACGTCGGGAACGAGTGTTGGCACGCGACCTTAGTTTATTCTCTTTTTTCTTTACTTTTCTTTTGATTTTTCGGAATTTTGTTATGCACTTAATTGTTGTTTATCTCTGTTTTTAGACAAGTAATGGTTGTATGTTTTAAACTTTTGTTGATTTTGTAATTGCATGCATGTTTTTACATCTTTTATATATCTATTACTCTAAGGATAAATTTACTAAGGTCAGAGAGTAAATTTATCCTTATAACAATAGATGCATAACTAGATTTAATTTATTGCACGAGAGTGAGTAGATTAACTTTAGAAGTCTTAAGAGAATCGCCTAATGCTATGTTTAGTAATAGAAATAGACTTAGAGGTTGATTTATTGCTAGGCATGAGTTCAATTGAGCTCGAGAAAGGATTTTGATCACTTAGTAATTCTTGGCTTAAGATTAATTGCATGAAATCAATTCTTTATCTATAAAGTTATGCTTAATTTAATCAACCATTATGTTTCTAAAAAATTGGACTCCTACCTTGTAAATAGTAGTTTAGATTTTATTTGTTTTCTTGATCTCTCTAAAGTTTTGTTTCTCTAAATAAAATTGGGCATAATTAACTATGGTACTTAATTAATCTAAGAACTTTAATCCCTGTGATCAACCCTGACCACTATTACTACAAATTTTTAGAGATCTGGTTTATAAATATTATTTGATAGAGCCTTCAACAAGCTCCTTTTATCAAATTGGCGCCGCTGCTAGGGATTGACATATTTTAGTTTAATTAATATTGTGGTGAAAGTGCTTGATCTTAATTTAGAGTGTAAATAGTGTATATTTGCATAAATTTTCTTCTTTTGTTTTTCCTTGTATATTTGTATAGTTGTGTAGTTGTTTAGTTTTCTTCTTTTTGTTTTACTTCTTTATTTTAGTTTTTCCTCTTTTTGTGTAAATTATGTATATTTTGTGTATTATTGTAATTTTTGGTTTTGTTGTATATTAGGTATACGTCTTGTGTTGTATATTATCCTTGTATAATATTTGTAAATTATGTATTTTAGTGTATAATATGTAAATTGTTTTTCTTGTGTTTTTCCTTGTTGTTGTATTTTTGTTAAGTTTAGTGTACTATATGTAAATTATTTTGTTTCATTATTTTTTGTATCATATGTATAATTCTTTCCCTGTAAATTATCTTTGTTTTTTTTTTTTTAAGTATTTTTGGTTAATTGTGTTTTTGAATGTTTTGTTAAATCCTTCGGTAATATTTTAGTTTGAATTAATTCTTTCAATCTATTGACTAACGGATTTTTTTTTTTAGTTTTGTGAAGCAAGAAGAAATTTGGGACATTGGAGACCGTACACATGACTAAAGAGTGCAGTGATGCACTCAATAGGAAGTTGCCAACCAAACTGAAAAATCTAGGGAGTTTTACTATTCCTTGTACTATTGGCAATTCTTATTTCCATAAGGCTTTGCGTGACCTAGGTGCTTCTATTAATTTGATGTCTTATTGTGTGTACAAGACATTAGGTCTCAAGGAATTAAAACCTACTAACATGTCTCTACAGTTTGTAGATAATTCATTAGCTTATCCTAGAGGTGTAGTAGAGGATGTTGTAGTGAAAGTTGATAAATTTTTAATTCATGCTGATTTTGTTGTGCTTAACATAGAAAGAGATGATGAGATCCCTATCATTTTAGGACAACCCTTCCTAGCAACAGGGGAAGCCTCTATCCAAGTATGAGAAGGTTAGTTATCCTTTGGAATCAATAATGAAAAAATAACCTTTGATATGCATAAGGCAATGTGATACCTTTGTGAGGTAAGTCAAGGTATGATGATTGATTGATGAACTCTCTGAATTGATGGTGAACAAGGATCCACTAGAATGGGCATTGACCAGAAATTTCGATAGCAAAGACTCAAACTCAAGTTGATTCAATCCACATGAGTCTAGTCTACCTAAAGACATTAAAGAAAGCACTTCTTGGGAGGCAACTCAAGCTTTTTCTTTCCATTGCTTATTTACTTTTAGTGCTTGTTTGTTATTTTTTTAGTATAGGTTGTCTTTGAAAAAGATTGCCAAGTAAACCTTGTTCCCATTTTGCAGGACCTCGATCGTATTGAGTAACGTCCTAGCCAATTCAAGGAATTCTCATGGAACAGTCTCTCATCTTATCATGCCAATATCATTCATTCATTCTATCTTTGTCCTTATTTATTTTATTGAGTATGTCACATTGAGGGCAATGTAAGTTTTAAGTTGGGGTGGATAGTGCTTTGTAGTCCTAATAATTCTGAGCAAATTATGTGCAATTTTTTTTTTCGATCTTAAGCATGTTTGAATGATTTACAATGCATGATGATTGACTAGGACAACCCATGAAGTAATCAAAGTGATTTTTTTGCAATAGAATGACTTCTGAAGCATGTCCTGAATCAAGTCAATTCGAGAGAGTAAGTTTATCCTTAGAACAATAAATGAGTAACTAGATTTAATTTATTGCACGGAATGAGTAGATTAACTCTAGAAGCCTTAAGATAATCGTCTAATACCATGTTTAGTAATAGAAATAGATCGAGAGGTTGATTTATTGCAATGCATGAGTTTAATTGAGCTTGAGGGAGGGTATTGATCACTTAGTAATTCTTGGCTTAAGATTAATTGCATGAAATCAATTATTTATCTACAAAGTTGTGCTTAATTTAATCAACCATTATGTTTCTCAAAAATTGGACTCCAACCTTGTAAATAGTAGTTTAGATTTTATTTGTCTTTTTTATCTCTCTAAAGTTTTGTTTCTCTAAATAAAATTGGGCATAATTAACTATGGTACTTAATTTAATCTAAGAACTCTAATCCTTGTGATCGACCCTGGTCACTATTACTGCAAATTTTTAGAGGTATGATTTTATAAATACTATTTGATAGAGCAAACGTAGAGTTGAGGCCGACCCTCATAGGTCAGGCCGAGCACGTTTCAAGTAAGTGATTTCTTTAGGATTTGTGATTCATGAATGAGGGACCCCTTTATCAATTTATCTTGTTTAGTAAGACTTAAATAATTCTATTTGTCATAGTTTATCTTTTTGAAGTAAAATTCATTAAAGAGAAACAAGGAAGATAAATAGAAATTAAACTTTCATTAAATAACAAAGGAAAGTCTGACATTAGGATTAAATGATAAAATGGGGCAAACACAATGCAAGACAGAAAATAAACTAGCTCTTATTCATATCAGCTCCTCCACTTCCATTAGAATCATCTGAATCTGGAAAGGCATATGGATCTTTCTTAAATGAATCAAAGTCCTCAAATTTATATCCTTGTGATGCTTGGAAAAGCGCTTGACAGCCCAGTTGAATCTACTGTCAAATATCTCGTCTTGCATCACAATATATTCTGTTGTCTTCTTAAACTCTTCAGCCAAATATTCAACATTGGTCAGATGGGCCTTGGCTTCACCAACTGGGTACGAGTTGATCAAAGCTAAATCTTCATAGATTCAAGCTCAACCTTCATAGATTCAAGCTCAATCCTATCCTCAGCTAAGAGACGGTTGGCCCAAGTCAAGCTAGCCTAAGCCTAAATTAGTTCTGCCCTAGGAACACTAGTCTATTGAAGAGAGGAGATCTTCTCAGCCATGGTTATCATAGACATAGTGAGCCGACTAAAAGCCTAAAGAAAAAACAATGAGAAACTCAGTTGTGAATAAGCAAGTACAAAATAAAAAAAGATAGGTGAAGAATAAAGACTTACATAGCGCAATTCACGAACTCCTTGAACAACGGCCTCCCTAGGATCGTCCATTCTGAAGCCTGAGGGATGATCATGACTAACCCCCCTCCAAAACTCAAAACATCGCTCCAAAACGTCTATCTCGTTACTTACTGTAGATTAATCTTCAGGAAGAGCGAAAGTTGGAAGCTCAGAAGGAATTTGCTCCTTAGGAAAGGAAGGAATGCTCCTTTTAGTAAGACGAGTACTAACACCAGAAGGTCGAGGAGGAATGTTTGAAGTCTCAAAGGTGGGAGCACCTCCCACATTTGGGCTAGATCCACTAACCCTCGAGGGCCCAACTCCCCTAGTGGCTTTCTTTTTCTTCTTTTATCTTTGAACCTCAAACAAGGAATGAGGAAGTGGAGATAACAAGCAGTTTTGATGCTTGGATGCCAACACTACCTCCTAAGAAAAAAAAGAAGAGATGAAATAGAGAAGAAGAAAGGGAGTTTAAGGGCCAAGAGGCTGAGAGAAGAAAAAGAAGAAGAGGTAGAAGAGGCCGAAGGAAGAAAAAAAAAAGAAGAGGCAGAATTTGACATAGCTATCAGAAGAGAAACCTTTGAGAAGATGAAAATCAAGGAAGAAAGGGGATTCTCCAACCAATTGGGCCCCCCCCCCCCACAACTCTTTACCGAGACCATCAAAGCACATAAGTGGGAGAAGCTTTGTGGGCACCCTGAAAAAGCAAGTACCTCATTGGTACTTGACTTTTATGCTCACCTAGGTGGAGAGAAGCTGAATGCAATGACCCTCCACGGTTGCAAGGTTTGATATTTGGCCAAGGATATCAATCGAATCTATGGCTTGAAATCTCTTCGAAATCCATTTGGGAACGAAGTAATAGAAAATCCAACCGATGAGCAATTAGAGAAAGCATTACACTTGCTAGCAAGAGAATGAGCCATATGGCAAATGGCTCTACATGGTAAAAGACATTTGTTAGGTGGAGATATGAAAGATGAGCCCGTGGTTTGGCACAACTTCATTCGGAACTGTCTCATCCCAACCTCACATGACACAACCATTTTCCAAGAACGAATGATGCTACTATACAACATCTACAAGGGGTTGGATCAGAATGTGGGAAGGATTATCCAGAGTGAGCTCATAGCATGTGGGAAGAAGAAAGCTGGCCAACTCTTTTTCCCCTCACTCATCATGAGCTATGCAAGCAAGGAGGCCTTGAGATGAATGAGCTAGATTTACAAATCAGGTCGCTTGATGTTGTAGGTGTGCAGGTGTTGATAAAGCACAATGCTATGAAAGCCACTCGCCGCTCCAAGACTCCACAAGCCCAGCCGAACATTGCAACTGCATGTTCTTCACAATTTCAGCCCACTACACCAGTCCAAGAGGATTCATTCCTGAGGGAACAACTCAGGGTATATTGGGCATATGTGAAGGAAAGAGATGAGGCAATTCAGGTCATTCTCTCTGCCCTTTTCAAAAGCAAAGGACCCGCTCTCCTTGACTTTCCAGCAATTATTCTTCTGCAACCTAAGACTCCCAAGGCTAGTGATGGGAGCAATGAAACATTCTTCCCCACAGGGAGTAATTGTTTTAAGTCTATCTTTTTAGTTGCTTTCTTAGACATATTAGTTAGTTGATTTAGTTGTTGATTTGCTGTTTTTGTTTGTTGCTTTTGTTTCAGTTTTGATAGATAGTTCTCTTGCTTCTTATTTTTTTTCTAAACTCTGAGATAATTTTGAATATGGTGGACTCTTTTGAAAAATTCTTTTGAGTATTTTTCTGATTAAATGCCCGTAATGATGATATTGGAGTTTGCTCGATTCATTAAACACTAGTTCATTACCTAGGTGCTTCCCGAACAAACAACCTCATGATTCCTTGTCTCTATGAAATAACCAAGCCTTAAACTAACCAAAGTTTGTGCACCGAACCCATTAGGAGAGATGGCTTGAATGTTTTACAAGTCATCCCTTCTTTTCACCCCTTTTTGTTATATTTTTCGGCCCATGGGGACATTGACCATCTTTAAGTTTGGGGAGGTGTGTTATTATTTTTTAGCTGAATTGTTGTACTACCACTACTATGGTCATGTCAAAAAAGAAAAGAAAAGAAAAGAAAAGAGGATACTCCTCCTTCCAGAGTTAGCTGAGTAACTAGGGGAGGTCATGACACCCATGATTTCCTTTGCATGAAAGGTTAACTTAGGAAGTGAGTATGCAAATGACCTTGATGTGATAAGTGCTTGTAGTTAGATACTTTCACTAAAAAGCATTAGTAAGCTAAAGCGAAGGCACAAATGACAAAAAGGTTCCCTCTTAAAAAAAAAAAAAAAAAAGAAAAAAGAGAACAACAAGTATGTCCTTAGCAGTGAAGAATAAGTTCGGGGGATGTTATTAGAAACCATGAAAAAGTTAGCTTGTGAGCAATCAAGTGACACTTAACTAAAGGTACTAGGCAGTAGAACCCAAGGTGTAGTAGGATAAAAGTATTTTGTTTAGACAAGGGAGGCATAGAAGTTGCATGTAGTGGAAGCATTAGAGTCTTGTAAGTGTTACGAGCATGAGACCTCCCCTAAAAGGCGTAATTTTATCAGAATCACTCATAGAATCTGTTTTGGCTTGTTATGTGCTTATATGTTTGTATATTTTCTATGATATTGCTTGAGGACAAACAGTGGCTTAAGTTTGGGGGTGTGATAATGCTAATATTTTACATATTTCTACAATTTTTTTACCACCAATTATCTTTCTCAAATTACTTAAGTTATTTGCGCAAATGCATGCTTTTATGTTTAATAAATATAGCAAATTAATGAGAAAATAGTCAAAATTAGATAAGGGATTTTTTTGAGCTAAGCAATAGGAAATAGGAGGAAAAGAGTTGATTTTTGATGAGTTTTGATGATTTTATGCAGAAAGGTGAAAACTGCCAGAATTGCGACTCCAATTGCAACTACAATTTCACTTGGGAGATAGAATTCTGAAAAATAAGGGAAAAATCTGGAAGCTTGATTTTATGCTGATATTTGAAGATATTCTCCACGAATCAAGCTCATAAAGATCTAATTCTTGCCTTAAACATACATTGAGCAAACCCTAGCATTTAGTGGCTAAAAATATGAAAATTCAAGCCACGAAAAAGCAATCCATGATCATTTTTATGATTGGAAGACCACTTTACTTTCTGCACTTTTTATTTTATGTTTTCTCGACCTAAAGCAGGAAGAACGCCACCCAAACTTCAATCCAGTCCTATCGAAAGTCTAGGGTTGTGAAGATCTTACTCTCATTGAAAAAGGTTGAGTTTAGATCGATTGAAGAGATGGAAGTTATCTCTTGAAAGTTCGATTTTTCCCTTGTAATCCAAGTTCAGTTTTTTGTTTTAATTTTAATTTCCAGTACGTTAACTTCTGTTCTTTTGAATTCAGTTTACCTTCAACCTTTGTCTTTAATTTTCATAGTTCTTTACTTTGCAGCTAGTTTAATTTTAATAAAGTTCATTATTATTCCTTCAAGTTATTCTTTACCTATTAGTTCAACACTTTATTTTCCAATTACTGTTTTTCGTACTTTTTAAAGTAGTATGTGTTTTCCTCCTTTTAACGTTTTCTTATTTATTTTCTCCATCATAAGCTAATTTCGTCCTTAGGATTCGGATATGTGGATGCCCTAAGGATTGGAAGCTTGGCCTAAGATTTAAAAGTAACTTTGCTCGGTTCCATAGCATGGTTTGCTTTTATTGATTATCATTCTTATTGTGAATCTAGCTTGATCACTTAGGTGAACATACAGAGATCGAGTTTAATATTGAAACGGTTAAATGAGATTACATGTTCATACAAAGCAATAGAGGAAAGGGGCTTAAACATAAGCACTTGTTTTTTACCATAGACATAGGGCAAAACCTCTAAGACCAAGGGTTGTGTTCTCATTAAACTAAGTTCGCATTAGCCATAGACATATGGTTTAATCACTTAGACTTCTAAAGGTTTTTTCATTAAAATCGAATAGAAGTTGAACCCGGTTTACATTGCTTGGTGCTTGAGTAAAGATTGCAATTGCATTTTAGGTCACAATTCTTTTCTAAGGGGCAAAAGCATGTTCAGATTCCATCTTTTTATCATTTTACTTTTAGTACACTCACAACCTTCCCGACTTATTAATATTGGTTACCGAGGTTGCTTTGTGTGAACATCTTTGCCTTAATTTTAGATTTTTTTTGTATCCGTTTTCTGTGGGATCGATACTCTGGAATATTTCCTATTACTCCTTGTTTGACAGTGTGCACTTGCACTAGACTGAAGACTTTTTCTATTCAAAAGTTTTCTTCTAAAAGCCCACACATTTTCAGTCGATCAATCCATACAGTTCCCTTCCTAGCTCATATGAACAAATAGGGATCAATTTCATTGAGAAAAAATTTTGAAATATTCAAATTAAAATTTAATATACTTGATATATTAAATGAGGGAAAACATATTTATTGTATATGATACATTAAATATCAAAGAAATTATTCATTAAGATACATTAAAGAAAAGATATTTATTAAATTTGAATTAGATTCAAATAAGAAAATAGATGTCATAGAAGAATTTGAAAAGGTTTGAATAAGATTCAAACTGGTTAGATAAATCTATTTCAATATATTAGATATTAAAATATATTATTTAATTATTTGCCCTAGACCACTATAAATAGGACCTTAGGGGTGAGTCAATGCGTGCATTCTTCACAAGAGAAAATGACGCTTGAAATTCTCCTCTCATTCCCTCTTTCTATTTTCAAGAAGGTTTTCACAAACTTCTTTGGTCATTTGTTCGAGTCATAGCAAGGAAGACTTTGTGGAAGTCTTGGAGTTCAACCTCATTGGAGTTGGAGTACAAGGAGAAAAAAACCCGCTAGAATATTCTCCATATTATTTTCAAGGTATGGTTTATGTTTAACTTTAAATTTATATTTTAATTCTAAAATAAAATCAAAGTTGATTCCAACGCTTCCGCTAGGGTTTAATTAGATTATTCCCTTCAATTGGTATCAGAGCAATCTTTGATTTTTATTTAGAATTGAAGTTTTAGTGATAGTGGGTATTTTGTGGTTTGCAATTTGACTATTTAGACATTTTTGGCATTAGGTTTTTGTTTTGATTAGATCAATTTTTAAAAACCCATTTGGGTTAGGATATCATATAATTTTACTTTTGAAAAGTTTTGTATTTGCTTTGCCAACACATGAAATTATAATATTGTCAAATGAATTTTTGAGAAGAAATCCTTCAAGTGCACGAGAGCCAAGTGGTATATTTTTAAAAAAATGGCAACAATCCTTCAAGTGCTTGAATTCGTGAGTTACTTGACCAGTGAAAAGTGAATCTTCAATTCACAATCAATCTTTCAGGTCAAGTGATCAACATATTTGCGGCAACATAAAGACAACATCGATCCACTTACTTAGAGTTTGAAATCACAAAGTACCTACTTGTCGGCATTTTGATGACCCAAGTCCGGCGATCCAATACGATTTTTCCTTCAAAATCGTAAACAAACGGTGCATTCAACATGATTGGAGGGTCAACGTTTTCGGCTGCTGAAGGCGTTCACCCTAGGACTTTCGATTTGTTGCACACGTGTGGGGTTCATCATTTATTTTGGGGAAGTTTGATAGTCAAAGCTTGCAGCTGAATGGATTTTCATTTGATGGAAATTTCAAGAAGCACACTTAAAACACGATTTAAAAAAAATTGACGGCAATTTTTTGTCTTCATGCAACCTTAAGGAGATGTATTGTGGATTACTTTGAAGTTTTTTTTTTTTTTTTTTAATATTCTGGAAACAAAACACGAAGGGAATGTGGGTCCATATATGTATAAGCTAACATGATTGGTTCTCAATGGTATGACTTCAAGTCAGCAATTGTATTCAATTTCCAAACGTGGCATTAACATTTAGACGCAAAAACAGGCGTTCGAAACATGAGACGGTTGCTGTAATTTTAGGGGCTGTTTGGAGCAAGGGTTATAATAACATGTGTTATAATAGCCCGTGGAATACTCTGCACCCCAAACACAGACTATTATAACCCCAGACTAAACAACTCTACATTTTAAACAATATTATATTATTTCACAGACTATTATAACCCCATGTTATTATAACCCACTCAGTGCCCCAAACAGCCCCTTAGGGTTTATTAAATCCTAAATTTTGATGGTTCAAGAAAGGAAAGAAATTGAAGACCAAGATACGTCTTGGAAATTCAAATTTTGTAATTTTTTAATTTAGTCTTTAATTTCTAGGATATGCCAAATATGCCGATCAATTTTGCTAGTTTTAATTTAATTATGCATGTGATGTATGTTTTAAATTAAATTGTTGTTGCATAAAGTGTGTCATTTCGATTAAAATCTTACTATAGGTTAAGCATGATCATGCATCTTATCTTTTTTTTTTTTAATATAATTGTTATATTTGAAAATTTTGATTAGGTTGTTTCTAAATAGAAATAAGATGTTTTTCTAATAAGATTAGAGTTTCCTTTTATTAAAGATATTCTTAATTCTTGTTTAAAATAGTTTAAAATTTTTAATTTAGTTTATTTTTACTTGTTTATAATAAAATTAGAATTAAGGGTAACCCTTTAATTTTGTTTAAAAGGTTTTAGAATTGTAGTTTTTTAAGATTATCCATGAAGTGAATTAGTTTTTAATAGGATTAAGAACTTTTCTTAAATTCACTTAGATTCATTAATCTAGTAATTAATAGTTAATTAAAGATTAAAAATTGAATATAAGGAAACTCTATATATGGAAGATTCTGTCTAGACTAGCGTATTTAAGTTGATCGAAAGGGAACACCTCTAACTAAGAACTGACCTGGGAGTTGAATTAGTCAATTTTTATTTAATTTCATTAAACATGCTCATAATATGATTAGTTTTTTTTTAAATAGTTTAAAAACTTGGTAATTCACATTAAAATCAATCTAACCAACATAAGGGTTATGAATGATAGATTGAAGAACTTAGATAAATGAGATTAGCCTAATTTGTCTAAGTAAGAGAAAACTCTAATTCAAAATAGTAAGTGGGAGACGAAAATGTGTCAACATATCCTACGGTCTCTATCATTGGTTCACATTGTGAGATTCATGCAGGGCCTCATGGCGACTTTTGGACTGTCCCCCTACGAAAGGTGTTTGCATGGGTCAATATCAGGGGTGAACTCCTGAGAAGGATAGGATTGTGGTTTTGTTTCCAATACTTGACCTACCCTACAACGACACTTGTTGGGATAAAACTATGGGCTCTAAAATGATGGATCACATTTACAAATGGCTCATTAAGGTTGTTAATAATGTCTTTGACCAAACTAATGGTAACTAAATATTATAGACATAAGATTTATTCTGGTATAATACTTGGTTGAGATTGTCTCAATTTAATGAAAAAACACTTGACCTACTCTACAGCGGCAATTGTTCTAACTCACTAAAGTACCATAGCATTAGAAATGATTTATAGGGTTAATTTTTCAAATCGTTTGATTTCTATGCTAAAATTGAATGGATAATTGTTTGCATGATGTTAAATTGTATATATATTTCAATATTATGTCAGTTTCTCTCATAATTTTTAATTTTATTACTGATAAGTCAAAATTTAGAAATTTTATTACTTGAAAAAGTAACGTTAACACTATAATGGTAGAGTAAAATTTTGAATTTGTCTTTATTGAGAAAGGTTCTCAAAATTCTGTTGCTAATGCTATTCAAACTGTTCGTGAAGCACATGATTAATGAATCAAAACTAAATGCTAAATAAAGTCATGAATATTTCATCACTCTAGTTGATGATCATTCAAGGTACAAGTATCTTTACCTAATACAACATAAGTCTAAATTTTGAAAAGTTCAAGAAAATTAAGGCTAAAGTTGAAAATTGATTAGGCAAGTCTATTAAGACATTATAATCATATCATAGTGGAAAAGTACAAGAACCTTATGTACTAAGATTAGTTGATATAAAGTGGGATTGTATCCCAACTCTTAATACCAAGTACAATTGTGTGAAATTGTATTGCAAGAGAAGAAATAAAACCTTGTTGGACACGGTCTGTGAGTTACATGCCATTATAAGACTCTGGTTAGGTATGCAATAGAGATTGCATATTGAACATTATTTCCTCCAAAAGTGTCTACGAGACAATTTTGAGCTTATAGAAGAGTAGTAAAGCTAGTTTGCAACACTTCACCATTTGAAAATGTTAAGCTGACATGTTGAAACAAGCCTAAAAGGTTGTATATGTTCAAAGATATGCCTAAATGTAGGCCACCCTAAGGAGTACAAAATGGTCTTTTATCTAGTCCTAAAAAGAATAATGTATTTGTATGACAAATATCATTTTTCTATAAAAAAAAATGTCAAATAAAAGACTATAAACCTTTAATAAGGGGAGATAGTGTTAATAAATTGGTCTTAGGTAAAGCCACTAAATAGTTAACAAAAGTTGTTAACAATTTAATTACATTTGAAAGTCAAATAGATCCTAGTCATAAATTGGATAAGCCTCATCGTAGTAGGAGAGTTATGAGATGACTCAACCTTTATAAGGACTTAATTGAAGTCCAAGTTGTCATGTTAGATGACAAAGTTGAAGGCTTATTGCCCTCAAAGTGAGACTAATGGCAATGGGTTAAACCTAATAAGAGAAAGTAGAATGCAAGTAAATTTTCGCTCTAGTTGCCATACTAGAGTCTATAAACATTATTTAATTCATTGTTGCATATGGGATATGAAAAATGAATGTCTAGAATTCTTTTATGAAAAGAAGTCTTAGATAATGCATCTACACAAATCAATCAGAGAGGTTTATATCCAAAGATCAAAAGCAAAAAGGTTTGCAAAATAATAAATGTTCATTTGTGAAATGAATTTTACCATTAGATCTTTGAATATAATGTTTGATAAAAGTATCAAAATCTATGACTTTGGATAAATATGCGTATAGACAAGAAAATCATTCATTGCTTAGTTGATTTTTTTCATGTTTTGTGTTGATATTCTACTCATTATGAATGATGTAAGATGTCTATCTAACATAAAAAGTTGACTAAGTAACCAATTCCAAATGAGTGATTTGGAATGACTCGGTATATTTTATATGTCCAAAATAGAGATTTTAAGGACAAAATGTTAACTTTGTCTGAAACATCTTATATTGACAAAATTGTTGTCAAATATTTGATATTTATGTCTAAGAAAAAGTATCCTAAGACACCTCAAATGTTGAGAGCATATGATTAGTTATCTACTCTAAGTGGGAGACAATTAATGCATAAACGAGACTTAACATTTAATATACAGTTTGTTAGCATATATTAGTGAAACGAATGGTATAACCATTGAGTAGAAAATTAGAAACTTTCTCAAATTATCTATGGATAATGAGAATTTTTTTTGTATGGAGTTAAAGATTTGATATTTACAAGATTCACTAGTTCTTACAGAGATTTAGGGAAATCTATGTTAAGATAAATTTTGCCCTAAGTGGTGGAGTAAAGTATACAAGTTTCATGTTTTTGCTTTTGAAGCAACAAAAGAACTTGTATGGCTATAATAATTCCTTAAGGGGCTGTTTGGGGCAAGGAGTTGCAGGGAGTAGTTAATATGTCTAGGGAGTTAGGAAGTCCGGGGAGTTAGAAAGTCTGGGGAGTTAGGAAGTCTGTGTTTGGGGCAAGGAGTTGCAGGGAGTAGGAGTTCTGAAGTCTGTGTTTGGGGTGCATATTTGTTAAACCTGGAGTTCTGAAGTCTAAGTTGATTTTATATAGTTTTTTTCTACAATTTCTCAAAATTTCATTATTAAGAATTTGTTCCCATGAATTCTAAGATTGAGATTTTTTGTTTTTATTAATTTATGTATATTTTACAAATTTCTTTAAAGTAAAAAAAAATAATTTTGAACAAAATACCACACATTCTTTTTTTCAATATATCTCACATTAATTATTCATTTATCTTGGATATTTTTCAAATAAAAGAGTCTTACAATACTTTTTAAAATATTACATGTGATTTGGAAATATTTAAATCCATTAATTTAAAGGGATTCAAATAAACTTCAAGATTTTTATGTTTTTATTCTTTCAATTCTAGAAATAATATAGATTTGTTTCCGTCAATCCTAAAATTGAGATTTTAAATTATATTATTTTATGAATATTTTACAATTTTATTAGAGACTTGTTTTCGTCAATTTTTAATTTTTAATTTAAGATTTCTTTTTCAAGCTTAATAAAATAATTTTTTTTTACATAATTTAAGATTTTATTTTTCTAACTAACCAATGTAATGAATTATCTAAAGTTTGATTAATTTGAAAATAATATATTCTTTGAAGTTTTAAAATAACTAAGTTAAAAATGAAATATCAAATATTTATGCTATTTTAAAATAATTAAGTTCAAAATGAATATATATAGTTTTTAACATCATTCAAAATGAATATCATACATACGTTTGTTCGAAATACTATATATTTATGTTATTTATTGTAATAATTTTATTTTATTAAGTTTAGAATGAGAAATTGTTTATCTTTTTACTTTGAATATGATTAGTTTGAAAATCAAAATTTTTTAATACGTTAATCTTTTTTAATACTAATTTTCTAAAATGTAATACGGCTTAGTTTAAAATATGTTTTTCTTATCTTCAAATCATAAAATTATATATATTTTTGAGCTATTAATAAAAAAAAAGCTTTAAAAAGATGAGATTGTTATTTGTTATAAGTAATTTTAGTTGAAACTTAAAAAAAAAAATTGTAGATGACAAATGGAGGAAGTGAAATAGGAAGATTTTTATCAATTAAAAAAATTGCTATGTAGTACTCTAATTTATATTAAAATTTCAATTTAAATAATAGTATCATGTCTAAAATATTCTTATATAATTTATATTTAAAAAATAAAATTATAGAATAAAAAGAAAAATATTTTTGTTAAAAAATTGATTAAAATTATAGAATAAAAAATAATTATTTATATTTAATTAGTAATTAGTAACAATGATGGGAAATTTTATATAAAAAATAAAGAAAATTTTTCAAATTAAGAAATTAAAAAAAAATAATGTAAAAAAATAGAGAGGGAAAGGAGAGGGGAGAAGAGAGAGAGGTATGAGTGAGGTGAGGTGAAGAAAAAATGAGATAGGAAAGTTGTGGGGCCCACAATGAGGAGTTGGAGAAGGAGTTAATAAGTTTGTGGGACCCACAATTGGGAGTTGGAGAAAGAGTTAATAAATCTGTGGGGTCCACAATAGGAGTAAAATTATCCTTGGGCCAAACAAGGAGTTGAGGGGAGTTATTAACTCCTCCCAACTTTACTCTCCCAACTCCTCAATCCAAACACCTCCTAAAGATCTGAAAGGTGTTTCAAGTATAATTTAGTTTATCCTTTTTATTATAATAATAGTGATGAAAAAACTAATATTAAGGAAATTAGAAAACATCAATGTATAGGGAGTCATATCGAGAGAGAGAAAGCGTCATGGTAGTGACCAAGATGGCTTTTAATGGCAATCGTTTTAATTTATATAAAAAGACTCTTTAGGCTAAAGTGTTTGAATGTCACCTGAATGTCTAGGATTACAGGACATCTCTCATCCTCACTAGAAAAAGTGGGAGAACGTGTTGGGTATAGAGTATGTCTTACGATACATGTCTCATCGGCTTTAGTGTAAGTGGGAGATTGTTGGGATTTATGCCCTAAAGCCTCATAATTAGTAATTTATTTAATAATTAATAATAATTTTGATTATTTTATTTACAATATAATATTATCCATTACATGAAAAATCCAAGGTTATTACTGTAATCTTGAACAGTAAGTAGTTGATATATAAGAGGATCATGTTCAAGAAATAACCTAAGGAGTCATAGTATATGGATAAGATTGGATGCCTTATCCTAGTAACACTATTGATACGACCCACTTTATAATAGTTACAAATGATTTGATCCAAATCGTTCATATGGAGATATGTGAGTAGGGGTATCTCATACAATGAGTTTGTATAAGACTAGACCGTGAAATATTTAATCTCTCTTTATAAATTCGTTAATTGAGAAGATTAATATTTTAACAAGATGATCATATGCGACTTGATCTTAATCCTGAGTGAGTTATGAACTCTTGCCTGTGAGGGATTGTCCTTTGATTTGCATGGATGAGAGTGGCTTTTGTAGCCGATTCAATATGTCTACCATTTTGGGGACTTGACTAAATAGGGAGTTGGGAACATAATCTCACAAGATGGAATTCACTTCTTCCCTTATAGTGTAAGTATATGAGTAGTTCCCTTAAGTGCCGATTTCGGGACTTGAACAATGGGGCCCCACCCTCTCACTGGCTCGAGAGGGACTTAGTTTATGGTTGGATCATAAACAAATTGTTCATTAGAGGATCAGTGGTACTTAAGGTGCAAGATGTAATTACAAGGGTAAAACAGACTTTTGCCCAGCTGTAATTACGAACAACTCGTGAAAGATCGACTTGCATGTAGTGGTTATATCTATAGACATAACTTGTCCTATAGTGCATAAGAGTGCAACTCTAGGTCTATAGTGGAGTGACATAGAGTTAATGAATGAAAATTAATTGATTAATGAGTTTAATTAATTAATTTTGTATCATTGGAGCTTATAATCTGTAGGTCCATAAGGTCCCCTTGCTAGCTCATATAAACAAATAGGGATCAATTTCGTTGAGAAAAATTTTTAAAATATTCAAATTAAAATTTAATATATTTGATATATTAAATGAAAGAAAACATATTTATTGTATATGATACATTAAATATCAAAGAAATTATTAATGTATTAAGATACATTAAAGAAAAGATATTTATTAAATTTGAATTAGATTCAAATAAGGAAATAGATGTCATAGGAGAATTTGGAAAGGTTTGAATAAGATTCAAACTGGTTAGATAAATCTATTTCAATATATTATATATTAAAATATATTATTTAATTATTTATCCTAGACCACTATAAATAGAACCTTAGGGGTGAGTCATTGCGTGCATTCTTCACAAGAGAAATGACTCTTGAAATTCTCCTCTCATTCCCTTTTTCTATTTTCAAGAAGGTTTCCACAAACTTCTTTGGTCCTTTGTTCGAGTCATAGCAAGGAAGACTTTGTGGAAGCCTTTGAGTAACCTCATTGGAGTTGGAGTACAAAGAGAAAAAGATCTGCTAGAATATTCTTCATATTATTTTCAAGGTATGGTTTATGTTTAACCTTAAATTTATATTTTAATTTTAAAATAAAATCAAAGTCGATTCCAACGCTTCGCTATAGTTTAATTAGATTATTCCCTGTAGATGGAACTCGGTGGAAACTGAAAAGGTAAAAAACAGTATGGTTAGATAAAGGTTCATGAAGACAGTTTCCAAAAGGAAAGGGAAAATAAGAGAGTAACTGTCCATAATCCTCAAACTTCATAGAAAACTGCATAAACAGAATTTTTGGGCCCACAAGTTAACCAATTCCCACTCACAAAAAACCATATTATTTTTCATCCATGAACCGAACTTGGTCCATTAATCAATTTACCACAATAATAGCTTAAATAATAAAAGAAATGACCAAATGAGGGGTTATGGCTTAAAATGTAGATAGACATGAAAATATGTGGTGTGAGTGGACTTCCGTCGCTATATGTTGTCCATAATACATTAACAACCTACGAGATAACTCCAACTATTCGAGACAAGCTGAGCGGGAGCCAACCCAATCAACATCAAGAACTTTGCAAAAATAAAGGCAAGAGAAGACGAACACCCAATTGAAACATGACAGAATAAAAGGCAACTTCTCTTTGAGGAGGATCATTAATACGATCATCGGGCCCAGGAACCCTCAATTGTACATCGAAGGGAATATCATACTTGTACCGCAATTGCTCAAGATGAGCCTCGGTCACCAAGGATGATATAGCCTCGAAATATACAGAAGGTTCACTGAAAAACATCATCATCAAAAGAATATCTCTCGACCTCAGGAGAAGTAGTAGAACATTCACTAGCCATCTCAACAAGCAAAAAAGAAAAGAAAATAGAATAATAGAAGAACAACAAGCTACCTTTAGAGAGAAGAAAGAAGATGAAAAAGATGGTGTGAGGAGATGAAGAAATGACTCCCTATTTATAGAAAAATGATGAGGAGAAATTGGAGGGAAATTTTGGTTTGGAATTCAAAATTTGAATGCAAATTAAAAGTTTTTTTAAAAAAATGATGTGATTGGGCTCTAAGACCGAGGAGGACCTATGCACGACATGCATGCCCACCTGTGCGCGCCAGGCCTGTTAGGTAGGCCTTGGCCTCGACCCAGCTGAGGTCGACTAGGCCATTTCGATTGAACCAACCTGGCAAGGTCGAATCGAACACATGTAAAACGTGTCTGGATGCTCGTCTCTCCCCCAATTTTCTCTTTGTAGCTAATTTTCTTCTCCCCTCTCACGATATCTTCCTGAAATGAAGCTACAGTTGTTCAAAAAACACTTCTAAAAAGTGAGAAGCTACAAGGTTATTGAATAGCCAAGAATTTCCTCCTGTATGAGGTCTTGAAGCTACACGGCTACTAGATGGCCAAAATTCCCTCCTACAGGAGGTCAAAAATTCTAGAATAGTCCCTACGAAGTTTGATTGCATATTCTCTCCAGGAAAGCGGCAATGATCGCTAATCCAGAGGAGAGTCTTAGCCTCTAAGAAAGGTCGAAATGTTTCCTATGGGGTCGGACGACAATCTTAGGGAGATCCAAGGCGAACCTTGGAGCCCTAATTTTCTCTAGGATGTGGATGAACACATTATCCAGAGGAGAATTTTACCCACTACGAAAGACCAACCTACAGGGTTAGACGACAATCCAGAGGATGATCTGAGATGCAGAATAAGTGCCACATAATCCTAAAATTCCTACAAAAAAATAGAGAAGTCGACACTCTAGGAGACTAAAATATCCTCATGAGGATAGACATCAATAACTAGAGAGAATTTGAGGCAGACCTTGAAACGTCACAAATGACTCCAAAATTTAATAGGCTACTCCCAAGTCAGGCTTCGTGCAATTATTTCACACGCTCCTAATCTTGAATCCTAACTAAGGAGTGGAGGCTAATGTTATGGGTGAAATTGGACTAACAAGAACGGGCTGAGTGAAAGGCTACTATAAAGGGCCAAACGAGGAAAAGAAGCCCAATACGAAGTCAAAATGGATCAAAATCGAAAGAGTACCGGTCCAGTACGGGAATGGACAAAGAAACAGGCTTGGGCCGAAACCCAAGCCCATGGTTTACATCGGCCGAGGGCAAGGCTGACCACATGACAAGGCCATCCTTTGGGCCTTGCCTTGGTCCCTCATGGTTCATGTAACCTCAGTCTAGCCCCATTCGGTCCTTTCATTCTCAATTGAAGATGGAAACCCACGAAAACCCTAATTAGGAAGGTATTTAAGCTCTCTTTAGAGGGGAGAGCAAGGTAAGTTCGTTCTAGCATCCAAAATTCTACTAGAACTCCCAAATTCTCTCTAAACTCTCTCTGACTTAAGCATCGGAGCCTGTGTGTCCTACACCACCCCAATGTCCAAGTTTTTCTTGTCTTGGAGACTGTGTTCTTTCCCCAAGAATACAAATTCACCGTCGTTGTCATGTGGAGGTCAAGTGAGATTTCTACTATCCAAAATTTGGCAACAACAAATAGGATCGCAGTTGAGGTAAGTAGCTTCTCTCTCGTGGTTTCAAAATGATTTATATGTATGATTTAAACATCAAGAATTTGTTAATTGTATTGATAAATATAATTTTTCTTGTAGCTACATTCTTAGATTTACTATGTCACGTGATATGTTGAAAATCATGATTTCTTTTATTATGGGACCCCATGCATCTTCTATGTTCATGAATATGTTAATTTATGTTAAGCGTGATGGCTACTCTTCTTATGGACTAGACGAGCATGTATGGTAGCACCTCTCTAGTTCCAAACTTATGTTCATGTATGTGGCAACTACTGACTAATCCCCACTACTATCATCAATTGGAGTCAATCTCGTGTATAATTCTCTTTTGCCTTCTCAGAGTAGTGAAATTCATGTTGGAAGAGTTTAGCCTGATCACAAACAAATAAGTTATAATAAGTAAAATAAGACAGGTTTTATGACCTATGGGTCCCCTTTCATTATATTGCATTTTCATGTTTGTATATGTTTGTGCATTTTGAATTACCCCGTTAGGGGGCTACTTATTGGGTATTCTTAATACTCACCCCTCACAGACCTTGCAGGTGAGGAGAAAGCATAAATGACATTAGTAAAACATTACTTAGTAGACCATGTGTCGTCACTCATTTTGGAATAGTATTGAGTCTTTTTTTTTTTGTCCAATCACGTTAATCATGTAATACTTTTGTAAACTAAATTATGGCTATATGTTATTTTGCTGACTTAAAGGGATCCGGTATATGTTTATTTTTTTTAATTTCTTTTCTTATTGTGTTGGAATATTGCAAAAGTTCAGGTGTGCATGTAATAACGTCCCTAGATATGTTAAGTATAGATTAGGGTCGTTACAATATATATTTGAGAATATAACTATGATTATTACCTATATTTGATAATAGGATTACATACTGATGTTTGTATAATATATTTCAATGTTCAATAAAAAAAATATATATATATATTTCAATGTATATATTTATGTGTACAAGTACAATAAGATGAATAGTATATATTTATCATCATGTATTTTCAATAATGTTTCATATAACTAATGATTTTTATAACACACATACCATGTACAATTTACTTAGTTTATATTATATATAACTATAAAAGTTTATATACTACTCATTTTAAAGAAAAAAAAATGAAACATAACAATGAACATAATACATAAATACATGAGCAAAACGATATATATAGTGACGTCTATGACAAACAATACATGTTAAAACCTGTGTTTTGAGTAAATTGACCATAACATCAATCAAAAAAGTGAATAAGAAGATGAATAAGAAAAAAAAACTAAATATCAATCGAAAAAGTCGTCATCAAAAAAATATAAAATAATATAATAATGAATCAAAAAAGAAAAAAGAAAATATCAATGAGGAAAACCAATATTTGTCTTACTGTAATAAGAAAATAAAAAGTTAACAATAAAATATTTAACAAATTGGGAGTAAAATTGGAAGAAAAAAAAATTAGAGTGTTAGAGACTTTATTTTGACTGCACAAAAATTTGAATGACGGCAAAAAAAATTTAAGTTTCTGGACGCCTATATGCAATTTGATCGGCGACAGCAAAATTTTTAAGTTTGAAATTTTGAGAATAAAATATTGAAAGTTAGAAAAAATAGATATATGTAATTAATGATATAATTATTTATCTAAATTGAATGCTTTTAGGCTAAATTATAGAAAATATCCCTGAACTTTGTACTTTGTTTAAAAAATACCCATGAACTTTCAAAAGTTTCATTAATACCCTTAAGCTTTCAAAAATAGTTCAAAAATACATTTACCGTTAGTTTTGGATGGAAACATTAGTACTTTGTTTCAAAAATACCCCTGAACTTTCAAAAGTTTCATTAATACCCTTAAACTTTCAAAAAAAAGTTCAAAAATACCCTTTCCGTTAGTATATGGACAGAATCATTAGTACCTCGTTTTAAAATACCCTTGAACTTTTAAAAGTTGTATTAATACCCTTAACCTTAAAAAAAGTTAAAAAATGCTTTCACAGTTAACATATGGACAAAAAACATTATCTACACCCCATTACCTCCCTCTTCTATGTATTCTCTGTCTTGATTTGCTTCAATCTATAGCCTAACACTTCTCTATTTTTCATCTTTTTTTACCTTTCTTTTTTAATACTCTCTTTACTCTCTTATTCTATTTTCTAATCTCTAAAACTACCCCCTTCAATCAAGGTATATAGACTATAGCAAGAAAAAAAGGAGAATAATGGAACCACCAAGGGACCTTCAAACTTAAATGCTTTAACAAGGTTGTACTTTAGTCATTTGAGTTAGTACGTTTGGGTTTAATACACAACAAGAGAGACGTGTTGAGAATTTGAGTCATAATTTTGAAGACATCTAGTGAGAGGGAAAAGAAAGAAAACATATGCATTGCCAAATTTGTAGCAGATGAAGATTTTATTAATCTTTTTTGCAGTTCAAATTAATCTATTTGTTGTGGCCAATTAAGAAAGTTCCCCATGATTGAGAATTGGACAAATGGAGGAAAAATGAGATTATTTATATAAAAAAAATGAGGGTATCTACATGAGTTATTTTCAAATTGATTATATTCTAACCCAAGATAACTTCAAAGACATTGACTATTTGGGTGTTGAAATTTATGTTTGGGCATGCTTAGAAATGAGAGAGAGCTCTTCTTGTTTATTTAAAGTTCTAATATTTAAGAAGATAGGAGAAATGGGGAAAGTTTTAGGTATTGAAAAATGGAAGAAGAGAGTAAGAGGGTATTGAAAAAAAAAGGGAAAAAAGGAGGAAAAATAGAAAAGTGTTAGGCCATAGATTGAAGCAAATTAGGAGAGAGAAAATAGAAGAGGGAGGTAATGGGGTGTAGATAAACGGTTTTCGTCCAACTACTAATGATAATGCATTTTATTAACTTTTTTTTTAAGGTTAAGGATATTAATGCAACTTTTGAAAGTTTAGGGATATTTTTAAAATGAGGTACTAACCATTTATGTCCATATATTAACGGTAAGAGTATTTTTTATTTTTTATTTTTTGAAAGTTGAAGGTTATGAATGAAACTTTTGAAAGTTTAGGGGTATTTTTGAAACAAAGTACTAATGGTTTCCATCCAAAACTAACGATAAGGGTATTTTTGAACTTTTTTTAAAATTTCAAGGGTATTAATGAAACTTTTAAAAGTTGAGAAGCATTTTTTAAATAAAGTACAAAGTTATGTGGTATTTTCTATAATTTAGCTATGATTTTATTATGGCAACATTAAATCACAATAATATAATTATTATAAAGATGTGCAGAATGTTCAAGGGTATAAATGGAATAGTTGTAGAAATATGAGTCATGCTAGAGTTGATATTTTATTTTTTTACATGTGTCATTTGTGAAATATATAGTTGAAAACATGCTCTTTGACATAATTTCTGAATTTTAAAATGCATAATTATAAATTTAGACCATAGTCATAGGGATTAATTCTAACATTTAAAATCATAGGGACTAAATTTGCAATTTAACAAAAAAAATCAATTTTCTCTCCTTAATGAATTTTAAACTTCAAAATTTTAGATTAAATTATAAATTTAGATTCTAAATACCTTTTTAGTCTACAACTTTTTTTAAGTTCAATAAGATATGGGGTATGTTGGGATTTATGTCTTAAAACACTCGTAGTTTATGTTTTATTATCTAATAATTATTTAATCTTTTACTTGAAATATTTATTATCCAATTTTGTGAAAATTCAAGGGTATTAATGTAATCTTGAATAATATGTAGTTGACATACAAAAAAAGTATGCTCACTAACGTAAAGAGTCTATAGTATATAAATAAGGTTGAGTGTTTTATCTTAATAACACTATTGATATACCCGTTTTGTAACAATTACAAATGATTTAACTCAAATCATTCATGTGTAGACATGTGAGTGAGATATCATATACAATGAGTTTGTATAAAATTGGAACGCAAAATATTTAATCTCTCTTTATAAATTTGCTAGTAAAGATAATAAATATTTGATATGATGATCATATGCAACTTAATCTTAATCCTAAGTGAGTTATGATTTTTTTCCTGTGAGACATGTCCTTTGATTTGCATAGGTGAGAATGGTTTTATAGTCAGTTCAATAAGCCTACCATTTTGGAGACTTAACCGAATAGGGAGCTGGGAACATAATCTCATATGATGGAATTTACTTCTTCCCATATAGAGAAAATAAATGAGTACTAATGAGTTATTAAGTCATGAATTTACCTCGTTCTTACTCTAAAGTAGAAAGAACGACCTTATTCCAAGCTTGCTTTGAACATATTTTGCATCACTCAAGAGGATGCACTTGTGAAAGGTCCAATCACAACATTTGCAAGCCATAAAGTCATGGGCCAAGGAGGATGCACTTGTGAAAGGACGAGAAGGCCAACACATCTTGTGGAAGGTGGATGCTCAACTTGAGAATGGACTAGAAGATTTGAACACCCAAGAGTACAACCTTGTATTTTTCTACTTTACTGATTTTTAATTTGGACTTGGACTTTAATTTGGGTCTTTTTGTTGTAAGGACTTAAGTCCAATATCATTGGCCCCGATGTTATTTTAAGTTACATTTTAGGGTTGACTACGCAAATGACCATTTTTTATTTCTTGTTTTGAAAAATGGCCAAGTGATCCAAAGTTTTTAAAAATGGCCAAATCATTATTCATAATTTTAAATATTAATTATTAAATGACCATACTACCCCTAACAACTTCCATATCTAAGATTCCCTAATTATCGTGTAATTATAATAAATTTAAAACCCAAATCTAAAATAAAAACAGTTAAAATGAATTATCTAAACAACAAAAGATATTAAGATTCATTATCTAAAATCTAAACAAAAATTCAAATATTCTTAACGATAAATTAAAAAAATGGATCTAATATGAAAAAAAAAATACACATCAATTAACAATTAATTACATAACAAAAAGATTAAAAAAACTAGTTAAACGAATAGAGTAAACAACCAATAAAATCACATGCAACTTGAAATATAGTTTAAACCCAAAATCAAAGTAAATCATCATTTACACGTTGCCCCATACAATACTAATTAAAATTGAAGACAACATTTGGAGAGAGATTTACCTTTCACCGCAAATCGAATGAGTGATTCTAGGGTTTTTTCTATTTTCGTTTCTTCACACAATTTCAATCGAGTTTCAAAGCTTCAAATCTCCCCAGATCGTTGAACCCATCTCCTTCTTTGGCAAAGTTTGAAATCTCGTTCAACAAGGTGATTCCTAGGCTTGTCCGACAAAAAATGTAAGAAATACTCACTATTTCTTCATTTAAAACTCAAAATCTTGCCTACATTGGAA
Source organism: Trichosanthes truncata (assembly GCA_033996785.1). NCBI lineage: Eukaryota > Viridiplantae > Streptophyta > Magnoliopsida > Cucurbitales > Cucurbitaceae > Trichosanthes > Trichosanthes truncata. Next base: position 22,526,667 of record JAWPNB010000004.1, on the reverse strand, counting down.
AATCATGAAACTCAAGTATAAGAAAAGTAAGAAATTAATTAAAGCTTGGCTCCAATGGCATAATACTCTCACTGAGCAAAAACACGGGATAAGAGAAGGAAGAAGGGACAACAAAGACCTTTGAGACCGAAGATTAAGGTATTTACAAAAAATAATTTAAAAATATTCTCTGATCTTTAGAGATGATACAAGGTAGAAATACATTAAAATGTAAATAGATTATGTTTTTTTATTCTATACTTTAAATTAGCTAGTTTGTTATACCTAATGTACTGAGATTAAAAGATTTTGAACAAACATTTGAAGATATGGTAAAAGGAAAGATGCAAACTAAGTATTATGTCCATTACTTGTGTTATATTATGTAATGTTATCTTCTATTATTTAAAGTGTAATTTCATTGCTCAGTTTTTTACAAAATAACCAAATTTTATGTTAATTAATTTTGTTTTAAATGTTTAGATCAACCAGAACATACAAAAGGATGCATTCAGTGGTCTAAAGCCAACCAGGATATACATTGATGCTTTACGTGGAACGTATAAATCAACCGATAACGCACAGGGCACATCCTTGACATATGGCCCTACATTCGACCTCCACCTCAGCCAGACAAAAAATTAATGAAAATTTCAGAAAACTGATCAAGACTCTTTAAGAACTTCACTTTTGATCACAAAATTAGACTTTTGTTAAATTTTTAGACTGAACTGCTTTTAGTATACTTTTGTTAAATTTATAAACTGAATCTTATAGTATTTTGGGATTATTGACAAACTAGTTTATAATATGAATTGTTATTGATAAATTTTGTGTCTTTAACTTATTTGCTAGTTAATGTTTTGAAGTGATATAAACTTCTGAAAGTTTCCAACTTGTGAACACATACAATTTAAATAAGTAGTATATATCAACCTAAAGTATTCAGAAAATACAAAGAATCTAAATTATAGAGTAGCTATTACTATGAATTATATAAAAAATACAAAGTACTTCCTACAATTTTGAAATTCAACATATAATAATAGTACACAACAAAAAATATAAATTATACAGTAGCTAGATCATGCATACATAGAAAGACAAAAGCTGAATTAAGTTAAACAAAAGAACATGGAAATACAGTGTATTTGAATTATATAAAAATTACAAAGTATTTCCTACGAATTTGAAATTTCAACATATAATATTAGTACACAACAAAAAATATAAATTATACAGTAGCTAGATCATGCATACATAGAAAGACAGAAGCTGAATTGAGTTAAGAAAAGAACATAGAAATACAATGTATTTGAATTATATAAAAATTACAAAGTACTCCCTATGAATATGAAATTTCAACATATAATATTAGTACATAACAATGAATATAAATTATATAGTAACTAAATCATGCATACATAAAAAAACAAAAGTTGAATTGAGTTAGGAAGCGAAGGATGGGGAAATACTATGTATTTGTAAGAGATAAATAGAGAATTTTAGAAAGAATAAGTATACTGTAATTGTTCTTAGAATGATCTAAATTTTTACCTACACTGTAATTAGAGGTATCCGTATTTGAACAGTCTAATTCGACAATTTCTGAATAATCAACAACAACATGAAGATTATTAGCAACACTCTTTGAAATAATAGAAAGGACCCACATAACATCCTTGTCCTCAGTAATTCTAAGTTACTGGATTTATTCGAACCATCCCTATAAACAGTCAACCGAGTAATAACTTGATGACTCGAAAGATGAAGTTTGTTACGAATACAATTAGTAAAATGCAGAAAACTAGAATCCAAACGAACCAATATATTAGCAACTTTAAAATTCTGGTATCGATTAGCTTCATCACAGATCCCGTCATACAATATACTTACGGATTGGAAAGACATCTGAACCTAAATAAATGTATCAAGCTGCAACCTAGAAAATAACGTAAAGAAGAAGTGGAAAACCAAAAACAGTGAAAAAAAACATAAACAAACCTGAAAATTGGAAGGAAGAAACTGAAATACGAGTCGACGAATGGAAGCGAAAAAACAGAAAGTAAAGATACGAAAAAATAATAAAAGAAAATAAATTAAACAATTTGTATGTCGATAAGGACTTGAAAAATAAGAAAATCGGATTAAAAAAATGAATCTTATAAAATAAAATCTTTAGAAATTTCGAATTTTAAATGATTTTAAATAGGTATAAAGATACTAACTGCAATGTAAATATTTGAAATTTCAATTTAGATACACCTTAAATAAAATAGGAGAGAGAATGATTTTTTTTTAAAAAAATTGGAAATGTGTAGATACACAGGGGCAAATCAGGCATTTTTAAAAGAATACACCACATGTGCACCTCGCGTGTGGCCATAATTAAAAAAAGAATGCAGATAGCCATTAACCAAAATCGCCAATTTTTTTTTTGCCATATCTAGAATTATCCCTACATTATTTTATTAGCTTTAAGTTTGCTTAGTTTTGGACTTAACCATGCTTAGCCTTGTAAAATGTTTTGGGACTAAAGTTGTAATTTAACGAAAATTAAAATGTTAACATGACTAGTATTGTCAATTTTCTTTCTTTTCTTTTTTTTTTTGAAGTAATCCATCTAATCTCTTTTGCATATTTTATTTCATTGTTCGCCTTATACTATATGTTTATCCAGTCATGTTAAAATTAACTAGTTTTTGTCCAATAAACATGTTATATTAAACAATGTGTTAAGTATATTTAAATTACTAGTTTAGTTCCTAAATTTTGAGATTCTTGTCTATTAGACATTTTTTAAGTTTATGAATCTATTTAACATAATAATATAATAAACACTTTTTAAAGTTTATGGATCTATTAGATACAACTCTAAAATTTAGGGACTAAATTTGTAATTTAAAGAAAATTAAAATATATTACATAGCTAGTATTATTAATATTTTTGAAGTAATCCATCTAATATCTTTTATATATTTTGTTTCACTGTTCACCTTCTGCCGTATGTTTATCTTGTCATGTTAAATTAACTAATTTTTGTCCAACAAACATGTTATATTAAACAACATGTTAAGGATAGAATTATTTAAAATTACAATTCTAAATTTAAAATGTAGTTATAACCTTTTAAAATTTATTAGAAAATTATTATTTTAGTTAAATTACTAGTTTAGTTCCTAAATTTTGAAATTTTTGTCTAATAGATTTTAAAAAGTGTCTAAGGGTATGTTTGGATTGAATTCTCAGGTGTTTAATTTTGAAAAAAAAAATTATTTTCATAAGATTTTGTAGTGTTTGGCAACCACTCAAAATGACTTTTTAAAAAATGAGTTTGAGAAATAAGCTATTTTGATCGAAATACTTGAATTCAAATTCTAGAAAAAATGTTTTAAATGCTTAATTGAGAAATCCTTCTAAATTTTCATGATATATGAAAATGACCAAAATAATCTCACACTACCTTCACTTCTCCATGGCTGCCGCTGCCCACCATTGGTGACAGCCGCCGCTGGCAACCACCACTGATGACCATCGAATTCTGCCGCCGTTCACCATTGACACCCATCTACAACCACTGACACCCACCGCCGATGGCAACACACATCGCGACAACTTGATTTCACCACCTACTGCTAACGACCACCAAATTTCGCTACCATCCATCGCCACCTCACCTCTGGTGACCATCACCGCCGTCCACTGCCACCTCACCATTGGCAATCATCACCATCGACAACCACCAACCATTGTTGTTAGATACCACCACCAACCGTTGCTGTTGGCAACCACCATTGGCGACCACCACCAACCACCACTGTCCACCGCTGAAAACCACCATCGACTACCGTTGTTGTTGGCAACACATACTGGCGACCGCCAGCGACCCCCGATGACCACCACCATTGCTGGCAACCACCATCGACGACCACTAACGCCCACCACCAACAACACACACATACTGGTGATAACTAGATTTTGCCACTTATCGCCTGTAACGACCCGACTTTTCCTATTAGACTTTCTAGGGACGTTAATACATGCATGCTGAAGAAATTTAAAAATCTTTGGTAAAAGACAGAAAGAATTAAACTTTTTGCTAAACAATAAAAAATCTTTATGCTCGGGATCCCTTTAAAAATCATTTCAAAACATAATATGAATTATAACGTTCAATTAGTTGAAATAGTTTCACAACACATTGTTTACAAAACAAAATATGTTTTAACTAACACACTATCTAAATGCGGAAGTCATGATCCTCAAAGTCACCCATGACCTTTTCAGCAAACTGCCTTGTCAATCGCCTAAGATATGTCTTTGTCTTTGCCTGAAAAGAAAAACATTTTTGAAAAGGGTGAGTATTTAAAATACTCAGTAAGTGACCTCACTACCGGGGTCAGGATATGCAAACACATACAAAGTGATTTTTAAAACTTTTTTTCCTCTAGTGGGACCTAAAACATTTTCATAGTGGAAACGTTTCCCTTTAACTTTTCTCTTCGGCTTAATGTGGACAATTATCCCAACCTAACCTTTCCTTTTCATTTAACCTTTTCAGATTCCTTTTCATTTAACCCTTTCAGGTTCCTTTTCATTTAACATTTTCAGGTTCATTTTCATTTAACCCTTTTAGGTTCATTTTCATTTAACATTTTCAGGTTCCTTTTCATTTAGATGAACATCTATAATTTTAGGAGGGTAATTGCCACAGCCTTCGAAATCATTTCAGCATGAAAATACACATGTATGCATGAGGTCCCAAAGCATTTTAAATTTTCATTCAATGATGCAACACAAGGCAACATTCTCATATCATTCATCATAAATCATAAACTATAACTCATGCATCACATTCACAAGAATATTTGACAATCAACAAGTGAAAATCCATTTTCATATATAATAAAGCATTTTAAAATTCATCAAAAATCATAATAAAACATTTATAAAAGCTTTTCATTTCAAATGTAGTTTTTCAATTCAGTTCCTAACTTGCATTTAAGCATACCGGCATAAAGTCCCTTACCTTGGCTCCATTAGTTCGTTTTCTCCTTTTATGGAGTTCTTTCACCTCAACCTATAATGATTTAAAAGAACTTATTACTTGACCTACTCAACTCATGAACCTTAGGCAAACTACTCAAATTACTGTATACGCACATGAACCCACCATGAATTTGACTACATTAAATTCTTCAACAAGAATATCCACCCACCTAGGTAGCTAAGTTTACTCCCAACTAGTTACCAAGATAACATAATTTCATTATTCTATTATTTCAAGTAAGTCCTTTTGATAATACACATGATTCTCCAAATCTTTAAGCCCTCTTTTCCAACATAGCCATAAACTTAGTCAAAATTTAATTCTAATTTACCCATAGTAAGATTTCTCTAAATATGGCATGCTTCCTAATTATGAATTTCATGCTTTCCTTCTAAAATTCATAATAATAACCAAGTCACAAGTAACTTAAAGGACTTAATCGAAAATTGAATCGGAGTCGAAATTTACCAAAATCATAACGCAATCGTGGCACTGTTCAGGATTAGAAACGCTGATCAGGAGACGGCGGTGTGAACAGTGCGTGTGCGCGTGAACAGTAATCGAGCGTGAACAGTGTTGCGCGTGAAACAGTACCTGCGCGTGAAGGACAAATCCGGCGATGGATGTTTGTTGAAGAAGAAGAAGCTTTCGAATGGATGGGTCTCTTGGTAGTGAAAGAGAGAGAGAGAGGGATTGATGGTGGAGGCTGTTTTTCATGGAGGAAGAGGAGAAGGTTGGAGAAGATGACGACTTGGCTTGACCTAGGGCTGCGTGCAGTATAAAAATAATAGAGAGGGATATTTGGGCTTGGCTTCTCCTTGGGCTTGGCTTGGCTCAAAGTCACCTAATTAACAAAAATTGCCCCCAAACCAATTAATTCCCCTTTTTCCTTCTTTCTTCCCAATTCACCATCCAATTTCTCAAATTTCAATTATGCAAATCTCTAAAATTAACTTTCAACACAACTTTAAACATGAAATTGGCCTTACAATTAATTCAAATCTCAAAATTAAAACTTTAATTAATACCTGAAAATGTCGATCGTTACACCGCCACTACCATCGAATTCTACCACCGTCTATCGGCACATCACCTCTGACGACCATCACTGCCACCTCACTAGTGGTAATTGTCTCCACGCGACAACCATTAACCACCGCTGTCAGATTCCTCCATCAACCGCCGCTGTCGGCAACCCACAGGCGACCCCCGATGGCCACTGCTAGAAACCACCATTGGCAACTGTCGCTACTGGAAACTCATACCGATGACCACCAGATTCTGCCGCCTACCACTGGTGACAGCCGCCAGCAACCACCGCCTTGCGACCACCAGATTTAGCCATTGTTCACCACTAGCAACCGTTGCCGCCAACAACCACCAGCGACCAACAACCCCTAGCGACCACTGTCGTTCCCCACTAGCGACCTCTGCTGTGGGTAACACATGACAGAGCCCACTGGATTCTATCGCTGTCCACCACCACCCATCGCCAACGATCGTTGCTGTCGACAACCAACATCGGTGACCACCGAATTCTGCCGTCGCCTGTCGTCACCTCACTACCGCTGCCACCTAACCGCCAGCGACTACTCCGTATACCACTGCAGGCGGTCATGGTGTTTTAAATACTAATGTGAAGTTATTAGTTCTTAGTGTTTAATTGTCATCCTTTATAGTAATTTGACATATGTTGAAGCATTTTGGATGTAGAGCAAACCAAACAAACTTGTGTATATAAAAAATTTTGAGAAAATGTAACAAAAAAATATGAGTGTTTGAATTTTAAACGATTTTTATAAAACATGTTTAAAAGAAAATGCATTTTTGAAAAACATTTTTTCATAGGCAATCCAAACAGGCCATAAATTCCTAAGGTCCTGTTTGATAACCATTTAGTTTTTGAAAATTAAACCTATAAATACTACTTGTACCGATGGATTTCCTTATTTTGTTATCCACTTTTTACCTATGTTTTCAAAAACCAACTCAAGTTTTGAAAACTAAAAAAAGTAGCTTTCAAAAACTTGTTTTTGGAATTTGACTATGAATTCAAATGTTTTCTTAAGAAAGAAGAAAGTCATTGTAGAGAAATGATAAGAAATAAAGTACAATTTCCAAAAACTAAAAACTAAAAACTAAGGTCCCGTTTGATAACCATTTGGTTTTTAGTTTTTGGTTTTTGAAAATTAAGCTTGTTTTCTCCCAAATTCTCTACAATGGTTTTCATCTCCCTTAAGGAAGTATTTGAATTTTTAGCCAAATTCTAAAAACAAAAACAAGTTTTTGAAAACTATTTTTTTTAGTTTTCAAAACATGGCTTGGTTTTTGAAAGCATAGGCAAAAAGTATATGACAAAATAAGTAAAACCATAGGTGGGAGTAGTATTTATAGGCTTAATTTTTAAAAACCAAAAACTAAAAACCAAAAACCAAATGATTATCAAACGGGGTCTAAATGGTTATTAAACAGAGCCTAAATATTTAATTTTGTGTCTAATAAGTTATTGACATATTTGAGAACTTTTTAAAACGAATGATCTATTAGATATAAATTCAAACTTTATGGGTAATAAGATCTAATCTTTTAATTTTGTGGTTAGTAGTGCAGAATTAAAAAAATATTAGCTTATTCAAAATAAAACAAAGGAACTATTTTGAAAACATTTTCAAATAAGTCGAACCCTTCTCAGTATTGCGATTGACTATTTTTCAACGCTTTGGAGTGGGAAATTGGGCAAAAGGAAACAACCCGCCTATGTACCATCGTGGGCTCGTGGTGGCTCGTAGACTGTATTTCAAAAGCTTCAACAAACTCACCGAGCTCCGAATTCTGAAAGAAACCCTAGGAGGAGAGGAAGATGGAAGAACCCCTCAATGGCAATGGCAATGTCAACGTCGATTCGGCATCAGCAAAAGCAGCGACCGGGGACGAGGAGGCCATCGGCCCCGGTCCGGCCCCTCGCTCGCGACCCAAACGCCCCCTCCAGTTTGAGCAGGCCTATCTGGATACTATCCCCTCCGCTAACATGTATTTCTTTCTTTCTCTATAGGTTCAAACCAGTCCAAGCAAGATTAGTTATCTTAAACTTTTCTGTTAATTATAGGGTACTTTCATGACTGATATGCAAAGTAATGGAAAATTTAGGTATTGGGATAATTTAGTTAGCTAAATTTGGATGAGAATTGAATATGGGATTGTGGGTTTCTGAAGTTGCATTTGGGTTTTTGTGGTTTCTTCGATGGCTATTATTCTAGTAAAATATGTAGAGTAGGCTCTTGCTATGTTGTTGCCTGTCTATCGACTTTATAGGACATGAAGGGTTATTGAGTTTTAAACTAGGACTGATTTTTTGTATGGATATCGTAGGGAAATTGGAAGGTAGATAATTCCTCATCAATTCTTATTTTTCCTTTAACAGGTATGAGAAAAGTTACATGCACCGTGATGTGGTTACTCATGTTGCTGTGTCTTCTGCAGACTTTTTTATAACTGGGAGTGTTGATGGTAAATTCTAATCACCTTGTCTCTCAAAATAACTAGTTTAGATGTTTTTAGATACTTGTCACTTTGGCATATGCTCGTGTATTTTTAGTGTTTGTTGTGACTATCATTAACTGATTGAATTAACGATATGTAAGACAGAAACGTTAGGCCCCGTGTAGAATTTATTTCCAAAATAGTAAAAATGTGTTTGAATAATTGTTCTTTAATAGTTGATTTGTCTGGTTTTCTTTTGACGTGTTCTTCCAAATGACCTATTTTAAGCTATTATTAGATTATCATGAATTGAGAGTGTTGTTGATGAAAAAAGAGCCAACAACAGTCAACAGCACATGAATTGATGAAAAATTAAAAGGATGCGTAGATCAAAGTTGGATCCACTATCATGACATATGGATGGATAGAAGAGAGGACATCGATTAATTTCTCAGTTAATTATTGTCTCAAAGGAACATTGTTTATTGAGTCTATTGATGCTTCATCATCCAACGTGAAGAGTAGAGAAAAAAAATGTTTCTATCATTTTTCAAATTTGTGGAGTGTATTGGGAAATGAATATTATTCAGATTGTTACCGGCAGTGTTTTAGCAAATGTTATGGTGGGTAAGAATGTTTATCTTTAAATAGTTTACATTTAAAAATTTAAACGAATACTCACAAATTTCAATTTGCCAAACATGTTCTTATTTGACCTTTTTATCAGGGAGCCTGTTAGAAACTAAACAACCATATTTGGCTTGATCACCATGTGCTTCTCTTTGCTTAGACTTGATATTAGAGAATATGTTCAAGAGCTCCAATAACGGAATGGAATATACAACTAAGATCGGATGGTAGTAAATGAGAATATTCATCATTCAACTGCAGAAATGATGGGTTATCATCATTACGCCTTTTTTTTTTTTTTTTGGATTGGAAACAATTTCATTTATCAAATGAAATGTACAAAAGGGAAAGCCCATCCATAGAGATTACAAAAAACTTCTCCATCTAGATAAAAGAGAATTTAAACTGTAATTGCTAAAGGGAAGAACATTTTACACCAATAGAGAGCCAAAAAAAGAGATGAGTCGAGCACTTCCTCTATGGATCTTTCTTTGCCTTGAAAGATTCTTGTGTTTCTTTTGTTCCAAATCATCCAAATTGTAGCACGAACAAAATGAAGCCATAAAAGCTTTTTATGTTGTTTTTAAAAAGGCCCTTGTTTTCTTTCATTTTAAAAAAAAGGGGATGAGGACATAAAAAAACTATGAGAGTCGGAGAAGGGAAAAGCTGGGACGGGGGATCCTTCTCGGTAAGAGTTGAACGCAAGCGGTTTGTTCTAAAGCTTAGTACCTTGGAAAGAAAGGTGGAGGTGGAAGAGTTTAGCGGAGGTCAGTCTTCGAAGGTTAAAATGCTGCTGGGGATAGTGGCATGGGTGAGAGACTGCTTGAAGTTTGTTAGCTCTCGAGGGCCTTTGAGGAACTTTTTTAGGCAACGCCGGAGCCCGGAAGGTTTATTTTGGGTTCAGGTGGTTGAAAATGCGAGGGGTAGGTGTTGTGTAGTGGCTTTGGAGCCGAGGAAAGGGAGAAAGTCCTCTTTAATTATCCCGGCTGGAATTGAAGGGAAGGGTTGGGCAGAGGTGGGGGAGGCGTTGCATTCTTTGCTCCAACGAGGCCTGGGGAAGGAGATTGGGAGGGGTTCAACGGTGGTGTCAAAGATGTTGGACCCCCCGGGCAGGTTGAATTCCTCTTACGCTCAGTCGGTGGCTAAAGGAGGATTATTAGGGCGAGTGGCGGAGATTCAGGCAGTGGAGAATAGAGATGAACTTTTTGAAGTCTCCGATTCGATTATTTTAGAGAAGGAGAAAGCTTACGATCCTTGGGTCAAGGTGGTGCAAGGAGTTAAAGGTCGTTTCGGGTCTAGTCTTTGTGTGAAACCCTTCAGTGGAAACCTCGCGGCGATCCTCTGTAAGGACAATAGTCAACGGGCGAAACTTCTTGAGTTTGGAAGAGGGTCTGGCGTTTTCATGGGATGACCGAAAGGTGGCGGAGGAGAGATGTCTGGCGTTTTCAAAAGGGTGGGTCAAGGTCTAGGACATTCCCCCTCATCTCAGGTCAGCAAACGTGATTTCGAGACTTGCGGATTTATGTGGTGGGTTGGACGGGGATTATGGGACAGCGGTTCAGGGGGAAGATTGGGAGGAGGATCCGTTAATTCTGGTAAAAGGAAGGGAGGATGGATTTATTCCGAGAGGATGCTTCTTGTCGTGGGAAGGGTGTGATTTTCCGGTGAGGTTCTTGCCGTGGATAGCCGCCGGAACTGTTCTCGAGGAAGGAGAAGCTATATCGGGGTCGGGGAAGGAAGGTAGTCTGGCGGTGCATCAATCGTACTCTGTTAGTCGGGACAAAATGGAGGGAGATGTGGCAACAGGGGACCCTAGTGATCAGTCTAAGACCAGACGTGATCGACACTCTATGGGAGTTGGGCTTGGGCCTTTAATTCAGTCCAAGTTGAACAGGGAAAAAGAAAAGGAATTGAGTTGTAGCCCAAATCGGAAGGAATTGGGTTGTAACCCAAATCGGAAAGGAAAGGGGTCTTTGGTGGTTGACTTTCCGACAGAAACTCAGCAACCAGAAGTTCGGCTCTCTGGAGACTCTCGTGAGAAGGTGGAGGAAAGGAAGGTGGGCCTGTCTTTTACAAGATCTCTGTTGGGCTCTAAGTCTAATAGTGCAACAGGCCCTTCAAGTTCTGGGCAAAACACAGGAGGAAGGAACTCGACCTTTAAAGTGGACGAAATGTGTCGTCCGGATTTTTTTGGTTTTTTGGCGAAAGAAGAGTTTGGTCAGAACGATAGAGGAGGGGGCTGCCTGGAGGAAGAACACGGCGGAGAAGTAGGTGGGTTCGAGAACGATGGTTATTTGTCGGATCCTTCAGTAGCTAGTTATTCGGGGGATGAATCGTTCTTGTCTTCTCCGATTTTAAAGGAAGGTGAGCCTACAAGTTTGGGGCTGTTATTTGAGGAAGCCGGTGCAGAGCAGGAAGTTCAGGAGGGAGTGGTGATGCAACCTGGAGAAATCCAGCCATCTTCCTTCGACTTCCCGAGGGAGTTGCACAAGGACTGCGAGACAGTGGAAGGATGCAATAGGAAGAGATCACTAGAGGAGAGCCATCTTCGTCCGGTTTTGGGTGCTTTTCCTAATGGCCACTCCACCCAGGTACTCTTTCCTTCTTCTAACTTTTCTCCTTCTACTTCTGAGGAGGGGGGTAGAGCGGGGGTTGCAGTGGCGTCCGGGGGTTTTGGCTGTCCTAATTTACCGGGGTCGGGTCCTTCTGGCTCGGGTCTTTTAAGGGGGCTGTCTTTTCCGTTTCATCCATTTCTTGTAAATCCGGTTTCGGTTTCTGGAGGTGCCATGCCCAACCAATCAGTCGGTTCTTCTGTGATGAGTTATCCATGGGTTACTTATTGGCCAAGTGTTGGGGGTAGAGGTGATTTAGTGGGGGGAGCTATTCCGTTAGTCGATGGGGGCCTTGTGAGTAGTCCTCGAACTGAGCCTTTTTCCTTGGAGGGGCAGGCCGTTGGAGATAAGCCAGGGCAATGGCCTGCAGTATGTACTCTTCTAGCTTCGGCAGGTATGCAAGCAGTCTCGGCTGACGGCAAACCGGTGGAGTTTCAGGGTATACATTATGTTCAGGGCTGTGCGGAGGAGTCGGGGGTTGCCCAGGTCGGTCCTAGTACAACAGTTGAAGGTAAAATGGAAGGTAAACTGAAAGGGAAGAGAAGAGATCGGGAGTTAAAGAAGTTGGAGTGTTCGGTGAATTACGAGAGTCGGAAAGGCGGTTCGCGTCTAGGGGGGCAAGAAGGTTTTAAATGAAGGTGGTTTCCTGGAATGTTAGAGGTCTGGGAGGGAAGGAGAAGAGAAGGTTGGTAAAGGAGGTTCTTAATCAGGAGAACCCGGATATAGTAATTTTAGTGGAAACTAAACTTCGGAGTTGTTGCAGGGAGCTCATTAAAAGTCTTTGGGGCAGAAGGAGAGTAGAGTGGGTGTGTCAGGAGTCGTCAGGGGTGTATGGGGGTATCCTTTTGATGTGGGATGGTAGTGTGGGTTCTCCTATCGAGGTCGTTAAGGGGCTGTTTGGCCCCGTCTTGGAATCAGAACCCTGGGAATCAAAACCCTGGGAGGTTTCTTCTGGGGGTTTCTGAAGCCTGGGAATCAAAAAGCTGTGTTTGGGGTGCAGTGTTCTAAAGCCTGAGAATCAGAAAACAGTGTTTGGGGTGCAGTGTTCTGAATCCTGGGTTTGTGCTGATTTTTTTTTTCCATTTTTCCTTTAGCTGTTTTGTTCTCTTATTTTCCTCAAATGTTTTAGTGGATATTTTTTGAATTGTAGAAGCATTGTATGACATAAATGGATTACAAAATTGAACTCTATTATAGAAATTAAAAAATTGGAAGTCTATTTTAGAAATTAAAAAATTGGAAGTCTATTTAAGAAATTAGTGAATTTGAAACTCTATTTCACAAAGTATTCATAAAACTATTTTTGGAACTCTATTTTAGAAATTAAAAAATTCGAAGTCTATTTAAGAAATTAGGAAATTTAAAACTCCATTTCACAAAGTATTCATAAAACTATTTTTGGAACTCTATTTTAGAAATTAAAAAATTCGAAGTCTATTTAAGAAATTAGGGAATTTAAAACTCTATTTCACAAAGTATTCATAAAACTATTTTTGGAACTCTATTTTAGAAATTAAAAAATTGGAAGTCTATTTAAGAAATTAAAGAATTTAAAACTCTATTTCACAAAGTATTTAGAAAACTATTTTTGGAACTCTATTTCATACATTAAAAAATTGGAAGTCTATTTAAGATATTAGGGGATTTAAAACTCTATTTCACAAAGTATTCAAAAACCTATATTTGGAACTTTATTTTAGAAATTAAAAAATAGGAAGTCTATTTAAGAAATTAGGAAATTTAAAACTCTATTTCACAAAGTATTCAAAAATCGAACTCTATTTTAGAAATTAAAATTTGTGTTTAGTAGCCATTTTTTGTTTAATTTTAACCTTTTTAAAAATTAACTAGGTGGTCGGGTCGTCGAGGTGGTCGAGTTGCTAGGGGTGTTGGGTCCATGGGGGTGATTGTCAGCAGTGGTTGTAGGGTAGTTGGGTTGCTGGAGTGGACGTTGGGTGGTCGTTGGCAATGGTTGTTGGGTGGCCAGGTCGCTAGAGCGGTTGCGGCGTGTTCGTTGGAGTGGTCATCAAGGTAGTCGGGTTGCTGTATGGTCGGGTCACCAGCATGATCGCTTGAGTGGTCACTAGGTGGTTGTCGGCGGTGGTTGCCAGGTGGTCAGGTTGCTAGGGTGGTCAGCGGTAGTGGTTGCTTGGTGGTTCGGTCACTAGGGTGGTTGTCTGGTGGTCGGGTCCTTGGGGTGATCATCGAAGTGGACATTGGAGTAGTCGGGTTGCTAGAGTGGTCACCAGGTGCTCGTTGGCGGTGATTGTCAAGTGGTCGAGTTGTCAAGGTGGTCGTCATTGGTAGTTGTCGGGTGGTTAGATCACTGGGGTGGTCGGGTCGTCGGAGTGGTTGTCGGGTGCTCGTTGGTGTTGGTTAGTGGGTGGTCCAGTCACCAGGGTGATTGTCAGGTGGTCAAGTCCTTAAGGTGATCGTCGAAGTGGACATCGGAGTGGTCAGGTTGCTGGAGTGGTCACCAGGTGCTCGTTGGCGGTGATTGTCAAGTGGTCGAGTTGTCAAGGTGGTCGTCAGTGGTAGTTGTCAGGTGGTTGGGTCACTAGGGTGGTCGGGTCGTCGGAGTGGTTGTCGGGTGCTCGTTGGCGATGGTTGCTGGGTGGTCCGGTCACCAGGGTGGTTGTCGGGTGGTCGGGTTCTTGGGGTGATCATTGAAGTGGACATCGGAGTGGTCAGGTTGTTGGAGTGGTCACTAAGTGCTCGTTGGCGGTGATTGTCAAGTGGTCGAGGTGGTCGTTGTGGTAGTTGTCGGGTGGTTAGGTCACTAGGGTGGTTGGGGTCGTCGGAGTGGTTGTTGGGTGGTCGTTGGCGGTGGTTGCGGGCCAGTCGGGTCGTTAGATCGTCGAGGTGGTTGAGTTGCTTGGGTGGTCAGGTTGTTGGGGTGGTCATTAGACTAGTCTCTTGAGTGGTCGTCGGAGGTAGTCGTTAGTGGTGGTCGGGTCGCCGGTGTAGTCGTCGAAGTTTTCGTCGGCTGTGGTCACTAGAGTTGTCACCGGAGTGGTTGCCGGAAATGGAAGAAGGAAAATGAAAGAAGAAAACATGGCACAAATCCCATGGGGTTGCACTATTGTAACCCATGGGGTTGTGTTTCAAAACCAAAGGTTTTGAACACATTGGGCCAAACATGGTTTTGGGTTTGGAATCCAAAACCATCCAAACCCAAAACAGGGGGCCAAACAGCCCCTAAAGGTTTTTATTCGGTGTCGGTTTCTTTTCGGTTCCCTGGGGAGGTGGAGGGTTGGGTTACTGGGGTTTATGGGTCTCCTAGGCAACGAGGGAGGAAGCAGTTTTGGGAGGAGTTGGGGGATCTTTTCGGCTTGTGTGGCCCTTGTTGGTGTTTGGCAGGGGATTTTAATGTGGTCCGAAGCCCTCAGCAGAAGGCTCAGGGCGGAAGGGTTACTAGGTCGATGAAGTGCTTCAATAGGCTAATAGAAGAGTGTAGGCTGTTTGACCCCCCTTTGGTTAATGGAAAGTTCACTTTGTCTAACAGCCGGTACAAGAGTAGGATTGATCGTTTTTTGCTGTCCAAAGGTTGGCTGGAGGAGTTTCACAATGCGAGGCTTTCTTTGGGTCCAAGGATTACGTCCGATCACTGGCCTATTTGTTTGGATTCGGGGGCTTTGAAATGGGGTCCCTGCCCCTTCCGGTTCGAGAATATGTGGCTTTCTCACCCCTCCTTTAAATCCTCATTTCCTCAGTGGTGGCAAATGGAGGTTGCTGGGAATTGGGAGGGCTTTAGGTTCATGAGGAAGTTGCACACCCTCAAAGGGGTGCTAAAGTCTTGGAATAGGGAGGTCTTTGGAGACCTTCGTGTTAAGAAGAAAGAGGTGTTGGGCCGGTTAAGGTTTTTGGATAGTTTGGACGAAGGGGAGCCGGGTCTTAGTGTTTCAGAGAAGGAGGAGTGGATGAAGCTAAAAGCGGAGTTCGAGGAGATTGTCAGGAAGGAACAGGTTAGCTGGAGACAGAAAGCGAGGGTGAAGTGGGCCAAGGAAGGAGACTGTAATTCGGCCTTTTTCCATAGAGTGGCAAGTGGAAGGAGAAGTAAGAACTTTATTAATGTTCTTGAGAATGAGGAGGGGATTATGCTGAAAGAAGACGGAGAGATAGAGGCAGAAGTTCTCTCTTTCTTCTCCTTGTTGTATGGCTCGGCTGGTGGCCCTAGACCTTTTGTGGATGGGGTGGACTGGTCCCCTATATCCTCTTCGGACAAGGAAGCTCTTGATTCTCCTTTTACTCTGGAAGAGATTAGAGGGGCGGTGTTTGAGTGTGACGGGAATAAGGCGCCAGGCCCTGATGGGTTCTCTTTAGCCTTTTTCCAAGTAAATTGGGAGGGTTTGAAAAATGATTTGTGGAAACTTTTTAGAGAATTTTATGAGAGAGGAATCATTGACAAAACGTTGGGGGAGACCTTAGTCTGTTTGGTTCCTAAGAAGGAAAAGGTTACGCGAGCAAAGGATTTCAGGCCTATCAGTTTAGTGACTAGTGTGTATAAGATAATTGCTAAGGTGCTGGCTAATAGGTTAAGAAAGGTGATCCCCTCGACGGTTTCTGAAGCACAGGGGGCCTTCGTTAGGGGAAGACAGATTCTGGATCAGGCTCTGATTGCAAACGAAGCCCTTGAGGATTATCGTTCAAGAAAGAAGGAGGGGTTTCCTTTCAAGATAGACTTTGAAAAGGCTTACGACCATGTGGACTGGGACTTCCTGGACAAGGTCTTAGCTAAAAAGGGCTTTGGTTACAAATGGAGGTCTTGGATGTGGAGTTGCGTTAGAACTGTTCAATATTCCATCCTGGTCAATGGGAAGCCTAGGGGAAGGATCCAAGCTTCTAGGGGTCTAAGGCAAGGTGACCCGCTTTCCCCCTTTCTTTTCTTGGTTGTGGTGGATACTTTGAGCAGAATTGTGACAAAAGGGGTGGAGGCTAACATTATACAGGGTTTCGAGGTTGGGAGGGACCGGGTTTCCCTTTCTCATCTCCAGTTTGCCGATGACACTCTTTTCTTTTGTTCTGAAAGGGAGGATTCCTTCCGTAATCTGAATCAGTTCCTTCGGTTCTTCGAGGCGATTTCAGGGCTTCGGATTAATCGGGGAAAATGTCAGCTTTTGGGAGTTAACTGTGACCCAGGGAAGCTGGCGAGATGGGCCTCGTTAGCTAGGTGTGAGGTTGGGAACTTTCCTTCTTCCTATTTGGGTCTCCCCCTTGGCCATAATCCAAGGAGCCTCTCTTTTTGGGACCCGGTCCTTGATAAGGTTCGTAAGAGATTGGCTTCTTGGAGAAAGAGTTACTTCTCGAAAGGGGGACGACATACTCTCATTGAGTCGGTCCTCAGTGGGATACCCTTGTATTTTATGTCCCTCTTTAGGGTCCCTGGTCAGATCAGTAAGGTTTTGGAGAAGTTAATGAGGGACTTTTTGTGGGAGGGGGTGGATGAAGGGAAAAGGACTCACCTAGTGAATTGGGAGGTTGTTTCCAGACCGGTTGACCTCGGAGGATTGGGTATTGGTAATGTTAGGGCTAGGAATAAGGCCCCATTGGCTAAATGGCTTTGGCGATTCTATTATGAACCTGATACCTTATGGCATAAAGTCATTGTGAGTAAGTATGGGCCTTATCCTTTTAAATGGACTGTTGGGGGTGCACTTGGCACTTGTAGAAACCCTTGGAAAGAAATCTCTTCTGAGTTTCCTGTTTTTTCGCAGTTTGTGAAGAGTGTGGTGGGGGATGGGCGGGGTACCTTTTTCTGGGAGGATAAGTGGTTGGGAGATGCTCCCCTCTGTTCATTGTTTCCTCGGTTGTATCACCTGTCCCGTTTCAAGAACCAGACAGTGGCTACAATCCTTCAGATTGATGGCCCTATGTCCCTCTCTGTTGTCCCTCCTTCCCCTTCCCTTGGTTTCCGTCGGGCTTTGACCAATAGGGAATCAATTGAGGTCGTTGACTTGTTGTCCATCCTTAATCAGGTTCAGCTGAGTCCCTTGAGGGGGGATGTTCGTCTTTGGAGCCCTTGCCCTTTGCAGCGTTTCTCGTGTGGGTCTTTCTTTCAGTCGATTGTTAACCCGAACCCTTTAAGAGATTCTTCTTTCTCCTCATTGTGGAAGGTAAAGGTTCCCAAGAAGGTTAAGTTCTTTTTGTGGCGGGTTTGGCACGGCAGGGTTAACACCCTTGATCGGATTGTGGCTCATGGTTCTCCTTTAGTTGGTCCTTTTTGTTGTATTCTTTGCAGGCGGGCAGAAGAGGACCTGATCCATATCCTCTGGGAGTGTGTTTTTGCACGCGGGGTCTGGAGCTGTCTTCTGAACGAGTTTGGCTATAGTTTTGCCAGGCCTCAAAGTTGTACTGATTTGTTTGTGGAGCTCCTTCTTTTTTCGCCTTTTCGTGAAAAAGGGTTGTTTTTGTGGCAGGCAGGGGTTTGTGCTATTGTTTGGAGCCTTTGGACCGAGAGAAACAATAGAATCTTTAGGGGAAAGGAAAGGTGGTCTGGTGATGTTTGGTCCCTTGTTAGATTCTATGTTTCTCTCTGGGCCTCGGTGTCGAAGCTTTTTTGTAATTATTCGTTAGGACTTATTTTGCCTGATTGGAGCCCGTTTTTGTGAGCGGCTCCCCCTCTCTTTTTTTGTGGGCCCTTCTTTTTTGTCGGCCTTGTATTCTTTCATCTTTTCTCAATGAAAGCGTGGTTTTTTATCAAAAAAAAAAGGGTGGTCACTAGCAGTAATCGCATCCACTCTTGAACATCCATAGGTAGAACCACACTCCATCCGGAAGCTTTAAAAAGACAGGCCCATATTTTCGAAGAGACGGGGCTAAGCTTTAAAAAGACAGGCCCATATTTTCGAAGAGACGGGGCTGTGAATAAAAATACGATTATGTGATTCTCCCTCTGCTTTGCACAAACAGCACCAATTTGGGGAAATTGAAAACCTGGGGCATCTCCTTTGTAACCTATCATAGGTATTTATTTAAGCACCTAAGACTCATTTCCCAAAGATGGAACTTTATCTATTTTGGATATTTCTCCTGCCAAATAACTTTATAAAGATCATGGGATTGAATAGATGGCCCAGCAGTGAGGATGGCCAGCAAAGACTTTGTAGAGAAAGAGCCATCTTTTTCAAGATTCCAAATCCATTTATCATGGTCTGTGGTGAACTGAAGCAAGGGGATCTGCTGAATAATAGTGGCCCATCATTGGTATTCATACATTTTTCAAGATTCCAAATCCATTTATCATCACTGCTTCAAGACCTCGAAGATCATGAAAACATTGAAAAGAGTTGTGCGGGTGGTTAGAATTATAATTGTCTTAGCGTATTGAATATAGTGAGACATTTCCCTGATTTGAAGGAGTTGGTTATACCTACTAAGACTTGATTTGCCATTGCTTGTATTGTTTTGTCAAGCTTCCATTGGAAAGAAACAACTTGAGAAAGATGTTTATTTCAAATTAATGAAATAATAGCAAGTGGAGCAAGGAGCAACATGCCAAGTGAGTAGTTCAAACTGTGTTGATGCCTACTTTTTGGGCTGCGGCTGCATTTGCTCTTAAGGTTTTGAGCCCTGTGATTTGAGTTCTTAGATTGGAAGATGGCAGGGTGGGTTTATATTATATATATATATATATATGTTGGCCTCGGCTTGGTGTTCACTCTCAAAGGCTTTTGATGGCTTCTCTTCACAAGACATTTTTCTTAATTGGAATGCCTTCATTTTTCCTTTTTGATTATGTCCTTGTTTTGCTCTTTGGTATTTCTGTATTATTGTGTTCCCTTTTCTGTTTTTGTACTTTGCTAATGTTTCTTTTGCTTTCTGTCACTCCCTTGTGGGGTTTGTTTCCTTAAGAGATTGGCCTCTTTTCATTACATCAATGAAAAGTGTTGTTTCTTGTTCAATATATATATATATATATATAAACCGTTAGGAAGAAGAAGGTAGGGAAAAATAATGTGTCAGTCATCTAGCAGCTAGGAGATTTCCTAGCCTGTGGAGGGTACCAGACTTCTCAAAGTTCTCGAGATTGTATCCATTTTGTTTTATTTTTAATACAATCTAGATTATTGTTGAGGATCCCACATTGAAAAAATGTAGAGGGACCTCACAATTTATAAGATACATGGGCTACTCCTCTCATTGCCAATTGGTTTTAAGATGGAACCCCATGTAATCTAATATGGTATCAGAGCCTATTAAACCCAAACGGGTATTCAGTCCAAAAATTAAAATTGGGATCCGATCCAAGAATGATGAACCCAAAGTGGCACCATCTTGAGGGGGCATGTTGAGGATCCCACATTGGAAAAATGTAGAGGGACCTCACAATTTATAAGATACATGGGCTACTCCTCTCATTGCCAATTGGTTTTGAGATGGAACCCCATGTAATCTAATAATTATCATCACTTGGTGTCTTCAAATTGAAACATTCTGAAGTTGTAGATTCTATTTAATTTGCTATTCAACAAGCTTGAATTTTTTTTAAGGTGATGATAATACTTGTGTACAAGAATGTATGAGAAGATCTCTCCATGGACTTTGTTTTAGCCTATAAAAAAGACCTTTAGGTTGTATTATCATTATTTTTCTGTTTAACTTCAATAACGCTATAAACTTTATTCGTCTCCGCACCACATATGGCCTTGATTGGTTTCTCAAGCAAAAGATCCTCCTGGGAATTTTTCTAAAGAAAAGCTAAGATCTTTTAGAGCAATTACATATGGCAGCTTTTTGATGATTTGATTAGTAAATGGCTGGATTTTATAAGCTGGTGCAAATGAAAAACGTGTCTAAATCCAGCTTTATGTAGTATTTTCCCCCCTTATATACTCTTCCTTAGTTTATGTTAACCGGAGAGTTTTTTCCTTGTTAATCTCTCTCTCTTCTCTCAATTATTCTTTTACTAGGAAACAAACAAATATAAATCCAAAAGAGAAGATGTACTGGAAAGGAGAGGATGCATTTTGTCTTCATGTCTTGTTCTACTCTCCTCTTCTTAATTTGCTGATTATTATCCCAATAGTATAAACTATAACCTCTTTCTTTTCATCTATTAATGAAAAGTTTGTTTCTTCTTAAAGAAAAAAGAGGATAGATCAAAAGAGTTGCTTCTTTAT
This sequence comes from Trichosanthes truncata, assembly GCA_033996785.1. NCBI lineage: Eukaryota > Viridiplantae > Streptophyta > Magnoliopsida > Cucurbitales > Cucurbitaceae > Trichosanthes > Trichosanthes truncata. Next base: position 22,505,797 of record JAWPNB010000004.1, on the reverse strand, counting down.
GCCACAGCAATAACTTAACGATCGCTCCCATTATTTCTTCTTTCTCTCTCTCTGTGCCCCCCACTCCACGCAGGGCATTTGAAGTTTTGGAAGAAAAAGCCTATTGGTATTGAGTTTGCCAAGCACTTCAGATCTCACCTTGGTCCTATTGAAGGCATAGCTGTGAGTTATTTTCTTGCTTTCTGTTTCCATGCTTCAAATTCTTTTTTTGAGTTATGATCTCCAGCCATTATCAGTCTCATCATTTGTTCCAGTTTTGCAGGTTAGCGTTGATGGTCTGCTTTGCTGTACAATATCAAATGATCATTCTGTAAAGATATATGATGTTGTTAATTATGATATGATGGTCATGATACGTCTTCCTTTTATTCCTGGTGCTGCTGAATGGGTCTATAAACAAGGAGATGTCAAGGCCAGGTTGGCTATCAGTGATCGGAACTCATCATTTGTGCACATATATGATGCACGATCTGGTTCAAATGAACCTATTGCCTCTCGAGAGGTTTGATTGCATCTTTAAGCATCATAGAAGTAGCTCTATTACTCATTACAAATTTACACGTAGGGAGCACGTTTTCTTTTTGGGGGATGACTCCCCAATCTCAACTACTACTATGTTTTATATTGCTTTCAGGTACACTTGGGACCAGTAAAGGTTATGAAGTACAATCATGTATTTGATGCAGTTATATCTGCTGATGTGAAGGGAATTATTGAATACTGGACTCCTGACACTCTCCAGTTTCCAGAAAATGAGTATGTTTTTCTGCATCGTTTTTGATTTTTGATTTTTTATTGAAACTACATGGTTTTTTATTTTAATTTATGTTTATGATATAAAAACATTTTATTATATATATATATATATATATATATATATATATATATATATATATATATATATGTATGTATGTATGTATATGTGTGGGTGTATGTGTATTTTAATTTAGTTATACATGCTACATAAATATGTGTGTGTGTGTGTGTGTGGGTGTGTGGGTGTGTGTGTATTTTAATTTAGTTATACATGCTACATAAATGTGTGTGTGTGTGTGTATTTTAATTTAGTTATACATGCTACATAAATGGTTATAAATACGGTTACCTGATACTCATGGAAAGGCCTTCTGCATTTTACCACTACACTTCTCTGATGGACCTCCCTTTATGCATTATCTTTCTCTTTGTTCTCTCCCACCCTCCACTCAAAAAGGAAATAAAAGAAACCTGTACATGAAATATAACATGGAAAACTAGGAACAATTACTCGATATACAATCGTGGCTAAGCTCGTGATTCTTCTTGGAGGTCTAGCACTTCATGTACCACTAGAAATCTGTGATTGTTTTCACCTTGAAGTGAAATGCCCATTGTTGTTGCTGCTGAAGGCATGGGTTATAGTAATAGGAAAGGAACTTGTCATCAACGATCAATAGCAATCTACACTTCTTAAATGAAGCATTTGTCTACGTTCACATATTTGTTTTGAGCTAAACAGGATTGTGTGCTGTATTAGTAGCAACTTCATGGTCACAGTAGTCTAATAGATGTTTGTATCTCCTTGTACTTTTTAGTTATTCCGGAATCTTTTTTGTTCATATTGTATCACATCTTTTTAGTTATTCTAGAATCTCTCTCTCCTGTAATTATTTGAATGGAAAATCCAGTGGTCGGGAGGGTAGTTAACAGTTGTTTTATCATTGCTAAATTTTTCATGTGTTGTGTATCTTTCTTAATTCCATGTATATGTAATCGTGTTTTGTCTGGCTTTTGCAGAGTCAACTTCAAATTCAAAAGTGACACCAATCTTTTCGAAATTGTGAAATGCAAAACAACTGTTTCTTCTATAGAGGTATCATCATATAGGTGTTAGTCTGTACATACAAATGTCCATACTCCATAACACTAAAGTAGGTATCATCAGGAATGTGCGTTATGGGAATCATTCTTTCATTGTACTTCAGGTCAGCCCAGATGGTAAACAGTTTTCAATTACATCACCTGATCGGAGAATACGTGTATTTTGGTATCGCACGGGTAAACTAAGGCGAGTTTATGATGAATCTCTAGAGGTAATATTAAACTGTGAGCTTTTTTGCAATAACCTTGGTGTTGGTCTTTTCTGATATTTTTAATCTTTTATTAATTAGGTTGCCCAAGATCTGCAAAGAAGTGATGCACCGTTATACCGATTGGAAGCAATTGATTTTGGGAGGAGAATGGCTGTTGAGAAGGAAATTGAGAAGACAGAAAGTGCTCCACAACCAAACGCTGTATTTGATGAGAGCTCTAATTTTCTTATCTATGCGACTCTTCTTGGAATAAAAGTAAGATGCTAATGTTGGGTAAAGTGATGTCTGCAATTTTTTTACCACCAGTTATCTTTCTCAATTCTGCCTGCAGAAGAAATATTTAAATACTTAACAACTATGCCAAAATACAAGTTCTATTGATGATAGGGGACGGATGAATATGTAAATTTAAATCTCCTAAAAAAGTACCACTCTTTCCTCTTCTAAAATTTTACTGTACACTTGTGTGTATGCACGTGCATATATATTAGGTAGTAAACTTGCACACAAACAAAGTTGCTCGGATCCTAGGGAAGGTGGAGAACAATGACAGGTTCTTGAGAATTGCCTTGTACCAAGGTGACAAAAGCAGTAAGAAGGTTCGAAAAATCCCCTCTGCTGCGGCAAATGCTAATGAGAGCAAGGAGCCTTTGACAGATCCCACTCTGTTATGCTGTGCTTTCAAGAAACATCGAATATATTTATTCAGGTAAGAGAGTATTTTTTCTGGGACATATTGCTGTACAGCCTGCCTACATAAATGCCTCTGCAAGTAGTTTCATCTTGTTATGAATATCTTGTGGTTATTCTCATCATATTCATATCGAAGGTTCGCTCTTTTTTATTTTTTATTTTTTCCTTTTCTTTTTTTGGTTTAAGAAACTATTTCATTAAAAAAAGACAAAAAGATCAAGCAAAAGCAAAGCTAAAAAGAAGGCCAAGACTAAAAGGAGGACAAAACAAAAAGAAACGTTTAAATAAAACTTTGAATTGTTGGTAATCAAGGGAAAGTAAATGTCTTAAAAGCTGGAAGAAAAAGTTCACGAGGAGGCATTGAAGTGTGTTTCACTCCAAACCTCCTCCCACTTTTTTTTTTGGTAAGAAACTTCGCTTTCATTGAGAAAGATGAAAGAAAATACAAGGGCATACAAAAAACCAAGCCCCACAAAAGAAAATCCCAAAAACTACACAAAGGGATTCCAATCCAATAAAATTAAACCAAGATCATAATTACAAAAAGGCCTAGTGACTGACACTCACAAAGAGGTATTAAACCTCACAAACTCCCAAACCTTGTCACAAGACCGCTCCACCTCTCTAAAGATTATGCTATTCCTCTCAAGCCAAACCCCCACAAAACAGCAAAGAAACTCGCAAGCTACAAAAAAGCGGTCCCAGGAGAACCTCCTCAATCACTGCAAAGTAGTCTCCATTCCAAACCAAACATAAATTAAAAGAATCCAACTAATGACCCAAAGGGATTTAACAAACGGGTAGCCCCACAATAAATGATACAAATCCTCATATTGACGCCTACAAACGATGCACCACTGCGGGAACAACACAAGGGAAGAATGTCTCTGGACGCAATCCCAAGGGTTGACTCTCCCATGTAAAACATGCCACGCACAATTTTTTTCCTTCCTAGGAATTTTAACCTTCTAGAGAGAGGAGAAAGCAGACACAGAAGGGGTCAAGGAAGGGCCCTACAACACTCGAAAGAAAAAACTACAAGAGAAACCCCTAGAAGGATTCAGAGTCTAGAACCTAGCGCCCCTCACCCCCTTGAAGCACACGACGACCTTGGAGGATAGAAAGAAGACGCACAACATCTAAGGCCTCTCTATCAGAAAGATGACGCATGAAGCCCAAGGAGATCGAGGAGAAGGTATTAGAGGAAGGAAAGTAACTTCTTACTCGAGGTATGGTATAAACGCGGAAACAACTCTCAAAGGGGCTTCTCACCCACCCACCAATCTTCCCAAAAAAAAAAAAAGACGCACTTAACAAATGAAGAAAAAGAACGAAAGCCAAGGGCAATCGATTTCCAGAGGCTTTTAGGAGAACCTTTAGAACCACCACCTATAACCCACTCAAAAGGATGAGGGGCATACTGACTCACAATAACCTTGTGCCACAACGTGTTAGGCTCTATGAAAAAACACCACAACCACTTAGCCAGCAGGGCCTCGTTACGTAATCTTCGGCTTCTTATCCGTAGGCCCCCTAGCTCCAAAGGCTTCACCACCACCTCCCACTTCACTAGATGGGACCCACCCCCCTCAACCACTCCTTCCCTCAAGAAGTTCCTAATCACTCTCTCCAAGAGCTCACTTACTGGCCCTAGGATCCTTAAGAGATAAAAAAATAGTTGGAAATTCTAGTCAAAATCGATTGGATAAGAGTAAGCCTCCCTACTTTCGAGAAAAATGCCTTTCACTTATGATTGATATTGATGAACATTGTTTTGGAAGTGTGGAAGCCATGGGTGCACTGTTGCTACCTCGCCTAATGTTAGGCTAGTTACCTCACTCTAGCACAGTGTGAGTGGATCCAAATTATGTTGAGATAGATTAATTGGAAATCAGAAACTCAATTGTACAAAAGTTCTTGTAGACTGTAGGGCATGGTCAATCTAAAGTATGTTCGTGGCAAAAGTATAGGTCAAGGTAAGTTATACTTTTATTGTAAAGCAAACATATTCTTGATTTGTCAAATCAAACATGAAAGACATGACGCAAGTCTAGTGGCACCCATATTGATGGAATTTACATGTTTGTTGATGGTGGTAGAAAGTTATTTGGAGATGTGTGTTGTATGGAAAATCAAGAGCTCTTCATCATCTGTTTTTTAGTTGTTTCCTAACAAAAAAAATAAGACTCTGTTAGGGATAATAAATCAATTGTGGTGGGGTCACAGACTTAAAAAGAGGCCAAGACTTTGGGAGTAATACGATGGAATATGGCTGGAAAGGAACCGTAGGCTTTTAACTGATAAGTTCATGGGTTTGGAAGTGGTTTCAAATTTGGCCAAGTATCATGGCTTTTGTGAACTCCTATTGGTGAGAGTGTTGATAAATTTTGGTTGTACTTTTTCACTAAATTAATGTAAAGTGTTCCATTTCAAAAGAAAGCTAATATGAATCTATCTGGCCCGTTTTAGACCTTAATCTATCTGGCACGTTTAAGACCCTGGATTGCTTCCTAGTAGAGTAATAGGTCAATTCATGTAGGTCGAAAGAAGGTCAAATGATGTGATATGTCAAATTTTCAAGGACTTAAATGAATATTTGGTAAAAGAAAGCATGCACTCTTAAGGATGATAATCTTAATATTGAGGCATATGTGGTTAGAGTTGGCTCAATCAATGATCAGAGATCAACATTTGAGTGTATTATTTTGATTTTGTTGAAGGATGTTGTTAAAGTATTGATATAATTAAATTTACCGTAACCCATTGACTTAAGCTTTTGGGTTGATTGGTGATTTAACATGGTATTAGAGCAGAAGGTCCTATGTTTGAATTCCTATAATGTCATTTTCTCCCGCAATTAATATTGATTTCCACTTGTTGGGCCTTTCATAAAGTTCCAAGCCCACAAGGGGGAGTGTTTGATACAAGTAAGATGTTTATTATTATTATTTTAGTTCTCAATTTTTGCCATTTAAAAGAAGCAAAAAAGACGTTTTATTGTATTATTATTCTTTTAGGATAAAATTACGTTATCCGAAGAAGTACAGAAAGGGGGAAGCATGAGGCATCACCCCAACCAAAAAGTTAATATTTGTGAATTTTAAATGTATATATATATATATAAGAAAAGACCATTCATTCAAACACAGAGGTTTGTGTGGGGGGGGGGGGGGGGGGGGGGGGGGTCACTCCTACAGACAAGTGGGCTTTATAGGCAATGTTTTTAAAGGCTCAAGGCGCAATGGCCCTTTGGGGCTTACGCGGGCTTTTTTTTGTAAGGCGCACTATATATAAAAAGCCATAAAAATGTATATATACATGTAGCAATGCCTTGAATTTGTTATCAAGCGCTTCGAATGACCAAAAACCTAAGAGAAGCCCTTGCGTTTAGAGGTTTTACAATTTTCTTTTAAATAATAACTAACCTAAACCCATAATTTGGACTTAAAAACTTAAAAAAAAAAATGAAATTCAATAATCCCTAGAGGCGCGTGGGGCGCGCGACTCAGGGCTTCATGGAAGGCGCGCGCCTAGGCCGCGCCTTCTTACCAGCGCCTCGCGCCTAGGTACGCGCCTGGGCGCGCCTTTTAAAACACTGTTTATAGGAAACAACGTCAATCTAGATTTACAATGGAAGTTGAGTAATTACATAATAATTTGTTATGGAGATTTGTGAACTAATATAGCTTTATTCTGTATATCTCTGATGTAAAAATAGTGTCGAGCTATTGAGAAACAATAACGATGTTGCTATTGATATCTGTTATAATTTATGCAACATTTTTGGGTCTATGATCAATATGTTGAGTGTGGATATTCCTTACTAACATTCTTAGGAATCATGATTATGGATTTAGTTTTTAATCATGACTTCATTTGGGTTCATGTAATGCTGGAGTCAAGATCTTGTGGTTAAATGCTGACAAGGCTCCCCTTTAAAATCTTGATTAGGAAGGAATTTGAGAATTTATAGGGATTTGACAAGAGCATTAGTTAGTTTTGGGAGCTAGTTAGCATTGGAGTTCCTAGCTAAAAGCTTTTAAAACTACTCACATTTTTTGATTAACATCAATTGTGTGTTTGTATTCTCTCTTTATCAGCTGTTGGTTGGGAGGACATCTTGCCTTCCTTTCCACCTTTTATTTTATTTTATTTCTTAAGAAAAGAAACATTCCCTTCCACCTTTTATTCATGTTTCATTCTTCAATGTTCCTTTTTAAAAAAAAAATAAAAGGGAAAAGATTACGATATACACCTTGACCTTGGAGAGGTTTGAATTACACAGTATTTCACGCTATTTTGATGAAAAATGCCCTAGTGTCCAATATCTTTCATTGTCACGTGTGTATTTCTTACAAATATGTATATATTTTTCTCTTTTCTTGTTTTGATCTAAATTTGTTTTATTTTATGAAGTCGAAGAGAGCCGGAGGAACCGGAAGATGCAACAAAGGGAAGAGATGTATTTAATGAAAAGCCTCCCGCTGATGAATTGTTGGCGGTATCAGATATTGGCAAATCAGCTACAACATCTCTCCCTGATAATGTTGTAAGTGTTCTTTTTCTTTTCTATCTTCACCGAAGTGTTCTTGTCACAAAATTAAACCCAGTTCAAAAGGATTCTTAGAACAAGGCCTTGTTTATTTCTATAATGCCCTAGGAAACTATGCACCCCACTGATAGTAGTTGGACGAGGCCAATTGGTCATTGCTTCTACCTTTGTTGGGTTTTCTGAAACTTCATCCCTCGGCACCACGTGTTCTAGGAAGGGCATCTGTTGTAGCCAAAACTCGCAACTTTGTTGGGCCTACTGAAACTCTTGTCTCCCGACACCATGTGTCCTAGTAGAAGTGAACAAATTATATGCCAAATACTCTAAATGCGAGTTTTGGCCACAACAGGTGTCCTTCCTCGGACACGTGGTGTCGAGAGACGAAGTTTTAGTAGACCCAACAAAGGTAGAAGCAGTGACCAATTGGCCTTGTCCAACGACTGTCCTGGGGCGTTACAAATTCCTTATCTACTATGTTTTTCTTATAAATATAATTGTTATTAAAAGGAAATAAAAATTTCTCCCTTTAAGCCTCTTTTTTATATAGTGTTTTATTTTTCTTTTAAGTAGATTAGTGGATTTTACCTTTTGAGGTACGCAGCTGTACATGGGTATCCAACTATTTTAATGTTAGTACCAAGTTTCTTTTTCCTAACACATTTGAATTATTCATTCATTTATCTATGTATTATTTTATTAGTTTGTTTCTGTTAGAAAAAAATGTTATCTTTTTTCTCTCTGATAAAGAAGACTGATTTGTCTGATTCATGCTTCCTCAGATATTGCATACCACGATGGGAGACATCCATATGAGATTGTATCCTGAGGAGTGTCCCAAAACAGTGGAGAACTTTACAACACACTGCCGGAACGGCTATTATGATAATCTTATCTTTCATCGGGTCATCAAAGGCTTCATGATACAGACAGGAGATCCTTTAGGAGATGGAACTGGTGGACAGTCTATTTGGGGAAGAGAGTTTGAAGATGAATTTCACAAAAGGTATATTGACGGGGGATTATTTTTCATTTTTTCCAGATTACTTATAATGGTTTAATGCTGTTTCTGGATGGTGGTCCTGCTATCAATGATGATGTATTTGAGCAGGGTCTGCTGGCAGTGATTTTCAATCCTTATGATCGAGTATATCTTCTGGAAAAAAGCATCTTCTCCCCTCTCTATTATCTCCTATACCTGCAAAAACCAACCATATAACTAGTTTTCCCTTTAAAACTATATGTACTAATTTTAAACCAATCTAGAGTAATTTTGACAAAATTACCACCGAAGAATAAAACAATTATCCCTGATGCCTCTTTAGTTCTTGGGTTGGATAAGGAGAAATACTAATACAATCCAACTAGGGACTTCTCACTGTTTAATTGTATAATTTTTGAGCTTTGGACCTACTGCTTATAGCTTGCATATTAACCTTATGGTTTGGGCATTTTGTTTCTTTGCAGTTTACGGCATGACCGTCCTTTCACAGTTTCAATGGCTAATGCAGGCCAAAACACAAATGGGTCTCAGTTTTTTATCACAACAGTAGCCACTCCTTGGCTGGACAACAAGCATACAGTGTTTGGAAGAGTTATTAAAGGCATGGATGTTGTACAGGTATGGTTTTGTTGTCATGACCATTGGCCTATCATTTTGTTGAGCATGGGATTTTTTGTTTATTCATTCTATTTATTACATTTTTGCGTTTTATTAATAAATTCGTTCATCCTTCAGTAATTCTATATCAAACGTTAGTTGGATGATCTTGAATGACATTGGAAAACTTCTGATAATTATGGCTGGTTAGAAATGAATTAAGGAAAACCAGGGAAACGATATTGACATTTTTGCTGATAATTCAATGACAACGTCAATAGCAGTAATTTGAGGATACTGATAAATACACTGCATTAGATTTGATCTCACAAGCATGTCATGTTAGATTATGGGCAAGATATTGATGTGGTCTGTGAGACCCCCAATTACCAATGTATACCATCGTAAGGTTACAAATGGAAATGTACCGAGGGAAGTTAGTTAGAGAAGCATGATGAGAGAATATCTTGTGGGCCCAAGTAGGGTGTGAGAGTGAGAGCCATTTATATTTGCGTATTATGCTTTCTGTGTTTTTTTATGCTTTGTGAGAATGTTCGCTTAGGAATGCAAAGAGAAGAGGTCACCAGCTCTCAGTAAACGGCTGGGTATTTGTATTTCTTACTAGCAAGTTCTCTGATTAATACAATATTGTAAGAAGATACCTTACATGGTCTCTGTTCATGCTTTTTCTTTTTGTTTATATTATTCGTGCTTGTGCCCTGAAGCTCTTTATTCACAATTGGTGAGAACTAAGAATATTGTTAAATTCTTGTGCATTTTAACAGACAATTGAGAAAGTGAAGACAGACAAGGCGGACAAGCCATATCAAGATGTGAAAATTTTAAATGTATCTGTCCCGAAGCCTTGAGGTTCCAATATTGAGATCATCTTGTCAGCAGTTAAGCTCAGGACTCTTTACCCCTGCAGATGTTGTATGCAGGTAAATATATATCTGTTTTCTTTACACCGCCCCGATGCCTAGAATAAATCCCTCTGTAAAATAAGGGGACAGAAAGCTTCAAGGTGCCCCAGTTATGGACGTAATGAGTTGGCAATATTTCATGGTTGCAATTTTAGTGGCTCTTTTATCCCAAAGAACTAATCGTCAGTTTTGACAGACAAGGCGAACAAGCCATATATGGTATACCTTTCGGCTTTTAAGTTTCAACAGCAAGCAATGTTGTAGAAGTGTTAGGTATTCCATATTCGTTAACCAGACAATTGAAATTTTGGATGCATCTATAGATATAAATACAAAATACGAAATACTTAGACCCGTTTGATGGATAACCATTTGATTTTTGGTTTTTGATTTTTGAAGATTAAGCTTATAAACACTACTTCCTTCTATTGTTTCCTTTATTTTGTTATCTACTTTGTACAAATGTTATCAAAATTCAACCCAGTTTTGACAACAAAAAGTAGGAGTTTTAAAAAGTTTGTTTTTATTTGTAGAATTCTGCTAAGAATTTAAGTATTTTCTTTAGAATGGTCCATTGTAAAGAAATTATGAGAAAACAAGCATAATTTTCAAAAACCAAATGGTTATCAAACAAAGTCTTAGGTTCCAAAGAAAATCACATTTAGGATCGATGTACCTTCACTCTCTTAGGTCTTAGATTGTCGATATACCTTCCAATGTTTTTTATGAATTGGCAGCACCTGAAAATCCATTATCCTGCAGGTTTTTTCCAGATGTATAACGCCCTGGCTTCAATTTTTTGGACTTGAATGTCGCTGCAAGAGTTATCTAAAAAGTGAAATCTGAAAGGTTCTCTTTTCTTTTCAGATCTCTCACCCAAAGTACTGAGTCATTTTCATGCACAAGTTACTTGGTTTTATAGTCATTTTCCTCTCATATCATTCACTCATAACCCTTGAGCCTTGAATTGTAGACTAGTTTTATTGTTGTTTTTTCCTCAACCTTACCTTTTTTAAAAAAAACATGTAAAATTGTTTTTCTTTTTTCTTTGTATTATATACTAGAAGATCAACGTGGGATGAAGTAGAATAAAGAGAAATGCAATACAGTTTTTCCCTGTTTGATGGCTTTAATTGACTTATTATTAACAAGAATACAGAGAAGATTGCAGGCTATGTATGATTGGGAACCTCTCTCTCTCTCTCTCTCCCTCCCTCCCTCCCTCTCTCTCTCTCATGTATGATTATTAGCAGATTAGTTGTTTCAAAATCATGAAAACATTGTTAATTTAAAGCTCATTAGATAGTAGTTTCATTATTTATAAGCTATTTAGTTATTGGTTAACTAATGTTTTATTATTTAAACTAATCTTATGTTAAATTTTTTTTCTTTAATGTTCTTCAAATTTTCATTCACAACGGATTTAAATAGGTCAATTAAAGATGTGCTGATAAATCAAATAAATGGTCAGTGAGTTGCATGATCTTTTTGCATAAAGTTGCAAATGATTGTTGAACCAATGAACCTTAAGCAAACTTTGTATATGCCTTAGTTCTCATGACACATTTGGGTGAAGCCAAGCCATCAATCAAGGTAAGGTTTTTCCTAAATTCTTAATAGATTCTTTGGCCACATGCCAACATCTTTGATTGGGTTTAGCTCCGCTTGGCTTGAAAGTAATCCGAGTTCTCAATTCTCGGAGGATTCTATGTATTTGCTATCACTTACTGTCAAGTTGTAACCATATTGAATTTTTATGACTAAGTACGTAATAATGATTTAATTCAGTTGATAAATAAATCAACTAAGTGAACAAAGCAACCAAGAAAAGCCAAGCATTGACGATTGAAAACCAAATTCAAGTTTTATTTTTATTTTTATTTTTTGAAGAAAATAGAATTCAATAAAACACAGCAGAACACCATTCTTCCAAACATAGACACTCACCCACGAGGGGTAGTTTGACAACCAATCAACAAGGTTAGCGGCCACAAAGATGGCATAAAAAAAATTGTCCGAGCAAGAGAGTGGGCAACCAAATTTCAAGAACGACGGCAATACATAACAAAAAATTCATTCCAGCCCCCGGCAAAAGACCCAATATCATCCAAAACGTTTTTTTTTTTAAATTTCGGAGAGATCCTTTCGGGAGAACGAAGTGTTGAAGCCACATCGAGCAAATCGGTTTCAACAATCAGCGATAGGGAATTGCTAGCCAGATGAGCAATTGAGCAAAGACCAACACGAATAGCGGTGGCTTTGAGAGACTTGATTGACCATTTCCTGCTCCACCTTTGAATGTCAACACAGAAGGGAGATCCTTAAGAGTCACAAACAATCCAACCTTAAGCCTCCTTTGCCTGTAGCTTCATACCACGAGGCGTTGGCGTTAAGCTTCTAGTGACCAGGTGGGGGCAGAGACCATGCGCTTTGACTCACGCAACTCTTGGATCTTGTCGGGAAATGAGAATGCATAGAGGAGCCAGGTAATTCTTACAAGTGCTTTGTTATCAAGCAATAGAGATCTTGGACCTTAGGCTGACCTCAGTATAAGGCAAAGAGGGATCACCCTTTTGGTAGAACGAATTCTTGTAGTTCCAAATGCACCACATGATCGTTATCACCATGGCGAGCTCCTCCTCAGATAAATTCTTTGACATCCAGCCACAGAAGTCCTTTATTGCCTAATTTGCCTTGGAAATAGAGAATGACTCACTTAGTTTGGGCAATAAAGAGAGCCAAATCTTTTTTGAGAACTTGCAGTTCCATAAAAACACGAACAAAGAGTATTAGTGACAATTCCTCTTTTTTGAATGTTCTTTAGTGTTGGCACCGCATCATTAACCACTTTCCAAACACAAATTTTCATTCTGGGGGTGCTTTTGACTTCCATAAAGATTTCTAGGCTATCTTATCAGACAAGAACTCAGAGGAGGAAGCCCGATCTCTTAGAGCCAGGTTGGAGGCAAGATGGTATGCACTTTTTACGAAGAAAACACCATTTGGGTCATTGTTCTAAATATTCTCATCCCTAGCGTTCTTGCTCCATAAGGGGATATTCAGAATATCCTCTGCGTCAATAGCCACAAAATTTTCTTTAATAAACAATTCTTTCCACTTGCCATTTTCATTAAGAAGCATTCTAACTCTTTTGTTCTACAACCCTTCCTAAATCCAGATTGGCCTGCAAGACCTTTCATGAGCAATCCAAGGGTCCTTGTCCAACATGATGAGGTTGTCGTTTTTCACTTTCCACTTGAACCCCTTAGCGAAGAGCTCTCTTCCCCAAATGATGCTTCTCCAAGTCAGCGAAGGATTATGGCCTAATTTAACTTTGAGGAAGTCATTGTCTTTAAAATATCTGCCCTTAAGGATTGAGGCAAGAAGGCTCTTAGGATTTCTCAAAATGTGCTAGCTATGCTTTGCTAACATAACTTGGTTGAATAACATCAGATCTCTGAACCCCAAAATTAAGCACAACTTCTATCGATGTCATCATAGATAGATTGGGGCAGCCAAAAGGAACTCATGGTATATAAAGTAATCGTCTGCGCGATAGACTTTGTCAGAACTTCCTTACCGCCCAGGGAGAAAAGTTTCTCTCTCCACAACTGGAGAGCTTTCCAACCCTGTCCCTAACCTTAAAAAAGATCTTTTTCTTGTTTCGACCATTATGGGACGACATGCCAAGATATTCACCCAGAGAAGTGGTGCTTTTAACTCCCAGAATCCTTTCAAAAGCCTCCATCTTGTCTTTCTTCACATTTGTACTAGCCATGAAGGAGGGTTTGTCTAAGTTGATCGTTTTTCCCGACGCTCTTTCATAGATCTTCAGGATCTCTTTGATTTTCCTGTAGTCTTTTTCTTCGGCTTTGAAAAAAAGAGATGAGTGAGAAAATGACAATTTTTATTTAATCTAAAACCTTGAAAGTTAGAAACTTCCTTGTTCAGAATAGTCGAAAAACCTTTAGCGCAAATTAGGAACATGTAAGGGGGTAGTGGGTCCCCCTGCCTCAACCCTCTCCTGAGCACAAACTCCGGCTGAGGCACTCCATTAATCAAAATTGAATAAGACACCGTTTTCACGCAGTTCATCGCTATCTTAGTCCACTTTGCATTGAACTCCATTTTTGACATGACCCTTTTGAGGAAGATCCACTCGACCTTGTCATAAGCTTTGCTCATGTCAAACTTCATAGCTACGACGCCTTCCTTACCTTTCCTTCTAGAATTGAGCCCGTGAATGCATTCGAAATCCAGTATTACATTATCAGAGATAAGCTTCCCCAACACAAAGACAACTTGAGTGGGAGAAATGACCATGTCAAGCACATTCTTTAGCCCGTTAGCTAGCACTTTTGCAATAATCTTATATGCAATTGAAAGTTTTATTCTTTTATACAATTGAAAGTTGCAATAGAATTAGACTCAAGTGAGGAATATATAAGTCTCAACACCAACCACAAAGTGATAGGTTTTAGAACACTTCCACTCAGCTCCTTTAGTCAAGTCATGTAAGAAGTGAGGACAAACTATATGGCTTAATCTACTCGCATATAGTTAAAATATGCTGATCCACCACCATGACCTTACAATGCATTAATCTTTCTGTAGCTCGAATAAAAACTCACCACGAGCAGGGTCAAAACAATTATCATGCCTCGTATGACAGTTAAGGACACTCTTAACTATTAGACAACTTAGTTTAACCTACAATCAAAAGTAGTGTATAGTTTTTAATAATTAGGAATTAAAATATCATTTCAGTCCCTGTACTTTGGGACTTGTTCTTTCAATAAATCTTAAAATTAGTCTCCAACAAAAAAAGTCTCTATTGATCTTCACTCTAAAAATTTTGAAAGCATATTCACATTGTGTTTTTTCTTGAGTAAAAATTATTATTATTACTTTATGAAGTTATGAACTTCAAACTAACAATGGAAGAAGTTTCCAATAATTAGGATTTATTGAAAGTATGTGAACTAAAATAAAATGAGACCCAAAGTATATGACTAAAATGATATTTTAACTATAATTAGGCTATTCGATTAGAAGTCTACAATACTAATACTTTCCATACCTTAGCTCTATAATCAATATTACTCCCACTCTCAGAAGGGTTAATTATGGTCTCTCCTGTATGCACCAATTTTCCAATTCATTTCCCTTTTTGGGTTAAATTTGAAATTTATTTATAAGTTTATTCTATTTTTACTTATATTTTTGCATGAATTGGATGGTCGCGTTAAGATTCTATCAACCTATATAGGATAATTAGAGCATCCACTAATTTCTATGGTCAATAATATAGAAAAATATATACATGATCCGTAAAAAAACGTATATATATTTTTTACTTTGGATCTTATTCTATAATAGTCCCTGTATTTTTAAATGTCCAATTTTAGTATCTGTACTTCCAATAAATCTTAAAATTAGTCCCTACAGTTAGTTTATTGTTAACTTTTTTTTTAAAAAAAAAACCTCTATTGACTTTTTCTTTATAAATTTTGGAAGCATATTCACATGTACCTTTTCTTGAATGAAAATTATTATTATTATTTTACAACGTTTAATGAAAATTAACTTTAAATTAATCATAAAGACTAATTTTAAGATTTATTGAAAGTATAGAAATTATATTTGGACATTTAAAAATACAAGAACTAAAATAAAATGAGACTCAAAGTACATGACCAATTATTTATTTTTTTTGAAATAAATTAGATAAAAAGTTTAAATATATTAACTCACTCCTGTGAGACGCACGAGAATATTCAAATGTCTTAACCATTCCACTGTGTTGGCTTGACTTCTCTCTTTTTCACATGGTAACTTTCATTTTTATCTTCATTTTCACTCTAAAACTTTTTCAAGTAAATTATATTTTTTGTTCATATAGTTTGCATTTGATTTCAATTTTTTTAAAAGGGACCCAAAGTTCATATAGTTTGCACTCAATTTCAATTAGATCCCTATAATTTTAGAATTTTCAATTTAGTTTCAATGAATTAGTTAAATCTCATAAAACATCTTGTTATTATTACTAGCATTAGTAATTTTCTTTAGGCAGAGTGAGCATAGCTCAACACTAATTGACATGTACCATCGATCAAAACGTCAGATGTTTGAATCCCTCCACCCCAAAATGTTGTTGAACTAAAAAAGAAAGTATTTTTTTTTGAATGTAACAACATACATTATATTAAACGCCAACTCATCATTTCTCTTTGCCATATTTGAAAAAAAACTATCACATAAAAAAATTGATAACATCTAGAGATCGTTTGGGAAATTTAGACAAACTAACTAAATTGATAATTGAAAAATTATATAAATCAAATTAAACTAGAAAACAAATGATTAGAGTTTCTTTTTTGACAAACAATTTGGAAGATGTAATCAAATTATAGAGATTAAATGAATAATTTTAAAACTATGGAAAAAAGAAAAACAAACACAGAGATTAGAAATGATAATTTAAGTGAACTAAAAAAATGATAATTGAATCTACCCAACTAATAACGACTTAAACAATAATGTAACAGATTTCATTCTCTCTCTAACTACTTCAATTTTATTTGTGTAATTTTGAATTAAAAATCTATTTTTGAAACTGTAAATTTTCACTATAAATACAGGTTCCCTCCCCCAAGGTTCTGCAAACAGAGAGTGTTGTGATTTTCAGAAAGCAAAAAGTTAGAAGAAGAATCGATCGATCGAAAGAACTTCTCACAATGTCGACGTCAGATCCTCAGAGACAGATGCTGGACAAGTTCGTGCAGGCTTTGAGCGAACAGGTGATCTTCTTCAATCGAAACTCTGTATTTCTACTTTCTACTCTCTGCGTTTCAATCTGTGTTTCAATTCCTTTTTTCTTTTGCGCGGTTCTTGAGTTGAAGATCTGGATTAAGATGATGAGTTTGGGGTGTTTCTTGCAGGGATTTCTTGACGAGAACTTCAGTAACCAAGGCGATCTACACGAGAATCGAAATACTTTGTCTACATTCTGCGGTGACGCCGAACCAAACCTGGAGAGAGTCGACAATTTTCTGTAAACGCTTTGTATTGCTACATTTTGCATTTAATATCTAGCTATTTCTATTTTTCTCAATTTCTGTATATATATATTTTTTGTTCCTAGGAAAATGGAGATTGTGGATTTTCAAGCCGTGGTTGACATCATGGAACATATAAAGGGAAATGCCGCTCGGTAATGCACTGAATTGAATTTTACTTGAGAATTCCTGGCAATTTTCTTGTGGTGTTTGATTAGAGGTCGCAGTATATTCAATTAGAGTCTTGGTTTTCTTGAAAGAAGTCTCGAACGTAATGGGAATGGCATAATCTTGAATATAATATGAGTTTCAAATATTATTCTTTTTGCATTTGTTGAAAAGCGATAGAGCGTAATTAATGGAAGGTGGTGTATGAACAGCATTGGTGGGAAGCGAGTGGCAGATGCTTGTGCCGAGCTGCAACAATTCTGCAGCGTCAGTGACGTTGAGGGGTAATTTCGGCATTTTTTTTTACTGCGAAATTAAATCCTTAAGATTTCGGCAATTATTTATGTTAATTTTCACTTTGCATGTTTGCAGTTCTAAGGAAGCCTACAAGAAGGTCACCTGGGAATACTATATTTTACGTGACTGTTTCCACCACATTCTGATGGTACTTTATAAAAATTAATTATAACCAACCGAGATGTTTGTTTCTTATGGGTAATTTAAATTAATTATCCTTTTTTTTGTTTTTGTTTTTGTTTTTTGTTTGGTAATAATACACAGGCGGCGAGGACAATCCACTCTAATAGTGATGATTGAAGAAATTAATACATGGAAGGGGGTGGTGGTATTATTCCAGCAAAGCTTGTTTTCATGTTTAATTTTTTGAGTCTTTTGGTAGAGCTTTGTTTGGACAAACATGTTATACTACTTACTACAATAACAATTCTAATTCAAATGTCTTTGGAATTTCTAGTCTCTCTCTGCTTTGTCATTTTTACTTGATCTTTTAACTCAATCAAAGTTTATGTTTACAAGTAATAAATAAATGCAAAATCTTTCGACTACATTGTCCCAAAAAAAAAAAAAAAAAACACGTTGAATGAGGCAATCTTAATTGATTAAAAGAAAAATAAAAAATTAACTAGAACTAAATATCAACTACATTTCTTCCCCAAGAAAATAATAATAATAATAATAAATATATATACCGTCGATACATTTTGTTTTAAAAAAAATGTTTATAAGAACATTCAAATGACTTGTAAATGTTACTGTTATTATTATTAATCTTTATTTTTGTTAAAATCACTATTTTGAAAGAAATTATTTGTAGGATAATAATGACAGAATAACTTTTAGTATATCTAGTCCCTAAAATTAACACACGATTAATTAATTGATTGAGTTGATAGGACATGTTTAGTAGATAAGCTTTTAGTATATTTCAATATTTTAGTTAATAATATTAACTACAAAGACTTAACAAAAACACAATCTAAAAGGATTAATCTCATTATATCCCGTTAAGGTTAACTTTTTCATCATTTTTATTAGGTTAAATTATTAAAAATACCCATAAACTATAGGGTTGATTTCAATAATACCTCCAAACTTTGAAAAGTTTTACTTAAGTTTGAAGTTCATTTCAAAATGACCATTGAAGAGCTTTTTCAATTAAATTTATGGACGAAAAATGACATGTTTGTATGTTTTTTTTTTTGCCGTATATGTTCAAATATGTTTACATAAGCAACAGTACAAATGCAAACACATCATTTTCCATCATTGAATTTAATGAAGAAAAGCCTTCAAAGTCGTTTTGAAACAAACTTCAAACTTCAAGAGTTAAAATGAAACTTTTCAAACTTTGCAATTGAAATCAACCCCAAAGTTTAGGAGTATTTTTAATAATTTAACCTTTTTATTATGTTCGGTTTCTTTGGGTTGTTGTTTTTCTACATGATTTCTTGGGAGGGTGATCCTCTTTGTTACATGTATGAAAGCACATTTTACTTCCCCTCTTAACAGAAACACAATATTTGTTAGGAATTAAATTACTAAAGTAATTTGGCCTGATTTTCTAAAACCCAAAATTTTTCCCATATGTCTACTAAATCAATTGAATTTCAAGAAGTCATAAAAAATTTCTTCTAAGATTTTGTTGTACTCCATTGTGTGAAACCAAATAGCTTTTTCTTTTTTGAAAAAAAATCTTGTATGGTTGACATTTTGAACTCATAGTTTAATTAGCCAAGAAGAATCCCAAGAAAACTAGAATTAACAAGATCACACAAGGATATACATATAGCTCTCTCTGATTATTTTAATTAGTCTACATCCATGTGAGAAGAATTAAACTCCATTAGCAAAAGAGTCAAGTTTGAACATTGCAAAGAAAATAATAGAAAAGCAATATAAACAAACACCTATTCCTCTTTCTTAGATCATCTCACCAACGTAAATTCACACATTACAAAATGCTTACATTGGGTTGTTAGATTACAATAACAAAATTAAACTGTAACAAACAGCTAATAAGCTAACTGAAAGTTGCCTGAAAAGTTGCCTGAGAGAATGAACTTTACTAGAAACAAAGAGCTCGTGAGGATTGGTTGGCTTGGAGAGATCGGAATACTAGATGGTTCCATCTCCGAGCCAATCAAAGAAGAAGAACGAATTGGATAATAGGCTTGTTTGATGATCAAGGGAATTGGACGGAAGAGGTGACTGATTTACAAAATCTTGCTAATTCCTATTTCGAAAAGATGTTTTGCAATAGTAACCCAGATGATCACAGTATTGAGTTGATTCTAAATGCAATTCCAAATAAAATCTCCTTTAAGCAAAATAGGAGATTGATTCGCCCTTTTAGTAAAGAAGAGGTCGAACAAGCCCTCAAGAACATGCCAGCTACAAAAGCACTTGGTCCTGATGAGTTTCAAGCCATTTTCTACCAAGGGTATTGGAATATTGTGGGCACAGACTGGAGTATGTCTTCCAAGTTCTTAATGGAGGGATGGAGTTAGGGAAGTTGATAGCATGCATAAGTGTGCTATTTTTAGGCTTATTTTCATGCTAGTTTCGCAATGATTTTGTGTGTTCTCATGTATTTTTATGTTTATTTCTCATAAACCGAGCATTTTGAGCAAAACTGGAGAATTGTGAGATAATCAAAAAAATTTGAGCAACTTAAGGCTATAATTGAAGATTCAAGTGTTGAAGAAGAAGGAAATTGGACCCGAGAGTATAGCGTTGCAACGCTCCTTATAGCATTGCAACGCCAAACAAGAAGCCTTTCAACCTTGAAGACCCGAGGGCACAACGTTGCAACGCTGGCTGAAGAAGATTATTCTTTTTTTGAAAAATGCTAAGGACAGCGTTGCAACGTTGCCCCTAGCGTTGCAACACTGTCTCGACTCTATTTAAGGAATTTTTTCATTCGTGCAAAGGGAGCCGTTTTGAGAGACCAAAAACTCTAAACTCGATTCAAGCACTGTCTAAGGACATAGAGGAGGCCTTTGGAGAGCCAAGGAGGAGGCTCAAAGCTCTAGATCGTGGACATCACGTCGGATACGAGTGTTGGCACGCGACCTAAGTTTCTTCTCTATTTCTTTTCCTTTTCTCTTGAATTTAGGAGTTTTTGTGAGTTGTACTCATGTTGTAAATCTGTGTTTAGACCCTTGTTTGGTTGTAGTTGTTGAACATTTGGTTGATTATTAGTTTAATTTATATATTGACGTCTTTTATGCATCTCTTTATATTGTTTTAACCTTTGGCCATGGTTTTGCATGTTTAACTAAATTTAGCTTGAGAGAGTAAGTTTAGTTGTAGAACACTAGATGCATGACTAGGTTTAATCTATTGCACGAGAGTGAGTAGATTAATTCTAGAAGCCTTAAGAGAATCGCCTAATGCCCTGTTTAGTAATAGAAATAGACTGAGAGGTTGATTTATTGCTAGGCATGAGTTCAATTGAGCTCGAGAGAGGATATTGATAACTTAGTAATTCTTGGTTTTAGATTGTTAATATAAAATCAAGTCATTAATCAATTCAAGTTGGGCTTAAAGTAATCAACTATGCATGTTTCTCAAAATTGGACTCCAAAGCATGTACATAGTAGTTTAGATTTTATTTGTCTTTTTAATCACTTTAAAGTTTTGTTTCTCTAAATAAAATTGAGCATAATTAACTATAGTACTTAATTAAATCTAAGAACTTCAATCCCTGTGGATGACCCTAGCCACTATTATTGCAAAATACTTAGAGGTCTGGTTTTTATAAATTTAATCTTGATAGGACCTTCGACAAGTCGTCTATCAGAAGTTAAATAAGACTTTCCTAGCCATAATCCCTCAAAATGAAGGACCCAAAGACCATGAAGGAATTTAGGCCAATAAGTTTATGCAATGTGGTGCACATGATTGCCAAAGTCCTAGATAACAAATTGAAATGAGTGTTGGATACTGTGATCTCTTCTTATCAGTTGGCTTTTGTTCATGGTAGACTCATCTCAGACAATGCACTTATTGGCTTTGAATGCATTCACCCTTTGAACAGTAAGAGGACTGGTAAAAAGGGCTTTGTACCTCTAAAGCTTGACATGAGTAAGGCCTATGACCGAGTTGAATGGATATTTGTGCGCAGAGTCATGGAAAAAATGGTTTTTAGTGAGTAGTGGATCAGAATCATTATGACATGTGTGGAGTCAGTTACTTTCTTAGTCCTTCTGAATGGCTACTCAACAAAGGAGTTCAAGCCTTATAGAGGTTTATGGCAGGGGGATCCGTTATCCTCGTACTTTTTTCTCCGATTGTGTTGAGGGGTTATTAACACTTCTTCATCAGAAATAGCAAAGGCGCTTGTTCTCAGGTTTGCGTATAAATAAACATTGTCCTTTGATTTTTCACCTTTTTTTTTTCTTCTTCTTCTCCAGATGATAGCTTAGTCTTCTTCAAAGCAAATATAATGGACTATTAGACTATAAAGGATATTCTAATCACATATGAGCAAGCCTTTGGCCAAACAGTTAATTATGATAAATCTTTGTTCATGACAAGTAAGAATACTAGCCAATCATTGATTGACCAGATCCAAAATGAGTTGGTTGTTTCACACATGCACACTATAGGCCAATACATGAGGCTCCATTCCTAGGTATCTCGGAATAGGTGCCAAGCCTTCTACTCTATAAAGGATCGAGTGTGGAAGGTCTTACAGGGGTGGAAGGAATTTTTTTTTTCAATGGGAGGCAAGAAAGTGCTGATTAAAGCTATAGTCCAAGAAATTCCTACATAAACCATGGGTTGCTTTAAACTCCCTTATAATCTATGAAGATATAACCAATCTCTACACCCGATCTGGTGGGGTTCAATGACTAGTAAGAGAAAAATCCAATGGAGATCGTGGAAGCAACTTTGTAAAAGAAAACTTTGAGGAGGGATGAGATTTAGAGATGTGGCCCTTTTCAATCATGCGATGTTGGCCAAGCAAAGTTCGAGATTGATAAGAAATCCTACTAGTTTACTAGCTCAGGTTATGCATGGTCGGAATTATCACCATGGGACTTTCCTGAGAGCCCATATGGGTAAGAACCCGTTCTATGCCTGGCGGAGTATAATGTGGGGCAAAGAACTGTTTGAGAAAGGTTATAGATGGCGTATTGGTAATGGTTTGCAATTCTTGGTGGATAGTGACCATTGGATCCCAGTGAGAGCCAATGGAAGACCAATTCACATTCCACACTGTCCTTAGTCCATCAACATGTTTATTCACTTATGCAAGGTCAAGGTAGATGGGATGAAGGAAAAAATTGCATGTTTTTTATTCTAATAGATGCAAATGAAATATTAAACATAGTGCTTCACCACTTTGGAGGTGATGATGAATCATTTGGCTAATGACTAAACAAGGAGCTTTTACTGAGAAAATTGCTTACAATTTGAGTTTAAGTTGTGAGAATTTGGATGAGGCCTCATCTTCCAATATTGAATCTCAAAGCAAAAGATGTAATGTCTTTTGGAAAACAAAGGTTCCTCCAAAGACAAAAATCTATTGCTGGAAGATTTACAACGATATATTACCTCACAAATTAAACCTTCTAAAGAAAGGAATTCAAACTAATCCCTGGTGCGTTTTTTGCAGGTCAAAAGAGGAGTCATTGATAGTATGTAATTATGCTATCTTATTTTTCTATTATTTATGCTAGTTTTATAATGATTTTGTGAGCTTTTATGCCTATTTCTCTTAATTTTGTAGAAATTAAGCTTGAGGAGCAAAATCGAGTGTTCAAGAGTATTTTGAAAGATATTTGAGCCTTTTGAAGCTTAATTAAAGGTTCAATAAGAGTAAAGATATTATTTGAGCATAAGGCACGTTTCAGGAGATTCTACATCGAATCACAGTTCCAACGCATCAAACCGGAGGTCATTCGGACATCTGAGCGAAGAGATATAGCAAAAATGGCTAGTGCTATTTGCAGGGTACAATGTCTTGACGCTACGAAAATACAAAAATGCTATTTTTTGCTCAGAAACACGCGCGTGCCACTTTTCTTGTAGCATCGAGATGTTACTTACAACGTCTCAAAGCTGCCTCGAGATTTCCTATATAAACATCATTTTGGGGCATCGTTTTGGGGAGGCCAACTTGAGGGTTTCAGCCCTAATCTCGATTCCAAGCTAAAATTGAGGGTTTAGGGAGCAATTGAGAGCATTTGTGGAGCATTTTTGAAGATTCAGAGCTCGAGGGACATGGAGATCACGACGGGAATGCGGGATCGACCATCGTTTGCTAATTTCTTCCTTTTCCTTTAGTTTTGGTTTCCATTTTGTGGCTGTAAATTAGGAACTTAAAGGTTTAATTGTATGAATTTAAGTATCTTTGTTCCTAATACTTGGGATTTTTATATTAATTGAATGAATTGCTTAATAATTGGAAACTTTGGATTAAACTATTTTTATCTTAGGGTTTTCATGTAGCTGTTAGACTTGATTAAATATCTTGATTGAATGCTTTTGTTTCATTCATACTTTTATGTATTTAATGCTTATAATCTCTTGATCACGGATTATTTGTTTTATTGGTCTGAATTTGTGCTTGGAAAAGTCTGGTTTAGGCTAGAACTTACTTGCATGACTATGTAAATTATTGCATGAAAGTGGAGAATTCCCTTAGAAGCCCTTAAAAGAAGTTGCTTAATGCCTTGCATGCTATTAAAATCTAAATAGAGATATTAGATTTATAACATTGCATGAGAGTTAATTGTGCTTGAAAGAGTTAGTTAATACCTTCACTTCTTGGCTTATGACATATTTGCATGATCTTGGTAGCTTTAGCTGTAATTCTAATTGGTGAAATTGATTCCCTAGGATATTTCTCTCCTATTGTGTCTCCATTTGTCTTTTGCTTTCTAGGTTAGCTCTTTAGTTTAACTTGTTTGCATTTGATTCTTTGTCTAAATAAAGTTAAATGAGAGTAATTGCGGTACTTAAATGATCTAAGAAATCTAGTCCCTGTGATCAACCCTGGCCACTATTATTGCAAATTTTAGAGGTTTAGGTTTATAAATATATTTGATAGAGCCTTCGACAAGCTCTTTATCAAATTGGCGCCGTTGTCGAGGATTGGTGTAGTTTAATTCATTAATATTGTGAAGAAATTGCTTGCTTTAATTTAGAGGTTTTTATTGGTTTGCTTTTATTTTCGTTTCTTTATTTTTGTTTTGAGTCTTTGTCTCTTGTTCTTGGTTGCATTGATTGGGTGGTGCATGCATATGTGTGAAAGCCTGAATTTAGTCTTCTTCAATTTAGATCATGGCTTTTTACAATTCTGAGTGGCCTTATGGGGAGTTTCTAATCACCCAAGGACAAACACCCTCCTTCAATTCTTACTCAGTAGACAACCCCTCTTATGACCCTGTGAATGTTAATTCTTGTTTCGGTAGATATCAAATGCCTAATCATTACTATTCTGAATCTATGAGTTATGGAAATTCCTTTTATGGTAAGGATACGGGCACTTGGACCCAAAACTTTGACTATTCCTACCAAATTAAGGAAAACTCTTCCCTTGAAGACCTATTGCAAGAATACATTTTGGAATCAAGAGTTAGAAGTTTTTGTCAGATAGACGTAGAGAGGTTGAATAGGATAGAAGCAAAGGTGGAAGAAAATGGGGCTGCACTATATCGTATAACTCAATAACTTGGTCAAATAGTTGAATTACTTAAAGCCCTACATGAGAATTTTTTTTAATACCACTGAGGAACGACATTCTAGGATGATATATATAGGTGATAGTAGGGATGAGTTGGAGCAGCTTGATGCACACTAAGAACGGGTTTGTGAGGTTGAAAAAAGTAGCAAAATCACATTGCAAGAGGAAATCCAGGTGATAGAGTATGAGGCTGAAAAGCCTACCCTTATTTTATCTTCAGAAACTTCTCTTAATTGTGATCTTTCTTTTTCTTATACTCACGAGTCTAGTTTGCCTTCTTTTGGTTTTTATTCTTTTATTACATTAATTAAAAATACAAAAAATATTTCTTCTTCAGGGTCCCATGAGAAACTAGTGTTTCCACTAGCCCTAGTATGCTTTGTTGACTCTAGGAAGAGGGGCTCGAAGAAATGGGAGAATTTTTACGTACCTTAAGAGTCCACATGAGTCCTGTCTAGCTAGAGACGTTAAACAAGTGCTTCTTGGGAGGCAACCCAAGCTTTCTATCTCTTAGTCTTTCTTTTATTTTTGTGGTTTTCTATTTTTCTTTTAGCTTTGTTGTGTTGATCTTGTGTTCTTGTTGGTTGATATTTTTAGGGGCTCGATAGTAATATCTCTCACATTGCACCCATTGATTAGGCTGAAATGACGAGTCTCTAGCACTCTAGGGCAGTATTACTCTTCCTTTTGTCTTTTTAAATTGTCCTTAAGCATGCTGAATTAGATCTGATTAGTTGATACATTGAGGACAATGTATGTTTTAAGTGTGTGGGGATGTGTGTTGTTATAATTGAGCTTTTATTGATTTTTTTTTTTTGTGATTATATGATGATTTTGTTGTATCGAGTGTGATGAGGACGACTTGTAATGTGTTCTGATTAATAATATTTTTACAATTTCTGTGAAATATGAAAGCATATCTAGGATTCAAGTAATCTAAAATTTTTTGCTTTGAATTCCTTGCACTTGTGGAGCACTAAGCCTACTTATTAGTGGTTTTGAAGGCCTAGAACAAATTTATTTTTCCTAGATGTTCGTTGTCACTCCGATAGGCTTAAGTACTTGTTTGAAGGTGTGCTTGCATGATAGGTGGTAATGTTGAGCTTAGGAGAAAAGAATATCTATTACCTGTTAAAAGAAAAAGTGAGAAAAGAAAAAGAAAGAGAGAAAACAAAAGAGAAAGTGAGAAAAGAAAAAGAAAGAAAAGAAAAGAAAAAAAAAAAGAAAAAAAACTTGTAATGTTGTAAAATGATCAAGGGTAAAAAAAGCTACCTCTACTGTGATCAGTTAGGCCACTCATTGAGCAAGTGCTTTGGGTAACGGTTCCTGTAGTAGATGTGTGAAAGCTAGTGTCCTTGAGTTTTAAGAAAAATGTAAGTTTGGGGGAGGCATACACCGTTGTTGTTCAAGCACCCTAGTTAGATATTACTTCCTTGAGTGTATGAATGTTGGATGGTGTTACTTATGGCCAGTGTAGGGGGAAGATGAACGGAGGATTTTATAAATCTTTCCGGGTTTCTAAAGATCAAAATAAAGAATGTGGTACACATATTAGCAAGGAAGGACAAGTTTAAGTTTTAGATTTGCTTGATGAATAGTTGTGTATGAGTATTTCCTTAAGTTGTTATTTTATTGTTATTTAGAACATTAAGGTTTGAGTCACTTTGATGTAATGATGAATTCATATATGTGGGTTTTGTTTTTGCTTTGCTTGGGACTAGCAAAGGTTTAAGTGTGGCGGTATTTGATAGTATGTAATTATGCTATCTTATTTTTGATAGGGACAACCGACCCTCGACAGATCTCCACATTGGTATGATATTGTCCACTTTGGGCATAAGCCCTCGTGGCTTTGTTTTTGGTTTTACCCAAAAGGCCTCATACCAATGGAGATAGTGTTCCTCACTTATAAACCTATGATCTTCCCCTTATCTAGCCGATGTGGGACTTTGGTAGTACTCCCAACAATTTTTCTATTATTTATGCTAGTTTTGTAATGATTTTGTGAGCTTTTATGCCCATTTCTCTTAATTTCGTAGAAACCGAGCTTGAGGAGCAAAATCGAGTGTTCGAGATTATTTTGGTGGATATTGGAGCCTTTTGAATCTTAATTGAAGATTCAAGAAGAGTAAAGATGTTATTTGAGCATAAGACATGTTCTGGGAGATTCTACATCGAATCACTGTTCCAACGCATCAAACTGGAGGTCATTCGGACACTCGAACGAAGAGATATAGCAAAAATGACCAGTGCTGTCTGCAGGGTAGCGTCGAGACGCTGTTATGAAAAACGCAAAAATGTTGTTTTTTGCTCAAAAACACGAGCGCGCCACTTTTCTTGTAGCGTTGAGATGCTACTTATAGCGTCTCAACGATGCCTCAAGATTCCCTATATAAACATCATTTTGGGGCACCGTTTTGGGGAGGCCAATCCGAGGGAGCCCTAATCTCGATTCTAAGCTAAAATTGAAGGTTTAGGCAGCAATTGAGAGCTTTGGTGGAGCATTTTTTAAGATCTGGAGCTCGAGGGACGTGGAGATCACGACGGTAATGCGAGATCGACCATCGTTTGCTAATTTCTTCATTTTTCTTTAGTTTTAGTTTATGTTTTGTGGTTGTAAACTAGGAACTTAAAGGTTTAATTGTATGAATTTTTGAATTAATTGCTTAATTGTTGGAAACTTTGGATTAAACTCTTTTTATCTTAGGGGGTGTTTGGAGCAATGGGTTGGGTTGGGTTGTTTTGGAATCCAAACCCAAACTCTTGTTTGGGCCACTGTGTTCAAAACCCAATGGTTTTGAAACACAACCCCATGGTTTTGCATAGTGAAATGGTGAGGGTTTGATTTCCAACACATCGGTTTGCTCCTCATTTGGCACATGTTTTCATTATTAAGTTTTCTTATCTCTCTCCCGTCTCTTCCATTGTTTTTTTTTTAAAATTGGTATCTCACATTTTTTTTGTAACAAACAATAAATTATTACAAATGTTTGTTTTATACATGTCATAACTTAACCAAATTTCGTATTTGACAAAGTAATTATTTTTCATTGGAAATTCTTTTTTTTTTTTTTGAAAAACAATAAATTATTACAAATATTTTGTTTTTTTTATACTTGTCATAAACCTAACCAAATTTGATATTTGACAAAGTAATTATTTTTCATTGGAAACTCACATTTTTTTTTTGTAAAAAACAATATATTATTACAAATTTTTTTTTATACTTGTCATAAACCTAACTAAATTTGATATTTGACAAAGTAATTATTTTTCATTGGAAACTCACATTTTTTTTTTTGTAAAAAACAATAAACTATTATAAATGTTTTTTTTATACTTGTCATAAACCTAACCAAATTTGATAGTTGACAAAGTATGTTGATTTTTCATTGGAAACTCACATTTTTTTTTCTTAAAAAACAATAAATTATTACAAATATTTTTTTTATACTTGTCATAAACCTAACCAAATTTAATATTTGACAAAGTATGTTAATTTTTCATTAGAAACTCACATTTTTTTTGGTAAAAAACAATAAAATATTACAATTTTTTTTTTAAATACTTGTCATAAACCTAACCAAATTTGATATTTGACAAAGTAATTATTTTTCATTGGAAACTCACATTTTTTTTTGTAAAAAATAATAAACTATTATAAATGTTTTATTTATACTTGTCATAAACCTAACCAAATTTGATAGTTGACAAAGTATGTTGATTTTTCATTGGAAACTCACATTTTTTTTTTTGTAAAAAACAATAAATTATTACAAATATTTTTTTTATACTTGTCATAAACCTAACCAAATTTAATATTTGACAAAATATGTTAATTTTTCATTAGAAACTCACATTTTTTTTGGGTAAAAAACAATAAAATATTACAATTTTTTTTTTAAATACTTGTCATAAACCTAACCAAATTTGATATTTGACAAAGTAATTATTTTTCATTGGAAACTCACATTTTTTCTGTAAAAAACAATAAATTATTACAACTGTTTTTTTATACATGTCATAAACCTAACTAAATTTCGTATTTTACAAAGTAATTATTTGCATTTCCAGTAACAAATTTCTTATTCTTATACTAATTAAAAGGTCCGTTCAAAAGTACTAAAAAAATTACCCAACTTACACAAAGGATTCTACAACTAACCAAATATTGCCACTAGAAAATAAGGAAAGGAAAAAAGAGAGACCAAAGTAGCAAAGGAAAAAAGAAAAACTGCACAACCCCAGGGTTCAGAACACTGCACTCCAAACACTGTTTCCTGATTCCCAGGGTTCAGAACACTGCACCCCAAACACTGTTTTCTGATTCTCAGGGTTCAGAACACTGCACCCCAAACACTGTTTTCTGATTCTCAGGCTTTCAAACCCCCCAGAACAAACCCCCCAGGGTTCCGATTCCAAGGGTTCTTATTCCGAAACGGTGCTCCAAACGCCCCCTTAGGGTTTTGATGTAGCTGTTAGACTTGAGGTTTTAATTGATTAAATATCTTGATTGAATACTTTTGTTTCATTCATGCTTTTATGTATTTAATGCGTATAATCTCTTGATCACGGATTATTTGTTTTATTGGTTTGAATTTGTGCTTGGAAAAGTCTGGTTTAGGCTAGAACTTACTTGCATGACTATTTGTAAATTCTTGCATAAAAGTGGAGAATTCCCTTAGAAGCCCTTAAAAGAAGTTGCTTAATGCCTTGCATGCTATTAAAATCTAAATAGAAATATTGATTTATAACATTGCATGAGAGTTAATTGTGCTTGAAAGAGTCAGTTAATACCCTCACTTCTTGGCTTATGACATATTTGCATGATAAATCTTGGTAGCTTTAGCTGTAAGTCTAATTGGTGAAATTGATTCCCTAGGATATTTCTCTCCTATTGTGTCTCCATTTATCTTTTGCTTTCTAGGTTAGCTATTTAGTTTAGCTTGTTTGCATTTGATTTCTTTGTCTAAATAAAGTTAAATGAGAGTAATTGCGGTACTTAAATGAACTAAGAAATCTAGTCTCTGTGATCGACCCGAGCCATTATTATTGAAAATTTTAGAGGTTTAGGTTTATAAATATATTTGATAGAGCCTTCGACAAGCTCTTTATCAGTCATCCATCCATTTTTTTTGGAACTATGAGGTAGTATAGGATTTGTGGAGTAAATGTACTTCTCTTAATTTGAGTCTTTTTGTGATGACAGGAAAAGATGGACAATGCAAGATGTTTGGGATTGGATCTTAGATCGAAGAGATATTTCTAACATTGAGAATGCGATGCTTACAGGCTGGAAGCTGTGGGATCTACGAAATCAGATTGTTTTTCGAGGAGCTAAGCTCGATTATCAGTTTATCTATCATTCTATTTCCAGAACCATCCAGCAAAATACAAAAGGCACAATGTTAGAGAAAGGGAAATAAAAGTTACCTCTTTTAGGGAAACCAGTGATAAGAGGAGTGATTCAATGTGTATTCCCCTTGATTTGAATCAATGGAAGTTAAGTTCAGATGCATCATACAGTGCAGTCTGAAGACAAGATGGGCTCGGTTGGGTGGTGCGAGATCATCAAGGATGCTTTCATCAAGTGAGTTGTCGAGTTAAGTCTGGGGTTCATGAAGTCAAAATCCATGAGGTTTAGGCACTAATTGAAGGGCTTTGAGCTATCAAGGCCATGCCTGGAAATCAACAACAACTGTTAGAAGTAGGGCTCGACTCGCTAGTGTTGCGATTTATGCCCTAAAGCCTCGTAATTAATTAATTATTTAATAATTAATAATAATTTTGATTATTTTATTTGCAATATAAAATTATCCACTATATAAAAAATCCAAGGTTATTAGTGTAATCTTGAACAGTATATGGTTGACATACAAGAGGATCGTGTTCAAGAAATAACCTAAAAAGTCTTAGTATATGGATAAGGTTGGGTGCCTTATCCTAGTAACACTATTGATACGGCCCACTATGTAATAGTTACAAATGATTTGATCCAAATCATTCATGTGGAGACATGTGAGTGGGGGTATCTTATAAATGAGTTTGTATAAGACTGGACCACTAAATATTTAATATTTTTTTATAAATCAGTTAATTGAGAAGATTAATATTTCATCAGGATGATCATATGCGACTCGATCTTAATCCTGAATGAGTTATGAACTCCTGCCTATGAGGACTTGTCCTTTGATTTGTATGGGTGAGAGTGGCTTTTATAGCCAGTTCAATATGCCTACCATTTTGGGAACTTGAGCAAATAGGGAGCTGAGAACATAATCTCATAAGATGGAATTTACTCATTCTCATATAGGGTAAGTAGATGAGTAGTTCCCTTAAGTGCTGATTTCGGGACTTGAACAATGGGGTCCCACCCTCTCATTGGCCCGAGAGGGACTTAGTTTATAATTAGATTATAAACATATTGTTCATTAGATAATCAGTGGTACTTAAGGCGCAAGATGTAATTATAGGGGTAAAACGTACTTTTGACCTAGCTGTAATTATGAATAACTCGTGAAGGATCGACTTGCATGTAATGATTATATCTATGGACACAACTTGTCCTACAGTGCATAAGAGTGCAACTCTAAGTCTATAGTGGAGTGACTTATAGTTAATGAATGAAAATTAATTTATTAAAGAGTTTAATTAATTAATTTTGTATCATTGGAGCTTATAATCTGTAGGTCCATAAGGTCCCCTTGCTAGCTCATAGTAACACTAAAAGATCAATTTAGTTGAAAGAAAATTTTGAAATGTTCAAATTAATATTTAATATATTAGATATATTAAATATAAAAGATGAAAATATATTTATTGTATTTGATACATTAAATATTAAAATTTAAAATGTTCAAATTAATATTTAATATATTAGATATATTAAATATAAAAGAGGAAAATATATTTATTGTATTTGATACATTAAATATTAAAATAATTAATGTATATTTGATATATTAAATAAAAGATATTTATAGAATTTGAATAAGATTCAAATAAATAAATATTGTAGGAGATTTGAATGAGATTCAAATAAATAAAAGATATATTTTAATATATTAGATATTAAAATATAATATTTTAATTATGACAAAGATTTTCCTCTGGTCTCTATAAATAGAACCCTTGAGTTGAGTTATTAGACAGAACACACATCTCCTCAATAGAGAGAATTAGAGAATTCTCTCACATCTTCCTCTTTAATCCCTTGTGGATTTTCTTTCAAGAGACTCCTACAAGCCTTGGTCATGTGTTCGAGTCATAACTAGGAAGACTTTGTGGAAAAGATAAAGATCAGCTAGAAGATTCTTCATATTTTCAAGGTATGTTATGCTTAACCATAGAATTATTATTTAATTCTAAATAAACTCAAACCGATTCCTACGCTTCTGCTTGAGTTTAATTAGATTATTCCCTTCAGCTAGAGGTTGTGAAAGCCCTAAATGGCCAAAATCAAGACCTATCTAAAATTGCCTCTATCATTCGGGAAGCCAAGTCTTTGGCAGTTGATCTTGAAGTCGGATCTTTCCTCCACATCAAGTGGCAACAAAATATTTTGCCACATTGGGTTGCAAACAAAGCTTCTTGTGATAATCTGAAGGAGACATGAGATGATTCTCGCCTTTTCTATGTTGTTTCCAGATTGTTATACTGTTTTGTAGTTTTATTTTTCTGTTAATCCTAAAAAAAAACTTTTAGGTCCCATTTGAAAACTATTTTAATTTATTTTTAATTTTTTGGTTTTAAAAATTAAGTTTATAAACATTAATTCCATAGATGTGTTTATTTGTTTTGTTGTATAATTTTTTAAAAACATTTTCAAACTCCAGCCATATTTTGAAAATTGAAAAACTTAATTTTGTTTTTGAAATTTTACTAGGAATTCAAATATTTGTTAAATAAATATGAAAGTGTACCAAAGAAATTGTGAGGAATTTAAGCAAACACAATTTTTAAAAATAGAAAACCAAAAACCAAATCATTATCAAATGGGACCATAATTATTTGTCACAGCTATATGTTGAGATTTATGCTCTAAAGCCTCATAATTAATTTTTATTATTTAATAATTACTTATAATTTTGATTATTTTATTTTCAATATTATATTATCAATTACTTAAAAACCCTAGGTTATTAGCTAGTGTAATTATGAAAAGTATGTAGTTGACATACAAAAGGATTATGTTCAAGAAATAATCTGAAGTGTCTATATTATATGGATATGGTTGGGTGCCTTATCCTGATAACATTATTAATACAACCCACGTTGTAACAGCTACAAGTGATTTGATCTTGATGGCATACAAAATGTGCTATCTTTGGGCATTATTTTATGCTAGTTTGTAGGCTTAATTGGTTGCTGTCACGTTTATATTTGTCTATTTTGTAGAAATCGAACCATTGGAGCAAACCAGAGCTTTTAGAAGATTTTTGATAAAAAAAAAGGAGCTAAATGGAGACAAATTGAAGTAATTAATTGAAGAAAAGAAGGAAGTCAAGCCAAAAAAACCCATGGGGAGAGCATCTCAACGCTACTATAGCGTCAAGATGCTCAAATCTACAACACTCAAGCCACAAGCTCTGCACGAAGTATTGAGACACTTTGGGTGTTTCAGTCTGAAGTGTTGAGTCGCTGCTACTGTTAGGATTTATGCCCTAAAGCCTTGTAATTAATATTTTAATATTTAATAATTATTTGATAATTATTTGATTATTTTTATTTGCAATTTATAATATCCATTATATATAAAAATTAAAGGTTATTAGTGTAATATTGAACATTATGTAGTTGACATTATAGGAGAGTCATGTTTAAAAAATAACCTAAACGGTCTATAGTATATGGATAAGGTTGGATGCCTTATTTTAGTACCACTATTGATACAACCCACTTTGTAATAGTTACAAATGATTTGATCCAAATCGTTCATGTGGAGACATGCGAGTGGAGGTATCATATACAATGAGTTTGTATAAGGCTGGACCACGAAATATTTAATCTCTCTTTATAAATCCATTAATTGAGAAGATTAATATTTCAACAGGATGATCATATGCAATTCGATCTTAATCTTGAATGAGTTATGAACAAATAGGGAGAGTGACTTTTGTAGCCGATTCAATAAGCCTACCTATGAGAGCTTGTCCTTTGATTTTCATGATCGAGAGTGACTTTTGTAGCCGATTAAATAAGCCTATCATTTATGAGACTTGACCAAATAGGGAGCTGGGGAACATGAGTTTTACAAGATGAAATTCACTCATTCCTATATAGGGAAAATAGATGAGTAGTTTATAATTGGATGGTATTGAAGGTATAAGATGTAATTATAGGGGTAAAACAGACATTTGACCCAGTTGTAATTACGAACAACTCGTGAAAGATTAACTTGCGTCTAATGATTATATCCATGGACACAATTTGTCCTACAGTGCATAAGAGTACAACTCTAGGTTTATAGTGGAGTGACCTAGAGTTAACAAATGAAAATTGATTAATTAAAGAGTTTCAATTAATTAAGGTCCCCCTTGCTTGCTCATAATGACATTAAAAGGATCAATTGAGTTGAAAGAAAAATTTGAAATGTTCAAATTAATATTTAATATATTTGATATATTAAATTTACAAGAGAATAATACATTATTAAATAAATTAAATATGAATAAGATTCAAATGGATAATATATATTGGATCTAAGGAAATGGATTTTGGAGCTGTAATTGTGGACATCGTAACGAGAACGAACGATTGACATGCAAGCTTCAGTTTTTCTTCTCTTACTTCGAATCTTATATTTTCGTTATGGTATTTCTATTGAGTTTTTTATTTGAATTGTTGAACATGAGTAGCTAAACTCATTATTTTAGGCCCAGTTGATAACCATTTGATTTTTAGTTTTTGGTTTTTGAAAATTAAGCCTATAAATACTACTCTCACCTATGGATATACTTGTTTTGTTAATTACTTTTTACCTATGTTTTGAAAACCAAGCCATGTTTTGAAAACTAAAAAAAATAGTTTTCAAAAAGTAGTTTTTGTTCTTAGAATTTAGCTAAGAATTCAAATGCTTCCTTAAGAAAGATGAAAACCATTGTAGAGAAATTGGGAGAAACAAGCTTAATTTTCAAAAACCAAAAACCAAAAACTAAGGCCCCGTTTGATAATCGTTTGGTTTTTGGTTTTTGAAAATTAAGCCTGTAAATACTACTTCCACCTATGGTTTTCCATGTTTTCTTATCTACTTTTTAGATGTGTTTTCAAAAACCAAGCCAAGTTTTGAAAACTAAAAAAAATAGTTTTCAAAAACTTGTTTTTGTTTTTGGAATTTGGCTAAGAATTCAAGTGTTTTCTTAAGAAAGATGGAAACCATTGTAGAGAAGATGAAAGCTATTATAGAGAAATGGTGAGAAAACAAGCACAATTTTCAAAAACTAAAAACCAAAAACTAAATGGTTATCAAACGGAACCAAAATGGTTATCAAATGGGGCCTTAGGGATTGATGTAGGCTATTAGATTTGATGAATTAATTAATTGAATGCCTTAATTGACTGCGTTTATTTCACATGCTTATATTTGCTTAATGCTTTAATTCCTTGATCACAGGTTAATTGTTGTTGTTTATGAACTTATGCTTGAGAGAGATTTTTATATTAGAGCTTAATTGCATGACTAGAGTTTTCCTAAGATCGGGAGATTTAGGATTCCTTAAGATGTTGTTAAAAGAAGTAGACTTAAGATCTTGCATGTTAATGAATCTAGATAGGAATATTGGGTTCATAATATGTTTGAGATTTAATTGTGCTCGGGAGAGACAATTTTTACCTATATTTTCTTGACTTATGAAATAATTGCATGTTCAATCTTGGTTGTTTAATTTATTGTTTTGTCTGTCTAATTGGTGAAATCAAATTTCTGGTGAAATCAAATCTCTAGGATATTTTCTCTTTGGTTTTCTCACATTTAATTTTAGTTATTTTTTGAGTTTTAATTTCGATCATTCGATTAATTTCTTTAAATAAAATTGGGCGATTGTATCTATGGTACTTGAGTAATCTAGAAAACGTAACCAATCCTGAGGACAACACTCTTACACTTATCACTATTACTTGACCTGTACACTTGCGGTAGTAATTTTATGTAACAGATCTAAATCGTTCATGTGGAGACATGTGAGTAGGGGTATCATATACAATGAGTGTGTATAGGACTGAACTGCGAAATATTTAATCTCTCTTTATAAATCCGTTAATTGAAAAGATTAATATTTCACATGAGGATCTTATAAGTGTCGATCTTAATCTTGAGTGAGTTATGAACTTCTGCTTATGAGGGCTTGTCCTTTGATTTATATCAGTGAAAGTGGTTTTTTTAGCCGATTCAATAAGCCTACCATTTTGGGGACTTGATCAAATAGGGAGGTGGGAACATAATTTTACAAGATGAAATTCATTCATTCCCATATAGAAAAACTAGATGAGTAGTTCGTTTAAGTGTTGATTTTGGGACTTGAACAATGGGTTCCCACCCTCTCAGTGGTGCTTAAGATATAAGATGTAATTACAACGATAAAACAGACTTTTGACCCAATTGTAATTACGAATAATTCAACGAGTTAATAAATGAAAATTAATTGATTAAAGAGTTTAATTAATTAATTTTGTATCATTGGAGCTTATAATTTGTAGGTCCATAAGGTTCCCTTGCTAAGTTACTAGCATAAGAACGTTAAGGAATCAATTGCATTGAAAGAAAATTTGAAATGTTCATATTAAAATTCAATATATTGGATATATTAAATGAGAGAGAAAATATATTTATTGTATTTGATACATTATATATATAGAATAATATATTAATGTATTTGATACTTTAAAGGTAACAATATATATGAAATTTGAATGAGATTCAAATAGATAAATATATGTTGTAGGAGATTTGAATGAGATTAAAAATATTAAATATGTATTATAATATAGTAGATATTATAATATATTATTTGATTTTGGCAAAGTTTTACCTTAGGTTCCTATAAATAGGACCCTTTTGGGTTGAGCCAAAACACATATCTCCTCTACAGAGAAAATTCAGAATTCTCTCTTAACTTTTTCTCTCAAATCTTTTTTCCCATAAGCCTTGGTCTCGTGTTCGAGTCATAGCAAGGAAGATCTTGTGGAGATTCAATTCGCTGGAACACAAGAAGTC
Source organism: Trichosanthes truncata (assembly GCA_033996785.1). NCBI lineage: Eukaryota > Viridiplantae > Streptophyta > Magnoliopsida > Cucurbitales > Cucurbitaceae > Trichosanthes > Trichosanthes truncata. The sequence continues at coordinate 22,468,527 of JAWPNB010000004.1, read as the reverse complement.
TTAAAGATCCGCTAGAATTTTCTCCATATGCTTTCAAAGGTGAGTTTGCTTAACTTCAATTTCTTTATTTAATTCTAAATAATTCAAAGTTGATTCCAAACTTGGTTTCTAAATCGAAACCATAAGTTTCCATTGTAGGATGAACCGTTCATTCCTATCACAGTACACATTCTTCGGATCAACTGCTTGACAATTATAATCATTATAAATAGGCTCTATATATTAAAAATAATCTATAATATATATGAATGCGGCTATGGAGGAGAATATTTTCTTTCCTCATTTGCCCTTATAATTTTAATAAATTTCTATTTTGCCCTCAATCTTTGTTGACGAGATGCGACTCTCTTCGAGTCGAGGTGTCTATGGAGAAGTCCCATAGCCCCCTGTATTTCCCCTTTAGAGTTTGGATAATAACTCCGATACTGGTCTCCACATTGTCTCTCCTACTGCAACATTAATGTTGATCGACATCCAATCTGAAGGAGATGGTGACCAGAAAATTGAGGAAAACGATTTGACGGAAGGAGGCACATTTGTTGGACTCTCCACCATACCTTACCCTTGGCCAGTTCGAGCTTTGTAGTCCTTTAGGTAATGCAAAACCCACTCCCTTTTTCTGCATCAACATCACATGTTTATTACAATTGTATCCTAACCTTAAATCTTATATAATCAATTAAATCCTAAATCATCGATAAACTATAAGAGTTGTAGTAATTATACTATGAACCTTATGAAATTATTGCAATTAAACTCTACTATAGTCAACAGAGTTATAACATTAGGTTTTAGTTGTAGTGATTTCTTATTCAGCCTTATGGGGATGAGTGCTAAAATTGAAATTAAAGTTTGAGAGTGTGATCGACTAAAAATTTGTGGGCTTTAGAAGAAAACTTTTGAATAGAAAAAGTCCTCAGGCTAGTGCAAGTGCATATTGTGAAACAAGTAATAAAGGAAATATTCCAAAGTATTGATCCCACAAGGAACGGATACCACAAAATCCAAAACTAAGGTAAAGATGTTCACACAAAGCAACCTCGGTAACCAATATTAATAAATCGGGAAGGTTGTGAGTGTACATAAAATCAAATGATAAAAGATGGGTTTTCAACATGCTTTTGCCCCTTAGAAAAGAATTGTGACCTAAAATGCAATTGCAATCTTTACTCAAGCACCAAACAATGTAAACTGGGTTCAACTCCTATTTGATTTTAATGGAAAAATCTTTAGAAGCCTAAGTGATTAAACCATATGTTTATGGCTAATACGAACTTAGTTTATTGAGAACACAACCCTTGGTCTTAGAGGTTTCGCCTTATGTCTAGGGTAAAAAACAAGTGCTTATGTCTAAGCTCCTTTCCTCTATTGCTTTGATGAACATGCAATCTCGTTTAACCCTTTCAGTATTAAACTCGATCTCGTATGTTCACTTAGGTGATTAAACTAGATTCACAATATGAATGATAATCAATAAAAGCAACAATGCTATGAAATCGAGCAAAGTTACTTTTATATGTTAGGCCAAGTTTCCAATCCTTAGGGCATCCACATATTCAAATTCCAAGGATGGAATTAGCTCATGATAAAGAAAATAAATAACAAAACATTAAAGGAAAGAAAACACATGCTAACTAAAGAAATAAAAGAATTAAAATAAAAAATTGGAAATTAAAGCAATGAACTTAAAGATAACTTGCTGGAATGAAGTTTGAATGATGAGCTTTATTAAAAAGAAACTTGTTTTAAATGAAAGAACTACAAAAAATTAAAAACAAAGAACTGAAAGTAAACTGAATGTAAAAGAACTGAAAGTAAACTGAATGAATTCAAAGTGCTGGAATTAAAGAACTAAAACAGAAAAATAAACTTGCGAATTCAAAGAAAAATCGAACTCAAGGAGATAACTTCCACCTCTTCAATCGGTCTAAACTCAACCTTTTTCAAGAAGAGTAAGATCTTCACCTCCCTAGACTTTCGACTGGGATGGATTGAAGTTTAGACAATGTTCTTCTTCCTTTTCAGTCGAGTAAATAGAAAGTAAAAAGTGCATAAACTAAAGTGGTCTTCAAATCGTAAAAACGATCCAGGACTCTTTTTTCGTGGCTACAATCTTCATATTTATAGCCTCCAAATGCAAGGGTTTGCTCCATGGATGTTTAAGGCAAGAATCGAATCTTTATGAGCTTGATTTGTGGAGAATATCTTCAAATATTAGCACAAAATCAAAATTTTCAAAATTTTCTTTGATTTTTAGGAATTCTGTCTCCAAGCAATATAACAGTTGCAATTGGAGTTGCAATTTTGGCAGTTTATAGATTCCTGCATAAAAATATCAAAACTCATTAAAAATCAACTCTTTTTCTCTCGTTTAAGATTTCTCATCACAAAACACACTTTTATTGATTTGGGTTATTCTTATATCAATTTGCTAACAATTATGGACATATAAGCATGAATTCTTACAAATAACCTAAGTTTAAAGGGTTAAAAATACATAAAATATGAGACTCATCAAAGTGCGATCATAGCAATCTTTAAAGTTTAAGAGTGATTTTTGCAATTTTTCCTTAAAATATACATTAAACAAGTTTCATTTTATAACAATTAAAATGTCATCAATAATCTTTAAGAAAAAAATGCCACCAACAGGCTGCCACAAAATAAATATACTAAGCGTCAACCAGTAAGAGATCTAAAACTTTATGTCAGGGGGCTCAAATTCGTATAATAAATAATCTTGAATGCATTGATATATATTGATATTGGTTTATATATTTTGATATTAAGTTATAAATTACAAGTTTGGTTTTTAAATTTTCAAGAAGGTTGTGTCTAATAGGTTCATAAACTTTGGAAAGTAAGTCTTTAAGGCTCCGTTTGATAACCATTTGATTTTTTTTTTTTAATTTTTAGTTTTTGAAAATTGTGCTTGTTTTATCATAATTTCTTTATAATGGTTTTTATCTTCCCTGAGGAAACATTTGAATTCTTAAACAAATTCTAAAAACAAAAACAAGTTTTTAAAATCTATTTTTTTTTAGTTTTCAAAACTTGGCTTGGATTTTGAAAATATTTGCAAAAAATAGATAACAAAAAAAAAAGAAAAGAAATTCATAGGTGGGAGTAGTGTTTATAAGCTTAATTTTCAAAAGCCAAAAACTAAAAATTAAATATTATCAAACGAGGCCTAAACTTTGAATTTCATATTTTTTAGGTCTCGTAACCTTAAAAAATGTTTAATAGGTCACAAAATTTTAAAAAGAAACAAATAAGTTAAATAACTATATGACACAAAATCAAAAGTTTGGGTATATTCATTAGATAGAAAATTGAAAGTTTAAGGACCTATTAAATGTTTTTAAGGTTGGCAAGCAAAACTTATAATTAAACTTATAATTAAACTTATAATCAACCATGAGTCTACAATACTCAATTACATTCAAATACAATCCAATAAATCATAAAATTAAAAAAAACAAAGTAAAGAGGATATAGAGAAAAAACTAGACACATGCCAACACTCGTTCCCAACACGATGTCCCACGATCTCAAGCCTTAAGTCTCCTCCTTAGCTCTCCAATATGACCTCTATACCTCAAAACAATGACTCTATTGAAATTAGGGTTTAGGTCTCTCTAAAAAGGCTCCCCTTTTGACGAATGAAATTTTTTCTTTTATAGACATCGAGACAGCGTTGCAATGTTTTCCCTCGAATTTTATAAAAAAGGAAAAAATTATTTTGGCTAGTATTGTAACGCTATGCCTGCTGCATTCCAAGGTGAAGGGCTACTGATGTAGCGTTGCAATGCTATAGATGGCATTGCGACGCTATACTCTCGGGCTCACAAACTTTGTTACTTCTCTTCAACACTTGGATCCTCAAATATAGCTCAATTATGCTCCAAATTCATCCAAATACTCCACAATGCTCTGGTTTTGCTCTAATTGCTTGATTTCTGCAAAATATACATAAAAATACATGAACACACAGTCATAGCAACACTAGCATAAAATTAAGCCTAGAAATAGCACACATCTGCATGCTATCAAAGGCCAAAAATAGTATCCCTATGGCTCATGAGGTTGAGGCCCATTTGGGCCTCGGCCAAGGTCAAAGACCAGCAAGATTTGGGCCACAAGTGCAATGAACCCCAAAAGATTTTCCCATGCGAAACCCACACGAGTTACCCCAAAGAAGTCGACTCAAGTGTATGTGTTCGGACTAAACATGATCAAGATGATTAAAGATCCATGTTTTGACACGAGCCACACTTGATCCCTTAATTGTGTAATTCCAAAAATTCTGCCATGATTTCTGCCTAGAATTAAGTTCCATCTTTCGTTACTCTACTATGAACAATATAAATAACGGGGATGGCTATTTAGAAAGGTACGTCCAAAAGAACTCCCAAAATCTCTGGTCTAAGCTATTTGAATGACATTTTATTGACTTGAGCGTCGAATTACAGATGACTTAGCAGCACATCGATGCATAATCCTCTCTTTTCTTTGAAAGGCACTCATTTGATCCCTGTTACATATATATTCACAGCTAAACCAAATTCAGGTATCAACAATTAGCGCCGTTTGTAGGGACACAATTAATTGTGCTTTATCAAAGATCGTGAATTAGGAATCATGAGCAAAGAAGTGAGTGAAAACAACCGGACTGTAGAGGGAGATGAATCCGACTGAGATCAACACTCTAGGCGTGTAGCAACTCGAGGGCAAAGTGTCCAGAATGCAAACGTCAATCCTCCGATGAAGTTCCCTCGACCTATAACAAAGAAGACGAAGCTGAAGGAAATATATGCTTGGTATTGTTCGAAGGGGGGGGTACAAAATTGATGCAATTGTTGCAAACTCAGGAGCATGCATCAATGATTCGAGAATGAAAATAGGTTATTAGTATGCAACCAGGAAGCAATTTGTCTACCCTACATTGAGCGCAAGTGTATACCCAATGCAAGCAAGTAATACTTGGAAAGTATTCCAAGGTCAAATCCTTAGGGACTTGATGTGATGCACTAGTGATTTTTATAACAGCTATTCACAGAGGCGGTAACCAAAAATAATATATAATAAATGTGAACTAAAAGTAACTAGTGCGAAAATGTAAACTGGAGAATAACTAACGCAAAGTAAAGGGTATAGTATGCGATGAATAATAAATAACTAAAATAGAAAAGATAAATAGTGATGAGAAACTAGGGTTTGCCTTAAATTCCCCCAGTATGCACTTTTTCTCACCTCTCACTGATTTACTTGCCCTCTTTTCCAACAAAGCATGGGTTCCTACTTATTCTACTCTCCGAGACGGATGTTAAGTTTACTATACTGTCACATGTCTATGCTCAAAATAGCGATTTCTCTTCCGACCTATTTTAGCTTGCAAGTGGTTATTTTATCTCTAAAACCCTCAGTGGTAACTACGCTCTTGCTTTTCTTGGATGTTCCACACATTCTTACCCTCTCGGTACTCGAATGTGCTAATACCTTATTTCAATTGGCCAAACGAAAAAAGGCAATGGAAGAATAATAAAAGCCAAGAAAACATTGGAGGTTAAGACAAACTTCTCATGAAAGATGGGAAAGGTTGCATACTCGTTCTTTTTTAAGCCATCTCCTTTCTAGATTTAGCTACTCATGGCAAGAAATTAAAAAGAGAGTTTAAGGGAAAGAATATAAGCCATAAAATCTTATTGTAAAGATGTAAAGAGTACACAGAAAATACAAGGAAAATGATGAATATGACTGCTAATGTGAAAATTGCTGTAATGTAAAAATGCTACAAGTTAAGGGAAGAAACTAAGTAAAACAAGAAATAGCTAGAAAATAAGAACACTGTGGCATCGGTAGAGAGGAGACAACGATTGGTCAGTGACTTCTTCTTCTTCTCCGGCAAACAACAATGCCTTGGTACTGTTGAGAGCTTCAATGGAGTGAGTCTTATTTTGTGAGGAAGCTTGGATTCCCCAAAAGTCCTTCAAAATGGTTTGGAAACCTCCATTTGTGGAATACTTCACCCTCTAGGAATGTGCCACGTGCCTAGCTCACTAGAGATGCACCATTCTTTTTGAAGGGTAGGTATGTACTAGCACTGCACGATCACCTGATTGACGTTACGTTCAAGAAGTGCACTTATGTTGGAATCTTGCTACCATGCGTTGCACTGATTTTTCTTTGAGCACATACTAGGTCCAATTCTTCATAATGCTAACTTTTGATTTTCTTCTTCTTCCTGCTTTCTAACCAACCTACATGCAAATTGATTAGGTTCTTTCAATGTAAGAGAATGTCCTATTTAGCTGAATTCTTCTACTTTCATTGCATGACTACCTTAGATGAAAAACTTGCATAATGGAATAATAGAATGCTCATAACACATGCTTTTTGGTTCTCTCAGAGCACTTTTGATCTAAATTTAGGACTTAAATAACTTGTACACTGCGTCTAGGAGAAAGTCCAGGCGATGGATCAAAGTATAGCTCAGATCCTTGATATCCTATGCTGACCAAACCCAATCATCGAAGGATCCTAAGGACTGATTGAGAGGTTGTAGACCAAGGGATGGACGTGGATAGGACCAATTATCGGTGGCCCAAGACTCACTTCCCTTGATCCGAGACCCAACCAAAGGTAAGGGCTCAACGGTTGAAGTGAAAGCAGAGTTGCAAGTCAGACATTCACCCTTTGTCGAGAAGCTATGCTTAGGAGGAAATGACATGAGACTAGTTTGTCTTGAACTTAGAGGACAACTATCCCATGCCAACAGCCATCGATCTCACATAAGGACTGTCCACCATAGAAAAGTCAGAAATGTAGCTTGAAGTGATCATACCCACCATATTCCACAACCCGAAAGGTTGACAAGCCTAAGGAAATCGACCTGAGATTAGACCTACTCCACCTCAATAATTGAAAGAGAAAGAAGCTTAAGGATGGAGAAGTGGAAAGCCATCCCTGGGCGCATGAGTTGTAAATGATCTAGAGCCAACTAGGTGACATAAGGAAGGCATAGGATGATAATGGGTTGAATCTAAACAATCTTCTTGAACGAGTTGACCCACCATTCACCGACGAAATAATGCAAGAAGAAGCTCCCCCAAAAGTTCAAGCTACCAACAATGAAAGCCTACGATGGATTGAAGGATCCTGTTGAACACCTTGATATGTTTCAGTCATAGATGGAGCTCCATGGAATCCGATCAAATGCATATTCTTTTCATTCACTCTTACAGGGTCAGAACGAAAATAGTTTCGACAACTAAAAAAGAAGTCCATATTTTCTTTCAGAGAACTAGCTCAGGCCTTTAACACTCAATCTTTGGGAGGACGAGATCAACAAAAGCCTCCTACTCATTTGCTTACAATCAAATAAGGAAATAACGAAACATTGCAAGAGTATGTATCTTGGTTTAACAGTGAAGGACTCCACATTGAGAGCTACATGGATGGAGCCGCACTCACTGCCATTGTCGCAGGGTTCAGAGATGAAAACTTCTCGTGGTCATTAAGGAAGAAAGTGTCTACCACTTATGTAGAGCTCCTCTCTAGAGTCTAAAAATATATGAGTACAGGTGAACTTCTTCGCTCGAGGTGTGCGTTTGAAGATAAAAGCAATAAACCAGATCACCATAAGAGAAAAAGCTGAAGTGAAGAAGAACGACATGAAGCCAAGAAGAAGAGGCCGGATGATAGATTAGATCTATCAACACGTCAAGGACTTCCTCCCAGCACGTTTAAATGCTACACTCCCACCGTGGTCCCAGTTGAACAAATTTTGATGGAAATCAGAGACAAAAACGTATTGAAGTGGCCAGCCAAGTTGAAAGCTGAGTCACATCGAAGGAACAAAGACAAGTATTGCCTCTTCCACCGAGACCATGGACACTCAACTGCTGATTGCTATGACTTGACGGAGACTATCAAGGCACTCATCCAAAGGGAGCAGTTGAAAAAGTATGTGGGGAAAAGAAGCGACCAAGGGGTAGGTCAAGAGCAAAGAGACATGAATCAAGGAGGTGATGATTCACCTCTCCCGTGGGAGATCAGAACCATATTTGGTGAACCAGCGAGAGGAGAATCCGAGAGGAAGAGAAAGGCGAAAGAGCATGAGGCCCAGATTATTTCTAAAGTTTTGGAAGTCTACTCCACTACCCTGATCAGGTAGGCCATCAGCTTCACTGAGGATGAAGCGGCACATCTACATCAGCCCCATAATGATGCTTTGGTGGTATCACTGACTGTTGCGAATATCAAAGTCAGACGAATCCTAGTAGATGAATGAAGCTCAGTCGACGTATTCTCCCTTAATGCATTCAATGCCATGAATTTGGGACGGAAATACTTGAAGAATAACCTTACTCCCTTAGTGGGATTTGGTGGGGAAAAGTGTTAGGATTTGTGCCCTAAAGCTCATAGTTTTGTAATTGAACATTTTCTTATTTATTAAATAAAATAATCTATTATTTTATATTGTGTATAACATTATCCAATATTGTGTAAAATCCAGGGTTATTATTGTAATCTTGAACAGTATGTAGTTAACATACAGGAGGATCATGTTCAAGTAATAACCTAAAGGGTCTATAGTATATGGATAAGGTTAGGCATCTTATCGTGATAACACTATTGATACGACCCACTTTGTAATTGTTACAAATGATTTGATCCAAATCATTCATGTGGAGACATGTGAGTGGGGATATCCTATACAATGAGTTTGTATAAGACTGGACCTCGAAATAATTAATCTCTTTTTATAAATCTGTTAATTGAGAAGATTAATATTTCACATGATGATCATAAGCGACTCAATCTTAATCTTGAGTGAGTTATGAACTCTTGCCTATGAGGGCTCGCCCTTTGATTTGCATGGGTGAGAATGGCTTTTATAGTTGATTCAATAAGCCTACTATTTTGGAGACTTGACCAAGTAGGGAGTTGGGAATATAATTTCACGAGATAGAAGTCGCTCCTTCCTATATAGGAAAAGTAGATGAGTAGTTCTCTTAAGTGTTGATTTCGAGACTTGAACAATGGGGCCCCACCCTCTCATTGGCTCGAGAGGGACTTAGTTTATGATTGGATCATAAACAAATTGTTCATTAGAGGATTAGTGGTACTTAAAGTATAAGATGTAATTATAGGGGTAAAACGGACTTTTGACCCAACTGTAATTACAAAAAACTTGTGAAGGATCGACTTGCTTGTAATGATTAGATTGATGGACATAACTTGTCTTACAGTGCATAAGAGTGCAACTCTAGGTCTATAGTGGGATAACCTATAGTTAATGAATGAAAATTAATTAATTGATTTTGTATCACTGGAGCTTATAATATGTAGGTCCATAAAGTCCCATTGCTAGCTCATATGAACAAATATGGATCAATTTCGTTGAGAGAAAATTTTGAAATGTTCAAATTAAAATTTAATATATTTTATATATTAAATGAGGAAAAACATATTTATTGTATATGATACATTAAATATCAAAGAAATTATTATTGTATTAAGTTACATTAAAGAAATGATATTTATTAAATTTGAATTAGATTCAAATAAGGAAATAGATATCGTAGGAGAATTTAAAAAGATTTGAATAAGATTCAAATTGGTTAGATAAATATATTTTAATATATTAGATATTAAAATAAATTATTTAATTATTGCCCAAGGCTACTATAATAAGACTCTAGGGATTAGCCATTGTGTGCATTCTTCATAAGAGAAAAGAACTCTAAAAATTCTCCTCTCATTTTCTCCCTCTATTTTCAAGAAGGTTCCCACAAACCTCTTAGGTTTTTTGTTTTGAGTCATAGCGAGGAAGGCTTTGTGGAAGAGATGAAGAACACCAGAGAAATCTCCATAATATTCAACGTATGTTTTGTTTAGCCTAACATTAGTTTTTTTTGCATAATTCTAAATAAAGTCAAAGACAATCAAACGCTTCAGTTGTGGATTTAATGTGATTATTTCTTTCAGAAAGGATGATCCTTGAAGGGAGCATTGAACTACCAATGATCTTCAGTGATACAACCACTTATGTAATGATGATGTTGGAGTTTTTGGTAGTAGATTACAAGTCCGCTACAACGTGATCCTAGGAAAACAAACCCTTGAAGGCAATACCATCCACATATCACAACATGATGAAATTTTCAACTACTAGTGGTATTGGCACAATGCAAAAATGCAACAAACATTAAGATGCTGTATGGAGCGTAGGTTATAATAACCTGTAGAATACTTTGCACCCCAAACACAGACTATTATAACCTCAGACTAAACAATTATGCATTTTAAACAATATTATATAATTCTACAGATTATTATAACACATAGACTATTATAACCCATGTTATTATAACTCACTCAGTACCCCAAACAACCCCCAAGAGAATGTTATTTCACGGCTATGAAGGAAGTGAAATCCATACATGCAATTGATCAACCACCAGGAATAGTCGGTACATTTTGCTGCGATGGGAGAAAGGCCAAAGATGAACTGCTAACTTTGGCACCCCAAGGTCCTTCGAATAAGAATTTGTGGCTTAACTGATCAGTTGAGTGAAAAACCGACGCCTCACCCTCGAAGTGTCAAACGTTTGAAGTTTTATTTTAGTAATTTCGTTTACATATAAATGAGCAATGTATTGTCTTTCTACCTCCAGTTTCATTCAATAAAAATCTCTCACTATGAGTTCACTCAAGTAGTTTGTGTTAATAAAGAAACAACAAACCAATGTGAGTGGGGACAAGGATAACAGATGAGAGTCTAAAGTGCCACTAACCGAAACTTTAGGTGTGGATACCTTAGGTGCTATTGATCAAACACCTCAAGTGGTAGAAATTAAATGCATTAGGTGCCATTGATCAAACACCTCAAGTGGTTGGGATCAAATGCCTTAGGTGCTTATCAAATATCATAGGTGTTAGTAACTAAAAGACTTAAGTGCCATTGATCAAACACCACAGGTGTTCGTGATTAAAAGCCTTAAGTGCCATTGATCAAACACCACAGGTGTTAGTGAATAAAATTCTTAGGTGCTATTGGTCAAACACCTCAGGTGATAATGATCAAATGCTTTAAGTGTTATCAATAAAACACCACAGAGGTTAGCGATTAAAAGCATGTAGTGTCGGTTGAATGCTTTACGTGTTAACAAGTTGAGTGCCATGGACAAACATTGGAAAAGCCACGAGATACAAGCCAAAATTGAGTTTCTAAAAAGTATGAAGATACATGGTAGACAACGATTCCTAAATTAACCTTCATCATAATCAACCTCTTGGAGGAATTTTTTGCCTAAAACTTGGTCCTCTACTCCCGAAGTACAATTAAACTCGAACCAGTAGGTTTGCAATACTCGCAAAATTCAACGTATACAAACTTGAGGTCCAGATCTAGATAATGAGCTTGAACAGCGCGAGTGGTCCAAGTCACCCCATAGTGCATGCAATCCTCCTCCGGCAGGATGAATTCCATAGACTTTAAACCAAAGGATTGCTTATCTATTGCAATATAGTACAATTTTATGATATAAACCCTCATGACTTTGCTTTTGATTTCATCCAAAAGGCCTCATATTAATGGAGATGTTGTTCTTCACTTATATACCGATGATCTTCTTCTTATTTAGCCAATGTGGAACTTTGGTCGCACTTCCAATACAATTCGTGATTATGGTTGCATGCAAGTCCAACCATTATTATATATAGACATGAATTTTGTAATGATTTGGCTTCAATTCTATTATGTGTGTGTAATGATTCAACTTTATAATTTAAGAAATATAGCAATCTGCTATCAAAAGGTTCCATAGTTATAATCGTTGAATAATACCTTCACCAAGTTTTTATTGTATGTGTATAATTTATTTGTTTCACAACACATTTAGAACATGAACTAAAACTCCATTTGATAACTATTTGATTTTTGATTTTTAGTTTTTGAAAATTAAGCTTAAAAATACTATTTCCAACCTATGAATTTCTTTGACTTGTTATCTACCAGCTTTGATAAATGTTTACAAAATTCAAGCTAAATTTTGAAAACTAAAAAAATAGGCCCTGTTTGATAACGATTTCATTTTTAGTTTTCCTGTTTTTGAAAATTGTGCTTGTTTCCTCACAATTTCTTTACTATGATTTTCATATCTCTTAAAGAAACATTTGGATTCCTAACCAAATTCCAAAAACAAAAACAAGTTTTTAAAAATGACTTTTTTTAGCTTTCAAATCTTGACTTGGATTTTGAAAACACTTGTAGGAAGTATATAACAAAGCAAAGAAACTCATAATTAAGTGGAAGTAATATTTATAGACTTAATTTTTAAAAACAAAAAACCAAATGGTTATTAAACAGGCTGTAGTTTTTAAAAACTTATTTCTGTTTTTGGAATTTGACTAAGAGAATTCAAATGTTTCTGTGAGAAAGATGAAAACCATTCTACAGAAATTGTGAGAAAATGTACACACTTAATTTTCAAAAACCAAAAATAAAAAATTCAATGGTTATCAAACATGACCTAAATTATTTATTCTACTATTATTATATACAGAGAAAAAACAATTATACCTAAGCCAAATGTTCCTAGGTAAAGTAAAAAAAAGTGTGGCGATTGGAGTAAGAGAAAAGACACCAAATAAAACCTAACTTAGGAATACAAATGACTCCAAAATGCAAGTAAAGTACATTAAACTTCAATGCTTGGAAATGAAGTCGTTTAGTTTGGTGCTCGAGAGAGGAGTTGTATACCTCTCAAGTCAACTCCATTTATATTATTATTAAAGGTCTCAGCTTTACGGAGTTTGAAAGTTATTAATTCATTGATTAGGTTTAAAACCTATGTTTATTTAACCTTTCAAAACTATTATACTTTTAATTTTTTGGAGTTTCACAATATTTAATATTTTAGTCATTTTAACTTTCAAATTTGTACTACTTTGGTTTTTAAGCTTTCAAAGTAGTTTTTATATCTTAACTTCTTTTTCAAAATAAATATTTTGATCCTTGCCACTATTTTACTTTTAAAAAAATAGATACATGACTTTAAGTATATGTAAAATATGTTGAATCTATGGATTGATTGAAATGGGTATTTGGTGTGTCTAAGCATTAGATGAAACAATAATAGTAAAGACTAAAATGATTAATTTTTTTAAAGTTAAACTAAGACACTTTGAAAACTTAGAGAACAGAATAGCTGTTTTCGAAAAAAGTTTTGCAACTAAAATAAAGAAAAATTTAGTGGGAGACAATTTGCAAATATAGCAATAAGATTATGGTTTTTCAAATATAGAAATTTTTAATTTTTTTTACATGAATTGCGTAATTCCTTTCTTATCCTCTTATTTCAATTATATATCATTGATAAAGACGTCTTCATTAATTGAGTTCATAATTGATAGACTAATAATAGACATCTATGGATCACTTATAGATGTCTATTAAAAATATTATAAAAGCATATCAATAAAAGATGTATATTTTTAAAAAAACGTAGATTAGTGATAAACGTCTACCACTCATAGATTGATAAATGTAAATCAATGATAGATGTCTATCACTAATAGACGTGTATGGAGTGGGACATCATGTGAGGAAGAAACTCTCTCCTTTTTACTCTTTTCTATGAGTGAGTTTGGGTTGGGTTCTTTTTTGCTATATTTATAAATGTAGAATATTGTTGCTATATTTACCATTAATTGAGCTTTTTTTTTTCAATGCAGACACTAATGAAATAAACACTTTAAAAGTATGGTCAAAATAGAATATACCTAAAGTTTCAGATACTAAAATGAGATTTAAACCTAAATCTATAAATATTTAAACCCAACTCGAAGGTTTTCATATGTATGACAGCCGTTTCCCATAGCTGAAAGCTGCAGCAAAGATGTTCAATTTTTTTTTTTTTTTGTTTCTGCAAAGGAAAAATCTTCGTCAAGTTTACAGCAATGGAAGTTGACTTTGGGAAATTGGTCGGCCATGTGAATGGTTTATGAATTAAATACCAAGTAAAGTCTATCATTCAATGGCTCCTCTCTAAAATAGATAAATTATTTCAGGCCACGCAAACTTGAAAAAATTCACTATAAAATGAGGCAGTTTCAATGCCTTTGCCACAACACAAATTTGAGAACTAAATCAGCATCCAATATGGCAAAAATCACCATGGTCCTTTTCTTGTTCTTTCTCTCCCTCTCAGCCGCCGTTGAGGGAGCTCCAAAGCCCAAGAAAGTTAAATGCAAAGACAAGAAATTTCCTCAGTGTTACAAATCTGAGTACTATTGCCCTGCTGATTGCCCTCGAACTTGTGTTGTTGATTGTTCATCTTGCCAACCTGTTTGTACTCCACCGCCTCCACCACCACCATCTCCTCCTCCTCCGCCGCCAAAACCCCGCAAGCTCAAATCTCCGCCACCACCATACATTTACTCTTCGCCCCCGCCGCCACCCCCACGCATTTACTCTTCGCCACCACCACCCCCCTACGTTTACTCTTCCCCTCCGCCTCCTTACATTTACTCTTCCCCACCGCCACCAGCTACGGTGGAGCCTTCACCTCCACTCCCTCCAGCTCCCACTCCGACCCCTCCAACTCAAACTCCTACTCCAACTCCTCCAACACCTACACCGCCATCATCTGAGGCGTCAGGGCAGAAGAGAGTTAGGTGCAAGAATAGGAGCTTTCCACATTGCTACCGGATGGAGCTAACTTGCCCAAGTGATTGTCCTAGCCAATGTGAGGTTGATTGTGTTACTTGCAGCCCCGTTTGCAGTAAGTTTCTAACTCCTTCATAGAAGTTAATAAAGTCCAAGTTCATTTGTCAAAAACAAAAAAAGGGTCAAGTATATTATCATTCTTAATCTCAGGCTTAGGTTTCAATTTGATCTAAAATTTTAAACATTTTGTTATAATTCTTATTATTCAGTTAAATCTCTCATAATATAGTTACCAACTTACTGGTTAGATGGTTAACAATTTTCTCATATGACATGTTTGATTTGTTTAGTATAAAAGTATTTGCAGATAAACAAATGAAAACCTACCTCAAACCTTCAACAACAAATTCTAATTTAACCTAAACGATTGAACATTTTCTTGAACATGCTGCAGCAACCAAATAAAAGCATAACCACTGCATGCAAAAATATTCACACATCCACACATCAGTTTTGGTTGTTAAAAATTCGGATGATTTATAAAAATAGAGTTCTTTTCAAAACTAATTACAAAAAAGAGTTCAAACTCAAACTATTTGCAAAAAACAGGTAGTTTT
Organism: Trichosanthes truncata; assembly: GCA_033996785.1. Taxonomy (NCBI): domain Eukaryota; kingdom Viridiplantae; phylum Streptophyta; class Magnoliopsida; order Cucurbitales; family Cucurbitaceae; genus Trichosanthes; species Trichosanthes truncata. The sequence continues at coordinate 22,453,233 of JAWPNB010000004.1, read as the reverse complement.
TTTTTGTCCTTATTAGAACGCATCTCTTGAAGAGACGCTTTTCTTGTTGTGAACAGTAACAGTTAACACCAATTTTGACCAACTTTGACCGCCAACTTTGACCAACTTTGACTAGACGGTTTCGTTCATAATTTCACACGGAAAGATTTTTTTCCACTAAAATAATACCATCAAATCCTTTCAATTAATATTTAACTACCCACATTTCAAAAAATGTGGCACGACCAACTTCGTGCCACATTTTTTTTGTTTTTTAAATCTTTAATCGAGATGAATAAATCTCAGTCTTTTTAATCTTTGAACCAATTGATCTCTTCTACTATCTTATAGATCATAACCATATTGGTAAAATCATCATAATATTTTTTCCATATTGTATATTTTGTTTTAATAGTGAATGTGTTTATCAAAATAATAATAAAAAACTTGATTGGTGAATGATTGTGTGATGATGAATAATTTATTAAATATTTATTTTAAAGAAAAAATTAAATAAATGATTAGTTGATTTGATGGGGGTAGTTAAATATTAATTGAAAGGATTTGATGGTATTATTTTAGTGGAAAAAAATCCTTCTGTTTGAAATTATGAACGAAATCGTCTGATCAAAGTTGGTCAAAGTTGGCGGTCAAAATTGGTCAAAATTGATGTTGACTGCTATTGTTCACAACAAGGAATACGTTTCTTCAAGAGACGCATTCTAATAAGGACAAAAAAACTACTTGTTTTTTTGCAAATAGTTTGGGTTTGAACTCATTTTTTGTAATAAGTTATGAAAAGACCCCAATTTCTCCAATTCGTCCTAAAAATTCTTTACTTTCATGTGCAAACAGACTGCAACCGTCCGGGCGCAGTGTGCCAAGACCCAAGATTCATCGGAGGAGATGGAATCACCTTCTACTTCCATGGCAAAAAAGACCAAGATTTCTGTATCGTCACCGACTCCAACCTCCACATCAACGCCCACTTCATCGGCCGACGAAACGTCGACATGAAGAGGGACTTCACTTGGGTCCAATCCCTCGGCATCCTCTTCGACTCCCACAAGCTCTTCATTGGCGCCCGAAAAACCACGACATGGGACGACGCCATCGACCGCCTCTCCCTCTCCTTCAACAACGAAACCATCCTCCTCCGAGACCAGGAGGGTGCCACCTGGAGTAATTCAATCTCATACAAGGGTATCACAATAACTAGAACTCGCAAGACGAATGCCGTCGAGATCGAAGTCCCCGGGAACTTCAGGATCAAGGCTGTCGTGGTTCCGATAACGGAAAAGGAATCGAGGATCCACAAGTATGGGATTACGCAAGAGGATTGCTTTGCCCATTTGGACTTGAGCTTCAAGTTCTATGCTTTGAGTGGCGAAGTGAATGGGGTTTTGGGGCAGACTTATGCTAGCAACTATGTGAGCAGGGCCAAGATGGGAGTGGCAATGCCTGTTTTGGGCGGCGATAAGGAGTTTGCTTCTTCAGGTCTTTTTGCTACGGATTGTGAAGTGGCACGTTTCAATGAAGGAAAACACAGTTCTTTGGAGGCTGCTGCAGCCTATGCCAATATGAGCTGTGGCAGTGACATGGGAGGTGAAGGAGTTGTTTGCAAACGATAAGTTTGATCTCCGTTGGTGGATTCTTCATTCGAGGAACTATTTCAAACCAATAAAATTTATGCTAATTATACGTTAAAAATATTTGGAATAAAAGTGGAAACTTGAAATGTGAAACGTTCTGATTTTTTTTCTAATATCAAAATGAAGTGAAAAAGGGTTTGTTTATGTTGTTTTAATTTTCTTCTTATTCTTGAGATTACTTGTAAGAGAAAAGATACTAATATTATATGATGTTTGAAAATTATTTGTTATTTCTCCCTCCAAGACTATGTTTAGCTTTTCATATATATAATTATGGAATTATTTATCAGGCAATGGTGATCTATACTTTAAGTGGAGGAATGGACTTTCATTGAGTATGTAGACTGATGGATATTGGACACTCATTAATTCTTATTGGGCTTTGGGCATGTTTGAAAGTGATTTTGGAATAACCAAAATCACTTTTGACATGCCCATCAATATTTCTTTTTTAAAATTGTGATGTTTGGCAATGATGAATAAGTGATTCCCGATCAATCACTTGAGAGGTGATTTCCAAGTGATTTTTGAAAAGTGATTGTGAGTGATTTTGTTTTTAAAATGACTATTATTTCATATTAAAAAAATCTAACTTTTTGTGACAGTTAAAACCCATTAGTTGTTATAAAATTCATAAATTTCCGTTGAAAAGTGTGTTTTCTCAAAACCGTCACCATTGAGGTCATCCATCATTGTTTACAATATGCCAAATTTTCTCTCTCTAAAGTTTTTAGAATGTCTATCTCTTACTTTATTCTCTTTTTAAAATTTTTATTCATTTTTTCACATTTTTTCATTCTCTCCAATGGCTTTAACTCTCTCTAACCTTTTTTATCTCTAATTTTTTTGGTTCATCTCTCTATAATTTTTGTATCTCTCACTTTTTTCTCTCTAATTTTTTACCTCTTGCTCTAACTTTTTGTTCTTGAACTTTTTTTTTTTATCTCTTACTCTTATCTTTTTTCTCCTCATTAAAGTTTTTCTCCCTAAAATTTGTATCATTCTCCCCAAATTTTTTATATATCTCTCTAACTTTATTTTTCTATCTTCGAATTTTCGCTCTTTATTAATTTTTTTATTTTGTTATAAATTTAGTTTCAAATTTATCATGAATTTAATTTAGCAAAATTGTTTTTAAATTAAGTTCAAATTGGACTTAATTAAACTTGATAAAGCTAAATTAAATAAAAGTTGGACCAATTAACTTATTTCCAATTAATTGACTCAAATCTTCATTGGGCCCAAAATGGAGAAGCCCAATTATGTTTAACCAATTCTTGATGTGATATGCCAATTCTATTTTCATTTTTGTGTTGCCCAATTGATCTATATATGTATGATGTATGGGCATGGGTCATATATGTGTGTTAGGACATCATTCATTAAAGCGGGGTTTAGGGTTTTTAGAAAGCAAGAGAGAGAGAGAGAGTAAGAAAAGGAAAAAACCATTCGACCAAAAGAGAGAGAGAGAGATTTCGATTCGGGCTTCTTCTCCTTCGTGAACCTTGCTGTCGACACCAAAAAGAAAGGGAGAATGCAGACACAAGAAGAAGAAACGCAGACGAGTTCTTACCATTTTGGCGCTGCTGTTCACGAGCCCCATCCTCTGTCCACGAGCCGTTGTTCCAATCTGAGAAGCTGTTATTCGCGAGGTGCTGCAACCTCCATTTGGGTTTTGCTGCCGGTGAAGAGGATCAGAGTAAAAAGAGTTAAAATTGGTTTGGATTAAATCAATTTCCTCTTCTTGAAAGCAAATCTTTGGGACAACAAAGGTTGTATTCTCCTATCTCTTTGTATTTTTTCTCTCTAAATAGTTGCTTTCTAGGATAAATCTCTCTAGATCTAATTCTTGATTAAATGTTTTGTATGTTGTATGTTCGATTCTCTAATAATATTGACTAACAAAGGCCAATAAGACCCTTTACAAGTGGAGTAGGTGTATTGACCGAACCACTATAAATAACTGTGTTTTTCTCCTCTTTCCTTACTTTTTTGGGTTCTTTAATATACTGTCCAACACTTTAATTCTCAGAAAAATCGCTCAATTTCACCTCTAATTTGCTTATTAAGGCTAAATACATGGGTTGTGATCTTGGTTAAATAATAACAATTGGTATCAAAGCTTGAAATCCATGTTTTAAAGCATTCTTTCTTGAATGAAATAGGTTGTTATACATACATTCTTAAAATAAAAGAATCTTTATATTTTTTTATTGTTCTTTTATTCTTGAATTCATTTTATTCTAGAAAAAGTGTGCTGACTATTTTTTCTTAAATTCTTGTAGGATGAGTATCAAATTTGAGGTGGATTTTTTTGATGGCAAAGGAGATTTCAGTCCATGGAAGATCAAAATGCTGGCCATCCTCCGTCAACAAAAAGTTGATTACGCGCTTATGGAGGCCAAGGAGATTCCAGGAGTCTAACGGAGGATCAATTCAAAGAGATGAATAAGGTAGCACATAGCCTTATCATCCTTCATTTGTCTGACACCATACTACGACAAATAAGAAGTGAGGATGCTGTGGTAAAACTGTGGGGTGAGTTAGAATCTACCTATCAAATTGCATCAATTTCTAACAAAGTATTTTCAAAGTCTAGATTCTTTAGCTTTAAAATAGAACACACTAAAAGCATGAAAGATAAATTAAATAAATTTCATAGAGTTATCTATGAAATGGAAAATATAGGTGAGACTTTTTTTGATGAAAATCATGCTGTTGTGTTGATTAATTCTTTACTTGATGCATATAATAATGTGAAATCTGCTATGAAATTTGGTAGGGATACTCTGACTACTGAAATTGTGTTAAGTGCTATAAGAGTTAAAGAACAATAACTTAAAGAAAATAATAAGACTAATAGTGAGTCTTTATATGTGAGAGGGGGTTCTGAGAATCGAAATAAACATAGAAGCAAGAGTAAGGGCAGATCAAAGTCTAAGGGGGCTAGTAATAGGAAATGTTATCATTGCCAAAAAGAAGGCCATATTAGGAGATTTTGTCCAGACCTTAAAAATAAAAAAATTGTCGGGTAAAGGGAAAGAAGAACTAGTGTAGTAAACCTATGTGGGGAGTATAATCAATCCCTTATGGTTAGTACCACTAGTGAAGATGAAACTTGGATATTAGATTCAGGTTGTTCTTTCCATATGACCCCTAATAGAGAATGGCTAGAAGACTTCCGAACTAGTGTAGAGGTAAGGTCATGTTAGGGAATCGATACTTTTGTAATATAGAAAGTGAAGGGACAATTAGACTTAAACTTCATGACGGGATTATTAGGCTTCTTACTGGAGTTAGGTACGTACTTGAGGTTAAAAGAAACATAATATCCCTTAGTATGCTTGATAAGCTAGGTTACACCATTAAATTAGAGGGTGGTATGCTTAAAGTCATGAAGGGCATCTTAGTAATAATGAATGGGTATCTTAGGGAAACCTTATACTCTTAAGAGGGTTCAACAGTCATAGGATAAAGTGATCTAGTTAAGGAGAGTGATAATTCCAAAATTACTCTTTGGTATAAATGCATAGGTCACATGAGTGAACACGAGATTAAGGAGTTAATAAAATAACAAATTATTTCCAATATAAAAAATGTAGACCTAGATATGTGTGAACATTGCATTTATGGTAAAAATAAAAGAGTTAAATTTAGGAAGGGTGGTCACTCTGCTAAAAGAAAACTAGAATATGTGCATGTTGACTTATGGGGCCCATCGAATATTGTCACTAATGGATGGGCTAGGTATTTTTTATCCATTATAGATGATTGTACTAAAAAGGTGTGGGTGTATCTTCTTAAAAATAAATCTGACACATTTAATAAATTTGTTGAATGGGTAACCTATGTTGAAAACCAAACTGGCCTTAGAGTTAAGAAACTTATAACTGACAATGGGCTTGAGTTTTGTAACCATGAGTTTAAAAACTACTGTAAGTCTAAGGGTATAGCTAGACACTTGATCGTTGTAGGTACACCTCAACAAAATGGAGCCGCTGAGAGAATGAACCGAACCCTAATGGAGAGAGTAAGGTGCATGTTGTCCAATTCACAGCTCATTCGGAGTTTATAGGGGAAAGCTGTTGCAACAACATGCTACATAATTAATATGAGTCCGTCTACATCCATAGATCTAAAAACACCACAAGAACTTTGGCAAGGTAGTCCCCTCGTTCCATCACACATGAAAGTCTTTGGGTGTTTAGCTTATGCTTATTTAAAAGAGGGAAAGCTAGACCCAAGGGCTAAAAAATGTGTCTTTCTAGGGTATCTTGAGGGTGTTAAGGGGTATAAATTATGGTGCCTAGAACCAAATTCGTCCAAAATCCTAATAAGTAAAGATCTTGTCTTTGATAAAAATAAAATGGGGTATGTAGAAGAGAAAACGAAGTCTATTCCTAAAAATCCAACTAGCACCACTGAAACTGTTTTAGCACCTCCCCTAACTACTTCCCAAATAGATCAAGTAGATGAATCGATAATAGAACATGATACTACACCATCTACCTTAGAACAGACATCTGTTGGGATTTATGCCCTAAAGCCTCGTAATTAATAATTTATTTAATAATGAATAATAATTTTGATTATTTTATTTGCAATATAATATTATCCATTATATGAAAAAACCAAGGTTATTAGTGTAATCTTGAACATTATGTGGTTGACATACGAGAGGATCATGTTCAAGAAATAACCTAAAGGGTTATAGTATATGGATAAGGTTGGGTGCCTTATCCTGGTAACACTATTGATACGACCCACTTTGTAATAGTTACTGATAACATTAATTTAGTGCTATATTTATGCCCAATTATTGGCTAGTTTTGTATTGAATTAGTGGACTTTGAAGTATATTTTTCTTGATTTTGTAGAAATTGAGCTAACGAAGCAAAATCAAGTGTTCGAGATTACTTTGATGGATATTGGAGTCTTTTAGAGCTTTATTGAAGATTCAAGAAGAGAAGAGAAAATTAATAAAATGTTAGGCAAGAAAGTTTTTATTTTGAAACTCCAAGTTTAAGACTTTCAAGCTGAAAGCTAAAAAAAATAAAATAAAATAAAATCTCGGCGCCTAGGTGCCCAAACCGGCGCCCAGGCGCCCGAGACAGAAGCAGAAAACAGAGGCACAGCGCCTAGGCGCTGTTATGGGCGCCTAGGCGCTACGAATACAGCAGAACATGATTTTTTAGATCTGTTTCAACCTTTGCTATAAATACCACTTATTCTCTTCGATTTTAGGAGGCCAAACCGAGGGTTTATGCCCTAAACTCAACTCCAAGCTATTTTGAGAGGATTTGGGAGCATTTGTGAGCGAATTGAAGCAATATTGAAGATTTGGAGCTTGGATTCTTGGGATAACACCTCAGAAACTCGAGATCTCCATTTGTTTGCAATTTCTTCCCTTTTCCTTTCATTTATAGATAATTTTGTGGCTGTAAAGTAGAGATTTCTGGATTTTGTTGAATGATTTTGTATGGTTTAATCTCTACTTACTTGGGTTTATTGTTAAACACTGTTTTTATGCTTGATTGATGGAAATTTTGGATTAATTTCTTAAGTAATATATGTTTATTGCTTTTAGGGCTTTGAATCATTTATGCAATTGTTTCTTAATGCTTTTAACCATTGTTTCTCTAATTAATTGAGGTATTTCTAAGTTGAGCTCGAGAGAGAATACTTAGTTTAGCTTAATGCGCAATTAATTAACTACTCGAGTGACAGCAAGATTAATAGCTAATTAATTGTAGTTGGTGATGAAGGTTAATTAGTTGGGCATTGATTAATCGATTAGTTTTCTAAGTGGAAACTCGAAGGAGAGAAACTTAGACAATAACCCAATTGCATAACTAGTGTTTATTTACCGAAGTGACAGTCGGAATTAATAAATAAACATTAGAAGTTCGTAATGAAGAGTCTTAACGCCTTGTATGAGTTAGCTAGCGCTAGGGAGACCTAGGTTAGTTAATTGGTACATTGAGAGTGGAGGAGACCGAGAGGAGATTCCACTTCTTTAGAGCTTTTAGACTTATGAGTTCATTGTCCATGGGGTTATAATTGTTTGTTAACTTAGTAATTGATCCTCTCCCAAGTTATCCCTCTATTTTGTGCCTCCCATTTATTTTTTTGTTTTTATTTTTTTTTGTTAGTTAGTTTATCTTCTCTTGATTTCGGTTCTCTAAATAAAGTTAAGTGAGAGTATTCGTGGTAATTAATTGAATTAAAAACCGATCTCTGTGGATTCGATACTCGGTAGGAATACCGTTTTATATTACTTGACCCGTGCGCTTGCGAAAAATAAAACGGTATTCCTACCGAGTATATTACTTAAGAAATTAATCCACAGAGTTAGCTTTTTTTTTTTTTTTTTTTTTTTTAATTTTTAGCTTTCAGCTTGAAAGTCTTAAACTTGGAGTTTCAAAATAAAAACTTTCTTGCCTAACATTTTATTAATTTTCTCTTCTCTTCTTGAATCTTCAATAAAGCTCTAAAAGACTCCAATATCCATCAAAGTAATCTCGAACACTTGATTTTGCTTCGTTAGCTCAGTTTCTACAAAATCAAGAGAAATATACTTCAAAGTCCACTAATTCAATACAAAACTAGCCAATAATTGGGCATAAATATAGCACTAAATTAATGCTATCAAATACCCCCGCACTTAAACCTTTGCTAGTCCCGAGCAAAGCAAAACAAAACCACATATATGAATCAACAATTGCATCATAAAGACTCCTACCTCAACGTTCTAAATAGCAAAATTATCATAATTAAAGGAAAAATTCAAACATATCAATTCATCAAGCAAATTTAAACTCAAACTTTTCATTCCTTGCCAATATGTGCATAACCCTCCTTATTTAATCTCTAATAGCCTAGAAAGATTTATAAAATTCTCCGTTCATCTTCCCCCTACACTGGCCATAAGCACCAATTATCCAGCATCCCAACACTCAAGAGAGTAATATCTAACTAGGGTGCCTGAACAACTATGGGGTATGCCTCCCCCAAACTTGCATTTTTCTTTATAACTCAAGGACACTAGCTTTTGCACGACTGTTGTAGGGACCCGTACTCAGAGCACTCGCTCAATGAGTGGCCTAACTGATCACAACAAAGGTAGCTTTGCCCTTGATCAATATGCACTACAAGCTAATTTATTTTATTTTATTTTCTTCCTTTTTTTTTTCTTTTTCTTTCTTTCTTTTCTCTCTTTTTTTTTCTTTTTTTTATTTTTTTTTAATTTTCTCTTTCAAACAGGCACATAGACAAGATTTTACCTCCTAAGCTCAACATTACAGACTATCATGCAAGACAACCTTCAAACTAGAACTTAAGCCTATCGGGGTGACAACGAACATCTAGATTAAATAATTATGTTATAGGCATTCAAAACCACTAATAAGTAGGCCAAGTGCTCCACATGCAAGGAATTCCAAGAAAAATTTAAAATTTACTCAAATCCAAGACATGCTTTCATATTTCACAAAAATTGCAAAAATTACACTATTCAGAACACTTCACGGGTCGTCCTCATCATACACAATGCAACAGAATCATCATATAATTTGCACAAAATTTTCAATAAAGCTCAATCAGAACAGCAGTTACAAATGATTTGATCTAAATCATTCATGTGGAGACATATGAGTGGGGGTATCTTATATAATGAGTTTGTATAAGACTGAACCAAGAAATATTGAATCTCTCTTTATAAATCCGTTAATTGAGAAGATTAATATTTCATCAAGATGATCATATGCGACTCGATCTTAATCCTGAGTGAGTTATGAATTCCTGCCTGTGAGGGCTTGTCCTTTGATTTGCATGGGTGAGAGTGGATTTTGTAGCCGATTCAATATGCCTACTATTTTGGGGACTTGACCAAATAGAGAGCTGGGAACATAATCTCACAAGATGGAATTCACTCCTTCCCATATAGGGTAAGTATATGAGTAGTTCCCTTAAGTGTTGATTTCGGGACTTGAACAATGGGGCTCCACCCTTTCATTGGCTCGAGAGGGACTTAGTTTATAATTAGATTATAAACATATTGTTCATTAGAGAATCAGTGGTACTTAAGGTGCAAGATGTAATTATAGGGGTAAAACGGACTTTTGACCCAGCTGTAATTAAGAACAACTTGTGAAGGATCGACTTGCATGTAATGATTATATATATGGACACAACTTGTCCTACAGTGCATAAGAGTGCAACTCTAGGTCTATAGTGGAGTGACCTATAGTTAATGAATGAAAATTAATTAATTAAAGAGTTTAATTAATTAATTTTGTATCATTGGAGCTTATAATCTGTAGGTTCATAAGGTCCCCTTGCTAGCTCATAGTAACACTAAAAGATCAATTTAGTTGAAAGAAAAATTTGAAATGTTCAAATTAATATTTAATTTGAAGTGTTCAAATTAATATTTAATATATTAGATATATTAAATATAAAAGAGGAAAATATATTTATTGTACTTGATACATTAAATATTAAAATTTGAAATGTTCAAATTAATATTTAATTTGAAATGTTCAAATTAATATTTAATTTGAAGTGTTCAAATTAATATTTAATATATTAGATATATTAAATAAAAGAGGAAAATATATTTATTATATTTGATACATTAAATATTAAAATAATTAATGTATATTAGATACATTAAATAAAAGATATTTATTAAATTTGAATTGGATTCAAATAAGGAAATGAATGTCGTAGGAGAATTTTAAACAGTTTGAATAAGATTCAAATTGGTTAGATAAATATATTTTAATATATTAGATATTAAATATATTATTTAATTATTTTCCCTAGACCACTATAAATAGGACCCTAGGGGTGAGCCATTGTGCATTCTTCACCACACACATCTCCTCAATAGAGAGAATTAGAGAATTCTCTCTAGACCTCTTCCTCTCCAATCCCTTGTCGATTTTCTTTCAAGAGGCTCCCACAAGCCTTGGTCCTGTGTTCGAGTCATAGCGAGGAAGACTTTGTGGAAGAGATAAAGATCTGCCAGAAGAATTTCCATATTTGGAAGGTATTTATTGCTTAACCCTTGTATTTTAGTTTAATTCTAAATAAATCAAAGACGATTTCTATGCTTCCACTGTGGGTTTAACTCGATTATTCCCTTCAACATCTACATAGGAAGTAGTTAATGAGGAGGAGGTAGATGATGACCAAAACTTGGCTAATTACCAGTTAACTAAGGATAGGGTTAGGAGGACCATTGTAGCTACCACTAGATATGGGTATGTTGACCTTATATACTATGCCCTAGTGATAGCTAATGAGTTTATTAACTAAGAACCACAAACTTTCAATGAGGCCATAAATGATAAAAATAAAGATAAGTGGTGGGTCACAATGAAAGAAGAGTATGATTCCTTAACAAAGAATCAAACTTGGGTTCTTAATAAACATTAGATGCTAAAATAGCAGGTTGCAAGTAGGTTTACAAAGTTAAGGAGAACCCTTTAGAGAACAACAAGCCTAGGTTCAAGGTTAGGTTGGTAGCAAAGGGGTTTACTCAAAGGGATGGTATAAACTATGATGAAGTTTTTTCCCCTGTTGTAAGACATACCTCTATTAGAATTTTGCTTGCCTTTGTTGCTCACTTTGATCTTAAGTTAGAACAGATGGATGTTAATACTGCTTTCTTGCATGGTGAACTTGAAGAAACCATTTACATGGATTGTAACTACCGAATATATATATATATATATATATATATATATATATATATATATATATATATATATATATATATATATATGTATGTATGTATGTATAATATATATGTATGTATGTATGTATGTATGTATATTTCTTTTTGTTTATTTTATCAATTTCTAAAACATTTTTAAATTAGAATTTTATCTTCTTTTTAAATTAGGAGATAAATCTTTATTATATTTTCCTTTTTTTTTTTATAAAAAAAAAGAAGATAATCTTTAAGGGTTTTTATTAAGGTTCTTTTTTAAAAGATCTTTTAAGCCCCTAACTTTTTGACTAAACATTTTGACAGCAAAAAGAGAGAACAGAAGAAGACGCTCTACAGTTTCATCTCTAAAGAAAAAGCAGTAAGTTTTCTTCCATTCTATTTTTAAGTCTGTTTTCTTTCTTTCTTGATGGAATCTTTCTTGAAAAATTTTGGGTTTTTTTTTTTCATTCTTAATTGTTTAGAATGAAACGATTCTTGAAATTTTTTGCCCTAAAAAAGTTTTAGGTTTTTATTTTGTATAAACTTTTATCAAAGTTTTTCCAAGTAGGCCTTTTATTTTAAATTGAAGGTTTTGACAATGGAATTTTTTTAAAGAATTTTTCAGCTTTAAATTTCTTTAAATTTGGGACTGTTTTTACTGTTTTTGGGTTCTTTTTGCACAAGAAAGTTTATTAAATATTTGCTTATTTGAAGTGTGATTTATAGCTTTGATTTCTACATGAAAAAGGTACGTTTTTGTTTTTACAGCAGTTTTATGGCCTTTTCAGATATGATTTTTGGTGTTAAAAAGTGGGAAATCTTGATTCTTTTAATGTTAACATCTTGAAGAGTTTTGTTTTATGAAACAGAAATTTTTTTGGTTTATTTGTCTACAATTTATGATAGTTTTGAAGGTTTTAAAAGTTATAAAATTGTAAAATTGTTTGATATTTTATTATGTATTGAAAAAGTGTTGGTTTTATTGTTTTTTAGTATGTTTTTAGTGAGTTTTAAGGTGTTTTAAAATGAAATTTCAGATCTGTTTTTGCAACCCAAGAACCCTATTTTCTAACTTTTTATGTAGAAAATTGATTTGAATGGAAAAATTGGGTAGATAAGATGGTGTATGCTTTAGATAAGTTTTAGAAGATAGAATTTGGTTTTTGAGTATGAAGTATTGGATATGTTTAGGCTTCTAGAAGATTGATTTTAGTTCAAGGAGTTGGAATTGTGGAAAATTGAGATTGAGGACTGTAGGATTTTTGATCGATGTAAGTAGTTTCCACATCCCTTCTAAAATAGAAATTTTGGCACAATTATATTTTGAATATTCTTTATTTGACAAATGTTTGAAAGTATGTTTTGTATCATTTGAAATTGATCAAAATGGTTTGTATGCTTTAAAGTATTTTTCTATTTGAAAGTATGTTTGCCGTTTTGGATAATTTGAAATAAATGTGTTTTGAATGATTTCAAATTGAAAGTAAGTTTGTTTCGGTTTTGAGTTTGAATGGTTGATTTGATGAATCTTGATTGAAATTGTTATTTGAAACTACATGTTTTGTTTCAAATGTTTATGAAAGAATTTTTTGATCAATTCGATAGGAGCTATCCGGATATGTTAATTTTCTGTTTTGGGCATGCTTTGCTTATTTGTGGTAGTAGCCTAAATTGGAATTGATGGAATTGTTTTGGCTTATTTGTGAGAAGACACATTTGTTGTTTGGCATTCCTTTGGAATGAAGATTCATGTGTGTGTTATTCACTCACGTGGCCTCACACTAAAGTAATTAAATTGATTGTTCTGGTCGATTTCGACATTTCTGATTGAAAGCTCTGACTGATTGAAGCTTATTTGTGGGAAGACACAATTTGTGGTTTGGCATTCCTTTGGAATGAAGATTCATGTGTGTGTTTCACTCACATAGCCTCACACTTAAGTAATTGTATTGAATGTTCTGGTCGATTTTTATCGACAACTCTGATTGAATGTTCTAAATGATTGATTGGTGCTACCGATGGGTAACCATTATATATGTTCTAAAGGCTACTCAAATAATGCATATTCCCACTCTGATATTTGAAATTATTGATTGATTGAAAGTTTCGATATTTGAAAGTTTGGTTGAATGAAAGTTTTGTTCAATTGAAAAGTTTTGTTTTGAATGTTTGTATGACTAAAAGATTTTTGTTTTCTGAAAGTTTTAATAGTTGTATTAAAAGTTTTGCAAGGATATTTGTATTTTATTTATGATTGTTTTGAAAGATAAATGACTGAATGAATATTTGACTTTTGATTCAACTATTGAAATGATTTATTAAACTGAATATCTATGTTTTGTTTTAAAGAAAATGAATTTCTGAACTTGATGTTGAAATTACTTATTGAGCATTTCTATACTCATTTTTGTTTTTTCAAAATGTTTTCAGACGAAGGATCAAGTGATAGTCTCGAAAGAAGTGAACTTTAGCGTTCTAGCATAAGATTTAGAAAGTCGTTGTTAAGGATTCGATAGTTTATTTTAGAAATATTTGTAAGATTTTTGCTTCCGTTAAATTTGTTTAAGTCTATTTTAGTTTTAATTGTTACGCTTTCGCATTATTGTTATAATGACCGTATTGGAAAATACAGGCTATTACATGGATCAACCTCTTGGATTTGAAGCTCCCATACAAGAAAAGAAAGTTTGCCTTCTTAAAAGACCATTGTACGGTTCAAAGCAATCACTACACCAATGGTATAAAAGATTTGATTCTTATATGCTATCCATTGACTTTAGTAGGGGTAAGTATGATAGTTGTGTTTACTTTAAACAAATCTTTGATGTGAATATTATATACTTACTCCTTTATGTTGATGATATGTTGATTGCTTGTAAATCCATGCTTGAGATAAATAAGTTAAAAGATCTTTTAAAGAAGGAATTTGAAATGAAAGACTTAGGCTATGCAAAAAGAATATTAGGAATGAATATTATTAGAGATTGAAAAGAAAAGAAACTATATTTGTCTCAATGTGATTATGTTACAAGACTAGTCAAAAGATTAAATATGCATGATAGTAGGAAGGTTAGTATTCCCTTTGGCAAGTATTTTAAACTTTCTATTATTGATTCTCCTAAGGCCCCGAATGATATTGATGAAATGCATGATATTCCATATGCAAGTACTGTTGGGAGTCCTATGTATGCCATGGTTTGTACTAGACCTAACCTTGATCATCCACTTAGTGTTGTTAGTAGATTTCTTGCTAATCCTGGTAAATAACATTGGAATGCTGTTAATTGGATTGTTAGATATCTTGCATGTCTGATAGGACCAAAATAGTTCTAATTTATTATGCCTAATTCTTTTTAGTTTGTTAGAATTTATGTGTTTATTTTTTTATTTTGTAGGTATTTGAGCAAGAAGTGTAACTTGAAGTGCTTGCATCTAATCGGGGTTAAAATGCACTAAATTGGAGGTCATTTGAGCAATTGAGTGAAGATTAGAAGCAAATTGACCGAAATGCCCCAGATGAGATTGTCTTGACGCTGCCAAAAGGGCCGAATGCATGGATGCAGGAAAACATCTTGACGCTGTCCTAAGCGTCTTGACACTGTAATAATAAGCATCCCAAGACGCTGGTCCAATTAAGGGTAGCATCGAGACACTGCTTGTAGTGTCTCGACGCTACTTCAATTTCTATAAAAGAAAATCTTCTCCTTCTAAGTCATCAAGCCTCGTTTTATATGGCCACCATGGGCTTCTCTCCCTCCATCATTTGCTGTTTTTCGTAGTTTTAGGACATATTAGTTTAGGAGGTAGATCCTCGGTGTTTTGAACGCTTGGTTCAATGTCTGGCTAAGCATTCGACGCCGATTTGGGTTGTAAACTATGGACAATGTAAGTTTTGTGAGATTATGCTTAATTTCCTTATGCTTTTCAGTAGCTTCTTGCTTCTCTTTATCCTTGCTTATTATCATGCATGGTCGTAGTTAGATTGACGCTTTATATGCATTGAGTATGTGCTTTAGGCTAGTTTAAAGTAGCAAGTAGCTTGAATATCATTTAGCATGTTTATTATCTCTTGATTCTTGTTTTAATGCTTAAAGTTTGAGCATGTTCGTTGATAGTCTGACAACCTATTCGAGTCAAATGTGCTTGTAATTGCTAGTCCGAGGTAGCAATAAGACCAGATTGTGTTGCATTGTAGAGGCTAGTCTCTCGTGTAGTTTGCACACTAGGACTTAAGAATCAAGAGAGCGAATTAGTTAAATTAGGAATGCATACCTAGTTTAATTAGATTGTCTTAATCAATCCTTAGAGCTTAAAGCGATTAGCTACATTAGTATGGAACACTATCGTGCCCAACTAATTAGGACTAATTAGGCTAATGAGCTTGATGCTAGGTTGGGTTAATTGGGATTTAAGGGATCTAAGCTTACTTAGAGGCTTAGCTGGCTTTACCGGCAAGTCAATTAGGTGATAAACAGCTGACTAGATATCTTGCTGGTTGTCAGTGATAAAAAATTGCATTGTTACCTGGCTTAACCCGAATCGATGTCTGAGGTGAGATCGTAGTCTTTATCTTTACTGCTTTTAGTTTTTCTATCTATTTTCATGTTTAATCTCCCCTAGTTTGTGTTAGTTCGTGTCAATAAGAAATCCAAATAATAGAAATTCAATTTATTCGGTTCCCTGTGGTTCAACCCTGTCCACTATTAATTACTACAAGTAGTTAATTTTAGATCGGTATTATAAATTATATTTGATTGAGCCTTCGACAAGCTCACTGTCAAGGTCATATCAATTTATATCTTGTTTATGGTGGAGAAAATATAGTTGATGATAAGAACATTGAAATAGTTGGATATGTTGATGCTGATTATGCTACTGACATTGATAAGCGTCGATCATTGACTGGTTTTGTGTTTAAATTGTTTGATTGCACGACTAGTTGGAAATCTAGTTTACAGTCCATAGTTGCATTATCTACAGCTAAATCTAAGTATATTACATTAACTGAAGCTATTAAGAAATCTTTATGGCTTAAGGGAATTGTATTTGAATTACGTTATTGTGATAATGTCTTTGTAACTGTATTATGTGATAGTTAAAGTGCTCTACACTTGTCTAAGAATCATTCTTATCATGAAAGAACTAAACATATTGATGTTAGATATCATTTTGTTAGAGATGTCATCAATGATTGTTTAGTTTCTGTTAACAAAGTTGCTGCTGATTTGAATGTTGCAGATATGTTTACTAAAGTATTACCTTGTGATAAGTTCAACCTTTGTGTGAGAATGTTGCAGCTTGATAATGATAAATACATTTTGAGTCCTTGGGAGCAAGCTCCATTGTTCTTTGGTCCTTCTTTTTGATAAATTTGAAATCAAGATGAAGATTGTTATAAATTGGTTTCAAATTTATCATGAATTTAATTTAGCAAAATTGTTTTTTAATTAAGTTCAAATTAGACTTAATTAAACTTGATAAAGCTAAATCAAATAAAAGTTGGATCAATTAACTTGTTCCCAATTATTGACTCAAATCTTCATTGGGCCCAAAATAGAGGAGGCCAATTATGTTTAATCACTTCTTGATGTGATTTGGCCAATTCTATTGTCATTTTCGTGTAGCCCAATTGATCTATATATGTATGATGTATGGGCATGGGTCATATATGTGTGTAAGGGCATCATTCATTAAAGAGAGATTTAAGGTTTTTAGAAAGCCAGAGAGAGAGAGAGTAAAAAAAGGAAAAAACCATTGACCAAAAGAGAGAGAGGGATTTCGATTGGGGCTTCTTCTCCTTTGTGAACCTTGCAGTCGACACCAAAATGAAAGGGAGAACGCAGACGCGAGAAGGAGAAATACAGAAGAGTTCTTGCCATTTTGGCGTCGCCGTTCACATGCCCCATCCTTTATCCACGAGCTGCTGTTCTAATTCGAGAAGCTACTGTTTGCGAGGTGTTGAAACCTCCATTTGGGTTTTGCTGACAGTGAAGAGGATCTGAGCAAGAAGAGTTAGAATTGGTTTGGGTTAAATCAATTTCCTCTTCTTGGAAGCAAACCTTTGGGATAACAAAGGTTGTATTGTCCTATCTCTTGGTGTTTTTTCTCTCTAAATAGTTACTTTCTAGGATAAATCTCTCTAGATCTAGTTCTTGATTAAATGTTCTGTATGTTGTATGTTCGATTCTCTAATAATATTGACTAGCAAAGGCCAATAAGACCCTTTGCAATTGGAGTACCTATTGACTGAACCACTATAAATCACTGTGTTTTTCTCCTTTTTCTTACTATTTTTGGGTTCTTTAATATACTTTTCAGCACTTTAATTCTCAGAAAAATTTCTCAATTTCACCTCTAATTTGCTTATTAAGGCTAAATACATGGGTTGTGATCTTGGTTAAATAATAACATTTTTTCTAAAATTTTTGTCCCTCTCTAAATTTTTTATCCCTCCATGTCTCTAACATGTTTTTTTCTCTTTGAAACTTTTCTCTAGCTTTATATTCTTCTCTCTTAATTTTTAGTTCTCTCTGTATAATTTTTGTCTACGACCTTCTAATTTTTTTTAATCTCAAATGTAATATGTTATTTAGTAATTTGATGATTCTAAAATTACCTTTGAAAACAAACATCAATCATTTTAAAGAAAATGCTTTTATCTAAATTTAAATCACTTTTACAAGTGTGGAACCAAATATTAAAATGATTTATAACTAAATACTTTTACAAAATTAATTATAATTAAAATCACTTAGCTTAAAACACTTATTTTAAAGTCACTCCCAAACATGTCCTTAGTCATTGAAAATCATTTTTAATTGTATGAAAATCACTATTAAAAGTGTAGAACTAAACACTAAAATGATTATATGAAAATTACTTTTAATAAATCAATTATAGCAAATCAATTGTACTAAAATTACTATTTCTAAAATAATTCTCAAACATACCCTAATGAAGGTTAGGGAAGAGTTTGGAAGGATTTTTTTTTCTCTTTCGTTTTTATTCTAACAATTCAAATAAGCATGATTTTGGAGTACTTTCTGTTCTAGATAAAACATATACTTCCAAAGTCTTCAATTTTCTAGCTAAAGCATATAAGTTTTTCCGTTTTATTATCTTTCCAACATTATCTTTTAGTTGTCTTTTATCTTTATGACTATTTTAGATAAGTTTAATGTTAACATTTCTTTTTCTCTTTTTCTCTTATCATTTTAGACTTTTAGTTCAACTAGTATTGTACAATTGGATACAGAAGTTCATTTTGTACTTTTTCTTTTATAGAGAATTGAATATAGTTCATTATTCTTTGTGTTGATCCTCTTAATTTTTGCTCTAGTTTACTTTTCTAGATCATTTGATATTGTGGTCATAGAAAATTGCAGAGTCCCATTCTGACTATTTCTAGCTTTTTGAATTGTCTGCATCCTCTTTTGAAAATCATTTATAAGACATTGAAAATTCTTTTACTTTGCTTTGTTCTTTTTTGAGCTGTGAGATGTCAAATTCATAACCCTGTGGTATTCGCGAGTTTTTCTAATGATCGAGACAAGACTTCATATCCAATATAAATAATATTCCAAGAGTTTTGTTAAAAGTTGGTTTGGATGTTGATTTATGAGTTGGTATTCATGTTAAGGGTAAGGCATTCTCTTCCTTCTCTTCTACAAAAAGTTTATTTGCCCATGTATTGTGCCATTCAAATTAGATATTTAAATGCTTAAAAACTTGAAAGGTTTTGTTTGGATTTTTTTTTTGAGTTCAATAATTGCAGGAGTGGGAGATCGAAGTATTGATGTTTGAGATTGATAATTGGGACCTTATCCACTAAGCTATAATGGATTTAGGTTTTGTTTGGATCAAGTGTAATGGCATGCGTTAAAAAATGTTATAAGTACTTTGATACATGTTGGATATTTGTGCTTATTATTTATTTATTTATTTTTCGTTAAAGAGAATCCATCATGATGAGAGGTGTTGTCTCCTTGACACCAAGCCCCAAATATGAACCTCGTTTTTGGGACAAAATTGGATGAAAAATAATGGGAAGACAAAGTTGTTCCTCGTGAAAGGCATTGCCAAAGGCTTTGTATGGCTTGATTGATTGTCCCTTTATTAGGGTCAGAAAGAATTGGTTACTAGAAGGGCGAGCACTCTTTCATTTTTTCTTTATTGACTTCATTTTGCAACGAAAATTGTGACAAAGTTGGTTTATTCAAAGATAAAAAACACGTATAGAATTTTAATATCGTAGGTATGTGGCCATCATGGAATTAGAACCGTTTCTCCAAAAGTACTTTTACCCTTTTCATTTACTCCAAAAGTCACTAGGCCTATTCATGTAGTTAGAAATTGAACCTTTTGATATTTAAACTAACAATTTAAAAAATACACACACAAATTGTTGGGATAAACACTAAATTCTTAAGGACCAATTATCTCCTCTTGTGTGAACCTAATAAGAAATCAAGCTAAATAGAAACAATAATAATAATCAAGCATAGGACACCAACAATTTTAACCTCGAAAAAACTCCCCAAGGCAAGGAGCAAAAAACCAAGAATCTAAGTCAAAATCTCCACTATAATAAAAAATGGGTTACAACAAATTCTCTCTAGTCACAACTAGAGACATACAAGTATAGATATCTCGAAATAATAAATCTTTGCAACAAACAACAATATTGCAAGAGAATAAACAAGAAATATCCATTCAAAGTAGAACTCAACTACCCACTGCAATTCGACTGTAGGTAGCTCCAAAATAAATCTCTACCATTCAGATTGAAGACCCTCGTGTCAAGAATGCTGTCAAAATTTCAGCTTGATCGGCCCACAAATCGACCTCCAAAAGGCTGAAAACGAATCTATAGGAATGACTTTTTCTTTTCTATATTCTTTCTTCCTTTCTCTGCCGTTTCACTTTCTCGCGCTCACCAACAAAGATTGGCGACTCAACATATTAAAAACAAGAAGCCTAATGGCCCTTATGGGCCTTTTAATGGGCTTTTCTTACTTTCCACAAAGTGAAAATAAAACCCAACAAATCTCTTCCTTTTCAATGTGTGGAGGAACTTGTCATTCTAGTAGTGGAAATGAAAAAACTCAAGCTTTTCTCTTGGTAGATTCTTAGTCAACATATCAGACTCGTTATGATCAGTATGTATCTTCTCAAGATCAAACAAACCATCATTCAATGCATCTATCATCCAATGATAACTCACATCTATATGTTTAGTTTTAGAATGAGACATAGAGTTCTTACTGATAAAGAACTTGTCGAAGGCTCTATTAAATACAATTATTAACCAAACCTTTACAATTTGCAGTAGTAATGGCCAGGGTCGATCTCAGAGATTGGATATCTTAGCTTAATTAAGTACTATAATTACCAATGCTCAATTTTATCTAGAGAACCAACAATAGAAGAAAAATCAAATTAAAACCTAAAATAATTATTTACAAGGTTGGAGACACTTAGAGGGAACCTTCTTGAAACAATAATTTAATTCCATAAAACAAATTTGGTCCTATATAAGAGATAATTGACATAAATAATAATCATAAGCCAAGAAATTACCCAATGTATTAGTTGACTTTTCCAAGCCCAACTAAACCTCATGCTTAGTGATAAATCAACATTCCAGTCTATTTTTATAACTAACCATGGTGTTGAATAAAGTTCTATTGTGGCTTCTATAAGCAAAAATTTCATTCCCATGAAAAAATTCACCAGCAGTTATACATTCAAATCTAAATTCGAGTTCTTCTTTTTCAAGCAAAAACTCAATTTTATAAAAAATAAACGTTGGCCAAATGATTAAACAATATTCTCTAGAATGCATAAATAAACTGCTATAATATAAATATCTCTAAAATTAAACCAAACGAGTGAAAACAAACCAAGTTCAAGACAATCATTCTCTCAAAATTCACTACAGATTAAAACTCATGCAACATCTAAAACACAAAGACTACAGAATAAATGAAGAAGAAGGGAAAAACTCTCTGACGCGTGTCACACACTCGTTTCCATTGTGAAACGTCACGATCTCGAGCCTTGAATGTCTTCCTCAACTCTTAAGAATGCTCCCTTAATCCCAACTATGAGGTAGAAATCGAGTTTAGAATGGTTCCTCTCCAAATGGTCCCACTGAAATCGCAGCCAAAATGTTCTTTTTATAAACATCGGGACAACGTCAAGACACTAGGAACAACATCTCAACGTTGTGACCTAATTTTCACTGTAGATAAGGGAAATCGAGGTAGTGTTGAGAAGCTACACACAACGTCTCAATGCTACGGACGGAAAGAGCTTGGCGCATGTGTTTCTAAAGGCGAAACGCTGTAAAGTAGCGTCTTGACACTATGTGTGCAGGAATTTTGACTTGTGAAGCAGCATAAATAGTGTCTCAACGCTCTCGCCTATGGTTTTCTGACTCAATTCTCTTCCCTTATTCACTTGATCGCTCCAATTGAGGTTAAATTGCTTCATTTTCACATTAACACTTGCCTTTTGCCCGATTTTGCTTTGTTAGCTCGAAATCTACAAAATACACACAAAAAGCATCAATAGCATATTTTAAAACCATAAAATAGCATTAATCTTTCTAGCACAATTTCATGCACCATCACTTACCAAGATGAATAGCATTTTGGTTATCGTAGAATATCACATACCATTGTTCTTGAAGCCAATCTCCTATATAAATTGCTTCATCCACCGCATCTCTTTGCACGCCTCTGCTGCTGCAATATATTATACTTAAGTTGTAGCAATGATTTATGTAGTCTTGACGGCTGTAACAACTGACACTTTCAGGTATTAATTAAAGCTTTAATTGTGAAATTTAAAATTTATAGTAAGGTTAATTTCATGCTTAGAGTTGTATTGAATTTAATTTTTGAGGAGTTTGAGGGTAATTTGGGAAGAATTGAGAGAAAAATGGGATTTATTTACTTTGGGGGCATTCTTGTAAATCAAGAGACATTTACCCAAGCTCAAGCCCATATTTTAAGCCAAGCCCTAGTATTCATCTCTTATATTTTATTTGGCACGCAGCCCTGGGTCAAGCCAAGCCCTTCAAGCAACCCCCAAAGCCAGCCATCATCTTCATCTTCTTCCTTTTCCCTTTGTGTTTTTCGAAAACCACCTTGAAGCAAGGAAGAAGAAGTTCCCAGCAAGCTCCTCACCGCCACTGGTGCTCCGTCGTCCTGCCGTCTCATAGCCACCACCGCCGAACCCCCACCTCGCACCGCCGCGTTTCAGACAGCCCCGCCGCGCAGACCGCGAACCCTGCCGCAAACACCAGATCTGTCGAACGCCGCCCGATCTGTTGCAGATCTCGCCCACACGCACCGATCACTGCAAATCGACGCCCAAAACCGCAAGCTAGACTGCTGCACGCCCACGCGTTTGAACTGCAGACCTCCTCAAATCGCTGCTCCGTCCTTGAACCGCTGCTCGCGCAGATCTGCAAGCCGGACCGAGCTTCTCGGATCCGCCGCTGCTCGCCATGCCACAATCACACACCGCAGCCGGCCGCCAACACGAACCCCGTCACTGCTGCATATCATTTTTTTGGGCGATTTCGGTACTGCACAGCACCGTTTCGGCCCTGTTTTCACTTGGGTAAACAGTAGTTTTACGTGTTTTCTTGATGTTTTTGGTTATGGTTAAGACTGATTTATGGACCTGGATGTGTTTTAAGGATACCCACTCCGATCCGGCTTTGAAGTCACGAGCATTGCGCCTTGAGTTGCTGATCAGTTGGTAAATGAGGACTTTTGGGCTCCAAATTGGTTGACTAAGGTTCAATGCGAAGGGATTTTTGGTGAGCAATTGGTAGAATTGGACTCTTGAGCTTAGCCAAGGTAAGGGACCTTATGCCGTATGCTTAAATGCAAGTTAGGAAACTGAATTGGAAAAAAAAAAGAATTAAATTATTTCAAATGAAAAGTTTTTTATAAATGTTTTTAGTTGTGATTTCTGATAAATTTCGGAATACTTTATTTTATATGAAATTGGAGTTGCCCTGTATGATTGTCATATGTTCTTATGAATGTGATGCATGTTATATGGTTTATGATATGAGGAATGACATGAAAACTTTGTTTTATGTTGCATCATGAAAAGAAAGGTTAAATGCTTTGGGACCTCATGCATACATTATGTTTTCATGATAAAATTGATTTCGAAGGCTGTGGCAATTACCCTCCTAAATTTATTGATGTACATCTATATGAAAATGAGCCTTACGAGGCTATATGAAAAGGAACCTGAAAAGGTTATATGGAAAGGAACCTGAAAAGGTTAAATGAAAAGGAACCTGAAAAGGTTAAATGAAAAGGAAAGGTTAGGTTGGGTTAATTGTCCACATTAAGCCGAAGAGAAAAGTTGAAAGAGAAACGTTTCCACTATGAAAGGAATGTAGGTCCCACCAAAGGAAAGAAAGAAAATGTTTTCGAAAACTCATTATGTATGTGTATGCATATCCTGACTCGGTAGTAAGGTCACTTACTGAGTATTTCAAATACTCATCCTTTTTCAAAACGTTTTTCTTTTCAGGTAAAGGCAAGGACATATCTTAGGCGAGTGACAAGGTAGTTTGCTGAAAGAGTCATGGGTGTCATGAAGAGTATACCTTCCGCATCTAGTTTATGTGTTAACTCAAATTATTTTGTTAAGTAAACTTAATTGAAGTGAACTATTTCATTTGATTTAACGTTTCGATTCACATTATGTTTTGCAATGGTTTTTAAAGGGATCCCGAACTAAAAGATTTTGATTGTTTAGCAAAAAAGTTTAATTCTTTTTGTCTTTTACCAAAGATTTCTAAATTCTACTAGCTTGCATGTAGTAACGTCCCTAGAAAGTCTAACAGGAAAAGTCGGGTCGTTACAGTTGGTATCAGAGCCCAGAGTTACGGGTTCTGTAGACTTGCTTACATCGTAAGCATTAAGTGTCCCCATGACCAAAGAGCAAATGCCTTGTCACCGCCAGGTATGTTATTGTATAAAATGTTTGCAAAAAAAAAAAGAAAAAAAAAAAGAAAGAGGAATAAAGGTTTTGCATATTAAGAGTCAAAGGAAATCAAAAGTAGAGACATCTAGTACACAAGCATTGCTTGACTTTTGCATTATGACTTATGATAGGGAGTCTTTAGATTGGCTAAAGAAATCTTGGTATTATGTGGGAGCTTAGAACTTTTGTGGGTATTGATGGATTAAACTGTAGGATATTTGACTACGAAATTCAACTTTAGTATGAGATTTCTTTTCCTAATAAAGGATTAAACAAGGATATTTTGAATATTGGAATAGTTCTTTGATGAGTTTCGTATTTGTTTTAAATAGGAGTTGAAGAGAACAACCTTTAAATTGAAGTGGTTTGTTTTTAATAGTTGTCAAGGAACTATTGAAGTGAACTAATGAAGTCATCAATAATCTTATTGAAGTGAGGAATTAGGCCAACTTAATGAGGGTGAAAAAAAAAAAAAAAGTTATGTTAGTGTTAAATCAAGCAAGCTGGGTTTATCACTAGCACAATACATAGACATGAGCATAGAACTCAAGTCAAGAGCAATACTCATTTTGGGTGGAATGACCCTAACAAAGCTATTGTAGCCCAAGTCACAGATACATGGACTATTAGACCAAAACTTCATGTGCCCTAGCGTTTTACCATGGGACACATTAATTGTTGTTCGTTAAGAAGAAAGATTGGCGAACCAGACAGTTATGCATCAAGTGCCAGTAGTTATAGAGACCTATGAGTTTATTCAAAGACTAAAGGACAAAATGAGGAGTACCTTGGTTAAGTTGACGACCTTAAAAGGTAGTAAGCTTTTTGCCAAGTTATTTTTAGTGTGAGTCCTGACGGGATGAAGTTGTTTTTCTTGAGCGCATAACTACTAAGGAAGGTATCATAATGGACCCTTTTAAAATGGAATCAATTCGTCATTAGCCTAAACCTAGTAAATGGCAGAAAGTCGTAGTTCCTTAGTTCTACAAGCTACTCTAGGATGTCTGTTTGGAATATTCCTAGCTAGGCAACACCTTTGACTCAGTTGACACGAAAGGGTAGCCCGTTTGTGTGGAGTGATGATTGTGAAGCAAGTTTCCAAAAGCTGAAGCAGAAGATGGTCTCGGCTCCAATGCTCACCGTGCCTGATGAAACAGGAGGTTTTGTGGTCTATAGTGATGTCTCAAAGAAGGGCTTGGGATGTGTTCTAATGCAGCATGGACAGGTTATTGCCTATGCCTCCCGGCAGTTGAAAGAGCGCAACTATCCGACCCATGATTTAGAATTGGCAGCAGTGGTCTTTGCCCTGAAAATTTGGAGACATTGTTTGTATGGGGAGAAAATCCAGATCTACACAGACCACAGGAGCTTAAGTACTTCTTCACTCAGAATGAGCTAAACATGAGGCAACGCAGATGACTGGAGTTAGTGAAGGATTACGATGTTGAGATTTTGTATCTTCCGGGCAAGGCAAACGTAGTTGCAAATGCTCTCAGCAGGAAAATAGTGCACACTTCGGCTCTTATTACTGACCAAGCTGTTATACGGGCCGATTTAGAGCGTGCAGAGATAGCAGTGTTAGTGAGGGAAGCTATCGCACAGTTAGCCCAATTGACAGTTCATCCAACCTTGAGGCAACGTGTTATTGATTCCCAATGGGGAGATCCCAGTCTAGTGAGCATGTTCGTCAAGTAGAAACAGACCGGGCGAGTGAGTTTTCTCTATCTTCTGATGGTGGTCTCCTGTGTCGGGGACGTTTGTGTGTACTGGAGATTGATGAACTTAAGAATGAGATTTTGACTGAGGCGCACTGTTCTCCATTTTCGATGCGTCCAGGTAATACAAAGATGTATCAAGATCTGAAACAGTTTTGCTGGTGGCGTGGAATGAAGAGGGACGTGGCAGACTATGTTAGCAAGTGTTTAGTTTGCCAGCAAGTGAAGGCACCAAGATAGAAGCCAGCAGGCTTGTCACAACCTTTAAGCGTGCCACAGTGGAAGGGGGATGAAATCTCTATGGACTTTGTGGTAGGATTACCCCGGACAGTAAGAGGCTACACCGTGATATGGGTTATTGCGGATAGACTTACTGAGTTAGCACACTTTCTTCCAGGGAAGCCTACTTACTCAGCAGAGAAGTGGGCACAATTGTACATGAAGGAGATAGTCTGATTGCACGGGGCTCCTGCAAGGATTATTTCGGACAGAGATTCCCGTTTTACATCTAACTTCTGGAGGAGTTTGCAGAAAGCCTTGGGTACTCAATTGGATTTCAGCACGTCTTTTCATTCCCAGACAGATGGTCAGATAGAACGGTTAAACCAGATATTAGAGGATATGCTACGGGTCTGTGCGTTGGACTTTGCAGGTAGTTGAGATAACCATTTGCATTTGATGGAGTTTACTTACAATAATAGTTACCAAGCAACCATCAACATGGCACCATTTGAAGTGTTGTACGGTAAAAGATGTAGGCCTCCTATTTACTGGGACGAAGTTGGTGAACGTCAGTTGTTGGGACCCGAGTTAGTCCAAGCCACAAATGATGCAATTAAAAAGATCATAGCAAGGTTGCAAACCTCACAGAGTATACAGAAAAGCTATGCTGACTCGAGGCGAAGGGACTTGGAGTTTGAAGTAAGTGACCACGGGTTCTTGAAGGTGGCTCCAATGAAAGGGGTTCTGAGGTTTGGTCGAAAAGGAAAGTTAAGTCCATGTTTTATAGTGTCGTTTGAAATTCTGGAGCGGATTGGCCCTGTAGCTTATAGATTGGCTTTGCCGCCATCACTTCCTGCAGTACACAGTGTGTTCCATGTGTCCATGTTAGGGAAATACATACTGGACCCATCACATGTGATTGACTTTGAGTCCTTGCAGTTGAACGAGAACTTGAGCTACGAAGAAAGACCTGTGCAAATTCTTGCAAGAAATCAAAAGATTCTTCGTAACCGAGAGATTAACCTTGTCAAGGTGCTGTGGCAAAACCACCGGTCCGAAGAAGCTACTTGGGAGCGAGAGGATGAGATGCGGGCTAGATACCCCGAGCTTTTCCAAGGCCAGAAACTTTCGAGGACGAAAGTTTTTAAGGAGGGAAGAATGTAACAACTGACACTTTCAGGTATTAATTAAAGCTTTAATTGTGAAATTTAAAATTTATAGTACGGTTAATTTCATGCTTAGAGTTGTATTGAATTTAATTTTTGAGGAGTTTGAGGGTAATTTGGGAAGAATTGAGAGAAAAATGAGATTTATTTAGTTTGGGGGCATTCTTGTAAATCAAGAGACATTTACCCAAGCTCAAGCCCATATTTTAAGCCAAGCCCTAGTATTCATCTCTTATATTTTATTTGGCACGCAGCCCTGGGTCAAGCCAAGCCCTTCAAGCAACCCCCAAAGCCAGCCATCATCTTCATCTTCTTCCTTTTCCCTTTGTGTTTTTCGAAAACCACCATTGAAGCAAGGAAGAAGAAGTTCCCAGCAAGCTCCTCACCGCCACTGGTGCTCCGTCGTCCTGCCGTCTCACAGCCACCATCGCCGAACCCCCACCTCGCACCGCCGTGTTTCAGACCGCCCCGTCGCGCAGACCGCGAACCCTGCCGCAAACGCCAGATCTGTCGAATGCCTCCCGATCTGTTGCAGATCTCGCCCACACGCGCCGATCACTGCAAATCGACTCCCAAAACCGCAAGCCAGACTGCTGCACGCCCACGCGTTTGAACTGCAGACCTCCCCAAATCGCTGCTCTGTCCTTGAACTGCTGCTCGCGCAGATCTGCAAGCCGGACCGAGCTTCTCTGATCCGCCGCTGCTCGCCGTGCCTCAGTCGCACACCGCCGCCGGCCGCCAACACGAACCCCATCACTGCTGCATATCATTTTTTTGGGCGATTTCGGTACTGCATAGCACCGTTTCGGCCCCGTTTTCACCTGGGTAAACAGTAGTTTTACGTGTTTTCTTGATGTTTTTGGTTATGGGTCAGACTGATTTATGAACCTTGATGTGTTTTAAGGATACCCACTCCGATCCGGCTTTGAAGTCACGAGCATTGCGCCTTGAGTTGCTGATCAGTTGGTAAATGAGGACTTTTGGGCTCCAAATTGGTTGACTAAGGTTCAAGGCGAAGGGATTTTTGGTGAGCAATTGGTAGAATTGGACTCTTGAGGTTAGCCAAGGTAAGGGACCTTATGTCGTATGCTTAAATGCAAGTTAGGAAACTGAATTGGAAAAAAAAAAAAGAATTAAATTATTTCAAATGAAAAGTTTTTTATAAATGTTTTTAGTTGTGATTTCTGATAAATTTCGGAATACTTTATTTTATTTGAAATTGGAGTTTCCCTGTATGATTGTCATATGTTCTTATGAATGTGATGCATGTTATATGGTTTATGATATGAGGAATGACATGAAAACTTTGTTTTATGTTGCATCATGAAAAGAAAGGTTAAATGCTTTGGGACCTCATGCATACATTATGTTTTCATGATAAAATTGATTTCGAAGGCTGTGGCAATTACCCTCCTAAATTTATTGATGTACATCTATATGAAAAGGAGCCTTACGAGGCTATATGAAAAGGAACCTGAAAAGGTTATATGGAAAGGAACCTAAAAAGGTTAAATGAAAAGGAACCTGAAAAGGTTAAATGAAAAGGAAAGGTTAGGTTGGGTTAATTGTCCACATTAAGCCGAAGAGAAAAGTTGAAAGAGAAACGTTTCCACTATGAAAGGAATGTAGGTCCCACCAAAGGAAAGAAAGAAAATGTTTTCGAAAACTCATTATGTATGTGTATGCATATCCTGACTCGATAGTAAGGTCACTTACTGAGTATTTCAAATACTCACCCTTTTTCAAAACGTTTTTCTTTTCAGGTAAAGGCAAGGACATATCTTAGGCGAGTGACAAGGTAGTTTGCTGAAAGAGTCATGGGTGTCATGAAGAGTATAGCTTCCGCATCTAGTTTATGTTTTAACTCAAATTATTTTGTTAAGTAAACTTAATTGAAGTGAACTATTTCATTTGATTTAACGTTTCGATTCACATTATGTTTTGCAATGGTTTTTAAAGGGATCCTGAACTAAAAGATTTTGATTGTTTAGCAAAAAAGTTTAATTCTTTTTGTCTTTTACCAAAGATTTCTAAATTCTACTAGCTTGCATGTAGTAACGTCCCTAGAAAGTCTAACAGGAAAAGTCGGGTCGTTACAACTGCCAAGACACTGCACCACCTACAAATGTCATCAAGTAGCCAGAAGTAGATTTTCGATTGTCTAGATCTCCTAGCATATTTGAATTAATTAGTGTAATTGACGAGCATTAGCTTTTCACTTCCAAAAGTGAGTTTCAACTTGGAAGTACCCTGCAAAAATCTCATGATGGACTTCCAATGTTGTTTTCCTGAATTGCACATAAAATGACTAACGCCGCCAATAATGTGAGCAATATGTTAGTCTAATACATACCATGGCATACATCAAGCTCCCAACTTCTGAAGCATATGGGGTTCTTCTTATGTCTTCCTTCTTTTTATCTGTAGAAGGACTCTGTTTGCTACTTAGTTTGAAGTGATCTGATTGAGAAAAACTGACTGCTTTAGCTTTACTCATGTTGAATCTTTGAAGCACATTCTCAAAGTATTTCTCTTGTGACATATATAGTTTCTTAGATGTACTGTCTCGTACGATTTGAATTACAAGAATTTTCTTTGCTGGCCTCAAATCCTTCATGATAAAGGATTTGCTCAATTATTTCTTCAACGTGTCAATTCTCGAAACATTCCTGCCAACAATCAAAATGTCATTAACATAGAGCAATAATATAATAAAATTATCATTAGAAAATTTTTGCACAAAAACACAATGATCAGAAGTAGTCTTCTTGTAGTCTTGCTCTCCCACATATGATACGAAATCAAAGGCATCAAGAAAGCTTTGATACCAAATGATGTACTCAACCCTATCACAAGTGGCTTAGACAACTCTTGTAAGAATAAGCACCTCCTAAACACACATGGTAACACTAGTACACACACAAAGAATCACTCAAAGGGAAGAAGACAAGACTAACCTTAATGATCAAAGCTTTGAATAGAGAGAGATTGTTCTTGATTCAAAGTCAAAACCCTCCACAAGTTTGAGAACCAATAAGTCTTGAAGGTTTTGATAATTCTCATTTTGTGAGGATTATTTGACCCTTATACTTAGGTTATTCTTGCCATTTTGTGTATTTTGTTGAGAAAAGAGCAAGCCAAAGGTAATTTTTATATGTAGTATTAATAAAAGCCTGTTGGAATAAGGAAAGAGAGAAATACAGCTGAAAAGAGTTGGAAATATGCTGATTTGAATGTTTTTGTACAAGAAATTAAAGATGGAAGCAGAATGCAATTACATTGCAATTGCATTTATGGGCAGATGCATTAAAAATGGAAATTTTAGATTTTGAGAGATTTTGAAGATATTCTTGAGATATTCTCCTTGATTCTAAGTATTAATGGCATGGGTCTTTCCATACACTAAAGTTGACAAAAAATCTAGCTTTTG
Organism: Trichosanthes truncata; assembly: GCA_033996785.1. Classification (NCBI taxonomy): domain Eukaryota; kingdom Viridiplantae; phylum Streptophyta; class Magnoliopsida; order Cucurbitales; family Cucurbitaceae; genus Trichosanthes; species Trichosanthes truncata. The sequence goes on along the minus strand of JAWPNB010000004.1, from coordinate 22,422,328 downwards.
GAGGCTATAAAAAGGCGGCTAACACACAATCAAAAGGGGGATCAGATCACACAATTTTCTGCACATTTTCTTCTTGTTCATGTTGTCCATCTCCATCTTCATCTTCTACAGCCCCTAAAACTTGATCCAATCTAGGTGAAAGCCTTGGATTGTGAAGATAAATTTCAACTTGAAGAGGTTGGAGAGAGTTCGATTGAAAGAGAGGGCATTAGAGGGTATCGAGTTCTATATTTTCATGTCATTTAAATTTTGTCCAACATTATCTTGAAGCTTTAGATTATGTTTAGCAATTGTTTTCATTTCAATTAAGTTTTGTATTACTTTTCGTTGAGTTTAGTTCTACATTTCAATTTTGTACCTTTAATTTTTGGAACGCAAATTCCTTTATTATAATCAAGTTTAATTTCTAGCAAGTGAGTTTTTGTTTTGAGCTTTATTTTGGTCCTTTTGATTTTGCACCTTTATTTTCTTAAGTTATGAATTTTTCTTTAATCAAATCTCGTTTATTTTTCTATTTTACCACGAACTATCTTTGGGATTCAAATATGTGAATGCCCTAGGGAAAGGAATAAAGGCTTAAAATGTGAAAGCAACTTGCTTAATCTTGTAGCATCGTTTTCTTTTATGACTTTAATTATCATTACTAGTTTAGATTGATCACCTAGATTAGTATACAAAAATTTAAGTCTAATTCTGAAAAGGTTAGATAAAAATTGGGTTTTCATAAAAGCAATAAAGGAAAATAGCCTAGACATAGGAATTTATTTTTGACCCTAGGCATAGGGCAAAGCTTTTAAAACTAAGAGAATTGTGTTTGAAAATTAACTAAGTTCATATTAGCCATAGAAATATCTGTTTAATCACTTAGCCTCCTAAAGATACTTCATAGAAGGTCGAATAGGTGTTGAATTTTGTTTACAAAGCTTAAATGTTAAGTCAAAGGATTACAATTGCAATTAGGCTGCAATTTCTTTCAATGGGGCAAAAACTCGTTTGAATCCCTCTTTTATCATTTTTATTTCTTCTTTTCAAAAAAAAAAAAAAAATCATCCCACTTATTGTTTTACACTGGTTACCTAGGTTGCAACTTGAGAACAATTTTTGTTGTATCCATTCCCTGTGGGATCGATACTTTGGAGTACTTCCAATTTTATATTACTGTTGGGATTTATGCCATAAAGCCTCGTAATTAATGATTTATTTAATAATTAATAATTATTTTAATTATTTTATTTGTAATATAATATTATCCATTATATGAAAAATTCAAGGTTATTAGTGTAATCTTGAACAGTATGTGGTTGACATACAGGAAGATCATGTTCAAGAAATAACCTAAAGAGTCCTTGTATATGGATAAGGTTGAGAGCCTTATCCTAATAACACTATTGATAAGACCCATTTTGTAATAGTTACAAATGATTTGATCTAAATCATTCATGTGGAAGCATATGAGTGGGGGTATCTTATCCAATGAGTTTGTATAAGACTGGACCATGAAATATTTAATCTCTCTTTATAAATATCCATTAATTGAAAAGATTAATATTTCATCATGATGATCATATGTGACTCGATCTTAATCCTGAGTGAGTTATGAACTCTTGCCTGTGAGGGCTTGTCCTTTGATTTGCATGGGTGAGAATGGATTTTGTTACCGATTCAATATGCCTGCCATTTTGGTGACTTGACCAAATAGGGAGCTGAGAATATAATTTCACAAGATGGAATTCACTCATTCCCATATAGAGTAAGTAGATGAGTAGTTCCCTTAAGTGCTGATTTCGAAACTTGAATAATGGGGCCCCACCCTCTCACTCGCCCGAGAGGGACTTCGTTTATGGTGAGATCATAAACAAATTGGTCATTAGAGGGTCAGTGGTACTTAAGGTGCAAGATGTAATTATAGGGGTAAAATGAACTTTTGACCCAACTGTAATTACGAACAACTCGTGAAGAATCAACTTGCATGTAGTGATTATATCCATGGACATAACTTGTCCTATAGTATATAAGAGTGCAACTCTAGGTCTATAGTAGAGTGACCTATAGTTAATGAATGAAAATTAATTAATTAAAGAGTTTAATTAATTAATTTTGTATCATTGGAGCTTATAATATGATGTCCATAAGGTTCCCTTACTAGCTCATAGTAATACTAAAAGATCAATTTAGTTGGAAGAAAATTTGAAGTGTTCAAATTAATATTTAATATATTAGATATATTAAATATAAAAAAAGAAAATATATTTATTGTATTTGATACATTAAATATTAAAATAATTAATGTATATTAGATACATTAAATAAAAGATATTTATAAAATTTGAATAAGATTCAAATAAATAAATATCGTAGGAGACTTGAATGAGATTCAAATAAATATAAGATATATTTTAATATATTAGATATTAAAATCAACTCTGTCTGCATCATTACTATCATCGTTCTTATTTTCTTTACCTTTATCATTTTTATTTTTCCTCTTTAATTGTCTTCAATACTTCTTTATATGCACTTTCACACCACAGTGAAAACACTCAACATTTGCAAACTGACCACTCTTGCTTTTGCCTCTATCTGTATGGCCCTTCGGACCCTTGCTCTTACTTCTCTCCATTCTTTTAGTAATAAGAATCTTTGATTGTGAAGAAGAGCCCTGTGACTTTCTTCTCATCTCTTCATCCAACACGTTGCTTTTTACTAAGTCCATACTTAGTACTCCACTTGGGGCTGAGTTTAATAAGGAAGTTCTAATTGTCTCCCATGAGTTAGACAATGCCAAGAAGCCATAACCCATGTATCTCTTCGTCAGATTTGATATTTGTTCTAGATAGCTAATTAATGATACCTTTGAGTGTATTCAAGTGATTTGATATAGATGTTTCATCTTGATACTTCAAAGCCATCATTTGCTTGATTAAAAATAGTTTACTATTACCAATTTTTGGGCATATAAAGACTCAAGCTTGTTCCACATAGTCTGTGCATGATTTTCTTCACCATTATGATTCAAAATATTTTCTTCTACCTAAAGTCTAATAATGCCACACATTTTCCTATGACATATTTCCCATTCTAAATCAGTAATCTTCAGTCTTGTAAAGTGAAAAAACAGGAAGGAACAAATCCTTTACATATAAATGTCTTCCATCTTTCTTTTCTAAACTCGATAATTTGAGCCATTGATAGCATGCAAAATGTGCTATTCCTAGGCTTTACTTTTATTAGTCTTTATAGTCTATTCAGTCTTTTTCATGAGTTTATTTGTTGGAATTTTAGTTATTGAGGAATTGGAGCGAAACCGAAGATTTTGGATAAACCATGACAAGTATGGGCTAATGAAACATAAATTGGTAAGCCATGTGAAGCAAAGGAGTGAAATAGACCAAGAACCCAAGGGCATAGCGTCTCAACGCCATCAGAAGCGTCTTAACGCCACATTTACAGCAAAACAAGCTACGAAAACTGTGGAGGCAGTGTTGAGACGCTGCTTACAATGTCTCAACTCTAGGTAAATGATAGCACTCATTTATTGCTATCTATTTTCTATTATTTTAGCTAGTTTTGTTATGATTTGGTGTACTTTGATGCCTATTTCTGTTGGTTTTGCAGAAACCAAGCTAAAGGAGCAAAATCGAATGTTCAAGAGCATTTTAGTGGATATTGGAGTCTTTTAAAGCTTAATTGAAGATTCAAGAAGAGTAGAGATGTTATTTGAGCATAACAACGCATGAGAGCGTCTCAATGCTGATTGGAGCATTGGGACGCTACATTTGGTGTTGCAAACTCGAGTGTGAGCGTTGAGACCCTGTCCTATAGCATCTCGATGCTTAAAACATGTGCATCAATGGAGTTCTGTCTAGAGTGTTGAGACACTCCCTTTAGCACCTTGACGCTGGAGGCGTGCGCGAAGAAAAAGCGAGCATTTTGGATAGTGTCTCGATGCTAACCCTAGCATCTCGACGCTGCATCGAAAGGAAAATAAAACATCGTTTCTTCTTTGTCCAAAGGGAGGCCATTTCGACGGTTGAAGCCCTAATATTGATTCCAGATCATAATTGAGGGTATTGGGAGCATTTGGGAGTGTTTTGGAGTGAATTTGAAGAACTTGGAGCTCGTGTTTGAGATTGATCGCCTCGAAAACACGAAAACATCCTTTGTTTACATTTTCTTTCCCTTTTCCTTTCAATTATAGTTACTTTAGTGGCTATAATTAAGGATTTTTGTATTGTTATTGCAGAATATGTTTAGTTAAATCTCTAAATTCTATGAGTTGTTGTAATTCTTGGATCATTGCACTTAATTTTACTTAATTTAGTTTGCAATTGTGGTTTAATTAGTGTTCATGTTCATTTATGAATTTTAGGCTTAATGTCCTTAGATTGTGTTCGATAATTAATTGAGTTAGGACTAGGTTGAGCTTGATGGAGGATTCTGATAGCACACAATATTTTCTATCTTTAGGCATTATTTTATGCTAGTTTTGAGGCTTAAATATATGCTTTCACGTTTATAATTGTTTATTTTGTAGAAATTGAGCATTTGGAGCAAAATGAATATTTTAGAAGAAATGTGGTGACAAATGAGTTAATTGGGCAAGAAATTAAGAAACCAATTTTGGGGACAATTTTTGGAGAAGAAAAATATTCCTAATTTGATTAGATTATGGATTCCTAATTTGATTAGATTATGGATTCCTAATTTGATTAGATTATGGATTCCTAATTTGATTAAATAATGAATTCCTAATTAGATTAGGATATGGATTAACCCATTATAAATACTCACATTTTCTTCACTTCAAGACATTTAACTTTGTAGAGCACAACTCTAAAATTCTACATACAAGAGTGAGAAGAGACTTGATAGAAATATTTTAGGCCAAGTTCATGGAGATCATATAGATACGGAAGATCGACACACCGACATAGTTTTTCTTCTTTCTTTTTTATTTAGTATTTAGATGTTGTTTAAGAGTTTAGATTTTGTGATAGTGAACATGAGTGCAAAAACTCTTTTCATATTCTAGGGATTGATGTAGCCATTAGACCTTATGTTTTAATTATTTAAATTCCATGATTGATTGTCTTTGATTTCATTCATGCTTTTATATTCTTAATGCTTTTAATCTTTTGATCATGGTCTAAATTCACGCTTGAGAAAGGTAATTTAGATTAGATCCTAATTTCATGACTAAAGGTAGTTCTAACTTGATAATGATTAGGGCTTCTTTTGTAGTTGTTAATGAAGGAACTTAATGCTATGCATAACGTTAAAAATCATTAGAGATGTAGGTTTTGCCTTATTCCATAAGAATTGTTTGTCCTTGAGAGAGTCATTCATGATAAAAGACTTCTAGACTTATGAAATATTTGTTTGATCAATCTTAGATGTTTAAGTAATTTAATTATTTTAGTCTAATAAGTGCAATCAAATCCCTTGAATATTGTCTCCTCTGATTGTTTCAATTTTTATTAGAATTGTTTTATTTAAATCTTACATCCATCATTCAATTATATTCTCTAAATAAAATTGGGTGACAATATTCATGGTACTTAAGTGAATTAGAAAACAAATCATGAGGATGATACTCGAATGCTCTTTCACTATATTAAAACTTGACCCGTACACTTGCGGTATTGCGCAAAAATTAGGCAACAGATTCCTAGTTAGCTTAATGCACAATTAGTTAATTACTCGAGTGATAAGGGGATAAACAGTTAGTTAATTGTAGTTAGTGCTAAAGATTAATTAATTAAGCACTGTATAATTGATTAGTTACTAAGTAGAGCTCGACAGAGAAAACTTAGACTATAACTGGATGCATGACTATAGATCAATTACCTAATTTATAGTAGGAGTAATAATTAGTCTATAGAGGTCAGTGACGAAGGGAAGTCATGCCTTGTATGACTTAGCTAGCGCTCATAGACACCTAGGTTAGCTAATTAATACTTGAGAAATGGGGGAGACCGACAAGAGATTCCATGACTTTAGGATTCCAGACTTATGAATCGAAAACTTGATTGTGACTATAATTATGTAAATTAAGGTCCAATAATGCAATCAACACCCATAGAATTACCTATCGATTTGTGTCTCTCATTTATCTTGCTTTCTAGGACTAGTTGTTATTTTTCCATTCATCTTGCTTTCTACTCTCTAAATAAAGTAAAGTGAGATTATTCGTGGTAGTTAATTGAATTAAAAAACAATCATTGTGGATACGATACTCGGTAGGAATACCGTTTTATTATTACTTCGATCGCGTGCGCTTGCGTGTACCCCGATCATGTTTTTAACGCCGTTACTGGGGATTGGTGTATTTTAATTCGAATAATATTGTGAAAAAATCATTTGCTTTAATTTAGAGGTTTTTATTAGTTTTTTTCTTGTTTTTCTTGCTTGTTTTTATTCTTGGTTTGAGTCATAGTCCTTTGTTTCTAGTTATGTTGCATCGTGTGGTTGATTGAGCATGTTTTTAGTTGTTTAATTGATATCGATGGCTTCTGATAAATTTGGGTGGCTCTTTAGGGAATTTGAGCCCGAGGAACCAACACCACCATCTAGTTCTTTTTCTTTTAGTTATCCCTCAGTTAAGTATAAGCCTTTTAGTGGGGATTATAGGTTTCATGGTTATCAATTGCCTAATTATTATCATATTGAATCTATGAGTTATGGAAATCCCATGTATGATAATGATGAGAGCATTTGGATCCATGAACCATGTCCTATTTATTTTCAAAAAGCCAAAGTAGAGGAAAAATCCCCCTTTGATAGAACGTTGAGAGAGTATATAGAGGAGACTAAACTTATGAGTGTACAATTAGATGAGATAGGGAAGAGACTCCTGACCTTAAGGGAGGTTCGTGAAGTGGGATTCACATCTTTAGGATATCTAGTGAGTCACTTGGCCACTGATTCACTGATAGCCTTTCATGAGCATAATTCTTTCGATTCTATTGAGTTTGGGCAGTCAAGGGAGTGGATTGTTGATATTGGGGATGAGCTAGAGAGTTTAGATGCACACCAGGATCAAGATTGTGAGGATGAGAGAGTATATGAACCTATTTTAGAAGAGTTAGTTTAGGAGGTAGAGTTTAGGGCTACAAGGTCTTTGTCTGTTTTATTTTCCAATTCATCTCTTATTCTTGAGTGTTCTCATTTTCACGAGTCTATATTAGAGTCTGTTTATTTTGATTTTTCTCTTTTTATGCTTTTTATATCTAAAAATACCAAAAAATATTTTTGTTTCATGATCCCAGAAGAAGCTAGTGATTTTGCTAACTTTGGTCTATTTTGTTGACTCTAGGAAGACAGACCCAAAGAAATGAGAGAATTTTTATGTACCTCGAGAGCCCACATGAGTCCCATCTAGCTAAAGATGTTAAATAGGCACTTTTTGGGAGACAACCCAAGCTTTCTTTCTCTTAGTCTTTCTTTTCTTTGTTGTTTTTCTATTTTTCTTTTAGTTTGTTTTGTGTTGATCTCATGTTCCCGTGGTTGATTATTTTTTTAGGAGCTCAAAATTATTTTACTTCACATTGCACCTAAGTAGATTAATGAGGCTGAATCGAGGAGTCTCGTGCACTCCAGCTCCTTATGGTATTCGACATCAATCATACTCTTTAATGGAAGTCTCTTCAATTTAGGGAAGTACCGTTACCCCTCTTATCTTTTATTTGTCATTCTTGCATGTTAAATGTCTTATTTAAACATTGAGGACAATGTTTAATTTAAGTTTGGGGAGAATAGTGCTAGGCTATTGTTAGAGATGATATTTAGTTGAATTTTGGAGAATTTGGGCTTAAAATGAAATTTTTCGTTGTTGAGAATGTCCGTTGTAGAGTGTTTTAAGATGTTGCATGCTGAAGTGATTATAAAATTCCATGATTTGTGCTCTTTAGTGGATTGTTTGAGCATATGTGTTGTGGAATATGAGAATGTTAAAATCTGAGTTAATTTAAAATTTTATGCTTTGAATTCTTTGCAAATGTTGAGCACGTATCCTATGGTTGATTAGTTGAATATTTAGTGGAGTATTATATTTTCCATGAGTTTGTAATCACCCGATAGGCTTAAGGTTTAATTAGAAGGTAACCTTGCATGGTTGTTGGTAACACTGTACTTAGGAGTTTCATGTTTATTAGCCTATTGTGGAAAACATGAAAAATCAATTACAAAGAAAAGTATGAAAAGAAAGAACAAGGGCAGTACTGTTGTGCTTAATGTCCTCAAGGGTAAAAAGAGTTGCCTCTGTTGTGATCAGTTATGCAACTCACTGAGCAAGTGCTCTAAGTAAGGGTCCTTGTAGTAAATGTGCGAAAGCTAGTGCCTTTGGGTGAGTAAAAGATATATATATATATATTTTTTATATTAATGTGAGGGACGTCAGGTAAACTCAGGCATCCTAGTTAAGTTGTACCTTTAATTTGTGTAAGTTAACTGGATGGTTGAATCTTAGGGCCAGTGTCGGGGGAAGATGAATGGAGGAGAATATAATAGTACTCTGACTTAGTAAACGAGTCATTATTAGGCTATGCACACACACACACAAAGAGTTCAGAGTCCCTTTTAAAATTTCTTGTGATTTAGGCATGTTTTCATTCCATTGTTCTTGTTCTCTAATTCTACTATTGAGATAGTTGAGAATTGAGTCATTTATGCATGCAGTCTTCTGAAACATTTATCTTTTTAGTGAGAGTTTTGTTTTCACTTTGCTCGGGACTAGAAAAACTTTAAGTGTAAGGGTATTTGATAACACTCATTTAGTGTTATCTATTTCCTACTATTTTAGCTAGTATTGTTATTGATAATTCTCATTTATGAGAATTATTTTGCCTTTATACTTAGTTGTTCTTGCTAATTTAGGTGTGTTATTAAATAAAAAGGCTAGCAAAAAGTTGATTTAAATTGAATTATTGTTGGAAGCCTTTTAAATTAAGTAAGTGAAGAAAATAAAGCAAAAGAAAATAAAAACCACACTTACTTGATGGTGTTCTGCAGGAATTTGAAGAATGCAACAGAAATGCAATTGCATTGCAATTGCATTTCTGGCAGATCTGGAAAACAAAGCAATAGAAATGCGATTGCATTTCTGCAAAAAATCTGGAAGTGCGAAAATGACGAAAATCACGCAATTTATGGATTTTCTGCACGATTTTGGAAGATTCTCATCCCGATTTGATTCCTAGAAGTTAGCCCATGGATCGAGGATGATTTATATGGAAACCCTAGCCTTCAATGCCTATAAAAATGGGAAGAACGATCAAAAACTTGGCTGGGTTTTTCTGCTACTCGCCCATAGTCTGTACTCACGTTTTTTTCTGTCATTTACAGCAGTTTTCTCTTCATCTTTTGCTCTGTAATTTTCGACTTTGGTCCCTCCTCAACGAAAGTTCGAGGAGGTTAAGATTCATTTGCTTTTGGATGGGTATTTAGACCAGTTTTTCAGACTCTGTTTTTCGGATGTTTGCTCTGTTTGTTTTGTGTTTGTTTTGTTTTTTTTTCTTTTCCAATTATTTGGACGACGCGCTGCAACCTTTCAATTTTAGCATTTCATTTATGTAATTCTATCCTTAATTTTTGTTCTTTAATTTGTTAAATCCTGAGCATTTCATGGGTTTTATGTTCTGTTCTTTTTTTTTTGGGTTTCTTTCTTCTATTTTTTTTTCGTTATCTCGAGCAGTGGCAGCAAGTTTATTGCTCTTCAATATTCAAGCAGTGTGTCTTTAAACGTTATCTCTCATTTCCATATATTTTTGTTTTGTTCTTCAGTATTCAAGCTTGTTTATTTATGGGTTTTTAGTGAGTGAAATGTTTAGCGCATGTTTATTGTAATTTTGATTTAAATTTAGAAACTCTAGTATCATTATTTCCTTGTAGGTCTTCGAAATTAGTAATTACCATTGGTTGCCTTAAGATTAATTTCTTTATTTTATTGTATTAATTATGAATTGTACACAAAGTAAATTTTTTATTTTTGTTTCTTCCATAATAAGCTAATTTCTTCTTTGGTATTCAAGCATGTGGATGCCCTAAAGATAGAAATAAAGGCCTAATTGTGAGAGCAACCTTGCTTCATCCATAGCTTGTTTGCTTTTATTGATTTTAATGCTTATTATTAGTCTAGATTGATCACCTAGATTAGTATACAAAAATTGAGTCTAATTCTGAAAAGGTTAGATAAAAATTTAGATTTCATAAAAGCAATAAAAGAAAATAGCCTAGACATAGGAATTTGTTTTTGACCCTAGACATAGGGAAAAACATTTAAAACCAAAAGAATTGTGTTTCAAAATTAACTAAGTTCGTACTAGCCATAGAAATATCGGTTTAATCGCTTAGCCTCGTAAAGATACTTCATAGAAGGTTGAATAGGTGTTGAATTTGGTTTACAAAGCTTAAGTGTTGAAGTCAAAGGAATGCAATTGCAATTAGGCCGCAATTTCTTTCAATGGAGCAAAACCACGTTTGAATCCCTCTTTTATCATTTTTATTTATTTTCTTTAGCAAAAACAACCACTCAATCATTTTCACACCATTGGTTACCACAATTGCAATTTGCAAACATATTTTGTGTCGTCTCAGTAGATTTTGTTAAAACTCGTTCCCTTGGGTACGATACTCTGGAATACTCTAGTTTTTATTACTTCGATCACGTGCACTTGCGTGTAGCGATAAGCACTGATCAGTTACGATTTGGTGTGTTTTGATGCCTATTTTTGTTGATTTTGTAGAAATTGAGCTAAAGGAGCAAAACCGAATGTTTGGGAGTATTTTGGTGGATATTGGAGCCTTTTGAAGCTTAATTGAAGATTGCAGAAGAGTAGAGATGTTATTCGAGCATAAGAACCCATGAGGAGGGCGTCTTAACGCTGATTAAGGAGCCGAGACACTACATTTGGTGTTGCAAACTAGAGAGTGAGCGTCAAGATGTTGTCCTGTAGCGTCTTGATGCTCAAAGTGTGCGTATCAGTGGAGTTTCATCTGGAGCGTCGAGATGCTGCCTTCAGCATCTCGACGTTGGAGGCAAGTGCACAGACAAAAAATGAGTGTTTTGGACAGCGTCTCAATGTTGCATCAATAAACAAAATAAAAACATCATTTCTTCTCCGTCCAAAGGGAGGCCATTTCGAGGGTTGAAGCCCTAATCTCGATTCCATACCATAATTGAGGGTATTGGGAGCATTTATGAGTGTTTTGGAGCATATTTGAAGGCCTTAGAGCTCGAGTTCGAGCTTGATCACCTCGAGAAAGCGAGATCGTCCTTCACTTGCATTTTATTTCCCTTTTTCTTTCAATTATAGTTACTTTAGTGGCTGTAATTAGGGATTTTTGTGTTGTAAATTCTTAATATGTTTAGTTAATTCCCTAAATTCTATGGGTTGTTGTAATTCTTGGATCATTGCACTTAATTTTACTTAATTTAGTTTGCAATTGTGGTTTAATTAGTGTTCACGTTCATTTATGCATTTTAGGCTAAATACCCTTAGATTGTGTACGTTAATTAATTGAGGTAGGATTAGGTTGAGCTCGACGGAGGATTCCTAGTTAGCTTAATGCACAATTAGTTAATTACCCAAGTGATAGACGGATAAACGGTTAATTAATTGTAGTGCTGAAGATTAATCAATTGGGCACTGTATAATTGATTAGTTAGTAAGTGGAGCTCGACAGAGAAAGCTTAGACTAGAACTTGATGCATGACTATAGATCAATTACCAGAGTGACAACAGGAGTAATAACTAGTCTATAGAGATTAGTGACGAAGGGATGTAATGCCTTGTATGACTTAGCTAGCACTGAGGGACACCTAGGTTAACTAATTAATACTTGAGAAATGGAGGAGATCAACAGGAGATTCCATGACTTTAGGCTTCCAGACTTATGAATCGAACAGTTGATTGTGACTAAATTTCTAGCTTAACTAATTAAATTAAGGTCCAAGAATGCAATCAACACCCATAGAATTACCTATCAATTTGTGTCTCCTATTTATCTTGCTTTCTAGGATTAGTTGTTATTTTCCATTTATCTTGCTTTCTGTTCTATAAATAAAGTAAAGTGATATTATTCGTGGTACTTAATTGAATTAAAAACCAATCTCTGTGGATACGGTACTAGGTAGGAATACCGTGCACTTGCATGTACCTCGATTAGTGAATAGGGTCTCAAAGCCAAATGCTCAACACTGCAGATTGAGCGAAGCCTTTATCACAGCCTCAAGATGCTGCAACCTGGCGTCCCGACGCTACCTTGCCTTATTTGAAAATGTGCGTATTTGGAAGGATAACATCTCGACGCTATCGCGATTTCTAGAAATACGTCACTTCTTGCTTGCAAAAAAAAGGGAGCTGTTTTGGAGAAACCTAAACCCTAAATCGACTTCTACACTTTTTGGGAGGCAAGGGACATTCTTGGGAGTCGAGAACAAAGTTGGAAGCTTGAGATCGTGACGTGCATCGAGAACGAGGATCAACACGTGACTTAGAGTTTTTCTTTAGTTGTAATTCTCGTTATAGATTTTTGTAAAAGTCTAGATTTATTTTCAGTGATTATGAATGGCTACAGTTTAGCTAGGGAATTGATGTAGCTGTTGAACTCATATTTTTAGTTGTTAATTCAGAAACTGATTATGCTTATAACCATTCATGCTAGTATGTTCTTAATGTGTATTAGCTTTTGGCCAAAGCTTGCATCTTTTGTTGGTTTAACTTATTGCTTGAGAGGTGATAATTAGACTAGAATAAGTATTGGCATGACTATTTGTAAATGCTTGCATGTGAATGAGGATTTCTCTTAGAAGCATAAAAGGAAGTCACTTAATCCAATGTTTGTTATTAAAATCGAAACGGACACCTTAGGTTCGTAACACTACATGAGTTCAATTGGACTCAAGAAGGTCTTTTGGGTATTTACAACTTCTTGCTTATGGTAGGTATGATCTTTTCTTGGATTAATTAATTAAAACAATATTCAATTGTTGTAATCAATTCCCTAGGTTTTCTCTCCTTAACGTTTCTCATTGTTTTTAGTTGCTTTGCTAATTAATTTATCTCAAGAATCTATTTCTCTAAATAAAATTGGATGTTAGTATCTATGGTACACATTTGATCTAGAAAACCAATCTCATGGACGATACTCTTGCAATTAAAAATCACTACACTAAAACTTGACATCATACACTTGCGGCTTTGCATAGTCATAAAAGTACGTAACAAGTTTTTTGGCGCCTTTGTTGGGGATTGACAATTATTTAGATAAAGTGATATTGTAAAAAAAAACATTTGGTCTTAGTTTAGTGTTTTCTTTTGTTATTTTGATTTATTTTTATTTTAATTACTTGTTTTTCTTTTTGGAGGACATGAGCGGTGTATGCGAAAGAACAAGGAGGCAACCCTTGCTCCTTTTGATCCTGAAATCGAAAGAACTTGCAAAAGAATCCAAAGAGAGAGGAGAGCTTAAGAAGCATCCATGAAAAATAAGGGACTATTTCCAGCCTGTGTTCAATGTTGATCAATTAGAAATAGTCCATGTGTCACACCCCCTCCAGGCTCACTTGCCTAAACTAGGAAGGAATGTGAAGACAGAGAATACCAGCCCTCTTACTAGTACTCCCAGCCCAACCTAACATCCACCTGGAAATGTACACAACGCAATATGTATGAACAAGTAAAATTGAGCACACAACTGCACACCTAAGCAAGTTACATTCAGTCCCTCATACTAGGTCTGCATACTAAGTCATAACATACTTACGTCTATTACAACCCAACTAGAATGCTTTTATTTCAAAACTATATACATGTAGAAGTATATATACAAGGAGCTAAAGAGGCGTGGTGGCAAACAGGTCTTGATGAGGCTAAGCACCGAGAACTCGTTTGCTACCTGAGAAGAGAAAACATGTTGAAAACGTGAGCTGGGAAGCCCAGTGAGTGACTACTTTAATAGATTATGCGCTCAAAGATAAAGCATCAAAAGTATTTCAACAAGGCCGCCAATTTACAGGATTTAAGCACCCCGAAAAGAAATGCATAAGAACTCATAATAAAGAAAATTTGTAGCATGGTACTCTTCCAAACCCTAGCTGTGGCAGAGTCCTCTCTAAACCAACAGCTTCAATACCTCTCTCACGTGCACGTGGAATGCCATTTAAGCTCACTGGCCTCCTCTAATACCTTCTCCATGTCCTTCAGTATTGGGGCCAGACCAACTACCACCCGAATACCTTCTCATTGTCCTTCAGTATTGGGGGTCATGTTTTCTCTCTCCCTCGGTACCTTCTCCGTGTCCTTCAGTACCGGGGGTTAATAATATACAAGGTATGCTTTAAATATTTAGAAACATAGTTTGGAATCCCATTCAGAAAGTTCTCAACATAAACACAAACTTTCATTTTAAACAAGCTTCCAAACGTTGAGTGTCATGCTTGAACGCGGAGTAACAACTAGTTACAAATATGCTTAAGTTTCAACACCGCTATTTATTAATAAAGTTCAATGAAACATGAATATAAATTAGCTTAAGCATGCTTCAATATCCATCACTAGTAAGCTTTTGAATAAAGATCAAAGCATAGGTTTTCAAACAAAGTCACTCACAATCACCGGAAGTCTCCCAAGGCTTATAAGCTTCGCCTATCTTCGTTTGCCCTGAAAATGAATTCCATAACATTAATCCCTTTTTCTACTTGGCCCAAAATTAGATCTAATTCAGTCACATAACTTATAGCATAGTAACTGAACACACTTGGCTGTAAGGTATAACAAATTGGAAGCACATCTTCCTTACTCTTTCTCTACCCCTTTCTCTTTTGAACCAACAATAACAGATTCAACTTCCAGCATGGGTTTCTCAACATTTAGCAAAACAACCACCACATTTTATTTGATAACACTCAAATACAATGTCTAAACTTACTTACCTCAAAATTTGAGCTTCTAATTCGTTCTTATGAGCTCGAAATCTTCAGATTTCTACACCTTGTTCTGCTGGCCGAGAAACTGGAACACCTCTCGGTTTTCTTAAGTTTTCACGACTTTCCTCTTCGTGTTTTCTCACAACATTTTCCAGACCTATTCTTCATTCAATTTTATGAGATTTTGGCACAAGAATCATTGAATTTGCTCAAGTGGATTGAGAGATATGACCATTTGAAGTTGACCCATTTCCTAGAGCTTCCAGCTGCCTATTGAATTCACAAGGAATGGACAGCTTCTACTTCATCAATCCGTGAATCATACACATTGACCAGCTCCTACTTCATCAATCCATGAGTCATACACATTGGCCAGCTCCTACTTCCTCCTTTAGACCTTAAGTCCTATTAAATCCTCCTAATCCATAAAACAAACTTTAGCTAATTTAATTAGAAATTAAAGCTTTTGCATTCAACACATAATACACCCAATGTATACCCAACTTGCTCATTACCTTAACTTACTTCAACTCAACTCTTAATATGATCATCTCAATGCCTAACTTATCTCCTTATGAAGCTTTGTGCACGTTATAATCCACAACTTAGAAAATTTCCAAATTCAACCACTGCATCATTCAGTGCAACAATTTTAAGTGTATCAATCTTCATGTATAAATGCAATAAGATTAAAAGAGAGTTTAGGGCTTACACCATGCACCAATCAATGCCAACAACTTTGAGTTAAAGATGGGCCTTATGCAAATGACACTATGGCACTATTAATGCCAACAACTTTGAGTTAAAGATGGGCCTTATCTGTCACACCCCCTCCCGAACCACCTGCTAACTTGGCCCGGAAGAAGGCATGAAGCCAACAGGCATCGTTTCACTACTTAACGATACCCATGACCCTTTTAATTCCTGATAAACAAACCATACCTGTAAGCGAAATACTTTACATATTACACAGCGGAACCCTGGAAAATTTCTACTTATGCACACGGAGCAGTTTTAGTTAAAACCTCACTTGAACAATCAAAACACAACCACTCGTTGTTTACACAAACAAGACCACTAGTTCCATACACGAACATAACTACACGTCCCTTTTAAGTTATCTACACTACGAGCAGACTCGCTATATAACACCACCCACGTACAAGGTATCTAACTCTGAGAACCCTCGGCGGCGATGGCAAGATCTCAGGCATTGGGAGCTCGATCTCTACCTGAAAAGTTGGAAAACATTGAAAGTATGAGCTGGGAAGCTCAGTGAGTGACTGAGTTTAAAACTATTAACTCGTAAATCATAACATATAACATCAATAGCTTTTACAGAAGTCCAGCAAGCGTGTCAAAAGTATTAACCATTTTAAACATATGACAAATTAGTTGTGTAAGACTCGCCCAGTACAACCAATGTTCATTCTACGATGTAGTGGGGCCCGACTAGCACTCCCATCGTCTTTGTCGTAGTGGGGCTCGCCCAGCACTCACGACAGCATTGTTGTCACGGAGTACACTCAACGTCGACAACAGAAAATGACCTGTGTGCACACGGTACTATACAACCTCGGGCTCAGTATCTCAACCATTAACTCATTCAGGTCTCAGAGAAACACATGAAAACCCTTAACAGTTCTTGCTAACACATGTAGACTTGGAATTAAGGTATTTCTTCTAGTTTCAGAAAATTAGTAAACATATGCTCACAACGAACAATTTAAATCATTTTTAGGAAAACCATATATGCTTATGAATACGTGTTCAAGAGACCATAAATCTTTAAACTACATCATTCTTAGGAAGTCTTTTCTTTTCATGAACACAAGTTCAAGCATAGAATTTATTTTCAGAATTCATTTTGTCACTCACAGCGTTAATATTAGATTCTCGGTCCGTAGATTTGTCCTATTCCTTCTTGGCCTGCCAAATAAACAAAACCAAGCATTAGAATCTTGGCCTCATGAATCTAAGGTTTAGGATTGCAAAAACCCTCCCATCTATTTCCTGCACTTTACAGATTTTATACACTAAACTCACACACCTATAACTTTTCCATTACTTGCTCAATAATGATGTTCTTTATACCAAACTCTTCCTTTTTGAACCCTCTAAAACTTATCTGAAGGAGTGAAATCTAAATTCCTAAAGGATGTGTCTGTAACTACCTTGAAATCTATTTTCCCCAAACACGTTTCTGCTAAACCAGAACTGTTTTCCTGCTGCAACCCGAAACTAACCTGGAATTTAAAGCAACTTCCAAACAAATTCTAACCACGACTTCTTCATGAAGGTTATAGGAAATTAAATCAGCTTTCCATCCATACCTAATACAGCTTCTAATTCGAAGTCTACAGATCAGCACATGCCAAAAACCAGAGGTTCCCCGGATTTGACAGCAAAAACACTCCTCTGACTTCCCCTTCAAAAACGCACAACACAAATTCAGATTTTGCTCGAGCTTCCTGCATGAAAATTGTTCCAAAATGAGTTAACTTTCAAGGAAAACAAATCTCACCTCTTAATACCTCTTGTGGAGCTCAAAACGTTCCAAATATCAGAGGTAGTCAGGGTTGAACACAGAATCTTCCATGCAACTTGGATTGATCTTCCCTCCTTTTCTTCTTCAATTACAACTCCAGCATCACCTTTCTTCTTTCTCTTACCCTCTCCCACGAAGAACCCTACTTTATTTCACCAAATGGGTAGCAAAATGGATGTACATAACTTAAGGAGAAGGAGTTTGACGGTGGTGGACAACCCACTTGTTTTTTTTTTCCTTTTTGTTTTTTTTTTTTTTTTTTTTTTTTAAAAAAACAACATATAGTCATTCCATTTCTCTTTTGTTTTTTTTTTCCTTTTCTTTTTTTTTAACAAGCTTACCAATACATTTTCTTAAGAATTTTCAAGGAGGGATTCCGGGTTTACATTATCCAAATAGTCCATTGCATTCAGAGGACTTGCCACTAAGGATCCTAACTTGCATCTACAAAAAATTTTGAAAATCTGTGGCACTATTAAATTAAATGGTGTTTTTGCTAATGCCCTTTTGCTTATGGCTTTTTCCCTTTTCTCTGCAGGACAAGACAAAAGATTGGTTGGGATCTCTATAACTTGAGAGCATCACCATTTGGTAAGAATTAACCCAGGCATTCCTGACCAAATTATTTTCACATGCTAAGGCAGCCAAGCTTTAGACAAAGATAGGAACGTTCAAACAACTCGATGGTGAGTAGTTCGAGACATGGGAAAGGTATAAGGAGCTGCTAAGGAAGTGCCCTCAGCATGGTTACCCTGACTGACTGCAAGTCCAATTGTTTTACAACGGGCTCACGGGAAACACCAAGACAATCCTTGATGCAGCAGCTAGAGGCACTATTTTGGATAAAACTATAGAGAAGGCCCAAACATTGCTAGAGGAAATGACAGCCACAAGCTGCTAGTGGCCTAATGAACGTTCAATTTAAGGAACAATTGCTGGCTTCTACAAGGTGGATGAGGTAAGTGCATGGAAATCTAAAATGGCATCACTAACTCATGCTTTGTCTAAACTTGCAGGCACAAGAACTCCTCATTCAATTGTTTCCATAGCAGCAACGCAATCCTTTCAATTTGGTGGAGAATCTAGCATCGAGAAGGCCCAGTATGTCAACAATAAAAATTCCTACTATGGGGGCAACATATGCACAACAATCTTCCATCTCACTACCATCTAGGTTTGAGAAATCATGAAAATTTTTCTTATGCAAATAATAAGAATGTTCTACAACCTCCTCTAGGCTATGCAACTAATAATAGGGTTTGGCGAAGGCCTTATCAAATGGTATTTATAAACCGGACCTCTAAAAAATTGCAATAATAGTGGCTAGGGTCGATCACATGGATTGAAATTCTTAGATTAATTAAGCACCATAGTTAATTATAGCCAATTTTATTTAGAGAAATAAACTTTGAATTAAGTCAATAGAATCTAAACTAATATTTACATGGTTTGGAGTCAAATTTTGAGAAACATGCATGGTTGATTAACTTAAGCCCAACTTCAATTGATTAATAACTTTATTTTATACTAACAATCTTAAGCCAAGAATTTCTAAATAATCAATTGACTCCCTCGATCCCAATTGAACTCATGCATAACAACAAATCAACCTCTCGGTCTATTTCTATCAATAAACATGACATTAGGTCATTCTTTTAAGGCTTCTAGAATTAATCTACTCACTCTCGTGCAATAAATTAACCCTAGTCATGCATCTAGCGTTCTATAACTAAACTTACTCTCTCAAGCTAAATTTAGTTAAACATGCAAAACCATAGCCGAAGGTTAAAACAATATGGAGAAATGCATAAAAGACGTCAAAACTAAATTAAAAGTCAACCAAATGTTCAACAACTACAACCGAGCAAGGGTCTAAATACAAATTTATAGTACATAAACAGTCCACAAAAATCCCAAATTCAAAAGATAAAGCAAAGGGAAAAAGAGAGAAAACTGAAGGATGCGTGCCAACAATCGTTCTCGTAATTAATAACTTGATTTTATAAAAAAACTCTAACACAGACTCATGAGAATAAGAAGAAGAACACTCAGGAATAAGAGAAGAATTAGAAGATAAAACAGAACTAGGCCCTACAACCTCAAACTCTACCTCTTAAACCTCCTCAATTAAGCTAGGCTCATCCTCCCTCTCATCCTCACTGACTCGATCCTTGAGTATGCTAAAACTCTCTAATTCTTACCCTATCTCTATACTTCACTCCCTCGATTGCCCAACCTCAGTAGAATCGAAAAAAGTATGCTCCTGAAGGAGTACAAGCGAATCAGTGGCCACTTGATTCACTGTCCTACCTATTCTACTAATGCTCTTCCCTTGGGTTGAAGGCTCTCATTCAACTTTTTTAAGCTCGCATGAAGAGCTCTAGACTCCTCCAAACACTCTCTCATCATTCTTTCTAGGGAAGATTCTTCCTCTACTTGGGCTTCCTGAAAGTAATTAGGATATGGTTCATGGGTCCAAATGCATTCATCATTACCATACATAGATTCAGTATGATAATAATTAGGCATTTGATAACCATGAAACACATAGACCTCACTAAAAGGCTCATAATCTAAAGATGGATAACTAAAAGGAAAAGAACTAGATGGTGGTGTTCGTTCTTCAGGCTCAGATTCTCTAAAGGGCCACCTAAATCTATCAAAAGCCATCTAACAATAATAAAATAACTAAAAAACCGGCTCAACCAAACACACGATGCAACACAACCAGAAACAAAGGACCAGGACTCAAAGCAAAAACAAAAAACAAGCAAGAAAGTCAAGATAAAGCTCTAAATTAAAGCAAGCAATTTTTTCACAATATTAATTTAACTAAAATACACCAATCCCCGGCAACAGTGCTAAAATTTGATCGGTGTACACGCAAGCAGATGATCAAAGTAATAATAAAACGATATTCCTACTGAGTATCGTATCAACTAGGATTGATTTTTAATTCGGTTATGTACCGCAAATAATCTTACTTTACTTAGAGAAAACAATGCAAGAGCAAACAGGAAAATAAATTATAATCCTAGAAAGCAAAATAAATGGGGGACACAAATCGATAGGTAATTCTATGGGTATTGATTGCCTTATTGGACCTTAATTTACTTAATTAAGCTAGCAATTAGGTATAACAAAGTGTTTGATTCATAAGTCTAGAAGCCTAAAATTATGGAATCTCTTGTCAGTCTCCTCCAAACTTCGGGTGTAATTAATTAAATCTTGTGTCTGTCTCATTAATTAATCCTCACCCGACATTAAGGAACCATCATTTTAAACCTCAATTAATTCTCGTTGTTCCTATGTCACTTAGGCGAAATTTAATTGTCATGCATTGTTTTTCTAGTTTAATCTACTATGTCGAGCTCAATTAAACTAATGATCATTTAACCCATATTCCTTACTTTGTTAAAGGCATTAAGAACCCAATGCATAAATGAACACAAACACTAATTAAACCACAATCACAAACTAAATTAAGTAAATTTAAGTGCAATGGTCCAAGAATTACAACAACCCATTGAAATTTAGGGATTAACTAAACTTGTTCATCATTTACATAGACAAAATCCCTAATTACAACCACTAAAATAACTATAAATGAAAGGAAAAGGGAAAGGAAGTGAAAAAGAAGGATGATCCCACGTTTCCAAGGTGATCAATCTTGAACCCGAGCTCCATGGTCTTCAATTCTGCTCCAAAATGCTTAAAAATCCTCCCAAATACCCTTAAATATGTTTGGAATCGAGATTAGGGCTAAAACCCTAGAAATGGCCTCCTTTTGGACGAAGAAAAAGTGAAGACTAAATACCGTATGTCGCGACAGAGTTGCAATGCTGTCCTAAAATGCCACCATTTTGCCTTGTGCGTAAGGGTAGGTTGCAAAGCTATAAGTAGTGTTCCAACGCTACAGACGGAGTTCTTTTTAATGCGGGCGTTTCTAGCATTGCAATGTCACAGGGCAACGTTGCACGCTAGCTCTCGGGTTTGCACCATATAATTCGGTGTTGCAATGCCTTTTCAAGCTTTGCAACGCCGTCCGCTCTGTCCCAAATAACTTGTGCAACATATCTTCTCTTGTTGGCTCTCCAAATTGGCCCAAAATAGCTCCGTAATCAACCAAAATACCCTCGAACACTCTGTTTTACTCCTTAAGCTCGATTTCTACAATTTAACCACAAATAGGCATCAAAGCACACACAATCATAGCACAACTAGCTAAAATAATATGAAATAAGATAGCTTAATTGCATGCTATCAAGAACGCTACGGGCAACGTTGCAACGTTAACCCTAGAATTTTATAAAGGATGAAAATATAAATTTTGTTGGTGTTGCAATGATGTGGACAACAATGCAACACTATGTTTGCTGCATTCCAAGGCTGAAGGGCTACTGATATAGCGTTGCAATGCTACAGAAGGCGTTGCAACACTATACTTTCGGGCTCACAAGCTTTGTTACTTCTCTTCAACACTTGGATCCTCAAATATAGCTCAATTATGCTCCAAATTCGTCCAAATACTCCACAATGCTTCGGTGTTTCTACAATTGATCAATTTCTGCAAACTATACTTAAAAATACATGAAAACACACACAATCATAGCAAAACTAGCATAAAACTAAGCCTAGAAATAGCATAGTTATGCATACTATAATCAACCACTTCCTATCAAGATGAAAAGAAGCCTTCCCTTGATGACATGTTGGGGCATTCATCACTGAATCCAGAAATAGAACCAACCAACTGGAGAGTATAGTCAATGAACATGGTATAGTCATAAAAAATATAGAGGTACAAATAAATCAGATGGCCACTACCTTGAACACTTTGCAAAAAGGCAAGTTCTCTAGTGACACTAAGGTATATTAAAAAAAAACTTATACAACCATAACCCTGTGAAGTGGAAGGGCATTGACTTAATTAAAGAAAAGCCATCTGAGGATTCCATTCTATAGGAGGTATAGGAGCTTGAGGAGGAGATTCAGAAGGCAACATCTCAACCTACCACTGAGAAATCTACTAAGTCTCTTATCTCTATAGTTCCTAATTCTATTCCATGTCTTTAGTACTTTCAAAAGAAAGGCTTGATTCTTAATTTGAAATTTTTTTAGATGTTTTTAGAAAGCTTCACATAAATATTTCTTTTGCATATGCTTTGGAGCAGATACCAAACTATGTGAAGTTCATGAAGGAGATCATGTCAAGTAAAAAGAAGCTGAAGGCTTACGAGATAGTCAATTTTACTGAGGAGTGTAGTGTAATCATTTAGAGAAAATTGCATCAAAAATTGAAAGATCTAGCGAGTTTCACTGTTCCCTATACTATTTGCAAGTTTTCTTTTAGAGCTTTATTTGATTTGGGTGCCAGTATTAATTTGATGTGCCTCTTTGTTTACAGAAAACTTTGTTTGGGGGAAGTGAAACCAACAACGATTTCACTACAATTTGCTGACCGTTCCATCACATACGACAGAGTTGTTGTGGAGGATGTCCTAGTGAAGTATTGGACATGGAGGAGGATGCTGAATCCCGATCACCTTTGAGAGACCTTTCCTAGCCACTAGTAAGGCATATATTAGCATGCACAAAGGTACATTAACCTTATAAGTGGGTAAGGAAAAGGTAGAATTTCAAAATTTTCGCCCCAACTATTCAACTGATGAGGTAAGTACGTGTCTCCAAATTGAGTTTGCAAATTCCTTATATCGTAATGGTGAAAAGTTTGTTGTTTTGAGTGATTCTCTAGATGAAGTGTTTAATGATAAGGAGAAGGTGAATAAGGTGAGTTCAAGGGCAAGCAACTACCCTAAAGCATATATATAAGCCCCATCTAGCCAAAGACATTAAACAAAGCGCTTCTTGGGAGTCAAGCCAAGTTTCTATCCTTTTGGTGTTATTTTTTATTTTATTTTTGTAGTTTTCTGTCATGTGTCCTTATTTTGTTTCCTTTGCTTTGTGTTTTAAGAGTTCAAATTCTTGTGTCTAGCTCCCTTGAGATGATGAAATGATTGTATCTCCCTCAATTAGAATAGTATTATTCACTCCTTCATCTTTTCTTTGTCCTTATGCATGTTTGAATACATAATACATTGAGGACAATGCATGTTTTAAAGTTTGGGGTGGGAGTACTTTGTACTTATTGTCGTGAGTCTTGAACTTATTCTGAAAGTTTTTTTTGATGAATCTTTTGCATATTCATGATTAAGACGTCCCGGGATGTGATCTAATTAATAAACTTTTTGCAATCTCTTGAAGTATGAGAGCATGTCCTAAAGTTGACTTTGATGTGAGTTTGTTGAAGACTCGCCAAATAATATTTATAAACTGAACCAACTAATATTTTGTAATATAGTGGCCAAATCGATCCATAGGAAGGCATGCACTTAATTTGGTAATTAACTTGTTAAATTTGGATTAATTGGTTATCGGAGGTGGGGTTGGTGTTTAAAAGTAGAAATCATGCAAGGAAACTTTAAATTGCAAAGCAAATAACGAGAGTAAAAGTATATCAAACAAATTGAACACCGATTCAGAAGGTTTACGTCGGGATAGGATTCAGTAATGCCAATCATAGGTAAGAAAAATAAAGAATTTTATGCTTGAAAATACTCACATGTCCAAACGAGACCGTAAGAACTTTTAAATACTCCTAGAACAATTTAACCAAGCCTGAAGGCTAATTAGATCCAAAACTAATTTCGAAATGGGACGATTCTAATCCTAGCCACAGATCGTAATGTGCCATGTTTTAGACGAATCATTTAAGCCCTATGATTAACTAGAACTAGTGAGTTGCTCGTACTAACTTAAGTGGCAAGCTTAGGTTAATCCTCACACTTTTTACCTTTTTAGGACTTAGGCACTTTTAGTCATTCATGACTGCATCAAGCTCATGAACTCACTGATTCTAAGGCCTATTGCTACTGAAAATAAACACGCTCTTGGAATGCTAAAACCCATAAAAGTACGTATTTAGCAAAGCTAAGGTTATTCGACGTGCATAGGATTATCAATCCTACCTACGAACATGCTTAGGAATAGGAATAAAGAGGTATAAGATAATCAAGCAAAAAATTAAATGCATGAAGATAAAAACCTCATGGCGTTACATAAGAACCTCATTGATCACCTCCGAATCAGCGTTTCTGCTTAGCTGGAGCACGAAACCTTGATACAAACATCCATAGAAATGATTATCTAACCTAAACTAAGCTAAGATTAAGAGAATTAAAGGAAAATACAGAGAACTGGGCTAAAAATAGGAGAAGACGGCTGTCTCATCAATGAGTGTTGCCTCAAAAAGGAAAGAATATCCTTTTATAAAACTCGAAGTAGCGCGAGACGCTACGACAACGTCTCGATGCTACGGCCAATTAGACCAACGTCTTTGGGGCTCGCCGTAGCGTCATCTTGAGCTCACTGTAGTGGTGTCAAGATGCTGTGGGCAGCGTCTCAACTATGTCCTCTTTTTCAACAATCTATCTTCAACGTCTTTTGAGCATTTTTTGGGCGTCTAGGCACTTCTTCTAGAGGCAAAACAGTCATTTGTCCTTCAAATATTTAATTAGGGCTCAGGTGACCTCTGATTGAGTTCAAATTCTCCCCGAATGCTCTAAATAGCTTCAAAAATATGCAAATTGCACCAAAATGCTCCTCACAATAATTTACCTACAAAATAGGGAATTAATCACATAAAATCACTAAAAACTACAAGATTTAGGCTTACAAAATGAGACCTATTTTGGTCTCATCAAATACCCCCAACCTAAACCTTGCTATTCCTCGAGTAATACAAAGATTAAGCAACAAGGAGAGATAAATTGGATGCAAGCTTTGTAACTTTAACCTCGATACTCAAGATAGCAAGTCAAATGCAAAAGGGTAAAACACAATCAAACAAGCCATCAATAGCATATTGAAAAACTTTCCAAGTATTTCTTGCTTGAGTGTGTGCGATTAGCTTATCTAACGAGGTCTTTACAAGCACGAGGTAGGTTTACGGGATTCTCAATCAATCTTCCCCCTACACTGGTCTTAGACACCAATTATTTAGGCTTCCTAACAGTCAAGAAAGTAATAGGCTACTAAGTGTCTGGAACTATCCCCAGGGCAAACTTGCATCATTTTAATGTTAAAGGCACTAGCTTTAGTACAACTACTGTCACACCCCCTCCCGAACCACCTGCTAACTTGGCCCGGAAGAAGGCGTGAAGCCAACAGGCATCGTTTCACTACTTAACGATACCCATGACCCTTTTAATTCCTGATAAACAAACCATACCTGTAAGCGAAATACTTTACATATTACACAGCGGAACCCTGGAAAATTTCAACTTATGCACACGGACCAGTTTTAGTTAAAACCTCACTTGAACAATCAAAACACAACCACTCGTTGTTTACACAAACAAGACCACTAGTTCCATACACGAACATAACTACACGTCCCTTTTAAGTTATCTACACTACGAGCAGACTCGCTATATAACACCACCCACGTACAAGGTATCTAACTCTGAGAACCCTCGGCGGCGATGGCAGGATCTCAGGCACTGGGAGCTCGATCTCTACCTAGAAAGTTGGAAAACATTGAAAGTATGAGCTGGGAAGCTCAGTGAGTGACTGAGTTTAAAACTATTAACTCGTAAATCATAACATATAACATCAATAGCTTTTACAGAAGTCCAGCAAGCGTGTCAAAAATATTAACCATTTTAAACATATGACAAATTAGTTGTGTAAGACTCGCCTAGTACAACCAATGTTCATTCTACGATGTAGTGGGGCCCGCCCAGCACTCCCATCGTCTTTGTCGTAGTGGGGCTCGCCCAGCACTCACGACAGCATTGTTGTCACGGAGTACACTCAACGTCGACAACAGAAAATGACCTGTGTGCACACGGTACTATACAACCTCGGGCTCAGTATCTCAACCATTAACTCATTCAGGTCTCAGAGAAACACATGAAAACCCTTAACAGTTCTTGCTAACACATGTAGACTTGGAATTAAGGTATTTCTTCTAGTTTCAGAAAATCAGTAAACATATGCTCACAACGAACAATTTAAATCATTTTTAGGAAAACCATATATGCTTATGAATACGTGTTCAAGAGACCATAAATCTTTAAACTACATCATTCTTAGGAAGTCTTTTCTTTTCATGAATACAAGTTCAAGCATAGAATTTATTTTCAGAATTCATTTTGTCACTCACAGCGTTAATATTAGATTCTCGGTCCGTAGATTTGTCCTATGCCTTCTTGGCCTGCCAAATAAACAAAACCAAGCATTAGAATCTTGGCCTCATGAATCTAAGGTTTAGGATTGCAAAAACCCTCCCATCTATTTCCTGCACTTTACAGATTTTATACCCTAAACTCACACACCTATAACTTTTCCATTACTTGCTCAATAATGATGTTCTTTATACCAAACTCTTCCTTTTTGAACCCTCTAAAACTTATCTGAAGGAGTGAAATCGAAATTCCTAAAGGATGTGTCTGTAACTACCTTGAAATCTATTTTCCCCAAACACGTTTCTGCTAAACCAGAACTGTTTTCCTGCTGCAACCCGAAACTAACCTAGAATTTAAAGCAACTTCCAAACAAATTCTAACCACGACTTCTTCATGAAAGTTATAGGAAATTAAATCAGCTTTCCATCCATACCTAATACAGCTTCTAATTCGAAGTCTACAGATCAGCACATCCCAAAAACCAAAGGTTCCCCGGATTTGACAGCAAAAACACTCCTCTGACTTCCCCTCTTAATACCTCTTGTGGAGCTCAAAACGTTCCAAATATCAGAGGTAGTCAGGGTTGAACACAGAATCTTCCATGCAACTTGGATTGATCTTCCCTCATTTTCTTCTTCAATTACAACTCCAGCATCACCTTTCTTCTTTCTCTTACCCTCTCCCACGAAGAACCCTACTTTATTTCACCAAATGGGTAGCAAAATGGATGTACATAACTTAAGGAGAAGGAGTTTGACGGTGGTGGACAACCCACTCGTATTTTTTTTCCTTTTTTTTTTTTTTTTTCATATATAAAAAAAACAACATATAGTCATTCCATTTCTTTTTTGTTTTTTTTTTTTCCTTTTCTTTTTTTTTTACAAGCTTACCAATACATTTTCTTAAGAATTTTCAAGGAGGGATTCCGGGTTTACAACTTACCTCCCTTCTTAAGAAATTTCGTCCTCGAAATTGAGTAGTCCTTAGATGAAAAGCGTCGGGTAACTCTTCCTCATTTGGTCTTCTGGTTCCTAGGTTGCCTCCTCCACTCCGTGATGTCTCCAAAGAACCTTCACGAGTGGGATCGTCTTGTTTCTCAGAACCTGTTTTTTCCTATCAAGGATTTGAACTGCATCCTCTATGTAGCTCAAATCTTCCTTTAGCTCAACTGGTTGTGCTTGCAACACATGTGTCGAATCTGGAATATACTTTCTCAACATGGACACATGGAAGACATCATGCACTCGAGATAGTTCTGCTGGCAACTCAAGTCCGTACGCTGCTGGCCCAACTCGTTTTGTTATCTGATAACGACCAATATACCTAGGGCTCAGCTTACCCTTCCGACCAAAACGAAGGACACCTCTCCACGGAGATAACTTCAAGAAAACTTGATCCCCGACCTGGAATTCTAAGTCCCTTCGCCGCTTATCTGCGTAGCTCTTCTGACGATCTTGAGCTACTTTAAGATTTTCTCTAATCACCTTCACATTGTCCGTCGTAACCTGTACCAACTCAGGTCCGATTAGCTTCCGTTCCCCCACTTCGTTCCAACACACGGGAGTTCTACATGGTCTTCCATACAAAGCCTCAAACGGTGCCATGCCGATACTAGTCTGATAGCTGTTATTATAAGCGAACTCCATAAGTGATAAGTGGGTATCCCAACTTCCTTTAAACTGAAGGACACATGCTCTCAACATGTCCTCTAAGGTCTGGATGGTCCTCTCTGACTGACCCTCTGTCTGGGGGTGGAACGCTGTGCTGAAATTTAATTTTGTCCCCATAGCTTTCTGTAAACTAGGCCAGAACTTATATGTAAATCTTGGATCTCTATCTGAAATTATGGACACTGGCACTCCGTACTGACTCACAATCCTGTCGACGTATAGCTTAGCGAGCTGATCAAGTGTATACGTCGCTTTAATCGGTATAAACCGTGCTGTCTTAGTGAGTCTATCCACTAATACCCAAATACCATCATGTCCACCAGAAGTACGTGGTAATCCAAAAAGGAAATCCATAGTGATATGCTCCCATTTCCACTCCGGCACTGGCAGTGGATTAAGGAGTCCCCCTGGCCTCTGTCTAACTGGTTTAACCTGTTGGCAAATTAAACATTTATCAACATAATTAGCTATCTCCCGCTTCATCCCAGGCCACCAATACGATCCCTTTAAAGTTTTGTACATCTTGGTGCTTCCTGGATGCATAGCGTAAGCTGAACTGTGAGCTTCCTCTAGTAAAGCATCTTTAAGCTCACTAATATTCGGAATGCATAGTCTTCCTTGCTTCAATATAGCTCCATCTGCTCCTATCAGAAACTCCCCCTCTGGGTCCTGTTTGGACTTCTAAAACCTCTTCTGCAAGTCCCTATCATCGGCCTGTTTCCTCACAATCTCTGCTATAAGCGAAGGCCTAACATGAAATTGAACCAAGAGACTTCCTGAATCCTCTGCAGTCACAACCGCCTTTGCACCTCTTAGCGTACTTAAGAAGGTGGCTCGCATACCACATAAAGCATCCCTAGGAAGTCTCGACTTCCTACTTAATGCATCTGCAACTACGTTCGCCTTACCTGGATGATATTCTATAGTACAATCATAATCTTTAATTAATTCTAGCCATCGCCTCTGCCTCATATTCAGCTCTTTCTGTTCGAAAATATACTTCAAACTCTTATGATCCGTGAAAATGTGGCACCTCTCACCGAACAAATAATGCCTCCAGATCTACAATGCTAAAACAACGGCTGCTAGCTCGAGATCATGGGTAGGGTAAGTACACTCGTGCTTTTTCAGTTGCCTTGAAGCATAAGCTATTACCTTTCCTTCTTGCATAAGCACGCACCCTAATCCTTGCCTCGAAGCATCACAGTAAATCACATATTCTTTCCCTGTTACAGGGAGTGCCAGAATAGGTGCTGTTACTAATCTCTTCTTCAGCTCCTGAAAACCCTGTTCACACTTATCTGACCATTCAAACTTAACATTTTTCCTTGTCAAAGTTGTCAAGGGTAATGCCAATCGCGAGAAATCTTCAATAAACCGTCTGTAGTATCCTGCCAAACCTAGGAAACTACGTACCTCTGTTGCACTAGCTGGTCTTTCCCAATTGACCACAACTTTTACCTTATGCGGATCCACACTAACTCCATTTGCTGAAACGATATGCCCCAAAAACACTACCTGATTCAACCAAAACTCACATTTGCTGAATTTAGCATATAACTGTTTATCACGTAGTGTTTGCAGAACAATCCTCAGATGTTTCTCATGGGCTTCCCTGTCAACTGAGTAAACTAGTATATCATCAATGAATACTATAACAAACTGATCCAGATACTGATGGAAGATCCTGTTCATGAGATCCATGAAAACTGCTGGTGCATTAGTTAAACCGAAAGGCATTACTAGAAACTCATAGTGTCCATACCTCGTTCTGAATGCTGTCTTAGGAACGTCTGATTCCCTAACCTTTAACTGATGGTATCCTGACCTTAAGTCAATCTTGGAGAACACTGATGCTCCCTTCAACTGGTCAAACAAGTCATCTATGCGTGGTAAAGGGTACTTGTTACGTATCGTGACCTTGTTTAACTGCCTATAGTCAATGCACAATCTTAGAGTACCATCTTTCTTCTTTACGAATAACACTGGAGCTCCCCAAGGCGATACACTAGGTCTGATGTATCCCTTGTCAACTAGTTCCTGTAATTGTATCTTCAGTTCCTTGAGCTCGCTTGGTGCCATTCTATACGGCGCTCGCGAAATAGGTGTTGTTCCCGGCAACAATTCGATAGTGAACTCAACTTCCCTATCAGGTGGCAAACCTGCCAGGTCAGCCGGAAAAACATCGAGAAATTCATTCACGACAGGAACATCTTCTGGTTTCAACTTTTCTTCCTGCACCTCCACTACGTGTGCAAGGAATGCCGTGCAACCCTTCCTCAACAACCTCTCAGCTTTTAGGGCTGAAATCATACTCATAGGCATAATCTTCCTTTCTCCCCTGAAAACTACTTCAGCCAAACCTAGTTTCCTGAAAATTACTTCCTTCCTATGGCAATCCATGGAAGCATAATGAGTGAATAAGAAATCCATCCCTAAAATTACATCTAACACTTGCAGCTGTAGTGGAAGAAGATACACTATCATACTGAGACCTTCTACTAAGACCTCACAATCTCGCAACACTTCATTGACTAGTAAAGCATCACCAACTGGAGTGCATATAACTAACTTCTCAAATAAAGGCTCTAGTTTCCTATTTAGCTTAGTTAAGAACATGCTAGAAACAAAGGAATGCGTAGCACCTGGATCTATTAAAACACGTGCAGGTACACTACAAACAAGAATCGTACCAGTAATAACATCTGGTGCCTCCTCTGCTTCTTGCTGAGTCATAGCGTAGACCTTTCCCTACTGTCTAGGTCTCCCTACAACTCCTTTCTGTCTAGCACCGCTGGTGCCTTCTCCAGCAGCTACTGGAACCCTCGGCTGCTCAACAGTCTGGGACTCAACTCCTTGGTCTCTCTGTGCGACCGCTCTCAGCTGTGGACAGTCTCTCTTGAAATGCCCTGGTTGTCCGCACTGGTAGCACACACCGGCGCCAACAAGACAATGGCCCCGTTGATTCTTGCCACAATTCGTACATGGGGTTCTCCTCGTCACACTGGCAATAGACTCTTGCCCTGCCTGCGGTCTTGTTACAAATCTAGCAGACTGATTGGGTGCTCTCTGACTCTGCCTCTGATAGGTACTACCCACACTCGTCTGCCTCGATGCCTGGCCACCAGATCGGTTCTTAAAGTCCTGACGACTTGAAACATTCACCCCAGGTGTGAACCTTCGCTGCTCACGGCCTCGGAAGCTACTAGCCGTCGAAGCCCCACGACCAGGCTCCACTACTGACTTCTCTTCTGCTATACTCTGTTCCACACGAAGGGCAGTCTCTACTAGCTGAGAAAAGTTTGTCCATTTAGCGATAGCTGTAACCGGGGTACGTATCTCAAAGCGTAACCCTCTTTCAAATCTTCGACACCTGTCACTCTCAGATGCCACAATTACATTAGCATACCGTGACAGCTCGGTATACTTCCTCTCGTACTCGGCCACTGAAAGCGACCCTTGCTTCAATTCTAAGAACTCATCCCTCTTTGCTTCACGATACGTGATAGGGTAATACTTGTCTTCGAATATGCCTCTGAAAGAATTCCAATCCATGGTACGTGCATCATTACGCTTGGCTAGTATCGATTTCCACCATCCCTCTGCCTCCTTCTGCAGCAGAAATGTGGCCAACTTGACCTTTCGCTCCTCAGGACAAGTCATCACATCAAAGCATTTCTCCAGCATATTCAACCAAACCTCGGCATCAGCTGGATCTGTGGAACCCTCGAACACTGTGGTTCCTAATTTCTTTAAGCGTTCTATTCCATATGCTTTTTCTGGATCACTTGGCCCTGCTCTCTCTGGCCTACCTATCTCCTGTGAGGAACCAACATGCTGTTCGTTTCCTGCCCCAGTTTGAACTCTCGGGGCACTAGATCCCCTTTCAGATTGACCTTGGGTAGGATCCCGCGTCCCTTCCTGATCCTGCCTGCGTCATCTGCTTGTACGTGGTGGCATGACTCCTATAACATATCAACATGTCAGACATGCTAGGGATACTTTACTCAAATATACAATACTAAACTTCTATTCATATTCTAGTCCTGACCAGACTTACTCTTGTCCTTACTTGGACCATGCTTTACTATTTCTATCTGAACTAACTCATTAACATGCTCTCTATTTCCTAATTTTTCCTTAGAGCTAACTCGCT
This sequence comes from Trichosanthes truncata, assembly GCA_033996785.1. Taxonomy (NCBI): domain Eukaryota; kingdom Viridiplantae; phylum Streptophyta; class Magnoliopsida; order Cucurbitales; family Cucurbitaceae; genus Trichosanthes; species Trichosanthes truncata. The sequence continues at coordinate 22,389,780 of JAWPNB010000004.1, read as the reverse complement.
CTATCTCGTTTCCCATGGAGCTAACTGCTCTGATACCAAGTTGTCACACCCCCTCCCGAACCACCTGCTAACTTGGCCCGGAAGAAGGCGTGAAGCCAACAGGCATCGTTTCACTACTTAACGATACCCATGACCCTTTTAATTCCTGATAAACAAACCATACCTGTAAGCGAAATACTTTACATATTACACAGCGGAACCCTGGAAACTTTCTACTTATGCACACGGAGCAGTTTTAGTTAAAACCTCACTTGAACAATCAAAACACAACCACTCGTTGTTTACACAAACAAGACCACTAGTTCCATACACGAACATAACTACACGTCCCTTTTAAGTTATCTACACTACGAGCAGACTCGCTATATAACACCACCCACGTACAAGGTATCTAACTCTGAGAACCCTCGGCGGCGATGGCAGGATCTCAGGCACTGGGAGCTCGATCTCTACCTGGAAAGTTGGAAAACATTGAAAGTATGAGCTGGGAAGCTCAGTGAGTGACTGAGTTTAAAACTATTAACTCGTAAATCATAACATATAACATCAATAGCTTTTACAGAAGTCCAGCAAGCGTGTCAAAAGTATTAACCATTTTAAACATATGACAAATTAGTTGTGTAAGACTCGCCCAGTACAACCAATGTTCATTCTACGATGTAGTGGGGCCCGCCCAGCACTCCCATCGTCTTTGTCGTAGTGGGGCTCGCCCAGCACTCACGACAGCATTGTTGTCACGGAGTACACTCAACGTCGACAACAGAAAATGACCTGTGTGCACACGGTACTATACAACCTCGGGCTCAGTATCTCAACCATTAACTCATTCAGGTCTCAGAGAAACACATGAAAACCCTTAACAGTTCTTGCTAACACATGTAGACTTGGAATTAAGGTATTTCTTCTAGTTTCAGAAAATTAGTAAACATATGCTCACAACGAACAATTTAAATCATTTTTAGGAAAACCATATATGCTTATGAATACGTGTTCAAGAGACCATAAATCTTTAAACTACATCATTCTTAGGAAGTCTTTTCTTTTCATGAACACAAGTTCAAGCATAGAATTTATTTTCAGAATTCATTTTGTCACTCACAGCGTTAAGATTAGATTCTCGGTCCGTAGATTTGTCCTATTCCTTCTTGGCCTGCCAAATAAACAAAACCAAGCATTAGAATCTTGGCCTCATGAATCTAAGGTTTAGGATTGCAAAAACCCTCCCATCTATTTCCTGCACTTTACAGATTTTATACACTAAACTCACACACCTATAACTTTTCCATTACTTGCTCAATAATGATGTTCTTTATACCAAACTCTTCCTTTTTGAACCCTCTAAAACTTATCTGAAGGAGTGAAATCTAAATTCCTAAAGGATGTGTCTGTAACTACCTTGAAATCTATTTTCCCCAAACACGTTTCTGCTATACCAGAACTGTTTTCCTGCTGCAACCCGAAACTAACCTGGAATTTAAAGCAACTTCAAAACAAATTCTAACCACGACTTCTTCATGCAAGTTATAGGAAATTAAATCAGCTTTCCATCCATACCTAATACAGCATCTAATTCGAAGTCTACAGATCAGCACATCCCAAAAACCAGAGGTTCCCGGATTTGACAGCAAAAACACTCCTCTGACTTCCCCTTCAAAAACCCACAACAAAAATTCAGATTTTGCTCGAGCTTCCTTCATGAAAATTGTTCCAAAATGAGTTAACTTTCAAGGAAAACAAATCTCACCTCTTAATACCTCTTGTGGAGCTCAAAACGTTCCAAATATCAGAGGTAGTCAGGGTGGAACACAGAATCTTCCATGCAACTTGGATTGATCTTCCCTCCTTTTCTTCTTCAATTACAACTCCAACATCACCTTTCTTCTTTCTCGTACCCTCTCCCACGAAGAACCCTACTTTATTTCACCAAATGGGTAGCAAAATGGATGTACATAACTTAAGGAGAAGGAGTTTGACGGTGGTGGACAACCCACTTGTTTTTTTTTTCCATTTTTTTTTTTTTTTAAAAAAAAAACAACATATAGTCATTCCATTTCTCTTTTGTTTTTTTTTTCCTTTTCTTTTTTTTTAACAAGCTTACCAATACATTTTTTTAAGAATTTTCAAGGAGGAATTCCGGGTTTACAACTACCGTAGGGACCCTTACCTAGAGCACTCGCTCAATAGGTGGCCTAATTGATCACGAGAGTGACAACTCTAACCTTCAACTCTTTTCAACATATTACAAGCTTATTTTCTTTTTCTTTCTCTCTTTCTTTTCTTTCACTAAAATGATTTTTCTTTTGAGCTCACTTTCTATTCTCTTTCTCTTTCAAGTGAATAAAGCACTTTTTCTTCCTAAACAACACATTACTAGCTATCATGCTCGGTCATCATCAAACTAATGTCTAGGCCTATCGGGGTGACAACAAACATATGAATCCCATAACACTACCCTAGGCCTTCAAGACATAAAAAGGGAAGCTAAGGTGCCCAAAAACATACAAGAAACTCAAGGAATTTTTTTTTTTGAATATGCTCAAATCAGGACAAGATAATCATGTTTCATCAATTTGTAAATAACAAGGCTATGGAGAGCATCTCATAGATTGTCCTAATTATGCAACACACATCCAATTTCTCCTTCAAATTAAGCTCAAAAATTTCAAAAATTTCAAAAATTTCAATAAATGCTCAAATTCAACATAAACAACAAAAATATCACGCTTGACATGATCGATCAAAATTTTGAGCTCAGATGCTCAAGGACTCAATGATCGCTATGCTTTTCGCTACAACACGCAAGTGCACGTGATCGAAGTAATAAAAAAACTGGAAGTACTCCAGAGTATCGTACCCAAGGGAACAGGTTTTAACAAAATCTACTGAGACGACACAAAATTTGTTCGCAAATTGCAATTGTGGGTAACCGATGTAAAATAATAAGTGAGATGATTTTTTGGTTTTTGAAAAGAATAAATAAAAATGATAAAAGAGGGATTCAAATATGCTTTTGCTCTATCGAAAGAAATTGCGGCCTAATTGCAATTGCAATCCTTTGACTCAACACTTAGGCTTTGTAAACCAAATTCAACACCTATTCGACCTTTTATGAAGTATCTTTAGGAGGCTAAGCGATTAAACCGATATTTCTATGGCTAATACGAACTTAGTTAATTTTGAAACACAATTCTTTTGGTTTTAAAGGTTTTGCCCTATGTCTAGGGTCAAAAACAAATTTCTATGTCTAGGCTATTTTCCTTTATTGCTTTTATAAAAACCCAATTTTTATCTAACATTTTCGGAATTAGACTCAAATTGTTGTATACTAATCTAGGTGATCAATCTAAACTAGTAATAAAAATTTCAATCAATAAAAGCAAACAATGCTATAAGATTAAGCAAGGTTGCTCTTACATATTAGGCCTTTATTCCTTTCTCTAGGGCATTCACATGTTTGAATCCCAAAGAAAGACTTAGCTCATAATTAAAAGAACGAAAAACAATGAATGAAAGGAATTAAAGTGCATAACTAAAATACAAGCAATATGTGATAAAAAATTCAGAGTTAATAAATAATTGAATAACAACTTAATAATAAGGAAAGAACAACTGAAATTCCATTAATCGAAATAAATGAAGAAACTATTTAGTCTCGTAAACAAAAGGAAATAACAAAACAGTAGCTAAAAGCTTGAAATTACAGCAACAATTAAATTCCTAAAACTGAAGCAAATAAACTGAAAATAAATTCTAAGAACGGGAAGAACACTGCCCCTTTTCCACTTCTTATTCAATCGACTCAACTCCACTTTTTTCAAAAGGAATTGAGCCTTCACTTCCTTCAATTTTTATTGAGGAAGGATTGAATTTCGAAGTTGAAAGGGGCTGGAAAACAGAAGAAAAACAACAGCAAACATAAATAAAAACAGCAAAAATTTGACAGCAGAAATTTGACAGCTGAAAATCGTGGACAGCAGCAACTGTGACCGAAAATGGTAGAAAACTGGTCTGGTTCTTGAGGCTTCTTCTCCAACATTTATAGAAGAATTTGGGCTAGGGTTTCCTTCTTGAATGATGCATAAATATGGCTATAATCTCAGCTAAAATCGTGGAGACAATATGGCACAAAATTCCTAGATTTTAGGAGATTTGCAGATTTTTCTTTAATTTCCAGATCTCTCCAAATTGCAATTGCAATGCAATTGCATTTCTATTGCATTCTTCAAATTCCTGCACAAAAACATCAAGTAAGTGTGTTTTCATTTTCATTTTCTTTATTTTCTCCATTTACTTAATTTAAAAGACTTCCAACAATAATTCAATTTAAACCAACTATTTGCTAGCCTTTTTATCTAATAACACATAAAATAACAAGAATAACTAAGTATAAAGGCCAAATAATTCTCATAAATGAGAATTATCACTCAACATTAAAGCACAACTATCAAACCTAAAAGTAGGTCCGGGCTCAGATGCTCAAGGACTCAACCAATCATGTTCAAACATTTAATCAATCAAAGCACAAATGCCAAACTAAACTACCCACCCCCAACCTAAGTCATACATTGTCCCCAATGTATCTAACTAGGAAATTCAAGGATAAAATAAGGGAAAAGAAACTTTCCTGACACTCTAAGCATGTGGATAGGTATGGTTAGACTCCTTCAAGAATAATCGTCATCCTTTCCAATTTTTGAGTTCAATTAGCACCTTAAAAACAAAAGCCATCTCAAGCAAACTACAACAACGAAAAAAAAAAAAACAAGAAACTAGGAAACTAAAGAAAGGGATTAAAAGTTCAACACTTGGCTACCTGCAGGAAGCATAAATTTTTAATGTCGGTTGCTCGATGTGTTGGGATTTATACCTTAAAGCCTTGTAATTAATGATTTATTTAATAATTAATAATATTTTTGATTATTTTATTTGCAATATAATATTATCCATTATATGAAAAATCCAAGGTTACTAATGTAATCTTGAATAGTATGTGGTTGACATACCGGAGGAGCATGTTCAACAAATAACCTAAAGGGTCATAGTATATGGATAAGGTTGGGTGCCTTATCTTGGTAACATTATTGATACGACCCACTTTGTAAAAGTTGCAAATTATTTTATACAAGTCGTTCATGTGGAGACATGTGAGTGGGGTTATCTTATACAATGAGTTTGTATAAGACTGGACCACGAAATATTTAATCTCTCTTTATAAATCCGTTAATTGAGAAGATTAATATTTCATCAGGATGATCATATGCGACTCGATCTTAATCCTGAGTGAGTTATGAACCCCTGCCTGTGAGGGCTTATCTTTTGATTTTCATGGGCGAGAGTGGCTTTTGTAGCGGATTCAATAATCCTACCATTTTGGTAACTTGACCAAATAGGGAGCTAGGAACATAATCTCACAAGATGGAATTCACTCATTCCCTTATAGGATAAGTAGATGAGCAGTTCCCTTAAGTGCTAATTTCAAAACTTGAACAATGGGACTCCACCCTCTCACTTTCCCGAGAGGAACTCAGTTTATGATTGGATCATAAACAAAGTATTCATTAGAGAATTAGTGGTACATAAGGTGTAAGATGTAATTACAGGGGTACAACAGATTTTTGACCCAACTGTAATTACGAACAACTCGTGAATGATCGACTTGCATGTAGTGATTATATCCATGGACACAACTTGTCCTACAGTGCATAAGAGCGCAACTCTAGGTCTATAGTGGAGTGAAATATAGTTAATAAAATGAAAATTAATTAATTAAAGAGTTTAATTAATTGATTTTGTATCATGGGAGCTTATAATCTGTAGGTCCATAAGGTCCCTAATGAGTGCAAGTGCACGCTGTCCAACAAGTAATATATTGAAGTATTCCAAGTATCGAACCCAAGAGAACGATTAACAAAGAGCTTTTCAGTTAACGACACAAGTACTTTCAAGTTGAAACCGAAGGTAACCAATTAAATAAGATGTTTTTGGGGGTTTTGTGCAATGAAAATAAATGAAACTAAAGAAAAGATAAGAAAATAGTAATGAGAAGCAGGGGGTTCAAATCTATTTCAACCATGAGGAAATGCGCCCACCATGCACCTGCAAACTTGCTTAACTAGTTCTGGCTATTTCAGAGATTTTGCCTCTTGCGCTCGCATACTCTTCTTTCGAGTTCTGTGCGATTCAGACAAAATGCTATTGAAATGCACTCGCAACCTACCCTAACCTACACTTAACACCATGAATTGAGTTCAACACCTATTTAGCCCTTTTCTAAGTGCTTTTAGAAGACTAAGCAATTAAACACATATGTCTATGACTAATTTTAACTTATTAAATGATGAACTCAACTCAATGATTCTAAAGGTTTTTGTCCTATGTCTAGGTACAAAAATCGAAGTTCTATGTCTAGACTCTTCTCCTAGATTGCTTTTATGAAACGACTGCTCGATCTAATCCTTTTAGTATTGAATCTCACACAAACTATCCTAACTCAAGTGATCAGTTTAAGCTAACAATGAAACTTAAACTCAATAAAAGCAAATGATTTTAAATGTTAAGCAAAATTACTAGAATCAAATGGTGGGGCTTATCTCCTTTTTAGGGTATCCACTTCATTGAATCCCCTCCAAGGAGTTTAGCTACTCATTGAAAAGAAAACTAAAGTGCAGAAAATAAAAATAAAACTTGATTGAGAAAATATAAAATTCATTGAATTAAACGTGCGGAATTGAAACAATAATAACTTGAAACAAAACTTGAATTACAACTTAAAGAATTGAAATTTAATAGATAAAACAGAAACTTACAAACTGATGGAAGAATAAAACAACAAAAAAACTTTAAAGAAAAACATAACGTACAAAACTTAAATGAAAGTGATAAAGAACCCGAAGTTTGTTCCTTCTTTCTGACTTTGTTCAATCTCTTTCGAGGAGAACAAGTGCTTACCTTCTTTCGAAGTTTGTGTTCGAATGAAGTTTGAACAGAACTTGGGGGAGACTCGATATGGGGACTGAAAAGAAAAGAAAACTACGAAATTTGGAGAAGAAGATAGACATTCGAGCTCCCTTGAAACTGAAGCTTGAGATGCCTTTTATAAACCTCAAGGCCTAGGGTTTGCTGTTGAGATTAGTGTGGAGAGGCTTGACCGATCATATCCCTTGATCCTCGAATATTTGATTTTATCTAATTTTATCAGCAAATCTCGCTAATCTGGGAGACTCTGTCGAAAAGGTCCAAATGCAGTTGCATAGTTGAGAGCAATTGTGCTGTTGTCGAAATTGCCTAAATGCGGCTGCATAGTTGGGCGCATTTTGAGCTCTTCCTGCAACATTTGGAATTTGGCTTCTGCTCTCAATTGCTAGCGCATCCTGGTCGTATCTCTCTTGAATCATCTTTCTTTTGCCTCAATTGCAGTCAGAATGTGCCAAAAACTTATTTTTAACACTTTCTTAACAAAAATGACTCTAAATACACGTAAAAACTTATTTTTATCAAATCAAGACTTTAGACACATGCAAAACTTGTTTTTACTTAAATTTTCCCTAAATGACGTGAACTATAACATTAAACACTCGCTTTCTTAAGTAAATAGATTAGTTTTTAGAGCCAAATAACACTCATAAATGAGCGTTATCAGTTCCCTTGCTAGCTCTTATGAAAAAATACGGATCAATTTTCTTGAGAGAAAATTTTGAAATGTTCAAATTAAAATATAATATATTTGATATATTCAATAAGGAAAAACATATTTATTGTATATGATACATTATATATTAAAGAGATCATTAATTATTAATGTATTAACATACATTAAAAGATATTTATTAAATTTGAATTAGATTTAAATAAGGAAATAGATGTCATAGGAGAATTTGGAAAGATTTTAATACGATTCAAATTGGTTAGATATATATATTTTATTATATTAGATATTAAAATATATTATTTAATTATTTTTCCTAGGCCACTATAAATAGGGCCCTAGGAGTGAGCTATTTGTGTACATTCCAAATAAGAGAAAAGAACTCTTGAAATTCTCCTCTCACTTCCTTTCTCTATTTTCAAGAAAGTTCCCACAAACTTCTTTGGTCCTTTGTTCAAGTCATAGGAAGGAAGATTTTGTGGAAGACTTAGAGTTCAACCTCATTGGAGTTGGAATACAAGGAGAAAAAGACCCGCCATAATATTCTCCATATTATTTTCAAGGTATGGTTTATGTTTAACCTTAAGTTTTTTATTTAATTGTAATTAAAATCAAAGACACTCTAATGCTTCCGTTGCGGGATGAGGCGTTCATTACTATTCGACTGGCCTTGTGGCTGTCTATATTCAGCCAAGATCCTCCAAATTCGATCTTCCTACATCCATCGATCATCTGAAAGATAATTTCTACAAATCTAAATCATCTATCCCAACCAAAGAACCATCACAGTCATAATATTTGACAGAATCAACAAACTTGAACTTACAAATTTGTTCATTAAAACCAACATAGACAACCTCCTCATCAATGTTAATGTTTGTCCTAGCAGTTTTCATGAAAGGCCTACCTAAGAAAACGGACGTTGATGCTTGTCTAGGCCTATTCCCATGTCAATCACATAAAAATCCGCAGGGAACAACAATTCATTGACTTTGATAAGCAAATTTTCAATGACTCCTAGAGGTTTAATAGAAGAACGATCCGCGAACTAAATCATGATATTACTCTCATGCAGTCCATTTAAACTTAGTTCATAATACATAGACAAGGGCATAACATTTATCGATGCACCTAAGTCTAACACAATAATGAAAATATGCTAGGATCAGAACACTTTTTAGGCATAGATTTTAGTGAAAGAGCATAAACATTCTTATTGATAACGCTCATTTATGAGTGTTATTTGGCTCTAAATACTAAGCTATGTGCTTAGAAAGCGAGTGTTTAATGTTATAATTTATGTCATTTGGGAAAATTTTAAGTAAAAACAAGTTTTGCATGTGTTTGAAGTTTTGATTTTGTAAAAATAAGTTTTTAGGTGTATTTAGAGTCATTTTTGTTAAGAAATGGTTAATTTTTGTTCGTTTTGTGTAGAGGCTGAAAAATGACCGAAATGCACCCACATTCTGGCCGCAACTGAGGCAAAAGAAAGATGATTCAAGAGATATACGACCAGGATGCGCCAACAGTTGAGAGCATAAGCCAAATTCCAAATGTTGCAGGAAGAGCTCAAAATGCGCCCAACTATGCGGCCGCATTTAGGCCATTTCGACAACAACACAATTGCGCTCAACTATGCTGCCGCATTTTGACCTTTTCGATAGATTCCCCAGATTCACGAGATTTACAGATAAAATCAAATATTCTCAATCAAATCTTCGAGGATCAAGGGATATAATTGGTCAAGCCTCTCCAAACTGATCTTGACAGCAAACCCTAGGCCTTGAGGTCTATAAAAGGCAGCTCAAGTTGCAGTTTCAAGAGAGCTCGAAGTTGAAAATTCTCTTCATCCTTAAATTATGTCATTTTCTCTTTAATTTAGCCACCACTCCGAGTCTCCCCCAAGCTTTGTTCATATTCCATTCGGACTCCAACTTCGAAAGAAGGAGGAGTAAGTACTTGATTCTCCTTGAAAAAGATAGAACAAGTTAGAAAGGAAGAACATCTTAGGGTTCTTTTTGTTCTTAGTTTTTCTATTAAGTTCCGTAAGTTTTTAGGAGTGTACTTGTTGTTTTATCTTTATTTTCCAGCTTTGTAAGTTTCTGTTTTTCCTTTGAATTCAAGTAGTAGTTCCTTTTAATTCAATTTCATTTAGTTCTTCCTTTGTTTTCATATTTCAAAGTGTATTTGATTTCATTCTTTCAATGAAGTGTGTTATTTCTTATTCTCGTTTCTTCTTTATTTTACACACTTTAGTTTTCTTTTCGATGAGTAGCTAAACTTTTGAGGGGATTCAATGAAGTGGATACCCTAAAAAGGAGATACTTTGCTTAACATTTAGCATCGTTTGCTTTTATTGAGTTTAAGTTTCATTGTTAACTTAAACCGATCACTTGAGTTATCATAGTTTGTGTGAGATTCAATACTGAAAAGGTTGGATCGAACACACGTTTTCATAAAAGCAATCTAGGAGAAGAGTCTAGACATCGAACTTCGCTTTTTGTACTTAGACATAGGACAAAAATCTTTAGAATCATTGAGTTGCATTCTTTATTTAATTACTTAGTCTCCTAAAAGCACTTAGAAAAGGGCTGAATAGGTGTTGTACTTGATTCATGGTGTTAAATGTCGGTTAGGGTAGGTTGCAGGCGCATTTCAGCAGTATTTTCTCTGAATCGCATAGAACTCGAAAGAGACAGTATATGGGTGCAAGAGGCAGAATCTCTAAAATAGCCGGACCTAGTTAAGCAAGTTTGCGGGTGCATGGTGGGCACATTTCCTCAGGATTGAAACAAAATTGAACCCCCTACTTCTCATTATTGTTTTCTTATCTGTTCTTTTAGTTTCCTTTATTTTCAATGCACAAAACCCCAAAAACATCTTATTTATTTGGTTACCTTCGGATGCAACTTGAAAGTACTTGTGTTGTTAACTGAAAAGCTCTTTGTTAACCGTTCCCTTGGGTTCGATAATTGGAAACTTCCATATATTACTTGTTGGACACCGTGCACTTACGCTCCTTGCATTCGCAGTCATCAAGTTTTTATTACTAACCTCCTTTCTTCTCTTACCTCTCATAGACCTCTTGATAGTACACCTCTTTTTCAGGAATCGCGCAAATTTAAGGATTTGCCTCACAACGTCTAGAAGCAGTATGTTCACCTCCACCTTGCTGAATATCTCATACACATCCTTCTCATGCTCCTGTTCTTGAAAGATCTTCTCTTCTTTTCTAGGGGAAAGTCTGGAAGGAAAAGGTGCATGAGCCACGTAAGTGTTTAAACCAAGAGGTGGATTGAATACAATACCTTTAGTGGCTTTAGGGGTAGTCTCTTAATCTTTATCCTCCAAATTCTTCTCAATAATCTTCTCAACCAAGACAGAAGGCGGTTTGGCAAACATCTTACTACTACGAAGCGCTATGGCACTCACATTCTCCTTTCTCTGCACATCTGGTTGTGCAGGAAGCTTAATTGAGCCTTAGCTCGCCTTTAACTTGCTCAGCATAGTAGATAGCTATGTGATTTGGTTGCCTAAGCTTTGCATCCCAGCACGAGTTTCTCTCTAAAATTGTAATAAATCCTGCGAAAGTTTATTGGTGATGTCAGCTAAGCTTTTTACAATGTCTTCTAAAGATATATCGAGATCGAAGCTTGGTTATGATGCGATTGCTATGGGGGTCTCTAGAAATTTTGGTTATGATTCTGATTATACAAAAAGTTAGAATGGTCGCGCCGGCATAGGTTGTAAGTATTGCTAAATGGATCGTATTTTTGCTGAGGGTTGCTCGCGTACCCTCCTATAGCATTTACTTCAGAAATGGCTCATTTCCTCAATTCAAGAAAAGCATTAGTGTCATGGCCTGCTACAGAACATACTCCACACACTCTTGCAGCGACTGTGCTACAACAAGTTATTTCACAAGGTTAGTTAATTCAAACATTTGTGATTTTAGATCACTAACCTCTTTCATTTGAGCTAGAGATGTAGGCACAGGTCCTCTGATCCCAAATTGTTGACCATTTTCTGCCATGCTTGCAATCAGTTGCTTGGCCTCCATAGGCGTCTTGTTCACGAAGGCTCTGCAAAATGTGATTGGATCATAGACCTGTCTATAAGAAGCGGACTCTCATAGAAATATGTTATTGATAACTGATAAGAGATTTGATGGTTAGGGAAGCTGACACATAACCTTTTAAACCTCTGATAATTCTCACTTATGAGGATTATTTGATCCTAAACTAGGTTGTTCTTGTCATTTTTGTGTGTTTTGTTGTATGACGAGCAAGCTAAAAATAGTGTTTATTAGTTAAATTCATAAAACCTCGTTGGAGTAATGAAAAAGATGAAAGAAGTTGAAAAGAGGTCGAAAATTACACTAATTTGATATTTTTTTATAGGTTTGGAGCAAGTACAAAATTGCAATTGCATTCCATTTTGGAAATCCAATTTCATTTCTTCTGGAAAACAGGTTTGGGAGTAAGCAAAAAATGCAATTGCATTTTCTAAAATTTTTTGGAGACTTTGGGAATCACGAAATTTGCGGGAATTATGGAGATTTTGCGAGATTTGGGCAATTCTTTAGCCCGATTTCATGCCTACAAGTTGATCCAAGGTTGAAGAAGAGAAAATGTAGAAACCCTAGCCCTCGGTACCTATAAAAGCGGGAAGTACAAAGCGAAAAAATAATGGGTTTTTCTTCACGCCCCAAGTCCATTGTTTTGTTGTTTTAATTTTAATTAGCTTATATATTTTCTTTTGATATTCCAGAACCTTAACTCGATACCTCAATCTCATCTCAATGTGAGTAGAAAGTGGTTAAGAAACAATCCTCTTGAAAAAGGGTGTTGTGTTCGATTGAGCTAAGAGTGAAAGGATTTGTTTTAATTTGAATTTTGAATGTATTAGGTGTTGTTCAAATTCATTATTTGTTGTTCAATTTAGAGTTTTAGCTATTTCTTAGTATTTTCCTTGTAATTTCATTCTGAAGCTGTTAGTTATTGAATTCCTTTGAGTATTACATCAAGATTTCTCCATTCGGCAAAGGCAATTTTTTTTTTAAAATTTAATTTTTGATTTGCCAATTGTTCTCTTTTTATTCTTTTTCATACTAATGGATTTCTACACCTTGACCTTACTGTTTTTCACTCTTTTTATGATGAGCTAAGTTTTCCTTAGGGGTTCAAATTGGTGAATGCCCTAGAGGAAAGGTGTAAAGCTTAAAAGCATAAAACAATCTAGCTAGTACTTGAAACTTTGCTTGCTTTTTGTTGAGTTTAATATTGGGTAAACCTAGTCGGCCAACTAGTGTTGCTTGTCAAGCTTAAACTTAATACCGAAAGGGTTAAGGGAAGGTGGATGTCACAAAAGCAATGGAGGAAAAGACTTAGAATAAGTTCTGAACATCGACCTTAAACATAGGGCGAGACTCCAAAACCACTAGAATTGTGCACGAAATTATCTAAATTAGATTAGCCATACAAATATAGGTTTAATGACTTAGTTTCCTAAAGATTTTGAAGCAAAATTGAATAGGAGTTGAATTCGGTTACTTAGTTTTCTTGAGTTAGCTACGATTGCAATTGCATTTTAGTTGCATTGCTTTCCAAATGGGTGTGGGTAACTTGAATTTTCGTTTTCATACTTATTGTTGCTTTTTTTATAATTATTTTCTTTTGCCAAAAACACCTTCGAACATTTTTACAACATTGGTTACCGAAATTGCAATTTGAAAATAATTTTTGATATCTTTTGAATTTTGTTGTATCTGTTCCCTGTGGGATTGATACTCTGGAATACTTCCAATTTTATATTACTTACATCGACAGTGTGCACTTGCACTAGACTGGAGATTTGTTTTTAAACTAAAATTCCTTTCTTAAAGCCCCCACGTTTCAGTTTGATCAACCTCTTCCAATACTCATGTAGCATTTCCCAGACCATTTGAGTGTTTCTTTAAATTTCTTTCTTCAAGTTGGTAGGTCGAGATGCAGGGAAGAACTTTTCCAGGAAAAGCTTCTTCATGGTGTTCCACGTCGTAATCGAGCGTTGTGGAAGGAAATAAAGCCAGTCTTTTGCTTGGTCTTTCAGTGAAAATAGGAATGCTCTCAAATTAATTTTCTCTTTGGTGACTCCATGTGGCTTCATACTCGAACACACTATATGGAACTCCTTCAAATGTTTGTGCGTCTCTTCACTTGCACTACCACGAAAAATAGGGAGTAAGTGTATAAGGCCTGGTTTGAGTTTAAACTCACCTTGGGTTTTAGGATATGTGATGCACAAGGGTTGCTCATTAAGATTTGGGGTGGCAAGTTGCTTAACTGTCTACACTGCTATCTCTTCTTCTTTTGATGATTATTCCAAATTTGATAATTCTCTAAGATCAGTGAAGATATCGCCTTCCTCTTCAAGCCAACTCTCTCTCACTTCTCTTCTGATTCGCTGCTCTTCTCGAGTAATTTATGTGAAAATTTGAAGTCCAACTTCTTGCAAAGAGCGAGTAAACATGCACGAACAACAGAGAGATCAGTCAAACAAAAAGAATCCAAATTAAACAAGAAAGAAACAAAAAATACAATTACCTCCCTGACAACGGTGCCAATTTTGACGTGATCTTGTCGAAGGCTCGCCAAATAATATTTATAAACTAAACCAACTAATATTTAGAATTATAGTGGCCAGGTCGATCCACAGGGAGGCGTGCATGAAATTTGGTAATTAACTTGTTAAATTTGGATTAATTGGTAACCGGAGGGGGTTGGTGTTTAAAAGTAGAAATCATGCAAGGAAACTTAAATTGCAAAGAAAATAACGAGAGTAAGAGTATATCAAACAAACCGAATATCGATTTGGAAGGTTCACGTCGGGTTAGGATTCAGTAATGCCAATCATAAGTAACAAAAATAAAGAATTTTATGCTTGAATTTACTCACGTGTCCAAACAATACCGTAAGAACTTCTAAATACTCCTAGAATAGTTTAAAAAAGCCCAAAGGCTAATTAGACCTAAAATCAATCTAAAACTGGGGATGGTACTAATCCTAGCCATAGATCGTAATGTGCCATGTTTTAGACTAATCGTTTAAGCCCTATGATTAACTAGAACTATCGAGTTGCTGTGGACGATGCCCTTGGACTCACAAATCACTACACCAAAACTTGATATTGTACACTTACCGCTTTTTTTAGTGTCGGTAGATGTTGTAGTCCGGTTATGACTAGAATAATTTCATTGGGACTCGATATATTTAGGAATCGCATGGACATGCACCAGTTCTGAATAGTAAATTACGCTTAAATATGTATCCTATGCAGTTAGTGTCACCTTTACGCAAAGTCCAAGTATAAACCCAACGTAAGCAAGTAATACTCAGTGAATATTCCGACGTCGAGATCCTCAGGGACTTTAAAGATGTAAAGTGCAAGAATCCAAAAATCAGTAATTCAACTCATTGATGATAGTAAGTGAAAACAAGGTTTCGAATGTTTAATACTAATAACTCAAACAATTGATTTCAATAAATAAAGATAAAGGGTCTGGCTAAGTATCCTTTTAGTAAATATGACTACGAATACATAAATGCATGTTGGTAGTTATTCCTTAGAAGTATGAATACCTACTTATTCTTACACTTTTGTGAAGAATGTTAAGCATTTTATGCAGTCATATTCCTATGCTCAGCATAATGATTAACCTCTCCCAATTCAATTAACTTACAAGGTAATTATCTTATTCCTGAGACAACCTTGTGAATGATGTTCACTCTTGTTTTTCTTGGTATTTCCACATGCTTCACCTTCCTAGTATGAATACATGCTTTCACTTCTCTCGATTGGCCAAACGGAGATTAGTATTTAGGAGTTTTATGTACCCAAGAAAACTAAAGACTAAATACCAGCATTCATTAAGTATTCAAGAGTCAATGCATACTAAAATTTTCCTTAGCCATCCCCATACGGGGTTTAGCTACTCATGTGATAACAAAATTATAAAAACTAAAAGATAGAAGGAAAATGACATACTTCTGATAAAGAAACTAATACAAATGAAGTTTCATAAACATAATTTAAATAAGAGTGGAGAACAATTTAATGCTACTTTTCCACTTACTAAAACTACTAGATGTATTGATATAACAATGACAAAAAGAACCAAAGGGATGAAAAGAATGAAGAATGAGTTATCATCAGGCTTCTACTTCAATGGCAATTGTTCTTGAATGCTACAGATCGGTGTAACTAACTCTCTCTTCTTCTTCCCTCCATAAATCCTCTACTTGCTAACCTCTTTCCAATTTGGGTCTTCGAGTATATATAACAAAGTTCGTCCAATAGTAAGAAGACACGTCGTCCTTGTCACATCACCCATGCATATTCAAACCAAGTTGAATTCCATTTTATTTCCTTTGGTCCAATCAACGTTTACCACACCATTCACTTGCATGGAGGTCCAATGTGCTTTGAACACGTCGCTCATTAAGTCTCTTTACAACTTTTCTCAAGCCATGATTTCTTTGAGGTGACAGGTTCTAAGCAGGAGACTGAATCTTCCTCCAACTTTGCACTTTCGAGGTTTCACTTATTACTTCGGCACATCCTCTTTCTTTGCTCCGACCTCCGTGCATAATTATCATAAAAATAAATGAAATTTATGATCCACACTTCCAAAGTGATTCTTCGTAGTTATAAATGTTTGTCATTAAAATTATATCAAATAGAGAGGATGATCAACCTCAACGCAACAATAACATCATATTAGATGCATATGATTTGTTTAATGAGCTATAATAATTTGTATTTCCACAGGTTATTAGCAGATTGCCTTTTATTAAATTTTATTTTTCATGCAAATCATTTTGTACCTAATAATAAATGTGTATAAAACCAGATATTCCAAATTTCATTCAAATATAATAACCAAATTTGTTCCAAATTTTATATCAACCAAACAACCAAATTTGTTCATACAATTTTTGTTTTTATAAAGTTGGAGATAAAAATAAAATTACATAAATGTTTGACTCACCCTAGATCGCTACTTAAAAACTTACTCAGCAACACCCTTAACTACGAACAAGGAAATTAGAACAACCTTTCAAACAAGACCAGATAAACATTTTGCAAAATTACTTTATTTTAGGATCCCGATTTCAAAACAAAACGGTTCTTGCCAAAATAATTCAATTCAAAGATACTTGCCAGAACTAAAAGTGAAACAAAACACAAATCCAAACACGTGGAAATGAACCAGTAGGAAACAAGGCAACTTTTCTATCCTAAGAAAATAGAGGACACGATCTTCATAGCTTTGCCAAGCTAATACCTCTGCCACGCACCTCCTGAGTCTATGGACCACATGAAAGAGGAAAACAATGTAGCATAGATTGAGTATAAAATACTCAATAAGTAGCCCACTTAAAGTCTAAAGGTCCACAATCCACCACAACAACTAGCCAACCATCTACAAACCATTCAGGTTCCTGATCTTACTCAAGTTTCACACTCTCTTGGCTAAGTGACCACCTAACCCACACCCATCTACGGTATTGCCTCATTGCTATACCTTAGAGCCATGCTTCCTATCCACGGGGATTCACCCCTCTAGCTTGTATGCGGCAAGTAGGAACACAATCCTCAAGCCCACACCACGAATGCCCATCAACCCTCTAGCTAGCACCTGCAATGAAGGACACACCTTCCATGCCATCACACAACATGGTACACAATCCACTAGCTAGCCTCTAGCTAGCACAACTCATAACATCATAGGCAAGTATGCTTCAGGTGGAGTAGTAGGTGTCACTAGGCTAACGGTCCAAAGTCATTCCCTAACTCTATCAGGGTTCTCAGTACCATACCACAAAAATTTCACATCAACATAAGATCAGGGTAATTAGGGCCTTACGATCAAAATACAAAACCACAACAGCTTAGAACTACCAATTCACATGAATTTCAGACACAAGACAATCGAGGAACTACACATGCCAACAACACTTAACTTACAACTTTAAGCCCCTAAACCAATATAGCTACATGCTTCGGCAAATATATACCCAAGATAAAATTTTAGAACAAGTCCACCAATCCTTACACGCTCCAAATACGCATATTAGGCATGCTTGCATAAATCACAATTCTCCAACATAAACCAAATTTAAATAAGAACTTAAAGGAGCTTAGTCCAAATAGCCTTGAAGCAAAAAAAATTAATAACCAACTCAAGCACCAAAATCTCTTTCTAAAAAGTATTTAGTACCACCTAGCAATAATGAAGCAACATAAAAATTAACTCATGGCGTGGGGCTAGAACTATCCAAATAAAATTCCAATAATAAATTTTGGGGTTCGACCAAAAAGGTGGTGAAAATCTCACCTTTCCAACTCACTAATAAGGAAAAAAATTAATTACTGAAATTTTGAGTCAAATCACCCCCACAGTTTAACCGTCAATGAAATCTAATAATTTATGGATCAGATTAAATACTCCAAAACAGTCCCTACAGTTTCACAAAAAGGGCCTAAACCTGCTGCCAACTAAATACAATTCATGTTTAGCCTTTACTGTATTAATGGCTTATCAAAAATTCAACCAAATCTTACCCCCACAATGTTGTACAGTGTCTTAAAGCGCCTCAAAATGCCCAAAATGGCATCCAATCGTGATGGGTATCCTATATTTTGATCCAACAATCAAAGGTTTACTTTAAATGGCCATTTAATAAATAAAACAACCCCTATAATTTTATAGATCAACCTAAAATCATGTTGAAACCTTACCCAACCAGAACGAAGTCAAAAATTGATGTACAGTATCGAAACCTTACTGGTTCAATGTTGGTTTGATTCCAAATCGACAATCCGACCTCCATGCGCGATGGGTAATCTAAAACCAAGCTCAAAACTTTATGGGTTAATCTCCAAAACTATCACAGCACTTCAAATCAAATTTATAAATCAAAAATCATCTTAGAGGCAACACCAGAATACTTACCCAAACAAAATCGGGGCTGTTTGTGGGCTGTACAAAGTCGGGCTGGCCGAAAATCGAGTCTAAAAACCCCCTTATTGCTGGCTGAATGAACGCTAGGGAGGGAAGGAGATCGGTGCGCGGGTTGAGGCAGTGGAGTGTAGACGGTCAACGAACGAGCGAGCTCTAGCGTGTGCAACAGTGGAGATGGTGGCACACGGAAGATTTGACAATTGGCTGCAGCAGCATACGACTGGGCTACTGACAAGCTAGACATTGTGCGAGCATACCCATTTCGGCATATGATCAGCGGTGGCGTGCGTCGTGGGTTGCATTGCTGTCCCCGGAAAGGAGGAAAAGAAGAAGAAGAAGAAGAAGTGGAGAGGGGTTCGATTGTCGAAGAGAGAGAGAGGAGGGAGAGAGAGAGAGAGAGAGAGAGGAATAAAGAAAATAAAATGAAAATGGAGAGTGGTGGTGCATGAATGGGGGGAGGAGAATGAAGTGGTTGACTTTCTCTCTCTTTTTTTTTCAAACATTAAACAACAACAACACAAAAGTTCCCCTTTTTTCCCTTATCAAAACCAATTCCAAATACAAAAATCAATTTAAATAATTTCAATAATAAACGAACTAGAAAAAAAGTCCGGCATTACAATAAAACACCTAGGAAAAACAAAATTTCTCTCGTAGATGCATCCTAAATCTCGTTAGGATAATCTTGCTAATACATTGACCTTGAAGCATCTAAATTTTGTTTTTTAATTAGGTTCAATACTAACTCAATAATTTAAAATTATTGAACAATTAAACTTATCAAAACTTAAATAACTCTATAAACATAAGATCAAAACTTAACTAACTTATCAAAACAAAACCAATAACAAGCTTATCATGAAAAATGAATACTAAACTTATTGAATTAAAAAAAAAAAACTAAACTTAACTAACATATCGAAAACCATGTGAACATAAGATCTCTAAACATAACCAACTTATCTAAAGTTACAAATATAACATTAAAACTAAACTTAACTAAACTTAAACTTACGAATACGACAATATCTAAGCAAGTAAATCAAGTTTCATACTTTTCTACATCTCTTACCACACACACATATCTCTTACACTCAAAACAATCAAAACCACAATTTAATCATAAAAATAAGCTTCAAATGAACTTTGAACATACAATAGACTCAAAATCATAATTTCACACAAATAGGCTCAAAATCATATTTTAATCACATGATAAGCTCAAAATAAAACTTTGATCATATAAATATTGTTGGGATTTATGCCCTAAAGCCTCGTAATTAATAATTAATAATAATTTTGATTATTTTATTTGCAATATAATATTATCCGTTATATGAAAAATCCAGGGTTATTAGTGTAATCTTGAACAATATGTGGTTGACATACGGGAAGATCATGTTCAAGAAATAACCTAAAGGGTCGTAGTATATGGATAAGGTTGGGTGCCTTATCCTAGCAACACTATTGATACGACCCACTTTGTAATAGTTACAAATGATTTGATTCAAATCGTTCATGTGGAGACATGTGAGTGGGGGTATCTTATACATTGAATTTATATAAGACTGGATTACGAAATATTTGATATCTCTTTATAAATAAGTTAATTGAGAAGATTAATATTTCATTAGGATGATCATATGCAACTTGATCTTAGTCTTGAGTGAGTTATGAACTCCTGCCTGTCAGGGCTTGTCCTTTGATTTGCATGGGTGAGAGTGGCTTTTGTAGCCGATTCAATATGCCTACCATTTTGGGGACTTGACCAAATAGGGAGCTTGGAACATAATCTCACAAGATGGAATTTACTCATTCCCATATAGGGTAAGTAGATGAGTAGTTCCCTTAAGTGCTGATTTCGGGACTTGAACAATGGGGCTCTACCCTCTCATTGTCCCGAGAGGGACTTTGTTTATAATTAGATTATAAACAGATTGTTCATTAGAGGATCAATGATACTTAAGGTGCAAGATGTAATTATAAGGGTAGAACGGACTTTTGACCCAACTGTAATTACGAACAACTCATGAAGGATTGACTTACATGTAATGATTATATCTATGGACACAACTTGTCCTACAGTGCATAAGAGTGCAACTCTAGGTCTATAGTGGAGTGACATATAGTTAATGAATGAAAATTAATTAATTAAACACTTTAATTAATTAAGTTTACTTATAATATGTAGGTCCATAAGGTCCCATTGCTAGCTCATAATAACACAAAAAGATCAATTTAGTTGAAAGAAAATTTTGAAATGTTCAAATTAATATTAACTTGAAGTGTTCAAATTAATATTTAATATATTAGATATATTAAATATAAAAGAGGAAAATATATTTATTGTATTTGATACATTAAATATTAAAATTTGAAATGTTCAAATTAATATTTAATATATTAGATATATTAAATATAAAAGAGGAAAATATATTTATTGTATTTGATACATTAAATATTAAAATAATTAATGTATATTTGATACATTAAATAAAAGATATTTATAAAATTTGAATAAGATTCAAATAAATAAATATCGTAGGAGATTTGAATGAGATTCAAATAAGTATAAGATATATTTTAATATATTAGATATTAAAATATAATATTTTAATTATGGCAAAGATTTATCCTTGGTCTCTATAAATAGGACCCTTGGGTTGAGCCAAAAGACATAACACACATCTTCTCAATAAAGAATTAGAGAATTATCTCTAGACCTCTTCCTCTCCAATCATTTGTGGATTTTCTTTCAAGAGGCTCCCATAAGCCTTGGTCCTGTGTTCGAGTCATAGTTAGGAAGACTTTGTAGAGGAGATAAAGACATGCCAAAAATATCTCCATATTTACTCTAAGTAAGTTTACTTAATCTTATTTTTTAGTTTAATTTTAAATAAAATCAAAGAGCTACGGAGTGAAACGTTCATTCCTTCAAATAGCCTCCAAATTTAACTCACTTTTCAAAACTAAAGAACCTAAGAATAAATTTAACTTCAACTTTTCAAACTAATGAACTTTTAAGATCAAAACTTAGACACAAAAACATGAATATAACAACTTACAACATATCTTAAACAAACTTATCGTGAAAATGAATTCTAATATATTAAAATAAAACAAACCACTAAACTTTACTAAAATATCCAAACTTATAGACATAACAACTAAATTAAACTATCTTTTCATAAAAAAACATGAACCTAAGAACTAAATTTAACTTCAATGTTTCGAAGCTAATGACTTTGCTGCAATTAAACTCAAGAATGCACCTTGTTTCTTAGCTTTCGACAAAAACTTATTCACCACAAAAATCCTATCCTTCAACTTTTGGATCTTAAGTTGATTGTCAAATGATTCCTTTTGATTATGAAAACCTTTTATAAGTGAACATTCCTTGACTTTTAATGAGTTAAAGAACCCCAAGGACAGAGTTGCCATTGCTTTAGAAGCAGCAGAATCAAAGAATTTCATGAGAGAAATGGTAAAAAAGGCATTCCTTTTGATTTCTGAGCAATTAATTTGGCACATGCTGCACCTATAGAACCAAAACGAAAAGAAAAAAGGGCTTTCAAAACATATTTGAATGAGAAAGAAAACTTGAACGATTCATAATTTTAAAAATAATACCATCTTTTCCTGACTGTCCTTCCCAACTAAGCCTTACATTTCCAAATTTTAGGGAAGTAATGATATAATTAACAAACTTTGACATAGTCCCACCAATTCTAATGTCATCTCTCTGTACAAAAAATAAATTAACATAAAGTAGGGCTCTGAGCACCAATCAATTCTAAGAAACCATAATAACAGTTTTTCCATTTTTATGACTTTCTAAGAGGAAAAGACCAATAAATTAGTAGAAATCAAAGAAGAAGGAAGTAATAAAGAGACCATGTACAGGGAGAATTAAAGAAGCTCACCATGTCGTTGTTTCTCTAATTGCACACGCAAGCACACACAATCGAAGTAATAATAAAACAGCACAAGAATACAGAGTATCGTATCCCACGAGGAAGCGAAATTGAAATTCTTTTGAATTAACTAATTATTAAGAATGATGATGATGATTGGAATTATTTAGGGAACAAACTAAGTAAGGGAAGACTTGGAAATAAATTCTAAACTAGAAAGTGATTAAAAATGGTGTAGACAACAATTAAAAGGGGCGTTTAGGGCAACGAGCACATATTAGACCATTATTATGCTAATTTGAATGTGCCAATTAATTAACTTTCTTGAATCATAATTCTAGAGCTAAAATGGTCAAAATCTCCTGTTGGTCTCAATCGATCATGCTTAATTAGCTATTAACCTAAGTATCCTTAGCATTAATTTAGCTAATTAATTAAACTAAGCCCACTTGTCATTAATCTCACCCGCCAATTATAGTTCTTATGTCACTTAGGAAAAATTAGGGTGCTGGATGAATTAATTTGGTCCTAAGTTTCCTCTGTTGAGCTCAATTCAAGACTAAATTCAACTAGTCAATGGCTAATTAACTTGAAGCAATGCACACAATTCACCCAAATGAATCTTAAAGAGTAATTAGTTGACAATTGAATCATATTAAAGCATGATAACGTATCTAATTGTGCTCTAACCCCTAAACAACTAAATTCAGCTCATAATCAATACACAACAGTGCTCTAAACCCATCATTATAGCCCTAGGAACTACAAAAAGAAGAAGAAAAAGGTACGAAACGTTGATTTAATTAGCTAATTGTCGAAAAGGGTAAGTTGTGGGCGCATTTCAGCAGCATTTTGTCTAAATCGTACAGAACTCAAGATCAGTATATGGGTAAAAGAGGCAGAATCTCTGAAATAGTCGGACTTAATTGAGCAATTTGCGAGTGCATGGTGGGCCCATTTCCTCAGAGTTGAACCACAATTGAATCCCCTGCTTTCTCATCATTGTTTTCTTGCCTCTTTTAGTTTTAGTTTTTTTTACTTGTTTTCATAAAACCCCCCAAAATATCTTTGTTTTCTTAGTTACCTTCGGTTACAACTTGTGAGCAATTGTGTTGTTAATTGGAGAGTTTTTTTTAACCGTTCTCTTGGGTTCGATACTTGAAATACTTCATATATTACTTGTTTGTGACAACGTGCACATACGCTTTCTATTGGCATTCGCATAGCAGCCACCCATCAACTATATTTACGCCCATTTATTATCTAGTTTTGTGTTAAATTAGTAAACTTTGATGTGTATTTCTCTTGATTTTTTAGATACTAAGCTTGAGGAGAAAATCGAGTGTTCAAGAGCATTTTGGTTGATATTGGAGCTATTTGGGCCATTTTGGAGAGCCAAGAAGAGAAGAGATGAAGAATTAAGCAATTGGAGCCGAGAGGGTAGCGTCACAACGCTAGAAATGGCATTGAGACGCTTCATTTGGCATTGCAAATCGGAGACCTAGTGTTGCAACTATTGGATTTTATGTCCTTAACTCATGGTTTGTAAACTAAATGTATATTCTATTTGCAATAAAGATGTTATTGAGGTTTATTCAGTAAAAGTGTTATTGAATAAAGTGAATTGCGTCCTTTTAACCAAAATCCAATAAATTATAAACCCTTGGCTATAGTATGTATACTTGAACTTCATGTGAAGACATGAATATGGATCAAGTTCGAGTAATAGCCAGAATGGTCTATAGTATAGGGATAGGGCTGGGTACTTTATCCTGGGGATACTATGGACGCGGCCCACTTTGTATAGTACAAATGATGTGATCCTAAATCGTTCATGTGGAGACATATGAGTGGGGGCGTCCTATGCAATGAGTTTGCATAAGACCGGACCGCGAAATAGTCACTTAGTTTTTTTTAACTCCATTTACTGTCATAACTGACTATTTCATATGATGACCTAGGTAACTCATCTTAATCCTAAGCGCGCTATGAACTCCTGTTTATTCGGGATTATCCTTTGATTTGCATGGGTGAGAGTGGCCGGAGATTGCCGACTCAATAAGCCTCCCATTTTGGGGATAAGACCGGGTAGATAGTTGGGGACATAGTCCTACGAGAAGGAATTCACTCCTACCCGCTTTAGGGTTTAGTAGAGAGGTTGTTCCCTTAAGTGCTGACTCCGGGTCATGAACAATGGGCCCCACCCTCTCATTGGCCTGAGAGGAATTCGGTTTGATGGTTGGACCACAAACCAATTGTTCATTAGAGGATCGGTGGAACTTAAGGAACAAGAAGTAATTACAGGGGTAAAACGGTTTATTAAACCCAGATGTAATTACGAACAACCTGTGAAGGGTCGACTTACTAATCATGGTTATATCAAGTGGACAGAAATATATCTACAGTGAGGAGAGTGCAGCTGTTGGGCTTTAGTGGAGTGTCCCGGCGGTTAATGAATGTTGATTAGCTTGGCTAAAGAGTTTGGCCGGTTAATCTCGTATCGTTGGAGCTCATGATCTGTAGGTCTATTAGGTCCTTCTTGCTAGCTTGGACTAAGCCTTGTAACAGTATGAGAGAAAAGAATT
The DNA here is from genome assembly GCA_033996785.1 of Trichosanthes truncata. Taxonomy (NCBI): domain Eukaryota; kingdom Viridiplantae; phylum Streptophyta; class Magnoliopsida; order Cucurbitales; family Cucurbitaceae; genus Trichosanthes; species Trichosanthes truncata. The sequence goes on along the minus strand of JAWPNB010000004.1, from coordinate 22,364,631 downwards.
TAAATTGTTCGAATTCGATTTTGAGAGTAAACGCTAATTATATGTGATATACTTAACGTATCATAGTTTAATTATGAATTAAACTATGAGGAAGAGAGATGGACATATTTAAAATGATTTAAATATGGGTTCGGTCTAATACATGAATAGGGATTTTGTTGGGTTTTATGTCCTAAAACTCGTGGTTTTGTAAACTGAATGTATATTCTATTTTACTATAAAGATGTTATTGAGGTTTATTCAGTAAATGTGTTATTGAATAAAGTGAATTGTGTATTCTATAACCCAAATCCAATGAACAAAGTACCCTTGGCCATAATATGTATACTTGAACTTTACGTATGACATAAAAGTGGATCAAGTTCGAGTTATAGCCAGAACGGTCTATAGTATAGGGATAGGGCTGGATACCTTATCCTGGAGACACTATGGACGCGGCCCACTTTGTATAGTACTAACGATGTGATCCTGAATCGTTCATGTGGAGACATGAAAGTGGGGGCGTCCTATGCAATGAGTTTGCATAAGACTGGACCGCGAAATAGTCACTTAGACTTTATAACTCTGTTTACTGTCTTAACTGACTATATTCATACGATGACCTAGGTAACTCGATCTTAATCCTGAGCGTGCTATGAACTCCTGTTTATTCGAGATTATCCTTAGATTTGCATGAGTGAGAGTGGCCCGAGATCGCCGACTCAATAAGCCTCCCATTTTGGGGATAAGACCAGGTAGATAGTTGGGAACATAGTCATGCGAGATAGAATTCACTCCTACTCGCTTTAGGATTTAGTAGAGAGGTTGTTCCCTTAAGTACTGACTCCAGGTCTTGAACAATGGGCCCACCCTCTCGTTGGGCCGAGAGGGATACGATTTGTTGGTTGGACCACAAACCAAATTGTTCATTAGAGGATCAGTGGGACTTAAGGAACAAGAAGTAATTACAGGGATAAAACAGTTTATTTGACCCAGCTGTAATTACGAACGACCTGTGAATGATCGACTTACTAATCATGGTTATATCGAGTGGACAGAAATATATCTACAGTGAGGAGAGTGCAGCCACTGGGCTTTAGTGGAGTGTCCCGGTGGTTAACGAATGTTGATTAGCTAGGCTAAAGAGTTTGGCCGGTTAATCTCGTATCATTGGAGCTCATGATCTGTAGGTCCATTAGGTTCTCCTTACTAGCTCGGACTATGCCTTGTAACAATTTGAGAGAAAAGAATTTGAATTGTTCAAATTCGAATTTGGTAGAAAAAGTTAATTATATGCGATATACTTAACGTATCATAGCTTAATTATGAATTAAACTATGATAAAGAAGTGTTGGAAATATTTAAATATGATTTAAATATTGGTTCGGTTTAAAACATGAATAGGGATTCATGTTCGAACGTTCGTTTTGAGAAATTGGGATTGGTCCAATTATTTAATTTGATATTTGATATTAAATTAAATATTTATTTAAAATTAATTAAATTGTTTAATTAATTATAAATTGATTTTAATTTAAAATTAATTTTATATTAATTTTGAATTAAAATTAAAAGATAATTTAAATTCATTTGGAAATGAAATATGGACCAAATTCATAACTTCATGACTAAGCTTCTTGTTTGAAGCTTATCTTCTTTCAATTAGCTTCTTCACTAAGCTTCTTGTTTGAAGCTTATCTTCTTTCAATTGGCTTCTTCACTAAGCTTGTGGTTTTCTATAAATAGAGAAGAAACACATTGAAAAGAAAAGGATTAGTAAAAAAGAGATTTTTGAAGAAAATTCTCTAGCTATTTGTTTAAGACCTTTACTCATTCTTCTCCCAAATTCTCTCAATCAAAGATCCCACAATCTGTTCCAAGGCCTGAGGATAGTAGGGAATACTCTAGAGGAGGTCCACAACTGGTTTGTGTTCAAAGAAAGCCCACGGATTAAGAGAATTTTGAGCTACAAAGGTTTGTGTTCTTATTCTCTGTTTTTCCAGTTTTGAGCATGTTTTTTGTTTGATAAAATTGATCAAATTAGAGTGCTTAAGATCCAAAATTGCTTCCGCATTCTTAATATTAACTCCTTCAGATTCAAGTTCGAGAGGTCGGTTTTGAGATCGAGATTTGATCTGGTTATTTATTTAATATTTTATATTAAATTAAATAATTAAATTAATTAATTAATTAAATTGTTAATTAATTAATTAATAATCAATTTTTGTTTAAAATTAATTTAGAATTATTTTTAAATTACAAAATCCAATTTAAGGTGGGAAATGTTGAGATTTGTGGTGGTTTGATGACTAACCTCTCTCAAACTCAAAATTGACCAAAATTGAACACCTCTTTGATGACCAACCTCCTTGCTTATGTGTTTTCATGTTTAGCAAGCTTGATGAAGCTTGTTAATGGCTTTAATTAGCAATGAAACACAATGGGTTTGGAGGATTTTGAAAAATTGCTGCAGTTTTTTTTACAGACCTTTGCCATTCTCTCTAAAAATTCTCTCAAACTAGGATCCCACAATCCGTTCCAAGGCCTGAGGATAGTAGGGAAGACACTAGAGGTGGTCCACGAAGTGTTCGTGCTTAGAAATATGCAACGAGTTTGGAGAATTTGAGCTTCAAAGGTGGTTTTCGTATACTCTGTTTTTCGATTTTTGAGCATGTTGTTTGTTTGATTAAATTGATGTAATTAGAGTGCTTAAGATCCAAAATTGCTTCTGCTTTTGTGATATTAACTCTTTCAGCAACGCTACCCTGTGGCATTGCAATGGTAGAAACATGTGGAGGAGTGGCGTTCCGTCCGTAGGTTTCAATACTACTTATAGCGTTGCAACACTACCCCTATGCAGTAAAGGAAAAACGACTGCATTTTGGGACAGCGTTGCGTTGCAACGCTGTTACGATAGGCAGTATTAATTCATCACATTATCTTCGTTCAAATGGAGGCCAAATCAATAACTTTCATCCTAATCTCGATTCCAGAGCGTCTTTGGTGGATTTTTTAAAGATTTTGGAGCTATGTTGAAGATCTTGGAGCTTGGGTTCATGGTAGATCGCCTTGGGAACGCAAATCGACATCGACCTAAGCATTTCTTCCCTTTTCCTTTATTTTCAGTATTTAGATTAGGTTGTAATTAGGGAATTTTTGTTTTAATTGATGAATATGAGTAGTTAATTCCCTAATTTTGATGGGATGTTGTAATTCTTGAACCATTGCACTTAATTTGCTTAATTAGATTGTGATTGTGGATTAGTACTTATATTCATTTATGCATTTTAGACTTAATGCTTTTAGATTGTGTTTGTTAATTAATTGAGGTATGTCTAGGTCAAGTTCGACAGAGGAAATCTAGTTTAGCTTAATGCATAATTAATTAACTACCCAAGTGACAGCGGGAGTATTAGTTAATTAATTGTAGTGGTGATGAAGAATAATTAATCGAGCACCGTTTAATTGATTTGTTCCTAAGTGGAAAGTCGACAGAGAGAAACTTAGGATAGAATCGAATGAATGACTATTGGTTAATTACCTGAGTAACAACAAGGCTAATAATTAATCAATAGAGGTCCTTAATGAAGATTCTTAATGCCTTGTGTTAATTAGCTAGCGCTAGGGACACCTAGGTTAATTAATTAATGCTTGAGAATTGGAGGAGACTGACAGGAGATTCCATGTACTTAGGCTTCTAGACTTATGAATCGAACGCTTGATTTTTCCTAATTGCTAGCTTAATTAAGTAAATTAAGGTCCAATAATGAAATCAACACCCATAGAATTAACTCTCGATTTGTGTCTCACGTTTATCTTTTGCTTTCTAGGATTAGTTGCTTAATTCCCTATTTGCTTTTGATTTCTGTTCTCTAAATAAAGCTAAGTGAGATTATTCGCAGTAATTAATTGAATTAAAACCAATCTCTGTGGATACAATACTCGGTAGGAATAACATTTTATTATTACTTCGATCATGTGCGCTTACATGTACCCCAATGAAAAAATGCATACACGAGGAGCACTGAACATCGTACTATCCTCCTACGAGCAAGTTTAAAAATGCCCTTGACATTCCTTGACTGTGTGCGTGCAATTAGCCATTCTAATATGCCTCCTATAAGCGTGGAATGGGCTTATAGGGACCTCAAATCCATCTTCCCTCTACACTAGCCAAATAACTAACAAAAGAGCACAAAACAATCAAACAAGTAATGTTAAGCTTAGGTGCCTAAAACTCAAACAACCCATGGGCTAAACTTGTATCTTTTACTTCAAAGGCGCTAGCTTTCACACACCTATCGTAGGGACCCTTATCCAGAGCACTCGCTTAATGGATGGCCTAATTGATCACAACAGGAGTAGTTCTTTTCACCAATGATCCATAAGCATACAACAAGTTTATTTTTTTACTTTCTATTCTTTTCTCTTCTTTCTCAACAAGATTTTTTTTTCTCTTTTAAGCCCTTTTTCTTTTCTCATTCATTCATATTTTTTTTACTAGGCAAATAAACATATTTTTCCTCCTAAACAAGGCATTACAAGTCTTCATGCAAAAACTACCCTAAAGCTAGCCTAAGGCCTATCGAGATGACAAGGAGCATCTAGTCCTTATAAAGTTATCCTAGACCTTCGAATAAATGAAAGAAGGGCTAATTAATGCTCTAATGTGTTCAAGAATCACAAGAAAGATTTTTAAAGAAGCTAAATTTAGAAAAACATGCTCAACTTCTTAAAACATGCAACTTAGCTAGCAAAGCGAGCAAATCCTACGATGTCATAAACATGCACAAAGCACCCACTTCATCCAATATTAAAAGCACAAAATTTTCAAAAAAAAATTAAAAATTTTCTAAAAATTTCAACAAGCTCAGAAAACATACATCTCATCAATCAAATCATCAGCAAAATCATGTTTAGCATAGCCAAGTTGGGATTTATGTCCTAAAGCCTCATAATTAATTATTGATTTAATAATTAATAATAATTTTGATTATTTTATTTGCAATATAATATTATCCATTATATAAAAAATTCATGGTTATTAGTGTAATCTTGAACAGTATGTGATTGACATATAGAAGGATCCGGTTCAAGAAAAAACCTAAAGGGTCATAGTATATGGATAAGGTTGGGTGTCTTATCCTGACAACACTATTGATATAGCCCACTTTGTAATAGTTACAAATGATTTGATCAAAATCATTCATGTGGAGACATGTGAGTGGGGGTATCTTATACAATGAGTTTTTGTAAGACTGGACCATGAAATATTAATCTCTCTTTATAAATTCGTTAATTTAGAAGATTAATATTTCATCAAGAATATCATATGCGACTCGATCTTAATCCTGAGTGAGTTATGAACTTCTGCCTGTGAGGGCTTGTCCTTTGATTTGCATGGGTGAAAATCCCTTTTGTAGCCAATTCAATATGCCTACCATTTTAGGGACTTAACCAAATAGGGATCTAGGAACATAATCTCACAAGATGGAATTCACTCATCCATATAAGGTAAATAGATGAGTAGTTTCCTTAAGTGCTGATTTCAGGACTTGAACAATGGAGCCTGTAAACCCGGAATCCCTCCTTGAAAATTCTTAAGAAAAATGTATTGGTAAGCTTGTTTAAAAAAAAAAGAGAAAGAAAGGTAAAAAAAAAAAAAAAAAAAAAAAAAGAAGAAAGAAAGGTGGAAGGTGTATGTTTTGTTTTAAAATAAAAAAAAGAAAGTGGAAAGGTGGAATTTTCACTCACCTCCTTTCTTTATAACCCTCTCACACACTTTCACCCAATTTAGAGTTTCATTTACCAAAGTAAAACAGAGGGGTTTCGAGGGAGAGAGTCTGAAAAGAAGAAGAAGGAGATTTTGAAGGTGGAATTGAAGAAGAAAAGGGGGAAACGCAGTCCAAGTTGCATGGTAAATTCTGGTGTTCAATTCTGCCAACGTTTGATTTTTTGATCATACCGAGCTCCACAGGAAGAATTAAGAGGTAAGGTTTAATTCTTCTGAAATTTAATTCATTTTAGAACGATTTTCGTGAAGGAAGCTCGAGCAAAATCTGATGTTATGTTAATGATTTGTGAAGAGGGAACCGAAGGAGAGGTTTTTCTGTCAAATCCGAGGAACCTCTGGTTTTTGGGATATTCTGATCTGTAGACTTAGAATTAGAAGCTGTATTAGGTATGGATGGAAAGCTGGTTTAATTTCCTATAACTTTCATGAAGAAGTCGTAGTTAGAATTTGTTTGGAAGTTGCTTTAAATTCCAGGTTAGTTTCGGGTTGCAGCAGGAAAATAGTTCTGATTTAGCAGAAACGTGTTTGGGGAAAATGGCTTTCAAGGTAGTTACAGACACATCCTATAGGAATTTCAATTTCACTCCTTCAGATAAGTTTTAGAGGGTTCAAAAAGAAAGAGTTTGGTATAAAGAACATCATTTTTGAGCAAGTAATGGAAAAGTTATAGGTGTGTGAGTTTAGGGTATAAAATCTGTAAAGTGCAGGAATTAGATGGGAGGGTTTTTGCATTTCTAAACCTTAAATTCATGAGGCCGAGATTCTAATGCTTGGTTTTGATTTGTTTGGCAGGCCAAGAAGAAATAGGACAAGTTTACGGACCGGGAATCTAACTTTAATGCTGTGAGTGACAAAACGAATTTCCAAAAACGAATTCTATGCCTGCACGTATGCTATGAAAATAAAAGATTTTCTAAGGATGATTTAGCTTAAAGACCTTATGTCTCTTTGGATATGTATTTGTGAGCATATGTTACTGATTTCTTTTTCTGAAACTAGTATAAATACCATAATTCCAAGTTTTCATGCGTTTCTCTGAGACCTGAATGAGTTAATGGTTGAGATACTGAGCTCGAGGCTGTAAAGTACCGTGTGCACACAGGTCATTTTCTGTTGTCGACGTTGAGTCTACTCCGTGACAACAATGCTGTCGTGAGTGCTGGGCGAGCCCCACTACGACAGAGACGATGGGAGTGCTGGGCGGGCCCCACTACATCGTAGAATGAACATTGTTTGTATCGGGCGAGTTTTACTCAACTAATTTGTCATATGTTTAAAATGGTTAATACTTTTGACACGCTTGCTGGACTTCTGTAAAAGCTATTGATGTTATATGTTATGATTTACGAGTTAATAGTTTTACACTCAGTCACTCACTGAGCTTCCCAGCTCATACTTTCAATGTTTTCCAACTTTTCAGGTAGAGATCGAGCTCCCAGTGCCTGAGATCCTGCCATCGCCGCCGAGGGTTCTCAGAGTTAGATACTTTGTACGTGGGTGGTATTATATAGCGAGTCTGCTCGTAGTGTAGATAACTTAAAAGGGACGTGTAGTTATGTTCGTGTATGAAACTAGTGGTCTTGTTTGTGTAAACAACGAGTGGTTGTGTTTTGATTGTTCAAGTGAGGTGTTAACTAAAACTGCTCCGTGTGCATATGTAGAAATTTTCCAGGGTTCCGCTGTGTAATATGTAAAGTATTTCGTTTACAGGTATGCTTTGTTTATCAGGAATTAAAAGGGTCATAGGTATCGTTAAGTAGTGAAACGATGCCTGTTGGCTTCACGCCATCTTCATGGCTAAGTTAGCAGGTGGTTCGGGAGGGGGTTTGACAACTTGGTATCAGAGCAGTTAGCTCCATGGGAAACGAGATAGAGCGAGTTAGCTCTAAGGAAAAACTAGGAAATAGAGAGCATGTTAATGAGTTAGTTCAGATAGAACTAGTAAAGCATGGTCCAAGTAAGGACAAGAGTAAGTCTAGTAAGGACTAGAATATGAATAGAAGTTTAGTATTGTACATTTGAGTTAAGTGTCCATAGCACGTCTAATGTATTGATATGTGATAGGAGTCATGCCACCACGTACTAGGAGAAGACGCAGGCAGGATCAGGAAGGGACGCAGGATCCTACCCAAGGTCAATCTGAAAGGGGATCTAGCGCCCCGAGAGTTCAGACTGGGGCAGGAAACGAGCAGCATGCTAGTTCCTCACAGGGGATAGAGAGAGCAGGGCCAAGTGATCCAGAAAAAGCATATGGAATAGAACGCTTAAAGAAATTAGGAGCCACAGTGTTCGAGGGTTCCACAGACCCAGCTGACGCCGAGGTTTGGTTGAATATGCTGGAGAAATGCTTTGATGTGATGACTTGTCCTGAGGAGCGAAAGGTCAAGTTGGCCACATTTCTGCTGCAGAAGGAGGCAGAAGGATGGTGGAAATCGATACTAGCCAGGCGAAATGATGCACGTACCATGGATTGGAATTCTTTCAGAGGCATATTCGAAGACAAGTATTACCCTATCACGTATCGTGAGGCAAAGAGGGATGAGTTCTTAGAGTTGAAGCAAGGGTCGCTTTCAGTGGCCGAGTATGAGAGGAAGTATACCGAGTTGTCCCGGTATGCTGATGTGATTATGGCATCTGAGAGTGACAGGTGTAGAAGGTTTGAAAGAGGGTTGCGTTTTGAGATACGTACCCCGGTCACAGCTATCGCAAAATGGACGGACTTTTCCCAGCTAGTAGAGACTGCCCTACGTGTGGAGCAGAGTATAGCAGAAGAGAAGTCAGTAGTGGAGCCTAGTCGTGGGGCTTCGACGGCTAGTAGCTTCCGAGGTCGTGAGCAGCGAAGGTTCACACCTGGGGTGAATGTTTCAAGTCGTCAGGACTTTAAAAACCGATCTGGTGGCCAGGCATCGAGGCAGACGAGTGTGGGTAGTACCTATCAGAGGCAGAGTCAGAGAGCACTCAATCAGTCTGCTAGATTTGTAACAAGACCGCAGGCAGGGCAAGAGTCTATTGCCAGCGTGACGAGGAGAACCCATGTACGAATTGTGGCTAGAATCATCGGGGCCATTGTCTTGTTGGTGCCGGTGTGTGCTACCAGTGCGGACAACCAGGGCATTTCAAGAGAGATTGTCCACAGCTGAGAGTGGTCGCACAGAGAGACCTGGGGGTTGAGTCCCAGACGGTTGAGTAGCCGAGGGTTCCAGTAGCTGCAGGGGAGGGCACCAGTGGTGCTAGACAGAAAGGAGTTGTAGGGAGACCTAGACAGCAGGAAAAGGTTTACGCTATGACTCAGCAAGAAGCAGAGGATGCACCAGATGTTATTACTGGTACGATTCTTGTTTGTAATGTACCTGCACGTGTTTTAATAGACCCAGGTGCTACGCATTCCTTTGTTTCTAGCATGTTCCTAACTAAACTAAATAGGAAGCTAGAGCCTTTATTTGAGAAGTTAGTTATATACACTCCAGTTGGTGATGCTTTACTAGTCAATGAAGTGTTGCGAGATTGTGAGGTCTTAGTAGAAGGTCTCAGTATGATAGTGGATCTTCTTCCACTACAGCTGCAAGTGTTAGATGTAATTTTAGGGATGGATTTCTTATTCACTCATTATGCTTCCATGGATTGCCATAGGAAGGAAGTAATTTTCAGGAAACCAGGTTTGGCTGAAGTAGTTTTCAGGGGAGAAAGGAAGATTATGCCTATGAGTATGATTTCAGCCCTAAAAGCTGAGAGGTTGTTGAGGAAGGGTTGCACGGCATTTCTTGCACACGTAGTGGAGGTGCAGGATGAAAAGTTGAAACCAGAAGATGTTCCTGTCGTGAATGAATTCCTTGATGTTTTTCCAGCTGACCTGGCAGGTTTGCCACCAGATAGGGAAGTTGAGTTCACTGTTGATTTGTTACCAGGATCAGCACCTATTTCGCGAGCGCCGTATAGAATGGCACCAAGCGAGCTCAAGGAACTGAAGATACAATTACAATAACTAGTTGACAAGGGATACATTAGACCTAGTGTATAGCCTTGGGGAGCTCCAGTGTTATTCGTCAAGAAGAAAGATGGTACTCTAAGATTGTGCATTGACTATAGGCAGTTAAACAAGGTCACGATACGTAACAAGTACCCTTTACCACGCATAGATGACTTGTTTGACCAGTTGAGGGGAGCATCAGTGTTCTCTAAGATTGACTTAAGGTCAGGATACCATTAGTTAAAGGTTAGGGAATCAGACGTTCCTAAGACAGCATTCAGGACAAGGTATGGGCACTACGAGTTTTTAGTAATGCCTTTTGGTTTAACTAATGCACCAGCAGTTTTCATGGATCTCATGAACAGGATCTTCCATCAGTATTTGGATCAGTTTGTGATAGTGTTCATTGATGATATACTAGTTTACTCAATTGACAGGGAAGCCCATGAAAAACATCTGAGGATTGTTCTGCAAACACTACGTAATAAACAGTTGTATGCTAAATTCAGCAAATGTGAGTTTTGGTTGAATCAGGTAGTGTTTTTGGGGCATATCGTTTCAGCAAATGGAGTTAGTGTGGATCCGCAGAAGGTAAAAGCTGTGGTCAATTGGGAAAGACCAGCTAGTGCAACAGAGGTACGTAGTTTCCTAGGTTTGGCAGGATACTACAGACGGTTTATTGAGGATTTCTCACGATTGGCATTACCCTTGACAACTTTGACAAGGAAGAATGTTAAGTTTGAATGGTCAGATAAGTGTGAACAGAGTTTTCAGGAGCTGAAGAAGAGATTAGTAACAGCACCTATTCTGGCACTCCCTGTAACAGGGAAAGAATATGTGATTTACTGTGATGCTTCGAGGCAAGGATTAGGGTGCGTGCTTATGCAAGAAGGAAAGGTAATAGCTTATGCTTCAAGGCAACTGAAAAAGTACGAGTGTACTTACCCTACCCATGATCTCGAGCTAGCAGCCGTTGTTTTAGCATTGAAAATCTGGAGGCATTATTTGTTCGGTGAGAAGTGCCACATTTTCACGGATCATAAGAGTTTGAAGTATATTTTCGATCAGAAAGAGCTGAATATGAGGCAGAGGCGATGGCTAGAATTGATTAAAAATTATGATTGTACTATAGAATACCATCCAGGTAAGGCGAACGTAGTTGCAGATGCATTAAGTAAGAAGTCGAGACTTCCTAGGGATGCTTTATGTGGTATGCGAGCAACCTTCTTAAGTACGCTAAGAGATTCAAAGGCGTTTGTGACTGCAGAGGATTCAGGAAGTCTCCTGGTTCAATTTCATGTCAGGCCTTCGCTTATAGCAGAGATTGTGAGGAAACAGGCCAAGGATAGGGACTTGCAGAAGAGGTTTGGGAAGTCCAAGCAGGACCCAGAGGGGGAGTTTCAGATCGGAGCAGATGGAGCTATATCGAAGCAAGGAAGACTATGCGTTCGGAATATTAGTGAGCTTAAAGATGCTTTACTAGAGGAAGCTCACAGTTCAGCTTACACTATGCATCCAGGAAGCACCAAGATGTACAAAACTTTAAAGGGATCGTATTGGTGGCCTGGGATGAAGCGGGAGATAGCTAATTATGTTGATAAATGTTTAATTTGCCAACAGGTTAAACCAGTTAGACAGAGGCCAGGGGGACTCCTTAATCCACTGCCAGTGCCGGAGTGGAAATGGGAGCATATCACTATGGATTTCCTTTTTGGATTACCACGTACTTCTGGTGGACATGATGGTATTTGGGTAATAGTGGATAGACTCACTAAGACAGCACGGTTTATACCAATTAAAGCGACGTATACACTTGATCAGCTTGCTAAGCTATACGTCGACAATATTGTGAGTCAGTACGGAGTGCCAGTGTCCATAGTTTCAGATAGAGATCCGAGATTTACATCTAAGTTCTGGCCTAGTTTACAGAAAGCTATGGGGACAAAATTAAATTTCAGCACAGCGTTCCACCCCCAGACAGATGGTCAGTCAGAGAGGACCATCCAGACCTTGGAGGACATGTTGAGAGCATGTGTCCTTCAGTTTAAAGGAAGCTGGGATACCCACTTATCACTTATGGAGTTCGCTTATAATAACAGCTATCAGTCTAGTATCGGCATGGCGTCGTTTGAGGCTTTGTATGGAAGACCATGTAGAACTCCCGTGTGTTGGAACGAAGTGGGGGAACGGAAGCTAATCGGACCTGAGTTGGTACAGGTTACGACAGACAATGTGAAGGTGATTAGAGAAAATCTGAAAGTAGCTCAAGATCGTCAGAAGAGCTACGCAGATAAGCGGCGAAGAAACCTAGAATTCCAAGTCGGAGATCGAGTTTTCTTGAAGTTATCTCCGTGGAGAGGTGTCCTTCGTTTTGGCCGGAAGGGTAAGCTGAGTCCTAGATATATTGGTCCTTATCAGATAACAAAACGAGTTGGGCCAGCAGCTTACGGACTTGAGTTGCCAGCAGAACTATCTCGAGTACATGATGTCCTTCACGTGTCCATGTTAAGGAAGTATATTCCAGGTCCGACGCATGTGTTGCAAGTGCAACCAGTTGAGCTTAAAGAAGATTTGAGTTATGTAGAGGATGCAGTTCAAATCCTTGATAGGAAAGAACAGGTTCTGAGAAACAAGATGATCCCACTCGTGAAGGTTCTTTGGAGACATCACGGGGTGGAGGAGGCAACCTGGGAACCAGAAGACCAAATGAGGAAGAATTACCCGACGCTTTTCATCTAAGGACTACTCAATTTCAAGGACGAAATTTCTTAAGAGGGAGGTAAGTTGTAAACCCGGAATCCCTCCTTGAAAATTCTTAAGAAAAATGTATTGGTAAGCTTGTTAAAAAAAAAAAGAGAAAGAAAGGTAAAAAAAAAAAAAAAAAAAAAAAAAAAAAAAAAAGGTGGAAGGTGTATGTTTTGTTTTAAAATAAAAAAAAGAAAGTGGAAAGGTGAAATTTTCACTCACCTCCTTTCTTTATAACCCTCTCACACACTTTCACCCAATTTAGAGTTTCATTTACCAAAGGAAAACAGAGGGGTTTCGAGGGAGAGATTCTGAAAAGAAGAAGAAGGAGATTTTGAAGGTGGAATTGAAGAAGAAAAGGGGGAAACGCAGTCCAAGTTGCATGGTAAATTCTGGTATTCAATTCTGCCAATGTCTGGTTTTTTGATCATACCGAGCTCCACAGGAAGAATTAAGAGGTAAGGTTTGATTCTTCTGAAATTTAATTCATTTTAGAACGATTTTCGTGAAGGAAACTCGAGCAAAATCTGATGTTATGTTAATGATTTGTGAAGAAGGAACCGAAGGAGAGGTTTTTCTGTCAAATCCGAGGAACCTCTGGTTTTTGGGATATTCTGATCTGTAGACTTCGAATTAGAAGCTGTATTAGGTATGTATGGAAATCTGATTTAATTTCCTATAACTTTCATGAAGAAGTCGTGGTTAGAATTTGTTCGGAAGTTGCTTTAAATTCCAGGTTAGTTTCGGGTTGCAGCAGGAAAATAGTTCTGATTTAGCAGAAACGTGTTTGGGGAAAATGGCTTTCAAGGTAGTTACAGACACATCCTATAGGAATTTCAATTTCACTCCTTCAGATAAGTTTTAGAGGGTTAAAAAAGAAAGATTTTGGTATAAAGAACATCATTTTTGAGCAAGTAATGGAAAAGTTATAGGTGTGTGAGTTTAGGGTATAAAATCTGTAAAGTGCAGGAATTAGATGGGAGGGTTTTTGCATTTCTAAACCTTAAATTCATGAGGCCGAGATTCTAATGCTTGGTTTTGATTTGTTTGGCAGGCCAAGAAGAAATAGGACAAGTTTACGGACCGGGAATCTAACTTTAATGCTGTGAGTGACAAAACGAATTTCCAAAAACGAATTCTATGCCTGCACGTATGCTATGAAAATAAAAGATTTTCTAAGGATGATTTAGCTTAAAGACCTTATGTCTCTTTGGATATGTATTTGTGAGCATATGTTACTGATTTCTTTTTCTGAAACTAGTAGAAATACCATAATTCCAAGTTTTCATGTGTTTCTCTGAGACCTGAATGAGTTAATGGTTGAGATACTGAGCTCGAGGCTGTAAAGTACCGTGTGCACACAAGTCATTTTCTGTTGTCGACGTTGAGTGTACTCCGTGACAACAATGCTGTCGTGAGTGCTAGGCGAGCCCCACTACGACAAAGACGATGGGAGTGCTGGGCGGGCCCCACTACATCGTAGAATGAACATTGTTTGTACCGGGCGAGTTTTACTCAACTAATTTGTCATATGTTTAAAATGGTTAATACTTTTGACACGCTTGCTGGACTTCTGTAAAAGCTATTGATGTTATATGTTATGATTTACGAGTTAATAGTTTTACACTCAGTCACTCACTGAGCTTCCCAGCTCATACTTTCAATGTTTTCCAACTTTTCAGGTAGAGATCGAGCTCCCAGTGCCTGAGATCCTGCCATCGCCGCCGAGGGTTCTCAGAGTTAGATACTTTGTACGTGGGTGGTATTATATAGCGAGTCTGCTCGTAGTGTAGATAACTTAAAAGGGACGTGTAGTTATGTTCGTGTATGAAACTAGTGGTCTTGTTTGTGTAAATAACGAGTGGTTGTGTTTTGATTGTTCAAGTGAGGTTTTAACTAAAACTGCTCCGTGTGCATATGTAGAAATTTTCCAGGGTTCCGCTGTGTAATATGTAAAGTATTTCGTTTACAGGTATGGTTTGTTTATCAGGAATTAAAAGGGTCATAGGTATCGTTAAGTAGTGAAACGATGCCTGTTGGCTTCACGCCATCTTCCGGGCTAAGTTAGCAGGTGGTTCGGGAGGGGGTTTGACAGAGCCCCACCCTTTCACTGGCCCAAAAGGGACTTAGTTTATAATTAGATTATAAATAGATTGTTCATTAAAGGATCAATGGTACTTAAGGTACAAGATGTAATTATAAGGGTAAAACGGACTTTTGACCCAGTTGTAATTACGAACAACTCGTGAAGGATCGACTTGTATGTAATGATTATATCTATGGACACAACTTGTCCTACAATGCATAAAAGTGCAATTGTAAGTCTATAGTGGAGTGGCCTATAGTTGATGAATGAAAATTAATTAATTAAAGAGTTTAATTAATTCATTTTGTATCATTGCAGCTTATAATCTATCAGTCCATATGGTCCACTTGCTAGCTCATAATAACAATAAAAGATTAATTTAGTTGAAATAATATTTTGAAATGTTCAAATTAATATTTAATATATTAAATATATAAGAGGAAAATATATATATTGTATTTCATACATTAAATATTAAAATAATTAATATATATTAGATACATTAAATAAAAGATATTTATAGAATTTGAATAAGATGGAAATAAATAAATATCGTAGGAGATTTGAATGAGATTCAAATAAATATAAGATATATTTTAATGTATTAGATATTAAAATATAAAATTTTAATTATGGCAAAGATTTTTGCTTGGTGTCTATAAATAGGACCCGTTGGGTTGAGCCATTAGACACAACACATATCTTCTCAATAGAGAATTAGAGAATTCTCTCTAGACCTCTTCCTCTCCAATCTCTTGTGGATTTTCTTTCAAGAGTCTCCCACAAGCCTTGGTCCTATGTTCGAGTCATAGCTAGGAAGATTTTATGGAGGAGATAAAGATCCGCCAGAAATATCTCCATATTTACTCCAAGTAAGTTTGCTTAACTTTAATGTTTAGTTTAATTTTAAATAAAATCAAAGACGATCCAATGCTTCTATTGCAGAGTGAAACGTTCATTCCTTCAAGCCATCAAAAGTCCAAGCTCGGTTGCTCAAGGACAACACAATAACGCACAACTATCAAATCTAAAGATGTGTCCGAGGTCAGATGCTCAAGGACTCAATGAACTATGCTAAACAATGCATTATCTTTCAAAACTCAACAATCAACCTCCACCCCCAACCTAGTTCATACATTGTACCCAATGTATCTAGAACTTAAAAGCAGAGACAAGTAAGAGAACAAAAATACTTCCCCGACATTACAAGAATCAGCCGAAGAACTTAAGAAAACAACAAACTAAGCAAACAAACAAACAAACAGAAGAAAAAAAAAAAAGCATGTATAATTTTTTAAACGCCTGGCTGCCTCTAGGAAGCGCAAATTTTTAACGTTGATTGCTCGACGGGACTTGTGGCGCTTCTCTCAACTAGGATCCTCCAAACTCGATCCTACACCATTCTCTATTCCAAACACAATAGACTACTCATCCTACACCTCATCACTTTCATACAAAGAATCAAAAGAATCAAAATATTCCACCAAATTAACAACTTTAAATTCAACAACCCTCTTATTAAACCAAACAGACACGGTCCCACCATCAACATCAATGTTAATTTTTGTTGTTTTCATGAAAGGCCTACCCAAAAGAAATCTGCAGAAAACAGCAAATCATTATCTTTAACTAGCAAATTCTCGACTATGCCTAAAGGTCGAATAGTGGAACGATCAATTAGTTGAATCATAATACTAGATTCATGCAAACCATTCAATCCCAATCCCTGTTATACAAACAAAGGCATAACATTAATAGATGTACTTATGTCTAACATGGCATGTTTTCTTTCCCTCCGATCATACACGGTAATGTAAACATGCCAGGGTCGGGACATTTTCCAGGCATTGATTTTAAAGAAATAACTGAAACGTTTTTACTTACCTCTATCTTCATACCTCCCTAAGTCTTCTTGGTCGTTCACCACTTCTTCAAAAAAAATTCAAGTGTTGGGATCTCCTTCACTGCCTCAAGAAGTGGTATGTTGACCTCTAGCTTGCTGAAGAGCTCGAGCACCTCCTTTTTCTACTCATCTTATTTCGAAATCTTCTCTTCTCTCAAAGGAGCTAATCTAAATGGAAATGGCGCATGAGGTGAATCAATAAGCAAATCAATAGGGGGTCACATACGTTACCTTTTAATGTTTCGGGGGTGGTCTCAATAATCTTCTTCTCAACATTCTTCAAAATATTAGCGTCGATGATCCACCAACCAACTTGCCACTACGCAGTGCAATAGCACTCACGTTCTGTTTCATCTGAACTTCTGGCTGTGCAAGAAGTTTACAAGAGCTCTGGCTCACCTCTATTCTACTCACCGTGTGTCACACCCCCTCCCAGCTCACTTGCTTAATCTTAGGAAGGAATGCGAAGACAGAGAATAGTAGCCCTCTTACTGCCACTCCCTGCCCAACCTAACATTAACCTGAAATTGTATACAACGAAGCATATATGAACTAGTAAAATTGAGCGCACAGTTGCACACCTGAATAAGATGCAATCATTTTTCCATACTAGGTTTTCATAACAAGTCATAACATACTTAAGTATTACACCCCGACTAGAATGCTTTTATTTCAAAACTATATACAGGTGGAAGTATATATATACAAGGAGCTAAGTGGCGTGGTGGCAAACAGGTCTTGTCGAGGCTAAGCACCGGGAACTCGTTTGCTACCTGGGGAGAGAAAACATGTTGAAAACGTGAGCTAGGAAGCCCAGTGAGTGACTATTTAATAAGTTATGCGTTCATAGGTAAAGTATCAAAAGTAATTAAACAATGTCGCCAATTTATAGGCTTTAAGCACCAAGATAATCAATGCATCAAAACTCATGATAAAGAAAACTTGTAGCATGATACCCTAGCTATGGTAGAGTCCTCTCTAACCAACAACTTCAATACCTCTCTCTCTCACGTGCACGCGGTATGCCATTTAGGCTCACTGGTCTCCCCTAATACCTTCTCCATGTCCTTCAGTATTGGGGTCAGACCAACTACCACCCGAATACCTTCTCACTGTCCTTCAGTATCGGGGGTCAAGTTTTCTCACTCCCAGGTACCTTCTCCGTGTCCTTCAGTACCGGGGGTTAATAATATACAAGGGCATGCTTTAAATAGTTAGGAAACATGTTTTGGAATCACATTCAGCAAGTTCTCAACATAAACACAAACTTTCATCATTAAACAAGCTTCCAACTTCAAGTGTAGTTCATCGTATGATTAAAAGAGAACTCATTAACCAAACTCATTTTTCGTGTTCTCAACGCATAAATTCTTTAACATAGCCAAACCATCATACTTTAAGTTTCAAGCAATTCAAACATGTTTTAGAGTGGATTAATGCATGGTACTTCCAAGAAAAACCCTACTTCCAAACTTAGGTTTCATGCTTGAACGCGGAGTAACAAACTAGTTACAATTATGCTTAACTTTCAACACCGACATTTATTAGTAGGAATTCAATGAAAAATGAATATAACTTAGTTTAAGCATGCTTCAATATCC
This sequence comes from Trichosanthes truncata, assembly GCA_033996785.1. Classification (NCBI taxonomy): domain Eukaryota; kingdom Viridiplantae; phylum Streptophyta; class Magnoliopsida; order Cucurbitales; family Cucurbitaceae; genus Trichosanthes; species Trichosanthes truncata. The sequence continues at coordinate 22,346,556 of JAWPNB010000004.1, read as the reverse complement.
ATCACTAGTAAGCTTTTGAATAAATAAAGATCAACGCATAGGTTTTCAAACAAAATTACTCACTAACACCGGAAGGCTCCCAAGGCTTATAAGCTTCTCCTATCTTCGTTTGCCCTGAAAATGAATTCCATAACATTAATCCCTTTTGCTACTTGGCCCAAAAATTGATCTAACTCAGTCACATAACTCATAGGATAGTAATTGCACACACTTGGAAATAGGGTATAACAAATTGGAACACAACTTCCTTAAGCTCTCTAGACCCCTCTGTTTTGAGCCAAAAATTACATATTCGACTTCCAGCATGAGTTTCTCAAAATTTAGCAAAACAACCACCAAACTTTATTTGATAAACCTCAAATAAAACATCTAAACTTACTTACCTCAAAATTTTAGCTTCTAATTCGTCCTCAAGAGCTCAAAATCACCAGATTTCTTCACCCTGTTCTGCTGGCCGAAAAACTGGGAACACCTCTCGGTTTTCTTAAATTTTCACGACCTTCTTCTTCATATTTTCTCACAAAATTTTCCAGAACAAATATTCATTCAAGGTCTGAGATTTTGGCTCAAGAATCATCGAATTTGCTCAAGTGGATTGAGAGATATGACTGTTTTAAGTTTATCCACTTCCTAGAGCTTCCAGCTGTCTACTGCAGTCACAAGTGTTGGACAGCTCATCCTTCCACTATAACAAAAAAACTCCAACGAAAATGTAACTAAAATGGCCAGCTCCTCCTTCTCTCTTTAGACTTTAAGTCCCTTTCAATCCACCTAAATTGTAAAGAAATTTTAACTAAATTAATTAGAAATTACAGCTTTTGTATTCAACACAACATACACCTAATGTGTACCCAACTTGCTCATGACCTTAACTTACTTCAACTCGACTTTTAATATGCTTATCCCAATGCGTAACCTGTCTCCTTATGAAGCTTTGTGTACGTTAATATCCACAACTTAGGAGATTCCCAAATTCTACCACGACATCTTTTAGTGCAACCTATATCAATTTGCATATGTCAAAACATCATATATGAGCACAATATGATCAAAAGAGAGTTTAGGGCTTACACCGTGGTAGCCAACTAAATGATCTGGTTGCCAAGGTTCTGCATCCCAACACGCGTCTCTTTTTGAAACTGCATTGAATCCTGCGAAAGTTTATGCGTGCTGTCAGCTAAACTTTTGACAATGTCTTTAAGAGACATATATGAGCTCGAAGCCTGGTTGGGTTTGGATTGTTGTGGGTGTTGGGATTTATGCCCTAAAGCCTCGTAATTAATTAACGAATTTAATAATTAATAAAAATTTTGATTAATTTATTTGCAATATAATATTATCCATTATATGAAAAATCCAAGGTTATTAGTGTAATCTTGAACAGTATGTGGTTGACATACGAGTGGATCATGATCAAGAAATAACCTAAAGGGTCATAGTATATGGATAAGGTTGGGTACCTTATCCTGGTATGTAACGACCCCAAAATTTAGCCTATTCTAGGGAACGCTACTAACTTACAACCGGTATGCCCCAAAAATTTTGGCAGCATAACGGCATAACTATGAGTTACCCAAAAATTTCCTAGCACCTGTTAAACAAGAATTTGCACTTCCATAACCAGATAACTAGAAAACCATTCCAAACTCTAAGTCAGATAATTGCCACAAGTTCAGGGTCACTTGACAACTCAAATTTAGGATCGACAAAACTTTCTCAGTCTTCTTTCAAACAAGACAAATACGTTTAATCAAAAGAAAACAAGGCACCCTAGCAAACTTATTACAAGTCCCGACGCAAAATAAATTATAAAGTAAGCCTCACAACCTATAGTTCAAGCTATCTAATAAGTATAATAGTCCATTCTAAAGCGGAAAAGAACAACAATACTGACGCCTAAATCCCAAGACAATTATAACTATAGTTCGATTGCACTAACGCAACGAGTCGACTACATTAAGGATAAATATTCAACTATGGTCTTTCTCCTCTCATGCCTCCTCTTCAGCATCACCAGGGTTGTAACATACGTCATCACCTGCAAAACCTGGTAGTGAGTCAGTACATAATACGTACTGGTAAGTAGCTCATACCTGAAGGGCCACAATCAACATACAAAACAAGACAACATGCTTACAAGTATCATGCTTTCCAAAATAAGCTAGACATACAACTCTCACAACAGCACATACAACATGCTTAAGTCACTGAATTATACTCACAAATGTACCCTGTTTATCTCATGCATATGGTTTCACCACCCAAGCTCATCATACTCATTCAAACGTCACCGAGTCACTAAATTCACTCCTGTTTAGCCCTCACAAGCTACCTGAGACTAATCCTTTCGAGACTCGTCGACCCCTGACCATTTTTACCCAGGGCCTCAACGACTCTCTACGGTGCTCAGCGTTCGACCCTTGACCATTTTCACCCAAGGCCTCGAACTGTACATCGCTCCCTTGACCATTCTTACCCAAGGCAAACGATGACCTAACCACGTCGACCCTTGACCATTTTTACTCAAGGCCTCGATGTTTCTCTGAACTCAACAAGGTTCCCTAACCTCACTCATTCTTACTAGAATGCATGAATCCTACGCATCATGCTTTTAGTTCATGATTATGCCAAACTACACAACAACCAAACCTGCTTTCGCAACCAATGCCAATGACTCATTATGCATCACTAGATTAATCGAACTCAACATGGTAAGGTGTTTATCACAAGGGGAACATCATGACATGAGGTTACCAAATCATCGTAGCATACTAAACATATTCAAAGTCACCAAACAATTCGATGCAATAAGATATTCATAAGTAAGCAATTAGAACACACAAAATGCTAACAAACAGCAATCAAAACCCAACTGGTAGAATTCTACTTACTACGTTCCTAGGATATTCCAAGGTATTCCTAAAGAGAACTTTGAGCCTCACTCGAATACTCCAAATTAAGCCCAATCTACGAACGCAAGTTTACAAGAATTAGAAATTAATCTAACGCATCTTATTTTAGTTCGAAGGATTTAAAGACTTGCTGAAACTTATTGGAACTTACTGAACTACTCCAAACGAGCTCGAATTACTGTTGGTTGGTTTCGAGAGTGTTCGAATCAACCTAAATTTGCAACGCAAGGTTCCTACACGTTAGGACCTAAGCCATAACACTTAAAGTGATTTGTGAAAGTCCAAAACATGTTAAAACTTACACAACCGTGCCGAACCGACTGAAACTCTGCTGTAAATCCCATTTTTTTACAGTAAATGGCTTCGAATGTGGACTATTCGGAGTCCAAACAAGCTAAAATCGCAAATAAGAGATGCTTAAGGCTTGAGTAATCCAAAACTAAAGTCAATTAAGCATGGGTGAGAGACAAACCTCGTCAAACAAGAAGGAATTCGAGTGAGTCTGCTGTAAATCCCGTTTTTGACAGTAGACTGCTGCAATTGTGGGTTGTTTTGAGTCCAAACAAGATAAAATTACAAATCAAAGGTACTTAGGGTATGGGTAATCCAAAACTAAAGTTTATTTGGCATGGGTAAGGGACAAACCTTGCTGAATGGAGAGGAATCGTGTGGGTCTTTGCCAAAATCGTGATTTATGGTCACAACCAACACAAATCTAAGTTCGAAAGGTGAAGAAACTGCATGCCATCAAGAGATGTCGAAGACCCAATCACAAACCACCGTGGGTGTGGGTCAGCTTGGTGTCAAAACGCTGCTCATCAACGTCATAGAGGGGAAGAGATATCACCTGCGATGGAGGCTTGAGTCTGCTGCTCATTGGAGGAGTCACCGAAGTGTTGGTCGAAGAAGACGAACGGCAAGGGAGGGGTTATGTGGCTAGCCTTTACGCAAAAAAAAAAAAAAAAAAGGAAAATAAGATGTAGACTTAGGGCTCCTTTTCCTTCTTTCCTTTTATTTTTTTCTTTTCCTAAATCCCAAACTTAAAACTCCAATATGACCCAAAAAGATTTGGGATAAAATCTAACTAAAAGGAAATTTGGTTCCTTTTTGAATTTAAGAAAAAAAATCTAGAATTAAATTCTCATACCTTAAAATTAATGATTTAAGAAAGTTTCTTCTCCAAAATTCTAGAAATTTAATTACCAAACTTAATGGGCTAAAGTTAAAGTTCTAATTATTATTATTATTTTTTTTTTCAAATTAGAACTCTAACAAACACACCAAGTCCAAATGCCCTTAAAAAAAGCCTAATATTACAACGCGGGACATTACATGGTAACACTATTGATACGGCCCACTTTGTAATAGTTACAAATGATTTGATCCAAATCATTCATGTGGAGACATGTGAGTGGGCGTATCTTATACAATGAGTTCGTATAAGACTGGACCACGAAATATTTAATCTATCTTTATAAATCCGTTAATTGAGAAGATTAATATTTCATTAGGATGATCATATGCGACTCAATCTTAATCCTGAGTGAGTTATGAACTCTTGCCTGAAGGCTTGTTCTTTGATTTGCATGGGTGAGAGTGGCTTTTGTAGCCGATTCAATATGCCTACCATTTTGGGGACTTGACCAAATAGGGAGTGGGGAACATAATCTCACAAGATGGAATTCACTCATTCCCATATAGGGTACGTAGATGAGTAGTTCCCTTAAGTGCTGATTTCGGGACTTGAACAATGGAGCCCCACCCTCTCACTGGCCCGAGAGGGACTTAGTTTATAATTAGATTATAAACAGATTGTTCATTAGAGGATCAGTGGTACTTAAGGTGTAAGATGTAATTATAGGAGTAAATGGACTTTTGACCCAGCTGTAATTACGAATAACTCGTGAAGGATCAACTTGCATGTAATGATTATATCTATGGACACAACTTGTCATACATTGCATAAGAGTGCAACTCTAGGTCTATAGTGGAGTGGCCTAATGAATGAAAATTAATTAATTAAAGAGTTTAATTAATTAATTTTGTATCATTGGAGCTTATAATCTGTAGGTCCATAAGGTCCCCTTGCTAGCTCATAGTAACACTAAAAGATCAATTTAGTTGAAAGAAAATTTTGAAATGTTCAAATTAATATTAATTTGAAGTGTTCAAATTAATATTTAATATATTAGATATAATAAATATAAAAGAGGAAAATATATTTATTGTATTTGATACATTAAATATTAAAATTTGTAATGTTCAAATTAATATTTAATATATTAGATATATTAAATATAAAAGAGGAAAATATATTTATTGTATTTGATACATTAAATATTAAAATAATTAATGCATATTTGATATATTAAATAAAAGATATTTATAGAATTTGAATAAGATTCAAATAAATAAATATCGTAGGAGATTTGAATGAGATTCAAATAAATATAAGATATATTTTAATATATTAGATATTAAAATATAATATTTTAATTATAGCAAAGATTTTCCCTCGATCTCTATAAATAGGACCCTTGGGTTGAGCCATTCTATACAACACACATCTCCTCAATAGAGAGAATTAGAGAATTCTCTCTAGACCTCTTCCTTTCCAATCCCTTATGGATTTTCTTTCAATAGACTCCCACAAGCCTTGGTCTTGTGTTCGACTCATAATCAGGAAGACTTTGTGGAAGAGATAAAGATCCGCTAGAAGAATCTCCATATTTTCAAGGTATGTTATGCTTAACCATAGAATTATTATTTAATTCTAAATAAACTCAAACCGATTCCTACATTTCCGCTTGGGTTTAATTAGATTATTCCCTTCAGTGGGGGTTTCTGAAAATTATGATTCTAGTCCTGATTGTAGGAAAAGTTGGAATGATCACGCTAGCACGGGTTGTAGGTGTTGTTGTATGGGTCATATATGCGCTAAGGGTTGCTCATATACCCTTCAATAGCATTCACCTCCTTGGATCCTCTTTTCTAGAATTCGAGACAAGCATCTACAATATGGCCCACTGTGGAACAGATGACTGACTTACAACAATCTACTTAAAGAGGTTAGTAAGTTCAGACATTTGTGATTTTAGATCACTAACCTCTTTCATCTGAGCAAGTGATGTAGGTGCAAGGCCTCTGGTCCTAAATTGCTGGCCATTCTCTACCATATTTGCTATCAATTGTTAGGGCTCCATGGGTGTCTTATTCACCAAAGCTCCACCAAATGCGGCATCGATCATAGACCTGTCTGTGGGGAGCAAGCCTTCATAAAAATAGATGATTAACAATTGATTAGAAATTGGATGGTTAGGAAAACAAGCACATAACCTTTTAAACCATTTCCAGTACTCATGAAGTGTCTCCCCGATCATCTGAGTAATTCTATATGTCTCCTTCCTCAAGTGGGTGGCTCGAGATGCTGGAAAGAACTTCTCCAAGAAAAGTCTATTCAACTCGTTCCACGATGTAATCGAGCCTAGTGGGAGGAAATAGAGCTAGTTTTTCACCTGATCCTTCATGGAGAAAGGGAACGCTCTAAGATTTATCTACTCATCGGTGACTCCGTGCAGCCTCATCCTTGAACATACTATGTAAAACTCCTTAAGATTCTTGTGCGGGCCTTCGCTTGCACTACCATGGAAAATATGGAGTAAGTGTATAAGACCAGGTTTGAGCTCGAATTCACCTTGAGTCTCTAGATATGTGATGCACAGGGGTTGCTAGTCCAAATTCGGGGTGGCTAACTGCTTTAATGTTTGTTCCGCCATCTCTTCTTCATCAAACGATTCTTCTAAGTTCGAAAGCTCTCTTAAATCAATAAAGAAATTGCCATCAACTTTGTGCTTCCTTTCACTTGCTTCTCTTCTAATATGTCGCTCTTCTCGCTCAATATCTACAAAGAATTGAAGCCCAACTTCCCGCGAGGAGGGAGTAAACATGCACATGCAAGAAAGAGGTCAACCAAACACACAATCTAAAGAAAGAAAATAAAGATAACCAAAAAGCTGCCTCCCCGGCAACAACGCCTATTTAAACAGATGCTCATCACACACTGCCAAATAAATTTATAACCAATCACTAATTTGCAGTATAATTATCGAGTCGAACACAAGGAGGTGGAACTTGAAGGATGAACATTTCACTCCAAAGCAGAAGCATTGGATCATCTTTGCTTTTATTTAAAATTAAACTATTAAAAATAAGATTGAGCAAACTTACTTGGAGTAAATATGAAGATATTTCCGGCAGGTCTTTAACTCCTCCACAAAATCTTCCTGACTATGATTCGAACACACGACCAAGGCTTGTGGGAGCCTCTTGAAAGAAAATACACAAGGGTTGGAGAGAAAGAGCTCTAGAGAAAGTTCTCTAATTCTCTATTGAGGAGATGTGTGTTATGTCTAATGGCTCAATCCAATGGTCCTATTTATAGAGACCAAGGGCAAATCTTTGCCATAATTAAAATATTATATTTTAATATTTAATATATTAAAATATATCTTATATTTATTTGAATCTCATTCAAATCTCCTATGATATTTACTTATTTGAATCTTATTCAAATTTTATAAATACCTTTTATTTAATGTATCTAATATACATTAATTATTTTAATATTTAATGTATCAAATACAATAAATATATTTTCCTCTTTTATATTTAATATGTCTATTATATTAAATATTAATTTGAACACTTCAAATTAAATATTAATTTGACATTTCAATTTTTTTCTTTGAACTAGATTGATCTTTTAGTGTTACTATGAGCTAGGAATGGGAAATTATGGACCTACAAATTATAAGCTCCAATGATACAAAATTAATTTATTAAACTCTTTAATTAATCAATTTTCATTCATTAACTCTAGGGTCCCTCCACTATAGACCTAGAGTCGCACTCTTATATACTGCATGACAAGTTGTGTCCATGGATATAATCACTACATACAAGTCGATCCTTCACCAGTTGTTCATAATTACAGTTGGGTCAAACGTCCGTTTTATCCCTGTAATTACATCTTGCACCTTAAGTATCACTGATCCTCTAATGAATAATTTTTTTATGATTCAGCCATAAACAAATTCCCTCTCAAGCCAGTGACAGGGTGGGGTCACATTGTTCAAGTCTTGAAAGCAGCACTTAAGAAAACTACTTATCTACTTACCATATATGGGAATGAGTAAATTCCATCTTATGAGATTATGTTATCAGCTCCCTATTTGGTCATGCCCCCAAAATTGTAGGCTTATTGAATTGGCTACAAAAGCCACTCTCACCCATGCAAATCAAAGGACAAGCTCTCACAGGCAAGAGTTCATAACTCACTCAGGATTAAGATCGAGTCTCATATGATCATCCTGATAAAATATTAATCTTCCCAATTAACGGATTTATAAAGAGAGATTAAATATTTTGTGGTCTAGTCTTATACAAACTCATTGTATGTGATACTCTCACTCACATGTCTCCACATGAACGATTTGGATCAAATCATTTGTAACTATTACATAGTGGGTCGTATCAATAGTGTTACCTAGATAAGGCACCCAACCTTATCCATATACTATGACCCTTTAGGTTATTTCTTGAACATGATCCTCCCGTATGTCAACCACATATTGTTCAAGATTACACTAATAACCTCTAATTTTTCATATAATTGATAATATTATATTACAAATAAAATAATAAAAAATATAAATTATTAAATAAACTACTAATTACGAGGCTTTAGGGCATAAATCCCAACAAAATTTTTGTTATTTAATTGTTTCTCTTTGGATTTAAAACAAACCGATTTGGGGGACTTTTCATGAAAAGAATTTAGAATTGCGAAAAAAATAAAATCATGCGAGAATTAAAACAAGCTGGATTGGACAGAACGTGAAAACGAAATTGAAAACAGAGGAAACAAAACATAATGCTCACAAATTAATTAAAGTGCTAATTCAAGGTAAATCGAGATTCACTTTGCAACACTAATCATCAAATTACTCTAAACATGCATTATTACAGGGCTTTAAGACCGACTGGCCACCTCGGGACACCGTAGGAACCTCTCCAAAGAACTAGGATTCTAAAACTTGGGATAGGTCAGAATGCAACAGAATAAATCGACGAGCACTTCAAATTAAACTATTAAATTCGAATTGACTCTAGAGCCTACCATATACACGCAACTAAGCAATTCTGCTTAACTGACTAACGTGGCCACTAGCCTTTTACTACTCTAATTAAGTTAGAGACTGAGGAAACCTACAAGTACATCTAGCATAGCTAAGCAAACTCTAAATCAATTGATTTGTCAGTTCAATCAAAGAAAAGCAAGCTTGGATGAATCACAAGAGTCAATAAGCCATAAAATTACTACAATAAACTAAAATTAATAACAAAAATCTCCCTAAGTGTTGCAAAATTATTCCCTACTTACCTCGAATTAGCCGAGAAGGCGAGCCAAATATCGTGCTCATTGATCTTGGGGCCAAAATACAAGCCTAAAATGAAATATCTAGCTAAGAAATGTATAAAATAGTGAAAAGGGGGGAGAGAAATCGAAAAGAGTGTTGCAACGTTGTCATGTGACATGCACGCTGGGACTTGCGACAGCGTTGCAATGCTTTGCGCTGTCCTCAAATTCAGCAACTATTTAATGGCATTGAGCCAGCATTTTCCATGGGATTGTGACACTCTTCAGGGACATTTTGGTCAATTTGACCATATCTTTTCTCTCGAGCATCCGATTGACCTCCAGTTTGGCTTGTTTTCACCCTGATTCCACGCACTATCTCAAAATATACATTGAACTCAAATTCCTACAAAATATCCAATGAAGCTCATAAAAAGAAAGGAATAAGTACGATTTAGGCATGAAATAGTAAAGACGTTTTAGGCCTCATCACGGTGTATTTATTCTTTCATACATTCCATTTCACCTTTTATTCTATCGTGTCTATATTCACTACCACTGCACACCTAATCAACACTTTGATCATTAGTTTCTCTTATTCAAGTGTGTTGTTGCGTGGTTTGTTGCAAAAGCTTTTATAATCATATAGTATTAATCAAATCAAAATACTCACCAAGTTTTTGGTGTCGTTGTCAGGGAAGGCAACTTTAATTCTTTTTCTGTATACCATTATTGGTTCAGTGCGTCTGTGTAGATTGTTGTGTTTTTCTTTGGGATATACCTCATTTTTGGCACTTCTAGGTACCACTGGTGTATGAGTGGTGTAGATCAGCACTCACAATTCGAACTAGACCCAAAGATTGACAGAACCTTCCACCAAAGAAGGATAGCCCATCGCGCCGAGCAAAGAAACATGGCAAAAAAATAGACCTAACCAAGGCAATGAGATACCAAACGTAAACAACCAACAATATCTAGAAAATCTGCTATAACAACTGAATAGAGAAGATGAGTCGCCAGTAAACCCTATCTCATTAGCAGATGATAAAGAGCATGAGATTAGAGAGTATACCACACCAAGATTATGCAATTTCAATTCGGGCATCATTTCTCAAAATATTGATGCAAAGAAATTTAAGCTTAAACTTGTGATGTTTCAAATGTTGCTCACTGTAGGGCAATTTCGTGGCAGCACATCAGAAGATCCACACTCTCATCTGAACTCATTTTTAGACAGTTGTAACAAGTTTAAGCAGCTTGGAGTGGCAACCTAGCAGCTGCAAGAGATTTTATTCCCTTATTCGTTAAGAGACGCAGCCAAAGTTTGGTTGAACCAGCAGTCAACAAGATCTATCCATTCATGGAATGACCTTGCTAAAAAAATTTTGGATAAATACTTTCATCCCACAGCAAACTTGAAACTTCGACAGGATTTCATGGCATTCACTCAACTTGATGACGAGGGGCTAAGCGACGCGTGGGAGAGATTTAAATGCCTATTGCAACACTACCCACACCACAGTCTACCTCACTGTCTCCAATTAGAGACGTTCTACAGTGGGTTGAACAAAAATGCTCAAATATTAGCAAACACATCAGCGGGAGGTGGCTGTTGAGGAAAATGTATAACAAGGCTATGAAATCCTTGGCTGCATGGCAAAGAACAACTACAAATGGGGATCTGCAAAACAAAGAAAGAAGGCGTCAACAAAGCTTAGCGCACCGGGCACATATGAATTAGATCAAATTATATCAATACAAGCTCAGATCATCACCTTGACAAATCTAGTGAAGACTTTGTTGACTCACGCAACACTCGCGGCGGTAAACTAAGTAGCAACATTAAATTGTACATTTTGTAGAGAAAGTCATCGAGGCAATCAATGCCCCAATAATCAGGAATCAATCTATTACGTAGGACTGCAAGGCAACATGAACGACCCATATTCCAACACATATAATCCGTTGGCAGAATCACCCCAATTTTTCATGGGGAGGGAATAAAAAAGGAAACAACGCTACTCCATCAGGATGTAAACCATTTCCATCACCTAGTTTTAATAATTCTTACCAAAATTATTCTTTTTCTAATCAGCAGGGCTATAATCAAAACAACCAAGCCAATGAAGCTCCTAGCGCTTCAAACTCATTGCCTCTGGAGGCGATGATGAAAGAGTACATGGCCAGCAAAGAGAGTATATAGTGAAGAATTGCACATAGATCCAAAGTCAAGCGTCAACTCTGCATAACTTGGAGGTCGAAGTTGGGAAGTTGGCCAATGAACTTAAAAGCAAACCTGCTAAGGCATTTCCATGGAACATTGAGGGGCCAAGGAGGGACGGAAAAGGCCAATGTAATGCACTGACTTTGAGAAGTGAAAAGCAATTGTCTGAGGAGTCAAAGGAAAAGAAATACCAAAAGAGACAATAAGAGAATGCATTCAGAAAAGAATAAGAGGTTGTGGTAGCAAAGAATCAACCCAATGAATTGACGTCAGCAGAAGAGAAGCAGGATGATATCTGGATAAAGAACCTAAAGAAGAACTCAAAAGACCTAAACAACCAATGCAATAGTATAGACCACCACCCTCGTATCCTCAGAGGTTGAGGATAAAAAATGACGAGAAGCAGTTTGAAAGATTTTTAGGCATGTTGAAGTAACTTCACATTAATATTCCCTAGTATAAGCATTGGAAAAAATGCCCAATTATGTCAAATTTCTAAAAGACATACTGTTAAACAAGAGGTCGTGGAAGGAATTTGCCACTGTCACGCTTACCAACGGATGTAGCGCATGGGTGAAAAATAAACTTCCACCCAAGCTTAAGGATCCAGGGAGTTTTACAATTCCTTACTCAATAGGAGGAGTGGACTTAGGGAGAGCTTTATGCGACTTAGGTGCTAGTATTAATCTAATGCCTCTCTTAGTTTAGTAGCACACCCAAGCTGGCAGATAGGTTAGTAGCACACTCTGAGGGTAAAATTGAGGATGTACAGGTGAAAGTGGCTAAGTTCATCTTTCTAGAAGATTTTATCATTTTAGACTACGAGGCAGATAAGGAGGTGCCCATTATTCTAGGGCATCCATTCCTAGCCATAGGTAATACCATCATTAGTGTGAAGAAATGAGAGCTTAAGATGCACGTTAATGATGAAGAGATTTCATTTAATGTGCTCAATGCACTGAAGTGCCCTGATCAGGTAGATGATGGAGAATTCATGGGCTAAGTAGCTGCAATAGCAACTTGTATGGGAGATAAAGGAGATAAGCATATTAGAAAGAATTTAGAGGTTGATCAAAAAATTGTTGAGCTGCTGAAAGATAACTACCTTATTCAATTCGACGCTCCAAGAAGGTTCAAGTTGTTGAAGATAGCCGAACGAGAATTCCACCTGCTGAAGCCATCAATCGAAGAACCACCCATTCTAGAGCTTAAACCGCTTCCATCGAATCTTAAATATAAATTTTTAGGCGATGGAGAAACTTTGCCTATTATAATTTCTGCGGCGCTAAATTCTAATAAGGAATCTTAGTTGATGTAGGTTTTGAGCAGGCATACCAGGGCTATAAGATGCAACTTAGCAAAGGAATCAGCCCCTCTTACTGTATGCACAAAATCAGCACGGAGGAAAGTCATGAAGGATTTGTGGAATGTCAATGCTGCCTCAACCCAGCCATGATGGAAGTGGTAAGAAAAGAAATAATCAAGTGGATTGATGTAGGAGTTGTTTATCTAATCGCGGACAGCAAGTGGGTGAGCCCAGTCTAATGTGTCCCCAAGAAAGTGGGCATGATGGTGATTACCAATGAGAAAAATGAGCTCATCCCAACACGTACAGTAATTGGTTGGTGCGTCTGCATGGATTACATATGACTCAACGCAGAAACAAAAAAAATGACCACTTTCCTCTCCCTTTCATAGATCAGATGCTTGATCACTTAGCTAGAAACGCATATCATTACTTCCTTGATGGATACTCAAGGTATAATCAAATAACCATCATGCCGGAAGATTAAGAGAAGACAACATTTACCTACCCTTATGGCATATTTGCCTTTCGAATGATGCCTTTTGGGCTATATAATGTGTAAGGGATTTTCCAACAGTGCATGATGGCAATATTTTCTAATTTGCTGCAAATGTTAGTTGAGGTATTTATGGATGATTTTTCAGTTTATAGAGGTTTTTATGATGAATGCTTAAAGAATTTAGATGATATGTTAGTGCGTTGTGAGAAGACCAACCTCGTTTTAAATTAGGAAAAATGTCACTTCATGGTAGAAGAAGGCATATTGCTAGGTCATAGAATATCCCAGGCTGGATTAGAGGTTGATCACATGAAAATAAAAGCGATTGAGAAGCTCCCACCGCCTTCCTCAATAAAAGGCATTAGAAGTTTCCTAGGCCACGCTGGCTTTTACCGGCGTTTCATTAAAGGCTTTTCAAATATCACTAAGCCATTATGCGAGTTTCTAGATCAAGACAAGAAGTTTGAATTCACTTCTCAATGCCTTGAAGCTTTTGAAAAATTAAAAGTCACGCTGATAAGTCACAAGGGCTCGCCGGAGCATCGAGCGAGGCTTCAGGGGACTGCCAACAGCCTCTAGACGCTACCCTACAGACAGCACTGGTCATTTTTGCTCTAACTCTTTGCTCAGGTGTCCGAATGACCTCTGGTTTGATGCATTGGAACCCTGATTCGATGCAAAATCTCAAAAATATGTGGACTCATTTACCTACAAAATACACATTTAAGCACATAAAAACTCTAATAACTACAAGATTTAGACATATAATATGGTACTTTCTTAGTCCTATAAGTCGTCGACAGTAGTTATCAGTGGTCAGGTCTCTAGAGTGGTGAGTCAATGGTTGTCAGGTGGTCCAGTCACCGGAGTGGTTGCTTAAAAACATTTTTTCTAAAATTTGGTTTCAAGTGTTTCTCTCAAAATGACTTATTTCTCAAACTCATTTTTAAAAAGTCATTTTGAGTGGTTGCCAAACACTATAAATTTTACAAAAATGACTTTTTTTTAAAAAAAAATTAAACACTTGAAAAGTTAAACCAAATAGACCTAAATTCTCCTACTTTGTTACAAAAATTAACATGTCTATCTAGATTTTTAAATAAAGCAAAACATTAACAATCTTCTTTTAATGACTTCCAAGAGAATTCTTCATTATCATGCAAGAATTTACAAGTGGTCATGCATTCAAATCTGGATTGAATTCTTACTCTTTCAAGCTAAAGCTTAAACCATTCAAAACTATACCTTGGCCAAAAGTATAGATAATTACGCACAAGAAAAAATGAATAATCTTGTTGCAATATAAAGGGAAATCTCTAAGGGGCAGTTTGGGCCCCCAATTTCCACAGGGTTGAGTGGGCTAAAATAGTCCACTCCACGTTTGGGGCACCAATTATGAAAATGGGGGGTTAGGATTTTTGAAACCCACCTTTTTGTTATTGTAGATACTGTAGAACTCTCCGATTTTTGCTCCACGCATACGACATGTTCTGTCCTCCACACTCCCTCATTTTTTCTTCCCTTTTTGGTTACTCTCTATCGTTTCATCTTCCCGAATGCTCTCTATGAGCTCCATGTTCTCGAATGCTCTCTCACGTTGTTTGTCATGCCCTCTCCTCTACATCATTCTCTCATTTTCTCTTCACTCTTTTGGTTATTCTCTCTTGTTTCATTTTCTCGAATGCTCTCTGTGAGCTCCATCTTCCTGAATGCTCTCTCACACGGTCCTCGAATTCTTTGGTCGTTCCACTGCAAGTTTGTTTCGAAACTATTCTCCCTTTTTCCAGACTTCCTTTCCCTTCAACTTCGTCCATTTTGCGATTGAAACCCTAACTCTAAACCTAATGCTAACCATAAATCGAGCTCCCAACCTTATTTTATTTTATCTATTTAATATATCAATTATTTAATTTTACTTAGTTATTATTAATTAATATCAATTAAATTATTAAAATAAAATTAATTTTTATTAAATATCTTGACAATAAATTTAATAATATTTTATATTCTACTTCTAATAAAAACTATATTCATTATTTTATGAAAAAAATTGACTAATCACAAATTGTCGCATCATGAATTTAAATTAATGACAAAATATCTATTGTTAAATTTTGGACAAATTACAAATTTACACGTGTACTCAAATTAAATTAAAAGACATAAAAAAAGATTGGCAACAAGCCAAAAGACTGATCCAAGAACATCAACAAGTCAAAGGTTGATCCAAAAAAAGGCCAAAGTTTATATACTCAAGTGAAAACATTAGAGAATTATACATTAGAGATTGTAACAAAAGTCAATAAAATCAATTTCATTTCACGAATAAAGTTTTTCTGGAAATCTCAAGTGAACATTCATCTTTTTTTATTTGATATGATTTACTTTTTATTAGTTATTATTTGTTAATAAAAAATAAATTATTAAAATATATTTCAATGTTATTAAACATCATAACAATTAAACATTATAATATTCTTGTTAAATGAGAAATTTCAGCCAATCACAAGTCATCACATCATTATTTTAAATTATGACAAAATTATTTATTTAATTTGGGACAAATTACAAATTAACATGTGTTACCAAATTAGATAAAATTACATTAAATTGAAAAATCAAATAGTGTTATATATATATGTCTATCTTATGGCCATTTGGGTTTAATCCAATCAAATTCTGTCATGTCATAAATTAGTAAATTAACAAGATAAATGGTAAAATTTAATTGTGCGTTTTGAAAAATGGCAAAACGTAATATTTTAATATTAAATTAAATTTACTAAATGACTAAAATACTCCAAATCATAAATGTTGGCCTGAGAGCTATAATTACTGAGTAAACTAATTTAAATCTAAGATTCAAATAAAGATAAATCATAAAAAAAATTAAGGAATTATAGGGTATTTTCGACAGATTTAAAAAAACAGAATCTAGACAATAAACTGATAAAAAAATCCATTTGAATTGCAAGGGATATAAAATCGAAGCTGATAAAAACTGTTAATTTAAATTTAATACAATCAAATATTTGGGGGAACGGAAATAAACAACTAAAAATGGAATCAAAACAAGTGATAAAAAAAAAACAATTGAATTACAAGGGATATAAACTCTAAGCTAATAACATTTGTTAATTTAAATTTAATACAATATCTTTTTTTTTTTCAAAATTGAAACAAAATGAATGCTTTTTAAAATTGAAACTTAGGGTTATGGGGTTTGTGGACCCAAATACCTTGTATTGGGTGCATAGACTCGGTATTTGAATTAATTGCATCACCTATCTTGCAGTAGTCAACAACAACATAGATATCATTAGAAATACCATCTGATATAATAGAGAGACAAATACATCTCTCTCTTTGATAATTCTAATTTCGTTGGATTTATTTGACCTGTTCTGCACATGTCAATAGGGAAACAATGTGGTTACCCCTAAGGTGAAGCTTGTTCTCAATGCACTTGGTGAATTGTTTTAGGTTACTACATGATTTTTCCCTTTTTTCGACTCAAAAAAGCATCAGAAAAAGTCTAAATTGGGTCGGGAAAAGTCTTGGTCAACGTAAATATTTTGTTGGCAATTTCGTCAACATAGAGCCGTCAGAAAAGCTACTGCTCGAGGAAAATGGCATTGCTTCAGGAAAAATGGACTTTTCTTGACGCAATGCATTGCGTCGGGAAACTCTTGACAACTAATGTACGGGTCGGGAAAAGTTTACTTTTGCTGACGCAATGTGCGTCGGCAAAATCCTAAACCCTACTTTTTTTCTCTTATTTATTTATTTATATACTACTTGATAGTTCATTTTAATATCATTTTAAAACAAAAAATAATATCATAAAAAGCAATATTATTGAAATGAAAAAATTTGATTACAAAATATTCAACCTCTACATGTACTAGAGTTCGAAAGAAGAAAAAAATACATCGGAAAGAAAACAATTAATCTTGAAGGCTTCAATCTTCGTCTTCGTCTATATTTTTAGAAAATATGTCTTCAAAATTACACAACTACAAATCTGGAAAAAAAATAATGTGAAAAATTTTAAATATAAAACAAAAAATAAAAAATAAGGTGCCTAAAGTGAAACTAAAGCACAAAAGAGTCTAAGTGTACGTCATTTTGACTCTCAAAGAAACTTAGAAAGTGTCTAAAGTGAAACTTAAGCACACAACCAACCCCCCCTCCCCCCCGATGCTACAAAAGTGTCTTAAAAGTGATGAAACATATACTTTGAGGCCAAAAAAAACTCAAAATCACCTAAAAGTGTCTACTTCGCCCCTTGGAACCTACAAAGTGGTCAAAAAGTGGCTACAAAGAGTTTAAGTGTCATTTTGACTCTCAAAGAAACTTAGAAAGTTCCTAAAGTGAGCACACAACCAACCTTCCGATGCTACAAAGTGTCTTAAAGATGCTTAAACATACTTTGAGGCCAAAAACTAACTCAAAATGACCTAAAAGGCCTAACTCAAAATGACCTAAAAGTGTCTACTCTGCCCCTCGAAACCTACAAAGTGGCCAAAAAGTGCTTAAAAATAGTATAAGTGTCATTTTAACTCTCAAAAAAACCTAGAAATTAAAGTGCAACCTAAAGCACACAACCCACCCCATGATGCTACAAAAGTGTCTTAAAGCTGCCTAAAGCGTACTTTGAGGCAAAAAACTAACTCACAATGACCTAAAAGAATCTACTATGCTCCTTAAAACCTACAAAGTTATCAAAAAGTGCCTGGAAAGAGTTTAACTATCATTTTGACTCTCAAAGAAAGCTAGAAAATGCCTAAAGTGAACTTAAAGCAGACAATTCACCCCCAAATGCTATAAAAGTGTCTTAAATGTGCCTAAGCATACTTTAAAAACCAATAAACACTCCCAACTCATTGAAACTCTTACTTCAAATATCACAAACTCATTCAAACAACCTTCACACACATCCCACTAACTCACACAAACTAACCCTAAAAAAAGGTGCCTAACTTGTCTATTCTTACTTAAAATCCCACTAACTTATCCAATATCTAACACTTAAAAAAATGTGTCTAACTCGCTGAAATTAACTCTCTATTTAAATGGCTACTATAATTGTACGATAGTTATACAACCAAGCAAAAACTTTGACAGTAAATGAAGAACCTTAATTCACTTAAACCAATTTCTAAACCCAATTATTGGTACAATAACTTCTAAATAGCCATATAAGCTAATAATTAAACGTAAATACAATATAACATACAACCAAACATATAAAAGACAATAAGTTTCATAATGATTTTATAACATCAAAGAAATCATCCATACCTAGTTGAAGAGATCTCTTGTGTGCTTGCCATTGTACGATCAAAATAAGTCTACTACAAAAAATGGACAAACTATTACTAATTATAGGTAGAAAATTATAAAGCAAAATTTTATTAATGAAGTTAAAAATCAAAAGTCGAAACTATTACTAATTATAGATAGAATTAGTGCAAGTTTAGTGCCTAATTCACCCCAAAGTGTCTAAGGTACAAATTTTAGATGATTAACTCATCCCAAACTCACTCCAAACTCCTCCGAAAGTGTCTAACTTCTCTCCAAACGTCTTAAACTAACCTCCAAACATCCAAAAGTACTTAATTTTAAATAAATTTCATTTTAACCCTCCAAGGATATATTAAGGAAATGTGTCTTTGAGTCTAGCATTTTGTGCACTAACTTAGTTCCAAGTACATACAAATACAAGGCACTTAGGGATTTTAAGATAATAAAATCACAATATAATCTTCACTAAGCTAAAAATAAGCACTCTAACTCAATATATAACCTTAAATTAAGCTAAAAATTAACACTTACATTTTAATGTTCAACATGCTCAATAGGATAAAAATCACAAAATAGGCTACAAATCAAATTACACAATAAGATTAGAATCAAACTTTAATCACACACAAGAGGCTCAAAATCAAACTAATCACACACTTGGACTCAATGCCACAATTTATTCACACAAATATAGGTTCAAAATCACACTTCTAATCACACAATAAGCTCCAAATCAAACTTTAATCAAATAATTAAGCTTCAAATCACATTTTGAACACACAGTAAATTCAAAATCACGATTTAATCATACTTTAATCCAACAATAAGCTCCAAACTAAACATCAATCACATAAATAGCTTCCAAATCACACAAATATTCTCCAAATTACACTTTGAACACATAATACTCTCAAAGTAAAATTTTTAATTTCAAAATGCTCAATAACCAAGTCTAAATCTTAAATAAGCTAAAAAAAGCACAATGTAAGAATTCTATATACCTTCAAAGTAGTGAACTCCATAAATTTTCTCCCTCAAGATGTCCAAAATCAGACCGCTGCGTCATGTCGTTGAAACTTACAAGAAAAACGCCTGAAAAAGAAGAGAGAGGGCAAGTGTGAAGGAATAGGGAAGAAAATGGAGAAGAGGAAGAGATGAGGCAACGGTATGGAGTTTTAGATGTAGACGACGGAGAAAAAAGGAAGAAGAAGAAGAGAGAAGAAGAAGAGAGGTCTAGAGTTTTATTTGTCATGACTTTCTTCGATGCAAAAAAAAAAAAAAAAAATCGTCGGCATAGGTCCAAAAAGCGTCGGAAAAAGTGAAACGTGCATTTCACTTAAATCACTTCTCTCAACGCTAAAAAAAGTGTCACATAATCTTTTAATACGTCAGCTTATCGTTTCGCCCCATATGGCGAGCTATGGCGCCCAAAAAGATCTCCCGACGAAATTTGCAAGCGTCTGGAAAAGTCCCTACAAAATTTGCAAACATCGGGAAAAGTGTGTAGATTCCCGATACTTGCCATTTTCATCAGCATAAGTATGTTTTTCCCAATGAAAAGTGTTGCGTCGGGAAAAACTTCGTCGAAAAATCTAAAAATTCTTATAGTCATGGTACTACTTGTTATCATCCCACCTTCCATATGTGTTGAAGGGACATCTCAGCTGGAAAATGACAAATTCTAAAGTTATGCTTCCCACAAAGAATATTCTAGGCAAATAAAAACTAAATATGCAATTAAATGAACACAAATACCTTGTACTTGCAAAAATTTTGAAAATATATATTTGTGGGAAACCACCAGCCTTAGTGATGAAAAATAAATCTACACCAATCAAATCATATCAAACTCCTAGGTCTCCCATGACACAAGAGCTAACTTGTAGCAAGTGATCATCTGATTGCCTGAAAATAGAAGCTTCTTTCGAATGCAATCAGTTAAGTGTTGTAATGTGGAGTCCATGGAAACCGATACATCAGCCACTGGAAAATTGTGCTACTGATTATTTTCATTCCATCTTCCACTGTACAATATGGTTATTTGTTGAAGTTGCATCTAAACTAAAATAAAAGCAACCTATTTTAATCAGTAATAATGAAAAAACTTGTTGAAGAAGAAAAACAATAGCTATACATGAGTTACCAAAGATTGATGATAGATATGTGTTTCAGCAATAATACAATTGCAATAGTTGACCGAACAATGATTGTAGGTTGAGTTCAGAACATCAGTTGATGATGAACACCAAAAGAAATAATTGTGAGTAATAATTTCAAAAAAGAAATATTAATTAAACAATGGAAAAAGAGAATAAAAAGGTGGAAAATCTTAAAAGGATAAATATATGATGAGAAAATCGAAATTTAAAAATCTTACAGGATCAATATATAAAAAAATTAAAATATATGCATTGAAAATCCAAATCCAAAGAAAAGGGATATATTCAGTTTTAAAATCTAGCTACCGAAATATTAGAGGTAGGAGAGGGGTGTGATTCATGGGATAAAAATATTGGAATACCCCTTCCGTAAAACTAGGGAAAAATCTAGGAAAAAATCTCAGATAACTAACTGCAATGGCAAAATGGACAATTATAGTGTAATTTCGAAATCATGTTGACGTCAATTTGGCTAAAAATCAGTCATTTCTATTTTTTGGCTATTTTTCAGTTTGGATCTCACATTTTAGCCATATGGAAGGATTTTCCTAAATTAGTCCAATCAAAATTCACTAGGTTTACATGATAACCTATAGGTTAATCCAATCAGATTGTGTCATGTGTATCTAATGACATAAGTTAGTCCAATCAAACTACACAATGGTAATTTAGATTCTATGTTCGTCATAATTGAATATTGTTGGAATTGTCATGAGATATAGGCAATTTACTTTTCAAAGAATATCGTTATTGCTTGAGAGAGAATATCGAGTCTATAGAGTAGAATTTGCCAACAATCTAGAAATAGAATTTGCTTCAACTATTAATGAATGAAGAATAGGAGGAGATAACGGTGAAGTCATAGCTCTAGATCCTTTAGAATTGAATTTATCCTTTTGTTTTACTTTGTTAGATTTAGAGCTTTATTTCGGTCAATTGCAAACAAATTTAAAATTCCATCCCTCTTTGATTATTCAGTACTCAAATAAAACTAAAGCTAACGAATTTGGTAATTGGTAGCATTCATTCCCTATAGAGAACAATTTTAGTATTCAACTACTATATTACTTGTAACTATTTATATACTTGTGAAATCAAGCAACAGATGCGAACTAGTCCAATCAGATTACACCATGGGCATCTGGTAACATGAGTTGATCAGGATTTGATAGGAACCAATTATGTTTGTATTTATTTTAATGAAATTAATCATAGCAATCTTATGTTATTTTAATAGATTAATCAATAAAACAATCCAAATTTCTTCATAGTATTAATACAAATTAATTAATTATAATCAAAGAATAATTTTGATTGAATAATTAATTATAATTAAGTATCGAAAATGAGTAGTTAATTTAACTAATTAAAATTATTTAATTACTATTTTTAATAAATATCCTTAATTACATTAATGTAATATATTTGTATCAATAAAAATGAATTAAATAAATATGTGATTATTTATTTATTAAAATAGAATATTTAATTACTTTTAATTAATTATAGTTCAGCACTATTAATTATAAATTTAATTTAGGTTAAATTAAAATTTTGGTCCCTATAATTTTGAGAAAGTTAGAATTTAGTCCCTATGGTTTTAAATGTTAAAATTAGTATAAACCCCTCATAAATAGTATTTACCATAGGGACTATTTATGACGATTTTACCAAATCATAAGGACTATTTATGAGGTTTTAACGAACCATAAAGATAAAATTCTAACTTTTAAAATCATAGGGATTAAACTCTAACTTTCCTAGAATCATAGGGACCAAAATTTTAATTTAACTTTATTTAAATCACTTAATATTAATTTAATAATATAAAGAAATATATTTTAATATAAAAAAAAAAAGGAAGGCAAGAAAAAGAGAGAGAAAAATGATATGTTAATAATGAAGGTTAATAAGAAATATTCTAAAAATATTTTATAATTATTTATGATATATTATTAATTAATGAACTAATCAAAATTAATTCAAGAAATAATTAATTGATTATAAATAATCATAAGTAATTAATTATAATGATTAAAAATAAATTTTTATACTAAGTTAATTTAAATAATTTCAATTCACTAATGAAATATATTTTATATTTTGTTAACTAATTAATAATAATTTCAGTAAATAGGTAATTGTATAAACTAATAAACTTTTATTTTTGATAATAAACTGAAGTATAATATATTTTAATAAATTTAATTTATTTAAATTATTTATTATATTAATTTTGGTAATGCAATATCAATTAATTAAACTAATTAATTGATTGATTAACTATATTCAAAATAAAATTACATATAAAAATAAAAAGCATAAGAAGAGATGGGCAAAGAGAAAGCCCCTATTTTTGTAAGGGTATAGAATACTCTTGTCTATAGGCATAAGTGATGCCAAAGAATGCATTATTCCCATGATCAACCACATAGATCTTGTACAAAACAAGGATGTCATAAACCCTCTCATTCTCATTTTCAAATTCTTTGTACCAAACAACCCCTTAGACGATTCAGAATGTAGAGACTAAAGACTTTCTGAAGACCAAAGAGGCTCTGAAGACGAAGGCTCCCTGAATACTTTGAAGACTGAAATCTCTTTAAAGATCTGAAAAATCTTTGAAGACAAGTTGAAGACATCTAAAACAGAAAAAATTTCAAGACCTCAATTTTGATTCTTCAAGAAGATCAACAAGCCAATGGTTGGTCCAAAAAGATCAACAAGCCAAGGATCAAAATGATCAACAAGCCTAGGGCTGATTAAAAGGATCAACAACTCAAGGGTCAATCCAAGAAGATTAACAAGCTAGAAGGATAATCCAATATGATCAACAAGCTAGAGATCAATCCAATATGATCAACAAGCCAAATACTGATCCAAAGCATATCAACAAGCTAGAGGCCGATCTAAGCAAATCAACAAGCCAGTTGAGGTCGATTTAAGCATACCAACAAGTTAGATGTAATGCCCCAAGCCCAGGATTCGAAATCCAGATTCGACCCCTAACTATCCCAACATTCGTCCGCATCCCTTGCGACCTAACCACGCTACCTACTTGTCTTGAAATGCTTCTAAGAGTGAAGACTACCCCCACAAACTAACACTAGTCCTTCCAGCATGTTTTATCCTCACACACATGCTTCTTAGAAAATTTACAAGAGACCACCCTGTCACACCCCCTCCCGAACTAACCGCTAACTTAGCCCGGAAGATAGCGTGAAGCCATCAGACATCGTTTACCTTTCTAACGATACCTATGACTTTGTAACATCTGATAAACATACTATGCTGGCATATGAAATACTTTAAACACAACACAGCGGAACTTTGTTAATTACTATACGTACGTAAGGAGCAGCTCTACTTAAACCTCACTTGAAAATTAAAACGGGTAGAGAGCACTACAACCCAAAATATACCCAACCATGATTTACACAACCACCACCACTAGTGCATACACGAACATAACTATACATTCCTTCCAAAATATCTACAATGTATATACGGACTCGCTACAAAACCCCACCCACGTACAAAATATCAAACTTAGAGAGTGCTCGGCAGACTATGGCAGGATCTCAGGCACCGGGAGCTCGATCTCTACCTGAAAAGTTGGAAAACATTGAAAGAATGAGCTATGAGGCTCAGCGAGTGACTTAGTTAAAGCTACTAACTTGCAAATCATATCACCTGATAATCTATGAGCATATGAATCTGTATTCAAGCGTTAAATATAAATGTATAGTCACAATAGTTTTTCTTTTCAGCACTCCAGCAGGTATGTCATTAAAATCTCACAAGACATATCAAGAATATTAACCATTTAAGGAAAAACCATGTGACGATCTAGTTGTGTAGGGCACGCCCAGTACAACCAACATTCATTCTACGATGTAGTGGGGCCCGCCCAGCACTCCCATCGTCTTTGTCGTAGTGGGCCCCGCCCAGCACTCACGACAGCATTGTTGTCACGGAGTACACTCAACGTCGACAACAGAAAATGACTTGTGTGCACACAGTACTATACAGCCTCGGCTCAATATCTTAATCATTTCCCAGGAAACCATGTATGCTCTTAAGTATGTGTTCAATGTTTTAAAAAAAACATAAAGCATTTAAACTAATTCATTCTTAGGAAGTCTTATATTTCCATAAGCATAAATTCAGGCATAGAAATCGTTTTCGAAATTCGTTTTGTCACTCACAGTGTTAAAACTAGATCCTCGGTCCGTAAACTTGACCTTCTTCCTCTTGGCCTGTCAAAAAAAACCAAAACCAAGCATTAGAACTTCAATCTCATGACTTTCAAACTTAAGATTACAAATATCACTCCATCTATTTCCAGCATTCTGCAAATTTCATACTCTAACCTCACATACTCATAACTTCTTCATTACTTGGCCAAAAATGATGTACTTTATACCAAACTCTTCCTTTTTGAACCCTCTAAAACTTATCTGAAGGAATGGAATCGAAATTCCCAAAGGATGTGTCCGTAAATACCTCGAAAACTACTTCCCTAAAATTAAACTTCTGAAATTTCCAGAATCGTTTTTCTGCTGCACACCACACCTGATCTTAATTTTAAAGCCACTTCCAATCATTGTTTACTCACGACTTCTTCATGAAAGTTATAGGAAATTAAATAAGCTTTCCAACCATACCTAATGGAGATTCTGATTCAAATCCTACAGATCAGCATGTCTCAAACACCAGAGGTTCCTCAGATTTGATAGCAAAATCTCTCCTCTGACTTCCCCTTCACAAATCAATAATTTAAAGTCAGATTTTGCTCGAGCTTCCTTCACGAAATTTGTTCGAAAATGGGTTAAATTTCAAGAAAATCAAATCTCACCTCTTAACTCTTCTTGTGGAGTTCAAAACGTTCTAAACATCAGTAGTGAGTAGAGTTGATCACCTAGTTGCCCTGGAGGCTAGTGCTGAGTTTTACCCCCTTCTTCTTCAACTTCCAACCCCAGCAAGCTCTCTTTTCCTCTTTCTTCCACATTCTCCCACGAAATGCTCTGTTTTTCTTTAATAAAAGAGAAGCAAATGGGAGAAAATGGGTTAGAAAGTGGAGTTAATGGTGAGTGCTCCAAAGCTTATCCATTCCCACATTTCTTTTTCCTCTTTTTTTTTTAAAAAACAAACAAAACATACCAAACACCTAGCTCCTTTTTGTTTTCCCTTATCCCTTTCTTTTGTTTTATTCCTCTTTTCCTTATACAACAATTTCTCAAAAAAAAATTTAACAATTATTTTATTTATTTATTTTTTCCCTTTGTTTCTTTTTGTAAAGAAATTTCAAGGAAAAATCTCGGGTTTACAACCCAACATAAGATTGCTCCAAGTCAAACATGTCTAACTTTGGAGTTCCAATGATTGAACCACTAAAAAGGAAGGTGCATTTTGTTGGTATAGATAGTAACTATCAATTCTTTTAAATTTTTTTTAACCATGTTTTGCATAGCCTCAAGATCCTTCTCATTCATTAATGTAGTGTCGACTCATTCATGTGTCCCTTCTAACTCAGGTGTCACACCAGAAGCCAATTCAAGCATATCAACAAGTCAGAAGATATTTTACATTTTTATTTTCATTTGGGGTTAGCAAGCAACTCTATTTTTATTATTAATTTTTTCTTTTTTTATCTTATGCTACTCTACCTTTTTCCTATTCTTTTACCCCAAAGATACTGTCGTTTTCTTTTTTTGTCTTTCTCGTCGTCTCATGCATGTCATTTTTTTATTCTTTTACTCCAAAATACATTTTATAAGTTTCCTAATTTTGTTAGGTGTTGTTTTCCTCCTCTTTTTTTTTTTTTTTTAATTTCTAATTAAAAGTTGATGTGTTTTCCGTGCATTTGTTTTCAATTTTTCCTTTGTTTTTCTTTTTAAAATATGTTTATGTACTTTTTTATTTAAAATTTTTTATATAATATTTTGTATGACTCTTGTTTATGTTTTTATGATCGAAAATGATGTGTTTGAATATGTATATTGAGTACATGTATTATTTTTGACATAATTTATATATTTAAAATTATTTATGTGAACGTAACATATTATAGTAATCGCCAAAGAAAGCATAGCTCAACTGGCATATTGAATGTGTTAACGACCACGAGGTCTGTGGTTCGAATCCCCCCAACCCCTATTGTACTAAAAAAAAAAAAAACATATTATAGTAATCTAGCTTTAATCTATTATGAAACATTACAATCATTTTTAAGTTTGTAATTATTTTATTTTAAATTAAATTGGTAAGATCAAATTCATTATTAATAAATAACATAAAAATAAATTTGAATAATGTTCTCTATTATTTATAATTGTTCTTCTAATAAAAAAAAAAAGTATACCAATATTTTTTTTAAGTAGTTGTCATTTTATTTTGATTAGTTATTATTTATTAATATCAAATAAAATATAAATATAAAATTTATTATTATTAAATAAAACAATATCAAGTAGTACTGAAACTCTTTATAGTAATTATATTTTTATTTAAGAAAATCTCATTGCATATTCTTTATACCCTGTTTGATAACTATTTGATTTTTGGTTTTCGAAAATTATGATGTTTTTCTCGTCATTTCTTACTAGGAGTTTCATCTTTCTTCAGAAAACATTTTAATTATTAGTCAAATCCGAAAACAAAAACAAATTTTTGAAAATTATTTCTTTCAGTTTTCAAAACTTGTTTTTGTTTTTGAAAATTTAGAAAGTAGAAAACAAAACAAGAAACTCATAGGTGGAAGTAGTATTTATCAGCTTAGTTTAAAAAAAAAACACTAAAAATGAAAAGGTTATCAAATGAAGCCTTAGTTAATTATCATATATCTTATTGCGATTCTAGATGGAAAAGTAAATAATATCAATGGATTTTTTATTTTGATTCTAAACAACGTTAACTCCCCCTAAACAGTATCAAAGGATAAGATTCACATTTCAATTAATTTCATTTCAATTGATTTGCATTTTGATTCCCGCTCATTCCAATTCCTTGTAAGTAAACACGATCCAAAAGATTTCTGATTCCAATTCTATACAATTTCTAGTAACAACATCAAAGGAATAGCATTCCTATTTTCATTAATTTTTATTCTAATTCATGATAAGTAAACAAGACCCTAGAGTCTAGCTAATAAATAATCTTCACTTGTCTATAGCTTAAATGATGCACTATTGGCTCGAATCACTCATCCTTATATAGATGAATAGAAAACAAGATTTGTAAATTTCTAGTTAATACTCTCAACAACAACAACAGAAACATCGGGAGTTGACATGATTCAATATTCGATTCTTCTCACTCATACAAAATAAGGTATATCTCCCCCAGCTTAAACATTAAAAAAAATTATAAACAAAACACCTCCCCCAACTTAAAAAATTGAGAGAAAGATAGATTGATTGAGGAAGAGAGAGTTAATATTAGATCTCATTTCAATTTGGATTAAAAGAAATAAGCAATCTTAATTTGTCTCAAAACAAAAATACAAAACAATTCGAATCTTGGATCATAAATTTAAACTTTCAAATATAATATAAATTCTAAAAAAACATATAGATTAATCTAACCATTTAAAATAATGGAAGATGACTATAGGTATAGAGACAACCCTCATATAAATAAACAATACATGTACGTAACTTATGTCCAAAGAATTGGCCTAAGTTTATATATTATATGTATATATTTTTCTATATCTATACAACTCGAACTATTTAAGTAATACCGACAAAGAGGGAAATTAATATAAAATTAAACAATTAATCATGAAACATGGGGCACCGCCCATGCCCACATTATCCATCCATGGCATATGCCTAAACTAAGGCATTGGAAACTTTAATTTCTGTTTAAATACTTTCATATTAATAATTAATTAATTAATATATCATATCATATCATATTAATCTCCCCTAGTTTTCCTCCCACTCAAATGATGGGAACACATGTGAGTTTCCCAATTCCTAGAAACCAATCTAGACCCTTCATCACCCATTATTTATATTTAGAATTTTATAATTGTTAATCTTTTTATTATTTTAATTTTAATTTTTTTTAATTTAAAATTATTATTGGTTTGAGTTGATATAACTAACTAGCTAAATGATTGGTTGACTATTATATTTAAAAAATTTATATCGACTATTTGTTTTTCAATTTTGCACGAGCTTAACTCAACGATAGTTGACATGTACCTTCAATCAAGAGGTTAGAACTTCGAATCCCCCTCCAACTTCAAATGTTGTTGAACTAAAAGAATTATTTTCTACTTAATTTTGTAGTAGGGTCTACTATTTCTTTAACTTTATGCTTTTTGATAATGGTACTTTTGCAACTAAATGCTTTATATTATTTCTAAACCTA
The DNA here is from genome assembly GCA_033996785.1 of Trichosanthes truncata. NCBI lineage: Eukaryota > Viridiplantae > Streptophyta > Magnoliopsida > Cucurbitales > Cucurbitaceae > Trichosanthes > Trichosanthes truncata. The sequence goes on along the minus strand of JAWPNB010000004.1, from coordinate 22,317,349 downwards.
GTTTAGATAGTCTTCATGTCAAAATGTTAGCTTTACAATATACAGCTACTTTTATAACATTTATCTATTCAGTCTTTTTTTAAAAAAATATTGTTAAATGTAAATCAACATCATGGTTTATGATAAATAATATCTTCATTACCTTATCGTTTACCTTTTTGACAAATATACATGACTGATAGAGTAGAGAGAATATTTAAGCTCTTAATATATAAAAATATTAAATTAATTGAACTTTGTCGACTAACCAACGTGAAAGTATGGTGATTAGATTTTTCGTCCCCACCCTCCCCATATATCTTTAAAATGTGTAAAAGCTAAGGCATAAATCTCAATTACCTTTTTTTTTTTTTGACAATTTTAGTTTTGTTTTGATTCCCATTGATTCAAAACGAAACCATAAAATATATAATATTAGAGTAGAATCTAAGGCAGACTTTTCATTAAAAAAGAAAAAGAAAAGAAAAGTTCATAATTGATGATTTATATGAAATTAAATTAGGCACATGGAAGAAGTAGTTGCCATAATTGAGGATTCTAGAGGCAAAAAGGAATGAACAATTGGGAAAGCATTTATTTATTGATTTTCTTCATATCTAATAATTAAAAAATCTTACTTCTAAGTTCTATTCCAATAAATAAGAACTAAAGTTTTTATCTACTTTGATGGAATTACTTTTATCTAATTTAGTATATGCATTTTCAAAACGTCGCTTTGATTTTAATACTTAATTTTTTCTATTTTGATTCCTATGCTCTTAAAATATCTGTTTTAGTATTTGCACTTTTGCACTTTTAAAAGATGATCGTTTTGATCTCTTTTTGCAAAATAATAACTTAATTTCTAGACACAACAAAAATCTTTTAATACAGAATTATGACAATATTTCACAAAAAATTATGAATTGCAGTATTTTGTAATTATGAATGAAAAAAACATAAATTCATAATTACATGAACCAAATCGTATTGAAGTTTCAAATCTAAAATTGACAAAAACATACACTAAAAGAACTTAAAATAAGATTTAAATCTATTTTCTAAAGTGATTCATTCTTATTGAATAATTTTTTTTTTTATAGAATCTACTTTTTTACTAAATTCAATATAAATAGATCAATATATACATAATGAACTAAGACAGAGTTCCTACTCATTAGTAAATAGACCAATTTTGTTCATCGAAAAAATTAGGATATTACATATCTGATTTTTACTCTATCTATCTTCTTCCATGGACAAGGATCCGATCCATTCGATCTAAAAGGCACAAAAATGCTAATACCCCATTTGAAATCATATTAAAAAAAAATAAAAAGGTATGTAACATTAATTTGTACATCTCAAAAGTTAAAATGTCCTTAAATGGAAACCAATTTCGGATCAAAAGGAGGTTCTTTCTTCAATTCGAACCGGCAACCCGCCTCTCCAACTGGCCGTTAGACCGGGAGCAAACCGGACAACCCGGTCGGTTCCATCCAATCGAAACTTAAACTTTCGAATCAACGTCACCGCGACGCATTTCACATCCATCACGGCCAACTCCTTCCCCAAACAAACCCTCAACCCCGCTTGGAAAACTGGGAACTTAAACGGGTTTTCGGGTGCAAAGCAGCCATTCTTGATCCATCTCTCCGGTTTGAACTGGAGACAGTCGGGTCCCCAAATCCGGTCCATCCGACCCATGGCGTAGGGGTGATAAGTTACTCTCGTACCCTTCTGGACAAATGTGCCGTCGGGCAAGATGTCGTCTTCCTCAGCGAACTTGGAGTCAAATTGGATCGGTGGAAAGAGGCGCATGTTCTCGTAGACCGCTGCGTGAACATAATGCATGTCTCTAAGATTGTCGAAAGTGGGCACCGCATCCCGGTCCAATCCCATGACTCGGTCCGACTCGGAGAGAATTTTCGCCTCTACTTCGGGGTTTTGGGACAGTAACCAGAAGAGGCTGGTCAACGCCGATGCCACTGTGTCCCGCCCGGCGAGGAGGAAGCTGACGACAATGTCTCGGAGATATCTAAGGGAGAAAAAAGATTTGTTTATTAATGAGAGATCTTAAATTTCAGATTCTTGAGTTTATTTAATCGAGAATGGTCGAGTTATACAAAATGTGGTTAATCTATTATGTGTGGGATAGTTTTGATTTCGCTTCTAATGTGAAATTACTCTAGAATGGAGAGTAAAATTGATAAATTTTAAAATGTTAGGGATAAAATTGAAATTGATTATATACGTGAAATTAGAAGCAAATACTTTTTTTTTTCAGTATTTTTTTTTGGAAGAAAAGAAGCAAATACATTTGATTAGGGATATTTTGTATAAGTTCATGAGTTTCCATCTTGCCCCTAATGCCAAATTTGTCCCTAATCTATATGTTTAGTTCCAAGTCATTTATCCCTAACATTTTTTTTCAAACTTATCCCGAACATTTTAAAAGTTTAAATTATTAATAGGTTATTTAAAAAAAAAAACTAATAAAAAGTTTAAAAATAAAAAAAAAATAAAAAGTTTAGAGATTGTAGTAAAATTGAAACTCATGGGCAAATTAAAACTTTCAAAATTGAAGTACTGGGAAAACTTTAAAAAATACATAATAGCTCAAGGGTATTTTGTAAAATTCTAAATTACTTTCATTTTCTTTTCTTTTCGTAAGAAATTAAAAGGTTAGGATAAAAACAAAACTTCAAAACCAACCCAAGTAAACACAAGAGCTAGCATTTAGTTTGTATGATCCAACCAATGGAACAAGAAAGAAAAAAACAAAGAATTTGTTGGTCAGGATTCATACCGATCATCATGAGTGGAAGCCATGAATCTGGAGAGAAGATCATTCCGATGAGAGAACCCAATCTCCCTCCGTTGACGAATCACTTCCATAGCAAGATCATCGACCATCTTAATAGCCTCCCTGAGCTTCCTCTCCGACCCCAACCTCAAAAGCCGCTTAATCCTCCACATAAGTGGGGAGGGCGCCAAGGCCCTTTCTGCCGACAACCTGGAAGCCAAGTCAAAGGCAACTGCAAAGTCGGAAATGGGCAAGGAGAGGGTCAAGCATCCGGGGTCCAACCCAAAGGAGAATCGATAAATAATATCAAAGGAGAATCTCCTAAACACATCCTGCAAGTCGAAGACATGCGGATTGTGGGCGAGGGAAGAGAGGAGAGGAATGAGCCTGGTGCGAATCTGTGCAGTGAGGATGTGGAATGCGTGGGAGCGGACAAAGAGGCTGCCAAGCTCCAAGCTGGCCATCTTGCGCTGGAAGAGCCAGGAGTGGCCGTCGACGTTGAAGATGCCGTGGCCGAGGAGGTCGCCGAGGATGGAGGAGAAGGGCTTGCCTTTGGGGTAGTTGGAGAAGTTGGATTTGAGGATGTGTTGGACGTTGTCTGGGTTGGCGGTGAGGATGTTGGAGAGCACGTGGACGTGAACGGTGGCCGTCGGGGACTGCGAGAGGAGGTGGGTGTACCAGTCCGACAAGTTGGGGAAGGCGGAAGACCATGACGACGATAAGTAGGAGTGGCAGAGAGGGCAGTTGCAGCACGGCTTCAGCCGGAGGATGTACAGGGACAGGGAGAAGAGGGAGAAGAGTGCGGTGAAGGAGAAGAATACGACGGAGATTGTCGAAGGGAGAGAGTGGAGTAATTCTGGGCACCCTTCGAATATTGTTGGACCCATTTTATCAGATACAACAAGGGGGGCTTTGTGCAAATGGAGGAAGGAGAGAGGGGTTTTATATCGTTTGGGATGACCGGGATGTGATGGAAACGTGTCTGTTTTTTGTTTCTTTTTTGTCATATTACTAGAAAAATTATCCTGTGTGGTCGTCTCCCTTTTGTGTTGGTTTTAAATGTGTTTTCCTTCTTTACTCGTTTGATGTGAATTTGGAATATGGGGTTTTAATTTAGATGTGGAATCAGATGTTGTTTTGATGATTTTATTTATAGATTTAAATTTTATTTTGCTCGGTGTAGTTTTATCTTTTATATATTGTGATTACAGCTATTCTTTTTCAAATGTCTATTTTAGTCATTGTGTTTTTCAAACATTTATTTTGATTGTTCTTCGAGCTACTTCTTTGCTTTTCGTCATTTTTATCCTTGTATTTTCAAATCTATTTTGGTATCTATATTTTTCAAACATTAAGGATGTGCTTAGGCCACCGTTTTAGGGTTGACTGGTTTTAGAATTCAAATTCAAAATGGTGTTTGAACTACTCTTTCAAAATCCATGGTTTTTGAAACACAACCTGCTGGTTTCGCCAAGCTTCAGAACACTGCATTCAAAAACACTATTTTCTGATTTCAAGCTTTCAAACTTGCCACAACAAACCTCCCAAAATTCCTATTGCTTCCTATATTTTCAAAGCACATATTAAATTTAGTCCATATGTTTTTATAAAAATAACTGTGTTTGGTCCTTGTATTTTCCAAGTACTTGTTTTCGTCCCTACCATTTTGGCCAATACTTAGCAAATTTTATACACACAGAAAGTATTAATTAAATAGGAGAATATTTTAAGAAGTTTATTAAGTATCGTGATGCATTGAAATTTGTTACAAAAAAAAATAGATCAAATCAATCACCTTTTAAAAGTATAAAAAGGAAAATAGTATTCTAAAGTACAGTACAAAAATGAACAATAGCTGAAAATGAAAAGATAAAATAAGATTTAATTTGTATTCATAAAAGAGTTGTGGTGGGAGTGGGACCAACTGTTTTTTTTTTTTCCTTTTTTCTGGTATTTGGTTTTTTGGGAGGCCGCTGTTTTGAGTCTTTTGACAGGCGGATTGATGGGGACATAATGGACAAAACGCATAATTTAAGCGTGCAGAAATTAATAAGGGTAGGGTTTGGCGATTCGGGGAGTTCAGTTTTCACCGATTCATTTGCCCATTTAGATCACGTGTTTTTTTTTCTTTTTCCTTTTTTTTTTTTTTGCTTTAAGTTACAATAAATAAACTGATTTTTTTTTAAAAAAATATCATTTTAGTTTCTATATTTTAAATTTTGTTATATTTTGGTCACTATATTTTTAAATGTCTAATTTTAGTCCAAGTACATTCAATAAAACTTAAAATTGGTTCCTATGATAAGTTTGAAGTTAATTTTTAGCAAAATTGATTAAATAATAATGATAATTTTAATATAAAAAAAAACATCATGTGAATATACTTCCAAAATTTATAGAGGAAAAGCTAATAGAAATTAACTTTTTTTAAGAAAAATTAACCATAAACTAAAAGTAGGGACCAATTTTAAGCTTTATTAAAAATTCAAGGACTAAAATTTGACATTTAAAAATACAGTGACCAAAATAGAACAAAATTTAAAATACATAGATCATAATGATATTTTAACTTTTTTTTTTCTGAGTTCTACAAACTGATCTGTCACTGCTACCACTTTCTTGATTTTTTTTTTTTTTTTTGTGTGGAGCCTGATGTGCTTTGGGAATTGGAGTTTATTATAAATCTAATTTTTTGCCTCTCTAAGTCACAATTAGTATGGACGACAATTCTTTTTTTTTTTTTTTTTTTTTTTACAACGACCATTCTAATTTGACTTTTTTCTTTCTATTTTTGTTTCATAATATTTTCACTATGTTCAAATTAATTCAATCATCTATTTATGTCATTTGACATGACATCACCATGAGTTCGACCAGCCTTTTTTTTTAATTAAAAAAAACTTGACCCTAAATTTCAAAAAAAAAAAAAAAACGAATAATTTTTGTTTATTAGCTTATGATTACTTTGCCCTATTTTGGTGCTAAGTTCGAAGTTTTTTTTATCTATGATTTTGGGGTTAAAATAAAATATTTCCATGGTTGAATTTGCACATTTCTCTAACTTAATTTTGAATGTTTTATTACTTGAATTTTAATCCATGGATGATTTTTTAATTTAATTTTACAGGTATATTAATTTAATAATTATTTTAGTTTAACAATTGCAGGAATGGAGAATCAAACCATCAATCTTTATGATTGGTATTTGGGAGATGCAAGGTTTTATTTAAAAATTAAAGTTAAATAAAGCAAACTTGGATTTTTTTTTTTTTATCAATTTTTATCTTCAAATTTGGTAATTCTAAACTGTCAATTTCATCATATTGCATTTTAAATTTGGATTAATGTTGCAATCTTTACATTGAACGTGAAAATGTGGTACAATCTTTACCTTGAACTTAATAACGTTTTAATAATTTTTAACCTGACAAAATCATTAAAAATATATATTTATGTTTGTTGGATGAATTATAAAATACGTTTAGTACAAAATTGATGATTGATTTCATAATGAAAGGACATGAGATTTCTTTTATATAAAAGAAATATAAGTTTTGGCAAAGTAATTCAAGTAGTCGGTTTTATGCGTCATTAATTTTTATTGAAACTAGTGAGCTTTTGGAGATTTTTATATTGTTATTTTGTTAAAATTAGGGGATAAATTAGTGAAAATTAAACAAAAAATAAAAAATTGCAACATTTATTTAAATTCAAGATTCAATTTAATAAAATTGGAAGTCTACGGTGAAAATTGATATATCTTGCCTAGTTTAGAGTAAAGTTTTATGTTCTCCTTTTATTTTTTTGGGAAAATATCAAACATCATATTTTCAAGTATCTAATTTTCTTCTTTTCAAATATATATATATATATATATTTCTTTGATATCTGTACTAAAAAAAAATCTTTGATATCCAATAATTAAAGCTAAACAATCAAGCTAGACTCTACACATTAAAAAGGCGTTTGGAGCACCGTGTTGGGTTTGGATGGTTTTAGAATCCAAACTCAAAATATTGTTTGAGCCACTGTGTTTAAAACCCAATGGATTTGAAATACAGCCCCATGATTTTGAACAGTGCACTCCAAACACTATTTTCTGATTCTCAAGGTTTCAAACCTCCAGAACAAAATTCCTAGGATTCCGATTCCTAGAGTTCTTATTCTAAAACGATGCTCCAAACGCTCCTTAAATGATATATGGATATTTTCATCTAATTTAAGAAATTCGTGGACAGAATTATTGAAGAGAGAAAAAAAATTAAAAGAAAAAACAAAGCCAACCCACCAATGTAGAATTTCTTTTAGATCAACAATGTGTGGACGTGAGAATTTGAATTTCTAACATTTTGATTAAGTTATAATATCTTAACTTGTTGAGTTGTTCACTTTTTTTTTTTTAAATCGAATTGCTCATTAAGAAATTAATTTTGTTAATAATAAGCAAATATTAACAAATAAGAAAATTATGACTACTCATAATTGATGGCGATGGTTATCCTTCTTGAATTATAGGTTGTTACAATCAAATATGAGATTTTAAACTTAAGGAAATAGAAAAAACTAAAGTATTTTATACAAAAAATATTATTTTAAATTCAATTACTGAAAATATAAATTATATTTCACATCTGTTACACATTTGAAAATAAAATTATTAATTGAGAAAATATTATTAATTATGATCTCATCAATATCTCTCTTTTTTTTTTTAGAATACGTGTGGTGGAGTGATAACGCTCATTTATGAATGTTATTTGGCTCTAAAAACTAAGCTATTTTCTTAGAAAGCGAGTGTTTAATGTTATAATTGATGTCATTTAGGGAAAATTTATGTAAAAACAAGTTTTGCATGTGTCTGAAGTTTTGATTTGGTAAAAATAAATGTTTAGGTGTATTTAGAGTAATTTTTGTTAAGAAAATGTTAATTTTTGTTGGTTTTGTGTAGAGGCTATAAAAGGACCCAAATGTGCCCACATTTTGGCCACGACCGAGGCAAATGAAAGATGATTCAAGAGATATGCAACCAGGATGCGCCAGCAATTGAGAGTAGAAGCCAAATTCCAATTGTTGTAGGAAAAACTCAAAATGCGCCCAACTATGCGGCCGCATTTAGGCCATTTCGACAATAGTACAATTGCGCTCAACTATGCGGCCGCATATGAACCTTTTCGGCAGATTCTCCCAGATTCGCGAGATTTGTAGATAAAATCAAATATTCACAATCAAATCTCCGATGATCAAGGGATATGATCAATCAAGCCTCTCTACACTGATATCGACAGCAAACCCTAGGCCTTGAGGTCTATAAAAGGCGATTCAAGCTTTAGTTTCAAGAGAGCTTGGATTTCTATCTTCTTCTCCAAATTCTGCAGTTTTCTTTTGTTTTCAGCTGCCATACCGAGTCTCCCCCAAGTTCTGTTCATACTTCATTCGGACACAAACTTTGAAAAAATTAAAGGGAGTGTAAGCACTTGTTCTCCTTGAAAGAGGTTGAACAAAATCAGAAAGAATGAACAAACTTCGGGTTCTTTATCGCTTTCATTTAAGTTTTGTACGTTTTTTTTCTTCTTTAAAGTTTAGCTACTGTTTATTCTTCTATTAAGTTGTAAGTTTCTGTTTTATCTATTAAATTTTAATTCTTTAAGTTGTAATTCAAGTTTTGTTTCTATTGTTTCAATTTTGCACTTTTATTTCAATGAAGTTTATTTTTTCTCAATCAAGTTTTCTCTTTATTTTCTGCACTTTAGTTTTCTCTTCAATGAGTAGTTAAATCCTTGGAGGGGATTCAATGAAGTGGATACCCTAAAAAGGAGATAAGCCCCATCATGTGATTCAAGTAACTTTGCTTAACATTTAGCATCGTTTGCTTTTATTGAGTTTAAGTTTCATTGTTAGCTTAAACTGATCATTTGAGTTAGCATAGTTTGTGTGAGATTCAATACTGAAAGGGTTGGATCGAGCACACGTTTTCATAAAAGCAATCTAGGAGAATAGTCTAGACATAGAACTTCGCTTTTTGTACTTAGACATAGGACAAAAACCTTTAGAATATCATTGAGTTGCGTTCTTTATTTATCTAAGTTAAAATTAGCCACATACGTGTTTAATTGCTTAGTCTCCTAAAAACACTTAAAAAAGGGATGAATAGGTGTTGAACTCGATTCATGGTGTTAAGTGTCGGTTAGGGTAGGTTGCAGGCTCATTTCAGTAGCATTTTATCTGAATCGCACAGAACTCGAAAGAGGCAGTATGTGGGCGCAAGAGGCAGAATCTCTGAAATAGCCGAACCTAGTTAAGCAAGTATGCGGCCGCATGGTGGGTGCATTTCCTCAGGGTTGAAAGAAATTTGAACTCCCTGCTTCTCATTATTATTTTCTTATTTGTTCTTTTAGTTTTCTTTATTTTCATTGCATAAAACTCCCAAAAACATCTTATTTATTTGGTTACATTCGGTTGCAATTTGAAAGTACTTGTGTTGTTAACTGAAAAGCTCTTTGTTAACCATTCTCTTGGGTTCGATACTTGGAATACTTCTATATATTACTTATTGGACAGCGTGCACTTGCGCTTGCTTTTGACGTATAACAGATGCCCATCATGGAGGAATCCAACCTCTAACTTGAAATCGATAGTACAAGCTTAATATCAATTGAGTTATGCTCATTTTGGCAGTCCCATTCTGTACCTATTTCTAAATTGATTTTTCATTGTTAATGCACGTTACTCATGTTTGAATTGAACTTTTATTTAGGCCAAAAAGATTGAGATAAGGCCACGATTATCACATAGGATAATCTAACCTAAAAATGCTAGAATGAATCAAGATGAGTTGTAATATCCTAAATGATGTGCCACTCTTAAAGACATATCTTTGAAGTATCTATTTTTATACATGAGATAAATAATAAAAATAATTTAGTCAATTAAATATAATGAAAATGAAAAAAACCATCATAACTATGAGATTGCTATTCCCTATCTTTTAACTATAGCAATTGCTGAACACCTAAAAAAAAAAACTATAGCAATTGCACTCTAATAATTATAAAATAATTGTAATCAAACCCTACTACTATTAGAGTTATAACGATTATAATTGGAATCAAGCCCTACTGCTATTAGAATTATAGTGGTAAAATTTAGATTTTGCATAAAATTAAGCTTATAAATACTACTTTCACTTATGAATTTTTTTGTTTTGTTATCTATTTTTTACATATATTTTCAAAATTCAAGCCAAATTATGAAAACTACAAAATGTAGTTTTAAAAAATTTAGGGTCCATTTAGTTTGATCTTTTCAAGTGTTTAATTTTGAAAAAAAAAGTCTTTTGTAAATGTAGTGTTTGGTAACCACTCAAAATGCACTCAAAATAACTTTTTCAAAAATGAATTTGAGAAATAAGTCATTTTGAGAGAAACAATTGAAACCAAATTTTAGAAAAAAGTTTTTAATTGTTTAACTTGTAATCCGTACCAAATTTTCATGATTTATGAAAATGACCAAAATACCCTCATACTATCCCACTCACCACCGTCCACTGCTAGTGACCACTACAACGACCACTACTCGTGACAACTCTGATGACCACTCTAGCAACCCCCTTGACGACCTCCTTTGGCGGAAGTCAGCTGGTCATACATATCAGTGTTTTGAATACAAATTTAAACTTATTAGTTCATAATGTTTAATAAGTGTCTTTTATATTAATTTGACATTAGTATAACCATTTTGAATGTAGAGCAAATCAAACAAACTTGTGTATAAAAACATTTTTGAGAAAATGTAACCAAACATACTAGTATTTTTATTTTAAATGGTTTTTATAAAAAAAAATGTTTAAAAGAAAATACATTTTTGAAAAACACTTTCTTTCACAGACAATCCAAACATGCCTTTATTTTTGTTTTGAGAATTTGGCTAAGAACTCAAATATTTCCTTGAGAAAGATGAAAACTATTGTAAGTGTTGTTGTCAAAATTCAAACATGATAACGCACCTGACCTTTACGTGACAACAACCGTAATATTTGTAGTTCAAGGAAATAACGTGATTTACAAAACAAGTGAAACCTGGGTACCAATGTGGTACTTGTCACACGGGCTTCGATGCTTAAATTAGCTAGGAGACTTTTGAGTGTAGCAAGAATTTAGGGATTGGGAAGAGGTTACCTTCTTCAGGTCGAAGAAAAGTATTTATATGACTAGGGATGTCCATTTTCCCCGCGGGGACGGGGCCCCGCGAGGACCTGCCTTAACAGGGCAGAGAATCCCCGTTTAGGCGGGGAATGGGGGAGGGAGTGGGGGAAAAACATTCCCCGCGAGCTAAACGGGGATGAGGCCGGGAATGTATTCCCCGTTCCTGTTCCTCGCCCCGTTTAATTTTTTTTTATATTTATATTTTATTTTTTAATATATATATGTATATATGTGTATAAGTATATATATGTCATTTAAAAATTTATTGTTAATGATTTAAATAATTGGATATGCTTGAATCATATAGTTAAACATTTTAATTATATGTATGGATTAATTGGATAATTTGGTATGTAATATTGTTTTGTTTTTATTAGGAGGTTCAAGAATTTTATCTTTAAATAGATATTTTTTAATATAAAATTAACTATTTAAATTAAGATTTTTGGTGAATAATTAACAATGTAATTAAAAATTAATTGATATTTTCCATAGAAATTAACTATTTGAAAATTTATCAAAAGAATTATTTGATTTTTAAAAAAGAAAAAAAAAACTAAACGGGGAATAATTCCCCGCGGGGAACCCGATCCCCACGAAAGTTAACGGGAAATTTCGCAGGGATGGGGATTCAAATGGGGGGCGGGGACGGGGAGGGGAAGCCATCCCCGCCCCCGCCCCGCCCCGTGGACATCCCTATATATGACCCTTATTAGGTTCTTTGTCTGTTCCTTTACGAATTAGGAAGAGGGCAAACTGAACCTGACTGAATTAGAAAAACAGGAATTGGGGGCATGTTGGTCACGTACCCCCAATGGAGGCCGACCAGGTGGTTGTCCTCGCCTCGTGAGGAATTTCCCAAATTCCTCTCTTCTTCTTCATTTATGGCCATGTTTGTTTGTGTTGGTTCGTTTTCACTCCTCGCTGGGCTTCTCCCAATTCGTCTCACTTATGATTTTCCTTGCAATTTGAGTTTATTCTCTTGGTCCAATTTCACCCATAACAGTAGGAAAGATGAAAATTGTTATAGAAAAATTGTGAGAAAATAAGCATAATTTTTAAAAATAAAAAACTAAGGCCCCGTTTGTTAACCATTTGGTTTTTGAAAATTAAGCCTATAAATACTACTTTCACCTATGAATTTTCATGTTTTATTCTCTACTTTTTACATATGTTTTCAAAAACCAAACCAAGTTTTGAAAAATACAAAAAAAAAAAAAAGTTTTCAAAAACTTGTTTTTGTTTTTGAAATTTGGTTGAAAACTCAAATATTTCCTTAAGAAAGATGAAAACTATTGTAGAGAAATGATGAGAAAACAAACATAATTTTCAAAAACTAAATGGTTATCCAACGAGGCCTAAATAATTATTAGAAGGGATCTTAATTGTAACAATTTCAATTTTAGAGGTCAATTCAAATTTAAAAATGAGAAAATGTTATTGTAGCAACGCATTATAATTTGGTCTGAGCGAAGCTCTTCCGCTGCTCTTTTTCTTCTTTGCTTCTCGCAGTTCGATTGATTCGATTTCCATTTCCGATGAACTCTCCAATCGCTGAATCAGGTAGTGTAGTTCAGTTCTTTTGATTCTTCGATTGAGTATTTCGAAATTTTTTCTCCTTGCTTGGTTCAGTTAGTTAGATCGAGATGCATGATGAAATTCCTATGATTATTCACTTGTCTTGTCGCGTTTGTAACCAATGGAATTTGGATTAGTTTGTTTGGAGTCATATTATGCGTAGATTTTGTATAGTTTGAATCGGAAGGGCCGAATTGGATTCTCTGATTACGGTGTAGGTTTCTGATTTCGTCCTTCATGAAAGTAGAGAATTATTGGACAACTGCTAAGCTACATCAAGGGCTATTGAATGAAAATAATCTGCACGGCAGTGACTTGTTATAATTAGTTATGCTTTCAAAATTTCTTGAACGAGTGTCGTTGACATTTGATAAATGTTCTTAATACGTAGCAAACAGTTTGAGTATAAATGTCAAAAGTACTTGTTAGGAGATCAAAAATGAGCTAAGAGTGGAGTAGATGCATTTTGAACTTTCGGACATTTAATGACGGATATTGATTTTAATGTCATACATTGACCGACATTAAAAGTTGATCGTTATCGTAGACTACAATGATAGACGCCTTTTAATGACGGGCATTGTCTGTCATTAAAGGGTGTCCTTCATTGTAGCCTACGATGACATACAAAATGATGTTAGACACACGTCTGACATCGTTTTCTTTTAATGATGCACATTGCATGCCATTAAAAGCCAGATTTGTACTCGTGAATGTAAACATATTTCTAAAATTTATAGAGAGAATGCTAATAGAGACTAATTTTTTTTTAGAAAAGTTAACAATAAACTAATACTAGGGACTAATTTTAAGCTTTATTAAAAGTATAAGGACTGGATTTGGACATTTGAAAGTACATAAACAAAAATGGAATGAAACTCAAAATATAAGGACCAAAATGGTATTTTAATCGTTATACAAAATACCCCTGACTTTGGTGTAGTGTTTCAATTATACTCTTAAACTTTGAAAAGTTTCTTGTTAATCTTTAAACTTTGAAATTGTTCCAAAAGAAATTCTTGGTGGCTCTATTATTCCTCAGTATAGTGCACGATTTATCTATTATGTTGCTAGCTCTCTTTGTGCCAAGTTTTAGATTTTTTGTTATCTGATGGGGAGTGGTGTTGGCCGTGTGTTTCTTGGAGTTGTCTGTTCTTGTTTAGTTGTGATACGACAATACTAAGATCCTTGACATAGGCAACCCTTTAGATATGTAAATCTCCTAAACACAAGTCTCAACAACTTCATATTAACATGGATCAAACCCAAGGTGAAGGTTAGAAGCAGAATACCTTATGGACAAAGACCAAGAGATAAGAGAACTCATTCTAATCTCTCAGGCCGTTCTAAAGAAAAGAAACTCAACTTCATTCAACTGTGTTTAAATGAGAGCTCTCCTTGGGTTTTTATAGCCAAGGGAGAAATACAATCTTTCTTAAATTAAAATTCAAATGACTGAATCTAGAATAATTAAGGCACCGTTTGATAACCATTTAGTTTTTAATTTTTGAAAATTAAGTCTATAAATACTACTTCTACCAATAGGAGGGCAAAGTAGACTCAGAAGGTGAAGAATTACTCCCAATTTGAACCTCAGTCAAGAAGGGAATATATTTTTTTGGAGTGGTTTGGGTTTCGATTTTATAGAAAAAACACAAATGATAAACTCATATTCCCTTCCCAGGCTAGATAGAATATACAGAATGTGATCGGATTCAAAGATAACATGTCCAACAACCACAAGAGAATTCACAAGAGTTTTTACCGTTGCTAGATAGTGTTTCATCGACATACCTGATTTCTTGAGGGTTTGAAGTTGCAAATTGTCTAAAAGAGGGTTGGTTAGAAGATGGGGAAGAAATTAGATGGAGTTGATCCTAAAGAAATTTCTGTACCACTTCTTAGCATAATGGTTTTGACATTTTTCCTTGGGGTTATCTTAGGCTATGAAGATAGCTTCTCTGAATTTTGGACCTCCAACTTACTTATTGACGTGGTCAACTGAGTAATTTAGTTTCCCAAATCCTGCATTCCCGCTCATGTTTCTTGTCAAAATTTGAGAGCTTGATTTTCCAAATTTTGCATTCCTGTTCGCATTTCTTGTTGAAATTGGAAAGTTTCCTTTGGAATTTGAGAATACTGTCAGCTAGATTTTTAGCAATATCCTCTAAAGGCATATTTGAACTTGAAGTTTGAGCTGGAGGTGGTTCGTTGAAGTTCTGAGGAGGTTGTCCTTGTTGTCCTCCCTTGTTTCCATAGCTCAAGTTGGGATGATCCCTCCATCCAGGATTGTAATGATTAGAATAGAGGTCATACTTCCTTTGAGGTTAGCCAGAAAATCCCCTATTACATTAACTTTTTGCATGGAGTCCTAAAATTGACCTAGAGCCAGTTGACGAACAAAAGCAGTTAAATAAGAAATTTGGCTTTTAAGTTCATTTACCTCATTAACTGATGAATCATTCCACTAGCTCTGGTTCCAAACTGCTGATAATTTTTTTACCATGTTGTCTTTGAATTCACAATTTATTTCTTTGGCCTATTTTCTAAATCTTCACTCCACCTCCTCAATTTCAAAAATAAACTGCAATTCTATAATCTGAGAAGAACGAGTCATAAGTAGAGAGAAAGAAAAAAAGTAGATTTTTTTTTTTCAAATAAAATTTAACAATGAGAAACTAAAGATGGTCCCTCAGCAATGATGCCAAATTTTGGTCGAGTTGTCGAGGCCTGCCAAAATAAAAATTGATTTGACTACCATAACTTGCAGGAATAATGGAACCAAGTCAAATTCCAAGGGAATCACATGATTAATTTCTCAATATTAAATTTAAAACAGAAAATAAAAATAGGCGAGGGTTTAGATTTGTGAGAAACTAAAAAGTAAGATAAATAACAAATAATTGCAAAGGAAAAAAAATCAATCCTACTAAATTTCAATTCAAAAGTATGGCACATCCAATTGTAATATTATTAATCATAGGCTCGCAAAAAAATAAATTAACATTGTCTATCTAAGTGCTTAGTCCACTTACTCGGAAAAGCCATGATCAATGTAAATCCCTTAAATTAATTGACTCTAACAAAGCATCATAATCAATACTTATTACCTAATTAACTGAGCATGATAGCGTTCCATATTAATTAAATAATAGTATTATGAATGGCAGTAAAGACTAAGACAAACTAATTAGGTGAGATAGCTACAACCTAATCAATTAGCTTCTTTATTACCTTGAGTCTATCATGCAAGCTATGTAACAAGGAAAAGCCTTAATTATACACACATGAGCCAACCCTATTACTACTTGATTCAATCAATTATAACAATTACAAATCATAAAATCATGCATAATGAATAAGCAAATAACAACAATCAAGGCATCAATTTAATCGAAATTTCATGCTCATAAAATAATAACAAGAAATAAAGAACACTTGTATTAGAAAAGGAAATTACAAAAATATCCAGGGGCCTCACAATATTACAATTGAAATTGAACCGACCCTTAAATTAGAAACGAAAAACTTAGCTGCTCATCATGTTCTTCAAAGTTGCTCTCCCAAGTTGAATTGAGCCGAATTATGCTTTTGAATGAAGAAAATGAGGGTATTTATAGTGGAACAATCCAAGTCCTAAATTAATTAAGAATCTAATTAAATTAGGAATACACATTATCTTCCAAAAACCGTCTAGCAAATAAAAGATCTTCTCTTGATTTGGTTGCTCAATTTACGTCTAAATAACTCCTTTTTGACCTCAATATTTATGAAACGTTCTGATTAGCTCCAAATTGCTGGATCCATACAAAATAGACAAATAAACACGTGAATGTAACGAAACTAACATTAATTAAGGCATATAGATAGCACATTTTAGGTGCTAAGAAATTGAATCCCTGGTCTTGTTTGCTAGACGAAGAAGAGGCCATGGATCGGGTCATGAGACATTAAAACTCTAATACCATTTCAGAGGCTAGAAAGGAATAATGGGAAAAATGAAAAAATATTTTATTCAATTTGACTTCTTGATGTAACAACACGAAGGCAACCCTCGACATTAAATAAGAAGAGGTGGAAAATAACTACAACTACCCGTTGGCAGAACAATGAGAAAATAAACAAGAAATAATAACCTGAAAGTACATAACTAGCCGTTAATACATGATAACATTCACGATAATTTTCTTTATCATCTTAAAATTCTTCTTGGATATATGCAACGAAGATTCTATTGTATACAGTAGAGCCAAGAAGGAAATCAAAGGAGGAGGGCAATTACCCCCTCGTAGCTTGTCGTAAACTCAAAAAGTATATACAAAATATTTAAAATTTTGTTGTTTTCCTCCCTCTTCATGTTTTTTAATTAAAAGATTATATATATAAAAAGATAGAATGTAAAATTTTACCCCACCCTAAGAAAATTATGGTCCCGCCCTTTTGTCTAGCTCATTTTCATCCTTGAACTACCTACAGAAACTGTAGTTATCTCTTTCTCAATATTTAAATAATTGAGGTTAATGAGAGGAGGCAATCAACGTATATGCTTTTTTCGGCTTCAATAAAGAGAGTGCAACTATAGATTTATCTAAATACAAGAATTTACCTTTTTTTTTTTAGTTCAACAACATTTAGGGGTGGAGGATTTGAACCTCTAACCTCTTGATCGAGGATACATGCCAATTATCGCTAAGCTATGCTCACTTTGGCAATACAAGAATTCACTATTACAAGAGGTGACATAAATCACTTTATTTTATCTTTTTCTTTGTATGATCATTCATGTTCAAAGTGATTGTAGTCCCACACAAAATCATTGCATTTTGAACTTTATTCTTCTCACCCCTATCTTCTTTTCAACATTCTTTCATATTTTCTCCTTTAATTTCTTTTTCCCCTCTAGAGCCTTCATAAGCTAGTTCTCAAAGTGGATATAGATAGAAAGGTTAAACCACTCAATATCTTGTTGTCCATTATTCTCTCTTGCTTTGATTAATTGTGTGTTTGCTGGAAATTACGTTCTATTTTGGGCATATTCAAGTTCGATTTTACAATAAGTGGTATTAGAGCTCCATTCGATCCAAATATTGAAAGGTTCGTGGTTTGTGCTTTGTTTCCATTCTTTGTTTAGTTATTTTGTAAGGTTATATTGACTGATGTCTTCAATGTCAACTCATTTTGAGGTTGCTCGATTTGATGGGAAGGGTGATTTCGAGTCATAGAGAAAGAAGATTAAAGCTCTTTTAGTACAACAAAAGGTAGCAAAAATCTTATGTGACGAAAAGGACCTTCCGGCAACACTCACAAAAGATGAACGAAAGGAGATGGATGAAATTGCCTATTCGACGAATATACTCTATCTTTCGGATGGAGTACTTAGGCAAGTGGATGAGGCAACTACTACAATTGAATTATGAAAGAAGTTAGAGAGCCTTTATTTGACTAAGTCTTTGTCAAATAAGTTATATCTAAAGGAGAAATTCTTTGGATATAAGATGGATTAGAATAAAGGCTTGGAAGAGAACTTGGATGATTTTCGAAAGATTGTGGTCGATCTCAATAACATCAATGAGAAGATGTCGGATGAGAATCAAACAACCATTCTTTTGAACTCTTTGCCAGATACATTTTGAGAAGTTAAGGCAACCATTAAGTATAGAAGGGATTCCTTGACCATGGATATTGTGGTGGATGCTTTGAAAATGAGAAATCTCGAAATTAAGAAGAAATGCAGGGAAGGAGAGTTACTTATGGCTAGTGATCGGGGGTACACGCAAGCGCACGTAATCAAAGTAATAATAAAATGGTATTCCTACTAAGTATCGTATCAACAAAGATTAATTTTTAATTCAATTAAGTATCGTGAATAGTCCTACTTAGCTTTAATTAGAGGAAACAGCTAAAGAGAGAGATAAACTAACCTAAATAACAAAAATAAAAGCAGGAAAATAAATGGAGACACAAACCTAAGGGATATGCTTGGGTAAGGGATTAACTACTAATTAAACAAACGAATGAGACTAAATGGACAATGAACTCATAAGTTTAGAAGCCTATGGTCATGGAATCTCCTGTTGGTCTCCTCCAATTCTCAAGCGTTAATTAATTAACCTAGGTGTCCCTAGTGCTAACTAATTAACACTAGGCATTAAAACTCGTCATTAAGGACCTCTATTGATTAATTAATAGCCTTGCTATCACTTAGGTAATTAACCAATAGTCATGCATTCGATTCTCATCTAAGCTTCTCTCCGTCGAGTTTCCACTTAGTAAGAACTCAATTAACTAGTGTCCAATTAATTAAACTTCAACACCAACTACAATTAATTAACTAATTTACCCTGCTATCACTCGAGTAGCTAATTAAGTGCTCATTAAGCTAAAATAAGTATCATCCATCGAGCTCAACTTAGTCCTACCTCAATTAATTAACGAAAACTAATTAAAAGCTTAAGTCCTAAATGCATGAATGAATTCTTAAGCCAAAAATCCATAAACATTCATTAAACTCATAATTAAACCCATGTAATTCAAAAATTAAGCATTAATCTAATACAAACCGATAAATCCCAAGTAATGAAGGACAAATCAATATGTATCAAGCTATTACATCACAAGAGTCCCTAAATTAAAGCTTGTACAATAGCTAAATTGAAAGGAAAAGAGAAAGAAATGCAAAGAAAGGTTGATCTTGCGTTCCCGAGGCAATCTACCACGAACTCGAGCTCCAAGTCTTCAATTTCGCTCACAAATGTTCCCCAAAACCTCCAAAAGTAGCATTGAATTGAGATTAGGGCTTTTCCTATCAGTTTGGCATCTCTTGGACGAAGAAGAAACGATGTTTTTATTCTGTCTATTGATGTAGTATCTCAACGCTATCCAAAACGCCTCATTTTTGTCTGTGCGCCTTCCTCCAGCGTTGAGACGTTGAAGGCAGCGTCTCGACGCTTTGAATGGAACTCCATTAATGCACATGTTTTGAGCGTCTCGACACTATAGGACAACGTCTCGACGCTTGCTCTCAAATTTGACACTTCAAATGTGGCCTCTAGACGCCCTTTTAAGGGTCTAGATGCTCTCCCCTTGGATTCTTTTACCAAAACTCCATCTCTTCATCCTTAAATCTCCAAAATATCATCATTTAAGCTCCAATATGACTAAAATACCTTCTAACACTCCGATTTTACTTTTTTAGCTCAGTTTCTACAATTTAAACATAAATAGACATCAAAGCACACAAAATCATACAAAACTAGCTAAAATAATAGGAAATAAGATAGCATAATTGCATGCTATCAATTAGGGGGAGAAATCAGAAAAAGAACTGGAAAGGAAAAGAATCCAAAAAGAAGGTTTAAGTCCAAAGGGAAAGTTAAAAGGCGTTACTTGTGCCGTAAGAAGGGGCATTTTAAGAAAAATTTTCCTTTGAACAAGAACAAAGAAGCTTTAGATAACAAGAAGGGTGAATCTAGTGCAGCTAATGTAACAGATGGGTATGATTCTGAAGAGGTCTTGATGGGGTATAGTAGAGATTTTCAAGATGAATGGATCATGGATTCTGGTTGCACATTTCACATGACTCCTAAGCGAGACTATCTGATCGATTGTTAAGAAGTCAGTGGGGGAAAAGTTTTGCTTGGTGATAATGACACCTGTAATGTGAAAGGAATTGGGTCAATTCGGCTTGCAACACATGATGGTGTTATCAGAATGCTTACAAATGTAAGGTACGTGCCAGAACTCAAACAAAATCTAATTTCGTTAGGTGAATTAGATAGATCAAGTTATTCTTATAAATCTATGAAGGGAGTTCTAAAAGTTTCCAAAGGGTCTTTGGTTAAATTGAAGGGAACCTTGAGGAATGGTCTCTATGTGTTGGAAGGTACTGCAATTACATGAAATGCTACTATTGTATCTAGCAAAGGAACTGGTATGTTTATGCTATGGCATAGGAGGTTGGCTCATGTGAGTGAAAGAGGTCTACAAACTCTTTCACAACAAGACTTACATGGAGAAGTTAAATACATCGAACTCCCATTTTGTGATCATGGCATAATGGAGAAGTCTACCAAGGTGAAGTTTATAAAAGGGAAGCATTCAACTAAAGGTATATTGGATTATGTACATTTAGATTTGTGGAGGTACCTATTATGGGAGGTTCAAGGTACTTCATGTCTATTATTGATGACTTTTCAAGGAGGGTTTGGATTTATCTACTGAAACAAAAGGGCAAAGCTTTTGGAAAATTTCTTGAATGGAAGAAGTAGACTGAGAACCGAGCAGGAAGGAAGGTAAAGCTTCTGAGGACTGATAATGGTTTAGAGTTTGTGAATTACAAATTCGACAAACTTTGCAAATATGAGGCAATCATGAGACATTTTACTGTTGCACACACTCCATAGCAGAATGGTTTAGTTGAGAGGTTTAACAGAACAACAATGGAGCGTACTAGATGTCTCTTGTCTAATACTTTGTTACCTTTGAAGTTTTGAGAAGAAGCTGCCTAAACTGCTTGTTATCTAATTAACAGGAGTTCGTCTTCTACTGTAGACTTCAAGACTCTTCAAGAGGTATGGAAAGGAGAACCTCCAAGTCTTGATCATCTCAGGGTATTCACTTGTTTAGCTTATGCTCATGTTAAGGAAGGAAAGCTGAACAAGAGGGCATTGAAATATTTGTTTCTAGGCTATCCTCCAGGTGTCAAAGGACATAAGCTTTGGTGCTTGGAAGAGGGTAGGAATAAATGTATTATTATCATATATGTCACTTTTAATGAAGAAAATATGTCGTTTTGCACTAAAAACCTGAAACGACCCGAATTCCTACGACTCTCTAGATGCGGAAGCACGACCTAGTTGCCTCGCTCATGCCCGAAATTTCGGTAGCATGACGACGTAACTAGGAGAAACCAAAATTTACAACGACCTGGAAAGAGACATAAGCACTTCTATAATTCAGGAAATAGACTCAGCACCCTCCAAACTACGGTATATAGCGCTGAGCTCAACCAACAGACAATCAAACCTAAGAGCTTCTAACCAACTCACGAAACTAATGAATATTTAGGATTTACAGACCACATATACATCAAGGAACAAGGAAACAAAACTAAGAATGAAAAACAAGGAAAGGGAATTGGATGGAGTCTCCATAGCCTCGTCAAGTCATCACCTACGTCACCCGCCTAGAGAATGTGTTCAAATCTGCAAAACAAACAAAGTAGCAAGAGTGAGTATAAACATACTCAGTAAGTAGCCCACGTAAGGGTCCAAAACTTAAAGAAAACCTACCACGAAGGCAAACTTTCTTTACTTACACTCGTGCTCATACTTCAAATATTTATCTCAGTTATTTAAATGCTCAATCAACCAACTTCGACTTTTACCACCTCCTGACTCTAATTTCGTGTCACGTCTGCGAGTTCTGTTACCTAGAACCCAAACCTGTGAAGGTATATAACCCTCATACACATCTCAATAGCCACACAGGCAACCAGGGAAACTCATTCCCTCAGCTAGCGCACAGGCAATAGGGAAACGCATCCCCTATGCTCAACACAGTGGGGAATCACCCCTAAGCTAGCTCACAGGCAATAGGGAAACGCATCCCCTATGCTCAACACATCTCAATAGCCACACAGGCAACCAGGGAACTCATCCCCTCAGCTAGCACACAGGCAATAGGGAAACACATCCCCTATGCTCAACACAGTGGGGAATCACCCCTAAGCTAGCTCACAGGCAATAGGGAAACGCATCCCCTATGCTCAACACATCTCAAGTTAACATTCTAGACCTACAAACTCGCACGACACGACAGAAACAGGGTAGGTACCACAAATCTAACATGCCTTTATACTTTCACAACACTTTTGAAACCCTCCGGGTCATCCATCATACCAAATTCATCCATCATACCAAATTCATCCATCAAGTCCGTATCCCAATCACATACTTGCCCGAAATTCGAAAGTACATACAATGGGGAAAACATCCCCTACTTTACATAAGCAAAGAGGGAAAGTAACCCTCGTGCCCATCCTATCTCACCACATCTATTCCTCATATGGGAAAAGAATTCGTGAAGTCGAGCAACTATTTCTTCCTTATTCACATTACGATTGGAACTCCAAGGGCGCCAAGCCATTCAACAGGTCACCAACCTTTCCCACAAATCCAATCCCATAACTCTCAAGTATAACCGAACCATGAACACAACAATAAACACACGAAGGTAGACATGGTTCAGGCACAAACTTGAAACGACCAATCACCCACTATACCTCTTGCTTATTCAAGCAAACAAATTATTAAGGCATTCATGTAATCATGCCCCAATCACACTTGAACCAAGTCCTTATAGTTAGGATCATCTACCAACAAAGAATTCTCGATTGCCCTTCAACTAGCAACCGAAATCACAATCCTGACTTTTCACTAACTAACATTCGTGAATCTCGAACAAGGATTCGTGTATCAACTTATCAACCATCTTAAACAAGTTTTCCACCTATCCATAGCTTCAACGCACGCTAGTGACATATTTTCCTAAGCCGTTTCTTTCAAATCTAACCAAACAACTCAATAGTTTAAACATCCCATGCGCAGTTATCTCACTCAACATCTCAAGAATCTAAACCTCAACCAACCATTCAATCTAAAAACTCAAGTATTTTGCGTTCAGTAGCTAACCAACCCACTTAGACATTCCGACACGTACGATCATTCAATTTCAAACAAACATCCATACCTTTATGCTTACAAGGAAAACTACAATCAAATTTATTCATTTGCTTATATCCTTGAGAACTTAAACGAGAATAGAAACAATTCTAGGCAATCACAAGCCCATCGCGATAATCCTCATATTTCTTTAGCTAACCACGCCATTCTCTCCATAACCATGTTTAGGCAAGTTTGAATTTCCACAATTTACCACAAGCCCGCTAAAACTCATACAATCACAACCTTAAGCAAAATTTTAAGGTTCTATACTTGCTAACTACAATATTTAGATACTTTGAGCCCCTATCTTCAACTATAACCACAACTTAAGCCATTTTAGCTCAAAAATACCTTCGAACGTATCCTTTAACCATTACATGCTTCCTAAACACGGTTCCAAGCATAATTTCACAATTCCCAATTTATCAAACATAATTTCAAAACATTTACGAACTTAAAGGGGCTTAAAATCCCAATAATTACTTACCCAATTTTATTCTAAGGTTCAAAACGGCCCGAACTCGAATACTTGATCTTGAGTCGTCCAACGAAGGCCTACACGTTATGGGTAACTTTTAAAACACTACAACAATCCTTAAAACACATCAAAAACTCCTAAAACATGTGCCAACTATCTCCAATCTCATTCCTAACTTCAATTTAGATGATAATCATAACACCCAAAGAGAACTTACCCCAAAACCAAGACCGAAACCCATTGAACAGCAGCTCAAACGCTCCAAATTCGCTTAATTCGTCCTAATCGGCCTCCAATCGAATTGCATAATCTATAATAAATCCCAAAATACTATGGGTTAATCTCCAAAGCCAAAAACAGTAGCCAAATCACATTTATGAACCAAAAGAATGTCTCAAATCAACATCGAAACGCTTACCCTCTTCGAATCAAACTTGTTCAAAGCTGTATAACGTTGGGCTTGTCAGAAATTTGACCTCCAATCAACAATACCCTTGCTGTCTGAACAAACCGAGAGGGAGAGAGAGAGGAACCGACGACGGTCGTGAGTCGGATACGAGCTGCACCGGTGCTCAGGCGCGCGGCGGTGAGCGAACAGCAGCTAGAGGAGCGGTGGTCGGCGGTTCGGGCGTGAATCGAACGGCGATGGGCTGCACGGCTGTGGGCGTGGCTGGGCTCGACGGGGAAGAGAGACCAAAGGGAGAGAGACCGACGAGGGGGAAAGAGAGAGAAAAAAAAAAGGGTGTTCGGTGGGGGATCCATTTTCGGGAGAGAGGGGGAGAAGGAGGAGAAGGAGAAGAAAAGAATGAAGAAGAAGAAAAAAATAATGGATAAGGATGGTTTTTTTTTATTTTTTTAAAATTACTAAAATGCCCTTTGACCAATTCTTTCTTTCCATTTTTGCCCTTCTAACCATCCAAAACTTCAAATTGGCCCCAAAAGTAAGAAATGCTTAATTGAGACTTATTCCAACTTAATTTCCAAAAATTTTGAAATTAATCCCTCTGTAAAAGTCGAGCGTTACAAAACCAGCTAGAACAGAAGTCAGTTGAGAATGTTGAAACAGAAGTTAGAGTTGATTCTAAAACATGACCATCGGTACTTCAGGTGAACCTAGTGATGAGTTGCATATGGTTTCACAAATAGAGTCTTCACAAAGGTCTGAATATGATGGTAGACAGTCTCAACAGGAGAGGATTTTGATTGATGAGGGAGTTTTCACTGAGGAAAGTTCACGTAACCATGACTTACAGAACTATCAGCTTGCTCGTGATAAACCTAAGAGGGTGAAATAGGCTCCTATGAGGTATGGTTTTGTTGACCTAGTTGCTTTTTCTTTTAATCATGCTTCTAATAGTATTGAGGCAAAGCCTATTACATACGAAGAGGTTATTGCGTATGATTTGAAGGAACAATGGAATGTTGCAATGGAAGAGGATTTTTTTTTTTTTTTTTGCGTAAAAATCAGACGTGGTCATTGGTTCTGAATCCTCTAAACCAGGTACAAGAGGTAACAACAACCCTAGGTATAA
The DNA here is from genome assembly GCA_033996785.1 of Trichosanthes truncata. Classification (NCBI taxonomy): domain Eukaryota; kingdom Viridiplantae; phylum Streptophyta; class Magnoliopsida; order Cucurbitales; family Cucurbitaceae; genus Trichosanthes; species Trichosanthes truncata. Next base: position 22,292,051 of record JAWPNB010000004.1, on the reverse strand, counting down.
AGCTAGGCTAGTGGCCAAGGGCTACACTTAAAAGGTGGGAGTTGATTTTCATGAGGTTTTCTCTCCGGTGGTGAGGTATTCATCCATTAGATTGATTTTGTCTATTGCTGTTCATTTTGATATGTTTCTTGAATAGATGGATGTCACCAAAACATTCCTTCATGAAGAATTGTAGGAGGTAATTTATATGGCTCAACCTGAGGGCTATGAAGTGAAGGAAAAGGAAGATATGGTTTGTTGCCTCCACAAGTCTATTTATGGACTGAAGCAATCACCAAAAAAGTGGTATATTCGGTTTGATACTTTCATTCTAAAGTAGGGGTTTCACAGGAGATCATATGGTGCATGTGTTGGGATTTATGCCCTAAAGTCCGTAATTAATGATTTATTTAATAATTAATAATAATTTTGATTATTTTATTTGCAATATAATATTATCCATCATATAAAAAATTCAAGGTTATTAGTGTAATATTGAACAGTATGTGGTTGACATACAGGAGGATCGTGTTCAAGAAATAACCTAAAAGGTCATAGTATGTGGGTAAAGTTGGGTGCCTTATCCTAGTAGCACTATTAATACGACCCACTTCGTAATAGTTACTACAAATGATTTGATCCAAATCGTTTATGTGGAGACATGTGAGTGAGGGTATTTTATAAATCCGTTAATTGAGAAGATTAATATTTCATCATGATGATCATATGCTACTCGATCTTAATCTTGAGTGAGTTATGAACTTCTGCCTGTGAGGGCTTGTCATTTGATTTGCATGGGTGAGGTGACTTTTGTAGTCGATTCAATATGCCTACTATTTTGGGGACTTGGCCAAATAAGGAGCTGAGAATATAATCTCACAAGATGGAAGTCACTCTTTCCCATATAGGGTAAGTAGATGAGTAGTCCCTTAAGTGCTGATTTCGGGACTTGAACAATGGGCCCCACCCTCTCATTGACCCAAGAAGGACTTAGTTTATGGTTGAATCATAAACAAATTGTTCATTAGAGGATCAGTGGTACTTAAGGTGCAAGGTGTAATTATAGGGGTAAATCGGACCCTAGGAAACATGCAAGGCCATCACCCTGCGAAGTGGAAAGGCATTAACTGAATAAAAGAAAATGCTAGCTGAGGAGCCAATCCCTGAAAAATTACAAAAATCTGAGGAAGAGGTTCACAAAGAGACACCTAAACCTGCCTTTGAGAAATTTGCTAAGTCTCCTATCTCTTTAACTCCTAATGCTATTCCATATCCTCAGTGTTTTCAAAAGAAAAAGTTAGACGCTCAATTCGCTAAATTTCTTGATATTTTTAAAAAGCTTCACATCAACATTCCTTTTGCAGATGCACTAGATCAAATACTTAATTATGTGAAGTTCATGAAGGAGATAATATTAAGAAAGAAGAAACTGGAGGCATATGAGACAGTCAATCTCACTGAGAAATGCAGTGCAATCATCCAAAAGAAGTTACCTCAGAAGTTAAAAGATCCAGGGAGTTTCACTGTTCCCTGTACACTAGGAAATTCTTCTTTTAAAGCATTATCTGACTTGGGGGCTAGTATTAATTTGATGCCCCTCGCTGTTTACAGGAAACTTGGTCTGGGGGAAGTGCAACCAACAATGATATCACTACAACTAGTTGACCATTCTATCACATACCCAGAGGTGTTATGAAGAATGTCCTCGTCAAGGTAGACAAGTTCATATTCCTAGTGGATTTCGTACTACTGGACATGGATGAGGATGCTGAGATCCCAATCATACTGGGGAGGCCCTTCCTAGCTACCAGTAAGGCAAACATTAGCATGCATAAAGGTACGTTAAACTTACAGGTGGGGGAGGAAAAGGTAAAGTTCCAAAATTCTAAACCCCTAGTTCCAATGATGAGGTAAATGCATGTTTAAGGACAATGCATGTTTTAAGTTTGGGGGTGGGAGTACTTTGTATTTTTTATGCTCAATCTGGTGCATATTCATGATTAGGACGGCCGAGGATGTGATCTAATCAAGAAAATTACTTGCAATCATTTGAAACACGAAAGCATGTCCTGAAATTGAGATAAATTTTAAATTTTTCCTTGGATTCCCTTGCAGCTGTTGAGCACTTAACTTTCTTTCCTTTAGTTTTGAATGCTTAGAACAAGGTTATTTTGTTTGAAAGTTTGATGTCACCTCGATAGGCTTAAGAACTAATTTGAGGGTCAATCTGCATGATAGTTTGTAAAGTTACATCAAGAATTATATGATAATGTTGCCTATATTGATTTTTTTTGCATGTTGAAAAGAAAAGAAATTTTTGCATGTTTGATTCAATATGTTATGTTTAAAAGGATCAGGGACAAAAGGAACTACCTCCACTGTGATCAGTTAGACCACTCATTGAGCGAGTGCTATGGGTAAGGGTCCCTATAGTGAATGTGTGAAAGCTAGGGTCCTTGATTTAAAAGTAAAAAAGAGGCAAGTTTTGGGGTTGTTTAACAAAATTTAATGATTTTAGTGCTTCAATGAGTCATTACTCTCTTGAGTGTAGGAGGGTTTAATGATTGGAACTTAAAGCCAGTGTAGGGGGAAATTAAATGAGAACTTTATAAAATTGTCCCGGGCTAGTAAAGACTAAAAGAGGGAAGGTTAAGCACACACACGCAAGGGATGAATAGAATGAAATTTAAATTTCTTGATGAATGGCTATGCTTGAGTTCTTTCTTTGTTTGTGTGATATTCTTACTTAGACTTTTGAGGCTCTAGTTATGTTTATGCATTAGTGAAATGGTGGTATGGTTTTGTTCTGTTTTGCTCTGGGACTAGCAAAAGCTTAAGTTTGGGGGTATTTGATAGCACACAAAATGTGCTATTCCTAGGCTTTACTTTTGTTAGTTTTTTATAGCTTATTCAGTGTTTTTCACGAGTTATTTATTGTAATTTCAGTTATCGAGCAATTGGAGTGGAACTGGAGAATTTGGAGATACCATGGTGAATAAGAAGCTATTGGAACATAAATTTCGAGGCCATGAGAAGCAAAGGAAGGAATTCGGCAAGAACAACCGAGAGCATAGCATTGAGACGCTATGTATAGTGTCTCAACGCTATAGGCGCAACCCAACAAGTCATAGAACCCGCACAGGCAGCGTTGAGACGTTGCAATCTAGCGTCTCAACGCTACCTTTCCTATTTTGAAAACACGTGTTTTGGAAGGACAACGTCAAGATGCTGCAACCTAGCGTCTCGACACTGTCACGATTTTTATAAAAGAAGCTTGAATTGCTTGTGGAAGGGAGAGCCGTTTTTGGAGAGATTTAAGCCCTAACTCGATTTCTACTCTATTTTGGGAGACAAGGAACATTCTTGGGAGCAGAGAACGAGAGTTGGAAGCTTGAGATCGTGACGTGCATCGGGAACGAGGATCGACACGTGATTTAGAGTTTTTCTTTTCCCTTTTTGTTGTAGTTCTTGCTATGGATTTTTGTTTAAGTTTAGAATTGTTTTCAGTGATTATGAGTGGCTAAACTTTAGATAAGGAATTGATGTAGCTGTTGAATTTATTGTTTTGATTGTTAATCTATAGTTTGATTATGCTTCCAACCATTCATGCTAATATAATTTTAATGTGTGTAGCTTTTGGCCAAAGTCTGCATGTTATGTTGGTTTGATTTTGTGCTGGAGAGAGTGGTAATTAGACTAGAATGAGTATTAGCATGACTAACTGTAAATTCGTGCATGAGAATGAGGAATTCTTTTAGAAGCTTAAAAAGAAGTCACTTAAAGCCATGTTTGTTATTAAAATTCTAGACGGACACGTTAAGTTTATAACATTGCATGAGTTCAATTGTACTTGGGAAGGTACTTTGAATGTTTATAACTTCTTGTTTATGGTTAGGCATAATCTTTTCTACGATTGAGTAATTAGAACAATAGTTTAATTGGTGAAATCAATTCCCTAGGTTTCTCTCTCCTTGACATTATCCTTTATTTTTACTTAATTTTGTTAGTCAAAAATTTCTAAAATTACCTCTCTAAATAAAATTGGATGTTAATATTCATGGTAGTCAATTAATCTAGAAAACCATTCATGAGGACGATACTTTGCACTCATTAATCACTATACTAAAACTTGACACCGTACACTTGCGGCTTTGCATGGTCACAAATACATGCAACAGCCTCCTCATTATAAGTTGATTTAAATTATCACTCTTCATTAGTGACGTAATATTAAAACCAAATTTAGTTCAATCATCCATTATGAAAATCAATTAACTAAGTGTTGGAACTTTATCTAATCAAATTTCTCAAATAATATATAGGCAACGACAAGTCAAGGTTTACAAAACGTTGAACAAAGTATATCTATTCAAACTTAACCACCAACTTTAGGAAGTATGTAATTGGTGACCTTTCCTTTAATCAATAGATCAAGAAGTCTCAAGAGGTCGACTATTGATATTGAACATATGATCTTAACAAAGTTGTAAACATTGAAGAAGCTTGTAGTGACAAAAGAGATTTGCTTATCATATTAGTACTCCAATATTAAAAAAAGAGAAAGGACTTTTGAAAGATTTTTCCTGGAAGGATTTTCCCTTAAGGTAGAAGTTAGAAGAGTTGAAAGACTAAAGTAAAATATACTTATGTGGAAGATTTTTTTAAACCATGTCACACGTGTTCTAATCACATCGATGATTCTATTTAATATGTGATTGTGAGTGCATGGAAAATTGGGCATATTAAATCTATTTTTTACAGAAATGAAAATTTGAAGGTGTGCCTTTACCCATAGAAGATATATTTTCTTAAATTTGCATATTAATGATCTTTGACTACTGAATAAAATACTAACTCAAAATTTCAAAAGGTTAATTCAATGGTGCAAGTGTGACTAAGAAAAGCCTTCTACTTGCATAAAGTAATAAAAATAGACAAGACACTCCACCCTTACAAATGTTATGAGAAAAGGGGGTAAAGTGTAAAAGAAGAAAAAGTTTGGCTGAAGTGAACAATCCCAATAAGGAAGTTTTGAAAGATATTATTCTTCAAGTGTTTGGAGGGTACCAAAGAAATTTTGCTATAACTTCAGCTAACGATTTTTAAATCCCTTAAAACCTTAAATTTTTACATGCAAGTAGCTTTAAGATGGAGTAATTATTTTGTCATCTTTGTGTACCTTAATTGTCATGATTATATATAATGAGCATATATTGTTTGTTTTAAAAAATAAATCTTTAAACAGTTACATGAAAGTCTCTATTTCTGTTGAGTTTATATATATACATACATACATATATACATACTTTTTTTTTTTAAATAACTCATCCATATATTCATCCATAATCTATATAGCTTACTTTTTGCACATGGAAAAGGTATTGAAGAAGCAAGAAAGAAAAGGGAAAGAGTAACAATTTTATTGGTATTTTGTTCCTCATTTTAGATTGTTATGTATGAGAATGAATAATTAATAGAGTTAAGAAATAGCTTTCTATGCTTAATTCATATAGGATGATATACATGCAAACATAGTGATTCTTAATAGAGAGGTCCTTTCTTTATATATGTATAGTGCTTAAGCTTGGTAATATCTAGGCTAACCTTACATGGGAAGATTTGAAAATGAAATTGACAAAAAAAGAAAAGTTGAGCCTATGAAATAGTTTATAGCTCTATATAAAACATACGTAATAAACACACAATAAACACTTGAGCACTAAATCTCATCTTTCAATTACATTTCTTAGTTTTTTAAAGAAACTTTTCCAAAATAGCTCAACACACATGTTGAATTGTGTGTCTTAATAAACCTAAAAGTTGCCTAGGCTAATTTTGTATTTCTTGAATTTCATTTCTCGAATTTAGGTATAGTTTAAGTAGGTGGTATATTATCATGCTTAATTGTATATAGTTGATGTGTAAAGAACAACTATATACCTAATGCCCTCAACATGTGTTTTGTTATATATAAGTGTTTTGTTACTTTTTTAGTCATATCGAGTCCCTCCAGAAAAAAAATAACAATTTACCTAAAATGAAATTGATAAAAGAAAAAAGAAAAAAAAAATTGTAGATTAAGCAAGTCTTAACCCTATAAGTTATTGCTATGGTTACTATAAAATCACTTCTTAAGAAAAGGGAGGGCATTAGGTACAAATGAGAGCAAAAGTTTTGGGAAGAAAATCGTCAAGTTATGGAAGGTAAGAAGTAAAAAATTGTTTAAATTGTTTTTGTACCCTCTTTCCCCATATATATATATTTCTTGATCTTGGTTGGAAGTTTTACTTTGTAGAATTTATTATGAACATTTCAACCAAAAGCTTCCTTGTTCTTATTTATTCTGAGTCATTTTTAATTAAAGTAATGTATGGACAAAGTGAAATTGCAATTTTAATTGGATCCTTGAATCATTTGAAGAAATATTACTATTATTGGACCAATCCTAACACCGAATTTCATATATAAATATACTTTTTTTTTGGGTTAAATTACAAGTTTAGTCCGTAAATTTTTATGTTTGTCCAATATAGGTTTCTAAACTTTCAATTTTGTGTTTGATAAGTCCTTAATTGACATATTCAACATTTTTTTTAAAACTAATGAATATATTGGACACAAAATAGGACATTAAACTTTTACTTTTGTGCATGTCCAATAGCTCGATGAATTTTGAAAAATGTTGACTAGGTCAATGACTTATTAGATAGATACAAAATTGAAAGCTCGGGTATTTATTATACACAAAATCGAAAGTGTAATACCTTATTAGAAAATTTTTAAAGTTTAGAGACCTATTAGATACAAAATTGAAAGTTCAGAGGCATATCAAGTACTTTCTAAAGTTTAAAAATTTATTTGATACAAACAAATTTAGGGATTGAAATTGTAATTTAATTAATTTTTTTTGTTTTTAAATAAAGTCGCCAACTGACATGTTGATTGAAGATTGGTCAAAGACAATTGGTAGTTTTGGGTGATGATGGTTCGGAGAAAATTTCAAATACTACAGGAGTACGAATACTCTTATTTTTTTCTACTACGTCAACATTCTTTTAAACTATAGTATGAATAAAGAAAGTATTTTACTCGGCACTAAAAATTTTCTTCTCATTCAGAGAAAAAATTTCACATCATTCGGCTCATACGGGTGCTACAAACTGACAATGTGATTTAATGCAGTGGGCAGTGGGTGGTGGTTGAGACAAAGGTTTGGCTTTTTGAGTTTTGTGCTAGAGAAGGGGAATTCTATTTGAATAATTTATTTAATATTAACGAATAATTACTAAATAATTTGTATAAGTAATAAGTTATCAAATACAAATGAATAATTAAATATACAAAAAATTAAATAAAAATTTAAATTTTATAGGAATAAAAGAATAGATTAATATGATTTTTTTTATTAAAAGAAAATTATTAGTAAGGAAAAAATTATAAAATAATTAATAAAAAAGTTGTGAGTGTCATTTGTAGATGAGAAAGAAATGACAAGGATGTAAAGCAAAGGGAAAAAATTATAGTTGGTCGGATGTTACATGTGAGTGAGATGAGAATAGAGAGAATATGTGGCCTCTTTGCATGTTAGAGAGAGAGAGAGAGAGAGGGGAATAATAACGATTGAGCCGTGCATGTAAGAGAGAGAAGAGAAAATAAAATAGGTAGGGTTTGTATGTTCGAGAAAGAACAGAGTATATGGTTGCAGAAAATTTCTAGTCTATTCAAAATTTGACAGCCAATTAGGTAATACATATTATTTAATATCATGGAACTCACACGTTACTTTTAAATGCTTTTTTTTGTCAGGGTAAACAAAACAAAACATACATGTGAGAGAGAGAAAGAAGAAACTCAACCGAAGGGTTTGCCTGAGATGAAGATCATTGGTTAGTTTTGTATAGTACAAAACAAACCTAGATCGTAGAATTGGGTTAAGTTGATCGATTTTTTTGGATCATCGGATTTTTTTGAACACTCCTATTACTTTCATTTGGTCATTGTTGTTTCAAAAGTAACATTTTTGATCTTTGAGGTTTGAATTTTATTTTTAATTGGTCCTTGAAATTTGAAATTATGATTTCTAATTAGTCATTTAAATTTAAAATTTGATTGGTTCTTGAGTATTACAATTAAAAAATATAAAAAAAATTCAAAATCAATTAAAAAATACATATCAACAAAAGTTTAGTCAGCATATGTTAAGTCATCTTTTCGTTGAATCAACTAGGTGCTAACTTGCCTTAGGGACTATTTAGAAACCAATTTCAAACTTTATGGACTAATTAGAAATCAAATTCAAGTCTTGGGAACCTAACATGTCACTTTTGAACCTCAAAAACCAAATAGAAGTTATATTCAAATCTCAAGAACCAAAAGTGTCCGATTTGAAAATTTAAAAATTAAATAGAAACTAAGTTCAAATTCTAGAGACCAAAAGTGTTTTTATCCTATAATATATAACTCGATTTAAAAGAGTTGCAATTACACTTAAGTAGTCAAAAGTATGAAGGTTATTGTATAGTTTTTTAATACTCTACTCAATATATTTGAGAAAATATATATGTCTGATAGTTTGATTCGTAAATAACTCTCTTCTCTCTTTTCTACATTTGCTTTATTATCACCGCCTTTGATTTTTTTTTCCTTTTGCCTCATTGGATATGAGCAAAACCTCTTATTTTCAAATCCTTGTAATTTATTTCTTCATTAATTGATATTGATAGTCATTTGCTAGACGTTGTGCTTATTTTCAAGCCCATAAATGAGGGAGACAAATAAGACTGAATAAATTAGCTTAAACTTTTGGTTTAACGCTTAATTTAATATAAATTATTTTTAGACACATTTTTTTTTATCATGATAACTGTTTTTGCGATCAAAAAAACATTTTTTTTCTTTTGCATTAAAGTAAGTCTTCCACATTTTCTCCTACTAACAACTCAAACCATTCCCATATAACCATAATAAATGACATAGTTAAATACGAATAATATGAAGTAGAGAAAAACTTTGGTGCATGTCATATGTCCCTTTGAACAAACTTTAATTTGGAGTTTTGTGGGAGCTGTTTGTCTGGCAGAAGGAACAGATTCAGTGGACACACAAACAACATCAAAACCCCCAAATCAATCCAAGTTAAAACGACCAATTTGGCCAATTTGAATGTCCATAAGTAGGCCTCATTCCTCCAATCAAAATTGCGGCGCCAATTGACAAACATAACAACAAGACGACAACAACAACAAAAAATAATAACAAATAAAAAGAAGTAAAATAAAAGATGCTTCTGAAGGCTAAAAGCTAAGGCCAAACTCCAAAGCATGCAAGTGTTTCTATCTTGGTTTTCTTTTCTCTCAGTGTCTGTCGAGCGTTCGATTGCAACATTGGTTGTACTGTTTTGTAACGCCGCTGTCTTTACCTGCCGACATCCCTCCCTTATTATTAGCCTCCACCTCCACCTTCCTTTTTCTCGTGCTTCGAAGGCCGACTTATTCGAAAAGTTAAAAGATGAAAAATGATTATTCTACATTGTTAAATATATGAAAGAGAATTTAAAATTTATATTGTGTATATGTATCGACTAGTTATTAAGAGTAGAGAAATTTTGAACATGTATCACCCTCCCTCTTATTGTTAGCCTCCACTTCCACCTGAGATCTTCGAAATTATTGAGAAAGTTGGGAGCAATAAAAATGATGATTCTACTTTGTTAAGGGTGAATTTGATATGCTACTAGTTTAAATACTTTTTGAAAAAATATTTTCATTAAAACGATTTTAATTTAATGACTTATGTGTTTGGTTATATCTTTTTAAAAGTGTTTTTATTCACAACTTTATTTAGTTGCACAAAGTGATTTACAAATGTTAAATTACGATAAATGACCTATCTTTGTATTTTATTCATTATTAATAACACTTATAATTAGACACTATGAAAAGTACATACAAATAATTATTTATTATATATTAAAAATTAATATATATAGTTATTACAAATTATAAAGTGTATAAAAAGAAGAGAAATGCATAGATCGACATCGACATGAAAGAGAAATTAAAAGGTTCACTTTAGATTTGAGGGTAATTTTCTAATTTTAGCTTTATCTGGAGCTTTTCATGTGGGTTTTAAAATTTTGCAATTTGAGGGGTTTTTTTTTTTTAAAGTGATTGAGTTGCTACATTTTTTAATCACTTTTAAACTGATTATTGAGAAAATTATTTTCTTAACCAATCTTAAAAAATGTTTACTTTTTGTTGTCAAACACTATTTTTTTTAAAAATGTTTTTGGTCATACACAATCGATCACTTAAAAAAAATCTATCTAACACATTCTATATGTATGAAAGAGAATTTAAAATTTGTATTTCAAACATATATCGAATGATTATTAAGAGTCAGAGATTTTTTAACTTGCATCCAATAGTTAAAAAACAATCACACGTTGTTGCCAAAATCTGGCCATGAGAAATCTCATCTGACCTTCATGTTACAACAACTGTAAATTAATAATTTGGGGAAAAGAGTGACCTACAAAAAAGAAAAAGCTAAGCATTGGGGTGGCGCTTGCCATACCAGCTCTGATGCTTAAGTCAGAGAGGAAGAAAAGTGTAGCAAACTATAGTTTAGAGAATGAAGGTTAAGTTGGACTCCCTTTCTTTGAGTCATAATGGTGTATTTATAGGATCTTTGACCTAGATTTTCCATATTCATTTCCAGATAAGGATTCAAATGAAAATTCTTTTCTATCTAGGAATTGGATTTGAAAGGATTAATCTAAATTTGTAGGATTTTCTTGGTCCTACTTCTCCTTTGAATTTTATTATCTTAATTTTTTTTATCTAGTTTTGGGATAATTTGATTAAGTCCAAATTCACCCATAACATTAGCCCCCACTCTCTAATTAAAATTTATGGCGTGGCTTAGTGTTATAGGCCTAAAGTATGGAGCTCAATTTGAGAGTATAACCCTTGTTAGTTCTGAGTATAACCCTTTTTAAGCGCTCCAAAGTCTTGCTTTGGATTATCTTTAGGATTTGCAAGTTAAACCTTGTGGGAGTGACTCGATCTTCCATAGGTCTAAGATTCTCCTCTGAAAAGATGAAGATCAATTTTATGGAGAAAATGTCAGGGTTCCAAAGTCGTGCTTCGAATTATCCTTAGGATTTGCAGGTCAAACCCCGTGGGAATGACCCAGTCTTCCATAAGTCTAGATTGCCTTCTGGAAAAATGAAGATCGATTTCTTGGAGAAAATTTTAGAGTCCTCTTAGAAAGATGAAAATCAATTTCTAGGGAGTAGTTTTTGTTTGTTCTTTGCTTTTGTTTAATAGGGAAGCTTACCCATTTTCTTGCTTTTATTTAATAGGGAAGCATGCCCCTTTTTAGTCCCCTAATTAATGAGGACTTTCCTTGCAAGGAAAATGTTGCATGATTATGCATTTAAAATTTTATGACCTTCATCTTGACTTTTTCTTTGTTGGGCATGCTGAATTTGGTCCATTTAGAGTGGGACCCAAAATTTGAGATCTTGCATGGATTAACTGTTTAGGCTCATTGGGTTCTAACCAATGTTCTTCATTTGTGACAAGTGAAAATTATGGTTCATTATGCTAATTAATAAACTCGATTTCATATACGAGGAACAAAAACATATAGGAATTTTATAAAATAGGTATGCATTCAAATAACTTATTATATAAGTAATTGCATAACCTCCATAATTTCATAATTTTTTCTTCAATATTTCATGGCATTCCTAGTTTACTCATGATGTTAAGTTCATATGCACTATATCACACTAAGTCATACAATGCTTTATTTAAAAAAAAAATAGAGCATACATGCTAATTAGTGAATTCTAGAACACATAGTACATGGAGATGTCATTTTAAAGAAGGCAAAAGATAAAGCCCTTGAATCTTCATGTAGTATTAGAAATTTTCAAGTTCAAATAAGATTTATCTGGATTCTACAATTTCGCAAATATTTTCAAAGTTGAGGCTTTGAAAGTTGATCCAACTGCATTTGCTTGACAATCTATACCTACCCTCATGGCTTTCTAAGTGTGATCCGTAATTTTAGATCTTGTAGTTTTATCCCAACAAGCATAGTTGTAGGGTAGGTCATGTATTGGAAACAAAACTACAATCCTATCCTTCTCGGGAGTTCACCCTGATATTGACCCATGCACACACCTTCCGTAGGAGGATGATCCAAAAGTCGCCGCGAGGCCCCACATCGATCTCACGTTGTAAACTAATGATGGTGACCGTAGGATATGTTGACACATTTCCTTTTCCCACTTAATATAATACTTTCTTAAAAGATTCACCTTGATATTGACCCATGCAAATACCTTCCGTAGGGAGGATGGTCCAAAAGCCGCCACGAGGCCCCGCATGAATTTCACCTTGTGAATCAATGATAGAGACCGTAGGATATCTTGACATATGTCATTCTCCCACTAAGTATTTTGAAAATAGGGTTTTCTACTACTTAAACAAATTAGGCTAACCTCATTTATCTAAGTTCCTCAATCTACTATTTCATAACCTTTATGTTGTTAGACTGATTTTAATGTGAATTACCAAGTTTTAAAACTATTTAAAAAATGAATCACATTATGAGCATGCTTAATGAAATAAAATTTGACTAATTCAACTTCCAGGTCGGTTCCCAGTTAGAGGTGTTCCCTTTCAGTCAACTTAAATACCTAGATCAGTATAGACAAAAATTTCCATAGACAGAGTTCCCTTATAGTCATTTTTTATTTCACATTAATTAATCTTTAATTAACTATTAATTACTAGATTAATGAACCTAAGTGAATTTAAGCAAAACTAATTCACTTATTGGATAATCTTAAAATTCTATCATTTTAAACCCTTTAAAACAAATTAAAAGATCATCCTAGATATTTTGTTCTATTTCTATTAGAAAAAATAAAAGATAAATAAAATTCAAAAGTTAAACCATTTTATCTTTGAATTAAATTATCTTTATTTATGGAAGACCTAATCTTATTAGGAAATTAAAAAATCTCATCTTATTTTGAAATTAAAAGATCTAATCTTATTTTAAAATAATCTAATCTTATTAGGAAACAAATAAAGATGAATAAAATTCAAATTTTAAACTATGGATAATCTTGAAATTCTACCATTTTAAACCCTTTAAAACTAAATTAAAAGATTATCCTAAATTCTAATCTTATTAGAAACAAATAAAGATATATTAAATTCAAATTTTAAACTATTTAAAGCATGAATTAGAAATATCTTTATTTTATGGAAATCTTAATCTCATTAGGAAATATCCTAATCCTTTTAGGAAAACAAGAATTTCATTTATGAAAGAAAATATCCTAATTTAAATTTTCATATATAACAATTATATTCAAAGATATGGAAAATATAAACTTATTAGGAAAATATCTCAATTCTATTAGGAAACATCCTAATCAAATTTTGCAATATAACAATTATATTAAAAAAATTAATCTTAATTCTATTAGGAAACAACCTAATCAAAATTTTAAATATAACAATTATATTCAAAATTAATTAAGATGCATGATAATGCTTAACATATGGTGGGATTTTAAACTAAATGACATACTTTATGCAATAATCAAATAATTTAAAACATACATCACATGCATAATTAAATTAAAACTTGAAAAATTGACCTACATATTTGGCATATCCTAAGAAATTAAAAACAATTTAAATTACAATAATTTAAATCCAAAACATATCTTGGTCTTCAATTTCTTTCTTTGTTTGAACCATTCCAAATTTAAGATTTTGAAATCCTAAATTTTCAATTGTAGTAGTTGAATTCAAGAAACACATTTGAATTGAAGGATCTTTTTAACATTAGGGAGATGTGTGTTATATTAATTTTCATTCATTACATTGGAGCTTATAAACTATTGGAATTTATGCTCTAACGACTTGTAATTAATAGAGAATTAGTGAATTCTCTTTAGACCTCTTTGTAACATTCGGGATTTTTTTAAATTTAAAATTAATTAAACTAAATTATTATTATTAAAAATAAACTCATCCTTATCTCTCCCTCCCGTCTCCTCTCTTCCCGTCCCCATCTTCCACTTTCCCGTTCTCTCTCTTCCTCTCCTGTTTTCTCTCCCTCCTGTTCCCTTCTCTTCCCGTCTCCCATCTCTTCTATTGCCATCTCCCTCTCCCCCGAAACCCTCTCTCTCTCCCATCTTTTCTCTCTCTCGTCACCATATCTCTCTCCCGTAGCTCTTTCTCTCTCTTCGTCACATTCTCTTTCTCTTCCTTTCTCTCACTCATTTCTTGGTGTTTTAGAAAATTTTCAACATTTCCTAGAGTGTACAGCAGTTTTAAAGGTTGAATTTGGGCATTTCAGAGTTCGATTCGGTGTGGGCTTGGCTCGTTTGATAGTGGGTAAGCGTTTCAGTTTTGGAATTTAAAAATTTAGTGAGTTAATTGCTTATTTAAGCACTATATGAGTAGTTTGGGTTAACTTTTGATTATGGAACTCACTTTAGGATAAACCATCATGGTTGCTTACTAAATTATTCAATTGGGTTGTACCGAGCATTATTCCGGCAAATTTTTAGTTATGGTAGTTGGTAAGTTTTTAAGTTCGAACTTTTTTTGGTAAATGGTCATTCGGGGTCAAATAAGTTTTAAGAAGTGGATTTTGATTTATTTGAGTATTGATGTGTAATTGGATTTTTTTTTATTTTTTTTTATTTTTTATATATGTATGATAGAAGTTGACATTGGTGGTGGTATAGACTTGGGTGGTCTTCTTAAATTGTTAAGGGTAAAGCTAGCGCCGTCTTAAAGAGGCGAAGCAATCGGTAATGAGTTGGCTGAAGAAGTATGTAGCCATCGAATTTATTTATTAATCCCTTGTTTTTATTGAATGTATGTGAGATGATTAGTTTATCGATAAGCGAAATTGCTAGATTGTTGGTGAATTGAGTTTTGCTTGAATATAAATGAGACGTTGACTAAGTGGGATTAAATTAAATCTAAGCTTGAGCCATGACTACTTAAGAGTGTTTGAGGTTGACTTCGAAATTTTTTTGTTGTGATTGTGAACTCCGGTTTGGGAAGTGGGCGTGGCTTTGAGAGTGGTAATCTACCCTGGAGGTTTTCAAGGTGTTGAAATTGAACAAAATCCATTAGATTAGTGCCAACTACCCTGTTTCTGTCGTGTTCGTGCGAGCTTGTATGCCTAGAATGTTATGTGATATGATGAGCATGACGATTGTTATCCTTCACCATATGTGCTAGCTTATGGGTGATTCCTCATTGTGTTGAGCGTAAGGGTTACGTTCCCTTATTGCCTGTGTGCTAGCTTAGGGGTGATTCCTCATTGTGATGAGCATGAGGATTGTTATCCTTCACCATGTGTGCGAGCTTAGGGGTGATTCCCCATTGTGTTGAGCGTAAGGGTTGCTTTCCCTTATTGCTTTTGTGCTAGCTTAGGGGTGATTCCCCATTGTGATGAGAGTGAGGGTTGTTTTCCTTCACTGGTTTGGTTTTAGGTTACTGGACTCAGAGTTATGACAGGAAGTTATAGTCAAGGAGGGGTGAAAGTTGAGGTAGGGTAAATGGGCTTTTAAGTTAACTAGAGTAAGAACTTGAAATATAAGCATGAGTGTGTGTAAAGGCAGTTCCTTCGTGGTATGTTTCTTTAAACTTTTGACCCTTAAGTGGGCTGCTTACTAAGTATATTTATACTCACTCGTGCTACTTTGTTCATCTCTTTTCAAGTGACGCTCATCATCGAGGTGGATGACGGGACAACGACCTGACGAGGCTATGGGGATACTAGTAGACCTCTCCTAGGCTCGTTTTGTTGTGTACTCTTTGGATAGGTTTTTCTTGTATGTTAGCTTGTAAGTTTGGTTTGTAAGTTGTACTTTTGTTTTCTTGTAAATTCTAGTTCTAAGATGTCTTTCGTATTCATATATGTGGTTATGAACTCTGCCTCTTTTACGTAGTTTGGTGGGTGCTGAGTATTTCTTGGAAATCTGAGAAGTGTTTTATGCTCCTTTACAGGTTATTGATATTTGGTTTTCTTGAAGTTACGTCGCCATGTTGTCGAAATTTCAAGCATGGGTGAGCAAACTCAGTCTTGCTTCCATGTTTAGTATGTTTAGAGTTTAGGGTCGTTACAGTTGGTATTAGAGCTCTAGGTTTTAGGTTCTGTAGACTTGCTTACGTCGTAGGCATCAGTTTCTCCATAGTCCCTCGCAGAAAGATCGCCAGGTTTGTTGTTGGAAATGTGAAAAGTAGCATAGGGTTAAACTTAGCCTACTCCTAAAGGCAATACCTTTTGGTTATTGTTTGCATTGAAGTTTTCTCTTTGGTAGTATGTGTTTTGGAAGTTTTATTGGTAGGATGATATGTTTTAGTTTTGTATTTCAGTTTATGGCTCGTATTAGAGGTGTTGTTGGTCGAGGTAGAGGCGGCAGAAGGGCCACCTCAGGCGTGGTAAGGGTGGATGTGGAAGTAGGGGTCGAGGAGTGCGCAGGCAGGACTCGATCCATGACACCTATTTAGATGAGTACTCGGAGCATCAAGAGGAATCTGGCATTGGTCTCCCAGTATTTGAGGTGTCGTCGAGTCAAAATAGAGAGAGCCAAGGAAATATAGGAGCGAAACTGCCAGCTACGATGACTATAACAGCGGAGGCTCTTCAGAATATTATTCAGACAGCTCTAGCCAATCAGGCGACATTATTTACTCAGAGCCTCGGGGCTACTACAGAAGAGACCAAGTACTTGAGAGATTTCAGGAAATATGATCCAAGCTATTTCGAGGAATAAGGTGTGGACCTTACAACGGCCGAAGCATGGTTAGCATCCATGTAGACTATTTTCCGGTGCATGTGTTGTCTAGAGAATCAGATGGTATAGTGTGCAACTTATGCATTGAGAGGTTGGGCCCTTATTTTGTGGGAATTGGTAGAGCGGTTGATGGATGTTAGTGAAGGGCCTATCACATGGTTACACTTCACGAAAGAGTTTTATGAGAAGTTTTATCCAGACCTTACAAGGGCCAAGAAGCAGGTGGAGTTCATTAAGTTGAAATAGGTTGAAAACCAATTAGTAGAGGACTATGAGCATGAATTCTCTATGCTTTCTCGTTTCGCCCCTGATCTGGTAGATACGGAGAAAAGGAAGGTTGATCGTTTTGACATGGGCTTATGTGACGACTTGTTTGGTGTAGTGGTAGTACTTGAACCTAAGATATATGCTGCAGCTCTCTGAGTAGCTTCTTCGATTGATTCTCGTACCCCCAGGTTGAAGGGAGTCAACAGTGGGCAGAGTTTAAGGTCAGGACAGAAGAGGAAGCACGAGCAGGCGTTTGCTAAGCCAAATCGGCATCTGGCGTAGAATCAGCAGGGTGGTCAGCAACAAGTCTTGGGTCAGAAGAAGCGTCAGTGCCCTAGTTGTGGGGAATGACATAGCGGGGTTTGTTACGAGGCCACAAAGACGTGCTATAGCTGTGGGAAGGTGGGTCATCTGTCGTCTACGTGTTGGCAGAAAAAGAAGACATACTCAAGAATATGTTATAATTGTGGGAAGCCAGGGCACGTCGCGATGGGTTGTACTGAGAAAAGGAATATCGGAGCATTGGGGGGCCACCAAAAAGGTAAGGTTTTTGCAACGACGACTAAAGCAGCAGGTGGATCAAGTTCTGTGGTGATAGGTACTTTACCTATTCTTGGCCACTTAGCATTTGTGCTGTTTGATTATGAATGCACTCATTCTTTTATTTCTTCTACATTTGTGGGTCAAGCTCAGTTAGAGGTAGAACCCTTAAAATTTAACCTGTTAGTTTTGACCCCGGTTGGAACAAAATTAATAGCTCAAGAAAAAGTCAAGACTAGTCAGGTATTGGTGTCAGGCCGTCTGCTAAATGTAACACTAGTGGTGTTAGAGATGAGTGACTTCGATGTTATTTTGGGCATGGATTGGTTAGCTGAGAATCATGCCCGCATTAATTGTCATCGTAAGGAGGTGGTGTTCAGACGCCTAGCAGAACCCGATTTTAAATTTAAAGGGTTTGAGGCTAAAGTAGTCCCTAAGGTGATTTCAGCATTGGAAGTGCACAAGCTGATTAGCCGAGGGGCGTGAGCTCTTTTGGCCTGAGTTACTGATACAAGGAGTGCAGAAGTTGTTATAGCATTAGTGCCTGTGGTTCGAGACTTTGCAGACGTGTTTCTGGAAGATTTGCCAGGTTTGCCTCCAGTTTGAGAAGTAGATTTCAATATTGAACTTGAGCTAGGAACAATGCCCAAATCAAAAGCCCCCTATAAAATGGCTCCAGCAGAGTTAAAGGAGCTCAAATTATAGTTGCAGGAACTTTTGGACAAGGGATTCATTCGCCCTAGTGTTTCACCATGGGGTGCACCTATACTTTTTATGAAGAAAAAAGATGGATTGATGCACTTGTGCATCGACTATCGGGAGTTGAATAAGGTAACCA
This sequence comes from Trichosanthes truncata, assembly GCA_033996785.1. Classification (NCBI taxonomy): domain Eukaryota; kingdom Viridiplantae; phylum Streptophyta; class Magnoliopsida; order Cucurbitales; family Cucurbitaceae; genus Trichosanthes; species Trichosanthes truncata. The sequence continues at coordinate 22,273,572 of JAWPNB010000004.1, read as the reverse complement.
TAAAGAACAAGTATCCACGTCCTAGGATTAATGATTTGTTTGATCAATTATTGGGTGCGGCTGTGTTATCTAATTTTTGATCTACATTCAGGTTACCATCAGTTACGAATCAGAGAGGAAGATATTCCGAAGACTTCCTTTCAGTCCAGATATGGGCATTATGAGTTCACGATGATGTCGTTTGGGTTAATGAATGCACCGGCGATGTTTATGGATGTAATGAATCGGGTGTTCAAGGATTTCCTTGACACCTTTTTGATTGTCTTTATTGATGACATTTTGGTCTACTCTAGGTCAAATGAAGACCATGAGATTCACCTTGAAAGAGTGTTGACTACCTGAAGAGCAAACAGGTTATATGCCAAGTTCTCCAAGTGTAAATTCTAGCTGCAGCAAATGTCTTTCCTAGGACATGTGGTGTCTAAGGAAGGCGTGTCAGTGGATCCAGCAAAGGTGGAAGCAGTTACAGAATGGCCCCGTCCCACTACGGTCATTGAGCTATGTAGTTTCTTAGGTCTAGCTAGATATACTATATGCGCTTTGTTCAAGACTACTCCAAGATAGCTACACCTTTGACATATTTGACCCAAAAAAGGAGTGCTTTTGTTTGGATTAATGACTGTGAGGCGATTTTTAAGGAACTCAAGCAAAGGTTGGTCTCGGCGCCTGTACTTACTGTACCAAAAGGAACAGAAGGATTTGTTGTTTATAGCGATGCTTCTAAGAAGGGGTTGGGTTGTTTATTGATGCAACACGAGAAAGTGATTGCTTATGCTTCCCGCCAGTTGAAGGCTATGAACGAAATTATCCAACTCATGACTTAGAGCTAGCAGCGGTGGTTTTTGCTCTAAAGATCTGGAGGCACTATTTGTATGGCGAGAAGATTCAGATGTACACGGATCATAAAAGCCTTAAGTACCTTTTTACGCAGAAGGAATTGAACATGAGACAACGGAGGTGGCTAGAATTAGTAAAAGATTATGAGATAGAGATTCTACACCACCCTAGTAAGGCAAATGTGGTTGCCGATGCCCTCAGCCGAAAGGCTACTTGTTCCTCGACAATGATTACGAAGCAAACACACTTGCGATCTGACATGGAGCATTAAGAGATAGAAATGGTAGTGGGTTAGGTCACAACTTAGTTAGGTCAGTTATCGGTGCAACTGATCTTGAGGCAACACGTGATAGATTCCCAACAAGGGGATTCTAGCCTAGTGGGCTTGTGACGCTAGGCTGAGTCGTTCAAGAGAGTGAGTTCTCTATATCAGTGGATGGTGGACTTCTTTATAAGAAGCGATTGTGTGTATCGGATACTAGTAAACTTAAAGAGGAGATGTTATCGGAGGCCGACAACTCTCATTTTTCGGTACACCCGAGGAGCACCAAGATGTATCATGATTTGAAACAGTATTATTGGTGGCGCAGGATGAAGAGGGATGTTGTAGAGTTTGTTAGTAAGTGCTTGGTGTGCCAGCAAGTTAAAGCCACGAGACAGAGACCGGCATGTTTGTTACAACCGTTAAGTGTGTCGCAATAGAAGTGGGAGGAGGTGTCCATGGATTTCATTTTCGAGTTGCCCAGGACCGTGAGGGGTTTAACTGTGATTTGGGTGGTTTTTGATAGGTTAACTAAGTCGGCGCACTTCCTTCCAGGGAAGCTGACTTTTACAGTGGAAAAGTGGGCGCGCTTATTTATGAAGGAGATAGTCAGATTGCATGGAGTCCTAGTAAAGGTTATTTCAGATAGAGATCCCCGTTTCACCTCCAAATTTTTGAGGAGTTTTCAAAAAGCCTTAGGTGCAGAATGAAACTTCAGTACGGCTTTTCATCCACAAACCGATGGTCAAACTAAGAGGTTAAATCAGATCCTGGAAGATATGTTGCGAGCTTGTGCATTGGATTTTGCTGGTAGCTAGGATACGCACCTACACCTGATGGAGTTTGCTTATAATAATAGCTATCAAGCAACGATTGGTATGGCACCGTTTGAAGCCCTTTATGGAAAAAGATGCAGATCCCCAGTCTATTGGGGTGAGGTTGGTGAACGCAAGCTATTGGGGCCCGAGATAGTCCAAGTGACCAATGATGTAGAGCAAAAGATCAGAGCAAGGATGTTAACTGGGCAGAGTAGGCAGAAGAGCTATGCCGATGTGAGGCGAAGAGATTTGGAGTTTTCCATTGGTGACCACATGCTTCCTAAAGTGGCACTAATGAAGGGTGTTATGAGATTCGGTAAAAAGGGAAAGTTGAGATCTTGGAGCGAGTTCGCCCCGTAGCGTATTGTTTGGCTTCACCGCCTTCTCTCTCCACAGTTCATAACGTATTCCATGTATCAATGTTGCGAAAGCATGTGTATGAACCGTTACATGTGATTGACTATGAGCCACTGCAGGTTAATGAGACCTTAAGTTACAAGGAAAAGCTAGTGTTAATTTTGGAACGAGATAGAAAGATCCTTCGAAAAAAAGAGATTAAACTTGTTAAAGTATTTTGGCAGAACCACCAGCTCGAGGAAGCAACTTGGGAGCATGAAGAGGAAATGATGGCTAGTTGCCCAGAGCTCTTCGAGGACGAAAGTTCTTAAGGTGGGTAGAATGTAACACTCGGGTTTTTTTATTTAAAATTAATTAAACTAAATTATTATTATTATTATTATTATTAAAAAACTCATCCTTATCTCTCCCTCCCGCCTCCTCTCTTCCCATCCCCATCTTCCACTTTCCAGTTCTCTCTCTTCCTCTCCCGTTTTCTCTCCCTCCCGTTCCCTTCTCTTCCGCCTCCCTTCTTGATAATTCTCATTTATGAGGATTATTTGACCCTAAACTAGGTTGTTCTTGTCGTTTTTGTGTGTTTTGTTGTATGATGAGCAAGCTAAAAATGGTGTTTATTGGTTAAATTCATAAAAGCTCGTTGGAGTAATGAAAAAAAGGAAAGGAGTTGAAAAAAGAATGAAATTTAAACTAATTTGTTGTTTTTGTGTAGATTTGGAGAAAAAAGGACAAATGCAATTACATTCTAAATAGCATTCATTTGCAAGAGCATGATAGTGAGCAAGCTCAAAAATGCTGATGAAAATGCAATTGCATTTCTGAAAATTTTTGGTAGAGCTGAAAAATAATGCAACAGAAATGCAATTGAAATGAAATTGCATTTTTGGAAAATTTGGAACATATGAGATTTACGGGAATTTCGAAATTTATGGAGATTCTTGCGATATTTAGGAGATTTTTCAGCCTGAACTCATGCCCAAACCTTGACCCATGATTGAAGGAGCACAAAGATGAAACCCTAGACCTCAATGCCTATAAAAATGGAGAAAACGAAGCAAAACGTGGTTGGGTTTGTTCTGCTCGCCCTCAGTCCGAAGTTTCGACTTTCTATCAATTTTCCAGCAGTTTGTTCTTCTTTTGTGCTCTGTAAAAGTTCGAGTTTGATCCATCCTCAACGAAAGTTAGAGGAGGTGAAGGTCCATTTACTTTTGAATGGGTTTTTCTTCATGCCCAGTCCGTTGCTCTGCTTTGTCTTTCTCTTTTATTCTGTTTTCTTTTTATTTCCAGCTGCTGTTCTTTTCTTCTTCATTTTCAAAAACCTTCAACGTTCAAAATCTCAATCTTTCCTCACGAAAGTGAAGGTTGTTACGAGCCAAATCCTCTTGAAAGAGAAGGAATTGAGTTCGATTGAGACATGAGCCAAAAAAGGTTTAGTTTAGTTTGGGTATTTTTCCAAATCATTGGTTGAAGTTTTTGTTTTTCTTAGGTTTAGTTACTGTCATTTTTATTGTTAAAGTTTGTTGCTTAATTTTTGTAGTATTCCCAGTTGTTGAATGTAGTTGAGTATTAAATTGATTCAATAAAAGTGTCTTTCATTCAAATCCTTATTCTAGTTTTAGTTGTTATTCCCTTCCCTTTACCAACTTTGTTATGGATTTTCAATATTCTAATTCATTGATTTTCATTTCTTCCATAATGAGCTAATTCCTTCTTTGAGATTCAAGCATGTGAATGCCCTAAAGATAGGAATAAAGGCCTAATTGTGAGAGCAACCTTGCTTCCTCTATAGCTTGTTTTCCTTTATTGATTTTAATGCATATTATTAGTCTAGATTGATCACCTAGATTAGTATACAAAAATTGAGTCTAATTCTGAAAATGTTAGATAAAAATTTTGTTTTCATAAAAGAAATAAAGGAAAATAGCCTACACATAGGAATTTGTTTTTGACCCTAGTCATAGGGAAAAACTTTTAAAACCAAAAGAATTGTGTTCAAAATTAACTAAGTTCGTATGAGCCATAGAAATACCAGTTTAATTGCTTAGCCTCCTAAAGATACTTCATAGAAGGTCGAATAGGTGTTGAATTCGGTTTACAAAGCTTAAGTGTTGAGTTAAAGGATTGCAATTGCAATTAAGCTACAATTTCTCTCAATGGGGCAAAAACACGTTTGAATCCCCTTTTTATCATTTTTATTTCTTCTTTTCAAAAACAACAAAAATCATCCCACTTATTTTTATAACATTGGTTACCGAAATTGCAATTTGAAAACGTCTTTGCTTTTTCTCTTGAATTTTGTTGTATCCGTTCCCTGTGGGATCGACACTTTGGAATACTTCCAGTTTTATATTACTTGCATCGACAGTGTGCACTTGCACAGAACTGGAGCTTTATTTTAATTTACAAATATTTTCTTTAAGCCCCACGTTTCAGTTCGATCACCTCTCTCCTGTTCCCATCTCCCTCTCCCCGGAAACTCTTTCTCTCCCCCGAAACCCTCTCTCTCTCCCGTCTCCCTCTTTCTTCTATCCGTCACTTTCTCTCTCTCTTCCTTTCTCTCATTCATTTCTTGGTGTTTTGGAAAATTTTCAACATTTTTCTAGAGTGTACAGGAGTTTTAAAGGTTGAATTTGGGCATTTCAAAGTTCGATTCGGTGTGGGCTTGGCTCGTTTGACAGTGGGTAAGCGTTTCGATTTTGGAATTTAGAAATTTAGTGAGTTAATTGCTTATTTAAGCACTATTTTAGTAGTTTGGGATAACTTTTGATTATGAAACTCACTTTAGGATAAACCATCATGGTTGGTTGCTAAATTATTCAATTGGGTTGTACCGAACATTATTCCAACAACTTTTTAGTTATGGTGGTTCGTAAGTTTTTAAGTTCGAATTTTTTTTGGTAAATGGTCATTCGGGGTCAAATAAGTTTTAAGAAGTGGACATCTCTAGTCAGAACACTTCACAACCTGAAGACTTGAAAGACTTTAACTTCAGGAACAATTTGCAAAGCCCTCGAGATGAATCCACATTCGAGAACAAACTCGAGACAAATTCACATTTGAGAACAAGATGCAAAGCCCTCGAGACAAATTCACATTCGAGAATAAGCTATAAAGCCGGCCCTTGAGACAAATTTGAATTCGAGAACATGTTGCAAAGCCCTTGAGACAAAACCACATTCAAGAACAAGTTGCAAAGCACTCGAGATAAATTCACATTCTAGAAAAAGCTACAAAGCCTTCGAAGCAAATTCACATTCGAGAACAAACTACAACCCTTGAGAGAAATTCACATTAGAGAACAAGTTGCAAAGCCATTAGACAAATTTACACTTGAGAGAGAGAAACAATTAGAAGATCAAACATTAGAGATTGTACTATACCTATTCGTAGTCACGCAAGCGCACGCAATCAAGTAATATAAAACGGTAAGTAAATATTGAGTTTCGTATCCACAGAGATTGGTTTTAATTCAATTAATTACCATGAATACTCTCGCTTTACTTTATTGAGAGAACATAAACATAAAGAAAGAAAAACTAAACTAAGAATAGAAAATAAATGCAAGAAAATAAATGGGACCTAAAGGATAGACTTGGGTATAGGATTAACTACTCAATTAAATAGATACTTATAGCTAATTAGACAATGAACTCATAAGTCTAGAAGATCTAAAGACATGGACTCTCATGTCGGTCTCCTCCAACCTCAAGTACTATTAACCAACCTACCTAGTGCTAGCTAAATCGTACAAGGCATTAGGACCTTTCATTATAGACCTCTAATAAATGTCCTTATACTGTCGTGTCCAAGCAATTATCAGTTAGACATTCGGTTCTCTACTAGCTTTTCTGTGTCGAGTTTCTACTAGTAAATGAATCAATTAATAGTGTTTATGAATTAATCTTCTCAACTACTGGCATTAATTAACCACAATCTCGTTGTCACTTGGGTAATTAATTAATCGCCTTTTTCTTTTAAACCTACTAAGTCTCCTCTTTCGAGCTTGACTTAGACTAATTCAATTGATCACAGAACACTAATTAAAGGCATTAAACTCTAAATGCACGAATGGAATCAAAAGCCAAAAAGCCATAAAAATCTATCAACTAACAATTAATCCATAGTAATTCAACAATTAAGCCTTAAAACAATATTCCACAATGAAATCTCAAGAACTTAAGGACTAAACATTACATAATAAATCATTACAGCACAAATATCCCTAAATTAAAGCCTATACAGTAGCTAAATTAAAAGGAAAAGAGAAAGAAATGCAAATGGAAGGTCGATCCCGCGTTTCCGAGGCAATCTTCTGCGAACCCGAGCTCCAAGTCTTCAATTCCACTTACAAATGCTCCCAAAAACCTCCAAAAATAGCATTGAATTGAGATTAGGACTTTCCCTATTGATTTGGCCTCCTTTTGATCGAAGAGAAAACGAAGAATATATACTGTCTTCACGACAGCGTCGAGACGTTGTCTAAAACACTATCGTTTTGTATATGCGTGTAGGAGTAGCGTCTTCACTCTACGGACAGAACTCTTCCCACCTCCGTATTTTTGGCGTCTGGACACCATAGGGTAGCGTCTTGACACCCCTTGACAGCGTTAAGACGTTATGGACAACGTCTCAATACTGTCCCCATGGGTTGAATGGCTTGCAAGATCCACATACAAGCATCTCAATGCTCTAAAGAGCATCTCAACGCTCTTTAATGGGCTCTTCAACTTCCACATCATCTCTTCACTTCTCGAATCTTCAAAATAGCTTCGAAAGGTCTCAATTTTATCAATTTGCTCACTAACACTCCGGTTTTGCTCCTTTAGCTCAGTTTCTGCAAAATCAACAGAAATAGACATCAAAACACACTAAATCATAACAAAACTAGCTAAAATGACAGGAAATAAATAGCACTAAATGAGTGCTATCAATACCTACATAAATCAATACAAACACAAATTCAATTACATGAATTAAATTTCTTTCTTTGTTGAAATTTCGTGTGTACATGTTACATTTTTTTTTTTTTTTTTGTAGTAATAGTAATAACCACTAGAGCTAATTTAGAGTTTAATTTTTTTTTTCAAATTTAGAGACGTATGCTAAAAAATATCAGGCTAAATTTATATAATTTAACCAAAAGCGATTCATCCAGCCAAACTTTGATGTGTTTACGAATTTCGATAATAAAAATGATTTAAAGAAAAAATCTCTTCAATTGGACAATAAAATTTGTACTAAAATTTCGCCAACGTTTCAATATTTATATTAACATATCATTTGTTCATGTTTTTCAAAAAAAAAAAAAAATATCATTTGTTCATGAGTTTAAATTTAATATAAGGATTGAATAAATATTTTCATTATATCGTAAAAAATTCAAAGAAATATAAAGGATTATCAACAAAATATCATCGACATGAACATAATATTAATAATAGGTTTTTTTACTTATTTAAAAAGGAGTAAAATGTTTATTTATCAATTTATATATTTTTTTTTGTGCATTTATTGATTTTTATAATTTTTTCAAAAATATTCATTGACATCAATATCAACATTTCATAAAATTGAGAAATTAACATTTCTATCAACAACAACCTTTAAAACCTTGTAAGGAAGGACGTATTGCAAAAAGTTGCATTCTCTTTTTCATGATATATAATTTTTCCTAAAATGTAGCCATGCTTTTAGTTAGTTTATATTTTTGGTACTCCTTTTTTATGTTTATGTTTGTTGGGTTGAGAAATATGTAATGTAAAGTTAAGTTCTATTTTAATCTTTGGATTTTATGATTAGTTTGCTTTAATTCGTGGATTTCGAATTATCATTATCCCACACAACTTTGCACAACGGAATTATTGAGAAAATTGCAGAAAGTCACCAAGTTCCCATGTCTTCTTTGCATATGTTTAGTTCCAAGTGTTCAAATAATTTTTTAACAAGCTCTAAATAGTTTTTGTTGTTACCTACTACATGTAACCTCAAATTACTCAATCAAATATCTACTCATTAGATAAAAGAACAAAAGTCCTACATATATTATGTTCCAATTGGATAATTTTTTAAAAATATTTTGTATGCAAATTTGAGAGAAAATAATGTTTACAAACTTAGATCCTAAAAAATTAAAAAAAATAATAATAAAGATGGTTAGAGTATTGATATAATTAAATTTATCATAACCATCAGTTGAAGCTTTTGGATTAATTGGTGCTTTAACAAAAATCAAGATAAGATTTCAACAGTAGGAGGAAGTAGTAGTGATGCTCAAATTCTTACCGTCAATTAAAAAGAAATCATTAATTAATATGCATTATTGGAAGTATGCTTTGGTCGAAATGTATGTCCTAAATACTTTGAATGGAGTATTCGTAATTGAGATTTGTTGGTTGACAAAAAAGAAGAAATGATGTAAAAGAATAGTGTGTGTCCAATGTATACATTGAATCTTTGTTCATGCAAAAGCCAAAAAAATAAACAGACGAAGAACGCGTTTTTGGCGAATGCTTACATGCAATGAATCTTTGTTAATTTAATATGTGAATTGATATTATTAGCTTATCTTAAGTCTTCAATTAAGTAAGGGAGCGCCGACTAGACAATGTGCTTCTCTATTCATTTTTCTCCTTGCGTGAATGGTGGGCACTTCACCAAACTTTATAATCAATTTTAGGTTCCATTTGTAGTTTATTTACCATTTTTCTGCATTTAAATGTGTGATTTGTTGGAAGGTTCTCAGGTGTATCTATTTAGAACCTAAATGTTTATTCCATTAATGCAATGATACGATAAATAATAATAACAAGTGATGAAAGTAAACGTTAAAAAAAAAAAAAAAAAAAGAAAAATATAAACATCATATTTGTATTATTGGTTCACCCCAAACTTAGAACTATGTCTGTTCTTAATGCAAATCTCGTGATTATGTTTTTCTCTACAACTTACCCTAGAGAACTCTTACAGCTTATGTGGTTGCTTCTATCTCTTTTTTCTCACTCTTTTTTTTTTTTTTTTTAAATTAATGATCTAATATATAAGGTCAGATATATAGGAAATTATCACTAATATAGGATTGGCGGAAAGGGTTTACCAAAGTAAAGGAGATAGCATCTCGACATTGGCCCTAGAGTCAAGATACTCCCAATCTTGAAGCGTACTATCCATTGCATTAATGGTGAGATGCTCAAGAAGAACATTGTGATACAAGACTCTCGAACATAATTATGTTGGAATTAATTTAATAATTAATTCATATGTGGGTAACAAAATAAATGACAATTATATTTGGGCTATTTAATGAGCATATTGTGTGGTCTTGATTATGAGCCCTAGATTTTCCATACAGTGGTGTGGCCTATTGAGCAGAAACCAGCCCGTTGATCTTAGGAGGTTATGGGAACCCTAGGATCAACTTATAAATAACAAGGTTATGGTCTCCAATGTACTATACTTCTTAGCCTCTTATTCCCCATTTGATAGAGAGGACTACCCATCCTGGTCTAAGTTCAATAGTTGAGTAAGACCAAAACCACAAATTCTTGTGCCTTTAACATGTCTAATGGTTCAAGTAATTATAATCTCCTTTTAGTTATAGTTTTCTTCCATGCATAGATCCTTTTATAAATCTTGTCATGATTGTTCTTGAATTGTATGTCTTTATTCTTGAATAACCATGAATTGAATTTTGTTAATAAATTTCAACAAGTGGTATCATAGCGGTTTATGCATGGTAGATTACTAAATGTAGTCTTTTTTTGTCAAACATACTGTCTTTCTGTTGATTCATGAAGTTTCGATTCGATAGGCTTTCAAAATTTATTTACAACATGTTTTATGAATTATTTGGATTTGTGAACAACCTTTTTTTACTTAGAATGCTTTCACATTTTTTTGTTATATCATTAAAAAATTAAGGATGCTATGTATAAATTTAGAGACTGAATCTCTGTTTATATGGAAAATCAATTGTTGGCTATAAAGAAAAAATATATATATATAAAAATAAGATGTTGACGGCATAGTTCAATGCCGCCATTGGAGTGCTAACTCCATGAAGATAGTGCTGGGCACCAAAAAAAGCTCTAGCACTGTTAGTTTTTATTGCAGTGGACTTAGTCCACTGCAAATTAGGTATGTATATATATTATATATATATATAATTTTATTATTATTATTTATTTAAAATCATTATTTATTTGTTTATAATGATTTAAAATTAAAGATTATATATGTTTTGTTATGCCTATCTCTTGGACATAATAAAGTAGGGAGTTTTTTTAATTTTTCCCTTTATGTTCGTTGTGCTTTATTAAGGTATCAAGTACTTAGCACAATTTGTATAATTTATTAAGGTATCAAGTACTTAGCACAATTTGTATAATTCCTTTTTAATGTTTAAAAAATGGGAGCATTTAAAGTAATTCAATGTAGTGTATTTGTTGCTTTTGCAGAATGTGATCGGCCCAAAGGAAGATTACAATTTGGCCAAACAACAAACACACATGCAATAATAAGTATGGATAACATAAATGATGTGCCCTTTAGGTTGTTAGTATGCCAAAAGGAAGATGCTCGGGTGAACTTTGGGTGAAGAAAAGTATGTTCAACTCCAGTGCAAGTGTACACTGTCGATGCAAGTAACAAAATAGGAGTATTCTTGAGTATCGATCCCACAGGGAACAGTGTAACAAAAATATTGCAGAACAAAATGTAAGGAGAATTGCAACTTAGAAACTAAAAATTGCAAAACCAAGGTTGGGAGGGTGTGTTTGGTAAAAAACAAAATAATTGCAGAATCTAATTGCAAGTTAAAGTGACAAAAACGTTAAGTAAGGAAAATAAAGATTGCAGAACTGAATTGTAGAATTGAAAATTGCAAGATTGAATAGCAAAACAAAACGAACTAGATGAAAGAAATGGTAATTTGAACAAAAAATTGACCCTAGCAAAATGTTAACCAACTGATGCAAGTTGCAAGGGAAATTCCTTAGAGAAAGGAGGAGCTCAAAATTGTCATTGCCCTAAGTTGTAATTGCAAATCAAAATTGCAATTCCAACTTATTTTACATTCAATTGTAAACTGAAAATGCTACTCCTATTCACCTTGTAATAGGTTTTAGGAGACTAAGTTAGTGACCTATATGTCTATAGTCCCTCTATCTTAGGTAATTTTGGCTCAATAATTTCTTAGGTTTTGGAGTCTTTGATCCCTATTTCTAAGGTAAAGAATTGGCTTATGTCTAAGCTCTTGTCTCCATCACTTGTGCGGAATAAGCTTATCACTAACCCCGTTGGTATTAGATCTAAGCTCGAGTTGCTACCCTAGTTGATCAATCTAGGATCTCAATGGATTTTTGTTCAACACAAGAAAACAATTGAGATGTAGGCTTGGGTTTTTGTTGGAATTTTGGCTACAATTACTTCTTAGGGAATTCACATCCTTGAACCCCCTAAGAAGTTTAGCTCATATTAAAAGTAAAAACCCCACAACAAATTTCAGAATTAAAATCCATGCTTAAGAGAATTACTTAAAAAGCCTATTTGCAACCACAATCTAAAGGAATTAATTAAAATTTGCTATCCTAATCAGAATTGAAACATGAAGCAATTAGAGCAATAGAAAGTAAAACATCACAAGCCTAGACAAACCCACGAAGAAAACTTCTAAAAAAATACCCATCAATTGTTTCATCATTCTAAACCCAATTCAAAAGCTTAATATAGTATCCCATGAAATGGGAGTAAATTATCACAATTTCACTCTTTGACCTCGCTAAAAATTGAGTTGTTTGTAGTCCATTATCAGTTTTGTAGCATTTATTTGGTTATTGAATTAAGCAAGCGTGAATGTTGAAAAATATTATTTTCTTCCCTTACTTTGGTTGAATTTTCTCTGTTTTGGACAAGTTTTCCCGAGTTGGTGAACCAATTTGATGGATTGGCGGCTGAATGTGGTTACCAATGCTACAACATTGCAAACCACATTTCTAATGTGGTCCACAATGCTATAGCATCACAAACCACAACTAGACGCGAGATTGTACAGAAAATTTAAAGCTTACATCAGCGTAGGAGTCATCATTTATTAAAAATAGACCAGTAATCAGCTGCCACGTGGAAGAGGAGAGCCAAATCAGCCCTTTTAGGGAAAAGAAAATAGGAAGCCTTTGGTGAACAAGAGGGGGAGGCCGAAAAAGTGGAGAAAAACCAGAAAACAAAGAAAGGGGAAGAAGAAACTGCGATTTTTGAAGATTTTCAAGAAGAAGAAAAAGATTCATCATCCTCTACTCTCTCTTTCTCATTCTCTTTCTATTTTCATCTTCTAACTTGTTGATTTTGTATTGCCCTTAGTTGTTCTTAAGCTTTGAGCTAGGTTAGAACATTTTTTTTTGTAGCCATTTGTGTATAACTCTTAAATTACTCTCAAGATGTTGATTTCTGAATTTTTCTGGTTTATTTTCAGTTTTGAAGTCATGGGCTAAGTGTTTTAGGGCTGGAATTTAAGGATGGATGTAGTTGTTTGAACTCTATTAACTCAATGCACTTTTATTGAAGTTATACTTCCATTTGTAGTGTTTATTGCAAGTTCTTATTTGAGTTTGATCACCTTAGGTAAGACATAAACTAGTTCCTAATACTGAAAGGGTTAGGAATGGGTGGATTAGCATAAATGGAGCAAGTGATTTCTCCTTAAGCAGTGGAAATTGTAGGGTGTAGATATACATTCTAAACTTGTGAATTTGGGGAATATAGGTCTCATTAGTGTTCTTTGGCACTGGGTTTTCATAGACATATGCTCAACTCAGTGTTAAAGATAAGAAAATCGTGTTCGTGAAGTTTTTGGGTCGGTTGTAGGTGAAAATTCTCTTATGTATAATATTGTGGAGTCTAATGCTATAGCATTGCTGACCTCGACTGGGCAAAAACAACCACTGCCTTCCTAAATTCTAGCCCCCTATTTTTATCATTTTAGTACCTATTTAGCCTCTAAATTCTTTGTTTAAAGTTATTTCCCGTCTTTTTAAGTCCCTTCTAGTTTATTAGCCACTTTTGTGCTCGTTTTCAATCAATTTGTTGGTTTAGTTGCATTCTTAGTTTAGTTTTGCATTGGTAAGTTTGTGCTTAATTTCAATAACTTTACTTACTTTAGAACTCGTGGGATCGACCTTGTTTACCATTTACTACTTACAATTGCGTATGCTTGCGTAGTGAGAAGCGCAACAGTAAGGAACAAAAAACATGAAAAATTACAATCAAATGAACTAAAACATAAACTGAATTAAAAATAGAGCAATTTCAACAACCATTCAAGCCATTGTTCATAAATCTTCCCTTAATCTCCAATTGACTCAATCCCTCAACTATTTCTAGGAAGAGATTGAGTCTTGACAACTCCAGTTTTCTCTTGAATTGGACTGGAAAAATCGAGTGAAAATAGAACTAAGCTTGCAGTGGCTTTCGGTGAAAACAATGGAGAAATTGGCAGAAAAAATAGAGGAAAATTGGGAAGAAAACTGATCGGTGCTTATCGCTACACGCAAGTGCACGTGATCGAAGTAATAAAGAAACTGGAAGTATTCCAGAGTATCGTACCCAAGGGAACGAGGTTTAATAAAATGAATTTTAGTTGGCACAAAATCGTTGACAAATTGCAAGTTAAGGTAACCGAGGGTGAAAATGATTGAGAGGTGTTTTGACTAAAATAAAATTATTTGAAAATTCAATGGAAATTGAAAAGGGATTCAAGTTGCTAATGCCCCTTTGGAAAGAAAATGCAACAAGAAATCAATTGCAATCGTAGCTAACTCAAGAACTAAGTAAACCAAATTCAACTCCTATTCGACCTTCTATGAAGTATCTTTAGGAGACTAAGTGATTAAACCTATATTTCTTTGGCTAATCTAACTTAGATATTTTTGCGCACAATTCTAGTGGTTTTGGAGTCTCGCCCTATGTCTAGGGTTGATGTTTCAGACTTATGTCTAAGCCTTTTCTTCCATTGCTTTTGCGACATCCGCTTCCCTTAACCCTTTCGGTATTAAGTTATAGCTTGGCAAGCAACACTCGCCAACTACGTTTACCCAACAATTAACTCACCAAAAGCAAACTAGAGTTCAAGAATTAGCTAGATTGTTTTTACTTTCGAGCTTTACATCTTTCCTCTAGGGCATTCACAAACTTGAATCCCAAAGGAAATTTAGCTCATTAAATTAACAAAAAACAGTAAGCTAAAATTAAAGTAATTCATTGGTAGAAAAGAAAATTTGGAAATAAACTAAAGAATTCTAGCAAGCAAACTTGTATGGAAATTCTATTATGCCAAAAGAATGCTCTGAAGCAAAATAAACGAATTTATAACTTTATTAAAATGCTAAAAAGAAGATACAATCAGTAGCTAACTTTAAATAAATAAATAAAACAGAAAATAAAAAACAGAAAATAAAAATTAAGAGCACTATTGTTCATGAAAGAAACCCAAAAAAGAAATGAAGATCTTCCTCCCAAATCGAGCTCAATCGAATAAGTTTTTTCTTTTTACCAACATCAACTTCGTTGAGATACGATTAAGGAAGAGATTCGAACTAAGATGAAGAAGAAATGAATACAAAACAGCAACAAAAAAAAACTAAAAATGAAAAGTGCAGAAAGTAAGGAAACCCAAAAAACGTGAACGAAAATCTTCTCCAATCGAGCTCTCTTTGTTCGGCTTCTTTGTTCAATATTTATAGGGATCTCATGCTAGGGTTTCCCTCTTGGTTGATGGACAATCATGGCTAATCATCTTGCTGAATTCGTGGGTCAATTTTCCTTCAAAATCCCAAAATTCTCGTTTTTTACTTAAATTCCATATCTGCCAGATTGCAATTGCCTAGCAATTGCACTGCAGTTGCATTCCACGAAAATCCTGCATCAAAACATTAAGTAAGTGTGAATTTTTTTCTTCTTTTGTTTTCTTTTCTCAACTTACTTAATTTAAAGGTCTTCCATCAATCATGTGATTAAATTCAAGCATTTTTTTTATTTTTCATCAAATAATATGAATAAAAATCACAAATATAACTAAGTTTAAAGGCCAAATAATCCTCATGAATGAGATACACACCCCCAAACTTGAGTTATTGTTTGTCCTCAAGCAATCAAAATCACAGTTATTCATGTATGAAATTAAAAAACTAACCCAAGTTCTTGATAAAATAAATATCCTCTCAGGAGATATCTCAGGCTCATAACACATGTTTATCACAACCAACTTTAATCTCACCTTAGTCTTGACCGTAGCACTTTTCACCCATACTTCCCTAAAATTGTATCTCTATTCTTCTAGATTCATCTTGCTTGTTTCCTACATAGGCCATCTTTTGAGAAACAACTTGACAAAAGAAAAACTCCCCCAAACTTATTTCTTTTTACTGCCAAGCCATTCAAGCTTTTTTTTTTTTTTTGGAAGGGGTTCCTTAGTCAATTGTACCTTCGTTCCAACTTACCGACACTTTGTGGTGAATGTAGTTGACTACGAGCACACATCACTATTTGAAACCGTTTTTAACCTACTCATTTCCTGAATGAATCTTTCATGCAGAGGTAATCATGGGTGTCATGACTTTCCCTGGTTACTCGGTTAATTCATGGAAAGAGGAGTATCCCTCTATTTTATTTTATTTTTTTTAACTTGGCAGCCTTCATACAACAACTCACAACATGTTTACATTTAATGAATTGAAAACAATGAATATATAACAATGTGGGGTCAACAAAAGTAATGCAAGATGTCTATCCCCCCAAACTTAAGATCTGGCAATGTCCTCATTGGCTAGTTAGGGTTTTGGGTTGTTGAGATGGTCGTACATATTAACAAGCTTAACAACCCTAGAATTATAGAAACACAAGCTAAGGTAAATGGGTGGTGGGGTGCTAAGGAAAGCAAAGAAGTCATTAAGTTGGGTGGATAACTGAGAAGTATTTAATGAGCCGAGCCTATTCCACTTGGACATTAATCAAATTATCATGACAAAATGCAAGGGACAAAGACAAGCACACAAATTCAAGACAACAACATCACAATCTAAACTATTAAGATTTAAGAAGTAGAGTTTAAGGTGCAAAGAACAACTCCCCTAATCATTGGAGGATGACTCATCTTCTTCTTGGCGTGTTGGATGCTTTGCTTCATTTTGCAATTGCATTCCATTTGTATTCTTGTCCCTCGGCTTTGCCTCATTTTTCGTGAATGCAATTGCAATTCCGTGTGATTGGAGTTTGATTTTTCCTTCTCCTTTTAATATGAACTCAAAAGCGAATTGTTAAAAAGTTCACACAGGCTCGAAAAAGAGTTCATGCCTTAAAAAAAATTTATTTTTTATTTTTTTAATATTTATTTTCTTATTTCTTTTTGAATTTTTGAATATCTTAAACAATTTCCCAGGTAGATCCCCAGGTAGAGGTGTTCCCTAAACGGTCAACTTAAATACCTCAGCCTAGACAGGATTCTGCCTTAGACAGAAATTGCTTAGTCATTTCAGAATTCATCGAAATAAGGTTTTTTTTTTTGTGTAAAAAAATGAACAAAAAGATAAACTTATCATATTCCAGTAGGTAGCCCGCAACCGTGTTCCTTCATTTTGCACATAGGTCTCGAGGTTGGACGAGATTTCAGTCGTAGTTGAGGTGCTTTGATCACAACAGGTCTCGCATGCTCAAGAGATTTACATATGTTTTTGAAAGAAGATATTGCAGTTGTAATTTGTGTCACATACTGCATATTGTCATCCTTCATGCTCTCATTTCTGCATTCTTCTTGATTTAGCATTGCCTGCAAACTGCAATAGGCGAAAACATGGCATTCTAGTATAGGGAGCACTTTGGATGTCAATTGCGATGACATTGCAACTGCATGGCTCACTACAACTTTCTTTTGTTGTTCCTTCTCTTCTTGAGGTGGTTCTTCTTTGATCTCTTCTCTCCCTTTTGGCTCCTTAATGTCGTCAAGTGTTGGAGCGCTTTTTGCTTCTACTGGGAGTTCACGATCTTCATGTTCCAATTCCATTCCAAGTGACACCACCTCACATTCTTTTTCTTATTGTTCTTGTTTTGAAGTCTCTGTTCTCGAGAAAAATTCCTTGTGACCTGTTCTGCAATTCATCTGCAATTTGTTCCACCTGGATTTCCAAACTCCGTATAGATATGGCTTGACTTTGCATTACAACATCGTTCTTTCCTCTATATTCCCTCGCGAGTTCTGCGATACTTGGCTCTTTTGGAATCATCTTCCCTCGCTGGAAGCACTGGTACTGATGTTGATTTGCAAATCTGGGTAGAAATCCATAACACAAAGAATCAGGATTATAAGGACAATTATCAAATGAATGACTTCCTTTACAATAAATACAAGAAATAGAAGGGATAGGATTAGTAGGAGCTATGGAATTTCTCATCATCAAAGTTTCCATCATGTAGCTTAATGATGAAGCTTGTGCGCTCAATGTTGCAATGATGTCTTCCATCTTGTTGATTATCTCAAGCAATTCAATCCTAAGTTGTGTATTTCTCCTCTTGCAATTGCTCTCCCTCAACCTGCAAAACAATGTAAACAAGAATTGGGCTTTCCAAAATAGAAGAATTGCAACTGCAATGCAGTTGCAATTCAATTGCAATCTGCTCACAATTTATGTGCCTAAAATAAATTTTATTGAAATGCCGTTCCCCGGCAATGGCGCCAAAAACTTGATCGGTGGTTTTCGCTACACGCAAGTGCACGTGATCGAAGTAATAAAGAAACTGGAAGTATTCCAAAGTATCGTACCCAAGGGAACGGGGTTTAATAAAATGAATTTTAATTGGCACAAAATTGTTGACAAATTGCAAGTTAAGGTAACCGAGGGTGAAAATGATTGAGAGGTGTTTTGACTAAAATAAAATTATTTGAAAATTCAATGGAAATGAAAAAGGGATTCAAGTTGCTAATGCCCCTTTGAAAAGAAAACGCAACAAGAAAGCAATTGCAATCGTAGCTAACTCAAGAACTAAGTAAACCGAATTCAACTCCTATTCGACCTTCTATGAAGTATCTTTAGGAGACTAAGTGATTAAACCTATATTTCTATGGCTAATCTAACTTAGATATTTTTGCGCACAATTCTAGTGGTTTTGGAGTCTCGCCCTATGTCTGGGGTCGATGTTTCAGACTTATGTCTAAGCCTTTTCCTCCATTGCTTTTTCGACATCCGCTTCCCTTAACCCTTTCGGTATTAAGTTATAGCTTGACAAGCAACACTAGATGGCCAACTAGGTTTACCCAACAATTAACTCACCAAAAGCAAACTAGAGTTCAAGAATTAGCTAGATTGTTTTTACTCTCGAGCTTTACATCTTTCCTCTAGGGCATTCACAAACTTGAATTCCAAAGGAAATTTAGCTCTTCATACTAAAATAAATAAAGAATAGTAAATGTAATTTAATAATCTTTATTGGTATAACAAGGTAAAAGAAATACAATCAAAACAGTGGCTATTAAACTCAAAGAATCATGTAGATATATAGGCAAAAATTAAATTACAGCAAGTGTAACGACCCCAAAATTTAGCCTATTCTAGGGAACGCTACTAACTTACAACCGGTAAGCCCCGAAATTTCGGCAGCATAACGGCATAACTATGAGTTACCCAAAAATTTCCTAGCACCTGTTAAACAAGAATTTGCACTCCCATAACCAGATAACCAGAAAACCATTCCAAACTCCAAGTCAGATAATTACCACAAGTTTAGGGTCACTTGACAACTTAAATTTAGAATTGATAAAACTTTCTCAGTCTTCTTTCAAACAAGACAAATACGTTTAATCAAAAGACAACAAGGCACTCTAGCAAACTTTTTACAGGTCTCGACGCAAAATAAATTATAAAGTAAGGATCACAACCTATAGTTCTAGCTATCTAATAAGTTTAATAGTCCATTCTAAAGCGGAAAAGAACAACAATACTGACGCCTAAATTTCAAGACAATTATAACTATAGTTCGATTGCACTAACGCAACGAGTCGACTACATTAAAGATAAATGTTCCACTATGGCCTTTCTCCTCTCATGCCTCCTCTTCAGCATCACCAGGGTTGTAGCATATGTCGTCACCTGCAAAACCTGGTAGTGAGTCAGTACATAACACGTACTGGTAAGTAGCTCACACCTGAAGGGCCACAATCAACATACAAAAAAAAACAACAAGCTCGCAAGTATCATGCTTTCCAAAATAAGAAACACATAAAGCTCTCACAACAGCACATACAACATGCTTAAGTCAATGAGTTATACTCACAAATGTACCCTATTAATCTCATGCATATGGTTTCACCACCCAAGCTCATCATACTCATTCAAACGTCACCGAGTCACTTAAATCACTCATGTTTAACGGTCACAAGCTACCGAGACTAATCCTTTCGAGACCCGCCGACCCCTGACCATTTTTACTCAGGGCCTCAACGACCTCTACGGTGCTCAGCGTTCGACCCTTGACCATTTTCACCCAAGGCCTCGAACTGTGCATCGCTCCCTTGACCATTTTACCCAAGGCAAACGATGACTTAGCCACATCGACCCCTGACCATTTTTACCCAAGGCCTCGATGTATAACAATGTATAGATCCTTGACCATTTTTACCCAAGGCATTCTAGTGTTTATCCATTTTCTTTTAGCCCACCTAAGGTTCACTAACCTTACTCATTCTTGCTAGAATGTATGAATCCTACGCATCATGCTTTTAGTTCTTGATTATGCCAAAACTAAGCAACAACCATAACATGCTTTCACAACTAACGCTAATAATTCGCTATGCTTCGCTAGATTATTCGAACACAACAAGGCAATATGCTAAGCACAAAAAAAATAATTCATCATGTCATACTCAACACATTTAGAATCACAGAACAATTCATTGCAATAAAGTATACATAAGCAAGCATTTAGAACACACACAACATGCTAACAAGCAACAACCAAACCCAACCGGTAGAATTCTACTTACAAAATGTATTAAAGCGCCCTTAAAGTAAGTCGATAAGGTTCCTAACAATATAAACAAGAGTTAGGTGCTAGAACTCCATTTGGAACCCTTATTCAAATCCAAAAGAGTATACAAAAGGGATGTACTTACCCAAAAACGACTTTAAACTTAGTTTGTATAGTTTGAAACTAATTCCAATCCTAAACAAGGAACGAGACTAAGTTAAGGCATTTAAAAAGGTTGCGAAAAGGTCTAAACTAATTATTTTCACCAAAACTCACCGATACGAACTTGATCCCTTATTGGAAGGTTATTCGAACGAGTTCGAATTGGCTAGGAACTACAAACAAAAGTCTCAAAGGTTAGCAACTGAACTAAGGTACTTTAAATGATTTTGAAAGGATCTAAAGCGTGTCAAAACTTACCAAACAGTGCCGAACTGACTAAAACTCTGCTGTCAATCCCGTTTTTGACAGTAAACTGCTTCAAATGTGGGTTGTTTTGAGTCCAAACAAGATAAAACTACAAATCAAAGGTACTTAGGGTATGGGTAATCCAAAACTAAAGTCAATTAAGCATGGGTGAGAGACAAACCTCGACAAACAAGAAGGAATTAGAATGAGTCTGCTGTCAATCCCGTTTTTGACAGTAAACTGCTTCAAATGTGGGTTGTTTTGAGTCCAAACAAGATAAAACTACAAATTAAAGGTACTTAGGGTATGGGTAATCCAAAACTAAAGTCAATTAAGCATGGGTGAGAGACAAACCTCGACAAACAAGAAGGAATTCGAATGAGTCTGCTGTCAATCCCGTTTTTGACAGTAAACTGCTTCAAATGTGGGTTGTTTTGAGTCCAAACAAAATAAAACTACAAATTAAAGGTACTTAGGGTATGGGTATGCGACAAACCTTGTCAAATTGAAGAGAAAGCGCACGGAACAACTCGAATTCGCCAGAAAACGCTCCAAACTGCAGTAAATCCGCGAACGCGACGGGATACTTGCCGGAACGAAGAAGAAGAGTGAGATGGATGGTGGGTTGCTGACGCGAGATTGAAGAAGAAGGAGATAGGTGTGAGGGGCTGCCTGTGCGAAGACGAAAAAGAAGAAGATGAATGGAGATGGTGTTTAATAGTGAGAAAGGGGGAGGAAGGAGAAAATTGGGGATTAGGGCTATCTTTTCACCAACTAAAAATATTCCTTCTTTTAATCTTAAACAAAAAGCTCATTATTTAAAACAAAGGAAAGATTTAGGGCTATTTAAAAGTCTATCTTCCAAACAAAAATCTAGATTCCTATGAGATTTAGGACTAATTCTTTGGGTAAAAGCGACTTTCCAAAATTAAGAGATTTGATCTAGATCGAAAATCTTTCGCTAAAGTTATAAAAACTTAATTACTTAAATTTACCCACTAAACTCCGATACTCCTCGAGTCGATTTTAAAAAAAAAAAAAAATTAAACGTTCACCCCAAACATATACATAAAATGGAAATTAATTGTGCCTGAAGTTGCAGGGCGTTACAGCAAGTCTCCAAAACTCAATAACCAAAATTAAAGTTGCTGAATACAACAACCCATAGCCATTAAACTCGATTGACAGAACAAGGAACAAGTTTTTTTTTAGAAATCACAGAGACTAATTCATCCTAAAAATCATTCTTCTCGGCTTAATCGAACATGAAGTCTGTTCATAACCAAATCCAATTTTTATGGAGATGGGATTGAGAAGAGAATTCTGGAATTTTAGAAAGAAAAACAGAAGAACAACCCAAAACTTCAATTTACTGCCGTAGATGAAAAACCCAAAAACGAAAACAGAATTTCCTCCAAAAAATCGTGCTCAATCGAATAAGTATTTGCTTTTTACCAACATATACTTCGTTGAGATAAGATTAAGGAAGAGATTCGGACTAAGATGAAGAAGAAATTAATACAAAACAACAACTAAAAAAAACTACAAATGAAAATTGCAGAAAGTAAGAAAACCCAAAAAACGTGAACGAAAATCTTCTCCAATCGAGCTCTCTTTGTTCGGCTTCTTTGTTCAATATTTATAGGGATCTCATGCTAGGGTTTCCCTCTTGGTTGATGGACAATCATGGCTAATCATCTTGCTGAATTCGTGGGTCAATTTTCCTTCAAAATCTCGAAATTCTCGTTTTTTACTTAAATTCCAGGTCTGCCAGATTGCAATTGCCTAGCAATTGCACTGCAGAGGCATTCCACGAAAATCCTACATCAAAACATTAAGTAAGTGTGAATTTTTTTCTTCTTTTATTTTCTTTTCTCAACTTACTTAATTTAAAGGTCTTCCATCAATCATGTGATTAAATTCAAGCATTTTTTTATTTTTCATCAAATAATATGAATAAAAATCACAAATATAACTAAGTTTAAAGGTCAAATAATCCTCATGAATGAAAATTATCAAAAACCCACGAGCAAAACTCCAAGAAAATGCATCCAAAAAACAATACTTCTCTCCTCCTCTTATTCTCCTTTTGTAGGCCTTCATTAGGGTTGAATATTGTCCAGAAATCGTGCGCAAGAACCTCCAAATCGTGCAGCAAATGAAAATTTTTGTTATTTGGTTCTGTGAAGATTCTTTCATTTTTTGATTTTTTTTTTCTGCTGCTCCAAAATTGCAACTTAATTTTGCAATTTCCACAATTCCTGAACACAAGAAATTCTTCTTAGTATATCTTCTCTTTTCCTCATTCTTTATTTCACATGCACTTCTCACAAGTTATTGATGTTTTTCAAGCATTTTACCAAATTTCTCTTATGATTTCTAAAGCAAAGCAAGCATATTTTAAGCTTAGGAGCATTAAATAAGTCTTAATTCTAAGGCTTATCAGAAGACTATCATCTAAAAGGGATAAGTTATTAATACTTGATTATTGGATTCTAATTTTGGTGTCCTAATGACTATGTCAGGTTGATAGGTGGGTTGAAAACCCAAAAAAGTTTCTTTTAGGTAGTCCAATTTTCTATATTCATTTATCTCGTGGCTGTTGGGATTTATGCCCTAAAGCCTCATAATTAATTAATTATTTAATAATTAATAATAATTTTGACTATTTTATTCGCAATATAATATTATCCATTTTATGAAAAATCTGTTGGGTTTTATGTCCTAAAACTCGTGGTTTTGTAAACTGAATGTACATTCTATTTTACTATAAAGATGTTATTGAGGTTTATTCAGTAAATGTGTTATTGAATAAAGTGAATTATGTATTCTATAACCCAAATCCAATGAACTAAGAACCCTTGGCTATAGTATGTATACTTGAACTTTATGTATGACATCAAAGTGGATCAAGTTCGAGTTAAAGCCAGAACGGTCTATAGTATAGGGATAGAGCTGGGTACTTTATCCTGGAGACACTATGGACGCGGCCCATTTTGTATAGTACTAACGATGTGATCCTAAATCATTCATGTGGAGACATGAAAGTGGGGGCGTCCTATGCAATGAGTTTGCATAAGACTGGACCGCGAAATAGTCACTTAGACTTTATAACTCCGTTTACTGTCTTAACTGACTATATTCATACGATGACCTAGGTAACTCAATCTTAATCCTGAGCGCGCTATGAACTCCTGTTTATTCGGGATTATCCTTAGATTTGCATGGGTGAGAGTGGCCCCGAGATCGCCGACTCAATAAGCCTCCCATTTTGGGGATAAGACAAGGTAAATAGTTGGGAACATAGTCATGCGAGATGGAATTCACTACTACCCACTTTAGGGTTTAGTAGAGAGGTTGTTCCCTTAAGTACTGACTCTGGGTCTTGAACAATGGGCCCACCCTCTCGTTGGCCCGAGAGGGATACGGTTTGTTGGTTGGACCACAAACCAAATTGTTCATTAGAGGATCAGTCGGACTTAAGGAACAAGAAGTAATTACAGGGGTAAAAAGGTTTATTTGACCCAGCTGTAATTACGAACGACCTGTGAAGGATCGACTTACTAATCATGGTTATATCGAGTGGACAGAAATATATCTACAGTGAGGAAAGTGCAGCCACTGGGCTTTAGTGGAGTGTCCCGGTGGTTAACGAATATTGATTAGCTAGGCTAAAGAGTTTGGCCGGTTAATCTCGTATCGTTGGAGCTTATGATCTGTAGGTCCATTAGGTTATCCTTACTAGCTCGGACTAAGCCTTGTAACAATTTGAGAGAAAAGAATTTGAATTGTTCAAATTCGAATTTGGGAGAAAAAGTTAATTATATGCGATATACTTAACGTTTCATAGCTTAATTATGAATTAAACTATGATAAAGAAGAGTTGGAAATATTTAAATATGATTTAAATATTGGTTCGGTTTAAAACATGAATAGGGATTCATGTTCGAATGTTCGTTTTGAGAAATTGGGATTGGTCCAATTATTTAATTTGATATTAGATATTAAATTAAATATTTATTTAAAATTAATTAAATTGTTTAATTAATTATAAATTGATTTTAATTTAAAATTAATTTTATATTAATTTTGAATTAAAATTAAAAGAGAATTCAAATTCATTTGGAAATGAAATATGGACCAAATTCATTACTTAATGAACAAGCTTCTTGTTTGAAGCTTTACTTCTATGTGTTGGCTTCTTCACTAAGTAAAAATAGAAGCTTGTGGTTTTTCTATATATAGAGAAGAAACACAATAAAATAGAAGGAGAAAGATAAGAGATTTTTTGAAGAAAATTCTCTAGCCTTTTGTTATCAAACCTTTACTCATTCTTCTCCCAAATTCTCTCAATCAAAGATCCCACAATCTGTTCCAAGGCCTGAGGATAGTAGGGAATACTCTAGAGGAGGTCCACAACTGGTTTGTGTTCAAAGAAAGCCCACGGATTAAGAGAATTTTGAGCTACAAAGGTTTGTGTTCTTATTCTCTATTTTTCCAGTTTTGAGCATGTTTTTTGTATGATAAAATTGATCAAATTAGAGTGCTTAAGATCCAAAATTGCTTCCGCATTCTTAATATTAACTCTTTCAAAATCCAAGGTTATTAGTGTAATCTTGAATAATATGTGGTTGACATACAAGAGGATCGTGTTCAAGAAATAACGTAAAGAGTCATAGTATATGGATAACGTTGGGTGCTTTATCTTGGTAACGCTATTGATAAGGCCCAATTTGTAATAGTTACAAATAATTTGATCCAAATCATTCATGTGGAGACATGTGAGTGGGGGTATCTTATACAATGAGTTTGTATAAGACTGGACCACGAAATATTTAATCTCTCTTTATAAATCCGTTAATTGAGAAGATTAATATTTCATCAGGATGATCATATGCGACTCGATCTTAATCCTGAGTGAGTTATGAACTTCTGCCTGTGAGGGCTTGTCCTTTGATTTGCATGGGTGAAAGTGGCTTTTATAGCTAATTCAATATGCCTACCATTTTGGGGACTTGACCAAATAGGGAGCTGGGAACATAATCTCACAAGATGGAATTCACTCCTTCCCATATAGGGTAAGTAGATGAGTAGTTCTCTTAAGTGTTGATTTCGGGACTTGAACAATGGGGTCCCACCCTCTCATTGGCTAGAGAGGGACTTAGTTTATAATTAGATTATAAACATATTGTTCATTAGAGAATCAGTGGTACTTAAGGTGCAAGATGTAATTATAGGGGTAAAACGGACTTTTGACTAGCTGTAATTACGAACAACTCGTGAAGGATCGACTTGCATGTAATGGTTATATCTATGGACACAACTTGTCCTACAGTGCATAAGAGTGCAACTCTAAGTCTATAGTGGAGTGACCTAGAGTTAATGAATGAAAATTAATTAATTAAAGAGTTTAATTAATTAATTTTGTATCTTGGAGCTTATAATCTGTAGGTCCATAAGGTCGCCTTGCTAGCTCATAGTAACACTAAAAATATCAATTTAGTTGAAAGAAACTTTTGAAATGTTCAAATTAATATTTAATATATTAGATATATTAAATATAAAAGAGGAAAATATATTTATTGTATTTGATACATTAAATATTAAAATTTGAAATGTTCAAGTTAATATTTAATTTGAAGTGTTGAAATTAATATTTAATATATCAGATATATTAAATATAAAAGAGAAAAATATATTTATTGTATTTGATACATTAAATATTAAAATAATTAATGTATATTAGATACATTAAATAAAAGATATGTATTACATTTGAATTGGATTAAAATTAGGAAATAAATGTCGTAGGAGAATTTTAAATAGTTTGAATAAGATTCAAATTGATTAGATAAATGTATTATAATATATTAGATATTAAAATATATTATTTAATTATTTTTTCTAGACCACTATAAATAGGACCTAAGGGGAGAGTCATTGTGCATTCTTCACAACACACACTCCTCAATAGAGAGAATTAGAGAATTCTCTCTAGACCTCTTCCTCTTTAATCCCTTGTGGATTTTCTTTCAAGAGGCTCCCACAAGCCTTGGTCCTATGTTCGAGTCATAGCTAGGAAGACTTTGTGGAGGAGATAAAGATTCGCCAGAAGATTCTCCATATTTTCAAGGTATGTTATGCTTAACCATAATATTATTATTTAATTCTAAATAAACTCAAACTGATTCCTACACTTCCGCTTGGGTTTAATTAGATTATTCCCTTCAATGGCGTGAAAGGTGGGCACTTCACTGAACTTTATAATAAATTATAGGTTTGATTTGTAGTATATTTATCGTTTTTCTGCATTTAAATGTGTGATTTGTTGGAAGTTTCAGCTGTATCTATTTAGAACCTAAATTTTTATTCCATTAATGCAATGATACAATAAAGAATAATAACAAGTGATGAAAGTAAACCTAAAAAGAAAAAGAAAAAGAGAAAAATATAAAAATCATATTTGTATTATTGGTTCGCCCCAAACTTAGGATTATGTCCATTCTTAATGCAAATCCGGTGATTATGTTTTTCTCTATAACTCACATTAGAGAACTCTTACAGCCTATGTGGTTGCTGCTATCTCTTTTCTCTCACTTTTTTTTTTTAATATTAGTGATCTAATATATAAGGTCAGATATATAGGAAATTATCACTAATAAAGGATTGGTGGAAAGGGTTTACCAAAATAAAGGAGATAGCATCTCGACGTTGGCCCTAGAGTCAAGATATTCTCAATCTTGAAGCGTATTATCAATTGCATTAATGTTGAGATGCTCAAGGAGAATGTTGCGACACAAGACTCTCGAACATAATTACACTCAAACCGAACTAAAATGATGATTAGGCTCCACAAAAATGCAACAAGATTTTTATTGCTTATGCATTATACCAAATTCCATTTGAATTGTTTTTGTTTAATTTTAGGATTAAGATATCTTTTAGTTGCAATATTTTGGTTACTCTATTTTCTTATGCAATTATTTATTTATTTAGTTGCCATCTAATGGGTTTATATTTTAGAAAAAAAAAAGGTTAGAAATCCTTTTTTTATTTTAGGCTAAATTATAGAAAATATCCCTAAACTATGAGTTTTGTTTCAATAATACCCCTAAACTTTAAAAAGTTTAAAAAAATAACCCTGATCTTTTAAAAATGTTAAAAAATATCCTTATTGATTAAGTTTTGGATGGAAAACATTAAATTTTGTTTCAATAATACCCCTCAACTTTTAAAAGTTTCAAAAATACCCCTGACCTTTCAAAAAGATTAAAAAAATACCTTTACCATTATGTTTTGGATGGAAAACATTAAAATTTCATTGATACTCTTGACATTTAATTGTGCTCATAAGAGACAACTTTTATCTTTATCTTTCTGACTTATGAATTAATTGTATATCAATCTTGGTTGTTTAATTAATTGCATCGTTGGTCTGATTGGTGAAAACAACTCCCTAAGATATCTCTCTCGTAATTGTTCTCTATAATTTATTTTACGTTTTTATTTTGTTTTCATCTTATTTATCTTTCTATTTCGTTCTCTAAATAAAATTGGGTGAATGTGGTAACGACCCTAAAAATAGAAGGCTTAAACTAGGAAGTGACGCAACTAAGAGAAAACCAAAATTTAAAGGACCTAAAAAGTAGAAAAACCACAACTACCACATAACAGAAAACTATCTAGCATCCACCAAACTACAAACATGCTGGGAAAGGTCAGTAACGACCACAGGAATAATGGAGACCAACAGGAATCAACATAAATGAAGGTTCAACAATTTCAAGTTGAGAAACAAGACCTTAAACAACTAAGACCCTAAGAAACGCCTACGCCATCTCCATAGCCTCGCAAAGCTAACATCCTCACCACGCGCCTTAGGGTCTATACTCTACCTGAAAAGAGAAAATAGTGTAGCAAGGTGAGTATAAAAATACTCAGTAAGTAGCCCACTTAAAGGCCAAAGGTTCACAATCACAACTACAAACTAGTTCATCAACACAGACTCCTGCCTATAATTGTGCACCACCCATTCTTAGCTAAGTGGCTACTCAACCTACCCCCACTTACGATATTGCCCCATTGCCATACTTCTAAGCCATGCAACCTATCCATGGAGAAAATCACCCCTACAGCTAGCACAAGGCAAAGTAGGAACACAATTCTCCTTCCCACACTACGAAGGTACACAAACCCTCTAGAGCACAAAGCGATGAAGGACCTAACCCTCACGTCAACACATCAAATGTACACAAATCCTCTAGCTAGCACTATGTGATGAAATACATAACCCTCACGCAAACACATCGAAGGTACACAAACCCTCTAGCTAGCATTATGCAATGAGGGACACAACCCTCACACCACCACATCGAAGGTACACAGACTGTCTAGCCAACACAACTCACAACATCCAAGGAAAGCATGCTCAGTGTGGGGTAGGTATGTCACTAGCCTAACAGGTCCTAAGCCACTCCCTAACTCTAACACATTCTCAGTGCCATATAATAATGTTTAATAATAGCACAAGGTCAGAATAATCAGCCACAACCACAATTCATGATCTTTGGCACAAAACTTAATCAAAATGCTACACATACAAGCAATAGTTAGCTCATATATTTCAACCCCTTCGTACCAAAATAATTCCATACTTAGGCAACTTCAAGCCATGAAAAATACCAAAACAAGGAAATCAACCATTGCATGCTCTACATACACAATCTTAGCATGCATGCTTAAATATTCACAACATTCCAAGTACAAACCAATTCAACATAAACTTAGAGGGATAATCCAAATGGCTACTTACGTGCTAGGCGAAATAATTAGTACCACATAGCAAGTTTAAAGCAACAAACAAAAATTAACCCATGACATAACACTAACATTTCCCCAATAATTTTCAATAATTAATTTAAGGTTTGAATTGAAAAGATGGTGAAATTCTCACCTTCCAAACTCACCAAACAGTAACTTAAGTTGCTAATTTTTGTGCCAAAACACTCCAAATTCAAATATCCGGCATCCACGCACAATGGGCACCCTTGAACAAATTCCAACAATATATGAGTAAGCTTTAATATATCAAACAATCCCTAAACTTAATGAAAAGGTCCTAAAATGTGTTGGAAATCACAATATCCAATTAAATCTTACCTCAAAACAGTACTACATGTTGCTAGACAACAACTCAAAATGACTCAAACTCGCCTAAAACGGCCTTCAATAGCGATGGGTGTCCTGTAATTGAGTTCAACAATCAATGAGTTACTTTAATTCACTAACTTAACCACCAAAACTAGGCTTAACAATCAAAATTTAGCTTGTGTCACTATCGAAATACTTGCCCACTCCAAAACGAGGCCAAAAGGCGGCTGTACGAATGTCAGGCTTGCCGAAAAATGCAACCTTGTTGTTGGTCATGCAAACCAAAAAGAAAGGAGAGAGGGCTGCGACAAGTTGGCAATGGCTGGAAAGGCGGCGAGGTGCTACAGTCGGTGACGGGGCGTGCAGTGTGGCATGGCAAGGTGGTAAGGAGCTGGCTGCAATCATGCGGATTGGGTGGCTAGGTGCTTCTTGAGTAGGTTGGCTGGCCTTGTAGCCACTCGACGTCATGGCTGCAGCATAACGAATCCAATGGGGTGAGTGGCAGCGTGGGTGTGGCGTTCAACTGCTGTTGACAGGAGGAAGTAAAGAAAGAAAATGAGAAGGGAGGGGGAAGTGTTGCGTGAAACCAAGAGGGGGAGAAGAGAAAAGAAATAAAATAAAAAAGAAAAAGAAAACAAAAATAGGTTGGTTACTTGTGAAAGAGGGAGGGGGAAGTGGGGAGTTGACCATCCCTAGGGTTTACCAGGTCATTCACATTTTATTTTTGATCCACAACTCCTTTTCAATTCCAAAACAACCCAATAGCTAGCGAAAAACCCTTCTTGTTCGGATTTATGCCTTAAAGCCTTGTAATTATTAGTTTACTTAATAATTAATAATATTTTTTATTATTTTATTTACAATATAATATTATCCATTATATGAAAAATCCAAGGTTATTAGTGTAATCTTGAACAGTATATAGTTGACATACGGAAGGATCATGTTAAAGAAATAACCTAAAGGGTCTAGTATATGGATAAGGTTGGGTGCCTTATCTTGGTAACACTATTGATACGACCCACTTTGTAATAGTTACAAATGATTTGATCCAAATCATTCATGTAGAGCATGTGAGTGGGGTATCTTATAAAATGAGTTTGTATAAGACTGGACCACGAAATATTTAATCGTTCTTTATAAATCCGTTAATTAATAAGATTAATATTTCATCATGATGATCATATGGGACTTGATCTTATTCTTGAGTGAGTTATAAACTTCTGCATGTGAGGGCTTATCCTTTGATTTGCATGGGTGAGAGTGACTTTTGTGATAGATTCAATATGCCTACCATTTTGGTGACTTGACCAAATAGAGAGCTAGGAACATAATCTCATAAGATGAAATTCACTCCTTCCCATATATGGCAAGTAGATAAGTAGTTCCCTTAGGTGCTGATTTCGGGACATGAACAATGGGGCCCCACCCTTTCACTGGCCCGAGAGAGACTTCGTTGATGGTTGGATTATAACAATTGTTCATTAGAGGATCAGTGGTACTTAAGGTGCAAGATGTAATTACAGGGGTAAAACGGACTTTTGACCCAACTGTAATTACGAACAACTCGTGCATGATTGACTTGCATGTAGTGATTATATCCATGGACACAACTTGTCCTACAGTGCATAAGAGTGCAACTCTAGGTCTATAGTGGAGGGACTTTGAAGTTAATGAATGAAAATTAATTAATTAAAGAGTTTAATTAATTAATTTTGTATCATTGGAGCTTATAATCTGTAGGTTCATAAGGTCTCCTTACTAGCTCATAGTAACACTAAAAGATCAATCTAGTTGAAAGAAAAACTTGAAATGTTTAAATTGATATTTAATTTGAAGTGTTCAAATTAATATTTAATATATTAGATATATTAATTATAAAAGATGAAAATATATTTATTGTATTTGATACATTAAATATTAAAATAATTAATGTATATTAGATAAATTAAATAAAAGATATTTATAAAACTTGAATAAGATTCAAATAAATAAATATTGTAAGAGATTTGAATGAGATTCAAATAAGTATAAGATATATTTTAATATATTAGATATTAAAATATAATATTTTAATTATGGCAAAGATTTGCCCTCGGTCTCTATAAATAGGATCATTGGGTTGAGCCATTACACACATATCTTCAATAGAGAATTAGAGAATTCTCTCTAGACCTCTTCCTCTCCAATTTCTTGTGGATTTTCTTTCAAGAGGCTCCCACAAGCCTTGGTTTTGTGTTCGAGTCATAGTCATGAAGACTTTGTGGAGGAGATAAAGACCTGCCAGAAATATCTCCATATTTACTCCAAGTAAGTTTGCTTAATCTTATTTTTTTAGTTTAATTTTAAATAAAATCAAAGACGATCCAATTCTTTCGGTGCGGAGTGAAACGTTCATTCCTTCACTTCTTTCCCTTCTTAACATCCAAATTCAAATTTAACCTTTGCAAAAGACTATAAAGTAAAATTCTCATACAATTATAAGTCTATTGTCAAACTAAAAGAAAATTTTCAGGCATTACAATGGTATTCGTGGTAATTAAGTGAACTAGACAACCAATCCTATGGATGATACTTTGACATTCTTACACTATATTAAAACTTGACCCGTACACTTGTGGTATTGCATTGAATAATTTTACGCAACAACGATATAGAGAAAGCCATTGTGCACTAGCCTACCTAGCTAGAATTTTTCAACTGGTTGTTATGTTAGTTGTAGCGCACCTAAAATTCCAAGTTTAATGCTACCTTAAGCATTGCTAAAGGGAAACCCAAAAGTTTAAAGTAAACACAATGATGTAAGAGCTTGTCGTAGACTCAATCAAATACATTTATAATTACCAATCTAAAATTAAATACTTGTAGTAATTAACATTAGACAGGGTTGTACCACAGGGAACCAAATAAATTGATTTCTATTAATTGGAATTCTTATTGACATGGATTGACACGGACTAGGAGGATTCTGGATAAAGCATAAAAAGACCGAAGGACTAAATTGAAAGCAATAAAGAGAATCACCTCACCTCGAGCACCGATTCGGGGGTAAACAGGTACTATGCAATAATTGATCATTCAAAACTAACCTAACAGGTAAATTATAATGTTTTAAGACCGACTGGACTCATTTGAATCCCATGGGAGCCTTCTCTAAAGCAGTTGAGATTTCAACGTCTAAATCGACTCTAAACTAACTCACTAGCTAGGGGTGAACGTTCCATACTAGCTAATAGAAGCTTTAAGTGCTTGGGATAGGTTGGAACGAAACAATTAAATTCGACAGTCCTATTGAATTTAACCACTATGTGCAATTAACTCTAAAGCCTACCAGATGCAAAGTAATGAAGTACAATACTCTTAATTATTAATGTGGTATTCAGCTTAGTGCTACTAAAATTAAGCAAGAGACCGAGGACCCCAACAATTACTCAAGCATACCTATGAACGCGCTAACTTAGCCAATTTGTCAGATCAACCAAATTAAAAGATTAGTAATTATAAAACAAGAGTTAACAACCATAAAACATACCGTAATATAAGGAAATAATACTCAAAATCTCATCAAAATTGCATAAATACCATGGATCGATCAAAACAACCTAAACTATCCTAAAACTATTGAAAATAAAGAGTAAAAGCCTAAAGAGTTTTCATTATTGTGAAAAATCACGAGACAAATAACCTAATGGTCGAAATTAAGCTTTTATACAAATTGCAGTAGCATTGAGACGCTACCAGTGTCGCCACAGTCCTTAAAATTTAGCTATTACTTGTAGCATCACTTGAGTGTCATAGCGACGTCTAGACGCTTCCTTCTAGGGCAAAAAGGTAATTTTATGGTTATTTGCTCAGTTGCTCAAACAACCTCTTATTTGGTCCGAATTAACCCTGAATCGTTGCAAACTCTCCATTTAATGCCTTTTGCTCGAATTCCTACAAAATAAATAATAAATCACATAAAAACTAATGAACTAGCACGAGTTAACATGAATAATGTAGGACTATTTTTGTTCTATCACATTACCCCTAGCCTAAATCTTGCTAGTCCTCGAGCAAAGGCACAAACAAAACATTAATTAATTAAATGAATCATTGGTAGCAAACACAGAACTCTAAACTCAATTCTCAAAATAGCTAAATATTTTCACAAAGAAGAAGCACTGCACATGCACTGTCAATTAATGAGAAAATTAAAAACGATTCATATCATTTCTCGCGCGCGTGTGTGTCTAGCTTCCCTAACGTAGCCTTTACAAGTGAGTAGTAGGTTTATAGGATCGTTAGATTCGTCTTCCCCCTACACTGGCCCTAAGAACTAATTGTTTAGATCTCCAAACAGTCAAGAAGGTAATAGACTACTAAGTACTTGAAAAACAAACCTGTGGGCTAAACTTGCATCACTTTAAAACACCAAGGGCATTAGCTTTCACATAACTGTTGTGAGGCTATTACTTAGAGCACTCGCTCAATAGGCGGTCTAACTGATCACGACAACGACAACTCTTTTTACCCCTAATTCACTAAACACATTACAAGTTTATCTTCTTAATTTCTTCTCTTTTTTTTCACAAAAATGATTTTTCTTTCTAAGCTCAATTTTTTTTCCTTTTTTTTTCCCTTTCTTTTCTTGCTGGCATATAACACACTTTTTTTCCCTAAGTAGCACATTACAACCCAACATGCAAGGATGCTTCCAAACTAGCCCTTAAGCCTATCAGGGTGACAATGAACACCTAAATCCCATAAAACTACCCTAGGCTTTGAAAACTACGAAATGGATAGGCTAGATGTGCTCAAAGACATGCAAGAAAATCAAGGAATTTTTTTTAATAATGCTCAAATTAGAACACATTCTCAACTTCATAAAAAATGCAAATGTCAAGCTATATAAAGCATATCCTTGAATGTCCAAATTATGCATCATGCTACCAACTCATCAACAATTTAAGCTTAGAAATTCTCAAAAATAACATGCTCAACACATTAATCAAAATTCCGAGATCATGTGCTCAAAGACTGAACCAACATGCAAAACAATTAATATAAGCTTGATAGATGACTTGTCGAAGGTCCTATCAAGATTAAATTTATAAAAAACAAACCTCTAAAAATTTTGCAATAGTAGTGGCTGGGGTCATCCACAGGGATTGAAGTTCTTAGATTTATTAAGTATCACAGTTAATTATGCCTAATTTTATTTAGAGAAAACTAACTTTGAATTTGATTCTTTTGACAAAAACATAAAACCTAAACTATTAATATACAAAGTTGGAGTCCAATTTTAGAGAGACATTGTTAATTGCAATTAATGAAGCACAACTATGAAATTGACTAAAGAGTTATGAAACATGCAATAATCCTAAGCCAAGAATTACTAAAATATCCAATTGACTCTCTCGAGCCCAATTGAACTCATGCAAGAAGTAAATCAACCTCTCGGTTTATTTCTACAACTAGACATGGCATTATGAAATTCTCTTAATAACTTCTAGTATTAACCTATTCATTCTCATGCAATAGATTAATCCTAGTTATGCATCTAAGTTCTTAGTTAAATTTACTTTCTCAAGCTAAATTTAACTTAACATACAAAGCTATGGCAGGGAGCTTAGAATATTAATTCAAGATGAATAAAAGACGTTACAAACACATTCAATAAGTCAAACATAGTTTTATAACAATAATGCAATAAACTAAGAGTCTATAATACTCAAATATATTAAAATACAGTCCACTAAATCCTAAAATTAAAGACTCAAAGTAAAGAGAATAGAGAAAAAATGGACAACGTGTGCCAACACTCGTTCCCGACGTGATGTCCCACGATCCTGAGCCTTGAGCCTCCTCCTTAGCTCTCCAATATGCTCTCTAGACCTCCAAACAATGCTTCTATTGAAATTAAGGTTTAGGTCTCTCCAAAACGGCTCTCTTTGCTCGAATGAATAATTTTCCTTTTATAGAGTTGAGATAACGTTGCAACGCTAGGGGCAACGTTGCAACGTTGTCCCTTCGAATTTTATGAAAAAGGGAAAAATAAATTTAGCTGGCGTTGCAACGCTATGTCTGCTGGTCTCCAAGGCTGAAAGGCTGTTGAAGTGGAGTTGCAATGCTAGGGATGGCGTGGCAATGTTGTACTCTTGAGTTCACAAGCTTGTTTCCTTCTCTTCAACACTTGGATCTTCAATTATATCTCCAAATTGCTCCAAATTCAACCATATACTTCTCAAAACTCCGGTTTTGCTCCAATTGCTCGATTTCTGTAAATTACACATAAAAATACATGAAAGTACACACAATCATAACAAAACTAGCATACAACTAAACCTAGAAATAGCACACTTATGTCCACTATCAAAGCTGAATTTTTTTTTTTTTAAATCTCAAATTTTTGCTCAAAAGCTAAATAATCTGAACTCAGATGGTTAGAACTCAACATTAAGCTAAAAAATATAAAACTCCACCCCCAACCTAAAGTCTAAATTGTCCTCAATGTATAAGGATCTTGAAAAGAATAAAGACAAATACAGAGCTGAACAGAAAAACTTTCCTGAAATCCCAGCACGTAGGTGTGTGGTGGTGTGTCTCTAGCGTCCAAGAATGATAAATTTTCTTCCCAAAGGTCAACTCATTTCCTATAGAAACAAAAACAAGCTAAGCTAGGAAAAACAAAAACAAAAAGCAGTAAAGGAAAGAAATAATGTTTTTTCACCTGGCTGCCTCCAGGAAATGCAAATTTTTATAGCCAATTGATCTACTTACCATGTGGCATGCATTAAGGCACGTAAAAGTTCTCCCATTTTTTGGCCTTTTCTTTCACGAATCCACAAAGCTCACTACACAAAGCAAGCTCTTCAACATCTGATGGGCTCCAGAAATGCAGGTCTTTTTGAGATTTCTTGACTCTAAAAGCATAAAAGTAGATAAATCAAAATAACAAGACTTTGACTCCAACTCGTGAGACAAAGAGGAAGAACGTTCACAAAGTAAAGAAGAATTGAAAGATAGAATAGATGCAGACCTTTTGACCTCCAACTCTATCACCTGGACCTCCTCCCGAAATTGAAGCTCAACTTCCTCACTTGTCTCACATACCTGTTCTTCACATGTCAAACAAATTTTATCATTATGTTCTAAATCAACCTCACAACTTCGTACCTCAGGGTTGTCTAAAGATGGTTGCTCTTGAGAGATTCTCCAATCTTGTCATCGGATCAGCCAATTGGGTGATTTGATCATCTTGGCACTGCATCATCTCTTGAGCCTCTCATGTAACTCGGGACTTTCCTACTGAAACTGGAGAGTATTTTTAGCGATTTCATCAACTAAATTCTCTAAAGACATGCTTGAAACTGAAGGATGGGGTATGGGCTCTGCTGCTCCTCCTGACATCAATATGAACTATCCCACTTAGGACTGTGAGGATCGTGGCTCGTCTTGTGTTGGGCAGGAACTCCAGTGATGTAGGCTTGGAGTATGTGATCTCGTTGTACCTCCATTAGTCGTCGTTGCTCTACAACCTTTTCAATAAGAGATAAACTCATCAATTTGTCTTCTAAGCTCACTAACCTCAATGTTGCACGGGAAAGCTCCTCTAGAATTCCTGAAATTATTAGCCACAAAAAGAAAACAACTATAGACTCTATTTTTATATTTTTTTTTATTGAAATAAAAAAAAGAATAAAAAAATCAATTTATAAATTTGCAATTCCTCGATAACGATGCCAATTTGATGTAAGAGCTTGTCAAGGGCTCAATCAAATATATTTATAATTACCGATCTAAAATTAAATACTTGTAGTAATTAATGGTGAATTGGGTCAAACCACAAGAAACCGAATAAATTGATTTATATTAATTGAAATTCTTACTGACACGGATTGACACGGACTAGGGGGTGTAGAAATATCTTGAATATGTTATTTGGTGCTCCGAATGACCAAGTAGGGGAGTCAGGGTCCAGGGGCGAAGCACCCTAGTTGGGGTTCGGGGGCAATGCTCCCGAAACCTAAGAGATATGGAGATTAGTCTATTTTTCATAATTTTGGGTGTTTTTTGGCCTATTATGTATTAGGGTTTTATGGGTGCCATATATAAACCCTCTAAACTCTTATTTGAGATCTCTTTGTATTCTATACTCTGTTTCTCTTCAAAATAATAAAATACTCTCCCTCTGCTCGTGGATGTAGCTAACACACAGTTAGTGAACCACGTAAATTTGTGTGTCGCTTTATTCTTTTTGTGTTTCTTGTTTGTCGTCTGCTTCTGTTTTAATAGGGGGGATTTAGGATAAAGCATAAAAAGACAGAAGGACTAAATTGAAAGCAATAATGATAATGGCCTCACCTCGGATACCGATTCGGGGGTAAACAGGAACTATGCAATAATCGATCATTGAAACTAACCTAAAAAGAAAATTATAGTATTTTAAGACCGATGGACTCCTCAAAATCCCATGGGAGCTTCCCCTAAAGCAATTGAGATTTCAATGCCTAAATCGACTCTAAACTAACTCACTAGCTAGGGGCGAATATTTCATACTAGCTAATTAGAAGCTTTAAGCGCTTGGGATAGGTTGGAATGAAACAATTAAACTCAACAAGCCTATCAAATTTAACCACAACGTGCAATTAACTCTAAAACCTACCACATGCGAAGTAATGAAGCACAATACTTCTAATTACTAATGTGGTTGTCAGCTTAGTGCTACTAAAATTAAGCAATAGACAAAGGACCTAACAGTTACTCAAACATAGCTATGTATGCGCTAACTTAGCCAATTTGTCAGATCAACCAAATTAAAAGATTACTAAGTATAAAACAAGAGTTAACAACCACAAAACATATTGTAATATAAGGAAGTAATACTCAAAATCTCACAAAAATTGCATAAATATCATGTTACAACCTGAAACAACATTGAAAGTCTAGCTGAACATCGAAGCGATGTAGCCTGACACCAAGAATCGATCAAAATAACCTAAACTATCCTAAATCTATTGAAAACAGAGAGTAAAACCTAAAGAGTTCTCATTACTGTGGAAAATCACGAGACAAATGATCTAAGGGTCGAAATTAAGCGTTTATACAAATCGCAATAGCGTCAAGGGAGGCTAGCCGCAGTGTTGAGCAAGGCTTGACTGGCAGACAATTGTGATAGTGTCTTGACGCTATCCTGAAAATTTAGCTATTGATTTCAGGGTCGTAGCGGGTCTAGACGCTTCCTTCTGGGGCAAAAATGTCATTTTTATGGTTCTTCTTGCTTGGTTGCTCAAACGACCTGTGATTTAGTCTGAATTAACCCCGAATGGCTGCAAACTCTCCATTTAATGCCTTTTGTTCGAATTCTTACAAAATAAACGATAAATCACATAAAAAGTAACGAACTAGCACGAGTTAGCATGAATAATATAGGACTATTTTGTTCCTATCAAATTACCCGCAGCCTAAATCTTGCTAGTCCTCGAACAAGGCACAAATAAAATAGTAAGCAAATGAATCATTCGTAGCAAACACACAACTCTAAACTCAATTCTCAAAATAGCTAAATATTTGCACAAAGAAGAAGCACTGCACATGCACTGTCCATCCATGAGAAAATTAAAAACAATTCCTATCACGCTTCCTTCTGAGGCAAAAAGGTGATTTTTATGGTTCTTCCTGCTCAGTTGCTCAAACGACCTCTGATTTTGTCCGAATTAACCCCAAATCGCTGCAAATTCTCAATTTAATGCCTTTTTTTTATCGAATTCCTACAAAATAAAAAATAAATCACATAAAAACTAATGAACTAGTACTACTTAGCATGAATAATATAGGACTATTTTGGTCATATCATACAGTCACATATGAACTTCAAATTTAAGTGTTAATCTTGATAACCAAAAAACAACAAACATGGAGATGGAAGAGACAGATGGGTCGTCAAGAATTGATTTTTCATCCCCACAATTTGATGTCAAATCAAGCATCTGGGTAGTTGAATTTTAAATGAATTCAAGCGAGAAATCGATCGCACAAAGAAAGACAACAACAAATTATCCTTCAACTTTGAAAAATTGAATAAATCACTACCTGAATCCACCCATTTAGGTTTCCAAATATATCCCAACAATAATTTAGCCCTTTTTTTTTTCGTCTTTCGAGAGTTGCGTAGGAGGGTGTTATGGTTATGGATTTTTGGTTTTTGGAGCTTATTTAGTCAAATTATTACTATAACCTTTCAAAAATGCTAATAATCAGTTCATTCTCATTAATTTTCATGGAGGAAGAATTTGTAGAGGGAGGAAGAAAAAGAAACATTTTTCAGTAAGAGTATTTTTGAAAATTTTTAATGGGTCAAGGGTATTATTGAAACGAAACTTTAACGTTTTCCATCCAAAACTTAACATTAAGGGTATTTTTTACATTTTTTGAAGGCGGGGCTATTTTTAAAACTTTTGAAAGTTCAGGGGTATTATTGAAATGAAACTTTGACGTTTTCTATCCAAAACTTAATGGTAATGATATTTTTTAACTTTTTAAAAGATAAGGGGTATTTTTTAAACTTTTTAAAGTTTAAGGGTATTATTGAAACAAAACATATAGTTTAGGGGTATTTTCTATAATTTAGTCTTTTTTTAACATTAAAATCTTGTTAGAATTGTGTCATATATTGAAAACTTGTGTCATATAACACATAAATTCATGTTTTCTTTTCTTTTTCTTTTTTTTTTCTAAAAATTTGTAGTTATGACCATCTTTACAACTACGTAAGATAATGTTATTTTTGTGCAATATTAGAAAAACATGGGGTTCTGTCTCAAAACCAATTAGCAATTTGAGGAGTAACTCATGTATCTTATAAAGATTGTGAGGTCTCTTCATGTTTTCAATGTGGGATTCTCGACATGCCTCTCAAGATGGTGCCTCTTTGGTTCTCAATTTTTGAGGTCGTATCCCAATTTGTTTTAGATCGAATATTTGTTTGGGTTTTATGAGCTCTGATACCATGTTTAATTTGCAAAATTACAGGAGAGAAAAGGAAGAAGAATAGAATAAAGTGCAGGAGAATCTCTTAGCGAAATACATCATTAATTAAGAAAATATCAGCCATATATAGAGGCTTGGGAAGAAAACTCCTACAATAAACTCACGCACACTGGAATTTCATCTTCATAACAAACTCATATATCGCAAAATAGAAAAACTAAAAGCGAAACAACTAGGGCTTGTAAAACAACTATAAAGGCCTAAATTGAACCTAAACTCTAAACCTAATGGGCTATCTTAATACTTTGGGCATTGTTGGATGGTTTTTAGCTAAGCATAGGTACTTTGTCGTTGAAGTTCGGATACTTTCTTGCCTATGCGATTGCATAGTTTGGTGCCTAAATATTTTCAATGGTAATTGGGTTAGAACATTTATGTGACTAATTTAAATTATTATGAAAAGTTCAATTTTTATCTCTTAATACCTTGTTAGGTAATTTTAAACTTGAATTTTTAATTTCATAACAACTCTATACATTTAAATAAGTGATGTAATTTAAATCCTAATGTAATTAAAATCCTTAATATTAGATTATATTAGATATTATAGATATTATATTGTTAGATTTGTTTTAGATCAGATATTTGAATTGGTTTAAATTTTTTATTTGAATTATATGTTTTGAGATTAGGTAGTTGAACTTTGTATAAATAAGTTTTTTAGATTTGTATTTTACTATGCAATCTATAATGAATAAAATCCTAGCCTCTTTGTTTACGTGAGTTTAATATGAAGAGTTTAACATGGTATAAGAGCCCTAAGACGATTGCGGTTTAAGAGCCCTAAGACGATTGCAGTTCTCTAAGTTTAATAGTTTAACATGGTATCAGCATCGACATCGAGAAGTTAGAATTTGGTATCGGCATCGACAGTTAGAATTTGCATTCGTATTATTTGGCAAGCTCACAGTGAGAGGGGACGTTTAGATTATATTAGATACATATTATAGATATTATATTGTTAGATTTGTTTTAGATCAAGATATTTAAATTAGTTTAGATTTCTTAGTTTGAAAATTATATTTTGAGATTAAGTAGTTCAGCTTTCGGTATAAATAGGCTTTTTAGGTTTTTATTTTATTATCCAATTCTAGCGTTGTTCGTCATGTTTGGACCAAAATGGACCAAACTTGTCTCCATTCGATATTTCGGGAGTTAGAAACAAGAAGTTTGTCCCTTTGAGTGTTGTTCGTAATCTTTGGACCAAAATGGACCAAACTTGTCTTCATTCAAGATTTGGCATGTTAGAACAAGAACTTCATCTTCTAGAGCATTGTTCGTCATGTCTGGACCAAAATGGACCAAACTTGTTTTCATTCAAGGTTTCGCAAGTTTGAAACAAGAAGTTAGTCACCTAGAGCATTGTTCACCATGTTTGGACAAGAATGGATCAAACTTGTCTCCATTTGAGGTTTGGTGAGTTAGAAAGAAGAAATTCGTCCCCAAGAGTGTTATTCGTCATGTTTGGACCAAAATAGACCAAACATATCTCCATTCGAGGTTTGGCGAGTTAGAAACTAGAAGTTCGTCCCCTTGAGTGGTGTTTGTAATCTTTAAACCAAAATGGACCAAACTTGTCTCTATTTGAAATTTGGTGAGTTAGAACAAGAACATTATCCCTAGAGCGTTGTTCATCATGTCCGGACAAAAATGGATCAAACTTGTCTCCGTTCGAGGATTGGCGAGTTAAAAAGAAGTTTGTCCCCTAGAGTGTTGTTCATCATGTTTGGACCAAAATGGACCAAACTTGTCTCTGTTCAAGGTTTGGCGAGTTAGAACAAGAAGTTCATCCCCTAAAGCGTTGTTCGTCATGTTTGGACAAAAGTGGATCAAACTTGTCTCCATTCGAGGTTTGGTGAGTTCAGAAAGAAGAAGTTCGTCCTCTAGAGCGTTGTTCGTCATATTTGGACTAAAATGGACCAAACTTTTCTTCATTTGAGGTTTGACGAGTTAGAAGAAGAAGTTCGTCCCCTCAAGTGTTTTTTGTCATGTTTGGACCAAAATGGTCTGTCTTGTTTCGATTCGAGGTTCGGTGAGTTAAAAAAAGAAGTTCATCCCCTAGAGCATTGTTGACATGTTTGGAACAAAATATACCAAACTTGTCTCAATTTGAGGTTTGGCTTGTAAGAAACAAGAACTTCGTCCCCTAGAGCATTGTTGGTCATGTTTGGAAAATTATGGATCAAACTTGTCTCCATTCGAGGTTTGGCGAGTGAGAAAGAAAAAGTTCGTCTCCTAGAGCGTTGTTTGTCATGTTTGGACGAGAATGGATCAAACTTGTCTCCATTTGAGGTTTGGCGAGTTAGAAACAAGAAGTTCGTCCTCTAGAGCGTTGTTTGTCATGTTTGGACCAAAATGAACCAAAGTTGTTTCCATTCAAGGTTTGGCGAGTTAAGAAAAAAGAAATTCGTCCCCTAGAGTGTTGTTTGTCATGTTTGGACCAAAATGGACCAAACTTGTCTCCATTCAATATTTCACAAGTTAGAAACAAGAAGTTCGTCCCTTTGAGTATTTTTCGTACTCTTTGGACAAAAATGGACCAAACTTGTCTCCATTCAAGGTTTGGCGAGTTAGAACAAGAACTTCATACCCTAGTGTGTTGTTCGTCATGTCTAGACCAAAATGGACCAAACTTGTCTTCATTCGAGGTTTCACGAGTTAGAAACAAGAAGTTCGTCACCTAGAGCATTGTTCTCCATGTGTTG
Organism: Trichosanthes truncata; assembly: GCA_033996785.1. Lineage (NCBI taxonomy): Eukaryota > Viridiplantae > Streptophyta > Magnoliopsida > Cucurbitales > Cucurbitaceae > Trichosanthes > Trichosanthes truncata. Next base: position 22,230,004 of record JAWPNB010000004.1, on the reverse strand, counting down.
GATCAGAATGGATGAAACTTGTCTCCATTTGAGGTTTGGCGAGTTAGAAAGAAGAAGTTCGTCCCCAAGAGCATTGTTCGTCATGTTTGAACCAAAATGGACCAAACTTGTCTCCATTCAATATATCGCGAGTTAAAAACAAGAAGTTCGTCCCTTTGAGTGTTGTTCATAGTCTTTGGACCAAAATGGACCAAACTTGTCTCCATTTGAGGTTTTGCATGTTAGAACAAGAACTTCATCCCCTCTAGAGCATTGTTTGCCATGTTTGGGCAATAATGGATCATACTTGTCTCTATTTGAGGTTTGGCGAGTTAGAAAGAAGAAGTTCATCTCCAAGAACGTTGTTTGTCCTGTTTGGACCAAAATGGACCAAACTTGTCTCCATTCGATATTTCGCGAGTTAGAAACAAGAAGTCCGTCCCTTTGAGCGTTGTTCATCATTTTTGGGAAAGAATGGATCAAACTTGTCTCCATTCGAGGTTTGGCAAGTGAGAACCCTAGCCTCTTTTGTTTACCTTTTCTCTCCCTAAGTTTAACACTTAATTAGTTAAGGTCATGTTTGATAATTTTTTTTCTATTCTCTATTTTCAAAGAAAAACATACGTATTTGGTAACAATTTTTGCTTTTAGCTTTAAAAATAGAAAACCAAACTTGTTTGATAACTGTTTTTAATTTTTAATATTAAAAGAAAATAAAACCATGTTTATAATATTTTTATATCTAATATACTGTTATTAGATTTTTTTTTTCAATGCTTAAAATATCAATCAAAACACAAATAATCGAAATAACTATGTCTGCAAGTTTCAAAATAACAAACACCGAATTTATATTTATACACTATCAATATAAATGTATAAAAAAAATATTTAGATTTCAACATGATTTAAATAATACCCTTTAATTTTAAAAAAAATATATGTATTTCAAGTTCATTTTCATTGAAATAATTCACGGATAAGTTAATAATTATTTAAGAAAATTACCTCAAGAATAGTAGTAAGTTTAAACGAGAGACTCTTCCTTCACGCGGAACAAGAAAAATCATGGAAACGGTGAAAAAGTTGCATTAAGAATAAAAAAAATGAAAAATTGATTTGGCTACCAAAGTTGTTTTTTATAATTAGGAATTTGTAATTAAAAAAACATATATTGATTACCAAACCAACCTATTTTTTTCAAATTCGAGCATAGCTAAAAAAAAAACAAAAAAAAAAAATACAAAAGGAAGCAGTTATCAAAATAATCCCAAGTTTAAATCTTTTGAAAACTTGTGAATTAACATTCGAATGGTTAGATAAGACTATTTTTATACATATTAGTTCTTTAAATTGTGTTAGGTGCTTTTAATTAGTTAGACCCTATTTGATAACTATTTAGTTTTTGAAAATTAAGCTTATAAATAATACTTCCACCTCTAAATTTCCTTATTTTGTTATCTACTTTTCACCTATGTTTTTAAAAATTAAGCCAAGTTTTGAAAATTAAAAAGAGTAATTTTTAAAAACTTGTTTTTGTTTTTGAAATTTGGCTAAGAATTCAAATGTTTAAAAAAGATTGTAGAGAAATGATGAGAAAACAAGAACAATTTTCAAAAACCAAATGATTATCAAACGAGACTTTAGATTTTCATAGTTTGTTGCTAAGTTTGAGGAGTGTTCTTTTTATCTACTTGATTTTGTGGCTAGAGTTCAAGTATTTCCATAATTGAGTATGAGCTTTTATATGATCTATTAGTTGGCTCATCACTAATTTTTTAATTGAGCTTTGAAGATCAATGGCAACACTTCTTTAATATTCAATTTGATGGCTCATCACTAAAATGATATCTTCCCAAAAGTACTTTTGTTGGTTATATTTTTCGTGAATTATTGATTTCCTCGTGAGTATTAGTTTTGAAGAGGTATAATTTCATCTCTTATTCAAATTTAAGATTCAACTAAATCACTACTTGATTGATTTTTTTTGAAACTGAATCACTACTTGATTTATTGGACTAATTATATGGTAAAATGAACTTTTCCCTTATATATTATTAAGTGGTTTTCATTTTTTTTAAAAAAAATTATGACATATATATGTGACTATAATCTATACTATATATAAAGGGGCTACAAGGGGAGAATCTTTACATACCTATTTTGTTCATACAGTTTTATTTATCTTCTATTTTGCCCTTCACCATTTGTTGATGGAACACAACTCTTTAAGTGAAATTATATAATTAAGTCGAATAGTTGCAATTTATATGTTGATGGGAGGTGGCTATTTGTGTGGAGGGTAGTTACACGAGAAATTAGTCAATGGTTCCGGTACAATGAGACCCTCTTCTATTGTGATGACAGTAGTGGCTAGTTAACCAATATAGTTAACTTTTTATTAAAAAAAAAAAAAAACAAATGGCTACCAAATGTTACGCCACTTTCTCACCATTGTTTTTTAAAAGTTCTTATTTAGTTTGTTAGACTGTTAGCCTTTTTTTTTTTTAATTTCTTTTTCTCAATATTTAGCTTCTTTTCTAAATCTTTTTGTTGTATTTTTATTTTTTCTTTTCATTCAAAATTGTCATGGTTTGTTGAGATTTTCATTTGACTAAATCAATTTTTTAATTTTTTCCCTCTTTTTTCTTTCCATTTAAAATTTTTAGGTTCACTACTAAGCTTTTTCTCCATTAAAATTTGGTTTAGTGGTCAAACTAAAAAAGAGAAACCAAATTTTAACCTAAAAAAAAGGCTTGGGTAGTCAAATCATTATTGCTCTATCGTAATAAACTAAATAAAAGAATTAAAACAAAATTAAAACAAAAAAAAAAAAGGAGAGAGGTGTATTTATGGGGCCATTTTTTTATTTTTAAAAAATAAACTTAACACTAGCTAACCATTTGGTTAACTAGTCACTATGTGTCATCAAGATAGAAAAAACCTCATTGTACCGGAACCATTGAATAATTTCTCGTAGTTACACACTAACACATCAAAGCGATGCATCCATTCGTGTATGGGTGCATCCATTCAATGATTCAAATTAAAATATAATTTTAAAAAATTGGCCATTAGTCATGTCTCTTTCCAAAAAGCATCAGTCATTTAAATTTATCATATCTTTCTTTTCGATAAATGATTTCTTTTCCTTTCTTTTCCTTTTCGATAAAAGAATGAAATCATGAATTTCTTCTTATGGTTCCCCTCCACTTCATGAAGAAAAATTAACAAGAATCCACGATCATATATGAAAATGTAAGTCTTCAATCCTTGAAATGCTTAATTTCTTTTTGAAAATTTTATAATTTATTTTGTGAATTCATTTATTCCTTAATATCATTCCATAATATCTTTGCGTTTATCACTCAAATTCAACAAAATCCTTCACATTAAATATACAAACAAAATGTTTCAACAATTAAAAATCATTTTGCTCATTTACTATGCTCAAAATCTTTTTATTATAGTCAAAATCAAAATTTTAGTCTCTCATTAACAATTTTTTTGAAAAACATAATAAATGAACATATAACATAACTGTTTCGTAAAGTTTCAAACCCTAACTCCGTTTGTAAAATTACAAACATATAAACATATAAGAATACTTGGGTAGGAGAGAGATTTTACTACCTTTTACTTTGCAGTGCAGTGAGATGGAAGAGAAGAGAATGCATAAAAGTGATGAAATCATGAAAGAAAACTTTTTACAATTGTGAATTATTTGAACAGAGAAAGAAATAGCAAAATAGAGGGGAGAAGCGTTAAATATATATATAATTAATAAAGCATATTTTTTTTAAACTAACGATTTTACATCATCTTCAAATAGATCTAAAGAATCTTTGTAAAAAAAATTACCTTCCTAAATTTTTCTTACATTTAATAAGTATTTTTTTATAGATATACACAAATTAATTTGTTTCTTCCATCAAATGTGATGTACATGATATGATTTTCATATTTCATACATTTTCTTAAAACATGTCTAAAGGATAAATAAATAAATTTTACTTTCATATATTATTTTTTTCTTCTTTTTCAATATATTATGCTAGAAATTTGGTATTGTGTACGAATGTTTTTTTTTCTCCAAACAAAATAACTAAATTAAAATAAAGTTTATATAGTTAAAATAAAATCAATCGATAATAAAATAAATGAATTCAGAAATAAAATATACATAGTTTTACATTTCATATTCATTATAAATTAATATAAAAGAAAATATATATAGTTTTAGACACTATCTTTCTTTTTTTACTTTCAATTAAAACAATGAGATTTTACGTGCATCACACGAGTCTCTTAACTAGTATATAAAAAGCCTTGGATAAAATTTTTGACTTTTTACTGAAACTAACCCATTAAAATAATACATATATGCATGATTATAAACATTTGATTGTAGTGAAGTGTTTAACTTGATCTTTTCATCTTAATTTATCTTTTCTAATGGGCATATGCTTCCATTAACAGAGTCTCAAGGGCACATTTATAATGTGAAAAGCCACATTAACCAAACAAACAATATTAAATGAAGTGTGATTAGAGCTATAGGAAAAAAAAAGTGTGATTAGGTACAGAAAGAGACAAGACTTCTTCTTATATTTCGTAAAAAGGGGTTTCAAACTTAGATTTGGTGAGAATATAATATTAATTTTAGTATTTTACTAGTAACGTGGTTAAAGATAATTTGAGAAGGTATATGCTACTATATATTTTATTATATTGTATTTTTTTACAATATAATTTTCTTATAAAATCCTCTATTGTTGCATTTTTGTTTTTTGAGATGCTCTATAGTTACTTGGACCATCAAGTGATTGATTGTCAAAGGATTGAAGTTTGACGGTTGAAGCCGTCCAAATAATGATCGATGTATTATAATTAATTATTTTTTTTTTTAATGTTTCATGACTCTAATTTTGAGTTACTGTACTGTATTTTTAAAATAAGATGTCCAGAATGGTCGTTGTTAATTAAAATAAACATGATCAAAGCAGTAGAATCAACGTTGCAGAAGTTTGAACTTTTCTCTTGGCTTGTCAAACTGTGTTTTAAATATATCTAAGGATTAGAACATATAAAATATTTTAGGAGAGATAATTTTTTTTTAACTACTGACTATGCTTTGATTAGGAAGTCAAAAGATTAATGATTGTTTATGTTTGTAATATACTTAACTGTACCACAAGTGGCTTAGGCATAAGAACAAACATCTCTTATAGTGTGCTTGGAATAACTTGTGAAAAAAATACTTTTTGAACAAAATCGATTTTTCTATAAGCACATTTGAAAAAAATTAATATTTTAAAATGTGTTTTTATGTGATCCAAAGTGGTTTGTAATAAAATTTTAATAAATATAAAAAGTGCTTATAAAAATGGGATTAATTGAAAAACATTTTTTGAATAAACATTGATAGATGGATTATCCAAAAATAATTTTAAAGTGATTAATCGAAAGTCCTCAAAATATGTAATAAAACACAAAATCAAATTTATAATAAATAAAATCACTTTGGAATATAGTGCAACCAAATAAATTTGTTATTTAAAGTACTTTTGAAAAAAATGTAAGATATAATAACATTTTTATTGAAAATATTTTTGTTCAAAAGTGTTTAAACTAGAAGGTAATCCAAACAAACCCTAAACACACATGGCAACACACCTAGTATACACACGGGGAACGACTCAAGGAGAAGAGGAAAGGACTAACACATGATCAAGTGTTTTGAAAGGGAAACTCGTTCTCAATCTAAAGTAAAAAAAATCCCACAAGTTTGGTGACAAATCAAACTTGAATGTTAATAAAGAGCATGTAACCTAAGCTAGGAAGGAAACATGTTCTTGGATTTGGAGCAAAAAGATAAACCCTCCCCATTTACATTTCACCAAAATGTTTAACCTCTTAAAATTTGCAAATGAAGGCTTTAACATAGCCTCATGTGATAGGCGAACTAAAGGAACTAAAAGTAATTAAAGTAAAACATAAACTAATGTAACTAGAATAGTGTTTAGTTACAAATTGGAAGTTTCTCAAATGGGCTAATTTAACACACTTGGCTCCACTCTTGATCCTAATAACTATTAAATAAATTATACATGAAGTACAAATGAATGTTGCATACACAATACATAGAAAACATGGCTTTAAGGTAATCCTTAATAATCCTAATTATCCCTTAAATGAAGCTCTTGGATTGGTGTCTTCATGTTAATTTAAATTGTTTTGTAACGCCCCCAAAATTAGACTAATTTAGGAAACATTACTAAACTTACAACCATTAAGCTGCAAAAAATTTCGGCAGCATAACGGCGTAACTACGAGTTACCCAAATTTTTCCTAGTACCTATTAGACAAAAATTCACACTTCTATAACCAGATAACCAGATTATCATCCAAACTCCAACCACATAACTACTAAAAGCTCAGGATCTCCCGACAATTCATATCAAACAAAACAAAACTTCCTAAAAAAAACAAGACAACCTAACAAACTTATTATAACCTCCATCTCAAAAACACATTACCAGAAAAACTCTAACTCTAATGAGAGAAATATAACCTACCAATAACACTCAAAGAACAACAGTACTATTGTCATAAGCATCAAGACAACTATAACTATAATTCGATTACACAAAACTCAACGAGACGACTAATTTATGAGTAAATATTCAACTATGGCATTTTTCCTCTCATGTCTCCTCTTCAACATCGCTAGGGTCGTAGCATACGTCATCACCTACAAAATCTGGTAGTGAGTCAGTACATAACACGTACTGGTAAGTAGCTCACACCTGAAGGGCCACCAATCAACATACAAAGAAAAACAATATGCTTGCAAATATCATGCTTTCCATAACAAGCTAGACATGCAACTCACACAAACATGGCATACAACATGCTTAATTCACGAGTTATATTCACAATTGTACCATGCTCATCTCTTGCATATGGATCCACTACTCAAGCTCAACATGATCACTCAAACTCCACTGAGTCACTCGAACCACTCATGTTTAGCCCTCACAAGCTACCTGAGACTAATTCCTTCGAGACACGTCGACCCCTGACCATTTTTACCCAGGGCCTCAACGATTCTCTACGGCGCTCAATGTTCGACCCTTGACCATTTTTACCCAAGGCCTCGAACTGTGCATCGCCCCGTGACCATTTTTACTCAAGGCGCATCGATGACTTAACCACATCAACCCTTAGCCATTTTTACCCAAGGCCTCGATGTTTCTCTAGATTCAACGGTGACATACTACCCCTTGACCATTTTCACCCGAGGCACACTAGCACTCACTTCACTTCCTTTTATCCAATACAAGGTTCACTAACCTCACTCTTTCATACTAGAATGCATAAATCCTACGCATCATGCTTCTAGCTCATACTCATGCCCAAAAGTACATAATAACCCATTTTGTGCTTTTGGACCCAATGCTCACAACTCGTCATGCATTCACCTCATAAGGTTACAACAAACTCAACAAGTCAACATGTTTATCACAAAGGAACTTCACAACAATGATATAGATCACCAATTCACGACAACATACTAAACATGTTCAACTCAAAGAGCAACAAAATTCGATAAGATATACATAAATAAACAATTAAGGCACACAACATGCTAACAAGCAACAATCAACCCAACCGGTAGAATTCTACTTACCTATAGCGCTCCTAACAATATTCCAAGGGTTTCTAAACCAATAGAATAAGCTTCAGAGGGTATACTTAATTCAAGAATCCTTTAAATAACTACCACAAGCTCAAAGAAGGGTATACTTACGTAGATATGGCCTTGAATCACTAAAACGAACGATTTAGAACCAATCCAAACTACAACCAAAGTTATTCAAGGGTTAAAACGAATTTACAGCACCTTCCACAGGATTCAAAAGGGGGTGAAACGTGTTGAAACTCACCAAGATGGCCCAAAATCTCGCTGGTCAATGTTCAAAACAACTCCTTTTTTGCTAAACCAACTTCGATGGCTTATGGGTAAATCAAATTGAAGCTATTCGGATTATGGGTCATGGTTGAAGGTATTCAAAACTACAATTTAAAAGTATCCGAGAATTAGAAACTAAGCTAAGATACTCTAATTCAATCCGTATGAATTTAAGGGGTGCTAACCTTGCAAAAAAAAAAAAAAAAAACAGGCCCAATGCCTTGCTGAATTGTGTTCGAGAGTGTTCGAATCAACCCAAAACTGCAACACAAGGTTCCTACACGTTAGGACTTAAGCCATAACACTTAAAGTGATTTGCGAAAAGTCCAAAACATGTTAAAACTTACCCAACAATGCCAAACAGACTGAAACTCTGCTGTAAATCTCGTTTTTTGACAGTAAATGACTTCGAATGTGGACTATTCGGAGTCCAAACAAGCTAAAATCGCAAATAAGAGATGTTTAAGGCATGGGTAATCCAAAACTAAAGTCGATTAGGCATGGGTAAGTGACAAACCTCGTTAAACAAGAAGGAATTCGAGTGAGTCTGCTGTAAATCCCATTTTTTGACAGTAAATGGCTTCGAATGTGGACTATTTGGATTCCAAACAAGCTAAAATCGCAAATAAGAGATATTGAAGGCATGGGTAATCCAAATCTAAGATCGATTGGTCATGAGTACCTTATTTTGAGGCCTGAATTCGAGTGGGTATTCTGTTTTGAGGTCGAATAAAGCTGGGTCAGCACAAAATCTATCAAACGATGTTGTTGCGTGGTCCACGATTCGCTTCTCGTGCTTGGGTGAAGGTCGTCGCGCAAGCTACCAACTAGGGAAGTAGGAGAATAGCTATTGTGTGTGGAGACGAGGAAAACGGAAGAGATGAGGGGGTTTTGGTTTCCTTGCGTGAGAGGGGAGAAGGAGAAGATGAAGAAATCGAAGGAGATGGGAGGAAACTAGGGGGCTGCGCATGAATGGCGTGAAGGAGGGGAAGGAGATAGTCGTGAAAGAGGGGGAAAGAAGAAGAGAAATTGGGGATTTTTGAGTTGTTTTGAAAAAAAGAAGATAAAAAAAAAATCCTTCTTTCACACTTAAACCAAAAAGCCCATTATTTAAAACAAATAAAATAAAATAAAATAAAAGACTTAGGGCTATTTAAATTTCCATCTTCCAATTGTGGACCTAAATTCTCTACAAGATTTAGGGCCAATCTTTGGGTATAGGTGAGTTTCCAAAATTAAGAAATTTGATTCAACTTGAAATCCTTTCACTAAAATTATAAAAACTTAATTACCTAAATTGACCCACTAAATTTCGATATTCCTCGAATCAACCTCAAGCGAAAAAAAAAATTAAACGTCCACCACAATTACAAACAAAAGATGGAAATTAATTGTACCTGAAGTTGCAGGGCATCACATGTTTTCTTTACTTGTTCTTCTTTCTAATGAAGCTTGGTCTAATGCTAAACATTTTAGGTATCATCAATTTTCTCTACTAGAATTAATTGTGGTATTTGTTTAGTTAATTCTTGTTACCGAGACTACTTGATTCTTTGTTGTAAACTAAGTTGAGGATTTGGACTCAAGTGAGCTATTTTAGTTTATACAAACAATTTGTAATTCGTTAGAGTTTGTGATTTAGAGAGATCTAGTGGGTGGCAGTAGCACGGGCTCTCGATATCTGGCGAAGACACGTGCGATAGATCCACGTAAACCGTAGTGTCTTTCCCCTGTGTTCTCAGTTCCAACGTCGACAATAGTCGTGCACAAGACCCACGACCTATCTCTATCTCCGATGCGTTGTTCTAGCAATTTTTCACATTATTTCGGTGAGCTTTCTTCCTTGTGTGCAACGCTCGGTGAACTGTAGCTTCATAGCAAGCCACCAGGTCGGTGATGGTCTCTCTCCCTCTTGATTTTCGATAACTTCAGTCAGTGCGTGGGTGTTCTCCTGTGGCGATTTAAGGTGAGGTTGTTGATCAATTTTGGTTCGTGGCTTGTTAGATCATATTTTAAGTTTGACCCACGAGTTTTTCGTTTTAGTTTCAGATTACCCATAACTTTTGGGGCTTAGATTTGAAAAATCGAACTCGATTGAAGTCGAACCAGCAAGAAGTTTTGGAGAAAATCAGTGGGTAAGGTTCATTCGATGTCTTGTCCAAATGTTGTGTTTAAGACTCTTATCCATGACTTTTTTTTTTGTGTTTGGGTTTGAACAAGTTGACTAAGGTTAAGGTGGCTTTGGGTGCAAACTCTTTGGATATTTTCTTTATAGCATTTTTTGGGTAGGCAAACAACCTTTATTGACTGAATAGCAAGTTTGGAATGTCAAGTTGTTAATTATTGATTAATGTTAGAAATTGTTTAGGTTGGCAAGAACGTTTATTGCAGGAGTCAAGTTGGCTTTGTAGTCACTGTTAAGGTAAGTATCCATGTTGGATTAATTCCTTTAAGTCTTGGATATGGAGCATGTGTGATTTGGAACACACGTATGACTATGATTGTGATTTCTCTTAAGTATGAATGTTTGGGCAGTTGATTTAAAATTGAATAAGCATGATTGATTAGGAGGTCTGAAATGTTTGTTTAGTTACAGAGTTCAGAATGTTGAGTTATATTTGATGAATGTTGGATTAGTCAATCTTATGCAGAAGGTTTAAGTTGTTTGACTAACTAGTTGGCAGTTTAGAATACTTTTAAAGTATAGCATGTTCAGATTCATGTATGGGTTATTCAAAATGGCACCAAATGGCTTTTGGATGTTTAGCATGTTTTAGAGGGGGCTGATTATGGAATGAGCTGATAATGACTGTTATGACCTCTAGCATGTCTAGAGGGCCTCAGTGATATGCATGTTTAATCTCAAGTTTATGATGATGTTTAGTGACAATTACCTTCCCCTCATGTCATGTATGTTTCATGTTTTTAGCTTGGGAGTCATCCCCTCATGTTTACAACTTGGGGGTCACTCCCGCATGTCTATAGTTTCAGGGTCATTTTCTCATGTTTACAGCTTGGGGGTCACTCTCTCATGTCTACAGTTTCAGAGTCATTCCCTTATGCTCACAGCTTGAGGGTCACTCCTTCATGTTTATTAGAATGTTTTTAGAGGTATTGTGTTGTGAGAGGTCTACCTCTACTAGAGGGTCGCCAACTAGCCTCTAGTAGCACTTTGCCTTACAAGATTGACATGCACAATATCATAGTTGGTTCAGCGGCATAAAGTTTCCATGTTTTCAATTAAGGCCTTATGTATTATAACATTTTGTGGTTTAAATCACTTAGACAGAATGTTCTTATATTTTCAGTTATGATCTTTTAAAGCAATAGAACATGAATGTGTACTTTATTCAGGACCTTATATGTTCTAGTATTGCGAATGTTTATGCAGCTAAGGCCCTCAAGTGGGGCTACTTACTGAGTATTTTTATACTCACCCATGCTACTCTTATTTTATTTACAGATGGTACATGAACCTACGAGGTGCGTGGCAAGAGCATTCAGTTTGGTGAGGCTATGGAGATAGTGTAAACCAAAGCTTCCTAGAATCTTAGAAAATTCCTAGTTCATGTTTTATGAACCATGCTTTTAACTCTTTGACTTGTATTTATTTAAATACTCTTTATTCATTAAGTTTTTTAATAAATGTTTATTGGGATCCCTGATCGGGTGTACATGCAAGCACACATGATCTAAGTAATAATAAAATGGCACTAGAGTACCGAGTATTGTATCCCACGAGGAAGAAGAAATGTAAGCTTTTTCCATAGTTAATTAATTACTAAGAGTACTCACAATTGAAATTATTTAAGGCAAAAGCTAGAGTAAAAGATGCTTGAAATGAAATTCTAAACTAGAAAGCAGATAAAAAGGCTGGAGATACCAAATTAAGGGGTAGTTTAGGGGATCAAGCACGAATTTGGTTGTAACTACGAAAATTGGATATGACAAATTAATCTTGCTAATTCCATAAACCTAGAGCTAAACCGTTCGAAATCTCCTGTCAATCTCATTCGAATATGCTTAACTAATCGTTTGCCTAAGTGTCCTTAGCGCTAATTGATTAATTAATTAGCATTAAGTCTGCTCATATTAAGTCTCACTTGTCAATTGTTAATCATATGTCACTTAGGTAAATTTAAGGGTGTTAATTTGATTAGTTCGGTCCTAAATTTTCTTCGTCGATCTCAATTTAAGACTATGATAAACTAAATAATGACCAATTAATTACAGGTAATAATAGCAGTTTAATTAGATGAAATTAAACAAGTAGTTAAATGCCAATAAACACAATGAAACCACAATTACAAACCTAAATTGCTTTTTGTAACACCCTCAAATTTGAGCTTAACTTAGGGAACACTACTGAATTTACAACTGGTATCCCCCGAAAATTTCGACAGCATAACGACATAATTACAAGGTACTGTTGCTTAGCAAAGTGCATGCAATTTCAAAATGGAAACATCCTAAATGTGCAAGTACACACAACCTAATGCAGCAAGTGATAAGTATTTTTATCACTCCTCAGGAACTAGTTAATAATCACTCACTCAAGGGGTGATTAGTTCATAATTAAAAGAAAGGACAACAACAAAATAGTAAGGAAAGTCTTAAACAACATTCTAAAACTTGTCTTTAATATCAAAATGCTGAAAAATAAAGAAGTACTGAAGAAACTAGGAGAAATAGAGAAAAGGATGTTGGGCAGCTTCTTTATGGCAGTTTTCCCTTCCTTCCAGAAGTAAATCACCTCTCAAAAAGGGTTATTCTCTTCTTCTCGAAATCCTCTCCTTCAATTGTCTAATCTCCAAGATTCCCCCTCCAAAATGGCAAGCAAGGGCTTTATATCTCTCCCCTTCTTTGAAAGCAGGGCTGAGTGGACATTTGAAGACCAATGACAACCTGTCATTGGTTTAAATCTGTACAAATGTCATAAATTATCCACCTCAATTAATGAAATAACTCTCACGTGCTTCTTGTGTAACTGATCCCAAATAAAAGCTTTAACTTTGCTGATGCCTCATCAAATGCACAACAATTGCTCCAGCAAGCTTGACCCTTCATCAAGAACAAAACTCTAGCATAGCAAGTTGGAATTTTCACACTTAGCAATTTTTTACCTTCATCAATGGCGTACACAAGTCACAAATAGCACAATTAAGTAACATTATGCATTAAAAAGCTCATAGGTGCTTTCACATAAAAATGGACTCTTTTACTACTAAAACATCAATTCAAAGAGGCTTCTCAATACAATGCTTTTAAGCCACAAAAACTTCATTAAAATACCCTCAATAGCTCTCATTCTAAGAGCTATCAAGCCCCCAAACTTAGACCATTACTCGTCCCTGAGTAATGCTTCATTTCAGGAAATTTTCAACACAGAGTCCAACTACCAAACAATCAAGTTAATCTGCCAATACTTGGATCATAGCATAGATAATGTTACAGCAGTCCGATTTCTCAAATTCTCATTCAAGCTCAGCATCCTAAGGATTTACCTAGATTTTGTTTTTTTACTCCAAAGACATAGCCTCAGCCTTTACACAGCCCCACAGCTAAACCACTGCCTTCTTCCTTCATTGAGTTCACTTTGTATTCCTTTAGCTCATAAAAAAAAAAAAGGAGAGCTAGCATACTGCTTCCAACTTATTTTAATTTCACAAAGAAAACAAACACTACTTCAAGGCAGCTTCCCCTAAGAATCAATCACTCCCTTAACCCTCTGCTAAGCTCCTTCTTAGTTCTTAGAATGGCCACACTTGTGGTGCAACTCACCTAAGCATCAAAGAGCTTATAACAGATAAACTTTAAAAACAACTTTTATGTTTTTTTTTCCTTAGAGAGAACCCTCTTTGTATACAAAGCCTTCAATTTAGAGACTAACATTTGTGATGAAAGTTGCCTAACAACTATCTTTATTACTAAGTTGGGCTGTGATGGCATATTCATGTCTCAAGCCACCTTTCAGCTCAAGGATAAACATGGGTTTCATGTCTAACCCTATCTTAATGGTTGGCTTCTGACAGAGGAATAACTCTCTTACTAACTTTTCTTTTTCTTTTTTTCTTTCTTTCAAAAAGGGCCTTGAATGCTTAAAGAGAAATTATTGATCTTAGGAGTAGTACTCTTTGACACACATACTAAAAGAAAAACTAAGCAAGGGCAACCTTACTCCCCCCAAACTTATCTTGCTCATTGTCCTCAATGAGTGAAAGAAGGAGGCTAGGATGTCCCCTAAACTTGTCTTAAACAAACACCAGCTTGCAACAGCAAGCAGCCCCCTCCCAATTTCAAGCTAAAAATAGCAAACTCTCATGATTTAACAGCTAACAACAAGGGACATTTAGGCCAGCTACATCCATGGTAAAAAAAATCAAGGGAATAAGTGTAAGATCCATGAGCTAGGCAGAATTGGAAGAAGAAGTCAACTACAGAATAGGCACTAGCTTTTCATTCACATCTAGTGAGCTTACAACATTAATTTCTTGGCAGATTTTTTTTTTCAAATTGAAGCACACAACTTAGCCAGGAAAAAGAGAACAAGATGCAAAAGATATTAAACCACCCTAACCAAGAACTCACAACAACAACGAACATAATCAAAAGCAATTAAAAGAAGTAGGACAACATAACAACATGAAAGGACAATAACTACTTAAAACACAACTTCACTTCGCTTCAGTCTTCATCTCCAGGAATATGCTCTTCCTCTTTATCTTCTTGTTCTTCATTGGGCGAAGGAGTGTTCCAAGGATTCAAGATATCATCAAGAAAGGCAAGGAAAAGAGGATAAAGCTTGGAAAAATTTGCTAGCAAGGCTCTCTTCATGGAGCTATCTCTGGTCTTTGTATAATTCTAGTAAGTTTGCTACTACTTTTTAGTATATTCTCACCTTTGCAAGAGATAAACTTGTTGTTTAAGCATCATTTTCACACCCATAGCTAGACCTCTCTTACCTTTGTTCTCCCCTCTACTCAGTCGATCAATGGTTGCTAGATCAAAATGTCCTTGATCACTTAGGATATCCTCAAATGGTTGAAAAGGGACCCCAGCTCTTAACACAACATGGTAATGGTGTTAGGGAAGAACAACTTCCCTACTTTCTTCTTAGCACAACCTTGAATCTCACGAGCTATTATTCGATCCACATCAATGCTTAACACTTTTAAAATGGCAAAAGTTAAGAGAATTTTGTTTTTGGAGATAGTGTTATCATGAGTAGTAGGAATCAAACGGTTTTTCACAAAAGATAGCCATACATTAGCTTCATCATTGAGACAAGCTGCTTCAAGACTTCTTGCACTTATGTGGGATACCCTCCATTGAACACCCTTTACTCCTAGAACTTTCATTGCAGTGTTGAGGTGGGACTCAGGTGTTTCTACTTGCATTTCATTAAAAACAGCATGAGGGATGTCTGAAAGGTTAAACAGTTCATTAATAGCCGTAGGTGACCAAGTCACCACCTTACCATGAACTCTCACTTGAAAGGCATAATTTTCCTCCCAATTGGCATAAAACTTTTGAACAATGGGCAATGGCTGGCTCTGATTGTTGACATAATTGCTCTCATCCATGGTTGATGATATTGGCTCTCACAAACACAGGTAGCTTGCTGAATGGAGCAACAAAGCCTTTCTCAGGGAAAAGCTCCTTAGTTTTTAGCTTTTCAAACCTGAGCCTAGCTTCCTCAATAATGAATTTTTCCAAGGGGGAACCTCTTTGAGCTTGATATGGTTCCTTATCTCTTCTCCTTGACATTTTGCTGCTAGGAGAAGAAGCATCAAATGGTTCTTCATGCTCGTCTGCAGTTTTCTTCAACAATCTCCTGAAGAGCTTCTTCATCAATCACTTTCTTCCTTCCTTTGGATTTGGAAGATCCGGAAGATTTAGATTTGGATTTTGAATGAGAAGATCTTGAAACAACAGTAGCTTCAAAAAAATCTATGCTCCTCCTCCTCAGCGTCAACATGTTCAACCTCATTTGCTTTCTTTCCTCGAGTTTTTGAAGGAGCCATTTCTTTACAAATACAGATTTTTTCTAGCTATGCACTTGTTGCTTTCGAGTTGAGATAAAGGCTACCCTTCCTAGGCTTCCAATTTAAAGAAATTTGTTTCAAACCAAACCATCAATTCGAATTGAAGTTGGTCAAAGATTCATTTCTTCCATATCTCCTTTTTATGCTTCCCAACAAGACTTGAAATCAGTCTCCAACTATGCTGCAGCTACACAATTGTCCTTTCATAGCTGTCTTGCATTGATATAGACTGCTGCAGCCTAGAAGAAAATCAAATCTTGAGCTGTACAACTGTCTTTTCCAAAAATGGCAAAACTGAAGACAGAAACTCTACATGTCAGCTGTTTCATCAATGTTGTCTGAGGAAAAACTAAAAACAAACAAGGATTAAAATAAGACTAAACTAGTTCTAAATTAAATAACTACATGTGGGGAGCAAAAAGATTTGAAAACCAATCAATCCAACTCCCATTCTTTATCCCACTTTGTCTAAGATTCAGATAGATAATAGCCTCTTCGAGGTTATTTCTCTTTGAAAATCTTCTCCCCAATAGTGCTTGAGTCTTTGGCCATTGACTTTAAATTCTCTCCCTTCTTTTTCATCTTTTACAGTAATGGCACCATAAGAAGATACTTCGGTTACCAAAAATGGACCAGCCCATTTTGATCTTAACTTACCAGGGAATAACTTCAGCCTTCAATTGTATAACAACACTTTTTCGCCAACTTCAAACTGTTTAGGCAAAATCCTCTTATCATGCCATGCCTTGATTTTTTCCATATACAACTTGGAATTTTCATAAGAGAATCTCCTAAATTCATCAAGGTCATTCAATTGCAACATTCTTAAATTTCCAACCGCTTGCAAGTCTAAGTTCAACTCCTTTAAAGCCCAAAAAGCCTTGTGCTCTAACTCCAAAGGCAAGTGACATGCTTTACCAAACACTAGCCTATATGGGGACATGCCTAAGGGAGTTTTAAAAGATGTTCTATAAGCCCATAGAGAGTCTTCTAACCTGCTGGAGCAGTCTTTTCTATTATGCTTGACCACTTTCTCAAGAATTCCCTTAATTTCTCTATTTGAAATTTTAGCTTGGCCATTGGCTTGTGGGTGATAGCTAGTGGAGACCTTGTGTTTGACATTATACTTAGCCAATAATGAAGTCATTGCTATATTCACAAAGTGAGAGCCCTCATCACTAAGTAGAACTCTAGGATTTCCAAATCTAGTGAAAATAAACTTGTGCATAAACTTCATTACTGTCTTAGCATCATTTAAAGGACAAGCAGAGCCTCAACCCACTTTGAGACATAATCCACAACCACTAAAATGTACAAATTACCTTTTGAAGGAGGGAATGGTCCCATGAAATCTATTCCCCAAACATCAAAGAGTTCAACTTCTTAGATATAAGTGAGGGGCATTTCATCCCTTTTTCTAATGTTTCCCTTCCTTTGAGATTTGTCACAAGCTTTGCTAAAGATATAGGAATCCTTGAAAATAGAAGGCCAATAGAATCCTAATTGAAATACTTTGGCTGCTGTTTTTTGGCCACCAAAATGGCCTCCATAAGGTGAAGAATGGCAATGTTCCAAAATAGAATGCACTTCACTTTCTGCCACACAACTTCTTAAATTGCCATTAGCACATTGCCTGTAAAAAAATGGCTCATCCCATAAATAAAATTTAGCTTCATAAAATAATCTCTTTAGCTGCTGTTTGGAAAAGTCAGAGGGCAAAACATTGCTACCCAAGTAATTTGCAAAATCAGCAAACCAAGGGATCTTAACTTCCTGAACTTTAGCCACTGTGAGAAGTTGTTCATCAGGAAAGTCGTCTTTGATATCAGATTGCAGAAGCAAAATTTCTGAATTTTCAATTCTAGACAAATGGTTTGCTACCAGATTTTTAGAACATTTCTTGTCCTTAATTTCCAAATCAAACTCTTGTAAGAGCAACACCCACCTAATTAATCTTGGCTTAACATCTTTCTTAGCTAGTAAGTACTTAATAGCAGTATGGTCCGTGTAGACAACCACCTTAGAACCTACTAAATACAACCTAAACTTCTCAAAAGCAAAGACTACTGCCAACAACTCTTTTTCTGTTGTCGTGTAGTTTAGTTATGCTTCATTGAGAGTTTTGCTAGCATAATTGATTGGGTGAATGACCTTACCTAGCCTTTGTCCTAACAAAGAACCTACAACATAGTCACTTGCGTCACACATCAACTCAAATGGTAATTGCCAATTTGGAGAAGACATGATAGAAGCAGTAACTAAAGCTGTTTTCATAATATCAAAGGCTCTAAGGCGATCAATAGTGAACTCAAATGGTCTATTTACCTCCAGCAATGAGCACAAGGGTTTTGAGATTTTAGAGAAATCCTTTATAAATCTCCTATAAAACCCAGCATGTCCTAAGAAATTCCTTAGACCCTTAACATTGGTAGGTGGTTCTAATTTCTCAATGATCTCAATTTTAGCTCTATCAACCTCAATCCCTTCTTTGGAAATCTTATGGCCTAGCACTATGCCCTCTCTCACCATAAAGTGGCATTTTTCCTAGTTTAAGACCAAATTTGTTTCCTTATACCTCTTTAATACCTTCCCTAAATTGCCTAGACAAGCTTCAAATGAAGCCCCAAAGACTGAGAAGTCATCCATTAAGACTTCCATAATATATTCCACCATATCAGAGAATATGGTCATCATACATCTCTGAAAAGTGGCAGGGGCATTACACAGGCCAAAGGGCATTCTCCTAAAAGCAAAAATTCTATAGTGGTAGATAAAAGTGGTATTTTCTTGATCCTGTGGAGCTATGGTAACTTGGTTATAACCATAATACCCATCTAAGAAGCAATAGTAATCCTAACCAACTAGTTTATCCAACATTTGGTCAATGAAGCGTAGAGGGAAATAGTCTTTACGAGTGGCTTTGTTCAGTCTCTTACAATCCATATATACCCTCTAACCTGTTACTGTCCTAGTTGGAACTAACTCATTGGCCTCATTCACCATCACTGTCATCCACCTTTTTTTCGGCACACATTATATAGGACTTACCCAATTGCTATTTGAAATAGGGTATATAATTTCAGCATCCAACCATTTAATGATTTCTTTCTTCAATACCTCCTTCATAGCTGGATTAAGCCTTCTTTGTTGCTCAACAAATTTGAAATTTCCTTCTTCCAAATTAATTTTATGCATGCAAAAAGAAGGACTTATACCCTGGATATCAGTCAAAGTTCATCTTATAGCCCTCTTGTACTGTTTCAACCATTTCAGTAACATCAACTCATTTTCAAGTAGTAAGCTTGCTAAAATAATAATGGGAAGAGTCTTTTCCTCACCAAAATAGGCGTATTTCAAGTGATTTGGCAATGGTTTTAGCTTAAGGGTAAGAGGTTCTTTAATGGAAGGCTGCAGAGGTGGTGTTCTCCTATCTCCTAACTCTAGAGATTCAAACAATCTCCTAAAATAGGAAACTTCAGCCAAACTCTCACAATCCCCTTCAAAACTGTTGTTTTCAAAATCCTCTGTTGCTATTCCTCCAAAAGATTGAACATGATGATGCAACACAATTCCTTTTCAGTCTTCTCTTTAATAACTTCTTCCAGCACCTGAATTACAGAACATTCCTCCATATCAGTGGGATACTTCATTGTGTCATAGATGCTGAATTTCACTTGTTGGTCATTCATTTTCAAAGTGATTGTTCCCTCATACACATCCACCACTGTTCTTTCTGTCTTAAGGGAAGGTCTCCCTAGGATTATAAGCACTTCTTTGTCTGCTTCATGATCTAAAATTATGAAATCAACAGGAAAAATGAACTTGTCCACCTGAACTAGAATATCCTCTATCTTTCCTTCAGGGTGGGTTATAGACCTATCAGCTAATTGGAGAGTGACAGTTGTGGGTCGAGCTTCACCTATGCCTAATTTCTTATAAATGGACAAGAGCATAAGGTTAATGCTAGCTCCTAGGTCACACAAAGCTCATCCTAATTCCTTTCCTCCAATAGAAACAGGTATGGTGAAGGATCCAAGGTCTTTCTCCTTGTTTGGGATTTTCTTCCTCAAAATACCACTACACTCCTCATTTAAGGATACTACCTTAAATTCCTCAAATCTTTCTCTTCCTGTCAAGACATCTTTTATAAATTTCATTTAATTAGGCATTTGCCTCAAAGCATCCACCAATGGTATGTTTATATGAATTTCTTTCAAGATATCCATGAACTTCTCAAAGTGAGCTTCTTCTTTTCTCTTTCTCACCCTTTGAGGAAAAGGTGGAGGAGGTGGTTTAAACTCAGGAATGGGGGTAGCTACACACTGTTTTTCTTTAGAAAATTCAGCTCTAGGTAGTATCTCAACTTCCTCCTCTTTCTTTCCTTCATTCTCATTATGCTTTTCTTTCTTTTCCTCCTTAACTTGGACAACAGTGTCCTTCACTGTCTGTTTTCTCTTGTGAGTCTCTACTTCCTCAACTAATGGTTTTCCACTTCTCAACTCTATGGCTTGCACTTGCTCTTCCCCTCTCTTTTTGGATTTTCAGTATCAGAGGGTAGCTTACCTTGAGGCCTTACCTACATTAGCTAGTTGACCCATTTTCAATTCCAAAGTTCTCAATGAGGCTTGCTGACTTTGAATAACAGCATCATTTTTTGCCATGTATTCCTTCATCAAGCTCTCAAAAGATGTACCTTGAATATGCTGAGGGGGCATTACTTTTTGTTGCTGTTGAGGCATGGGTTGTTTATTTCCAAAGGCTTGGTAACCTTGATGCCCAAAACCTTGTCGGTAATTCACCTTTTGTTGTACTTGAGGGACTTGAGAATTACTTCCTTGCCCTCACCAAGAAAAGTTTGTGTGATTCCTCCAACCTGGGTTATAGGTATTGGAGTAGGGATTGTTTCTCTGTTGGTTTTGGTTTCCTATGTAGTAGACTGAAGTAAGGCTGAGGCAAAACTCAAAAGTATGGCCCTCACCACAATAAACACATGAATCAATACTTACTTGATTTACAATAGTTGCATTATTCACATTAGGAGCATTTTGGGCGACATTTTCCACAGTCAAATTCTTCAGCATGTTGGCCATGGATGAGATTTGAGCATTTATAGCAGTTAAGGCATCCAATTCCAAAACTCCTTTGTTTTTCTTACCTGGGTTACTTCTTGAATTAGCCCACTGACAAATGTTTGATGATATCCTCTCAAGGATTTCATGGGCTTCATTATAGGTCTTTGATAAAAGAGCCCCATTAGTTGAAGCATCCACAACTTGCTTAGTGGATGTATTTAACCCATGGTATAATGTCTCCATTTGAACTCAATGAGGTAGTCCATGGTGATGACATTTTCTAAGATTTTCTTTGAATCTCTCACATGCCTCACTCAAGGTCTCATCATCAAACTGTTGAAAAGCCACAATCTCATTTCTGAATCTAGCATTCCTAGTAGGTGGGAAGTATTTAATGAGGAATTTTTTAGCAAGAGTATTCCAAGAATCTACTGCCCCTGGAGGTAGTGCATTCAGCCATGTCTTGGCTGCATCTCAAAGGAGTAAGAAAAAAAACTCAACCTTAGTGCATCCTTAGACACTCCTGGCATGATAAAAGCACACTAACCCCTAGGAAGGACATCAAATGCAAATGAGGGTCCTCATATGGTAATCCATGGAATTGACCTATGGTTTGGAGCATTTGAAACATGATTGGTTTAATCTCAAAAGTAGGGGCTTGGATTTCAAGTCTAATTAAACCTGGATTTAACTCATCAACCAAGGGATTGGCATACGTTCTAATGGCTCTCTCTCTGTCATCTGCTAAAACAATAGCATTGGCAAGGACCATAGCCTGATTAACCACTCCAGCTGGTCTGTTAATCTCAAGATTTGGCTGCTCTTTATTCTCAGGGTTAGGTAATTTTTGAGCTAAAGGATCTTTAGGGAGTTGTGAATCTGCCAGAGCTTCTCTTTGATCTTTCAATCTCCTCCTGAAGGTCCGTTTTATTTTTGGATCTAAAATAAACTCTAACCCAAGATGTTCATTCATACACAACCAATATACCTGAAATGAATAAAATCAGCTTTAGTTAGTTCTGTCTTAAGCTCAAAATTACTAAAAACAACTTAAACAATGTAAAAATCAAACTAGTCCCTGGCAACGGCACCAAAAATTTGTTGCTTAGCAGAGTGCATGCAATTTCATAATGGAAACACCCTAAATGTGCAAGTATACACAGCCTAATGCAGCAAGTGATACGTATTTTTATATCGTTTTCCTCAGGGACTAGTTAAGTGGATTTTTTGCAATGCTTAAGCTGAATTTGGTTAGGTAATAGGCAATCAACATCAATTGGTGCAATGAACTTAAAAGAAACTAAAGAAAAATATTAGAATAGTGCGGAAATGCTTGAACAACAGGAGAATATTGAATAAAATGGGACTACAAAAATGCTGTGAAAAGGGATCACGATTAGGGGTAGAATTTTGCTTCATCAAACTAAATGATACAGCATAGATCATGCCTCAACACTCAATGCAGCTAATTCACAGATTCTTTTTAGAATTCTCATAGAAATAGTGATTAACTCCCATTAACCTCTGAAATTAAGCCCTTAACTGCAAACATTAGGTGAGTTACTATCCCTAGTGTCCCCAATTACCTTAGAGCATGCTCCTAATTAGAACTAATGTTATGCCATGCATTCGGTTTATCCCTCCCTTTCCCAAAGTTAAGATAAACACATCTAAGATAAGTTGGCTAGACAAGTCCAAGCTGAAATTAAGCACACAAGACATGGGAGTGAAGAATATGCAAGTCTACTATTTCATTGAGCAAGAATCAACAATAAATCCCCTAATCCCTCACCGAAGGGGTGATTAGTTTATAATTAAAAGAAAGGACAACAACAAAACAATAAAGAAATTCTTAACAACATTCTAAAACTTGTCTTTAATATCAAAATGCTGAGAAATAAAGAAATATTGTAGAAACTAGAAGAAATGGACAAGAAAAGGATGTTAGGTAGCTTCTTTATGGTAGATGTCCCTTCCTTCCAGAAGTAGATCACCTCCCAAAAAGGGCTATTCTCTTATTCTCAAAATCCTCTCCCTCAATTGTCTAATCTCCAAGATTCTCCCTCCAAAAATAGCAAGCGAGGGCTTTATATCTCTCCCCTTCTTTGAAATCAGGGCTGAGTGGACATTTGAAGACCAATGGCAGCCTCTCATTAGTTTAAATCGGTACAAATGTCATAAAATGTCCACCTAAATAATGAAATAACTCCCATGTGCTTCTTGTGTAAGTGATCCCAGATAAATGCTCTAGCTTTGCTGATGCTTCATCAAAAGCACAACAATTGCTCCAGCAAGCTTAACCCTTCATCAACAACAAACTCTAGCATACCAGGTTGGATTTTTCACACGTATACCTTCATCAATGGCACACAAGTCACAAATAGCACAATTAAGTAACATTATGCATTAAAAAGCTCACATGTACTTTTCACATAAAAGGGACTCTTTTACTACTAAAACATCAATTCAAAGAGGCTTCTCAATACAAAAGTACCTAAGATAGTGCTTTTAAGCCACAAAAACTTCACTAAAATACCCTCAATAGCTCTCATTCTAAGAGCTATCAGGTACCCAAAATTTTTTCCTGTCACCTGTTAGACGAGAAAACACACTTCCATATCCAGATACAACACAACTTCCCCCAAACTACAAGTATACAAGGGACTAACTCAAACTTCAAAATAAAACGAAACTTTATTAAACTTCCTAGTCAGAAATAACATTAAGACTTAAATAATGAAACTAGAGCATCTTGAACATAACCTAAGCTCAACTTTTTATAAATAAAACAATTACTAAAGGAAATAGCAATTCTTACATACATAAGTTTCCAAACTAAAACAAACTATCATCCCACTAGCTAAAAGAATAAAGGCTAGCTAAAAAGTAATAGAACGAGCTAAGCAATTGTCTTCATCCAAGTTATGTAAAAATAAATTATTTTGCTTGTGAAGTAACAAAAAGACTTGTCTGACTCAAATAGTTCCCTAAAGATCTAAAAAGTGTTTCAGATATGATTTAGTCAATCCTTTTTATTATGATAATAGTGGTGCAAAGACTAATATTAAGAAAATTAGAAAACGCCAATATATAGGGAATCATATCGAAAGAAAGAAAGCATCATGGTAGTGACTAAGATGGATTTTAATGGCAATCCTTTGGATCTATATAAAGAGACTCTCCAGGCTAAAGTGTTTGAGGGTCACCTAGAATGTCTGAGGTTACGAGACATGTCTCATCTTTGCTAGGGCAAGTGGGAGAACATGTGGGCATAGAGTATGTCCTAGGATACATGTCTAGTCTGCTTTAGTGCAAGTGGGAGATTGTTGGGGTTTATGTCCTAAAACCTTGTAATTAATGATTTATTTAATAATTAATAATAATCTTGATTATTTTATTTGCAATATAATATTATCCATTATATGAAATCTAAGGTTATTAATGTAATCTTGAACTGTATGTGGTTGACATACGGGAGGATCATGTTCAAGAAATAACCTAAAGGGTCATAGTATATGGATAAGGTTGGGTGCCTTATCCTGGTAACACTATTGATACGACCCACTTTGTAATAGTTACAAATGATCTGATCCAAATCGTTCATGTGGAGACATGTGAGTGGGGGTATATTATACAATGAGATTGTATAAGACTGGACCATGAAATATTTAATCTCTCTTTATAAATCCGTTAATTGAGAAGATTAATATTTCATCAGGATTATCATATGCGACTCGATCTTAATCCTGAATGAGTTATGAACTCATGCCTGTGAGGGTTTGTCATTTGATTTGCATGGGTGAGAGTGGCTTTTGTAGCTGATTCAATATGTCTACCATTTTGGGGACTTGACCAAATAGGGAGCTGGAAGATGGAATTCACTCATTCCTTTATAGGGTAAGTAGATGAGTAGTTTCTTTAAGTGCTGATTTCGAGACTTGAACAATGGGCCCCACCCTCTCATTGGCCCGAAAGGGATTTAGTTTATGGTTGGATCATAAAGAAATTGTTCATTAGAGGATTAGTGGTACTTAAGGTGCAAGATGTAATTACAGGGATAAAACGGACTTTTGACTCAGCTGTAATTACGAACAACTCGTGAAGGATCGACTTGCATGTAATGATTATATCAATGGACACAACTTGTCCTACAGTGCATAAGAGTGCAACTTTAGGTCCATAGTAGAGTGATACTAGAGTTAATGAATGAGAAATTGATTAATTAAAGAGTTTAATTAATAAATTTTTTATCATTGGAGCTTATAATCTGTAGGTCCATAAGGTCCATAAGGTCCCTTTGCTAGCTCATAGTAACACTAAAAGATCAATTTAGTTGAAAGCAAAATTTGAAATGTTCAAATTAATATTTAGTTTAAAGTGTTCAAATTAATATTTAATATATTAGATATATTAAATATAAAGAGGAAAATATATTTATTGTATTTGATACATTAAATATTAAAATAATTAATGTATATTAGATACATTAAAGAAAAAATATTTATTAAATTTGAATTGGATTCAAATTAAGAAATAGATGTCGTAGGACAATTTTAAAAGGTTTGAATAAGATTCAAATTGGTTAGATAAATATATTTTAATATATTAGATATTAAAATATATTATTTAATTATCTTCCTTAGACCACTATAAACAGGACCCTAGGGGTGAGCCATTGGGCATTCTTCATATAACACACATCTCCTCAATAGAGAGAATTAGAGAATTCTCTCTCGACCTCTTCCTCTCCAATCCCTTGTAGATTTTCTTTCAAGAGGCTCCCACAAGCCTTGGTCATGTGTTCGAGTCATAGGCAGGAAGACTTTGTGGAAGAGATAAAGATTCGCCAGAATATTCTCCATAATATTATTCTCAAGGTATTTATTGCTTAACCCTTGTATTTTAGTTTAATTCAAAATAAATCAAAGACGATTCATATGCTTCCGTTGTGGGTTTAATTCGATTATTCCCTTCACATTTAACCGAATATCTCAATACTTGCCTCAAGATTCATCACACTAACCCTTGACCATATAACCCAAGGTATCGATGCTCCTCTTTATCCTAGATTGGCATGCTGGCTCCCGACCATGTTACCCGAGGTGTCGTCACCCAATAGTGCCATATCAACCCCCAACCATGTTACCCGATGTGTCGACATCCACTTTACTTTTCCAAAATCATATCAGCCCTCAACCATTTCCACACGAGCTCTAGATAACCAACTCACTGCTTTTCAACACAATGCTAGTTTCTAATCATTTATACCTGAGAACCTAGCACCCTCATTTACCATAAACTCAAGGGTTCTCTAACCTTAACTAATCAGGCTCACACAACCCAGAATGCAATCCTAAATATGCTTTCTAGTCCATGTTTTTAGCCCAGCAACCACATAAACATGTTTTCAGTCATAAGCATCACAACATCACAGAATCTCAAACAATCTCAACATTCAACATGCTCACATTCCATGCACAACATAATAGAACACATAACACATATAGGTTCATAGAAAGATATATAATATAAACAGTAAAATTAAAAACACACAACATGCTTTACATAGTCAAATAGACTGAACAGGTAGAAACTACTTACCACAGCCTTAAACGCTTCTAAGATAGTCCAAACTAAGATCCTACACAAGAAAGGCAAGATTCTAAGGTTACAACTTAGTTCGAAAAGCTTGATCAGTGTCCAAGGGTTAAAACTGAGTTCAATATCCTTTTTGTAACAAAAAAAAGTGTTCAAGAGAGACACTCTTACCCAAAACCTCCCTTGAACTAACTTTGAGCACTCTGAAGCCAAACCAAGGCTACAAACAGAATTTTCAAGTTTAGAATTAAACTTACAAAACTTGAATCAAGTTTAAAAAATGTATAAGGAATCCTTACCACTTGAACTTTACCTAAATTGGCTTGGGTTCTTGCTGGAAGTATTTCGAAACTACAAACAAAGAGTGACCAAGGATTAGAGTCTGATCTAAACATATTAAACCAAGCTCGCAAGGGCTAACATCCAAGGTACTCAACCAAAACTTACCAAAATAGACTTTAGCCCTTGCCAGATGGTGCCTAATGCATTGGAGGGTGTTCAAAAAAACTCTAAATTATTTTAAAACTATAAGAAGGGACTTTCCAATGGTTAGAACATACTTTACAACACTTACAAGGATTCGAAAAAGACTAAAATGCACTAAGACTTACAAAAAAGATCTCGAAACCTTGCTGGTTGGTGTTCGATTCAGCTTAAATGTTCTAAACTCACTCCTATAGCTTATGGACAACCAGAAACAAAGCTATTCGAGTTGTTGGTCACAGCCAAAAGTGTTCGAATGAGATTGAAACTACAAACAGAAGGCTCTCACGTATTAGAACCTAAGCTATAACACCTAGAGTGATTTGCTAAAGGTCTTAAACACATTAAAACTTACTGAAAGAACACTTACGCTTAAACTACAAATTGATTTGCTATTTGAAGGTGTCCGAATCGATCCTAAACTGCAAACTGAAGGTTCCTACAAGTTAGAACCAAAGCTACAATACTTAAATTGATTTGCAAAAGGTCCAAAACTCATTGAAACTTATTGAAAGAGTTCTTACACTTGATGTTGGCTATTTGAAGGTGTTCGAATTGATTCTGAACTGCAAATTGAAGGTCTGTATGAGTTAAAACCTAAATTACAACACTTGAAAGGAGTTTGAAAGGGTCTAAAACATGTCAAAACTTACCAAACAGCAACAAACAGACCGAAGGCTTGCTGGAAAACGCGATTTCAACATCAAACTTCTTTGAATGCAGTTGGTCGATGTCCAAAGAAGCCAAAAATCGTAAAACATAGATGTTTAAGGCATGGGTAATCTAAAATTAAGGTTGATTGGGCATGAGTATGTGACAAACCTCGTTGAATCAAATAGAATCACATTGAATCAGCCCAAATCTGTTGGGAAGCGCACCAAAACACTGCAATCCATGAATCCTCAGTCACCGACACCCCAATCTGTAGGTTGAGACTGCCT
Source organism: Trichosanthes truncata (assembly GCA_033996785.1). Classification (NCBI taxonomy): domain Eukaryota; kingdom Viridiplantae; phylum Streptophyta; class Magnoliopsida; order Cucurbitales; family Cucurbitaceae; genus Trichosanthes; species Trichosanthes truncata. Next base: position 22,201,911 of record JAWPNB010000004.1, on the reverse strand, counting down.
AGCATGCCATGCTCAAAATGCTGCTCGAAGAAATTGCATGGGTTTCACGCATATGTTGTCACTGAAAATACTACACGTTGTGGTTGAATAGGGGGGAGACAACACGAAGGTGGGTTAGCCGATGGTGAAGAAGGTGTGAAGAAAATGAAAGAGAGAGGGGGCAACTGGTTGTACATGAGAGAGAGGGAAGAAGATGAAGAAGGTGGAAAAAAATGGGGCTAGGGTTTGTTTTACTTTTTACTAAGTTCCTTAAACCTTTTCTTTTAACTGAACAAAAACCCAAATTTAAACTCCCCAAAACCTCCAAATAGGGATCCTAAAAGATTTGGAGAAAATCTAATTAAAAGGAAATTTGAGTTCCTTTTTTTGAACTTGGGAAAATCTTATAAAAAATTAAATCCTTAAACCTTTGAATTGAAGATTTAATTAAAAGATCTATTTTCCTAAAATTATAGAACTTCAACGAATAGCTAAGTCTAAATAATCCATAATTAATGGACCATAAGAGATTTAAGACAACAACGAACTCCAAAATAAGCTAGTTTTTTTAACGTAGAGCGTTACACTCTTAACCCCTAAACAACTAAATTTAGCCCATAAAAGACATTAAAAAGTGCATCAAACATTGTCTTACAGCCTTAGGATACATGAGTTAAAGATAGGAAACAGAAAACTCAAACCGTTATTGCCGTAATCTCGACTCCCGCCTCGATTCCTACAGTCTCAATCCTCGAAATTCACTCTCGAGCACCTCCAATCACAATCCATAGGTCCCAAGAAGGTAAGTTATCGGAGTTTGGGCCAAAACCCTAAAATGGTCTCTCTTGAATCAGTCCCGAAATGATGAATTTATAGCAATCTTTGACACAACGTCTCAAAGCTGTGCTAAACGCACTGTTTAGCTAACGCGGGCATCCTTCGGAGTTAAGACGCTTTGGGCAGTGTCTCGACGCTCCAAACGCAAATGCTTACTTGGGCCTTCTTCTAGCATTGAGATGCCACATGACAGCGTCAAGACGCCATAGGACAGCGTGGAGATGCTAGCTCTCAGGTTTTAAACATAATGGACAACGTCTCAATATTGTTTTGAGCGTCAAGAAGCTGTTCCTCGGTGAAACAAGCTTGTAAAGCTCCTTTTCTTCATACTTAGCTCCATTTTGAGTCCTTTTAAGCTCTCGAAATGACCCGAAGCTCTAAAATCATCAATTTCAGTCTCAAATGTTTGGTTCTTGAAATATGCAAAATATCAACATAAAAGCTCACAATTATATGCAAAACTATCAATTAAATAGACATAAATATATCACTAAATTAGTACTATCAATCCCGAATTCAAAGTATCTCTTCTTTTTAACCAGTTTTAAGCGAAAAGGTTTTGTTTGGCTTGCATGAGCTTCCACTTTATTTTCAAGAGTTCATATTTTGCATGCATGTTGTAGCGACCCTCAGAAATCCAATCTAAGAAGTTGGGTTGTTGCATTTGGTACTTTAAATGTTGAAGTGGCAATCACCTTCTTCTTCGGTTTTCCATCATCATATGATGTGCTCTATTGAAGTACATCATTGCGAATATTCAACAATTGTTGGGAATACGACCAAAGCCTCACATTGACTTGGAAAGGGGAAGATCATTCATACATAAGTGAGGGACAATATCTCTATTAGTATGAGGCCTTTTGGGTGATTCTAAAAACAAAACCACGAGAGCTTATGCCCAAAGTGAATAATATCATACCATTGTGAAGATATGTGGGTCGTTCCAGTGTCCCTTACAAGTTGAATCAGAGCCATGCCTCTGACTTAACCGTGTTGGTGTACCTCGATGACATAGTTATGGTGATATGTTGTTGAGCTTATCGAACAGGGGGTGTGCTCCGGTGAAGAGGAATTCGCCTAGTTAAAAGTGATATACTCGAAAATAAACATGGATGAATGACTATTTGAGTGCAAACTTCGTGGTCCTTTGTACAAGGGATTAATTGTTGAGAATATGACAAAAATCTCACATTGACCAAGAAAAGGGAAGATCATGGGTACATAAGTGAGAGACAATATCTCCATTGGTATGAGGTCTTTTAGGTGATTCCAAAAACAAAACCATGAGGAATTATGGCCAAAGTGGAAAATATCATACCATCGTGGAGATATGTTGGTGTTCCAATGTCCCAAACAAGTGGTGTTTACATTGTAACGTCATGAGGTTATGAATATTTTTGTATTTAATTTTAGTATTAATGCATATTTTACTCTTTGATTATATTCTTAAGCATGTTCGTAGAATAGCCTGACAACCTATTTGCGTCGAATGTGTTTAACTTTCCTATGGGCGTAACTTTAGATCCATAATCGTCATGAGTTCGTGTTTAGGCCAGTCAACCTAGGTTAGTTTAATCGTGTTGACTAATCCCTAGAACTTAATGTGGTTAGCTCAAGGTGTATGGAACGCTATCGTTCCCAGCTCTCACTGAGTTAGTTTAGGGCCTGATTAATGCTAGGTTAATTTGGTTGTTTTAAGGGACCATTTGGGGCTTTGCTAGCTTTATCTGCAAAGCCGATCAAGTGCATTTAATATGAAATTACATCTTGTTACCTTTGATTGACGTTGCGCAAATAAACCCTGACGTGACTCCAGATTGGTGCATGGTTTGTCTTATTCTATCATGTGCTTTTATTTACCTTTTTTGCCATTTAATTTATTGCAATTTCATTTTACACATTAAATCCCCTCGATTACGCTACAATATCCAATTTAAAAGAGAAAATTAATAATAGAGGACCTCCTTGTGGTTCGACCGACCAACTATTACTCCAAGGTTTAGTGAGGCCCGACTTATAAATTTTATTTGACGAAGCCTACATAAAAGCTCATGATCACACATCTAGGCTCTAGTTGAAAATGTGGAAAATGGTGAGTCGTTGTAAGGATGCAATAGGGACACATGTAGGGGCAAATGAATTTTGGGTAAAAAAAAAAGTTTACTCCTCATACTCATAGCCTGATGATTTAGAAAATGTCTTGAAAATAACCAATGGAAAGAAGATTAGACTTGAAAGTGTGGAGGCAAAAAGCTATGAATCCCTAATTCTTAGGGTCACTAATCACAATAAAAATCTTAGGTTAGAATGTCTGAGTTTGGGGAACCTACAATCATTCTATACAGTGCACAAAATGAGGCATGAAACTGGATTTCAAATCATATGTTTGGTGGAAACGAAAATTAAAAGTTCTAAGGTTGTTGTCCTTAAGTTAGACTAGGCTTCAACAATGTGATTCAGTGGATTGTTAGGAGAGAAGTATTGAGATGTGTTTGTTTTAGCGAGATAATGTAGATCTTCAATTATGTTCATATAGTTTTTTCCACATTGATGAAATTATTCGTAATACGAGGGAAAATCAGAGATTTATTGGGTTTTATGATGACACATAAGTTTTGAAAAGAAAGTGTTGTAGAACTTGTTGTGTAGATTAAACTCGTTATCCTCTCTTCCTTGTTTAGTGGTAGGAGATTTAATGAATTAGCATGTTAGTCGAAGAAATGGGGAGGAAATGAAAGATCCCAAAATCAAATGAATAGTTTCAAGGGGCTATTACTGATTGCGTACTCTATCATATGAATTTAACGAGAAACCAAGATGCAATTATTAAGGTCCCATTTGATAACTATTTGGTTCTTAGTTTTGGTTTATGAAAATTCTGCTTGTTTTCTTCCAACTTCTTTGTAAAAAGTTTCATATCAAATATGAAAACATTTTAAATATTAGCCAAAATCCAAAATAAAAACACAAGTAGTTTGTAAAAACTACGATCCCCGTTTGATAACCACTTAATTTGTTGCTTTTAGTTTTTGAAAATTATGCTTATAAACACTATTCCTACCTATGAGTTTATGTGTTTAGTTATCTACTTTCTAAAAAAATTTTCAAAATCCAAGACAAGTTTCAAAACTAAAAAAAATAGTTTTTAAATACCTATTTTTGTTTTTAGAATTTGACTAAGAATTCAAATGTTTATTCAAGAAAGGTGAAAACCAAATCATAGAAATTGTGAGGAAACAAGCTGATGAGTGGATGACCAAGGCCTAGTGCAACTGCACACTGTCTAACTAAGTAATAAAGTGGAAAGTACTCTAAGTATCGAATCCCAAGGGAATGGTGTTCACAAAAACCCAATTTTAAAGCAAAGACTTCCTCTAAGCTTGCAACCAAAAATAGTTGTGAATGTTATGGTTTAAAAAACCGAAAGTAAGATAAAGCAGAAACAAAAATGAGTAAGTAAACACTATTACGAGAAGGGGGATCCAAATCTATTTCAACCCCAGAAGAATATGTGCCCACCTATACGTCTGATTTTTACTCAACTAGACAAGGTTTTTTAGCGATTACTACCCATTTGAGTTTGCATCTCACTCTTTTGAGCTCTGTGCGGTTGATAACGCTCATTTATGAGTGTTATTTGACTCTAAAAACTAAGCTATTTGCTTAGAAAACAAGTGTATAATGTTATAATTCATGACATTTAGGGCAAATTTAAGTAAAAACAAGTTTTGCATGTGTCTGAAGTAGTGATTTGGTAAAAATAAGTTTTTAGGTGTATTTAGAGTCATTTTTGTTAAGAAAATGTTAGTTTTTGTTGATTTTGTGTAGAGGCTGAAAAAGGACCCAAATCGCCCACATTCTGGTCGTAATTGAGGCAAAAGAAAGATGAAGCAAGAGATATGTGACCAGGATGCGCTAGCAATTGAGAGTATAAGCCAAATTCCAACTATTGCAGGAAAAACTCAAAATGCGCCCAACTATGCAGCCGCATTTAGGCCATTTCGAAAACAACAAAATTGCGCTCAATTATGTGGCCGTATCTGGACTTTTTCGACAGATTCTCCCAGATTCGCGTGATTTGCAGATAAAATCAAATATTCTCAATCCAATCTTCGAGGATCAAGGGATATGATCTGTCAAGCCTCTCCACACTGATCTCGGCAGCAAACCCTAGGCCTTGAGGTCTATAAAAGGTGATTCAAGCTTCAGTTACAAGAGAGCTCGAATTTCTATCTTCTTCTCCAAATTTAGCAATTTTCTTTTCAGCCGCCATACCGAGTCTCCCCCAAGTTCGGTTCATACTTCATTCGGACACGAACTTCGAAAAAAGAGGGTGTAAGCACTTGTTCTCCTCGAAAGAGGTTGAACAAAGTCAGAAAGAAGGAATAAACTTCGAGTTCTTTATCGCTTTCATTTAAGTTTTTGTACGTTGATAGCATGTATTTATGCTATCTTATTTCCTATTGTTTATGCTAGTTTTGTGATTATTTTGTGAGCTTTTATGCCTATTTCTCTTAATTTTGTAGAAACCGAGCTTGAGGAGCAAAACCAAGTATTTGAGAATATTTTGGTGGATATTGGAGCCTTTTGAAGCTTAATTGAAAATTCAAGAGTATTAAAGAATTTTTTTGAGCATAAGGCACGTTTCGGGAGATTCTACATTGAATCACGGTTCCAACGCATCGAACTGGAGGTCATTCGGACACCCGAGCGAAGAGATATAGCAAAAATGGCCAGTGCTGTCTGCATGGTAGCGTCGAGACGCTGTCTATAGCGTCGCGACGCTACGAAAACTAAAAAACGCTGTTTTTCCGCAAAAAAACACGCGCGCCCCATCTTTCTTGCAGCGTTGAGATGCTGTAAGCAGCGTCTCAACGCTGCCTCGAAATTTTCTATAAACACCTCATTTTTTGCGCCGTTTTGGGAGGCCAATCCGAGAGTTGGAGCCCTAATCTCGATTCCAAGCTAAAATTTAAGGTTTGGGAGCAATTGGGAGCGTTTGTAGAGCATTTTTGAAGATCCAAAGCTCGAGGGACGTGAAGATCACGACGGGAATGTGGGATCGACTATTGTTTGCTAATTTCTTCCTTTTTCTTTAGTTTTAGTTTATGTTTTGTGGCTGTAAATTAGGAACTTAGAGATTTAATTGTATGAATATTATTAGTATCTTTGCTCCTAATACTTGGGATTTTGATGTACCCATTAGACTTGGAATTTTAATTGATTAAATACCTTGATTGAATGCTTTTGTTTCATTCATGCTTTTATGTATTTAATGCTTATAATTTCTTGATCAAAGATTATTTGCTTTATTGGTATGAATTTGTTCTTGAAAAAGTATGGTTTAGGCTAGAACTTAATTGCATGACTATTTGTAAATTCTTGCATGAAAGTGGAGAATTCTATTAGAAGCCCTTAAAAGAAGTTGCTTAAAGCTTTGCATGTTATTAAAATCTAGATAGAGATATAAGGTTTATAACATTGCATGAGAGTTAATTGTGCTTGAAAGAGTCAGTTAACACCCTCACTTCTTGGCTTATGGAATATTTGCATGACAAATCTTGGTAGTTTTCGCTGTAAGTCTAATTGGTGAAATTAATTCCCTAGGATATCTCTCTCCTATTGTGTCTCCATTTATCTTTTGCTTTCTAGGTTAGCTCTTTAGTTTAGCTTGTTTGCATTTGATTTCTTTCTCTAAATAAAGTTAAATGGGAGTAATTACGGTACTTAAATGAACTAAGAAATCCAATCCCTGTGATCGACCCTGGCCACTATTATTGCAAATTTTAGAGGTTTAGGTTTATAAATATATTTGATAGAGCCTTCGATAAGCTCTTTATCAAATTGGCGCCGTTGCCGGGGATTGGCGTATTTTAGTTTAATTAATATTGTGGTAAAAACGCTTAATTTTAATTTAGAGTGTAATTAGTGTAGATAATCTATATTTGAAAAATTATATATTTCCTCTTTTGTGTTTGTTCTTATTTTTTACTCTTAATTTTGTCTTTTATTTACTTTTTACTTTGGTCTTGTTGTATTTTGTTCAGGTTCACTTGGTTTATGCCCAGAGCTAGGGAGAATTTGGAACCCTTTGATCCAGAGATTGAGCGTACCTGCAGACGAAACCGTCAAATTCGAAGAGAAACGCAAAATCAACAAATGGCGGGTGAACAAGCAGAGGAACAAAAGGCTATCAGGGACTACTTTAAGCCTATTTTCCCTGCAGAAAGCTCTGGAATAGTCCATGCACCCATCGCTGCAAATAATTTCGAGTTAAAAACTGGCTTGATTCAGATGGCGAGGGATAGTGCTTTTCGAGGACATCCTACAGAGGACCCAAACTCACATCTAAAATCTTTCCTTGCTTTATGTGGAACTGTTAAGATTAATGGTGTATCCAACGATTTTATTCGCTTACGTTTGTTTCCCTTTACCTTGCAGGACAAAGCTTGGGATTGGTTGGAGAGCTTAGAGCCTCAGAGTATCACCACATGGAACGAGCTGACCCAAGCTTTCCTTACAAAATTTGTTCCACCAGCCAAGACTGCCAGACTTAGAACAGAGATTGGGACATTCAGGCAGTTTGAAGGTGAGCAAATGTTCGAGGCTTGGGAACGGTACAAGGAGCTGCTCAGAAGATGCCCACAGCACGGTTATCCGACTGGCTGCAAATACAGTTGTTTTACAATGGACTGAAAGGAACTACGAAAACAATCTTGGATGCAGCAGCTGGAGGAACGATTTTATCAAAGACAGTCACGGAGGCAAGGAATCTACTTCAGGAGATGACGACCACTAGCTATCAGTGGCCCACCGAGCGCTCAATTTTCAAGCCAGTGGCTGGAATCTATGAAATCAATGAGGTAAATGCTCTAAAAGCACAAATGGCTTCTTTGACTAACGCTTTGTCTCAATTATCAGGTCTGGGGAACAATTCTTCGATTGCATCATTAGCAGCTGCTCAACATCCACAATATGGAGGAGATTCAAGCATGGAGCAAGTCAACTACGTAAACAACCGGGGGTACAACTAGGGCGACAATCACATGCACAACTCAATACCTACCCATTACCACCCAAGTTTGCGATATCATGAAAATTTTTCATATGCTAACAATAAGAATGTCTTGCAGCCTACTTCAGGTTTTGCCTCTACATCCCAGTCAGCTGAGACTAAATCCTCTATAGAGAATATGTTGGGAACTTTTATTGCAGAATCAACTAAGAGATCGGCTCAGCTGGAGGAGAAGATCGACGGCATTGTGTCTGGCCATGGGAATGCTATAAAAAGCCTAGAAATTCAAATGAGTCAGATAGGCTCTTCCCTGAATGCATTGCAGAAAGGAAAGTTTCCTAGTGACACGGAGGTAAATCCAAGGGAGCAGTGTAAGGCCATCACCTTGAGGAGTGGGAAGCAGATGGGAGAATCATTGAAACACCAAATAATTGCAGATGATGATTCTGTTAATGAAGAAGATAATGGAGTTGCACCTACTTTAGCACCTGATGCTGAAAAGCTTACTCAATCTACTCCCCCTTCTATCCCTAACACTATTCCTTATCCCCAGCGTTTCAGGAAGAAAAATTTAGATGAACAATTTATAAAATTCTTGGATTTGTTGAAAAATCTTCACATTACTATTCCTTTTGCAGATGGCTTGGAGCAAATACCAAGTTATGCGAAATTCATGAAGGACATCTTAGCAAATAAGAGAAAATTTGGAGCATTTGAAACAGTCCATATGACTGAAGAGTGCAGTATCAGGCTCCAGAAGAAGCTACCCCAAAAATTAAAGGACCCAAGGAGTTTTACTATCCCTTGTACCATTGGTAGTTCACATTTTTGTAAAGCTTTGTGTGATTTAGGAGCCTCCATTAATCTAATGCCATATTATGTATACAAAAAATTAGGACTCAGGGAGGTGCAACCCACTACTATATCCTTGCAGCTTGTGGACCGTTCTATTACTTACCTGCGGGGTATAATAGAGGATGTGTTAGTCATAGTTGATCATTTTCTCTTCCCTGCAGATTTCGTGCTGTTAGATATGGACGAGGATGATGAAATCGCTATAATTTTAGGGCAACCTTTCCTTGCAACAGGACGAGCTTTAATAGATGTGCATCAAGGTAAGCTATCTCTTCGTGTCAACAGTGAGGAGGTAACTTTTGACATTAACAACTCAATGAAGTATCCTGAGGAGGTAAGTTCGTGCATGTCGATAGATGTTCTTGATAATCTAACCTGTGAATTTCAAAAGTCTGTGTTAAATAAGGACCCCCTAGAGTTAGCTCTTAATGTTGAAAGTAGCATGGATTCCAACAGCAAATGACCATTTGAGCCTCGTCTAGCTAAAGACGTTAAAGAAAGCACTTCTTGGGAGGCAACCCAAGTTTCTATCATTTTTCTTTAGGTTTTTTTTTTTTTTTTTTTTTTTTTTTAGTTGTTTTCCATTCTAGTATAGGTAGTTGAGTGCCATTTAAATCTCGTTCCAGTTTTGCAGGACCTCGATCGTTTTGGTACTCTCTTTGTCCCATCTCATGGACCTCGAATGGAGTGATTTTCCCTTCTTATCATGCCAGTTTTGTTCACTCATTTTTGTCATTATTCTTGCATGCTTTATATTATTTTATTTTACATTGAGGACAATGTAGCTTCTAAGTTTGGGGGTGGGCAGTACCTAATAGTCCTGATAATTTTGAGCATAACTTTTTCGATTCTTGAGCATGTTCTAGATGAATTCTATTGCATAATCATGACTAGGACAACTTAAGAAATGGTCTAGATGATAGTTTTTGCATTTTTTTTCTTAATTCTGAAAGCATGCCCTGAATTGAGTATATTTAAATTTGTCTTAAATTTCTTTGCAACACATTGAGCACATAACCAACTGTCTATTATGTTCGAATGCTTAGGATAATATTATTGAGTCTAGAGGTTGTTGTCACCCCGATAGGCTTAAGAACTGATTAAAAGTTGACTTGCATGATGGTTTGTGATTGAAATCTTTGAATGAAAAATATATTTATCTTTATTGATTTTTTTTGCATGTTTAAAGAAGACTTTTTACATGTTTCATGATCAATAAGTTGTGCTTAAAGTTTGGGGACCAAAAGTGCTACCTCCACTATGATCAGTTAGGCCATCCATGGAGCAAAAGCTCTGGGTAAGGGTCCCTGTAGTGGAAGTGTGAAAGCTAGGGTCCTTAGGAAAGAAAAAGACAATTCTGGGAGTTAGTAACCCCAAGTAAAAGGTGCTTAAGTAGATTGCTTGCTTGACTGTGGGGAGGCTAGAAATTTGGACTTAAGGCCAGTGTAGGGGGAAAACGAATTAAAGACTCTTTGAAAGTATCTAAAGCTAGTAGAAACTAATAGAAAGGAGGTTAGGCACACACACACGCAAGGGATGAAAGAGTTTAAATTTAAATTGCTTGATGACAAGGGTGTGTTGATGTTTTCATTCATTGTTTTCTATTATTTGGACCATTCAGGCTAGAGTTGTGATTATGTAATAGAAATTCATTATGTGGTTTTACTCTGTTTTGCTCGAGGACTAGCAAAAATCTAAGTTTGGGGGTATTTGATAGCACTCAAAGGTGTGCTATTTCTAGGCTTAGATTTGTGTTGGTTTTATATGTTTACAGTGAGCTTTCATGCATTTTTTATCTATTTTGTAGATTTTGAGCAATTGGAGCTAACCGGACTTTTTGGAGCTTAATTAAAGCTTAAAGACGCACTTTGGAGCAAAGAAGATAAGTAGAAGAAGTGATACAAGTGAGAAAGCCCGAAAGGACAGCGTTGAGACGCTGTCCATAGCGTCTCAACGCTATAAGTGAAGCCTTCCAATCTCGAATTCCCGTAGAAGCAGCGTCGAGACGCTGCTTTATAGCGTCTCGACGCCAGAAACGCGAGCGTAAGAGAATTTCCGTCAGTAGCGTCGAGACACTGTCTACAGCGTCTCAACGCTACCCCGACTCTCCTTGTTTTTCATTCGAATTAGGGTACAGCGTCTCGACGCTGTCCCGAGGATATAAATACAATATTATGGCTTCGATTTTGGGGAGACCATTTGGAGAGGGACCAGTCTATAATCAATTTCTACATTATATTTGGGACGAGGGGAGTACTTTTGAAAGCTGAAAAGTGAGGAAGACATTCAAGGCTCAAGATCGTGGCGTTTCACGACGGGAACGAGTGTGGCACGCGTCAGAGAGTTTTTCCTTACTTTCTCATTTATTTTCTGGCTTTCGTTTTTAGATGTTTGCTTAAATCTTAATATGTAATTGTTGAATTTCGGGAGGATGATTTTTGTCTTGAACTTGATTTGGTTTAACTTTAGATATACTTATATTGTGGCAATTTTATTTATGCATTCTAGAAATTATTGTTTAATCGTTTGGCCAACGTTTAATTATGATAAAATTGGGTTTTTGCTTGAAAAAGAAGAACTCGAATTTAGATCTGAATGTATAACTATTAGTGAATGTTTGCATGGGAATGAAATTTTTTCTAATAGAAGTCACAATAGAATTGATTCAATACCATGTTTAGTTATAAAAATAGACTGGAATGTTGATTTATCACTAAGCATGATGTTTAGTTGGGCTTGGAAAAGTCAACTAATAAATTGGATATTTTATTGGCTTATAACTGTTATTTACGTAAGTTATCTCTTTTATAAGATCAAATTAGCTTTATGACATTAAATCATTGTTTCAAGAGGTTCCCTCTAAGTGTCTCCAACCATGTAAATAATTATTTTAGGTTTTAATCTGACTTTTCTTCTATTGCTGGTTCTCTAGATAAAATTTGAGCGTTAGTAATTATAGTACTTAATTAAGCTAAGAAATCCAATCCCTGAGATCGACCCTGGCCATTACTACTGCAAATTGTAAAGGTCTGGTTAATAATTACATTTGATAGAGCCTTCAACAAGCTCTTTATCATAAGTTCTGTTTTTCTATAAAGTTTAGCTACTATTTTTATTCTTTGATCAAGTTGTAAGTTTCTGTTTCTTTATTACATTTCAAGTCTTTAAGTTGTAATTCAAGTTTTGTTTAATTCCACACGTTTAATTCAATGAAGTTCTTCTTTTCTTATTTAAGTTTTCTTTTTATTTTCTTCACTTTAGTTTTCTTTTCAATGAGTAGCTAAATCCTTGGAAGGGATTTAATGAAGTGGATACCCTAAAAAGGAGATAAGTCCTGCCATGTAAGTCAAGTAACTTTACTTAACATTTAGCACTGTTTGCTTTTATTGAGTTTAAGTTTCATTGTTAGCTTAAACTGATCACTTGAGTTAACATAGTTTGTGTGAGATTTAATACTGAGAGTGTTGGATCGAGCACACGTTGTCATAAAAGTAATCTAGGAGAAGAGTCTAGACATAGAACTTCGCTTTTTGTACCTAGACATAGGACAAAAACCTTTAGAATCATTGAGTTACGTTCTTTATTTATCTAAGTTAAAATTAGTCATAGACATATGTGTTTAATTGCTTAGTCTCCTAAAAGCAATTCCAAATTAGCAATAGGCATGTTCTTCATTGCGAAATTTTGAATTGTAGGTTGGACAATTAGCAAGCGAGATGAAGAACATGCCTTAAGGAGCATTACCAGGCAATACGGATAATCCGCATAGGGAAGGAAATGAGCATTGCAAAGCGATCACTCTTAGGAGTGAACTCAAATATGCTAAGCCCGAGATGCCAGTGGAGTGCAAATCTCCACAAGTTTCTTTTGATTCCTATTTGCAGGTAAAATTCCAGGAAAGTGCTTTTGACAATGAAGTAAAGAAGGACTTAAACGAAAAAATTGTAGGTGATGCTACCACTCTTGCGACTGCACATCAACATTCTGTTGGTGGAAGCTCTTGAGCAAATGTCCAACTATGTCAAGTTCTTAAAGGACATATTGACTAAAAAGAGAAGGCAAGAAGAATATGAAACTGTAGCTCTCACTGAGAACTGCAGTGCTCTCATAAAAAGCAAAGTGCCACCCAAATTGCAGGATCTAGGCAGCTTTAATATCCCATGCATAATAGGAGGGCAGGACGTTGGACGAGAATTATATGATTTAGGAGCCAACATCAACTTGATGCCTCTGTCAGTTTTCAAGTAACTAGGAATTGGAGAAGCTAGACCCATGACGGTGACTTTGCAGTTAGTGGAAAGGTCAATAGCTAGGCCCATCGAGAAGATTGAAGATGTCATCATTAAAGTGGACAAATTTATTTTTCCTGTAGATTTCATAATCCTAGATTGCGAGGCAGACAGGGAAGTGCCATCATCTTGGGAAGACCTTTTCTAGCCACAGGAAGAACAAACATAAATGTCCAAAAAGGGGAGTTGACTATGCGAGTAAATGATCAATACATCACATTCAATTTCATGAAGGCGCTGCGCTACCCAGGGGAATTAGAGGAATGCTCAAGTTTAGAACTATGTGATCCGTTTGAATGTTATGATTTGTAGGAAGACAATATCACAGGAGAAAGTTTGTAGCATACAAGTTTGAAGAAGCGTTGGAGCAGCAGATTGCGGCCGCATATGCGCCCGCATTTAAAGAATCAACTGCATTGAGACCAGCAGATGATAAAAAAGTGTCACTGAAACCTTCAGTGATTGAACCACCAGTGCTGGAGCTCAAGCCACTTTTGTCCCACCTGAAATACAGATTTCTGGGAAACGATGAAATTCTACCAGTTATCATCTCTGCAAACCTCACTGATGATGATGAATTTTCTTTATTGCAGGTACTCTCCAAGCACAAGAAGGTGCTAGGATGGACAATAGCAGACATACGAGGAATTAGCCCTTCTTTTTGCATGCATAAGATCAATCTAGAGGAGGGAACTAAGAAGCCAATAGAGAATCGGAGGAGATTGAATCCAATGATGAAGGAGGTGGTTCGCAAGGAAATTTTGAAGTGGATTGATGCAGGAGTAATCTACCCCATAACAGATAGCAACTAGGTTAGTTCAGGGAAGTGCGTGCCAAAGAAATGGGGGATGACCGTTGTAACAAACGAGAATAATGAGCTTATTCCAACCAAGACTATTACAGGGTGGAGAGTGTGTATGGCTACTGCCATCTCAACCAGGCCACAAAGAAGGACCACTTTCCATTGCCTTTTATCGATCAAATGTTGGATCGTCTTGCAGGGAAGAAGTATTACTGCTTTCTGAACGTATATTCAGGTTACAACCAAATCACAATAGCTCTAGAAAATCAGGAGAATATGACATTCACATGTCCATATGGAACCTTCGCTTTTAGAAGAATGCCATTTGGACTATGCCATACCCCAACAACCTTCCAAAGATGCATGATGGCCATTTTCTCAGAAATGGTGGAGAGAACCGTGGAAATTTTCATGGATGATTTCTCTGTCTTTGGAGAATCATTCAATCATTGTCTTATGAATCTTGAATAGGTTTTGCAGCGCTATGCAGACACTAACTTAGTGCTCAACTAGGAGAAATGCCACTTTATGGTGCAGGAAGGCATTATCCTAAGGCACAAGAACTCACAGAAAGGAATCGATGTGGACAGGGAAAAAGTGGAACTAATTGCAAACTTACCTCCACCTACATCAGTAAAGGAGATCAGGAGCTTTTTAGGTCATGTAGGATTCTACAGACGATTCATCAAAAGTTTCTCCCGCATTTCTAAACCTTTATGCAGGTTGTTAGAGAATGGCAGACCATTTGTGTTCGACCAGGATTGTTTAATTGCTTTTAATAGGTTGAAGGATGCATTAAGCTCAGCCCCCATAATGATTGAACCTGACTGTAGTCAGCGTTTGAGCTTATGTGCGACGCAAGTGATTTTGCTGTAGGTGCAGTGCTGGCACAAAGAAGAAACGAGATAATACATCCCATTTACTACGCCAGCAAGACCATGAATGCACAGGTTAACTACACCACAACGGAGAAGGAGTTGCTTGCAGTCGTATTCGCATTAGACAAATTTAGATTATATCTGGTCAGGACAAAAGTAATTGTCCACATAGACCACTCGGCACTCAAGTATCTTCTTACAAAGAAGGATACTAAGCCCCAACTCATCAGATAGATTTTGATATTGCAGGAATTTGATCTGGAGATCTTAGACATGAAAGGAACAGAAAATCAGGTTGCAGACCACTTGTCAAGATTAGGGTTGGAGGCTTAGAAGGACGATTCAAAGGATATATAGGATACTTTTACAGATGAGTAGCTATTGGCAGTCAAGGTACAACATAAGGCAACGGGCCTTTCAGCCTCTAACTCTATCTCTTGGACCTCCTTGAACTGAAGCTCAACTTTCTCTCCTGACTCACATACCTGTTTTTCAAATGGCAGACAAATTTCATCATTAGTTTCTAAATCAACCTCATCCAAAATTCATACCTCAAGACTGTCGATAGATGATTGTTCTTGAGGACTCTCTTGTTTCTCCATCGAATCAGCCAACTGGGTGATTTTGTCATCCAGGCTTGGCATCCTAACTTGAGTTTCCTCCTAGAATTGAAGAGTACTATTAGAAAGTTCATTAATTAAATCATCTAAAGACATACCTGAAATTGAGGATGGGGTAGCTCCTCTAGAATGCCTGAAATTGTTAGCCATAACAAAAACAAGGTATAGGCTCTTTTTTTATTATTATTATTGAAATAAGAAACCCAAAATCAAGAAAGGAAACGAAATATCCTCATTTAATATTCAAATATAACAACTATATTCAAAGATATGAAAAATATAAACTTATTAACAAAGCATCTTAATTCTATTAGGAAACATTCTAATCAAAATTTTCAAAATAACAATTATATTAAAAAATAATTAAGATGTCTGATCATATTTAACCTATGGTTGGATTTTAATCTAAATGGCATGCTTTATGCAACAATTAATTTAAAACATACGTCACATGCATAATTAAATTAAAGAAAAATAAAATTGACCGGCATATATGACATATCCTAGAAAGTAAAGACAAAATTCAAAAATACACAATTTGAATTTCCAAGACATATCATGATCTTCAATTTCTTTCCTTTTTAGACCATCCAAAATTAGGGTTTAGAAACCCTAAATTTTGATTCCATTCATTTGAGAGCTGTTGTAGCCACAAGGAATTCAAATGTCGAGAGGAACCAAAATCACTGTTTCCTAAACATCAAAGAAGCTATCGGCAATCTAAGTTGGTTGACGACGAAACCCACACCTTGATTTCAAGTTCTGCACCATTAGTTTTCATATAATATATATATATATATATATATATATATATAACTTTGGTTTTTAGTGCAGCAACTTCAATTTTCATTGATATATATAACCTTGATTTTTAGGATCCACCGCCAATTTTAATTACATATTGATGCATGGCTTCAAACATTGGTCACCAGCAAGCAGATCTTCATTGGGTGTTCTTCACAGATTGGTAATCCTTTCCGTTGTTATTCGGATCAACACACACCGTGGGCCTCCAGCTTACAAATAAAGGTCGTCAACTACTTGATCTATAAAGAGTTTTACAATGATCTAATCAAACCGATAAATCTTATGTCACAAATTTACCTAAACAGTGAATTTGCAAACCAACATATCACATATATGAAATTAAAATACCCACCATCACTAAACTTTAACTCTAAATAAAAATCAAAGATTGCTCTTATACAAATTGATAGGAATGAACTCTTCAGTTGAAGCGGAAGCATTGCTTCATCTTTGATTTATTTTAGAATTTTAAAAAAAAAAACTTTTAGGGTAAGCAAAAACATACCTTTAGTTTAATATGGAGATTGTTCTAGCGGGTGTTTAATCTTCTTGCTCCAACTCCAACAAAGTTGATACTCCAATTCCACAAAGCTTACTTTTTATGACTCGAAATCAGGACCAAGTCTTGTGGGAGCATCTTTTAAAGAATATCGACAGGGGATTGGAGAGGTTTAAAGAATTCTCTAATTCTCTATAGAGGAGAGGATGTGTATTATGGCTCAACCCAAGGGTCCTATTTATAGAGACTTAGCACACATCTTTGCCATAATTAAAATATTATATTTTAATATATAATATATTAAAATATATATTATACTTATTTGAATCTCATTCCAATCTTCTACAATATATATTTAATCTATTTGAATTTCATTCAAATTTTAAATATATATTTTTCTTTGATGTATCTAATATACATTAATCATTTTAATATTAATATATCAATTAAACTAAATATATTTTTCTCTTTTATATTTAATATATCTAATATATTAAGTATTAATTTGAACATTTCAAATTTTTCTTTCAAATAAATT
Organism: Trichosanthes truncata; assembly: GCA_033996785.1. Lineage (NCBI taxonomy): Eukaryota > Viridiplantae > Streptophyta > Magnoliopsida > Cucurbitales > Cucurbitaceae > Trichosanthes > Trichosanthes truncata. Next base: position 22,184,792 of record JAWPNB010000004.1, on the reverse strand, counting down.
GATCATTTAGTGTTACTTTGAGCTAACAAGAGGATCTTATGGAATTACAGATCACTACTACAGATTTGGGTTTTAATGACAGTCAAAAAAATATCACTCCTACCAACAATGACATACAATTGAAAAACGCGCTAAAATAAAAATGGACATTATATTGATAGTTTTAATGTCAGTCGATATACCCCATTTTATCCCCAATATAATTACTCTTTCTTTATTTTTAACATTTTACTTCTCTCAGATTACCACCCACTTTCATTTTCTCTGAATTGATTGCTCGCTGCCATTCACTCTTCGTTGTTCTTCACTATAGTCGATCGTGGGTTTCACCGTCATCGTGTGGTCTTCATGGTCAGTCTTCATTTCTAGGATGCTACGATTTGTCGTGGGTTGCGTGGGTAAGAGATCTGTGTAGCTACTGTTCGTTGAGGGTTTTCATTCTATCGCATAGGTAGAAGATCTAGTCAACGCACGTTCACGGTGGATCTTCTTTTGTTCGTGGGTAGCAGATCTGGACAGCGCCGTTCTTCATGGTTCTTTTAGCGTCGTTCGCCGTGTATAGCTTCTGTTTGTGAGTAGCATTGTTTGTGTGGCAACGCCATTCGCCTTGGGTAGAAAATCTGTGTAGCCACCGTCGTATTTTTGTGTTTTCCGTGCTGCCACACTTTGCCATCATAGATCTGACCAGATCTCCTCAGATCTGAGCTAGATCTTGTGAAATCTATTTTATTGTTCATAACTATGCATTTTCTCCTTTTAATGATGTATGTAGGAATTTGGATTGAATATCTCTTGGCCCTGTGAAAAAGTTCGAATAATGTTTGTAGGTTTCTTCCTGCTGTCTAATACTATTATCAAGGACAAAAGTTTCATCAAATCAAGGGCTATTGGAACAGAGCAGGTTTGGTTTGATCATCCTTCGTTTTTTAATGCTATGAACAAAAAACTGAAAGGGTGAACCTCAAATAAGAAAAGATTGAACATTGTAAAACATGTTTTATATACTAGATTTTGATTTGAAGAAATCTTATCAGGTGATGTGTTTTTTTTATTGTGTTTGTTTCTGTATATTCAACTTCTTAAGGCTTTGTCATTCTTGTGTGAACCTTGGTGGTGTGCTGGGATGACAACATGTAAGTTTATGAGTTCTTATATGGTTATTAAATCATTAAATGGTTGTTTGTTCCTTTTCCTTTGATATCTTCTTGTGTTCTTATCGTTATCTTTTTTTTTATTTAAGCCACTTCTATTTCCCTCCCTTCAATAGCTATAATTTAGTTGAACTTTACACTAATTGAGAGCGTATTTTGTCATCTTCTGTGGTTTGCAGCTTGTCTTTCCTTTCCTTTGTAATTTCATCATGTATGAAACATATGATGTTTCCTATTTTTTGAAAAGGATAGAAAATTAAAATCCATATTTTCTTATTTTTGGAGGAGAAATATTAAAACAATAGACTTTGTTTTTTCTTTTGCTAGTTGGTACGGTAGATGTAGCTTTTTTATTTGTTTTATTTTTCATCAGTTGGATAATGAACCTCACAACATCATGTTGTATATTTACTTTTATTTTCTTCTGTTAGAACAAGAAAATCTCACATGCATCTCTACATTAGCATTATAGGTCTAAATTCTCATTAATTTATTATTTTTTAGCATAAAAGGACTCATATCTACATAGATTGTCCTAACAAATATATAATATCCTACTTCCAGTTAATAAATCACACCTTAAAGTCTTTAAGCATCAACCAACTCCTATTCTTCCTATATTTATTTCATCTTCAATGAGGATATTTTTTCCTTTCTGTGGTCTTTATATTGATTGTTGGAGAGACTGCTAACTTTGTTGCTTATGCATATGCTCTTGCAATTCTTGTCACTCCCTTGGGAGCTTTAAGCATTATTTTCAGGTATGTAACTCATTAGGCTCGCAACCATTATAAAACATCAAATTTTCATTTGCTCATCATTTATAATCGATGTGCAAATGCTTAAAGATAGATTTAGAAAATTCAATCTACTAGTGAAAATTTGGTGTGCACTTTGCTGACTTTGTGATGTTCCATAATTGATGAATAAAAAATAAAACGATTTGATGCAGTGCAGTCCCATCTCACTATATTTTGAAGGAAAAACTACATATCTTTGGAGTTCTTAGTTGTGTTCTTTGTATTGTGGGTTCTACAACTGTTGTGGAGCATGAACCCATTGTTTTGCATGCTCCACTAGAGAAAAAGATTGAATCCATTAAGGAAGTATATGACATCTTGCAAAAGAGCCGAATATAATATACTTGAGTATTTAACAAATGTTGGTCACATGTTTGTAATAATAATCTACACAATCAGACTTCAGGCTTTCCTTTGTTTGAATTCTACAAATTTATTTTATAATGTCTTTGTTTAATTGGTATTGTTTTAAGGGTGCAATTATCAAGAGAGTTGTTTTGGGTTAGTTTCTGCTATCTATTAATCACTTAGCTTATATTGCAGGCATAATTGTTGCTTATTCTACTCCCAACTAGACATGGTTGCTTGAATGTGTTGAGAAAAGTTACTGTACATCCAAAAGAGGTAAAGCCCTAACTTATCTTCTGATCAGCTTCTTTAAGTTGTTTTGATGATAATTTTAGTAATGTTCCTAAGTTTAAGAAGTTTAATGTTTCTGTATTTATTTGATGAGTTTAGTTGTTGGGTTCATGATAAGTTTTGTTGTGTCATCTTTATAAGTTTTGATAAGTTTAATTGTTTGTGTTAATTTTACATGGTTGTAGTTTAAGAATCACATTGCAATATTATAGGATAGGCTATTTTCATTTGAAATTTCTCTATAGTTCTTTTTATTATTATTCTTTTTTGAACAATCAGAGTTATGAATGAGATGACATGCCATCACAAAAAAAAAATAAAAGAAAAAAAGAAGAAGAAGAATGCTTTCTTCTCAATCAACTGTGTTAAGAAGTAGTCTTTCTACCTATCTAGTTTAAATTGTGCAAACAATATCCTTGAGTTTTTTACATCTTTTTGTTTTAGTAAAAGTATTTTGTAGCCTTATCTCTTTCTTTTCAGATTTGCAAATCTAAATTACTAGAAATGTCTTAAAAAGAATGGCAGTGGAGGCTACTTGCTGTGAAGGTACATTCTTCGTCATTTTTACTTCATATACATATAATTTTTTGTTATTTTCAAGTTTAGTTCATCCCTTTCGTAGTGTGGATTCCATACAACATTTTCTATTAGAGTATCTGATATTCAATGTAGCCCACTGTATGTACCGTCGATGGCAGCGTCTTTCGAGATAATGTAAGTTTTCTAATATTCGCAGCAATTTTCTTTTTTGGTTTTTTTTTGTGAATATAAGTAAATTTATTGTTCTTCATTTCAATATTGGGTTCATGAATATCATCCCTTATATCCGAAAGTACAGTAAAAATCCTGTTGTTGGAGCTTCCCTGAAGCATGAGGATCCAATTCTGCTGATTTTCCACAAGAATTCTGAAGGTTGGTATAGTTTTGAAACCTAATCATTTTTGTTGCCTTGAGAAATCATATGATTGAAGAATATTCCTAGTTATCAAATGTCATTATGGTAGTATGGTTGTCAAAATAATTCTTTGTTTTGGTTCTGGTATAGGTTTTTGCTAATGGTGATGAGAAATTCTCTATAAAATGAAATCTGTTTGTTTGTTTATTTGCATGCCAAGTTTCTGAGAGAAATGCCCACAATATGTTTGTTTGTTTTTCTGTGTGAATACCAAGTTACCGAAATCTGTTTCTCTACAAATGAGAGTTGGATGGATTTTTATGGTGATACTGTGATGATATCTTGGATTTGTGAACAAAAGTCAAAAGTAGTTATTGACTTCTTGAGACTGGATGTTGAACAAAAAGATTTTTTATAGATAGAAGCTTATAGACCAAATGATTCTGCTTATCAAGCTTATAGACTGACTGTGATGAGATATGTAATTCTTGTAGATGCTTTATTAACCATATTGTATGGATTTACGTGTTTGAACGTAGTTTGGACCCGATGGGCATGCTAATTATGTATATAATGTTGAATGTTGTTGCTGATGAGGTTGGAGTTGGTGCTACTGTATTAATCAGGAAAGTTGAATCATTAAAGAATTGTTGAATTATATGCATGCAATATACCCTTCTCTTGTAACTTAGAAATATTTTACATGTTTTAGGAAAATTTGATTATCTTGAATAGTTTTAAAATTTATAGTTTAGGGATGTTGCAGTAACCAAGTTCATTAGATATTGCCTTTTTCTTCAATATTTTCACTTTGCTCTAAATCCTATACTTTGTCTGTTTGCTTGACAGATTGTTCACTGGTGAGAACTTACCAAATGTCTTATTTACTGTACATCTAGAATAGCTACTGAACTTGGTGCTGTAACTATATTATTTTCCACCTCAGTTCTACATGTTTCAAGTGCATCTGACATCGTTGTTATTTAGTGATCTTTTAGTCAATGTAGATGCATTTGTCTCATGGAGAACTTTATAGCAGTTTATAGCATTTGGTTCGACTAGTGATTGCCAACTTATATTTTCTTCTCTAATTTAGGTTGATACATTAGTGAAGAGTGATTATCACATGTATGAAGTCTCAACCTTAAGTTTCAATGTCTTAAATTCCCTTGCCGATATTTGGTACAGTACAACAATGTCAGAACTCAAATTATTACAATATCGATTGATTTTTGTGGTAACCACACTATACTCAATATGTTGTTTGATGAAACTAAGGTTTAGCAAGTCTCAAGATTATGAATAAAGATGAAGCAGAACGATTTTAACTATTTCGATCATATATAAAGATATTAGATTAATAAACTTGGTTGCTAGCTGTAAAGGAGATTATTTCCTAAGTTTTTTCCTTCTACTTTTTTTTTTTGGTGACTAATGAATGCCTTTTTTTATTTTTTTTTATTTTTCTAGATACTTATTCATTCAGCTTACTAAGGAGCACCTTTCACCAAGTCGAGTTGCCACGCCTTTCACCACTTATCTACTTCAGTTAGTTGGTCTTAAGTTTAAGTTGAAATGTTTTAGTCTTATGTTTATTTTGCTTTGCAATTTTGCATCTCTTTGTAAGTTGGATGTAGTTTGTAGATAGACGGAGAGTCATATTTGTATTATCTGTGTGGATGAATAAAGAGAAATTTTATGTTTTTTTTAGTTCAATAACATAAGTGTATTACGCATTTTATATGTTATTAATTAAAATTATGTTTGTTAAGTTAATTGTCGTGTAAAAATATAATACTGAAATTTTATTTTGTTTATAGGTTGAGGAAGAGAAATATTAGTGGTTAGCCACGTGTGTTATCAATCATTTTTTTTATTAAATTATTGAGGAAAAGATGACGGGTATTGCATGTCATTGAAAACCACTATTTTTGACTTTTAATGACAGACAGACTTTTAATGACGGGCTTTTAATGAACTTTTAATGACGGACAAATTTTTAATGACAGACAGACTTTTAATGACGGTCAGATTTAATGACGGGCAATGCCCGTCATTAAAAAGCGTCCGTCATTGTAGCCTACGATGACACTCGAAAAGATGACGGACACGCGCCCGTCATCGTTTCCCTTTAATGACGGACAATGCCCGTCATTAAAACCCGAATTTGTACTAGTGGATTATAAGCTCCAATGATAAAAAAATTAATTAATTAACTTTCATTCACTAATTCTTATGCACTGTAGGACAAGTTGTGTCCATGGATATAACTATTACATGCAAGTCGATCCTTCACGAGTTGTTTGTAATTACAATTGGGTCAAAAGTTTATTTTACCAGTGTAATTACATGTAACAACCAAAGAAAAAAAAAAGAAGGATTTATTTTATTAGTTTTTCTAAAACGTTTTTGAATTAGGATTTTATCTTCTTTTTAAATTAGAAGATAAATCTTTATTTATTTATTTATTTTTAAAAAGAAGATAATCTTTTAAGAGTTCTGATTAGAGTTCTTTTAAAAATGGTCTCTTAAGCCCTAACATTTTTTATCAAAAGTTTTGACGGCAAAAAACAAAAGAGAGAAGAGAAGAAACGCTCTGGACCTTCCTCTCCAATAAGGAAAACAGTAAGTTTTCTTTATTGCTCTTCTTGATTTCTTTTCTTTTATTGATTATTGAAGTTTTCTTGCAAGGTTTTGGGTTTTGATTTCTTTTTGGCTTCGTGCTTGATTGTTTAGAATGAAAAGGTTCTTGAAATCTTTTGCCCTAAAAAGTTTTTTAGTTTTTTTTTTTTTGTTTGCTTAATTTTTATCAAAGTTTTTCTAATTAGGTCTTTTAGATTAAATTAAAGGTTTTGATAATGGAAGATTTTCCAGAATTTTCCAGCTTTGAATTTCTTTAAAATTAGGACTATTTTAAGTGTATTTCAGATTTTTTTTGCACCAAAAGTTTACCCAAATGATTGCACTGTAAAGTATAATATACAGTTTTGATTTTTCCATGAAAATTGTATGTTTTTATGGTTTTTACAGCATTTTTATCAAGCTTTTTCAGATATGGTTTTTGGGTTAAAAAGTGACAAATCTTGATTCTCTTGATGTTAAAATCTTGGAAAGTTTTGTTTTATGAGTGGAAATTTTTTCTGGATTATTTGTCCATATTTTATGATAGTTTTAAAGGTTTTAAAAATTATAGAATTGAAAATTTGTTTGGTATTTTGTTACATATTGAAAAACATTGATTTTATTGATTTTAATACGTTTTTAATTAGATTTTGAAGTGTTTTTAACCCAGTTTTTTAGTGTTATTTTTTTAGTCCAAAAACCCTATTTTTCCTAACTTTTTATGCAGAAAATTGTTTTGAATGGGAAAAATTGGGTAGATAAGATTGTCTATATTTTTTTTATAAGCTTTTGGACCTTTAAGATAGAATTTTGGTTTCTGATCAATGAAGTATTGAATATGTTTGGACTTCTAGGAAAAGTTGATGATTGTTCAAGAAAGTGGATTAAATTTGGAATTGAGACTAAGATTAAGAATTGTAGGATTATCGATCGAGGTAAGCAGTTTCTACATCCCTTCCAAAATAGAAAATTTGGAATAATTTTCGTTTTTATTATTGTTTATTTATCAAATGTTTGAAAGTATGTTTTGTATGATTTGAAATTGATCGAAATTGTTTGTATGCTTTAAAGTGTTTTGCTATTTGAAAGTATTTTTGTCGTTTTGGATAATTTGAAATAAATTTATTTTGATTGATTTTGAATTGAAAGTAAATTTGTTTTGATTTTGAGTTTGAATGGTTGATTTGATGAATCTTTATTGAAATTGTTATTTGAAACTACATGTTTTGTTTCAAATGTTTAGGAAAGAATTTTTGATTGATTTGATAAGGGCTATCTGGATATGCCAATTTTCTGTTTTGGGAATGCTTTACTTATTTGTGGTAGTAGCCTAAATTAGAATTGATGAAATTGTTCTGGCTTATTTGTGAGAAGACACATTTGTGGGAAGACACATCTATGGTTTGGCATTCCTTTGGAATGAAGATTCATGTGTGTGTTTCACTTACATGGTCTCACACATAAGTAATTATATTGATTGTTCTGGTCGATGTTATCGACATTTCTGACTGATTGAAGCTTATTTGTGGGAAGACAGTTTGTGGTTTGGCATTCATTTGGAATGAAGATTCATGTGTGTGTTTCACTCACATGGCCTCACACTTAAGTAACTGAATTGAATGTTCTGGTCGATTTTTATCGACAACTCTGATTGAATGTTCTGAATGAATGATTGGTGTTACCGACAGGTAACCATCATATATGTTCTGAAGGCTACCCAAATTAATGCATATTTCCACTCTGATATTTGAAAGTAATGATTGATTGAAAGTACTGTTTGAATTGAAAGTTTCGATAATTGAAAGTTTGGTTAAATGTATATTTGATTTTTGATTCAACTATTGAAATGATTTGTTAAACTGAATTTCTATTTTTTGTTTTGAAGAAAATCAATTTCTGAACTTGATGTTGAAATTGCTTATTGAGTATTTCTGTACTCATTTTTGTTTTCCAAAATGTTTTCAGACGAAGGATCAAGTGATAGTCTCGAAAGAAGTGAAGTTTAACACTCTGGCACAAGACTTAGAAAGTTGTTGTTATGGATTCAATAGTTTCTTTTAGAAATCCTTTGTAAGAAATTACTTCAGCAGAATTTCTTGAAGTCTATTTTAGTTTTTATTGTTACGCTTCCGCATTATTGTTAGAATGGCCTTATTGGAAAATTCGGGCTGTTACATTACATCTTGTACCTTAAGTACCACTGATCCTCTAATGAATAATTTGTTTATTATCCAACCATAAACTAAATCCCTATCGGGTAAACTAAATCCTTCTCGGGCTAGTGAGAGGGTGGCTCCCATTGTTCAAGTTTCGAAATCAATACTTAAGGGAACTACTCATCTACTTTCCCTATATGGGAAGGAGTAAATTTCATCTTGTGAGATTATGTTCTCAGCTCCTTATTTGGTCAAGTTCCTAAAATGGTAGGCTTATTGAATCGACTATTAAAGTCACTCTCACCCATACAAATCAAAGGACAAGCTATCACAGGCAGGAGTTCATAGCTCACTTAGGATTAAGATTGAGTCACATATGATCATCCTTATAAAATATTAATCTTCTCAATTAACAGATTTATGAAAAGAGATTAAATATTTCTTAGTACAGTCTTATACAAACTCATTGTATAAGATACCCCCACTCACATGTGTCTACTTGAATGATTTGGATCAAATCATTTGTAACTATTATAAAGTTGGTCATATCAATAGTGTTACCAGGATAAGACACCCAACCTTATCCATATACTATGACTCTTTAGGTTATTTCTTGATCATGATCCTCCTGCATGTCAACCACATATTTTTCAAGATTACACTAATAACCTTGGATTTTTCATGTAATGGATATTATTATATTGCAAATAAAATAATCAAAATTATTATTAATTATTAAATAAATCTTTAATTACTAGGCTTTAGGGCATAAATCCCAACAAAAGGGATTTGACTCTTCAGAACCTTAAAATTTTTTCCATATTGGATTGATGAATTTAGGTTGAATGAAGGATGCTGGAAAAAGAGTAGAAAAAAAGACTGCAACGAAAAAGTGCAGAAATAGGTATTTCGAAAAATAAAACCGACCTTCTTTATGTGCTTTTCTTCTATTTATAGACCATGACGGCTAGGATTTATTTCTCCTTCCATTGGTCAAAGAATCTCCATGGATTATGCTGAAATCAAGCTAAAATCATGGGTTTCCTTCTTTAATTAAATGTAGCAGATTTTTGGGATTCTTTCCATATTTGACAGCCTTGTAATGCCAAATGCGATTACAATTGCAATTCTTCGAAGCATCAATGTCTGCATCAAAACAAAGTTTTCAGCCACTTTTTCCTTCTTTCCACTTCTTTTCTTCATTTGGTTCATCTCTAACATGCTTACTAACTTTCACTAAATATTGCTAAGATTTTCTAAGCTCATACACATAATTTCATGAAATTTTAACCATAACTTGAGTCTAACGGGGATAAATAATCCTCAAGAATGAGAATTATCACTGTTGCCAGGGAACTGCAAATTAAATTAATTTCTTGCTTTTGGTTTACTTATTTCAGTAGAGTCTATACTCGTTGTTTTTAATGGCTAACAATTTTAGAAAGTTTGGAGGAGCTGCTTGCTCGCCGATGAGGTTAGTGATTTAAAGTACCAAATGTCTAAACTAATCTCTTCAACTTCTTGGTTACTTGAAAGGCAGGAGCATTCGCTTTCATGTCTCGACAACCTTGGAAGAGCCCTTGGCCAGGACCAGCCGAGCCCCAATCCTACAATCTTGAGTGGGATCGGTCATATGGATGCCAAGAGGAGCAGTAGAGCCCTAGCCCCCATCCTTCAGTTCCATGAATGCCTTTAGAGAAATTAGTTAATCAAATTACTAAAAACACTCTTTAGTTTCAGGAGGAATCTCAAGCTAGGATGTAGAAGTTGGATGACCAAATCACCTAGTTTGCTGATTCGAGACAGAAGAGCACTCAAGAGCAATCTATCAACTTTTCTGAGGTACGAAGTTATGAGGCTGAATTTGAACTTAACGATGAAATTTGTTTGCCATGTGAAGAACAAGTATGTGAAGTGGAAGAAGTCGAGCTTCAATTCGAGGAGGTCTAGGTTATAAAGTTGAAGGCCAAAAGGCCTGCATCTATTCTATCTTTCGAGTATTCCTTATTATGCAAATGGTCTTCTTCTTGCTTGTACGAGTTTGAGCCAGAGTCCATTTTCTTTGATTTTTCTATTTTTATGTTTTTAGAGTCTAAAAATTACAAAAAGACTTTCATTTTTGGAGCCCATCAAATGTTGAAGAGCTTGCTTTGGGCATTGGGCTTTGTGGATTCAAGGAAGAAAGGGCCGAATAAATTAGATAACTTCTATTTGCCCTAACGTGTGCCACATGGCGAGTCGAGCAATGGACTATAAAAATTTGCGCTTCCTAAAGGCAGCCAAATAAAAAAATTAATTATTTTCTTTACTTCTTTCTGTTTTTGCTTTTTCTTAGCTTAGTTTATTTAGTTTCTTTTGTAGTTAAGAAATTGACCTCTGGGAGAAATTTTTATCATGCTTGAAGGAGGTATTCGCCGCCCCACCATGCTCACCTACGTGCTAAAAAATCATGGGAGTTTTTCTGTTCCTCTTTCATTTGTCTTTTTGCTTTCTAAAAATTTATACATTGGGGACAATGTATGATTTAGGTTGGGGTGGAGTTTTAGTTTGAATTTGTGCTTTGATTAGAATGTTTAACTTGATTGATTGAGTCCTTGAGCACCCAAGCTCGAACTTTTGATTGAAATGCTTTGAGCATGTTGATTGAATCCTTGAGCACTTGAGTTCGAACTCTTGATCGATTGTGTTAAGCATGATTATTTTTTATGAATTTTTTATTGGATTATGCTGAATTTGTGCTTTTGTTGAAAAAATTTGAATTTTTTTTGCATTATTGTTGGATGAAGTGGATGCTTTGTGCATGGTCATGGCATCCTAGGATTTTCTCATTTTGCTAATTTTATGCATCTTTTGAGAACTTAAGCAGGTTGTTCTAATTTGAGCATCTTTTAGAATTTTTTCTTGCATTTCTTGAACACTTTTAAGCACATATTAGCTCTTTCTTGCATGTTTTTGAAGGCCTAGAGTAGCTTTATAGGGGCTAGATGTTCGTTGTCACCTCAATAGGCCTTAGGCTAGCTTGAGGATTATTTTTGCATGAAGACTTGTAGTGCATTGCTTAAGAGGAAAAGATGTGTTTAATTGCCTAGTAAAAATAAAAGAGTAAATGAATGAGAAAAGAAAAGGGTTTAAAAGAAAAGAAATAAATCTTGTTGAGAAAAAGAAAGAAAAAGAAAAATAAACTTGTTGTGTGCATATGGATCATTGGTGAAAAGAGCTACCTCTGTCGTTATCAGTCAAGCCATATATTGAGCGAGTGCTCTGGATAAGAATTCCTACGATAGGTGTGTGAAAGCTAGCACATATGAGGTAAAAGAATGCAAGTTTAGCCCAAGTTTGTTTGAGTTTTAGGCACCTAAGCATAGCATTTCTTGTATGATTGTTCTTTGCTCTTTTATTAGTTCTTTGGCTAGTGTAAGGGGAAGATGAATTTGAATCCCTTATAATCTTATTTCGTACTTGTAGGAAGTATGTTAGGATGGCTAGTTGCACACACACTCTCAACAAATATGAAGAACATTTTAAAATTTGCTCATAGATGGATAGTGTGTTGTTCAATGTTTCTCATTTATGCATTCTTAGTTAGCTTAATGAGCGTTGAGGATCAAGTCATGCATATTTTTTTCTCTGATTCCTATTTACTTATGTTTTAGTGCCTTGCTCGAGGACTAGCAAGGTTTAGGTTGGCGGTATTTTGATAGGATTTAGAAAGTCCTATTTTATCTAGCCTAAATCGTGTTAGTTTAAATGTTTTGATGTGATTACTTGATTATTTTGTAGGAAATTGAGCATAAGGCACATTTTGGAGAATCTACGTCCAATGAGTCAAATCAAAGGTTATTCGGACATTCGAGCGAAGAGTTAGAGCAAAAATGACCAGTGTTGTCCAGGGATGAGTGTCTAGACGCTGTCGCAAGTCTCCTAAAGTGTTCCATAACACTACAGAGAGCCCCTCCATGACATTGTAGGTCTAGACGCTACCCACAATGTCTAGACGCTACTGACATTTCTATAAATTGATTCTTTCGCCAACTAGGTCATTTGGTCTTAGATTTTTGCTGCCAAGAGACCACATTAAGGCTATACTTTTCATTAGAATAAGTTAGATTAGGAGTTTTTGATCGAAACTTGATGTTTGGTAGGCTCGATTCGATGTCGGCTAAGCATCAGTAGTTGTTTCAAGGTTGGTTTGAGATTTTTATGTAATTTTGTGAGATTCCAGCACTTTGAATGTAAATTTAAAACATATTTATGGCTTATTGATTCTCCTGCATAATCCTACTTTTCTCTATTCTGATTGATTTGACAAATTGATTAACTTAGAAATTATTTAGCTATGCTAGATGTATTGTAGGTGTTCTCGGTCTCTAGCTTAATTTTAGTACTAAAGGGGTCAGTAGCCACGTCGGTTAGTTAATTACTTAATGCGTGTACATGGTAGACATTATAGTTGATTTGCATGCAGTAGCTTATTTGAAGAGCTTGTCATTATAATCTGTTGTGTTTTGACCTATCCCAAGAGCTTAATGCCTCTAATTAGATAGTCTGCTAGATAATTAGCTGAATAACCGATTTAGACGTTGGAATTTCGATTTCTTGAGGGAGGCTTCTACGGTGTCCCAAGGAGTTTGGTCAATCTTAAGTATCTGGAAACTGCCTGGTTGGTTGAATGTCTATGTTCAAAGTTGTGTTTAATTCTTAATTACCTCGAATCGGTGTGTGGTTAAATCATTAGCATTTATTTTACCGCTTTAGTCCTTTTGTCTGCTTTTATGGTTTTAACCTCCCCCTCCCCCCAGTCCGTGTCCATAAGAAAACCAATTAATAGAAATCGATTTGTTCGGTTTCCTCGAATCAACCCTAGCCACTTATAGTGCAAATTATTCATGGTCTGATTTGTAAATGTCTTGGATTGTGTGTGACGAGCACTCTTGGTGAATATGAGTGGCTCGACTCTTTTATCTTAGGGATTGATATAGCCATTAGACATTTATAGTTTGATTAATTGAATGCCTCAATTGATTGCCTTTCTTCTATTCATGTTTTTATGTGCATAATGCTTATAATCTTTTGGCCATAGATTATTTGATTATTTGATATGACTTTATTCTTGATAAAATATTGTTTAGACTAGAACTTAATTGCATGAATGAAGGTTGTTCTGACATGTCAATGATTAGGGCTCCTTTAGAGATTGTTAAAAGAAGTGTCTTAATGTCTTACATGTTATTAAAAGCTAAACAGTAATGTCGGTTTTATAATATTACAAGAGAATTACTTGTTCTCATAAGAGTTATTTATGATCTATGACTTCTTGACTTATGGAATGTTTTGTATGATCAATCTAAGTTGTTTTATTAATTGAATCGTTGGTCTAATAGGTTCAATCAATTCCCTATGATATTTCTCTCCTAATTTGTCTCAATCTTTTAATTTCAGTTATTGTTTAATCTCATATTTCATCATTTGATTTCTTTCTCTAAACAAATTTGGGTGATTGTATTCCTGGTATTTACGTGAGTAGAACCAATCATGATGACGATACTCTGACACTCTTTCACTATATTAAACTTGATCCGTATACCTGCGGTACTGCATAAAAATCACACAAAAATTTCCTTTCTTCAAGCTGTGGAGTGCTTCTATCAATTGAATTTCACTTTCTTTAATCATAGTGAGTATTAAGATTTCAAGAGAAGATCAAACCTATTTGGTTGTGCTTATTTCGTCCAATTGTTCCTATTAACCAAGAGATCAATAAGTCATCATTATTCAACCAAATAAGTTGGGAATCAGATGTTTCACTATTGCTCGCCTCTGTTGGTTTTGTCAGTCTACTAGTTGTGTCGATGTTTCCTTACCTTCTGCTATGTGGTTAGCTTTTAATGGGAGAGAACTTGGACAATCACTTGTGAGGTGAGTTTCAAGTCCTAGGTTTCGAATTAGAGGCAACACTTGGGATTTCCACAACAAATAGTTGAAAAAATTCAACTTGATAGAAACAATCCTAAAGCATTGGTGAAATGCTTCAATGGAGTGATGTTTTTCAATTCGGACCATGAGAAATAGTTCCAAGCAGGAAAGAATTTGATTATTTAGCTAAAGAAACACACGAAAGCTAAGAGGGATGCTCTGTGACCGTGCAACTTTGATACCATGAAATTAAAGATAAAGAACACAAGTGTACTGTAAAAATTAAATCTCATTCCCTTGAATATTTCATATACACGAAAAATGTTAGAAACATATAAATGTATGCACTGTACTGAAGAGCCTTTTATAAGAAAGGAAAATAAACAAAATACATGTCTGAGATGAAGCCTTCAACGGTCTAAAGAATTATTCAAAAGAGTTATCCTTTGATTCAACTTTAATGAATAATTGTGACAAGTGCCTTTTATGGCAATTCTTGCTGCTGTCGAGAACAATTGGTGGGATTGATGCTGGCGCAAAATTTTCTTGGAAAGTGGATTTGATTTGCTGTGATTTTTTTGTCTATTTTCTATGATTAAGGGCAGCATATTTCTTCTTGACAGAAGACTAAGTTTGCTGAAATTGTAGATTTGATTGTCGATTTGATTGCCCTTTTATTTTTTGAGATTCTTCATTTAATTTTCCATAGGTATTGAGTTGGTGCATTGTGTTGTTGTCCGAGGCAGAGTTGGAGTGTAGGTGATAACTCTCCAAATGAGAGTTATTAGCTAGTCTTTTATGCTTAAATTTCCTTTATTTGAGTTTAATGCTAGTATTTTCATGCTTGAAATCCCCTAAAACCATTATTTATTGGAATAGTCTCTTTAGAAATTTCTAATTGTTGTATTTACATAAATGGGAGCCAGAGAAAATACTAAATTGTGTTAATTTGGTGTTGCATGTCATAATTTAAATACTCTGTCAGCAGAACTATGAGAGAACATTTGTCCAGCGAAGGAATTGTTGGAGCAAAATATTCAACATTTTGAGTTACGGAAAGACAACACGTGATACATCACATGAGAAAATAATTCATTAATTGAGTTGGCGTAACTTAACCAAGACGACATCATCCATCCAATGAGAAGTCGTCACGTGTCTTGTTTGACCTAATTAGCCCTAAAATTGAGATGGACATTGGTATTTAAAGCAAGCCGTTGTCTTTAGGAAAGGGGAGACCTAATTGAGAGGAAGAAATCAAGTTTTGAGTGGAAGAAATCGACAAACGGGCTGAAGGAAGAAACCCAAGCAAAAAAGGAGCTGGAGATAGGAGAAATCATCATCCAGAGCTTCTATTTCGGGCTTTTCTTCTCCCTTCTATTGTTTTCTTTTACTTTTTGATTTTTCTCTTGTAATTAGATTCTACATTATGGTGTTTTACTACAGTTTTCCTTTATTTTCAGCTTGTAACATGAACTAAATCACCTTTGGGTGAGGATTAGGAATGTGGTATTAATCTAAATAAGGGGTTGAGGCTCCTTAGCTCTTTTCAATCTAGTTTTAGAGTGTTTTTATTGTTTATGCTCGATTTCGTTTGGCCAACCATTTCGAGTATTATCTCCTTGAGTTTTGGAAAAAATAAGGGAGGCTGATTACTCAAAACCACATTAGCTCCTTGGTTGGGTTAGTAGCTAGCTAAGTGGGGAGGTTAGGGATAACAACCCACCTAATGCACATTTACAGCAGCTTAATTTGGCGTGGGTTAATGGGAATTAAACCACAAATTATTAGAAATTTGGGAGCTGGATTTCGTGTTTATTGTTGTGTGGGTTGAGGGAGCAAAGTTCTTGCTGCAGCATTCTTGTTTTGAGAAAATACAGACAATTCCTAATCCGAGCCTGTTTTACATATCTTGTTTCAAGTTTTTCTTCCGCTTTTTGTTTGAGCATTTTCTGAGTTTTATCCCCTTGTTATTGCTTTTATTTTGTTGGAGCATGATTAGATTAGATTTTCACCCAATTTTGTCTAGTTACGATGTTAAGTTCGCTAAAAATTAGGTTTAGCTTAGTAAATTATCTTGCACTAATCCCTGTAGAGAACGATAATTTACTTATCATTTGCTGCAATTATTGTCTACACTTGCACATCCTCGTGAAAATTGTTTAAAAAATTTAAGCTACACATTAGAAGGCACCAGTAGGTTTGGAGGAGGTTGTTTAATAGATTTCATATGCAGTCGTCTAACAAATGTCATTAAAATAGTAATGCGAACTAAAAGTAAAAGTACATATTATGAATGTTGAAAACAGAAAAGCAAGAAAATGGACATACAGATTTACGTAGTTCACTAACGGCGTGTTAGCTACATCTACGAACAGTGGGAGAAATTGTTTATTATCTTGAGGTGAAACAGAGTACAGACTACAAAGATGTTTTGCAAATAAGAGTTTTATATATGGCACCCCTCGTAAACCCTACTT
Organism: Trichosanthes truncata; assembly: GCA_033996785.1. Lineage (NCBI taxonomy): Eukaryota > Viridiplantae > Streptophyta > Magnoliopsida > Cucurbitales > Cucurbitaceae > Trichosanthes > Trichosanthes truncata. Next base: position 22,168,136 of record JAWPNB010000004.1, on the reverse strand, counting down.
GATCATTCGGAAGGCCAGATAACAGATTCAAGACATTTCTACAGTATGAAAAAAAAATAAAAAAAACAATTTATGTTTAAAAATTGGAAAAAGAAAAAGATACCAAAGTTTATATGTGGAAACCCTCAATGTAAGGGAAAAAAACATGAAGCAATCTCTAAAATGTTGATATTGTGATTCAAGGTTCTTCTCCAATGCAACTAAAAGATGACGATATGAAACTAGAATACCTTTAGAAAATAATCTAATCAATCAAAAACTTGTATAGAAATACCCTTCACTTGTTGGGATAAATCCTATGCGACTCTTCCTTGAGTTGCATTCTTTCATATCCATAGATTGTATTCTTTCGTCCAATGGTCAAGTCTTTTCATTTTTTTCAAATTGATAACCAATTTATAGAAGAGTCATGACTATTCGAATTATCACAAATTAGTCTATATATATGTCTCTTGTAACTTCCAAGTTTAGGAGGGGTACATGAATACATCATGACCACATCCGAATGAGATGGATCCTAAGGATATGCAAGTATGGTTAAGATAGGCTTAAAAGAATTTATAGTTACTACCTATACCAACAAGGTGCACCTTCCTTTTCAGTGGTCCAATTGTAGGAACTCCAAAGTTAAGTGTGCTTAGCTTGGAACGATCCTATGTTGGGTGACCTCCTAGGAATTTTCCTAAGAAGCATGTGAGTGAGGACAAAACATGCTGAAAGGACTTGTATTAGCGTTTGTGGGGACAGTCTTCACTCTAGCAAGCAACTCAAGATAAGTAGGTGACGTACCCATGTCGCAGGGGATGCAAGGGAATGTCGGGCCATCAGGTGTCGAATCCTGGTCAGAATTCTGAGTCTGGGGTGTTACATCTCTACTCCAAATCAGAAAACACATATTTTTTCTACCATCAAAATTTTGTTGAGGTTCAATTTGCTCCACAAATTAATGTTCGTTGGGTCTTGTGGTATGAGGTATCCATAAGAAGGTAATTTGTTCTATCTTGGGAGACAAATTACTCATTAAACGCAGGCACTAGAGAGAGTAAATCTTGTAGGGTTTTTGGCAAAATATTAGAAAAGTAGTATTCTCATATTTGAAAGGTGCAAAAAGGTCATGGGCTCCAAGTACTATAAAAGAAGCAAATGACTTTGGTTTCAAATTATCCCAAATTAGAAACACTAACTCTAGTTGTGCAAGTGGTATAAATCTTTGAAAGAGTGTTTCTTTGTAATTGGGGTTGGCATAGAGAATTATGTGTGATTGTCATAATTTTTCACATAGTGAAGTTTCTTTTTGTGGGCCTAGTTTTTTCTCCAATTTTGGAGTTTTCTACATAAATTATTGTGTTTCTTATTTTTGTTGTTTTCTTTTAATTTCTCAATTACTTTTCAGCTTATTCTTATGGTAGAAGTTCGAGGTTTTTTTTCAAACGAAATTGTCTTAAGGAGACAATAAAAATTCGTTGGGTTCATATTTTCTCTCGTTTACAAATTATTAATTGCAATGTTTGTTTTTCGGTATTTTCACTTATATTCATCTGGATAACATCGCCTACAATGGTGGACCCCAAATAGAAATATGAAAAGTAAACAACCTTGTCAACGTAGACGATGAAGAAAATGTGATGGCTTTTTGTGACACACAAAATATCTCAAATTTTTTATGGCTCCCCTTCTTTTCTCTTCGTTGTAATTATCTTTCTTCTTGTGTTTCTTTCATGGAACAGTAGTAGAGCAGCCACACCCACCAAAAGCTACTTCCATCTTTTAAGTTTCTTTGACAAGTCTAAAGGGCTTTAATTAACAAATGGACCTCCACATAAGGAGGCAATTCAATTCGTACCTATTAAATTATTCAAAGGAGACAACTAAGAGTTTCTTCTAAGAGAGAGAATTTCAAGTGGAGAAGGACAAATCAAAAAGAAGAAGGTGTCACTCACTCATCAGTGTAATCTAATTTCAGATTGCAATTGATGCAACCTAATTACTACTCCCTTTTGGTGTTCAACTACAAATAATTCTTATTAGTTACATTTGATTTTTGTTACTCTATGAGAGAAACAACTAATAAGCGTTAATCAAAACATCATAGTATTGGTTTAGAGACTTCTTAATTGAAAATTATAATATCGTTTAAATCTTAATTGGTCTTTGTAGTTTTAGCAATTGTCAATTTTGGGCCTTGAAGAGTTGTACTTTAAAAATGTTTATTTTGGTCGTGTACTTTTAGTTTTTATCCATTTTAGTTCTTGTACTTTCACAAAATCTATTTTGATCCATCTACTTTGAAAAGGTGGCCTTTTTAGTCCATTTATTTATTAATTTTTATTACTTTTTCTTTATTAATTCTAGCGCAATACACTACCCTCAATAAATTCCTTGAAATGTTGGCATAGTCTTGTATCCAAAGGTTTTCTTAACATACAAAAATTGTGTTAGGATCTTGCAAACAAAAAACAAAATTGTTTAATTACAGAAATTAAAAGCGACAAAAGTTTAAAATATAAATGAAAATATACATTTTAAAAAGTACTTGAACCAAAATAGACAAAAACTAAAAATATAAGAATTTAAAACTTCAAGCATTAGGAAGGAAGAGTGTAATTGAATATATATATATATATATATATATAATAAAAAGTAAAAAAAAAATAATAGAAAACCTCAAGATGGATAATAGTCAACAGGGAGAGCGACATAACAAAGGATAGAAAGTATGAGATGGACAGCTCATGGATTATAGGAAACAAAACAATTTGGACCAAGTTGTTCAGATTAGACAACATTAGTGACAGTTGTATTGTTTTTGTGTTGCATTGTAATCCAGTAATATTTGCCTACCTATTTTCCACGCTATCTAATATTTTCTAGTACAACAATAATTTCAAACCCATAATTTTCCACGTTTTAAACGCAACCATTCATAATCCCCACGTCGGGATATTAATAATCAAAAGGCCTGCGCATGTTCTGCTCCCTCGTAAACCACCACAAAAAAATATTATTATTTCTTTGCAGTATTTTCAAATATCCTCACCAAATTTGATGGTTCACATTGACTAAATCGTCACGCATATAAGTTAAAATATATGTTTAAGAGTGATTTTAACATTATTAAAATTATTTTTACGATTGGCAAAATTATATTCATTTTATTTAAGGAATTTTGGACAAATATTAATAGGAAATTAGTGACTTGAGGAGGATCCAAAATCACTTAAGTAATTGATGTTAAACGATTTGAGAGGTATTTTTTCAATTTTTGGACGAATATTAATATAAAGTTAGTTTTTATATTGAGTATGGCTATAAATTGCAAATTTTTCATTCGATTTCACATCAAATTTTGAGAAAAAATATTTCTTTTTTCTGTCTAAAATGTCTCTCCCTCCCTCTAAACTTTTTGTACCTCTCTTTAATTTTTTTTTTCCACTATAAAATGTTTGTATCTCTCCTTAAACATTTCTGTCTCTATCTAATTTTTTCTCTCCTCTCTAACTTTTTTTCTCTCTATTAAATATTTATCTCTCTCTAACTTTTTTTCTCCCTTAAATTTTTTTCTCTATCTTTAAGTTTTATTCTCTCTAATATAATTTGTTTCTCATTCTTTTCAATTTTTTTCCCTCAAATATAATACACTTTTTAGTAATTTAGTGATTCTCAAATCACTCTAAAAAATAAACATTAATCATTCAAAAATACTTTTAATCATATCAAAATGATTTTTATAATTGTAGAATAATTATTTATAATTAAACACTTTTTACAATAGTAATTCTAATTAAGCTACTTTATCTAACATCTCTTCTGAAATCACTTCAAACATGCACCATGTGTATTTAGCATATACTCATATTTATAAATAAAAAATTGAGTCACAATTTTTGTCCCTATGTTTCATACCTCATGATTTTAGTTTAGTATAGTAAGAGTTTTAAAAGTTTTAATTTGATTCGTATGGTTTAGATAAAGCTTTAAAAATTTCTCATTTTCAAAAGTAGTTATCTCCATGTTACAGTTGAAGAGCCGCGAATGTAAATGCCACATAAAAAATCCTTTAAATAGGCTCATTAACTAGTAAAATACTGAAGCTTGAAAGGAAAAACTCAGTTTAGAATAATATAAATAGATAATCTATTAAAATTGTATCTTTCAAATATAAGTTGTGTAGGAGGCAATGAGCTACATTAAGTATAAAGTATGAATTGTTTTACTATATTAATCCAACTATATTAGAGTTTGAATTAAATAAATGAAATGGTGGGCTAAATTACCATTTCCTAAAATCCTTATACATTTGGCATATCGTATAATCAGCCTATCTAAATTTTTTATGAAAGTCAAACTCGATCACCTCTTTTATAAGTTGCTACAACTAAAGAAAATGTGTAGCATGAGAACACTAATTTCATATGATAAAATTTTAACCAAAATATAAGGAGTACATTAAACCTTTTATAAACTATATGACTTAATTTAAATCAAACACAAATTATAGGAATTAAATTGTAGTTTTCAAAAGTCATGAGGGCCAAATTTTAAAACAAAAGCTTTTTTCAAAAAAAAAAAAACAAATTACTGGAATAAGAATGATAATTTATCCAAATTGAAATTGTAGAGAGATTGTTGAAAATGTTTTAAATAAATTAGCATAGACTTTTACGAGCATTACATAATTTAATTTACCAACCAAGTCGTTTCTTGGACAAATTATTCAATTAGGCCGTCATAATGAAACTGATTCTTTAAGACCGTTAGATCTAAATCTTAAAATTTATCTGCTCTTTAACAATCACTGGATATAAAAGGGAGGTACTTTACACTTTTTCTTATCTATTCAACGGTATAAAACTATCATAATATGGCGGCTTTTTCGAATAATTTCTCCATTTCTCGGACGTGACTGGGCAGTTGAACAAGCGTGGGCGACGACAACCGGAAAGATAGAAGCCTACAATTCCACAAATATAATCTTGTTTGTCGGCTATTGGTCCCACTTTCTACTCTCTCCTTTTTTTTCCTATTGCTTTCGAATATCAAGTTACACGTGGGGTTATTTTTTTTCCACATTGAATAATTTTTTTATTAAAGTATAAATGTAATCTCTATATACACTTTCAATATTTTCAATTCACACCTGTGCTCATATTTTTAAAATTTTCAAGTTAGTTCTTATTATTTAAGTTTTTAGATTTCAATTTGATTTTTATATATGCTTTTTCTTTTAGTTGAACAATGTGTGAAATCAAAATTTAAATCTCTAATTTTTTTAGTTGAATTATAATGTTATAACTATTTAAACTATACTTATGTAGAGTTTTTTTTTATTAATATTGTAGTTTTTTAACGTTATTATAAAAATGTTATTGTTTTGAAAGTATTTATAAGAATATTGTAGTTTTAAATAGCTGGCGGATGGTCTTCTCTTCAAGAGATGACCATGTACATTCGTTTGAGATGACCGTCTCTTGAAGAGACTACCAAGTGTACGCGGCAGATGGTCGTCTCTTCAAGAGACGACCATCTCCTGCTTTTTCGTTTTAAAAAAAATGCGTAGATGGTCGTCTCTCTTAAAGAGACAACAATCCCAAAAATTTTAATAATTATGTCAATTGGCATATTGGTCAGCTGATTACTCTAAAACATAAGGGGCCTAGGTTCGAGCATTATGGAACGCAGTTTTCAACTATTTATTTCTTTTTTTCCTTCGCTTTCTCTCTTTCTTTGTTTCCTTCTATTTTTTTTTCTCTCTTTCTCTTTCTCTTTCTTTTATTTGTTTTATTTAAATCAAATAAGATATCTTCCATTTTTTTTAATATTTGAAGTAAATTGAATATTCGATTGCAATTTATTCTTTTTTTTCTAAGAAATTGAAATTTATTTAAGTATTAATTATTTAAATATTTTCTTTTCTAATATGAGTGATTTTTCATTCTCTCGTATTTCTTTATTTTTCTTTATTTATTTAGAAAAAATTACATGATAATTTTGAATAATGTGATTATTTTATTTAAAATCAACTCAAAATGACGTAAACGAAGTTGTTCTTCTCCCAAAGTCGATTGCAATATAATATTTAAATAGTTAATACTTAAAATAAATTTCAATTTCTTAAAAAAAGAATAAATTACAATTTACTTCAAATATTAAAAAAAAAGGGAAGATGTCTTATTTGATTTAAATAAAACAAATATAAGAAAGAAAAAGAGAAAGAAAGAAAAAAAATGGAAGGAAAAAAAGAAATAGAGAAAGCGGAGGAAAAAAAGAAATAAATAGTTGAAAACAGCGTTCCACAATGCTCGAACCTAGGCCCCTTATGTTTTAGAGTAATCAGCTGACCAATATGTCAACTGGCATAATTATTAAAAATTTTGGGATGGTCATCTCTTGAAGAGACGACCATCTACGCGTTTATTTTTTAAAAACGAAAAGGCGGGAGACGACCATCTACCGCATACACTTGGTTGTCTTTTCAAGAGACGATCATCTCAAACGCGTGTACATGGTATTTATTATAAATACTACAATATTCTTATAAATACTTTCAAAACAACAATATTTTTATAATAACTTTAAAAAACTACAATATTAATAAAAAAAAAAAACTTCATACTTATGTTGGCAATTTAATTTTATGACAAAGCTCAATTTGAATTCGGTATTTATTATTTTTATATTTAAAAGAAAAACCATCATTTCTTGTTGGTTATGATTTAAGAAAATGGTTTCTTTTTCTATTTGTTAATGATGACTCAATAGAAAATTCAATATTCCTAAGTTGAGTTCAAGTTCTTTAACTTTTTTTCACGTATACTTTCGTGGGAACAACGATGAAGAAAATTAATGTTCTTTTCTCATTGTTCTCAGTCCAAATATATATCCAAAAAATTTATGATTATCTAAAATTTGATGATTTAAGAAAAAAAAAAGTCACAAAAAGACAAATTTAAAATACAAAGGAAATGAAAGGACAAATATGCAAAGAATGACTCAAAACAGACCAAAAATGAATCCAATTGAGCAAAATGGCGAAAGGGATCGAGCCTCCACACAACAAGGGATGCGAGAATTTGGGCCTGAAGGCCCAAATAGGACGAGGCCAACCTCAAAAGTCAATCCCACTATGGGGTCGGGCCATCCTCCTCTCTCTTCCTGGCCTCGATCCAACCCTCAACGATCCCTCTCCTCTTCCTAATTAGCCACAGATTAGGGTTTATGCCCTATAAAGGTCATATAAATACTCTTCTTATTGAAGAGGAGATAAGTTCTTCCTCATTCTAAAAACTCTAACTTGTCACACTCATTTACCCTCTGACTTAAGCATCGGAGTTTGTGTGGCAAGCACTACATCAGTGTTAAGATCTTTCTTATTTTGCAGGTCATGTTCTTCCCCCTTTAAACAAATTTACCGTCGTTGTCACTGAAGGTTAGGTGAGTTTGCTTGGCCGGATTTTGGCAACAACAAGTCTTTATTAAAAAAAAAATGTTTTTTTGAAAAATAAAAATCAATTTTTTACCCACAGCCTGATCAATCATAACCTAAAAATTTTAAATTTCATCAAATTGAACACAAATGGAAATATGTGGTGATTGAGTTTTATTTTTTTTTATTTTTTTTATAATCATATCTCATTTTAGTACCTAAACTTTTAGGTTTATTTCATTTTGGTGCATACACTCTCAAAACATCTATTTTTCATCTCTAAAATTTCAAAATACAACTACTTTCATCATGTGGCGGATCCAGAACTTTATAGGGGCGGGGGTGGGGGGGGGGGGTTTGATATACTTTGATATTCGTTTGTTCAATAGAAAATATGACTAATATTTTTAGGTTAAAGTATCATTTTGGTTCCTGTACTTTAGGTCTCATTCTATTATAGTTCTTGTACTTTCAAATGTCCATGTACTCTCAATAAATCTTAAACTAGTTCTTATGAATACAAATATTTTTTCAAAATTTATAGAAGAAAGGTTAATAGAGATTAAATATTTTTGTTGGAAATGTGAACAATAAATTAATAGCAGAAAACTAATTTTAAGATTTATTGAAAGTAGGAGGATTAAATTTAGACATTTGAAAATATAAGAACTACAGTCAAATGAGTCCCAAAGTACATAGACCAAAGTAATAAAAAGTAATAAAAAGAATACCAAAATATGTCCAAAAAAAAAAGTAATAAAAAGAATAAGAAAACATGTCATGAAAAAAAGTAATAAAAAGAATACCAAAATATGTAAATATATATATATATATATATATATTAAAAAGAATAAGAAAATATGTCAGGAAAAAACAGTATTAAAAAGAATACCAAAAAACAGTATTAAAAAGAATACCAAAATATGTCAAAAAAGTGAAAAGGGAAAAAATAAAGCGCTCAAAACCATCCCAGGATTCGAACTCTGATTGCCACTGGAGCGAAAGACCATCTCAAGATTTTCTATGAATTTGTATATACTAATAGGATAATTTATAAAGTCAGGGGACTCGGCCAACTTTAGATCTGCTGTTGTTTTAGTCTTTTCATTATTTTGTAGATTAATTGTTAACAAATAGATAACATAATTTTGAATATTTGTATTAACATATGAACATGGATTGAAGTCACATATGTTAAAACATGACATCCTATTTAAACTAACGGTGATGGTTTAGCACGATATGACCAACAAAGAATACAATTGAATAGGCGAACTAAATAAAATAAAAGTAAAGAAGCTAAAAGATTGATTTAAAATGGATTCTATATCCATTTTACTCCATCGAATTTTTTGGCTTGTGTCAACCCTTGTTTTATGTAATTAGGCTTTTCTTTTATACCAAATTGTGTCATATCTCTTGCATCATTTTTTAGTCCAATACCAACATATCATATCAACATTTAAGTGACAACATTAACAACCAATAACTTGTCAAAATCAAAATTTTAATTACAGAATTGTGTCATAATGGGTCTCTAAACTTTAAACAGTTAAGTTCTAATAGTTTTCTAAATTTTTAATTTTATGTCTAATAAGTCGCTAAATTTTAAAAATATTTAATAAATTGTTGAACTTTCATTTTTTGTATCTAATAGACTCTTGGCCAATTCAAAAGTTTTTAAAAATTAACGAACCTAATAAACACACAAATAAATTTTGTTTCTAATTGGTCTATGAGAATCTAAAAATTTATAAATGATACGTGACCTATTAAATACATAATTAAAATTTCAAAGATTTATTAGACACTTTTATTTGAACACAATTCTAAAAAATTATGTGGACTAAATTTATAATTTAAATAAAAAAAAAATTGCCGATACAACTATAACGTTTTAAAATTCAATAACTAGAATATCCACACAACTATCAAAATTCACCACCAAATTTAAAAATTAACATAAATAAAAGAAGTGGGACAATCAATTTTGGGCTGAGGTAATTTACTTTAGCTGGAAATGGGTTTGGCAGCTGGACGCTTTGTCAACTCCCTCGTGTAAAAGTGACCTCTATCACAAGCCCATTTGTTTTGGGCCTAAACAAAAAGGGCAAAGGAAAATTGTAATTAATATCCACAAATAAATAGCTATAATGAAAAAAGGCTAAAAATGTTTTATATTTAGGTTTATGACTAACACAATTTTAGGGTAGAGTGAATTTTTTTTCTTTCCGTTTATACTCTAGGTATATACATATATTTACAGTTAGCTCCTAATTGCGAATTTATTAAAAAAAAATTCTCCAACAACCTCTCTAACCAATTTTGACTTATTATTCCTAAATCTCTAGTAATTCAAATCTACAAAATTTTATTTTTGATTATTTAAAAATTTATTAATCTTATCGTAATTCAAGATTTTTCTCCAAATTTTTTGTCCTTGGATCTTTACAATTCAAATCTACAAAAATCTAATTATAATTATTTACAAATATATTAATTTTATTTTAATTCAAGATATCATGCACAATTTTTTTTTTAAAATTTTCTTTCATTTATACTTAATCATCTATCAACAAACACCACTAATCAAACTTGATTTTTCATTTTTTTTCAAACCATCTGAATTACACAAATAAGTATATAACCACAACATTGTCATTCATATTTGTAAGTATATAGTAACATATATAATAAGCTCTTAATACCATATTGTTCTATGTATGTCACATTATATACCTATAATGGAGTCTAGGAGTACCAAATATGCCACAATGATTACCAAAGTTTATAGTTTTATAGACATATAATTAAACACATAAAATACTTGTGTATGACAGTTATATACAGGCAAATAAATAATAATAGTGTATAGTACTATAGTTCTATAAACCACATGAGATAACTATATAAAATCATCTACATTATGTTTTATAGATACATATACATACAATAACTATAGCAAGCCAAATATTACAAGGTTTCGTTTCTTTTTCAAAACAACCGTGATACTTGGGTCTTATAAATTGCATAAAAATTAAAATAAAATTTGTGATAAATGAGTTCTGTAAGTTGTATTATTTTTAGACCTTTGAAATTCAACAAATCCCTAAAAAGGAGGTGGTTTTCTTTTTTGTTTAAATATGGTAGGTTTTGTTTTCAAAACAGTTCAAACATTATCTAGAATCCAAAATTCTAAGTTCCAGAATACAAATGTCAACTAATCTATGAACGAAAACCATTTTGAAGCTTCAATCTCCAGAATACCAAGTTCGTCCAAAGAAAGAAAAAAATTTGTGCACACTAAAGCAAACCAAAACAACGGTAGGTGCTTCAAGTACGAAAGAGCAAAGACCGTCAAGCAACAAGCAATGTATAATGTTGAAGAAGATGAAAGAAGATGGAGCTTTCAAAAGCCTTAAAGAATAAATAAACTAACACATGCAATATGAGAAGAAGAATGCTAATCTTCGATTTAATTGATATCAGGTATGATATTATTTATTTAATTATTTTTATTTGGAGAATGCAACATCACATCACATCATAGTAACTGATTTTTAAATTAAGAATGTTCAAGGTTTAAGGTTACTGATTTGATGTTAAAACAAAAAATTGTAAATGAAATTACGAATATATACTCTTGTTGCGACTTATCTTAGGTTTCGTTTTTATTAGATTCATAGTTGAAATTACTATATGTGATCTCACATACTACTGCATCTTGTTTTCGTACTCATATAACTCAATGGCTAGTGTTACCAACTTCAAGTTAAATGAGGAATACATATGTATTTCTGAATATATACTCTCCTCGATGGTACTTATCTAGGTCATCGTCTCATCAGTGTGCTCATCACTTTTTTTTTTGTTAATTCACCAGTATAGAACTTATCTATTCACATTTTTGCCTTTAAAATTAATCTTTAAATTTGCTATATCAGAGTCTAGAAATTAATTCGAAATAACATCTTATCTTAATTTATGATTTTTTTTCTTTAAATTTTCAATCCCTAGATTTTATTCATGATTGTTACATACGTTTGTTTCTGTAGCCTCCATCTCTCTCATCCTTAGATTTTTTTTTTCGAATTTCCAATCCCTAGATTTAATTATTTAAAAAAATCCAACATATTTTCCTCCTTGATGAACTGCTTTTTGTTACCACTCTTTTGGGTAGAATAAACTAATAAATATCCAACGGGGGTATTTTTGTCTTAATACAGTTAGTAGATTTTAGTTAAAAACGGTTGTAGCTATATTTGCAAATTAAAACTTGTTTAGACATTTTTCAAGTTAGGGGGTTAAATTTAGACATTCTTCTTGTTGCCCTAAGGAAAAATTACATGGATGGCAAAAAAAAAAAATTGTTTTGAAAGATGGCATAAATGGCCACACGTGCATTTCACATGACTGGGCATTTTTTATAAATGACATTGGTGCCCCTATTTTAGATTCTCTATCACTATTTAGCTATCGTGTATCTAAACAGATCAACTAAAATTTGGGATTCAAATATTTCATATATCGATTTATATTTTTAAAATATACGATTTTCCATATATAGATCTTTTAAATATAGGATTTAACTTTTAAATTTTTTTTATCAATATATGAATATTGGATTTATTTTTTAATTTTAGATTCTCTATCACTGTTTAGTTATGCAGTATCTAAGCAAATCAACTAAGATTTGGGATTCAAATATTTCATATCTCGATTTATATTTTTAAAATTTACGATTTTCCAAATATAGATTTTTTAAACATAGGATTTAACTTTTAAATTTTTTTTATCAATATATGAATTTTGGATTTATTTTTCAAATTATTCAACCTAGTTTGATTTTGTTGTTAATTTTTCGTAAACTATAGCATATATTATCTCTCCTATTCTTCATTTCAGGTATTCATTTTGAGTCAGCCATTGCTGGTCTCTTATATCAATTTTGTTAATTAGTTTTGCTTTACTATTCATTTTATTCTTATATTGAAATGTTTTTTTTTTTATAGTTTTGATGGCACTTCAGTCCATAAGTATATTGTATGAAGGGATTTGTGATTTGCATTCACTTGTTAATTTCATGAACAATTTTATTAGGTACATTGTTATTCTTGTTTTTTAGGCATTTTTTTTTAGTTCGATTTCTATGTATTTGTTCTTGCTTAGATATGATTTTTTTTCATTTTTTTTTGTATTGTTTTATGTTTAAGTGGTTTATGTTTGTTTTAATTTAAAATCACTTATCACATTATCTTTTTCACTTTTTTTTTTTAATCTTTGTGATTTTCATTCACTTGTTAATTTCATGAACAATTTATCGGGTGCTTTGTTGTTCTTGATTTCTGGGTATTTTTTTTAGTTCGATTTTTGGGTATTTGTTCTTGCTTAGATCTAGTTTTCTCCTTTTTTTTTATGTTTAAGTGGTTTAGTTTTTGTTTCAATTTAAAATCACTTATCACTTATCACATTATCTTTTTTACATTTTTTTTAATCTTTGTGATTTGCATTCACTTGTTAATTTCATGAACAATTTATCGGGTGCTTCTTGATTTCTGGGTTATTTTTTTAGTTCCATTTCTGGGTATTTGTTCTTGCTTAGATATAGTTCTTTCCTTTTTTTTTTTTTTTTATGTATCATTTTCTATTTAAATGGTTTAGGCTTGTTAGGATTCCAACATTTAGATTTCAATTTTAGATTTATTATAATTACAGGATAATTATAGTATCTTGGATATGAAAGTTGTTAGGGATATTTTAGTCATTTCATAAATATCAATTAAAATTATGAAAATCATTTGGCCATTTTTAAAAAAATTAAAATGTGTGGCCATTTTTCAAAACGCATAATAAAATATGGTCATTTATGTTGTTAGCCCAAACAAAAACGTGTGCACTTTTTGAATCTTTTTGTCTCCTAAAAAAATCTCTCTTGTTAGAAAGTTTCAAGTATTTTATTTTTTTGGCTAAATTATAGAAAATATCCCTAAATTAGTTTTGTTTCAATAATACTCCTAGACTTAAAAAGTTTCAAAAATACCCTTGATCTTTCAAAAACGTCAAAAATATCCTTATCGTTAAGTTTTAGATGGAAAACGTTAAAGTTTCTTTTCAATAATATCCCCAAACTTTAAAAGTTTCAAAAATACACCTAGCCTTTCAAAAATACTCTTTCCGTTAAGTTTTAGATGGAAAACGCTAAAGTTTCGTTTCAATAATACTCTTAACCTTTCAAAAATACTCGTACTAGAAAATGTTTCTACTTCTTTCTCTCTCTGCAGAATCTTCCTCCATGAAAATTAATGAGAATGAACGGATTATTACTGAGTAGTAACAATTTGAACAAATAAGCTCCAAAAACTCAAAATTCCTAACCATAACCCTCCCTCGTAACTCTCCAAAGAAAAAAAATTCAGCTACCTAGATGCTTGAATTTGACATTAAAGTTTTGTTTCAATAATACCTTTGTCGTCCTCTTGCATTGTGAGATCAATTTCTAACTTGAATTCATTTAAAATTTAGCTAACTAGACGCTTGAATTTGATGTCAAATTGTGGGGATAAAAGAGGACCCATTTACTATTGCGTAATTTTTGCAATACCACAAGTGTACGGGTCAAGTTTTAATATAGTGATTTGAGCACAGAGTATCGTCCATAGGATTGATTTTTCTAATTCACTTAAGTATTATAATATTATCACCCAATTTTATTTAGCGAAAGAAATCAAATGATGAGGTCAAAACTAAAATAAAGCAATAACTAAAAACAAAGATTGTGACAAATAAGAATAGAAACTATCCTAGGGAGTTGATTTCACCTATTAGACCAACGGTTCAACTTATTAAACATCCAAGATTGAGCATGCAAATATTTCATAAGTTTAGAAGTCTTATATCATGAATGACTCTTTCGAGAATAAACAATTCTCATGCAATGTATGATAAAACCACTTCCATCTCCAGGTTTGTTATTTTTTATTGCATCAAGATTAACACTCAAATTTGAAGTTCATTTGTAACTCTATGTTTGCTTTAAACTTATGGGTTTCCTTTCAGCAATCATTATTGTAGCATTAAACTTGGAAATTTAAGGCATGCTACAACTCTGCGTTGGTGTTGCGTAAAATTATTCAATGCAATGTTGCAAGTGTACGAGTCAAGTTTTAATATAGTGTAAGAATGTCAGAGTATTGTCCATAGGATTGGAATTCTAGTTCACTTAATTACCACGAATACAATTACCTCAATTTTATTTAGAGAAAGAAATAGAAAGATGAATAAGATCAAAATAAAATAAAAACATAAAATAAAAGATAGAGAACAATCAAGATAGATATATCTTAGGGAGTTGATTTCATCAACCAAATCAACAATTCAATTAATTAAACAACCAAGATTGATGATAATTCTCATTTTTTTACGAGTATTTATCCCTGTTAGACTCAAGTTATGCTTAAAATTCCATGAAATTATATGTATGTGATAGCATGCATAAGTGTGCTATTTTTAGGTTATTTTCATGCTACTTTCGCAATGATTTTGTGTGCTTTCATGTATTTTTATGTTTATTTCTCAGAAACCGAGCATTTTGAGCAAAATCGGAGAATTGTGAGATAATCAGACAAATTTGAGCAACTTAATGCTATATTTGAAGATTCAAGTGTTGAAGAAGAAGGACAAGGCAATGGGACCCGAGAGTATAGCGTTGCAACGCTCCTTATAACATTGCAACGCTCCTTAGAGAGTTGCAACGCCAAAGAAGAAGTCTTTCAACCGTGAAGACCCGAGGGCACAACGTTGCAACGCTGTTTATAGCATTGCAACATTGTTTATAGCGTTGCAACGTTGGCAGAAGAAGATTTTTTCCTTTTTTGAAAAATGCTAAGGACAACGTTGCAACGCTGCCCCTAGCGTTGCAATACTGTTCGATGTCTATAAAAGGAACTTATTCATTCGAGCAAGGGGAGCCGTTTTGGAGAGACCTAAACCCTAATCTCGATAAGAACATTGTTTGGTGGGCTAGAGAGGATATTGGAGAGCTAAGGAGGAGACTCAAGGCTCGGGATTGTGGAACATCACGTCGGGAATGAGTGTTGGCACGTGTCGTCCAATTTTTCTCTATTCCCTTTACTTTATGTCTTTAATTTTAGGATTTAGTGGACTGTATTTAAATGTATTTGAGTATTATGGACTCTTAGTTAATTGCATGATTGTATAAAACTATGTTTGATTTATTGAATGTGCTTGTAACGTCTTTTATGCATCTTGCATTAATCTTCTAAGCTCATGGCCATAGCTTTGTATGTTGAGTTAAATTTAGCTTGAAAAAGTAAATTTAACTAAGGAAGTATATGCATAACTAGGACTAATCTGTTGCATGAGAATGAATAGGTTAATGCTAGAGGTTATTAAAAGAATTTCGTAATGCCATGTTTAGTTGTAGAAATAGACCGAGAAGTTTATTTGCTTCTTGCATGAGTCCAATTGGGCTCGAGCGAGTTAATTGGATATTTTAGTAATTCTTGGCTTAGGACTGTTGCATGCGTCACAATTCTTTAGTCAATTTCATAGTTGTGCTTCTTGAATTGCAATTAACGAATGTCTCTCTAAAATTGGACTCCAACTTTGTATATAATAGGTTAGGTTTTATGTTTTTGTCAAAAAGAACCAATTCATAGTTAGTTTTCTCTAAATAAAATTAGGCATAATTAACTATGGTACTTGATTGAATCTAAGAAATTCAATCCCTATGAATGACCCTGCCCACTATTATTGCAAAACACTTAGAGGTCTGGTTTTTATAAATTTAATCTTGATAGGACCTTCGACAAGTCGTCTATCAAATTTGGCGTCGTTGTCGGGGATTGGCATATTTTAGTTTAATTAATATTGTGGTGAAAGTGTTCGATTTTAATTTAAAGTGTAAATAGTGTAAATTTGTATAAATTTTCCTTCTTTTATTTTTCTTTGTATATTTGTATAATTGTGTAATTGTTTAGTTTTCCTTCTTTTTGTAAATGATGTATATGTTGTGTATTAGTGTAATTTTTGTTCTTGTTGTATGCTTATGTATTTTTCTTGTGTTTTTCCTTGTTGTTGTACTTTTTGTTGAGTTTAATGTACTTTATGTAAAATAATTTTGTTTCCTTGTTGTTTGTACTTTGTGTAAGTCTCTTTGTTTTCCTTTTCCTTTTAGATTGTTAGTTAGGTTTTTTAG
The DNA here is from genome assembly GCA_033996785.1 of Trichosanthes truncata. Taxonomy (NCBI): domain Eukaryota; kingdom Viridiplantae; phylum Streptophyta; class Magnoliopsida; order Cucurbitales; family Cucurbitaceae; genus Trichosanthes; species Trichosanthes truncata. The sequence continues at coordinate 22,151,496 of JAWPNB010000004.1, read as the reverse complement.
TGTTGCTCTTTACTTGTGTCTTTTGTTTTTCTTTTGATTAGGCTTCCATAGTGTATGCCTAGAATTCGAGATACTTTGGTGCCTTTCGACCTTGAGATTGAGCGCACTTGTATTCGAAAACGTCGAGCTCAAAGAGAAAAGCTAGACTTACCAATGGCAGAGGAGTAGACCGATGAACAGAACGCGATTAGGGACTACTTTAAACCTTTATTCCCTGCAGAAAGTTCAGGGATAGTCCATGCACCTATAGCAGCAAACAACTTCGAACTGAAAAGTGGCCTCATTCAGGCCAGAGATAGCCCATTTAGAGGATATCCTATAGAATATCCCAATTCTCATTTGAAATATTTTCTCTGTCTTTGTGGAATTGTTAAAATCAATGAAGTTTCTTGTTATGCTATTCGTTTACATTTGTTTCCTTTCACTTTGTAGGACAAAGCTAGAGATTGGCTGGAAAGCTTAGAGCCACAAAGCATCTCCACTTGGGAAGAGCTTGCTCAAGCATTTTTATCAAAATTCTTTCTACCTGCTAAGACTGCCAGGCTCAGAACCAAAATTGGAACATTCAGGCAACTTGAAGGAGAGCAAATGTTTGAGGTCTGGGAGAGGTATAAGAACCTCCTGAGGAAGTGTCCACAGCACGAGTACCCTGATTGGCTACAAATCCAGTTGTTCTACAAATGGGTTAAACAGAAATACCAAGACAATACTGGATGTAGTAGCTGGAGGGACAATTTTATCTAAAACTGTAATTGAAGCTAAGACTTTGTTGGAGGAGATGGCAGCCACGAGCTATCAATGGCCTACAGAACGATCAATGGCTAAGCCGGTGGCATGCATCTATGAAGTCAATGAGGTAAGTGCTCTGAAGGAACAAATGGCTTTTCTAAGCAATGCTTTATCTTAATTGACAGGTTTACGGAGCAGTACTTCTATTGCATCATTGGTAGCATCTCAACAACCACAGTTCGGGGGAGACTCGAATATAGAACAGGCAAATTATGTGAACAACAGAGGCTACAACTAAGGGGGCAATCACATGCATAATACAATTCCTACTCATTACCATCTAGGTTTGAGGTATCATGAAAATTTCTCTTATACTAACAATAGGAATGTTTTGCAGCCTTCTTCAGGTTTACCCTCTAGTTCACAGCAATCTGAGAAGAAATCCACTCTAGAGGATCTGATTGGAAACTTCATTGCTTATTCAAACAAGAGGATGAATTAACTGGAGTAGAAGATTGAAGGCATTGTTTCTGGACAAGGAAGTGCAATCAACAGTTTGAAGATGCAGATGAGTCAACTGGCATCCTCCCTAAATGCTTTGCATAAAGGGAAGTTTCCAAGTGACACTGAAGTTAAAATAGAGAACAATGTAAGGCAATAAGCTTGAGAAGTGGGAAACAGCTGGAAGGACCGATGAGACGGCTATGTGATGAAGATGAGGAAACCATAGAGATTGGAGATAATAAAGCTAAAACTATGCTTGAGGCCAAAAACTTCCCTATTCCAACCATACTTGTTGTGCCAAACTGTAAACCCGGAATCCCTCCTTGAAAATTCTTAAGAAAAAATGTATTGGTAAGCTTGTTAAAAAAAAAAAGAGAAAGAAAGGTGGAATGTGTTGTATTGTTTTTTCTAAATTAAAAAAAAAAAAAAAAGAAGAAACTAAAACAAAAGAGAAATGGAAAGTGGAAGGTGTATGTTTTGTTTAAAAAAAAAAAAACAAAAGAAAAGGAAAAAGAAATGTGGGAATGGATAAACTTTGGAGCACTCACCACCAAAAAAATAATTAAATAAGTTTTTTTAACCCATTTTCTCCCATTTGCTTCTTTTTTATTAAAGAAAAACAGGGCATTTCGTGGGAGAGGATGAGAGAAAGAGAGGAAGGAGGATTTTCTTAGTTTTGAAGTTGAAAAAGAAAGGGAGAAGATTCAATTCAAGGTTGCATGGCAGATTTGGTGATCAATCCTGCTCACTGCTGATATTTGGATTGTTTTGAGCTCCACAAGAAGAATTAAGAGGTGAGGTTTGATTTTCTGGAAAGTTAACTCATTTTCAAACAAATTTCGTGAAGGAAGCTCGAGCAAAATCTGATGTTATGTTAATGATTTGTGAAGAGGGATTTGAAGGAATGTTTTTGCTGTCAAATCCGGGGAACCTCTGTTTTTTTGGATGTTCTGATCTGTGGACTTCGAATTAGAAGCTTTATTAGGTATGGTTGGAAAGATGATTTAATTTCCTATAACTTTCATGAAGAAGTCGTGGTTAGACATTGACTAGAAGTTGCTTTAAAATTCATGTTAAGTTCAGGGTGCAGCAGGGAAACGAGTCTGGAAAGTGCAGAAACCTATTTTGTAGGAAGTAGCTTTCGAGGTATTTACGGACATATCCTTTAGGAATTTAAATTTCATTCCTTCAGATACGTTTTAGAGGGTTCAAAAAGGAAGAGTTTGGTATAAAGAACATCAGTTTTGAGTAAGTAGTGGAAAAGTTATAGGTGTGTGAGTTTAGGGTATAAAATCTGTAAAGTGCAGGAAATAGATGGGAGGGTTTTTTGCAACCCTAGGCCTTAAGTTCGTGAGGTCAAGATTCTAATGCTTGGTTTTGTTTATTTGGCAGGCCAAGAAGAAATAGGACAAATTTACGGACCGAGAATCTAATATTAACGCTGTGAGTGACAAAATGAATTCTGAAAATAAATTCTATGCTTGAACTTGTGTTCATGAAAAGAAAAGACTTCCTAAGAATGATGTAGCTTAAAGATTTATGGTCTCTTGAACACATATTCATAAGCATATATGGTTTCCTAAAAATGATTTAAATTGTTCGTTGTGAGCATATGTTTACTGATTTTCTGAAATTAGAAGAAATACCTTAATTCCAAGTGTACATGTGTTAGCAAGAACTGTTAAAGGTTTTCATGTGTTTCTCTGAGACCTGAATGAGTTAATGGTTGAGATACTGAGCCCGAGGTTGTATAGTACCGTGTGCACACAGGTCATTTTCGGTTGTCGACGTTGAGTGTACTCCGTGACAACAATGCTGTCGTGAGTGCTGGGTGAGCCCCACTACGACAAAGACGATGGGAGTGCTGGGCGGGCCCCACTACATCGTAGAATGAACATTGATTGTACTGGGCTAGTCTTACACAACTAATTTGTCATATGTTTAAAATAGTTAATATTTTTGACACATTTGCTGGACTTCTGTAAAAGCTATTGATGTTATATGTTATGATTTACGAGTTAATAGTTTTAAACTCAGTCACTCACTGAGCTTCCCAGCTCATTCTTTCAATGCTTTTCCAACTTTTCAGGTAGAGATCGAGCTCCCAGTGCCTGAGATCCTGCCATCGCCGCCGAGGGTTCTCAGAGTTAGATACTTTGTACGTGGGTGGTATTATATAGCGAGTCTGCTCGTAGTGTAGATAACTTAAAAGGAACGTATAGTTTCATTTGTGTATGCACTAGTGGTCGTGGTTGTGTAAACAACGAGTGGTTGTGTAAACAACGAGTGGTTGTGTTTGGATTGTTCAAGTGAGGTTTTGAACTATATCTGCTCCGTGTGCATATGTAGAAATTTTCCAGGGTTCCGCTGTGTGATATGTAAAGTATTTCGTTTACAGGTATGGTTTGTTTATCAGGAATTAAAAGGGTCATAGGTATCGTTAAGAAGTGAAACGATGCCTGTTGTCTTCACGCCTTCCTCCGGGCTAAGATAACAGGTAGTTCGGGAGGGGGTGGATCAAACTTGGTATCAGAGCAGTTAGCTCCATGGGAAACGAGATAGAGCGAGTTAACTCTAAGGAAAAATTAGGAAGTAGAGGGCATGTTAATGAATTAGTTCAGATAGAACTAGTAAAACATGGTCCAAGTAAGGACAAGAGTAAGTCCAGTCAGAACTAGAAAATGAGTAGAAGTTTAGTATTGTGCATTTGAGTTAAGTATTGTGCATTTGAGTTAAGTATCCATAGCATGTCTAATATATTGATATGTTATAGGAGTCATGCCACCACGTACTAGTAGACAACGCAGGCAGGATCAGGATGGGACGCAGGATCCTACCCAAGGCCAATCTGTGAGGGGATCTAGTGTCCCGAGAGTTCAGACTAGGGCAGGAAACGAGCAGCATGCTAGTTCCTCACAGGAGGAAGGTAGGCCAGAGAGAGCATGGCCAAGTGATCCAGAGAAGACATATGGAATAGAATGCCTGAAGAAACTAGGAGCCACAGTGTTTGAGGGTTCCACAGACCCAGCTGACGCCGAGGTTTGGTTGAATATGCTGGAGAAATGCTTTGATGTGATGACTTGTCCTGAGGAGCGAAAGGTCAAGTTGGCAACATTTCTGCTGCAGAAGGAGGCAGAAGGATGGTGGAAATCGATACTAGCCAGGCGTAATGATGCACGTACCATGGATTGGAATTCTTTCAGAGGCATATTCGAAGACAAGTATTACCCTATCACGTATCGTGAGGAAAAGAGGGATGAGTTCTTAGAGTTGAAGCAAGGGTCGCTTTCAGTGGCCGAGTATGAGAGGAAGTATACCGAGTTGTCCCGGTATGCTGATGTGATTGTGGCATCTGAGAGTGACAGGTGTCGAAGGTTTGAAAGAGGGTTGCGTTTTGAGATACGTACCCCGGTCACAGCTATCGCAAAATGGACGGACTTTTCCCAGCTAGTAGAGACTGCCCTACGTGTGGAGCAGAGTATAGCAGAAGAGAAGTCAGTAGTGGAGCCTAGTCGTGGGGCTTCGAAGGCTAGTAGCTTCCGAGGTCGTGAGCAGCGAAGGTTCACACCTGGGGTGAATGTTTCAAGTCGTCAGGACTTTAAGAACCGATCTGGTGGCCAGGCATCGAGGCAGACGAGTGTGGGTAGTACCTATCAGAGGCAGAGTCAGAGAGCACCCAATCAGTCTGCTAGATTTGTAACAAGACCGCAGGCAGGGCAAGAGTCTATTGCCAGTGTGACGAGGAGAACCCCATGTATGAATTGTGGCAAGAATCATCGGGGCCATTGTCTTGTTGGTGCCGGTGTGTGCTACCAGTGCGGACAACCAGGGCATTTCAAGAGAGATTGTCCACAGCTGAGAGTGGTCGCACAGAGAGACCTGAGGGTTGAGTCCCAGACGGTTGAGCAGTCGAGGGTTCCAGTAGCTGCAGGGGAGGGCACCAGTGGTGCTAGACAGAAAGGAGTTGTAGGGAGACCTAGACAGCAGGGAAAGGTTTACGCTATGACTCAGCAAGAAGCAGAGGATGCACCAGATGTTATTACTGGTACGATTTCTATTTGTAATGTACCTGCACGTGTTTTAGTAGATTCAGGTGCTACGCATTCCTTTGTTTCTAGTATGTTCCTAACGAAACTAAATAGGAAGCTAGAGCCTTTATTTGAGAAGTTAGTTATATACACTCCAGTTGGTGATGCTTTACTAGTCAATGAAGTGCTGCGGGATTGTGAGGTCTTAGTAGAAGGTCTCAGTATGTTAGTGGATCTTCTTCCACTAAAGCTGCAGGTGTTAGATGTAATTTTAGGGATGAATTTCTTATTTACTCATTATGCTTCCATGGATTGCCATAGAAAGGAAGTGATTTTCAGGAAACCAGGTTTGGCTGAAGTGGTTTTCAGGGGCGAAAGAAAGATTATTCCTACGAGTTTAATTTCAGCTTTAAAAGCAGAAAAGTTGTTGAGAAAGGGTTGCACGGCGTTTCTTGCACACGTAGTAGAAGTGCAGGAAGGAAAGCTAAAACCAAAAGATGTTCTTGTCGTGAACAAGTTTCTTGATGTTTTTCCAGCTGATCTGTCGGGTTTGCCACCTGATAGGGAAGTTGAGTTCACTGTCGATTTGTTACCAAGATCAGCACCTATTTCGCGAGCGCCGTATAGAATGGCACCAAGCGAGCTCAAGGAATTGAAGATACAATTACAAGAACTAGTTGACAAGGGATACATCAGACCTAGTGTATCGCCTTGGGGAGCTCCAGTGTTATTCGTAAAGAAGAAAGATGGTACTCTAAGATTATGCATTGACTATAGGCAGTTAAACAAGGTTACGATACGTAACAAGTATCCTCTACCACGCATAGATGACTTGTTTGACCAGTTAAGGGGAGCATCAGTGTTCTCTAAGATTGATTTAAGATCAGGATACCATCAGTTAAAGGTTAGGGAATCAGACATTCCTAAGACGGCATTCAGAACGAGGTACGGGCATTATGAATTTTTAGTAATGTCATTCGGTTTAACAAATGCGCCAGCAGTTTTCATGGATCTCATGAACAGGATTTTCCATCAGTATTTGGATCAGTTTCTGATAGTGTTCATCGATGACATACTAGTTTACTCAATTGACAGGGAAGCCCATGAGAAACATCTGAGGATTGTTCTACAAACACTACGTGATAAACAGTTGTACGCTAAATTTAGCAAATGTGAGTTTTGGTTGAATCAGGTAGTGTTTTTAGGGCATATTGTTTCGGCAAATGGAGTTAGTGTGGATCCGCAGAAAGTGGAAGCTGTGGTCAACTAGGAGAGACCAGCTAGTGCGACAGAGGTACGTAGTTTCCTAGGCTTGGCAGGATACTACAGACGGTTTGTTGAGGATTTCTCACGACTAGCATTACCCTTAACAGCTTTGACAAGGAAGAATGCTAAGTTTGAGTGGTAAGATAAGTGTGAACAGAGTTTTCAGGAGCTGAAAAAGAGATTAGTAACAGCACCTATCTGGCACTTCCTGTAACGGGGAAAGAGTATGTGATTTACTGTGACGCTTCGAGGCAAGGATTAGGGTGTGTGCTCATGCAAGAAGGAAAGGTAATAGCTTATGTGTCAAGGCAATTGAAAAAGCACGAGTGTACTTACCCTACCCATGATCTTGAACTAGCAGCAGTTGTTTTAGCATTGAAGATCTGGAGGCATTATTTGTTCGGTGAGAAGTGCCACATTTTCACGGATCATAAGAGTCTGACATATATCTTTGATCAGAAAGAGTTGAATATGAGACAGAGACGATGGCTAGAACTGATTAAAGATTATGATTGTACTATAGAATACCATCCAGGTAAGGCGAACGTAGTAGCAGATGCATTAAGTAGGAAGTCGAGACTTCCTAGGGATGCTTTATGTGGTATGCGAGCAACCTTCTTAAGTACGCTAAGAGGTTCAAAGGCGGTTGTGACTGCAGAGAATTCAGGAAGTCTCTTGGTTCAATTTCATGTCAGGCCTTCGCTTATAGCAGAGATTGTGAGGAAACAGGCCGAGGATAGGGACTTGCAGAAGAGGTTTGGGAAGTCCAAACAGGACCCAGAGGGGGAGTTTCTGATAGGAGCAGATGGAGCTATATTGAAGCAAGGAAGACTATGCGTTCCGAATATTAGTGAGCTTAAAGATGCTTTACTAGAGGAAGCTCACAGTTCCGCTTACGCTATGCATCCAGGAAGCACCAAGATGTACAAAACTTTAAAGGGATCGTTTTGGTGGCCTGGGATGAAGCGGGAGATAGCTAATTATGTTGATAAATGTTTAATTTGCCAACAGGTTAAACCAGTTAGACAGAGGCCAGGGGGACTCCTTAATCCACTGCCAGTGCCGGAGTGAAAATGGGAGCATATCACTATGGATTTCCTTTTTGGATTACCACGTACTTCTGGTGGACATGATGGTATTTGGGTAATAGTGGATAGACTCACTAAGACAGCACGGTTTATACCGATTTAAGCAACATATACACTTGATCAGCTTGCTAAGCTATACGTCGACAAGATTGTGAGTCAGTACGGAGTGCCAGTGTCCATAGTTTCAGATAGAGATCCGAGATTTACATCTAAGTTCTGGCCTAGTTTACAGAAAGCTATGGGGACGAAATTGAAGTTCAGCACAGCGTTCCACCCCCAGACAGATGGTCAGTCAGAGAGGACCATCCAGACCTTAGAGGACATGTTGAGAGCATGTGTCCTTCAGTTTAAAGGAAGTTGGGATACCCACTTATCACTTATGGAGTTCGCTTATAATAACAGCTATCAGACTAGTATCGGCATGGCACCGTTTGAGGCTTTGTATGGAAGACCATGTAGAACTCCCGTGTGTTGGAATGAAGTGGGGGAACGGAAGCTAATCGGACCTGAGTTGGTACAGGTTACGACAGACAATGTGAAGGTGATTAGAGAAAATCTTAAAGTAGCTCAAGATCGTCAGAAGAGCTACGCAGATAAGCGGCGAAGAGACTTAGAATTCCAGGTCGGGGATCAAGTTTTCTTGAAGTTATCTCCGTGGAGAGGTGTCCTTCGTTTTGGTCGGAAGGGTAAGCTGAGCCCTAGGTATATTGGTCCTTATCAGATAACAAAACGAGTTGGGCCAGCAGCGTACGGACTTGAGTTGCCAGCAAAACTATCTCGAGTGCATGATGTCTTCCATGTGTCCATGTTGAGGAAGTATATTCCAGATTCGACACATGTGTTGCAAGCACAACCAGTTGAGCTGGAGGAAGATTTGAGCTACATAGAGGATGCAGTTCAAATCCTTGATAGGAAGGAACATGTTCTGAGAAACAAGACGATCCCACTCGTGAAGGTTCTTTGGAGACATCACGGAGTGGAGGAGGCAACCTGGGAACCAGAAGACCAAATGAGGAAGAGTTACCCGACGCTTTTCATCTAAGGACTACTCAATTTCGAGGACGAAATTTCTTAAGAGGGAGGTAAGTTGTAAACCCGGAATCCCTCCTTGAAAATTCTTAAGAAAAAATGTATTGGTAAGCTTGTTAAAAAAAAAAAGAGAAAGAAAGGTGGAATGTGTTGTATTGTTTTTTCTAAATAAAAAAAAAAAAAAAAAAAAAGAAGAAACTAAAACAAAAGAGAAATGGAAAGTGGAAGGTGTATGTTTTGTTTTAAAAAAAAAAAAAAAAGAAAAGGAAAAAGAAATGTGGGAATGGATAAACTTTGGAGCACTCACCACCAAAAAAATAATTAAATAAGTTTTTTTAACCCATTTTCTCCCATTTGCTTCTTTTTTATTAAAGAAAAACAGGGCATTTCGTGGGAGAGGATGAGAGAAAGAGAGGAAGGAGGATTTTCTTAGTTTTGAAGTTGAAAAAGAAAGGGAGAAGATTCAATTCAAGGTTGCATGGCAGATTTGGTGATCAATCCTGCTCACTGCTGATATTTGGGTTGTTTTGAGCTCCACAAGAAGAATTAAGTGGTGAGGTTTGATTTTATGGAAAGTTAACTCATTTTCAAACAAATTTCGTGAAGGAAGCTCGAGCAAAATCTGATGTTATGTTAATGATTTGTGAAGAGGGATTTGAAGGAATGTTTTTGCTGTCAAATCCGGGGAACCTCTGTTTTTTTGGATGTTCTGATCTGTGGACTTCGAATTAGAAGCTGTATTAGGTATGGTTGGAAAGATGATTTAATTTCCTATAACTTTCATGAAGAAGTCATGGTTAGACATTGACTAGAAGTTGCTTTAAAATTCATGTTAAGTTCAGGGTGCAGCAGGGAAACGAGTCTGGAAAGTGCAGAAACCTATTTTCTAGGAAGTAGCTTTCGAGGTATTTACGGACATATCCTTTAGGAATTTAAATTTCATTCCTTCAGATACGTTTTAGAGGGTTCAAAAAGGAAGAGTTTGGTATAAATAACATCATTTTTGAGCAAGTAGTGGAAAAGTTATAGGTGTGTGAGTTTAGGGTATAAAATCTGTAAAGTGCAGGAAATAGATGGGAGGGTTTTTTGCAACCCTAGGCCTTAAGTTCGTGAGGTCAAGATTCTAATGCTTGGTTTTGTTTATTTGGCAGGCCAAGAAGAAATAGGACAAATTTACGGACCGAGAATCTAATATTAACGCTGTGAGTGACAAAATGAATTCTGAAAATAAATTCTATGCTTGAACTTGTGTTCATGAAAAGAAAAGACTTCCTAAGAATGATGTAGCTTAAAGATTTATGGTCTCTTGAACACATATTCATAAGCATATATGGTTTCCTAAAAATGATTTAAATTGTTCGTTGTGAGCATATGTTTACTGATTTTCTGAAATTAGAAGAAATACCTTAATTCCAAGTCTACATGTGTTAGCAAGAACTGTTAAAGGTTTTCATGTGTTTCTCTGAGACCTGAATGAGTTAATGGTTGAGATACTGAGCCCGAGGTTGTATAGTACCGTGTGCACACAGGTCATTTTCGGTTGTCGACGTTGAGTGTACTCCGTGACAACAATGCTGTCGTGAGTGTTGGGCGAGCCCCACTATGACAAAGACGATGGGAGTGCTGGGCGGGCCCCACTACATCGTAGAATGAACATTGATTGTACTGGGCTAGTCTTACACAACTAATTTGTCATATGTTTAAAATGGTTAATATTTTTGACACATTTGCTGGACTTCTGTAAAAGCTATTGATGTTATATGTTATGATTTAAGAGTTAATAGTTTAAAACTCAGTCACTCACTGAGCTTCCCAGCTCATTCTTTCAATGCTTTTCCAACTTTTCAGGTAGAGATCGAGCTCCCAGTGCCTGAGATCCTGCCATTGCCGCCGAGGGTTCTCAGAGTTAGATACTTTGTACGTGGGTGGTATTATATAGCGAGTCTGCTCGTAGTGTAGATAACTTAAAAGGAACGTATAGTTTCATTTGTGTATGCACTAGTGGTCGTGGTTGTGTAAACAACGAGTGGTTGTGTTTGGTTTGTTTAAGTGAGGTTTTGAACTATATCTGCTCCGTGTGCATATGTAGAAATTTTCCAAGGTTCCGCTGTGTGATATGTAAAGTATTTCGTTTACAGGTATGGTTTGTTTATCAGGAATTAAAAGGGTCATAGGTATCGTTAAGAAGTGAAACGATGCCTGTTGGCTTCACGCCTTCCTCCGGGCTAAGATAACAGGTACTTCGGGAGGGGGTGTGACACAAACAATATCCCTTATCCTCAAAGATTCAAGAAGAAAAGTCTCAGCAGTGAGTTCTCTAAATTTCTGGACATGTTTAAAAAGCTAAATGTTACTATTCTTTTTGCAGAGGCACTAGAGATGATTCCAAGTTATACAAAGTTCATGAAGGACATTCTGACTAATAAGAAGAAATTTTGGACCCTAGAGACAGTACACATGACGAAAGAGTGCAGTGATGCACTACATAAAAAGTTGCCAACCAAACTAAAAGATCCAGGGAGTTTTACTGTTCCCTGTACTATTGGAAATTCGTATTTTCTCAAGGCTTTGTGTGATTTAGGTACTTCCATTAACTTAATGCCTTTCTGTGTGTACAAGACCTTGGGTCTTAAAGAGCTCCAACAAACCAACATCTCTTTATAACTCGTAGATCGTTCATTGGCCTTTCCTAGAGGTATAGTAGAAGATGTTATTGTCAAGATGGATAAATTCTTTATTCCTGGAAACTTTGTAGTACTTGACATGGAGGGAGATGATGACATCCCCATCATTCTTGGACTTCCCTTCCTTGCTTCGGGGGAGGCTTCTATCAGAGTGAAAGACAGTAAGTTATCCTTCAAAGTCGATGATGAGAAGGTAACTTTTGACATGCATAACGTAATGAGGTATCCCCTAGAGGTAAGTTTTATTCTGGAAACCGATACTATTGATTGTTTAACTGATAAATTTTCTGAATTGATGGTGACAAAGGATCCATTAGAAGAGGTATTAACAATGAATTGCAATATTGAGGACTCCAATCCAAATTGAGCTACAACACGAGTCTAGTCTAGCTAAAGACGTTAAAGAAAGCACTTCTTGGGAGGCAACCCAAGTTGTTTCTTTCCCTGATCTACTTATCTTAGTTTTTTTTCTTTCCTAGTTTAGGTTGTTTTGAAAAAGAGTGCCAAGTAAATCTCGTTCTTATTTTGCAAGACCTCGACCGCATTGAGAAACCTCATAGCCAATTCAAGGAATTCTCCTAGAACGGTCTCTCATCTTATCAGGCCAGTATCATTCACTCACTTTATCTTTGTCCTTATTTATTCTATTGAGCATGTTACATTTAGGCTAATGTAAGTTTTAAGTTTGGGGGTAGTACTGTGCAATCCTGATAATTCTGAGCAATTTCTGAGCAAATTTTTTTTTCGATCTTAAGCATGCTTGATTGATTTATAATGCATGATGACTGATTAGGATAGCCTAGGAAGTCATCTAAGTGATTTTTTTTTTTTTGCAATAGAATGACTTCTGAAGCATGTTCTGAATTGAGTATATCTGAATTTTATCTTTGATTTCCATGCAACACATGAGCACATAACTGACTTTCTATTATGTTTGAATACTAGGATGCTTTTGTTGAGTTTAGAGGTTGTTGTCACATTGATAGGCTTAAGAGCTTATGGATAGTTAACTTGTATGAAAGTTAGTACTTGAAATTTGTTTTAATAAGAAAACTGTTATCTTAATTGATTTTTTTTGCATGTCGAAAGAAGTTGAAAACATGTTTTATCAATACTTGTGTGTTTAATGTGTGGGGATCAAAAGAGCTACCTCCATTGTGATCAGTTAGGCCATTCACTGAGTGAGTGCTCTTGATAAGGGTTCCTACAGTAGAAGTGTGAAGCTAGGATCTCTGTGAGAAGGAAAAACATAAGTTTGGGGGTTAGTAACCCTTTGAATGCTTAAGAAAAAAAATGCTTAAGTAGATTGCTCTCTGTAGTGTGAGAAAGCTTGAAAATTGGAACTTAGGGCCAGTGTAGGGGAAAACGAATGAAAGTTTTGGTAAAGGTGTCCTAAGCTAGTAGAAACTAATAGAAAGGAAGTTAAACACACACACATGCAAGGAATGAGATAGATAGAATTTAAATTACTTCAGAAATGATTTGTTAAGGCGTGATTCTGTTGTTTTATGTCAACTAGATCAATGAGGCCTGAGTCATTATTCTTGTATTAAATCTTGTGAAATTGTTATTGTAGTTTTGTTTTACTGGAGGACTAGCAAAAATCTAAGTTTGGGGGTATTTGGTAGCATGCATAAGTGTGCTATTTTTAGGCTTATTTTCATGCTAGTTTCACAATGATTTTGTGTGCTTTCATGTATTATTATGTTTATTTCTCAGAAACCGAGCATTTTGAGAAAAATTAGAGAATTGTGAGATAATCAGACAAATTTGAGCAACTTAAGGCTATATTTGAAGATTCAAGTGTTGAAGAAGAAGGACAAGGCAATTGGACTGGAGAGTATAACATGGCAACGCTCTTTATAGCGTTGCAATGCCAAAGAAGAAGCCTTCAACCTTAAAAATCCGAGGGCACAGCGTTGCAACGCTGGCAGAAGAGGAATTTTTTCTTTTTTTGAAAAATGCTAAGGACAGTGTTGCAACGCTGCCCCTAACATTGCAACGCTATCTCTATGTCTATAAAAGGAACTTATTCATTCGAGCAAGGAGAGCCGTTTTGGAGAGACCTAAACCCTAATCTCGATAAGAACATTGTTTGGTAGGCTAGAGAAGATATTGGAGAGCTAAGGAGGAGACTCAAGACTCGGGATCGTGGGACATCACATCGGGAATGAGTGTTGGCATGCATCGTCCAATTTTTCTCTATTCCCTTTACTTTATGTCTTTAATTTTAGGATTTAGTGGACTGTATTTGAATGTATTTGAGTATTATGGACTCTTAGTTAATTGCATGATTGTATAAAACTATGTTTGATTTATTGAATGTGCTTGTAACATCTATTATGCATCTTGCATTAATCTTCTAAGCTCCTAGCCATAGCTTTGTATGTTGAGTTAAATTTAGCTTGAAAAAGTAAATTTAACTAAGGACTTATATGCATAACTAAGATTAATCTATTGCATGAGAATGAATAGGTTAATGCTAGAGGTTATTAAAAGAATTTCGTAATGTCATGTCTAGTTGTAGAAATAGACCGTGAGGTTGATTTGCTTCTTGCATGAGTTCAATTAGGCTCGAGAGAGTCAATTGGATATTTTAGTAATTCTTGGCTTAGGACTGTTGCATGCGTCACAATTCTTTAGTCAATTTCATAGTTGTGCTTCTTGAATTGCAATTAACGAATGTCTCTCTAAAATTGGACTCCAACTTTGTATATAATAGGTTAGGTTTTATGTTTTTGTCAAAAAGAACCAATTCAAAGTTAGTTTTCTCTAAATAAAATTAGGCATAATTAACTATGGTACTTAATTGAATCTAAGAAATCCAATCCTTGTGGATGACTGGACACTATTATTGCAAAATACTTAGAGATCTGGTTTTTATAAATTTAATCTTGATAGGACCTTCGACAAGTCGTCTATCAGTATGAGCTTAGGAAATCTTAGCAATATTTAGTGAAAGTTAGTAAGTATGTTAAGGATGAATCAAATGAAGAAAAGAAGTGAAAAGAAGAACAAAATTGGCTAAAAACTTTGTTTCGATGTTGCGAAGAATTGCAATTGCAATTGCAATTGGCAATGGTGAGGCAGTTAATTATGGAAGAATCCCAAAAATCTGTTGCATCTTGTAAAGAAGGAAACCAACCATTTTAGCTTGATTTCAGCGCAATTTATGAAGATTCTTTGGCCAATGGAAGGAGAAATAAACCCTAGCCACCATGGTCTATCAAATGGAAGAAAAACACACAAAGAAGGTGGATTTCATTTTTCGAAATACCTATTTCTAAACATTTTCTATGCTGTCTTTTTTTTTTTTTTTTTTTTTGCTCTTTCTTTTCTACTCTTTTTCCAGAATCCCTCAACCTACATTCATCAATACAATATGGACAAAAGTTTAAGGTTGTGAAGAGTCGAATCCCTTTGACAAAAGAGGAATCGAATTCGATTGGTGAAAAATGAAACAAGTTCAAGTTTCTCTTGGTTTTTATTAATGATTGTTAATTTTGTTCTTAATTTTTCATTGTAGTTTAGTTATGTTCTTCATTTTCAATACAATATCTTTTCTTTAAAATTTTTCCCTATTGTAATTCTCTCATCTAAGTTTATTAAGTTCATTTCCAATATACTAGTGTTTTGAGCACTTTTTAGAAGTAATTTAGACAATAAAAGTTCTAGCTTTCAATTACTTTGTTCCTCATTATCCAAGTTGAAGTTTCTGTCCAGCAACCTTCATGGGTTTTGTTTCATTTAATTATTTTTCTGTTCATCTATTAATTATGAGCTAAATTCACTTGAGGGGTTCAAGCATGTGAACACCCAAGGGGATGAATTGAGCTTAAATAGCAAAAGTGACCAAGCCTACACTTTCATTGTTTGCTTGTGTTGATTAAATTGAAATTATAACTCTAGAGTGATCAGCTAGTGTTTCATACTAAGACTTGATTCTAATATCGAAAGGGTTAGAGGAGGGTGGATTTCACATAAATAATGGAGAATAGAGCTTAGACAGACATAGGGTCTTAAACCATTGGAATTGTGTACTTCATTTATCTAAGTTGGAAAAACTATAGACATATAGAGTACTCACTTAGTCTCCTTAACTTAGATTGTATGTTGAATAGGAGTTACAATTCGGTTTACAATACAATTGTAGATTAGGACTGCAATTACAATTTAAGTTGCAATTCATACCCCAAGGACAATGACAAGCTCAAGCCCCCTTTATCACATTTCTTACTGAATTTTATTTTTTGTTTTACTTTTCCTAGTTCATTATCCTCCATTTTTGTAAGCGGTTACCTAGTTGTAATTTTGAACATCTTTGTGCTATTCTTAATTTTTGTTAAAATTTGTTCCCTGTGGGATCGATACTTTAGAGTACTTCCAATTTTATATTACTTGCATCGATAGGATGCACTTGCACTGGGCTGAAAGTCTTTCTTTTATTTTTAACCCACAAGTTTCAACTAATAAATTGACATACATATAATCCATAAGTCAGGAAGACAAAGATAAAAACTGCCTCTTACAAGTACAATTAAATGTCAAGAGTATTAATGAAACTTTAATGTTTTCCATCCAAAACTTAATGGAAATGGGTATTTTTGAACATTTTTTAAAGGTCAGGGGTATTTTTAAATCTTTTTAAAGTTCAAGGATATCATTGAAATGAAACTTTAACATTTTCCATCCAAAACTTAACAGTAAGGGTATTTTTTAACGTTTTTGAAACATGTGGGGTATTTTTTAAACTTTTTTAAAGTTTAGGGGTATTATTGAAACAAAACTCACAGTTTAGGGATGTTTCTATAATTTAGCTATTTTTTTAACTACCAACCTCACTTGTTTATCCACCTCATATTCTTTCAGTATCTAACTTGACAGTTATTTATTTATTTTTGGTAATATTCTCAACAGGTACGCAACCAATATATAATTTGGTCGACATTGTAATCTATCTTGTTTAAAATATCTTGCATGGGTAGTTTTCTATGTTGAATTTTATTATGTGTTTTTGTATTAAAAGTACAACCATATAGGGCTAGCATTCTCATTTTCCATTACTCGTTTTTTGTTTTTTGTTTCCTATTTCTTGTTTTTTAAGAACTAAAAACATAAACATGTTCATAACTATTTAATTTCTTATTTCTATAAAAAAAAAAAAAAAATCAGAAGCAGACATGTATTTGATAATTGTTTCTTATTTCTTTTTTTTAATTGAAATAAAATTTAGGTTAAAATATCATTTTGGTCCCTGTACTTTGAGCTTTGTTCCATTTTGATCCCTGTACTTTCAAATGTTCAATTTTAGTCCTTGTACTTTCAATAAAGTTTAAAATTGGTCCCTATGACAAGTTTGAAGTTAATTTTTATAAAAATTGGTTAAATAATAATAATAATTTTAATACAATAAAAGACATCATGTGAACATACGTTCAAAATTTATAGAGGAAAAACTAATGGAGACTAACTTTTTTTAAGAAAAATTAACCATAAACTAATAGTAGGGATCAATTTTAAGCTTTATTGAAAGTATAAGGACTAAAATTGAACATTTGAAAGTACATGGACCAAAATGGAACAAAGCTCAAAGTGCATAGACCAAAATGGTATTTTAACCAAAAATTTATTACATATAATATAATAAAAAATATACTTTTTTATATATTAGATATTAAAATATAATATTTTAATTATGGCAAATATTTTCCCTTGGTCTCTATAAATAGGACCCTTGGGTTGAACCATTAAACACAACACATATCTCCTCAATAGAGAGAATTAGAGAATTCTCTCTAGACCTCATTCTCTTCAATCCCTTGTAGATTTTCTTTCAAGAGGCTTCCACAAGCCTTAATCACGTGTTCGAGTCATAGACAGGAAGATTTTACGGAGGAGATAAAGATCTGCCAAAAATATCTCCATATTTACTCCAAGTAAGTTTGCTTAACCTTAATTTTTAGTTTAAATTTAAATAAAATCAAAGACGATCCAATGCTTCCGTTGCAGAGTAAAACGTTCATTCCTTCAGTTTGCTTAACCTTATTGCTTTTAGTTTAATTCTAAATGAATCAAAGCTGATCCAAAATTGATTACTAATTAAATTGTTTAGAAATCATAGTCTTCCATTGCGAGCACTACAACAAATTTGGGATTCAATGTCAGTTTTGCACTGACATTAAACTTATATGATGTCATTTGTGCAAACCGACATCTTTCCGGGTGTCATCGTAGGTACGATGTCGGTTGAGTTTGATGACAGTTTACAACTGACATCAAACGAACCGTTATCGTATGGGTATGATGACGGTTCCATTCGATGTCAATTTTCAACCGTCATCCAATCCAGTGTCATCGAACCAATACGATGACGGTTGGCTACGATGTTGGTCGTTAGCTGACATCGAACCTAGTGTATCATACCCATACGATGTCGGTTGCATACGATGTCAGTTATAAACAGTCATCGAAGTCTGTGTCAGAATAAGCATATGATGACGGTTTAGTACGATGTCAGTTGGACACTGACATAAAAGGCGGTATTGCTGACGGTCCAAAATCGACATCGTATACCTAAATACAAATGCTACGATGTCAGTTTGTTTTAATGTCATTTTACCAACCATCATTATTCTAATATATGATGATAGGTTTACACCGATATTGTTTCTTATACCACCAGCAACATATTTATTAGCATAATTGGAACCCGAAACCTGCAAAAAAATCTGTAGCAATGCTTTTACAATAATTCTCAGGTCCCAGTACAACTAATTTCAATTATATCTTACAAATACGTTTCAACGAAACACAATTCCAAAACAGATTTACATAAAAATGGCTCCAAACACAATACTAATTTCGTTCAATTGAAACCAAAAACACAAATCAAAGAAACATATACAAAACAAACTATATATATTCCATTTCATTTAATTCAGTCGAAAACTACACAATGCTCTCACAGAAACCAAATCTAATATATTTCAGCCCATCGCTAAATATAGCCAAAACTCTCGTAACAGAGTTATTTAGTTAAACAATTGTTTAAAGAGCAACAAAATTCTGTATTTACAAAATTGGCTAAAAATCTATCAAAGTTTCAAAAAAGTCACATATGATAAGTACTAACAAGCGTTGACACAATCGTTGTTTTACAAATTGGACATGATGTTGCATCTGAAAGTTCTTTTCTAAATAAGACACAATCGTTGACACATGCATGAATCCTCTGATAATCCATTCCGAGAGTGCATAGTGCCTTTTTTGCTTCATACACAGAAGTTGGAATCTCATTCGGATTTGGTAGGAGGTCATGTACCAATGTTAATAACTCAGTGAAACTTTTATCACTCCATCCAAATCTGGCTTTCAAGTTATATAATTTTACTAATGTGGAGATTTTAGTAAACTTTCGACAACCTGAGTACAAGGGCTTTTGTGCATCACTCAACAATTGGTTAAAATTTTCACCTTTATTTGTAAAATAGTCTTGTGCAACTTCAAATAGCTCAGTTGTGTTTCTTATATCATTTTCATCGTAACTTTCTTCACCAAAAGTAGGAACACTTTCTTCCTTATCCCTGATACGTAATTGTTCACCATGCCAAATCCATGTCTTATAACTCTTATCGATGCCATGGATAAACAAGTGGTCTCTAACTATGTTAGCATCTTGTTTAATTGCATTTGCACACTTTAAGCACGGACACCACATGAGTTTTTACTCTTTTGAATGACGTAATCCATTTTCAATGAAGTTCTCAACACCTATGTTGTATTCATCTGACAACCTATCTTTGTTCATCCATGACTT
This sequence comes from Trichosanthes truncata, assembly GCA_033996785.1. NCBI lineage: Eukaryota > Viridiplantae > Streptophyta > Magnoliopsida > Cucurbitales > Cucurbitaceae > Trichosanthes > Trichosanthes truncata. The sequence goes on along the minus strand of JAWPNB010000004.1, from coordinate 22,132,352 downwards.
ATCCATATTTGAAGAATTTATATTGACTACAAAAAAAAAAGCTAGTAAGCAATTTAATGACATTTTTAGTTCACTCTTGGTCAAGGTTAGGGAGATTTTATTCTTTAAGTTTGCTATTGCTCAAGGTTAGGGACTTTATTGTTCAATTTCAATATTGGTCAACATTATGAGATTTTAGGAGTTTATGTTGACTGTTCATGCTCAAGGTTAAGGGACTTTATTGTCTAAGTTCACTCTAATTAAGATTACAAATAAGCTAAAACTATATAATGATATCAAAATTAAATGTATAACTCAAATGGTTTATAATATAAGGCTTAACTAAACAAATAAGAATGCTAAATCTATTTAAGAAAAAATGTATACATGACATCACAAGCCAAGATTAGAGTTCGTCTCACAATTGAGCCTAAATATACTTAGCAAATAAGAATGATAAATTTATTTAATGGCAAGTACATCAACCAGACATAGGTGTTTGAATTTGCTACCAGAGCAAGCACAAGCACAAGGCACACACAACATTAATAATGCTCTAAATTGAACTAATAATGTTCAAATTAAGGGCAGAACAAGCACAAGAAACTATTTAAAAAAAATCCTAATTTGTTCAAGTAGCTACACATTAAACCCAATATCGACAACTCTCTTAAAGAAATATTTTCCAACACTTCATGCTATTCCTATTAATTGCATTCCCACTTCCGCTTTCTAAGAAAAAGACCACGTAAAATTCTTGATTCAGTTGAAAATGCATTTGGATCTACTTTCTCACATGCTTTAAATTCATGCACATGGTCCTATATTTTTGAGTTCAGACATCTGTATTTACTAAATCCTTTCTTTAACATTTTGATATACTTCAGAACTTGGCCACAAAAACTATTTAAAAAATTGTTAAAGCTGACATGGGTTGCGTTAATTAAACATCAAGTAGCCCTATCGCAAATTGCCGTGAAGTATACCACTGCCTCACATTTAGCTAATCTTTCTATTGTTTTTTCTTTTAACTATTGCAGGCTCATGAAGAATCTAAAGCTCTAATAAGGGTAGGTATTATATATATCAAACGAAAACCTTCAAAATATATATCAATACTTTCAGCTTCAGTTGATTTCATTGAGAGGAATATTTTCAAGTGTCACAACCCAGAATCAGATACCAATGAATGAATAATCGACAAAGTTAATGTGCAAACTAAAAAAATAAAGAGAGAGTGATAGAAAAACCTTGTGAAAAGGACAAAGAGCCGACAAGATTCTTGATGTGGGGTCTTTTTGAGTCAGAGTCGTGAATATTGAAATGTATTTTTGGGCCAACGTCGAACTAAACGTATCGTTAACTATCTTCAATTACAGAATAGTTCGTGGTCAATCACTGTAGCCGTGAGAGGTCAAATGTCGTCGCACTCACCGTCTTCACTCGTCGTTGCCACCGTCTCCACTCGCCGTTGCCACCTTAGCAAATCGCCGTTAGAAATTGTTAGAGAGGGAGGGTTATCGCAAATTGTTGTTAGGTCTACAAGTTGCTGATCGATTGTGGGAGAAGAGGTAGAAGTAAGACCCTAGTCAAAATGACGTCGTTTTGAGTTAGGGTTTCAAAACGACGTCGTTTTGATTTAAAAATAATGTATTAAAACCCTATGCCAAAACGAAGTCGTTTTGCGCTAGGGTTTAAAACGACGTCGTTTTCACTTAAAAAAATGTACTAAGGCTTATGATGACAGGTCCCAACCGACATTAAAGTATCCCTATAATGACGGTTCAAACCGACATTACAAGGCTTTTTCCATAGGTTTCCATGATAGTTTAAAATCGACATTAAAAATCTTCTTTCGTGATGGGCTAAAACCGACATTAAATGACTTCATTTAAATTAACCAACATCATAAAATTTTCTAAAAAATCTCCAAATTTTCGAAAAACTAGGCATTTATCTCTTAACCAACATCTTTACAAAATGCCAAGTGCAAAACTAACATCAAAGCTTGATTTTTTTTGTAGTGAAACGACGTCGTTTTGATGTAAAGTTTAATATTCTCTAACTTTTGATGACGTTCCTCCCCCGGCATTGAAGTGTCCTTTCGATGACGGTCACCACCCGACATCCTTTATCCAATTTGCGTGCCATTTTGAAATACATTTTCATTTGTTTTCCATGACGGTGCACAACCAACATTGTAGGTGTGTTTTCGATGTCGGTATCAAACCGACATTGTTTATCATAATAGGCATACCATCCACGAAATCTCGCGCATGATTTTCCCTTCAATATACGATGACAGTGAACAACTGACATGGTAGGGGAGTTTTTGATGTCGGGTGCGAACCGTCATCGTCGCTCAAATTTTCAAAAAAATCTGTAAATGTCTGTGAAATTAGGCGTGTTTTCTCTAAACCGACATCATTTACAAAGTACCAATTGCACAACCGACATCAAAGCCCGAATTGTTGTAGTGGAGGTGAATCATTCATTCCTGTCATCGTGAAACCCCAATTGTCAGATGTTTTAATGAATTGATGAAGTTCCCCAGGAGAATAAAGACATCAAATTGGAAAACCAAGGTAGTTGCTAAGGTCAAAGGTTGAGTCTGTAGATTGGCAACTGTAGGGATTTTGGCAATATGTTTGAAGAGAAATTGTCCCACATTGGAAATGTACAAGAAAGTCATGAGCTCCAAGCACTATAAAAGGAGTCTATGGTTTTGGTTTCAAATCATCCCAATTCGAAATACTTTAAGCCTGGTATACTAACTCTAGTTAAGTGGGTGGTATAAAGCTTTGAGAGAGTGTTTCTTTGTAATTGGGGTCGGAGAGAGAATTATGTGTGATTGTAATAATTTTTCACATAGTAGAGTATTTCTTTCTGTCCGTGGTTTTTTCTCCGGTTTTGGAGTTTTCCACGTTAATTCTTGTGTTTCTTATTTTGTTGCTTTCTTTTAATTTCTCAATTATTTTTCTGCTTATTCCTGCGGTAGTAGTGGGAGGTTTTTTCCCAACAAGTGGTATCAGAGCTTTAGGTTCTTAGTTTCTTGAGTTTCTGAGTATGCTCTGTGGTTGCAGCACTGTCTGAACTTCCACATCAGAAAAGATTTCTTGAAACAAGCTACAGCTGGTATTGTGAATAGTGTGGGTTGTTCACTATTTGCAGATTCGCTAGGAGTGAAAGCAGATATGTCAAGCTTTATGAGTCCAGTGAAGATTGAAGTGGAGAAATTTGATGGAAGGATGAACTTTGGCTTTGTGGCAAGTGCAAGTCAAAGATGTGCTGATACAATCTGGGTTACACAAGGCTTTGAAGGGAAGACCGAGTGGTGGTGCTTCTGAAAAGTTAAGTGGTGATGGTGGTCCAGTGGAGTCCAGTGGCGGTTCCAGCAGAGGTTCTAAGAAGTCCAGCATGAGTGATGAAGAATGGGATGAATTAGATTTGAGAGCTGCAAGTGCAATCAGACTAAATTTGGCTAAGAATATTCTTGCAAATGTGCATGGAATTTCGACTGCCAAAGAGCTTTGGGAGAAGCTTGAAGAGATGTATCAGGCAAAGAGCATTTCAAATCGGCTGTATCTAAAGGAGCAGTTTCACACGCTGCGAATGGAGGAAGGTACGAAAATCTCAGATCATCTGAGTGTTCTCAATGGCATCATCTCTGAGCTGGAGGTGATCGAAGTGAAGATAGAGGATGAGGATAAGGCACTCAGGCTTATCTTGTCACTTCCACCTTCTTATGAACACATGAAGCCAATCTTGATGTACGGGAAGGAGACTTTAACTTTTGCTGAGGCTACAAGCAAACTTCTATCAGAAGAAAGAAGGCTGAAGAGTAGTGGACATACTTCACATGAGGATTCAGCACTGGTAGCTAGCAATTGGAAGAAGAAGAAAGACTTCGTGCAAAAGAAAGGTTGCTGGGAATGCGGACAGTCTGGGCACATAAAAAAGAATTGTCCTAACAGAGCAAGTTCGTCAAAGAGCTCTGGATCGGATGCTGACATAGTCTCTCTTGTTAAGGAAGATGGTGATTTCTTCTGAAGAAAGACAGAATTCATCCTCATGGTATGTCCGCTTTGCCATGATAGAGGATGTGATGTTAGCGGTTCCACAAGTTTGCACACGGGCATTGGCTTGGCGGTTTATGCAAGGTGTGTGTGGTGGAAGTTATGTCGATGGCTGAAGAACTTCCGGGTGAGCCAAGTAGGTGGAAGTTGCACCATCAATTTCAGCAAGGTTTATCGACATGTGACGAAGAAGAAAAGTCTTGGAAGGTGACATTCCAAGTGGTCTACTTTTATGGTGGAGTAGGTTATAATTCTCTGTGTTGAGGATTATGTTTTTTCAATGAAGACAATTGGTGGAGTAGAAGCTGTGAATTCTTCAAATATCTTGCCAAGGTGGAATTTGTAGGGATTTTGGCAATATGTTTGAAGAGAAATTGTCCCACATTGGAAATGTACAAGAAAGTCATGGGCTCCAAGCACTATAAAAGGAGTCTATGGTTTTGGTTTCAAATCATCCCAATTCGAAATACTTTAAGCCTGGTATACTAACTCTAGGTAAGTGAGTGGTATAAAGCTTTGAGAGAGTGTTTCTTTGTAATTGGGGTCGGAGAGAGAATTCTGTGTGATTGTAATAATTTTTCACATAGTAGAGTATTTCTTTCTGTCCGTGGTTTTTTCTCCGGTTTTGGAGTTTTCCACGTTAATTCTTGTGTTTCTTATTTTTTTGCTTTCTTTTAATTTCTCAGTTATTTTTCTGCTTATTCCTGCGGTAGTAGTGGGAGGTTTTTTCCCAACAACAACATGCTTTGAATAAAGGAATCAAGCCATTTGTAGAACTTATCTTCTTCAAGAACAGTTGTTCGAGTCGAAAAAAGACTTCAGTTTTTACCACTTAGCTGAAGTGGGAGTACATGATTGTCTTCTATATCTGAGGGACTGTTGCACGTACCTTGCTCATACCTAGAGGCGAGCACAAATGTTTTACAGTTAATTTCGTATGGTTGTTTGTGTTGTTAATTTTTTGATTTTGCAAGATTCGAGCCTTGGAGTTTACTATTTTCTACATGTTTGTGATGTAATATTCTACAAAAAGATTTATAAAATTTCTATATAGATAAAAGATCCACGTAACAAACATGTATATCTTTTAAACTATTAAGTAGGAATAATGGCCCATTTTTAAATGGAGAGGTTCAACACCGACCACTAAAAATATCATTAGACTAAAATTGAAGTGTTTTTGACAAATTGTGTAGTGGAATATTCCAAATGTTTTGTTTGTGTAAGACACAAACTACACCCATAAACGATTCTAATCGCTGAACTCTTTAAATCGAATGGGGGAATATGCCAAATCAATTGACATGTGAACAAAATCAATTAGGCCTCGTGTTGTAATTATAAAATGGTTTAAATAATTTTATTTTCCTTAGTTTCTTTAAACTAAATAAACCGACTTATCAAAGGATTTCATGTGAAAGTATCATATGAATCTTAAGATTAGAGTGGAAGTGGAAGGGACACACAAGCATGTTTTGACTGGGGATTGATGTTTTTTTATCTACATTGTTGGTTTATGCTTAGAGGTAAAATTTTCACCCTAAAAACAACTAATTTGTTTATCTTGCCTACATAAAAGTTAAGAATAACAATATTCAGACCAACAAAGTTAAGATTAAAGGTGAAGATTTAGCTCAACATGACTAGCAAGTGATAAAAATGGAACAGACCAACAAAATAAAGTAAGGGCACATAAGCTAAAAAATTCGATTAAAAATGTATTTTATTTGTCTATTCCATCATTTTTTTTTTGCTTGTCGACCCTTGTTTTATTTAATAAAGCTTCTCTTTTGTACCATAAGGTGTCATATCTCATCACTTGTTAGTGAGTATATCGGCATGTCCCATCAAAATTTGAACAACATTAATGTCCAATAAAATTTATGAAAATCAAAGGGTTAAATCATAAGTTTATTTCTTGAACTTTTAGAGTTGTGTTTATAAGTCCTTAAACTTCAAAAGTGTCTAATTGTGTTAAATATGACAAATTATTCAATGAGACTGTCATAATGCGGCTGCCACATAATAACCGTTGGATGTGAATCCAATAATTTTTATGTCTCCTAATAACCATTGAATCTAAATTCGATGTATTTCTCTCTCTCCATCTAATGGTGAAAAACTGTCAACCATATTGTAGCAGCCTCACCGAATAATTTCTCTTAAATAGGCCACTAAACTTTCAACTTTTGTGTTCAATAGGCCTCTAAAGAATTTTAAAATTTTAAAAATTCACAACCCTAATAAACACAAATTAAAATTTTGTGTATAATAGATCTATGAAATTTTTTAAAACAAATTCAAATTAGTTACGGACCTATTAGACACAAAATTGAAAGTTCAGAAACATATTAGACACTTTAAAAGTTCAATCGACCTATTAGGCACAAAATTAAAAGCTTAGAGAACTACTAGACACATTTTAAATTAAGTTTATAACTAGAATACAATTATGAAAACCTAGGTCTCATTTGATAACTATTTGATTTTTTGTTTTTTATTTTTGAAAATTATGCCTATAATTAAACACTACTTCCACCTATGAGTATCTTTGTTATGTACTTATTTACTTCTTGCATATGTTTTAAAAATCAAGCCAAATTTTACAAACTAAAAAAAAAGTGTTTTAAAAAAAATGTTATTTTTTTGGAATTCGATTAATAATTCAAATGTTTTATTAAGAAAGATAAAATTCATTGTAGAGAAATAATGAGAAAACAAGCACAATTTTCAAAAATCAAATAGTTATCAAACGATGCATTGGAGACTAAACTTATAATTTAGCTAAATAAAAATAAAGAATTTATCTACATAACTATAACTTTTTAAAATTCAATAACTAAAATATCTACACAACTATCGTAATTCATTGAGAAATTTTCAGGTATTATAGATGTATATATGGATACTCCTATTTATTGTTTATCATATCGGTATTCTTTTAAAAATAATGTGTAGTCTACCAACATTAAAAAAAAAATTATAAAGACGAAACCATAATCTATGATACATATAAATGGTGCTATGAGGGGAGAATTTTAACATTCCCTCTTTGCCCTTAAACCTTTAAAAAATTCCTATTTTGTCCTCATATCTATTCATAAATTCTATCTTTGCCCTTAAAACTTTCAAAACTTCCTATTTTGTCCTCATATCCCTTCATTGTGTTTTGCACCCTCTTCGTGTCTTTTTTTTCTCCTTTTTCTCCATGAAATTCTACATTCCCTTTTTGCCCTTAAATTTCTCAACAATTTCTATTTTTTCCTCATATCTCTTCACAATGTCTTGTACCTCTTCATTTATTATTATTGTTTTTGTTTTTCTTTCAATAAGACACATCTCTTCACAAATAACATTTTTTCTTTCACCTCTTCGATTTTTTTTTTTTTTTTTTGTCTTTCAATAAGACACATCCCTTTACAATAACGTTTTTTGTTTCACACATCCTTTCACCAAATAAATTGAAATGTAAAAAAATTTTCCTTTAGCCAACCTTCATTCTTCAAAATGTCAAATGATGGAAATATTTTTTTTTCTTTCATAAGAGACCTCAAGACCTTCCAAAAAGAATGAAAATTAAAAGTCTTTGTTCTTTGTAAGGGAAACTTTGAATTATGTCAGAATGAAACCTTGAGGATTCAGAAATTTATTTTAAGAGGTACTGTTATCTATTTATTTTTCTTATGCCATCAATTGTTAGATTTTATTAACTTTCAACCTTTTTGTCAACAAAAAAAATATTATGTATTTAAACAATTATGTTGTGTTTTTTTAAGAAGATATGATTATTTTATGATAAATTATTTGAAAAGACATGTAAATATAATTATAAAAAAAATTGACATTTTCTCCCCAAAATTACAAGTTAGTAGATACTTTATTAACATATTTGATAATGTAGATTTTATTAAGATTCACTTCTTTTTTTTTAACATAAACAAAATTATGTATCTAACAATTTTCTTTTGTTTTATTGTTTTCTTTCCAAGTGGGCAAAATTTTATTTAAAATATAATTTAAAAAAGGATGTACATTAATTCAAACACCTTAATCTGTATCAATTTTTTTTTTAGAATTTATTAGTTATAACAGAAAATTTAAAAAGCATGTAGATATAATTTTTTTTAAAAAAATTGAAGTTCTTCCTTCCAAAATTATAGGATTTTTAACATAAATGGAGGCACACAATTGCTACGTAACCAACTACTTTTAATTTTAATTTTTTTTTTGGATTTAAAAAGAAAAGAAAGAATAATGTTACCTAACTGACTATTCATCTTTATTATAATTTAAATTTAAATTTATTTTAACAAAAAAATTGTCAGTAGTCAATAATACGTTGATTCTTCTCCTTCCAACTGCATTTCAGTTACACTTATTTGGCATCTATTCCCACGATTTTGAACGACATTGAAGAAGAGTAAAAGAGTTCACTTTCTTGCTTAAACTGTTCTCAATTCGTTTCATTCATTCATTTGCCAAGATATTGATCATCTTCAATTTGTTGTTGCTAATTTTTTTCCAACAACAAAGAACTGGTCAGTAATGATTGTTATTTAAATGTGCTTTTGTGCACATCTCCTTGAATTGCACTACTTTTTTTCATATATTTTTGCACTTTGATTTCAAAGCATCCCATTGTTGGATCCTTTCTTCTCCCTCCGTTTTTGGTTTTTCGTGTTACTTTGAGTCTTTGCCAACATTGACTATTTAATTTTAGATCATGAGCATCTAATTTGTTCTTGATTTGATTTGTTCGAATGATTATTTTCTTCTATTTATTCTAACAACATAAGTTAAACAGAGGACAATGAGATAAACTTTACCATTTTTTGACAATAAATGGTACATGGTATGTTAATGAACCATTTTGAACTTTCTTTTAAGTTAATTACTAAAATTTATGGCATCAAGATCTCATTTATGTGTGGTTCCTTCCCTTTTTCTAAGGGAAGAATAACCTTAATTATGTGTGAAAAGTGTAGAAGTAAAACGTAGATATTTTGAAAATGAATTTTGTCACACTATAATTCTGGATTTTTAGTAGTATTTAAGGAAACTTTAGTACAATCTATCTTCATTAACGATCCCATAGGTCATAGAGAGTGGAGATTTAGTGACATTTTTTTACGTTACTAACAATTTTTGTAGACTAATTAACCTCAAAGAAGTAGGAACTGTATAAGGAACTATACAAGTTAATGTTGCAACTTTAGTTTATTCTTTGTTCATAGCCGTTAAAAGGGTCAATTAATCTTAACGTTTTCATTTTGTTGTCATGATTTTTTTAAATTTCCAAATGAATTAAAAATTTCCAATTATTTGAAGATTGAAAATAATACCAGAGATTCATTAGAAGTTTTTTTTTTTTTTAATAAAAATTTACAATTTAAACAACATTCAAATATTCTCACATTTAAAATTATATATGAAATATCTACTTCACAATTTTAAAATATAACACAATATTTTTTTTTATGCAAAATATGATCTACATAGAAAAATATATAATAATAACTAGATTTTAAAAATAAAAATAAAAATTGCAAAATTTTAAAATATAGATTCCACGAAATCTTTGAATCTCCAATTTTTTAAAGTAATTGTTAGGATTTGATTTTAAAAATTTGAGAAATGTACATTTTTATGTGGCTCATCAACAAACTTGATTATATACTATTCAGATAATTTTTAGTTTTTTACATTTTTTCCCACAATATCCTCATAATTCCATATATATATATATATATATATATATATATATATATACATACATGTATTAAAAATGGATAAAATAAAATGGCCGAATTCCATAAACCACCCTTAAAATATATCAATAGTTGCAATTAGGAGTAGATCCATAATCAATGACATGTATGACTAGAAAATGCTTTATTATTGGAAAATAAATATTTACAATAAAAAGACGTACAATAATTCATTAAAATTATCCTTCTTAGAATTAAAATGTGTTTTTAATAATTAAATTACAATTTAATTTTAAATAAAATAAATGGTTAAATAATTTATAAATAATCTTTTGATTTACTAATAAGTATATAAATCCTTGATGAATTTAAGGTTAAATTATGAGTTTGGTCATGTAAATTTGGTTGTGCTTAATAAGTCCATGAATTTTAAAAAATTTTATACATCCTGAACTTTTTATGTTGTGTCAATCTGTTCCATATATTTTTAAAAAAAATTAATATATTTCCAAACTTTACACGACAAGTTGATTTCAGACAAGTTTAAGCATTTGGTGGTGTAAGTATTAAACATATAGAGTTTAGAGAAATAGACCTATTAGATACAAAACTAAAGGTCCAAAGAACTATGTAAAACTTTTTAAAATACAAGAATTAAACTTCAATTCTAAAAGTAAACTTATATCGTTATACTAAGACTTAAAATTAAATTAGAAAAATATAACAAAATAAGATAAATAGAAAATCAATATAACTACTGCTAATTAATTTATATAATAATAAAAAAAGTAAAAAATATTAATAAGTATTGTACAAAAATTATTATCAATTTTATATTTATTTTTAATAGAATTGTTAGTAACATTAAAAAACTAAATTTTTGGAGAGGAAAATTTGGGGAGAGGGCAGTCTACATCATGGTCCACTTTTCGTTTAACCACGTGCATCGCACGTGTTATATATAAAAGTTGCACTGAGGAGAATCTTTAGCATTCCATTTTACCCTCAATTTTTTAATATATAACTATCTTGGCCTCGGAGTTTTAATTCATGAAAATTTATATTAAATTACTTGGGAGGAGACAAAGAGAGCATCGATTTCTTTTTTTTTTTTTTTGTTTTTTGTTTTTTGTTTTTTGTTTTCACTTTTCTCCTTCCTTTCCATGTGTTTAAAAAAAAATACACATGAAAAAATAGGATGGGAGGGTAGAGTTATTTCTTTATTGTTTTTTTTTTAATAATAGAAGAAAAGTGTTTTACAAGGTACAATTATTCGTATAAAAGATATATGTTTAAAATGATTATTTTAATTTTTCTAAAATTACAAATAAGATTTTTTTTTATATTGATTTGAAGTCCATTAAAATTCAATAGGTTGCAACTTAAAAATCTTCAACAAATAAATACATTTAGAGTAAGTAATTGTGTGTGATTTCTAATACGCTATCAATTTATTACAGTTTTATCAGTTTTAAGATGTATTCTCAATTAACCACACAATACATATATAATTGCTATTTTAAAAAATCTATTATATTTAAAAATTATTTTTCTCATAAATTGTATTTGTATCTACATTCATATACTAAGTAGTTAAACTCTTTATTTTTCACCACCAACTTTTAAATACTTAAGGTCATTAAAATGAAGTTTGAATAATATTTAACTTGCTCATAAATATTTTTTAATAAATAAATAAATAATTTGATTATTATACTTTAAACTAAAACTTCGAGATTCGATACTTTACTAGTAGGAATAAAAGGAGCATACGCCACTTCTCCAATTCATCACTAAATTTATAAAAAAAACCTAAATAAAAGAAATGGGAAAATCCATTGTGGGCTGAGGTTTATAAATTACTTTGGTTTGAAATGGGTTTGGCAGCTGGACGCTCTGTCGGCTCACAGTGGATATTGTAAAAGTGATCTCTATCACAAGCCTAACAATTGACTGTTGTACGGCACCATAAATTTGTTTGCTCCTAAACAAAAACGTGCGCCCTTTTTTTAACCTTTTTGTCTCATTTTTTTTTTTTTGAAACAAACCTTTTTGTCTCATTTGATGCCTAAAAAAACTCACTATTTAATAACTTTTTTTTAGTCTATCGGCCTCATTACTTTATTCACCTCCAACTCTTTCAATAGGTTCATAATTTTTTTAAAAGTTTCAAATTAGTTAGAGATCTATTAGACACACAAACTAAAATTTTAGAGGATCTAATAGACACACTTTTAAAGTTCAAGTACCTACTAGACACAAAATTAAGAGTTTAGAGATCTACTAGACAATTTTTAAAGTTAGTTACTTATTAGACTACGGCATTAAAAATTTAGAGACTAAACTTATAATTTAACAAAATAAAAATAAAGGTAAATCTGAGCTTTCAACTGATGAAGGCTACTATTGACTAAGATGATAGAGATTCGAATCCCATCATTTCACATGTTATATCAAACTCTAAAAAAAATTCAAAATAAAGAATTTACCAAGATAACTATAACTTTTTAAAATTCAATAACTAAAATATCTACCCAACTACCAAAATTCGGCACTAAATTTATTAATTAACTAAATAAAAGAAATGAGAACATCAATGGTTGGCTGAAGTTTATAAATCACTTTTGTTTGAAATAGGTTTGTGTAGCTGCACGCTCAGTCGGTGGGCTAATTAAAACCTTGTGGATTTGAAACAATTTAAGAAAATAGGGCTAAATTTTTTCGTCCTGGTTGAAATGCATTTCTTCCATAGATGCATTCAATTCGAATTAAAAGAGATTAATATAATATTATATCTAATGGATAACTTAAGTGCTTAAACATCTATCTATACATGTGTAAAACAAGTACTTTTTTTTACCAATCTTATAAGTCACTCACTCTTCAAAACTAATATACCTTTAAAAAGTCTTAATTAAAAAATGAAACACAGGAAGTTCGTGTATTTATCACATTTTTTTAAAAAAATTATAAAATAAGATACTTTCTTCATTTTGCTAAATAATGATTTTAGCATAAAATATTGACATTTAAAAAGATATTGATATGAAAAGAAAAAAAATTTGAAAGTGATTTTAGCTATTATATATTATGCCTACCGAATATGAAGATATGAACTCTCTTTCTCACCATTGTATCAACATCTATACATAGGTGGTAAGTTTGAACATTTTTCTTTTCTTTGTAATGTAGTATTTTAAAAAAGATGTTAAAGTGTTGATATATAATTAAATTTACCATAACCCATAAGCTTAAGTTGAGTTAATTGATGATTTAACATGGTATCAGAGAAGGAAGTCTTGAGTTCGAACTGTTGTAATGTCATTTTCTCTCCAATTAATATTGATTTCCACTTATTGGGTCTCTTACAAATTTTTAAGCTCACAAGTGAGGGAGAGTGTTAGAGTGTTGATATAACTAAATTTACCATAACCCATCAATTTAAGCTTTTGGGTTGATTGATTTATAAAATTTCAGTGTATATAAAAGAATCACGTGACAAACATGTTTATCTTTTAAAGTATTAAGTAGGTAGAATGACCCGTGTAAGTGGACAGCTTCAAGATCAACCATTAAGAAAAGTCTTAGACTAAAATTAAAGTCTTTTTGACAAATTGTATAGTGGAATATTCCAAATGTTATGTTTGTGCCAATCACAAACTAAAACCAAATAAAGAAGTCAAGTCAAATAGTTTAATCAATGGGGGAATATGTCAAATCAATTTAAATGCAAAAACATCAATTAGGCCTCGTGGTTGTAATGATAAAATGGTTTAAATAGTTTTATTTTCTTTAGTTTCCTAAAGCCAAATAAACCCACTTATAAAATGATTTAATGCGATAATATCATATGAAGATAAGATTAGAGGGGGAAGTGGAAGGGAGACCAGCATGTTTTGAATGGGGATTTTTTTAAATCTACATTGCAAGGTTACGGTTAGAGATAAAATTTTCACTCCAAAAACGACTCATTATTCGTTTCTTTATCTCGCCTGCATAAAAGTTAAGAATAATATTATTCAAGAATGAATTATAGAATAATTTAAACACAACAACCTTCAAAAAAGTTATGCAAATTTCCAAAAATGTTAATCATGCAAATTTGATATTTTGAGATTGGGCATTGAAAAAAAAAATTGAACTGTTTCCATTAGATCAGTAATGTATCAAATAGCATTTGTACAATGAAGATCATAACTTTATAAGTTTTATTTGTAATATTTTGATACAAATCCACCGCACAGCCTAAAAAAAATAAGAAAAAAGTAGCATTGAAATCCACCGCACCAAGTATTATGCTTAAAAGAAAATAATGTGGACCATCTGAAAAATGGTATTCGAGCCCATCCTAATTTTAGTTCAAACTTCTAAGTGCCAAAAAAGAGTATCCATTGGGCCATTAATAATATATTTGGATTTGGGTTTTGGGCCTATACTCCAAGTGCATTAGATACCCAACCGGACTGACTAATGAGCAAAGACATTGCCATTGCAATTGGATCTTAGAATTCTCAAATTTGGATCTAAAGGAATCCAATGAGTGGGTGCGACCATTCTTCAAAACTAGGGATTTATTCATGGGATTTGTACAGAAGTAATCTACCATAGATGATGTTGGGTTTTTATTATTAAAAAATTCCACAAAAAAAAACTCGAGTAAGACAACGATCCGTTTAAAATAATCATGAACGGAAAATTCCATTATTCACAGCCTAAGATTTTCCAAATGCTAATACTAAAATTTGTTTTTTTTGTGAGTATATTTTCTCCTTACAACTGTATAGAGAATCTCTCATTGTTACTCTCTCTAGGAGAATCATAGTTCTTTCTTGAAGATGAACTCGCATATCCTAAACAGTTACCGAAACTGCAAAGGATACATTGGGATGTACTGGGAAGCAAATTGCTTCCTAATTCAATAAAATTAAACAATTAATATTTAATTAATTCAATAACGTATATTTAATTATTTTATTACAAATAGTTTATAACTTTTAAATGTATAATTATAGCCAACTTGAGCATAGCTCAATTGACATGTACTTTTGAGTCTTTGACCAAGAATTTGGAGATTTGAATCCCCACTCCACATATTGTTGAACTAAAAAAAAAGATAAATAATTACAAAATTATCTTGAGAAGAAAAATATTTCAAAATAACCTATTTGCATATTTGAGAAAAAATGCATATTTAAAAAAAATTATTGAGGAAAAAGACATATTAGAGATATATATCTATCATTGATTGAGGTCTATCAATGATAAGTATCTATCATTGATTGTTTGCATGCTTGTTTGTTATTATGTTTATTACTAATATTTCTAATCAATATAATATAAATGATATATAAGTGATATTTGACTTGATTTAGTGCATGTTTGGGAGTGATGGTTGAATTAGTGATTTTAGAAAAAGAGATTTAATTACAATTGATTTTGTAAAATTGATTTTCTTATAATCATTTTGATGTTTGGTTTGAAGTGATTTTCATATATTTAGAAGTGATTTTGAATTATCATGTTTTCTTTCAAAAGTGATTTTAGAATTACTAAATTACTAAAAATGGCATTATATATTTGAGAAATTATTTAACTAAACAATTATGATAAATATCTATTTTTTTATTTTTTTTATTTGTTTTATTGGTAAATTTTTATCAACACGACTAATATGATAAGGAAAATTTCAGTAAAAATTAATATGTTAACTAATCATAATCTAAACAATTATGATGAATATCTATTTTTCTCTTTTGGTAAAAATTTCGGTAGCCTTCATATACAACTCAAGTATGCTCATTAAAGTATTCATTACTTCAAGAATATTGCATCTTGACAAATCTTGTCTTATATATTCAATGACATTACAAAGGCAACAATTATAAACAATTATATCAAGACACTCGATATTTTAAGGTAATTGTGATACTAAAGTAACTCACATTTTGGAGGATTAGAAACAAACCCCCCAAAACTAGAACACAAATGAGAGAACAAAGTAATAAGAGTAAGATTCTAATGAAACTACCAAAATAAATTATAAAATCAAAGATACGAATAATATAATGCCAACAATTCCTGCTGAAGGAGCACTGAGTAAACAGGTATGCTTGCTCTTCCACTGCCCTTAAACAACGCATACAAATAGAATGATTCAAAGCTGATTTTGGACACTTCTTTTTGCTCTTCCACTGCCCTTAAACGGAGCATACCATTTTTCTGATATTTGAATGGTAAAATAAAATAAATATTAGTTTTGAAGTAGTACTACTCATGTTTAAGATTGTCATTAGCTAATGGGTCCTCGTGAATTCAATAATTGGGCATTAAAATCTCTAATAATCCATTCATACAACTATTGTTCAACTTGAATAAAATTTCCATAATGATATTTTGGTTGTGTAAGAACAACCCAAAAATCAAATTCAAAACTCAAACAGAACATAAATCCCAAACAACTCCAAGTAAAAGAACCACAGATCAATAAAAAAATCCCAACAAACAAATAGTCACAGAGTTTCAGAATTAAGAACACACAAATCCCAAAAGAAACCACAAGGAATTTCAGCAACAGACATCGAAACAGGAAAAAAGAAGAAATTAAAGAAATATGAGAATACTTTGATGTTCTGTCAAACCCACTTTATTTCAAAATAGAAAATTGTGGGAATGCTTTGATGTGTTGTTAAAACCCACTATATCTCTAATACTTTGAAGTGTTGTCAATTTAGTAGACTCAGACATTTTATGTCGTTTCATTTTTCTTCGAGCATGCAAATTGAAAGGAAATCAGAAGAACTCACAGTAAATATGGAGATCAAACAAAAACGAATAAAATGAGAAAGAAGAAGACAACCAACATCAGTTTTAAGTGGTTCAACGACAAGCGCCTACACCTACCTTAGTAAGGCAGTAGGTAATTTCTTATTTATCAAAAAGAGAAGCAAAAAAAAAAAAAAAGAGATAAAAATGTACGATTATCAATCACTCTCTTACTCTCTGCTTTCTATTTCAAATACATATTCACAAAACTTGAGGATTGGGAAAAATCGTTTTGAAAAACGATAATTAATTTATGCAATCATCTCTTTCACATGACCATTTCCACAAATCGAAATGAAATTACACAAACAAACAACAAATCACTCACGAAAACCTAGTTCAAAGTTCCATAACAATGTAGACACATCACAATCAATAAAGAAATCACAAGTCCAAAACTCAAACACGAACAAAAATAACAACTACCTACAAAACCAATGAAGCGATCAAGAGAAACGAGAGAGAGTGATTGGAGCAAAAGAGTCCTTTGAAGATGCTACAATGGTGAGGGAGAGAAGCCAGTCGAGAGAGGAGTAAAATCAAGAGAAAATGATCTAGGGCTAAAAATTGTGTTCTTAAATTTAGGGGCAATTTTGGTATTTTCCTAGTTGGATAGAATGTGGGTAAAATTTGGAGGTGATTCCCGGTCCATCACCTCAACCAAAATCACCTTCCAACTAATTCTTTAAAAATCAATTTAAAATGATTTTATATTTTTCCAAAATCAATTTTATCTCTTTGCCAAACATCATCTTTTTAAAGGAAAGCGATTTTAACAATGACAAAATTGATTTTGGTCATACCAAAAGCACTCTCAAACATGCCCTTACTATTAGTGATTGTTTGCATGTTCACTTTATTTTAGGTTTATTATTGATATACATTAACAATAAAATAAAAGTACTATATCAATGATATTTAACATTTATTTTCTAACAGTGATAAATTATTTGATTTATTTGTTATTAGGTCTATTATTAATATATCACATCAATAGTAATATTGTTTGCAAACTTACTATTAGGTCGATTGTTAATTACTATATCAATAGAATATAAAAAAAAGTATATGATATGAATCCTGTTGGGATTTATGCCCTAAAGCTTCGTAATTAATTAATTATTTAATTATTTAATAATAATTTTGATTATTTTATTTGCAATATAATATTATCCATTATATGAAAAATCTAAGGTTATTAGTGTAATCTTGAACAGTATGTGGTTGACATACAGGAGGATCGTGTTCAAGAAATAACCTAAAGAGTCATAGTATATGGATAAGGTTTGGTGCCTTATCCTGGTAACACTATTGATACGACCCACTTTGTAATAGTTACAAATGATTTGATCCAAATCATTCATGTGGAGACATGTGAGTGGGGGTATCTTATACAATGAGTTTGTATAAGACTGAACCACGAAATATTTAATCTCTCTTTATAAATCCGTTAATTGAGAATTAATATTTCATTAGGATGATCATATGCGACTCGATCTTAATCTTGAGTGAGTTATGAACTCCTACTTGTGAGGGTTTGTCCTTTGATTGCATGGGTGAGAGTGGCTTTTATAGCCGATTCAATATGCCTACAATTTTGGGGACTTGACCAAATAGGGAGCTGGGAACATAATCTCACAAGATGAAATTCACTTCTTCCCATATAGGGTAAGTAGATGAGTAGTTCCCTTAAGTGCTGATTTCGGGACTTGAACAATAGGGCCCCACCCTCTCATTGGCCCGAGAGGGACTTAGTTTATAATTAGATTATAAACAGATTGTTCATTAGAGAATCAGTGGTACTTAAGGTGCAAGATGTAATTATGGGGTAAAACGGACTTTTAACCCAGCTGTAATTACGAACAACTCATGAATGATCGACTTGCATGTAATGATTATATCTATGGACATAACTTGTCCTGCAGTGCATAAGAGTGCAACTCTAGGTCTATAGTGGAGTGACCTATAGTTAATGAATGAAAATTAATTAATTAAAGAGTTTAATTAATTAATTCTGTATCATTGGAGCTTATAATCTATAGATCCATAAGGTCTCCTTGCTAGCTCATAATAACACTAAAAGATCAATTTAGTTGAAAGAAAACTTTTGAAATGTTCAAATTAATATTTAATTTGAAGTGTTCAAATTAATATTTAATATATTAGATATATTAAATATAAAAGAGGAAAATATATTTATTGTATTTGATACATTAAATATTAAAACAATAAATGTATATTAGATACCTTAAAGAAAAGATATTTATTAAATTTGAATTGGATTCAAATTACGAAATAGATGTCATAGGAGAATTTTAAAGGTTTGAATAAGATTCAAATTGGTCAGATAAATATATTTTAATATATTAGATATTAAAATATATTATTTAATTATCTTCCCTAGACCACTATAAATAGGACCCTAGGGGTGAGCCATTGGGCATTCTTCATAACACACATCTCCGCAATAGAGAGAATTAGGTAATTCTCTCTAGACCTCTTCCTCTTTAATCCCTTGTGGATTTTCTTTCAAGAGGCTCCCACAAGCCTTGGTCATGTGTTTGAGTCATAGCGAGAAAGACTTTGTGGAAGAGATAAAGATCCGCCAGAAGAATCTCCATATTTTTAAGGTATGTTATGCTTAACCATAATATTATTATTTAATTCTAAATAAACTCAAGCCGATTCCTACGCTTCTGCTTGGGTTTAATTAGATTATTCCCTTCAAATCCTACCATGCTATTCAAGACTAAAGAAAAGCTTAAAATGAGGTTGAATTAAATGTAGTTAAGTTTCATTTATGATGAGCTCAAGATGCATTTAATGAACTCAAGTGCAACTCATGCTTCATCAAAGACAAGTTAAGTTTCATTTATGCAACAAGGGCTTCAAGATACTTCAAGTGGGGCTTCATTTATGCATGATAGTTATCAAAGTAGCTTTGATACCAAATGATACCAAATGATAAGTATCAATGGACAGAATGTGATGAGATGGACAGAATGTTCAAAGCACTACAACAAATGGAGGAAATAATGACAGTCGGAAAAAAAATGCTGCCGGAAACGATGACGGGCATATGAAAACACAAGGAAATTTTTTAAAAAAAAAAAAGACCTACAATGTCGGGCAATACCCGACATTGTACTCAAAGCGCCATCATAGGGTCTTTAAAATATTGTGCGACAGCTCCCTCATTTCCCACACTCTCTCTCTCCCCGACAGTGCCTCTCTCTGCCCCTCTGTTCTCTCACTCTCACTTTCACGCTCACCGATTTTCGATCGCCGTTTTCCGTTCAGTAGCTGTTCGTGGGCAGCCGTTCGTGGGTTTTCTTCTAGCCGTTCGTCCGCTGTTCGTGGCGTTCTGATCTACACCCCAGTGTTCACCTCGATTTCTCCACCGTCGTGGGTTTAGGTCCGTCGTGGATTCGCCGTTAAGATCTACACCGAAGTTGGCTGTGGGTACCTATTCTGACCGAAAATTTCAGATCTACACCGAAGTTGGCTGTGGGTACTTATTCTGACCGAAAATTTCAGATCTACACTCGAGGCTCATTCAAATCCACACATTTTTCTTCTTCTCTAGTGAGTTACTCATTTATCTTTTCTATTTGTTTTGCGTTGCTGAGAAAATCCAAGGAAAAGAAATACAAAATTAGGTGTCTATGTAATTTGATTTGGTGGGTACTAACTATTTTTGTGTAGATTGGTAATTATGTTCATCATATTGACTAATGAGAAATTCAATTTCTTTTTAAGAGTTTGATTTTGTTTGTTTAGATAGTTTTTAAGTAATTTTACTTAATTTTAAGGGTTGGTTTATGTTAATTTTTTATATAAGTTTAGATTTGATAAGTTTAGGTTTTGTGTTGGTTTAATGAGTATAGTTGTGTGTGGTAGTTGAGAACTTGAATTATTATGTGAGGGGAGGGGGGTTGAGAACTTTTGGTTATTAAGTTTGTTATATTCTTATGCTTTGTTTAATTTTAATTCTTGGTTTATGTTAATTTTTGATTAATTTTGATTTCATAAGTTTCTTTTTGTGTTAGTTTAATTTGATGAGTTTACTTGTGATGGATGAGGGTTGAGAACTTTTGGTTATTAAGTTTAGTAAGTTTTGTTAGATTCCTAAGTTATGCTTGATTTTAATAGTTGGTTTTTGTTAATTTTTGTGTTAGTTTAATGAGTATAGTTGTTGGGGGAGGGTTGAGAACTTGAATTATGATGTGATGGAGGAAGGGTTGAGAACTTCCTAAGTTTTGGTTAATTTTAATTGTTGGTTTATGTTATTTTTTTACGAGTTTAGATTTCATAAAATTGTTGGTTTGTGTTAATTTTATTTGACGAGTTTAGTTGTGATAGAGGAGGGGTTGGAAATGTTTGGTTATTAAGTTTAGTAAGTCTTGCTTAATTTTAATAGTTGGTTTATGTTAATTTTGATGAGTTTTGATTTGATAAGTTTAGTTTTTGTGATAGTTTAATGAGTATAGCCCGGGGGGGGGGGGGAGGGGTTAAGAACTTGTATTATGATGTGATGGGAGAGGAGTTGAGAACTTCTTAAATTTTACTTAATTTTAATTGTTGGTTTATGTTAATTTTTTATGAGTTTAGATTTCACAAGTTACTTTTGGTGTTAGTTTAATTTGATGAGTTTAGTTGTGATGGAGGAGGGGTTGAAAACTTTTTGGTTATTAAGTTTAGTAACTTTTGCTTAATTTTAATGGTTGATTTATGTTACTTTTTTATGAGTTTAGTTTTGATGAGTTTAATTTTTGTGTTAGTTTAATGTTGTGGGGGGTGGTGGTGTTGAGAACTTGAATTATGATGTGATGGGAGAAGGGTTGAGAACTTCCTAAGTTATGCTTAATTTTAATTGTTGGTTTATGTTAAGTTTTTATGAGTTTAGATTTCATAAGTTAATTTTTTATGAGTTTAGTTGTGATGGAGGAGGGGTTGAAAACTTTTGGTTATTAAGTTTAGAACTTTTGCTTAATTTTAATGGTTGGTTTATGTTAATTTTTTATTAGTTTAGATTTGATAAGTTTAATTTTTGTGTTCGTTTAATGAGTATAGGTAAGGGAGGGGGTATTGAGATCTTGAATTATGATGTGATGGGGGAGAGGTTGAGAACTACCTAAATTTTGCTTAATTTTAATTGTTGGTTTATGTTAATTTTTTATGGGTTTAGATTTCATAAGTTTATTTTTGTGTTAATTTAATTTGATGTGTTTAGTAAGTCTTTGGTTCTAATATCATTTGATATTAGAGTCCAAAATGTCACGATGTTGACTTTTGTATCAACATCATGAACGTGAATGAACAATGAACTCCTTGATAGTTTAATTTTTTCTCAGCTTCTTCTTAAGGACATAGTAAGTACACAAGTTTAAGTAACCATTATTCTTCTTGTAGATTGAACTTTCAAGCCACCGATTTTATAGTTATGGATAAGTCGTGGATGTCAAAGAATCGAATGTCACCAGAATATGGTTTAGGAGTTGAGATGTTCATCGAAAATGGACTACGACATTCAAATAGGTCAGATGTCATTTGTTGTCCATGTTTGAAATGTGTGAATGCAAAGTCTCAAAAGGTGAATGTAGTAAAAGACCATTTATTTATTTATGGTATCGATCAAAGCTATAAAACATGAATTTGGCATGGTGAATCGCTACCGATTAAGAGAAACAATGAAACGCCTCTACTAGTGGAAAAGAGGAAGTTGAAGTTGAAGATGAAGATGTTGATGACACAATAGGAATGTTTGAGGCTGCACATAATTATTTTAATGACAAGTCCCCAATTTTTGAGGAAGTACTAGACGATGCCAAGAAACCATTATACTTAAATTGTAACAATTTTACCAAAATATCTGCATTGGTAAAGTTATATAATTTGAAATCAAAATTTGGATGGAGCGATAAAAGTTTCACTGAGTTGTTGGCATTAGTTCGTGACATCTTACCAAGTCCTACTGAAATTCCGAGTTCTACGTATCAAGAAAAAAAGATCTTGTGTACTATTGGAATGAAGTATGAAAAGATTCATGCATGTAGCAACGATTGTTGTTTGTTTAGAAAAGAACTTTCAGATGCAGAAATATGCCCCACTTGTAGAACATCAAGATGGAAGCTTCGTAAAAATTCAAAGGATGTGATGAAAAACATTCCAGCGAAAGTCATGTGGTATTTCTCTCCTATTCCAAGATTTGAACGAATATTTCGCAGTAAAGAAATATCGAGTTTGTTGACTTAGCATGCCGAAAAACGATTAATTGATGGGTATATACGACATCCTGCAGACACACTATCGTGGAAACAAATAGACAATTTATGGTCAGAGTTTGGTTTAGAACCTAGAAATCTTCGTCTTGCTCTTTCAACTGATGGGGTCAATCCACACGGTGATCTTAGTAGTAGATATAGTTGTTGGCCAGTTATGCTGGTGACGTACAATCTACCCCCATGGTTGTGCATGAAGCGAAATTTTTTGATGTTAAATGCATTATATTTGGGCCTAAACAACCAGGAAATGACATAGATGTTTATTTAGCTCCATTAGTTGATGATCTGAAAAAGTTTTGGAATGATGGAGTTGAAAGTTATGATGTACATGAAGAACAATCTTTCACACTCAAAGCTATTTTATTATGGACTATTAATGATTTTCCTGCATATGCCAATTTGTGTGGTTGTACGGTAAAAGGATACCATGCATGTCCAATTTGTGGGGAGAAAACGTAATCCACTTATTTGCCAAAAGGGAAAAAGATGGCATATCTTGGACATTGAAAACATTTACCTCGTAATCATCCATATTGAAGACAGAAGAACGCTTTTAATGGTGAACAAGAATTGGAATTCGCTCCTGAACCATTAAGTGGAGAGGAAATTCTTGCAAAAATACTTCAATATTCTTTCAGTATTAACCAAACATGTTAGATATGCAATCATTCGCCTATGTTTCTTCTTCAATGTTATATGTAGTAAGACGATCGATTCATCTAAGTTAAAAGGCTTGCAAGACGATGTAGTGGTCACTTTATGCTTGTTAGAGAAATATTTTCCACCGGCATTCTTCACGATAATGGTACATCTTGTGGTCCATCTTGTAAGAGAGATAGAATTTTGTGGACCAGTTTATTTCAGATGGATGTATCCTTTTGAACGATATATGAAAGTCCTGAAAGGTTATGTGCGAAATAGAAATCGACCAGAAGGATGCATTGGAGAAAATTATATTGTAGAAGAGGCTGTAGAGTTTTGTTCTGAATTTCTCTCTGGAATTGAGTCAATTGGGTTACGCTCATCAACAAGGAAAGAGAATTCCGACATTGATAGACCATTGTCCGTTGCTCATTATATCAAACCTAGTAAGGAACAATTGGATCAAGCTCATCTTTATGTTCTTCAAAATGTAAATGACATGCTTCCATATGTAGGGTACGCAAATCTCAATCCTTTCATATAACTTTCTAATTATGTGATGATCTAATAACTTTGACATTTCCATATGTTACATGAATTCAATAGGCAACACATGAAAATTTTATCTAAACTCAATCCCAGTAGATCCAAAAACAAAAAGTGGCTTCAAGATGAGCATAATCGCACATTTAGTAGTTGGTTGCGTGATAAGGTAAATCTTGAGAGCCATACTTTTTAATGAGTGGGTGCAATGTTAATTCCTACTTAATTTAAAACTTAATTTCAGGTTGGACTTGCTCTCGATGTGCCAAACAACTCCATATCATCTTCTTTAAGATGGATAGCTCATGGGCCTCGTCCAGATGTAGCCACATATAGTGGTTATGTGGTTAATGATATTCATTATCATACGAAGAAACACGATGATATTAAGAATGTCCAAAACAGTGGAATCATTATAATAGCTAATACAATGCAAGTTTCCAGTGCTAAGGACAAAAATCCTATCATGTTAGACATGACCTTTTATGGTGTAATACAGGAAATATGGGAGCTTGATTATCATAAATTAACTTTTATTTTATTAAAATGTGACTGGGTTAAGAACAATAATGGAGTTAAAATATATGAGCTTGGGTTTACAACTGTAGACCTTAATCGCATTGGACATAAATCAGACTCATTTATTTTAGCCTCCCAAGCCAAACAAGTACGTATTCTACGTGAAATATCCTCTTGATTCTCGATGGTCAGTGGTTTTAACCCCTCCTCAAAGAATAGTTGAAGATGATTTTTACGAAGATGAAGTGGTAGATACTATTCAAGATTGTGGATATGGGGTCTTAGAAAGAATGCCTAATATTGACGTATCTCATGAAATCGACGAAATGTCATCTACATATCTTAGAAATGATTGTGAGGGTAGATGGATTGATAAATAATGTATTAAATATGGTATGTCATTTAGTAATTTATTCACATTGTTATGAGTTAATGTATCTTATGAGTTATTATATCTTATGTTGTATTTTATGATGTTTTTATTGCAGATTGTTACAATGAGTGATTCGAGAAGCAACGGTGATAATGAAGTAAACGTAGCTATTCATGTGGAGGCTAGACAGGCTGCTTGACGGGGCCTCACTACTATGCGTGAATTGGCACGCATAAGAAACACTGGAGAACGCTTAGTTATTCAATACAATAATCAAGGTCAAGCTGATGGTGAAAATGCAAATAAAATGCAAAATTACATCGGAGTTTGTGTTAGACAACAAATTCCATTGATCTACAACAATTGGAAAGATGTTCCACAAGAATTGAAAGAAATTTTTTTTGATTGTGTAGAGGTAAGAATTAATTAATTTTAAAGTAAATATTAATTGCAAAGGTAATTAATTTTTTATTATGATTTTTCCTATGTAGATGTCGTTCGTAGTGGACTCTAAGTCCAAACGTGCTATTCTTCAATCAGCATCAACGAAGTTTCGGACAGTTAGATATACATTGACTCAGAAGTGCATACTTCCATTGAAAGATAAACCATCTTTGTTGAAGAGTACTCATGAAAAGTATTCACACATTGATCAAGAGCAATGGGAGACATTTTTTAATAGAATATCTGAAGAGTGGGAGGTAACTACATTATACTAATGTGTTTTTAAATATTAGTGAAATTATTTTGATGATTTAAATCCTTGGTCTTATGTTATACAGGCGCTTAGTCGTGTTCAGAAAGAACAAAGGGAAAAATGTAAATATAATCATCATATCTCTCGTAAGGGATATGCAAACCTGGCCAAAGAACTAGTGAGTAATGTTAATTAG
Source organism: Trichosanthes truncata (assembly GCA_033996785.1). Classification (NCBI taxonomy): domain Eukaryota; kingdom Viridiplantae; phylum Streptophyta; class Magnoliopsida; order Cucurbitales; family Cucurbitaceae; genus Trichosanthes; species Trichosanthes truncata. The sequence continues at coordinate 22,106,513 of JAWPNB010000004.1, read as the reverse complement.
ATTATGTCTTATGATTATATGTTGATGATAATTAATAATTTGTATGTTTATATAGGAATTGTCAGACGATCCTTCCAATCGTGCAACTTTATGGAAGGAAGCACGAAAAGGAAAAAATAATGAATACTTTGATAACGACACTAGAGAATGTGTTAATCGAATTGTAAATTTATATATTTTTATTTTAATAAGATGTAGATGTGGTTCTTAGATTAAATGTCTTATGATTATGTGTACTTTGATGATTGAAATGTGTCGATCTAAATGGTTGTGACAGGACGAGTTAGTTATGGTACATTAGGGTAAAGATCAAAACTGAAGCATTGGGTACGCCAGAACACATGGGGCGTGTGAGGGAAGTGGGTACGTTTGTTAAACCATCATTTTACTTCAATGTTGCTAGAGGAAAATCAAAACTGGGTGAAGAGTCTTGCAACAAAGGTCAGACTCAAGGCTCGCAATTAAAGAAGTCTACGAGTGTATGAAGTAATGTTTCAACAACGAAGTCAAAAGGAAAAAAGGTCATTGACGAGCCAGAAGAAATTTTAGAGGTAAGTTTTGTTTATATTGTGAAACTTAACCATAGGGCGTGATACTAAACTTCTTTCTCTTAAATTTTTGAAGGGAACACCATGTCACTTGGCTATAGGATCAGTGGATAACATTGTTGCTGTAGGCACAATGTATGAGTTTGATATTCAATTTCCAACTATTTATGGAGTTCCACTAGGAGCCAATAATGTCAGAGTGGTGGTTGATATGATCATGGGCGAAGATGTTAACATACCAATTCCTTTAATGAGAGGAGTAGAAACTTTAAGTCAAGCGAAGGGTAACTTCGTGGCATGGCCTCGCGAACTTGTAGTTTTGAATATGGCAAAAAAGGTATGTCTTTTTTCAACTTCAATGTTTTTTTTATTCTTAGTTTACAATTTCAATTTTGTTTGTGCTAGGTCCCTTCTTCGGCCAAACCTAAGAAAGATGTTTCTGTCAATGTCCATGTTTCACAATCTTCTAACTACACGGATGTCCATGTTACTATCAAGCTCTTGAATCGATATGCTATGCTCTCCATGCAAGAGGACGATACAATTCAAATCAACTTGAGCGAGCACATTTTCGGAAAGGAGAAAGTAATTTATCTACATTGTGATGACATCATGCATTATTGCGGGATGGTCGAAATAGGTTATTCATGTATACTCACATACATTGTGTAAGTATACAAAATCTATTACATTTTTTTTATTCATGAACTATGTTTTTTAATGTTTTATAATAATTTTAATTTTCTATAGGTATCTTTGGACTGTATGTGACTACGATATAATCAATAGGTTCATGTTAGTTGATCAAATAACTATTTCAAATTATGTGAAGTGTCAAGAAACTCGTTGCAGAAATCTAGCCAACAGGTTAGACATGGTTAATTTGAATTTGGATCAACTAGTACTCATCCCATATAACACTAGGTAAGTAATGACAAGTTAAATTACTTTAACTTAATTATAGTTTTTTTTATTCATAAACACTAATATTAGAATATTCATGGTTAATAGTTGTCATTGGATGTTGATCGTTATCCATCCGCAAGAGAATATTGTTTATGTATTAAACTCTTTACGTAGTAAGATCGAAGACAGTTTTCAAGGAACCATAAATACGTAAGTGTTTTAAACTTTTATAGTTGTTAATTTTTAAATTTATATTATTCTAATCTTTCAAATTATCTAGTTCATTGAGAATGTGGCAAGCTAAACACTCACTCCCACAGTATCCTCTAATATCATTTGGAAACTTGTAAAGGTAAATTTACATTGACTATATTCTTTATTTAATCAAATTTAGATTGAAATCTTATATGTATAACTCAAGTAAACTGTTTTTCAATTATTTTACATGTAGTGCCCCCTCCAATTGGGTTCTGTAGAGTGTGGATACTATGTGCAAAAGTATATACGAGAAATAGTGTACAACTCTAGTATCTCCATAAGTAACCTTGTACGTGTTATTCCTTTATCTTTTAAGTGATTATAAATATATGATTTATTCTTATGTTATGTTTATATTTATTTTTCTTTGTAGTTTAACAAAAAAAATGCATATAAACAAGAAGAAATTGACAAGATTCGAATAGAATGGACAGATTTTGTTGGAAGATTTGTGTAAAGCTATTTGTGGATTCGTTAATTTTTGTGCATTTGATGTAAGTAGTAGATTTACTTTCTGTCTTGTTAGATGTAGAATGAAAATACTTGTTTATAAATATACTAGAAGTGTGTACATTTTGATATTGTTAAATGTAGTTTGTGGAGGGACGAGTGGTCCTATTGTTTGTTGTTTGGATGTACATATGCATTCTTTTGTAAATCTTCTTAGTGAATTAGGTATATTACTTTGTTTTATCTTAGTGTATTAGTGTATTCATTCTTCTAAAATTGCTGCTGGATCTTGTTGGATGTAGATTGTGGAGGGATGAGTGGTCTCATGCGTGTTTATGATATAGAAGTGAATTATATGTGCATTATTTCAGGTTAGTTTTTGGTTGTTTTAGTAGAGGTCATGCCGAAATTTCCACTTATTGGTTTGATTCAGTTTTGGGGAAGGAATGTTAAAGAGTCATCTTAGTGAATTAGGTATTATTACTTTGTTTTATCTTAGTGTATTAGTGTATTCATTCTTCTAAAATTGCTGCTGGATCTTGTTGGATGTAGATTGTGGAGGGATGAGTGGTCTCATGCGTGTTTATGATATAGAAGTGAATTATATGTGCATTATTTCAGGTTAGTTTTTGGTTGTTTTAGTAGAGGTCATGCCGAAATTTTCACTTATTGGTTTGATTCAGTTTTGGTGAAGGAATGCTAAAGAGTCATCTTAGTGAATTAGGTATATTACTTTGTTTTATCTTAGTGTATTAGTGTATTCATTCTTCTAAAATTGCTGCTGGATCTTGTTGGATGTAGATTGTGGAGGGATGAGTGGTCTCATGCATGTTTATGATATAGAAGTGAATTATATGTGCATTATTTCAGGTTAGTTTTTGGTTGTTTTAGTAGAGGTCATGCCGAAATTTCCACTTACTGGTTTGATTCAGTTTTTGTGAAGGAATGTTAAAGAGTCATCTTAGTGAATTAGGTATATTACTTTATTTTATCTTAGTGTATTAGTGATAATTCTCATTCATGAGGATTATTTGGCCTTTAAACGTAGTTATATTTGTGATTTTTATTCATATTATTTGATGAAAAATAAAAAAAATGCTTGAATTTAATCACATGATTGATGGAGGACCTTTAAATTAAGTAAGTTGAGAAAAGAAAACAAAAGAAGAAAAAAATTCACACTTACTTAATGTTTTGATGCAGGATTTTCGTGGAATGCAACTGCAGTGCAATTGCTATTCAATTGCAATCTGGCAGATCTGGAACTTAAGTAAAAAAATGAGATTTTCGAGATTTTGAAAGAAAATTTGACCCACGAATTCAGCAAGATGATTAGCCATGATTGTCCATCAACCAAGAGGGAAACCCTAGCATGAGATCCCTATAAATATTGAACAAAGAAGCCGAACAAGGAGAGCTCGATTGGAGAAAATTTTTGTTCACGTTTTTTGGGTTTTCTTACTTTCTGCAATTTCCATTTTGAGTTTTTTTAGTTGCTGTTTGTATTCATTTCTTCTTCATCTTAGTCCGAATCTCTTCCTCAATCCTATCTCCATAAGATTTGGATGTGGTTATGAACAAACTTTTGTTCGATTGAGCCGAAGAAAGATGGGTTTTTAGGATGGTTGAAGTTCTTCGATTTCTGCACTTTTGTTCTTGAATTTCTGTATTTGTGTTAAAATAGCTACTGGGTTGTCCTTTCAATTTCAATAATTTTAAGTTCTGTTATTTGAATTTTGATTACAGCTTGTCATTTTCAATTTTAGCAATTGTAATTTCTGCTATTTAAATTTTGGAAAGATACTGTATTTTGAATTCTGCATACATATATACAAGTTTCTTTAAGTAATTTTATATCTTGAAATTTTGAACTTATTTCTTTAAGCTACTGATTTGCTTTGTGTTTGCAATTTGATTGCACTGTTTACTTTGATTGTACCAATGAATTTTACTAATTTACATTTACTGTTTTCAATTTATTCCATCATGAAGAGCTAAATTTCCTTTGGGATTCAAGTTTGTGAATGCCCTAGAGGAAAGATGTAAAGCTCGAGAGTAAAAACAATCTAGCTAATTCTTGAATTCTAGTTTGCTTTTGGTGAGTTAATTGTTGGGTAAACCTAGTTGGCCATCTAGTGTTGCTTGCCAAGCTATAACTTAATACCGAAAGGGTTAAGGGAAGCGGATGTTGCAAAAGCAATGGAGGAAAAGGCTTAGACATAAGTTTGAAATATCGACCCTAGACATAGGGCGAGACTCCAAAACCACTAGAATTGTGCGCAAAAATATCTAAGTTAGATTAGCCATATAAATATAGGTTTAATCACTTAGTCTCCTAAAGATACTTCATAGAAGGTCGAATAGGAGTTGAATTCGGTTTACTTAGTTCTTGAGTTAGCTACAATTGCAATTGCTTTCTTGTTGCATTTTCTTTCCAAAGGGGCATTAGCAACTTGAATCTCTTTTTCATTTCCATTGAATTTTCAAATAATTTTATTTTAGTCAAAACACCTCTCAAATCATTTTCACCCTCGGTTACCTTAACTTGCAATTTGTCAATGATTTTGTGCCAACTAAAATTCATTTTATTAAACCCCGTTCCCTTGGGTACGACACTTTGGAATACTTCCAGTTCCTTTATTACTTCGATCACGTGCAGTTGCATGTAGCGAAAAGCACCGATCAATTAGTGTATTCATTCTTCTAAAATTGCTGCTGGATCTTGTTGGATGTAGATTGTGGAGGGATGAGTGGTCTCATGCGTGTTTATGATATAGAAGTGAATTATATGTGCATTATTTCAGGTTAGTTTTTGGTTGTTTTAGTAGAGGTCATGCCGAAATTTCGCCTTATTGGTTTGATTCAGTTTTAGTGAAGGAATGTTAAAGAGTCATCTTAGTGAATTAGGTATACTACTTAGTTTTATCTTAGTATAAAATCTTTGTAGTGAATAAGTTAATTGTTATGTTTGTAGAAATCCTTATGTTTATTGAGTTATAAAATACAAATGAAATTGTATTTTGTGTATAGATTTGACGAAATGATAAATATCATTGGTTAGCCACAAGGGCATCCAACATTTTTTTTTATTTAAATTATGAACAAAACAATGACGGGCATTACCTGTCATTAAAACTTTCAAAACGGACATTTTATGACAGACATTTAATGACGCACAGATAACATTTAATGACAGGCATGGGCTTTCAATGTCACACATTGACTGACATTAAAAGTTGGTATGATTTCTCAGTTGATCGTTTAATGACGGTCATTCACTGTCATCGAAAAACTATTTAATGACGGGCGTTACCCATCATTACACTCTGACCGTCATCATACCCTCTACTGATCATCCGTTTTAATGACGAAATATGGATTTTAATGACGGTTATTGTGCATTATTACAGGATACAGTCATCACAACCTAAATTTTCCTCAGTCGATGTACCTTTTAATGACCGACATTAAATCCGTCCATCATTAAAAGATACAATGATAAGCGCCCAAGATGCTGGATTTACAAAGCTAGAGGTCCTTCTAGGATCTTTGCAAACATTCGCGAATAAGGCTAACTTAACGAATTGATTCCAACCAAGAGTTTGGTTAGAGATGAATCACTCGAAGATCAAACTTAGAATCTATGATGGTCACTCCTAGATCCTAAGACGACTCACTCCAGAATTAGCTTGATCAAGACTAATCCAATGAATCGGTTTAACATCAAACCTAAAGCAAGATTTGAAAGAAAAGTAACCCCAAATGGGTTTCAATAAAAACACAAGTTTTGATATTCAATGTTGTCATTCTCACTAGCAATACAAGTTCCTTTTATAGACAAGGAATTCTATGCAAAGCTACAACCCAACTACTTCATTAAATGAAATTCCCAACCACCTCATTTAATGAACTTCCCAACTACCTCATTAATGAACTTCCCAACTACTTCATTAATGAACTTCCCAACTACCTTATTAAATTCCCCAACTATTAAAAGTCTAAACTTTGAAAATTAAAATTACAATGTCAAAGTTCATAATTTAAAGTAACAATGAATTACTCAAATAGGTTGCCCTACTTAAGTGAACTCCATGGTCAACTTTAATCTTGACTTGTTGAACTAACATTATAAAGAAATTTGTGATCCAAAATCTTTGTCTCTTCTTGTGCATTAGCTAGCTTTTGAAGATGTAATGTGAAACCCTCTTGAATCTTCTTTGCCTTGCTCCTTGTTATTGCTCCTTCGGGTACATGCAATGGATTAGAGGTTGGATTCACATCATACAATGACGGGCACGTTTTAATGACAGGTAATGCCCGTCATTAAAAGGTGCCCGTCATTGTATCTTTTCATGACACTCGTATTGATGACGGGCGCGTGTACGTCATCGTTTCCCTATAATGACGGGCAATGCCCGTCATTAAAACCCATTTTTGTACTAGTGAAGATTCATTTATTTGACTCATTTATGCATGATAGGTATCAATGGATAGAATGTGATGAGATGAAAAAAACAACAAAATTTTCATAATGACAATGAAGAAAAGAATAGAAATGATAAGTATCAAAGTAGCTATGATACCAAATGATAAGTATCAAAGTAGCTCTGATTACCAAATGATAAATAGCTCCTAGAAATTTGATCTAACAACCTTGCTAACAAAAAAGACCTTTAGATCTAAAACCCAAAAACCCCAAAATCAAGATGATTTCATCCGAAGGAAGAAGATAGAAACATATTTACCTTGATGATCAATATCAAGAGTAGAGAAAACTTGTTTCTAAACTCAAGATTCGAATCACTCAGCAAGTAGTTTGATCGACACTACTTGAATGATCCTAGCATGCAAATCTAAACACAAGATATGCAAAAAAAGTTGCTCGTGGCCTTTAGGCTCAAAAGACTCAATTTCATTGAAACATCATAAAAAAAAATCTTCCCCTCCAAAGAAACAACATGGATGGCTATTTATAGCCGTCAAACTGACCCTAGGGTAACATATAATCAATTGAAGGGTTGTCACTCTCTTGCCCATCAATACCATGAGGACCACTACCTAAATTGTAACCTAAAACATTGAAATAAAAACTTTAAAACTAAACATTACATAAAAGCTCTCTTAAATCCAAGAATTGAAACTTCTATCAACCGTTCTAGTTTTTGTAAGCTCCCAAGGTATAAATGAAGCTCCACTTGAAGTAACTTGAAGTGTACTCCCATCAATTGATGCTTGACTTACATTAAGTGAAGCTTGATATGCACTTGAGTTCATTTAATACAACTTGAGTTTATCATAAATTATTTATTCTGATCAATGCATTTAATGCAACTCCATTTTGAGCTCTTATTTATTCTTGACTAGTGTTGTAGGATTCATATCAATAATAAGTAATATTTCACATAGCTTTCTTTCAATAGTTGTTTGCATGCTTATTTGCTATTAGGTCAATTATTGATATACCCTATCAATTAAAAAAAAAGTTATATAGTGGCATTTAATTTTCATTTTCAATATGTGATAGTTAACATGTTTATACTATTAGTTCTATCATTAATACATCATACCAATAGGATTTAAAAAGGTATATTTTGACCTTTTTTTTCTTTCTTTTAATTATTCTCTATATGCTCATTTGACTCATCATCAATATACCATATCAATAGATTATCTCGATGATAACAAACTCAAATTTTTGTATTAACATTTATAGTATTTTTAAAGTACCTATTATGTAGAGCTTGAAAAGACGATTCCATCAGATCTTGAATCGTTTGAATCAGAGTTCAAACGAGAAAGTTGTGAGCAAAAGAAGACTTGAGGCAAAATCTAATGTGGCATTGACACATGGCAGTTGACGTAACATTCCATGATCAAATTTAAGTTGACGTGGAGATGATGTGACTGTTGAAGGGATTAATCGAATTAAACCCACAGCGGAAGCATAGGAATCGTCTTTGATTTATTTAGAATTAAACTAAAATACAAAGGTTAAGCAATAAATACCTTGAAAATAATATTATGGAGAATATTCTGGCGGATCTTTATCTTTTCCACAAAGTCTTCCTGGCTATGACTCAAACACAGGACCAAGGCTTGTGGGAGCCTCTTGAAAGAAAACCCCCAAGGGATTGGAGAGGAAGAGGTCTAGAGAGAATTCTCTAATTCTCTCTATTGAGAAGATGTGTGTTATGAAGAATGGCTCAACCCAAGGGTCTTATTTATAGAGACCAATGGGAAATCTTTACCATAATTAAAATATTATATTTTAATATCTAATATATTAAAATATATCTTATATTTATTTAAATCTCATTCAAATCTCCTACGATATTTATTTACTTGAATCTTATTCAAATTCTATAAATATCTTTTATTTAATATATCAAATATATATTAATTATTTTAATATTTAATGTATCAAATACAATAAATATATTTTCATCTTTTATATTTAATATATCTAATATATTAAATATTAATTTGAACACTTCAAATTAAATATTAAATTTGAACATTTCAAATTTTAATATTTAATGTATCAAATACAATAAATATATTTTCCTCTTTTATATTTAATATATCTAATATATTAAATATTAATTTGAACACTTCAAATTAAATATTAATTTGAACATTTCAAATTTTTCTTTCAACTAAATTGATCTTTTAGTGTTACTATGAGCTAGCAAGGGGATCTTATGGACCTACAGATTATAAGCTCCAATGATACAAAATTAATTAATTAAACTCTTTAATTAATTAATTTTCATTCATTAACTATAGGTCACTCCACTATAGACCTAGAGTTGCACTCTTATGCACTATAGGACAAGTTGTGTCCATAGATATAATCATTACATGCAAGTTGATCCTTCACAAGTTGTTCGTAATTACAGCTGGGTCAAAAGTCCGTTTTACCCCTATAATTACATCTTGCACCTTAAGTACCACTGATTCTCTAATGAACAATATGTTGATAATCTAATTATAAACTAAGTCCCTCTTGGCCCAATGAGAGGGTGGGGCCCCATTGTTCAAGTCCCGAAATCAGCACTTAAGGGAACTACTCATCTACTTACCCTATATGGGAAGGAGTGAATTCCATCTTGTGAGATTATGTTCCCAGCTCCCTATTTGGTCAAGTCTCCAAAATGGTAGGCATATTGAATCGGCTACAAAAGCCACTCTCACCCATGCAAATCAAAGGACAAACCCTCACAGGCAGGAGTTCATAACTCACTCAGGATTAAGATCGAGTCGCATATGATCATCCTGATGAAATATTAATCTTCTCAATTAACGGATTTATAAAGAGATATTAAATATTTCGTGGTCCAGTCTTATACAAACTCATTGTATAAGATACCCCCACTCACATGTCTCCACATGAATGATTTGGATCAAATCATTTGTAACTGTTACAAAGTGGGTCGTATCAATAGTGTTACCAGGATAAGGCACCCAACCTTATCCCATATACTATGACCCTTTAAGTTATTTCTTGAACATGATCCTCTCGTATGTCAACCACATACTGTTCAAGATTACACTAATAACCTTGGATTTTTCATATAATGGATAATATTATATTGCAAATAAAATAATCAAAATTATTATCAATTATTAAATAATTAATTAATTACGAGGCTTTAGGGCATATATCCCAACAACTGTGACATGTCAAACGTGGACAAATGAGGTTTCGACACCTGGTGAGGCTGAAATTAAAAATAATAAAAAGGAAAAGGAAATATTAAATAATAATAATAAAAAAATCGTGAGGACTACAAGCTAATGGAATTTATTATTTACAAAAAAAAAAAAAAAGAAATTTAGGTGCACCATTGTTTTTCACGTGCGCGAACGCCTAGCATGCCACTTGTAGATGTGCGAGTAGCACTTCTTCTTCTCCTTGCACGTGTTATCTTCTTCGGTTCGACTGGCAGGAATTTTGTCCTCCTTTTTAATTCCAATTTTCTTCCTCTTTATTTCCAAATTCGTTATATTTTCTCTTTCAATCTACACCCTCCATCCTTGAGATCCAATGGCTGAATTTTAAATTCCTCAATTTTAAAACGGCAACCATTCTCATCTCCTTCCTTACCACATTTGTCTCATAAAGTGCTTGATGGAGGAATTACAAATAACAGAGGAAAATGGAGTAAATATTGAGAAACAAACACGTAAACAATTAGGTTGAGGCACGAATATCTCACTCTCTTTAAGGAGATTCAAGTCCTCTGCGATGTATATTTATTTATTAACCACCGGTACAACAGTTCTTCTCTAGCCTGTCCCCTCCAGGATACAAGAACCCAACTGAAACGTTGTGTAGCTCAAACCACTCTGCACTATGAGGTTGAGCTCAAAGCTCCACAACAAAGAACACCCTTCTTTTGGCCAATTGCTCTTAAAAGAGCAAAGTAGATAAATTAGAGAAATTAGAGAGAAGAGAATATTGAAATGTTGTATGTTTAAAGTGTTTGTGAGAGTGGTATTTATAGTATTTTTTAGATCTAAGAATTTAATACAAAAATAAGTAATTGAATTGTAAAACTTTTAACCTCCAAATAAAGAACCAAAAACTTTCTTCTCTTTATTATATGAAACTCTCTCATTAAAAAGATAAAAATTCTCTAAAATTAATAGTAAATATTAAAATATAACAACATTACCCCACTCATTTTAATATTTTAAATAATCAAAATCAATTGACCAAAATAAAGATAATTATGCATCATAAAGGTGTGACTTGTTGGGTTTTATGTCCTAAATTTCATGGTTTTGTAAACTGAATGTATATTCTATTTTGCAATAAAGTTGTTATTGAGGTTTATACAATAAAGTTGTTATTGAATAAAGTGAATTGTGTATTCCATAACCCAAATCCAATGAACTAAGAACCCTTGACTATAAGATGTATACTTGAACTTTATGTATGACATCAAAGTGGATCAAGTTCAAGTAATAGCCACAACGGTTTATAGTATAGGGATAGGGCTAGGTACCTTATCCTGAGGACACTATAGACGTGGCCCACTTTGTATAGTACGAACGATGTGATCCTGAATCGTTCATGTGGAGACATGAAAGTGGGGGCGTCCTATGCAATGAGTTCGCATAAGACTGGACCTCAAAATAGTCACTTAGACTTTTTAACTCCGTTTATTGTTTTAACTGACTATTTTCATACGATGACCTAGGTAACTCGATCTTAATCCTGAGTGTGCTATGAACTCCTGTTTATTCGGGATTATCCTTAGATTTGCATGGGTGAGAGTGGCTCGAGATCGCTGACTCAATAAGCCTCCCATTTTGGGGATAAGATCGGGTAGATAGTTGGGAACATAGTCATGCGAGATGGAATTCACTCTTACCAGCTTTAGGGTTTAGTAGAGAGGTTGTTCCCTTAAGTGCTGACTCCGGGTCTTGAACAATGGGCCCACCCTCTCATTGGTCCGAGAAGGATTCGGTTTGTTGGTTGGACCACAAACCAATTGTTCATTAGAGGATCAGTGGGACTTAAGGAACAATAAGTAATTACAGGGGTAAAACAGTTTATTTGACCCAGCTATAATTACGAACAACCTGTGAAGGATCAACTTACTAATCATGGTTATATCGAGTGGACAGAAATATATCTACAGTGAGGAGAGTGCAGCCACTGGGCTTTAGTGGAGTGTCTCGATGGTTAACGAATGTTGATTAGCTAGGCTAAAAAGTTTGGTTGGTTAATCTAGTATCGTTGGAGCTCATGATTTGTAGGTCCATTAGGTTCCCCTTACTAACTCGGACTAAGCCTTGTAACAATTTGAGAGAAAAGAATTTGAATTGTTCAAATTCGGTTTTGGGAGAAAACGTTAATTATATGCGATTTACTTAACGTTTCATAGCTTAATTATGAATTAAACTATGATAAAGAAGGGTGGACGTATTTAAATTTGATTTAAATATTGGTTCGGTTTAAAACATGAATAAGGATTCATGTTCGAACGTTCGATTTGAGAAATCAGGATTGGTCCAATTATTTAATTTGATATTTGATATTAAATTAAATAATTATTTAAAATTAATTAAATTGTTTAATTAATTAAAAATTGATTTTAATTTAAAATTAATTTTATTCTAATTTTTAATTAAAATTAAAAGAGAATTCAAATTCATTTAGGATTGAATTTTGGACCAAATTCATAAATTGATGAATAACCTTCTTGTATTTCCAAATTCACCAAAATTGGCCACCTCCTTCTTGATTAATCCTTCTCATCTATGTGTTGTCAAGTTTAGCAAGCTTGATGAAGCTTGTTAATAGCTTTAATTAGCAAAGAAACACCATGGGTAAGGAGAATTTTGCAGAAAATTTGTTTTCTCTGGGTTTTAGACCTTTACCCATTCTTCTTCCAAATTCTCTCAATTAAGGATCACACAATCAGTTCCAAGGCCTGAGGATAGTAGGGAAGACTCTAGAGGAGGTCCACAACCAGTTTTTGTTCAAATAAAGCCCTCGGATTGCTTCAATTTTGAGCTTCAAAGGTAGTGTTCTTCCTTCTCTGTTTTTCCAGTTTTGAGCATGTTTTTTGTTTGGTAAAATTGATCAAATTAAAGTGCTTAAGATCCAAAATTTCTTCCGCTTTCTTAATATTAACTCTTTCAATTGGTATCAGAGAAATTTTGAGTACTCAATTTGATTCAATTTGAGCTTGGTGGGTATGATTTGGAAATCGAATTTTCTGGCCATCTAAAGTGGTACTTTCGGTTTGACATAAAAAGTGAGCTTCAATTTGTAGTCCGTTTTGTAATTGCTCAAGAGTGTTTGAGCATTAATGTGTAAAGAAGAGTATGTAAAATTTTTGAGTCGATTGGAGTCCAGGAAGCCCTTCAATTTGAAGAGAGAATCATGAAAGGTCACAAAATTTTGAAAACAGAGGCTGTTTTTTTTTTTCTGCAAATTCCTGCGCACGAATTTTTTCATTTTGATGAAGATGATGATGTCAGCGGTTCATTTGATGACGTCAGCACCTGGTTCAGGCTTTTACAGTCCGGTTCAGCCTTGGTTCGGTCCGGTTCAGGTAAGTTTGGCCCGGTTTTTCCCTTTTGAAGCTCGGTTCAGCCGGTTTTCAGCCGGTTCGACCTTTTTCAAGTTGGTTCGGGGTGGTTCGAAGGGTTCGGAAGCGGCTCAGCCTAATTTCTAGATTATTATTGTAATAATTTAGTTGTTTGCTTGTTTCTGATGCCAAAACCGGTCCACTTTAGTGTGTTTAATTAATTATGCATTGTGAATGTATGTTTTAATTAAATCCCTGTTTGTATGTGCATAAAGTATGCCGTATAGATTTTAAAATCCCACCATAGGAAGCATACTCCATGCATTGAAAGTATGTTATAAGTGTTATAATATATAGTATGCATGTTTGGGGTTTCATGAAAATTAATATAAGAGTTATATTAATTTATGAAACAAATGTTATATGTTTTAATTGTAAATTAATATAAGTGTTATATTAATTAAAAATTAAACATACAACAAATAGTTGCCTTAGTAGAATATAATTGTTATATTCATTGTTAAATGTATGTTATAGGTTGTCTTTATTTTATAATCGTTATAAAATGAGATAGATTTTTAAAATCTATAACAAAGTTAAAGGCATGCTCACTTTGGGTTAACAAATTCCAAATGCAATTAGGAATAAGGACTCGATCTGTTTTAATAGTTAAAATAGGTCGACAACTTGTAAAACTAAGGTTACAAGAGAACTCACCCGGTGAGATCCTGTCTAAGGCTGGGGGTATTTAAGTTGACGGTTTACGGAACACCTCCTACCTGGGGATCGATCTGGTTCTTGAGTTATGTTAACCCAGTTTTATGAGCATGCACGCGTGAGATGAAAGGTTTTAAAGCGTTTATCACATAGACATCGTAGGTAAAAACGGTTTTTACCTAGACTTAGGTTATATTGTCTTAGCCGGAATATGCCTAAGTAAATTTATACCCAAACCGTCTAAAATACTTAGTGGGAGTGAAAAGGTATATATGATATATCAATTTCCTCTTATGCTCTCTGCAAAGTTCACACCGTGAGATTTATGCTTAGCCTCGTGATGTCAATAGGGCATCCCCATTCGGATGGTGTTTGCATAAATCAAGAGCAAGGTGAATGGAGAAAGTATTTATAGTAAGTGAGAGAAGGAAGTGTGTCAACACATCCTACGATCTCCTCTATTAGATAGGACCGTGAGATTCCTATGTTCCACCTGCAGGATGCCCGTAGTAGCACCATCCATTCGGAGGGTCGTAACATAGGAATCGGAACAACTCAAACTCCAGAAATGGATAGGGTCTCCTAGGTCCATTCCCAACATTGTCTTTTCCATTCGGTAGCGTTGTTGGGGCCAACCTTTGAGGTCTGAAAATGGTGGGTCACACTTACAAGAATTACTAAGTTCTTGACCAAAGTAGCGATAACTAGAATGCTATAGGAATAAGAGTTATTCCGGTATTAGCATTTCGTCAAGAATGTCTTGGTTCAGTGAAGGAGTGATTGACTGCCCCTCGGTAGCAGTTGCTCTGACTCACTGAAGTATCGTTCCAAAAACAATAATGAGTTTATGGGTACATTATTACTTTTGCTAAATTTCTTAATTGGATGCATGCAATGTAAGAAGCAATTCACTAATAGTATATGTTCTATTTTTCAGCATGTCGAGCTCTTTAATTCAGTTACTAGCCTCCGATAAGTTAAACGATGATAACTACACGACCTGGAAATCGAACTTGAATATGATTCTAGTTATCGATGATCTAAGGTTTGTCTTAACAGAGGAATGTTCTCCCCCTCCCGACTCGTCTGCAAACCGAATTGTTCGGGATGCATTTGACAAATGGACTAGGGCTAATGATAAAGCCCGAGTCTATATCTTAGCCAGCATATCTGATGTGCTATCTAAGAAACATGAGAGCATGATCACCGCTAAGGAGATCATGGGATCATTACAGGCGATGTTTGGACAACCGTTCTCATCGATCCGTCATGATGCTCTCAAGTACGTTTACAACTCCCGTATGAAGGAGGGAACTTCTGTTAGGGAGCATGTCCTTAACATGATGGTCCACTTCAACGTGGCAGAGGTAAACAGAGCTGTCATTGATGAGAAAAGTCAGGTTAGCTTTATAATGGAATCTCTTCCGAAGAGTTTCCTACAGTTCCGCACCAATGCGGTGATGAACAAAATAGAGTATAATCTGACTACTCTCCTCAATGAGCTACAGACTTTTGAGTCCCTGATGAAAACAAAGGGAAAAGAGAATGAGGCAAATGTTGTCACTTCGAAGAAGTTCCTAAGAGGATCGTCCTCTGGGACTAAGTCTGGTCATTCTTTTTCTAAGAATAAAGGTATTCAAAAGAAGAAGAAGGATAAAGGGAAGGGAAATGCTCCTGCCATGAGTAAGCGCAAGGCTAAAGTCATAGATAAAGGAAAATGTTTCCACTGTGGTGAAGATGGGCACTGGAAGAGGAATTGCCCAAAGTACCTTGCAGAAAAGAAAGCTGAGAAGGCAAGACAAGGTAAATATGATTTACTTGTTGTTGAAACATGTTTAGTGGAACATGATGATTCCGCTTGGATATTAGATTCAGGAGCCACTAACCATGTGTGTTCTTCTTTTCAGGAAACTAGTTCCTGGAGGCAGCTTGCAGATGGTGAGATAACTCTCAGGGTTGGAACAGGAGAGGTTGTCTCACCCAGAGTAGTGGGAACGGTGAAGTTGTTTAGAGATAGATTCATTTTACTAGAAAATGTACTTTTGGTTCATGGAATCAAAAGAAATCTTGTATCTATCTCTTGTTTGCTTGAACATATGTATAAAGTATCTTTTGATTATAATAAAGTGTTCATTTGCAAAAGAGGTGTACGAATATGTTCTGCTAAACTTGAAAACAACCTATATGTGTTAAGACCAACAGAGGTAAAAGCTATTTTGAACACCGAGATGTTTAAAACAACTGATACTCAAAATAAAAGGCAGAAACTTTCTCTAAGTACCTATCTTTGGCACTTGAGACTAGGCCACATTAATCTCAACAGGATTGGGAGATTGGTTAAAAGTGGTCTCCTAAGTCAGTTAGAAGACAACTCCTTACCACCATGTGAGTCCTGTCTTGAGGAAAAAAATGACCAAACAACCTTTTTCTGAAAAAGGTTATAGAGCCAAAGAACCCTTAGAACTCGTGCATTCGGATCTTTGTGGTCCTATGAATATCAAGGCACGAGGAGGGTATGAAGACTTCATCGGATTCATTGATGATTATTCAAGGTACGACTATCTTTACCTAATACATCATAAGTCTGAAGCCCTTGAAAAGTTCAAGGAGTATAAGGCAGAGGTTGAAAACATATTAGGTAAGACAATTAAAACACTTCGATCAGATCGAGGTAGAGAGTATATGGATTTGAGATTCCAGGACTATATGATAGAACATGGAATCGTATCCCAACTCTCTGCACCCGGTACACCTTAGCAAAATGGTGTATCTGAGAGGAGAAACAGAACCCTGTTAGACATGGTTTGGTCTATGATGAGTTATGCTCAACTGCCTAGTTCGTTTTGGGGATATGCAGTAGAGGCTGCTGCATATATTTTGAACATGGTTCCCTCTAAGAGTGTTTCAGAAACACCTTATGAGTTATGGAGAGGGCGTAAAGGAAGTTTACGTCACTTCAGAATTTGGGGGTGTTCGGCACATGTGCTAGTGGCCAATCCAAAGAAATTGGAACGACGTTCAAAATTATGCCTATTCGTAGGATACCCCAAGGAAACGAAATGTGGTCTGTTTTACGATCCTCTAGAGGACAAGGTTCTTGTGTCGACAAACGCCACGTTCCTAGAGGAAGACCACATGAGAGATCATCGGCCTCGAAGTAGAATTGTATTGAGCGAACTTTCTGGGGAAGCTACAGATAAATCAACAAAAGTTGTTGATCAAGCTGGTCCTTCTCAAGAGTTGAGAATGTCTCGACGTAGTGGGAGGGATGTTAGACAACCCGAACGTTACATGGGTTTGACTGAAACCCAAGTCGTCATACCTGATGATGGCATTGAGGATCCATTGACCTATAAATAGGCGATGAATGATATAGATAAGGACCAGTGGATTAAAGCCATGGACCTCAAAATGGAGTCAATGTACTTCAATTAAGTCTGGGAAATTGTAGACCAACCAGATGGTGAAAAACTTATCGGTTGCAAGTGGATCTACAAGAGGAAATGAGACCAAGCTGGTAAGGTGCAAACCTTTAAGGCTCGACTTGTGGCAAATGGTATTCCTAGCGGGAAGGGGTGGACTATGAAGAAACCTTCTCCCCTGTTGCCATGCTTAAGTCGATTAGAATACTCTTGTCCATTGCCACGTTTTATGATTATGAAATTTGGCAAATGGATGTCAAGACAGCCTTTCTGAATGGTAATCTTGAAGAGAGTATCTATATGGTTCAACCAGAGGGGTTCATAATTCAGGGTCAAGAGCAAAAGGTTTGCAAGCTTAAACGATCCATCTATGGATTAAAGCAAGCATCTAGATCCTGGAATATAAGATTTAATACTGCGATTAAATCTTATGGCTTTGAACAGAATATTGACGAACCTTGTGTTTACAAGAAGATAGTCAATACTACTGTAGCTTTCTTAGTCTTATACGTAGACGATATCCTACTCATTGGGAATGATGTAGGATTCCTGACTGACGTAAAGCAATGGCTAGCGACCCAATTCCAAATGAAAGATTTGGGAGAGGCTCAGTTTGTCCTTGGAATCCAAATTGTTCGGAATCGCAAGAACAAATAGCACTGTCTCAGGCATCTTATATTGATAAAATGTTGGTTAGATATAAAATGCAGAATTCCAAGAAGGGTTCATTACCTTTCAGGCATGGAATTCATTTGTCGAAGGAATAGTGTCCTAAGACATCTCAAGAAGTTGAGGATATGAGACGCATTCCCTATGCATCACCTGTCGGTAGTCTGATGTATGCCATGCTATGTACTCGACCCGACATATGCTATGCAGTGGGAATAGTCAGCAGGTATCAATCCAATCCAGGATATGATCATTGGACTACCATTAAAAACATCCTCAAGTATCTTAGGAGAACGAGGGACTATATGCTTGTGTATGGTGTGAAGGATCTGATCCTTGCAGGATACACTGACTCTGATTTTCAAACTGATGTAGATTCGAGGAAATCCACATCGGGATCAGTGTTCACTCTTAACGGAGGAGCAATAGTATGGAGGAGTATAAAGCAAAGTTGTATTGCTGACTCCACTATGGAGGCTGAATATGTCGCAGCTTGCGAAGCAGCGAAGGAGGCTGTATGGCTTAGAAAATTCTTTACTGATTTGGAAGTTGATCCAAATATGAATTTGCCTATCACCCTTTATTATGATAATAGTGGTGTAGTGGCAAATTCTAAAGAACTTAGAAGCCATAAGCGTGGAAAGCATATAGAGTGCAAATATCATCTCATCAGGGAGATTGTGCAACGAGGAGACGTGATCCTCGCACAGATCCCTTCAGAGCACAACATTGCTGATCCGTTTACAAAGCCCTTCACGGATAAAGTGTTTGAGGGACACCTAGAGAGTCTAGAACTACGGGTTGTACAATAGGATAGTTTTATTTACCTCAGCATGTTTGACTCCACTGACGTTTTAGTCCAAGTGGGAGTTTGTTGGGTTTTATGTCCTAAAACTCGTGGTTTTGTAAACTGAATGTATATTCTATTTTGCAATGAAGTTCTTATTGAGGTTTATACAATAAAGTTGTTATTGAATAAAGTGAATTGTGTATTCCATAACCCAAATCCAATGAACTAAGAACCCTTGACTATAAGATGTATACTTGAACTTTATGTATGACATCAAGGTGGATTAAGTTCAAGTAATAGCCATAACAGTCTATAGTATAGGGATAGGGCTGAGTACCTTATCCTGGGGACACTATGGACGCGACCCACTTTGTATAGTACTAACGATGTGATCCTGAATAGTTCATGTGGAGACATGAAAGTGGGGGCGTCCTATGCAATGAGTTTGCATAAGACTGGACCGCAAAATAGTCACTTAGACTTTTTAACTCCGTTTATTGTTTTAACTGACTATTTTCATACGATGACCTAGGTAACTCGATTTTAATCCTGAGTGTGCTATGAACTCCTGTTTATTCGGGATTATTCTTAGATTTGCATGGGTGAGAGTGGCCCGAGATCGCCGACTCAATAAGCCTCCCATTTTGGGGATAAGATCAGGTAAATAGTTGGGAACATAGTCATGCGAGATGGAATTCACTCCTACCCCGCTTTAGAGTTTAGTAGAGAGGTTGTTCCCTTAAGTGCTGACTCCGGGTCTTGAACAATGGGCCCACCCTCTCATTGGCCCAAGAGGGATTCAGTTTGTTGGTTGGACCACAAACCAATATTGTTCATTAGAGGATCAGTGGGACTTAAGGAACAAGAAGTAATTACAGGGGTAAAACAGTTTATTTGACCCAGCTGTAATTACGAACAACCTCTGAAGGATCGACTTACTAATCATGGTTATATCGAGTGGACATAAATATATATACAGTGGGGAGAGTGCAGCCACTGGGATTTAGTGGAGTGTCCTAGTGGTTAACAAATGTTGATTAGCTAGGCTAAAGAGTTTGGCCGGTTAATCTAGTATCGTTGGAGCTCATGATCTGTAGGTCCATTAGGTTCCCCTTACTAGCTCGGACTAAGCCTTGTAACAATTTGAGAGAAAAGAATTTGAATTGTTCAAATTCGGTTTTGGGAGAAAACGTTAATTATATGCGATTTACTTAACGTTTCATAGCTTAATTATGAATTAAACTATGATAAAGAAGATGTGGACATATTTAAATTTGATTTAAATATTGGTTCGGTTTAAAACATGAATAAGGATTCATGTTCGAACGTTCGATTTGAGAAATCGGGATTGGTCCAATTATTTAATTTGATATTTGATATTAAATTAAATAATTATTTAAAATTAATTAAATTGAAATTAATTAAAAATTGATTTTAATTTAAAATTAATTTTATATTAATTTTGAATTAAAATTAAAAGAGAATTCAAATTCATTTAGGATTGAATTTTGGACCAAATTCATAAATTGATGAATAACCTCCTTGTATTTCCAAATTCACCAAAATTGGCCACCCCCTTCTTGATTAATCCTTCTCATCTATGTGTTGTCAAGTTTAGAAAGCTTGATGAAGCTTGTTAATAGCTTTAATTGGCAAAGAAACACCATGGGTAAGGAGAATTTTGCAGAAAATTTGTTTTCTCTGGGTTTTAGACCTTTACCCATTCTTCTTCCAAATTCTCTCAATTAAGGATCCCACAATCCGTTCCAAGGCCTGAGGATAGTAGGGAAGACTCTAGAGGAGGTCCACAACCAGTTTGTGTTCAAATAAAGCCCATGGATTGCTTCAATTTTGAGCTTCAAAGGTAGTTTTCTTCCTTCTCTGTTTTTCCAGTTTTGAGCATGTTTTTTGTTTGGTAAAATTGATCAAATTAAAGTGCTTAAGATCCAAAATTGCTTCCGCTTTCTTAATATTAACTCTTTCATGACTCTGCATTGAACCTTTACTAGTGAAATAATAATCTCTACTCCAGCGTTAGTAGTGGTCTCTAACTTGAACTCTAACACATAAAGGGAAATAGAGAACTATTATCCACACATAATTATCTAAGTGTTGACATGAGCTTCATTGGTTAGCACATTATGGCCTTGTGCTGATCCTAGGATTTCATGAGTGTATTTGAGAATAAGCCCCATATCCTCATAGAGAGCGTCCCCACTCTCACACTCGTATAGGTAAAATCTGTCAGGGGTTGCTCCTATAACAACGACACCCCACTCATAAGAGCTATAGATTTTATTAAGAGTTTATTGAAGAACTCAACTCTCCACTACGTTATAGGATAAATGCACTCACATCATAGGGATGGATCAATATATAAAGATAGTGCATATGTACGGCCACCTTATAATTCATTTTTCCCTTTGAGCCTGGTTCTCAGGATCTCTGATCACTAGGTGAGTATCCTTATATATGGCTCATGACAATTATAAGGGCTTCAACCCCATCCCTCTCGATGTATTCTAGACCCTTTCTCTATTCAAGGCTTTTGTTAATGGATCTGCAAGATTATCACAAGATTTAATGTAATTCACATTAATAATCTCATTACTCAAATAGGATCTCACAGTACTGTGTTTTCTTCTTATAGGTCTGGATTTACAGTTATAAAAATGAATTTTTACTCTACCAATTGTGTCAGTGATATACAATTTACCAAAATAGGAGGTATTGGTTTCTCTAACATTGGAATTTCATATAACAAACCTCTTAGCCAACTTGCTTCCTCGCTAGCTGAAGCTAAAGCAATAAGCTCTGCTTCCATAGTAGAGTTGGCAATAATTGTTTGTTTTTTAGATTTCCAACAAATAACACAACCTCCTAAGGTAAAAGTATACCCCGTAGTAGATAAAGAATCACCTGACAATGTATTCCAGTTAGCATCAGAAAATCCTTCAACAACAGCAGGATATTTTTTATAAAGTAAGCCATAGTCTTTTGTTGCCAATAAATATTTCATAACACGATCTATGGCATGCCAATATTCTTTACCTGGCTTACTCGTAAACCTGCTAAAAACTCTTACTGCATATGCAATGTCAGGTCTAGTGCAATCAGTTGCATACCGTAGGCTACCAATCACGCTTGCATACTCCTTTTGATTAATTACATTATTTTCATTTTCAATGAGAAACAAGTGAACACTTGAATCAAATGGAGTAGACACATGTTTACACATGTAGACACATATTTTTTGAGTATTTTCTCAATATAATGTGATTGGTAAAAAAAAAACCCATATGAGGTTTTTGTTATTTTCATACCCAAAATAAAATTAGCCCCACCAAGATCTTTCATGTCAAATGGCTTCTCAATAATTTTTTTGTTTCATTTATAACAAAAATATTTGAGCCAAATATCAATAAATCATCAACATATAGGCTAATAATAACATGTGAATCTTCCCATAATTTATAATAGATGCATTTATCACATTCATTTGGTTTATAAACATTATTTAGCATGCAAGAATCAAATTTCTCATGCCACTGCTTTGGGGCTTGTTTTAAGCCATATAGGGATTTAGTAAGCTTACACACTCTCTTCTCTTGCCTAGGTTCTATAAAACCTTCAGGTTGGTCCATATAAATTTCTTCTTCTAAATCACCATTTAGAAAAGCTGTTTTCATATCCATTTAATGAATACTCATATAAAAAATTGCAGCAATTGCAATTAGTAATCCAATGGATGAAATTCTCGTAAACGGAGAAAAGGTATCAAAGAAGTCTAAGTCTTCTTTTTGTTTAAAATCTTTTGCAAAAAGTCTAGCTTTATACTTGTCTATACTACCATCCGGTTTCATCTTTTTTCTCAAGACCCATTTATACCCTATAGTTTTACAACTTGGTGGCAAATCAACTAATTTATAGGTTTTATTAGAAATTAGTGATTCCATTTCATCATTCTCAACATTTTTCCAGAAAATTGCATATGGAGATGACAAAGCTTCTTGTAAATAAATTGATGTTTCTTGAATGTTATAAGCATAAAAATCAGGACCAAAATCTTTTACAGTTCTAGTTCTTTTACTCCTCGTTAATTCAACTAGAGAGTTGTTTTCATTATATCACTAGGAGTAGAAGAACAAAACTTAGAGGAAGTTTATTCACAATTTTGACCCCCACTATTTCTTGAATTGAAAGGAAATTTTTCTTCATGAAAAATTGCATCACTTGATTCAAAAATCACATTATGTTTAATGCCAAGAAATCTATAAACTGTACTATGAACTGCATATCCAAGAAAAATACAAGTTGTAGCTTTAGACCCTAATTTAGGTCTTTTTGGATTTGTTAGCCTCACAAAAGCTAAACATCCTCAAACTCTTAAATATCCCAAATTTGGCTTATACCCTTTCTACAATTGAAAAGGTGTAATTTGTCTTTTTATGTGGCACTCTATTTAACACATGACAAGCAGTCAAAACCGCTTCACCCCAAAGATTAAAAGATGCACCTGATTCTAATAACTTAGCATTAGTCAAACCCATTAAGATTCTATTTTTTCTCTTAGCTACTCCATTAGAAGCAGGTGAATAAGGTGGAGTAGTCTCATGAATTATTCCCAATGATTCAACATATGAATTGAATTCAAATGATTCATATTCTCGACCTCTATCACTTCTAATTCTTTTAATTTTTCTACCAAATTGATTTTCAACGTCGAGGAGAAATTTTTTAAAATTCTCAAAAGCATCACTTTTATTTTTCAATAAATAAACATGAGTATATTTTGAAAAATCATCAATAAAAGTGATATATATTTCCTCCTCTAGTTAAAATTCCTTCAAATTCACACAAGTCTATTTGAATTAACTCTAGTAATTCGGTATTTCTTTCAACACTTTTATGAGGTTCTTTTGTAATTTTAGCTTTACTGCATATTTCACATTTCTCAAAATTATTTTTTAAACTAGGAATTAATCCAAGACTACTCATCACCCCCACATATTTACTATTTATGTGACACAAATGAGCATGCCAAAAATTTAAAGAAGAGAGCATATAAACTGAACTGGTAAATGCTTTATTAATATTCTCAATGTTCAATTTGAACATTCCATCACAAGCATAACCTCTTCCAACAAAAAATTCCCTTTTTCGTTATCACATATTGATCAGATTCCATAGTTTGTTTAAAGCCAACCTGATAAAGGAACTATCTCAATTACGCTTGAGAACTCCCCTTATTCAAGACGAACCCCCACAACAATAATAAGAAAACCCCATTAACAAGATGATAAACAACCCAAGAAAGTTAAACAGACTTTTACTTGGAAACTTTGATCGATGATCAAGAAGAAAAGAGAACTTGTTCCTATCTTCAAGATTTCGAACTCTCCACAATCTAATGGATCAAACTAGATTGAAAGTTCTAGACATGCATTCTAAACACAAGAATACAAAGAAAGCATAAAGCTTGAGAGATACTAAACTCAAATATGAGATTTCATTCAACTTCAACTTGTGTTCCAATGACAAAATGATAGCCCTATTTATACTAATTGAATAGGCACCATGAAAGGACACATCATTTCACCTATGTAGTCTAAGTTCAGCCCCTAACCTTTCAAATCCATACATGAACCAAATTAAATGTAAATACATGAATTTAATAGGTACATAATGCATTAAAGATGTGAATGAATCTGGATTTTTAGATTCATCATGACTCTTGGTTGAAAAGGTGCCTTATCCATCTTGAAAGGATGCAACTCTTCACTTTGTGTAGACACCTTAGCTTGCTTGAGAACTTTTAGCTCTAGCTCTTGTCATTGGACCTCATGGCATAATGATTGCCTCATGATTAGGTTCAATTGGAGATGACTTCCATTGACTTTGAGTCTGAGCTTCAATTGAGCTTGCTTGAGCTGATTGAGCTTGGTATTCTCCTTGTAGACTTTTCGCGTGATCTCCCTGATTGTTCATTTCGTTATCATTATCCCCCTCTTCGAAAGGATACGTCCTCGAATCTGAATCACCTACATAAAAAAGAGATAAGTCAGCAACATTAAAGGTAGCACTCACATTGTACTTACCATGAAGATCAATTTTATATGCATTGTCATTGATCTTTTCTAAAACTTGGAATGACCCATCTCCCCTTGGATGTAACTTGGACTTCCGTTGATTTAGAAAACGCTCCTTTCGAAAATGAACCCAAACCAAATCTCCAGGTTTTAGAATGAGAGGTTTCCTTCCACGATTCACTCTTTTTGCAACTTTGTCATTATGCTTCTCAATTCTTTCTTTCACTTGTTTATGAAGCTTCTTGACAAACTCAGCTTTGGAATTGGCATCAAGATGAACAAACTTGTTAGTCGGCAAAGGCAATAAATCAAGAGGTGTTTTAGGGTTAAATCCATAAACTATCTCAAAAGGTGAACACTTAGTTGTGCTATGGATAACTCTATTGTAGGCAAACTCCGCAAAAGGTAATATTTCTTCCCACATACGAAGATTCTTGTCAAGTATTGCCCTAAGCAAAGTAATCAATGTTCGATTTACAACCTCAGTTTGACCATTAGTTTGTGGGTGACATGTGGTAGAAAACAACAATTTAGTTCCTAATTTTCTCCACAAAACTTTCCAAAAATGACTTAAGAACTTGACATCTCTATCACTAACAATGTAACTAGGAATGCCATGCAATCTCACAACTTCCTTAAAGAACAAATCAACAATGTTCTTAGCATCATCAGTTTTATGACAAGCAATGAAATGTGACATTTTGCTAAACCTATCAACAACCACCAAAATGCTATCATGCCCTCTCCTAGTTCTAGGTAATCCAAGAATAAAATCCATAGACAAATCAATCCAAGGTGTGGTTGGAACAGGTAAAGGTGTGTACAACCCATGTGGTCTAGATTTGGATTTAGTTGCTCTACATGTAATGCATGTACTACAAATTTTATGAACATCACGTTGCATGTGTGGCCAATAAAAATAATCTTTAAGTGAAACATATGTCTTATTTTCAGCAAAATGACCCATAAGTCCACCTCCATGAGCTTCCTTAACAAGTAACTCTCTATATGAACCCTTAGGAATGCAAAGTTTATCTTTCCTAAACAAGAAACCATCAAAAACATAGAAATTACTTATTATTACTCCCTTCACACATTGAGAAAAAAATTTACCAAAATCCTCATCATTTTCATACATTTTTTTCAAAAACTCAAATCCCAACAATTTAGAAGATAAAGTTGACAACAAACTATATCTCCTAGACCATGCATCAACAACAACATTTTCCTTACCACTTTTGTACCTTATGACATACGGAAATGATTCGATGAATTCAACCCACTTCGCATGACGACGATTTAACTTGTCTTGTCCCTTGAGATGCTTCAAACTTTCATGATCAGTATGGATCACAAACTCTTTTGGCCATAGGTAATGTTGCCAAGTTTGTAATGCTCTTACCAAAGCATACAATTCCTTGTCATATGTTGGATAGTTCAAAGCAACACCATTCAACTTCTCACTAAAGTACATAATTGGCTTTTGTTCCTGCATTAAAACTGCTCCAATTCCTATGCCACTAGCATCACATTCAATTTCAAATGTATTTTCAAAATTAGGCAAAGACAACAAAGGTGCAAAACTTAATTTCTAACACAAAGCACAACGAGGTAAAAGACCTTTCATTACTTCATTACTATAATAAAAGGCAAACAAGATAGTAGCTTTCATTTTTTTCTTCTTCCTAGCACAACGCAAAAGAACCACAACAAAAAAAACTAAAGGAACTAAAACTAAATGCAAAAAATAAGTAAATAAAGAAGTAAATGATACACTCAACGCTACCACAACTGGCTTAGGCAACCCTTATGAACACAAGCACCTCGTAAACACACACGGTAATACCTAGTGTACACACAAGGAATCACTCAAGTGAAAGAAGAAAGGACTCACCTTGAAGGTCAAGGCTTTGGATAGAGAGAACTTGTTCTCAATCCAAAGTGAAAAACTCCACAAGTTTGGTGACCAACATAAACTTGCATGTTTATAAGGGAGTTGTGCAAGCTAAATCATGAATGCACCAATGCTCAAGGTTTTTGTGAGCAAAGAAAAAAGCACAATGCTATTTCCTATCACCAACCAACTAAACTCTCCAATGCACAAGAAGAAGCCTATTTATAGGCATCTTGACCTTCAACTAAAAATACATGGGAAAAGACTTTAACTAAACCTAAACTAAATTAGGCACAAAGCTTTAGGGGTTTGTTTTCTCCCAAATGGGTTTACCTAAAGTACATAACTCCAAACTTCGGCCTAAGAGCTATTACATAAATTACACATTAAGGCCAAAAGAAACTTACAACAAGAAATACATGGAAACAATACTTTATGGTTTAAACCTTAAAGAACCTTAAGCAAGCCTTACATGGAGTTTTTGGATTTGTGTCTTCCAAGTTTCATTGAAGCTTCTTTCTCCACTTGTTCTTTTTCCTGTTGAAACTTGATATTCCAAATTTTGAAGTTAGTATCTACTTCCTCTTTGTTGAGCTCTAGTTTGGCTGTAAGAAGCAAGTCTTGAATTTGTTTGTTGATGGAGTCTTAGACCCTTTTGGCTTGCAACCTTGTGATTTGTCCTCTTGGTAGAACTTGGCCTCCTTGATGCACATCATCCTCTCCCTCTTGAAGAGGATTCGACCTCGAATCCAAACCTTTACCTACATCAAAGGGACTAAGGTCAACTACATTAAAAGTAGAATCAATTCTATACTTACCTTGGAGATCTAGCTTGAAAGCATTATCATTTATCCTCTCAAGGACTTGATATGGTCCATCACCCCTTAGATTGAGCTTGGAGCTCCTCTCATTGGAAAATCTTTCTTTTCTTAAATGGAGCCACACCCAATCTCCCTTCTTGAAAATCATCGGTTTGTAGTTTTTGTTGACCTTGGAGGCTATCTTCAAGTTGTTCTTCTCAATCTTCTCCTTGACTTCTTTGTGCAATCTTTGCATCTTTTCTACATTTTCTTCTGCTTCAACCCTAGAAAACTCATTAGATGGAAAAGAGATTAAATCAAGAGGATTCAAAGGGTTAAAACCATAAACAACCTCAAAGGGGGAACATTAGGTTGTGTTATGCATGGTTTGATTATAGGCAAATTCAACAAAGGGTAAAAATTCCTCCCAATTAGTTAAGTTTTTATGTATAATTACTCTAAGGATTGTGACCATTGTTCTATTCACTAATTTCGTAGCTTATTGGTTTGGGGATGACATGTGGTTGAAAATAAAAGTTTAGTCCCCAATTTACCCCTTAACACTCCAAAAATGGCTCAAGAATTTTACATCCCTATCACTAACAATATTTCTAGGAATGCCATGCAACCTAACCACTTCCTTGAAGAATAAATTGGCAATATGCTTAGCATCATTTGTTTTTGCACAAGGAATGAAATTAGGCATTTTGCTAAGCCTATCTACCACAACAAAGACACTATTATTTCCTCTCCTACTTCTAGGCAAAGCCAAAACAATGTCCATTGGTATATCAACCCAAGGAGCATTAGGAATTGGTAAAGGAGTATACATACCATGGGGCCTCAAACTTGACTTGGCTTGTAAACAAGCCAATCATTGTGCGCATATATTTCGAACATCCTTTACCATCCTTGGCCAATAGACGTATTGGGCCAACATGTCCAAGGTCTTCTTTTCTCCAAAATGTCCCATGAGACCATATCCATAAGCCTCCTTTATTAGCAAGTTTCAAATTGAACCACTAGGAATGCATAACTTGTTATCCCTAAACAAGAACCCTTCAAACAACATGTAATGTTCATTAACAATGCCTTTGTTACAATCCTCAAAAATTGGTCCAAAGAAAGGGTCATTCCCATCCAATGGTTTAAGGTGCTCAAATCCTAAGAGTTTTGTATCCAAAATAGAAAAGAGTGCATACCTCCTAGAAAGGGCATCCGCTACCACATTCTCCTTACCTTTTTTGTACTTTATCACATATGGGAACGTTTCAATAAACTCTAACCACTTAGCATGCCTATGGTTTAGCTTATCTTGACACTTTAAATGTTTCAAAGTTTCATGATCCGTATGAATAAACAATTCTTTAGGCCATAAATAATGTTGCCAAGTTTGAAGAGCTCTTACTAAAGCATAGAGTTCCTTGTCATATGTGAGGTACCTCAATTTCTCACTAAAGTACATCAACCGTTTGTGTTTATAAGTGAGAACCGCTCCAATACCTATACTGTTGGGATTTATGCTCTAAAGCCATGTAATTAATGATTTATTTAATAATTAATAATAATTTTGATTATTTTATTTACAATATAATATTATCCATTATATGAGAAATCCAAGATTATTAGCGTAATTTTGAACAATATGTGGTTGACATACGAGAGGATCATGTTCAAGAAATAACTTAAAGGGTCATAGTATATGGATAAGGTTGGGTGCCTTATCCTGGTAACACTATTGATACGCCCCACTTTGTAATAGTTACAAATGATTTGATCCAAATTGTTCACGTGGAGACATGTGAGTGGGGTTATCTTATACGATGAGTTTGTATAAGACAAGACCACGAAATATTTAATCTCTCTTTATAAATTCGTTAATTGAGAAGATTAATATTTCATCAGGATGATCATATGCGACTCGATCTTAATCCTGAGTGAGTTATGAACTCCTGCCTGTGATGGCTTGTCCTTTGATTTGCATGGGTGAGAATGGCTTTTGTAGCCAATTAAATATGCCTATCATTTTGGGGACTTGACCAAATAGGGAGCTGGGAACATAATCTCACAAGATGGAATTCACTCATTCCCTTATAGGGTAAGTAGTTGAGTAGTTCCCTTAAGTGTTGATTTCGGGACATGAACAATGGGACCCCACCCTCTCACTAGCCCGAGAGGGACTTAGTTTATGGTTGGATCATAAACAAATGTTTCATTAGAGGATCAGTGGTACTTAAGGTGCAAGATGTAATTACAGGGGTAAAACGGACTTTTGACCCAGCTGTAATTACGAACAACTCGTGAAGGATCGACTTGCATGTAGTGATTATATCAATGGACACAACTTGTCCTATAGTACATAAGAGTGCAACTTTAGATCTATAGTGGAGTGACCCTAGAGTTAATGAATGAAAATTAATTAATTAAAGAGTTTAATTAATTAATTTTGTTTCATTGGAGCTTATAATCTGTAGGTCCATAAGGTCCCCTTACTAGCTCATAGTAACACTAAAAGATCAATTTAGTTGAAAGAAAAATTTGAAATGTTCAAATTAATATTTAATTTGAAGTGTTCAAATTAATATTTAATTTGAAGTGTTCAAATTAATATTTAATATATTAGATATATTAAATATAAAAGAGGAAAATATATTTATTTTATTTGATACATTAAATATTAAAATAATTAATGTATATTAGATAATACATTAAAGAAAAGATATTTATTAAATTTGAATTTATTGGAATAGAAATTTCGACCAACCCAAAATTGCCACGTCATTACCCAATATTGATGACAAAATTATATTTAATTAGGGATTAATTAAATTTGAAAAAGATTCCTAAATTAAGTTATGGAAAATCCAAGTACACAATTCGGTTATTTGAAATTTGGAGGACAAAAGCCCGAATTGAAGGCCCTAATTAGCAAAATCCAGGCCCAGTCCAAATGGCTAGGCCCAAAGTCAACCAGGCTCAGTCGAAATCGTTAGGCCCAAAGTCAACCTCAACCAGGCCCAGTCTAAAAGGGCTGGCCCAAAATCAACTGGACCCAGTCCAACAAGCTCAAGCCCATATGGAGGCCGTGAGGAACTCGATAAATAGAGAGCTTTCTCCTTCATTTGGGGGGTTCAAAATTGAAGAAGCTCAAAGAGAATTCAGAAACAAAGCCCAGAAGACTCCAGAAGCTCCTGAAGATCAAACACCGTCTGAACGAAGAACACATCACGGAGATCAAGAACACTCCAAGAATCCATTGAAGTTTCAACCTCGAGAATAAGCCATTCAGCTCTCAAGCAAAACATACAAACAGGAGAGAGAATCAGAGGATCAAATACTAGAGATTGTACTCACTATACTGAAATTAATACAAACAAAAGTTACTTACACATATTAAATTTCCTTGTTGAAATCTCGTGTGAACAGATTGGCATGCCCATTGGGACCACTCTACCTCTCATCTCTTTCTCCTTTAGATTAAATCATGGCACCAAAGAAAGCAACACATACGCGGGACCAGTTACTCGCAGTCGTTCAAGAGGGGCTGAGATAAGTGAAGGTCGAACCCCTGACAAAATTGCAAGCAAAATCATAAAATTGATTGATGAGTCTGCCAAGAGCAAAGTCATTATTAAAGACAACCCGCTGTTTAACCAACCCATTCCCGCTTCCGGTCAACTGAAGGAGATATTCAACCCTGATGTGATGTCTGTTATGATGGCTGATGTAGACCCCGATGAGAGGATGATGGAGATAGAAAGAAAGATCAACCTCCTGATGAAGGCGGTGGAAGAAAGAGATCTTGAAATCGACCATCTGAAAAATCAAGTTCAAAGCAAAGAAATGGCTGAGTCAAGTCAAACCCCTGCTATAAGAAAGAATGACAAGGGAAAGATTATCATCTAGGATGAGCAACCACAGCACCCTGCTTCAGTTGCTTCCTTATCTGTCCAACAACAGCAGGACATGATTATGAACTCTATTAGGGCTCAATACGGCGGGCCTACTCAAAACCCTCTCATGTACTCCAAACTGTACACCAAGAGGATTGACAACTTGAGAATGCCCGCGAGATATCAGCCTCCAAAATTCCAGCAGTTTGATGGAAAGGGCAACCCGAAGCAACATGTTGCCCACTTTGTTGAAACATGCGAGAATGCAGGGACCCGCAGGGACCTCCTAGTCAAGCAGTTTGTTTGTACCTTGAAGGGGAATGCCTTTGATTGGTACACCGACTTAGGGCCCGAGACGATTGATAGTTGGGAGCAGTTTGAGAGAGATTTCCTGAATCGCTTCTACAGTACAAGGCGAACTGTCAGTATGATGGAACTCACCAACACCAAACAATGCAGGTGAGCCTGTCATTGACTACATCAACCGTTGGAGGGCTCTGAGCCTTGACTGCAAAGACTGACTCACAGAAGTATATGCTGTCGAAATGTGCACTCAAGGTATGCACTGGGGACTACTTTATATTTTGCAGGGGATAAAACCTTGCTCTTTCAAGGAGCTAGAGACTCATGCTCATGACATGGAGCTAAGCATCGTTGCAGAGGGAATAAAGACCTCCTAGTCCCAGACGTGAAGAAAGAAAGAAAATAGTTTAAATGCGCAGAGAAGGCTACAAAGAGCGCCGTCAAGGAATCTATGGTCGTCAACACAACCTCTCTAAAGTTTTCCTCAAAAGGAAAATAAATCAAGCTAGAAAAGCAACAAGAAGCAGGCGAAAGACGCTGTCCAACGTTGAAAGAGAGGCAAGAGAAAGTGTATCCGTTTCCAGACTTTGACATCCCAGACATGTTAGAGCAATTGCTAAAGAAAAAGCTCATTGAGTTCCCAGAATGCAAGCCACTAGGGGAGCTCGGAAAGGTAGGCGATCCTAATTATTGTAAGTATCACCGAGTTGTTAGTAATCCGGTGGAAAAATGTTTTGTTTTGAAAGAGCTGATTTTAAGGTTGGCTTGTGAGAAGAAAATTGAGCTAGACCTCGATAAGGTAGCTTAAACAAATCACGCCGCAATAATGACAAATCCAAGTATCCAACCGTCTACAATCCCCTTATGTGAGAATGGAGAGTGCATGATTCAGTTTGGGTACTTTGAACCCATTGCGGTTCGATCAAAGAAGAATGCCTCAAGCAAGAATGTTCAAGAAAGAAGCCACCAAAAGAAAAGCACTCAAGAGAGGTGCGAACAGAATGAAGATGAAAATAGCAGATGGATTGTTGTGACCCGTCGCAAAAAGCGACAATAGAACTACGTTCAGAAGGAAACTCATCTGTTTCGGGAGCAAAAAAGAAGAAGTAAACTCTTGAGGAGAAAAGGCAAGAAGACTACCAAAAAGTTGAATCTTCTGGTGCAAGAAAACGAAAAGCTCTTCTGACCTCGACAGGCGGTTACTTTAGCGGAATTCTTCCCAAGTAACATCCTAGAAAACAGTCGAGAAGGAACACTTGAGGTTGTTGCATGTCACGCCATCAACACTAATGAAGATCCGACAAGCTCGTTGGAGAGGTCAACCGAGCTAGGAAGCTCATCTTCCTTCAGCATAGAAGACTTGTTGTCACTCTCCCAGGCGGCCAAAGGTGCTCTCATTGAGGCCTTGATAGATTCTGGTAGTGCAAGCGCCCCGACCTCTATGGCGCGCCCATGTCCCTCATTCTGCATGTCGATAGGTTTTACCGATGAAGACTTGCTGCTAGGGTCAAAACCTCACAATAGGCCGTTGTTCGTCTCAGGATACATTCGAGAACAGAAGGTCGGTCGAATCCTCATTGACGATGTATCAGCCGTCAATATAATGCCTAAGTCAACTATGAAGCAGCTAGGCATTTCGACAGAGGAGTTGACAAATAGCAAATTGGTAATCCAAGGTTTCAATTAAGGGGGTCAACGAGTAATTGGCATGGTCCACTTGGAGTTCATCATCGGTGACTTAAAAGCTGATACTTTGTTTCATGTTATCGACTCTAAAAACACCTACAGGTTGCCCTTGGATCCATGGAAATGGGGTGATAACTTCCACATTGCATCAGTGCTTCAAGTTTTACCAAGATGGCATCAAGAAAGTGGAGGCTGACACAAATCCATTTTTAGAAGCTGAGTCCCATTTTGCTGATGCAAATTTTTATATGAAGGGTGACATCATAGGAGAAACCGTGCCCGCGGAGGTCCCCTTGATCAAAGTCAGTGACAAAAGAAGGCCAGAGCCACAAATTAAGAAGGGAAATGAAGCCGTCAAAGAAGCAAAGATGCCTGACGCTATGAAAGATGAAGCCTCAGCAGGCCTTGAAGGAGGCAAAGTTTTGAAAGACAGAAACGTCTCAAGTCCCCCTGTCTTGCGCTACGTCCCTCTATCTCGACGCAAGAAGGGAGAATCACCTTTTGCTGAATGTTTAGAGAATTTGAAAGTCAGGGATATCGAAATCCTGAAGGAGAGCTTTGTCACACCTCTCATGAAGATAGCAAATCAAGAGGTCAAGAAACCCGACGAAGGGTCAAGTAAAGGCAATGTTGCCTGAAAGACGAACGAATGATGGATTTGACCCTAAGGCGTATAAGCTTATGGAAAAAGCAGGTTATGACTTTTCGAAGCATACCAAGTTCGAGAGTCTGAAGATCATTGACGAAAAATCCGAATTGTCTTTAACGCAAAAGAAGTTTTGAAAAAGGGTTACGCCCTACCTATGTCAAGAAAGGGACTTGGATATAAGTCACCTGAGCCTGCTCGCATAACCAAAAGAGGGAAAGCAAGAATGGCAGACGTAAACCACATAACAGTAGATGAGATTGATGATAAAAAGGAAGAAAATGCCAACCAAAGGATTCCCGCTCTTAGGCTCATCAGGCCGTCAATTGCACGCACTCCAGTCTCGCAGAGGTTACATGAGGCTCTAACAGGGGAAGAAGAGTCACCACTTAATACTAGCTCCATTAGACTTTCTGCTTTTCAAAGGTTGAGCAAGCCCACTGTGGGAGAAGAAAGTACCTTATCAGCTCAAACTTCTGCTACCACTAGACCCTCGGCCCTTCAAAGGTTAAGTATACCTGCAGGCGAAGAAAAGAGTACCTCTTCAACGCCAACTTTGGTGCGATCGTCAGCCCTCTAGAGATTAGGCATGTCCGCAAAGGAGAGGAAAAATATACTTTCAATTTCGGTTGCAACACGACCATTAGTTTTTCAAAGGCTAAGCGTAACTACGTCAAAAAATGAGGGGCAACCGCATCAGTCTTCGACCGAATTCAACATGAAAGTTCAGTGGAGACTTCAAAAGATTCGTCCTATAGCTAGAAAAGAACTAACGGAGACATTAACAACGTTGTTCCCTCTCGAATGAAAAGAAAAACCTTTGTTACCATCAACACAGAAGACTCATTAAGGGTAAACGACGTGATGTAGTCATCACCAATCCCTCAGATGAAGATCTAGAGCAAGATGAA
The DNA here is from genome assembly GCA_033996785.1 of Trichosanthes truncata. NCBI lineage: Eukaryota > Viridiplantae > Streptophyta > Magnoliopsida > Cucurbitales > Cucurbitaceae > Trichosanthes > Trichosanthes truncata. Next base: position 22,071,483 of record JAWPNB010000004.1, on the reverse strand, counting down.
GGTGAGGCTTCTTGCCATCACATCACAATTGAAGAAGACATGGAGGTTGAGATGTCAGAAGAAGATGCAGACGAAGCCCCACCATTGTTTGAAAATGGTAACCAATCAACAGTGGACGAGCTTAAAGAAGTGAATCTTGGGACAGCCAAAGAACCACGCCCCACTTTTATAAGTTCGTCACTTACTCGTGAAGAGGAAGGCGATTACATGAGCCTTCTCACTGAGTATAAGGAAATTTTTGCTTGGTCATACAAGAAAATGCCAGGGCTTGACCCAAAAGTAGCTGTCCATCGCCTCGCGATTAAACAAGGATTCTGGCCTACCAAACAAGCTCAAAGACGCTTTCGGCCAGATCTCATCCCTCAGATTGAAGTGGAAGTCAATAAGCTGATCGAGGAAGGATTTGTACGTGAAGTTAAATATCCGACATGGGTAGCGAATATTGTCCCTGTCAGAAAAAAGAATGGGCAACTTCATATTTGTGTCGATTTTCCTTATTTGAATAATGCATGCTCAAAAGATGATTTTTCGCTACCTATTATAGAAATTATGGTGGATGCCACTATGGGTCACGAAGCTTTATCCTTCATGGATGGATCATCAGGATACAATCAAATTCGAATGGCTCTTGAAGACGATGAGAATACAACATTTTGAACCCCAAAAGGGATATATTACTACAAAGTGATGCCTTTCGGATTAAAAAATGCTTGTGCCACTTATCAGCGTGCCATGCAGAAAATATTTGATGATATGTTTCATAAACATGTTGAATGTTATGTGGATGACCTCGTGGTTAAGTCAAAAAAAGGACAAGATCACTTGTGGGACCTAAAAGTAGTCTTTGATCGCTTGAGGAAATATCAATTGAGAATGAACCCTCTCAAGTGCGCATGTGGTGTGACTTCAAGGAAGTTCCTCGGTTTCGTTGTAAGACATCGAGGAATTGAAATTGATCAATCTAAAATTGACGCCATCCAGAAAATGCCAAGCCCTAGAAACTTGCATGAGTTGAGGAGTCTTCAGGGTCGTTTGGCCTACATCAGAAGGTTTATTTCCAATTTAGCTGGTCGATCTCAACCCTTTCAAAGATTGATGAGGAAGAACAAATTTTGAGTGGGATCAAGCTTGTCATAATGCTTTAGACAGTATTAAAAAGAACCTACTCAACCCTTCTGTCTTAGGTGCCCCAACACCTGGGAAGCCAATAATATTATACATTGCTGTGCAAGAAAGATCTGTTGGAACGTTATTAGCACAAGAAAGAGAAAAACATAAGGAACAAGCTCTCTACTACTTAAGTAGAACTCTAACAGGGGCTTAGCTGAATTACTCTCCAATTGAGAAAATGTGCCTCGCTCTGTTCTTTTCCATTGATAAGCTAAGGCATTATATGTAGGCCTTCACTGTACACTTGGTGGCAAAAACTGATCCCATCAAATACATTCTATCTAGGCCTATCATTTCGGGACGCTTGGCTAAATGGGCAATCATACTACAGCAATATGATATTGTGTATATACCCCAAAAGGTAGTGAAAGAACAAGCAGTGGCTAATTTCTTAGCCAATCATCCAACTCCCTCAGATTGGAAATTATGTGAAGATCTTCCTGATGAAGAAGCATTTTGTATTGAAATCGCAGAGCCTTGGGTCATATTGTCACACCCCCTCTCTGCTCACTTGCCTAACCCAGGAAGGGATGCGAAGACAAAGAATACCAGCCCTCTTACTGGCACTCCCTGCCCAACCCAATCTCAACCCAACACTGTACACAACGTAGCATGTATGAACAAGTAAAATTGAGCGCACAGCTGCACACCTGAGTAAGATGTATTCATACCCCCATACTAGGTTTTCAGAATAAGTCATAACATACTTAAGTCTATTACAACCCGACTAGAATGTTATTATTTCAAAACTATATACATGTGGAAGTACATATACAAGGAGCTAAAGAGGTGTGGTGGCAAACAGGTCTTGTCGAGGCTAAGCACCGGGAACTCGTTCGCTACCTGGGAGAGGAAACAAGTTGAAAACGTGAGCTGGGAATCCCAGTGAGTGACTACTTTAATAGATTATGCGTTCAAAGATAAAGCATCAAAAGTACTTCAACAAGGCTGCCAATTTACAGGATTTAAGCACCCCGAAAAGCAATGCATAAGAACTCATAAGGTAGCATCAAAATCAAAAATAGGTATTTCAAAACGTAGTAACTCATAATAAAGAAAATTTGTAGCATGGTACCCTTCCAAACTCTAGCTGTGGTAGAGTCCTCTCTAAACCAACAGCTTCAATACCTCTCTCACGTGCACGTGGAATGCCATTTAAGCTCACTGGCCTCCCCTAATACCTTCTCCATGTCCTTCAGTATTGGGGCCAGACCAACTACCACCTGAATACCTTCTCACTGTCCTTCAGTATCGGGGGTCAGGTTTCCTCTCTCCCCGGTACCTTCTCCGTGTCCTTCGGTACCGGGGGTTAATAATATGCAAGGCATGCTTTAAATAGTTAGAAGCATAGTTTGGAATCTCATTCAACAAGTTCTCAACATAAACACAACTTTCATTTTAAACAAGCTTCCAAACGTTGAGTGTCATGCCAATAGTCAAGTTCATCGTACGGTTAACGGAGAACTCACAGACCAAACTCATTTTTTGTGTTCTTAACGCATAAATTCTTTAACATAGCCAACCAATCATCTTTTAAGGTTTGGGCAATTCAACCATGTTTTAGAATAGATTAATGCAAGGTACTTCCAAGAAAACCTACTTCCAAACTTAGGTTTCATGCTTGAACGCGGAGTAACAACTAGTTACAATTATGCTTAACTTTCAACACCGCTATTTATTAATAGGAGTTCAATGAAACATGAATATAAATTAGTTTAAGCATGCTTCAATATCCATCACTAGTAAGCTTTTGAATAAAGATCAAAGCATAGGTTTTCAAACAAAGTCACTCACAATCACCGGAAGACTCCCAAGGCTTATAAGCTTCGCCTATCTTCGTTTGCCCTGAAAATGAATTCCATAACATTAATCCCTTTTTCTACTTGGCCCAAAATTAGATCTAATTCAGTCACATAGCTCATAGCATAGTAATTGAACACACTTGGCTGTAAGGTATAACAAATTGGAATCACATCTTCCTTACTCTCTCTCTAGCCTTTTCTCTTTTGAACCAAAAATTACAATTCAAATTCCAGCATGGGTTTCTCAACATTTAGCAAAACAACCACAAAATTTTATTTGATAACCCTCAAATAAAATGTCTAAACTTACTTACCTCAAAAATTTGAGCTTCTAATTAGTCCTCAAGAGCTCGAAATCTTCAGATTTCTTCACCTTGTTCTGTTGGCCGAGAAACTGGAACATCTCTCGGTTTTCTTAAGTTTTCACAACCTTCCTCTTCGTATTTTCTCACAAACTTTTTCAGACCTATTCTTCATTAAATTTATGATATTTTGGCTCAAGAATCATTGAATTTTCTTAAGTAGATTGAGAGATATGACTGTTTGAAGTTGACCCATTTCCTAAAGCTTCCAGCTTTCTATTGGATTCACAAGAGATGGACAGCTCCTACTTCATCAATAACACTAATCCGTGAATTCATATACATTGGCCAGCTCCTACTTCTTCCTTTAGACCTTAAGTCTTTTTAAATCCACCTATTCCATAAATCAAACTTTAGCTAATTTAATTAGAAATTAAAGCTTTTGCATTCAACACATAATACACTCAATGTATACCCAACTTGCTCATGACCTTAACTTACTTCAACTCAACTCTTAATATGACTATCTCAATCCCTAACCTGTCTCCTTATGAAGCTTTTTGCACGTTATAGTCCACAACTTAGGAAATTCCCAAATTCAACCACTGCATCCTTCAGTGCAACCTATATCAATTTACGTGTATCAAACTTCATGTATAAGTGCAATAAGATTAAAAGAGAGTTTAGGGCTTACACATATACTTTGATGGCGCAGCACGAAGAAGTGGAGTAGGCGTAAGCATAGTCTTCATCTCCCCTGAGAAGCACCTGTTGCCGTATAGCTTCACCTTGAGAGAATTATGTTCGAATAATGTAGCTGAGTACCAAGCACTTACCATCGGCCTTCAAATGGCTTTAGAGTTTGGGATTGCATACATGGAAGTTTATGGTGATTCAAAGCTGATAATAAATCAACTTTTACTCCAATACGAGGTGAAGCATGAAGACTTAAAGCCTTACTTCGTCTACACTAGACAACTATTAGAGAAGTTTAATAACATCGTGCTAGAGCACGTCCCAAGATCAGAAAACATGAAGGCAGACGCACTGGCGAATTGAGCTACTGCTTTGACTATTTCGAACAACATCGCTATGAACATCACTCTTGGCCAAAAGTGGATCGTTCCACCAGGAGAAGATCAATATGAAGAAGTCGATATGATATCAGTCTATGTAATTGAAGAAGAAGATCGGCGACATCCCATTATAGACTACCTCCAGCATGGAAAGCTCCCTGTAGAACCCAGACGCAAGGCTGATGTACGAAGAAGGGCTTCTCGATTCATTTATTATAAAGAGACTCTTTATCGCTGCTCTTATGAAGGACTATTCCTTCAATGTTTAGGAACAAATGAGTCAATCAAAGCACTAGAGGAGGCACATTCAGGCATCTTCGGGGCTCACAAATTGGGTCCAAAACTCCACTTCAAATTGAAAGGGATGGGCTACTACTGGCCTTCGATGATCCATGACTCAATGGAGTATGCAAAGAAGTGTGAGGCCTGTCAGTTCCATGCAAACTTCATCCATCAGCCGCTAGAGCCTCTACATCCGACTGTTGCTTCATGGCCTTTTGAAGCTTGGGGGCTCGATCTCGTGGGACCAATAACGCCTAAGTCATCAACAGGTCACTCTTATATTCTTGCAGCAACGGATTACTTTTTAAGATGGGCTGAAGCAGTCGCACTAAGAGAAGCCAAGAAGGAAAATATTGTGGACTTAATTTGAACTCATATCATCTACCGTTATGGCATCCCACATCGTATTGTAACAGATAACGGAAGGCAATTCTCCAATAGTTTGATGGATAGATTGTGCGAGAAGTTTAAGTTCAATCAGTACAAGTCATCCATGTATAACGCTGTAGCAAATGGGTTGGCATAGGCATTCAACAAGACGTTGTCAACTTGTTGAAGAAGGTAGTCTCTAAGACAAAAAGAGACTGGCAAGAAAGGATTGGTGAAGCACTCTGGACTTACAGAACTACCCATCGCATTCCCACCAGAGTTACACCTTATTTCCTCATTTATGGGGTAGAGGCCGTGATCCCTTTGGAAAGAGAGATTCCGTCATTGAGGATGGCCGTACAGGAAGGGCTGACAACAGAAGATAATGCGAAGTTGTGCCTTCAGGAGTTGGAAGCACTCGATGAGAGAAGATTAGATGCTCAGCAAGCATTGGAGTGTTATCAAGTACGAATGACGAAAGCATTTGATAAAAATCTCAGACCGCGGTCATTTCAAGTTCGTGATCTCGTACTCGCTGTTCGAAGACCAATCATCAATATGCGACATACGGGACACAAGTTTACACCTAAGTGGGATGGTCCATACATTGTAAAAGAAGTTTACACAAATGGAGCGTACAAGATCGTTGACAAAGATGGCTTAAGGATCGGCCCCATCAACGGAAAGTTTCTCAAAAAAATTTATGCATAAATTGTAAAAACTCCTAATCGTAAGAGTATAAACTACATGTTGCTCTTGGCCTGCATGAGCTTAAAATGTGAACGGCCTAAATAAATAAATAATAAACACTTTTGAACTACGTTATGACTTGATCCATCTTCATCATAGGGGTACGTAGGCAGCTTAAATGAAAGTTTAAGTTCAGTAATAAAAAAATTAAAAAAAAAGGGTTATCCATGAATAAGGCTCTAATATTTTATTGATTGAACGAGAAAGAGCAACAAATAGATGGTTCACCTGACAAACGAAAAAATAAAGTCAACAAAAAAATATTTACAAAAGAATAGAAACTGATCAAATCAAGGCTTCCACTTGTAGTTCTTCAGCTCTTCATGCGTAGCATCTAAGTTTTCATGGAGTAGCTCCAAGGTTTGAGCATCTTCATCGGCCACAATGGGGGCACACTCAATACTACTGATCTCATCATGAATCCAAGACACCTCTAGTCCATGTTGTTCTAAGGTTGTCTCCTTCTCATGAATCAAACTAGAAAGCTTCTCGGACTCGGCTTTTGCATTTTGTAACTTAGCTTCTAGTTTCTTTATTTCCAGTGACGATTGCGTAAACTGTTGCTGTAACGCATCATTTTCCTTAAGTAATTGGCTTTCCATAAGTCGCACCTTCTCTAATTCAAAAATTTTCTCCCCTAGCTGGTGATCTTGACTTGTCGAAGTCAACTGGGTGGAATATGTGAAAGCAAGTTTGTTGTAGATCTCCACCCTCTTGAAATGTCACCTACTAGATTCCGGAGGAAAGTCAAATTGTTCGTCTGAGTCCCTAAAATGGCATCGAGTATCTTATACGTTTCGGGCACAAGACTGGCGACATTTTCAAAGGATGTGTGTGTAATTTTTTGTTGCACAGCTTCCAACATGCCTTTGGCTGCCTGTTGTTTGAAACTGGAAATAACAAGGTCAGCACAAAACTGGGAAGCTTCAGGATCGCCAGCAGTGGATTTCTGTTGAGTTCGTTGAGAGCTTCCAGAAATTTGGAAAGGGCGACAAGAGGTTTGAGCTCCTTCCGATGCTATCAATTTGAACATGCTCGCACGCTCGATAGCATTGTCGACAGCATTAGGGCCCGTTAATGATTCCTCACTATGCTGCTCCTCAATTTCACGATGGACATCATCCATAGGAGACTACAAAAAAATGCACACAATAAGAGCAATGAAAAAAAACACTTGATAATCATTTGATGGAAAAATTCACTAACCAAGAGCAGAGGTTGCGTGGGAAATTACGAAGCACTTGCAACCCCTTTAAAAAAATTGTCTATCTCGACGGGAGACACTTTTGACTTTTTCGGCGCTCTCTTCCAACAATGGTCTTGGGTGCTAATGTGGCTAGATTCACCATGTTCTGACTTATCTTGTTCAGGGGTGACGACATCATTCTCAGGCAAGCGTATCTTGTTACCCCCATGATCACCCCCAGTGCTCTTGGGTAATTTAGGGTGGGCTGGAGAAGGAATTACACTACCTACTAACTTATGCGCGTTCTCCTCAAAGTAATCACCATGCTTCTCCAATCACTAGCTTTTATACTGTGGGGAAACCTGTGTACGTGGGTTTAACATGCGAGCTGGTAAATACACACAAGACAATGTGCTACCCTTGGTGCAGATCCTCCAATGGCGTAAAATGTTTTCCAGGCTGAGGGCAGGCGGGTCTCCCTCTAAATCATTTGGCACATCTTGGTAAAAGCCAAATTGCCAACCGAATCGATAAGGACTATAAGATTTGATAATTAATAGGTCCCCGCACAGCGATGATAGGTATGATGAGCGAAGGCTAGGAAAATATGAAGATTGAGAAAAGGATAAGGCGTTGCTGTCTTCCAAAAGATCGTGCTTATTTCTGCCTTGAACATTTGCATGGCATATAATGGTTGCGCCCTTGTGAATTAATTCACGAGCGTCGAAGTCCCCGAAGTATTTTGAGCTGCCCTCGCCAGAAAAATCAACCATTCTAGGGCCCCGGACCTCTACTGGGACCAAGTAGTGCGTATTAAAGTAATGAGCTAGCCAACCATAAATATAGTGCATAGGTAGGCAAAGTTCCATGTGCCCAATCAGATTGGTAGCCTCCATTATTCTGCCTAGTCCGAGATATATATTAGCCAAAGTTTGGACGGCAAGGCTAAAGACCTGTCCTTCAGCCATCAAACTAGCAATCCTAAAAACACCGGGGCAAAGAAGTTGAACTCCCTTAAGAGGGAACACGAAGATGCACAACCAGCAGGATAGAAAGGCAGCTAGATATGTCTTTTCACACCATTCATCTGCCACGCCGAGATCCTGAAATAATTTGTACTCGTCACTCGTCCAGTCATGAGATTTGATTTTGGTACCATCTGGGTTGTGAGTAAGCTTGGAACGAGAAGCCTTTCTCTGTTTTCGTGGGGGAGGTTTCTCGTACCTCGAAATTTCATTAAACCAAAAGGAAATCCAAGACCCTATAGACACATGAGCATCAATCTTTGAAGATGACCCTTGTTTTTGAAGAAGCTATTAGATAGTATGCTTCAAAAAGATGCTCACAGCTTTTTGGAAGGTGTCTATGCTTGCTCCGTGACCCAGTCAGTTCTTTCAGGCAAGGAATAATGTCACACCCCCTCCCGAACTAACCACTAACTTAGCCCGGAAGATAGCGTGAAGCCATCAGACATCGTTTACCTCTCTAATAAATACCTGTGACTTTGTCACATCTGATAAAGATACTATGCTGGCATATGAAATACTTTAAACACCACACAGCGGAACCTTGTTAATTACTATACGTACGTAAGGAGTGGCTCTACTTAAACCTCACTTGAAAATTTAAAACGGGTAGAGAGCACTACAACCAAAATATACCCAATCATGATTTACACAACCACCACCACTAGTGCATACACGAACATAACTATACGTTCCTTCCAAAATATCTACAATGTATATACGGACTCGCTACAAAACCCCACCCACATACAAAATATCAAACTTAGAGAGTGCTCGGCAGACTATGGCAGGATCTCAGGCACCGGGAGCTCGATCTCTACCTGAAAAGTTGGAAAACATTGAAAGAATGAGCTATGAGGCTCAGCGAGTGACTTAGTTTAAGCTACTAACTCGCAAATCATATCACCTGATAATCTATGAGCATATGAATCTGTATTCAAGCGTTAAATATAAATGTATAGTCACAATAGTTTTTTTTTTCAGCACTCCAGCAGGTATGTCATTAAAAACTCATAAGGCATATCAAGAATATTAACCATTTAAGAAAAAAACCATATGACAATCTACGTTGTGTAGGGCACTCCCATCGTCTTTGTCGTAGTGGGCCCCGCCCAGCACTCACGACAGCATTGTTGTCACGGAGTACACTCAACGTCGACAACAGAAAATGACCTGTGTGCACACAGTACTATACAGCTTCGGGCTCAATATCTTAATCATTTCCTAGGAAACCATGTATGCTCTTAAGTATGTGTTCAATGTTTAAAAAAAAAACATAAAGCATTTAAGCTAATTCATTCTTCGGAAGTCTTATATTTCCATAAGCATAAATTCAGGCATAGAAATCATTTACGAAATTTGTTTTGTCACTCACAGCGTTAAAACTAGATCCTCGGTCCATAAACTTGACCTACTTCCTCCTGGCCTGTCAAAAAAAAACCACAACCAAGCATTAGAACTTCAATCTCATGACTTTCAAACTTAAGATTACAAATATCACTCCATCTATTTCCCAGCATTCTGCAAATTTCATACTCTAACCTCACATACTCATAACTTCTTCATTAATTAGCCACAAATGATGTAATTTATACCAAACTCTTCCTTTTTGAACCCTCTAAAACTTATCTGAAGGAATGGAATTGAAATTCCCAAAGGATGTGTCCGTAAATACCTCGAAAGCTACTTCCCTAAAATTAAGCTTCTGAAATTTCCAGAATCGTTTTTCTGCTGCACACCACACTTGACCTGAATTTTAAAGCCACTTCCAATCATTTTTTACTCACTACTTCTTCATGAAAGTTATAGGAAATTAAATAATCTTTCCAACCATACCTAATGGAGCTTCTGATTCAAATCCTACAGATCAGCATGTCTCAAACACCAGAGGTTTCTCAGATTTGATAGCAAAATCTCTCCTCTGACTTTCCCTTCTCAAATCAATAATTTAAAGTCAGATTTTGCTCAAGCTTCCCTCATGAAATTTGTTTGAAAATGGGTTAACTTTCAAGAAAATCAAACCTCACCTCTTAACTCTTCTTGTGGAGCTCAAAACGATCTAAACATCAATAGTGAGTAGAGTTGATCACCTAGTTGCCATGGAGGCTTGTGCTGAGTTTTCCCCCCTTCTTCTTCAACTTCCAACCCCAGCAAGCTCTCTTTTCTTCTTTCTTCCACCTTCTCCCACAAAATGCTCTATTTTTCTTTAATAAAAGAGAAGCAAATGGAAGAAAATGGGTTGGGAGCAACACATTGTCGTCATATATGCGCCTGCATTTGAAGAATCAAGTGCTTTAAGACCAGTAGATGATAAAATAGTGCCACTAAAACCTTCAGTGATTGAACCACCAGTGCTAGAGCTTAAGCCACTTCCGTCCTCACCTGAAATATAGATTTCTCGTAAAGGATGAAACTCTACCAGTTGTCATCTCTGCAAACCTCACTGATGAGGATGAATTTTCTTTATTGCATGTACTCTCCAAGCACAAAAAGGCACTAGGATGAACAATAGCAGACATACGAGGAGTTAACCCTTCTTTTTGCATGCACAATATCAGTCAGGAGGAGAGAGCCAAGAAGTCAATAGAGAACTAGAGGAGATTAAATTCGGTGATGAAGAAGGTGGCTCGTAAAGAAATTTTAAAGTGGGTTGATGCAGGAGTAATCTACCCCATAGTTGATAGCAACTGGGTTAGTCCAGTACAATGCGTGCCAAAGAAAGGGGGATGACTATTGTAACAAATGATAATAGTGAGCTTATTCCAACCAGAACTATTATAGGGTGGAGAGTGTGTATGGACTACCCCCGCCTCAACAAGGCCACAAAGAAGGACCACTTTCCATTGTCTTTTATAGATCAAATGTTGGATCGTCTTGCAGGGAAGGAGTATTACTGCTTTATGGACAGATATTCAGGTTACAACTAGATCACGATAGTTCCAGAAGATCAGGAAAAAATGACATTCACATGTCCGTATGGAACCTTTGCTTTCAGAAGAATGCCATTTGGATTGTGCGATGCCCCAGCAGCCTTCCAAAGGTGCATGATGGCCATTTTTCTCAGAAATGGTGGAGGGAACCATGAAAATTTTCATGGATGATTTCTCTGTCTTTGGAGAATCATTCAATCATTGTCTTATGAATCTTGAACAGGTCTTGCACCACTGTGAAGACACCAACTTAGTGCTCAACTGGGAGAAGTGCCATTTTATGGTGTAGGAAGGCATTGTCCTAGGGCACAAGATCTCAAAGAGAGGAATCGAGGTGGACAGAGCAAAAGTAGAGTTGATTGCAAAACTTCCTCCACATATACCAGTAAAGGAGATCATGAGCTTTTTAGGTCATGTAGGATTCTACAGACGATTCATCAAAGATTTCTCCCACATTTCTAAACCTTTATGTAGGTTGCTAGAGAATGACAGACCATTTGTGTTCGACCAAGATTGTTTAATTGCTTTTAACATATTGAAGGATGCATTGAACTTGGCCCCCATAATGATTAAACATGATTGGAGTCAGCCGTTCGAACTTGTGTGTGATGCAAGTGATTTTGCTGTAGGTGTAGTGCTGACACAGAGAAGGAATAAGATAATACATCCCATTTACTACGCCAGCAAGACCATGAATGATGCACATGTCAACTACACCACAACCGAGAAGGAGTTTCTTGCAGTCATATTCGCATTCGACAAATTTAGATCATATCTGGTCAAGACAAAAGTGATTGTCCACACAGACCATTCGGCGTTAAAGTATCTTCTTACAAAGAAAGATGCTAAGTCTTGACTCATCAGATGGATTTTGCTATTGCAGAAATTCGATCTAGAGATCTTAGATAGGAAAGGAACAGAAAATTAGGTTGCAGACCACTTGTCAAGATTAGGGTTGGAGGCTCAGAAGGACGATTCAAAGGAGATACAGGATACTTTTGTAGACGAGCAGCTGATGGCAGTCAAAGGAATTGAGTTACCATGGTATGTTGATATAGCTAACTACTTAGTGGGCTTACTCCACCAGGTGCAACATCCTAGCAATTGAAGAAATTCTATCATGACAGTAAATACTACTGTTGGGATGAATCTTATCTTTACAGGATGGGACCTGACCAGGTACTCAGAAGATGTGTTGCAGAGGAGGATGTCTCAAAAATATTAAAAGCTTGTCACACAGCCCCATATGGAGATCATTTTGCAGGCACAAAGACAGCAGCTAGAGTACTCCAATTTGGATACTTTTGGCCAACTCTTTTTAGGGATGCACATTTATTTGCTAAAGGATGCGATCAATGCCAGAGAACGGGGAACTTAACAGCGAGACATGAAATGCCAATGCACTACATGTTAGAGGTGGAAATCTTTGATGTGCGGGGTATAGATTTCATGGGACCTTTCCAAACATCCTTTGGGAATGTGTATATCTTACTTGCAGTAGACTATGTGTCTAAGTGGATCGAGGTTGTGGCAACACCTGCTACTGATGCTAAGACGGTGAAGAAGTTTCTGCATAGGAATATCTATACTCATTTTGGTACACCAAGGGTGTTGATTAGCGACGAGGGAACTCATTTTGTGAACAAGGTCATAGGAAATTTGCTTGCAAGGTACAACATAAGGCACAAAATTGCGACTGTGTACCATCCATAGATGAACGGACAGGCAGAATTATCAAACAGAGAGTTGAACAATCCTAGAAAAGGTAGTTGATCCATCGCGAAGGGATTGGTCTCTTAGGCTTGATGATGCATTATGGGCACACAGGACAACGTTTAAGGCTCCATTGGGAATGTCTCCATACAGGATTTTCTTTGGGAAAGCTTGCACTTACTCTTAGAATTGGAGCACAAAGCCTATTGGGCTCTGAAAAGGCTGAAATTTAATTTGAATGATGCAGGTGTATTAAGAAAGATGCAGTTGAATGAGCTAGAAGAACTAAGACACTTCTCCTATGAAAATGCTAAACTCTATAAGGAGAAGTTGAATAAATAGCATGACAAGAAGATTTTTGATAAACGACTGCATAAAGGACAACATGTGTTGCTGTTCAATTCGAGATTGAAACTTTTTCCAGGGAAGCTGAGATCCAGATGGTCCGGACCATTCACGATTGCTAAAGTATATCCATACGGAGTAATTGATTTGCATGATAATAAGGGGACCATTTTTAAAGTAAACTGACAGAGAGTAAAACCATATTGGGGAGAAGGCCTGAGCAGGAACAAGGCCTCAGTATCCCTAAGGGAGCCAAATTAAGAATATCAGGTGATGTGTTGTAAATATGTAAATATTGCTTTTGTTTTCGTTTTTGTTTTTGTTTTCTTTATAAAAAAAAATGGTGCAAGTGGTGCACAGGTGACTTAACGCAATATAACTAAAAGTTTTTGATTAAGAGGGAACTCTGTCTTAGGAGGGTCCTATCTAGGTTGAGGTACTTAAGCTGACCGTAGGAGAACACCTCTACCTGGAGACCTACCCGGAAGTTGAATTGATCAAACTTTTAAGTATAAGTCATTATCACCTTGCATCTGATTGGATTTTTCTTTTATGTTTAATGTGAGAACTTTTTGATACCTTGAGTTAGTGTGTAGGGAACTTTGAAGGATTTGTGAAATTTTCAAGCGCTAAGGAGAAAATGTGAAATGAAGATCCAAATATAACCGCATTCCGAATGCAAAATGTTTATTGCAGGTTTTTAGCTTAGACAAATGTGTTTGGAATTGCGGCCGCATATTGGACTATGCATACAAGGCAAATGCGGCTTGATTGCGGGCGCATTTGGCCCCAAATCTTTATTTTGCAGGAACCACGTGTCGAAGGAGAATTGCAGTCAGATTTGCGGCCGCAAATTGACCTTAAGTCAAAAAAGGCAGTCGCTGACGTCACTTAAAACAAGAAAAAGGAAATAGGGGGTCATTTTTTGAAAGTTCGAAACGTATAAAAACGTCTATTAGTTGACCTAGGTCAACACGTTTCAAACTTTCAAAGTCCCACACCTTCTTACCATTTTCTTACAACCCAAGTTCCACCTCCAGCGAGCTTCCGATCATCGTCTCTAACCTAACCCATTGATAAAAATACTTCCTTTCTCCACAAAAAGGACCAATTGCTTCTACTCTTTATTTTGTAGCTCAAGCCACCCACATCAGCGCTAGAAGAGCAATGCAATGCAAGGAAGCGAGGAGCCAAGCAACTGCACGAACTCTTCCCACTGGTTCGCCACTGCCAAAACGCTCGAGGGAGTGGAAGGAGGACGTGAGGGAGATAGCGCGGCTGAGTAGAGAAGCCATAGAAAGTCTGAGGGCGCATTCAGAGGATGAAGAATGAGAGTTAGCCCCTTTTTTGCAGAAATAGTGAAGCAGCCCAAAGACATGTCGTAGGCTGGTGAAATCGGCGCTGAAGAAGGAGGATCACGACCTTGTATGCCTGTATATGTGAAGAAAAGGAAGTTGGAGAAGAAAGTCAAGCCAAGGGACAAGGAAAAGGCGAAAGGCCAAGTTGCGACCGCATCTGCAGCGCAATTGGTCCAGCCTCAGGAGTCTGCCAAGCCTAAGGCAAGGAAAGAAGATGCGCCCGCAACCCTGACACATCCACACAAAGCCAATCCTGTCGAAGAAAGGGTAAATGCGCTCGCATATGTGGCGCATATGGAGGTACCAGTACCAACTCACGCCACTCCAACCAAGTTGATAACATCAGCCACTACTCAGGTATCCACCTCAAGCCCTTCACCTAGAAAACGCAGGGTCAAGATGCTCTCCACACACAAAAGGAAATCAAGGTGGGATATCTCACCAACTGAAGAAGGAGAGGATGCTGCAGAGCCCAGACCACCACAATATGACGAACATGTGGCTCAAGAGGACATTCCCACACCTGAGAAGCTCCGTGAAGAGGCTAAGAGAAGAAGAAAAGAAGAAGAAGAAGAGAATGTGGCCAGGATTGCAGCTGCAAACCAAAGTTTTGTGCAGAAAGCAAATGCGGTCGCATCCAAACCGCATTGGGATCAGACACCACCACCGCCACCAAAAAACCAACAAAGGCCATCTGAGGTCAATGCTGCAGATGCAACCGCATCCAGGGTGGATCTTGATGAACAAGGACAGAGAGAAGCTGAATTTGGTGACTTGTTCGAATACGAAACGAGGGGGCTCACTCTTTATTAAAGCCCCAGAAGAAATGAAGACGAAGAAGGCCGAGAGCAGCCTGAAGCTCCCTTCTCTGAGGATGATTTGCAAGAAATCTCAGAGAGCGAGATGCCTAAATCTTCTAAGAGCCAACTGAGAAGAAGAAGAGGAGTAGGTCTCAAACTACTCCTAGGCCTAGGACTCGTCACGCCATTGCAGACAACCTTGTGGCTGAACTCTCTACCCCATTCGACCTTAACAAACGAAAAATAGTCATGGGGGACAGAGCACTTATGTGCGAGAAGGGCTTCACCAACAAAACAGGCCCCATCCCAGAGTTCATTACAAATATTATTCGTAGGTTGGGATGGGAGTGATTTTGTGAGCAGCCCAATAAAGCCACGATGCAACTCGTTCAGGAGTTTTATGCCCACCTGGGGGATGAAACTAGGATTGAACTCGAACTCAGAAGGAAGGCAGTGCGATTCTCCGCACTAGACATCAACAGGGTATACATGCTCCCTTCTTTGAGGAATCCTGCAGGTAACTAAGCAATGGACAATCCAATGGAGGTGTAGCTGCAAGAGGCCCTAGAGTTCGTTGCACATAAGGGCATAGAATAAAGAGTCTCGCCACAGGGAGTGAGGACCTTGGTGCCTACCAACATCAAGACAGAGCAGTATGTTTGGCTCCACTTCCTAAAAAACAGGATTCTACCCACAACACATGACACCACTATCTCACACAAGAGGGTCATGCTATTGTATAGCATTTACAAGGGCCTGGACATCAATCTAGGCAGAATCTTGCGATAGGAGATTGTGGCCTGCGCTCGTAGGAACGTGGGATGCCTTTTCTTTCTCGCCCTAATAACTAAACTCTGTAGGAGGGCAGGACTGTACCCATAAGGCGGAGAAGAGATCAACAGGTACAAGGGAACCCTGGATCTGATGGCCATCAATAAGTTAAACGCCTACCACTCATAGAAGCTCATTTCTCCAAAGAAGTAACCCACCACTCCTACTCCACACTTTGTGGCTGCATCTCCACCACATCAAGCAATACCAGGACCATATGAGCCACCACAAGACGACATCCAGGCTCAGATCCATAGACTTCAGGAGCAAAGCAGGGCCTATTGGGCTTACGCAAGAGAGAGGGATGAGGTCATTCGAAAGGCCCTCGTAGAGTTGACCAAGGGAAATGCCCCAACACAACCTGACTTCCCTGCTATTCTCCTAGAGTTTGTGGACCCACAGAGAGATGATTCATCTTCTACCTCTTAGGGGAGTATTATTTCTCTACTCTATCTTTATTGCTTTCATACATAGTTTACTTGCTTTTGTTCTAGGTTAGTTTACTTGCTTTCATAGGATAGATTTGATGCTTTCTAGTATAGGTTGAATTGTTTTTGTTTGTTTACTTTTGTTAAAAACACTTCTTGCTGAAATGATTTTCCTTACACCTTGCACATGCATGAATAAAAATCAGATTTCAAAAACAAGTTTTCAATTTGCTTTCTCTAGTTGTGGAGGTAAAAAGTCCTTTATGAAGATACCTAGAGCATTCTCAACTTCCACATGCTTTATGCAATTTAGGTTTAAGTTTTATGTATCTTATTAATCACTTTTCTTCATAAACCATTCAAATCTAGATTCTCCTTGTGTTTAGACTACTTAGTATGCTTAGGAGAGTTTAGTTCAATGCTTAGCAAGTCTAGTCACAACAAAATTTGTACCCCAACCACTCTTATGCCTTATGTTTTTAGTCAATGGGCACATTGACCCATGTAAGTTTGGGCGGGTGAGTTGTATTGTAGTTGTGAGTTGTAATGCCAAAATATTGATGTATCATGTACTACACTACTGCTAAGGACGCGAAAAAAAAAAGAGAGAAACAGAAAAAGAAACGGAGATACTCCTCCTTCTAGAGTTAACCAAGTAACCAGAGGCGGTCATGAAACCCATGATTTCCTTTGCATGAAGGTTGACTTAGGAAGTGAGTATGTAGAAACAGTCTTAGCAGTGACTTGTGCTTGTAATCAACTACTTTCACCACAAAGTGTTAGTAAGTTGGAGCGAAGGTACAGTGTGACAGAAAGACTCTCCTTAGAAAAAAAGATGAGAAAAAGAAAAGAAAGAAAAAGAGCCTAGTAGTAGCATTGAATAAGTTTGGGGGAATTATTGTCTTTTGTACATAGAAAAGTGTAGACTTAGCTAGACTTTATGACTAAGCCTTAGGTAGGATAAACAAAGTAGGCAGATTTGCATGCGAATGGTTTGTCTTGAAAAATGAAAGATAAAGTCTCATGGGCTAAAACTCCAAGTTTGTGTAAGTACTAAAAGTTGAAATCTCTCATGAAAGGCACTATTTTTCAAAACTTCCTTAGAATGCATATTGTTGCTTGTTTGCTTGCTTGTCGTTTTTTGCTTAAAATTGCTTAAGGACAAACAATAAGCTAAGTTTGAGGGTGTGATAACGCTCATTTATGAGTGTTATTTGGCTCGAAAAACGGAGCTATTTGCTTAGAAAGTGAGTGTTTAATATTATAATTCATGTCATTTAGAGCAAATTTAAGTAAAAACAAGTTTTGCATGTGTCTGAAGTCTTGATTTGATAAAAATAAGTTTTTAGGTGTATTTAGAGTAATTTTTGTTAAGAAAGTGTTAATTTTTGTTGGTTTTGTGTAGAGGCTGAAAAAGGACCCAAATGGGCTCACATTCTGGCCGCAACCGAGGCAAAAGAAAGATGATGCAAGAGATATGCGACCAGGATGCGCCAACAATTGAGAGTATAAGCCAAATTCCAATTGTTGTAGGAAAAACTCAAAATGCGCTCAACTATATGCGGTCACATTTAGGCCATTTCGACAATAGCACAATTGCGCTCAACTATGCGGCCGCATCTAGACCTTTTTGGCAGATTCTCCTAGATTCGCGAGATTTGTAGATAAAATCAGATAAAATCAAATATTCTCAATCAAATCTTCGAGGATCAAGAGATATGATCGATCAAGCCTATCCACACTGATCTCGACAGCAAGCCCTAGACCTTGAGGTCTATAAAAGGCGGTTCAAGCTTCAGTTTCAGGAGAGCTCAAATTTCTATCTTCTACTCTAAATTTCGCAGTTTTCTTTTCTTTTCAGTCACCAAACCGAGTCTCCCCCAAGTTATGTTCATACTTCATTCGGACACAAATTTCGAAAGAAGAGAGTGTAAGTATTTGTTCTCCTCGAAAGAGGTTAAACAAAGTCAGAAAGAAGGAACAAACTTAGGGTTCTTTATCGCTTTCATTTAAGTTTTGTACGTTATGTTTTTCTTTAAAGTTTAGCTACTGTTTTTATTCTTTCATCAAGTTGTAAGTTTCTGTTTTATCTATTAAATTTTAATACCTCAAGTTGTAATTCAAGTTTTGTTGAAATTCCGCACTTTTATTTCAATGAAGTCTATCTTTTCTCATTCAAGTTTTCTTTTTATTTTCTGCACTTTAGTTTTCTTTTCAATGAGTAGCTAAATCCTTGGAGGGGATTCAATGAAGTGGATACCCTAAAAAGAAGATAATCCTCGCCATGTGATTCGAGTAACTTTGCTTAACATTTAGCATCATTTGCTTTTATTGAGTTTAAGTTTCATTGTTAGCTTAAACTGATCACTTGAGTTAGCATAGTTTGTGTTAGAGTCAATACTGAAAAGGTTGGATCGAGCATGCATTTTCATAAAAGCAATCTAGAAGAAGAGTTTAGACATAGAACTTCGCTTTTGTACCTAGACATAGGACAATAACCTTTAGAATCAATGAGTTGTGTTCCTTATTTATCTAAGTTAAAATTAGCCATAGACATATCAGTTTAATTGCTTAGTCTCCTAAAAGCACTTAGAAAAGGGTTGAATAAGTGTTGAACTCGATTCATGGTGTTAAGTGTCGATTAGGGTAGGTTGTGGGCGCATTTCAGTAGCATTTTGTTTGAATTGCACAAAACTCGAAAGAGGCAGTATGCGGGTGCAAGAAGAAAAATCTCTTAAATAGCCGAACCAAGTTAAGCAAGTATGCGGGCGCATGGTGGGTGCATTTCCTCAGGGTTGAAAAAGATTTGAACCCACTGCTTCTCATTACTATTTTCTTATATGTTCGTTTAGTTTTCTTTATTTTCATTGCATAAAACCCCCACAAACATCTTATTTATTTGGTTACCTTCGGTTGCAACTTGAAAGTACTTGTGTTGTTAACTGAAAAGCTCTTTGTTAACCATTCCCTTGGCTTCAATACTTCCATATATTACTCGTTGGACAGCGTGCACTTGCGTTTGCTTTTGACGTATAGCAAACGCCCCGTCAGAGGGAAAGTTCCAGATTGCGAGATTTTCGATTTTGAGTTCAAGGAGACGATATTATTGGAGCAAAGAAAAGGGAATTTGAAGCTTGAGATCATGGATATCGCTTCAGTAATAAACAATCAATTAAAATGCCAGATTTAGTCTTTATTCTTTCCCTAGATTCTTATATCTTTCTTGTGGAGTTTTTATCTAGATTTAATTTTGGATTGTTGAACATGAGTAGTTAAATCTTTAGTCATTCTTAAGAATTGATGTAGTCATTCAACATTATAATTTGATTATTTGATTGCTTTGATGACTTATATCTTTTATTCCATTAATGTATTTATGTGCTTAATGTTTTTAATCTATTGATCATAGATTAATTAATGTTAGATCTAAATCTTACAGACGCGAGAGATGATTTAGATTATAACTTAAATGCATGACTGAAGTAGTGTGCTTCTCCAATTCAATGGGTTATTTGATTATAACTTAGATCTTCCTTACTATTTCGCGATTGGGTTTTGCTTCTTCTTCTCCGAGTGTGCTTCTCCAATTCAATGGGTTATTTGATCGCCATTTTTTGCCGAGATTTTTGTTGTTTTTCTCCTTTTTCCTTTGCCAATTTACGCTATTTTAAATAACTAACTGTGCACCAAAAATTTAGAATCCACCACCATCAGTCATCCACTGCATTCATATCCATTAACATTGCACCAAAAATTTAGAATCTAATCAATGAATTTTCATAAGTTAATTAAGATCACAAGGCATAAACAAATCCATAATTTGGTCTTAAATTAAACCAAACTTGCAATAGTAATATTGTTTATCTTTTCTGAAATAATTTTGTCGCTAGTTATGCTGAGATATGAGTTATGAGGGTTCGTTCCTTCATACCCTATAATTTCGTTAAAAGTTCTATGTGCTAAATTTTATGAGGAAGAAGAACGTGTGTGAATACCCTTATTTAAAATAAGGATAAAAAAGGAATAGCGAAATATTATTTTAAAGATTTTCCATATTTGTAAATCTTTTTAAATATTGCTATATTTACAAATAAAGGGACCTAATTTGCTTACCCATTATAATTACCCTAAAATAACCCATAGATTATAACTTAAATGTATAACTTAAATGCATGATTGAAGTAGTTCTAAGTTCAGGAGGTTTAGAATTTCTTCAAACTTTTTAAAAGAGGAAGATCTAAGACCTTTGAATGTTATTGAAACTATATAGGGATATTGGTTTCTTAATTAGCAACTAGATTCAATTGTGCATGGGAGAGACAATTATTATATGTATCTGTTGCTCGATTTTGCAAGTGTAAGAATCTCTACAAGTAAATGGCATCGTTCTACACAGAGAATGAATGCTTACCAATTTCTAAATTGGTTAACCTCAATTTTATCTAAAACTTGATCAATCAAAGAAGGATGAAATTTAAACTTGCTTTTAATTAAACTATTTAAAAGTCTAAAACTAACAAAATCAAAGGGATAAATTCAGTTACTAGAACTTCTATAGCAATGATTTCACTATTATCTCATCCTACTCTTCGTTCATTAATAGTTGAAGGCAATTTCTATTTCTATATTGTTGCCAAGTTCTACCCCTATAGACTCGATATTCTCTCTCAAGCAATAACAATATTCTTTAAAAAGTAAATTGTCTATATCTTTATGATCATTCCAACTATTCAAATATTAAGAACGTAGAACCTAAAATTGCCACAAAATCTACAAAGATATGTCTATCTCATGTATAAATTAGGGAAAACAATTTAGATTTATCAATAATTGTTGTCGCCCGACCTCGAATTATGACATGAAATTGTGCAAAGAGTGGTCAGATCTAAACACGTATTAAGCTCAAAATAGTTTTTACAACCACAAAATGAAATGAAAATATCAACTATTAACTAGGAAGAATAGGATTCAATGAACAATTACATCAAAGATCTAGAAAAATAAAATTAGTTCATAATGAAAATCTCAACAAAAGTGCTAACTATAACATTGAAGTCATTACAAATAAGAGAATAGAAGGAAAAAGGGAAACGAAACAAATCCCGACGATTTTATGAGTTTCCAAGCATCACTCTCACTCCATTCGATTGCTCCAGTCCTAAAAAATAGTGCCTAGCTGTCTTCCCCTCTTTCTATCTCCAAAATTCCCTTCAAATTTAACAAAGTGATGTATTTATAGGCCAAAAAACCCTAGGCACGCATCCCTGATTAACACTTCAAAGTTCGTAGTGTCTAGGTGCTAGCATTCTGATTTCGCTCACTGTCTGTGGCACCTAGATGCTGTAATTTTTTTTTTTCAACTTGAAAATTCTCTAAGTTTGGCCTTCAAAATGCAATTTTTAATCTCCTAAAAAAATAAATTAAATGCATGATTTAAAACCCAAAAACTATAGGAAAACTAACTAAAAACAACCTAAACAAGATAAAATATATAAATATATAATAAACTTATCCGTGTCTTCTTGACATATGGAATAATTGCATGCACAGACTTGATTGTTTAATCAATTAATTTGTATATCTAATTGGGAAAATCAATTCTCTAGGACCTTTCTTCATTGATATTTCCTTAGCATTTACTATTCAATTGCATTAAGTTAATTGTTGATTCAATTGTTGATTTGATTCTCTAAATAAATTTGGATGATTGTATTCATGGTACTTAAGTGAGCTAGAAAATCAATCATAAGGATGACATTGTTACACTCATCATTATATTAAAGTTTGACCTGTAAACTTGCAGTAAGCTAGCTTTGCTAACAAAAACAGTATAAAAATACAAAGAAAAAATCAAAACAATTAAAAACAATTATGTTTTTGGAATATGACTAAGAATTCAAGTGTTTACTTAAGAAAGATGAAAACTATTGTAGAGATAACGAGAAAACAAACTTAATTTTCAAAAATCAAATGGTTATCGAACAAAATCTTTAAAAATAGTTAATTTATTGTACTCTGCCTGATATTTCGTTGATCTTCTAAATATTTTCTTTTTCATATTCAGATGATTTGACATGTATATGTTGCCAGAGCATTATTAGGTCTCTTAAAAGACCAATGTGAATCCATGTCGTTTTCTATGAAAAAGGCCATCACTTACTGAGGTTTATTTATTTATTTAACAAATTAATTTTAAAAGAAAATTTATGATTATATGTTAACAACCGACTTAAAATACTTGAAAAAAAATAAAAATACTGTTTATATATTCAATTTTTTCTTAAAATTATCCCACCATACATAAATTTTCTTATTGTTCACACGTGATTTCAAAATGGAAAGAAATGAAACATATGTAAAGAACTTGTATTTTGTATTAATTTTGTGGGTGTAGTGCAGTCTCTAATGTTTATTCTCTGATCCTTTCTCTCTCATGTACAAATATCTCGAGGACAATGCAACTTGTTCTCATAAGTGAATTTGTCTCGAGGCCTTTGCAACTTGTTCTCAAATGTGATGTTGTCTCAAAGACTTTGCAGCTTGTTCTCGAGATTGAAGCTTCAATTGATTTCTGGAGTCTTGAAGTTTTTGAGTCTTAGAGTGTTCTTGGTCTTCAAGGAGTGTTATGTGTTCAGACAATGTTTGATCTTCAAGAGCTTAATGAGTCTTCTCATCTTTATTTCTGATTTCTCTCTAAATTCTTCTTCTGAGGTCTTCAACGTCTGAACCCTTCAAATGAAGAAGAGCTCTTCTATTTATAGAGCTTTTCATGGGCATGTGAGCTTGAGCTTTAATGATCTTTAGGCCCAACTATTAGACTTGGGCTTTATTGGCTTTGGGCATAACCATTTGGATTTGAGTCTTGTTTAATTTCACTCAAATTTCATATGACCCAATTTGACCAAATTAAGTCTAATTATTTGGTCAAATGGTCATAGTGACGACATGTGACTTTTTATTGCCAATTTTTTTGTCTTCAAATTAAATTTGGGATGTATGTCAATTTATAATTTGTCCCACATTTAATTATTTGTAGTTTTGTCATTAATTTAGAATAATGACATGACAATCGGAGATTGGGCAAAATTTCTCAAGTCAACACATATAAAAATAGTTTTAATTTTTTAAAAATATAAAATTATTTTGAATGTCAACAAAATATAAATCTGAAATGGGGAAAAAACCAATAACTTTGCTGTGATGAGAATGGTGATATGATACTTTTTTGGATTCAGGAAAGGAAAAACATTTGGAGTAGTTGGATATGAGGGTTTAAAGGGTTAGGTAAGATGTGAATCTAAGAATTGAAATGTTTACTTTTTAAGATCTATAATCATGAGTGCCCATTTTTATCCTTTTACTTTTTAGCCTTTAATTTTCTTTTCCCTTTTCTTTTCCCTTCTAGCATCTATTTAAATGTTTTCTTTTTTCTTTTTAAAACAAGTTTGCTCAGGCTTTTATAAGGTTAAAACAGGAAATATTGTTTGATAGAATTGATTTAATAATTAATTTCTAAACAATTTACCATTTAAAGAGCAATTATATTTAGGCTATTTAGCAAACACAAGTGGTTTGAATTTGTGAGACCATAATTAGCGTCCCATTAAATAGTATGACCTACTATACATATATTAGCCAACTAATCCTTTAAAATTTTTAAAATCGTCTTAAGATCAACATTATAAATATAGTGATATTCTAAAAAAAACACTATAAATATAGTGTTATGATCTCTAATATACCATACATCTTTCAATCGTCTCCTATTTACCATCAAGTAGCAAAAGCTAACTATGTTAAAGGTGTTTAATTGAGAAAAACCAATATATAATAATTCTTCTCATTCTCAAATTCAAGAGGCAATTTTTATCAATGGATCAATATATTTGCAATCTTCTCTATTTGATTTTAGTTCTCTATCATGTATTCGTAGTTGATGAGTCCAGAGTTCAATACATTAATTTGGAAGGATTACGTCATAAGGTTTAATAATACATTTCTAACATTGATTTAAAAAACTCATGTGCTTTAAAATTTAGCTAGTATTTTAAAAATAGAAGAATAGTAAAACTACCGCTCGTTTTCTGCATTTTGGAGATTATGGTTGTTTTCTCATAATTTTTTAGTAATTTTTTTTCCTTCCTTAAAAATGACATTTGAATTCTAAGTCAAATTTCAAAACAAAAAATAAAATCGAGTTTTTAAAAACTAATTTTTTTCATTTTCAAAATTTGGTTTGAGTTTTGAAAACATTTTTAAAAAGTATGTAATAAAGTAAGAAAACTATAAGAGAAAGTAGTGTTCATAAACTTGATTTTCTAGGCTTAAACAACACTATTAATAAAAGTAATATGATTAGCACTAAATGATAAATAAGTTTTAGGATGACCTACCTCTAGTTGTAGATCATATATAATGATAGCGATTAAAAGCCCAAAAATAAATAAGCTGGGTGAAGGTGGTGGTTATCAATTCCTTAAGAGGGGGAAAATAACAAAAATAATAATTCATAAATAAAAT
Source organism: Trichosanthes truncata (assembly GCA_033996785.1). Classification (NCBI taxonomy): domain Eukaryota; kingdom Viridiplantae; phylum Streptophyta; class Magnoliopsida; order Cucurbitales; family Cucurbitaceae; genus Trichosanthes; species Trichosanthes truncata. Next base: position 22,046,596 of record JAWPNB010000004.1, on the reverse strand, counting down.
AATAAAAGATTTTATTTCCCGACAAAACATGGTGGAGGTCCATTATCTTAAAGAAAAATTTAAACATATCTTAGTTTTTTTCCTCACCTTTTTTATTTTGGTCAAGCCTAACTCCAACATATTCACATCTCTCTCTCTCTCTCTCTCTCTCTCACTCTACATGAAATGTGTGGAAGGGGATAATGATAGTCTTTGTTTTACCTTTGGCAAAAGGGTCTTTGTGAAATTTGCTTTTACACAACTAGGAGGAAAACAAACAACTTGCCTTTTAGATTCAATTCCTTCTAATGATTTGGTGAGAGAATTCAAATAACTAGAGATATATAATTCAAATTTCAAATACTAATGTTTCATCGTTTGAATTATGACCGTCTTAATATTATAGCAAAAGGGTTTTTTTTTTTTTTTTTTTCCTTTTTGGCTCTTAATTAATGCCTTATCATACTGCAATTAAGCCGGTAATCTCTGTTGGTGGATGATTTGGTGAAAAGCCTCCAAGTTGGACTCTCTTTTTAACTTTCCCATCTTGCTGTTGACAATGAGGAACTTAACAAATATATGTCCATATATATATATTACTATCTTCAAAAATTATAGAAACTTTGTGATTCTTGAGTTTAGAATTCGTTTTCAATGAAACCCCTCGAGAAATTAAAAGCACTGAAAAGGGAAGGGGAAAAGCTAATTAAAATGTCTAAATCCTATTTTGATTCATAAGATTTGTACATTTATTTTATTTTTGTTATTTTAATTTTTAAATTTTACTTAACAGAAGTTTGTTTGTCCTCACATTTAGTTTTAACATTGATAAATTGTTTTAAATTTTAGTATGTTATCTAGATTGGACATGACTTCAAATATTTGTCTACATTAACATTTAATTCATTAGGTGTTTCACGTTTCAATTAGATGATTCACAAAAATAATTAATAGGAATTACTAAAATCAAAATAAAAATAATTATGAACCTTCATCCATCGATCAAAATGAGAAATCCTATATCATGAAAATATTTTAGTGAAAGAAAGGAAAAAGGAAAATTATGTTTTTAACTAAATTAATTAGATTTTGATATGAACGACAGACATAGCCTTTTTCTCTCTATGTTGGTGAAAATGATGCTTTATGAGGTAGCCACAAGTATCTTTCAATATATATATATATATACATATATCTGGTTTATTAGCTACTAAAATCCTCATCCCTCACGTCTAAAAGTTCGATCTGGAGTATGATATCAAATAGAAAACTTTCTCAATTTAAACAAAAACACACAGAGAGAGAAAGATTTGATCTTAATGCAATAATATCAAATGGATTTGCATGGGTTCCCACAAATTTGCAGAGATAAAGTTCAATCCACCATGGATTCATAAAAGCATGTAAATAATTACCATAAAAAGTTCTCATAAAAGTCCCTCACAGAGAGGCGAGGGAGAGATAAATCAGAAAGAGAAAGGGAGAGAGAGTGATAGTCTTTCAACCTTCATACGAGAGATTTCCAACTTTATAATAAGCAATGAAGCTGACGAATTTCCTCCATGAAAGAGAGGCAATAAAATCTGACACCATCTTCCCTTGATATTGCTCAGAAGAAGAAGAAAATTCACCTACTTCATCACTTGTGGCAATCCAACTTATTAGAAAACCCTAAACTTTCAAAGAAGAAAGAAAGAAAGAAAATATATCACTATGTGCTCCGTAGCAAATCGTTCCCTTCCAAGCCTCTCAGAAAAACTATTAAATCTGGCCATCACAATATAGCTATCCTATTCTAACACTCTTGGATGCATGGCCAAATCTCAATTAAAATTTTTTTACTCCTACATCCAATCGTAGAGAATTGTTAGCCACATTACTCCAGCTCCTCAAATAATTTCTCCTCGCACGGCCCAACTATCAGAGAATGTTTTGTTACTGAGCACAAGCCAAGATGCCATCATAATTGCATAAGATAAGACAGAAAAGAAACCCTAATGGATATTATAACGTGCAATGACAATATAATTTAAGAGGCTAATGAGTGAACTCATCTTCTTCAGACCCAGTGAGGCATTCTTTGTCATCTTCAAACCCATCAAGAGGGCAGCGAGGGGAGTGGCCTTTGCCAAAGGATCTGATGTGATCTTTAAGGGATCGTTTGTGTTTGAAATCTGACCCACAGCTGCAATACCAGAGCTTTCCACAATTCTTTTCGTGGGTTCGCCAATCTCCTTTAACAGCCAAAGTTTTGCCACATTTTCTGCACATAAATGGCTTGGATCCATGCTTTCTTTTGTAGTGGGTTTGAAGGGTTCTGAAGTCCTTCAATGGCTTAGCTCTTGGATGGTTGATGTTGTTCTTGCAGCCCTGAGCGCAGCAATAACATGGCAGCCTCAGCATTGCTGCTGGCTGTGTTCCTCTCAGGGATTCTGGTCCTTTTCGGTACTCGGATCCGTGCCCCCACATGTGCATCTGAAAAAAAAAAGTTACCATTGGAGGTAAGATTTTTTTTTCTTTTTAATATTACATCACAAATACAAGATGGAAATTTGAACCTATGAATTCTTAACAGAAGTCCAGACATTTTAACCAACGTAAGCAGGGTAAAAAGACATTTTTGAGTTTCAAAGATTACGATCCTTAATTATTGCCTTTGAAATTTTTTTTCCTATGGTTTTAACTTTTTCTTTCACTAAACACGATGAGAATTCTAAGAAAGTAGTCTTTTCTTTTTTGTTTTTTTTTTTTCCTTCTGTGTCCTCACGAGAAAGCTTGTTTTAGCAACCTTAACGGGGTCCCCTTGGTTGCAAAGTCACAAAGAGAGAGAAAGAGACCTAGAAAGAGACCTGGAGAGAGAGATTAGTATTTCCAGTTGCCAGACCTCTTCAATGATAGATCTACGTTTGAAAACAGAAGAAATCGCTGTTTTTGGAAGAACATTTAGGTATTATAAGATAATAATATTGGCTTGATTTTTAACAAAAGAAGGAATTGGGATGATATTTACTCAAATTACATTTGAAAACTTGTAGACAAGAATTTAGTAACGGTTCGAGTGAGAATTCGAACCTATACTAATATCTTAATACTCGATCCTACTTAAATTAATATTTAAAGTAAATTCTGGACATGAATCATTAAAAGTTGCAGAAAGAGCGTAGTAAGGATTATAAACACACAAATAAGAGATAATTAAACAACTTTAATTATAATTACCTGCATGTTATTGTATCTATTAAAAGACTTGTTGCAGATGGAACAAGTAAATTGCATGGGACCGACAAGGATCTGAGCCGGCGTTGGGATCCAAAACCTTCCTTGAGTGTTAAAATTAGAGAAGTTTTTCTTCACGCTGCTAATTTCTTCTTTCTTTACACAAGCATTCATGTTCCCTTCAGCCAAATTAGAGACATCACCAACACTTGGAAGCCCAATGTGCAAACCCACTTCAACTTTCTCCATATCTTCATCCTCCTCTTTAATTCCAAAATATTGCCTTTCATGATCTCGAACTCGAGGCCCATCTTCTTCCTTCTTCCCCTCAGCCTCGCTCTCCCTGAACAGAGGCAGGCAACGGGATGCGAAAAACTCATGTTCAGGAATTAACCCCGTAACACATTGGACGGTTCTAGAGATCAAATCTCGGTCTGAGGAAGACGAAGATGAAGAAGAAATAAAAGAAGAGAGAGAAATCGAGGGAGAGAAAGAAGAAGAAGAAGGGTTGTGTGGTTTAAGCCATTCTATGAAAGTTGGGGATTGAAGACAGAAGATGTTTTGATCTTCTGCCATGTGATTTCTCAAACCCATATCTTCAAAGGGTTAACATAAAGCTCTCATCTTGCTAAGTTGAACCCAAAAATAAAAAAAAAAAGACTTAAGCTTTATAAAGGATTGATATTCAAATGATGAACAAAAGGTGGTTTTGGTTTGTCTTTATTCTTTCCTCTCTCTGTCTTTCTGTAGCCTTTTGTGTGAAAGAAAAAGGGGGAGAGTAAATGGTGGGGTTAGGAAAACAACGACATGCAGGGAAATGAAAGACTCATAATAAAAGGGGAAGAACTGAGAATCCAAGAGCTGAAGTCTTGAGGGTCACTGTTGATAATGTAAACTACACGTCGTTTACCCTTTTTTTCATTTTCTTTTTTTTTCTTTTTCTTTTTCCTTTTCTTTTCCCTCTCTAATAAACTATGTAAATTTGCTTTGCTTTTTTCAAATATCAAGCTTGTGAAGTTTGACCCACATGTCACAATTTTTTCTTTTAAATGCTACCAATTACACCAAACTTGGAGAAGCAAGAAGTGGAGGGACATTATATTCTCAGTCAATACCTAAAAAAAAAGGCGATGTTCTAAATATTAATATTTTTGGCTAATCTGTTTTTAGGTTAACTTGCATTTTTAGACTACATGGGTTTATTTTTTATTAATTTAGAACTATTATTATAGTCCCTCTCTCATGCGGATAAAGCTTATTATATGTTTTTAACATCATTGAAGAGTAACAAAAATCTAAAATCACAAATATCGATATATAAAATTTAACTCGACAGTGTAACATTTTGTTTTGATAATGTGATATTTTTTTCTAATGACCTAGAATGTTGGCAAGTCATGTATATATTGGTTAAAAGATGAATTTGGGTTGGATTTTAAAGTATTGTTTTTGATTATGAGAAGAAGCAAAAGCATATGTATAGCTAAGATTAATCCTATTTTGGATTTCAAATAATATTATCCACTAGACTTTTGTCGTTCTTCATTTTAGTGCAACTATAAATAAATGTTGCATTGAGGAAAACATAGGATCAAGTGATAAAAAGAAGGGGTGATTGCACATATAGCAAACTCTGCCAAAATAATAGCAAAAATAGCAGACTCTAAAACTATTTGCAAATATGGCAAAAATTAAATCCAGCCCAAATTAAAAGACTAAAAACTCATTCTAATAGGAGTACTCTATCGCTGGTAGACTGCCATTTTGAGTGAAGTCTATCAGTGATAGAAGTCTATCACGAATAGACTTCAATAACAGTTGCAATTATTGCTGATTAGGTGCTAGTCTATATATGCTGAAAGCATTCTATCAGTGATAGAAGTGATAGAATGCTAACATTGATAGACTTGCTACATGTTGTGAATGAAATCTATTAGTGATCAAGGTTTCTATCACCGATGTAATTTGTTTAAAAAGCAACTTTGGAAGCTTAATCATAATTTCAAATTACCGCAAAAAATAATAAAAAAAAATAAGTTAATGATACTAATATCAGTCTATTAGTCACATGTTTATCACTAATAGAATGAAATTATTATTGAAGGCACCGGTGGTCTATCACTTCTAAAATTTTGTCTCTCAATCATTACCCCAAAGAACCACGAGAAAAACAAGATGCCACAAGTAGTTTATCAATGATAGAATTCAATGTGTTGATAGACTTCAATAACACATTGAATTCTATCGCTGATAGACTGATATTTCTCTTTGATATCATAAAGGAATATCAGTTTATCAGCAATAGACTTAAATGACACATTAAATTCTAATGCTGATAGGCTTGTCCATCAAGCTTAGATCTCAAGACTCGATCAATGCTGGAATGAGGAACCCTTTTCAAGTCTTCAAAATTTTCTTTCCTCTTAATTCCCAACTTAATTAGATGTTAAAATTCTCGTTGTCTCTCTCCCCAACGCCATCTATCAACACCCCCACCAGATCCTGTGGTTGTGGTCCAATGTCTGTGCTGCTGCTAAAATTTAACCCATAGAACTTTTAACAGAATTACAGGGTATGAAGGAACGAACCCTCATAAGTCATATATCAGCATAACTGGCGACAAAATTATTTCAGAAAAGATAAACAATATATACTATTGCGAGTTTGGTTTAATTAAGACCAAATTATGGATTTGTTTCTGCTCTATGATCTTAATTAACTTATGAAAATTCATTGATTAGATTCTAAATTTTTGGTGCAATGTTAATGGATATGAATGCAATGGATGACTGATGGTGGTGGATTCTAAATTTTTTGTGCATAGTTAGTTATTTAAAATAGCGTAAACTGACAAAGGAAAAATGAGAAAAACAGCGAAAATCACGGCAAAAAATGGCGATCAAATAACCCATTGAATTGGAGAAGCACACTCGGAGAAGAAGAAGCCAAACCCAATCGCAAAACAGTAAGGAAGAGGAAGAAGAACGTGTGTGCATACCCTTATTTAAAATAAGGGTAAAAATGGAATAGCAAAATATTATTTTAAAGATTTTCCATATTTGTAAATATTTTTTAAATATTGCTATATTTATAAATAAAGGGACCTAATTTGCTACCCATTATAATTACCCTAAAAAAAATACCTATCTCCTACTTAGGTGGCAAAAATTTCCCTACAACTAGGGTTCCTATAGCGAATTGACATTTGTATGGTAAAACCATAAAATACTGTTGGTGTGAGATTTTTTTTTTTGAGTTCATGAATGTGAGATATTATTTTCGGATTTTTTGTACAAATGACCATAGTTTTTAGGGAGAAACGAAATATGATCGACTTTTTAAAACTAATGATGGGTAACCTTTTGCTGCCTTCAGCACCTCGGTGAATTTAACATGCATCGTGCAAGTAAGTGTATGGAGCTACCGGTGTCGGTCGTTTGCGAGGTCACCGCATCTCTTGGTCTTGCGCAAACATGTGTAATGTTCGATTTTTACCGATTTTGAGATTTTATTGCTTTTTATTCATGTTTTATTTTATTTCATTTAATTCCCAATCCAAAGAGAGCTCTCGATGGGAGTTTTTTGCTCTCGTGACTCCCTTCTGACCTCTTTGAACTTTAGCTTTTATTATTTTTTTTTTACTTTTGATTTATTTTTTGTTCTTATGATTGTTCTTGTCAGTTGCACGTATTGAGGTGACTTGCAATTTTAAGCGACTTGCAATTGAGGTGACTTGCAATTTTAAGGGACCAAATCTTAAGACATTTAAGAGCACAACCATATTAACTTACATCCAACCACCTATTATATAACATGAGGTTCCATCTCAAAACCAATTAGCTATAAAAGCAGTAGCCCATGTATCTTATTAAGATTGGAGGTCTCTTCATTTCTTCGATGTAGGATCCTCAACATGCCCCCTAAAGATGGTGCTCTTTGGGTTCACCATTATTGGGTCGGATCTCAATTTTTGGAATGATACTCATTTGGGCTTCTAATACCATATTAGAGAAACATGTGGTTCCATCTTAGCGGTGTGTACAAATAGCAATGACGTAGTCAACACAAGTTGATGACTCGCATTTACTAGGAATTCCTCGTTGAAGACCAACGATTGCAAAGATGAGGAGACCTCACAATCTTTATAAGATGCATGAGTTACTCCTCTCAAAGCCAATTGGTTTTGAGATGGAACCTTGTGTTCATCTAATATTGATATGAATCCTACCATGCTATTCAAGATTAAAGAAAAGCTTAAAATGGAGTTGAATTAAATGTAGTCAAGTTCAATTTATGACGAGCTCAAGATGCATTTAATGAACTTAAGTGCAACTCATGCTTCATCAAAGACAAGTTAAGCTTTATTTATGCAAAGCTACTTCAAGTAGGGCTTCATTTATGCATGGGAGGTTACAAACCTTAAGTAGGTTGATTGAAAGATCAATTCTTGGATTTATTGATTTTTCAATGTAATTTTTAGGTAAGAAAACTTTAGGTAATTTTGACCTAAGAACACTTATGATTATGCAAACCCCTAGATCACAAATTCTAAAATCCCAAATCTAGATAAAATCAAAGATGCCAAACATTCCGATGCCAAAATGTTAAGTAACCTTTGATAATTGGTTCTAACAACCTTGCTAAGAAACAAGACCTTTAGAGCTCAATCTCAAAAACCCCAAAACGAATTTGAAAATCAACTCAAGAAAAGTAAGAACCGGATTACCTTGTTGATCAAATATCTCAAGGCAAGAAAACTCGTTTGAGATTCGAATCACTCCACAAGCAAGATTGATCAAGTCAAGCTTGAATGATTCTAAGCATGCAACCTAAACTACATAGAATTGCAAAGAAACTTAGCTCTAGGCTAAAAGAAAATACAAATGCTCTTTTTACTGCATTTTCCAAGTCTGCATCTTGTAAATACAACTTACATGGCTTTATATAGCCTCAAAATCAACCCTAGAGTAACCTATGGTCAATTGAAGGGTTATAACTTTCATGGCCATCAATTCCATAATGTCCACTAGCTAAATTGTAACTTAAAACATTGAAAACCAAAATTTTAAACTGAAAATTATATTGACAACTCCATAAATCTGAGAATTGATCTTTCAATCAACCCACTTAAGGTTTGTAACCTCCCATGCATAAATGAAGCCCCACTTGAAGTAGCTTTGCATAAATAAAGCTTAACTTGTCTTTGATGAAGCATGAATTGCACTTGAGTTCATTAAATGCATCTTGAGCTCGTCATAAATGAAATTTGACTACATTTAATTCAACGGACCATTTTAATCTTTTCTTTAGTTATGAATAGCATGGTAGGATTCATATCATTCTTCCCTTCTTCAAGAGGATTCATCCCTGAATCTAATGGATGCTCTTGTAATGCAAACTTGATAATGTTCAACCCTTGGTCTTTTTTTTCTCCTCAATTTCTCCTTTACTTGTATCTTTTGTCCATCAATGGATTTAGATGATTTGTGAAACATGCTGCAAAAGAAAGTAGAGTGAAGAGAAAAATGGATATTTACACACTCCCTTACGTGTTTACACTTATAGAGACACTCAATTGCACGAATCTCTCAATATAACTCTCAATCTCACCACTCAAAAATTGAAAATGGAGAAGCCAAGATAATTTGCAATCCAATGAGTAGTAGCACACTTGAACACAAACAAGCAAACTAGGCTTATGAAAAGAAAAATTTAGAATTGAAACATGACTATGAACTTATAGAAATTAATTCCAAGTGTAGAAAAAAATTAAGAACAAGAAATGTAACTCTCACAAAATTAAAACATTGGTTGGACTTTTAAACACATGAGTTACAATTTAAAACCAATGGTTGGACAACATAGGAGTTATAATTTGAAACTAGTGGCTGGAAAAATCAATGTACAGAAATGTAACTACCCATATTTAATGCATAACAGCCAACTTTTACAAAATTTCAAAGTGTAACATCTAAGATTGAATGCCAAATGGTTCAATTAAAACATAAAAATCAGATCAAGTTAGAAATTTTTGGATTTAACATGCTTTGGAGGCAAAAACAGCAAGAACAAAACAGGAACACATGTTCTCGAGTATAGCAGTTTTCCAAATCAAGTTGTAAAAATGCATACTTTTCACCCTCAAGAAAGCTGAATTAGAAAATTTTAAAGACGACAACGTTGTAGCTTATAGCCTAATCTACAATATTGATGAAGACATCAAGATGAAAAGACGTACGAAAATATGAGCTTTTGGTACTTTTTGTCAGACTACGAAATTGAACAGATTGAAAAAAATAGAACGAGATAATCAAAAACAAATTCAAGAAAAATGCAAAGACATATATCCGATCTCGAGCCTAAAGCTCTAATACCAAATGATAAGGCAACCCTAATTCTCAGCCCAAAAATCCAAGCTTTGAAAGAAGCAAGAACCTTTGAATCAAAGAAATTAACACCTCCATATAAATTTTGAAAATCAACTCAAGGAAAGTAAGAATCGGATTACCTTGTTGATCACATATCTCAAGGCAAGAAAACTTGTTTGAGATTCGAATCACTCCACAAGCAAGATTGATCAAGTCAAGCTTGAATGATTCTAAGCATGCAACCTAAACTACATAGAATTGCAAAGAAACTTAGCTCTAGGCTAAAAGAAAACACAATCGCTCTTTTTACTACATTTTCCAAGTCTGCATCTTGTAAATACAACTTACATGGCTTTATATAGCCTCAAAATCAACGCTAGAGTAACTTATGGTCAATTCAAGGGTTGTAACTTTCATGCCCATCAATTCCATAATGTCCACTAGGAAAACAAAACAAAATAAATTGTAACTTAAAACATTGAAAACAAAACTTTAAAACTGAAAATTATATTGACAACTCCATAAATCTGAGAATTGATATTTCAATCAACCCACTTAAGGTTTGTAACCTCCCATGCATAAATGAAGCCCCACTTGAACTAGCTTTGCATAAATAAAGCTTAACTTGTCTTTGATGAAGCATGAGTTGCACTTGAGTTCATTAAATGCATCTTGAGTTCGTCATAAATGAAATTTGACTACATTTAATTCAACTCCATTTTAATATTTTCTTTAGTCTTGAATAGCATAGTAGGATTCATATCAAATATGATAGTAGAGCCCATGAAGTTCAAACCGATATTCAGTCTAAAAAAAGTTGGAATTCGACCCAAGAATGGTGAACCCAAAAAGGTACCATCTTGAGAGGGCATATTGAGGATGCCACATTGGAAAGGTAGAGAGATCTCACAATCTTTATAAGGTACATAGGTTACTCCTCTCATTGCCAATTGGTTCTGAGATGGAACCTCATGTTATCTAATATCACCCACCAACATTTCAAATCTATTTATGTTTATACATGTAAAGAGTTATTTAAGTCTTTAAGCAAAGCTATGAATGTGCAAAAGTTATTCTAAATAATTTTTACACATTGAACTATTGAAAGGTTCAGTGACTTGTGATTTTAAGATGCCAAATATGAACTGACAATTAAGAGGACAATCAAATTAACTTGCATCAACCACCTATCAACCTTTTTAAATCTATTTATGTCTATACACATAAAGAGTTATTTAAGTTATTGAAGCAAACATATATATGAACATGCAAAAGTTTTTCTAAACAAGTTTCTACATATTACTGATGATTGAGATCTTAGTTTCCTCATGTCAACCTTGAAATGTTGTTTTACGTATTGGAATCAAGTGGCAAGCATCATTAAATCGATATTCAAAAACAGGTACGTGCAGAAGTATTATTTTTGTGTGGTCACATTTCGATTCAAATATGTTTTGTCACTGAATATGAAATGTGTTTTGAAGTTGGTTTCACAATGGAGTAAGAGAGTTTGATCGCATTTTGATTCAAATGTGTTTTGTCTTTCAATATCAAAAGTGTGATCACATTGTCGAAATGGAGTAAGAGAGTTAGAGTTTTAATGTAAAAGCGTGCGAGAGAGCAAAATATTATTAACTAGCATAATTACACGGCAAAAAAATTATTAAGTAGCCGAGAGCGAGTGATAGCATGCATAAGTGTGCTATTTCTAGGCTTATTTTTATTCTAGTTTCGCTATGATTTTGTGTGCTTTCATGTATTTTTATGTTTATTTCTCAAAAATCAAGCATTTTGAGCAAAACCAGAGAATTATGAGATAATTGGACAAATTTGAGCTACTTAAGGTTATATTTGAGAATTCAAGTGTTGAAGAAGAAAAACAAGGATTCTGACCCGAGGGCATAGCGTTGCAACGCAATTTGAGAAGCTTTTCAACCTTAAAAATCCGTAGGCATAGCGTTGCAACGCCGTCTACAGCATTGCAACGCTACTCAAACAAATATTTTCCTTCTTTATAAAATTTGAAGGGACAGCGTTGCAATGCTGGCTCGATGTCTATAAAATGAACTTATTCATTCATGCAAAGAGAGTCGTTTTTGAGAGATCTAAACCCTAATTTCGATAAAAGCACTGTTTGGAGGTCTAAGGAGCATATTGGAGAGCTAAGGAGGAGACTCAAGGTTCGGGATTGTGGAACATCATGTCGGGAATGAGTGTTAGCACGCGTCATCTAGATTTTCTCTATTCTCTTTATTTTGTGTCTTTAATTTTAGGATTTAGTGGAATGTATTTGAATGTATTCAAGTATTATAGACTCTTAGTTGATTGCATTATTGTTATAAAACTATGTTTGACTTATTGAATATGTTTGTAACGTCTTTTATGCATCGTTAATTAATCTTCTAAGCTCCCCGACCATAGCTTTGTATGTTAAGTTAAATTTAGCTTGAGAAAGTAAATTTAACTAAGAACTTAGATGTATAACTAGGATTAATCGATTGCATGAGAATGAAGATGTTAATACTAGAAGTTATTAAGAGAATTTCATAATGTCATGTCTAGTTGTAGAAATAGACTGAGAGGTTGATTTACTTCTTGCATGAGTTCAATTGGGCTCGAGAGAGTCAATTGGATATTTTAGTAATTCTTGGCTTTGGATTGTTGCATGTTTCATAATTCTTTAGTCAATTTCATAGTTGAGCTTTATGAATTGCAATTAAAGAATGTCTCTCTAAAATTGGACTCCAATCCTGATAGATTACCGTGGCCACTATTATTGCAAAATACTTAGAGGTCCGATTTTTATAAATTTAATCTTGATAGGACCTTCGACAAGTCATCTATCAGCGAGATCCGAGGTAGATAGCTGAGAGCGAGAGTGAGAAGAAAGATACATTAAGAGTCAATAGCCAGAAACAATCAACTAGGGCTCAGATTCTTTGTTTTTCCATAGGCAGACATTCAATTTGGTCACTCAATTGCTCCACAAACCACCCATAGCTGTTTAGAAACCCTAACTTCCCATTAACCCGCGATAACATCAAACATACCCACGCCCTAAAACCAACATTCAACACTCAAACATCATCAAAACCAATTCCAAATTATGGAAGAAAGACAATACAATAGTTGAACCACAAAATTTAGAAAAAAAAAATGAAAACGAGAAAAAGAGAAGTCTACCACAAATTGATGAGAGTTCAACTCTTCCAGCAGTTGAAGAAGATGGAATCGAAAGGGCAATTGAGTTGTTTGTGCAACTTTGATACGCGGAAGAAGGCAAAAATATTAGTCCAACGGTCGAAAATACGTAAACACAAAGAGAGTGAGACGAATATTTGAAAAGAAGAAGGAATGGAGGGCGGCCGTTGGATTGGGAATTAATCGAAAGTTCAAATGAAATAAATAAGAAATTGATAAAAACTGAAAATTACATACATGTGTGCAAGACTGAAAGGCGTGGTAGCCTCACAAACGACCGAGACCGGAAGCTCTATACACTTACTTCCACGTAGCACGCTAAGTTCATTGCGATGCTGACGATAGAAAAAAGTTATCTATTATTAGTTTCAAAAAGTTGATCATATTTCGCCTGAAAATTAAGGTCATTTGTACAAAAATCCCATTATTTTCCGACCTTGTGTAGTAAGAAATTCCTACGTCGAGAAGGTAAGTATTTCCCACACAATAAATAGAGTTTTTATTGGGAAAATCTCCACAAAAAAAATTAATATAAAAATTATGTAAAAGCCCGTTAGATTATTTTTTATTTTATTTTTCTTATTTTCTTTTAATGTATTCTAAAAGCTGACTTTTCTTAGCTGAAGTTATCATTTTTTACTAAAATCACTTATTTTTTAATAGTGATTTCATTTGTGTACTAACATTTCATTTTTATAGGTTATTTAAGGGTAAATTACAAGTTTAATCTTCCAACTTTAGAGTTTGTGTATATTTTGTCCCTAAACTTTTAAAAGTGTAAATAGGTCTCTAAAATTTTTAAAGTGTCTAATAGAACCCTAAACTTTCAATTTTGTGTCTAATAGGTCATTCAATTTTTAATTTTATGTCTAATAGGTCATTGACAAATTCAAAATTTCCAAAAATTAATTAATCTATTAGATATAAATTTGAATTTTATGTATGATGGAACCTTTAAATTTCAATTTTGTGTCTAGTAGATCTACAAATTTTTAAAAAATTCAAAAATTTTGTGACTAATTTTATAATTTTGAAAGTTCTAGAACTAAATAGACACAAATCTCAAAGTTTAAGGACTAAATTTATAATTTAATTGTCATTTAATTACAACTTTTTTAGAAAGGAAGATAATGAATTGTTTTTTTTAATTAGTTGCTAAACCGCCCTATCTATAGCATCACGGTTCCTAAAAAAACAAAGGTTAAAATACCATTTTGGTCCCTATACTTTGAGCTTTATTCCATTTTGGTCCTTGTACTTTCAAATGTCCAATTTTAGTCCCTGTACTTTCAATAGAGCTTAAAATTGGTCCATACTATTAGTTTATGGTTATTTTTTCTTTAAAAAAGTTAGTCTCTATTAGCTTTTCTTCTATAAATTTTGGAAGTATATTCACATGGTGTATTTTCTTGTATTAAAATTATTATTATTATTTAACCAATTTTGATAAAAATTAACTTCAAACTTGTCATAGGGACCAATTTTAAGCTTTATTGAAAGTACAAGGACTAAAATTAGACATTTAAAAGTACAGAGACCAAAATGGAACAAAGCTCAAAGTACAAAGACCAAAATAATATTTTAACCAAAAACAAACTATAGTATCACGATTAAAGATACGAGAAAGAATAATGCAAAAGCAAACAATATAATCAAGAACCTTTTCTTAAAAAAAAAAAAAAAAAAACGAACATTAGCATCAAGAAACAAGGAGAGTAATTTAAGGCAGTACGTTGAGAGTAATTTTCATTTGCAAGTAAAATTGAGTTTATTTTGTCAAGAAAAAATAGCTTCTTTTCTTAATAACTTATTTTTCCTAACTCAATTGAATTTTATTGTTAAAAAATATCATGAAATGATGAAGTCGTTTAACTAGTCCTTGTCATTTATATAAATATAGGAAATGTTTTTTTTTACCTCCAAACATAATCGATTCAATCAAAATCTTAAACTTGTAAGCCTCGCTTGATAACAATTGCTATATTTTGTTTCTGGTGTTTACCTGCTTTTCATTTTATTTTTTCTCTTTTTAGTTTTCATTTTTTTTTATAAAAAAGAACAATATATATTTGATAGCTGTTTTTTCTTTTTGCTTTCAAAAAATAGAAAATTAAGGCTCCATTTGATAATCATTTTTCTTTTGACAAAAAGCTTATAAACACTACTTCCATTCCACCTATGAGGATTTTTGTTTTGTTATATACTTTCTATAAGTGTTTTCAAAATCCAAGCGAAGTTTCAAAACTAAAAAATAGTTATTTTTAAAAAGTTGTTTTTGTTTTTGGAATTTGACTAAGAATGCAAATGTTTCTTTAAGAAAAAGTGAAAACCATAGTATAAAAATTGTGAGGAAACAAACATAAATTTCAAGAACAATAAACTAAAAACAAAATTGTTATCAAACGGGGCATAAACAAAGTTTGATAACAATTTTTGGTTTTCTATCTTTTTTTTTTTAAAAAAATATTGGCGACATAGAGAGATATGTTAGAGAGACAAAAATATGTGGAGATATGGAAATAAGGTTTAAAGACATAGAGATAAATTTTTTAGATAGAAAAGTTAGAGAGTACATTTAGAGAGATAAAAGAAAAAATATTTAGAGAGAGAATATTGGTTAGGGTTCTTAAAAATATTAGTTAGAGAAAGAAAAAGAAAAGTTAGAGGGGAGGAGATAAGTTCTAGACAGAGAAAATACATAGAGAAAAAGGAGAAATTTGAGATAGAGAGAAATAGAGTAAAGTTGAGAGCAAAACATATGTTAGAGAAAGAAAAGATAAAGAAAGGTTGCAATGAGAGAAATATTAAACGGAAATTTTAGATAGAGAAAAGTTAGAGATATATTTGTTAGAGAGAAAAATAAATAAGAGAGAAAAAGAAACATTAAGGGGAAAATTTTAGACATGAATATGTTAGAGAGAAAGATAAGTTTAGAGAAAGAAATACTTAGAGGAAAATATTAAATTTGAGAGAGAGAAAATTGAGAGATATATTAGAAGAAAAAAGAGAAATGAAAGTTATCTAGAGATCAAAGTTTTAAAGAGAGAAAGAGAATAAAAGTTATACATGTTGATGCACAAACCCGAGCAAAGGGAACGTACCTGATTTGCATGTGAAGCCAACAGTAAATTTGTATTTTCAAGGGAATGAGGTGGCCTACAAAACAAAGAAAACTTGCACATCGGTGTGGTGCTTGCCACAACCACTCTAATGCTTAAGTCATAGAGGAAAGAAGTGTAGCAAGCTATAGTTTTATAGTGAAGATTAAGAATGAGTTCCCTCCAATGGAGCTATAATACAATATTTATATGAGGGTTGACTTGAGGTCTCTTCCCTTTTTTGAATAGGATTAGGTTAGGGATAGAAAATGGGGACCTCGAAGATGATCCAGACTACGGATGAGGAGGGCGCATGTCACACACGTGTAGGCCGACTCGACCGGTCTGGTTCAGGCCAAGTAGGACTTTTGGTCCTTTTGGCCCTTTTCCTCACTTTTCTAAGCCCAATATCGCCTCTGGCCTTGGGTGAGCCTGTTTGTCTTCTATTTTCTTGAATTTGATCTAGTTGTCCAAATTTACCCATAACATTAAGCCTCCACTCCTATGTTGGGATTTTTGGTTTAGCTCTTTTTTGGGTTAGACACTCAAAGTCCAATTTGAGAGTATTGATTTGTAAATTTATCATCGAGGAATAATATCTAACTCAAGTACAAGTGATCAAGTGAAACTTGTGGGTTAAAAATAAAAGAAAAATGTCCAGCCTAGTGCAAGTGTACACTATCAATGCAAGTAAAGAAAATTGGAAGTACTCCAAAGTATCGATCCCATAGGGAATGAATTTTAACAAAAATTAAGAATAACACAGAGATGTTAAAAAATTGCTACTAGGGTAGCCAAGGTAAATAAATTAAGCCCAAATTAAGCCCAAACTCTCAAAATTCAACAAAATATCATACTCTCAACAACAACCTAGCCCATTCCTCCCACTCTTAAATCAACACATTGTCCTCAATGTTTAGGTAAGCAATTAATAGGAAAAAAGGACGAATAAAAGATAAAGAGGTAACGATACTTCTCTGAATTGAAGAGACCTCCTCTGATGAGCATGATCGATCACCAACATTAAGGGAGTTGCAAAACAAATAAGGGCTATTTATTCAACTATAAACAAAAACTCAAACAAAACTACGACTTAACAACTGAAATAACCCTTGGGTTACCTCCCAAGAAGCGCTTGTTTAACATCATTAGTTCGACGTTTCCTACTGGCTTCTTTCAAGGTGGCTCAAATATAAAGAAGTTAACATCCTCCCTCTTACCTGCATTCTGAAGGTTAAAAATGCAATCTCCCATAAAATTTCCATTAGAAAACGAATTGGTCAAACATGGGGATAAAGAATCATGATTAACAGGAGAAGGGACAGAAAAATCTTGAGCACCTAAAGTCGACATCTCTTCATAATCTCATCCAGGATAGGACTCGAATGAGGATGCACAATAGATTCATGCTTAATACTCATCTTAGGCAACATATTCATAAATAAATTTTCAAATTCATCTCTAAAGTCATTTGATTTCCAAGCATGGCACTATGACAAGTAAAAAAATCACTATTCTCAAGGAAGTCATCTAGCACATATTCCATATTCAGCACTCTCTAAACACCCTCACCCAATCTATTTGCATTAAAGATGGATTTACTAATAACACACTCAGTACGCATGCAGTTAGGGCGATCAGGCAAACAAACATCAACATATCTATTAAAAAACAAACAATTTTCAACAAACACTTTTTCTTCTCCTAAAGCAACATAGTCATTCATCACAACATCAGAACCAACATTATTCTCATTCTCAAGATCAGGAGACATAACAGATTTCATAGAAAAAGTACGAGATATCTTAGCAGAAGAATAATGGGCATCCAACATATCTATATCCCGAGGCCTATTTCTAACACTGTGCCTAGAAGGTTGATAAAGAGCTTGTCGAAGGCTCTATCAAATATAATTATTAACCAGACCTCTACAATTTGCAACAATAGCGGCCAGGGTAGATTTCAAGAATTGGATTTCTTAAATTTAATTAAATATCATAGTTACTCACACCGTATTTTATCTAGAGAACCCAAACTTTAGGTAGATAAAAATAAAATAAGCTATGTATTTATAGTGTTGGAGACATTTAGAGGGAACCCTTTTTAAACATTGATTTTAACCAAGTCAACTCAAGTTAACTCAAAGAGATTATTTCTATATTCAACTTTTATAAGCCAAGAAATCATACATATATTCAGTTGACTCTCTCAAGCCCAACTAAAATTCATGCTCAATTATTTAATCAACTTTCCAGTCTAAATTTTATAATTGAACATGGTATTATGCAAATCCTTAACAACTTCTATTAGCAAACAATTCATTCTTATTCTCAAGCTTACTAATAGTTATGCACACCAATCTAGATTCAAGTTCTACTCTTCCAAGCAATAACTTAAATCATACACAATTAACCCTTGCTAAAGAATTAATCAAGACAATGAGAATGCATAAATGAAAGTTGAAATATATAAATCTCGAAATAAAACTAACTATCTATCACAACCAAATTTAAATACATGAGTTCAATCTTTCAAATCTACAATTATAGCTCTAAACTCATACATAAATCTAAAAACAAAAACTACGAAATAAAGGGAAAAACTCTCTGACGCGTGCCACACTTGTTCCTGTCTTGAAACTCCGCGATCTCGAGCCTTGAATATCTTCTTCTGCTCTAAAAATTGCTCCCTTTAGTCCCAAATATGAGGTAGAAATCGACTCTAGACTGGTCCCTCTTCAAACGATCTCCCTAAATCCGCAGACAAAATTGCCTTTTTATAATATTGTCACAGTGTTGAGACGCTAGGGACATTGTTGAGACGTTGTGACCTAATTCACAAAGTAAAGAATGGAAATCGGGATAGCGTTGAGACGCTACACGCAGCGTCTCAACACTACCGATGGAAATTAGCACGACGCATGTGTTTTGGGCATTGAGACCCTATAAGTGTAATCTTGAACAATATGTGATTGACATACGAGAGGATCATGTTCAAGAAATAACCTAAAGGGTCATAGTATATGGATAAGGTTGGGTGCCTTATCCTAGTAACACTATTGATACGACCCACTTTGTAATAGTTACAAATGATTTGATCCAAATCGTTCATGTTGAGACATGTGAGTAGGGGTATCTTATGCAATGAGTTTGTGTAAGACTGAACCACAAAATATTTAATCTCTCTTTATAAATCCATTGATTGAGAAGATTAATATTTCATCAAGATGATCATATGCGACTCGATTTAATCCTGAGTGAGTTATGAATTCCTTCCTGTGAGGGCTTGTCCTTTGATTTGCATGGGTGAGAGTCGATTCAATATTGAAAGAGTACATATTAAGAAAGCGGAAGCAATTTTGGATCTTAAGCACTCTAATTTGATCAATTTTACCAAACTAAAAACATGCTCAAAACTGGAAAAATAGAGAAGGAAGAACACTACCTTTGAAGCTCAAAATTGAAACAATCCGAGGGCTTTATTTGAACACAAACTAGTTGTGGACCTCCTCTAGAGTCTTCCCTACTATCCTCAGGCCTTGGAACGGATTGTGGGATCCTTAATTGAGATAATTTTTTGAGAGAGAGAGCAAAGGTCTAAAACCGAGAAAATCAAATTTTCTTCAAAATTCTACTCACCCATGGCGTTTCTTCTTATTTAAAACAAACCATAAGCTTATTTAAGCTTTGTGAAGATGCCAACACATAAGTGATGAGGATAATTAGAGAAGGAGGTGGCCAATTTTGATGAATTTGGAAAACAAGTAGGTTATTCATCAACTATTGTATTTGGTCCAAAAAGCTATCAAAAATGACTTTGATTTTTTCTTTTAATTTTAATTCAAAATTAATATAAAATTAATTTTAAATTAAAATAAATTTTTAATTAATTAAAAAATTTAATTAATTTTAAATAATTATTTAATTTAATATCAAATATCAAATTAAATAATTGGATCAATCCCGATTTCTCAAATCGAACGTTCGAACATGAATCCTTATTCATGTTTTAAACCGAACCAATATTTAAATCAAATTTAAATATGTCCACCTCTTCTTTATCATAGTTTAATTCATAATTAAGCTATGAAACGTTAAGTATATCGCATATAATTAACATTTTTTTCCAAAACCGAATTTAAACAATTCAAATTCTTTTCTCTCAAATTGTTACAAGGCTTAGTCCGAGCTAGTAAGGGGAACCTAATGGACCTACAGATCATGAGCTCCAACAATACGAGATTAACCGGCCAAACTCTTTAGCCTAGCTAATCAACATTCGTTAACCACCGGGACACTCCACTAAAGCCCAATGGCTGCACTCTCCTCACTGTAGATATATTTCTGTCCACTCGATATAACCATGATTAGTAAGTCGATCCTTCACAGGTTGTTCGTAATTACAGCTGGGTCAAATAAACTGTTTTACCCCTGTAATTACTTCTTGTTCCTTAAGTCCCACTGATCCTCTAATGAACAATTGGTTTGTGGTTCGACCAACAAATCGAAATCCCTCTCGAGCCAATGAGAGGGTGGGCCCATTATTCAAGACCCAGAGTCAGCACTTAAGGGAACAACCTCTCTACTAAACCCTAAAGCGAGTAAGAGTGAATTCCATCTCGCATGACTATGTTCCCAACTATCTACCCGGTCTTATCCCCAAAATGGGAGGCTTATTGAGTAGCGATCTCAGGCCACTCTCACCCATGCAAATCTAAGGATAATCTCGAATAAATAGGAGTTAATAGCACACTCAGGATTAAGATCAAGTTACCTAGGTCAACGTATGAAAATAGTCAGTTAAAATAATAAACGGAGTTAAAAAGTCTAAGTGACTATTTTGCAGTCCAGTCTTATGCAAACTCATTGCTTAGGACGCCCCCACTTTCATGTCTCCACATGAACGATTCAGGATCACATCGTTAGTACTATACAAAGTGGGCCGCGTCTATAGTGTCCCCAGGATAAGGTACCCAGCCCTATCCCTATACTATAGACCGTTCTGGCTATTACTTGAACTTGATCCACTTTGATGTCATACATAAAGTTCAAGTATACATCTTATAATCAAGGGTTCTTAGTTCATTGGATTTGGGTTATGGAATACACAATTCACTTTATTCAATAACAACTTTACCGTATAAACCTCAATAACAACTTTATTGCAAAATAGAATATACATTCAGTTTACAAAACCACGAATTTTAGGACATGAAACCCAACAAATATGCTTACCATTTTGGGGACTTGACCAAATAGGGAGCTGGGAACATAATCTCACAAGATGGAATTCACTCATTCCCATATAGGATAAGTAGATGAGTAGTTCTCTTGAGTGTTGATTTTGGGACTTGAAAAATGGGGCCCTACCCTATCATTGGCCCGAGAGGGACGTAGTTTATAATTAGATTAAAAATAGATTGTTTATTAGAGGATCAGTGGTACTTAAGGTGCAAGATGTAAAACGAACTTTTGACCCAGCTGTAATTACAAACAACTCGTGAAGGATCAACTTGCATGTAATGATTATATCTATGGACACAACTTGTCCTATGGTGCATAAGAGTGCAACTCTAGGTCTATAGTTGAGTGACCTATAATTAATGAATGAAAATTAATTAATTAAAGAGTTTAATTAATTAATTTTGTATCATTGGAGCTTATGATCTATAGGTTCATAAGGTTCCCTTGCTAGCTCATAGTAACACTAAAAGATCAATTTAGTTGAAAGAAAACTTTGAAATGTTCAAATTAATATTTAATTTGAAGTGTTCAAATTAATATTTAATATATTAGATATATTAAATATAAAAGAGGAAAATATATTTATTGTATTTGATACATTAAATATTAAAATTTGAAATGTTCAAATTAATATTTAATTTGAAGTGTTTAAATTAATATTTAATATATTAGATATATTAAATATAAAAGAGGAAAATATATTTATTGTATTTGATACATTAAATATTAAAATAATTAATGTATATTAGATACATTAAATAAAATATATTTATAAAATTTGAATAAGATTCAAATAAATAAATATCGTAGGAGATTTGAATGAGATTCAAATAAGCATAAGATATATTTTAATATATTAGATATTAAAATATAATATTTTAATTATGGCAAAGATTTGCCCTTAGTCTCTATAAATAAGACCCTTGGGTTGAGCCATTAGACAACACATATCTCCTCAATAGAGAATTAGAAAATTCTCTCTAGACCTCTTTCTCTCCAATCCCTCGTGGATTTATTTTCAAGAGGCTCCCACAAGCCTTGGAGAGTATTCGAGTCATAGCTAGGAAGACTTTGTGGAGGAGATAAAGACATGCTAGAAATATCTCCATATTTACTCCAAGTAAGTTTACTTAATCTTATTTTTTAGTTTAATTTTAAATAAAATCAAAGACGATCCAATACTTCCACTGTGGAGTGAAACGTTCATTCCTTCAAATGGGTGTCTCATCGACCTCCACCACATCTAAGACAACGAAATCTACAGGAAAAATAAATTGGTTAACCTTAACAAGCACATCCTCCACTATACCTTTTGGTTTAACCATCAAACAGTCTGCAAGCTGAAGGGTAATATCAGGAGGCTGGATTTCCTGTAAACCAAGTTTCCTAAACACAAAATAAGGCATGAGATTAATAATGGAACACAAGTCACAGGATGCCCTATCTATCATTAAACTACCAATTTGACAGGGAATAGTAATACTCCCTGGGTCCTTTTGTTTCAAGGGCATCTTCTGCTTCATAATGAATGTGCTCTTTTTAGACAGGCTGAGCACAACATTCACCTCAAATCTCCTTTTCTTCGAAAGCATCTCCTTCATGAACCTCCCATAATTAGGCATGTTGGCAAGCGTTTCTGCAAAAGGAATATTAATGCACAGTTTTCTAAACATGTTTAAAAATTTAGAAAATTGCTCATCCAATTTAGAATCCTTATGGCGCTCAAAAAAAGATAACCCCCTTTAATTAAATGTAGCATGCTCTCCACGCCTCCTTGGACTAATCTGCACTCCTCTATCCACCGGTCAGGGTCTAGGTACCTCAAAATCCCTCGCCAACTCCTTGGACTCCTTCACAGCCAAGTCTAGGAAGGTTTTCTTTATATATATTTTTTCTCATATTCGTTCTTCTTCTCAAAACTCTTCATTCTTTTCTTCTCAACTTCATTTCTTGTTTCATCTCTGGAATCATAGACACTATCATCAGACTTAAACTGAAGAGATGGAGGAGAAAGCTTACCTTGCATAGTTTTTTTCTACCACAGCCCCTTGATTCTCTATCTCTTCCTCATCTTCACCCTTTTTCGACACCTCCCCGTAGCTGACCCTCGCTCCTCAATGTTATCTCTTTGCACTGCTCTCTCATATTTATCTCAATGTCACTGGGAAACTTACCCTTTTGGAGGGTGTTGACTGTACTAGCTATCTGCCCAATCTTTTATCTCCGTGTTCTTCAGTACAGTGTCATGACTACTCACTATCGTGGTAAGGGATGAAATTTCTTTTCCCATCTGTTGGTGAGCTACTTTTTGATCCTTAATGAAGTTGTCCATCATCACCTCCAGGTTCGACTTCTTCTCTTGATTGGATGTTCCTGCAAACCCAGGTGGCTGCAAGAATTCTTCTAGTTAGCATAAGAAAAGTTTTCGTGATTACACAAACCTGGATGGTAGTAATTTGGTAGATTCTGGTTATGTTGGCCTTGAAATCCAAATCCTCTGTTTTGCAAGTACTCTAGCACTGATCGACAAATGGATTCTTAAATCCTCTCAAGTTTAATGCTGTTAATGAGGCAATTGATTGTGTGGCTCATGTAGTAGATAATTAACTCAATGCATTAGTCAGGGAAGCTATTTGTGCCTTTAAAGCACTTAACTCATCTAACTCATAGATGCCTCTAGCGGTCCTCGAAGTGGAGGCGGATCGGTCTGGTGGCCACTGATAGCTCGTTGTGGCCATTTCCTCCAAAAGAGCACGTGCCTCTTCTACAATCTTTGCCAAAAAACTGCCTCCTGCACTTGTATCAAGAATGGTTTCAGTATTGAAGGATAAAACATTATAAAATAATTGTACCTGTAACCAGTCTGGAAAGCCATGCTGAGGGCACTTCCTCAACATCTCCTTGTAACGCTCCCATCTTTCATACAGTTGTTCTCCATCGAGCTGGTGGAATGTCCCAATCTCCATTCTCAGCTTCGTCGTTTTTGTTGGGGAAAAAACTTGGTTAAGAAGGCTTAAGCTAGCTCATCCCATGAAGATATGCTACTCGACTTCAGGGATTCGAATTAGTTCTTTGCTTTATCCTGTAATGAAAAGGGAAAAAATCTCAATCTAATGGCATCTGGAGAAACCCCATTTAATTTTACCGTTCCACAAATCTGCAGAAAAGATCTAAGATGCGAATGTCCGTGTTTTGAAGAATGCCCCTTGAACAAGATGTCCCGCACCATCTGAATCAGTCCCGTCTTTAGCTCAAAATTATTTACCATGATGGGTGCATACATAATCCCGAAATGATCCGTCGGGAATATAGGCTGAAAGTAGTCACAGATCAGCTTCCTCTCTTCCTCATTGCGCTCCGCCATAGTGATTTGGACTTTTCTCCTTATCTTCCTGCATGTCTTATCAATTTCTAGATCTAAAGGCAAAAGATTAGCCTCCTTATCACTACACATATAACATATCAGCCTCATTAGAAAAACAAACCAAACATAAAGCAAAAAATAAACAAAAACAAAACTAAAAGCAACGAACAAAAATATTTACAAAATATATACAAAACCCCCTAAACTAATTCATACTATTTTCTTCTCAAAATTAACTAGCTAAATAAAACCTCATCGCTTCCCCGACAATGATGCAAAAAAGTTGATCAGATGTTACCACGCAAGCGCACATGATCGAAGTAATGATAAAATGGTATTTGAGTATCGAGTATTGTGTCCCAAGGGAAGCAAGATTGAGTACCAAAATTAGTCGAAATCAAAATTATTTAGGGGATAAAGTGAACAAAAGATGCTAAAAAAATAAACTGAACTAAAATGCAATAAAGCGATAGGGAGATACCAATTAGGAGAATTTAGGGAAATCGAGCACTCTTATGTTGATTTTATGAGAATCTTAACCCGCCATTTAATTACACCTTGCCAATTTCATAGACCTAGAGTTAAATCGGTCGAATCTCCTATTGGTCTCATTCGAACACGCTTAACTAATCGCTTACCTAAGTGTTCTTAGCGTTAATTGATTAGTTAATTAATATTAAGCCCACTCATATTAAGCCTCACCCTTCGATTGTTGTTTCTATGTCACTTCGGCAACCTACGGGTGTTAATTAGACTAAGTCTAACCTAAACATCCTCTGTCGAGGTTAGTTTAGGACTAATTCAGCATATAAATGGCCAGTTAATACTAAGCATTAAGCACAATCCAACTAAATGAAATATAACAATTGAATTAAATGGCTAAAGTGTTTAATCCAACATAAAACCAAACGTAATAATACTCTAATTCCCTAAATACAAAATTAGCCAACCATGGTCTTAAAACAGAGCAACACCCTCTGTAATACAACAAGGAAATACATGAAAAGAGGGAAAGAAACTAATACAAGACCTATTGACGCCGAAATCCCAACTTTTGCCTTGAAATCCACACTCTCGAGCCTCAATATTAGCTCTTGAACACCTCTAATCAGCATTGAATAAATAGGTGGTAGTTGTGACAGTATTGCAACGCTGTCCAAAACACTTTCTTTTTGGCATGTGCATAGGGGTAGCATTGCAATACTATAAGTAGCATTGCAACGATACAGAAGGGGCTGGGCAGCGTTGCAACGCTAGCTCTCGAGTGTGCCCAACAAATTGTGGCATTGCAACACCATTTCAAGAGTTGCAACGCCGTCCTCTCGGCCACAAAAGCTTGTGCTTCAACTCTTCTTGTCCTTAGCTTGTCTAAAAGCTCTAAAATAGCTCCATAATTACCATTTTGCTCCAAAATTCATAATTTCACTCTCAATTGCTCAAATTCCTGAAATCAACAATAAATGACGTAAAAGTCCACAACTGTAGCATAAAACTAGCTAAATTAAAGCATAAATATAACACTAATTTAGTGCTATCACTTGTTGGAATAAAAAAGAGAAAAAGAGCAGAAAAATATAGTAACGAAAAATAGAAAAATGGGTATTTTCGAAGATGAAAATCTGCCTCTTTGTGTGTTTTCTCTTTCATTATATAGACCATGACGACTAGGGTGTATTTCTTCTTCCATTGGCCAACGAATCTCCATGAATTGTGCTGAAATTAAGGGCTGAATCGTGGGTTTCCTTCTTTAAAAATGGAGCAGATTTTGTTGGTTCTTTCCATATCTATCACTGCTCGATTGCCAAATCTAATTTTAGTTGCAATTGAAAATTGCAATTCTCCAATGCCCTGTATCAAAATTCAATTTTTAGCATTTCTTTTATTCTTTCTGCTACATTTTCTTATCAAGTTTATTCTTCATAGAACTACTGATTTTTCTATGATTTCCTAACTTCTTCAGACAACTTCTATGAATTTGCAAGCATAACTTAAGTCTATTAGAGATAAATAAGTCTCAATGTTGGGGCTTATCAACAAGGTATCCCCTATATTTTCTTGAGTTTTGGCTGTGAAATGACCTATCAAGCCTTTTAGACTGATTTTTTTTGGCATTCCAAGATTTATAACATAAAGACTTTGGGGTTGGCCCCAAATTTGATTTTGGAATGACCTATCAAACTCATTGGGCTGGATTTCTGGCTTTCCAATATTTATAAGATAAAAACTTGGGGCAACAAAAAGAATGTCTAAATTTAACCCCTCCAACTTGAAAAATGTCTAAACAAGTTTTAATTTGCAAATATGACTAAAACTGTTTTTAACTAATTTCTACTAATTGCATTAGGACGAGAATACTCCTGCTAGATATTTATGAGTTTATTAAATAAAAGAGTGGGTAACAAAAAGCAATATATACATTGGGTAACAAAAAGAATACTCCTACTAGATATTTAATACGAGAATACTCTTTTATTAATAAACTCCTTCTCCTTTCTCCAACTTAATATATACATTGGGATATACATCTCTATTTTTTTTAACGTAATAAATGAGTAGAAATATGTGTAAATACCCACCCAATGTGCAAGAATAAATAGAAAATATTAATCCTCACCCACAT
This sequence comes from Trichosanthes truncata, assembly GCA_033996785.1. Classification (NCBI taxonomy): domain Eukaryota; kingdom Viridiplantae; phylum Streptophyta; class Magnoliopsida; order Cucurbitales; family Cucurbitaceae; genus Trichosanthes; species Trichosanthes truncata. Next base: position 22,019,507 of record JAWPNB010000004.1, on the reverse strand, counting down.
GCGCTATTAGAGAAGGTAAATATGTGTAATTATTCACTTGAATACGCCATTAATGCTCCACCTAAAACTTTCTTCACCTTTCTCCTTGAAGAACGAATTTGAATACCAAAAAAAAAAAAAAAAATCACATGCACTGAAACTCTTAGCCCTACTCTCAATTCAATGCAATTCTTTCTCCCCTTGATTCCCTTTTGTTGCATTGACGATCGATGGTGAGCTAAGTATCCAAACTCATTCTTCTATATTCCAGTTTCCTCACTGCTTCCTCTCGCATTGAGGTCCCATGGTGTAAAAATTACCAAGGTCAGTGTCCTTCTCTAAGTCTTGTATTATTCAATCAAGATTATTCTCGTTCACCGGAAGGAAACTGAAAGGTGCGTTTCTCTGATTACATTCTCCCATTTGTTTCCATTCTTTTGAATTCACCTAAACAAAAAACATATGATTAGATATGTATATATAAATTATTAACTTTTTTTTCCCATTTTTAGAATCCAATCCCATAAATTTAGGGATTTTTTTAAGGTCTTTCGAAATGTCCCTTCCATACAAATCGTTGTGGAGATTTTTAAAAAAAAAAAGATCTTGTGGTTGAATTGACCTAAATGTAGATAATCCTATATACCAGGGGTAAAATGTGGATGATTTTTTATTCTCACTCTTTCCTGAAAAATTGATAGCCATATTCTCAAATATGAAACAATTTTATCCTTTTTTCATTATAGGTATTTATTTGTAGACATTACTTACAATTTCCCTAAAAACTTTGGAGTGAGCCCCAAATTTAATTTTGGAATTACCTGTCAAACCCATTGATTTGATTTTTTTGCTTTCCAATATTTATAAGATAAAAAGCTTTAGGGTTGACCCCAGATTCAATTATGACTCATCGCAAGATTTATCTCGAATTTTAAGTCATGCATGGACCAATTAACCAATTCCCTTTTGAGGACCCAATTAACCACCTCCAAGATTTGTGTCCTCCACACCTAAGCAGAGTTTTGCACAATTGAGACTCATCATGAGGCATACCTCAGATTTTTGGCTGCCAACAGCAGTTAACCAAACCCTTTTTGGGATCAATTAACTCTCAAGGCCGCTTCCTCTTCACCTTAGTGTTCAAGAATTTTGCGTATTTCACAATTTAATTACACAATATAATTGGCTATATCTTAGAGTAAGCTCTTAGATTTTGACTTAGAATGTACCATATCTAGAATTAATTTTAAATTTCGACATTTAGTAATTGATTCATTAGCCAATTTTGTTCAAAAAGCAAGGGAAAAATAAGAAAAATACTTAGAAAGTTTCCAACTGGTAGCTTGCTGATGAGCAGGGGCATGTGTTTGACATAAGATGCCACACATCAAATTCTTCTTTTGGGTGAGGCCGACCAAAGGTCGACTTGACATTTTCTTTTGCTTCACTTATGCTTGGCGTAGTCACGTGGTGCTCAACCATGTGGCATTGACTCTGCCATGTGGCCTTGGCCAGCCTGCAGTCAACTGCTTCTATTTTTCTGGATTTGTTCTATGGAATTGTTCTCTGAATTAATATTTTCTTTTTGTTTAATAGGGAGACATATCCCCTTTTAAGCCCCCTATTCAAGGAGGATTTTGCTAGTAAAAAGGGTTGAATTGAATACAAATAGATTGTCAAAATATAACTTGCATTGACTATTCGATGGTGAAAAATAATACTCATGCTTTAATGAACTTAGATAAATCTATCAAAATTAGCAAGTCACTATAATAATACAAAACATTGGATTATTGATAATAAACCTTAAGGTGTTCTACATTCCAAGGATGCAGGAGAGTCTTTTTTTCTTGGTTGGCTAAGGCATAAGTGTCAGATCAAACCACTCTCACAACTTGATATGGACCTTCCCAAGTTGGGCCAAGTGGTCGTGTGGTTGGATCTCAAGTAATTTGCATGACTTTCCTTAATATCATATCACCTTCTTTGAAACTTTTTTATTGTGGTGTTGTAGTATCGGGCAATTCTATTTTTATATTCTACCACACGGAGGCGTGCTATTTCACGGTGCTATTCTAGTAGATCTAAGTTCAACCTCATTGAACCATCATTTTCTTGAAGATCAAATTGCTATACCCTTGGTGAGGGAAGACCAATTTCAACTTGGACAACTACCTCAACTCCAAAAGAAAGAGAGAAAGGAGTCTCACTTGTAGAGGTCCGTGCAGTTGTCTTATATACCTATAATACACTTTGTAGCTTTTTTTCCCATAATCCTTTCAATCCTTCAAGCTTTGTTTTCAAATTTTGCTTGATAATTTTATTTGTTGCTTCTACTTGTCCATTTGCTCGAGGATGAGTTGGAGAGGAACATGATGCTTGATGTTGAGATTTGAACAGAACTTCCTAAAAGTGTTATTGACAAACTACTTACCATTATTTGTAATAATGGTATTGGGAACTCCGAATCGACATATGATATTCCGCCAAATGATTTTTTTCTCAGTTATGGTTGCAAGTGTTTCAACCTCTGCTCACTTCGTAAAGTAGTCAACTGCCATAACTTCAAATTTAGTCTGTCTCTTGTCCTGAGGAAGAGGTCTAATGAGGTCTATCCCCCATTGTGCAAAAGGCCAAGGACTAATTATGCTAGTCAATCAGGCGGCTGTCTTTAGATTGGGGCAAACCGTTGGCATCAATCGCATGCTCTTGCAAACTCTCGAGCATTTTGAAGCATGGTAAGGCAATAGTACCCCTGTCTAATAATTTTATGACACAATGATCTTGCTCCAGAGTGATTACCACAAACTCCTTCATGAATCTCTCTCATCACATAATCTATCTCACTTGGTGTAAGGCATTTTAATAAAAGCACAGAATTGCTTCGTTTGAAGAGTTGGTCTCGTCTCAGTATGTAATGAGCTGCTCTCCTCTAAAATTGTTTATCTTCTATTCTTTCTAAAGGTAGTTCTCCTTCTTTCAGGTATTTGACAATGGGATCTATCTAGGAAGGTTTTTTTCTAGCCTCAGTCTCGGCTTCCTCTGCCTCAACCTTGATCTCCTCTGCCCTGGCTTCAGTTTCACATGTATTTGGTTCCTCAATTTCCATAACCTTCTCCCTGGGTATGCTTGGCTTAGATAAAATTTCCACGGGAATCATTCATAATTCTTTTCACATGATGTTACTAATCTAGCTAAGGAATCAACATTGGCATTTTGAGATCCTGGTATTTGCTTAACTTCATATTTCAAGAAAGAGGTGAGCAATTCCTTGACTTTAAATAAATATGCTAACATGCGTTGTTTCTTAGCTTGATATTCATTTGTTACTTGCTTTACAATTAACTATGAATCACTCAAGACTACGAGATTAGAAATACCTATTTCTTTTGCAATCTTCAGTCTTGCGATGATTGTTTCATTCTCAGCTTCATTGTTGGAAACCTGAAAAATGAATATGGTGCATACTCATAATTTTCTCCATCGGTGGATTCAAGCAACAATCTTGCTCTGCATCCCTTTGATCGGTGTACACGCAAGAACACGTGATCAAAGTAATAATAAAATGGCACAAGAGTATCGAGTATCGCATCCCACAGAGATTGTTTTTTAATTCAATTAAGTACTGCGAATAATCTCATTTTACTTTTATTTAGAGAACGGAAAGCAAAAGCAAACAGGGAAATAAACATGTAATCCTAGAAAGTAAGATAAATGGGAGACACAAATTGATAGTTAATTCTATGGGTGTTGATTGCATTCTCAGACCTTAATTTACTTAATTATGCTAGCAATTTAGGCACAAGCAAGTGTTTGATTCATAAATCTAGAAGCCTAAGGTCATGGAATCTCTTGTCGATCTCCTCCAATTCTCAAGCATTATTAACTAACTTATGTGTCCCTCAGTGCTAGCTAAGTCATAAAAGGAATTATGACCCTTCGTCACTGACCTCTACAAATTAATTATTACTCATGTTGTCACTCAGGTAATTAATCTATAGTCATGCATCCAGTTCTAGTCTAAGCTTATCTTTGTTGAACCTCCACTTAGTAACTAATCAATTAGACGGTGCTCAATTAATTAATCTTCATCACTAACTATAACTAATTAACTATTTCTCCCGCTGTCACTTGAGTAGATAACTAATTATGCATTAAGCGAACTAGGCATCCTTTGTAGTGCTCAACCTAGTCCTACCTCAATTAGTTAATGAACAAAATCTAAGGGCATTAAGCCTAAAATGAATAAATGAACAGTAACACTTAATCAAACCACAATTACTAATTAATAAGAAAATTAAGTGCAATGGTCCAATAATTACAACATCTCATAGAATTTAGTGAATTAACTACACGTGTTTAGCAATTACAACTAAAATATCCTAATTACAACCTAATTTAGATACTAAAAATAAAGGAACAAGGGAAGAAATGCTTAGGCAATGTCGATCCCGCGTTCCTAAGGCAATCCACCACGAACCCCGAGCTCCAAAATTTTAAACTCAGCTCCAAAATCCATCCAAGATGCTCTAGAATCGAGATTAGGGTATTTTCTATTGAATTGTCCTTCCTTTAGATGAAGAGAATGCGAAGAACTTATACTGTCTATCGAGATAGTGTTGCAATGTTGTCAAAAAATGTTGTCAAAAAATGTTGTCATTTCTTGTTGCACGTAGGGGTAATGTTGTAACGCTACAGACGAAAAGCTTGTCTTTAGCGCATTTCTAGCATTGCAATGCCACACGACATGTTCCGATGCTAGCTCTCGGGTTTGCACATTACAAATGGGATTGCAACGCCATTTCAAGTATTGCAACACTGTCTTCATGGCCCTAATAGCTTGTGTACCATTTCTTCTTCTCCTTAACTCTCCAAAATGGCCCAATTTAACTCCAAAATGATCAAAATACCCTCGAACACTACTAGTTTTCTTCTTTAGTTCAGTTTCTATAAAATCAAGAGAAATAGGTGTAAAAGCTCACTAAATCAATAAAACTAGCATAATTAATAGGAAATAAGATAGCATAAGTGCATGTTATCACCCTTCAAGTTTGATGATCCATCAACAAAGAACATCCAAGGGAGGTCTGAGTGAGTTGCATGAAGGGAAATGACTTCGTTCTCATCTCGACTCGACTCGGCCTCGGTTGAAGTCAGCTCTGTTATAAAGTCAGCCACTACTTGACACTTCATTGCTGTCCTCAACTTATAATGAATGTCGTGCTCGCTCAACTCTACTACCCACTTCATGGGATGTCCTGATGTTTGATAAGACCAAAATAGTCCTCATTTTTTATGCCTAAATCATGTTAGTTTGTTAGAATTTATGTGTTTAATTGTTTATTTTGTAGGTATTTGAGCAAGAGACGTATTTTTGAGCAATTGCATCCAATTGGGGTTAAAACGAGCCATTTTGGAGGTCATTTGAGCAACTGAGCTAAAAGAACAAGCAAAATGACCATTTTATCCCTAAGGAGTGTCGAGACTCCAGATGGAGGCCCTGCTCGATGCTACAAGGAAGCAGCCTCAGATGCAGGACAACGCCTAGACGCTGTCCCAAACGCCGAGACACTATCGCAAGTTCAGAAGTTAAGAATGCAGGGTAGCGTCTCGACGCTACAACAATGAGCGCAGGTCGACGCTGTGGCGAGCCCCCCTCGATGCTGGTTCAATTAAGGGAAGCATCTCGACGCTGCCGTGATTTATATAAAAGCATTTCTTCTCCCTCTAGGTCATTTGGTCTCGATTTTTTGTCGCAAAGAGACCATGTTAAGGTCGTTTCTCTCTATTTTTCAGTAGAATAGGATAGTTTAGGAGTGTTTAGTTAATCTTTGGGTCGGGAAACATTGTAATGATGTCCGACTAGACTATCGATCTCGTTTCGGGTTGTAAACAAGGTACTATGTATTTTTGTGAGATTTATTCCATATTTCTAGTATTTTTCAACATGTTCTATTGTTTATTGGTTCTTGCTTGAATGCCCATAGCATGTAGTCTTTCGTAGATAGATTGACAACCTATTCGCGTCGATTGAATACGTGATCGCTAGTTTAGCTAACACTAGGGCCGACTCATGCTTGCATCGTAGAGACTAGTCTCTCATGTAGATTGCATGATAGGACCTAAGAATCAAGAGAGCTAATTAATTAAATTAGGAATGCCTACTGAGTTTAATCAATTGGTCTTAATCAATCCCTAGAACTTAAGGCGATTAGCTACGTTAGTATAGAACGCTATCATGCCCAGCTAATTAGAGCTAAGTAGACTAATTAACTTGATGCTAGGTTGGGTTAATTGGAATTTAGGGGACCTAAGTTTTCTTAGGGGCTTAGCCGGCTTTATCGTTGAGTTGATTAGGTAATAGAGGGCTAGGAAATAGCTTGCATTTAGGCGTTCAATGATCAGAAATAACATTGTACCGAGTTTTATCCTGAAACAGTGCTCGAGATTAACCATTAGCATTTATCTTACTGCATTTAGTCTTTCTGTCTATTTTATGCCTAATTCTCCCCCAGTTCGTGTCAACAAGAAATCTAAATAATAGAAATTTAATTTATTTGGCTCCCTATGGTTCGGCCCAGTCCACTATTAATTACTACAAGTAGTTAATTTTAGATTAGTATTATAAATTGTATTTGATAGAGCCTTCGACAAGCTCTCTTTCAAATCTTCTTGTTTCTGCAACACTTGTTTCAAAGGAAAGTTAGTCAAAACAATAGTTTTATGTGCTTGAAAGTAAGGGCATAATCTTCTGGTTGAAGTAATTAAAGTGAGGACAAGCTTTTCCACCTGTGGATATGTGATCTTAGCCTCTACCATTGTCTTACTAGTGTAGTAAACTAGTCGTTGTTGACCATTTTCTTATTTGATTAGAGTTGAGCTCATGCAGTATTGGATGTTGCTAGATATAATAGCAACTCATCTCTTGGAATGATTTTTGCAAGGAGGGTAGTTGATCCCATATATACTTTTAACTCTTGGAAAGCACTCTCACACTCCTTCGTCCATTGAAATTGAGATCCTTTCCTAAATATCTTAAAGAAAAGTAAACACCTATCAATTGATCAACTAACAAACTTGTTTAATACTGCTATTTTGAAGTTGTTTGAGGTTGGTTGGGGATGGCATCTTTAGTATGGCTTATATTTTATCAAGATTAGCTTCTATTCCTCTCTGGTGAATCATGAATTCTAGAAAATTTCCTGATGTTACTCCAAATGCACGCTTACTTGGATTTAGCTTCATCTTATACCTACGAAGTGTCTGGAATGCATCATTGAGGTGGCCTCATGTTGGCCAGCCTTGATACTTTTTACAAGCATGTCATCCACGTACACATCCATGTTCTTCCCAAGAAGGGGAGCAAACGTATAATTTACCATTTTTGATAGGTAGCTCCCACATTCTTGAGACCAAATGGCATAGCTGTTTAGCAGTAGAGTCATCTACTGGTAATGAATGAAGTTTTTTTTCTGGTCAGGTCCATGCATTTTAATTTGGTTATTTCTAGAATATGAGTCCATGAAACTTAGCATTTCATGTCCAACTGTTGCATCTACCAAATGATCGATCATAGAGAGAGGAAAGCTATCCTTAGGACAAGCTTTGTTCAGATTAGTAAAGTTGATGCACATATGCCACTTTCGATTAGTTCTCTTGATTAATACTACGTTAGGCAACCATTGGGGATAGTGGAATTCTCTAATAAACTCGGCTTTAAATAAGTCATGTACTTGGGCAGCTATGATTTCAATTTTTTTCTGGTTGAATGATCGTCGTCTTTTCTTTACATGTTTGAAGACTTTATCAACATTCAACCAGTGTATCATTATGCTTGGATCAATTCCTAGCATGTCTTCATGTGACCAAGCGAATATGTTTGCATTGGCCGCCCTAAGGAAATTGATCAAATTTTCTCTTTATTCAGCCCCCAATTTAGTCCCAATGTTTACTCATTTATCTACAGATGTGAGTGGAATAGATTCAAGTTCTTCTGCTGGTTGGTACGACTGCTACGGCCTCTTCGCAGCTTCTCTCGTTCATTTCTACCTAGAATTAGCTTTTTCTTTGGATTCTGACAATGACCATATGGTTTGCCCAAGTCTTTTTCCATCAGAACTTTTCCTTTGGTAGGATCGCGAACGAGTTTTTTAAGATGGTGATCGAAGATTTGACTTGACTGGTGTCGCTTCTCAACCAAGATGGTTGGGTCAGTCTCGGGTCTTTCTTCCTTTGGAGGAGATCGAGGCGAGCTCATCCCTGGTGAATGAAGCATAGTAATCTTCTTCTTTAGTGCCTCGAGCTCTTCTAGTCATCTCTCCTTGATATGAGGTCGAGGTGAACTCTTCCCTGTCTGAGGATGAGGTGGCCTCTTCACCAATTGTGGATTCGATATTGTTTGAGAAATGTCTTGCCTCGTCATCCTCAGGTGGCATTCTTGATCGAAATTCTCTTCATACATGGCATGGTTCAAATCTATGATCTTCTGGTTCATCCTGAATATTGGTATGCAAGTTTCTTAGTAAAAACTCTCTCGATCCCCACAGACGACGCCAACTGTTGATGCACAAATTCGAGCAAAGAGAACGCCCTGATTTGCACATGAAGCTAACAATAAATTTGTATTTTTAGGAGAACGAGGTGACCTGCAAAACAAAGAAAACCTATACACCGGTGTGATGCTTCCCAAAACTACTCTGATGCTTAAGTCAAAGAGGAAAGAAGTGTAGCAAGCTATAGTTTTAGAGATTGAGAATGAGTTCCCTCCAATGGAGTTATAATGCAATATTTATATAAGGGTTAACCTAGGGTCTCTTCCTTTTTCTGAATAAGATTAGGTTAGGGAGAGAAAGTGGGGCCCTTGGGGATGATTCAAACTACGAACGATAAAGGCACACATCACACACACGTGGACTGACTTGGCTTGGTCCAACTCTGCTCGGCCTGGCCTAGTTCTGGACAAGTGGGACTTTTGGATCTTTTGGCCATTTTCCACACTTTCCTAAGGCCAATATCACCTTGGGCCTCAAGTTTAACCTTATTCAGCCTCTTTGTCATCTATTTTCTTGGGTTTGATCCGGTTGTCCAAATTTACACATAACAATACAAAAATGAAAATTTGAGAAAGAAAGAAAATAAAAATTTTAGAGAGTAATTTCAAATAGATAAATTTAGAGAGAAAAAAAAATTAAAGAGAGAAATTTATTAGAGATATATGTGTCAAATAGAAAAACAATTGAGCATTAAAATCAAAAAAAAAAAAAGAAAAAATAAGAAAGAGTTTTTGAAAAACAAAATTTTATTTTTAAAATTACTTTTTTAGTTTTTTGGAATTTACTCTTAATTTCAAAAGCGTTTTTTAAAATAGAAAACTGAATATTTAATTGGTTATCAAATAATTCTGTTTTTCAAAAACCAAAAATGAAAAATGAATGCCCCCATTTGACAACTATTTACGCCCCATTTGATAAGCATTTGGTTTTTGAAAATTGTGCTTGTTTTCTCAACAAAATATTTGAATTCTTAGCTAAATTCCAAAAACAAAAACAAGTTTTTGAAAACTACTTTTTTTTTTAGTTTTCAAAGCTTGGCTTGGTTTTTAAAAACAAAGGTAAAAAGTAGATAACAAAACAATAAAATTTATAGGTAAAAGTAGTATTTATAGGCTTAGTTTTCAAAAATCAAATTGTTATCAAACGGGCCTTTAGTTTTTGGTTTTTAGTTTTTTGAAAATTGGCTTATAAACACTATTTTCTCCAATGAGTTTCTTTGCATTTATCTACATTTGTTGGCCCACTGACTTGAGTTGGGTTGAGTTGAGTTTAAAACCCAACTTCCCCGTTTGGTCTATCAACAAATCAACTCCCCACAAAACAACTCAACCCCACTGTTTTGAGTAATTAACTCTCCACCATTTTGAGTAATTTCACGTAGTTTCCATTCTACAAAGTGTTGCTCGTTAACTCTTTCCAACTCAACTCAACTCTGCCCAACTCAACTCAACTCTGCGCGCCAAACGCCGCCTTATAATATATACTAGCCATTTTTCACCCCGCATCTCCAATTCTTAATGTTTTAGGGATGTTATTGCTCACCTCATGAGGGAGACTATCAAACCTAGAGCATTAAAAATTCCCAATTATAGAAAGGTATCAACCATGATTGTTGTGCTCGCTCTAAAGTACTTTGGATTTTTAAACCTTGCCGACACAAGATATCCACTTGCAGATATTGATAATGAAAAAAATATTGTCCTATTTTGTCTTCTTTTTTGTTTTTGCTTTCGTATTCCTTTTCCTCTTTTAAGACTTTCCCTTTAGGATTTGGAAAAGGGTTTCCTTAGCCTAGACCTTTCCTAGCTATATTTCATAGGATAAAATATAGCTTTGGGCTCTTTAAATTTTATCACCACTATTTTACCTGATTTGATTTCTAAAGTTTAGGAAACTCTATTTTGATTTTATTAAATTTTAATAAGTTTCAAATTTAGAAGTCGTTGCTATTAGATTTTGTGTCGAAAATCAAGCAAAGAAATTGCATGGTTTTGTTTTGTTTTAATTGTGGAATGACACGTTAATATGTATAACTGTAGTTGAAGATATAAAGATGGACAATATGGATATATAAATCACTAGCATTGAAATTAATAAAAAGATAAATTTAAAATGTCACCAAATAGTGAAAAATAAAGTTGAATGCATTTTTTTAGAAAAATTAATTTGAACCTTTATGATCACATTTCCAAACAACAAGAAATCAAGGCAGGTCACTTTTTCCCTTTTGGCAAAATATACTTTTGGTCCTTGAAGTTAGAGGTTGGTTTCTATTTAATCTGAGTAACAAAATGGACACTTTATTCTCTGAGGTTTGAAAAATAGTTTTAAATGGTCTCTCAATTAATTTGACCATTAGTCAAACGAAAAAGGGGAGAGAATAGAGAAAAATTAGAGGAAAAAAAACATCCCTCCCTTCTTCCCTCCCCCTCTCACATTCAGCCACCTCCCTTGTCGTCTTCATCTCCGACGAACCTCCATGACGCCGGCGACCAGAGACAACATGAATCTTCGACTAGCAGACCCACAAATCTGTAGTGTGTGATGACCATAGCTTCCAACGTTACATATCCTCTAACGAATTCATGATTCACAACTGCGTTTGGACAAAACTCTAGCAACCTAGATTTGCGACAACCGACGACCCACAAGCGGCGACCATGCGTCAAAAACCTCTTTTTGATGGTGGAAATCGTGGGTATTTTCCTTCTGGGAAGAGATCAAAATGGTAGGATGTACTTTTGGAAGGGAGAAACAATTGGGGGATGATTTTGGAAAGATCAGTTATGGTAAGTATCTAATTTTTATATTTCCTTTTTCTAATTTTTGTTTTTCCTAAAAGTTATAATATAAGACCATGGGCATGTATGTAATTACACTCCTATTTTGGGCTTTAGCCAGCTGGATCATTGACAAAGTTGTAAATTTTGAAGAATTTAGACAATTGGATAATTCTAGATATGGCCAAAAAGAAATGGCAGTTTTGGTTAATGGTCATCTGCATTTTTTTTTAATTATGACCACATGTGAGGTGCACGTGTGGCTTACTCTTTTAACAATGCCCAGTTTGCACCCTATGTATCTACACATTCCTGATTTTAAAAAAAAATTCATTCTCTCCTATTTTATTTAAGGTATATCTAAACTGAAATTTTAAATATTTACATTACAGTTAGTATCTTTATACCCATTTTAAATCGTTTAAAATTTGGGATTTATAAAGATTTTATTTTATAAGATTCAGTTTTTTTAATTCGACTTTCTTATTTTTCAAGTCCTTATCGACATACTAATTGTTTAATTGATTTTCTTTTATTATTTTTTGTACATTTGCTCTATATTTTTTTGCTTCCATTCGTTGACTCGTATTTCGATTTTTTCCTTCCCACTTTTAGGTTTGTTTATACTTTTTTTTCACTATTTTTGGTTTTCATCTTCTTCTTTACGTTATTTTCCAGGTTGTAGCTTGATACATTTTTTTAGGTTCAAATGTCTTTCCAATCCATAAGTATATTGTATGACTGGATCTAGGATGAAGTTAATCGATACCAAAATTTTAAGGATGCTAATATATTGGTTTGTTTGGATTATAGTTTTCAAAATTTTACTGATTGTATTCATAACAAACTTCATCTTTCGAGTCACTAAGTTATTACTCGGTTGGCTGTTTATAGGGATGGTTCAAATAAATCCAGTATAATTAGAATTGCTGAGGACAAAGATATTATGTGGGTCATTTCTATTATTTCAAATGGTGTTGCTAATAATCTTCATGTTATTGTTGATTATTCAGAAATTGTCAAATTAGATTGTTCAAATATGGTTGTCTCTAATTACAATGTAGGTAAAAATTTGGATCATTCTAAGCACAATTACAATATACTTATTCTTTCTAAAATTATCTATTTATCTCTCACAAATACATAGTATTTCCCCATCCTTTATTTCCTAACTCAATTCAGCTTTTATTTTTTTATGTATGCATGATTTAGTTACTATGTAATTTATATTCATTGTTGTGTACTAATATTATATGTTGAAATTTCAAATTCGTAGGAAGTACTTTGTAATTTTTATATAATTCAAATACATTGTATTTCCATGTTTTTTTTAAAAAAAAAACTCAATTCAGCTTTTGTCTTTCTATGTATGCATGATCTAACTACTGTATAATTTTTTTATTTTTTGTTGTGTACTATTATTATATGTTGAAATTTCAAAATTGTAGGAAGTATTTTGTATTTTTTATATAATTCATAATAATAGTTGCTCTATGATTTAGATTCTTTGTATTTTTTGAATACTTTAGGTTGACATATACCACTTATTTAAATTGAATGTTTCACAAGTTGGAAATTTTCAGAAGTTTATATCACTTCAAAACATTAACTAGCAAATAAGTTAAAGATATAAAATTTATCAACAACAATTCATATTATAAACAAGTTTGTCAATAATCCCAAAATACTATAGGATTTAGTCTATAAATTTAACAAAAGTATGCTAAAAGTAGTTTAGTCTAGAAATTCAACAAAAGTCTAATTTTGTGATCAAAATTGAAGTTCTTAAAGAGTCTTGGGTTTCCTAGATTTTTTAATTAATTTTTTATTTGGCTGAGGTGGAGGTCGAATGTAGGGTCATATGTCAAGGATGTGTCATGATCGTCATCGGTTGGTTTATATGTTCCGTGTAGAGCATCAATGTATATCCCGGTTGGCTTTAGACCATTAGATGCATCATTTTGTATGTTCTGGTTGATCTAAACATTTTAAAAAAATAATTAACGTAAAATTTGGTTGCTTTATAACAAACTGAGCAATGGAATTATACTTTAAATAATAGAAGATAACATTACATAATATAACACAAGTAATGAACATAATATTTAGTTTGCATCGTTCCTTTTACCATACCTTCAAATGTTTGTTCAAAATCTTTTAATCTCAGTACATTAGGTATAACAAACTAGCTAATTTAAAGTATAAAATAAAAAAAAAATAGAATCTATTTATATTTTAATATATTTTTACCTTGTATCTTCCTAAAGATCGGAAAATATTTTAAAATTACGTTTTGTAAATACCTTAATCTTAGGTTTCAAAGGTCTTTGTTGTCGCTTGTTCATTCTCTTATCTCCTATTTTTTCTCGATGAGAGTATTCTGCCATTGGAGTCAAGCTTTAATTAGTTTCTTACTTTTCTTATACTTGAGTTTTACAATTTCCCAATGGAGGCAAGATTTTGAGTTCTAAAGGAAGAAAGAGCGAGTATTTCTTACCTTTTTTTTTTTCAAGCAAGCCTAGGAATTAGCTTGTTGAATGAGATTTCAAGCTTTGCCAAATAAGGAGATAGGTTCAACGATCTAGGGAGCTTTTGAGCTTTGAAGCTTTGAAGCTTTGAAACTCAATTGAAATTGTGTGAAGAAACGAAAAAAGAAAAAAAATCCTAGAATCACTCATTCGATTTGCGGTGAAAGGTAAATATCTCTCCAATTGTTGTTTTCAATTTTAATTAGTATTGTATGGGGTCGTGTGTAAATGATGATTTACTTTGATTTTGGGTTTAAACTATATTTCAGGTTGCATGTGATATTATTGGTTGTTTAATATATCTTTTAACTAGTTGTTTTTAATCTTTTTGTTATGTAACCAATTGTTAATTGGCGCTGTTCATTTTTTTTCCATATTAGATCCATTGTTTTTTAATTTATCACTAAGAATTTTTGAATTTTTGTTTAGATTTTAGATAATGAATCCTAACATCTTTTGTTGTTTAGATAATCCGTTTTATCTGTTTTATTTTAGATTTGGGTTTTAAATTTATTATGATTACACAATAATTAAGGAATCTTAGATATGGAAGTTGTTAAGGGTAGTTTGGTCTTTTCATAATTAATATTTAAAATTATGAATAATGATTTGATCATTTTTAAAAACCTTGGATCGCTTGGAAATTTTTCAAAATAGGAAATACAAAATGGACATTTGCATAGTCAGCCCTTTAGACATTTGTGTAAAATGGGTCCTTAAATGACCTATCTATATGTTTGTTAGCCCTTCTCTTTTCTCCCTTCTTCTTCTTCCCCCATTCCGGTAGCCTGCCTCACTGCTATTATTTGAAACAACCCCATCCTGTCTGCAACACCTCCTAATAAAAGAATCTATATTCAACCTGCTAAGTTTGAGGTTTAAATTGATAAAATTAAAAGTTTATGGTTAAAATTGATACAACTGGTCAAGTTGATTTTTTTCTTTTTTTTTTTTTGGTTAAGATTTTAACAGCAAGAATAGAATTTCCAATAAGTATATTAAAATTCTATATTTTAATCTAATAGTAGAAGACAAAGATCGATTCCAATAAAATATTAATCGTGCTCGATCAACAAGCCCCTATTACCGAACAAGGCTTGCCTCAAAAAAAGTGAAAAAAAAAAGTCTTTTTACCCGAAAAGCAAATTTCTTCCTTCATATTCATAGTAATTACTAATATCGTTGGTAACTGTTTGTTTTTTCTTGTTCAATTTTTTAACATTTTATTTGTTTTTTATTAAGAAAAAAATATTCGAAATTTTAGTAAAAAACTAGTTTTAAAACACTTATTTTATTTTATTAAATTTTTTTAAAGATTTTAAATAAAATTTATAACCAATTGTTATAAAACAAACTTGCCTTTCAATTCATTAAAAAAAAAAAAAAAAACTTGCCTTTCAACAACTAAAAATAAACGAAATAGGCTTGGTTTGATAGCTGTTTTTGTTTTTATTTTTAAAAAATAAAAATTATACATATTTGATAATTTTTTTTGTTTAAAAAAAAAACTATAAAACCAAGCAATATTTGATAATTGTTTTTGAATTTTTGTTTTTTATTAAGTTGTATTAGAGAGTTAAAAATATGTGGATGCATAGAAATAAAAGTTTAGAGACATAGAGATAATTTTTTTGGAGAGAGAATATTTGTTACAGTTCTTTAAAAAAAGAATATTAGTTAGAAAAAGAGAAAGAAAAGTTAGAGAGAGAAAAGTTAAAAGAGAAAAGGAGACATTAGAGAGAGATGGAGAGAGGGAGAGAGGGAGAGAGGGAGAAAAGTTGAGAGTGAAAGATATATTTGAGAAATACAAATAAATTAGAAAAACTAAAGAAAACTTTAGTGAGAAAATTTAAAGAGAAATTTTAAACCGAGAAAAGTGAGAGATATGTTTATTGGAGAGAAAAAGAACTGATCGATATAAAAAAAAATTAGGTGAAGATTTTAAAGATAGATATGTTAGAAAGAAAATATATGTTTATAGAGAGAAATGTTTTGGGAAAATATTAAATTTTTAGAGAGAACATGCTAATAGAGAAAGAAAAGGAAAGCTTTAGAAACAGAGAAAATTATATAGAGTTTAAAATTTATGAGATATTTTTTCTAGAGAGAAATTGAGAGAGGAAAAGAAATTTAGAGAGAAAAAGGATTTTTCTAGAAAAAAATCTAGAAAGGGAAAAAATTTAGAGAGAAAACTGTGTTGGAGAGATATATCAAAGGAGAAAAAAAACTGTTTTTAAAAAATAGATTTTTTTTAAAATTCTTATAATTTAAAAAAAAAAAAAGAAAATTAAAAATAGAATGATCCAACTACCCTATTTTTCAAAACCCAAAACTCAAAACTAAAATCATAAAACAAAATGGTTATCAAACGGTGCCTTAATAGGTTCAAATTAGTCCTTAAGCCATTCATTTGATCCCAAATTTCAAAGTCATTTTTTTTCTTGTACTTTTAGTCAAATTCTTTTTGTTCTTTTCTTTTTGAGGAGTAAATTAGTTTAGTATCCAAAACTAAGGTTAAAGTACAAATTTTGCTCTTTAAAATTTTGAAAGTTGTGTCTATTTAGTTTAAAATTTTTAAAAGTTTGAATTACATCCTTAAACTTAGAAGATTATAACACATTTCTTCTATAGACCGTTACACATTATTTTTTCTATCTATTTTCTTCTTGTTATTTTATTTGTCATATTATACCAAATGATTATCGTCATATCATTATTTATTTAAGGATATTGAAATTATTGAACTACATTGAATCACAATTCAAAATTTAAGTGTATAATTAAAACTTTTTTATAATTTTTGGTCACAAATTTAGATTTATAATTTGACCTAAAATTTATACAATAGGTTCATTTTTGTAATAAAAACGTTGATTTAAATACCTTTTTGATATATTCAATAAATCTACCAGCATTTAATCGATGCCTAACCATGTTCCTTATTTTAACGTACACCTAAAGTAAAAATGAAACAATTTTAGATATAGTTCTCTAATAAATGGAAGTAAGCGATTAAGTTAGAAGTCTAAATCAAAACATCACGTTCATTCAATTGAAAAAGATAAATTTTAGGACCAATGACTAATCAAGCACACACGACAGTTTCTAACCCAATGAGACAAATGTATTTGAATATTGTGGTAAAAATTAGTACTAAGAAAATGGCTAGAGAATCTCAAATAGATGTGGGCTTCATCTTAAAGTTGAAATTATGACATCTTTTATTCAGTAACTTTTGGGGAAAAAATCAATAATCATGTCTTTATAAAAGACACCCCAAGGATTTTGATTCTGAGATGGAAATGATATGCTGTTATGTCTTGACATTGTTTTACTTTATTAAAAGTAACAAAATTAATTGTCTGATAATGCCTTTCACAGTTTGGCATTTTGTAATGTATCAATGGCTCAATGTTACATCCAAAGAGAAAGCTATTTAAAGTTGACAAAGAAAAAGGATGGCTGTTTTAGGCCATGTTTGTTTTGTGGTTTTTCTTGCACACAGACTTTGGGTGGTTTTATCTTTTCCAAATCAAACACAAGGTTTGATTTTTATCCCTTTATCGAAGGCACCAATATAATCTCACAACGAATAAAAAGTAGGAAAGATTTGACGTATATAAATAAAGATAATATTTTTATTGGTACGAGGTCCTTTAAATCATTTGGATTTGAACAAATATCATATAATATTGTAGAGATATAGAAAAGTATCTAGTATCTTAACGAGTGATTTCTGAGTCTCGTCTTAAATTTAACTTTGGATGTTGAACAAAAAAGGTAGTGATCAACCTTAGTTAACTAGCAATGTCCTAAGTAGATGATATCAAATGAAGTCTGTTGGTCCTAATTAGAATTATGACAAAAATTGTGTTTGTTTCAACTAAATTTTTTTCCATCTAATATCCTCAGATTTCGAACAAAAATGTCATGATCAATTCTACTTTTTATTTCAACAATACACTATAATCAACGTGTTGAATGAAGAATTTCAGCCAACTCCTAATTGCCACGCCGTTATACTAAATTAATGACAAAATTACAGATAATTAAATTTGGGACTAATTATAAATTTACATGTGTCCCAAATTTAATTTGAAGACGGAAATTAGCACATGCTAAAATTATAAAGCCACATGACCAAATAATTAAACTTAATTTGGTCAAGTTCGGTCATATAGAACTTGGGTGAAAGTTAAACAAAACTTAAATTCAAATGGTTAGGTCCAAAGCCAATAAAGCCAAAGTCCAATGGTTGGGTCCATAAAGGTTATGAAAGCCCAAGCTCACATGCCCATGGAAAGCTTTATAAATAGAAGAGCTCTATTTCATTTGAAGGATTCAGAAATTAAACTCTTTAGAGAACTTAGAGAGAATTCAGAACAAAGAAGGTCAGAAGACTCCCTAAAGTTCTTAGGTGCTGAACACTCCTTAAAGACCAAAGACTTTCCAACTCTTGAAGACTTCAAGACTCTAAAGATTGATTGAAGCTTCAACCTCAAGAACAAGCTGCAAAGCCCTAGAGATAAATTCACATTTGAGAACAATCTGCAAAGCCCTTGAGACAAATCTATGTCCGAGAATAAGCTGCAAAGCCCTCAGGACAAATATACATTTGAGAGAAAGAATTAGAGAACAAATTAGAAGTTGTACTACGCTCACTCAAATTAATACAAATAAGTTCATTCCACACGTTTTATTCTTTGTTGAAATTATGTGTGAATAAATTGGCATGTCCAATGGGACAATCTCTACCTCACATCTCTTTTTCTTATCTCAAAATATAAGTGAAGTGATGTCATCTAAAACATTTTCAATGATCGCTGTCATGAGCAACTTGAACATGGGTTATGTTGCCCATAATGTCTCTAGGAAACTCAAGCTACAAGAAAGTCAAGCTTCTTTTATTATCGCGAGCGAAATAATGACGTTGTTGAGGCCATCTACTAATGACAGCTTCCTAGTTAAGTGTAACCCTTTGTTCGATTTCGATTCTAACATAGTGCCCATGATGATGACTAAAACAAGCACAATGAAAAAAAGAATGACAGAGATGCAAGAGCAAATCAATACCTTGATAAAGGTGATCGAAGAAAGGGATTCTCAAATTGCATACTTAAAGAGCTAGATTGAGAACCAAAATTTCGCTGAGTCAGGTTAAACTCATGTTGTCAACGATCAAAATAAAGAGAAGGTCTTTGTGTAAGAAGATCAACCACAACACTCCACTTTGATCGACTCACTATCTGTCCAACAACTTCATAACATGATAACGAACTCCATTAGAACTCAATATGGTTGGGCTTCTCAAAGTTCTCTCTTGTATTGTAAACTATATACTAAGAGAATCGATAACTTGAGACTGCCAATTGGATATCCACCACCAAAGTTTTAACAATTGGATGGAAAAGGCAACCCTAAGAAAAACGCTGATAATTTCATTGAGACATGTGAAAATGTTGGTACACGAGGAGATCTAATAGTTAAACAGTTCGTATGAACACTGAAAGAGAACACATTCAACTAGTACACTGATCTAGATCCTGAGTTGATAAAAATTGGGAGCAGTTTGAAAAGAAATTCCTAAATCGGTTCTACAACATAAGATGAATTGTCAGAATGTTCGAGCTCACCAACACTAGACAATGAAAAAGTGAACCCATTGTCAACTAGATAAATCGTTGGAGAGCTATGAGTCTTGATTGCAAAGATTACCTCATTAAACTGTCTGCTATTGAAATGTGCATTCAAGGCATGCACTGGAGATTTATGTACATCCTCCAAGGTATAAAGCTTCACACCTTTGAAGAGCTAACAACTCACGGCCACGACATGGAGCTAAGTATTGCTAGTCAAGGAGACAAGGACCTTCTAATCCTCAACATAAGAAAATAAGGAGAGAACATCGAGGTAGCTTCAAAAGAATCTATAGTTGCCAATATAGCCCCTCTCAAGTTGTCTTTAAAAGGAAAAAACAAGAAGATTGGAGAACGACAATGAAATACAAGGCATCTCTTAACTTTGAAGAAAAAACATAACAAAGTTTATCATTTTCCTGATTCTGACATTCTTGACATGTTTGAATAGCTACTGAAAACATGATTGGTTGAATTTTTCAAGTGTAAGCGACTGAAAGAGATGGAAAAAGTTGATGATCCTAAGTATTGTAAGCATCATTGAGTTATAAGTCATCTAGTGGAGAAGTGTTTTGCCCTAAAGGAGCTAATTTTAAACTTAGCTAAACAAGAAAAAACTGAGTTAGACCTTGATGAATTAGCTCAAGCAAATCATGTTACAATAACAACAAACACATGTAGTAAAATAGTTCGTTTCATGATCAAGGAGTGTACCTAGTCTAATTTGGAACATTTGAACCTATAACTATTTGGTTCCAACATGAGGTTCCAAGAAACAAACTTCAAGACATGGTCAAACCTATCGATGATGAAGATAAAGGATGGACTGTTATGTCTCATTAGAAGAAACAAGAACGGCATGTTCTTCAGAAGGTACATTGCCCATTCAGAAGAAAGGACAAACATCAAAGAAAGAAGAATCCAAGGAAACCTAAAAAAGTGAGGAAGGAAAATAAAAAGTTTTCTCAACCTCGCCAACCGGTGACCTTAAAAGAATTCTTCTTGAGAAAATTTATTTCCATAAAAAAAAGAAGAGAAAAACTCTGCAAGTTCATATTGTATCAACGTGGAAGAAGTTGACAATTCAAAAGAAGTTGAGTAAAGGACTTCTGTCTTCCATTGCATCAAGCCTTCTACTACTTGACTTCAGTCTTTCAAAGGATGAGTATTGTCGTGACAAAAGAAGAAAACCAAGGTCTAACTTCTACCTCCATAATAAGCCTTAGAATTAAGGCTTCTTTAATGCTCATAAGCTTAAAATATGCTTGCTTTGCTTTAGAAATCATAGGAGAAATTTGGTAAAATGCTTGAAAAACATCAATAACTTGTGAGAAGTGCATGTGAAAGAAAGAATGAGGAAAAGAGAAAGATAAACTAAGAAGAGTTTCTTTTGTGTAGAAATTGTGGAAATTGCAAGATGAAGTTGCAATTCTGGAGCAGTAGAAAAAAAATCAAAAAAGGAAAGAGTCTCCACAGAACCAGATAAGGAAAATCTTTATTTGCTGCACGATTTGGTGGTTCTTGAGCATAATTTTTGGGCAATATTCAACCCTAATGAGGCCTACAAAAGGAGAAGAAGAGGAGGAGAGAAGGATCGAGTTTTCTTGGAGGCGATTTCTTGGAGTTTCGAATCAAAAGGCCGTGGATTTTCGTTTTCTTTTATTTCTTCTTATGTTTCTATTTTTTTTTCTTTGCTTTCTGTTATCAAAGAGTTGTTGCAGTCTGTATTCGGTTCTTTCTTGGTTTTTCCAGTCCAACCCAATGAAAAACTTGGATTGCAACGATTCACTCTCTTCCAAGAAATAGGGGTCGTTGAATCTGTCACACCCCCTCCCAGCTCACTTGCCTAATCCTAGGAAGGAATGCGAAGACAGAGAATAGCAGCCCTCTTACTGCCACTCCCTGCCCAACCTAACATTAACCTGAAATTGTATACAACGAAGCATATATGAACTAGTAAAATTGAGCGCACAGTTGCACACCTGAATAAGATGCAATCATTTTTCCATACTAGGTTTTCATAACAAGTCATAACATACTTAAGTATTACACCCCGACTAGAATGCTTTTATTTCAAAACTATATACAGGTCGAAGTATATATATACAAGGAGCTAAGTAGCGTGGTGGCAAACAGGTCTTGTCGAGGCTAAGCACCGGGAACTCGTTTGCTACCTGGGGAGAGAAAACATGTTGAAAACGTGAGCTGGGAAGCCCAGTGAGTGACTATTTAATAAGTTATGCGTTCATAGGTAAAGTATCAAAAGTAATTAAACAATGTTGCCAAATTATAGGCTTTAAGCACCACTATAATCAATGCATCAAAACTCATGATAAAGAAAACTTGTAGCATGATACCCTAGCTATGGTAGAGTCCTCTCTAACCAACAACTTCAATACCTCTCTCTCTCTCACGTGCACGTGGTATGCCATTTAGGCTCACTGGTCTCCCCTAATACCTTCTCCATGTCCTTCAGTATTGGGGTCAGACCAACTACCACCCGAATACCTTCTCACTATCCTTCAGTATCGGGGGTCAAGTTTTCTCCCTCCCAGGTACCTTCTCCGTGTCCTTCAGTACCGGGGGTTAATAATATACAAGGGCATGCTTTAAATAGTTAGGAAACATGTTTTGGAATCACATTCAGCAAGTTCTCAACATAAACACAAACTTTCATCATTAAACAAGCTTCCAACTTCAAGTGTAGTTCATCGTATGATTAAAAGAGAACTCATTAACCAAACTCATTTTTCGTGTTCTCAACGCATAAATTCTTTAACATAGCCAAACCATCATACTTTAAGTTTCAAGCAATTCAAACATGTTTTAGAGTGGATTAATGCATGGTACTTCCAAGAAAAACCCTACTTCCAAACTTAGGTTTCATGCTTGAACGAGGAGTAACAAACTAGTTACAATTATGCTTAACTTTCAACACCGACATTTATTAGTAGGAATTCAATGAAAAATGAATATAACTTAGTTTAAGCATGCTTCAATATCCATCACTAGTAAGCTTTTGAATAAATAAAGATCAACACATAGGTTTTCAAACAAAATTACTCACAAACACCGGAAGGCTCCCAAGGCTTATAAGCTTCTCCTATCTTCGTTTGCCCTGAAAATGAATTCCATAACATTAATCCCTTTTGCTACTTGACCCAAAAATTGATCTAACTCAGTCACATAACTCATAGGATAGTAATTGCACACACTTGGCAATAGGGTATAACAAATTGGAACACAACTTCCTTAAGCTCTCTAGACCCCTCTGTTTTGAGCCAAAAATTACAGATTCGACTTCCAGCATGAGTTTCTCAAAATTTAGCAAAACAACCACCACATTTTATTTGATAACCCTCAAATACAACATCTAAACTTACTTACCTCAAAATTGTAGCTTCTAATTCGTCCTCAAGAGCTCAAAATCACCAGATTTCTTCACCCTGTTCTGCTGGCCGAAAAACTGGGAACACCTCTCGGTTTTCTTAAATTTTCACGACCTTCTTCTTCATATTTTCTCACAAAATTTTCCAGACCTAATCTTCATTCAATTTCTGAGATTTTGGCTCAAGAATCATCGAATTTTCTCTAGTGGATTGAGAGATATGACTGTTTTAAGTTTATCCACTTCCTAGAGCTTCTAGCTGTCTACTGCAGTCACAAGTGTTAGACAGCTCATCCTTCCACTATAACAAAAAAAACTCCAACGAAAATATAACTAAAATGGCCAGCTCCTCCAACTCTTTAGACTTTAAGTCCCTTTCAATCCACCTAAATTGTAAAGAAATTTTAACTAAATTAATTAGAAATTACAGCTTTTGTATTCAACACAACATACACCTAATGTGTACCCAACTTGCTCATGACCTTAACTTACTTCAACTCAACTTTTAATATGCTTATCCCAATGCGTAACCTGTCTCCTTATGAAGCTTTGTGTACGTTAATATCCACAACTTAGGAGATTCCCAAATTCTACCACGACATCTTTTAGTGCAACCTATATCAATTTGCATATGTCAAAACATCATATATGAGCACAATATGATCAAAAGAGAGTTTAGGGCTTACAGAATCGATTGGGGAGAAGGAAAGGATTTGTAAAGATTAGTGATGTATTCCTCTGTTTTTTTTTTGATTGGATTTGAATTCTGTTTAATTGGGTTAAGTTGTAGTAGTTTAATTCTTGCAAATTCTCTTTTGTATTGTTGTTGAATTCCTTGGTTTTAGACTGAAGACTCGAATTCATTTATGCTACAGATTCAATAACCATGGATGTTGTTCAAGAGTCGATAATTGAGTATTTCTAATTTATTGCCATGTTTTCTTTACATACTAAAATTTGTTGGTCCGCAAGCAAATTCTCATTTCATAGTTTTTGGTTGCAATTAGCATTTTAATTTATTCTTCTAGTATGAAATTAATTTCTAAAATTTATTGTGGAAATTTTACTTTTAATATAAGCTAAACTTCTTAGGGGGTTCATGGATGTGAATTCCCTAAGTAATTGTAGCCAAAATTTCAATAAACCAAGTCTACATCTCAATTGTTTGCTTGTGTTGAATAAAATTCAATCGAGATCCTAGCTTGATCAACTAGGGCAACTCGAGCATAGATCTAATATCGACAGGGTTGGTGATAAGAAGATTTCGTACAAGTGATGGAGATAAGAGCTTAAACATAAGTCAATTCTTTACCCTAGACATAAGGATCAAAGACCCCATAACCTAAGAAATTTTTGAGCCAAAATTACCTAAGATGGAGGGACTATAGATATATAGGTCACTCACTTAGTCTTCTAAAACCTAATTTCAAGGTGAATAGGAGTAGTAATTTCGGTTTACAATTGAATGTAGAATAAGTTTGAATTGCATTTTTGGTTTGCAGTTACAACTTAGGGCAATGACATTCTTGAGCCCTTCCTTAGGAAATCTTAGGAAATCTTAACAAACAAAAGGAAGTTTGGGTCCTCTGAAACTGTATGCATGATAGAAGAGTGCAGTAATGCACTCCACAAGAAGCTACCACCCAAGCTAAAGGATCCAGGGAGTTTTATTGTTCCTTGCACCATTGTTAGTTCTTATTTTCATAAGGCATTATGTGATCTAGGTGCTTCTATTAATTTGATGCCTTATTATGTGTACAGAACATTGGGTCTTAAAGAACTGAAGCCCACAAGAATCACCCTATAGTTAGTAGATCGCTCAATCACCTACCTTAGAGGTATAGTAGAAGATGTCATGGTAAAGGTAGACAAATTTTTAATTCCTACAGACTTCGTGGTGCTTGATATGGAGGGTGATGATGACATTCCCATCATCCTAGGACGACCTTTCCCTGCCACAGGGGAAGCATCTATTAAGGTTAAAGAAGGAAATATATCTTTTCAGGTAAAAGACGAAAAGGTAACTTTCGATATGAGCAAAGTAATGAAATACCCCTGCGAAGTGAGCCAATGTATTTTTGTGG
The DNA here is from genome assembly GCA_033996785.1 of Trichosanthes truncata. Classification (NCBI taxonomy): domain Eukaryota; kingdom Viridiplantae; phylum Streptophyta; class Magnoliopsida; order Cucurbitales; family Cucurbitaceae; genus Trichosanthes; species Trichosanthes truncata. Next base: position 21,994,560 of record JAWPNB010000004.1, on the reverse strand, counting down.
ATGATATTGATAGTTTGACTAATGATTTTCATGAAGTGATACTAAACAGGGTTCCTTTGGAGTGGGTGCTCACCAAGGATGTCAGCGTGGATTCGTGCAAGAATTGATTCACTAGTTGAGCCTCGTCTAGATAAAGACATTAAAGAAAGCACTTCTTGGGAGACAACCCAAGTGTTCTATCTCTTTTACTTTTAGTCTGTTTTCCTTTTAATTTAGGATATATGGAGTGCCATTAAATCTCGTTCCTATTGTGCAGGACCTTGATCATTCAAGTAATGCTCTTCCTCCCATTCATTGAGGACACTATGGAACCCTCTTTTATCAGGGCAATATTGTTCATTTTTTTTCCATTGTCTTTATATGATGTGGATTCATTTTATCTCTTTCACATTGAGGACAATGTTGGTTTTAAGTTGGGGATGGGCAGTACTTTGCAAGTCATGATATCTGAGCATGTTTGAGCATGTTTTTTTTTTTAAAAAAATTTTGACGATTTGAATGAATTTTATTGCATTAATGGTGGCTAAGACAACTTAGAATATGTTGGAAATAATGATATTTTTCAATAGTGGAAATATGAGAGCATACACCTGAATGGAGTCAAATTTAAATTTTTTACTTAATGCCCTAATAAAAATAATGCACCTAGTTCTCCTATTTTTGGTTTTGAAGACTTAGAATAGGGTTATATGGTCCACATGTTGGTTGTCACCCCGAAAGGACTAGGAACCTGTTAGAAGGCTAAGTTGCATGATAGTTAATAATGTTACACTGAGGAGAATTCATGTTTACATATTTGTCTAGTTGAGCTCTATGATTTATATCTTAATTAAAACAAAATAAAAATAATTTGTGTGCTTAAGATTAAGGACAAAAGGAGCTACCTCCGCTGTGTTCAGTTAGGCCACTCATTGAACAAGTGCTCTGGGTAAGGGTCCCTATAGTGGAAGTGTGAATGCTAGTGTCCACTAAAGTATTGAGTAAATCAAGTTTGGGGGAGGCCTACCCCCTGTTTAAGCCACCCTAGTGGCATACTATTTTCTTGAGTGTGATGAAGCCTAATAATTGGAACTTAGGGCTAGTGTAGGGGGAAAATGAACTGAGGGCTGTATAAAACTTTTTCAGGCATATAAAAACTAAATAGGAGAGTTTTCACACACACACAAAGGAGTAGAGTTTTAAGTTTAAATTTCTCAACGACGGGATGTGTTTGATTAATTTCTGTCCATAGCGTCTCAACCCTATCACATTCCCGAAGGAGTGGTGTTGAGACACTACTTTTGAGCATCTCAACCCCCAAATTGCGCACACAAGGGTCTTTCCATCCGTAGCGTCTCGACGCTACCTCATATTTTCTTCTTTATCGTACGAATTCGGGCGCAACATTGAGACGTTGTCCCTAGCGTTTCAAAGCTTCCACAACAATATAAATTATGAGTTTCGTGTACAGAAAACTGAAGACCATTTGGACAGGGACCAATCCAGAATTGATTTTTGCCTCATAATTGGGACTAAAGGAGCATTCTCAAGAGCCAAGAAAGACATTCAAGGCTCGGGATCGCTGCATATCACAATGGGAACGAGTGTGGCATGCGTCAAAGAGTTTTTTCCTTATTTCCTATTTAATTTGTAGTTCTCGTTTTTAAACTTCCATATGAGTTTAGCATTGTAATTGTGGATTTTAAGGATTGAACTCATGTGTTTAAAATTCTGTATGAGTTTAGCATTTGTTTTATTTTGAGATTTATAAATTTCAACTCTTATTTATGCATGCTCGTTGTTTTGATTAATTCTTTGGCCAAGAGTTCATTGTGTATGATTTGAATTATAACTTGGGAGAGTAGAATTTGAATCTAGATTGGCATGCATAACTATTAGTAAGCTTGAGCATGGGAATGAATTGTTCTCTAATAGAAGCTGTTAAAGAGATCTTACAATGCCATGTTTAATTATGAAATTTAGACTGAAGAGTTGATTTAGTAACTAAGCATGAATTTTAGTTGGGCTTGAGAAAGCCAACTGAATGTATTCGTGATTTCTTAGCTTATAATAGTTGAACATATGAATAATCTCCTAATTCGATTAGCTTTGAGTTTCTTTGCTAAAATCAATGTTAAAAAAGGGTTCCCTCTAAGTGTCTACAACATTGTAAATGCATAGCTTAGTTACCTTTATTTTACCTTCTGATTTTGGGTTCTCTAGATAAAATTAGGTGTCTGTAATTATAATACTTAATTAATCTAAGAAATCCAATCCCTGAGATTGACCCTGGCCACTATTATTGCAAATTGTAGAGGTTCGATTAATAATTATATTTGATAGAGTCTTCGACAAGCTCTTTATCATTGGTGAAAATTATATAACTTGAAAAAATAATATGAAAACTATACTGGTTGTGGATGATATGAAATTTGTTCTAATTGAGGAATGTCCTCAAGAACCCGCTGCTAATGTTGCACGAAATGTTCGTGAAACATACGATCGCTAGATCAAGGCCAATGAAAAGGCAAGAGTTTATATTTTGGCAAGCATAATTGATGTTTTGGCCAATAAGATGGAGAGCATGACGACAACATATGAGATGATGGAGTCATTGTATGGAATGTTTGGACAACCTTCCAATCAAATTAAGCACGATGCTCTCAAGTTCATTCATAATGGGTGCATGAAAGAAGGGCCGTCCGTGTGGGAACATGTTCTCAACATGATGGTCCACTTTAATGTTGCTAAAATGAACAGAGCCATTATTGATGAATCCAACCAAGTTAGTTTTATTCTGGAAACTCTTCCCAAGAGTTTTCTTCAATTCCAAAGTAATGTTATTATGAACAAAATTACTTACAATCTCACAACTCTTCTAAATGAATTTCAAACTTTTGAGTCCTTAATGACAAATAAAGGAAAAATTGGAGAGGCAAATGTTGCCACTTCTAGCAAGTTCAAATTTAGAGGTTCAACCTTTGGAGCTAAGTCTGAAGTTAAGTTCGAAGCTTCAACTTCTAGAAGTAAAAATTGGAAGAGAAAACCCAGTGAGAAGATGAATATAACAAAAGATGCTTCAAACGGAAAAAGAGTCAAGGTAAACAAACCTGCGAAAGGAAAATGTTTCCACTGCAATGAAGAATGGCACTAGAAGAGAAAATGCCCTAAATACCTAGACAAAAAGAAGAAGTCAAAAGAAGGTAAATATGATTTACTTGTTCTTGAATCCTACTTAGTGGAAGATGCTAAATCTACCTAGATAATTTATTCAAGAGCCACTAATCGTATTTGTTCTTCTTTTTAGGAAAGTGACTTGTGGGAGCGGTTAGAGGATGGAGAATTGATCATGAGAGTAGACACCGAGGAGGTCATGCAGCAATACCCGTTGGAAGTATTAAATTATTTTTCAATAGTTTTTATTTAATTTTAGAAAATGTGTATTTGGTTGCTAAGATAAAGAGGAATCTCATTTCAATTTCTTATCTTGTTGAATAATTTCATTCTTTAAATTTTTATAATAATAAAGTTTCTATTTCGAAAAATGGACTTGAAATTTGTTCTTCTTTTATTGAAAATAACTTATATGTACTATGACCGTTAGCATGTAAAACACTTCTAAACATTGAATTATTTAAGACAACTAAATCCAAAATGAAAAGACAAAAAGTTTCTCCAAAAGATGATACCTATCTTTGGCATCTAAGATTGGGTCACATCAATTTAAATAGAATTGAAATATTAGTAAAGAGTGGTCCTCTAAGCAAGTTAGAGTTAGACACTTTACTAGTCTGTGAATCTTGCTTAGAAGGAAAAATTATTAAAAGACCTTTTACTATAAAAGGATATAGAGCCAATGAACCCATAGAAAATATACATTCAGACCTATGTGGTCTGATGAATGTTCAAGCTAGAGGAGGATATGAATACTTCATCTCATTTGTAGATGATTATTCTAGATATTAGTATCTTTACCTAATGCAACATAAGTTTGAAGCCCTTGAAAAGTTTAAGGAATACAAGACTGAAGTTGAAATTTTTTTAGGTAAATCTATCAAAACACTTCGATCAAATCATGGTGGAGGGTACATGGATTTAAGATTTCAAGACTATTTGATAGAAAATGGAATAACATCCCACCTCTCAACTCCTGGGACACCTCAACAAAATGGTGATTCAAAAAGGAGAAATAGAACCCTTTTAGACACAGTTCGATCTATGATGAGCTATGCTCCACTACCAGGTTCTTTTTTGAAGATATGTAGTAAAGACTACATTATACATACTGAATGTAGTTTCATCCAAAAGTGTCTCCAAGACACCGTTAAAACTGTGGAAAGGTTGTAAAGCTAGTTTACAACACTTCAAGATTTAAGGATTTCCAGCACATGTACTGAAAACAAACCCAAAGAAATTGGAATCTCGTTCTAAAGTATGCCTATTTTTAGGTTATCCCAAAGAGACTAGAGGTGGTTACTTCAACAGTCTTGAAGAGAATAAAGTATTTGTATCGACAAATGCTATTTTTTTATAAGAAGACCATATGAGAGATCATAAACCTCATAGTAAAATAGTGTTAAATGAATTAATTTCGAATGAAGCTACTAACACATCAACCGGTATATGGGAATGCCTGAAAGTCAAATACATCCATGTCAAGAATTGGGAATGCCTCATCGTAGTGGGAGGATTTTGAAACAACCTAACCGGTATATGGGCTTAAATGAAGCTCAAAATGTCATAACGAATGATGACATTGAGGATCCATTGACTTTTAAAGTAGCAATGAATGATGTTGACACGGATTAATGGATTAAAGCCATGAACCTCGAAATGGATTCTATGTACTCAAATTTAGTCTGGAAAACTTGTATATTCTCCTGATGGGGTAAAACCCATAGGTTGCAAATGGATCTACAAGAGGAAATGAGAAGTAGATGGAAAAGTACAGACCTTTAAAGCGAGACTGGTGGCCAAATGTTATACCCAAAGGGAGGGAGTGGACTATGAGGACACTTTCTCTCTTGTTGCCATGTTGAAGTCTATACACATTCTCTTATCCATTGCCACATATTTTGACTATGAGATATGGCAAATGAATGTTAAGACTGCTTTTCTAAATGACAATCTTGAAGAGAGCATCTACATGAATCAACCAAAGGGGTTTGTCAACCAAAGACAGGAGAAAAAAGTTTGCAAGCTTAAAAGATCCACTTGTGGATTAAAATAGGCATCAAGATCTTGGAATATTAGATTTGACAATGCAATCAAATCATATGGCTTTGAGCAAAATGTTGATGAACCTTGTGTAAACAAGAAATTCATCAAGAAAACAATAGCTTTTCTCGTCCTATATGTGGATGATATTCTACTCATTGGGAATGATGTAGGCCTTCTTACTGACATTAAAAGTTGGTTAGCTAACCAATTCCAAATGAAAGATTTTAGAGAAGCACAGTCTGTTCTAGGAATTCAAATTATAAGAGATCGCAAGAACAAAACGCTAGCCTTGTCTCAGGCATCTTATATTGACAAAATTCTTGTCAATTATTCGATGCAAAATTTCAAGAAGGGCAATTTGCCTTTCAGGCATGGAATTATGTTGTCTAAGGAACAATGTCCTAAGACATCTCAAGAAGTTGAGAATATGAGACAGATTCCCTATGCCTTAGTTGTAGGCAGTCTGATGTATGTCATGTTGTGTACAAGACATGATATATGTTATGCAGTAGGGACTGTCAGTAGATATTAATCAAATCCAGGACATGATCACTGGATTGCAGTCAAAACAATCCTCAAGTATCTACAAAGAACAAAGAATTATATGCTTGTGTATGGAGCTAAGGATTTTATCCTTACAGGATACACCGACTCTAATTTCCAAACTGATAAGGATTCGAGGAAATCAACATCAGGATCAATGTTCACCCTGTGTGGAGTAGCACTAGTGTGGAGGAGCATCAAACAAGGATGTGTTGCAGACTCTACCATGGAAGCTGAATACGTAGCTGTTTGTGAAGCAGCAAAAGAAGCTGTGTGGCTAAGAAAGTTCTTAACTAATTTGGAAGTAGTTCCAAACATGGATAAGCCCATCACTCTTTATTGTGATAATAGTGGTATGTGGAAAATTCCAAAGAACCCAAAAACCATAAAAAGAGGGAAGCATATAGAGAGAAAATATCATCTTATTAGAGAGATTGTGCAAAGAGAAAATGTGATTATCACAAAGATAGCTTCTACAGACAACTGTGATGATCTATTTACAAAGGCTGTCCAGGCTAAAGTGTTTGAGAGTCATCAAAAGAGTCTAGGTCTACAAGATATATTTCACCTTTTCTAGGGAAAGTGGGAGAAAATGTTGGGTATATTGTATGCCTTAGATCACATATTGTAAGTCCTACTAGCTTTAGTGTAAGTGGGATATTGTTAGGATTTGTGCCTTAAAGCTCGTAGTTTTGTAATTAAACATTTTCTCATTTATTAAATAAAATAATTTATTATTTTATATTGTGTATAACATTATCCATTATTGTAAAAACAAATCAAGGTTATTAGTATAATCTTGAACAGTATGTGGTTGACATACAAAGAGGATCATACTCAAGAAATAACCTAAAGGTCATAGTATATGGATATAGTTAGGTGTTTTATCATGGTAACACTATTAATACGGCCCACTCTGTAATAGTTTTAAATGATTTGATCCAAAATTTTCATGTGGATACATGCGAGTGGGGGTATCTTATACAATGAATTTGTATAAAACTGGACTACAAAATATTTAATCTCTCTTTATAAATTCGTTAATTGAGAAGATTAATATTTCATGATGATGATCATATGCGACTCGATCGTAATCCTAATGAGTTATGAACTTCTGCCTGTGAAAGCTTGTCCTTTGATTTGCATGGGTGAAAGTGACTTTTTGTAGCCGATTCAATATGTCTGTCTACCATTTTGGGGACTTGACCAAATAGGGAGATAGAAACATAATTTCACGAGATGGAATTCACTCCTTCCCATATAGGAAAAGTAGATAAGTAGTTCCCTTAAGTGCTAATTTTGGGACTTGAACAGTGAGGCCCCACCCTCTCACTAGCCTGAGAGGGACTTAGTTTATGGTTAGATCATAAACAAAGTGTTCATTAGAGGATTAGTGGTACTTAAAGTATAAGATGTAATTATAGGGGTAAAACAGACTTTGACCCAACTGTAATTACGAACAACTTGTGAAGGATTGACTTGCATGTAGTGATTATATCCATGGACATAACTTGTACTCCAGTACATAAGAGTGCAACTCTAGGTCTATAGTGGAGTGACCTATAGTTAATGAATGAAAATTAATTAATTAAAGAGTTTAATTAATTGATTTTGTATCATTGGTGCTTAAAATTTGTAGGTCTATATGGTCCCCTTGCTAGCTCATATGACCAAATAAGGATAAATTTCATTGAGAGAAAATTTTAAAATGTTCAAATTAAAATTTAATATATTTGATATATTAAATGAGGAAAAACATATTTAATGTATCAAAGAAATTATTTATGTATCAAGATACAATAAAGAAAAGATATTTATTAAATTTGAATTAGATTCAAATTAGGAAATAGATGTCGTAGGAGAATTTAAAAAGGTTTGAATAAGATTCAAATTAGTTAGATAAATATATTTTAATATATTAGATATTAAAATATATTATTTAATTATCTGCCTTATGCCACTATAAATAGGATCCTAGGGGTGAGTCATTGTGTGCATTCCAAATAAGAGAAAGAAACTCTAGAGAATTCCGCATTCATTCTCTCATTCTATTTTCAAGAAGGTTACCACAAACCCTTTTGATATTTTGTTTGAGACATAGCAAGGAAGGCTTTTGTGGAAGAGACCAAGTATATAAAAAGAACTTCTTTTATTCAATGTATGTATAAGCTTAACCATAACATTATTATTTTGTTCTAAATAAACTCAAACTGATTCTGAAGCTTCTGCTAAGGTTTAATTAGGTTATTCCTTTCACATGGAAAGTTCTATAAATTGAAGAGATCTCCTTCATTTGAAGGGTTCAGAAATTAAACTTTACAGAGAACTTAGAGAGAATTCAAAGTAAAGAAGGTCAGAAGACTCCCTGAAGTCCTTAGGTGTTGAACACTCCTTTAAGACCAAAGATTCTTCAAGACTTAAGACTTCAAGAGTCTAAAAATTGATTGAAGTTTCAACTTCGAGAACAAGATGCAAATATAAGTTCATTCCACGTGTCTTATTTTTTTATTCAAATTACGTGTGAACACGAGGTTTAAAATATTGGTGTGAACACAAGGTTTAAAATATGGATGTCAACGAAAATATCGAGGTCTCAATTTCATGAAAATGCATATGAAAATATCGATAAAATGTTGATGTCGATAGATATTTCTTAAAAAATGTTAAAACCAAAAAATTAAAAAATTATATTTAAACTAATAAATAAACATTTTACACTTTTTAGATGAGTTAAAATACTTGTTATAATATTATAAGTACATTAGGTTACATTTTGTTGCTGTTTTTAAAATATTTCATTGATTTTATACAATATAATGAAAATGTCGATTCATCCCTTATGTCGATGTCGAATTCATTGACGTGTAAAAATGTTGGTAAAAATCTCGACATGTCGATAAAAAATTAATACACTGACTATAACATGTGAAGATGTAGAAAGTTGTATATTCATAACAATTAAAATAAAAATTTTGTTCATTTTGGCTGGTTTAGATTCCTTTACATGCTAATCTTTTGGCAAATATTTTGTCATTAATGCATTTGAAATGTTCCTGAGTTTAATATAAATAAGGGGTTAAAATGTGTATACTTTTACTATTCTTTGTCTCTTTTCTATTTCTAAAAGTTCACGTCACATCACTTGACAATGTTGTAATTTTTTTTCTTTGACAAACATTTTAGTTTTGTTTGTATATGGGATGAGATTAAAGAAATTTATAATTGTAATGACATGGTGGGCCGAAAATATATGTGCAAGATTTTCAAAATTCTTGGATCATGCATGACCATAGGGATGCTTTAGATGTACCTATTTTCAAATGTAACCACTAGAAATCTATAACCTATAATATATTAAAAAGCAAGAGTTTCTGAAAAACATTTTTAGACTCATACTCTTTTAAATTTTAGTTAATTACATTAATCAAATTATTGTAATATGATTTAATTTCAAATCTACAACAATAACAAGATAATTTGATCAAAAAATAATTTGAATTAATTCTTATCAATCAAATCGTCCTAATCCAACTTGATAATTAAACTCAAAATGAATATCTGATTTAATTTTTAATTGATGAATTAGAATCAATAATCTTAATTTGATAAGCAATTTGGTTCTATAAATTGCTTCCAATTATCATACATTTAGTTCTCATATACACAATTCTTCAGATATTATCTTTTTTAATTTCAAAACAAAAAATTACTGAAACATAAAATTTTTTATTACAATATTTCTTCTTTTTTTTTTTTTTAAATTGAAGATATAATTTGCTTCAAAATCAAATCAACATTATATTATATTAAAAAAATGAACATATAATTTGATTCGAATTGATATTTAGAACATTTTTTTTCAACTGAATATATCATTTGATTCAAAATCAAATGCAATTAGGATTTGAATCTAAATTCTCTATATATATTGGTCTAATTCCAATTGGTTTGCATCCTCATAACACACCTCATCCAAATTTTCGGTTTCTCCAACTTTCAGTTTCCCTAATTTTCAATTTCTCCAACTTTTCCTTTCAGGGATCTTATTTTTTTCTTTTCTTTTTTTTAGGAGATTTGAGGGAAAATCTTGTGAAAATCTGTCAAATCCGTGATTCTAGTGAAAATCTGTCGATTAGGTCTAGATGTGACTACATCTTGGGTGCATTTTCAGAGATTCAGACATTTGGTTACTTTGCGGTCGCATCTTGGTTGCAATTTTACAGCTATAGTCCTCTGGTTATATTGCTGCCGCAATCAGGTAGCTGATCAGCATACACACAAGCGCATGTGATTGAAGTAATAATAAAATGGTATGTGAGTACCAAGTATCGAATCCCAAGGGAAGTAGATACAGAAATTCTTTTTAAAGCTAATTAATTATTAAGAATACTCAAAGATGGAGTTATTTAAGGCCGAAACTAAAGGAACGATACTTAAGAATTGAAACTAACTAGGAAAGCAATTGAAAGAGTTGGAGATACCAAATTAAGGGGATGTTTAGGGGATCAAGCACAATTTAGGTTGGATTTATGGCAGCTGGATCTAATAGTTAATTAAACAAGCTTAATTGCATAAACTTAGAGCAAAACCGGTCGAAATCTCCTGTCGGTCTCATTCGAACACACTTAATTTATCACTTGCTAAGTGTCCTTAGTGCTAATTGATTAATTAATTGGAATAAGCCTACTCATAATTAGCCTCACCCGTCAATTGTTACTCCTATGTCACATCAGCAATTTAAGGGTGTTAATTGGATTAATTCAGTTCTAATTTCATTTGTTAAGCTCAACTAAGACTAAGTTCAACTAATTATTGGCCAAATAAATAGAAGCATTAAGACAATCTAATTAAATGCAATTAATCATGCAATTAAAAGTCAATTATCACAATTAAACCATAAATTAAATCCTAAATGTGCTCTTAACCCCTAAACAAGTAAATTTAGCCCATAAATTTCATTAAAACAGCATAGTACAACATCTTAAAGTCCCTAGATGCAGAAAACAGAGAGAAGATAATGGGGAAGAAGACCATCGTTGCTAAATTCTTGACTCCCGCCTCATATTCCATAATCCCAAGCCTTTAACACTCTCCCGAACACTCCGTCTTGAGCTCCACAGATCCCAAGGAGGCAAGTTATCGAAATTAGGGCTAAAAACCCTCAAATGGTCTCACGCAATTTGGAAAGAAAACGATGAATATAAAGGCTGCAGTCGCGATAGCATTGCAACGCTATCCAAAACGCTTGCGTTTCTTCAAGTGTATAGTGGTAACGTTGCAATGCTATGGGCGGAGCTCTTCTTTTTAGCACGTTTGTAGTATTGCAAAGCCACAGGGCAGCATTGCAACTCTAGCTTTCGGGTTTTCCCAACAAATTGTGGCATTGCAACCCCATTTCAAGCATTACAACACCATCCTCTCGGCCCCAACAACTTATGCACCTTCTCATCTTGTCTTTAGCTCGTCCAAAAGCTCTAATTAAGCTCTATATTCACCATTTTTCTCCAAATTTCATAATTCTGCTCTCAATTGCTCGAATTCCTTAATTAAGCAAAATAATCACATAAAAGCTCACAATTATAGCGTAAAACTAGCTAAAATGAGGCATAAATATAGCACTAAATTAGTGCTTTCAAATACCTCCACACTTAAACCTTTGCTAGTCCCAAGCAAAGCAAAACAAAAATCCCTCTAAAAAGATAAATGCGTCAGAAACATACATGCATGCACAAGTGACTCCATCCTTAAAGCACTCAAGAGTGGAATAAGATAACAAGGACAATGGAACTAGAACATGCTTAAATCACGAGTAATTTTAAAAGAAACTCTGAACTCTTTGCATGTGTGTGTGCAAAGCCTAAAATTGACTCATCTACTAATTCCGAATAACTTTATGCTTCCCTCCATTCGTCTTCCTCCTACACTAGCTCGAAAGACTAAATTTAGCTCCCCCACAATCAAGCAAGCAATAACAAAGCTAGGTGCCTAAACTTTCGGGGTAATACTCCCCTTTACTTGTTTTTTACCATAATTAGGGGCACTAGCTTTCACACAACTATCGCAGGGACCCTTATCCAGAGCACTTGCTCGATGGATGGCCTAATTGATCACAATAGATGTACCTCTTTTTACCCCCGAACACTTAAACTCATGCAAGACATATTTCTTTTTTTCCTTTTCACTAACACTTTATCAAAGCTTTAAATTCTTTTTCGCAAGCAAATTCATGTTTGTTATTTCTCCTAAACTTAGCATTACATATTGTCAAGCAAGTTCACTTACAAACTAAGCCTTAAGCCTATCAGAGTGGCAACAAACTTCTAGAAATCATAAAACTTCTCTAAATGCTTAACTTATCAAAACTAGGCTCAGTGCTCAACATTTGCAAAGAATTCAAAGCAAAAAATTTAAATTTACCCCAATCTCAGCATGCTTTAGATTCAACAATACAAATGCAAAAACAATCTACTCAGGAATACAAATCAAAGAATATCTTCATTCAAGAGCATGCAAGATCCTAAAATCGATCTATAGCATACAACTCAACGTTCATTTAATTTCAGAATTTTTAAATTAAGCACAAAAACAACAATCATCAAAATGTCTCTTCTAAGCATAAGCACCATCCCCCCCACACTTAAACCAAATATTGTCCTCAATGTTTACCCAACAATCATTTGACAAACTGCAAAAATGACAACTAAAAAGATTTAAGGGTAACAATACTTCCCTAAAATGATGAGACCTCTCAAATTAAGCACACTTGATCTCAAACACTCCTCAGGAATTGAAAAACACAAACGGACACTTTATTCAACTAACAACTAGCAAAAACAACTTAGTCAAGCAAATTAAGAACCCTTGGGTTGCCTCCCAAGAAGTACTTGTTTAATGTCATTAGCTCGACGTTTCCAATATGCTTCTTTCATGGTGGCTTAAATATAAAGAAGTTAACATCCTCCCTCTTACCTGCATTCTGAAGGTTAGATACACATTCTCCCATAGAATTAGAAAAAGAATTGGTTAAACATGGAAAAAAAGAACCATGATTAACAGGAGAGGGGACAGAAAAATCTTGAGCACCTAAAGCAATCATCTCCTTGTATTCCCATCCAGGACAAGACTCGAACGAGGAGGCACAACAAATGCACGCTCAATACTCATCTCAGGCAACACATTCACAAACAAATTTTCAAATTCATCTTTCTCTAAAGTCATTTTATTTTTAAGCATGACGTATGACAAGTAAAGAAATCATTATTCTTAAGGAAGTCATCTAGCACATGCTCCATATTCAGCATTCTCTTAACGCCCTCACTCAATCTATTTGCATAAAAGATGGATTCACTAGCAGCACACTCAGTACGCATGCAGTCAGGGCGATCAGACAAACAAACATCAACATCTCTACTATAAAATAAACACTTTTCAACAAAAACTTTTTCTTCTCCCAAAGAAATAGAGTCATTCATCACATCATCAGAACCAACATTATTCTCATTCTCAAGATCATGAGATATAACAGATTTCATAGCAAAAATAGGAGAAATATTGGCAGAAGAATCATGAGCATCCAACATATCTATATCATGAGGCCTATTTCGAACATTATGCCTAGAAGGTCTAATTTCCACTAAATCAACCCTAAATCTCTTATCCTTAGCACCAAAAGCATGAATAGGGTCAAAAATATGGAAAATTAACTTTTCATTGTCTACTTGCAGAGTTAACTTACCTCTGGACATGCTTACCTCAACTTTACTCGTGGCTAAGAATGGCCTTCCCAGGATGATGGGTGTCTCCTCGTCCTTCTCCATATCTAAGACAATGACATCTACAGGAAAAATAAACTTGTTAACCTTAACAAGCACATCCTCCACTATACCTTTTGGTTTAACCACCAAACAGTCTGCAAGCTGGAGGGTAATATCAGCAGGCTGGATTTCCTGTAAACCAAGTTTCCTAAACACATAATAAGGCGTGAGGTTAATACTGGCACCCCAGTCACACAATGCCCTATCTATCATTAAATTACCAATTTGATAAGGAATAGTGATACTCCTTGGGTCCTTTTGTTTCAGGGGCATCTTCTGCTTCATAATGGATGTGATCTTCTAGATAGACTAAGCACAACATTTACCTCAAATCCCCTTTTCTTTGAAAGCATCTCCTTTATGAACCTCCCATAATTAGGCATGTTGGCCAATGCTTTTGCAAAAGCTATGTTAATATGTAATTTTCTAAACATGTTTAAAAATTCACAAAATTGCTTATCCAATTTAGAATCCTTATAGCACTTGGGAAAAGGTAACTCCCTGTAGTTAAATGTAGCAAACTCTTCACACCTTCTAGGACTGATGTGTGCTCCTCTATCCACCAGTTGGGGTCTAGATACCTTAACACCCCTCTCCACTTCCTTGGACTCCTTCGCAACCAAGTCCAGGAAGGTTTTCTTTATCTTCTCATTCTCCTCTTTGTTCTTCTTCTCAAATCTCTTCATTCTTTTCTTCTCAACTTCATTTCTTGTTTTATCTCTGGAACCACAAACACTATCATTAGACTTAAACTGAAGAGATGGGTCAGAAAGCTTACCTTGCGTGGTTTTTCTGCCACAGCTTCCTGACTCTCTATCTCTTCCTCATCTTCACCCTTTTTTGACACCTCTCGTAAGTGAGTCTTGCTCCTCAATTTTATCGCTTTGCATTTCTCTCTCGAATTTACCACAGTGTCACTAGGGAACTTACCCTTTTAGAGGGTGTTGACTGCACTGACAATCTACCCAATCTAAACCTCCATGTTCTTCAGTGTAGTGTCATGGCCACAAGAAGTAAAGAACCGCCAGAATTTTATTCTCCGTATTCTACTCCATTGTAAGTTTTGTTTAACCTTGTCTATTTTTGTTTAATTCTAAATAATTCAAAATCGATTCCAACACTTCCACTGTGGGTTTAATTCGATTATTCCCTTCAATTGGTATCCGAGCAATCTTTGAGTTTTATTTAGAATTGGTATTTTAATTTTGCATGTATGTGATATGTGGCTTGCAAATTGGTTGTTTAGGCTATTTGACATATATATTTATTTCTTTAATTAGATATTTTGTAAAACCTAAAAGGTTTAGGATTTTGTGTAATTTTATTTTCAATATCCTTGTATTTTTGGAGAGAGAAATGAGAATTTTAAAAAAATCAGCACTTTCCATCCAAATAGATGGCAATTGTGTCCCTATGTGGTTGTTGCTTTATTTGATTTTTGCATCCAAATTGCCCACGTGTGAATATGAAATTTAAGTCAAAAGAATAGATGGAAGATTGTTGGGCTTGGGCCCATGCAATTATTTCACAATTGCAAAGTTCAAATTCAATTTTCTAGAGATAATTATGAAGACAAAAGAAATTGGATTGGAAATTGAAATTTGATTTCAATTATTTTTTATATTGGAAATCAAAATAAGCATTGTGAAATTAAAATTAGATTTCAATTGATTTTGAAATTGGATTTCAAAATAAGCCACGTGAAATTGAAATATGATTTCAATTATTTTTTTAAAATTGGATTTCAAATAAGTAGTGTGAAATTGAAATTGAAAATTTATATTGTAATGATACAAGAAACGAAAAGATATTGAAGACCAAAATATGTCTTGGATTTAAATTGTTTTCAATTTCTTAGGATATGTCAAATATGGCAGTCAATTTTGCTAGTTTTAATTTAATTATGCATGAGATGTATGTTTTAAATTGATTGTTTTAATTATGCATGAGAGAAATTTTTTAAAATACCTCTATGGGAAGAAAAATATAAATGAAAGTAAATTTGATTTACTAGATTTTTGGTAGAGAATAAATAACGACATCTAGATAGTTGATACAAGATCCACTATCAAGTTTTTTTTATTTTTATTACATTTAATATGTAATTCTTGGAAAATACTTAACATGTAGAATAGTTTCTACACGTTGGAACCAAGAAGCCTATCTCAATTAGTGTAGTGGGAGACATTAAAGGTCATTAAGTAAAAATTGTTACTTAATGCTGAATATGGTGTTTTTAGTATCCATAAGAGAAATTCAATTTCTCGAACTTTTTACTAAAATGTTCATATAGTATGAATTACTTTGAAGTATGAAAGTTTATATTTTAAAATTTGTTTGAAAATTCATTCAGCTGAAAATAAGAACAATTTGTATATGTTAAAAATGTTGACATATACTATTTTACAAAATACTGAGATATTCAGGATTATAGAATCCATAATAAAAAGACATTATTTTCTCCTAAAAGATGATACTTGACTTTGGCTGTTAAGGTTGATTAACTTCAACATGAATAGAATGAAAAGACTAGTAAGAGGTAATTCTCTAAAAAGTTAGTTAATTACTTTACCTATCTGTAGATCTTGCCTTTCATGCAAGATAATCATTGGGTCTTTATTAGATAGGGCTAGAATGTCAAAGAATATTTTGGGCTTACACATTCTCACCTAAGTGGTCTGGTGAATGTAAAGGCCAAATAAAGTCATGAATATTTCGTCACTCTAGTTGATGATCATTCAATGTACAAGTATTTTTACCTAATACAACATAAGTCTATTTTTTTTTAAAAGTTCAAGAAAATTAAGACTAAAGCTAAAAATCGATTAGGTAATAAATCTATCAAGACATTATGATCAGATCATAATAGAAAGTACATGAACCTTACGTACTAAAACTAATCGATAGAAAATGGGTTTTTATCCCAATTATCTTAATACCAAGTACAATTTTGTGAAATTATGCTGCAATAGGAGAAACTGAACCTTGTTAGACATGGTCACATCAATAATGAGTTACACACCATTACCAAATTCCGGTTAGGAAATGCAATAGAGATCGCATGGTGAACATGATTCCCTCCAAAAATGTCTACGAGACAATTTTAAGATTATAGAAGAGTAGTAAAGCTGGTTTACAACACTTCACCATTTGGAAATGTTAAGCTCATGCGTTGAAACAAGCCTAAAAAGCTTGTATATGTTCAAAGATAAGCCTAAGTGTAGGCCACCCCTAGGGAGTACAAAATGGTCTTTTATGTAGTCGTAAAACGAATAAGGTATTTGTATGACAAATATCATTTTTATAAGAAATGTCAAATAAAAAACTACAAACCTTTAATAAGGTGAGATAGTGTTAATAAATTGGTTCCAAGTGAAGCCACTAAATAATTAATAAAGTTGTTAACAATTTAATTACATTTGAAAGTCAAATGGATCCTAGTCATGAATTGGATAAGTCTCATCGTAGTGCAGGAATTATGAGATGACTCAACCTTTACAAGGACGTAATTGAAGCCAAAATTATCATGTTAGATGACAAAGTTGAAGGCTTATTGTCCTCAAAGTGAGACTAATGAAAAAGGATTAAACCTAATAGGAGAAAGTAGACTACGAGTAAACTTTCTCACTTGTTGCCATACTAAAGTCTATAAGCATTATTTAATTCATTGTTGCATATGGGATATGAAAAATGAATGTTTAGAATTCTTTTATGAAAAGAAATCTTAGATAATGCATCTATACAAATCAATCAGAGAGGTTTATTTTCAAAGATCAATAGAATAAAGGTTTGTGAAATAGTAAATGTTCATTTATGAAATGAATTTTACCATTAGATCTATGAATATGAGGTTTGATAAAAGTATAAAAACCTATGACTTTGGATAAATATTAATGAAGCTTGTATAGGTAAGAAAATCATTAATTGCCTAGTGGATTTTTGTCATGTTTTGTGTTGATGATATTTTACTCATTATGAATGATGTTAGATGTCTATCTAACATAAAAAGTTGACTAAGTAACCAATTCCAAATGAGTGATTTTGAATCACCCAGTATATTTTACATGTCCAAAATGAAGATTTTAAGGACAAAATGTTAACTTTGTCTCAAACATCTTATATTGACAAAATTGTTGTCAAATAATTGATATTTATGTCTAAGGAAGAGTGTCCTAAGACACCTCAAATGTTGAGAATATATGATATGCATATATGAGACTGAACATTTAATATACAATTGCTTAGCATATATCAGTTAAACGAATGGTATGACCATTGAGTGGAAAATTAAAAACTTTCACAAATTATCTATGGATAATGAGAAATTTTTGTGTATGGTGTTAAAGATTTGATCTTTACAAGATACACTGGTTCTTACAAAGATTTAGAAAATCTATGTAAAAATAAAATTTACCCTAAGTGGTAGAGTATGGTATACAAGTTAAATTGTTTGGCTTGTGAAGCAACAAAAGGACTTGTATGACTCAAATAGTTCCTTGAAGATTTGAAAAGTGTTTCAGATTTGATTTAGTCTATCATCTTTATTATGATAATAGTTATGGAAAGACTAATATTAAGGAAATTAGACAACACCAATGTATAGAGAATCATATCAAGAGAGAGAAAGCATCATGGTAGTGACCAAGATGGCTTTTAACGACAGTCCTTTGGATCTATATAAAGAGGCTTTCCAGGCTAAAGTGTTTGAGGGTCACCTAGAATGTCTAGGATTATGAGACATGTCTAATCTTTGCTAGGGCAAGTGGGAGAATATATTGGGTATAAAGTATGCCCTAGGATACATGTCTCGCCGGCTTTAGTGCAAGTGGGAGATTGTTGGGATTTATGCTCTAAAGTCTCATAATTAATGATTTATTTAATAATTAATAATTATTTTGATTATTTTATTTGTAATATAATATTATCCTATTGATATGACCCACTTTGTAATAGTTACAAATAATTTGATCCAAATTATTCTTGTGGAGACATGTGAGTGGGGTTATCTTATACAATGAGTTTGTATAAGACTGGACCACGAAATATTTAATCTATTTTTATAAATCCGTTAATTGAGAAGATTAATATTTCATCAGAATTGTCATATGCGACACGATCTAAATCCTGAGTGAGTTGTGAACTCCTGCCTGTGAGGGCTTGTCCTTTGATTTGCATGGGTGAGAGTAGCTTGTCCTTTGATCTTTATAAATAGGACACTTGGGTTGAGCCATTAGACACAACACATATCTCCTCAATAAAGAAATAAAGAATTCTCTCTAGACCTATTCCTCTCTAATTCCTTGTGGATTTTATGGAGAAGATAAAGATCCGCCAGAAATATCTCCATATTTATCTCAAAGGTATGTTTTGTTTAGCCTAAAATATTTTTTTGTTTAATTCTAAAATAAAATCAAAGTCGATTCCAATGCTTTCGCTATGGGTTTAATTCGATTATTCCCTTCACACTCACTATCGTGGCAAGGGATGAAATGTCTGTTTCATTTATTAGTGTGCAACTTTATGGTCCTTCATGAAGTTTTCCATCATTACCTCCAGGTATGAATTTTTTTCTTGATAAGATGTTCTTGCAAACCCAGGTGGCTGTAAGACATTCTTCCAGTTAGCATAAGAAAAGTTTATGTGATTACACAAACCTAGATGGTAGTAATTGGGTAGGTTCTGGTTCTGTTGGCCTTGAAATCCAAATCCATTGTTCTGAACATACTGGCACTGCTTCACAAGCGGATCCTCAACTCCTTGATTGCATGCAATTATGCTATCTTTTTTCCTATTATTTAGCTAGTTTTACTATGATTTTGTGTGCTTTGATGTTTATTTGTGTTTAAATTGTAGAAACCAAGCTAAAAGAGAAAAAATAGAGTGTTCGATGGTATTTTGGACATTATGGAGCTATTTCGGGCCATTTTGAAGAGCCAAGAGGAGAAGAGTTGAAGAATTTGGCATTTATGGCCGAGGGGATGCGTTGCAACGCTTGCATTGGTGTTGCAATGCCATAATTTGGCATTTAGACCAGAGAGCTATCGTTGCAATGCTACCCTGTGGCGTTGCAAAGCTAGAAATGGGCGTCTTTGGAAGTCTTCATGTGTAGCATTGCAACGCTACCCTTCCGCACAAGGAAAAACAATAGCGTTTTTGGACAGCATTGCAACGCTGTCCCTAGCGTTGCAATGCTACCACGTTGGGCAGTATATATTCATCACTTCTTCATCGTCCAAAGGGAGGCTAATTAGAGGGTTTTAGCCCTAATCTCTATTCCAAAATATAATTGAGGGGATTTGGGAGCATTTGTGAGCATTTTGGAGCGAAATTGAAGACCTTGGAGCTCGAGTTCGAGATTGATCACCTCATGAACGCAGGATCGTCCTTCGTTTGCACTTTCTTTCCCTTTTCTTTTCAATTATAGTAGCTTTAGTGGCTATAATTAGGGATTTCTGAGTTATATTTGATGAACATGTTTAGTTAATCCCTAAATTTCTATGGGTTGTTGGAATTCTTGGACCATTGCACTTAATTTTACTTAATTTATTTTGTGATTGTGGTTTAATTAGTGTTTATGTTCATTTATGCATTGTGTTCTTAATGCCTTTAACAAAGTAAGGAATAT
The DNA here is from genome assembly GCA_033996785.1 of Trichosanthes truncata. Classification (NCBI taxonomy): domain Eukaryota; kingdom Viridiplantae; phylum Streptophyta; class Magnoliopsida; order Cucurbitales; family Cucurbitaceae; genus Trichosanthes; species Trichosanthes truncata. Next base: position 21,974,379 of record JAWPNB010000004.1, on the reverse strand, counting down.
GTGTTAAATGATTGTTAGTTTAATTGAGCTCGACAAAGTAGATTAAACTTAGAAAAATAATGCATGACAATTAAATTCGCCTATGTGACATAGGAACAACGGGAATTAATTGAGGTTTAAAATGAAGGTTCGTTAATGTCGGGTGAGGATTAATTAATGAGACGGACACGATATTTAATTAATTAAACCTGAGGTTTGGAGGAGACTGATAGGAGATTCCATAATTTTAGGCTTCTAGACTTATGAATCAACACTTGGTTATGCCTAACTGCTAGCTGAATTAAGTAAATTAAGGTCCAAGAATGCAATCAACACACATAGAATTATCTATCGATTTGTGTCTCCCATTTATTTTTCTTTCTAGGATTAGAATTTAGTTTCCTGTTTGCTCTTGCATTGTTTTCTCTAAATAAAGTAAAGTAAAATTATTTGCAGTACTTAATTGAATTAAAAACCAATCCCAGTGGATACGATACTCGGTAGGAATATAGTTTTATTATTACTTTAATCGCCTGGTGTTGTGCAAAAACTCACTACGCAAGCATACACAATCGTATGTAGTAATTGGTGGACAAGGTCGATTCCAAGTAAGCAAAGTTTATAAAATTGAGACTCACTAAAAACTAATGCTAAAGAAAAAGAGGTAAAGAAACTCAAGGAAAGATTAGGCAACAAACGACTGAAAATAAAGTAAGCAATAATAACAACTTAACACTAGAATTAAGGGCTCCAAACAACAAGTTAAACGAAACTAAAAATGATAAAGAGAAGCGAGTCGGAATTTATGAACTCCTAATTTAAATTCTGTTTTAGCTCAATTTGCTATAGCAAAGTCATAGCAAAGTTCAAGCAGTAAACATAAATGACTGATTTGTGCCCGAAACTTCTTCCAAAACCACGAACTGTAGTTTATAAACTAAGTTCAACATATTCCAATGAAAACCCAACCATATAAACACAATTAAGCCCCCATTTCATTTGTTTTACAAGCTAGGAATATACGTCTATACTCTTAAATTCATTATGAAAATAATAATAAATGAACTTGCATCATTTGTGCCCTTCCACTAGTTTTCAACCCTTCCAGTATAAAAAACTAGCTAGAATCCTACCTAAGGCGATCAATCTTAAGCAAGAAAGAGAGATAAATAAACACCCACAAATGATTTGCAATAGCTATAACAAAAGGGCTTCCACAAAATGTTAAGGTTCCATAAATCCCAACTCTAAAGAAATTAGTTCATGCTGAAATTAAGCCTTAGATACAGAAAATCAAAGCTACAATAATCCATAGAATGATTAGAACAAAGCAATCTATCAAAAACTACAATCTAGAGTGAAATCTAAGAAGAGATAAAACTAAAAATAGAAGGAAGAACAATTTTGGGGTAAGAAATGTTGCGGCAGAGTTGTTCCACTTTGAGCTTCTTCTTCTCACGAACTCCTCTGCAAGTTTTCTTCTCCTTCTTTTAGAAAAATCGATTACTGCTCCTCTCTTCCCCCATTTTGCTTCTCTTTCTCTTTTCTATTTATATGGAGGACTAGGTGGCACATTTAAGGGATGATTTATCCATTTTAAACTAGGTGGATATGAGTCATATGCCAAATTTATGCAACTTTTTCCAGCTCACAATGCTACAGCTTTGCTACAACAATCCCACAGCAAAATGCTATTCTCGACATTTTGTTTTCCACAATGCTACAGCTCTGCTACAGCAATCCCATAGCAAAATGCTATCCTCAAAATTTTGTTTTCCACATTCAAAAGCAATATCAAGGATAAGAGAATCCTTCTTGAAAACACTAGAATAGGGGCAAAAACTAGTAAAATAAGAGTAAATAAAACTAAAAACAACATCAACTTAACTTCTAAGATAGCAACAAACATACCACACAAAACACAGAAAACTAATGCAAATCACTCCTACTTTGTCCCATAAAAAGTTATGAAAAGCTCTAAAATAATCCTATTTCATAGGATTATCTGTGCGCTTGCATATACACTCAGATCACTCCTCTTGAGTTTGAAGCTACAAATGAGGCAACTAATTGTGTGGCTCCTGCAGTAGATAATTTACTCAACGCATTAGTCAGGGAAGCCATTTGTGCCTTTAAAGCACTTACCTTGTCAAGCTCATAGATGCCTGCAACGATCCTCGATGTAGAGGTAGATCGGTCTGATGGCCACTGATAACTCATTGCGGCCATTTCCTCCAAAAGAGCATGTCCCTCTTCTACAGTCTTTGCCAAGAAACTGCCTCCTGCACTGGTATCAAGAATAGTTTTAGTATGATAAACCTTTATAAAATAATTGTACCTGTAACTATTCTGGATAGCCGTGCTGAGGGTACTTTCTCAACATCTCCTTGTAACGCTCCCATCTTTCATACAATTTTTCTCCATCAATCTGGCTGAATGTCCCTAGGTGGTAGAGTATGATATACAAGTTAAATTGTTTTGCTTGTGAAGTGATAAGCCGTGAAATTAAGGCTTATTTAAATCCTCAATTGCTCGAAAAAAACTCTTGTTTGTCATAATATTAATTGAAAATGGTGGAAAATTGTTGAAAGAAGGAAATAATGAAATGTGATAGCAATTGGAAAAGATTTCTAAGTATTATGGTTCTTTTGTAGGAATTGCCAAACCAAATTGCCAGACCATTGCCAAACCGGCGAATTGGCAATCCTGGAGCAGGGAATGTGACATTGCTAAATCAGATTGCCAATCTGGTTTGGCAATTTGATTGGCAATCTGTGTCTGGGCAGAAAATTCTGGGCGCGAACGAAGCGAAAATTCAGCACGAATCAAGGGAATTGGAGCATGATTTTTGGGCAATCTTCAACCCTAATGAATGCCTACAAATGAGGAAGAAGAAGAGGAGCCATTAATCGGATTTTGAGGGCGATTTGAAGGACCAATTTTCGTGGGTTTTTGGGTTTTAAAAAAGGAAAGAATTCTGCATTAAACCCATTTCGAGATTCTTCAATTACAGCCCGATTTGGAGGAAATTAAGCACGATTTTTGGGCATTCTTCAATCCTAATGAAGGCCTATAAATAGGGAAGAAGAGGAGGAGCAATGGAAGGTGGATTTGGAGGCGTTTTTGGAGCTTATTTTGTGGGTTTTTCCTCTGTTTTTCTGCAACTTTTCTGCTCTCTGTTTTGCTGTTTTTTTTTAGCTTCTGTCTTTACTTTCTTTGAACTTTCTTCTTGTATTACCAAGAGTGATGGTAGCATCAATTTGTTTATCATTTGAATTCGGATTGGAAGACGTTTTTGGAGTTGTTTTTATGGGTTTTTCTAGTTTTTCACCTTTGTTTCTTTCATAGTTTTCATGCTCTTTTTTTTTTCTTCCTTCGTTTCAGCTTCTGTAAGAAAATTTTCCACTTATGTTTGTACTAGTCAAGGCAGAAAGGAGGAGATAGGGAAATTTACTTAGTTGCCCTTCCTATTTTGGCTTAAATTCTATTATTTGTCCTTGCTTGAACTCCTAGTAATAGTCAAATTTCATTTTATAAGTTAGTATTTTATTTAATTGATTTACACCATTTTACTATGAACTTTTTCTTTAAAATTAGTTTTAGGATTTTTATATTTAATTTGAGCTAAAACTTCTTAGGGGGTTCAAGGATGTGAATTCCCTAAGAAGTAAATGTAGCCAAAATTCCAAGAAAAACCAAGCCTACATCTCAATTGTTTGCTTGTGTTGATTTAATTTCCGTTGAGATCCTAGATTGATCAACTAGGGTTTCAACTCAAACTTAGATCTAATACCGACAGGGTTAGTGATAAGCGGATTTCACACAAGTAATGGAGTAAAAGAGCTTAGACATAAGCCATTCCTTACCCTAGACATAGGGATTAAGGACTCCAAGACCCATAAAATTGTGAGCCAAAAATCATCTATGATGGAGGGACTATAGACATATAGAGCCCCCACTTAGCCTCCTAAAAAACCCAATTTTGAGGTAATAGGAGATGCAATTTTGGTTTACAATTGAGTGTGGAGTAGGTTGGAATTGTAATTTTGGTTTGCAATTACGACTTAGGGCAATGACATTCTTGAGCCCCATCCTTTATCATTTCATTCTTAAGTTCATTCAAATTGCCATTTCATATTGCCAATTTAGATTAGCAATTTAATTCTGCAATTTTAGTCTTTTCGCACATTGCTATTCTGGATTAGCAATTGGAGTAGCAATTTCTGTTATTTCCAACATTGCCATTCTGGATTAGCAATTGAATTAGCAAATTCGATTTTCCACCAACAACTTGATTTTTGTATTTTTTTCTTTTCAAACTTGCAATTTGCCTTACACTTTTGCAAAACAAAATCTTTGTTACTCCGTTCCCTGTGGGATTCGATATTTGGTACTCAGATACCATTTTATATTACTTCGATCGCGTGCGCTTGCGTGAACACTGATCATGAAGCAACAAAAGGACTTGTATGACTCAAATAGTTCTTTGAAGACTTGAAAGGTGTTTTAGATATGATTTAGTCTATCCTCTTTATTATGATAATAGTTGTGGAAAGACTAATATTAAGAAAATTCAAAAACACCAATGTATAGGGAATCATATCGAGAGAGAGAAAACATCATGGTAGTGACTAAGATGGTTTTTAACGATAGTCCTTTGGATCTATATAAAGATAATCTCCAGGCTAAAGAGTTTGAGGGTCACCTAGAATGTCTAGGATTACGAGACATGTATCATCTCTACTGGGGCAAGTGGGAGAACATGTTGAGTATAGAGTATGCCCTAGGATACATGTCTTGCAGGCTTTAGTGCAAGTGGGAAATTGTTGGTATTTATGCTCTAAAGCCTCGTAATTAATAATTTATTTAATAATTAATAATGATTTTGATTATTTTATTTGCAATATAATATTATCCATTATATGAAAAATCCAAGGTTATTAGTGTAATCTTGAACAGTATGTGGTTGACATACGGGAGGATCATATTCAAGAAATAACCTAAAGGGTCATAGTATATGGATAAGGTTGGGTGCCTTATCCTGGCAACACTATTGATACGGCCCACTTTGTAATAGTTACAAATGATTTGATCCAAATCGTTCATGTGGAGACATGTGAGCAGAGGTATCTTATACAATGAGTTTGTATAAGACCGAACCACAAAATATTTAATCTTTCTTTATAAATTTGTTAATTGAGAAGATTAATATTTCATCAGGGTGATCATATGCGACTCATCTTACTCCTAAGTGAGTTATGAACTCCTGCCTGTGAGGGTTTGTCCTTTGATTTGCATGGGTGAGAGTGGCTTTTGTAGCCGATTCAATATGCCTACCATTTTGGGGACTTGACCAAATAGGGAGTTGAGAACATAATCTCACAAGATGGAATTCACTCATTCGCATATAGGGTTAGTAGATGAGTAGTTCCCTTACGTGCTGATTTCAGGACTTGAATAATAGGGCCCCACTCTCTCACTTGCCTGAAAGGGACTTAGTTTATGGTTGGATCATAAACAAATTGTTCATTAGAGGATCAGTGGTATTTAAGCTTCAAGATGTAATTACAGGGGTAAAACGGACTTTTGACCCAGCTGTAATTATGAACAACTCGTGAAGGATCGACTTGCATGTAGTGATTATATCCATGGACATAACTTGTCCTACAGTGCATAAGAGTGCAACTCTGAGTCTATATAGTGGAGAGATCCTAGAATTAATGAATGAAAATTGATTAATTAAAGAGTTTAATTAATTAATTTATATAATTGGAGCTTATAATCTGTAGGTCCATAAGGTCTCCTTGCTAGCTCATAGTAACACTAAAAGATCAATCTAGTTGAAAGAAAAAATTGAAATGTTTAAATTAATATTTAATTTGAAGTGTTCAAATTAATATTTAATATATTAGATATATTAAATAGAAAAGACAAAAATATATTTATTGTATTTGATACATTAAATATTAAAATAATTAATGTATCTTAGATACATTAAATAAAAGATATTTATAAAATTTGAATAAGATCCAAATAAATAAATATCGTAGGAGATTGGAATGAGATCCAAATAAGTATAAGCTATATTTTAATATATTAGATATTAAAATATAATATTTTAATTATGGCAATGATTTGCCCTTGGTCTTTATAAATACGACCCTTGGGGTTAGCCATTAGACATAACACATCCCCTCAATAGAGAATTAGAGAATTCTCTCTAGATCTATTCCTCTCTAATCTCTTGTGGATTTTCTTTCAAAATGCTCTCACAAGTCTTGGTCCTTTGTTCGAGTCATAGCTAGAAAGACTTTTGGAGGAGAAAAAGACTCGCCAGAAATATCTCCATATTTACTCCAAGTAAGTTTACTTAATCTTATTTTTTTAGTTTAACTTCAAATAAAATCAAAGACGATCCAATGCTTCCGCTGTAGAGTGAAACGTTCATTTCTTCACATATTTGGTATATCTTAAGAGATTGAAAACAATTTAAATTACAATAATTTAAATCCAAGAAATATCTCGATCTTTTTTAATATTTTTTTCTTTATAAAAATTAGGGTTTAGAAAATCCTAATTTTCACAATGTAGACACTGCACTTGTCCAACAGCTTCACATTCAAAGTCCCCCGACGTCTGCAACAATAGCTTCACTCAACAACCTTTGACTAGTGACTTTGACTACTCACCACGAATTGATAGGAGATAGAATCTCTTCTTCCACCGCTTGAACTTAATTGAGAATTAAGCTGCTTCAAAATTGCTCAATTGACCATAGTTATAAAAATCCATTGAATTTGTACACTGGAGAATTTGGTTCATCTGTGTGTGAATGCAAGCAACTTCACAAAAAGACTATATAGTAAACCAAGATTGAAGTTCACGTTGTATGTGTTTGGAAAAGTGACTATCAACACCACTTTACGCATGGCCTTCACAAAGCCCATTGGACCTTCAGCATCGGTTGAACACCATCTTGAATGTTATGCCACGGGCAATATAAATTTTGAAAAGAAAAAATTACAAAATACTCTAACCTTTACGGGTTTTACAAATTTGATCCAATCAAAATGTTAAATCTTATGCCAAAAATATGCCAAACAGTTAACATGCAATCCACATATATCACATATATAAATATTAAAATACCCACCATCACTAAACTTTAATTCTAAATAAAAATCAAAGATTTCTCTGATACCAATTGAAAGAAATAATCACATTAAACCTACAGTGGAATCGTTGGATCGTCTTTGAGTTTATTTACAATTATACAAAAAACTAATGTTAAAGCAAAACATACCTTGAATATTATGGAAATTTCTCTGGTGTTCTTGGTTTCTTCCACAAAATCTTCCTCACTATGACTCAAAACAAGGACCAAGAGGTTTGTGGGAACCTTCTTTAAAATAGAGAGCGAAATTAATAGGAGTATTTGTAGATTTTTTTTCTCTTATGAAAAATGTACACAATGACTCATCCCTAGGGTCCTATTGATAATGACCTAGGGAAAATAATTAAATAATATATAATATATATAATATATTAAAATATATTTATCTAACCAATTTGAATCTTATTCAATTTTTTTTAAAATTCTCCTATGATATCTATTTCCTTATTTCAATCTAATTCAAATTTAATAAATATCATTTCTTTAATGTATATTAATACATTAATAATTTCTTTGATATTTAATGTATCATATACAATAAATATGTCTTCTTTCATTTAATATATCAAATATATTAAATTTTAATTTGAACATTTCAAACTTTTCTCTCAACGAAATTGATCCCTATTTGTTCATATGAGCTAGCAAGAAGACCTTATGGACCTACAGATTATAAGCTTTGATGACTGCTAATGCAAAGAGCGCAAATGCACGCTGTCCAACAAGTAATATATGGAAGTATTCCAAGTATCAAACCCTAGGGAATGGTTAACAAAGAGCTTTTCAGTTAACACACACAAGTACTTTCAAGTTGCAATTGAAGGTAACCAAATAAATAAAATATTTTTGGGGGTTTTGTGCAATGAAAATAAAGAAAACTAAAAGAATAGATAATAAAACAGTAATGAGAAGCAGAGGGTTCAAATCTGTTTCAACCCTGAGGAAATGCGCCCACCATGCACCCGCAAACTTGCTTAACTAAGTCCGGCTATTTCAAATATTCTACCTCTTGCGCCCGCATACTGCCTCTTTCGTGTTCTATGCGATTCAGACAAAATGCTACTGAAATGTGCCTGCAACCTACCCTAACCGACATTTAAGACCATGAATTGAGTTCAACACCTATTTAGCCCTTTTCTAAGTGCTTTTAGGAGACTAAGCAATTAAACACATATATCTATGGCTAATTTTAACTTAGATAAATAAAGAATGCAACTCAATGATTCTAAGGGGGTGTTTGGTTCTCTGTTTTGGAAGTGGGGAATATGGGTTTGTTTAAACAAACCCATGTTTGGTTGGCAGTTTTGTTCACTCGAGTTTGCTACAGTACTTTATTTATACTCTCAAAGTTTTCTACATTACATATTTTGTCTTTAATTATACTTTTAAAATGCATTAAATTTTTAATAAAAATATATTAGTTAAATAAAAATAATTAATTAATGATAACTTTATAATAAATAAATAAATGAATTTAGTTCAAATTTCAAATAGTAATAATTAATTCATAAACCGATATGTCATCTTTGTTATACTTCATGTTTTAGAGCAATTATAATGATAAATTTATAAAAAGGAATTTCTTTGTATTTTGTTCCTACATTGACAAATATTAGAAAAAACAATTACAAAACTAACTAAATATTTGTTTTACAAAATAATTATTCAAAAAGTGTTCAGATTAACAATAATATTAAAAAATAATTTATTCATTTACAAAGTAATAGTTCATATTTATAAAAAACTTATAATTATGTTTTAAATTTTTTATTAACATATAAATTATAATAAAAATTATTTTATTATAAATTCCAAACCACACACATTATAGATTTAATACGTCAATTTCCATTTGATAAAAAAAAAAGTTCATTTCTCTAAATCCACAACTTTCCTAAACTCCTTTTCTTGTGAAAAATGTAAAAATCATGTTATCATAGTCAATTAAAGACATAATATTTATAAAATTAATTAATCAAACTATTTTGGTTAGTGTATCTTGAAGTTAATAGCTTTTAGAATAATATTATTTAAAATACTTTAATTTTATAACCTTATGTATTAGATAAATATAGAAAGTTAAGTTCAATAGTAATTTTGATGATAAGTAGTAAATAACTTTTCTTAGCACAGCAAGTTATAAATCATTAAATAAACAATTGATAACATTTTCTTTATGGTTAATTTTATGTTAGATATATTTACATAAAAAAATTGTTTATATTTGTTCACACTTTGGTAAATAGTCTGAAAATATTTTCATGAACAATTAAGTATTTATTCTATAAAATAATTATTGAAAGAAAATTGAGTGGACAAATGTATTAAAAATATTTTATTTATTATTAAAATCATACTCTCTAATTTCATCATAAAAGTTACATTTTTTATACAATTTAATATATAGTTTTTATTACTTTAATTAAATCATTTCTATTATTTATACAAATTTTAAATGTACCAACCAAATACAATTTTAATCAACTCAGGTTTAACAAATTAGAATTCAAACACATACTTAACAAATCTAGACTTTACACCATCCAAACACTGGTTTAACAAACCTAGACTTAACAAACTTATTTTCTATACCATCCAAACACAGACTTAACAAATCTAGACTTAACAACCCAAGGCTTAACAAACCCAAGCTTAACAAACCACCCAAACATGCAAACCAAATAACCCCTAAAGGTTTTTGTCCTATGTCTAAGTACAAAAAGCGAAGTTCTATGTCTAGACTCTTCTCCTAAATTGCTTTTATGAAAACGCATGCTCGATCCAACCCTTTTAGTATTGAATCTCACACAAACTATACTAACTCAAGTGATCAGTTTAAGCTAACAATGAAACTTAAAATCACTAAAAGCAAATGATGATAAATGTTAAGCAAAGTTACTAGAATCACATGGTGAGGCTTATCTCCTTTTTAGGGTATCCACTTCATTAAATCCCTTCTAAAGAGTTTAGTTACTCATCGAAAAGAAAACTAAAATGTAGAAAATAAAGTAGAAACGAGAATAAAAAATACCACACTTCATTGAAAGAATGAAATTGAATACACTTTGAAGTATGAAAACAAAGGAAGAACTAAATGAAATTAAATTAAAAAGGAACTACTACTTGAATCCAAAGGAAAAACAAAAACTTACAAAGCTGGAAAATAAAGATAAAACAGCAAGTACAACTCCTAAAAACTTACAGAACTAAATAGAAAAACTGAGAACAAAAAAAACCATAAGATGTTCTTCCTTTCTAACTTGTTCTATCTTTTTCAAGGAGAATCAAGTACTTACTCATCATTCTTTCGAAGTTGGAGTCCGAATGGAATATGAACAGAGCTTGGGAGAGACTGGGGGTGGCAACTAAATTAAAGAGAAAATGACAAAATTTAGGGATGAAGAGAATTCCCAACTCCAAGCTCTCTTGAAACTGAAGCTTGAGCCACCTTTTATAGACCTCAAGGCCTAGGGTTTGCTGTCGAGATCAGTGTGGAGAGGCTTGACCGATCATATCCCTTGATCCTCTGAGATTTGATTGAGAATATTTAATTTTATCTAATTTTATTTGCAAATTTCGTGAATCTGGGAGAATTCTGCCGAAAAGGTCCAAATGTGGCTGCATAGTTGAGCGCAATTGTGCTATTGCTGAAATGGCCTAAATGCGGCTGCATAGTTGGGCGCATTTTGAGTTCTTCCTACAACATTTGGAATTTGGCTTCTGCTCTAAATTGTTGGTGCATTCTGGTTGCATATCTCTTCCATCATCTTTCTTTTTCCTCATTTGCGGCCAGAATGTGGGTGCATTTTAGTCTTTTTTAGCCTCTATATAAAACCAACAAAAATTAACACTTTCTTAACAAAAATGACTCTAAATACACCTAAAAACTTATATTTACCAAATCAAGACTTAAAACACATGCAAAACTTATTTTTACTTAAATTTGCCATAAATGACATGAATTATCACATTAAACACTCATTTTCTAAGCAAATAGCTTAGTTTTTAGAGTAAAATAACACTCATAAATGAGAGTTATCAAGCTTCAATGATACAAAATCAATCAATTAAACTCTTTAATTTATTAATTTTCATTCATTAACTATAGGCCACTCCACTATAGACCTAGAATTGCACTCTTATGCATTGTAGGACAAGTTATGTCCATCAATCTAATCATTACATGCATGTCAATCCTTCACAAGTTGTTTATAATTACAGTTGGGTCAAAAGTCTGTTTTACTCCTATAATTACGTCTTATACCTTATGTACCACTAATCCTCTAACGAACAATTTGTTTATGATCCAACCATAAACTGAGTCCCTCTCGAGCCAGTGAGAGGGTGGAGCCCCATTGTTCAAGTCCCGAAATTAGCACTTAAGGGAACTACAAATACTCATCTACTTCCCTTATATGGGAAGAAGTTGAAAGGTTTAATCATTTGGCATTATTTTTGGTTTGTCTAAATATCTTTTATTCTCTCTTTATTTTTAATCCATTGATATTATTTTTATTTCCTTTTAAAATGTTCTAATTAATATCTTTTAATTATGAGCATCATATTAATGAAAACATCTTCTCATTGACTATTGCATTTATTTTATATTCCAACATTTTGAATATCTTTTTTTTTATGGTAGAATGACCAAATAAATGGTAAGGTGATTTTATCATATATGGTTATTGATATTTTTAAAGATGTGATTGAGTATATCTTTCCTTATATCAATAGTTGCCTTGTTATTTGATTGACTAATGGGATCTTTCCCATATTTGATTGAGTGATTTTTGTTTTAAATTTGAATGTTACTAAAGTTGATGGCATAGAGAAAAACCTTGTAACATTTCTAGTTAGCTCTTGAAGAGTTATCTTTTTGTGGTTTTTGGTGTTAAATATTGAATTCTTGAGAACGTGCTTCAATTGGAGATTGCAAACTACTTGAACGGTTGTTGAACACACTACACATTCCACAAAGGGAGCTTGTGAACGTGGATCGTCAAAGGGAGCGAGATTGCGGCATAAATCCAAGAAGGGAGTTCTTTTAATTTTATGCATAAGACAATTTGTATTGTGTACTAATCCTTTGACCATCTAATCTCTAGGCGTGGCCACATGGAGTAGGTTGGGAAACCGAACCACGTTAAAAATGTTATGTGTTCATTTATTTTCATATTTCCGCATGTCTTTGACAACCATACATGTTTAGCTATTTTATGGATCGCTCATGCAATTAAAATAAATAAATATAAAATAGACATTATTATTCCAACAAGAAAAATTAAACAAATTGATAATTAGGTCATTTCATAAGTGAATTCCATCTTGTGAAGTTATGTTCCTAGCTCTAATGGTCATGTCTCCAAAATGGTAGGCTTATTGAATCGGCTACAAAAACTATTCTCACCCATGCAGATCAAAGGACGAGCCCTCACAAGTAGGAGTTCATAATTCACTTAAGATTAAGATCGAGTCGCATATGATCATCCTATGAAATAGTAATCTTCTCAATTAACGTATTTATAAAGAGAAATTAAATATTTCACGGTCCAATCTTATACAAACTCATTGTAAAGGATACCCCCACTCACATGTCTCCACATGAATGATTTGGATAAGACACTTAACCTTGTCCATATACTATAGACCTTTTAGGTTATTACTTGAACATGATTCTCTTGTCTGTCAACTACATACTGTTGAAGATCGCAATAATAACTTTGAATTTTACACAATATTGGATATGTTATACACAATATTAAATAATGAATTATTTTATTTAATAAATTAGAAAATGTTTAATTACAAAAGTACGAGCTTTAGGGCACAAATCCTAACAAAGCTTGGTTTTTAGAACTAAATAACACTCATAAATGAACATATCACTATATCAATAGCAACTATAAAAGGAGCATTTTCTGCGATGAAAATTGTGAAAACAAGGCTTCAAAATAAAAAGGAAGATGAGTTTCTTGCAGATTACTTGAGTGTCTACATTGAAATAGAAGTTTCTGAGACTTTTATTTCGAAGTCAATTATAGATGGTTAAACTCTATGAAAGAATGTCGAACACATCTTTAATTAGTATTACAATTATTTTACTTGAAATTTCAATCAAGTTTTTTTCTTGTATCTTCAGTACATTGTATATTTTTTTGTCTATTTATTAATGCACGGAGATAGGGTTGATGGTGAGGGTTCTAATGTTATACCTATTCATGATATCCTGGTGCACCTACTTATTCACTATTACTAATGACTTAATGTTAATTTTTTGCCCCGAACCTATATTTTCTAAATCAGTCCCTATACACCTTAATTAAATTAATTGAACTATGCTTATTCGTATTATTTAAATTCTTTTAATTAGAAAATAAACAAACTTTATTCTATTTTACAGGAAGTTTGTCAGCTAAGCTACTTAAATGTGTGTCAATAATCCATGAATGACTTGATTCACTCTTATAGAATCCAACTACTTACATTCAAGTATATCTTTAATTATAACAACAAATCTCTTATTTTCGTTAGTTCAACAACATTTGGAGTAGGGGATTTGAACATTTAATCTCTTGGTCAAAAATATATGTTAATTATCGCTAAGTCATGCTCACTTTTGCATAACAAATCTAATTTATTATTAATTCTGTTGAATGAGAAATTTTAAATCTTGTGTGTACAAATTCCATGCTCTGTTAAATAACATTATTTAATATTCTTTCACTAGATAAATTTATTGCCACTATGAATAATGAGCTATAAGAAGACCTAATAAACTTACAAATTTCTTGGCTCCATGAGAGAACTCGAATTAATTAATTAACTCTTTGATTAATTTAATTAACCATTTTTTCTCATTAATCAATGGTTACTCTATTATGAACTTAGAATCGCACTGTCCATGAGTTATCACTACAAGAATTTTGCCATTTGTCGACACTATTTATCCCGATGCTTTCAAATTGGTCGAAAAAAATAGGTAATATTGACCAATTTATATTTGGTCGGCAAAAAGAGAATAAATGCCGACGGTTTTATAATTGGTAGGCAAAAGCGAGGATAAATGCCGACCAATTTATATTTGGTCGATAAAAAGAGGATAAATACCGACGATTTTATAATTGGTCGGAAAAAGCAAGGAGAAATGTTGATCAAATATAAATTGGTCGGCGAAAAAAAGGAGAAATGCCGACCATTTATAATATGGTCGGCAAAAAAGAGGATCAATACCGACCATTTATTAAATGGTCGGCAAAAGGTAGGAGAAATGCCGACCGTTTTACAAAATGGTCAGCATTTGTTTGTCGAATCGTTGATTGTTACTAAACTTGTAAGCCCTAAACTCTCTTTTGATCATATTGTGCTCATATATGATGTTTTGACATATGCAAATTGATATAGGTTGCACTAAAAGATGTCGTGGTAGAATTTGGGAATCTCCTAAGTTGTGGATATTAACGTACACAAAGCTTCATAAGGAGACAGGTTACGCATTGGGATAAGCATATTAAAATTTGAGTTGAAGTAAGTTAAGGTCATGAGCAAGTTGGGTACACATTAGGTGTATGTTGTGTTGAATACAAAAGCTGTAATTTCTAATTAATTTAGTTAAAATTTCTTTACAATTTAGGTGGATTGAAAGGGACTTAAAGTCTAAAGAGAGAAGGAGGAGCTGGCCATTTTAGTTACATTTTCGTTGGAGTTTTTTTGTTATAGTGGAAGGATGAGCTGTCCAACACTTGTGACTGCAGTAGACAGCTGGAAGCTCTAGGAAGTGGATAAACTTAAAACAGTCATATCTCTCAATCCACTTGAGCAAATTCGATGATTCTTGAGCCAAAATCTCAGAAATTGAATGAAGATTAGGTCTGGAAAATTTTGTGAGAAAATATGAAGAAGAAGGTCGTGAAAATTTAAGAAAACCGAGAGGTGTTCCCAGTTTTTCGGCCAGCAGAACAGGGTAAAGAAATCTGGTGATTTTGAGCTCTTGAGGACGAATTAGAAGCTAAAATTTTGAGGTAAGTAAGTTTAGATGTTGTATTTGAGGGTTATCAAATAACATTTGGTGGTTGTTTTGCTAAATTTTGAGAAACTCATGCTGGAAGTCGAATCTGTAATTTTTGGCTCAAAACAGAGGGGTCTAGAGAGCTTAAGGAAGTTGTGTTCCAATTTGTTATACCCTATTGCCAAGTGTGTGCAATTACTATCCTATGAGTTATGTGACTGAGTTAGATCAATTTTTGGGCCAAGTAGCAAAAGGGATTAATGTTATGGAATTCATTTTCAGGGCAAACGAAGATAGGAGAAGCTTATAAGCCTTGGGAGCCTTCCGGTGTTTGTGAGTAATTTTGTTTAAAAACCTATGCGTTGATCTTTATTTATTCAAAAGCTTACTAGTGATGGATATTGAAGCATGCTTAAACTAAGTTATATTCATTTTTCATTGAATTCCTACTAATAAATGTCGGTGTTGAAAGTTAAGCATAATTGTAACTAGTTTGTTACTCCGCGTTCAAGCATGAAACCTAAGTTTGGAAGTAGGGTTTTTCTTGGAAGTACCATGCATTAATCCACTCTAAAACATGTTTGAATTTCTTGAAACTTAAAGTATGATGGTTTGGCTATGTTAAAGAATTTATGCGTTGAGAACACGAAAAATGAGTTTGGTTAATGAGTTCTCTTTTAATCATACGATGAACTACACTTGAAGTTGGAAGCTTGTTTAATGATGAAAGTTTGTGTTTATGTTGAGAACTTGCTGAATGTGATTCCAAAACATGTTTCCTAACTATTTAAAGCATGCCCTTGTATATTATTAACCCCCGGTACTGAAGGACACGGAGAAGGTACCTAGGAGGGAGAAAACTTGACCCCCGATACTGAAGGACAGTGAGAAGGTATTCGGGTGGTAGTTGGTCTGACCCCAATACTGAAGGACATGGAGAAGGTATTAGGGGAGACCAGTGAGCCTAAATGGCATACCACGTGCACGTGAGAGAGAGAGGTATTGAAGTTGTTGGTTAGAGAGGACTCTACCATAGCTAGGGTATCATGCTACAAGTTTTCTTTATCATGAGTTTTGATGCATTGATTATCGTGGTGCTTAAAGCCTATAATTTGGCGACATTGTTTAATTACTTTTGATACTTTACCTATGAACGCATAACTTATTAAATAGTCACTCACTGGGCTTCCCATCTCACGTTTTCAACATGTTTTCTCTCCCCAGGTAGCAAACGAGTTCCCGATGCTTAGCCTCGACAAGACCTGTTTGCCACCACGCCACTTAGCTCCTTGTATATATATACTTCCACCTGTATATAGTTTTGAAATAAAAGCATTCTAGTCGGGGTGTAATACTTAAGTATGTTATGACTTGTTATTAAAACCTAGTATGGAAAAATGATTGCATCTTATTCAGGTGTGCAACTGTGCGCTCAATTTTACTAGTTCATATATGCTTCGTTGTATACAATTTCAGGTTAATGTTAGGTTGGGCAGGGAGTGGCAGTAAGAGGGCTGCTATTCTCTGTCTTCGCATTCCTTCCTAGGATTAGGCAAGTGAGCTGGGAGGGGGTGTGACAAAACTAGTCGGCAAAAAATGGAGGAACCACCGACCGTTTGCGAAACGGTGGGCAAAGAATGGAGGAACCGCCGACCGTTTATAAAACGGTCGGCAAAAATGGCCTGAACAGCCGACCGTTTATAAAACGATTGGTAAAAATGGCCCAAACCACCGACCATTTATAAAACGGTCGGCAAAAATGGCATGAACCGCCGACCATTTTATAAACGGTCGGCAAAAAATGGACGAACCGCCGACGGTTCAACTGAATCGTCGGCGGTTCTTTAATATAGGGGGGCTCGAAATTGAGCCCCCCATTTTCCCTCCCATAATTTCATCTCTATCTCATTTTCCCCCCTTTTTTTCTCTACTCCTTTCTCTCCCACCTTGTCCATACCCACCACACCTCTCACTTCCCTTGCCACCGGCGACCGCCACTGCAGCAGCAAGTTGCCGCCGGCGACCACCCAGCCACCTGCTGCCCGCCGCCCTTCCACAACAACTTCGGCGCCTCCCGTCGCCGATCCTCCCTTCTCTTTTTTTTTTCATTTTTTCTTCTCTTCTACACTCACTCACTCTCTCTGGCGCCGCCCACCCTACCGCCGACTACCCCCAACACTCCGGTGCCGCCGCCTCGCACATCGCTTCCATTGCCGGACCTTACAACCTCGCCGCCACTCTTAGATTTTGGTAATTTTGTAAATTTTTTTTTTAGGAGTCAATATACTTACATTGAAGATTATTTTGCAAATCTATCTAAGTTTACTGTGTTTGTATTTTTGTAAACTCAATATCTGCAAGTTTGAACATTTTTAAACCAACTCCAACAAAGTTTCTAGCTTCTTTGATTAAGATAAGTATGTAGAAACCAACTTTTAAACATTTTTGAACTCAATAAAGTATGTTAGATCATTCAATAAATTATTTTTTTGTAGTTCGAACAATTTTCGAACTCATTCGAACACTTTTCATCAAGTATTAAGTCTATTTTGGTGAATTTTAGATGATAAATTTATGTTTAGGCTTTCTTCGAACTGAGTTAAGATAGTTTAGATTGGTATCTAACCTTTGAATTATTTTGTTTTATGATTTGGTTTCGTTTCAGAGTAGTTTCGAATACTTTCGAACTCATTCAAATATTTTTCATCAAGTATTCAGTATGTTTTGGTAAATTTTAGGTGATAAATTTATGTTTAGGCTTTTGTCGACCTAAGTTAAAATAGTTTAGATTGGTATCTAACCTTTGAATAATTTTTTTTAGAATTTAGTTTCGTTTTGGAGTAGTTTCGAACAATTTCGATCTCATTCGAATACTTTTAATCAAGTATTGAGCATGTTTCGGTGAATTTTAGGTGATAAATCTATGTTTAGGCTTTTGTCGAACGAGTTACAATAGTTAAGATTGGTATCTAACCTTTGAATTATTTTGTTTTAGGATTTGGTTTCGTTTTGGAGTAGTTTCGAACAATTTCGATCTCATTCAAATACATTTCATCAAGTATCAAGCATGTTTCGGTGAATTTTAGGTGATAAATATATGTTTAGACTTTTGTTGAACTGAGTTAAACTAGTTTAGATTGGTATCTAACCTTTGAATTATTTTGTTTTAGGATTTGATTTCGTTTTGGAGTAGTTTCGAATACTTTCGAACTCATTCAAACACTTTTTTTTATCAAGTATTAAGTATGTTTCGGTGAATTTTATTTGATAAATCTATGTTTAGGTTTTTGTCGAACTCAGTTGAAATAGTTTAGATTGGTATCTAACATTTGAATTTTTTTTTTAAGGATTTTGTTTCGTTTTGGAGTAGTTTTGAACAATTTTGATCTCGTTTGAATAGTTTTAATCAAGTATTGAGCATGTTTCGGTGAATTTTAGGTGATAAGTCTATGTTTAGGCTTTTGTTGAACTGAGTTAAAATAGTAAAGATTAGTATCTAACCTTTGAATTATTTTGTTTTGGATTTAGTTTCATTTTAAAGTAGTTTCGAACACTTTCTATCTCATTCGAATGCATTTCATCAAGTATTGAGCATGTTTCAGTGAATTTTAGGTAATAAATATATGTTTAGACTTTTGTGTAACTGAGTTAAAATAGTTTAGATTTGTATCTAACATTTGAATTATTTTGTTTTAAGATTTGGTTTTGTTTTGGAGTAGTTTCGAATACTTTCGAACTCATTCGAACACTTTTTATCAAGTATTAAGTATGTTTCGGTGAATTTTATTTGATAAATCTATGTTTAGGCTTTTTTCGAACTCAGTTAAAATAGTTTAGATTAGTATCTAACATTCGAATTTTTTTTTTTTAGGATTTAGTTTCGTTTGGAGTAGTTTCGAACAATTTCGATCTCATTCGAATACTTTTGTGCAAGTATTGAGCATGTTTCGGTGAATTTTAGGTGATAAATCTATGTTTAAGCTTTTGTGGAACTGAGTTAAAATAGTCTAGATTTGTATCTAACCTTTGAATTATTTTGTTTTAGGATTTGGTTTCGCTTCGGAGTAGTTGCTAATACATTCGAACACTCTTTATCAAGTATTAAGTATGTTTCGATTTATTTTATTTGATAAGTCTATGTTTAGGCTTTGTTGAACTGAGTTAAAATAGGTTAGATTGGTATCTAACCTTTAAATTATTTTGTTTTAGGATTTGGTTTCATTTCGGAGTGTTGAAACAAAGTTTAAGGTAAGTTTGGGTTGATTTTGGTGGTGAATTCTTTTTTGAGGTGAGAATAACTCTTACTTTCAGTTTGTACTTTATAGTTTATTGTAAAGAAGTAGATATATATATGTATTTGGATTATTTGTACTTTAAAATTTATTTTTAGTTAATTTGTAATGTTGATTATTCTTATTCATAGGTATGAAGAAGTTAAAAATTACATGGTATTGGTTAGACTCTTTAGTACTAGGTTGGTTATATAATTATGACTTACGTTGATTAGACTTTTTACGTTGTTTGCATTTACCTAGCCTATACTTTTGATGGATTACATGGTGATGGATTGATTAATTATGCAATAGGTTTGTTTTGGTTTAATAAATTATGCAATAGGTTTTAATAAATTATAAAACTATATGAGTTTGTTTGTTTTGGTTTTTAGCTTATTATGATTGAAATCTTAGCTTATTAATTCACTTTAGCTTATTAAGATATTGTGAAAACTTAAGAATCCAAATTTAACTTAGCTTATTTAAGGACTAAAACATATGTTTCTTTATTTGAGGTTGAAGGTTCATATCCTCATTCCCAATAAACCCATTAAGCCTTTGTATGAGTAATTGTAGCTTGATTATCCCAAAAACCAACAAATATTTTTAAATCCAAAAACTATAAAAGTTATTCCAAATGGTTATGAAATGGGGCCTAGATATTCAATTTAATATCCATCTTTTTTTGTCTAAGTTCTACAGGATTATTACTCATGATAAAGAAGTGGAGTTGAAAAGTGCATAATTAAGGATAAAGATGAATAAAGGTTGGATTAAACTTAGGACAAGTTGTCAACCGAGTATTTAGAAGGAGTAACTCAATTTATAGAAATGGCAAAGTTTCATGCTAATGACTCGGGAAAAACAAGATGTCCATGTAGAAATTGTATGAATGCAATGTGGCAATCTTTAGATGCAGTAGAGCGACATCTATTCACAAATGGAATATCTCCCTCTTATAGCCAATGGGTATATCATGGAGAACCTACCAACCTACCGAGGTTTGAAAGTTGCACAGTTGGGTCAGTACACGATGATAGATCAAGTACTATAGAGTCTAATGATTTCAATGAAGAAAATGAAATGTTCAACCTTTTAAATGACCTTCAAGTCCCAATGGCCGAAGCAGATGTAGATGAAGAAAATAATTTTGAAAATGAGATGCCCCCTAATGTCCATGATAAGGAAACTTCAACCTTATTCGAGGATTTAATGACCGAAGCATGTAATCAATTGTACCCTAGTTGTACGCGATTCTCGTCATTAAAATTTTTTGTGAGATTGATGCATATTAAGGTTCTTAACAATTGGAGTAATAAATCATTTGATATGTTATTACAATTGTTAAAGGAAGCATTTCCAATCGGTGCATGTATACCTAGTTCATTCTATGAAGCTAAGAGGAAGTTGCGTGACTTAAGGCTAAGCTATGAGTTAATTCATGCATGCAAGTACGATTGCATATTATATTGGAAAGAATTTTTCGATTGCCAACAGTGTCCAACATGTGGTGAGTCTCAATATAAAGTCAACGATGGAAAAGGGAAGAAGATTCCGCATAAAATTTTACGTCACTTTCCATTGATACCAAGATTGAAGCGATTGTTTTCATCGAAACATTTTGCTTCTGAAATGAGGTGGCATAAAGATAAGCGTGTTGAGGAAGATGGTGTGTTGCGACATCCAGCTGATCGTGAAAGGTGGAAGCATTTTGATCATGAATTCCCCCAGTTTGCTATGGAAGCACGAAATGTTCGTTTGGGATTAGCTTCAGATGGATTTAATCCATTCGGGAATATGAGCACTTCATACAATATGTGGCTGGTAGTGTTAGTTCCATACAATTTTCCACCTTGGAAATGCATGAAAGAAACCAATTTCTTCATGTCTTTACTTATTCCTGGGCCAAAATCTCCTGGAAAAGAAATTGATGTTTACTTGCAACCATTGATTGAAGAGTTGAAAGAGTTATGGAATAATGGTGTGCGCACTTATGACTCAGTTAATGGCGAGTACTTTCAACTACATGCAAGTTTGTTATGGACTATTAACGACTTTCCTGCGTACGGCGACTTATCTGGGTGGAGTACGAAAGGTTACCAAGCATGTCCCATTTGTAAAGAAGACACATCATCTTTTAGGATAAGAGGTAAAATTTCTTACATGGGACATCGGCGTTATCTTCCAGAGAGTCATAGTTGGCGTAGGAGTAAGCAATTTGATGGAAAGTCAGAACCTAGACCTCCTCCCGTCGTAATGGATGGAGATGAGATCTTACAAGAAGTTTGTATGCTAAACTTTCCTGTGCTCAGTAAACATCCAGCGAAGAAAGATAAGAAAAGGAAACGAACTGATCTTAATTGGAAGAAAAACAGTATTTTCTTTGAACTCCCCTACTGGTCAAAACTTATGTTAAGACATATATTGGATGTAATGCACATTGAAAAAAACATATGTGATAACTTGGTTGGCACATTGTTAAATATTGAGGGAAAAACCAACGACACGACAAAAGCTCGATTGAATCTAGAAGATTTGAATATACGGAAAGATCTACACTTGCAAAAGTTAGGCAACAGGGTTGTAAAGCCACATGTTGCGTACACGCTGACTACTAGGGAAGGGGTCGATTTCTGTAAATTTTTGAAATCAGTGAAATTTCCTGATGGATTTGTGTCGAACATATCACGATGTGTAAGTGTTAACGATGGCAAACTATGGGGCTTGAAAACTCACGACTCTCATGTTCTGCTTCAGCGACTTCTCCCTATTGGTATTCGAGGGTATTTACATAAAGATATGTCCACTACTATTGTTGAGCTATGTACATTTTTTTGTGATTTATGTGCAAAAACCATATGCACAAGTGATTTGGATCGATTACAATCAGATATTATAGTCATACTTTGTAAGTTGGAAAAAATATTCCCGCCAGCCTTTTTCGATGTAATGGTGCATCTTGCAGTTCACTTGCCATATGAAACAAGGGTTGTGGGTCCTGTTAGCTACAGTTGGATGTACCCTATTGAGAGAAGTTTACGAACATTGAAACAGTACGTTCGAAACAAAGCACGTCCTGAGGGTTCCATTGCAGAAGCATTTGTAATGAATGAATCATTGAACTTTTGTTCCTTGTATGTAAGTGGAATTGAAACGAGATTCAATAGAGAGGAACGAAATGATGACCAAATTCCCATGAATGAGATTTGTGGTGACTTTGAAGTGTTTAGACAAAGTGCAAGACCATTGGGAGGTGCAACCTCAAGAACCTTATCAACTGAGGAGAAACGAATAGCACATTGGTATATTTTTGAACAATTGTGATGAAATAAAGTCCTATCGTATGTATGTGTCACACACTCTAAGTCTCAATATCAATGTTAGTATGCAATTGAGATAAATCTGATGTGTAACTTTTTGTATCTTGTATTAATAGACAACATTTGCAATTAATTCGTCCTGAAGCACAGACTGCCAAAGATTTATATAAAAGACACCAACTCCAATTTCCTAGTTGGTTCAAATATCATGTAAGTTCAGAGTTATGAGTTTATAAATTTAATTTCAATCATGATTAATATATGTAACGTATATGAATAAATTGGCAGGTTCTCTCATTGTGTGAGAGTGGGAATATGTCTGATGATTTGTACTCAATGGCGATCGAACCTAGTTCTCAAGTGCGCTCTTATAGTGGATGCATTGTTAATAGAATGCGCTTTCACACTATAACACGTGATAATCGTCGAGCTACACAAAATAGTGGAGTCTTAGTGTCTGGAGAAAGTGAAAGTCAAGGCGATGAGTTGAATTTTTATGGTGTATTAACTGAAGTGTTGGACTTAGAATATATGAAGAGAAGACGTGTTATGATATTTAAATGTAAATGGTTTGACACAGACAGTAAAAAGAAAAGATCACAATTTGATTTAGGATTGAGATCAATTAATACATCTCACTATTGGTATGTTGATGACCCTTTTATCCTTGCTACTCAAGCACAACAAGTATTTTACCTCGACGATCCAAAATATGGTAATAACTGGAAGGTGGTGCAAGTGGTTCAGAATAAACGATTGTGGGACATTCCAGAGGTAGAAGATACTGAAAATGACCAATTAGAGTTGATAGAAGTTGAGGGTAGAATAAGAGTTGATGAATCAATTCAGAAGAACCCATTGTGCAGGGATGATGTTGATCCCACAATTCTGGAAAGACACCTGAGTAGAGGGGTGTTATCATATCATGATGATGATTTCATAAACGATGAAGATGAGGATGTAGAACTTTCTCCTGAGATTACTTCGAGCCCCGATGAGAATTCTGACTCAGATCATGATAGCGATTAACACTTGGAGAAACTATGTGTTTCATTTCTTATTTTATAAGCTTTTATAAGCTTTTATCCTTATTATTTTATTTATATCACTCATATGTTTCATGTCTGCTTGTATAGAGAGAATGGTGAGTTCTGTTCAGTTGGAGGACGAGGCAACTAATCTTTTTGACAATAGCATCCCTAGTGCCAACCCTAGCGCCGCTGCAGTGTCTTCTACGGGCGAGACTTCAGGTTAATCTTCTTATAAACTTTTGTAAATAATTTTCTATTTACTTATTGTCTTAATTATTTGTGTTTCAGACAATTCTTCCCGTAGAGTAAGGGGATATTCAAGGAACATAGAGTTGGATAGATATGTTAACCTCCATGGGACAATTCCAATACAAATAACCGATGATTTGAGGAAGCCTGTGTGCGAGTTTGCCACAAAGTTTAGCAATGCGATTGACACGATTGTCCAAGAATCATTTCCAGTACGTATAACAAAGTGGAAAGATGTGCCTACAGAACTAAAGGACCACGTGAAAAACAAACTCTTGGTAAGTTTATCATTTAGTTCTTTGTGTTTATCATGTCTAATTTTATATAAAATTAATACTATATTTTTTTTTATGTAGAACCATTTCGAGTTGGATTTTTCTAAGTACGTTGTCCATGAGTTTATAAATCATGAGATACAAACTACTTTTAAGGAGTATAGAGCGAACTTGGTCAAACACTATAGGGAATATTCCCCTGAGGAAGGACGTGCACACCCACATCCTCGAGTGGTTGATATAAATGATTGGCATTTTCTATGTGATTGGTGGGAGACTCCTAAATGGAAGGTACGTTACTTACATTTCTTAATAAATATGTCGTCTCACACGCATAATTCTAGATTCATTTACTAATACTCTATTTTGTTAGAAAACTACGGAAACAAATAAAAAGAATCAATCGAAGCTACCATTCAACCATTGTGTTGGGTCAAAGACGTTCATGCGCATACTTCAAACACAGGTAGAGTTTGAAAAATGTTAACTCTATTATTTTCTTATTTTCCAACATTACTAGTAAATTAAAAACTTTGAATTCCAGAAAACAAAAGGTGTTGAATTAGGACCGATTGAGTTATTCGAAAAAACTAGATACAAAGAAGGCAAGGGATGGGTGAATCCGGCAGCCGATGTTACTCATGTAAGTTTCCTACTTCTAAAGTTACTTTATAAACTTGTTACTCGAATAATACTTATTTTAATTTTGTGTCCTAGAGTCAAATGATAGTGTTGCAAGAGACACCCACTCCAGAAGGGTCTCAACCACTTGCCCAAGATGAGATCGTTGAAACTATTTTGGGTCGTCAATCGGGCTACGTTAAAGGCATGGGTTGGGGGCAAAAGCCGAAACAGAGGAAGTGTTCATCATCCAGTGGAGAATCAGAACGAGAGCATGAGTTGAGCATATAATTGGCTAAACTACGGTCGGAAAATGCACATCAAGTGGAAGAGTTGAATGAGACAAAAGAGGAGTTAAATCGTGCCAAAGCTGAAATTGTAAGTACGAGAACTAAACTGCAAGAAGTTGAAACTTGAACTACAGCCGAGTTGGCCAGCCTTCGATCAATGCTTACTCAAATCTTGAATTCACAAGGAGGACCATCTATATAGGTAATGATCTCTCTACTACTATTTTGTGTATGGCTATCCTGCAGTAAAGGTAGCCAATGAGTTAAATATTGGGGAGAGGGGGAGGGGGGAGGGGGAGGAGGAGGGAGGAGGTTAGTATGCTTCGAGATTTAATTGAGTTTAGGAGGGTAAACCAAAACATACTTATACGTAGTGAGACAAGTTGTGTATGGTTAACCTGTAGTTATGGTAGCCAATTATTTGGTTTATATGAGTTTTTGTTCATGATAGTTGGTTTTGGGAAAGTTATATATTATGTTTTGTGTCTTTAGTTTATTTGGCAAAGTTAGTTTATTTTGTAACATTTTCATTATGTTAGTTCATTATACATTTCATGGGTTAATTATTTGGTTGCTTAAGTAAATGTGTTTGAAAACTATTTGGCTTCTTTTGAGTTTACGTTCATATGGTTGTTGAGTTTTAGGTGCTATATATGTATATTGATGCAGTTATGGTAGCCAATTATTTGGTTTATACGAGTTTTTGTTCATGATAGTTGGTTTTGGG
This sequence comes from Trichosanthes truncata, assembly GCA_033996785.1. NCBI lineage: Eukaryota > Viridiplantae > Streptophyta > Magnoliopsida > Cucurbitales > Cucurbitaceae > Trichosanthes > Trichosanthes truncata. The sequence continues at coordinate 21,948,434 of JAWPNB010000004.1, read as the reverse complement.
AAAGTTATATATTATGTTTTGTGACTTTAGTTTATTTGGCAAAGTTAGTTTATTTTGTAACATTTTCATTATGTTAGTTCATTATACATTTCATGGGTTAATTATTTGGTTACTTAAGTAAATGTGTTTGAAAACTATTTGGCTTCTTTTGAGTTTACGTTCATATGGTTGTTGAGTTTTAGGTGCTATATATGTATATTGATGCAGTTATGGTAGCCAATTATTTGATTTATATGAGTTTTTGTTCATGATAGTTGGTTTTGGGAAAGTTACATATTATGTTTTGTGACTTTAGTTTATTTGGAAAAGTTAGTTTATTTTGTAACATTTTCATTATGTTAGTTCATTATACATTTCATGGGTTAATTATTTGGTTACTTAAGTAAATGTGTTTGAAAACTATTTGGCTTCTTTTGAGTTTACGTTCATATGGTTGTTGAGTTTTAGGTGCTATATATGTATATTGAGAAGTTTTAGGCAAAACTCATTTATGTTTTGTAACTTTTTGACATGTCTGAGTCTTAAGTACATGTGCTTGAAAATTTTGTCTTGAAAACTAGTTTCTTGTGTAGTTCTTAAAGTTTGGTTTGCTTGGAAAGCTTAGATTTGGTTGTGTTTTGTGAAATTTTGGGGTATGCTTATAAAGTTTTGAAACTTTTAGTTTGTTGTAAATATAAATTTGATGGGTTGACTATTTGGCTTCATTTATGTTTACGTTCGTATGGTTGTTGAGTTTTAGGTGCTATATATATATATTGAGAAGTTTTAGGCAAGACTCATTTATGTTTTGACATGTCTAAGTCAAGTCTTAGGTAAATGTGTTTGTAATTTTTGTTTTGAAATAGTTGCTTGTGTAATTTTGCAACTTTGATTTGCTTGAAAAACTTAGATTAATTTGTAAAGTTTTGATTGTGTTATTAGGAAATAGTTATTTATTATGATAGACACATGGGTTTAACCTTTGCAAGTTAGTTTAAAATTTTGATTATTTTTGCTAAGTTTGAATAGGTTTAGGTGTGAATATGATAATTTTTAAGTTTAAGGTTGGATTGTTTTAGTTCCTTATAATTCGTAAGTTAGATGATTTCGTTGGTATATATATAGTTCATTAATTTCAATATTGGATCCTTTTAAGTCTTGAATAGTTTTAAGTAATTTTAGTTGTTATTTGTGTTTTGAGTTTGATGACTTAAATAATAATTTTGATATTATTGTTTATTACTTTTGAAATGTTAGTTGAATTCGGTTGTTACTTGATCATTCATATTATTGTTTTGTTTTTCTTAGGTGGGTTGAGTCGATAATATTATTCTGAAAGCAGGCCGACGATTACATGAAGATAATGGAAGCTTGAGAAGATTTTACTTCTAGATTGGGTTTTATTTGTGTTGAAGCTATATTTCTATCATGTACAAATTTATGAGAACAAAATGTAATTGAACTTGGTTTGTTTAATATAAAGGTTTTATTTAAGTTATTTTGTGTAATATGTGTTTTAGGTACAATAAATTTGAATTTATAGTGAAATTAATAAAAATAAATATTGAAAATATATGGTCATAAAAATAAATATTGAAAATGGAAATATGGGCAACACAAAATTTTACCGACGCTTTAAAGTATTTTGGTAGGCATTTCCAAGAAATGCCGACCAAAATTCGTTTAGTCGGCATTGCTTGGAAATGTCGACCAAACTATTTTGGTCGGCATTTCCGGTTTTTGCCGACTAAAACTGTTTGGTCAGCCTTTCCAAGCAATGCCGACCAAACGATTTTGGTCGGCATTTCCAACTTTTTCCGACCAAAATTCGTTTGGTCGACATTGCTTGGAAAGGCCGACCAAACAGTTTTAGTCGGCATTTCCAACTTTTGCCGACCAAAATTAGTTTGGTTGGCATTGCTTTGAAAGCCCGACTAAACGGTTTTGGTCGGAAATGCCGACCAAACGATTATTGGTCAACAAAGGCCAGAAATGCCAACCTTAAACAAAAAACGTCGGCAAAAGTTATACCGACGAGGATTCACCGACGATTTTTTTTTCTATCGGCAAAGCCTATGCCGACGCTTTTATGGCTTTTTCCGACCAATTTTGACGTCGGAAAAACTTGAAATTCTTGTAGTGTATGTCGATGTTATTGCCACCACTTACAATTTCACTTTTTACAAAGTGATTTTAGCAGCCAAGTTAAAATTACTATTTCACCCCTACTTACCTCTTTATTTCTTCATTAAGTCCTATAGGTTCTCTAAATAATTATCTCTCATTATCTCATCATGAGTTAACATTATTTCTTTTTGTTCTTTTTTTTAGAAAAACCAAAACAAAAATGCCAAATTGAGTAAGTGATATAGTATAGAGATGTCCATGGCACGAGGTGAAATGGGGCCAGAGATGGTTTTTCCATCCCCGTCCCCAACCCCGTTCTCACAAAATTTCCCATTTAATCTCACGGGGATCGGAGTGAGGATTCCCCAAGAGAATTTGCAAGGACGAGGTTCCCCATGGAGAATTATTCTCTTTTTATGATTTAAATTTTTTTTTTATTTTGATTAAATAAAATATTTTTTAAAAAAGTTTATATTTAAATTGTTAATTCCTAATCATAAATTTCTATTTAAAGAGATTTTTTTGTTAAAAAAATCTTTTAAAAAATAAAATAATATATCATAAAAGTTTACATTTAGTATTTATTATATATATGAAAATATGTATATTAAAAAAAAAAAAGGAATCGGGAGGTGACGGGAAACGGGGTTGGGGATGGAGACAGGGAATATATTTTTCGTCCCCATCCCCATTTAGCTAACAGAGAAAAGTTCGCACCCATTCCTCGCCCCGACCCCGTCCCAGCAAGGAAAATGAACATCTCTAATCTGGTACCATGACAATCCCCTTTATTAATCATGAGTTCAAATTCCTTGTCCCACATTTGTAACGTAATATTGTTAAAAAAATAGTAATATAATTTTTTTTCTTCTCACAAATTTTTCAATTGAAGACTAAAGTTCTATTTTTTTTAAAAACTATATTTTGAAAAAAAACTTAAATTTTTAGAAACAAAATATTCAAAGTTATTATTTTTTAATTCAACAAATGTGAGGTAAATGATTGAACAAATGTGAGGTAAATGATTTGAGCTTTTAATTTTTAAGAAAGATATAAATTATTATATTAGCTCAAGTTCACAAATATTATTATGTTATATTTTTTTTTATAAATATTTATTATTTATTTTGTAAGTCAAAAATGAGAGAATAATATATATATATATATATATATATATATATATATATTTGAAAAAACTAGGAACATAAAAATTGAAATGTTTCTGCTATTTGTATATAATTTTAGAAGCATTTAAAATTTAAAAGCGAGAAATAGAAAGCGGTTATCAAGCACATACGTTCCTCAAAAATATAAAATATAAGATACAAAATAGAAAATAGAAACATTAGCTCTTAAGATTTAATTAAATGACCAAAAGGTTAGAGGTTTGAATAACTCAGTTCATGTGTTGTTGAATTGAAAAAAAAAATTAATTGAATGTTAGCAAAAGTTGTGGCTGTTTAGTAATTTTGTCACCATCAACTTTATTTTCGCCTCTAAAAGTATCAACTAAACTTATAACATCCATTTGGGAAGGTAAATGTTAGGTATGGAATTTATAGGATACATAATAATTATAATATAAGTTCAAGGATACATTTGTAAAAGAAAAGCCTCAATTCCTCTCTCTCTCTCTTTTCTGTTATTTTCTTGGTCAGTCCAATTCCTCTTATTCAAACACCAAAAAGTTGCAAGGGGAAGTGGCTTTGAACTAATCCGGTCCCTGGAAGACCAGCAAACAAAAAAGTTCAAAAAATATCTACGAAATTGCTTTAAACAAAGATGAATTATTAAGAACGTGTTTGGTAATAATTTTATTTTATTAACATTTAATTCATTTATTAATAATTTCTTTATTTTATAAGCGTGTTCATCAAATTCAGGAGTGCTAGAAATTTTCCATCAGGGGCAAAATCTTACATTATTTTTTCTTTAATATATAAATTTTCAATTTCAGGAGGAAGTGAAATGAAAAGCTTTAAGATATAAATTCGTATGTATATGTTTTTTTAAGTTAAGAGAAGTTGAGAGAGGACAATTCCCCATTTTTACCTGACGAAGAAAGTATAGTCTTAAGAACCTTCTTTTCCTTTAAATTTGGCTTCTGTTTTTTTTTTTTTTAAAGCGAAAACCAAGATGTAGGACTTGTTTATAACTAGAGTACATTTGATAACCCATTTGGTTTTTTTAATTTTTTTTTAATTTTTAAAAATACTACTTGTTTTCTCCTAATTTCACTACAATATAATTTTCATCTTTTATAAGAAACATTTGAATTCTTAACAAAAATAATAACAATAAATAAAAATTTCAAAATTTTTTTTTTTTTTAGTTTTCAAAACTTGACTTGAATTTTGAAACACATTTATAAAAGATAGATAACAAAATAAAGAAACTTATAGGTAGAAGTAGTGTTTGATAACCAATTTTTGATTTTTTGTTTTTGAAAATTAAGCTTATAAACACTACTTTTTCATATGAATTTCTTTACTGAGTTATCTATTTTTTACAAATATTTTTAAAACACAAGCCAAGTTTTAAAAACGAAACAAAGTAGTTTGTAATTTTTTTTTTTTTTAGAATTTGGTTAAGAATTCAAATGTTTCTTTAAGACAGATGAAAACTATTGTAAAGAAAGTGTGAGAAAACAAGCACGATTTTCAAAAACCAAATGGTTATAAAAGGTGACCTAAATTTACTCTTTAAGAATTAACAAAAACAAACCAAAAGGTACAATTACTGAATACATAATTATAAATGATGAAAAAAAGTTACAATATGGTGTTGGTAAAATATTTGAACAAAATGAACTTGGTTGAAAATAGGTTGAAAATATTAAAAATTTATCCTAACTCAATATTAACTTAAATTGTCTAGTTTTACTTGTATTTTACGTATATTATTATTATTATTATTATTATATATCTTCATAGGTAATATGAATATAGTTCATGATGCACGTACTTTTACATTTCTGCAAGCGTACGGGTCAAGTAATATAAAACGGTATTCCTATTAAGTATCGAATCCACAAAAATTGGTTTTTAATTCAATTAATTACTACGAATACTATGACTTAACTTTATTTAGAGAAAATGACTAAATGAAGAAAAACTAAACTAGCAACAAGAAAATAAAAACAGGAAAATAATTGGGAGACACAAACACGAGGGATAGCTTGGGAAATGATCAATTACTAAACTAACAGACAATTATAAACCAATAAACCAACTCATAAGTCTAGAAGCTCTAAAGGAGTGGAATCTCCTCTCAGTCTCCTCCAGTCTCAAGTTAATTGGGAGACACAAACACGAGGGATAGCTTGGGAAATGATCAATTACTAAACTAACAGACAATTATAAACCAATAAACCAACTCATAAGTCTAGAAGCTCTAAAGGAGTGGAATCTCCTCTCAGTCTCCTCCAGTCTCAAGTACTAATTAACTAACGTAGGTCTTCCTAGCGCTAGCTAACTCATACAAGGCATTAATACTCCATTATGAACTTCTAATGTCTATTTATTAACCCCGGCTGTCACTCAAGTAAATAAACACTAGTTATGCAATTGAGTTATTGTCTAAGCTTCTCTTCGTCGAGTTTCACTTAGAAAACTAGTCATTTAACCAATGCCCAACTAATTAACCTTCATCAACAACAACAATTAATTAACTATTAATCTCATTGTCACTCGAGTAGTTAATTAATTGCGCATTAAGCTAAACTAAGTATCCTCTTTCGAGCTCAACTTAGAAATACCTCAATTAATTAGAGAAACAATGATTAAAGGCATTAAGCAACAAATGCATAAATGATTCAAAGCCTTAAAGGCATAAACATCCATAAACTAAGCAATTGGTCCAACAATTCCAACAATTAAGCATCTAAACAATCAAATACAATAAATCCAAGTAATTAGGGACAAGGATATACAAATTTAGTTCAAACATAACAACCCATAAATCCCTAATTTACAGCCACTAAATTAATTATAAATGAAAGAAAATGGAACAAATTTCAAACAGAGGACGATCTCGCGTTTCTGAGGTGTTATCCCAAGAATCCAAGTTCCAAATCTTTAATACCGCTCCAATCTGCTCACAAAATGCTCCCAAAACCTCTCAAACTAGTATGAAGTCGAGTTTAGGGCGTTTTTCCTCGGTTTGGCCTCCCAAAATCGAAGAGAATATGTTATTTTTATAGCAGGGTTCGAGCAGCGTTTAAAAAAAACATGTTCTACTGGTATCATAGTGCTTAGGGGCCCAAAATAGTGCCTAAGTGATGCATAAAATCGTAAAAATCAGTATTGTAGCTTCTAAGTGCCCAAAACAGAGCTTAGGCACAACCACTCTGCTCTCCGTCTCTGTCTGTGGCGCTTGGGCACCGTGATTTTTTTTTTTTGTTTTTTTTTAGTTTTCAACTTGAAAAACTTTGAACTTTGACCTTCAAAATGAAATCTTTCTTGCTCAACATTTTATTAATTATCTCATCAAAATAATCTTAAGCACTCTTATATCCATTGGGATAACACCTCAGAAACTTTGACCTTCAATAAGGCTCTAAAAGACTCTAATATCCATCAAAATAATCTTAAACACTCGATTTTGCTCCGTTAACTCGGTTTCTACAAAATCAAGAGAAATACACATCAAAGTTTACTAATTCAATATAAAACTAGCCAATAAATGGACATAAATATAGCACTAAAATAGTGCTATCAGTTCAATTGGTTAGATATCTTTACCGCTTTATAAGAAGTTATAGACTTGAATCTTCACTTTCTCATTTGTAATAGAATATTGTCATTCCCATTTATAATCTTCACTTTATAAGAAGTTGTAGGTTGAAAGATATGAATATTAGAAACCTTAAATCTCTCAAATTTATATTAATATAGTCCATAGTCTATATATTGAGACTCGTAAATTAGGATCCGAGCGTCATGTGTGAAAAAAGATATCTAGTATTGAGAAATGATGAAAAAATATTTGACTTACCTTATTATTTAAATAGCTTAAATTATTAATTTTATTGGTGATCATTTAACCGACTTCAATAAATTTCCAAGACATTTTTTTCTTAAGTTGGAAATTCTCGACTATATGGACTTCCACATCTATCGTATGGGGAACTCATCCAAGTGGACACATTGGTATCTTTCTCCCATTCATACGAATTAAATTCTTTAGGATATGATCTCAACTATGGAAACCGAAAGATGTCTTAAAAAATATACATCTCAAAAGGTTTAAAGCATATTTCTAAATTAACTATTCTAATTTAAATCACTAACTCTAATTCAAACATAGTTTTGTAGTTAAGATATTTCTTTTTTTTTCTTAAGAATTTCGAACCCTTTCTCCATAATTAAAATGTAATATTCTAAAAAAAACTATCTTAATTTAAATGGGTAGATAATTGAGACGTCTTTTGAATTTACTCATTCGCATTCATAATATAGTATTCTAATAATAATTTCATTTAAATTAAGTGGATTATAATTTCTTAATTATTTTGTGAATTATGTTCTTTTAGCTATATTTGATGCGTTTTAGCTGCTTTTTTTGGTTGTTTTAGGTACTAGGTTTACGTTTTTCAGAGATGGGTTTGGAGAATTAATTGGTTCAGGAGTAATTTTTCGAGTTTTATCTTGAAATAATATTGATTTTACTGCTCATTCGAGTTTAAATTTAAATTTAATTTCAATAAAAATTTTAAGATTAAAATTTGACTAACTGAGCATATGCAGGGAAAAATGAATATTTTTCAAAGAAAAGAAAAACAGCTTGGAACTAAGACTCAAATCCTCACTTTTTGACGTCAACAAAAACATTGTTATAGGCATGATATTAAATTGCTATCAACATGTCGACATTTTCATCGATATTTCCACATGTCCATGGGTTCGACATCGACATAACCCAATCGACATTTCTACTAGACCGTACAAAATTGATGAAATATTAAAAAAAATAGCAAGAAAATGTAACATAATGTGAATATAATATTGTAACAAGTATTTTAACTCATTTAAAAAGTGTAAAATGTTTATTTATTAATTTAAATATTTTTTTTGAATTTTTTGTTTTTAAAATTTGTCTAGAAATATCCATCGACATCGACATTGACATTTTATCGATATTTCTATTGAAATTTCCATAAAATTGAGACTTCGAAATTTTCATCGACATCGATATTTTAAACCTTGGTTATAGGGTGGTTTATGGTATCGAAAACATGACGACATAAAAACTCATCAAAAAGAAAACTAAATACACAACTTTTTTCTTCAAACAATACCATATTTGATTTGGTCAATCAAACTATACAAGAAAGAAAGACTACATTAACCAATCATCGAACAAAAAATCAAACAAAAGCCAATATATTATGGAGGAATACCAAACGCGTTAACAAGGTTTAATTTTCAAAAGGGCGAAAGTGTCAAACTTCTAGGCTTTTTCTCTCTCTTCAAAAATCCAAACTTATGAAAAAAAAAGGTGTCTTCACTAATCATATCACTAAAAAAAAGTTTCAAAAGGATCATCATTCAAGTGTTGAGAAAAAAAAATAGTGAATTTTAGCTCCAAGATTTGAAACAATTAGGCAAACTAAGAAACTGGAGTTGGTCACATGGGATGACTCATCACAAATTACTTCATAAAGTTAGCAGCTACAACTTTGACCCTTTCATATTCTGATGCTAAAGTAATTTTGAGAAGATATAATTCATCTAAGAGTGGCTAGATGTATTACTTTCTTACTTGTGTAATGTATTTTGTGGTTCATGGATTTAAGGAAAGTTTTACCTATCCACATTGATAGTTACTAAGTTAGAAGATGGTATGAATCATGCTAATTTTATTTGAGAATGACAATATCTTAAATTGCAGCTTCAATACATATATAATATTTTGAATCTTGAGCAACAAATTCAATTTTCTTTTTTCATGTCATATGTGGAAACTTTAATTGTTGGCCTTGTTTTACCTTTTTATTTATATTTATTTATTTTTATCTCAATTAACCTTGATACAAACTCTCTTAGATGAAGTCTTGAACACCTTTGGTTATATGAGTCCCAAGCATACACAAAAAACAAATGATCAACTTATACACTCGATAAAATTCCAAAAGTAGGTAAAGGAGGGGCTGAGGCTACCCTCTGGATGATCTCTAAACCAAGTTGGAATAAGATAACTAGGTCCTTACCCAATGCTTCAAACAATCCACAAAATTTGGTAACTAATTCAATTTGCTTGTTTCTAGGCATATGCAACTAATTTCATGAATTGCAAGAGGGGTGGAGACTCTCAATTCATATTGGAGCTCACAAACAGCTCACAAACAAGGAGAGAACATTGTCACTCAAAGTTTCATTCAAAATCTACTTCATTTAACTATCATGATCGCAAAGCAAGAAAAGTTAGATTTTATATGGCTAACAAAAGAAACCCCTAAAATGCTTAATTAAAACTATACCAAAGTTAACCTTGGCTAAAGCTACTTGCAAGTTGCAACTAATATAACTTTAAAATAAAATTTAGGTTAAGGGAAGGGAGTGGGCTTTAAGCTCTTATAAAAATGGAAGCCTAGTAAATAAAGTTAACAAGTCAACAAGTTCAAGCCAAAAAATTACAAAAGTAAACAAAATAAAGTCCAAAATTAAAATGGGCTAAGTTATCTTGAGCGTTTGGCGCTTTTTGGAAGATTGGATTAATGACCAAAAATACACTCCAATAATGAAAAATAGCCAAAGGATAATTTAGGAGGGCCTAGCTTGCACCATTGTCTTTCGCTTCTACTCCTACAAGCCGCTCCAGTTTGGATTTTTCCCTTTCACAAAACCTGTAATTGGATTCTCTCTCCCCCCTCTCAGTTTTCATATTTCATTTTAGTATTATCTTATTCGGTTTTGAATTATTCTTTTAGATTTGTTACTTGATCATATTTTACCAGAAATCGAATTTAAAATAGAGTTATTGTGATGGATGTGTCCTTTATGAAACATGTTTGCAAAAGTGTCCATTTTCTATTAAATTTATATTTATAGATTTTTAAACACATTTCTAATCATTTTTTTTTTATTTTTTTAAGGACAAATTTGGCCTCTTATGGCCGTTCAACTCATTTTTTTTAATATAAAAATAATTATTTTCTTATGTACGTTTTGGACAGTAAAATTTGAGTATTAATTTTACTTAACTATATTTTTCCATCCACAATCTTTATTATTCTATAATAATTATCAATAATTAATGCATAGATTTCCTTCCCATCTTCCTTTTCATTTTCCAAGATCCATTTCTATCAACCTCATAGCTCACAGCTCTCTTCATTTTCATTTTATCTGCTCGTAATTGTTACAACATTGTCGGCAACATTCTTCCCATTTCCTTCATTTTCATTTTCCGACTTCCATTTTCGTTGGAATTGAATTATGAGTATGTTTTCAATTATGTTATGTATATTTTCCTCCATGTATGCATGTGTAGCAATCAATACACTATATGTATTATGTTTATTACTGAGTCACATTTCCTAAACTCAATACATTTTTTTTTTATCAAATTTCGATATACTATTCTTTTATGAAACGTATATAATATATATCCATGCATTTTTATGTTCTATTGTTTGCATAATATGTAGAATAATGTAACGCCCCCAAAATTCAGCCTAATTTAGAGAACACTACTGAACTTTTTTACGTACTTAACCTAAGGATTGACACCATAGTCCCACTAAACTATAATGCTTCGAAACTTTCGGCAGTATAACAACATGACTACGAGCTACCCAAAATTTTTCCAGCACCTGTTAACAAGAAAACAACACTTTTATAGCCAGAAACAACACAACATTCCCAAACTACAAGAATGAGTCAGACCTCGTACCATTTATCGCCTGATAAGGTCATTTAAGTCACAACTCTTAAGAAGGAAAGGTTTTCATCAATAGGATGCAACACTTAAGAAAGAAAAGAATTTTACTTACTACGTTTCAAGAACATCTCACAGTACATAGAAAAACTTCCAATGCCAAACTTCTAAATAAGACAATTGCCAAACTATTATTAATACCTGCTCCAGCAACAAGCTAACAAATATCTTAAAGAAACATAATAACTTAATCAACAACTAGCTCAAGTACTAAAGAAAATAAAACCAGCTAGCTAGCTAATGAAGTCCACTGAACTAAACTTAGCAGAAAACAATTACTAAAAGAAAAATGATAAGCTAATGGTCTCTTTCCAACGTCTCCTTCTCACCACCAAGCTCATGGAAACTTTAGTATCCTACAAAACTGTTGGTGAGGCAGTACATAATGTGTACTCAGGAAGTAGCTCATACCTGATGAGCCACCAAGCATCAAGCAAGACAAACAACATGCTTTTTCACACCCATCCAACATACTCTTAAAAGCGAATAGCACATGTAACATGTTCAATGCACATAAACATGAGAATTACCCAACACATGAAATCCCGCATTATGCCATGCACAATAAACTCCACTCAAGCTCCACGAGCTCACTTAACACTCATAGTTAGTTTTCACAAAAGCTCTCCAAGATGGACCCTTCGAGTTGCATTGACCCCTAGCCATTTATACTCAGGGCCTCAATGCTTCTCTACAAAGCTTGACATTCGACCCTTGACCATTTTTACCCAAGGTCTCGAACTGTGCATCGACCCTTGACCATTTGTACCCAAAGCCTGGATGACTAACAATGTATTGACCCTTGACCATTTAAACCCAAGGCCTCGATGCTCCTCTTTATCCAACATTAGTGTATCGACCCCTGACCATTTATACCTGAGGCCTCGACACCCAATAGTGTCATATCAACCATTGACCATTTGTACACAATGCCTTGATATTCACTTATTTTCCTTAAACAATACTAGCCCTTGACCACCCGAGGCTCTAATACCCAAATCACTTCTTTTTATCTCAATGCTAGTCCTTGACCATTTATACGTGAAACCCTAGCATCCTCCTTTATCAAGAACTCAAGGTCCTCTGACCTCACTAATAAGGCTCACAACAACCCATAATGCAATCCTAAACACGCTTTCTAGACCATGTTTACAACGCAATATCCACAAGATCATGTTTTCAACATAAACATCATAGCATCATACAATCTCAAGCAGTCTCAACATTCAGCATGCTCCAAACCACAAGGGTAAATAACTTAACATCATAACAACTCACACATATCATAACATATGACTCATAACATCTCATGGGGAGATACATATATCGCATAATAACATCACAAGAAAATATACAGCATGCTTCACACAATCAAATAGACTCAACAGGTAGAAACTACTTACAAAATTTCCTAAAGCGCTCTTTAAGATAATCCAAGAGAATCCTAAGTAACAAGTTCAAGACTTAAAGGTTAGAAATCAATTTGAAGATCTTATAATTGAACTGAAAGAGTGTAGTCAAGAGAGGTGTCCTTACCCACAATGACTCTTAAGCTGAGTTTGAATACTACAAAGCTGAACAAAATCCTATAACAAAGAGTATTCAAGATTAGAGATCTATCTAAGGTACTTTAATGGAGTTCAAAAGGGTTTAGAACGTGCTATTACCTACCAAGCGCCGCCAAAGGGCCTTGAAACCTTGTTGTCGGTGTTTGAAGGTGATAAGGATCACGATTCAATCTCCTTTTCCTATGCTAAAAACTATTTTGAGGGACGAAAGACCATTTGGAGCTTCGGAGGTCAACATTTGCAAGGTTGAAGTTCAGCATGGAGTTGCCATGAATTGCATTTGAGTTTAGCAATCATTTTGAAGACTTCATTTGTCATTTTAGTTTCATAAACTCTTGAGTCTAATTTTTGAGCTTTTAAATTTTAGTTTCAAGTTTAGATAGTTAAGAAAGGGAGTTACTAAACAAGTTAATCATGGCCACTACTTTTGTAACTATTTTATGGGCATTTGAAGGGTTTTGGGTTACTTTTGTGAGGAGACTATAGATACCTACGGGATTTGTCTTGTAAAGATGGATGATGATGATTGAATGAGATGAACTCTCAAATTTGAGACCCTTTTCTTGCAATTCTTGTGGTAGAATGCATGTGAGCCATTCAATCAAGCCTTGATCAAGTTTGATTGTGGAGTGACTCAATCTAGGACAAGATTTCCAAATCTTGCTTATAGATCTTTGATCATAAGAGGTAATCTATTTCTAACCTTGTCTCTTGGTTGATCTAAAGTTTGTATAAGGAGGTGTTAAACTCTTTGATTCAAAGGTTCTTGCTTCAAAAGCTTGGATCTTTCGGCTAAGAATTAGGATTGCCTTATCAGAAGGTGTTCGAACTTATTCAAAACTGCAACCCAAAAGCTGCTACAAGTTAGAACATACATTACAGCACCTAAAGAGTATTTGAAAGGGTTTAAACACAACAGTACCACCTTAAACTCACTAAAATAGCTTGACCCTTGATGAAAAGTGTTCGAAGGGACTCCAAATTAGTTTGAACTACAACGAAGACACTTCCAAAGGTTAAAAACTAAATCACAGCATTGTAAGTGATTTGCGAAAAGGATGAAACGTGTTGAAACTTACCGAAAAATCTTTTACGCTTGATGTTGTTCGAATATGTTCGAATTGATCCTAAATTATAAATTGAAGGCTCCTACAGGTTAGAAAAAAAGCGACAACACTTAAATGGATTTACGAAAGGTCTAAAATGTGGCAAAACTTACCGAGAAGGCCCAAATAAACTTGTTCCTTTGCTATTTGTGTCTGAAGGGGATCGAATGAGTTCAAAACTACAAACCAAAGTTACCCAACGGTTAGAGACTAAACTAACATGCTTTAAAATACTTTAAACGAATTCGAAGGGACTAAACCATGTTGGAACTTACTAAAATAATTGTAGTCTGAATGCGTGTTGGACAATGTTCAACGAAGCTTAAACATGAATATTTGAAGTCGTTAGAGAGTGGGTAATGAAAATCTAATGTCAAAATCGCATGGGTCAGTTCAAACCTTAGAGAAACGGGAAAAAAATGCACCTCACAATCCTGTCTAACAAACACGTGGTGTGGGCATCACTAATCTTGATGTGGGCAAACTGATTTGGGGTTGTTCGAGTGGTGGGTGTTCAAAATCAAGGTTAGTAAAGCAATGGGTAATGCAAATATAATCTGAACAATGCGAGTAAATCACCAACCTTAACAAAAAGAGGAGAAATTATTGCTGCAACTCTATCTATCAAGCACATCACCATTTGTTTGATCGCCAGAGGAGCTACACCTCTCGTGGGTCATGAATCCGTCGAAGGATGAGGGAAGGAGACATGCAAAACACCAAGGAATTGTCAAAGAGGCCATGATCGCTAGATGCTCGAGGGAAAGATGTGTTGCCACTACTCGTGCATGGGTCAAACATAGCAATGCTTGCTGGAGAAGGAGGGTTGCCATCGACCTAGGTTTGTGTTGCCATCAAAGTAACTACAGAGTTGTCGCGCTGCTTGCTGAAGGTCGCCATAGAACATGGTCGGAGAAAGAAGGAATCGAAAGTAAAGAGGGCTTGGTAACTGCACTATCGTGAGTGAGGGAGAGAGGAATAGTGGCTAGGGCTCCAAATGTGGGAAGAGAGGAAGAAGAAGTTGAAACTTAGGGCTTTTGTCTTATTTTATTTTATTTTTCTAAAAAAAAATCAAATAACTCCAATTAAGGGCTTCAAATTCTGTACCAAGATTAGGGAAAATCTTTGGGCAATTGAATTTTCAAAATTTATCTTCTTTACTAAAATTATAGAAATTTAATTCACTAAACTTCAAGGACTAAACTAAAATTCTATTTTTTTTTTTCAAATTAAAACTCTAACCCAAAATACTCTAAAATGACCTAATGTAACGCCCCAGGCCCAGGATTCGGACCAGGATTTGGAATCCGGATTCGACACCTAACGGCCCCAGCATTCCCCTGCATCCCCCACGGCCTAACCATGCTACCTACTTGTCTTGAGCTGCTTGCGAGAGTGAAGACTGTCCCCACAAACCAACACGAGTCCTTTCAGCATGCTTTGTCCTTACTCACATGCATCCTAGAAAAATTCCTAGGAGGTCACCCAACATAGGATTACTCCAAGCCAAGCACGCTTAACTTTGGAGTTCCTACGATTGAGTCACCGAAAAGGAAGGTGCACCTTGTTGGTATAGGTAGTAACTATCAATTCTTTTAAGCATTTCCTAACCATACTTTCATATCCTCAGGATCCCTCTCATTTAGATGTGGTCACGGTTCATTCATGTACCCCTCCTAAACTTGAGCGTTACATGCCCACCAGCTTCCGCCTTGGTTCGTCCCCGAACCACATCTTACTGGGAGAGGTTCCTCTCTGATACCATCTGTAACGCCCCAGGCCCAGCATTCGAACCAGGATTTGGAATCCGGATTCGGCACCTAACGGCCCCGGCATTCCCCTGCATCCCCCACGGCCTGACCACGCTACCTACTTGTCTTGAGCTGCTTGCGAGAGTGAAGACTGTCCCCACAAACCAACACAAGTCCTTTCAGCATGCTTTGTCCTCTCTCACATGCATCCTAGAAAAATTCCTAGGAGGTCACTCAACATAGGATTGCTCCAAGCCAAGCACGCTTAACTTTGGAGTTCCTACGATTGGGCCATCGAAAAGGAAGGTGCACCTTGTTGGTATAGGTAGTAACTATCAATTCTTTTAAGCCTTTCCTAACCATACTTTCATATCCTCAGGATCCCTCTCATTCAGATGTGGTCACAGTTCATTCATGTACCCCTCCTAAACTCGGGCGTTACACCTAATTTATAACGTGGGGTGTTACAAATAACAATACTATTACCATATTCTGTCATTAAATCTTTGTATATACAATATCATTATGTAAGATATATACCTAATATATATGAGTCATATGTAGGTTCACACATACTAGATTTTCTTTCAAACATAGTTGCAAACACAATAGTATAGATGATATTATAGAATTAATATAATCTAGCATATATAGTACGTTTATATTTATTATTACATCTTATCAAAGTATGTATTCTACCTTATATGGATTTCGTTATATACACTCAGTATATTTATTGATTTGTAAATATATACTCGATATATTTGTTCGTCACCACCATCATTTTGTTCCCTTCCAAAATATAAACACATGGTATACAAATATGCGAACCATAGTCGATATGTATTTTTTTAATACAAAGAGTAACATTTCACCAACTTTTAATGATAAATTTAACAACTAGGTAACTTACTAAATATACCATTACTTATAGGAAATATACACATGGTATGAAACTATATAAGAACTATATATAACCCCCATCAAGCATCATGTTTACAAATTTGAGCTAATATCGTCAGCGACAAAGAATGGAATGGGACTGAGCTTATGATTACCTACAGTAGTTTTGGTGGCTCTATAAGCATCAAAGGGCATAACTCCATAAACAATTGAGACATTAATGTCAGCCTTCTCTCAAACAACACCATCTTGAAGAACCTTACTAATATAATTGTCATCCACTTCAATTTCTCAAATTCCTCAACTGTTGTGTTATGAACAAAAGGTCGAACATTTTTGTTATCAACTCCAATTTCTTTTTCTACTTGTTTATCTCTCTGTAAGGTCAATTTAGGAGATTAGTAATTAACATTATATATTTGATATATACATGATTATATACTATCAATACATGGTATATGAAAAACAATTTAACCTTATGTTCCACATTTATCACCCCAACTGTGTATTAATAGAAGATAGAATATCTAGACCAATTTTCAAGTTCTCTTCCTGTAAGGTCAATTTATATAGGGTACATTAATAAATAACTAGACAGGTGTTATATATATATATATATATAATACTAATGCACGGTATGGAAAATGATTAAATTACCTCAATTTCCACATTTTTCAACTCAACAACGACTGAGATGATTTGCATCAATCACAAATCCTTTTTCTACTATATTTTCTTCTTGTAATGCAAATTTAGAAACATTATTGAAATACAATTTGTTCTAAATTTACATACCATAAAGAGGTTAATATACCTAGCTATATATACACGACAAGAATTTTGAGTTTTTCTGACTCAAAAAATGATCGAAAAAAGTATTCCTGACGCCGAAAATTGCATTGGCATGGTTGTCGGCATATCTCCATCGAGGAAGCTTTTTCCAACCAAATTTTGGTAGCATTGGCCTTTCTTGGCAATACTGACTCCACCTTTTGGTCGGCAATTCCAAATTTCCGACTAAATTGCGTTTGGTCAGGAATTTAAAGAATTGCAGACCAAAATATGTTTGGTTGGCCTTTTTAGGAATTGCCGACCAAATTTGTGGTTGGTCGGCCTTTCCTTGAAAAATGTCATGATAAGCGCCCAAGATGCTGGATTTACAAAGCTAGAGGTCCTTCTAGGATCTTTGCAAACATTCGCGAATAAGGCTAACTTAACGAATTGATTCCAACCAAGAGTTTGGTTAGAGATGAATCACTCTAAGATCAAACTTAGAATCTATGATGGTCACTCTTAGATCCTAAGACAACTCACTCCAGAATTAGCTTGATCAAGACTAATCCAATGAATTGGTTTAACATCAAACCTAAAGCAAGATTTGAAAGAAAAGTAACACCAAATGGGTTTCAATAAAAACACAAGTTTTGATATTCAATGTTGTTCCTCTCACTAGAATACAAATTCCTTTTATAGACAAGGAATTCTATGCAAATGAACTCTTCCCCAACTACTTCATTAAATGAGCTTCCCAACCACCTCATTTAATGAACTTCCCAACTACCAACTACCTCATTAATTAACTTCCCAACTACCAACTACCTCATTAATTAATATATGTCTAAACTTTAAACTTAAAATTACAATGTCAAAGTTCATGAAACTTAAAATTACAAGGAATTCTATTCAAATAGCTTGCCCTACTTAAGTGAACTCCATGGTCAACTTTAATCTTGACTTGTTGAACTAACATTATAAAGAAATTTGTGCTAAAAAATCTTTGACTCTTCTTGTGCATTAGCTAGCTTTTGTAGATGTAATGTGAAAGCCTCTTGAATCTTCTTTGCCTTGCTCCTTGTTATTGCTCCTTCAGGTACATGCAATGGATTAGAGGTTGGATTCACATCATGTCAACTAAACAGATTTTGGTCAACAATTCTTTAAATTTTCGACCAAACGCAATTTAGTCGGCAATTCAAGGAAAGGTCGACCAAACCACAACTTTGGTCGGCATTGCTTATCTGTGATATTTTATTAATTTCAATAATTTTTTGTCTAGATTTTCACTATAATTTGAACATGTTGTACTTAAAATAAATTGTACACAAAATAAGTCAAATAATACTTTAAATTAAACCAAATTTGATTACACTTTTTTCATAAATTCATACAAGATAAAAATAAAACTTTAACACAAATAAACCTAATTTATAAACAAAAGTTTAATGAATATAAAAAGTTCTCATCATCTTCATGGTAATCTTTGCCCTGCTTTCAGAATAATGTTGACTCAACCCACTTATGAAAAACAAAGACATGAACATAAGATCAAAACTATAAACACATAACAACTAAACTAACATTTCAAAATTAATAAACAATATAAAAATTTAACTAATTAAGTTAAAAACTATATAAGCAAAACACCAAATTTAAGAAAGCAACAAAGTTAATCTAACTTTACTAAGTAAACCAAAATTACAAAACTATATAAGTAACTTTTTCTAAACCAAAAGCAAAAACATGTACATTTACATATAATTTAACTTATAGACCTAATACTAATGAAGTATATATATATATACCAACAAAATCATCTAACTTATAACGAATTATATGGAACTAAAAAAAAATTAAATTTAACATAAACAATCAAAACTTTCTACTAACTTCTAAAGTTACAAAACCCATGAACATACCGAATTAAAAAGATCAAAACAACTAAATTAATCTAACTTACTAATTAAACTAATAATAAACTCATCAAATTACTATAACGAACTAAAACAATCAAAACAACTAAATTAATCTAAATTTATGAAGTAAACAAATAATAAACTCATTGAAGTATAATGAACAAATCTTTATAAATATAACACCAAATTTAACAAAACTAACCCAAATTAATATAACTTTACCAAGTAAACAAAAGTTATAAAACTACATAAGTAACTTTTCCAAAATCAAAATTACAAATATATGTACATAAAGCTGAACTTAGACTTATCTAAAAAGTTACAAAACATATATGAGTATTACCTAAAACTTTTCAATGGATATACATAGCATCTAAAATTAAAATATGTATTATTCGAGTAATAAGATTATAAACAAACTTTAAGAGTAGGAAACTTACATGAGCAACACCGGCTGCCGGATTTACCCACCCTTTTCCTTCTTTGTATCTTGTTTTTTCAAATAACTCAATTGGTCCTAGTTCAACACCATCTTTTCTTTTCTGTAACTCAATGTTTTTAATATATTAGTAATATTGGAAAACAAGAAAATAATAGAAGAAACATTTTTCAACCCTACATGTGCTTCTTGTATATGCATGAACTTCTTAGACCCCGCACAATGGTTGAAAGGTAGCTTTGATCAGTTATTTTTATTTGTCTCTGTAGTTTGCTAACAAAATAAAATATTAGTAAATGAATCTAAAATTGTGCATGTGAGGCGACATATTAATTAAGAAATGTAAGTAACGTACCTTCCATTTAGGAGTCTCTCACCTATCACATAGCATATGTCAATCAGCTATATCAACCACCATAGGATGCGGGTGTACACGTCCCTCCTCAAGAGAATGTTTTCTATAATGTTTGACCAAATCCACCCTTTACTCGTTGAATGTAGTTTGCATCTCACGTTCAATAAACTTGTGGATGACATACTTAGAAAAATCCAACTCGAAATTTTTTTGCATAAAAATATATAATATTAATTTAGATAAAATTAGACATCATAAACACAAACAACTAAACGATAAACTTACCAAGAGTTTATTTTTTACGTGGTCCTTTAGTTCTGTGGACACATCTTTCCACTTTGATAGATGCAATGGAAATGATTCTCTCACAATTGCGCCAATCTAGCTGCTAAACGTGGTAGCAAAATCACATACAGGTTTCTTCAACTCATCAGTTATCTGTATTGGAATTCTCCCATGTAGGTGAACATATTTGTCCAACTCTATGCCCCTCGAATATCCCCTTACTTTACGTGCAAATTTATCTAAAACACAAATAATTAAGCTAATATGTAAATAAAAAATTATGTACAAAAGTTTATAAGAAGATTAACCTGAAGTCTCGCCTGTAGAAGACATTGCAACATTTCCAAGGTCTACGATGGGTCGCCATCGATAAAATGATTTTTCGCCTCGTTCTCTAACTGAACAGGATGCACCATTGTCTCTCTATAAGCACAAATAAAACATTTGAATGATACAAATAAAATAATAAGGATAAAAGCTTCTAAAATAAGTAATGTAACACATAGTTACTCCAATTGCTAATCGCTATCATGATCTAAGTTAGAATTCTCATCAGGGTGATAGCACACAAAATGTGCTATTTCTAGGCTTTATTTTTGTTGGTCTTTACAACCGAAATGGTCTTTTTCACGAGTTATTTATTGAAATTTCAATTACCAAGCAATTGGAGCGAAACCGAAGAATTTGGAGATACCATGGCGAGTTTGGAGCTAAAAGAACATAAATTTTGAGGCCATGTGAAGCAAAGCAAGGAATTGGGCAAGAATACCCAAGAGCATAGCGTCTCAACGCTATAGGTGCAGCCCCAGCAAGCCATAGAAACCACACAGGTAGCATTGAGACGCTGCCTTCTAGCGTCTCAATGGTACCTTTCCTATTTCGAAAATGCGTGTTTCAGAAGGACAGTGTTGAGATGTTGGGTTACATCGTCTCGATGCCATCACGATTTCTATAAAAAGATCCTTAATTGCTTACAGAAAGGGGAGGTGTTTTTAGAGAGAATTATACCCTAAATCAATTGTTGAACATCGTGGAAGGGGGGCATCTTAGCTGCAGTAAGGAAAAAAAACAAGGAAAGAGGCATACATGGTTGTTATAATTTACTTTGTAAATAGAGGCTCACTCCAAAAAAGTATTTGTGGGTTTTAGTAAGTATGCAAGTCTCTGAAAAAAAAAAAGAAAAAAAAAGGTATGAGACAGTGTAAAAAAAAGAAAAAAAACTAAAAAAAAAAGGTTTGTTTGAAATAAAAAAAAAAAAGACTTGTAAAAAAAAGGTAGGAAAAAAATGTAAGTTTGCTAAAAAAGAAAAAAAAAAATAAGTAAAAAAAAAAATGTAAAATTGTTAGAAATTGAAAAAAAAAAACTTTGGCCAAAAAAAAAAGAAAAGAAAGAATTTTAAAAAAAAGGGCAACAAGTTTGAAAAAAGAAAGAAGAAAAAATTGGTAAAAGGAAAAAAAACTTGCAAAAAAAACAAAAAAAAAATAAAACAAATAAAACAAAAAAAAATAAAATATATATGTAAAAAAAATTCAAAAGAAAGAAAAAATAAAAAATATATAAATTTAAAAAAAAACAAAAAAAAATCGCAAAAAAAAGGGGATGTATAAAAAAAATTAAAAAAACGTAAACAAAATAAAAAAAAAATATTAAAATATTAAAATAATAAAAAAAAATCAGATTTTTTTCTTTCCTCCTTCTTTCTCTCTCCCTGAAACCCCCCTTTCTTTTCTTCTTCATCTATCTCTTTCTCACAAAACTCCATCTCTTTTCTCTCTCTTCTTCATCTCTTTCTCTCACCAAAACTCATCTCATTTTTTTTCTTTTTCTCCATCTCCTTCTCACTCTGACACCTCTCCTCCGGCGACGACCAAATCTGGCAAAGACCCACAGCCGCAGCAACTCACCGCGAGCTCAGACTGCGGCGGATCCGGCGACGGCAGCAACGTGCAACGGTCCAACAGCTCCGGCTTGGGCGTACAGCTGCACGAGTGACCCACCGGCGATCTGGAGGCCTAGGCAGACCCGGCGGCAACAGTTTCAAAGGAACGTGTTCGAAGGACTCGGCGGCGACAGCTTCAGCTCGTGGTGTTCAGCGGCTACAAATCGAAAGGACTCGCAGAGGCGGCACAGCAGCATAGCTCAAGTCGTACGACGACGGTACGCGGGATCGGCTCGACAGGCAAGGAGCTCCAACACTCGATCTTCACTCAGAGGATTTGAATGATGAGTGTTCCCTCTGTGTTATTTATAGGAAAAGTTTGGGAAGATTTTGTTGTTGAATCTCGTGGAAATCCAAACTGAAGTTAGATTCAAAAAAATTCTCTAACTGAAATTTTGAAAAGTGATTTCGAAATGGGGTTTTGAAAATCTAAAATACTTGTTCAGTTGAACTGAATTTGAATAAACTCTCCAATTTTGCTTTAGAATTGAATTTCAGTTGGAATTTGAAATTCTACTTTAATGCTCAAAATTAGGTGATTTTTAAGACTTTAATGTTAAGTTTATTTCACTATAAAATTTGAGAATGCCCCAATTTTACTTAAACTTCAAATTATTATGAGAACTTTTTGCTAAATTAAATTTTGGGCACATTCAAAATTCTCCAAAATTCAAGCCAAATTTGAGTGAAATTGAAATTCTATCAAAGAAGAAAATCTTGTAGAAGTTAAGTTTTATCCCAAGTCAAATTTTGGGGCATAACTCAAATTTTTGCCAGATGTCAAATTAAGTTTCTCAAATTTTGGGCATAACTAAAATTTTGTATCCCAAACTAAAATTTTGGCCAAAGTTCAAATTAAGTTGCTCAATCCAAAATTTGGGTATACTTTAAATTTTGGTTCAAATCAAAATTGGAGTAAGTTTTAAAATTTATTCCAAATCCAAACGAAAATTGGATGGAAGTCCAAATCCTAATCCAATTTCAAATAAAACTTGGGATAGAATTTTAACCTTGTCCCAAATTTAGATTTTGAATTAAAGTAGATTCAAATCGAAATTTTATGCCAAAAAAAAAATCAAAATATTGACTCAAATTCATGTTTTGATTAATTGGCATAAAAAAATGGCTAGTGTCAAAAGAATCGAAATTATGAACCAAATTCCATATTTTGATTAAATTGACACATCAAATGGAGTCCAAATTAGCTTTTTCAACATTCACACACGCATACTTGTGTATAAATCTCGAAAAGGGGGCATTTGTTGAAATAGAAATTTTGACCAACCCAAAATTGCCACGTCATTACCCAACATTGATGACAAAATTATATTTAATTAAATTTGTAAAGATTCCTATATTAAATTATGGCAGGTTCAAATACACTATTGGGTTCTTTGAAATTTGGAAGACAAAAGCTCAAATTGAAGGCCCAGACTAGATGCTAGACCCAAAGGCAATTAAGCCCAATCCAAAGAAGCTGCCCCAAAGTCAACTAGGCTCAGTCCAAATGGCTAGGCCCAAAAGGCTGGCCCAAGGTCAACCAGATCCAATCCAAATGGGTTGGCCCAAAATCAATTGGGCCCAGTCCAATAGGCCCAAGCCCACATGGGGCCCATGAAGAACTCTATAAATATAGAGCTTCCTCCTTCATTTCAAGGGTTCAGAACTGAAGAAGCTCAGAGAGAATTCAGAAACAAAGCTCAAAAGACTCTAGAAGCTTCTGAAGATCAAACACCGTCTGAACGAAGAACATGTCACGAAGATCAAGAACACTCCAAGAATCCATTGAAGTTTCAACCTCGAGAACAAGCTATTCAGCCCTTGACCAAAAGCATACAATTAGGAGGGAGAATCAGAGGATAAAATACTAGAGATTGTACTCACTATACCGAAATCAATACAAAATCAAGTTATTTACACGTGCTAAATTTCCTTGTCGAATTCTCGTGTGAACAGACTTATTTTGATTAATTAATGAGACTTTAATTATAACTTAATGATGATATAATTCATAATTTTTATTAATCATAATTATAAAACTACGAATTTAGTATTTATATATATGTCGACATTTTCGTAAAATCAATATCTATACATTTCCGTCGACATCAACATTTTGAACTTGAAACTTGATTAAGAGAGATATCAAATGTTGATAAATGACAAATGATTGTAAAAAATACAATAAATTCATAAATATTAAAATTTTTCATAAAGATATATATAAAAAACTTAATACAACACTTTGTAAATGCATGCACATTTTTCACAATACTGTATTAAACTTTTAAAAAATAACTATATAATTATAAAAGTATATGTTGAGAGATTGGAAGGGGCAGAAAATGAATAATGGAAAGAGAAAGAGATGGGAGGCCAAGTGATAGAGATAAAGAGAAATTATAAGAATTACCAAGATTTTCCAAGATTTCCTTGACATTTGTCGACATTTTCTCGATATTTCTCGACATTTTCTTGACATCTCAACATTTCCTCGACATCTTGGTAAAATGGTATTTTACCCCTCATCGAGATGTCGAATCCTCTGACATTTGGAAAATGTCGAACAACATTTCGAGATGTCGTTCGACGTTTTAAACAATGCCGACAACACCCTCGGCCACCACCTCATCGATTTTTCTTCTCTTTTGTCCCTCGTCGGCGAAGCTATCCGACTGGTGCCTAGATTGCCACTGCCACAGCACGCCAACCCCCACTGTCGCACGCCTCTAGCCTTGCCCTCATCAAACTGACATTTATTATTTTTGTTGTTAATCCATGCTTTGATTATGCTTTATGACTAATTGTGTTTGAATGCACTCAATGCTTGTGAATTTTTGGCCAAGGTTTGCATGAGTTATTGATCTAAATTAGTGCTTGAAAGGGTGGCATTTAGATTAGAATAAATTCAATCACAACTAATTGTAAATTGTTGCATGTAAATGAGGAATTCTCTTAGAAGCATAAAAAGACAATCTTAATCCCTTGTAAGCTATTAAAATCTAGACGAATACGTTAGGTTTATAGTCTTGCATGAGGTCAATTGGGCTTGGAAGAGTCTTTTGACAACTTTATGTCTTGCTTATAGTTTTGCATAATCATATCTTGGATTAATTAATTAAAATATTGATTCAATTGGTGAAGTAAATTCCCTAAGTTTTTCTCTCTTTGGCATCTTCTTTATTTTTACATATTTTGTTAATCATTTTCTCACATTATCACTTCTCTAAACAAAATTGGATGTTATTATTCATGGTAATTAATTGATCTAGAAAACCATTCCTGAGGATGATACTTTGCACTCATTAATCACTATACTAAAACTTCACACCGTACACTTGCGGCTTTGCATGGTCACTAAAGGTTTGCATGAGTTATTGATCTAAATTAGTGCTTGAAAGGGTGGCATTTAGATTAGAATAAATTCAATCACAACTAATTGTAAATTGTTGCATGTAAATGAGGAATTCTCTTAGAAGCATAAAAAGACAATCTTAATCCCTTGTAAGCTATTAAAATCTAGACGAATACGTTAGGTTTATAGTCTTGCATGAGGTCAATTGGGCTTGGAAGAGTCTTTTGACAACTTTATGTCTTGCTTATAGTTTTGCATAATCATATCTTGGATTAATTAATTAAAATATTGATTCAATTGGTGAAGTAAATTCCCTAAGTTTTTCTCTCTTTGGCATCTTCTTTATTTTTACATATTTTGTTAATCATTTTCTCACATTATCAATTCTCTAAACAAAATTGGATGTTATTATTCATGGTAATTAATTGATCTAGAAAACCATTCCTGAGGATGATACTTTGCACTCATTAATCACTATACTAAAACTTCACACCGTACACTTGCGGCTTTGCATGGTCACTAAAGCACGCAACATAGGACTGGAAGTAATCTCAAGATAAACTTTTGCATCCTCTTCTTCATTGTTTATGAAATCATCATCATTATTTGATGATACCCTTCTACTCAGGTGTTCTTCGATAATGGTGGGAACAACATCATCCCTGCATAATGCATTCTCCTGAATTGATTCATCAACTCTGATTCCACCCTCAACTTCTATCAACTCAAGTTGGTTATTTCCAAGATCTTCTACCTCTATAACGTCCCACAAGGTTTGTTCTTAACCATTTGCACCACCTTCCAATTATTGCCATATTTTGGATCGTTAAGGTAAAATACGTGTTGAGCTTGAGTAGCAAGGATGAAAGGGCCATCAACATACCAGTAAAGAGATATATTGATTGATCTCAACCCTAAATGAAAGTGTGATCTATTATTTTTATTATTTGTGTCGAACCATTTACATTTAAATATCATAACACATCTCATCTTCACATATTCTAAGCCCAACACCTCAATCAATACATCATAGAAATTCAATTCATCACCTTGACTTTAACTTTCTCCAGGCACCAGGACTCCACTATTCTATGTAGCTTGATGATTATCATGTGTTATAGTGTGAAAGCGCATTCTATTAACAATGCATCCACTATAAGAGCGCACTTGAAAACTAGGTCCCATCGACATTGATTACAAATCATCAGACATATTTTCAATCACATGATGAGAGAACTTGTTAATTCATTCATATACATTACAAATCTTACTCGTGATTAAAATTACATTTATAAACTCTTATAACTCTCAACTTACATGAGCTTTGAACCAACTAGGGAATTGTAGTTGGTGTCTTTTATATAAATCTTTCGCAATCTATGCTTTAGGACGAATTAGTTGCAAATGTTGTCTATTAACACAAGAAATCAAAAGTTACATCTCAGATTTATTTCAATTTCATATTCAGATCGAGATTGAGAATTAGAGTGTTCGAGACGTATGTATGATAAGACTTTATTTCATCACAATTGTTCAAAATATACCAATGTGCTATTTGTATCTCCTCAATGGATAAGGTCCTTGCATTTGAGCCCCCCACCCCCTGTAACGACCCGACTTTTCCTATTAGACTTTCTAGGGACGTTACTACATGCATGCCGAAGAAATTTTAAAATCTTTGGTAAAAGACAGAAAGAATGAAACTTTTTGCTAAACAATCAAAAATCTTTATGCTCGGGATCCCTTTAAAAATCATTTCAAAACATAATATGAATTATAATGTTCAATCACTTGAAATAGTTTCACAACACATTGTTTACTAAACAAAATATGTTTTAACTAACACACTATCTAAATGCGGAAGTCATGACCTTCAAAGTCACCCATGACCCTTCAGCAAACTGCCTTGTCAATCGCCTATGATATGTCTTTGTATTTGCCTGAAAAGAAAAACATTTTTGAAAAGGGTGAGTATTTTACAATACTCAGTAAGTGACCTCACTACCAGGTCAGGATATGCATACACACACATAATGAGTTTTCAAAAACATTTTCTTTCTTTCCTTTGGTGGGACCTAACTTCCTTTCATAGCGGAAACGTTTCCTTAAAAATTTTCCTTCGGCTTTTAATGTGGACAATTAAACCCAACCTAACCTTGCCTTTCATATAGACTCGTAAGGTTCCTTTTCATACAGCCTCGTAAGGCTCCTTTTCATATAGCCTCGTAAGGCTCCTTGTCATATAGATGTACATCAATAACTTTAGGAGGGTAATGCCACAGCCTTCGAAATCATTTTATCGTGAAAACACATGTATGCATGAGGTCCCAAAACATCTTTCATTTTCATTCAATGATGCAACATATAGAAACATTCTCACATTAATCATCATAAATCATAAATCATGCATCACATTTGTAAGAGCATTTCGCATACATGTGAGAATTATTTTTCATACATACCATTTTAAAATTCATCAACAATCATAGTTAAAACATTTATGAAATTCTTTTTATTTCAAAGGTAATTTTTCAATTCAGTTCCCGATTTGCATTTAAGCATACCGGCATAAAGTCTCTTACCTTGGTTAAGCTCAAGAATCCAATCACCCAAATTGCTCACCAGAAGTTCCTTCGCCTTGAATCTCAGCCAACCAATTTAGAGCCTAAATCGAATCATCCTAAGGTTAGAAAAATTTCTAAAATTCATAGTTCATCCCATAGCTCATTCCATCAAACTAAGTTCCAAAATTAGAATTCCTCCCTTAACGATCAAACCAGTTTTAAAGATCTTAAATCAGATTTGGCTTAGTATCGAAATTACCCAAGTCGGAACACGATCGAAAGCGGAGTTGTTCGGCTTCGAACAACTGACCGGGAGGCGGCGGCGCGTGGGTGTACGGCGGCGGCGCGTGGGAGTGCGGTGGAGGCGCGTGGGCGCGCGTGGAGGAGCGTTGTCACCGGATCTGGGCAGATCCGGTCCTGGCGAGTTGGTTCGAGCGGATTTCCAGCGAAAACCGACGAGGACCGTCCGGATCTGACGAGGGCTCCGCCGATCGCGAGTTCGCGGCGGCTGGCAGCGTTCGAGAGGCGATTTCTGGGCTCTGTGCGGCGGCGTCCGGGCTCTTCACGATCTGGTGCTCGCGGTTCAAGATGACGGCGATCAGACGGTTCGGATCAGCAAAACGGCGTTCGTGGTTGCGCGGCTGGACGTCAGAATCGCGACGGCGAACACGAATCGAGCGGCGGAGGTCGTGGTGGGGTCGGCGGCGTGCAGTGATCGGAGATTGATGGTGAGAACTAGTGGAAAAAACTTCTCTTCTTTGCTTCCATGGAGTTTTTCGAAAATCACTAGGAAAAGGGGAAGAAGATGAAGATGATGGCTTGGAGGCTTGAAGAACTTGGCTGACCTAGGGCTTCGTGCAGAATAAAAATATTAGAGAGGAAAAAAAATTGTGGGCTTGGCTTCTCTTGGCTTGGGCTTGGCTAAAAGTCCTCTAATCTACAAGAATGCCCCCAATCTAATTAAAATCCTATTTTCCCTAAATTCTTCCCAAATTACCCTCAATTCTCCAATCTCCATCATTCAAGACTTCAAACTTAAAATCCAATGCACAAATTAAACATAAATTGGGCTTACACTTAAATTAAATTCAAAAAAATAAAGCCTTAATTAGTACCTGAAAGTTTCCGGTTGTTACACCCCCCCTCCACAATGGTCTTGCTGGTAGGAATGAACACTTCATCCCTCAACAGAAGCATTGGATTATCTTTGATTTTAATTAGAATTAAATAAAAAACTAAACCATACCTTTGAAACAATATTGAGAATATTCTAGTGGGTCTTTTTCTCCTTGTACTCCAACTCCAATGAGGTTTAACTCCAAGAGTTCTACAAAGTCTTTCTTGTTATGACTCGAACAAAGGACCAATGAGGTTTGTGGGAACCTTCTTGAAAATTGATAAGTTCATTTTATTTTTATTTATTATATCTTGTTTAGGTTATTTTTTGTTAGTTTTCCTATAGTTGTTGGATTTTAATTCATGCATTTCTTTTATTTTTGTAGGTGATCAAGGATTTCACTTTGAAGGCCAAAGTTCAAAGAATTTCAAGTTGAAAGCTATAAAAAAAAAAAAAAGGTACAGTGCCTAGGCCCCCTGAGCGGGAGAATGAGAGGAAAACGATTGGACACTATTTTGGAGGATCCGAGAAAGCGAACGGAGCGAGAGCGACGATTGGAAACTCGTGGAATTGCCCGAATTTGTTTCTTTTCCCTTTTTCCTTCTCTTTTATTGGTTGTAATGACTTCAATAGTTTTAGTTATGACTTTTATTGAGATTTTTAGTATGAACTAATTTACTCTTTCTAGAGCTTGATGTAATCATTTTTGAATCCCACTCTTTCGTAATTAATAGTTCATGATTCTATTTCATTGTGGTTGTGAAAACTCTTCTAAGCTTAATGCATGTTTAGATTTGGCCAATCGTTACATTTATTTTGTGTCAATAATTTGAGGTTGAGAGACAAGAATTATTGATGAACTTGAATAGTTTTCCCTAATTTACACTTGAGATAATGATATCCTTGTGGGTTTTGTTGCAATATAGGTTCTACGTTCGTCATAGTTGAATTGTTAGAATTGTCATAAAGATATAGGAAATTTATTGTTAAATGAATATCGTTATTGCTTGAGAGAGAATATCAAGTCTATAGGGTAGAACTTGTCAACAATCTAGAACCTTTCACAATTGAATTTAAACGTTTGTCTTACGTTGTTAATTTTAGAGCCTTATTTCATTCTTTTGCTATTAGTTTCAACTTCACCCATCATCAATTAATCGGTCCTCAGATAAAATTGAAGTTTACTAATTTGGTAGTTGATAACATTCATTCCCTATGGATAACGATACTAGTACTTACACTACTATATTACTTGTAATGATTCGTGCACTTGCGAATTTGAGCAACAAAGTTTTGGCACCGTTGCCAGGGAGTAAATGTTTATTTTATCAACATCAAAATCAATAGCTTTAGTCTTAATCTGAGTTTTATTTTATTTGTTTTAATTTTTGTTTTTGTTTTGTTTTTGTCAAGAGTTGAAGTAAGTGTATGCAAAAATTTGGAGGTAACAATCTACTTCCTTTTGATTTTGATATCGAATGCAGTTGTAGAAGAAACATAAAAGAAAACAAAGGGCATACTGCACAAGAACAAGAAAGGATGGCAAACGACGAAGCACAAAATGACAATAGGGCATTGAGAGATTATGTCATGCGTGACGTAATTGATATTTATTCAACTATTCGAAGGTGAGCCATTCAAGCTAAGAATTTTGAGATCAAGCAGCATACACTGCAGATGGTTCTGGCTTTCAGTTTCAGTGGATTGTAGAGTGAAGACCAAAACTCTCACATCGCTGATTTTTTAGAAATTTGTGATACAATCAAGTATAATGGGGTGACGGATGATGCTATCAGACTGAGACTTTTTCCTTTCACTCTTAAGGGTCGATCCAAGCAGTGGTTGAATTCTTTGTCTACAGCTTCTATAGAAACTTGGAATGATCTAGCCAAAAAGTTTCTATCCAAGTTCTTTCCACCAGTAAAGAGGAACAAGATTCACGGTGAGATCAATAACTTTTATCAGTATGAGGGAGAGAGTTTGGGGAACGATACAAGGAGCTTATAAGAAAGTGTCCTCACAATGGATTGCCTCGATGGATGCAAGTACAAAATTTTTATAATGGTTTAGATGGCCATATGAGGACCACCATTAATGCAGTTTCAGGAGGAGCATTCATGAGAAAAACTGAGAATGAAGCCTTTGAGTTGTTGGAAGAAATGACAATGAATCACTACGAATGGCCAAGTGAGATATCGGTCCAGAAAAAGGCAATGGGAGTGAATGAGGTAAATGCCATCACCACTTTGACCGCACAGGTTGCTGCACTTACTAAGCAACTTCAATCAAGTCATCTAACAGTAAATGCTATTAAATCACCACCTATGAATGGTGATTATTGCCATGGGAGTCATAGGAGTGCAGATTGTAAAGTTGGAAACCCATTTATGCCCGGGCACAGTGAACAAGTTCAATTGTTGGGAATCTTAATTGTCAACCAAACAATCCCTACTCCAATATATATAATCCAGGTTGGAGTAATCATCCTAACTTCTCGTGGAAGAAGAATCAGACTAAAAATCTACCACCACCAGGATTTCAGCAGCCTGGAAAGAAAAGTAGCCTTGAAGAGGCAATGATTCAATTGGTAAATACTAAGAATCAATTCATGATTAAAATAAAGACCAACTTTCATCATCAAGCAACATCCATTCAAAACTTAGAGGGGCAAGTTGGCCAGATAGCTAATATGATGGTGGATAGACTTCCAGGTAATTTACCGAGCACAACAGAAATGAATCCAGTAGAACACTGTAAGGCAATTACCTTGAGGAGTGGTAAGGAGTTGGTTGAGCCAATGCAAAACAAGAAGTCCAAAGAAGAAGTTCAAGAAAAATAGGTTACTCTAGAATAATCCACTAAGCAAGTTGAGGATAAACCACAATTAGCTACTTCATCAGCAATTCCATTCCCTCAACACCTCTAGAAGAACAAAAAGGATAAACAGTACAATAAGTTTATTGATATTTTTAAGAAACTACATATTAACATTCCTTTTGCAGATGCCCTTGCACAAATGCCACATTATATCAATTTCATGAAGAACATCTTGAAGAAGAAAAGGAAATTGGAGGTTTATGAAATTATCCCACTCATAGAAGAGTGCAGTGCCATATTGTAGAGAACATTACTACCCAAACTGAACGATCCATGGAGTTTTTCTATTCCTTGTTCAATTGGTGATGTTATCTTTGCTAATGCATTATGTGATTTAGGAGCCAGTATTAACTTAATGCCTTTATCTATTTTTAAGAAATTAGGAATAGGAGAGGTGAAACCAACAACTATTTCCATGCAACTGGCTGACAGATCAATTAAGCATCCATGGAGAATCATTGAGGATGTTCTGGTCAAGGTAGGGAAGGCAATCTTTCCTGTAGATTTCTTAGTGCTGTATATGGAGGAAGATGAGAACATTCCTATGATTTTGGGAAGGTCATTCTTGGCCACGGAAAGAGCAAAGATTGATGTAAAGTTGGGAGAGCTGAAACTACGAGTTCAAAATGAGTCAGTCATATTCAAAGTTTTCAAGGATCCCAACCTTTCACATCATATGAACTGTTCATGCATCTTTGGGAGTGGATCACCATCGTCCCAATCTTCTTTGGAGTTACATCCATCGTACTACTACTTTAAACCACCTTGAAGAGGAGAAGAAAAGTCAGGATGAGGACTAGAAATCAAGCGTTGTTGAGAGGCAACCCAAAGGTTTCTTTTTCAATTTTAGTTTATTTTTAACATTATTTTTCTATTACTTCATTTTTTTTAAAGGAAAGAGAACTCCCGACAAGAAAATATGAGGACATTGGAGCTTTGGATTCTTGACAATCAACACATTCAAGGAAGTCTCGTTAACCCTTACATTTGATTTTTATTCATTGTCCTTTTTGTTCCTTTCATACATTGAGGACAATGCATGCTTTTAAGTTGGGGGTAAGGTGACTTCCTTGAGTGGGGATAGTTTTTGTTGATTAATAAAGTTTGTCATGATTTTTTGAAATAAAAAGCAAATAAGTGTAAGTAAATTGATTATGGTTTGATTGAGAAGCATATTTGACTTTATTTTTAGCCCTTTGATACTTTTTTTTAGCACACAAGTCCAAGTATTTTGTTGCTTTGATGCTTAGAAGATTTTTTTTTTTTTTTTTTTTTGCTTTAGAACTTGCTCTAGCCTTCTGAAACAACGAGAATGCAATGTTTTATAGGAGAAGATTTAGGTTGCTTGCCTTTTTGTGGTTCTTGTTGAAAAAAATACGAAAGAAAGAAAAAAAAGGGACAGAGAAAGCTACTCCCATTGTGATCAATTAGGCCACTCATTGAGCGAGTGCTCTGGGTAAGGGTCCTTGCAGTGGGTGTGTGAAAGCTACTGTCTAAAAAAAAAGTTTCTTTATCTTGTTGCTCTTTTGCTTTATTAAAAACACTTAATGATTCTAGTTGATATGGTGTTGCTTGAGTGAAGGTTGGCTAAAAGGCGAGATTCTTGAGTCAACTAGAATTTGGGCAAGTTTTGTTGCATTTAAAAAGTTATTTTGAGTTGAAGAGTGGTAAAATACTAAGAATTGTTCACATACACACGTCTAGGGCTTAAATGATTGACAAATTAGGCTTATACTTTCTCAAAAGATTCACCCTAATATTTACCCATGCAAACACCTTTCGTAGGGAAGCCGATCCAAAATCCGCCACGAGGCCTCGCATGAATCTCACGATGTGAATCAATAATAGAAATCGTAGGATATCTTGACATATGTCCTTCTCCTACTAAGTATTTTGACATAGGGTTTTCTATTACTTAGACAAATTATGTTAATCTCATTTATCTAAGTTCTCCAATCTACCCTTTGATAACTCTTATGTTGGTTAGATTAATTTTAATGTGAATTGTCAAGTGTATTAAACTATTTAAAACTAATCACATTATCAGCCTACTTAATAAAATTAAATAAAATTAATAAAATTTGACCAATTCAACTCCCAGGTCAGTTCCTTGTTAGAGGTGTTCCCTTTCAGTTAACTTAAGTGCCCCAGTCTAGACAGAAGCTTCCATAGTCAGAGTTCCCTTATAGTTAATTTTATTTCAAATTCATTAATCTTTAATTAACTATTAATTGCTAGATTAATGAACATAAGTTAATTTAAGTATTGTTTTTAATCCTATTAAAAACTATTTCACTTTATGGATAGTCTTGAAATTCTACCATTTTAAACTCCTTAAAACAAATTCAGAGATCACCATGGATATTTTATTCCAATCCTATTAGAAAAATAAAAGATAAATTAAATTCAAAACTTAAACTATTTTATTTTTGAATTAAATTACCGTTGTTTATGGAAGACCTAATCTTATTGGGAAATTGAAAGATCTAATCTTATTTTGAAATTAAAAGATCTAATCTCATTTCGAAAGAATCTAATCTTATTAGGAAAAAAATAAAGATAAATTAAATTCAAATTTTAAACTATTTAAAGCATTAATTTAAATCTTTGTCCTAAATAATCTCATTAGGAAACATCCTAATCCTATTAGGAAAACATGAATTTTATTTATAAAAGGAAATATCCTAATTTAATTTTCCAAATATTACAATTATATTCAAAAGATATGGAAAATATAATTTTATTAGGAAAACATCTTAATTCTATTAGGAAACATCCCAATCAAAATTTTCAAATATAACAATAAGATGTCTGGTCATGCTTAACATTAGGGTTTTAATCTAAATGACATACTTTATGCAACAATCAAATACTTTAAAACATACATCACATGCATAATTAAATTTTTAAAAAATAAAAAAATTGACCAGCGTATTTGACATATCCTAGGAAATTGAAGACAATTTAAATTGCGAAATTCAAATAAAAGACCTATCTTGATCTTCAAAAAGTTTCCTCTCTTGGCCATCCAAATTTAGGTTAACCAAAAATAGCAGCAACAATATGAAATTTTGCATCGACCAATTGACCAAAATTTGAGGAACCACAAACGAAAAGCTTTCAATTTTATGGTGAAGTTGAATATTTTATTAATCTTATTTCAATTTGAATTGAAATCTTATCTCAATTTGAATTGAAAACTAATCTCAATTTCAATTTGTATTGAATTTGAATTTGAATTGAAATCAATTTGCTGCTTATTGGGAAATTCACCATGAACGGTTTTTTTTTTTAATTGAAAAAAGAACTTAACACCGAAGGATTTTACATTTGATCTCATCAGTGTAGAAATAATGTCAAATATTCACTTACAATCAATTTTGCAATCACATATCACATATATGGACAAATTTAAAATAGCCACGTACGAACTTTTAATTCTAAATAAAAATCAAAGTAGGCTCGGATACCAATTGATAGGAATGAACATTTCACTCCACAGTGGGAGCATTAGATCGTTTTTGATTTATTTAGAATTAAATTTAAAAAAATAAGATTAAACAAACTTACTTGAAGTAAATATGGAGATATTTCTAGCAGGTCTTTATCTCCTCTACAAAGTCTTCCTGGCTATGACTCGAACATAGGGCCAAGGCTTGTTGGAGCCTCTTGAAAGAAAATCCACAAGAGATTGGAGAAGAAGATGTCTAGAGAGAATTATCTAATTTTCTATTGAGGAGATGTGTGTTATGTTTAATGGCTCAACCCAAGGGTTCTATTTATAGAGACCAAGGGAAATTTTTTGCCATAATTAAAATATTATATTTTAATATCTAATATATTAAAATATATCTTATATTTATTTGAATCTCATTTAAATGTCCTACGATATTTATTTATCTGAATCTTATTCAAATTTTATAAATATATTTTCTTTAATGTTTCTAATATATATTAATTATTTTAATATTTAATGTATGAAATACAATAAATAAATTTTCCTCTTTTATATTTAATATATCTAATATATTAAATTTTAATATGAACACTTCAAATTAAATATTAATTTGAACATTTCAAATTTTTATTTCAACTAAATTGATCTTTTAGTGTTACTATGAGCTAGCAAGGGGAACTTATGGACCTAATGATACAAAATCAATTAATTAAACTATTTAATTAATTAATTTTCACTCATTAACTATAGGTTACTCCACTATAAACCTAGAGTTGCAATCTTATGCACTGTAGGATAAGTTGTGTCAATAGATATAATCACTACATGCAAGTCGATTATTCAGGAGTTGTTCGCAATTACAGCTGGGTCAAAAGTCCATTTTACCCCTATAATTACATCTTGTACCTTAAGTACCACTGATCCTCTAATGGATAATTTTTTTATGATCCAACCATAAACTAAGTCTCTCTCGAGATGATAATGCTCATTTATGAGTGTTATTTAGCCCTAAAAACTAAGTTATTTGCTTAGAAAGCGAGAGTTTAATGTTATAATTCATGTCATTTAGAGTAAATTTAAGTAAAAACAAGTTTTGCATGTGTTTGAAGTCTTGATTTAGTAAAAATAAGTTTTTAGGTGTATTTAGAGTCATTTTTGTTAAGAAAGTGTTAATTTTTGTTGGTTTTGTGTAGATGCTGAAGAAACACCCAAATGCGCCCACATTTTGGCCGCAACGAGGCAAAAGAAAGATGATTCAAGAGATATGTGACCGAATTTGTAGCAATTGAGAGCAGAAGCCAAAGTCCAACTGTTGCAGAAAGAACTCAAAATGCGCCCAACTATGCGGCCACATTTAGGCCATTTCGACAAAAGCACAATTGCGCTCACTATGCTGCCGCATCTGGACCTTTTTGGCAGATTCTCCCAGATTCGCGAGATTTGCAGATAAAATCAATTTTCTCAATCAAATCTCCGAAAACTGATCTCGGCAGCAAACCCTAGGCCTTGAGGTCTACAAAAGGCGACTTAAGCTTCAATTTTAAGAGAGCTCGGATTTTGGAATTCTCTTCATTCCTAAATTCTGTTATTTAGCCGCCACTTTGAGTCTCCCTTAAGCTCTATTCATATTCCATTGAGACTTCAACTTCGAAAGAATGAGGAGTAAGTACTTGATTCTCCTTGAAAAAGGTAGAACAAGTTAGAAAGGTAGAACATTTTAGGGTTCTTTTTTCTCTTAGTTTTTCTATTCAGTTCTGTAAGTTTTTAGGAGTAGTACTTGCTATTTTATCTTTATTTTCCAGCTTGTAAGTTTTTGTTTTTCCTTTGAATTCAAGTAGTAGTTCCTTTTTAATTTAATCTCATTTAGTTCTTCCTTTGTTTTCATACTTCAAAGTGTATTCAATTTCATTATTTCAATGAAGTGTGTTATTTCTTATTCTCGTTTCTTCTTTATTTTCTGCAATTTATTTTTCTTTTCGATAAGTAGCTAAACTCCTTGGAGGGGATTCAATGAAGTGGATACTCTAAAAAGAAGATAAGCCCCACCATGTGATTATAGCAACTTTGCTTAACATTTAGCATCGTTTGCTTTTATTGAGTGTAAGTTTCATTGTTAGCTTAAACTGATCACTTGAGTTAGCATAGTTTGTGTGGGATTCAATACTAAAAGGATTAGATCGAGCATGTGTTTTCCTAAAAGCAATGTAGGAGAAGAGTCTAGACATCGAACTTTGATTTTTGTACCTAGACATAGGACAAAAACCTTTAGAATCATTGAGTTGTGTTCCTTATTTTATCTAAGTTAAAATTAGCCATAGACATATGTGTTTAATTGCTTAGTATCCTAAAAGCACTTAAAACAGGGTTGAATAGGTGTTGAACTCGATTCATGGAGTTAAGTGTCGGTTAGGGTAGGTTGTGGGCGTATTTCAGTAGCATGTTGTCCAAATCGCATAGAACTAGATAGAGACAGTATGCGGGCGCAAGAGGTAGAATCTCTGAAATTGCCGGACCTAGTTAAGCAAGTTTGCGGGCGCATGGTGGGCGCATTTCATCAGGGTTGAAATAAATTTGAACCCCATGCTTCTTATTTCTGTTTTCTTGTCTTTTCTTCCAGTTTCCTTGATTTTTATTGCACAAAACCCCCAAAAACATCTTATTTATTTGGTTACCTTCGATTGCAACTTGAAAGTATTTGTGTTGTTAACTGAAAAGCTCTTTGTTACTGTTCCTTAGGTTCGATACTTGGAATACTTCCATATATTACTTGTTTGGACAGCGTGGACTTGCACTTGATTTTGGCGTATAGCAGACGCCCCGACCACACGCCAATGAGATGGTGGGTGTAATGACACGCTAATGCGGAAGCACGACTGAGTTAGCTCGCTCATGCCCAAAATTTAGCATGATGACGTAACTATGAGAAAACCAAAATTTACAAAGACTTGATAAGAATAAAAACACTTCTAAAACTAAGATAAAACACTCAGCATCCACCAAACTACGATAAGGTATGTTGAGCTCAATCATTAGACACAAGAATCTAAGAAACTCTAACCAAATACACGGAAACTAAAGAATATTTAGAATTTACAGACTAACAAACTATAAGCACTATGATATACAACTGAAAGCTAACAACAGAAAAGAAACTTTTGTGGAGTCTCCATAGCCTTGTCAAGTCATCGCCTTTGTCACCCGCCTCGAGGATGTGCACAATCTGCAAAGACAAGAAAAGTAGCACGGGTGAGTATAAACATACTCAACAAGTAGCCCACTTAAGGGTCCAAGGTTCAAGGCAGCCCGAAACTCGAATGCTTGATCTTGAATTACCAAATAAGTCCTAGACATCATGGGTAAGTTTTTTAAAACACCAAAACAACCCCTAAACTCCACGAAAAGGTCTTAAAATATGGTTAATTAAATCTAAACTCATGCTCATCCTTAATTGTGTTGGAAAACACGATACCCACATAAAACTTACCTCAAAACAATTCTGGACAATAGCTCGAAGGATCCAAATTCACTCAAAACAATCTTTAATTGCGATAGTAACCTATAATTGAGTCCGACAATGAAATGGGTCACTTTAAATCACAAGCTTAGCCACCAAAACTAGTCCTAACCATTGAAATTTACCAAGTATTGATGTTAGAAAGCTTAACCCACTCCGAAACGAGGCCAAAGAGCAATTATAAAAATGTTGGGCTTGCCAAAAATAACCCTGAAAACACACTCACAAGCTGGTTGAGCAAGTTAAGAGGGAGAGAACGGGTTGTGAATGATGATGCAAAGCAACAACGCGGGCGAGCTCGAATTTTCTGTGAACAAAAGCTTGGTAGCATATAGTGGATGGCGAACAGATGAGCTCACAGTGCAGAGGCGAGTACGGCACGGTGGTGGTGTTTTCGCGAGCGGGTGGCATTCCAGCGCTTTCCGATGAGTCTTCTGAAGGTGGGCGGTGCAAATGCTGAGTTGCCAGCACGGATCTGTGTGTGATCTGCAGCTGCAGGATTCAACGAAAGTTGGCATGGTTACAGCAGAGGTGTGCAGCGGCATGCTGAAACAAAAACAAGGGAGAGAGAGAGAGAGTTCGACGAAGGAGACAGTTTTCTGGAGAGGGAGAGGGAGAGTATAAGGAAGAAGAAGAAGAGATAAGGAAGGAAGAGAAGAAAAATATTATTTTATTTTTTTCAACAAAACCCATAATGTCCTCAAACTTACATTTTCCTTCCAATTTTGCCTCTTTCAGCTCTCAAATTTCTATTTAGCCCAACTCAAATTAGCTATTTGAGAATTATTCAAATTTAATTCCCAAAATTTAAAACTAACGCCCGTAAATAAGCCGGGTGTTACAGTGGGGCCCATTGTTCAAGTCCCGAAATCAGCACTTAAGGGAACTACATATCTACTTACCCTATATGGGAAGGAATGAATTCCATCTTATGAGATTATGTTTCCAACTCCCTATTTGGTCAAGTCCTCAAAATGGTAGGCACATTGAATCGGCTACAAAAGCCAATTTGACCCATGCAAATAAAAGGATAAGCCCTCACAAGCAGGATTCATAACTCACTTAGGATTAAGATCGAGTCTCATATAATCATCCTGATAAAATATTAATCTTCTCAATTGATGGATTTATAAAGAGAGATTAAATATTTCGAGGTTCAGTCTTATACAAACTCATTGTATAAGATACCTCCACTCACATGTTTCCACATAAATGATTTGGATCAAATCATTTGTAACTATTATAAAGTGAGTTGTATCAATAGTGTTACTAGGATAAGGCACCCGACCTTACCCATATACTATATGAACCTTTATGTTATTTATTGAATGCGATCCTCCCATATGTCAACCACATATTGTTCAAGATTACACTAATAACATTGGATTTTCATAATGGATAATATTATATTACAAATAAAATAATCAAAATTATTATTAATTATTAAATAAATCATTAATTACGAGGCTTTAGGGCATAAATCCCAACATTAAATCCATTTGAAGCTAATCCCAAACTAACATTCCATGGTTCCAAAGAAAATTGAGGAACTTCATGATCAAAATGCTTCCCCCCTTCACCATCAACTGGATGTCATAACACACCAACTTCGTCAGCATGCTTATCATTATGCCACCTCATTTTAGAAGCAAAATGTTTCAATCAAAACAATTGCTTCAATCTCGATATGAATGGAAAGTGACGTAAATCTTTGTGAGAATCTTCTTTCCTTTTCCTTTGTTCACTTTATACTGAGACTCACCACATGTTGGACACTATTGGCAATCAACAAATTATTTCCAATATACAATCGTATTTGCAAGCATAAATTAACTCATAGCTAAGCCCTCAGTCATGCAACTTCCTCTTAGCTTCATAGAATGAACCATGTATACATGCATTGATTGGAAATTCTTGCTTTAACAATTGTAGTAACATATCAAACGATTTATTACTC
Source organism: Trichosanthes truncata (assembly GCA_033996785.1). Taxonomy (NCBI): domain Eukaryota; kingdom Viridiplantae; phylum Streptophyta; class Magnoliopsida; order Cucurbitales; family Cucurbitaceae; genus Trichosanthes; species Trichosanthes truncata. The sequence continues at coordinate 21,907,508 of JAWPNB010000004.1, read as the reverse complement.
CAATTGTTAAGAACCTTAATATGCATCAATCTCACCAAAAAGTTTAACGACAAGAATCATGTACAACCAGGGTACAATTGATTACATGCTTCGGTCATTAAATCCTCGAATAAGGTTGAAGTATCCTTTTCATGGACATTAGGGGCATCTCATTTTCAAAATTATTGTCTTCATCTCTATCTACTTCGGCAATTGGGACTTGAAGGTCATTTAAAAGATTGGACATCTCATTTTCTTCATTGATCTCTTCATTGAAATCATTACACTCTATAGTACTTGTTCTATCATCATGTAGTAACCCAATTGTATAACTTTCGAACCTAGGTAAGTTGGTAGGTTCTCCTGATATACCCATTGACTATAAGAGGGGGATATTCCATACGTGAATAGATGTCGCTCTACTCCATCTAAAGATTGTCACATTGCATTCATACAATTTTTACATGGGCATCTTGTTTTTCCCGAGTCATTAACATGAAACTTTGCCATTGCTAAAAATTGGGTTACCCCTTCTATATACTCGGTTGACAACTTGTCTCTAATTTTAACCCAATCTCTATTCATCCTTATCCTTAATTATACACTTTTCAACTCCAATTCTAGTTTGTGAGAAGTTCAATCCTTTAAGATTTAGACACAAAAAGATAGATTTAACTTTGTCCCAAGCCCTTAATGTATACTTTTTTTGGTTATCGAGTTGAGATATACAGTTTTTGTCTAGCAAGTTGAGCTACAAATTAAATTGAATATCTTAAGCCCCATTTCATAACCATTTTGTATGATGTTTATAGTTTTTGGATTTAGAAATGTTTTTGGTTTTTGAGATAAACAAGCCACAATTATTCATATAGAGGCCTAATGGGTATGCTAAAGATAAGTTATAAGCATTCAATTATTTTGAAATTGAGTTGAAGTAGTAGGTGTCTTTTTAATTGTGTTTAAGTACAATTAATATGTTAGGAGTGAGGATATGAACCTTCAACCTCAATGAAAGAAGTATATGTCTTAACTCTAGATAAGCTAATTAAATATTAAAAATGTAAGTATATATTTTTTTGTCTAATATAGGACCCTAAACTTTCAATTTTTAGTCTAGTAGGTCTGTGAATCTTAAAAAAATGTAGAATGATTCAATGACCTATTAGATACAAAATTGAAAATTGAAAGTACTTATTGAACAAAAAATTGAAAGTTAAAAAGTTAAAAAACCTATTAAATACTTTTTAAAATTTAAAAATATACACAAACTTGAAAGTTCAAGGACTAAACTTTTAATTTAACCTTTATTTAAGTATAGAACCAAAACATTACCAAGATCAAAGTATGTAGGGACTAAAAACATAGTTATTGTTTTAAAATTTTACTGTAATTATGTAAAGAACGTTTAATTATATCCATGGCTTACAAAAGGGGGTAAAGTAATTTTAAAAGTTACCAATTATACGAGTGGGTATGATGGTCTGTGTAATATGAAATTAATAATCCAACTTTGATAGATAAGGGGTTAACTTTAATATAAATTATGTATTGATCAGTAATGAAGTTTATAATAATGGAAATGAAAGAATTTGGAGGAGGGTACTAGTGTTTTCCCAATAAAATTTAAGGTGAGTGGATAGTTTAATTAATAAATTAATTACTAATTGTACACTGATTAATATCTCTATTAAAGCCACATATACTCACGAACACTCATTAATTACAAAGCACCTTCACTAGTTTTGATTAGTTTTGCACAAATCATTGTGTTATTTGACCTTATGATTAATTGAGAGAGATTGGAAATTATATATTTTAAAGAGAGGATTAACAAATTAAAGTGTTCTAGCCTGACAAACAACATCAATTCTATAATAATGCGTGTACAAATGATTGAGAGTTTTTTTAGTGAAATTACCATATTAATTAATTTAATTATAATAATAAGGTTTTTTTTTAATATTAAATTTGGATACTTAGGTTTTCACAATATCTTAATAAGCTAAATTAAATTGAATATCTTAATAAGATAAATTAAATTGAATATCTTAATAAGCTAAAATTTCAATCTTTGTAAGCTAAAAAATCAAAACAAGCAAACAAACACATAGTTTAATAATGTATTAAAAGCTAGCAACTAAAAATACTACTACAAATACATATAAATGAAGTTCAAAGTAAAAACATGAGTTAATATATAGGTACATCAATGATTTATTATGACCCACCATGGTAATCCTGAAGGAATGAACGTTTCACTCCGCAGCGGAAGCATTGGATCGTCTTTGATTTTATTTAAAATTAAACTAAAAATAAATGTTAAGCAAACTTACTTGGAGTAAATATGGAGATATTTCTGGTGGATCTTTGTCTCCTCCATAAAATCTTCCTAGCTATAACTCGAACACAGAACGAAGGCTTGTGGGAGCCTCTTGAAAGAAAATCCACAAGGAATTGGAGAGTAAGAGGTCTGGAGAGAATTCTCTAATTCTCTATTGAGAAGATGTGTGTTATGTCTAATGGCTCAACCCAAGGAGAGACCAAGGGACAATCTTTTTCATAATTAAAATATATCTTATATTTATTTGAATCTCATTCAAATCTCCTATGATATTTATTTATTTGAATCTTATTCAAATTCTAAAAATATATTTTATTTAATGTATCTAATATACATTAATTATTTTAATATTTAATGTATCAAATACAATAAATGTATTTTCCTCTTATATATTTAATATATCTAATATAGGTTAGTTATTGATTTATGCTAATCATTGACTATTGCATAATGTATTAAAGGAAAAAAAAGAAGCAACATAAGTCTACTTATCAAGTAACTACCTATTAAAATTCTCATTTCAATTTCTACTTATCAAAAGCAAAACTTGAGTATGAAAAGTATATATATATATAAAAAAGAAGTATAGGCTAGATAAATGTAAACAACATGAAATTGTTACAATTAAACTCAAAAAAATAGGAAAAGTATAGGCTATGTAAAACCCAGCTTGAGAGGATAAGAATTGACCTTGAGTATGTAGTCCGTTTGAAGAATTTGTTTTAATCCTTCAACCAAATGCCCTATTTTAAAGTATATATAATTTGTTCATTACGTAATTGGTACAATTAAGTTATAGTATTATAACCATTGCTAATTTGGTAGTGACAAATTGAAAATTGTACAAATATCTCCTAAATCATGAGGATTGTTACAATCATACGCTCAAACTACAAGAATATTACAATTTAACTCTTTTTTTTTTCTTTTTCTTTTGTCAGAGTGAACGTAACTCATTTGAATTTCTATTTATCTTCAAAACTTAAGTATATGTATAAAAAAAAAAAGTAGGAAAAGTATAGGTTTAGTAAATGTAAACAACATAAAAAGTCTAACAAACCTAAGTCATAATTTATAACTCATCTAGAACTTATGTTGTTTACTTGATAACCAATATAAAAAAGTCTAACCAACATAAGTCATAATAACCAACATAATTATATAAATCATCTACAACTTATGTTGTTTACTTGATAACCAACACAAGTCATATTATATAACAAACATAATTATATAACTCATCTACAACATAAAAAGTTTAACCAACTTATGTTGTCTACACAACCCAACAAACCTAATTAGTACTAAAAAGTCTAACCAACCATATGTAATTTTCAACTCCATACCCATGAATAAGAATAATTAAGATTACAAAATAACTTAAAATAAATTTTAAAGTACAAATAAACCAAATACATATAGATATACTTATTTAGAATAAACTATAAAATACTAGAAAAGAAAGGAAAGTTCCAAAAGTTAGCTATCTAAACTATTTTAACTGTGTTCGAAATCAACCCAAACCTACCTTAAAATTTGTTTCAACACTACGAGACGGAACCAAATCCTAAAACAAAAGAATTCAAAGGCTAGATACCAATCTAAACTATTTTAACTGTCTTCGAAAAAACCTAAACATAGATTTATCACCTAAAATTTACCGAAACATACTTAATCTTTGCTTAAAAGTGTCGAAATATTAGCGAACGTGTTCGAATGAGTTCGAAAGTGTTCAAATGAGTTCGAAACTACATACTTTGTTTGAGTTCAAAAGGTTTAAAAGTGGATTTCTACATACTCTCTTCACCACAGAAGCTAGAAACTTTGTTGGTTTGAGTTCGAAAGCGTTTGAACTTGCAAATATGAGATTACACAAATCAAAACACAATAAACTTAAATAAAATTTTAAAATAATCTTGAATCTAAGTATACTAACTACTAAAAAAATATAAAACTTTACAATATTATCAAAATCCAAGAGTGGCAGCAACGTGAGGTGGTTGGCAGTCAGTTGGGCGGTAGTGGAGAGTTGGGTGCGTGGAAGAGAAGACAAAAAACAAAAAAAATAAAGGATAGGGTGGGCGGCAGTCAGACGACACCAATGTGAGGGCATTGGAGTGCCGAAGAGTAGCAGTGGGCGGGCGGTGGGGGCGTGGGTGGGAGAGAATGAAAGGGAGAGGAGAGGGGGGTGGGAGCGAGTGCGGACGGCAGGTGGTGGGGCAGCGCAACGGTCGGTTTGAGGGAGGGTGGGAGAGTAGGGAAGGGAGAGGAGAAGAGGGAAGGGAGAGAAGAGAAAATGAGTGAAAATTTTTGAAGTTGAAGGAAATGGGAGGAAAATGAGAAGGAAAATGAGGCTCATTTTAGAGCCCATTTAAGGAGGAAAGGTCGACGGTTCAATCGAATCGTTAGTCTTTCCATCTGAACTGCCAATGCTTCGGGAAAACCATCGGTGGTTCCTTATCCAAAAGCCAACGGTTCAAAAAATTGTCAGCTTTTGTGTAAGGAACCACCAATAATTCAGCGAACCGTCAACAGTTCTCCCCCCAACTACCAATGATTCGCTGAATCATCGGTGGTTCCTCAATGAATTATCAATGATTCAGTCAACCGTCTGTGGTTCCCGACCCAGTGGCCGATGGTTTGCCGAACTGTCGACTTTTGTGTAAGGAATCATTGACAGATAAGCAAATCGTTGGCAGTTCTCCCCCTAACCACCGAGGTTTGCCGAACCGTGGCGATTCCTTGCCCATTGCTGAAGGTTTATGAAACCATCAACTTTTATTTCCCTATTTGCTGACGATTTAGGCAAAACCGTTGGCATTAAGTACTATATGCTGACAGTTTACTAAATCGTCGGCAATTCTCTTTTTTTTTACTGACGGTTAAGTTTCCCATCGGGAGTTCCTACTTTGTCTGGCCATTTTCAAAGCGTCGGGAGAAATAATGTAGTGATAATCTTAAATTCTTGTAGTGATAAATTATACATTTGATAACACACAAAATGTGCTATTCATAGATTTTACTTTTGTTGGTCTTTACAGCCTATTTGGTATTTTTCACGAGTTTATATATTGAAATTTCAGTTATCGAGCAATTGGAGCGAAACCGGAGAATTTGGAGATACCATGGCAAGTATGAAGCTAATGGAACATAAATTTCAAGGCCTTGAGGAGCAAAGGAAGGATTTGGGCAAGAATATCCGATAGCATATTGTTGAGACACTATGTATATCGTCTCAACGCTATGGGTGCAGCCCAACAAGCTAGACAAACCATACAGGTAGCGTTGAGACGCTGTCTTGTAGCGTTTCAACGTTACCTTTCCTATTTTGAAAATGCGCGTAATAGAAGGACAATGTCTCCACGGTGTCCCGATTTCTATGAAAGGATCCTTATTTGCTTGTGGAAAATGGGAGTTGCTTTTGGAGAGAATTAAGCCCTAGCTCGATTTCTACTCTAATTTGTGAGATAAGGAACATTCTTGAGAGTGGAGAACGAAAGTTGGAAGCTCAAGATCGTGACGTGCATTGGGAACGAGTATCGACAAGTGAAATAGAGTTTTTCTTTTCCCTTTTTATTGAAGTTCTTGCTATGGATTTTTGTTTAAGTTTAGAAGTATTTTTCGTAATTATGAGTAGCTAAGCTTTAACTAGGGAATTGATGTAGCCATTGAATTCTTTATTTTTGTTGTTAATCCATGCTTTGATTATGATCTATAACCATTTGTGTTTGAATGCACTTAATGCTTGTGAATTTTGGCCAAGGTTTGTATGAGTTATTGATCTAAATTTGTGCTTGAAACAGTGGCGTTTAGATTAGAATAAATTCAACCACAACTAATTGTAAATTCTTGCATGTAACTGGGGAATTCTCTTAGAAGCATAAAAAGACAATCTTAATTCTTTGTAAGCTATTAAAATTTAGACGGATACGTTAGGTTTATAGTCTTGCATGAGGTCAATTGGGCTTGGAAGGGTCTTTTGACAACTGTGTGTCTTGCTCATAGTTTTGCACAATCATACCTTGGATTAATCAACTAAAATATTGATTCAATTGGTGAAGTCAATTCCCTAGGTTTTTCTCTCTTTGGCATCTCCTTTATTTTTGCTTAATTTTGTTAATTAAGAAACTTCTAAAATTACTTCTCTAAATAAAATTGGATGTTAATATTCATGGTAGTCAATTAATCTAGAAAAATCATTCCTGAGGACGATACTCTATACTCACTAATCATTATACTAAAACTTGACACCGTACACTTGCTGCTTTCCATGGTCAATAAAACACGCAACAACCTTTTCATGCACTTTTTCATGTTTCTGATAGTACTAATTTAGTGCTATATTTATGCCCAATTAGTTGCTAGTTTTATATGTAATTGTGAACTTTTAAGTGATTTTTTTCTATTTTTCATGAAACCGAGTAAATGGAGCAAAAATTATGATTTTGAAGCAATGATATTGAGTTTGGACAAAAAGTGGTGCAATTTGAGGTTAAGGATGGAATTGGTTTTAAATTGGGCAAGTTTTTTTTGAGAGGACAACATCTAGACGCTGAAAATGGCGTCTAGACACCAAGTAATTGGTGCCCGATCTAAGAGCAAACATCTCGACGCTGCCCTGTGGCATCTCGATGTTGCAAAAACACGGAGGAGTGCATTTCCATCCGTAGCGTCAGACAATGCCTGCGCGCACCTAGCAAAAACGCGAACGTTTTGAACAGCGTCGAGACACTATTCCTAGCGTCTCAATGTTGTGACGATTTTCAGATTGAAATTACCGATTTCATTAAGGAAAAAGGGAGCCAATTTTGGGAGTTTTACACCTTAATCCACAATTGAAGAGTTTTGAGAGGTTTGGGGATGAATTAGAGCATAATTATTGAAGATCTAACGTTGAGGTTCATGGAGATCATGACGGGAAATAAGGATCGATGCATAACAAGTTTTTTCTCTCTGTTTTTCCTGTAATTCTCTATAACGACCCACTTCAGATCGCTACGCGAAGCTTACATAAACCAGTAAAGAGAAGTTTTAAAAACACCATGCTAATATACTTAGAAAAACAAGTTTCAACTTGGGATCCCATTTCAATAAATAAAACAAAAAAATATCTTAAAACAAACATTTCCCAAAAATATTCAATGCAAAATCAGAGTACTATAACAAGTAATAAACCAAAAGTAAATAAAACTTAAATAAAATAAGGACTCCAAAAACAGATAAGCTCTACGATCTTAGGGAATAGGGAGACGGCCTCCATAGTCTACTGGCCACCTGAAAGGAAAACAAAGTAGCATCGAATGAGTATAAAAATACTCAGTACGTAGCCCACTTAAATCCAAGGTTGACTGACCACCTCATAGACACTCAACTCCAGATCTTACTTCAGTTCTACACTCTCTCAACTAAGTGACCACCTAACCTCCTCCACCTACGGTACAGTCTCATTACTAAAATCCTAAAGCAATGCTTCCGATCCATGGGCTTCATCCCCACTATTAGCATACAGCTCAAGCCACACTGGCCAGCACCTATCACTCAGTGGGCTTCATCCCCATAGCTAGCATTCAGCAAGAGAGTCCACGACCCTCGAGCCACACTGGAAAGCACCTACAAAGAAGGACATTCCCTTCATGCCAACACAAAATAGGGTACGCAACCCTTCATCTATCATATAACAAACTCATCAAGGCAAGCATGCTCCAGGTGGGGTGGTAAGTGTCACTAGCCTAACAGTCCTAAGTTATCCCCTAACCCTACCAAGGTTCTCAAGACTTTACAACATCATAACCACATCAACACGAAGGTCAGGGTAACCAGGGCCTCAGGATTTCTTTCCAACCACACAAATTAGAGTTAACCGAAAATACAAGCACAATACAGGAGTTTCAAACTTAAAGTCAGTCAAGGATTTACACATGCTCAAAACATTTAGCTTGCAACTTTAAGCCCCTAAATTCACCTACCACATTCTCAGATAACCATCAACTCAAGATGCAAATAAGAACTAACCACCAGCAATACATGCTCCATAACAAAGAAAATCTCAAGCATGCTACATAAATTTTGCATTCATTTCCAACTTGGTCCACAACTAAAATAATAACCAAAAAAGGGCTTAATCCAAAAAGCTACTTACCTCAAGGAAGAAACAAATTATAACAACACAAGCCCAAAAAAAAATCCCTTGCTGAAAGATATAAGCGCCCTTAGCAAATAACGCAACAACCAAACAACAAACTAATTAAATTTAAATAATTTAACCAAGGATTCCATTCTTATTTTCTGAGGTTTGGTTTAAAAGGTGGTGAAAGTCTCACCTTTCCAATTCCTGGACGATAACACAGCTCTTTGAAATCTGTGACAAATCCTCCAATTCCAAACTTGGCCTCCTATTAACCTTCAATTTAATTCCAAAAATTAAGGTCAATTTAGCTTGTAAATACAGCCACTCTAATCTCACAGAAAAGCCCCAATCATGCATCCAAAATTAAATCCAATTTATTCCAGGCCTCACTGCATTAATAACTTACAAAATTCAATTTAATCTTACCTCGTTTGAGTTGTACAGTGGCTTTAAAATGTCTCAACAACGCCCCAAAGGGTCTCCAATCGAGATGAAAAATCCTAGACTTGAATCCAATTAACTTGGGTCAAAAACTTAAATGGTCCCCCACTAAAAATCAACCCCATAACACAACAATATTGCCTTAATAGCGATGGAAAACTTACCCAAATGACACGAGGCTGTACAGTGTTGAAACCCACAGAAAACGCTGCCCAAAAAGGCCTAAACACGAAACCAAAAATAGCCCTTTGCTCTTTATGCAACCGGAGAGGAAAGGGAGAGCGGCGGCGACTCGGACAGAACGCTGGCGAGTTCTGTGGCGGCGGATCCAGCGGGCAGGGGTCACCGATCCAGGCTCCGGCGAGAGTCATACCCGAGCGAACAGGGTGGCGGTGAGGCTTGCTGGAGGGCGCAGGTGGCAGCGGCGCTTTCTGGTCTGACAAGCAGAGGCGGCAACGCTTGCTAGTCAGATGACGTGCAAAGATGAAGTCGAAGGGGGGGTATCCGGGTGCGATTCTGATAAGAAAGAGAGAGAGAGAAAGATAAGGGATGGGGGTTTGATATTTTTTGGAAGAGAGAGAGATATGATAAAATAAATGAAAAAGAAAAAAAATAAAAAGGAAGGAATGAGAGGGATATACGGGAGAGGGGAGGGATTTGGGGAAAGGTTGATTGACTTTTCCAAATTCTTTTTTTTTCTTTTTAAAACTCATTTCTTCCTTAAAATCCAAAACAACCCACCAAAGCAACAATTTCGTTTTTGTCCATTTTACCACCAACAAACTCCAAACCAAGTTATTCAAATTCAACTTAACTAATCTCATACAAAATTTAATTCTAATAATGACCAAAAATAAAATGCTAGGTATTACAACACTTCCTCCTTAAGAACTTTCGTCCCTGAAAGTTCCTAGTCTAGAAAGAGTTCAGGATACAAGTCTTGCATCTCATCTTCCCGCTCCCAAGTCGCTTTCTCAACTTGATGGTTCCGCCAAAGAACTTTGACCAGATCAATCTCTCGGCTACGAAGCTTCTTCTGGTCCTTTGCTAGGATATGCACCGACTTCTCCTCATAGCACAAGTTCTCATTCACCTGCAAGGGCTCGTAATCTATCACATGCGACGAATCTGGCACATACTTCCATAACATCGACACATGGAAGACATCATGAACTGCAGAGAGAGTAGGTGACAATGCCAAACGATACGCCACAAGGCCAATTCGCTCCAAGATCTCAAATGGCCCGATAAACCTAGAACCCAGCTTCCCCTTTTTACCAAATCTCAACACTCCCTTCATCGGTGCCACCCTTAGGAACACGTGGTCACCGACTACAAATTCCAAGTCTCTTCACCTCGTGTCAGCATAACTCTTCTGTCTACTCTGTGGAGTTAGCATTCTAGCCCTGATCTTCTAAACTGCCTCATTCGTGACTAGGACCAGCTAGGGTCCCACCAACTTGCGTTCACCAACCTCAGCCCAGCACACCGAGGACTTGCATCTCTTCCCATACAGAGCCATCAAGTGCAAGTGTGTATCCCAACTACTAGAAAAATCCAACACACAAGCCCGCAACATATCCTCCAAGGTCTGATTCAACCTCTATGTTTGTCCATTAGTCTGAGGATGAAAAGTTGTGCTAAAATTACACTTCGAGCCCAAGGCTCTCTGGAAGCTCAACCAAAAGTTCGATGTGAACCGAGGGTCCCTGGCTGACACAATCTTCACCGAAACCTCGTGGAGCCTGACCATTATCTCCATATACAACTGTGCCCACTTCTCAACCATATAAGTAGGCTTCCATAGTAGAAAATGAGCTGACTTGGTCAATCTATCAATGATCACCCAAATCACTGTGAAGCCCCTAACTGTCCTAGGCAACCCTGTGATAAAGTCCATAGACACCTCATCTCATTTCCACTGAGGCACACTCAATGGATGCAACAGTTCTGCTGGCCTCTGCCTCGAAGCCCTTATATGCTGACAAACCAAGCATCTACTGACGAAGTCTGCAACATCTATTTTCATACTGCGCCACCAAAATAACTGTTTCAAGTCCTGATACATATTGGCACTGCCTGGATGTATCGAAAAAGGAGAGTAATGGGCCTCCGACAAAATCTCATTCTTGAGCTCCCCAACATCGGGCACACACAAACACCCTCTAAACAAGAGGTCTCCATCCCCAACCATCGAGAACTCGCTCTCTTGTCCTGACCCCACAGCCGTAAAGCATCAACAAGATCGAGAATCCCCCTGCTGGGAATCTATAACATACTGCCTCAAGGTCGACTGAACGGTCAACTGAGCCAATTGAGTAGTAACTTCTCCCATCAATACTGCTATTCCTGCAAGCTCCATGTCTGTTTGCAAGTGAGCCTGGCTAGTAATCAATGCCGACGTATGAGCTGTCTTCCTATTGAGGGCATCTGCAACTACATTCCCTTTACCTGGATGATACAAAATTTCCACATCGTAGTCCTTCACCAACTCCAACCACTTACGCTGTCTCATATTTAACTCCTTCTAAGTGAAGAAGTACTTGAGGCTCTTGTGATCCGTGAAGATCTGGATCTTCTCTCCATATAAGTAGTGCCTCTAGATTTTCAAAGCAAAGACCACTGCCGCTAACTCCAAGTCATGAGTTGGATAATTGCGCTCATAATCCTTTAGCTTTCGAGAAGCATAAGCAATCACCTTCCATTGCTGCATCAGCACACAACTCAGGCCTTTCTTAGACGCGTCACTGTACACCACGAAATTACCTGTCCCATTAGGTACCGTCAAGATAGGGGCTGAAACTAACCTTCGCTTGAGCTTCTGGAAGCTAGTCTCACAGGCGCCGTTCCAGACAAAAGCGATCCCCTTTCGGGTCAATTGAGTCAATGATGAAGCTATTTTGGAGAAGTCTTGGACAAAGCGTCTATAGTAACCCGCTAAGCCCAAGAAACTCCGTACCTCCGTGACCGAAGTTGGACGATACCAGGTAGTAATTGCCTCGACTTTTGCTTGGTCCACAGAAATTTCGTCCTTCGACACCACATGCCCTAAGAAGGACACCTGCTCAAGCGAAAACTCACACTTGGAAAACTTGGCGACAACTCGTTTGTCCTTAAAGTCGACAATACTTTTCTCAGGTGGATTTCATGCTCCTCATCAGACTTGGAGTAGACCAAAATATCATCAATGAAAACTATCACAAAGGTATCAAGGAACTCCTTAAATACTTTGTTCATCAGATCCATAAACACGGCAGGTGCATTAGTCAAACCAAAAGACATAATAGTGAACTCGAAGTGCCCATACCTGGACCTAAAGGTTGTCTTGGGAATATCCTCCTCTCGAATCCTTCATTAGAGCATGGTCTAATGTTTTCTCAATTTTAGTAATCTCCTTAAAATTAAGATCCCCTACAACATTGTATGCATCTTGAAGTTTCTGTCTTTGGGTACTGATGTCATTAAACATCTCCTTTCTTTTTCGTACTCCCCATGGACCAAGTTGGTTTCTGCTTCTTGTGATGGCTTTTGTAAATAAGCCCATTGAGGTGTCATCATCCATAATATCAACATCATTAGAATCCCAACATTGGCGAATTATATCCCCACACTCCATGTCTCTTGTCCATAATTCTTCAAATCTAAACAAAGAATTTCGGCTGTTTATATGCTTTTGAGAATAAGGTAAGTTTAGCTGGATACAGATTGGACAATGATCAGACCCATACCAATCTAGATGTGTCACTCGCACATAGCTAAATAAATTGCAAAATTGTTCATTCCCTAAAAATCGATCTAACCTTTTGAAAATAGGAGATCCATTATTCCATCTATTTGTCCAGGTGAAAGGGCTTCCAACATAACCCAAATCTCTGAGATGAACTTCATTAAGTACCTCTCTGAATAGCTCCATGTTTGAAGAAACGCGATTGGATCCTCCTTTCTTCTCTTTTGCTCATAAGCATTCATTGAGGTCTCCTCCAATCATCCAAGGAGACTCATCTTCATTAGCTAACCTACGTATAAGGTCAAAGGTTATTTTTTTGTTATGTCCTTCTGGTGATCCATATACCCCTGAAAAACGTCAACTCTGTTCCTTCCAACATATGCTACAGTCAATATGATTTTGGGAAAAAGATCTCAATTCAACTTTAAAATCATTTTTCCAAAAAAGGGCCAGACCTCCACTTTTCCCTCTACTTTCTACGCTAATGCAACAATCAAATCTAAGGTCACGTTTGAAAGATTCCATTTTCCTCTATCACACTTTGTTTCTGCAAGAAATATAATTTGAGGATTTTGAAGACGTACTACGTCTTTCAATTGTCTGAACGTCCTTGGATTTCCCCCACCTAGGACGTTCCAGCTTAAAATTTTCATTGTGTTCGGCGGGGCTGTTCAACAGCCTTTGCCGATTCAATCTCAGAGTAAGTATACTTCTGCTTCTTATAGAACATCTCCCCACTATCCTCTTCTTCCTGTTTTCGTTTTCCCCCTAATTTCACATCATCATTCATCAAACTATCGACTCCTTTAATATCTATTTTTGGGGAGCAGGCCTCATTCTACAGCTTAGGGCCAAACTTGCTTTTGCTCTTATATCGCCCTGACGCTTGTTGGATTTTATCAGATTTTCCTTCCGCTAAGTCTGTTATCCGTGATCCCTCCTTCACCATGAGAAAGTCAGTTTTATCTTCCATCCTATAGTCTGGGATTGTGAAGATATTTTGCTTTCCATTGTGTTATTCGTTAAGTCCATCTCCATAGTGTACTTTAGATCATCTTCAACTGATATGCCTACCATGGCTTCTGAAGTTTGTGGATCTGAGACAACAACATTCTGTATTTCAAACGTTGGTGGATTATCCTCTTTTTGTCCCTCCAATATTCCCATATGTTTTGCCCTGTCATGTGGGTTATCTAACCCTTTCTCATTCTGTTTCGAAATAGATTCCTTTAAGCTAACATTGACATCTTCTGCAGATAATGGAGCTCTCCACCATTCAGAATCACTTCGTCCTCTTCCCCCATCGAAACTTCCTTTTCCCTCTCTTCCGCTTCCCCCTTTTCCTCGCTTTTCTGAATATTGTGATGTATCGTCCTCTCCATAATACAATTTCTTCTTTATCACCGTTGCTCTAATCTAGTCCCCATATTCTATCTTCTTATCGAGATCTCTGTCTGCCTTTTGAGTTGGGCATTCCTGGAAGAATGGCCTATAATTCCACAATTGAAACAAAAGTCAGGAAGTTTTTCATATTTTAAAGGACACCATACCTCCTTCCCTGATGTAGTTTGCAATTTGAGTCCCCTGAGCAACGGAATTGTGATATCCACTTTGATTCTAATGCGCAAAAAAGGTCCAACCCATTCATTCTCTCCATCCCAATCTATCTCTTCCACAATACCAATTTCTTTACCTAATAGTTTTGCCATCTCAATTGACATGCAATTCATTGGAATATTGTGGATTTGGACCCAGAAAGATTGGCTGGAGAAGAGTAAATTTTCAATCTGATCTTCTTCCTGTAGGTTTGACATAACCAATAGAGATTTGTCAAAAGTCCATGGCCTAGAATTAACTACTCTGGCTTTTTCTGATTGTGATCTGAATTGGATGAAGAAAAGGTTATCCCCGGCCGGTTCAATTCTTGTGCTCTGATGTACCCTCCAAATTGACTTCATCACTGATTTAAATGCTTCTACATTGGTATGTTTGTGCGATATTATTTTTGCTGCTACACAAAGGTTAAGACTCTCTTTAGATAACAATTTGTGTGATGCCTCTAAAACGATGGGTTTACAAAAAAAAGTGAGAAAAAAAAGTCAGGGAGAAAGGTTAACAAAAAAATTTAAAGTGAGAAAAAAGTTGGATAAAACAAGAAATTAAACTAATAGAATCCGAGAGAATGGCCAAAATTTTGGCTAGAAAAAAGTTAGAGGAAAAGGTCAAAAATTTAGAGAAGGAAAAGTTAGAAAGATGGACAAATTTTAGAATGAGAAAAAAGTTGGGGGAGAAATGCTGACAGAAATTTTAAAGTCAGAAAAAAAGTTAGAGATACAACAAGAATTTAGAGATAAACAGTGTTCTAGAGTGAAAAAAATTTGGTTAGAAAAAAGTTAAGAGAAAAAGATACAAAAAATTTTAGAGATGGGGAAAAGTTAGAGAGAGAGACAAATTTTTTAGAGAGAAGTACAAAACTTAGATAGATAAAAAGGTTAGAGATTGAAAAAATTTAGTGAGAAAATAGTAGGAGAGGGTGAAATCAAATTTGGAGAGAAACTAAAAGTTAGAAAGAGAAATAAAAAACGTTTTTTTTTTGAGGCATTGAAAAAAATTTAGAGTGAAAAAAAATTTAGTGAGAAACTTTTTTTTTAAAATATAGTGAGAAACTTTTTTCTCACTAAAAAATTTAGAAAAGAGAATAAATAAAGTTAGGAAAAGAGGTACAAAAACTTGTTAGTGCGAAGAAAGTTTAAGAGAACGAAAAAATAAAAAGAGAAAAAAATTAGAAAGAGTGAGAAATTAGAGATAAATAAAGTTAGAGAGAGAATGACAGAAAAATTCTAGAGAGAAAAAAGAATATAAAATTTTCTCAAAATTAAAAAACAAAAATAAAGTGAAATAAAAGAGAACTTTTGGGATTTAAAAAGACAATAATTTGAAAATCCAACTTTTTGTTGGCCAATTGACCAAAAATAATCTCTCAAGTCATTGACTAATAATTATTATTATAAAGGAATTTTGGAATCACCAAAGCTTAATCACACTGTTTTAAAATGAAAGTAATTTTGACAATGACAAAATTGATTTTGATAATAGTAAATATAAAAATCATTCCCAAAATGCTCTAATCTAATAAAACCAAGCTTACAAATACACACAAAAATGCAAAGAAGACGTAGAGTATCTAGCAAAACAACAAAACAAACAACAAATAATTTAGCCCGCTGATAGGGAAACCTATGTCTAAAATAGCCCTTATCTTCCCTGGTTTATTATCGAACTTGATGGTTGAATATCTACCCATTACTTCACCCAATTCTCTTGACTTCAATGGTTCATTATTGAACTTGATGTTGAATGTCTACTACCAATTAAATGTTAAAAAATCTCTTATATGGAAAAAGCATATGCTATACATCGCTTGCATTTTATTTACTACACTAATTATTCACCTAAATGCTATTTTATAAAGTCCAAAAATACAAACACCATATAGCAAATGCAATATTTGGAAAACAAAATTTCAATCAAACCAACAACTTCAATAAAAGAAATCAAAACAACTATTAGGGCATAAAGACAAATCAGGGGAAATAATACTAATAGCAATGGGTAATTTTGTGCTAATTTTTTTGAGTGTTGTGTGACAACTGATATCTTTATTGATATAAGTCAAGCAAAACATGGACTTGTTTAAACAACAGTATGGTGTAAAGATGTTGGCTATTTGTTTTTTGTGTTAATGTGTATATATATGAACAAAATAGGTATAGCTTAGTTGTGTATATGTTGTTTTTTCATTGTATTCTTGTTTTTTTTTTTCTTTTTTGCTGCACTTAAAGTATATGATCATATGGCTCAGGTATACAATCTCATTGTTTAAAATATGTCAAAACATGAAAAAAGGTATAAGATCGTATGGCTCAGTTATGCCTTATGCGATCTTGTTTATCAACAATATGATCTCATTATTCAAAACAGGTCAAAACATTAAATGCCAACTAAATGAAAGTATTTATGTTACCAGCTGTCCCCACCAAACTGGACACTGCATTTTCAAAACACTTTTCAACCTTCTAATCATTTTCAACTCTGAATCAATTCAAGAAGAATATCGGTTACAAAGTAGGCACCGTGGGTCCAGATCTTGTTCAATAAGAGGTAATTGATTATGTTTTTATTTTTTTTGTTCATTCGATCACGTTACCTTCCTTTTCATTTTCTTTTACTTTGGTTCACTCGATCATGCATTACTTTTTTTTTTTTTTTTTTTCATGGGATGCCTTTTCATGGTGGTAATTGGGCTACTATTTATGCATTTTATCGATCATCAGTTAACACTCGCCTATCATATGTAAACAAAAATCACATACATTGTCAATAAGATCGTATACCTTACCAACTATACAATCGTATACCACATGAATACGATCGAACATAACAATGATGTCTCTCATTCATAGATTTGTGGGTTTTGGTGGGGAATGGGACCAGACTGAATACAACTACATTGGGGATGCAATGAAAGGATTGAAGGTTGCAAGTGATGTAACATTGATAACTTATAGAATACAAGTTATTTGCTCTTAGAATTAGATCATATTCGCTTTGGGAGTACATGAAGTATGCGTTTGAATAGCATTTAGACCTCAATTCTACCAAGTTTTCTTATAAAGCATGCATGCGCTCAAGTGTTTGACTTAAAGGTCTAAATCCATTCCCTTCCGTAAAATATGTCTTTAACCTTGCATTTGCGTGCAAGAATGGTTCGCGACTAGAAGCAAAAGATTGGGGGCTATTAAGCTAGCGCAAGTTTGTAAAAGAAGATCCAGTGCAAGTGCAATGCTATGTATGCATCCAACAACCCGCACAACACATATTATCAAGATTCCGGTGCAAAGCTGCTGCACGAATGGAGTTGTTGAACTTAGCCTGCCAGCTGATTGTGCGTTGCGTACATACCTACCCTGCAGAAGGAATGTGCTGATACAGTAGCTGTTGCATGGCAACATTCCAATGGATCAAAGTTGTTTGTAAATAAAAGGAATTGTTGCATTTTGAAGGGTCTTCAGCAGAAAGAATTTTAGAAGCTTTTTCTAGATTCCCAGAATTTTAGAAGTTTTTTTTTTTTCCATATTCCACTTTTCTCTCTAGATAGTTTTAGATTTTTCCATTGTTCTTTCGGTTTCGCACATTGTTGCTCATCGGAGAAGACAACAAAGAATAGCGTCTGCCGCTCGCAAGTTACTTTTTTGTCGATGCCGCAATGCTCTTTGTACTTGTGTTTGTTGTATTTCTATATCGTTTTTCCTTGTAACTCAGCATTATACTTTCCTCTTCTCCTATAATCCAAGTATGAAGTTTATCTCTCCCTTTTCTATTTTCCAGTGTTTTGTAAGTATGAGTTTACCTTTAAGGTTTGACATAGGGAGAACTCTATTATGTGACCTTTCATTTTGAACAGTATACATGTATGAAATCTCAACTTCTTCTTGGCTTATACATTTTTTCACTGCCTTCATCCGTTTGGCCAGTCGAGGTAATGTGCACATTTGAGCGTGGAAAGGGTTAGAGTGTGTGAAAATTATGAGGAGAGCAAAAGTAAAATAATTTACTGGAGGGTTTTAGACATAAAACAACAACTTGTGAGCTCAAACGGGTCAGGTGAGAAATGAATGTATCAAGCATAGACATATAAGGATACAATATACTTTACATCCTTCTCGAGAGAGTTAGGTGATAGGGGTAAATGCAAGCGTACGTATCAAGTAATTAAATGGTAAGTATTTTACCAAGTATTGTGATCCACAAGGAATTGTATTGTGATATTGTTTGAGTATCAAATATAGTAATGATCAAAATTATTTAAGGAATGGAATGAAATGATGCTTTGACAAACAATTAAAACTAACATAAGCATGCAAATAACCTTAAATGAGAACACCAAGCTTTAGGGCATTTAGGGGTTAACTTCACTAATTGGATTGAGCAAATGTGTGATTGAACAATTGATACGTTAACTCAGTTAATTCTTAAGCCTAAAAGTCTATTGCCATGGATTTCTTCGTTGAGTTCCTCCAATTTTCTTAGACTAATTGACTAACCTAGGTGTCTATAGTGCCAATTAATTAATTAAAGATATTAAGACCGTTTGTTTTAAGCATCAGTTAATCTCCATTAATCCTATGTCACTCAGGTGAAAAGTAATCGTCATCCAAAGTATTTCTAAGCTTAAACACTTTCTTTCAAGCCCAATTTAAGCTAAGTATCAATTAATCTATGACCAGTAGTCTAAAAGCATTAAGAAACTCATGTATGAAAGAATTAAAGCAAGTGACAATATCAAATTAATTCATTTATACATAAGCAAAGGTCCAAAAAGGTATGATAACACCCTAAACTAAGAAACTTAGCCACAGATGGTCATCATTACAATCCACAATTCCAACATTCCAACCCTAATACAGTAGCTAAAAAGGAAAATAAAGGAAAATAAGATGAAGAAACCCATGATCCTCAACTTTTGCCTCGATCCACGTGCTTTTTGAGCCTCGATCAACCTCCAAAAGGTTGCAAAATGGCTCCCAATGCTCCCAAAAAAGCTCCAATTTGCAAAAAGGGTGAAAAGTCCTAAAGTGTGTCTCATCTTTTCTAGCAAGAATGAGATGTATTTATTTATACCTCAATCGAAGCAACGTAGACAGCGTCTTGACACTGTCAAAACTCCCCGTTTCAATTAGCACTGCAGGCTTTAGCGTCGAGAAGCTACGGATGGAAACTCCATTCGCCCTACTTTTTAGTGTTGAGATGCTATAGGGCAATGCCTCAATGCTTGCTTTCGAGTTTGGCCAATAAAGAATGGAGTCTAGATGCCATTTTAAGGGTCTAGAAGATGTCCACTCGGGTCTAATTTCCAAGCTTGATTCCTTTACCATCCCTTGCCTCAATTTCTCATCTCGTTCTGCTCCATCATCACTCAAAAACACTAGGATTCTCCAATTTCTCCTTAATAGCTCAGTTCTTGTAAAACAACATAAATCGACATCAAAGCTCACGAATTAAGCATAAAACTAGCTAAATTAATAAGATAAATATAGCATTATTTACATGCTATTAATAGGATAAGTAGGTGATAATGCTCGTTTATGAATGTTATTTGGCTCTAAATACCAAGTTACTTTCTTAGGAAGCAAGCGTTTAGGGGTTACATTTCATGTCATTTAGGGTGAATTTAAGTAAAAATAAGTTTTGCATATGCTTGAAGTCTTGATTTTGTAAAAATAAGTTTTTAGGTGTAATGACAGTCATATTTTGTAAGGAAAAGTGTTAATTTCTGTTGTTTTTGTGTAAAGGCTGAAAAAAGATCCAAATGCGCCCACATTCTGGTCGTAATTGAAACAAATAAGATAACATTCATCTGATATGCGACCAAGATGCGCCAGCATTTAAGAGCAGAAGACAAATTGCAAATGTTGCAGAAAATAGCCCAAATGCGACCGGAAATGCGCTCGCATTTAAGCCATTTCAACAACAACCCAAATGCGTTCACATCTGGACCTTTTTGACAGATTCTCCAAGATTTGTGGGATTTGAAGATTTTATCAATTATTCTCAATCAAATATCCTCAAATCAAGGGATATGATCAACCAAGCTTCTCCACACTGACCTCGGCAGTAAACCCTAGGCATGAAGTCTATAAAAGGCGGCTCAATCCTCCATTTGAAAGAGAGCTCGGAGTTGAGAATTCTCTTCATCCCAAAATTCTATCATTTTTATTTCTAAGTTTTAGCCACCACTCTGAGTCTCCCCTAAACTCTGTTCATATTCCATTCGGATTCCAACTTCGAAAGAATGAGGAGTAAGTACTTGATTCTCCTTGAAAAAGGTTGAACAAGTTAACAAGGAAGAACATCTTAGGGTTCTATTTGTTCTTAGGTTTTTCCACTCAAGTTCTATAAAGGAGTTGTACTTGCTTTTTTATCCTTATTTTCAGTTTGTAAGTTTATGCTTACTTTTAATTTGAGTTATAAGTTCTTTTGTTTCAATTTCATTTAGTTCTTTCTTGGATTCATACTTTAAAGTGTATTCAAGTTTATTAATTTCAATGAATTATATTCTTTCTTCTACTTGTTTTCTTTTTATTTTATCCACTTTATTTATCTCTTCGATGAGTAGCTAAACTCCTTGGATGGAATTCAATCATGTGGATACCCTAAAAACGAGATAAGCAACCACCATGTGTTTCTTGTAAATTTGCTTAACATTTAGCTAAGTTTACTTTAAGTGAGTTTAAGTTTCATTGTTAGCTTAAACTGACCATTTGAGTTAGCATAGTTTGTGAAGATTCCAATACAGAAAAGGTCGAAGTCGACATGCGTTTTCTTAAAAGTAATCTAGGAAAAAAGTCTAGACATAGAACTTTACTTTTTGTACCTAGACATAGGACAAAAACCTTTAAAATCTTGAAGTTGTGTTTTTCATGACCTAAGCGAATTTAGCCATAGACATATGAGTTTTAAATTGCTTAGTCTCCTACAGGTTCTTGGAAAAGGAGCCGAATAAGTGTTGAACTTGATTTACTTAGCTAACTGTAATTCAGGGTAAGTAGCGGGAGCAATTTGGCAGCATCCTGTCTGAACCGTACAGAACTCGAAAGAGTTAGATCCAGGTGCAAGAGGCAGAATCTCTGATTAGCTAGATTTAGTTGGCCAGTTTGCGGGCGCATGGTGGGCGCATTTCCTCAGGGTTGAACCATAATTAAATCTCATGCTTCTCATCTTATTTTTTTCATTACTTTTTAAGTTATCTTTACTTTTTGTTGCACAAAATTGCAAGACCGCAAGTGCACGAGTCAAGTTTTAATGTAGTGAAATAGAGCACGAGTGTCATCCATAGGATTGAGTTATTTAATTCAATTAATTACCACGAATTTAACTATCCAATTTTATTTAGAGACAAGAATAAAATAGTGAGTGAAATTATTTAAAACTAAAACAACATAAAATGGAGACAATCAGGAGAAAGAATATTAGGAACTAGACTTCACCTATTAGGCTAACAATTTAATTGAAGGAATGATAAAGTATATTCATGCCATAAATCAAGAATTTCAAATGACAATTGGCCCTATCAAGACAATTGAGTTTCATGCACAATTATAAGACTAACATATTTGCTCACCTTTAATAAGCATGCACAACATTATGAAAACTTCCTTAAATGATTTCTAGTAAAACTCTAGTCACTTTCATGCTACAGTAACTAATAGTCATTCAATCGAAGTCAAATCTAAATTATTCTTTTTCAAGCGTAAATTCATATCAATCAAGACAAATAAACTTTGATCAAGAGTTCATAAGCATTAATAACACGATTGCAAGAATGGAAAGAAATACAATAGTTCAAATCATTCATATAAATAAATTGTTTGGCCTAACGACTCCATCTAGCCCTAATATAACAAATTTAGCTACTCATAGTCACTATAAAAACTCCTAAATTTTCATACAAAGCCATAACAAAAACATTAAAAAAAAGGGAACAAGAAAGAAGTAATGCGTCGTGTGAAGCTCCATTCCGGTTGCAATATCATGATCTTTAGCGTGAAAAACTCTTCCTTGTGCTCCAAAGAATCTCCTCTCACGTCCCTCAAACTCGATTTTCGTAAATAGCTAGTCTCTCTCTAATTGGCCTCCCTCAATTGTAGCCCAAACTTTCTTATTTATGAAAATCGGGATAGTGTTGAGACGCTAGGGATAGCATCTCAACGTTATACCCTAAAGCGCAAAACACTTAAGAAAAATTGGGTAGCGTTGAGACGCTACACACAACGTCTCAATGCTACCGACCGAAAGGCAAGTAGCGTTTTCTTCAGCGTTAAGACGTAATAGACAACGTCTCAATGCTGTCCTCATAGTATGACTGGTTGTATCATGGCAACATTCAGTCGTTGGTTGATCGATGTTTTACGCTACACGCAAGTGCACGTGATCGAAGTAATAAAGAAACTGGAAGTATTCCAGAGTATTGTACCCAAAGGAACGAGGTTTAATAAAATGAATTTTAGTTGGCACAAAATCGTTGACAAATTGCAAGATAAGGTAACCGAGGATGAAAATGATTTGAGAGGTGTTTTGACTAAAATAAAATTATTTGAAAATTCAATGGAAATGAAAAAGGGATTCAAGTTGCTAATGCCACTTTGGAAAGAAAATGCAACAAGAAAGCAATTGCAATCGTAGCTAACTCAAGAACTAAGTAAACCGAATTCAACTCCTATTCGACCTTCTATGAAGTATCTTTAGGAGACTAAGTGATTAAACCTATATTTCTATGGCTAATCTAACTTAGATATTTTTGCGCACAATTCGAGTGATTTGGAGTCTCGCCCTATGTCTAGGGTCGATGTTTCAGACTTATGTCTAAGCCTTTTCCTCAATTGCTTTTGCGACATCCGCTTCCCTTAACCCTTTCGGTATTAAGTTATAGCTTGGCAAGCAACCCTAGATGGCCAACTAGGTTTACCCAACAATTAACTCACCAAAAGCAAACTAGAGTTCAAGAATTAGCTAGATTGTTTTTACTCTCGAGCTTTACATCTTTCCTCTAGGGCATTCACAAACTTGAATCCCAAAGGAAATTTAGCTCTTCATGATGGAATAAATTGAAAACAGTAAATTAGAATTGTAGGAATTCATTGGAAAAATCAAAGTAAATAATGCAATCAAGTTGCAAGAATTCAAGATACAAATTAACTCACGGAAAATTGTATTGATGTACAGTGGGTCTCCAATTTAAACTTGCTACTAAATTAAAAATACTGAATTGAAAATTCACAACCCGTAGCTTATACACTTAAGAAATTGAAATTAAACTTGTTGAATTGAATTTGCTCTTCTAAGATTCAAACCAAGATACTAAACAACTTAAATAACTTATATCAATCTATGAAAAACTTGAAGTACAGTAGTTCCCCAAAGTCAAATAAAAGTGAATGAAAACTTACCAAAATTCAAATAACAGAGAATGAAATTGTAAAAATTGAAAATACCAATCAATAACTATCCCAAGCAAATAACAGAAACAAACATACAAAATTTGCATAAATCAATTGAGAATTACAAAACAGTGGTTGCTTTAACACAATTACAGAATTCAAAAGTGCAGAAATCGAAACTTCATCCTAAAAAAAACCCATTCTCCGTAACTCAATCGAACAAAGAAGTTGTCCATAACAATACCCAATTCTTAGGTAGATGGGATTGAGAGAATGATTTTGGAAGTTTTAGAGGAAGAACAATAGAAAAACAGAATCTAAAAATGAAAAATAAGAAAGCTGCTGTCGGGAAACAAAACCCAAAAACGAAACAAAATTTTCTCTCCAATCGAGCTCCCCTTGTTCGGCTTCTTTGTTCAATATTTATAAGGATCTCATGCTAGGGTTTCCCTCTTGGTTGATGGGCAATCATGGCTAATCATCTTGCTGAATTGGTGGGTCAAATCTCCTTCAAAATCCCGAAATTCTCGTTTTTTACTTAAATTCCAGATTCTGCCATATTGCAATTGATAGCAATTGCATTGCAGTTGCATTCCACGAAAATCCTGCATCAAAACATTAAGAAAGTGTGAATTTTTTTCTTCTTTTGTTTTCTTTTCTCAACTTACTTAGTTTAAAGGTCTTCCATCAATCATGTGATTAAATTCAAGCATTTTTTTATTTTTCATCAAATAATATGAATAAAAATCACAAATATAACTAAGTTTAAAGGCCAAATAATCCTCATGAATGAGAATTATCACTGGTAGACAGCGTCTGAACGTTGTCCCCTCGGATCCCAATGCTGCATTTTCTTCCTTCTTTCCCTTAAATCTTCAATTCCTCCCAAAATTGCTTTGTTTTTGCACTGTAGTTGTCTTGATCTTTGATTCCTCATTCAAATGCTTGATTCCTATAAAATAAACAAATATGGTGTGAAAATATCCAATAAAGCATCAAAACTAGTAATAGTTAGACTATAAAAATAGCTCACAAAAGTGTGGTATCAAATACCCTTAAACTTAACTATTTGATAGTCCTCGAGAAAAACAAATGAATACAATCTCTCTGATTAATTATATTGAAATTGCTAACAACTCAAGCTTCAAAAATTTTGAAAATAGAACATTCACATAAAATTAAGGTTTATGACTAAAATCTATCATCAAGAAGCTTTAAATTGATTCTATCATTCCTTACGTGTGTGTGTTAGCCTTTCCTAATTGGTCTTCCCACTACTCCAGCATATGTTATAATTCTCAAGTCTCCCTACAATCAAGAAAGTAATACGCCACTAGGTTGCATAAAACTAAGGTGAAACTCCCCCAAACTTGATTTTTTCTTTATTAGGTGGACACTAGCTTCCACACATACACTGTGGGGACCCATACCTATGACACTTTTACTCATAGGTGGTCCTAACTAGTCACAGCAGAGGTAGCTCTTTTTGTCCTTAAAAGTAAAAACAACAAGGTGGTTGATTTTTTTTTTTTTTTTTGAAAATCAATAGAATGAAACAACACAAATATAAGCCTTTAAAACTATGACAAGGACGACTACATGCTCCAAATTTGCAAGGAACTCAAAGAATAAATTTAATTCTAACTTGAATCCTGAATTTAGTTACATACCTTGAAAGAATGTGACAATTCTTAATTCAGAATTGTTTGTCCTCATAGGCTATCATAGTCGACAAGCAAATGAACATATTGCATAATTCTCAATTCAGCTCAATTCTAATATCAAACTAAAGTGGATAATTGTGTCATGCAAGATTAAGTGCCAACCTAATAAAATAAACAACACCCCCAAACTTTAAAGTTTGTATTGTTCAAAAAAAATAAAAGAACATAACATAAAAAGTACAATAAAGAGAATAAAAGAAAGGATAGGGGGAACCAAAACTTCCATGAACTCAAAATGATGGTCTAAGTCCTCGTCAGAGGAAACATAAGGTGGCATGGGTGGTGGAAAGGAGGTATCTGTGCCCTCCAAATGACGCATACACTTGCAAAGATGCTGGTAGTATGCCTCGTTACGTCACTGATGGCACACAGCACGATGCGCTCTTGTCTACAATCTTGTATCTCCTGCTAACGAAGTCTCTCCTCTAAAGTAGTCACTATGGTGTATATGCTCTGAAAGTCATGTTGGATTGGTCGGTGCTGGAGTTTGAGTATATCCTCCTCGTTATGCTCATCCACCTCCTGATGGTGATCCTCGGCTGCCTCATGTTGCTAATCTTCGTCAGTTACCCCAGCATCCCATCCTCAAAGCCGCATTATGAAATTTTTGTCCATGAATGCCTTAGGATGAATCATCTCCTCGTCGGGGGATCCAAGTGATCCCAACATTTCGACACAGGACGGTGATTAGTGATCCATGGCCAAGTCCACTTGTAGTGCCGCCTCGTCTGATATGGCGTATGGAGTGGAAAATAACTTTTCCAATGTCAATGGACCTCCCTATGTGTTGGGATTTATGCCCTAAAGCCTCGTAATTAATTAATTAATTAATAATTAATAATAATTTTGATTATTTTATTTACAATATAATATTATCCATTATATGAAAAATCCAAGGTTATTAGTGTAATCTTGAACAGTACGTGGTTGACATACGAGAGGATCATGTTCAAGAAATAACCTAAAGGGTCATAGTATATGAATAAGGTTGGGTGCCTTATCTTGGTAACATTATTGATACGGCCCACTTTGTAATAGTTACAAATGATTTGATCCAAATCATTCATGTGGAGACATGTGAGTGGGGGTATCTTATACAATGAGTTTGTATAAGACTGAACCACGAAATATTTAATCTCTCTTTATAAATTCGTTAATTGAGAAGATTAATATTTCATCAGGATGATCATATGCGACTCGATCTTAATCCTAAGTGAGTTATGAACTCCTGCCTGTGAGGGTTTGTCCTTTGATTTGCATGGGTGAGAGTGGCTTTTGTAGCCGATTCAATATGCCTACCATTTTGGGGACTTGACCAAATAGGGAGCTGGGAACATAATCTCACAAGATGGAATTCACTCCTTCCCATATAGGGTAAGTAGATGAGTAGTTCCCTTAAGTGCTGATTTTGGGACTTGAACAATGGGGCCTCACCCTCTCATTGGCCCAAGAGGGATTTAGTTTAAAATTAGATTATAAACGGATTGTTCATTAGAGAATCAGTGGTACTTAAGGTGCAAGATGTAATTATAGGGGTAAAACGGACTTTTGACCCAGCTGTAATTACGAACAACTGGTGAAGGATCGACTTGCATGTAATGATTATATCTATGGACACAACTTGTTCTACAGTGCATAAGAGTGCAACTCTAGGCCTATGGAGTGACCTATAGTTAATGAATGAAAATTAATTAATTTAAGAGTTTAATTAATTAATTTTGTA
Organism: Trichosanthes truncata; assembly: GCA_033996785.1. Taxonomy (NCBI): domain Eukaryota; kingdom Viridiplantae; phylum Streptophyta; class Magnoliopsida; order Cucurbitales; family Cucurbitaceae; genus Trichosanthes; species Trichosanthes truncata. The sequence goes on along the minus strand of JAWPNB010000004.1, from coordinate 21,880,449 downwards.
TCATTGGAGCTTATAATCTGTAGGTCCATAAGGTCCCCTTGCTAGCTCATAGTAACACTAAAAGATCAATTTAGTTGAAAGAAAATTTTGAAATGTTCAAATTAATATTTAATTTGAAGTGTTCAAATTAATATTTAATATATTAGATATATTAAATAAAAGAGGAAAATATATTTATTGTATTTGATACATTAAATATTAAAATAATTAATGTATATTATGTAAACCCGGAATCCCTCCTTGAAAATTCTTAAGAAAAATGTATTGGTAAGCTTGTTAAAAAAAGAAAAGAAGAAAAACAAAAGAGAAATGGAATGACTATATGTTGTTTTTAAAAAAAAAAAAAAAGAAAAAGCAAGTGGGTTGTCCACCACCGTCAAACTCCTTCTCCTTAAATTATGTCCATCCATTTTGCTACCCATTTGGTGAAATAAAATAGGGTTCTTCGTGGGAGAGAGTAAGAGAAAGAAGAAAGGTGATGCTGGAGTTGTAATTGAGGAAGAAAAGGAGGGAAGATCAATCCAAGTTGCATGGAAGATTTTGTGTTCAACCCTGACTACCTCTGATATTTGGAACGTTTTGAGCTCCACAATAGGTATTAAGAGGTGATATTTGTTTTCCTTGAAAGTCAACTCATTTTGGAACAATTTTCGTGAAGGAAGCTCGAGCAAAATCTGAATTTTTGTTATGGGTTTTTGAAGGGGAAGTCAGAAAAGTGTTTTTGCTGTCAAATCCGGGGAACCTCTGGTTTTTGGGATATTCTGATCTGTAGACTTCTAATTAGAAGCTGTATTAGGTATGGATGGAAAGCTGATTTAATTTCCTATAACTTTCATGAAGAAGTCGTGGTTATAATTTGTTTGGAAGTTGCTTTAAATTCCAGGTTAGTTTCGGGTTGCAGCAGGAAAACAGTTCTGGTTTAGCAGAAACGTGTTTGGGGAAAATAGATTTCAAGGTAGTTACAGACACATCCTTTAGGAATTTAGATTTCATTCCTTCAGATAAGTTTTAGAGGGTTCAAAAAGGAAGGGTTTGGTATAAAGAACATAAATTTTGACCAAGTAATTGAAAAGTTATGAGTGTGTGAGTTTCGGGTGTTAATCATGTGAAATGCTAGGAATTGATGGGGTGATTTTTGCAACCCTAGGCCTTAAGTTCGTGAGGTCAAGATTCTAATGCTTGGTTTTGTTCATTTGGCAGGCCAAGAAGAAATAGGACAAATTTACGGACCGAGAATCTAATATTAACGCTGTGAGTGACAAAATGAATTCTGAAAATAAATTCTATGCTTGAACTTGTGTTCATGAAAAGAAAAGACTTCCTAAGAATGATGTAGCTTAAAGATTTATGGTCTCTTGAACACGTATTCATAAGCATATATGGTTTCCTAAAAATGATTTAAATTGTTCGTTGTGAGCATATGTTTACTGATTTTCTGAAACTAGAAGAAATACCTTAATTCCAAGTCTACATGTGTTAGCAAGAACTGTTAAAGGTTTTCATGTGTTTCTCTGAGACCTGAATGAGTTAATGGTTGAGATACTGAGTCCGAGGTTGTATAGTACCGTGTGCACACAGGTCATTTTCTGTTGTCGACGTTGAGTGTACTCCATGACAACAATGCTGTCGTGAGTGCTGGGCGAGCCCCACTACGACAAAGACGATGGGAGTGCTGGGCGGGCCCCACTACATCGTAGAATGAACATTGTTTGTACCGGGCGAATCTTACACAACTAATTTGTCATATGTTTAAAATGGTTAATACTTTTGACACGCTTGCTGGACTTCTATAAAAGCTATTAATGTTATATGTTATGATTTATGAGTTAATAGTTTTAAACTCAGTCACTCACTGAGCTTCCCAGCTCATACTTTCAATGTTTTCCAACTTTCCAGGTAGAGATCGAGCTCCCAGTGCCTGAGATCCTGCCATCGCCGCCGAGGGTTCTCAGAGTTAGATACTTTGTACGTGGGTGGTATTAAATAGCGAATCTGCTCGTAGTGTAGATAACTTAAAAGGGACGTGTAGTTATGTTCGTGTATGAAACTAGTGGTCTTGTTTGTGTAAACAACGAGTGGTTGTGTTTTGATTGTTCAAGTGAGGTTTTAACTAAAACTGCTCCGTGTGCATATGTAGAAATTGTCCAGGGTTCCGCTGTGTAATACGTAAAGTATTTCGTTTACAGGTATGGTTTGTTTATCAGGAATTAAAAGGGTCATAGGTATCGTTAAGTAGTGAAACGATGCCTGTTGGCTTCACGCCATCTTCCGGGCTAAGTTAGCAGGTGGTTCGAGAGGGGGTGTGACAACTTAGATACATTAAATAAAAGATATTTATTAAATTTGAATTGGATTCAAATTAGGAAATAAATGTCGTAGGAGAATTTTAAACGGTTTGAATAAGATTCAAATTGGTTAGATAAATATATTTTAATATATTAGATATTAAAATATATTATTTAATTATTTTCCCTAGACCACTATAAATAGGACCCTAGGGGTGAGCCATTGTGCATTCTATACAACACACATCTCCTCAATAGAGAGAATTAGATAATTCTCTCTAGACCTTTTCCTCTCCAATCCCTTGGAAATTTTCTTTCAAGAGTCTCCCACAAGCCTTGGTCCTGTGTTCGGTCATAGCCAGGAAGACTTTGTGGAAGAGATAAAGATTCGCTAGAATATTCTCCATAATATTATTTTCAAGGTATTTATTGCTTAACCCTTGTATTTTAGTTTAATTCTAAATAAATCAAAGATGATTCCTATGCTTCCGCTGTGGGTTTAATTCGATTATTCCCTTCAATTGGTATCAGAGCAATCTTTGAGTTTTATTTAGAATTTAAGTTTTGTGATGGTGGGTATTTTAATTTATCATATATTTGATATATTGTGGTTTGCAAATTGATTGTTTAGGCTATTTGGCATTAGATTTATTACTTTGATTAAATCATTGTAAAACCCATAAGGGTTAGGATTTCATGTATTTTACTTGAATGACTACGATAGCTGCAAATTTCGATTATATGGGCTGAAGAATTCGACAGCGAAAAACGTTCGCAAAAAAAAAAAAAAAAAACATGAATTGAAGTCAGCTTCTGCAATTGAAAATTTAGGATTTCTAAATCCTAAATTTGGAATGGTTCAAACAAGGAAGATATTAAAGACCAAGATATGTCTTGGATTTAAATTATTGTAATTTAAATTGTTTTCAATTTCTTAGGATATGCCAAATATACCGGTCAATTTTGCTATTTTTAATTTAATTATGCATGAGATGTATGTTTTAAATTGTTTGATTGTTGCATAAAGTATGCCATTTAAATTTAAAATCCCACCATAGGTTAAGCATGATCATGCATCTTATCTATTTTTTAATATAATTGTTATATTTGAAAATTTTGAGTAGGATATTTCCTAATAGAATTAAGATGTTTTCCTAATTAGTTTATATTTTCCATATCTTTGAAGATAATTGTTATATTTGGAAAATTAAATTAGGATATTTCCTTTAATAATTGGAATCCATGTTTCCTAATAAGATTGGGATATTTACTAATGAGAATATGTTTCCTTTTATTAAAGATATTCTTGATTATAGTTTAAAATAGTTTAAATTTAGTTTATCTTCTTTTGTTTCTAATTGGATTAGAATTGAGGGTAATCTTTTATTTTGTTTTAAAGGGTTTAAAATGATGGATTTTTAAGACTATCCAACTGAATTGTTTTTTAATAGGATTAAAAATATTTATTTATAAATTCACTTATATTCATTAATCTAATAATTAATAGTTAATTAAAGATTAATGAATTTGGAATAAAAATTGACTATAAGGGAACTCTGTCTATGGAAGGTTCTGTCTAGACTGGAGTATTTAAGCTGACCGAAAGGGAACACCTCTAACTGGGAACTGACCTGGGAGTTGAATTAGTCAAATTTTATTTAATTTCACTAAGCATGCTCATAATGTGATTAATATTTAAATAGTTTTAAAACTTAGTAATTCATATTAAAATCAATCTAACAACATAAAGGTTATGAAAGGTAGATTGAAGAACTTAGATAAATGAGATTAGCCTAATTTGTCTAAGTAAGAGAAAACCCTATTTCAAATTAGTAAGTGGGAGAAGGAAATGTGTCAACATATCCTACGGTCTCCATTATTGGTTCACATCGTGAGATTCATGTAGGGCCTCGTGGCGGCTTTTGGACCGTCCCCCTACGGAAGGTGTTTGCATGGGTCAATATCAGGGTGAACTCTTGAAAAGGATAAGATTGTAGTTTTGTTTCCAATACTTGACCTACCCTACGACGACACTTGTTGGGATAAAACTACGGGATCTAAAATGATGGGTCACACTTACAAAGGGCTTATTAAGGTTGTTAATGATGTCCTTGACCAAACTAATGGTAACTAAATATTATAGAAATAAGAGTTATTCTGGTATAATACTTGGTTGAGATTGTCTCAGTTTAGTGAAGGAGTACTTGACCTACCCTACGACGGCACTTGTTCTAACTCACTAAAGTACCATAACATTAGAAATGATTTATAGGGTTCATTTTTCAAATTGTTTGATTTCTAAGCTAAAATTGAATGGATAATTGTTTGCATGATGTTAAATTATATATTTTATATATTTCAATATTATGTCAGTTTCTCTCATAATTTTAATTTTATTACTGATAAGTCAAAATTGAGAAATTTTATTACTTGGAAAAGTAACATTAACACTATAATGGTAGTGTAAAATTTTGAATTTGTCTTTATTGAGAAATGTTCTCAAAACTTGTTGCTAATACTATTCGAATTGTTCGTTAAGCACATGATTAATGAATCAAAAGTAAACGAGATAGCATGTACGTATTCTCCTAGTTGACATGTTAGATGTCAAATTTAGAAGATAAAGAAAATGACAACAACATATGAGATGTTGAAGTCAACATAAGCTAAATTTAGAAAATTATCTAAATGATCTTGAATTTAAGTATTACAAAATTCCAAGAAAACAAACCAAATGACTGAAGCTATATACAAGGAAATAGTTCTTAAATTAGTCAAGACAATCACAATAAGAGGAATTTTTGAAATACCTCTATGGGAAGAATAATATAGATGAAAGTAAATTTGATTTACTAGATTTTTGGTGGAGAATAAATAACGCCACCTAGATAGTTGATACAAGATCCATTATCAAGATTTATTCTTCATTACATTTAATATGTAATTCTTGGAAAATACTTAACATGTAGAATAGTTTCTGCAAGTTAGAACCAGGAAGCTTATCTTAGTTAGTGTAGTGGGAGACATTAAGATGTTATTAAATAAAACTTGTTACATAATGCTAAATATGGTGTTTTTAGTAACCATAAGAGAAATTCAATTTCTTGAACTTTATTACAAAAATGTTCATATAGTATGAATTACTTTGAAGTATGAAAGTTTATATTTTCAAAATTGTTTGAAAATACATTCAGCTGAAAATAAAAACAATTTGTATATGTTGGCATATACTATACTACCAAATACTTGGATATTCAGGATTATAGAATCCAAAATAGAAAGACATTATTTTCTCCTAAAAGATGATACTTGATTTTTGCTGTTAAGGTTGATTAACATCAACTTGAATAGAATGAAAAGACTAGTAAGAAGTAATTCTCTAAAAGTTAGAATTAATTACTTTACATGTCTGTAGATCTTGCCTTTCATGCAAGATAATCATTGGGCCTTTATTAGATAGGGCTAGAATGCCAAAGAATATTTTGGGCTTACACATTCTGACCCAAGTGGTCTGGTGAATGTAAAGGTCAAATACAGTCATGAATATTTCGTCACTCTAGTTGATGATCATTCAAGGTACAATTAGCTTTACCTAATACAACATAAGTCTAAATTTTTTGAAATGTTCAAGAAAATTAAGACTAAAGTTTAAAAATCTATTAGGTAATTAAATCTATCAAGATATTATGATCAGATCATAATAGAAAGTACAGGAACCTTACGTACTAAAACTAATTGATAGAAAATGAGTTTTCATCCCAATTATCTTAATACCAAGTGCAATTTTGTGAAATTGTGCGGCAATAGGAGAAACAGGACCTTGTTAGACATGATCACATCAGAAATGAGTTACGCACCATTACCATACTCTGGTTAGGAAATGCAATAGAGATTGCATGGTGAACATGTTTCCCTCTAAAAGTGTCTACGAGACAATTTTAAAGATTATGGAAGAGTAGTAAAGATGGTTTACAACACTTCACCATTTGGGAATGTTAAGCTCACATGCTGAACATGCCTAAAAAGCTTGTATATGTTCAAAGATAAGCCTAAGTGTAGGCCACCTCTAAGGAGTATAAAGTAGTCTTTTATGTAGTCCTAAAACGAATAAGGTATTTGTATGACAAATATCATTTTTATAAGAAATGTCAAATAAAAGACTACAAACCTTTAATAAGGTGAGATAGTGTTAATAAATTGGTTCCAAGTGAAGCCACTAAATAGTTAACAAAAGTTGTTAACAATTTAATTACATTTGAAAGTCAAGTGGATCCTAGTCATGAATTGGATAAGCCTCATCGTTGGGAGAGTTAGGAGATGACTCAACCTTTACAAGAACTTAATTGAAGCCCAAATTGTCATGTTAGCTGAAAAAATTGAAGGCTTATTACCCTCAAAGTGAGACTAATGGAAAATGGTTAAACCTAATAGGAGAAAGTAACTGTGAGTAAACTTTCTCACTTGTTGTCATATTGAAGTCTGTAACCATTATTTAATTCATTGTTGCATATGAGATATGAAAAATGAATGTTTAGAATTCTTTTATGAAAAGAAATCTTAGATAATGAATCTACACAAATCAATCAGAGAGGTTTATTTTAAAAGATCAAAAGCAAAAGGTTTGCGAAATAGTAAAGGTTCATTTATGAAATGAATTTTACCATTAGATCTGTGAATATAAGGTTTGATAAAAGTATCAAAATCTATGACTTTGGATAAATATTAATGAAGCTCGTATAGACAAGAAAATCATTAATTGCTTAGTGGATTTTTCTCATGTTTTATGTTGGTGATATTTTTACCCATTATGAATGATGTAAGGTGTCTAACATAAAACGTTGATTAAGTAACCAATTTCAAATAAGTGATTTGAATGACTCAGTATATTTTACATGTCCAAAATGAAGATTTTAAGGATAAAATGTTAAATTTATCTCAAACATCTTATATTGACAAAATTGTTGTCAAATATTTGATATTTATGTCTAAGGAAGTGTATCCTAAGACACCTCAAATGTTGAGAGTATATGATATGCATAAATGAGACTAAACATTTAATATACAATTGGTTACCATATATCAGTTACACGAATGGTATGACCATTGAGTAGAAAATTAAAAACTTTCTCAAATTATCTATGGATGATGAGAAATTTTTGTGTATAGAGTTAAAGATTTGATCTCTACAAGATACACTGGTTCTTACAAAGATTTAGGAAATCTATATAAGGATAAATTTGACCCTAAGTGGTAGAGTATGGTATACAAGTTAAATTGTTTTGCTTGTGAAGCAACAAAAAGACTTCTCTGACTCAAATAGTTCATTGAAGATCTGAAAGGTGTTTCAGATATGATGTAGTCTATCATCTTTATTATGATAATAGTGGTGCAAAGGCTAATATTAAGGAAAATAGAAAACACCAACGTATAGGGAATCATATCGAGAGAGAGAAAGCATTATGGTAGTGACCAAGATAGCTTTTAATGACAGTCGTTTAGATCTATATAAAAAGACTCTCAAGGCTAAAGTGTTTAAGGGTCACCTAGAATTTCTAGGATTACGAGACATGCCTCGTCTTCGCTAGAGCAAGTGGGAGCATATGTTGGGTATAGAGTATGCCCTAGGATACATGTCTCGCCGACTTTAGTGCAAGTGGGAGATTATTGGGATTTATGCCCTAAGGCCTCGTAATTAATTAATTAATTAATAATTAATAATAATTTTGATTATTTTATATTAAATATTAATTTGAACGCTTCAAATTACGAGGATTACCCTTTCCTTAGTGATGTCACTCATATGCGCCACCGACTGTAATTTAGCACAGATAAAGCTGTGCCAAACGCTGTTGGTCATAGTGAGATTTGAGGTCTTAAATTTAATGACCTCATTGCATAGAGTCACCTAGGTAGCTCCAGGTCGGCCTAATTCTATAATAATATGTGTTGGATCTACCTGTTCACTGGCATAAATGTATGTATAAGTGATAAGTATAAGTGATATCCGATCTAGAACCTAAAGCTCTGATACCAAATGATAAATATCAAAGTAGCTCTGATACCAAATGATAAGTAACTCCTAGGAATTGACCTAACAACCTTGCCAACAAACAAGACCTTTAGATCTAAAACCCAAAAACCCCAAAATCAACATGGTTTCATCCCAAGGAAGAAGATAGAAACGGATTTACCTTGATGATCAATATCAAGAGTAGAGAACACTTGTTTCTAAACTCAAGATTCGAATCACTCCACAAGTAGTTTGATCAAAGCTACTTGAATGATCCTAGCATGCAAATCTAAACACAAGATATGCAAAGAAAGTTGCTCATGGCCTTTAGGCTCAAAAGACTCAATTTCATTGAAACATTATCAAAACAACTCTATCTTAAAGAAAACAACATGGATGACTATTTATAGCCTTCAAACTAACCCTAGAGTAACCTATAGTCAATTGAAGGGTTGTAACTCTCTTGCCCATCAATACCATGATGACCACTACCTAAATTGTAACCTAAAACATTGAAATAAAAACTTTAAAACTGAAAATTACATAAAAATAGTCTTAAATCCGAGAATTGATGTCTAACTAGTCAACCCTAATGTTTGTAACCTTCCAAGAATAATTGAAGCTCCCCTTGAGTAGTTTGAAGTCATAGTTCCATAAATGAAGCTTGTCTCATCTTTAATGAAACATGAGTTGCACTTGAGTTCATTAAATGCAACTCCATTTTGTTGTCATCTTGGACAGCATATAGGATACAATAGCGACATTCATCTTGAAATCCTTGTGGCATGATTAAGACACCTTGGTTCGTATCAATCCCTGTCAAAGTAGTAGGTCGCTGATATTACTTGTTAATCGTGGCAACATCGAATGGGATGTGGCAACCTCTCACAAAGGTTTGAGACTCATATTCTCACATGTTGACATTGAATTCCTTGACCACTGACACCATGCTCACTTTAGGCTGGTAAACCAACAATTTCCAACCCCGTTGAATGATGGCTTGATATAAATGACAGTGATGGGAGTCGTCAGGGGCGATGCCTCTTTCAGAAATTGCTGATCTAGAGATCACGTAACTGTGATAGCTCTTCTCGGCTTCTTGATCCCTAAACCTGTGTGCATCAAATTCTTGGCTTGAAGAAGAGGTAGAAGAAGCTCGAGCCCTCTTTGAATTCATGATGAATACTACAAGTATTTCAATGTTATAAAGTATGTCTCCAAAGTCCCTCACAATTCAAATAGAAGTGTTTAACTCGGAAAATTTATAGAGTTTTCACATGCCACTTCGATTTACCACTTCATATCCAAGTTTCACAAAATTCAGCAACAAATAAAATTGGATGTCACATAAGCAAAATTAAACATTTAGACGATTCTACTAACATGGTTCTAAGCATTTCACATCCCAACACTTCCCAAACCAATGCACATCAATATGTTCATGTAAGCCCTAAACTCTCTTTTGATCATATTGTGCTCATATATGATGTTTTGACATATGCAAATTGATATAGGTTGCACTAAAAGATGTCGTGATGGGATTTGGGAATCTTTTGGATTGTGAACTATAATGTGTATAAAGCTTTATAAGGAGATAGGTAAACCATTGAATAAGCATATTAAGAGTTGAATTGAAGTAAGTTAAGGTCATTAACAAGTTGGGTAAATTTTAGGTGCATTATGTATTGAATGAAAGTTCTTATTTCTCACAAACTTAAGTAAAGTTGGCTAAATGTGTTAGGTGAATTTATTGGCTTGTTTTGGTGTTTTAAAAAAAGGGGATTAAGATGTAAATGAGGAAGTAGGAGCTGGCAAAAATTTGTGGAGCCACGGATTTGTCTTTGGCAAGTAGGTGCTGTCCAGCTGGAAGCTTTTGGAAGAGGATCAACTTCAAACAACCATATCTCTTAATTTACTGCACCAAATTCGATGATTTTTGAGTCAAAATCTCATAAATTGAGTGTAGAATACGACAGTGGGCGGCTAATTTGAAAATACGAAGAGGAAGGAGGTGAAAATTGTAAAAAACCGAGAGGTGTTCACAGTTCTCGGGTAGCAGAACAGTGTGAAGAAATCAGTTTCTTTTGAGCTCTTGAGGAGGAATTAGAAGCTGAAACTTTGAGGTAAGTAAGGTAAGATGTTGTACTTGAGGTTTATCGAAAAATATTAGGTGGTTGTTTTGCTAAATTTTGAGGAACCCAAGCTGAAAGTTGAACCTAAAATTTTAGGTGCAAGAAAAAAAAAACTGCTAGCAAGAGATTGAAGGAGATGTGCTTCCATTTCTATATACCTTACACCCAAATGCGTATGGTTATTATGAATTGAGTTATGGGACTGAATTAGATATGTTTTTAAGGTATATAAGGAAAGGAATTAATGTTATTAATTTCTTTTTCAGGGCAAACGGAGATAGGAATAGCTTATAATCCTTGGAACCCTTTTGGTGATTGTGAGTGACTCTATTTTAGAACTATGCTTGACCTTTGTTTTTCTTCAAAAGCATAAATGTTGGTCATTGAAACATGCTTGACTTACTTTTGTATATTTTTCATGGAGCTTTTAATAGAATGTCATTGATGAAACTTAAGCATGATTTGAATTAGTTTGTAACTACACATTCAAGCATGGAAACTAAATTATGGAAGTATGACTTCCTTTAGAAAATGCCTTGTGTAAATCCACTTGGAAACATGTTTAGAAAGGAAAGGTGCAAATGTTGAGAATTTGTTGTTTGTGTTATCAAAACATGATTTCCAAGGTAATCAAAGTATGCCCCGGTATGTTGTTAACCCCCAGTACTGAAGGACATTGAGAAGGTACTTGGGAGGGAGGAATCATGATTTCCCCGATACTGAAGGACAAAGAGAAGGTATTCGGGTAGTAACTGGTTTAACCCCAATACTGAAGGACATAGAGAAGGTATTAGGGAAGACCAGTGTGTTCAATGGCATTCCACGTGCACGTGAGAGAGGTATGAACGTTGTTGGTATAGAGATGACTCTACCACAGCTAAGGTTCGAAAGTGGTATCATGTTATGAGTTTTATTGTTATGAGCTTCTATGCTTTTGAAATGTCTATTCTTCAGTATGGTACTACATTATGAGTTTCTATGCTATACATAATGTGGTGACTTAAACCTGTAAATGGGTAGCATGGTTTGATTATGTTTACAAATAAGTGATAAGTTATCTCTAACTTGTAGCTTGTCCATCATTATGCTTCACCTTTGAGCTTATAATGTTTTTAAGATAGACACTCACTGGGCTTCCCAGCTTACGTTTTCATTATGTTTTCTCTTTCCAGGTAGCAGACGAGTTCCCGGTGCTTAGCCTTGACAAGATCTGTTTGCCACCACGCCGTTTTAGCTCCTTGTATATACATTTTCTTATGTATATAGTTTGTAGTAAAAGCATTTTAGCGGGGTTGTAATAACTATAAAATGTTATGACTTGTTAAAGAACATAGTACTGAAAGTGAATGTGTCTTGCTCATATGTGTATTTGAGCGTTTCAAACTTACTTGTTCAAACGTGTTGTGTTGCCTTCATTTTCAGGTATATGTTGGGATGGTCAGGGAGAGCTAGTAAGAGGGGTGATTGTCTTTGTCTTTACATCTCTTCCTAGGTTAGGCAAGTAAGCTGGGAAGGGGTGTGACAGTTCACCCCAAAGACTATGAACTTCACTTCCCCACTTAAAGAATCACATAATTGAGTCTCAATGGTTATACCTCAAAGTTCCAAAGTAAGAGAAATTCAAAGTACAGCCAAACCCACATTTTGTTCAAGCAAGATAAATTAACACTGGAGTCTAAAATAGATTTAATTTACATATAATTGATCATTGCGTTCATAAATTAGAGAGAAAATACCCAAGAGACTTGTTAGAGTTGATTCGCGGATGGAAGCCTTAATACCCATGGATTGTGCAAAAATCCACCTTCAAACGATGCTAAATCTGAAAAAGAAGGAGATTAGAAGGGGACATATGAGTGGGTAAGTGTGAAATTGGGGAAAAATGACAGAAAATTGTGAGATTTTTTATGAGAAGATAGAAAAAACGGGGGGGGGGGGGGGGTGGGCGAAGGCTAGGGCTTGAAAAAATATCCCCCCCTATCATGAAAAACTAGGAATTAAAATCTCAATTTTTGTGACAGTGTCAGCGTCTCAAGCTGTCCTCGCAGACGCTCAAGTTTGCAACGTAGTGTTTCGACACCACACAATGGCATCTCAACGCTGCGGGTTTTCACACCCCTTTTTCTATTTAATTTTAAATCTATTTTAAACTAAGCTAATTAACCTTTTTTTTTTAAATCAGCAAAGAAAAAATAAAAATAAATAAATAATAAAGCTGAAAGGGGAAATAATAAATTGGGTTGCCTCCCAACAAGCGCTTTATTTCACGTTTATAGCTAGACGGCTTGTGTGCATCATTTGGGCTCATTTAGTAAGATGTTCTCCAAACGTCGCACCTCATCACCACAATAGTGTTTCACACGTTGGCCATATACTTTGAACGATCTGGCTTGCAACTCTATAGCTCCATGTGGGAATACTTCTTTGACAATGAATAGGCCTGACCATCGCTTCCTTAGCTTACCTGGAAACAGACATAAATGAGAGTTAAAAAGAAGTACTTGTTCTTCGAGTGAGAAGACCTTTTTTGAATCTGTTGATCGTGCCATCTTCCAGTTCTTTCTTTGCATAACTTGGCGTTCTCATATGCTTGACCTTGAAACTCCTCCATCTCATTGAGTTGCAATAAACGTTGTTTGCTAGCTTTCTGAAGATCAAAGTTCAATTTATTGATGGCTCAATAAGCTTTATACTCCAATTCTAAGGGTAGGTGACATGCCTTCCCAAACACCAATTGATAAGGAGATGTACCAATTGGAGTCTTGAAGACTGTGTGATATGCCCAAACTGCTTCATCCAATTTCAGAGCCAATCTTTTCTATTGGTTCAAACTGTTTTCTCCAAAATATGCTTGATCTCCCTGTTTGAAATCTCAGCTTCGCCATTTATTTGTGGATGGCATGCTAAAGAAATTTTGTGCTTAACTTCATACCTAGCAAGCATTGAATCAAACAATTTATTGCAAAAATGTGAACCCTCATCACTAATAATAGCCCGTGGAGTGCCAAACCTTGTGAAAATATATTTGGGAAAAAATTGTACAACAACATGAGCATCATTCTTCTTAGTGGCAATGGCCTCTACCCACTTAGATACATAGTCTACAGCAACTAAGATATATAAATTATCATGTGAAGATAGAAAGGGACCTAAAAAGTCGATACCCCAAACATCGAATAACTCTACCTCAGGAATAGGAGTTAAAGGAAGTTCATGGTGTTGGGAAATGTTACCTGTCCTCTTGCATATGTCACAAGTCCGAACAAAAGTATAACAGTCCTTAAAAAGAGTAGGCCAGTAGAAACCTGATTCAAATACCTTTGCAACTGTACGTGTAGGTCCAAAGTGTCCACCATATGGGGAGGAATGGCAATCATTAATGATTTTAACTACTTCTTCGAGAGGTATGCACTTTCTTATTAATTGGTCTGAGCAAACCTTAAATAGTAAGGGTTCATCCCAGAGGTAGGATTTCACCTCATGGAGGAATCTCTTCTTTTGCTGAGAGTTAAAATCAGGTGGCATTACTCCTCCTGCATGAAAATTCACATAATTAGCAAACCATAGTCTCTACCTGATATAGTTGTTCATCAGGAAAATCCTCTATGATAGGGAAAGTTTGTTGATTTTCTCATGTTCTATTCTAGATAGGTGGTCAGCTACCACATTTTCACATCCTTTCCTACCTTTGATCTCAAAGTCAAACTCATGTAAAATAAGTAGCCATCTAATCAAGCGAGTTTAGCATCTTTCTTGTCAAATAAATATCAGAGGGCTGCATGGTCAGTATGAACAGTCACTTTAGTCGCTAACAAATAAGGCCTAAATTTATCAAAAGAAAACACAACTACAAGCATGTCCTTTTCAATGGTAGTATAGTTTTGTGCTGCATTGTCTAGAGTTCTACTTGCATAATAAATGGCCCTAAAGATTTTATCACGACGCTTACCTAATATTGCTCCTATAACATAATCACTAACATCACACATAATTTCAAAAGGCTGACTCCAATCAGGTATAACAATAATAGGTGCAGAAGTAAGCTTTTCTTTTAATAAATTGAATGCTAGTATGAAATCATCATAAAATTCAAAAGTAGAATCTTTCTCAAGCAAATTACACAAAGGTTTCACAATTTTAGAGAAGTCCTTTATAAAGTGCCTGTAAAACCCTGCATGGCCTAAAATACTACGGACTCCCTATACATTTATTGGTGGGAGTTGTTCAATAGTAGAAATTTGTGCTCGATCCACCTCTAATCCCATTTCAGAGACTTTGTCCTCCAGAACTATACATTCCTTAACCATGAAATTTTATTTCTCCCAATTTAGTACAAGATTAGTTTATTGGCATCTCTACAACATAAGATTAAGATTATTTAAACGAGTATTAGGAACGTAGATGCTTGCATTTTTCTTAAAACTCAAGGACATTAGCTTTCACACATCTACTGCAGGACCCTTACCCAGAGCACTCGCTCAATGAGTGGCCTAACTGATCACAGTAGAGGTAGCTCTTTTTACCCCTGATCATTTTACAACATTACAAGTTTTTTTTCTTACTTTCTTTTCTCACTTTCTCTTTTGTTTTCTCTTTTTCTTTTTGTTTTCTCACTTTTTCTTTTAACAGAAAAATAGATATTCTTTTTTCCTAAGCCCAACATTACAACCTATCATGCAAGCACACCTTCAACCAAGTACTTAAGCCTATCGGAGTGACAATGAACATCTAGAAAATATAAATATGTTATAGGCCTTCAAAACCACTAATAAGTAGGTTTAGTGCTTCACAAGTGCAAGGAAATCAAAGAAATTTTTTTAAAATTACTTGAATCCTAGATATGCCTTCATATTTTACAAAAATTGTAAAAATATTATTAATCAGAACACATCACAAGCCGTCCTCATCACACTCGATCCAACAAAATCATCATATAATTTACAAAAAAAAAAATCAATAATAGCTCAGATTCATATAAGAACAACACACATCACCCCACACTTAATTGAGAGCATTTGTGGAGCATTTTTTAAGACCTAGAGCTCGAGGGACATGGAGATCACGACGGGAACGCGAGATTGACCATCGTTTGCTAATTTCTTCCTTTTTCTTTAGTTTTAGTTTATGTTTTGTGGCTATAAATTAGGAACTTAGAGGTTTAATTGTATGAATTTAAGTATCTATGTTCCTAATACTTGAGATTTTTATATTAATTGAATTAATTGCTATTAGACTTGAGGTTTTAATTGATTAAATATCTTGATTGAATGTTTTGTTTCATTCATGCTTTTATGTATTTAATGCCTATAATCTCTTAATCACGGATTATTTGTTTTATTGGTATGAATTTGTGCTTGGAAAAGTCTGGTTTAGGCTAGAACTTAATTGCATGACTATTTATAAATTCTTGCATGAGAGTGGAGAATTCTCTTAGAAGCCCTTAAAACAAGTTGCTTAATGTTTTGCATGCTATTAAAAACTAGATAGAGATATTAGATTTATAACATTGCATAAGAGTTAATTGTGCTTGAAAGAGTAAGTTAATACCCTCACTTCTTGGTTTATGGAATATTTGCATGACAAATCTTGGTAGCTTTGGCTGTAAGTATAATTGGTGAAATTGATTCCCTAGGATATTTCTCTCCTATTGTGTCTCCATTTATCTTTTTCTTTCTAGGTTAGCTCTTTAATTTAGCACGTTTGCATATGATTTCTTCTCTAAATAAAGTTAAGTGAGAGTAATTGCAGTACTTAAATGAACTAAGAAATCCAATCATTGTGATTGACCTTGGTGTAGCGACCCGACTCTTCCTATTAGACTTTCTAGGGACGTTACTACTTGCATGCACATGAAAAATTTGAAACTTTAGTATTGGACAAAAAGAATTAAATTTCTTCATAAACAACCAAAGAAGCTTTAATTCGATATCCCTTTTTTTTTAAAAAAACATTTCAAAAGATACTTGGAATTAAAATGTTAAAATAACTGATGTTTACTTAACAAAATAATTTGAGTTAAAACATAAACTAGATGCGGAAGCTATACTCTTCATGACACCCATGACCCTTTCAGCAAACTACCTTGTCACTCGCCTAAGATATGTCCTTGCCATTACCTGAAAAGAAAAATATTTTGAAAAAGGATGAGTATTTAAAATACTCAGTAAGTGACCTTACTACCGGGTCAAGATATGATTACACATACATAATGAGTTTTCGAAAACATTTTTATTTCTTTCCTTTGGTGGGACCTAAATTCCTTTCATAGTGGAAACGTTTCTTTTTCAACTTTTCTCTTCGGCTTAATGTGGACAATTAACTCAGCCTAACCTCTCCTTTTCATTTAACCTTTTCAGGTGCCATTTCATTTAATCTTTTCAGGTTCCTTTTCATTTAGCCTCGTAAGGCTCCTTTTCATATAGATGTACATCAATAAATTTAGGAGGGTAATTGCCACAGCCTGCGAAATCAATTTTATCATGAAAACATAATGTATGCATGAGGTCCCAAAGCATTTTAAACTTTTCATTCCATGATGCAACACAAGCCACATTCTCACATCATTTATCATAAATCAAAACCATAAACCATGCATAACATTCATGAGAAAATTGGGAAACCAACAAGTAAAAATCCATTTTTATATATAACAAGCATTTTAAAATTTTTTATCAAAAATCCATAATAAAATATTTATAAAAGCTTTTTATTTCAAATTAATTAATTTTTTTTCAATTCAGTTCCTGACTTGCATTTAAGCATACCGGCATAAAGTCCCTTACCTTAGCTAGAATTTGGTGACTCCCAACATACTATCTCCCACAAGAAAGTCCTTCGCGCAACCTATAGTAATTTCCAAGGAAATTGGTGTCAACATTAATTTAGCTTGCTGAAGAATTATGTCAAAATGATCCAACTCCAATTTTCCAACTTCTCCATACAATGGGCAACCTTTAATTAATTCCAAAAATATTTGAGTTAACTATCAAATTCCAAACTCTTATTTGAAACTCACTTTAAACTCCAAAAATCCAAAACCACTAAATAACTTTTAAGTTATGAGTCCAATTGATTCGATATAACTTAGCACTCGATCCTTACCCAAATTAAGACTCCAAAGCTTGCTGGTATGATGAGGAATTGTTTCACTTCGACAATCCGGCTTCCATAACAAATGGGTAATCTAAAATCATGGTCAAAACGTTATGGGTTAGCCTCAAGTGTCAAACACAATATTGAAAAAATCAGATCTAGCAGCGAATAACGCCTTGAATCAATGCTAGAATACTTACCCACTTCAAATCGGGACTATACAAGGTTATACAAACATCGGGCTTGCTGGAATTTGACCACGATACATTACCCCTTACTGTCTATATACCGAAAATTTTCCAAAAAAATAGATTTACAGCAGCTTCGGGGTTCTCGATTCTGCAAGGGCTGCGGCTCCGCGAACCAGAGGAGATGACGTGCAGCGGCGGCGTTCACGGAGGAGGCCTGCATGAGTTACGATGGCTTGCGTGGCGGCGAAACGGCGCGAGCTGCGCGTGTGCAGCAGTGGGGCGGCGATTTGGGCAACAGAGCACGGCGGCGCGAGCGACGATTCGAGGTGCTGTGGTTAGCAAATCTGCAGCAACTCGGCCTGGTTTGCGCGGCGGTCGGCGAGGCGGTCGGGTCTAAGGTCACGGCGGCGGTGGGTCTCGTGCAACAGTGCAGATCTGAAGAAAGTTTCTGTCCAATGGAGGTGGTTGTCGAACAAAACACAAAGGGAAGAAGAAGGAGATGAAGAAGATGGAGGCTTGGCTGGCTAGAAGGCTTGGCTTTAACATGGGCTTGGGCTTGGCTTAATGTACCTTAATTTACAAGAATGCCCCAAACATCAATTAAATCCCATTTTTCCCTCTTTCTTCCCATTCTACCCTCTAATTTTCTAATTTCAAATATGCTAAATTCTAAAATTAAAACCCACACAACCTTAAGCATGAAATTGACCTTACTATGAATTTTAAATTTCAAAATTAAAGCCTTAATTAATACCTGAAAGTGTCGGTCGTTACACTTGGCCACTATTATTACCAATTTTAGAGGTTTAGGTTTATAGATATATTTGATAAAGCCTTCGACAAGCTTATTATCAAATTGGCGTCGTTGTCAGAGATTGGCGTACTTCAATTCATTTAATATTGTGAAGAAATTACTTGCTTTAATTTAGAGGTTTTTGTTGGTTTGCTTTTATTTTTGTTGCTTTGTTTTTCTTTTTGGAGTCTTTGCATCTTGTTCTTGGTTGCGTTGATTCGGTGGTGTATGCATTTGTGTGAAAGCCTAAATTTAGTCTTCTTCGATTCAGATCATGGCTTTTTACAATTATGAGTGGCCTTATGGGGAGTTTCTAACCACCCAAGGACAAACACCCTCCTTCAATTCTTACCCAGTAGACTACCCCTCTTGTTACCCTGTGAATGCTAATTATGGTTTCCATGGATATCAAGTGCCTAATCATTATCATTTTGAATCTATGAGTTATGAAAATTCCTTTTATGGTAATGATATGGGCACTTGGACCCAAAACTTTGCCTATCGCAACCAAATTAAGGAAAACTCTTCCCTTGAAGACCTATTGCAAGAATACATTTTGGAATCAAGGGTTAGAAGTTTTTGTCAGACTGAAGCAGAGAGGTTGAATAGGATAGAAGCAAAGGTGGAAGAAAATGGGGTTGCACTAAATCGTATAACTCAACAACTTTGTCAGATAGTTGAATTACTTAAGGCCCTACATGAGCACAAAAATTTTAATACCACTGAGGAACGACATTCTAGGATGATATATATAGATGATAGTGGGGATGAGTTGGAGAAACTTGATACACACCAAGAATAGGTTTGTGAGGTTGAAAAAGGTAGTGAAACCACATTGCAAGAGAAAATCTAGGTGATAGAGTATGAGGCTGAAAAGCCTTCCTTTATTATATCTCCAGAAACTTCTCTTAATCTTGATCTTTCTTTTTCTTATACTCATGAGTCTAGTTTGCCTTCTTTTGATTTTTCTTCTTTTATTACATTAAATAAAAATAACAAAAATATTTTTCTTTCAGGCACCCATGAGAAACAAGTGAGCCTTCTAAACATAGAAGGCTATATTGATTCAAGCAAAAAGGGGCTGAAGAAATATGAGCAGTTTTATGTGCCTTGATGGGAGGCAACCCAAGCTTTCTATCTCTTAGTCTTTCTTATCCTAGTAGTTATTTTTCTGTTTTCTTTTCATTTTGTTTTGTGTTGATCTTGTGTTTCTATTGTTTATTATTTTTAGGAGCTCGAGAATTATTTTCTTTCACATTGCTCTCAAGGGGATTAATAAGGCTGAATCGAGGATTCTCTCGCACTTCAGGGCAGTATTACTCTTCTTTTTATCTTTTTAAACTGTCCTTAAGCATGCTAAATTAGATCTGAATAGCTTATACATTAAGGATAATGTATGTTTTAAGAGTGGGGGGATGTGTGTTGTTCTGATCTGAATCTGAGTTGTTATTGATTTTTTTTTTGTAAATTATATGATGATTTTGTTGCATCGAGTGTGATGAGGATGACTTATGATGTGTTCTGATTAATAATATTTTTACAATTTTTGTGAAGTATGAAAGCATGTCTAGAATTCAAGTAAATTTTAAATTTTTGCTTTGAATTTCTTGCAAGTTATGAGCACCTAGCCTATCTTTTGTTAGTTTTGAAAACTTAAAGTAGTTTTATACTGTCCAAAAGTTTGTTGTCACTCTGATAGGCTTAAGCTCTAGTTTGATGGTTGACTTGCATGATAAGGTGTAATGTGTTACTTAGGAGGAAAAAAAATTGTTTGTTTTTCCTGTAAGAAAAAGAAAAGAAAGTGAGCTCAAAAGAAAAACCATTTTAGTGAAAGAAAAGAAAAAAAAAATTAAGAGTAATGTATTGAAAAGAGTCGAGGGTAAAAGAGCTACCCCTTTCGTGATCAGTTAGGCCACCTATCGAGTGAGTGCTCTAGGTAAGAGTCTCTACGATGGGTGTGTGAAAACTAGTGACCTTGACATTAAAATGATGCAAGTTTAGTCGGTCGATTTGTTCATTTTCAGGTACCTAGTAGCTTATTACCTTTTTTATTGTCAAAATGCTAGAGAATTGGTGCCTGGGGCCAGTGTAGGGGGAAGATGAATGGAGGACTCTATAAACATATTCTGAGCTTGTAAAGACTACTTTAGGAGGGCTATGCACACACACACGCAAGAGATGAAAAGCTTAAATTCGAGTTTGCTTGATGAAAAGTAGTGTTTGAGTATTTCCTTAAATTGTTATTATATTGTTATTTATGTAGTGCCCGAAAAAAAAAATTCAAATCAAATCAAAAAGCAGTTTTGGAATCAAGATAGTAAAACCTCTCTTCCTTCTTTCTCTCCCCTCTTCCTGAAATTCCCTCCCCATTTTCCTTTTCTTTTCCCTTTTTATTTTATTATTTTCTTGGCTCCCAAAAATTAAACCCCCACATCTCTCTCTCTCTCTCTCTCTCTCTCTCTCTCTCCCCATTTTCATTCTTTCTTTCTTTCGAATCGCAGAACCCCTCCCCTTCATTTTCTGCTCACTCCGTCCGACCAGCAACGCCGCCACCTTGCACGTCCTGCCAGCAAGCGCCGCAGCCTTGCGTGTTCGCTGGTTGCCCGCGTCTGAAGCCGCCACCAAGCCTCGCCGCCAGTCCCTGCCGTTCGCCGGAACCCAGACCCGCGCCCTCTGCTCGCTGGATCCCACTGCCGCAGAGCCTCGCCGGCGGTCTGTTCACGCCCAAATCGTCGGCGGTCTGTTTACTCCCAAATCGCCGCCGATCTCCTCCCTCTCTCTTTGTTTGTTTGGTCGGCAGAGGACTGTTTTGGCTTGAGTAAGTTCCAGCATTTTGAGGCATGTGTTATGGAGGTTAAGGGCTAGTTGTGTTAGTAAATAGCCTATTGAAATGACCTTAAACTTGTTGGTTTGATATTACAGGACACCCATCATAAGGGGATGCCATTCGAAACGTTTTTGGGGGCAAATCAAGCTGCTGTTCGGGCCTGTCTAGCGACTGTCAAGCACTGTTTGGGTAAGGGTTTAATTGGTTTTGTTATAAGCTTAATTCAGTAAAGGCTAGGCTTAGGTGGAGTAAATTGGAATTGACTGGATGCATGATTGGGACCATTCTAGGAGATTGAGTGTCATGCTGTATAAATTATATTGATCCCTAAACTTATTGGTTTGGTGGAAGGTTAACTACTGTAAAGTCGTAGAGTTGGTTAGTTTGACAAAATCTCCAGCGCTGTTTTTGTGAGTAGTGAGGTGAGAATATGAGACTTTCACTACCTTTTAAGCTAAACCCCAAACCGTTAGCATGAATGTTTGGTTAAGTTATCGGGGCTTATCGAATTTATGTTGTGTTATTTCGATTTATTGTTAGGTGGTGCGTTTTGAATTTAGGAAGCGGTTTTTGGTGCGAACTGAAATTACTATATCTCAAGGTAAGTAGCTTTTGGATTAAGCCCTTTTGAGTTATTAATTAATCGTTGGACCATATTGAAAAAGAATGTGAAATTCTCTAGCATGTCTGAATTGTGATTGTGGAGCATGTGACATTGTGTGGTTAGTTCTGAAATTCTTCTTGAGTTGGAATTTGCCTGAGCTTGTGATATGTGGATTTAGGGGCTTAAAGTTATGAGCTAGGTGATTTTGGCATGTGTAAATCCTTGACTGGCTTTATGTTTGAAAGAGTTAACATGAATACAAGCACCATACAGGAGTTTCAAACATAAAGCCAGTTTTAGGAATAGCCAAATTTCATTTATCCTATTATTTATCCTGACTTGAATTCCTAGGAATAGCCAAATTTCAGGAGTGACAAGCACCATACTCTATTATTTATCCTTGCTTGAATTCCTAGGAATAGCCAAATTTCATTTTATAAGTTAGTGTTTTATTTAATTAAATTGCATCGTTTTATTATGAACTCTTTCTTTAAAATTAGTTTTAGGATTTTCATTGAAAATATGAGCTAAAACTTCTTAGGGGGTTCAAGGATGTGAATTCCCTAAGAAGTAAATGTAGCCAAAATTCCAATAAAAACCAAGCCTACATCTCAATTAATCATTTTACTTGATCATTTTACTGCTCAATTTTGCCTTA
Organism: Trichosanthes truncata; assembly: GCA_033996785.1. NCBI lineage: Eukaryota > Viridiplantae > Streptophyta > Magnoliopsida > Cucurbitales > Cucurbitaceae > Trichosanthes > Trichosanthes truncata. Next base: position 21,857,857 of record JAWPNB010000004.1, on the reverse strand, counting down.
TTGTAGTAAATTCCTACCACGCCAGGACATATAATAGCCAATTTTGGGTGCTTAAATAACTTGTATTCACAAGGTATCAAACCCCCAAACTTGAACCATTGCTTGCCCTCAAGCAATACTGCTCGACTTATCTCTTGACCACTAAAGAGCACCTATGCACTGCTTATTCATTACGCAATTAAGGCTCCCTCTATCATCTTGGTAGATTGAAATTTCACTTAGCTTTCTAAACTTGCCTAAGGCTCTATTATTCGTTTCTTTAGCATTCACTGCTGAAAAACCACTGCCTATTATTTTCCCAGCACCTACGCCCAAGGGCACCTAATTTTTTGACTTTGCTTACAACAGAGATCGTTTGTATAGGTTGTCATGCTCTTATGACCCATCTGAAAACTTTATTACTTTGATTATGTTTCTCCTTTTTTTTAAGAAATACCTTTTTAGGCTTGCTACCTTCTTTTTGGCTTGCCGACACTTGTGGTGAAAGGCATCAAACTACGAGCAACTCGCCCTTCGAAGTTGCTAGAGGCATGCTCTCCTTTATTCAACGCATTCATGCAAAGGAAAACAATGGGTGTCAAGAATGCCCCTGATTACTAACAATTTGCAAAGGGCGAAGCACTTTTAAAAAAATAATAATAATAAACTTCACGTATACTAGACCATTTCTTACAACAGAACGCTTCGTCCTAAACTGAAAGCGGACAATGTCCCCATTGTCCTCGAAACTTATTCAATGCACTGAAAGGGAATACAACAATAGATGGCGCAAACGAAAAATCGAGAGCACTCTAGGTAAGAAAAGTCACAGGGAAATGATTAAGGGCTAACTGCCCAATGAGGCAATTTTTAACGGGTGCCCATTTAAATACTTTCGATAATAGGACTAGGCAAGTTTAGAGAAACTAACAAGAACTTCAATGCAACGAGGCCCTCAAAAAGAAACTTGACTATCTAAGGCAAATGAACACACAGGCATACTTAGGGTAGAGGACATTAACATGAAGCACATGCATTTAACTAGCGTGCTAGACCAAGGCAGATAACGAAGAAAGCAGAAAAATAAAGACATTAAAGTTAAAGTCATTGTCATGACAAAATGATATGTTTCAATGCAGCTTAAGGAAAATTACATTGAATATACAAAAGATAGATATTTCGGCAAATTAACAAGGTAGGCGAAACATACAAACAAAGTGAAAATGAAGAACATAATTGTTTTTTTTCCAGACATTAAGCAAATCAGACGGATGAGTCAGGCTGTGGCTGGTGGTACACACTAGATTGAGGATTTCCCTTATTTTTCCTACTTCACCCGGGCACGTTAGGCGCGCAGGGGCCCTCAGATGGTTGATCAAGGTAGCTAGTATAGGAGGTAGGCGTCCAAAGGACTTTGTCCATCAATGAAAGAATAATAGGAACGCATCAAGGCACCTATTAACATAATGAACTCCTCGATTAACTTCCTCATTGAACATAACACTAAGCAGATTCGTGTGGACATGCACGATTCCCTATTCTTTAGTGTGATGCTCTGATATAGGCGCAGCAGGCTGACACGCTGAAGCAAGCCGCGATGACTCATTTTCTTGATTTCTTTGTTGATTGATAACATGAGGAAGAGGAGGTAGATTTTCTTGGGCAGTTGGTAAGAATTTCTCTAAAGTAGGAGTATTGGAAGTAGGAGTAGGGGATGCTAAAACATATGCACGTGTGGCGATCCCTTCAACCCTAGGAAGGGAGGGGTTCACTGATGTAACTAAACTTTCTTCAATCACATTTTTTGGGGGCTAAAGAGGGTCAGGACTTCCGATTCTAAGAGTGGTAGAGGTGGGTCTGGGCTTGTGACTTACCTTTGGGTGCGGGCAACTAGGAGCATCTTCTCTTTTCCTTTTGCAAACTTGGTCATGAACTTCTTGGCTGAATTGGGCGGCTTAGGGGTAGGAGCCTTTGATGATGAGGCAAGGCGCTGAGACAAAGATTTTTCGTTGGTCTCGACGTTGGAAAGAACACCCGAGTACCACAGCTTATTAAACTGCATCAATATGTATTTCATTGGCTCGTCCTCCCTGAGTTGCACTCCACGTTGATTGAATGGCCACCCACGAGCCACGAGAAGAAGAAACTCCCCTTCGGCTTCTCGAACACCGTCCTTCTACCAGCCGTGTGATCTCTCCCAAGTTTACTTGGATGCCTTTGATTAAGCAATAACCCAAGGTGACTTGCTGAGTTGTGAGGACATGATCATGTGTGGAGGGCATGATTCGGTTCTTGATTAAAGTCATCCATATGGATGCTTCCAACGTTAGCATGCAGGGCACCAACTGATGAAATCCAATTGACTTCTTAACCTCCCATGTTTTTTTTTTCGAGAGCCTTCATCTTGAGAACTTCTTCTAGAAAGCTCTCCTCAGTGGAATTCATCAGCACATTGCCTGGCGTGCCCTTAAGGTACGGCATCGCAAACGGCTGGTTGATCATCGTGTTGTCGTAGGCCACCTGGTTTCCTCTCACCATCACTTATTGTATGTCGTTGCGTAGAAATCTCTCACCACGTTGGGGTAGTAGATGACTCTCTGCGTGCAAAACTCATCCGTTCTTTTCAATGACAGGCTAACCGCCTCAAGTAGATCAAAGTTGAGGAGGTAAAATCCCCTTTCTAGCAAGGTGACCTTTCCGTTCTCTTCACCCTCATTTTTCTTTTACTTTTTCCCAAGCGCACTTTTCTTTGTGTCGCCCTCCTCTTATTTCCTTTCCTTTTCTTTTCATTCTCCTCAACCGCGTTGGCCTGTCCCACTACTTTCCCCTTTGATGCGGGGACTCCCTGCAGTCGTCTCGCGAGGTGCTCTTTTCGTTCAGAAAGAGGAATCTCGTCGAGGTATCGCGTGGCGTAACTAAAATCGCCTTGACGTCTGACTCTACTTGGTGCCCCTATTTTTCTCCAGAGCCTTGGGTTCCTTGCTCCTCTTGGTGTGCCGGTACCTCAGGCACATCAACATTTAGGTCAACTTGCACGGACAGCTTCTCTGCCTTGCATTCTTTTGCATTACCCTCTACAGGCAGTTCTTTATCTTCCCCGTTGACTTCACTAGCTATTTCCTCTAGAATCTCTTCGAACCTCTTCTCTTGAAAGGCAGTTAAGGAGGCATCCTTCGATTTCTCCTACTCCTCAGTGCTCTGAGGTGCTAAACCTCCCTCATTTTTCTTCTTCTTTAAGGCGCCAGTGCTAATGCCTTTTTACGTCCTTCCAGCAGTCATCTTAATTCTTTTTTCTCTCCACTGCTTTACCATCTTAAGACGCCAAAGATGCAGGTTCCTTCTCATAAGCTACCAGCATTGTAGGTTGACTGACTGCCAATTGCTCAGGGGAATTCACTGGGGAAGCTTATACTGTCGATTCCTTCTGCTTGGAGGCTGAGGAAGCTTCTATCGAGGAGATCAGGACACCCCTCGACTTGTTGGTTGGAGTTCCTCCATGGTAACTAACTGGGGGACTGAAATGGGGATGAGGTTGGTTCGCATCACCGCCCTAGCAGTAGGCAGAGCAATTCTAAGAGTCATCACTGGAAGACATTTTTTGTTTGGCTAGAGTTTTGTAAAGATTGAGAGTGAAGGCTTGTTTGGGGAGAAAAAATGCTCTGTAAAATGAGAGAACTTGGGAGATTGAAGGTTGAAGAAACGATTGGGCAAGGGGGGAATAGCTTTTTAAAACTGTTAGGGAGCTGAAACAATTTCTTTTCAGATGTGGGTTGGCGCAATAACTCCCTTGCTTGTCTAAAACGAGAAAGGGTGGTACTTGAAAGGACGCATGATCTCCCATGAAGGATATCGTTCCTATTTTGATGAGAGAACATGGAGCAGACGGCTGGGGATAGCTTCTGAAGATTCTTATGAAAGGCAACATCTGAATTGACGTGCCTAATGAATAATCTGCCCCCATTTTTCCCAATTCTCTATTGTGTGGATAATCTTCTTGCACTACCGCGTTAGAGTAGTGCACTCCCTTCACTGCCTCAAGAAACAACAAAATTCCCAAGGCTCTATCCTAAGGCCAACTTAACTAACATGCTCCCACTTATTTAACACATGGCAAGCAAAACTAACTTAAAGCAATAAGAACTAACTAAAATAAACCCAAAAAATACTTTCTTGGTATGTGGCTTGGTCGTGTTAGATAGCTCCATTCAGTGTGGAGACCCTTGCTAGCTGTTTACTGCAGGTCAATAAGTTTGATGGAGGTAGGTGAGTCCTCCATTGTGCTGAGGTATGCTTTTATTCTCTAACCAATAGCTCTAAATTCTCTTTGTCCGTCTTCTAAGACCATGTCCACTATCCCATGTGGATACACTCTCCTAATTATTATAGGCCCAGACCACCTCGATTTGAGTTTACCTAGGAACAAGAGGAAACGTGAGTTAAATAATAGCACTTTCTGACCTAGGTGAAATTCACGTTCTTTGCACTTTGAATTTTCATATACGTCAAGTCTCATCTCTTCAATTTCTATAAATGGAACTTCCTTGTCTAACTATTCACTGCATCATCCCAGTTGAGCTTTTTCATTGCCCACTGTGCTTTGTATTCCAACCCAATCATGAGATGACAAGCCTTTCCGAACACAAGCTTATATGGTGACATGCCTAATGGAGTTTTATATGCAGTTCAATAAGCCCATAGCGCGTCTCCACCTTTTGTAGTATGCCTTTTATCTCTCTGTTCGAAACTTCTTCTTGCCCATTTGATTGGTGTTGATACAGTGGGCAATCTTGTGCTTGACGTCATATTTACCTAGGAGTTTTTCCATCATCTTATTAATGAAATGTGTTACCTCGTTGCTTATCAGTGCGCTCGGTGTCCCAAATTGTGTGAAGATGTTCTTTTCAAGAATTTCACCACTGTTAGACCATCATTCATTGGGAAATCCACCGCTTCAACCCACTTGGATACGTAATCAACTGCCAAAAGTATATATTGTTGTCCACGCAATGGGAGAAAACGACCCATGAAGTCTATGCCCCATACGTCTAATAATTCAATCTCCAAAATATAAGTTTGTGGCATCTCATCACGCATTGAAATATTTCCCACACGTTGGCATTGATAGCAGTGGCTTGCAAAATTATGTGTATCTTTAAAGAGAGTGGCGACTAGTACCAAGATTGGGGCACCTTGGCCGTAGTCCTCTATCTTCCAAAGTGGTCTCCGTAAGGCGCTGAATGGCAATGCCTCAGGATGTGCTCCACTTCTTCTTCAGCCACGCATATTCGATAGATCTGGTCTGCCCCTAACTCGAACAATAAAGGGTCATCCCAAAAATAGAATTTCATATCATAAAGAATCGCTTATGTTGCTGTGTGTTGAGATTAGGAGGTAAGATTGTGCCAACCAAGTAATTCACAATATCCGAAAACCATGGCCGCTAATGTTTATCATTAGCAGTTCTTCACCCAAGAACTTTTCTTTAATTTTGCCTTGCGTCGTAGTGATAGAAGGGTTATTTAGTCTCAATAAATGGTCAGCCACCTGATTTTTAGAGCCCTTCCTATCTTTGACTTCAATGTCAAACTCCTAAAGCAATAAGATCCACCTAATTAAACGTGGCTTTGCATCCTTCTTCAACATCAGATATTTAATCGTTGTGTGATCGGTGAACACTGTGACCTTTGATCTAATGAGGTACGTACATAATTGTCGAATGAAAATACAACAACTAGAAGCTCTTTTTTTGTGGTGGTGTAATTTTGTTGAGGTTCATTCAGAGTCTTGCTTGCGTAGTAAATAGATGAAGAATCTTGCCCACACGTTGCCCTAACATTGCTCCATTCACTATGTCACTTGCGTCATACATTAATTCAAAAGGGAATGGCCAATACGGTGCTGTGAGAACTGTGGCGGTGGTCAATGAATTCTTCAACTTCTCAAATGCCTCAAGCCATGCAGGAGAGAACTTAAATTTTCTATCTTGAAATTTGAGAAAAGCCTTTAGTAAATCTGCAGTAAAATCCTGCATGCCCTAGAAAGCTTCGAATGCCTTTCACAAATGTAGGAGGCGGTAGCTTGTCGATGACTTCAATGTTGGCTCGATCAACCTCTAAGCCTACCTTAGAAACACGATGCCCAAAGACAATACCTTCCTCTACCATAAAGTGGCACTTTTTCGAGTTCAAAACTAAATTGGTCTACTCAAATCTAATTAATATTTAATCTAGATTCTTTAAGCTCTCTTCAAATGAATCACCATAAAGCGAGAAATCGTCCATGAAAACTTTATCGAGATCTCTAGCATATCTAAAAAGATAGCCACATGCACCTCTAAAAGGTCCCTGGCGCGTTCCCTAGCCCAAACGACATTCTTTGAAAGGAAAACGTGTCATAGGGGCATGTGAACATGGTTTTCTCTTGATCTTCCAGTGCAATGGTGATTTGATTGTATCCGAAATATCCATATAAAAAGAAACAATAGGCTCTTCCTGCCAAGCAGTCTAACATTTGGTCCATGAAAGGAAGGAGAAAATCATCTTTCTTTATTAACGCGTTCAGCTTGTGATAATCCATACAGACGTGCCAGCTAGTGACAGTGTGCATTAGTATCAGTTCGGTTTTCTCATTTGTAATTACAGTCATGCCTCCATTCTTAGGGACACCTTAAACTGGACTGACCCACTTGCTGTCTAAGATTGAAAACATCACACCTTCGTCAATCCACTTAATGATCTCCATTTCTAACCACTTCCATCATAGCCGGGTTGAGGCAACACTGGCGCTCGACAAATCCTGCATTCCCCTTTTCTGATCGAATTTTGTACATTCAGTATGAAGGACTGATTTCTTTAATGTCCAGGAGGCTCCAACCTATCGCCATCACATGCATGCTTAGAACCTGCATTAACAAAGATTCTTTATCAACACTAAGTGCAGTAGATATAATTACAAGCAAGGTTTTCCGAGTGCCTAAAAATTTATATTTGAGATGCGAGGGAAGAATTTTTAATTCAAGTGTAGGGGACTCTTTGATTGAGGGCCTAGGCAAGTGAAACTCCCTCTCAAAAATTTGTAATGGTTTAAACTCCCTAGGTGCGTTATTCATTGCTTGGTTCTCTATGTCATCGCCTCATTCGACTCTTGTCTTTCATTCTTCTTGTGATTTATATCATGTCGCATTCCCCAATTTCGTTTGGATACTTCAACGTGTTGAGAACGTTGAAGGACATCTCTTCATCGTTGACTTTCATTTTCAATTCTCCCTTCTTAACGTTAATCAAGGTGTCTCTTGTCGCGAGGAATGGTTGCCCCAAAATGATAGGGACCTCTTTGTTCGCCTCATAGTTTAAAATAATAAAATCTATAGAAAATATAAAATTGTCAACTTTACTAAAACATCTTCAATTTTTCCTTCAAGGTGTGTGTTGATCGATTTTGCAAGTCGAATCGTTATAAGTAATACAATGATTGAATACCACGATCGTTCTCCACAGGGAATGAATTCCACCAATTATCAAATTCTCTAGCCTTAATTTTATCTAAGCACTGAATTATCAAATATGAATAAAATTTAACTTGCTTAAAAAATAAATGTGACTAAAAACAGTGGATTAAAGTTATCTGTAAGAGCTCTAGAGCAAGGACTTCACCGTTCTCTCCTCCTACTCTTTGTTCATTAATAGGTAATGTGTTCTTCTATTTCTAGGTTGTTGGCAAGTTCTACCCTATAGACTCGATATTCTTTCTCAAGCAATAACGATATTTGTTAAACAGTAATTTGCCTATATCTCGATGACAATTCAAACAATCAACTATTAAGCCCGTAGAACCTAATATTGCCACAAAATCTACAAGGATATCTCTATCTCAAGTATAAATTTGGGAAAACAATTCAGTTCATCAACAATCCTTGTCTTTCAACCTCAAATTATTGACACAAAAACAATGTAAAGAATGGTTGGATCTAAACATGCATTAAGTTCGAAAGAATTTTTACAACAACAATTGAAATAGAAACATCGTCTATTAAGTAAGAAAGGGTATGATTTGAGTATCGGTTACATCAAAGCTCTAGAAAGAAGAACTTAGTTCATAATGCAAAACTTAACAAGACTAGCTAAAAGTATCAATGGAGTCATGAGAAGCAAAAAAAGAGAAGGAAAAGGGAAAAGAAACAAATCCGGGTGATTCCATGAGTTTCCAATCGTTACCCTCGTTCCGTTCGATTGCTCAGATCCTACAAAATACTATCTAGTCGTCTTCCTTTCGTCCCCCCTTCAATCTTCTTCAAATTTGACAAGAGTTGTATTTATAGGCCAAAAAATCCTGGGCAAGCGTCTCAGATTCACGCTTGAAAGTTTGTAACGCCTAGTGATAAGCCTTAGAATTAAGGCTTATTTAAGTCCCAATTGCTTAAAATATTTTTGTTTGTCCTAAGATTTATTGAAAATAGTGAAAGATTGCTCGAATTTAAGGAAGAATTTAATGTGATAGCATTTGGAATAGAATTCTAAATAAATTGATTCTTTTTGCAGAAATTATGGAAATTGTTAAATCAGATTGCCAAATCTGATTTGGCAATTGTTTCTGGACCAGGGAATGTGAAAATTGATAAATCAAATTGCTAAATCAGATTTGGCAATTGTGTTCTTCAACCCATTTCGAGATTCTTCAATTACAGCCCGATTTGGAGGAATTTAAGAACGAAAATTGGGCATTCTTCAACCCTAATGAAGGTCTATAAATGGGGAAGAAGAGGAGGAGCAACAAAAAGTGGAGTTGGAGGCGAATTTAGAAGCAAATGTTCGTGGGTTTTGTAGTTTTTTTGTCAGCCTCTGTTTTTCATATTTTGCGTCTGTTTTTGGTCATTTTATTCAAATTCCATCTCAGTTTTCTCTTCAGTTTGTATTACAGAAGCATGGCTTGAACTTTTTCTAATCTCATTTGATGTATTTTGAAGGAATTTTGAGTTTAATTCCAAGTCAAGTTCATGGGTTTTTCTTAATTTCTTCATGCTCTGTTTTTCTTCTTTCTTTTTTTTTCGTTTAGCTTCTATGAGAAAAAACATTTTTCCACTTATGTTTGTACAAGTCAAGGTAGAAGGGAGGAGATAAGGAAATTTACTTAGTTGCCCTTGCCACCTTGGGTTAATTTCTATTATTTATCCTTGCTTGAATTCCTAGGAATAGCCAAATTTCATTTTATAAGTTAGTGTTTTATTTAATTAAATTGCATCGTTTTATTATGAACTCTTTCTTTAAAATTAGTTTTAGGATTTTCATTGAAAATATGAGCTAAAACTTCTTAGGGGGTTCAAGGATGTGAATTCCCTAAGAAGTAAATGTAGCCAAAATTCCAATAAAAACCAAGCCTACATCTCAATTGTTTGCTTGTGTTGATTAAATTTCCATTGAGATCCTAGATTGATCAACTAGGGTTTCAACTCAAGCTTAGATCTAATACCGACAGGGTTAGTGATAAGCGGATTTCACACAAGTAATGGAGTAAAAGAGCTTAGACATAAGTCATTCCTTACCCTAGACATAGGGATTAAGGACTCCAAGACCCATAAAATTGTGAGCCAAAAATTATCTAAGATAGAGGGACTATAGACATATAGGTCTCTCACTTAGCCTCCTAAAAAACCCAAATTTCGAGGTAAATAGGAGATGCAATTTTGGTTTACAATTGAGTGTGGAGTAGGTTGGAATTGCAATTTTGGTTTGCAATTACAACTTAGGGCAATGACATTCTTGAGCCCCATCCTTTATCATTCCATTATCTAAGTTCATCCAATTTGCTATTTCATATTGCCAATTTAGATTCAACAATTTAATTTTGCAATTTTTAGTCATTTCGCTCATTGCCAAATTAGAATCTGCAATTCAATTCTGCAATTTCTGTTATTTCCAACATTGCCATTTCTAGATTTAGCAATTGGATTTAGCAATTTCTGTTTTTCACCAACAACCTATCCCAACTTTATTTTTGCATTTTTACTTTTCAAACTTGCAATTTTCCTTACACTTTTGCAAAACAAAACCTTTGTTACTCCGTTCCCTGTGGGATTCGATACTTGGTACTCAGATACCAATTTATATTACTTCGATCGCGTGCGCTTGCGTGACCACCGTTCACCTAGGTACTAGCATTATGTCCTCCCGCACTGAATATGGTGCCTAGGCGCTATAATTTTTTTTTTAATTTTTATTTATTATTATTTTTTTATAATTTAGCTTTCAACTTGAAAATTCTTGAACTTGGCCTTCAAATTGAAATCCTTGATCACCTACAAAAATAAAAGAAATGCATGAATTAAAATCCATAAACTATAGGAGAACTAACCAAAAACAACCTAAACAAGATATAAATAAATATAAAATGAACTTATTAGTGTGCCACCGATCTATCTGCCAACTGCAGCGTCATCGTGGTTGGCCTTGCCTCCCCAATTCCTAACTTCTTGAACACATACTTGTGCATCAAATTAATACTCGCTCCCAGTCACACAATGCCCTTCTTAAATCAACTCCTCTAATTGATCATGGAGTAGTGAAGCTCTCTGGGTCCTTCAATTTTGAAGAGAGTTTGTTCATCACCCACGCACTGCACCTGTTAGTTAGCTGATCGGAACTTTTTGCTACAACACGCAAGTGCACGTGATCGAAGTAATAAAGAAAATGGAAGTACTCCAGAGTATCGTACCCAAGGGAACGGGTTTTAACAAAATTTACTCAGATGACACAAAATTGTTTGCAAAATACAATTGTGGTAACCAAAGGTGTAAAAATGATTTGTGAGGTGTTTTGACTAAAAGAAAAATTGTTGAAAATATCAATGGAAATGAAAAAGGGATTCAAGATGCTAATGCCCCTTTGGAAAAAAAATGCAACAAGAAAGCAATTGCAATCGTAGCTAACTCAAGAACTAAGTAAACCAAATTCAACTCCTATTCGACCTTCTATGAAGTATCTTTAGGAGACTAAATGATTAAACCTATATTTCTATGGCTAATCTAACTTAGATATTTTTGTGCACAATTCTAGTGGTTTTGTAGTCTCGCCCTATGTCTAGGGTTGATGTTTCAGACTTATGTCTATTTCACACCCCCTCCAGGCTCACTTGCCTAACCTAGGAAGGAATGTGAAGACAGAGAATACCAGTCCTCTTACTAGCACTCCCAGCCCAACCTAACATCCACCTGGAAATGTACACAACGCAATATGTATGAACAAGTAAAATTGAGCACACAACTGCACACCTAAGTAAGATACATTCAGTCCCTCATACTAGGTCTGCATACTAAGTCATAACATACTTAAGTCTATTACAACTCAACTAGAATGCTTTTATTTCAAAACTATGTACATGTAGAAGTATATATATAAGGAGCTAAAGAGGCGTGGTGGCAAATAGGTCTTGATGAGGCTAAGCACTGGGAACTCGTTTGCTACCTGAGAAGAGAAAACATGTTGAAAACGTGAGCTGGGAAGCCCAGTGAGTGATTACTTTAATAGAATATGCGTTCAAAGATAAAGTATCAAAAATACTTCAACAAGGCTGCCAATTTACAGGATTTAAGCACCCTGAAAAGCAATGCATAAGAACTCATAATAAAGAAAATTTGTAGCATGGTACCCTTCCAAACCCTAGCTGTGGCAGAGTCCTCTCTAAACCAACAGCTTCAATACCTCTCTCACGTGCACGTGGAATGCCATTTAAGCTCACTGGCCTCCCCTAATACCTTCTCCATGTCCTTCAGTATTGGGGCCAGACCAACTACCACCCGAATACCTTCTCACTGTCCTTCAGTATCGGGGGTCAGGTTTTCTCTCTCCCCCAGGTACCTTCTTCGTGTCCTTCAGTACCAGGGGTTAATAATATACAAGGCATGCTTTAAATATTTAGAAACATAGTTTGGAATCCCATTCAAAAAGTTCTCAACATAAACACAAACTTTCATTTTAAACAAGCTTCCAAACGTCGAGTGTCATGCTTGAACGCGGAGTAACGACTAGTTACAAATATGCTTAACTTTCAACACCGCTATTTATTAATAGAGTTCAATGAAACATGAATATAAATTAGCTTAAGCATGCCTCAATATCCATCACTAGTAAGCTTTTTAATAAAGATCAAAGCATAGGTTTTCAAACAAAGTCACTCACAATCACCGGAAGTCTCCCAAGGCTTATAAGCTTCGCCTATCTTCGTTTGCCCTGAAAATGAATTCCATAACATTAATCCCTTTTTCTACTTGGCCCAAAATTAGATCTAATTCAGTCACATAACTCATAGCAAAGCAACTGAATACACTTGGTTGTAAGGTATAACAAATTGGAAGCACATCTTCCTTACTCTTTCTCTAGCCCTTTCTCTTGAACCAAAAATTACAGATTCAACTTCCAGCATGGGTTTCTCAACATTTAACAAAACAACCACCAAAATTTATTTGATAACCCTCAAATACAATGTCTAAAATTACTTACCTCAAAATTTGAGCTTCTAATTCGTCCTCATGAGCTCTAAATCATCAGATTTCTTCACCCTGTTCTGCTGGCCGAGAAACTGGAACACCTCTCGGTTTTCTTACTTTTTCACAACCTTCCTCTTCGTATTTTCTCACAAAACTTTCCAGACACATTCCTCATTCAATTTATGATATTTTGGCTCAAGAATCATCGAATTTTCTTAAGTAGATTGAGAGATATGACCATTTGAAGTTGACCCATTTCCTAGAGCTTCCAGCTGCCTATTGAATTCACAAGGAATGGACAGCTCCTACTTCATCAATCCGTGAATCATGCACATTGGCTAGCTCCTACTTCATCAATCCATGAGTCATACACATTGGCCAGCTCCTACTTCCTCCTTTAGACCTTAAGTCCTATTAAATCCTCCTAATACATAAACAAACTTTAGCTAATTTAATTAGAAATTAAAGCTTTTGCATTCAACACATAATACACCCAATGTATACCCAACTTGCTCATTACCTTAACTTACTTCAACTCAACTCTTAATATGATCATCTCAATGCCTAACTTGTCTCCTTATGAAGCTTTGTGCACGTTATAATCCACAACTTAGGAAATTTCCAAATTCAACCACTGCATCATTCAGTGCAACAATTTTAAGTGTATCAATCTTCATGTATAAATGCAATAAGATTAAAAGAGAGTTTAGGGCTTACAGTCTAAGCTTTTTCCTCCATTGCTTTTGCTACATCCGCTTCCCTTAACCCTTTCGGTATTAAGCTATAGCTTGGCAAGCAACACTAGATGGCCAACTAGGTTTACCCAACATTTAACTCACCAAAAGCAAACTAGAGTTCAAGAATTAGCTAGATTGCTTTTACTCTCGAGCTTTACATGGCATTCACAAACTTGAATCCCAAAGGAAATTTAGCTCTTCATGATGGAATAAATTGAAAACAGTAAATGTAAATTAATAAAATTCATTGGTACAATCAAGGTAAACAATGCAATCAAATTGCAAATACAAAGCAATTCAGTAGCTTAAAGAAACAATGTCAAAATTTCAAGATACAAATTAACTTAAAGAAGCTTGTATATGCAAAAATCAAAGTGCAGTGGGACTCCAAATCAAAATTTGCTACTGACTTACAATTACTGAATTAACAATACAACGAACCCGTAGCTACTAAACTCAAATAATTGAAATTAAACTTGTTGAAGCTAAATTTGCTCTTCCAAGATTCAAATAACAGAAACTAGTTTACTGAAATTGAAAAAAACAAACTAGCAGCTAATTAACATAAATTCAAGAACAAAATGCAGAAATCGAAGAAACTCAACCATCCTAAAAATTCATCTCTCTTCGGCTCAATCGAACAAGAAGTTGTTCATAACCACATCCAAATCTTATGGAGATGGGATTGACGAAGAGATTCGGACTGAGATCTACGAGAAAATAAAAAAACGGCAACTTAAAACTGAAAAAAATTCTGCAATCAGCAATGAAACCCACGAACTTTTCTTTAAAAATTGAGCTACCTTTGTTCGGCTTCTTTGTTCAATATTTATAGGGATATGCTAGGGTTTCCCTCTTGGTTGATGGACAATCATGGCTAATCATCTTGCTGAATTCGTGGGTCAATTTTCCTTCAAAATCTCAAAATTCTCGTTTTTTACTTAAATTACATATATGTCCAGATTGCAATTGCCTAGCAATTTCACTGCAGTTGCATTCCACGAAAATCCTGCATCAAAACATTAAGTGTGAATTTTTTCTTCTTTTGTTTTCTTTTCTCAACTTACTTGATTTAAAGGTCTTCCATCAATCATGTGATTAAATTCAAACATTTTTTTATTTTTCATCAAATAATATGAATAAAAATCACAAATATAACTAAGTTTAAAGGCCAAATAATCCTCATGAATGAGAATTATCATTAGTGCAACTGTGGCAAACTCTTTCCAGGGCCTTTTGTTAGATAGGATGTCTTTTAGGAACTTCACGTAGCTAGACATTTGTTAGAGTGCCTCAACTGGTGGGATGTTGATATGGAGCTCTTTCAACACAGATAAAAAGTGTTCAAATTGTTTTTCATCATTCTTCTTCTCGAGTCATTGTTGCTCCACTTCTCAGAGTTAAGGCATTACATTGGTTCTTTGCATCTCTCCTTAGTGCCTCTGTGTTACCAGGCAACGAACCAAATGGCCTATTTTTCAGTTAGCTCTCTAATTGCCCAACTTGCACTTCCAGATTGCGTAAGGCGGCTGCTTGACTTTGTATGAATGCATCGCTCTTTGCATTATACTCTTTTGACTCGCCATGTATTCCTTTATCGTTGCCTCAAAAGGAGATGTATTCGACGTGTTGATTATGTTGCCCTGATTTTATCTTGTATTGTAAGGAGTAGAAAAATTCTGATTAACATTATTAAATCCAAAAGGATGGTAAGGCTTACTTCCCGAAGCTACCGCATTCGTTCCCTTCTGGTTGCCTCCCAAAGAGAAATTTGAATGGTTACGCCATCCTAGATTATAGGTGTTTAAGAAAGGATCGTTGAGACTGCCTTGTTGACCAACAAAATATAATGATTCGGGGTTTGTAGGACACTGATCTATGAGATGGCCCTATCCACATGCTTCACAAGATGTGATATTGATTTGTCTTACCCCAGCGGACATGTTCTGTGTAGTCAACGTCTTCACTAGATTTGTCAATGCGGTGAGTTGTGCTTGCATGGAAGTCATTTGGTCCACTTCACATGATCTTGAATTTAATTTGACTGTTGATCCGCTGATCCCATTCATAGTTGTTTTTAGTCATCTGGTTTAAGATCTCATATGCCTCATTGTAGGTCTTTATCAACAAAGCTCCCCTAGCAGATGTGTCTGCTAACACTTGAGTGTTTTTGTTTAATTCGCTGTAGAATGCCTTCAATTGGACATAATGAGGCAGGCTGTGGTGAGGGCATCACAAGAGCAATTTCTTGAATCGCTCCCATGCATCGCTTAATGCCTCGTTTATAGATAGTAGTAGGGGAAAATACTTCTCTAAGAATTTCTCAACTAGGTCATTCCATGAATGAATTGACCCTTTTGTCTACTAATTAAGCCAGATCTTGGTTATGTCTCTTAACGAATAAGGAAACAACAACAGAGCTGCTGAGTCATTATTCCTGATTGCTTGAATTTATTACAAATGTCTAAGAAATATTTGAGATGAGAGTGAGGATCCTTCTTCGTGCTACCACCGAACTGTCCTACCGCAAGTAGCATTTGGAACATTACAGGCTTCAGCTCGAATTTTTCAGTTACAATGTCAAGCCTAACAATGCTTGGGTTGAAATTACATAGTCTTGATGCGACATAGTCTCTGATTTCGCACTTGCGATCGTCTGCTAATAAGATGGGATTTACAATCTCTTCCTCTCATCTAGGTTGTGGATTAGGCGGTACA
Organism: Trichosanthes truncata; assembly: GCA_033996785.1. NCBI lineage: Eukaryota > Viridiplantae > Streptophyta > Magnoliopsida > Cucurbitales > Cucurbitaceae > Trichosanthes > Trichosanthes truncata. Next base: position 21,841,945 of record JAWPNB010000004.1, on the reverse strand, counting down.
ACATGTTCCTGGTTGCCTTGATTGTCTCTTTGATCTGCCATATCTCTTTCCTCGCCCGTTGGGCTTGCCTTCTCTAATGGAAGGTGTGGTCTATCGCTGGGTTTAACGGTGAGTGCATGCACCAGTTTGCAAACAACATACACTAAAGTACCTAAAATATCGAACAGAAATCAAGTTTTTCCAAAGATAGATCAACCAACTCAGTCTAAAATCTCTACTAGAAATGTTGGTTTCTCTAGTAGCGATGTTTGCACTAAATTTTAATTCTTAGTCAACTCATTTTTGTCAAACAGACCCAAGCATACACTAAGGATACGGTTGCCTTCCTCGACAACGACGCCAAAAGCTTAGTGAGTTATTACCACTATGTAAAATTTATGCACGTTAGGAGAAATATGTTGGGATTTATGTCCTAAAGCCTCGTAATTAATGATTTATTTAATAGTTAATAATATTTTTTATTATTTTATTTGTAATATAATATTATCCATTATATGAAAAATCTAAGGATATTGGTGTAATCTTGAATAGTATGTGGTTGACATAGGGAGGATCATGTTCAAGAAATAACCTAAAGGGTCGTAGTATATGGATAAGGTTGGGTGCCTTATCTTGGTAACACTATTGATACAGTCCACTTTGTAATAGTTACAAATGATTTCAACCAAATCGTTCATGTGGAGACATGTGAGTTATACAATCAGTTTGTATAAGACTGGACTACAAAATATTTAATCTCTCTTTATAAATCCGTTAATAATGAAAATTAATATTTCATCATGATGATCATTGCGGTTCGATCTTAATCCTGAGTGAGTTATGAACTCCTGCCTGTGCGGGCTTGTCCTTTGATTTGCATGGGTGATAATCGCTTTTGTAGCCAATTCAATATGTCTACCATTTTGGGGACTTGACCAAATAGGGAGCTGAAAACATAATCTCATAAGATGAAACTCACTCATTCCCATATAGGGTAAGTAGATGAGTAGCTCCCTTAAGTGTTGATTTTGGGACTTGATAAATGTGGCCCCACTCTCTCACTGACCCAAGAGGGACTTAGTTTAGGGTTGCATCATAAACAAATTGTTCATTAGAGGATCAATGGTACTTAAGGTGGAAGATGTAATTACAGGGGTAAAACAGACTTTTGACCTAGCTGTAATTACAAACAACTCATGAAGAATCGACTTGCATGTAATGGTTATATCGATGGACACAACTTGTCCTACGTGCATAAGAGTACAACTCTAGGTCTATAGTGGAGTGACCTATATTTAATGAATAAAAAATAATTAATTAAATAGTTTAATTAATTAATTTTGTATCATTGAAGCTTATAATCTGTAGGTCTATAAGGTCCCATTGCTAGCTCATAATAACACTAAAAGATCAATTTAGTTGAAAGAAAAATTTAAAATGTTCAAATTAATATTTAATTTGAAGTGTTCAAATTAATATTTGATATATTAGATATATTAAATATGAAAGAGAAAAATATATTTATTGTATTTGATACATTAAATATTAAAATAATTAATGTATATTAGATATATTAAAGAAAATATATAAATTTGAATAAAATTCAAATAAATAAATATCGTAGGAGATTTGAACGAGATTCAAATAAGTATAAGATATATTTTAATATATTAGATATTAAAATATAATATTTTAATTATGGCAAAGATTTGCCCTTGATCTCTATAAATAAAACCCTTGGGTTGAGCCATTACTGACAACACACAACTTCTCAATAGAGAATTAGAGAACTCTCTCTAGACCTCTTCCTCTCCAATCCCTTGTGGATTTTCTTTCAAGAGGCTCCCACAAGCCGTAGTCCTGTGTTCGAGTCATCGCTAAGAAGACTTTATGGAGGAGATAAAGACCCGCCAGAAATATCTTCATATTTACTCCAAGTAAGTTTGCTTAATCTTATTTTTTAGTTTAATTTTTAATATCAAAGAAGTTCCAATGCTTCCACTACAGAGTGAAACATTCATTCCTTCAATTGGTATCAGAGCGATCTTTGAATTTTATTTAGAATTAATTTATACGATATATGTGATTTGAAAATTGATTATTTAGGCTATTTGGCATTAGCTTTATTGCTTTGATTAGATCAATTGTAAAATCCAAAAGGTTTAGGATTTGTTGTAATTGTTGATAAAAAAAAAATTAAAAAAAGGAATAAATATTTTTTATAATGTGCATGGTAGAAAGCTGAATGATGTTTACAAAAATTTTATGCCTAAGCCCACAATTGAATCCAAGTTATATATTTATATCTCAAAGAGATTGAAGCAACACACATGATTGCATGGAGGTGCATGAAATTTTCCACTAGCATGTGATTGACTGAAGGTGTATGTATGTTATGTTGCTGACTTTGAAGGCCCTCTGGGCTTTACAAAGGTCATATGAACGATTGAAGGTATTATTCAAGCAGCTCCTGGTGATGACTTCGAGATCGACTGATATGCAAATAGTTGTCATTGTTGTAATCATCATCAAACGACGGTGATTTAAGGGACAAACATATATGTCGGCATTCTTTTCAATTGAGTTGCTTGCCGACAATTGTGCACATATTTTGGTGAATTAATTCTTAGGCGGTGGATTGTGTTGGAGATAAATTTAGAAGGTTTTTTAAATATAAATGAAACTAAATTTGGATGGTCCAATAAAGGAAAGAAATTGAAGATCAAGATATGTCTTGAATATAAATTATTATAATTTAAATTGTCTTCAATTTCCTAGGATATGCTAAATATGCCTGTCAATATGAGATCTCCTATCAAGATTTATTCTTCATTACATTTAATATGTAATTGTAGGAAAATACTTAACATGTATAATAGTTTTTATAAGTTGGCACCAGGAAGCTCATTTCAGTTAATGCAGTGGGAGACATTAAAATTCTCGAACTTTATTACAAAAATGTTCTTTCAAAATTGTTTGAAATATGTTAAAATGTTGACATATACTATACTACAAAATATTGAGATATTTAGGATTATAGAATCTAGAATAGAAAGACATTGTTTTCTCCTAAAATATGATACTTGACTTTGGCATTTAAGGTTGATTATCATCAACTTGAATAAAATTAAAAGACTAGTAAGAGGTAATTTTCTAAAAGTTAGAGTTAATTACTTTACCTGTTTATAGATCTTGCCTTTTATGCAAGATAATCATTGGGTCTTTATTGGATAACGCTAAAAGACCAAAAAATACTTTGGGCTTACACATTTTGGCCCAAGAGGTCTGGTGAATGTAAAGGTCAAATAAAATCATGAATATTTCATCACCCTAGTTGATGACCATTTAGGTACAAGTATCTTTACCTAATACAACATAAGTCTAAATTTTTTAAAAGTTCAAGAAAATTAAGGCTAAAATTGAAAATCGATTAGGTAAGTCTACCAAGACATAATGTGATCATAGTGGAAAGTACAAGAATCTTACGTACTAAGATTAGTTGATAGAAAGTGGGATTGTATCCCAACTCTTAATACTAAGTACATGAGGGAATGAACGTTTCACTCTGTAGCGGCATTGGATCATCTTTGATTTTATTTAAAATTAAACTAAAAATTGTTAAGCAACCTTACTTGGAGTAAATATGGATATATTTCTGGCGAATCTTTATCTCCTCCATAAAGTCTTCCTAGCTATGACTCGAACACAGCACCAAGGCCTGTGGGAGCCTCTTGAAGAAAATCCACAAGGGTTTGAGAGGAAGAAGTCTAAAGAGAATTCTCTAATTTTCTATTCATGATACATGTGTTGTTTCTAATGGCTCAACCCAAGGGTTCTATTTAAAGAGACCAAAGGCAAATCTTTGCCAGAATTAAAATATTATATTTTAATATCTAATATATTAAAATATATCTTATACTTATTTGAATCTCATTCAAATCTCCTACGATATTTATTTATTTGAATCTTATTCAAATTTTGTAAATATCTTTTATTTAATATATCAAATATACATTAATTATTTTAATATTTAATGTATCAAATACAATAAATATATTTTTCTCTTTTATATTTAATATATCTAATATATTAAGTATTAATTTGAACACTTCAAATTAAATATTAAATTTGAAAATTTCAAATTAAATATTAAATTTGAACATTTCAAATTAAATATTAATTTCTACACTTCAAATTAAATATTAAATTTGAACATTTCAAATTTTAATATTTAATGTATCAAATACAACAAATATGTTTTCCTCTTTTATATTTAATATATCTAATATATTAAATATTAATTTGAACACTTAAAATTAATATTAATTTGAACATTTCAAAATTTTCTTTCAACTAAATTGATCTTTTAGTGTTACTATGAGCTAGCAAGGAGACCTTATGGACCTACAGATTATAAGCTCCGATGATACAAAATTAATTAATTAAACTCTTTAATTAATTAATTTTCATTCATTAACTATAGGTCACTCTACTATAGACCTAGAGTTGCATTCTTATGCACTGTAGGACAAGTTGTGTCTATAGATATAATCATTACATGCAAGTTGATCCTTCACGAGTTGTACATAATTACAGCTGGGTCAAGAGTCCGTTTTACCCCTATAATTACATCATATACCTTAAGTACCACTGATCATCTAATGAACAATCTGTTTATAATCTAATTATAAACTAAGTCCATCTTGGGCTAGTGAGAGGGTGGGGCCCCATTGTTCAAGTCCTGAAATCAGCACGTAAGGGAACTACTCATCTACTTACCCTATATCGGAAGGAGTGAATTCCATCTTGTGAGATTATGTTTCCAGCTCTCTATTTGGTCCAGTCCCCAAAATGGTAGGCATGTTGAATCGACTACAAAAGCCACTCTCACCCATACAAATCAAAGGACAAGCTCTCACAGTCAGGAGTTCATAACTCACTAAGGATTAAGATCAAGTCGCATATGATCATCCTGATGAAATATTAATTTTCTCAATTAACAAGAGAGATTAAATATTTTGTGGTCCAGTCTTATACAAACTCATTGTATAAGATACCCCCACTCACATGTCTCCACATGAATGATTTGGATCAAATCATTTGTAACTATTACAAAATGGGTCGTATCAATAATGTTGCTAGGATAAGGCACCCAACCTTATCCATATACTATGACCCTTTAGGTTATTTCTTGAACATGATCCTCTCGTATGTCAACCACATACTGTTCAAGATTACACTAATAACCTTAGATTTTTCATATAATGGATAGTATTATATTGCAAATAAAATAATCAAAATTATTATTAATTATTAATTACAAGGCTTTAGGGCATAAATCCCAACAATACAATTGTGTGAAATTGTGCTGCAAGAGGAGAAACAAGACCTTGTTAGACATGGTCACATCAATAATGAGTTACACACCATTACAAAACTCTAGTTAAGATATGCAATAGAGATTGCATAGTGAATATTATTTCCTCCAAAAGTGTCTACGAGACAATTTGGGGATTATAGAAGAGTAGTAAAGTTAGTTTACAAGATGCACTGGTGGAGTATGGTATACAAATTAAATTGTTTTGCTTGCAAAACAACAAAATGACTTGTATGACTCAAATAGTTCCTTGAGGATCTAAAAGGTATTTCAGATATGATTTAGTCTATCATCTTTATTATGATAATAGTGGTGCAAAGGCTAATATTACGGAAATTAGAAAACACCAATATATAGAGAATCATATTGAGAGGGAGAAAGCATCATGGTAGTGATCAAGATGGCATTTAACGGCAGTCCTTTGGATCTATATAAAGAGACTCTCAAAGCTAAAGTGTTTGAGGGTCACCTAGAATGTGTAGGATTACAAGACATGTCTCATCTTTGCTAGGACAAGTGGGAGAATATGTTGGGTATAGAGTATGCCCTAAGATTCATGTCTTGCTGGATTTAGTGTAAATGGGAGATTGTTAGGATTTATGCCCTAAAGCCTTGTAATTAATGATTTATTTAATAATTAATAATTATTTTAATTATTTTATTTGAAATATAATATCATCCATTACATGAAAAATCCAACGTTATTAGTGTAATCCTTGAACAGTATGTGGTTGACATACGGGAGGGTCGTGTTCAAGAAATAACCTAAAGGGTTATAGTATATGGATAAGGTTGGGTGCCTTATCTAGGTAACACTATTGATATGGCCCACTTTGTAATAGTTACAAATAATTTGATCCAAATCGTTCATGTCAAGACATGTGAGTGGGGGTATCTTATACAATGAGTTTGTATAAGACTGGACCACGAAATATTTAATCTCTCTTTATAAATCCGTTAATTGAGAAGATTAATATTTCATCAAGATGATCATATGCGACTTGATTTTAATCATGAGTGAGTTATGAACTCTTGCCTGTGAGGGCTTGTGCTTTGATTTGCATGGGTGAGAATGACTTTTGTAGTCGATTCAATATGCCTACCAATTTGGAGACTTAACCAAATAGAGAGCTAGGAACATAATCTCACAAGATGGAATTCACTCATTCGCATATAGGGTAAGTATTTGAGTAGTTCCCTTAAGTGCTAGTTTCGGGACTTGAACAATGGGGCCCCACTCTCTCACTTGCCCGAGAGGGACTTAGTTTATGGTTGGAGCATAAACAAACTTTTCATTAGAGGATCAGTGGTACTTAAGGTGCAAGATGTAATTACAGGGGTAAAACGAACTTTTGACCCAGCTGTAATTATGAACAACTCGTGAATGGTCGACTTGCATGTAATGGTTATATCCTTGGACATCAACTTGTCCTACAGTGCATAAGAGTGCAACTCCAGGTCTATAGTGGAGTGATCTATAGTTAATGAATGAAAATTAATTAATTAAAGAGTTTAATTAATTAATTTTGTATCATTGGAGCTTATAATCTGTATGTCCATCAGGTCTCCTTGCTAGCTCAAAATATAATGAATGAAAATTAATTAATTAAAGAGTTTAATTAATTAATTTTGTATAATTGTAGCTTATAATCTCTAGGTCCATTAGGTCCCCTTGCTAGCTCATTACACTAAAAGGTCAATTTAGTTGAAAGAAAATTTTGAAATGTTCAAATTAATATTTAATATATTAGATATATTAAATATAAAAGAGGAAAATAGATTTATTGTATTTGATACATTAAATATTAAAATAATTAATGTATATTAGATACATTAAAAAATATATATTTATAAAATTTGAATAAGATTCAAATAAATAAATATCTTAGGAGACGTGAATGAGATTCAAATACATATAAAATATATTTTAATATATTACATATTAAAATATAATATTTTAATTATGAAAAAAATTTGCCCTTGATCTCTATAAATATGACCCTTGGGTTGAGCCATTAGTGGCACACACATCTCCTTAATAAAGAATTAGAGAATTCTCACTAGACCTCTTCCTTTCCGATCCCTTGTGGATTTTCTTTCAAGAGACTCCCACAAGCCTTGGTCTTGTGTTCGAGTCATATTCTTTATGGACGAGATAAAAACCCGCCAGATATATCTCCATATTTACTCCAAGTAAGTTTGCTTAATCTTATTTTTTAGTTTAGTTTTAAATAAAATAAAAGATGATCTAATGCTTCCGCTGCGGAGTGAAACGTTCATTCCTTCAAAATAAATACAGATAAATATGATGAAATGACTGAGAATTGAAGTGAGGTGGGTGGGTAATGGCTTATTCTAGCTTTTTGTCACTCAGCGCGCTAGTGCAAGCATACACCAAACGTGCTCACAAGTAGTATATGGAGCATTCTAGGGTCAATCCTTAGGGAAGACAATGCAGAATTGAAGTGCACAAACAATAATAATAACACATTCGAAGCAAGAGGTATGGTAACAAGTTATAGGAATCCTAAATTTTGTTGAGGTGCATGAACATAAAAGTGCAAAAATGTAAAGGTGCATGGAGAAGTAATTTGGATTGTGTGAAAGTAAAATGACAGCACAAATGACAAGACATGGCTAAGGTAACCTAGTGCTAACATTGTTTCCATGCACATACGCGATCAACTGATGAAGCTACTTATGCACCTAAGCAAGGGAACCTACGAACGCCTCCTTCTTTGGATCTCATTCCCATTTAACTTGGGTTGGATTCCTTTGTGCCCTTGTTAAATAATTACCGTCGACCCTATTTAGCCTATAAGTGGTTGAGATATTCCTAAAACAACCTAGTAAACTACGTTCACTCTTGTTCTTTTTAAGCCTTTCCACATCCTTTGACCCTTTCGGTACCTAAGGCATGCTACTACTCAAAGTCGGTTGGCCAAACGGACCTAAGCAATTACAATAAGCTCTCTTAAGAAGAAATTTCAAAGATAAACTTCATCAATTAAACACTTAATGCAAGGAAAGCATTGTCAATAAAAGAGCCATAGGCCAAGTCTTGCCATAAAAGTTAGCTCATAATGGAAATAAAAGACATTAGTACAATGGAAGAAAACATAAGGCAAATGAAAGATAAACTATTGACTCACATAAGCCAGACTGTTGGCGCGGTGAAGCTTCTTCCTCCTTGGTGTCCTTTGCTGGGGTTTTCACTCCTCGTCGTCGAACTCTACCGAAAGAAATGTCTTCGTTCTTCTCTTCAACCAGTTCACGACTTAGGTATCTCGGTGGTTCCTCTAAAAAACTGGGATAAGGGATGCTATTTACATGAAAGGAGATTAGGAAGTTGGGCGAGACCATGCAGGTCAAAATACCTCTGCGTATTGCAAGCGAATGTGCGTCGGTTAGTGGTCCCCACTGACACTTCTCTTTTTTGTTGGCTACGTGCCTGAACCTTGTACAAATGCGCCGCTCCACTACCCGTTCTCTGACAACTCTAGACATGTCGCTTCTAATCCCATTTTCTGTAGCTTTAAATCTCGACACCTCAAATGCTCAGATGTTTCGATGCGGTGTCTTGCTCTACTTATCTCAATTCCACCCTTGCCTACACATGACACTAGAAAAGAGATCAACACATCACTTTAATCCATAAAATGGAGGCTCTTGGTATGCGTTGATGACGGATAAGCTCAAACTAGGATGCTTCTCTATTTAATCATTGTACCTCGCAATTCTGCCTTCTTTTAGTAAATTCCTAGTGTGAAGGACATACAATAGCCAATTTCGAGTGCCTAAATAACTTGTATTCACAAGTTATCAGTGACTTCCCCCTTCTACAAGTGACCATAACCTACGCAACTAAAGCATATGGCGACCCACACAAGCCACAAACTCATACACAAACAGACCTACGGACACAACAATCTCTTCGAAAGTTGTGTCCCACGAGTGTTCGGCTCCATTTGAACAACTAGGATGATAGCACGCAAAAGTGTGACATTTCAAGACTTTAATTAGTGCTCGTTTATTGATGAGGCCTAAAACGTCTCTATTATTTCATGCCTAAATCATGCTTAATTCCTTTCCCTTTATGAGATTTATTGTATATTTTGTAGGAAATCGAGTTTAAGGCATATTTTGAGATAGTACATGGAATCAGAGTGAAAGCGAGCCAAACTGGAGGTCAATTAAACACTCGGGTATAAAGATATGGAAAAATGGACCAAATTTCCCTTTAAGAGTGTCGCAGCACCACGAAAAATCCCCTGCTCGATGCTATATACAGAATGCTTGGATACAGGAAACATTGCAATGCTATCGGCAGCATTGCAACGCTGTTGCATGTCCCAAATGTGCGTGCTACATAGCAGCGTTGCAAATCTGTCTACAATATTGCAACGCTGTCGTAATTTGTATAAATTTATTCTTTTCGAGTTTAGGGTTACTTTTCTTCGACCCTAGCCCTTGATTTTCAATTTCTTCCTCTATTTTTCTTTAATTTTAGACAGTTTTTTACTTCATTTTCCATTTTGGGCTTGTATTATGGCCCCGAGTTCTATTGGAGCGATGTTCAGCTAGGATTCTTAGCTAATTCAAGGTAATTAGGGACTAGTTTTGCAACATTTATGAGAATTTAAGTATTAATTTCTATTTATTATAATGAGTATTATGGGTTATTGACTCTTGTGTTATACTTAGATTGCTCTTCTTTAATTGACTTGACACTCAATTGATTTAGAGTTTGCTCTGCTATGCTAGAAGTACTCGTAGGTGTCCTTGGTCACTAGCTTAATTAGAATAGTAAAGGGACTTGGGGCCATGTCGGTCAATTAAGTAGAATTGCTTAATTGCATGTACATGGTAGGCACTAGAGTCAATTCGCATGTAATAGTTTAATACGAAGGGGCCCGTCATCTTAGCCTATTGCGTTCTAACTTACCCCAAATCTTAGAACCCTGGCTCTTTAGGGAGGCTCCAATGGTGTCCCGAGGAGGCCGGTCGGTCTTGAAATTCCTGGAATATCGCATGTTTAGAATAATTCGATGATCAGTGTAACAAAATGAATCCCGATTTACTTTGAATTAGCACTTTAATTAATTTGTGAGTTCCTAATTTATTTTTCCCACTTTCAATTCCCTTGCATGCATTTAAATTCAGCTTGTTTTAATTTCCTTGCATGTTTTAATTTCCTATCATTTTGAATTCTTCGCATGAAACCCCTGTTGTTCGTTGTTGAAGTCCAAAGAGAGAAAATTAAAATAACCAATCTACTGTCTCCTTGGGTTCGACCTGGCCACTGTTTACTCCAAATTGTGGTTGGTTTATAAATGTATTTGATTGTGTGTGACGAGCACTTTCATTTATGCTTTTATAAGTAAGCTTTCATTAGTTATTTATATATTTTATAGATTTCAAGAAATTGGAGCTATACCGGGCTTTTGGAGCGATTTGGAGCATAAATGAAGCTAAATATGCACTTTGGAGCAAAATGAGACATGGAGAAGAAGTGCACAAGAAAAGAACCCAAGGGCATAGTGTCAAGACGTTTTCCAAGGCGTTGAGACGCTACATTTGAAGCTCATCAAGCATGAGGACCTTCTGCAGTAGCGTCAAGACGTTACTTGAGGGCGTGAGATGCTACAAAAAACAAGTGTTGAAGATATCTGTCCGTAGCGTTGAGACGCTACAGTATAGCGTTCAGACACTGCAGATTTTTGCTTAGATATTCACGCGGTTAAGGGACAACATCTCAAAGTATTCCATAGCATCTCAACGCTATCTTAATTCTATAAAAAGAAAATTTTGCTACAGAAAAAAGGGAGTCATTTTTTAGAGAGGAGTAACCTAATTTCGACTAGAGCGTCGTCTTGGGATCTAGAGGACACTTGGGAGAGCAGAAGGAGCAGACTTAAAGCTCGAGATTGCAGGACATTACCTTGGGAACGAGTGTTGGTACACGTTTACCAGTTTTCTCTCTTTTTTTCCTTTACTTCGTTTTTGTTGTTTTTATGATTTTATGAAATAAATTTGATGTAATTATGAGTCATTAGATTCTTTGAGATTTGTATCATTAGACATATTTTTTTATTCCAAATTATAGTATATTGTAACGATGATTTATGCATCTTGTGTGTTTTGTTTAAGCTTTTCGTCGTGGCTTATATATGTTAAATTTAGTTTAGCTTGAGAAAGTAAACTTAGAATTTGGATGCATGAATGAATAGGTTATTTTAAGATGCCGTTAAAAGAATATCGTTAATGCCATGCTTAGTTGTAGAAATAGACCGAGGGGTCGATTTATATATGCATGAGTTTCTTTGAGCTCAAGAGAGTCAACAAATAATCTAGTAATTCTTGGCTTGTGTTCGCTTGTTAATACAATTTCTTAATCAATTCAAGTTGTGCTTCTAAACTTCTCTCAAAATGGACTCCAGCTTTGTAAAAAATAGTTTAGTTTACTTTTGTTTCTTTCTGAGTTAGGTTCTCTAAATAAAATTAAGTATTTGTAACTATGGTACTTAATTAATCTAAGAAATTCAATCCATGTATCTACCCTAACTACTATTACTACAAATTTTAGAGGTTTGGTTTATAAATATATTTGATAGAGCTTTCGACAAGCTCTTTATCAAATTGGCACCATTATTAGCGATTGGCATACTTTAGCTTAATTGATATTGTGGTGAAAATGCTTAATTTTAATTTAGAATGTATATAGTGTACATGTGTATACTTTTTTTTTTTTTTGGTTTTTGGTTTTTGACTTTTTTCTTTTTTTTTTTTTTTTACTTTTGCTTTATTTTATTTTTGTTCAAGCTCAATTTGTAACGACCGGCACTTTCAGGTATTAATTAAGGCTTTAATTTTGAAATTTAAAATTTATAGTAAGGTCAATTTCATGCTTAAAGTTGTGTTGGAATTTAATTTTAGAGTTTTGTATGATTGAAATTGGAGAAATTGGAGGGTAAATTGGGAAGAAAGAAGGAAAATAAAGGAATTAAATGATTTGGGGGCATTTTTGTTATTTAAGGGACTTTCAGCCAAGCCAAGCCCAAGAGAAGCCAAGCCCACTAATTTCCCTCTCTATTATTTTAAAAGGCACGCAACCCTAGGTAAGACTCAAGCCTTGAAGCCAAGCCTCCAAGCCACCATCTTTTCCAAATCTCTCCTCCTTCCTCTTTGATTTTCGACTAGCACCCATTGAAGCAAGAAGCTTTTAGTTTTTTTTTCTGTTTTCTTAGCAGGTCCGACCACCACGCACCCCGAACCGCCGCTCGCCGCTCGTTTCACCAGATCTGCTGCAGACCGCCGCAGGCCAAACCGAACCACCGCGCAGACCGCCCTCGAACGCCAGATTCGCGAACTGCCGCAAGAACCGCTCGCCGCCGCACGCCCACGCCTCACAAACCGCCCCGCCGTCGCGCAACCCCCCACAGAACTAGACCGACCGCCGCTCGCCGTCGCTGCGAATCGCTGCCGAACTCCACGAACATCGTTTCGGTACTGCACAACATCGTTTCGGCTCCTTTTGCACGTGGGTAAACTTATTTTCGCTATAATCTTACGGTTTTCAAATAATAGATCTAGTTTTGGGCATTGATATGGAAGTTTGGAGATTTACCCATTAATTTTGGGCTCTATTTTGGAATACCCATTGTAGGTGGAGATTGGTGTGACAAGATCGAATCAAACCACCATTTATTTGGTAAAGCTTGGGTCTGTTTGGAGAAAGAACGGAGGTAAAATTTCCATTCTAAAATCAAGCAAATCTTTGAGTATATGCTAGGCTTCAAGTCTAAGATTTGGGTTGCTTGTCTTTTCTCGAAGTGTCATAGGGAGTTTTTAGGGGAATTAATTTTAGTTTGGTGGGAGAAGCTTTGGGATTTAATTATGGATTTTGGGATTTGTTTCTAACCTTAGGATGGTTTGAATTAGGCTTCAAATTGTTTGGCTGAGGTTCAAGGCGAAGAAATTTTTGGTGAGCAATTGGGTGATTGGATTCTTGAGCTTAGCCAAGGTAAGGGACCTTATGCCGTATGCTTAAATGCAAGTTAGGAACTGAATTGAAAAAAAAATTAATTTAAAATTATTTCCATTGGAAAGTTTTGTAAATGTTTTAGTTGAGATTTCTAGTGAATTTCAAAATACTCTATATGAAAATGGATTTGCACATGTATGATTGTCATATGTTCTTATGAATGTGATGCATGTTATATGATTTATGATATGAGGAATGACATGAGAACTGTGTTTTATGTTGCATCATGAGATGAAAAATTTAAAATTCTTTGGGGACCTCATGCATGCATTATGTTTTCATGATAAAATTGATTTCGAAGGTTGTGGCAATTACCCTCCTATATTTATTGATGTACATCTATATGAAAAGGAGCCTTACGAGGCTATATGAAAAGGTTAAATAAAAAGGCAAGGTTAGGTTGGGTTAATTGTCCACATTAAGCCAAAGAAAAAAGTTGAAAAAGAAACGTTTCTATTATGAAAGGAATTTAGGTCCCACCAAAGGAAAGAAAGAAAATGTTTTCGAAAACTCATTATGTGTGTGTATGCAAATCCTGACCCGGTAGTGAGGTCACTTACTGAGTATTGTAAAATACTCACCCTTTTCAAAAAATATTTTTCTTTTCAGGTAAAGGCAAGGGCATCATGGGCGAATGACTTGGTAGTTGCTGCAGAGGCCATGGGTGACGTAGAAAAGTTTTACTTCCGCAAACTCTTATAGGCTAGCATTTTATTTCTTTATTTTTTTATGACCTTTTAACTGTCGAGTTCTACAAATTATTTTTGGATTTTACATGTTTTGGTTTATTCTTATGTTTACAAAAAAAGGGATCCCGAGTTAAAGTTTTTGATTATTTTAATAAATGATTGGATCTTTTTGTGTCTTTATTAAAGATTTCTGAATTTATAGTAGAATGTATGTGGTAGCGTCCCTAGGAAGTCTAATTTGATAAGTAGGGTCGTTACACAATTGGTTTATGCCTAGAGCTAGGGAGAATTCAAAACCTTTTGATCCTGTTGTCAAGCATACTTGTAAAAGATATCGTCAGATTCTAAGAGAAAATCAAAACTTACAAATGGCGGACGGGCAAGTTAAGTAGCAAAAGGCCATCAAGGATTATTTCAGTCCGTTTTTCCTGCCGAAAGTTTAAGGATAGTCCACGCACCATAGTTGCAAATAATTTTGAGCTGAAAACTTGCCTGATTAAGATGGCGAGAGAGTGGTTTTTGAGGACACCCTACAAAGGACCCAAATTAACATATGAAATCTTTTCTTGCTTTATGTGGAACTCTTAGGATTAATGGTGTGTCTAACGATTCTACTAGCTAACGTTTGTTTCTCTTTACTTTACAAGAGAAAGCTTAGGATTGGTTGGAGAGTCTAGAGCCTCAAAGCACCAGTACTTGGGATGAGCTAGCCCAAGCCTTCCTCAGAAAAGTCTTCCCACCAGCAAAGACTACCAGACTTAGAATATAAACTGGGACATATTGGCAGTTTGAAGGCGAGCAGATGTTCGAGACTTGAGAGAGGTACAAGGAGTTGCTCAAAAGATGCCTACAACATGGCTACCCTAATTGGCTATAGATCCAGCTATTTTACAATGATTTGAACATAAATACGAAGACAACTCTAGATGTAGCAGCTGGAGGTAATAACTTATCCAAGACAGTTACTAAGGCAAAGGCCTTGTTGGAGGAGATGGCTGCAACGAGCTATCAATGGCCTACATAGTGATCAATGACAAAACCAGTGGTTGGCATCTATGAAGTTAGTGAGGTAAGTGCTTTCAAAGCACAAATGGCTTCTCTAACCAATGCTCTATCTCAATTGACAGGTTTAGGGAGCAGTTCCTCAATTGCATTATTAACAACTGCTCAACGACCACATTATGGGGGAGAGACTGGCATGGAGTTGGTCAATTATGTGAACAATAGAGGATACAATTAGGGTGGCAATCGTGTGTACAATTCATTTCCTACTCACTACCACCTCGGTTTAATAATAATAGAAACGTTTTGCAGCCAACCTTAGGTTTCCCTTTCAGCTCCTAGCCAGTTGAAAATGTCTTCTCTAGAAGATATAATTGGAGCTTTTATTGCTAAATCAAACAAGAGGACGACCCAATTGGAGGAGAAGATGGAGGGCATTGCTTCCGGACATGGAAAGGCTATCAAAACCTTAAAGTCCATATGAGTCTGATAGCCACCTCCCTGAATGCATGGCATAAAGGAAAATTTCCCATTGACACAGAGGTAAACCCAGGGAGTAGTGCAAAGCTATAAGTCTAAAGATTAGGAAGCATTTGGGAGAACCTGTGAGATGCCACGACGATGAGGATGATGAATCCCCTAAGAATGGAGACAAAGAAGTTGTACCAACATCTGAGGTTGCAAAGCCTACGAGTTCAATTCTTTCTTCCATTCTTAATTAGATTCCTTACCCTCAACATTTCAGAAAGAAAAATTTGAATGCTGAATTTTCCAAAATTTTAGAATTATTTAAGAATCTTCACGTGACTATTCCTTTTGAAGATGCCTTAGAGAGGATACTGAGGTACACGAAGTTCATGAAGGCAATCTTGACAAACAAAAGGGAATTTGGGACCTCTGAAACTGTATACATGACAAAAGGGTGTAGTGATGCACTACACAAGAAGCTTCCACCAAAGCTCAAAGTTCTAGGTAGTTTTACTATACTGCACCATTGGTAACTCTTATTTTCATAAGGCATTATGTGATTTATGTGCCTCTATTAATTTGATGCCTTACTCTATGTATAGGACATTGGGTCTTAAGGAATTGAAGTCCACCAACATCTCTCTACTTTCTGCAGATCGCTCCATCACCAATCTTAGAGGTATAGTAGAAGATGTTGTGGTAAAGGTTGATAAGTTCTTGGTTCCTACAAATATTGTGGTGCTCGATATGGAGGGTGATGATGAGATTTACATCATTCTGGGATGACATTTCCTTGGTACAAGGGAAGCCTCCATCAAGGTGAGAGAAGGAAAGTTATCTTTTCAGGTAAACGAGGAAAAGGTAACTTTTGACATGAGCAAAGTAATGAAATTCCCTTGTAAGGTGAGCCAACGTATGTTCGTGGATGCTGTAGACAGTCTGACTAATGAATTTGAGCATGTGATGTTAACTAAGGATCCGCTGGAGTGGGTGCTCACAAAGAAAGGTGGTATGGGCTCGAGCAACAATTAATTCGCCTTTTAGCCTCGTCTAGCTAAAGACGTTAAAGAAAGCGCTTCATGGGAGGAAACCAAAGTTTTTTATCTTTTTTTTTATTATTATTTTCAGTTAGTTGTTTTCCATTTCTAGTTTAGGTTGTTTGAGTGCCATTGATTTCATTCCCATTCTTACAGGACCTCGATCGTTTAAGTGTTCTCTTTCTCCAATTCACTAAGCATTCATGGAGTGTTCATCCCACATACCACGACAATATTGTTCATACCCCCTTTCTTTATCTTTGTCCTTGTATGCATTAGTTTACTTCTTACATTGAGGACAATGTAGAATTTAAGTTTGGGGGTGGGAAGTACTTTAGCTTTATAAAGTCCTATGTTACTTTGAGCATGATTTTGGATAAAGTGTTAAAATTTTGAGCATGTATGGATGATTTTTATTGCATGATCTATGATTAGGACAACCTATGATGTGGTCTAAGTGATGCTTTGTAAATTTTTTTTGAAATCTGAAAGCATGCCCTGAGTTGATTAGATTTAAATTTCACTTAGACTTCCTTGCACTTATTGAGCACATAACCGTCTATCTATTATGTTTGAATGCTTAGGACAATATCATTGAGTCTAGAGCTTGTAGTCACCCCAATAGGCTTAAGAACTGATTGAAGGTAAACTTGATCCAGTGTAGGGGAAAATGAATTGAGGAATGCATAAAATTACTCTGAATTAATAAATGAGCTATCATTAGGCTATGCACACACACACACAAAGAGTTCAAAGTTTCTGTTAAAATTGCTCATGATTTAAGTATGTTCTCATTCCATTGTTCTTGTTCTCTAATTCCAGTTTTGAGTACATTGAGAATGAAGTCATTTTTGCATGCAATTTTCTGAAGCATTTATCATTTAGTGGGAGTTTGATTTTGTTTTGCTTTGGACTAGTAAAAGGTTAAATGTGGGGGTATTTGATAACACTAATTTAGTGCTATATTTATGCATCTTTAATTGCTAATTTTGCATATAATTGCGAGCTTTTATGTCGATATTTTGGATATTTCAGGAAACTGAGCATTTGAGACAGAAATTGACGATTTGGGAGCTTCTGGTCATTTGAGGAGATTAAAAGGACTTGAGTGGAAAAGATGAGTTTCACAAACTTGTTTGGCTGAGGGAACGGTGTCTCGACGTTGTCTATTATGTCAAAAACTTGAGAGCTAGAGTCGAGATGCCACACTAGTAAGAGGCGCCCGCGAAGAATTCCATTCGGAGCTTTAAAACGCTGCCCACAACATCTTCACGCTGAAGACGCGCACATTAGTTAAATATTGTGTTTCACATAGCATCGAGCACTAGGCACGTCGAAACCTGCTATTTATTCATCATGTCGGGACTATTTTAGAGGAGACCATTTAGTGTTTTAGACCCCAATGTCGATTCCCTACCCTTTTGGGACTTGTAGATGCTAATTGAAGGTGTTCTAGAGCATATCTCGAGGCTCCAGAGGGCGGATTCAAAGGAAAAAGTTAGAATTTCGCTGTCAACGAGTCTTGTATAAGTTTCCTTCTCTATTTTCATGTATCTATTTTCTATTAATCAGAGGGTTTTGTTCTGCTTAAAGTCTATGTTGGGCTAAATTTTCATTTAGGGGATTATAGCACAATTAGGTTTGCATTTATGTTGTAATTGATACTGCTGCCATTTAATTTACTTGTTGCATTTCGTTTAGTTGGATTGTGCTTAATGCTCCTTGTTAAGGCCATTAATAAGCTGAATTAGTCTAGGTTAGACTTAATCCAATTAACGTTGCTAGATTGCCTAAGTGACATAGGAACAATAATTAAAGGGTGAGGCTTAAAATGAGCGAACTTAATCTAATTAGATAATCCATTAATGCTAAGGACACTTAGGTAAGAGATTAGTTAAGCGTGTTCAGGTGAGGCCGACAGGATAGTAAGACCGATTAGCTCTAAATCTATGAAATCGGTAAGGTCTAATTAAATGGCAGGTTAAAATTCTCGTAAAAGCTACCTAAGAGTGCTTGATTCCTCTAAATTCCCCTTGATTAGTATCTCCTTCTCTTTTATTTGCTTTCTAGTTTAGTTTTGTTTTTTGAGCGTTTTTGTGTAGCATGTCCCAAAATAATTCCACTTTTGCCTATTCTCGTTAGTTAATTAGCTAAAAAGAACTTCAATCTTGCTTCCCTTAGGACACGATACTCGGTACTCTTGTGTCATTTTATTATTACTTCAATCACGTGTGCTTGCGTGCTTTACACTAATCATTGCCTTCCCCAGCAACAGCTGTAAAAGCTTGGTGCCTATTTACCACATGTGAAAATAATAGAAGATATGAGCGAGGAATATGAATGAAGATGGGCAGATGAAAGGAGAAAGTGTGGTAGGGCATATGAATGGTGGTTTCTTCTAACTTAGGTCACTCAGCACTCTGGCGCAAGCATACACTAGAAGCGCTGACAAGCAATACCTGAAACATTCCAGGGTCGAATCCACTAGGAAGGCACTGCAAAAGCGAGGTACACAAGGAATATTAATAACGCGTTAGCAGTGAGAAGTGGGGTAATTGGGTGTGGGAATGATCTTTTAAGGATGAGGTGCGTGAACATAAAAGTGCAAGATAATAAAGATGTGATGGAAATAAAACTATGTTGAAAATAACATAAGCAACACAGGTAACTGAGATGCATCAAGTAATGGAAATGTCAAGACCTGACCAAGGCAACCTGGTGTTAACATCGTTTTCATGCAAACATGCGATTAATGATTAAGTTACTCTTGAACCTAGGCAAGGGTAGACAAATGCCTCCCTCCTAGTATTGTATTCCCTCTTAACTATGGTTAGATTCCTCTGTGCATTATTAATCAATTGTCACTGGCCCTTTTTAGCTTACAAGTGGTTGTATTAGCCGTAAGACAAATTAGCAAACTATGTTCACTCTTGTTCATCTTAAATTTTTCCACATGCCTTAACCCTCCAGGTGCTTAAAGCATGCTACTACTCAAAGTCAGTTGGCCAAATGGACCCAAGCAATTGAAACAAGCTCTCGTAAGAAGAATGTTAAAAAACATACTTCATCCATTAATACACTCAAGGCAATGAAAACATTTTCAACAAAAGGGCCATTGGCCAAGCCTTGAGGATGTGCTTAGCTCATGATAAAAGAAAAGAGCAAAGATACAATAAAAGACAACATAAGACAAATGAAAGGTAAATTTGCAAATGCATGCAAGCTGGAGAAGTGTGGTGAAGCTCCTTCTTCCTCGTTGTCCTTCGCTGGAGGCTATCACTCCTCTTTGCTTGACTCCAATGGGATAATTCTCTTAGCTTTCTCTATTGTCCTTAGTATGGTCTCTTGGAGAAGGATTATCCCCCCTTTCAAAATGAGAATAGGATGATATATATACGAGAGAAAAAACAGACAGATGAGAGGGGCCCACACAGGTCAGATATCCCTACTGATTGTAGGCGAATGCACATCGGACTGTGTCCCCTCTTGACATGCATCTTTTTGGTCAGCTACGTGCTTGCACTTGTACGAACGTGCTGCTTCACTACACGTTCTCTGACATTCACTAGGCATGTTGCTCTCGCATCGCTTTCAACTCCATTGCTCCAAAGTATTTCCAATTCTGGCGCAGCGCGTTGCATTGCTTGCCTCGATTCTACGTTTGCCTGGAGCATGCCAATAAAAAAAGATCAATGCATCACTTAATATAGAATATGAATTATATAGGCATGCGTTGAAGACTAGGGCGCTCAAATTTATATGCCTCTTTATTTACGAGTTTCAACACATTATTTTTCCTTCTTCCAGTAAATTCATATTGCACCTGGACATCCAATAGCCATTATTTTCAGGTGCCTAAAGAACTTGTATTCACAAGTTATCATTAATCCATTACCCAAGTTTATCCCTTACGTTTGTGTTTCCCATTTATTTTCTATTGGTTAGTTTAGTTTATCTTCATATGGTCGTTTTCTCTAAATAAAGCTGAGAGTAATAGTGGTATTTAATCGAATTAAAATCAATCTATGTGGATTTGATACTCGCTAGGAATATCGTTTTATATTACTTGACCTATGCGCTTGTGAAAATATAAATTGTACGCCTCAACTCTATATGACATGATTTACAGTAATAAACACATAAATTCTCAATAATAAACTTAGGTTTTAGAGCTAAATAATCCCCATAAATGATAGTTATTAGGTTGTCTCTCCAAACATTTACTTCAAAAATCCGTTGCAATAAGATATATTTATTAAAGGCAAACGCAGTGTCTCGACCCTAGGGTTCATGTGATGCCTTTTCAAGGTTGTAATTGGGCTACTGTTTATGCGTTTTTTCAATCATCTGTTAACACTTGTCTATCATATGCACGAAAATCACATACTTTGTCAATAAGATCGTATACTTTACCAACTATACGATCGTATACCACATCAATACGATCAAACATAACAACGAGTTCTCTCATTTGTATATTTGTCCATTGTGGTGGGGAATGGGACCAAACATGATACAACTACATTGGAGATGCAATGAAAGTACTGAAGGTTGCAAATGATGTAACATGCAGTGAACTGTTGGTGGTTTTACACTAACATCTGAATATGTTCCTCAACAATGGGTTCGTTTAGTTATTAATGTACACTCTATGGGAGTTAGATTGGAGAGTACATAACCATCGGGTCATTATGAATGTCCACTAGTATCTAAAGGACCATTAGGTCGTTATGAATGCTCACCAGCATCTGAAGGACTATCATTTCATGATCAAGTCATTATTCCGCATTATTGTCTTACAGGTGATGATGTCAAGGTGGGACAAATTTTTCGTTTGAAAATAAATATTTATCTATTAAACTGTCCATGACTATAATGAAGAAGAATTTTGAGTACAGAGTCAAAAAATCCACCAAGGACTTATTAACTATGGGGTGTGTAAAGGAAACATGTAATTAGAGACTTCGTGCAAAGCGATTGAATGGATCTAATTGTTTCAAGGTGATAAAGTATCCGAATGTCTATTCATGCACACTTCAAATAATAAATCATGACCATCAGCACGCAAGAAGTTCGGTTATTGGACACTTTATAAAGTCCAAGTTTGAACGAGCTAGTCACCCCTATCGACCTAGAGACATAATTTAGGACATTAGACAAGATTATGGGGTGAATATAAGCTATGAGAGTGTTTATCGTGCTACGAAAGAGGCCTTATTGTATGCAAGGTGATCACAGGAGCAGTCGTGTTCGCTCATGCATGCATACGTGAAGCGCTAAAAATAACGAACCTAAATACGATATTTGAGCTCAAATTGGAAGATGATAAACATTTCAAGTGTGCTTACATGGCTTTAGGAACTTGTGTTTGGGGATTCTTAAACTGCATTCATCCTATAATTTTTGTTGATGACACACACTTGAAAGAGAAATACAAAAGTATTATGTTGATATCCACATGCATTGATGATAATAATAATATATATCCACTTGCCTTTGGTATTGTTAATGGCGAAATAGATGAAGCATGGACTTGGTTTATCAGACAATTAGAGAAGGGGATTAGTAATGATACTCTAGAATTATTGATCGTGCCTGATTGCAGAATGAGCATAGGGAAGACAATTTCTATTGTATTTCCGAATGCATTTCATGCTCTATGCATTTACCACATTAGAAATAACTTGATGATAAGGTTCAATAATCCCTTTATCGAGCTGATCTTTTATCTTGCAACAAAGGCATTTTGCATATGTGATTTTGAATAATATTGGGCTAAACTTCAAGAATTCAAAGGCATAATGACTTACTTGGAGGTCATTGGGTTTGAAAGTAAGGCATGAGTTTGCCAAGTGAATTATAGGTATGATAAGATGACTACGAACATAGTTGAGTGCCTTAGCAGTGTCTGGAAAGATGCTCGAGAACTACATACAAGAGTATTCGATCATATAAGAGATTGGCTATGGGGACAACTTTATTTTCGCCAAACATATGCGTCCAAATGTACCTCCCTAGTTTTCGACTATGCACTAGAAATGCTTGTAAACGAGGAAGTGAAAGCTAGAACGTATAGGGTTTCACCAATAGACGTGCATGCATTCAACGTGAACGATAGATACTTTGGTGGCGTGGTTTACCTACACGCCCGTACATGCACTTGCATAGTGTTTAATTACATCAAGATCCCATGCTCACATATAATTGCAACAACGACATTTCGCACCATAAATATGCAGACTCTATGCAACAACTATTACACAATTGACATTGTACTTGCCTCCTACGCAGAACTTATTTTCCCCATTGCCCACAGAAAAGAATGGAGAAGACTGTCGGACTTTCAGGATGTGGAATGATTACCATCAAAGTTTGTACCAAGAGTTGGATGATGTAAAACGAATAGAATACCATCAATACATGAGGAGTGGCAGATGCATCGGTGTACACGATGTGGAAGCATTGGGCATAACAGGAAAACATGTAGGCAGCCATTATCGACCACAACCTAGGGGGCATTATCATCTAGATTAAACTCATAAAACTATCGAACTAGCACGAATTAGCATGAATAAAATAGGACTATTTTAGTTCTATCAATGTGTTTCAAGGTTAATATCTAATGTATTATAATTTAGACTACACTTTTCTTTGTTTAGTAATAGTGAATGGTGGAGTGTATTGTCTTACTAATTATTATAATCACATTGTTTACTATATGATCTTACTAATTATGCATTGTTGACTATACAATCTTGTTGATCGTAGTTATTGCATAGTGTACTATACGATCCTACTGATTATGCATTGTTGACTATACGATTTCAAGGATTATGGTTATCGCACAGTGGACTATATGATCTTACTGGTTCTAGCTATTGCATTGACTGATTCAATTTTTCATTAACTTGTCATTAAATGTACCAACAACCATTAACCAACTATACAAAGCAATAAATATGATTGTATATACTTTCCCATACAATGTCCCATCCCCTACCTACCCTATTTACTTCTTCCCCTACCTAATCCTCTTAAATCCTTCTCTTAAATACTTCTTAGTTATCCACTTTCTCATACCTAATCGTATACACAAAGAGTAAGTTATTGTTGGGATTTATGCCCTAAAGCCTCGTAATTAAGAATTTATTTAATAATTAATAATAATTTTGATTATTTTATTTACAATATAATATTATCCATTATATGAAAAGTCCTAGGTTATTAGTGTAATCTTAAATAGTATGTGGTTGACATACGGGAGAATCATATTCAAGAAATAACCTAAAGGGTCATAGTATATGGATAAGGTTGGGTGTCTTATCCTGGCAACACTATTGATACGACCCACTTTGTAATAGTTACAAATGATTTGATCCAAATTGTTCATGTGGAGACATGTGAGTGGGGGTATCTTATACAATGAGTTTGTATAAGACTGCACTACGAAATATTTGATCTCTCTTTATAAATTCGTTAATTGAGAAGATTAATATTTCATCAGGATGATCATATGCGACTCGATCTTAGTCCTGAGTGAGTTTTTATACTCTTGCCTGTGAGCGCTCGTCCTTTGATTTGCATGGGTGAGAGTGGCTTTTGTAGCCGATTCAATGCCTACCATTTTGGGGACTTGACCAAATAAGGAGCTGGAAACATAATCTCACAAGATGGAATTCACTCCTTCCGATATAGGATAAGTAGATGAGTAGTTTTCTTAAGTGCTGATTTCGGGACTTGAACAATGGGGCCCCACCCTCTCACTAGCCCAAGAGGGACTTAGTTTATAACTAGATTATAAATAGGTTGTTCATTAGAGGATCAGTGGTACTTAGGGTGCAAGATGTAATTATAGGGGTAAAACAGACTTTTGACCTAATTGTAATTACAAACAATTCATGAAGGATCGACTTGCATGTAATGATTATATCTATGGACATAACTTGTCCTATAGTGCTGATAAGTGTAATTTATGATGCATTTTTAGGGATGTTTTATTGCACTTTTAGATGCCTTATTGAATATTCTCATGGAATTAAGTGTTTATTTTGCAGGAATCGAGGGTAAAATTGGCAAAGGAGAAGAAAAATGGACAAAAGAGTCATTTTGGAGGCACAATTTAGCATATGGGAAAAAGAAGATTGAAGAACAACTAGCAAACCCGTGAGGGTAGTGTTGCAATGTTGTTGGTAGCGTTGCAACGCTACCACGATTCTGTAAATTAGGTATATAGGGACACCGTTGCAACACTGCCCCTAGCGTTGCAACGCTGTCCCCTGTGTATAAATAGAAAGTTGTACGTACGAGTTAGGAGAGCCGTTTTGGAGAAACCGAAACCCTAATTTCGATAGAGGCAATGTTTGAGAGGTCTAGAGAGCACATTGGAGAGTTAAGAAGGAGACTCAAGGCTCGGGATCGCAGGACATCACGTCAGGAACGAGTGTTGGCACGCGTCATCCAATTTTTCTCTTTTTCCTTTCTTTTGCTTATTAATTTTAGGATTTAGTGGACTGAAATTGCATGTAGTTGAGTGCTTATACTTTTTAGTTAATTGTTTGATTGTACAAAACTATGTTTTGATTTATTGAATGTGATTGTGACGTTTTTTTTTTTTGCATCTTGATTTAGTATTCTTAGCTATTGGCCATAGCTTTGTATATGAGGTTAGATTTAGCTTGAGAAAGTAAATTTAACCAAGAACTTAGATGCATAACTAGGATTAATCTATTGCATGAGAATGAATAGGTTAAAACTGGAAGTCAATAAAAGAATTTCATAATGCCATGCTTAGATGAGAAAATAGACCGATTGGTTGATTTACCTCTTGCATGAGTTCAATTGGGCTCGAGAGAGTCAATTGAATATTTTAGTAATTATTGACTTAGAACGGTTGCATGATTCACAATTCAATAGTTAATTTCATAGTCGGGCTTCACGAATAGCAATTAACAAATGTCTCTATAAAAATTGGACTCCAACTTTGTAAATAATAGGATAGATTTTATGCTTTCAAACAAAATCCAAATTAGTTTTTCTCTAAATAAAATTAGGCACAGATAACTGTGGTACTTAATTAATCTAAGAACTCCAATCCCTGTGGATGACCTCGGCCACTAATATTGCAAAATACTTAGAGGTCTGGTTTTATAAATGTAATCTTGATAGGTCCTTCGACTCACATCTATCAAGTGCATAAGAGTGCAATTCTAGGTCTATAGTGGAGTGACCTATAGTTAATGAATGAAAATTAATTAATTAAAGAGTTTAATTAATTAATTTTGTATCATTGGAGCTTATAATCTATAGGTCCATAAGATCCCATTACTAGCTCATAATAACACTAAAAGATCAATTTAGTTAAAAGAAAATTTTGAAATGTTCAAATTAATATAAATTTGAAGTGTTTAAATTAATATTTAATATATTAGATATATTAAATATAAAAGAGAAAAATATATTTATTGTATTTGATACATTAAATATTAAAATTTGAAATGTTCAAATTAATATTTAATTTGAAGTGTTCAAATTAATATTTAATATATTAGATATATTAAATATAAAAGAGGAAAATATATTTATTGTATTTGATACATTAAATATTAAAATAATTAATGTATATTTGATTCATTAAATAAAATATATTTATAAAATTGGAATAAAATTCAAATAAATAAATATCGTAGGAAATTTGAATGAGATTCAAATAAGTATAGGATATATTTTAATATATTAGATATTAAAATATAATATTTTAATTTTGGCAAAGATTTACCTTTAGTCTCTATAAATAGGACCATTGGGTTGAGCCATTTTTAACAACATTTTAATAATGCTGCAACTGATCTAGCTCCCCCACCATGCAACCGAGAGTTACGCTCCCTCCAAACATGATAAAGCATAGCACTCCAAGCAACTCTCCACACACGGTTCCGCCTACTTTTGCCCCCACTTATCACACATATCCACTAAAGCTCCACATCCCAAGATACAACCCTATGTGAAGAGTGCCCCAGGATAACATACCTTCCCACACCTCCCTACTAAACGAGCAAGCAAAAAATAGATGATCCCAAGACTCAACCCCACCCACACATAACAAACATGCTACAGACGAGGAAATACCCCACCTAAGCAGTCGATTTCATGTATAGAGCCTATCCCTAATAGCCATCCAAGCAGTAAACGCATGCTTCAGAATATTACCCCCAAACCATAGCAAGCGAGACCACGACACCATAACCCCCCGCGGCCTCAAGGCCTCCCAAGCAGATAAAATAGAAAAACCCCCAGTTGAAGTCGGACGCCACACCAAACAATCCTCTCGCCCCAATCGATATCAATATTTTATGGATATATCCATTAGTATATTCATAAAATTGAAATCTTGATATTGATATTGACATCAATATTTTAATCTTTGAAAAGTTGAATTCTAACCTTCACAATATATATCTTTTGTCATGTTTAAAATAATACAAATTACACTTATGCTTTATTAAAATAGAAAAAAAAAGTAATAATACTCTTTAGAATACATATTAATTTCTATAGTCTAGTAAAACTCCTATAGAGATATTGACAAAAGTAGAATAATAATAAATAAACTTGAGTATATAAAATTTGATGGTTATATATTTTCTTCCTTAATTTAAAAAGTTACACTTATATCCTTCAAGTTTCAAGTATGAGGAAGGTGGATTCATTTTTTTTTTAAAAAAAATACAAGGTAGAAATGCTTTAATCACTAAGTTATGTTCTTAGATCAACTCAATTTTCATTTTTTAGTGTATGCTCAATTATCATTCCAATAGGTATATGTTGTCAATATTTTTACATGGATGTTCACTTGATTATACTAATAAATAATGATTTGACACGCCAATTCAAGCATAGCTCATTAGATAAGACACCAATTATTATCCCAAGGTTGATGGTTTGATCCCTTACTCAATATTGAACACAAAAAAAAAGTAATAATAATTTGACACAACATAGCACATGAGAGAAAGTTAACAAGGATGAAAAGAGGTAGATTGGGCAAAAAAAAAAATTGAAGTATGCAAGCATTGTATACATTTAAAAAAAAAAATAACTTGTTCACTAGTATTTTATTTGACCACCATACTTAGTTTAGCCATGTCATGTCAAATCATTTTAAAGTTCGATGACCAAAGAGATGCGAACCAATAATTGAAACATTTTAAAGTTATGATTACTAAAAAGATGCAACCCAAGGGGCTATTTATAATGGAAACTAAAATTTAATTTCTTTCTCATTTCCTAAAGTTACCATTTTGGCATGAGATGGAGAGGATGAACTTCAACATCCTTATGAATATTTTCTGTAATGCCCCGAGTTATAAAATCAGGCTATTTTAGAATAATTAGACTCAGTTATTCGTTACCGTTCTAATTTGAAGTTTAGCCCTTAAGTTCGATAAATTAAGTTTCTTTATCTTTGGGGAAAGAGATTTTTAATTAAATCTTTGATTCTAGAGTTTAGGAATTTAATTTAGTCCTTACTCTTCAAGTTGAAAAGAAACCGAAATCCCTTTTAAGTAGATTTTATCCTAAATCTTTAATATCATATTTGAAGTTTGGAACTTGAAAAAGAGAGAAAATTAAGAAAACAAAAAAGATCCAAAGATTTATTTTCTCCGTCTATTTATTTGGCTACGTTTTCATTTCGGAGTTCTAGAAAAGGGAAAAGAAAAAGTAAAAAGAGGAAAAACCCTAAAATTTCATCTCTTTTTTCTTTCTCCCTCCCTTTTGCTTGAAGCATAGCCGCAACCCCCCTCTTGTCTTCTCCTTCCCCCTCACGCCAGCCGCATACATTCTCTCTCTCTCTCTCTCTTTCTCTCTCTCTCCTCTTCCAGTTCCTCTTCCCCGTGGCGCACGACATCTGCAAAACCCACGAACGAGAGCGCGAGCAACGGACCTTGGCATTAGAAACAACTTTGGCGAGCCTCCATGGCAGTCTTCGAAAGCGTGCACAACTCTCCGACGATTTTTGTTCAAACCCATGCGTTTTCCTCCCTTTTCATCAAGGTTTGCCTCGTACCCATACCTAATCAACTTTAGATTTGGATTACCCATTCCCTAAATGACTTTGATTTGCTATTTAGACTTCATTAAACATCGCCTAGACCGAGTTTCAGATCTTTTGGTGCCGAAAACCCATTTTCTAGCAAGCATTCTAGTCCCTTATGTATTGTTTGGTAAGTTTTGCCACATTTTAGACCTTTTGAAAATCCATGTAAGTGTTGTAGTTTTGGTTCTAACATGTAGAAACCTTATGTTTGCAATTTAGGATCGATTCGAACACATTTAAACAACAAACATCAAGCGTAAGAGCTCTTTCCATAAGTTTTAGCACGTTTCATCCTTTTCATAAATCACTTAAGTGCCATGATTTAGTTTCTAACCTTTGGAAGTGTCTTTGTAGTAGTTCGAACTAATTTGAAGACCCTTCGAATTTTTTATCAAGGGTCGAGCTATTTTGGTGAGTTAAAGGTGGTCAGGTTGTGTTTAAACCTTTTTAGAATACTCTTTAGGTGCTATAATAACTTGTAGAAGCTTTTGGTTTGCAGTTTCGAATAAGATCAAACACCTTTAAACATCGACCAACATGGTTTCGAGGCCCTTGGGGCCATTCAGTAGGTAATAACGCGTTTTAGACCCTTTCAAACTCCACTAAAGTACCTTAGATAGATCTCTAATCTTGAATACTCATTGTTATAGGATTTAGTTCAGCTTCGGAGGTTCAAACTCAGCATAAGAGTGATTTTGGGTAAAAAAGTTCCTCTTGAACACTCTTTCTATTTCGAATAAGATTATCGAACTCAGTTTTGATCCCTAAACTTTGTCTACCTTGTTTAGGGAATATCTTGTCATCTTAGGATCGCATTAGGTAAGTAGAATTCTACATATGGGGTCTGTTCGCTTGTTTGTTAGCATGTTGTATACTTTGATTGCTTTATTATGAATGCTTGAATTAGTTGTACTATTTTTTCATATATTTGGGACTTGTTGAGTATGATTTTTTTGAATGTGTTGTTAAGCAAATTGTTATGGTGGATGTGATTTCGTGTTTGATGAGCATAGTGAAGTTTTGTGCTATGATCCTGTGATATTGAACATGTTGCAATGTTGAAATTGTTTGAAAAGCATGTTGGTTGTATGTTGAGCACGTTTATGAGTTTTAGCATAATGTGGTTTTATGTGGGTTCGACATAGAGCATGATTTAGGAATGTGTTTGGGACTTATGCATTCTAGTGAGAAATAGGTCTAAGGACCGTGTGTAGAAAGAATAGTTTGGTGAATATCAAGTGCCTCGGTCAAGTGATCGAGGGGTGGTACGTCACCAGTGGATTTAAAAGTAGCATCGATGGCCTTGTCTAAAGATAGTTAGGGTCGGTGCGCTGAGTCTAGAAGTGCAAGTATTTGAGATTTCTGATAACGTTGATGGTCTTTGATGAAAAATTAGTTGGGGTCGACAAAGAGAGTCAATGGGCCTAGAGGCAAATAGTTGGGGCCCACAGAGAATGTCAGTGGCCCTGAATAAAATCACTGGGGATCAACATGTCTCGAAGGAGTAGGTCTTAGAAACCTTGTGTGAGCTATAGTGTAACGTCCCATGTTATAAATTAGGCCATCCTTCAGTAATTGAATCTATTCGTTAGAGTTATAAGTTGGAAATTTTGAATTTTAAGTTTAGCCCATTAAGTTTGGTAAATTAAATTTCTATAATTTTGGAAAAAAAAAAGATTTTGAATTAAATCCTTAAATCCAAAGTTTTAGAATCTAATATTTATCTTATTCCCAAGTTCAAAAGGAACCCAAATCTTCTATTAAGTAAATTTTATCCCAAATCTTTTACGTTACTTATTTGAAGTTTTAAAATTTGAAATTTGGAGAAAATAGTCATTTTTTATGTTGAATTTAGAATAAAATAAAATAAAAAATCAATTAATCTTTCTTCTTCTTCTTCTTCTTCTTCTTTTCTCTCTTCTTCCTACAAAAAAAATAGCCTCTCCCCCCTCTTTCTTTCGTTCTCTTCTTCTCGTCGAGACCCACACAACACCCATCTACGGTAAAGCACCAATTTTTCCTCTTCCACGCCTCGAACCCAACTTGCAACAGTCGCGAGCAGTGGAAAAATGGGGGGCAACTTGCAGATCTGGGTGTCGTGGCTGACCGTTCGCGGATTTACTGCAGATTGGAGCATTTTCTGGAAAATTCGAGCTGTTTCGCACGTTTTCTCTCCAATTTGACAAGGTTCAACGCATACCCATGCCTAATCGTCTTTAGATTCATGTTACCCATCCCTTAAAAGTCTGTAAATCGTGACTTTAGGTTTGTTTGGACGCTCACCAGCTGCATTTGAAGTCATTTGGTGCCAAAAACGTGATTTCCAGCATTACCCACTCGAATTCAGGCCTCAAACAGGGTACCCATGACCAATCAATCTTATATTTGTATTACCCATACCTTAAACGCCTTGATTTGTAATTTTAGCTTGTTTGGACTCCGAACAACCCACATTCAAAGTCATTTACTGCCAAAAACAAGATTTCCAGCAGACCCACTCGAATTCCTTCTTGTTTGACGAGGTTTGACAGGTACCCATGCCTAATCGACTTTAGATTTGGATTACCCACTCCCTAAATGACATTGATTTGCAGTTTGGACCCGTCACTCATCGCCTAGACCGAGTTTGAGACATTTTGTTGCTGAAAATCTATTTTCCAGCAAGCATTCCAGTCTCTTTGAGGCTGTTTGGTAAGTTTTGCCACGTTTTGGACCTTTCGAAAATCCATTTAAGTGTTGTAGCATTAGTTCTGACATGTAGGAGCCTTTAGTTTGCAATTCAGAATCGATTTGAACACCTTCAAATCGCAAACATCAAGTGTAAGGACTCTTTCGGTAAGCTTTAATGAGTTTTGGATATTTCGCAAATCACTTTAGGTGTTATAGCTTAGGTTCTAACGTGTAGGAACATTGCGTTTGCAGTTTTGGGTTGATTCGAACACTCTCGAACATGATTTAGCAAGGTGTTGGGCTTGTTTTTGCAAGGTTAGCACTCCTTAAACTCATACGACCTGAATTATAGTATTTTAGATTAGTTTCTAATGCTCATATACTTCTTAATTGTAGTTTTAAATACTTTCAACTGTGACCCATAATCTAAATAACTTCATTTTGATTTACCCATAAGCCATCAGAGTTGGTTTAGCAAAAAAAGGAATTGATTTGAACATCGACCAGTGTGGTTTCGAGCCATCTTTGTGAGTTTCAGCATGTTTTATCCCCTTTTGAATCCTATTTAAGGTGCTGTAAATTTGTTCTAACTCTTGGATAACCTTAGTTGTAGTTTGGATTGATTCTAAAGAGTTCGTTTTAGCGATTTAAGACCTTATCTAAGTAAGTATACCCTCTTTGAGCTTGTGGTAGTTATTTAAAGGATTTTCGAATTAAGTATATCCTCTTAAGCTTATTCTCTTGGTTTAGGAATCCTCGAAATATTTTTAGGAACACTTTAGATAAGTATAATTCTACCTGATGAGTCTATTTGAATGTGTGAAGCACGCTGTATGTTTTCTTATGATGTTATTATTTGATTTATGCATCTCTCCATGAACTGTCATGAGTAATATGTTCTAATATGTGTAAGTTGTTGTGATGTTAAGTTATTTACCCTTGTGGTTTGGAGTATGCTGAATGTTGAGACTGCTTAAGATTGTGTGATGCTATCTATGATGTTTATGTTGAAAACGTGATCTTGAGGATAGTGGGTTGTAAGCATGGTCTAGAAAGCATGTTTAGGATTGCTTTATGGATTGTTGTGAACTTGTTTAGTGAGCCTTGAGTTTATGATAAAAGAGGATGCTAGGGCCTCGAGTATAAATGGTCAAGGACTAGCATTGTGATGAAAGGATATGAGATGGATATCGGGTGTAAATGGTCGAGGGCTGGTATTGTTTAAGGAAAGTAAGTGATATCAAGGCCTGGGTTCAAATAGTCAAGGGTTGATATGTCACTATTGGGTGTCGAGGCCTCAAGTAAAAATGGTCGGGGGTCGACATGCCAATCTTGGATAAAGAGGAGCATCGAGGCCTTGGGTAAAAATGGTCAAGGGTCGGTGTGATGAGTCTTGAGGCAAGTATTGAGGCCTTGGGTAAAAATGGTCAAGGGTCAATACGTTGTTAGACATTGAGGCCTTGGGTAAATCAAGGGTCGATGTGGTTAAGTCATCGTTTGCCTTGGGTAAAAATGGTCAAGCGAGCGATGCACAGTTTGAGGCCTTGGGTAAAAATGGTCAAGGGTCGAACACTGAGCACTGTAGAGAATCATTGAGGCCTTGGGTAAAAATGGTCAGAGGTAGGCGTGTCTTGAAGGAATCAGTCTCAGGTAGCTTATGAGGGCTAGACACGAGTGGATTGAGTGACTCAGTTGAGTTTTGAGTGAGCTTGTTGAGCTTGGACAGTGGTTCAATATGCATGAGTCGAGCATGGTACATGTGTGGATACATTTCGTAAATTAAGCATGATGTATGTGATGTTTGTATGAGCTGTATGTCTAGCTTGTTATGGAAGACATGATAATTGTAAGTATGTTGTTTTGCCTTGTATGCTGCTTGGTGGATCTTCAAATGTGAGCTACTTACCAGTACGTGTTATGTACTGACTCATCACCAGGTTTTGTAGGTGACAACGAATACTATGACCCTGGTGATGCTGAAGAGAGGCATGAGAGGGAAAAGACCATGGCTAGCTTATTATATCCAGTAGATGTCTTTGTTGACTTTGTTTAGTTAGATGACTTTTGTAGTTGGCATGTTGAATTGCAGGTTGGCTATTGGAGTGTCGTTTCTATCTTAAAAAAAAATCTATGTTTGAGTTTGGTTTATCTTAGTTCTATTGTTTATGTTGAAGGTTTAATAGACATGTAGGTTATTTTACTTTTGTGGATTGTGTTTGCTTGAAATTAAGGAACTGGTCTAGAACTTTACATATTTAGTAGGTTGGTTCACTTGTGAATCTTCAAATACTTCTTGAATTGGAGTTGGAAGTCGTGGTTTGGTGATTATGAATATAGAAGTGTGTTTTGTTGATCAACAGGTGGTAGGAAAAATTATGGTATTGTTGTAGTTACGTCGTTATGCTGCCAAAATTTTTAGAGCATACCGGTTGTAAGTTCGTGGTTTGGGGCTATTTATAATGGAAACTATTCACAAAGTAACCATTTTGACATGAGATGGAGACGATGAACTCTGCATCCTTATGAACACTTTCAATTTCTTTACCCTTTAAAAAAAATAATTTATACTTTTTTCCGTATGGACTGAACAATGTACGATATGCGTTATGTCATGCGAGTGCATATATGACCCAACTAGTAGATGAGAGAAATCTAACAAGGATGAAAAAAAAAAGTTAGATTGAGAAAAAAAAATTGGCGCATGCAAGCATCGTATATATTTAAAAATTATTTTGACTTATTCACTAGTATTTTATTTGACCACCGCACTTTTCTTAGTCATGTCATGCCAGCTCCTTTTAAAGTTGGAGGACCAAAAGGATGCCAACCAATAATTAAAATAATTTAAAGTTAGGATCAATAAAAAGATGGCAACCAAGGGGCCATTTATAACTGAAACTAAAATTTAATTTTCTTTCTCATTTTCCAAAGTTACCATTTTGGCATGAGATTGAGAGGATGAACTTGGGCATCCTTATGAACACTGTTAATCTTTTTATCCTTTAAAAAAAATAATTTATACCTTTTTCCAATTGGACTAAACTATTTACGTTTCAGTTCAGGTTCATATTTAATGTAAAATATGATATGCGTTATGCCATGCGAGACCATATATGAACCCAACTAGCACATGAGAGAAAGCTAACAAGGATGAAAAAAAGGTAGAATTGGGAAAAAAATTTTGGAGTATGCAAATATCGTATACATTTAAAAATTGTTTTGACTTGTTCACCAGTGTTTTATTTGGCCACCGTGCTTCATTTAGCTATGTCATGTCAAATCATTTTAAAGTTTGATGACTAAAAATATGCCAACCAATAATTGAAACATTTTAAGTTTGGATCACTAAAAAGATGACAATCAAGGGGCTATTTATAATGGAAACTAAAATTCAATTTCCTTTCTCATTTTCCAAAGTTACCATTTTGGCATGAGATGGAGAGAATGAACTTGGGCATCCTTATAAACACTATCAATTTTCTATCGTTTAAAAAGATTAATTTATACCTTTTTCGAATTGGACTGTACAATTTACGTTTCAATTCATATTCATATTTAATCCAGAATATGATATGCGTTATGCCATGCAAGACCATATATGAACCGAACTATTATTCCATCTCACTCCACCACTGAAGAAACAGAACAGCGCTACCCTCTGTCCTTCCTCACTTCCTCTTCGTGCGTTTCAATCTCTTACTAATTCTTTCTCACTCACTCTTCTTCTTTCTCATCTTTTTTGTTTTATGTTTTGTATTCCTGTTCTTAATCGTGGGTTCTCATGCAAATCATATGCTTATTTGAAAATGCGACCCTGATTTTCCCATATTTTCTCCCTATTGGTTGGGTGTTTTATTTTGTATTCTGTAGCATTTTATGTTGATCTGGGATTTAAGGTGCATGCTTATGAATGATTATTTAAGATTAGCATTCCGACTTAACGTGGAGTTATAGCAGGGTTCTATGTTTGAACTCATAGTTACTTGTTAGCCCTGTGACAATTTTTTAAACCACAAGTGAGGAGAGTGTTAGCCCTGTGAAAAATTATGGTATTGTTGTAGTTACGTCGTTATGCTGCCAAAATTTGTAGAGCATATCGGTTGTAAATTCCTGGTTTGGGGCTATTTATAATGGAAACTATTCACAAAGTAACCATTTTGACATGAGATGGAGATGATGAACTTGAGCATCCTTATGAACACTTTCAATTTCTTTACCCTTTAAAAAAAATAATTTATACCTTTTTGCTTATGGACTGAACACTTTACGATATGCGTTATGTCATGCGAG
This sequence comes from Trichosanthes truncata, assembly GCA_033996785.1. Classification (NCBI taxonomy): domain Eukaryota; kingdom Viridiplantae; phylum Streptophyta; class Magnoliopsida; order Cucurbitales; family Cucurbitaceae; genus Trichosanthes; species Trichosanthes truncata. The sequence continues at coordinate 21,806,295 of JAWPNB010000004.1, read as the reverse complement.
TGCATATATGAACCCAACTAGTAGATGAGAGAAAGCTAACAAGGATGAAAAAAAAAGTTAGATTGAGAAAAAAAAATTGGAGCATGCAAGCATCGTACATATTTAAAAATTATTTTGACTTATTCACTAGTATTTTATTTGACCACCGCACTTTTCTTAGTCATGTCATGCCAGCTCCTTTTAAAGTTGGATGACCAAAAGGATGCCAACCAATAATTAAAATAATTTAAAGTTAGGATCAATAAAAAGATGGCAACCAAGGGGCTATTTATAACTGAAACTAAAATTTAATTTTCTTTCTCATTTTCCAAAGTTACCATTTTGGCATGAGATTGAGAGGATGAACTTGGGCATCCTTATGAACACTGTTAATCTTTTTATCCTTTAAAAAAAATTAATTTATACCTTTTTCCAATTGGACTAAACTATTTACGTTTCAGTTCAGGTTCATATTTAATGCAGAATATGATATGCGTTATGCCATGCAAGCCATATATGAACCCAACTATAATTTCATCTCACTCCACCACTGAAGAAACAGAACATCGCTACCCTCTGTCCTTCCTCACTTCCTCTTCGTGCGTTTCAATCTCTTTCTAATTCTTTCTCACTCACTCTTCTTCTTTCTCATCTTTTTTGTTTTATGTTTTGTATTCCTGTTCTTAATCGTGGGTTCTCATGCAAATCATATGCTTATTTGAAAATGCGACCCTGATTTTCCCATATTATTGTTTCTCCCAATTGGTTGGGTGTTTTATTTTGTATTCTGTAGCATTTTATGTTGATCTGGGATTTAAGGTGCATTCTTATAAATGATTATTTAAGATTAGCATTCCGACTTAACGTAGAGTTATAGCAGGGTTCTATGTTTGAACTCATAGTTACTTGTTAGCCCTGGGACAATTTTTTAAACCACAAGTGAGGAGAGTGTTAAGAATATGAATAAATTATTAAATATACTGTAATATATCCAGTTAAAGTTTTTTAATTTGTGATGATTTAACATTGAATTGAACATCTATAATATCATTTCCTATTCAATTAATACTGATTGGCCTTCGAATGAGAGGAGTGTAAAAAATATGAATAAACGATATAAAACATTTGGACATTTTGTTTTTTCAGGAAATGATTATACCAATAGGAGTAACATTTGCAGTAGGTCTTGTTGGATGGGTTTATCAAGCACTAAAACCTCCACCTCCAAAGATATGTGGATCAGCAAATGGCCCTCTAGTAACTTCACCTAGAGTGAAGCTCAATGATGGGAGGCATTTGGCCTACAGAGAATTTGGAGTTCCTAAGGAAGAGGCTCAATACAAGATCATCATTTCTCATGGCTATGATGACTCCAAAGATATGCACTTAGCTGCCTCTCAAGTATGAGACTTCTATTCTTCTTCTCTTAGTCATGAATGTCTTTTTTCTGAGTTAGCGTTTGGGATATTTTTTGTGATCATAAATGCATTTAAATCTAGAATTGCTCAAACTTGTTGTCATTGGGATGATTGAGGTTTGATTCAAGATTTGTTATTAAGTCCGCTCCAACAAAGTTGATTCCTGAACTTTTAGAGTTGTGTTTAATAGGTCTCTAAATTTTAAAGAATATTTAGTTGATCCTTACATTGTCAATGTTGTGTCTAATATGTTTCTACCTTAAAAATTGTCTATAAGGTCCCTGGGTCATGTTTTAAAATTTAATGGTGTATCAGACACAAATTTGAAAGTTAAATGACTTACTAAAATTTAAGAACTTAATAAATACAAAACTGAAAGTTCATTAGACACATTTTAAAACTCAATCACCTATTCGACACAACCTCAAAGTTTAGGGGATCAGTATTGTAATTTATCCTAAATAATAATCAACTTTTCATATAATGTGGATGATTTTTCCTAATTACGTTGTGAAATTTGAAAATCTGTAGGAAATTTAAAATTAGTTATATTATGTAATAAGGCACCACTAGTACCATTTATATTCATGTATGTCAATCATATATATGGGCAAAAATGTATGGAACAGATAAACTTTATAGTTTATATGCAATCTAGAAAATTTTGATCAATAAATGTATCTTGTTAAGTGTGCCTAAATAATATGTGACTGACTAACTGAAGTTGACAAACTAAGTGAAAGTATAATCGATCGACTTTATTTGAGGAGATGAATATGTACATGTGATCAATCCATTAGCTTATCAAACTTAATCTTTGGTCTTTTGTTATCTTAGAACTAAAAATATACATTGGGCTCTGATAATTTGAACATAGCCTTAATCATATCTTCTTTTCAATTTTATTCTGCAATTCCCTTAACTTATGATCACTATTGTACTAAATGTATTCGATCATGTTCACTTTTAATTTTTAGGAATTTATGGAGGAGCTTAAGGTATACATAGTATTATATGACAGAGCTGGTTATGGAGAGAGTGACCCATATCCATCACGCTCAGTGAAGACAGAAGCATTTGACATTCAAGAATTAGCAGACAAATTGCAGCTTGGCACAAAATTTTTCGTAATTGGATGTTCATTGGGAGCATACCCTATTTGGAGCTGCTTAAAATACATTCCACACAGGCATTTTTTTTTCTTTCTTCATTTCACTATGATCATTAATTCTTTTTCCTCTCACTTTTCTTGATGTTTTTATGTACTCTGATTAAATCTTAACGGAGCTAATTTTTTACAGACTCCTAGGAGCTTCCCTTGTAGTTCCTTTTGTGAATTATTGGTGGCCTTCCATTCCATCAGCTTTATCAATACAGTCATTTAGGAAGCTTCCTAAATCTTTCCAACGTACATTTGTGATTGCACATTACACACCTTGGCTATACTACTGGTGGACGAAACAAAAATGGTTCCCATCAATGGTGGATGAAGGCATGTTCATTGATTCTGATTTAGAGTTATTAGAGACGATACTGGAATGTCCACATAATGGCCAGGTACTTTGGAATGACTTTTGAAATCGAGTAGTGTTGTTTGGTAAAACATTTTTTTATTTGCATTTTAAGGAAAAGAAAAAATATTCATTGCTTTCTCTCAATCACTTAGAGTGAGCTTGATATGACTTTTGAAATCGTAAAAAGAAATTACTTATATCTAATTAAAAACACTTTTCAAAATGTTAATGCTATTTTTGCCTGCATGGTCAAAAGAAAACTTAAAAATTCTAGAAACACTAAAAAAAATTAGACCTTTTAGAGGAGGAAGTACTTTATTATTTGCAAGCGATTTTGATTAGTTTGGTGTTGCCTATAAGATTAATTACCTTGCTTGGTGGCTTAATGGCAAAGGTAGTTAAAGTGCTTAGGTAAAATGCCCTTAGAACTATTTTGTGGTTTATTTGGAGGGAAAGAGATGCAAGAATGTTTTATGACAAGTCAAACTCTCTCTTGATTTTATTGGGGACATTGTACCTCTAATTAGAGTGCTCTTCACAAGTATGTTTGGTATTATTCTTCTTTTCTTATCAACCTATATTTAGGGCTTCTATTTGATTTTTTTTTTTTTTGGGGGGGGGGGGGGGGGGGGGGGGGGGGGAAGTCCTTGTCCCTTTGTCCTTTAGATTGTATTTTTGGCAGTTGGCCTCTTGAATGATATCTTCTCCATGTTTTTTATAATAATTGATTTTAAAAAAAGATGAAAAAGAAGCACTTAATTCAAAGCTTCTTCCGACGTTTTTCACTTGGAAGTAGTACTCTCTATACACATTCCAAACTCACTATTAAGTGCTTTTTAAATGTTTTTAAAATTCAACAGACTACCATATTTTGGATAGATATTTACTAATAGTTTCAATACTTGATATCCTAGAATGATTTACATATACTAGTTATAAGCATCTGTAACCTTAATTCTCTTTCCCCTTTCCCTTTTTTTTGAATTTTGAAATACATCAAAATGGGATATAAGTACTAAAAATTAAAATTTCAAATAAAGAAATTGTAAGAATAGTACCTCATTTTTACAAAGGTATGATATGAAGCCCTCGTAACTTTTCTTTTGGTTTCAACCGAAAGCCCCATTCAAATAGAGGTCGTTGTTTATGCACATATTCACAATTTTTTCCTCATCTCGTTGATGTGGGACTTTAGTTGAACCCTGATAAGAAGAATTCGGCTTGTTTTGTCAAAATATATTTCATATGAAGCACATTTTTAATTTGTATTCCTTTTAGTATTGGCAGCATTTTGATAGAATAATGATGTTTCAAACGAACATGTTTGAGAATTTGTATGTTAAAGCTGTAAATATTTCTTTTGCAACCAAATTTAGGAAAAAATAAAACAGCAAGGCGAACATGAATCTCTTCACCGAGACATGCTGGCTGCTTATGGAAAATGGGAGTTTGATCCCATTAACTTAACCAATCCATTCACTGACAACAAGGGCTCTGTTCAAATGTGGCAAGGTAGCGCAGACCGTGTCATTCCTATTGAATTTAATCATTTTATCGCAGAGAAACTTCCATGGATTCAGTATCATGAGATTCCTAATGCTGGCCATCTATTAGTTCATGAAGCTGAAAGCTTTGAAGCCATAATAAGGGCACTTTTGCTTGGATAAATTCATCCTTTACCTATCATTTGCTGTTGTGTTGAATAAAGTTGTATGATGTCTACGATAAATTTTAATACCATAGGGTCAATGAACTGATTCTCTTGGATGACAGTGATAGTTCTTTGTGTTGTTGTGTTGTTTTGTGTGTGTTCAAACAAGGTCATAAGCATATTTCATGTGTTGACACACTTCCTTCTCCCACTTACTATAAATACTTTCTCCATTCACCTTGCTATTGATTCATGCAAATACCATCCGAATGGGGATGCCCTATTGACATCACGAGGCCGAGAATGAATCTCACGGTGTGAATTTCGCAGAGAGCGTAAGAGGAAATTAATATATCATATATACTTTTTTACTCCCACTAAGTATTTTAGACGGTTTGGGTATACTTTTACTTAGGCATACTCCGGCTAAATCAATATAACCTAAGTCTAGGTAATTTGTCCAAGAAAAGGATTTTATGTGACGCCCTGCAACTTCAGGTACAATTAATTTCCATCCTATGTTCGTATTTGTGGTGAACGTTTAAATTCTTTGTTTAAAGTCGACTCCAGGAGTATCAAATTTTAGTGGGTAAATTTAAGTAATTAAGTTTTATAACTTTAGATAAAGAATTTCGAATTAGATCAAATCTCTTATTTTTTTTGGAAACTCGCTTTTACCCAAAGATTTTATCCTAAATATTTTATTTTATTTGTTTTAAATATTGGGCTTTTTGTTTAAGAAGGAAAGAAAGATTTCTTTTAGTTCTTTCATTCAAAGATAGCCCTCATTCCTCAAATTTCTTCCTCTTCTTCTCCTCAGTCACGCCGACAGCCCCTCCTTCCCCATCTCCTTCGATTTTTCTTCTTCTTCTTCTTCTTCTCCGGCCACAGCTCCGGCGCTCTTCAGCCAGCGTATCCCTCCGGCGAACCCACGCACACGCGATGCCTCAGCAAGCAAACAACGAGATTTCTATTGCAGCAACAGCACGAAATCCAGACGTTTTCTCCCTTTTTGTTGAGGTTTGTCACATACCCTGCCAAATAAACTTTAGTTTTGGATTACCCATACCCTAAATACCTTTGATTTGTAATTTTATCTTGTTTGGACTCAAAACAACCCAGATTTGAAGCGGTTTTCTGCAAAAAAACGGGATTTACAGCAGACCAACGTGAGTTCCTTCTTGTTTGATGAGGTTTGTCACCCATGCCTAATCGACTTTAGTTTTGGATTACCCATACCCTAAATACCTTTGATTTGTAATTTTATCTTGTTTGGACTCAAAACAACCCAGATTTGAAGCGGTTTTCTGCAAAAAACGGGATTTACAGCAGAGTTTCAGTCGGTTTGGCACTGTTGGGTTGATTCGAACACTCTCGAACACCAACCAACAGTAATTCGAGCTCGTTTGGAGTAGTTCAGTAAGTTCCAACAAGTTTCAGCAAGCTTTTAAATCCTTCGAACTCATATTAGATGCTATAGATTAAGTTCTAACTCTTGTAACTTGCATTCGTAGATTGGACTTAATTTAGAGCACTCGAGTAAGCTCAAAGTTCTCTTTAGGAATACCTTGGAATATCCTAGGAACGTTGTAAGTAGAATTCTACCGGTTGGGTTTTGATTGTTGTTTGTTAGCATGTTGTGTGTTCTAATTGCTTACTTATGAATATCTTATTGCATTGAATTGTTTGGTGACTTTGAGTATGTTTAGTATGCTACGATGAGTTGGTAACCTCATGTCGTGATGTTCCCCTTGTGATAAACATCTTACCATGTTGAGTTTGATTAATCTAGCGATGCATAATGAGTCTTTGGCATTGGTTGCGAAAGCATGTTATGGTTGTTGTGTAGTTTGGCATAATCATGAACTAAAAGCATGATGCGTAGGATTCATGCATTCTAGTAAGAATGAGTGAGGTTAGGGAACCTTGTATGAGATAAAAGAAAATGGAGTGAATACTAGTGTGCCTCGAGTAAAAATGGTCGAGGGGTAGTATGTCACCGTTGAGTTCAGAGAAACATCGAGGCCTTGGGTAAAAATGGTCAAGGGTCGATGTGGTTAAGTCATCGTTTGCCTTTGGTAAAAATGGTCAAGGGAGCGATGCACAGTTCGAGACCTTACGTAAAAATGGTTAAGGGTCGAACGCTGAGCACCGTAGAGAGTCGTTGAGGCCCTGGGTAAAAATGGTCAGGGGTCGGCGTGTCTCAAAGGAATCAGTCTCAGGTAGCTTGTGAGGACTAAATATGAGTGGTTTGAGTGACTCAGTGGAGTTTGAGTGAGCATGTTGAACTTGGATAGTGAATCCATATGCCTGAAATGAACATGGTACATTGTGAATGTAACTTGTGAATTAAGCATGTTGTATGTGATGTTTGTGTGGGTTGCATGTCTAGCTTGTTATGGAAAGCATGATATTTGCAAGCATGTTGTCTTGTTTTGTATGTTGATTGTGGCCTTTCAGGTGTGAGCTACTTACCAGTACGTGTTATGTACTGACTCACTACCAGATTTTGTAGGTGATGACGTATGCTACGACCCTGGCGATGCTGAGGAGGAGGCATGAGAGAAGAAAGGCCATAGTTGGATGTTTACTCATAAAGTAGTCGTCTCGTTGAGTTTAGTGTATCCGAATTATAGTTATAGTTGTCGTGATGCTTATGGCTTTAGTACTGTTGTTCTTTGAGCATTATTGGTAGGTCATATTTCTCTCATTAGAGTTGGAGTTTCTGGTAATGTGTTTTTGAGATGGAGGTTATAATAAGTTTGTTAGGTTGCATTGTTTTGTTTTAAATTGAATCATTCTTTTCTTTTCGTTTTAAAGAAGACTAAGGAAGTTTTGTTTTGTTTTGATGTGAGTTTTCGGGAGATCTTGAACTTTTAGTAGTTATGTGGTTGGAGTTTGGATTATAATCTGGTTATCTGGCTATAGATGTGTGAATTCTTGTCTAACAAGTACTAGGAAATTTTTGGGTAAATCATAGTTACGCCGTTATGCTGCCGAAATTTCTGCAGCTTAATGGTTATAAGTTTAGTAATGTCCCTTATCTTAGTCTAAGTTTTGGGGTCGTTACATTTTACCTACGATGTCTAGGTGATAAATGCTTTAAAACCTCACATCTCACACGTGCATGCTCATAAAACTGGGTTAACACAACTCAAGTACCGGATCGATTCCCAGGTAGGAGGTGTTCCGAAAACCGTCAACTTAAATATCCCCAGCCTTAGACAGGATCTCACCGGGTGAGTTCTCTTGTAACCTTAGTTTTACAAGTTGTCGACCTATTTTAACTATTAAAACGGATCGAGTCCTTATTCCTAATCGCATTTGGAATTCGTTAACCCTAAGTGAGCATGTCTTTATCTTTGTTATAGTTCTATCTCATTTTATAACGATTATAAAATAAAGACAACCTATAACATACATTTTGATTTGAATATAACGATTATACTCTACTAAGGCAATTATTAGTTGTATGTTTATTTTTAATTAATATAACACTTATATTAATTATACTTAAAACATACAACATCTATTTCATAAAATTAATACAACTCTTATATTAATACTTATGAAATCCTAAACATGCATACTATACATTATAACACTTATAACATACTTTCAATGCATGGAGCATGCTTCCTATGGTGGGATTTTAAATCTATATGGCATACTTTATGCATATACAATAGGGTTTTAATTAAAACATACATTCATAATGCAAAAATAATTAACACACTAAAGTGAACCGGTTTTGGCATCTCGGGCAAGCAAACAACTAAATTATTAGAAGAATAATTCAAAAACTAGGTTGAGACGCTTCCGAACCCTTCGAACCGCCCCGAACCAGCTTGAAAAAACTTGAACCGGCCCAAAATCCAGCAGAATTGAGCTTCAAAACAGCAGAACCGGACTGAACCCACCTGAACCGGACCAGCCAGCTTCAAAAGGGCAAAAACAGGGCCAAACTTACCTGAACCGGACCGAACATAAGCTGAACCGAACCCCAAGAGGCTGGAGAGTGAAAAACCGGTCTGAACCTAGCCTGAACAAGACCGGAAACCATTGAACCGGACCGCTTCGTCTTCCTCATGTGTGAACCGGTCTGGGCAGAAAAGGAGAGAAAAAAACAGCAGCTTTTTCTCTGTTTTCCAGCTTGAACACTTCACCTTCTCTCTTCAAATTGGAAGCCTATATGGACTCTAATGACTCCAAATTTTTTACAGACTCTTCTTCACACATTAAAGCCCATACACGCTCAGGAAATTACAAAACGGACTACAAATTGAAGCTCAATTTTCATGCCAAAACCGAAAGTTTCACTTTAGACACCCAGAAAAATCGATTTCAAAATCATACCCACCAAGCTCAAATTGTTGCAAATTGAGTGCTCAAAACTTTCTCTGATACCAACTGAAAGAGTTAATATGGTAAAATCGGAAGAAATTTTGGATCTTAAGCACTCTAATTGCATCAATTTAACAAACAAAACAGCATGCTCATATCCCAAAAAACAGAGTATAAGAAAACTCACTTTTGAAGCTCAAATTCTCCAAAACCGTTGCAAATTTCTAAACACGAACACCTCTTGGACCACCTCTAGTATCTTCCCTACTATCCTCAGGTCTTAGAACGGATTGTGGGATCCTTTGATTAGAGATTGTTTAGAGAGAGAGAGATGTAAAAAATTGTAAAAACTATAGCAGTTTTTTTTTTCTTCTTCTTCAACCACCTTCACTGCTTTGTGTTTCTTTGCTAATTAAAGCCATTAACAAGCTTTATCAAGCTTGCTAAACTTGACAACACATAAGCAAGGAGGTTAGTCATCAAAGAGGTGTCTAATTTTGGTGAATTTTGAGTTTGAGAGAGGTTAGTCATCAAAAAACCACAAACTACAAAATTCCCATTTTGAAATTCAATTTTGTAACTTAAAATTAATTCTAAATTAATTTTAAACAAAATTGATTAATTAATTAATTAATTAAACAATTTAATTAATTATTTAATCTAATTATTTAATTTAATATCAAATATTAATTAAATAACCAGATCAAATCTTTACCTCAAAATTGACCTCTCGAACTTGAATCCCTATTCATATATTAGACCAAACTCATATTTAAATCATTTTAAATATGTCCATCTCTCTTTCTTATAGTTTAATTCATAATTAAACTATGATACGTTAAATATATCACATATAATTAACGTTTACTCCTAAAAAGTGAATCGAACAATTCAAATTCTTTTCTCTCATACTGTTACAAGGCTTAGTCCAAGCTAGCAAGGAGGACCTAATGGGCCTACAGATCATGAGCTCCAACGATATGAGACTAACCAGCCAAACTCTTTAGCCAAGCTAATCAACATTCGTTAACCGTCGGGACACTCCACTAAAGCCCAACGGCTGCACTCTCCTCACCGTAGATATATTTCTGTCCACTTGATATAACCTTAATTAGTAAGTCGACCCTTCACAGGTTGTTCGTAATTACAGCTGGGTCTAATAAACCGTTTTACCCCTGTAATTACTTATTGTTCCTCAAGTCCCACTGATCCTCTAATGAACAATTGGTTTGTGGTCCAACCAGCAAACCGAATCCCTCTCGGGCCAATGAGAGGGTGGAGCCCCTTGTTCAAGACCTGAAGTCAGCATTTAAGGGAACCACCTCTCTACTAAACCCTAAAGCGGGTAGGAGTGAATTCCTTCACGCAGGACTATGTCCCCAGCTATCTACTCGGTCTTATCCCCAAAATGGGAGGCTTATTGAGTCGGCAATCTCGGGCCACTCTCACCCATGCAAATCAAAGGATAATCCCGAATAAACAGGAGTTCATAGCGTGCTCAAGATTAAGATCGAGTTACCTAGGTCGTCATATGAAATAGTCAGTTATGACAGTAAACGGAGTTAAAAAGTCTAAGTGACTATTTCGCGGTTCGGTCTTATGCAAACTCATTGCATAGGATGCCCCGACTCACATGTCTCCACATGAATGATTTAGGATCACATCGTTTGTACTATACAAAGTGTGCCGCATCCATAGTGTTCCCAGGATAAGGTACCCAGCCTTATCCCTATACTATAGACCGTTCTGGCTATTACTCGAACTTGATCAATGTTTATGTCTCCACATAAAGTTCAAGTATACATACTATAGCCAGGGGTTCTTAGTTTATTGGATTTGGGTTATATAATGTGCAATTCACTTATTATTCAATAACATCTTTACTGAATAAACCTCAATAACAACTTCATTGAAAATAGGATTTGTTTACACATTACAAACTACGAGTTTTAGGACATTAAACCCAACAGTATGTCCCCTAGAACATTGTTCGTCATGTGTTGACAAAAATGGACCAAACTTGTCTCCATTTCAGCTTTGGGGAGTAAGAAAAAATAAGTTTGTGCCCTAGAGCGTTGTTCGCATGTTTGGACGAAAAAAGACCAAACTTGTCTCCATTCAAGGATGGCAAGTTAAACAGAAGAAGTTCGTCGCCTAGAGTATTGTTCGTCATGCTTTCACCAAAATGGACCAAACTTGTATCCATTTGAGGTTTGGCGAGTTAGAAACAAGTTCTTCCCCTACACAGTTGTTCTTCATGTTTGCACGATAATGGACCAAACTTCTCTCTAGTCGAGGATGAGAATTTAGAAAGAAGAAGTTCGTCCACTAGAGTATTGTTCGTCATGTTTGGACGAAATGGACCAAACTTGTCTCCATTTGTGGTTTGGCAAATTAGAAAGGAAAAGTATGTCCACTAGAGCATTGTTCGTCATGTGTTGACAAAAATGGAAACTTGTCTCCATTTCCGCTTTGGCGAGTTAGAAACAAGAAGTTTGTGCCCTAGAGCGTTGTTCGTCGTGTTTGGACGAAAATGGAGCACACTTGTTTCCATTCGAGGATGGCACGTTAGAAAGAAGAAGTTCGTCCCCTAGAGTATTCCTCGGCATGATTGGACCAAAATGGACCAAACTTGTCTCCATTTGTGGTTTGGCGAATTAGAAAGGAGAAGTATGTCCCCTAGAGCGTTGTTCGTCACGTGTTGACCAAAATTGACCAAACTTGTCTCCATTTTAGCTTTGGCGAGTTAGAAACAAGAAGTTTGTGTCCTAGAGCATTGTTCGTCATGTTTGGACAAAAATGGACCAAACTTGTTTCCATTCGAGGATGGCAAGGTAAACAGAAGAAAATCCTCGCCTAGAGTATTGTTCGTCATGTTTGGACCAAAATGGTCCAAACTTGTCTCCATTTGTGGTTTGGGGAATTAGAAAGGAGAAGTATGTCCCCTAGAGTGTTGTTCGTCACGTGTTGACAAAAATGGATCAAACTTGTCTCCATTTCAGCTTTGGCGAGTTAGAAACAAGAAGTTTGTGCCCTAGAGCGTTGTTCGTCATGTTTGGATTAAAATGGACCAAACTTGTCTCCATTTAAAGTTTGGCGAGTTAGATATAAGAAGTTCGTCCCTTATAGCGTTGTTCGTCATGTTTGGGCAAAAATTGACCAAACTTGTCCCCATTCGAGAATGGCAAGTTAGAAAGAAAATGTTCGTCCCCTAGAGTATTGTTCGTCAGGTTTGGGCAAAAATGGAAAAAATTGGTCTGCATTCGAGGTTTGGCAAGTTAGAAACTAAAGTTCGTCTCCTAGAGTATTGTTCTTCATGTTTGGAAAAAAATGGACCAAAGTTGTCTCCATTTGAGGTTTGTCGAGTTAGAAACAAGAAGTTCACACCCTAGAGCGTTGTTCTTCATGTTTAGACAAAAATGGACCAATCTTGTCTCCATTCGAGGATGGCAAGTTAGAAAGCAGATGTTTGTCCCCTAAAATATTGTTCGTCATGTTTGGACAAAAATTTACCAAACGTGTCTTCATTTGTGGGTTGGTGAATTAGAAACAAGAAGTTCTTACCCTAGAGCGTTGTTCATTATGTTTGGATGAAAATGGACCAAACTTGTCTCCATTTGTGGATAGCAAGTTAGAAAGAAGAAGTTCGTACCCTAGCGTATTGTTCGTCATATTTGGACCAAAATAGACCAAACTTGTCTGAATTCGAGGTTTGGCGAGTTAGAAAAGAGAAGTTCGTCCCCTAGAGCATTGTTCGCCACGTTTGAACCAAAATGGACCAAACTTGTCTCCATTCGTGGTTTGGCGAATTATAAATGAGAGGTTCGTCCCCTAGAGCTTTGTTCGTCATGTTTTGACCAAAATGGACAAAACTTGTGTCCATTTCATCTTTGGCTAGTTAGAAACAAGAAGTTTGTGCCCGAGAGCGTTGTTCGTCGTGTTTGGACGAAAATGGACCAAACTTGTATCCATTCGAGGATGGCAAGTTAGAAAGAAGAAGTTCGTCCCCTAGAGTATTCCTCGTCATGTTTGGACCAAAATGGACCAAACTTATCTCCATTTGTGGTTTGGCGAATTAGAAAGGAGAAGTATATTCCCTAGAGCGTTGTTCGTCACGTGTTGACAAAAATGGACCAAACTTGTCTTCATTTTAGCTTTGGCGAGTTAGAAGCAAGAAGTTTGTGCCCTAGAGCGTTGTTCGTCATGTTTGGACGAAAATGGACCAAACTTGTTTCCATTCGAGGATGGCAAGTTAAACAGAAGAAGTTTGTGGCCTAGAGTATTGTTCGTCATGTTTGGACCAAAATGGTCCAAACTTGTCTCCATTTGTGGTTTGGCGAATTAGAAAGGAGAAGTATGTCCCTTAGAGTGTTGTTCGTCATGTGTTGACAAAAATGGACCAAACTTGTCTCCATTTCAGCTTTGGCGAGTTAGAAACAAGAAGTTTATGGCCTAGAGCATTGTTCGTCATGTTTGGACGAAAATGGACTAAACTTGTCTCCATTCGAGGATGGCAAGTTAAACAGAAGAAGTTCGTCGCCTAGAGTATTGTTCGCCATGTTTGGACCAAAATGGACCAAACATGTCTCATTTTGAGGTTTGGCGAGTTAGAAACAAAAAGTTCGTCCCCTAGAGCATTGTTTGTCATGTTTGGATGAAATGGAAAAAACTTTTCTCCATTAGAGGAGGCCAAGTTAGAAAGGAGATGTTCGTCACCTAGAATTTTGTTCGTCATGTTTGGCCAAAATGGACCAAACTTGTCTACATTAGAGGTTTGGTGAATTAGAAAAGAGAAGTTCATCCCCAAGAGCGTTGTTTGTCATGTTTGGACCAAAATTGACCAACCTTGTCTGTATTCGAGGTTTGGCGAGTTAGAAAAAGGAAGTTCGTCTCCTAGAACATTGTTCACCATGTTTGGACAAAAATGGACAAAATTTGTCTCCATTTGTGGTTTGGAGAGTGAAAAACAAGATGTTCGTCGCCTAGAGCAGTGTTCGTCATGTTTGTACGAAAATGGACGAAACTAGTCTCCATTCGATGTTTGGCATGTTAGAATTGACAAGTTCGTCCCCAAGTGCGTTATTCATCATGTTTGGACAAAAATGGGATAAACTTGTCTCCATTCAAGGATGGCAATTTAGAAAGGTTTCATACCTAGAGCACTGTTCATTATGTTTGCACCAAAATTGGCAAACTTGTATCCATTCGAGTTTGGCGAGTTAGAAACAAGAAGTTCATCCCCTATAGCGTTGTTCTTCATGTTTGAACGAAAATGGACCAAACTACTCCCTAGTCGAGGATCATAAGTCAGAAAGAAGAAGTTTGTCCCCAAGAGTATTGTTCGTCATGTTTGGACGAAATGGACCAAACTTGTCTCCATTCAAGGTTTGAAATGTTAGAAACAATAAGTTCGTTCCCTAGAACATTGTTCGTCATGTTTGGACAAAAATGGAAAAAATTAGTCTGCATTCGAGGTTTGGCAAGTTAGAAAGAGAAGTTCGTCTCCTCTACTATTGTTCGTTATGTTTGGACATAAATGGAGCAATGTTGTCTCCATTTGAGCTTTGGCGAGTTAGAAACAAGAAGTTCACCCCCTAGACCATTGTTCGTCATGTTTGGACAAAAATGGAGCAATGTTGTCTCCATTTGAGCTTTGGCGAGTTAGAAACAAGAAGTTCACCCCCCTAGACCGTTGTTCATCATGTTTGGACAAAAATGGTCCAATCTTGTCTCCATTCGAGGATGGCATGTTAGAAAGAAGATGTTCGTCCCCCAGAATATTTTTCTTCATGTTTGGACTAAAATTTACCAAACTTGCTTCCATTTTTGGTTTGGTGAATTAGAAACAAGAAGTTCATCCCCTAGAGCGTTGTTCGTCATGTTTTGACGAAAATGGACCAAACTTGTTTCCATTCGAGGATGTCAAGTTAGCAAAAAGAAGTTCATCTCCTAGAGTATTGTTCGTCATGTTTGGACCAAAATAGACCAAACTTGTCTCAATTCGAGGTTTGCGAGTTAGAAAAGAGAAGTTCGTCCCCTAGAGCATTGTTCGCCATGTTTGGACCAAACTTGTATCCATTTGTGGTTTGGCAAATTAGAAACGAGAAGTACATCCTATAGAGCGTTGTTCGTCATGTGTTGACCAAAATGGACCAAACTTGTCTCCATTTCGGCTTTGGCGAGTTAGAAACAAGAAGTTTGTGCCCTAAAGCGTTGTTAATCATCTTTGGACGAAAATGGACCAAACTTGTCTCCAATCGAGGATGGCAAGATAGAAAGAAGAAGTTTGTCCCCTAGAGTATTGTTCGACATGTTTGGACCGAAATGGACCCAACTTGTCACAATTCAAGATTTGGCGAGTTAGAAAAGAGAAGTCCGACCCCTACATCGTTATTTGGCATGTTTGGAGAAAAATGGGCCAAACATGTCTCAATTTGAGGTTTGGTGAGTTAGACACAAAATGTTCGTCGTCTAGAGCGTTGTTCATCATGTTTGGATGAAAATGGACCAAACTTGTCTCCATTTAAGGATGACAAGCTAGAAAGAAGATGTTCGTCCCCTAGAATACTGTTCGTCATTTTTGGCAAAAATGAACCAAACTTGTCTACATTCGAGTTTTGGCGAATTAGAAAAGAGAAGTTCGTCCCCTAGAGCGTTATTCGTCATTGATGTGAACCAAGGAACATCTATTGTCATGCCTGAAGGTCCAATTACAAGGTCAAGAGCCAAAAAGCTACAACAAGCTTTAATCACTTATATTCAAGCTATGGTGAGCTCAACAAAGGAGGTTCTAGATGATGATGGAGTATTTCCCTACATGTTGTGCAAAGTTGAGCTTCAAGATGGAGAAACATTAAATGCATTCTAACTTGCATTTAAGGAACTCATAAATTCATGGAACATAAGTTCAAAGTCCAAACATGTAATTTTAGTTGTTTTTTTGGTTTATCATTTAACCCTTGTATTAATGATATGGTTGGGAAGCTCATTAATGAGGTAGTTGGGAGGTTCATTTAATGAGGTAGTTGGGAAACTCATTAAATGAGTTAGTTGGGGAAGTGTTAAAGAGCATTCCTTGTCTATAAAAAGGGATTTGTATTGCTTGTAAAATCACAACTTGGATAATAGAATTGAAGTTTCTTTTAGCTTTGTTGAGAGCTAAGTTTTTCATATTGCAATTTCTTGTGTTTAGAACTTGCATGCTAGAGTCATTCAATTGGTATTGATCATGCCTCTTGTGGAGTGATTCGAATCACGAGTTTAGAAACGAGTTTTCTTTACTCTTGATCTTGATCATCAAGGTAATCCGTTCATAAACTTTCCCTTGGGTTGATTCTATTTCGTTTTGGGGTTTTTGGGTTTTAGATCTAAAGGTCTTGTTCCTCAACAAAGGTTGTTAGATCTAATTCTTGGGAATTACTTAACAGTCATGTTTGGACCAAAATGGACCAACCACTTCTCCATTCAGGTTTGGCGAGTTAGAGAAGAAAAGTTCGTCCCCTAGAGCATTGTTCGCCATGTTTGGAAAAAAATGGACCAAACTTGTCTCCATTGAGGTTTGGCGAGTTAGAAACAAGATGTTTGTCGCCTAGAGCGTTGTTTGTCATGTTTGGATGAAAACAGACTAAGTTAGTCTCCATTTGATGTTTGGGGAGTTAGAATTGAGAAGTTCGTCTACTAGTGCGTTGTTCGTCATGTTTGGACCATAATGAACCAAACTTGTTTCCATTCGAGGATGGCGTGTTAGAAAAAGAAGTTCGTATCTTAAGCATTGTTCGTCCTGTTTGGACCAAAATGGACCAAACATGTATCCATTTGAGGTTTGGCTAGTTAGAAACAAGAAGACCATCCCCTACAATGTTTTCTTCATGTTTGGACGAAAATGGACCAAACTTCTCTCTAGTCGAGGATGATAAGTTAGAAAGAAGTTCGTCCCCTAGAGTATTTTTCGTCATGTTTGGACGAAATGGACCAAACTTGTCTCCATTCAAGGTTTGAAAAGTTAGAAAGAAGAAGTTCGTCCCCTAGAACATTGTTCGTCATGTTTGGACAAAAACGGAGCAAAGTTGTCTCCCTTTGAGGTTTGTCGAGTTAGAAACAAGAAGTTCGCCCCCTAGAGCGATATTCTTCATGTTTAGACAAAAATGGATCAGTCTTGTCTCTAATCGAGGATGGACAAAAATTTACCAAACTTGTCTCCATTTGTTGTTTGGTGTATTAGAAACAAGAAGTTCTTCCCTTGGAGCGTTGTTCATCATGTTTGGACGAAAATGGACCAAACTTGTCTCCATTTGATGATAGCAAGTTAGAAAGTAGAAGTTCGTAACCTAGCGTATTGTTCGTCATATTTGGACCAAAATAGACCAAACTTGTCTGAATTCGAGGTTTGGCGAGTTAGAAAAGAGAAGTTCGTCCCCTAGAGCATTGTTCGCCATGTTTGAACCAAAATGGACCAAACTTGTCTTTATTTGTTGTTTGGCGAATTAGAAACGAGAAGTACGTCCCCTATAGCATTGTTCGTCATGTGTTGACCAAAATAGACCAAACTTGTCTCCATTTCAGCTTTGGCAAGTTAGAAACAATATGTTTATGCCCTAAAGCGTTGTTCGTCATGTTTGGAGGAAAATGGACCAAACTTGTCCCCATTCGTGGATGGCAAGTTAGAAAGAAGAAGATCGTCCCCTAGATTATTGTTCGTCATGTTTGGACCAAAATGGACCAAACTTGTCTCAATTTGAGATTTGGCTAGTTAGAAAAGAGAAGTTCGTCCCCTAGAGCATTGTTCGCCATGTTTGTACCACAATGGACCAAACATGTCTCAATTTCAGGTTTGGCTAGTTAGACACAAAAAGTTCCTCCGATAGAGTGTTGTTCGTCGTGTTTGGACGAAAATGGACCAAACTTGTCAGCATTCGGGGATGGCAAGTTAGAAAGGAGATGTTCGACCCCTAGAATACTTTTCGTCATGTTTGGCCAAAATGGACCAAACTTGTCTACATTCGAGGTTTGGCGAATTAGAAAAGAGAAGTTCGTCCCATAGAGCATTGTTTGTCATGTTTGGACCAAAATGGACCAACCTTGTCTCCATTCGAGGTTTCGCAAGTGAGAAAAGAGATGTTCGTCCTCGACAGCGTTGTTCGCCCTGTTTGGACAAAAATTGACCAAACAAGTGTCAATTTGAGGTTTGTTGAGTTAGAAAAAAAAAGTTCATCCCCTAGATCATTGTTTGTCATGTTTGGACAAAAATGGACCAAACGTGTCTCCATTCGAGGATGGCAAGTTAGAAAGAAGATGCTCGTCCCCTAGAATATTATTCGTCATGTTTGGATGAAAATGGACAAAACGTGTCTCCATTCGAGGATGGCAAGTTAGAAAGAAGTTGTTTGTCCCCTAGAGTATTGTTCGTCATGTTTGGACGAAATTGACCAAACTTGTCTCGATTAAAGGTTTGAAAAGTTAGAAAGAAGAAATTCGCCCCCTAGAACATTGTTCGTCATGTTTGGACAAAAATGGAAAAAATTAGTCTACATTCGAGGTTTGGCAAGTTAGAAAGAGAAGTTCGTCTCCTAGAGTATTGTTCGTCATGCTTGGATAAAAATGACCAAAGTTGTCTCCATTTGAGGTTGGACGAGTTAGAAACAAGAAGTTCGCCCCTTAGAGCGTTGTTAGTCATGTTTGGACAAAAATGGACCAATCATATTTCTATTCGAGGATGGCAAGTTAGAAAGAAGATGTTCGTGTCACACCCCTTCCCAGCTTACTTGCCTAACCTAGGAAGAGATGTAAAGGCAGAGACAATCAACCCTCTTACTAGCTCTCCCTGACCATCCTAACATATACCTGAAAATGAAGGCAACACAACACGTTTGAACAAGTAAGTTTGAAACGCTCAAATACACATATGAGCAAGACACATTCACTTTCAGTACTATGTTCTTTAACAAGTCATAACATTTTATAGTTATTACAACCCCGCTAAAATGCTTTTACTACAAACTATATACATAAGAAAGTGTATATACAAGGAGCTAAAACGGCGTGGTGGCAAACAGGTCTTGTCAAGGCTAAGCACCAGGAACTCCTCTGCTACCTGGAAAGAGAAAACATAATGAAAACGTGAGCTGGGAAGCCCAGTGAGTGTCTATCTTAAAAACATTATAAGCTCAAAGGTGAAGCATAATGATGGACAAGCTACAAGTTAGAGATAACTTATCACTTATTTGTAAGCATAATCAAACCATGCTACCCATTTACAGGTTTAAGTCACCACATTATGTATAGCATAGAAACTCATAATGTAGTACCATACTGAAGAATAGACATTTCAAAAGTGTAGAAGCTCATAACAATAAAACTCATAACATGATACCACTTTCGAACCTTAGCTGTGGTAGAGTCATCTCTATACCAACAACGTTCCTACCTCTCTCACGTGCACGTGGAATGCCATTGAACACACTGGTCTTCCCTAATACCTTCTCTATGTCCTTCAGTATTGGGGTTAGACCAGTTACTACCCGAATACCTTCTCTTTGTCCTTCAGTATCGGAAATCATGATTCCTCCATAAACCCGAATACTTAAACATGTTTCCAAGTGGATTTACACAAGGCATTTTCTAAAGGAAGTCATACTTCCATAATTTAGTTTCCATGCTTGAATGCGTAGTTACAAACTAATTCAAATCATGCTTAAGTTTCATCAATGACATTCTATTAAAAGCTCCATGAAAAATATACAAAAGTAAGTCAAGCATGTTTCAATCATCAACATTTATGCTTTTGAAGAAAACAAAGGTCAAGCATAGTTCTAAAATAGAGTCACTCACAATCACCAAAAGGGTTCCAAGGATTATAAGCTATTCCTATCTCCGTTTGCCCTGAAAAAGAAATTAATAACATTAATTCCTTTCCTTATATACCTTAAAAACATATCTAATTCAGTCCCATAACTCAATTCATAATAACCATATGCACTTGGGTGTAAGGTATATAGAAATGGAAGCACATCTCCTTCAATCTCTTGCTAGCAATTTTTTATTTCTTGCACCTAAAATTCCAGTTCAACTTTGAGCTTGGGTTCCTCAAAATTTAGTAAAACAACCACCTAATATTTTTTGATAAACCTCAAGTACAACATCTTAGCTTACTTACCTCAAAGTTTCAGCTTCTAATTCATCCTCAAGAGCTCAAAAGAAACTGATTTCTTCACACTGTTCTGCTACCCGAGAACTGTGAACACCTCTCGGTTTTCTGCAATTTTCACCTCCTTTCTCTTTGTATTTTCAAAACAGCCACCCACTGTCGTATTCTACACTCAATTTATGAGATTTTGACTCAAAAATCATCGAATTTGGTGTAGTAAATTAAGAGATATGGCTGTTTGAAGTTGATCCTCTTCCAAAAGCTTCCAGCTGGACAGCATTTACTTGCCAAAGACAAATCCGTGGCTCCACAAATTTTTGCCAGCTCCTACTTCCTCATTTACATCTTAATCCCCTTTTTTTAAAACACAAAAACAAGCCAACAAATTCACCTAACACATTTAGCCAACTTTACTTAAGTTTGTGAGAAATAAGAACTTTCATTCAATACATAATGCACCTAAAATTTACCCAACTTGTTAATGACCTTAACTTACTTCAATTCAACTCTTAATATGCTTATTCAATGGCTTACCTATCTCCTTATGAAGCTTTATACACATTATAGTTCACAATCCAAAAGATTCCCAAATCCCATCACGACATCTTTTAGTGCAACCTATATCAATTTGCATATGTCAAAACATCATATATGAGCACAATATGATCAAAAGAGAGTTTATGGCTTACAATTTACTACCCCCTTAAGAGGAATTTCGCCCTCGAAATTCAGCAACATCATTTGTACGAGAAAAGTTGTGGGTACTTTTCTTTCATTTGGTCTTCGCTCTCCCAGGTTGCTTCCTCGACCTCGTGATTTCTCCACAATACTTTTACCAACGGTATTGTCTTGTTCCTAAGTACCTGTTCCTTTCGATCAAGTACTTGTAGAGGTTCTTTCTCATAAGATAGATTCTCCTTAAGTTGCACTGGTTCCGCCTTGAGCCCATGTGATGGGTCAGAAATGTATTTCCTCAACATTGATACATGGAAAACATTATGTACCCGAGACAACTCTATAGGTAAAGCTAATCTGTAAGCTGATGGCCCTACACGTTCCAGAATCTCGTAAGGACCTATATATCTCGGGCTCAGCTTCCCTTTCCTTCCGAACCGTAAAATACCCTTCCACGGGGACAGTCTCAAGAAAACTTTGTCTCCGATTTCGAATTCTAAATCTCTCCTTCGCTTGTCAGCGTAACTCTTTTGTCTATCTTGCGCTGTCTTCAGCCTTTCCCTGATAAATTTAACATTTTCTGAAGTAACTTGGACTAACTCTGGCCCTATTAGCTTTCTTTCCCCTACCTCACCCCAACATATAGGGGTTCTACATCTTCTTCCATACAATGCTTCGTACGGTGCCATTCCAATGCTAGAATGATAGTTGTTATTGTATGCAAACTCCATCAATGATAGATGAGTTTCCCAACTTCCTTTATACTGCAACACGCATGCTCGAAGCATGTCTTCGAGGGTTTGGATGGTCCTTTCTGACTGACCATCAAGAAGAAGTTCATCCCTAGAGCGTTGTTCCTCATGTTTTGACCGAACTAGACCAAACTTGTCACCATTGGAGGTTTGACTAGTCAGAAAGAAGAAGTTCGTAACCTAGAGCGTTGTTCGTCATGTTTGGACTGAACTTGACCAAACTCGTCTCCATTGGTGGTTTGGCGGGTCAGAAAGAAGAAGTTCGTCCATTAGAGCGTTGTTCGTCATGTTTGGGCCGAACTCGACCCAACTTGTCTCCATTCGAGGTTTGGCGAGCAAAAAGATGAACTCATCCCCAACAGCGTTGTTTGTCATCTTTGTTCCGAAATGGATCAAACTTCTGTCCATTCGAGGTTTTGCGAGTCAGAAAGAAGAAGTTCGTCCCCTAGAGCATTCTTCATCAAGTATGGACCCAAGTAGTCTAAACTTGTCTCCATTCGAAGTTTGGCGAGTCAGAAAGAAGAAGTTCGTCCCCTAGAGTGTTCATCATGTTTGCATGGAAACGGACCGAACTTATCTCCATACGAGGTTTGGCGAGTCTGAATGAAAAAGCTCGTCCCTAGAGCGTTGTTCGTCATGTTTGGACCGAACTACACCAAAGTTATCCCCATTCAAGGTTTGGCAAGTCAGAAAGAAGAAGTTCGTCCCCTAGAGCGTTGTTCATCATGTTTCGACCGAACTGGAGCAAACTTGTCTCCATTGGAGGTTTAGCGAGTCAGAAAGAAGTCGTTCGTCAGCTAGAGCGTTGTTCGTAATGTTTGGACCGAACTCGACCAAACTTGTCTCCATTGGTGGTTTATGAGGTAAGAAAGAAAAAGATCCTCCCCTACAACGTTGTTCGTCATGTTTTGATCGAAACGAATCTGTCTCCATTACAGGTTTGGCCAGTCAGAAAGAAAAAGTTCATCCCCGAGAGCGTTGTTGATGTTTTGACTGAACTGAACCAAACTAGCCTCCATTCGTCGTTTGGCAAGTCAAAAAGAAGTATTTCGTCGCCTAGAGCATTCTTCGTCATGTTTGGACCGAAACGGACCAAACATTTCTCCATTCAATATTTGGCTAGTCAAAAAAAAGAAGTTAGTCCCGATAGCGTTGTTCGTCATGTTTAGACTGAAACAAACCAAACTTGTCTCCATTCGAGGTTTGGCGAGTCAGAAAGAAGAAGTTTGCCCCCTAGAGCGTGGTTCCTCATGTTTGTTCCGAAACGGACCAAACTTGTGTCCATTCGGGGTTTTGCTAGTAAGAAAAAAGAAGTTCGTCCCCTAGAGCGTTGTTCGTCATGTTTGGACCAAAACAAACCAAACTTGTCTCCATTCAAGGTTTCGCGAGTCAGAAAGAAGAAGTTCATCCCCTAGAGCGTTGTTTGCCATGTTTGGATTGAACTTGACCAAACTTGTCTCCTTTGGTGGTTTGGCGGGTCACAAAGAAGAAGTTCGTCCACTAGAGCGTTGTTCGTCATGTTGGGGTCGAACTCGACCCAACTTGTCTCCATTGGTGGTTTGGCGAGTCAGAAAGATGAACTCATCCCCAAGAGCGTTGTTCGACATCTTTGTTCAGAAATGAACCCAACTTGTGTCCATTCGAGGTTTTGCGAGTCAGAAAGAAGAAGTTCGTCCCCTAGAGCGTTGTTCGTCATGTTTGGACCGGACTGCACCAAACTTGTCTCCATTCGAGGTTTGGCTAGTTAGAAGGAAGAACGTCGTCCCTTAGAGTGTTGTTCATCATGTTTGCATCAAAATGGGCCAAACTTATCTCCATTCGAGGTTTGACGAGTCAGAATGAAAAAGTTCGTCCCCCAGAGCGTTGTTCGTCATTTTTGACCGAACTAGACCAAAGTTGTCTCCATTCGAGGTTTGGCAAGTCAGAAAGAAGAAGTTCGTCCCCTAGAGCATTGTTCATCATGTTTCGACCGAACTGGAGCAAACTTGTCTCCATTGAAAGTTTGGCGAATCAGAAAGAAATAGTTAGTCTCCTAGAGAGTTGTTCATCATGTTTGGACCGAACTCGACCAAATTTGTGTCTATTCGAGGTTTGGCGAGTAAGAAAGAAGAAGTTCGTCCCCTAGTCATGTTTGGGCCGAAGGCGTCCAAACTTGTCTCCATTGGAGGTTTAGCGGGTCAGAAAGAAGTCGTTCGTCCTATAAAGCGTTGTTCGTCATGTTTGGACCGAACACAACCAAACTTGTCTCCATTGGTGGTTTATCAAGTAAGAAAAAAGAAGATCCTCCCTTACAATGTTGTTCGTCATGTTTTGACCGAAATGAATCTGTCTCCATGAGAGGTTTGGCAAGTCAAAAAGAAAAAGTTCGTCCCCGAGAGCGTTGTTGATGTTTTGACCTAACTGAACCAAACTAGTCTCCATTCGTCGTTTGGCAAGTCAAAAAGAAGTATTTCGTCGCCTAGAGCGTTCTTCGTCATGTTTGGACCGAAACGGACCAAACATTTTTCCATTCGATATTTGGCAAGTCAAAAAGAAGAAATTCGTCCCGATAGCGTTGTTCGTCATATTTAGACTGAAACAAACCAAACTTGTCTCCATACGAGGTTTGGCTAGTCAGAAAGAAGAAGTGTGTCCCCTAGAGCGTGGTTCCTCATGTTTGTTCTGAAAAGGACCAAACTTGTGTCCATTCGGGGTTTTGCTAGTTAGAAAAAAGAAGTTCGTCCCTTAGAGAGTTGTTCGTCATGTTTGGACTAAAACGATCCAAACTTGTCTCCATTCAAGGTTTCGCGAGTCAGAAAGAAGAAGTTCCACCCCTAGAGCGTTGTGTGTCATGTTTGGCCGAACTGGACAAAACTTGTCTCCACTAGAGTTTGGCAACGCAGAAAGGAGAAGTTCGTCCCATGGAGCGTTGTTCGTCATATTTGGATCGAACTGGACCAAACTTGTTTTCATTAGAGGTTTTGCGAGTCAGAAAGAAGTCGTTCGTCCCTAGAGCGTTGTTTGTTATGTTTTGAACGAACTCGACCAAACTTGTCTCCATTAGAGGTTTGGCGACTCATCAAAAAGAAGTTCATCCCTAGAGCGTTGTTCCTCATGTTTTGACCGAACTAGACCAACCTTGTTACCATTTGAGGTTTGGCGAGTCAGAAAGAAGAAGTTCGTCCCCTAGAGCGTTGTTCGTCATGTTTGGATTGAACTTGACCAAACTTGTCTCCATTGGTGGTTTGGCGGGTCAGAAAGATGAAGTTCGTCCCCTATAGCGTTGTTTGTCATGTTTGGGCCGAACTCAACCCAACTTGTCTCCATTCCAGGTTTGGCGAGTTACAAAGAAGAACTCATCCCCAATAGCGTTGTTCGTCATGTTTGTTCCGAAATGAACCAAACTTGGGTCCATTTCAAGGTTTTACGAGTCAGAAAGAAGAAGTTCGTCCCCTAGAGCATTATTCTTCATGTTTGGACTGAAACGATCCAAACTTGTCTCCATTTTGGGTTTGGCTAGTCAGAAAGAAGAAGTTCGTCCCGTAGAGCGTTGTTTGTCATGTTTGTACTGAAAAAGACCAAACTTGTGTCCATTCGGGCTTTTGCTAGTCAGAAAGATAAAGTTCGTCCCCTAGAGCGTTGTTCGTCATGTTTCGACCAAAACGGACCAAACTTGTCTCCATTCGAGTTTTCGCGAGGCAGAAAGAAGAAGTTCGTCCCTAGAGCGTTGTTCGTCATGTTTGGACTGAACTCGACCAAACTTGTCTCCATTGGAGGTTTGACGAGAAAGAAACAAGAAGTTCATCCCATGGAGCGTTGTTCGTAATGTTTGGACCGAATTGGACCAAATTTGTCTCCATTGGAGGTTTGGGGAGTCAGAAAGAAGTCGTTCGTCCCCTAGAGCGTTGTTCGTCATGTTTGGACCGAACTGTACCAAACTTGTCTCCATTCGAGGTTTGGCGAGTCAGAAAGAAGAAGTTCATCCCGTAGAGCATTGTTCGTTATGTTTGGACCGAATTGGAACAAACTTGTGTCCATTGGAGGTTTGGCGAGTTTGAAAGAAGTCGTTCATCCCATAGAGCGTTGTTCGTCATGTTTGGACCGAACTGGACCAAACTTGTCTCCATTCGAGGTTTGGCGAGTCAGAAAGAAGTCGTTCGTCTCCTAGAGCGTTGTTCATCATGTTTGGACCGAACTGTACCAAACTTGACTCCATTTGAGGTTTGGCGAGTCAGAAAAAAGTCGTTCATCCCATAGAGCGTTGTTCGTCATGTTTGTTTCGAAAGGGACAAAACTTGTGTCCATTCGGGGTTTTGTTACTCACAAAAAAAGAAGTTCGTCCCCTAGGGCAATGGTCGTCATGTTTGTTCCGAAACAAACCAAACTTCTGTCCTTTCGAGGTTTTGCGAGTAAAAAAAAAAGTTCGTCCCCTAGAGCGTTGTTTGTCATGTTTGGACCGAACTGGACCAAACTTGTCTCCATTGGAGGTTTGGCAAGTCAGAAAGAAGAAGTTCGTCCCGTCGAGCGTTGTTCGTCATGTTTGGACAAAACTGGACCAAACTTGTCTCCATTCGACGTTTAGCGAGTCTGAAAGAAGAAGTTTGTCACTAGAGCGTTGTCGTCATGTTTATTCCAAAACGGACCAAACTTGTGTCCATTCGAGCTTTTGCTAGTTAGAAAGAAAAAGTTCCTCCCCAACAGCGTTGTTCGTCATGTTTGGACCAAAACGGACCAAACTTGCCTCCATTCGAGGTTTCACGAGTCAGAATGAAGAAGATCGTCCATAGAGCGTTATTCGTCATGTTTGGATCGAACATGACCAAACTTGTCTCCATTTGAGGTTTAGCGAGTCTGAACGAAGAAGTTCGTCCCCTAGAGCGTTGTTCGTCATGTTTATTCCGAAACGGAACGAACTTGTCTTCACTGGGCGTTTGGCGAGTCAGAGAGAAGAAGTTCATCGCCTACAGCGTTGTTCGTCATGTTTCGACTGAAATGCACCAAACTTGTCTCTATTGGAGATTCAAAAGTCAAAAAGAAGTAGTTCGTCCCCTAGAGTGTTGTTCGTCATGTTTGGGCCGAACTCGGCCAAGCCTGTCTCCATTCGAGGTTTGGCAAGTCTGAAAGATGAAGTTCGTCCCCTAGAGCGTTGTTTGTCATCTTTGTTCCAAAATGAACCAAACACATGTCAATTCGACGTTTTGGGAGTCAGAAAGAAGAAGTTCGTGCCCTAGAGCGTTGTTCTTCATGTTTATTCCGAAACTGAACGAACTTGTCTTCATTGGGGGTTTGGCGAGTCAGAAAGAAGAAGTTCATCGCCTACAGCGTTGTTCGTCATGTTTCGACCGAATTGGACCAAACTTGTGTTTATTGGAGATTCACGAGTCAAAAATAAGTCGTTTGTCCCATAGAGCGTTGTTCATCATGTTTGGACCGAATTGAACCAAACTTGTCTCCATTGGAGGTTTGGCGAGTCTGAAAGAAGTCGTTCGTCCCCTACAGCTTTGTTCGTCATGTTTGGACCGAACTGGACCAAACTTGTCTCCATTCGAGGTTTGGCGAGTCAGAAAGAAGTCATTCATCCCCTAGAGTGTTGTTCGTCATGTTTGTTTCGAAAGGGACAAAACTTGTGTCCATTCGGGGTTTTGTTACTTACAAAAAAGAAGTTCGTCCCCTAGGGCACTGGTCGTCATGTTTGGACCGAAACGAACCAAACTTCTGTCCATTTTTGGTTTTGCGAGTAAAAAAAAAAGTTCGTCCCCTACAGCGTTGTTCGTCATGTTTGGACCGAACTGGACCAAACTTGTCTCCATTTGAGGTTTAGCAAGTCTGAAAGAAGAAGTTCGTCCCCTAGTGCGTTGTTCGTCATGTTTATTCCGAAACGGACCGAACTTGTCTTTATTGGGGGTTTGGCGAGTCAGAATGAAGAAGATTGTCCCTAGAGCGTTATTCGTCATGCTTGGACCGAACTGGACCAAACTTGTCTCCATTTGAGGTTTAGCGAGTCTAAAAGAAGAAGGTCGTCCCCTAGGGCGTTGTTCGTCATGTTTATTCCGAAACGGAACGAACTTGTCTTCATTGGGGGTTTGGTGAGTCAGAAAGAAGAAATTCATCGCCTACAGCGTTGTTCGTCATGTTTCGACCGAATTGGACCAAACTTGTGTTTATTGGAGATTCACGAGTCAAAAATAAGTCGTTTGTCCCATAGAGCGTTGTTCATCATGTTTGGACCGAATTGAACCAAACTTGTCTCCATTGGAGGTTTGGCGAGTCTGAAAGAAGTCGTTCGTCCCCTACAGCTTTGTTCGTCATGTTTGGATCGAACTGGACCAAACTTGTCTCCATTCGAGGTTTGGCGAGTCAGAAAGAAGTCGTTCATCCCCTAGAGTGTTGTTCGTCATGTTTGTTTCGAAAGGGACAAAACTTGTGTCCATTCGGGGTTTTGTTACTTACAAAAAAGAAGTTCGTCCCCTAGGGCACTGGTCGTCATGTTTGGACCGAAACGAACCAAACTTCTGTCCATTTTTGGTTTTGCGAGTAAAAAAAAAAGTTCGTCCCCTACAGCGTTGTTCGTCATGTTTGGACCGAACTGGACCAAACTTGTCTCCATTTGAGGTTTAGCAAGTCTGAAAGAAGAAGTTCGTCCCCTAGAGCGTTGTTCGTCATGTTTATTCCGAAACGGACCGAACTTGTCTTTATTGGGGGTTTGGCGAGTCAGAATGAAGAAGATTGTCCCTAGAGCGTTATTCGTCATGCTTGGACCGAACTGGACCAAACTTGTCTCCATTTGAGGTTTAGCGAGTCTGAAAGAAGAAGGTCGTCCCCTAGGGCGTTGTTCGTCATGTTTATTCCGAAACGGAACGAACTTGTCTTCATTAGGGGTTTGGCGAGTCAGAAAGAAGAAGTTCATCTCCTACAGCGTTTTTCGTCATGTTTCGATCGAACTGGACCAAACTTGTCTCTATTGGAGATTCACGAGTCAAAAATAAGTCGTTCGTCCCCTAGAGCGTTGTTCGTCATGTTTGGACCGAATTGAACCAAACTTGTCTCCATTTGTAGGTTTGGCGAGTCTGAAAGAAGTCGTTCATCCCCTAGAGCGTTGTTCGTCATGTTTGGACCGAACTGGACCAAACTCTTCTCCATTCGAGGTTTGGCTAGTTAGAAAGAAGTCGTTCATCCCTTAGAGTGTTGTTCGTCATGTTTGCTTCGAAAGGGACAAAACTTGTGTCCATTCGGGGTTTTGTTACTTACAAAAAAGAAGTTCTTCCCCTAGGGCATTGGTCGTCATGTTTGGACTGAACTGGAAAAAACTTGTCTCCATTTGAGGTTTAGCGAGTCTGAAGAAGAAGTTCGTCCCCTAGAGCGTTGTTCGTCATGTTTATTTCGAAACGGACCAAACTTGTGTTTATTCTGGGTTTTGCTAGTCAGAAAGAAAAAGTTCGTCCCCTAGAGCAATGTTCGTCATGTTTATTCCGAAATGGACCGAACTTGTCTTTATTGGGGGTTTGGCGAGTCAGAAAGAAGAAGTTCGTCCCTAGAGCGTTGTTCGTCATGTTTGGATCGAATTGGACCAAACTTGTCTCCATTGGAGTTTTGGCGAGTTTGAAAGAAGTCGTTCGTCCCCTAGAGCGTTGTTCGTCATGTTTGGACCGAACTAGACAAAACTTGTCTCCATTGGAGGTTTGGCGAGTCAGAAAGAAGTCGTTCATCCCCTAGAACATTGTTCGTCATGTTTGTTTCGAAACGAACAAAACTTGTGTCCATTTGGGGTTTTGCTATTCACAAAAAAGAAGTTCGTCCCCTAGGGCACTAGTCGTCATGTTTGTTCCGAAACGAACCAAACTTCTTTCAATTCGAGGTTTTCAGAGTAAAAAAAAAAGTTCGTCACCTAGAGCGTTGTTCGTCATGTATGGACCGAACTAGACCAAACTTGTCTCCATTTGAGGTTTAGTGAGTCTGAAAGAAGAAGTTCGTCCCCTAGAGCGTTGTTCGTCATGTTTGTTTCGAAATGGACCAAACTTGGGTTTATTCGGGGTTTTGCAAGTCAGAAAGTAAAAGTTCGTCCCTTAGAGCGTTGTTCGTCATGTTTATTCCGAAACGGACCAAACTTGTCTTTATTGGGGTTTTGGAGAGTCAGAAAGAAGAAGTTCGTCCCCTAGAGCGTTGTTCGTCATGTTTGGACCGAACTGGACCAAACTTGTCTCCATTCGAGGTTTTGCGAGTCAGGAAGAAGTCGTTCATCCCTAGAGCATTGTTCGTCATCTTTGGACCGAAACAGACCAAACTTGTCTCCATTAGAGGTTTCGCGAGTCAGAAAGAAGAAGTTCGTCCCTAGAGCATTGTTCGTCAGGTTTGGACCGAACTGGACCAAACTTGTCTCCATTCGAGGTTTTGCGAGTCAGAAAGAAGAAGTTCGTCCCCTAGAGCGCTGTTCGTCATGTTTCGACATAAACGGACCAAACTTGTCTCCATTCGAGGTTTCGCGAGTCAGAAAGAAGAAGTTAGTCCCTAGAGCGTTGTTCTTCATGTTTGGACCGAACTAGACAAAACTTGTCTCCAATCGAGTTTGGCGAGTCAGAAAGAAGAAGTTCGTCCCTAGAGCGTTGTTCGTCTTGTTTGCACCGAACTGGACCAAACTTGTCTCCATTGGAGGTTTGGCGAGTCAGAAAGAAGAACTTCATTCCATAGAGCGTTGTTCGTCATGTTTGGACCGAATTGGACCAAACCTGTCTCCATTAGAGGTTTGGCGAGTCAGAAAGAAGTCATTCGTCTCCTAGAGCGTTGTTAGTCATGTTTGGACCGAACTGTACCAAACTTGTCTCCATTCGAGGTGTGGCGAGTCAGAAAGAAGAAGTTCGTCTTTCGAGCGTTGTTCGTCATGTTTCGACCGAACTGGACCAAACTTGTCTCCATTGGAGGTTTGGCGAGTAAGAAAGAAGAAGTTCATCCCATAGAGCGTTGTTCGTCATGTTTGGACCGAACTGTACCAAACATGTCTCCATTCGGATTTGGCGAGTCAGAAGGAAGAAGTTCGTCCCCTAGAGTGTTGTTCGTCATGTTTGTTCCGAAACGGACAAAACTTGTGTCCATTCAGGGTTTTCCTACTCAGAAAAAAGAAGTTCGTACCCAAGAGCGTTGTTCCTCATGTTGGGACCGAACTCGACCCAACTTGTCTCCATTCGAGGTTTGGCGAGTCGGAAAGATGAACTCATCCCCAAGAGCGTTGTTCGTCATCTTTGTTTCGAAATGAACCAAACTTGTGTCCATTTCAAGGTTTTGTGAGTCAGAAGGAAGAAGTTCGTCTCCTAGGGCATTGTTCATAATGTTTGGACCAAACTGGACTAAACTTGTCTCCATTCGAGGTTTCGCGAGTCATAAAGAAGAAGTTCGTCACCTAGAGCGTTGTTCGTCATGTTTGGACCGAATTGAACAAAACTTGTCTCCATTGGAGGTTTGGCGAGTAAGAAAGAAGAAGTTCATCCCATAGAGCGTTGTTCGTCATGTTTGGACCGAATTGGACCAAAGTTTCCCCCATTTGAGGTTTGGTGAGTCCGAAAGAAGTCGTTCCTTCCCTTAAGCGTTGTTCGTCATGTTTGGACCGAACTGGACCAAACTTGTCTCCATTCGAGGTTTGGCGATTCAGAAAGAAGTCGTTCGTCTCCTAGAGCGTTGTTTATCATGTTTGGACCGAACTGTACCAAACTTGTCTCCATTCGAGGTTTGGCTAGTCAGAAAAAAGAAGTTCGTCCCCTAGAGCGTTGTTCGCCATGCTTGTTCCGAAACGGACAAAACTTGTGTCCATTCAGGGTTTTCCTACTCAGAAAAAAGAAGTTCGTCCCCAGGAGCGTTGTTTGTCATGTTTGGACCGAACTCGACCCAACTTATCTCCATCCGAGGTTTGGAGAGTCAGAAAGATGAACTCATCCCCAAGAGCGTTGTTCGTCATCTTTGTTCCGAAATGAACCAAACTTGTGTCCATTTCAAGATTTTGCGAGTCAGAAAGAAGAAGTTCATCCCCTAAAGCGTTGTTCGTCATATTTGGACCAAACTAGACCAAACTTGTCTCCATTGGAGGTTTGGCGAGTAAGAAAGAAGAAGTTCATCCCATAGAGCGTTGTTCGTCATGTTTGGACCGAATTGGACCAAAGTTGCCTCCATTTGAGGTTTGGCGATCAGGAAGAAGTCGTTCGTCCCCTAGAGCGTTGTTCGTCATGTCTGGACCGAACTGGACCAAACTTGTCTCCATTCGAGGTTTGGCGAGTCAGAAAGAAGTCGTTCATCCCCTAGAGCGTTGTTCATCCTGTTTCGATATAACCGGACCAAACTTGTCTCCATTCGAGGTTTTGAGAGTCAGAAAGAAGAAGTTCGTCCCCTAGAGCGTTGTTCGTCATGTTTGTACCGAACTGGACCAAACTTGTCTCCATTAGATGTTTGGAGAGACAGAAAGAAGTCGTTCGTCTGCTAAAGCGTTGTTCGTCATGTTTGGACCGAACTGTACCAAACTTGTCTCCATTGGAGGTTTGGCGAGTCAGAAAGAAGAAGTTCGTCCCCTATAGTGTTGTTCGTCTTGTTTCGACATAAACGGACCAAACTTGTCTCCATTCGAGGTTTCGCGAGTCTGAAAGAAGAAGTTCATCCCAAGAGCGTTGTTCGACATGTTTGGACCAAACTAGACCAAACTTGTCTCCATTGGAGGTCTGGCGAGTAAGAAAGAAGTGGTACATCCCATAGAGCGTTGTTCGTCATCTTTGGACCAAATTGGACCAAACTTGTCTCCATTAGAGGTTTGGGGAGTCAGAAAGAAGTCGTTCGTCTCCTAGAGCGTTGTTCGTCATGTTTGGACCGAACTATGCCAAACTTGTCTCAGTTCGAGGTTTGGTGAGTCAGAAAGAAGAAGTTCATCCCCTATAGCGTTGTTCGTCATGTTTCGACATAAACGGACCAAACTTGTCTCCATTCGACTTTTCGCAAGTCAGAAAGTCGTTGTTCGTCATGTTTGGACCGAATTGGACCAAACTTGTCTCCATTAGAGGTTTGGCGAGTCAGAAAGAAGTCGTTCGCCTCCTAGAGCGTTTTTCATCACGTTTGGACCGAACTGTACCAAATTTGTCTCCATTCGTGGTTCGGAGAGTCAGAAAGAAGAAAATCGTCCCCTAGAGCGTTGTTTGTCATGTTTGTTCTGAAAAGGACCAAACTTGTGTCCATTCGGGCTTTTGCTAGTCCGAAAGATAAAGTTCGTCCCCTAGAGCTGTCTTCGTCATGTTTCGACATAAACGAACCAAACTTGTCTCCATTCGAAGTTTCGCCAGTCAGAAAGAAGTAGTTTGTCCCTAGACCGTTGTTCGTCATGTTTGGACCGAACTCGACCAAACTTGTCTCCATTGGAGGTTTGACGAGAAAGAAACAAGAAGTTCATCCCATGGAGCGTTGTTCGTAATGTTAGGACCGAATTGGACCAAAATTGTCTCCATTAGAGGTTTGGGGAGTCAGAAAGAAGTCGTTCGTCCCCTAGAGCGTTGTTCATCATGTTTGGACCGAACTGTACCAAACTTGTCTCCATTCGAGGTTTGGCGAGTCAGAAAAAAGAAGTTCATCCCGTAGAGCATTGTTCGTTATGTTTGGACTGAATTGGACCAAACTTGTCTCCATTGGAAGTTTAGCGAGTCAGAAAGAAGTCGTTCGTCTCCTAGAGAGTTGTTCGTCATGTTTGGACCGAACTGGACCAAACTTGTGTCCATTGGAGGTTTGGCGAGTCAGAAAGAAGAAGTTCATCCCATAGAGCGTTGTTCTTCATGTTTGGACCGAATTGGACCAAACTTGTCTCCATTAGAGGTTTGGCGAGTCAGATAGAAGAAGTTCATCCCATAGAGCGTTGTTCGTCAAGTTTGGACCGAATTGGAACAAACTTGTCTCCATTGGAAGTTTGGCGAGTCAGAAAGAAGTCGTTCGTCTCCTAGAGCGTTGCTCGTCATGTTTGAACTGAATTGGACCAAACTTGTTTGCATTAGAGGTTTGGCGAGTCAAAAAGAATTCGTTTGTCTCCTAGAGCGTTGTTCGTCATGTTTTGACCGAACTGTACAAAACTTGTCTCCATTCGAGGTTTGGCAAGTCAGAAAGAAGAAGTTCGTCCCCTAGAGCGTTGTTCGTCATGTTTCAACATAAATGGACCAAACTTGTCTCCATTGGAGGTTTGGCGAGTAAGAAAGAAGAAGTTCATCCCATAGAGCATTGTTCGTCATGTTTGGACCGAACTGGACCAAACTTGTCTCCATTGGAGGTTTGGCGAGTAAGAAAGAAGACATTCATCCCATAGAACGTTGTTCGTCATGTTTGGACCGAACTGGACCAGACTTGTCTCCATTGGAGGTTTGGCAAGTCAGAAAGAAGAAGTTCATCCCATAGAGTGTTGTTCGTCATGTTTGGACAAAATTGGACCAAACTTTTCTCCATTGGAGGTTTGGCGAGTCAGAAAGAAGTCGTTCGTCTCCTAGAGCGTTGTTCGTCATGTTTTGATCGAAATGTACCAAACTTGTCTCCACTCGAGGTTTAGCGAGTCACAAAGAAGAAGTTCGTCCCCTAGAGTGTTGTTCGTCATGTTTCGACATAAATGGACCAAACTTGTTTCCATTGGAGGTTTGGCGAGTAAGAAAGAAGAAGTTCATCCCATAGAGCGTTGTTCGTCATGTTTGGACCTAATTGGACAAAACTTGTCTCCATTCGAGGTTTGGAGAGTCAGAAAGAAGTCGTTCATCCCTTAGAGTGTTGTTCGTCATCCTTGGACCGAATTGGACCAAACTTGTCTCCATTAGAGGTTTGGCAAGTCAAAAAGATGAAGTTCGACCCCTAGAGCGTTGTTCGTCATGTTTGTTCAGAAAAGGACCAAACTTGTGTCCATTCGAACTTTTGCTAGTCAGAAAGATAAAGTTCGTCCCGTAGAGCGTTGTTCGTCATGTTTCGACATAAACGAACCAAACTTGTGTCCATTCGAGGTTTCGCGAGTCAGAACGAAGAAGTTCGTCCCTAGAGCATTGTTCGTCATGTTTGGACCGCACTGGACCAAAATTGTCTCCATTGGAGCTTTGGCGAGTACGAAAGATGATGTTTATCCCTTAGAGCGTTGTTCGTCATGTTTGGACCTAATTGAAAAAAACTTGTCTCCATTCGAGGTTTGGAGAGTCAGAAAGAAGTCGTTCATCCCTTAGAGTGTTGTTCGTCATGTTTGGACCGAACTGGACAAAACGTGTCTCCATTCGAGGTTTGGCGAGTCAGAAAGAAGAACTTCATCCCTTAGAGCGTTGTTCGTCATGTTTGTTTCGAAAAGGACAAAACTTATGTCCATTCGAGGTTTTCCAACTCAGAAAAAAGAAGTTTATCCCCTAGAGCGTCGTTCGTCATGTTTGGACCGAACTCGACCCAACTTGTCTCCATTCGAGGTTTGGTGAGTAAGAAAGATGAACTCATCCCTAAGAGCATTGTTCGTCATCTTTGTTCCAAAATGAACCAAACTTGTGTCCATTTCAAGGTTTTGCGAGTCAGAAGGAAGAAGTTTGTCCCCTTGAGCGTTGTTCGTCATGTTTTGACCGAACTGGACAACACTTGTCTCCATTCAAGGTTTGGCGAATCAGAAAGAAGAAGTTCGTCCCCTAGAGCGTTGTTAGTCATGTTTGGACAGAACTAGACCAAACTTATCTCCATTCAAGGTTTGGCGAGCCAGAAAGAAGAAGTTCGTCCCTAGAGCATTGTTCGTCATGTTTCGACCGAAACAGACCAAACTTGCCTCCATTCGAGGTTTCGCGAGTCAGAAAGATAAAGTTCGTCCCCTAGAGCTTTGTTCGTCATGATTGTTCTGAAAAGGACCAAACTTGTGTCCATTCGGGCTTTTGCTTGTCAGAAAGATAAAGATTGTCCCCTAGAGCGTTGTTCGTCATGTTTGGACCGAATTGGACAAAACTTGTCTCCATTCGAGGTTTGGCGAGTCAGAATGAAGTCGTTCATCCCTTGGAGTGTTGTTCGTCATATTTGGACCGAACTGGACAAAAGTTGTCTCCATTCGAGGTTTGGCGAGTCAGAAAGAAGAAGTTCGTCCCGTAGAGCGTTGTTCGTCATGTTTGTTTCGAAACGGACAAAACTTATGTCCATTCGCGGTTTTCCAACTCAGAAAAAAGAAGTTCATCCCCTAGAGCGTCGTTCGTCATGTTTGGACCGAACTCGACCCAACTTGTCTCCATTCGAGGTTTGGTGAGTAAGAAAGATGAACTCATCCCTAAGAGCGTTGTTCGTCATCTTTGTTCCAAAATGAACCAAACTTGTGTCCATTTCAAGGTTTTGCGAGTCAGAAGGAAGAA
Source organism: Trichosanthes truncata (assembly GCA_033996785.1). NCBI lineage: Eukaryota > Viridiplantae > Streptophyta > Magnoliopsida > Cucurbitales > Cucurbitaceae > Trichosanthes > Trichosanthes truncata. Next base: position 21,770,498 of record JAWPNB010000004.1, on the reverse strand, counting down.
GTTTGTCCCCTTGAGCGTTGCTTGTCATGTTTTGACTGAACTGGACAACACTTGTCTCCATTCGAGGTTTGGCGAATCAGAAAGAAGAAGTTTGTCCCCTAGAGCATTGTTTGCCCAGTTTGGACCGAATTGGACCAAACTTGTCTCCATTAGAGGTTTGGCGAGTCAGATGGATGAAGTTCATCCCATAGAGCGTTGTTCGTCAAGTTTGGACCGAATTGGACCAAACTTGTCTTCATTAGAGGTTTGGCGAGTCAGAAAGAAGTCGTTCGTCTCCTAAAGCGTTGTTCGTCATGTTTGGACCGAACTGTACAAAACTTGTCTCCATTCGAGGTTTGGCGAGTCAGAAAGAAGAAGTTCGTCCCCTAGATTGTTGTTCGTCATGTTTCAACATAAATGGACCAAACTTGTCTCCATTGGAGGTTTGGCGACTAGCAAAAACTCGAAACGGACAAAACTTATGTCCATTCGCGGTTTTCACACTCAGAAAAAAGAAGTTCAGCCCCTAGATCGTCATTCGTCATGTTTGGACCGAACTCGACCCAACTTGTCTCCATTCGAGGTTTGGCGAGTAAGAAAGATGAACTCATCCCTAAGAGCGTTGTTCGTCATCTTTGTTCCAAAATGAACAAAACTTGTGTCCATTTCAAGGTTTTGCGAGTCAGAAGGAAGAAGTTTGTCCCCTTGGGCGTTGTTCGTCATGTTTTGACCGAACTGGACCACACTTGTCTCCATTCGAGGTTTGGCGAATCAGAAAGAAGAAGTTTGTCCCCTAGAGCGTTGTTCGTCATGTTTGGACAGAACTAGACCAAACTTATCTCCATTCAAGATTTGGCGAGCCAGAAAGAAGAAGTTCGTCCCTAGAGCATTGTTCGTCATGTTTGGACCGAAACGGACCAAACTTGCCTTTATTCGAGGTTTGGCGAGTCAGAAAGAAGAAGGTCGTCGCTTAACGAGTTGTTCGTCATGTTTGTTCTGAAAAGGACCAAACTTGTGTCCATTCGAGCTTTTGCTAGTCAGAAAGATAAAGTTCATCCCCTAGAGCGTTGTTCGTCATGTTTGGACCGAATTGGACAAAACTTGTCTCCATTCGAGGTTTGGCGAGTCAAAAAGAAGTCGTTCATCCCTGAAAGTGTTGTTCGTCATATTTGCACCGAACTGGACAAAACTTGTCTCCATTCGAGGTTTGGCGAGTCAGAAAGAAGAAGTTCGTCCCGTAGAGCGTTGTTCGTCATGTTTGTTTCGAAACGGACAAAACTTATGTCCATTCGCGGTTTTCCAACTCAGAAAAAAGAAGTTCATCCCCTAGAGCATTGTTGTTCCAAAATGAACCAAACTTGTGTCCATTTCAAGGTTTTGCGAGTCAGAAAGAAGAAGTTTGTCCCCTTGAGTGTTGTTCGTCATGATTTGGCCGAACTGGACCACACTTGTCTCCATTCGAGGTTTGGCGAATCTGAAAGAAGAAGTTTGTCCCCTAGAGCATTGTTCGTCATGTTTGGACAGAACTAGACCAAACTTATCTCCATTCGAGGATTGGCGAGTCAGAAAGAAGAAGTTCGTCTCCTAGAGCGTTGTTCGTCATTTTGGTTTTGAAAAAGACCAAACTTGTGTCCATTCGGGCTTTTGCTAGTCAGAAAGATAAACTTCGTCCCCTAAATCTTTGTTCGTCATGTTTCGACCAAATCGGACAAAACTTGTCTCCATTCGAGGTTTCGCGAGTCAGAAAGAAGAAGTTCGTCCTTAGAGCGTTGTTCGACATGTTTTGACCGAATTGGACCATACTTGTCTCCATTGGAGGTTTGGCGAGTAAGAAAGAAGAAGTTCATCCCATAGAGCGTTGTTCGTCATGTTTGGATCTAATTGGACCAAACTTGTCTCCATTCGAGGTTTGGCGAGCAAGAAAGAAGAAGTTCATCCTATAGAGCGTTGTTCGTCATGTTTGGACCTAATTGGACAAAACTTGCCTCATTTTAAGGTTTTGCTAGTCAGAAAGAAGAAGTTCGTCCCCTAGAGCGTTGTTCGTCATGTTTGGACCGAACTGGATCGAACTTGTCTCCATTCGAGCTTTGGCGAGTCAGAAAGAAGAAGTTCGTCCCCTAGAGCGTTGTTATTCATGTTTGGACCGAACTGGACCAAACTTGTCACCATTCGAAGTTTGGCGAGTCAGAAAGAAGAAGTTCGTCGCTAGAGCGTTGTTCATCATGTTAGGACAGAAACGGACAAAACTTGCCTCCATTCGAGGTTTGGCGAGACAGAAAGAAGAAGTTCGTCCCCTAGAGCGTTGTTCGTCATGTTTGTTTTGAAAACGACCAAACTTGAGTCCATTTGGGCTTTTGCTGGTCAGAAAGAAAAAGTTCATCCGCTAGAGCGTTGTTCGTCATGTTTTGACCAAAATGGACCAAACTTGTCTCCATTCGAGGTTTCGCGAGTCAGAAAGAAGAAGTTTGTCCCAAGTGCGTTGTTCATCATGTTTGGATCGAACTGGACCAAACTTGTCTCCATTAAAGGTTTGGCGAGTAAGAAAGAACAAGTTCATCCCATAGAGCATTGTTCGTCATGTGTGGACCTAATTGGACCAAACTTGTGTCCATTGGAGGTTTGGCAAGTCAGAAAGAAGACGTTTGTCCCCTAGAACGTTGTTCGTCATGTTTGGACCGAATTGGACCAAACTTGTCTCCATTGGAGGTTTGGCAAGTCAGAAAGAAGAAGGTCATCCCATAGAGCGTTGTTCATCATGTTTCGATCTAAATAGACCAAACTTGTCTTCATTGGAGGTTTTGCGAGTCAGAAAGAAGTCATTCATCCCTAGAACGTTGTTCGTCATGTTTGGACCAAACTTGACCAAACTTGTCTCCATTCGAGGTTTGGCGACTCAACAAAAAGAAGTTCATCCCTAGAGCGTTGTTGCTCATGTTTTGACTGAACTAGACCAAACTTGTTACCATTGGAGCTTTCACGAGTCAGAAAGAAGAAGTTCGTCCCCTTGAGCGTTGTTCGTCATGTTTGGGCCGAACTCGACCCAACTTGTCTCCATCCGAGGTTTGGCGAGTTAGAAAGATGAACTATCCCCAATAGCATTGTTCGTCATCTTTGTTCCGAAATGAACCAAACTTGTGTCCATTCCAAGGTTTTACGAGTCAAAAAGAAGAGGTTCGTCCCCTAAAGCGTTGTTCGTCATGTTTTGACCAAATTGGACCAAACATTGTATCCATTCGAGGTTTGGCGAGTCAGAAAGAAGAAGTTCGTCCTCTAGAACGTTGTTCGTCATGTTTGGACCTAACTGGACAAAACATATCTCCATTCAAGGTTTGGCGAGTCAGAAAGAAGAAGTTCGTCCCTAGAGCGTTGTTCATCATGTTTGGACCGAACTGGACAAAACTTGACTCCATTCGATATTTGGCCAGTCAGAAAGAAGAAGTTCGTCCCCTAGAGCATTGTTCGTCATGTTTGGACCGAACTCAACCCAACTTCTCTCCATTCGAGGTTTGGCGAGTCAGAAAGATGAACTCATCCCCAAGAGCATTGTTCATCATCTTTGTTCCAAAATGAACCAAACTTGTGTCCATTTCAAGGTTTTGGGAGTCAGAAAGAAGAAGTTCGTCCCCTAGAGCGTTGTTCATCATGTTTGGACCGAACTGAACAAAACTTGTCTCCATTCGAGGTTTGGCAAGTCAAAAAGAAGAAGTTCATCCCTAGAACGTTATTCGTCATGTTTGGACCGAAACGGACCAAACTTGCCTCCATTTGAGGTTTGGCGAGTTAGACAGAAGAAGTTCGTCCCCTAGAGCATTGTTCGTCATGTTTGTTCTGAAAACGACCAAACTTGAGTCCATTCGGGCTTTTGCATGTCAGAAAGACAAAGTTCGTCCCCAAGAGCGTTGTTCGTCATGCTTCGACCAAAAGGGACCAAACTTGTCTCCATTCGAGGTTTCGCGAGTCAGAAAGAAGAAGTTCGTCCCTAGAGAGTTGTTCGTCATGTTTGGACCGAACTGGACCAAACTTGTCTCCATTGGAGGTTTGGAGAGTAAGAAAGAAGAAGTTCATCCCATAGAGCGTTGTTCGTGATGTTTGGACCTAATTGGACCAAACTTGTATCCATTCGAGGTTTGGCGAGTCAGAGAGTAGAATTTCGTCCCTAGAGCGTTGTTCGTCATGTTTGGACCGAAACTGACCAAACTTGCCCCCATTCGAGTTTTGGCGAGTCAGAAAGAAGAAGTTCGTCCCCTAGAGCGTTGTTCATCATGTTTGTTTTGAAAAGGACCAAACTTGTGTCCATTCGTGCTTTTGTTAGTCAGAAAGATAAAGTTCGTCCCCTAGAGCGTTGTTTGTCATGTTTCAACAAAAACGGACCAAACTTGTCTCCATTCGAGGTTTCGCAGTCAGAAAGAAGAAGTTCTTCCCTAGAGCGTTGTTCGTCATGTTTGGACCGAAGTGGACCAAACTTGTCCCCATTGGAGGTTTGGTGAGTAAGAAAGAAGAAGTTCATCCCATAGAGCGATGTTCGTCACTTTTGGACCGAAACAGACCAAACTTACCTCCATTCGAGGTTTAGCGAGTCAGAAAGAAGAAGGTCGTCCCCTAGAGCGTTGTTCATCATGTTTGTTCTGAAAAGGACAAAACTTGTGTCCATTCGGGCTGTTGCTAGTCAGAAAGATAAAGTTCGTCCCCTAGAGCGTTATTCGTCATGTTTCGACCAAAACATACCAAACTTGTCTCCATCGAGGTTTCGCGAGTCAGAAAGAAGAAGTTCGTCCCCTAGAGCGTTGTTCGTCATGTTTGTTCTGAAAACGACCAAACTTGAGTCCATTCGGGCTTTTGCTAGTCAGAAAGACAAAGTTCGTCCCCTAGAGCGTTGTTCGTCATGTTTTTACCAAAACGGACCAAACTTGTCTCCATTCGAGGTTTCACAAGTCAGAAAGAAGAAGTTCGTCCCTAGTGCGTTGTTCATCATGTTTTGACCGAACTGGACCAAACTTGTCTCCATTAAAGGTTTGGCGAGTAAGAAAGAACAAGTTCATCCCATAGAGCATTGTTCGTCTTGTTTGGACCTAATTGGACCAAACATGTCTCCATTGGAGGTTTGGCGAGTCAGAAAGAAGTCGTTTGTCCCCTAGAATGTTTTTCGTCATTTTTGGACCGAATTGGACCAAACTTGTCTCCATTAGAGGTTTGGCAAGTCAGAAAGAAGAAGGTCATCCCATAGAGCGTTGTTCGTCATGTTTGGATCGAACTAGACCAAACTTGTCTTCATTGGAGGTTTTGCGAGTCAGAAAGAAGTCGTTCGTCCCTAGAACGTTGTACGTCATGTTTGGACCAAACTTGACCAAACTTGCTCCATTCGTCCTTTGGCGACTCATCAAGAAGAAGTTCATCCCTAGAGCGTTGTTGCTCATGTTTTGACCGAACTAGACCAAACTTGTTACCATTGGAGGTTTCGCGAGTTAGAAAGAAGAAGTTAGTCCCCTAGAGCGTTGTTTGTCATGTTTAGGCCGAACTCGACCCAACTTGTCTACATCCGAGGTTTGGCAAGTCAGAAAGAAGAAGTTCGTCCCCTAGAACGTTGTTCGTCATGTTTGGACCGAACTGGACCAAACTTATCTCCATTCAAGGTTTGGCCAGTCAGAAAGAAGAACTTCATCCCTAGACCGTTGTTCGTCATGTTTGGACCGAACTGGACAAAACTTGTCTCCATTCGAGGTTTGGCGAGTCAGAAAGAAGAAGTTCGTCCACTAGGGAGTTGTTCGCTATGTTTGGACCGAACTCGACCCAACTTGTCTCCATTTGAGGTTTGGGGAGTCAGAAAGAAGAAGTTCGTCCTCTAGAGCGTTGTTTGTCAGGTTTGGACCGAACTGGACCAAACTTATCTCCATTCGAGGTTCGGAGAGTCAGAAAGAAGAAGTTCGTCCTCTAGAGCGTTGTTTGTCAGGTTTGGACCGAACTGGACCAAACTTGTCTCCATTCGAAGTTTGGCGAGTCAGAAAGAAGAAGTTCGTCCCTAGAGCGTTGTTCGTCATGTTTGGACCTAATTGGACCAAACTTGTCTCCATTCGAGGTTTAGCAAGTCAGAAAGAAGTCGTTCATCCCTAGAGCGTTGTTCGTCATGTTTGGACCGAATTGGACAAAACTTGTCTCCATTCGAGGTTTGGCGAGTCAGAAAGAAGAAGTTCGTCCCCTAGAGCGTAGTTCGGCATGTTTGGACCGAACTCGATTCAACTTGTTTCCATTCGATGTTTGGCGAGTCAGAAAGATGAACTCATCCCCAAGAGCGTTGTTCGTCATCTTTGTTCCAAAATGAACCAAACTTGTGTCCATTTCAAGGTTTTGCGAGTGAGAAAGAAGAAGTTCGTCCCCTAGAGCGTTGTTCGTCATGTTTTGACTGAACTGGACCAAACTTGTCTCCATTCGAGTTTTGGCGAGTCAGAAAGAATAAGTTTGTCCACTAGAACGTTGTTCATCATGTTTGGACCGAACTGGACCAAACTTATCTCCATTCGAGGTTTGGCTAGTCAGAAAGAAGAAGTTCGTCCCTAGAGCGTTGTTCATCATGTTTGGACCGAAACATACCAAACTTGCCTCCATTCAAGGTTTGGCGAGTCAGAAAGAAGAAGTTCATCCCTTAGAGTGTTGTTCGTCATGTTTAGACCTAATTGGACCAAACATGTCTCCATTGGAGCTTTGGCGAGTCAGAAAGAAGTGGTTCATCCCTTAAAGCGTTGTTCGTCATCTTTGGGCCGAACTAGACCAAACTTTTCTCCATTGGAGGTTTGGCGATTCAGAAAGAAGTCGTTCGTCCCCTAGTGCGTTGTTCATCATATTTCGTTTGAACTTAACCAAACTTGTCTCCATTGGAGGTTTGGCGAGTCAGAAAGAAGAAGTTCGTCCCTAGAGCATTTTTCCTCATGTTTTGACAGAAGTAGACCAAACTTGTCACCATTGGAGGTTTGGCGGGTCAGAAAAAAGAAGTTCGTCCCCTAGAGCATTGTTCGTCATGTTTGTTCCGAAACGTACCAAACTTCAGTCCATTCGGGGTTTTAGGAGTCAGAAAAAAATAGTTCGTCCCCTAGAGCGTTGTTCGTCATGTTTGGATCGAAACGGACCAAACTTGTCTCCCTTCGAGGTTTGGTGAGTCAGAAAGAAGAAGTTCATCCGGTAGAGCGTTGTTCGTGATGTTTGTTCCGAAACGGACCAAACCTGTGTCCATTTGGGGTTTTTCTAGTCAGAAAGAAGAAGCTCGTCCCTAGAGCGTTGTTCGTTATGTTGGGACCGAAACTGACCAAACTTATGTTTATTCGAGGTTTGGCGAGTTAGAACGAAGAAGTTCGTCCCTCAGAGCGTTCTTCGTAATGTATGGACCGAAATGGACCAAACTTGTGTCCATTCGAGGTTTGGCGAGTCAGAAAGAAGTCGTTCGTCCCCTAGAGCGTTGTTCGTCATATTTGGCCGAACTCAACCAAACTTTTCTCCATTCGAGGTTTGGCAAGTCAAAAAGAAGTAGTTCGTCCCTAGAGCATCGTTCCTCATGTTTTGACCGAAGTAGACCAAACTTGTCACCATTGGGGGTTTGGCGAGTCAGAAAGAAGAAGTTCATCCATTATAGCATTGTTCGTCATTTTTCGACCGAACTGGACCAAACTTGTCTCTATTGGAGATTCACGAGTCCGAAAGAAGTCATTTGTCCCCTAGAGCGTTGTTCGTCAAGTTTGGGCCGAACTCGACCAAACTTGTCTCCATTGGAGGTTTGGCCAATCAGAAGGAAGTTGTTTGTCCCTAGAGCGTTCTTCGTCATATTTGGACCAAACTCGAGCAAACTTGTCTCCATTCGAGGTTTGGCGAGTCAGAAAGAAGAAGTTCGTCCCTAGAGCGTTGTTCGTTATGTTGGGACCGAAACGGACCAAACTTATGTCTATTCGAGGTTTGGCGAGTTAGAATGAAGAAGTTCGTCCCTCAGAGCGTTCTTCGTAATGTATGGACCGAAACGGACCAAACTTGTGTCCATTCGAGGTTTGGCGAGTCATAAAGAAGAAGTTCGTTTCCTAGAGCATTGTTCGTCATGTTTGGGTCGAACTGGACCAAACTTGTCTCCATTCGAGGTTTGGCGAGTCAGAAAGAAGTAGTTCGTCCCTAGAACATTGTTCCTCATGTTTTGACCGAAGTAGACCAAACTTGTCACCATTGGGGGTTTGGCGAGTCAGAAAGAAGAAGTTCATCCATGACAGAATTGTTTGTCATGTTTCGACCGAACTAGACCAAACTTGTCTCTATTGGAGATTCATGAGTCCGAAAGAAGTCGTTCGTCCCCTAGAGCGTTGTTCGTCATGTTTGGGCCGAACTCGACCAAACTTGTCTCCATTGGAGGTTTGGCCAGTTAGAAAGAAGTTGTTCGTCCCCTAGAGCGTTCTTCGTCATATTTGGACCAAACTCGAGCAAACTTGTCTCCATTCGAGGTTTGGCGAGTTAGAAAGAAGAAGTTCGTCCCTAGAGCGTTGTTCGTTATGTTGGGACCGAAACGGACCAAACTTATGTCTATTCGAGGTTTGGCGAGTTAGAAAGAAGAAGTTCGTCTCCTAGTGCGTTGTTCGTCATGTTTGGGTCGAACTGGGCCAAACTGGTCTCCATTCGAGGTTTGGCGAGTCAGAAAGAAGTCGTTCGTCCCCTAGAGCATTGATCGTCATATTTGGACCAAACTGGACCAAACTTTTCTCCATTGGAGGTTTGGCGAGTTAGAAAGAAGTCGTTCAGCCCCTAGAGCGTTGTTCTTCATATTTGGACCGAACTCAACCAACTTGTCTCCATTCGTGGTTTTGCGAGTCATAAAGAATAAGTTCGTCCCCTAGAGCGTTGGTCGTCATGTTTGGACCGAACTGGACCAAACCCTTCTCCATTCGAGGTTTGCCGAGTCAGAAAGAAATTGTTCGTCCCCTAGAGTGTTGTTCGTCATATTTGGACCGAACGCGACCAAACTTGTCTCCATTCAAGTTTGGCGAGTTCGAAAGAAGAAGTTCGTCCCTAGAGCATTGTTCCTCATGCTTTGATCGAAGTAGACCAAACTTGTCACCATTGGGGGTTTGGCGAGTCAGAAAGAAGAAGTTCATCCATTATAGCGTTGTTCGTCATGTTTCAACCGAACTGGACCAAACTTGTCTCTATTGGAGATTCACGAGTCCGATAGAAGTCGTTCGTCCCCTAGAGCGTTGTTCGTCATGTTTGGCCCAACCTCGACCAAACTTGTCTCCATTCGAGGTTTGGCGAGTCAGAAAGATGAAGTTCGTCCCCTAGAGCATTGTTCGTCATCTTTGTTCCGAAATGAACCAAACTCGTGTCCATTCAAAGTTTTGCGGATCAGAAAGAAGGAGTTCGTCCCCGAGAGCGTTGGTCGTCATGTTTGGACCGAAATAGACCAAACTTGTCACCATTCGAGGTTTGGCGAGTCAGAAAGAAGAAGTTCGTCCCCTTAAGCGTTGTTCGTCATGTTTGCATCGAAACGGACCAAACTTATCTCCATTCGAGGTTTGGCCAAACAGAAAGAAGAAGTTCGTCCCCTAAAGCGTTGTTCGTCATGTTTGGACCGAACTAGACCAAACTTGTCTCCATTCGCGGTTTGGCGAGTCATAAAGAAGAAGTTCGTCCCCTAGAGCGTTGTTCGTAATGTTTGTTTCGAAACGGACCAAACTTGTGTCCATTCGGGGTTTTGCTACTCAGAAAGAGGAAGTTCGTCCCCTAGGGCATTGGTCGTCATTTATGTTCCAAAACAAACCAAACTTATGTCCATTTGGAGTTTTGCTAGTCAGAAAGAAGAAGTTCGTCCCATAGAGCGTTGTTCGTCATGTTTGGACTGAAACAGACTAAACTTATGTCCATTCGGGCTTTTGCTAGTCAGAAAGAAAAAGTTCGTCCCCTAGAGCGTTATTCGTCATGTTTGGACGAAAACGGACCAAACTAGTCTCAATTTGAGGTTTCGCGAATCAGAAAGAAGAAGTTCGTCCCTAGGGCGTTGTTCGTCATGTTTGGACCGAACTGGACCAAACTTGTCCCCATTGGAGGTTTGGCGAGTCAGAAAGAAGTCGTTCGTCCCCTAGAGCGTTGTTCGTCATATTTGGACCGAACTCAATCAAACTTGTCTCCATTCGAGGTTTGGCGAGTCAAAAAGAAGAAGTTCATCCCTAGAGCATTGTTCGTCATGTTTGGACCGAACTGGACCAAACTTGTCTCCATTGGAGGTTTGGCAAGTTGGAAAGAAGTCGTTCGTCCCCTAGAGTGTTGTTCGTCATATTTGGACCGAACTCGACAAAACTCGTCTGCATTCTAGGTTTGGCGAGTCAGAAAGAAGAAGGTCATCCCTTACAGTGTTGTTCGTCATGTTTCGAGCGAATTGGACCAAACTTGTCTCTATTGGAGATTCACGAGTCCGAAAGAAGTCATTCGTCCCCTAGAGTATTGTTCATCATGTTTGAGCCGAACTCGACCAAACGTGTTTCCAATCGAGGTTTGGCTAGTCAGAAAGATGAAGTTCGCCCCCTAGAGCGTTGTTCGTCATCTTTGTTCCGAAATGAACCAAACTCGTGTCCATTCAAGGTTTTGCGAGTCAGAAAGAAGAAGTTCGTCCCCTAGAGCGTTGTTCGTCATGTTTGGACCGAAATGGACCAAACTTGTCTCCATTCGAGGTTTAGTGAGTCAGAAAGAAGAAGTTTGTCCCCTTGAGCGTTGTTCGTCATGTTTGCATCGAAACGGACCAAACTGATAAGGACCAATTTTGAGATTTATTGAAAGTACAGGGACTAAAATTAGACATTTGAAAGCATAGGGACCAAAATGGAACACAGCCCAAAGTACAGGGACCAAAATAGTATTTTAACCTTTATTAAATAATAAATCATTAATTACGAGGCTTTAAGGCATAAATTCCAACAATAACTTTAGATATGGATACTCCTGTTGCATTTGGAGGTAGTATAAGAGACACTACATTATGAAAAAACTGTAAGCAACTGAGAGATATTTTTCAACTTTTGTTGTACAGTAGGCCTTCCCTTTCAAAATCATATTCATAGTAATAAATTGCTAAAGTTATCTTGTCATAAATTCCTGAGAATGTCTTTTCCTTCAATCATATGTCCTCGATGTAGTGATCACTTATAATTTGGGGAAATTGTGGCAAAGAGCACGTTTTCAACCATATATTTCATAAATGTCTCATTTTAAAAAAATTATCGGCTCTAGCATGACTCATATTTATGAGATCAATTTATTCCATTTGTACCCTTACAATTTTTGCATATATTTATAATATTGTTATAGTTATCATTTATTGTTTCCATAATTAAATCATTCAATTTAGGTAATTAATGTTACCATTACTTACATGAATATATTTTTTGTAATAGTAAATATTTTTTCTTCCACATTTTACTATTCGAATTAGGTTAGAATTTCTTGTTACCATTAATAACCATGCTCCATTATTCTAATTGATTGTCTTCTCCACCGACGTTCTTCTCCGATTGTGGGTTCAATTGCCGTGTATAGATTTTTGTTCTCCAAAATGAGTAAGCTAGTCTTCTTCCTTATTCATTCTTCTTTGTTTTGCATTTGGTTTTTTTTATTTAAATCTTATATTTTAGACTAAAGAAAGCAGTATAGATAGTTCCTTTACATAGAAGTATATTATATATACGTATGTATATAAATCTATTATATTTTATGTACGCAATAAGTATAGTTATATTTACAGACATATATTATATAAACATAGGTAAATAATCGTCATATATTTTGTATTGGTAATAATCCTATTAATTTTGAGATAATCTTACAATATATAGCTATAATGTCATAACATGATCTATCTATTTTATACATACTGTATGTAATATATAATGTTCAATGAGTTCCTAAATATATACTGTGTTGTATATTGTACCCATACATATATATGTTGAGGTATATAATATATACATAGCATGTAATCATTTTATATGTTTGGGATGACATGATACTCCATTATATTCTCATATATATATTATATATACCCCTACTATATTCTCAGATATATAATATATATACCCCCTACGTATGAAGAATGGAACCGTTGATAACGGAAAGGGTTGCCTAGTTTTTAAAATCCCTAGATTTTAGGAGGAAAATCGTAAAAATCTTTCATCTATTTTATTTTTCTTATACAAAATTAATGGTGTTTGGAGGGAAGGATATAAGTTTCAATGTTTATGGAAAGTATCCATATATTTTATTTTTATTATATAGAGAGAGAGAGCAATAAATAGAGGGGTAAATGAGTAATGTTCCTCTAGATTTGGCTTCTATTTGGCTTGAAAAGTGACAAAGCCAATATTAATAACAAAACGTGCCATTTGTGTAAAATTTGGTTCCAAATATGCCATTCATGTAGTTAACCCTATAATGTCTATATTTTAGTACATATTTATTTGATTTAACCATTCAAAACTAATTAAATGTTTTATTCTATCCTTTTCTTTTTAGAATGTCTAAGAATATAACTCTTACGGATGAAAAACAGAAGCAAACAACGACTATTTGGGATGATGTTACTCTTAATTCATGAACAAGTGTGTGTTGTTGAGACTTTAAATGGGAACAAACCTAATTGTCATTTTAGTAAAATTGGATGGAGGAATGTGATTAAGAACTTCAATGAAAAGATTGGAAGAAATTATGGATACAGAAAGCTTAAGAACAAATGGACATCACTCAAGAAAGATTGGAAAATTTAGAATAATTTGGTTGGAGTTGCAATAGGATTAGGATGGGACCATTTAAGACAAGCAATTGATGCAACTAGTAAATGGTGGGATGACCAATTAAAGTGATTATCTTTGATTTTTTTCAAATTTTCAATGCAACTAGTTAATGGTAGAGTCAATAGTGTAATGACAATACTATTATTATTATTTTATAGGTTGTTCTTGAGGCAACGAAATATCGTGCAAAAGGGTTACAGATTGTGGAGCAATTAGACATTCTTTTCAAAGATGTTACCTGGAGAAGGAGCATGGGCTCCATCTCAAGGTTTTGTATTTAAGGCTGCAAGTGATAGGGTTGAAGGTTATATTGATAATATAATAGGAGAGATAAAGGTTGACGAGAATGAGTTTAACACTATTGAAAGTACTGTTAATGATGTTGATACTAGTGAAACTTATACTCAAGGGACAGAGAAAAAGAGGAAACAAATCTCTATTATAGATAAAAGTGGCTATAAGGAGAAACATTATGTTCCCTGATTGCCCTCCACTTTTTCACATATGTCTATTTTACCCTAAACATTTTAAATAACATTGATATGGAGGATTAATTAAATTTCATTATTCGAAGATTAATTTAGATGAATTTGGAATTGGTTCATTTAACCGAGAAGTTTTAGTTCCAAGTATTTAAAAAAAAAAGTTTCATTTCCAAGGAAAAAAACTCATCGTCTTCTTCATTCAATTAAAGGGAGATTGAATTGAATTTTGATATTGATAGTATATAGGGAACTTAGGACAGTGTGTGGTGGTGAACACGAGCAAGTGTATGTCTGGTTCTCGGATCCTCAAAGCTTGAAGAATCCATACAAAAAAGGAGAAAATGCATTCTCCTCATACATATTGGCGAAGCTGGCAACGCTCTAGAGCCTCATTCCAACTCGAAACATCGACGGAGGACATCATCAGAGAGCGAAGGAGTTGAGAAAAGGAGACTGTTGGAACGATCGATAATTTTTTGAAATTTTCGTTTTGCATGGGTAGGAGAGAAAGTGAAGTGAATTTGAAAATTTCTTTTCTTAAAAAAGGGAATTAAAAATTATCTCTCATAATAAGTTCACGCTTGTTCCATGCAGTTATTCACCTCAACAGAAAAGCAGAAGAAACTTTGTTAGCCCTCTGTTTACTTAAAAGCTATTTCATGAAGTTTTGTATCAGAGTGTAAAAAGAAGAGAGAAAAACAAGATTGAATGTGTTTGTGTACTGATCGGATTTGATACACGCAAGTGCACGTGATCAAAGTAATAACTGGAAGTACTCCAAAGTATCGTACCCAAAGGAACGAGGTTTAATAAAATGAATTTTAGATGGCACAAAATTGTTGACAAATTGCAACTTAAAGTAACCGTGGATGAAAATGATTTGTGAGGTGTTTTGACTAAAAGAAAAATTGTTTGGAAAACAATGAAAATGAAAAAGGGATTCAAGATGCTAATGCCCCTTTGGAAAGAAAATGCAACAAAAAGGCAATTGCAATCGTAGCTAACTCAAGAACTAAGTAAACCGAATTCAACTCCTATTCGACCTTCTATGAAGTATCTTTAGGAGACTAAGTGATTAAATCTATATTTCTATGGATGATCTAACTTAGATATATCAACGCACAACTCTAGTAGTTTTGGAGTCTCGCTCTATGTCTAGGATCGATGTTTCAGGACTTATGTCAAAGTCTTTTCCTCCATTGCTTTTGCTACATCCACTTCCCTTAACCCTTTCGGTATTAAGTTTAGCTTCGCAAGCAATACTAGATGGCCAACTAGGGTTTACCTAACATTGAACTCACCAAAGCAAACAATAGTTCAAGAATTAGCTAGATTGTTTTTGCTATCGAGTCTTACATCTTTCCTCTAGGGCATTCACAAACTTGAATCCCTAAGAAAATTTAGCTTGTCATAATAAAATTAACAAAAAGCAGTAAGTAAAAATTGGTAAAACTCATTGTTACAAACTAGCAATTCAAGCTTGGTTTCAATACCCAAATTACCAAAATGATTAATCTAGAATTAATACCCAAAAGAAATTATAAACATAAGGGAAAGAACAACACAAAGTGATTAATTTGGAATTAATCTGGATTTAATATGGAAAATGATTAACCTAAAAGAAATTAATTTGGAATTAATATGGGATTAATACCCAAAATGATTAATCTACAATTAAACTTGGTTTCAAGAGAAAAGAACAACATAGTGGTTACATTCAAACTTTAAATAACATAAGGGAAATTATAACACTTTGAAGAAATTAAAAAGAACAAAATTACACTAAAAACCCATTCCTCTCGGCTCAATCGAACAAGGATTTTGCTCTTTACCACCATCAACTTCATTGAGATAGGATTGAGGAAGAGATTCCAGACTGAGATGTAGAAGAAATTAATACAAAACAGAAACTAAAAAAAACTAAAAATGAAAATTGCAGAGAGTAAGAAAACCCAAAAAACAGAAACTAAAATCTTCTCCAAATTCGAGCACTTCTCTCATGGCTTTCTCCTCCAAGTATATAGAGACTTCATGCTAGGGTTTCCCTTTTGGTTGATGGACAATTATAGCTAATTATCTTCCTGAATTCGTGGGTCAATTTTAGTTCAAAATCCCAAAATTTGCGTTTTTTCATAATTTCTAGATCTGTCAAAAATTCCGAAAAAATCCTACATCAAAACATTAAGTGTGAATTTTTTTCTTCTTTTGTTTTCTTTTCTCAACTTACTTAATTTAAAAGTCTTCCATCAATAATGTGATTTAATTCAACCACTTTTCTATTTTTCATCAAATAATATGAATAAAAATCACAAGTATAACTAAGTTTAAAGGCCAAATAATCCTCATGAATGAGAATTATCATGTACCTTTCTTATAGAAAATCCATTCTTGAAGAAGATCAATAAAACTCCCATGGCTAATCTCTTGTTATAGTGGACATAGGCTCCTCGTCAAACCACTTTAAATATTGTGTTCATCTTCTTCCTCTGATTTTGCTCTCTGTTTTTGGTAAGCATTCATCTTTTCCTTCCTTTACTTTGTTTTCTTCTTCGATTGCATTTTGGTCTAGAATGAAAGAGAGTAATTGAGTTTCTTCTTTGCAAACAAAAGAGTAAAGTTGAGGAAAGAGTGTCTATTGATGAGTGATAGGGCATGTGTAAGGTTGATTTGACAACACACTAGACTTCACTGATTAGTTTTAGGGTGGGTTAGGGGCAAGGAGTTGCAGGGAGTAGAAGTTAGGAAGTCTGGGGAGTTAGGAAGTCTGTGTTTGGGATGCTGAGTTGTTTAGTCTGGAGTTCAAAAGTCTGTGTTTGGGGCAAGAAGTTGCTGAGAGTAGAAGTTCTGAAGTCTGTGTCTGGGGTGCAGATTTTTTAAACATAGAGTTCTGAAGTCTGAGTCGATTTTAGCTTTTTTTTGTACAATTTTTTCATAAAATTTGTCAAATTTTCATTATTAAGAATTTCTTCCCATGAATTCTAAGATTGAGATTTTTTTTGTTTTTACTAATTTATGTATATTTTGCAAATTTCTTTAAAGAAAAATAAAGAAATTTTAAACAAAATATCCCCACTCTCTTTTTCAATATCTCTGATTTTAACTATTGATTTGTCTTTGATAGTTTTCAAATAAAAGAAAGTCTTACAATACCTTTATAAATATTACATGTGATTCAGAAAGATTTCAATCCATTAATTTAATGGGATTCAAATAAACTTTGAGATTTTAATGTTTTTATTCTCTCAATTCTAGAAAGAATATAGATTTGTTTCCATCAATACTAAAATTGAGATTTAAATTATATTAGTTTATGAATAATTTTACAATTTTGTTAAAGACTTGTTTTCGTCAATTTTAAAATTTTAATTCAAGATTTGTTTTTCAAGCTTAGTACAATAATTTTTTTTGTATAATTTAAGATTTTATTTTTCTAGCTAATCAATATAATGGATTAGCTAAAGTTTGATTAATTTGAAAATAATATTCTTTGAAGTTTTAAAATAACTAAGTTAAAAATAAAATATTATGGTATTTTAAAATAATTAAGTTTAAATGAATATATATTTTTTAACATCATTTAAAATGAATATTATATATACTTTTTGTTCATATTACTATATTTATGTTATTTACTGTAATAATTTTATTTTATTAAGTTTATCTTTTTAATTTGAATGTGATTAATTTGAAAATCATTTTTTACTTAATATGTTAACCTTTTCAAATACTAATTTCTTAAATTGTAATACGGGTTAGTTTAAAATATGTTTTTCTTATCTTCAAATAATAAAATTATATATATATTTATCTATTGACAAAAGAAGAAGCTAAAAAAAGATAAGGTTGTTATTTGTTATAAGTAATTTTTGTTTAAACTTAAAAATAAAAAAATTGTAGATGACATGTAGAGGAAGTGGGATAGGAAAATTTTTATCAATTAAAAAAATTGTTATGTAGTACTGTAATTTACATAAGACTTTTAATTTAAAATGACAACAATGGCCAATTTCATGGTTATAACAAAAAAATAGTGAATGCCCAAGAAGGGCCAAGTTTACCATTCAAACAAAAAAGTCAAACCTGTGTAGTTGTTATAACAAAAAAATAGTGAATGGCTAAGAATGGCTACGATCATGGTTACAATATAAAACGCATACATGTGTAGTTGTTACAGAAGATATGAGTTGTCAGAGCACAAATTGAGTTGAAGCAAAGATGAGTCCTTCCCTCCTTCCAAGAAGGTACATGCAATAAGCCATTTGTCATCCATCGAGACTGACAAGAAGCTGGCGGTCTTAAGTACATTCGTAAATAAGATGTCCATCAATGTGATTCTGTCCTATCTGGACAACGGCGGTGTCAATTTGGAAAGGATTTCTAAGACTTGTTTGCGTCAATTATCCTCAAGAGCATAGTTTGATACAAGCCAGGATGCAATACGCTCCAATTGAGTATTTTGCATGTCCATCGTCGTACATATGACTTCTAGCATGTCAAAGTGGTAGGACGTACGTTTCCTCTTGCTTCCATGCAACGTCGTGGCTAAACTTTGAAGCTTGCTAGTTGGTGTCCCTGGATTCTCTTCCTCGTTCAAATTGCTAGCTCCATCAAACAAAGGAGGTTGTGGTACATAAGGTTCTTGGGATACTTCCATCTTCTCATCTGCCCCAGTGGCTCGGCATCATTCGATGCCATGTCACCAGGGGTCTCTGCACCAGCCCCTGTCGCACGATCTTTTCCAAAGATGAATGCTAGCTCATCAAAGTGGGGGAATGGCTTATTCCGGAGTCTGTTCGTAGCAAGATGACCTTACATGTCAAAACAAATATATTTGAAATGTACTTCATAGTGTAACTAATATGCATGCTATAAATCCGAAATCTTACCATGACCCATGCATCGAACACGTCCTTCTCAGCCTCCACGCATTTAAACTCATCATTCCACCCAAATCCACTACACCTGGTACTTAGCATCTCGGAGATGGTTGTGTACTGCTTCTTCAGGCTCTTCACCCTACAGTCTATCATGGTTGTTGCTTCAATTGTACAGTTTGGTATTTTTTCCCTCAGCATTCGCAGCAGATGCGATAGGTATCCAAGCCTAAACGTTCTATTGTCTGACCTCCAGCATCCCTCCTAAACCATTGCGACGAGGCATTCCACCAAACTGGCATCCTCGAATCTGGTCCATAAGTGCTTCTTCATTCTCTCCACACCTGCCATTGTCCTACATGCATATGTACATATCACCACATGTTTAACTTTGTTGGGTTACATATGAATAAAGTATGTAGGATAGTAAGTGGAATCATGCATAAACTCAATTGATGAGCAAAAAGTTCTAAATCAAATGTTCACTCAACGTAAGTACATCAGTATCTTAAAATAGAGTACGAAAAATTGAGTTTAGTTCTTATAAGCATAATAATTAACATCCTCTAGAATCACGCTTGTGTCCATTCATCGAACATTCATTCAGCCATTTCATCCCGTCGTTGGCTCCATTCCGTAGAACTTTCAATGAAACTTATTTGATCCCCACTGAAGGAACTTGAAGATGGGTCTTCCTTTTCCCATTCTTCCAATACGATACTCGAACCCATCTCTCGGCTGATAAGATTATGGATAAGGCAGCATGTCGTTATGGTTCGAGATTGGGTCTAGACAGGGTAAAAGGATTTTTCCCGCAGAATGGCTCATCTCCCTTTCAACACACCGAAGGCCCTCTTGATTACGTTCCTCGCAGATGAATGTTTCATGTTAAATAATTCTCTTGGATTATTAGGCGCATTCGCTGCCCCACGCCAATCAGAGAGATGGTATCACTCCCTTCTATACGGTACCAAAAATCACTACAAGAAATATCCTCTTTTATTGCTTTCCAATATAGCATTTTATAAAATAGGCTATGAAGATGTGGAGAAAAAAAAGGCGGAACATTGATGCGAAAAAAAATTGCCGCGCGCTCAACTTTTACAGAAACAAAAAAAAGTGTAATACATATTCTTCCCGCTGGACATGCCCTCAAATTCCCTTAGTGTTCCCCCTTTCTCCCCCTTTCATTCTCTATGCCCTAAAATCCTATCAAAATTTTACAGAACAGCTTATCATCTGCACTTTTCCTTCCCTCCTCTTATCCTCTTTCAACCTTGCTTTTCCTCCTTTCATTGTCTAAGGCCTCAAAATGCTCAGAAGCTGGTTGTACTCCATCGAATGAAGAAACCACAAATTCGTGTGCAACGCTCAAGATTTCTCTTGTCTTAGACTACCAACCAAATTTCGCTTTTGTTTCTAAAACTATTTTGCAGCCTTACGTCGATCGATCAATGTGTTCTGCAACTTGTTTCTTAGCTTCATCGAAATTTCAACAAGAGAGGAAAAAATCTTCAAAATCGCAGGTACACTATTAATCAATTGCTTGTGATTTTGAAGAATTTCAAGACGACGCGATGACGAATGTGTATTTGCAGATGTGAACAATCATACATCCGAGAAAATGATGTGCAAATTGATTCATATTAGTGGTTTACTTTAGTTGAAATTTGAAAATGTAAATTAAAGGATGCACGTTCTTGAACCAAAGCCCTTGTCACTGTGACTGCAAGTTCTTAAGGTAGGGCTTCTAAGTTTTCTAGCTTTATTCGTGAATCTTAAAAATAAAATAAAAATTTCATTCTCAAACTATAGAGTTACTTGAATCTTTACCCAACTCAAGAGACCCAGAAAGTTATACTTTCTTAGTACCATGCACTTTGTGACTACCAGGTGAGTTGTTCTTTTGGGGCTTTGGTTGGGTTTTCCTCTAAACTTTGTTTATGGATTCCAAACTCTTTTTTTTTTTTTGTAATATGTTTGATCAAACATAGCATGAACGATTTGATTACAATTTGTTTTTATTTTTCTTTTTTCCATTGTCAATTATACCCTTGTCTCCTTCTCTCGCCATTGAATTTAGCACAATTTCCCCTGTTCCCGTCAGAACTGAAAACCGAAGACGAAATTAGGGAATTTGTTGCAGAACGAAAATTTTCAAAGTCTTTCAAAGCGAATTTCAGTCTACTATGGGTACTAGATAGGTTTACGAACAGAAGCTTTTTGGCAATCTTTACCATGAACCCAAGACTCGGATCACCTCGTTGCCCGTACTGTTTCTCTCTTCTTAAACCTAATCCTATATTTTTCTCTTCTTCTTCTTCTTCTTCTATTTAATCAACTTTTAATAGTTTCTCTTATTACTGTTTTGGAGTTCATGTTTGAGTTTTTTGTGTTTTCTTTTTGTTGATTCAGGATAAAAGTGAATGGGGCCATCAATCCTGTTCTCCACGGTACCACTGCAATGGTGAATTTTGCTCTTTCTAATTTTCCTTTCTTTGTTTTCTCCATGGAATTTAATGAGTGCTTCGAGATTTGTAATTGTGTCGTGATAAATTTGAACCCTATGTTGTGTTCTGTAAATTAGTCTACTATGGAGTAGTTGATGGATTTTTCTGGATTAATAATTTCAGTGTTTAATTCAATTCAGTTCTTCCTATTAGCAATTGGATAATCTTATTTAACTTAATTTATGTGCTTGTGTGGACTTTCATGGTTAAGATTGTAGGAAAGAAGTTTATGAATGTTTTTTTTCATAAATATTGTGGTTTCCATCCATGTCTTTTGATTATTCTTGTATTGCCTTGTTAAACATGCAAGATCGGGTCTTGGTGGGTTGCTTACTGCAGTTCATGCCTTTAATACAAGTAATCATATTGGACTTTCAATAATATTTCATTTCATTTACACAATTGCATATCGTTTTCTTTCATTACAGGGATTCCACACCTTCAAAATCATGTGAAGGGACCAAAGTGGCTTTCTTTTGTAATTGGGGTTTGCTTTCTTGAAGTCTAATCTTCCTTTGGTTCGTTCTAATATTAAACTATGAAGTCCATTTTGTTTTTGTTGCCAATAATCATTGGAGTTGCTTGGATTACTTGATTCTTGTGAGTTTTGTTCTACTATTTATGTCACTTCCTTCTTTATCTCTTTGTTGACAGGTGCATGTCCTATTATTGTGTTTTGGTGCCGGTGTTGCATTTGGAGGTATGTTAGTAAATTTTTTCTGCTTGTTCTCTCTTTAAAACAAGATTGATATTTCGTTGGCCTGTTTTTTTTGCATTTATTTTAAAACGAAAAAATGTGTTCTGCACAATGACAATCTCTTCTTAATCTTATGCATTTTTTGTTTCTTTTTTCTTCTTTTGCTTTAGAAACATTTCAAAATGATTTTTTTAGCAATAATATGTCACAAACAAATAACATGTTATGTCTTGTACTTGTACTTTTACTTTTACTAAAAGGAAATGGAATATATTTTGCACTCCAAAGTCCCTATATGATAGAATGTTTGCACCCAATAGAGGGATTGGTGAAGGTTTCTTCTTGTGTGGTGGTGATTTTGTTGAAGTTTACATTGAACTGAGCTAAGAATAATTTTGTTGAGCCAATAATTGAGCCATTCTAGTTCATGCTATAATAGGTACAACATCTTCTCTTTTCTTTACCCCTTTAATGTAAAATTTCATATGTTCTCAATTGTTAATTGGCTGGTTGGTTTTGTAGGAAAAAAAGAAGTGTAATTTGTTCCGTAGCCATCCATGCCAAATCAAGGTGTTCTTCGTTGTTTGTAGAGTCCGAGAAATTGTTTTGGCTAGGGCAAGAGGGACTTGAATTTTTTTAATTGGAGATGGGAGACAAACAAACGCAAATTGCATTGCTTCACCCCTAGGTATTTCTTTAACTTCTTCAGGGAAATAAACTTGCTTTTATTGGTGATTTTGCTGTGAAAAACATGTACTCTTCTTTTTTATTCTTGTCATGGATCATCTCTCTTTTTCTCTATTTTATGAATTGTGATGTTGGATTAGTCACATATTGTTAAGACGTTCTATATTTTTATTTTCTTCCTATCAAATTCTTATTTTCACATACAACTTAGGAATATTTTTTCGAAAAAAAATACACATTTCATAAAAATTACATAACTTTTGAATGGTTATAAGATTAATCAAGTTTGGTCAATGAGGAAAATTGATGAGAGAGATATTTAATTACTTCATTGTATTGTGTATGCTTAACTTTTGGTAAACATTAATTGGTGTGAATTTTTGGAAAGTTAATTCTCATATTCTATGTTAAAGTAGAGTAGTTGTGTAAGTGGCTTATGGCAAAGTAATTGAATCCATCTTTTCGTTTTTTATATAAATTTATTTGCATTGGGTTGATTGTTTTCTAAAGACATTTATTTCCTCCAACTAGATTTGGGGTTAGAATTTAAACAATTACACAAATGTATGAAAGATTTTTTTTTTTTTTTTGATATTCATATTATTATATCTAGATTTTGGTGAACATGTCAAACTATTGGAAAGCATACTTGGAAAACTATTTTGTCTACATCCTAGAATTAAATCTTATCATAGTATGATTTACAATTGCAAGATTTAAGTAGCTTGTATTTCTATTTCTTGGCTATATTTAAGAAGAATATCAAGATTGTATCCCTCCCCTACCAACTTCCGTTGAAACTCAAAGGATTTAAATTTTTTATTCGATTTGCTTACGTAGAGGTTTGAAAAGAAGCATCCTTTTAATTTCCTTTTCGATTCTTTTAAATATTTTAAATTAATACCATCTTTGCTATCAAGTCCAATCACTTTTTGATTGGAAAGGTTCATTCTAGTCTTGATGTACTCTTACAGAATACCAAATTGCTCTTATTGGCTTCGCTTTTCTAAATAATGTTCGACTATAATGTATCCACGTGTTTTTCTCTTTTCCACAATATGACTAACCAGTTAATTGAGTTAGAAAGACATTTTAGTGGCCTTGGGCTGAGTAAGTTTAGTGGAAGACACATCGATGCCATTTATTGAAGCACTTGGGCAATTTTCGTACTACGTAGGTTAGAGTTGTTTATATATCAGTTTATTTGATGAACTAAGTTAATCTTCTTTAAATTTTGTTTAAGGAACCTGCTTTGTCTAACATGTCATGTTTTAGGTCTTGAAAATTTCTATCTGGTTCATGCTAGCCTTGTTCCGGTCCTCAATGTAGTTGGTGAACAGGTAAGCATGGAAAATGTACCTTCTATACTCATATTTGTACCCACTGTACTAGCTGTCAAAGAAAAGAGAGAAAAATGAGGCACAAGCTTATGCATCTTATTGAGTCATTTTTTAATAATTGCTGATTTTCCTCATTATTTTATTAATTTTGAACTATAAAAAACTAAGCCTACTCAACATAGTGTTGGTCTATGGATTATTGCTTAGTCTACTGATATGATGCATATTGGAAAGCAATGTTGTGGATAAAGAGTGTGTGTATGATCTAAATTATTTGGTATGAATTAAGTATTGGTCTCGATATAAGAGTGAGTGCAAGAGTTGTAACCTGGTACTGGAAGTCTAATATTTTCACTATCCTTGTACCTACATGAGGTTTGAGGATATTGTGCCTTTAAGAATGTGCACAAGTTTGAAAGAATCGATGTAATTGTTTTACAATGATTACGTGACATCTAAACTTAGATATGTAGCCACCCACTCCTTTAAATGAGTAAAACTGTGAGCAACTGTCTTTGTAATTGGGTTATATCACTACTTACTCAAATGTTTGCCCATCTTTGGAACTCTCTTTTGTTCGAGTTATTTTGCCTTTCTAAAGCAAGTAACATTTCTCGTAGAACCTATTTGAAGGAGGTGATGTAGGTTGGTGAGGTTTCTTTAATGAGGAACCAAACTTCTTTTACGGTTGTTTAGGTCTCTTTATTGTTGGGAATTCAACACTACAACAAATATGACTTTTAGGCTCGTTTGAAAACCATTTTGTTTTTTGTTCAAACTCCCAAATAGGAAGAAAATAAAGTGACACCATAACTTTATTCATTATAAATGCCACCAAATTCTCTTTAGGTAAAACATTCCAGAATGCTTCTTTGTTAAACATTACCTCTTTTTATTAAGGTATTATTAAATCTTGTCTAGAATTTGGAAAATGAAAACTCTCCCCAAAGCTATTGTACAGATAATAATCATAACTATAAGTCTTTAAAAACAATTAGGATGTAAATGTTATGCCATTTAGTCATAGTTTTGGTACTTTAATACAATTTATGGTCTATCTTTAAAGGGAATATCATGCTCATTAACTTAGCCATTACCCAATTGATCCATCTCCTAAAATTATAATTTCCAAACTACATGTTGATGGTAGAGGTTTGAATAGGTGTGACAAAGAGGGGGTTCAAATATTATGTGAGAAGATTGCAGTGAGTTCTTAGATTTAGTCTCTTTGAATTTATCCTTTAAATAAATAAAAAATTCCAATATGAACTATAACAACTATTTTATTTTATATAATTGCTATGAGATTTAAGACAAGTCCTTAATGTGAACTTGTGTACACAGTGATTGTTATTCAACTTTGTTTTCTTCTCTTTGATTTCTTATTTCAAGTGTTTGGTTGATCTTAATTTTCGTTTGAGAAATACAAAATAATGCAGAGCTCGGTTTTTGTAGCCATGGAGTTTTTTTTATTAAAGAGATACTCAAGGCTTTGTGCAGAAGATTGGTTGCCAAAATAACAAAATACCAAGTAAGATTCATTCTCCTTAACCCCATAAAATCTTTTTTTTTTCTTCATCTTCTTCAAAACATTGGAATATCCCTTTAGACAAAAAGGAAGGATGGGATTTGGGTTTCGTTTTATGGTTGGTGAAAGT
Source organism: Trichosanthes truncata (assembly GCA_033996785.1). Lineage (NCBI taxonomy): Eukaryota > Viridiplantae > Streptophyta > Magnoliopsida > Cucurbitales > Cucurbitaceae > Trichosanthes > Trichosanthes truncata. Next base: position 21,745,474 of record JAWPNB010000004.1, on the reverse strand, counting down.
TCAATCTAGAAAGAGGAAAAAAAAATGAAAAAGTACCCACAAGAGCAATTTCTTTGAATTCTTTTAAGTGTAGAAGTTCATTAATTATCTAAGATCCCATGATTGGTTGGAGCATATTGTTAGATATGTGTTCTTGTTTGGTTGTCTGTAACAGTAGCATCATTTTCTCTTTATTAACAACCTTTTACTTACATCTTTTTTCCTTTTCTTTTAGCTGATGTTTTGGATGGAGTCTACTTTGTTATGAAAAATCTCTAGGGAAGTAGATTTTTGAAGTTTTCATTCTAAGTTTTTTTTTTGGGTTTCTTTGGAGAATAGTGGCCTTTGACTTTAGCTTCCTCGTTTGTTTTTCTTTTTTTGATTTCTTGCTTTGTGGTGTGAACTTTTTCTTTTTCAGGCTAGCGGATCTTTGAGTAATATGATGATGATTTTCTTTCACAATATTCAGATTTGGCTATTGACAGAATAGAGTTAAAAGTTCATGTTTTCAGATCATTTGATTAATTTGTTTTCTTTTGCGAAATGGAAAACTTTTTCTTAAGTTTGTTGGACTTTTTTTTAATAATTTTTTTATATTAATTCTTAGGCAACATGTAGGGTTTCATTTTCTTTTTCTTATTTTCTTAATGTTACGAGGCAAGAAAGATACTATACAATTTTTTTTTCTTTCTTTTGGAATCTTGGGGACTAGTTTAATGCATGCAAGTAATTGTTTTCTTTGAAATTGGTTGTGAGTTATTTTGGACTTGTAGTCTCTTGATTTGGGAAGAATGTCATTGCTAACTTTTTTCTAGCTTTGAGTCTTCTGGATATGAGAGTTCCAAGTTAAAGTGTAATGTACAATATTAGATAAAGTTGAAGTGTTAAAGGTCATTATTAACCATCTCTAATTAATTAAATTTGTGTTTACAACTTCTCAATGGAATGAGAAATTGAAGATCTTTGTTTTTGTTTTTTATTAGGTGAATGAAGGACTACGCCCAACTGCAAATATATGGGAGAATGGTTGTATCACAAGCATTTGAATCTCTCTTTCACTCAGTTTTTTATTGTAAGAACTTTTTGGGATTGTATAGGTATTCATTTTATTTAGATTATGAATTTGCAACTTGCTTCATATATATGTACTTAGTTGGAACACACTTTTGATTATATAACTTTAACTTTTTTTGCTAGAAATTTGAAGATTTTATGTGTACCTTTATTATTGAGAATGTAGATGAAATGAGCATTACATTTTTTGTCTCTACATAATATATGGGCAAGAGACTTCAATAGATATATGTGTCTATACATTAGAGGTTTATATAATTGAGTTAATTTTACAATAACATTTGAAACAATTTGTTATTCTAAACGAAAATGGTACAAATGTACAAAAAAAAAAAATTAAAAGTCACTTACTATCCATAACATCGACTACCACAATGCGATTAAAAATGCTATGATATGTTTTTTATAGCATTTTTCACAACTATAAAAAATGTTATCTTATCAATTATAGCATTTTTGTTAACGCTATGAAAAGTTTTCATAACATTAATATTATGCAATTGAAAATAGATTTTTATAGCTTTTTCTATAGCATTGAAAAAATGCTATGAAAAGTCAGGGTCTTTCAATAACATCGGCTACAACAGCATGTTGAAAAACGCTATGATATGTCTTTCATAGCGTTTTTTCTTGCTATAACAAAAGCTATGAAAGAGCAATCATAGCATTTTTTCTAACGCTATAAAAGTGTCCATAGCATTAAAATTACGCAATCGAAAATGGACTTTTTATAGCATTTGTTATAGCGTTGAAAAAACGCTATGAAAAGTCAAAGACTTTCAATAACATCGGCTATGACCGCGTTTCTAAATACGCTATTGAAGATCTACGATAGCGTTTTTTAAACGCTATCATATGTGATATTTGTTGTAGTGAATCCCTCTGCATTTGGGTACCCAACATCATAGAGATAATAATATTCTGTTCATTGTGAACCATTTAACACATGACCCTATGAGTTGTGCATGTAACAGATTAACATGTATTACAAGTACACGGTTTGGTTTATTACCCTTGGGAACCTTTAAGCCATTAGGTCTTGATATTGCATCTCAAAGAACTCGAGAATTAGCTGCGGACCCTTCCCATCCTGGCATTACAAAGATGAATTCTCCACTCGGAGAGCAAACAGCAAGCACATTGGTCGCGATCCCACCCTTACGCGTTCTATATCTCGGCCGATTAGTGGCGCTGACATTCAACTTGATGTACATGCCATTCAATGCACCCAAAAAAATTTGTATTACAAAGGCATACATTACGGGAGTTACGTACATCATTCTAAATCCCATATAATGGAAGGAAAAACTGAATTATGTGTACCTAAAACCACTTCCACTTTCCATCAGTACAAGAGTTCGTGATGGGCTCTGCTTTCACTAGTAGAATCTCATGTAGTTTCAATACTGCGCTAAGTATAGAGTTGAAGTGTCTAGACACCGTCTCACCAGACCTTGTAAAATATCTACGAATCATTCAATTCTTAACATCATGCATTAGGATGTGCAAGAACATGGCGACCATCTCCTCGACATCTACATATTCGGTCGCCTCTAACCTGCTTGTTGTTATTAACATACTGCACAAGATGGTAAAACGGTTCTAATCCATCCTCGTGTTCTCGATACAACATAGGTCACTTTCGTACATCAGACGGAAGAATGTTAATTGCCTAATTTGATGTCTCAGGTATGGTGATTGGTGTTCTATCCTACGATGATCGTTTAGTAATAGATCTAACAGTAGCAATGTTTGACATTAGGTGGCCATAATTATTGCCAATATCGTAATTAGTTCATGGTTTTCCTTAGTAGGATGAACACACAATTATTTGCTCCTGATACACAAAAGTTTTCATTAGTGCTTTATTTCATCCATGACTATATATCGAATAGGTATGACTTAAGACAGCTATAAATCCTTCCCATAATATACATTGCGATCATCCCTCCAATAAATCCTATTAATAGTTTTATGATACTACTAGATACTCCTACATGACCACTAATCATTAAAGGTATGGTATGATGAACTTGTGTCGACTTAAACATATCTGATCGGCCAGTTGGCACCACTACATATTGCCCAAATGTACGCTCTACTTCAGCAAAGGTTGAATATGACTTGTGAACTTCTCTTGTAAATCCGTTCAATTCTTTGTGGCATTCAACCCACGATGTGTAAATTTTTGAGTTACGACAAATGAATATGACGTAGAATTTTGAATTCCCCATAACCCTAAATTCAAAATATAATAATTTAAATGCTTATAGATCACCTATAGCAATATGGAAATTGAATGAAGACTGTTTAAGGGTTAAGAGTTGGGGATTTTTAGGGTTTGGGGATTATGGGTTAGTAGGGGTTAGAGTTTTTTAGGGTATAGGGTTTAGTGTTTAGAGTTTTTTAGTGGTTATGGTTTTAGGGGTTAAGGTTTTTATTTTTTAGGGGTTAGCGTTTTCTAAGGGTTAGGAGTTATGGTTTTTAGGGATTAGGGTTTTTTAGGGGTTAGAGTTGGGTTTAGGGTTTTTTATTGGTTATGGATTTAGGGGTTAAGGTTTTTGTTTTTAGGGATTTTTAGGGGTTATGGTTTTAGGGTTTTTAGGGATTAGGATTTTAAGGAGTTAGAGCTTTTTAGGGTATAGGATTTAGTGTTTAGGGATTTTTAGTGGTTATGGTCTTAGGGATTAAGGTTTTTATTTAGGGGTTATGGTTTTAGGGTTTTTAGAGATTAGGGTTTTTGAAGAGTTGGAGTTTTTTAGGGTATAGGATTTAGTGTTTAGGATTTTTTAGTGGTTATGGTTTTAGGGCTTAAGGTTTTTGTTTTTTAGGGGTTAGGGTTTTTTTAGGGGTTATGGTTTTAGGGTTTTTAAGGATTAGGGTTTTTTAGGGGTTATGGTTTTAGGGTTTTTTAGGCTTAGAGTTATTGCTTTTTAGAAGTTAAGGACTTTCTTTTTTTTATTGGGTAGGGGTTTTTCAATTTTAGGATGTATGATTTTTTTTAGGGGTTAGGAATCGATGTTTTTTGAGCTGACTCAAGGTACGTTTTCGTAATGCCCCGTGTTTTCAGGTACAACTAATTTTGTCATATGGAGTTATTTTGGAATTTAGAATTAAGTGATTGAATTGAGATAATTGAGTTCTTATTGGATTATTGGGCGAATTTTTTTTTTTAAGTTCCAAATTCAATAATTTGGAAACTTAGTATATGTTGAATTTTAGATTTAAATTTGAAAACCCAAAGATTTTTCTCCTTAAATTCACCTAGATTTAGGAGATAATTTAGGAGTTTTTATGGACTTTATTTGGGTTTTATGTTGGTCTATTAAAGAGTAAAAAGAAATTTAAAAGAAAAGGAAAGTAAAAGAGAGACAAAAGAGGAAAAAAAATCCCTAGCCTTCAACCTCATCTTCTTCCTCTCTCCCTCTCACGTTTCTTAGCAACCACCTAACCCATCTTCTTCTTCTTCTTCTTTGACCACTCCGACACTACCTTATCCCTCTCTCCGACAACGACACATCAAGCACCACGACGCCGGCGACCTCTTCGCTGCCAACGAACTCACAGACGAGAGACCCATGCATTCCCTTCGTTTCGACGAGGTATGTCTCCTACCCATGCCAAATCAACCTTGGTTTTGGATTACCCATACCTTAAACACCTTTGATTTGTAATTTTAGCTTGTTTGGACTCCGAACAGCCCCCCCCCCCCCCCCTAGGAAGCCGTTTACTGCAAAAAAAAAATGGGATTTACAGCAGACTCACTCAAATTCCTTCTTGTTTGACGAGGTTTGTCACTTACCCATGCCTAATCGACTTTAGTTTTGGATTACCCATGCCTTAAACACCTTTGATTTGTAATTTTAGCTTGTTTGGACTCCAAACAACCCACATTCGAAGTCGTTCACGGCCAAAAATGAGATTTCCAGCAAAGTTTCAGTCTGTTTGGCATTGTTGGTTTCAAGCTCATTCATCACCTCTGAACACCGACTAGCAAGGTGTTGAGCCCCTTTGGTGGCGTTCAGTAGGTAATAGTGCATTCTAGACTCTTTTGAACTCCATTTAAAAATACTTTAGATGGGTTTCTAACTTTGAATGCGTTTTGTTTTAGGATTCAAATTAATTTCGAATTGTTAGAACTCATTTTAAATTCGTTTGGGGTAAGAACATCCTTTTTGAATACTCTTTCAAATTCAAATAAGGGTTCCAAATGGGGTTCTAGCATCTAACTCTTGCCTATATTGTTTAGGAACCTTGTCGACTGGCTTTAGGGGCACTTTAATACATTTAGTAAGTAGAATTCTACCTGTGGGGTCTGTTTGCTTGTGCGCTAGCATGTTGTGTGCCAATTTTCGTTATATTATTTCACTTGAACCTCCATATGTTCTGAGATTTTGTTGTGCTTAGTTGATACTTGGGATGTTTGTGATGTTTAGTATGCTGTAATGACCTTTTGTGATGAGCATGTTGTCTTGTAGAAATTTGTTTGGTCTTGTGATATGTATGTACGATGAGTTGTTGGCTTGGGTTTCCAAAGCACGCTATGGATGAATCTATAGTTTTGGCATAGTTTAGGAAGCATAATGTAGGATTCTTACATTCTAATGAGTTTTCAATGGTCGGATAACCTTGTGTATGAAAAAGGAAAGTTGTGAGTACCAGGTGCCTTAGGTAAAAATGGTCGAGGGGTGGTATGTCACAAGAGAACTTAGAGTAGCATCGATGGCCTTGTTTTTAAGATAGTTATGGTCAATGCGTTGAATCTAGAAAGGCAAATATTTGAGATCCTTGAAAACGTTGAAGGTCTTTGATAAAAAATCAGTTGAGGCCGACGGAGAACATCGGTGGCCCTAGATATCATCAGTTGGGGCCGGCAGAGAACGTCAATGGCTCTGGATGTAAATAGTTAGGGCCAACAGAGAATGTCGATGGCCCTGAATAAAATCAATGAGGATCAACGTGTGTCTCGAAGGGGTCAATCTTAGAAATCCTTGTGGGAACTAAATAATGGGCATTGAGTGAGTCAGAGGTTTAAGGTTAAGTGAGTTGACTTTACATGAGATGTTGATTCATGGGTCTAGCATGTTGTGATCGTTATATACTTTCCATGTATGATGAACTGTCTAATTTCGTATTTGTTGTGTATAGCATGATGTTTGCATTGTATGTTGGTTGGCGGCTCCTCAAGTGTGAGCTACTTACCAGTACGTGTTATGTACTGACCCACCCACAGATTTTGTAGGTGATGACGATTATGACGAGCCTGGTGGTGCTGAGGAGGAGACTTGAGAAGAGAAAGACCATAACTAATTGCTGTTTATTTAGTAGTTGCCTTTGTTAAGCTTTGTTTAATTGAATTACTTTTATAGTTGGGTTGTTAGTCTAATTTCTGTTGTGACATCTAGTTTGTGGACTTGGTGTTGTTGCTTCATTCATTTAGTTAGAGTTTTATTTTTATTGTAGTTGATTACATGTGAAAGGAATTTTGTTACCATTAGTGAGTTGGTTTAGGTTAGGAGTTTTGTTTCATGTGGAAGGTTGGTAATATGCCTTTACTAGAATACTTTACCTTTATGGAATGAGTTGCTTGAAGTTAATATAGTAGTCGTGTTCTTTACATAGTTTGATGGTTTGTTTCTGGTTCCCTAATAGTCGTCCGAGTTGGAGTTGGGATGTTGTTTTGCTCCAACTCTCTAGTGGTTATCAAATTGAAGTTTGAACGGTTGTTGGGTGATTCTGAATATAGAAGTGTTATCTTTTTTATCAACAGGTGTTAGGAAAAATTTTGGTATTGTTGTAGTTACGTCGTTATGCTGCCGAAATTTTTGGGGCATACCGGTCGTAAGTTAGTAGCGTTCCCTAAGTTAGGTTCAATTTTGGGGGTGTTACAGTTTTATTTTTTTAAAAAAAAGTACTTTTTTACATAGTTCATACATTTGAATTGAAATACTATGGAGAAATCCCCAAGTTGAGGAAGCAACTTGGGAGCGAGAGGATGAGATGCGTACTTTGTATCCTGAACTATTTTCAAATTAGTAACTTTCAAGGACGAAAGTTCTTAAAGGAGTGAATATTGTAATAACCAAATTTTTTGTTATTTATATATATTTATAAATATATATATATATATATTTATATATATATATATATATACTTTTTTCGTATATATAAAAAAAATGTTAATAAGATAAAATATTCATAAAGGTTTTTGGGTATTAGATCTAAAGGTCTTGTTCCCTCAACAAGGTTGTTAGATCTAACTCTCAGGAGTTACTTGACAACCTTGTTGAGGGAACAAGACCTTTAGATCTAATACCTAAAAATCCCAAAACGTTATGGAATCAACCCAAGGAAAAGTTTTGGAACGGTTTACCTTGATGATCAAGATCAAGAGTAAAGAAAACTAGTTTCTAAACTCGTGATTCGAATCATTCCACAAGAGGTATGTTCAACACCACTTGAATGACTCTAGCATGCAATTTCTAAAACACAAGAAATTGCAATATGAAAAAAACTTAGCTCTCAACAAAGCTAAAAGAAAAGACTCAATTCATTCACTTCAAAATTTTGTCTACAATGAAAGAAAAGAAGGCTTTATATAGCCCTTGACACCCTTAACCTAATTGGCCAAAAGAGACCAAGAGACGCAACTTTTATGGGCTAGTTAATGGGGGAAAATGGTAACCTACATGAGTTACAATTCAGCCACAACTCTCATGTTAAATACAAGTCTTAAATGATAAACAAAAACTGAAATTACAATTAAAATATTGCAATAAAAGAAATGTTCTATCTTGTAACCATCCATGGAGTAATGATCCGTAGCTTGAACTTGAGTTCCATAATTGAAGCTTAACTTGTCTTGAATGAAGCTCGTAATGATACATGACTTCATTGAATCCATCTCCACCTCATTGAATGCAACTTGAGTTCAAACGTCACCTTATTAAATGTAACTTTAGTTCAACTTAGTTCTTTTATGTAAACACCAAGTTAAGCTTAAGTTCCATAAATTCAACTATGAGTTCATTAAATGCAAGTTAGAAGGCATTTAATGCGTCTCCATCTTGAAGCTCAACTTTGCACAACATGTAGGAAAAGACTCCAACATCTTCTAGAATCTCCTTTGTTGAGCTCACCATAGCTTGAATATAAGTGATTAAAGCTTGTTGTAGCTTCTTAGCTCTTGACCTTGTATTTGGACCTTGAGGCATGACAATAGATGCTCCTTGGTTCACATCAAATAGTTAAAACAAAAAGTATATTAGTATAACAATGTGAACTTAAAGCAAAAAGAAATGAAACAAAGGAAGGAACGAGCACTTCTCTACAAGATTCGAGTAAAAGATGGTAAAGATGTGGTTGGAAACCAACACTAGCAACATTGTATATCATATGAAGAAGAAAAGTGGATAAGTGAACAAAAAAACAACACTGTCATAACATATGTATAAGAGAGAGAAGTAAAGAAGAAGGTGGGACTCACAATTGATGAGATGTGATAAGGCTTTGGAGTTGTGCTCAAAGGATTTGGAAGTGTGGAACTGTATATATAGAGGGACTCCCATTCAATAAACCAACCAATGGTTCTTAGCGGAGTAGTTGGGTGCACTTAGTGCACCTACCAACGTTTATTAAAGAGCAGATATATGTCAAACAAATGCATTTAAGGAATAAGAAATGGCCTCAAGAACAACACAGAATACATAAAAAATATATATAATATAAATATCATTAAACACCACACCAACCTAACAGAGAGAATGGTTGTGGAAGTATATTAGTAATTAAAGGGGCATTGGTAGATATTAGTAAGCAATTAATTACTAAATAGGGCTGATGTGAAATCAAAAGCACCGAAAAAGCTCTTATACGAAATGATGTACTCAACCCTACCACAAGTGGCTTAGGCAACCCTTGTATGAACAAGCACCTCCTAAACACACATGGTAACACCTAGTACACACAAAGAATCATCCAAGGGAAAGAAGAAAGGAGTAACCTTGATAGTCAAGCCTTTGGAAAGGAAAACTCGTTCTCAATCCAAAGTCGAAACACTCCACAAGTTTGATGACCAATCAAACTTGAATGTTTTTATGGAACATGCAAACCTAAGCTAGGATGCAACATGCTCTCGGTTTGGAGTAAAGAAAGAACTCTCCTCATTTTCATTCACCAAAAATGTTCATACATTTATAAAGGAAGGCTTTAAATAGCTCATGTGGTTGGAAAACTAAAGAAACTAAAAACAAATAAACTAAACCCTAAAACTAACCTAACATGAATAGTATTTAGTTACAATTTGTATGAGGGTTTCCTAAATGGGCCAATTAAACACATTTAGTTCCACTTTTGGCCTAAGAGCTTAACAACATATTGCAAATAAGGTACAAGTAAGGTTGAAGGGATATTTTACAAGAGGAACAACCAAAGAACCCCTTAACCTTAAATGACCCCTAAATTGAAGCTTTTAAGATTTGATGTCTTTATGTTGCCTTGAAGCTTGTTGCTCCACTTGTTATCCTTTCTTATGAGGCTCAATACTCTAAAGTTTGAAATGAAGATCTCTTTCTTCTTGGGTTGGCCCATGTGGCATGATGTGTTTTCTTTGAAGCATATCATCCTCTCCCTCTTGAAAGGGTATCATCCTCTCCTTCTTGAACGGGATTCAACCTCGAATCCAAACCTACATTTTAATGAAAAATAATTATCCATTAGTAACGTCAAGGATGAATGAACTTTAACTTACCTTGTAGACTACTCTTGTAGTCATGAGAAGTCAAAATATTGCTCTCCTAAGTTTCATCTTTGCAACACTTGTTTAAGTGTTCTTTTCTCTCCAAAGGTGTCTCCAACTCCTTGCATCTTCCTTCACTAGCGCATAAGAAAGAGTAGGCATGCATGGTTTAAGTTCTCCCATTAGATAACACTCTTTGAATTTCAAAATTTCATGTATGTGGTGTTTAGTGAGTGCCATAGCATAGATGTTAAAACACCTAACATTAAGCTCTTCTTTTTTATCACTAGGCCAATTATCATGCAAGTCATGGTTGAGTCAATCTCTAAGTGCTTGGCACTAGATTGTTTTGATGTAATACATGGATTAACACTTATTTCATCTTGACAAGGAAGCCCAATAGAAGGTGTAATATTAGGGTCAAGCACGTCTAGGTTCTCTATTGTAGAAACGGATAAGTGTTCATCACATGAAAGTACACAATGAGATGGTAAGGTATAGTGCAATGATTTATCAATAGGCATCAACACATCACCATTCTCACCATTGGTTCTTTCTTGAATATCAAAATGTTTAATTGATTCAATTTCTAAGCTTTCGGTTTTATTCCTATCTATTTCTAACATGCTTGACTCCACACATGTTTCTTTAGGAACATTATGCACAAAATAATTAGTAGGCATGTCATCATGGTATATAATTGTGGCACTAGCAAGCAATGTTTTTCTAAGCCCCCTATTTTCTAACCCAACAACATTATCATCAATATTAGGATTAGGATTTGCATAGCTTAAGCTTTTCTTAAGTAGTCTCCCCTCAACCTTGAGAGCTAAGTGCAACATTTCTCTCAAAGTGTAGCAAGGTTGAAGAGAAACTCTTGTGGCAATGTCTTCTCTATGCCCCTTGAAGAATCGATTCATGAGTGCTTCATCCTCTTTATAAACACAAAGTTCTTACACTAATGATACCAACTTGAGGTAGTAGGATTTCACATCTTGGTCTCCTTGCTTCAACTTTTTTAGTTTGGCATAAGCTTTTGGGACAAAGTGTACATCCATGATCTTCTTGAATTCACTCCAAGTCTCAATCCTTGGCAATTGGTTCCTATGCCTATAAGACAATAATTTGTCCAACCAAGTGAGAGCATAGTCTTGAAAGTGAGATATAAAAATACGTACCTTTCTTTCTTCACTCAATTTGTTGCATTCAAAGAATATTTCCTCTTGCTTCTTCCATTGAAGATACTCTTTTGGGTTGGTTGTGCCGTGAAATGTAGGGAAAATGTTGCTTCTTTCTCTCTCTTGGCCTATTTTCCTTTTGTGAGGAATTTGTGGTACAATTAGTACTTGAGGCCTCTCCATGGCTTCTAGCCTTTTCTCCATTATTTCGAGCATAGTTTTGATTAGGTCTAGGCTTTGATTCACACCTTCTACTTGATTACCAACCATGTTGTCACTAGCTTTTTCCTTCTTTATTCGGACTACTTTTGCGGATGTTGACATGGCTACATGAGAATGTTAGAGAAAACAATTATGGACCTTATCAATATGCTCTCCCCCACTTGTTCACTCATCCACTTGTGTTTAACACTCAATTTGAGAAGTCGCTCAACTCACTCACAATTACAAAATATGTAGATGTAAAACCAAGAGTGTGCAAGCTAACTTAGTTAAGTGATTCCTTAGATGCCCCAAGCTTGCTTTCTTGTGGCAAATCAACAATTTGACTAAGATCAAGCTAGAGTACAAATAAAGAAAGATGAAACAAAGAACAACACGATTAAGAAACAAATGCAAACTAAAGACGGCACACAACAAACATCAGTCAAAGACTAATGTTTCCAGAATTTAGGACAATTTTGAAGCATTGTTGTGAATAATCCATTCGTGAAGATTTATATTTAAAAGATGTTTTGGGAAGCTTAAGAAGTCTAGTTTAAGCATGTAAAATTTCAAAAAGAGATCAGATCTAAGTTGGGATAAATTTAGAAAACAAGATAGACAACTCAGTAACTCAAAGCAACAATGAAATTCAGCAAGATACTCGACTTGAAGTTATTGACGAGAGCAAATGGCTCGTACCAATTTGAAAATAAAAGCATGTTCATACATTTAATTGACCTACGTACACATAATAGGGCTGCAATACAAATTTGATCATTAGATTTGGACGAATATCCCTTAGAAGGTAAGAAGGTCAAAACCAAGTAACTGCTGTTTGGGTGAGTAGTGTCTGAATAGTGTTTAGTTTTTTGGTTGGCTTTAGCTCAAATAAATTTGGATTGGGCTAAAATTGGTGTCAAAGGAAAATAGACTACCAAATGATTGTATATGTAAGCTTGTAACAGAATTTGGAGTTTTGGTTTGGGTTGTGGACCACTTCAACTAATTCAGACAACAGTATTTTGGGTAGGTAACAGTACACTGTTTTGGATCAACTATACTATTATGTGGATTTGAGGTACTTTCACACTGAATTTTGGCCTGAAAATGGGTGTAAAAGTCAATAAGGTATTCCATGGGTTAAAGGGACCAAACTCTGGCTACCCAACTCTTTGTTCCAAACATGGGCTTAGCTTCCAAAGCTAAACCCACCCAAAGCAAACCTTGTGCCCCAAATAAGATCTTTTATTAGTTGGCCTTTGATAAAACAAGATCTTTTCTTATTATCTCATTTTCCTCTTTTAGATTTTCTCTCAATTAATAAGTTAATGTTCTAATGAGCTAACTTAGCATTTTTCTTCCTAAGAGACATGTATTTGCAATCTAATTTTTCAAATTCATTCTTAATCTCATTATAAGCATCAATAAGCTCATCAAAAGTAAGGTTTTCAGGACTTACCTCATCATCGTCGTCTTCATCTCCAAAAGCCATTAAACATAGGTTAGCTACTTCTTCCTCGCTTTCATCACTTTCATCCCAAGAAGCTTTCATGACCTTCTTATTCTTTTTTTAGGATAGTTTTCTTTGAGGACAGTCATACGTCACATGTCTAGACTTTTTGCACTCATAGCAAGTGATGGAGTCCCTATTGTCGTTTTCTCCTTTGTCATCTTGACTATTATTCTTCTTGGAGAAATTCTCTTCCTGAGTGCTTCTTAAACTTCTTAGTCAAGTAGGCGAATTCTTCATCATTTAATTCATCTTCGCTTTCAAAGTCATCTTGGATGAGAGTAGACTTTAATGTCAGGTGATGACTGAAATGTGTATGAGATGCTTTGAAAAATCTTTTGAAAGAGAGTTAAGCCAAGTGCAAGTGCACATTGTCAACGAGTAGTAAAATGGAAACAATTCCAAGTATCGATCCCATAGGGACTTTATATATTCAAAATTTTTAGTAAAACCTTTATCAAATTATGACAAGTAGGTAACTAAGAAAATATAGTGATGTTGTTATGAGTGATAAATGGAAAACTAGAATAAATTTAAAATGTCAATTGTTAGATTACAGAGTTAATTTGGTTTTTATCTTGTTAATTTAGTCTAATTTAGCTTTATTTTAAGACCCAATGGTTGTGTGCCACGTGTTAGAGTTTGTTTATGTTTGTGTTATTTTTCTTATGTCGTTACTCTATTTGGCTGTAACTTTTGGGCATTATTTGAAATAGAAGAAAAGCTTTCTTCTTCCCTCTCAGCCTTACTACTTTTATCAATGATAAAAATGATTCAATTATGTTTCAACCCTAAATGAATAATGCAGTTAATATGAGCCTATAAGTCTACGCATTACCCTGTGCATGTGAACCAGATTCATCTTCTATTCAATTTTTGTTTCAAAGTATCCTTAGGAGTCTAAGTAATTGCTCATATATTTCTATGGTCAATTTATCTTGGATAATTAATGTAACAACCATACCTCCTAAACGTGACTTTCTAGGGCCATTACTATACATGCATGCTTTGGAGGCCACAAATTTTTTTTTTTAAAAAAAAGAGTTTTTATTTAAAATAAAGACCTTGGAACAGGTGGAATATCAAAGGCACATAGAAAACTTTGTTTGGGATCTCAAAAAAAAACACAGCTCTTAAAGTCAAGGCCTCAAGTTTCAAATGAACAATACTTAATTCAAAACAGCATAGTAAAAGTGATTCTCAGATAAAGTCTCATGAAATAAATAAAACAATTAAATAGAAGAAGAAATGCATAAGTCATCTACTTCTCCCATGGCCCTGCAAGCGAACTCTGTCACTTGCCTTGGATGCCCTTGCCTTTACCTGAAAATAAAATATTTTGAAAAATGGTGAATATTTAAAATACTCAGTAAGTGACCTCACTACCAAGTCAGGGTATACAAACACATGCAACATTTTTTTTTATTTAAAAGCAAACTTTCATCCAGTGGGACCTAAAACCTTTTCATATTTGGGAAACATTTTACTTTAACTCTTTTCTCTTCGGCTTAATGTGGACAATTAACCCATCATAACATTTCCTTTTTGTCTAACCCTTTCAGGTTGTTTTTCATTTAACCTTTTCAGGTCCCTTTTCATTTACCCTTTTCAGGTTCCTTTTTAGTTAACTGCAGGTTCTTTTTCATTTATATGTACATCTATAAATTTTATGAGGGTAACTGCCACAGCCTTCGTAAACATTTTATCATGTACACACATATATATACATGAGGTCCCAAAGCATTTTAAATTTCCATCCAATTATGCAACATAAAGCAACATTCTCACATGCAACTTAAAGCACATTCTCTTATAATTCAATCATAAACCATATCTCATCCCAACCACAAGGAAAAAAACGTTCATGAAAACTTTGCATAAAAAACAAAAGATTTGTTTGTTTTTTTTTTCATGAAAACAAAAGATTTGTTTGTTTGAATCCCAACTTACATTTAAACAACCGGCATAAAGTCTCTTACCTTGTCTCAACTCAAAAATCAAACTTGTTAACTTCTATTAAGGAGTTCTTCGACCAACCTATATAGATTCCAAAAGAAAGTTTATTAATTGGCATTCAAAACTTTTGAACTAAATCTCCTATAATCAACTTAAATTTTATTTTTAACAATTCACTTTACCCAAACGGTTCAAGAGAGGGTTATCCAAACGCTTCCTAAGTTAAAGACATCTTTAAACCACAATTGATTCAACTTTGAAATCTGTCCAAAAAGACCCCAAATTAGAGATCAATCCAAAATCGACACATAAACTTGGAAACTTATGGATCTTTACTAACCACCAAAACTTACCACGAGAGTAAAATTTTCCGCTAGTCAGTGGCTAAAATTGATCAAGCCTCGTGTTTTCGATGCTAGAACGAAGTGGGTATCCTTGAAACAAAGACAAGATCCATGGATTAGTCTTACCCATAACCAAGAACATCAAAGAAAACGTGCATAAACCAACCCTTATCCATAGGTGAAGGTTCATTGGACTAGGAGAGGGATGGTCGGACTGGGTTCGCGGATGGCAGCGTGCGACTTACAAGAGAAGACGTCAAATGTAGCGCGTGACGGACCAGCGTGCGGCTAAACAGCTCAGGCTCTAGACGGTTTGGGCGTGGGTCTGTGCGACAATGCGGCGGCCTGGCGTGGGCATGGGTGGCTGAAGATTTATTATTTTTTTTTTTTGCTTTAAGATAGGGCTATCGAACACCAAGGGAAGAAGAAGAAGAAGTTGGAGAAGATGATGGCTTGGCTTGGAGGCATGACTTATTCCTAGGGTTGCGTGCACTTTAAATAAAAGATAGGAGAAATAGGGTTTGGCTTTTCCTTGGGCTTAGCTTGGGCTTAAGTTTACTCAAATAACAAAAATGCCCTCAAACAAAGGTTAAACCTCTTTTTCCCTCTTTCTCCCTAATTTATCCTCCATGGATCAACACCACAATGCTCCTAAGTCCCAAAACACAAAATTAAGGAGGAATAACATAATAATAATAATAACACTGATAATAATGATTACCTTAAAGAGTCAGGCGTTACAATTAAGCATGTAATCCTCTTGATCCTATAGGTGTCACCCTATGTCTAGGGTCAATCAACAAAGTCCTATGTATAGACTATTCTCCTATATTGATTTTATGACATCCGCTTATATCCAATCCTTTTAGTATCGAGTTCAGCTCTATATGTAAGTCTAGGTAATCAAGTTAGACAAACAATAAACATATACAATCAATAAAACCAAACTACAGTAAAGATAATTTGACATTCAAACAAGGTTATATTTTTAGATGGCACATCCTTTAAGTCATTCACATAAATTAATCCCAAAGGAATTAGCTCATGATGTAGATGGAAATGAAACTAAATTTCATTAAATTAAAATCGCGAATTATAATGACCTGACCTATTTGACTGGATTTCTGAGCATTGCTACTACATGCATGCAAAACATGGGCTTTTGAAAGTAAAGAGAAAGCTTGAGTAAGCGAAGACAAAATATTTGGTTATTAAAATGGATCTGAATTCAAAAACCTTTGAGTTTGGGATCCGAATAAAATATAAATTTACAAAACTTAATGAATAAAGAGCTTTTAAATAATTACAAATAAATAAATAAACAATCAGTGCATAAAACATGAAACTAAGACTTTTCTAAGATACTAAGGAACTCAGGTCTGATGTTGTCTCCATAGCCTCGCCAAGCTGAACACCCTCACCACATGCCTCATAAATCATATACCATCTAAAAAGGGAAGAAGGGTAGCATGGGTGAGTATAAAAATATTCAGGAAGTAGCCCCAATTGAGGGCTAAAGCTACAAATACTTGAAACGTTCATGATACTTGAAACAAGTAGGGTCCTAAATAAAATACACATTCGTGTTCTAGGCCATAACTGAAAACATGACATTCTGTTAAGCTAATTTACACTACAAAGTGTTCTGATACATAATGCCTTAATTGAAAACATGGAAACTTTCTACCTAAGTAAACAATTAACCTATCCCCAAGATAAACCAACTATGATACTGTGCGTGTCAGTTCTGTAAGGCAAAGTGCCATTAGAGGTTAGTTGGCATTCCTCTAGTAGAGCTAGGCCTCTCACAACATAGTATCTCTGAAAAAGTGTGCCTAACTATGGTGCCTATGCGGATCAGTCCTGTAAGATCGAGCACTACTAGAGGTTAGTTGGCAACACTCTAATAGAGCTAGACCTTTTGCAACATAGTGCCTCATGAAAAAAACACACTCACTGAACATGGAAGGGAGCTACCCCAATTTTGTAGACATGAGGGAGTGACCCTCAAGCTGTAAACATGAGGGACGACCCCCAAGCTGAACACATAAAACATATATGACATGGATAAGGTAATTTGTCACTAGCAAACATGGAGAAGGTAAACATTCATTCAATTGAGATGCCCTAAACATGCTAGAACTCATAACAGTCATTCTATGTCATTCCAAACATATGATACATGAACAGTAATCTTGAACATGTTATACTTTTAAGACATCCTAAACTGCCAACCAACCAGCTCAACAACTCAAGTGTCCTGTACTTAGCCAACTCATCAGACATCTCAAGTAACCTGTAAGCAACCAACCACTCAAACATCTCAAGAATTCTATACATAGACAATTATTCAAATATTTCAGACATGTTTTACTCAGTCAATCAAACAATAACTCAAGCATTTTGAACTTTGTAGCTAAACAACATTTTCAGGCATCCCAAACATCCATGCTTATACAGCTCTAAGTCAACTACTTGAACATCCATATTTATGAAAAACTCATAGACATGGTCATACATGGGTTCCAAAACTCATACTCCATATTTAAGATTTAAAGGAGTTGTTCCAATTTGGCTATTTACAGAAATATAATACATTATTGAAACCCCTCTAAATACCATGCTAAGAATAATAAATATTCAAAACCAATCCAATCAGTCATCAACTCCCTTTAAACACCATGCTAAAACATAATCAAGTAGACCTCATACTTGAGAAATTTACTAAGCAAATCAATCAATGACCAACATGCTTGAGCACATACTTAAAAGAAACATAATCATAACCACTCAGTCATGCATACATCACAAATCTCATGGACTCCATATCCAAAGCTTTAAGGAGTTATCTAATTAGGCTAGTTACCTTAAAATTGTACAAGCGAAGTTGGTTTTTGTCTAAAGAAATTCTTACTCCACCTGAACAAATTTCCAACAATCGTCAATAACCCAAAATTCAAACCAAAAACTTAGTTCCCTAAGTCGAGAAATTACCCAAAAGTGCTAAGGAGCCAATGACCCAATGAATTTTGGACCCAAATCAACCTCTAAGCTCAACAGCTAGTTTAAACCTTAGAACATAAAGAAAACTCATGGGTCAAAGTCTTAAATCACAACATTTAACAAGAGTTCGAATAGGTTCAAAATGAATATTACCCACTGCTCCTTACCAAAAACAGCCTTGAATCATTGCCGGTTCAACTTTCGAACAGGTCTAAAGTTGCATATCTAAAGTCTAAATGTTATGGGTATCTTGAAACGGGGGTGAAAAACTTGTGGGTCACACTTAAAGCACAAAAACAACACGAAACTCAACCAAACCAATCACCCACCATCTCCAGAGCTTAAACGCGCTCGATCTAATTGCCGGGAACACAAACGACTAGCTCTGAATGAAAATCGAATGGGTAGACTGTTGGTGTTACTGAACAGAGAAGAAGAATATTTGTGGGGTTGCACAATATCGAAAATCGCAGGGAATAGAGTGTGAGGGCATCATCGGATGTCATTGCAAAGAGGAGAGGGTAAATCAACGTTGAAACTCATTGGACTAGAGCTATTCTAGCTGTAAACACAAACCCACGCCGCCGCCGCCAACCAGACTTCACTGCTATAAAGGACAAATGTCGTGCATAGAAGAGGGGAAAATCATCGAAGGAACGCACGTGAGAAAGAGGGAAGATTCACCGAAGACGTGGGTAACACACCATTTATGCAAACCGCGTTGTAGACTCCATATTTGGTCTGGGTGGAGTTTATGTTTCATAATATTTTTGCAAAAAAAAAAGTGAATTAGACCAAAATGCACTTTAGCAAAAATACATATACATGAGGAGGACTTGAACCCAAGATGTAACATTTGGCATTCGAGTACTAAAGTTGGAGGTAATTTAGTCTATCTGCTATTTGGGTTTTGAAAAAAAGAGAAAGGAAAGAAAAATAAGACAATAAAGGAGAAAAGGAAAAATAAAATAAAATAAAGCAAACCCCCCCCCCCCCCCTTTTCGTGGACATCAAAACGCAAAAAGGGGGGAGGGGGCTTCTCATTCTTCTTCTTCTTTGCTGAGCACCGAACGACTTGAGGGGGTGGGTTTCGGTGGCGACAACATGTGTGAAAGTTGGCGGCTTTCGGTAAACATTCATCTATCTCTCTCTACAATTCTCTTCCTCCATCTTCTTTTTCTTTTGCAATTTTTCTCCCTCTCTCTTGTGATTGTCTCCCTCTCTCCCTCTCATCTAATCGATTTGCAGTGAGGGCCAACGAACTGAAGCTGCGGCAGTAGCGACGGAGCAAGCGAAAAAGCTAGTTGTGAAATTTTTGGTAGATTCTTGTGTGGACAGTCGCATTGGAGTCTATACTTGGGCATTTTGGAGTTTGATTCAACGTGGGTAAGTGTTTTGGCTTTAGTTTATGTGATATTGTGATTTTAAACAACGTTTTAGGTGTTGTTTGGGTCAACCCATAGCTTATTGAACTCGATTCAAGTTGCCTAACATGGGTAGTGGTTGATTAAATCTGTCTTAAGCATTTCGAGAGTTGAAATGGCAGCTTGGATCGCTGTTTGGGTAAGTTCGTTATGGTTCAGAACCCTTTCAAATTAACTTTGATGCACATCAAACTAGGAAGAGTTAATTGTTACTTTTTTTTAGCATGTTTTGGTGTAGTTGGAGACTTTTGTATAAGGTTAGAGAGCGGCGTGGGTTGCTTAGGTGCTTGGTCCGTTTTCTTTTGCTCCCTGAGTTAACTCTTTAGCTTGAACTCAAAGTTGCGTGCGGACATTTGTGTGGTTTGAGAGAAGGGAAATAGAGTTAAATCGTGTGTTAAGGCCCAACATGGTATGTTTTATGTTATTTTAGGAGGGGTTAGCAACTTCTAAGGAAAAAGGAGAAGTTGGAGAGTCTAGTGCGGGCCTGGAAAGTAAATAGCCAGTATTAGACTTCTTTACTAAAGTCGGGTGTGTAAGAAATGTATGTGGAGTGTATCTTGCCGATTATGGGGTCGCTTGTTTTGTCGAAATATGTTGAATGCATAGCTAATGTATGTCCTACTTGTATCTTAATTCAAATAGTGCTTGCCTAGGTATGTGTGTTGTTAGGGACGTGGTTTTGGTGGTACCTAGGATCCTTGAGGTGGATTCTTGGGTGATGCTTACAACCGACGAGGGACTAGGCGTGGTAATGTACCTTTGACGATCTGAGCACATGGCAAATAAGGAATAGATCGTTAGGCTAGCATCACTTCTCCCCTCTCCTGTTTGAGCATACTCCCTAGGATGTTGTGAGTTGTGTTTGGCAAGAGGGTTGCTTTCCTTTTTGCACTTTGTTGGCTTAGAGAGCAATTATCTCTTCGTATTTAGCATAAGGGTTGTTTTCCTTCACTGTGTCGTGCTAGCTTAGGGGCGAATCCCCACCATGTCGAGCATGATGGTTGCATTCCTTCGTTATGTTATGTTAGTTCTTGGGGGCGAATCCCCACCATTTTGGCCATGAGGGTTGCATTCCTTCACAGTGTTATGCTTGTTTAAGGGTAGTTGAAGCCCCGCTCGTTGGGTGCAAGGCTCACTAAGATAGAGTGGGAGATTAAGGGGAGGGGGGGAGACGGATGGTTAGCTAGATATTGCATTTGTTTTGTGTCTTCACAAGTGGTACACAGGTGCAGGGCGGGTGATGGAGGCGTCGATCTAGCAAGGCTATGGAGACGCTCCTAGGGTTACTTTTCTTTAGTGTTGTACTTAAGTTGAAAATTTTGGTCCTATCGTGTGTTTAAATTGTGGACGTGCAGTGTCCTACAGTAGGTTCCTTAAGGGCTCATGGTTGTACCTATTTTGGTTAGGCTCAGCTTTTGTTGTAGTTCTAGTGGATGCTGAGTCGTTGTTTCTGTTGTACATATATATATCTAGAAGTACTTTCGTCTCTTCCAGGCTCTTGTAAATTTTAAGTTTTTTTTATTTTATGTCGTTATGCTATCGAAATTTCAAGCATAAATGGTTTCATCCTTCATGATTTGATGGTTAGCGTGTCTGAACTTCTAGGGTCGTGTCACAAAACCTCTAGGACTAAAACTAACAGGCATGCCATTGGGCTAAAGATAGAACTTTAAATGCATATTATGATTAAAAAAGTATTAGAGTATAATTGTCATCTCTTTATTTAAAAACCTAGAACCCTTCCTCACAAATATCAAAGCTATTATGGTTTTTAAAAAAGAAAAAACAACTCACATCTTCACCTCTTCACACGTAAATCCCTCTCTCTTTTCAATGAAAAAATATCTTTCTCTTCTTTTTCATGCAAATCCTCATCTCTCTTCCCCCCCCCCCCCCCGAAAAAAAATCTCTCACTCTTCCCCAAAAATCTCTCTCTTTCTCTTCTTCCTTCTCTCCCACTTTTTCACCTTTCTTCTTCTTCTTCTTTTTTCTCAAAAAGGAGGGAAGAGGCATCTTTTTTATGGATCTCCACCATTTTTTTTTTCATGAAAGGGACCTCACTTTTTTTTCCTCACATTTTGAGCACTTTCCATCTTGAAGAAACATTTTTTTATCTCCATCTCCCTTTTCTCTCCCACACATTTTTCTAAAGAAGAGTTTCCATTTCTCTTCTCCACCATTTTTCATTTTTCTTCTCCCACCTTTTTTTTTTCAAATAGCACCATCTTCATCCTTTTTACATCTTTTTCCCCTTCACGTTAGAACAACAACAACAACAACAACAAAAAGAGTTACATTTGGTTCTACCATTTTTCTCAACATCACACCGTAGTCGTTCCGAACCATCATCGTCTTGCAAAATCAATGAGTAGGAGATTTTGAAAATAGTTGGGGTAGAATACTTTTTTTCTCTCTCATTTTTTTTCTTTATTTTTATTAAATGTGTTGGTTTCTCTTTAGGCCATTGTACTCTAACTTGAAATGCATAGTCACTATTATCTTCTATTTTGTTGACTTTCTTTGTATGCTCTATTTGAAGTTGCTGAATGAATGAGAACTTCTTCTCTTTTTTTTTTTCAAGATTATTGTGTTTCGATTGAAAGTCATTTGTTCGTAATGTGATCGAGTAGAGCTCCATAAATGCTTGAAAGTCTTCACCCAAAAAAAGAGATCAAAGTATTATATTTTACCGAACTTAAAGTATAAGAAAAATGATCACAAAAAATGTTAAAATGAAAGTTTATATTGAGAACAAAACTATTTTTAAAAAAAAAAATCCTTGAGTTTTTATTAAGTGAAAAAAAAAAGTAAAAATGTTTACTCAATAACCGTACTTTAATAAAAAATAAAACTAATTTCTTTTCTAAAAAAATGATTTTTCATAAAGAGAAATGATTGTATAAATTTATCAAAATTAAAGCTATCTTAAGTATACTTTTTAAAAAAAAAAAAATTCTTTTGTATAAACATTTGTTTGTCAACATAATTTCGTTTTTTTTTTGTTTAAAATTTACAATCTATGAAACACCAAAAACACCTTTTAACATAATTGCTATTTTTACCAAATAGATTGAACTTCTTAAGTTCCCAATTTTTTTTAACCAACTAAATTTATCCAATAAACTTTTCAAGAGTACCTTTTTCAAAGTCTTAGTAACTAAAGTAAATACCTTTCAAAATGTTATTTTCATAAAAAAATAATAATAATAATAAATAAGAGCCACATATTTTCTATTTTAAAATTGACCTTTTCAAATCAATTGAGTAGTATACTTGAGATAAATTCATATTACTCTCAAAGTGCATGAAAAATCCTTCAATCAAAAGTTTTAAAATTACAAAAAAAATAAAACAAGATTAAAATAAATGCAATCCTATGATGGATTTGAGAAGTGTCAATTTTCTTAAACTCTTGAGGTGAAGAATTTTCTTATTGATTGTAATTCCAATATTGCATTAATTGATGGCTAATAACCCCACTCAAGTTGGTCAAGTGCTTGCTTTACTCTTGAAGTTTAAGATATGACAAATTGAGGCATTTAAAAATAATAATAAAACAACAAAACATGCTTTCTTAATCTTATAAACTCAAAGGACCTAATTAAAATTAATCATAATAACATGAGATAAACAAGATTTGGTAACCATTTATTATGGGTGTTGTAGGGTGCTAACCTTCCCTACGCACAAAAGACCCCCAAACCTAAACTCTGTTTTTGTAGACCTTTTCTTTTTAAATGGGTATCCAACCACACCCTATTAATTGTTGGTGGTGACTCCAAATTATTTTCTAAAGGACCCTCCCTTTAGATGGACGTCGGCCGCTCCGCGTCACAATATGGCAGCGACAGCTCACTGGCTAATCGTTGATCTACTCGTCAACGCCGTGGAGGGGTTCGTCGATCGAAAGAAGCAACAGAGGATGGATGTGTGTGTGGCTGCCATTAAAAGAGATTTTTGGTTTTCTTTTCTTTTTGTAAAAAAAAAAACCCAAATCTCCAATTATTTCTTTTTTCCCCGTTTTGCCCTTTTCCTTTTCATTTCTTTTCCATTTTTTTTCCTCCTCCTTTCACTAATATTAGACTTTAAAAAAACAACAAATTGTTGGGTCAAAACTTCCAATTAATTTTCTTAAGCCCAAAATCATCAAACCAAACTTCAAATAATAACTCCAACAAGCCTCATGAACAAGAATTAATCCAAAATCAAGTAAGTGAAAATTAAAGCCAAATTATACTTCGAATTGAACAATTTAATCTTATCTGGAGATATGGTCAATTTATCTTGGATAATTAATCATGCAATCCTCTTGATCCTATAGGTGTCACCCTATGTCTAGGGTCAATCAACAACCTATGCATAGGCTCTTCTCCTATATTGATTTTATGACATCCGTTTATTACCCAACCCTTTTAGTATTGAGCTCAGCTCTATAAGTCAGCCTAGATAATCAAGCTAGACAAATAATAAACATATACAATCAATAAAACCAACAGTAAGGACAGTTTGATTGTAACAACCCTAAAAACTTAATGTAGACCCCTAAATTTGTCTGTTATTTTATTTTATTATATATATTTTGCATTTTGCATTTTTTTGAAAAAAAAGAGAAAATAAAAGAAAAGGAGTATACCTTGGTAAAAATTAATTAGCCAAATCAAATATGTAAAATTTTGGTAAAATTAATTAGAGCAAATATCTTCTTGACTAATTAATTTTTCAAATCAAATATTTGAAAATTTGGTGTTTTTAATTAAGCCAAATATATTCTTCTATTTGGGAATGAGATTTCATTAATGGACAAATCAAATTTTAAAATTTTTGGAAGGATTAACTCAATCATTTATTTGAGTGTTATTTGATAATATTTTGTTTTATTGTCTTCCATTTTAGTTTTATTTTATTCTTTTCCTTAATTGAAATGGGGGTTTGGGCTATAAAAAGGGAGGAAACCATCTTTTTTGGACACAGAATTTCTCTCTCTCACACATCTTCCCTCAACCACCCACATATTTCTCTCTTTCATCAAGCAATCTCCACGTTTTTTTTTCTCCAACACAGAATTTTTTTTTTCTCTCAAATCTCTCCCACATATTCTTTCTCTCTTCCCCCACAAAATCTCCCTCTCTCTCTCACTCACGTTTTTTACTCCAAACATACACATTTTTTTTAAGCAAAAAAGATAAAAACTTCTTCCTTCCTCTCTCCATTCAACCGAATAACTTGTGGCAATTTCTTCTCTCTGGTAATACTACCATTTATACAAAGGTAATATTTCTTTAAAGAGAGTTGAGCATTCTGTTTTTTTATTTTTATTTTTTTTATATTTTTCCTTCCCTAACTCATTTGTTTTCCCTTAGCATGCTTCCTTAAACATTTTGTCTAGTCTATGTTTTTTGTGTAAAATAAAAGCACGTTTAGATATTCTTTGTTTGCTAATATCTTGTTCTAAAGTTTTTAGTATATAGGGCATTATGCGAATAAATTCTAAGTTGTGTTTTTTTTAGCATAACAATTACAAGCATGTATTATGTCTTTTTATTTTTTATGTTTGCATGCTAGTTTAGCTAGGAACTTAGCATTATTTGTCATACGAGTTTATGAGTTAGATTTTTGAATTCTTGTATTTATTATTTATGCACATTTACGTTTAGTACATAGTCTTTTTTTTAGACTCTAATTCAAAATAAGGAAATTTTCCAATGATGGAACCTTAAATATTCGGGAGGCCAATAATTTGAGGTTCTTGAGGTGCAAAATTGCCGTGATTTGATTTTAATATTTTTCCTAAAAAAAGTACAATATGTGTTTAATAGAGTTTTTCCTATTTTTCAATTATTCTCTTTTAATGAAATCCTCCCCTTTTGTTTAAAAAAGTTTTTTTTTTGTTTCAAAAAAAATCTTAAAATCTTTTCATAAAAAGCTTTTTTTTTTTTAAAAAAAAGGGGAAATTCTTTAAAAAGGGAAAATATTTGATGTTTCTAAAATTTAAGTTTTCCTTATTTGAAAAAAAAAAAAAAAAAAAAAAAACTCTCTTTTAAAAAAATATTCATAAAAAAGCATTTTTATAAAGGAAAGTTTTTTTTAGGAGACTTTAACTTTTCTCATTTTGAAGTTTTCCTTCTTAAAAACACAAAAAAAATCTTCATCATAAAAAAAATACAAAAAAAATATTTCTTAAAGGAAACTTTGTTTTTTTTTAAAAAAAAATATTTATCTCATTAACTTTCTTTTCAAAACTTTAAATCAAATCTAAAATTATTTTTTCCACAAAAATGTCACTTCTTTAAAAATAAAACAAAATAATGA
Organism: Trichosanthes truncata; assembly: GCA_033996785.1. Taxonomy (NCBI): domain Eukaryota; kingdom Viridiplantae; phylum Streptophyta; class Magnoliopsida; order Cucurbitales; family Cucurbitaceae; genus Trichosanthes; species Trichosanthes truncata. The sequence goes on along the minus strand of JAWPNB010000004.1, from coordinate 21,719,756 downwards.
AGAATTTCATTAAAAATAATTCTTTTCTCACACATGTTTTTTTAAATTAATAAACCAAACTTTTTGCTTTTTGTTTAAAAAAAAACTTTCCTATGATAGAAATTGGAAATTCAAGATATTGATTCTCTAATAATCTTGAGGTGATGAATTTATTTTGGGATGTCAAATCAAATTCAAATAAATTTTGAATGGCTTTATGCCACCCATAATTATTGCTCATTATTTAATTTAAGAATAGTGATCAATAAAACATGGGACATTTAAAAATAAAAATAAAAATATTTTTTTCTACAAAGGACATTTTCTTTTAAAATGACACAAGAAAAGTAAAATTTTGTTCATTGAACGAGTGTTGTGGAGTGTTAATACCTTCCCCATACACAAATGACCCTCGAATCTTAAATCTTTTTATTCGCAGACCAGTTTAGCAAATTTTGGGTGACCAGTCACACCATCTAAATAAAGACTGATGGCGACTCCATGTTCCTCCTTTTGGAAATAAAGTCAGCAGCTACGCATCGCAAACCCGTAGCGACACTTAACACACTAATACGGAAGCACAACTGAGTTACCCCGTTCATGCTCGAAATTTCGACAGCATGACGACGTAACTATGAGAAAACCAAAATTTACAAGGACCTGGAAAGAGACATAAAAACACTTTTATGACTTAGAAAGACTACTCGCATCCACCAAACTACGAATAATATGCTAAGTTCAACCACAACAGACACGATGATAGCATGCAAAAGTGTGCTATTTCTAAGCTTAGATTTGTGTTGGTTTTGTATGTTTATAGTGAGCTTTCATGCATTTATTTATCCATTTTGTAGATTTCGAGCAATTGGAGCTAAACTGGACTTTTGAAGCTATTTGGAGCTTAATTAGAGCTTAAAGGCACACTTTGGGGCAAAGAAGATAAGTAGAAGAAGTATTACAAGTGAGAAAACCTGAGGGTATAGCGTCGAGACACTATATTATAGCGTTGAGACGCTACAAATTAAAAAACGTTTTTTTACTATTACAACATTGAGACGCTACTGTTACAGCGTCGCGACGCTATGCAGCGTTAAGACGCTACTGTTACAGCATCTCGACACTCTCCCAATTTTATAAAAAGGAAATTTGACCTACGGATTGAGGGAGTTGTTTTTAGAGCCTAGAACCTTAATTTCGACAAGGATCACTGTTTTGAAACCTATAGAGCACTTTGGAGAGCTAAGGAGGGGACTCAAAGCTCGAGATCATGGGACATCACGACGGGAACGAGTGTTGGCACGCGTCGTCCAGTTTTTTCTCTTTTCCCTCTACTTTGTTTCTTAAACTTTAGGATTTGTTGTACTGAATATTAGATGTAATTTTGAGTATTTTAGACTCTTGGATGATTGTACTTTTAAACTTTGTTTGGTTTTTGAATTTTATTATATCGTAATGCCTTTTATGCATCTCGAATCAATTTTCTAAGCTTTTGGCCATAGCTTTGCATGCTAGGTTAAATTTAGCTTGAGAAAGTAAATTTAACTAAAGAACTTAGATGCATGACTAAGATTAATCTATTGCATGAGAATGAATAGGTTAATATTAGAAGCCATTAAAAGAACTTCATAATGCCATGTTTAGGTGTAGAAATAGACCGAAAGGTTGATCTACTACTTTACATGAGTTCAATTGGGCTTGAGAGAGTCAATTGCATATTTTAGTAATTCTTGGCTTAAGGTTGTTGCATATTCTACAATTCTTTAATCAAATTCATAGTTGCACTTCATGTAATGCAATCTTCACTAGTCTCTCTAAATGGACTCCAACCTTTGTAAATAGTTAATTTAGTTTAATCATGTTTCCATCCAAAGTTAGGTTCTCTAAATAAAAGTAGGCATGAGTAACTATGATACTTAATTAATCTAAGAACTTCAATCCCTGTGATCGACCCTGACCACTATTGCTATAAATTTTAGAGGTCTGGTTTATAAATATATTTGATAGAGCCTTCAACAAGCTCTTTATCACAAGAGAACTAAGAAAACTCTATTAAACACACGAAAACAGGAGAAACTACAAATATACAATCCAACCACATAATACAGAACAAAGATACACAACTAGACACTAAACACAAGGAAAGAACTTCGGTGATGTCTCCAAAGCCTCGTCAAGTGTCATCGCCTTCGTCACCTGCCTTGAGGTTGTGCACCATCTACAAAGATACAAACAAAGAAGCAAGAGTGAGCATAAACATACTCAATAAGTAGCCCACTTAAGGGTCCAAAGTTCACAACCATAAATAAAAGAGTTTAGCCCTAACTCATAGTCTCCTGCTCAAACTCAAACTCAACATTCACTTCAGTTAGCTATGTGCCTACTCACCTTACCCCAGGCTCACTCCCCTTTGGCATTTTCACGTGCAATACCTGCGAGTCATGTAATCTAGGCTGGTCAAAAGCGCCAAAGGAAAGCAACCCTCACACTAATCAATCTGGGGAAATCGCCCCCTAGGCTTGAAGGGAATAATCTAATTAAACCCAAGCGGAAGTTTAGGAATCGGTTTGAGTTTATTTAGAATTAAATAATAATATTATGGTTAAGCATAACATATCTTGAAAATATGGATATTTTTCTAGCAGATCTTTATCTCTTCAACAAAGTCTTGCTGGCTATGACTCGAACAGAAGACTAAGGCTTGTGGGAGCCTCTTGAAGGAAAATTCACAAGGGAATGGAAAGGACGAAGTCTAGAGAGAATTCTCTAATTCTCTCTATTGAAGAGATGTGTATTGTGAAGAATGCACAATGGCTCACCCCTACGGTCCTATTTATAGTGGTATAAGAAAAATAATTAAATAATATATTTTAATATCTAATATATTAAAATATATTTATCTAACCAAATTGAATCTTATTCAAACCGTTTAAAATTCTCCTACGACATCTATTTCCTAATTTAAATCCAATTCAAATTTAATAAATATATTTATTTAATGTATCTAATATACATTAATTATTTTAGTATTTAATGTATCAAATACAATAAATATATTTTTCTCTTTTATATTTAATATAACTAATATATTAAATAATAATTTCAACACTTCAAATTAAATATTAATTTGAACATTTCAAATTTTAATATTTAATGAATCAAATACAATAAATATATTTTCCTCTTTTATATTTAATGTATCAAATACAATAAATATATTTTCCTCTTTTATATATAATATATCTAATATATTAAATATTAATTTGAACACTTCAAATTAAATATTAATTTAAACATTTCAAAATTTTCTTTCAACTAAATTGATCTTTTTAGTGTTACTATGAGCTAGCAACGGGACCTTATGGACCTACAGATTATAAGCTCCAATGATACAAAATTAATTAATTAAACTCTTTAATTAATTAATTTCCATTCATTAACTATAGATCACTCCACTATAGACTTAGAGTTGCACTCTTATGCACTGTAGGACAAATTGTGTCCATAGATATAATCATTACATGCAAGTCGATCATTCACGAGTTGTTCGTAATTACAGTGGGCCAAAAGTCCGTTTTACCCCTATAATTACATCTTGTACCTTAAGTACCACTGATCCTCTAATGAACAATTTGTTTACCATCTAATTATAAACTAAGTCCCTCTCGTGCCAGTGAGAGGGTGAGGCCCCATTATTCAAGTCCCGAAATCAGCACTTAAGGGAACTGCTCATCTACTTACCCTATATGGGTAGGAGTGAATTTCATCTTGTGAGATTATGTTCCCAACTCCCTATTTAGTCAAGTCCCCAAAATGGTAGGCATATTGAATCGGCTATAAAAGCCACTCTCACCCATGCAAATCAAAGGACAGGCCCTCACAAGCAAGAGTTCATAACTCACTCAGGATTAAGATCGAGTCGCATATGATCATCCTAATGAAATATTAATCTTTTTAATTAACGGATTTATAAGGAGAGATTAAATATTTCGTGGTTCAGTCTTATACAAACTCATTGTATAAGATATCCCCACTCACATGTCTCCACATGAATGATTTTGATCAAATCATTTGTAGTTATTACAAAGTGGGCCGTATCAATAGTGTTACTAGGATAAGGCACCCAACCTTATCCTACTATGACCCTTTAGGTTATTTCTTGAACATGATCCTCTTGTATGTCAACCACATATTGTTCAAGATTACAATAATAACATTGAATTTTTCATATAATGGATAATATTATATTGCAAATAAAATAATCAAAATTATTATTAATTATTAAATAAATTATTAATTACGAGGCTTTAGGGCATAAATCCCAACAAGGCGAGCATCACTCAGTAAAGAAAAACGACCCTCATGCTCATCACTCTGGGAGAATCGCCCCCTAAGCTAACAGAACACTCACAATGGGAGAATCGCCCCCTAAGCTAGCACAACACTCACAATGGGGGAATCGCCCCTTAAGCTAGCACAACACTCACAATGGGAGAATCGCCCCCTAACCTAGCACGTCACTCACAATAGGAGAATTGCCCTTTAAGCTAGCACATCACTCACAATGGGGGAATCGCCCCCTAAGTTAGCATAACACTCACAATGGCCTCGGAATACATGCTCGCATGGGGGAAAAGGTAAGTGGCCCTAGCCTAACGGACTTTTTCTTAGCCACAACATACTTAGATCGTCAAGGGATATACCACCCAAGAGATCATAAACCTCACTCTCACCTCGACCCATGAATCGTATGCATAACCATAAACACGAACTTAATACCACACATGCTTAGGTAAACAAGGCTCAAATATAAGTTCAAAGCAATTCATTCGCCACCAATGCCCATACACGTTCAAGCAAACATGCTACATAACCGCTCGAGCGAACATGCTCCACATATAACCAAACTTAGCATGCCCCATATAAATTCTTCTCATACACGGCCTTAACACGTTAGTCCAATTGGCTATCTATCTTTTAAGCCAGCACGAAAGCAACCAACTTCTCCTTCTTCTAGGAAGTTATGAGCGACATAAAGCCCTACGCAACTCTTTCCAATGTTATTCCTTTAAACCCACTAGGAACCATAATAGTCACTATTCTTCCATTACATCCCAGCCCAACTAAAATGTGTTAAGCGTAACAAGTCGTTCAAAACTATTCTAAACACAAAAACTATAAGCAAGGATCCTAAACTTTGTATGCCCTTAAGGTGTTCTAGATTGTTAGCCAGCCAGCCTAACAGGTCAAGCTTTTTGTATGCAATCAACCAACCAAGCATTTCAGGCATACCGTACTCGGACACCATCCAACCATCCCAAACAAGCATTACTTAATCATCTAGTCTAATAGCTCAAGCGTTCGGGTTCTACAACCAACCAAACATCTTAGCCAACCCAACCATTCAGTTTAAGTTAATTATCCATACATTTATGCTTATAGACAAACTACAATCAAAGTCATTCATAAACCTCGACACCAACTCATCCAAGGTTCTACACACAAATCACATGCACCAACCATTAGTTTGCAACTTTGAATTCTTTAACAAGAATAACTACATTTTTAGGCAACTTAAGCTCAAGAAAGATTTCAGAACAGTTCAGTCGACGACACCATGCCCACATTCACAAAATTAACCACACTCGTTTATTCACAAATCTCCATAACAAAACTTGATCTTATTCAATCATAACTTAGGCAATTTTAAGGTGCTACACATGCTACCACAACTAGCTTGTAACTTTAAACCACTTTTTCCATTATAACCACATGCGTAGGCAAAAATAAACTTAAGACAATTGCAGAACAAAAATCCATCAACCACTACATGCTACCATATACATAACTCAGGCATGCTTGCACAAATCACAATTCTCTAACATAAACAACATTTAAATAACAACTTAAAGGGGCTTAGTCCAAAAGCTACTCACCTAAAAATCTAAGATTCAAAGCAACTGGGAACTCGAATACTTGATCCCAAATCGCTAAACAAAGTCCCAAATAGCACTTTCATGTGCTAAATTTGATGTCGAATTGATCCGAATTTGACAACCCGACCTCCAAACGCCATGGGTAACCTTGAACAAAGTCCAACACATTATGGGTAAGTTTTAAAACATCATAATAGCCCATAAACTACTTTGAATCATTTTCGAAACACTTACCCACAACAAAAGGAGTGTTACCCACTTCGAAACAAATCGGAAGCTTGTTGGTTTGACTCCAAATAAGCTCAAATTTGCAAATCTAAGACCCAAAAGTTATGGGTATTCTGAAATTAAGTTCGACGAACAAAAGGTTAGCCTATGAACACCAAAATAGCACCATAAGTCACCTTTAAAAATCAAAAACCACCTTGAATCATCGCCAGAAGGCTTACCTGAATCCAAATCGATGTTTGTGACTATACCAAATCGAGCTCCGGCGTGCAACAGTGGAGGTGGTGGCATGGACAGTTAGGAGGAACAGCATAGCTGGATTTGCGCGACAAGGTGTGGGCTAGCAGCGGATCGAGACACGATCGACAACGAGGCTAGAATATTGGGCTTCTACGCGGCTTGGCGGTTTGTGGCTCTGGCAAACAGACGTGGGCGCTCGCAAATCAAACTGGCCAGCGAACGAGCTGCAGTGATTCAGGTGAACTGCGGGGCATGTGCGGCAGCCAACGGTATGGCAATTCGCAGTGGATGGAGGCAGTGGCGACAGTGGGGAAAGGTGAAAGGATGTGGACGGTAAGGAAAGAGAGGAAGAAGAAGAAGAAGAAAAGGAAGAAGAAAATGGGCTTCACGATTTTATTGTTTTTCTTTTTCTTTCTTTAAAAAAAAAAACAAAAACCAATATTGCCCTCAAACCAACTTCTTAATTCCAAAATTGCCCTTTCAAACTCACTAAATTTCAATTTAGCCCAACGACCAACTAAACCAAATTTGAACTCCAAAATTTTGAAATTAACGCCCCTGAATAAGTCGGGCGTTACATTGACATTCAAGCAAGGTTATATTTTTAGATGGCACATCTCTTAAGGCATTCACATAACTGAATCCTAAAGGAATTAGCTCATAATGTACATGGAAATGAAACTAAATTTCATTGAATTAAAATCGCGAATGAACATGATTACAAGGAAAACAAAATTAAGAAATCCTAAACTAAGTACAAGAAAAACTGAGAAAGCAAGAAAAGCTAGGGAATTTCCATTCGAATGACTCAACTCTTCATTTGTCAAGGAGAATTAAGTGGGTACATCCCTAGGACTTTCGACTCTAAGGATTGAACCCTTGCGAGATGATAAGGAGTGGAGGAGTTTTCACTCTCGGATTTTCTAGGGTTTCTTTCTTCCACAGTCTGCCTCTATGAATCGATGAGTGTGGCTCCTATTATAGGCATATGAGTGGGTGTTTGTTGATGATTTGTAGCTAAGGAGCTTCCTCGAAACAACTCTAAGTCAGAATAAAAAGTGGTTGACATGAAAATCTAATTCTGTTTTGGCTTGTTAAAATCTCGTTAAATTGGTCAAAAATGGGTTTGCCACAGCAAAGTGATTTTTCCTTGCAAACTTTGCGGCCACATAGTGGGGCTTTCCAACAGTTTTCTGCAAAACAACAAAAAATAATTAATTCTTACAAAAAATGACTTTTTTACCCTCAATTAAGTCAAAATAACATAACACGACTAAATTCATTTGACTTTCTTACTTCTGCATTATTAGGACAATTTAAGCACGAGAGTAATTACAAAATATGCATTTCAACCAAGAAATAAAGTTGAATTTATAGGTAAATATACTATATAAATGAGGTTCATTGTAAGCCCTAAACTCTCTTTTGATCATATTGTGCTCATATATGATGTTTTGACATATGCAAATTGATATAGGTTGCACTAAAAGATGTCGTGGTAGAATTTGGGAATCTCCTAAGTTGTGGATATGAACGTACACAAAGCTTCATAAGGAGACAGGTTACGCATTGGGATAAGCATATTAAAAGTTGAGTTGAAGTAAGTTAAGGTCATGAGCAAGTTGGGTACACATTAGGTGTATGTTGTGTTGAATACAAAAGCTGTAATTTCTAATTAATTTAGTTAAAATTTCTTTACAATTTAGGTGGATTGAAAGGGACTTAAAGTCTAAAGAGAGAAGGAGGAGCTGGCCATTTTAGTTACATTTTTCGTTGGAGTTTTTTTGTTATAGTGGAAGGATGAGCTGTCCAACACTTGTGACTGCAGTAGACAGCTGGAAGCTCTAGGAAGTGGATAAACTTAAAACAGTCATATCTCTCAATCCACTTGAGCAAATTCGATGATTCTTGAGCCAAAATCTCAGAAATTGAATGAAGATTAGTCTGGAAAATTTTGTGAGAAAACATGAAGAAGAAGGTCGTGAAAATTTAAGAAAACCGAGAGGTGGTCCCAGTTTTTCGGCCAGCAGAACAGGGTGAAGAAATCTGGTGATTTTGAGCTCTTGAGGACGAATTAGAAGCTAAAATTTTGAGGTAAGTAATTTTAGATGTTTTATTTGAGGGTTATCAAATAAAACTTAGTGGTTGTTTTGCTAAATTTTGAGAAACTCATGCTGGAATTCGAATCTGTAATTTTTGGCTCAAAACAGAGGGGTCTAGAGAGCTTAAGGAAGTTGTGTTCCAATTTGTTATACCCTATTGCCAAGTGTGTGCAATTACTATCCTATGAGTTATGTGACTGAGTTAGATCAATTTTTGGGCCAAGTAGCAAAAGGGATTAATGTTATGGAATTCATTTTCAGGGCAAAAGAAGATAGGAGAAGCTTATAAGCCTTGGGAGCCTTCCGGTGTTTGTGAGTAATTTTGTTTGAAAACCTATGCGTTGATCTTTATTTATTCAAAAGCTTACTAGTGATGGATATTGAAGCATGCTTAAACTAAGTTATATTCATTTTTCATTGAATTCCTACTAATAAATGTCGGTGTTGAAAGTTAAGCATAATTGTAACTAGTTTGTTACTCCGCGTTCAAGCATGAAACCTAAGTTTGGAAGTAGGGTTTTTCTTGGAAGTACCATGCATTAATCCACTCTAAAACATGTTTGAATTGCTTGAAACTTAAAGTATGATGGTTTGGCTATGTTAAAGAATTTATGCGTTGAGAACACGAAAAATGAGTTTGTTAATGAGTTCTCTTTTAATCATACGATGAACTACACTTGAAGTTGGAAGCTTGTTTAATGATGAAAGTTTGTGTTTATGTGAGAACTTGCTGAATATGATTCCAAAACATGTTTCCTAACTATTTAAAGCATGCCCCTGTATATTATTAACCCCCGGTACTGAAGGACACGGAGAAGGTACCTGGGAGGGAGAAAACTTGACCCCCGATACTGAAGGACAGTGAGAAGGTATTCGGGTGGTAGTTGGTCTGACCCCAATACTGAAGGACATGGAGAAGGTATTAGGGGAGACCAGTGAGCCTAAATGGCATACCAGGTGCACGTGAGAGAGAGAGGTATTGAAGTTGTTGGTTAGAGAGGACTCTACCATAGCTAGGGTATCATGCTACAAGTTTTCTTTATCATGAGTTTTGATGCATTGATTATCGTGGTGCTTAAAGCCTATAATTTGGCGACATTGTTTAATTACTTTTGATACTTTACCTATGAACGCATAACTTATTAAATAGTCACTCACTGGGCTTCCCAGCTCACGTTTTCAACATGTTTTCTCTCCCCAGGTAGCAAACGAGTTCCCGGTGCTTAGCCTCGACAAGACCTGTTTGCCACCACGCCACTTAGCTCCTTGTATATATATACTTCCACCTGTATATAGTTTTGAAATAAAAGCATTCTAGTCGGGGTGTAATACTTAAGTATGTTATGACTTGTTATGAAAACCTAGTATGGAAAAATGATTGCATCTTATTCAGGTGTGCAACTGTGCGCTCAATTTTACTAGTTCATATATGCTTCGTTGTATACAATTTCAGGTTAATGTTAGGTTGGGCAGGGAGTGGTAGTAAGAGGGCTGCTATTCTCTGTCTTCGCATTCCTTCCTAGGATTAGGCAAGTGAGCTGGGAGGGGGTGTGACATTCATCAATAGGCTCTTCTTGTTTTTGACGTCATCTTCTATATTGCCCTTCATAGTTAACTCATGCATCATGAGAGTTCCAATGAGCTCCTCCAATAGAATTTTTTAGAGGTCTTTAGCTTCTTGAATCCCCGTCACTTTAGCTTCCCAACTTTTAGGTAACAACTTGAGAATCTTTCTCACATTTTCAGATGTAGTATATGTTTTTCCTAATCCCTTCAAAGCATTCACAATGTTTGTAAATCTAGTAAACATTTCAGAAATAGATTCATGGCTATGGAAGAGCATGCTAAGTTTTTATTCTTTAACTTGACTAGTTCCTTCATGAGTTACTTCAAGCATATCCCATATTTCTTTAGCAAAATTGTGAGCAAAAACTCAATTAAACTCATCAGAACATAAAGCACAAAATTGGCAATTCATGGCTCTAGCATATATTGATAATTTCTTTTTGTCTTCCTCATTTAGCTCATTTTCATCTTAGGCACATCCTTATTTATAACTATCCTAGTTGGAACTAATGGACCCTTAGAAACAATTTCCCATAAATTGTAATCAATTAAATAAATTCTCATCCTAATTTTCCATGAAACATAATTATTTCTATCAAAGAGATATGGCCTAGTGGTAGATTGACTCTCAGTACACCCATTTACTTCAGTATTTGTCATAAGCTCGAACAATTAAATTTTTTAGAAAAGGTAATTTTTTAAAAAACAAAAAATTACGGAAAGAAATAATTTTTGAAAATTTTTCTTTTGAAAACAATGCTTCATCAAAGAATAAATTTTAACAAAAAAAATTCAAAAAGTTTCTAAAAAGAAATCAGTGATTGAAAGTAAAGAAAAAATTGGTTTTCAAGGACCAGTTTTCAAAGAAAAAAATTCTAGTAAAAATGACTTTTAAAATACAAATTTTCAAAACTTTTTGCTAAAAAACAGAAACATCCTAGATTTAATAAAAATAAATAAATAAATAGTTTTGAAATAAAAGAAAACAAAGTTTTTCAAACACTTTTTGAAACAAAAAACCAAGCTACTCGCTCTGATACCAATTGTAGGATCTAATGACAACATTAGTGGAGGGTGAACAAGGTTGTCTACCAATTTTAAATCTAATTTAATCTAATTAATAAAAAATAACTAATTTGCACCTTAAAGAAAAACTATCTCTAATTTGAATCCTAATATTAATCAAGAAAAATAGCACAACACCCAAACAACCAATACAAAAACTGATTTAGCACAAATTAAATCAAGAAAAACCTATCATGCAATCTAAGAGATAAAATAGTTCAAGAATAGTAAGAAACAAAAATCAAAATGAAAAAATTTAAAAGAGTAAGGGAAAAGAGGACACTGAGAAATTTATAGTGGTTCGACAAATCGCCTACTCCACTCCTCAAGACTCCTTCTTGAGTATTTTACTGAAAACAATTTTCTTGCGTGTGAGAATCACAATTCTCTTGCGGGTGAGAACCAAACCTACAACGACCCTCTTTTTTCACCTAGGTTAAAGAGAAACCCACAATTCTTTTTATTGGTTCAGGATCTAACTAATTGTTTTTTTCGCACAGCCAGGGGTGTATCCACACCTTAATACAAAAACCCAATAAGAAAATAAAACTCACAACAATTACCTCTAAATAGGTAAGATACACAAATTATACACTTAGAAACACTTCAAAAATTCCTCACAAAATACAATAAGCAAAATCAAGAGAATTGGAGAGATCTAGCAAGTTTTGAACACTTTTTGAGACTATGAAAGTCAGGAGAGCTTGGTGGAATTTTTAGGAGTGGAGGAGGAATATGATAAAAATGGTTGAATTTTAAAACTGAAGGGTTTGAAATTCAACCATTAGATTTAGGTCACCAAGAATAAAGGGTGAAGATTGAGAGATGGGAAAAAGGAAAATATATGAATTTAAGAATGGGAGAGATATAGTCTACCCAACCAACATCAGAGGTCCATGCTAGAGGGGGGGGGGGGGGGGGAATGGTGTAAGTTTTTTTCTTTTTTTTTCTTTTTTCTTTCTTCTGATGTCACATCATGTCACCACCTAAATCGTCTACATCATCACCACGTAGTATCTTTCTTTTGAATATTCTTTTGGCTATAACTTCTTCCTTTGATGTTCAATTTAAGCTCTTCAAAATGCATAATCATCTTTTCAAGCCCTATGTTATGGAAATTTAAAAGTTTGTTTGAAGGAAATAATCGAATTAAACCCAAAGCGGAAGTGTTGGAATCAACATTGATTTAATTTTAGAATTAAAGAAAAAATAATTTTAGGCTAAGCAAAACATACCTTGAATGAAATATGGAAAGTTCTGACAATTATTTACATCTTGTGTTCTAAGACTTCCATAAAGTCTTCCTTACTATGATTCAAACATAAGATCAAGGCTTGTGGGAGCCTCTTGAAAGAAAATTCACAAGGGATTGGAGAGGAAGAGGTTTAGAGAGAATTATCTAATTCTCTATTGAGGAGATGTGTGTTATAATGGCTCAACCCAAAGATCCTATTTATAGAGATTCAGGGCAAATCTTTGCCATAATTAAATAATATATATTCAAATATCTAATATATTAAAATAGATATATTTAATCTATTTGAATCTTATTCAAATCTTTTAAATTCTCCTACAATATTCATTTCTTTATTTGAGTTTATAAATATCTTTTCTTTAATGTATCTAATATACATTAATTATTTTAATATTTAATGTATCAAATACAATAAATATATTTTCCTCTTTTATATTTAATATATTAAATATTAATTTCCACACTTCAAATTAAATATTAATTTGAACATTTCAAATTTTTCTTTCAACTAAATTGAACTTTTAGTGTTACTATGAGCTAGCAAGGGGACCTTATTGACCTACAGATTATAAGCTTCAATGATACAAAATTAATTAATTAAACTCTTTAATTAATCAATTTTCATTCATTCACTATAGAGTCACTCCACTATAGACCTAAAGTTGCACTCTTATGCACTATAGGAAAAGTTGTGTCCATGGATATAATCACTACATGCAAGTCAATCCTTTACGAGTTGTTTGTAATTACAGTTGGGTTAAAGTCTGTTTTACCCCTATAATTTCATCTTGCACCTTAAGTACCATATATCCTCTAATGAACAATTTGTTTATGATCAACCATAAACTAAGTCCCTCTCAGGCTAGTGAGAAGATGAGGCCCCATTGTTCAAGTCCCGAAATCAGAACTTAAGGGAACTACTCATCTACTTACCTTATATGGGAAGGAGTGAAGTCCATCTTCTGAGATTATGTTCTCAGCTCCCTGTTTGGTCAAGTCCCTAAAACGGTAGGCTTGTTGAATCGGCTACAAAAGCCACTCTCACCCACACAAATCAAAGGACAAGCCTTTACAGACATGAGTTCATAACTCACTCAAGATTAAGATCGAGTCGCATATGATCATTCTGATAAAATATTAATCTTCTCAATGAATTTATAAAGAGAGATTAAATATTTCGTGGTCCAGTCTTATACAAACTCATTGTATAAAATACCCCCACTCACATGTCTCCACATGAACAATTTGGATCAAATCATTTGTAACTATTACAAAGTGGGTCATATCAATAGTGTTACCGGGATAAGGCATCCAACCTTATCTATATACTATGACTCTTTAGGTTATTTCTTGAACATGATCCTCTCATATGTCAACCACATACTGTTCAAGATTACACTAATAACAATTAATTTTTCATATAATGGATAATATTATATTACAAATAAAATAATCAAAATTATTATTTATTATTAAATAAATCATTAATTACGAGGTTTTAGGGCATAAATCCCAACATTGTTAGCATCAAAACATATGGTATGATTGAAGCTCATAAAACCAACATCGAGCACACTTATTGATGTTAAATGATCGGCCTTCCAGCTTTTTCATCTACTTCGATCAACATTTGACTTGTTGAGTTGGATCAACCCTTGGCTTGTTGATCTTGTTGGATTGGCTCTTGGCTTGTTGATCTTATTAAATGATCGATTCTTGGCTTATCGATCTTCTTGGATAATTGACTCTTGGCTTGTTGATCTTCTCAGATCACCCCCTTAGCCTATTGATCTGCTTAAATATGCCTTGGGTTTGTTGATATTCTTGGAAAATGGATCGAAGTCTTGAAGTCTTGTGCACTTCGGATGTTTTCAACATGTCCTCAAATTCTTCAGATCTTCAAAGAGATTTTAGTCTTCAAAGTCTTTGGTCTTTAAAAAGATTTTTTTTATCTTCAAAGTCTTTTGATCTTCAAGTTTTCAAGTATTTTAGAGACTTTTCTCTAAGTTTCGTATTTTCTAACCCTCGAAATGAAGGATAGTTCTCCTATTTATAGAGTTTTTCCATGGGTATTGTATGAGCCTAGACTTTGTCAACGTTGGGTCTAGCCCTTTGGGCCAAATTATCATTCAATGAACTTATTGGGCTCATTTGAACTTGGGTCCGAATACCAAATGACACAATTTGACCTCACTAAAATTAAATGATTATAATGATAACATGCGGCTTTATTTGAGATTTTCCAATTTTTTTGTCTTCAAAATCAATTTAGGACACATGTTGATTTATAATTTGTCACTAATTTACTAATATGAAATTTTGTCATTAATTTAAAAATAATGGCATGACAATTTACGATTGGTCGAAATTTCTAATTCAACAAATACTCCTTTTCAAAATTTATGCATGAGTATGTGTGGATGAATCTCGAAAAAGATAATCTAAAATTAAAAGGTAAGAAATTTGTTTATAATTTTGACTGATTTTGATGTGTCAATCTACTCAAAATATGAATTTAGTTTTTAAACTTTTGATTTGAATTTTCTTTTATTTGACACGCTTTCTATGAATTAATAAAAAATGAGCTGGGGTCCATTTATGTTCTACTTTAATTCCAAATTGTATCTCTAGTAGTATTCAAGTTCTATCTTTTTTTACTTGAATTTGGAGTAAAATTTAGAATCTATCTATTTTTTTTATATGAATTTGAAGTAGAACTTTGACTTTAAACTTTACTTAAATTTTGATTTGGGATTGAATTAGGATAGTATCAAATTTCTTGTTTTGAGGTAAAATTTTGGATTCTACAAAAAAAAAAATTCTTTTTTTTTTTTTGAAAAGACAGATTTTACTAAAAAAAACCACAAGAGTTGTAAATAAGAAGGTCCCTGATTCGAAGGTCTAAGACCCAATAGGGAAAATGGCCACTCCAAGCAGAAGATGAGTTAGGGGCTGTTTGGCACGCTGGTTTGGAATCAGAAACCCAGGGAATCAGGAACCCTAAGAATCCTTGGCTGGAATCAGAAACCCTGGGGTTCCTGATTACTGTGTTTGGGATGCAGGGTTGGGTTTGACTAGTTTGCTGAAACCTGTGTTTGGGTTGCAGGGTTGGGTTGGGCTGGGTTTGTTTTTTTACAATTTTTTTAGACTGTTTTATTTTTTAGATCCATTTTTTTTACTTGATAATTGTTTGTTGAATTGCATATTAATATTTTAACTAATTATGTGGATCAATTGTTTCAAACATAGTTAAATATGAATGTGTAGTTTGTACAAGTATATTGATATCTCATTCACTCCATTCATTATGATGTAAAATTAAATAACATTAGTAAGGACATATATTTTAAATAATTATTATGTGGGAAAAAAATGGTGTTGCCAGAGTAAAGGAAATCCATAATTCAATGAAGCTCCAAAGTTTATAATTTCATCATACATAAGCTAAAAGGAATGAAGAAAAGAAATAGCAATAGTTGTCCAAAACACAAACTGAATTAAAACTAAGTAGTAGCTAAAGGTGATGAAGGCATCGAGTTGTCGTCTATGGGGGGTCGAGTTCTAGGTGCTTTCCCTAACACTTCCACACAGTAATCATACTTCCAATCTGGGGAGAATGCAAAAAACGGATGGGTACGAATCCTAGGACAAGTAAAAAAGCATGATATGCTCCCTTTCCTAATGTAGATAGTCTTGCTCAGCTCTTCTTTCTCCCTTTCCGTAGCTTCCTTCCTTTTCAAGCCTCTTTTCTCCATCCAAAGTGTCTCCTCTAAACACCTCATATGAAGCCTTGAATTCAGGACAGATTGGACAATTCTGATGCATAGGCAGCCTCCCATTAGTCCACTTACCTGGCTCCACTTTTGGATAGCTCAATTAATGAATTTTCTTGCACGTGTGAATCAGGTGGTTCTTTTAATAAAGAGATGCTTCAGCAAGGATTTTTGCTTATCTCTCCAAATTCATCTCCCAACATTGTTTTCAAATCTCTTCACCTGAAGCAAAATTCAATAAATTAAGCCCATGTCTTAGCCAAAAGCAGACTATTTTCACATCTTAAAAGAATTCACTCTTAACAGTAAGCACATACATAACTTGGGATTTTAAAAACCAAAAATCACCAAAAGATCTCAAACAAGCAAGTTTAATAAGAGATTTTTAAATAGGAATAACTCTTCTATTGAAAAGTTATTAAACTCTATTTTAGAAATTAAAAAAATTGGAAGTATATTTAAGAAATTAAAGAATTTAAAACTCTATTTCATAAAGTATTCAGAAAACTATTTTAGGAACTCTATTTTAGAAATTAAAAAATTGGAAGTCTATTTAATAAATTAGGGAATCTAAAACTCTATTTCACAAAGTATTTAGAAACTTATTTTTGGAACTTTCTTTAGAAATTAAAAAATTGGAAGTCTATCTAAGAAATTAGGCAATTTAAAATTGAATGGAATAATCTAATTAAACCCAAGCGGAAGCGTAGGAATCGGTTTGAGTTTATTTAGAATTAAATAATAATATTATGGTTAAGCATAACATACCTTGAAAATATGGAGATTCTTTTGGCGGATCTTTATCTCTTCCACAAAATCTTCCTGGCTATGACTCGAACACAGGACTAAGGCTTGTGGGAGCCTCTTGAAAGAAAATCCACAAGGGATTGGAGAGGAAGAGGTCTAGAGAGAATTTTCTAATTCTCTCTATTGAGAAGATGTGTGTTGTGTAGAATGGCTCAACCCAAGGGTCCTATTTATAAAGACCAAGGGAAACTCTTTGCCATAATTAAAATATTATATTTTAATATCTAATATATTAAAATATATCTTATATTTATTTGAATCTCATTCAAATCTCCTACGATATTTATTTATTTGAATCTTAATCAAATTATATAAATATCTTTTATTTAATATATCAAATATACATGAATTATTTTAATATCTAATGTATCAAATACAATAAATATATTTTCCTCTTTTATATTTAATATATTTAATATATTAAATATTAATTTGAACATTTCAAATTAAATATTAAATTTGAACATTTCAAATTTTAATATTTAATGTATCATATACAATAAATATATTTTTCTCTTTTATATTTAATATATCTAATATATTAAATATTAATTTGAACACTTCAAATTAATATTAATTTGAACATTTCAAAATTTTCTTTCAACTAAATTGATCTTTTTAGTGTTACTATGAGCTAGCAATGGGACCTTATGGACATATAGATTATAAGCTCCAATGAATGAAAATTAATTAATTAAACTCTTTAATTAATTAATTTTCATTCATTAACTATAGGTCACTCCACTATAGACCTAGAGTTGCACTCTTATGAAGTTGTGTCCATAGATATAATCATTACATGCAAGTCGATCCTTCACGAGTTCTCATAATTACAACTGGGTCAAAAGTCCGTTTTACCCCTATAATTACATCTTGCACCTTAAGTACCTCTGATTCTCTAATGAACAATCTGTTTATAATCTAATTATAAACTAATTCCCTCTCATGCCAATGAGAGGGTGGGCCCCATTGTTCAAGTCCCGAAATCAGCACTTAAGGGAACTACTCATCTACTTACCCTATATAGGAAGGAGTGAATTCCATCTTGTGAGATTATTTTCCCAGCTCCCCATTTGGTCAAGTCTCCAAAATGGTAGGCATATTGAATCGGCTATAAAAGCCACTCTCACCCATGCAAATTAAGGACAAGCCCTCACAGGCAAGAGTTCATAACTCACTCAGGATTAAGATCGAGTCGCATATGATCATCCTGATGAAATATTAATCTTCTTAATTAACGGATTTATAAGGAGAGATTAAATATTTCGTGGTTCGGCCTTATACAAACTCATTGTATAAGATACCCCCACTCACATGTCTCCACATGAATGATTTGGATCAAATCATTTGTAACTATTACAAAGTGCGTCGTATCAATAATGTTACCAGGATAAGACACCCAACCTTATCCATATACTATGACTCTTTAGGTTATTTCTTGAACACGATCCTTCTGTATGTCAACCACATACTGTTCAAGATTACACTAATAACCTTGGATTTTTCATATAATGGATAATATTATATTGCAAATAAAATAATCAAAATTATTATTAATTATTAAATAATTAATTAATTTCGAGGCTTTAGGGCATAAATCCCAACAAAAACTATATTTTATAAAGTATTCATAAACCTATTTTGGAACTCTATTTTAAAAATTAAAATATTGGATGTCTATTTAAGAAATTATGGAATTTAAACAAAACTTCTATTTTGAAATCTATTTCAAGGATAAATGAGTTATAAAATTCGAATTCTAGTTCAAAAATTAAAATATTAGAAACTCTATTTTACACAGTATTTTGAAACCAATTTCAAATATAATGGGTTAAAAAAATTTGTTTAGTAGCAATTTTTAGTTTTATTTTAACCTTGTATAAAATTAATTGGGCGGTTGGGTCGCTGGGGTGATCGTTGGAGTGGTCGTTGGGGTGGTCGAGTTGATGAGGTGGTTGCGTTGCCGAGGTGGTCACCGGTGGTAGTTGCATGGTGGTAAGGTCACCGGAGTGGTCGTTGGGTGATTTTCGGAAGTAGTTGTTGGGTGGTCGGGTCGCTGGAGTGATCATCAGGGTGGTCAGGTCATCAGAGTGATCACTGGGTGGTTGTGGCAATGATTGTCTGGTGGTTGGGTCGCTGGAGTCGTTGTAACACCCGAGATTCTTTGGGTAAGTTTAAAATGTTGTTTTGGTAAAGTTTTATTATGAATTTAATTATTTTGAGGGTAATTTGGTGATTTTTGGAAAAAGAAAGGGCATTTTGGTCTTTTAGAGAAGATATTTTGATTTTATTATTTTTATTATTATTATTATTATTATTATTATTATTTTTAAAAAAAAAAAAAAAAAAAAAGAAGAAAATTTTCTTCTCTCTCCCTCGCGCAGCTCTCTCTCTCTCTCTCTCTCTCTCTCTCTCTCTCGCCGAAGCTCCCGTCTCCGACGCACGCCGCTGGCCCCTCCTCCATCTTCTTCGTTCTCACCGAGCAGCAGCCGCCGAACACCCATCCATAGTCGTTTTCTTTTTCTTCTTCAGCCTCGCCGAAGCTCACGAACGCCGGTCTGCGTCAGCCCCGCCGGTGTCGGATCCGCAGGTGTCATCTCGCCGGAATTCGCGAGCTACGTCTCGCCTGAAGCCGTCGACCTGCACGCCTAGCATCGCCGAACAGAGCAACTCGCTGCCGTGGAGTGTTCGAAGCCGCCACAGCACTGAACATCGCCGGAAAACACCATTTCCGCCGCGATTTCAAGGTGGGTTTTCGTTCCGTGAGAAGTTTGGCATTTTGAGCTCGAGTTTGATCGATTTTCAGCAAAATAACCTCAGATTATTGTAGATCGGGCTGCAACACACCAGAAGCGAACCTCCACGCGCCGTTTGGAAGCCTCACGCGCCGGCCACGCGCCGCTGCACGCGCCGCCGTGCTCCGGTCACGCGCCGCCGCTCGTCGGAGTTGGGTAAAAATTGCCATTAGGTCCGTTTCGTCGAGTTATTAATGTTAGAATGTGTTCTAGCGTAAATCGGATGGTTTAAGACACGTTTAGGACACTTTTTAGGTGAATTGTCGAGGACCTTGGTTCGTACTTGGAGTGGGAACTCGAGAAGCTCATTTCTAGTGAAGAAAGAGTATTTTAGTAAGTAAAGACATAAGGTAAGGGATCTCACAACGAAAGAAGTTTTCAAAACCTTGAGCTAGCTCTATGTTTACTTTGAAAGTTTATGTTTTTCATGTTAAGTATTTAAGAAAGAAATTGTATTATATGTATGTCTTTGAAATGCGATTGCTTTGACTTATGCATTAATGAGTATGATCTAAAACGAATGGGACCTCATGCATGTGTTGTGTGCTCATGAAAAGATTTATATAGGCCGTGACGATAATTCTCCCAAAAGTTTTATGTGGGTTTTGAGGGAACCCGAGTCTTCGGACTCTATATGCTCCCGGGGTTCGAAAGTGCCCCCACGATGGTAGCCGACGGGCTTGAGTCTTCGGACTCCACGATGGTAGCCTTCGGGCTGAGTCTTCGGACTCCATGATGTATGTTAGCTTTCGAGCTTAACTCTCAGAGGTAGGGAGGACTCTATTCGATGGAAAAACTATGTCTTCGGACTATTCAGAGGCCCTCGGGAGAATTTAATCGTTCACAAGAGCCGCGAGGAAAAGTACATGGTTTATAAAAAGGAATTTTAGGTCCCCTACTAAAGCGATGGTTTACGATGGTTTTATGATTTAAAATGACATGTTGCATGTGATTAAAACTCTTATTTTGAAACTATGATGGACTTACTGAGTATTATTCGTTAATACTCACCCTTTTCCTTTTTAAAATGTTTTCAGGTAAGGCTAAGATCGGCCCTAGCGCGTGACCGGAGATCATCTACTCGAGTCGTGGGAGCCGACCGATCGCTATTCCGCTTCTTTTATGTTTCTAGATGTATATAGAACTCATGTTAAGTTTTTAAATGTTTAGGAGAATGTTTCAAAATCTTTTAAACCTTTCTTTGTAAATCGTGCACGTGTATTTGGTTTCTGCTGTTTGAACCCTAGCATCATATTGAGAAGTTTGTTGGATGCTAGGAGGTTGTTTGGAAATCTTAGAAGTGTGTTTTCTATGTCTTATTAGGTAAGGGTCAGATTTTTGGTTTTCGCGTAGTTACGTCGTTATGCTGCCGAAATTATTGGTAATATAGCGACGTGACTTAGTAATGACTCTTAGGTAGCGTGTTGAGCCTATAGGGTCGTTACAGTTGGTATCAGAGCACTAGGTTATAGGTTCTGTAGACTAGCTTACTTCGTAAGCATCAGGTATCCCATGACTAAGTAGTGATTTCCAGTCATCGCGCAGGTACGCCTCTGAAGTAAACTTTTAATTCGTTTGTTGAAAAGCATGTTATTTTTATGAAATGATTCATATGTGAAATGTATTTTTAAGTAAAGGAAAGTTTAAGAAAAGTTGAAAAGTGTGATCCCTTTTGATGTGAAGGTTAAACTTGATTGTGTTTGTTTGTTAAGTATGCCGCCTAGAAGGAGAGGTAGAGGACGGGGTAGAGGACGTGGTGCTGGTAGAACACATGACTTACCTCCTGAGATGCCAGTGGAACAGGAGGTGAATTCTGGGGCAAATTCCCCTGTTGCTCAGGATCAACCTGATCCAGTTATGGAGCCTGCAAATCCTACGGTTGCGTCATTGATGTTAGAGGCGATGCAGAACTTAGTACAAGCGACCGTGACGACCCAGTTAGCGCAGATGGGTCAAGCTTCTACGCCAGCTTCATTACAAGCCCGTCACTTGAAAGACTTTAGAAAGTATGATCCAAGGGCGTTTGACGGATCCTCTGGGGATCCTACAGTGGCGGAGTTATGGTTGTTCTCTATGGAGAACATTTTTCAGTTGATGAGTTGCCCGGATGAATATAAAGTTTCTTGCGCCACATTTATGCTGAGGGATGATGCTTACCTATGGTGGGAATCTGCTCAGAGGACCATAGGTACAGGAGGAGGAGTAATGACGTGGCCAATATTCAGAGAGGCTTTCTGGAATAAATATTATCCTGCGACTGCACGATACAAGAAACAAGAAGAATTTCTACAACTTAAACAGAATCGACGTCCAGTAGACGTCTACGAGAGGGAATTCACAAGGTTATCTCGTTTTGCTCCCGAGCTGGTAGATACTGAGGCCAAGAAAACGGAGCGTTTTGTAATGGGTTTGGATCCTCAGGTTAAAGGCGTGGTGCAGGCTGTAGCACTTCACGACTATGCTGCTGCGGTAAGGACAGCAGAGTTTATTGTTGCAGGCCAACAGAGTGAGATTCCTATGGTCCAAAACCCGAGTCAGTCATCCTCTGGTCACAAGAGGAGATGGAGTCAGGCGAACTTGAATCCCCAGCGTTCTCAACAGTCTTCACAGTCGTCCATGAGGTCACAGGCCGCTTCTAGCCAGAGGCAGCAAGTGAATAAGCCGGGACATAACACTGGGGAGAAACCTCGTTGTAATGAATGTGGAAAGTTTCATTGGGGTCAGTGCCTGATGCGGTCTGGGTTGTGTTTTCGATGTAAGAAGGAGGGACACAGAGCTGAAAATTGTCCTACCCTCCCAGACAGGAGAGGCCAGCCTTCGGGTTCAGGTGGAGTAGGACTTAATAGGCCCACACTTCAGCAAGGGAGAGTTTTTGCTAGTACCGGCAGGGAGGCTGGTAACTCAGATGCTGCAGTTACAGGTACGCTTCCCGTTTCGGGATACCTTGCATTTGTATTATTTGATTCAGGTTCTACACATTCCTTTATTTCTGCGTCTTTCGGGAGACAAGCTGAGTTAGAACTTGAGCCATTACCCTCTGCTTTGTCTGTTGCTACTCCGATGGGGTTGAGTCTATTAGCTACTGAGGGGATTAAGAATGGTAAGATGATAGTTTCCGACCACGAGCTGGATGTGAATTTGATAGTCCTTGAGATGGAAGGGTTCGATGTTATTCTAGGCATGGATTGGCTGGCTTTAAACCATGCTAATATTGATTGTTTCCGTAAAGAAGTGGTGTTTACGCCACCAAAACAGGCCAGTTATAAGTTTAAGGGGACTAGAACTGGAGTTAATCCAAGAGTGATATCTGCTCTTAAAGCGAGAAAGCTAGTTTTTAAGGGATCATGGGGTATCTTAGCTAGCGTTGTGGAAGTGAGACACACCGAGGTTCACGCATCGTCTGTGGCTGTGGTGAATGAATTTCTAGATGTGTTTCCTGAAGATCTTTCAGGGTTGCCTCCCGTGAGAGAAATAGACTTCACCATAGAGCTTGAACCAGGAACCGCTCCTATCTCTAAAGCTCCTTATAGAATGGCACCAGCGGAATTGAAAGAGCTGAAGTTGCAACTGCAGGACCTATTGGATAAAGGTTTTATTCGACCTAGCGTGTCTCCTTGGGGAGCACCGGTCTTGTTTGTAAAGAAGAAAGATGGAACCATGCGACTGTGCATCGATTACAGGGAATTGAACAAAGTTACGATTAAGAATAAGTACCCTCTTCCTCGTATAGACGACCTCTTTGATCAGTTACAGGGAGCGTCGGTGTTTTCAAAGATTGATCTGAGGTCAGGGTACCATCAGTTGAGGGTCAGAGAAAGAGACATCCCTAAGACGGCATTTAGATCACGATATGGACATTTTGAATTCACGGTG
This sequence comes from Trichosanthes truncata, assembly GCA_033996785.1. NCBI lineage: Eukaryota > Viridiplantae > Streptophyta > Magnoliopsida > Cucurbitales > Cucurbitaceae > Trichosanthes > Trichosanthes truncata. Next base: position 21,696,140 of record JAWPNB010000004.1, on the reverse strand, counting down.
ATGTCTTTTGGTTTGACTAACGCCCCTGCAGTTTTTATGGACTTGATGAATAGAGTATTCAAGGAGTTCCTAGATGCTTTCGTAATTGTATTCATTGATGACGTCCTTGTATACTCTAAAACTGAGAAAGAACATGAAGAGCATTTGAGAAGAGTGTTGACGACTTTGAAGGAGAACCAGTTGTACGCGAAATTCTCCAAGTGCGAGTTTTGGCTTACAAAGGTGTCTTTCTTAGGACACGTAGTGTCAAAGGCAGGGATTTCCGTAGATCCAGCGAAAGTAGAGGCTGTAACGCTATGGCCTCGTCCAACTACAGTTACTGAAGTACGGAGTTTCCTAGGTCTAGCAGGTTACTATAGACGGTTCATCCAGGATTTCTCTAAGATAGCTACGCCTTTGACTCAACTAACTCGCAAAAGCAAGTCATTTGTCTGGACTGACGAGTGTGAAGCGAGTTTCCAGACACTTAAACAGAGATTGGTATTAGCCCCTGTTCTTTCTGTGCCTGAGGGAACAGGTGGATTTGTAGTTTTCACTGATGCATCGAGGAAAGGGCTAGGAGCAGTGTTGATGCAATGTGGAAAGGTTATAGCCTATGCGTCTCGCCAGTTGAAAAGTCACGAGCAAAACTATCCAACCCATGATTTGGAGTTGGCCGCAGTTGTCTTCGCCTTGAAAATCTGGAGGCATTATTTGTATGGTGAGAAGATTCAGATCTTCACGGACCATAAGAGTTTGAAGTACTTGTTTACACAAAAAGAGTTAAACATGCGGCAACGTAGATGGTTAGAGCTGGTAAAAGACTACGAACTAGAAATTCTTTATCATCCCGGTAAGGCAAATGTTGTCGCAGATGCTCTCAGTAGAAAGACTGTACATACTTCAGCTCAGATCACTAGTCAGGATGAGCTACAGGTAGAGATGGAGAATGCTGAAATTGCAGTTTTGATAGGTGAAGCGACTACACGCTTAGCTCAGTTGACTGTGCAACCAACTTTGAGGCAACGTATTATAGTCTCTCAGCGATTGGATCTTAGTTTAATGGAAAAGCTACGACAAATCGGCACTGAGCAAGCTCAAGAGTTTTCGGTGTCTTCAGATGGTGGACTTCTATATCAAGGGCGATTATGTGTACCTAATATTGATGAATTGAAGAATGAGATTATGACCGAAGCGCATAGTTCGCCATTTTCGATGCATCCTGGTAGTACCAAGATGTATCAAGACCTAAAACAGATTTTCTGGTGGCACAGTATGAGAAAGGATGTAGCGGAGTTTGTCAGTAAGTGCTTAGTATGTCAACAGGTTAAAGTGCCGAGACAGAGACCGGCAGGATTGTTGCAACCATTGAATGTGCCTTTGTGGAAATGGGATGAAATCTCTATGGATTTTATTGTTGGGTTACCCAGGACGATGAGAGGTTACACAGTGATTTGGGTCATCGTGGATAGGCTTACCAAATCGGCGCATTTTCTTTCGGGTAAGTCTACATATTCTACAGAGAAATGGGCACAAATCTATATGCAGGAGATAGTGCGATTACACGGAGTTCCTGCTAGAATTGTCTCGGACAGGGATGCCCGTTTTACTTCTAACTTTTGGAGAGGCTTACAGAAAGCTCTGGGTACTCAGCTGGATTTTAGCACTTCTTTTCATCCCCAAACGGACGGACAGACCGAGCGATTGAATCAAGTTTTGGAGGATATGTTACGTGCATGTGCGTTGGATTTCCCAGGTAGTTGGGATACTTACTTGCACCTGATGGAGTTTGCCTATAACAATAGTTATCAGGCTACTATAGGAATGGCACCGGTTGAAGCTTTGTATGGTAAAAGATGTAGGACTCCAATATATTGGGATGAGGTCGGTGAACGACAGCTTTTGGGGCCAGAGTTAGTTCAAGTCACGAACAATGCTATTCAGAAAATCATGGTAAGAATGCAGACTGCACAGAGTAGACAGAAGAGCTATACTGACACAAGACGAAGGGATCTAGAATTCGAAGTAGGCGACCATGTGTTTCTTAAAGTGGCTCCGATGAAAGGAGTGTTGATGTTCGGCCGGAAAGGAAAGTTAAGTCCGCGGTTTATAGGGCCGTTCGAGATTCTTGAGCGAATAGGCCCTGTGGCTTATAGATTGGCATTACCGCCATCTCTCTCTGCGGTCCATGATGTATTCCATGTCTCGATGTTAAGAAACTACGTGCCGGACCCTTCGCATGTGATTGACTACGAGCCATTACAGTTGAATGAAAATATGAGTTATGAAGAACGGCCGACTCGAATTCTAGCAAGAGATCGTAAGACCCTTCGTAACCGAGAGATTAATTTGGTTAAAGTGCTCTAGCAGAACCATCGGATGGAAGAGGCTACTTGGGAACGTGAAGATGAAATGCGAGCCAAGTATCCTGAACTATTCCAAGACTAGGAACTTTCGGGGACGAAAGTTCTTAAGGGGGGAAGAATGTAACACCCGAGATTCTTTGGGTAAGTTTAAAATGTTGTTTTGGTAAAGTTTTATTATGAATTTAATTATTTTGAGGGTAATTTGGTGATTTTTGGAAAAAGAAAGGGCATTTTGGTCTTTTAGAGAAGATATTTTGATTTTATTATTTTTATTATTATTATTATTATTATTATTATTATTATTATTTAAAAAAAAAAAAAAAGAAGAAAATTTTCTTCTCTCTCCCTCGCGCAGCTCTCTCTCTCTCTCTCTCTCTCTCTCTCTCGCCGAAGCTCCCGTCTCCCCCGCCGGCCCCTCTTCCTTCTTCTTCGTTCTCACCGAGCAGCAGCCGCCGAACACCCATCCATAGTCGTTTTCTTTTTCTTCTTCAGCCTCGCCGGAGCTCACGAACGCCGGTCTGCGTCAGCCCCGCCGGTGTCGGATCCGCAGGTGTCATCTCGCCAGAATTCGCGAGCTACGTCTCGCCGAACAGAGCAACTCGCTGCCGTGGAGTGTTCGAAGCCGCCACAGCACTGAACATCGCCGGAAAACACCATTTCCGCCGCGATTTCAAGGTGGGTTTTCGTTCCGTGAGAAGTTTGGCATTTTGAGCTCGAGTTTGATCGATTTTCAGCAAAATAACCTCGGATTATTGTAGATCGGGCTGCAACACACCAGAAGCGAACCTCCACGCGCCGTTTGGAAGCCTCACGCGCCGGCCACGCGCCGCCGTCCGCCGCTGCACGCGCCGCCGTGCTCCGGTCACGCGCCGCCGCTCGCCGGAGTTGGGTAAAAATTGCCATTAGGTCCGTTTCGTCGAGTTATTAATGTTAGAATGTGTTCTAGCGTAAATCGGATGGTTTAAGACACGTTTAGGACACTTTTTAGGTGAATTGTCGAGGACCTTGGTTCGTACTTGGAGTGGGAACTCGAGAAGCTCATTTCTAGTGAAGAAAGAGTATTTTAGTAAGTAAAGACATAAGGTAAGGGATCTCACAACGAAAGAAGTTTTCAAAACCTTGAGCTAGCTCTATGTTTACTTTGAAAGTTTATGTTTTTCATGTTAAGTATTTAAGAAAGAAATTGTATTATATGTATGTCTTTGAAATGCGATTGCTTTGACTTATGCATTAATGAGTATGATCTAAAACGAATGGGACCTCATGCATGTGTTGTGTGCTCATGAAAAGATTTATATAGGCCGTGACGATAATTCTCCCAAAAGTTTTATGTGGGTTTTGAGGGAACCCGAGTCTTCGGACTCTATATGCTCCCGGGGTTCGAAAGTGCCCCCACGATGGTAGCCGACGGGCTTGAGTCTTCGGACTCCACGATGGTAGCCTTCGGGCTGAGTCTTCGGACTCCATGATGTATGTTAGCTTTCGAGCTTAACTCTCAGAGGTAGGGAGGACTCTATTCGATGGAAAAACTATGTCTTCGGACTATTCAGAGGCCCTCGGGAGAATTTAATCGTTCACAAGAGCCGCGAGGAAAAGTACATGGTTTATAAAAAGGAATTTTAGGTCCCCTACTAAAGCGATGGTTTACGATGGTTTTATGATTTAAAATGACATGTTGCATGTGATTAAAACTCTTATTTTGAAACTATGATGGACTTACTGAGTATTATTCGTTAATACTCACCCTTTTCCTTTTTAAAATGTTTTCAGGTAAGGCTAAGATCGGCCCTAGCGCGTGACCGGAGATCATCTACTCGAGTCGTGGGAGCCGACCGATCGCTATTCCGCTTCTTTTATGTTTCTAGATGTATATAGAACTCATGTTAAGTTTTTAAATGTTTAGGAGAATGTTTCAAAATCTTTTAAACCTTTCTTTGTAAATCGTGCACGTGTATTTGGTTTCTGCTGTTTGAACCCTAGCATCATATTGAGAAGTTTGTTGGATGCTAGGAGGTTGTTTGGAAATCTTAGAAGTGTGTTTTCTATGTCTTATTAGGTAAGGGTCAGATTTTTGGTTTTCGCGTAGTTACGTCGTTATGCTGCCGAAATTATTGGTAATATAGCGACGTGACTTAGTAATGACTCTTAGGTAGCGTGTTGAGCCTATAGGGTCGTTACAGTTGGTATCAGAGCACTAGGTTATAGGTTCTGTAGACTAGCTTACTTCGTAAGCATCAGGTATCCCATGACTAAGTAGTGATTTCCAGTCATCGCGCAGGTACGCCTCTGAAGTAAACTTTTAATTCGTTTGTTGAAAAGCATGTTATTTTTATGAAATGATTCATATGTGAAATGTATTTTTAAGTAAAGGAAAGTTTAAGAAAAGTTGAAAAGTGTGATCCCTTTTGATGTGAAGGTTAAACTTGATTGTGTTTGTTTGTTAAGTATGCCGCCTAGAAGGAGAGGTAGAGGACGGGGTAGAGGACGTGGTGCTGGTAGAACACATGACTTACCTCCTGAGATGCCAGTGGAACAGGAGGTGAATTCTGGGGCAAATTCCCCTGTTGCTCAGGATCAACCTGATCCAGTTATGGAGCCTGCAAATCCTACGGTTGCGTCATTGATGTTAGAGGCGATGCAGAACTTAGTACAAGCGACCGTGACGACCCAGTTAGCGCAGATGGGTCAAGCTTCTACGCCAGCTTCATTACAAGCCCGTCACTTGAAAGACTTTAGAAAGTATGATCCAAGGGCGTTTGACGGATCCTCTGGGGATCCTACAGTGGCGGAGTTATGGTTGTTCTCTATGGAGAACATTTTTCAGTTGATGAGTTGCCCGGATGAATATAAAGTTTCTTGCGCCACATTTATGCTGAGGGATGATGCTTACCTATGGTGGGAATCTGCTCAGAGGACCATAGGTACAGGAGGAGGAGTAATGACGTGGCCAATATTCAGAGAGGCTTTCTGGAATAAATATTATCCTGCGACTGCACGATACAAGAAACAAGAAGAATTTCTACAACTTAAACAGAATCGACGTCCAGTAGACGTCTACGAGAGGGAATTCACAAGGTTATCTCGTTTTGCTCCCGAGCTGGTAGATACTGAGGCCAAGAAAACGGAGCGTTTTGTAATGGGTTTGGATCCTCAGGTTAAAGGCGTGGTGCAGGCTGTAGCACTTCACGACTATGCTGCTGCGGTAAGGACAGCAGAGTTTATTGTTGCAGGCCAACAGAGTGAGATTCCTATGGTCCAAAACCCGAGTCAGTCATCCTCTGGTCACAAGAGGAGATGGAGTCAGGCGAACTTGAATCCCCAGCGTTCTCAACAGTCTTCACAGTCGTCCATGAGGTCACAGGCCGCTTCTAGCCAGAGGCAGCAAGTGAATAAGCCGGGACATAACACTGGGGAGAAACCTCGTTGTAATGAATGTGGAAAGTTTCATTGGGGTCAGTGCCTGATGCGGTCTGGGTTGTGTTTTCGATGTAAGAAGGAGGGACACAGAGCTGAAAATTGTCCTACCCTCCCAGACAGGAGAGGCCAGCCTTCGGGTTCAGGTGGAGTAGGACTTAATAGGCCCACACTTCAGCAAGGGAGAGTTTTTGCTAGTACCGGCAGGGAGGCTGGTAACTCAGATGCTGCAGTTACAGGTACGCTTCCCGTTTCGGGATACCTTGCATTTGTATTATTTGATTCAGGTTCTACACATTCCTTTATTTCTGCGTCTTTCGGGAGACAAGCTGAGTTAGAACTTGAGCCATTACCCTCTGCTTTGTCTGTTGCTACTCCGATGGGGTTGAGTCTATTAGCTACTGAGGGGATTAAGAATGGTAAGATGATAGTTTCCGACCACGAGCTGGATGTGAATTTGATAGTCCTTGAGATGGAAGGGTTCGATGTTATTCTAGGCATGGATTGGCTGGCTTTAAACCATGCTAATATTGATTGTTTCCGTAAAGAAGTGGTGTTTACGCCACCAAAACAGGCCAGTTATAAGTTTAAGGGGACTAGAACTGGAGTTAATCCAAGAGTGATATCTGCTCTTAAAGCGAGAAAGCTAGTTTTTAAGGGATCATGGGGTATCTTAGCTAGCGTTGTGGAAGTGAGACACACCGAGGTTCACGCATCGTCTGTGGCTGTGGTGAATGAATTTCTAGATGTGTTTCCTGAAGATCTTTCAGGGTTGCCTCCCGTGAGAGAAATAGACTTCACCATAGAGCTTGAACCAGGAACCGCTCCTATCTCTAAAGCTCCTTATAGAATGGCACCAGCGGAATTGAAAGAGCTGAAGTTGCAACTGCAGGACCTATTGGATAAAGGTTTTATTCGACCTAGCGTGTCTCCTTGGGGAGCACCGGTCTTGTTTGTAAAGAAGAAAGATGGAACCATGCGACTGTGCATCGATTACAGGGAATTGAACAAAGTTACGATTAAGAATAAGTACCCTCTTCCTCGTATAGACGACCTCTTTGATCAGTTACAGGGAGCGTCGGTGTTTTCAAAGATTGATCTGAGGTCAGGGTACCATCAGTTGAGGGTCAGAGAAAGAGACATCCCTAAGACGGCATTTAGATCACGATATGGACATTTTGAATTCACGGTGATGTCTTTTGGTTTGACTAACGCCCCTGCAGTTTTTATGGACTTGATGAATAGAGTATTCAAGGAGTTCCTAGATGCTTTCGTAATTGTATTCATTGATGACGTCCTTGTATACTCTAAAACTGAGAAAGAACATGAAGAGCATTTGAGAAGAGTGTTGACGACTTTGAAGGAGAACCAGTTGTACGCGAAATTCTCCAAGTGCGAGTTTTGGCTTACAAAGGTGTCTTTCTTAGGACACGTAGTGTCAAAGGCAGGGATTTCCGTAGATCCAGCGAAAGTAGAGGCTGTAACGCTATGGCCTCGTCCAACTACAGTTACTGAAGTACGGAGTTTCCTAGGTCTAGCAGGTTACTATAGACGGTTCATCCAGGATTTCTCTAAGATAGCTACGCCTTTGACTCAACTAACTCGCAAAAGCAAGTCATTTGTCTGGACTGACGAGTGTGAAGCGAGTTTCCAGACACTTAAACAGAGATTGGTATTAGCCCCTGTTCTTTCTGTGCCTGAGGGAACAGGTGGATTTGTAGTTTTCACTGATGCATCGAGGAAAGGGCTAGGAGCAGTGTTGATGCAATGTGGAAAGGTTATAGCCTATGCGTCTCGCCAGTTGAAAAGTCACGAGCAAAACTATCCAACCCATGATTTGGAGTTGGCCGCAGTTGTCTTCGCCTTGAAAATCTGGAGGCATTATTTGTATGGTGAGAAGATTCAGATCTTCACGGACCATAAGAGTTTGAAGTACTTGTTTACACAAAAAGAGTTAAACATGCGGCAACGTAGATGGTTAGAGCTGGTAAAAGACTACGAACTAGAAATTCTTTATCATCCCGGTAAGGCAAATGTTGTCGCAGATGCTCTCAGTAGAAAGACTGTACATACTTCAGCTCAGATCACTAGTCAGGATGAGCTACAGGTAGAGATGGAGAATGCTGAAATTGCAGTTTTGATAGGTGAAGCGACTACACGCTTAGCTCAGTTGACTGTGCAACCAACTTTGAGGCAACGTATTATAGTCTCTCAGCGATTGGATCTTAGTTTAATGGAAAAGCTACGACAAATCGGCACTGAGCAAGCTCAAGAGTTTTCGGTGTCTTCAGATGGTGGACTTCTATATCAAGGGCGATTATGTGTACCTAATATTGATGAATTGAAGAATGAGATTATGACCGAAGCGCATAGTTCGCCATTTTCGATGCATCCTGGTAGTACCAAGATGTATCAAGACCTAAAACAGATTTTCTGGTGGCACAGTATGAGAAAGGATGTAGCGGAGTTTGTCAGTAAGTGCTTAGTATGTCAACAGGTTAAAGTGCCGAGACAGAGACCGGCAGGATTGTTGCAACCATTGAATGTGCCTTTGTGGAAATGGGATGAAATCTCTATGGATTTTATTGTTGGGTTACCCAGGACGATGAGAGGTTACACAGTGATTTGGGTCATCGTGGATAGGCTTACCAAATCGGCGCATTTTCTTTCGGGTAAGTCTACATATTCTACAGAGAAATGGGCACAAATCTATATGCAGGAGATAGTGCGATTACACGGAGTTCCTGCTAGAATTGTCTCGGACAGGGATGCCCGTTTTACTTCTAACTTTTGGAGAGGCTTACAGAAAGCTCTGGGTACTCAGCTGGATTTTAGCACTTCTTTTCATCCCCAAACGGACGGACAGACCGAGCGATTGAATCAAGTTTTGGAGGATATGTTACGTGCATGTGCGTTGGATTTCCCAGGTAGTTGGGATACTTACTTGCACCTGATGGAGTTTGCCTATAACAATAGTTATCAGGCTACTATAGGAATGGCACCGGTTGAAGCTTTGTATGGTAAAAGATGTAGGACTCCAATATATTGGGATGAGGTCGGTGAACGACAGCTTTTGGGGCCAGAGTTAGTTCAAGTCACGAACAATGCTATTCAGAAAATCAGGGTAAGAATGCAGACTGCACAGAGTAGACAGAAGAGCTATACTGACACAAGACGAAGGGATCTAGAATTCGAAGTAGGCGACCATGTGTTTCTTAAAGTGGCTCCGATGAAAGGAGTGTTGATGTTCGGCCGGAAAGGAAAGTTAAGTCCGCGGTTTATAGGGCCGTTCGAGATTCTTGAGCGAATAGGCCCTGTGGCTTATAGATTGGCATTACCGCCATCTCTCTCTGCGGTCCATGATGTATTCCATGTCTCGATGTTAAGAAACTACGTGCCGGACCCTTCGCATGTGATTGACTACGAGCCATTACAGTTGAATGAAAATATGAGTTATGAAGAACGGCCGACTCGAATTCTAGCAAGAGATCGTAAGACCCTTCGTAACCGAGAGATTAATTTGGTTAAAGTGCTCTAGCAGAACCATCGGATGGAAGAGGCTACTTGGGAACGTGAAGATGAAATGCGAGCCAAGTATCCTGAACTATTCCAAGACTAGGAACTTTCGGGGACGAAAGTTCTTAAGGGGGGAAGAATGTAACACCCGAGATTCTTTGGGTAAGTTTAAAATGTTGTTTTGGTAAAGTTTTATTATGAATTTAATTATTTTGAGGGTAATTTGGTGATTTTTGGAAAAGAAAGGGCATTTTGGTCTTTTAGAGAAGATATTTTGATTTTATTATTTTTATTATTATTATTATTATTATTATTATTATTATTATTTAAAAAAAAAAAAAAAGAAGAAAATTTTCTTCTCTCTCCCTCGCGCAGCTCTCTCTCTCTCTCTCTCTCTCTCTCTCGCCGAAGCTCCCGTCTCCCCCGCCGGCCCCTCTTCCTTCTTCTTCGTTCTCACCGAGCAGCAGCCGCCGAACACCCATCCATAGTCGTTTTCTTTTTCTTCTTCAGCCTCGCCGGAGCTCACGAACGCCGGTCTGCGTCAGCCCCGCCGGTGTCGGATCCGCAGGTGTCATCTCGCCAGAATTCGCGAGCTACGTCTCGCCGAACAGAGCAACTCGCTGCCGTGGAGTGTTCGAAGCCGCCACAGCACTGAACATCGCCGGAAAACACCATTTCCGCCGCGATTTCAAGGTGGGTTTTCGTTCCGTGAGAAGTTTGGCATTTTGAGCTCGAGTTTGATCGATTTTCAGCAAAATAACCTCGGATTATTGTAGATCGGGCTGCAACACACCAGAAGCGAACCTCCACGCGCCGTTTGGAAGCCTCACGCGCCGGCCACGCGCCGCCGTCCGCCGCTGCACGCGCCGCCGTGCTCCGGTCACGCGCCGCCGCTCGCCGGAGTTGGGTAAAAATTGCCATTAGGTCCGTTTCGTCGAGTTATTAATGTTAGAATGTGTTCTAGCGTAAATCGGATGGTTTAAGACACGTTTAGGACACTTTTTAGGTGAATTGTCGAGGACCTTGGTTCGTACTTGGAGTGGGAACTCGAGAAGCTCATTTCTAGTGAAGAAAGAGTATTTTAGTAAGTAAAGACATAAGGTAAGGGATCTCACAACGAAAGAAGTTTTCAAAACCTTGAGCTAGCTCTATGTTTACTTTGAAAGTTTATGTTTTTCATGTTAAGTATTTAAGAAAGAAATTGTATTATATGTATGTCTTTGAAATGCGATTGCTTTGACTTATGCATTAATGAGTATGATCTAAAACGAATGGGACCTCATGCATGTGTTGTGTGCTCATGAAAAGATTTATATAGGCCGTGACGATAATTCTCCCAAAAGTTTTATGTGGGTTTTGAGGGAACCCGAGTCTTCGGACTCTATATGCTCCCGGGGTTCGAAAGTGCCCCCACGATGGTAGCCGACGGGCTTGAGTCTTCGGACTCCACGATGGTAGCCTTCGGGCTGAGTCTTCGGACTCCATGATGTATGTTAGCTTTCGAGCTTAACTCTCAGAGGTAGGGAGGACTCTATTCGATGGAAAAACTATGTCTTCGGACTATTCAGAGGCCCTCGGGAGAATTTAATCGTTCACAAGAGCCGCGAGGAAAAGTACATGGTTTATAAAAAGGAATTTTAGGTCCCCTACTAAAGCGATGGTTTACGATGGTTTTATGATTTAAAATGACATGTTGCATGTGATTAAAACTCTTATTTTGAAACTATGATGGACTTACTGAGTATTATTCGTTAATACTCACCCTTTTCCTTTTTAAAATGTTTTCAGGTAAGGCTAAGATCGGCCCTAGCGCGTGACCGGAGATCATCTACTCGAGTCGTGGGAGCCGACCGATCGCTATTCCGCTTCTTTTATGTTTCTAGATGTATATAGAACTCATGTTAAGTTTTTAAATGTTTAGGAGAATGTTTCAAAATCTTTTAAACCTTTCTTTGTAAATCGTGCACGTGTATTTGGTTTCTGCTGTTTGAACCCTAGCATCATATTGAGAAGTTTGTTGGATGCTAGGAGGTTGTTTGGAAATCTTAGAAGTGTGTTTTCTATGTCTTATTAGGTAAGGGTCAGATTTTTGGTTTTCGCGTAGTTACGTCGTTATGCTGCCGAAATTATTGGTAATATAGCGACGTGACTTAGTAATGACTCTTAGGTAGCGTGTTGAGCCTATAGGGTCGTTACAGTCGTTGCCAAAGTGGTCATTAGGGTGGTTGGGTTGCTGGATGGTCGGGTCGCTAGAGTGGTCACCAAGTGGTCGTCAATGGTGGTTTTGAGTGGTTAGGTTGTCAGGTCATTGAAAGAGTTAATATCACAAAAAGCGGAAGAAATTTTGGATCTTAAGCACTCAAATTACATCAATTTGATCAAACAAACAGCATGCTCAAAACCAAAAAAAAAAAAAACAAAGTATAAGAAAGTTTACATTTGAAGCTCAAATTCTCCAAACCCGTTACTAATTTCTAAACACAAACACTTTGTGGACTACCTCTAGTGTCTTCCCTAATATCCTCAGGCCTTGGAATGGATTGTGGGATCCTAGTTTGAGAGAATTTTTTGAGAGAGAGAGCAAAAGTCTGAAAAAAAAAAACACAACAGTTTTTTTTTCTTCTTCCAAACCTCTTCATTTTCTTGTGTTTTTTTGCTAATTAAAGTCATTAACAAGCTTCATCAAGCTTGCTAAACTTGACAACACATAAGCAAGGAGGTTAATCATCAAATAGGTGTCCAATTTTGGTGAATTTTGAGTTTAAGAGAGATTAGTCATCAAACCACCATAAACATCAAAATTTCCCACTTTGAAAATCAAGTTTGTAATTTAAAATTAATTCCAAATTAATTTTAAACAAAATTTATTATTTAATAATGAATTAAACAATTTATTTATTTATTTAATTTAATTTAATATGAAATATTAATTAAATAACCGGATCAAATCCCGATCTAAAAACCGACCTCTCGAACTTGAATTCCTATTCATATATTAGACCGAACCTATATTTAAATCATTTTAAATATGTCCATCTCTCTTCCTTATAGTTTAATTCATAATTAAACTATGATACGTTAAATATATCGCATATAATTAACGTTTACTCCCAAAAAATGAATCGAACAATTCAAATTCTTTTCTCTCATACTGTTACAAGGCTTAGTCCAAGTTAGCAAGGAGGACCTAATGGACCTACAAATCATGAGCTCCAATGATACGAGACTAACCGGCCAAACTCTTTAGCCAAGCTAATCAACATTCATTAACCGTCGGGACACTCCACTAAAGCCCAACGGCTGCACTCTCCTCACTGTAGATATATTTCTGTCCACTTGATATAACCGTGATTAGTAAGTCGACCCTTCACAGGTTGTTCGTAATTACAGCTGGGTTTAATAAACCGTTTTACCCCTATAATTACTTATTGTTCCTCAAGTCCTACTGATTCTCTAATGAACAATTGGTTTGTGGTCCAACCAGCAAACCGAATCCCTCTCGGGCCAATGAGAGGGTGGGGCCCCTTGTTCAAGACCCGAAGTCAGCATTTAAGGGAATAACCTCTCTCCTAAACCCTAAAGTGGGTAGGAGTGAATTTCTTCTCGCAGGACTATGTCCCCAGCTATCTACCTGGTCTTATCTCCAAAATGGGAGGCTTATTGAGTCAGCAATCTCGGGCCACTATCACCCATGCAAATCAAAGGATAATCTCAAATAAACAGGAGTTCATAGCGTGCTCAGGATTAAGATCGAGTTACCTAGGTCATCAAATGAAATAGTCAGTTATGACAGTAAACAGAGTTAAAAAGTCTAAGTGACTATTTCGCGGTCCGGTCTTATGCAAACTCATTGCATAGAACGCCCCCACTCACATGTCTCCACATGAATGATTTAGGATCACATTGTTTGTACTATACAAAATGGGCCGCGTCCATAGTGTCCCCAGGATAGGTACCCAGCTCTATCCCTATAGTATAGACCATTCTGGCTATTACTCGAACTTGATCCATATTCATGCCACATGAAGTTCAAGTATACATAGTATAGCCAAGGGTTCTTAATTATTGGATTTGGGTTAAAAAGGACGCAATTCACTTTATTCAATAACACATTTATTTAATAAACCTCAATAACATCTTTATTGCAAAATAGAATATACATTCAGTTTACAAACCACGAGTTTTAGGACATAAAACCCAACAGTCATAGGAGTAATCGCCGAAGTAGTCATCGGGGTGGTCGGGTGCTGGGGTGGTTGGGTCATCGAAGCGGTCTGTGGTGGTTATTGGCAGTGGTTTCTAAGTGGTCAGGTTTTTGGGGTGGTCGTTAACTATGGTTGTCGGAGTGGTTGTCAGTGTTGGGTTTATGCCCTAAAGCCTCGTAATTAATAATTTATTTAATAATTAATAATAATTTTGATTATTTTATTTGCAATATAATATTATCCATTATATGAAAAATCCAAGGTTATTAGTGTAATCTTGAACAGTATGTGGTTGACATACGAGAGGATCATGTTCAAGAAATAACCTAAAGGGTCATAGTATATGGATAAGGTTGGGTGCCTTATCCTGGTAACACTATTGATACGGCCCACTTTGTAATAGTTACAAATGATTTGATCCAAATCATTCATGTGGAGACATGTGAGTGGGGGTATCTTATACAATGAGTTTGTATAAGACTGGACCACGAAATATTTAATCTCTCTTTATAAATCCGTTAATTGAGAAGATTAATATTTCATCAGGATGATCATATGCGACTCGATCTTAATCCTGAGTGAGTTATGAACTCCTGCCTGTGAGGGCTTGTCCTTTGATTTGCATGGGTGAGAGTGGCTTTTGTAGCCGATTCAATATGCCATTTTGGGGACTTGACCAAATAGGGAGCTGGGAACATAATCTCACAAGATGGAATTCACTCCTTCCCATATAGGGTAAGTAGATGAGTAGTTCCCTTAAATGCTGATTTCGGGACTTGAACAATAGGGCCCTACCCTCTCATTGGCCCGAGAGGGACTTAGTTTATAATTAGATTATAAACATATTGTTCATTAGAGAATCAGTGGTACTTAAGGTGCAAGATGTAATTATAGGGGTAAAACGGACTTTTGACCCAGCTGTAATTACGAACAACTCGTGAAGGATCGACTTGCATGTAATGATTATATCTATGGACACAACTTGTCCTACAGTGCATAAGAGTGCAACTCTAGGTCTATAGTGGAGTGACCTATAGTTAATGAATGAAAATTAATTAATTAAAGAGTTTAATTAATTAATTTTGTATCATTGGAGCTTATAATCTGTAGGTCCATAAGGTCCCCTTGCTAGCTCATAGTAACACTAAAAGATCAATTTAGTTGAAAGAAAAATTTGAAATGTTCAAATTAATATTTAATTTGAAGTGTTCAAATTAATATTTAATATATTAGATATATTAAATATAAAAGAGGAAAATATATTTATTATATTTGATACATTAAATATTAAAATAATTAATATATATTTGATATATTAAATAAAAGATATTTATAGAATTTGAATAAGATTTAAATAAATAAATATCGTAGGAGATTTGAATGAGATTCAAATAAATAAAAGATATATTTTAATATATTAGATATTAAAATATAATATTTTAATAATGGCAAAGATCTTCCCTTGGTCTCTATAAATAGAACCATTGGGTTGAAGCATTCGAAACAACACACATCTCCTCAAAGAGAGAATTAGAGAATTCTCTCTAAACCTCTTCCTCTTTAATCCCTTGAGGATTTTCTTTCAAGAGACTCCCACAAGCCTTGATCTTTTGTTAGAGTCATAGCAAGGAAGACTTTGTGGAGGAGATAAAGACCCGCCAGAAGAATCTCCATATTTTCAAGGTATTTATTGCTTAACCCTTGTATTTTAGTTTAATTTTAAATAAATCAAAGACGATTCCTATGCTTCCGCTGTGGGTTTAATTCGATTATTCCCTTCAGTCAGATGGTTGTTGTCGGTGGTTCAAGCAAGTCGGGTCACCGGAGTGGTTGGGTCATCTGGGTGTCGAGTTGTTGGGGTGGTCGAGTCGTAGGGATGGTCTAACTGGTCTCTAAAGTTCTCATCGCAGTGGTCGTCGGAGGTAATCATCAGCGGTGGTCGGGTTATCGGTGTGGTCATTGGAGTTATCGTCGTCAGAGTTGTTATCGGAGTTGTTGTTGAAGTGGTCGTCAAAAATGGAAAACGAAAAATGGAAGAGGAAAACATAGCACAAACCCCATGGGGTTGCACTGTTGTAACCCATGGGTTGTGTTTCAAAACCAAGGGTTTTGAACACATTTACCAAACATCGTTTTGGGTTTAGAACCCAAAACCATCACAACTCAAAACCATGGGCCAAACGCCCCCTTGGACAAAGCATGGGCTGCAAGGGAATGGGTTACAGAGTTATTAAGTCTTTTTACATCTTTTAATGAAAAAGAAGATAGTAAAGATAAAGAAACCCTAATTTCATCTAACCAAGTTCCCATCTTGTTATTGAAAACAGAGGAGCTTCTCAAAGTATTGATCGCCAAATGGGAATTAGACAAGCTATGTATGCCTAAAGAAGTTGGAGGCTTAAACTTCAAAGATATTAAGCTTTTCAATCAATCCCTTTTAGCAAAACAAGCATGGAGAATTCTAACTAACCCCAATTGTTTTGTGTCCAAAATTCTTAAGGCTAAATACTTTCCTAACAATGATTTTCTAATTGCAACCACATGGCAGAGGCCTTTCTTTTGAAGGAGTGTTATTTAGGGCAAAAACCTTCTTGTCAAAAGGGTCCATCGAAGAGTTGGCATTGGAGACAGTATTTCTGTTTTTGAAGATCTGTGGGTCCCTATAGAGAAGATACTTTTAAATAGATTCTACAAAGATTTTAATTTTGAATAAATTTGGGTTTCGTTTTACCTAGATCTTGTTTTTAATTTGGAATATATATATTTTTTTATTTTTGATAAGATTTGGAATATGCCTAAATTTTGTTATGAGGTAGCTTGAATTTGGAATAGAATTTGAATTTGAATCTTACTCAAATTTTGATTTGGGGCAAAATTTGGAGCCCGAATTTTGATTTGAGATAAAAATCTATCAACTTTTTTACATGGGATAAGATTTAAACTATGCCCAAATTTTTTATTTGAAGTAAAAATTCTATTGAAATTCAAATCAAAATTTATGTCAAACAAGAAAATAAAAAAATTGACCCAAGCTCATATTTTGATTATCTAGCATAGAAAGTATGTCAAATAAAAAAATTCAAATCAAAAGTTTGAACTAAAATCATATTTTGATTAGATTGACACATGAGTCAAAATTATAAACAAATTTCTTACATTTCGATTTCAAATTATCTTTTTTGATATTCACTGCATGCTTGTGCATAAATCTTGAAAAAAGGCATTTGTTTAATGAGAAATTTTGGTCAATCACAAATTATCACGTCATTATTTTTAAATTAATAAACATATTACATATTATTAAATTAAGGACAAATTATAAATCAACATGTGTTCGAAATTAATTTGAAGACAAAAAAATGAAGTCTCAAATAAGACCACATGTCTACATTATGACTATTTGATCAGATAAGTTTAGTCCGATCAAATTAGACCATATAGTAATTGGGCCCAACCTAAGCCTAAGCCAATTAAGCCTAAGCTTGCACAATACTCATGGAAAACTGTATAAATAGAAGAGTTATCTTTCATTTCAAGGGTTTCAGAAAATTCAAAGAAAATTTCAAAAAGACTGAAAACTCTCTAAAGATTTTTTGAACCAAAGGCTTGAAAGATTAGAAAACTTCAAAGATAAAAAAAAAAATAAAAAAAAATCTATTTGAAAAACTAAATGTCTCAAGACATCAACTGACTCTTCAAGAAGATTCAATATCTAGAATAAGCTGCAAAGCCCTCGAGACAATTTTATATTTAAGAGCTAAAGAATCATAGGATACATAATAGAGATTGTACTACATAAATTGATACAAATTCAAGTTCACTTTTACAAATTAAATTCCTAAGAAGTTTAGCTCATATTTAGAGTAAAAGAAATCAAGCAAGAACAATGGGCCTTCTTCATTCTAATAAAGGGTAATGTAAAACAGTAGCTTAAAATAAGAAAAACAAAACAAAACTCTTTTTAAGTCTTTAATTCAATAATAGAAGAAATAAAATAGAGGGAAGGAAGAAAAATCCACATACTACAATTTTCAGAAAATCAACTTCAATTGCTTCATCAATCTTAACTCAATTTCAATGCTTAATACAGTAGGTAAGGAAAAAAATGCATGAAAAATTACAACCCAAATGAACTATAACAAAAACTGAATTAAAAACATAGCAATTTCAACAACCATTCAAGTCATTGTTCATAAATCTTCCCTTAATCTCCAATCGACTCAATCCCTCTACTATTTCTAGGAAGAGATTGAGTCCTAACAATCCAAGTTTTCACTTGAATTGGACTGGAAACATCGAGGAAAAACAGAACCAAACTTGCAGCAAAATTTCGGTAAAAAACAGAGGAGAAGATTGGAAGATAAATAAAGAAAAATTGGGAAGAAAATCCATGGCTTTAACTCCAAAAATTCCCTATAAAAACCCATCTTTCTCTCCTTTTGTAGGCCTTCATTAGGGTTGAATATTGCCCAAAAATCATGCTCAAAAACCTTCAAATCGTGCAGCAAATAAAGATTTTCCTTATTTGCTCTGTGCAGATTCTTTTCTTTTTTGATTTTTTTGATTCTTTTCTTTTTAAAATTTTTTTCTGCTACTCCAGAATTGCAACTTCATCTTGCAATTTCGATTATGCAATTTCCACAATTCCTGCATAAAAGAAACTCTTCTTAGTTTATCTTTCTCTTTTCCTCATTTTTTCTTTCACATGCACTTCTCACAAGTTATTGATGTTTTTTCAAGCATTTTACCAAATCTCTCCTATGATTTCTAAAGCAAATTATGCATATTTTAAGCTTATAAGAATTAAATAAGCCTTAATTTTAAGGCTTATCAGCTTCTCGAGGGGATTTTCCCTCAAGTTAAGCTATTTGAGGACTCCCTTCGATTTCTATTAAATTCAAATGAATAGCTCTATACTCCTCCATAAAATTTTGAAATATATGATCTAAAGGAGAGTTTCTAACAAAGGAGTGTAACTAGAAAAGGAAAAACAAGAAGATGATGTTAGTTCTTCGAGCTCAAATTCCTTAAAGGGTCACCCAAATTTATCAAAAGCCATCTAAAAAGCAATAAAGAAATAAACACGGGCTCAATCAAACACCAGCAAACAACACAACTAGAAACAAAGGACTAGGACTCAAAGCAAAAACAAAAACAAGAAAAAATAAATACATAATAACTCAAAAGCAACAATAAAGCCTCTAAATTAAAACAAGGTAATTTCTTCGCAATATTAAACAAATTAAACTACCAATCCCCAGCAATGACGCCAAAAACTTGATGCACACAATTTGGCGTTTCTGCAAGCGTACAGGTCAAGTAATAAAGTGGTACTAGTATACGGAATATCGTCTCCACAAGGATTGGAATTGTTAATTCATTTAATTACCGTGATTACTTTCACTTTAGTTTTATATAGAGAACAAATCCAAAAGAAACCAAATAAAAATAAGCTAAACAACAGAAAATAAATGCAGAAAATAAATGGGAGACTCAAATCTAAGAGATAACTTGGGAATTTGGATCAATTACTCAATTAGACAGACAATCACAACCATATTGACAGTGAATTCTAAGTTTAGAAATCCTAAAAGCAGGTACCTCCTATCTCCACCAATCTCAAGCACTAATTAACTAACCTAGGTGTCTCTAACCTTAGCTAATTAATACAAGGCATTAAAACTTTTCATTATAGACTCCTAATAATCACCCTTATCACTGTCGTGTCCAAGCGATTATCAATTATGTATTCATGATCTAATTCAAGTTCCCTCCGTCGAGTGCTAAACTTAAGCCATCACAACAATTAATTCCTTTGTTAGAGAAATTAAAAGCATTAAACGATCAATGCATAAATGAAATCAAAAGCTAAAATAGTAATAAGCAGCCATTAACTAAGCAATTAATCCAAAACATCCAACAATTAAGCATTTAATCCAACGTAAAATAACTAATCCCAAGGAATAAGGACAAAGCTACTCAACAATTAAGCATTTAATCCAACGTAAAATAATCAATTTGCTATACTTATGAGACATAAGAACATGCATTTGTGCAAATAACTTAAGTAAAAAGAGCTAGAAATATGTAAAATATAAGCATTATCATCATCGAGACAGCGTCGAGATGCCAAGGGTAGTGTCGAGATGCTATCCTCATTAAATAAGGAATGTATGACATCTCTTCACTTGTATTTTGAGATATGAGAAAGAGATGAGAGGTAGAAATTGTCCCACTAAGCATGCCAAATTGTTTAACGAGATTTTCGAAGAAGTTTAATTCGTGTAATTAAACTTGAATTTGTATTAATTTGTGCTTAAGTAGAGTACAGTCTCTAATATATAATCTTATGATGCTTTCACTTGTATGTATATTTGACTCGAGGGCTGAAACTCTTGTTCTCGAGGTTGAATATTCAACTTTGAACTTGTGGAAAGTCATCAACTTCAAGCTTGTAGAAGGCATTTGTTTATGTTCAGCTTTTAGCTTACTGAAGATCTTTGACTTGTAACTTATTGAAGATCTTTGACCTGTAGCTTATTGAAGGTCTTCAACTTTTGGTTTATTGAAGGTCTTTGACTTGCAGCTTCTTGAAGGTCTTCAGCATTTAGCTTATTGAAGGCTTTTGGATTGCATCTTATTAAAGGTCTTCAACTTTTAGCTTATTGAAGGTCTTCGACTTGTAGCATATTGGAGGTCTTAAACTTTTAGCTTATTGAAGCTCTTCAACTTGTCAAAATAATTTAAGTTAATTTCGGTCTTTAAGGGAATTTAAGTTAATCTCAGTCTTCATGAAACTTCTTGACACACCCCACCCCAAATTATCCTAACCAACCTAGGATGAGACATGCCGACATTAGATCCCTACTAAACTATGGAATCCAATGTCAAACTTTGCAAATAAATCTTAGTTTCGAAAATCACAAGTGGCTAGTCAAAACTTTATTAACACCAAATTTTTATAAAAATTTCAGCAGAGTTTCCCCTGAAAACTGAGTAAAACACACCTGAAAGAAATATATTCACTCCAAAATTAACATGTTCAAACTCCAACCACCATTTCAGAAATTCAACACAATCCCACGAATTTAAAAGTAGATAGACATGTGGGTTTCAAATTACAAACCAATGGAAATCCCAAAATGGTGCTAAGTTATTCAAAACGTACTAGCCACATTAGTTACAAAAGAAGTATTTGTATTTATGTACATACAAAATGGTATGCAAAATATCAGGTCCGGTGGCAGATATCGACTTCTGTAGGCTTGTTAGAAACTCAGTCACTACCTGGAGGAAAATTTTAGGAAGAAAGAATGAGCTAATAGAGCCCAGTGAGTGGTAAGTTAATAGGAAAAATAATCTCTTGACAAAAACCTTTTATATTAAAAAGGAATTCAAAGTTCCATAAAACTTTATCAATTAAGCACAATCTAAATACACAAGATAAGTAAACATTACAGAGATTTGCAGTAATAACTCTTAAAAGAAAGCACAAAATATTAGGCCAACAAAACTCATCACCAAACTCGTACCCAAATCCCTGCCATACTATGCATCAAGTAATCTCCAGATACATAGCAGAGCAAATTTATGTCATACGTGCACGTAGAGCAAACTTTAACATCTGTAATGCCTTAGGTCCAGGATTTGGACCAAGATTCGGAATCCGGATTTGGCACCTAATGGCCCCGACATTCCCCTACATCCCCTGCGGCCTTAGCACACTAGCATACTATAGAAACACATTCTTATAGCATACGAGTAATAACCATGGGTACAAGCTCTAGTGGTTTGAAAACAATTTCTATATAATAATCATTGTAAGTTCTCAAACCCCACACATTCTCAAATTGTGGTTTCATAACTTTAAGCCATAAGTCAAAGATCAACTAAAATCATGATTCAAAGATCAAGTCATTTCTAAAACTCACAAATACTTGATTTCACCTCAAATAATTGAACTTTTTGCCAATTGGCTACAATCAAGAGATTTTCATAAATTCACCTTTCATAAGCTTAATTAATTCAAATAATTAAGTCATTGTAGCTAAAATTTCAATAAACATAAATCTCTTCAAATTCAAATATGCTAAATCATGAATTCAATTTAGTGATCATATGTCACTTTCTTATCAAATTAGTAAATCATCAATCTTAATGATAAACAATTTGTGAAATACACATAATTTCCTCCAAATTTTCAAATAACTAAATCATTTGCATTAATATTAATTGCAATTGCTTTCAAATTTCATAAAATTTCATCAATTACTAAAATAATTGAAATACTTTATAAAATAACCACTCACAACTACTACGAACGAGGTTTGTTCGGGTCGTAAATAGTTCCAATCTCCGCTTGCCCTGAAATCATAATTTGTCAACATATTACTAACCTCTTAATGCCAAAATTAAAGTGTAACAACACTAAATTATCCAAGCCTTTATATTTCTCACTAACCCAAGAATTAACCATTCTTTTCCTCATCTTACTCTTCTAATTACCAAGAAATTGAGACAAT
This sequence comes from Trichosanthes truncata, assembly GCA_033996785.1. NCBI lineage: Eukaryota > Viridiplantae > Streptophyta > Magnoliopsida > Cucurbitales > Cucurbitaceae > Trichosanthes > Trichosanthes truncata. The sequence continues at coordinate 21,674,138 of JAWPNB010000004.1, read as the reverse complement.
AACCCAAAATAAAGTTTCCGATAACTTCATTGTAATCCCTCTCCATAAGAAATCTCATTCTTCTCATTTCTTCTTCTCCATGAATAAATTCATTGGTTTTCTTTCCCTAAAAAGTTTGCAATTTCTACATACAACTAATCCCCTTCAATCCATACTTTGATAATACTCATGACTTTCATCAAATTTCCTTCTTTTACTCAAACATCACCCTCATCTTTGTTTTCAAGCTATTTTATGGAGTTTCCAACTAAAGGAAGAAAACCCATAAAGAAAACTCACTAATTGGTTCTAAAACTCATGAAAAATTTCAATAAAAAGTTGGAGAACTTACCCAAAACTTCAATCTAATGTTGTGAGATCCCCTTCTTGATTTTCACACTCCAAAATAGTCCAAAATCAAGAAATCATCTCCTCACTTTCTTCCTCTTCCTCTCTTACGTGATAGGTTGTCCAACAAAAGCCCTCATTTTTGTTTTATCAAATATTATTTATTTAATTTCTAGACAAAGAATCATTTCCCTTTGTGTGGCTTCACTTAAACCACATGTTTTTATTTAATAAATATATATATAAATATATTTATCCCACTTTCTCTTCTTTTCTTTTATTTTTTTTTTAATGTCCATTATTTAATTAATTATTTAATTGAAACCAATCCTTATCTTCCCAACTAAAACCATAAAAATCCAAATGCCTAATTCTCAAATTTCATACTTTCCAATTATGTAATTTTTCCAAAATTGTAGAAATAGGTGTAACACTTCTAACCTACGAAGTCTTTAAGTCTTCAGCTCTTCAGGAAAATTTAAGTTAACTTAAGGTCTTCAGTCTTCAGGAAGAGTTAAGTTAACTTTAGGTCTTCAGTCTTCAAGAAGAGTTAAGTTAACTTTAGGTCTTCAATTTTTTGGAAGATTTAAGTTAACTTTAGGTCTTTACTCTTGAAGAAGAGTTAATTTCAGTATTCAGGAAGAGTTAATTTCAGTCTTCAGTCTTCAGGAAGAGTTAATTTCAGTTTCTTGTCTTTAGGAAGATTTAATTTCATTTTTCAGGTCTCTAAGAAGAGTTAACTTTAATCTTCACTCTTCAAGAAGAACTAATTTTAGTCTTCAAGTTTTCAAGAAGATTTAATTGCAGTCTTCAAGTCTTTAAGAATAGTTAATTTCAACCTTCAATCTTCAGGGAGAGTTAATTTTAGTCTTCAAGTCTTCAGGAAGATTTAATTTTTGTCTTCAGTCTTCAGAGTCCCTCTTGAAGCTTCAATCTTATGACCTCTTCCAATCTTCTTCCCCGAGTCTTCTCTCAATATCTGACCTTTTCACCTCTTCTCCCCCTCCCCCCTCACCCCCACCAAATGAAAGTGGCTTCTCTATTTATAGAAGTTTCCACTAGGGGTGTGCACGATTCGGTTCAGTCCGATTTTGGACGAAACCAAAGACCAAATCTTACTTCTCAGTTCTTGAAGTAGTTAAACCAAAGTATTCTTTGGTTTCGGTTTAAAACCAAACAAGTTCATTTCTATTTACTCGATTCAATTTTGGTTTTCAACCATTTTTTCTTAAAGAAAAAAAACTATAGGCTGGTGCATGGAGAGGAAGATGACTGCCGACGAGAGATGATGGGAAGGCCATGGGTTATGTCGCCGCCGACGAGAGAAAGCAAAAGAGAGCTAGAGAGAAGGAGGAGAAACTTTCGTTGGGTGTGCCACTGCTGCTTCTACCGTCGCCGTTGTTACCGTTGTGGGTTGTGAGCAAAAAAGACAAGTGGGAGGATAGAGGGAGAGGAGGAAACTCAAACTAAAAGAGAGAAAAAGAAAATGAAAAATTTGAGGAGGAGAGGGGAAGAAAAAAGTGGGTTTGGGAGAAAAGAAAGTTGAGAGGACTTGAGATTGAGAGAGAAGACAAGGGAATGTGTAAATTTGGGAAAGGAGAGAGAGATATTTGGCTGGAATAATAAAATATAAAATAGGGTTTCTTAAAATTTGTGATGGGCTTTAGTGGTGGGCTTTAGGTGCAAGCTTTAGGGCCTTTTATTTTATTTTTTATTTATCTTCGATTTGGTTCGATTTTATTGGATCTTTAGAAATCCAAACCATGAACTAAACCAAATATTTCGATTTTTTAAAATTTTAAACTGAGAAAACTGTTTTTCTCAAAATAATTCGAACCAATCTAGTTGGTTTGGATCAGTTCGATCAGGTTCTTCGATTTTCTCGATTTCTTGCACACCCCTAGTTTCCTCAGGCTTTATGTGGGCTTAGGCTTGATTGTATTTGGGCCCAATCATTTGGATTTGGGCTTTGTTGATTTTGGGCTTATTCTTTGGGTTTTAGGCCAAATTATTATTTAATAAGCTATTGGACTTATTTGAACTTGAGCCCAAATTCTATGACCTAGTTTGACTAGCCTAGGCTTGCTTGGTCAAATGGCTAAGGTGAAGACACGTGGCACATTATTTGGAATTTGTCAATTTTTGTCTTCAAATTTAATTTGGGACATGTCAATTTATAATTGGTCCCAAATTTAATAATAGATAATTTCATCATTAATTTATAAATAATGACGTGGCGATTTGTGATTAGCCAAAATTTCTCATTTAACTATTAGAATTTAGTCCCTATGGTTTTAAATGTTAGAATTAATCCATAGGGTTTGATCCATAGGGACTATTTATGAGATTTTATCAAACCATAGAGATGAAATTCTAACTTTTAAAACCGCAAGGACTAAATTCTAACTTTCTCCAAACCATAGAGACCAAATTTTTAATTTAACCAAACTTAAAATTATATGATATTTATCTATTACATACTAAAAAAATCACTATGTTTTCTTGTTTTAAATTAAAACTACAAGTTTTCACGTGCATTGCAGTATTTCTTGACTAGTTAAACTAAAAAGAAAGACATATTAGACACTTTAAAATTTATCAAACATCTAACTTTTAGGATAAAATAGTAAGAAACACGTATAATGCACGTGAAATATTATAGTTTTATTTTAAAGTAAAAAAATAAAAAAAAAATTAAAAATTAGAATATAATTTTATTTTATAAAATAGAAGATACTCATTTCAACATTTTTTTTAGTTCAACAACATTTGGTGATGGAGGATTCAAACTTCTAATCTCTTGATAGAGAGTACATGCCAATTATTATTAGTTATGCTCACTTTGACATTTCAACATCTTCTTACTCATGTATGTAAATATTTTAGAAATTAATTTGAAATATATATTATAACTTAACTAAAAAATTAATATATTAATTTGTTGAAAATAAATAGTGAATTGAGAAATATGACAACATACCTCATTTTAATTATAGTTCAAAATGAAAAAGTAATTAATTTTTATACAAATGTGAAATTGAATTTAACACATTTACTAATATTTTAGTTAACATTCCATCTTTAATGAATGTAAGATTTTAAAGGTAATTGACATGTACTCCTTCCTTGAGATTTGGAGGTTCAAATTTTCATACCTCATTTTCATGGATGGATCTACATGGAGACTAGGGGAGCATGACCCCCCCCCCCCCCCCCCCCACTTCAATTTTTGAATTTTTTTTATATATGTAGGGGTAAGTAATACCATAAAATATATTATTAGTATTATGTAATTTAGTACTGTTAATGAAAATTGATTCTATCACAGTGGGATTATATCTTGACCTCTTCGACATTCTTTAAAATTCAAGGATCTATTACACACAAAATTGAAAGTTTAGGGACCTATTGGACACGTTTAAAGTTTAGAAACTTATTAGGGGTCATGACCCCCCCCCCCCCCCCCCCCCCAAGTTTTTAAAGTTTAGGGATCTAATAGACTTGAAAAGTTCATGGACTAAACTAGTAATTTAAATCCTTTTTTTTTCTATTTGATAAGACATCATGATGAACTAAATTATATGATGTACTTAAGGTTATTTGAATTTAGTTAGAAAGTTTTTGGTACACCTACCTATTCTTATCAACAAAACTTTTTTTAGGTCAATCTAATATGGGGTATGGATTGGAACCTCTACCTTTTGGTGATTATTTTTTTTATAATTATATCTATATAACATATTTTGTTGGCCCTCAAACATTACTATATGGATTTGCCCCTGCCTATTTGTTATATTAAAATATATATCTATATACATGGGCGGATCCACGTTGGAGCTAGGAGGGGCATGTACCCCCCCTCAAGTTATTGGTTTAAATATTTCTATATGTATTTTCATCAAAATTATCAAAATACTACCTTGGTTTGTTGGTCGGGGGAACCATCTGCCTTCTTTTACCTGCAGGAAGTCTTGGTTTCGAGGGATAATGCGGATTGTTTTTCAATTTTTAATATATATATATAATTTTAATTCTTAGTATACTTTTTTCTTTCCGCAAAGATTAAAAACCTTTGAAAGCCCAATGTAGGAGAATCAAACACCAATCCTTTGTGGAGAGATTTTTAGTATACTTAGAACCGATTAAAATTTAGTTTCTTTTAAAGTTTTTTCTCACATATGTATGCATATACAAATATATAAATATTTTTTTGAATCTTTAGTAACTTATTTTAGAAAAATTAATTGCATAAAAAAACTTAATTCTATTTTAAAAAATTGTAATAAATATTTCAAGTTTCTTTCTTTTCTTATGGATAATTCTATAATGAGTTATTATAATTTTGTAATGAATATTACTCAATCTAAATATTATATATCAATGCATTTAAAATTAGATTTATATGAAGGTTAAATTACAAATTTAGTCTCTAAATTTCTAAATTTGTGTCTAATAGGTCTCTAAACTTTTAATTTTGTGTCTAATAAATCCTTCACCAAATAGATGTATGAACTTTCAATTTTGAATCAAAATGGTCTTAGACATATTCAAAATTTTAAAAAATTAATTGTTTCATTAGACATAAAATAGAATTTTGTGTGTAATTGAACCCTTCAACTTTTAAATTTTGGATCTAATTGACACATTAATTTTTAAAAAAGTCCAATAGGACCTATTAGACACAAAATTAAAATTTATGTCTAATATAACATTTAATTTTATATAAATTTAATTTTTAAAATTTTCAAAATATGTAAGAGATCTATTAGATACAAAATTGAAACTTCATAGGATTTTCAACAATCTCGCTGCGCTACAAGAGGTTAGTATCTTGTTCATGAAAATCCCAACAGTGTGAAATAAATTTAAAATTGAGAATACCAATTAAAACTTTAAAAGTGTGAAAAAAAAGCGAATTTAAACATAATTAGTAGGTATTTTACCATTGTTATAGTTTTTGGTACAATCTCCACCCTCTCAATTGTTTAGCTAAAAAAAGTGAAAATTTTGAAACTATCTCATACCTTAGGGGACATTTTGTATAATTTTGTCCAATTTTACTATTATTAATATAGATTCATTTCAATTAAAAAAGTATATGGATAAATTACACAAAGTTTATGATTAAAATTTAGTTAAATTACAAAGTTTAAACTTTCAATTTTTAGGTTCGTGTCTAAGTCTTCAAACATTCAATTTTGTGTCTAATTGATTTAAGAACCTTAAAAAATATTTCTAATGTTTGATAACCATTTGATTTTTGATTTTTGTTTTTTGAAAATTAAGCTTATAAATACTAGTTCCACTACTTTTTACCTATGTGTTTACAAGGTTTGAAAACTAAAAAAAGTAGTTTTCAAAAACTTTTTTTTTTTAGAATTTGGTTAAGCATTCTGATATTTTGTTAAGAAATATGAAGCCTTGTAGGGAATTGATGAGAAAATAAGCACAATTTCTAAAAACTAAAAACTAAATGGTCATCAAACGAGGCCTAAACTTTTAACTTTGCATCTAATAAGTCATTGAACTTTCAATTTTGTATCTAATAAGTTTTTAACTTATTTAACATTCTAAAAATTGTTCTTTTAGACACAATATTGAAAATTTGAGATCCTATTAGAACAAAATTTAATTTTATATTTATTTTTTAAAAACCTTTGAATATATACTTTTTTTTTCTTTGAAATATGTGGGGTGGAGGATTCAAACTTCTAACCTTATGGTAAATACTATATGTCAGTTGAGCGATGTTCATGCCCTCAATTTCTTAAGATTTATTAATATCTATATAACAAACGGGGTAGTTAACAAAATAAGTCTTGGTCTTATTGGTCAAAATGCACGCTAGCCCCCTCTAAAGTTCTGTGTCCGAGCCCACCTTGCCCCTTACTTTATATTTTCGTCCTATTTTATATAGAACTTTTTTATATACGCCCCTCAATTTCTTAAAAAAAATAAAAACCTACAACCACCTTAAAAATATTTCTAATTTAAATTTATTATTACCTTCACACAATCCCTACTTTTTATTATCTTAAATTCATTTATATATGATAGGTTTAATTTTTCTTTTTCCTTTTATGTATGTAATTATATCCCTTTTGGGTTTAAGCTTCTCTAGAAACTTATAAAATTGTTTTATATAAACACGTGAATTCAAAAAAAAAGAAAAAAAATTACTAGTGAAATATTTAAAATTTAATTATCTAAAAATAATATTGTTCATCATCACTTTTAAATGGTATGGCTACCACTATAATGTTTTGAACCTAAAAGAAATTATTTTTAATTTTATACACATACATTTGTCATCTCTAAGATCTAATTATTGTTTGCAATTTCAATAAGTTGAGAATTTGGATATTAATCTTCTAAGGTGCATTTAGTTTTTATGTTTCAATTACTTTTATACATTTAGTGTACATCTTTTAATTATTTTTATACATTTAGTTTTCATTGTTCTTATTTTATGTTTTAGTTTTTGTATTTTATCTATTTTTATTAATATTATTGTAGATTTAATTTGAAATCTAAATGGAGAGATTATTTAAAAAAAAATCGATGAGTCATCATCTACATTAAAAAAAAAAGTAATAATAGTTCTATTAAATATTTCACATACCTAAATTTAGGTGATTTACTTACAGATCTTGGTCTAAGAACTATAATTTTTATTATAATTTTCTAATATTTGAGACAAAATTTACAAAGTATATTTATAAAAAGGACCTTGTTAGCATCGGAATCACACACCTTGTTAACATCGGAATCACACTTTTACTAAATTGTGAGTAAAGCCCCCATGAACAAAAATTTTGGATCCGCCACTGTTAGCGAATATAGATTTATTAGACATATAATTAATTTTTTTTAGTACATATACAATTAAAAGTTAAGAGACATATTAGAGGCTTTAAAATTAAGAGACCTCTTGTGTTAGTTACATACAAACCAGAAATTTGAGTACTAAATTTGTGATTTAATATTGTGATTATCTCTTTTAAATTAAATACAAGAATTAAAAAAATTATTTTATTTATCAAAAAATTCCGAATTAAAAACCTCATCGGATTCAAAATTCGAGTCGACCCACGCTTGATGATGCCAAAAGAAACGGAAGATAATGAGAAACTTCGAGAGAGAGACCGCGTGGACACCACTCATGGATATTGGTTAGATAAACGCGTTTTCAAGATGCGTGTTCAACACGCACACCTTCATTCCTTCGCTATATAAAGCATTGAATTCCCCAAATTTCTTCAGATCCACAAAATTCTTTCTCAACTCGTTAGGGTTTCGAAACTTTCGATTTTCAGAAGGGCGAAAGATGATCGAGGTGGTGCTCAACGATCGTCTCGGGAAGAAGGTCCGGGTGAAGTGCAACGAGGACGACACGATCGGCGACTTGAAGAAGCTCGTCGCCGCTCAGACCGGAACCAGGGCCGAGAAGATCAGGATCCAGAAGTGGTACAACATCTACAAGGATCACATCACCCTCAAGGATTACGAGATCCATGACGGCATGGGCCTCGAGCTCTATTACAACTGATTTCACATCGTTGTGAGTTTTTACGCTTTTCTGATTCTCGCTGTGTTTGATGGTTTTGGTGTTTCCTTTATGATATTCGTCGATTGTTAATTTGTTGGAGTCAATTTCTAGAACGTTTTGTTTAGTTTTTCTTGGATTTTAGGGTTCATCTGATTTGACGCGATTAAGAGGATGCGCATGTTCTTAGAGGTTGTAAGGATTCAGGTCTATCTCTAAGACGAGCGATCGGATATAAATTATCGATGGGATGTGGTAGGGTTGACATCGCAGTATTATGACGGAGGTGTAAAACGCCGTGAGAAGCCTTGTTTCCTAAGGATCCCGTTCTCTTTCTTCTATCTATTTTGGGGCTTTTATTATTGGTCCATTGGTATATCACTAGTTTTGAAAATCATGGTGTTTCCTCTGATATATGGGTGTTTTCTCTCTCCGAGGTTTGGAATCCTTTGGAAGACGCGTATTGGGAGCACTCAGTGTGAGTCTTATATTACTGAGAACAGGCCTCAACATGTAAATTTTTGGTCTGCTTAGCGAGCGCTACACTCAATGTTTTGATGTCTATAACCTGTATATGGAATTAGCTACCCCTGTGGATGACACGCGTCCTCAAGTATCGGTAGTTTCTTTCTAAAGGGAGTTGTTTATTTTGATAAACCTACTTTAACGTAGCCAGGTATTTTAATTGCTTATCCTGATTCTTTGTTAATTGACTTCCTTATTGTAGGATGCTTTTTCCTTTTTCCCATCTTCGCAACTCTTTAAATGAGCGAGAAACTTTTATTTTAAAGTTGATGCTTAGTTGTGTAGATCTGCCTTGTGTGCTGCCTTGCCCTATTGGTCTTGTGCTTTAAGGGTGCCAGAATTACGCATAATTTCCATTCCAAGCACAGATGGTACAGTATTTTCTCCGTCCAAATTTCAGATGAGGAAAGGAATGAGAAGTGTATGTACTCCGTGCCCCAAAACTGCGGCCATCCTTGAACCTGATCGAAAATTCTTTTAATTGAAGAATTATGTTTAAACCAAAATCATTATCATTGTGAATTCATATCACAGGGGACATGTATTAGTATTACACGTCTTATGGTTAATCATAGGAATATAATAGTTTCGAAGTAATTGGAATGCTGAGAGGAGGCCACAAAATTAATGTGATCTTTTCTCTCTCTCTTAAAATCTCTCAAAACCTTCTTAAAATAATTCCTAAAGATTTTAGCAATAGTGGCGGAAGGGTTAAAAATGAGATTCTTTTCATATTGACACTAAATAGGAATACCTTTTCTCCTAAGTTTGCTATTGATGAAAGAATGAGAAGTTTTTATGCTAGGCGGCCTTTCCTTTCAAAAAATTTTGTAGTGTAGTTTTTTTCACCTAACATTATTTTGTTCCTTGATTTTTTACTCTTTTTTATTTTCTTTTGAACCTTAGCATCCTCTATGTTAGACATCTATCATCGTCGGTCATCTGATGAGAGTTAAAGAGCATTGGTGAAACTCTCTAGGTGTGAAGCCAAATTTTTTTGAACCTTGTGGTTTATCAGTATAGTTGATGATGGATATTGTTAAACTGATGGAATTTGAGAATCGAGCCGGGTTTGTTGTGGGTTATGTAGTGAGGATGACATGACGAAAGAGAGTAATGTTCTGCTGTTTGGCTATCAATCTTATGTAAAATCTTATCCCATTGCTGCTACCATTCTATTTTTACTCACCAATATGGGTTGTTGATTTCAAAAGTGAAGAATTCATGGGGTTTTAGGTGTCTTATGGCATTGCACAAAGGGCATTGCTTTTGGCCCTTGCTCAATAAGATGCAGTACCTGTCTACTTAAGCTACCGATCGATCAAATCCTTAATTTGTTTTTGGATCAACCATTTTCAAGAATGCCAGTCGTAGTGTTCTGCATTTCTCTCATAGAAGCCAGCAGCAATAGAGATTTTGTTGTACTGAAATAAACTATGCCGTGGGTCCTCCCCTTGATTATCTTGTCAAGAATAATTTCTTGAGATTGGGAATTTTGGCTAACTTATAATAAATAGCCAGCTTGTTGAACAACACGACCTAGTTAAATCATATTTGAATTGGAGTACATTAGATGTGAATATAGTTGCAGTTAATCAAATGTTTGATTATGTTGAACGTGAGTCACTAGTAATTTGCAGTCTTAGAAAGTAGGGAGTGCAACCCAGAGTTTGGGGAGGTTTTTAAATGTTTCACGTAAGTATAATTTTAATTTAAGTCGTTAAGTATTGTTTAAATAAAAAACACTTATTGATATTTAACAATGTGAGTTACTATGTTTAATGTTACACCACTTAGGTAAATGATTTGATTGTTCAAAGCTTTCAAGTATTTGAATCCTGATTTCTGTCATTAATTACTGGATGGAATATATGTATATAAATCATTTAAAAAGTTGTAAATTGCTTGCTGAGGTTGTCAAATGTTAATCATATTGTCTATATTTTACAAAATTATAAAAAAAATATTGATTATGTTTAAAAGGTCTTTTTAGTACTATTTTTGCCGATTATGTAGTTGACTGTTAAGTATGCCATCTTTGATAAATTTCGAGCCTCAATTAGATCGTTTTTACAACCAGCCTTAGAATAATTAGTTCTTGGAATAGGATTCAAAAAAAAAAAAAAATAGTTGCCTTGATCTATCTCTTGCATTTCTTCTCTTATGGTTCCAATTTCTCATATATGTTTTCGTAATGAAAGTTTGAAGATAGGCTTCCTAATCTTTTTTCCTGATTGATCACGAAGGACCCAAGTTATAGAATCTGATGAGTTATCTCCAAATTTTAATTTTAAGCAATTTTGGATTAGTGAGTTTTATTAACTGTATATTTTATGACGCAATTTCTTTTGCTCATATGATTAAAAGTTGTGGGTCATAATAAATATTATAAGATGAAAAATTAATTAAATGAATTTGCCTTAAGAAATGAGAACAAATTCATACTCCAATATGCTCATCGGTGATATATTATAAGTTATAAGATTATAATTGTCTTCTTTTAATAAAAACTACATTATGTCAGAATATGTAATTGAAATGATACGCCTTTTTTTTTCTTTTTTAATTTTCAATTTGAACTATACAACACAAGAAAGATTTCCTTTCTCAAAATTTTTGGAAATTATTAGAATAATGCAAGAAGACTAAATCCAATTTCAATTTTTCCAATGCAAGAAAGAATTTTAAATGGAGTATTCCATAATTTATAGGTATGTTAAACTTCATAACGAAAATTCTCTAGAAAAAACTCCATAATGAAAATAATCAAAAGTGTTTCTTTACTTTCATACCTACAAGTTAGCTGTTGAAGAATAATGGCTATAGAAAGGTAATAATATTAATGATAAAAAGGATCCATTGTACATAGCGAAGAGGGCTAGGTGAGAAAACAAGTAGAAAGGAAGACTTAGAAATAAAGAGTTGCTCCTTTTTCCTTTTTTTTTTTTTTGACTTTTTGATTTTGATATGGAGTAAATCTAGTTTGTTATACAAATCTTCAAACTTAGGTGTTTGAGAGACTGAAGGATTATTTGTTAATGAGAGAAAAATCTTTGCCTTCAATCTTCTCCGGAGTAAAATGTTGGTCTGTCTTGACATGTTTCTTTCAATCATGATTAAGATTTCTTGTGATACTTGTTAGCTGGATTGTAGCAAGGCAAGCTTTTGGTTTCTGCACGATTAGTGTATAGTTTAGTCAGATTTCTTAGTAATATTCCTTCCTAGATCCCTGAGTCTTGACCTTGACGCATATACCTATCTTACTTAGTAATTGATCATCTATCCATTCATGGATCCTTCCAGTCCTCATTTGGTTTAAATATTTCTGTTCATAGTTTTTTTTGTAAATTTTTAAAAAAATTACTAACTTTCCTCCCATATATTCATAGGTGTCTTTCTGCATACTCAGATTGTTCAAGTTTGACTCGCAGCACTTGCAACAAAGCAAATATAATGTTTTGCGCAATAGCTTTCCTACAGAAAAACTAATCTCGTCTATTTTCTTTAAGAATCAGTATATCTTGATCATTAAGGCGACAATTGGGGTACTAGCAAGCTCACTGCCTAGTATGCTAATTTCTTCAAGCAATTAAAATTTTCCGGTTCTTTTAGTCAAAATCTTTTGCTAGGAAGCACTTTGACTGTTTAATTTCTTCCTCGTGATTTATAGTGAGGATAATGTCGTCTATATAGATAATGAAGATGGATAACTTTTTAACCAGGGTCTCATTTAAGATACCTTAGAGAGATTTTTCATGTTTGAATGAATGCCTTGTAAGAGTTGTTCGGGCTTTCAGGGGCTTATAGTTATATTTTTTAATACTCTCTCCCAGGTCTTAATTAGAGGAGTCATGTTTAAAGTATTAGTTGGTTAATCCAATCATCATAACATTTCTGGGAGAAAAAGGTTTGGTGTTCAGTATAGTAGCAGGAGCAAAGTCTTATCCAATAAGTATAAGTGAACCATTTGATTCTGAGATGTGTTGCTTTAAATCTATATCTTTCTCCACTCTTTGTATTATCGTTGAGAAAATGAAGGTGAACTTTATTGAAAAGTTATAAGAGCACACGAGGTTTACACCGACATTCCCATGAAAGTTAATCATGAAAGATGTATAATTGCAAAAGGATTTGTGTGATGTGTGCGTGCACACACAAAACCGAAAAAATTAACCTTGAACCTATCATTTTTTACTCCCTTGTTCTTCCTTACAAAGATTCTGTAGATTACCTGACCATAATTCCTATAACAATGCATGCTTCTAGATAGGTCTTTACAAGCAATTTCTAGCTGCATGTGCTTCTTTCTTAAAAAGTTTTGAGCATTTGCTACAAGTTACTCAAAATCAACTTTTTGGATCATCTCTTTCCAACAGTAATGATGAAGTGTTATGATTTTGGCATTTTCCTCATAGCTTTACTCAATACTTACCAGCTAGGAGACAGTTTCATCTCTGCATTTTTTTTTTCCGTATTAAGAGTTTTGAAACCATAGTTACACCGGAAAACTTTTACCAACTGGATAACTCTTTCCTTCTTTTGGTATCTTGGCTTTCTATATATAAGCGTCTTCAAAGTTCTTAATGTTCTCACGAGTGACCTGATTGAGGAATGATTAGTTTTGATTATCTAACCTTCTTGTTTTTACCAATCTCTTTTTCTTCCATTACTTACAACTTCCATCAAAACCAATTCTATAACCTATTTTCTTCCTACAAAAGAAGTTGATAATTTCACAGCATACCATTTTCACGGTCTTGGCAAATATTGCAGTAATCTTGTATTCATTTGTAGTTGAACTTAACAGGTTGGAATTCATTCATAGTAATCTTGTACTCATTCTTTTTTCTTTACAGTTCTATTATCTTTAACCATGTCGTTAGCTGCAAGGATAGGATCAAGAATATGTCTATGTCTAACTCTCACAAAAACATTTAGATAGAAGAGATCGAAGTGTCTAATAATTGGGCAATAATCTTCAGCCATTACTGCTTCTCTTTCTTTTAAATCAAGCAAATGATAGTTTCTTTCAAACTGAATTGATGCCCGTTCCCATGAAATTTATGAACAAGATTCTAGAATTTTATAATAAAAATCAATGGTGAAGGCTATATAGTCAAGTGTCAAATTCCAAAGTGTGTTTCAAGTGACACATGTATAGAGTATTCTTTCTGCTAAGAACACTGTTAGAATATGATATTGGAATCCAAGGTTTTCCATTGATTATTAAAGATGCTAACTAAAACTTTTTTTTTTAACAATTTCTTCATCAACGACCATCTCGTTGTATTTTGTTTTAAAAGGATTTTCTGCTTCCTGCTTCAAGAACGTTTATGAAGTGGTATTATTGAATTAAGATGAGAAATACACTTCGCTGTAGATAATTAAACTATGTTTACCATTGTCTTTGACTCATACATTGTCTCTGAAAAGATGGTCACTACTTAGAATAGCAAAATCACGTCTTGTGACTGCTTAGTAAATTTGATACGTATGAAATGGTTCGAAGTATTCTCAAGCTGTGTGAAATGGAATATCTCCAATGAATAGGAATTCTCATCAACCTTTTGAGCCGTCGTATCTTACATTTTTGAAGCCATTTTCCCCAGTACTATATAACTCAAAAGAGTTTCTAGCTTCAATTTTCTTGTCAAACGAAACCCATTTTGCCTATGGGATCCAGATTTTAAAATTTCCCCATTGATTCCACTTTTTGGTAGACAAACTCTGTTTCATGATAAGTCTGAAGGAAAAGTCTTCAATCCACTTTCTTTGGCCATTCACCACCAATTTCAAGCTCTGTAGCGATGAATTACCACATGTAAAAGAGATTATCCCAAAGCAAGCTTTCTTGGTTTCCAAACCATTAAGTTAGTGATTTGAAGTGGCTCTTGATACTTTTAAAAGCCCTATCTTTGATGCATGGAGACCCAATCATTAGAAACGAAGAAAATATGTACGGGAAAGACTGCATTAATTGAAGGAATTTTCAGGAGAGACAATTCTTCAACAATGGAGGAACCCACCCTCTAATTACTTATAACGGGATTTAATTCCATTCTCCAAGCAATTTCCTTTTGTTTAGTATGTAGAAATACGAAGAACAATTGAATATCTAAGAGATTTTATATAATCCCGTATCAACCTTTTGAATTTGTCGTTTGAAATGGCACTATTTGGTTTTTTAATTACCTCTTTGAATAATATTGTTTTACTGCAGTCCAAGATCAGATTTTTATGGAGAGTTTTCATCCCAAGCAAGGCATTTATCTTTGAATGTTTTTTCTCAAACTCTTCATTGGTTTGATTTCTTCCTTCCCGTAGCCATCACAGGTTTTGCCAAGTTGTCCAAAATTCCTCTCCTACGCACATAGTTATTCTATGTATTTTGGACAATAATACCCCTTCTGAATCCCTTTTGCTTATAATAGTAAGTAGCATTTTCTACAAATGCCTCTCCCATTGGGTTAGTAGTATTTGACTGCCGCTTGATGCTCCTTGTTTAAATTTTCTAAATTCTGCTCTTTCGCATAAAATCTACTAATATCTTTCTTCAATATTTCCAACTAAGAATTGCATATTGAAGACCTTAGTGACAATGCCTTAATGAAGGTAAATCTTTAGATACTTTTGAATCCCCTCTACATATCATTATTAAATAGTCGCTTTCAATTTGTTGAAAATAGTTTTCTTACATACCCATCTGCCGTTCAGGTTGTAACTTTTATTGGGTTACTGTTGCCCCATATTGGTTGTTAAGTAACTCCCGAGAGTTAGATCTAACAACCTTGTTGAGGAACAAGACCTTTAGATCTAAACCCCAAAAACCCCAAAACGTTATGGAATCAACCCAAGGGAAAGTTTTGGAAAGGATTACCTTGATGATCAAGATCAAGAGTAAAGAAAACTAGTTTCTAATCTCGTGATTCGAATCACTCCACAAGAGGTATGATCAACACCACTTGAATGACTCTAGCATGCAAATTCTAAACACAAGAAATTGCAATATGAAAAACTTAGCTCTCAACAAAGCTTGAAGGAAAAACTCAATTCATTCACTTTAAAATTCTGTCTACAATGAAAGAAAAGAAGGCTTTATATAGCCTTTGACACCCTTAACCTAATTGGCCAAAAGAGACCAAGAGACAACTTTTATGGGCTAGTTAGTTGGGGGGGGGGGGGGGGGGGAATGGTAACCTACGTGAGTTACAATTCAGCCACAACTCCCATGTTAAATACAAGTCTTAAATGATAAACAAAAACTGAAATTACAATTAAAATATTGTAATAAAAGAAATGTTCTATCTTGTAACCATCCATGGAGTAATGATATGTAGCTTGAACTTGAGTTCCATAATTGAAGCTTAACTTGTCTTGAATGAAGCTTGTATCTATGATACTTGACTTCATTGAATGCATCTCCACCTCATTGAATGCAACTTGAGTTCAAACGTCACCTTATTAAATGTAACTTTAGTTCAACTTAGTTCCATTTAATGCATCTCCATTTTGAAGCTCAACTTTGCACATCATGTAGAAAAAGACTCCAACATCTTCTAGAATCTCCTTCGTTGAGCTCACCATAGCTTGAATATAAGTGATTAAAGCTTGTTGTAGCTTCTTGGCTCTTGACCTTGTAATTGGACCTTGAGGCATGACAATAGATGCTCCTTGGTTCACATCATTGGTACTATTTTTGGACGGTTCCTTACCTCCCTCAACGAAATAATGCTTCCTTTCTTTTAACTTTCTGTATGTTCTAATGTCGGAAATCTCTTGCTTTTCCTTGATCTTTTTATTACCTCAATCTTCTTCTTTAGAACTTTCACTTTAATTATGATATGAGCGAAAGTTCTTTTATTAACGAAGTTGTCTCACAGGAATCACATTCAAGAGTTTCCCTCTCCTACTCACAATCAGTTCCCTTCCAAGAATCCTCCCTCCCACAACAGAACTATATACCCACCCTTAACCAACTCATCCTGTTCGTTTCCCTCCTAACCATCTTACAACCATTGTAACCAACTTACAACTATTTACTATTTCCCACACTCCTTCCTCATGTGCCTTCTCTTATATACATTTATAATAGGAGGTCTATCACTACCCGGCTCCCAAAGAACCACCTTGTCCTCAAGGTGAAAATTAGGAAATTGGGTTGCAATGGAAGGGCATCCTGCCAAGTTGCTTTAGATACATCAGTTTCTGCCCAACGAATCAAAACTTCAAGTTTGGTAGCATTTGTAGTTGATTGACGCAAACCCAACAATTCAGAGGGGTGAATATGAATCAACATTTCAGGAGTAACGTTGGAGGGAAATGGAATAATTGAAAAAGTATTTCCCACAGCTTGCCACAACTGAGAAACATGAATGACTGTCTATATGGTCTGAGCTTCAAATACACCCAATCCCCTAGTTCAAACACAACATCCCTCCGCTTCTCATTTGCCACTGTAGTCATGTGTTGTTGAGCTTCCAACAAATGACCCTTGATTAATCTCAACATCATATCCCGCTCATTCAATTTTTGATCAACATTTGAAACAGCAAAGCCATCGGATTGATAAGGTAGAATAAGTGGTGGTGGTCGGCCATAAACGACCTCAAAGGGTGAAGTCTTTAAGCCTGTATGAAAAGAAGTATTGTAACTAAATTCAGCCCAAGGCAACCAACATACCCACTTCGATGGACAGTTCATGGCAAAACATCGTAAATACGTTTCCATTCCTCAATTGACAACCTCCGTTTGCCCATCCGTTTAGGGATGGTATGTCGTGCTAAGCTTAAGCTGAGTTCCTTGCCACTTAAACAACTCGGCCCAAAACAAACTTGTAAACACCGGATTGCGATCCAAAACTTGTAAGCCGGGGACAAAGTGAGCATATTTGGACAATCTATTGACTACCACCAAAACTGAGTCAAACGATTCAGCCTTAGGCAATCCAACCACGAAATCGATTGATAAGTCCTCCCAAATTTGCTTTGGAATTGGAAGTGGCTGAAGCTAACCAGCAGGAGCTAACGCCAAATATTTTTCCTGTTGGCAAACAAAGCATTCACTCACTAACTTCCGGACTCGCGCCTTCATCCCTTTCCAATAAACCTCATGAGTTAAACGTTGATAAGTTCGAAGTACACCCCCATGACCATCGATTGAAGAAGAATGAAAAACGTCCAACAACAATGGAATGGTAGGTGAAGTGTCAGGTAAAACAAGTTTTCCCCGATAATATAGAAGATCTCCTCGCAAGGAATAACCGACTGGAGGTTCCACTCCCTCCATTAGCTCTTGTCGAATAATGGTCAAAACTGGATCCTCAAGCTGCTGATTCTGTATCAACTTCAGATTTAAGCCACCAATTATACTCAACGCGGCAGCCTCCACTGTGTAAGGTAGACGAGACAAGGCATCAGCTGCATTATTCTCTGTTCCCGGCTTATAAACAATCTCAAAATCATACCCTATCAATTTGTTCATCCATCGTTGATAATCACCCACCACCATTCTCTGATCAAGAATATACTTCAGGCTTCGCTGGTCGGTTCGAACAACAAAATGCCTTCCCAACAAGTACGGTCTCCATTTTTGAATAGCCATAACAACGACCATGAGCTCCCTCTCATAGACAACTTTATTCATGTGCAGTGGCGAAAGAACATGGCTGAAAAATGCTATCGGTTGTGACTCCTGCATTAACACAGCTCCAACACCGACCCCTAAGGCATCAGTTTCAACTACAAATTCCTTAGTAAAATCAGGTAACTGCAACATTGGAATGGAAATCAGAGCTTGTTTTAAACGCTCAAAAGGCTGTGTTGCCTCTTCAGACCACGCAAAACTATCATTCATTAATTGTTGCGTCAAGAGAAAAGCAATTGTACCATAATCCTTTACAAACTTACGATAATAACTAGTTAAACCCAAGAAACCCCTTAGGTCTTTCAAGTTTCGAGGAAGAGGCCAATTTTTCATAGCAGCCACCTTAGATGGATCAGCTAAAACACCCTTAGCGGAGACAATGTGCCCAAGGTGACGATTTGTTGTAATGCAAACTGACATTTCTTCTTATTAGCAACCAATTGATGTTTCTGGAGTACCGATAAGACCTTTGTTAAGTGGTGGGCATGATCCTCCAAGGATGAACTGTACACTAAAATATCGTCAAAAAATACAATTACAAACTTTCGTAAGTACGAACGTAATACCTCATTCATCAGTGCTTGAAAAGTCGAAGTTGCATTGCACAACCCAAAAGACATTACCAAGAATTTGTAATGACCTTCGTGTGTTCGAAAAGCTGTCTTCGACACATCTTCTGGCTTTAAGCGAATTTGGTGATAACCAGACTTCAAGTCAATCTTAGAGAAAATTGCTGCTCCATGAAGTTCATCTAACAATTCTTCGACCATTGGAATAGGAAACTTTTACGGTACTGTCACCTTGTTCAAAGCTCTATAATCCACACAAAACCGCCTAACTCCCGTCCTTCTTCCTGATCAACAAATTTGGACTGGAGAAAGCACTATTGCTCGGTTGAATTATCCCAGCTACCATCATCTCCTCAACTAACTTTTCAATATCGTCTTTTTGGAATTGTGGGTATCTATACGGTCGAACATTAACTGGGGTTGTTCTGTAACAACTCCATTCCATGATCTTTCTCTCTTATCGGAGGCAAACCAACCAATGGTTGAAATACCAACTCGTGAGCATGAAGCACTTCATGAATAACTGCCAGTACGGTCAACTCCTATTCCTCAACAGACTTGCTCAACACATTCAATTCCACCAAAAATCCCTGCTTCTCCAACGTCAATGATTTGATCATCGATTTTAGCGTTACCTACGAACGAACCATCGTGGGATCACCTTTAAGGACAATAGATACCCAACTGAAACTGCATTTCTAATTTTTGGTGATTAGTGGTTATTTCCCCTAAAGTGGCAAGGCACTGTACCCCAAAAATCAAATCGGCTCTTTCGAAAAAAATCGGTAAGAAATCTTGCACTATCGTTACTTCTCCCATCGTCAACACCACATGCTTACAAATCTCAGAACCTCGCATAGAAGCCCCAGTCCCAAGCATCACGCCATATGCCTCTGTTTCACTCACTGGTAGCTTCAATTCCTCCACCAGAGATGTAGAAATAAAATTGTGTTGCTCCACTACCGATCAACACTACCACCTCCTTGTGCTATATGACCCCTTTAACCTTTAGGTTTTCGGTGAACCAAAACCTGTCATCGAATGTAAGGCTAATTCATCGACTTCTTCCCTTGATTCGTCTTCCCTTTCTTGCCCTTCTATCCCATACCTTGCATTTTCGTTCCATCTACTTCCTCCGCAACCTCATCCTCACAATCGTGGATCACCATAATCTGCAATTCTTTTTTTTTACAACGATGCCCCGGTGTGAAACGCTCTTCGCAGCGGAAACATAACCCTTTTTCCCTCCGACTTTGGAGCTCCGATTCCTCGGTGGAGTTTCTATTTTTGCCAGCTGTTCTCGCTTGAAACCCATGCCTAAGCTGCTAGGGTTAACATAAATAGTTCACCCCAGAGCACCAACCCCATATGTATTGACCTTTGTATTCGTAACTGGGCTTGGGCTTATGTACTTAGAATTTAAAGAAGCTCGCTTCCCTTCAAGATGTAACAATTTATCTTCTATCTTCTGGGCCATCTCCATTTGCGACATTAACCCAACAGGCAGCCTAATACGCATCTCCATTTTGATATCTTCATGTAGCCCATCAATGAATTTCCCTTCTAGAGTATCGTCATCCAACGAGGTCAGTGGTGCAGAATATTTTTCAAACTTGCCGCGATACTCTTCCACTGTAGTCTCCTGTTTCAGCACAAAGAATCGTTCGTGGAGCGTTCCCTGTTTCGTAGGCAAGAACCGCCGGAGAATCATCATCCGAAACTCCTCCCAACTACCAATTGGATGACGTCGCTCATTTCAGTTATGCCAATTCAACACCACTCCATCCAAACACAGTACTGCGACTTCCAACTTCTCCGATTCTGATAAGCGTACAACGAAATACCTTTCAACTTGATGAAGCCAACCATATAGATTTGCACCTTCAAACACAGGAATCTCAAGCTTCCTCAAACGCAAATCAAATACTGGTGCTAACGCCTTGCTTAGGTTCGTGTCCGCACTGTTTTCCCCTGCATCCACTGTTGTCGTCACCGGTCCATTTATTTTTTTACATCCTCCTTTTCCACTCATAGACACTTCATCCGTTACTTTGGCTCCTTCAAATTGAACCAAAACCTCATGCATTCCTTCCTTAACAGCCTGACCACACTCTTCACCACGGTCCGTTCAATCTCCACTTTCATTGCCCCACGTACCAGACTAATTTCTTTCTCAACAGCGTTCTGAAATTCCGCCATCTTTCCTTCCAACGCCTCCATTCGTGACTCCATTTCTCGTCGCCATTCCCAGTCTCAACGTGCTCTGATACCAATTGATATGAGCGAAAGTTCTTTTATTAACGAAGTTGTCTCACAGGAATCACATTCAAGAGTTTCCCTCGAACTCACAATCAGTTCCCTTCCAAGAATCCTCCCTCCCACAACATAACTATATACCCACCCTTAATCAATTCACCCTGTCCGTTTCCCTCCTAACCATCTTACAACCATTGTAACCAACTTACAACTATTTACTATTTCCCACACTCCTTCCTCACGTGCCTTCTCTTATATACATTTATAATAGGAGGTCTATCAAATTATCAATTAAAGCATCCCCCAAGCAAAATTTAGCCAAACTCTTTACACTTCTTGATTTTTCATCATCGGTCCATTTTTCTTCTAACTTCATAGCTTTCAGACTCTTTAGTAGTTTTTCAAACTTTCCAACTACTACCACATTTTGTCGAAGAATGATTTCTCTTTTTTTATTGTAGGAAGACTTTTCATTTATAACCCTTTTCCCTTGCGTGCATTATTTAATGGTATAGTTCTCATGTCTAATTTTTCTTCAAAAGTCTTGAAGAGTGAGTTACAACCATTTGAGCCACACATTTCTTACTTGATAAGGATGAAACTACAAGAACATCCTATGACTTGAATAAAAGCTTCTAAACAATCGACCATGTCGATGGGTTTTCATGCATGACGAATAAACCTTCCACGATTGTCAATCGCTTATGAGATTTCCTCCCTGTTAGTGGTACTTTTGTTGAATTTAATCTTCCATTTTTTATTGCCCTCCACTTTTTTAATTCGAGATTGAACCGTCATATGTTTGACCAACCTTTCTTTTTGCATAGATTTTCGATCTTCTGAATTGAAATCCCTTCAAGTTATGCTTTATTTAACATAAAATGGAATAAGCATGTACCCGCCCTTCATATATATTCGTATTTAAAGTTTTCAATATTATATATCAATCATTATGAATTTTTAATCTAGTCACTTCATTATTGCTTGCCCAATTCAAATAAACAAATTCCTTTATCTTTCCCTTTTTGTATCCATGACTTGATTCTAATTCCACTTCCAATGCTAGTTTTTATCACTAATTGTATAAAGATTTCAAACAATCAGAGAAGACAGCTCTCAAGTTTGAGAGCTAAGCACAAACTTTAGCAAAAGTTCCATTGGTATTATGGGGGGTCTTATGGCAAAACCCTTTCTCATACATCATCAAGGTTCGTAAGTGTAAAATATTTTGTAATGATCAGTATCTCAACTTGGCCAAAAGTGTTGGTATTGCCTTTGTTTCAAATAGAGGTATTTTTTTGGATTAGAAGACAGAGTCTCGAGTACCACTCAAATCTCTCTTCCATTGAATATAATTGAAAATTCTCACGTACTGTGGTTTTGGAAGTCAATCAACAATGATGACATCATCAGGTTGTTTTTAACTCCAAAGTTTTGAACTTCAAGGCTATAGTTGCTAGGGTAGACGTTTGCGTCAGGGCGGCATAGTTTTCTTTTCCATAGGGTAGAGTGTGACGCCGAAAGAAAGAAAAAGACAAGAGAAAACACCAGCTTACACAAGGAAGAAAATAAGAGAAGGCTTTGTTGGTTTGTTGACGAATCAATCTGCTTCTTTGTTGGGTCTCTTCAAATGTCTCTTTGTGCGATATGTCCTTGTTTTATTGAGTTCCACCTATAGTTTGGTGAAGAATGTTTTGATAATTGTTACTGTATCTTTTAGTTTCGACTAGGGAAGAATGTATTGTAACTCATTATTTGATTTGATAGTGGAAGTTTTTTTGAAGTTGTCCCGTGGTTTTTCCCTCTCACATCGAGGGGTTTTCCACGTAAATCTTGGTGTCTATATTTTTCTTGCTTGTTTGCGTATTTAGTTTCATCTCGAACCTATCGACTACACATTAAAATTCCAACCGTTTATTCTTTGATTTGTCGGAGGGAAAATTCCTACTTGGTTAGAAATGTGATGAAGTTTCATTCCTCAGCTAAGTTTGTGGTTGATCTTTTAAAGATGGTACCTTGCCTTTAATGGAATAAGATATTTATATTCCAATAATCAAATGGTAAGATACATGACTAGATTCGTTATGCAAGAAAGAAAAGGAGAACAAGAATAAGTGATGTGAATCCAACCTCTAATCCATTGCATGTACCTGAAGGAGCAATAACAAGGAGCAAGGCAAAGAAGATTCAAGAGGCTTTCACATTACATCTACAAAAGCTAGCTAATGCACAAGAAGAGACAAAGATTTTTGAGCACAAATTTCTTTATAATGTTAGTTCAACAAGTCAAGATTAAAGTTGACCATGGAGTTCACTTAAGTAGGGCAAGCTATTTGAATAGAATTCCTTGTAATTTTAAGTTTCATGAACTTTGACATTGTAATTTTAAGTTTAAAGTTTAGACATATATTAATTAATGAGGTAGTTGGTAGTTGGGAAGTTAATTAATGAGGTAGTTGGTAGTTGGGAAGTTAATTAATGAGGTAGTTGGTAGTTGGGAAGTTCATTAAATGAGGTGGTTGGGAAGCTCATTTAATGAAGTAGTTGGGGAAGAGTTCATTTACATAGAATTCCTTGTCTATAAAAGGAATTTGTATTGCTAGTGAGAGGAACAACATTGAATATCAAAACTTGTGTTTTCTTGAAACCCATTTGGTGTTATTTTCTTTCAAATCTTGCTTTAGTTTGATGTTAAACCAATTCATTGGATTAGTCTTGATCAAGCTAATTCTGGAGTGAGTTGTCTTAGGATCTAAGAGTGACCATCATAGATTCTAAGTTTGATCTTAGAGTGATTCATCTCTAACCAAACTCTTGATTAGAATCAATTCGTTAAGTTAGCCTTATTCGCGAATGTTTGCAAAGATCCTAGAAGGACCTCTAGCTTTGTAAATCCAGCATCTTGGGCGCTTATCATTTGGTATCAGAGCATTTGGTCGACATCCTTTGGCCGGCTCTAAAGGTGCAATATCTTCACTTTGTGTTATTATTATTATTATTATTTTCTGTCATTTTTTTTCCGTAAGCAATTACAAAGTGCAATACAAGGCATTCTACAACTTTTCTTTAAAATTCTTTGAGTCTTGTTCTTGGATTATTAAAAAAAAAAAAAAAATCAGTAGCAAAAAGAGAAAAAAAAAAACAGTAGCAAAAAAAAAAAAAAATTCAGTGAAAAAAAAAAAGAAGCTTATTCAAAGATCCAAGGCACACGAAAAGTTATTGTCATTAAATTGTGTTTTGTTTGAAAATTTTGAGTTTTTTTTTTTATCCTAAGGTTGAGATACTCTATTTTTAGCTTGTAAAAGTTGCTCATTGAATTGGTCATATATCAAGTTTAAAAGCAAGGTTGCACCAAATTTTTAAACCAACCCTTACATCTTTGACCTAGTACCAAAAGCCTACCCTTGAGTGATAAATACGAGTGTCCTTGAGTGAAATGTTGGTGAGAAGTGTGGAAAGGTCCTTATTACAAAATGTCACATGATGGCGAAGAAGTTCCACAAGTGGCAGATCCAACTATGGCTATTCTTCAAGCAATTCAAGGTATGATGGAATTGATGATGGAAGATAGGCAAGAAAGGAGGGCACAACAACAAAGAGAAGAACGAGTCTTACAAGGAGATGAAGGCATGTTTGACTTACCGGTACAAGAAAGACACTTTGAAGGAAGAGGAAATGTGCGGGGAAGAGGAAGAAATAATCTTGCAAACATTATGCAACCTAGAAGAATGGAAAGAGTGAATGAAGATAGAAATGGCGGAGTGAAACTCAAAATTCCACCCTTTAGTGGAACTGCGGACTCTGAAGCATACTTGCAATGGGAAAGGAAAATAGAACATGTGTTTGATTGCAATACATATAGCGAGAATATGAAGATGAAACTTGCCATTGCCGAATTTACCAATCATGCAGGTGAATGGTATCAACATCTCAAATCTGAAAGAAGAAGAAAAGAGGAGAATCCAATAGAAACGTGGGAAGAACTTAAAGAAATCATGAGAAAGAGGTATGTTCCAAAACATTATGAAAGAGATTTAAAAACTAAATTGCAAGCTTTGAGGCAGGGAACAAAAAATGTTGCTGAATATTATCAAGAGATGGAGTCCTTGATGGAAAGAGCAAAAATTCGAGAAGAAGAGGAAGACACCATGTCTAGATTCCTTGGAGGTTTGAATCGAGAAATTGCACATTTGGTTGATAGAAATCCACCGCCATACCTTGACGATATGTATCATTATGCTATCAAAATTGAAGCTCAATTGAAGGAAGAAAAGGAGCATTCAAAAAGGTATACACCTAAAGCTAACCCCTTTTCAAATTCTAATGCTTGGAACAAGGATGGTTTTGTGAATAGGAATGGACCAATGCAACCAAGAGGAAAGATAGGGGCTGCCAACAAAATGGAGGCCGAGAGTTCCAATGCTAAAAAGAATGAAGCTTCAAAGGAGGTAAGGGAGAAGTCTAGTTCTATTCAATGTTGGAAGTGTAAAGGGTTTGGACACATGAGCAGAGAATGTGTCAATAAAAGAGTTATTGTGATAAGAAATGGTGTACTTGATTCGGATGATGAATGTGAGGAACATGATGCACAACATTGAATATCAAAACTTGTGTTTTCTTGAAACCCATTTGGTGTTATTTTCTTTCAAATCTTGCTTTAGGTTTGATGTTAAACCAATTCATTGGATTAGTCTTGATCAAGCTAATTCTGGAGTGAGTTGTCTTAGGATCTAAGAGTGACCATCATAGATTCTAAGTTTGATCTTAGAGTGATTCATCTCTAACCAAACTCTTGGTTAGAATTAATTCGTTAAGTTAGCCTTATTCGCGAATGTTTGCAAAGATCCTAGAAGGACCTCTAGCTTTGTAAATCCAGCATCTTGGGCGCTTATCAATAAGAATAAGAATAAGAATAAAACCATGAATGAATACCCCTAATTAAAATAGTTAATGCTAATATAAACCAAACACTTCCCTTCAAGTTGGTTTATATATATATCTTTCATTACGAGCTTGTGAATCATTCTAATCACATTTTTTTAGTAGTCCTTTAGTTAGCACATTAACAATTTGCTCTAGGAGAATAATTAAGGAACACATGTCACACAATTATCAATTTTTTTTCCCTTTATGAAGTGTTTGTCAATTTCGATATGCTTTGTCCTATCATGTTGAATCGGATTATGGGCGATAGAAATGACAACTGTGTTATTGAAGTCGTGTAGGTGTCTTCTATAAAACTTCCAATTCTTCATAGATAACATGGGCTAAAGCCTTAAATTCTGCTTGAACGTTGCTTCTAGCTACTACATTTTGTTTTGTACTTTGCCAAGTGACTAAATTACCTCCAACAAAGGAACAATAACTAGACGTAGACCTTCTATTCCTTGTAGTTCTTGCCTAATCAACATCAATATAAATTTCAACATGTAGATGGTTGTGCTTTTTAATATATTTTTTATTGGAGTTCTCATCTTAAGATTCTATAGGCAATTTTAAAGTGAACCGGTCCTGGCGAGTGCATGAATTGGCTTACCATGCTCGTTGCGAAAGCAATATCTTGCAGCCAAGTAAACCTATCTCCCTATAAATTAATGATATGGTATTGATAAGTGCCCAAATTACCTTTAATTGCCCAGATTCAAACTCTTTTCCTTTGATAACAGTGAATAAAGGATTTCTGGGCTTTTCTTCTTCCTTTTTAATCTGGTCTAATTTATGTGATAAAGGAAGAAGTACAATTTTCTTGCCCATCCAGTAGAACTCAAGTATTCTCCCTGCCTTTATGGATTGCTTGCATGTGATCATATTGCCATGGTCTTCCAAGTAATATATGGCAAACATCCATATCCATAATGTCACAAACTATTTGATCTTTATAGCTATTGCGAAATGAAAGTGGAAATGTACAAATCTCGTTGACTAGAACTTCTCCACCCTTCTTAATACAACTAACCTTATATGGATTTGGATGAGGATTGACTTTTAATTTTAGAACTTGTACTAATTTTCTAGATACTATGTTTTCACTACTTCCAACGTCTACAATAATGATGCAAATCTTCCCATTAATAGTGCACCTCGGTCAAAATAAAGATTCTCGCTGCGATCAAAATAAAGATTGTTGTTGCATATGAGGCTTAATAGTTGGGGCCAATAGTACTCTCTGGAGGCATACATGATAGTTGGTCTCCCTCATCAGCTCCTAGGTATCATTGCTTCTTCTTGTTCATTTTCTTCAGGGTGCTCTCCTTCTTCATTTTCAACAAAGGCCACTGCTTTCTTTGAGGGCATTCATTGGATAAGTGCCTTTGTTGGCCACATCTTGTTGTTAATTATAGTCCAAGTTAGGGTAAATAGTATATATTTGTATCTTAGGTTATTATTCCCTCTTTTAATTTATATTACTTTAAGTCTATTGAAGATTTGATTAGGGTAGAATATTCTTTCCTTTTATGTTTTATCTTGTACATTGTATTTATACTCATGTTTTGTATAGTTGAATGTATGAATGAGAATATTAGAAATCTTCATGGTATCAGAGCAGATCTAAAACCCTAGTTTTTTTCGTCGCCGCCGTCATCATCACCACCGCCGGAGCTTCAACCGCCGCCATCACCTCCGACGGTCTCTCTCTCCGACTGTCACCTCACGAAGGCTGCCTCCTTCCACACCTCAGATCTTGCAACCGCACGGCGCCCTCTTCCAACCGCGAACGACTCTGTCTCCTTCCCGTTTCGCCGGAAAATCGCGAACGTCTGTCTCCTCCCGTTTCGTTGGAAAATCGCGAACGCCACTGTCTCTTCCTGAACCCTAGAAAATCGCGAACGTCTGTCTCCTCCCGTTTCGTCGTCCAACCACCGTCAGTCTCCTTCAACGGCAACTCGCGCCTTCAACGACAACTCGCGATTTCACGGGTTTGCCGTCCTTAACAGTTTGTCTCCACCTCCGACGCCGACTCCCCACTGGCTGCCGACTACTCCACCTCCTCGTGTCTGTGCAGTACGGTCTGCATATTTTATTTTACTTCTTTTGACCTTTTTTTTTTATCTACAGTTTTTTTTGAGATGGCTTCTTCAAAATCAATCGACCTAAGCACGAATGGTCAAGGGGGATATGATTCATCATCACCTGCCTATATCACGGGTCACAAACTGAATGGACACAATTATATCCAATGGTCACAATCAGTAATGATGTTCATATGTGGCAAGGGTAAAGACGAGTACCTCTCGAAAGAGACTGTGCAGCCTAAAGCAACTGATCCGGACTTCAGGAAGTGGAAAGTCGAAAATAACATGGTCATGTCATGGTTGATTAATTCCATGACCAATGAGATAGGTGAAAATTTTTTGTTGTATGGAACAGCACATCAGATTTGGGACGCTGTCAAGGAAACTTACTCCAGTAAGGAGAACACTTCAGAATTGTTTCGAATAGAATCAATTCTTCATGATATTCGCCAAGGTGATAAATCCGTCACTGAGTACTTTAATACACTATCTCGTTATTGGCAACAACTGGATTTGTTTGAAGTTTATACTTGAAAGTGTGCTGACGATACCGCCCAATACATGAAAATCCTTGAGCAAAAAAGGACATTCAAATTCCTCCTTGGCCTTAATCATAATCTTGATGAAGTTCGAGGTCGAATCATGGGAAACAGTCCACTACCAACTCTTCGTGAAGTCGTCTCTCAGGTAAGGCGAGAAGAAAGTAGGAAAAGTGTAATGATAGACAAACTGGACTCAGTCTCTACAGTTTTGGAAACATCTGCACTTGTTACCCGTAGTTTTAACCCAACAGTGCTTGGTGACACTAAGCAGAAACGAGAAAGACCTTGGTGTGAACATTGTAAAAGGGTGGGTCATATAAAAGACACGTGCTGGAAGATCCATGGGAAGCCTGCTGATTGGAAACCTAAGAATCGCAATGATCGTGATGGCAGGGCATATGTTGCTAATGTAGCTCCTGATAATTCTGTTCGTTCAGAGGCAGCACCATTTAGCAAGGAACAAATAGATGCATTGCAAAAGATCATCGGTCACACAATTCAGGGCACAGGACTGGTGGCACAGAAAGTTATACCTACTGCCTTGACAGCTAGTAAAGGAGGAATACAACCCTGGATTGTAGACACTGGAGCTTCAGACCATATGACAGGGAATGCATCTCTGTTTCAAAACTATCATGCTGACACCTCTAGCTCCTCTGTGAAAATTGCAGATGGGTCATACTCTAAAGTGGCTGGGACAGGTTCCATTCGAGTTACTCAAAATTTGTATCTAGACTCTGTATTACATGTGCCAGATTTGGATTGTAATTTACTTTCTATAAGTAAATTGACTCGTGATCTTAAATATGTGACTAAATTCTATCCAAACTTATGTGTTTTTCAGGATTTGGAATCGGGGAAGACGATTGGCAGTGCTAAACTTTGTTCTGGACTCTATCTTCTCAACTATGATCATGACTCACTAGCAATTGGAGACAAGTCTTCGTTCTTTTCTTTTGCTTCTAGTAGTAGTAGTCAGTCTTCTTCTTCTTCTTGTGTCAACAAAGATAGTGAAATTATGTTATTACACTATCAGTTAGGTCATCCAAATTTCTTGTATCTCTCCAAATTGTTTCCACATTTTTTTCATAATAAAAATCCTGCATTGTTCAATTGTGAGATTTGTCAGCTTGCCAAGCATACTCGCAACCCCTATCCTCGCATTGCTTATAAACCGTCAAGTCCGTTTTCATTGATTCATAGTGATGTGTGGGGCCCTTCAAAAATAAAAAATATCTATGGGGCTCGATGGTTTGTCTCTTTTGTTGATGATCACACACGAGTTACATGGATCTTTCTTATGAAAGAAAAATATGAAGTTCACCAACATTTCAAATATTTTCACAATATGATTCAAACTCAATACCAAACCAAAATTCGTGTCCTCAAAACAGACAATGCAAAAGAGTTCTTTAGTTCCTCTCTTGGGGATTACTTATCAGCTCAAGGGATTCTCCATCTTAGCACTTGTGTTGACACTCCCCAACAAAATGGAGTGGCTGAACGCAAGAATCGTCATCTCCTTGAAGTCACTCGGTGTTTGATGTTTTCTACTCATGTTCCAAAATTCTATTGGGGTGAAGCCATTCTAACTGCCACATACTTGATCAATCGTATGCCTTCTCGAGTTCTTGGATTCTCTACTCCTCGTCAAGTCTTCCTCCAAACATTTCCCCACCTTCGTGTTCAGTCTCTTGATTTGATCCCTAAAGTTTTTGGATGTAGTGCCTTTGTCCACATCTATTCCCAACATCGTAGCAAATTGGATCCTCGAGCCCATAAATGCATTTTCTTGGGATACTCACCAAATCAAAGGGGTTACAAATGTTACTCTCCTCTCACAAAACGGGTATATGTCACTATGGATGTCACATTCTTTGAACATCTACCATACTATACCAAAACTTCTTGTCAGGGGGAGAACATGAGTGACAATCAGTTGTGGACCTCATTACTTGAAACTGAACCCGAATCCATACTTCACCCTCATTCTCAAGTTGTTCCTGTGTCTCTTCCAGTATCTCCTGAAAAACATCCAAGTGTCGTCCCTCCAAATGCTAGTGAACGTCTCATTACATATACAAGGAGAAACAAACAAGTTGAGAAAATAGATTCGAGAACAAATCAACCCTCCCAAACGTCTGAACCGGTTCTTACTTCCAATGAACCCATAAGTGAGGATAAAGGTGAGCTAGAAGAAGTTGTAACTCCAGAAGTTGATGATTTAGACTTACCAATTGCAGTAAGGAAAAGAGTTAGGAGTTGCACCATTCACCCTATAGGGAACTACGTATCATATGATGGGTTATTTGAATCATATCGAGCATTTGTTTCTATTCTTGATAATGTTCAGGTACCAAACAATGTTCATGAAGCGCTGAAGCATCCTAGTTGGAGAAAAGCGGTACAAGATGAGGTTGAAGCTCTTGAGAAAAATGACACGTGGACAGTGACAAATCTACCTAGTGGAAAACGAACTGTTGGATGTAAGTGGATATTTACAGTGAAACATAAGGCAGATGGGAGCATTGAGAGATTGAAGGCCAGACTTGTTGCTAGAGGATTCACTCAATCTTATGGGATTGACTACCAGGAAACCTTCGCACCAGTTGCTAAACTCAACACCATAAGAATTATCTTATCACTAGCAGCTAATCTTGATTGGGGTCTCCAACAGTTAGATATTAAAAATGCTTTTCTGAATGGTGACCTAGAAGAAGAAGTATACATGGATGTTCCTCCCGGATGCAAAGAGAGTGCTGATCCAACAAAGGTTTGTAAATTGAAAAAATCTCTCTATGGGCTTAAGCAATCTCCTCGTGCTTGGTTTGGTAGATTTACAAACTTTATTCTCAGTCTCGGATACTCACAATGCCAGTCAGACCATACCTTATTTGTCAAAAGGAAGTCTGGAAATTTACTTGCTCTCTTAATAGTATATGTTGATGATATCATCCTTTCAGGAAATGATGAACTGGAATTACAAATGCTGAAAAAACAATTGGCTCAAGAATTTGAAGTCAAAGATCTAGGAAATCTCAAATATTTTCTAGGTATGGAGGTTGCTCGGTCGAAAAAGGGTATAATCGTATCCCAAAGGAAGTACGTGTTGGATCTTCTCAATGAGACTGGCATGTTAGGATGTAAACCAACAGACTCTCCTATGGACCCTCAAAAGAAATTTGGACTTAATCATGAGGGCACACCAGTGGATAGGGGGAGATACCAGCGTCTCGTAGGGCGTCTTATATATCTTTCTCATACACGCCCTGATATTGGATTTGCCGTTAGCATGGTTAGTCAGTTTATGCATAGTCCCAATGAAGAACATATGAATGCTGTGTACCGAATCCTCAGATATCTAAAAATGACTCCTGGAAAAGGACTGTTATTTCAGAAAACAAACAAGAGAAACATTGAGGTATATTCTGATGCAGATTGGGCAGGTGACATTACAGATAGAAGATCTACCTCAGGTTATTGTTCATTTGTATGGGGTAATCTTGTTACATGGAGAAGCAAAAAGCAGTCTGTGGTTGCAAGAAGCAGTGCAGAAGCTGAATTTAGAGCACTTGCTCATGGCATATGTGAAGGCATATGGATTACGAGAGTCCTAAGTGAATTAGGAAAGGATTGTTCATCACCAATACAGATGATGTGTGATAATCAAGCCGCAATAAGTATTGCTAAGAATCCAGTTCATCATGATAGGACAAAACATGTTGAAATTGATCGACATTTTATCTCAGAAAAGGTCAATAATGAAGTGGTTCAACTCAACTATGTACCTACCAAACAACAGTTAGCGGATATCCTTACCAAGCCTTTACCAAGACCTAACTTTGAAGATTTGAATTGCAAGTTGGGATTGTATAACATATACAACCCACCTTGAGGGGGAGTGTTGTTAATTATAGTCAAAGTTAGGGTAAATAGTATATATTTGTATCTTAGGTTATTATTCCCTCTTTTAATTTATATTACTTTAAGTCTATTGAAGATTTGATTAAGGTAGAATATTCTTTCCTTTTATGTTTTATCTTGTACATTGTATTTATACTCATGTTTTGTATAGTTGAATGTATGAATGAGAATATTAGAAATCTTCACATCTGAAACATTTGCCCAATGTGGGTCTGTTATAGATGTTGCCATTATTCTTGTTGACATTTTCTCCCCCTTTATTAATTTTATTCATTTGCTCTTCTCTTCCTCTTTTGGCGGTTGTAGGAGTATTATTTTGTTGGGAATTCTTGTATCTCTCTCCACTAAACTTTCTGAATTAGAATTTCCCCACATAGGTTTCTTTCCCAGTTGTATTCCTTGCTTCTCAGCTTGTTTTTCTGCTCTATAGGATAAGGATATAACATCGGGCAAGAAATAAACAGGTTGTAATTACACCTTTCTTTTGATGTCACTCCTTAAGCCATCGATATATCTTGCAATCTGCTGATGCTCAGTTTCCACCAAATTATTTCTTGCACTCAATCTATTAAACTCTTATGTATATTCAGCAACATATCAATCTCTTTGTTGGCAATGTTGCAGTTGGTTGTACCAAAGTTTTTGGTAATCTGTTGGCAAAAATTGAATTTTCATCAACCTCAACATTTTTGGCCACGTACGAATTGGCCTTTTCTCATATCTCTTTCAACTGACTTTGAGTTGATCCCACCAAGCAACTGCTCCTCCATTCGATTTGTAAGCCACAAGTTTTACTCTCCTATCTTCAGGGGTATTGGTATAGTCGAAAAAATTCTCTATGTCCTTAACCCAATCAAGAAAAGCTTCAAGATCTAGTTTCTCACTAAAAGTTGGAAGGTCGATCTTCGTTTTAAAATCATTGAAGTTACTAGGGTGATATTGTAACTACCAAGTATCTGGTGTTTGGTATTGATATGACCACGATCCTTCAATTCTTGGTTGGAATGTCTATTGTGGTCGAAGTAATACCTCATTTTCTCCATTGGAATTATCCCATTCGGATTATTTTAGGCCTTTTAATTGGGTTTTTGGTCTTTGAAATTATAGTGGGTAGGTTCTTGATAATTCTTGAAGGGTATAATGGTGTTCTTGGACCTTTGTTCTGAATTGGGACTGGTTTTCTTGGTGGCTCGAAGACTCGATTTCATTCTCTTTGTTCTTGATCTACATCATGCTGTATTTGAATCCCCGTTTTTCTGGTTGTCGGAAGAAAGCACTTCGTCTCTCTCATGTTATTATTATTATTAATTAGGTCTCATGTTATTATTATTATTAATTAGGTGTTGGGCCTTAATAAAATACTATAACCTCTTTATAATTGTTTTATATTTATTTGAATGCATGTTATATGTTTTATTATAGTATATGTACTAA
Source organism: Trichosanthes truncata (assembly GCA_033996785.1). Taxonomy (NCBI): domain Eukaryota; kingdom Viridiplantae; phylum Streptophyta; class Magnoliopsida; order Cucurbitales; family Cucurbitaceae; genus Trichosanthes; species Trichosanthes truncata. Next base: position 21,640,360 of record JAWPNB010000004.1, on the reverse strand, counting down.
ATTTTATTTTTTCCAAAAAACAAGAAACAAGAAAAATAAATAGTTATCAAACATGTTTCTGTTTTTAGTTTTTAAGAAACAGAAACAAGAAACGAGAAACAGGAAACAAGAAACGAGAACGTTATCAAACGGGGCCTTATTTCTTCCATCACTACCTTCTTCCAATTGGTGTCCTTTAGGGGCTCATGGACATTGTCAGGGATTTGTATGTTGGATAGGTTAGATGTGAAAGCTTGGAAGTTGGGAGCGAGATGTTTATAGCAAAGGTGGTTCTTAATGGGATGTTTCGTACAAGTTCTCATCCATTTTCGTTTTGTAATGGGAAGATCAATGTTATCAAGGAGAATTTCCATTGTGGAGTTAGAGATAGAATTTTCTTGTGTTTTAGTGAAACTTTGGCCAAGTATTGGTTCAAGTTCACGAGTGTTCTTTTTTCTTCAAATGCATGAGAACTTTTACTAAAAATATCTAGAAAAAATTGCCTTAAATGCATAAAATTAGGATGGCCTAAACGACGATGCCACAACATTATCCTACTATTGTAATTGTTATTAGAAGAAAAGAAAAAGATTTATTAACACCTAACTCCTTGACTTGAGACTTGGGGATATTCAGGAGGTACAGACCTGAGGATTCTTTAGTGGTCAATTGTCTTCTCCAAATTCAAATCTTGAAAAATACAACTATGTGAGTAAAATGTTGTAATGCATCTTCTCGTAAGTGCGAGTTTTCTTATTGAAAGAAGATTGCATTTAAGGTTTGGAACATGCAAAACATTTTCTAACATAAGATCTTTAGAAATAAAAACATTGTCAGTTCCTACTCCTTTTGAGTAAGTGTCATCAACAATTTTCACATTAGGTTGATTACTACAGTGAGCGTCATTAGTTAAAAGAGAGATATCATCCGTCATATGATCTGAAGGCTTCAGAGTCCACAATCCAAGTACTAAAATTTTATGTGGTTATATCAAGAGCACTAAGAAATTTATCTGATTGAGCAATAGATGCCACACTTGCTTTAGATGTCTTTTGAGGTAAATTTGGTTGTCCAAAGAGTTTTTGGAGAAGATCCAACTTCTCTTTAATAAATATGTTATTTTCAGCGGTAACATTACCTTCATATGATGTACGTACTTGGTAGGTTTTTCCTCGTCTATCACCCATTCCTTTGTTTGACTTCCAATATGGAGGTTTGCCATGAATATCCCAGCACACGTCTTTAGTATGTCCTGGTTTCTTGCAATGTTCACACCATGGTCTTGCATGTCGTGGCTGATTCTCATTTCCAGTGTTGTTCTGGTTTTGATTATAGTGGTTATGACGAGTGTTTAGATTTGGAGTGTGCACCTCATTACCCAAATTTTGAGCAATTCCATTGTCCCTCGAAAAAAGCTCTCCATATTTAGAAACTTCTCGATTCTAGCCATAGCTATTTATTCCTTCAGTTCTTCATCTCTCTCTCTTTCTCTCTCTCTCCGTCGCTCTGGATATCTTCATCGCCAAATGCATGGAGCTTCATTGATGTCTCTTTCGGATTCTGATGATTCAAGCTGAATCATTCACAGCCTTCAGTATCTCTCTCTCTTTCTCCTGGAGTACTTAAAAATGACGCACCCTTCTCTCTCCCGACCCTCTCCTACACCCCAACCACATCGGAAAACATGAACACACCCACACCCACCTACCCACCATGGTGATTAACCCTCATTTGAAGAAGATATTAGTAACCATCGAAAAGAAAAAGTATTCGATTGAATTAGATAGCAGGTACCGAGGTAACAGAGTTAAGATCTCTGAGTATAGTAGAGATCGGGCTTTCTTCATAGCTCTCCAGGGGGATCCTTTGAAATGGCTTGTAGCTATCATTCATACTTTATACTCTGCCCCCTTAAACCAAAAGTTCTTCAGAGAGAAGCGTTTTGCTGAACAGACCATCTGGGTTGAAAAAGCCTTAAACAAGAGGGTTGAATAAACTCTTCATTCTCATCGGCATTGAACGAAAAGGATGGGATACTTTTTATAAGCTCATAGCCAACTATCCCTACCCCTCCATTAATGACAGCCCACCAACCAAAACCCCACCCCCAAACAACGACAAAGGCCACCATTAACTCGCAATCAAAATCCACTCACCTACCAAAAACTCCTCCCCCACAGTTCTATATACATCCTATCCCCACATCGGCCCCCACCAAACCCGTTGACTCTTATAAAACAGCCCTGATTGCCAATGACAACCGTTTCGTGGACCCATCAGACACCCATCTCTATCATGAAGATTTGGAAAGGGTTGTGATTGTAACAAGGAAGAATTTTCATGATGATTGGTACAAAATTACTCGTTGTCTCCAATCGATCCTCAATGGTTTTTGCCACTTAAACCCCTTTTGTGCCGACAAAGCCATTCTCCGTTGTGATCAATCCAATTTTCCACCAGACCTCTGCGTATCTGCTGAACGGAAACTTTATGGAGCCTTTCACCTTTAGTTTGAAAGATGGAGCTTAGAAGCTGTAAGCCCTAAACTCTATTTTAATCTTATTGCATTTATACATGAAGTTTGATACACGTAAATTGGTATAGGTTGCACTGAAGGATGCAGTGGTTGAATTTGGAAATTTCCTAAGTTGTGGATTATAACGTGCACAAAGCTTCATAAGGAGACAAGTTAGGCATTGAGATAATCATATTAAGAGTTGAGTTGAGGTAAGTTAAGATCATGAGCAAGTTGGGTATACATTGGGTGTATTATGTGTTGAATGCAAAAGCTTTAATTTCTAATTAAATTAGTTAAAGTTTGTTTTATGGATTAGAAGGATTTAAAAGGACTTAAGGTCTAAAGGAGGAAGTAGGAGCTGGCCAATGTGTATGATTCATGGATTGATGAAGTAGGAGCTGGCCAATGAGTATGACTCACGGATTGATGAAGTAGGAGTTGTCCCTTCCTTGTGAAATCAATAGCCAGCTGGAAGCTCTAGGAAATGGGTCAACTTCAAACAGTCATATCTCTCAATCTACTTAAGCAAATTCGATGATTCTTGTGCCAAAATCTTAGAAATTGAATGAAGAATGGGTCTGGAAAGTTTTGTGAGAAAATACGAAGAGGAAGGTCGTGAAAAAGTAAGAAAACCGAGAGGTGTTCCATTTTCTTGGCCAGCAGAACAAGGTGAAGAACCTTGTGAAATCAATAGCCAGCTGGAAGCTCTAGGAAATGGGCCAACTTCAAACAGTCATATCTCTCAATCTACTTAAGCAAATTCGATGATTCTTGTGCCAAAATCTTAGAAATTGAATGAAGAATGGGTCTGGAAAGTTTTGTGAGAAAATACGAAGAGGAAGGTCGTGAAAAAGTAAGAAAACCGAGAGGTGTTCCATTTTCTCGGCCAGCAGAACAAGGTGAAGAAATCTGAAGATTTAGAGCTCATGAGGACGAATTAGAAGCTCAAATTTTGAGGGCAAACGAAGTAGGCGAAGCTTATAAGTCTTGGGAGACTTCCGGTAATTGTGAGTGACTTTGTTGAAAACCTATTCTTTGATCTTTATTCAAAAGCTTACTAGATGGATATTGAAGCATGCTTAAACTAATTTATATTCATGTTTCATTGAACTCCTATTAATAAATAGCGGTGTTGAAAGTTAAGCATAATTGTAACTAGTTGTTACTCCGCGTTCAAGCATGACACTCGACGTTTGGAAGTTTGTTTAAAATGAAAGTTTGTGTTTATGTTGAGAACTTTCTGAATGGGATTCCAAACTATGTTTCTAACTATTTGAAGCATGCCTTGTAATTAACCCCCGGTACCGAAGGACACGGAGAAGGTACCTGGGGGAGAGAGAAAACCTGACCCCCGATACTGAAGGATAGTGAGAAGGTATTTGGGTGGTAGTTGGTCTAGCCCCAATACTGAAGGACATAGAGAAGGTATTAGGGGAGGCCAGTGAGCTTAAATGGCAATCCACGTGCACGTGAGAGGTATTGAAGCTGTTGGTTTAGAGAGGACTCTGCCACAGCTAGGGTTTGGAAGGGTACCATGTTACAAATTTTCTTTATTATGAGTTCTTATGCATTGCTTTTCAGGGTGCTTAAATCCTGTAAATTGGCAGCCTTGTTGAAGTACTTTTGATACTTTATCTTTGAACGCATAATCTATTAAAGTAGTCACTCACTGGGCTTCCCAGCTCACGTTTTCAACATGTTTTCTCTTCTCAGGTAGCAAACGAGTTTCCGGTGCTTAGCCTCATCAAGACCTGTTTGCCACCACGCATCTTTAGCTCCTTGTATATATCTTCTACATGTATATAGTTTTGAAATAAAAGCATTCTAGCTGGGTTGTAATAGACTTAAGTATGTTATGACTTAGTATGCAGATCTAGTATGAGGACTGAATGTATCTTGCTCAGGTGTGCAATTGTGTGCTCAATTTTACTTGTTCATACATATTGTGTTGTGTACATTTCCAGGTGGATGTTAGGTTGGGCTGGGAGTGCTAGTAAGAGGGCTGGTGTTCTCTGTCTTCACATTCCTTCCTAGGTTAGGCAAGTGAGCCTGGAGGGGGTGTGACAGAAGCCCAATTGAGAAATCTGACAACCCATTGTATGGTGGATGAATTAAAATATTAAACCTTTCCTTAGATCGTTGGGACTTGGCCACTTTGAAATTTGTGGGGGATGCCTGTGGAGGGTTTGTAGACATAGCAAGGAAGACATCTGCTCGTATAGATCTCATGGAAGCAAGCATTCGAATTAAGGAAGACGCAGTCGGTTTCATCCTCGCAGAAGTGGCCCTTCCTTCATCATCATCGATGCCAATATTTGTACAGATCGATCCCTTCTTCACTGTCGATCACTTGGTGGGTTACAATGACGCCATACACGATACCAAAGTTTTCACAGAGATCAACTGGACGATATCAAAGCAGATCAGAAGTTCATCGAAAAGCATCCTGGGTCCGTACCCTCGAGACAGGTGCCATTTATCCCTTTCACCTCATCCGTTGACTGACACGACTTTAATTACCTGTCCACCTCTCACCTCACCACAAACCCATCTCCCATCTCATACCAATGGGCCTAATCCCCCCACATATTGCCCAATTTCACCCATTAAGCCTAAGCCCACATCTCCCACAAAAACCCCACCACCTCCAATAAGCCCAAAATTTTCACCAAAGCCCACAATAGACAAAAAACCCAACCACCCTTTTAAGCCCTAAACCCGTTTTACCCAAGCCTAACATAGCCTTATCCCTTCATACGACAAAACCCACACCCACAAACTCATCTCTCCTACTCGACCCATCGACCGTGGTTTCATCTCCCAAAAAATTAACCATATCTGTAAACCACCAAAATACCTTATGTCCCTGGCCAAAAATCCATAACCTCTCCCCCACTTCTGGAATTCGATGAAGATTACGCCTCCAGCCCTCTCCTATTGTCCACCGCCCCACCCTCACCTTTGGCCACACAGACTCTTTCTCCCAAGTCCTTCGACCTTTCCTGCACAGAGATTGGCACCATACTCTTAGAGGATATTGATGAACCTCACAACCGCGAAATTATGCCCGCCCCTCGGGTCTGTCTTGCTCCCACCCTAGAAATCGCTATTTGTATCTTTGTACCTTGGCTGGTGGAAATTGCATGTGTATCATGGCCATCCCGACAGCACACAAGAAGAACATAATGGCCCAAAACCCGAGCAAACTGGTGCGCGAATTGGTGGGTCTCGTTACAAACATCAACTATAATAAAACCACATCCAAAACCACTATGGAGGGACACATTGCCATATGATTATCATTTCTCGGAATGTGAAAGGCATAGGCGATTGGCAGAAAAGAGCGCTCATTAAAACATATCTTCTTAAATTCAATCCAACGATGGTCATCCTCCAAGAGACAAAATTGGCCATTATCGATCGTTTCATTATAAAGTCTCTTTGGAGTGGTCGAAACATTAGCTGGACAGCTTTGGAAGCATCGGGCTCTTCAGGAGGCATTATTATTATGTGGAACAACCCTTCCATTGTTACTTTCGACATCACAAATGGTCTGTACATGCTCTCCCTCCTCCTTACTCTTGCTAATGGTTTTTAGTTTAGGATCACAGGCATATATGGCCCCACTCGGTATAGAGAGAGACCACCATTTTGGCGGGAGCTTTATGACCTCTTTTGTTGATGCACAGACCATTGGCTGGTGGCTGGGGATTTCAATGTTACCTGATGGTCCTACGAGAAATCCAATGGCATAGTTACCCATAGCAGGAGGCTCTTCAATCAATTTATCAGTGATTCCGAATTAATTGACCTACCTTTTCTCAATGGGCGTTATACATGGTCAGATAACCGTCCCCCCCCCCCCCCCCCCTGATGACCTTCATTGATAGATTTCTAGCTTCGGAAGGGGTTTTCGAAAAGTTTGCAAATGCCGAGGTCAGGAAGCTAGATCGGCCAACATCAGACCATTTTCCCTTTATCCTATCAATGAGTTATTATAAATGGGGTCCTTACCCCTTTAGATTCAAAAACATGTGGATGCAACACCACACTTTCTTGCCTATGATTGAATATTGGTGGAAAAACACCCCTATGAGAGGATGGTCGGGTCATGGATTTATCATTAAGCTGAAAGAATTGAAAGAGAGGCTTCGATTCTAGAATAAAGAAGTCTTTGGTTGTATTGCCACAAAGAGAAATCAATTATTGACCGAAATTGCAATCATCGACAACATGGAAGAATCTGACTCCATTATCTCAGTGCAGCACACGCATCGTAAAACAATGAAGGCTGAAATTTTATCCTTTGCTGCATATGAGGAACAAAGATGGAATAAAAAATGTAAGAAACAGTGGATTAAAGAGGGAGCACCAATCCAAGCTTCTTTCATCGTATTATGGCCACAAAGAAAAGGAAGAACACCATCATGAAAATCCTATCGTTAAATGGTAGAAGCCTACTTAGCGAAGACGAGATTGTATCGGAATTCCTTGATTTTTACAAAGCTTGTACACGGAAAAAGATGAACAGGCACCCTTCCCACATGATATCGATTGGAGTCCTATTTAAAATCACTTAGCAGCTGATATGGAAGGGGTTTTTACAGAGATAGAAGTTTGGAATGCGATTAAGCTATTGGGTACAGAAAAGTCACTGGGCCTTGACGGTTTCACCTCTGAATTCTTCAAAAAATGTTGGAACATTCTCAAAGACGACATCATGAGGGTGTTACAAGATTTTTTCCAAAATGGAATAATTAATGCTAGCCTTAATGAGACGTATATCTGTTTGATTTCCAAGAAACTAGATGCTTGTATGGTGGCCGACTATCGACCTATCAGTCTTACCATTTGCCTCTACAAAATCATTGCTCGAGTTTTATCTGAACGGCTAAAAAAGGTTCTCCCCCACACTATTACAGATTTACCAAACTACATTTGTAGAGGGAAGACAAATACTCGATGCATCTCTAATGGCCAATGAGCTCATCGATGAATGGCTTCGTAAGAAGAAAAAAGGTGGTGTCATAAAGCATGATATTGAAAAAGCCTTCGACAAGGTGGATTGGAATTATCTTGATCATATCCTTCTTGTCAAAGGATTTGGTACAAAATGGAGAGCATGGATTAGAGGATGTATCTTGACAGCTAATTTCTCGTTCCTCATCAATGGCCGCCCTCGGAGTAAGATATTAGCATCCAGGGGCCTTCGATAGGGAGACCCATTGATGTGAACCAAGGAACATCTATTGTCATGCCTGAAGGTCCAATTACAAGGCCAAGAGCCAAAAAGCTACAACAAGCTTTAATCACTTATATTCAAGCTATGGTGAGCTCAACAAAGGAGGTTCTAGATGATGATGGAGTATTTCCCTACATGTTGTGCAAAGTTCAGCTTCAAGATGGAGACACATTAAATGCATTCTAACTTGCATTTAAGGAACTCATAGTTGAATTCATGGAACTTAAATTCAAGTCCAAACATGTAATTTTAGTTATTTTTTTGGTTTATCATTTAACCCTTGTATTAATGATATGGTTGGGACGCTCATTAATGAGGTAGTTGGGAGGTTCATTTAATGATGTAGTTGAGAAACTCATTAAATGAGGTAGTTGGGGAAGTGTTAATGTGCATTTCTTGCCTATAAAAAGGGATTTGTATTGCTTGTAAAAAAGACAACTTGGATAATAGTAGTGAGATTTCTTTTAGCTTTGTTGAGAGCTAAGTTTTTTTTCATATTGCAATTTCTTGTGTTTATAATTTGCATGCTAGAGTCATTCAAGTGGTATCGATCATACTTCTTGTGGAGTGATTCGAATCACGAGTTTAGAAACGAGTTTTCTTTACTCTTGATCTTGATCATCAAGGTAATCCGTTCATAAACTTTCCCTTGGGTTGATTCTATATCTTTTTGGGGTTTTTGGGTTTTAGATCTAAAGGTCTTGTTCCTCAACAGAGGTTGTTAGATCTAATTCTTGGGAATTACTTAACATTTGGTATCAGAGCGTTAGGCTCTTTGATCGGACATATGTTTCCTTGCGTTTATCTTTTTGAATTCTTTGCTATTTTGCTTCAGTTTGTGTAGATCCGAACATCTCAAAAATACAAAAAAAAAATAAAATAAAATACCATTTTCGCTCTTTATTTCATTTTGACCTCTTCTACAAGTTTTTAGATATAGGTCTGATCTACAAATTGTTCTTCTTTGTGGTCTTCTAAATCAGCCTTCTTTGGGGTGAAATATTCATATTTTGAAAATCTGTCAAAAGAAAATTGCAAACTCGAGCAAATTTCCTGCTTAATTTATTTTGTTCTTTGTTTCAAAGCACATTTGATTTGAATTTTTAGATGTTAATACACTTGAGGATTAATATCTGATTATTTGGCTTTGAATTATATCATTTACATCCAAAATTCATGTAAAAGAAAACTGTTGGTCATTAAATGTGGCAGTTACAATTCGGTTAGTTCATTATTCCCTTTGATGATGTTATGTGTAACTCCCATCTGTTACTAAAGCTGAACTAAACATCGTTATTCATCATTTGGCTGAGAGTTACATCTTATTTTGTTCAACCCTTTGTTCTAAGATTGTTTCTGTTTTTGAGTTCCTTCCATTTTGTCATTTTCTTTCTTAAACTTGTTTCTTTGTTGTTATTCAAATTGCTCCTTAAATAGCCTTGTTTGTGTTCTAAGTGTGCTGTCTAATCACTTTGAATTGCGCTTAGCTCTTTGACTTTGCTAGACTCATACAACAATCTGTTTTGGAGTGGAACTTGTGAGGGTGTGTTTGTAAGGGAGTGATACATTAATTAGAGTGTTGAGTGTTAAACACGAGTGATCTTCATTAATGAGTGAAAACATGTGAGGGAGCGCTTGTGAGGTCATTTTTTATTTTTTTTTTGTTACTTTACTTCATTTTGTAGCATGGCACATCCGGAAGACAATCCTAATTTTACCGAAGCCCAGATGAGAGAGGCACAACAAGGAACCATGGAGAGAATGATTTGTGCAATAGAAGAGTTATCAGAGCGTATGCAAAGATTGGAGGTTCAAAACCATGCTAGGGAGAAAGTTCCGATGAACAAGAGGATGACCAAGTTACATTGATAGCTGCACCATGAAGGGGAGAAAGACGTGCTGGTCATGGCTAGAATAGGGGAAGAGGTCATGGAAGAAGACATCATAATTTCCAACAGAGAGTTCCTTACACAGAAGGAATTGATCGTAACGTGGGAAGCATCAAATTGAAACTTCCAAAGTTCTATGGCAAAACTGATCTGGAGGAGTACCTTCAATGGGAGAAAACAGTGGAGTCGGTGTTCAATTGCCATAACTTCAGTGATGAAAAGAAGGTAATGTTATGTGTTGCTCAATTTAAACAATATGCTCGGATAAATTGATGTCAAGTAGGAGAAGAAATCTTGAAGCACCGATCGATTCATGGTACGAGTTCAAAGAGTCCATGAGGAAGCGTTTTGTTCCAAAACATTTCCAACGAGACATGGCACAAAAGCTTCAAGCATTGAAACAAGGCAGCAAGTCCGTGGAGGATTATTACACGGAGATGGATACGTTGATGGATTGACTTGACCTAGATGAGGACATGGAGAATCTCATGGCATGGTTTCTTAATGGGCTAAACACGGAGATTGCGGACAAGGTTGATTTACAACCTTACTTTGACATTGAGGAGTTGTTGCATATTGCAATCAAAATCGAGAGGCAAATCCAACGAAAGTCTCGACGGTATTCTTCTAAACATTTTTCCAACTCTAGTTCAACATGGAAAAAGGATAGTAAGAATATTGATTATAAGCCTAGAAACCAAGAGATGTATGAGAAACCTAAAGCACAATTTGAGAAAGGGGATAGTTCTAAAAAGGGGAAAGAGAAGGTAGATGAATCTAATTTGCGAAATAGGGATTTGAAGTGCTGGAAATGTAAAGGGATAGGTCACTATAGTAGATATTGCCCTAATAGGATAATTATGATCATTAGAGAGGGAGAAGTTGTGACTGAAGATGAAGAGGAAAATGAGGTTGTCAAGGAAGAAATTGATGAGAGTGAACATGAGGAGTTTAGCGAAGAAGATCCTACAAACATGTTCTTAGTCACCAGGAGAGCGTTAAACACCCAAATTAAGGAGGCTAGTCTAGACCAAAGAGAGAACTTGTTTCACACTAGGTGTCTTGTTCAATCTGTACCTTGTAGTGTGGTCATCGATAGTGGTAGTTGCACTAATGTTGTAAGTACCATACTGGTCAAGAGACTAAATTTAGAGACCAAACCACATCCTAGACCATATAAGCTTCAATAGTTGAATGAGTGTGCAAAAGTTAGGGTGAGCAAGAAAGCTCTTGTTTCTTTTACCATTGGAAAGTATGCTGATGATGTTTTGTGTGATGTTGTATCCATCCATGTCGGGGATTTATTGTTGGGGAGACCTTGGCAATTTGATCGTCGGGTAGTGTACGATGGGTATGCAAATCGTTATTCACTCATAATGGTAGAAAAACTACTCTTGTTCCATTGTCCCTAAAAGATGTATTTATTGATCAATGCAAACTTGAAAAGAAAAGGCAAGAGGCTGATGCAAAAGCAAAAAGAGAAAAAGAAATGACAGAAAAAGAATTGAGAGAAAAAAAGAGTTTGAGTGAAAAGCAAGAGAGTAACAATCAACCTAGAGGAAAAAATGAGAGAAAAGCCAAAATAGTGAGTTTGTATGCTAGATCAAGTGAGGCTAGGAATGTTTTGCTCTCTAAACAGACCATTCTTGTACTTATGTGCAAAGGGAGTTTCTTTACTAACGAGCTTAACCCTTCTTTGCCTAGTGATTTTGTTGTACTTTTGAAGGAGTTTGAAGATTTATTTCCCGAAGAGATACCTAGTGGTCTGCCACCACTTAGAGGAATTGAACACAAGATTGACTTCCTTTCTGATCCTCCTTTCATCACAGAGGGGCAGAAGATGAGTTGGGAGTTTCATCGAGATTACTATCACTTGTCCTAACCTCTCATATGTTGTGGGGATTGGTTGTCAATGTATGTTATGCTATCTCCGCAAAAGTGAAATTTGGATGAACTCAAAAAGATCCTAAGGTATATAAAGAAAGACCCACCCTAAAAAAAAGACATTCTTTTATCGGTAAGCAAAAGGATCCTTGCTTCGAGCAACTTAGGGCCTATTCAGATGCAGCCCCTACCTATGAAAGCTGAAGGAAGGTATTAATGCTGGCTTTCTCTCTGATAGAAAATCAACCATAGGCAAATTGATTCCCTGGAAAAGCAAAAAGAAAGGGGACTTCTTCTTCCCAGCCAGAAGCAAGCATAGCTTAGGCATAGGATTCCACATCCGTATCAGAAGTGCAAAAATTATTCGCACACCCCCCTGAATTAAAAAAAAAAAAAAGATGAGGCTTTTGCTATGCCACCTGAATTGTGTAGTTAGAGTTATCCCCTTACATTGGGAGTGCTGCAAAAGCGCACAAGTCTGGATCTTGAATCGGATGATGAATTCTCTTATGGAAAAGGAACTACAACCTATGCCCACTAAAACCCACCGCCCTTATACCGCGTCGTGCATATAGAAAGAAAGAATATACTATATTCCCCAAAAAAGGTTATACTAAGTTTAATTCCTTAGCTATTTCTAGTGGTCTTGTTTCCATTCCTCTGGGTATTGGCATCAAAAAGAGGGCCTAATGCACCCGAAACTATGGCACCGAAACGGGTCTGCGGGCTGGCAACCCGACCAGCTAAGAGCAACTCCAAGCTTGAGGAAGAATACGATATCACTAAAGCAACTGTCGAAATGAAAGCAAGGCCTAATTGCTTGCTGCACTACGCGCGCAGGAACGGATCTTAGCCAATGATCGGCTTAGGCTTTCGCGAGAGCACCAGTAGGCGCGCGTAGGTGGGTTCTCCCCTATTTTCGGGCTGCTAAACTTGGGTGGGTCTAGGCACGGGAAATGAGCCATGCAAGAGACCGTTAAGCAGAGCCTTGTCGGAACATCGGGTTGCCTAAATTGTCGGATGATGCTATGCGGGGTCGATGCTTGCATGCGCACAGAGCTGCTATGTGTCGGATATGTTAGCTTATCAAGTTGGTTGCTTTTTCGGTATGAGGGCTCAGTAAGACTTGGGCATGACAAGAGTGTCAGCCAAGTTCTAAGGCATGTAATGCCTTAGCGCAGGAAGAGATGCCTTGCGCTGCGTGGAACCATCTTCCTTTATTCATGCGGCGGAAGCTAGCGACAAAAGATAAGGCCAGCAGAGTAGATGTCTTTACGGGACGGACGTGTTTGAGACTGAGTGACGGATCCTTGTCTCCCAGGTTGGGGACGACGCTATGCAAACGGATGGTGAGCCTGAATTTCCTCTCATAGCAGTCTGTGCTATACCCCTCGATGGTCTCCAACTTATAGCTCAGTTGAGTTCAGTAGTTGCTCAGACGAAAGTCAACCTAGAAGGAATCTCATTTCCAATTTTTTGGTATAGTTTATCTCAAGTATGAAATTCTCTCCACTTGCACGCTTACTAGATAGGCTAGCTTTGGTGCTTTTAGTGCTCTACTTGCAAACAAAAAGGGGAGGGACTTTTTCTTGCTTGCTTATGGCGGTTTATCTCTTCACGAGTCGTCGGATCTAGTCTAGACTTTCCCACCCAAGGAAGTTCTTGGAAAGCCTTTAGAGCGAGCAACATAAACCCTTTCTTTTAGTCGGGCAAGGATGAACATTTTATGCTGTAGCTGTTTTTGGCTTTTTTGTTCTTTGGTCATTTCCGGTAACCTGGTCGATCTACTTCACCTTTTCCAGAAGGGAGTTTCGAAGGGCGGTAACCTTAGCCTAGAACTCGATCTACGGCCCCTTCAAGGTTAGGGGCACTCAAAAGCGTCGTTGCCAACGGTGCAATCTATGGTGCCTCCAAGGCATCCCGCCCCCTTCCAAGTGATTCAAATCAAATAAGGCAAGTCAGAATCACCAACCAAATCGGAAACTCAATCCTAAACTTCGGAGTGGAAGATAGCAGAAGGCGAGTTTTCTGGATGTTGGCAAACGGGCATGAGAAGGAGCATCGTTCCCTGCTGGAGATCCTTTACTAAAACCCTGGAAAGCCACCTCTTCCTCGTTTTGCTTTTCTGTCTAAGGCTCTTTTGGAGTGGAATGAATTCAGCTAATGTGCACATAGTTTAGATGAAATCTAGGTTGACCTTAGGGCTGCTGTCTCTCATGCCACTGCGGAATTGGGGGTTCGCAACAACTTTGACAAATTTCTGCAAGAGCTGGCAAATCATCCACTCTTTCCTGAAGCAAAGCAGGTTAACATTGAAAAGTTGTGTCAAGTGCCTAGGTTTGGTTTGTAGAAAAAAAATGAATTCGAAGATGAGTTTCGCAACAATAGCTTTGAAGATGGTAGCCAACACTAGGATTTGGGAAGGATATACATAAGAGTGAGTGTGAGGAGAAAGAGCCTTCCCATTTGCTGTTCTAGACCCAGGAAGACTTGCCTTTTCCGCTATCACTTCCGTCATAGAGCTCCGACAGGAGACCTATGAATGCCTTGGCTCTAAGCCATACGTACCACCGTTCAATGCCGTATTCCGCCGCGTAGAAACTTTTTCTTGTTCTATGGCGTGCTTTTTTTTGAGCCGCATTCATTGCTTTGAGGGATTGGTTGTGAGCAAGGAAGCGTTAAGTTGGGCGCGTAAGGTGTTGGGTGGTGGGTTTTCGATGGATACAGCTTTGATTGCTTTTCACCAGTTTATATAATGAATATTTGTTTATACCATTTACATTGATAATTGTAGACATATGGATAGTGTGCATTGATGGATAGCAATGGTAGTGAAGAGCTTTCCTTTCCTAGGGTCAACCTAGAAAGAAAGAGGGTCTCTTTCTTCCTTCTCCTATTCCTGTCCTTCCTACTGCAGTTGATGGAGAAGCATTGAGCAAGGCAAGGAGTCAAGACATTCATAGGTCTCCTATGCAAAATAGATGATGAATCACAAAATCATATATTTCTGTACTGTTCTTTTACTTGGAGATTCTGGAACAAGATCTTTAAATCCTTCCATTGGTATTTTATTCGCCCTGGTAATGCGAAGGATCTTCTCTCGATTGTCTTGTTGGGACATCCCTTCAAGACTGTTAAAGCCTTGCTATGGAAGAATATTATTAGAGTTTTCTTTTGGGTGCTTTGGAAAGAAAGAAACCAAAGAGTTTTCTAAGAAAAAGAGCTATCCTTTGAAGCTTTCTTTGATCTTGTTATATGTTATGTTATATCTTGGTGTAAACTCTCATCTCTCTTTGCTACTTAATCATATGCTTTCCTATTACTCAATTGGGAAATCCTTTTGTAACAATCATGGATCTCGAATCCTTTTTGTAAATTTCATACTGTTGAGAAAAAATGAAGGATGAAAAAAAATATTGTGGAAGCAATAATCAAATCAAAGTCTCAATGTTTGTTGAACAAAGAGAGAAAATTGAAAATGAGATAGTGGAACCCAATAGATGAATAGACTTCTATTGAAATAGAAAAAATTGGTGATACAATCTTCACATGGAAGTTCATCCTTATATAGGTACAAAAAATGAACCTAATTAATATCACATTAACTTACAACATTAAATAAAGAAACTCACAAAACTTAAAAAACAAAAAACTGAAATGTGTTAGATCTAACTTTTAAAAAAGAAACTTGAAACATTAAATTGAAAAATTGAATGTAATTAAAAAGAAAAAACTTATAACTCAACACTCCTCCTTGAGGTTTTTCTTTGTGACACCTAGCTTTTGGCGTAGAAACACAAATTGCCTTTGTGGTAGAGCTTTTGTGAGAATGTCGGCAAGTTGTTCTTCAGAACTACAAAAAATGAGTTTGATTTCGCCTTCTTTCTCTACTTCCCTCAATAAATGAAATTTAACTTTGATGTGTTTCGTTCTACCATGTTGTATTGGATTGGAGGCAATGGCAATAGTGGACTTGTTATCACAAAACAATTTTGTAGGTTTTTCAGGTTCAAATCCCAAATCACTAAGCAATTTGCAAAGTCATATTGCTTGATTTGCGGCTGATGCAACTGAAATATATTCATCTTCAGTAGTAGATTGAGCCACTACTTCTTGTTTTCTTGAATTCCAAGAGAAAATCCCAGTGTCGAGAAAAAAAAATAACTAGAAGTACTTTTAGAATCATCGACACGACCGACCCAATCACTATCAGAATATCTAGTCAATTTCAAATCACTTGTAAATTCGAACCAAATTCCAAAATCAAGAGTATCCTGTAAGTATCTAATGACTCTTTTAGCAATACCAAAATGAATTTCACTAGGTGAATTCATATATCTTGAAAGCAAACTTGCAGCAAACATCAAGTCTGGCCTAGATGTTGTCAAATATAAGAGACTTCCTACTAAACTTCTATAATTTGTAGGATTAGAAAGTTTCTCACCATCATTCTTTGACACTTTCAAGTTTATCGCTAAAGGAGTAGAAACAACTTTACATGTTTTCATCTTAAATTTCTTCAAAATTTCTTGAGCGTACTTTCTTTGGGCAATAAAAAATACCCTTGTCTTCTTGAAGAATTTTCATGCCAAGAAAATAATTCATGTAACCAAGATCTGACATCTCAAACATTTTTTCCATCTTAACTTTAAAATCTTGTAGCATTTGATAATCATTTCCAGTCACAAGCATATCATCAACATGTAGGGAAAGAATGAGCTGATTAGAGTTGTTACCAACCTTAACATAGAGAGTAGTTTCGATCATACTCCTACTGAAACCTTGAAGAAGCAAGTAGGAATCAATCTTACTATACCATGCACGAGGTGCTTGCTTCAATCCATAGAGAGCTTTCTTCAGACGATATACTTTGTCTTCTTGGCCTTTATCCACGAACCCTTCAGGTTGGCTCACATAAATCTCCTCCTCAAGATCACCATTCAAAAAAGCTGATTTGACATCTAGATTTTCACCCCAAATGTGCAGCTAAAGCAATAATCAATCGTATTGTGTCATGTCGTGCAACTGGAGCAAATGTATCTCCATAATCAACTCCAGGTTGTTGTGCATAACCTTTTACCACTAACCTTGCTTTATATTTGTTGACTGAATCATCAGAATTATACTTCACTCTGAACACCCATTTCACACCCAAGGCGTTCTTTCCTCGCGGTTGCTCTACAAGCTCCCATGTATTATTTTTATTGATCATATCTAATTCTTCTTTCATAGCAGCAATCCATTCAGTAGATTGTGAAGCTTCATAATAGCTATTTGGTTCAATAATAACAAGATTACAGCTTTCATATGTATCAGCAAGTGATCTTACCTTGTAATTCGGATCATCACCAGTTGCATCAACAAGATCATCATCATTTGAAAGAGGATCTTGGCTATCTTGATCATTAGAATAAAAAAACCAAAATAAGATTCATTTTATTCTAAAATTTCAAAATTGGTGGATGAGTCTCTCACAATTGTTTGCCCCACAAAATCCCAATAAGAATCTTCATCAATAATGACATCACGACTATAGATAACCTTTCCAGTGTTCAAATAAAAATTTTTATACCCTTTTGAATCAACAGCATAACCAATAAATACTCCCTTAATTGCCTTCTTATCAAGTTTGGATCTCTTAATAGAAGGAATAAAAGAGTAACATACAGATCCAAAAATCTTCAAGTTCTTAATGGAAGGTTTTCTACTTGACCAAGCTTCATATGGAGTCTTGCCCTCAACTGCCCTTGTTGGTAGTCTATTGAGTAAGACAGCCGTAAATACAGCTTCTGCCCAAAATTTCTTTGGCAATTTTTTTCCAAAGAGAAGCCATCTTGCCATGTCCATCAAGGTTATTTTTTTTTTCCCGATACACCATTCTGTTGTGGTGTATAGGCAATGGACAGTTGGTGTTGGATTCCCAAATCTTCACAAAATTTGTCATATTTCATGGAAGTATATTCCTTCCCGTTATCTGTTCTCAAAGTTTTGAGCTTACAACCACTTTGAGTTTCAACCAAATTTAAAAACTTATTGAAAATTTCGAAAATTTGAGTTCTCTCAACCAAAAAATATACCCAAGTCATCCTGGTGAAATCATCAATAAATAGAATAAAATATTTATTATTCCCAATAGATGTATTGCACATAGGACCGCAAACATCGCTGTGCACTAATTCAAGCTTGTAAGTTCAAAACTTTGAGAACACATAACAGGAAGGAATATACTTCAATGCAATTTGACAAATTTTGTGAAGATTTGGTATCAGAGCCAAACTTTGTGCGTCGAACGAGACAGAGAGAACAGAACCCAGGATCGAATTGAAGGCTTCACAAGTGTGTCAAGAGTGCCAAGAGAACGGTAGGACAGTTGTGTTGTCAGTATCAGAGACAGTTGTGGGTTGAAGCCAGACTCTGTGAAGATAGTTTTACCCGTCAGTGTAAGACACAAGTACATTTGCCTAAAGCTTGGGATTACGTTTGTGTGCGAAAGAGAATGAATCAAAAGGTGTACCAGATAGGGTGCCTTCCAAGAGCCATTTCCAGCAGAGGGATAATGCGAATGGCTGCAAGCAGAGATGCCGGTTAGTGCGACATCGCCGGTCAAGTGCCAAGTTGTGCAGAAAGCAAGTCTATAGGGGTGGACGATTTCGGCTGAATGAAGAGCCAGTTCAGTTGAGTGGGAAAGAGCCCGATCAAATGGGTTGCTTGTCCCGTCGGAGTGCTCCAAGTCGATGGAGCACGCGTGTCCTTTAAGTCATTCCGGTAATGCCTAAGCAGATGGCTTCACAGAAGTGTTGACCAACATTCGCTCAAGATGGAGTATCACGTTGGGGAGTCGAAGAAGGGGCCGAGTGTGACCAAATGTGTCGGGAGTGCACAAGAACAGAACAGAACAAAAAGATGTCGTGAATCAGACAGTAACGTCTTTGCAGCGTTGCCACAAGAGGTGGCCAAGTGAAGAGTCGAAGGGGAGTGCCAACAGAGAGAGGAATGTGTCAGGGCGCTTTCATACTTTGCTACAGTTGCGTTGGTGCTACGTCCATGAGGGATGCACCATTATGTGCCGCTCAGAGAATATGTGTTTTACGGCCATTGATGGCTAGAGAGAATCAGGGGACACATGGCTTATGTATGGAACCCAATAGATGAATAGACTTTTATTGAAATAGAAAAAATTGGTGATACCAAAAATGTGGTACAAAATTGTTGTATAAAAAATGTGGTACAAAAAATGTACAAACAATGTGGTACATCACTTCTTAGGGAAGTTCACACTTATATAGGAAGAAAAATGAAACCTATTTGAGATCTAACAACTTAAAACTTAAAACAATAAAAACAACATTAATGGTAAATGTTTAAATTGAAAACTTAAAACTTAACAATTAAATCTAACAATAAATAAGAAACCTAAAAACACAAATAAAAACACAAAACTAAAATTTAATTAAGAAAAAACCTTAAATCTCAACACTCCTCCTTGAGATTTTTCTTTGTCACACCTAACTTGTGGTGCAAAAATACAAACTGTCTATGTGGTAGAGTTTGTGTGAGAATGTCGACAAGTTGTTCATAACTACAAAAAAATGAGCTTGATTTCATCTTCCTTCTCTTTCTTTCTCGGCTTCCTTCAATAAACAAAATTTTGACTTTGATGTACTTTATTCTACCATGTTGTACTCGATTGAATGCACTATGTCACACCCCCTCCCGAACCACCTGCTAACTTGGCCCGGAAGAAGGCATGAAGCCAACAGGCATCGTTTCACTACTTAACGATACCCATGACCCTTTTAATTCCTGATAAACAAACCATACCTGTAAGCGAAATACTTTACATATTACACAGCGGAACCCTGGAAAATTTCTACTTATGCACACGGAGCAGTTTTAGTTAAAACCTCGCTTGAACAATCAAAACACAACCACTCGTTGTTTACACAAACAAGACCACTAGTTCCATACACGAACATAACTACACGTCCTTTTTAAGTTATCTACACTACGAGCAGACTCGCTATATAACACCACCCACGTACAAGGTATCTAACTCTGAGAAGCTCAGTGAGTGACTGAGTTTAAAACTATAACTCGTAAATCATAACATATAACATCAATAGCTTTTACAGAAGTCCAGCAAGCGTGTCAAAAGTATTAACCATTTTAAACATATGACAAATTAGTTGTGTAAGACTCGCCCAGTACAATCAATGTTCATTCTACGATGTAGTGGGGCCCGCCCAGCACTCCCATCGTCTTTGTCGTAGTGGGGCTCGCCCAGCACTCACGACAGCATTGTTGTCACGGAGTACACTCCACGTCGACAACAGAAAATGACCTGTGTGCACACGGTACTATACAACCTCGGGCTCAGTATCTCGACCATTAACTCATTCAGGTCTCAGAGAAACACATGAAAACCCTTAACAGTTCTTGCTAACACATGTAGACTTGGAATTAAGGTATTTCTTCTAGTTTCAGAAAATCAGTAAACATATGCTCACAACGAACAATTTAAATCATTTTTAGGAAAACCATATATGCTTATGAATACGTGTTCAAGAGACCATAAAGCTTTAAACTACATCATTCTTAGGAAGTCTTTTCTTTTCATGAACACAAGTTCAAGCATAGAATTTATTTTCAGAATTCATTTTGTCACTCACAGCGTTAATATTAGATTCTCGGTCCGTAGATTTGTCCTATTCCTTCTTGGCTTGCCAAATAAACAAAACCAAGCATTAGAATCTTGGCCTCATGAATTTAAGGTTTAGGATTGCAAAAACCCTCCCATCTATTTCCTGCACTTTACAGATTTTATACCCTAAACTCACACACCTATAACTTTTCCATTACTTGCTCAATAATGATGTTCTTTATACCAAACTCTTCCTTTTTGAACCCTCTAAAACTTATCTGAAGGAGTGAAATCGAAATTCCTAAAGGATGTGTCTGTAACTACCTTGAAATCTATTTTCCCCAAACACGTTTCTGCTAAACCAGAACTGTTTTCCTGCTGCAACCCGAAACTAACCTGGAATTTAAAGCAACTTCCAAACAAATTCTAACCACGACTTCTTCATGAAAGTTATAGGAAATTAAATCAGCTTTCCATCCATACCTAATACAGCTTCTAATTCGAAGTCTACAGATCAGTACATCCCAAAAACCAGAGGTTCCTCGGATTTGACAGTAAAAACACTCCTCTGACTTCCCCTTCATAAAACCCATAACATAAATTCAGATTTTGCTCGAGCTTCCTTCACGAAAATTGTTCTAAAATTAGTTAACTTTCAGAAGAATCAAACCTTACCTCTTAATTCTTCCTGTGGAGCTCGGTATGATCAAAAAACCAGACGTTGGCAGAATTGAACACCATAATTTTCCATGCACTTGGACTGTGTTTCCTCCTTTTCTTCTTCAATTCCACCTTCAAAATCACCTTTCTTCTTTCTCTTATTCTCTCCCACGAAGAACCTTGTTTTATTTCACCAAATGGGTAGCCAAATGGATGTATACAACTTAAGGAGAAAGAGTTTGGCCGTGGTGGACAACCCACTTGTTTTTTTTTTTTTTTTTTTTTTTTTTTTAAACAACATATAGTCATTCCATTTTTGTTTTTCTTCTTTCTTTTCTTCCCAAAAACCATATACCAACCTACTTCCCTTCTTTCCCTTTTTAATTTTTAAGAAGTTTCAAGGAGGAACTCCGGGTTTACACACTAGCAGACTTGTTATCACAAAACATTTTTGTAGGTTCTTCTTCTGTCCTTAATCCAAAATCTCCAAGCAATTTGTGAAGCCATATTGCTTGATTTGTAATTGATGCAGTATAAATATATTCAGGTTCAACAGTAGATTTAGCCACAACTTCTTGTTTTCTTAAAGTTCTAAGAGAAAAAACATAACTGGAAGTACTGTTAAAATCATCAACACAACTAGTCCAATCACTACCCACACATCCAATCAATTTCAAGTCACTTGTAACAAATATTAAGTCGGACCTAGATGCCATTCTCAAGGATTTGAGCTTGAAATCAATTTCAATTAGATTCACAAGCTTCTTGAAAATATCATAAACTTGAGTTCTCTCAATCAAAAAATATTTCCAAGTCATCCTGGTAAAATAATCAATAAATAGAATAAAATATTCATTATTCCCAATAGATGTGTTGTGCATGAGATTGCAAATATCACTACGCACCAATTCAAGCCTTTCTTTGGCTCTAAAACTGCCACCTTCAGGAAAAGGTAGTATGTGCATCTTCCTTTCTTGGAAACCTTCACAAATCTGATCAAATGAAGTGAAATTAAAAAAATCATCAACTATGTTAGAATAATACAAAATTTTTAGAGCTTTGTTGTTGTAGTGACCAAAGCGATGATGCTACTTTTTGCTTTCTTCTACTTCAGTATTTAGTGCATGATGACTTAATGAGTCACCATTTAAAACAAAGGCATTGCCAACCATTTTGACCATTGTAATCTCTACTCCTTGAGGGCCATAAATAACAAAAATTTGGTCCTTGAAAACCACGAAAAATTTGTTATGCAACAATGGAACAATACTGAGCAAGTTTTGAGATAATCTCGGAACATATAAAACATTGGATATTTTCTTTTCACCTTGCTTAGTATGCATAATGACAGTACCTTTACCTTTAGCTAGCACCGTCTCGCCATGTCCAAGAACGACCTTAGACTTTATAGATCTATCAACTTGGCTAAAAAGATTGATATCTTTAGCCATGTGAGTAGTACATCCGCTGTCAATAAGCCAGGAGGTTGACTTTTTGTCATCAATATGAGAAGCCATAAACAATAAATTTGTTTCTTGATTATTGTGGGCACAATTTGCTTGTTCCTGAGGATGTTGGGTTTGGTATTTCTTGGCATAACAAAACTTCTCTGTATGACCATCCTTGTTGCAATAATCACAATGATAGACTTTCTTGTTTTTTGACCAACAATTTTTCTCAGCATGATTAGTCTTTTTACAATAACGACAAGGAGGAAATTTACCTTTCTTTGATGCTCCTCCTTTTTCCTTGATCCCCTGATCTTTGGTTTCCCGTCTATCATCTTCTACAACAGGTTTCTTGCATTTAGACTTGGCATGAAATGCACCCTCAACATGCTCCTCATTGCGCATTGTATCCCTTTGTTCTTGACCTTGTAATTTGCTAATTAACTCAACTATAGAGAGTAGTCAAATCAAAAGACTCCTCTATGACTGAGATCTTTGACTCAAATTTGTTGGGAACACTAACCATTATTTTTTCCATAAGTCTTTGATCTGGAAAATTTTCATCAGCTAGTCTTATCTGGTTTACGATGGTCATCACTTTTGTTGTGTAGTCCCTCACAGAATCTGAATCCTTCATTTTCAGCAAATCCTTAGGCCGAACGTGAATAGGTGATATAAACTACCAAGTTGGAATATGGTAGGGGTAGAGGGAATTTCTAGTGGAGCAATGAAATATGTGTAGAGATTGAAAAGAACGCCAACAATGAAAGTATTCTATTGGGCTGACACTAACACTAAGAGATGAAAGTGGGGAGAACGAATGGAATTAGATATCTTAGTAGTCCTAGCTGTAAACGTTAGGGTACAACCAAAGACTTTACCTTTGTTTTTTTTTCTTTTGAGTTCAATAACATGTGGTGGTGGGGAGATTCGAATCTTTGACCTCTTGGTCGAGAGTAATGCCTTGACCAGTTGATCTATGCTCAGGTTGACTATTTTTAACTTTAAACAACCAACTAGACAAAATCTAAAGTAGCCAACTTACTACTTTCGATATTGTATTTGAAGCCCAAACCTTTTACAAATTTAACCTTAAACCTTTGAAGCAAATTTGCAATGAAAAAGGTGGAAGAAAGATTCTAAGTTATTCTAACACATAACACATGGAGGGGGGAGCAACATATAAAGAGGCCTCTTTTGGACTTTGTCTAAAGAATTTTAGGGTGGTGAGAGCTACTTTCCCAATCCAACCATCCTAGGATTTCCAACCCAACAATGAAGTTCACTCAATTAAAAAGAAACTTGAAAATAAATAATAAATAACAAAGATTTGAAAACCTAGCTTTACCTATAGCTGACCCACACTCATCATATTTCTCTTAATCACTTCACTTGGCTCTCTTTTTCATCTTCAGGCCACCTCGTTTTTCTATTTTCTTTTTTTTTTCCTTATTTATCATCTTTTTCAAAACGACGCTCCTTTTTTTTCTTTTGTTTCAGTCGTTTCCCCTTCTCTGCTCCAATGTTTTGCTATTGCCTTTATCATCGCCTCTCCCCATTCAGGCTGCTACCTCGATATTTTAAGTTCAGTTCTGCATTGATCTTTGCATTGATTTTCTCCCTTCAATGCTCCTACTACTCTCTTAAACTTCATCTCTACCTTTCTTCTTTCTTCCAAATTGTTTGAAGGAACTCAAAGAGTTTGTGATGAAATGGATAGAAGATAAATGACTAACCTTTCTTATCTCTTCCAAATATATCAAAAGAACTTGAAAGACTTGTATGATGAAAATGGTGGAGACATTTTGCGATCTCATATTTATAATTGTAGCTTTTTGCACGTTTCAATGAGTTCTTTTAATTGAAATTATGTAATGAAGAAAACGATGAGTCATGAGGAACACTGGTCAAATTGTGGACATTAAGGCCCCGTTTGATAACGTTCTCGTTTCTCATTTCTTGTTTCCTGTTTATGTTTCTCGTTTCTTGTTTCCGTTTCTTAAAAACTAAAAACAAAAACATGTTTGATAACTATTTTTATTTCTTGTTTCTTGTTTTTGGTAAAAATAAAATTTAGTACATATACTATAATAAAACATATAACATGTATTAAAAAAATATAAAACAATTATAAAAAGGTTATAGTATTTTATTAAGGCTCAACACCTAATTAATAATAATAATAAAAAGTTTATCCTTCAAATGTTGTTCAAATTTGATTTGCAATGTTATTTCTCACTTCAATCAATTCACCTTGAATGATTTTGACTTACTCGTTCAATTAGACGAACATACCCACATTTCTTTAATTTAATAATAAACTTTATTTTTATTTTTCTTTAAAAATGCATTAGCCAATAGTACGCAAGTAAAATCAGAAAAAGAGAGAGGATGTATATATTTTTTTACATTTAATGGTAAACATGAAATACATTATTAGTTTATTTATTTAATAAAAAAATAAAATCATACCAAATGGAAAAATAATAGAGAATTAATAGAAAATAATAACTATAGGCTCGCTAATGTAAAGTAAAAGAAGAGAAAAACATAAACGAAAAGAGAAAAAGTAAAAAGAAAAAAAGAAAAAAAAGATCATAAACTATTAAAAGAAAAAATATTATGATGAAAGAGAGGGAACACATAGAAAAAAATAAATCAAAAAATAAAAATTAAAAATAAGAAAAAAAACAAAAAAATTAAAAAGTATTAAAAGAAAAAAAAAGAATGGGAGAGAAAGAATAGAGAGGGGAGAGATGGGTAAAAAGAGAAATAAGTATACATGCATGAAACCTGAAAAAAAAAAAACAGAAACAGAATTCGAGAAACTACTTTTGAATTTTCTCAAAATCTGCCATTTTTTTAGAAACGTTTCTGAAAAATTTAGAAACAAGAAACATTATAGTTTATCAAACATGTTTGTTTCTTGAAAAATGAGAAACATGAACAAGAAACAAGAAATATGAACATTATCAAACGAGCCCTAATTAAATAGTTTTACGTCCTTAAGAGATAAGGGAAACCCCTCAACATGCAAGGAATAATTTTATGCTTGGATGAGACAGAACCTATGTAAATAAAAGAAAAGAAAAATCATAATGTGAACGCTGGTAATTAAAGAACTAAAAATTGATCTAAAATAAACTAAAATTAAATTAAAAAAAATTATAGAACTACATTATGACTTGATCCCTTCTTCGAAGGGTACGTAGGCAACTTAAATAATTTTCTTTAAGTCCAGTCAACTAATAAATTAAATTATATCTCACTTAGTCATACAATGAGATGTGAAGGTAGGTTTGTTTGTTTCTGTATTTTTTTTTTTATAAAACTACAATTAGCCTCAGTAATATTAATTCTTTTTTAAGTTTAGTGTCCTCGGTCTAAATAATTATGGTTTACAAAATATAAGTAGTGGCTAACAATGGGTTGAGTTCGTAAGTCCAAAGACAGATTGTTGGAGTAGAGAGTCAGACCAACTAAGTACATATGCATTTCATATTATTTTGAACCATGGGAGTGTCGTTGGTCGCTGGGAATTGTTGCCGGCGATAGTCGCAGAAGATGGTCGCAGGCGGTGAAGGTCGCTGGAGGTAGCCACCGGTCGCTGGCGATGGCCGCCGATCATTGGAGTTAATTTCTCCATGGGCCAAACGGTGAGTTGGGTTTAAAACCCAACTCAACTCAACCTAAGTCAGGGGGCCAAACGCCCCCCTAAGAATCCATGTCCCATTTTTTTCCAAGTGCTCGCAACTCCTCTAGAGTGGCTGCTTTCCATTCAAATCCCTGTAAGGCTTCCTGTACTGTGATGGGAGTTTGTATATGATTTAGTGAAGTCACAAATGCTCTAAATATCAATGACAAATTAGTGTAAGATAAGTTGTACTGTATAGGGTGTTGAGTACATGAGTGAACACCTTTTCTTTCTACAATGGGTCTATCCATATCCTTCTCTGTTGTCTCATGTACTATTTTAGGGACATTAGGATTTTTATTTAGATCCTGGCTTTGCTGAACATGTGAAGGTTGCGCTTCATGCCTCTCAAGTTGCCTTGTTTTTCGTGAATACACTTACAATACAGTCTCAGGGATAGATTTGGGGGTTGGCTCAAAGGACGATTCAGAAGAAATTCCAATTGGGTTAGGAGGAAAATGAGGTATGCAACCTTAATTATGTGATTCAAGGTCATAATGCTCCCCTTGAAGTGCAAAATTGCAAAAATGGGTTTGATTTTCAAAGAAGATTATATCCATGGTATGAAAGAATTGATGAGTTGGTGAGCAATGCCATCAGATTAAAGATAGGACCCAAGAGTAAAGTTGAAGAAATCACGAGCATTATCAGTTTTAAGAACTTTGAAAATGACTTGAAACTGATTTTTGGATAATTTTATGTTTCAGACTTATCTTTCATATGAAATGTCAAACTCAAATGGGTGTGATAATCAAATAATAGAAGAAACCAACCTACTCCATTCACATTTTTTATTCGTGAAGGTCCCCAAATGTCCCCATGGATAAGAGAGCAAGGTTGAGATGGAATATAAGAATGAGGTGAAAAATGAACACGAGTGTGTTTTGGCAAATCTCACATTGGAACAATTTACTTTTTTTATTGATAAATAAATAAGGGAACAAACGCTAAAGATAGGAAAAAATTAGATGCCAAGATGATAATGCTACATCATGCAAGACTATCTTTATTGGAATGATCTAAAGATTTCGAAACATAAGCTGACTGGACTAACTATAAGTTTATTGCATCTTCTTGTTGTTGGAGGATTCTCTACTTTGAGAAGATACAACCCTGCACATAATTCAACATTGCCAATTGTCTTCCCTGATCCCAAGTCCTGAAAAATATAAAGTTCTTAAGAAATTTAGTTTCACAATTCATATCCTTATTCAACTTGCTCACAAATAGTAGATTATATTCTAGTTTTGGCACAAACAATACAGACTCAAGAGTCAAGGAGCTTGATATCTTAATACTACCAATTCCAATTACTTTTGTAGGTACTTGTCACATACTAAATCTCGATACCAAAATTTTTTCCAATCAGTGCAACCTAAGTACATTCCTTAGTTCAACCTTCTTCATTACCAAGATCAAAAGGGACACACTCACTTACATGCATTCAAGAATAGAGAGAGAACATGAAGAATACTTTTGAGGTTTTGGGGGGCAAAGACCCTTTTAGTCCTTTGAAAGAATTACAAGTCTCTACTAAACACACTTTACAAGAATGAGGGGCTTACTTCACATGTTGAAGGCTTGCCCTTTTTATAGAGGGAGGAGAGGGGAAGAAGTGACGCCACATGTCCCTTCTTCCTTGCATGTGGGACACGTGTCCCCTTTTCCCTCTCTCTACATTTTTTTTAACCACACACTAGTCTTCATCCTCATGGAAAGGTCCCAATGTTGCCGCTTGTCCCTATTCCCATGGAGTTTCTACTAAAGAGGCAAGAGGAGTTCTTCACAAGCAAAGCAAGTGATGAGTCTCACGCACCACCCCATCTTCGTAACAACCCACGAGGAGCAGGGCCAACATTTGCAGGAGGTGAGCCTTCCATGGATGCGCCCACTCTCAGCACCATGCATGACAAGTTGCAACAACACACCATGCAAGGGCATATGTAGGCGTGCATGCGACTATCCGTAGATGGGGCAAAGGTCGTGGACGCGAGGCCCACATGGCCACAGGGCTGTGATACTGACAAGGGGTGGATGTGAGGCCCACACGGACACCAGCGCATGTGGGGCAACACCAATACTTGGCATAGGTGGCTGACAAGTGCACACAAGGGTAGACTAGGCACGCTCGCACACACGAGGCAGCATGCATAGAGCACACGCAGTCATTACAGGGCAGTGTGCGAGTGTGTGCAACAGATAGGTGCATGCACACCTGCACGCCATTTGGCGGGAAGGCTCAAGTGTGTGCACCATTTGGTAGGAAACCTATATATGTAATTTTTTTGTAGGGGTTGGGAACACGTTGATCTGATCGGTTTGGCGATCAACCAAAGTGCGAGTGGCACCTGAAAACACACTCAACCACTAAAGAACTTTGAAGGAAAGGGCCATATGAATGATGACTCCCTAAAGAGGCGAAAGGAGTTTTTCGCAAGCAAAGCAAGTGATGAATCCCTCATTAATTATAAGTCAAGGAAGAGAGGAGATTGACGCAATTCCACCCACAAGTAGAAACTCCATGGGAATATGGACAAGTGGCGGCATTGGAATTTTTTCATGATGATGAAGACTAGTGTGTGTGGTTGGAAAAAAATGTAGAGAAAGGGAAAAGAGGACAAGTGTCCACATGCAAGGAAGAAGGGACGTGGTGTCACTTCTTCTCCTCTCCTTTCTTTATAAAAATGGCAAGTCTTCAACTTGTGAAGGAGACCCCCCATTCTTATAAAGTGGTAAGGGCTTGTAGTTCTTTCAAAGGAATAAAAGGGTCTTCGCCTCCAAAAACTTCAAAAGTGTTCTTCTTGTTCTCTCCCTATTCTTGAATGTGTGAGTGTGTGTCCCTTTTGATCTTGAAAATGGAGAAGGTTGAACTTAGGAACGTACTTAGGCTGCACAGATCGAGAAAAATTTTGGTATTGCAATTTAATCCATGAACCACTAACTAAGACAAAATAGATATTTTACTCGCTTTCTCGGGATGGATTTGAAGCTCCCCACAATTAGTCCAATCCTTTGATTAAGTTAATCAATATATTGAGATTTTGTCTTAGTTGGTAACTCAAAGGGCTCGTGATATGTTCAACCAAACACTTTACTTTTACCTTTGAACTACCAACTAAGACAAAATCTCAAATAGCCAACCTTCTACAAATTGAACCTTGAAGGGCATTTTCTTTGCTATTTCTTAAAGAGGAAATGGCAAGGAACACTGATCAAAGTTCAATTAAATAGTTCTACCAAATTTAAAGGTAGGGAACCCCTATCCAATTGTGCTAACAAATATTGCACTTTCAATGTAAATGCCAGTAAGAACTAAGACACGATATGAAATAAAATAAAAATTAAATGAAACAAAAATTATAGAACTACGTCATGACTTGATCCTTTTTTAAGGGTATGTAAGCAACTTTAAAAAATTATTTAAGCTTAGTCAACTGATAAATTAAATTATATGTCACTACGTCATGTTATGAAATCTCTTTTTGGTCAAAGAAAACTAACTGTAACTAACTATATAGACGTTTAATTAAAACTTATTCTTGAGCTTCATCTGATTTGATATTTCTTTTCTCCGATTTTCTTTGTTTATGATGGTTCTTATGTTTGATTATTTAGATTTTTGTTGGAGGTACTATGTGTTTGCCTTTTTTAGGCTCTAGCCTTAAGGTATGGATGACATAATATGGTAGTATATCATCATCATGATTATGGTCAAGCTATTAGAGGCATTTGATTGTATAAGACACCATTTGAAGTTCGGGATATATTTAAATATATCCTACTAGGACAATGCTTGCCACATTATTTAATGTGTCATGTTGTATGTCTATTGCCTTTATGGATAAAGACATTATTATGGTTAGAGTCTTGTGATAAACCTTCATGTTTCAAGTTATATTTGTGATTAAAAAGTTAGTCAGATTCTCAGTGGTATTTAGTTATCAATATAGTGCCTAAGTCATCTTTGAAGGGTTTCTCCAAGAGGAAGAGAGATTGTCAAATAAATTATCAAGAAATATTATGATGTTGATTCATCTTGAAAACTTTAAATCATACTTGTACTTATTGTTTTTGGTATCATGGAATGCTAAATATTCAACAAAAGTGTGCAAACTCAATATATATATACAAGAATTGAGAAGATACCATTCAAAAGGCTATATACCACACAACATCTCAACATTTTGGTGGACATAGGCAAAGGAAATATCCTTTTTCCTGGTATCATCAACATATCTACAATATTTACTTTGTGGAAATATTGAGACTAATTTTATTACTTGAGAAATTTTTTATAGAACAGAAAAATTGGATATGTATATCTCCAAACAAACTCGTTACATTAGGACCTACAAAAACTCATTTGGGTACATTCAGAGAAAGGATCTCACGGATATTGAGCAGTTGTTAATGTAACCTACAAAAACTCATTTGGGTACATTCAGAGAAAGGATCTCACGGATATTGAGTAGTTGTTAAACTAGGTATAGTACTTTTATGAAATGGATGGAACAGTAGAAAATATAGCAAGAAAAGCTATTTCAATAGTGGCGTCCACAAGGTCTGTATTCATGAGAAGAAGCCCATGTTCAAATGCCAATCGATAGTAATTGACAGAGAGGGAAGGGACATTTTAGAGGAAAAATTATTGAATGAGGTAACCAATTTCTTTTATAGTATCGAATATCTTAGTATTGTGCAGTCTTGAATATTTTAGTATTGTGCAGTATTGTAAATGTTAATATTTTTAACACAAAAATTGTTTTTATTTTTAGTTGGACATATTTTCAAAATTGTTTGAAAATATAGACTTTAGTACTTGAAAAATTCGTACTATATGAACTTTCTAATAATAAAGTTACAAAAATCTAATTGAAATGTGGATTTGGCACCTGATGGTCCTAGCATTACCCTGTGACTTGACCACATCACCATATATCACCCTACAGACCAACACAGGTCATTCCAGTATTATTTGTCCTCACTTACATGCTTAGAAAAATTTTCAGGAGGTTGCCCAACATAAAATTGTTCTAAGCCAAGCACGTTTAACTTTGAAGTTCCTATGATTGAGTGTCTATGACTCAACATCCTCTATATTGTCATTTTCTTTATCTTCTTAGTTTGACATCTAACATGTCAACTAGCAGATATGTACAAGTCTTGCCTCTGATTCATCAATCATGTACTTTACAAATAATTAGATTAACATTGGGAACAAGATTTGAGAACATTTCTCAATTAAGCAAATTCAAGATTTTATACACTAATCATTATAGCTTTTACAAGTGATAATTTTCTTGATTTGACAAATCAGCAATAGAAATAGATAGTGTTGAAATATATAAAAATAAATTATTTAATTACATGTAATCAATACCTATTTAATTTTAGCATAGAAAACAAATCATTTAATAAATGAACTCTTTATATCATTTCTATTGCTATGGATTTCAATGAGTTAGAACAAGTGCCGTTGTAGAATAGGTAAAAAATGTCCCTTCACTAAACCAAGACATTCTCAACCAACAAGTGTTATATAAAAATAATTCTTATTTTTGTAACATTTAGTTATCATTAATTTGGTCGAATACAACATTAACAACTTTAATGAGTCATTTACAAGTGTCGTTATAGGATAAGTTAAGTATTTGAACAAAATTACAATCATGTCATTGAGACACTTTGCTAGTCGTAGGTCACCACCTCCACGAATGGCATTGTGTGCAACGTGTCTAGCCCTGGAACGTCGTGTGAGGAAAGGAGCAAGTTTGTCGTAACATCTCCATCTAGAGACCAGATTCCCATCGTTGGAAATCATTAAAAGCCATTGTTGCCTGACCATCATGGACATTGGTCATTGTCCACGTGGGTATTACATCAATAGTGAGGGGAGAATGTGCCGTCAACGCCTTTTATAGAAGGCTTTAGGTTTTTTTTTTATTCGTCGAGAATCCCGTGCTATATTTTCTTCCTTTTCTTGCCTTTTTTTCTTTTTAATTCCTTTTTTAATTCTTCTTTTTTAATTAACACATTTGTTTATTCCATATTTACTTAACCTACAAGATAACTAACCAAATTTCTAACACTTTCTTACTATTAAATAAATATAGGAAACATATGGATTTATAAAAGTGACTACATTATGAAAATTTTAAACGACCAAAAAATTAGAAATTACTTAACTAACCATGCAATTTGAGGTACTAAAATACCTCTATAAAAGCAAAGGATTTTACAACATATGACACTTGGGTAAAGGGGATACATGAATGAAGTGACACCATATTTGAATACTAAATTCGTACAAGTCTAGTTAAAAATGAATTTAAATAATTGATAGTTACTACCTATATGAACAAAATGCACATTTCTTTTCTTTTGGTCCATCCACAAGAACTCCAAAGTTAAACATGCTTGGCTTGAAGAATCTTATTTTAAGTGAGGATAAAGCATGCTGAAATGACCCATGTTGGTATGTAGATCTACTCTTCACTCTCGTAGACAACACAAAATTAGTAAGTTAACGTGGCTAGATCATAGGAGATGTAGGGGAATGTTGGAGTCACTGGGTATCAAATCTTGGTTTGAGTCTCGGGCCTGAGGAGTACATGAATAAACTAAGACCACATTTGAATGGTTTGTGGATGAACCTATGTAGAAGCTAGTGGGCATATGACACCGAAGTAGAGGCGTACATAAATAAATTGAAACCATGTTCGAATGAAAAGGATCCTAAGGTTATACAAGTATGGTTAAGAAACGTATAAAAGAATTAATAGTTACTATCTATACAAACAAGTTACACTATCAATTTTGGTAGAATATTCATAAGAACTCTAGAGTTGCACATACTTGGCTTGGAGCAATATATTAGGTGACCGACTGAGGATTTCTCTAAGAAACATGTGAAATGACAGCTTGCATTTGTTTGTAGGGACAATATTCACTATTTTAAGCAGCTCAAGATAAGGAAGTTGATGTGGCCAGGTTGTAGGGAAATGTCAAGGTTGCTAGGTGCTAATTTCAAATTTTGGATTTCAAATCTTGAACCTAGCCATTGCATTTTATTAATGTTATAGCAAATAAGAGGTTCAACTATTTGCAGAGGTAGAGTGAAGCGAGATGGCTCGAGTACTCTATCCTCAGTACTAAGAGTTGACCCTAAAGCTACTGTAGAGAGCAAAATTGCAAAAACATCCTTAGCCATCTTGGAAAGATTCTCATATTTCTGAAAGTTTTGTTTCGACCGATCCAAAATGTCAAAACATCCATCACCAACCCTCACATGACCTAAAAAAATACTCATCCAATTCACATTTACTTTATATACCATCAATTGTTTTCAAGCGTCAGTAAAATTTGAAGTTACATCCTCATCATCTTCAATAATCCCATTATCTTCTGACAACTCCTTATTGTTTTCAACCTCACCATTCCTATAGAAAATTTTGTAATCATAAAAAATGTCTAGTCACACTTTTAATTTTCTTTCCAGCCTCAACAATTTAATCCTTTTTCTAAAGTATTGAGAACGGAAAATAAGACAAACGTGAACTTGTAACTTAGATCTTGCATAATAACAACATAAAGAAGAATGCTTGTCCTATCACTGTTTTCCTAATACTTTTCATACTTCAATCTCATGTTTTTTTTCCACAATACTTAACAAAATATTATTAGAGGTTAAATACTTCGAAAGTTGTTTATGAATCAAACAAATTTCACAAATATGTCTCTGTGATGTTGCCAACTAAGAACCCAAAATTCTCGATGTGATAGTCTCAAAGATCTTTAAAGAACACAATAAACACGAGCATTGTCCCATTTTCCTTCTTATTTTACCATTTGACTTCTTTTCCTTTTCCTCTTTTCTTTTCTATAAATCCATAATCCAAACAAAAATTAAACACAATAATTGTTTGAACAAGCTTTACAATTAACATCTATTCTTCAAATTTAAACTTCAACCAAGAACTCAATCAATCAGAGTCAATTAATTTCAAAATCCACTATAAGAGAAAATAATTCAAAATTGACTCCGAAATTGAGAAATTACTCAATACCTGAAACTGTTGGGCGTTACAATCTTCCCACCTTAAGAATTGAGGCTTCTCTTCATAACTTAAGTATTCATTCAAGCGCAAAGGCTCGTAATCAATTACATGTGATGGATTTGACATGTACTTTCGTAACATGGAGACATGGAAAACCCTATGGGCTGCAAAGAGATATTGTGGCAAGGCCAAACGATAAGCTACAAGACCAATATGCTCCAAAATCTCAATGACTCAATGAGACGTGAACTTAACTTTCATTTTCTTTCGTCTAAGCCTTCGAACTCATTCATTGTTGTTAACTTTAGGAACACATGATCACCAACTACAAACTCCAACTGTAAACTCCAAGTCCTTTTACCTCGTGTCAGCATAACTCTCCTGTCTACTTTGCACTGTCTGCATCCTTGCTCTAATCTTCTGGATCGCCTCACTCGTGACTTAGACCAGCTTGGGTCCTAACAACTTGCGTTCACCTACCTCGTCTCAATAGATAGGGAGCCTACACTTCTTTCCATAAAGAGCTTCAAATGGTGCCATGCATATATATGGTTGCTTGGTAACCGTTATTATAGGCAAATTGTATCAGATGCAAATGAGCATCCCAGCTACCTGCAAAATCTAACGCACAAGCTTGTATCATGTCTTACAATGTCTTATTCAATCTCTCTGTTTGGCCATCGGTCTGGGGATGAAGGGTCGTGCTGATAACTAACTGAGTGCTCGTTGTTTCTACCTTTGTTGGATCTACTGAAATCCATCTCTCGACACCACGTTTCTTCCTCTCAATGCTAGTGTGTATACAACCTTCTTTAGATCACATTACTGCCAAAAGTACAATTAACAGAAATGGGGTGTTTACTGTCAGGGCGTCAAATCCTTTCAGGTCAACGAAGTGGAAGTTTTTCTTT
The DNA here is from genome assembly GCA_033996785.1 of Trichosanthes truncata. Taxonomy (NCBI): domain Eukaryota; kingdom Viridiplantae; phylum Streptophyta; class Magnoliopsida; order Cucurbitales; family Cucurbitaceae; genus Trichosanthes; species Trichosanthes truncata. The sequence goes on along the minus strand of JAWPNB010000004.1, from coordinate 21,605,437 downwards.
CCCTGGGATGGATTCCTCATTGGACTAAAAAATGTGTTGTCTCTGTATATGTTAGTTTCTATGCTTTTAATGTCAACTACAACACAACAGTCACACAAGGTCCCTCTCTTCAAATAAGCTTATGAACATGGATTTATTTTTTCAATTTCGAAAGAGGGAGAAACGTGAAATTTTCTATCGAGCATATAGTCTCATACGGTTGGTGATGGATTTGGTGAGTTGAGCAAGGATTGAGTCATGTGTTATAGGCACTGTGCAAGACTTGAATTTGTTGTAAATGTTTTTCTCATCTCAAACACCATCGAATGCAATCATAATCTGATGGGAGGTCATTTTCGGTACAATTATGGGGGATAAAAAAAGTATATGACGTTTAAAACTTGATAAATGAAAATTTTAAAAGTGAACCCAAACGAGATTTAAAATGCATAAATATAGAAAGGGTGAGCTACATTTTTAGATGTAGGTTGCTGGGGGGTTTGTTTTTTTCTTTTATTTATCAATTTGCAATTAAATGGGTTGAGGGTGAATATATGTATATACCCAGGGTATAAAAGGAAAGAAAGAATATTCACTACTTCTCCCCCTATAAATTCGGTAGCTATAATTTTGAATACCAAAACTTTTTGGCCATTTTCTGTTTTGGCTTTTTTTTCTACCTACTAGCTACAATTTTTCAAAAAGGATTAGCTCAAGTCCAACAAGCTAAGCCCAAAGGTTGGGTTCGAAGTCAACCAAACTAGCACATGCCCATATAAGGCCCATTGCATTGAAATTCTATAAATAAAGAAAGCCACTTGTTATTTTAGGTATTCAAAAGATTCAAATTTCATAAAATTTTGAGAAGACTCCCAAGACATTGAAGACTCTCTAAAGCTTAGAAGAATTTTTGAGGACTTGAAGAATTTAGAAACTAGAAGACTTCTAAAAATTGCTTGTCTCTTCACAAGCTAAATGTTAAAGATTCAATTTTCCCTAATTCGAGAACAAGCTTGACAATACTCGAATCAAAGTCTACATTCAGAGAAAATATCATAACCCTAGCAACAAATGAAATGCATCACAACGTGAGTGGAAATAGTGACGACTGATGACTAAGTTTACGGTTTAATTTCTACCTCTTATACCATAATAATTTTGAAAAGAATGACCATTTTGTATTATTTTCTAATTTAAAAACAAAGTCACCCTATGTAGAGATGAGACCCATGAAAAAATAAGGAAGCTATCACAATAATCTAATAATTTCATCGTTAATATAAAAGAAAAGGCATATAATAAATATTTCTTAAAAAACATAAAACCAAAAAAGATTATAGAACTACGTTATGACTTGATCCCCTTTTCTTGAAGGGTACGTAGGCAACTTAAAAGAACATTCGTTTAAGTCTAGTCAACCAAAAAAATTACATTTCATTAAAACTTAAACTCTTTTCTTAAATGGGACATATGTTAGAATCTATGACCTAAAGCCTCATAGGTTATTAGTGTAGTGTAATCTTGAACAGTATGTGGTTGACATACAAAAAAGTCATGTTCAAGAAATAACCTAAAGAGTCTACAGTATGTGGATAAGCTTGGGTATCTTATCTTTGTAACACTATTAATATGACCTACTTTACAACAGTTACAAATGATTTGATATAAATCTTTCATGTGGAGACATATGAGTAGATATATCATTTACAATGAGTTTGTATAAGATTGAACCACGAAATATTTAATCTTTCTTTATAAATCTATTAATTGAGAATATTAATATTTCATAGGATGATCATATACGATTTGATCTTAATCTTAAGTGAGTTATGAACTCTTGCATGTGAGGGTTTGTCCTTTGATTTGCATGAGTGAGAGCAGCTTTTGTAGCCAATTCAAGAAGCCTACAATTTTAGGGACTTGACCAAATAGAGAGCTAGAAACATAAGTTTCACAAGATGGAATTTACTCATTCTCATATAGGAAAAGTAGATAAGTAGTTCCCTAAAGTACTGATTTCAGAACTTGAACAATGGGGCCTCACCCTCTCACTAGGCCGAGAGGGACTTAGTTTGTGATTGGATCATAAATAAATTGTTCATGAGAGGATCAGTAGTACTTGAGGTATAAGATGCAATTATAAGGGTAAAATAGACTTTTGACCTAATTGTGGTTACGAACGACTCATGAAAAATTGACTTGCATGTAGCGGTTGTATATATGGACACAACTTGTCCCACGGTGCATAAGAGTGCAACTCTTGGTCTATAGTAGAGTGACCTAGAGTTAATGAATGAATATTAATTAATTAAAGAGTTTAATTAATTAATTTTATATTATTGGAGTTTGTAAAGTCCTATTGCTAGCTCATAAGAACACACTAAAAGAATCAATTTACTTGAAAGAAAAAATTTGAAATGTTCAATTTACGTTTAATATATTTGATATATTAAATATAAAAGAGGGAAATATATTTATTGTATTTGATAAATGATATATCAAAGAGAATAATTTATTAATGTATTAGATACATTAAAGGAAAAAATATACATGCAAGTACGAATGGCGTGGCAGTACGTGGTTCCCTCATCTGCACGCTACTTTATTATCGGCCTCGCTCCTTTCTTTAGTACGGCGCGCCGTTCCACTACGCTCCTCTGACATGTGGTCCTTCTTATGCAAATATCTTCTCTTCAAATGTGGCATTCCCCATTGCGTGGTTCTTCAAATACTTGATGCAAACCACTTGTTAAGTCTAGCACGACTTTAAATAGATTTCAAGGAGACTTTAAAGACTAGCTATGCCTAGTGCATGCTTTTACTCAATTATTTCACAATTTTCTCCAAATAAAGCTTTTCCAACGCGCTGAAGATAACATTTAGCCAATCATAGGTGCCCAAATAACTTATTATTCACAAGTTATCATACACCTACTTGCTCTTAAAGGTAGTTTTCAATTCAAGACCATTAAATCAAATAGAAAATAGCTAGTCGTGATGTGCAAGGAAGATTCTTGTCATTGGTATCTTAGAGCTTCTCGGTATTTGGATGGCGAACTTTGGGTCGTTCAAAAATTTATTGACAAACCTAAATATTTTATTGCTGTTGTGTTAAAAATGGCCATATACAAGCAACATCCTTCATTGTTAGTGAGTGTGTTAAGTCCATTATGAAGTTGAATGATAAAATCCAGTGTCGGCCTTAGGATTTTATTGACTACATGAGGAGGAAACATAGTGTGAACATCAGTTACGACAAAGCCTGGAAGGGTCATGAATTTGTGTTGAAATCTATTAGGGAGTATCTTGAAGATTCATATGCTCTTAGCGTATCATTTTCTATTGCATTGATTGAAAAAAAAATCAAGTTTAACATATAACTTATTCAATATTCATTAGGTAATTGCTCTATATACGTTGTATTCGTGTATTTATATTTACCAATATGTCATATTTTCTTAGGAACATATACAAAGTATGAAGTGGATGAAGAAGGCCAGTTCAAATACTTTTTTATGTCACTCGCTACTTCCACCCATGTGTGGAAATATTGCTACCTAACCATATTAGTTGGTACATTTTTTAAGAATTAGTTTGTTGGTACGCTAATTATTGTTGGTATGTTAGACAGAAAATGCTCAAAATTTTTGTCGGTAATTTCTACTGTAGATGCAGAGAATGATTCTTCATGGGGTCGATTCTTTTGTAACCTTAAATCGAGTTAGTAATAGTATCTGATAGGCACAGTAGTATATTGAGAGTGTTAGTAGTATTTACGATTCTACACAGCATAGGATATGTGCATTTCATTTGTTAGAAAGTCTTAAATTATGACACAAGTCCAAACCAATTAATCATATATTCATGAAGTGTGCAAAGTTGTACACAACTACGGAGTAGAAATATCACATGAGACAATTAGAAAACATAGCTCCTTCCATTAGGTCAAGTTAGAAAAGATAGGTCCTACTAAGTGGGCAAGGGCATTTTGTGCTAGGAAAATATATTCTTTGATTACCATGAACATATTCGAGAGCATGAACTTGCTTCTAAAGGAAAAACGAGAGTTACCCATTATTATACCCCTTCTTGCATCCATACACAATTTGATGCAAAAATGGTTTTATGATCATCGGTGTTTGTCGAGTTTTCAATGAACAAGTCTTTCACCACGCGTAGAAAATGTTCTTTGATCGTCACTAAAGGGTCACAAATGGATGTGAGTTTTCAATTTTTGGTTTTTACACTACTATTTTTAAAATCTTGCCCTTTTCAATTGTTCTAATTGTTTTCTATGTCTATTGTTTAGGTATATCACATAAACTAGTTTCGGTTTGAAGTACATAATCAAACAAAATAATTTGAGGTGAACATGCTTACTCGTACTTACACTTGTAGACAATGGGACCTGGACATGACCCCCTTGTGCTTATGCATGTCTTGCCCTATATCGTAGGAACCTCAAATTACATTTGTATGAACAGGAGTTCTATCGACTTTCAACTTTAAACTAGATGTACAGTGCAGATATATTCCCAGTTGGTAGGGTTGAGCAATTTCGTCTGCCCACTGTTGCAGATGAAAGTCCCATCCACTCGCCCAAGTCAAATATCAGCTTGCAGATCTAAGAAGAAGAGGATGTTGTCTCGCAAAGAAAGGGCTTTGCAAGCCAAGTGTGGTTGGTGTGGATAGGTTAGACACAATCGAAGATCTTATAGGAACCCACTGCCAGATTGATGTTCTACTTTAACTATTTTTTAGGTAAACATTCCTTTATTCTTTTGTACATTTGTGATTGTCTAGGATTACTTTCTTTCTTCTCAATATAAAGTTTTTTTTTTTTTAATTTCCATTTATGGTGTACTTGCCTATACCAAATGTATTCTTAAACAAGCAAATGGGTGTAAGTATTATAATTCTCATATAGCTCATGGAAATAACGCATGTATCATGTCCAATATATGCAAATACTCTCTATCCACAACATTCATAAGTTAATATTTTTTTGAAGTTAGGTCATGTAGTTTTATATGTCTCTAACGCATTGACAAACACTCGCCTACAATATATTTGTATTATTTATAAGCTCACCAATGTCATTAATACACTTTCTCAATCCAAGATTGTCCTTAGACCATTATTTAATATCATAACAATATGTCTTTACATATATGGTTGTTTTTTTGTATCATTGAACTCCCAAGCTATTTGAATATACTACTAACCAAAAAGCAAGTTATTTACACTTACTGTATGACTTCAACGGTACAATCATATGGTACGTTTGATTACAACCCTTATTATCTAAAGTAAATTTGTTGACCTTTTAACACCAAACATCTATTTTATACATTGAGGCATGAAACACCAAGAAATTGAGAATTGATTTTAAATGATCTGTCAATGCCCACAAAAATATGTTTTCAAAACGTGTCACAATTATATAGCTTAATTCCCAATAAAGTTTCAAAGGTTGACACCAATGACCTATCAATTTGTATCAAAACAAAACAAATCGATTATAACTAAAATTAGCATCATTTTTTTTTTTTAAAAAAAAAACATATTGAAAATTCAACTATCAAAAATAAAGAAACAGTTTATGAAGTTCTTAGATCGTTCAACTTATTCCTATTCCTGAGTCTGGCTTAAACGGAGGTCGAAGGATGGCTCATAGATGACCAATGGAGGCTTGGAGGGTGTCTTTGGTTCACTTGCTTTGGTAAGTGCAACCACATAAGCACTGGTTGCCTTCAGCGTTTTTTCCCTCTCTTCGTAGCTATGTACCAACTTGACAACTCTAGGTGCGTTTGCCCTCCCTACTAGTATGACATTTGCATTTATCTAATAAGTAAAAACACAAATCATGCAATGCCCTGCATTTACAGGTTAAACTAATCGTAATATCTAAATTTGGATTTGATTGGGCTAATTGGATTTGTTATTCAAAATCTAATTTGAGTGGATTAGATTTCAAATTAGATTTAAGTGGATTAAATAAGATAATTATATTTTCGAATTTTAAATGAGAGATTTTTTATTTAAGTCTCAAATTCATAATTTTGAGAATTTAATTTCTCCTAGAATTTTTTATTTAAGTTTGAAAATGCCCAAATGTTACCTTCTTAGATTTTTTTCAAAATTGAGGTTAATTTGAATCATTAAGTTAGAGTTTTAAAATTAAGAAAATGAAAGAAAATAGGAAAGAAAAGTCCTATTTATGAGGTTATGGTGAGGTACGTAATTTAGAGTTTGAAAAAAATTGAAAAAAAAAAACCCTAGTCACTTTCTCTCTCCATCTCTTTCCCATCTCACCTCCCTCACCCAGCCCCTTCCATGAAGGACTCCAACAGGCAGCCTCCTCCACCTGCAATGTCCTCAGACCACTAATAAGTAGCTAGTCCTTTGAGCTTGAATTTATTAATTTAGGAGTAAATTGCTAGTTTTTTGTTGTGTGATTCCCCTTAAATCCTTTGGCTTGCTTAAATAGTATTTTGAGAGAGTAAAGTTGTTTAATAGAGCAATTAAGTTGTTAAAAATGATGATTTAGATTTACTTTTGTGATTCGGGATGTGTGAAGACAAGTATTTAGCAAAGCTGTTGATGGGCAAAGAGATTAATGTCTGGAGTTGATTAAGAGAAGCTGATTTTTACAAGCTTGATGGAGCAATCTTGGAAGCAAAGTTCACAAGTTTAAACACATGAGATCATTGGCGGATCTAGCATGGATCCAGAGGGGCTCAAACCCCTCCTGAACCCTAAGGGGGTGTTTGGAGCATCGTTTCAGAATCAGAACTTTTGAAATTAGAACCCTAGGTGGTTTGTTTTGGGGGGTTTGAAAGCCTGAGAATCAGAAAACAATGTTTGGGGTGCAGTGTTATGAAACATGGGAATCAAAAAACAGTGTTTAGAGTGCACTGTTCAAAATCATAGGGTTGTGTTTCAAACCCATTGGGTTTTGAGCACAGTGGCCCAAACAATGTTTTGGGTTTAGATTCCAAAACCATCCAAACCCAACATAGTGCTTCAAACGCCCCCTAAAGCTTTTAGTATTAGTACATTAAAGTTAGTAATGCAAATAAGAGATTGTTGTTGGCTTTAGTGGTACTTTTGTTGGCTTTATAGCACTCGCTCAATGAGTGGCCTAACTGATCACAATAGATGTAGTTCATTTTACCCTTGATCATTTTTACTCACTACAAGCTTCTTTTTCTTTCTCATTTTCTTTTTTTTTTCTCTAAATTGATTTTTCTTTTGAGCTCAATTTCTTTTCTTTTTCTTGTAGGCAAATCAAATATGCTTTTTCTTTCTCCTAAGTAACACATTACACCCTATCATGGAAGTTGGACAATATAAAACTACTTTAAGCCTTCCAAACTAACAAAAGTTATTGTTGATTGCTTGAAAGAAATTTTTGAATATAAACAGGGATCATGAGTTCTAAGAGAGAAAGCTGCTGAAAGATATCAGGGGTATGTGGTCTCTTGAGCACTAGTGCCTGAGCGAGGCATAGTCCCTGACGATTCACACCATAGACAACTATATTAGAATATAGTGTAGAGGAATTAGCAGATGTTATTACAACAGCCTAAAGCTGGGGTTGTACTAGTAGTGAGGGAGTTTTATGCAAACATGAAAGAAGAGGAGTCTCACTCCTTTGTGAGAGAATGCCGCATCAATTTTGACTCCGCTACCATCAATAGGTATTATGGGTTGCCTAATTTTGATCGGGATGAGTATAATCAGTATGCTAGTGAGCAAGTTAACCCCAAACAAATGATTGTTGAATTGGGACAGCCTGGAGCTGCTTGGGTAACCCAGAGAGGTGAGGTCATCAAGTTTAAAATAGCAGACCTCAAGGTAACAAACAAGATATGGCAAAGTTTTATCTGTGGCAAGCTGCAGCCAATGGCCCATATGAGCGATGTCACGAAGGAGAGGGTCATCATTCTTTTTGCTATTACCACTGAAAGGACCATAGACGTAGGGAAAGTGATTTTCCATTCCATCCGCCATGTGAGGAAAGCAGTACTACATGTGGTTTGGGCCACCCATCACTCATCATTGCTCTGTGCAGGAATGCAGGACATAGACCCCTGAAGAGGAGGTAGTTCATCCCAAGGGAGTTATGGATAAGAATGAGAGCGTTGTAACAGCCCAGGACAGTATCGTTCTCTTTCTTTCTTAATTGTATTATTACTCTCACCACCCCTCTTTGATATTGTATTATTGTTCTCACCATTATCCTTCTTTGTAGTTGTATTATTATTCTCATCATCCTTTCTTTTAGTTTGCTACATTAAGGAAAACCACATTCGTTCCTTGATTGGGTTAGTACCTGGTCGGGTGAACTTTGGGTGAAGAAAAGTAAATAAATACGTTCAACCCCAGTGCAAGCGCACACTGTCGATGCAAATAATAAACAGAAGTACGTATGAGTATTGATCTCACATGGAACGATGTAACAAAAATATTGCAGAGCAAAATGTAAGGAGAATTGCAACTTGGAATCTAAAAATTGAAAAAACAAGGTTGGGAGGGTGTGTTTGGTAAAAACAAAATAATTGCATAATCTAATTGCAAGGTAAAGTGACATAAACGTTATGTAAGGAAAACAAAGTTTGCATAAATGAATCGTAAAATCGAAAATTTCAAGATTGAATAGCAAAACAAAACAGACTTGATAAAAGAAATGGTAATTTGAATAAAAACTGACCGTAGCAGAATGTTAACCAATTGATGAAAATTGCAAGGAAAATTCCTTAGAGAAAGGAGGGGCTCAAGAATGTCATTGCCCTAAGTTGTAATTGCAAACTAAAATTATAATTCCAACCTATTCTACATTTAATTGTAAACCGAAAATACTACTTCTATTCACCTTGAAATTAGGTTTTAGGAGACTATGTGAGTGACCTATATGTCTATAGTCTCTCTATCTTAGGTAATTTTGACTCAATAATTTCTTAGGTTTTGGCGTCTTTGATCATTATGTCTAGGGTAAAGAATTGGCTTATGTCTAAGCTCTTATCTCCATCACTTGTGCGAAATTCGCTTATCACTAACTCCGTTAGTATTAGATCTAAGCTCGAGTTTTGTTCAACGGAATTTTGTTCAACACAAGCAAACAATTGAGATGTAGGCTTGGGTTTTTGTTTGAATTTTGGCTACAATTACTTCTTAGGGAATGCACATCTTTGAACCCCATAAGAAGTTTAGCTCATATTAAAAGTAAAAATCCCACAACAAACTCTAGAAATTAATTCCATACTAGAAGAATAAACTAAAATGCTAATTGCAACTAAAAACTATAAAATAAGAATTTGCTTGCTAACCAACAGATTTTAGTACGTAAAGAAAACAAGGCAATAAATTACAAATACGCGATTATCAACTCCTTGAACAACACCCATGGTTATTGAAATCTCTAGCACAAATGAATTCGAGTCTTCAGTCTAAAAACAAGGAATTCAGCAACAATATAAAAGATAATTGGCAAGAATTAAACTACTACAACTTAACTCAATTAAATAGAGGAATAGATCACTGATCTTTACAAATCCTTTCCTTCTCCCCAATTGATTCAATTACCCCTATTTCTAGGAAGAGAATGAATCGTTACAATCCAAGTTTTTCATTGGGTTGGACTGGAAAAACCAAGAAAGAACCAAATACAGACTATAACAACTCTTTGATAACAGAAAGCAAATAAAAAAATTATAAAAAATAGAGGAAGAAATAAAAGAATATAAAGGAAAACGAAAACCCACGGCCTTTTAATTCGAAACTCCAAGAGCCTCCAAAAATTGTCCTTCTCTCCTTCTCTTCTTCTCCTTTTATAGGCCTTCATTAGGGTTGAATATTTTCTAGAAATCATGCTCAAGAACCTCCAAATCATGCAGCAAATAAAGATTTTCCTTATCTGGTTCTGTGAAGATTCTTTCCTTCTTTGATTTTTATTTCGTCTGCTCCAGAATTGCAACTTCATCTTGCAATTTCCACAATTCATGCACAAAAGAAACTCTTCTTAGTTTATCTTTCTCTTTTCCTCATTCTTTCTTTTATATGCACTTTTCATAAGTTATTGATGTTTTTCAAGCATTTGCCAAATTTCTCCTATGATATATAAAGCAAGGCAAGCATAATTTAAGCTTATGTGCATTAAATAAGCCTTAATTCTAAGGCTTATCAGTACCTAACTAAGTAGGGATGTTAGGGACAATGACATGCCTAATGTGCAATTACAACATGTTTAATCAATATGGGTTAATAAAAATTAAATCACTAAAATCTGAAAATCTGGGAGGATTCTGTGTTTAATGCTGAGCGGATTGAAAGAGCAAAGTTCTTGCCGGAGCATTCTTTATTAGAGAGATAAAAATTATTCCTAATTCGAACACATTTCACTTACTCTGTTACAAGTCGTTTTCATTCTATTGTTTGAGCATCTTTTATGTTTATTATTTTGTTAGTATCTTTAATTTTGATTCAACATGTTTAATTTAGTTGAAATCCAAATTTCCTCTTGGTTACCATTTGAATTTACTAAGAATTTAGCTTAAGAGTTGAGTAAAGTTCTATTTCTAATCCATGTGGAGACAATAAATACTTATCACTTGTTGCTGACTATGTGCACTTGCATAACCTAAATTTCCATTAATTATAAGTACACTTTGTGAGGCAACATACACAGACTTGCACCAAAGCTTGAAAAATACCCACAACGAACTCTTTCTTCTCTCGAATTCTATTCTCACTTCTCACACAATCTCCGTCTGCATCTCGTTCTCATCCAAAAACACACACATATATAAAGAAAGCTTGCAGTGGAAGCTTCAGAATTCTTTTCTCACATTAACAACCCATATTTGGTCTACAAGTTAGGCCTTTATGCAAATGAGACCCTCCTGATTATGTAGAAGGGGTAACTATACTCACTATCAATCTACATGCTTCATGCTTTCCTCTGGGCAAGGCCTTTGTCATCATGTTTGAGCCATTTTCATCTGTGCGTATCTTTTCAATCTCTAATAACTTCTCATTCAACATGTTTTGAATTCAATCATATCTGACATCAATATGCTTGGACTTCGAGTAAAAAGTCGAATTCTTACTGGGATGAATAGAACTTTGACTGTCACAATATAACACATGTCTCTATTGTTCAATGTTCAACTCTTGCAAGAATTTCTTCATCCAAAAGCATTTCTTTGCAAGCTTTAGTTGTTGCTACAAACTCAATTTACATAGTTGAAAAAGAAACACACTTCTATAATTTGGATTGCCACGATTCAGCTCCCCCTACAAATTTAATCAAATACCCTAAAAGTGGATTTTCTAGAATCAATGTCACCGACCATGTTTGCATATGTAAACTCACTAAGCACATTTTTTTCATTCCTAAAGCATAAACATACTCTAGAGGTACCTCTGAGATATTTAAAAATATATTTCACTACTTCCCAATGTTCTTTACCTGAATTGGAGGGAAATTGGTTGATAATACCAACTACGTGAGCTATATTTGACCTTGTACAAACCATCACATACATCAAGCTCCCAACGACTGAGGAGTACGAAACTCTCTTCATGTTTTCCTTCTCTTTCTCATTTGAAGGGGCTCTATTTGGAATTGAGCTTGAAGTGACTGTCAAGTGGGGTACTTATTGGCTTTTTGTTGTCCATACGAAACCTCTCAGGCACCTTCTCAATATATTTCTCTTATGATAACCACAACTTTTTAGTTTTCCTATCACGAGAAATTCTCATGCCAAGAATTTGTTTTGTTGGCCCCAAATCTTTCATAGCAGAATATGTATGCAATTCATTCTTAAGCTTACTAATCTTTTTGCTATTAGCATCAACAATTAACATGTCATCTACGTATAGTAGAAGAATAATGAAATTTTCATCAACGAATTTCTTAACAAAAACACAGTGATTAGTTATTTTCTTATATCCATGCGCCTCCATGAACGAATCAAACTTCTTATACCACTACCTCGGTACCTACTTTAGGCCATAAAGAATCTTCTTTAATTTGCACAACAAGTGTTCCTTGCCTTTTACTTGGAATTTTGTGGTTGTTCCACATATATCTCTTCCTCCAAATCACCATGAAGGAATCTAATTTTCACATCAAGCTACTCAATTTTCCAAATTTAAATTGGCTACTAATCGTAGCACAACCAGAATGGATGACGTCTTCACCACTAGTGATAAAATCTCTTTATAATCTACACCCTTTTTCTAATTAAACCCTTTCCCAACCAATCTTGCTTTGTACCTTGGTTGTGAGCTATTTTCATTTTTCATTAGTATGAACACCTATTTATTCATTAGTATTATCTTGCCTTTAGGAAATTCACCAGTTCATATGTATGGTTCTCATACAGTGACTTCATTTCCTCCTGTATTGCTTCGAACCACTTCTTTTTTACCATCATCACTTATAGCTTCCTCATAACTTTTTGGCTCTCTCCCATCAGTAAGCAATACATATTTGTTCAAAGAATACATTCTAGAAGGCTAACGATCCTTTGTGGATCTTTTAACTTTCTAAAGGGTTGACGGTCCTTTGTGGATCTTCTGACTTGGACAATTTCTTGAACTAGTGGCTCTAGAATTGGTAGCTCGTCATGGGGCACTGATATGCATCAAGGAGGCTTAAGACTATCAAGAGAACCAATCACAAGGTTGCAAACCAGAAGGGTGCAAGTCTCCATTAACAAACAAATTCAGGACTTGCTTCTTACGACTAAACTAGAGCTCAACAAAGAGAAAGAAGATACTCACTTCAACATTTGGAACATCAAGCTTCAAAAGGAAGAAGAATAAGTGGAGAAAGATGCTTCAAGGCAACTTGGAAGACCCAAAACCAAGAGCTCCATTTAGGGCTTACTCAAGGTTCTTTAAGGTTTAAACCCTAAAGTAGCGTTTCCTTGTATTTCTTGTTGTAAGTTTCTTTTGGACTTAATGTGTAATTTATGTAATATCTCTTAATCCCAAGTTTGGAGTTATGTACTTTAGGTAAACTTATTTGGGAGAAAAAAACCCTAAAGCTTCATAACTAATTTAGTGTTTGTTTAGTTAAAGTCTTTTTCCCTTGTATTTTTAGTTGAAGGTCAAGATGCCTATAATAGGCTTCTTCTTATACCTTGGAGAGTTTAGTTGGTTGATAATATGAAATAGCATTGTGCTTTCTTCTTTGCTCTCAAAAACCTTGAGCATCGGTACATTCTTGATTTAGCTTGCACAAATCCCTTAGAAACATACAAGTTTAGGTTGGTCACCGAACTTGTAAAGTGTTTCAATTTGGATTGAGAACAAGTTCTCCCTATACAATGTTGGGATTTATGCCCTAAAGCCTCGCAATTAATTAATTATTTAATAATTAATAATAATTTTGATTATTTTATTTGCAATATAATAATATCCATTATATGAAAAATCTAAGGTTATTAGTGTAATCTTGAACAGTATGTGGTTGACATACAGAAGGATCGTGTTCAAGAAATAACCTAAAGAGTCATAGTATATGGATAAGGTTGGGTGCCTTATCCTAGTAACACTATTGATACGGCCCACTTTGTAATAGTTACAAATGATTTGATCCAAATCATTCATGTGGAGACATGTGAGTGGGGGTATCTTATACAATGAGTTTATATAAGACTGGACCACGAAATATTTAATCTCTCTTTATAAATCCGTTAATTGAGAAGATTAATATTTCATCAGGATGATCATATGCAACTCGATCTTAATCCTGAGTGAGTTATGAACTCCTGCCTGTGAGGGCTTGTCCTTTGATTTGCATGGGTGAGAGTGGCTTTTATTGTCGATTCAATATGCCTACCATTTTCGAGACTTGACCAAATAGGGAGTTGGGAACATAATCTCACAAGATGAAATTCACTTCTTCCCATATAGGGTAAGTAGATGAGTAGTTCCCTTAAGTGTTGATTTCGGGACTTGAACAATGGGTCCCCACCCTCTCACTGGCCCGAGAGGGACTTAGTTTATAATTAGATTATAAACATATTGTTAATTAGAGAATCATTGGTACTTAAGGTGCAAGATGTAATTATAGGGGTAAAACGGACTTTTTGACCCAGCAGTAATTACGAACAACTCGTGAAGGATCGACTTGCATGTAGTGATTATATCAATGGACACAACTTGTCCTACAGTGCATAAGAATGCAACTTTAGGTCCATAGTGGAGTGATCCTAGAGTTAATGAATGAATGAAAATTGATTAATTAAAGAGTTTAATTAATTAATTTTGTATCATTGGAGTTTATAATTTGTAGGTCCATAAGGTCCCCTTGCTAGCTCATAGTAACACTAAAAGATCAATTTAGTTGAAAGAAAAAATTTGAAATGTTCAAAATAATATTTAATATATTAGATATATTAAATATAAAAGAGGAAAATATATTTATTGTATTTGATACATTAAATATTAAAATAATTAATGTATATTAGATACATTAAAGAAAAGATATTTATTAAATTTGAATTGGATTCAAATTAGGAAATAAATGTCGTAGGAGAATTTTAAAATGTTTGAATAAGATTCAAATTGGTTAGATAAATATGTTTTAATATATTAGATATTAAAATATATTATTTAATTATCTTCCCTAGACCACTATAAAATCATTGGGCATTCTTCACAGCACGCATCTCCTCAATAGAGAGAATTAGAGAATTCTCTCTAGACTTCTTCCTCTTTAATCCCTTGTGGATTTTCTTTCAAGAGGCTCCCACAAGCCTTGGTCCTGTATTCGAGTCATAGCCAGAAAGACTTTGTGGAAGAGATAAAATCCGCTAGAAGAATCTCCATATTTTCAAGGTATGTTATGCTTAACCATAATGTTATTATTTAATTCTAAATAAACTCAAACCGATTCCTACGCTTCCGCTTGTTAATTAGATTATTACCTTCATACAAAACCTTGACCTTCAAGGTGAGTTCTATCTTCTTTCCCTTCAATGATTCCTTGTGTGTACACTAGTTGTTACCATGTGTGTTTAGGACGTGCTTGTTTTCACAAGGGTTGCCTAGCCCATTTGTGGTAGGGTTGATTGTATCATTTAATATCAAAACTTTTCTTGGTGCCTTTGATTTCATATCATTTGGTATCAGAACTTTCTCGATGACTTTGATTTCGTATCATTTGGTATTAGAGCTTAGGCTCAAGATCAGACATATCTTCATCTATCTATCTATTTTTACTTGCTTTCCATCTTGTTTCTCTCAAGCTCCAACCATTACTTGTTAACCTAAAGTTATTGTTGAAGCTTCTATGTTACTTAGTTTCTTGCATTTTGTCTTTGCTTGAGGAGAGAAAGAAAGAAAGAAAAGAAGATTTTTTTTCCTACAGAATTGAGAATTTTTTGGCTTCAATTTGTATTGCTTATAACTTTGTACTCTGAGACTTAAATGACCTCAAACTTGTATCTAACCTTATGCCACTTTCTATTTATTGAAAATTGGGTATAGGTGAAGCTAGGCTCACCACGGTTACATTACAGTTAGCTAACCGATCCATTGCTTATCCGAAGGGAAGATAGAGGACATCTTGGTACAAGTGGATAAATTTGTATTTCCAGTGGATTTTATAATCTTGGATTATGAAGCGGATAAATATACCTATTATCTTAGGGAGGCCCTTTTTGGCAACATGGAGGACTTTAATTGATGTTAAAAAAGGTGAACTTACATTGAGGGTGCATGATCAAGAGATCAAGTTCAATATTTTTTATGCAATGAAATACCCTATTGATGTGGAGGAGTGTTCTGTGATTCAGGTGCTCGAAGAAATGATTAGAGAGAATGCTGAACTAGAAATGCTAGAGCATCATGTTCAATCTTTTGGAGAAACTACTGTAGAAGATTTGGAAAGCATAAGGGGATGGTGAGAGTTTGGCTGAGATTTCTAGCTTCAAGAGAGTGTTTGAATCTCTAGAATTAATGGAAAGAAAAACACCACCAATGCAGCCATCTACAAAAGAACTCCCGACCTTTTAGTTAAAGTCTTTGCCCACACATCTAAAGTATGCCTACCTAAGAAAGAAGGAAACTTTTCCAATCATCACATCAGTAGGTCTGCTACCTACGGATGATGTTTCACTATTGAAATTGCTTTAGCAACCTGAGATTAGGAATTCTTTTATTGATGAGCAGTTATTTACAGTAGATCACATCAAGAAAATGGAAAATTCTTGGTATGATGACCTTGCCAACTACCTTGATTATGGAATTTTTTCCCCCTGGTTTATCAAAATAGCAATTGAAATTTTTTTTCATGAGGTGAAGTTTTATTTCTTGGATGATCCATTTGTGTTTAGACAGTATGTTGGTAAAGATGAGAGAGAGTTTTAGGTGAATGGGCAATGAATTAAACACTACTGGGAAGAAGAGTTCCAAAGAGGCATAGCCTCTGTCAGTTTAGTGGATATTTGAGAAGAACATTTTTAGGAGCTTATGCAATTCTTGATAAATCTGACATACTCCAAATAATTAATTTTATTTCGTTGGTTTACTTGTTTTGATTTTGCTTTATAGGTTTGACTTAGTTTTCTTTTATGTTCTAGTTGTTTTGCTTTTCAATTTTGTAGGTGCAATTAAGGCTTCATCCATAAGCAGTCACGAGTTCTTATTGAATAGGGAGGATATCTGTTGGACTGATATGCCACTACCCTGGAGATGAAGAGTGATGTGTGATAACTCTTGAAATAAGAGTTATATGCTATCATTTTAGGATTGAATTGTCATATTTTATCCCAATTTATATTGGAAATCCCTTAGCTTTGATTTATTTTGCTCTAAGTTTAACTTTGATGTAGTAAAATTCTTATTAGAGCAAGATTATCATAATTAAGGAGCTTATTGTGATTAATTTAGGATTTGATTTAAGGAGGACTCTTGAAGCTAACGAGTAGTTTTATAACGTTATGCTTGAGCAAATCTAATAATTCAAGACAGCACAAATTTCATACGTGAGAGATGCAGCTCATTAAATGAGCTGGAAGTTGTTAGATGACTCAGACCTGTTTTGGTCAATATCAGCTTGCCACGTCGTGAGACCTGTCTAATAAGCCCGTATTTACACAAATTGTGAGACATTTAAGGAGCAGCAGCCGTTTTGAAAAGAGAGGAGAGGAACCTGAGAAAACATAAAAAGAGGAGCAGGGAGCTACCAGAATATTTTCAAAAGAGGAAGGGACTTCCATTGGAGCTAGTGTCGAACGCTGCTTCAACCTTTTTAGGGCAACATTTTGGCTACTTCTTCTTCGTCCTTCTAATTTCTTAACACTGTTTACATTATGACTATATTTCAAATTATTTTTGGTATTTCTTGCACTATGAACTAATCATCTCTAAGGTGAGGATTAGGGGTTGGATGTTTTGATTTACCTTATATCTAAGTACATTTCATTTATCTCAAATTGGTTTTTAAGAGTTTTTATCTCTTTAGCTCGATTTCGTTTGGCCAACCGTTTCGTAGCAGTGTTTCTCTGATTTTCGGGAGGAATAGGAGGAGCTAATAGCTTAAAAAACCACATTAGCCCCATGTTAAGGTTAGTAACTAGCTAAGTGAGAAGGTTAGGGATAATCACTCACCTAATGCACACACATTACATTGGGTTTAATTTCGCTGTAGTAATGGGAATGAACTAGCGTATTTCAGGTGATTCGGGAGAATGCTGTGTAAACTGTAGTGGGTTGAGAGAAATGAGAGAAATGAATATGTACTTGAGTTATAGAATCAATTAAAATGGACATTACCCCTAATCCAAGCCTTTTAATTAGCTCAAAGTACAAGTTTAATCGTCCTCTGTTTATCTATCTTTCTTCCGTGAACTCTGTTTTAGCATTTCTTTTGTTCCAGCGTTTACGATTTATTTTCTTTCATTTCCTTGATGAATTTTATTGGTTACGAATTGAGTTTACTGAGAGTTAATTTGTGGTAAAATAGAGAATTACTGGTCTCTGTGGATATGATAATTTACTTCTCACTTGCTACAAATGTATGTGTACACTTGCGCATAGACATCATATTATTGCTAAAATATTTACATTACTCTAGCACGTGTCAATGTGGATGGAGAAGTTTTAATGGGGAGATACTCAACCTTCTACTTTCTACATGTTGTTGTGACTTTACTGCTGCTTTCCCTTGTTGCTTTCTGTTAATTGATGGTGTTGTGTGTTGAAGCTGTATGTTTAAGCTTCTAGTTTTTTTTTAATGATTGAATGTTTGTTTTTAAGTTTTTGTCCTCTGAATCCATGAAAGAAAAAAAAATGTATGTTTATCTTATCATCAAGTTGTTAATCCAGCTAATGAAAAATGTTTGTTGTGTTATTTGTCCAAGTTTCTTAGAAATTCTTTTTGGGCTCAATCTAACTAGCATACACTGCATTTTTTTCCTTAGTTTGGCTAAGTCTAAGCAAGTCTTTCACGATATTGAGTGATGGTTAGCTATTCATGACAACTCATTCTCTAACCCTTATGGCTTAGCAAGTGAACAGGACCTTGTACCTTTAGTAATTAACTTTACAATCCAAGTTTGGGGGTCTTTACCTTGTCACCTAACTCATTGAGGACAATGAGTAGCTTAAGTTTGAGGTGAGGTAAGCCTTCCTAAAAGAAAAAGGGAAAAAAAAACAGAAGAAAAGAATAAGTTAGCTTCAAAATGGGCATCCATATTTCCTTAAGAGCTTAATAGGCTTCAAAAATAAAACAAAATTAAGAAAAAAATTAATTAGAGGATGTTGGCTTTGTGCTCGTTGCTAGGTGACCTTCATTACCAATGTTGGCATTTAAATCGAAAATGCAAAGCTAAACTCCACCCCCCCTCTTACTCAGATGAGTTTCATCACCAATGTTACCATTCTGAGAACTATGGGAAAGAATCAAAGAAAATAGCTTTTAAGAAATGAATCTTCCTTTGCTTAGGTGAGTTTCATCACAAATGTTGCCACTCTAAGAACTATGGAAGGGGTCATAATGATGAGCCTTAAGGAAATGAGTGTTTGCTTGGTGGATTAGTGCTAGGAAACTAGGGTGACTTGCATCACAAATGTGAGCACTCTCAGTCTAAACGGCCTAATCCATGAGATCCTTTGGAAGTTTAAAAAAAAATATTTTAATGTTGAGAAGAAGAAAAAGGCTTGTAATAAGAAGTGCATAGTCATTAATGAAGTGTTCTAGGTCCTAAAAGCTTGTTAGAAGTGAGGATTGGATCTGCACAATGGATTGTAGGACTGATAAGCTAATTTGGTGAGCTGTGAGTGGAGTGTATGAGCTTATGCTTAAGTTTGGATAAGTAAAAATCTGAAGAATGTGTTAGATTTGATTGAGCTCGCTTAGAATTTTATGGATTCTTGAGCTGTCAATGCATTAATCATTTTTTAAAAAAAAAGGATTAGTTGAGCTTGCTGTTTGTCAACGAAATTTGAGGGTAGGTAGTACTTTTGCAAGGCTGTGTTTGATTTTTGGAGTCATTACTCAAGGACGAGTAATGGTTTAAGTTTGGGGGTTTGATAACTCTTTATGGAAGAGTTATTTCTCCAAAATTCTAATACTAAACCCTTCTTAGTTTGGATGTTTTGGTAGTTTCTAAATTCATGCCTTGTAGGTGATTTGGCTAAATCTTTAGGAACCCTTGATTAATGAGTGTATTTTTGCTTTTTAAGAGTTAATTGGCTGCTCATTTTGCCTCGGGTAAGATTGAAGGAAGAAAAATTGAAGTTCAGTAATAGCCTTCTGAGTTGAAATGATGCAACAATCTATCTTAGTACAACTCTCAATCTCACAAGTGTAAGGAATATTTTCATTAATTGAGCTGTCCAAAAAGAGCCAGCTGGACTACGTGGACCAATAGAATGCTACCAAGCTTCATTCCCTGTCCAATCAGCCTTATTTTTTATGGATAAACAGGATGTATATAAGCTGGACATTGGTTTTTTAAAAAGATGAGGCTAGAAAAAGAGGAAGGCTATGGAAAGGAGAATCAGGAGCTGAAAGAGGATCATCTACCTTGGGAAATGAGCTGAAGAAAAAGGAGAGAGTCCTTTAGATGCTTCTCCATCTGAAATACTCTTCTCTTTTTACTGTTCTTCTTTCTCTTCTTTGCTGTTTCAATTTCTTAAACTGCTTGTAATGGAATTTCCAGTAGTTTTTAGGAGTTTTATTTATGTCATTATGAGCTAAATAGCTGAAGGTAAGGATTAGGAAACTCTTATATTGTAGAGAGGTTCAAACTATGTTGTTTTATGCTGTTGAACATTTATTTGAAGTGTTTTTAATGTTTATCATGAATTATGTCTGGCCAACCTTTTTTATCTACTATTTTCTTGCATATTGGGAAAAAGAATAGGAAACTGATTGCTTCAAATTTCATTAAGACTGATTACAAGTTATCTTGCAGTGAAATGGGTGGGTTAGGGATAATCACCCACTTAGTGCACACAGGCAATGAGCTTATTTTGAGTAGTTTAAATGGGAATTTAGCTAGAATTTAAGGAAATCTGAGAAGATTCTGTGTTGGAATGTTGTGTGGTGCGATTTAGCATGAGTTCTGCTACAACATTGTGTCCTCAAAATAGTATAAGAAACCCCTAATGCAAGCCTGCTTTTAACTCTAAGTGATTTGATCTATTTTGCTTTTTTGTCTGCTATTTCAACTTTGTTGCTGATAAGTTAGTCTTGTTTTAATTTCTTAAAAACCCCTTGGATGTTGTTTTTGTTTGGTTACCCTTTTTATCACTAAAAGTGAGCTCAAACTTGGTAAAATTCATGGACTAATCCTTGAGGAGAACAATATAAATATATCACTTGTTGCACTAGACTGTGTATACTTGCACATTAGGAGGGTTTAATTACAAAATTAATACCATTCTTTCTAGGAAAACAAGTTTTTAGCGCCGTTGCCGAGGATTAGTGAGATTTTTACTTCGTTTGAGTTGTTTTTAGTGATTTTGAGCTGAAAGAAAGGTCTAACTAAAGTGATTTCTCTGTTTTACAGGTACTGTAAC
Source organism: Trichosanthes truncata (assembly GCA_033996785.1). NCBI lineage: Eukaryota > Viridiplantae > Streptophyta > Magnoliopsida > Cucurbitales > Cucurbitaceae > Trichosanthes > Trichosanthes truncata. Next base: position 21,584,410 of record JAWPNB010000004.1, on the reverse strand, counting down.
TGTGCATGAATGACTTTCCAGGGTTAGAATTTTTTTTGGATCCTGAGCCTGAGAGAACATTTCATGAAAGAATGAGGGTTCAAAGGAAAGAATGGAAGATTTACGTAGAGGTCCCTTAGATCCTAACAATCCTCAAAATAACCCTGAAAACCAGAAAGAAGATCCTGGAGGACTTAGACCACCTTAATTGAACCTCAAGCTATGGTTCCTGCTAATGTTATTATTTTAGCAAATGACAGAGAGAGCCATTAGGACTTATGCCAATCCCTTGGTTGATAAGTTAAATCCAGGAATAATTAGACCTATAATTCAAGCCCCTACTGTTGAGCTTAAACCAGTTATGTTTCAAATGCTCCAAACCATAGGGCAATTCCATGGATTACCATCTAAGGATCCTCATTTGCATTTGAAATCCTTCCTAGGGGTTAGTGATTCTTTTATAATGTCAGGAGTGTCTAAGGATGCCCTAAGGTTGAGTTTGTTTCCTTACTCCCTCAAAGATGCAGCCAAGACATGGTTGAATGCACTTCCTCCAGGGACAGTAGATTCTTAGAACAGTCTAGTTGAAAGGTTCCTTGTTAATACTTCCTACCTACTAGGAATGCTAGATTTAGAAATGAAATTGTTGCTTTTCAGCAGTTTGATGATGAGACCTCAAGTGAGGCATGAGAGAGATTCAAAGAATTACTTAGGAAATGTCCTCACCATGGATTGCCTCACTGTATACAAATGGAAACATTCTACCATGGGTTAAACACACCTACTAAACAAGTTGTGGATGCTTCAGCCAATGGGACTCTTTTATCAAAGACCTATAATGAAGCCTATGAAATCCTTGAAAAAAAAACACATCGGAATCACACGCTACCACATCTGAAATTCGAAGAGGAGAACAAAAATCGTCAGATTTGAAGAGATACAGGGACGGGGACGAGGAATGTATTCCCCATCCCTTTTTCCCATTCCTCGTTTCGTTTATTATTATTATTATTATTATAATATAAAGTTTTATTATTAATTATTTAGATAATTGGATATGTTTGAATTATATTGTTGAACATAAATAGAGATTTTTTTTAGGAAATTAACTATTTAAATGAAGATTTTCCGTGAATAATTAACTATATAATTGAAAATTGATGGATATTTCCCATGAAAAGTTAACAATTTGAAAAATTTTCAAAAGAATTATTTGATTCAATTGAGATTAAAAAAAGAAACAAAAAACTAAATGGAGAATAGTGCCCTATGAGGAACCTGATCCCCGTGAATTCCCCACAGGGAATCCCGACAAAATTTAAACGAGGAAATTTACGGGGATGGGGATTAAAATGGGGGGCAGAGATTGATAGCACTCATTTAGTGCTATCTATTTCCTATTATTTATGCTAGTTTTATTACAATTTAGTGAGCTTTTACTCCTATTTCTCTTGATTTTGCAGAAACCATGCTAATTGAGCAAAATCAAATGTTCGAGAGCATTTAGATGATTTTGGAGCTTAAATGATGATTTTTTGGGGATTCAAGTATGAAGATGGAGTTTTGGCACAATAACTCGAGGAGAGAACATCTAGACCCTTAAAATGACGTCTAAACACCACATTTGAAGTGCCAAACCTAAGAGTAAGCATCAAGACACTGTCCTATAGCATCTCGACGCTCAAAAGGGGTGCTTTACCAATTTTCGTCCAGAGCTTCTCGACGCTACTCAGCGTGCGTGTAGGAAAACGACAATGTTTCAATGCAGTGTCTCAATGATGCATCGATAGAGGTATATGTAACGACCCTATAGGCTCAACACGCTACCTAAGAGTCATTACTAAGTCACGTCGCTATATTACCGAAAATTTCGGCAGCATAACGGCGTAACTACGAGAAAACCAAAAATTGGACCCTTACCTGATAAGACATAGAAAAACACACTTCTAAGATTTTCAAACAACCTCCTAGCATCCAACAAACTTCTCAGTATGATGCTAGGGCTCAAACAGCAGAGACCAAGTGAATTCAAACATAGAAAGCCAAATACACGTGCACGATTTACAAAGAAATGTTAAAAGACTTTGAAACATCCTCCTAAACATTTAAAAACTCGACATGAGTTCTATGTACATCCAGAAACATAAAATAAGCAGAATAGCGATCGCTCGGCTCCCATGACTCGAGTAGCTGATCTCCGGTCACGCGCTAGGGCCGATCTTAGCCTTACCTGAAAACATTTTAAAAGGAAAAGGGTGAGTATTAACGAATAATACTCAGTAAGTAACTCATAGTTTCAAAGTAAGAGTTTCAATCGCATGCAACATGTCATTTTGAATCATAAAACCATCGTAAACCATCGCTTTAGTAGGGGACTTAAAATTCGTTTTATAAACCATGTACTTTTCCTTGCGGCTCTCGTGAACGATTAAATTCTCCCGAGGGCCTCGTAAATAGTCCAAAGACATAATTTTCCATCGAATAGAGTCCTCCCCTAACTCTGAGAGTTGAGCTCGAAAGCTAACATACATCGTGGAGTCCGAAGACTCAGCCCGAAGGCTACCATCGTGGAGTCCGAAGACTCAAGCCCGTCGGCTACCATCGTGGAGCACTCTCGAACCCCGGGAGCATAGAGAATCCGAAGACTCAGGTTCCCTCATAACCCACATAAAACTTTTGGGAGAATTATCGTCACGGCCTTACATAAATCTTTTCATGAGCACACAACACATGCATGAGGTCCCGCTCGTTTTAGAACATACTCATGAATGCATAAGTCAAGGCAATCGCATTTCAAAGACATACATATCATTTCCATTCTTTTTAACATGAAAACTCAAATAGAACTCATGGAACTAGTGTAAAAGGAACATACATGTAAAACACTTTCTTTGTTAAATACTTAACACGAAAACATAAATTTCAAAGTAAATATAGGGCTAGCTCTAGGTTTCGAAAACTTCTTTCGTTGTGAGATCCCTTACCTTAAAGCTTTACTTACTAAAATACTCTTTCTCCACTAGTAATAAGCTTCTCGAGTCCCCACTCCAAGTACAATCCAAGGTCCTCAACAAATCACCTAAAAAGTTTCCTAAACGTGTCTTAAACCATCCGAATTACGCTAAAACGCATTCTAACATTAATAACTCGACGAAACGGACCAAATGGCAAAATTTACCCAACTCCGGCGAACGGCGGCGCGTGAAACTCCGGCGACGGCGCGTGGGACTTCCGATCGGCGTGCGAAGGCGCGTGGGACTTCCGATCGGCGCGTTGTCTTCGGATTTGGACAGATCCAACCCCTTTCCGGTCGGATCTACTCGCAAACCGACGATTTCCTGAAATAAACGAACCCCGGCGAGGCAGAAACTGCAACACCAACGATTTCGGGACTCCGGCGAAGCTGCGGCGAAACGGCACCGGCGAGGCTTGAGTTGAGCTCCACTCCGTGCCCGAGGGAGCTTCAGATCCGGCCGGTCATCGTGGGTTGCAGCAAAACGAAGGGGAAGAAGCCGGCGGTGAAGAACGAGCTCCGGCGAAGCTGCTGTCGTTCGGCGAAGACGAGGAAGAAAGGGGAGAAGGGAGCCGGCGGTGATGGACTGGTCGGAGAAGAAGAAGAAGAAGACAGTGGATGGGTGTTCGGCCGAGGGAGAGAGAGAGAGAGAGAGAGAGTGTTCGGGAGGAAGAAGAAGAGAAAGAAAAAAAATAAAAATAATAATAAAAATAATAATAATAATAAATAATTAAAAATAATAATAAAATAATATTATAAAATCAAAAATATCTTCTCTATAAATGACCATAATACCCTTTCCTTTTCCAAAAATCACCAAATTACCCTCAAAGCAAATAAATTCTTAATAAAACTTTACCAAAACAACATTTTAAACTTACCCAAAATGTCTCGGGTGTTACAGTATAAATTTATATCTTTCTCTTCGAGAAGGGGGAGACCATTTCGAGGGTTGAACTAATCTCGATTCCATACCATAATTGAGGGTATTTGAAGCATTTGTGAGCGGATTAGAAGACCTTAGAGCTTGAGTTTTGGATTGATCACCCTGCGCAACTTGTAAATGTTGCCATTTTGGGATAGCATTGCAATGTTGTCCCTAGCATTGCAACGCTTTCACGACAGACAATATGTAATCTTTGCTTCTTCTTTGCAAAAGGGGAAGCCATTTTGAGGGTTGAAGCCCTAATCTCGATTCTAGACCATCATTGAGGGTATTGGGAGCATTTGTGAGCATTTTGGAGTGGATTTGAAGACCATCGAGATCAGGTTCGAGATTGATCACCTCGAGAACATGAGATTGTCCTTCGTTTGCATTTTCTTTCCCTTTTCCTTTCAATTGTAGTTACTTTAGTGGCTGTAATTAGGGATTTCTGAGTTGTAATTGCTTAATATGTTTAGGTAATTCCTAATATCTATGGGCTGTTGTAAATTCTTGGACCATTGTGATTAATTTTTCTTAATTTAGTTAGTAATTGTGGTTTGATTAAGTGTTTATGTTCATTTATGCATTTTATGCTTAATGCCCTTAGATTGTGTTTGTTAATTAATTGAGGTAGGACTAGGTTGAGCTTGATGAAGGATTCCTAGTTAGCTTAATGCACAATTAGTTAATTACCAAGTGACAGCGAGATAAATGGTTAATTAATTGTAGTTAGTGCTGAAGATTAATTAATTGAGCATTGTCTAATTGATTAGTTACTAAGTAGAGGCTCGACCAAGATAAACTAGACTAGAATTGGATGTATGACTATAGGTTAATTACCTAAGTGACAGCATGAGAAATAATTAATCTATAGAGGTCAGGGATGAAGGATCGTACGTAATGCCTTATATGAATTAGCTAGCGCTGAGGGATACCTAAGTTAGTTAATATTACTTGAGAATTGGAGAATATCGATAAGAGATTCCATGACCTTAGGCTTCTAGACTTATGAATCGAACACCTAATTGTGCCTAAATTGCTAGCTTAATTAAGTAAATTAAGGTCCAAGAATGCAATCAACACCCATAAAATTAATTATCGATTTGTGTCTCCCATTTATCTTGCTTTCTAGGACTAGCTGTTATTTTCCTGTGTGCTCTTGCTTTCTGTTCTCTAAATAAAGTAAAGAAAGATTATTCGCGGTACTTAACTGAATTAAAAACTAATCTCTGTGGATACAATACTCGGTAGGAATATCATTTTATTATTACTTCGATCGCGTGCGCTTGTGTGTACACTCGGTCAGAGATGAGGACGGGAAGCCATCCCCATCTTTGCCCCATCCCGCCTTGTGGACATCCCTACAAATAGTGCACTGATGTCTGTACCACCTACTGCCTATTTTGACTTTCAAAAGGGAATAAGTGTAACGAAGTAAAAGCGCTTAACTCTTGCAAGCAAGCTGCAATGCTTGATTCCGCTTTATTAAAAAGTTGTGCAGAAGCTGATTCCTGAATTCTCTTCTACCCATGGCATCCAGAAGTGGTCTCACAATAGTGTGTCTCAAATGCCTCATCATCACATGGCAATTTGTAATGGATTCTCCCTCCTTGGCCCAATTCTAGGATTTCACGTTCTTGCTCTTTCACTTTCTATCCTTCAAAATCGATGCCCAAAATGGTGCAATGGGTGCTTTTTATAGACTTCTAAAGGTTGGAGTGTTGTCGAATTAGGGTTGATCAGAAGCTGGATTTGCAATCTTTACCGTTAGTTTAAATATGAGATTAAGAGAATAAATCAAATCTAAAATTCACACTCAATCTGTCTACTGGGACTATGCAGGTGCATGGTATTTTGAGTTATATGGCTGCATCTAGGCAAATTCACAGCTTCTGCACAAAAACATTAAAATACTTACATTATCTCAAACTTTCTCTTTTGCACCTAGTTTACTTCATTTAGCAATTCATGGTTGAGAATGCATGCTTGACTCAATTTTGCATGATTTTGATACATTTGACATGAAGAACAACAATATAAGATCAAATTCTAAGGAATAAACTCAAGCTTAGAGCTAAATAACCCTTGTAAACAAGAGTTATCACCTATGTGAGTTGTTCACTATTCCATTATTGTGTGTGCAAATTTGGCATGATCAAATAGATTCATCTATCTATGTTTTCCTACTTTCAAATATCCAATCTATTTGTCTGGAAGAACTCACATATGAATGTCTTCATTTCTTTTCTTTTCTTTTCTTTTCTTTTCTTTTTTTCCTTAGATACTCAAACTAACCTTCTTATTTCTCTCTTTCAATAAAATGACACTAAATGGCAACAACTTTCTACATTTTTACTTCACACATAAAGAAAATCAAGTCATGTGTAACAATAAAAATCACTCCAACATGGAATTAATTCTTCAATCAAGTGGAAGCATGTTAAAGGCAGAGATTTTTTTCTTACCTCATGGAAGAACGTTGAAGCCTCTCAAGATCTACTTATCCACGCTAAAGAAATGAAGCCCTAAGAGATTTTTCTTTCCATTTGTATTTTTCCTTTTTGAGTTATGTTGTTGCTTTTCTTCTAATATACGAAAAACAAAAAAGGCCAAAGCCTATTATAATAATAGAGTAGAGATGCAGTATATGGAATGCCTTTTTTTTTTTTGAGTTCAATAACATTGGGGTGGAGGAATTTGAACCTCTAACCTCTTGGTCGATGGTACATGCTAATTACCACCGAACTATACTCACTTTGGCATATAGAACGACTCAATTGAAACTTTAAAAATGTTACAATAATGGAGATGCAACAAATGGATAAGGTATCTTGTAACGTTGTGGAGGTGTGTGTATATATATTTTTTTGTTTGATTACTTATTCAAACTTTACATTACTCTATTATATCTTCATTTACATTCTAGAGTGTGCCCGCTAACGAATAAGAATGAATTTAATTTTCAACTCACATTTCTATCTTTAAACTCAAGATTGATTATTATGTGATGGCCATGGAAAACAAATGAGAAAATGAAATTTTGAGTTTTTCAATCCTAAGCTTCTCTTGTTTCAAAATGCTAGAAGTTTCTCTAACTTATTCTTTGCAAATTCTTCGACTACAAATGTCCAAAATATTTTTTCGTCCTTGCTTCCTGAAATAAATGTATGTCGAACAGATCGTTGTTATGCCGTGAGTACCACTGCCTTGAAAGCAATTTCGGGCACGACCTAGGTGCTAAATCGTTTTATGCTGGTTTCTCTCCAAGGTTAACACAACACCCTTCACGAACGTGCACTCGTCAATGAAGGATTGGAATCAAGATGAGAACAGTGCTCGAAAATTAGAATGAGAAGAAGAAGATCAAAAAACTAGAAACTATCTTCTTCTGGTTTTAAAAACAAACCAATAAAAAAATCAATTTTCGATCCACACCATCAATGAGAGAAGAAAAACATTTTTTCAAATCTACACCATCAATGAGAGAGAAGAAAATGTCTTTAAATCTACATGATTCAATAAGGAAATATGTTTGAACAAATTAAAAGAAAAATGGTTTTAAAATAAAGAAAACGTTTTGGTTTTAATTTTAAGAGGAAAAAAGAAATAAAAATTACTTTCTTTTTCGCGCAAGTGCGTTAACTCGAACTCACCTACCCGACCTGACGGACGGACGACAGCGGCGTGTGTGTGGGGAGGTATTTTAATACCACTATATCCACTTTACTATATAAACTACTTCCACTTCTTTAAACTTTCCAATGTGGGACAAGAGTGTTCTATTTCCTATGTGAGTTTATGAACCCAAGGCCCAAGTCATTCCCAACAATCCCCCACGAGAAGACTTGCAAAATAAAAGAAAATAAAATAATACAAGAATAGTTTCCTGAGCAAAGAAAGAAGAATCTTAAGCATCAACATCTTTCGATTTGAATTGATGCATAGTGAAGTAGGGCAACAACCTAATTAAATAAAGTGGGTTACCTCTTGAACTTTCATTAATTATGGTTGAGACCCCCAGAACACGTTTCAGTTCTTGTGTTTTATCTTGATTCCGCGATACAACAGTATATCTTGTGCTTTTTATGGCCATGCACATAAAACCTCGAGTCACCGTGAAAGCTCTAGAAAAAGATCCTTATACTCTTTCATAAAAGGCGGCCACACCTTCACAATCACGTTAAATGCTTCATCAAGTCTATCATAGACAAACAACTCAAAATTGAGCTATGAAGACTTTCTAGTTGTCCATCAAGTCCATATTTGGACCACCCAAACAAACTAGGCTATGGATTCATTTCAAGGATTTTAAACACATACATGTTGAAGACTCTAGAATTACTCTCCTTGTAAGGCCTTTGGTGAGAGGATCCGCTAGATTTCTCGCAGACCTCACATACTCTAAAGAGATAACTCTACTCTTCAACATCTGTTTCACAACTCCATGTCTTAGGCGTATATGTCTTCTTTTGCCATTATACACACTATTTTTGGCAATTCCTATGGCGGCTTGTGAATCGCAATGTAAAGAGATAGGTACAGACGCCCCCCACAATGATATGTCTCTAAGTAAGCTTCTCAGCCATTCTGCCTCTTTCCCTGCTAACTCCAGAGCTATAAATTCTGATTCCATGGTGGATCATGCTATGCATGTTTGCTTTGCTGATTTCCATGAAATAACTCATCTACCTAAAAGAAATACATAACCGCCAGTAGAGCTTACCTCATCGTTATCTGTTAACCAGTTTGCATCACAATATCCTTCTAACACTGCAGGAAACTTGCTAAAATGCAAACAGAAATCCATTGTACCTTTAAGGTATCTTAATAAATGACAAAGAGCAGTCCAATGATTATTATCAGGATTATGTGTATATCTACTTAATCTACTGATAGCATATGCAATATCATACCTATTATAATTCATCAAAAACTACTGCCTATAATTTTTGCATATTCAGATTGAGAAACACTATCACCCTTATTTTTTTAAGACTTATACTAGCATCATAAGGTGTTATTACTGGAGCAACATTGAAACAATCAAATCTCTTTAACAATTTTTCAATATTGTGCGATTGACATAATGAGAATCCATTTTCGGTTTTTCTTATTTTAACCCCAAGTATCACATCAGCCTCACCTAAATCTTTCATTTCAAATTGAGAAAATAAAAAGGACTTGGTATTATTAATCACATTCAAGTTTGTACCGAAAATTAGCATATCATCAAGATACAAACATATAATCACACAATCAGCACCAAACAATTTTGAATAAACACACATATCAAAAGAATGTCTTTAAAACCATCGTTTACTAAAGTTTTGTTAAATTTCTCATACCATTGTTTGAGAGCTTGTTTAAGGGCATAAAAACATTTTTTTAAGCTTGCATACCTTGTTCTCTTGACCAGTAACTACAAAGCCTTTAGGTTGTGTCATATATATTTTCTCCTCTAAATCACCATTAAAGAATGTTGTTTTTGCATCATTTGATGTATTAATAGACCACAAATAGCTGCAAAGACAATCAAAGCTCTAATAGTAGCTATTTTAGTCATAGAAGAATAAGTATCAAAATAATTTATATCTTGTTTTTGCGTATATCCCACAACCACTAATCTAGCTTTGAATTTTTCAATTGATCAATCTGGTCTAATTTTCTTTTTGAAAATTCATTTGCATCTAACAAGCTTATTACCTTTAGGCAAATCTACCAAGTCCCATGTTTGATTCATAAGTAAAGAATCTAATTCACTCTTAATTGTTTCTTTCCAAAAATTGGAGTCTAGAGAACTTAAGCCTCTTGGTAGGTTTTAGGATCCTCATCTATTAAGAACATGCAAGCATATTGATTGTCTATCTTATCTGAATTTTCTACTAGAAAAATAGTTAAAAAGTCAAGTCCAAAACTTTTATCAAAATTTTGCCTCTTACTTCTTCTAGGTTCAAACTCATGCAAACTATCAGAAGTAGATGGTACTGGTATAGATACTTGGTCATGTTTTGAGATATCGACTTTCTTGTTACTAGCTGACTCACTAGCTACCTTAATCATGGGAAATATATGTTCAAAAAATACAGCATCTCTATATTCACAAATTGATTTATCATTGAAACACGTAAATCTATATGCAACACTATTTTGAGCATAACCAATAAAAATACTATAAAAGGTTTTAGATCCAACCGTAGGTTTCTTGAATGCTAGATACGCTACTTTAGCTAGGCACCCCCACAATCTCAAATAACTTAGGTTAGGTGAATAACCTTTTCACAGTTCATATGGCGTCTTATCCAGCCTTTTGTGAGGAATTCTGTTAAAAATGAAACACGCAAAAAGCACAGCTTCCCCTCAGATATGGTCAGATAACCCGGAACTTAATAACATAGCATTCATCATTTCTTTTAATGTTCTATTCTTACGTTCAACTATGTCATTTTGTTGAGGAGAATATGGTGCAGTAGTTTCATGGATAATTCTGTTTGATTCACAAAACTCTTTAAGAGATTTATCACTATATTCGTCACCTCTGTCGGATTTTAACCTTTTTATATTTTTATCCAATTGATTTTCTACTTTAGCTTTGTATTTCAGAAACATACTACTTGCTTCATCTTTTTATTTTAAGAGATAATTTTTTGTATATTTAGAAAAATCATCAACAAAAGATATATAATATTTTTAACCACCTCTACTTGTAGTATTTTTTAAATCAGCCAAATCAGAATGAATTAGTTCAAGTAGTTTTGTAGTTCTAGTTGGAATAGAAATTGTGACCAACCCAAAATTGCCAGTCATTACCCAATATTGATGACAAAATTATATTTAATTAGGGATTAATTGAATTTTCAAAGATTCCTAAATTAAATTATGGCAAGTCCAAGTACACAATTGGGTTATTTGAAATTTGTAAGACAAAAGCCCGAATTGAAGGTTCTAATAAGCAAAATCCAGGCCTAGTCCAAAAGGGGTGGCCTAAAGTCCAAGCCCAGTCCAAAAGGGCTAGCCTAAAGTCAATCAGGCCCAGTCCAAATGGCTAGGCCCAAAGTCAACCAGGCCCAGTCCAAAAAGGCTGGCCCAAAGTCAATCAAGTCCAATCTAAGTGGTTGGCCCAAAATCAACTGAGCCCAGTCCAACAAGCCCAAGCCCACCTGGAGCCCTTGAGGAACTCTATAAATAGAGAGCTTCCTTCTTCATTTCAGAGGTTCAGAACTGAAGAAGCTCAGAGAGAATTTAGAAACAAAGCTCAGAAGACTCCAGAAGCTCCTGAAGATCAAACACTGTCTGAACGAAGAACACGTCACGGAGATCAAGAACACTCCAAGAATCCATTGAAGTTTCAACCTCGAGAACAAGCTATTCAGCCCTCGAGCAAAGCATACAAGTAGGAGAGAGAATCAGAGGATCAAATACTAGAGATTGTACTCACTATACTGAAATTAATACAAATCAAGTTATTTACACGTGCTAAATTTCCTTGTTGAAATCTCGTGTGAACAGATTGGCACGCCCAGTGGGACCACTCTACCTCTCATCTCTTTCTCTTTCAGATCAAATCATGGCACCAAAGAAAGCTGCATCAAAGACTACTGCTTCAAGCGACACATACGCGGGACCAGTTACTCGCAATCGTTCGAGAGGGGCTGAGATAAGTGAAGGCCGAACCCCTAACACAATTGCAAGCAGAATCATAAAACTGATTGATGAGTCTGCCAAGTGCAAAGTCAATATTAAAGACAACCCGTTGTTTAACCAACCCATTCCCGCGTCCGGTCAACTGAAGGAGACATCCAACCCTGATGTGATGTCTGTTATGGTGGCTGATGTAGACCCCGATGAGAGGATGTCGGAGATGGAAAGAAAGATCAACCTCCTGATGAAGGCAGTGGAAGAAAGAGATCTTGAAATCGCCCATCTGAAAAATCAAATGCAAAACAAAGAAATTGCTGAGTGAAGTCAAACCCCTGTTACAAGAAAAAATGACGAGGGAAAGACTATCATCAAGGATGAGCAACCATAGCACCCTGCTTCAGTTGCTTCCTTATCTGTCCAACAACTGCAGGACATGATCATGAACTCTATCAGGGCTCAATATGGTGGGCCCACTCAAAACCCTTTCATGTACTCCAGACCGTACACCAAGAGGATCGATAACTCGAGGATGCTCGGGGATATCAGCCTCCAAAATTCCAACAGTTTGATGGGAAAGGCAATCTGAAGCATCATATTGCCCATTTCGTTGAAACATGCGAGAATGCAGGGACTCGCAGTGACCTCCTAGTCAAGCAGTTTTTTCGTACCTTGAAAGGGAATGCCTTTGATTGGTACACCGACTTAGAGCCCAAGACAATTGACAGCTAGGAGCAGTTTGAGAGAGATTTCCTAAATCGCTTCTATAGCACGAGGCGAACTGTCAGTATGATGGAACTCACCAACACCAAACAGTGCAAGGGTGAACCTGTCATCGACTACATCAACCGTTGGAGGGCCCTGAGTCTCGACTGCAAAGACCGACTCACAGAAGTATCTGTTGTCGAAATGTGCACCCAAGGTATGCATTGGGGACTACTTTATATTTTGCAGGGGATAAAACCTCGCTCTTTCGAGGAGCTAGCGACTCATGCTCACGACATGGAGCTAAACATCGCTACCAGAGGGAATAAAGACCTCCTAGTCCTAGACATGAAGAAAGAAAGGAAAGAGTTTAAAGGCGCAGAGAAGGCTTCAAAAAGTGCCGCCAAAGAATCCATGGTCGTCAACACGACCCCTCTAAAGTTTTCCTCAAAAGGGAAAGAAATCAAGCCAAAAAAGCAACAAGAAGCAGGCGAGAGACGCCACCCAACTTTGAAAGAAAGACAAGAGAAAGTCTATCCTTTTCCAGACTCCGACATCCCAGACATGTTGGAGCAATTACTAGAAAAGAAATTCATTGAGCTCGAGGAATGCAAGCGACCAAGAGAGCTCGGAAAGGTAGGCGATCCTAATTATTGTAAGTACCACCGTGTTGTTAGCCATCCGGTGGAGAAATGCTTTGTTTTAAAAGAGCTGATTTTAAGATTGGCTCGTGAGAAGAAAATTGAGATGATACGAACCAAGGTGTCTTAATCATGCCACAATGACTTCAAGATGGATGTCGGGATTGTATCCTATATGCTGTCCAAGATGACAACAAAATGGAGTTGCATTTAATGAACTCAAGTGCAACTCATGCTTCATTAAAGATGAGACAAGCTTCATTTATGGAACTAGGACTTCAAACTACTCAAGGGGAGCTTCAATTACTCTTGGAAGGTTACAAACATTAGGGTTGGCTAGTTAGACATCAATTCTCGGATTTAAGACTATTTTTATGTAATTTTCAGTTTTAAAGTTTTTATTTCAATGTTTTAGGTTACAATTTAGGTAGTGGTCATCATGGTATTGATGGACAAGAGAGTTGCAACCCTTCAATTGACTATAGGTTACTCTAGGGTTAGTTTGAAGGCTATAAATAGCCATCCATGTTGTTATCTTTAGAATAGAGTTGTTTTGATGATGTTTCAATGGAATTGAGTCTTTTGAGCCTAAAAGCCATGAGCAACTTTCTTTGCATATCTTGTGTTTAGATTTGCATGCTAGGATCATTCAAGTAGCTTTGATCAAACTACTTGTGGAGTGATTCGAATCTTGAGTTTAGAAACATGTTTTCTCTACTCTTGATATTGATCATCAAGGTAAATCTGTTTCTATCTTCTTCCTTGGGATGAAATCATCTTGATTTTGGGGTTTTTGGGTTTTAGATCTAAAGGTCTTGTTCCTCAACAAGGTTGTTAGATCTAACTCTTAAGAGTTACTTATCATTTGGTATCAGAGCTTTAGGTTCTAGATCGGATATATGTTTCCGTTGTTTCTGTTCAAAATTTTATTCCTTTTTGTTCATCTCGTCACATTCTGTCTATCATATAAAACTTAAAAAAAAAAGTGTCATTTCCGTTTTTCGTTTTGTGTTGTCGTCTTCTGTAATGTTAAAGATCTCGGTCTGATCTACAACTTTTTCTTTTATAAGTTCTTCGAATTCGTTTTACATAAGGGTTAAAAGTCTTTTTTTTGCTAATATGTTCTGGAAAACCGAGAAAAATCGAGATTGTAAAATTTCTGTAGTTGTTATTGTTCTTCACTTTAAATGTTTGTTAGATCTAAATTTGCTGATGAATAAACTCTCATTTTTGTTATAATGACCATTGTGGCATTTATTGGCTTCGGTTACACATTGAATGTTATGAAATAAAACAGTCAATTGTCATAAATTTGGTGGTTACAGTTTTTGCACATTCAATTTCCAGACATTTGGTGTTCAATGCCATGATTTATTCTAATTTGTGTAACTCATTTGTGTTGTAAAGGCTGATTAAAACTCCATACTTCTTCATTTTAGCCTTTGGATATTTATTTGTGAAGAGTTACAATTCTGTCCTTTGATTTCTTTCTTAACTTGTTTCTTATTTGATATTCGTTTTACTCCATATTCAAGCTATTTGAATTTTGTTCTAAGTGTGTTGTCTACCACTTGATTGCAAACTTTGCTCATTGGCTCATTAGAGTGAGATTGAGAGTTTGTTGGGTGTGTTTGTCTTCGAGTGAAAACACATAAGAACATGAGGAAATGTCACTTTCTTGTCACTTTGCATTCTTTTACAGCATGTATCACAAAAGGAGTTCAACAAAATCCATGTATCATCAAGCACAAAGACGTTGTGAGAACCAGATCAATGATGATCCATTTTGGAAAGCTTTTCGAGAAAATTTGGCTGAAATGCATCGATCCATGGAATACATGTCTAAATTATGTCAAGAGTTGAACTTGCGAGACCAAGCAATGGAGAGACAAATTGCACAATCTGTTCAAAAAGAGGAAGATTGTCCCATGCCTCAAGACTACGTTTCAAATGATGATGGTGTTATGGATGACATGGCGACCAGCAAAGAAAGTGTGCAAGTATATGTTGATCTATGTCCATTAGACACAAAAAGTGAGAAAAGTGAAAAGGAGAAAGAGAGTGAGAAAGAAACACTTGAGACTTGTATAGAGGTTAAAGAGAAAGAGGTTCGGTTATTAGAGTATGTGAGAAGAACATTGTTTTGTATTGAAAATGACACATTCAAGAACTTGTAACCGAAAGGACTTGCTTTCTAACGGGTGCACTTAAAACAAGTGTACCTACTTTTTCTATTGAATTCTTGCAGGAAATTAAAATGCCTATTGCAAAGCAAGATTCAAAGCTACCTTCAAATGTGAGCCAAAGCCAATCACGTAGGAAGTACAATGCCAAAGGGCTACGTAAGAAACAACACTCTTATTTCACTTATACATACATTCATGGGCGATGGTCAAAAGTGAAGAACTCAAGGAGAGCAAGAACCCGAGATGCAAATGATTTCAAGTTTGCATTACAAGGGGATCTTTTGGATTCGAGGACAAATCCTCTTGAAGAAGGGGAGGATGATACGAACCAAGGTGTCTTAATCATGCCACAAGGACTTCAAGATGGATGTCGGGATTGTATCCTATATGCTGTCCAAGATGACAACAAAATGGAGTTGCATTTAATGAACTCAAGTGCAACTCATGCTTCATTAAAGATGAGACAATCGTCATTTATGGAACTAGGACTTCAAACTACTCAAGGGGAGCTTCAATTACTCTTGGAAGGTTACAAACATTAGGGTTGGCTAGTTAGACATCAATTCTCGGATTTAAGACTATTTTTATGTAATTTTCAGTTTTAAAGTTTTTATTTCAATGTTTTAGGTTACAATTTAGGTAGTGGTCATCATGGTATTGATGGGCAAGAGAGTTACAAACCTTCAATTGACTATAGGTTACTCTAGGGTTAGTTTGAAGGCTATAAATAGCCATCCATGTTGTTATCTTTAGAATAGAGTTGTTTTGATGATGTTTCAATGGAATTGAGTCTTTTGAGCCTAAAGGCCATGAGCAACTTTCTTTGCATATCTTGTGTTTAGATTTGCATGCTAGGATCATTCAAGTTGCTTTGATCAAACTACTTGTGGAGTGATTCGAATCTTGAGTTTAGAAACATGTTTTCTCTACTCTTGATATTGATCATCAAGGTAAATCTGTTTCTATCTTCTTCCTTGGGATGAAATCATCTTGATTTTGGGGTTTTTTGGGTTTTAGATCTAAAGGTCTTGTTCCTCAACAAGGTTGTTAGATCTAACTCTTAAGAGTTACTTATCAGTTAGACCTCGACGAGGTAGCTCAAACAAATCATGCCTCAATTATGGAAAATTCAAGTGTCCAACCGTCTGCAATCCCCTAACGTGAGAATGGAGAGTGCATGATCCAGTTCGGGTCCTTTGAACCCATTGCGGTTCGGTCACAAAAGAGTGTCTTAAGCAAGAATGTTCAAGAAAGAAGCCACCAAGAGGAGAGCACTCGAGAAAGGTGCGAACATATGGAAGATGAAAATAGCGGATGGATTTTCGTGACCCGGAACTCGTCTGTTTCTGGAGCGAAAAATAAGAAGTAAACTCCCGAGGAGAAAAGGCAAGAATACTACCAGAAAGTTGAAGCTTGTAGTGGAAGAAACCGAAGAGCTTTTTCGGCCTCGACAGACAGTTACTTTAGCGGAATACTTCCCAAGTAACTTCCTAGAAAACAATCGAGAAGAAACACTTGAGGTTGTTGCATGTCACGCTATCAACACTAATAAAGATCTGACAAGCTCGTTGGAGAGGTCAATCGAGCTAGGAAGCTCATCTTCCTTCAGCATAGAAGACTTGTTGTCACTCCCCCAGGCGGCCAAAGATGCTCTCATCAAGGCCTTGATAGATTCTGGTAGTGCAAGCGCCCTGACCTCTATGGTGCGCCCATGTGCCTCATGCTGCATGTTATAGGTTTTATCGATGAAGACTTGCTGCTAGGGTCAACCTCATAACAGGCCGTTGTTCGTCTCAGGATACATTCGAGAACAAAAGGTCGGTCGAATCCTCATTGACAATGGATCAGCCGTCAATATAATGCCTAAGTCAACTATGAAGCAGCTAGGCATTTCGACAGGGGAGTTGACGAATAGCAAATTGGTAATTTAGGGCTTCAATCAGGGGGGGTCAACGAGCAATTGGCATGATCTGCTTGGAGCTCAACATCGGTGATTTAAAAGCTGAAACTTTGTTTCATGTCATCGACTCTAAAACCACTTACAAGTTGCTGCTAGGTCACCCTTGGATCCATGGAAACGGGGTGATAACTTCCATATTGCATCAGTGCTTCAAGTTTTACCAAGACTGCATCAAGAAAGTGGAGGCTGACACAAATCCATTTTCAGAGGCTGAGTCCCATTTTGCTGATGTAAAATTTTACATGAAGGGCGACAACATAGGAGAAATCGTGCCCGCAGAAGTCCCCCTAATCAAAGGCAGTGACAAAATCAAATCAGAGTCATAAATTGAGAAGGAAAATGAAGCCGTCAAAGAAGCAAAGATGTCTGACGCTAGGAAAGATGAAGCCTCAGCAGGCCTTGCAGGAGGCAAAGTTTCGAAAGACAGAGACGTCCCAAGTCCCCCTGTCTTGCGCTACGTCCCTCTATCTCGACGCAAGAAGGGTGAATCACCTTTTACTGAATGTTCAGAGAATTTGAAAGTCGGTGATATTGAAATCCTGAAGCAGAACTTTGTCACACCTCTCACGAAAATAGCAAAGCAAGAGGTCAAGAAACCCGACAAAGATCAGGTAAAGGCAGTGTTAGCTGAGAGACGAACGAAAGATGGATTTGACCCTAAGGCGTATAAGCTCTTAGAAAAGGCAGGTTACAACTTTTCAAAGCACACTAAGTTTGAGAGTCTGAAGATCATTGACGAAAGACCCGAACTGTCTTTGATGCAAAAGAAGCTTTTAAAAGAGGGTTACAAGACCTACGTCAAGAAGAGGACTTGGATATAAGTCGCCCGAACCAGTTCGCATAACCAAAAGAGGGAAAGCAAAAATGGCAGACGTAAATCACATAGCGGTGAATGAAGTCGATAATAAAAAATAAAAAAAAAAAAAAGAAAACATCAACCAAAGGATTCCCACTCTTAGGTGCATCAGGCCGCCAATCGCACGCACTTCAGTCTCGCAGAGGTTAGGTGAGGCTACAACAGAAGAAGAGGAGTCACCATTTAATACTAGCTCCACTCGACTTTCAGCTTTTCAAAGGTTGAGTAAGCCCACTTCAGGAGCTGGAAGTATCTTATCAACTCAAACTCCTGATACCACTCGACCCTCAGCCCTTCAAAGGTTAAATATACCTGCATGAGAAGAAAATAGTACCTCTTCAACCCAACTTTAGTGCGACCGTCAGCCCTCCAAAGATTAAGTATGTCCTCAAAGGAGAGGAAGAATAGACTTTCCATTTCGGTTACGACACGACCATCAGCTTTTCAAAGGCTAAGCGTAACTACGTCGAGAAATGAAAGGCATATCGCGTCAGTATTCGACCAAATTCAACCTGAAAGTTCGGTGGAGACTTCAAAGGATTCATTCTGTAGCGAGAAAAGAACTGGCACTGTTCCCTCTCGAATAAAAAGAAAAACTTTTGTTGCGGTCAACACGGAGGGTTCGTTAAAAGTAAAGTGACATGACGTAGTCATCACTAATCCCTCAGAGGATGATTTAGAGCAAGATGAAGGTGAGACATCTTGCCACCATATCACAATTGAAGAAGAGTCGGAGATTGAGATGTCTGAAGAGGATGCAGACAAAGCTCCACTGCCACTTGAAGATGGTATTCAGTCAACGGTGGACGAACTTAAAGAAGTGAATCTTGGATCGACGGAAGAACCACGCCCCACTTTTATAAGTGCGTCACTGACTCTTAAAGAAGAGGGCGAGTACATGAACCTGCTTACCTCATATAAAGACGTATTTGCTTGGTTTTATAAAGAGATGCCAGGACTTGACCCGAAAGTGGCTGTCCACCACCTTGCCATCAAACAGGGGTATCGACCAGTAAAGCAGGCCCAACGACGTTTTCGACCTGAATTTATTCCTCAAATTGAGACAGAGGTCAATAAGTTGATTGAAGCCGGAATAATCCGTGAGGTAAAATACCCAACTTGGATTGCCAACATTATTCCTGTCAGGAAAAAGAATGGACAGCTCCGCGTCTGTGTTGACTTTCGCAACTTGAACAACGCATGTCCAAAAGACGACTTTCCGTTGCCCATCACAGAAATCATGGTCGATGTCACCACAGGACACGAAGCTTTGTCTTTCATGGATGGGTCATCAGGTTATAATCAAATTTGGATGGCTCTCGAAGATGAAGAAATGACGGTTTTTCGAACTCCTAAGGGGATATATTGTTATAAGGTGATGCCCTTTGGATTGAAAAATGATGGCGCCACTTATCAACGTGCCATGCAGAAAGTTTTTGATGACATGTTGCACAAACATGTTGACTGCTACGTTGATGACCTCGTGGTCAAATCTAAGAAGTGACAAGATCATATAAAAGATCTGAATATGGTATTTGATCGCCTAAGAAAATATCAACTGAGGATGAATCCTCTCAAGTGTGCATTTGGAGTAACATCTGGAAAATTCCTTGGGTTCGTTGTAAGACATCGAGGGATCGAGATAGACCAGTCAAAGATCGACGCCATCCAAAAGATGCCAAGGCCGAGAAACTTACGAGAGCTGAGAGGGCTGCAGGGGCGCTTGGCCTATATCAGGAGATTCATCTCCAACCTGGTTGGTCGATGCCAACCTTTTCAAAGGTTAATGAGGAAGGGAGAAAACTTCGAGTGGGATGAGGCATGTCAGAACGCTTTTGAAAGCATCAAGAAGTACCTGCTCAATCCCCCTGTATTAAGTGCTCCGGTAGTAGGGAAGCCATTGATATTGTACATTGCCGCGTAGGAAAGATCGCTCGGAGCACTTCTTGCGCAAGAAAAGGAAAAAGGGAAGGAGCGAGCCCTCTACTACCTGAGTAGAACCTTGAACGGGGCCGAAGTAAACTATTCTCCAATTGAGAAAATGTGTCTTGCTCTTTTCTTCGCTATAGACAAACTAAGGCACTACATGCAAGCATTCACAGTGCACTTAGTAGCAAAAGCTGAACCGATCAAGTACGTCCTATCGAGACCGATAATTTCTGGGCGTTTAGCTAAATGGGCGATCATGTTCCAACAGTACGACATCGTTTACGTGCCTCAGAAAGGCGATAAAGGGACAAGCGTTAGCTGATTTCTTGGCTAGTCATCTTATTCCATCATACTGGAAGTTGTGTGAGGACCTGCTCGACGAGGAGGTCTTCTATGTTCAAAGCATGGAGCCATGGACCATGTACTTCGATGGCGCGGCACGAAGAGATGGAGTCGGGGCAAGCATCGTCCTTATTTCACAGGAGAAGTATATGCTTCCTTACAGCTTTACACTCAGTGAATTATGTTCGAACAATGTGGCTGAATACCAAGCATTAATAATCGGCCTTCAGATGGCCATGGAGATCGGCATCACATGCATAGAAGTCTATGGCGATTCAGAATTAATCATTAATCAACTCACACTCCAGTATGAGGTAAAACACGAGGACTTGAAACCTTATTTTGACTATGCAAGGCAATTGCTGGAGAAGTTTGACAACGTAGCACTCGAACATATTCCAAGAGCAGAGAATAAGAAAGCAGATGCGCTAGCAAACTTGGCCACTGCCATGACAATTCTAGGAAATGAAACGATGAACATTTCACTTTGTCAAAAATGGATCGTGCCACCCAGTGAAGATGAATGTGAAGAAATAAACGTAATATCTGTCTACACTATTGAGGAAGAGGACTAGCGACATCCCATTATAGACTACCTCCAGCATGGAAAGCTCTCTGTAGAACCCCGCCATAAGGCTGATGTACGAAGCAGGGCTTCTCGATTCATCTATTAGAAAGAAACCATCTATCGTCGCTCTTACGAAGGGTTATTCCTTTGATGCCTAGGAATAGATGAATCAATCAAAGCATTAGAGGAGGCACATTCAGGCGTTTGCGTGGCTCACTAGTCTGGTCCAAAATTACCCTTCCAATTGAAAAGGATGGGCTACTACTGGCCTACGATGATCCATGACTCAATGGAGTATGCAAAGAAGTGTGAGGCCTGTCAGTTCCATGCAAACTTCATCCATCAGCCGCCAGAGCCTCTACATCCGACTGTTGCTTCATGGCCTTTCGAAGCTTGGGGGCTCGATCTTGTTGGTCCGATAACGCCTAAGTCATCAGCAGGTCACTCTTATATCCTTGCAGCCACAGATTACTTTTCAAGATGGGCCAAAGTAGTAGCACTAAGAGAAGCCAAAAAAGAAAATGTTGCAAACTTCGTTCGAACTCACATCATCTACTGCTACGGCATCCCACATCGTATCGTGACAAATAATGGGAGGCAATTCTCCAATAGTTTAATGGATAGATTGTGCGAGAAGTTTAAGTTCAAGCAGTACAAATCATCCATGTATAATGCTGCAGCAAATGGGTTGGCAAAGGCGTTCAACAAGACACTGTGCAACTTGCTAAAGAAAGTGGTCTCTAAGACAAAAAGAGACTGGCAAGAAAGGATCGGTGAAGCACTCTGGGCTTATAGAACTATGCATCGCACTCCCACCGGAGTTACACCCTATTCCCTCGTTTATGGGGTAAAGGTCGTGCTCCCTCTAGAGAGAGAAATTCCGTCATTGAGGATGGCTGTGCAGGAAGGGCTGACAACAGAAGATAATGCGAAATTACGCCTTCAAGAGTTGGAAGCACTCGATGAGAGAAGATTGGATGCTCAACAAGCGTTGGAATGTTATCAAGCACGAATGACGAAAGCATTTGATAAAAGTATTAGACCGCGCTCATTTCAAGTTGGTGATCTCGTGCTCGCTGTTCGAAGGCCAATCATTACTAAGCGACATACGGGAAACAAGTTCACACCTAAATGGGATGATCCCTACATTGTCAAAGAAGTTTACACAAATGGAGCATACAAGATCGTTGACAAAGACGACTTAAGAATCGACCCCATCAACGAAAAGTTTCTCAAAAAAATTTATGCATAAAATGTAAACACTCCTAATCGTAAGAGTATAAACTACATGTTGCTCCTGGCCCACATGAGCTTAAAAGGTAAACGGCCCATTTGAAAGAAAAAATTAAATGAACTACGTTATGACTTGATCCCTTCCATTAAAAGGGTACGTAGGCAGCTTAAAGGAAACAAAAAAAACTTTAAGTTTAGTCAAAGCAATAAACAAAAAAAAAATCCAAGCTAGAAGTAGAATTCGAAGATATTATTATTTCATGAGCAAATAGGGTTACAAATGGGCCAATTGGGCCAATAGTATGTCTACAAACAATGAAAACAAAGAAAAAAGAAAGGCTAAATTGTCCACTTGTAGTCTAGCAGTTCTTGTCGCACACCCTCTAAGTAATCACCAAGCATTGTAAGGCTCTTGGTGTCTTCTTCACTTGTGATAGGGGTGCTTTCAACTGCACTCACTTCTTCGCGTATCTTGGAGATTTCCAGTTGTCGCTAATCTGAGGGCTTCTTTTCTTCTGAGATGTTGAGTAAAATTTTCTTGTGATCAGACTCTAAGGTTTTGAGTTGGACTTTGAGCCTTTCAATCTCAAGAAGTTTTTGCTCAGATTCCTGCTGGAGTGCACTTTTCCTTTCAAGAGAGAGGCTCTCAGTTGATGAGATATTGTCCAATTTACTCTGAAGCTCTGCCAAGTTGTGATCCCTCTGAGCCAAGGTCAGCTTGGAAGAATGCAACCGCCTTAGTTCGCTATACTTTCCCACATGACAAAAGTAGCCATCTATGAACTGGCGAAGTGGTGGCAAGTTGGTTGCATCAACACTGGAGATGGTTTGAAATATCTTGTTCATTTCCATTTCAAGAGAGGGAACCTTCTCAAAAGGGGCACGAGCAAGTTTCTGTTGGGCAGCCTCCCACATAATTTGCGCAGCTTGACATTGTATGTCAGAAAAATGTGAAATCATGTTGTCAGCATTGAAGTTGGAAGCCTCCGAAATAGCAACTGGCACCTCTTTTGGCTCTTGTTGGGGTTGTGTATCAACAGCAATAGAAGGGGTCGAAGTCATCACCCTATCGGATGGCACTCTAAATGATCTGATCTGCGCAGGGAATGTGTCTAGAATGTGACGGCTTGTCGGCGATTGATCTCCTGAAGAACCCTACAAGGTAAGAAAAATTGCTTAAGTCAATATATATAAATGCTTAAACAATCTAAAGAGAACTGCAAAAAAAAAAAGAAAAAAAGAAAAAAAGAAAAAAGTATTAACCAGAGGTCTAGAAGGCTCAAGAGGCGGTGGGACCTTTGAAGTACCTTCGAAAGGGATAGCATTGGGAGTCGCCACCTTCTCCATCTTTTTTGGTCTCTTCCAATGACGGTCATCATTGCTACTATAATTAGCATCGTCGCCATCAAGAGCACCTCCTTGATTGGCTGGTGTCTCGGCGACACCTCACAAATAGTTTTGCCCGCGCCACTAGTATTTGAATCTTTGGCAGATTTATTCTTAGCTGGAGGAGAGGGAAGACTGTCCACTAAAAGTCAAAGGCCTGCCTCGAGATAGTTTCCATGCTTTCGTTGCCACCAACTCTTGTAAGCTGAGTAGTTTGAGCACAAGGATTCAACTCAAACATAGGGAGATACACGCGGGATGAGGTCAACGTCTTAGTACAAAGCCGCCAAGAACGAACAACATTCTCCAGACTAACATGAGGAGGATCCTCATGCAGGTCATTGGGCACATCTTGGTAGAAGCCAAATTGCCGACCAAAGCGATAGGGGTTGTAAGCCTCGATAGTCAGTAGCTTTCCATGGCGGGAGGATAAGTAGCATGACCGAAGACTTATGAAAAATGAGGAACACGAAAATGATAGGCCTTTGACATCTTGCAAAGTCTCGGCCTTCTTCCTGGAAGCAACGTTCACATCCCACAATATGGATGCACCTCGGTGGATCAACTAACGAGCTTCAGAGGGGCTAAAGTATTTTGCGCCACCTTCCCCAGAATAGTCAACCATCCAGGGCCTGGTAGAAGGCTTATAATGCGTGCCGAAATAATGGGCAATCCAGTCATGGACATAGTGGACGGGAAAGCAAATTTTTGAACGTCCAGTAGAGTGCAGAGTGTTGTAAATCTGGCTAAGGCCATGGTAGATGTTGGACAGAACTGGCACTGCAAGGTTAAATAAGGTCCCTTCTGCCATGAGAGTCGCAACCTTAAATACACCAGGGCGAAGAAAGCTTGTGCTATTGTAGGGAAAGACAAAAACACACAGCCAACATGAAAGGAAGGCGACCAAATATGTCTGGTCTTTCCATCCCTCTTCTACGCCAAGGGATTGAAACATTTTCTACTCGTCATCAGACCAACCACGCGCCTGAGCGGCGGAGCCATCAGGATTATGTGTAGAGCGAAGGCGAGAAGTTTTCTTTGGCCAGCGTGCTAGGGGCTTTAGATACCTCAAGCCACCCTTAAACCAGAAAGAAATCCACATCTGCACAGGAATTTGTTGCCTCTCCATCTGTTGAGACGCGATATGATGATAAGCATGAAACATATAACTACAGCTCTTCGGCAGAGAGTCAGCTTGGTCCTGTGCCCCCACCAGTTCCTCGCAAGGGGGAATGGTCTCATCATAGAATTTTCCCTTGACAGGCAAACCTCCAAACTTCCACATATCCGACAAAGATAGGGATACCTCTCCGGCTAAGGTATGAAGGGTGTTTGTTGCAGGGCACCAGGCTTCACAAAAAGCTCGGATAATGTCGTGGTTACGATCATAGGTGTATAAGGAGGCCATCACAGCTCCTAGCAAATTGGAGCCTCGCAGGACCCTCTCGTTTCGAGCCACAGCAAGTTCTAGCCATTCCCAATATTTCGCAATGTAGCCAAACTCCCCATTTAATTTCAGTTGGGGATCCCAACGGACTTGGGTTTCTATGATTCGACGCCTTAATGTTGGTGCTGGATCTTCATTCGGTTTCTTCTTATGGAGGGGAGATTGCAAGATCCATATTTTGTTTACGGAGTTCTTGTTTAAAGGCATGTCCACAGATTATTTAAAATTCTACTTTAATGCCCAAAATTACATGTTTTTTTTAAGGCTTTAAGGTTAGGTTTATTTCACTGTAAAAAAATTTTTTGAGAATGCCCCAATTTTATTTAAACTTTAAAATCATGAGAACTTTTTGCTAAATTAAATTTTGGGCACATTCAAAATTCTCCAAAATTCAAGCCAAAATTGAGTGAAGTCAAAATTCTATCTAAAGTAAAAAATCTTCCTTCAAATTAAGTTTCTCAAATTTTGGGCAGAACTCAAATTTTTGTCCCAAGCCAAATTTTGGCCAAATTTCAAATTAAGTTTCTCAAATTTTGGGCATAATTCAAATTTTTTTATCCCAAACTAAAATTTCGGCCAAATTTCAAGTTAAGTTGCTCAATCCAAAATGTAAGTATACTTTAAATTTTGTTCCAAATCAAAATTGGAGTACGTTTTAAAATCTATTCCAAATTCAAACAAAAAAATTGGATGAAATTCCAAATCCTAATCCAATTTCAAATAAAAGTTGGAATAGAATTTTAACCTTGCCCCAAATTTAGATTTTGAATTAAAGTAGATTCAAATTGAAATTTTATGTCAGAAAAGAAAATCAAAATATTGACTCAAATTCATATTTTGATGAATTGGCATAAAAAAAAAATGTGTCAAAAAAAAGTCAAAATTGTGAACCAAATTCCATATTTTGATTAAAATTGACACATCAAATGGAGTCCAAATTAGGAGCAAACATGTTAAGTTTTGATTCCAAAATGACTTTTTCGAAATTCACACACACATACTTGTGTATAAATCTCGAAAAGGGGGCATTTGTTGGAATAGAAATTTTGACCAACCCAAAATTGCCACGTCATTACCCAATATTGATGACAAAATTATATTTAATTAGGGATTAATTAAATTTTCAAAGTTTCCTAAATTAAATTATGGCAAGTCCAAGTACACAATTAGGTTATTTGAAATTTGGAAGACAAAAGCCCGAATTGAAGGCCTTAATAAGCAAAATCCAGGCCTAGTCCAAAAGGGGTGGCCTAAAGTCCAAGCCCAGTCCAAATGGCTAGGCTCAAAGTCAACCAGGCCCAGTCCAAAAGGGCTGGCCCAAAATCAATCAAGCCCAATCCAAGTGGTTGGCTCAAAATCAATTGGGCCTAGTCCAACAAGCCCAAGCCCACCTGGAGCCCTTGAGGAACTCTATAAATAGAGAGCTTCCTTCTTCATTTCAAAGGTTCAGAACTGAAGAAGCTCAAAGAGAATTCAGAAACAAAGCTTAGAAGACTCCAGAAGCTCCTGAAGATCAAACACTCCAAGAATCCATTGAAGTTTCAACCTCGAGAACAAGCTATTCAGCCCTTGAGCAAAGCATACAAGTAGGAGAGAGAATCAGAGGATCAAATACTAGAGATTGTACTCACTATACTGAAATTAATACAAATCAATTTATTTACACATGCTAAATTTCCTTGTCGAAATCTCGTGTGAACACTTACGTTCAACTATGTCATTTTGTTGAGGAGAATATGGTGCAGCAGTTTCATGGACAATTTTGTTTGATTCACAAAACTCTTTAAGAGATTTATCACTATATTCGTCACATCTGTCGGATCTTAACCTTTTTATATTTTTATCCAATTGATTTTCTACTTTAGCTTTGTATTTCAGAAATATACTACTTGCTTCATCTTTTTATTTTAAGAGATAATTTTTTGTATATTTAGAAAAATCATCAACAAAAGATATATAATATTTTTAACCACCTCTACTTGTAGTATTTTTTAAATCAGCCAAATCAAAATGAATTACTTCAAGTAGTTTTGTATTTCTAGTTGTGACAAGCTTAAAATAATTTTTGAAAAATTCCGTACGATTCCGATGCATTAATAAGGTTCCGATGCATTTACCAATTTCGTACAATTCCGATGCATACAAAGCATTTACCAATTTCATAGCTTCTACACATACAAAGCATACAAAGCATACAAAGCATAAAAATTTTGTAGCTTCTACACATACAAAGCATTTACCAATTTCGTACGATTCCGATGCATTAATAAGGTTTAAAGATTTAAGCCTCTTAATCAATGTAATATTTACATGCCATAATCTAGCATGCCACATATCAATAGATTCAACGATATAAGCAGAATGGGAAGTACTTTCATTCATCAAAGCAGCAGTAGCAACAGTGTTCAGAACAAATAAGCCATCAGTTAAATACTCCTTACCAACAAAGTCACCATTTTTTGTGATGAATGATGATAACCTTGTCAGCCTCAAACACAATTCTACGCCCAGCCCTGTTCAACAGACTTCGAGACACCAAGTTCCTACGTAGTGAAGGTACAATACATCACTTAACGATAAACTTTTTCTAGAAGTAAGTTTAAGAAGAACCTTCCCTTTTCCAAGTACTCTAGCAGTGGCAGAGTTGCTCATGAACACACACTCGCCGTCAACAGGATCCTGGTAGTCGTGGAAGAGCTCTCGGTTCGAGCAACAATGTTTCGAAGCTCCAGTGTCTAGAATCCAATCAGACTTGTTCTCCACTAAGTTGGCTTCCACAACCACAAGAACAATGATGTCACCTTGCTCAGCAAGGTTGGCTTGTGGAACAGGTCTCTGATTTGGCTTTCCTTTCCTCTGGTTGCATTGATAGGATTTGTGTCCAGGTTTTCTGCAAATATAACAAATCAGCTTGAACTTCTCAATTTTTCCATTTAGAGCCTTAAATTGATGTCCCTTCTTTTGTTGTGTTCTATCTTTAGTAACCTGTTTTCCTTGACTCCTGAATCTTTCTTTTATTGCAACAAAGGACTCAACAAGGTTAGCATTAACATAATCCAAGGATTGAGAGTTTAGCTTATCTTTCTACCTGTTGACTTCTTCAATGCGCATATGACAGATCAATTCTTGCAAAGTCAGGTCTTTCTTTTTGTATTTCAGGTGGTTGTGGTAGTCACTTCAGGAAGGAGAAAACTTCTCGAGCAATATATTCGCTTGAAGAATCTCACACATCT
This sequence comes from Trichosanthes truncata, assembly GCA_033996785.1. Taxonomy (NCBI): domain Eukaryota; kingdom Viridiplantae; phylum Streptophyta; class Magnoliopsida; order Cucurbitales; family Cucurbitaceae; genus Trichosanthes; species Trichosanthes truncata. The sequence continues at coordinate 21,556,372 of JAWPNB010000004.1, read as the reverse complement.
TCATGCCTTTGGTCAGTACATTAACCACTAGATTTTCGTACTCATGAACCTGCTCCATGACTGGTTTATCATCCGTCATCTGGAATTGCAACCATTTTTTGATGACGTATTTTCTTCTTCTTGCATCATCTCTACCATATCTGGATTCCAAAATATCCCAAATTTCCTTTGCAGATTTTTGGACGACAAAGAGATCGAACAGAGAGTCAGTCATGTGGTTGAGGAGATGGTCGCGGATTGTCTTGTTGTCCTCCTCGAACTTATCAGAATCGCCATCAGTGAGCTGTTTCGATTGGACAGAATCGACATCGACAGGCGCTGGATCAGCATCGGCAACAACAATGGACTTCTCTGGATCTGCAATGCCTGCAACATTAGCACATTTGGATTTGTCGAAGATGAGGATGTATTCGACTTCCAGTTGTTCAAAGAAGATCAAAAGTTTTTGTGACCAACGGCGATAGTTGGATCCGTTTAGTGGTTCTAATTTGGATAGGTCTGGCAGCACCTTTCCAGATTTGATCATCGACATGGTAAAGTGCTTTCAACTTGAATGTATGTCGAACAAATCATTGTTGTGCTATGAGTACCACTGCCTTGAAAGCAATTTTGGCACGACCTCGGTGCTAAATCGTTTTATGTCGGTTGCTTCCCAAGGTTAACACAACATCCTTCATGGACGTGCACTCGTCAATAAAGGATTGGTCAAGATGAGAACAATGCCCAAAAATTAGAACGAGAAGGAGAATGTCAAAAAACTAGGAATTATCTTGTTTTGGTTTTAAAAACAAACCAATAAAAAGAAAAACCAATTTCCGATCCACACCATCAATGAGAGAAGAAAAATGTTTTTTTAGATCTAAACCATCAATGAGAGAGAAGAAAACGTTTTCAGATCTTCATCGTTCAATAAGGCAAAAACGTTTGAATAAATTAAAAGCAAAACGATTTTAAAATAAAGAAAACGTTTTGGTTTTAATTTTAAGAGGAAAAAGAAAAAAAGTTACTTTCACTTTATTTCTTTTTTGCGAAAGCGCGTTTACCCAAACCCACCTGTCCGACCAAATAGATAGCAACGACAACACGTGTGTGGAGAGGTATTTTAATACCACTATAGTCATTTGTTACCAACTCACATATAGGTTTTACTATATAAACCACTTCCACGTCTTTAAACTTTCCAATGTGGGACAAGAGTATTTCATTTCCTATGTGAGTTTTTGGGCCCAAGGCCCAAGTCATTCCCAATACTTCCAATATTATTATTTTGGGGGCTTTTCAATTAAGATTGCTATTCTGTGCTAATTAATTACAATTTGATATTCTTCTCAAAAATAAAAAATAAAAATATAATTTGATATGTTATTTTGTTAATGCAATTAAACTTGATTTGTGAAGATTTTGATCAAGGATTTTAGGTATTTGTTGGTAGTCCAAGATCTTTATTATTTTAAAACTTTGAAAAATGCTTGCAACGCACATATTGTTAATTAGTGTTTTATAAAAGAAAATTTGACAATGCTGCAAATATTAATTACATTTTTATAATTATAATCCTACATTTTTAGCAGTAAATTTAAAACGTGCATAATAAAAATTGTATTTTAAAACTAAAATAGATTTTTATTACAATTTCTCACAAAAATTTATATATTAACATTAATATGGAACTTTTAGTATTAAAATTGATGAATGAGTTGATTTAGAAGTTGATTAAAGAAAGAGGTGTGCTTTATATATATATATATATATATATATTACAATCTCTCATATAAATTTATTTATTAAAATTAATATGAAAATTTTAGTGTTACAATTGATGTATTAGTTGGCCTAGAGGGTTACTAAAAAAGAGTTGTCCTATTATAAATAATAATAATAATAATAAAATCTCAAATATACATCTTTTATATAGAATATAGTATAGATTAACGTCTTTTCCTTATTTTGGAAAGAGGTTGCATGAGATTTATTAGTTTGATTTCATTTCATTTTGATCATAGTTTTCAATAAGGAAAAAACATATATTTTTGTCCTTAGTTTAACTTAAGTTGCATTTTAATTTTTTAGTTTTCAAACTAGACAATATAGTTCTTGTGGTTTTTTTTTTAATTAAAAAAAAACTAACAAAAAGCTGATTGAACATCTTTTTTATATTGTTTAAGTTGATGTTGTATAAATTTATTAATTTTAGGATAGGTTGAATTACAAATTAGTTATATTTAATTTTAAAACAAACTTTGTTTTAATATGAATTTAATTATGTTCTAACTAAAATAAGTTATACCATAAGTTTTTTTTACATATTATAAATTATATATTATTTTTTAAATTAATTTTTTAAAGAAGTATACAATATAAAATAATATTATATTTATTTTGTTGTAGTTGTAGTTATCATTATTAAAAAATAAAAAAAAAATCAACAAAGAATCATTAGATGTTTTAATAAAAATGGTGTGTGAAAAATCAAATTAACTAAAATTTGAGCATGAATAAACATTTGAAATATATAAAAAAAAAATTAGTTATAAAATAACAAAAAATAATGGTAGAGAAGAAAAAAGATGAAACATTTGCATCACACGATTTTTTAAAAAATATAATTCTATTATATCACTTTATAATAACTTCAACAAATCGAAATTACAATGTTATACTAAATTATACTTCATACCTATAAAACTAACAAACTATGAGAAACAAAACTAAAGAAATAAGATAAGACTAAGTTTTAAAAAAATGGATGGAAAGACTCGTTTGTTTTACGAAATTGAGAAATTAAGGTGTAGCAAAACTTTTGAAATTCCAAAACTTCATTTTAAAGTCTTTGAGATATTTTAAATTTTTATAAATGAATACATTTTTTTTTATATTTCACATTTTTACATTCTTTTAATTTATTAACAACTATTGGTGCATTTAAATTTTCATTAACTCAATACAATTTTCAATCTATTAATTTATTTATCATAAAATTTAATAAATGAACAAATTAATTTTAATTATTTTTGACATCTAAAAAATATATGAGATGGAAAAAGAGCTATTTTTTTTAATTGTAGGAAATTGAACAATTTCAACACTTTTTGAAATTCAAAAACTTCATTTCAAATGCCATGAGGTTATCTTTAAACTTTTTATAATATAAAATGAATCTGAAACTTTTCACATTCTATCTTTTTTTTCTTTCTATTCTTCCTCTTTCCATTTCATTTCTTCATCTATTAACAATTATGAGCCATTTCATTTCTTCATTTATTAACAATTATGAGTGTATTTAAATCTTCATTAATCCAATTTAAATTTTTATAAATTATAATATTTTATTGTAAGATTTAATAAATCATGAAGTTAATTTTTTAACATCTATATATATTTTTAAATATGTATTATCGTATATTTATTTTTGAAAAAATAATAATTAATTAATTTAAATATATATTTTCTTTGTTGATCTAAATGTTGTGTTATAGTTTAGTTATATGTATTTAAATATCACATTTCTTTTATAAAATATAATTAATGGGTAATAATAACTTACTCCAAACTAAATTTATCCAATAAAATTGTAAATTTATAAAATAATAACTTAATATCATATTAATTTTTATTCATTTTACTTTTAGTTGAATTTAATTAAGAAATATAAGTAATGGAGAATAATATTTTAAAACTACAAATTTTAAATAGGACATTATATTATTTCGAAATAATAACATTAGTATGTTAATCTTTGTTAAATTTATTTTTTTGTGCTAATTTTATTTTTAGTTTAATTGTTTTATTCAATACTTTAAAAAATAGGGAATTTGGAATAGATGGTTAGAATTATCCCACAATTCTGAAAAATGGTTTGACACAAAATTTTAATGAAAAATGGCCAACGGATTTTTAGGAGGGACTCGGTTTGTGCCATGTTTTTTCACTTTTACCCCTATATGCACTCACCACTTGTGGCATTTATGAAAACTGTATTTGTATTTGTATTCTCTCTCTATTTTTTTCGCCTCACATATTTCTTTTTAGGATTATCTTTCTATTATCTTTTTTAGTTTTAAAGAGTCCATTAATTAATGCATCATAATTACATAAAATTTATAAAATTAATCTCATAAAAAAAAGCATTTATTATTATAAAAATTAACATTCCCATGTGTACAACCAAACATAGCAATCAATGATTCCCAACAATCTTATTCTTAGGCATTCATTATTCCCAGACATACATGAAACCTTGAACCAAACGACCCCTTAGAGTTTTAACTAAACTAAAAAAAAACTTGAGTTTTAATTTTAGTTTAGTTTAAACTCTAAGTTAATTTTACCTGTTCGAAGAAATGCTTGAAAGGGATTCTGTGTTGTGGAATGTAATGCTCAACGCTTATGTTGAAAATGGTTTCGAGGACGAAGCTCGTCGGTTCTTCTCCGCATTTATCGGAGTGGGTTTTTTCCTGATTTCTCAAGCTTGCATTGTGTTCTCGGATGTGTTAACAATGGTGTTTCTAATAACAGAAAAAGGTAAAATGAGCAGGTTAAGGCCTACGGTTCAGTATATATTCTTGGAACAAGAAATTGTTGGAGTATCTCAAGCTGGCCAAAATTTAGAAGCCATTGATTGTTTTAAGTAGGGGTGATAAAAATAACCAAAAACCGACCAAACCGACCCGAATAGAACCGATCCACTGGATTGGTTCTGTTTTTTAGCAAACTTCTGGACACGTCGGTTTTTATTTTAGAGAAACCGAAAATTCTCGGTTCGATTCGGTTTACGTTCAAAAAAACCAATAAAAAACCGAACCGAATCGAGGTATATATATACCTTATAAATCAACCCTAAAAAATCACAATCGCTCGCCCTCGCCGTTTCCACTTTCCCCATTTGACTTGTTGTACCTGTATGAGTGCGACTTCTTCGTTCTTTCTTTCCATTTGGCGATTGCAACTTCATCTTCTTCATCTTCGAATTCTTCTTCACCGAACCACCAACCACCAGTTACTTACTATTTTTTCCCTTTGATCTCTTTTCTATCTCTCTTTTTCTCCTCATTTTTCTTTGTTATTTATGATGATGGACGAATCTAGGATTTTAAGAAATCGTTTACTTTGTGGGTTTTTCTACAATTTTTGTTTCTTTGGTATTTTGTTTAGCTTGGAGATCTGATTGTGGGAACTTGGAATTTCTTGTCTAACGGGGCATTTCTACTCCACATTTATTAGAATCTTATGGAGAATAAAATTTTCCAGATTACTTTGGGCTTCAAACGTGGAGGTCGCCCCTTTAGGTGAATCAACATTTGAGATTGTTTCTCATCTTCAAACTTTGCGTGCTTCTGATTTTCAGAGAATTTGCTTTTCTGAATAATGAATGCGACTTAATTTTTTATGCACTTTGAGAATTTGTTAGAAATTTATATGTATTAAAACACATATTATTCATTCTTGGGTTAATTGCTTGGTTTTTGAAAGGAATGGAGGTCTTGAAGTTGTCCTTATCATGATCCAAGTTTTGTGGACTTCTGTTTGTGGACTTCTTTTTTCCCTTTTTGCTCCAGCTTAGTATTTGTCTATTTCAATTAGGGGTGATATAAATAACCAAAAATCGAAGAAACCGAACCAAACCGATTCGATCCAGTGGATTGGTTCGGTTTTTTAGCAAAAAACTGTACAGATCGGTTTAGATGTTGAGAAAACCGAAAATATTCGGTTCGGTTCGCTTTGAGGCTGAAAAACTCAGCCAAAAACCGAACCGAACCAAGGTATATATACTTACCTAAAAAGTCAACCCTAAATTTAATCTTGCGTTTCCTTCTCTCTTCCTTTGATCAGGATCGACGCCGTTCGACACCTATCGTCTCCTACCTCTCCTCTTCACGTCGATTCTCCTGCTCCACTCTCATCTGCTGTGCCGACCACCAGCAGCCACTGCCATCTCAACTCTCCATCACATCGACTCCTCTCTCTCCCTCTCCCATCCACAAGTAAAAGGTGAAGCCGTGAAGCCTCTGCGGCGTGCGACTTGCGTAACCTAACAACTAGTGAAGGTGAAGCCTCTGCGCACGACTACGTGACGGCGTGACCGGTGACCGTGAAGCCGATAAGGTAACCATTTTTTTCGATTCGCCGTTCGTCGTGTGACCGGTGACCGTGTAGCCGATAATGCCCATCTTTCGATTTTTCTAGTTGGTTTTGGTTCGGTTGAATGTTTTGCGGCCTTCGTTTGGCAATTCTCAGCGTTGGACTCTATCAATCATTAGTTTTCCCAACTGAACTTCGATTTCCTTGTTGATTTAGGGGAAAATATCTGGATTTTTGAATATATGTCTCAACATCGGTGTTCTAGAGGCTAATAGTAATCACTTACGAAATAATGAAATATTTACTCTTATTACTTAGTTTGAGAACTCCTGGACAATTTACTTTGAACAAATCGATTGCAAACGTAGTGACTCTATAGAAAAATCTTATACAATCATGTTAGTAGTTTTTTGTTATGCTGAAGTTAAGCTATGAGATGTTATGATGTGGCTGATATTCAGGTTGGAGAAAAGTATTTCCGCAGATGGTTTTCTTTCGTCTGTTTTATGATGGTGTCGTTGTTTTTGTCTACCCTTAGTCATGGAGTCTTTTGAAATCAGACAGCCTATAGTTTGTCTCAGTTTTCTGTTAACCATCTCTCAAGATATTCCAATATGCATAGAGAGAGAGAGATTGTGATCTGGTTAGGCTTTCATTTAAGCAAAATTAATTTTGATCCTAAAGTAGATGATGACTTTTCTACCAGTGGATTTGCTTTGAACATTGGTGTCACATGGTGTTGTAGGCGTTTGCTGCACTTTACATTCTTTTAAGGTAGGGCATTACATCTCAACACTTCAATGACCAAACATTAATGTCCAATTTTTGTTGATGTCAAGGAATAGTTTGTTAAAATTTAAAGGGATGGTTTGTTAAAATTCGTACTAGAAAAAAAAAAGACACTTTACATTCTTTTAAGGTAGGGCATTACATCTCAATACTTCAATGACCAAACATTAATGTCCAATTTTTGTTGATGTCAAGGAATAGTTTGTTAAAATTTAAAGGGATGGTTTGTTAAAATTCGTACTAGAAAAAAAAAAGTTTGTTAAAATTCACCACTTGAAATTAGGTAAAACTATAACTGGGTGAGCAAATTATCCAAATAGTAGGATCTTGGTTAATTCTTTGGTCCAAAGCAAAGTAGGAAATTGAAAAAAAAAAAGAACCGAGAACCGAACCGAGGGAGAACCGAACCAACGGTTTTGTCCTTTATTGGACATCAGTTTGGTTCCTCTTTTAGCCAAATCGATCAGTTCGGTTTGGTTCTCTGTTTGGCCAAAAATCGAGGAAAACTGAATCGATGTCACCCCTAATTTCAATTATTAGTACCATAGTATCTAATTAAAGAAAAAAAAACCGAGACCCGAACCGACGGGGAACCGAACCGAGGGAAAACCGAACCGACGGTTTTTGTCCGTTACTGAACATTGGTTCGGTTCCTCTTTTAGACAAACCGATTCGTTCGGTTTGGTTCTCGGTTTGGCCTACAACCGACCAAAACCGAACCGACATCACCCCTAGTTTTAAGAGCCTGTTTAGATCAAAAGTAGGATATGATAGTGTAACATTAAAGAGTTTGAGAATTCAAAGATATTCACATTCCAAAATGAATCACAATTAGTCTCAAAACTCTCTCAAATACTAGCACATGGGGAAGAATATTGTAAGGAAAGAAATCTAAATAAGGGAAATAACTAATGGTAAACAATATAAAAAAAATCACCAAAAAGAATTCTGGAAGATTACTTCAATCATGGGAGGTGATTAATTTGTGAGAAATAAAAATAGAATAAGCACCTTTGGACAATTCAGACCACACACAACACCTGCTATGGAAGGCGTCAATCATTGAGAAGCTGCAGCAAAAGAAATCTTCATTTTTCGACTGTATTTTTTTTTTGATAAGACATTTTTCGACTGTAATTGGCTGAGTTATGGCATTTTGTGATCAAATGAAATTAGGGATTTCACTTGTTGGCTCCAGCTCATGATTTTGTTTCTTGATTTGTCAATTGTGAAGACTTGCATGTGTGTTTGCTCATGTGTTGAGGTTGCTTGGTTGGGCTTATCTTGGGCTGCAATTGTTGATGAGTTTGGGCCTTTGCATCTTTTGTTTTGTTTGCATCTTCCGTTTCTCTCTTTGATTTCTGCTCTGTTTTCAGCTTTCTTTTTGTTCATTTGATTCTTTGAAAGAGTTTTTTTGATTCTCCAGCATTCTCTTCGATTTTGTGCTCTTCTATGTCAAATTTTTGCTGATGTTGGTGTTGTGTTGGGTTTGGGTATGTGTTTTGTGTATTCGGTGGCTGACTGAGGAAAATTTATGGTGTTTGGTGTATTTTTTGTTCTGGTTTATGCCCGTCTTTTGTCTTCTTCCTGGAATTTCTTGCTTCTATACTGTATTGGTACAAATACCAAGTGGAGCTTCTTTTTCTTCATTTGGTTGGCCTGCGATTTACGCTTCTCTGCTTCTTAGGGCAATCTTTGGGGTTCTTTCCATGGTGGCTGCATTGCCTGCGATGGTTCCAGCCATTGTCACTTGGATCACCATTGTTTTGTTGCTTTACTTCTTTGGGAAGCCTAAGACAGTGTTGGTGGTGGAGGGGAGGAAGATTACTAGAGAGATTTTTGGAGTTGTGGTTAAGATTTTGTTGAAGGAAGGGATTTGGTGGCCCTTGTTTGTGCTGTTTTGGGATACTTTGCTTTGTTTAGGAAGACTAATGAGAGTTAGAGTTGCTGAATCTAGACTGACTTTTGGATTTTGATGGCTAATTTTGGTGGGGTGGAGGAAGGATTTGGGGTTTTGGATCAAATGGGTATCTAAGATTTCTGATGAGGGATCGATTTGGTAAAGTTTATTGTTTGTTTGTTCATACTTGTTGGTTTTCTGACATTCTGTGATGGTGGTGGTTCTGGATTTGGGGTAATAATGGTTTAGATCTTTCTTGTAACTGTAGAGTTGATGGGTTTATATGGATTATTACTTTGTCTTCCATTCTTTTTGGAATGGAGTTTGTCTCTTGAGAAATGTTTCATAATATTGAGATTTAGAGTTCTCTTTTTTTTTTTGGCAATGGATGGAATACAGGGAGTTTATACTCATTCATGTAATGAGATGGACATTTTTAGAAAAGGGTGGTCTGGAATTGTTCTAATGATTGTCATTGAACTATTAGATACAAAGATATGGTGAAAATGAATGAATGGTGAAAGAATATATTTTTCTTCCGCCTTCTTTTTTTCCTTGCTTTTGTTTATATTTCTTAGAAATGAATCAATGATCGTTGAAGATGTACAAAGTTTTCCGGACAATTTACACAACAGTGTAATTGAGTTAGATCTGAATTGGCATCATTTAAGGCGAATGACTCGAGTAAGGATTGTTCAACTGCAGCTTGAGCTCGGCTTCGATGAGATTCCAGGTGAGAAATTTTGCAGCAACAAGGATTAGTTCGAGGAGAAAGTAAATGCCACAAGTAGAGCATGAATTGCATAACTGAGGAACGATTTGAGAATGAGGTGTTTTCAATTTGGGGTGGGGGGATTAGGGTTGATTTTTGGAGATGGATTTTTGTCATTTTTGATTTAGGGGATTAGGAGCTGATTCTAGAGATGGGTTTTTTGTCATTTTCAATTTGGGGGATTAGGGGCTGATATTGGAGAAGGTTTTGTTTTCCATTTTCAAACTGGGGGCCATTAGAGTCTTATTTTGTGCCATTTTTTAATTGGGGGCCATTTTTGCCATGAGGATAATTCGCTTTAGCCGGAAAGGGAAAAGAGGTAAGAGAGAATTGTTTCTCATCCTTGATATAAACATATTGAATGAGTTATGCTAATAGCATTCTCATTACATATTTCAAAAGTGAAACAATGAATACCATCAGTTGTTTATTCTGCTTATTGTAATACTAGTGATGGAGAAGAAGGATACATTAGATCAGTCACTTAGATTTTTTTTTTCCAATCTGTTAGTCTTTTGTCAAGAAAATTGTTGCAAATTTTTATTGTCTGGAAATGAATATTATTTGGAATCGATTTTCACCACTTACTGTGATATTGTTAGTCTTCTTTAATATATTATTACTTCAGAAATTTAGAATATCATGAAAGATATTTATCAATGTTATGAGCTCTTCCTATGGGTATAAAATAGAGATGGTATTGCTTGCTATTTTTGCCCACAGTCATGTAGAATAAAATAGTTTCGTTTTTTGTTATTATTTTACTGTAAGTTTGCTGTAAAGATGATATGTTTCAAATAGCCCATAGTCAATTTATTATTTTAATTTAATAGTTTTATATTTACTACATGTTTGGTATGCAATCTTTTTTTATATATAAATTGGTATGTGCTCTTGCAAGTGCTTGGTTTAAGCATTTGAATGAAAAACTTTTTGATCCTTCCATTTTGGTTTGCAATATCTATGCTCGTTTCTTGAATTCGTCTTGTTAACTATGACGGATTTAAAAGATGCAATCTTTTGAAAAACTTGTGGCAGGTTTGTTTTGTTTTCTAAGATGGTAATAGTAGGCCTATTATTATTAGAACATGCTCATTTGAGCTGGTTGAACCAGATTATGGTATATATGGTAGACTTATTATTGGAATTTGCTCCTTTGTACTTGTTGAACGAGACTATGCTTTACATTTCCTAAGTGTCTTTCAACATATTTCCAGGATAGGCTACATTAAATACAATCATGCTTAATATTGCGACCACATTTTGCAAGCGATTGAATGTCAAGGATTTGGTTACCAATGTTCCTGTATATAGCAGTTTTAATGGTAAGGATGGTTCATCTAGAACAAGTTGTGCTTGTCATGTTACTTTGTCTGCATATTTGATGATTACAATGTTTGTTTAATTGAGTCTCAGATGGAGCTGCTGTTGGGTTAAGCTTATTGTTCAGACGTTGGGCTACCAAAAAGACAGCTGGGTCAACTAAAAATGGACGAGACTCGAAACCCAAGAATCTTGGGGTCAAGAAATTTGGTGGGGAGGTGAGTGCAAGAAAAAAATTTGAATCACATTGTCATGAACTGGAACTGAAATTTCTATTGATTGAAACTGTTTTGTTGTGAACTTTGTCACGTTCTTCTGGATACAGAGAGTTATTCCTGGTAACATTATCGTTCGTCAACGGGGTACCCGTTTCCATCCAGGAGATTATGTCGGAATAGGGAAGGATCACACACTTTTTGCTCTGAAAGAAGGTTGTGTGAAGTTTGAAAAGCACAAGCTAAGTGGACGTAAGTGGGTGCACGTTATACCAAAGGAAGGGCACGTTGTTCATCCTGTTTATGCAACTTCTTCTACTTCTACAGAATTGAAGACAGCTACATGATGTCAAACTCTCTTTCTTTATTTAAATGTTTGAATTCATTGGTGAACATGATAATGGATGGTAGTAAAATTTCCCATAGTTTTTAATGGTCCATAGAAAATTTTGACTAAACTCGATCACTTGGTGAGGGGCACTAAGTTGTCTGCAGACGAAGATGATGTTTCCTCCTGGCTCGATGCACTTAATGAAAGAGAAATCTCACAATGAAGAAAGAATTTCCTTTGTAATAAGCTGCCTCCTTTTAAGTATGGGTGCACTGGATGAATAATAGTTACCTCTGAATTCGAAGTCCTCTTTCAACCTCTTACCCTCCCCGGAAATTTTTATTTAGGGATATTTCTTAATTGACATACCAATATGTAATTGCATGAGAATGTGTATCAGCTCCAGACAACAGTTGTTTGGTCGTGTCATGGGCACTAAGTTGTTAAATTAGCTTTGAAATTTGTGTTTGTGGTTTAGAAAGGAAAAACATGCATTTTTGTGGTTTATTTATGGATTTTTTTTAATGATAGATCCATTGCTTAACCATGGGCGTTAGTTATTAATGGCTTATTATACATATTCTTGCTATCAAAAGATCCAACGTGTAATTATGAATTGCATATTATTTTGTTGGATTGACTACAAGACTAGGGGTGTACATCTGTCTTGGTCGGAGACTAATGATTTTCTAACCATTGTATAAACCGATAGACCGACCATTAGTTTGATCAGTCGGTTTTGGTGATCCTAGAGAAAGAATATGGCATGTTGTGACTGTGGTAAAAAGGCCTAAGAGGAAAGCTGAAAACTGAAAAGGAAAAAGGGGGGAAGAGATGGAGAAGAAGGGAAAAGGAGGAGAGAGAAGGAAGATATGAGAGAGATAAAAAATTAGAGAAAAAATTTGAGGGAGAGAAGTTGAAGATGAGTAAAAGAAGAAGATGAGAAAAAGGAGGGAGAGTGGATGAAAAAAGAGGGAGGGAGATGAAAAAATTGAAACGAAAGAGAAGGGGGAGTGAAGAAATGAGAGAGAGAGGAAAAGTGGATGGAAAAAAAGGGAGAGAGATGATATATTGAAAACGAAGGGGAAGGGGGAGGTTAAGTTAAAAAAAGAAAAGAAAAAAGGAAGGTGACATAACTAAGCAACATGAATCCTTCACGTGAGATCAGAAAAAGGGTGATTGATTTGATGTGTTGCACGGCACTAAAAAAAAAAGGAAAATTACTTTTTTGATTGTTCAGTTTTTAACCATTGATGCATTTAGTCCTAATGTTTCAAAATGTATCTTTTTAATCCTTGAATTTTAAGAAATAAATTTAAAAGGTTCCCAGCGTTAATAATTTTTTTAAAATTATTTTTAATATTGATGTGAAAAATATAAAATTATAAACTAATGGAAGAAAAAAACCTTTTTGGTTTTTTGGTCATGAGTGTTTAAGAATATGATAAGCGCCCAAGATGCTGGATTTACAAAGCTAGAGGTCCTTCTAGGATCTTTGCAAACATTCGCGAAAAAGGCTAACTTAACGAATTGATTCCAACCAAGAGTTTGGTTAGAGATGAATCACTCTAAGATCAAACTTAGAATCTATGATGGTCACTCTTAGATCCTAAGACAACTCACTCCAGAATTAGCTTGATCAAGACTAACCCAATGAATTGGTTTAACATCAAACCTAAAGCAAGATTTGAAAGAAAATAACACCAAATGGGTTTCAAGAAAACATAAGTTTTGATAATCAAGGTTGTTGTTCCTTTCAATAGCAATAAAAATTCCTTTTATAGACAAGGAACTCTACTTCCCCAACTACTTCATTAAATGAACTTCCCAACCACTCATTTAATGACTTTCCCAACTACCTCATTGATTAACTTCCTAACTACCTTATTAAATTCCCCAACTAAATGTCTAAACTTTGAAACTTAAAATTACAATGTCAATGTTCATGAAACTTAAAGTAACAATGAATTACTCAAATAGGTTGTCCTACTTAAGTGAACTCCATGGTCAAACTAACATTATAAAGAAATTTGGGCTCAAAAATCGTTGGCTCTTCTTGTTCATTAGCTAGCTTTTGAAGATGTAATGTGAAAGCCTCCTGAATCTTCTTTGCCTTGCTTCTTGTTAATGCTCCTTCATGTACATGCAATAGATTAGTGGTTGGATTCACATCATCTCCCCTTTCTTTAAAAAGGATTCGTCCTCGAATCAAAAAGTTCCCCTTGTAAAGCAAACTTGAAATCATTTGCATCTCGTGCTCTTTCTTTCCTCAAATTCTTCTCTTTTGATCGTCGGTCATGACTGTATATGTAAGTGAAATAAGAGTGTTGCTTCTTATGTAGCTCTTTGGCATTGTACTTCCTACATGCTCGGCTTTGGCTCATATTTGGAGGTAGCTTTGAACCTTGCTTTTTGATAAGCATTTTAATTTCCTGCAAGAATTCAATAGAAAAAGTAGGTACACTTGGTTTAAGTGCACTCGTTAGAAAGCAAGTCTTTTCGGTTACAAGTTCTTGTATGTGTGGTTTTGAATACAAAACAATTTTCTCCTCACATACTCTAACAACCGAACCCTCTTTCTCTTTAAGCTCTATACAATTCTCAAATGTTTCTTCCTCACTATCTTTCACCCTTTCACTTTCCTCACTTTTTGTTTCTAATGGACATAGATCAACATATATTTGCTCACTTTCTTTGTTGGTCGCTATGCCATCACCACCTTCATTTGCAACGTCGTCTTGAGGCATGAGAAGATCTTCCTCTTCTTGAATTGATTGTTTAGCTTTTCTCTCCATGGTTTGAGCCCTCAACTTTTGACCCAATTCAGCCATGTATATGCATCGGCGAATCTCAGCCAAAATATTTTGAAAATTCTTCCAAATTGGATCATCATTGACGTCGTTCTCACAACGTCTTGGTGCTTGATGAAACATGGCTTTGGTTGAACTTCTTCTGTGATACATGCTTGATAGAAAAAAGAAAAAAAAAATGCAAAGTGACATGAAAGTTTCCTCACGTTCTTCTTTGATACACAATCTCGATTTTCTCGGTTTTCCAGGACATACTTTTAAAAGGCAGACTTTTCACCAAGAAAAAGACCGAATTTCATGATCTCATAAAAGACAAAGTTGAAGAACAGACACAGATCTAAAACATTGTAGAAGATGTCAAGACGAAACAAAGAATGAAAATGACACTTTTTTTTGTTTAAATTTTTGGACAGAATGTGACGAAATGAACAAAAAAAGAACAAAATTTCAGAATGAAAGTGAAGATATTTCACCTCTAGAGCCGGCCAAAGGTTGTCGACCCAATTCTCTGATACTAAATGATAAGAGCCCAAGATGCTGGATTTACAAAGCTAGAGGTCCTTCTAGGATCTTTGCAAACATTCGCGAAAAAGACTAACTTAACGAATTGATTCCAACCAAGAGTTTGGTTAGAGATGAATCACTCTAAGATCAAACTTAGAATCTATGGTGGTCACTCTTAGATCCTAAGACAACTCACTCCAGAATTAGCTTGACCAAGACTAATCCAATGAATTGGTTTAACATCAAACCTAAAGCAAGATTTTAAAGAAAATAACACCAAATGGGTTTCAAGAAAACACAAGTTTTGATAATCAAGGTTGTTGTTCCTTTCAATAGCAATACAAATTCCTTTTATAGACAAGGAACTTTACTTCCCCAACTACTTCATTAAATGAACTTCCCAACCACTCATTTAATGACTTTCCCAACTACCTCATTAATTAACTTCCTAACTACCTTATTAAATTCCCCAACTAAATGTCTAAACTTTGAAACTTAAAATTACAATGTCAATGTTCATGAAACTTAAAGTAACAATGAATTACTCAAATAGGTTGTCCTACTTAAGTGAACTCCATGGTCAAACTAACATTATAAAGAAATTTGGGCTAAAAAATTGTTGTCTCTTCTTGTTCATTAGCTAGCTTTTGAAGATGTAATGTGAAAGCCTCCTGAATCTTCTTTGCCTTGCTTCTTGTTAATGCTCCTTCAGGTACATGCAATGGATTAGTGGTTGGATTCACATCAGAATACGTGCGTTTGGTATTTGAGTTTTCAAAATGTACCTTTTTAGTTTCTGAGTTTTGAAAAATAGGTTTAAAAGGTCTCTCATACTATTTTTTCAAATTTTTATATTGAATTAATTTTTGATATTGAATGATTTTAAAGAAAATTATTATTTTTTATGTTTTTAAATAAAAAAATAAAAAATAATTTTCATTCTCCCCTCTCTCACCACATTCTCTCTCCTCCCTCCACCTTCCTTCCCTCTTTTTCTTCTTTCCCCATTCTCCCTTGAAACCAAGCCTACAACCACAATAATGGCAGCCCACAACCCCTGATTAAGCTTCTAACCAATGCCGATCCAATTGGGTTCTTTAACTGCTTTAATTGGAGCCACAATGGAATTTTTCCCTTGATAAATCGACTTCGAAATTGCACTTCTCAAAATCCGAATTAACTGGCTTTTCTAGATCTAGATATGGAGTTAGGCTTAGTTTGGGATTGCTGTAACTTTTAAAATAATTGATGGTGGCTGTGTTTTTAAAAAAATCAGCCGTGAAATGAAGTAAAATAGTGTTTGATAAATTCTAATTTTAAATTAGAAAAAACTAGGTACGGTGTTTGGTAAATTAATATTGAATTGTTGTGATTTAGTTAACCAAAATAGGTTTATTATTTCAATTATTTTCATATTGATATTTAATTTATAATTTATTATAAGATAATTATTTAAAAATTTATATGATTTAAATTTCATCTATTTTTTTTAGTCTAAATTATTTGATAAATTTTTTTTTTTAAAAAAATAATTGTTATAAAAAATTGAATCTATCAAAATTTCATTGATATAGAAGAGATAGATGTGAAAAAATCGGATAAATTTGAGATTTAAAATGGTTAAGGAAGAAGTGGTAGATTTTTAAGAAGGCTAAATCTAAAAGCTAGTATCTATCAACTTTTGCATGTCAGAGTAAATGGAAAAGTGATTGTTGATAGATTATTCAACAATTGATTTTTACGCTTGCAAACGCAATCCCAAACGGTACCTTAAACCCATCGTCATGCCATGAGAGAAACTCCTCTAAAACTCACTTAAATAATGGGCCTGGCTTGTAATAAGTGTTTTTAATATCAAATGTTTTTGTCCCCTGGTGGTGCCAAGTTTGTTGGCGGCTGTTACTCCATTGATTAGAGGCTTAATCAGGAGTTGTAGACTGCCATTGTTGTGGTTGTAGGCCTGGTTTCGGGGGAGAAGGGGAAAAGAGAAAGAAGAGGGAAGGAAGGTGGAGGAAGAAGAGCGAATGTGGTGATGAAGGGGAGAATGAAATAATTTTTTTTTTAATTTTTTAATTTAAAAAATCATTCAATATTAAAATTTAATTAAAATAATTAATTTTATATAAAAATTAAAAAATACCATGAGGGACCTTTTAAACCTATTTCTCAAAACTCAGAGACTAAAAAGGTGCATTTTGAAAACTCAAGAGCCAAATTCACCTCTTCCTAAAAACTCAGGGACCAAAAAGGTATTTTTTTCCTAAAATAATTAAAACAAAAACTCCTCTCTTCTCTCTTTCATCTCACTCACCCCATGCCCTATACTCTTCCCTTATTCTTCCTTGTCTCCTTCTCCTTCTTCCCTTCCTCCTCCTCCTCCTCTTCTTCTTCTTCTTCTTTTTTGATCTAAACTGAAAAAAAAATTACCCCATCATCGAAATCGAGAACAAAATTGCTAAAATTAGTAGAAAGGGAAGATAGACCAATATGTTGGCTATGGTGTGTGAGGACTGATAGCACTCATTTAGTGTTATCTTATTCTTAGTTTTTATGCTAGTTTTATTATGTTTTGGTGAGCTTTAAGTGTTTTTAGGCTTATTTTGTAGAAACCGAGCTCAAGGAGCAAAACTGAGTGTTCGAGAGTATTTTGGTTATTGGAGCCTTTTGAAACTTAATTGAAGATTCAAGAAGAGTAGAAATGTTATTTGAGCATAAGAACCCTTGAGGAGGGCGTCTCAATGCTGATTGGGGCATTAAGACGCTACATTTGGAGTTGCAAACTCGAGAGAAATTGTCAAGATGCTATCCTATGGCATCTCGACGCTCAAAATACGAAGAGAAGGCATGTTCCATTTGAAACGTCTCGATGCTGCCTTTAGCGTCTCGACATTGGGGGCGACACGCAGGCAAAAAGGGGAGTTTGGGACAACGTCAAGACGTTGCGTCGATGGACAGAATAAAAGCATTGCATTCTCTTCCTCAAGGCCAAATTGATAAGTTTCACCCTAATCTCGATTCGAGAGCGTCTTGGGTGGATTTTGGGAGGATTTTGGAGCTGTGTTGAAAAGATCTTGGAGCTCGGATTCATGGTAGATCGTCTTGGGAATGGGATCGACATCGACCTAAGCATTTCTTCCATTTTTCTTTATTTTTAGTATTTAGATGAGATTGTAATTAGGAATTTTTGTTGTAATTACTGAATATGAGTAGTTAATTCCCTAATATCTATGGGATGTTATAATTCTTGGACCATTGCACTTAATTTGCTTAATTAATTTGTGATTGTGGATTAATTTGTAACGACCCAACTTTTCCTATTAGACTTTCTAGGGACGTTACTACATGCATGCTAATGGGATTAAGAAATCTTTAACAATAGACAAAAAGAATTAAACTACATGCATACTAATGGAATTAAGAAATCTTTAACAATAGACAAAAAGAATTAAACTTATTGCTAAACAATTATAGATCTTTTAGTTCAGGATCCCTTTAAAAATCATTTCAAAATATAATATGAATTAAAACGTTCAATCAGCTGAAATAGTTTCACAACACATTGTTTACTTAACAAAATATTTTTAGATAATACAAAAATCTAAATGCGGAAATCATGTTCTTCAAAGTCACCCATGACCAGACTGCCTTGTCAATCGCCTAAGATATGTCTTTGCATGTACCTGAAAAGAAAAATATTTTTTTGAAAAAGGGTGAGTATTTAAAATACTCAGTAAGTGACCTCACTACCATGGTCAAGATATGCAAACACATACAGAATGATTTCTAAAACCTCTTCCTCTAGTGGGACCTAAAACCTTTTCATAGTGGAAACGTTTCCCTTTAACCTTTCCTTCGGCTTAATGTGGAGAATTAACTCCAGGTAACCATGCCTTTTCAATCAACTTTTTCAGGTTCCTTTTCATCTAGCCTTAACATGCTCCTTTCCATGTAGCCTTTTCAGGCTCCTTTTCATTTAGATGTACATCTATAATTTTAGGAGGGTAATTGCCACAACCTTCGAAATCATTTCATCATGAAAATACACATGTATGCATGAGGTCCCAAAGAATTTTCATTTCCATGTAGTGATGCAACATAAAGCAACATTATCACATTATTCATCATAAATCACAAATCATGCATCACATTCATAAGAATATTTGGCAATCACACATGTAAGAATCCCTTTTCATATATAGTATTTTAAATTCATAAAAAATCATAAATAAAACATTTATAAAATCTTTTCCTTTCAAATGTAGTTTTTCAATTCAGTTCCCAACTTTCATTTAAGCATACTGGCATAAAGTCCCTTACCTCGACTAAAAATAGCTTGTTTTCTCCTTTTATGGAGATCTTTCACCTTAGCCTATAATGATTTCAAAAGAACTTATTACTTGACAAACACAAATCTTGGAATAGGGCCTTCCAAAACACAATTCATGAACCTCATGCATAAACTCACTCGAGATACTGTATACTGATCACACGGACCCACCATGGGTTTACAACATTAGATTATTCAACAAGAATAACTATATGTTTAGGCAACATTGTATATTCACAAATAGTCACTAAGATAAGATAAATTCATCCAACTACAAACTTAGGTAAGTTCTTAAGGTACCTTACATGCTTCATACCATAATTTCATGCATACTCTCATAATCCACAATTTCCCTAACTATAGCATGCTTCATAACTAAAATTCCATACATACTTTCATAAATTTCCAAACATCAACAAAGTCACAAAATAACTTAAAGGGGCTTAATCCAAATGATTACTTACCTAGAATAGAAATAATTAATATTATTTTGAGCAGCAAAAGTCTTCTCCAAACTCTGGCCTCCTGTTTATCCTTCAATAACCCATATGAAAAATAAGAGTTATAACTTTAGACCAATTTCCTTGTAATTAATCGTGCTTCCAATTAATCCAATCTTGATTAATCTTTATTGAGCCAACACTTTATTTTAATTTACTGAGCCTTAATTTCACAGTCTTTTGATAATTTCATAGTCCTTTGATAGTCCAAAGTATCTCGAAAGTCCCAAAATTGTCTCCAACTGCAACGATGTCCAGTAATTAAGTCCAATGGATTTAAGGTTATTTTAAAAAGGTAACTCAGTCTCTTTGAATCCTTAGACCAATTTTAATTTAGTATAGAACGCTCACTCAATCGAAATGAAACTGAGAGGTGGCTGTGTGGTACCAATTCCTTGCTGAAATTTTATCGAATTAACTCAAATTTGACGAGGGGTATCCTGAAATTTAGCTCATCAGTTAACAATCAAACAAGACTCCAAATCTTAATCCAACATCAAATTAGTGACCAAAGTTACCTAAATCAGAACACGACTGGAGAGTGGTTGTTCAGGTTTCGATCGCTGGTCAGAAGAGGGCAACGTATGGGTGCTTGCGACGGTGCGTGAGGCACGTGGACGACTTGTGGAAGGTGCGTGAGTGGCTATCTCGCAGATCTAGTCGATGGAGAAGCTCGAGTTTAGCGTGAATCCACGAGCAGCGTTCAGTGACAGGGCAGATCTGTGCTCCCAGCGAGGTGACTCTCGCAGATCCGACACCTACAGATCTAAAGTAGACGGCAGCGGTTAGGCATTGTGACCTGTGCGGTGAAAGGATCCGGTGCTTGGTGAGGTCTGTAGTGGTGTTGAGGCAGAACGGACGACGTGAGGCTGGCTGAACAGCAGATCTAACGAGGCTTCATTTTCTGCAGCAGCGGGTGACGACAACATGATGGGTCTACTGTTGGGTGACGTCCAGTATCAAAAATCTGGGCTACAAACTGATCACAGATCGAGTAGTTGAACGGCGGCGGTGAGCTTGTTCTGACAGAGGATGGGTGTTCGGCTAGGGAGAGAGGAAGAAGAAGAAGAAGAAGATGGTGGTGGCGTCGAGTGGAGAGAAAGAGAAAGAGAAAGAGAGCTCGTGAGAGGGAGGGAGGGTGAGAGATGGTGAAAGTGATGGTGAGAGAGAGAGTTTGTGAGAGTGAAGATAAGGAAGAAAGTGGTGGGTGAAGACAAAAGGAACATGGCTAAAAACATGGGTAGTTGGACATTTTGTCTCCCACTTTCTGTTGGGATTTATGCCCAAAAGCCTCGTAATTAATGATTTATTTAATAATTAATAATTATTTTAATTATTTTATTTACAATATAATATTATCCATTATATGAAAAATCCAAGGTTATTAGTGTAATCTTGAACAGTATGTGGTTGACATACGAGAGGATCATGTTCAAGAAATAACCTAAAGGGTCATAGTATATGGATAAGGTTGGGTGCCTTATCCTGGTAACACTATTGATACGGCCCACTTTGTAATAGTTACAAATGATTTGATCCAAATTGTTCATGTGGAGACATGTGAGTGGGGGTATCTTATACAATGTGTCACACCCCCTCCCGAAACACCTGTTATCTTAGCCCGGAGGAAGGCGTGAAGCCAACAGGCATCGTTTCACTTCTTAACGATACCTATGACCCTTTTAATTCCTGATAAACAATCCATACCTGTATACGATATACTATACATACCACACAGCAGGAAATTAGGAATCTTATTACACATACATACGGAGCGGTTCTGGTTAAACCTAACTTGAACAAGCCAGACACGACCAGACGTGCTTTATACACCCAAGACCACTAGTTCCATATACAACATAACTACACATCCCTATTAAGTTATGTACAATACGAGCAGACTTGCTATACTACGCCAACCACGTACAAAAATATCAGACTCGTAGAGCGTTCAGCAGGCTGTGGCAGGATCTCAGGCACCGGGAACTCGATCTCTACCTGGAAAGTTGGAAAACATTGAAAGAATGAGCTGGAAAGCTCAGTGAGTGACTGAGTTTAAAACTATTAACTCGTAAATCATAACATATAACATCAATAGCTTTTACAGAAGTCCAGCAAGTGTGTCAAAAATATTAACCATTTTAAACATATGACAAACTAGTTTGTGTAAGCCTCGCCCAGTACAATCAACGCTCATTCTACGATGTAGTGGGGCCCGCCCAGCACTCCCATCGTCTTTGTCGTAGTGGGGCTCGCCCAGCACTCACGACAGCATTGTTGTCACGGAGTACACTCAACGTCGACAACAGAAAATGACTTGTGTGCACACGGTACTATACAGCCTCAGGCTCAGAATCTCAAACATTTACTCATTCGGGTCTCATAGAAACACATGAAAACCTTTGACACTACTTGCTAACACATGTTGGCCCGAAATTATGGTATTTTCACTAGTTCGGGTAAAATAGTAAACATATGCTCACAACGAACAATTAAATCATTTCTAGGAAACCATATATGCTCATAAATACGTGTTCAAGAGACATAAAGTCTTTAAGTAAAATTACTCTTAGAAAGTCTTTTATTTTCGTAAGCATAAGTTCAAGCATAGAATACACTTCCGAAATTCGTTTTGTCACTCACAGCGTTAATAATAGATTCTTGGTCCGTAAATTTGTCCTATTTCTTCTTGGCCTGTCAAACAAAACAAAACCAAGCATTAGAATCTTGACCTCACGAACTTAAGGCCTAGGGTTGCAAAAACCACCCCATCAATTTCCTGCACTTTACAGATTTTATACCTTAAACTCACACACCTATAACTTTTCCATTACTTGCTCAAAAATGATGTAATTTATACCAAACTCTTCCTTTTTGAACCCTCTAAAACTTATCTGAAGGAATGAAATTGAAATTCCTAAAGTATATGTCCGTAAATACCTCGAAAGCCACTTCCTACAAAATCGGTTTCTGCACTTTCCAGACTCGTTTTCCTGCTGCACCCTGAACTTAACATGAATTTTAAGGCAACTTCCATTCAATTTATAACCACGACTTATTCATGAAAGTTATAGGAATTTAAATCAGCTTTCCATCCATACCTAATACAGATTCTAATTCGAAGTCTACAGATCAGCACATCTCAAAAACCAGAGGTTCCCCGGATTTGACAGTAAAAACACTCCTCTGACTTCCCCTTCAAAAACCCATAACATAACTTCAGATTTTTCTCGAGCTTCCTTCACGAAAATTGTTCTAAAATGAGTTAACTTTCAAGGAAATCAAACCTCACCTCTTAATACTTCTCGTGGAGCTCAGAATGATCCAAACATCAGATGTAGTCAGGATTGATCACAAACTTTGTCATGCATCTTGAATTGGGCTTTTCCCTTTCTTCTTCAACCTCAACTTCAGCAAAACCCCTTTTCTTCTTCCTCTCAGCCTCTACCACGAAAAACCCTAATTATTTCACCAAAATGGGTAGCAAAATGGATGGACAATAATTAAAGAGAAAGAGTTTGATGGTGGGGCCCTTTTCCTCTCATTTTCATTTTTCTTTTCTTTTTTTTTTTTTTTCTTCTTTTTCCTTCCCAAAACAATATACCAACCTCCTTTTCTTCTTTCCTTTTAATTTTTAAGAAGTTTCAAGGAGGAACTCCGGGTTTACACAATGAATTTGTATAAAACTGGACCACGAAATATTTAATCTCTCTTTATAAATCCGTTAATTGAGCAGACTAATATTTCATCAGGATGATTATATGTGCCTCGATCTTAATTTTGAGTGAGTTATGAACCCCTGCCTGTGAGGGCTTGTCCTTTGATTTGCATGGGTGAGAGTAGATTTTGTAGCCGATTCAATAAGCCTACCATTTTGGGGACTTGACCAAATAAGGAGCTGGGAACATAATTTCACAAGATGGAATTCACTCATTCCCATATAGGGTAAGTAGATGAGTAGTTCCCTTAAGTGCTGATTTCAGGACTTGAATAATGAGGCCCCCACCCTCTCACTTGCCCGAGAGGGACTTAGTTTATGGTTGAATCATAAACAAATTGTTCATTAGAGGATCAATGGTACTTAAGGTGCAAGATGTAATTACAGGGGTAACAGACTTTTGACCCAGCTGTAATTACAAACAACTCGTGAATGATCGATTTGCATGTAGTGATTATATCCATGGACACAACTTGTCCTACAGTGCATAAGAGTGCAACTCTAGGTCTATAGTAAAGTGACCCTAGAGTTAATGAATGAAAATTAATTAATTAAAGAGTTTAATTAATTATTTTTGTATCATTGGATCT
The DNA here is from genome assembly GCA_033996785.1 of Trichosanthes truncata. Taxonomy (NCBI): domain Eukaryota; kingdom Viridiplantae; phylum Streptophyta; class Magnoliopsida; order Cucurbitales; family Cucurbitaceae; genus Trichosanthes; species Trichosanthes truncata. Next base: position 21,532,515 of record JAWPNB010000004.1, on the reverse strand, counting down.
TATAATCTGTAGGTTCATAAGGTCCCATTGCTAGCTCATAGTAACACTAAAAGATCAATTTAGTTGAAAGAAAAATTTGAAATGTTCAAATTAATATTTAATATATTAGATATATTAAATATAAAAGAGGAAAATATATTTATTATATTTGATACATTAAATATTAAAATTTGAAATGTTCAAATTAATATTTAATTTGAAGTGTTCAAAATATATTAGATATATTAAATATAAAAGAGGAAAATATACAATAAATATTAAATATTAAAATAATTAATGTATATTAGATACATTAAAGAAAAGATATTTATTAAATTTGAATTGGATTCAAATTAGGAAATAGATGTCGTTGTTGAATTTTAAAAGGTTTGAATAAGATTCAAATTGGTTAGATAAATATATTTTAATATATTAGATATTAAAATATATTATTTAATTATCTTCCCTAGATCACTATAAATAGGACCCTAGGGGTGAACCATTGGGCATTCTTCATAACATACATCTCCTCAATAGAGAGAATTAGAGAATTCTCTCTAGACCTCTTCCTCTCCAATCCCTTGTAGATTTTCTTTCAAGAGGCTCCCAGAAGCCTTAGTCCTGTGTTCGAGTCAGAGCCAGAAAGATTTTATTGAGGAGATAAAGATCCGCCAGAAATATCTTCATATTTACTTCAAGTAAGTTTATTTAAGTTTATTTTTAATTTAATTTTAAATAAAATCAAAGACGATCCAATGCTTCCGCTGCGGGATGAAGAGTTCATTCCTTTCAATTGTTATCAGAGCGGTTTTTGAATTTTATTTAGAATTAAGGTTTTGTATGGTGGGTATTTTAATTTCATATATGTGATATATGTAATTTGCAAATTGATTGTTTAGGCTATTTGTCATATAGATTTATTGCTTTAATTAGATCTTTTGTAAAACTTAAAAGGTTTAGGATTTTGTGTAATTTTATTTTCAATATCCTTTATTTAAAAAAAAAACGTGAATTGAAGTCTATTTCAACTAAAAAGTTCATTCCAAGATTCAAAAACTTGCAATGGTTTGTTGGTGAAAGAGTCTTCTTGTTATACTCAAGGTAGGGATCAACACCTAGGTAGTGCAATTTTTATTATTTATTTATTTTTGAGGCGGGTTGATATGAAACTCTTAAGAATTAGATCTAACAACCTTGCTAATAAACAACACCTTTAGATCCAAAACCCAAAAACCCCAAATCAAGATGATTTCATCCCAAGGAAGAAGATAGAAACGGATTTACCTCGATGATCAATATCAAGAGTAGAGAAACTTGTTTCTAAACTCAAGATTCGAATCATTCCACAAGTAGTTTGATCAACGCTACTTGAATGATCCTTGCATGCAAATCTAAACACAAGATATGCAAAGAAAGTTGCTCATGACCTTTAAGCTCAAAAGACTCAATTTCATTGAAACATCCTCCAAGTTTTCTTTTTTACAAGCAATACAACTTCCTTTTATTTTATAGGCAAGGAATTATTGTACATTAACAACCCAACTACCTCATTAAATGGGCTTCCCAACTACCCTCATTAATTGAACTTCCCAACCACCTAATTAATGTGCTTCCCAACTACCTCATTAAAGTAACTATCTAACAACCTAATTAAATGGATTACAAGATTTGGTTGGACTTTTAATGAATTTAATGGAAACCAAATTTGAATACTAAAACCATAAATAATTAGTCTTCATGATAATGGTTTGTTCTCCATGATCCTTATCACGGCTGGTGCTTGGATGACCAAACAAGGAAGATATTGAAGACCAAAATATGTCTTGGATTTAAATTATTGTAATTTAAATTGTTTTCAATTTCTTAGGATATGCCAAATACGCCGGTCAATTATGCTATTTTTAATTTAATTATGCATGAGATGTATGTTTTTTTAAAATTAATTGATTGGTGCATAAAGTATGCCATTTAGTTTAAAATCCCACCATAGGTTAAGCATTATCATGCATCTTAATTTATTTTAATATAATTGTTATATTTAAAAATTTGATTAGGTTGTTTCCTAATAGAATTAAGATTAATTTTTTTTTTTAATATAATTGTTATATTGAAAAAATTAAATTAGGACATTTCCTAATGAGATTAGGATTTTCTTAAAATAAAGATATTTCTAATTCATGCTTTAAATAGTTTAAATTTTGAATTTAATATATCTTTATTTGTTTCTAATAAGATTAGAATTTAAGATAATCTTTTAATTTAGTTTTAAATAGTTTACAATGGTAGAATTTCAAGATTATTCATAGTTTAAATTTTTGAATTTAATTCATGTTTTATTTTTAAAATTTCCTAATAAGGTTAGGTCTTTCATAAATAAAGATAATTTAATTCAAATATAAAATAGTTTAAATTTTGAATTTAATTTATCTTTTATTTTTTCTAATAGGATTAGAATAAAATATCCCTGATTATCTTTTAATTTGTTTTAAATGGTTAAAATAATAGAATCTTAAGATTATCCAATAAGTGATATTTTTTTTTTGGACTAAAAACATTACTTAAATTCACTTAGGTTCATTAATCAAGTAATTAATAGTTAATTAAAGATTATTGAATTTGAAATAAAAATTGACTATAAGGGAACTCTGTCTATGGAAGGTTCTATCTAGACTGGGGTATTTAAGCTGACCGAAAGGGAACACCTCTAACTGGGAACCGACCTAGGAGTTGAATTAGTCAAATTTTATTTAATTTCACATGGTCATAATGTGATTTTTTTTGACATAGTTTAAAAACTTGATAATTCACATTAAAATCAATCTAACCAACATAAGAGTTGTGAAGGGTAGATTGAGGAACTTAGATAAATGAGATTAACCTAATTTGTCTAAGTAATAGAAAGCTTATTTCAAAATACTTAGTTGGAGAATGACACATGTCAAAAATCCAACGGTCTCTATTATTGATTCACAACGTGAAATTCATGATGGGCCTTGTGGCGGCTTTTTGACCATCCTCTCTACGGAAGGTGTTTGCATGGATCAATATCAGGGTGAATCTTTTAAGAAAGTATTATAGTAAGTGAGAGAAAGAAATGTGTCAACATATCCTACAGTCTCCATCATTAGTTTACATCGTGAGATTTATGCGGGGCCTCGTGGCGGCTTTTGGACCGTCCCCATACGAAAGGTGTTTGCATGGGTCAATATCATGGTGAACTCCTAAGAAGGATAGGATTGTAGTTTTGTTTCCAATACTTGACCTACCCTACGGCAGCACTTGTTGGGATAAAACTACGGGATCTAAAATTATGAGTCACACTTACAAATGGCTCATTAAAGTTGTTAATGATGTCATTGACCAAACTAATGGTAACTAAATATTATAGGAATAAGAGTTATTTTGGTATAATACTTGGTTGAGATTGTCTCAGTTTAGTGAAGGAATACTTGACCTACCCTACGGCGGCACTTGTTCTAACTCACTAAAGTACCATAGCATTAGAAATGATTTATAGGGTTCATTTTTCAAATTGTTTGATTTCTATGCTAAAATTAAATGGATAATTGTTCACATGATATTAAATTATATATATATTTCAATATTATGTCAGTTTCTCTCATAATTTTTAATTTTATTACTGATAAGTCAAAATTAAGAAAATATTATTACTTGGAAAAGTAACACTAACACTATAATGATGGTGTAAAATATTTATTTGTCTTTATTGAGAAATGTTCTCAAAACTTGTTGCCAATGCTAATCGAATTGTTCGTGAAGCAAATGATTAACGAATCAAAAGTAAACGAGATAGCTTGTACGTATCTCCTAGTTGACATGATAGATGTCAAGCTTAGAAGATTAAAAAAAAAATGACAACAACATATGACATGTTGAAGTCAATAGAAGCTAAATTTAGATAATTGTCTAAATGATCATGAATTCAACTATTACAAAAATCCAAAAAAATAAATCAAATGACTGAAGCTATATATAAGGAAATAGTTCCTAAATTAGCCAAGATAGTCATAATGAGAGGAATTTTTGAAATACCTCTATAGAAAGAAAAATGAAAGTAAATTTGATTTACTAGATTTTTGATGGAATATAAATAACGCCACCTTCGATATAAGATCTACTATCAAGATTTATTCTTCATTACATTTAATATGTAATTCTTAGAAAATACTTAACATGTAGAATAGTTTCTACAAGTTGGCACCAGAAAGTCCATCTCAGTTAGCGTAGTGAGAGACATTAAGATGTCATTAAGTAATAATTGTTAATTAATGCTGAATGTGGTGTTTTATTACCACAAGAGAAATTCAATTTCTCAAACTTTATTACTAAAAGGTTCATATAGTATGAATTATTTTTTATATTTTCAAAGTTGTTTGAAAATACATTCAGTTGAAAATAAGAACAATTTGTATATGTGAAAATGTTGACATATATCATACTACAAAATACTGAGATATTTAGGATTATAGAATCTAGAATAGAAAAACATATTGTTTTCTCCTAAAAGAAGATACTTGACTTTGGCATTTAAGGTTGATTAACATCAACTTGAATAGAATGAAAAGACTAATAAGAGATAATTCTCTAACAGTTAGAGTTGATTACTTTACATGTCTGTAGATCTTGCATTTCCTGCAAGATAATCATTTGTCCATTATTAGATAAAGCTAGAAGGCCAAAGAATACTTTGGGCTTACACATTCTGACCCAAGTGGTCTGGTGAATGTAAATACCAAATAAAGTCATGTATCATCACTCTAGTTGATGATCATTCAAGGTACAAGTATCTTTACTTACAACATAAGTCTAAATTTTTTGAAAAGTTCAAGAAAATTAAGATTAAAGTTAAAAATTAATTAGGTAAATCTATCAAGATATTATGATCAGATCATAATAGAAAGTACAAGAACCTTACGTACTAAGATTAACTGATAGAATATGGGTTTTTATCCCAATTATCTTAATACTAAGTACAATTTTGTAAAATTGTGCTGCAAGGAGAAAAACAGGACTTTGTTAGACATGGTCGCATCAGTAATGAGTTACACACCATTACCAAAATCCTGTTAGGAAATGCAATAGAGATTGAATGGTGAACATGATTCCCTCCAAAAGTGTCTTTGAAACAATTTTAAGATTATAGAAGAGTAGTAAAGTTAGTTTACAACACTTCACCATTTGGGAATGTTAAGCTCACATGCTGAAACAAGCCTAAAAAGCTTGTATATGTTCAAAGATAAGCCTAAGTGTAGGTCATCCCTAAGGAGTATAAAAATGTCTTTTATCTAATCCTAAAAGGAATAAGGTATTTGTATGACAAATATTATCTTTTATCCTTAATGTCAAATAAAAGACCACAAACCTTTAATAAGGTGAGATAGTGTTAATAAATTGGTCCCAAGTGAAGCCACTAAATAGTTGACAAAAGTTGTTAATAATTTAATTACATTTGAAAGTCAAATGGATCCTAGTCCTGAATTGGATAAGCCTCATCGTAGTGGGAGAGTTATGAGATGACTCAACTTTTACAATGGCTTAATTGAAGCCCAAAATTTTCATGTTAGATGACAAAGTTGAAGGCTTATTGCCCTCAAAGTGAGACTAATGGCAAAGGGTTAAACATAATAGGAGAAATTAGACTGTGAGTAAACTTTCTCACTTGTTGCCATACTAAAGTCGATTTGTAAGCATTATTTAATTCATTGTTGCATATGGGATATGAAAATGAATGTTTAAAATTCTTTTATGAAAAGAAATCTTAGATAATGCATCTACACAAATCAATCAGTGAGGTTTATTTTCAAAGATCAAAATAATAAAGGTTTGCAAAATAATAAAAGTTCATTTATGAAATGAATTTTACCATTAGATCTTTGAATATAAGGTTTGATAAAAGTATCAAAATCTATGACTTTGGATAAATATTAATGAAGCTTCTATAGACAAGAAAATCATTAATTAGTGGATTTTCTCATGTTCTATGTTGATGATATTTTACTCATTATGAATGATGTAAGATGTATGTCTAACATAAAAAATTGAGTTAGTAACCAATTCCAAATGAGTGATTTAGAATGACTCGGTATATTTTACATGTCCAAAATGGAGATTTTAAGGACAAAATGTTAACTTTGTCTCAAACATCTTATATTGACAAAATTGTTGTCAAATATTTGATATTTATGTCTAAGGAAGAGTATCCTAAGACACCTCAAATGTTGAGAGTATATGATATGCATAAATGAGACTGAACATTTAATATACAATTGGTTAGCATATATCAGTTAAACGAATGTATGACCATTGAGTAGAAAATTAAAAAACTTTCTCAAATTATCTATGGATAATGAGAAATTTTTTGTGTATGGAGTTAAAGATTTGATCTTTACAAGATACACTGGTTCTTACAAAGATATAGGAAATCTATGTAAAGATAAATTTTACTCTAGGTGGTGGCGTATGGTATACAAATTAAATTGTTTTGCTTTTGAAGCAACAAAAGGACTTGTATGACTATAATAGTTCCTTAAAGATCTGAAAGGCATTTGAGATATGATTTAGTATATCCTCTTTATTATGATAATAGTGGTGCAAAGACTAATATTAAGGAAATTATAAAACACCAATGAATATGGAATCATATCGAGAGAGAAAGCATCATGTAGTGACCAAGATCCCTTTTAATGACAATCGTTTGGATCTATATAAAAAGACTCTCCAGGCTAAAGTGTTTGAGGGTCATCTAGAATGTCTAGGATTACGAGACATGTCTCATCTTGGCTAGGGCAAGTGGGAGAACATTTTGGGTATAGAGTATGCCCTAGAATACATGTCTCTCCGGCTTTAGTGCAAGTGGAAGATTGTTGGGATTTATGCCCTTTTAGCCTTGTAGTTAATGATTTATTTAATAATTAATAATTATTTTGATTATTTTATTTACAATATAATATTATCCATTATATGAAAAATCCAAGGTTAATAGTGTAATCTTGAATAGTATGTGGTTGACATACGAGAAGATCATGTTCAAGAAATAACTTAAAGGGTCATAGTATATGGATAAAGTTGGGTGCCTTATCCTGGTAACACTATTGATACGACCCACTTTGTAATAGTTACAAATGATTTGATCCAAATCGTTCATGTGGAGACATGTGAGTGGGGGTATCTTATACAATGAGTTTGTATAAGACTGGACCACAAAATATTTAATCTCTCTATAAATCCGTTAATTGAGAAAATTAATATTTCATCAGGATGATCATATGTGACTCGATCTTAATCCTGAGTGAGTTATGAACCCCTGCCTGTGAGGGCTTGTCCTTTGATTTGCATGGGTGAAAGTGGCTTTTGTAGCCGATTTAATAAGCCTACCATTTTGGAGACTTGACCAAATAGGGAGCTGGGAACATAATCTCACAAGATGAAATTCACTCCTTCCCATATAGTAAGTAGATGAGTAGTTCCCTTAAGTACTGATATCGGGACTTGAACAATGGGGCTCTACCCTCTCACTCGCCCGAGAGGGACTTAGTTTATGGTTGGATCATAAACAAATTGTTCATTAGAGGATTAGTGGTACTTAAGGTGCAAGATGTAATTACAGGGGTAAAACGAACTTTTGACCCAACTTTAATTACGAATAACTCGTGAATGATCGATTTGCATGTAGTGATTATATCCATGGACAACTCTAGGTCTATAGTGGAGTGACCTTAGAGTCAATGAATGAAAATTAATTAATTAAAGAGTTTAATTAATTAATTTTGTATCATTGGAGCTTATAATCTGTAGGTCCATAAGGTCCCATTGCTAGCTCATACTAACACTAAAAGATCAATTTAGGTGAAAGAAAAATTTGAAATGTTCAAATTAATATTTAATATATTAGATATATTAAATATAAAAGAGGAAAATATATTTATTGTATTTGATACATTAAATATTAAAATTTGAAATGTTCAAATTAATATTTAATTTGAAATGTTCAAATTAATATTTAATATATTAGATATATTAAATATAAAAGAGGAAAATATATTTATTGTATTTGATACATTAAATATTAAAATAATTAATGTATATTAGATACATTAAAGAAAAGATATTTATTAAATTTGAATTGGATTCAAATTAGGAAATAAATGTCGTTGGAGAATTTTAAAAGGTTTGAATAAGTTCAAATTGGTTAGATAGATATTTTAACATATTAGATATTAAAATATATTATTTAATTATCTTCCCTAGACCACTATAAATAGTACCCTAGGGGTGAGCCATGAGCATTCTTCATAACATACATCTCTTCAATAGAGAGAATTAGAGAATTCTCTCTAGACCTCTTCCTCTCCAATCCCTTGTGCATTTTCTTTCAAGAGGCTCCCACAAGCCTTGGTCTTGTGTTCGAGTCATAGCCAGGAAGATTTTATGGAAGAGATAAAGATCCGCCAGAAATATCTCCATATTTACTTCAAGTAAGTTTATTTAAATTTATTTTTAATTTAATTTTAAATAAAATAAAAGACGATCTAATGTTTCTGCTGCGGGATGAAGAGTTCATTCCTTTCACTTTCATCATCATTTTTTTTAATCCAAAAATGTACATACAATAATCCAAAATTTTTGTTATTACATAATTAGTGTTTATGTTCATTTATGTATTTTAGACTTAATGCTTTTAGATTGTGTTCTTTACTTAATTGAGATATGTCTAGATTGAGCTCGATAGAGGAAATTTAGTTTAGTTTAATGCTCAATTAATTAGCTACTCGAGTGACAGTGGGATTAGTGATTAATTAATTGTAGTACGTAATGAAGATTAATTAATTGAGTACTGTTTAATTGATTTGTTTCTATGTGGAAACTAGATAGAGAGAAACTTAGGCGAGAATCGAATGCATGATTATTGGTTAATTACCTGAGTGGCAGCAAGACTAATAATTAATCAATAGAGGTTCTTAATGTAGAGTCTTAATACCTTGTGTTAATTAGGTAACACAAGGGACACCTAGGTTAATTAATTAATACTTGAGAATTGGAAGAGACCAACATAAGATTTCATGTCCTTAGTATTGGGATTTATGCCCTAAAGTCTCGTAATTAATGATTTATTTATTTAATAATAATAATTTTGATTATTTTATTTGCAATATAATATTATCCATTATATAAAAAATCCAAGGTTATTAATGTAATCTTGAACAGTATGTGGTTGACATACGGAAGGATCATGTTCAAGAAATAACCTAAAGAGTCATAGGATATGGATAAGGTTGGGTGCCTTATCCTGATAATACTATTGATACGACCCACTTTTTAATAGTTACAATTTGATCCAAATCGTTCATGTAGAGACATATGAGTGGTGGTATCTTATACAATGAGTTTGTATAAGTCTGGACCACGAAATATTTAATCTCTCTTTATAAATCCGTTAATTGAGAAGATTAATATTTCATTAGGATGATCATATGCGACTCGATCTTAATCCTGAGTGAGTTATGAACTCCTGCTTGTGAGGGCTTGTTCTTTGATTTGCATGGGTGAGAGTGACTTTTGTAGCCGATTCAATAAGCCTACCATTTTGGGGACTTGACCAAATAGGGAGCTGGGAACATAATCTCACAAGATGGAATTCACTCTTTCCCAATATAGGGTAAGTAGATGAGTAGTTCCCTTAAGTGTTGATTTCAGGACTTGAACAATGGGGTCCCACTCTCTCACTGGCCCGAGAGGGATTTAGTTTATGGTTGGATCATAAGCAAATTGTTCATTAGAGGATCAGTGGTACTTAAGGTGCAAGATGTAATTACAGGGGTAAAATGAACTTTTGACCCAGCTGTAATTACGAACAACTCGTGAAGGATCGATTTACATGTAGTGATTATATCTATGGACACAACTTGTCCTACAGTGTATAAGAGTGCAACTCTAGGTCTATAGTGGAGTGACCCTAGAGTTAATGAATGAAAATTAATTAATTAAACAGTTTAATTAATTAATTTTGTATCATTGGAACTTATAATCTGTAGGTCCATAAGGTCATCTTGCTAGCTCATAGTAACACTAAAAGATCAATTTAGTTGAAAGAAAAATTTGAAATGTTCAAATTAATATTTAATATATTAGATATATTAAATATAAAAGAGGAAAATATATTTATTGTATTTGATACATTAAATATTAAAAATTGAAATGTTCAAATTAATATTTAATTTGAAGTGTTCAAATTAATATTTAATATATCAGATATATTAAATATAAAAGAGAAAAAAAATATTTATTATATTTGATACATTAAATATTAAAATAATTAATCTATATTAGATACATTAAATAAAAGATATTTATTAAATTTGAATTGGATTCAAATTAGGAAATAGATGTCGTAGGAGACTTTTAAATAGTTTGAATAAGATTCAAATTGGTTAGATAAATATATTTTAATATATTAGATATTAAAATATATTATTTAATTATTTTTCCTAGACCACTATAAATAGAACCATAGAGGTGAGTCATTGTGCATTTTTCATAACATACATCTCTCAATAGAGAGAATTACAGAATTCTCTCTAGACATCTTCCTCTCCAATCCTTTGCGGATTTTCTTTCAAGAGGCTCTCACAAGCCTTGGTCCTATGTTCAAGCATAGCCAGAAAGACTTTGTGGAGGAGATAAAGACCCGCCAGAATATTCTCCATATTTATCTCAAAAGTAAGTTTTCTTAATTAATATTATTTTAGGTTTAATTTTAAATAAAATCAAAGACGATCCAATGCTTCTGCTGCCGGATGAAGAGTTCATTCCTATCATTTAGGCTTCTAGACACAACTTGTCATACATTGCATAAGAGTGCAACTCTAGGTCATAGTGGAGTGACCATGGAGTTAATGAATGAAAATTAATTAATTAAAGAGTTTAATTAATTACTTTTGTATCATTGGAGCTTATAATCTATAGGTCCATAAGGTTCCATTGCTAGCTCATAGTAACACTAAAAGATCAATTTAGTTGAAAGAAAAATTTAAAATGTTCAAATTAATATTTAATTTGAAGTGGTCAAATTAATATTTAATATATTAGATATATTAAATATAAAAGAGAAAAATATATTTATTATATTTGATACATTAAATATTAAAATGTGAAATGCTCAAATTAATATTTAATTTGAATTGTTCAAATTAATTTTTAATATATCAGATATATTAAATATAAAAGAGAAAAATATATTTATTGTATTTGATACATTAAATATTAAAATAATTAATGTATATTAGATTCATTAAATAAAAGATATTTATTAAATTTGAATTGGATTCAAATTAGGAAATAAATGTCGTAGGAGAATTTTAAAAGGTTTGAATAAGATTCGAATTGGTTAGATAAATATATTTTAATATATTAGATATTAAAATATATTATTTAATTATTTTTCCTAGACCACTATAAATAGGACCCTAGGGGTGAGCCATTGTGCATTCTTCATAACATACATCTCCTCAATAGAGAGAATTAGAGAATTCTCTCTAGACCTCTTCCTCTCCAATTCTTTGTGGATTTTCTTTCATGAGGCTCCCACAAGCCTTAGTCCTATGTTCGAGTCATAGCCAGGAAGATTTTATGAAGAAGATAAAAATCCGCCAGAAATATCTCTATATTTATTTCAAATAAGTTTGCTTAACCTTATTTTTTTAAGTTTAATTTTAAATAAAATCAAAGACGATCTAATGCTTCCACTGCGGAATAAAATGTTCATTCCTTCATCTTTGACTCCTAAAACGGTGGAGGCCTTGATATATATGCAAAATTGGATTCGAGGCAACTCAAAGTTATTAGATCTTCCTCCACAGCTTAAAGAGTTAGAGGCTTGTGAAAAGATTGAGTTAGATAATTAAATTACTTTTCTAATTATTGTGGATCTCACGTGTATTTTGATCAAATAATATATATTTAGTTTTGTTTGGTTTTTTTTTTTTTTTCCAGAGATTGGATTGCCATCTATTGTTCTGAAATAGGGATTTGAATGGATTTGAGCGAATTGATGATTTTATTTGTATGTTTTTTCTATCATTATATTGATTAATATTCTTTTATTTTCTTAGGTACAATTCTTTATAATCTAAAATTTTATTTGTATTTTCAAGTCTTAGCATTAAAAAGTGAAAGCTCAAGATTGAAGAACCAAATCTAATGTTCATGGTGTTGTCAATTCTCGTGGTGCTTCAAATTAAGAATTTAGTATTGTAATAGACTAATAGTTGCATTATTGAAACTTGAACTTTTTTTAAATGATTGCGGCTTATTTTTTAAGGTTATTGTGTTGATTGTAAGAGAGTCATTTAACTTTTACGGTTCTAGCTATCTAGTTTGAAGGCATTTGAAGTTTGTTAATCTTTTTAAGTATTTATGTTGATTTATATAAAAATTTAAGGTAAACAAACAAATATACATTTATAATCGAAATAAAAGGAAATTAATTTTTTTTTAAAATCCAACTCGGTAACCCAACGGGTTTGGGTTGCTCTAATCAATAGGGTTGAGTGGGTTGGGAAAAATTTCCAACCTGAATTTTTGGGTTAGTCAAAAAAAGCCCCCTAACCCGACCCAACCTGATCCAACCCAACCCCCGTTGCCTTTGTCATTTAGCATTTTGAAAAAAAAGGAAAAAAAAATGATGATGAAATATTATTCCTTTTTCTTTGAAAATGGAAAATATGGAAGAAAAGACAGAAAGACAAGCTTTTGCCTTTTAAAAAAATTAAAAATAATATACAAACCAAAGCAAAAAAAGGGGGGGGGGGGGAAACGTGTGGCTTATGAAAAGCCACATAGGGAGAGAAGAAAAACAAAAAAACAAAAGGGAGAAACCCATCGGGCAAGAAAAAAAGGGAGAAAGAGAAAGAGAGAGAGGAATGGAGAAAGAGGAAGAGGGAGATGGCTGTCGGTAGAGGCAGATCTAGGAAGGGCCCAAGGGGGGCTTGAGCTCCCCCTCAACTTCTGAAGTATTTATATTTTATATGTAAAATGTTAGCAAGATTTTGTAATATTGCTCTTCGCCCAGTGGCAAGCCCCCTTTAAATTTTTCTTATACCTTTCATCTGGGCCAAAGTTCAAGTCACGCATCACTCAAACTTTTTGAATATATATGTTTTTTTTTCCTTTTTTCCTTTATTATTAATATTATTATTATTATTATATATCAAGAAAAATAAAAATATAGTTTTTTATGTAACTAATTCAAATCTATTTATTATAAAATATCAATTCAGAAAACAAAAAAGATCTATTTATAAAATATTTACATAAAAAGAAACTACAATAATTCTATGAATTCTTATAAATGGATTTTTTAAAAAAAAAAAAGTTCTTACTTATTATTTCAAGTATACTTATATAAAAATTTTAGTCATACTTCTAATATCGAAATATATAAACTAATGAGTTAAAATTTCATTTTGGTCCATATACTTTGGGACTTGTTATATTTTAGCCCCTATACTTTCAAATGTCTTTCACACTGTTAGTTTATGGTTAAAAAAATGTAATCTCTATTAGCTTTTCGTCTATAAATATAATTTTGAAAACATATTCACATTGTATTTTTTTTCTTAAATGAAATTACTATTATTATTTTATCAAGTTTGATAAACACTAACTCCAAAACGAACAATAATGACTAATTTTAATAATTTTTTAAATATTGAGATTAAATTTGGACATTTAAAAGTACATGGTCTAAAATAGAATGTGACTCAAAGTATAGGAACCAAAATGATATTTTAACCAAACTAATATCAATGTGTTTAAAATAATCTTTATACAAATTCAAGCCCACCCTAACATAAATTTCTAGATTTGCCACTAGCTGTCGGAGCGGTGGGTAGTCACTGGAAGCCGTCGAAGAAATGATGGTTAACGCTGGAAATGGAGAGAGGAAGTTTATTAGGCAAGATTTCAAGCTGGGTAGGTTCTGTTTTCTCTAAAAGTTGAAAGATTAAGAAATATTTTGAAGTGTTGGATACTTTTTAATGTGGGGTTTTGATTCCTTTTGTTTAAAGGTTTCCATAGATTTTCTTTGTGGGGTATTCGTACAAGGATGAATATGAAAGGTTGAGATTTATGTTGTGGGTCTCTTTGATTTCTCCTACTTTTTGAAAGCTTGTATGAAAAAATTTGTGAATGAACAAATTATGTTGTTTTGGTAGACTATTGCAATATAAATTCTAGAGAGAGAGAGAGGCTTCCAAGAAAGAAATAATAGTTGGTTGGAAAAGGAAAATTTTAAGAAGAAATGTTTGTGGATTAAGGAGGAAGAAGAAGATGAATAGTTGAGGGAAATGATAGACTATTTTATCATTAAAAATACAATGAAGGTACATAAGAGTTAAGAATGAGAGAGAAATCCTATTCTATGGTGGATAATGGCTTGGGCTTTTGGAATTTATGAGCTTTATGTCTTATTTGGAAATTAAGGGATTACTTATATTAAGCTCAAATAAATTCCAAGGTGAGCGAAGATCGAGATGGATAATTATAACTTAGAATTTTCACCAATAATTATGTGAGTGGTTAATTTTACAATAATTTCAATTATTTTAGTATTTGATGAAATTGTGAAATTTTGAGATCAATTATGAATTATAGTCATACAAATGATTTGGGTATTTGAGATTTCAAAGAATTTATGCTTAATTTGTAAATTGTCCTCTTATTGAAAGAAATGAAATTTTTCTCAAATTGTGATAAGGTGATTTGGGGTCGTCAATTGGCTATGATAGAGTTCCATAAAGTTTCAAGAGATTTATGATTATGTATTGTAAACCCGAGATTTTTCCTTGAAATTTCTTTACAAAAAGAAACCAAAAAAAAAATAATAAATAAAAAAATAAAAATAATAAATAAAATAATTGTTAAAACTTTTTGGGAAATTGTTGTATAAGGAAAAGAGGAATAAAACAAAAAAAAAAAAAGAAAAAGAAATGTGGGAATGGATAGGCTTTGGAGCACTCACCACCAAAATTAATTAAATAAGCTTCCTAACCCATTTTCTCCCATTTGCTTCTCTTTTATTAAAGAAAAACAGAGCATTTCATGGGAGAAGGTGGAAGAAAGAAGAAAAGAGAGCTTGCTAGGGTTGGAAGTTGAAGAAGAAGGGGGGGAAAACTCAGCACAAGCCTCCATGGCAACTAGGTGATCAACTCTACTCACTACTGATGTTTAGAACGTTTTGAACTCCACAAGAAGAGTTAAGAGGTGAGATTTGATTTTCTTGAAAGTTAACCCATTTTCGAACAAATTTCGTGAAAGAGGCTCGAGCAAAATCAGACTTTAAATTATTGATTTGTGAAGGGGAAGTCAGAGGAGAGATTTTGCAATCAAATCTGAGGAACCTCTGGTGTTTGAGACATGCTGATCTGTAGGATTTGAATCAGAAGCTCCATTAGGTATGGTTGGAAAGCTTATTTAATTTCCTATAACTTTAATGAAGAAGTCGTGAGTAAAACATGATTGGAAGTGGCTTTAAAATTCAGATCAGGTGTGGTGTGCAGCAGAAAAACGATTCTGGAAATTTCAGAAGTTTATTTTTCGGGAAGTAGTTTTCGAGGTATTTACGGACACATCCTTTGGGAATTTCAATTCTATTCCTTCAGATAAGTTTTAGAGGGTTCAAAAAGGAAGAGTTTGGTATAAAGTACATCATTTTTGGCCAAGTAATGAAGAAGTTATGAGTATGTGAGGTTAGAGTATGAAATTTGCAGAATGCTGGAAATAGATGGAGTGATATTTGTAATCTTAAGTTTGAAAGTCATGAGATTGAAGTTCTAATGCTTGGTTTTGGTTTTTTTGACAGGCCAAGAGGAAGTAGGTCAAGTTTACGGGTCGATGATCTAGTTTTAACGCTGTGAGTGACAAAACGAATTTCGAAAACAATTTCTATGCCTGAATTTATGCTTATGGAAATATAAGACTTCATAAGAATGAATTAGTTTAAATGCTGTATGTTTTTTTTAAACATTGAACACATACTTAAGAGTTTAAATGCTGTATGTTTTTTTTAAACATTGAACACATACTTAAGAGCATACATGGTTTCCTAGGACATGATTAAGATATTGAGCCGAGGCTGTATAGTACCGTATGCACACAGGTCATTTTCTGTTGTCGACGTTGAGTGTACTCCGTGACAACAATGCTGTCGTGAGTGCTGGGCGGGGTCCCACTACGACAAAGACGATGGGAGTGCTGGGCGGGCCCCACTACATCGTAGAATGAATGTTGGTTGTACTGGGCGTGCCCTACACAACGTAGATCGTCATATGGTTTTTCCTTAAATGATTAATATTCTTGATATGCCTTGTGAGATTTTAATGACATACCTGCTGGAGTGCTGAAAAGAAAAACTATTGTGACTATACATTTATATTTAACGCTTGAATACAGATTCATATGCTCATAGATTATCAAGTGTTTTGATTTGCGAGTTAGTAGCTTAAACTAAGTCACTCGCTGAGCCTCATAGCTCATTCTTTCAATGTTTTCCAACTTTTCAGGTAGAGATCGAGCTCCCGGTGCCTGAGATCCTGCCATAGTCTGCGAGCACTCTCTAAGTTTGATATTTTGTACGTGGGTGGGGTTTTGTAGCGTTTCCGTATATACATTGTAGATATTTTGGAAGATACGTATAATTGTGTTCGTGTATGTACTAGTGGTGGTGGTTGTGTAAATCATGGTTGGGTATATTTTGGGTTGTAGTGCTCTCTACCCGTTTTAAATTTCAAGTGAGGTTTAAGTAGAGCCGCTCCTTACGTACGTATAGTAATTAACAAGGTTCCGTTGTGTTGTGTTTAAAGTATTTCATATGCCAGCATAGTATGTTTATCAGATGTGACAAAGTCACAGGTATCGTTAGTGAGGTAAACGATGTCAGATAGCTTCACGCTATCTTCCGGGCTAGGTTAGAGGTTAGTTCGGGAGGGGGTGTGACATGTATAGTGTTGAAAGTTGAGAACTCTATGAATTAGCTTTTTTAACAAGGTTTTAGTTGTTAAAACATTTCAAAGATTGCAGATTTTAGTATGACTAGATTTTCGAATCATGACTTTAGTTGAGATATGTTTTATGAATTTATGAAAACCAAATTGTGATTATGGTGATTTTAATTATGGAAATTGATTGTTAAGGTATGACTGTTAGTTATAAGACTTTACGATTGAGAATGTTTATGGTTTTAATGTGGTTTGAGAACTTACGATGTTTATTATAAAGAAATTGTTTTCAAACCACTAAATATTGAACCCATGGTGATTTCTCGATACACTTACGCGAATGTGTTTTCGTAGTGTATATATGATTTATATGAGGTCCTTGAGACCCACTTCGCTTTGCTATGCACCTTGAGATTACTCGGTGCATAGTATGACTAGATTCGCTTTGCGATATACTTTAAGATTGCTCGGTATGCAGTATGACTAGTTGCTCTGCTATGTACCCTGAGATTACTCGGTGCATAGTTTGACTAGATTCGCTCTGCTATATACCTTAAGATTACTCGGTATGTAGTATGACTAGTTGCTCTGCTCTGTACCCTGAGATTACTCAATGCATAGTACGACTAGATTCGCTCTGCTATATACCTTGAGATTACTCGGTTTGTAGTATGACTAGTTGCTCTGCTATGTACCTTGAGATTACTTGGTGCATAGTACGACTAAATTCTCTCTGCTATATACCTTGAGATTACTCGGTATGTAGTATGACTAGTTGTTCTGCTATGTACCTTGAGATTACTTGGTGCATAGTATGACTAGATTCGCTCTACTATATACCTTGAGACTACTTGATATATAAAATGCCTAGTTGCTCTGTTGTGTATCAGGAGATTACACGATGCACCGTAGGACTAGATTTGCTCTACTGTGTATTTGGCATATTTCTTATGCATAGTATGACTAGTTTGCTTTGTTGTGCGTATTGAGCTTACTCTACGTCAGTATGATTAGTTTCGGGTACAAGTTTAGTGATGAAATTTCCAGCAATATGACCATGTTTTAAAGTTTATGTTTTAAAAAGATCATGCTCCAAGGATTATATTTTAAAGATTTTGTAGTCTTCCAAATAACTCGAGTTGCCCAATTGCATTGGAATTTACAAGTATTTCAAGGGGTTTACGTGAAAGAATTTTTATAGTATTTACGAACAACCACTTATGGATGTTTATATTAATAGTTTTTGTAAAATTGTCTCTTATAAACTTTCACCACTCACTGGGTTTTTTAGCTCATCATTTTCCTAAATTCTTCTACCATGTAGCATTGAAGTATCCAATGGACTTATCGAGGTTGAATTTAGTATTTTATTTTTCTTTAGATTTAGTGTGGTTAGCATTATTTTTGATAACCTTATACTATTTTTGAATTTTATGTTGGTTTGTAAATTGAACCGTTTATATTTGTCCATTATTGGTTTGTGGTTATGTGGTGGTTGTTGGTTTATGAACTAATTATTGATAATGGCATACTGGGTGGTAGTGTGGAAGTTTAGATAAACTATTTTAGGAGTGTATTTTTTTTTAATTTCAAGTCTATTTTGTCCAATTTTCAGATTTCAGAGGAAACTCTGCCGAAATTTGTACGAATTTTGGTTTCAATAAAGTTTTACTAGCCAACTATTATTTTTAAAATGTGTTCAGATATCATAAGTTTGACAATAGATTCCAGGCTTAGTTGGGATCTATTGTCGGCACGCTACGTCCTATGTTGGTTAGGGTGATCTGGGCAGGGCATGACATAACCCAGAAATATATGGGTTGGTTGGGTTGGGTTGCTTTAATCAATATGGTTGAGTGGGTTGGGGAATTGACCAACTCAAATTTTTGGGTTGGTTGAAAAACGCCCTCTAACCCGACCCGACCCTACCCATGTACAACCCTAGCTTTGACCTTCAAGGTGAGTTCTTTCTTCTTACCCTTGAGTGATTCCTTGTGTATTAGGTGTTACCGTATATGTTTAGAAGGTGCTAATGTTCACAAGGGTTGCCTAAGCCACTTGTGGTAGGGTTGGGTGTTGATGAGCTGGCTGCAAAAAGTAAAAGTGCCCGTTGTCTCTCAAGTAATATATATAAGTAATCCAAGTATTGAACTCAAGGGAACAGTTAACAGCTAGTTTAATTTCACAATAAAGACCCCCTTAAAGCTTGCAACCCTGTAACAAAAAATGATAATTTTGTGAGATGAGTGAAAGAGTAAAAGACAATGGAATAATAAAAAGATGATAAAAACACTAATGAGAAACGGGAGATTCAAGTTTAGTTCAACCCTAAGGAGAATGTGCCCATCATGCGCTTGCAACTTGCTCAACTAGGTCAGGCTTATTCAGAGATTGCTGCCCATATGCGCTCGCATTTGTCTCTTTTGAGCTCTGTACAGTTCAAGCAAAATGCTACCTGATAAGAGCTTATCAAAAGCTCTATCAAATATATTTATACACCAGACCTCTAAAATTTGCAGTAATAGTGGCCAGGGTTGATCACAAAGATTAAAGTTCTTATATTAATTAAGTACTATAGTTACTCAAACCTAATTATTAGAAACAAAACTTTAAAGGAAAAGAAAATAAAACTAAGCTAAGTATTTACAAGGTTGGAGTCCATTTAGAGAGAAGATTGGAGAGAACTAATATGAAGCACAACTTGAATTGATTATGAAATTGCATTAACATGTAGCGAACATAAGCTAAGAATTACTAAATTATCTATTTGACTCTCTTGGGCTCAAACAAACTCATGCATAGATAAATCAACCTCTCGGTCTATTCTACTACTACGCATGACATTAACGGTATTCTTTTAATAGCTTATAACAATAACCTATTCATTCTCATGCAATAGATTATTATTAGTCATGCATCCAAGTTCTAAAACTACGTTTACTTTCTCAAGCTAAACTCAATTTAACAAATATAAGCCATGACCAAAAGCTTAAATAAAACACACAAGATACATAAATCCTCGTCATGATATACTACAATTTGAAATCAAAACAAGTCTAACAATACAAATCTCCAAGAGTATAATTACTCATAATTACATTAGATTTAGTTCATAAAATCCTAAAAACAACAGAAAAAAAGTAAGGGAAAAAAGAGAGAAACCTGGTAATTGCGTGCCAACACTCGTTCCGATCCTGATGTCCTGCGATCTCGAGCCTTGAGTCTCCTCATTAGCTCTCCAAAGTGCTATCTAGGTCCCAAAACAGTGCTTCAATTGAAATTAGGGTATTCCTCTCTAAAAAATGGCCCTATTTGCATGAAAGAAAAATTTTCCTTTATATTATCGAGACAATGTTGCAATGCAACGCTGCCCCTTCGAATCGAATAAAGAAGGAAAATATTTTTGGTATGGGGTTGCAATGCTATACACAGTGTTGCAACACTCTATGTGTTGTTTGCTAGGTTTGAAAGGCTACATGTATGGCGTTGCAACGTTATGCTCTCGGGCCTGGTTGCTTGTTCAGTTCTTCTCCTTATCTCTTTGACTCAAAAGCTTTCTTTTAAGCTTCTTTTTGTCTCCAAACCACTTAAATTCCTCGGTTTGGCTCTCAATGCTTGAATCCTGCAATTCATAACGTAAAAGCATCAAAGTCCACTAAAAATACACAAAACTAACCTAAATCTTAGCCTAGAAATAGCACCCTTTTATTGCTATCGCTACCAAAATGAGCCCGTAACCTATCCTAACTGACACTTAACAAAGTGAATCAAGTTCAACACCTATTCAACCCTTTTTCCAAGTGCCTTTAGGAGATTAAGCAATTTAAACACATATGTCTATGACTAAATTTACTTAGGTGAATGAAAAACACAACTTAATTGATTCTAAAGGTTTTTATCCTATTTCTAGGTACAAAAAGCAAAGTTCTATTTCTAGACTATTTTTAAAGATTGCTTTTATGAAAACACGTGCTCAGTCTAATCTTCTCAGTATTGAATCTCACACAAACTATGCTAACCTAAATGGCCATTTTAAGCTAACAATGAAGCTTAAACCTCAATAAAAGCAAACAATGCTAAGTGTTGAGCAAACTTACTTAAACTTCTTGGTGGGTTTTCTTCCTTCTTAGGATATCCACTTCATTGAATCCCCCTTGAAGGAGTTTAGCTCATAGTGGTAAAGTAAACAAAAGCAGAAAAGTAAGAAGAAAAATTGGAAAGTAAAGAATGATACTTCATTGAAAAGAATGAACTGTAATATACTTTGAAGTTTTGTAAATGAAAGATACAACTAGAATGACGAACATAATTAAAACTGTAACTAAAAACTTGAATTAGAAAAATAAAACAAAAATTACAACTTGAACTAAAGAACAAAACCAATGACTAAACTTCTAAGAAAAACAGAAAGTACGAGGAATGAAAGAACAAAGAATCCTAAGCTTTGTTCCTTCTTTTTACCTTATTTAACATTTTTCAAGGAGAATAAGAACGTACACCTCCTTCTTTCGAAAGTTGGTGTCCAAATAGAGTATGAACAAAACCTAGAAGGGACTCGGAGTGGCAGCTTGAAGAGAAAACGTGATAGAATGTTAGAGAATGTAGGAATTCGAGCCCTCTTGAAATTGATTCTTGAGCCGCCTTTTATAGAATTTAACGTCTAGGGTTTGCAACTGAGATCAATGTGATAAGGATTGGACGACAATATTCCTTTATTTGACGAGATTTGTGTTGGCTTTTTGGCTCTTAATCTCAAATTAATTAATTTTAATTAATTAATTAATATTTTGATGATAACAAACCTAATTTTGTTTACTAATAATTTTATTGTTTTGAAGTGTCCATAGCGTAGAGCTCATAATAACGATTTCAACACCTCTTGAATTACTCAAATCGGAGTTAAAATGAAGAAGTTATGGTCAAAACAAATATAAACAGAAAATTCTCGATGCGATGGCGTGGCGGCCAAATCATCAATGTGGACCATTTAGAGAGTGACACGTGGAGCTATGGAGAAGTGACATGTGATGGATTTTTTAGTTGTTTTAAAATTAAAAGGAAAAAGAAAATTTTATACTTCGTCTTTTAAAAGAAAAAAAATTAAATAAATAAAACAAAACAAAATAAAAATTTATGAAACCCATCCTCTTTTGTTATTTATTTATTTATTATTATTATATTAATACTTATATTCTTTTACCTAACCCATCCTCTTTTGTTTTTTTGCCTTTATTACTATTATATTAATATTCTCATTCTTTTACCATAACCCATTTTCTTTTGTTTTTTTGTCTTTATTATTATTATATTAATATCCCCATTCTTTTACCATAACCCATTTTATTTATTTATTTATTATTATTATATTAATATTCCCATTCTTTTACCATAACCCTTTTTCTTTTGTTTTTTTTGTCTTTATTATTATTATATTAATATTTACATTTTCTCTTAATCTCCACCATTCAATTCTCTTTTACAAATCCAATGGTCCAAATTAAATCTTGATTTTATATTCACTTTCCTCTCTCTAAATACCATATTCTTCTCCATTTTCACAACAAGTATTCCATAATTTTTCATCCTCCATATTCTCAAAACTTCCATTGTTGTTCTCTCCAAGCTCTCAATTTTTTTTTTTTATCATTTTCTTGAGAGAGAATTTTTGTATTGTGAGGATTATTTTTGTGTGAGAAATTTGTAAATCCACTCTTTGAGAGAGTTTATCCATCTTGTTCTTCAACTTCTAAACTTTGTAAGAGTTTGCTCTTGAACTAAAAAAAAAAGGAGCGGTGTAACAGTTTGATCCAAACCCGTGGAAAGGATCGAGTTTGCTCTTGAACTCGAAAAAGGAGTGGTGTAGCAGTTGGGCCCTAACCTGTGAAAAGAGTTGGTAAAGTTTTTTTTTATTCAAATTCCCAAGAGGCGCTTGGGGAGTGGAGTAGGCCAGGTTGTGCCGAACCACTATAAAATTTTCGGTGTCAATTCTCTATCTCTATCTTATTTAATTTTTGCAATTAATTTGTTGTTATATTAAATTGCATAAAATCAACTGTTCTTGTATATCTATTTTGGTTGGTGTAATTTTTATCTTTACATATTCTTTACCAATCTTGCTTTTAGAATTAAATAGGGTGTTCAAAATTGTTGGTTTTAATTTCTTGTTTATTTTGGAGTGAACTTATTTGCCTGATTTATTGTTTAATTAATTGCAAACAAAAAGTTTATAAAATTTAAATAAACCCTACTCACCCCCCTCTAGGGTTGCCATACTGATCCTACAATTTGGACGAAAATCTACTAAAAATCTGTCAATTCTGAGATTCTAGGAGGATCTGTTGAGTTAGGTCCAGACGCGGTAGCAAGGCTAGTGCAACTTCTCTGCTTCAGCACTTAGAAATTTTTTTACACTTGTTCTTCACAATTGCGGTCACAACCTTGGTACATTTTTGTCCATTTCCAGCTTATACACAAAAACAATAAAACTTAACACTTTCTCAATAAAATTGACTCTATTTACGCATATTTCTGTACTTTTCATAAATCATGTCGTTAAACACATGCAAAACATGTTTTTACTTAAAATCACTTTAAATAACATAAAATATAACAATACTCACTTGCTTTCTTAACAATAGGCTTAGTTTTTTAGGCTAAATAACACTTATAAATGAGTGTTACCAAGTGTATCATTTAGTATTAGAGACTAGGCTCAAGATCATACATATCTTCATCTATATCTTAACTTGCCTTCCATCTTATTTCTTTCAAGCTCCAACCGTTGCTTGTTAACCCAAAGCCATTGTTGTTACTTTCTTTCTTGCATTTTGTCTTTGCTTAAGTTTGTTATTGTAAAAAAAAAAGAAAGAAAATAAAAAAAAATAAGAGAAAAAGAGAAAAAAAATAAGAGAAAAGGAGAAAGAAAGAAAAGAAGATTTTTTTTCTACAGAATTGAGAATTTTTCTGCTTAAATTTATATTGCTTATAACTTTATGCTCCGAAACTCAAATGACCTCAAACTTGCATTTAAAATGAAGCTCTCAAGTCTTTTTTTGATCTGAAAAGTTTAAAAGCTTTTGGTGTTCATTTGATCAAGAAAAAGTGGAGTGGAATTAAGCTGGTTCATACTTCACTGTAGGAGAATGTCCAATACTATACTAATTTTATTTGCTTATATCTTATTTCTCTTGAACTCAATTTCCATCCAATTTTTGACCATTCTGAATCTCTTTTATTCTACTTTGTGATTGAAAAGTTTCATCTAATTTGAAATTCATTATGGTAAGAAAAACGAAGGGGAAGTAAAAGTTATTTGGAGTGGAGAAAAAAGACAGTACCAAACAATGGCTGTCCTAACATTTTGCTACCAAATCTAACTCTTTCCTTCATTTTATTTCGTGAAATCCATATTACCCTCTTTTAGGTTTAATTTCAGACCTTTAAATTCAATTTAGAGTAAAAAAAATCACAAGTACCATTTTTTTTCTTCTAAAAAATCATTGCTGACACCAAATAGTGAACTAATAGACTATTAACTGTACTACTTGCTTCTTGTCTTGAAGTTTAGACCTTGTACCTCTTTATTCACTCATCCAAATATACTTACAACTATAAAGGATCAAAGTATGAGGTGTCTACTTGCCTTTCTTGTTGGTTTTGAACAAAAACCTTCTGTCTACACCATATACCATAAATTTGAAATTTATTGCTCACTGTTTGTTTTTTGCAACCATTGATTTGAATTTGAAGTGGCCCACAGCCCACATAGACAACTATTTGGGATCTATTTTCATATGTCATAAGTTTCAACCCAATCCAAGTTGATTTGATCTCCTACCAAACATAAACCAGAGGTTGTCACTAACTGAACTGCTGCAACGCATCCAGACCACCTTACTTTTAGAGAAAGATACACCCGTTTCTACTTCACTATTTGATACAACAGCCTTAGTGAGGGATCTACACACATTACACTTTCTAAATATGCTTTTAGTTTGAAAATAGCACGAGCCATTTGCTCAAGCTAATAGCCCAAATTTGGGTAATCTATTGAATTTGATTGTTATATTGATTCTCTGAGTAGTATGCCTTCTTTCTTAAATTCATCCAAAAAAAATTATCTCTTTTTAAATTTTTATATGCTTAAACTAGATTTCTTAAGCTTTCCAAATCTTCTTTTAAATTTAAATTTTCATACGTTATTTGTTCGCAAAGTTGCTTCAAAGTCTACCTAAATTCTGGAAATATTTGTCTTTGAATGTTATTTGTTGTGTGATGTCTTTAGTTTTCTTGTTGCTTAATTTTGTTATTCTTTGTTGTATCTTGCTTTCTTTGACTTTCTAACTTGTTTTTGGTTCATTTGTGATTCGCCACAAGCAATCTAACTTGGTGTTTCAAGAGAATTACTCAGCTAAAGTAAGTTTGCACACTCCTGGTTTCCGTACCAAATTAAATTGTGTGATTGTGAGTGAGAGAACTTCATCCTTGAGAAGTAAACATGAGTGGCTGAGTGATTTGTGAGGGAGAGAAAAAAAAAACAGTGAGGTTCCCTTATTGCTATCATTCTCTAACTTTCTTTATTTTGCAGCCATGGTGAATACCTTGCAAGGAATACTGAGTGTGGGAAGAAACAACCAAGAGGCAAGGAATGGATGGATTGAGTCTAGTGTAGTCGGAGTTCCAAGAAAGGTAGGAATGCTCCAAGATAGTTTAGAGAGGGTTCACCAAAGCTTAGAACAACTCACTACCATAGTGATAAGAATGGAGACTAGGTTACAAGTGGTAGAAAGATAAAAGCCACAAAATCCTTCACCAAACTCACCACCTAGAGGATTAGGCAGAAAAGGTGATGAAGGCTTTGACTCTATGGTGTTAGATGGTGTAGATGGCTACTTTGAAGAATAAGAATTACCTCCTAGAGCATCTAGACATCATGGCTGAGGGAGAGGGCGAAGGAGCAGTTACCAAAGAAGAGAAGAAAACCTCCATTACCACCACTCAAGTAGAGAGATAAGGAAGAGGATCGAGCTTTAGGAGGGATCAAACTTAGGTTCCCTAAGTTTTATTGAAAATCTGACCCCGAAATATCCAATGAGAAAAGAAGACCAATTTCTCATTTGAATTTAACTACCTCTGTGAAGAGAAAAAGGTACGTGTTGCTATTTTCATTTCAAAGATTGTGCTATTGAATGGTGGGATCATTTGTTATTGCGTAGGAGAAGGATTCAATTACCACACATATCTACTTGGCAATAACTCAAGGAATGCATGAGAAGAAGATTTATCCCTAAACACTTTTTTTTTTTGCATAATAAATATATTACTGCAAAAAGAGGAGGACCTCATAGCCCGAGGTCAAGGCAAAATGCAAAAAGAGCACACAACAAAAGAAAGCTCACAACCCGAGCAAGGTAAAACTAAACAACAGCTCACAACCCGAGCCAGGTAAAACCCAAATCTAACAACAGACAAAGAACTAAAACCAATCCCAAGGAGGACCACGCCTACCAAGCTCCTGACCCCCCCAAGACTCACAACGAAACCGAACATCAGACTGAGCCATCCGCAAAACTGCCTCATCAGAACTAGAACCCCGACCATGAAGTCGAAAATTTCGTTCCTGCCATAAATGATAAAGCACAGAAGCCCAAGCAACCCTCCATACCCGATTCTGCCCCTCTTCCCCCTACTCCTTGCACAAATCCACTGAAGTTCGACATCCCAAGAAGCAATCCTATGCGACGAACACCCCCAAATCAACATCCCACTCCACACAATCCTACTAAACGAACAGTCGAAGAACAAATGATCCCAAGACTCAACCCCATCAACACACAGCAAACATGATGCAGATGATGACATACCCCACCAAAATAATCGATCACGAGTATAGAGCCTATCCCGAACAGCCATCCAAGCAATAAAAGCATGCCTCGGGATATTACCCCCAAACCAAAGCAGACAATACCACGGTACGACAACATTCTGGGGTCTAATAGCCTCCCAGGCACTAGCAATAGAGAACCCCCCAAAGGAGACGATAACCATACAAGAGAATCCTCCCGACCCAGGCAAGGGCGAACCGCACGTACCTGAGGAGCCAAGTCCATCAGCTCCCATGACACCTGAGGCCACCGCCACTCCCCCTCAAAAGTTAAGAAGTCTGAGACTCGAGCCGTCAAAGAACTAGCAGCATCATACACAACTCGCTGACCATACCGGCCAACAATAGGACCCCCAGATATCCAAGGGTCTACCCAGACAAAGCATCTACGACCATCACCAATTTGAAAAGATACCAACTCCCTAAATCTATCTTGCAGACTCAACACCATCCTCAAACACCACGACCACCTCGGTGATACATGAATGGACCACAAAGATTGGCCATTCAAAACATAGGCCTCCACCCATGCAACCCACAATGAACCAGACTGTAAAAAGAGCAACCACAACAGCTTCATAATAGCCGCCGAATTCCACGCTACCAAATCCCTTAAACCCAAACCACCCTCACTCCTAGGCAAACAAACCTCTGCCCAAGCAACCTTTGCTCCACCCACACCACTCGGATCCACCCTGAACACTTCTTATGAGACAATGCACAAAGATTCCAACAATTGCAATAAGGGACTAAAAGTTTGGAGGACTTCTACAAGGAGATGGAAACCTTGCTAAACTGCTTGGAAGTGGAGGAGGATGAGGAAAGCAAGTAAAGATAGATGGACTATACATATATTTGGGAGTTTTAGCAAATATTTATCAAATTGCAACAAGTAGGTAACTAAGAAATTATAGTGATGGTTATTGTGGGCAAATGCATAAACTGAAAGTAAACAAAGATGTCAATGGAATGGAATGGTTCAATTATGTTTTAGCCCTAGATAGAAAATGTAGTCAATATGCACCTATAAGTATGTCACATTACCCTGTGCATGTGGATCCGATTCTTCTCCTATTCAGTATTTTCTTCAATGAACACTTAGGAGCTTAAGCAATTAATCCTATATTTTTATGGTTAATTTGGACTTAAATAAATTAGCATATAATCCTCTTGAGCCTATAGGTGTTGTCCTATGTCTAGGGTCAATCAACGAAATCCTATGTCTAGGCTTTTCTCCTATATTGATTTTATGACATCTGTTTATTACCTAACCCTTTTAGCATTGAGTTCAACTATGTATGCAAGCCTAGTTGATCAAGCTAGACAAATAAAGAACATGTACAATAAGAAAAATCAAATTTCCATTCAAGCAAGATTATATTTTGAGACAGCCTAAGCATGCACATAATTGAATCCCAAAGGAATTAGCTCATTATGCAGATGGGAGTAAAACTAAATTTTCTTGAGGTAAAACAGTAGCCATGATTACAAATGCGAAAAGGAATTAAGTAAACCTAAAACTAATTACAAAGAAATTAAGTACAAAAAAAATCTAAAGGGTTTACACTTAATGGACTCAACCCTTCTTTTGTCAAGGAAGATTGAGCGGGTACAACCCTAGGACTTTTGACTCTAAGGGTTGAACACTCTGAAAAAGGATAAGAAGTGGATGAGTTGGCTTTCTCTAGGGTCTCAATCTCCCATGATCGACCCCCCTTCAATAGGTTGATAAAGCCTAGACATAGGGTGGTAGTAGTTGACGATAATAGGGTGGAGAGCTTGATTGAGAAACTTTGGAGTCAAACTAGGAGGTAGGTGGCAAATTTAAGTCAAACAGTTTTGACTCGCTAGTTTCTCGCTAAAACAGTCAAAGGTGAAATTGCGACTGCATATTGATTTTTGTTGCGTGTATTTTAGTGCTCAGACATAACCACAAGTGCACGGTGTCAAGTTTTAATATAGTGATAAGTATAAAGTATCGTCTCCACAGGGATTAGTTTTCTTTAGATTAATTAAGTACTGTAATTACTTACCCAATTTTATTTAGAGAAACAAACCTTGAAATTAATGAAAAAAAAAAATAAATCTAAGCTACTATGTACATGCTTTGGAGTCCAAATTCAATAGATATGAATGATTGATTAAATTAAGCCCAACCTTGAATTGATTAAAGAATTGAGTCATTAGCAACGATCC
Source organism: Trichosanthes truncata (assembly GCA_033996785.1). NCBI lineage: Eukaryota > Viridiplantae > Streptophyta > Magnoliopsida > Cucurbitales > Cucurbitaceae > Trichosanthes > Trichosanthes truncata. The sequence goes on along the minus strand of JAWPNB010000004.1, from coordinate 21,503,445 downwards.
TAAGCCAAGAATTACTAAACTATTCAATTGACTCTCTCAAGCCCAATTGAACTCATGCAAAGGAATAGATCAACCTCTCGGTCTATTTCTACTACTATGCATGGCATTAGGACATTCTTTTAAGACTTCTAGCATTAACCTAGTCACTTTCATGCAATAGATTAACCTTAGTCATGTATCTAATGTTCTTTAACTAAGCTAAATTTAGTTCAACAAGCAAAACCATGGCCAAAGGTTTAGACAAGTAAAGCAAGATGCATAAAAGACATTGATATATATTATAACAAAAGCCAAACAAAGTTTTTGAGAATACAACCATACAAATGTCTAAAACATATATAGTACATGCTCAGTCCACAAAAACTCCTAAAACCAAAAGATAAAGTGAAGGAAAAAAGAGAGAAAACTGAGGGACGCATGCCAACACTTGTTTCCATCGTTATGTCTCGCGATCTTGAGCTTTGAGTCTCCTCCTTAGCTCTCCAAAGTTCTCATCTAGATCCCAAGACAATGTAGAAATTGATTTTAGGTTTTTGGTCTCTCAAAACAGCTCTTCTATCACGAATGAGAAGTTTTCCTTTTATACATCGAGACAGAGTTGCAACAAAACGTTGTTCCTTCGAATAAAATAAAAAAGGAAAATATCATTTGGGCTAGTGTTGTAACGCTCTGGACAGCATTGCACTGCTGAGTCTGCTGCTTTCCAAGGATGAATGGCTGCACATATGGCGTTGCAACGCTATAGGTGGTGTTGCAACACTATACTCTCGGGCTCACAAGTTTGATTCCTTATCTCCAACACTTGGATCCTCAAATATAGCTCCCATTTGCTCCAAATTGACTTAAATACTTTTCAGAACTCCGATTTTGCTCTTGCTCGGTTTCTAGAAAATATACATAAAAACACATCAAAGCACACATATCCATAGAAAAACTAGCATTAAACTAAGCCTAGAAATAGCACCATTTTGTGTGCTATCAATTTTTCCTTGCAAAAGTTGCGGCCACAACTGAGCTCTCTAGAACATTCTACATAAAAACATAACAACTGCTTAAAATTCTTCATAAATTGATTCTTTTACACTAAATTAGCACAACATGAATAAAAGCAAGTGTCTTTCTTGATCTTGTACAATTTGGATGAATTAATCATGAAAGACATTAAAATAGTTTCAAAAGTCCAAGCAATAAACTTGAATTTAGAGCTAAATAACCTTTGTAAACAAGAGTTATCAATAGGACTTAAGTATGTGCCATCTTCCTTTTTCTATTCCAATATGTTATTTAACATTAGTAAATAATATAATAAAAAAATATTATGAATAAAGTACATATTCATACCTTATATTCTTGATGAGATAGAAATGACTTGGGTCAAGCACGATGACTGATGTGATTTTGCTTTTGCTTACTTTATTTTTTGTTGACTTTTCCTATATTATAAGTATAGTTACAAAAGAGACTCATTATATAAAATTCACTATTATTTACCTTCCATAAAGAAGATTCTCACCTATCACACAACAATTTCCAATCTTTAGGAGTAGTATATTTATGTGGATGTTCATGAGCTTCTACTGAATCAAGATGTTTTTCGCAGTGTTGATACAATCTTAATATGCAATCTTCGAATCGATTACTGAATCGTAATGGATGTATTGTTGGGAGAAATATATTATGACAATGACAAAATACTTAAATCTTCCTTTCCACAGGCGAAACCAAAAAAGTTGGTAAAATAACACAAATGCAAAGTAAAGAGATAGAAAAGAAACAATACAACACTGGAGATATATTGGTTCGCCCCCAACTCAGGACTACGTCCAGTCTTCTGCAATTGTAGGTTCTACTGCAATAAAGATTACAAAAAGGCCTCACACTCGAGCTACAAATCACCCTTCAAGAAGCCCAATAAAAGCTACTTGACTTCCAAGTATACCACAACTCGGTAGCTTAGGATACAACAATTGAATGTTTCTCAATCCGACACGAATGGTTCGCAACTCACTAAAAAATGCCCCACAAGAACACACACTACCGCACAAGCATTATAGAAAAAGGCCACTTAAAAAACCTAGTGGAAAGTGACCCTTTTATAAAATTTGCGACAACATCACGATGCTACGAGCTTTTGTGTCGAAGAATGGTTGAGTGTGCACGTGGCATTGAAGGGTTGATTTGTGGTAGCATTGAGACACTGTCCTCAACGTCTCAATGCTACGACTGTACCATATTCTTTCCATCAAAAGCAATGGTGTCATGACGCTCTCTCCAATGTTGCGACGCTGTCTTCATGGGTCTTCAAGCCTTGTAGCGAGTTTTGTCTCCACAAAACCCAACAATCTCTCACTTGGAGACAAAACAATAATCTTGCCTCCCACTACAGCGAAAATTGATCATCTTGGCAAACTCCAAGGCTCTACTCCCACTGCGGCAGTTATCTTTGACCTTTTTAGTAAACTCCAAGGTTGAAAAAACCTGTAAAATCAACAAACTAACAAAATAGGCAACCATCAGAAAAGTGACTGTAAATCATCTATGCTTGCCTCGAGGTATGAACAAGCTAAGTGGACCTGTCCCTCAGACGTAAGAGATAGTCATGTACTCCCACTTTAACTAAGTGGTGTTAGGGACAACGACCCTCCACATATCTCCACATTGGTATGATATTGTCCACTTTTGGAATAAGCTCTCATGGCTTTGCTTTTGATTTTACCGAAAAGGCCTTATTCTAATGGAGGTAGTGTCCCTTACTTATATATATCGATGATCTTTTCCTTATCTAGTCAATGTGGGACTTTAGTGGCACTCCCAATAGTGGTGAGACCCAGCATCTTCTTTCAACTCAAACAATAGCTTCTAAAGAAGATACATTCTGCAAATGACTAGACTTCTCTATTCAAGCCTGCTACTAAGCTAAAGACTCGACCTTTGACCTTAGCAATTACCTTGGTCTTCCACTTTGATGCCTCTGTTTGTCTAGATGACTTCATCAATTCATTCAAACGTCTAACAATTGGGGGTTCATGACAACCAATCAAACATACTTTCTCTTTTAGACTTCCCAACTATTGCACTGAAATTGACGAATCATGATCTAACTGATCTAACTTGGTTGTCTTTACTGCTTGCTCAACTGTACCTCTACAACCACCATTTGCAGCTTTAATTAGCATCCACTGTCTCTTTCATCTTTTAACAACATTCAAACAAACTGTGTACAATGTATATTTTTTTATGGCCAACTGCCACGACCTTGAATCATTTAGAGAGCTTGCACAGGCAACTGCCACACTTCTATAACCCTCATCATCCAACTTACCTATCAAGATGTGATTCATCTTGATACTAAGGACATACCTGACATCTGTGATAGAAATGAACAATTCACTCTGCAGCAGAAGACTATGATTTCTAAATAATTTAGAAATAAATTTTGGATCGGCTTTGATTGATTTAGAATTAAAAAAAAATATTAAGGTTAAGCAAACATACCTTATAAAATATGGAGAAAATATTTTGCAGGTCTTTACTTCTTGTGTTCCAATGAATCTTCTCCACAAGATCTTCCTCACTATGACTCGAACACAAGACCAAGGCTTGTGGGAACCTCTTGAGAGAAAAAGAGAATTGAAAAGAATATTCTAGAGAGTTTTCTTTCTATTATAGAGAACTTATACTTTGGCTCAACCTAATGGTTCTATTTATATACGAACTTTAGATAAGATATTTCCCAAATTCAAAATATAATATCTAATATATTATATATTTAATATATTTGAATTTCCTTCAAATATCTCCTACAACATATATTATCTATTTGAATCTTATGCAAATCTAATATATAATTTATCTAATAATGTATTATTCTCTTGTAAATTTAATATATAAAATATATAAAATATTAATTTGAACTTTTCAATTTTTCTTTCAACTCAATTGATCATTTTAGTGTTAAGCTAGCATAAGTACCTGATGGACCTACAGATTATAAACTCAAATGATACAAACTTAATTAATTAAACTATTTAATTAATCAATTTTTATTCATTAACTCTAGGTCACTCCACTATAAACCGATAGTTGCACTCTTATGCACTGTAGGACAAGTTGTGTCCATGGATATAACTATTACATGCAAGTCAATTCTTCACAAGTTGTTCATAATTACAGTTGGGTCAAAAATTCGTTTTACCTCTATGATTACATCTTATACCTTAAGTACCACTGATCATCTAATGAATAATTTATTTATGATCCAATCAAAACTAAGTCCCTCTCGAGCTAGTGAGAGGGTGGCGCCCCATTGTTCAAGTCTCAAAATTTGCTAAAGGGAACTACTCATATACTTTCCTTATATGGGAAGGAGTGAATTCCATCTTGGGAAACTTATGTTCCTAGCTTCTTATTTGGTCAAGTCTTTAACATGGTAGGCTTATTGATTCACCCATGTAAATCAAAGGACAAACCCTCACAGGCAAGAGTTCATAACTCACTCAAGATTAAGATCGAGTTGCATATGATCATCCTGTTGAAATATTAATCTTCTCAATTAACGAATTTATAAAGAGAAATTAAATATTTTGTAGTCCAGTCTTATACAAACTCATTCTATATGATACACTCACTCGCATGTCTCCACATGAATGATATGGATCAAATCATTTGTAACTATTACAAAGTGGGTCGTATCAATAGTATTACCAAGATAAGACACCCAACCAGCTTATTCTTATACTAAACCTTTTAGGTTATTTCTTGAACATGATCTTTTCGTATGTCAACCACATACTGTTCAAGATTACACTAATAACTTTGAATTTTTATATATAATAAATATTATAAATTGGAAATAAAAATAATAAAATAATTATCAAATAATTATTAAATATTAAAATATCAATTACTAGCCTTTAGGACATAAATTCTAACAATCTCCTACTTGCACTAAAGCCGGTGAGACATGTATCCTAGTGCATACTCTACACCTAACGTGTGTTTCCACTTGTCTTAGTTGATGAGACATGTCTCGCAATCCTAGACATTCTAGGTGACCCTCAAACACTTAAGCCTAGAGAATCTTTGTAGATAATTCAAAACAACTATCATTAAGGCCATCTTGGTCACCACCATGATGCTTTCTCTCAATATACTTTATCATATATGGGTATTTTCTAAGTTTCTTAATTTTTTTTTTCATGGCACCACCATTATCATAATAAAGTGTGATAGACTTAATCACATCTTAAACACCTTTTAGATGGAACTCTTTGAGTCATACAAGTTCTTTTGTTGCTTCACAAGCACAAATATTTAACTTGTATACATACTCAACCACTTGGGGTAAACTCGATCTTGACATAGATTTCCCTAAATCTTTGTAAGAACAAGTGTATCTTGCGAAAATCAAAATTTTGCCTCATACACTAGAATATAATTTCTCATTATACATAGATACTTTGAGAAATTTTTTTAATTTTCCATACAATGGTTAAAACTATTGGTTTAATTGATAGATGCTAACCAACTTTACTGTTATATTAAATGTTAAGTCTCAAGTAGATTGTCTCCTATTCAAGTGTAAATAATCAATGATACGAAACTCCCAGGAAATTAGATATAACAACCTTACTAATAAACAACACCTTTAGATCTAACACCCAAAACCCCCAAATCAAGATGATTTCATCCCAAGGAAGAAGATAGAAGCGGATTTACCTTGATGATCAAGATCAAGAGTAAAGAAAACTTGTTTCTAAACTCAAGATTCGAATCACTCCACAAGCAGTTTGATCAACGCTACTTGAATGATCCTAGCATGCACATCTAAACACAAGATATGCAAAGAAAGCTGGTCATGGCCTTTAAGCTCAAAAGACTCAATTTCATTGAAACATCATCAAAGTTGTTCCTTTCACTAGCAAAACAAATTCCTTTTATAGGCAAGGAATTCTTGTACATTAACAACCCAACTACCTCATTAAATGGACTTCCCAACTACCCTCATTAATTGAACTTCCCAACCACCTAATTAATTAACTTCCCAACTACCCACATTAATTGAACTTCCCAACCACCTAATTAATGAACTTCCCAACTACCTCAATAAATTCCCCAACTAATTAGTGTCTAAACTTTTGAAATTACAATTGGCAAGTTTATGAAAATAATAAATGAATTACTCAAATAGGTTGCCCCACTTAAGTGAACTTGGCAACTCCATGGTCAACTTCAATATGCACACTTGACCTTCAAAGCACCAAATGGTCCTTTGTCCCTCAAAATAGTTTTTAGTACATTAAATGGAGGTTGAACCGTGATCCTTATCATTCTTCTACTCTCAAAACTTGAGGTGTCTTAGGATACTCTTCCTTAGACAAAAACATCTTCATGTTAGAATGATACATTATCATTTTTGGAAGTTTTGCGTCAAATATTTGACAACAATTTTGGAAATATAAGATGTATAAGACAAAGTTAACATTTTGTTCTTGAATCACCATTTTGGACATATAAAACATACCGAGTCATTCCAAATCATTCATTTGAAATTGGTTAGGTAGTCAATTTTTTATGTTTGATACAAATCTTACATCATTCATAAGTAAAATGTCATTAACATAAAACATTAGAAAAATTCACTGAGCAATTAATGACTTTCTTGTATATACAAGTTTCATTAATATTTCTCCAAAGTCATAAGTTTTGATATTTTTATCAAACCTTATATTCAAAGATCTAAAGGTCAAAATCATTTCATAAATGAACCTTTACACTTTGCAAACATTTTGCTTTTGATCTTTGAAAATGAACCCCTCTTATTGATTCGTGTAGATGCACTGATAAAGGAACTATCTCAATTACGCTTGAGAACTCCCCTTATTCAAGGAAAACCCCCACAACAATAATAAGAAAACCCCATTAACAAGATGATAAAACAACCCAAGAAAGTTAAACAGATTTTTACTTGGAAACTTTGATCGATGATCAAGGAGAAAGGAGAACTTGTTCCTATCCTCAAGATTTCGAACTCTCCATAATCTAATGGATCAAACTAGATTGAAAGTTCTAGACATGCATTCTAAACACAAGAATACAAAGAAAGCATAAAGCTTGAGAGATACTAAACTCAAATATGAGATTTCATTCAACTTCAACTTGTGTTCCAATGACAAAATGATAGCCCTATTTATACTAATTGAATAGACACCATGAAAGGACACATCTTTTCATCTATGTAGTCTAAGTTCAGCCCCTAACCTTTCAAATCCATACATGAACCAAATTAAATGTAAATACATGAATTTAATAGGTACATAATGCATTAAAGATGTGAATGAATCTGGATTTTTAGATTCATCATGACTCTTGGTTGAAAAGGTGCCTTATCCATCTTGAAAGGATGTAACTCTTCACTTTGTGTAGACACCTTAGCTTGGAGGTGAGAATTCAATGCTTCTTGAAAACTTTTAGCTCTAGCTCTTGTCATTGGACCTTGTGGCATAATGATTGCCTCATGATTAGGTTCAATTGGAGATGACTTCCATTGACTTTGAGTATGAGCTTCAATTGAGCTTGCTTGAGCTGATTGAGCTTGGTATTCTCCTTGTAGACTTCCCGCGTGATCTCCCTGATTGCTCATTTCGTTATCATGCACTCTTTAAGATTTCTTTTCAGAAAAGAATTCTAACCATTAATTTGACATATCTCATATGCAATAATGAATAATAGAAAGCTTATAGACTTCAATATGGTAACACATGAGAAACTTTATTCATAGTCTACTTTCTCCTATTAGGTAGCCTTTGCCATTAGTCCTTCTTTGAAAGTATGTACTTTCTTATCCAAGCACTATTTCCTGAGGTAGATCCACTTGTAACCTATGGGCTTGACCCTATTAAGAAGATCTATAAGTTTCAGACAGAGATTGAGTACATGGACTCTATCTCGAGATTCATGATTTTGACCTATTGATCCTTGTCATCACACCTCATACTTTGAGGAAGAAAAAAAATTCTCAATCTTTGCCATCTAATATATAGCAACTTGGACTTTAATTAAGCTCATGTAACGATTGAGTCATCTCATAACTCTCCCACTATGATGAGGTTTATCCAATTCATGATTAGGATGCATTTAACTCTCAAATGTTATATAATTGTTAACAACTTTTGTTAACGATTCAGTGACTTCACTTGGAACCAACTTAATAACACTATCTTACCTTATTCAAGGTTGTGGTCTTTTATTTGATATTTTCTCATAGAAAAGTGACATTTGTCATACAAATGACTTATTCTCTTTAAGACTATAAAAGACCATTTTGTTACTCCGAGGGGTAGCCTACACTTAGACATATTTTTGAACATATTCTAACATTTTTGGGTTTGTTTTTGCATGTGCTTAACATTTCCAAATCATAAAGTGTTGTAAACTAGCTTTACTACTCTTCTATAATTTCAAAGTTATTTTTGAGACACTTTTGGAGGGAATCCATGATTACTATGCAATCTCCATTGTATATCATAACTAGAGTCTGGTAATGGCGTGTAACTCAATATTAATGTGACCATGTCTAACAAGGTCTTGTTTCTCCTCTTGTAGCACAATTTCACATAATTATACTTAGTATTTGGGATAAAATATTTCTATAAATTAGTCCTAGTATGTAAGGATCCAGTACTTTCCACGATGATCTGATCAAAATGTCTTGATAGACTTACCTAATTTGGTTTTTAACTTCAGTCTTATATTCTTTGAACTTTTTAAAGTTTTGGACTTATTAGGTCAAGATACTTATACCTTGAATAATCATCAACTAGAGTGATGAAATATTCACAACACCTTTGACTTTTATTTTCACACCATTTGGTTCAAAATGTGTAAGCTCAAAGTGTTATTTGGCCTTGTAGCTCTTTCTAACAAAAAGCTTATTAATTATCTTGCATGATAGGCAAAATCTACAGACAAATAGAATGTTTAACTCTAACTTTATATAATCACCTCTTACTAGTCTTTTAATTCTATTCAAGTTGATATGAATCAACCTTATATGCCATAGACAAGTATTATCTTCAGGAGAAAACATTTGTCTTTCTATTTTGGATTCTATAATCTTATGAATATCTCATTATTGGGTAGTATTGTATATGTTAACATTTAACACATACAAATTGTTCTTATTTTCAATTGAACATATTTTCAAACAATTTTGAAAATATAAGCTTCATTATTTGAAAATTTTATACTACATGAATTTTCTAGTAATAAAGTTATAGAAATCTAATCTCACTTATTTAGTACTAAAAGTACAATGTTCAGCATTAAGAATCCATAATTATTTAATGACATCTTTAATGTCTCTCATTACATTAACTGAGATGAGCTTCCCGGTGCCAATATGTAGAGACCATTATACATCAAGTATTTTTCAAGAATTGCATATTAAATGTAATTAAGAAAAAATCTTTATATATTGGATCTCGAATCAACTATTGAGGTGGGGTTGTTATTTTCCACAAAAAATCTAGTAAATCTAATTTACTTTTATTTATATTGTTCTTCCCATGGAGGTATTTCAATAATTCCTCTCATTATGACTACATTGACTAATTTAGAAACTATTTTCTTTTATAGTTTCAGTCATTTGATTTTTTTCTTGGATTTTTTAAATACTTAATCTCGAGATCATTTAGACAATTATCTAAATTTAACTTCTATTTACTTCAACATCTCATCGTTGTCATAATTTTTTTAATCATATTAGCTTGACATCTAATATGTCAACTAGGAGATAGGTACAAGCTATCTCATTACCTCTGATTCATCAATCATGTACTTCTCGAACAATTCGATTGGCATTGGCAACAGGTTTTAGAACATTTCTCAATAAAGACAAACTAAAAACTTTACACTGCCATTATAGTGTTAAGGGTACTTTTTCAAGTGATATAATTTTCTCAGTTTGACAAATCAGTAATAATTTTTTTTAAAAAAAATGAGAGAACTAGACACAATGTTGAAATATATATAACAACATTCTTTAAAAACATGCTATCAATATCCATTCAACTTCAACATAGAAAACAAAAAATTTGATAAATGAACCCTCTAAATCATTTCTAATGCTATGATACTTTAGTGATTTAGAATAAGTGTCATCGTTGGGTAGGTCAAGTGTTCCTTCACTAACCTGAGACCCTCTCAACCAATATCATACCAGAATAATTCTTATTCCTATAGTATTTAGTTACCATTAATTTGGTCAAGGACATCATTAACAACCTTAATGGGTCCTTGTAACGACCCTATAGGCTCAACACGCTACCTAAGAGTCATTACTAAGTCACGTCGCTATATTACCGAAAATTTCGGCAACATAACGGCGTAACTACGCGAAAACCAAAAATTCTGACCCTTACCTAATAAGACATAGAAAACACACTTCTAAGATTTTTAAACAACCTCCTAGCATCCGACAAACTTCTCAATATGATGCTAGGGTTCAAACAGCAGAAAACCAAGTGAATTCAAACATGAAAAGCCAAATACACGTGCACGATTTACAAAGAAAGGTTAAAAGATTTTGAAACATCCTCCTAAACATTTAAAAACTTGACATGAGTTCTATGTACATCTAGAAACATAAAAGAAGCGGAATAGCGATCGGTCGGCTCCCATGACTCGAGTAGCTGATCTCCGGTCACGCGCTAGGGCCGATCTTAGCCTTACCTGAAAACATTTTTAAAAAGGAAAATGGTGAGTATTAACGAATAATACTCAGTAAGTCAATCATAGTTTCAAAATAAGAGTTTCAATCGCATGCAACATGTCATTTTAAATCATAAAACCATCGTAAACCATCGCTTTAGTAGGGGACCTAAAATTCCTTTTATAAACCATGTACTTTTCCTCGCGGCTCTCGTGAACGATTAAATTCTCCCGAGGGCCTCGTGAACAGCCCGAAGATAGTTTTTCCATCGAATAGAGTCCTCCCTAACTCTGAGAGTTGAGCTCGAAAGCTAACATACATCGTGGAGTCCGAAGACTCAGCCCGAAGGCTACCATCGTGGAGTCCGAAGACTCAAGCCCGAAGGCTACCATCGTGGAGTCCGAAGACTCAAGCCCGTCGGCTACCATCGTGGGGGCACTCTCGAACCCCGGGAGCATAGAGAGTCCGAAGACTCGGGTTCCCTCAAAACCCACATAAAACTTTTGGGAGAATTATCGTCACGGCCTTACATAAATCTTTTCATGAGCACACAACACATGCATGAGGTCCCATTCGTTTTAGAACATAGTTATGAATGCATAAATCAAGGCAATCGCATTTCAAAGACATACATATCATTTCCATTCTTTTTAACATGAAAACATAAATTTCAAAGTAAATCTAGAGCTAGCTCTCGGTTTCGAAAACTTCTTTCGTTGTGAGATCCCTTACCTTAAATCTTTACTTACTAAAATACCCTTTCTCCAATAGTAATGAGCTTCTCGAGTCCCCACTCCAAGTACAATCCAAGGTCCTCGACAAATCACCTAAAAAGTTTCCTAAACGTGTCTTAACTCATCCGAATTACGCTAAAACACATTCTAACATTAATAACTCGACGAAACGGACCAAATGGCAAATTTTACCCAACTCCGGCGAACGGCGGCGCGTGACCGGAGCACGGCGGGGCGTGCAGCGGCGGATGGCGGCGCGTGGCCGGCGCGTGGGGCTTCCGATCGGCGCGTGAGGGCGCGTGAGGGCTTGTTTTCGTGCGAAGCTCGCGGATCTGGGTTTTCCGGCAGCTGGGGTTGTTTCACGAGTTGCAGAACCGCCGAGGATGCGTCCGGCGACGTGATGAACACGACTTGGGGGCTCGTGCGGCAGTGCTGAAGCAAAACCGGCGATCGGAATCGGTGGGTCTTCGATTTTGAGCTCCGACGGTCGTTGCTCGCGAGTTTCCGGCGAGGCGTTGGAGACTCGCGTGATGTAGCTCTCCGTCGAGCTTCCGTGCGGCCGACGGCCTGGAATCGGGTACGGCGTGCAGCGGCGACAACCCGAGGAAGAAGAAGAAGCAGCCGGCGACTGGTCGGAGAAGAAGATGAAGAGGAAGAAGCGGACGGCGGCAGTTCAGCCTCTGCGCAGCCGGCAGTTCAGGCGGATGGCGGACGGCGAGGGCGCGAAGGATTGGCCGGCGGCTTGCGGCGGAGACGGCGGCTCCGTCTGTTGCTTGCGGCGGGAGAGAGAGAGAGAGAGAGAGAGAGAGAGAGAGATTTCGGGAGGGAAGGGCTGCGTGAGGATGAAGATGAAGAAATAAAAATAAAAGAAATAAAAAATAATAAATAATATTAAAATAATAAATAATATTAAAATAAAAATAAAAAAATAAATTTCCAATTTTGCCCCTTTGTAAACACTAAACTCCAAAAATACCATTTTTCTTAAATCCAAAAATGCAAATTAACCTTAAAATTTGAATTATCCCATGAAAATCATTCCAAAATTTCAAAATTAATGCCTGTAATTAAGTCGGGCGTTACAGTCCTACTATGTGTAACCTATCATTTCAAATCCTATAGTTTTATCCCAACAAGTGTCGCTATATGGTAGGTCAAGTATTGGAAACAAAAACTACAATCTTATCATTCTAAGGAGATTCACCTTGATATTGACCCATGCAAATACCATATGTAGGGAGATGGTCCAAAAGTCGCTGCAAGGTCCCGCATGAATCTCACGTTGTAAACCAATAATGGAGATCGTAGGATATGTTCCCACACATCCCTCTCCCACTTACTTTTTGAAAATAGGTTTTTCTACTATTTAGACAAATTAGGCTAATCTCATTTATCTAAGTTCTCAATCTACCCTTACATAACCCTTATGTTGGCTGGATTGATTTTAATATGAATTACTAAGTTTTAAACTATTTAAAAACTAATCACATTATGAGCCTGCATAATGAAATTAAATAAAATTTGACTAATTCAACTCTAAGGTCAACTCCTAGTTAGAGGTGTTCCCTTTCGGTTAGCTTAAATATCCCAGTCTAGATAGAACTTTCCATAGACAGAGCTTCCGTATAGTCAATGTTTATTTAAAATTCATTAATCTTTAATTAACTATTAATTATTAGATTAATGAACTTATTGAATTATTAGGTCTTAGTTTTTAATCCTATTAAAGACTAATTCACTTAATCAAAAATCTTAAAATTCTACCATTTTAAACTCTTTAAAAATAATTAAAAGATTATCCTAGATATTTTATTCTAATCCTATTAGGAAAAAAATTTTAAAAAAATAAAAGATAAACTAAATTCAAATTTTAAACAATTTAAAGAATGAATTAATTATCTTTATTTAAGGGTGACCTAATCTTATTAGGAAAGCAAAGAATCTAATCTTATTAGGAAAACACCTAATCTTATTAGGAAAACATCTAATCTCATTAGGAAAGCATCTAATCCTATTAATCTAAATATAACAATTATATTCAAAATAAATAATAATCAAGATGCATGACATGTTTAACCAATGGTAAGATTTTAATCTAAATAGCATACTTTATGCAACAAACTATTTAATTTAAAACATACATCAACATGCATAAATAAATTAAAACTAAAGCAAAATTAATCGACATATTTGGCATATTCTAAAAATTAAAGACTAAATTCAAAATTACATAATTTGAATTTTCAAGACATATCTTGGTTTTCAATTTCTTTCCTTTGTTGGGCATCCAAATTTAGGACCCTAAATTATATCTCCTTTGCTGCCTCATACTTTGTCCAACCACCGATTGAAATAACCAGTCGGGTATAGCACCTCAGACAAGCCAAATCTGAAGTATGGTTCAAATACATATGATGAACATTCAAATTATTTTGAATATGCAAGCAGTCAAAATCAAAGTCAATTTCAATTTACTTTGGAATTTTGATAGTACATGAGATTGAATTTGCAAGAGATTGAATTTCAATCCGCGCGTCTGAAGCATCGGTGACAAAAGGTTTTCACTTAGGGGCCGTTTGGTTCAAGGTTTCTTATATGCCTGGGAATAATGGATGCCTGGGAATAAGATGCCTGGGAATAAGATTGCTGGGAATCATTGATTGCTGTGTTTGGTTGTACACCTGGGAATGCTAATTTTCATAATAATAAATGATATTTTTATCTTTTTATGAGATTAATTTTATAAATTTTATATAACTATCATGCATTAATTAATGAACTCTTCAACAAATAGATGTAAATTAATTGATCATAATAGATATATAATTTGAATTAAATAAATAATTGTAAAAAGTTATAATTTGTATACTAAATTATTTCAATTAATTAAATATATTAAATAGATTACTAATGTATTAAAGTTTTAATAAATACACAATTACATTAATTTAGTTTATTTTTATAAAGGACAAAAAATTCAACTTTACCTGTAAACACGTCACCATGTATCAATTTTCACTCTAAACTTTTAATTTTTACCCATAAACTAATGAATAACTATATATACCAAAACTCACAAATTTTAACAAAATGTAGTTCAAATATTGTTTTTTTTTTTTTTTTTTTAAATCTAATCAATTTTGTACCATACCCATGTATTGTATAATTCATTGAAAACATATGAAAAGACTTTTTTTAACGAATTTTCAAAAGAAAACTTATTGGATGATAAAATTAATTAATTTTATTAGAATAAATAAATATATTAATTTTATTAGAATAAATAAATATATTAATTTTATTAGAATAAATAAATATATTAATTTTACTAGAATAAAGAAATATATTTAAAAGAAAGATGAATATTAACAAAAATAAGAGAGAGAAAGAGAAGAGCATGAAGAAAACCCATGCTTTTGCAAGGGTATCAAATGCCCTTACACATGGATATACAAAACCCATGGGAATAGCTTATTCCCATGGTCAATCCTCAAAACCTTGTAACAAACATGGAATTTTGTATCCCTTGCTGATTCCCACCTTTATTCCCATCCCCATACCCCCAATCCAAACGGCCCCTTAGGGTCATCCACAATTGATCTCACAACAACTTGTTTCACACCCCCATAGCCGGCAATGAAGAAAGAACATGACTCATTTGCAACACATAAATTAAAAAAGTAAATTACAAACACAACCTAGACCCAAATAGTTTGTTATAAATTAATCTAATCAAAGCATATATGTAAACCCGGAATCCCTCCTTGGAAATTCTTAAGAAAAGGTATTGGTAAGCTTGTTAAAAAAAGAAAGAAAAGAAGAAACTAAAACAAAAGAGAAATGGGAAGTGGAAGGTGTATGTTTTGGTTTTAAAAAAAAAAAAAAAAAAAAAAAAAAAGAAATTGGAAAGGTGGGAATTTCCACCCACCGCCAAGAGTTTTTTTTTATATATAACTCTCCCATACACTTACACCCAATTTAGAGTCTCATTTACCAAAGGAAAACAGAGGGGTTTCGAGGGAGAGAGTCTGAAAAGAAGAAGAAGGAGATTTTGAAGGTGGAATTGAAGAAGAAAAGAGGGAAACACAGTCCAAGTTGCATGGTAAATTCTGGTGTTCAATTCTGCCAACGTCTGGTTCTTTGATCATACCGAGCTCCACAGGAAGAATTAAGAGGGGAAGTCAGAGGAGTGTTTTTGCTATCAAATCCGGGGAACCTCTGGTTTTTGGGATATTCTGATCTGTAGACTTCGAATTAGAAGCTGTATTAGGTATGGATGGGAAGCTGATTTAATTTCCTATAACTTTCATGAAGAAGTCGTGGTTAGAAATTGATTGGAAGTTGCTTTAAATTCCAGGTTAGTTTCGGGTTGCAGCAGGAAAGCAGTTCTGGTTTAGCAGAAACGTGTTTGGGGAAAATGGCTTTCAAGGTAGTTACAGACACATCCTATAGGAATTTAAATTTCACTCCTTCAGATAAGTTTTAGAGGGTTCAAAAAGGAAGAGTTTGGTATAAAGAACATCATTTTTGAGCAAGTAATGGAAAAGTTATAGGTGTGTAAGTTTAGGGTATAAAATCTGTAAAGAGCAGGAATTAGATGGGAGGGTTTTTGCAATCCTAAATCTTAAATTCATGAGGCCAAGATTCTAATGCTTGGTTTTGTTTATTTGGCAGACCAAGAAGGAATAGGACAAATTTACGGACCGAGAATCTAATATTAACACTGTGAGTGACAAAATGAATTCTGAAAATAAATTCTATGCTTGAACTTGTGTTCATGAAAAGAAAAGACTTCCTAAGAATGATGTAGCTTAAAGATTTATGGTCTCTTGAACACGTATTCATAAGCATATATGGTTTCCTAAAAATGATTTAAATTGTTCGTTGTGAGCATATGTTTACTGATTTTCTGAAACTAGAAGAAATACCTTAATTCCAAGTCTACATGTGTTAGCAAGAACTGTTAGAGGTTTTCATGTGTTTCTCTGAGACTTGAATGAGTTAATGGTTGAGATACTGAGCCCGAGGTTGTATAGTACCGTGTGCACACAGGTCATTTTCTGTTGTCGACGTTGAGTGTACTCCGTGACAACAATGCTGTCGTGAGTGCTGGGCGAGCCCCACTACGACAAAGACGATGGGAGTGCTGGGCGGGCCCCACTACATCGTAGAATGAACATTGATTGTACTGGGCGAGTCTTACACAACTAATTTGTCATATGTTTAAAATGGTTAATATTTTTGACACACTTGCTGGACTCCTGTAAAAGCTATTGATGTTATATGTTATGATTTACGAGTTAATAGTTTTAAACTCAGTCACTCACTGAGCTTCCCAGCTCATACTTTCAATGTTTTCTAACTTTTCAGGTAGAGATCGAGCTCCCGGTGCCTGAGATCCTGCCACAGCCTGCTGAACGCTCTACGAGTCTGATATTTTTGTATGTGGATGGTGTAGTATAGCGAGTCTGCTCGTATTGTACATAACTTAATAGGGATGTGTAGTTATGTTGTATATGGAACTAGTGGTCTTGGGTGTATAAAGCACGTCTGGTCGTGTTTGGCTTGTTCAAGTTAGGTTTAACCAGAACCGCTCCGTAGGTATGTGTAATAAGATTCCTAGTTTATGCTGTGTGGTATGTATAGTATCTCGTATACAGGTATGGATTGTTTATCAGGTACAACGTGGGTCGCGGATGTCGTTAGGAAGATAGACGATGTCTGTCGGCTTCACGTCATCTTCCGAGTTAATATAGCAGGTAGTTCGGGAGGGGGTGTGACAATAAATATAATGCCCAAATATGCCTAAACAATCTACTTGCAAACCACATATCACATACATTAAAAAAAATTAAAATACCCACCATGTAAAAATTTAATTCTAAATAAAAACTCCAAGTCCACTTTGATACCAATTGATAGGAATGAACAATTCACCCCGTAGCAGAAAACTATGATTTCTAAATAATTTAGAAATCAATTTTGGATCGGCTTTGATTTATTTAGAATTAAAAAAATATATTAATGTTAAGCAAACAACCTTATAAAATATGGAGAAAATATATGGTGGGTCTTTACTTCTTGTGTTCCATCATATCTATCTTCCTCGCTATGACTTGAATACATGACCAAGGCTTGTGGAAACCTATTAAAAGAAAAAGAGAATTGGGAAGAAAATTCTAGAGAATTTTCTTTCTATTGTAGAGAACTTATACTTTGGCTCTGTTCGCACGAGATTTCAGTGAATAAATAAGAACATGTGCAAAATGAACTTTTGTATTTGTATAAATTTGAATGTAGTGAAATACAATCTCTAGTACTTGATCCTCTGATTCTTTCTCTTGCTTGTATGTTTCACTCTAGGGCTGTAAAGCTTATTCTCGAGATTGATGCTTCAATGTATTCTTAGGATCTCGAAGAAGTGTCTTTGTTCAGGAGGTGTTTGATCTTCAAGGGCTCAAAGAGTCTTCTGGTCTTTGTTGCTGAATTCTCTCTGAGATCTCAAATTTCTGAACCCCCAAAATGGAGGAGGGAGCTCTCTATTTATAGAGTTCTCCAGGGCTCCCAGGTGGGCTTGGGCCAACTGTTGGACTGGGCCTAGTGGACTTTGGGCCAGATCCTTTAGATTGGGTCTGGTTGACTTTGGACCTGACCTTTGCTAGATTAGGGCCTCCTATTTGGGCTTAGTCTAAAATTGGCCCAAATTTCATATAATCCAATTGCATATTGGGATTTGCTTTAATTTAATTTAGGGATACTTGTAAATTTAAATAATCCCTAATTAAATAAATAATTTTGTCACTAATTCTAATTAATGACATGACAATTTTTGAATGACCAAAATTTCTATTCCAACAGGCTCAATCCAATGACCCTATTTATATAGGAACTCAGGATAAGATATTTGCCAAATTTAAAATATAATATCTAATATATTATATATTTAATATATTTGAGTCTCATTCAAATATCTCCTACAACATATATTATCCATTTGAATCTTATTCAATTTTAATATATAATTTATCTAATAATGTATTATTCTCTTCTAAATTTAATATATTAAATATTAATTTGATCATTTCGAATTTTTCTTTAAACTCAATTGATTCTTTTAGTGTTACTATGACCTAGCAAGGGGACCTTATGAACCTACATATTATAAGCTCTAATGATACAAATTAATTAATTAGACTCTTTAATTAATTAATTTTTATTCCTTAACTCTAGGTTACCACTATAGACCTAGAGTTGCACTCTTATGCACTGTAGGACAAGTTGTGTCCATCGATATAACAATTGCATGCAAGTTGATCCTTCACGTGTTGTTTATAATTACAGCTGGGTTAAAAGTTCGTTTAACCTCTGTAATTACATCTTATACTTTAAGTACCACTGATTCTCTAATGAACAATCTATTTATGATCCAATCATAAAATAAGTCTCTCTCAAGCTAGTGAGAGGATGGGGCCTCATTGTTCAAGTCCCGAAATATGCTCTTAAGGGAACTACTCATCTACTTTCCTTATATGGGAATGAGTGAATTCCATCTTGTAAAACTTATGTTCCCAGCTTCCTATTTGGTCAAGTCACCAAAATGGTAGGTTTATTGAATCGGCTACAAAAAACATTCTCACCCATGCAAACCAAAGGACAAAACCCTCACAGGTAGGAGTTCATGACTCACTCAGAATTAAGATCGAGTTGCATATGATCATCCTGTTGAAATATTAATCTTTTCAATTAAAGGATTTATAAAAAGAAATTAAATATTTTGTGGTCCAGTCTTATACAAACTCATTGGTCTAGTCTCCACATGCATGATTTGGATCAAATCATTTATAACTATTAAAAAGTGGGTCGCATCAATAGTGTTTCTAGGATAAGGCACCCAACCTTATCCATATACTACCTTTTAGGTTATTTCTTGAACGATCCTCTTGTATATCAACCACATACTGTTCAATATTACACCAATAACCTTCGATTTTTATATGTAATGGATATTATAAATTGCAAATAAAAACAATAAAATAATGATCAAATAATTATTAAATATTAAAACATCAATTACGAGGCTTAGGGCATAAATCCTAACAATCTAGCAGAACTAAATCAAACCCACTCTTGGTTTTCAGACTAACATTCCCAATCTTGACTATTCTACGAATCTATATTATTTGCCATCCTCACTCGACCGTGACGACCTACAGTAAAGGATGTGAGCAAAATTCTATCCGAAGCTACTGAAGGAAATAATCAAATTAAACCCACAGCGGAAGCATTGGATCACATTTGATTTATTTAAAATAACTAAAATACAATTTTAGACTACGCAAAACATACATTTGAAATAATACGGAGATATTTCAGGTGGGTCTTTATCTCCTCCTCAAAGTCTTCTTGGCTTTGACTCGTACCCAGGCTTATGGGAGCCTCCTGAAAGAAAATCCACAAGGGATTGGAGAGGAAAAAGTCTAGAGATAATTATCTAATTCTCTATTGAGGAGACGTGTGTTATAATGGCTCAACCCAAAGGTCCTATTTATAGAGATCTGGAGAAAATCTTTGCCATAATTAAATGATATATATTTGAATATCTAATATATTAAAATACATATATTTAATCTATTTGAATCTTATTCAAATCTTTCAAATTCTCCTACGATATTTTTTTCTTTATTTGAATCTTATTCAAATTTTATAAATATATTTTCTTTAATGTATCTAATATACATTAATGATTTTAATATTTAATGTATCAAATACAATAAATATATTTTCCTCTTTTATATTTAATATTAATTTGAACACTTCAAATTAAATATTAATTTGAACATTTCAAAATTTTCTTTCAACTAAATTGATCTTTTAGTGTTACTATGAGCTAGTAAGGGGACATTATGGATTTATAGATTATAAGCTCCAATGATACAAAATTAATTAATTAAACTCTTTAATTAGTCAATTTTCATTCATTAACTCTAGGGTCACTCCACTATAGACCTATAGTCGCACTCTTATGCATTGTAGAACAAGTTGTGTCCATAGATATAATCATTACATGCAAGTCGATCCTTCACGAGTTGTTTGTAATTATAGCTGGGTCAAAAGTTCGTTTTACCCCTGTAATTACATCTTGCACCTTAAGTACCATTGTTTATGATCCAACCATAAACTAAGTCTTTCTCGGGCCAGTGAGAGGGTGAGGCCTTATTGTTCAAGTCTCGAATCAGCACTTAAGGGAACTACTCATCTACTTACCATATATGGGAAGAAGTGAATTCCATTTGTGAGATTATGTTCTCAGCTCCCTATTTGGTCAAGTCCCCAAAATGGTAGGCTTATTGAATCGGCTACAAAAGCCACTCACACCCATGCAAATCAAAGGACAAGCCCTCACAGACAAGAGTTCATAACTCACTCAGGATTAAGATTGAGTTGCATATGATCATCCTGATGACAGAATTATATTTAATTAGGGATTAATTAAATTTGCAAAGATTCCTAAATTAAATTGTGGAAAATCCAAGTACACAATTGGGTTCTTTGAAATTTGGAAGACAAAAGCCCAAATTGAAGGCCCCAATTAGCAAAGTTAACCAGGCCCAGTCTGAAAAAGTTGGCTCAAAGTCAACCTAGCCTAGTCCAGAGACTAAGCCCAAAGTCAGCCAGACTTAATCCAAATGGGTTGGCCCAAAGTCAACCAAGCTCAGTCAAAGAAGGCTGGCCCAAAGTCAACCAGGCCCAGTCCAAAGGGTTGGCCTAAAATCAACTGGGCCCAGTCCAATAAGCCGAAGCCCACATGGAGGCCCTGAGAAACTCTATAAATAGAGAGTTTCCTCCTTCATTTCAGAGGTTCAGACATGAAGAAACTCATAGAGAAATCAGAAACAAAGCTTAGAAGACTCCAGAAGCTCCTGAAGATCAAACACCGTCTGAACCAAGAACACGTCGTGGAGATCAAGAACACTCTAAGAATCCATTGAAGTTTCAACCTCGAGAACAAGCTATTCAGCCCTAGAGCAAAGCATACAAGTAGGAGAGAGAATCATAGGATCAAATACTAGAGATTGTACTCACTATACCAAAATTAATACAATATAAGTTTATTTACACGTGCTAAATTTCTTTGTCGAAATCTCGTGTGAACAGATTGATACGCCCGGTGGGACCACACTACCACTCATCTCTTTCTCCTTAAGATCAAATGATGGCACCAAAGAAAGCTGCATCAAAGGCTACTACTGCAAGTGACACATACGCGGGACCGGTTACTCGCAGTCATTCGAGAGGGGCTAAGATAAGCAAAGACCGAACCCATGACACAATTGCAAGCAGAATCATAAAACTGATTGATGAGTCTTCCAAGGGCAAAGTCGTCATCAAAGACAACCTGCTGTTTGATCAGTCCACTCCCGCTGCCGGTCAACTGAAGGAGACACCGAACCCTGATGTGATGTCTGTTATGATGGCTGATGTAGACCCCGATGAGAGGATGGCAAAGATGAAAAAAAAGATCAACCTCCTGATGAAGGTGGTGGAAGAAAGAGATCTTGAAATTGCCCATATGAAAAATCAAGTTCAAAACAAAGAAATGGCTGAGTCCAGTTAGACCCCTGCTATAAGAAAGAATGACAAGGGAAATACTATCATCCAAGAGGTGCAACCACACACCCTACTTCAGTTGCTTCCTTATCTGTCCAACAACTGCAGGACATGTCATGAACTCTATTAGGGCTCAATACCGGGCCCACTCAAAACCCTCTCATGTACTCCAAATCATACACCAAGAGGATTGACAACTTGAGGATGCCCGCGGGATATTAGCCTCCAAAATTCCAGCAGTTTGATGGGAAGGGCAACCCGAAACAGCATATTGCCCAATTTGTTAAAACAT
This sequence comes from Trichosanthes truncata, assembly GCA_033996785.1. NCBI lineage: Eukaryota > Viridiplantae > Streptophyta > Magnoliopsida > Cucurbitales > Cucurbitaceae > Trichosanthes > Trichosanthes truncata. Next base: position 21,481,100 of record JAWPNB010000004.1, on the reverse strand, counting down.
GCGAGAATGCAGGGATGCACAGTGACCTCTTAGTCAAGCAGTGTGTTTGTACCTTGAAAGAGAATGCCTTTGATTGGTACACCGACTTGGAACCCGAGACGATTGACAGCTGGGAGCAGTTTGAGAGAGATTTTCTAAATCGCTTCTACAGCACGAGGCAAACTGTCAGTATGATGGAACTCACCAACACCAAATAGCGCATAGGCGAACCTGTCATCGACTACATCAACTGTTGGAGGGCCCTGAGTTTCGACTGCAAAGACTGACTCACAGAAGTATCTGGTGTTGAAATGTGCACCCAAGGTATGCACGAGGGACTACTTTATATCTTGCAGGGAATAAAACCTCGTTCCTTGATAAAGAGCTTGTCGAAGGCTCTATCAAATATATTTATAAACCTAACCCTCTAAAATTTGTAATAATAGTGGCCAGGGTCGATCACAGGGATTGAATTTCTTAATTCATTTAAGTACTGTAATTACTCTCACTTAACTTTATTTAGAGAAAGAAATCAAATGCAAACAAGCTAAACTAAAGAGCTAACCTAGAAAGCAAAAGATAATTTGAGACACAATAGGAGAGAGATATCTTAGGGAATCAATTTCACCAATTAGACTTACAGCGAAAACTACCAAGTTTGTCATGCAAATATTCCATAAGCCAATAAGTGAGGGTGTTAACTGACTCTTTCAAGCACAATTAACTCTCATGCAATGTTATAAACCTAATATATCTATCTAGATTTTAATAACATGCAAGGCTTTAAGAAACTTCTTTTAAGGGCTTCTAAGAGAATTCTCCACTTTCATGCAAGAATTTACAAATAGTCATGCAATTAAGTTCTAGCCTATACCATACTTTTTCAAGCACAAATTCAGACCAATAAAGAAAATAATGCGTGATCAAGAGATTATAAGCATTAAATACATAAAAGCATGAATGAAACAAAAGCATTCAATCAAGGTACTTAATCAATTAAAATCCCAAGTCTAATGGGTACATCAAAATCCCAAGTATTAGGAACAAAGATACTAATTATATTCATACAATTAAATCTCTAAGTTCCTAATTTACAGCCACAAAACAGAAACTAAAACTAAAGAAAGAGGAAGAAATTAGCAAACAATGGTCGATCCCGCGTTTCCGTCGTGATCTCCACGTCCCTCGAGCTTTGGATCTTCAAAAATGCTCCACAAACGCTCCAAATTGCTCCCTAAACCTTCAATTTTAGCTTGGAATCGAGATTAGGGCTCCCACTCTCGGATTGGCCTCCCAAAACGGCGCAAAAAATGTTGTTTTTATAGAAAATTTCAAGGCAGCGTCAAGACGCTGCTTACAGCGTCTCAACGCTGCCAGAAAATTATTTTCCGCGCGTGTTTTAGCGAAAGACAGCTTTTTTTTTATTTTCGTAGCGTCGCAACGCTATAGACAGCGTCTCGACGCTACCCTGCAGACAACACTGACTATTTTTGCTATATCTCTTCGCTCGGGTGTCCGAATGACCTCCGGTTTGATGTGTTAGAATCGTGATTCGATGTAGAATCTCCCAGAACCTGCCTTATGCTCAAATAAAATCTTTAATCTTCTTGAATTTTCAATTAAGCTTCAAAAGCCTCCAATATCCACCAAAATATTCTCAAATACTTGGTTTTGCTCCTCAAGCTCGGTTTCTACAAAATTAAGAGAAATAGGCATAAAAGCTCACAAAATAATCACAAAACTAGCATAAATAATAGGAAATAAGTCATTCCTTCAAAGAGCTAGCGACTCGTGCTCACGACATGGAGCTAAGCATCGCTGCCAGAGGAAATAAAGACCTCCTAGTCCCAGATGTGAAGAAAGAGACAAAAGAATTTAAAGGCACAGTGAAAGCAACAAAGAGCATAGCCAAAGAATCCATGGTCGTCAACACGACTCCTCTGAAGTTTTCCTCGAAAGGAAAAGAAATCAAGCTAGAAAAGCAACAGGCAGTGGGCGAGAGACGTCGCCTGACCTTGAAAGAGAGACAAGAAAAAGTGTGCCCGTTTCCAGACTCTGACATCCCAGATGTAAACCCGGAATCCCTCCTTGAAAATTCTTAAGAAAAATGTATTGGTAAGCTTGTTAAAAAAAAAGAGAAAGAAAGGTGGAATGTGTTGTATTGTTTTTCCTAAATGAAAAAAAAGAAAAGAAGAAACTAAAACAAAAGAGAAATGGAAAGTGGAAGGTGTATGTTTTGTTTTAAAATAAAAATAAAAAAAGAAAGTGGAAGGGTGGGAATTATAACTCTTCTACACACTTTCACCCAATTTAGATTTTCATTTACCAAAGGAAAACAGAGGGGTTTCGAGGGAGAGAGTCTGAAAAAGAAGAAGAAGGAGATTTTGAAGGTGGAATTGAAGAAGAAAAGGGGGAAACACAGTCCAAGTTGCATGGTAAATTCTGGTGTTCAATTCTGCCAACGTCTGGTTTTTTGATCATTCTGAGCTCCACAGGAAGAATTAAGAGGTAAGGTTTGATTCTTCTGAAAGTTAATTCATTTTAGAACGATTTTCGTGAAGGAAGCTCGAGCAAAATCTGATGTTATGTTAATGATTTGTGAAGAGGGAACCGAAGGAGAGGTTTTTCTGTCAAATCCGAGGAACCTCTGGTTTTTGGGATGTACTGATCTGTAGACTTCGAATTAGAAGCTGTATTAGGTATGGTTGGAAAGATGATTTAATTTCCTATAATTTTCATGAAGAAGTCGTGGTTAGAAATTGAGTAGAAGTCGCTTTAAATTTCAGGTTAGTTTTGGGCTGCCGCAGGAAAATAGTTCTGGTTTTAGCTGAAACGTGTTTTGGGGAAAATAGATTTCAAGGTAGTTACAGACACATCCTTTAGGAATTTCATTTCATTCCTTCATATAAGTTTTAGAGGGTTCAAAAAGGAAGGGTTTGGTATAAAGAACATAAATTTTGACCAAGTAATGGAAAAGTTATGAGGGTGTGAGTTTCGGGTGTTAATCATGTGAAATGCTAGGAATTGATGGGGTGGTTTTTGCAACCCTAGGCCTTAAGTTCCTGAGGTCAAGATTCTAATGCTTGGTTTTGTTTATATGGCAGGCCAAGAAGAAATAGGACAAATTTACGGACCGAGAATCTAATATTAACGCTGTGAGTGATAAAATGAATTCTGAAAATAAATTCTATGCTTGAACTTGTGTTCACGAAAAGAAAAGACTTCCTAAGTATGATGTAGCTTAAAGATTTATGGTCTCTTGAACACGAATTCATAAGCATATATGGTTTCCTAAAAATGATTTAAATTGTTCGTTGTGAGCATATGTTTACTGATTTTCTGAAACTAGAAGAAATACCTTAATTCCAAGTCTACATGTGTTAGCAAGAACTGTTAAAGGTTTTCATGTGTTTCTCTGAGACCTGAATGAGTTAATGGTTGAGATACTGAGCCCGAGGTTGTATAGTACCGTGTGCACACAGGTCATTTTCTGTTGTCGACGTTGAGTGTACTCCGTGACAGCAATGCTGTCGTGAGTGCTGGGCGAGCCCCACTACGACAAAGACGATAGGAGTGCTGGGCGGGCCCCACTACATCGTAGAATGAACATTGTTTGTACCGGGCGAGTCTTACACAACTAATTTGTCATATGTTTAAAATGGTTAATACTTTTGACACGCTTGCTGGACTTCTGTAAAAGCTATTGATGTTATATGTTATGATTTACGAGTTAATAGTTTTAGACTCAGTCACTCACTGAGCTTCCCAGCTCATACTTTCAATGTTTTCCAACTTTTCAGGTAGAGATCGAGCTCCCAGTGCCTGAGATCCTGCCATCGTCGCCAAGGGTTCTCAGAGTTAGATACTTTGTACGTGGGTGGTATTATATAGCGAGTCTGCTCGTAGTGTAGATAACTTAAAAGGGACGTGTAGTTATGTTCGTGTATGAAACTAGTGGTCTTGTTTGTGTAAACAACGAGTGGTTGTGTTTTGATTGTTCAAGTGAGGTTTTAACTAAAACTGCTCCGTGTGCATATGTAGAAATTTTCCAGGGTTCCTCTGTGTAATATGTAAAGTATTTCGTTTACAGGTATGGTTTGTTTATCAAGAATTAAAAGGGTCATAGGTATCGTTAAGAAGTGAAACGATGCTTGTTGGCTTCACGCCTTCCTCCGGGCTAAGATAACAGGTAGTTCGGGAGGGGGTGTGTCAACTTGGTATCAGAGCAGTTAGCTCCATGGGAAACGAGATAGAGCGAGTTAGCTCTAAGGAAAAACTGGGAAATAGAGAGCATGTTAATGAGTTAGTTCAGATAGAACTAGTAAAGCATGGTCCAAGTAAGGACAAGAGTAAGTCTAGTCAGGACTAGAATATGAATAGAAGTTTGGTATTGTACATTTGAGTTAAGTATCCATAGCACGTCTAATGTATTGATATGTTATAGGAGTCATGCCACCACGTACTAGGAGACGACGCAGGCAGGATCAGGAGGGGACGCAGGATCCTACCCAAGGTCAATCTGAAAGGGGATCTAGCGCCCCGAGAGTTCAGACTGGGGCAGGAAACGAGCAGCATGCTAGTTCCTCACAGGGGATAGAGAGAGCAGGGCCAAGTGATCCAGAAAAAGCATATGGAATAGAACGCTTAAAGAAATTAGGAGCCACAGTGTTCGAGGGTTCCACAGACCCAGCTGACGCAGAGGTTTGGTTGAATATGCTGGAGAAATGCTTTGATGTGATGACTTGTCCTGAGGAGCGAAAGGTCAAGTTGGCCACATTTCTGCTGCAGAAGGAGGCAGAAGGATTGTGGAAATCGATACTAGCCAGGCGTAATGATGCACGTACCATGGATTGGAATTCTTTCAGAGGCATATTCGAAGACAAGTATTACCCTATCACGTATCGTGAGGCAAAGAGGGATGAGTTCTTAGAGTTGAAGCAAGGGTCGCTTTCAGTGGCCGAGTATGAGAGGAAGTATACCGAATTGTCCCGGTATGCTGATGTGATTGTGGCATCTGAGAGTGACAGGTGTCGAAGGTTTGAAAGAGGGTTGCGTTTTGAGATACGTACCCCGGTCACAGCTATCGCAAAATGGACGGACTTCTCCCAGCTAGTAGAGACTGCCCTACGTGTGGAGCAGAGTATAGCAGAAGAGAAGTCAGTAGTGGAGCCTAGTCATGGGGCTTCGACGGCTAGTAGCTTCCGAGGTCGTGAGCAGCGAAGGTTCACACCTGGGGTGAGTGTTTCAAGTCGTCAGGACTTTAAGAACCGATCCGGTGGCCAGGCATCGAGGCAGACGAGTGTGGGTAGTACCTATCAGAGGCAGAGTCAGAGAGCACCCAATCAGTCTGCTAGATTTGTAACAAGACCGCAGGCAGGGCAAGAGTCTATTGCCAGTGTGACGAGGAGAACCCCATGTACGAATTGTGGCAAGAATCATCGGGGCCATTGTCTTGTTGGTGCCGGTGTGTGCTACCAGTGCGGACAACCAGGGCATTTCAAGAGAGATTGTCCACAGCTGAGAGTGGTCGCACAGAGAGACCCGGGGGTTGAGTCCCAGACGGTTGAGCAGCCGAGGGTTCCAGTAGCCGCAGGGGAGGGCACCAGTGGTGCTAGACAGAAAGAAGTTGTAGGGAGACCTAGACAGCAGGGAAAGGTTTACGCTATGACTCAGCAAGGAGCAGAGGATGCACCAGATGTTATTACTGGTACGATTCTTGTTTGTAATGTACATGCACGTGTTTTAATAGATCCAGGTGCTACACATTCCTTTGTTTCTAGCATGTTCCTAACTAAGCTAAATAGGAAGCTAGAGCCTTTATTTGAGAAGTTAGTTATATACACTCCAGTTGGGGATGCTTTACTAGTCAATGAAGTGTTACGGGATTGTGAGGTCTTAGTAGAAGGTCTCAGTATGATAGTGGATCTTCTTCCACTAGAGTTGTAGGTGTTAGACGTAATCTTGGGGATGGATTTCTTATTCACTCATTATGCTTCCATGGATTGCCATAGGAAGGAAGTAATTTTCAGGAAACCAGGTTTGCCTGAAGTAGTTTTCAGGGGAGAAAGAAAGATTATGCCTATGAGTATGATTTCAGCCCTAAAAGCTGAGAGGTTGTTGAGGAAGGGTTGCACGGCATTTCTTGCACATGTAGTGGAGGTGCAGGAAGAAAAGTTGAAACCAGAAGATGTTCCTGTCGTGAATGAATTCCTTGATGTTTTTCCAGCTGACCTGGCAGGTTTGCCACCTGATAGGGAAGTTGAGTTCACTATCGAATTGTTACCAGGAACAGCACCTATTTCGCGAGCGTCGTATAGAATGGCTCTAAGCGAGCTCAGAGAACTGAAGATACAGTTACAAGAACTAGTTGACAAGGGATACATCAGACCTAGTGTATCGCCTTGGGGAGCTCCAGTGTTATTCGTAAAGAAGAAAGATGGTACTCTAAGATTGTGCATTGACTATAGGCAATTAAACAAGGTCACGATACGTAACAAGTACCCTTTACCACGCATAGATGACTTGTTTGACCAGTTGAAGGGAGCATCAGTGTTCTCCAAGATTGACTTAAGGTCAGGATACCATCAGTTAAAGGTTAGGGAATCAGACGTTCTTAAGACAGCATTCAGAACGAGGTATGGACACTATGAGTTTCTAGTAATGCCTTTCGGTTTAACTAATGCACCAGCAGTTTTCATGGATCTCATGAACAGGATCTTCCATCAATATCTGGATCAGTTTGTTATAGTATTCATTGATGATATACTAGTTTACTCAGTTGACAGGGAAGCCCATGAGAAACATCTGAGGATTGTTCTGCAAACACTATGTGATAAACAGTTGTATGCTAAATTCAGCAAATGTGAGTTTTGGTTGAATCAGGTAGTGTTTTTGGGGCATATCGTTTCAGCAAATGGAGTTAGTGTGGATCCACAGAAGGTAAAAGTTGTGGTCAATTGGGAAAGACCAGCTAGTGCAACAGAGGTACGTAGTTTCCTAGGTTTGGCAGGATACTACAGACGGTTTATTGAGGATTTCTCACGATTGGCATTACCCTTGACAACTTTGACAAGGAAGAATGTTAAGTTTGAGTGGTCAGATAAGTGTGAACAGAGTTTTCAGGAGCTGAAGAAGAGATTAGTAACAGCACCTATTCTGGCACTCCCAGTAACAGGGAAAGAATATGTGATTTACTGTGATGCTTCGAGGCAAGGATTAGGGTGCGTGCTTATGCAAGAAGGAAAGGTAATAGCTTATGCTTCAAGGCAACTGAAAAAGCACGAGTGTACTTACCCTACCCATGATCTTGAGCTAGCAGCAGTTGTTTTAGCATTGAAGATCTGGAGGCATTATTTGTTCGGTGAGAAGTGCCACATTTTCACAGATCATAAGAGTCTGAAATATATCTTCGATCAGAAAGAATTGAATATGAGACAGAGACGATGGCTAGAATTGATTAAAGATTATGATTGTACTATAGAGTACCATCCAGGTAAGGCGAACGTAGTTGCAGATGCATTAAGTAGGAAGTCGAGACTTCCTAGGGATGCTTTATGTGGTATGCGAGCAACCTTCTTAAGTACGCTAAGAGGTTCAAAGGCGGTTGTGACTGCAGAGGATTCAGGAAGTCTCTTGGTTCAATTTCATGTCAGGCCTTCGCTTATAGCAGAGATTGTGAGGAAACAAGCCGAGGATAGGGACTTGCAGAAGAGGTGGAAGTTGGTTGCATCAACACTGGAGATGGTCTGAAATATCTAGTTCATTTTTGGTTCGAGAGAAGGAACCTTCTCAAAAGAAGCACGGGCAAGTTTTTGTTGGGCAGCCTCCCAGATAGTTTGTGCAGCCTGGCGTTGTATGTCAGAAAAATGTAAAATCATGCTATCAACATTGAAGATGTAAGCCTCTGAAACAGGAACTTACACCTCTCTTAGCTCTTGATGGGGTTGCATATCAACAACAATAGAGTGGGTTGAAGTCATCACCCTATCGGATGGCACTCTAAATGATTCGATCCGTGTAGGAAGGGTGTCCAAAACGTGACGGCTCGTTGGCGATTGATCTCCCGAAGAGCCCTATAAGGTAAAAAAAAATTGCTTAAGTCGATATATATAAATGCCTAAACAATTTAAAAAGGAACTGCAAAAGAAGAGATACTAACCAGAGATCTAGAAGGCTCAAGAGGCGATGGGACCTTTGAAGTACCCTCGAAAGGGATGGCATTGGGAGTCGCCACCTTCTCCATTTTTCTTTCTCTCTTCCAATGACGGTCATCATTGCTATCTGGCTAGCGTTGTCACTCTTAAGAGTGTCTCCTCGGTTGGCTGGTGTCACGGCCGGCACCTCACAAGCAGTCTTGACCACGCCACTAGTATTGGGATCTTTGGCAGATTTATTTTTTGCTGGAGGAAGGGGAAGACTGTCCACCAAAAGTCGAAGGCCTTCCTCGAGGTAATTTCCGTGTTTTCGTTACCACCAATTCTTGTAAGCCTGAGTAGTTTGAGCACGAGGGTTCAACTCAGATGTAGGGAGATACACAGGGGATGAGGTCAACGTCTTAGTATAAAGCTGCCATGAACGAACGACATTCTCCAGACTGATGTGAGGAGGATCCTCATGCAGGTCATTCGGCACATCTTGGTAGAAACCAAATTGCCGACCAAAGCGATAAGGACTGTAAGCCTCAATAGTCATTAGCTTTCCATGGCGGGAAGATAAGTAACATGACCGAAGACTTATGAAAAAAGACGAAGACGAAAATGATAGGCCATTGACATCTTGCAAGGTCTCGGCCTTCTTCTTGGAAGTAAAGTTCACATCCCACAATATGGATGCACCCCGATGGATCAATTGACAAGCTTCAGAGGGGCTAAAGTATTTTGCGCTACCTTCCCCGGAATAGTCAACCATCCAAGGTACCATCACTGTAGTGGAAGGCTTGTAATGCGTGCTGAAATAATAGGCAAGCCATCCGTGGACATAATGGACGGGAAAGCAAATCTCTGAACGTCAAGTAGAGTGCGAACTGTTGTAAACCTGGTCGAGGCCATGGTGGATGTTGGACAGAACTGGAACTGCAAGGTTAAACAAGGTTCCTTCTGCCATGAGGGTCGCAACCTTAAACACACCAAAGCGAAAAAGGCTTGTGCTATTGTAGGGAAAGACGAAAACACACAGCCAACATGAAAGGAAGGCAGACAAATATGTATGGTCTTTCCATTTCTCTTCTACACCAAGGGATTGAAACAACTTCTGCTCATTGTCAGACCAATCACACACCTGAGCAGTAGAGCCGTCGGGATTATGCATAGAGCGAGGACGAGAAGTTTTCCTTGGCCTACGTGTTGGGGGCTTTAGATACCTCAAGCCACCCTTAAACCAGAAGAAAATCCACATATACAGAGGAATTTGTTGTCTCTCCATCTGTTGAGACGCGATATGATGATAGGCGTGAAATAGATAACTACAGCTCTTCGGCAGAGAGTCAGCTTGTTCCTGTGCCCCCACTAGTTCCTCGCAAGGGGGAATAGTCTCATCGTAGAATTTTTCCTTGATAGGCAGACCTCTAAACTTCCACATATCCCATAAAGATATGGATACTTCTCCGACCAAGGTATGGGGGTGTTTGTTGCAGGGCACCAGGCTTCACAAAAAGCTCGGATAATGTCGTGGTTACGATCATAGGTGTATAAGGAGGCCATCACAACTCCTAGCAAATTGGAGCCTTGCAGGACCCTCTGGTTCCAAACTCCCCATTTAATTTCAGCTGGGGACCCCAACGAACTTGGCTTTCTATGATTTGACGCCCTAATGTTGGTGCTGGATCTTCATTCGGTTTCTTCTTATGGAGGGGAGACTGCAAGATCCACATTCTGTTGGCATGGTTCTTGTTTAGAGGCCTATCCACAGATAAATCAGGCAGGAAATGCGTTTTGTCCAGCTCATATTCAAATTCCATAATGGACTCCCCCACTAGAAGGATGGTCTCGCTTTTGGTGGATTGGTTCACGTTGTCTAAAATGACAAGCCATCTCGCCCCCTCATCTGAAAGTTCCGTGAAGTACACCATGGTTCTACAAAAGAAAAAAGAGGGTCAGAAAAAAAACGGAAGATGCAACATCAAAATAGTTGTGGTGGAAACACTTGTGAGGCTGAAGGTCTAAGGCACGATCCAGTGTTGAACATCATTCTCCAGTGAGGAAGTCGTCGTGAAGGTGAACCATCCCTAGCAAGGAATTAGGTCACCTCCAGTTTTGAAATTAAAGCCACCGTGGGGGTGAACCATCCTTAGCAAGGGGTTACCACCAGTGTTGAACATCATTCTCCAGTGTGGAAGTCGTCGTGAAGGTGAACCAGCCTTAGCAAGGAAATGGGTCACCTCCAGTTTTGAAATTGAAGCCACCGTGGAGGTGAACCATCCTTAGCAAGGGGTCACCTCCAGTGTTGAACATCATTCTCCAGTGTGGAAGCCGCCGTGAAGGTGAACCAGCCTTAGCAAGAAATTGGGTCACCTCTAGTTTTGAAATTGAAGACAACGTGGAGGTGAATCATCCTTAGCAGGGGTCACCTCCAGTGTTGAACATCATTCTCCGGTGTGGAGGCTGCCGTGATGGTGAACCAACCTTAGTAAGAAATTGGGTCACCTCCTGTTTTGAAATTGAAGCCACCGTGGAGGTGAATCATCCTTAGCAGGGGTCACCTCTAGTGTTGAACATCATTCTCCGGTGTGGAGGCTGCCGCGATGGTGAACCAGCCTTAGCAAGGAATTGGGTCACCTCCAGTTTTGAAATTGAAGCCACTGTAGAGGTGAACCATCCTTAGAAAGGGGTCACCTTCAGTGTTGAACATCATTCTCCGGTGTGGAAGCCGCCGTGAAGGTGAACCAGCCTTAGCAAGGAATTGGGTCACCTCCAGTTTTGAAATTGAAGCCACCGTGAAGGTGGACCATCGTTAGCAAGGGGTCACCTCCAAAGTGGGGAAGCCGCTGTGAAGGTGAGCCATCCTTAGCAAGGAATTTGGTCACCTCTAGAGTTGAAACATCGTGGAAGGGGGGCATCTTAGCTGCAATAAGAAAAAAACAAGGAAAGAGGCATATGTGGTTGTTATGTTATAATTTACCTTGTAAATAGAGGCTCACTCCAAAAAAATATTTGTGGGTCTTGGTAAGTATGAGACAGTGTAAAAAGAGGGTATGAGACAGTGTAAAAAAAAAGAAAAAGAAAAAAAATGAAAAAAGGTTTGATTGGAATAAAAAAAAAAAAAAGCCTTGTAAAAAAAAGGGGTTGTAAAAAGAAAGCAAGTTTACAAAAAAAAAGTGAAAAAAAAAAAAGAAAAAAAGAAAATTTGAAACTTTTAGAAATTTGGAAAAGAAACGTTGCAAAAAAAAAGGAAAAAAATTTTGTAAAAAAAAAAAAGCAGCAAAGTTTGTTTTTTTAAAAAAAAAAGAAAAAAGTGGTGAAAAAATTTTTGCAAAAAAAAAAAAAAAAAAAACAAAAAATAATATATGTTAAAAAATTTTCAAAAAAAAATTAAAAAAATTTAAAAAAAAAGAAAAGAAAAGAAGAAATAAAATAAAACACAAACGAAAAAAAAAGATTAATAAAAAAACAAAAAAAAAAAACATTAAAATAATAAAATATTAATAAAATATTAAAATATTAAAATATTAAAATATAATTTTTTTTTAAAAAGTCAGAATTTTTGTTTTTTTTTCCTTTTCTTCTTTCTCTCTCCCCGAAGCACCTTTCTTTTTTCTTTTCTTCTTTCTCTCACCAAACTCCATCTTCTCTCTTCATCTCTCTCACACTCACTCCCTCTCTCTCACCTTCTCTCTTCTTCCTTTCTCTCTCATTCAAATCTCACTCTCACACCCCCTACCCATTTTGGACGGTGATGGCAGCAACAACCAAATTTGACGAAGACCCACGGCTGCAGCAACTTACCGATGTGATGGAATCGGCGGCGACAGCTTCGGCTCTAGCTCAAATTTGTTCGGTCTCTAGCTCAGATCGGACGGCAACAACGAGGAATGACGACTTTGAGTCAGCGGCGGATTCGACAGCTAAGTTCATCAACTCGTTTCGACGTCAAGCGAAAAAAAAACCTCCACGAGCGTGCAACGGTTCTGCGGTTGAGGCACCTATAGCAACCCGATGACAATAGACGAAGAGCTCCGGCAAAGCATAGATCCGACGAGAAACCTCACAAGGGCGGTGCGGCGACTGGCTTCAGCAACATTTGGCAGCTTCACAGAGGCGGCTGAGTGCGGCGGCGTGGCTCAAATCGGACGGCGATGGTACTCGATCTCGGGAAGTAGCTAAGGTTCAACACTCTTCCTCAAGACTGAATGGTGAGGGAGCCATCTCTTGTGCTATTATAGGAGCCCTCATCAAAAGCCTTGCAGTTTGCTGTTTAGATTTCATACAAAATCTAAAGGAAATGGGAAGATTTGTTGGAGATCTCATGAAAATCTAAACTGAAGTTCAATTCAAAGGAAGAGCTGAAATTAAAGATTTTTTTTTTTATTTCAAAACGAAAATTTGAAAGTTTAAGGATGTTCAGTTGAGTTGAATTTGGGTAGTTTTCTCCAACTCAAAATCTTACTCACTTTATTGATTAAAACTAAATTTTGGTGGGAATTTCGAAATTCTATTTAATTCCCAAAATTAGATGTTTTTTTAAGGCTTTAATGTTAGGATTATTTTAGTGTTCAATTGAAAATGCCCCAGAATTTTAGTTAAATTGGATCCAATTCAAAATCCCATTTTCTTTATTTAAATCAATTTCAACACAAGTCCAAATGCTTGTTTTCCTATAAATCAAAAGAGTAAATTTCACATTAACTTCAAATTATCTTGAGAATTCTTTGGGGCACATTCAAATCTCTCCAAAATTCAAGTCAAAATTGGATAAAATTGAAATTCTATCGAATAAGAAAGTCTTGGTAAAAGTTAAGTTTTTCAAATCAAACTTTGGGCATAACTCAAATTTTAGTCTGAAACCAGGTTTTGACCAAATTTCAAGTTAAGTCCCCCAAATTGAAGTTTAAGCATAATCTAAAATTTGTCTCAAATCCAAGTTGGAGTAGGCATCAAATTTTATGCTAAATTCAAACAACAATTTGGTGAAATTCTAAGTTCGAATCCAATTTCAAATAAATTTAGGATAAAATTTTAACCTTGCCCCAAATTTAGTTTTTTGAATTAAAGTAAATTCGAATCGAAATTTTATGCCAGAAAAAGAAAATCGAAATATTTACTCAAATTCCTATTTTGATGAATTGGCATAAAAAAAAGTGTAAAAAAAAAGATCAAAATTGTGAACTAAATTCCATATTTTTGATTCAATTGACACATCAAATGGAGTCCAAATTAGGAGTAAACATCTTAAATTTTAATTCCAAAATAGCTTTTTCGAGATTCACACACGCATACTTGTGTATAAACACTACAAGAAAAAGGATCTACGATAGCTTTAAAAAAACGCTATTATAAGCCTTTTATAGCACTTTACGCAAAGTCATGATAGCCCATGCTATAAAAAGTCTGAACTTTTTATAGCGTTTTATAAAAGCTATAAAAAGTCAGACTTTTCATAGCATTTTATAATTTGTGTCCAAAGCAGTTACTTATAGTTTCAAACCTTACTCAGTATTGCCGTGCACTGTGGGGAACAAAATTGGGCTCAAATGTCCATTTATTGTAAATGTACATAAAGAAAGTCTAAAAGCAATAACAAATTCACCCAGAGTATTTGCCATTTATATATAAAACGATTAAATATATTGTAATCTACCAATGTATTGATGATGTTGATAATATAGTATCATCTTCAAAAAAACACAAAATTTAATATAGTATCAATTCAGAACATGTCACTTTTCTGATACAACTATACTATGAACGACATTTATATTGTCATGATATATAACTATATATGGTTCACCATAAATAGTCATAGAAATTAAAGAAGATTTTTTTTATTGGAATATCTACAATTTCACATTCTCCTTCAATTAGTATTAATAGTTCACATGTTGAATTTTGTGAATCAAATTAATATTTGAAGAAGAACAGAAATGACCCAGAAGCATAAGTTGATAAGACCCAACAAGTGACTATTGAAATATGCATGTTATATTACTGCTAAAACCTAAAAGTTTAAATCGATAGGATATGCCATATTTTTATACATATTCTCAACACAACTCATCTAGTATTTATGGCACACCCATCCCACAACACAGAACACACCCAAAAATCACCACAAACAAGAGAGAAAATGGGAACCCTCTACCAAGAGGCTCCACCTCTTCAACAAGACCTCAAAGTGAACATCAAAGACTCTTCTATAGTTTTTCCCTCTCAAGAAACCAAAAAAGGGTCATTGTTCTTGACAAACATAGACCAAGTCCTCAACTTCAGCGTTGAAACAGTCCATTTCTTTGTACCCCACAAGCACTTTCCACCACATGTTGTCACTGAGAAAATCAAAAGCACTTTTTCTAACCTCTTAGTGGCCTATGACTTCTTGGCTGGAAGGTTGAAACTTAGCCATGAAAATGGCCGTTTGGAGATTGATTGCAATGGCGCTGGGGCGGGCTTTGTGGTGGCCTCGAGAGGTTTCTCTTTGGATGAGATTGTAGATTTGGTTTACCCTAATCCTGCCTTTGAGCAGTTGGTTTGTAAATCTCTGGATGTCTTCAAGCCTGATGACCAGCCGCTTGTCATACTCCAGGTACTTTTTCGTCGCCCCGTACGTGTTCTTTTCGTTGCTTTTGGTTCAACTTAGACGTGTCTTGACTAATTTTATAAAATATAATTTTCTTTTATCCTACCATGTTTGGTTGGGAATTTTTTGATATTATATTGCTTTGAACAAGCTTACGTGCACTTTGACTAATTTTATAAAATCATTTTTTTAGTTCAACAACTTATAGAGTGGAAATTTGAATTTCTGACCTTTTGATCGACAATATATGCTCTTAATTAGTTGAGCTATGTTCTGACAATTTTATAAAAACATTTGATTCCGTAATGTCTAGTTGAAAACTTGTTGGATTCTATCAGTCTAGATAGCTGGCCATTATGAGGTTTAATTTAAACACACTCTTAAAGTTCTAACCATAAATTCTCATACTTTGAAAATGACATCTTTACTCCCAAGTTACCTATTTTTATTAATACTAACAAAAAATTTAAGGCCGAAGTTGGTCTATGATTTTTTTAAAAAAAGATATAGAACTAACTAATTTTCCAAATTTAGTAAGGGATGAAAATGCACAATTTTTAACGATGGAAAAAATTCTAATACTATTTCCTCCAAAAAAAAAAAAAGAAGAAAATTGCAAAAACGACCCTTGAAGTATGATATTTGTAACAATTACATTCATAAACTTTCAAGTATAAAAATGAAACCCTCAAGCTTTTAGAAGTGTAAAAATTGGATCCCTAAACCTTTATTGTATTGGATAAAATATGTTTTGAAAAGAAATTATGAAATCATGCAACATTATAAGGATGAGAGAGATTAAGTTACCTTCAACAAACATAACAATGAGAATAAAATCTAAATCCTTTAAACCTTAAACCTAACCGTCTTTCGAAATTATAATTTCTAGATTCTTACAATGACAGATTGAAAGACTAAAAATTAGTTCCACACTAGTGAATTAACAAAAAAAATAATGAGCATACTAATAAAAACGATGACCTAGATAAGTTTCAGCAAGAAGTATATATTCAGAAACGCACATATGTAATTACATCTAACCTAACTTTATAAAATGGGACAATATAGGTATGTATTCCACATTTAACTTGAAATTAGTAACACTAACCATTGAGCTATATGAGTATGAAAACATAATATGTTGTTATGAATCTAATAAAAATGAAAACAAAACCCTAGATAAGTCACAACAGGAGTATATATTCACAATTTCATCTATAATTTTCTGGTTTAACATCAAATCAGTAACCCTAAACCCGAACATGAGTAGATATTCATAATTTGAAAATCAGTAACTAGGTCGTATGTTATTGCAATCCCTAATGAAAAGAAAAATCAAATCAATAATATCATATACCTAACATAAATTAATGTAATATTTAGCATTCTTCTTTTCCCAAATCACATGCATTAATTCCTTTATTCTTCAACGCTTTTGAAACCTCCATCTCCTTTTTCTTCTTCAACATCCTATGTTACTCGATGGTCTCTACTGTTTCGAACTTGAATCACCTACAACTGCTTCATTTTGCTCTAGTGAGCACTTTTTTTTCCCTTTTCTTTGGACGAACTTGGTATATTTTGGAGATTTAGGCTTCAAAACAGTTTGTGTTCTTAGATTAGTTGACATTTGTATTTTGTAACTTAGAATTTTAGATTCTAGATTATGTTTCAATTGTTTAAAAAATAAAATCTACCATATTTAAATAAAAAATACACCATCTTTTTTAGGGATTTGTTGAATGTCAAAATTTTGAAAATAATGCGGCTTACAGGACCCAGATATCACGGTTGTTATTTTGATTTTTATGCAATCTATAGGATCCATATATCATGAATGTTATGGAAGAGGAAGGAAACATAATAATTTTTTGCTTGCTACAGTTTTGCGCGTATATACTTCTATACACATAAGTATGTAGACGATTTTATACAGTGATCTTATGTGGTTTATAAAACTATAGTACTATAGACCACTGTACCTGGCTACTATATTTATTTACATGTATATCTGTTATACACAGTATTTTATGTGTTTAATTATATGTATATAAAACTATAGATTTTGATAATAATTATAGTATATTTGGTACTCGTAGATTACGTTATAGGCATATATAGTGCGAAATATACATACAACTTTGCATGTATGATATTGATAATCTTACTTATTGTATATGTTAATATATGCTTACAAACATGAACGAAAATGTTATGGGTATATACTTATTTGTGTAATTAGGATTGTTTGAAAAAGTGAAAAATCAAAATTTGTTAGTAGTTTTTGTTGATAGAGGATTCAAATATAAATGATGGAAAAAAAAATTGTGGCTAATATTTTGAATTAAGGTAAAATTCATAGATTTGTAAATAATTAAAAATAAATTCCTATAGATTTGAATTGCTAAAGATCTAGGGACTGGAATTTTGGATAAAAATCTTAAATTAAGATAAGATTAATAAACCCCATCAAATGTAATTGTAATCTGATGGAGGTCATTTTCGATTCAATTATGGGGGATACAAATAAAATATGCATCGTTAAGAATTAATCAATGAATTCAAAACCTAATCATGAAACCAATCAGAGATTCAAACTGCATAGATAAAAATAAAATGTGTGCATAAATCTAGGAGGCATAGGAGCTGCTTCTAGAAATAAGTGATTGCTAATTTATTTATTTATTTTTGAATCAATTTGCCATTAACAATGGCCTGATCGTAAAATAACAGTATATACTCGAGGTATTTTGGGAAGAAAAAAATATTAACTCTCATACCCTACAAAACTAGTGGCTAAAATCTTGAATACCAAACCTTTTTGGGTATTTTTCTTTTTGACTTTTTAGGTAGGAATCATTACTTAGAGATTTGGAATTCTTGTAGAAACAAATTCCCACCTTTTCTTTTTCCTTTTTATTTTTCATAATCAAATATTAATAAATATTTAAAATTACATTTTAAAGTATAAATCTAGAGAAAATTAACTTTTTTGATTATTTATTAGTTTTAATAATTAATTTCGGAAATTATTAAACTATTCATATTAATTCATGAAAACAAAAGTTAATAAATATATTTAATAATTAACAAATAATTAAAAAGCTCTTAGTCAATGGGAATACATCTATCCCTCAAGATTATACCAGAGAAAAAAACAATCTCATTATGAATCACGTTTTCAATTAAATCGGAGAATTTTACCCCATTTGAGGCAAATCCATAAAATAAAAACATATTAATTACACTAATTGTCTAAATTACATGTTAACAACCACAATCAAAGTTAATCATATAAATGGTAATTATTTTTTGAAAAATATATATATTTGTACATATATATATTTTTGAAAAATACTATCCATTACAATTTTCTTTTATGAGGTCATCAAGTTTTTCGTAAATATTCTAATTTCCTTTTTCTGTTATTGTAATAAATTCACTCCTTAAAAAGGAAATTTCATCCAAAAGAAGAATGACGAGATTTATGAAATAAATAAATGGCAACAACCCTAAACGGCTCCAATGGAGAATCACACATACAAAGAGACTTAATTTATTGATTTGGAACGGTTTTTCACAAGTGGTAGCTATATATATATATGCATCTAACTTTTTCTCCAATTCCTCATTTTTTTTTTTGAAAATTTCAATTCGTCATTTAATAACTCTTCTTAAATGCCTCCGTGTTAGATTCTTTCCTTCGTAAAAACAGACCAATCTTCTTTACCGGCTGGCAAACAAAAAATAAAATTCTTTTAAAACTCAAAGCGTATACTTCCATATCGGTTCATTTTTATCTTCTTTATCATAGGGACCAATAATGTTTGACATAAAAGAGTGAGTAGAGAGACTTTTTCATTCTTTTAAACATATCTGTCAAACATTTAATGGGGACAATAAGAAATTATTCTTGCTTAAGTCAACAGGAAAGTTTTGTTCTCTAAAAATTTATACAAAATGGTACGATATTCCATAAACAGTACTTCAGTGGATATATAAGAAATACATTTTAGGCTAGCTTATACAAAATATCCTTAAACTATCTAGTTGTTTTCAATTTTTCCTTTTAATATTTTAAAATCTTCAAATTATCTATAGAAATGCCTTGAATCTGTTATCAAGCGTTTTGAATGACCTAGTACGGGAGTCTCACTGACCAATCGAGTCGGTGTCCAAGGGCGAAGCTCCTTGGGGGGGTTCGGGGGCAACGCTCCCGAAACCTAAATTACATTCGGCCTTGGTTTATTTTCGAATTTTTGGGCCTTTTTAGGCCTATGTATTAGGTTCACAAAGGGAAGTCATATATAAGCTCCCTAAAAACCCTTCCAAAAAAACCACTACCACCTCTGTATTCATCTTCTTCTTGACAATAAAATCTCTCTCTCCCACTGCCCGTGGATGTAGCTAACACTGTTAGTGAACCACGTAAAATCTGGTATTGATTTTTCTTCTTGTGTTATTTGTTTGTCATCGATATCTGTTTTAACATTATCCTCAATCTTTGTTATAATGAAAACTTTTACAAGGTTAAGGGTAAAATAAAACAAAAAATTATAAAAGTTATGAGCGAAATTGAAACCAACAAAATTATTTTAAAATAAAAATTAAAGTCCATAATATATTTAGTTGATTTCGATTGTCCTAATGTTTTAAGAGTTTTATTTTTACCTCAATCTTTTGACTTCCATAAAATTAAAGTCCAGAATATATTTAGTTGATTTCGATTGTCCTAATGTTTTAAGAGTTTTATTTTTACCTCAATCTTTTGACTTCCATTAGTTTCTTGAAGAAAACTTGTTACACGCACACGCACACGCACAATTAAAGGTTAAAGGTGTAATTAAAAATTTTAAAATGTTAAAGGGCAAAATTAAAATATAGTAATTTAACCTACATTTTAAATTTTTATTTGACCACGAGTCCAACTATTATAACACCACAAGTGGGCCATTTGGATCGTTTTTTTTTTTTTGGGAAATTATGGCAAATAGCACGTTTTCACCTATATATTTCATAAATGACGCATTATTAAAAAAAAATCATCTCTAGTATGACTCACATTTATGAGAACATTTTATTCCATTGATGCCCTTACGATTTTTGCTCATTATTGTAATAATGTTATTATTATTATTTATTGTTTCCATAACCAAATCATTCAATTTAGGTAAATAAATTTACCATTAATTACATAAAGATATATTTTAGATTGATAAATATATTTTATTCTCCAATATATTGATATTCAAATTATGTTTTAATTTTCTTTATTGTTTATTGACTTTTATTTACGTTTTTTTTATTTATGTTTTGTTTTATTTAAAAATTTCCTTTGGTTGATTTTTAAAATACTTGACGTCAAATATATAATATTAAGTATATTGTAAAAAACAAATATACGAAGTATATTATATATACATCTGTATATAATTCTATTATATTCTATATAGACAATAAGCATAGTTATATTCACAAACATATATTATATAAACATAGGTAAATAATCGTCATATGTTTTGTTACATCAGTATGTGATTCATTTTACATGTTTGGGATGACATGATACTCCTATTATATTCTCAGATATATAATATATATACCCCTACAAATGGAACCGTCGATAATGGAAAGAGTTGTCTAGTTTTTAAAATCCCTAGATTTTAGGAGGAAAATCGTGAAAATCTTTCATCTATTTTATTTCTTATACAAAATTAATGGTGTTTGGAGGGAAGGATATAGGTTTCAACGTTTATGGAAAGTATTAATATATTTTATTTCTTATATATATATATATATATATATATATATATATAGAGGGGTACATGAGTAATGTTCCTCTAGATTTGGCTTCTATTTGGCTTGAAAAGTGACAAAGCCAATATTAATAACAAAGCGTGTCATTTGTGTAAAATTTGGTTCCAAATATGCTATTCATGTAGTTAACCCCTTTTTTTTCGATATTGTGTCCTTGATTTGAGATTTGATTTTAAAAAAAAAGTCCAAGTTTTTTAATATTTTCACTTATAAAATTGTTGTATTTATTTTGTTTATTTTTTTACCATTATACCCATGTTTATGATCATCTCTCCATAATTATTTATATATTTAAAACCACTTCTTCCATATTTACCTAAATCTCATAAAGTAAATGAACTTACATAAATCATTTGTTTCCATATTTACCTAAATCTAATAAGATTTTATTTTCAAAAATCTTCTCCACGTAATACCTTTTTTTTCGCCAGTCCTACATCTACCTCCTTCTGCATATTTAATTTATGATATTTAATTTATCATTTTGCCACCAAAATGGATATGTTGCTCATTTTCTTGACACTACAAGATTTTTCATTTTTCCCGACGCAAAAAAGCATAAGGAAAAGTCTATATTGCAAAAGTCTTGGCCAACAAAAATATTTCGTTGGTAATGAAAGTTTAGTGCCTAATTCACTCCAAAGTGTCTAAGGTGCAAATTTCCCGAACTCACTCCAAACTCTTCTGAAAGTGTCTAACCTCTCTTCAAATGTCTTAAACTAACCCCCAAACATCCAAAAGTACGTAATTTTAAATAAATACCGTTCTAATACTCCAAGGATATATAAAAGAAACGTGTTAAGTTTAGCATTTTGTGCACCAACCTAGTTCCAAACACGTACATATACAAGGCACTTCGGGATTTCAAGAGATTCAAAATCACAATATAATCTTCACTAAGCTCAAAATATGCCACTTATAACCTTACATTTTAATGTTCAATGGGCTCTATAGGATAAAAATCACAAAATAGGCTATAAATCAAATTACACAATAAGCTTAGAATCAAACATTAATCACACACAAGAGGCTCAAAATCAAACTAATACACACAAGAGGCTCAAAGTCAAACTGATCACACACTTGGACTCGATGTCATAATTTATTCACACAAATATAGGCTCAAAATCACACTTCTAATCACAGAATAAGTTCCAAATCAAACTTTAATCACATAAAGAACCTACAAATCACAATTTAATCAAATAATTAAGCTTCAAATCACATTTTGAACACACAATAAATTCAAAATCACGATTTAATCATACTTTAATCAAACAATAAGCTCCAAATCAAACATCAATCACATAAATAGCCTCCAAATCATACAAATATTCTCCAAATTACACTATGAACACATAATACACTCATACAAAAAAGAAATAACTTCAAAAGGCTCAATAACCAAGTTCAAATCGTAAATAAACTAACAAAAACACAATGTAAAAATTCTATATAACTCCAAATGATTAACCAAGAAGAAAATCCAAGCTACCAACGGAATTTGTGAACAAAGAAAACAAAAAAGTATTGAGAAAGAGAGAAAACCTAAAAATAACTAGCAAATATAAGTTAAAATTAAATAAATACCTTTGGAAATAAAACCCACAAGCTTAAAATGGAACTAAACAATGAGAAACGAAAAAAGTAGCGAACTCCAAAAAAATTTCCTCTCAAAATGTCAAAAATTGGACCGCAACCTACAAGAAAAATACAAAAAATGGAAGTGAGAGGGCATGACTGAAGGAATAGGGATTTTTTTTAAAAATAGTGTAAATTAAAAAAATAATAACACAAAAATGGTAATTTTTAAAATAATGTCAAATTTAGGGTAGATAAATCGTGTACATGGGTCACGATTTAGCTAAGTCGTGGCCCGTGGTCACGAGTAGCCTAATGAAATGCGGCCCATGTACACGAGGAAGAGCAAAGTCGCGTACCCTGTACACGATTTTCGTGCCACATGGCGCCGGGTGGCGCCATTCGATGTCGTGGCGGCCAAGTAAATCGTGTACGGTGTACGCGATTTCCATATGGAAATCGTGTACCATGTACATGATTTTGTGGTCCCTAAAAGGCCCACCAGCCCTCCTCAGATACCCGCGCCCACATTTCTTCTTCTTCCTCCAGCCCTCTCTACTCTATATATTCCGACCAGTTCCGCCGCCGTCCACTGTACAGTCTGCTGCCATCCCCCAGCTCCCCTCCTCCAGCATCCACTCGTCGTCTGTCGTCCGCCCGTGTTTCAGGTTCTTTTTTTTTCTTTTTTTTTTTGCTTTTATTTTTTGCATGTTTATGTTTTATTTTTTGCAGATCTACATTTTAGATTTATTTTGGACAGATCTACGTATTTTTTGAGTAATTTTCGGACTGATCTACATGTTTTTTGAATTATTAAGTGTAGTTTTGGGTTAACTTTGGAGTGTTTTGTACGGATCTATAAATTTTGGACTGATTTGGGTGCATTTTGGACTGATTTGGGTGTATTTTGGACTGATTTGGGATCGATCTATAAATTTTGGACTGATTTGGTACTGATTTTGGATCGATCTATTAATTTTGGACTGATTTGGGTGCATTTTGGACTGATTTGGTTGTATTTTGGACTGATTTGGGTGCATTTTGGACTTATTTTGGATCGATTTACATGTATTTTATCTGATCTATAATTTTAGCTATAGTTTTGGGCTGATTTGGAGTGGGCTGATTTGGATCAATACCACTTTTGAAGTTGTTGGACTAATTTTGATGGTCAATATTTAATTTATGGAACAAGGTTATTTTTGTAAATTAAAATTGAGAATAATTAATTTTATATTATAAACTAATTAAGTCTAAATTATAAAGTAATTATAAAGCAATTATTTTTATATTATAAACAAAGTATGGTTTTTTTGAGTTTGCAATAAATTAAGTCTTCGTTATAAAGTAATAAATTTTATATTATATACTAATCAAGTCTATTTGTTGTAAACTAATTATGAAATATTAAATTTTATATTATAAAGTAAGGGTTATTTATATTATATACTAATTAAGTCTCTTTGTTTAAACTAATTATGAAATATTAAATTTTATATTATAAACTAATTAAGTTTTTGATATAAACTAATCAATATGTAGTTAACATATATTTTTTTAATTTTGTACAGTTATAAACAAGTTGGTAAAATATGTCCTTCCATTGTGAGAAATTAGTGATACTTGAACATGGAAATGGTGGAGATAGTGATATAGAGGAAGAACTTGATGAACTATATGGAGATGAGTTGAATATTTCTTCCCCTAGTCAAAATGAAGAGGAACCTTCAGATTTTTTTACAGATATAAATTGGGAGATTACTAATTCAATATGCGAAGAAGGGTCTACTTTAGAAGAAGAGGCAAGATGTGTAGAAATGGACTCACGTATAATAAGTAAAGGATTGGTATTTGAAAGTAAAGAAGATCTACAACTTGCCATAAAAAAAAATATTGTGTTAATCAACACTATCAGATTACTGTGATGGAATCAAATCGAGATATCTGGTATGTGAAATGCAAACAATGGAATGAGGGTTGTAGGTGGAGGCTTCGTGCATGTCGGCGCAAAACCCATGGAATGTTCGAAATTACGAAACTTGAAGGGGAACATTCATGTTTGTACCCATAACTCACACAGGATCATTCACAACTTGACTCAGATTTAATGTGTAATGAAATTCAGAATCTTGTTCGATGTGATCCTGGTGTGAAAATATTCGTACTACAAGAAACTATAAAAAAGGACTTTGGGTATTATGTGAACTACAAACGTGTATGGCAAGCTAAGCGAAAAGCTATAATTAAAGTTTTTGGGGATTGGGAGAAATCATACAAAGAACTTCCATATTGGTTGAATGCTCTTGTACACTACAATGTGGGAACTCAAACTCAATGGGATTTGCTTCCAACTGACGTACCAGGTAATCATATTTTCGGTCGAGTTTTTTGGTCATTTGCTCCTATAATAGAAGGCTTTAAATACTGTATACCGATGATTCAAATAGATGGTACACACCTGTATGGCAAGTATAAAGGAAAATTATTGATAGCCACATCCATGGACACAAATGGTCAGACATTTCCTCTTGCTTTTGCTATAGTTGAAGAGGAAAATACTTCTAGCTGGTCATGGTTTTTACGTGCCTTGCGATCATTAGTTACTCAACGAGAGGTATATGTTTAATTTCTGACAGACATGAAGGAATCATAGTTGCTGTGAAAAATGAAGAAAATGGGTGGAGTGAACCAAGAGCATACCATCGATATTGTCTTCGTCATGTTGCTAGTAACTTCAATAACAAGTACAAATTGAAGCAATTGAAAATTTTAGTGTCAAAAGCAGGACGTCAGCACCAAAGGCGCAAGTTTGAGCGATGTATGAAAGAATTAAAGCGATTAAACCCTGATTGGCTTGAATTTTTCTCTCGTATGAAGTTAGAACAATGGACACAATCACATGACACTGGACATCGCTATGGATGGATGACTACAAATCTAGCTGAATCCATTAATGGAGTTTTTAAAGGAGCTAGGATGTTACCCAGTACATCATTGGTTAAGTTAACTTGGTATCGAACAATTATGTATTTTGAAAAGCGCCGAGAAATGGTTAGTGAGGCACTAAATCGTGGTGATGTATATACCGAACTTGCTTTAACAAAGCTCAGAAGGTGGGAGAGAAGGGTTTCTTCACATACTGTGAAATCTGTTGACAGAGAGACACGTAGTTTTGAGATTGAAACTAGAATTAGCATGATCTCTCCATACAAAGGTCAACAAACACAAGTTGTGTGCTTGATAGATAAAACATGTACTTGCAACAAATGGCAATCTTTCAAGATCCCATGTTCTCATGTAATTGCAGCATGTCGTCACATTCATTTGGCACATTTGCCTTTTGTTGATGATGCTTACAAGATCTCACAATATCAGCGAACAAGGTCTAATTGATTTGGTTTTTTTATTTTTGTTTTACTTATCAGTATTTAATTGATATTCAATTTGATTTTGTTATTTTTCAATGTACAGGGATTAAGCAAATGAGTGATGGACATTTTGATTTGTAACTGACTTTATTATCTTTATTCGTCTTGTTTTTCTTTTATTGTAACGAACTTCTTTGTAATAGACTTCTTTGTAATTTACTTCATTATCTTTTGTTGTTTTTCCTTTTTTGGAATAGACTTTTGTGTAATGGACTTTATTATCTTATTAACTTATATGTAATGGAGTTCATGTTAGATTCTTATTTGTAATGTAATAAATTTTATTATCTTATTAGCTTATTTATGTTTTAAATATTTCAGTTTTACATATGGATCTTGGACCATCCAATCCAACTCAGTTATACTTACAGCGTACACATCGTTCCCAATCAATATGGGATACACAATCTACTACTGTCCTACAATGTCGAAGAAGGGAGGCAGTAGCCCATCCTAACATTGAGTTAGATCCGCGTATTATTCCTTATTTACAACAGGCTGGTTTTTGGGGGGTTGCACAAGTTGGATTTATCCAACTAGATTGGCATCTCATAACGGCATTGGTGGAGCGATGGAGACCTTAAACTCATACATTTCACATGCCCAGTGGAGAATGTACTATTACACTCCAAGATGTTGCTATCCAGTTTGGACTACCTGTCGATGGAGAGCCTGTAACTGGTTCATTACAATATAATTGGGAACAGGTATGTGAAGACTTCTTAGGAGTTCGAACTCCTAAACTGAATGGGTCTAGGTTAAGTATCCCATGGTTGGTAGCACAATTTGTAGAGTTATCTCCAAATGCCGATGATATCATGATACAAAGATATGCAAGAGCCTACATAATGCAGCTTATTGAAGGGTTTCTATTCGCGGACAAGTCAAATACACTTGTCGATCTCATGTTTCTTCCTCTTTTGGGAGATTTCGAGATAGCAGGACAATATTCATGGGGTGGGGCTTGCCTCGCATGGTTGTATCGGGATCTATGTCGAGCTAGCAGTGCTAATGCCTTAGAAATTGCGGGTCCACTAATACTGGTACAAGTATGGGGATTTGATCGATTTTATTCAATTGCACCACAACGCCAGCTACAAACCCCTGATTAGTATGTTGGTCGACCACTTAGTGCTCGGTATGTTCATTTACATATTTTTTATTATAATTATAAATAATACAATGTTTTAATTTATTATATGTGTGTAGTTGGAGCGGTATTTTAGCTACCTCTGAACAAACTTCCAACATGTTGATTCAATATTGCATTGCATTTGATCGTCTTTTGCCCAATCAGGTAAATATCTAGTTTATTTTAATTCACATACATTTTAATATCGATTTTAATTATTCTAATTATTATTTATAAATTTCAGATCATCTAGACGCCATACACACATGAAATTATGGCATTATTACCTGAATATTACCATAATGGACAAGATATTTGGTTGACTATAAGCCATCTCATCTGCTTTCATATTGTAGAGTGGCATCAACCTAATCGGGTGTTGAGACAGTTTGGAATGCGGCAGACAGTGCCACCATATTGTGACACAAGCACACAGTTGCATCAATTAGACTTATGAGGTAAGCATGACCATGATTGGCAACGACATCATGCATCATTTATATCACTGTGGCGTGCACGTCGACATCACTGTGCATTAGGTGATATAGTAGAACATCTTATTGTATTTGATGATTACATAACATGGTATGACTCTATCACGAGGAGATATATCACACGCGATGGCGCTTATTATGCATGCACGGTAAAACAACTATCTACTAAATTCTCTATTATTAAATTCAATTTTATGTACTATATATTAAATTATATTTTTTTTTGTGCAGAATAACTTTGTTCGAAATGTACAACAATATTCAATAGAACAAAGTTTACCTGCTTTAGGTTCTATGTGTGAGCAATATGTCACAACGGTAACTGATATAGTTCAACAAACAAGAAGACTAACTGTTGCTGACACCGATAGGACACGTGCTCGACGTAGGCGCCGACGACAACAAGCTGAAAACATTCCAGAAGACATTCCAGAGGCACACGTGGACCAAGAGCCTCCTGTAGTTGATGATTAACTTCCATCTTTTCATATGCCCTTACCAGATGTTCATACCGACACTGCTTCAAGTTCTGGTCATGCACAAGATCCATTACCACCTATTGTGCAACAAGATATTGATGATATAATTCATCATCAACCACACTTTGATGTTCCTCGACCTTGTCGTGGAGTCCATCCGAGAAGAAGGCCACCGTGTAGTACATGAGTTTTTTCAGCAATATTTTACAATTCGTATGTGTTGAACCTAAAACATTGATCTAATTAGACATTTGTGCAATTTAATTTCAATATTTTAGGGACATTTTAATTTTAATTTTCCTTGATCTTTTAGAAATTTTTCTATTCATTTTCAATATCTTAAAAACTCTCAATTATATCGTTCTGGAAAAAAAATTGTTAATAAAAATTAACAAATTTCACCAATTTAGATCAAATAAACTTTCAAACTACCAATATGGGCTAAATTTGAAAAATTTCAAACTCTTTATGGAAAGACTTAATTGAAATTTTTTAATCAATTCAAAATAAAATTGAGATTATTTATATTACAAAAAAAAATTGAAAATACATGTGCCCATGTGTTTTACGGTAAGAAATAAATAATAATAATAAGATATGTTTTGCTCATTTCAATGTCGTTCTTGCTACTTCAACGTCCTCAACAATCACCGCGATTTTCCTCAAATCCATTTCTCTTTTCACCTTCTATGAGTTGAAGTTTGTGAAAAGACACTCGCAATTCATCGATTATGGCCTCGAAAATAAATAATAATAATTCACCTAACTCGTGTACGTGGTACACGAGATCCACCTAAATCGTGTACGGTGTACACGATATCCACATAAATTGTGTACATGGTACACGATTTACACGTAAATCGTGTACCATGTACACGATTTCGGATGACATGTAAATCGTGTACATAGTACACGATTTAGGTACCCTAATTTAAACATTTCTTTTCTTTTCTACCCTACTTTTGTAATTTGATTTTTTTTTATACATTTTCAAAATTATTAGTTTCAAAACTACCCTAATTGTGTCATTATTTATTTAAACACCATTATCCTAAAAATTACCCCAAGGAATAGGGTAGAAAATGGAGAAGAAGAAGAAAAAATGAGGTGATGGCATGAGGTTTTGGATGCAGACGGCGGAGAGAAAAGGAAGAAGAACAGAGAAAAAGAAGAGAAGAATGAGAGGAGAAGAAGAAGAGAGGGCTAGGGTTTTATTTTTCGTGACTTTTCCTGACTCAACGAATGCTCAACATAAGTCTAAAAAGCGTCGGGAGAAGTGAAACGCGCGTTTCACTTAATTCATTTCTCCCAAAGCATTCGTCGGCATATCCAACTTTTGCCGACGAAATTTGCAAGCGTCGGAAAAAGTCCCGATGAAACTTTTAAAGTCCTGTTGAAACTTTTTTCGACGCAACAAAAGCGTCGGCATACGTCTAAAAGCATCGAAAAAAGTGAAATTTTGCCCGACGCAAGCATTTTCGTCTGCATAGGCAACTTTTGCCTACAAAATTTACAAGCGTCGGGAAAAATGCGTAGATATCCCGACACTTGCCATTTTCATCGGGATAAGTATATTTAGAGACCAAAAGGGTAATTTTTTTCCAAAAAAAAAAAAACACAAGCATTTAGACTTCTTTGCTGATTTAGGGGGAGATAAGAAAGTTTAAGATTTTCAAAGAATGCTTCACATCAGTTAGTTAGAAACTCCTGTTTTTTGATAAAAACACAAGCATTTAGACTTCTTTGCTGATGTCGATGTCAACGAAAATATCGAATTCGCAATTTTATGGAAATGTCGATAGAAATATTGATAAAATGTCAATGTCGATGGATATTTCTGGAAAAATTTTAAAAACAAAAAATTCAAAAAAAATATTTAAATTAATAAATAAACATTTTACACTTTTTAAATGAGTTAAAATACTTGTTGGAATATTATATTAACATTAAGTTACATTTTCTTACTATTTTTTTTTATATTTTATCAATTTTGTACGGTATATTGGAAATGTCGATTCCTCCTTATGTCGATGTCGAACCCATGGACATGTGAAAATATCGATGGAAATGTCGACATGTCGACGGAAATTTAATACCATGTGGGACACTACTTTATTGGGAGAATTTAAATGAGTAACAAAGATATATAAAAAAATCCTAAAATATTTGTTAATATACATTTTATAATTATATTTACAATTATAATAATTTTTAAAAAGAAATTGGTAACATATAATTTTTTTTAAATGACCATTAATAACCTATTCACTTGGTTTTATATTGGCACTAATATATCATTAATTAATTGTATGTTATAATAATTGATTTTCAATAACGATTATTGAAGTATATCTGTAAAGTCAATCAAATGATTATCAACTTTTTTGTTCCATAAAAATGAAAATATTAAACTACGATTTCTAGAAAATTTTGAAATGGTAACCACTGGTTTTGATGCCTAACCCTCCTTGATTTGCTTGGAGTCCCATTGCAAATACTCCAAACACCATTTTTGACAGTTTATATGTGTTTCTAAATATTAATATTATAAAATAGGACTTATAATTTATATTAAAATATAAAGACAAGATAATTTGTGCGGAACATGCCCCGGCCCCTATGAGGATAACAGCCCTTAAATAATTTAATTTTTAAAAATATTTAAAAATATGTATCTTTATTAAGGTAATTACAAATATAGCCCATGTTATATATATACATATATTAAAAAAAACATATTAACCATTGCTTAACTTCAAAAACGAAAAATAAAATATAATTTATTTTATACCATAACCCACTTATTAACACTAATCAACTTTACATTTAACTACACTAATCAATCAATCAATATATTGATTAATTATGCCAAAGTAAATATAGCTGAACAGTAATTGACATGTACCTTCGACTAAGAAGTCAGAGGTTCAAATCTTCTCAACCCAAATGTTGTTCAACTATATATATATATATATATATCATTAATTACCTTACCCTATTTAGTAATTATATCGTGATTAACTTACATATTGATTAATAACTAATATAAATAAATATGTTTTAATTTTACAATATTTACAATTATTTTCTTAGTTGCTATTTTTCTAATGTTCTCTATCAAATTTATAGGTTACTTCATTCAAGTGTGGTGGCTTCGCAATGGGCTTCTCGATGAACCACTCCACACTCGATGGCTTGAGCTTCAAGATGTTCTTAGACAACTTTGCAGCTCTAGCTGATAACAAGCCCCTGGCTGTTGCTCCCTGCCATGACAGACGCCTCCTGGTCGCCCGATCCCCTCCACGTGTCACTTTCCCACATCACGAACTCATCAAGCTGGACAGTCCACTGCCCACTCCGGACTCATCAAACGCCTTCGAAGCCACCCCACAAGACCCACTTCAAGATCTTCAAGCTAACTGCCGCAGACATCGCCACCCTGAAACTCAAGGCACAACCCACGGCGGAGACGACAGTAACGGGGGCAAGAAGATCCGCATCAGCGGATTCAATGTTGTCACTGCCCTTTTATGGCGGTGCAAGGCACTGTCGTTTGATGCCGAAGACAACCGTGAAAGACTGTCCATGTTGCTCTAAGCCGTGGATATAAGGTTGTTAAATCACCACTTAACCTAAAAATTTGAATTAATAAACTATAGTAAATTTAAGTTTGGTTAAATAACAAGTGTAAGTTCTTAAACTTTGAAAATAGTTAATAGGTCTATGAAATTTCAATTTTGTGTTTACTAGATCTATGACATATTATATATTTTTTAAAATTCATGGAACTATTAAACACAAAATTGAAAGGTCAAGGTGTGTTATTAGACACAAAATTAATTTTTTGTCTTATAGAAGTTAGAGACCTATTAGACATAAAATTGAAAGTTTAGAGACTTATTAGATACATTTAAATTCAAAAGATCCAGTGGACACATAATTGAAAATTTTGAATCTAGTAGTCATTCTTTTTAAAATTAAGTTTAGGGATCTATTGGACACAAATTTTGACAAGTTTAGAAATTAAATTTGTGATTTAACCTTTAAATTTGTAGTTATATTTTAAAAGTTTCTATGGACTTAAAAATGAACATATTCTCAACAAGTGAAATATCAATTAAGGAGAAGCAAATAACATTATAGGATTGAACACACAATTGTCATGTTTAATCATCGCTAAGCACTCTAAAAGTGCATTGGTTATGATAAATAATGTAATCTTTTATTTATATTCTTAACAAAGGTCGAGATTGGACCTGCCATTGCCAATGTCGTACAGTGGTAACGCGGTGTTGACTGTGTACACCATGGCTAAATGCAAGGAACTGAAAGACAAGCCATTTTCAAGGGTGGTAGAGATGGTGGTGCAGGCAGCAACGAGGATGACAAACGAGTATGCGAGGTCTATGATAGACTGGGGAGAGCTTTACAAGGGGTTTCCAAATGGGGAGTTCTTGGTGTCTTCATGGGGGTTTTTGTACGGATGACCCCTTTTTCAATGGATTAATACGATCTGACCTGTCATCCCAATTCAATGAAAAATGACTCATTCTGACGTGGCAACGCGAGCAAAATTACCCAGAAGGGCAGTATGAGACCGACTCGCTTGTTCACGCTCTCGGATAGGGTAACGCTCTTGCTTCCTATTCTCACTCTCGTTCTCGCTTGACTCGTCCGCATATTTTCTCGCACACGTTGACTCGTTCTCGCACTACTCGTTCTCACTCTCGTTCTCGTTCGGATCGCTCTCGCACTCGAACATTATTTGCTGAGTATCGAACGCTGTACTCGTTCTCGCTCTCGTTGTCGTTCTTTTACGTCACTCGTTCCCGCGTTACCCTATTCGAGAGCGTGAACAAGTTGACTCGTTCTCGTTCTCACACACGTTGACTCTTTCTCACTCGTCACTCTACCCACTCGAACGCTGTACTAGTTCTCGCTCTCGTTGTCGTTCTTTTACGTCAATTCCATCTCGTTCTCGCGTTTAACAACATTTTTCGTTAATTATTGTGCCCAGATTTGCTTGTTAGTTTAATGTCAATCCATGCACGATGTCAAGAACATTGCAAAATATAAAATTTCATTGTCGAGTTTTGGGTTCATACAAAGAAAATTTAAAAAAAAACAACAAAACAAGAAAAAAGAAAAACAAGTCGGCCGCACCCCACCCTGCTACTCGGAGTCGGATGACGATGATATTATCACCAGTGGCAGCCATCTGTCCTCACCCCTCCTCCTTTTTTGCCTAGCAGGCGTGCGGCTGGACCCTTCATCCGTAGAAGGGGATTTGCTTTTCTTGTTTCTCCGGTCGCCACCATCCATAGGCATGTTCACAGAACATGCTGAAGGGGCCGGATGGGATGCGGGCAGATGGGAAGTAGGTGGTTGTGGTGGTGGTGGTGTCGGGCAAGACCGTTCTTCAGTCAGCCCATTAGCCAGGAAGTCCGCCAAATTGCGCTCTTCTGCCGGTTCACTGGAGGACATGGTTGTCGTGGCTGGTGTTGGCGGGGTTGCGGGGTCGGACTCATATGACAACAGAGCAGACGGGTATTCGAGAAAACTATCATCAGATGAGTAATCCATTTTAGTGAGTGTGTAAACCATGTTAGGGTTGGTTTATTAATAGGCAAAAAGGATTGAAATGCCAAAGGTTACCATTAATGCATTGACACCCACCACTGCAAGTCCTTCCGTCTCCCAAATCACGAATAACCAGCATGCATGATTAAGGTGAAAAGGCGAGCGCGATAACGAGAGCCCAACTACGAGAGCGAGAGCGATAATAGATATAGCCTGTAGGTCTGTCATACAAGCTGAGGGTATTCATCGATAACAATCATTCTCGCTCCCGCGCTCGCTCCCGTAGTTGACTATCGCTCTCGCTCTGGCGAAACGGACTGATGGATTAACATGACTGCAGGTCACCCTTCTGTCTATCCAATCACGAATCACGAGGCATGCTCACCGTGAAACGTGAAAATGAGTGCGCGAGAACGAGATCCCAACTTTGAACTGCGAGAACGAGAGCCCCACTACGAACTGCGAGAGCGAGAACAAGACGAGAGCGAGAGCGATAATTAACGAAAACAAATAACGCAAGCATTGTTAATTCTCATTCTCGTCGTTCTCGGCATTTATTTAGTGTCCTTGTTATGTCACGCTCTCGCTTGAGTGGTCGTTTAGTCCTTCTCCATTGCGAGTCATCATTTAAAAAAACAAACGAACTATTTTTCTCTCACTTCTTCGCTTTACATTCGAAACTCACTCTCTCTCCCTCTCTCCATCAATAAAGGTTCATCACTGCCAGATTAAGTTGTCACCGCCGTTCATCTTCGCCAGTGACGCGTTCTTCCTCTGAAACGGTAAGCCTAAACCGACCAATTCCTGCGTTTATTGTTTTGTTCATGGCTGTTCTGGTTTTGGTGCATGTTTGCGAGATAGGGCGAGGTTATGGTTGTAACTACTGTTGTGCATGTTTTAGTTCATAGTTTGTGGATTTGATGGAGGAAGAAGTTGCAGAGCTAGAGCGAGAGCGATAGACCTATACCTAGAGTGAGCGTATAGGGACGAGAGCGATAGAGCTAGTGCTAGAGAGAGTTGTTAGGGTTTTGAGTCGAAATCGATAGATTTGATGAGCGAGAGCTATATAGCTAGGTTACTGGAACGATTGCGTGAATGCTATAGAGCTAGGGTTTCTGTGAACGAAGGACGTAAACGATAGCGAGAGCCAAAATACGATAGCGAGAGCGACACTACGAGAGCAAGAATTGAGTTTCAAACGGCCGAATATGGTGTTTGTTTTTTTTTTTTTCCTTTTTTGTGTTATGTTATTCTGATTGTTTGTGCAATTGATGCAGTACCGACATGGCAGCAGGTCTGAGAATCTCGAAGGAGGATTGGTTCCCTGGCCAAGCTTCTAGCCTTGCCCACATAAGCTCCGCAAATAAAGTTGTCAAGGAGAAGTTAACCCTTGGGCAGTTGGAAATGTTCAAGAGGACCGTTTTTGGGCGGTTCGTGGATGTGGAATTGGTCTTCAATAGTCCGTTGGTACATCACATCCTATTGAGGGAGGATGTTAACGATCGAGATGATGCGATGAGGTTCGACCTTAACGGTACAGTTGTGCAATTTTCGAAGGCTGAATTCCTCCTGATGACTGGGTTGTGGCCATCACCCGAAGGAAGACAAGAGGCAGGGGTATCAAATGAAGCGCTACGCCTCAAGTACTTTGATGGCATGGGTACTGACATCCGTCTGGATACTTATGAAGCTGCATATAAGGGATTGCAGTTTGAGACAGACGAGGATGCAGTGAAGGTGTCCTTGATTTACTACACCGAGATGGCCATGATGGGAAAAACTAAATCAAAGGCCGTAGTGGGTAGGTCCCTATATCAGGAAGTTGAAGACCTGGAATACTTCAATAGTTTGGATTGGGGGAGCAGACTGTGGGATAGGACATTGCGTGGACTTAAGGCAGCCTTGAGGGACAAGGTTGCAACCTACAAGTTCAAGGTCCGGACGAATAAGAATTACATTTTTAAGTATAACCTCCCTGGATTCCCTCCTGCTTTTCAGGTATTTCACTCTATATAATAAGTTAAAATTATCTTGTCTTTTTTTTGTCGCATATTGTAAACTAACTATGGTTATTTGGTTATAGGTATGGGCGTATGAGACGCTTTCGTCAGTAGCGGGTCGCCTTACGACTCGACTAAATAACGACGCAGTGCCTCGCATGATGAGATGGTCATGCTCCCACTCTGTTCCATATAGGGTGTTGGAACGAGATGTATTCAACTCCCCTAAGGTTAGAATGCACTCATGGTGCATTACACAATACAACGTAGTTTCATGTAGTTTTATTATATTAAGATCTACCTGTTTGTGACAGACGGTTGTGACGCCGGTACTGGTCATGTCAGAGGCTGAGCAACAGTATCGGGATACTCAAGTCGGTCAGAGGGTCCACGACGACGATGATGACCACGACCGAGAGTTTGAGATGAATTTCGAGGGTCAGATTGGAGAGGATCCTGGCGATCATCAGATTATAGAAGAGACCGTTGAGGGTCATCTTGAAGATCCTCCGATTAGAGAGGATACCAGAGAGGGTCAGACTGATCCTCATACGAGGGACGAGACTGATAGTGATTGATCATCTCCCCATTTGCGAGATAGACAGAGGGTTCATCTAGTTTAAGTTATCTTTGGAGCATCGATTCTCGTGTCTATAGGGTAGAGCCAGAAGAAGATGGACCGGTCAAAGAAGTGCTTGTCGGTCTAACTTGAGAATGGGCATAATCATGTGCCCTTGGAGTTGGAGTGTGCCTTATCTCATTCTCAACAACTGCACGTTGACTTTGGACTCCTTCATTTCGACTGGCATGCATTGCTCTATGTAAGTCTCATGCTTCATTTCGATCCATGTGATGATCTTCAGAA
Organism: Trichosanthes truncata; assembly: GCA_033996785.1. NCBI lineage: Eukaryota > Viridiplantae > Streptophyta > Magnoliopsida > Cucurbitales > Cucurbitaceae > Trichosanthes > Trichosanthes truncata. Next base: position 21,445,018 of record JAWPNB010000004.1, on the reverse strand, counting down.
CTATGGTGAGTGTAATATGAATCCCATGGGTTATTGTTATCGGTTCCTAATGACACCCCCATCTCATATAATGGTATATATGCCTCCTCTGTATACCCGCCCATTGATTCAAAAATTCCCCCATCCGTAACATCGTTCTCGACTATCACATGAGAATTGTTGTCATAAGCTTGCTGCACATCCTCATCCAGCCATATATTCCCACCATTCTTTTGTACATTTGTTATAAATACTTGCAACCTTGAAACATTTTCTTGAAAGAGGATAAATTCAACATCACGATCATTCCTTATGTACATCGGAGGGGATTATTCTTCCAACTGCACTTTCACCATCATTATAATGTCAAACATCACCGGACTAATGTTTGTAACTTCATATATCAGACCTTTCAACTCATCGTATCTGACATTGCTCGGCATGACTACCCCTGTTAGCAAACCTCCAATGTAACAATCATCAGTCTCATTCCAACTGCCACCTTATCGAATGAATAGTGATTTCCTTTCCATCCTGAAAAAAAAAACGTAATAACTAATAAGTAGCGGTAAGTAATTAAAACCAATTCTCGCTCTCGTTCTCGCGCACTTGTACTCGTTCTCGCTCACGCTCTCGTTCATGCTCTCGCTTTAATACTATCGCTCCAGTTCAACATGTATCGCTCCAATGCCAATGCCATGGTAACCAACGTTCTAAAACTAAAAAAAAAAAACTTTCAAAACATAACACGTTTATACCATAAGACATAAGACGTTTGTTCAATGTTTGAAACGTAGAAAGATGTCTTCCAGAAATATAAAACAAGTATTGGAACATACCTATTTTCTGAAGGTGGATTGGTTGATGCTCGGACGTTGAACACTTGAAAGGAGAAAAAGTTTTAAAGTAAAGTACGTTTGAACAAATGAGAAAACGAAGGAAGCCAATGAATACAATAAAAAAATTATGTTTGTTAGACATATAAACCATAGTAATTTTCTCGAATTTATTTATTTAAAAGGTTTATTGGAAAATGTTGATGTTGAAAGTAGGTGTAGAACTGATTGAGGTCTTTTCTTTGTCAGTATTTTCGGCGGATAAACCACCAGTGTACGGAATTGACGTAAAAGAACGACAACGAGAGCGAGAACGAGTACAGCGTTCGAGTGAGGTAGAGTGACGAGTGAGAACGAGTCAACGTGTGCGAGAACGAGAACGAGTCAACTTGTTCACGCTTTCGGTTAGGGTAACGCGAGAACGAGTGACGTAAAAGAACGACAATGAGAGCGAGAACAAGTACAGCGTTCGATACTCGACAAATAATGTTCGAATGCGAGAGCGATCGAACGAGTAGTGCGAGAACGAGTCAACGTGAGCGAGAAAATATGCGGACGAGTCAAGCGAGAACGAGAGCGAGAATAGGAAGCGAGAGCGTTATCCTATCCGAGAGCGTGAACAAGCGAGCAGGTCTCATACTGCCCTTCTGGGTAATTTTGCACGCGTTGGCACGTCAGAATGGGTCATTTTTCATTGAATTGGGATTATAGGTCAGATCGCATTAATCCATTGAAAAAGGGGTCATCCGTACAAAAACCTCGTCTTCATGGTGGAGATTAGGGTTTGCAGAGGTTGAGTATCCATGGGGGAAGCCAAGGTATAGTTGTCCAGCGGTGTATCATAGAAAGGAAATCATACTGCTGTTTCCAGACATGAATGAAAGTGGGAAAAACAGTGGAGTGAATGTTTTGGTGGCTCTTCCTATGAAGGAGATGGAGAAGTTTCAAACTCTCTTCAAGGAGTTTATGGCTTAATGTACAACAACCTATAGATATAGTGTATGTGTGATGATTGAAAAATTAATGGGTGTGCAATGTGATTATGAACTAATATGAATTTGAATGAGGTATGATTATGTACTAAGTTGATATTTATTTATATATAATAAATTTAAAAGATCTTATTGGAAGAACCAAAAAGATTTTCTAAGTATATGGAGAATCATTGGATGAGTGGTCTAAGGTCAACCATTGTGTAAGCCAATAGAAAGTAGATGTTTTGGGTTTAGAGATCTAGTAAAGCTTTAACAAATCTCTCCTAGAAAAAAAAGCTTTACAAATCTTAGAAACACCCTAATCTTTTTGGTCTCATGAGTTCTTGAATCAAAGATATTTTGCAAATACCACTATTCTAGAAGTTGAGATAAAGAAAGCTATTCTCATTTTTTTGGAGGAGTGTTTAGGGTCAAATTGTTATTAGAGTGTGGTTTGAGGAAGTGAGTTAGAAATTACCATTTAATTGACGTTTTCACATATAAATATTGGATACACAGGGGTGAGTCTTTTAAGCTAATTTTTATCCACTGGTCAGGTTGGAAGACTACAATATATAATTGGGAGTTGGCTATGAAGAACAAGATAGATTTTCTCATGACAAATCAAACATTGCAATTGACTAAGTTACCAAGAGTAAAAAAGCTTTGCAAAACAAATGGGTCTTATAAGGAATTAAATAAGAGCCTAATGCCCAATGACAATAAAAGATACAAAACAAGGCTTGTCGTGTTAAAGATTTTCAACAAAGGAATGTATTGACTTTAATGCGATATATCTTCTCTTGTAGTTAAACTAACTACCGGTATATCTGTATTATTGATAGTGGAATAGATGAATGTAAAGACAACCTTTCTTCATGGGTGATTCAATGTGCTACATTCAAGTATCCTCCTAGTTTATCATACTGAGTGGTATTTCTTGGACAATTTCACACTCCTTTGGAGATAAGATAGTGGTCAATCTATTCATTAAAATCCAATCTGCTTGAAGGAGAACTCAAATATGAGAATTTAGGGGCCATTTGTTAATCATTTCATTTCCTGTTTTCTATTTTTGTTTTTCATTTTTAAAAAACAGAGTTATTTTTATTTTTATTTTCTATTTTTAAAAAACGTTTTTGAAATTAGAAGCAAATTTCAAAAACCAAAAAAAAGTAGTTTTTAAAAACAGATTTCTGTTTTTCAAAAACTCGTTTTTCTTCTAGTGCTAATTCTTTTTCCTCTTTGACAAATCTCTCTCCAAAAAATTCCTTTTTCTAACTTTTTTTTCTCTCTAAAATTTTCATCTCGATATAATTTTTATTTCTCTTTCTCTCTCTAAAAATTTCATCTCTACACATAATTTTTTCTCTCTCTAAAAGTTTATCTTTATTTAACTTTCATTTTTCTTTCTCTTCTAACATACATCTTCAATTTCTCTCTCTAAAAATAAAATATTTTCATTTCTCCCAGAATTTTCTCTCTAAACTTTTCATTCTCTCTGCCTTATCTATTTCTAAAATTTCTCCCTAACATTTTCTCCCTCTAATAAATATACCTTTAACTTTGTTTTGAAAAAACAAATCTCCCTAAATTTTCTCTTCGCTATAACTTTGCTTTAATTCTCTCATTTATCTTTATTTATCTTACATATCTTTTAGTCTTAACCTTACTATCTCTCTAAAATCTCTCTTTTTATTTTACTTTTTTCTCTCTAAAATTTATCTCTTCCCATGTAACTTTTTTTTTCTTTTTTTTCTCTAACTAATATTTTTGTATGAAGTCCAACTAATATTCTCAATCTAACATATTTCACTCTAAATTTTCCCTTTCTAAATATTTTCTTTCATGTCACTAAATTTACTATGTTTAACTTTTTTCTCTCGGAAACATTTATATCTCTAAATTTTTATTTCATTGTCTCCACTCATTTTCCTCTCTCTAAAACATATCTTCATGTCTCTAATTTTTCAACAACTACAAACCAAAAACGTTTTCAAACAAGTTTGGTTTTCTTTTTTTAAAAAATAGTTATCAAACATACATGGTTTTTGTAATTAAAAAATAGAAAATAGAAAAACCAAAAACTAAAAATTGAAATGGTTATCAAACAGGCCCTTAATATTTGCCATAGACTCTCTAAAGCTACCCTAGGCCTTCAAAACAACAAAAAGTAAGCTAATGTGCTCATAACATGCAAGAAAATCAAATAAATTTTTGTAAATATGCTCAAATTAGGACATGTGCTCAACTTCAATAAATTGCAAACAACAAGCTATAAAAAGCATTTTATAGATTGTCCTAATCATGAAATATACATCCAACTCATTCGAAAAATCAAGCTCAAAATTTTTAAAAGATTTCAAAATTTTACAAAAAAGCTAATAGTCCGACGCGTGATCTGCCCAGGACTCAACAATATGCTCAATAAAAATTTAAACAGTCCGAACTTAGGTGCTTAAGACTCGACATTAAAGCTCAAAAATTATAAACTCCACCTCCAACCTAATACTTTACCTTGTCCTCAATGTGTCTCTATCTAAAAGCATAAGGACAAATGAGAAAGGGGAATAGAAAAACTTCCTTGATATATTTGCTCATAGGTGGTGGTGGTGGTGCGTCTTCACCCTCCAAGAATGATAAAGTTTTCCTCAAATATCAACTTATTACCTACACAAACTAAGCTACAAAAAACAAAAACTGAAAGCAATAAGGGAAAGTAATTAAAATTTAACGTCTGGCTGCCTCCATGAAGCGCAAATTTTTATAATCAATTACTCAACTCGCCGTGTGGCTCGCTTCAGGGCATGTAAAAGTTCTCGTATTTCTACGGCCCTTTCTTCCTTGAATCTACAAAGCTAACTGTACAAAGCCAGATCACTAACATTTGATATGGCTCTAGAAAAGAAGGTCTTTTTTAGATTTTTGGACTCTAAAAGTATAAAAACAGACAAATCAAAATAAATAGACTCTGACACGGACTCGTGAGAACAAGAAAAAGAACATTTACAAAATAAGGAAGACTGAAAAGATAGAACAAATGCAGGCTTTTTAGCCTCCAACTCTATCACTTGGGCCTACTCATCGAACTAAAGCTCAACTTCTTCCCTTGACTCAAATACCTGTTCTTCCAATGGCATATAAACTTCTTCATCAGTATCTAAATCGGCCTCATCAGAATAAATTCGTACCTCAACAATGTCAATAAATGGTTGCTCTTGAGGGTTCTCCAATCTTGACACTGGGGTCACACAGGCTCCGTATCCCATCTCTCTCCTCTCGAAATTGGAGAGTGGCATGCTAAAATTGGAGATTATTATTAGCAATTTTATTAATGAAAGCCTCTAAAGACATACCTGAAATTGAAGACTGGGGACAATCGAAATTGAAGAATGGCTTGCTCCTCCTAGCATCCATATATGGTTGATCCCACTCAAGACCGTAGGGACCGTAACTCATCTCGTGTTGGCTAGAAACTCCCATGGTGTAGGCATGTGATATGATATCTCGCTGCAACTGCAACTGCCTCTACTCTACACACAACTAAAAAACTATAGAGGTTAATTCTGAAATTTAAGATCTCAGCTCACTAACCTCATTGATGTGCTGAGTAGCTCCTCCAGAAGACCATAAATTCTCTGCCATTGATGTACTGACTTTTTTTTTTTAATTGAAATAAGAAATCTAACATAGAAGAATCAATTGAATGTTTCTCCGACAATGACACCAATTTGAAAGTGCTTGTCGAAGGCTCATCAAATAAATTTATAATTACCAATCTAAAATTAAATACTTGTAGTACTTAATAGTGGACGGGGTCGAACCACGGGGAATTGATTAATAATTTTTTTTAATTTGATTTCTTATTGACACGGCAAGGGGGGATTTTGACATAAAGCAGTAAAAGATTGAAACTAAAAGTAGGAAAGATAAACGATCTAACTTCAGGCACCGATTCGGGGTATGTTAGGTTATAATGTAAATTTGATCACAGATAACCAATGGGAGATTCAATTCAACAGTTTATTACCTAATAAACTCAACCGAAAAAACCGGCAAAGCCTCTAAAGGTCTCCTAAACAAGCTAATCCAACCTAGCATCAGATTAACTCTAAATTAACCATTTATAGCTGGGCAAGATAGCGTTTCATGCCAACAGGGTTAATCGCATTACAAACAGGGATTGACTAAGACAAATAGATTAAACTTTACTGGTCGATCTAATTTAATTAACTCGTTCTCCTAACTCTTAAGACCTATCGTACAAGATACATGAGAGCTAAGACTTTACTATGAAAACACGAGCCGACCCTATCGCTTCTAAGATTTGCATACATAAACACATTCAACGCAAATAGGGTGTCAGGCTATTCTACGAACATGCTCATACATTAAAGTAAGAATTGGAGCTAATAACATGCTGAAATTGATAAAGAAAATTAACTACAAATCTCACAAAATACATTGTTACCGTTATTACACCCAAGCTAGCGTCGAAAGTCTAGCTGACCATTGAAAAGTTGAAATCTGACACTGATAATTGATCAAAAACACCTACAATATCCTAAAACTATTGAAAATAGAGAGAATTAAGTTAAAGAGGTCTCATAGTGGCAGAAAATCACGAGAAAATGACCTAAAGGAGAAAATTTTCCTGTTATACAAATCGAAGTAGCGTCGAGACGCTACAGGCAGTGTCTCGACACTACCAACGTCAATCCCAGTGTTCCGTAGCTTCGCGCAAGGCTTGCACGCGCGTGCTTGCGACAGTGTCTAGAGCTATATGTTTTCCAAAATTCTGCATTCTAAGTGTCTTAACACTCTCAATAGGGTTAAGATGCTCTCGTCAAGGGCATTTTGTTCATTTCACTAGTTCTTCTTGCTCAGTTGCTCAAACAACCTCTAATTGAACCAAATAAACTCCATTTTGGTGCAAATGCTCTAAAATACCTTATGCTTGATTACCTACAAAATCACTAATTAAGCACATAAAAACTAACGAACTAACATGAATTAAGCAAGATAAAATAAGACTTTTCTGATTGTATCAATTGTCTCCCATAAAATTGCCCTGTCTGATCACCTGAGTGCCTTACACCAGAGTTTGCCCGAACCGTTGCCCATCTACCACGCTAAGGCTACTTGCATGTTGCCTTATCCATCAGCTGCTCTATTTCCTTATTTGTTTTATTTTACTTATTTTTAACATATTTTTTATCCTCTAGAAGATTTGGTAGATTTTTTTATCAAATTTTGTTAGAAAGATTTTATTTGCTTCATATTATTTTCTTTATAACATAGAAGAATATTTCTTATCCCTTAATTGTTTTAGGGATTTTATTTGCTTAAGATTTTATTCCAGAGTTAAAATTTCCTTTCATTAATTTTCAAAAACCTTTGTTTATATAAACCCAAGGTAGCTTTGTAATTCCTTAGCTTTTTATAAATAAAATTTTACTATTCCTTTAAACCTTTTCTTAGTGCATGTTTCTTTGCAAGTCTTGCATGTTAGAAACATTCAAGTATTGGTTGGTCATTAAAGTTGTGAAGTTTTTCAACCTAGCAATAGGAATAAGTTCTCTTATCTCTTGGTTCTTGACCATAAGATAATCCTTCATCTAACTCTTATCTAGAGGCGATTCAAATTTGATATAAGGTCTTTGGGTGTACTAGAGATCTATGAGGACTTTACCTAGAGATCTATGAGGACTTTACCTGGTAGCTACTTGATAGTGCCAATTCCATTTGGTTCGTATCAATGTTCCTTCTAACTTCTTGACCACATCCACCATGCTCTTCTCCAAAGTTATAAGCATTACCATCTAGAAAATTTTAGATTAATGTCCCACAACACTATGTGCATGTAATATTTTCTTCAACAACATTCGAACATGTTTCCTTTTTTTTTTTTACGATTCCCAAGATGGTGGAATTTACATTTATTTACTTATAACAGAAGGTTTAAAGTACAATATTGGAGAAGAATTTGTCTTACTCCCTCCCCCCAACCACTACTTCACTAATGACAAAAGCATACTGTCTAGTTCCCTATCTTCTAGCTCATGTTCTCTACTAACAATTTTTTTATTATTAAGTCACATCATCTAATTAAAAGTGGGTCAACTAGTTAACTAACAAACTTGTATTCTAAGCACCCTTCTGTTGAAATTTATGCTCTAAAGCCTCGTAATTAATAATTTATTTAATAATTAATAATAATTTTGATTATTTTATTTGCTATATAACATTATCCATTATATGAAAAAATCAAGGTTATTAGTGTAATATTGAACAGTATGTAGTTGACATACGAGAAGATCATGTTCAAGAAATAACCTAAAGGGTCATAGTATATGGATAAGGTTGGGTGTCTTATCTTGGTAACACTATTGATACGATCCACTTTATAATAGTTACAAATGATTTGATCCAAATCGTTCATGTGGAGACATGTGAGTGGGGGTATCTTATACAATGAGTTTGTATAAGACAGGACCACGAAATATTTAATCTCACTTTATAAATCCGTTAATTGAAAAAATTAATATTTCATGAGGATAATCATATGCGACTCGATCTTAATCTTGAGTGAGTTACGAATTCATGTCTGTGAGGGCTTATCCTTTGATTTGCATGAGTGAGAGTGGCTTTTGTAGCCGATTCAATAAGCCTACCATTTTTGGACTTGACCAAATAGGGAGCTGGGAGCATAATCTTACAAGATGGAATTCACTCCTTCCCATATAGGGTAATTAAGAAGATGAGTAGTTCTCTTAAGTGCTGATTTCGAGACTTGAACAATAGTGCCCCACCCTTTCACTGGCTCGAGAAGGACTTAGTTTATGGTTGGATCATAGACAAATTATTCATTAGAGGATCAGAGGTAATTAAGGTGCAAGATGTAATTATATGGGTAAAATGGACTTTTGACCCAACTATAATTACGAACACCTCGTGAATGATTGACTTGCATGTAATGGTTATATCCATGAACACAACTTGTCCTACAGTGCATAAGAGTGCAACTCTAGGTCTATAGTGGAGTGACCTAAAGTCAATTAATGAATGAAAATTGATTAATTAAAGAGTTTAATTAATTAATTTCATATCATTGGAGCTTATAATCTGTAGGCCCATAAGGTTCCCTTGTTAGATCATAGTAATACTAAAAGATCAATTTAGTTGAAAGAAAAAATTGAAATGTTCAAATTAATATTTAACATATTAGATATATTAAATATAAAAGAGAAAAATATATTTATTGTATTTGATACATTAAATATATAAAATAATTAATGTATATTAGATACATTAAAGAAAAGATATTTATAAAATTTGAATAAGATTCAAATAAATAAATATCGTAGGAGATTTGAATGAGATTCAAATAAGTATAAGATATATTTTAATATATTAGATATTAAAATATAATATTTTAATTATGACAAAGATTTTCCCTTGGTCTCTATAAATAGAACCCTTGGGTTGAGCCAAAAGACACGAAACATACATCTCCTCAATCGAGAATTAAAAAATTCTTTCTAGACATCTTCCTCTCCAATCCTTAATCCCTTGTGGATTTTCTTTCAAGAGGCTCCCACAAGCCTTGGTCTTGTGTTCGAGTCATAGCCAGGAAGACTTTGTAGATAAGATAAAGACCTGCAAAAATATCTCCATATTTACTAAAAGTAAGTGTGCTTAATCTTATTTTTAGTTTAATTTTAAATAAAATTAAAGACGATTCAATGCTTCCTCTGCAGATGAAGAGTTCATTCCTATCAATTGGTATCAGAGCAATATTTGATTTTCATTTAGAATTAAAGTTTTTGTGATGGTAGGTATTTTAATTTATCATATATGTTATATGTGGTGGTTTGCGAGTTGAATGTTTAGGCATATTTGAGGCTTTAGAATTTATTATGCTTTAGGTTAGATCAATTATAAATTCCTAAAGGGTCTAGGATTTTATGTTTTTTTTTTCAATATCACTCTATTTTGAAAGAAAAAAGAGTAAAAGGGAACAACCTATTCAATGATTCACTTGCATCGTGAATATCATATTCGACATGCAAACATATGTAGTTGACATATGCTGGCTATGGTGCTCAAATCAACAACACATTGTGCCGGAGATTGGAGATGAAGGCAATATCGGCTAAATGGAAATCAACGAAAATTAGACGCTTCAGCTTTGCACCAACAGTGAACATCAATGATGGTAGTAGCTCGAACAAGTGAAATTGTATTTATACAAAAGCATTATGCTTGAATGGGCTTTTAAATTTTGAACATTGGCCCATTATGACTTACTTTGTTTTATTTAATTTCATGGCTGAAATTTCAATTCTACTTCAATCTATGAACTAAAGTTGTTGGCGGTTCCTTATGTGCGCAAGTGGAAGGGCCTGTGATTTTGATTTCTGTGATGAAGAGTCAAGCAGTGAAAAGTGTGTTGATCAAGGCGATGATCAATGTTGGGCGATAAAACGACGATTAAGATATGGAAAAAATGTAATCTAGCTTATGTCATGGAGATTTGACGGTAGCTCCTTTTGTGGAATAAAGTTGAACGAAATATAGAGTTTCCTTAACTCTAATTTCGAATGGCCTAACAAAGGAAAGAAATTGAAGACTAAGATATGTCTTGGAAATTCAAATTGTATAATTTTGATATTTGTCTTTAATTTCTAGGATATGCAAAATATGCAAGTCAATTTTTCTAATTTTAATTTAATTATGCATGTGATGTATGTTTTGAATTATTTGATTGTTGCATAAAGTATGCCATTTAGATTAAAATCCCACCATAGGTTAAGCATGATCATGCATCTTAATTATTTTAAAATATAATTTTTATATTTAAGAAAAATTGATTAGGTTATTTCCTAATAGAATTAAGATGTTTTCCTAATTAGTTTATATTTTTCATATCTTTGAATATAATTGTTATATTTGAAAATTGATTGGAAAATTGAATTAGGATATTTGCTTTCTTAATTGGAATTCATGTTTCTAATAAGATTAGGATACTTCCTAATGAGAATAGGTTTCCTTTAATTAAAGATATTATTGATTCTTGTTTTAAAAAAATTTAAAATTTGAATTTAATTTATCTTTAATGGTTTCTAATGGGATTATAATTTAGGATAATCTTTTATTTCTGTTTTTAAAGGGTTTAAACTGGTAGAATTTCAAAATTAACCATGAAGTGAATTAGTTTTTAATAGGATTAAAAATAGTTCTTAAATTTACTTAGGTTCATTAATCTAGTAATTAATAGTTGATTAAAGATTAATGAATATGAAATAAAAAATGATTATAAGGGAACTCTATCTATGGAAGGTTCTGTCTAAACTGGGGTATTTAAGCTGCCCGAAAGAGAACACCTCTAACTGGGAATTGACCTAGGAGTTGAATTAGTTAATTTTTATTAATTAAGCAAGCTCATAATGTGAGTAATTTTAATAGTTTAAAAACTTGGTAATTCATATTAAAATCAATCCAACAAACATAAGGGTTATGAAGGATAAATTAGGAACTTAGATAAATGAGATTAGCCTAATTTGTCTAGGTAAGAGAAAACTCTATTTCAAAATAGTAAATGAGAGAAGAATATGTGACAACATACCCTACGGTCTCCATCATTGGTTCACATTGTGAGATTCATGTGGGGCCTCATAGAGCTTTTGGACTATCCCCCTACGGAAGGTGTTTGCATGAGTCAATATCAGGGTGAACTCCTTATAAGGATAGAATTGTAGTTTTGCTTCCAATATTTGACCTACCCTACGGCGGCACTTGTTGGGATAAAACTACAAGATCTAAAATGATGAGTCACACTTACAAATGGCTCATTAAGGTTGTTAATGATGTCCTTGACCAAACTAATGGTAACTAAATATTATAGGAATAAGAGTTATTTTGGTATAATACTTTGTTAAGATTGTCTCAGTTTAGTGAAGGAACACTTGACCTACCCTACGACGACACTTGTTCTAACTCATTAAAGTACCATAGCATTAGAAATGATTTATAGGGTTCATTTTTCAAATCGTTTGATTTCTATGCTAAAATTGAATGGATAATTGATTGCATGATGTTAAATAATATATCTTATATATTTCAATATTATGACTATTTCTCTCGATTTTAATTTTATTACTGATAAGTCAAAATTTGAAAACTTTATTACCTGAAAAGGTAATGTTAACACTATAAAAACTGTTGCTACGGGTTTGCGACACGGAGAGGCCAACTTTGTTTCCAAAAGGAGGAAAATGGAGTCGCCACCAGCCTTTATTTAGAGAGTGTGACTGGTCACCCAAAAATGTGTTAAGATGATCTGCGAATAAAAGATTTTGGATTCGGGGGTCGTTTGTGTATGGGGAAGGTATTAGCAACCCACAACACTCGTTCAATGAAACGAAATTTTATAATTCTTGTGTTATTTCAAAAGAAAATGACCTTTGTAAAAAAAAAAAGTTTTTGGTTTTTATTTTTAAATGTCCCATGTTTTACTGATCATTATTCTTAAATTAAATAATGAGCAATAATTATGGGTGGCATAAAGCCATTCAAAATTTATTTGAATTTAATTTGGCATCCCAAAATAAATTCATCACCTCAAGAATATTAGAGAATCAACATCTTGATTTCCTAATCTCCATCATAGGAAAGTTTTTTTTTTAGGAAGATGTTTGGTTTATTAATTTAAAAACATGTGTGATAAAATGATTCTTTTTAAGGAAATTCTTTATTATTTTTCTAATTTTAAAGAAGTGAAACTTTTTAAAAAAAATATTTTAGATTTTGATTTAATGTTTTGAAAAGAAATCAATGGGATGTTTTTTTTAGAGAAATCAAAATTCTCTTTAAGAAAATCATTTTATGGAAATGCTCTTTATAAAACTATTTTTCCTTTGTACTTTTTTATGGAAAAGATTTTTTTTAAAGAAAAACTTCAAATTTAGACAAAACAAAGTTTCCTAGAAAAAAAAATTCTCTTTGATGAAAATGCTCTTTATGAAAGTATTTTTTGTATCCTTTATAAAAAAAAGTTTATTTATTTATTTTTTTTATTTTTTAAGATGGAAAACTTCAATCAAATATTTTTCCTTTTAAATAACTTCTTTTTTTTAAGAAAAAAAAAACTCTTTCATACAAATTTTTTTTGTATTTTTATAGAAAATATAATAAAAAAAAAGGAAGAATTCATGAAAAGATAAATAACTCTAAGTTCCTAGCTAAATAGCATGCAAATATAAAAAATAAAAAGACATAATACATGCTTGTAATTGTTATGCTAAATAGAATGTTACACCAAAGATTACTATTGTATAAAGGGTAGTATTACCGGAGAGAAGAAATTGCCACAAGCTACCTTGGGAGGGATCAATTGGTTGAGTGGAGCAAGTAAAGAAGAAGATTTTCTCTTTTTACTTCAAAATTTTTTTTAAAAAAAAAATGTATGTTGGGGTAAAAAATCGTGAGTGAGAGAGGGGGGAGATTTTGTGGAGGGAGAGAGAATATGTGGGGGAGATTTGAGAGAGAACTTTGGTGGGAGGAGAGAGAATATGTGGGAGAAATTTGGGAGAAGATATTCTATGTTGGAGAAAAAAAACGTGGAGATGGCTTGATGAGAGAGAAATATGTGGGTGGTTGAGGGAAAATGTGTGAGGGAGAGAAATTGTGCGTCTAAAAGAGATGGTTTCCTCTCTTTTTATATAGCCCAAACCCCAATTTTAATTAAGGAAAAGAATAAAATAAAACCTAAAGGAAATAAAATAAAACAAAATAATATCAAATAACACCTAAATAAATGATTGAGTTAATCCTTCCAAAAATTTCAAAATTTGATTTGTCCATAATGAAATCTCCTTCCCAAATAAAAGAATATATTTGGCTTAATTAAAAACACCAAATCTTCAAATATTTGATTTGGCAAATTAATTAGTCAATAAGATATTTGCTCTAATTAATTTTTACCAAATTTTACATATTTGATTTGGCTAATTAATTTTTACCAAGATATACTCATTTTCCTTTATTTTCTCTTTTTTTTTTTACAAAAATGAAAAATAAAATAAAATAATGGACAAATTTAGGGGTCTACAAAAACAGTGTAAAATTTTGAATTTGTCTTTATTGAGAAATGTTCTCAAAATCTGTTGCTAATGTTAATCGAATTGTTCGTGAAACACATAATTAATGAATTAAAAGTAAACGAGATAGCTTGTACGTATCTCTTAGTTGACATGTTAGATGTCAAACTTAGAAGATAAAGAAAATGACAACAACATATGAGATGTTGAAGTTCATAGAAGTTACATTTAGATAATTGTCTAAATGATCTCAAATTTAAGTATTACAAAATTCTAAGAAAACAAACCAAATGACTAAAGCTATATAAAAGAAAATAGTTCCTAAATTAGTCAGGACAGTCACAATGAGAGAAATTTTTGAAATAACTCTATGAGAAGAATAATATAGATGAAAGTAAATTTGATTTACTAGATTTTTGGTGGAGAATAAATAATGCTACCTAGATAGTTGATACAAGATCAACTATAAAGATTTATTCTTTATTACATTTAATATATAATTCTTGAAAAATACTTAACATGTAGAATAATTTCTACAAGTTGGCACCAGGAAGCCCATCTCAGTTAGTGTAGTGAGAGACATTAAGATGTCATTAAGTAAAGATTGTTACTTAATTCTGAATATGATGTTTTTAGTTATCGTAAGAGAAATTCAATTTCTCGAATTTTATTACTAAAAAAGTCATATAGTATGGATTACTTTGAAGTATTAAAGTTTATATTTTCAAAATTGTTTGAAAATACATTCAGTTGAAAATAAGAACAATTTGTATATGTTAAAATATTGACATATATTATACTACAAAATACTGAGATATTCAGGATTATGAATCCAGAATATAAAGACATTGTTTTCTCCTAAAAGATGATACTTGACTTTGACAATTAAGGTTGGTTAACATCAGCTTGAATAAAATGAAAAGACAAGTAAGAAGTAATTCTCTAAAAGTTAGTTAATTACTTTACCTGTATGTAGATTTTGCCTTTCATACAAGATAATCATTGGGCCTTTTATTGGATAAGGCTACAAGACCAAAGAATACTTTGTGCTTACATATTTTGACCCAAGTGGTCTGGTGAATGTAAAGGTCAAATAAAGTCATGAATATTTTATCACTCTAGTTGATGATCATTCAAAGTACAAGTATCTTTACCTAATATAACATAAGTCTAATTTTTTTTTAAAAGTTCAAGAAAATTAAAAGGCTAAAGTTGAAAATCAATTAGGTAAATCTATTAAGACATTATGATCAAATCATAATAGAAAGTACAGGAACCTTACGTACTAAGACTAATTGATGGAAAATAGGTTTTTATCTAAATTATTTTCAATACCAAGTACATTTATGTGAAAATTGTATTGCAAGAGGAGAAATAAAACTGTATTGGACATGGTCTGTGAGTTACACGCCATTATAAGATTCTGGTTAGGATATGCAATAGAGATTGTATAGTGAACATTATTCCCTCTGATAATGCTAATATTTTACATATTTCTAGCCCTTTTTACTTAAGCTATTTGCACAAATGCATGCTTTTATGTCTAATAAATATAGAAAATTAATGAGAAAATAGCCAAAATTAGTTAAGGGATTGTTTTGAGCTAAGAAATAGGAAATAAGAGGAAAATAGTTGATTTTTTATGATTTTATGTAGAAAATTGAAAACTACCAGAATTGCAACTGCAATTTCGCTTGGGAGACAGAATTCTGAGAATAAAGGAGAAAATCTGGAAGCACGATTTTATGATAATATTTGAAGATATTCTCCACAAATCAAGCTCATAAAGATTTGATTCTTGCCTTAAACATCCAAGGAGAAAACCCTAGCATTTGGAGGCTATAAATATGAATATTCAAGCCACGAAAAAGGAGTCCACAGTCGGCCACACTCAATTGAAGACCATTAGTTTTTTGCACTTTTATTTTTCTGTTTTATCGACTAAAAGGAGAAGAAACGCCACCGAAACTTCAATCCAACCCTGTCGAAAGTCTAGGGTTCTGAAGATCTTACTCTCCTTGAGAGATGTTGAGTTTAGATTGATTGAAGAGGTGATAGTTCCTCCTTTGAAGTTCGACTTTTCCTTGTAATCACAGTTTTTGTTTTTCTGTTTTAGTTTAAATTCCATCACTTTAGTTTACTGTTTTAGTTTAAGTCCCAACCATTTGTTTATGTTATTTCAACTTCAGTTAATTTAGTTCTTGTCTCTAATTCAGTTCTTTCATTTACAGCAAGATTACATTAATAAAGTTCTTCATTAAAGTTATCTTTCTTTTTGAGTTCATCACTTATTTTCCAGTTTTGGGTTTTTCTTTTTACTTCTTAAATCAATATGCATTTTCTTTCTTTTAATGTTTTGCTATTTATTTTCTCCATCATGAGTTAATTCCGTCCTTGGGATTTGGATATGTGGATGCCCTAAGGATTGGAAGCTTGGCCTAAGATGTAAAAGTAACTTTGCTTGATTCCATAGCATTGTTTGCTTTTATTGATTATCATTTTTATTGTGAATCTAGCTTGATCACCTAGGTGAACATACAGAGATCGAGTTTAATACTGAAAGGGTTAAACAAGATTACGTGTTCATACAAAGCTATAGAGGAGAGGATAAGCACTTGTTTTTGACCCTAGACATAGGGCGAAACCTCTAAGACTAGGGTTGTGTTCTCATTAAACTAAGTTCGTATTAGCCATAGACATATGGTTTAATCACTTAGGCTTCTAAAGGTTTTTCCATTAAAATCGAATAAAAGTTGAACTCGGTTTACATTGCTTGGTGTTTGAGTAAAGATTGCAATTGCATTTTAGGTCACAATTCTTTTCTAAGGGGCAAAAGCATGTTCGGATTCCATCTTTTTATCATTTGATTTTTAGTACACTCACAACTTTACCAATTATTTAATATTGGTTATCGAGGTTGTTTTGTGTTAACATCTTTGCCTTCATCTTGGATTTTGTGGTATTCGTTCTCTGTGGGATCGATACTTTGGAATATTTCCTTTACTACTTGTTTGACAGTGTGCACTTGCACTAGACTGGAGATTTTTTCTATTCAAAATTTTTCTTCTAAAACGCCCACACGTTTTCAGTCGACCACCCTCGAAAAGTATTTACGAGACAATTTTGAGATTATAAAAGAGTAATAAAGCTAGTTTACAATACTTCACTCTTTGAGAATGTTAAGCTTACATGCTAAAACAAGCCTAAAAAGGTTGTATACGTTCAAAGATAAGCCTAAGTGTAGGCTACCCCTAAGGAGTACAAAATGGTCTATCATCTAGTCCTAAAATGAATAAGGTATTTGTATGAAAAATATCATTTTTATAAGGAATGTCAAATAAAAGACTACAAACCTTTAATAAGGTGAGATAGTGTTAATAAACTGATTCCAAGTAAAGCCACTAAATAGTTAACAAAAGTTGTTAACAATTTAATTACATTTGAAAGTCAAATGGATCTTAGTCATGAGTTGGATAACTCTCATTGTAGTGGGAGAGTTATGAGATGACTCAACCTTTACAAGGACTTAATTGAAGCCCAAATTTTCATATTAAATGACAAAGTTGAAGGCTTATTTCCCTCAAAGTGAGACTAATGGCAAATGGTTAAACCTAATAGAAGAAAGTAGACTGCGAGTAAACTTTCTCACTTGTTGCCATACTGAAGTCTGTAAGCATTATTTAATTTATTGTTGCATATGGGATATGAAAAATGAATGTTTAGAATCCTTTTATGAAAAGAAATTTTAGATAATGCATCTACACAAATCAAACAGAGAGATTTATTTTCAAAGATCAAAAGCAAAAGGTTTGCGAAATAGTAAAGGTTCATTTATGAAATGAATTTTACAATTAGTTCTTTGAATATAAGGTTTGATAAAAGTATCAAAACCTATGACTTTGGATAAATATTAATAAAGCTTGTATAGACAAAAAATATTATTAATTGCTTAGTAGATTTTTTCTCATGTTTTATGTTGATGATATTTTACTCATTATGAATACTGTAAGAGTTCTATCTCACATAACAAGTTGACTAAGTAATCAAATCCAAATGAGTGATTAGAAATGACTCGGTATATTTTATATGTCCAAAATGGAGGTTTTAAGGACAAAATGTTAACTTTGTCTCAAACATCTTATATTGACAAAATTGTTTTCAAATATTTGATATTTATGTCTAAGGAAGAGTATTCTAAGACAACCTCAAATGTTGAGAGCATATAATTAATTATCTACTCTAAGTAAGAGACAATTAATGCATAAATGAGACTTAACAATTAATATACAGTTGGTTAAGCCTATAAGAGTTAAACGAATGATATGACCATTGAGTAGAAAATTAAAAACTTTTTCAAATTATCTATGGATAATGAGAATTTTTTGTGTATGGAGTAAAAGATTTGATCTTTACAAGATACATTGGTTCTTACAAAGATTTAGGAAATCTATGTTAAGATGAATTTTATCCTAGGTGGTGGAGTATGGTATACAAAGTTAAATTGTTTTACTTGTGAAGCAACAAAAGAACTCGTATGACTCAAATAGTTCCTTAAAGATTTGAAAGGTATTTCAGAGGTGATTTAGTTTATCATCTTTATTATGATAATAGTGATGTAAAGACTAATATTAAGAAAATTAGAAAACACCAATTTATAGGGAATCATATCGAGAGAGAAAGCATCATGGTAATGGCCAAGATGACTTTTAATGACAGTCGTTTGGATCTATATAAAAAGATTTTCTAGGCTAAAGTATTCGAGGGTTGCCTAGAATGTCTAGGATTACGAGACATGTCTCATCTTTGCCAGGGCGAGTGGGAGAGCATGTTGGGTATAGAGTATGCCTTATGATACATGTCTCGTTGTCTTTAGTCGAAGTAGGAGATTGTTGGGATTTATGCTCTAAAGTCTCGTAATTAATGATTTATTTAATAATTAATAATAATTTTGATTATTTTATTTGTAATATTATATTATCCATTATATGAAGAATCCAAGGTTATTAGTGTAATCTTGAATAGTATGTGGTTGACATATGAGAGGATCATGTTCAAGAAATAACCTAAAGAGTCATAGTATATAGATAAGATTGGGTGCCTTATCTTGGTAACACTATTGATACGGCCCACTTTGTAATAGTTACAAATGATTTGATCCAAATTGTTCATGTGGAGACATGTGAGTGGGAGTATCTTATACAATGAGTTTGTTCTGGACCACGAAATATTTAATCTCTCTTTATAAATTCGTTAATTGAGAAGATTAATATTTCATTAGGATGATCATATGCGACTCGATCTTAATCTTAAGTGAATTATGAACTCTTGCCTGTGAGGCCTTATCCTTTGATTTGCATGGGTGAGAGTGGCTGTTGTAGCCGATTTAATAAGCCTACCATTTTTGGAGACTTGACCAAATAGGGAGCTGGGAACATAATCTTATAAGATGGAATTCACTCCTTCTCATATAGAGTAAGTAGATGAGTAGTTCCTGATAGTTCTCATTTATGAGGATTATTTGACCCTAAACTAGGTTATTCTTGTCATTCTTGTGTGTTTTTTTGTATGACGAGCATGCTAAAAATAGAATTTATTAGTTAAATTCATAAAAACTCGTTGGAGTAATGAAAAAGTGAAGTTGAAAAGAGGTTGGAAATTACACCAATTTGGAGCAAGTACAAAAATGCAATTTCATTCCATTTTGGAAATGCAATTGCATTTTTTTGGAAAACAAGTATGGAAAACAAGCACAAAATGAAATTGCATTCCAAAATGGAAATGCAATTGCATTTATGAAAAATCCTGGCAGATCTGGAAAATCATGCAACAGAAATTCAATTGTAATGTAAACAATTGCATTTCTGCAAAAATCTAGAAAATGCAAAACTCACGGAAATTACGAAATTTATGAAGATTTTTGAGAGATTTGGGAGATTCTTTAGCCCGATTTCATGCCTACAAGTTGACCCAGGTTGTAGAAGAGTAAAGATGAAAACCCTAGCCCCCAACACCTATAAAAGAAGGAAGAATGAACCCAAAAAAAAAAAAGTGGCTGGGTTTTTCTTCTTGCCCACAATCCGTAATTCCTCATTTTCTATCATTTTCCAACAAGTTTTTCTTCATCCTAGCTCTATAAAATTCTGAATTTGATCCCTCCTCAACGAAGGTTAGAGGAGGTTAAGATCCATTTGCATTTGAATGGGTATTTGGATCGATTGAAGCAAGGAATACACGAGCCCATTTTGTTTTATATTCTGTTTCTAGTTTTTTTTTTTTTTTTTTTTTCTCCATTTCTTTCATATAAGTTCTTTAGAATTTAGTTTGTGTTGAGGTTTATTGATTCCCATGTTATTCACAGCAAAGACAAATTGATCTTTTGAAATTTATTTCCATAATATTGTGAATTTTTCTTAAGATTTGCTATTGTTTTGCAATTTTCTTTTGTGAGTGTTTTTGAAGTTATTGGATTGGTTTTACTCAAAGTGTTTTCTTAATAAATTTTCATATTGGGTTGTTTTCTTATTTTTTTAATTTATTTCCTTTATTTCAGTTATTAATTATGAGTATTGTATCAATTAAATTGTTATTTTCCATTACCTCCATGATGAGCTAAACTTTCTTTAGGGATTCAAGTTAGTGAATGCCTTAGAGGAAAGATGTAAAGTTAAAATTACAAATAATCTAGTTAACACTCGAGAATTTGTTTGTTTTTGTTGAAATAACGTTGGGTAAACCTAGTCAGCCAACTAGTGTTGCTTGTCATGCATGAACTTAATACCGAAAGGGTTAAGGGAAAGCAAATGTCACAAAAGCAATGGAGGAAAAGGCAAAGAAATAAGTTCTGAACATCGACCCTAGACATAGAGCGAGACTCCAAAACCACTAGAATTGTGCGCGAAATTATCTAATTTAGATTAGCCATAGAAATATAGGTTTAATCACTTAGCCTCCTAAAGATTTTGAAGCAAAATCGAATAGGAGTTGAATTCGGTTTACTTAGTTTTCTTGTGTTGGCTACGATTGCAATTGCATTTTAGTTGCATTTATTTCCAAAGGAGCATGAGCGACTTGAATTTTCTTTTTCATACTTATTGTATTTTTTAATTATTTTCTGTTGCCAAAAATACCTCCCAACATTTTATAACCTTGGTTATCAAAATTGCAATTTGAAAACAATTTTTGCTATCTTTTGAATTTTGTTGTATCCATTCCCTATGAGATCGATACTCTGGAATACTTCAAGTTTTATATTACTTGCATCTACACTGTGCACTTGCACTAGACTGGAGCTTGTTTTGAATTAAAAATCTTTTCTTAGAATCCCCACATTTCAGTCCGATTAGTTCCATTAAGTGTTGATTTTGAGACTCAAACAATGGGGTCTCACCCTCTCACTAGCCCAAGAGAGACTTAGTTTATGGTTGGATTATAAAAAAATTATTCATTAGAGAATTAGTGGTACTTAAGGTGCAAGATGTAATTATAGGGGTAAAACGGACTTTTGAATGAGATTTGAATGAGATTCAAATAAGTATAAGATATATTTTAATATATTAGATATTAAAATATAATATTTTAATTATGGCAAAGATTTGCCCTTGGTCTCTATAAATAAGACCCTTGGGTTGAACCATTAGACACGAAACACACATCTCCTCAATAGAGAACTAGAGAATTCTCTCTAGACCTCTTCCTCTCCAATCGCTTGTGGATTTTCTTTCAAGAGGCGCCCACAAGTCTTGGATTCGTCTTCGAGTAGCCAGGAAGACTTTGTGCATAAGATAAAGACGTGCCAAAAATATCTCCATATTTACTCCAAGTAAGTTTACTTAATCTTATTTTTAGTTTAATTTTAAATAACATCAAAGACGATCCAATGCTTCCACTACGGATGAAGAGTTCATTTCTATCACCTTCACCACTATCCCGCTCTAGTATACTTGGATAACGAGTGGGCTATTGGGATTTATGCCCTAAAGCCATTTAACTAATCTTTTATTATTTAATAATTATTTGATTATTTTATTTGAAATATTATATTATTCATTACATGAAAAAACCTAGGTTATTAGTATAATCTTAAATAGTATGTAGTTGACATACGAGAGGATCATGTTCAAGAAATAACTTAAAGAGTCTATAGTATATGAATATGGTTTGGTCCATTATCCTGGTTGCTATTAATTAATACGACCCACTTTGTAACAGTTACAAATGATTTGATTCAAATTGTTCATGTGAAGACATGTAAGTTGGGTTATCATATACAATGAGTTTGTATAAGATTGGACTGCAAAATATTTAATCTCTCTTTATAAATATTGAGAAGATTAATATTTCACAAGATGATCATATGCATCTCCATCTTAATCCTGAGTGTGTAATGAATTCCTTCCTGTGAGGACTTATCTTTTGATTTGCACTGGGTGAGAGAGACTATTGTAGCTGATCCAATAAGTCTACCATTTTGAGGATTTGACCAAATAGAGAGATAGAAACATAAGTTTCACAAGATGGAATTCTGCTCCTTCTCATATAGAGAAAGTAGATGAATAGTTCCCTTAAGTGTTGATTTCAGTACCTAAACAATAGGGCCCACTCTCTCATTATACATGGATTTAGTTTATGATTGGATCATAAACAGATTGTTCATTAGAGGATTAGTGACACTAAAGGTATACGATATAGTTATAGGGGTAAAACAGACTTTTGACCCAACTATTACGAACAACTCATGAACGATGGACTTGGACGTAATGATTATACCTATGGACAAAACTTTTCCAATAGTGCATAAGAGTGCAACTCGAGGTCAGAGCGAAGTGACCTAGAGTTAATGAATGAAAATTAATTGATTAATTAAAGATTTAATTAATTAATTTTGTATCATTAGAGCTTATAATCTGTAGATCCATAAGGTCCTTTTGCTAACTCACAAAAACATTAAGAGATCACTTTAGTTGAAAGTAAAAAAAAAAAAAAGAAATGTTTAAATCGATATTTTATTTGAAATATTCAAATTAATATTTAATATATTTATTATAAAAGAGAAAAATATATTTATTGTATTTGATACATTAAATATTAAAAGAAATAATGTATTAGATACATTAAGATATATATATATATCTATGAAATTTGAATGGGATTCAAATAGGTAAATATATATTGTAAGAAATTTTGTGAGATTTGAATGAGATTCAAAGACGCAAAATATATATATTTTTTAATATAGTAGATAGTATTGTAACACCCCAGGCCCACGATCCGGACCAGGATTTAGAATCTGAATTTGGCAACTGATGGCCTTGGCATTTTCTTGCATCCCCTGCGACCTGGCCACGCTACCTACTTGTTTTGAGCTACTTGTGAGAGTGAAGATTATCCCCACAAACCAACACGGGTCCTTTCAGCATGTTTTATCCTCACTCTCACGCTTAACTTTGGAATTCCTACGATTGGGCCACCGAAAAGGAAGATGCACCTTATTGGTATAGTTAGTAGCTATCAATTCTTTTAAGCTTTTCTTAACCATGCCTTGCATAGGACCCCTCTCATTCGGATGTGGTCTCAGTTCATTCATGTGCCCCTCTTGAACTCGGGTGTTACATTCCCACTAGTTTCTGCCTTGGTTCGTACCCAAACCACATCTTACTGGGAGAGGTTCCACTCTAATATCACTTGTTAGGGACAATGACCTCGACACATCTCCACATTGGTGTGATATTGTCCACTTTAGGCATAAGCTCTCATGGCTTTGCTTTTGGTTTCACCCAAAAGGACTCATATCAATGGAGTTGTTGTTCTTCACTTTATAAACCCATGATCTTCCCATTTCCTAGCCAATGTGGGACTTTGGTCGCACTCTCAACAATCCTCCCCTTGAACGAAGGACCACACAAAGCCTCCCCTCAAATAGTCATCTATCTGTGTTTTTATTCTCGAACATACCACTTTTAACCAAGCCATTCCTCATCAGAGTATATCCCTGTCCGATAAGCTCAACCACAAATCACTATGACTATTTCATCGAGGCACATGACACAACTAAGTAAGGGGCATGGCTATGATACCACTTATTAAGGTCTTGAAGCTAACTTACTAACCAACTAAGAAACGAAGCATTAACCTTGATTCTAAGGTAAACTTAGGCTTACTAGCACACAACATACATAAGATCAAGCACAAGCTATCTAGTTAACTCTGGAAATATCCTACGCCTACTAGCAAACAACATGCACAAGATAACCATATGTTATCTAGTTAACTATGGGAGCATCATATGCCTACTAGCAAGCAACATGCACAAGATAACCATATGCTATTGATAATCCCATGAAATGGGATTAGTTTAACATCATCTCTTGCTTATTCTTGGTCAAAATTGAGTGGAAAGCACACTTTTATCTTGTTTTTAGTAAGTTTCTTGTTAAGTTTAATTAAGAGTCAGATTTTTGTTTAGTTTTCCTTTTTCTTATTTCTTTTACTCTTTTTAGTTTTTTGTTGTAGTTGGCTTAGTGTGCTTTGTTTTCCTTTTGTTTTGCAGTCTAAGAAGTGAAAAAATGCTCGTTGAGGTACTGATGCTATAGCATTGTGCAGCATTGCTCAGCATCCTGCAGCATTGGCAGTCTGGCAGAAAACGGAAATGTGGGCCCATTTTTGATGACGTAATAGTAACTTTTGGTCTTTAGATCCATTCTGATGGGCCAAAAATGGAAAGAAAAAAAAGCCCAAAGCAATTATTGGAAGAATGAAAACCCTAATTTAGGGTGTATGGAAAAACGTGAGGGAGAGGGGGAGAAGCTATGGCAAAAACCAGAGAAGAGGAGAAGAAGAAAGAAAAAACGCAGCAGCAGGAAAGAAAATGAGTTTCTCCGGAATTTCGTTCTTCAGCTACCCATTCTATTTCTCTTCTTCTTCTTAAGTTTATGTATCTTGCTCTTAGTTTTCTTGAAACTTTAGTAGACTAAGTTGTTCCTAGTGTTTCTATTTTGTGAATCTTCACTTGAACCTAAGATGTTTATGAAAGCTCGTTTCTAGTTATTTTCTGTGTAAAAGCCATGGGCTAATTTTCTTTGGGCTGGAATTCATGGAGTCATAGCTCTAGTTTTTGGAGGCCTTTTGCTATGGAATGCTATAGAAGTGTAGTTTGCTTATGGGTCTTTTATTTCTTATTATTCTTCTTGAGAATGATCAACTTGGGAAAGAATAAAAGTTTGTTTTAATTATGAAAAGGTTAAAATAAATGGAACTAGCATAGACAATGCAAGTAGGTTCATGTCTTGAATTAGGGATGAATTCAAGGGTATAGATGTAACGGCCGGTATGTTGGGAAGTTTTAATCCTTATTGTTGGATTATTTAAAATTTATTTTTAGGATTAAATTGAGGTTTAGAGAAGAAAAGAAGGGCAAAATTGGAAGTTAAATTTTTTTTATAAAATAATCCCCCATCCTTATCCACTTTTTATTATTATTTTATTTTATTTTATTATTTTTATTTTTCTTTCTTCTTCTTCCTCCCGACAGCCCCTCTCCCTCACTGTAATTCTCTCTCTCTCTCTCTCTCCCGCCGCAAGCACCAGACGGAGCTGCCGCTGCCGCAAGCCGAACGCCGGAGTCTGAAGTCGCGCAAGCACGACCCAGCCGCCTGCTTTTCTCTTGGCGCCGCCCAGTTCCGCCGCACCTCTATTTTTGATCGCCGGTGAAGCCGCTGCAGCTCGCGACCGAACACCCATCCATCGTCTTCTTCTTCCGCCAGTCGGACTGCAGCCCCGCCGAAGCTCACGAACGCTGGTCGCCGGTGTCGGATTTGCAGGTGACGTCTCGTTGGAAGCCGGATTTCGTCCGGTTCGGCCAAATCAGTCACCCCAGCTCGCAGGTTCCCGCTCAGATCCGACCCCACAAGTTCGGGTCAACCCAGATCGGCGAGCCTCGCATGAAAACGAGACCTCACTCGCTCCCACGCGCCGATAGGTTGACTCACC
The DNA here is from genome assembly GCA_033996785.1 of Trichosanthes truncata. Taxonomy (NCBI): domain Eukaryota; kingdom Viridiplantae; phylum Streptophyta; class Magnoliopsida; order Cucurbitales; family Cucurbitaceae; genus Trichosanthes; species Trichosanthes truncata. The sequence goes on along the minus strand of JAWPNB010000004.1, from coordinate 21,419,143 downwards.
CGCTGCCGCCATGAAGCCCACGCGCCGCCGCTCGCCGAAGTTGGGTAAACTTTGCCATTTGGTCCGTTTCGTCGAGTTATTAATGTTAGAATGCGTTTTAGCGTAATTCGGTTGGTTTAAGACCTGTTTAGGACACTTTTTAGGTGATTTGTCGAGGACCTTGGATTGTACTTGGAGTGGGGACTCGAGAAGCTCATTACTAGTGGAGAAAGGGTATTTTAGTAAGTAAAGATTTAAGGTAAGGGATCTCACAACGAAAGAAGTTTTCGAAACCTAGAGCTAGCCCTATATTTACTTTGAAGTTTATGTTTCCGTGTTAAGTATTTAAGAAAGAAAGTGTTTTACATGTATATTCCTTTTACACTAGTTCCATGAGTTCTATTTGAGTTTTCATGTTAAAAAGAATGGAAATGATATGTATGTCTTTGAAATGCGATTGCCTTGACTTATGCATTCATGAGTATGTTCTAAAACGAGCGGGACCTCATGCATGTGTTGTGTGCTCATGAAAAGATTTATGTAAGGCCGTGACGATAATTCTCCCAAAAGTTTTATGTGGGTTATGAGGGAACCCGAGTCTTCGGATTCTCTATGCTCCCGGGGTTCGAGAGTGCTCCACGATGGTAGCCGACGGGCTTGAGTCTTCGGACTCCACGATGGTAGCCTTCGGGCTGAGTCTTCGGACTCCACGATGTATGTTAGCTTTCGAGCTCAACTCTCAGAGTTAGGGGAGGACTCTATTCGATGGAAAATTATGTCTTCGGACTATTTACGAGGCCCTCGGGAGAATTTAATCGTTCACGAGAGCCGCAAGGAAAAGTACATGGTTTATAAAATGAATTTTAGGTCCCCTACTAAAGCGATGGTTTACGATGGTTTTATGATTCAAAAATGACATGTTGCATGCGATTGAAACTCTTACTTTGAAACTATGAGTTACTTACTGAGTATTATTCGTTAATACTCACCCTTTTCCTTTTAAAATGTTTTCAGGTAAGGCTAAGATTGGCCCTAGCGCGTGACCGGAGATCAGCTACTCGAGTCATGGGAGCCGAGCGATTGCTATTCCGCTTCTTTTATGTTTCTGGATGTACATAGAACTCATGTCAAGTTTTTAAATGTTTAGGAGGATGTTTCAAAATCTTTTAACCTTTCTTTGTAAATCGTGCACGTGTATTTGGCTTTCTATGTTTGAATTCACTTGGTTTCTGCTGTTTGAACCCTAGCATCATATTGAGAAGTTTGTTGGATGCTAGGAGGTTGTTTGAAAATCTTAGAAGTGTGTTTTTCTATGTCTTATCAGGTAAGGGTCAAATTTTTGGTTTTCGCGTAGTTACGCCGTTATGCTGCCGAAATTTTCAGTAATATAGCGACGTGACTTAGTAATGACTCTTAGGTAGCGTGTTGAGCCTATAGGGTCGTTACAATAGACATATACTTTTGGCTTGTAAACTTAGGGAAGTTGGTCTATCCATGTGTTTGGAAGCTGGGTTTTCATAGACATATGTTAAACTTTGCTTTGGAACTGCAATTCGAGGATTAGAATTCATTTTCGGAATTAATTTTTAGATTTCCCGTTACAAGACAGTGCAGTAATGCTGCACAGTGCTATAGCATCACACAACATTATGGAGTGAAAATTAGCAGTGATTTCATAAATTCCAACGCCTTACTCATTTGATTCTTGAATTGTTTGTTATCAATTTTAGTTGCTTATTTCCTTTAAATTGCTAGAGTTTAATTTTCATGTGTCGTGCTTGCTTTTTGTTAATTTTATATCTCTTAAGTGCTTTAGAATTAGCATTAGTGATATTCAAGTTTACAAACTTTGCTTACTTTAGTCCTCGTGGGATCGACTTTGTCCACCAATTACTACCTACGATTGCGTATGCTTGCGTAGTGAGTTTTTGCACAATAGCTATCTAGTTAACTATGGGAGCATCCTATGCCTACTAGCAAACAAAGCTAACAAGTAAGCTATATGATAGTCATGCAAAGCAAGCAATCCAAGTAAAACAAATGTTTAAGCAAAAATACGTCAACATACCTGGTGATGGAAAGGAAAACAAGAAAGACCATTAAACCTAGCTAAAACAACTTAACAACCTAGCTTTCCTAGGTCAGTCTACAAGAACAACTCCGCTCTGATACCAACTGTAAGACCCCCAAAATTCTACCTAAATTACGGAACACTACTAACCTTACGATCAATATGTTCCAAAAATTTTGGCAGATAACGACGTAACTACAAACTACCCAAAAATTTTCCAAACACTTGTTAGACAAGAAAACAACACTTCATAACCAAAAACATTACAACATTTCCCAACTACAAGAACAAGTCAGACCTCGTACCGTTTATCGCCTGATAAGGTTAGTAAAGCCACAACTTTTAAGGAGAAAATGTTTTCATCAACAGGATGCAACACTTAAGAAAGAAAAACATTCTACTTTACTACGTTGTCAAAAAAAAAATACAACTCAGGTACATAACAAGACAATGCCAAATTTCTAAACAGGAAGTTCGCCAAATTATCACTAAAACATTTTTTTTGCAAAATAAATATATTACTGCAAAAAAAGAGGAGGGCCTCATAGGCCGAGGTCAAGGCAAAAAGCAAAAAGATCACAAAACAAAAGAAAACTCACAACTCGAGCAAGGTGAAAGTAAACAGCACAACCCAAGCTAGGTGAAACTAAAAAACTAAATACAGGCTAAAAGACTAAAGAAATTAAAACCAGTCCCAAGGAGAACCAAGCATATCAAACGCCTGGCCTCCCCAAGACTCACAACGAAACCAAACATCAGACTGAGCCATCTGCAAAACCGCCTCAGCAGAACTAAAACCTCTATCATGAAGCCGTAAATTACGTTCCCACCATATATGATAAAGCACAATCGCCCAAGCAACCCTCCAAACCTGATTCCGCCGCGTCTTCCCTCTACTCCTTGCACAAATCCACTAAAGTTCTACATCCCAAGAAGCAATCTTGTGTGATGAACACCCCCCAAATCAACATTCCACTCCAGACAACCCTACTAAAAGGACAAGCGAAGAACAGATGATCCCGAGACTCCACCCCATCAACACACAATAGACATGTTGCTGACGAAGACACACCCCACCGAAGTAATCGATCCCGAGTATAGAGCCTATCATGAACAGCCATCCAAGCAATAAAAGCATGCCTCGGGACATTACTCCAAACCAAAGCAGACGATACCACGGCACCACACCACTCCACGGCCTAATAGCCTCCCAGGCACTAGCAACAAAGAACCCACTCGAAGGAGACGACAACCAAACAAGCGCATCCTCCCGACCCAGGCAAGGGAGAACCGCACGAACCTGAGGAGCCAACTCCAACAACTCCCAAGACACCTCAGGCCACCGCCACTCTCCCTCAGAAGATAAGAAACTTGAAACACGAGCCGTCAGAGAACTAACAGCATCATACACAATACGCTGACCATACTGGCCAACAATTGAACCTCCAGGTAACCAAGGATCAATCCAGATGAAACATCTACAACCATCGCCAATCCGAAACGACACCAACTCCCTGAATCTATCTCGCAGACTCAAAACCATCCTTAGGCACCACGACCATCTAGGCGAAACACGAATAGACCACAGAGATCGACCACACAAAACATAAGCCTCCACCCATGCAACCCACAAGGAACCAGACTGTAAAAAGAGCAACCACAACAGCTTCATAATTGCAGCCGAGTTCCATGCTGCCAAATCCCTCAACCCCAAACCACCCTCACTCCTAGGCAGACAAACCTCTGCCCAAGCAACTTTAGCCCCACCCACACTACTCGGATCCCCCCGCCAGAGATAAGACCTCATAATCCACTCTAACTCATGAGTAACCTGGGCAGGCAAAACAAAGACACTCGCCCAATAAACATGGAAACTCTGCAACACAGACTGAATCAACTGCACCCTCCCAGCATAGGACAGAACCCGAGCCTGCCAGCTCCTAACTCGCGCAGTTACCCGATCCAACAAAGGCTTACAATCCCTATAGCATAACCTACCAGTCAGTAAAGGAACCCCCAAATACCGAACAGGTAAATCAGCCAAAGAAAAACCCAACATACGAGCCAACCCAACGGCCTCCAAGACTGGCAAACCAGCACAAAACAACGAGCTCTTAGCAGTATTCGCCACCAAACCTTAAAAATCCTGAAACCGATGCAACACACCCTGTATAGCAGCCAATGATTTCCGATCAGCCCCACTAAAGATCATCAAATCATCAGCAAAGCACAGATGTGTAAGACGAATCTTCTCACAACGAAAATGATAAACAAAACCCTCCAATGGAGAATTCAGCATCCTGGACAGCACCTCCATAACCAATACAAACAGGTACGGGGACAAAGGATCCCCCTGCCGCAACCCTCTACTTCTAGGAAAGAACCCCTCTAGAGACCCATTCACAGAAACATAAAACATAGGGGACGTCACACAAGCACGCACCCAACTAACAAACTGCAAAGGAGTCCCAATAGCAAACAAAACCCCAAACAAGAAATCCCAATTCACTGTGTCATAAGCCTTCTGAAGATCCACCTTCAAAACACAACACGGCACACCCTTATTCAGATGATACCCACCCACCAACTCCTGACACAGCAAAATATTATCCACAATATTCCTGCCTGGCACAAACGCAGACTGATTAGGACTCACAAAGGTAGGCAGCCACACTGACAACCTATTCGCCAAGATCTTCGTAATGCATTTATACAACACATTACAACAAGAAATCGGACGATAATCCCTCAGCACAGACAGATTACTCTTTTTAGGCACCAGCGTGATTGCCGTAGCATTAACACCCGTCGGCAAATAATAGGTAGAGAAGAAATGCAACACAGCGTCACAAAAATCATCCCCAACAACACTCCATGCAGACTTATAGAAGCCCACCGAAAACCCATCAGGTCCAGGCGCCCTATTACTATTCATTGCAAAAAGCACAGTACGAACCTCCTCCCTAGTAACCAGCCTGATTAGATCAACCAAACACTCATCAGGCCACACAAACTGAACAATCTCTGCCACACGGTAAGTTAAATCCCTATAGGCCACAGGCTGTACCCCCAAAATATCCCGAAAATAACCCATAGCAGCTGCCGAGATCTCCGCATGAGTAGACAATATCCTACCCTCCTCATCACACAAAGATGTCAACCCATTCCTCAACACCCCATCCTTAACACTACAATGGAAAAATGAGGAATTCTGATCACCTAACGCAAGCCACTTAACACAGGACTTCTGACGAAGGGATGCTTCCTCCCTACGGGCTAAAACCCAGAAAGCCTAAGTCAACCTCCTAACCTCTCCCTGGAGCACCTCTGACCCAGGATCAGCCCCCAAAGCAACCTGAGCCACCTCCATTTGTCTACGCAACTCCACCACCTCAGCACTAAGCCCCTCCAGGGGCCTACCAAACTCAGCCCTTAACCTCCCTTTAACAGCCTTTAAATTACGAGCAAAACTAACCAAGGGTGACACACCCTGATGACGAATCCAACAATCAGCAACTACCCCCAAAAAACCCTCCTCCTCAGCCCAATGACTAAAATAACGGAACACCACACGAATGGAGACAAGGTTTGTCCATTTTCGTCCAAACATGACGAAGTTCGCTCTAGGGAGCAAACTTGTGGTTTCTAACTCTCCAAGACTTGAATGGAGATAAGTTTGGTCCATTTTTGTCCGAAGATGAAGAACAACGCTCTAGGGGACGAACTTCAGCATTAAAACTCGCCAAACATCGAATGGAGACAAGGTTTGTCCATTTTCGTCCAAACATGAGGAACTTCGCTCGAGGGAACGAACTTGTTGTTTCTAACTCTCCAAGCCTCGAATGGAGACAAGTTTGGTCCTTTTTTGTCCGAAGATGACGAACAACGCTCTAGGGGATGAACTTCAGCATTAAAATTCATCAAACTTCGAGTGGAGACAAGGTTTGTCCATTTTCGTTCGAAATTGAAGAACTTCGCTCTAGGGAACGAACTCGTTGTTTTTAACTCTCCAATCTTCGAAGGGAGACAAGTTTTGTCCATTTTTGTCCGAAGATGACGAACAACGCTCTAGGGGACGAACTTAAGCATTAAAACTCGCCAGACTTCAAATGGAGACAAGGTTTGTACATTTTGGTCCAAACACGACGAAGTTCGCTCTAGGGAGCAAACTTGTGGTTTCTAACTCTCCAATCCTCGAATGGAGACTAGTTTGGTCCATTTTTTTCCGAAGATGACGAACAATGCTCTAGGGGAAGAACTTCAGCATTAAAACTCGCCAAACTTCGAAAGGAGACAAGGTTTGTCCATATTGGTGCAAACATGACGAACTTCGCTCTACGGAGCAAACTTGTGGTTTCTAACTCTCCAAGCCTCGAATGGAGACAAGTTTGGTCCATTTTTGTCCGAAGATGAGGAACAACGCTCTAGGGGATGAACTTCAGCATTAAAACATGCCAAACTTTGAATGGAGAAAAGGTTTGTCCATTTTTGTCCAAACATGAGGAACTTCGTTCAAGGTAACGAACTTGTTGTTTCTAGCTCTCCAAGCCTAGAAAGGAGACAAGTTTATTCACTTTTTGCCCGAAGATGACGAACAACAATCTAGGGGATGAAATTCAGCATTAAAACTCGCCAAACTTCGAATGGAGACAAGGTTTGTCCATTTTCGTCTGAAAATGACGAACTTCGCTCTAGGGAACGAACTTGTTCTTTCTAACTCTCCAAGCCTCGAAGGGAGACAAGTTTGGTCCATTCTTGTCCGAAGATGATGAACAACGCTCTAGGGGACGAACTTCAGCATTAAAACTCGCCAAACTTTGAATGGAGGCAAGGTTTGTCCATTTTCGTCCAAACATGACGAACTTCGCTCTAGGGAGCAAACTTGTGGTTTCTAACTCTCCAAGCCTTGAATGGAGATAAGTTTGGTCCATTTTTGTCCGAAGATGATGAACATTGCTCTAGGGGACGAACTTCAGCATTAAAACTCGCCAAACTTCAAATTGAGAGAAGGTTTGTCCATTTTGGTCCAAACATGACGAAGTTCGCTTTAGGGAGCAAACTTGTGGTTTTGTAACTCTCCAAGCCTCGAATGGAGATAAGTTTGGTCCAATTTTGTCCGAAGATGACGAACAATGCTCTAGAGCACACACTTCAGCATTAAAACTCGCAAAACTTCGAATGGAGACAAGGTTTGTCCATTTTGGTCCAAACATGACGAACTTCGCTCTAGGGAACGAACTCGTTGTTTCTAACTCTCCAAGCCTCGAATGGAGACAAGTTTGGTCCATTTTTGTCTGAAGCTGACATACAACGCTCTAGGGGACGAACTTCAGCATTAAAACTCGCCAAACTTCGAATGGAGACAAGGTTTATCCATTTTGGTCCAGACATGATTTAGTTCGCTCTAGGGAGCAAACTTGTGGTTTCTAACTCTCCAAGCTTCGAAGGGAGACAAGTTTGGTCCATTCTTGTCCGAAGATGACGAACAACGCTCTAGGGGACGAACTTCAGCATTAAAACTCGCCAAACTTCGAATGGAGGCATGGTTTGTCCATTTTCGTCCAAACATGACGAACTTCGCTCTAGGGAGCAAACTTGTGGTTTCTAACACTCCAAGCCTTGAATGGAGATAAGTTTGGTCCATTTTTGTTCGAAGAGGATGAACAACGCTCTAGGGGACGAACTTAAGCATTAAAACTCACCAAACTACGAATGGAGACAAGGTTTGTCCATTTTCGTCCGAAAATGATGAACTACGCTCTAGAGAACGAACTCGTTGTTTCTAACTCTCCAAGCCTCGAATGGAGACAAGTTTGGTCCATTTTTGTCCAAAGATGACGAACAAAGCTCTAGGGGACGAACTTCAGCATTAAAACTCGCCAAACCTCAAATGGAGACAAGGTTTGTCCATTTCGGTCCAAACATGACGAAGTTCGCACTAGGGAGCAAACTTGTGGTTTCTAACTCTCCAAGCCTCGAATGGAGATAAGTTTGGTCCAGTTTTGTCCGAAGATGACGAACAACGCTCTAGGGGACAAACTTCAGCATTAAAACTCGCAAAACTTCGAATGGAGACAAGGTTTGTCCATTTTGGTCCAAACATGATGAACTTCGCTCTAGGGAACGAACTCGTTGTTTCTAACTCTCCAAGCCTCGAATGGAGACAAGTTTGGTCCATTTTTGTTCGAAGGGGACGAACAACGCTCTAGGCGACGAACTTAAGCATTAAAACTCACCAAACTATGAATGGAGACAAGGTTTGTCCATTTTCGTCCGAAAATGATGAACTACGCTCTAGAGAACGAACTCGTTGTTTCTAACTCTCCAAGCCTCGAATGGAGACAAGTTTGGTCCATTTTTGTCCAAAGATGACAAACAAAGCTCTAGGGGACGAACTTCAACATTAAAACTCGATAAACATCGAATGGAGACAAGGTTTGTCCATTTTGGTCAAAACACGTCGACGTTCGCTCTAGGGAGCAAACTTGTGGTTTCTAACTCTCCAAGCCTCGAATGGAGATAAGTTTGGTCCATTTTTGTAGGAAGATGACGAAGAACACTTTAGGGGACAAAGTTCAGCATTAAAACTCTCCAAACTTCGTATGGAGACAAGGTTTGTCCATTTTCGTCCAAACATAACGAACATCGCTCTAGGGAACGAACTCCTTGTTTCTATCTCTCCAAGCCTCGAATGGAGACAAGTTTGGTCCATTTTTGTCCAAAGATGTCGGACAACGATCTAGGGGACGAACTTCATCATTAAAAAACTCCAAACTTCTAATGGAGACAAGGTTTGTCCATTTTCGTCCAAACATAACGAACATCGCTCTAGGGAACCAACTCGTTGTTTCTATCTCTCCAAGCCTCGAATGGAGACAAGTTTGGTCCATTTTTGTCCGAAGATGACGAACAACGCTCTAGGGGACGAACTTCAGCATTAAAACTCGCCAAACTTTGAATGGAGACAAGGTTTGTACATTTTGGTCCATAGATGACGAAGTTCGCTCTAGGGAGCAAACTTGTGGTTTCTAACTCTCCAAGCCTCGAATGGAGATAAGTTTGGTCCATTTTTGTCCGAAGATAACGTACAACGCTCTAGGGGATGAACTTAAGCATTAAACCTATCAAAACTTCGAATGGAGGCAAGGTTTGTCCATTTTCGTCCAAACATGACGAACTTCGCTCTAGGGAACGACCTCGTTGTTTCTTACTCTCAAAGTTTCGAATGGAGACAAGTTTGGTCATTTTTGTCCGAAGATGACGAACAACGCTCTAGGGCACGAACTTTAGCATTAAAACTCGCCAAACTTCGAATGGAGACAAGGTTTGTAAATGTTCGTCCGAAAATGACGAACTTTGCTCTAGGGAACGAAATCGTTGTTTCTAATTCTCCAAGCCTCGAAGGGAGACAAGTTTGGTCCATTTTGTTCGAAGATGACGAACAACGCTCCAGGGGACGAACTTAAGCATTAAAACTCAACAAACTACGAATGGAGACAAGGTTTGTATATTTTCGTCCGAAAATGACGAACTTCACTCTAGAGAACGAACTCGTAGTTTCTAACTCTCCAAGCCTCGAATGGAGACGAGTTTGGTCCATTTTTATCCGAAGATGACGAACAATGCTCTAGGGGACGAAGTTCAGCATTAAAACTAGCCAAACTTCGAATGGAGACAAGGTTTGTCCATTTTGGTGCAAACATGACGAACTTCGCTCTACGGAGCAAACTTGTGGTTTCTAATTCTCCAAGCCTCGAATGGAGGCAAGTTTGGTCCATTTTTTTTCGAGGATGAGGAACAACGCTCTAGGGCATGAACTTCAGCATTAAAACATGCCAAACTTTGAATGGAGAAAAGGTTTGTCCATTTTCGTTCAAACATGAGGAACTTCGTTCTAGGGAACGAACTTGTTGTTTCTAACTCTCCAAGCCTCGAATGGAGACAGGTTTGGTCACTTTTTGACCGAAGATGACGAACAAGGATCTGGGGGATGAACTTCGGCATTAAAACTCGCCAAACTTCGAATGGAGACAAGGTTTGTCCACTTTCGTCCGAAAATGACGAACTTCGCTCTAGGGAACGAACTTATTCTTTCTAACTCTCCGAGCCTCGAAGGGAGACAAGTTTGGTCCATTCTTGTCCGAAGATGACGAACAACGCGCTCTAGGGGACGAACTTCAGCATTAAAACTCGCCAAACTTCGAATGGAGACAAGGTTTGTCCATTTTCGTCCAAACATGACGAAGTTCGCTCTAGGGAGCAAACTTGTGGTTTCTAACTCTCCAAGCCTTGAATGGAGATAAGTTTGGTCCATTTTTGTCCGAAGATGACGAACAACGCTCTAGGGGACGAACTTCAGCATTAAAACTCGCCAAACATCGAATGGAGACAAGGTTTGTCCATTTTCGTCCAAACATGAGGAACTTCGCTCGAGGGAACGAACTTGTTGTTTCTAACTCTCCAAGCCTCGAATGGAGACAAGTTTGGTCCTTTTTTGTCCGAAGATGACGAACAACGCTCTAGGGGATGAACTTCAGCATTAAAATTCATCAAACTTCGAGTGGAGACAAGGTTTGTCCATTTTCGTTCGAAATTGAAGAACTTCGCTCTAGGGAACGAACTCGTTGTTTTTAACTCTTCAATCTTCGAAGGGAGACAAGTTTTGTCCATTTTTGTCCGAAGATGACGAACAACGCTCTAGGGGACGAACTTAAGCATGAAAACTCGCCAGACTTCAAATGGAGACAAGGTTTGTACATTTTGGTCCAAACACGACGAAGTTCGCTCTAGGGAGCAAACTTGTGGTTTCTAACTCTCCAATCCTCGAATGGAGACTAGTTTGGTCCATTTTTTTCCGAAGATGACGAACAATGCTCTAGGGGAAGAACTTCAGCATTAAAACTCGCCAAACTTCGAAAGGAGACAAGGTTTGTCCATATTGGTGCAAACATGACGAACTTCGCTCTACGGAGCAAACTTGTGGTTTCTAACTCTCCAAGCCTCGAATGGAGACAAGTTTGGTCCATTTTTGTCCGAAGATGAGGAACAACGCTCTAGGGGATGAACTTCAGCATTAAAACATGCCAAACTTTGAATGGAGAAAAGGTTTGTCCATTTTTGTCCAAACATGAGGAACTTCGTTCAAGGTAACGAACTTGTTGTTTCTAACTCTCCAAGCCTAGAAAGGAGACAAGTTTATTCACTTTTTGCCCGAAGATGACGAACAACAATCTAGGGGATGAAATTCAGCATTAAAACTCGCCAAACTTCGAATGGAGACAAGGTTTGTCCATTTTCGTCTGAAAATGACGAACTTCGCTCTAGGGAACGAACTTGTTCTTTCTAACTCTCCAAGCCTCGAAGGGAGACAAGTTTGGTCCGTTCTTGTCCGAAGATGATGAACAACGCTCTAGGGGACGAACTTCAGCATTAAAACTCGCCAAACTTTGAATGGAGGCAAGGTTTGTCCATTTTCGTCCAAACATGACGAACTTCGCTCTAGGGAGCAAACTTGTGGTTTCTAACTCTCCAAGCCTTGAATGGAGATAAGTTTGGTCCATTTTTGTCCGAAGATGATGAACAACGCTCTAGGGGACGAACTTCAGCATTAAAACTCGCCAAACTTCAAATTGAGAGAAGGTTTGTCCATTTTGGTCCAAACATGACGAAGTTCGCTTTAGGGAGCAAACTTGTGGTTTTGTAACTCTCCAAGCCTCGAATGGAGATAAGTTTGGTCCAATTATGTCCGAAGATGACGAACAATGCTCTAGAGCACACACTTCAGCATTAAAACTCGCAAAACTTCGAATGGAGACAAGGTTTGTCCATTTTGGTCCAAACATGACGAACTTCGCTCTAGGGAACGAACTCGTTGTTTCTAACTCTCCAAGCCTCGAATGGAGACAAGTTTGGTCCATTTTTGTCTGAAGCTGACATACAATGCTCTAGGGGACGAACTTCAGCATTAAAACTCGCCAAACTTCGAATGGAGACACGGTTTATCCATTTTGGTCCAGACATGATTTAGTTCGCTCTAGGGAGCAAACTTGTGGTTTCTAACTCTCCAAGCTTCGAAGGGAGACAAGTTTGGTCCATTCTTGTCCGAAGATGACGAACAACGCTCTAGGGGACGAACTTCAGCATTAAAACTCGCCAAACTTCGAATGGAGGCATGGTTTGTCCATTTTCGTTCAAACATGACGAACTTCGCTCTAGGGAGCAAACTTGTGGTTTCTAACTCTCCAAGCCTTGAATGGAGATAAGTTTGGTCCATTTTTGTTCGAAGAGGATGAACAACGCTCTAGGGGACGAACTTAAGCATTAAAACTCACCAAACTACGAATGGAGACAAGGTTTGTCCATTTTCGTCCGAAAATGATGAACTACGCTCTAGAGAACGAACTCGTTGTTTCTAACTCTCCAAGCCTCGAATGGAGACAAGTTTGGTCCATTTTTGTCCAAAGATGACGAACAAAGCTCTAGGGGACGAACTTCAGCATTAAAACTCGCCAAAGATCGAATGGAGACAAGGTTTGTCCATTTTCGTCCAAACATGAGGAACTTCGCTCGAGGGAACGAACTTGTGGTTTCTAACTCTCCAAGCCTCGAATGGAGACAAGTTTGGTCTTTTTTTGTCCGAAGATGACGTACAACGCTCTAGGGGATGAACTTCAGCATTAAAATTCATCAAACTTCGAGTGGAGACAAGGTTTGTCCATTTTCGTTCGAAATTGAAGAACTTCGCTCTAGGGAACGAACTCGTTGTTTTTAACTCTCCAATCTTCGAAGGGAGACAAGTTTTGTCCATTTTTGTCCGAAGATGACGAACAACGCTCTAGGGGACAAACTTAAGCATTAAAACTCGCCAGACTTCAAATGGAGACAAGGTTTGTACATTTTGGTCCAAACACGACGAAGTTCGCTCTAGGGAGCAAACTTGTGGTTTCTAACTCTCCAATCCTCGAATGGAGACTAGTTTGGTCCATTTTTTTCCGAAGATGACGAAGAATGCTCTAGGGGAAGAACTTCAGCATTAAAACTCGCCAAACTTCGAAAGGAGACAAGGTTTGTCCATATTGGTGCAAACATGACGAACTTCGCTCTACGGAGCAAACTTGTGGTTTCTAACTCTCCAAGCCTCGAATGGAGACAAGTTTGGTCCATTTTTGTCCGAAGATGAGGAACAACGCTCTAGGGGATGAACTTCAGCATTAAAACATGCCAAACTTTGAATGGAGAAAAGGTTTGTCCATTTTTGTCCAACACATGAGGAACTTCGTTCAAGGTAACGAACTTGTTGTTTATAACTCTCCAAGCCTAGAAAGGAGACAAGTTTATTCACTTTTTGCCCGAAGATGACGAACAACAATCTAGGGGATGAAATTCAGCATCAAAACTCGCCAAAGTTCGAATGGAGACAAGGTTTGTCCATTTTCGTTTGAAAATGACGAACTTCGCTCTAGGGAACGAACTTGTTCTTTCTAACTCTCCAAGCCTCGAAGGGAGACAAGTTTGGTCCATTCTTGTCCGAAGATGATGAACAACGCTCTAGGGGACGAACTTCAGCATTAAAACTCGCCAAGCTTTGAATGGAGGCAAGGTTTGTCCATTTTCGTCCAAACATGACGAACTTCGCTCTAGGGAGCAACCTTGTGGTTTCTAACTCTCCAAGCCTTGAATGGAGATAAGTTTGGTCCATTTTTGTCCGAAGATGATGAACAACGCTCTAGGGGACGAACTTCAGCATTAAAATTCGCCAAACTTCGAATTGAGAGAAGGTTTGTCCATTTTGGTCCAAACATGACGAAGTTCGCTTTAGGGAGCAAACTTGTGGTTTCTAACTCTCCAAGCCTCGAATGGAGATAGGTTTGGTCCAATTTTGTCCGAAGATGACGAACAACGCTCTACAGCACAAACTTCAGCATTAAAACTCGCAAAACTTCGAATGGAGACAAGGTTTGTCCATTTTGGTCCAAACATGACGAACTTCGCTCTAGGGAACGAACTCGTTGTTTCTAACTCTCCAAGCCTCAAACGGAGACAAGTTTGGTCCATTTTTGTCTGAAGCTGACATACAACGCTCTAGGGGACGAACTTCAGCATTAAAACTCGCCAAACTTCGAATGGAGACAAGGTTTATCCATTTTGGTCCAGACATGATGAAGTTCGCTCTAGGGAGCAAACTTGTGGTTTCTAACTTTCCAAGCTTCGAAGGGAGACAAGTTTGGTCCATTCTTGTCCGAAGGTGACGAACAACGCTCTAGGGGACGAACTTCAGCATTAAAACTCGCCAAACATCGAATGGAGACAAGGTTTGTCCATTTTCGTCCAAACATGAGGAACTTCGCTCGAGGGAACGAACTTGTGGTTTCTAACTCTCCAAGCCTCGAATGGAGACAACTTTGGTCTTTTTTTGTCCGAAGATGACGAACAACGCTCTAGGGGATGAACTTCAGCATTAAAATTCATCAAACTTCGAGTGGAGACAAGGTTTGTCCATTTTCGTTCGAAATTGAAGAACTTCGCTCTAGGGAACGAACTCGTTGTTTTTAACTCTCCAATCTTCGAAGGGAGACAAGTTTTGTCCATTTTTGTCCGAAGATGACGAACAATGCTCTAGGGGACGAACTTAAGCATTAAAACTCGCCAGACTTCAAATGGAGACAAGGTTTGTACATTGTGGTCCAAACACGACGAAGTTCGCTCTAGGGAGCAAACTTGTGGTTTCTAACTCTCCAAGCCTCGAATGGAGACTAGTTTGGTCCATTTTTTTCCGAAGATGACGAACAATGCTCTAGGGGAAGAACTTCAGCATTAAAACTCGCCAAACTTCGAAAGGAGACAAGGTTTGTCCATATTGGTGCAAACATGACGAACTTCGCTCTACGGAGCAAACTTGTGGTTTCTAACTCTCCAAGCCTCGAATGGAGACAAGTTTGGTCCATTTTTGTCCGAAGATGAGGAACAATGCTCTAGGGGATGAACTTCAGCATTAAAACATGCCAAACTTTGAATGGAGAAAAGGTTTGTCCAATTTTGTCCAAACATGAGGAACTTCGTTCAAGGTAACGAACTTGTTGTTTCTAACTCTCCAAGCCTAGAAAGGAGACAAGTTTATTCACTTTTTGCCCGAAGATGACGAACAACAATCTAGGGGATGAACTTCAGCATTAAAACTCGCCAAACTTCGAATGGAGACAAGGTTTGTCCATTTTCGTCTGGAAATGACGAACTTCGCTCTAGGGAATGAACTTGTTCTTTCTAACTCTTCAAGCCTCGAAGGGAGACAAGTTTGGTCCATTCTTGTCCGAAGATGATGAACAATGCTCTAGGGGACGAACTTCAGCATTAAAACTCGCCAAACTTTGAATGGAGGCAAGGTTTGTCCATTTTCTTCCAAACATGACGAACTTCGCTCTAGGGAGCAAACTTGTGGTTTCTAACTCTCCAAGCCTTGAATGGAGATAAGTTTGGTCCATTTTTGTCCGAAGATGATGAACAACGCTCTAGGGGACGAACTTCAGCATTAAAACTCGCCAAACTTCCAATTGAGAGAAGGTTTGTCCATTTTGGTCCAAACATGACGAAGTTCGCTTTAGGGAGAAAACTTGTGGTTTCTAACTCTCCAAGCCTCGAATGGAGATAAGTTTGGTCCAATTTTGTCCGAAGATGACGAACAACGCTCTAGAGCACAAACTTCAGCATTAAAACTCGTAAAACTTCGAATGGAGACAAGGTTTGTCCATTTTGGTATAAACATGATGAACTTTGCTCTAGGGAACGAACTCGTTGTTTCTAACTCTCCAAGCCTCGAATGGAGACAAGTTTGGTCCATTTTTGTTCGAAGGGGACGAACAACGCTCTAGGCGACGAACTTAAGCATTAAAACTCACCAAACTATGAATGGAGACAAGGTTTGTCCATTTTCGTCCGAAAATGATGAACTACGCTCTAGAGAACGAACTTGTTGTTTCTAACTCTCCAAGCCTCGAATGGAGACAAGTTTGGTACATTTTTGTCCAAAGATGACAAACAAAGCTCTAGGGGATGAACTTCAACATTAAAACTCGATAAACATCGAATGGAGACAAGGTTTGTCCATTTTGGTCAAAACATGTCGACGTTCGCTCTAGGGAGCAAACTTGTGGTTTCTAACTCTCTAAGCCTCGAATGGAGATAAGTTTGGTCCATTTTTGTAGGAAGATGACGAAGAACGCTTTAGGGGACAAAGTTCAGCATTAAAACTCTCCAAACTTCGTATGGAGACAAGGTTTGTCCATTTTCGTCCAAACATGACGAACATCGCTCTAGGGAACGAACTCGTTGTTTCTATCTCTCCAAGCCTCGAATGGAGACAAGTTTGGTCCATTTTTGTCCGAAGATGTCGGACAACGATCTAGGGGACGAACTTCATCATTAAAAAACTCCAAACTTCTAATGGAGACAAGGTTTGTCCATTTTCGTCCAAACATAACGAACATCGCTCTAGGGAACCAACTCGTTGTTTCTATCTCTCCAAGCCTCGAATGGAGACAAGTTTGGTCCATTTTTGTCCGAAGATGACGAACAACGCTCTAGGGGACGAACTTCAGCATTAAAACTCGCCAAACTTCGAATGGAGACAAGGTTTGTACATTTTGGTCCATAGATGACGAAGTTCGCTCTAGGGAGCAAACTTGTGGTTTCTAACTCTCCATGCCTCGAATGGAGATAAGTTTGGTCCATTTTTGTCCGAAGATAACGTACAACGCTCTAGGGGATGAACTTAAGCATTAAAACTATCAAAACTTCGAATGGAGGCAAGGTTTGTCCATTTTCGTCCAAACATGACGAACTTCGCTCTAGGGAACGACCTCGTTGTTTCTTACTCTCAAAGTTTCGAATGGAGACAAGTTTGGTCCATTTTTGTCCGAAGATGACGAACAACGCTCTAGGGCACGAACTTTAGCATTAAAACTCGCCAAACTTCGAATGGGGACAAGGTTTGTAAATGTTCGTCCGAAAATGACGAACTTCGCTCTAGGGAACGAAATCGTTGTTTCTAATTCTCCAAACCTCGAAGGGAGACAAGTTTGGTCCATTTTGTTCGAAGCTGACGAACAACGCTCCAGAGGACGAACTTAAGCATTAAAACTCAACAAACTACGAATGGAGACAAGGTTTGTATATTTTCGTCCGAAAATGACGAACTTCACTCTAGAGAACGAACTCGTAGTTTCTAACTCTCCAAGCCTCGAAGGGAGACAAGTTTGGTCCATTTTTTTCCGAGGATGACGGACAACGCTCTAGGGGACGAACTTCAGCATTAAAACTCGCCAAACTTTGAATGGAGACAAGGTTTGTCCATTTTTCTGCAAACATGACGAACTTCGCTCTACGGAGCAAACTTGTGCTTTCTATTTCTCCAAGCCTCGAATGGAGACAAGTTTGGTCCATTTTTTTTCGAGGATGAGGAACAACGCTCTAGGGCATGAACTTCAGCATTAAAACATGCCAAACTTTGAATGGAGAAAAGGTTTGTCCATTTTCGTTCAAACATGAGGAACTTCGTTCTAGGGAACGAACTTGTTGTTTCTAACTCTCCAAGCCTCGAATGGAGACAAGTTTGGTCACTTTTTGACCGAAGATGACGAACAAGGATCTGGGGGATGAACTTCGGCATTAAAACTCGCCAAACTTCGAATGGAGACAAGGATTGTCCACTTTCGTCCGAAAATGACGAACTTCGCTCTAGGGAACGAACTTATTCTTTCTAACTCTCCGAGCCTCAAAGGGAGACAAGTTTGGTCCATTCTTGTCCGAAGATGACGAACAACGCGCTCTAGGGGACGAACTTCAGCATTAAAACTCGCCAAACCTCAAATGGAGACAAGGTTTGTCCATTTTCGTCCAAACATGACGAAGTTCGCTCTAGGGAGCAAACTTGTGGTTTCTAACTCTCCAAGCCTTGAATGGAGATAAGTTTGGTCCATTTTTGTCCGAAGATGACGAACAACGCTCTAGGGGACAAACTTCAGCATTAAAACTCGCAAAACTTCGAATGGAGACAAGGTTTGTCCATTTTAATCCAAACATGATAAACTTCGCTCTAGGGAACGAACTCGTTGTTTCTAACTCTCCAAGCCTCGAATGGAGACAAGTTTGGTCCATTTTTGTTCGAAGGGGACGAACAACGCTCTAGGCGACGAACTTAAGCATTAAAACTCACCAAACTATGAATGGAGACAAGGTTTGTCCATTTTCGTCCGAAAATGATGAACTACGCTCTAGAGAACGAACTCGTTGTTTCTAAGTCTCCAAGCCTCGAATGGAGACAAGTTTGGTCCATTTTTGTCCAAAGTTGACAAACAAAGCTCTAGGGGACGAACTTCAACATTAAAACTCGATAAACATCGAATGGAGACAAGGTTTGTCCATTTTGGTCAAAACATGTCGACGTTCGCTCTAGGGAGCAAACTTGTGCTTTCTAACTCTCCAAGCCTCGAATGGAGATAAGTTTGGTCCATTTTGTAGGAAGATGACGAAGAACGCTTTAGGGGACAAAGTTCAGCATTAAAACTCTCCAAACTTCGTATGGAGACAAGGTTTGTCCATTTTCGTCCAAACATGACGAACATCGCTCTAGGGAACGAACTCGTTGTTTCTATCTCTCCAAGTCTCGAATGGAGACAAGTTTGGTCCATTTTTGTCCGAAGATGTCGGATAACGATCTAGGGGACGAACTTCATCATTAAAAAACTCCAAACTTCTAATGGAGACAAGGTTTGTCCATTTTCGTCCAAACATAACGAACATCGCTCTAGGGAACCAACTCGTTGTTTCTATCTCTCCAAGCCTCGAATGGAGACAAGTTTGGTCCATTTTTGTCCGAAGATGACGAACCGTTCTAGGGGACGAACTTCAGCATTAAAACTCGCCAAACTTCGAATGGAGACAAGGTTTGTACATTTTGGTCCATAGATGACGAAGTTCGCTCTAGGGAGCAAACTTGTGGTTTCTAACTCTCCAAGCCTCGAATGGAGATAAGTTTGGTCCATTTTTGTCCGAAGATAACGTATAACGCTCTAGGGGATGAACTTAAGCATTAAAACTATCAAAACTTCGAATGGAGGCAAGGTTTGTCCATTTTCGTCCAAACATGACGAACTTCGCTCTAGGGAACGACCTCGTTGTTTCTTACTCTCCAAGTTTTGAATGGAGACAAGTTTGGTCCATTTTTGTCCGAAGATGACGAACAACGCTCTAGGGCACGAACTTTAGCATTAAAACTCGCCAAACTTCGAATGGAGACAAGGTTTGTAAATGTTCGTCCGAAAATGACGAACTTCGCTCTAGGGAACGAAATCGTTATTTCTAATTCTCCAAGCCTCAAAGGGAGACAAGTTTGGTCCATTTTGTTCGAAGATGACGAACAACGCTCCAGGGGACGAACTTAAGCATTAAAACTCAACAAACTACGAATGGAGACAAGGTTTGTATATTTTCGTCCGAAAATGACGAACTTCACTCTAGAGAACGAACTCGTAGTTTCTAACTCTCCAAGCCTCAAATCGAGACGAGTTTGGTCCATTTTTATCTGAAGATGACGAACAATGCTCTAGGGGACGAAGTTCAACATTAAAACTCGCCAAACATAAAATGGGGACAAGGTTTGTCCATTTTGGTCCAAACATGACGAAGTTCGCTCTAGGGAGCAAACTTGTGGTTTCTAACTGTCCAAGCCTCGAATGGAGATAAGTTTGGTCCAGTTTTGTCCGAAGCTGACGAACAACGCTCTAGCGGACGAACTTCAGCATTAAAACTCGCCAAACTTCGAATTGAGACAAGGTTTGGTCCATTTTTGGTCCAAACATGACGAAGTTCGCTCTAGGGACCAAACATGTGGTTTCTAACTCTCCAAGCCTCGAATGGAGATAAGTTTGGTCCATTTTTGTCCGAAGATGACGAACAACGCTCTAGAGCACAAACTTCAGCATTAAAACTCGCCAAACTTCGAATGGAGACAAGGTTTGTCCATTTTGGTCCAAACATGATGAAGTTCGCTCTAGGGAGCAAAGTTGTGGTTTCTAACTCTCCAAGCCTCGAATGGAGACAAGTTTGGTCCATTTTTGTCCGAAAAAAATATGTACAACGCTCTAGGGGACGAACTTAAGCATTAAAACTCTCAAAACTTTGAATGGAGACGAGGTTTGTCCATTTTCGTCCAAACATGATGAACTTCGCTCTAGGGAACGACCTCGTTGTTTCTTACTCTCCATGCTTCGAATGGAGACAAGTTTGGTCCATTTTGTCCGAAGATGACGAACAACGCTCTAGGGCACGAACTTTAGCATTAATACTCGCCAAACTTCGAATGGAGACAAGGTTTGTCCATTTTGGTGAAAACATGACGAACCTTGTCTCCATTCGAAGTTTGGTGAGTTTTAATGCTGAAGTTCGTAACATAGAGGGTTGGTCGTCATCTTTGGACCAAATTTTACCAAACTTGTCTCCATTCAAGGCTTGGAGAGTTAGAAACAACGAGTTCGTTCCATAGAGCGAAGTTCGTCATGTTTGGACCAAAATGGACAAACCTTGTCTCCATTCGAAGTTTGGAGAGTTTTAATGATGAACTTCGTAATCTAGAGCGTTGTTCGTCATCTTCGCACCAAAATGGACCAAACTTGTCTCCTTTCGAGGCTTGTAGAGTTAGAAACAACGAGTTCGTTCCCTAGGCAAAGTTGGTCATGTTTGGACCAAAATGGCAAACCTTGTCTCCATTCGAAGTTTGGCGAGTTTTAATGCTGAAGTTCGTAACCTAGAGCGTTGTTCGTCATCTTTGGACCAAAATGTACCAAACTTGTCTCCATTCAAGGCTTGGAGAGTTAGAAACAACGAGTTCGTTCCATAGAGCGAAGTTCGCCATGTTTGGACCAAAATGGACAAACCTTGTCCCCATTCGAAGTTTGGCTAGTTTTAATGCTGAAGTTCATGCCCTAGAGTGTTGTTCGTCATCTTCGGACCAAAACTGACAAAACTTGTCTCTATTCGAGGCTTGGAGAATTAGAAACAACGAGTTCGTTCCCTAGAGCGAAGTTCGTCATGTTAGGACCAAAATGGAAAAACCTTGTCTCCATTCGAATTTTGGTGAGTTTTAATGCTGAAGTTCGAAACCTAGAGCATTGTTCGTCATCTTCGGACCAAAATGGACCAAACTTGTCTCCATTCGAGGCTTGGGGAGTTAGAAACAACGAGTTCGTTCCCTAGAGCGAAGTCCGTCATGTTTGGACTAAAATCGACAAACCTTGTATCCATTCGAAGTTTGGCGAGTTTTAATGCTGAAGTTCATAACCTAGAGCGTTGTTCGTCATCTTCGGACCAAAACTGACCAAACTTGTCTCTATTCGAGGCTTGGAGAATTACAAACAACGAGTTCGTTCCATAGAGCGAAGTTCGTCATGTTTGGACCAAAATGGACAAACCTTGTCTCCATTCGAAGTTTGGAGAGTTTTAATGCTGAAGTTCGTAACCTAGAGCGTTGTTCGTCATCTTCGCACCAAAATGGACCAAACTTGTCTCCATTCGAGGCTTGGAGAGTTAGAAACAACGATTTCGTTCCATAGAGCGAAGTTCGTCATGTTTGGACCAAAATGGACAAACCTTGTCTCCATTCGAAGTTTGGCTTTTTTAATGCTGAAGTTCGTGCCCTAGAGTGTTATTCGTCATCTTCGGACCAAAACTGACCAAACTTGTCCCTATTCGAGGCTTGGAGAATTAGAAACAACGAGTTCGTGCCCTAGAGCGAAGTTTGTCATGTTTGGACCAAAATGGAAAAACATTGTCTCCATTCGAATTTTGGTGAGTTTTAATGCCGAAGTTCGAAACCTAGAGCATTGTTCGTCATCTTCGGACCAAAATGGACAAAACTTGTCTCCATTCGTGGCTTGGAGAGTTAGAAACAACGAGTTCATTCCCTAGAGCGATGTTCGTCATGTTTGGACGAAAATGGACAAACCTTGTCTCCATGCGAATTCTGGTGAGTTTTAATGCTGAAGTTCGAAACCTAGAGCATTGTTCGTCATCTTCGGACCAAAATGTACCAAACTTCTCTCCATTCGTGGCTTGGAGAGTTAGAAACAACGAGTTCGTTCCCTAGAGCCAAAATGGACAAACCTTGTCTCCATTCGAAGTTTGGAGAGTTTTAATGTTGAAGTTCGTAACGTAGAGCGTTGTTCGTCATCTTCGGACCAAAATGGACCCAACTTGTCTCCATTCGAGGCTTGGAGAGTTAGAAACAACGAGTACGTTCCCTAGAGCGAAGTCCATCATGTTTGGACCAAAATGGACAAACCTTGTGTCCATTTGAAGTTTGGCGAGTTTTAATGCTGAAGTTAGTCGCCTAGATCATTTTTCATCATCTTCGACGAAAATGGACCAAACTTGTCTCTATTCGAGGATTGGAGAGTTAGAAACAACGAGTTCGTTCCCTAGAGCGAAGTTCGTCATGGTTGGACCAAGATGGACAAACCTTGTCTCCATTCGAAGTTTGGCGAGTTTTAATGCTGAAGTTCGTAACCTAGACCGTTGTTTGTCATCTTCGGACCAAAATGGACCAAACTTGTCTCCATTCGAGGCTTGGGGAGTTAGAAACAACGAGTTCGTTCCCTAGAGCGTAGTTTGTCATGTTTGGACCAAAATGGACAAACCTTGTCTCGATTCGAAGTTTGGCGAGTTTCAATGTTGAAGTTTACCCCCTAGAGCGTTGTTCGTTATCCTAAGAAAGAAGTAGACAAAACTTGTCTCCATTCGTGGCTTGGAGAGTTAGAAACAACGAGTTCGTTTCATAGAGCAACGTTCGTCATGTTTTTACCAAAATGGACAAACCTTGTCTCCATTCGAAGTTTGGTTGTTTTAATGCTGAAGTTCGTGCCCTAGAGTGTTGTTCGTCATCTTCGGACCAAAACTGACCAAACTTGTCCCTATTCGAGGCTTGGAGAATTAGAAACAACGAGTTTGTTCCCTTGAGCGAAGTTCGTCATGTTTGGACCAAAATGGAAAAACATTGTCTCCATACGAATTTTGGTGAGTTTTAATGATGAAGTTCGAAACCTAGAGCATTGTTCGTCATCTTCGGACCAAAATGGACAAAACTTGTCTCCATTCGTGGCTTGGAGAGTAAGATACAACGAGTTCGTTCCCTAGAGCGATGTTCGTCATGTTTGGACAAAAATGGACAAACCTTGTCTCCATGCGAATTTTGGTGAGTTTTAATGCTGAAGTTCGAAACCTAGAGCATTGTTCGTCATCTTCGGACAAAAATGGACCAAACTTGTCTCCATTCAGGCTTGGAGAGTTAGAAACAACGAGTTCGTTCCCTAGAGCGAAGTCCGTCATGTTTGGACCAAAATGGACAAACCTTGTGTCCATTCGAAGTTTGGCGAGTTTTAATGCTGAAGTTAGTCCCCTAGATCATTTTTCGTCATCTTCGGACCAAAATGGACAAAACTTGTCTCCATTCGAGGATTGGAAAGTTACAAACAACGAGTTCGTTTCCTAGATCGAAGTTCGTCATGTTTGGACCAAAATGCACAAACCTTGTCTCCACTCGAAGTTTGGCGAGTTTTAATGCTGAAGTTCGTAACCTAGAGTGTTGTTCGTCATCTTCGGACGAAAATGGACCAAACTTGTCTCTATTCGAGGATTGGAGAGTTAGAAACAACGAGTTCGTTCCCTAGAGCGAAGTTCGTCATGGTTGGACCAAAATGGACAAACCTTGTCTCCATTCGAAGTTTGGCGAGTTTTAATGCTGAAGTTCGTAACCTAGACCGTTGTTTGTCATCTTCGGACCAAAATGGACCAAACTTGTCTCCATTCGAGGCTTGGGGAGTTAGCAACAACGAGTTCGTTCCCTAGAGCGTAGTTCGTCATATTTGGACCAAAATGGACAAACCTTATCTCCATTCGAAGTTTGGCGAGTTTTAATGCTGAAGTTCGTCCCCTAGAGCGTTGTTCGTGTTCTTCGGACGAAAATGGACCAAACTTGACTCCACTCGAGGATTGGAGAATTAGAAACAACGAGTTCGTTCCTTAGAGCGAAGTTCGTCATGTTTGGACAAAAATTGACAAACCTTGTCTCCATTCGAAGTTTGGCGAGTTTTAATGCTGAAGTTCGTCCCCTAGATCGTTGTTCACCATCTTAGGACCAAAATGGACCAAACTTGTCTCCATTCGAGGCTTGGAGAATTAGAAACAACGAGTTCAATCCTTATAGCGAAGTTCGTCATGTTTGGACCAAAATGGACAAACCTTGTCTCCATTCGAATTTTTGTGAGTTTTAATGCTGAAGTTCTTAACCTAGAGCGTTGTTGGTCATCTTCGGACCAAAATGGACCAAACTTGTCTCCATTCGAGGCTTGGAGAGTTAGAAACAACAAGTTCGTTCCTAGAGCGAAGTTCGTCATGTTTGTACCAAAATGGACAAACCCTGTCTCCATTCGAAGTTTGCAGAGTTTTAATGCTGAAGTTCGTAACGTAGAGCATTGTTCGTCATCTTCGGTCCAAAATGGACCAATCTTTTCTCCATTCGAAGCTTGGAGAGTTAGAAACAACGAGTTCGTTCCCTAGAGCGAAGTTCGTTATGTTTGGAACAAAATGGATAAACCTTGTCTCCATTCGAAGTTTGGCGAGTTTTAATGCTGAAGTTCATTAGCTAGAGCATTGTTCGTCATCTTCGGACCAAAATGGACCAAACTTGTCTCCATTCGACACTTGGAGAGTTAGAAACAACGAGTTCGTTTCCTAGAGCGAAGTTGGTCAATTTTGGACCAAAATGGATAAACCTTGTCTCCATTCGAAATTTGGCGAGTTTTAATGCTGAAGTTCGTAACGTAGAGCATTGTTCATCATCTTCGGACCAAAATGGACCAAACTTGTCTCCATTCGAGGCTCGGAGAGTTAGAAACTACGAGTTCGTTCCCTAGAGCGAAGTTCGTCATGGTTGGACCAAAATGGACAAACCTTGTCTCCATTCAAAGTTTGGAGAGTTTTTTTTTTTTTTTTTTTTTGCAAAATGAATATATTACAGCAAAAAAGAGGAGGACCTCATAGCCCTAGGCCAAGGCAACAAAAGCAAAAAGCATACAAGAAACAAAAGCTCCCAACCCAAGCAGGGAAAACATTAAAAGCTCACAACCCGAGCAAGGTGACCGACTAAATCCAATCCCAAGGAGAACCAAGCCTAACCACCTGGCGACCCCAAGATTCACAATGGAACGCAACATCAGACTGAGCCAACCGCAATACAACCTTAGCAGAGGTAGAACCCCCACCTTGAAGCCGAGAATTACCCTCACGCCAAATATGATAAATCACAGCCTCCCAAGCAACCCTCCACACCTGATTCCGCCTCCTCTTCCCCCGACCCATTGCACAAAACCCACTGAAGCTCCACCTCCCAAGAACGAACCCTGTGAGACGAACGCCCCCACATCAACATCCCACTCCACACCTCCCTACTAAACGGACACTCAAAGAACAAATGATCTCGTGACTCAACACCATCCACACACAACAGACAAGCGGCAGACGACACAACACCCCATCGAAGTAGCCGGTCACGAGTATAAAGCCTATCCCGAATAGCCATCCAAGCAATAAATGCATGCCTCAGAATATTCCCCCCAAACCAAAGCAGGCGATACCTAGGCACCACTACACTCCTTGGCCGATAGCCTCCTAAGCACTAGCAACAGAAAAACCACCCGATGGACATGGTAACCATACAAGACAATCTTCACGGCCCAGGCATGAATGAATCGCACGCACCTGAGGCGCCAGCTCCAGAAGCTCCCATGACACCTCCGGCCATTGCCACTCCCCCTCTGTAGACAAGAAATCCGAAACACGAGCCGTAATAGAACTAACAGCATCATAAACAACTCTCTGCCCATACCGACCAACAATAGAGCCCCCAGGTAACCAAGGATCAACCCAGATGAAACAGCTACGACCATTCCCAATACGGAAAGACACCAACTCCCTGAACCTATCTCGCAGCCCCAGCACCATCCTCATACACCACGACCATCTCGGTGACACCTGAATAGACCACAAAGACCGCCCATTCAAAACATAAGCATCCACCCAAGCAACCCACAACGATCCAGACCGTAAAAAGAGCAACCACAACAGCTTCACAATCGCTGCCGAGTTCCACGCTCCCAAGTCTCTCAACCCTAGACCACCCTCATTCCTGGGCAGGCAAACCTCAGCCCAAGCAACCTTTGCCCCACCTACACCAATCGGATCCCCCCGCCACAGGTAAGACCTCAAAATCCTCTCCAGCTCCTGAGTAACCTGTGCAGGCAACACAAAGACACTCGCCCAATAAACATGAAAACTCTGCAACACATACTGGATCAACTGCACCCTCCCTATATAAGACAGAATCCGAGCCTGCCAACTCCGACACTCGATCTAACAAAGGCTTGCAATCCCGATAGCATAACCTACCAGTCAAAAGGGGAACCCCCAAATAAAGCACAGGCAAATCAGCCAAAGAAAAACCCAACATACTAGCCAACTCTCCTGCCTCTGAGGCTGTCAAACCAGCACAGAATAACGAACTTTTAGAAGTATTCGCCACCAAACCCAAAAGCTCCTGGAACTGCTGCAACACACACTGTATAGCAGCCAAAGAATCCCGGTTACCCCCACTAAAGATCATCAAATCATCCGCAAAACACAAATGAGTTAGACGAATCTTCTCACACGGAAAATGATATACAAAACCCTCCAATGGAGAATTTAGCATCCTGGATAGCACTTCCATTGTCAACACAAACAGGTAAGGGGACAAAGGATCCCCCTGCCGCAACCCTCTCCTCCTAGGGAAAAACCCCTCCAGAGAACCATTCACAGAGACAGAAAATATAGGGGACGTCACACAAGCACACACCCAACTAACAAATTGCAAAGGAGTACCAATAGCCAACAAAACCCCGAATAAGAAGTCTCAGTTCACCGAGTCATAGGCATTCTGAAGGTCCACCTTCAAAACACAGCGCAATACACCCTTATTCAGATGATACCCACCCACCAACTCCTGACACAGCAAAATATTATCCACAATATTCCTACCTGGCACAAAAGCTGACTGATTAGCACTCACAAAAGTAGGCAACCACCCTCTCAACCTGTTGGCCAAGATCTTCGTAATGCACTTATACAGAACATTACAACAGGAAATCAGACGATAATCCTTCAGCACAGACGGATTTGGTTTCTTAGGCACCAACGTGATTGTCGTAGCATTAATACCTGGCGGCAAATAACAAGTGGAGAAGAAGTGTAACACAGCATCACATAAATCATTTCCAACAACACTCCACGCAGCCTTAAAGAAACCCACCGAAAAACCATCAGGACCAGGCGCCCTATTACTATTCATAGCAAAAAGCACCGCACGAATCTCCTCCCTAGTAACTGGCCTCACAAGATCAACCAAACACTCTTCTGACCACACAAACTTGACTATCTCAACAACCTGATTGGTTAAGTCCCTATATCCCACAGGCTGCACCCCCAAAATATCACGAAAATATCCCACAGCCGCATCCGAAATCTCTGCATGAGAGGACAACACCATAGCCCCTCATCACATAAGGAAGTCAAGCCATTCCGCAACACCCTAGCCTTAACACTACGATGGAAGAACGAGGAGTTCTGATCACCCAACGAAAGCCACTTAACATGGGACTTCTGCGGAAGAGACGCTTCCTCCCTCCGAACTGCAACCCAAAACTTCTAAGTCAACCTCCTGACCTCTCCCTGGAGCACACCAGACCCAGGATCTTCCCCAAGAGCAACCTGAGCCATCTCCATTTGCCTACGCAACCGCACCACCTCAGCACTAAAACCATCAATTGGCCTACCATACTTAGCCCGTAATCTCCCCTTAACAGTCTTTAGATTGCGAGCAAAACTAACCAAGGGGGAAACCCCTTGATGACGAACCCAACACTCAGCAACCGTATCCAAAAAACCCTCCTCATCAGCCCAATGATTAAAGTAGCAAAACACCACATGCCGCCTCGGACCCAGCACCCCTAACTCAAAAACCAACGGGCTATGATCAGAAAACCCCCACCCATGCGCTTGCACCACACATAGCAGTAAAGGGGAAACCCAAGCACCATTGACCATCACCCATGCGCTTGCACCACACATAGCAGTAAAGAGGAAACCCAAGCACCATTGACCATCACCCTATCCAACCGACGCATCAAACCATCACCCCCAGATGGCCTACTAGTCCAAGTATACCAACTCCCCTGAACCCTCAACTCCACCAAATCCGCCTGTGTAATCAAAGAATCAAACTACTCCATCTCGCACAAATCAGGATTCCCACCAAAAACTCCTGTCACAGAACGAACAGCATTAAAATCCCCCATGATCACACCCGACACTGACCACGCAGCAATGATCTAAGAAAGAGTATCCCACATAACCCTCTGATCCCCTACTAAATTAGCAGCATACACACAAGCCACTTCAACCGAAACAGACGTAACCACATCAACCAATGACCCAGAGATGAACTGAGCATTCACAACCGTAGGCACAAAAACATACCTATTCGGCCGCCACATAACCCAGATCCTCCCCAACCCCTGCACCCCATAACTGCACACACACTGCCACCCACCACCAAACTGGCTAAAAACCGCAATCAAACTGATGACCCTTAACTTTCGTCTCTAAAAGACAACAAAACCCCACACGCTTCGACTCTAAGAAGGACCGAACAGCAAGGCCCTTCACAGGATCTGATAGACCCCGCACATTCCACGAGCACCAACTAGTCATGACCCCTCAACAGATCCCCAGGGTTCCCCTGCCCTCCCCGGCCACCAACCACACTCCTCCCCACCGCAGAAGACGTATCAGCTGCCAATGGCACAATTGCCATAGCCAAATCATTAGAACTCAGTTTCAACACCTCAAACTGATTTCAAACATTTAGACCAACACCCTCTCGCTGCCCATCCCTATGAGGAGAAATAACAGCATCCCCCCCTGGAAAGGGAGGCGATAACCAACCAAATCCGAACCATCCTTGAGCACCTCCTGCCTGAGACTAGCCACTGGAGAGGCGGCCACTTGCCCGCGTACTATATCCTCTGCACAAGAACCTGAGCCCCCCGGCTCATGAGAACAACCAACTGGAATAATAGCACCTTGCTCAGGCTCCAAACGAGCACAAACCTCAGGCTCTTTCCTACGAGAACAGGACGCCACTGTATGGCCAAATACATCACACACCGAGCACTTCTTAGGCTTCCACGAATATTCCACCGGAACAACATAATCAACACCCCCTAAACGAACAGTAACTGAGCTCGGGAGCACATCCGTTACCCGAACCTCTACACAGATTCGAGCAAAGGACAACCTACTCCTCTCCTCGGTCGCCTTACCCATACAAACAGGACGCCCCATCGCACTAGCAACACAACTCAACCCACGTGGGGTCCAAAGCTCAAGGGGAACATTTAATAATTTAAGCCAAAAAGGGACAGAATCAAAATCAAAAGTCTGAAGAACCATACATGGAGCCCACTTACGAAGCAAGATAGGGTTCCCACCAATATGCCATGGGCCATTTGCCAAAATCCAATCACACGCCTCCACATTATTAAACCTGAACAGGACAAGACCATTCTTCAAATAGGTAATAGAAGGTTCACCAACTCGCGCCCAAATCCTAGCCACCAAACGCGAGACCACAGAAAACGGCAAATGGACATCCAAGAACTGGCCCACAAGAGTACACTCCCACAATTTAACCCCTTTATCAACCACATCATCAGGCAGAATGACTACATGAGCCCCATTAATTACCTCAGGTGGACAAAATGACAACTTCCAATAGATGGCAAGGGCCGAAATAAAGAAGCCCAAGTCCCCCCTTCCTTCGATTTCCCAAGCCCACCCATACCCACGTCACCTCTCAGCCCAAACTCGCTACCTGCTCCCTCCGTTTTACCCACTCCAGCGTGCAGCCCACTTCCACCCGAAGTATCCAGCCCCTCACCAGCAGGCCCAACACCCACAGCCCATACCACCGAAGATGAGCCCACTAGCGTCGGCCCAATCCCCTTTCCCTTTGCACCCGATTCGAGGACACTACTCCCTGACAGACCGGCATTAGCCCATCCAGATCGAACCCGAACGGCTTGGCCCACCAGAACGGAACCCGATCTGAGTAAACCCCCACGCTGCGCAGCCCTAGACACCGACTGAAGAAACTTGGAGGAAATCGCGCCGCCAACCTTACCCAATCCCTGATCATCTTCAACCTCCAAACGCCCAGTCTTCTCACCAGCCTCACCACCCATGACAGATCCTTTCACCGAACCCTCCAAATCGATGCCACCCTCATCTAGCAATCGCTCGTTCCCCTTCTCCCCAACCAGATTAGATAGGACCTGAAGAAGACCCATAGCAGAACCCACACCCATCTCCTTCGATCCAAGAGAATCGACAACCCCAGAGTGTCCATCCAAACCCGAATGTGATACCACAACTAATTTCCCAGCCGATCCACCACTCTTTCGATACAGGGACTTTCGCCCCTTACCCATCAGAAAAACAAAAATCA
Organism: Trichosanthes truncata; assembly: GCA_033996785.1. Lineage (NCBI taxonomy): Eukaryota > Viridiplantae > Streptophyta > Magnoliopsida > Cucurbitales > Cucurbitaceae > Trichosanthes > Trichosanthes truncata. The sequence goes on along the minus strand of JAWPNB010000004.1, from coordinate 21,388,451 downwards.
CCCAGCACTCGTACCTCACAACAGGGGACGCGCCCACCGTGAATCGGAACACCCATAAACCACCAAAGATCACCTCCTCCAGCCACGTACCGCATGAAAAATCATGCCCCCACCGTTCCACCGATCAAGAACACCCTCACAACCATCCAAGATCACCAAAATCAACGAAGATACCACTACACAGCACCCAGCCACCGTCCAAGTCACTGGCTCCCTCAATTTCGTGAAGAGAGAGAACAGAGAAAATGGAGAGCACAAAAAAAATTGGGCGGTTAAAAAATTGGGTGGTAAATAAACGGTAAACTGCATAGTTGCAAGAAAAAAATTGGGTGGTAAATAAACAGTAAACTGCATAGTTGCAGGATCGAACCCCCACCATGGGAGTGGTAAGGCAAGCGCTCAGCCACTGCGCCAGGTGGTTGTTTGATAAAATTTTGGCGGTAAATAATTAATAAACTGCATAGTTGCAGGATCAAAAAAATGGGCGGTAAATAAACAGTAACGTAGAGCGTTGTTCGTCATCTTCGGACCCAAATGGACAAAACTTGTCTCCATTCGAGGCTTGGAGAGTTAGAAACAATGAGTTCGTTCCCTAGAGCGAAGTTCGTCATGTTTGGACCAAAATGGACAAACCTTGTCTCCATTCGAAGTTTGGTGAGTTTTAATGCTGAAGTTCGTCTCCTAGATCGTTGTTCGTCATCTTCGGACCAAAATGGACCAAACTTGTCTCCATTCGAGGCTTGGAGAATTAGAAACAACGAGTTCAAAAAAGATCAAACAACCACCTGGCTTAGTGGCTGAGCGCTTGCCTTACCACTCCCATGATGGGGTTCGATCCTGCAACTATGCAGTTTACTGTTTATTTACCACCAATTTTTTTTTATTTACCGCCCAAATTTTTTGTTCTCTCTCTTCACGAAACTTGGAGGGGAGGTGAATGTGGGTTGCGTTGGGAGGTTTCTGGTGCTGTCGGTTGTGAGTTGGGTGTGGTTTTGTTGTTTGCGTTTATGGTTTTTGCTGTTTTTACGTATCTCCTTCTTCTCTATGGGTAAGGGGCGAAAGTCTCCTGCTAAGAAGGGGGATTTTGGTGTGTTGGGGCGTCATGGTTTGCCGAAGGTGAAGGGTTTGCATTCTTCTGGTATTGGATTGGTGGGTGGATCTGATCAACGTGGAGGGGTCTCATCGGAGGGAGTTGTAGCCACGGAACAGGAGGCGTTGATCGGGGAAACACAGATGAGCGATCGACGAATGGTTTCTGTTGTCTCGACTGGTGAAGGTGAGGTCTCGGGTGTGGGTCCGATTGTTCTCCCACAGGTTGCTCGCGGGTTGGCGGGTAGTTAGTTGGTGGCTTCCGATTCTGTGGTGGCCGTTGATGGTGGTGCTGATCGAAGTTTGGACGTTGCTGGTGTGGGTTTGCATGGCATTCGTTCGAAGGTTGACGACGCTAGGGTTACGTCCTTGATGCGAGATGTTGCTAGGGTTAGGTTGGACCGCTCGCTCGGTTTACCGATTCAAGCAACTCGGGTTATTGGTGGATCTGGGTCTGATGGACTGGGCTTGAGTAAGGAGAAGATTAAAGTGGTTGATGGGCCGTCGGAGGGTTCTATTGGGCCGCAAATGCTAGGGGGCGCTAGCCTTACGTTTGGGCTGTCGGGGGGTTCTATTGAGCCACATATGCAGACTGCCGGTCTTGTTTCATCTGGGCTGTCGGGGAGTTCTTTTGGGCTGCATGGGCAGGAGGGTGTTGGTTCGACTGGGTTGCCAGAGTTGTCTGGGCTGGCAGAGTCGACTAGGTTGGAAGAGCCGTCTGGGCTTGTGGGCGGTGGGTCTTCGGGGCAGGGCAGTAGTAGTAAGGTGGCTGTTGGGCCTTGTGGGGCTGGGGGGAGTTGCAAGTCGTGGGCTTCATTACTTAGGCCCAGTTTCGTATCCAATTCTCTTGCTTTTTTCCGCCAGTTGAGATTGATGGTGAATGTCTTGTTATTCCCCCGGAGGATGTGGTGGAGGAGGGAATTAAGGTTTGGGATTGTGCATTGGTTGGTCAATTTATGGATTCTCGGCTTCCTTTTCAGGTTCCCGAACTTGGAGGCTTGTGAGTGGGTGCTAGCGAATGGGCCTTGGCATTTTGGAGGGAAGCCTATTTTGTTACGCAAATGGGTTCCAGGCATTGTTCCACAAACTTATACTTTTGAGTCAGTTCCAGTTTAGGTGCGATCACTGAATGTGCCGTTGGAATTATGGACTCCTCGTGGTTTAGGTGTGTTGGCTAGTGCGGTGGGTAAACCGATTTGCCTGGATCAGGCTACGGAGGAGCGATCTAGATTATCTTTTGCTAGGGTATGTGTGGAAGTTGGTATTGATGATGTTCTTCCTAGCTCTGTTAAGGTTCGCTTGGGGGGGGTTGACTTTGTGGTTCCTGTTGAATATTCTTGGAAGCCAAAAAGATGTTTGGACTGTCGTGTCTTTGGCCATTCTGGGGTTTCTTGTCCTAGTAGGAAGCAAACTGCGCAGGGGCCAGTGGTTACCACCGCGGTGGCGAGTCCTGGCAGGAGTTGGTTGCTTTTATCCCCCTAGAGTAGGTTCCTTCGGCCTTGGTTGTTACTCGGGTCTCTCCCTCGGGGGGAACGGGGGGTCGTTCTACTCGTTCTCCTGATGGGGGTAGTAAACGGGAGGGTGGTGCTCTGAGTGTTAAGAATAAGTTTGCGGTGTTGGAAGAGAGTGCTGCTGATGCTATGGCAATTGTGCCCTTGGCAGTGGATTTGTCGGGTGTGGTGGGGAGCAGTGTGGTTGGTAGTTGTGGTGGTCTGATGGGTCCGGGGGATCCTTCACGGGGTCATGACTAGTTGGTGCTCGTGGAATGTGCGGGGTCTAACGGATCCTGCGAAGGGCCTTGCGGTTCGGTCCTTCTTAGAGTCGGTGCATCCGGGGTTTTGTTGTCTTTTGGAGACGAAGGTTAAGTGTCATCAATTTGACGTTGTGTTTAACCGGTTTGGTGGTGGGTGGCAGTGTGTGTGTAGTTATGGGGTGCAGGGGTTGGGGAGGATCTGGGTTATGTGGCGGCCGAATAGGTATACTTTTGTGCCTATGGTTGTCAATGCTCAGTTCATTTATGGGACCTTGGTTGATGTGGTTACGTCTATCTCGGTGGAGGTGGTCTGTGTGTATGCTGCTAATTTAGTAGTGGAGTGGCGGACTATCTCAAATTGTTGCTGGGTGGTCATCACCGGGTGTGGTAATGGGGGATTTTAATTCTCTTCGTTCTGTAGGGGAAGTGTTTGGTGGGAATCCGAATTTTGGTGAGATGGAGGAATTTGATTCTTTCATTATACAGGCGGATTTGGTGGAGCTCAGGGTTCAGGGGAGTTGGTTCACGTGGTCTAGTAAGCCATCTGGGGGCCCTGGTTTGATGCGTCGTTTGGATAGGGTGCTAGTAAATAGTGCCTGGGTGTCCTCTTTGCCCCTTGGTGTGGTTCAGGCTTATGGTTGGGGGGTTTCTGATCATAGCCCGTTGGTTTTTGAGTTAGGGGTGCCGGTTCCAAGGCGGCGTGTGGTGTTCCGTTACTTTAGCCATTGGGCTGAGGAAGAGGGTTTTTTGAGTACGATCGCTGATTGTTGGGTTTGTCATCAGGGTGTTTCCCCCTTGGTTAGTTTTACTCGTAATTTGAAGGTTGTTAAGGGGAGTTTGAAGGCTAAATATGGGAGGCCTTTGGAAGGTCTCAGTGCTGAGGTGGTGGAGTTGCGTAGGCAGATGGAGATGGCTCAGGTTGCTCTAGGGGCTGATCCTGGGTCAGTTGTGCTCCAGCGAGAGGTCCAGAGGTTGACTAAGGAATTCTGGGTTTCAGCTCGTAGGGAGGAGGCCTCCCTTCGTCAGAAGTCCCGTGTTAAGTGGCTTGCGTTGGGCGATCAGAATTCTTCGTTTTTCCATCGGTGTGTTAAGGCTAGGGTGTTGAGGAATGGGTTGACTTCTTTGTGTGATGAGTCGGGTGCGGTGCTGACTTCTCATGTGGAGATTTCGACTGCGGCTGTGGATTATTTTAGAGATATTTTGGGGGTGCAGTCTATGGCTTATAGGGACTTGACTGATCGTGTGGCTGAGATTGTCCGGTTTGTGTGGCCAGATGATTGTTTGGTTGATCTAGTGCGGCCGGTTACGAGGGAGGAGGTTCGTAATGTTCTTTTTGCTATGAGTAGTAGTAGGGAGCCTGGGCCTGATGGGTTCTTGGTGGGCTTTTTTAAGTCTGCGTGGAGTGTTGTTGGGGATGATTTCTGTGATGCTGTGTTGCACTTCTTCTCTACCTATTATTTGTTGCCGGGTATTAATGCTACGACAATCACGTTGGTGCCTAAAAAGAGTAATCCGTCTGTGTTGAAGGATTATCGTCTGATTTCTTGTTGTAATGTGTTGTATAAATGCATTACGAAGATCTTGGCGAATAGGTTAAGGGTATGGCTGCCTACATTTGTGAGTGCTAATCAGTCTGCTTTTGTGCCGGGTAGGAATATTGTGGATAATATCTTGTTGTGTCAGGAGTTGGTGGGTGGGTATCATCTTAATAAGGGTGTGCCTCGTTGTGTTTTGAAGGTAGATCTTCAGAAAGCTTATGACTTAGTTAATTGGGATTTCTTGTTTGGGGTATTGTTGGCTATTGGGACTCCTTTGCAGTTTGTTAGTTAGGTGCGTGCTTGTGTGACGTCCCCTATGTTTTCTATTTCTGTGAATGGGTCTCTTGAGGGGTTTTTCCCAGGAAATAGGGGATTGAGGCAGGGAGATCCTTTGTCTCCGTACTTGTTTGTGTTGGTTATGGAAGTATTGTCCAGGATGCTTAACTCTCAGTTGGAGGGTTATGTATATCATTTTCGTTGTGAGAAGATTCACCTTACACATCTGTGCTTTGCGGATGATTTGATGATTTTTAGTGGGGCTGATCGGAATTCGTTGGCTGCTATTCAGGGTGTGTTGCAACGGTTTCAAGATTTATCTGGTCTAGTGGCGAACACTGCTAAGAGCTCGTTGTTCTGCTCTGGGTTGCCAGTCCTGGAGGCGGCTGGGTTGGCTAGTATGATGGGGTTTTCTTTGGCTGATTTACCTGTGCGGTTTTTGGGGGTTCCTTTGCTGACTAGTAGGTTATGCTATGGGGATTGTAAACCTTTGTTAGATCGGGTTACTGTGCATGTTAGAAGTTGGCAGGCTCGGATTCTTTCCTATGCAGGGAGGGTGCAGTTGATCCAGTATGTGTTGCAAAGTTTTCATGTTTATTGGGCGAGTGTCTTTGTTTTGCCTGCCCAGGTTACTCATGAGCTAGAGCGGATTTTGAGGTCTTATCTCTGGCGGGGGGATCCGGGTGGTGTGGGTGGGGCAAAGGTTGCTTGGGCAGAGGTTTGTATGCCTAGGAGTGAGGGTGGTTTGGGGTTGAGAGACTTGGCAGCTTGGAATGTGGCAGCGATTATGAAGTTGTTGTGGTTGCTCTTTTTAAAGTCTGGTTCTTTGTGGGTTGCTTGGATGGAGGCTAATGTTTTGAATGGCCGCTCTCTATGGTCTATTCGTGTATCGCCTAGGTGGTCGTGGGGTCTGAGGAAGTTGCTGAGTTTGGGAGATAAATTCAGGGAGTTGGTGTATTTTCGAATTGGTGATGGTCGTAGATGTTTTGTTTGGTTTGATCCTTGGCTACCTGGGGGTTCTGTTATTGGCCGGTATGGTCAGCGAGTTGTGTATGACGCTGCTAGTTCTTTGATGGCTCGTGTTTCAGACTTCTTGACTGTTGAGGGGGAATGGCGGTGGCCTGAGGTTTCTTGGGAGGTGATGGAGTTGGCTACGCAGGTTCATGCAGTTCAACCTTGCTGGGTCAAGACGACTCTCTTGTCTTTTTACCGTCTCCCTCGGGTGGTTTCTCTGTTGCTAGTGCCTGGGAGGCTATTAGGCCGAGGAGTGGAGTGGTGCCGTGGTATCGCCTGCTTTGGTTTGGGGGTAATATTCCGAGGCATGCTTTTATTGCTTGGATGGCTGTTCGAGATAGGCTCTATACCCGTGATCGATTACTTCGACGGGGTGTGTCGTCGTCGGCAGCTTGTCTGTTGTGTGTTGATGGGGTTGAGTCTATGGATCATCTTTTTTTCGCTTGTCCGTTTAGTAGGATCGTCTGGAGTGGGATGTTGATTTGGGGATGTTCGTCGCACAGGATTGCTTCTTGGGATGTTGAACTTCAGTGGGTATGTGCGAGAAGTAGGGGGAAGAGGCGGCGGAATCGGGTTTGGAGGGTTGCTTGGGCATCTGTGCTTTATCATATATGGCGGGAGCGGAATGGCCGCCTTCATGGTAAAGGTACTAGTTCTGCTGATGCAGTATTCGGATGGCTCAGACAGATGTTCGCTTTCGTGGGACTGGTTTTAGTTTCTTTGTTTTCTTTTTGTCAGTCTCGTTTTTTTGTTAGTCTTTGAGTTTCACCTGGCTCGGGTTGTGAGCTCTCTTCTGTTTTGTAATCTTTTGTGTTTTGCCTTGACCTCAGGCTATGAGGTCCTCCACTTTTTTGCATATTTATATATTAATTTGCAAAAAAAAACAACGAGTTCATTACCTAGAGCAAAGTTCGTGATGTTTGGACAAAAATGGACAAACCTTGTCTCCATTGGAAGTTTCGCGAGTTTTAATGTTGAAGTTCGTAACCTAGAGCGTTGTTCGCCATCTTCAGACCAAAATAGACCAAACTTGTCTCCATTCGAGGCTTGGAGAGTTAGAAACAACGAGTTCGTTCCCTAGAGCGAAGTTCGTCATGTTCGGACCAAAATGGACAAACCTTGTCTCCATTGGAAGTTTGGAGAGTTTTAATGCTGAAGTTTGTAACCGAGAGCGTTGTTCGTCATCCTCGAACCAAAATGGACCAAACATTTCTCGATTTGAGGCTTGGAGAGTTAGAAACAACGAGTTCGTTCCGTAGAGCGAAGTTCGTCATGTTTGGACCAAAATGGACAAACCTTGTCTGCATTCGAAGTTTGGAGAGTTTTAATGCTGAAGTTCGTAACCTAGAGCGTTGTTCGTCATCTTCGAACCAAAATGGACCAAACTTGTCTCCATTGGAGGATTGGAGAGTTAGAAACAACGAGTTCGTTCACTAGAGCAAAGTTCGTCATGTTTGGACAAAAATGGACAAACCTTGTCTCCATTGGAAGTTTGCCGAGTTTTAATGCTGAAGTTCGTAACCTAGAGCTATGTTCGTCATCTTTGGACAGAAATGGACCAAACTTGTCTCCATTCGAGGCTAGGAGAATTAGAAACAACGAGTTCGTTCCCTAGAGCGAAGTTCGTCATGTTTGGACCAAAATGGACAAACCTTGTCTCCATTGGAAGTTTGGCGAGTTTTAATGCAGAAGTTCGTAACCTAGAGCGTTGTTCGTCATCTTCGGACCAAAATAGACCAAACTTGTCTCCATTCGAGACTTGGAGAGTTAGAAACAACGAGTTCGTTCCCTAGAGCGAAGTTCATCATGTTTGAAAAAAAATGGACAAACCTTGTCTCCATTCGAAGTTTGGCGAGTTTTAATGCTGAAGTTTGTCACCTAGAGCATTGTTCGTCATCTTCGGACAAAAATGGACCTAACTTGTCTCCATTCGAGGCTTGGAGACTTACAAACAAAGAGTTCGTTCGCTAGAACGAAGTTCGTCATGTTCGGACGAAAATGGACAAACCTTGTCTCCATTTGAAGTTTGGCGAGTTTTAATGCTGAAGTTCGTAACCTAGAGCGTTGTTCGTCATCTACGGACAAAAATGGACCAAAATTGTCTCCATTCGAGGCTTGGAGAATTAGAAACAACGAGTTAGTTCCCTAGAGCGAAGTTCGTCATGTTTGGACAAAAATGGACAAACCTTGTCTCCATTGGAAGTTTGGCGAGTTTTAATGCTGAAGTTCGTAACCTAGAGCGTTGTTCGTCATCTTTAGACCGAAATGGACCGAACTTGTCTCCATTCGAGGCTTGGAGAATTACAAACAACTAGTTCGTTCCCTAGAGCGACGTTCGTCATGTTTGGACCAAAATGGACAAACCTTGTCTCTATACAAAGTTTGGCGAGGTTTAATGCTGAAGTTCGTACCCTCGAGCATTGTTCGTTATCTTCGCACCAAAATGGACCAAACTTGTCTCCATTCGAGGCTTGGAGAGTTAGAAACAATGAGTTCGTTCCCTAGAGAGAAGTTCGTCATGTTTGGACAAAAATGACAAACCTTGTCTCCATTGGAAGTTTGGCGAGTTTTAATGCTAAAGTTCGTAACCTAGAGTGTTGTAAATCATCTTCGCACCAAAATAGAACAAACTTGTGTCCATTCGAGGCTTGGAGAGTTAGAAACAACGAGTTCGTTCGCTAGAGCGAAGTTCGTCATGTTTGGACCAAAATGGACAAACCATGTCTCCATTGGAAGTTTGTCGAGTTTTAATGCTGAAGTTCGTTACCTAGACCGTTGTTCATCATCGTCGGACCAAAATAGACCGAACTTGTCTCCATTCGAGTCTTGGAGAGTTAGAAACAATGAGATCATTCACTAGAGCGAAGTTCGTCATGTTTGGACCAAAATGGACAAACCTTGTCTCCATTCGAAATTTGGCGAGTTTTAATGCTGAAGTTCGTAACCTAGAGCGTTGTTCGTCATCTTCGGACCAAAATGGACAAAACTTGTCTCCAGTCTTGGCTTGGAGAGTTAGAAACAACGAGTTCGTTCCCTAGAGCAAACTTTGTCATGTTTGGACCAAAATGGACAAACCTTGTCTCCATTCGAAGTTTGGCGAGTTTTAATGTTGAAGTTCGTAACCTAGAGCGTAGTTCGTCATATTCGGAAAAAAAAAGACCAAATTTGTCTCGATTCGAGGCTTGGAGAGTTAGAAACAACGAGTTCGTTCGCTAGAGCGAAGTTCGTCATGTTTGGACCAAAATGGACAAACCATGTCTCCATTGGAAGTTTGGTAAGTTTTAATGCTGAAGTTCGTTGCCTGGAGCGTTGTTCGTCATCTCGGACCAAAACAGACCAAACTTGTCTCCATTCGAGGCTTGGAAAATTAGATACAACAAGTTCGTTCCCTAGAGCGAAGTTCGTCATATTTGGACCGAAATGGACTAACCTTGTCACCTTTGGAAGTTTGGCGAGTTTTAATGCTGAAGTTCATAACCAAGAGCGTTGTTCGTCATCTTCGGACCAAAATAGACCAAACTTGTTTCCATTAGAGGCTTGGAGAGTTAGAAACAACGAGTTCAGTCCCTAGAGCGAAGTTCGTCATGTTTGCACCAAAATGGACAAACCTTGTAACGATTGGAAGTTTGGCGAGTTTTAATGCTGAAGTTCGTAACCTAGAGCGTTGTTCGTCTTCTTCGGACCAAAATAGAACAAACCCATATCCATTCGAGGCTTGGAGAGTTAGAAACAATGAGTTCGTTCCCTAGAGCAAAGTTCGTCATGTTTGGACCAAAATGGACAAACCTTGTCTCCATTCGAAGTTTGGCGAGTTTTAATGCTAAAGTTTGTAACCTAAATCGTTGTTCGTCATCTTCGGACCAAAATGGACAAAACTTGTCTCCATTCGTGGCTTGGAGTGTTAGAAACAACGAGTTCGTTCCCTAGAGCGAAGTTTGTCATGTTTTGACCAAAATGTTCAAACGTTGTCTCCATTCGAAGTTTGGCGAGTTTTAATGCTGAAGTTTGTAACCTAGAGCGTTGTTCGTCATCTTCGAACCAAAATGGACAAAACTTGTCTCCATTCGTGGCTTGGAGAGTTAGAAACAACGAGTTCGTTCCCTAGAGTGAAGTTTGTCATGTTTGGACCAAAATGGAGAAACCTTGTCTCCATTGGAAGTTTGCCGAGTTTTAATGCTGAAGTTCGTAACCTGGAGCGTTTTTTCGTCATCTTCGGACCAAAATGGACTAAACTTTTCTCCATTCGAGGCTTGGAGAGTTAGAAACAACGAGTTCGTTCCCTAGAGTGAAGTTCGTCATGTTTGGACCGAAATGGACAAACCTTGTCACCATTGGAAGTTTGGCGAGTCTTAATGCTGAAGTTCAGAACCTAGAGCGTTGTTCGTCATCTTCGGACAAAAATAGACCAAACTTGTTTCCATTAAAGGCTTGGAGAGTTAGAAACAACTAGTTCGTTCGCTAGAGCGAAGTTCGTCATGTTTGGACCAAAATGGACAAACCATGTCTCCATTGGAAGTTTGGAAAGTTTTAATGCTGAAGTTCGTTACCTAGAGCCTTGTTCGTCATCTTCGGACCAAAATAGACCAAACTTGTCTCCATTCGAAGCTTGGAAAATTAGAAACAACAAGTTCGTTCCCTAGAGCGAAGTTCGTCATGTTTGGACCAAAATGGACAAACCTTGTCTCCATTCGAAGTTTGGCGAGTTTTAATGCTAAAGTTTGTAACCTAGACCGTTGTTCGTCATCTTCGGACCAAAATGGACAAAACTTGTCTCCATTCGTGGCTTGGAAGAGTTAGATACAACGAGTTCGTTCCCTAGAGCGAAGTTCGTCATATTTGGACCAAAATGGACAAACCTTGTCTCCATTCAAAGTTTGGCGACTTTTAATGCTGAAGTTCGTAACCTAGAGCGCTGTTCGTCATCTTCGGACCAAAATAGACAAAACTTGTCTCCATTCGAGGCTTGGAGAGTTAGAAACAACGAGTTCGTTCCCTATGGCGAACTTCGTCGTGTTTGGACCAAAATTAACAAAGCGTGTCTCCATTCAAAGTTTGGCGAGTTTTAATGCTGAAGTTCGTAACCAAGAGCGTTGTTCGTCATCTTCGGACCAAAATAGACCAAACTTGTCTCCATTCGAGGCTTGGAGAGTTAGAAACAATGAGTTCGTTCCCTAGAGCGAAGTTTGTCATATTTGGACCAAAATGGACAAACCTTGTCAACATTGGAAGTTTAACGAGTTTTAGTGCTGAAGTTCGTAACCATGAGCGTTGTTCGTCATCTTCGGACCAAAATAGACCAAACTTGTGTCCATTCGAGGCTTGGAGAGTTAGAAGCAATGAGTTCGTTCCCTAGAGCGAAGTTTGTCATGTTTGGACCAAAATGTTCAAACCTTGTCTACATTCGAAGTTTGTCGAGTTTTAATGCTGACGTTCGTAACCTAGAGCGTTGTTCGTCATCTTTGGACAAAAATGGACAAAACTTGACTCCATTCGTGGCTTGGAGAGTTAGAAACAACGAGTTCGTTCCCTAGAGCGAAGTTCGTCATGTTTGGACCGAAATGGACAAACCTTGTCACCATTGGAAGTTTGGCGAGTCTTAATGCTGAAGTTCAGAACCTAGAGCGTTGTTCGTCATCTTCGGACAAAAATAGACCAAACTTGTTTCCATTAAAGGCTTGGAGAGTTAGAAACAACTAGTTCGTTCGCTAGAGCGAAGTTCGTCATGTTTGGACCAAAATGGACAAACCATGTCTACATTGGAAGTTTGGAAAGTTTTAATGCTGAAGTTCGTTACCTAGAGCGTTGTTCGTCATCTTCGGACCAAAATAGACCAAACTTGTCTCCATTCGAAGCTTGGAAAATTAGAAACAACAAGTTCGTTCCCTAGAGCGAAGTTCGTCATGTTTGGACCAAAATGGACAAACCTTGTCTCCATTCGAAGTTTGGCGAGTTTTAGTGCTAAAGTTTGTAACCTAGACCGTTGTTCGTCATCTTCGGACCAAAATGGACAAAACTTGTCTCCATTCGTGGCTTGGAAGAGTTAGATACAACGAGTTCGTTCCCTAGAGCGAAGTTCGTCATATTTGGACCAAAATGGACAAACCTTGTCTCCATTCAAAGTTTGGCGACTTTTAATGCTGAAGTTCGTAACCTAGAGCGCTGTTCGTCATCTTCGGACCAAAATAGACAAAACTTGTCTCCATTCGAGGCTTGGAGAGTTAGAAACAACGAGTTCGTTCCCTATGGCGAACTTCGTCGTGTTTGGACCAAAATTAACAAAGCGTGTCTCCATTCAAAGTTTGGCGAGTTTTAATGCTGAAGTTCGTAACCAAGAGCGTTGTTCGTCATCTTCGGACCAAAATAGACCAAACTTGTCTCCATTCGAGGCTTGGAGAGTTAGAAACAATGAGTTCGTTCCCTAGAGCGAAGTTTGTCATATTTGGACCAAAATGGACAAACCTTGTCAACATTGGAAGTTTAACGAGTTTTAGTGCTGAAGTTCGTAACCAAGAGCGTTGTTCGTCATCTTCGGACCAAAATAGACCAAACTTGTGTCCATTCGAGGCTTGGAGAGTTAGAAACAATGAGTTCGTTCCCTAGAGCGAAGTTTGTCATGTTTGGACCAAAATGTTCAAACCTTGTCTACATTCGAAGTTTGTCGAGTTTTAATGCTGACGTTCGTAACCTAGAGCGTTGTTCGTCATCTTTGGACAAAAATGGACAAAACTTGACTCCATTCGTGGCTTGGAGAGTTAGAAACAACGAGTTCGTTCCCTAGAGCGAAGTTCGTCATGTTTGGACCGAAATGGACAAACCTTGTCACCATTGGAAGTTTGGCGAGTTTTAATGCTGAAATTCAGAACCTAGAGCGTTGTTCGTCATCTTCGGACAAAAATAGACCAAACTTGTTTCGATTAAAGGCTTGGAGAGTTAGAAACAACAAGTTCGTTCACTAGAGCGAAGTTCGTCATGTTTGGACCAAAATGGACAAACCATGTCTCCATTTATAAGTTTGTCAAGTTTTAATGCTGAAGTTTGTAACCTAGAGCGTTGTTCGTCATCTTCGAACCAAAATGGACAAAACTTGTCTCCATTCGTGGCTTGGAGAGTTAGAAACAACGAGTTCGTTCCCTAGAGTGAAGTTTGTCATGTTTGGACCAAAATGGAGAAACCTTGTCTCCATTGGAAGTTTGCCGAGTTTTAATGCTGAAGTTCGTAACCTGGAGCGTTTTTTCGTCATCTTCGGACCAAAATGGACTAAACTTTTCTCCATTCGAGGCTTGGAGAGTTAGAAACAACGAGTTCGTTCCCTAGAGCGAAGTTCGTCATGTTTGGACCGAAATGGACAAACCTTGTCACCATTGGAAGTTTGGCGAGTCTTAATGCTGAAGATCAGAACCTAGAGCGTTGTTCGTCATCTTCGGACAAAAATAGACCAAACTTGTTTCCATTAAAGGCTTGGAGAGTTAGAAACAACTAGTTCGTTCGCTAGAGCGAAGTTCGTCATGTTTGGACCAAAATGGACAAACCATGTCTCCATTGGAAGTTTGGCAAGTCTTAATGCTGAAGTTCGTTACCTAGAGCGTTGTTCATCATCTTCGGACCAAAATAGACCAAACTTGTCTCCATTCGAAGCTTGGAAAATTAGAAACAACAAGTTCGTTCCCTAGAGCGAAGTTCGTCATGTTTGGACCAAAATGGACAAACCTTGTCTCCATTCGAAGTTTGGCGAGTTTTAATGCTAAAGTTTGTAACCTAGACCGTTGTTCGTCATCTTCGGACCAAAATGGACAAAACTTGTCTCCATTCGTGGCTTGGAAGAGTTAGATACAACGAGTTCGTTCCCTAGAGCGAAGTTCGTCATATTTGGACCAAAATGGACAAACCTTGTCTCCATTCAAAGTTTGGCGACTTTTAATGCTGAAGTTCGTAACCTAGAGCGCTGTTCGTCATCTTCGGACCAAAATAGACAAAACTTGTCTCCATTCGAGGCTTGGAGAGTTAGAAACAACGAGTTCGTTCCCTATGGCGAACTTCGTCGTGTTTGGACCAAAATGAACAAAGCTTGTCTCCATTCAAAGTTTGGCGAGTTTTAATGCTGAAGTTCGTAACCAAGAGCGTTGTTCGTCATCTTCGGACCAAAATAGACCAAACTTGTCTCCATTCGAGGTTTGGAGAGTTAGAAACAATGAGTTCGTTCCCTAGAGCGAAGTTTGTCATATTTGGACCAAAATGGACAAACCTTGTCAACATTGGAAGTTTGGCGAGTTTTAATGCTGAAGTTCGTAACCAAGAGCGTTGTTCGTCATCTTCGGACCAAAATAGACCAAACTTGTCTCCATTCGAGGCTTGGAGAGTTAGAAACAATGAGTTCGTTCCCTAGAGCGAAGTTTGTCATGTTTGGACCAAAATGTTCAAACCTTGTCTACATTTGAAGTTTGTCGAGTTTTAATGCTGACGTTCGTAACCTAGAGCGTTGTTCGTCATCTTTGGACAAAAATGGACAAAACTTGACTCCATTCGTGGCTTGGAGAGTTAGAAACAACGAGTTCGTTCCCTAGAGCGAAGTTCGTCATGTTTGGACCGAAATGGACAAACCTTGTCACCATTGGAAGTTTGGCGAGTCTTAATGCTGAAGTTCAGAACCTAGAGCGTTGTTCGTCATCTTCGGACAAAAATAGACCAAACTTGTTTCCATTAAAGGCTTGGAGAGTTAGAAACAACTAGTTCGTTCGCTAGAGCGAAGTTCGTCATGTTTGGACCAAAATGGACAAACCATGTCTCCATTTATAAGTTTGTCAAGTTTTAATGCTGAAGTTTGTAACCTAGAGCGTTGTTCGTCATCTTCGAACCAAAATGGACAAAACTTGTCTCCATTCGTGGCTTGGAGAGTTAGAAACAACGAGTTCGTTCCCTAGAGTGAAGTTTGTCATGTTTGGACCAAAATGGAGAAACCTTGTCTCCATTGGAAGTTTGCCGAGTTTTAATGCTGAAGTTCGTAACCTGGAGCGTTTTTTCGTCATCTTCGGACCAAAATGGACTAAACTTTTCTCCATTCGAGGCTTGGAGAGTTAGAAACAACGAGTTCGTTCCCTAGAGCGAAGTTCGTCATGTTTGGACCGAAATGGACAAACCTTGTCACCATTGGAAGTTTGGCGAGTCTTAATGCTGAAGTTCAGAACCTAGAGCGTTGTTCGTCATCTTCGGACAAAAATAGACCAAACTTGTTTCCATTAAAGGCTTGGAGAGTTAGAAACAACTAGTTCGTTCGCTAGAGCGAAGTTCGTCATGTTTGGACCAAAATGGACAATCCATGTCTCCATTGGAAGTTTGGCAAGTTTTAATGCTGAAGTTCGTTACCTAGAGCGTTGTTCGTCATCTTCGGACCAAAATAGACCAAACTTGTCTCCATTCGAAGCTTGGAAAATTAGAAACAACAAGTTCGTTCCCTAGAGCGAAGTTCGTCATGTTTGGACCAAAATGGACAAACCTTGTCTCCATTCGAAGTTTGGCGAGTTTTAATGCTAAAGTTTTTTAACCTAGACCGTTGTTCGTCATCTTCGGACCAAAATGGACAAAACTTGTCTCCATTCGTGGCTTGGAAGAGTTAGATACAACGAGTTCGTTCCCTAGAGCGAAGTTCGTCATATTTGGACCAAAATGGACAAACCTTGTCTCCATTCAAAGTTTGGCGACTTTTAATGCTGAAGTTCGTAACCTAGAGCGCTGTTCGTCATCTTCGGACCAAAATAGACAAAACTTGTCTCCATTCGAGGCTTGGAGAGTTAGAAACAACGAGTTCGTTCCCTATGGCGAACTTCGTCGTGTTTGGACCAAAATGAACAAAGCTTGTCTCCATTCAAAGTTTGGCGACTTTTAATGCTGAAGTTCATAACCTAGAGCGCTGTTCGTCATCTTCGGACCAAAATAGACAAAACTTGTCTCCATTCGAGGCTTGGAGAGTTAGAAACAACGAGTTCGTTCCCTATGGCGAACTTCGTCGTGTTTGGACCAAAATGAACAAAGCTTGTCTCCATTCAAAGTTTGGCGAGTTTTAATGCTGAAGTTCCTAAGCTAGAGCATTGTTCATCATCTTCGGACCAAAATGGACTAAACTTGTCTCCATTCGAGGCTTGGAGAGTTAGAAACAACGAGTTCGTTCCCTAGAGCGAAGTTCATCATGTTTGGACCAAAATGGACAAAGCTTGTCTCCATTCGATGTTTGGCGAGTTTTAATGCTGAAGATCATAACCTTGAGCGTTGTTCGTCATCTTCGGACCAAAATGGACCAAACTTGTCTCCATTCGAGGCTTGGAGAGTTAGAAACAACGAGTTCGTTCCCTAGAGCGAACTTCGTCATGTTTGAACCAAAATGGACAAACCATGTCTCCATTATAAGTTTGGCGAGTTTTAATGCTGAAGTTCGTAACCTAGAGCGTTGTTTGTCTTGTTTGGACCAAAATGGACAAACATTGTGTCCATTCGAAGTCTTGAGAGTTTTAATGTTGAAGTTCGTAACCTAGAGCGTTGTTCGTACTGTTAGGACAACAATGGACAAACCTTCTATATGTTCGCAGTTTGGCGAGTTTTAATGCTGAAGTTCGTAACCTAAAGCATTGTTTTTCATTTTCGGACCAAAATAGACCAAACTTATCTCCATTTGAGGCTTGGAGACTTAGAAACAACGAGTTCGTTCCCTAGAGCGAAGTTCATCATGTTTGGACCAAAGTGGACAAACCTTGTCTCAATTCGATGTTTGGCGAGTTTTAATGCTGAAGTTCGTAACATAGAGCATTGTTCGTAATCTTCGGACCAAAATGGACCAAACTTGTCTCCATCCGAGGCTTGGAGAGTTAGAAACAACGAGTTCATTCCCTAGAGCGAAGTTCGTCATGTTTGGACCAAAATGGACAAACGTTGTCTCCATTCAAAGTTCAGCGAGTTTTAATGTTGAAGTTCGTAACCTAAAGCGTTGTTCGTCATCTTCGGAACAAAATAGACCAAACTTGTCTCTATTCGAGGCTTGGAGAGTTAGAAACAACGAGTTCGTTCCCTAGAGCGAAGTTCGTCATGTTTGGACCAAAAGGGAGAATCCTTGTCTCCATTCGAAGTTTGGCGAGTTTTAATGTTGAAGTTCTTATCCTAGAGCGTTGTTTGTCATCTTTGGACCAAAATGGACCAAACTTGTCTCCATTTGAGGCTTGGAGAGTTAGAGACAACGAGTTCGTTCCCAAGAGCGACGTTCGTCATGTTTGGACCAAAAGGGAGAATCCTTGTCTCCATTCGAAGTTTGGAGAGTTTTAATGCTGAAGTTCTTATCCTAGAGTGTTTTTGTCATCTTTGGACCAAAATGGACCAAACTTGTCTCCATTCGAGGCTTGGAGAGTTAGAAACAACGAGTTCGTTCCCTAGAGCGACGTTCGTCATGTTTGGAGCAGAATGGACAAACCTTGTCTCCATTCGATGTTTGGCATGTTTTAATGCTGAAGTTCGTAACCTACAGCGTTGTTTGTCATCTTCGGACCAAGATGGACCGAACTTGTTTCCATTCGAGGCTTCGAGAGTTAGAAACAATGAGTTCGTTCCCTACAGCGAACTTCGTCATATTTGGACAAAAGTGGACAAACCTTGTCTCCATTAGAATTTTGGCGAGTTTTAATGCTGAAGTTTGTAACCTAGAGCGTTGTTCGTACTCTTCCGACCAAAATGGACAAACCTTGTCTATGTTCGAAGTTTGGCGAGTTTTAATGCTGAAGGTCGTAACCTAGAGCGTTGTTCGTCATCTACGGACCAAAATGGACCTAACTTGTCTCCATTCGAGGCTTCGAGAGTTAGAAACAACGACTTCGTTCCCTAGAGCGATGTTCATCATGTTTGGACCAAAATGGACAAACCTTTTCTCCATTGGAAGTTTGGCGAGTTTTAATGCTGAAGTTCGTAACCTAGAGCGTTGTTCATCATCTTCGGACCAAAATAGACCAAACTTGTCTCCATTCGAGGCTTGGAGAGTTAGAAACAACGAGTTCGTTCCCTAGAACGAAGTTCGTTATGTTTGGAACGAAATGGCCAAACCTTGTCTCCATTCGAAGTTTGGCGAATTTTAATGCTGAAGTTCGTAACCTAGAGCGTTGTTCGTCATCTTCGGACCAAAATAGACCGAACTTGTCTCCATTCGAGGCTTGGTAAGTTTAGAAACAACGAGTTCGTTCCCTAGAGCGAAGTTCGTCATGTTTGCACCAAAATGGACAAACCTTGTCTCCATTGGAAGTTTGGCGAGTTTTAATGCTGAAGTTCGTAACCTAGAGCGTTGTTCGTCATCTTCGGACCAAAATAGACCAAACCTGTCTCCATTCGAGGCTTGGAAGAGTTAGAAACAATGAGTTTGTTCCCTAGAGCGAAGTTCGTCATGTTTGGACCAAAATGGACAAACCTTGTTTCCATTAGAAGTTTGGCGAGTTTTAATGCTGAAGTTCGTAACCTAGAGCGTTGTTCGTCATCCTCGGACCAAAATGGACCGAACTTGTCTCCATTCGAGGCTTGGAGAGTTGGAAACAACGAGTTCGTTTCCTAGAGCGAAGTTCGTCATGTATGGACCAAAATGGACAAACCTTGTTTATGTTCGAAGTTTGGCGAGTTTAAATGTTGAAGGTCGTAACCTAGAGCGTTGTTCGTCATCTTTGGACCAAAATGGACCGAACTTGTCTCCATTCGAGGCTTGGAGAGTTAGAAACAACGAGTTCATTCCCTGGAGCGAAATTCATCATGTTTGGACCAAAATGGACAAACCTTGTCTATGTTCGAAGTTTGGCGAGTTTTAATGCTGAAGTTCGTAACCTAGATCGTTGTTCGTCATCTTCGGACCAAAATGGACCGAACTTGTCTCCATTCAAGGCTTGGAGAGTTAGAAACATGGAGTTCGTTCCCTAGAGCAAAGTTCGTCATGTTTGGACCAAAATGGACAAACGTTGTCTATGTTCGAAGTTTGGCGAGTTTTAATGCTGAAGTTCGTAACCTAGAGCGTTGTTCGTCATCTTCGGACCAAAATGGACAAAACTTGTCTCCATTCAAGGCTTGGAGAGTTAGAAACATGGAGTTCGTTCCCTAGAGCGAAGTTCGTCATGTTTGGACCAAAATGGGCAAACCATGTCTCCATTCGAAGTTTGGCGAGTTTTAATCATGAAGTTCTTAACCTAGAGCGTTGTTCGTCATCTTTGGACCAAAATGGACCAAACTTGTCTCCATTCGAGGCTTGGAGAGTTAGAAACAACAAGTTCGTTCCCTAGAGCGAGGTTCGTCATGTTTTTTTTTTGCAAAATAAATGTATTACTGCAAAAAAGAGGAGGACCTCATAGCCCGAGGTCAAGGCAAAACGCTAAGGTGCACAAAACCAAAAAATAGCTCACAACCCGAGCCAGGTAAAAGAGACACTAAAGCAAGAAACAGACATCAAAACCAATTCCAAGGAGAATGAAGACTGACCACCTGGCCTCCCCAAGATTCACATCGAAAACGAACATCAGCCTGTGCCAACCACAAAACTACCTCAGCAGAACTAGCAACCCTTCCATGAAGGCGAACATTCCTCTCCCCCCATATATGATAAAACACAGAAGCCCAAGCAACCCTCCAAACCCGATTCCTCCTCCTCTTCCCCTTACTCCTTGCACAAATCCACTGAAGTTCCACATCCCAAAAGGCAATCCTGTGCGATGAACAGCCCCAGAGCAACATCCCACTCCACACAACCCTACTAAAAGGACAGGCGAAGAACAGATGATCCCGAGACTCAACCCCATCAACACATAGCAGACAAGCTGCCGACGATGACACACCCCACCGAAGCAACCGATCACGAGTATAAATCCTATCTCGAACAGCCATCCAAGCAATAAAAGCGTGCCTCGGGATATTACCCCCAAACCAAAGTAGGCGATACCACGGCACCACACCACTCCGCGGCCTAATAGCCTCCCAAGCACTAGCAATAGAGAACCCACCAGAAGGAGACGGTAACCATACAAGAAAATCCTCTCTCCCGAAACAAGGGTGAACCCCACGAACCTGAGGAGCCAGCTCCATCAGCTCCCATGACACCTCAGGCCACCGCCATTCCCCATCAGAAGTTAAAAAATCGGAGACACGAGCCATCATAGAACTACCAGCATCATAAACAACCCTCTGCCCATACTGACCGACAACAAAACCCCCAGGAAGCCAAGGATCAACCCAAACAAAACATCTACGACCATCACCAATCCGAAAAGACACAAACTCCCTAAATCTATCACGTAGACTCAGTACCTTCCTCAAACACCATGACCACCTTGATGATAAACGAATAGACCACAAAGATTGGCCATTCAAAACATAAGCCTCCACCCATGCAACCCATAACGAACCAGACTTTAAGTAGAGCAACCACAAAAGCTATATAATTGCCACCACATTCCACGCTGCCAAGTCCCTCAACCCCAAACCCCCCTCACTCCTAGGCAAACACACCTCTGCCCAAGCAACCTTTGCCCCACCCACACCACTTGGATCCCCCCGCCAGAGATAAGACCTCAGAATCCGCTCTAGCTCATGAGTAACTTGGGAGGGGCAAAAAAACGACACTAGCCCAATAAACATGAAAAATCTGCAACACAGACTGAATCAACTACACCCTCCCTGCATAAGAAAGAACACGAGCCTGCCAGCTCCTAACTCGTGCAGTCACCCGGTCAAACAAAGGCTTACAATCCCTATAGAATAGCCTACCAGTCAACAAAGAAACCCCCAAATACCGAACAGGTAAGTCAGCCAAAGAATACATCAACAGTGTAGCCAACCCAGACGCCTACGAGACTGGCAGCCCAGCACAGAACAACGAGCTCTTAGCAGTATTTGCCACCAAACCCGAAAGAACCTGAAAGCGATGCAGCACACCCCGAACAGCCTCCAACGAACCTTGTCTCCATTAGAAGTTTGGCGAGTTTTAATGCTGAAGTTCGTAACCTATAGCGTTGTTCGTCATCTTCGGACCAAAATGGACCAAACTTGTCTCCATTCGAGGCTTGGAGAGTTAGAAACAATGAGTTTGTTCCCTAGAGCGAAGTTCGTCATGTTTGGACAAAAATGGACAAACCATGTCTCCATTCGAAGTTTGGCGAGTTTTAATATTGAAGTTCTTAACCTAGAGCGTTGTTCGTAATCCTTGGACAAAAATGGACCAAACTTGTCTCCATTCGAGGCTACAAGAGTTTGAAACAATGAGTTCGTTCCCTAGAGCGAAGCTCGTCATGTTTGCACCAAAATGGACAAACCTTGTCTCCATTCGATGTTTGGCGAGTCTTAATGCTGAAGTTCGTAGCCTAGAGCGTTGTTCGTCATCTTCGGACCAAGATGGACCGAACTTGTTTCCATTCGAGGTAAGGAGAGTTAGAACAACGAGTTCGTTCCCCAGAGCGAAGTTCGTCATGTTTGGACAAAAATGAACAAACGTTGTCTATGTTCGAAGTTTTGCGAGTTTTAATGCTGAAGTTCGTAACCTAGAGCGTTGTTCGTCATCTTCGAACCAAAATGGACCAAACTTGTCTCCATACGAGGCTTGGAGAGTTAGAAACAACGAGTTCGTTCCCTAGAGCGAAGTTCGTCATGTTTGGACAAAAATGGACAAACCATGTCTCCATTCGAAGTTTGGCGAGTTTTAATCCCGAAGTTCTTAACCTAGAGCGATGTTCGTCATCTTCGGACGAAAATGGACAAAACTTGTCTCCATTCGAGGCTGCGAGAGTTAGAAACAACAAGTTCGTTCCCTAGAGCGAAGTTCATCATGTTTGGACCAAAATGAACAAAGCTTGTCTCCATTCAAAGTTTGGCGAGTTTTAATGCTGAAGTTCCTAAGCTAGAGCATTGTTCATCATCTTCGGACCAAAATGGACTAAACTTGTCTCCATTCGAGGCTTGGAGAGTTAGAAACAACGAGTTCGTTCCCTAGAGCGAAGTTCGTCATGTTTGGACAAAAATGGACAAACCATGTCTCCATTCGAAGTTTGGCGAGTTTTAATCCCGAAGTTCTTAACCTAGAGCGTTGTTCGTCATCTTCGGACGAAAATGGACCAAACTTGTCTCCATTCGAGGCTTCAAGAGTTGGAAACAACAAGTTCGTTCCCTAGAGCAAAGTTCATCATGTTTGGACCAAAATGAACAAACCTTGTCTCCATTCAAAGTTTGGCGAGTTTTAATGCTGAAGTTCCTAAGCTAGAAAATTATTCGTCATCTTCGGACCAAATGGACCAAACTTGTCTCCGTTCGAGGCTTGAAGAGTTAGAAACAACAAGTTCGTTCCCTAGAGCGAAGTTCGTCATGTTTAGACAAAAATGGACAAACCTTGTCTCCATTCGAAGTTTGGCAAGTTTAAATGCTGAAGTTCGTAACCTAGAGCGTTGTTCGTCATCTTCGGACCAAAATAGACCAAACTTGTCTCCATTCGAGGCTTGGAGAATTAGAAACAACGAGTTCGTTCCCTAGAGCGAAGTTCGCCATGTTTTGACCAAAATGGAGAATCATTGTCTCCATTCAAAGTTTAACAAGTTTTAATGCTGAAGTTCGTAACCTAGAGCGTTGTTCATCATTTTCAGACAAAAATGGACAAAACTTGTCTCCATTCCAGGCATGGAGAGTTAGAAACAACGAGTTCGTCACCTAGAGTGAAGTTCATCATGTTTGGACGAAAATGGACAAACCATGTCTCCATTCGAAGTTTGGCGAGTATTAATCCTGAAGTTCGTAACCTAGAGCGTTGTTCGTCATCTTCGAACCAAAATAGACCAAACTTGTCTCGATTCGAGGCTTGGAGACTTAGAAACAACGAGTTCGTTCCCTAGAGCGAAGTTCGCCATGTTTTGACCAAAATGGAGAATCATTGTCTCCATTCGAAGTTCAACGAGTTTTAATGCTGAAGTTCGTAACCTAGAGCGTTGTTCATCATCTTCGGACGAAAATGGACCAAACTTGTCTCCATTCGAGGCTTCAAGAGTTAGAAACAACAAGTTCGTTCGCTAGAGCGAAGTTCTTCATGTTTGGACAAAAATGAACAAACCTTGTCTCCATTCAAAGTTTGTCGAGTTTTAATGCTGAAGTTCCTAAGCTAGAGCATTGTTTGTCATCTTCGGACCAGAATGGATCAAACTTGTCTCGATTCGAGGCTTAAAGAGTTAGAAACAACGAGTTCGTTCCCTAGAGCGAAGTTCGTCATATTTGGACCAAAATGGACAAACAATGTCTCCATTCGAAGTTTGGCGAGTTTTAATGCTGAAAATCGTAACCTAGAGCGTTGTTCGTCATCTTCGTACCAAAATAGACCAAACTTGTCTCCATTCGAGGCTCTGAGAGTTAGAAACAACGAGTTCGTTCCCTAGAGCGAAATTCGTCTTGTTTGGACCAAAATGGACAAACCTTGTATCCATTCGAAGTTTGGAGAGTTTTAATGCTGAAGTTCGTAACCTAGAGCGTTGTTCGTCATCTTCGGTCCACAATAGACCAAACTTATCTCCATTCGAGGCTTGGAGAGTTAGAAACAACGAGTTCGTTCCCTAGAGCGAACTTCGTCATGTTTGGACCAAAATGGACAAATCTTGTCTCCATTCGATGTTTGGCGAGTTTTAATGCTGAAGTTCGTAACCTAGAGCGTTGTTTGTCATCTTCGGACCAAAATAGACCAAACCTGTCTCCATTCGAGGCTTTGAGAGTTAGAAACAACGAGTTCGTTCCTTAGAGCGAAATTCGTCATGTTTGGACCAAAATGGACAAACCTTGTCTCCATTCGAAGTTTTGCGAGTTTTAATGCTGATGTTCGTAACCTAGAGCGTTGTTCGTCATCTTCGGACTAAAATAGACCAAACATGTCTCCATTCGAGGCTTGAAAGAGTTAGAAACAACAAGTTCGTTCCCTAGAGCGAAGTTCGTCATATTTGGACCAAAATGGACAAACCATGTCTCCATTCGAAGTTTGGCGAGTTTTAATGCTGAAGTTCGTAACCTAGAGCGTTGTTCGTCATCTTCGGACCAAAATAGACCAAACTTGTCTCTATTAGAGGCTTGGAAGAGTTAGAAACAACGATTTCGTTCCCCAGAGCGAAGTTTGTCATATTTGGACCAAAATGGACAAACCTTGTCTCCATTCGAAGTTTTGCGAGTTTTAAAGCTGAAGTTCGTAACCTAGAGCGTTGTTCGTCATCTTCAGACCAAAATAGACCAAACTTGTCTCCATTCGAGGCTTGGAAGAGTTAGAAACAACAAGTTCGTTCCCTAGAGCGAAGTTCGTCATATTTGGACAAAAATGGACAAACTTTGTCTCCATTCGAAGTTTGGCGAGTTTTAATGCTGAAGTTCGTAACCTAGAGCGTTGTTCGTCATCTTCGGACCAAAATAGACCAAACTTGTCTCCATTCGAGGCTCTGAGAGTTAGAAACAACGAGTTCGTTCCCTAGAGCGAAATTTGTCATTGTTTGGACCAAAATGGACAAACCTTGTCTCCATTCGAAGTTTGGCGAGTTTTAATGCTGAAGTTCGTAACCTAGAGCGTTGTTCGACATTTTTGGACCAAAATAGACCAAACTTGTCTCCATTCGTCGCTTGGAGAGTTAGAAACGACGAGTTCGTTCCCTAGAATGAAGTTCGTTATGTTTGGAACGAAATGGCCAAACCTTGTCTCCATTCGAAGTTTGGCGAATTTTAATGCTGAAGTTCGTAACCTAGAGCGTTGTTCGTCATCTTTGGACCAAAATAGACCGAACTTGTCTCGATTACAGGCTTGGAAGAGTTAGAAACAACGAGTTCGTTCCCTAGAGCGAACTTCGTCATGTTTGGACCAACATGGGCAAACCTTGTCTCCATTCGAAGTTTGGCGAGTTTTAATGCTGAAGTTCGTAACCTAGAGCGTTGTTCGTCATCTTCGGACGAAAATGGACAAAACTTCTCTCCACTCGAGGCTTCGAGATTTAGAAACAACGAGTTCATTCCCTAGAGCGAAGTTCGTCATGTTTGGACCAAAATGGACAAACCTTGTCTCCATTTGATGTTTGGCGAGTTTTAATGCTGAAGGTCGTAACCTAGAGCGTTGTTCGTCATCTTCGGACCAAAATGCACCAAACTTGTCTCCATTCGAGGCTTGGAGAGTTAGAAACAACGAGTTCGGTCCCTAGAGCGAAATTCGTCATGTTTGGACCAAAATGGACAAACCTTGTCTCCATTCGAAGTTTTGCGAGTTTTAATGCTGAAGTTCGTAACCTAGAGCATTGTTCGTCATCTTCAGACCAAAATAGACCAAACTTGTCTCTATTCGAGGCTTGGAAGAGTTAGAAATAACAAGTTCGTTCCCTAGAGCGAAGTTCGTCATATTTGGACCAAAATGGACAAACCATGTCTCCATTGGAAGTTTGGCGAGTTTTAATGCTGAAGTTCGTAACCTAGAGCATTGTTCGTCATCTTCGGACCAAAATAGACCAAACTTGTCTCTATTAGAGGCTTGGAAGAGTTAGAAACAACGAGTTCGTTCCCTAGAGCGAAGTTTGTCATATTTGGACCAAAATGGACAAACCTTGTCTCATTCGAAGTTTGGCGAGTTTCAATGCTGACGTTCGTAACCTAGAGCGTTGTTCGTCATCTTCGGACCAAAATAAACCAAACTTGTCTCCATCCGAGGCTTGGAGAGTTAGAAACAACGAGTTCGTTCCCTAGAATGAAGTTCGTTATGTTTGGAACGAAATGGCCAAACCTTGTCTCCATTCGAAGTTTGGCGAATTTTAATGCTGAAGTTCATAACCTAGAGCGTTGTTCGTCATCTTTGGACCAAAATAGACCGAACTTGTCTCGATTACCGGCTTGGAAGAGTTAGAAACAACGAGTTCGTTCCCTAGAGCGAACTTCGTCATGTTTGGACCAACATGGGCAAATCTTGTCTACATTCGAAGTTTGGCGAGTTTTAATGCTGAAGTTCGTAACCTAGAGCGTTGTTCGTCATCTTCGGACGAAAATGGACAAAACTTCTCTCCACTCGAGGCTTCGAGATTTAGAAACAACGAGTTCATTCCCTAGAGCGAAGATCGTCATGTTTGGACCAAAATGGACAAACCTTGTCTCCATTTGATGTTTGGCGAGTTTTAATGCTGAAGGTCGTAACCTAGAGCGTTGTTCGTCATCTTCGGACCAAAATGCACCAAACTTGTCTCCATTCGAGGCTTTGAGAGTTAGAAACAACGAGTTCGTTCCCTAGAGCGAAGTTCGTCATGTTTGGACCAAAATTGACAAACCTTGTCTCCATTCGAAGTTTGGCGAGTTTTAATGCTGAAGTTCGTCCCCTAGAGCATTCTTCGTCATCTTCGGACCAAAATAGACCAAACTTGTCTCCATTCGAGGCTTGGAAGAGTTAGAAACAACGAGTTCGTTCCCTAGAGCGAAATTCGTCATGTTTGGACAAAAATGGACAAACCTTGTCTCCATTGGAAGTTTGGCGAGTTTTAATGCTGAAGTTCATAACCTAGAGCGTTGTTCGTCATCTTTGGACCAAAATAGACCGAACTTGTCTCGATTACAGGCTTGGAAGAGTTAGAAACAACGAGTTCGTTCCCTAGAGCGAACTTCGTCATGTTTGGACCAACATGGGCAAACCTTGTCTACATTCGAAGTTTGGCGAGTTTTAATGCTGAAGTTCGTAACCTAGAGCGTTGTTCGTCATCTTCGGACGAAAATGGACAAAACTTCTCTCCACTCGAGGCTTCG
The DNA here is from genome assembly GCA_033996785.1 of Trichosanthes truncata. NCBI lineage: Eukaryota > Viridiplantae > Streptophyta > Magnoliopsida > Cucurbitales > Cucurbitaceae > Trichosanthes > Trichosanthes truncata. Next base: position 21,362,018 of record JAWPNB010000004.1, on the reverse strand, counting down.
AGATTTAGAAACAACGAGTTCATTCCCTAGAGCGAAGTTCGTCATGTTTGGACCAAAATGGACAAACCTTGTCTCCATTTGATGTTTGGCGAGTTTTAATGCTGAAGGTTGTAACCTAGAGCGTTGTTCGTCATCTTCGGACCAAAATGCACCAAACTTGTCTCCATTCGAGGCTTTGAGAGTTAGAAACAACGAGTTCGTTCCCTAGAGCGAAGTTCGTCATGTTTGGACCAAAATTGACAAACCTTGTCTCCATTCGAAGTTTGGCGAGTTCTAATGCTGAAGTTCGTCCCCTGGAGCATTCTTCGTCATCTTCGGGCCAAAATAGACCAAACTTGTCTCCATTCGAGGCTTGGAAGAGTTAGAAACAACGAGTTCGTTCCCTTGAGCGAAATTCGTCATGTTTGGACCAAAATGGACAAACCTTGTCTCCATTGGAAGTTTGGCGAGTTTTAATGCTGAAGTTCGTAACCTAGAGCATTGTTCGTCATCTTCGGACCAAAATAGACCAAACTTGTCTCTATTAGAGGCTTGGAAAAGTTAGAAACAACGAGTTCGTTCCCTAGAGCGAAGTTTGTCATATTTGGACCAAAATGGACAAACCTTGTCTCCATTCGAAGTTTGGTGAGTTTCAATGCTGAAGTTCGTAACCTAGAGCGTTGTTCGTCATCTTCGGACCAAAATAAACCAAACTTGTCTCCATCCGAGGCTTGGAGAGTTAGAAACAACGAGTTCGTTCCCTAGAGCAAAATTCGTCATGTTTGGACCAAAATGGAAAAACCTTGTCTCTATTCGAAGTTTGGCGAGTTTTAATCCTGAAGTTCGTAACCTAGAGCATTGTTTGTCATCTTCGGACCAAAATAGACCAAACTTGTCTCCATTCGAGGCTTGGAGAGTTAGAAACAACGAGTTCGTTCCCTAGTTCGAAATTCGTCATGTTTTGACCAAAATGGACAAACCTTGTCTCCATTCGAAGTTTTGCGAGTTTTAATGCTGAAGTTCGTAAACTAGAGCGTTGTTCGTCATCTTCAGACCAAAATAGACCAAACTTGTCTCCATTCGAGGCTTGGAAGAGTTAGAAATAACAAGTTCGTTCCCTAGAGCGAAGTTCGTCATATTTGGACCAAAATGGACAAACCATGTCTCCATTCGAAGTTTGGGGAGTTTTAATCCTGATGTTCGTAACCTAGAGCGTTGTTTGTCATCTTCGGACCAAAATAGACCAAACTTGTCTCCATTCGAGGCTTGGAGAGTTAGAAACAACGAGTTCGTTCCCCAGAGCGAAATTCGTCATGTTTTGACCAAAATGGACAAACCTTGTCTCCATTCGAAGTTTTGCGAGTTTTAATGCTGAAGTTCGTAACCTAGAGCGTTGTTCCTCATCTTCGGACGAAAATGGACAAAACTTCTCTCCATTCAACGCTTGGAGAGTTCGAAAAAACGAGTTCATTCCCTAGAGCGAAGTTCATCATGTTTGGACCAAAATGGACAAAGCTTGTCTCCATTCGATGTTTGGCGAGTTTTAATGCTGAACTTCATAACCTAGAGCGTTGGTCGTCATCTTCGGACCAAATGGACCAAACTTGTCTCCATTCGATGCTTGGAGAGTTAGAAACAACGAGTTCGTTCCCTAGAGTGAAGTTCGTCATGTTTTAACCAAAATTTACAAACAATGTCTCCATTCGATGTTTGGCGAGTTTTAATGCTGAAGTTAGTAACCTAGAGCGTTGTTCGTCATCTTCGGACCAAAATAGATCAAACTTGTCTCCATTCGAGGCTTGGAGAGTTAGAAACAACGAGTTCGTTCCCTAGAGCGAACTTCGTCATGTTTGGACCAATATGGGCAAACCTTGTCTCCATTCGAAGTTTGGCTAGTTTTAATGCTGAAGTTCGTAACCTAGAGCGTTGTTCGTCACCTTTGAACCAAAATAGACAAAACTTGTCTCCATTCGAGGCTTGGAGAGTTAGAAACAACGAGTTCGTTCTCTATAGCGAACTTCGTCATGTTTGGACCAAGATGGGCAAACCTTGTCTCCATTCGAAGTTTGGCGAGTTTTAATGCTGAAGTTGGTAATCTAGAGCGTTGTTCGTCATCTTAGGACGAAAATGAACAAAACTTCTCTCCATTCAAGGCTTGGAGAGTTCGAAACAACGAGTTCATTCCCTAGAGCAAAGTTCATCAGTTTGGACCAAAATGGACAAAGCTTGTCTCGATTCGATGTTTGGCGAGTTTTAATGCTGAAGTTCATAACCTAGAGCGTTGTTCGTCATCTTCGGACCAAAATGACAAAACTTGTCTCCATTCGAGGCTTCGAGAGTTAGAAACAACGAGTTCGTTCCCTAGAGCGAAATTCGTCATGTTTGGACCAAAATGGACAAACCTTGTCTCCGTTCGAAGTTTGGCGAGTTTTAATGCTGAAGATCGTAACCTAGAGCGTTGTTCGTCATCTTCGGACCAAAATAGACCAAACTTGTCTCCATTCGAGGCTTGGAGAGTTAGAAACAACGAGTTCGTTCCCTAGAGCGCAGTTCGTCATGTTTGAACCAAAATGGACAAACCATGTCTCCATTCGAAGTTTGGCAAGTTTTAAAGCTGAAGTTCGTAAGCTAGAGCGTTGTTCGTCATCTTCGGAGCAAAATAGACCAAACTTGTCTCCATTCGAGGCTTGGAAGAGTTAGAAACAACGAGTTCGTTCCCTAGATCGAAGTTCGTCATATTTGGACCAAAATGGACAAACCTTGTCTCCATTCAAAGTTTGGCGAGTTTTAATGCTGAAGTTCGTAACCTAGAGCGTTGTTCGTCATCTTCGGACCAAAATACACCAAACTTGTCTCCATTCGAGGCTTGGAAGAGTTAGAAACAACGAGATCGTTCCCTAGAGCGAATTTCGTCATATTTGGACAAAAATGGACAAACCTTGTCTCCATTCGAAGTTTGGCGAGTTTTAATGCTGAAGTTCGTAAGCTAGAGCGTTGTTCGTCATCTTCGGACCAAAATAGACCAAACTTGTCTCCATTCGAGGCTTGGAGAGTTAGAAACAACGAGTTCGTTCCCTAGAGCAAAGTTCGTCATGTTTGGACCAAAATGGACAAACCTTGTCTCCATTCGAAGTTTGGCGAGTTTTAATGCTGAAGTTCGTAACCTAGAGCGTTGTTCGTCATCTTCGGACCAAAATAGACCAAAATTGCCTCCATTCGAGGCTTGGAGAGTTAGAAACAACGAGTTCGTTCCCTAGAGCGAAATTCGTCATGTTTGGACCAAAATCGACAAACCTTGTCTCCGTTCAAAGTTTGGCGAGTTTTAATGCTGAAGTTCGTAAGCTAGAGCGTTGTTCGTCATCTTCGGACCAAAATAGACCAAACTTGTCTCCATTCGAGGCTTGGAGAGTTAGAAACAACGAGTTCGTTCCCTAGAGCAAAGTTCGTCATGTTTGGACCAAAATGGACAAACCTTGTCTCCATTCGAAGTTTGGCGAGTTTTAATGCTGAAGTTCGTAACCTAGAGCGTTGTTCGTCATCTTCGGACAAAAATAAACAAAACTTGTCTCCATTCGAGGCTTGGAGAGTTAGAAACAACGAGTTCGTTCCCCAGAGCGAAATTCGTCATGTTTGGACCAAAATGGACAAACCTTGTCTCCGTTTGAATTTTGGCGAGTTTTAACGCTGAAGTTCATAACCTAGAGCGTTGTTCGTCATCGTCGGACCAAAATAAACAAAACTTGTCTCCATTCGAGGCTTGGAGAGTTAGAAACGACGAGTTCGTTCCCTAGAGCGAACTTCGTCATGTTTGGACCAACATGGGCAAACATTGTCTCCATTCGAAGTTTTGTATGTTTTCATGCTGAAGTTCGTAACCCAGAGCGTTGTTCGTCATCTTCGAACGAAAATGGACAAAACTTCTCTTCATTCAAGGCCTGGAGAGTTCGAAAAAGCGAGTTCGTTCCCAAGAGCGAAGTTCGTAATATTTCGACCAAAAAAGACAAACTTTGTCTCCATTCACAGTTTGGCGTGTTTTAATGCTGAAGTTCGTAACCTAGAGCGTTGTTCGTCATCTTCGGACCAAAATAGACCTAACTTGTCTCCATTCGAGGCTTGGAGAGTTAGAAACAACGAGTTCGTTCCCTAGAGCGAAGTTCGTCATGTTTGAACCAAAATGGACAAACCATGTCTCCATTCGAAGTTTGGCGAGTTTTAATGCTGAAGTTCGTAACCTAGAGCGTTGTTCGTCATCTTCGGACCAAAATAGACCAAACTTCTTTCCATTCGAGGCTTGGATGAGTTAGAAACAACGAGTTCGTTCCCAAGAGCGAAGTTCGTCATATTTGGACCAAAAAGGACAAACTTTGTCTCCATTCGAAGTTTCGCGAGTTTTAATGCTGAAGTTCGTAACCTAGAGCGTTTTTCGTCATCTTTGGACCAAAATAGACCAAACTTGTCTCCATTCGAGGCTTGGAGAGTTAGAAACAACGAGTTCGTTCCCTAGAGCGAAGGTCGTCATGTTTGAACCAAAATGGACAAACCATGTCTCCATTCGAAATTTGGCGAGTTTTAATGCTGATGTTCGTAACCTAGAGTGTTGTTTGTCATCTTCGGACCAAAATAGACCAAACTTGTCTCCATTCGAGGCTTGGAAGAGTTAGAAACAACGAGTTCATTCCCTAGAGCGAAGTTCGTCATATTTGGACCAAAATGGACAAACCTTGTCTCCATTCGAAGTTTGGCTAGTTTTAATGCTGAAGTTCGTAACCTAGAGCTTTGTTCGTCATCTTCGGACCAAAATAGACAAAACTTGTCTCCATTCGAGGCTTGGAGAGTTAGAAACAACGAGTTCGTTCCCTAGAGCGAAATTCGTCATGTGTGGACCAAAATGGACAAACCTTGTCTCCGTTCGAAGTTTGGCAAGTTTTAATGCTGAAGTTCGTAACCTAGAGCGATGTTCGTCATCTTCGGACCAAAATAGAATAAAACTTGTCTCCATTCGAAGCTTGGAGAGTTAGAAACAACAAGTTCGTTCCCTAGAGCGAAATTCGTCATGTATGGACCAAAATGGACAAACCTTGTCTCCATTCGAAGTTAGGCGAGTTTTAATGCTGAAGTTCGTAACCTAGAGCGTTGTTCGCCATCTTTGCACCAAAATGGACGAAATTTGTCTCCATTCGAGGCTTGGAAGAGTTATAAAAAACGAGTTCGTTCCCTAGAGCGAAGTTCGTCATATTTGGACCAAAATGGACAAACTCTTCTCCATTCGAAGTTTGGCGAGTTTTAATGCTGAAGTTCGCAACCTAGAGCGTTGTTCGTCATCTTCGGACCAAAATTGACAAAACTTGTCTCCATTCGAGGCTTGGAAGAGTTAGAAACAACGAGTTCGTTCCCTAGAGCGAACTTCGTCATGTTTGGACGAACATGGGCAAACCTTGTCTCCATTTGAAGTTTGGCGAGTTTTAATGCTGATGTTCTTAACCTAGAGCGTTGTTCGTCATCTTCGGACGAAAATGGACAAAACTTGTCTCCATTCGAGGCTTGGAGAGTTCGAAACAACGAGTTCATTCCCTAGAGCGAAGTTCATCATGTTTGGACCAAAATGGACAAAGCTTGTCTCCATTCGATGTTTGGCGAGTTTTAATGCTGAAGTTCATAACCTAGAGCGTTGTTCGTCATCTTCGGACCAAAATGGACCAAACTTGTCTCCATTCGAGGTTTGGAGAGTTAGAAACAACGAGTTCGTTCCCTAGAGCGTAGTTCGTCATGTTTGAACCAAAATGGACAAACCATGTCTCCATTCGAAGTTTGGCGAGTTTTAATGCTGAAGTTCATAACCTAGAGCGTTGTTCGTGATCTTCGGAAGAAAATAGACGAAACTTGTCTCCATTCGAGGCTTGGAAGAGTTAGAAACAACGACTTCGTTCCCTTGAGCGAAGTTCGTCATATTTGGACCAAAATAGACAAACCATGTCTCCATTCGAAGTTTGTCGAGTTTTAATGCTGAAGTTCGTAACCTAGAGCGTTGTTCGTCATCTTCGAACCAAAATAAACCAAGCTTGTCTCCATTCGAGGCTTGGACTGTTAGAAACAACGAGTCGTTCCCTAGAGCGAACTTCGTCATGTTTGGACCAACATGGGCAAACCTTGTCTCCTTTCGAAGTTTGGCGAGTTTTAATGCTGATGTTCGTAACCTAGAGCGTTGTTCGTCATCTTCGGACAAAAATGGACAAAACTTGTCTCCATTCGAGGCTTGGAGAGTTCGAAACATCGAGTTCATTCCCTAGAGCGAAGTTCATCATGTTTGGACCAAAATGGATAAAGCTTGTCTCCATTCGATGTTTGGCGAGTTTTAATGCTGATGTTCCTAACCTAGAGTGTTGTTTGTCATCTTCGGACCAAAATAGACCAAACTTGTCTCCATTCGAGGCTTGGAAGAGTTAGAAACAACGAGTTCATTCCCTAGAGCGAAGTTCGTCATATTTGGACCAAAATGGACAAACCTTGTCTCCATTCGAAGTTTGGCTAGTTTTAATGCTGAAGTTCGTAACCTAGAGCGTTGTTCGTCATCTTCGGACCAAAATAGACAAAACTTGTCTCCATTCGAGGCTTGGAGAGTTAGAAACAACGAGTTCGTTCCCTAGGGCGAAATTCGTCATGTGTGGACCAAAATGGACAAACCTTGTCTCCGTTCGAAGTTTGGCAAGTTTTAATGCTGAAGTTCGTAACCTAGAGCGATGTTCGTCATCTTCGAACCAAAATAGAAAAAAACTTGTCTCCATTCGAAGCTTGGATAGTTAGAAACAACGAGTTCGTTCCCTAGAGCGAAATTCGTCATGTATGGACCAAAATGGACAAACCTTGTCTCCATTCGAAGTTAGGCGAGTTTTAATGCTGAAGTTCGTAACCTAGAGCGTTGTTCGCCATCTTTGCACCAAAATGGACGAAATTTGTCTCCATTCGAGGCTTGGAAGAGTTATAAAAAACGAGTTCGTTCCCTTGAGCGAAGTTCGTCATATTTGGACCAAAATGGACAAACTCTTCTCCATTCGAAGTTTGGCGAGTTTTAATGCTGAAGTTCGTAACCTAGAGCGTTGTTCGTCATCTTCGGACCAAAATTGACAAAACTTGTCTCCATTCGAGGCTTGGAAGAGTTAGAAACAACGAGTTCGTTCCCTAGAGCGAACTTCGTCATGTTTGGACGAACATGGGCAAACCTTGTCTCCATTCGAAGTTTGGCGAGTTTTAATGCTGATGTTCTTAACCTAGAGCGTTGTTCGTCATCTTCGGACGAAAATGGACAAAACTTGTCTCCATTCGAGGCTTGGAGAGTTCGAAACAACGAGTTCATTCCCTATAGCGAAGTTCATCATGTTTGGACCAAAATGGACAAAGCTTGTCTCCATTCGATGTTTGGCGAGTTTTAATGCTGAAGTTCATAACCTAGAGCGTTGTTCTTCATCTTCGGACCAAAATGGACCAAACTTGTCTCCATTCGATGCTTGGAGAGTTAGAAACAACGAGTTCGTTCCCTAGAGCGTAGTTCGTCATGTTTGAACCAAAATGGACAAACCATGTCTCCATTCGAAGTTTGGCGAGTTTTAATGCTGAAGTTCATAACCTAGAGCGTTGTTCGTGATCTTCGGAAGAAAATAGACCAAACTTGTCTCCATTCGAGGCTTGGAAGAGTTGGAAACAACGACTTCGTTCCCTTGAGCGAAGTTCGTCATATTTGGACCAAAATAGACAAACCATGTCTCCATTCGAAGTTTGTCGAGTTTTAATGCTGAAGTTCGTAACCTAGAGCGTTGTTCGTCATCTTCGAACCAAAATAGACCAAACTTGTCTCCATTCGAGGCTTGGACAAAGAAACAACGAGTCGTTCCCTAGAGCGAACTTCCTCATGTTTGGACAAACATGGGCAAACCTTGTCTCCTTTCGAAGTTTGGCGAGTTTTAATGCTGATGTTCGTAACCTAGAGCGTTGTTCGTCATCTTCGGACAAAAATGGACAAAACTTGTCTCCATTCGAGGCTTGGAGAGTTCGAAACATCGAGTTCATTCCCTAGAGCGAAGTTCATCATGTTTGGACCAAAATGGATAAAGCTTGTCTCCATTCGATGTTTGGCGAGTTTTAATGCTTAAGTTCTTAACCTAGAGCGTTGTTTGTCATCTTCGGACCAAAATGGACCAAACTTGTCTCCATTCGAGGCTTGGAGAGTTAGAAACAACGAATTCGTTCCCTAGAGCGTAGTTCGTCATGTTTGAACCAAAATGGACAAACCATGTCTCCATTCGAAGTTTGGCGAGTTTTAATGCTGAAGTTCATAACCTAGAGCGTTGTTCGTGATCTTCAGAAGAAAATAGACCAAACTTGTCTCCATTCGACGCTTGGAAGAGTTAGGAACAACGAGTTCGTTCCCTTGAGCGAAGTTCGTCATATTTGGACCAAAATAGACAAACCATGTCTCCATTCGAAGTTTGTCGAGTTTTAATGCTGAAGTTCGTAACCTAGAGCGTTGTTCTTCATCTTCGGACCAAAATAGACCAAACCTGTCTCCATTCGAGGTTTGGAAGAGTTAGAAACAACGAGTTCGTTCCCTAGAGCGAAGTTCGTCATATTTCGACCAAAATAGACAAATTCTTCTCCATTCGAAGTTTGGCGTGTTTTAATGCTGAAGTTCGTAAACTAGAGCGTGGCTTGTCATCTTCGGACCAAAATGAACAAAACTTGTCTCCATTCGAGGCTTGGAGAGTTAGAAACAACGAGTTCGTTCCCTAGAGCGAAGTTCGTCATGTTTGAACCAAAATGGACAAACCATGTCTCCATTCGTAGTTTGGCGAGTTTTAATGCTGAAGTTCGTAACCTAGAGCGTTGTTCGTCATCTTCGGACCAAAATAGACCAAACTTGTCTCCATTCGAGGCTTGGAGAGTTAGAAACAACGAGTTTGTTCCCTAGAACGTAGTTCGTCATGTTTGAACCAAATTGGACAAACCATGTCTCCATTCGAAGTTTGGCGAGTTTTAATGCTGAAGTTCGTAACCTAGAGCGTTGTTCGTCATCTTCGGACCAAAATAGACAAAACTTGTCTCCATTTGAGGCTTGGAGAGTAAGAAACAACGAGTTCGTTCCCTAGAGCGAACTTCGTCATGTTTGGACGAACATGGGCAAACCTTGTCTCCATTCGAAGTTTGGCGAGTTTTATTGCTGATGTTCGTAACCTAGAGCACTGTTCATCATGTTCGGACCAAAATAGACAAAACTTGTCTCCATTCGAGGCTTGGAGCGTTAGAAATAACGAGTTCATTCCCTAGAGCGAAGTTCGTCATGTTTGAACCAAAATGGACAAACCATGTCTCCATTAGAAGTTTGGCGAGTTTTAATGCTGAAGTTCATAACCTAGAGCGTTGTTCGTGATCTTCGGAAGAAAATAGACCAAACTTGTCTCCATTCGAGGCTTGGAAGAGTTAGAAACAACGAGTTCGTTCCCTAGAGCGAACTTCGTCATGTTTTGACGAACATGGGCAAACCTTGTCTCCATTCGAAGTTTGGCGAGTTTTAATGCTGATGTTCTTAACCTAGAGCGTTGTTCGTCATCTTCGGACGAAAATGGACAAAACTTGTCTCCATTCGAGGCTTGGAGAGTTCGAAACAACGAGTTCATTCCCTAGAGCGAAGTTCATCATGTTTGGACCAAAATGGACAAAGCTTGTCTCCATTCGATGTTTGGCGAGTTTTAATGCTGAAGTTCAAACCTGGAGCGTTGTTCGTCATCTTCGGACCAAAATGGACCAAACTTGTCTCCATTCGAAGCTTGGGGAGTTCGAAACATCGAGTTCATTCCCTAGAGCGAAGTTCATCATGTTTGGACCAAAATGGATAAAGCTTGTCTCCATTCGATGTTTGGCGAGTTTTAATGCTTAAGTTCATAACCTAGAGCGTTGTTCGTCATCTTCGGACCAAAATGGACCAAACTTGTCTCCATTCGAGGTTTGGAGAGTTAGTAACAACGAATTCGTTCCCTAGAGCGTAGTTCGTCATGTTTGAACCAAAATGGACAAACCATGTCTCCATTTGAAGTTTGGCGAGTTTTAATGCTGAAGTTCGTAACCTAGAGCGTTGTTCGTCATCTTCGGACCAAAATAGACCAAACCTGTCTCCATTCGAGGCTTGGAAGAGTTAGAAACAACGAGTTCGTTCCCTAGAGCGAAGTTCGTCATATTTCGACCAAAATGGACAAATTCTTCTCCATTCGAAGTTTGGCGTGTTTTAATGCTGAAGTTCGTAAACTAGAGCGTGGTTCGTCATCTTCGGACCAAAATGGACAAAACTTGTCTCCATTCGAGGCTTGGAGAGTTAGAAACAACGAGTTCGTAACCTAGAGCGTTGTTCGTCATCTTCGGACCAAAATGGAAGAAACTTGTCCCATTCGAGGCTTGGAAGAGTTAGAAACAACGACTTCGTTCCCTAGAGCGAACTTCGTCATGTTTGGACCAACATGGGCAAACCTTGTCTCCATTCGAAGTTTGGCGAGTTTTAATGCTGAAGTTCGTAACCCAGAGCGTTGTTCGTCATCTTCGGTCGAAAATGGACAAAACTTCTCTCCATTCAAGGCTTGGAGAGTTCGAAAAAACGAGTTCATTCCCTAGAGCGAAGTTCATCATGTTTGGACCCAAATGGACAAAGCTTGTCTCCATTCGATGTTTGGCGAGTTTTAATGCTGAAGTTCTTAACCTAGAGCGAAGTTCGTCATATTTGGACCAAAATGGACAAACCATGTCTCCATTCGAAGTTTGTCGAGTTTTAATGCTGAAGTTCGTAACCTAGAGCGTTGTTCGTCATCTTCGGACCAAAATAGACCAAACTTGTCTCCATTCGAGGCTTGGACTGTTAGAAACAACGAGTTCGTTCCCTAGAGCGAACTTCGTCATGTTTGGACCAACATGGGCAAACCTTGTCTCCTTTCAAAGTTTGGCGAGTTTTAATGCTGATGTTCGTAACCTAGAGCGTTGTTCGTCATCTTCGGACGAAAATGGACAAAACTTGTCTCCATTCGAGGCTTGGAGAGTTAAAAACAACGAATTCGTTCCCTAGAGCGTAGTTCGTCATGTTTGAACCAAAATGGACAAACCATGTCTCCATTCGAAGTTTGGCAACTTTTAATGCTGAAGTTCGTAACCTAGAGCGTTGTTCGTCATCTTCGGACCAAAATAGACCAAACTTGTCTCCAGTCGAGGCTTGGAAGAGTTAGAAACAACGAGTTCGTTCCCAAGAGCGAAGTTCGTCATATTTGGACCAAAAAGGACAAACTTTGTCTCCATTCGAAGTTTCGCGAGTTTTAATGCTGAAGTTCGTAACCTAGAGCGTTTTTCGTCATCTTCGGACCAAAATAGATCAAACTTGTCTCCATTCGAGGCTTGGAGAGTTAGAAACAACGAGTTCGTTCCCTATAGCGAAGGTCGTCATGTTTGAACCAAAATGGACAAACCATGTCTCCATTCAAAATTTGGCGAGTTTTAATGCTGAAGTTCGTAACCTAGAGTGTTGTTCGTCATCTTCGGACCAAAATAGACCAAACTTGTCTCCATTCAAGGCTTGGAAGATTTAGAAACAACGAGTTCATTCCCTAGAGCGAAATTCGTCATGTATGGACCAAAATGGACAAACCTTGTCTCCATTCGAAGTTAGGCGAGTTCTAATGCTGAATTTCGTAACCTAGAGCGTTGTTCGTCATCTTTGGACCAAAATAGACCAAACTTGTCTCCATTCGAGGCTTGGAGAGTTAGAAACAACGAGTTCGTTCCCTAGAGCAAAGTTCGTCATGTTTGGACAAAAATGGAAAAACCATGTCTCCATTCGATGTTTGGCAAGTTTTAATGCTGAAGTTCGTAACTTAAAGCGTTGTTCGCCATCTTTGCACCAAAATGGACGAAACTTGTCTCCATTCGAGGCTTGGAAGAGTTATAAAAAACGAGTTCATTCCCTAGAGCGAAGTTCGTCATATTTGGACCAAAATGGACAAACTCTTCTCCATTCGAAGTTTGGCGAGTTTTAATGCTGAAGTTCGTAACCTAGAGCGTTATTCGTCATCTTCGGACCAAAATAAACCAAACTTGTCTCCATTCGAGGGTTGGAAGAGTTAGAAACAACGAGTTCGTTCCCTAGAGCGAAGTTCATCATCTTTGGACCAAAATGGACAAACCTTGTCTCCATTCGAAGTTTGGCGAGTTTTAATGCTGAAGTTCGTAACCTAGAGCGTTGTTCGTCATCTTCGAACCAAAATTGACAAAGCTTGTCTCCATTCGAGGCTTGGAAGAGTTAGAAACAACGAGTTCGTTCCCTAGAGCGAACTTCGTCATGTTTGGACGAACATGGGCAAACCTTGTCTCCATTCGAAGTTTGGCGAGTTTTAATGCTGATGTTCGTAACCTAGAGCGTTGTTCGTCATCTTCGGACGAAAATGGACAAAACTTGTCTCCATTCGAGGCTTGGAGAGTTCGAAACAACGAGTTCATTCCCTAGAGCGAAGTTCATCATGTTTGGACCAAAATGGACAAAGCTTGTCTCCATTCGATGTTTGGCGAGTTTTAATGCTGAAGTTCATAACCTAGAGCGTTGTTCGTCATCTTCGGACCAAAATGGACCAAACTTGTCTCCATTCGAGGCTTGAAGAGTTAGAAACAACGAGTTCGTTCCCTAGAGCGTGGTTAGTCATGTTTGAACCAAATTGGACAAACCATGTCTCCATTCGAAGTTTGGCGAGTTTTAATGCTGAAGTTCGTAACCTAGAGCGTTGTTCATCATCTTCGGAGCAAAATAGACAAAACTTGTCTCCATTTGAGGCTTGGAGAGTTAGAAACAACGAGTTCGTTCCCTAGAGCGAACTTCGTCATGTTTGGACGAACATGGGCAAACCTTGTCTCCATTCGATATTTGGCGAGTTTTATTGCTGATGTTCGTAACCTAGGGCACTGTTCATCATGTTCGGTCCAAAATAGACAAAACTTGTCTCCATTCGAGGCTTGGAGAGTTAGAAACAACGAGTTCATTCCCTAGAGCGAAGTTCGTCATGTTTGAACCAAAATGGACAAACCATGTCTCCATTCGAAGTTTGGCGAGTTTTAATGCTGAAGTTCGTAACCTAGAGCGTTGTTCGTGATCTACGGAAGAAAATAGACCAAACTTGTCTCCATTCGAGGCTTGGAAGAGTTAGAAACAACGACTTCGTTCCCTAGAGCGAAGTTCGTCATATTTGGACCAAAATGGACAAACCATGTCTCCATTCGAAGTTTGTCGAGTTTTAATGCTGAAGTTTGTAACCTAGAGCGTTGTTCGTCATCTTCGGACCAAAATAGACCAAACTTGTCTCCATTCGAGGCTTGGACTGTTAGAAACAACGAGTCGTTCCCTAGAGCGAACTTCGTCATGTTTGGACCAACATGGGCAAACCTTGTCTCCTTACGAAGTTTGGCGAGTTTTAATGCTGATGTTCGTAACCTAGAGCGTTGTTCGTCATCTTCGGACGAAAATGGACAAAACTTGTCTCCATTCGAGGCTTGGAGAGTTCGAAACAACGAGTTCATTCCCTAGAGTGAAGTTCATCATGTTTGGACCAAAATGGATAAAGCTTGTCTCCATTCGATGTTTGGCGAGTTTTAATGCTGAAGTTCGTAACCTAGAGCGTTGTTCGTTATCTTCGGACCGAAATGGACAAAACTTGTCTCCATTCGAGGCTTGGAGAGTTAGAAACAACGAGTTCGTTCCCTAGAGCGAAGTTCGTCATGTTTGGACCAAAATGGACAAACCATGTCTCCATTCGAAGTTTGGCGAGTTTTAATGCTGAAGTTCGTAACCTAGAGCGTTGTTCGTCATCTTCGGACCAAAATAGACCAAACCTATCTCCATTCGAGGCTTGGAAGAGTTAGAAACAACGAGTTCGTTCTTTAGAGCGAAGTTCGTCATATTTCGACCAAAATGGACAAATTCTTCTCCATTCGAAGTTTGGCGTGTTTTAATGCTGAAGTTCATAAACTAGAGCGTGGTTCGTCATCTTCGGACCAAAATGAACATAACTTGTCTCCATTCGAGGCTTGGAGAGTTAGAAACAACGAGTTCGTTCCCTAGAGTGTAGTTCGTCATGTTTGAACCAAAATGGACAAACCATGTCTCCATTCGAAGTTTGGCGAGTTTTAAAACTGAAGTTCGTAACCTAGAGCGTTGTTCGTCATCTTCGGACCAAAATAGACCAAACCTGTCTCCATTCGAGGCTTGGAAGAGTTAGAAACAACGAGTTCGTTCCCTAGAGCGAAGTTCGTCATATTTCAACCAAAATGGACAAATTCTTCTCCATTCGAAGTTTGGCGTGTTTTAATGCTGAAGTTCGTAAACTAGAGCGTGGTTCGTCATCTTCGGACCAAAATGAACAAAACTTGTCTCCATTCGAGGCTTTGAGAGTTAGAAACAACGAGTTCGTTCCCTAGAGCGAAGTTCGTCATGTTTGGACCAAAATGGACAAACCTTGTCCCCATTCGATGTTTCGCAAGTTTTAATGCTGAAGTTCGTAACCTAGAGCGTTGTTCGTCATCTTTGGACCAAAATGGAAGAAACTTGTCCCATTCGAGGCTTGGAGAGTTAGAAACAACGATTTCGTTCCCTAGAGCAAACTTCATCATGTTTGGACCAACATGGGCAAACCTTGTGTCCTTTCAAAGTTTGACGAGTTTTAATGCTGATGTTCGTAACCTAGAGCGTTGTTCGTCATCTTCGGATGAAAATGGACAAAACTTGTCTCCATTCGAGGCTTGGGGAGTTCGAAACAACGAGTTCATTCACTAGAGCGAAGTTCATCATGTTTGGACCAAAATGGATAAAGCTTGTCTCCATCCGATGTTTGGCGAGTTTTAATGCTGAAGTTCATAACCTAGAGCGTTGTTCGTCATCTTCGGACCAAAATGGACCAAACTTGTCTCCATTCGAGGCTTGGAGAGTTAGAAACAACGAATTCGTTCCCTAGAGCGTAGTTCGTCATGTTTGAACCAAAACGGACAAACCATGTCTCCATTCGAAGTTTGGCGACTTTTAATGCTGAAGTTCGTAACCTAGAGTGTTGTTCGTCATCTTCGGACCCAAATAGACCAAACTTGTCTCCAGTCGAGGCTTGGAAGAGTTAGAAACAACGAGTTCGTTCCCTAGAGCGAAGTTCGTCATATTTCGACCAAAATGGACAAATTCTTCTCCATTCGAAGTTTGGCGTGTTTTAATGCTGAAGTTCGTAAACTAGAGCGTGGTTCGTCATCTTCAGACCAAAATGGACAAAACTTTTCTCCATTTGAGGCTTGGAGAGTTAGAAACAACGAGTTCGTTCCCTAGAGCGAAGTTCGTCATGTTTGGACCAAAATGAACAAACCTTGTCCCCATTCGATGTTTCGCAAGTTTTAATGCTGAAGTTCGTAAGCTAGAGCGTTGTTCGTCATCTTCGGACAAAAATGGACAGAACCTATTTCCATTCGAGGCTTGGAGGTTTAGAAAAACGAGTTCGTTCCCTAGAGCGAAGTTCGTCATGTTTGGACCAAAATGGACAAACCTTGTCTCCATTCAATGTTTGGCAAGTTTTAATGCTGAAGTTCATAACTTAGAGCGTTGTTCGTCATCTTCGACCCAAAATGGACCAAACTTGTCTCCATTCGAGTCTTGGAAGAGTTAGCAACAACGAGTTCGTTCCCTAGAGCGTAGTTCGTCATGTTTGGACCAAAATGGACAAACCTTGTCCCCATTCGATGTTTGGCAAGTTTTAATCCTGAAGTTCGTAACCTAGAGCGTTGTTCGTCATCTTCGGACACAAATGGACAAAACCTGTCTCCATTCGAGGCTTGGAGGGTTTGAAACAACGAGTTCGTTCCCTAGAGCGAAGTTCGTCATGTTTGGACCAAAATGGACAAACATTGTCTCCATTCGAAGTTTGGCGAGTTTTAATGCTGAAGTTCGTAACGTAGAGCGTTGTTCGTCATCTTCGGACGAAAATGGACCAAACTTGTCTCCATTCGAGGCTTGGAGAGTTAGAAACAATGAGTTCGTTCCCTAGAGTCAAGTTCGTCATGTTTGGACCAAAATAGACAAACCTTGTCTCCATTCGAAGTTTGGTGAGTTTTAATGCTGAAGTTCATAAGCTAGAGCGTTGTTCGTCATCTTCGGACAAAAATGGACAAAACCTGTCTCCATTCGAGGCTTGGAGGGTTAGAAACAACGAGTTCGTTCCCTAGATCGAAGTTCGTCATGTTTGGACCAAAATGGACAAACAATGTCTCCATTCGAAGTTTGGAGAGTTTTAATGTTGAAGTTCGTAACGTAGAGCGTTGTTCGTCATCTTCAGACCAAAATGGACCAAACTTGTCTCCATTCGAGGCTTGGAGAGTTAGAAACAACGAGTTCGTTCCCTAGGGCAAAGTTCGTCATGTTTGAACCAAAATGCACAAGCCATGTATCCATTCGATGGAGACAAGGTTTGTCCATTTTGGTCCAAACATGACGAACTTCGCTCTAGAGAACGAACTCGTTGTTTCTAACTCTCCAAGCCTCGAATGGAGACAAGTTTGGTCCATTTTGGTCCGAAGATGACGAACAACGCTCTAGGTTACGATATTCAGCATTAAAACTCGCCAAACTTCAATTGGAGACAAGGTTTGTCCATTTTGGTCCAAACATGACGAACTTCGCTCTAGAGAAGGAACTCGTTGTTTCTAACTCTCCAAGCCTCGAATGGAGACAAGTTTGGTTCATTTTGGTCTGAGATGACGAACAACGCTCTAGGTTACGATATTCAGCATTAAAACTCGCCAAACTTCGAAAAGAGACAAGGTTTGTCCATTTTGGTCCAAACATGACGAACTTCGCTCTAGAGAACGAACTCGTTGTTTCTAACTCTCCAAGCCTCGAATGGAGACAAGTTTGGTCCATTTTGGTCCGAAGATGACGAACAACGCTCTAGGTTACGATATTCAGCATTAAAACTCGCCAAACTTCGAAAAGAGACAAGGTTTGTCCATTTTGGTCCAAACATGACGAACTTCGCTCTAGAGAAGGAACTCGTTGTTTCTAACTCTCCAAGCCTCGAATGGAGACAAATTTGGTCCATTTTGGTCCGAAGATGACGAACAACGCTCTAGGTTACGATATTCAGCATTAAAACTCGCCAAACTTCGAAAAGAGAAAAGGTTTGTCCATTTTGGTCCAAACATGACGAACTTCGCTCTAGAGAACGAACTCGTTGTTTCTAACTCTCCAAGCCTGGAATGGAGACAAGTTTGGTCCATTTTGGTACGAAGATGACGAACAACGCTCTAGGTTATGAACTTCAGCATTAAAAGTCGCCAAACTTCGAATGGAGACAAGGTTTGTCCATTTTGGTCCAAACATGAAGAACTTCGCTCTAGAGAACGAACTCGTTGTTTCTAACTCTCCAAGCTTCGAATGGAGACAAGTTTGGTCCATTTTGGTTGGAAGATAAAGAACATCGCTCTAGGGGAGGAACTTCAGCATTAAAACTCGACAAACTTCAAATGGAGACAAGGTTTGTCCATTTTGGTCCAAACATGACGAACTTCGCTCTAGAGAACAAACTCGTTGTTTCCAACACTCCAAGCCTCGAATGGAGACAAGTTTGGTCCATTTTGGTCCGAAGATGACGAACAACGCTCTAGGTTACGAACTTCAGCATTAAAGCTCGCCAAACTTCGAATGGAGACAAGGTTTGGTCGTTTTGGTCCAAACATGACGAACTTCGCTCTAGGGAACGTACTCGTTGTTTCTAATTCTCCAAGCCTCGAATGGGGACAAGTTTGGTCCATTTTGGTCCAAAGATGACGAACAACGGTCTAGGTTACGATATTCAGCATTAAAACTCGCCAAACTTCAATTGGAGACAGGGTTTGTCGATTTTGGTCCAAACATGACGAACTTCGCTCTAGAGAACGAACTCGTTCTTTCTAACTCTCCAAGCCTCGAATGGAGACAAGTTTGGTCCATTTTGGTCCGAAGATGACGAACAACGCTCTAGGTTACGATATTCAGCATTAAAACTCGCCAAACATCGAAAAGAGACAAGGTTTGTCCATTTTGGTCCAAACATGACGAACTTCGCTCTAGAGAAGGAACTCGTTGTTTCTAACTCTCCAAGCCTCGAATGGAGACAAATTTGGTCCATTTTGGTCCGAAGATGACGAACAACGCTCTAGGTTACGATATTCAGCATTAAAACTCGCCAAACTTCGAAAAGAGACAAGGTTTGTCCATTTTGGTCCAAACATGACGAACTTCGCTCTAGAGAACGAACTCGTTGTTTCTAACTCTCCAAGCCTGGAATGGAGACAAGTTTGGTCCATTTTGGTACGAAGATGACGAACAACGCTCTAGGTTATGAACTTCAGCATTAAAAGTCGCCAAACTTCGAATGGAGACAAGGTTTGTCCATTTTGGTCCAAACATGAAGAACTTCGCTCTAGAGAACGAACTCGTTGTTTCTAACTCTCCAAGCTTCGAATGGAGACAAGTTTGGTCCATTTTGGTTGGAAGATAAAGAACATCGCTCTAGGGGAGGAACTTCAGCATTAAAACTCGACAAACTTCAAATGGAGACAAGGTTTGTCCATTTTGGTCCAAACATGACGAACTTCGCTCTAGAGAACAAACTCGTTGTTTCCAACACTCCATACCTCGAATGGAGACAAGTTTGGTCCATTTTGGTCCGAAGATGACGAACAACGCTCTAGGTTACGAACTTCAGCATTAAAGCTCGCCAAACTTCGAATGGAGACAAGGTTTGGTCGTTTTGGTCCAAACATGACGAACTTCGCTCTAGGGAACGTACTCGTTGTTTCTAATTCTCCAAGCCTCGAATGGAGACAAGTTTGGTCCATTTTGGTCCAAAGATGACGAACAACGGTCTAGGTTACGATATTCAGCATTAAAACTCGCCAAACTTCAATTGGAGACAGGGTTTGTCGATTTTGGTCCAAACATGACGAACTTCGCTCTAGAGAACGAACTCGTTCTTTCTAACTCTCCAAGCCTCGAATGGAGACAAGTTTGGTCCATTTTGGTCCGAAGATGACGAACAACGCTCTAGGTTACGATATTCAGCATTAAAACTCGCCAAACATCGAAAAGAGACAAGGTTTGTCCATTTTGGTCCAAACATGACGAACTTCGCTCTAGAGAAGGAACTCGTTGTTTCTAACTCTCCAAGCCTCGAATGGAGACAAATTTGGTCCATTTTGGTCCGAAGATGACGAACAACGCTCTAGGTTACGATATTCAGCATTAAAACTCGCCAAACTTCGAAAAGAGACAAGGTTTGTCCATTTTGGTCCAAACATGACGAACTTCGCTCTAGAGAACGAACTCGTTGTTTCTAACTCTCCAAGCCTGGAATGGAGACAAGTTTGGTCCATTTTGGTACGAAGATGACGAACAACGCTCTAGGTTATGAACTTCAGCATTAAAAGTCGCCAAACTTCGAATGGAGACAAGGTTTGTCCATTTTGGTCCAAACATGAAGAACTTCGCTCTAGAGAACGAACTCGTTGTTTCTAACTCTCCAAGCTTCGAATGGAGACAAGTTTGGTCCATTTTGGTTGGAAGATAAAGAACATCGCTCTAGGGGAGGAACTTCAGCATTAAAACTCGACAAACTTCAAATGGAGACAAGGTTTGTCCATTTTGGTCCAAACATGACGAACTTCGCTCTAGAGAACAAACTCGTTGTTTCCAACACTCCAAGCCTCGAATGGAGACAAGTTTGGTCCATTTTGGTCCGAAGATGACGAACAACGCTCTAGGTTACGAACTTCAGCATTAAAGCTCGCCAAACTTCGAATGGAGACAAGGTTTGGTCGTTTTGGTCCAAACATGACGAACTTCGCTCTAGGGAACGTACTCGTTGTTTCTAATTCTCCAAGCCTCGAATGGGGACAAGTTTGGTCCATTTTGGTCCAAAGATGACGAACAACGGTCTAGGTTACGATATTCAGCATTAAAACTCGCCAAACTTCAATTGGAGACAGGGTTTGTCGATTTTGGTCCAAACATGACGAACTTCGCTCTAGAGAACGAACTCGTTCTTTCTAACTCTCCAAGCCTCGAATGGAGACAAGTTTGGTCCATTTTGGTCCGAAGATGACGAACAACGCTCTAGGTTACGATATTCAGCATTAAAACTCGCCAAACATCGAAAAGAGACAAGGTTTGTCCATTTTGGTCCAAACATGACGAACTTCGCTCTAGAGAAGGAACTCGTTGTTTCTAACTCTCCAAGCCTCGAATGGAGACAAATTTGGTCCATTTTGGTCCGAAGATGACGAACAACGCTCTAGGTTACGATATTCAGCATTAAAACTCGCCAAACTTCGAAAAGAGACAAGGTTTGTCCATTTTGGTCCAAACATGACGAACTTCGCTCTAGAGAACGAACTCGTTGTTTCTAACTCTCCAAGCCTGGAATGGAGACAAGTTTGGTCCATTTTGGTACGAAGATGACGAACAACGCTCTAGGTTATGAACTTCAGCATTAAAAGTCGCCAAACTTCGAATGGAGACAAGGTTTGTCCATTTTGGTCCAAACATGAAGAACTTCGCTCTAGAGAACGAACTCGTTGTTTCTAACTCTCCAAGCTTCGAATGGAGACAAGTTTGGTCCATTTTGGTTGGAAGATAAAGAACATCGCTCTAGGGGAGGAACTTCAGCATTAAAACTCGACAAACTTCAAATGGAGACAAGGTTTGTCCATTTTGGTCCAAACATGACGAACTTCGCTCTAGAGAACAAACTCGTTGTTTCCAACACTCCAAGCCTCGAATGGAGACAAGTTTGGTCCATTTTGGTCCGAAGATGACGAACAACGCTCTAGGTTACGAACTTCAGCATTAAAGCTCGCCAAACTTCGAATGGAGACAAGGTTTGGTCGTTTTGGTCCAAACATGACGAACTTCGCTCTAGGGAACGTACTCGTTGTTTCTAATTCTCCAAGCCTCGAATGGAGACAAGTTTGGTCCATTTTGGTCCAAAGATGACGAACAACGGTCTAGGTTACGATATTCAGCATTAAAACTCGCCAAACTTCAATTGGAGACAGGGTTTGTCGATTTTGGTCCAAACATGAAGAACTTCGCTCTAGAGAACGAACTCGTTCTTTCTAACTCTCCAAGCCTCGAATGGAGACAAGTTTGGTCCATTTTGGTCCGAAGATGACGAACAACGCTCTAGGTTACGATATTCAGCATTAAAACTCGCCAAACATCGAAAAGAGACAAGGTTTGTCCATTTTGGTCCAAACATGACGAACTTCGCTCTAGAGAAGGAACTCGTTGTTTCTAACTCTCCAAGCCTCGAATGGAGACAAATTTGGTCCATTTTGGTCCGAAGATGACGAACAACGCTCTAGGTTACGATATTCAGCATTAAAACTCGCCAAACTTCGAAAAGAGACAAGGTTTGTCCATTTTGGTCCAAACATGACGAACTTCGCTCTAGAGAACGAACTCGTTGTTTCTAACTCTCCAAGCCTGGAATGGAGACAAGTTTGGTCCATTTTGGTACGAAGATGACGAACAACGCTCTAGGTTATGAACTTCAGCATTAAAAGTCGCCAAACTTCGAATGGAGACAAGGTTTGTCCATTTTGGTCCAAACATGAAGAACTTCGCTCTAGAGAACGAACTCGTTGTTTCTAACTCTCCAAGCTTCGAATGGAGACAAGTTTGGTCCATTTTGGTTGGAAGATAAAGAACATCGCTCTAGGGGAGGAACTTCAGCATTAAAACTCGACAAACTTCAAATGGAGACAAGGTTTGTCCATTTTGGTCCAAACATGACGAACTTCGCTCTAGAGAACAAACTCGTTGTTTCCAACACTCCAAGCCTCGAATGGAGACAAGTTTGGTCCATTTTGGTCCGAAGATGACGAACAACGCTCTAGGTTACGAACTTCAGCATTAAAGCTCGCCAAACTTCGAATGGAGACAAGGTTTGGTCGTTTTGGTCCAAACATGACGAACTTCGCTCTAGGGAACGTACTCGTTGTTTCTAATTCTCCAAGCCTCGAATGGGGACAAGTTTGGTCCATTTTGGTCCAAAGATGACGAACAACGGTCTAGGTTACGATATTCAGCATTAAAACTCGCCAAACTTCAATTGGAGACAGGGTTTGTCGATTTTGGTCCAAACATGACGAACTTCGCTCTAGAGAACGAACTCGTTCTTTCTAACTCTCCAAGCCTCGAATGGAGACAAGTTTGGTCCATTTTGGTCCGAAGATGACGAACAACGCTCTAGGTTACGATATTCAGCATTAAAACTCGCCAAACATCGAAAAGAGACAAGGTTTGTCCATTTTGGTCCAAACATGACGAACTTCGCTCTAGAGAAGGAACTCGTTGTTTCTAACTCTCCAAGCCTCGAATGGAGACAAATTTGGTCCATTTTGGTCCGAAGATGACGAACAACGCTCTAGGTTACGATATTCAGCATTAAAACTCGCCAAACTTCGAAAAGAGACAAGGTTTGTCCATTTTGGTCCAAACATGACGAACTTCGCTCTAGAGAACGAACTCGTTGTTTCTAACTCTCCAAGCCTGGAATGGAGACAAGTTTGGTCCATTTTGGTACGAAGATGACGAACAACGCTCTAGGTTATGAACTTCAGCATTAAAAGTCGCCAAACTTCGAATGGAGACAAGGTTTGTCCATTTTGGTCCAAACATGAAGAACTTCGCTCTAGAGAACGAACTCGTTGTTTCTAACTCTCCAAGCTTCGAATGGAGACAAGTTTGGTCCATTTTGGTTGGAAGATAAAGAACATCGCTCTAGGGGAGGAACTTCAGCATTAAAACTCGACAAACTTCAAATGGAGACAAGGTTTGTCCATTTTGGTCCAAACATGACGAACTTCGCTCTAGAGAACAAACTCGTTGTTTCCAACACTCCAAGCCTCGAATGGAGACAAGTTTGGTCCATTTTGGTCCGAAGATGACGAACAACGCTCTAGGTTACGAACTTCAGCATTAAAGCTCGCCAAACTTCGAATGGAGACAAGGTTTGGTCGTTTTGGTCCAAACATGACGAACTTCGCTCTAGGGAACGTACTCGTTGTTTCTAATTCTCCAAGCCTCGAATGGAGACAAGTTTGGTCCATTTTGGTCCAAAGATGACGAACAACGGTCTAGGTTACGATATTCAGCATTAAAACTCGCCAAACTTCAATTGGAGACAGGGTTTGTCGATTTTGGTCCAAACATGAAGAACTTCGCTCTAGAGAACGAACTCGTTCTTTCTAACTCTCCAAGCCTCGAATGGAGACAAGTTTGGTCCATTTTGGTCCGAAGATGACGAACAACGCTCTAGGTTACGATATTCAGCATTAAAACTCGCCAAACATCGAAAAGAGACAAGGTTTGTCCATTTTGGTCCAAACATGACGAACTTCGCTCTAGAGAAGGAACTCGTTGTTTCTAACTCTCCAAGCCTCGAATGGAGACAAATTTGGTCCATTTTGGTCCGAAGATGACGAACAACGCTCTAGGTTACGATATTCAGCATTAAAACTCGCCAAACTTCGAAAAGAGACAAGGTTTGTCCATTTTGGTCCAAACATGACGAACTTCGCTCTAGAGAACGAACTCGTTGTTTCTAACTCTCCAAGCCTGGAATGGAGACAAGTTTGGTCCATTTTGGTACGAAGATGACGAACAACGCTCTAGGTTATGAACTTCAGCATTAAAAGTCGCAAAACTTCGAATGGAGACAAGGTTTGTCCATTTTGGTCCAAACATGAAGAACTTCGCTCTAGAGAACGAACTCGTTGTTTCTAACTCTCCAAGCTTCGAATGGAGACAAGTTTCGTCCATTTTGGTTGGAAGTTAAAGAACATCGCTCTAGGGGAGGAACTTCAGCATTAAAACTCGACAAACTTCAAATGGAGACAAGGTTTGTCCATTTTGGTCCAAACATGACGAACTTCGCTCTAGAGAACAAACTCGTTGTTTCCAACACTCCAAGCCTCGGATGGAGACAAGTTTGGTCCATTTTGGTCCGAAGATGACGAACAACGCTCTAGGTTACGAACTTCAGCATTAAAACTCGCCAAACTTCGAATGGAGACAAGGTTTGTCCATTTTGGTCCAAACATGACGAACTTCGCTCTAGGGAACGTACTCGTTGTTTCTAATTCTCCAAGCCTCGAATGGAGACAAGTTTGGTCCATTTTAGTCCAAAGATGACGAACAACGGTCTAGGTTACGATATTCAGCATTAAAACTCGCCAAACTTCAATTGGAGACAAGGTTTGTCGATTTTGGTCCAAACATGACGAACTTCGCTCTAGAGAACGAACTCGTTGTTTCTAACTCTCCAAGCCTCGAATGGAGACAAGTTTGGTCCATTTTGGTCCGAAGATGACGAACAACGCTCTAGGTTACGATATTCAGCATTAAAACTCGCCAAACTTCGAAAAGAGACAAGGTTTGTCCATTTTGGTCCAAACATGACGAACTTCGCTCTAGAGAAGGAACTCGTTGTTTCTAACTCTCCAAGCCTCGAATGGAGACAAGTTTGGTCCATTTTGGTCCGAAGATGACGAACAACGCTCCAGGTTACGATATTCAGCATTAAAACTCGCCAAACTTCGAAAAGAGACAAGGTTTGTCCATTTTGGACTAAACATGACGAACTTCGCTCTAGAGAACGAACTCGTAGTTTCTAACTCTCCAAGCCTCGAATGGAGACAAGTGTGGTCCATTTTGGTCCGAAGATGACGAACAACGCTCTAGGTTACGATTTCAGCATTAAAACTCGCCAAACTTCGAAAAGAGACAAGGTTTGTCCATTTTGGTCCAAACATGACGAACTTCGCTCTAGAGAACGAACTCGTTGTTTCTAACTCTCCAAGCCTCGAATGGAGACAAGTTTGGTCCATTTTGGTCCGAAGATGACAAACAACGCTCCAGGTTACGATATTCAGCATTAAAACTCGCCAAACTTCGAAAAGAGACAAGGTTTGTCCATTTTGGTACAAACATGACGAACTTCGCTCTAGAGAACGAACTCGTTGTTTCTAACTCTCCAAGCCTCGAATGGAGACAAGTTTGGTCCATTTTGGTCCGAAGATGACGAACAACGCTCTAGGTTACGATATTCAGCATTAAAACTCGCCAAACTTCGAAAATAGACAAGGTTTGTCCCTTTTGGTCCAAACATGACGAACTTCGCTCTAGAGAACGAACTCGTTGTTTCTAACTCTCCAAGCCTCGAATGGAGACAAGTTTGGTCCATTTTGGTCCGAAGATGACGAACAACGCTCTAGGTTACCATATTCAGCATTAAAACTCGCCAAACTTCGAAAAGAGACAAGGTTTGTCCATTTTGGTCCAAACATGACGAACTTCGCTCTAGAGAACGAAATCGTTGTTTCTAACTTTCCAAGCCTCGAATGGAGACAAGTTTGGTCCATTTTGGTCCGAAGATGACGAACAACGCTCTAGGTTACGAACTTCAGCATTAAAAGTCGCCAAACTTCGAATGGAGACAAGGTTTGTCCATATTGGTCCAAACATGAAGAACTTCGCTCTAGAGAACGAACTCGTTGTTTCTAACTCTCCAAGCTTCGAATGGAGACAAGTTTGGTCCATTTTGGTTGGAAGATGACGAACATCGCTCTAGGGGAGGAACTTCAGAATTAAAACTCGACAAACTTCAAATGGAGACAAGGTTTGTCCATTTTGGTCCCAACATGACGAACTTCGCTCTAGAGAACAAACTCGTTGTTTCCAACACTCCAAGCCTCGAATGGATTCAAGTTTGGTCCATTTTGGTCCGAAGATGACGAACAACGCTCTAGGTTACGAACTTCAGCATTAAAGCTCGCCAAGTTTCGAATGGAGACAAGGTTTGGCCGTTTTGGTCCAAACATGACGAACTGCGCTCTAGGGAACGTACTAGTTGTTTCTAATTCTCCAAGCCTCGAATGGAGACATGTTTGGTCCATTTTGGTCCAAAGATGACGAACAACGGTCTAGGTTACGATATTCAAAATTAAAACTAGCCAAACTTCAATTGGAGACAAGGTTTATCCATTTTGGTCCAAACATGACGAACTTCGCTCTAGAGAACGAACTCGTTGTTTCTAACTCTCCAAGCCTCGAATGGAGACAAGTTTGGTCCATTTTGGTCCGAAGATGACGAACAACGCTCTAGGTTACGATATTCAGCATTAAAACTCGCCAAACTTCGAAAAGAGACAAGGTTTGTCCATTTTGGTCCAAACATGCCGAACTTCGCTCTAGAGAACGAACTCGTTGTTTCTAACTCTCCAAGCCTCGAATGGAGACAAGTTTGGTCCATTTTGGTCCGAAGATGACGAACAACGCTCTAGGTTACGATATTCAGCATTAAAACCCGCCAAACTTCGAAAAGAGACAAGGTTTGTCCATTTTGGTCCAAACATGCCGAACTTCGCTCTAGAGAACGAACTCGTGGTTTCTAACTCTCCAAGCCTCGAATGGAGACAAGTTTGGTCCATTTTGGTCCGAAGATGACGAACAACGCTCTAGGTTACGATATTCAGCATTAAAACTCGCCAAACTTCAATTGGAGACAAGGTTTGTCCATTTTGGTCCAAACATGACGAACTACGCTCTAGAGAACGAACTCGTTGTTTCTAACTCTCCAAGCTTCGAATGGAGACAAGTTTGGTCCATTTTGGTTGGAAGATGACGAACATCGCTCTAGGGGAGGAACTTCAGCATTAAAACTCGACAAACTTCAAATGGAGACAAGGTTTGTCCATTTTGGTCCAAACATGACGAACTTCGCTCTAGAGAACAAACTCGTTGTTTCCAACACTCCAAGCCTCGGATGGAGACAAGTTTGGTCCATTTTGGTCCGAAGATGACGAACAACGCTCTAGGTTACGAACTTCAGCATTAAAACTCGCCAAACTTCGAATGGAGACAAGGTTTGTCCATTTTGGTCCAAACATGACGAACTTCGCTCTAGGGAACGTACTCGTTGTTTCTAATTCTCCAAGCCTCGAATGGAGACAAGTTTGGTCCATTTTAGTCCAAAGATGACGAACAACGGTCTAGGTTACGATATTCAGCATTAAAACTCGCCAAACTTCAATTGGAGACAAGGTTTGTCGATTTTGGTCCAAACATGACGAACTTCGCTCTAGAGAACGAACTCGTTGTTTCTAACTCTCCAAACCTCGAATGGAGACAAGTGTGGTCCATTTTGGTCCGAAGATGACGAACAACGCTCTAGGTTACGATTTCAGCATTAAAACTCGCCAAACTTCGAAAAGAGACAAGGTTTGTCCATTTTGGTCCAAACATGACGAACTTCGCTCTAGAGAACGAACTCGTTGTTTCTAACTCTCCAAGCCTCGAATTGAGACAACTTTGGTCCATTTTGGTCCGAAGATGACGAACAACGCTCTAGGTTACGATATTCAGCATTAAAACTCGCCAAACTTCGAAAAGAGACAAGGTTTGTCCATTTTGGTCCAAACATGACGAACTTCGCTCTAGAGAACGAACTCGTTGTTTCTAACTCTCCAAAACTCGAATGGAGACAAGTTTGGTCCATTTCGGTCCGAAGATGACGAACAACGCTCTAGGTTACGATATTCAGCATTAAAACTCGCCAAACTTCGAAAAGAGACAAGGTTGGTCCATTTTGGTCCAAACATGACGAACTTCGCTCTAGAGAACGAACTCGTTGTTTCTAACTCTCCAAAACTCGAATGGAGACAAGTTTGGTCCATTTCGGTCCGAAGATGACGAACAACGCTCTAGGTTACGATATTCAGCATTAAAACTCGCCAAACTTCGAAAAGAGACAAGGTTTGTCCCTTTTGGTCCAAACATGACGAACTTCGCTCTAGAGAACGAACTCGTTGTTTCTAACTCTCCCAGCCTCGAATGGAGACAAGTTTGGTCCATTTTGGTCCGAAGATGACGAACAACGCTCTAGGTTACGATATTCAGCATTAAAACTCGCCAAACTTCGAAAAGAGACAAGGTTTGTCCCTTTTGGTCCAAACATGACGAACTTCGCTCTAGAGAACGAACTCGTTGTTTCTAACTCTCCAAGCCTCGAATGGAGACAAGTTTGGTCCATTTTGGTCCGAAGATGACGAACAACGCTCTAGGTTACCATATTCAGCATTAAAACTCGCCAAACTTCGAAAAGAGACAAGGTTTGTCCATTTTGGTCCAAACATGACGAACTTCGCTCTAGAGAACGAAATCGTTGTTTCTAACTTTCCAAGCCTCGAATGGCGACAAGTTTGGTCCATTTTGGTCCGAAGATGACGAACAACGCTCTAGGTTACGAACTTCAGCATTAAAAGTCGCCAAACTTCGAATGGAGACAAGGTTTGTCCATATTGGTCCAAACATGAAGAACTTCGCTCTAGAGAACGAACTCGTTGTTTCTAACTCTCCAAGCTTCGAATGGAGACAAGTTTGGTCCATTTTGGTTGGAAGATGACGAACATCGCTCTAGGGGAGGAACTTCAGAATTAAAACTCGACAAACTTCAAATGGAGACAAGGTTTGTCCATTTTGGTCCCAACATGACGAACTTCGCTCTAGAGAACAAACTCGTTGTTTCCAACACTCCAAGCCTCGAATGGATTCAAGTTTGGTCCATTTTGGTCCGAAGATGACGAACAACGCTCTAGGTTACGAACTTCAGCATTAAAGCTCGCCAAGTTTCGAATGGAGACAAGGTTTGGCCGTTTTGGTCCAAACATGACGAACTTCGCTCTAGGGAACGTACTAGTTGTTTCTAATTCTCCAACACTCGAATGGAGACATGTTTGGTCCATTTTGGTCCAAAGATGACGAACAACGGTCTAGGTTACGATATTCAACATTAAAACTAGCCAAACTTCAATTGGAGACAAGGTTTGTCCATTTTGGTCCAAACATGACGAACTTCGCTCTAGAGAACGAACTCGTTGTTTCTAACTCTCCAAGCCTCGAATGGAGACAAGTTTGGTCCATTTTGGTCCGAAGATGACGAACAACGCTCTAGGTTACGATATTCAGCATTAAAACTCGCCAAACTTCGAAAAGAGACAAGGTTTGTCCATTTTGGTCCAAACATGCCGAACTTCGCTCTAGAGAACGAACTCGTTGTTTCTAACTCTCCAAGCCTCGAATGGAGACAAGTTTGGTCCATTTTGGTCCGAAGATGACGAACAACGCTCTAGGTTACGATATTCAGCATTAAAACCCGCCAAACTTCGAAAAGAGACAAGGTTTGTCCATTTTGGTCCAAACATGCCGAACTTCGCTCTAGAGAACGAACTCGTGGTTTCTAACTCTCCAAGCCTCGAATGGAGACAAGTTTGGTCCATTTTGGTCCGAAGATGACGAACAACGATCTAGGTTGCGATATTCAGCATTAAAACTCGCCAAACTTCAATTGGAGACAAGGTTTGTCCATTTTGGTCCAAACATGACGAACTACGCTCTAGAGAACGAACTCGTTGTTTCTAACTCTCCAAGCTTCGAATGGAGACAAGTTTGGTCCATTTTGGTTGGAAGATGACGAACATCGCTCTAGGGGAGGAACTTCAGCATTAAAACTCGACAAACTTCAAATGGAGACAAGGTTTGTCCATTTTGGTCCAAACATGACGAACTTCGCTCTAGAGAACAAACTCGTTGTTTCCAACACTCCAAGCCTCGGATGGAGACAAGTTTGGTCCATTTTGGTCCGAAGATGACGAACAACGCTCTAGGTTACGAACTTCAGCATTAAAACTCGCCAAACTTCGAATGGAGACAAGGTTTGTCCATTTTGGTCCAAACATGACGAACTTCGCTCTAGGGAACGTACTCGTTGTTTCTAATTCTCCAAGCCTCGAATGGAGACAAGTTTGGTCCATTTTAGTCCAAAGATGACGAACAACGGTCTAGGTTACGATATTCAGCATTAAAACTCGCCAAACTTCAATTGGAGACAAGGTTTGTCGATTTTGGTCCAAACATGACGAACTTCGCTCTAGAGAACGAACTCGTTGTTTCTAACTCTCCAAACCTCGAATGGAGACAAGTGTGGTCCATTTTGGTCCGAAGATGACGAACAACGCTCTAGGTTACGATTTCAGCATTAAAACTCGCCAAACTTCGAAAAGAGACAAGGTTTGTCCATTTTGGTCCAAACATGACGAACTTCGCTCTAGAGAACGAACTCGTTGTTTCTAACTCTCCAAGCCTCGAATTGAGACAACTTTGGTCCATTTTGGTCCGAAGATGACGAACAACGCTCTAGGTTACGATATTCAGCATTAAAACTCGCCAAACTTCGAAAAGAGACAAGGTTTGTCCATTTTGGTCCAAACATGACGAACTTCGCTCTAGAGAACGAACTCGTTGTTTCTAACTCTCCAAAACTCGAATGGAGACAAGTTTGGTCCATTTCGGTCCGAAGATGACGAACAACGCTCTAGGTTACGATATTCAGCATTAAAACTCGCCAAACTTCGAAAAGAGACAAGGTTTGTCCCTTTTGGTCCAAACATGACGAACTTCGCTCTAGAGAACGAACTCGTTGTTTCTAGCTCTCCAAGCCTCGAATGGAGACAAGTTTGGTCCATTTTGGTCCGAAGATGACGAACAACGCTCTAGGTTACCATATTCAGCATTAAAACTCGCCAAACTTCGAAAAGAGACAAGGTTTGTCCATTTTGGTACAAACATGACGAACTTCGCTCTAGAGAACGAACTCGTTGTTTCTAACTCTCCAAGCCTCGAATGGAGACAAGTTTGGTCCATTTTGGTCCTAAGATGACGAACAACGCTCTAGGTTACGAACTTCAGCATTAAAAGTCGCCAAACTTCGAATGGAGACAAGGTTTGTCCATTTTGGTCCAAACATGACGAACTTCGCTCTAGAGAACGAACTCGTTGTTTCTAACTCTCCAAGCTTCGAATGGAGATAAGTTTGGTCCATTTTGGTTGGAAGATGACGAACATCGCTCTAGGGGAGGAACTTCAGCATTAAAACTCGACAAACTTCAAATGGAGACAAGGTTTGTCCATTTTGTTCCAAACATGACGAACTTCGCTCTAGAGAACAAACTCGTTGTTTCCAACACTCCAAGCCTCGGATGGATACAAGTTTGGTCCATTTTGGTCCGAAGATGACGAACAACGCTCTAGGTTACGAACTTCAGCATTAAAACTCGCCAAAGTTCGAATGGAGACAAGGTTTGACCATTTTGGTCCAAACATGACGAACTTCGCTCTAGGGAACGTACTCGTTGTTTCTAATTCTCCAAGCCTCGAATGGAGACAAGTTTGGTCCATTTTGGTTCGAAGATGACGAACAACGGTCTAGGTTACGATATTCAGCATTAAAACTCGCCAAACTTCAATTGGAGACAAGGTTTGTCCATTTTGGTCCAAACAGGACGAACTTCGCTCTAGACAACGAACTCGTTGTTTCTAACTCTCCAAGCCTCGAATGGAGACAAGTTTGGTCCATTTTGGTCCGAAGATGACGAACAACGCTCTAGGTTACGATATTCAGCATTAAAACTCGCCAAACTTCGAAAAGAGACAAGGTTTGTCCATTTTGGTCCAAACATGACGAACTTCGCTCTAGAGAACGAAATCGTTGTTTCTAACTCTCCAAGCCTCGAATGGAGACAAGTTTGGTCCATTTTGGTCCGAAGATGACGAACAACGCTCTAGGTTACGAACTTCAGCATTAAAAGTCGCCAAACTTCGAATGGAGACAAGGTTTGTCCATTTTGGTCCAAACATGACGAACTTCGCTCTAGAGAACGAACTCGTTGTTTCTAACTCTCCAAGCTTCGAATGGAGACAAGTTTGGTCCATTTTGGTTGGAAGATGACGAACATCGCTCTAGGGGAGGAACTTCAGCATTAAAACTCGACAAACTTCAAATGGAGACAAGGTTTGTCCATTTTGGTCCAAACATGACGAACTTCGCTCTAGAGAACAAACTCGTTGTTTCCAACACTCCAAGCCTCGAATGGAGACAAGTTTGGTCCATTTTGGTCCGAAGATGACGAACAACACTCTAGGTTACCATATTCAGCATTAAAACTCGCCAAACTTCGAAAAGAGATAAGGTTTGTCCATTTTGGTCCAAACATGACGAACTTCGCTCTAGAGAACGAACTCGTTGTTTCTAACTCTCCAAGCCTCGAATGGAGACAAGTTTGGTCCATTTTGGTCCGAAGATGGCGAACAACGCTCTAGGTTACGAACTTCAGCATTAAAAGTCGACAAACTTCGAATGGAGACAAGGTTTGTCCATTTTGGTCCAAACATGACGAACTTCGCTCTAGAGAACGAACTCGTTGTTTCTAACTCTCCAAGCTTCGAATGGAGACAAGTTTCGTCCATTTTGGTTGGAAGATGACGAACATCGCTCTAGGGGAGGAACTTCAGCATTAAAACTCGACAAACTTCAAATGGAGACAAGGTTTGTCCATTTTGGTCCAAACAAGACGAACTTCGCTCTAGAGAACAAACTCATTGTTTCCAACACTCCAAGCCTCGGATGGAGACAAGTTTGGTCCATTTTGGTCCGAAGATGACGAACAACGCTCTAGGTTACGAACTTCAGCATTAAAACTCGCCAAACTACGAATGGAGACAAGGTTTGTCCATTTTGGTCCAAACATGACGAACTTCGCTCTAGGGAACGTACTCGTTGTTTCTAATTCTCCAAGCCTCGAATGGAGACAAGTTTGGTCCATTTTGGTCCAAAGATGACGAACAACGGTCTAGGTTACGATATTCAGCATTAAAACTCGCCAAACTTCAATTGGAGACAAGGTTTGTCGATTTTGGTCCAAACATGACGAACTTCGCTCTAGACAACGAACTCGTTGTTTCTAACTCTCCAAGCCTCGAATGGAGACATGTTTGGTCCATTTTGGTCCGAAGATGACGAACAACGCTCTAGGTTACGATATTCAGCATTAAAACTCACCAAACTTCGAAAAGAGACAAGGTTTGTCCATTTTGGTCCAAACATGACGAACTTCGCTCTAGAGAACGAACTCGTTGTTTCTAACTCTCCAAGCCTCGAATGGAGACAAGTTTGGTCCATTTTGGTCCGAAGATGACGAACAACGCTCTAGGTTACGATATTCAGCGTTAAAACTCGCCAAACTTCGAATGGAGACAAGGTTTGTCCATTTTCGTCCAAACATGACGAACTTCGCTCTAGAGAATGAACTCGTTGTTTCTAACTCTCCAAGCTTCGAATGGAGAGAAGTTTGGTCCATTTTGGTTGGAAGATGACGAACATCGCTCTAGGGGAGGAACTTCAGCATTAAAACTCGACAAACTTCAAATGGAGACAAGGTTTGTCCATTTTGGTCCAAACATGACGAACTTCGCTCTAGAGAACAAACTCGTTGTTTCCAATACTCCAAGCCTCGGATGGAGACAAGTTTGGTCCATTTTGGTCCGAAGATGACGAACAACGCTCTAGGTTACGAACTTCAGCATTAAAACTCGCCAAACTTCGAATGGAGACAAGGTTTGTCCATTTTGGTCCAAACATGACGAACTTCGCTCTAGGGAACGTACTCGTTGTTTCTAATTCTCCAAGCCTCGAATGGAGACAAGTTTGGTCCATTTTAGTCCAAAGATGACGAACAACGGTCTAGGTTACGATATTCAGCATTAAAACTCGCAAACTTCAATTGGAGACAAGGTTTGTCGATTTTGGTCCAAACATGACGAACTTCGCTCTAGAGAACGAACTCGTTGTTTCTAACTCTCCAAGCCTCGAATGGAGACAAGTTTGGTCCACTTTGGTCCGAAGATGACGAACAACGCTTTAGGTTACGATATTCAGCATTAAAACTCGCCAAACTTCGAAAAGAGACAAGGTTTGTCCATTTTGGTGCAAACATGACGAACTTCGCTCTAGAGAACGAACTCGTTGTTTCTAACTCTCCAAGCCTCGAATGGAGACAAGTTTGGTCCATTTTGGTCCGAAGATGACGAACAACGCTCTAGGTTACTAACTTCAGCATTAAAAGTCGCCAAACTTCGAATGGAGACAAGGTTTGTCCATTTTGGTCCAAACATGACGAACTTCGCTCTAGAGAACGAACTCGTTGTTTCTAACTCTCCAAGATTCGAATGGAGACAAGTTTCGTCCATTTTGGTTGGAAGATGACGAACATCGCTCTAGGGGAGGAACTTCAGCATTAAAACTCGACAAACTTCAAATGGAGACAAGGTTTGTCCATTTTGGTCCAAACATGACGAACTTCGCTCTAGAGAACAAACTCATTGTTTCCAACACTCCAAGCCTCGGATGGAGACAAGTTTGGTCCATTTTGGTCCGAAGATGACGAACAACGCTCTAGGTTACGAACTTCAGCATTAAAACTCGCCAAACTTCGAATGGAGACAAGGTTTGTCCATTTTGGTCCAAACATGACGAACTTCGCTCTAGGGAACGTACTCGTTGTTTCTAATTCTCCAAGCCTCGAATGGAGACAAGTTTGGTCCATTTTGGTCCAAAGATGACGAACAACGGTCTAGGTTACGATATTCAGCATTAAAACTCGCCAAACTTCAATTGGAGACAAGGTTTGTCCATTTTGGTCCAAACATGACGAACTTCGCTCTAGAGAACGAACTCGTTGTTTCTAACTCTCCAAGCCTCGAATGGAGACAAGTTTGGTCCATTTTGGTCCGAAGATGACGAACAACGCTCTAGGTTACGATATTCAGCATTAAAACTCGCCAAACTTGGAAAAGAGACAAGATTTGTCCATTTTCGTCCAAACATGACGAACTTCGCTCAAGAGAACGAACTCGTGGTTTCTAACTCTCCAAGCTTCGAATGGAGACAAGTTTGGTCCATTTTGGTTGGAAGATGAAGAACATCGCTCTAGGGGAGGAACTTCAGCATTAAAACTCGACAAACTTCAAATGGAGACAAGGTTTGTCCATTTTGGTCCAAACATGACGAACATCGCTCTAGAGAACAAACTCGTTGTTTCCAACACTCCAAGCCTCGAATGGAGACAAGTTTGGTCCATTTTGGTCCGAAGATGATGAACAACGCTCTAGGTTACGAACTTCAGCATTAAAGCTCGCCAAACTTCGAATGGAGACAAGGTTTGGCCATTTTGGTCCAAACATGACGAACTTCGCTCTAGGGAACGTAATCGTTGTTTCTAATTCTACAAGCCTCGAATGGAGACAAGTTTGGTCCATTTTGGTCCAAAGATGACGAACAACGCTCTAGGTTACGATATTCAGCATTAAAACTCGCCAAACTTCGAAAAGAGACAAGGTTTGTCCATTTTGGTCCAAACATGACGAACTTCGCTCTAGAGAACGAACTCGTTGTTTCTAACTCTCCAAGCCTCGAATGGAGACAAGTTTGGTCCATTTTGGTCCGAAGATGACGAACAACGCTCTAGGTTACGAACTTCAGCATTAAAACTCGCCAAACTTCGAATGGAGACAAGGTTTGTCCATTTTGGTCCAAACATGACGAACTTCGCTCTAGGGAACGTACTCGTTGTTTCTAATTCTCCAAGCCTCGAATGGAGACAAGTTTGGTCCATTTTGGTCCAAAGATGACGAACAACGGTCTAGGTTACGATATTCAGCATTAAAACTCGCCAAACCTCAATTGGAGACAAGGTTTGTCCATTTTGGTCCAAACATGACGAACTTCGCTCTAGAGAACGAACTCGTTGTTTCTAACTCTCCAAGCCTCGAATGGAGACAAGTTTGGTCCATTTTGGTCCGAAGATGACGAACAACGCTCTAGGTTACGATATTCAGCATTAAAACTCGCCAAACTTCGAAAAGAGACAAGGTTTGTCCATTTTGGTCCAAACATGACGAACTTCGCTCTAGAGAACGAACTCGTTGTTTCTAACTCTCCAAGCCTCGAATGGAGACAAGTTTGGTCCATTTTGGTCCGAAGATGATGAACAACGCTCTAGGTTACGAACTTCAGCATTAAAAGTCGCCAAACTTCGAATGGAGACAAGGTTTGTCCAATTTGGTCCAAACATGACGAACTTCGCTCTAGAGAACGAACTCGTTGTTTCTAACTCTCCAAGCTTCGAATGGAGACAAGTTTGGTCCATTTTGGTTGGAAGATGACGAACATCGCTGTAGGGGAGGAACTTCAGCATTAAAACTCGACAAACTTCAAATGGAGACAAGGTTTGTCCATTTTGGTCCAAACATGACGAACTTCGCTCTAGAGAACAAACTCGTTGTTTCCAACACTCCAAGCCTCGAATGGAGACAAGTTTGGTCCATTTTGGTCCGAAGATGACGAACAACGCTCTAGGTTACCATATTCAGCATTAAAACTCGCCAAACTTCGAAAAGAGACAAGGTTTGTCCATTTTGGTCCAAACATGACGAACTTCGCTCTAGAGAACGAACTCGTTGTTTCTAACTCTCCAAGCCTCGAATGGAGACAAGTTTGGTCCATTTTGGTCCGAAGATGACGAACAACGCTCTAGGTTACGAACTTCAGCATTAAAACTCGCCAAACTTCGAATGGAGACAAGGTTTGTCGATTTTGGTCCAAACATGACGAACTTCGCTCTAGAGAACGAACTCGTTGTTTCTAACTCTCCAAGCTTCGAATGGAGACAAGTTTCGTGCATTTTGGTTGGAAGATGACGAACATCGCTCTAGGGGAAGAACTTCAGCAATTAAAACTCGACAAACTTCAAATGGAGACAAGGTTTGTCCATTTTGGTCCAAACATGACGAACTTCGCTCTAGAGAACAAACTCATTGTTTCCAACACTCCAAGCCTCGGATGGAGACAAGTTTGGTCAATTTTGGTCCGAAGATGACGAACAACGCTCTAGGTTACGAACTTCAGCATTAAAACTCGCCAAACTTCGAATGGAGACAAGGTTTGTCCATTTTGGTCCAAACATGACGAACTTCGCTCTAGGGAACGTACTCGTTGTTTCTAATTCTCCAAGCCTCGAATGGAGACAAGTTTGGTCCATTTTGGTCCAAAGATGACGAACAACGGTCTAGGTTACGATATTCAGCATTAAAACTCGCCAAACTTCAATTGGAGACAAGGTTTGTCCATTTTGGTCCAAACATGACGAACTTCGCTCTAGAGAACGAACTCGTTGTTTCTAACTCTCCAAGCCTCGAATGGAGACAAGTTTGGTCCATTTTGGTCCGAAAATGACGAACAACGCTCTAGGTTACGATATTCAGCATTAAAACTCGCCAAACTTCGAAAAGAGATAAGGTTTGTCCATTTTGGTCCAAACATGACGAACTTCGCTCTAGAGAACGAACTCGTTGTTTCTAACTCTCCAAGCTTCGAATGGAGACAAGTTTGGTCCATTTTGGTTGGAAGATGACGAACATCGCTCTAGGGGAGGAACTTCAGCATTAAAACTCGACAAACTTCAAATGGAGACAAGGTTTGTCCATTTTGGTCCAAACATGACGAACTTCGCTCTAGAGAACAAACTCGTTGTTTCCAACACTCCAAGCCTCGAATGGAGACAAGTTTGGTCCATTTTGGTCCGAAGATGACGAACAACGCTCTAGGTTACCATATTCAGCATTAAAACTCGCCAAACTTCGAAAAGAGACAAGGTTTGTCCATTTTGGTCCAAACATGACGAACTTCGCTCTAGAGAACGAACTCGTTGTTTCTAACTCTCCAAGCCTCGAATGGAGACAAGTTTGGTCCATTTTGGTCCGAAGATGACGAACAACGCTCTAGGTTACGAACTTCAGCATTAAAACTCGCCAAACTTCGAATGGAGACAAGGTTTGTCGATTTTGGTCCAAACATGACGAACTTCGCTCTAGAGAACGAACTCGTTGTTTCTAACTCTCCAAGCTTCGAATGGAGACAAGTTTCGTGCATTTTGGTTGGAAGATGACGAACATCGCTCTAGGGGAAGAACTTCAGCATTAAAACTCGACAAACTTCAAATGGAGACAAGGTTTGTCCATTTTGGTCCAAACATGACGAACCTCGCTCTAGAGAACAAACACGTTGTTTCCAACACTCCAAGCCTCGAATGGAGACATGTTTGGTCCATTTTGGTCCGAAGATGACGAACAACGCTCTAGGTTACCATATTCAGCATTAAAACTCGCCAAACTTCGAAAAGAGACAAGGTTTGTCCATTTTGGTCCAAACATGACGAACTTCGCTCTAGAGAACGAACTCGTTGTTTCTAACTCTCCAAGCCTCGAATGGAGACAAGTTTGGTCCATTTTGGTCCGAAGATGACGAACAACGCTCCAGGTTACGATATTCAGCATTAAAACTCGCCAAACTTCGAAAAGAGACAAGGTTTGTCCATTTTGGTCCAAACATGACGAACTTCGCTCTAGAGAACGAACTCGTTGTTTCTAACTCTCCAAGCCTCGAATGGAGACAAGTTTGGTCCATTTTGGTCCGAAGATGATGAACAACGCTCTAGGTTACGAACTTCAGCATTAAAAGTCGCCAAACTTCGAATGGAGACAAGGTTTGTCCATTTTGGTCCAAACATGACGAACTTCGCTCTAGAGAACGAACTCGTTGTTTCTAACTCTCCAAGCTTCGAATGGAGACAAGTTTGGTCCATTTTGGTTGGAAGATGACGAACATCGCTCTAGGGGAGGAACTTCAGCATTAAAACTCGACAAACTTCAAATGGAGACAAGGTTTGTCCATTTTGGT
Source organism: Trichosanthes truncata (assembly GCA_033996785.1). Taxonomy (NCBI): domain Eukaryota; kingdom Viridiplantae; phylum Streptophyta; class Magnoliopsida; order Cucurbitales; family Cucurbitaceae; genus Trichosanthes; species Trichosanthes truncata. Next base: position 21,323,277 of record JAWPNB010000004.1, on the reverse strand, counting down.
CCAAACATGACGAACTTCGCTCTAGAGAACAAACACGTTGTTTCCAACACTCCAAGCCTCGAATGGAGACATGTTTGGTCCATTTTGGTCCGAAGATGACGAACAACGCTCTAGGTTACCATATTCAGCATTAAAACTCGCCAAACTTCGAAAAGAGACAAGGTTTGTCCATTTTGGTCCAAACATGACGAACTTCGCTCTAGAGAACGAACTCGTTGTTTCTAACTCTCCAAGCCTCGAATGGAGACAAGTTTGGTCCATTTTGGTCCGAAGATGACGAACAACGCTCTAGGTTACGAACTTCAGCATTAAAACTCGCCAAACTTCGAATGGAGACAAGGTTTGTCGATTTTGGTCCAAACATGACGAACTTCGCTCTAGAGAACGAACTCGTTGTTTCTAACTCTCCAAGCTTCGAATGGAGACAAGTTTCGTGCATTTTGGTTGGAAGATGACGAACATCGCTCTAGGGGAAGAACTTCAGCATTAAAACTCGACAAACTTCATATGGAGACAAGGTTTGTCCATTTTGGTCCAAACATGACGAACTTCGCTCTAGAGAACAAACTCATTGTTTCCAACACTCCAAGCCTCGGATGGAGACAAGTTTGGTCCATTTTGGTCCGAAGATGACGAACAACGCTCTAGGTTACGAACTTCAGCATTAAAACTCGCCAAACTTCGAATGGAGACAAGGTTTGTCCATTTTGGTCCAAACATGACGAACTTCGCTCTAGGGAACGTACTCGTTGTTTCTAATTCTCCAAGCCTCGAATGGAGACAAGTTTGGTCCATTTTGGTCCAAAGATGACGAACAACGGTCTAGGTTACGATATTCAGCATTAAAACTCGCCAAACTTCAATTGGAGACAAGGTTTGTCCATTTTGGTCCAAACATGACGAACTTCGCTCTAGAGAACGAACTCGTTGTTTCTAACTCTCCAAGCCTCGAATGGAGACAAGTTTGGTCCATTTTGGTCCGAAAATGACGAACAACGCTCTAGGTTACGATATTCAGCATTAAAACTCGCCAAACTTCGAAAAGAGATAAGGTTTGTCCATTTTGGTCCAAACATGACGAACTTCGCTCTAGAGAACGAACTCGTTGTTTCTAACTCTCCAAGCCTCGAATGGAGACAAGTTTGGTCCATTTTGGTACGAAGATGACGAACAACGCTCCAGGTTTCGATATTCAGCATTAAAACTCGCCAAACTTCGAAAAGAGACAAGGTTTGTCCATTTTGGTCCAAACATGACGAACTTCGCTCTAGAGAACGAACTCGTTGTTTCTAACTCTCCAAGCCTCGAATGGAGACAAGTTTGGTCCATTTTGGTCCGAAGATGATGAACAACGCTCTAGGTTACGAACTTCAGCATTAAAAGTCGCCAAACTTCGAATGGAGACAAGGTTTGTCCATTTTGGTCCAAACATGACGAACTTCGCTCTAGAGAACGAACTCGTTGTTTCTAACTCTCCAAGCTTCGAATGGAGACAAGTTTGGTCCATTTTGGTTGGAAGATGACGAACATCGCTCTAGGGGAGGAACTTCAGCATTAAAACTCGACAAACTTCAAATGGAGACAAGGTTTGTCCATTTTGGTCCAAACATGACGAACTTCGCTCTAGAGAACAAACTCGTTGTTTCCAACACTCCAAGCCTCGAATGGAGACAAGTTTGGTCCATTTTGGTCCGAAGATGACGAACAACGCTCTAGGTTACCATATTCAGCATTAAAACTCGCCAAACTTCGAAAAGAGACAAGGTTTGTCCATTTTGGTCCAAACATGACGAACTTCGCTCTAGAGAACGAACTCGTTGTTTCTAACTCTCCAAGCCTCGAATGGAGACAAGTTTGGTCCATTTTGGTCCGAAGATGACGAACAACGCTCTAGGTTACGAACTTCAGCATTAAAACTCGCCAAACTTCGAATGGAGACAAGGTTTGTCGATTTTGGTCCAAACATGACGAACTTCGCTCTAGAGAACGAACTCGTTGTTTCTAACTCTCCAAGCTTCGAATGGAGACAAGTTTCGTGCATTTTGGTTGGAAGATGACGAACATCGCTCTAGGGGAAGAACTTCAGCATTAAAACTCGACAAACTTCAAATGGAGACAAGGTTTGTCCATTTTGGTCCAAACATGACGAACTTCGCTCTAGAGAACAAACACGTTGTTTCCAACACTCCAAGCCTCGAATGGAGACATGTTTGGTCCATTTTGGTCCGAAGATGACGAACAACGCTCTAGGTTACCATATTCAGCATTAAAACTCGCCAAACTTCGAAAAGAGACAAGGTTTGTCCATTTTGGTCCAAACATGACGAACTTCGCTCTAGAGAACGAACTCGTTGTTTCTAACTCTCCAAGCCTCGAATGGAGACAAGTTTGGTCCATTTTGGTCCGAAGATGACGAACAACGCTCCAGGTAACGATATTCAGCATTAAAACTCGCCAAACTTCGAAAAGAGACAAGGTTTGTCCATTTTGGTCCAAACATGACGAACTTCGCTCTAGAGAACGAACTCGTTGTTTCTAACTCTCCAAGCCTCGAATGGAGACAAGTTTGGTCCATTTTGGTCCGAAGATGACGAACAACGCTCTAGGTTACGATATTCAGCATTAAAACTCGCCAAACTTCGAAAAGAGAAAAGATTTGTCCATTTTCGTCCAAACATGACGAACTTCGCTCTAGAGAACGAACTCGTTGTTTCTAACTCTCCAAGCCTCGAATGGAGACAAGTTTGGTCGATTTTTGTCCGAAGATGACGAACAACGCTCTAGGTTACGAACTTCAGCATTAAAAGTCGCCAAACTTCGAATGGAGACAAGGTTTGTCCATTTTGGTCCAAACATGACGAACTTCGCTCTAGAGAACGAACTCGTTGTTTCTAACTCTCCAAGCTTCGAATGGAGACAAGTTTGGTCCATTTTGACTGGAAGATGACGAACATCGCTCTAGGGGAGGAACTTCAGCATTAAAACTCGACAAACTTCAAATGGAGACAAGGTTTGTCCATTTTGGTCCAAACATGACGAACTTCGCTCTAGAGAACAAACTCGTTGTTTCCAACTCTCCAAGCCTCGAATGGAGACAAGTTTGGTCCATTTTGGTCCGAAGATGACGAACAACGGTCTAGGTTACGATATTCAGGAGTAAAACTCGCCAAACTTCAATTGGAGACAAGGTTTGTACATTTTGGTCCAAACATGACGAACTTCGCTCTAGAGAACGAACTCGTTGTTTCTAACTCTCCAAGCCTCGAATGGGTACAAGTTTGGTCCATTTTGGTCCGAAGATGACGAACCACGCTCTAGGTTACGAACTTCAGCATTAAAAGTCGCGAAACTTCGAATGGAGACAAGGTTTGTCCATTTTGGTCCAAACATGACGAACTTCGTTCTAAAGAACGAGCTCGTTGTTTCTAACTCTCCAAGCTTCGAATGCAAACAAGTTTGGTCCATTTTGGTTGGAAGATGACGAACATCGCTCTAGGGGAGGAACTTCAGCATTAAAACTGGACAAACTTCAAATGGAGACACGGTTTGTCCATTTTTGTCCAAACATGACGAACTTCGCTCTAGAGAACAAACTCGTTGTTTCCAACACTCCAAGCCTCGAATGGAGACAAGTTTAATCCATTTTGGTTGGAAAATGACGAACATCGCTCTAGGGGAGGAACGTCAGCATTAAAACTCGCCAAAATTCGAATAGAGACAAGGTTTGTCCATTTTGGTCCAAACATGACGAACTTCGCTCTAGAGACCAAGGTTTGACCATTTCGTTTCTAACTCTCCAAGCTTCGAATGGAGACAAGTTTGGTCCATTTTGGTCCAAAGATGACGAACAACGCTCTAGGTTCAGAACTTCAGCATTAAAGCTCGCCAAACTTCGAATGGAGACAAGGTTTGGCCATTTTGGTCCAAACATGACGAACTTCGCTTTAGGGAACGTACTCGTTGTTTCTAATTCTCCAAGCCTCGAATGGAGACAAGTTTGGTCCATTTTGGTCCGAAGATGACGAACAACGCTCTAGGTTACGATATTCAGCATTAAAACTCGCCAAACTTCGAAAAGAGACAAGGTTTGTCCATTTTGGTCCAAACATGACGAACTTCGCTATACAGAACGAACTCGTTGTTTCTAACTCTCCAAGCCTCGAACGGAGACAAGGTTGGTCCATTTTGATCCGAAGATGACGAACAACGCTCTAGGTTACGAACTTCAGCATTAAAGCTCGCCAAACTTCAAATGGAGACAAGGTTTGGCCATTTTTGTCCAAACATGACGAACTTCGCTCAAGGGAACGTACTCGTTGTTTCTAATTCTTCAAGCCTCGAATGGAGACAAGTTTGGTCCATTTTGGTCCGAAGATGACGAACAACGCTCTAGGTTACGATATTCAGCATTAAAACTCGCTAAACTTCGAAAAGAGACAAGGTTTGTCCATTTTGGTCCAAAAGTGACGAACTTCGCTCTAGAGAACAAACTCGTTGTTTCTAACTCTCCTAGCCTCGAATGGAGACAAGTTTGGTCCATTTTTGTCCGAAGATGACAAAGAACGCTCTAGGTTACGAACTTCAGCATTAAAACTGGCCAAACTTCGAATGGAGACAAGGTTTGTCCATTTTGGTCCAAACATGACGAACTTCGCTCTAGGGAACGTACTCGTTGTTTCTAAGTCTCCAATCCTCGAATGGAGACAAGTTTGGTCCATTTTGGTTCGAAGATGACGAACAACGCTCTACGTTACGAACTTCAGCATTAAAACTCTCCAAACATCGAATGGAGACAAGGTTTGTCCATTTTGGTCCAAACATGACGAACTTCGCTCTAGAGAACGAACTCGTTGTTTCTAACTCTCCAAGCCTCGAATGGAGACAATTTTGGTCCATTTTGGTCCGAAGATGACGAACAACGCTCTAGGTTACGATATTCAGCATTAAAACTCGCCAAACTTCGATTAGAGACAAGGTTTGTCCATTTTGGTCCAAAAGTGACGAACTTCGCTCTAGAGAACAAACTCGTTGTTTCTAACTCTCCCAGCCTCGAATAGAGACAAGTTTGGTCCATTTTTGTCCGAAGATGACGAACAACGCTCTAGGTTACGAACTTCAGCATTAAAACTGGCCAAACTTCGAATGGAGACAAGGTTTGTCCATTTTGGTCCAAACATGACGAACTTCGCTCTATGGAACGTACTCGTTGTTTCTAATTCTCCATTCCTCGAATGGAGACAAGTTTGGTCCATTTTGGTTCGAAGATGACGAACAACGGTCTAGGTTACGATATTCAGCATTAAAACTCTCCAAACATCGAATGGAGACAAGTTTTGTCCATTTTGGTCCAAACATGACGAACTTCGCTCTAGAGAACGAACTCGTTGTTTCTAACTCTCCAAGCCTCGAATGGAGACAAGTTTGGTCCATTTTGGTCCGAAGATGACGAACAACGCTCTAGGTTACGAATTTCTGCATTAAAAGTCGCCAAACTTCGAATGGAGACAAGGTTTGGCCATTTTTGTCAAAACATGACGAACTTCGCTCTAGGGAACGTACTCGTTGTTTCTAATTCTCCAAGCCTCGAATGGAGACAAGTTTGGTCCATTTTGGTCCGAAGATTACGAACAACGCTCTAGGTTACGATATTCAGCATTAAAACTCGCCAAACTTCGAAAAGAGACAAGGTTTGTCCATTTTGGTCCAAACATGACGAACTTCGCTCTAGAGAACGAACTCGTTGTTTCTAACGCTCCAAGCCTCGAATGGAGACAAGTTTGGTCCATTTTGGTCCGAAGATGACGAACAACGCTCTAGGTTACGAACTTCAACATTAAAACTCGCCAAACTTCGAACGCAGACAAGGTTTGTCCATTTTGGTCCAAACATGACGAACTTCGCTCTAGGGAACGTACTCGTTGTTTCTAATTCTCCAAGCCTCGAATGGAGACAAGTTTGGTCCATTTTGGTTCGAAGATGACGAACAACGGTCTAGGTTGCGATATTCAGCATTAAAACTCGCCAAAGATCGAATGGAGACAAGGTTTGTCCATTTTGGTCCAAACAAGACGAACTTCGCTCTAGAGAACGAACTCGTTGTTTCTAACTCTCCAAGCCTCGAATGGAGACAAGTTTGGTCCATTTTGGTCCGAAGATGACGAACAACGCTCTAGGTTACGAATTTCTTCATTATAAGTCGCCAAACTTCGAATGGAGACAAGGTTTGGCCATTTTTGTCCAAACATGACGAACTTCGCTCTAGGGAACGTACTCGTTGTTTCTAATTCTCCAAGCCTCGAATGTAGACAAGTTTGGTCCATTTTGGTCCGAAGATGACGAACAACGCTCTAGGTTACGAAATTCAGCATTAAAACTCGCCAAACTTCGAAAAGAGACAAGGTTTGACCGTTTTGGTCCAAACATGACGAACTTCGCTCTAGAGAACGATCTCGTTGTTTCTAACTCTCCAAGCCTCGAATGGAGACAAGTTTGGTCCATTTTGGTCCGAAGATGACGAACAACGCTCTAGGTTACGAACTTCAGCATTAAAAGTCGCCAAACTTCAAATGGAGATAAGGTTTGTCCATTTTGGTCCAAACATGACGAACTTCGCTCTAGGGAACGTACTCGTTGTTTCTAATTCTCCAAGCCTCGAATGGAGACAAGTTTGGTCCATTTTAGTTCGAAGATGACGAACAACGGTCTAGGTTACGATATTCAGCATTAAAACTCGCCAAACATCGAATGGAGACAAGGTTTGTCCATTTTGGTCCAAACATGACGAACTTCGCTCTAGAGAACGAACTCGTTGTTTCTAACTCTCCAAGCCTCGAACGGAGACAAGGTTGGACCATTTTGATCCGAAGATGACGAACAACGCTCTAGGTTACGAACTTCAGCATTAAAGCTCGCCAAACTTCGAATGGAGACAAGGTTTGGTCATTTTTGTCCAAACATGACGAACTTCGCTCTAGGGAACGTACTCGTTGTTTCTAATTCTCCAAGCCTCGAATGGAGTCAAGTTTGGTCCATTTTGGTCCGAAGATGACGAACAACACTCTAGGTTACGATATTCAGCATTAAAACTCGCCAAACTTCGAAAAGAGACAAGGTTTGTCCATTTTGGTCCAAACATGACGAACTTCGCTCTAGAGAACGAACTCGTTGTTTCTAACTCTCCAAGCCTCGAATGGAGACAAGTTTGGTCCATTTTGGTCCGAAGATGACGAACAACGCTCTAGGTTATGATATTCAGCATTAAAACTCGCCAAACTTCAAATGGAGACAAGGTTTGTCCATTTTGGCCCAAACATGACGAACTTCGCTCTAGGGAACGTACTCGTTGTTTCTAATTCTCCAAGCCTCGAATGGAGACATGTTTGGTCCATTTTGGTTCAAAGATGACGAACAACGGTCTAGGTTACGATATTCAGCATTAAAACTCGCCAAACTTCGAAAAGAGACAAGGTTTGTCCATTTTGGTCCAAACATGACGAACTCCGCTCTAGAGAACGAACTCGTTGTTTCTAACTCTCCAAGCCTCGAATGGAGACAAGTTTGGTCCATTTTCTTCCGAAGATGACGAACAACGCTCTAGGTTACGATATTCAGCATTAAAACTCGCCAAACTTCGAAAAGAGACAAGGTTTGTCCATTTTGGTCCAAACGTGACGAACTTCGCTCTAGAGAACAAACTCGTTGTTTCTAACTCTCCTAGCCTCGAATGGCGACATGTTTGGTCCATTTTTGTCCGAAGATGACGAACAACTCTCTAGGTTACGAACTTCAGCATTAAAGCTGGCCAAACTTCGAATGGAGACAAGGTTTGTCCATTTTGGTCCAAACATGACGAACTTCGCTCTAGGGAACGTACTCGTTGTTTCTAATTCTCCAAGCCTCGAATGGAGACAAGTTTGGTCCATTTTGGTTCGAAGATGACGAACAACGGTCTAGGTTACGATATTCAGCATTAAAACTCGCCAAACTTCAAAAAGAGACAAGGTTTGCCAATTTTGGTCCAAACATGACGAACTTCGCTCTAGAGAACGAACTCGTTGTTTCTAACTCTCCAAGCCTCGAATGGAGACAAGTTTGGTCCATTTTTGTTGGAAGATGACGAACATCGCTCTAGGGGAGGAACTTCAGCATTAAAACTCGACAAACTTCGAATGGAGACAAGGTTTGTCCATTTTGGTCAAAACATGACGAACTTCGCTCTAGAGAACAAACTCGTTGTTTCTAACACTCCAAGCCTCGAATGGAGACAAGTTTGGTCCATTTTGGTTGGAAGATGACGAACATCGCTCTAGGGGAGGAATTTCAGCATTAAAACTGGACAAACTTCGAATGGAGACAAGGTTTGTCCATTTTGGTCAAAACATGACGAACTTCGCTCTAGAGAACAAACTCGTTGTTTCTAACACTCCAAGCCTCGAATGGAGACAAGTTTGGTCCATTTTGGTTGGAAGATGACGAACATCGCTCTAGGGGAGGAACTTCAGCATTAAAACTGGACAAACTTCGAATGGAGACAAGGTTTGTCCATTTTGGTCCAAACATGACGAACTTCTCTCTAGAGAACGAACTCGTTGTTTCTAACTCTCCAAGCCTCGAATGGAGACAAGTTTGGTCCATTTTGGTCCGAAGATGACGAACAACGCTCTAGGTTACGAACTTCAGCATTAAAACTCGCCAAACTTCGAATGGAGACAAGGTTTGTCCATTTTGGTCCAAACATGACGAACTTCGCTCTAGGGAACGTACTCGTTGTTTCTAATTCTCCAAGCCTCGAATGGAGACAAGTTTGGTCCATTTTGGTCCGAAGATGACGAACAATGCTCTAGGTTACGATGTACAGCATTAAAAGTCGCCAAACTTCGAAAAGAGACAAGGTTTGCCAATTTTGGTCCAAACATGACGAACTTCGCTCTAGAGAACGAACTCGTTGTTTCTAACTCTCCAAGCCTCGAATGGAGACAAGTTTGGTCCATTTTTGTTGGAAGATGACGAACATCTCTCTAGGGGAGGAACTTCAGCATTAAAACTCGACAAACTTCGAATGGAGACAAGGTTTGTCCATTTTGGTCCAAACATGACGAACTTCGCCAAACTCGTTGTTTCTAACACTCCAAGCCTCGAATGGAGACAAGTTTCGTCCATTTTGGTTGGAAGATGACGAACATCGCTCTAGGGGAGGAACTTCAGCATTAAAACTGGACAAACTTCGAATGGAGACAAGGTTTGTCCATTTTGCTCCAAACATGACGAACTTCGCTCTAGAGAACGAACTCGTTGTTTCTAACTCTCCAAGCCTCGAATGCAGACAAGTTTGGTCCATTTTGGTCCGAAGATGACGAACAACGCTCTAGGCTACGAACTTCAGCATTAAAGCTCGCCAAACTTCGAATGGAGACAAGGTTTGTCCATTTTGATCCAAACATGACGACTTCGCTCTAGGGAACGTACTCGTTGTTTCTAATTCTCCAAGCCTCGAATGGACACAAGTTTGGTCCATTTTGGTCCGAAGATGACGAACAACGCTCTAGGTTACGATATTCAGCATTAAAACTCGCCAAACTTCGAAAAGAGACAAGGTTTGTCCATTTTGGTCCAAACATGACGAACTTCGCTCTAGAGAACGAACTCGTTGTTTCTAACTCTCCAAGCCTCGAATGGAGACAAGTTTGGTCCATTTTGGTCCGAAGATGACGAACAACGCTCTAGGTTACGAACTCAGCATTAAAGCTCGCCAAACTTCGAATGGAGACAAGGTTTGTCCATTTTGGTCCAAACATGACGAACTTCGCTCTAGGGATTGTACTCGTTGTTTCTAATTCTCCAAGCCTCGAATGGTGACAAGTTTGATCCATTTTGGTCCGAAGATGACGAACAACGCTCTAGGTTACGATATTCAGTATTAAAACTCGCCAAACTTCGAAAAGAGACAAGGTTTGTCTATTTTGGTCCAAACATGACGAACTTCGCTCTAGAGAACGAACTCGTTGTTTCTAATTCTCCAAGCCTCGAATGGAGACAAGTTTGGTCCATTTTGGTCCGAAGATGACGAACAACGCTCTAGGTTACGAACTTCAGCATTAAAGCTCGCCAAACTTTGAACGGAGACAAGGTTTGTCCATTTTGGTCCAATCATGACGAACTTCGCTCTAGGGAACGTACTCGTTGTTTCTAATTCTCCAAGCCTCGAATGGAGACAAGTTTGGTCCATTTTGGTTCGAAGATGACGAACAATGGTCTAGGTTATGATATTCAGCATTAAAACTCGCCAAACATCGAATGGAGACAAGGTTTGTCCATTTTGGTCCAAACATGACGAACTTCGCTCTAGGGATTGTACTCGTTGTTTATAATTCTCCAAGCCTCGAATGGTGACAAGTTTGGTCCATTTTGGTCCGAAGATGACGAACAACGCTCTAGGTTACGATATTCAGCATTAAAACTCGCCAAACTTCGAAAAGAGACAAAGTTTGTCCATTTTGGTCCAAACATGACGAACTTCGCTCTAGAGAACGAACTCGTTGTTTCTAACTCTCCAAGCCTCGAATGGAGACAAGTTTGGTCCATTTTGGTCCGAAAATGACGAACAACGCTCTAGGTTACGAACTTCAGCATTAAAACTCGCCAAACTTCGAATGAAGACAAGGTTTGTCCATTTTGGTCCAAACATGACGAAATTCGCTCTAGGGAACGTACTCGTTGTTTCTAATTCTCCAAGCCTCGAATGGAGACAAGTTTGGTCCATTTTGGTCCGAAGATGACGAAACGGTCTAGGTTACGATATTCAGCATTATAACTCGCCAAACATCGAATGGAGACAAGGTTTGTCCATTTTGGTCCAAACATGACGAACTTCGCTCTAGAAAACGAACTCGTTGTTTCTAACTCTCCAAGCCTCGAATGGAGACAAGTTTGGTCCATTTTTGTTGGAAGATGACGAACAACGCTCTAGGTTACGAACTTCAGCATTAAAGCTCGCCAAACTTCGAATGGAGACAAGGTTTGTCCATTTTGGTCCAAACATGACGAACTTCGCTCTAGGGATTGTACTCGTTGTTTCTAATTCTCCAAGCCTCGAATGGTGACAAGTTTGATCCATTTTGGTCCGAAGATGACGAACAACGCTCTAGGTTACGATATTCAGTATTAAAGCTCGCCAAACTTTGAACGGAGACAAGGTTTGTCCATTTTGGTCCAAACATGACGAACTTCTCTCTAGAGAACGAACTCGTTGTTTCTAACTCTCCAAGCCTCGAATGGAGACAAGTTTGGTCCATTTTGGTCCGAAGATGACGAACAACGCTCTAGGTTACGAACTTCAGCATTAAAACTCGCCAAACTTCGAACGGAGACAAGGTTTGTCCATTTTGGTCCAAACATTACGAACTTCGCTCTAGGGAACGTACTCGTTGTTTCTAATTCTCCAAGCGTCGAATGGAGACAAGTTTGGTCCATTTTCGTTCGAAGATGACGAACAACGGTCTAGGTTATGATATTCAGCATTAAAACTCGCAAAACATCGAATGGAGACAAGGTTTGTCCATTTTGGTCCAAACATGACGAACTTCGCTCTAGAGAACGAACTCGTTGTTTCTAACTCTCCAATCCTCGAATGGAGACAAGTTTGGTCCATTTTGGTCCGAAGATGACGAACAACGCTCTAGGTTACGAACTTCAGCATTAAAACTCGCCAAACTTCGAACGGAGACAAGGTTTGTCCATTTTGGCCCAAACATTACGAACTTCGCTCTAGGGAACGTACTCGTTGTTTCTAATTCTCCAAGCCTCGAATGGAGACAAGTTTGGTCCATTTTGGTTCGAAGATGACGAACAACGGTCTAGGTTACGATATTCAGCATTAAAACTCGCAAAACATCGAATGGAGACTAGGTTTGTCCATTTTGGTCCAAACATGACGAACTTCGCTCTAGAGAACGAACTCGTTGTTTCTAAGTCTCCAAGCCTCGAATGGAGACAAGTTTGGTCCATTTTGGTCCGAAGATGACGAACAACGCTCTAGGTTACGATCTTCAGCAATAAAACTCGCCAAACTTCGAACGGAGACAAGGTTTGTCCATTTTGGTCCAAACATGACGAACTTCGCTCTAGGGAACGTACTCGTTGTTTCCAATTCTCCAAGCCTCGAATGGAGACAAATTTGGTCCATTTTGGTTCGAAGATGACGAACAACGGTCTAGGTTATGATATTCAGCATTAAAACTCGCCAAACATCGAATGGAGACAAGGTTTGTCCATTTTGGTCCAAACATGACGAACTTCGCTCTAGAGAACGAACTCGTTGTTTCTAACTCTCCAATCCTCGAATGGAGACAAGTTTGGTCCATTTTGGTCCGAAGATGACGAACAACGCTCTAGGTTACGAACTTCAGCATTAAAACTCGCCAAACTTCGAACGGAGACAAGGTTTGTCCATTTTGTCCCAAACATTACGAACTTCGCTCTAGGGAACGTACTCGTTGTTTCTAATTCTCCAAGCCTCGAATGGAGACAAGTTTGGTCCATTTTGGTTCGAAGATGACGAACAACGGTCTAGGTTACGATATTCAGCATTAAAACTCGCAAAACATCGAATGGAGACTAGGTTTGTCCATTTTGGTCCAAACATGACGAACTTCGCTCTAGAGAACGAACTCGTTGTTTCTAAGTCTCCAAGCCTCGAATGGAGACAAGTTTGGTCCATTTTGGTCCGAAGATGACGAACAACGCTCTAGGTTACGATCTTCAGCAATAAAACTCGCCAAACTTCGAACGGAGACAAGGTTTGTCCATTTTGGTCCAAACATGACGAACTTCGCTCTAGGGAACGTACTCGTTGTTTCCAATTCTCCAAGCCTCGAATGGAGACAAATTTGGTCCATTTTGGTTCGAAGATGACGAACAACGGTCTAGGTTATGATATTCAGCATTAAAACTCGCCAAACATCGAATGGAGACAAGGTTTGTCCATTTTGGTCCAAACATGACGAACTTCGCTCTAGAGAACGAACTCGTTGTTTCCAATTCTCCAAGCCTCGAATGGAGACAAATTTGGTCCATTTTGGTTCGAAGATGACGAACAACGGTCTAGGTTATGATATTCAGCATTAAAACTCGCCAAACTTCGAACGGAGACAAGGTTTGTCCATTTTGGCCCAAACATTACGAACTTCGCTCTAGGGAACGTACTCGTTGTTTCTAATTCTCCAAGCCTCGAATGGAGACAAGTTTGGTCCATTTTGGTTCGAAGATGACGAACAACGGTCTAGGTTATGATATTCAGCATTAAAACTCGCAAAACATCGAATGGAGACTAGGTTTGTCCATTTTGGTCCAAACATGACGAACTTCGCTCTAGAGAACGAACTCGTTGTTTCTAAGTCTCCAAGCCTAGAATGGAGACAAGTTTGGTCCATTTTGGTCCGAAGATGACGAACAACGCTCTAGGTTACGATCTTCAGCAATAAAACTCGCCAAACTTCGAACGGAGACAAGGTTTGTCCATTTTGGTCCAAACATGACGAACTTCGCTCTAGGGAACGTACTCGTTGTTTCCAATTCTCCAAGCCTCGAATGGAGACAAATTTGGTCCATTTTGGTTCGAAGATGACGAACAACGGTCTAGGTTATGATATTCAGCATTAAAACTCGCCAAACATCGAATGGAGACAAGGTTTGTCCATTTTGGTCCAAACATGACGAACTTCGCTCTAGAGAACGAACTCGTTGTTTCTAACTCTCCAAGCCTCGAATGGAGACAAGTTTGTCCATTTTGATCCGAAGATGACGAACAACGCTCTAGGTTACGAACTTCAGCATTAAAACTCGCCAAACTTCGAACGGAGACAAGGTTTGTCCATTTTGGTCCAAACATTACGAACTTCGCTCTAGGGAACGTACTCGTTGTTTCTAATTCTCCAAGCCTCGAATGGAGACAAATTTGGTCCATTTTGGTTCGAAGATGACGAACAACGGTCTAGGTTACGATATTCAGCATTAAAACTCGCAAAACATCGAATGGAGACAAGGTTTGTCCATTTTGGTCCAAACATGACGAACTTCGCTCTAGAGAACGAACTCGTTGTTTCTAACTCTCCAAACCTCGAATGGAGACAAGTTTGGTCCATTTTGGTCCGAAGATGACGAACAACGCTCTAGGTTACGAACTTCAGCATTAAAACTCGCCAAACTTCGAACGGAGACAAGGTTTGTCCATTTTGGTCCAAACATTACGAACTTCGCTCTAGGGAACGTACTCGTTGTTTCTAATTCTCCAAGCCTCGAATGGAGACAAGTTTGGTCCATTTTGGTTGGAAGATGACGAACAACGGTCTAGGTTACGATATTCAGCATTAAAACTCGCCAAAAATCGAATGGAGACAAGGTTTGTCCATTTTGGTCCAAACATGACGAACTTCGCTCTAGAGAACGAACTCGTTGTTTCTAACTCTCCAAGCCTCGAATGGAGACAAGTTTGGTCCATTTTGGTCCGACGATGCCGAACAACGCTCTAGGTTATGATCTTCAGCATTAAAACTCGTCAAACTTCGAACGGAGACAAGGTTTGTCCATTTTGGTCCAAACATGACGAACTTCGCTCTAGGGAACGTACTCGTTGTTTCCAATTCTCCAAGCCTCGAATGGAGACAAATTTGGCCCATTTTGGTTCGAAGATGACGAACAACGGTCTAGGTTACGATATTCAGCATTAGAACTCGCCAAACATCGAATGGAGACAAGGTTTGTCCATTTTGGTCCAAACATGACGAACTTCGCTCTAGAGAACGAACTCGTTGTTTCTAACTCTCCAAGCCTCGAATTGAGACAAGTTTGTCCAGTTTGATCCGAACATGACGAACAACGCTCTAGGTTACGAACTTCAGCATTAAAACTCGCCAAACTTCGAACGGAGACAAGGTTTGTCCATTTTGGTCCAAACATTACGAACTTCGCTCTAGGGAACGTACTCGTTGTTTCTAATTCTCCAAGCCTCGAATGGAGACAAGTTTGGTCCATTTTGGTACGAAGATGACGAACAACTGTCTAGGTTACGATATTCAGCATTAAAACTCGCCAAACATCGAATGGAGACAAGGTTTGTCCATTTTGGTCCAAACATGACGAACTTCGCTCTAGAAAACGAACTCGTTGTTTCTAACTCTCCAAGCCTCGAATGGAGACAAGTTTGGTCCATTTTGGTCCGAAGATGACGAACAACGCTCTAGGTTACGATCTTCAGCATTAAAACTCGCCAAACTTCGAACGGAGACATGGTTTGTCCATTGTGGTCCAAACATTACGAACTTCGCTCTAGGGAACGTACTCGTTGTTTCTAATTCTCCAAGCCTCGAATGGAGACATGTTTGGTCCACTTTGTTTCGAAGATGACGAACAACGGTCTAGGTTACGATATTCAGCATTAAAACTCGCCAAACATCGAATGGAGACAAGGTTTGTCCATTTTGGTCCAAACATGACGAACTTCGCTCTAGAGAACGAACTCGTTGTTTCTAACTCGCCAAGCCTCGAATGGAGACAAGTTTGGTCCATTTTGGTCCGAAGATGACGAACAACGCTCTAGGTTACGAACTTCAGCATTAAAACTCGCCAAACTTCGAACGGAGACAAGGTTTGTCCATTTTGGTCCAAACATGACGAACTTCGCTCTGGGGAACGTACTCGTTGTTTCCAATTCTCCAAGCCTCGAATGGAGACAAATTTGGTCCATTTTGGTTCGAAGATGACGAACAACGGTCTAGGTTACGATATTTAGCATTAAAACTCGCCAAACATCGAATGGAGAC
This sequence comes from Trichosanthes truncata, assembly GCA_033996785.1. Classification (NCBI taxonomy): domain Eukaryota; kingdom Viridiplantae; phylum Streptophyta; class Magnoliopsida; order Cucurbitales; family Cucurbitaceae; genus Trichosanthes; species Trichosanthes truncata. Next base: position 21,307,462 of record JAWPNB010000004.1, on the reverse strand, counting down.
AAGGTTTGTCCATTTTGGTCCAAACATGACGAACTTCGCTCTAGAGAACGAACTCGTTGTTTCTAACTCTCCAAGCCTCGAATGGAGACAAGTTTGGTCCATTTTGGTCCGAAGATGACGAACAACGCTCTAGGTTACGAACTTCAGCATTAAAACTCGCCAAACTTCGAACGGAGACAAGGTTTGTCCACTTTGGTCCAAACATGACGAACTTCGCTCTAGGGAACGTACTCGCTGTTTCTAATTCTCCAAGCCTCCAATGGAGACAAATTTGGTCCATTTTGGTTCGAAGATGACGAACAACGGTCTAGGTTACGATATTCAGCATTAAAACTCGCCAAACATCGAATGGAGACAAGGTTTGTCCATTTTGGTCCAAACATGACGAACTTCGCTCTAGAGAACGAACTCGTTGTTTCTAACTCTCCAAGCCTCGAATGGAGACAAGTTTGGTCCATTTTGGTCCGAAGATGACGAACAACGCTCTAGGTTACGAACTTCAGCATTAAAACTTGCCAAACTTCGAACGGAGACAAGGTTTGTCCATTTTGGTCCAAACATGACGAACTTCGCTCTCGGGAACGTACTCGTTGTTTCTAATTCTCCAAGCCTCGAATGGTGACAAGTTTGGTCCATTTTGGTTCGAAGATGACGAATAACGGTCTAGGTTACGATATTCAGCATTAAAACTCGCCAAACATCGAATGGAGACAAGGTTTGTCCATTTTGGTCCAAACATGACGAACTTCGCTCTAGAGAACGAACTCGTTGTTTCTAACTCTCCAAGCCTTGAATGGAGACAAGTTTGGTCCATTTTGGACCGAAGATGACGAACAACGCTCTAGGTTACGATCTTCAGCATTAAAACTCGCCAAACTTCGAACGGAGACAAGGTTTGTCCATTTTGGTCCAAACATTACGAACTTCGCTCTAGGGAACGTACTCGTTGTTTCTAATTCTCCAAGCCTCGAATGGAGACATGTTTGGTCCACTTTGTTTCGAAGATGACGAACAACGGTCTAGGTTACGATATTCAGCATTAAAACTCGCCAAACATCGAATGGAGACAAGGTTTGTCCATTTTGGTCCAAACATGACGAACTTCGCTCTAGAGAACGAACTCGTTGTTTCTAACTCGCCAAGCCTCGAATGGAGACAAGTTTGGTCCATTTTGGTTCGAAGATGACGAACAACGCTCTAGGTTACGAACTTCAGCATTAAAACTCGCCAAACTTCGAACGGAGACAAGGTTTGTCCATTTTGGTCCAAACATGACGAACTTCGCTCTGGGGAACGTACTCGTTGTTTCCAATTCTCCAAGCCTCGAATGGAGACAAATTTGGTCCATTTTGGTTCGAAGATGACGAACAACGGTCTAGGTTACGATATTCAGCATTAAAACTCGCCAAACATCGAATGGAGACAAGGTTTGTCCATTTTGGTCCAAACATGACGAACTTCGCTCTAGAGAACGAACTCGTTGTTTCTAACTCTCCAAGCCTCGAATGGAGACAAGTTTGGTCCATTTTGGTCCGAAGATGACGAACAACGCTCTAGGTTACGAACTTCAGCATTAAAACTTGCCAAACTTCGAATGGAGACAAGGTTTGTCCACTTTGGTCCAAACATGACGAACTTCGCTCTAGGGAACGTACTCGCTGTTTCTAATTCTCCAAGCCTCCAATGGAGACAAATTTGGTCCATTTTGGTTCGAAGATGACGAACAACGGTCTAGGTTACGATATTCAGCATTAAAACTCGCCAAACATCGAATGGAGACAAGGTTTGTCCATTTTGGTCCAAACATGACGAACTTCGCTCTAGAGAACGAACTCGTTGTTTCTAACTCTCCAAGCCTCGAATGGAGACAAGTTTGGTCCATTTTGGTCCGAAGATGACGAACAACGCTCTAGGTTACGAACTTCAGCATTAAAACTTGCCAAACTTCGAATGGAGACAAGGTTTGTCCACTTTGGTCCAAACATGACGAACTTCGCTCTAGGGAACGTACTCGCTGTTTCTAATTCTCCAAGCCTCCAATGGAGACAAATTTGGTCCATTTTGGTTCGAAGATGACGAACAACGGTCTAGGTTACGATATTCAGCATTAAAACTCGCCAAACATCGAATGGAGACAAGGTTTGTCCATTTTGGTCCAAACATGACGAACTTCGCTCTAGAGAACGAACTCGTTGTTTCTAACTCTCCAAGCCTCGAATGGAGACAAGTTTGGTCCATTTTGGTCCGAAGATGACGAACAACGCTCTAGGTTACGAACTTCAGCATTAAAACTTGCCAAACTTCGAACGGAGACAAGGTTTGTCCATTTTGGTCCAAACATGACGAACTTCGCTCTAGGGAACGTACTCGTTGTTTCTAATTCTCCAAGCCTCGAATGGAGACAAGTTTGGTCCATTTTGGTTCGAAGATGACGAACAACGGTCTAGGTTACGATATTCAGCATTAAAACTCGCCAAACATCGAATGGAGACAAGGTTTGTCCATTTTGGTCCAAACATGACGAACTTCGCTCTAGAGATCGAACTCGTTGTTTCTAACTCTTCAAGCCTCGAATGGAGACAAGTTTGGTCCATTTTGGTCCGAAGATGACTAACAACGCTCTAGGTTACGAACTTCAGCATTAAAACTCGCCAAACTTCGAAGGGAGACAAGGTTTGTCCATTTTGGTCCAAACATGACGAACTTCGCTCTAGGCAACGTACTCGTTGTTTCCAATTCTCCAAGCCTCGAATGGAGACAAATTTGGTCGATTTTGGTTCGAAGATGACGAACAACGGTCTAGGTTACGATATTCAGCATTAAAACTCGCCAAACATCGAATGGAGACAAGGTTTGTCCATTTTGGTCCAAACATGACGAACTTCGCTCTTGAGAACGAACTCGTTGTTTCTAACTCTCCAAGCCTCGAATGGAGACAAGTTTCTCCATTTTGGTCCCAAGATGACGAACAACGCTCTAGGTTACGAACTTCAGCATTAAAACTCGCCAAACTTCGAACGGAGACAAGGTTTGTCCATTTTGGTCCAAACATTACGAACTTCGCTCTAGGGAACGTACTCGTTGTTTCTAATTCTCCAAGCCTCGAATGGAGACAAGTTTGGTCCATTTTGGTTCGAAGATGACGAACAACGGTCTAGGTTACGATATTCAGCATTAAAACTCGCCAAACATCGAATGGAGACAAGGTTTGTCCATTTTGGTCCAAACATGACGAACTTCGCTCTAGAGAACGAACTCGTTGTTTCTAACTCTCCAAGCCTCGAATGGAGACAAGTTTGTCCATTTTGATCCGAAGATGACGAACAACGCTCTAGGTTACGAAGTTCAGCATTAAAACTCGCCAAACTTCGAACGGAGACAAGGTTTGTCCATTTTGGTCCAAACATTACGAACTTCGCTCTAGGGAATGTACTCGTTGTTTCTAATTCTCCAAGCCTCGAATGGAGACAAGTTTGGTCCATTTTGGTTCGAAGATGACGAACAACGGTCTAGGTTACGATATTCAGCATTAAAACTCGCCAAACATCGAATGGAGACAAGGTTTGTCCATTTTGGTCCAAACATGACGAACTTCGCTCTAGAGAACGAACTCGTTGATTCTAACTCTCCAAGCCTCGAATGGAGACAAGTTTGGTCCATTTTGGTCCGAAGATGATGAACAACGCTCTAGGTTACGAAGTTCAGCATTAAAACTCGCCAAACTTCGAACGGAGACAAGGTTTGTCCATTTTGGTCCAAACATTACGAACTTCGCTCTAGGGAATGTACTCGTTGTTTCTAATTCTCCAAGCCTCGAATGGAGACAAGTTTGGTCCATTTTGGTTCGAAGATGACGAACAACGGTCTAGGTTACGATATTCAGCATTAAAACTCGCCAAACATCGAATGGAGACAAGGTTTGTCCATTTTGGTCCAAACATGACGAACTTCGCTCTAGAGAACGAACTCGTTGATTCTAACTCGCCAAGCCTCGAATGGAGACAAGTTTGGTCCATTTTGGTCCGAAGATGATGAACAACGCTCTAGGTTACGAACTTCAGCATTAAAACTCGCCAAACTTCGAACGGAGACAAGGTTTGTCAATTTTGGTCCAAACATTACGAACTTCGCTATAGGGAACGTACTCGTTGTTTCTAATTCTCCAAGCCTCGAATGGAGACATGTTTGGTCCATTTTGGTTCGAAGATGACGAAGAACGGTCTAGGTTACAATATTCAGCATTAAAACTCGCAAAACATCGAATGGAGACAAGGTTTGTCCATTTTGGTCCAAACATGACGAACTTCGCTCTAGAGAACGAACTCGTTGTTTCTAACTCTCCAAGCCTCGAATGGAGACAAGTTTGGTCCATTTTGGTCCGAAGATGATGAACAACGCTCTAGGTTACGAACTTCAGCATTAAAACTCGACAAACTTCGAACGGAGACAAGGTTTGTCCATTTTGGTCCAAACATCACGAACTTCGCTCTAGGGAACGTACTCGTTGTTTCTAATTCTCCAAGCCTCGAATGGAGACAAGTTTGGTCCATTTTGGTTCGAAGATGACGAACAACGGTCTAGGTTACGATATTCAGCATTAAAACTCGCCAAACATCGAATGGAGACAAGGTTTGTCCATTTTGGTCCAAACATGACGAACTTCGCTCTAGAGAACGAACTCGTTGTTTCTAACTCGCCAAGCCTCGAATGGAGACAAGTTTGGTCCATTTTGGTCCGAAGATGACGAACAATGCTCTAGGTTACGAACTTCAGCATTAAAACTCGCCAAACTTCGAACGGAGACAAGGTTTGTCCATTTTGGTCCAAACATGACGAACTTCGCTCTAGGGAACGTACTCGTTGTTTCCAATTCTCCAACCTCGAATGGAGACAAATTTGGTCCATTTGGTTCGAAGATGACGAACAACGGTCTAGGTTACGATATTCAGCATTAAAACTCGCCAAACATCGAATGGAGACAAGGTTTGTCCATTTTGGTCCAAACATGACGAACTTCGCTCTAGAGAACGAACTCGTTGTTTCTAACTCTCCAAGCCTCGAATGGAGACAAGTTTGGTCCATTTTGGTCCGAAGATGACGAACAACGCTCTAGGTTACGAACTTCAGCATTAAAACTCGCCAAACTTCGAACGGAGACAAGGTTTGTCCACTTTGGTCCAAACATGACGAACTTCGCTCTAGGGAACGTACTCGCTGTTTCTAATTCTCCAAGCCTCCAATGGAGACAAGTTTGGTCCATTTTGGTTCGAAGATGACGAAGAACGGTCTAGGTTACGATATTCAGCATTAAAACTAGCAAAACATCGAATGGAGACAAGGTTTGTCCATTTTGGTCCAAACATGACGAACTTCGCTCTAGAGAACGAACTCGTTGTTTCTAACTCTCCAAGCCTCGAATGGGGACAAGTTTGGTCCATTTTGGTCCGAAGATGACGAACAACGCTCTAGGTTACTAACTTCAGCATTAAAACTCGCCAAACTTCGAACGGAGACAAGGTTTGTCCACTTTGGTCCAAACATTACGAACTTCGCTCTAGGGAACGTACTCGCTGTTTCTAATTCTCCAAGCCTCGAATGGAGACAAGTTTGGTCCATTTTAGTTCGAAGATGACGAACAACGGTCTAGGTTACGATATTCAGCATTAAAACTCGCCAAACATCAAATGGAGACAAGGTTTGTCCATTTTGGTCCAAACATGACGAACTTCGCTCTGGAGAACGAACTCGTTGTTTCTAACTCTCCAAGCCTCGAATGGAGACAAGTTTGGTCCATTTTGGTCCGAAGATGACGAACAACGCTCTACGTTACGAACTTCAGCATTAAAACTCGCCTAACTTCGAACGGAGACAAGGTTTGTCCATTTTGGTCCAAACTTGACGAACTTCGCTCTAGGGAACGTACTCGTTGTTTCCAATTCTCCAAGCCTCGAATGGAGACAAATTTGGTCCATTTTGGTTCGAAGATGACGAACAACAATCTAGGTTACGATATTCAGAATTAAAACTCGCCAAACATCGAATGGAGACAAGGTTTGTCCATTTTGGTCCAAACATGACGAACTTCGCTCTAGAGAACGAACTCGTTGTTTCTAACTCTCCAAGCCTCGAATGGAGACAAGTTTGGTCCATTTTGGTCCGAAGATGACGAACAACGCTCTACGTTACGAACTTCAGCATTAAAACTCGCCTAACTTCGAACGGAGACAAGGTTTGTCCATTTTGGTCCAAACTTGACGAACTTCGCTCTAGGGAACGTACTCGTTGTTTCCAATTCTCCAAGCCTCGAATGGAGACAAATTTGGTCCATTTTGGTTCGAAGATGACGAACAACAATCTAGGTTACGATATTCAGAATTAAAACTCGCCAAACATCGAATGGAGACAAGGTTTGTCCATTTTGGTCCAAACATGACGAACTTCGCTCTAGAGAACGAACTCGTTGTTTCTAACTCTCCAAGCCTCGAATGGAGACAAGTTTGGTCCATTTTGGTCCGAAGATGACGAACAACGCTCTAGGTTACGATCTTCAGCATTAAAACTCGCCAAACTTCGAACGGAGACAAGGTTTGTCCACTTTGGTCCAAACATGACGAACTTCGCTCTAGGGAACGTACTCGCTGTTTCTAACTCTCCAAGCCTCGAATGGAGACAAGTTTGGTCCATTTTGGTCCGAAGATGACGAACAACGGTCTAGGTTACGATATTCAGCATTAAAACTCGCCAAACATCGAATGGAGACACGGTTTGTCCATTTTGGTCCAAACATGACGAACTTCGCTCTAGAGAACGAACTCGTTGTTTCTAACTCTCCAAGCCTCGAATGGAGACAAGTTTGGTCCATTTTGGTCCGAAGATGACGAACAACGCTCTAGGTTACGAACTTCAGCATTAAAACTCGCCAAACTTCGAACGGAGACTAGGTTTGTCCATTTTGGTCCAAACATGACGAACTTCGCTCTGGGGAACGTACTCGTTGTTTCCAATTCTCCAAGCCTCCAATGGAGACAAATTTGGTCCATTTTGGTTCGAAGATGACGAACAACGGTCTAGGTTACGATATTTAGCATTAAAACTCGCCAAACATCGAATGGAGACAAGGTTTGTCCATTTTGGTCCAAACATGACGAACTTCGCTCTAGAGAACGAACTCGTTGTTTCTAACTCTCCAAGCCTCGAATGGAGACAAGTTTGGTCCATTTTGGTCCGAAGATGACGAACAACGCTCTAGGTTATGAACTTCAGCATTAAAACTCGCCAAACTTCGAACGGAGACAAGGTTTGTCCACTTTGGTCCAAACATGACGAACTTCGCTCTAGGGAACGTACTCGCTGTTTCTAATTCTCCAAGCCTCCAATGGAGACAAATTTGGTCCATTTTGGTTCGAAGATGACGAACAACGGTCTAGGTTACGATATTCAGCATTAAAACTCGCCAAACATCGAATGGAGACAAGGTTTGTCCATTTTGGTCCAAACATGACGAACTTCGCTCTAGAGAACGAACTCGTTGTTTCTAACTCTCCAAGCCTCGAATGGAGACAAGTTTGGTCCATTTTGGTCCGAAGATGACGAACAACGCTCTACGTTACGAACTTCAGCATTAAAACTTGCCAAACTTCGAACGGAGACAAGGTTTGTCCATTTTGGTCCAAACATGACGAACTTCGCTCTCGGGAACGTACTCGTTGTTTCTAATTCTCCAAGCCTCGAATGGTGACAAGTTTGGTCCATTTTGGTTCGAAGATGACGAATAACGGTCTAGGTTACGATATTCAGCATTAAAACTCGCCAAACATCGAATGGAGACAAGGTTTGTCCATTTTGGTCCAAACATGACGAACTTCGCTCTAGAGAACGAACTCGTTGTTTCTAACTCTCCAAGCCTTGAATGAAGACAAGTTTGGTCCATTTTGGACCGAAGATGACGAACAACGCTCTAGGTTACGATCTTCAGCATTAAAACTCGCCAAACTTCGAACGGAGACAAGGTTTGTCCATTTTGGTCCAAACATTACGAACTTCGCTCTAGGGAACGTACTCGTTGTTTCTAATTCTCCAAGCCTCGAATGGAGACATGTTTGGTCCACTTTGTTTCGAAGATGACGAACAACGGTCTAGGTTACGATATTCAGCATTAAAACTCGCCAAACATCGAATGGAGACAAGGTTTGTCCATTTTGGTCCAAACATGACGAACTTCGCTCTAGAGAACGAACTCGTTGTTTCTAACTCGCCAAGCCTCGAATGGAGACAAGTTTGGTCCATTTTGGTCCGAAGATGACGAACAACGCTCTAGGTTACGAACTTCAGCATTAAAACTCGCCAAACTTCGAACGGAGACAAGGTTTGTCCATTTTGGTCCAAACATGACGAACTTCGCTCTGGGGAACGTACTCGTTGTTTCCAATTCTCCAAGCCTCGAATGGAGACAAATTTGGTCCATTTTGGTTCGAAGATGACGAACAACGGTCTAGGTTACGATATTCAGCATTAAAACTCGCCAAACATCGAATGGAGACAAGGTTTGTCCATTTTGGTCCAAACATGACGAACTTCGCTCTAGAGAACGAACTCGTTGTTTCTAACTCTCCAAGCCTCGAATGGAGACAAGTTTGGTCCATTTTGGTCCGAAGATGACGAACAACGCTCTAGGTTACGAACTTCAGCATTAAAACTTGCCAAACTTCGAATGGAGACAAGGTTTGTCCACTTTGGTCCAAACATGACGAACTTCGCTCTAGGGAACGTACTCGCTGTTTGTAATTCTCCAAGCCTCCAATGGAGACAAATTTGGTCCATTTTGGTTCGAAGATGACGAACAACGGTCTAGGTTACGATATTCAGCATTAAAACTCGCCAAACATCGAATGGAGACAAGGTTTGTCCATTTTGGTCCAAACATGACGAACTTCGCTCTAGAGAACGAACTCGTTGTTTCTAACTCTCCAAGCCTCGAATGGAGACAAGTTTGGTCCATTTTGGTCCGAAGATGACGAACAACGCTCTAGGTTACGAACTTCAGCATTAAAACTTGCCAAACTTCGAACGGAGACAAGGTTTGTCCATTTTGGTCCAAACATGACGAACTTCGCTCTAGGGAACGTACTCGTTGTTTCTAATTCTCCAAGCCTCGAATGGAGACAAGTTTGGTCCATTTTGGTTCGAAGATGACGAACAACGGTCTAGGTTACGATATTCAGCATTAAAACTCGCCAAACATCGAATGGAGACAAGGTTTGTCCATTTTGGTCCAAACATGACGAACTTCGCTCTAGAGATCGAACTCGTTGTTTCTAACTCTTCAAGCCTCGAATGGAGACAAGTTTGGTCCATTTTGGTCCGAAGATGACTAACAACGCTCTAGGTTACGAACTTCAGCATTAAAACTCGCCAAACTTCGAAGGGAGACAAGGTTTGTCCATTTTGGTCCAAACATGACGAACTTCGCTCTAGGCAACGTACTCGTTGTTTCCAATTCTCCAAGCCTCGAATGGAGACAAATTTGGTCGATTTTGGTTCGAAGATGACGAACAACGGTCTAGGTTACGATATTCAGCATTAAAACTCGCCAAACATCGAATGGAGACAAGGTTTGTCCATTTTGGTCCAAACATGACGAACTTCGCTCTAGAGAACGAACTCGTTGTTTCTAACTCTCCAAGCCTCGAATGGAGACAAGTTTCTCCATTTTGGTCCCAAGATGACGAACAACGCTCTAGGTTACGAACTTCAGCATTAAAACTCGCCAAACTTCGAACGGAGACAAGGTTTGTCCATTTTGGTCCAAACATTACGAACTTCGCTCTAGGGAACGTACTCGTTGTTTCTAATTCTCCAAGCCTCGAATGGAGACAAGTTTGGTCCATTTTGGTTCGAAGATGACGAACAACGGTCTAGGTTACGATATTCAGCATTAAAACTCGCCAAACATCGAATGGAGACAAGGTTTGTCCATTTTGGTCCAAACATGACGAACTTCGCTCTAGAGAACGAACTCGTTGTTTCTAACTCTCCAAGCCTCGAATGGAGACAAGTTTGTCCATTTTGATCCGAAGATGACGAACAACGCTCTAGGTTACGAAGTTCAGCATTAAAACTCGCCAAACTTCGAACGGAGACAAGGTTTGTCCATTTTGGTCCAAACATTACGAACTTCGCTCTAGGGAATGTACTCGTTGTTTCTAATTCTCCAAGCCTCGAATGGAGACAAGTTTGGTCCATTTTGGTTCGAAGATGACGAACAACGGTCTAGGTTACGATATTCAGCATTAAAACTCGCCAAACATCGAATGGAGACAAGGTTTGTCCATTTTGGTCCAAACATGACGAACTTCGCTCTAGAGAACGAACTCGTTGATTCTAACTCGCCAAGCCTCGAATGGAGACAAGTTTGGTCCATTTTGGTCCGAAGATGATGAACAACGCTCTAGGTTACGAACTTCAGCATTAAAACTCGCCAAACTTCGAACGGAGACAAGGTTTGTCAATTTTGGTCCAAACATTACGAACTTCGCTATAGGGAACGTACTCGTTGTTTCTAATTCTCCAAGCCTCGAATGGAGACATGTTTGGTCCATTTTGGTTCGAAGATGACGAAGAACGGTCTAGGTTACGATATTCAGCATTAAAACTCGCAAAACATCGAATGGAGACAAGGTTTGTCCATTTTGGTCCAAACATGACGAACTTCGCTCTAGAGAACGAACTCGTTGTTTCTAACTCTCCAAGCCTCGAATGGAGACAAGTTTGGTCCATTTTGGTCCGAAGATGATGAACAACGCTCTAGGTTACGAACTTCAGCATTAAAACTCGACAAACTTCGAACGGAGACAAGGTTTGTCCATTTTGGTCCAAACATCACGAACTTCGCTCTAGGGAACGTACTCGTTGTTTCTAAATCTCTAAGCCTCGAATGGAGACAAGTTTGGTCCATTTTGGTTCGAAGATGACGAACAACAGTCTAGGTTACGATATTCAGCATTAAAACTCGCCAAACATCGAATGGAGACAAGGTTTGTCCATTTTGGTCAAAACATGACGAACTTCGCTCTAGAGAACGAACTCGTTGTTTCTAACTCTCCAAGCCTCGAATGGAGACAAGTTTGGTCCATTTTGGTCCGAAGATGACGAACAATGCTCTAGGTTACGAACTTCAGCATTAAAACTTGCCAAACTTCGAATGGAGACAAGGTTTGTCCATTTTGGTCCAAACATGACGAACTTCGCTCTAGGGAACGTACTCGCTGTTTGTAATTCTCCAAGCCTCCAATGGAGACAAATTTGGTCCATTTTGGTTCGAAGATGACGAATAACGGTCTAGGTTACGATATTCAGCATTAAAACTCGCCAAACATCGAATGGAGACAAGGTTTGTCCATTTTGGTCCAAACATGACGAACTTCGCTCTAGAGAACGAACTCGTTGTTTCTAACTCTCCAAGCCTCGAATGGAGACAAGTTTGGTCCATTTTGGTCCGAAGATGACGAACAACGCTCTAGGTTACGAACTTCAGCATTAAAACTCGCCAAACTTCGAACGGAGACAAGGTTTGTCCACTTTGGTCCAAACATGACGAACTTCGCTCTAGGGAACGTACTCGCTGTTTCTAATTCTCCAAGCCTCCAATGGAGACAAATTTGGTCCATTTTGGTTCGAAGATGACGAACAACGGTCTAGGTTACGATATTCAGCATTAAAACTCGCCAAACATCGAATGGAGACAAGGTTTGTCCATTTTGGTCCAAACATGACGAACTTCGCTCTAGAGAACGAACTCGTTGTTTCTAACTCTCCAAGCCTCGAATGGAGACAAGTTTGGTCCATTTTGGTCCGAAGATGACGAACAACGCTCTAGGTTACGAACTTCAGCATTAAAACTTGCCAAACTTCGAACGGAGACAAGGTTTGTCCATTTTGGTCCAAACATGACGAACTTCGCTCTCGGGAACGTACTCGTTGTTTCTAATTCTCCAAGCCTCGAATGGAGACAAGTTTGGTCCATTTTGGTTCGAAGATGACGAACAACGGTCTAGGTTACGATATTCAGCATTAAAACTCGCCAAACATCGAATGGAGACAAGGTTTGTCCATTTTGGTCCAAACATGACGAACTTCGCTCTAGAGAACGAACTCGTTGTTTCTAACTCGCCAAGCCTCGAATGGAGACAAGTTTGGTCCATTTTGGTCCGAAGATGACGAACAATGCTCTAGGTTACGAACTTCAGCATTAAAACTCGCCAAACTTCGAACGGAGACAAGGTTTGTCCATTTTGGTCCAAACATGACGAACTTCGCTCTAGGGAACGTACTCGTTGTTTCCAATTCTCCAACCTCGAATGGAGACAAATTTGGTCCATTTGGTTCGAAGATGACGAACAACGGTCTAGGTTACGATATTCAGCATTAAAACTCGCCAAACATCGAATGGAGACAAGGTTTGTCCATTTTGGTCCAAACATGACGAACTTCGCTCTAGAGAACGAACTCGTTGTTTCTAACTCTCCAAGCCTCGAATGGAGACAAGTTTGGTCCATTTTGGTCCGAAGATGACGAACAACGCTCTAGGTTACGAACTTCAGCATTAAAACTCGCCAAACTTCGAACGGAGACAAGGTTTGTCCACTTTGGTCCAAACATGACGAACTTCGCTCTAGGGAACGTACTCGCTGTTTCTAATTCTCCAAGCCTCCAATGGAGACAAGTTTGGTCCATTTTGGTTCGAAGATGACGAAGAACGGTCTAGGTTACGATATTCAGCATTAAAACTAGCAAAACATCGAATGGAGACAAGGTTTGTCCATTTTGGTCCAAACATGACGAACTTCGCTCTAGAGAACGAACTCGTTGTTTCTAACTCTCCAAGCCTCGAATGGGGACAAGTTTGGTCCATTTTGGTCCGAAGATGACGAACAACGCTCTAGGTTACGAACTTCAGCATTAAAACTCGCCAAACTTCGAACGGAGACAAGGTTTGTCCACTTTGGTCCAAACATTACGAACTTCGCTCTAGGGAACGTACTCGCTGTTTCTAATTCTCCAAGCCTCGAATGGAGACAAGTTTGGTCCATTTTAGTTCGAAGATGACGAACAACGGTCTAGGTTACGATATTCAGCATTAAAACTCGCCAAACATCAAATGGAGACAAGGTTTGTCCATTTTGGTCCAAACATGACGAACTTCGCTCTGGAGAACGAACTCGTTGTTTCTAACTCTCCAAGCCTCGAATGGAGACAAGTTTGGTCCATTTTGGTCCGAAGATGACGAACAACGCTCTACGTTACGAACTTCAGCATTAAAACTCGCCTAACTTCGAACGGAGACAAGGTTTGTCCATTTTGGTCCAAACTTGACGAACTTCGCTCTAGGGAACGTACTCGTTGTTTCCAATTCTCCAAGCCTCGAATGGAGACAAATTTGGTCCATTTTGGTTCGAAGATGACGAACAACAATCTAGGTTACGATATTCAGAATTAAAACTCGCCAAACATCGAATGGAGACAAGGTTTGTCCATTTTGGTCCAAACATGACGAACTTCGCTCTAGAGAACGAACTCGTTGTTTCTAACTCTCCAAGCCTCGAATGGAGACAAGTTTGGTCCATTTTGGTCCGAAGATGACGAACAACGCTCTACGTTACGAACTTCAGCATTAAAACTCGCCTAACTTCGAACGGAGACAAGGTTTGTCCATTTTGGTCCAAACTTGACGAACTTCGCTCTAGGGAACGTACTCGTTGTTTCCAATTCTCCAAGCCTCGAATGGAGACAAATTTGGTCCATTTTGGTTCGAAGATGACGAACAACAATCTAGGTTACGATATTCAGAATTAAAACTCGCCAAACATCGAATGGAGACAAGGTTTGTCCATTTTGGTCCAAACATGACGAACTTCGCTCTAGAGAACGAACTCGTTGTTTCTAACTCTCCAAGCCTCGAATGGAGACAAGTTTGGTCCATTTTGGTCCGAAGATGACGAACAACGCTCTAGGTTACGATCTTCAGCATTAAAACTCGCCAAACTTCGAACGGAGACAAGGTTTGTCCACTTTGGTCCAAACATGACGAACTTCGCTCTAGGGAACGTACTCGCTGTTTCTAATTCTCCAAGCCTCCAATGGAGACAAATTTGGTCCATTTTGGTTCGAAGATGACGAATAACGGTCTAGGTTACGATATTCAGCATTAAAACTCGCCAAACATCGAATGGAGACAAGGTTTGTCCATTTTGGTCCAAAGATGGCGATCTTCGCTCTAGAGAACGAACTCGTTGTTTCTAACTCTCCAAGCCTCGAATGGAGACAAATTTGGTCCAGTTTGGTTCGAAGATGACGAACAACGGTCTAGGTTACGATATTCAGCATTAAAACTCGCCAAACATCGAATGGAGACACGGTTTGTCCATTTTGGTCCAAACATGACGAACTTCGCTCTAGAGAACGAACTCGTTGTTTCTAACTCTCCAAGCCTCGAATGGAGACAAGTTTGGTCCATTTTGGTCCGAAGATGACGAACAACGCTCTAGGTTACGAACTTCAGCATTAAAACTCGCCAAACTTCGAACGGAGACAAGGTTTGTCCATTTTGGTCCAAACATGACGAACTTCGCTCTGGGGAACGTACTCGTTGTTTCCAATTCTCCAAGCCTCCAATGGAGACAAATTTGGTCCATTTTGGTTCGAAGATGACGAACAACGGTCTAGGTTACGATATTTAGCATTAAAACTCGCCAAACATCGAATGGAGACAAGGTTTGTCCATTTTGGTCCAAACATGACGAACTTCGCTCTAGAGAACGAACTCGTTGTTTCTAACTCTCCAAGCCTCGAATGGAGACAAGTTTGGTCCATTTTGGTCCGAAGATGACGAACAACGCTCTAGGTTACGAACTTCAGCATTAAAACTCGCCAAACTTCGAACGGAGACAAGGTTTGTCCACTTTGGTCCAAACATGACGAACTTCGCTCTAGGGAACGTACTCGCTGTTTCTAATTCTCCAAGCCTCCAATGGAGACAAATTTGGTCCATTTTGGTTCGAAGATGACGAACAACGGTCTAGGTTACGATATTCAGCATTAAAACTCGCCAAACATCGAATGGAGACAAGGTTTGTCCATTTTGGTCCAAACATGACGAACTTCGCTCTAGAGAACGAACTCGTTGTTTCTAACTCTCCAAGCCTCGAATGGAGACAAGTTTGGTCCATTTTGGTCCGAAGATGACGAACAACGCTCTAGGTTACGAACTTCAGCATTAAAACTCGCCAAACTTCGAACGGAGACAAGGTTTGTCCACTTTGGTCCAAACATGACGAACTTCGCTCTAGGGAACGTACTCGCTGTTTCTAATTCTCCAAGCCTCCAATGGAGACAAATTTGGTCCATTTTGGTTCGAAGATGACGAACAACGGTCTAGGTTACGATATTCAGCATTAAAACTCGCCAAACATCGAATGGAGACAAGGTTTGTCCATTTTGGTCCAAACATGACGAACTTCGCTCTAGAGAACGAACTCGTTGTTTCTAACTCTCCAAGCCTCGAATGGAGACAAGTTTGGTCCATTTTGGTCCGAAGATGACGAACAACGCTCTAGGTTACGAACTTCAGCATTAAAACTTGCCAAACTTCGAACGGAGACAAGGTTTGTCCATTTTGGTCCAAACATGACGAACTTCGCTCTCGGGAACGTACTCGTTGTTTCTAATTCTCCAAGCCTCGAATGGTGACAAGTTTGGTCCATTTTGGTTCGAAGATGACGAATAACGGTCTAGGTTACGATATTCAGCATTAAAACTCGCCAAACATCGAATGGAGACAAGGTTTGTCCATTTTGGTCCAAACATGACGAACTTCGCTCTAGAGAACGAACTCGTTGTTTCTAACTCTCCAAGCCTTGAATGGAGACAAGTTTGGTCCATTTTGGACCGAAGATGACGAACAACGCTCTAGGTTACGATCTTCAGCATTAAAACTCGCCAAACTTCGAACGGAGACAAGGTTTGTCCATTTTGGTCCAAACATTACGAACTTCGCTCTAGGGAACGTACTCGTTGTTTCTAATTCTCCAAGCCTCGAATGGAGACATGTTTGGTCCACTTTGTTTCGAAGATGACGAACAACGGTCTAGGTTACGATATTCAGCATTAAAACTCGCCAAACATCGAATGGAGACAAGGTTTGTCCATTTTGGTCCAAACATGACGAACTTCGCTCTAGAGAACGAACTCGTTGTTTCTAACTCGCCAAGCCTCGAATGGAGACAAGTTTGGTCCATTTTGGTCCGAAGATGACGAACAACGCTCTAGGTTACGAACTTCAGCATTAAAACTCGCCAAACTTCGAACGGAGACAAGGTTTGTCCATTTTGGTCCAAACATGACGAACTTCGCTCTGGGGAACGTACTCGTTGTTTCCAATTCTCCAAGCCTCGAATGGAGACAAATTTGGTCCATTTTGGTTCGAAGATGACGAACAACGGTCTAGGTTACGATATTCAGCATTAAAACTCGCCAAACATCGAATGGAGACAAGGTTTGTCCATTTTGGTCCAAACATGACGAACTTCGCTCTAGAGAACGAACTCGTTGTTTCTAACTCTCCAAGCCTCGAATGGAGACAAGTTTGGTCCATTTTGGTCCGAAGATGACGAACAACGCTCTAGGTTACGAACTTCAGCATTAAAACTTGCCAAACTTCGAATGGCGACAAGGTTTGTCCACTTTGGTCCAAACATGACGAACTTCGCTCTAGGGAACGTACTCGCTGTTTCTAATTCTCCAAGCCTCCAATGGAGACAAATTTGGTCCATTTTGGTTCGAAGATGACGAACAACGGTCTAGGTTACGATATTCAGCATTAAAACTCGCCAAACATCGAATGGAGACAAGGTTTGTCCATTTTGGTCCAAACATGACGAACTTCGCTCTAGAGAACGAACTCGTTGTTTCTAACTCTCCAAGCCTCGAATGGAGACAAGTTTGGTCCATTTTGGTCCGAAGATGACGAACAACGCTCTAGGTTACGAACTTCAGCATTAAAACTTGCCAAACTTCGAACGGAGACAAGGTTTGTCCATTTTGGTCCAAACATGACGAACTTCGCTCTAGGGAACGTACTCGTTGTTTCTAATTCTCCAAGCCTCGAATGGAGACAAGTTTGGTCCATTTTGGTTCGAAGATGACGAACAACGGTCTAGGTTACGATATTCAGCATTAAAACTCGCCAAACATCGAATGGAGACAAGGTTTGTCCATTTTGGTCCAAACATGACGAACTTCGCTCTAGAGATCGAACTCGTTGTTTCTAACTCTTCAAGCCTCGAATGGAGACAAGTTTGGTCCATTTTGGTCCGAAGATGACTAACAACGCTCTAGGTTACGAACTTCAGCATTAAAACTCGCCAAACTTCGAAGGGAGACAAGGTTTGTCCATTTTGGTCCAAACATGACGAACTTCGCTCTAGGCAACGTACTCGTTGTTTCCAATTCTCCAAGCCTCGAATGGAGACAAATTTGGTCGATTTTGGTTCGAAGATGACGAACAACGGTCTAGGTTACGATATTCAGCATTAAAACTCGCCAAACATCGAATGGAGACAAGGTTTGTCCATTTTGGTCCAAACATGACGAACTTCGCTCTAGAGAACGAACTCGTTGTTTCTAACTCTCCAAGCCTCGAATGGAGACAAGTTTCTCCATTTTGGTCCCAAGATGACGAACAACGCTCTAGGTTACGAACTTCAGCATTAAAACTCGCCAAACTTCGAACGGAGACAAGGTTTGTCCATTTTGGTCCAAACATTACGAACTTCGCTCTAGGGAACGTACTCGTTGTTTCTAATTCTCCAAGCCTCGAATGGAGACAAGTTTGGTCCATTTTGGTTCGAAGATGACGAACAACGGTCTAGGTTACGATATTCAGCATTAAAACTCGCCAAACATCGAATGGAGACAAGGTTTGTCCATTTTGGTCCAAACATGACGAACTTCGCTCTAGAGAACGAACTCGTTGTTTCTAACTCTCCAAGCCTCGAATGGAGACAAGTTTGTCCATTTTGATCCGAAGATGACGAACAACGCTCTAGGTTACGAAGTTCAGCATTAAAACTCGCCAAACTTCGAACGGAGACAAGGTTTGTCCATTTTGGTCCAAACATTACGAACTTCGCTCTAGGGAATGTACTCGTTGTTTCTAATTCTCCAAGCCTCGAATGGAGACAAGTTTGGTCCATTTTGGTTCGAAGATGACGAACAACGGTCTAGGTTACGATATTCAGCATTAAAACTCGCCAAACATCGAATGGAGACAAGGTTTGTCCATTTTGGTCCAAACATGACGAACTTCGCTCTAGAGAACGAACTCGTTGATTCTAACTCGCCAAGCCTCGAATGGAGACAAGTTTGGTCCATTTTGGTCCGAAGATGATGAACAACGCTCTAGGTTACGAACTTCAGCATTAAAACTCGCCAAACTTCGAACGGAGACAAGGTTTGTCCACTTTGGTCCAAACATGACGAACTTCGCTCTAGGGAACGTACTCGCTGTTTCTAATTCTCCAAGCCTCCAATGGAGACAAATTTGGTCCATTTTGGTTCGAAGATGACGAATAACGGTCTAGGTTACGATATTCAGCATTAAAACTCGCCAAACATCGAATGGAGACAAGGTTTGTCCATTTTGGTCCAAACATGACGAACTTCGCTCTAGAGAACGAACTCGTTGTTTCTAACTCGCCAAGCCTCGAATGGAGACAAGTTTGGTCCGTTTTGGTCCGAAGATGACGAACAATGCTCTAGGTTACGAACTTCAGCATTAAAACTCGCCAAACTTCGAACGGAGACAAGGTTTGTCCATTTTGGTCCAAACATGACGAACTTCGCTCTAGGGAACGTACTCGTTGTTTCCAATTCTCCAACCTCGAATGGAGACAAATTTGGTCCATTTGGTTCGAAGATGACGAACAACGGTCTAGGTTACGATATTCAGCATTAAAACTCGCCAAACATCGAATGGAGACAAGGTTTGTCCATTTTGGTCCAAACATGACGAACTTCGCTCTAGAGAACGAACTCGTTGTTTCTAACTCTCCATGCCTCGAATGGAGACAAGTTTGGTCCATTTTGGTCCGAAGATGATGAACAACGCACTAGGTTACGAACTTCAGCATTAAAACTCGCCAAACTTCGAACGGAGACAAGGTTTGTCCACTTTGGTCCAAACATGACGAACTTCGCTCTAGGGAACGTACTCGCTGTTTCTAATTCTCCAAGCCTCCAATGGAGACAAGTTTGGTCCATTTTGGTTCGAAGATGACGAAGAACGGTCTAGGTTACGATATTCAGCATTAAAACTAGCAAAACATCGAATGGAGACAAGGTTTGTCCATTTTGGTCCAAACATGACGAACTTCGCTCTAGATAACGAACTCGTTGTTTCTAACTCTCCAAGCCTCGAATGGGGACAAGTTTGGTCCATTTTGGTCCGAAGATGACGAACAACGCTCTAGGTTACGAACTTCAGCATTAAAACTCGCCAAACTTCGAACGGAGACAAGGTTTGTCCACTTTGGTCCAAATATTACGAACTTCGCTCTAGGGAACGTACTCGCTGTTTCTAATTCTCCAAGCCTCGAATGGAGACAAGTTTGGTCCATTTTAGTTCGAAGATGACGAACAACGGTCTAGGTTACGATATTCAGCATTAAAACTCGCCAAACATCGAATGGAGACAAGGTTTGTCCATTTTGGTCCAAACATGACGAACTTCGCTCTGGAGAACGAACTCGTTGTTTCTAACTCTCCAAGCCTCGAATGGAGACAAGTTTGGTCCATTTTGGTCCGAAGATGACGAACAACGCTCTACGTTACGAACTTCAGCATTAAAACTCGCCTAACTTCGAACGGAGACAAGGTTTGTCCATTTTGGTCCAAACTTGACGAACTTCGCTCTAGGGAACGTACTCGTTGTTTCCAATTCTCCAAGCCTCGAATGGAGACAAATTTGGTCCATTTTGGTTCGAAGATGACGAACAACAATCTAGGTTACGATATTCAGAATTAAAACTCGCCAAACATCGAATGGAGACAAGGTTTGTCCATTTTGGTCCAAACATGACGAACTTCGCTCTAGAGAACGAACTCGTTGTTTCTAACTCTCCAAGCCTCGAATGGAGACAAGTTTGGTCCATTTTGGTCCGAAGATGACGAACAACGCTCTAGGTTACGATCTTCAGCATTAAAACTCGCCAAACTTCGAACGGAGACAAGGTTTGTCCACTTTGGTCCAAACATGACGAACTTCGCTCTAGGGAACGTACTCGCTGTTTCTAATTCTCCAAGCCTCCAATGGAGACAAATTTGGTCCATTTTGGTTCGAAGATGACGAATAACGGTCTAGGTTACGATATTCAGCATTAAAACTCGCCAAACATCGAATGGAGACAAGGTTTGTCCATTTTGGTCCAAACATGGCGAACTTCGCTCTAGAGAACGAACTCGTTGTTTCTAACTCTCCAAGCCTCGAATGGAGACAAATTTGGTCCATTTTGGTTCGAAGATGACGAACAACGGTCTAGGTTACGATATTCAGCATTAAAACTCGCCAAACATCGAATGGAGACAAGGTTTGTCCATTTTGGTCCAAACATGACGAACTTCGCTCTAGAGAACGAACTCGTTGTTTCTAACTCTCCAAGCCTCGAATGGAGACAAGTTTGGTCCATTTTGGTCCGAAGATGACGAACAACGCTCTAGGTTACGAACTTCAGCATTAAAACTTGCCAAACTTCGAACGGAGACAAGGTTTGTCCATTTTGGTCCAAACATGACGAACTTCGCTCTAGGGAACGTACTCGTTGTTTCTAATTCTCCAAGCCTCGAATGGAGACAAGTTTGGTCCATTTTGGTTCGAAGATGACGAATAACGGTCTAGGTTACGATATTCAGCATTAAAACTCGCCAAACATCGAATGGAGACAAGGTTTGTCCATTTTGGTCCAAACATGACGAACTTCGCTCTAGAGAACGAACTCGTTGATTCTAACTCTCCAAGCCTCGAATGGAGACAAGTTTGGTCCATTTTGGTCCGAAGATGATGAACAACGCTCTAGGTTACGAACTTCAGCATTAAAACTCGCCAAACTTCGAACGGAGACAAGGTTTGTCAATTTTGGTCCAAACATTACGAACTTCGCTATAGGGAACGTACTCGTTGTTTCTAATTCTCCAAGCCTCGAATGGAGACATGTTTGGTCCATTTTGGTTCAAGATGACGAAGAACGGTCTAGGTTACGATATTCAGCATTAAAACTCGCAAAACATCGAATGGAGACAAGGTTTGTCCATTTTGGTCCAAACATGACGAACTTCGCTCTAGAGAACGAACTCGTTGTTTCTAACTCTCCAAGCCTCGAATGGAGACAAGTTTGGTCCATTTTGGTCCGAAGATGATGAACAACGCTCTAGGTTACGAACTTCAGCATTAAAACTCGACAAACTTCGAACGGAGACAAGGTTTGTCCATTTTGGTCCAAACATCACGAACTTCGCTCTAGGGAACGTACTCGTTGTTTCTAATTCTCCAAGCCTCGAATGGAGACAAGTTTGGTCCATTTTGGTTCGAAGATGACGAACAACGGTCTAGGTTACGATATTCAGCATTAAAACTCGCCAAACATCGAATGGAGACAAGGTTTGTCCATTTTGGTCCAAACATGACGAACTTCGCTCTAGAGAACGAACTCGTTGTTTCTAACTCGCCAAGCCTCGAATGGAGACAAGTTTGGTCCATTTTGGTCCGAAGATGACGAACAATGCTCTAGGTTACGAACTTCAGCATTAAAACTCGCCAAACTTCGAACGGAGACAAGGTTTGTCCATTTTGGTCCAAACATGACGAACTTCGCTCTAGGAAACGTACTCGTTGTTTCCAATTCTCCAACCTCGAATGGAGACAAATTTGGTCCATTTGGTTCGAAGATGACGAACAACGGTCTAGGTTACGATATTCAGCATTAAAACTCGCCAAACATCGAATGGAGACAAGGTTTGTCCATTTTGGTCCAAACATGACGAACTTCGCTCTAGAGAACGAACTCGTTGTTTCTAACTCTCCAAGCCTCGAATGGAGACAAGTTTGGTCCATTTTGGTCCGAAGATGACGAACAACGCTCTAGGTTACGAACTTCAGCATTAAAACTCGCCAAACTTCGAACGGAGACAAGGTTTGTCCACTTTGGTCCAAACATGACGAACTTCGCTCTAGGGAACGTACTCGCTGTTTCTAATTCTCCAAGCCTCCAATAGAGACAAGTTTGGTCCATTTTGGTTCGAAGATGACGAAGAACGGTCTAGGTTACGATATTCAGCATTAAAACTAGCAAAACATCGAATGGAGACAAGGTTTGTCCATTTTGGTCCAAACATGACGAACTTCGCTCTAGAGAACGAACTCGTTGTTTCTAACTCTCCAAGCCTCGAATGGGGACAAGTTTGGTCCATTTTGGTCCGAAGATGACGAACAACGCTCTAGGTTACGAACTTCAGCATTAAAACTCGCCAAACTTCGAACGGAGACAAGGTTTGTCCACTTTGGTCCAAACATTACGAACTTCGCTCTAGGGAACGTACTCGATGTTTCTAATTCTCCAAGCCTCGAATGGAGACAAGTTTGGTCCATTTTAGTTCGAAGATGACGAACAACGGTCTAGGTTACGATATTCAGCATTAAAACTCGCCAAACATCGAATGGAGACAAGGTTTGTCCATTTTGGTCCAAACATGACGAACTTCGCTCTGGAGAACGAACTCGTTGTTTCTAACTCTCCAAGCCTCGAATGGAGACAAGTTTGGTCCATTTTGGTCCGAAGATGACGAACAACGCTCTACGTTACGAACTTCAGCATTAAAACTCGCCTAACTTCGAACGGAGACAAGGTTTGTCCATTTTGGTCCAAACTTGACGAACTTCGCTCTAGGGAACGTACTCGTTGTTTCCAATTCTCCAAGCCTCGAATGGAGACAAATTTGGTCCATTTTGGTTCGAAGATGACGAAGAACGGTCTAGGTTACGATATTCAGCATTAAAACTAGCAAAACATCGAATGGAGACAAGGTTTGTCCATTTTGGTCCAAACATGACGAACTTCGCTCTAGAGAACGAACTCGTTGTTTCTAACTCTCCAAGCCTCGAATGGGGACAAGTTTGGTCCATTTTGGTCCGAAGATGACGAACAACGCTCTAGGTTACGAACTTCAGCATTAAAACTCGCCAAACTTCGAACGGAGACAAGGTTTGTCCACTTTGGTCCAAACATTACGAACTTCGCTCTAGGGAACGTACTCGATGTTTCTAATTCTCCAAGCCTCGAATGGAGACAAGTTTTGTCCATTTTAGTTCGAAGATGACGAACAACGGTCTAGGTTACGATATTCAGCATTAAAACTCGCCAAACATCGAATGGAGACAAGGTTTGTCCATTTTGGTCCAAACATGACGAACTTCGCTCTGGAGAACGAACTCGTTGTTTCTAACTCTCCAAGCCTCGAATGGAGACAAGTTTGGTCCATTTTGGTCCGAAGATGACGAACAACGCTCTACGTTACGAACTTCAGCATTAAAACTCGCCTAACTTCGAACGGAGACAAGGTTTGTCCATTTTGGTCCAAACTTGACGAACTTCGCTCTAGGGAACGTACTCGTTGTTTCCAATTCTCCAAGCCTCGAATGGAGACAAATTTGGTCCATTTTGGTTCGAAGATGACGAACAACAATCTAGGTTACGATATTCAGAATTAAAACTCGCCAAACATCGAATGGAGACAAGGTTTGTCCATTTTGGTCCAAACATGACGAACTTCGCTCTAGAGAACGAACTCGTTGTTTCTAACTCTCCAAGCCTCGAATGGAGACAAGTTTGGTCCATTTTGGTCCGAAGATGACGAACAACGCTCTAGGTTACGATCTTCAGCATTAAAACTCGCCAAACTTCGAACGGAGACAAGGTTTGTCCACTTTGGTACAAACATGACGAACTTCGCTCTAGGGAACGTACTCGCTGTTTCTAATTCTCCAAGCCTCCAATGGAGACAAATTTGGTCCATTTTGGTTCGAAGATGACGAATAACGGTCTAGGTTACGATATTCAGCATTAAAACTCGCCAAACATCGAATGGAGACAAGGTTTGTCCATTTTGGTCCAAACATGGCGAACTTCGCTCTAGAGAACGAACTCGTTGTTTCTAACTCTCCAAGCCTCGAATGGAGACAAATTTGGTCCATTTTGGTTCGAAGATGACGAACAACGGTCTAGGTTACGATATTCAGCATTAAAACTCGCCAAACATCGAATGGAGACAAGGTTTGTCCATTTTGGTCCAAACATGACGAACTTCGCTCTAGAGAACGAACTCGTTGTTTCTAACTCTCCAAGCCTCGAATGGAGACAAGTTTGGTCCATTTTGGTCCGAAGATGACGAACAACGCTCTAGGTTACGAACTTCAGCATTAAAACTTGCCAAACTTCGAACGGAGACAAGGTTTGTCCATTTTGGTCCAAACATGACGAACTTCGCTCTAGGGAACGTACTCGTTGTTTCTAATTCTCCAAGCCTCGAATGGAGACAAGTTTGGTCCATTTTGGTTCGAAGATGACGAATAACGGTCTAGGTTACGATATTCAGCATTAAAACTCGCCAAACATCGAATGGAGACAAGGTTTGTCCATTTTGGTCCAAACATGACGAACTTCGCTCTAGAGAACGAACTCGTTGTTTCTAACTCTCCAAGCCTTGAATGGAGACAAGTTTGGTCCATTTTGGACCGAAGATGACGAACAACGCTCTCGGTTACGATCTTCAGCATTAAAACTCGCCAAACTTCGAACGGAGACAAGGTTTGTCCATTTTGGTCCAAACATTACGAACTTCGCTCTAGGGAACGTACTCGTTGTTTCTAATTCTCCAAGCCTCGAATGGAGACATGTTTGGTCCACTTTGTTTCGAAGATGACGAACAACGGTCTAGGTTACGATATTCAGCATTAAAACTCGCCAAACATCGAATGGAGACAAGGTTTGTCCATTTTGGTCCAAACATGACGAACTTCGCTCTAGAGAACGAACTCGTTGTTTCTAACTCGCCAAGCCTCGAATGGAGACAAGTTTGGTCCATTTTGGTCCGAAGATGACGAACAACGCTCTAGGTTACGAACTTCAGCATTAAAACTCGCCAAACTTCGAACGGAGACAAGGTTTGTCCATTTTGGTCCAAACATGACGAACTTCGCTCTGGGGAACGTACTCGTTGTTTCCAATTCTCCAAGCCTCGAATGGAGACAAATTTGGTCCATTTTGGTTCGAAGATGACGAACAACGGTCTAGGTTACGATATTCAGCATTAAAACTCGCCAAACATCGAATGGAGACAAGGTTTGTCCATTTTGGTCCAAACATGACGAACTTCGCTCTAGAGAACGAACTCGTTGTTTCTAACTCTCCAAGCCTCGAATGGAGACAAGTTTGGTCCATTTTGGTCCGAAGATGACGAACAGCGCTCTAGGTTACGAACTTCAGCATTAAAACTTGCCAAACTTCGAACGGAGACAAGGTTTGTCCACTTTGGTCCAAACATGACGAACTTCGCTCTAGGGAACGTACTCGCTGTTTCTAATTCTCCAAGCCTCCAATGGAGACAAATTTGGTCCATTTTTGTTCGAAGATGACGAACAACGGTCTAGGTTACGATATTCAGCATTAAAACTCGCCAAACATCGAATGGAGACAAGGTTTGTCCATTTTGGTCCAAACATGACGAACTTCGCTCTAGAGAACGAACTCGTTGTTTCTAACTCTCCAAGCCTCGAATGGAGACAAGTTTGGTCCATTTTGGTCCGAAGATGACGAACAACGCTCTAGGTTACGAACTTCAGCATTAAAACTTGCCAAACTTCGAACGGAGACAAGGTTTGTCCATTTTGGTCCAAACATGACGAACTTCGCTCTAGGGAACGTACTCGTTGTTTCTAATTCTCCAAGCCTCGAATGGAGACAAGTTTGGTCCATTTTGGTTCGAAGATGACGAACAACGGTCTAGGTTACGATATTCAGCATTAAAACTCGCCAAACATCGAATGGAGACAAGGTTTGTCCATTTTGGTCCAAACATGACGAACTTCGCTCTAGAGAACGAACTCGTTGTTTCTAATTCTCCAAGCCTCGAATGGAGACAAGTTTCTCCATTTTGGTCCCAAGATGACGAACAACGCTCTAGGTTACGAACTTCAGCGTTAAAACTCGCCAAACTTCGAACGGAGACAAGGTTTGTCCATTTTGGTCCAAACATTACGAACTTCGCTCTAGGGAACGTACTCGTTGTTTCTAATTCTCCAAGCCTCGAATGGAGACAAGTTTGGTCCATTTTGGTTCGAAGATGACGAACAACGGTCTAGGTTACGATATTCAGCATTAAAACTCGCCAAACATCGAATGGAGACAAGGTTTGTCCATTTTGGTCCAAACATGACGAACTTCGCTCTAGAGAACGAACTCGTTGTTTCTAACTCTCCAAGCCTCGAATGGAGACAAGTTTGTCCATTTTGATCCGAAGATGACGAACAACGCTCTAGGTTACGAAGTTCAGCATTAAAACTCGCCAAACTTCGAACGGAGACAAGGTTTGTCCATTTTGGTCCAAACATTACGAACTTCGCTCTAGGGAATGTACTCGTTGTTTCTAATTCTCCAAGCCTCGAATGGAGACAAGTTTGGTCCATTTTGGTTCGAAGATGACGAACAACGGTCTAGGTTACGATATTCAGCATTAAAACTCGCCAAACATCGAATGGAGACAAGGTTTGTCCATTTTGGTCCAAACATGACGAACTTCGCTCTAGAGAACGAACTCGTTGATTCTAACTCTCCAAGCCTCGAATGGAGACAAGTTTGGTCCATTTTGGTCCGAAGATGATGAACAACGCTCTAGGTTACGAACTTCAGCATTAAAACTCGCCAAACTTCGAACGGAGACAAGGTTTGTCAATTTTGGTCCAAACATTACGAACTTCGCTATAGGGAACGTACTCGTTGTTTCTAATTCTCCAAGCCTCGAATGGAGACATGTTTGGTCCATTTTGGTTCGAAGATGACGAAGAACGGTCTAGGTTACGATATTCAGCATTAAAACTCGCAAAACATCGAATGGAGACAAGGTTTGTCCATTTTGGTCCAAACATGACGAACTTCGCTCTAGAGAACGAACTCGTTGTTTCTAACTCTCCAAGCCTCGAATGGAGACAAGTTTGGTCCATTTTGGTCCGAAGATGATGAACAACGCTCTAGGTTACGAACTTCAGCATTAAAACTCGACAAACTTCGAACGGAGACAAGGTTTGTCCATTTTGGTCCAAACATCACGAACTTCGCTCTAGGGAACGTACTCGTTGTTTCTAATTCTCCAAGCCTCGAATGGAGACAAGTTTGGTCCATTTTGGTTCGAAGATGACGAACAACGGTCTAGGTTACGATATTCAGCATTAAAACTCGCCAAACATCGAATGGAGACAAGGTTTGTCCATTTTGGTCCAAACATGACGAACTTCGCTCTAGAGAACGAACTCGTTGTTTCTAACTCGCCAAGCCTCGAATGGAGACAAGTTTGGTCCATTTTGGTCCGAAGATGACGAACAATGCTCTAGGTTACGAACTTCAGCATTAAAACTCGCCAAACTTCGAACGGAGACAAGGTTTGTCCATTTTGGTCCAAACATGACGAACTTCGCTCTAGGGAACGTACTCGTTGTTTCCAATTCTCCAAGCCTCGAATGGAGACAAATTTGGTCCATTTTGGTTCGAAGATGACGAACAACGGTCTAGGTTACGATATTCAGCATTAAAACTCGCCAAACATCGAATGGAGACAAGGTTTGTCCATTTTGGTCCAAACATGACGAACTTCGCTCTAGAGAACGAACTCGTTGTTTCTAACTCTCCAAGCCTCGAATGGAGACAAGTTTGGTCCATTTTGGTCCGAAGATGACGAACAACGCTCTAGGTTACGAACTTCAGCATTAAAACTCGCCAAACTTCGAACGGAGACAAGGTTTGTCCACTTTGGTCCAAACATGACGAACTTCGCTCTAGGGAACGTACTCGCTGTTTCTAATTCTCCAAGCCTCCAATGGAGACAAGTTTGGTCCATTTTGGTTCGAAGATGACGAAGAACGGTCTAGGTTACGATATTCAGCATTAAAACTAGCAAAACATCGAATGGAGACAAGGTTTGTCCATTTTGGTCCAAACATGACGAACTTCGCTCTAGAGAACGAACTCGTTGTTTCTAACTCTCCAAGCCTCGAATGGGGACAAGTTTGGTCCATTTTGGTCCGAAGATGAGGAACAACGCTCTAGGTTACGAACTTCAGCATTAAAACTCGCCAAACTTCGAACGGAGACAAGGTTTGTCCATTTTGGTCCAAACATTACGAACTTCGCTCTAGGGAACGTACTCGTTGTTTCTAATTCTCCAAGCCTCGAATGGAGACAAGTTTGGTCCATTTTGGTTCGAAGATGACGAACAACGGTCTAGGTTACGATATTCAGCATTAAAACTCGCAAAACATCGAATGGAGACAAGGTTTGTCCATTTTGGTCCAAACATGACGAACTTCGCTCTGGAGAACGAACTCGTTGTTTCTAACTCTCCAAGCCTCGAATGGAGACAAGTTTGGTCCATTTTGGTCCGAAGATGACGAACAACGCTCTACGTTACGAACTTCAGCATTAAAACTCGCCTAACTTCGAACGGAAACAAGGTTTGTCCATTTTGGTCCAAACTTGACGAACTTCGCTCTAGGGAACGTACTCGTTGTTACCAATTCTCCAAGCCTCGAATGGAGACAAATTTGGTCCATTTTGGTTCGAAGATGACGAACAACAATCTAGGTTACGATATTCAGAATTAAAACTCGCCAAACATCGAATGGAGACAAGGTTTGTCCATTTTGGTCCAAACATGACGAACTTCGCTCTAGAGAACGAACTCGTTGTTTCTAACTCTCCAAGCCTCGAATGGAGACAAGTTTGATCCATTTTGGTCCGAAGATGACGAACAACGCTCTAGGTTAAGATCTTCAGCATTAAAACTCGCCAAACTTCAAACGGAGACAAGGTTTGTCCACTTTGGTCCAAACATGACGAACTTCGCTCTAGGGAACGTACTCGCTGTTTCTAATTCTCCAAGCCTCCAATGGAGACAAATTTGGTCCATTTTGGTTCGAAGATGACGAATAACGGTCTAGGTTACGATATTCAGCATTAAAACTCGCCAAACATCGAATGGAGACAAGGTTTGTCCATTTTGGTCCAAACATGGCGAACTTCGCTCTAGAGAACGAACTCGTTGTTTCTAACTCTCCAAGCCTCGAATGGAGACAAGTTTGGTCCATTTTGGTCCGAAGATGACGAACAACGCTCTAGGTTACGAACTTCAGCATTAAAACTCGCCAAACTTCGAACGGAGACAAGGTTTGTCCATTTTGGTCCAAACATGACGAACTTCGCTCTAGGGAACGTACTCGTTGTTTCCAATTCTCCAAGCCTCGAATGGAGACAAATTTGGTCCATTTTGGTTCGAAGATGACGAACAACGGTCTAGGTTACGATATTCAGCATTAAAACTCACCTAACATCGAATGGAGACAAGGTTTGTACATTTTGGTCCAAACATGACGAACTTCGCTCTAGAGAACGAACTCGTTGTTTCTAACCCGCCAAGCCTCGAATGGAGACAAGTTTGGTCCATTTTGGTCCGAAGATGACGAACAACGCTCTAGGTTACGAACTTCAGCATTAAAACTCGCCAAACTTCGAACGGAGACAAGGTTTGTCCATTTTGGTCCAAACATGACGAACTTCGCTCTAGGGAACGTACTCGTTGTTTCCAATTCTCCAAGCCTCGAATGGAGACAAATTTGGTCCATTTTGGTTCGAAGATGACGAACAACGGTCTAGGTTACGATATTCAGCATTAAAACTCGCCAAACATCGAATGGAGACAAGGTTTGTCCATTTTGGTCCAAACATGACGAACTTCGCTCTAGAGAACGAACTCGTTGTTTCTAACTCTCCAAGCCTCGAATGGAGACAAGTTTGGTCCATTTTGGTCCGAAGATGACGAACAACGCTCTAGGTTACGAACTTCAGCATTAAAACTCGCCAAACTTCGAACGGAGACAAGGTTTGTCCACTTTGGTCCAAACATGACGAACTTCGCTCTAGGGAACGTACTCGCTGTTTCTAATTCTCCAAGCCTCCAATGGAGACAAATTTGGTCCATTTTGGTTCGAAGATGACGAATAACGGTCTAGGTTACGATATTCAGCATTAAAACTCGCCAAACATCGAATGGAGACAAGGTTTGTCCATTTTGGTCCAAACATGGCGAACTTCGCTCTAGAGAACGAACTCGTTGTTTCTAACTCTCCAAGCCTCGAATGGAGACAAGTTTGGTCCATTTTGGTCCGAAGATGACGAACAACGCTCTAGGTTACGAACTTCAGCATAAAAACTCGCCAAACTTCGAACGGAGACAAGGTTTGTCCATTTTGGTCCAAACATTACGAACTTCGCTCTAGGGAACGTACTCGTTGTTTCTAATTCTCCAAGCCTCGAATGGAGACAAGTTTGGTCCATTTTGGTTCGAAGATGACGAACAACGGTCTAGGTTACGATATTCAGCATTAAAACTCGCAAAACATCGAATGGAGACAAGGTTTGTCCATTTTGGTCCAGACATGACGAACTTCGCTCTGGAGAACGAACTCGTTGTTTCTAACTCTCCAAGCCTCGAATGGAGACAAGTTTGGTCCATTTTGGTCCGAAGATGACGAACAACGCTCTACGTTACGAACTTCAGCATTAAAACTCGCCTAACTTCGAACGGAGACAAGGTTTGTCCATTTTGGTCCAAACTTGACGAACTTCGCTCTAGGGAACGTACTCGTTGTTACCAATTCTCCAAGCCTCGAATGGAGACAAATTTGGTCCATTTTGGTTCGAAGATGACGAACAACAATCTAGGTTACGATATTCAGAATTAAAACTCGCCAAACATCGAATGGAGACAAGGTTTGTCCATTTTGGTCCAAACATGACGAACTTCGCTCTAGAGAACGAACTCGTTGTTTCTAACTCTCCAAGCCTCGAATGGAGACAAGTTTGGTCCATTTTGGTCCGAAGATGACGAACAACGCTCTAGGTTACGATCTTCAGCATTAAAACTCGCCAAACTTCGAACGGAGACAAGGTTTGTCCACTTTGGTCCAAACATGACGAACTTCGCTCTAGGGAACGTACTCGCTGTTTCTAATTCTCCAAGCCTCCAATGGAGACAAATTTGGTCCATTTTGGTTCGAAGATGACGAATAACGGTCTAGGTTACGATATTCAGCATTAAAACTCGCCAAACATCGAATGGAGACAAGGTTTGTCCATTTTGGTCCAAACATGGCGAACTTCGCTCTAGAGAACGAACTCGTTGTTTCTAACTCTCCAAGCCTCGAATGGAGACAAATTTGGTCCATTTTGGTTCGAAGATGACGAACAACGGTCTAGGTTACGATATTCAGCATTAAAACTCGCCAAACATCGAATGGAGACAAGGTTTGTCCATTTTGGTCCAAACATGACGAACTTCGCTCTAGAGAACGAAGTCGTTGTTTCTAACTCTCCAAGCCTCGAATGGAGACAAGTTTGGTCCATTTTGGTCCGAAGATGACGAACAACGCTCTAGGTTACGAACTTCAGCATTAAAACTTGCCAAACTTCGAACGGAGACAAGGTTTGTCCATTTTGGTCCAAACATGACGAACTTCGCTCTAGGGAACGTACTCGTTGTTTCTAATTCTCCAAGCCTCGAATGGAGACAAGTTTGGTCCATTTTGGTTCGAAGATGACGAATAACGGTCTAGGTTACGATATTCAGCATTAAAACTCGCCAAACATCGAATGGAGACAAGGTTTGTCCATTTTGGTCCAAACAGGACGAACTTCGCTCTAGAGAACGAACTCGTTGTTTCTAACTCTCCAAGCCTTGAATGGAGACAAGTTTGGTCCATTTTGGACCGAAGATGACGAACAACGCTCTAGGTTACGATCTTCAGCATTAAAACTCGCCAAACTTCGAACGGAGACAAGGTTTGTCCATTTTGGTCCAAACATTACGAACTTCGCTCTAGGGAACGTACTCGTTGTTTCTAATTCTCCAAGCCTCGAATGGAGACAAGTTTGGTCCATTTTGGTTCGAAGATGACGAATAACGGTCTAGGTTACGATATTCAGCATTAAAACTCGCCAAACATCGAATGGAGACAAGGTTTGTCCATTTTGGTCCAAACATGACGAACTTCGCTCTAGAGAACGAACTCGTTGATTCTAACTCTCCAAGCCTCGAATGGAGACAAGTTTGGTCCATTTTGGTCCGAAGATGATGAACAACGCTCTAGGTTACGAACTTCAGCATTAAAACTCGCCAAACTTCGAACGGAGACAAGGTTTGTCAATTTTGGTCCAAACATTACGAACTTCGCTATAGGGAACGTACTCGTTGTTTCTAATTCTCCAAGCCTCGAATGGAGACATGTTTGGTCCATTTTGGTTCAAGATGACGAAGAACGGTCTAGGTTACGATATTCAGCATTAAAACTCGCAAAACATCGAATGGAGACAAGGTTTGTCCATTTTGGTCCAAACATGACGAACTTCGCTCTAGAGAACGAACTCGTTGTTTCTAACTCTCCAAGCCTCGAATGGAGACAAGTTTGGTCCATTTTGGTCCGAAGATGATGAACAACGCTCTAGGTTACGAACTTCAGCATTAAAACTCGACAAACTTCGAACGGAGACAAGGTTTGTCCATTTTGGTCCAAACATCACGAACTTCGCTCTAGGGAACGTACTCGTTGTTTCTAATTCTCCAAGCCTCGAATGGAGACAAGTTTGGTCCATTTTGGTTCGAAGATGACGAACAACGGTCTAGGTTACGATATTCAGCATTAAAACTCGCCAAACATCGAATGGAGACAAGGTTTGTCCATTTTGGTCCAAACATGACGAACTTCGCTCTAGAGAACGAACTCGTTGTTTCTAACTCGCCAAGCCTCGAATGGAGACAAGTTTGGTCCATTTTGGTCCGAAGATGACGAACAATGCTCTAGGTTACGAACTTCAGCATTAAAACTCGCCAAACTTCGAACGGAGACAAGGTTTGTCCATTTTGGTCCAAACATGACGAACTTCGCTCTAGGGAACGTACTCGTTGTTTCCAATTCTCCAACCTCGAATGGAGACAAATTTGGTCCATTTGGTTCGAAGATGACGAACAACGGTCTAGGTTACGATATTCAGCATTAAAACTCGCCAAACATCGAATGGAGACAAGGTTTGTCCATTTTGGTCCAAACATGACGAACTTCGCTCTAGAGAACGAACTCGTTGTTTCTAACTCTCCAAGCCTCGAATGGAGACAAGTTTGGTCCATTTTGGTCCGAAGATGACGAACAACGCTCTAGGTTACGAACTTCAGCATTAAAACTCGCCAAACTTCGAACGGAGACAAGGTTTGTCCACTTTGGTCCAAACATGACGAACTTCGCTCTAGGGAACGTACTCGCTGTTTCTAATTCTCCAAGCCTCCAATAGAGACAAGTTTGGTCCATTTTGGTTCGAAGATGACGAAGAACGGTCTAGGTTACGATATTCAGCATTAAAACTAGCAAAACATCGAATGGAGACAAGGTTTGTCCATTTTGGTCCAAACATGACGAACTTCGCTCTAGAGAACGAACTCGTTGTTTCTAACTCTCCAAGCCTCGAATGGGGACAAGTTTGGTCCATTTTGGTCCGAAGATGACGAACAACGCTCTAGGTTACGAACTTCAGCATTAAAACTCGCCAAACTTCGAACGGAGACAAGGTTTGTCCACTTTGGTCCAAACATTACGAACTTCGCTCTAGGGAACGTACTCGATGTTTCTAATTCTCCAAGCCTCGAATGGAGACAAGTTTGGTCCATTTTAGTTCGAAGATGACGAACAACGGTCTAGGTTACGATATTCAGCTTTAAAACTCGCCAAACATCGAATGGAGACAAGGTTTGTCCATTTTGGTCCAAACATGACGAACTTCGCTCTGGAGAACGAACTCGTTGTTTCTAACTCTCCAAGCCTCGAATGGAGACAAGTTTGGTCCATTTTGGTCCGAAGATGACGAACAACGCTCTACGTTACGAACTTCAGCATTAAAACTCGCCTAACTTCGAACGGAGACAAGGTTTGTCCATTTTGGTCCAAACTTGACGAACTTCGCTCTAGGGAACGTACTCGTTGTTTCCAATTCTCCAAGCCTCGAATGGAGACAAATTTGGTCCATTTTGGTTCGAAGATGACGAACAACAATCTAGGTTACGATATTCAGAATTAAAACTCGCCAAACATCGAATGGAGACAAGGTTTGTCCATTTTGGTCCAAACATGACGAACTTCGCTCTAGAGAACGAACTCGTTGTTTCTAACTCTCCAAGCCTCGAATGGAGACAAGTTTGGTCCATTTTGGTCCGAAGATGACGAACAACGCTCTAGGTTACGATCTTCAGCATTAAAACTCGCCAAACTTCGAACGGAGACAAGGTTTGTCCACTTTGGTCCAAACATGACGAACTTCGCTCTAGGGAACGTACTCGCTGTTTCTAATTCTCCAAGCCTCCAATGGAGACAAATTTGGTCCATTTTGGTTCGAAGATGACGAATAACGGTCTAGGTTACGATATTCAGCATTAAAACTCGCCAAACATCGAATGGAGACAAGGTTTGTCCATTTTGGTCCAAACATGGCGAACTTCGCTCTAGAGAACGAACTCGTTGTTTCTAACTCTCCAAGCCTCGAATGGAGACAAATTTGGTCCATTTTGGTTCGAAGATGACGAACAATGGTCTAGGTTACGATATTCAGCATTAAAACTCGCCAAACATCGAATGGAGACAAGGTTTGTCCATTTTGGTCCAAACATGACGAACTTCGCTCTAGAGAACGAACTCGTTGTTTCTAACTCTCCAAGCCTCGAATGGAGACAAGTTTGGTCCATTTTGGTCCGAAGATGACGAACAACGCTCTAGGTTACAAACTTCAGCATTAAAACTTGCCAAACTTCGAACGGAGACAAGGTTTGTCCATTTTGGTCCAAACATGACGAACTTCGCTCTAGGGAACGTACTCGTTGTTTCTAATTCTCCAAGCCTCGAATGGAGACAAGTTTGGTCCATTTTGGTTCGAAGATGACGAATAACGGTCTAGGTTACGATATTCAGCATTAAAACTCGCCAAACATCGAATGGAGACAAGGTTTGTCCATTTTGGTCCAAACATGACGAACTTCGCTCTAGAGAACGAACTCGTTGTTTCTAACTCTCCAAGCCTTGAATGGAGACAAGTTTGGTCCATTTTGGACCGAAGATGACGAACAACGCTCTAGGTTACGATCTTCAGCATTAAAACTCGCCAAACTTCGAACGGAGACAAGGTTTGTCCATTTTGGTCCAAACATTACGAACTTCGCTCTAGGGAACGTACTCGTTGTTTCTAATTCTCCAAGCCTCGAATGGAGACATGTTTGGTCCACTTTGTTTCGAAGATGACGAACAACGGTCTAGGTTACGATATTCAGCATTAAAACTCGCCAAACATCGAATGGAGACAAGGTTTGTCCATTTTGGTCCAAACATGACGAACTTCGCTCTAGAGAACGAACTCGTTGTTTCTAACTCGCCAAGCCTCGAATGGAGACAAGTTTGGTCCATTTTGGTCCGAAGATGACGAACAACGCTCTAGGTTACGAACTTCAGCATTAAAACTCGCCAAACTTCGAACGGAGACAAGGTTTGTCCATTTTGGTCCAAACATGACGAACTTCGCTCTGGGGAACGTACTCGTTGTTTCCAATTCTCCAAGCCTCGAATGGAGACAAATTTGGTCCATTTTGGTTCGAAGATGACGAACAACGGTCTAGGTTACGATATTCAGCATTAAAACTCGCCAAACATCGAATGGAGACAAGGTTTGTCCATTTTGGTCCAAACATGACGAACTTCGCTCTAGAGAACGAACTCGTTGTTTCTAACTCTCCAAGCCTCGAATGGAGACAAGTTTGGTCCATTTTGGTCCGAAGATGACGAACAACGCTCTAGGTTACGAACTTCAGCATTAAAACTTGCCAAACTTCGAACGGAGACAAGGTTTGTCCACTTTGGTCCAAACATGACGAACTTCGCTCTAGGGAACGTACTCGCTGTTTCTAATTCTCCAAGCCTCCAATGGAGACAAATTTGGTCCATTTTTGTTCGAAGATGACGAACAACGGTCTAGGTTACGATATTCAGCATTAAAACTCGCCAAACATCGAATGGAGACAAGGTTTGTCCATTTTGGTCCAAACATGACGAACTTCGCTCTAGAGAACGAACTCGTTGTTTCTAACTCTCCAAGCCTCGAATGGAGACAAGTTTGGTCCATTTTGGTCCGAAGATGACGAACAACGCTCTAGGTTACGAACTTCAGCATTAAAACTTGCCAAACTTCGAACGGAGACAAGGTTTGTCCATTTTGGTCCAAACATGACGAACTTCGCTCTAGGGAACGTACTCGTTGTTTCTAATTCTCCAAGCCTCGAATGGAGACAAGTTTGGTCCATTTTGGTTCGAAGATGACGAACAACGGTGTAGGTTACGATATTCAGCATTAAAACTCGCCAAACATCGAATGGAGACAAGGTTTGTCCATTTTGGTCCAAACATGACGAACTTCGCTCTAGAGAACGAACTCGTTGTTTCTAACTCTCCAAGCCTCGAATGGAGACAAGTTTCTCCATTTTGGTCCCAAGATGACGAACAACGCTCTAGGTTACGAACTTCAGCGTTAAAACTCGCCAAACTTCGAACGGAGACAAGGTTTGTCCATTTTGGTCCAAACATTACGAACTTCGCTCTAGGGAACGTACTCGTTGTTTCTAATTCTCCAAGCCTCGAATGGAGACAAGTTTGGTCCATTTTGGTTCGAAGATGACGAACAACGGTCTAGGTTACGATATTCAGCATTAAAACTCGCCAAACATCGAATGGAGACAAGGTTTGTCCATTTTGGTCCAAACATGACGAACTTCGCTCTAGAGAACGAACTCGTTGTTTCTAACTCTCCAAGCCTCGAATGGAGACAAGTTTGTCCATTTTGATCCGAAGATGACGAACAACGCTCTAGGTTACGAAGTTCAGCATTAAAACTCGCCAAACTTCGAACGGAGACAAGGTTTGTCCATTTTGGTCCAAACATTACGAACTTCGCTCTAGGGAATGTACTCGTTGTTTCTAATTCTCCAAGCCTCGAATGGAGACAAGTTTGGTCCATTTTGGTTCGAAGATGACGAACAACGGTCTAGGTTACGATATTCAGCATTAAAACTCGCCAAACATCGAATGGAGACAAGGTTTGTCCATTTTGGTCCAAACATGACGAACTTCGCTCTAGAGAACGAACTCGTTGATTCTAACTCTCCAAGCCTCGAATGGAGACAAGTTTGGTCCA
Organism: Trichosanthes truncata; assembly: GCA_033996785.1. Classification (NCBI taxonomy): domain Eukaryota; kingdom Viridiplantae; phylum Streptophyta; class Magnoliopsida; order Cucurbitales; family Cucurbitaceae; genus Trichosanthes; species Trichosanthes truncata. The sequence continues at coordinate 21,269,825 of JAWPNB010000004.1, read as the reverse complement.
TTTTGGTCCGAAGATGATGAACAACGCTCTAGGTTACGAACTTCAGCATTAAAACTCGCCAAACTTCGAACGGAGACAAGGTTTGTCAATTTTGGTCCAAACATTACGAACTTCGCTATAGGGAACGTACTCGTTGTTTCTAATTCTCCAAGCCTCGAATGGAGACATGTTTGGTCCATTTTGGTTCGAAGATGACGAAGAACGGTCTAGGTTACGATATTCAGCATTAAAACTCGCAAAACATCGAATGGAGACAAGGTTTGTCCATTTTGGTCCAAACATGACGAACTTCGCTCTAGAGAACGAACTCGTTGTTTCTAACTCTCCAAGCCTCGAATGGAGACAAGTTTGGTCCATTTTGGTCCGAAGATGATGAACAACGCTCTAGGTTACGAACTTCAGCATTAAAACTCGACAAACTTCGAACGGAGACAAGGTTTGTCCATTTTGGTCCAAACATCACGAACTTCGCTCTAGGGAACGTACTCGTTGTTTCTAATTCTCCAAGCCTCGAATGGAGACAAGTTTGGTCCATTTTGGTTCGAAGATGACGAACAACGGTCTAGGTTACGATATTCAGCATTAAAACTCGCCAAACATCGAATGGAGACAAGGTTTGTCCATTTTGGTCCAAACATGACGAACTTCGCTCTAGAGAACGAACTCGTTGTTTCTAACTCGCCAAGCCTCGAATGGAGACAAGTTTGGTCCATTTTGGTCCGAAGATGACGAACAATGCTCTAGGTTACGAACTTCAGCATTAAAACTCGCCAAACTTCGAACGGAGACAAGGTTTGTCCATTTTGGTCCAAACATGACGAACTTCGCTCTAGGGAACGTACTCGTTGTTTCCAATTCTCCAAGCCTCGAATGGAGACAAATTTGGTCCATTTTGGTTCGAAGATGACGAACAACGGTCTAGGTTACGATATTCAGCATTAAAACTCGCCAAACATCGAATGGAGACAAGGTTTGTCCATTTTGGTCCAAACATGACGAACTTCGCTCTAGAGAACGAACTCGTTGTTTCTAACTCTCCAAGCCTCGAATGGAGACAAGTTTGGTCCATTTTGGTCCGAAGATGACGAACAACGCTCTAGGTTACGAACTTCAGCATTAAAACTCGCCAAACTTCGAACGGAGACAAGGTTTGTCCACTTTGGTCCAAACATGACGAACTTCGCTCTAGGGAACGTACTCGCTGTTTCTAATTCTCCAAGCCTCCAATGGAGACAAGTTTGGTCCATTTTGGTTCGAAGATGACGAAGAACGGTCTAGGTTACGATATTCAGCATTAAAACTAGCAAAACATCGAATGGAGACAAGGTTTGTCCATTTTGGTCCAAACATGACGAACTTCGCTCTAGAGAACGAACTCGTTGTTTCTAACTCTCCAAGCCTCGAATGGGGACAAGTTTGGTCCATTTTGGTCCGAAGATGAGGAACAACGCTCTAGGTTACGAACTTCAGCATTAAAACTCGCCAAACTTCGAACGGAGACAAGGTTTGTCCATTTTGGTCCAAACATTACGAACTTCGCTCTAGGGAACGTACTCGTTGTTTCTAATTCTCCAAGCCTCGAATGGAGACAAGTTTGGTCCATTTTGGTTCGAAGATGACGAACAACGGTCTAGGTTACGATATTCAGCATTAAAACTCGCAAAACATCGAATGGAGACAAGGTTTGTCCATTTTGGTCCAAACATGACGAACTTCGCTCTGGAGAACGAACTCGTTGTTTCTAACTCTCCAAGCCTCGAATGGAGACAAGTTTGGTCCATTTTGGTCCGAAGATGACGAACAACGCTCTACGTTACGAACTTCAGCATTAAAACTCGCCTAACTTCGAACGGAAACAAGGTTTGTCCATTTTGGTCCAAACTTGACGAACTTCGCTCTAGGGAACGTACTCGTTGTTACCAATTCTCCAAGCCTCGAATGGAGACAAATTTGGTCCATTTTGGTTCGAAGATGACGAACAACAATCTAGGTTACGATATTCAGAATTAAAACTCGCCAAACATCGAATGGAGACAAGGTTTGTCCATTTTGGTCCAAACATGACGAACTTCGCTCTAGAGAACGAACTCGTTGTTTCTAACTCTCCAAGCCTCGAATGGAGACAAGTTTGATCCATTTTGGTCCGAAGATGACGAACAACGCTCTAGGTTAAGATCTTCAGCATTAAAACTCGCCAAACTTCAAACGGAGACAAGGTTTGTCCACTTTGGTCCAAACATGACGAACTTCGCTCTAGGGAACGTACTCGCTGTTTCTAATTCTCCAAGCCTCCAATGGAGACAAATTTGGTCCATTTTGGTTCGAAGATGACGAATAACGGTCTAGGTTACGATATTCAGCATTAAAACTCGCCAAACATCGAATGGAGACAAGGTTTGTCCATTTTGGTCCAAACATGGCGAACTTCGCTCTAGAGAACGAACTCGTTGTTTCTAACTCTCCAAGCCTCGAATGGAGACAAGTTTGGTCCATTTTGGTCCGAAGATGACGAACAACGCTCTAGGTTACGAACTTCAGCATTAAAACTCGCCAAACTTCGAACGGAGACAAGGTTTGTCCATTTTGGTCCAAACATGACGAACTTCGCTCTAGGGAACGTACTCGTTGTTTCCAATTCTCCAAGCCTCGAATGGAGACAAATTTGGTCCATTTTGGTTCGAAGATGACGAACAACGGTCTAGGTTACGATATTCAGCATTAAAACTCACCTAACATCGAATGGAGACAAGGTTTGTCCATTTTGGTCCAAACATGACGAACTTCGCTCTAGAGAACGAACTCGTTGTTTCTAACCCGCCAAGCCTCGAATGGAGACAAGTTTGGTCCATTTTGGTCCGAAGATGACGAACAACGCTCTAGGTTACGAACTTCAGCATTAAAACTCGCCAAACTTCGAACGGAGACAAGGTTTGTCCATTTTGGTCCAAACATGACGAACTTCGCTCTAGGGAACGTACTCGTTGTTTCCAATTCTCCAAGCCTCGAATGGAGACAAATTTGGTCCATTTTGGTTCGAAGATGACGAACAACGGTCTAGGTTACGATATTCAGCATTAAAACTCGCCAAACATCGAATGGAGACAAGGTTTGTCCATTTTGGTCCAAACATGACGAACTTCGCTCTAGAGAACGAACTCGTTGTTTCTAACTCTCCAAGCCTCGAATGGAGACAAGTTTGGTCCATTTTGGTCCGAAGATGACGAACAACGCTCTAGGTTACGAACTTCAGCATTAAAACTCGCCAAACTTCGAACGGAGACAAGGTTTGTCCACTTTGGTCCAAACATGACGAACTTCGCTCTAGGGAACGTACTCGCTGTTTCTAATTCTCCAAGCCTCCAATGGAGACAAATTTGGTCCATTTTGGTTCGAAGAGGACGAACAACGGTCTAGGTTACGATATTCAGCATTAAAACTCGCCAAACATCGAATGGAGACAAGGTTTGTCCATTTTGGTCCAAACATGGCGAACTTCGCTCTAGAGAACGAACTCGTTGTTTCTAACTCTCCAAGCCTCGAATGGGGACAAGTTTGGTCCATTTTGGTCCGAAGATGACGAACAACGCTCTAGGTTACGAACTTCAGCATAAAAACTCGCCAAACTTCGAACGGAGACAAGGTTTGTCCATTTTGGTCCAAACATTACGAACTTCGCTCTAGGGAACGTACTCGTTGTTTCTAATTCTCCAAGCCTCGAATGGAGACAAGTTTGGTCCATTTTGGTTCGAAGATGACGAACAACGGTCTAGGTTACGATATTCAGCATTAAAACTCGCAAAACATCGAATGGAGACAAGGTTTGTCCATTTTGGTCCAGACATGACGAACTTCGCTCTGGAGAACGAACTCGTTGTTTCTAACTCTCCAAGCCTCGAATGGAGACAAGTTTGGTCCATTTTGGTCCGAAGATGACGAACAACGCTCTACGTTACGAACTTCCTCATTAAAACTCGCCTAACTTCGAACGGAGACAAGGTTTGTCCATTTTGGTCCAAACTTGACGAACTTCGCTCTAGGGAACGTACTCGTTGTTACCAATTCTCCAAGCCTCGAATGGAGACAAATTTGGTCCATTTTGGTTCGAAGATGACGAACAACAATCTAGGTTACGATATTCAGAATTAAAACTCGCCAAACATCGAATGGAGACAAGGTTTGTCCATTTTGGTCCAAACATGACGAACTTCGCTCTAGAGAACGAACTCGTTGTTTCTAACTCTCCAAGCCTCGAATGGAGACAAGTTTGATCCATTTTGGTCCGAAGATGACGAACAACGCTCTAGGTTAAGATCTTCAGCATTAAAACTCGCCAAACTTCAAACGGAGACAAGGTTTGTCCACTTTGGTCCAAACATGACGAACTTCGCTCTAGGGAACGTACTCGCTGTTTCTAATTCTCCAAGCCTCCAATGGAGACAAATTTGATCCATTTTGGTTCGAAGATGACGAATAACGGTCTAGGTTACGATATTCAGCATTAAAACTCGCCAAACATCGAATGGAGACAAGGTTTGTCCATTTTGGTCCAAACATGGCGAACTTCGCTCTAGAGAACGAACTCGTTGTTTCTAACTCTCCAAGCCTCGAATGGAGACAAGTTTGGTCCATTTTGGTCCGAAGATGACGAACAACGCTCTAGGTTACGAACTTCAGCATTAAAACTCGCCAAACTTCGAACGGAGACAAGGTTTGTCCATTTTGGTCCAAACATGACGAACTTCGCTCTAGGGAACGTACTCGTTGTTTCCAATTCTCCAAGCCTCGAATGGAGACAAATTTGGTCCATTTTGGTTCGAAGATGACGAACAACGGTCAAGGTTACGATATTCAGCATTAAAACTCACCTAACATCGAATGGAGACAAGGTTTGTCCATTTTGGTCCAAACATGACGAACTTCGCTCTAGAGAACGAACTCGTTGTTTCTAACCCGCCAAGCCTCGAATGGAGACAAGTTTGGTCCATTTTGGTCCGAAGATGACGAACAACGCTCTAGGTTACGAACTTCAGCATTAAAACTCGCCAAACTTCGAACGGAGACAAGGTTTGTCCATTTTGGTCCAAACATGACGAACTTCGCTCTAGGGAACGTACTCGTTGTTTCCAATTCTCCAAGCCTCGAATGGAGACAAATTTGGTCCATTTTGGTTCGAAGATGACGAACAACGGTCTAGGTTACGATATTCAGCATTAAAACTCGCCAAACATCGAATGGAGACAAGGTTTGTCCATTTTGGTCCAAACATGACGAACTTCGCTCTAGATAACGAACTCGTTGTTTCTAACTCTCCAAGCCTCGAATGGAGACAAGTTTGGTCCATTTTGGTCCGAAGATGACGAACAACGCTCTAGGTTACGAACTTCAGCATTAAAACTCGCCAAACTTCGAACGGAGACAAGGTTTGTCCACTTTGGTCCAAACATGACGAACTTCGCTCTAGGGAACGTACTCGCTGTTTCTAATTCTCCAAGCCTCCAATGGAGACAAATTTGGTCCATTTTGGTTCGAAGAGGACGAACAACGGTCTAGGTTACGATATTCAGCATTAAAACTCGCCAAACATCGAATGGAGACAAGGTTTGTCCATTTTGGTCCAAACATGGCGAACTTCGCTCTAGAGAACGAACTCGTTGTTTCTAACTCTCCAAGCCTCGAATGGAGACAAGTTTGGTCCATTTTGGTCCGAAGATGACGAACAACGCTCTAGGTTACGAACTTCAGCATTAAAACTCGCCAAACTTCGAACGGAGACAAGGTTTGTCCATTTTGGTCCAAACATGACGAACTTCGCTCTAGGGAACGTACTCGTTGTTTCCAATTCTCCAAGCCTCGAATGGAGACAAATTTGGTCCATTTTGGTTCGAAGATGACGAACAACGGTCTAGGTTACGATATTCAGCATTAAAACTCGCCAAACATCGAATGGAGACAAGGTTTGTCCATTTTGGTCCAAACATGACGAACTTCGCTCTAGAGAACGAACTCGTTGTTTCTAACTCTCCAAGCCTCGAATGGAGACAAGTTTGGTCCATTTTGGTCCGAAGATGACGAACAACGCTCTAGGTTACGAACTTCAGCATTAAAACTCGCCAAACTTCGAACGGAGACAAGGTTTGTCCACTTTGGTCCAAACATGACGAACTTCGCTCTAGGGAACGTACTCGCTGTTTCTAATTCTCCAAGCCTCCAATGGAGACAAATTTGGTCCATTTTGGTTCGAAGAGGACGAACAACGGTCTAGGTTACGATATTCAGCATTAAAACTCGCCAAACATCGAATGGAGACAAGGTTTGTCCATTTTGGTCCAAACATGGCGAACATCGCTCTAGAGAACGAACTCGTTGTTTCTAACTCTCCAAGCCTCGAATGGAGACAAGTTTGGTCCATTTTGGTCCGAAGATGACGAACAACGCTCTAGGTTACGAACTTCAGCATTAAAACTCGCCAAACTTCGAACGGAGACAAGGTTTGTCCATTTTGGTCCAAACATGACGAACTTCGCTCTAGGGAACGTACTCGTTGTTTCCAATTCTCCAAGCCTCGAATGGAGACAAATTTGGTCCATTTTGGTTCGAAGATGACGAACAACGGTCTAGGTTACGATATTCAGCATTAAAACTCGCCAAACATCGAATGGAGACAAGGTTTGTCCATTTTGGTCCAAACATGACGAACTTCGCTCTAGAGAACGAACTCGTTGTTTCTAACTCTCCAAGGCTTGAATGGAGACAAGTTTGGTCCATTTTGGTCCGAAGATGACGAACAACGCTCTAGGTTACGAACTTCAGCATTAAAACTCGCCAAACTTCGAACGGAGACAAGGTTTGTCCACTTTGGTCCAAACATGACGAACTTCGCTCTAGGGAACGTACTCGCTGTTTCTAATTCTCCAAGCCTCCAATGGAGACAAATTTGGTCCATTTTGGTTCGAAGATGACGAACAACGGTCTAGGTTACGATATTCAGCATTAAAACTCGCCAAACATCGAATGGAGACAAGGTTTGTCCATTTTGGTCCAAACATGACGAACTTCGCTCTAGAGAACGAACTCGTTGTTTCTAACTCTCCAAGCCTCGAATGTAGACAAGTTTGGTCCATTTTGGTCCGAAGATGACGAACAACGCTCCAGGTTACGAACTTCAGCATTAAAACTCGCCAAACTTCGAACGGAGACAAGGTTTGTTCATTTTGGTCCAAACATGACGAACTTCGCTCTAGAGAACGAACTCGTTGTTTCTAACTCTCCAAGCCTCGAATGGAGACAAGTTTGGTCCATTTTGGTCCGAAGATGACGAACAACGCTCTAGGTTACGAACTTCAGAATTAAAGCTCGCCAAACTTCGAATGGAGACAAGGTTTGTCCATTTTGGTCCAAACATGACGAACTTCGCTCTAGGGATTGTACTCGTTGTTTATAATTCTCCAAGCCTCGAATGGTGACAAGTTTGGTCCATTTTGGTCCGAAGATGACGATCAACGCTCTAGGTTACGATATTCAGCATTAAAACTCGCCAAACTTCGAAAAGAGACAAAGTTTGTCCATTTTGGTCCAAACGTGACGAACTTCGCTCTAGAGAACGAACTCGTTGTTTCTAACTCTCCAAGCCTCGAATGGAGACAAGTTTGGTCCATTTTGGTCCCAAGATGACGAACAACGCTCTAGGTTACAAACTTCAGCATTAAAACTCGCCAAACTTCGAATGGAGACAAGGTTTGTCCATTTTGGTCCAAACATGACGAACTTCGCTCTAGAGAACGAACTCGTTGTTTCTAACTCTCCAAGCCTCGAATGGTGACAAGTTTGGTCCATTTTGGTCCGAAGATGACGAACAACGCTCTAGGTTACGAACTTCAGCATTAAAACTCGCCAAACTTCGAACGGAGACAAGGTTTGTCCATTTTGGTCCAAACATGACGAACTTCGCTCTAGGGAACGTACTCGTTGTTTCTAATTCGCCAAGCCTCGATTGGAGACAAGTTTGGTTCATTTTGGTTCGAAGATGACGAACAACGGTCTAGGTTACGATATTTAGCATTAAAACTCGCCAAACATCGAATGGAGACAAGGTTTGTCCATTTTGGTCCAAACATGACGAACTTCGCTCTAGAGAACAAACTCGTTGTTTCTAACTCTCCAAGCCTCGAATGGAGACAAGTTTGGTCCATTTTGGTCCGAAGATGACGAACAACGCTCTAGGTTACAAACTTCAGCTTTAAAACTCGCCAAACTTCGAACGGAGACAAGGTTTGTCCATTTTGGTCCAAACATGACGAACTTCGCTCTAGGGAACGTACTCGTTGCTTCCAATTCTCCAAGCCTCGAATGGATACAAATTTGGTCCATTTTGGTTCGATGATGACGAACAACGGTCTAGGTTACGATATTCAGCATTAAAACTCGCCAAACATCGAATGGAGACAAGGTTTGTCCATTTTGGTCCAAACATGACGAACTTCGCTCTAGAGAACGAACTCGTTGTTTCTAACTCTCCAAGCCTCGAATGGAGACAAGTTTGGTCCATTTTGATCCGAAGATGACGAACAACGCTCTAGGTTACGAACTTCAGCATTAAAACTCGCCAAACTTCGAACGGAGACAAGGTTTGTCCACTTTGGTCCAAACATGACGAACTTTTCTCTAGGGAACGTACTTGCTGTTTCTAATTCTCCAAGCCTCGAATGGAGACAAATTTGGTCCATTTTGGTTCGAAGATGACGAACAACGGTCTAGGTTACGATATTCAGCATTAATACTCGCCAAACATCGAATGGAGACAAGGTTTGTCCATTTTGGTCCAAACATGACGAACTTCGCTCTAGAGAACGAACTCGTTGTTTCTAACTCTCCAAGCCTCGAATGGAGACAAGTTTGGTCCATTTTGGTCCGAAGATGACGAACAACGCTCTAGGTTACGAACTTCAGCATTAAAACTCGCCAAACTTCGAACGCAGACAAGGTTTGTCCATTTTGGTCCAAACATGACGAACTTCGCTCTAGAGAATGAACTCGTTGTTTCTAACTCTCCAAGCCTCGAATGGAGACAAGTTTGGTCCATTTTGGTCCGAAGATGACGAACAACGCTCTAGGTTACGAACTTCAGAATTAAAGCTCGCCAAACTTCGAATGGAGACAAGGTTTGTCCATTTTGGTCAAAACATGACGAACTTCGCTCTAGGGATTGTACTCGTTGTTTATAATTCTCCAAGCCTCGAATGGTGACAAGTTTGGTCCATTTTGGTCCGAAGATGACGAACAACGCTCTAGGTTACGATATTCAGCATTAAAACTCGCCAAACTTCAAAAAGAGACAAAGTTGGTCCACTTTGGTCCAAACATGACGAACTTCGCTCTAGAGAATGAACTCGTTGTTTCTAACTCTCCAAGCCTCGAATGGAGACAAGTTTGGTCCATTTTGGTCCCAAGATGACGAACAACGCTCTTGGTTACGAACTTCAGCATTAAAACTCGCCAAACTTCGAACGAAGACAAGGTTTGTCCATTTTGGTCCAAACATGACGAACTTCGCTCTAGGGAACGTACTCGTTGTTTCTAATTCTCCAAGCCTCGAATGGAGACAAGTTTGATCCATTTTGGTTCGAAGATGACGAACAACGGTCTAGGTTACGATATTCAGCATTAAAACTCGCCAAACATCGAATGGAGACAAGGTTTGTCCATTTTGGTCCAAACATGACGAACTTCGCTCCAGGGATTTTACTCGTTGTTTATAATTCTCCAAGCCTCGAATGGTGACAAGTTTGGTCCATTTTGGTACGAAGATGACGAACAACGCTCTAGGTTACGATATTCAGCATTAAAACTCGCCAAACTTCGAAAAGAGACAACGTTTGTCCATTTTGGTCCAAACATGACGAACTTCGCTCTAGAGAACGAACTCGTTGTTTCTAACTCTCCAAGCCTCGAATGGAGACAAGTTTGGTCCATTTTGGTCCCAAGATGACGAACAACGCTAGGTTACGAACTTCAGCATTAAAACTCGCCAAACTTCGAACGAAGACAAGGTTTGTCCATTTTGGTCCAAACATGACGAACTTCGCTCTAGGAAACGTACTCGTTGTTTCTAATTCTCCAAGCCTCGAATCGAGACAAGCTTGGTCCATTTTGGTTCGAAGATGACGAACAACGGTCTAGGTTACGATATTCGGCATTAAAACTCGCCAAACATCGAATGGAGACAAGGTTTGTCCATTTTGGTCCAAACATGACGAACTTCGCTATAGAGAACGAACTCGTTGTTTCTAACTCTCCAAGCCTCGATTGGAAACAAGTTTGGTCCATTTTGGTCCGAAGATGACGACCAACGCTCTAGGTTACGAACTTCAGCTCTAAAACTCGCCAAACTTCGAACGGAGACAAGGTTTGTCCATTTTGGTCCAAACATGACGAACTTCGCTCTAGGGAACGTACTCGTTGATTCTAATTCTCCAAGCCTCGATTGGAGACAAGTTTGGTTCATTTTGGTTCGAAGATGACGAACAACGGTCTAGGTTACGATATTTAGCATTAAAACTCGCCAAACATTGAATGGAGACAAGGTTTGTCCATTTTGGTCCAAACATGACAAACTTCGCTCTAGAGAACGAACTCATTGTTTCTAACTCTCCAAGCCTCGAATGGAGACAAGTTTGGTCCATTTTGGTCCGAAGATGACGAACAACGCTCTAGGTTACGAAGTTCAGCATTAAAACTCACCAAACTTCGAACGGAGACAAGGTTTGTCCATTTTGGTCCAAACATGACGAACTTCGCTCTAGGGAACGTACTCGTTGTTTCCAATTCTCCAAGCCTCGAATGGAGACAAATTTGGTCCATTTTGGTTCGAAGATGACGAACAACGGTCTAGGTTACGATATTCAGCATTAAAACTCGCCAAACATCGAATGGAGACAAGGTTTGTCCATTTTGGTCCAAACATGACGAACTTCGCTCTAGAGAACGAACTCGTTGTTTCTAACTCTCCAAGCCTCGAATGGAGATAAGTTTGGTCCATTTTGGTCCGAAGATGACGAACAACGCTCTAGGTTACGAACGTCAGCATTAAAACTCGCCAAACTTCGAACGGAGACAAGGTTTGTCCATTTTGGTCCAAACATTACGAACTTCGCTCTAGGGAACGTACTCGTTGTTTCTAATTCTCCAAGCCTCGAATGGAGACAAGTTTGGTCCATTTTGGTTCGAAGATGACGAACAACAGTCTAGGTTACAATATTCAGCATTAAAACTCGCCAAACATCGAATGGAGACAAGGTTTGTCCATTTTGGTCCAAACATGACGAACTTCGCTCTAGAGAACGAACTCGTTGTTTCTAACTCTCCAAGCCTCGAATGGAGACAAGTTTGGTCCATTTTGGTCCGAAGATGACGAACAACGCTCTAGGTTACGAACTTCAGCATTAAAACTCGCCAAACTTCGAACGGAGACAAGGTTTGTCCATTTTGGTCCAAACATGACGAACTTCGCTCTAGGGAACGTACTCGTTGCTTCCAGTTCTCCAAGCCTCGAATGGAGACAAATTTGGTCCATTTTGGTTCGAAGATGACGAACAACGGTCTAGGTTACGATATTCATAATTGAAACTCGCCAAACATCGAATGGAGACAAGGTTTGTCCATTTTGGTCCAAACATGACGAACTTCGCTCTTGAGAACGAACTCGTTGTTTCTAACTCTCCAAGCCTCGAATGGAGACAAGTTTGGTCCATTTTGGTCCGAAGATGACGAACAACGCTCTAGGTTACGAACTTCAGCATTAAAACTCGCCAAACTTCGAACGGAGACAAGGTTTGTCCACTTTGGTCCAAACATGACGAACTTTGCTCTAGGGAACGTACTTGCTGTTTCTAATTCTCCAAGCCTCGAATGGAGACAAATTTGGTCCATTTTGGTTCGAAGATGACGAACAACGGTCTAGGTTACGATATTCAGCATTAATACTCGCCAAACATCGAATGGAGACAAGGTTTGTCCATTTTGGTCCAAACATGACGAACTTCGCTCTAGAGAACGAACTCGTTGTTTCTAACTCTCCAAGCCTCGAATGGAGACAAGTTTGGTCCATTTTGGTCCGAAGATGACGAACAACGCTCTAGGTTACGAACTTCAGCATTAAAACTCGCCAAACTTCGAACGGAGACAAGGTTTGTCCATTTTGGTCCAAACATGACGAACTTCGCTCTAGAGAATGAACTCGTTGTTTCTAACTCTCCAAGCCTCGAATGGAGACAAGTTTGGTCCATTTTGGTCCGAAGATGACGAACAACGCTCTAGGTTACGAACTTCAGAATTAAAGCTCGCCAAACTTCGAATGGAGACAAGGTTTGTCCATTTTGGTCCAAACATGACGAACTTCGCTCTAGGGATTGTACTCGTTGTTTATAATTCTCCAAGCCTCGAATGGTGACAAGTTTGGTCCATTTTGGTCCGAAGATGACGAACAACGCTCTAGGTTACGATATTCAGCATTAAAACTCGCCAAACTTCAAAAAGAGACAAAGTTGGTCCACTTTGGTCCAAACATGACGAACTTCGCTCTAGAGAATGAACTCGTTGTTTCTAACTCTCCAAGCCTCGAATGGAGACAAGTTTGGTCCATTTTGGTCCCAAGATGACGAACAACGCTCTTGGTTACGAACTTCAGCATTAAAACTCGCCAAACTTCGAACGAAGACAAGGTTTGTCCATTTTGGTCCAAACATGACGAACTTCGCTCTAGGGAACGTACTCGTTGTTTCTAATTCTCCAAGCCTCGAATGGAGACAAGTTTGATCCATTTTGGTTCCAAGATGACGAACAACGGTCTAGGTTACGATATTCAGCATTAAAACTCGCCAAACATCGAATGGAGACAAGGTTTGTCCATTTTGGTCCAAACATGACGAACTTCGCTCTAGGGATTTTACTCGTTGTTTATAATTCTCCAAGCCTCGAATGGTGACAAGTTTGGTCCATTTTGGTCCGAAGATGACGAACAACGCTCTAGGTTACGATATTCAGCATTAAAACTCGCCAAACTTCGAAAAGAGACAAAGTTTGTCCATTTTGGTCCAAACATGACGAACTTCGCTCTAGAGAACGAACTCGTTGTTTCTAACTCTCCAAGCCTCGAATGGAGACAAGTTTGGTCCATTTTGGTCCCAAGATGACGAACAACGCTCTAGGTTACGAACTTCAGCATTAAAACTCGCCAAACTTCAAACGAAGACAAGGTTTGTCCATTTTGGTCCTAACATGACGAACTTCGCTCTAGGAAACGTACTCGTTGTTTCTAATTCTCCAAGCCTCGAATCGAGACAAGTTTGGTCCATTTATGTTCGAAGATGACGAACAACGGTCTAGGTTACGATATTCAGCATTAAAACTCGCCAAACATCGAATGGAGACAAGGTTTGTCCATTTTGGTCCAAACATGACGAACTTCGCTATAGAGAACGAACTCGTTGTTTCTAACTCTCCAAGCCTCGATTGGAAACAAGTTTGGTCCATTTTGGTCCGAAGATGACGACCAACGCTCTAGGTTACGAACTTCAGCTCTAAAACTCGCCAAACTTCGAACAGAGACAAGGTTTGTCCATTTTGGTCCAAACATGACGAACTTCGCTCTAGGGAACGTACTCGTTGATTCTAATTCTCCAAGCCTCGATTGGAGACAAGTTTGGTTCATTTTGGTTCGAAGATGACGAACAACGGTCTAGGTTACGATATTTAGCATTAAAACTCGCCAAACATTGAATGGAGACAAGGTTTGTCCATTTTGGTCCAAACATGACGAACTTCGCTCTAGAGAACGAACTCGTTGTTTCTAACTCTCCAAGCCTCGAATGGAGACAAGTTTGGTCCATTTTGGTCCGAAGATGACGAGCAACGCTCTAGGTTACGAACTTCAGCATTAAAACTCACCAAACTTCGAACGGAGACAAGGTTTGTCCATTTTGGTCCAAACATGACGAACTTCGCTCTAGGGAACGTACTCGTTGTTTCCAATTCTCCAAGCCTCGAATGGAGACAAATTTGGTCCATTTTGGTTCGAAGATGACGAACAACGGTCTAGGTTACGATATTCAGCATTAAAACTCGCCAAACATCGAATGGAGACAAGGTTTGTCCATTTTGGTCCAAACATGACGAACTTCGCTCTAGAGAACGAACTCGTTGTTTCTAACTCTCCAAGCCTCGAATGGAGATAAGTTTGGTCCATTTTGGTCCGAAGATGACGAACAACGCTCTAGGTTACGAACGTCAGCATTAAAACTCGCCAAACTTCGAACGGAGACAAGGTTTGTCCATTTTGGTCCAAACATGACGAACTTCGCTCTAGGGAACGTACTCGTTGATTCTAATTCTCCAAGCCTCGATTGGAGACAAGTTTGGTTCATTTTGGTTCGAAGATGACGAACAACGGTCTAGGTTACGATATTTAGCATTAAAACTCGCCAAACATTGAATGGAGACAAGGTTTGTCCATTTTGGTCCAAACATGACAAACTTCGCTCTAGAGAACGAACTCATTGTTTCTAACTCTCCAAGCCTCGAATGGAGACAAGTTTGGTCCATTTTGGTCCGAAGATGACGAACAACGCTCTAGGTTACGAAGTTCAGCATTAAAACTCACCAAACTTCGAACGGAGACAAGGTTTGTCCATTTTGGTCCAAACATGACGAACTTCGCTCTAGGGAACGTACTCGTTGTTTCCAATTCTCCAAGCCTCGAATGGAGACAAATTTGGTCCATTTTGGTTCGAAGATGACGAACAACGGTCTAGGTTACGATATTCAGCATTAAAACTCGCCAAACATCGAATGGAGACAAGGTTTGTCCATTTTGGTCCAAACATGACGAACTTCGCTCTAGAGAACGAACTCGTTGTTTCTAACTCTCCAAGCCTCGAATGGAGATAAGTTTGGTCCATTTTGGTCCGAACATGACGAACAACGCTCTAGGTTACGAACGTCAGCATTAAAACTCGCCAAACTTCGAACGGAGACAAGGTTTGTCCATTTTGGTCCAAACATCACGAACTTCGCTCTAGGGAACGTACTCGTTGTTTCTAATTCTCCAAGCCTCGAATGGAGACAAGTTTGGTCCATTTTGGTTCGAAGATGACGAACAACAGTCTAGGTTACAATATTCAGCATTAAAACTCGCCAAACATCGAATGGAGACAAGGTTTGTCCATTTTGGTCCAAACATGACGAACTTCGCTCTAGAGAACGAACTCGTTGTTTCTAACTCTCCAAGCCTCGATTGGAGACAAGTTTGGTCCATTTTGATCCGAAGATGACGAACAACGCTCTAGGTTACAAACTTCAGCATTAAAACTCGCCAAACTTCGAACGGAGACAAGGTTTGTCCATTTTGGTCCAAACATGACAAACTTCGCTCTAGGGAACGTACTCGTTGCTTCTAATTCTCCAAGCCTCGATTGGAGACAAGTTTGTTTCATTTTGGTTCGAAGATGACGAACAACGCTCTAGGTTACGATATTTAGCATTAAAACTCGCCAAATTTCGAAAGGAGACAAGGTTTGTCCATTTTGGTCCAAACATGACGAACTTCGCTCTAGGGAATGTACTCGTTGTTCCCAATTCTCCAAGCCTCGAGTGGAGACAAATTTGGTCCATTTTGGTTCGAAGATGACGAACAACGGTCTAGGTTACGATATTCAGCATTAAAACTCGCCAAACATCGAATGGAGACAAGGTTTGTCCATTTTGGTCCAAACATGACGAACTTCGCTCTAGAGAACGAACTCGTTGTTTCTAACTCTCCAAGCCTCGATTGGAGACAAGTTTGGTCCATTTTGATCCGAAGATGACGAACAACGCTCTAGGTTACAAACTTCAGCATTAAAACTCGCCAAACTTCGAACGGAGACAAGGTTTGTCCATTTTGGTCCAAACATGACAAACTTCGCTCTAGGGAACGTACTCGTTGCTTCTAATTCTCCAAGCCTCGATTGGAGACAAGTTTGTTTCATTTTGGTTCGAAGATGACGAACAACGGTCTAGGTTACGATATTTAGCATTAAAACTCGCCAAACATCGAATGGAGACAAGGTTTGTCCATTTTGGTCCAAACATGACGAACTTCGCTCTAGAGAACGAACTCGTTGTTTCTAACTCTCCAAGCCTCGAATGGAGACAAGTTTGGTCCATTTTGATCCGAAGATGACGAACAACGCTCTAGGTTACGAACTTCAGCATTAAAACTCGCCAAACTTCGAACGGAGACAAGGTTTGTCCATTTTGGTCCAAACATGACGAACTTCGCTCTCGGCAACGTACTCGTTGTTTCCAATTCTCCAAGCCTCGAATGGAGACAAATTTGGTCCATTTTGGTTCGAAGATGACGAACAACGGTCTAGGTTACGATATTCAGCATTAAAACTCGCCAAACATCGAATGGAGACAAGGTTTGTCCATTTTGGTCCAAACATGACGAACTTCGCTCTAGTGAACGAACTCGTTGTTTCTAACTCTCCAAGCCTCGATTGGAGACAAGTTTGGTCCATTTTGGTCCGAAGATGACGAACAACGCTCTAGGTTACGAACTTCAGCATTAAAACTCGCCAAACTTCGAACGGAGACAAGGTTTGTCCATTTTGGTCCAAATATGAAGAACTTCGCTCTAGAGAACGAACTCGTTGTTTCTAACTCTCCAAGCCTCGAATGGAGACAAGTTTGGTCGATTTTGGTCCGAAGATGACGAACAACGCTCTAGGTTACGAACTTCAGAATTAAAGCTCGCCAAACTTCGAATGGAGACAAGGTTTGTCCATTTTCGTCCAAACATGACGAACTTCGCTCTAGGGATTGTACTCGTTGTTTGTAATTCTCCAAGCCTCGAATGGTGACAAGTTTGGTCCATTTTGGTCCGAAGATGACGAACAACGGTCTAGGTTACGATATTCAGCATTAAAACTCGCCAAACTTCGAAAAGAGACAAAGTTTGTCCATTGTGGTCCAAACATGACGAACTTCGCTCTAGAGAACGAACTCGTTGTTTCTAACTCTCCAAGCCTCGAATGGAGACAAGTTTGGTCCATTTTGGTGCAAAGATGACGAACAACGCTCTAGGTTACGAACTTCAGCATTAAAACTCGCCAAACTTCGAACGGAGACAAGGTTTGTCCATTTTGGTCCAAACATGACGAACTTCGCTCTAGGGAACGTACTCGTTGTTTCTAATTCTCCAAGCCTCGATTGGAGACATGTTTGGTTCCTTTTGGTTCGAAGATGACGAACAACGGTCTAGGTTACGATATTTAGCATTAAAACTCGCCAAACATCGAATGGAGACAAGGTTTGTCCATTTTGGTCCAAACATGACGAACTTCCCTCTAGAGAACGAACTCGTTGTTTCTAACTCCCCAAGCCTCGAATGGAGACAAGTTTGGTCTATTTTGGTCCGATGATGACGAACAACGCTCTAGGTTACGAACTTCAGCATTAAAAGTCGCCAAACTACGAATGGAGACAAGGTTTGGCCATTTTTGTCCAAACATGACGAACTTCACTCTTGGGAACGTACTCGTTGTTTCTAAATCTCCAAGCCTCGAATGGAGACAAATTTGGTCCATTTTGGTTCGAAGATGACGAACAACGGTCTAGGTTAAGATATTCAGTATTAAAACTCTCCAAACTTCGAAAAGAGACAAGGTTTGTCGATTTTGGTCCAAACATGACGAACTTTGCTCTAGTCGAACTCGTTGTTTCTAACTCTCCAAGCCTCGAATGGAGACAAGTTTGGTCCATTTTGGTCCGAAGATGACGAACAACGCTCTAGGTTACGAACTTCAGCATTAAAACTCGCCAAACTTTGAACGGAGACAAGGTTTGTCCATTTTGGTCCAAACATGACGAACTTCGCTCTAGGGAACGTACTCGTTGTTTCTAATTCTCCAAGCCTCGAATGGCGACAAGTTTGGTCCATTTTGGTTCGAAGATGACGAACAACGGTCTAGGTTACGATATACAGCATTAAAACTCGCCAAACATCGAATGGAGACAAGGTTTGTCCATTTTGGTCCAAACATGACGAACTTCGCTCTAAAGAACGAACTCGTTGTTTCTAACTCTCCAAGCCTCGATTGGAGACAAGTTTGGTCCATTTTGGTCCGAAGATGACGAACAACGCTCTAGGTTACGAACTTCAGCATTAAAACTCGCCAATCTTCGAACGGAGACAAGGTTTGTCCATTTTATCCAAACATGACGTACTTCAATCTAGGGAACGTACTCGTTGTTTCTAATTCTCCAAGCCTCGATTGGAGACAAGTTTTGTTCATTTTGGTTCGAAGATGACGAACAACGGTCTAGGTTACGATATTTAGCATTAAAAGTCGCCAAACATCGAATGGAGACAAGGTTTGTCCATTTTGGTCCAAACATGACGAACTTCGCTCTAGAGAACGAACTCGTTGTTTCTAACTCTCCAAGCCTCGAATGGAGACAAATTTGGTCCATTTTGGTTCGAAGATGACGACCAACGCTCTAGGTTACGATATTCAACATTAAAACTCGCCAAACATCGAATGGAGACAAGGTTTGTCCATTTTGGTCCAAACATGACGAACTTCGCTCTAGAGAACGAACTCGTTGTTTCTAACTCTCCAAGCATCGAATGGAAACAAGTTTGCTCCATTTTGGTCCGAAGATGACGAACAACGCTCTAGGTTACGAACTTCAGAATTAAAGCTCGCCAAACTTCGAATGGAGACAAGGTTTGTCCATTTTGGTCCAAACATGACGAACTTCGCTCTAGGGATTGTACTCGTTGTTTGTAATTCTCCAAGCCTCGAATGGTGACAAGTTTGGTCCATTTTGGTCCGAAGATGACGAACAACGGTCTAGGTTACGATATTCAGCATTAAAACTCGCCAAACTTCGAAAAGAGACAAAGTTGGTCCATTGTGGTCCAAACATGACGAACTTCGCTCTAGAGAACGAACTCGTTGTTTCTAACTCTCCAAGCCTCGAATGGAGACAAGTTTGGTCCATTTTGGTGCAAATGTGACGAACAACGCTCTAGGTTACGAACTTCAGCATTAAAACTCGCCAAACTTCGAACGGAGACAAGGTTTGTCCATTTTGGTCCAAACATGACGAACTTCGCTCTAGGGAACGTACTCGTTGTTTCTAATTCTCCAAGCCTCGATTGGAGACAAGTTTGGTTCATTTTGGTTCGAAGATGACGAACAACGGTCTAGGTTACGATATTTAGCATTAAAACTCGCCAAACATCGAATGGAGACAAGGTTTGTCCATTTTGGTCCAAACATGACGAACTTCGCTCTAGAGAACGAACTCGTTGTTTCTAACTCCCCAAGCCTCGAATGAAGACAAGTTTGGTCCATTTTGGTCCGAAGATGACGAACAACGCTCTAGGTTACGAACTTCAGCATTAAAAGTCGCCAAACTTCGAATGGAGACAAGGTTTGGCCATTTTTGTCCAAACATGACGAACTTCGCTCTTGGGAACGTACTCGTTGTTTCTAATTCTCCAAGCCTCGAATGGAGACAAGTTTGGTCCATTTTGGTTCGAAGATGACGAACAACGGTCTAGGTTAAGATATTCAGTATTAAAACTCGCCAGACTTCGAAAAGAGACAAGGTTTGTCGATTTTGGTCCAAACATGACGAACTTTGCTCTAGAGAACGAACTCGTTGTTTCTAACTCTCGAAGCCTCGAATGGAGACAAGTTTGGTCCATTTTGGTCGGAAGATGACGAACAACGCTCTAGGTTACGAACTTCAGCATTAAAACTCGCCAAACTTTGAACGGAGACAAGGTTTGTCCATTTTGGTCCAAACATGACGAACTTCGCTCTAGGGAACGTACTCGTTGTTTCTAATTCTCCAAGCCTCGAATGGAGACAAGTTTGGTCCATTTTGGTTCGAAGATGACGATCAACGGTCTAGGTTACGATATTCAGCATTAAAACTCGCCAAACATCGAATGGCGACAAGGTTTGTCCATTTTGGTCCAAACATGACGAACTTCGCTCTAGAGAACGAACTCGTTGTTTCTAACTCTCCAAGCCTCGATTGGAGACAAGTTTGGTCCATTTTGGTCCGAAGATGACGAACAACGGTCTAGGTTATGAACTTCAGCATTAAAGCTCGCCAAACTTCGAATAGAGACAAGGTTTGTCCATTTTGGTCCAAACATGACGAACTTCGCTCTAGAGAACGAACTCGTTGTTTCTAACTCTCCAATTCTCGAATGGAGACAAGTTTGGTCCATTTTGGTCCGAAGATGACGAACAACGCTCTAGGTTACGAACTTCAGCATTAAAGCTCGCCAAACTTGGAATGGAGACAAGGTTTGTCCATTTTGGTCCAAACATGACGAACTTCGCTCTCGAGAACAAACTCATTTTTTACAACTCTCCAAGCCTCGAATGGAGACAAGTTTGGTCCATTTTGGTTGGAAGATGACGAACATCGCTCTAGGGAAGAACTTCAGCATTAAAACTCGACAAACTTCGAATGGAGACAAGGTTTGTCCATTTTGGTCCAAACATGACGAACTTCGCTCTAGAGAAAAACTCGTTGTTTCTAACGCTCCAAGCCTCGAATGGAAACAAGTTTGGTCCATTTTGGTTGGAAAATGACGAACATCGGTCTAAGGGAGGAACTTCAGCATTAAAATTCGCCAAAATTCGAATAGAGACAAGGTTTGTCCATTTTGGTCCAAACATGACGAACTTCGCTCTAGAGAACAAACTCGTTGTTTCTAACACTCCAAGCCTCGAATGGAGACAAGTTTGGTCCATTTTGGTTGGAAAATGACGAACATCGCTCTAGGGGAGAAACTTCAGCATTAAAAATCGCCAAAATTCGAATAGAGACAAGGTTTGTCCATTTTGGTCCAAACATGACGAACTTCGCTCTAGAGAACAAACTCATTTTTTACAACTCTCCAAGCCTCGAATGGAGACAAGTTTGGTCCATTTTGGTTGGAAGATGACGAACATCGCCCTAGGGAGGAACTTCAGCATTAAAACTCGACAAACTTCGAATGGAGACAAGGTTTGTCCATTTTGGTCCAAACATGACGAACTTCGCTCTAGAGAACAAACTCGTTGTTTCTAACGCTCCAAGCCTCGAATGGAAACAAGTTTGGCCCATTTTGGTTGGAAAATGACGAACATCGGTCTAGGGGAGGAACTTCAGCATTAAAATTCGCCAAAATTCGAATAGAGACAAGGTTTGTCCATTTTGGTCCAAACATGACGAACTTCGCTCTAGAGAACAAACTCGTTTTTTCTAACTTTCCAAGCCTCGAATGGAGACAAGTTTTGTCCATTTTGGTCCGAAGATGACGAACAACGCTCTAGGTTACGAACTTCAGCATTAAAGCTGGCCAAACTTCGAATGGAGACAAGGTTTGTCCATTTTGGTCCAAACCTAACGAACTTCGCTCTAGAGAACGAACTCGTTGTTTCTAACTCTCCAAGCCTCGAATGGAGACAAGTTTGGTCCATTTTGGTTGGAAGATGACGAACATCGCTCTAGGGGAGGAACTTCAGCTTTAAAACTCGACAAACTTCGAATGGAGACAAGGTTTGTCCTTTTTGTCCAAACATGACGAACTTCGCTCTAGGGAACGTACTCGTTGTTTCTAATTCTCCAAGCCTCGAATGGAGACAAGTTTGGTCCATTTTGGTCCGAGGATGACGAACAACGCTCTAGGTTACGAACTTCAGCATTAAAGCTCGCCAAACTTCGAATGGATACAAGGTTTGGCCATTTTCGTCCAAACATGACGAACTTCGCTCTAGGGAACGTACTCGTTGTTTCTAATTCTCCAAGCCTCGAATGGAGACATGTTTGGTCCATTTTGGTCCAAAGATGACGAACAACGCTCTAGGTTACGATATTCAGCATTAAAACTCGCCAAACTTCGAAAAGAGACAAGGTTTGTCCATTTTGGTCCAAACATGACGAACTTCGCTCTAGAGAACGAACTCGTTGTTTCTAACTCTCCAAGCCTCGAATGGAGACAAGTTTGGTCCATTTTGGTTGGAAGATGACGAACATCGCTCTAGGGGAGGAACTTCAGCATTAAAACTCGACAAACTTTGAATGGAGACAAGGTTTGTCCATTTTGGTCCAAACATGACGAACTTCGCTCTAGAGAACAAACTCGTTGTTTCTAACACTCCAAGCCTCGAATGGAATTTAGTTTGGTCCATTTTGGTTGGAAAATGACGAACATCGCTCTATGGGAGGAACTTCAGCATTAAAAATCGCCAAAATTCGAATAGAGACATGGTTTGTCCATTTTCGTCCAAACATGACGAACTTCGCTCTAGAGAACAAACTCGTTTTTTCTAACTCTCCAAGCCTCGAATGGAGACAAGTTTGGTCCATTTTGGTTGGAGATGACGAACATCGCTCTAGGGGAGGACCTTCAGCATTAAAACTCGACAAACTTCGAATGGAGACAAGGTTTGTCCATTTTGGTCCAAACATGTCGAACTTCGCTCTAGAGAACAAACTCGTTGTTTCTAACACTCCAAGCCTCGAATGGAGACAAGTTTGGTCCATTTTGGTTGGAAAATGACGAACATCGCTCTAGGGGAGGAAGTTCAGCATTAAAACTCGCCAAAATTCGAATAGAGACAAGGTTTGTCCATTTTGGTCCAAACATGACGAACTTCGCTCCAGAGAACGAATTCGTTGTTTCTAACTCTCCAAGCCTCAAATGGAGACAAGTTTGGTCCATTTTGGTCCGAAGATGTCGAACAACGCTCTAGGTTACGAACTTCAGCATTAAAACTCGCCAAACTTGAAAAGAGACAAGGTTTGTCCATTTTGGTCCAAACATGACGAACTTCGCTCTAGAGAAC
Organism: Trichosanthes truncata; assembly: GCA_033996785.1. Classification (NCBI taxonomy): domain Eukaryota; kingdom Viridiplantae; phylum Streptophyta; class Magnoliopsida; order Cucurbitales; family Cucurbitaceae; genus Trichosanthes; species Trichosanthes truncata. Next base: position 21,246,927 of record JAWPNB010000004.1, on the reverse strand, counting down.
GAACTCGTTGTTTCTAACTCTCCAAGCCTCGAATGGAGACAAGTTTGGTCCATTTTGGTTGGAGATGACGAACATCGCTCTAGGGGAGGACCTTCAGCATTAAAACTCGACAAACTTTGAATGGAGACAAGGTTTGTCCATTTTGGTCCAAACATGACGAACTTCGCTCTAGAGAACAAACTCGTTGTTTCTAACACTCCAAGCCTCGAATGGAATTTAGTTTGGTCCATTTTGGTTGGAAAATGACGAACATCGCTCTATGGGAGGAACTTCAGCATTAAAAATCGCCAAAATTCGAATAGAGACATGGTTTGTCCATTTTCGTCCAAACATGACGAACTTCGCTCTAGAGAACAAACTCGTTTTTTCTAACTCTCCAAGCCTCGAATGGAGACAAGTTTGGTCCATTTTGGTTGGAGATGACGAACATCGCTCTAGGGGAGGACCTTCAGCATTAAAACTCGACAAACTTCGAATGGAGACAAGGTTTGTCCATTTTGGTCCAAACATGACGAACTTCGCTCTAGAGAACAAACTCGTTGTTTCTAACACTCCAAGCCTCGAATGGAGACAAGTTTGGTCCATTTTGGTTGGAAAATGACGAACATCGCTCTAGGGGAGGAAGTTCAGCATTAAAACTCGCCAAAATTCGAATAGAGACAAGGTTTGTCCATTTTGGTCCAAACATGACGAACTTCGCTCCAGAGAACGAATTCGTTGTTTCTAACTCTCCAAGCCTCAAATGGAGACAAGTTTGGTCCATTTTGGTCCGAAGATGTCGAACAACGCTCTAGGTTACGAACTTCAGCATTAAAACTCGCCAAACTTGAAAAGAGACAAGGTTTGTCCATTTTGGTCCAAACATGACGAACTTCGCTCTAGAGAACGAACTCGTTGTTTCTAACTCTCCAAGCCTCGAATGGAGACAAGTTTGGTCCATTTTTGTCCGAAGATGACGAACAACGCTCTAGGTTACGAACTTCAGCATTAAAGCTCGCCAAACTTCGAATGGAGACAAGGTTTGTCCATTTTGGTCCAAACATGACGAACTTCGTTCTAGGGAACGTACTCGTTGTTTCTAATTCTCCAAGCCTCGAATGGAGACAAGTTTGGTCCATTTTGGTCCGAAGATGACGAACAACGCTCTAGGTTACGAACTTCAGCATTAAAGCTGGCCAAACTTCGAATGGAGACAAGGTTTGTCCATTTTGGTCCAAACCTGACGAACTTCGCTCTAGAGAACGAACTCGTTGTTTCTAACTATCCAAGCCTCGAATGGAGACAAGTTTGGTCCATTTTGGTTGGAAGATGACGAACATCGCTCTAGGGGAGGAACTTCAGCCTTAAAACTTGACAAACTTCGAATGGAGACAAGGTTTGTCCTTTTTGTCCAAACATGACGAACTTCGCTCTAGGGAACGTACTCGTTGTTTCTAATTCTCCAAGCCTCGAATGGAGACAACTTTGGTCCATTTTTGTCCGAGGATGACGAACAACGCTCTAGGTTACGAACTTCAGCATTAAAGCTCGCCAAAATTCGAATGGAGACAAGGTTTGTCCATTTTGGTCCAAACCTGACGAACTTCGCTCTAGAGAACGAACTCGTTGTTTCTAACTATCCAAGCCTCGAATGGGGACAAGTTTGGTCCATTTTGATTGGAAGATGACGAACATCGCTCTAGGGGAGGAACTTCAGCATTAAAACTCGACAAACTTCGAATGGAGACAAGGTTTGTCCATTTTGGTCCAAACATGACGAACTTCGCTCTAGAGAACAAACTCGTTGTTTCTAACACTCCAAGCCTCGAATGGAAACAAGTTTGGTCCATTTTGGTTGGAAAATGACGAACATCGCTCTAGGGGAGGAACTTCAGCATTAAAACTCGCCAAAATTCTAATAGAGACAAGGTTTGTCCATTTTGGTCCAAACATGACGAACTTCGCTGTAGGGAACGTACTCGTTGTTTCTAATTCTCCAAGCCTCGAATGGAGACAAGTTTGGTCCATTTTGGTCCGAAGATGACGAACAACGCTCTAGGTTACGATATTCAGCAATAAAACTCGCCAAACTTCGAAAAGAGACAAGGTTTGTCCATTTTGGTCCAAACATGACGAACTTCGCTCTAGAGAACGAATTCGTTGTTTCTAACTCTCCAAGCCTCAAATGGAGACAAGTTTGGTCCATTTTGGTCCGAAGATGACGAACAACGCTCTAGGTTACGATATTCAGCATTAAAACTCGCCAAACTTCGAAAAGAGACAAGGTTTGTCCATTTTGGTCCAAACATGACGAACTTCGCTCTAGGGAACGTACTCGTTGTTTCTAATTCTCCAAGCCTCGAATGGAGACAAGTTTGGTCCATTTTTGTCCGAAGATGACGAACAACGCTCTAGGTTACGAACTTCAGCATTAAAGCTCGCCAAACTTCGAATGGAGACAAGGTTTGTCCATTTTGGTCCAAACATGACGAACTTCGCTCTAGAGAACGAACTCGTTGTTTCTAACTGTCCAAGCCTCGAATGGAGACAAGTTTGGTCCAGTTTGGTCCGAAGATGACGAAGAACGGTCTAGGTTACGAACTTCAGCATTAAAGCTCGCCAAACTTCGAATGGAGACAAGGTTTGTCCATTTTGGTCCAAACATGACGAACTTCGCTCTAGGGAACGTGCTCGTTGTTTCTAATTCTCCAAGCCTCGAATGGAGACAAGTTTGGTCCATTTTGGTCCGAAGATGACGAACAACGCTCTAGGTTACGATATTCAGCATTAAAACTCGCCAAACTTCGAAAAGAGACAAGGTTTGTAAATTTTGGTCCAGACATGACAAACTTCGCTCTAGAGAACAAACTCGTTGTTTCTAACACTCCAAGCCTCGAATGGAGACAAATTTGGTCCATTTTGTTGGAAAATGACGAACATCGCTCTAGGGGAGTAACTTCCGCATTAAAACTCGCCAAAATTCGAATAGAGACAAGGTTTGTCCATTTTGGTCCAAACATGACGAACTTCGCTCTAGAGAACAAACTCGTTGTTTCTAACTCTCCAAGCCTTGAATGGAGACAAGTTTGGTCCATTTTGGTCCGAAGATGACGAACAACGGTCTAGGTTACGAACTTCAGCATTAAAGCTCGCCAAACTTCGAATGGAGACAAGGTTTGGCCATTTTCGTCCAAACATGACGAACTTCGCTCTAGGGAACGTACTCGTTGTTTCTAATTCTCCAAGCCTCGAATGGAGACAAGTTTGGTCCATTTTGGTCGGAAGATGACGAACAACACTCTAGGTTACGAACTTCAGCATTAAAGCTCGGCAAACTTCGAATGGAGACAAGGTTTGGCAATTTTCGTCCAAACATGACGAACTTCGCTCGAGGGAACGTACTCGTTGTTTCTAATTCTCCAAGCCTCGAATCGAGACAAGTTTGGTCCATTTTTGTCCGAAAATGACGAACAACGCTTTAGGTTACGATATTCAGCATTAAAACTCGCCAAACTTCGAAAAGAGACAAGGTTTGTCCAATTTTGATCCAAACATGACGAACTTCGCTCTAGAGAACGAACTCGTTGTTTCTAACTCTCCAAGCCTCGAATGGAGACAAGTTTGGTCCAGTTTTGTCCGATGATAACGAACATTGCTCTAGGTTATGAACTTCAGCATTAAAACTCGCCAAAATTCGAATAGAGACAAGGTTTGTCCATTTTGGTACAAAAATGACGAACTTCGCTCTAGAGAACGAACTCGTTGTTTCTAACTTTCCAAGCCTCGAATGGAGTCAAGTTTGGTCCATTTTGGTCGGAAGATGACGAAGAACACTCTAGGTTACGAATTTCAGCATTAAAGCTCGCCAAACTTCGAATGGAGACAAGGTTTGTCCATTTTGGTCCAAACATGACGAACTTCGCTCTAGAAAACAAACTCGTTGTTTCTAACTCTCCAAGCCTCGAATGCATACAAGTTTGGTCCATTTTGGTCGGAAGATGACGAACAACGCTCTATGTTACGAACTTCAGCATTAAAGCTCGCCAAACTTCGAATGGAGACAAGGTTTGTCCATTTTGGTCCAAACATGACGAACTTCGCTCTAGAAAACAAACTCGTTGTTTCTAACTCTCCAAGCCTCGAATGGAGACAAGTTTGGTCCATTTTGGTCGGAAGATGACGAACAACGCTCTATGTTACGAACTTCAGCATTAAAGCTCGCCAAACTTCGAATGGTGACAAGGTTTGTCCATTTTGGTCCAAACATGACAAACTTCGCTCTACGAACGTACTCGTTGTTTCTAATTCTTCAAGCCTCAAATTACAAGTTTGGTCCATTTTGGTCCGAAGATGACGAACAACGGTCTAGGTTACGATATTCAGCATTAAAACTCGCCAAACTTCGAATGGAGACAAGGTTTGTGCATTTTGGTCGAAACATGACGAACTTCGCTCTAGAGAACGAACTCGTTGTTTCTAACTCTCCAAGCCTCGAACGGAGTCAAGTTTGGTCCATTTTGGTCCGAAGATGACGAACAATGCTCTAGGTTAACAACTTCAGCATTAAAAGTCGCCAAACTTCGAATGGAGACAAGGTTTGTCCATTTTGGTCCAAACATGACGAACTTCGCTCTAGAGAACGAACTCGTTGTTTCTAACTCTCCAAGCCTCGAATGGAGACAAGTTTGGTCCATTTTGGTTGGAAGATGACGAACATCGCTCTAGGGGAGGAACTTCAGCATTAAAACTCGACAAACTTCGAATGGAGACAAGGTTTGTCCATTTTGGTCCAAACATGACAAACTTCGCTCTAGAGAACGAACTCGTTGTTTCTAACTCTCCAACCTCGAATGGAGACAAGTTTGGTCCATTTTGGTCGGAAGATGACGAACAATGCTCTAGGTTACGAACTTCAGCATTAAAGCTCGCCAAACTTCGAATGGAGACAAGGTTTGTCCATTTTGGTCCAAACATTGGTCCATTCTGGAGTGAGTTGTCTTAGGATCTAAGAGTGACCATCATAGATTCTAAGTTTGATCTTAGAGTGATTCATCTCTAACCAAACTCTTGGTTAGAATCAATTCGTTAAGTTAGCCTTATTCGCGAATGTTTGCAAAGATCCTAGAAGGACATCTAGCTTTGTAAATCCAGCATCCTGGGCGCTTATCAAAACCTCGACAAACTCGAATGGAGACAAGGTTTGTCCATTTTGGTCCAAACATGACGAACTTCGCTCAAGGGAACGAACTCAGTGTTTCTAACTCTCCAAGCCTCGAATGGAGACAAGTTTGGTCCATTTTGGTCTGACGATGACGAACAATGGTCTAGGTTACGAACTTCAGCATTAAAACTCGCCAAACTTCGAATGGAGAGAAGGTTTGTCCATTTTGGTCCAAACATGACGAACTTCGCTCTAGACAATGAACTCGTTCTTTCTAACTCTCCAAGCCTCGAATTGAGACAAGTTTGGTCTATTTTGGTCCGAAGATAACGAACAACGCTCTAGGTTACGAACTTCAGCACTAAAACTAGCCAAACTTCGAATGGAGACAAGGTTTGTCCATTTTGGTCCAAACATGACGAACTTCGCTTCAGGGAACGAACTCGTTGTTTCTAACTCTCCAAGCCTCGAATGGAGACAAGTTTGGTCCATTTGGTTCGAAGATGACGAACAACGATCTAGGGGACGAACTTCAGCATTAAACCTCGACAAACTTCGAATGGAGACAATGTTTGTCCATTTTGGTCCAAACATGACGAACTTCGCTCTAGAGAACGAACTCGTTGTTTCTAACTCTCCAATCCTCGAATGGAGACAAGTTTGGTCCATTTTGGTCTGAAAATCACGAACAACGCTCTAGGTTACGAACTTTAGCGATAAAACACGACAAACTTCGAATGGAGACAAGGTTTGTCGATTTTGGTCCAAACATGACGAACTTCGCTCTAGAGAACGAAATCGTTGTTTCTAACTCTCCAAGCCTCGAATGGAGACAAGTTTGGTCCATTTTGGTCCGCAGATGACGAACAACACTCTAGGGGACGAATTTCAGCATTCAAACTCGACAAACTTCGAATGGAGACAAGGTTTGTCGATTTTGGTCCAAACATGACGAACTTCGCTCAAGGGAACGAACTCGTTGTTTCTAACACTCCAAGCCTCGAATGGAGACAAGTTTGGTCCATTTTGGTCGGAAGATGACGAACAACGCTCTAGGGGACGAACTTCAGCATTAAACCTCGACAAACTTCGAATGGAGACAAGGTTTGTCCATTTTGGTCCAAACATGACGAACTTCGCTCTAGACAACGAACTCGTTCTTTCTAACTCTCCAATCCTCGAATGGAGACAAGTTTGGTCCATTATGGTTCGAAGATGACGAACAACGCTCTAGGGGACGAACTTCAGCATTAAAGCTCACAAACTTCGAATGGAGACAAGGTTTGTCCATTTTGGTCCAAACATGACGAACTTCGCTCTAGAGAACGAACACGTTCTTTCTAACTCTCCAAGCCTCGAATTGAGACAAGTTTGGTCCATTTTGGTCCGAAGATGACGAACAACGCTCTAGGTTACGAACTTCAGCACTAAAACTCGCCAAACTTCGAATGGAGACAAGGTTTGTCCATTTTGGTCCAAACATGACGAACTTCGCTCTAGGGGATGAATTTCAGCATTAAAACACGACAAACTTCGAATGGAGACAAGGTTTGTCGATTTTGGTCCAAACATGACGAACTTTACTCAAGGGAACGAACTCAGTGTTTCTAACTCTCCAAGCCTCGAATGGAGACAAGTTTGGTCCATCTTGGTCCGAAGATGACGAACAACGCTCTAGGTTACGAACTTCCGCATTAAAGATCGCCAAACTTCCAATGAAGACAAGGTTTGTCCATTTTGGTCCAAACATGACGAACTTCGCTCAAGGGAACGAACTCCTTGTTTCTAACTCTCCAAGCCTCGAATGGAGACAAGTTTGGTCTATTTTACTCGGAAGATGACGAACAACGCTCTAGGGGACAAACTTCAGCATTAAAACTCGACAAACTTCGAATGGAGACAAGGTTTGTCAATTTTTGTCCAAACAAGACGAACTTCCCTCTAGGGAATGAACTCGTTGTTTCTAACTCTGCAAGCCTCGAATGGAGACAAGTTTGGTCATTTTGGTCGGAAGATGACGAACAACGCTCTAGGGGACAAACTTCAGCATTAAAACTCGACAAACTTCGAATGGAGACAAGGTTTGTCCATTTTGGTCCAAACATGACGAACTTCGCTCTAGGGAACGAACTCGTTGTTTCTAACTCTCCAAGCCTCGAATAGAGACAAGTTTGGTCCATTTGGTCCGAAGATGACGAACAACGTTCTAGGTTACGAACTTCAGCATTAAAGCTCGCCAAACTTCGAATGGAGTCAAGGTTTGTCGATTTTGGTCGAAACATTACGAACTTCACTCAAGGGAACGAACTCGTTGTTTCTAACTCTCCAAGCCTCGAATGGAGACAAGTTTGGTCCATTTTAGTCGGAAGATGACGAACAACGCTCTAGGGGACGAACTTCAACATTAAACGTCGACAAACTTCGAATGGAGACAAGGTTTGTCCATTTTGGTCCAAACATGACGAATTTCGCTCGAGAGAACGAACTCGTTGTTTCTAACTCTCCAAGCCTCGAATGGAGACAAGTTTGGTCCATTTTGGTCCGAAGATGACGAACAACGCGAGGTTACGAACTTCAGCATTAAAACTCGCCAAACTTCGAATGGAGAAAAGGTTTGTCCATTTTGGTCCAAACATGACGAACTTCGCTCAAGGGTACGAACTCGTTGTTTCTAACTCTCCAAGCTCGAATGGAGACAAGTTTGGTCCATTTTGGTCCGAAGATGACGAACAATGCTCTAGGTTACGTACTTCAACATTAAAACTCGCCAAACTTCGAATGGAGACAAGGTTTGTCCATTTTGGTCCAAACATGACGAACTTCGCTCTAGGGAACGGACTCGTTGTTTCTAACTCTCCAAGCCTCAAATGGAGACAAGTTTGGTCCATTTAGGTTCGAAGATGACGAACAACGCTATAGGGGACAAACTTCAGCATTAAAACTCGACAAACTTCGAATGGAGACAATGTTTGTCCATTTTGGTCCAAACATGACGAACTTCGCTCTAGGGAACGAACTCGTTGTTTCTAACTCTCCAAGCCTCGAATAGAGACAAGTTTGGTCCATTTTGGTCCGAAGATGACGAACAACGTTCTAGGTTACGAACTTCAGCATTAAAGCTCGCCAAACTTCGAATGGAGTCAAGGTTTGTCGATTTTGGTCGAAACATTACGAACTTCACTCAAGGGAACGAACTCGTTGTTTCTAACTCTCCAAGCCTCGAATGGAGACAAGTGTGGTCCATTTTAGTCGGAAGATGACGAACAACGCTCTAGGGGACGAACTTCAACATTAAACGTCGACAAACTTCGAATGGAGACAAGGTTTGTCCATTTTGGTCCAAACATGACGAATTTCGCTCGAGAGAACGAACTCGTTGTTTCTAACTCTCCAAGCCTCGAATGGAGACAAGTTTGGTCCATTTTGGTCCGAAGATGACGAACAACGCGAGGTTACGAACTTCAGCATTAAAACTCGCCAAACTTCGAATGGAGAAAAGATTTGTCCATTTTGGTCCAAACATGACGAACTTCGCTCAAGGGTACGAACTCGTTGTTTCTAACTCTCCAAGCTCGAATGGAGACAAGTTTGGTCCATTTTGGTCCGAAGATGACGAACAATGCTCTAGGTTACGAACTTCAACATTAAAACTCGCCAAACTTCGAATGGAGACAAGGTTTGTCCATTTTGGTCCAAACATGACGAACTTCGCTCTAGGGAACGGACTCGTTGTTTCTAACTCTCCAAGCCTCAAATGGAGACAAGTTTGGACCATTTAGGTTCGAAGATGACGAACAACGCTCTAGGGGACAAACTTCAGCATTAAAACTCGACAAACTTCGAATGGAGACAATGTTTGTCCATTTTGGTCCAAACATGACGAACTTCGCTCTAGGGAACGAACTCGTTGTTTCTAACTCTCCAAGCCTCGAATAGAGACAAGTTTGGTCCATTTTGGTCCGAAGATGACGAACAACGTTCTAGGTTACGAACTTCAGCATTAAAGCTCGCCAAACTTCGAATGGAGTCAAGGTTTGTCGATTTTGGTCAAAACATTACGAACTTCACTCAAGGGAACGAACTCGTTGTTTCTAACTCTCCAAGCCTCGAATGGAGACAAGTGTGGTCCATTTTAGTCGGAAGATGACGAACAACGCTCTAGGGGACGAACTTCAACATTAAACGTCGACAAACTTCGAATGGAGACAAGGTTTGTCCATTTTGGTCCAAACATGACGAATTTCGCTCGAGAGAACGAACTCGTTGTTTCTAACTCTCCAAGCCTCGAATGGAGACAAGTTTGGTCCATTTTGGTCCGAAGATGACGAACAACGCGAGGTTACGAACTTCAGCATTAAAACTCGCCAAACTTCGAATGGAGAAAAGGTTTGTCCATTTTGGTCCAAACATGACGAACTTCGCTCTAGGGAACGGACTCGTTGTTTCTAACTCTCCAAGCCTCAAATGAAGACAAGTTTGGTCCATTTAGGTTTGAAGATGACGAACAACGCTCTAGGGGACGAACTTCAGCATTAAACCTCGACAAATTTCGAATGGAGACAAGGTTTGTCCTTTTTGGTCCAAACATGACGAACTTCGCTCTAGAGAACGAACTCGTTCTTTCCAACTGTCCAAGCCTCGAATTGAGACAAGTTTGGTCCATTTTGGTCTGAAGATCACGAACAACGCTCTAAGGGGACGAACTTCAGCATTAAACCTCGACAAACTTCGAATGGAGACAATGTTTGCCCATTTTGGTCCAAACATGACGAACTTCGCTCTAGGGAACGAACTCGTTGTTTCTAACTCTCCAAGTTTCGAATTGAGACAAGTTCGGTCCATTTTGGTCTGAAGATCACGAACAACGCTCTAGGTTACGAACTTCAGCATTAAAGCTCGCCAAACTTCGCATGGAGGCAAGGTTTGTCGATTTTGGTCCAAACATGACGAACTTCGCTCTAGGGAACGAACTCAGTGTTTCTAACTCTCCAAGCCTCGAATGGAGACAAGTTTGGTCCATTTTGGCCCGCAGATGACGAACAACGCTCTAGGGGACGAATTTCAGCATTCAAACTCGACAAACTTCGAATGGAGACAAGGTTTGTCGATTTCTGTCCAAACATGACGAACTTCGCTCAAGGGAACGAACTCGTTGTTTCTAACACTCCAAGCCTCGAATGGAGACAAGTTTGGTCCATTTTGGTCGGAAGATGACGAACAACGCTCTAGGGGACAAACTTCAGCATTAAAACTCGACCAACTTCGAATGGAGACAAGGTTTGTCGATTTTGGTCAAAACATTACGAACTTCGCTCTAGGGAACGAACTCGTTGTTTCTAACTCTCCAAGCCTCGAATGGAGACAAGTGTGGTCCATTTTAGTCGGAAGATGACGAACAACGCTCTAGGGGACGAACTTCAACATTAAACGTCGACAAACTTCGAATGGAGACAAGGTTTGTCCATTTTGGTCCAAACATGACGAATTTCGCTCGAGAGAACGAACTCGTTGTTTCTAACTCTCCAAGCCTCGAATGGAGACAAGTTTGGTCCATTTTGGTCCGAAGATGACGAACAACGCGAGGTTACGAACTTCAGCATTAAAACTCGCCAAACTTCGAATGGAGAAAAGGTTTGTCCATTTTGGTCCAAACATGACGAACTTCGCTCTAGGGAACGGACTCGTTGTTTCTAACTCTCCAAGCCTCAAATGGAGACAAGTTTGGTCCATTTAGGTTCGAAGATGACGAACAACGCTATAGGGGACAAACTTCAGCATTAAAACTCGACAAACTTCGAATGGAGACAATGTTTGTCCATTTTGGTCCAAACATGACGAACTTCGCTCAAGGGAACGAACTCCTTGTTTCTAACTCTCCAAGCCTCGAATGGAGACAAGTTTGGTCCATTTTGGTCCGAAGATGACGAACAACACTCTAGGTTACGAACTTCAGCATTAAAGCTCGCCAAACTTCCTATGGAGACAAGGTTTGTCTATTTTGGTCCAAACACGACGAACTTCGCTCAAGGGAACGAACTCGTTGTTTCTAACTCTCCGTGCCTCGAATGGAGACAAGTTTGGTCCATTTTGGTCTCAAGATGACGAACAACGTTCTAGGTTACGAACTTCAGCATTAAAGCTCGCCAAACTTCGAATGGAGTCAAGGTTTGTCGATTTTGGTCGAAACATTACGAACTTCACTCAAGGGAACGAACTCGTTGTTTCTAACTCTCCAAGCCTCGAATGGAGACAAGTGTGGTCCATTTTAGTCGGAAGATGACGAACAACGCTTTAGGGGACAAACTTCAGCATTAAAACTCGACAAACTTCGAATGGAGACAAGGTTGGTCCATTGTGGTCCAAACATGACGAACTTCGCTCTAGGGAACGAACTCGTTGTTTCTAACTCTCCAAGCCTCGAATAGAGACAAGTTTGGTCCATTTGGTCCGAAGATGACGAACAACGTTCTAGGTTAAGAACTTCAGCATTAAAGCTCGCCAAACTTCGAATAGAGACAAGGTTTTTCCATTTTGGTCCAAACATGACAAACTTCGCTCAAGGGAACGAACTCCTTGTTTCTAACTCTCCAAGCCTCGAATGGAGACAAGTTTGGTCCATTTTAGTCGGAAGATGACGAACAACGCTCTAGGGGACGAACTTCAACATTAAACGTCGACAAACTTCGAATGGAGACAAGGTTTGTCCATTTTGGTCCAAACATGACGAATTTCGCTCAAGGGAACGAACTCGTTGTTTCTAACTCTCGAAGCCTCGAATGGAGACAAGTTTGGTCCATTTTGGTCCGAAGATGACGAACAACGCTCTAGGTTACGAACTTCAGCATTAAAGCTCGCCAAACTTCCAATGGAGACAAGGTTTGTCGATTTCTGTCCAAACATGACGAACTTCGCTCAAGGGAACGAACTCGTTGTTTCTAACACTCCAAGCCTCGAATGGAGACAAGGTTGGTCCATTTTGGTCGGAAGATGACGAACAACGCTCTAGGGGACAAACTTCAGCATTAAAACTCGACCAACTTCGAATGGAGACAAGGTTTGTCCCTTTTGGTCCAAACATGACGAACTTCGCTCTAGGGAACGAACTCGTTGTTTCTAACTCTCCAAGTCTCGAATGGAGACAAGTTTGGTCCATTTTGGTCGGAAGATGACGAACAACGCTCTAGGGGACAAACTTCAGCATTAAAACACGACAAACTTCGAATGGAGACAAGGTTTGTCCATTTTGGTCCAAACATGACGAACTTCGCTCTAGGGAACGAACTCGTTGTTTCTAAATCTCCAATCCTCGAATGGAGACAAGTTTGGTCCATTTTGGTCGGAAGATGACGAACAACGCCCTAGGGGACGAACTTCAGCATTAAAACTCGCCAAACTTCGAATGGAGACAAGGTTTGTCCATTTTGGTCCAAACATGACGAACTTCGCTCTAGGTAACGAACTCGTTTTTTCTAACTCTCCAATCCTCGAATGGAGACAAGTTTGGTCTATTTTGGTCGGAAGATGACGAACAACGCTCTAGGGGACGAACTTCAGCATTAAACCTCGACAAACTTCGAATGGAGACAAGGTTTGTCCATTTTTGTCCAAACAAGACGAACTTCGCTCTAGGTAATGAACTCGTTGTTTCTAACTCTCCAAGCCTCGAATGGAGACAAGTTTGGTCCATTTTGGTCGGAAGATGACAAACAACGCAGTAGGGGACAAACTTCGGCATTAAAACTCGACAAACTTCGAATGGAGACAAGGTTTGTCCATTTTGGTCCAAACATGACGAACTTCGCTCTAGGGAACGAACTCGTTGTTTCTAACTCTCCAATCCTCGAATAGAGACAAGGTTGGTCCATTTTGGCTCGAAGATGACGAACAACGCTCTAGGTTACGAACTTCAGCATTAAAGCTCGCCAAACTTCCAATGGAGACAAGGTTTGTCCATTTTGGTCCAAACATGACGAACTTCGCTCTAGGGAACGAACTCGTTGTTTCTAACTCTCCAAACCTCGAATTGAGACAAGTTTGGTCCATTTTGGTCGGAAGATGATGAACAACCTTCTAAGGGACAAACTTCAGCATTAAAGCTCGCCAAACTTCGAATGGAGACAAGGTTTGTCCATTTTTGTCCAAACAAGACGAACTTCGCTCTAGGGAAGGAACTCGTTATTTCTAACTCTCCAAGCCTCGAATGGAGACAAGTTTGGTCCATTTTGGTCGGAAGATGACCAACAACGCTCTAGGGGACAAACTTCAGCATTAAAACTCGACAAACTTCGAATGGAGACAAGGTTTGTCCATTTTGGTCCAAACATGACGAACTTCGCTCTAGGGAACGAACTCGTTGTTTCTAACTCTCCAAGCCTCGAATGGAGACAAGTTTGGTAAATTTTGGTCGGAAGATGACGAACAACGTTCTAGGGGACATACTTCAGCATTAAAGCTCGCCAAACTTCGAATGGTGACAAGGTTTGTCCATTTTTGTCCAAACAAGACGAACTTCGCTCTAGGTAATGAAGTCGTTGTTTCTAACTCTCCAAGCCTCGAATAGAGACAAGGTTGGTCCATTGTGGTCCGAAGATGACAAACAACGCTCTAGGTTACGAACTTCAGCATTAAAGCTCGCCAAACTTCCAATGGAGACAAGGTTTGTCCATTTTGGTCCAAACATGACGAACTTCGCTCTAGGGAACGAACTCGTTGTTTCTAACTCTCCAAACCTCGAATGGAGACAAGTTTGGTCCATTTTGGTCGGAAGATGATGAACAACGTTCTCGGGGACAAACTTCAGCATTAAAGCTCGCCAAACTTCGAATGGAGACAAGGTTTGTCCATTTTGGTCCAAACATGACAAACTTTGCTCTAGGGAACGAACTCGTGGTTTCTAACTCTCCAAGCCTCGAATAGAGACAAGGTTGGTCCATTTTGGTCCGAAGATGACGAACAACGCTCTAGGTTACGAACATCAGCATTAAAGCTCGCCAAACTTCCAATGGAGACAAGCTTTGTCCATTTTGGTCCAAACATGACGAGCTTCGCTCTAGGGAACGAACTCGTTGTTTCTAACTCTCCAAGCCTCGAATGGAGACAAGTTTGGTCCATTTTGGTCCGAAGATGACGAACTACGCTCTAGGTTACGAACTTCAGCACTAAAACTCGCCAAACTTCGAATGAAGACAAGGTGTGTCCGTTTTGGACCAAACATGACAAACTTCGCTCTAGAGAACGAACTAGTTCTTTCTAACTCTCCAAGCCTCTAATAACGACAAGTTTGGTCCATTTGGTCCGAAGATGACGTAGAACGCTCTAGGTTACGAACTTCAGCATTAAAGCTCGCCAAACTTCCAATGGAGACATGCTTTGTCCATTTTGGTCCAAACATGACGAACTTCGCTCTAGGGAATGAACTCGTTGTTTCTAACTCTCCAAGCCTCGAATGGAGACAAGTTTGGTCCATTTTGGACGGAAGATGACGAACAACGTTCTAGGGGACAAACTTCAAAATTAAAGCTCGCCAAACTTCGAATGGAGACAAGGTTTGTCCATTTTTGTCCAAACAAGAAAAACTTCGCTCTAGGTAATGAACTCGTTGTTTCTAACTCTCCTAGCCTCGACTGGAGACAAGTTTGGTCCATTTTGGTCGGAAGATGACAACCAACGCTCTAGGGGACAAACTTCGGCATTAAAACTCGACAAACTTCGAATGGAGACAAGGTTTGTCCATTTTGGTCCAAACATGACAAACTTCGCTCTAGGGAACGAACTCGTTGTTTCTAACTCTCCAAGCCTCGAATAGAGACAAGGTTGGTCCATTTTGGTCCGAAGATGACGAACAACGTTCTAGGGGACAAACTTCAAAATTAAAGCTCGCCAAACTTCGAATGGAGACAAGGTTTGTCCATTTTTGTCCAAACAAGACGAACTTCGCTCTAGGTAATGAACTCGTTGTTTCTAACTCTCCAAGCCTCGAATAGAGACAAGGTTGGTCCATTTTGGTCCGAAGATGACGAACAACGCTCTACGTTACGAACTTCAGCATTAAAGCTCGCCAAACTTCCAATGGAGACAAGGTTTGTCCATTTTTGTCCAAACAAGACGAACTTCGCTCTAGGGAACGAACTCGTTGTTTCTAACTCTCCAAGCCTCGAATGGAGACAACTTTGGTCCATTTTGGTCGGAAGATGACGAACAACGCTCTAGGGGACAAACTTCAGCATTAAAACTCGACAAACTTCGAATGGAGACAAGGTTTGTCCATTTTGGTCCAAACATGACGAACTTCGCTCTAGGGAACGAACTCGTTGTTTCTAACTCTCCAAGCCTCGAATGGAGACAAGTTTGGTCCATTTTGGTCCGAAGATGACGAACAACGCTCTAGGTTACGAACTTCAGCACTAAAACTCGCCAAACTTCGAATGAAGACAAGGTTTGTCCATTTTGGACCAAACATGACGAACTTCGCTCTAGAGAACGAACTAGTTCTTTCTAACTCTCCAAGCCTCTAATGGAGACAAGTTTGGTCCATTTTGGTCCGAAGATGTCGTAGAACGCTCTAGGTTACGAACTTCAGCATTAAAGCTTGCCAAACTTCCAATGGAGACAAGGTGTGTCCATTTTGGTCCAAACATGACGAACTTCGCTCTAGGGAACGAACTCGTTGTTTCTAACTCTCCAAGCCTCGAATGGAGACAAGTTTGGTCCATTTTGGTCGGAAGATGACGAACAACGTTCTAGGGGACAAACTTCAAAATTAAAGCTCGCCAAACTTCGAATGGAGACAAGGTTTGTCCATTTTTGTCCAAACAAGACGAACTTCGCTCTAGGTAATGAACTCGTTGTTTCTAACTCTCCTAGCCTCGAATGGAGACAAGTTTGGTCCATTTTGTTCGGAAGATGACAAACAACGCTCTAGGGGACAAACTTCGGCATTAAAACTCGACAAACTTCGAATGGAGACAAGGTTTGTCCATTTTGGTCCAAACATGACAAACTTCGCTCTAGGGAACGAACTCGTTGTTTCTAACTCTCCAAGCCTCGAATAGAGACAAGGTTGGTCCATTTTGGTCCGAAGATGACGAACAACGCTCTACGTTACGAACTTCAGCATTAAAGCTCGCCAAACTTCCAATGGAGACAAGGTTTGTCCATTTTGGTCCAAACATGACGAACTTCGCTCTAGGGAACGAACTCGTTGTTTCTAACTCTCCAAACCTCGAATGGAGACAAGTTTGGTCCATTTTGGTCGGAAGATGATGAACAACGTTCTAGGGGACAAACTTCAGCATTAAAGCTCGCCAAACTTCGAATGGAGACAAGGTTTGTCCATTTTTGTCCAAACAAGACGAACTTCGCTCTAGGGAACGAACTCGTTGTTTCTAACTCTCCAAGCCTCGAATGGAGACAAGTTTGGTCCATTTTGGTCGGAAGATGACGAACAACGCTCTAGGGGACAAACTTCAGCATTAAAACTCGACAAACTTCGAATGGAGACAAGGTTTGTCCATTTTGGTCCAAACATGACGAACTTCACTCTAGGGAACGAACTCGTTGTTTCTAACTCTCCAAGCCTCGAATGGAGACAAGTTTGGTCCATTTTGGTCGGAAGATGACGAACAACGCTCTAGGGGACAAACTTCAGCATTAAAACTCGACAAACTTCGAATGGAGACAAGGTTTGTCCATTTTGGTCCAAACATGACGAACTTCGCTCTAGGGAACGAACTCGTTGTTTCTAACTCTCCAAGCCTCGAATAGAGACAAGGTTGGTCCATTTTGGTCCGAAGATGACGAACAACGTTCTAGGGGACAAACTTCAAAATTAAAGCTCGCCAAACTTCGAATGGAGACAAGGTTTGTCCATTTTTGTCCAAACAAGACGAACTTCGCACTAGGTAATGAACTCGTTGTTTCTAACTCTCCTAGCCTCGAATGGAAACAAGTTTGGTCCATTTTGGTCGGAAGATGACAAACAACGCTCTAGGGGACAAACTTCGGCATTAAAACTCGACAAACTTCGAATGGAGACAAGGTTTGTCCATTTTGGTCCAAACATGACGAACTTCGCTCTAGGGAACGAACTCGTTGTTTCTAACTCTCCAAGCCTCGAATGGAGACAAGTTTGGTCCATTTTGGTCGGAAGATGACGAACAACGTTCTAGGGGACAAACTTCAAAATTAAAGCTCGCCAAACTTCGAATGGAGACAAGGTTTGTCCATTTTTGTCCAAACAAGACGAACTTCGCTCTAGGTAATGAACTCGTTGTTTCTAACTCTCCTAGCCTCGAATGGAGACAAGTTTGGTCCATTTTGGTCGGAAGATGACAAACAACGCTCTAGGGGACAAACTTCGGCATTAAAACTCGACAAATTCGAATGGAGACAAGGTTTGTCCATTTTGGTCCAAACATGACAAACTTCGCTCTATGGAACGAACTCGTTGTTTCTAACTCTCCAAGCCTCGAATAGAGACAAGGTTGGTCCATTTTGGTCCGAAGATGACGAACAACGCTCTAGGTTACGAACTTCAGCATTAAAGCTCGCCAAGCTTCCAATGGAGACAAGGTTTGTCCATTTTGGTCCAAACATGACGAACTTCGCTCTAGGGAACGAACTCGTTGTTTCTAACTCTCCAAACCTCGAATGGAGACAAGTTTGGTCCATTTTGGTCGGAAGATGATGAACAACGTTCTAGGGGACAAACTTCAGCATTAAAGCTCGCCAAACTTCGAATGGAGACAAGGTTTGTTTATTTTTGTCCAAACAAGACGAACTTCGCTCTAGGGAACGAACTCGTTGTTTCTAACTCTCCAAGCCTCGAATGGAGACAACTTTGGTCCATTTTGGTCGGAAGATGACGAACAACGCTCTAGGGGACAAACTTCAGCATTAAAACTCGACAAACTTCGAATGGAGACAAGGTTTGTCGTTTTTGGTCCAAACATGACGAACTTCGCTCTAGGGAACGAACTCGTTGTTTCTAACTCTCCAAGCCTCGAATGGAGACAAGTTTGGTCCATTTTGGTCCGAAGATGACGAACAACGCTCTAGGTTACGAACTTCAGCACTAAAACTCGCCAAACTTCGAATGAAGACAAGGTTTGTCCATTTTGGACCAAACATGACGAACTTCGCTCTAGAGAACGAACTAGTTCTTTCTAACTCTCCAAGCCTCTAATGGAGACAAGTTTGGTCCATTTTGGTCCGAAGATGACGTAGAACGCTCTAGGTTACGAACTTCAGCATTAAAGCTCGCCAAACTTCCAATGGAGACAAGCTTTGTCCATTTTGGTCCAAACATGACGAACTTCGCTCTAGGGAACGAACTCGTTGTTTCTAACTCTCCAAGCCTCGAATGGAGACAAGTTTGGTCCATTTTGGTCGGAAGATGACGAACAACGTTCTAGGGGACAAACATCAAAATTAAATCTCGCCAAACTTCGAATGGAGACAAGGTTTGTCCATTTTTGTCCAAACAAGACGAACTTCGCTCTAGGTAATGAACTCGTTGTTTCTAACTCTCCTAGCCTCGAATGGAGACAAGTTTGGTCCATTTTGGTCGGAAGATGACAAACAACGCTCTAGGGGACAAACTTCGGCATTAAAACTCGACAAATTCGAATGGAGACAAGGTTTGTCCATTTTGGTCCAAACATGACAAACTTCGCTCTAGGGAACGAACTCGTTGTTTCTAACTCTCCAAGCCTCGAATAGAGACAAGGTTGGTCCATTTTGGTCCGAAGATGACGAACAACGCTCTAGGTTACGAACTTCAGCATTAAAGCTCGCCAAGCTTCCAATGGAGACAAGGTTTGTCCATTTTGGTCCAAACATGACGAACTTCGCTCTAGGGAACGAACTCGTTGTTTCTAACTCTCCAAACCTCGAATGGAGACAAGTTTGGTCCATTTTGGTCGGAAGATGATGAACAACGTTCTAGGGGACAAACTTCAGCATTAAAGCTCGCCAAACTTCGAATGGAGACAAGGTTTGTTTATTTTTGTCCAAACAAGACGAACTTCGCTCTAGGGAACGAACTCGTTGTTTCTAACTCTCCAAGCCTCGAATGGAGACAACTTTGGTCCATTTTGGTCGGAAGATGACGAACAACGCTCTCGGGGACAAACTTCAGCATTAAAACTCGACAAACTTCGAATGGAGACAAGGTTTGTCGTTTTTGGTCCAAACATGACGAACTTCGCTCTAGGGAACGAACTCGTTGTTTCTAACTCTCCAAGCCTCGAATGGAGACAAGTTTGGTCCATTTTGGTCCGAAGATGACGAACAACGCTCTAGGTTACGAACTTCAGCACTAAAACTCGCCAAACTTCGAATGAAGACAAGGTTTGTCCATTTTGGACCAAACATGACGAACTTCGCTCTAGAGAACGAACTAGTTCTTTCTAACTCTCCAAGCCTCTAATGGAGACAAGTTTGGTCCATTTTGGTCCGAAGATGACGTAGAACGCTCTAGGTTACGAACTTCAGCATTAAAGCTCGCCAAACTTCCAATGGAGACAAGCTTTGTCCATTTTGGTCCAAACATGACGAACTTCGCTCTAGGGAACGAACTCGTTGTTTCTAACTCTCCAAGCCTCGAATGGAGACAAGTTTGGTCCATTTTGGTCGGAAGATGACGAACAACGTTCTAGGGGACAAACATCAAAATTAAATCTCGCCAAACTTCGAATGGAGACAAGGTTTGTCCATTTTTGTCCAAACAAGACGAACTTCGCTCTAGGTAATGAACTCGTTGTTTCTAACTCTCCTAGCCTCGAATGGAGACAAGTTTGGTCCATTTGGTCGGAAGATGACAAACAACGCTCTAGGGGACAAACTTCGGCATTAAAACTCGACAAACTTCGAATGGAGACAAGGTTTGTCCATTTTGGTCCAAACATGACAAACTTCGCTCTAGGGAACGAACTTGTTGTTTCTAACTCTCCAAGCCTCGAATAGAGACAAGGTTGGTCCATTTTGGTCCGAAGATGACGAACAACGCTCTACGTTACGAACTTCAGCATTAAAGCTCGCCAAACTTCCAATGGAGACAAGGTTTGTCCATTTTGGTCCAAACATGACGAACTTCGCTCTAGGGAACGAACTCGTTGTTTCTAACTCTCCAAGCCTCGAATGGAGACAAGTTTGGTCCATTTTGGTCGGATGATGACGAACAACGCTCTAGGGGACAAACTTCAGCATTAAAACTCGACAAACTTTGAATGGAGACATGGTTTGTCCATTTTGGTCCAAACATGACGAACTGCGCTCTAGGGAACGATCTCGTTGTTTCTAACTCTCCAAGCCTCGAATGGAGACAAGTTTGGTCCATTTTGGTCCGAAGATGACGAACAACGCTCTAGGTTACGAACTTCAGCACTAAAACTCGCCAAACTTCGAATGATGACAAGGTTTGTCCATTTTGGACAAAACATGACGAACTTCGCTCTAGAGAACGAACTAGTTCTTTCTAACTCTCCAAGCCTCTAATGGAGACAAGTTTGGTCCATTTTGGTCCAAAGATGACGTAGAACGCTCTAGGTTACGAACTTCAGCATTAAAGCTCGCCAAACTTCCAATGGAGACAAGCTTTGTCCATTTTGGTCCAAACATGACGAACTTCGCTCTAGGGAACGAACTCGTTGTTTCTAACTCTCCAAGCCTCGAATGGAGACAAGTTTGGTCCATTTTGGTCGGAAGATGACGAACAACGTTCTAGGGGACAAACTTCAAAATTAAAGCTCGCCAAACTTCGAATGGAGACAAGGTTTGTCCATTTTTGTCCAAACAAGACGAACTTCGCTCTAGGTAATGAACTTGTTGTTTCTAACTCTCCTAGCCTCGAATGGAGACAAGTTTGGTCCATTTTGGTCGGAAGATGACAAACAACGCTTTAGGGGACAAACTTCGGCATTAAAACTCGACAAACTTCGAATAGAGACAAGGTTTGTCCATTTTGGTCCAAACATGACAAACGTCGCTCTAGGGAACGAACTCGTTGTTTCTAACTCTCCAAGCCTCGAATAGAGACAAGGTTGGTCCATTTTGGTCCGAAGATGACGAACAACGCTCTACGTTACGAACTTCAGCATTAAAGCTCGCCAAACTTCCAATGGAGACAAGGATTGTCCATTTTGGTCCAAACATGACGAACTTCGCTCTAGGGAACGAACTCGTTGTTTCTAACTCTCCAAACCTCGAATGGAGACAAGTTTGGTCCATTTTGGTCGGAAGATGATGAACAACGTTCTAGGGGACAAACTTCAGCATTAAAGCTCGCCAAACTTCGAATGGAGACAAGGTTTGTCCATTTTTGTCCAAACAAGACGAACTTCGCTCTAGGGAACGAACTCGTTGTTTCTAACTCTCCAAGCCTCGAATGGAGACAAGTTTTGTCCATTTTGGTTGGAAGATGACGAACAACGCTCTAGGGGACAAACTTCAGCATTAAAACTCGACAAACTTCGAATGGAGACAAGGTTTGTCCATTTTGGTCCAAACATGACGAACTTCGCTCTAGGGAACGAACTCGTTGTTTCTAACTCCCCAAGCCTCGAATGGAGACAAGTTTGGTCCATTTTGGTCGGAAGATGACGAACAACGCTCTAGGGGACAAACTTCAGCATTAAAACTCGACAAACTTCGAATGGAGACATGGTTTGTCCATTTTGGTCCAAACATGACGAACTGCGCTCTAGGGAACGATCTCGTTGTTTCTAACTCTCCAAGCCTCGAATGGAGACAAGTTTGGTCCATTTTGGTCCGAAGATGACGAACAACGCTCTAGGTTACGAACTTCAGCACTAAAACTCGCCAAACTTCGAATGATGACAAGGTTTGTCCATTTTGGACCAAACATGACGAACTTCGCTCTAGAGAACGAACTAGTTCTTTCTAACTCTCCAAGCCTCTAATGGAGACAAGTTTGGTCCATTTTGGTCCGAAGATGACGTAGAACGCTCTAGGTTACGAACTTCAGCATTAAAGCTCGCCAAACTTCCAATGGAGACAAGCTTTGTCCATTTTGGTCCAAACATGACGAACTTCGCTCTAGGGAACGAACTCGTTGTTTCTAACTCTCCAAGCCTCGAATGGAGACAAGTTTGGTCCATTTTGGTCGGAAGATGACGAACAACGTTCTAGGGGACAAACTTCAAAATTAAAGCTCGCCAAACTTCGAATGGAGACAAGGTTTGTCCATTTTTGTCCAAACAAGACGAACTTCGCTCTAGGTAATGAACTTGTTGTTTCTAACTCTCCTAGCCTCGAATGGAGACAAGTTTGGTCCATTTTGGTCGGAAGATGACAAACAACGCTCTAGGGGACAAACTTCGGCATTAAAACTCGACAAACTTCGAATAGAGACAAGGTTTGTCCATTTTGGTCCAAACATGACAAACTTCGCTCTAGGGAACGAACTCGTTGTTTCTAACTCTCCAAGCCTCGAATAGAGACAAGGTTGGTCCATTTTGGTCCGAAGATGACGAACAACGCTCTAGGTTACGAACTTCAGCATTAAAGCTCGCCAAACTTCCAATGGAGACAAGCTTTGTCCATTTTGGTCCAAACATGACGAACTTCGCTCTAGGGAACGAACTCGTTGTTTCTAACTCTCCAAGCCTCGAATGGAGACAAGTTTGGTCCATTTTGGTCGGAAGATGACGAACAACGTTCTAGGGGACAAACTTCAAAATTAAAGCTCGCCAAACTTCGAATGGAGACAAGGTTTGTCCATTTTTGTCCAAACAAGACGAACTTCGCTCTAGGTAATGAACTTGTTGTTTCTAACTCTCCTAGCCTCGAATGGAGACAAGTTTGGTCCATTTTGGTCGGAAGATGACCAACAACGCTCTAGGGGACAAACTTCAGCATTAAAACTCGACAAACTTCGAATGGAGACAAGGTTTGTCCATTTTGGTCCAAACATGACGAACTTCGCTCTAGGGAACGAACTCGTTGTTTCTAACTCTCCAAGCCTCGAATGGAGACAAGTTTGGTCAATTTTGGTCGGAAGATGACGAACAACGTTCTAGGGGACATACTTCAGCATTAAAGCTCGCCAAACTTCGAATGGTGACAAGGTTTGTCCATTTTTGTCCAAACAAGACGAACTTCGCTCTAGGTAATGAAGTCGTTGTTTCTAACTCTCCAAGCCTCGAATAGAGACAAGGTTGGTCCATTTTGGCCCGAAGATGACAAACAACGCTCTAGGTTACGAACTTCAGCATTAAAGCTCGCCAAACTTCCAATGGAGACAAGGTTTGTCCATTTTGGTCCAAACATGACGAACTTCGCTCTAGGGAACGAACTCGTTGTTTCTAACTCTCCAAACCTCGAATGGAAACAAGTTTGGTCCATTTTGGTCGGAAGATGATGAACAACGTTCTCGGGGACAAACTTCAGCATTAAAGCTCGCCAAACTTCGAATGGAGACAAGGTTTGTCCATTTTGGTCCAAACATGACAAACTTTGCTCTAGGGAACGAACTCGTGGTTTCTAACTCTCCAAGCCTCGAATAGAGACAAGGTTGGTCCATTTTGGTCCGAAGATGACGAACAACGCTCTATATTACGAACATCAGCATTAAAGCTCGCCAAACTTCCAATGGAGACAAGCTTTGTCCATTTTGGTCCAAACATGACGAGCTTCGCTCTAGGGAACGAACTCGTTGTTTCTAACTCTCCAAGCCTCGAATGGAGACAAGTTTGGTCCATTTTGGTCCGAAGATGACGAACTACGCTCTAGGTTACGAACTTCAGCACTAAAACTCGCCAAACTTCGAATGAAGACAAGGTGTGTCCGTTTTGGACCAAACATGACAAACTTCGCTCTAGAGAACGAACTAGTTCTTTCTAACTCTCCAAGCCTCTAATAACGACAAGTTTGGTCCATTTGGTCCGAAGATGACGTAGAACGCTCTAGGTTACGAACTTCAGCATTAAAGCTCGCCAAACTTCCAATGGAGACATGCTTTGTCCATTTTGGTCCAAACATGACGAACTTCGCTCTAGGGAATGAACTCGTTGTTTCTAACTCTCCAAGCCTCGAATGGAGACAAGTTTGGTCCATTTTGGACGGAAGATGACGAACAACGTTCTAGGGGACAAACTTCAAAATTAAATCTCGCCAAACTTCGAATGGAGACAAGGTTTGTCCATTTTTGTCCAAACAAGAAAAACTTCGCTCTAGGTAATGAACTCGTTGTTTCTAACTCTCCTAGCCTCGACTGGAGACAAGTTTGGTCCATTTTGGTCGGAAGATGACAACCAACGCTCTAGGGGACAAACTTCGGCATTAAAACTCGACAAACTTCGAATGGAGACAAGGTTTGTCCATTTTGGTCCAAACATGACAAACTTCGCTCTAGGGAACGAACTCGTTGTTTCTAACTCTCCAAGCCTCGAATAGAGACAAGGTTGGTCCATTTTGGTCCGAAGATGACGAACAACGTTCTAGGGGACAAACTTCAAAATTAAAGCTCGCCAAACTTCGAATGGAGACAAGGTGTGTCCATTTTTGTCCAAACAAGACGAACTTCGCTCTAGGTAATGAACTCGTTGTTTCTAACTCTCCAAGCCTCGAATAGAGACAAGGTTGGTCCATTTTGGTCCGAAGATGACGAACAACGCTCTACGTTACGAACTTCAGCATTAAAGCTCGCCAAACTTCCAATGGAGACAAGGTTTGTCCATTTTTGTCCAAACAAGACGAACTTCGCTCTAGGGAACGAACTCGTTGTTTCTAACTCTCCAAGCCTCGAATGGAGACAAGTTTGGTCCATTTTGGTCGGAAGATGACGAACAACGCTCTAGGGGACAAACTTCAGCATTAAAACTCGACAAACTTCGAATGGAGACAAGGTTTGTCCATTTTGGTCCAAACATGACGAACTTCGCTCTAGGGAACGAACTCGTTGTTTCTAACTCTCCAAGCCTCGAATGGAGACAAGTTTGGTCCATTTTGGTCCGAAGATGACGAACAACGCTCTAGGTTACGAACTTCAGCACTAAAACTCGCCAAACTTCGAATGAAGACAAGGTTTGTCCATTTTGGACCAAACATGACGAACTTCGCTCTAGAGAACGAACTAGTTCTTTCTAACTCTCCAAGCCTCTAATGGAGACAAGTTTGGTCCATTTTGGTCCGAAGATGACGTAGAACGCTCTAGGTTACGAACTTCAGCAT
This sequence comes from Trichosanthes truncata, assembly GCA_033996785.1. Taxonomy (NCBI): domain Eukaryota; kingdom Viridiplantae; phylum Streptophyta; class Magnoliopsida; order Cucurbitales; family Cucurbitaceae; genus Trichosanthes; species Trichosanthes truncata. The sequence goes on along the minus strand of JAWPNB010000004.1, from coordinate 21,221,597 downwards.
TAAAGCTTGCCAAACTTCCAATGGAGACAAGGTGTGTCCATTTTGGTCCAAACATGACGAACTTCGCTCTAGGGAACGAACTCGTTGTTTCTAACTCTCCAAGCCTCGAATGGAGACAAGTTTGGTCCATTTTGGTCGGAAGATGACGAACAACGTTCTAGGGGACAAACTTCAAAATTAAAGCTCGCCAAACTTCGAATGGAGACAAGGTTTGTCCATTTTTGTCCAAACAAGACGAACTTCGCTCTAGGTAATGAACTCGTTGTTTCTAACTCTCCTAGCCTCGAATGGAGACAAGTTTGGTCCATTTTGGTCGGAAGATGACAAACAACGCTCTAGGGGACAAACTTCGGCATTAAAACTCGACAAACTTCGAATGGAGACAAGGTTTGTCCATTTTGGTCCAAACATGACAAACTTCGCTCTAGGGAACGAACTCGTTGTTTCTAACTCTCCAAGCCTCGAATAGAGACAAGGTTGGTCCATTTTGGTCCGAAGATGACGAACAACGCTCTACGTTACGAACTTCAGCATTAAAGCTCGCCAAACTTCCAATGGAGACAAGGTTTGTCCATTTTGGTCCAAACATGACGAACTTCGCTCTAGGGAACGAACTCGTTGTTTCTAACTCTCCAAACCTCGAATGGAGACAAGTTTGGTCCATTTTGGTCGGAAGATGATGAACAACGTTCTAGGGGACAAACTTCAGCATTAAAGCTCGCCAAACTTCGAATGGAGACAAGGTTTGTCCATTTTTGTCCAAACAAGACGAACTTCGCTCTAGGGAACGAACTCGTTGTTTCTAACTCTCCAAGCCTCGAATGGAGACAAGTTTGGTCCATTTTGGTCGGAAGATGACGAACAACGCTCTAGGGGACAAACTTCAGCATTAAAACTCGACAAACTTCGAATGGAGACAAGGTTTGTCCATTTTGGTCCAAACATGACGAACTTCACTCTAGGGAACGAACTCGTTGTTTCTAACTCTCCAAGCCTCGAATGGAGACAAGTTTGGTCCATTTTGGTCGGAAGATGACGAACAACGCTCTAGGGGACAAACTTCAGCATTAAAACTCGACAAACTTCGAATGGAGACAAGGTTTGTCCATTTTGGTCCAAACATGACGAACTTCGCTCTAGGGAACGAACTCGTTGTTTCTAACTCTCCAAGCCTCGAATAGAGACAAGGTTGGTCCATTTTGGTCCGAAGATGACGAACAACGTTCTAGGGGACAAACTTCAAAATTAAAGCTCGCCAAACTTCGAATGGAGACAAGGTTTGTCCATTTTTGTCCAAACAAGACGAACTTCGCACTAGGTAATGAACTCGTTGTTTCTAACTCTCCTAGCCTCGAATGGAAACAAGTTTGGTCCATTTTGGTCGGAAGATGACAAACAACGCTCTAGGGGACAAACTTCGGCATTAAAACTCGACAAACTTCGAATGGAGACAAGGTTTGTCCATTTTGGTCCAAACATGACGAACTTCGCTCTAGGGAACGAACTCGTTGTTTCTAACTCTCCAAGCCTCGAATGGAGACAAGTTTGGTCCATTTTGGTCGGAAGATGACGAACAACGTTCTAGGGGACAAACTTCAAAATTAAAGCTCGCCAAACTTCGAATGGAGACAAGGTTTGTCCATTTTTGTCCAAACAAGACGAACTTCGCTCTAGGTAATGAACTCGTTGTTTCTAACTCTCCTAGCCTCGAATGGAGACAAGTTTGGTCCATTTTGGTCGGAAGATGACAAACAACGCTCTAGGGGACAAACTTCGGCATTAAAACTCGACAAATTCTAATGGAGACAAGGTTTGTCCATTTTGGTCCAAACATGACAAACTTCGCTCTAGGGAACGAACTCGTTGTTTCTAACTCTCCAAGCCTCGAATAGAGACAAGGTTGGTCCATTTTGGTCCGAAGATGACGAACAACGCTCTAGGTTACGAACTTCAGCATTAAAGCTCGCCAAGCTTCCAATGGAGACAAGGTTTGTCCATTTTGGTCCAAACATGACGAACTTCGCTCTAGGGAACGAACTCGTTGTTTCTAACTCTCCAAACCTCGAATGGAGACAAGTTTGGTCCATTTTGGTCGGAAGATGATGAACAACGTTCTAGGGGACAAACTTCAGCATTAAAGCTCGCCAAACTTCGAATGGAGACAAGGTTTGTTTATTTTTGTCCAAACAAGACGAACTTCGCTCTAGGGAACGAACTCGTTGTTTCTAACTCTCCAAGCCTCGAATGGAGACAACTTTGGTCCATTTTCGTCGGAAGATGACGAACAACACTCTAGGGGACAAACTTCGGCATTAAAACTCGACAAACTTCGAATGGAGACAAGGTTTGTCCATTTTGGTCCAAACATGACAAACTTCGCTCTAGGGAACGAACTTGTTGTTTCTAACTCTCCAAGCCTCGAATAGAGACAAGGTTGGTCCATTTTGGTCCGAAGATGACGAACAACGCTCTACGTTACGAACTTCAGCATTAAAGCTCGCCAAACTTCCAATGGAGACAAGGTTTGTCCATTTTGGTCCAAACATGACGAACTTCGCTCTAGGGAACGAACTCGTTGTTTCTAACTCTCCAAGCCTCGAATGGAGACAAGTTTGGTCCATTTTGGTCGGATGATGACGAACAACGCTCTAGGGGACAAACTTCAGCATTAAAACTCGACAAACTTTGAATGGAGACATGGTTTGTCCATTTTGGTCCAAACATGACGAACTGCGCTCTAGGGAACGATCTCGTTGTTTCTAACTCTCCAAGCCTCGAATGGAGACAAGTTTGGTCCATTTTGGTCCGAAGATGACGAACAACGCTCTAGGTTACGAACTTCAGCACTAAAACTCGCCAAACTTCGAATGATGACAAGGTTTGTCCATTTTGGACCAAACATGACGAACTTCGCTCTAGAGAACGAACTAGTTCTTTCTAACTCTCCAAGCCTCTAATGGAGACAAGTTTGGACCATTTTGGTCCAAAGATGACGTAGAACGCTCTAGGTTACGAACTTCAGCATTAAAGCTCGCCAAACTTCCAATGGAGACAAGCTTTGTCCATTTTGGTCCAAACATGACGAACTTCGCTCTAGGGAACGAACTCGTTGTTTCTAACTCTCCAAGCCTCGAATGGAGACAAGTTTGGTCCATTTTGGTCGGAAGATGACGAACAACGTTCTAGGGGACAAACTTCAAAATTAAAGCTCGCCAAACTTCGAATGGAGACAAGGTTTGTCCATTTTTGTCCAAACAAGACGAACTTCGCTCTAGGTAATGAACTTGTTGTTTCTAACTCTCCTAGCCTCGAATGGAGACAAGTTTGGTCCATTTTGGTCGGAAGATGACAAACAACGCTCTAGGGGACAAACTTCGGCATTAAAACTCGACAAACTTCGAATAGAGACAAGGTTTGTCCATTTTGGTCCAAACATGACAAACTTCGCTCTAGGGAACGAACTCGTTGTTTCTAACTCTCCAAGCCTCGAATAGAGACAAGGTTGGTCCATTTTGGTCCGAAGATGACGAACAACGCTCTACGTTACGAACTTCAGCATTAAAGCTCGCCAAACTTCCAATGGAGACAAGGATTGTCCATTTTGGTCCAAACATGACGAACTTCGCTCTAGGGAACGAACTCGTTGTTTCTAACTCTCCAAACCTCGAATGGAGACAAGTTTGGTCCATTTTGGTCGGAAGATGATGAACAACGTTCTAGGGGACAAACTTCAGCATTAAAGCTCGCCAAACTTCGAATGGAGACAAGGTTTGTCCATTTTTGTCCAAACAAGACGAACTTCGCTCTAGGGAACGAACTCGTTGTTTCTAACTCTCCAAGCCTCGAATGGAGACAAGTTTTGTCCATTTTGGTTGGAAGATGACGAACAACGCTCTAGGGGACAAACTTCAGCATTAAAACTCGACAAACTTCGAATGGAGACAAGGTTTGTCCATTTTGGTCCAAACATGACGAACTTCGCTCTAGGGAACGAACTCGTTGTTTCTAACTCTCCAAGCCTCGAATGGAGACAAGTTTGGTCCATTTTGGTCGGAAGATGACGAACAACGCTCTAGGGGACAAACTTCAGCATTAAAACTCGACAAACTTCGAATGGAGACATGGTTTGTCCATTTTGGTCCAAAGATGACGAACTGCGCTCTAGGGAACGATCTCGTTGTTTCTAACTCTCCAAGCCTCGAATGGAGACAAGTTTGGTCCATTTTGGTCCGAAGATGACGAACAACGCTCTAGGTTACGAACTTCAGCACTAAAACTCGCCAAACTTCGAATGATGACAAGGTTTGTCCATTTTGGACCAAACATGACGAACTTCGCTCTAGAGAACGAACTAGTTCTTTCTAACTCTCCAAGCCTCTAATGGAGACAAGTTTGGTCCATTTTGGTCCGAAGATGACGTAGAACGCTCTAGGTTACGAACTTCAGCATTAAAGCTCGCCAAACTTCCAATGGAGACAAGCTTTGTCCATTTTGGTCCAAACATGACGAACTTCGCTCTAGGGAACGAACTCGTTGTTTCTAACTCTCCAAGCCTCGAATGGAGACAAGTTTGGTCCATTTTGGTCGGAAGATGACGAACAACGTTCTAGGGGACAAACTTCAAAATTAAAGCTCGCCAAACTTCGAATGGAGACAAGGTTTGTCCATTTTTGTCCAAACAAGACGAACTTCGCTCTAGGTAATGAACTTGTTGTTTCTAACTCTCCTAGCCTCGAATGGAGACAAGTTTGGTCCATTTTGGTCGGAAGATGACAAACAACGCTCTAGGGGACAAACTTCGGCATTAAAACTCGACAAACTTCGAATAGAGACAAGGTTTGTCCATTTTGGTCCAAACATGACAAACTTCGCTCTAGGGAACGAACTCGTTGTTTCTAACTCTCCAAGCCTCGAATAGAGACAAGGTTGGTCCATTTTGGTCCGAAGATGACGAACAACGCTTTACGTTACGAACTTCAGCATTAAAGCTCGCCAAACTTCCAATGGAGACAAGGTTTGTCCATTTTGGTCCAAACATGACGAACTTCGCTCTAGGGAACGAACGCGTTGTTTCTAACTCTCCAAACCTCGAATGGAGACAAGTTTGGTCCATTTTGGTCGGAAGATGATGAACAACGTTCTAGGGGACAAACTTCAGCATTAAAGCTCGCCAAACTTCGAATGGAGACAAGGTTTGTCCATTTTTGTCCAAACAAGACGAACTTCGCTCTAGGGAACGAACTCGTTGTTTCTAACTCTCCAAGCCTCGAATGGAGACAAGTTTTGTCCATTTTGGTCGGAAGATGACGAACAACGCTCTAGGGGACAAACTTCAGCATTAAAACTCGACAAACTTCGAATGGAGACAAGGTTTGTCCATTTTGGTCCAAACATGACGAACTTCGCTCTAGGGAACGAACTCGTTGTTTCTAACTCTCCAAGCCTCGAATGGAGACAAGTTTGGTCCATTTTGGTCGGAAGATGACGAACAACGCTCTAGGGGACAAACTTCAGCATTAAAACTCGACAAACTTCGAATGGAGACATGGTTTGTCCATTTTGGTCCAAACATGACGAACTGCGCTCTAGGGAACGATCTCGTTGTTTCTAACTCTCCAAGCCTCGAATGGAGACAAGTTTGGTCCATTTTGGTCCGAAGATGACGAACAACGCTCTAGGTTACGAACTTCAGCACTAAAACTCGCCAAACTTCGAATGATGACAAGGTTTGTCCATTTTGGACCAAACATGACGAACTTCGCTCTAGAGAACGAACTAGTTCTTTCTAACTCTCCAAGCCTCTAATGGAGACAAGTTTGGTCCATTTTGGTCCGAAGATGACGTAGAACGCTCTAGGTTACGAACTTCAGCATTAAAGCTCGCCAAACTTCCAATGGAGACAAGCTTTGTCCATTTTGGTCCAAACATGACGAACTTCGCTCTAGGGAACGAACTCGTTGTTTCTAACTCTCCAAGCCTCGAATGGAGACAAGTTTGGTCCATTTTGGTCGGAAGATGACGAACAACGTTCTAGGGGACAAACTTCAAAATTAAAGCTCGCCAAACTTCGAATGGAGACAAGGTTTGTCCATTTTTGTCCAAACAAGACGAACTTCGCTCTAGGTAATGAACTTGTTGTTTCTAACTCTCCTAGCCTCGAATGGAGACAAGTTTGGTCCATTTTGGTCGGAAGATGACAAACAACGCTCTAGGGGACAAACTTCGGCATTAAAACTCGACAAACTTCGAATAGAGACAAGGTTTGTCCATTTTGGTCCAAACATGACAAACTTCGCTCTAGGGAACGAACTCGTTGTTTCTAACTCTCCAAGCCTCGAATAGAGACAAGGTTGGTCCATTTTGGTCCGAAGATGACGAACAACGCTCTACGTTACGAACTTCAGCATTAAAGCTCGCCAAACTTCCAATGGAGACAAGGTTTGTCCATTTTGGTCCAAACATGACGAACTTCGCTCTAGGGAACGAACTCGTTGTTTCTAACTCTCCAAACCTCGAATGGAGACAAGTTTGGTCCATTTTGGTCGGAAGATGATGAACAACGTTCTAGGGGACAAACATCAGCATTAAAGCTCGCCAAACTTCGAATGGAGACAAGGTTTGTCCATTTTTGTCCAAACAAGACGAACTTCGCTCTAGGGAACGAACTCGTTGTTTCTAACTCTCCAAGCCTCGAATGGAGACAAGTTTTGTCCATTTTGGTCGGAAGATGACGAACAACGCTCTAGGGGACAAACTTCAGCATTAAAACTCGACAAACTTCGAATGGAGACAAGGTTTGTCCATTTTGGTCCAAACATGACGAACTTCGCTCTAGGGAACGAACTCGTTGTTTCTAACTCTCCAAGCCTCGAATGGAGACAAGTTTGGTCCATTTTGGTTCGAAGATGACGAACAACGCTCTAGGTTACGAACTTCAGCACTAAAACTCGCCAAACTTCGAATGAAGACAAGGTTTGTGCATTTTGGACCAAACATGACGAACTTCGCTCTAGAGAACGAACTAGTTCTTTCTAACTCTCCAAGCCTCTAATGGAGACAAGTTTGGTCCATTTTGGTCCGAAGATGACGTAGAACGCTCTAGGTCACGAACTTCAGCATTAAAGCTCGCCAAACTTCCAATGGAGACAAGCTATGTCCATTTTGGTCCAAACATGACGAACTTCGCTCTAGGGAACGAACTCGTTGTTTCTAACTCTCCAAGCCTCGAATGGAGACAAGTTTGGTCCATTTTGGTCGGAAGATGACGAACAACGTTCTAGGGGACAAACTTCAAAATTAAAGCTCGCCAAACTTCGAATGGAGACAAGGTTTGTCCATTTTTGTCCAAACAAGACGAACTTCGCTCTAGGTAATGAACTCGTTGTTTCTAACTCTCCTAGCCTCGAATGGAGACAAGTTTGGTCCATTTTGGTCGGAAGATGACAAACAACGCTCTAGGGGACAAACTTCGGCATTAAAACTCGACAAACTTCGAATGGAGACAAGGTTTGTCCATTTTGGTCCAAACATGACAAACTTCGCTCTAGGGAACGAACTCGTTGTTTCTAACTCTCCAAGCCTCGAATAGAGACAAGGTTGGTCCATTTTGGTCCGAAGATGACGAACAACGCTCTACGTTACGAACTTCAGCATTAAAGCTCGCCAAACTTCCAATGGAGACAAGCTTTGTCCATTTTGGTCCAAACATGACGAACTTCGCTCTAGGGAACGAACTCGTTGTTTCTAACTCTCCAAGCCTCGAATGGAGACAAGTTTGGTCCAATTTGGTTGGAAGATGACGAACAACGTTCTAGGGGACAAACTTCAAAATTAAAGCTCGCCAAACTTCGAATGGAGACAAGATTTGTCCATTTTTGTCCAAACAAGACGAACTTCGCTCTAGGTAATGAACTCGTTGTTTCTAACTCTCCTAGCCTCGAATGGAGACAAGTTTGGTCCATTTTGGTCGGAAGATGACAAACAACGCTCTAGGGGACAAACTTCGGCATTAAAACTCGACAAACTTCGAATAGAGACAAGGTTTGTCCATTTTGGTCCAAACATGACAAACTTCGCTCTAGGGAACGAACTCGTTGTTTCTAACTCTCCAAGCCTCGAATAGAGACAAGGTTGGTCCATTTTGGTCCGAAGATGACGAACAACGCTCTACGTTACGAACTTCAGCATTAAAGCTCGCCAAACTTCCAATGGAGACAAGGTTTGTCCATTTTGGTCCAAACATGACGAACTTCGCTCTAGGGAACGAACTCGTTGTTTCTAACTCTCCAAGCCTCGAATGGAGACAAGTTTGGTCCATTTTGGTCGGAAGATGACGAACAACGTTCTAGGGGACAAACTTCAAAATTAAAGCTCGCCAAACTTCGAATGGAGACAAGGTTTGTCCATTTTTGTCCAAACAAGACGAACTTCGCTCTAGGTAATGAACTCGTTGTTTCTAACTCTCCTAGCCTCGAATGGAGACAAGTTTGGTCCATTTTGGTCGGAAGATGACAAACAACGCTCTAGGGGACAAACTTCGGCATTAAAACTCGACAAACTTCGAATGGAGACAAGGTTTGTCCATTTTGGTCCAAACATGACAAACTTCGCTCTAGGGAACGAACTCGTTGTTTCTAACTCTCCAAGCCTCGAATAGAGACAAGGTTGGTCCATTTTGGTCCGAAGATGACGAACAACGCTCTACGTTACGAACTTCAGCATTAAAGCTCGCCAAACTTCCAATGGAGACAAGCTTTGTCCATTTTGGTCCAAACATGACGAACTTCGCTCTAGGGAACGAACTCGTTGTTTCTAACTCTCCAAGCCTCGAATGGAGACAAGTTTGGTCCAATTTGGTTGGAAGATGACGAACAACGTTCTAGGGGACAAACTTCAAAATTAAAGCTCGCCAAACTTCGAATGGAGACAAGATTTGTCCATTTTTGTCCAAACAAGACGAACTTCGCTCTAGGTAATGAACTCGTTGTTTCTAACTCTCCTAGCCTCGAATGGAGACAAGTTTGGTCCATTTTGGTCGGAAGATGACAAACAACGCTCTAGGGGACAAACTTCGGCATTAAAACTCGACAAACTTCGAATAGAGACAAGGTTTGTCCATTTTGGTCCAAACATGACAAACTTCGCTCTAGGGAACGAACTCGTTGTTTCTAACTCTCCAAGCCTCGAATAGAGACAAGGTTGGTCCATTTTGGTCCGAAGATGACGAACAACGCTCTACGTTACGAACTTCAGCATTAAAGCTCGCCAAACTTCCAATGGAGACAAGGTTTGTCCATTTTGGTCCAAACATGACGAACTTCGCTCTAGGGAACGAACTCGTTGTTTCTAACTCTCCAAGCCTCGAATGGAGACAAGTTTGGTCCAATTTGGTTGGAAGATGACGAACAACGTTCTAGGGGACAAACTTCAAAATTAAAGCTCGCCAAACTTCGAATGGAGACAAGATTTGTCCATTTTTGTCCAAACAAGACGAACTTCGCTCTAGGTAATGAACTCGTTGTTTCTAACTCTCCTAGCCTCGAATGGAGACAAGTTTGGTCCATTTTGGTCGGAAGATGACAAACAACGCTCTAGGGGACAAACTTCGGCATTAAAACTCGACAAACTTCGAATAGAGACAAGGTTTGTCCATTTTGGTCCAAACATGACAAACTTCGCTCTAGGGAACGAACTCGTTGTTTCTAACTCTCCAAGCCTCGAATAGAGACAAGGTTGGTCCATTTTGGTCCGAAGATGACGAACAACGCTCTACGTTACGAACTTCAGCATTAAAGCTCGCCAAACTTCCAATGGAGACAAGGTTTGTCCATTTTGGTCCAAACATGACGAACTTCGCTCTAGGGAACGAACTCGTTGTTTCTAACTCTCCAAGCCTCGAATGGAGACAAGTTTGGTCCATTTTGGTCGGAAGATGACGAACAACGTTCTAGGGGACAAACTTCAAAATTAAAGCTCGCCAAACTTCGAATGGAGACAAGGTTTGTCCATTTTTGTCCAAACAAGACGAACTTCGCTCTAGGTAATGAACTCGTTGTTTCTAACTCTCCAAGCCTCGAATGGAGACAAGTTTGGTCCATTTTGGTCGGAAGATGACGAACAACGTTCTAGGGGACAAACTTCAAAATTAAAGCTCGCCAAACTTCGAATGGAGACAAGGTTTGTCCATTTTTGTCCAAACAAGACGAACTTCGCTCTAGGTAATGAACTCGTTGTTTCTAACTCTCCTAGCCTCGAATGGAGACAAGTTTGGTCCATTTTGGTCGGAAGATGACAAACAACGCTCTAGGGGACAAACTTCGGCATTAAAACTCGACAAACTTCGAATGGAGACAAGGTTTGTCCATTTTGGTCCAAACATGACAAACTTCGCTCTAGGGAACGAACTCGTTGTTTCTAACTCTCCAAGCCTCGAATAGAGACAAGGTTGGTCCATTTTGGTCCGAAGATGACGAACAACGCTCTAGGTTACGAACTTCAGCATTAAAGCTCGCCAAACTTCCAATGGAGACAAGCTTTGTCCATTTTGGTCCAAACATGACGAACTTCGCTCTAGGGAACGAACTCGTTGTTTCTAACTCTCCAAGCCTCGAATGGAGACAAGTTTGGTCCAATTTGGTTGGAAGATGACGAACAACGTTCTAGGGGACAAACTTCAAAATTAAAGCTCGCCAAACTTCGAATGGAGACAAGGTTTGTCCATTTTTGTCCAAACAAGACGAACTTCGCTCTAGGTAATGAACTCGTTGTTTCTAACTCTCCTAGCCTCGAATGGAGACAAGTTTGGTCCATTTTGGTCGGAAGATGACAAACAACGCTCTAGGGGACAAACTTCGGCATTAAAACTCGACAAACTTCGAATAGAGACAAGGTTTGTCCATTTTGGTCCAAACATGACAAACTTCGCTCTAGGGAACGAACTCGTTGTTTCTAACTCTCCAAGCCTCGAATAGAGACAAGGTTGGTCCATTTTGGTCCGAAGATGACGAACAACGCTCTACGTTACGATCTTCAGCATTAAAGCTCGCCAAACTTCCAATGGAGACAAGGTTTGTCCATTTTGGTCCAAACATGACGAACTTCGCTCTAGGGAACGAACTCGTTGTTTCTAACTCTCCAAACCTCGAATGGAGACAAGTTTGGTCCATTTTGGTCGGAAGATGATGAACAACGTTCTAGGGGACAAACTTCAGCATTAAAGCTCGCCAAACTTCGAATGGAGACAAGGTTTGTCCATTTTTGTCCAAACAAGACGAACTTCGCTCTAGGGAACGAACTCGTTGTTTCTAACTCTCCAAGCCTCGAATGGAGACAAGTTTTGTCCATTTTGGTCGGAAGATGACAAACAACGCTCTAGGGGACAAACTTCAGCATTAAAACTCGACAAACTTCGAATGGAGACAAGGTTTGTCCATTTTGGTCCAAACATGACGAACTTCGCTCTAGGGAACGAACTCGTTGTTTCTAACTCTCCAAGCCTCGAATGGAGACAAGTTTGGTCCATTTTGGTCCGAAGATGACGAACAACGCTCTAGGTTACGAACTTCAGCACTAAAACTCGCCAAACTTCGAATGAAGACAAGGTTTGTCCATTTTGGACCAAACATGACGAACTTCGCTCTAGAGAACGAACTAGTTCTTTCTAACTCTCCAAGCCTCTAATGGAGACAAGTTTGGTCCCTTTTGGTCCGACGATGACGTAGAACGCTCTAGGTTACGAACTTCAGCATTAATGCTCGCCAAACTTCCAATGGAGACAAGCTTTGTCCATTTTGGTCCAAACATGACAAACTTCGCTCTAGGGAACGAACTCGTTGTTTCTAACTCTCCAAGCCTCGAATGGAGACAAGTTTGGTCCATTTTGGTCGGAAGATGACGAACAACGTTCTAGGGGACAAACTTCAAAATTAAAGCTCGCCAAACTTCGAATGGAGACAAGGTTTGTCCATTTTTGTCCAAACAAGACGAACTTCGCTCTAGGTAATGAACTCGTTGTTTCTAACTCTCCTAGCCTCGAATGGAGACAAGTTTGGTCCATTTTGGTCGGAAGATGACAAACAACGCTCTAGGGGACAAACTTCGGCATTAAAACTCGACAAACTTCGAATGGAGACAAGGTTTGTCCATTTTGGTCCAAACATGACAAACTTCGCTCTAGGGAACGAACTCGTTGTTTCTAACTCTCCAAGCCTCGAATAGAGACAAGGTTGGTCCATTTTGGTCCGAAGATGACGAACAGCGCTCTAGGTTACGAACTTCAGCATTAAAGCTCGCCAAACTTCCAATGGAGACAAGGTTTGTCCATTTTGGTCCAAACATGACGAACTTCGCTCTAGGGAACGAACTCGTTGTTTCTAACTCTCCAAACCTCGAATGGAGACTAGTTTGGTCCATTTTGGTCGGAAGATGATGAACAACGTTCTAGGGGACAAACTTCAGCATTAAAGCTCGCCAAACTTCGAATGGAGACAAGGTTTGTCCATTTTTGTCCAAACAAGACGAACTTCGCTCTAGGGAACGAACTCGTTGTTTCTAACTCTCCAAGCCTCGAATGGAGACAAGTTTGGTCCATTTTGGTCGGAAGATGACGAACAACGCTCTAGGGGACAAACTTCAGCATTAAAACTCGACAAACTTCGAATGGAGACAAGGTTTGTCCATTTTGGTCCAAACATGACGAACTTCGCTCTATGGAACGAACTCGTTGTTTCTAACTCTCCAAGCCTCGAATGGAGACAAGTTTGGTCCATTTTGGTCCGAAGATGACGAACAACGCTCTAGGTTACGAACTTCAGCACTAAAACTCGCCAAACTTCGAATGAAGACAAGGTTTGTCCATTTTGGACCAAACATGACGAACTTCGCTCTAGAGAACGAACTAGTTCTTTTTAACTCTTCAAGCCTCTAATGGAGACAAGTTTGGTCCATTTTGGTCCGAAGATGACGTAGAACGCTCTAGGTTACGAACTTCAGCATTAAAGCTCGCCAAACTTCCAATGGAGACAAGCTTTGTCCATTTTGGTCCAAACATGACAAACTTCGCTCTAGGGAACGAACTCGTTGTTTCTAACTCTCCAAGCCTCGAATGGAGACAAGTTTGGTCCATTTAGTCCGAAGATGACGAACAACGCTCTAGGTTACGAACTTCAGCATTAAAGCTCGCCAAACTTCCAATGGAGACAAGGTTTGTCCATTTTGGTCCAAATATGACGAACTTCGCTCTAGGGAACGAACTCGTTGTTTCTAGCTCTCCAAGCCTCGAATGGAGACAAGTTTGGTCCAGTTTTGTCCGAAGATGACGAACAACGCTCTAGGTTACGAACTTCAGCATTAAAGCTCGCCAAACTTCCAATGGAGACAAGGTTTGTCCATTTTGGTCCAAACATGACGAACTTCGCTCTACGGAACGAACTCGTTGTTTCTAACTCTCCAAACCTCGAATGGAGACAAGTTTGGTCCATTTTGGTTTAGAAGATGACGAACAACGTTCTAGGGGTCAAACTTCAGCATTAAAGCTCGCCAAACTTCGAATGGAGACAAGGTTTGTCCATTTTGGTCCAAACATGACGAACTTCGCTCTAGGGAACGAACTCGTTGTTTCTAACTCTCCAAGCCTCGAATGGAGACAAGTTTGGTCCATTTTGGTCCGAAGATGACGAACAGCGCTCTAGGTTACGAACTTCAGCATTAAAGCTCGCCAAACTTCCAATGGAGACAAGGTTTGTCCATTTTGGTCCAAACATGACGAACTTCGCTCTAGGGAACGAACTCGTTGTTTCTAACTCTCCAAACCTCGAATGGAGACTAGTTTGGTCCATTTTGGTCGGAAGATGACGAACAACGTTCTAGGGGACGAACTTCAGCATTAAAACTCGACAAACTTCGAATGGAGACAAGGTTTGTCCATTTTGGTCCAAACATGACGAACTTTGCTCAAGGGAACGAACTCGTTGTTTCTAACTCTCCAAGCCTCGAATGGAGACAAGTTTGGTCCATTTTGGTCCGAAGATGACGAACAACGCTCTAGGGGACGAAATTCTGTATTAAAACACGACAAACTTCGAATGGAGACAAGGTTTTTCCATTTTGGTCCAAACATGACGAACTTCGCTCTAGGGAACAAACTCGTTGTTTCTAACTCTCCAAGCCTCGAATGGAGACAAGTTTGGTACATTTTGGTCCGAAGATGACGAACAAGGCTCTAGGTTACGAACTTCAGCATTAAAGCTCGCCAAACTTCGAATGGAGACAAGGTTTGTCCATTTTGGTCCAAACATGCGAACTTCGCTCAAGGGAACGAACTCGTTATTTCTAACTCTCCATGCTTCGAATGCAGACAAGTTTGGTTCATTTTGGTCGGAAGATGACGAACAACGTTCTAGGGGACGAACTTCAGCATTAAAACTCGACAAACTTCGAATGGAGGCAAGGTTTGTCCATTTTGGTTCAAACATGACGAACTTCGCTCCAGGGAACGAACTCGTTGTTTCTAACTCGCCAAGCCTCGAATGGAGACAAGTTTGGTCCATTTTGGTCCGAAGATGACGAACAACGCTCTAGGAGACGAACTTCAGCATTAAAACTCGACAAACTTCGAATGGAGACAAGGTTTTTCCATTTTGGTCCAAACATGACGAACTTCGCTCTAGGGAACGAACTCGTTGTTTTTTTTTTGCAAAATAAATATATTACTGCAAAAGGAGGGGGGACCTCATAGCCCGAGGTCAAGGCAGAAAGCAAAAAAAAAAGCACAAAACAAATGAAAACTCACAACCCGAGAAGGGTACAACATAACCACAGCTCACAACCCGAGCCAGGTAAAACGCAAACTAAACCCAAACAGGAAAAAATTAAAACCAGCCCCAAGGAGGACCAATCCTATCAACAGCCTGACCACCCCAAGACTCACACCGAACCCGAACATCAGTCTGAGCCATCTGCAACACTGCATCAGCAGAACTTGATCCGCTACCATGAAGCCGAGAATTACGCTCCCGCCATATATGATATAGCACCGACGCCCAAGCAACCCTCCAAACCCGATTTCGTCGTTTCTTCCCTCTACTCCTCGCACAAATCCACTGAAGTTCTACATCCCAGGAAGCAATCCTATGCGACGAATTCCCCCAGATCAGCATCTTACTCCACACAATCCTACTAAATGGACAAGCGAAGAACAGATGATCCCGAGACTCCACCCCATCAACACACAATAGACATGTTGCTGACGAAGACACACCCCATCGAAGTAATCGATCCCGAGTATAGAGCCTATCACGAACAGCCATCCAAGCAATAAAAGCATGCCTCGGGATATGACCCCCAAACAACAGCAGACGATGCCACGGTACCACACCACTCCGCGGCCTAATAGCCTCCCAGGCACTAGCAACAGAGAACCCACTCGAAGGAGAAGGCAACCAAACAAGCACATCCTCTCGACCCAGGCAAGGGCGAACCGCACGAACCTGAGGAGCCAACTCCAACAACTCCCAAGACACCTCAGGCCACCGCCATTCTCCCTCAGAAGATAAGAAACTTGAAACCCGAGCCGTCAGAGAACTAGCAGCATCATACACAATACGCTGACCATACCGGCCAACAATAGAACCTCCAGGTAACCAAGGATCAATCCAGATGAAACATCTACAACCATCGCCAATCCGAAACGACACCAACTCCCTGAATCTATCTCGTAGACTCAGAACCATCCTTAGGGACCATGACCATCTAGGTGAAACACGAATAGACCACAGAGATCGACCACACAAAACATAAGCCTCCACCCATGCAACCCACAAGGAACCAGACTGTAAAAAGAGCAACCACAACAGCTTCATAATTGCAGCCGAGTTCCATGCTGCCAAATCCCTCAACCCCAAACCACCCTCACTCCTCGGCAGACAAACCTCTGCCCAAGCAACCTTAGCCCCACCCACACTACTCGGATCCCCCCGCCAGAGATAAGACCTCAGAATCCGCTCTAACTCATGAGTAACCTGGGCAGGCAAAACAAAGACACTCGCCCAATAAACATGGAAACTCTGCAACACAGACTGAATCAACTGCAACCTCCCAGCATAGAAAAGAACCCGAGCCTGCCAGCTCCTAACCCGCGCAGTCACCCGATCCAACAAAGGCTTACAATCCCTATAGCATAACCTACCAGTCAGTAAAGGAACCCCCAAATACAGTACAGGTAAATCAGCCAAAGAAAAACCCAACATACGAGCCAACCCAGCTGCCTCCAAGACTGGCAAACCAGCACAAAACAACGAACTCTTAGCAGTATTCGCCCCTAAACCTGAATAATCCTGAAACCGATGCAACACACCCTGTATAGCAGCCAATGAATTCCGATCAGCCCCACTATAGATCATCAAATCATCAGCAAAGCACAAATGTGTAAGACGAATCCTCTCACAACGAAAATGATAAACAAAACCCTCCAACGGAGAATTAAGCATCCTGGACAGCACCTCCATAACCAATACAAACAGGTATGGGGACAAAGGATCCCCCTGCCGCAACCCTCTTCTCCCAGGAAAGAACCCCTCCAGAGACCCATCATTCACAGAAATAGAGAACATAGGGGACGTCACACAAGCACGCACCCAACTAACAAACTGCAAAGGAGTCCCAATAGCCAACAAAATCCCAAACAAGAAATCCCAATTCACTGTGTCATAAGCCTTCTGAAGATCCACCTTCAAAACACAACGCGGTACACCCTTATTCAGATGATACCCACCCACCAACTCCTGACACAGCAAAATATTATCCACAATATTCCTGCCTGGCACAAACGCAGACTGATTAGTACTCACAAAAGTAGGCAGCCACACTGACAACCTGTTCGCCAAGATCTTCGTAATGCATTTATACAACACATTACAACAAGAAATTGGACGATAATCCTTCAGCACAGACGGATTACTCTTTTTAGGCACCAGCGTGATTGCCGTAGCATTAACACCTGGCGGCAAATAATAGGTGGAGAAGAAATGCAACACAGCATCACAAAAATCATCCCCAACAACACTCCATGCAGACTTATAGAAGCCCACCGAAAACCCATCAGGACCAGGCGCCCTATTACTATTCATTGCAAAAAGCACAGTACGAACCTCCTCCCTAGTAACCGGCCTGATTAGATCAACCAAACACTCGTCGGGCCACACAAACTGAACAATCTCTGCCACACGGTCAGTTAAATCCCTATAGGCCACAGGCTGCACCCCCAAAATATCCCGAAAATAACCCACAGCAGCTGCCGAAATCTCCGCATGAGTAGACAATATCCTACCCTCCTCATCACACAAAGATGTCAACCCATTCCTCAATACCCTAGCTTTAACACTACGATGGAAAAATGAGGTATTCTGATCACCCAACGCAAGCCACTTAATACGGGACTTTTGACGAAGGGATGCTTCCTCCCTACGGGCTGAAACCCAGAAAGCCTGAGTCAACCTCCTAACCTCTCCCTGGAGCACCTCTGACCCAGGATTAGCCCCCAAAGCAACCTGAGCCACCTCCATTTGTCTACGCAACTCCACCACCTCAGCACTAAGCCCCTCAAGGGGCCTACCAAACTCAGCCCTTAACCTCCCTTTAACAGCCTTTAAATTACGAGCAAAACTAACCAAGGGTGACACACCCTGATGACGAACCCAACAATCAGCAACTACACCCAAAAAGCCCTCCTCATCAGCCCAATGACTAAAATAACGGAACACCACACGACGCCTCGGAATCGGCACTCCTAACTCAAACACCAAAGGGCTATGATCAGAAACCCCCCAACCATGCGCACGAACCACACATAGGGGTAAAGATGACACCCAGGCACTATTCACCATTACCCTATCCAAACGACGCATCACAGCAGCACCCCCAGATGGACTACTCGACCACGTGTACCAACTCCCCTGAACCCTGAGCTCCACCAAATCTGCCTGCGTAATGGAAGAATCAAACTCCTCCATCTCACTCAAATCAGGGTTCCCGCCATAAGATTCCCCAACAGAACGAACGGCATTAAAGTCCCCCATGACCACTCCAGGTGATGACCACCCAACAATAATCTGAGATAAAATATCCCACATAGCCCTCCGCTCCCCCATTAAATTAGCAGCATACACACAGGCCACCTCTACTGAAACAGAAGCAACCACATCAACCAAGGTACCAGAGATGAACTGAGCATTCACAACCCTAGGCACAAAAGTAAACCTATTCGGCCTCCACATAACCCAAATTCTCCCCAGCCCTTGCAACCCATAACTACGCACACACTGCCACCCATCACCAAAACGGCTAAACACCACATCAAACTGATGACTCTTAACTTTCGTCTCCAAAAGACAACAAAACCCCACACGGGCCGACTCTAAGAAGGACCGAACTGCAAGGCCCTTCGCAGGATCCGTCAGACCCCGCACATTCCAGGAGCACCAACTAGACATGTCCACATGATGGATCCCCCAGATCCTCCGCCACACAGCCACCCATCACAGTACCCTCTACCGCACAAGACAAATCAACAGCCAGTGGCACAATTGCCATAGCATCATCAACACTTGCTTCAAGCGCCGCAAACTTATTCCTAACATTTATAGGAACACCAGCCCTTTCCCCACCCCCATCAGGAGAAATAGAATGACCCCCCTCATCCACCTTGGGAGGGACTCGAGTCGTAACCAAGCCAGAAGGAACCTGCTTCGGGGAGACCTGAGAAGCAATCATGCTCATCTCCTGCCTAGGCCTCAACACCGGAGAGGTGGCCACGGACCCCTGCCCTACATCCTTCCCACGGGAATAAGAAACCCCAGAATGGCCAAAAACACGGCAAAACAAGCATCTTTTTGGCTTCCAGGAATACTCAACCGGGACCACAAAATCAACCTCCCCCAAACGAACCTTAACAGAGTTCGGAAGAACGTCATCAATACCAACCTCGACACATACCCGAGCAAAGGATAATCTAGTCCTCTCCTCCGTAGGTTGGTCCAAGCAAATCGGCCTACCCACCGCACTTGCCAACACACCCAAACCCCTAGGAGTCCATAACTCAAACGGAACATTCAATAAGCGCACCCAGACTGGAACAGAGTCAAAAGCAAAAGTTTGGGGAACAATACCTGGCACCCACTTGCGCAAGAGGATAGGTTTCCCACCAAAATGCCAAGGACCATTTGCAAGAACCCACTCACAAGCCTCCACTGTAGGAAACTTAAAAATGACCAAGCCATTCTCCAAATATGTAATAACGGGCACACCGGCACGACTCCACACTCTGCTAACCAGGAGAGAAAGCACCTGAAACGGAAGACGAGTCTCAAGAAACTGGCCAACCAGAGCACACTTCCACACTTGAATCCCCTCCTCCACAACATCATCCGGAGGAATCACAATCTGCTCCCCATCCACCTCAATAGGCGGACAAAAAGGCAACTTAGTAGCCTCCTTAGAAGGCCTTAACAAAGAGGCCCATGAAGGCCCACTTACTCCCGTCACACCCTTCGGATCCAGCCCACCCGAGAGCCCCTCCTTCTGCCGCCTATCCCCCATTCAAAGCCCCCCCATGTGCTCATCATCACCCAAAATTGGGCCAGCCGAAGTGAGCCCATCACCCGCCAAAACATTACTAACCCGAGGCCCATCCATTACCACATGCTTTCCCTTATCCCGAACCATGCTTCAACCGGTCTCAACTGAACCCCCTCGACCCAGACCAGCCCCCGGTTCAACTAACCCAACTATTCGCAATGCTTGCGCTGGCAGACCCGAAACACGACTCCTTTGCGAAACCCTAGCAACCTCACGAACTATCGCAGGAAGTCTACCGCCGTCACCTCCAGAGGACGACCCATCACATCCCTGAGTAACCTCCCCCACCTTCCGACCACTAGCAACACCGGAATCACACACAACCATAGCCGCACCAGTCTGCCGCAACACCCGACCATCATCCTTCACCAGATCAGAGGAAACGATACCCATGGACGAAACCCTAGCAACATCACCTATCGCTGGAAGTCTACCTCCGTCACCTCCAGAGGACGACCCATCACATCCCTGAGTAACCTCCCCCACCTTCCGACCACTAGCAACACCGGAATCACACACAACCATAGCCGCACCAGTCTGTCGCAACACCCGACCATCATCCTTCACCAGATCAGAGGAAACGATACCCATGGACGAAACCTCACCTATAAGACCGCCATCCACATCAGAACGCAATCCAACAACACTCATCGGAGCCACAACAACATCCCTTCCATCCCCCGAACGACCTCCGGCCAAGTCAGTTCCTCCAACCATATCAGAAACCTTCAAAATATTATCGTGACTATCAGAACCACCCACCAACCGAACCACCGACCACTTCACAGCCACTTCCTCCACAGGTGACACGATAACCCCACCCACCGACTGACTAGTTTGACCAGTACCCAATCGTGACAGCCCAGACTTCCCATGCACGAGATCCTTACCCCCATGAAGCTTTCGTAACGGGGACTTACGTCCCTTCCTCATCGAACAAAAACCACTCAACAACTGGCAACACAACAACAGCACCCACCGATGAAGAAGCCACCACCGAAACCACAAAAAACAGCCGAAGCCACCGTAAAAAACCACCAAGAACAGCCGCAACCACCCAAGAAACGAAATCCCAATCCACACCCCTCTCATGTTCGCGAAGAGAGAGAACAGAGAAAAGGAACCCTTAAAATTGGTGGTAAAAAAAAAAAAATTTGGGCGGTAAATAAACAGTAAACTGCATAGTTGCAGGATCGAACCCCCACCATGGGAGGAAAATTGGGTGGTAAATAAACAGTAAACTGCATAGTTGCAGGATCGAACCCCCACCATGGGAGTGGTAAGGCAAGCGCTCAGCCACTGCGCCAGGTGGTTGTTTGATAAAATTTGGGCGGTAAATAATTAATAAACTGCATAGTTGCAGGATCGAACCCCCACCATGGGAGTGGTAAGGCAAGCGCTCAGCCACTAAGCCAGGTGGTTGTTTGATAAAAAATTTGGGTGGTAAATAATTAATAAACTGCATAGTTGCAGGATCGAACCCCCACCATGGGAGTGGAAAAATTTGGGCGGTAAATAATTAATAGACTGCATAGTTGCAGAATCGAACCCCCACCATGGGAGTGGTAAGTAAAAAATTGGGTGGTAAATAAACAGTAAACTGCATAGTTGCAGGATCGAACCCCCACCATGGGAGTGGTAAGGCAAGCGCTCAGCCACTGCGCCAGGTTTCTAACTCGTTGTTTCTAACTCCCCAAGCCTCGAATGGAGACAACTTTGGTCCATTTTGGTTTGAAGATGACGAACAACGCTCTAGGTTACGAACTTCAGCATTAAAGCTCGCAAAACTTCGAATGGAGACAAGGTTTGTCCATTTTGGTCCAAACATGACGAACTTCGCTCTATGGAACGAACTCGTTGTTTCTAACTCTCCAAGCCTCGAATGGAGACAAGTTTGGTCCATTTGGTCCGAGGATGACGAACACTGCTCTAGGGGACGAACTTCAGCATTAAAACTCGACAAACTTCGAATGGAGACAAGGTTTGTCCATTTTGGTCCAATCATGACGAACTTCGCTCTAGGGAATGAACTCGTTGTTTCTAACTCTTCAAGCCTCAAATGGAGACAAGTTTGGTCCATTATTGTTGGAAGATGACGAACAACGCTCTAGGGGATGAAATTCAGCATTAAAATACGACAAACTTCGAATTTAGACAATGTTTGTCCATTTTGTATCAAACATGACGAACTTCGCTCTAGAGAACGAACTCGTTGTTTCTAACTCTCTAAGCCTCGAATGGAGACAAGTTTGGTACATTTTGGTCCGAAGATGACGAACAAGGCTCTAGGTTACGAACTTCAGCATTAAAGCTCGCCAAACTTCGAATGGAGACAAGGTTTGTCCATTTTGGTCCAAACATGCGAACTTCGCTCAAGGGCACGAACTCGTTATTTCTAACTCTCCATGCTTCGAATGGAGACAAGTTTGGTCCATTTTGGTCGGAAGATGACGAACAACGTTCGAGGGGACGAACTTCAGCATTAAAACTCGACAAACTTCGAATGGAGACAAGGTTTGTCCATTTTGGTCCAAACATGACGAACTTTGCTCAAGGGAACGAACTCGTTGTTTCTAACTCTTCAAGCCTCGAATGGAGACAAGTTTGGTAGATTTTGGTCCGAAGATGACGAACAACGCTCTAGGGGACGAAATTCTGCATTAAAACACGACAAACTTCGAATGGAGACAAGGTTTGTCCATTTTGGTCCAAACATGACGAACTTCGCTCTAGGGAACGAACTCGTTGTTTCTAACTCTCCAAGCCTCGAATGGAGACAAGTTTGGTCCATTTTGGTCCGAAGATGACGAACAACGCTCTAGGGGACGAACTTCAGCATTAAAACTCGACAAACCTCGAATGGAGACAAGGTTTTTCCATTTTGGTCCAAACATGACGAACTTCGCTCTAGGGAACGAACTGTTGTTTCTAACTCCCCAAGCCTCGAATGGAGACAAGTTTGGTCCATTTTGGTTTGAAGATGACGAACAACGCTCTAAATTACGAACTTCAGCATTAAAGCTCGCAAAACTTCGAATGGAGACAAGGTTTGTCCATTTTGGTCCAAACATGACGAACTTCGCTCTATGGAACAAACTCGTTGTTTCTAACTCTCCAAGCCTCGAATGGAGACAAGTTTGGTCCACTTGGTCCGAGGATGATGAACACTACTCTAGGGGACGAACTTCAGCATTAAAACTCGACAAACTTCGAATGGAGACAAGGTTTGTCGTTTTTGGTCCAATCATGACGAACTTCGCTCTAGGGAATGAACTCGTTGTTTCTAACTCTTCAAGCCTCGAATGAAGACAAGTTTGGTCCATTATTGTTGGAAGATGACGAACAACGCTCTAGGGGATGAAATTCAGCATTAAAATACGACAAACTTCGAATTTAGACAATGTTTGTCCATTTTGTATCAAACATGACGAACTTCGCTCTAGAGAACGAACTCGTTGTTTCTAACTCTCTAAGCCTCGAATGGAGACAAGTTTGGTACATTTTGGTCCGAAGATGACGAACAAGGCTCTAGGTTACGAACTTCAGCATTAAAGCTCGCCAAACTTCGAATGGAGACAAGGTTTGTCCATTTTGGTCCAAACATGCGAACTTCGCTCAAGGGAACGAACTCGTTATTTCTAACTCTCCATGCTTCGAATGGAGACAAGTTTGGTTCATTTTGGTCGGAAAGATGACGACAACGTTCTAGGGGACGAACTTCAGCATTAAAACTCGAAAAACCGAATGGAGACAAGGTTTGTCCATTTTGGTCCAAACATGACGAACTTCGCTCCAAGGAACGAACTCGTTGTTTCTAACTCTCCAAGCCTCGAATGGAGACAAGTTTGGTCCATTTTGGTCCGAAGATGACGAACAACGCTCTAGGAGACAAACTTCAGCATTAAAACTCGACAAACTTCGAATGGAGACAAGGTTTGTCCATTTTGGTCCAAACACGACGAACTTCGCTCTAGGCAACGAACTCGTTGTTTCTAACTCTCCAAGCCTCGAATGGAGACAAGTTTGGTCCATTTTGGTCCGAAGATGACGAACAAGGCTCTAGGGGATGAAATTCAGCATTAAAACACGACAAACTTCGAATGGAGATAAGGTTTGTCCATTTTGGTCCAAACATGCGAACTTCGCTCAAGGGAACGAACTTGTTATTTCTAACTCTCCATGCTTCGAATGGAGACAAGTTTGGTCCATTTTGGTCGGAAGATGACGAACAACGTTCTAGGGGACGAACTTCAGCGTTAAAACTCGACAAACTTCGAATGGAGACAAGGTTTGTCAATTTTGGTTCAAAATTGACAAACTTCGCTCTAGAGAACGAACTCGTTGTTTCTAACTCTCCAAGCCTCGAATGGAGATAAGTTTGGTCCATTTTGGTCTGAAGATGACGAACAACGCTCTAGGGGACGAACTTCAGCATTAAAACTCGACAAACTTCGAATGGAGACAAGGTTTTTCCATTTTGGTCCAAACATGACGAACTTCGCTCTAGGGAACGAACTCGTTGTTTCTAACTCTCCGAGCCTCGAATGGAGACAAGTTTGGTCCATTTTTGTTTGAAGATGACGAACAACGCTCTAGGTTACGAACTTCAGCATTAAAGCTCGCAAAACTTCCAATGGAGACAAGGTTTGTCCATTTTGGTCCAAACATGACGAACTTCGCTCTATGGAACGAACTCGTTGTTTCTAACTCTCCAAGCCTCGAATGGAGACAAGTTTGGTCCATTTGGTCCGAGGATGACGAACACTGCTCTAGGGGACGAACTTCAGCATTAAAACTCGACAAACTTCGAATGGAGACAAGGTTTGTCCATTTTGGTCCAATCATGACGAACTTCGCTCTAGGGAATGAACTCGTTGTTTCTAACTCTTCAAGCCTCGAATGGAGACAAGTTTGATCCATTATTGTTGGAAGATGACGAACAACGCTCTAGGGGATGAAATTCAGCATTAAAATACGACAAACTTCGAATGGAGACAATGTTTGTCCATTTTGGTTCAAACATGACGAACTTCGCTCTAGAGAACGAACTCGTTGTTTCTAACTCTCTAAGCCTCGAATGGAGACAAGTTTGGTACATTTTGGTCCGAAGATGACGAACAAGGCTCTAGGTTTCGATCCTGCAACTATGCAGTTTACTGTTTATTTACCACCCAATTTTTTATCAAACAACCACCTGGCTTAGTGGCTGAGCGCTTGCCTTACCACTTCCATGGTGGGGGTTCGATCCTGCAACTATGCAGTTTATTAATTATTTACCGCCCAAATTTTATCAAACAACGACCTGGCTTAGTGGCTGAGCGCTTGGCTTACCACTCCCATGGTGGGGGCTCGATCCTGCAACTATGCAGTTTATTAATTATTTACTGCCCAAATTTTTAGCAAACAACCACCTGGCTTAGTGGCTGAGCGCTTGCCTTACCACTCCTATGGTGGGGGTTCGATCCTGCAATTATGCAGTTTACTGTTTATTTACCACCCAATTTTCTCCCATGGTGGGGGTTCGATCCTGCAACTATGCAGTTTACTGTTTATTTACCACCCAATTTTTACTCCCATGGTGGGGGTTCGATCCTGCAACTATGCAGTTTACTGTTTATTTACCACCCAATTTTTTTTAGGGTTTGCCGTTTTCTCTGTTCTCTCTCTTCACGAAATTGAGGGAGGCGTTGATTGTGGCCGGCTGTTGGGTGGTGTGGGGATATCGGTGATCGGTGATCTTCGTTGCGGTGATCGGTGGTGGTTGGGTTTGGCATATCGTTCGTGGCTGTGAGTTTTTGCATGAGGTACTAGGTGGCTGGTTCTCTTTCTTTTTTTCGATGGGCAAGGGACGTAAGTCCCCCTCGCAGAAGTTACGAGGGGGTGTGGGACCAGTGCATGGGAAGTCAATGGTTTCAAGAACGGTTGGTCGTCAAACAAGTCAGTCGGTGGAGGGGGGTGTCGTGTCGCCTACGGGGGTGCAGACTGGATCGGTGGATGGGTTATCGGCTGGCGATAATAAGACTGGGTCGGTGGATGGGTTGTCGGCTGGCGATGATTTGAAGTCGGCTTCTGTGATGGTTGGAGGGATCGGCTTGAAGGGTTGTGTTTTGAGGGATGGAGTGGATGCTGCTGGTGTGGCTCCGGTGAGGGGTGTTGGGTCTCGATCCGGAGAGGTTGGTGGTCATGTAGGTGAGGTTTTGGTGCAGGATACAACTTCCTCTGATCTTGCGAAGTGTTCAAGGTTGGTGGTGCTACACGGTGATGCAGTAGGGGTTGGAGGAGATGTCGATGTTGCTGGGGCTCGGAAGTTAGCACCAGTTGGTCAGAGTGGGTCGTCTTCAGGGGGTTGCAAGCGTTACGCATAGTGGGTTCAGTTGAGCCGGGTGGTCTGGTTCCTGATAAGGGAGGTTCATGTGAGCCGGGGTCTCGTGTGGGTCAGGATAAGGGAAAGAGTGTGGTCGTGGATGGGCCTCGGGTTGGTAAGGGAGAGGGTGTTGGGCTTTCTTCGATTGGCCCACGTTTGGGGGAGGAGCGGATGGGTGGGCTTGGTTTGGGGGATGGGCTGCCGAAGATGTTGGATGGGCAAAAGATGGAGGGGGTTTCGGATGGGCTGGATCCGGAGGGTGTGGCGGGAGTGAATGGGCCTTCATGGGCCTCTTTGTTAAGGCCTTCTAAGGAGGCTACTAAGTTGCCTTTTTGTCCGCCTATTGAGGTGGATGGGGAGCAAATTGTGATTCCTCCGGATGATGTTGTGGAGGAGGGGATTCAAGTGTGGAAGTGTGCTCTGGTTGGCCAGTTCCTTGAGACTCATCTTCCGTTTCAGGTGCTTTCTCGCCTGGTTAGCAGAGTGTGGGGTCGTGCAGGTGTGCCTGTTATTACATACTTGGAGAATGGCTTGGTCATTTTTAAGTTTCCTACAGTGGAGGCTTGTGAGTGGGTTCTTGCAAATGGTCCTTGGCATTTTGGTGGGAAACCTATCCTTTTGCGCAAGTGGGTTCCAGGTATTGTTCCTCAAACTTTTGCCTTTGAATCTGTTCCAGTCTGGGTGCGCTTATTGAATGTTCCGTTTGAGTTATGGACTCCTCGGGGTTTGGGTGTGTTGGCAAGTGCGGTGGGTAGGCCGATTTGCTTGGACCAGGCTAAGGAGGAGAGGACTAGATTATCCTTTGCCCGGGTATGTGTCGAGGTTGGTATTGATGATGTTCTTCCGAACTCTGTTAAGGTTCATTTGGGGGGGGGTTGACTTTGTGGTCCCGGTTGAGTATGCTTGGAAGCCAAAAAGATGCTTGTTTTGTCATGTTTTTGGCCATTCTGGGGTTTCTTGTTCCCATGGGAAGGATGTAGGGCAGGGGTCCGTGGCCACCTCTCCGGTGGTAAGTCCTAGGCAGGAGACGAGCATGGTTGCTTTTCAGGTCCCCCCGGAGCAGGTTCCTTCTGCCTTGGTTACTACTCAAGTCCCTCCCAAGGTGGGTGAGGGGGGTCATTCTTTTTCTCCTGATAGGGGTGGGGAAAGGACTGGTGTTCCTATAAATGTTAGGAATAAGTTTGCGTTGCTTGAAGCGAGTGTTGATGATGCTATGGCCATTGTGCCACTGGCCGTTGATTTGTCCTGTGCGGCAGAGGGTACTGTGATGGTTGGCTGTGTGGGTGAGGAGGATCCGGGGGATCCATCATGTGGACATGTCTAGTTGGTGCTCTTGGAATGTGCGGGGTCTAACGGATCCTACGAAGGGCCTTGCAGTTCGGTCCTTCTTAGAGTCGGCCCGTGTGGGGTTTTGTTGTCTTTTGGAGACGAAAGTTAAGAGTCATCAGTTTGATGTGGTGTTTAGCCGTTTTGGTGGTGGGTGGCAGTGTGTGCGTAGTTATGGGTTGCAAGGGTTGGGGAGAATTTGGGTTATGTGGAGGCCGAATAGGTTTACTTTTGTGCCTACGGTTGTGCATGCTCAGTTCATCTCTGGTACCTTGGTTGATGTGGTTGCATCTGTTTCAGTGGAGGTGGCTTGTGTGTATGCTGCTAATTTAATGGGGGAGCGGAGGGCTATGTGGAATAATTTATCTCAGATTATTGCTGGGTGGTCGTTACCTAGAGTGGTCATGGGGGACTTTAATGCCGTTCGTTCTATTGGGGAATCGTATGGTGGGAATCCTGATTTGAGTGAGATGGAGGAGTTTGATTCTTCCATTACACAGGCAGATTTGGTGGAGCTTAGGGTTCAGGGGAGTTGGTACACGTGGTCGAGTAGTCCATTTGGGGGTGCTGCTGTGATGCGTCGTTTGGATAGGGTAATGGTGAATAGTGCCTGGGTGTCATCTTTACCCCTATGTGTGGTTCGTGCGCATGGTTGGGGGGTTTCTGATCATAGCCCTTTGGTGTTTGAGTTAGGAGTGCCGATTCCGAGGCGTCGTGTGGTGTTCCGTTATTTTAGTCATTGGGCTGATGAGGAGGGCTTTTTGGGTGTAGTTGCTGATTGTTGGGTTCGTCATCAGGGTGTGTCACCCTTGGTTAGTTTTGCTCGTAATTTAAAGGCTGTTAAAGGAAGGTTAAGGGCTGAGTTTGGTAGGCCCCTGGAGGGGCTTAGTGCTGAGGTGGTGGAGTTGCGTAGACAAATGGAGGTTGCTCAGGTTGCTTTGGGGGCTGATCATGGGTTAGAAGTGCTCCAGGGAGAGGTTAGGAGCTTGACCCAGGCTTTCTGGGTTTCAGCCCGTAGGGAGGAAGCATCCCTTCGTCAGAAGTCTCGTGTTAAGTGGCTTGCGTTAGGTGATCAGAATTCCTCATTTTTCCATCGTAGTGTTAAGGCTAGGGTGTTGAGGAATGGGTTGACATCTTTGTGTGATGAGGAGGGTAGGATATTGTCTACTCATGCGGAGATTTCGGCAGCTGTTGTGGGTTATTTTCGGAATATTTTGGGGGTGCAGCCTGTGGCCTATAGGGATTTAACTGACCGCGTGGCAGAGATTGTTCAGTTTGTGTGGCCCGACAAGTGTTTGGTTGATCTAATCAGGCCGGTTACTAGGGAGGAGGTTCGTACTGTGCTTTTTGCAATGAATAGTAATAGGGCGCCTGGTCCTGATGGGTTTTCGGTGGGCTTCTATAAGTCTGCATGGAGTGTTGTTGGGGATGATTTTTGTGATGCTGTGTTGCATTTCTTCTCTACCTATTATTTGTCGCCGGGTGTTAATGCTACGGCAATCACGCTGGTGCCTAAAAAGAGTAATCCGTCTGTGCTGAAGGATTATCGTCCGATTTCTTGTTGTAATGTGTTGTATAAATGCATTACAAAGATCTTGGCGAATAGGTTGTCAGTGTGGCTGCCTACTTTTGTGAGTACTAATCAGTCTACGTTTGTGCCAGGAAGGAATATTGTGGATAATATTTTGCTGTGTCAGGAGTTGGTGGGTGGGTATCATCTGAATAAGGGTGTGTCGCGCTGTGTTTTGAAAGTGGATCTTCAGAAGGCTTATGATACAGTGAATTGGGATTTCTTGTTTGGGGTTTTGTTGGCTATTGGGACTCCATTGCAGTTTGTTAGTTGGGTGCGTGCTTGTGTGACGTCCCCTATGTTTTCTGTTTCTGTGAATGGATCTCTAGAGGGGTTCTTTCCTGGAAGGAGAGGGTTGCGGCAGGGGGATCCTTTGTCCCCATACCTGTTTGTATTGGTTGTGGAGGTGCTGTCCAGGATGCTTAATTCTCCGTTGGAGGGTTTTGTTTATCATTTTCGTTGTGAGAAGATTCGTCTTACACATCTGTGCTTTGCTGATGATTTGATGATCTTTAGTGGGGCTGATCGGAATTCATTGGGTGCTATACAGGGTGTGTTGCATCGATTTCAGGATTATTCAGGTTTAGTGGCGAATACTGCTAAGAGTTCGTTGTTTTGTGCTGGTTTGCCAGTCTTGGAGGCAGCTGGGTTGGCTCGTATGTTGGGTTTTTCTTTGGCTGATTTACCTGTACGGTATTTGGGGGTTCCTTTACTGACTGGTAGGTTATGCTATAGGGATTGTAAGCCTTTGTTGGATCGGGTGACTGCGCGAGTTAGGAGCTGGCAGGCTCGGGTTCTTTCCTACGCGGGGAGGGTGCAGTTGATTCAGTCTGTGTTGCAGAGTTTCCATGTTTATTGGGCGAGTGTCTTTATTTTGCCTACCCAGGTTACTCATGAGTTAGAGCGGATTCTGAGGTCTTATCTCTGGCGGGGGGATCCGAGTAGTGTGGGTGGGGCTAAGGTTGCTTGGGCAGAGGTTTGTCTGCCTAGGAGTGAGGGTGGTTTGGGGTTGAGGGATTTGGCAGCTTGGAACTCGGCTGCGATTATGAAGCTGTTGTGGTTGCTCTTTTTACAGTCTGGTTCCTTGTGGGTTGCATGGGTGGAGGCTTATGTTTTGTGTGGCCGATCTCTGTGGTCTATTCGTGTTTCACCTAGATGGTCGTGGTGCCTAAGGATGGTTCTGGGTCTACGAGATAGATTCAGGGAGTTGGTGTCGTTTCGGATTGGCGATGGCTGTAGATGTTTCGTTTGGATTGATCCTTGGTTACCTGGAGGTCCTATTGTTGGCCGGTATGGTCAGCGTATTGTGTATGATGCTGCTAGTTCTTTGACGGCTCGTGTTTCAAGTTTATTATCTTCTGAGGGAGAATGGCGGTGGCCTGAGGTGTCTTGGGAGTTGTTGGAGTTGGCTCCTCAGGTTCGTGCGGTTCTCCCTTGCCTGGGTCGGGAGGATGCGCTTGTTTGGTTGCCGTCTCCTGCGAATGGGTTCTCTGTTACTAGTGCCTGGGAGGCTATTAGGCCGCGGAGTGGTGTGGTGCCGTGGCATCGTCTGCTTTGGTTTGGGGGTCATATCCCGAGGCATGCTTTTATTGCTTGGATGGCTGTTCGTGATAGGCTCTATACTCGGGATCGATTACTTCGACGGGGTGTGTCTTCGTCAGCAACATGTCTATTGTGTGTTGATGGGGTGGAATCTCGGGATCATCTAACTTGTTATTTCTAACTCTCCATGCTTCGAATGGAGACAAGTTTGGTCCATTTTGCTCGGAAGATGACGAACAACGTTCTAGGGGACGAACTTCAGCATTAAAACTCGACAAACTTCGAATGGAGACAAGGTTTGTCCATTTTGGTCCAAACATGACGAACTTTGCTCAAGGGAACGAACTCGTTGTTTCTAACTCTCCAAGCCTCGAATAGAGACAAGTTTGGTCCATTTTGGTCCGAAGATGACGAACAACGCTCTAGGGGACGAAATTCTGCATTAAAAAACGACAAACTTCGAATGGAGACAAGGTTTGTCCATTTTGGTCCAAACATGACGAACTTCGCTCTAGGGAACGAACTCGTTGTTTCTAACTCTCCAAGCCTCGAATGGAGACAAGTTTGGTCCATTTTGGTCCGAAGATGACGAACAACGCTCTAGGGGATGAACTTCGCTCAAGGGAACGAACTCGTTGTTTCTAACTCTCCATGCCTCGAATGGAGACAAGTTTGGTCCATTTTGGTCTGAAGATGACGAACAACGCTCTAGGTTACGAACTTCAGCATTAAAGCTCGCCAAACTTCGAATAGAGACAAGGTTTGTCCATTTTGATCCAAACATGACGAACTTCGCTCTAGGGAACGAACTCGTTGTTTCTAACTCACCAAACCTTTGAATGGAGACATGTTTGGTCCATTTTGGTCGAAAGATGACGAACAACGTTCTAGGCGACAAACTTCAGCATTAAAGCTCGCCAAACTTTGAATTGAGACAAGGTTTGTCCATTTTGGTCCAAAAATGACGAACTTCGCTCTAGGGAACGAACTCGTTGTTTCTAACTCTCCAAGCCTCGAATTGAGACAAGTTTGGTCCATTTTGGTCCGAAGATGACGAACAACGCTCTAGGTTACGAACTTCAGCATTAAAGCTCGCCAAACTTCCAATGGAGACAAGGTTTGTCCATTTTGGTCCAAACATGACGAACTTCGTTCAAGGGAACGAAGTCCTTGTTTCTAACTCTCCAAGCCTCAAATGGAGACAAGTTTGGTCCATTTTGGTCGGAAGATGACGAACAACGCTCTAGGTTACGAACTTCAGCATTAAAGCTCGCCAAACTTTCAATGAAGACAAGGTTTGTCCATTTTGGTCCAAACATGACGAACTTCGCTCTAGGGAACGAACTCGTTGTTTCTAACTCTCTAAGCCTCGAATGAAGACAAGTTTGGTCCATTTTTGCCCGAAGATGACGAACAACGCTCTAGGTTATGAACTTCAGCATTAAAGCTTGCCAAACTTCCAATGAAGACAAGGTTTGTCCATTTTGGTCCAAACATGACGAACTTCGCTCAAGGGAACGAACTCCTTGTTTCTAACTCTCCAAGCCTCGAATGGAGACAAGTTTGGTCCATTTTGGTCTGAAGATGACGAACAACGTTCTAGGTTACGAACTTCAGCATTAAAGCTCGCCAAACTTCCTATGGAGACAAGGTTTGCCCATTTTGGTCCAAACACGACGAACTTCGCTCAAGGGAACGAACTCGTTGTTTTTAACTCTCCATGCCTCGAATGGAGACAAGTTTGGTCCATTTTGGTCTGAAGATGACGAACAACGCTCTAGGTTACGAACTTCAG
The DNA here is from genome assembly GCA_033996785.1 of Trichosanthes truncata. Taxonomy (NCBI): domain Eukaryota; kingdom Viridiplantae; phylum Streptophyta; class Magnoliopsida; order Cucurbitales; family Cucurbitaceae; genus Trichosanthes; species Trichosanthes truncata. The sequence continues at coordinate 21,189,371 of JAWPNB010000004.1, read as the reverse complement.
CATTAAAGCTCGCCAAACTTCGAATAGAGACAAGGTTTGTCCATTTTGATCCAAACATGACGAACTTCGCTCTAGGGAACGAACGCGTTGTTTCTAACTCTCCATGCCTCGAATGTAGACAAGTTTGGTCCATTTTGGTCTGAAGATGACGAACAACGCTCTAGGTTACGAACTTCAGCATTAAAGCTCGCCAAACTTCGAATAGAGACAAGGTTTGTCCATTTTGATCCAAACATGACGAACTTCGCTCTAGGGAACGAACTCGTTGTTTCTAACTCTCCAAGCCTCGAATGGAGACATGTTTGGTCCATTTTGGTCGAAAGATGACGAACAACGTTCTAGGCGACAAACTTCAGCATTAAAGCTCGCCAAACTTCGAATGGAGACAAGGTTTGTCCATTTTGGTCCAAAAATGACGAACTTCGCTCTAGGGAACGAACTCGTTGTTTCTAACTCTCCAAGCCTCGAATTGAGACAAGTTTGGTCCATTTTGGTCCGAAGATGACGAACAACGCTCTAGGTTACGAACTTCAGCATTAAAGCTCGCCAAACTTCGAATGGAGACAAGGTTTGTCCATTTTGGTCCAAACATGACGAACTTCGCTCTAGGGAACGAACTCGTTGTTTCTAACTCTCCATGCCTCGAATGTAGACAAGTTTGGTCCATTTTGGTCTGAAGATGACGAACAACGCTCTAGGTTACGAACTTCAGCATTAAAGCTCGCCAAACTTCGAATAGAGACAAGGTTTGTCCATTTTGATCCAAACATGACGAACTTCGCTCTAGGGAACGAACTCGTTGTTTCTAACTCTCCAAGCCTCGAATGGAGACATGTTTGGTCCATTTTGGTCGAAAGATGACGAACAACGTTCTAGGCGACAAACTTCAGCATTAAAGCTCGCCAAACTTCGAATGGAGACAAGGTTTGTCCATTTTGGTCCAAAAATGACGAACTTCGCTCTAGGGAACGAACTCGTTGTTTCTAACTCTCCAAGCCTCGAATTGAGACAAGTTTGGTCCATTTTGGTCCGAAGATGACGAACAACGCTCTAGGTTACGAACTTCAGCATTAAAGCTCGCCAAACTTCGAATGGAGACAAGGTTTGTCCATTTTGGTCCAAACATGACGAACTTCGCTCTAGGGAACGAACTCGTTGTTTCTAACTCTCCAAGCCTCAAATGGAGACAAGTTTGGTCCATTTTGGTCGGAAGATGACGAACAACGCTCTAGGTTACGAACTTCAGCATTAAAGCTCGCCAAACTTCCAATGGAGACAAGGTTTGTCCATTTTGGTCCAAACATGACGAACTTCGCTCAAGGGAACGAACTCCTTGTTTCTAACTCTCCAAGCCTCGAATGAAGACAAGTTTGGTCCATTTTGATCTGAAGATGACGAACAACGCTCTAGGTTACGAACTTCAGCATTAAAGCTCGCCAAACTTCGAATAGAGACAAGGTTTGTCCATTTTGATCCAAACATGACGAACTTCGCTCTAGGGAACGAACTCGTTGTTTCTAACTCTCCAAGCCTCGAATGGAGACAAGTTTGGTCCATTTTGGTCCGAAGATGACGAACAACGCTCTAGGTTATGAACTTCAGCATTAAAGCTCGCCAAACTTCCAATGGAGACAAGGTTTGTCCATTTTGGTCCAAACATGACGAACTTCGCTCTAGGGAACGAACTCGTTGTTTCTAACTCTCCAAGCCTCAAATGGAGACAAGTTTGGTCCATTTTGGTCGGAAGATGACGAACAACGCTCTAGGTTACGAACTTCAGCATTAAAGCTCGCCAAACTTCCAATGGAGACAAGGTTTGTCCATTTTGGTCCAAACATGACGAACTTCGCTCAAGGGAACGAACTCCTTGTTTCTAACTCTCCAAGCCTCGAATGAAGACAAGTTTGGTCCATTTTGGTCCGAAGATGACGAACAACGCTCTAGGTTACGAACTTCAGCATTAAAGCTCGCCAAACTTCCAATGGAGACAAGGTTTGTCCATTTTGGTCCAAACATGACGAACTTCGCTCTAGGGAACGAACTCGTTGTTTCTAACTCTCCAAGCATCGAATGGAGACAAGTTTGGTCCATTTTGGTCGAAGATGACGAACAACGTTCTAGGGGACAAACTTCAGCATTAAAGCTCGCCAAACTTCGAATGGAGACAAGGTTTGTCCATTTTTGTCCAAACAAAACGAACTTCGCTCTAGGGAATGAACTCGTTGTTTCTAACTCTTCAAGCCTCGAATATGGACAAGTTTGGTCCATTTTGGTCGGAAGATGACGAACAACGCTCTAGGGGACAAACTTCAGCATTAAAACTCGACAAACTTCGAATGGAGACAAGGTTTGTCCATTTTGGTCCAAACATGACGAACTTCGCTCTAGGGAACGAACTCGTTGTTTCTAACTCTCCAAGCCTCGAATGGAGACAAGTTAGGTCCATTTTGGTCCGAAGATGACGAACAACGCTCTAGGTTACGAACTTCAGCATTAAAGCTCGCCAAACTTCCAATGAAGACAAGGTTTGTCCATTTTGGTCCAAACATGACAAACTTCGCTCAAGGGAACGAAGTCCTTGTTTCTAACTCTCCAAGCCTCGAATGGAGACAAGTTTGGTCCATTTTGGTCGGAAGATGACGAACAACGTTCTAGGGGACAAACTTCAGCATTAAAGCTCGCCAAACTTCGAATGGAGACAAGGTTTGTCCATTTTTGTCCAAACAAGACGAACTTCGCTCTAGGGAATGAACTCGTTGTTTCTAACTCTTCAAGTTTCGAATATAGACAAGTTTGGTCCATTTTGGTCGGAAGATGACGAACGACGCTCTAGGGGACAAACTTCAGCATTAAAACTCGACAAACTTCGAATGGAGACAAGGTTTGTCCATTTTGGTCCAAACATGACGAACTTCGCTCTAGGGAACGAACTCGTTTTTTCTAACTCTCCAGGCCTCGAATGGAGACAAGTTTGGTCCATTTTGGTCCGAAGATGACGAACAACGCTCTAGGTTACGAACTTCAGCATTAAAGCTCGCCAAACTTCCAATGAAGACAAGGTTTGTCCATTTTGGTCCAAACATGACAAACTTCGCTCAAGGGAACGAAGTCCTTGTTTCTAACTCTCCAAGCCTCGAATCGAGACAAGTTTGGTCCATTTTGGTTTAGAAGATGACGAACAACGTTCTAGGGGACAAACTTCAGAATTAAAGCTCGCCAAACTTCGAATGGAGACAAGGTTTGTCCATTGTGGTCCAAACATGACGAACTTCGCTCTAGGGAACGAACTCGTTGTTTCTAACTCTCCAAGCCTCGAATGGAGACAAGTTTGGTCCATTTTGGTCCGAAGATGACGAACAACGCTCTAGGTTACGAACTTCAGCATTAAAGCTCGCCAAACTTCCAATGAAGACAAGGTTTGTCCATTTTGGTCCAAACATGACGAACTTCGCTCTAGGGAACGAACTTGTTGTTTCTAACTCTCCAAGCCTCGAATGGAGACAAGTTTGGTCCATTTTGGTCTGAAGATGACGAACAACGCTCTAGGTTACGAACTTCAGCATTAAAGCTCGCGAAACTTCGAATAGAGACAAGGTTTGTCCATTTTGGTCCAAACATAACGAACATCGCTCAAGGGAACGAACTCCTTGTTTCTAACTCTCCAAGCCTCGAATGGAGACAAGTTTGGTCCATTTTGGTTTAGAAGATGACGAACAACGTTCTAGGTTACGAACTTCAGCATTAAAGCTCGCCAAACTTCCAATGGAGACAAGCTTTGTTCATTTTGGTCCAAACATGACGAACTTCGCTCTAGGGAACGAACTCGTTGTTTCTAACTCTCCAAGCCTCGAATGGAGACAAGTTTGGTCCATTTTGGTCCGAAGATGTCGAACAACGCTCTAGGTTACGAACTTCAGCATTAAAGCTCGCCAAACTTCCAATGGAGACAAGGTTTGTCCATTTTGGTCCAAACATGACGAACTTCGCTCTAGGGAACGAACTCGTTGTTTCTAACTCTCCAAGCCTTGAATGGAGACAAGTTTGGTCCATTTTGGTCGGAAGATGACGAACAACGCTCTAGGGGACAAACTTCAGCATTAAAACTCGACAAACTTCGAATGGAGACAAGGTTTGTCCATTTTGGTCCAAACATGACGAACTTCGCTCAAGGGAACGAACTCCTTGTTTCTAACTCTCCAAGCCTCGAATGGAGACAAGTTTGGTCCATTTTGGTTTAGAAGATGACGAACAACGTTCTAGGGGACAAACTTCAGAATTAAAGCTCGCCAAACTTCGAATGGAGACAAGGTTTGTCCATTGTGGTCCAAACATGACGAACTTCGCTCTAGGGAACGAACTCGTTGTTTCTACCTCTCCAAGCCTCGAATGGAGACAAGTTTGGTCCATTTTGGTCCGAAGATGACGAACAACGCTCTAGGTTACGAACTTCAGCATTAAAGCTCGCCAAACTTCCAATGAAGACAAGGTTTGTCCATTTTGGTCCAAACATGACGAACTTCGCTCTAGGGAACGAACTCGTTGTTTCTAACTCTCCAAGCCTCGAATGGAGACAAGTTTGGTCCATTTTGGTCTGAAGGTGACGAACAACGCTCTAGGTTACGAACTTCTGCATTAAAGCTCGCGAAACTTCGAATAGAGACAAGGTTTGTTCATTTTGGTCCAAACATGACGAACTTCGCTCATGGGAACAAACTCCTTGTTTCTAACTCTCCAAGCCTCGAATGGAGACAAGTTTGGTCCATTTTGGTTTAGAAGATGACGAACAACGTTCTAGGGGACAAACTTCAGCATTAAAGCTCGCCAAACTTCCAATGGAGACAAGGTTTGTCCATTTTGGTCCAAACATGACGAACTTCGCTCTAGGGAACGAACTCCTTGTTTCTAACTCTCCAAGCCTCGAATGGAGACAAGTTTGGTCCATTTTGGTCTGAAGATGACGAACAACGCTCTAGGTTACGAACTTCAGCATTAAAGCTCGCCAAACTTCGAATAGAGACAAGGTTTGTCCATTTTGGTCCAAACATGACGAACTTCGCTCAAGGGAACGAACTCCTTGTTTCTAACTCTCCAAGCCTCGAATGGAGACAAGTTTGGTCCATTTTGGTTTAGAAGATGACGAACAACGTTCTAGGGGACAAACTTCAGCATTAAAGCTCGCCAAACTTCGAATGGAGACAAGGTTTGTCCATTTTGGTCCAAACATGACAAACTTCGCTCAAGGGAACGAAGTCCTTGTTTCTAACTCTCCAAGCCTCGAATGGAGACAAGTTTGGTCAATTTTGGTCTGAAGATGACGAACAACGCTCTAGGTTACGAACTTCAGCATTAAAGCTCGCCAAACTTCCAATGAAGACAAGGTTTGTCCATTTTGGTCCAAACATGACGAACTTCGCTCTAGGGAACGAACTCGTTGTTTCTAACTCTCCAAGCCTCGAATGGAGACAAGTTTCGTCCATTTTGGTCCGAAGATGACGAACAACGCTCTAGGTTACAAACTTCAGCACTAAAACTCGCCAAACTTCGAATGAAGACAAGGTTTGTCCATTTTGGACCAAACATGACGAACTTCGCTCTAGAGAACGAACTAGTTCTTTCTAACTCTCCAATCCTCTAATGGAGACAAGTTTGGTCCATTTTGGTCCGAAGATGACGTAGAACGCTCTAGGTTACGAACTTCAGCATTAAAGCTCGCCAAACTTCCAATGGAGACAAGCTTTGTCCATTTTGGTCCAAACATCACGACTTCGCTCTAGGGAACGAACTCGTTGTTTCTAACTCTCCAAGCCTCGAATGGAGACAAGTTTGGTCCATGTTGGTCCGAAGATGACGAACAACGCTCTAGGTTACGAACTTCAGCATTAAAGCTCGCCAAACTTCCAATGAAGACAAGGTTTGTCCATTTTGGTCCAAACATGATAAACTTCGCTCAAGGGAACGAAGTCCTTGTTTCTAACTCTCCAAGCCTCGAATGGAGACAAGTTTCGTCCGTTTTGGTCTGAAGATGACGAACAACGCTCTAGGTTACGAACTTCAGCATTAAAGCTCGCCAAACTTCGAATAGAGACAAGGTTTGTCCATGTTGGTCCAAACATGACGAACTTCGCTCTAGGGAATGAACTCGTTGTTTCTAACTCTCCAAGCCTCAAATATAGACAAGTTTGTTCCATTTTGGTCGGAAGATGACGAACAACGATCTAGGGGACAAACTTCAGCATTAAAACTCGATAAACTTCGAATGGACACAAGGTTTGTCCATTTTGGTCCAAACATGACGAACTTCGCTCTAGGGAACGAACTCGTTGTTTCTAACTCTCCAACCCTCGAATGGAGACAAGTTTGGTCCATTTGGGTCTGAAGATGACGAACCGTCTAGGTTACGAACTTCAGCATTAAAGCTCGCCAAACTTCCAATGAAGACAAGGTTTGTCCATTTTGGTCCAAACATGACAAACTTCGCTCAAGGGAACGAAGTCCTTGTGTCTAACTCTCCAAGCCTCGAATGGAGACAAGTTTGGTCCATTTTGGTCTGAAGATGACGAACAGCGCTCTAGGTTACGAACTTCAGCATTAAAGCTCGCCAAACATCGAATAGAGACAAGGTCTGTCCATTTTGGTCCAAACATGACGAACTTCGCTCAAGGGAACGAACTCGTTGTTTCTAACTCTCCAAGCCTCGAATGGAGACAAGTTTGGTCCATTTTGGTCGGAAGATGACGAACAACGCTCTAGGGGACAAACTTCAGCATTAAAACTCGACAAACTTCGAATTGAGACAAGGTTTGTCCATTTTGGTCCAAACATGACGAACTTCGCTCTACGGAACGAACTCGTTGTTCTAACTCTCCAAGCCTCGAATGGAGACAAGTTTGGTCCATTTTCGTCCGAAGATGACGAACAACGCTCTAGGTTACGAACTTCAGCATTAAAGCTCGCGAAACTTCGAATAGAGACAAGGTTTGTCCATTTTGGTTTAGAAGATGACGAACAATGTTCTAGGGGACAAACATCAGCATTAAAGCTCGCCAAACTTCGAATGGAGACAAGGTTTGTCCATTTTTGTCCAAACAAGACGAACTTCGCTCTAGGGAATGAACTCGTTGTTTCTAACTCATCCGAGCCTCGAATATAGACAAGTTTGGTCCATTTTGGTCGGAAGATGACGACCAACGATCTAGGGGACAAACTTCAGCATTAAAACTCGACAAACTTCGAATGGAGACAAGGTTTGTCCATTTTGGTCCAAACATGACGAACTTAGCTCTAGGGAACGAACTCGTTGTTTCTAACTCTCCAAGCATCGAATGGAGACAAGTTTGGTCCATTTTGGTCTGAAGATGACGAACAACGCTCTAGGTTACGAACTTCATCATTAAATCACGCCAAACTTCGAATAGAGACAAGGTTTGTCCATTTTGGTTCAAACATGACGAACTTCGCTCTAGGGAACGAACTCGTTGTTTCTAACTCTCCAAGCCTCGAATGGAGACAAGTTTGGTCCATTTTGGTTTAGAAGATGACGAACAACGTTCTAGGGGACAAACTTCAGCAATAAAGCTCGCCAAACTTCGAATGGAGACAAGGTTTGTCCATTTTTGTCCAAACAAGACGAACTTCGCTCTAGGGAATGAACTCATTGTTTCTAACTCTCCAAGCCTCAAATATAGACAAGTTTGGTCCATTTTGGTCGGAAGATGACGAACAACGATCTAGGGGACAAACTTCAGCATTAAAACTCGACAAACTTTGAATGGACACAAGGTTTGTCCATTTTGGTCCAAACATGACGAACTTCGCTCTAGGGAACGAACTCGTTGTTTCTAACTCTCCAAGCCTCGAATGGAGACAAGTTTGGTCCATTTGCGTCTGAAGATGACGAACCGTCTAGGTTACGAACTTCAGCATTAAAGCTCGCCAAACTTCCAATGAAGACAAGGTTTGTCCATTTTGGTCCAAACATGACAAACTTCGCTCAAGGGAACGAAGTCCTTGTGTCTAACTCTCCAAGCCTCGAGTGGAGACAAGTTTGGTCCATTTTGGTCTGAAGATGACGAACAACGCTCTAGGTTACGAACTTCAGCATTAAAGCTCGCCAAACTTCGAATAGAGACAAGGTTTGTCCATTTTGGTCCAAAGATGACGAACTTCGCTCAAGGGACTGAACTCCTTGTTTCTAACTCTCCAAGCCTCGAATGGAGACAAGTTTGGTCCATTTTGGTCGGAAGATGACGAACAACGCTCTAGGGGACAAACTTCAGCATTAAAACTCGACAAACTTCGAATGGAGACAAGGTATGTCCATTTTGGTCCAAACATGAAAACTTCGCTCTAGGGAACGAACTCGTTGTTTCTAACTCTCCAAGCCTCGAATGGAGACAAGTTTGGTCCATTTTGGTCGGAAGATGACGAACAACGCTCTAGGGGACAAACTTCAGCATTAAAACTCGACAAACTTCGAATGGAGACAAGGTTTGTCCATTTTGGTCCAAACATGACGAACTTCGCTCTAGGGAACGAACTCGTTGTTTCTAACTCTCCAAGCCTCGAATAGAGACAAGTTTGGTCCATTTTGGTCCGAAGATGACGAACAACGTTCTAGGTTACGAACTTCAGCATTAAAGCTCGCCAAACTTCGAATGGAGACAAGGTTTGTCCATTTTGGTCCAAACATGACGAACTTCGCTCTAGGGAACGAACTCGTTGTTTCTAACTCTCCAAGCCTCGAATGGAGACAAGTTTGGTCCATTTTGGTCCGAAGATGACGAACAACGCTCTAGGGGACAAACTTCAGCATTAAAGCTCGCCAAACTTCGAATGGAGACAAGGTTTGTCCATTTTTGTCCAAACAAGACGAACTTCGCTCGAGGGAACGAACTCGTTGTTTCTAACTCTCCATGCCTCGAATGGAGACAAGTTTGGTCCATTTTGGTCCGAAGATGACGAACAACGCTCTAGGGGACAAACTTCAGCATTAAAGCTCGCCAAACTTCGAATGGAGACAAGGTTTGTCCATTTTTGTCCAAACAAGACGAACTTCGCTCGAGGGAAAGAACTCGTTGTTTCTAACTCTCCAAACCTCGAATGGAGACAAGTTTGGTCCATTTTGGTCCGAAGATGACGAACAACGCTCTAGGGGACAAACTTCAGCATTAAAACTCGACAAACTTCGAATGGAGACAAGGTTTGTCCATTTTGGTCCAAACATGACGAACTTCGCTCTAGGGAACGAACTCGTTGTTTCTAACTCTCCAAGACTCGAATAGCGACAAGTTTGGTCCATTTTGGTCTGAAGATGACGAACAACGCTCTAGGTTACGAACTTCAGCATTAAAGCTCGCCAAACTTCGAATAGAGACAAGGTTTGTCCATTTTGGTCCAAACATGACGAACTGCGCTCAAGGGAACGAACTCCTTGTTTCTAACTCTCCAAGCCTCGAATGGAGACAAGTTTGGTCCATTTTGGTTTAGAAGATGACGAACAACGATCTAGGGGACAAACTTCAGCATTAAAGCTCGCGAAACTTCGAATGGAGACAAGGTTTGTCCATTTTGGTCCAAAATTTGGGCAGTTTATTAATTATTTACCGCCCAAATTTTTATCAAACAACCACCTGGCTTAGTGGCTGAGCGCTTGCCTTACCACTCCCATGGTGGGGGTTCGATCCTGCAACTATGCAGTTTATTATTTATTTACCGCCCAAATTTTTTGATATTTTGGTGGGTCGCTCGATATGGACGGTCCGTCCAGCTTCACGTTGGTCTTGGTGCTGAAGATCTATATTGGGCCTTCGTGATCAGTTTCGCCCACTTATTACTTTTGAGATCGGGAATGGTCATCGGTGTTTTGTTTGGCTGGATCCGTGGCTGCCTGGAGGGTCGGTGATTCTCGTTATAGTGATAGGATTGTCTATGATGCGGCTAGCTCTATACATGCTCGGGTGGCGGACTTTTTGTTACCTGATGGTGGATGGAGGTGGCCTTCTGTTTCTTGGGAGCTTATGGAGTTGGCTCCTTTGGTTCAGTCGGTGTCTCTGTGCCTGGATAGGGAGGATCGTTTGGTGTGGCTCCCGGGTGGATCGGGGAGGTGCATGGGAGGCTATCCGTCCGCGTGGGGGGGTTGTTCCGTGGTTTCGACTCCTCTGGTTTGGGGGTAATATTCCCAGACATGCGTTTGTTGCTTGGATGGCTATCCGGGATAGACTATATACTCGGGTTCGGCTCCAAAGGTGGGGGGTTACGTCCTCTGCAGCTTGTTTATTGTGTGTTGATGGGCTTGAATCTCGAGACCATCTATTTTTTGATTGTCCGTTTAGCCGAGACGTGTGGGGTGGGGTGCTGAGGTGGGGAGGGTCTTCTCATCAGATTGCAGACTGGGATGTTGAGCTTGAGTGGGTGTGTGCTAAGAGTCGAGGCAAGAGGCGGCAGTGTAGGGTGTGGAGGGTGGTTTGGGCTGCTACAATTTATCATATATGGAAGGAGCGTAATGGTCGTCTGCATGGTAAGGCTGCTTGTCGGGCGATGCGAGTCGTACAGGCAGTTCAGTCTGATGTTATCACTCGCTGTGTGTCTTGGGGGGGCCACGTCTCCAGTGTGGAGAATGTTGTTTCTCCTTGGGCGATGTTTTGATTTTGGGTGTGTTTCTGATTAGTTTATTTGGGCATGCCCTGCTCGGGTTGTGAGCTATTTTGTTCTTTTATGCTCTGTTGTGGCCCTTATGGGTTGGGTCTTTAATTTTGTGCCTTGACCTCGGGCTATGAGGTCCTCCCCTTTTTGCATTAATATATTTACTTTGCAAAAAAAAAAAACATGACGAACTTCTCTCAAGGGAAAGAACTCGTTATTTCTAACTTTCCATGCTTCGAATGGAGACAAGTTTGGTCAATTTTGGTCGGAAGATGACGAACAACATTCTAGGGGACGAACTTCAGCATTAAAACTCGACAAACTTCGAATGGAGAAAAGGTTTGTCCATTTTGGTCCGAACATGACGAACTTCGCTCAAGGGAACGAACTCGTTGTTTCTAACTCTCCAAGCCTCAAATGGAGACAAGTTTGGTCCATTTTGGTTGGAAGATGACGAACAACGTTCTAGGGGACGAACTTCAGCATTAAAACTCGACAAACTTCGAATGGAGACAAGGTTTGTCCATTTTGGTGCAAACATGACGAACTTCGCTCCAGGGAACCAACTCGTTGTTTCTAACTCTCCAAGCCTCGAATGGAGACAAGTTTGGTCCATTTTGGTCCGAAGATGACGAACAACGCTCTAGGAGACGAACTTCAGCATTAAAACACGACAAACTTCGAATGGAGACAAGGTTTGTCCATTTTGGTCCAAACATGACGAACTTCGCTAGAAGGGAACGAACTCGTTGTTTCTAACTCTCCAAGCCTCGAATGGAGACAAATTTGGTCCATTTTGGTCAGAAGATGACGAACAATGCTCTAGGGGACGAAATTCAGCATTAAAACACGACAAACTTCGAATGGAGACAAGGTTTGTCCATTTTGGTTCAAACATGACGAACTTCGCTCTAGAGAACGAACTCGTTGTTTCTAACTCTCCAAGCCTCGAATGGAGACAAGTTTGGTCCATTTTGGTCCGAAGATGACGAACAACGCTCTAGGGGACGAACTTCAGCATGAAAACTCGACAAACTTCGAATGGAGACAAGGTTAGTCCATTTTGGTCTAAACATGACGAACTTCGCTCAGGGGAACGAACTCGTTGTTTCTAACTCTCCAAGCCTCGAATGGAGACAAGTTTGGTCCATTTTGGTTGGAAGATGACGAACAACGTTCTAGGGGACGAACTTCAGCATTAAAACTCGACAAACGTCGAATGGAGACAAGGTTTGTCCATTTTGGTCCAAACATGACGAACTTCGCTAGAAGAGAACGAACTCGTTGTTTCTAACTCTCCAAGCCTCGAATGGAGACAAGTTTGGTCCATTTTGGTTCGAAGATGACGAACAACTCTCTAGGGGACGAAATTCAGCATTAAAACACGACAAACTTCGAATGGAGACAAGGTTTGTCCATTTTGGTCCAAACATGCGAACTTCGCTCAAGGGAAAGAACTCGTTATTTCTAACTCTCCATGCTTCGAATGAAGACAAGTTTGGTCAATTTTGGTCGGAAGATGACGAACAACATTCTAGGGGACGAACTTCAGCATTAAAACTCGACAAACTTCGAATGGAGACAAGGTTTGTCCATTTTGGTCCAAACATGACGAACTTCGCTAGAAGGGAACAAACTCGTTGTTTCTAACTCTCCAAGCCTCGAATGGAGACAAGTTTGGTCCATTTTGGTTCGAAGATGACGAACAACGCTCTAGGGGACGAACTTCAGCATTAAAACTCGACAAACTTCGAATGGAGACAAGGTTTGTCCATTTTGGTCCAAACATGACGAACTTCGCTAGAAGGGAACGAACTCGTTGTTTCTAACTCTCCAAGCCTCGAATGGAGACAAATTTGGTCCATTTTGGTCAGAAGATGACGAACAATGCTCTAGGGGACGAAATTCAGCATTAAAACACGACAAACTTCGAATGGAGACAAGGTTTGTCCATTTTGGTTCAAACATGACGAACTTCGCTCTAGAGAACGAACTCGTTGTTTCTAACTCTCCAAGCCTCGAATGGAGACAAGTTTGGTCCATTTTGGTCCGAAGATGACGAACAACGCTCTAGGGGACGAACTTCAGCATGAAAACTCGACAAACTTCGAATGGAGACAAGGTTAGTCCATTTTGGTCTAAACATGACGAACTTCGCTCAGGGGAACGAACTCGTTGTTTCTAACTCTCCAAGCCTCGAATGGAGACAAGTTGGGTCCATTTTGGTTGGAAGATGACGAACAAAGTTCTAGGGGACGAACTTCAGCATGAAAACTCGACAAACTTCGAATGGAGACAAGGTTAGTCCATTTTGGTCTAAACATGACGAACTTCGCTCAGGGGAACGAACTCGTTGTTTCTAACTCTCCAAGCCTCGAATGGAGACACGTTTGGTCCATTTTGGTTCGAAGATGACGAACAACTCTCTAGGGGACGAAATTCAGCATTAAAACACGACAAACTTCGAATGGAGACAAGGTTTGTCCATTTTGGTCCAAACATGCGAACTTCGCTCAAGGGAAAGAACTCGTTATTTCTAACTCTCCATGCTTCGAATGAAGACAAGTTTGGTCAATTTTGGTCGGAAGATGACGAACAACATTCTAGGGGACGAACTTCAGCATTAAAACTCGACAAACTTCGAATGGAGACAAGGTTTGTCCATTTTGGTCCAAACATGACGAACTTCGCTAGAAAGGAACAAACTCGTTGTTTCTAACTCTCCAAGCCTCGAATGGAGACAAGTTTGTTCCATTTTGGTTCGAAGATGACGAACAACACTCTAGGGGACGAAATTCAGCATTAAAACTCGACAAACTTCGAATGGAGACAAGGTTTGTCCATTTTGGTCCAAACATGACGTACTTCGCTCCAGGAACGAACTCGTAGTTTCTAACTCTCCAAGCCTCAAATGGAGACAAGTTTGGTCCATTTTGGTCCGAAGATGACGAACAACGTTCTAGGGGACGAACTTCAGCATTAAAACTCGACAAACTTCGAATGGAGACAAGGTTTGTCCATTTTGGTCCAAACATGACGTACTTCACTAGAAGGGAACGAACTCGTTGTTTCTAACTCTCCAAGCCTCGAATGGAGACAAGTTTGGTCCTTTTTTGTTCGAAGATGACGAACAACTCTCTAGGGGACGAAATTCAGCATTAAAACACGACAAACTTCGAATGGAGACAAGGTTTGTCCATTTTGGTCCAAACATGCGAACTTCGCTCAAGGGAAAGAACTCGTTATTTCTAACTCTCCATGCTTCGAATGGAGACAAGTTTGGTCAATTTTGGTCGGAAGATGACGAACAACATTCTAGGGGACGAACTTCAGCATTAAAACTCGACAAACTTCGAATGGAGACAAGGTTTGTCCATTTTGGTCCAAACATGACGAACTTCGCTAGAAGGGAACAAACTCGTTGTTTCTAACTCTCCAAGCCTCGAATGGAGACAAGTTTGGTACTTTTTTGTTCGAAGATGACGAACAACTCTCTAGGGGACGAAATTCAGCATTAAAACACGACAAACTTCGAATGGAGACAAGGTTTGTCCATTTTGGTCCAAACATGCGAACTTCGCTCAAGGGAAAGAACTCGTTATTTCTAACTTTCCATGCTTCGAATGGAGACAAGTTTGGTCAATTTTGGTCGGAAGATGACGAACAACATTCTAGGGGACGAACTTCAGCATTAAAACTCGACAAACTTCGAATGGAGAAAAGGTTTGTCCATTTTGGTCCGAACATGACGAACTTCGCTCAAGGGAACGAACTCGTTGTTTCTAACTCTCCAAGCCTCAAATGGAGACAAGTTTGGTCCATTTTGGTTGGAAGATGACGAACAACGTTCTAGGGGACGAACTTCAGCATTAAAACTCGACAAACTTCGAATGGAGACAGTGTTTGTCCATTTTGGTGCAAACATGACGAACTTCGCTCCAGGGAACCAACTCGTTGTTTCTAACTCTCCAAGCCTCGAATGGAGACAAGTTAGGTCCATTTTGGTCCGAAGATGACGAACAACGCTCTAGGAGACGAACTTGAGCATTAAAACACGACAAACTTCGAATGGAGACAAGTTTGGTCCATTTTGGTCCGAAGATAACGAACAACGCTCTAGGGGACGAACTTCAGCATGAAAACTCGACAAACTTCGAATGGAGACAAGGTTAGTCCATTTTGGTCTAAACATGACGAACTTCGCTCAGGGGAACGAACTCGTTGTTTCTAACTCTCCAAGCCTCGAATGGAGACAAGTTTGGTACATTTTGGTTGGATGATGACGAACAACGTTCTAGGGGACGAACTTCAGCATTAAAACTCGACAAACTTCGAATGGACACAAGGTTTGTCCATTTTGGTCCAAACATGACGAACTTCGCTAGAAGAGAACGAACTCGTTGTTTCTAACTCTCCAATCCTCGAATGGAGACAAGTTAGGTCCATTTTGGTTCGAAGATGACGAACAACTCTCTAGGGGACGAAATTCAGCATTAAAACACGACAAACTTCGAATGGAGATAAGGTTTGTCCATTTTGGTTCAAACATGACGAACTTCGCTCTAGAGAACGAACTCGTTGTTTATAACTCTCCAAGCCTCGAATGGAGACAAGTTTGGTCCATTTTGGTCCGAAGATGACAAACAACGCTCTAGGGGACGAACTTCAGCATTAAAACTCGACAAACTTCGAATGGAGACAAGGTTAGTCCATTTTGGTCTAAACATGACGAACTTTGCTCAAGGGAACGAACTCGTTGTTTCTAACTCTCCAAGCCTCAAATGGAGACAAGTTTGGTCCATTTTGGTTGGAAGATGACGAACAACGTTCTAGGGGACGAACTTCAGCATTAAAACTCGACAAACTTCGAATGGAGACAAGGTAGTCCATTTTGGTGCAAACATGACGAACTTCGCTCCAGGGAACCAACTCGTTGTTTCTAACTCTCCAAGCCTCGAATGGAGACAAGTTTGGTCCATTTTGGTCCGAAGATGACGAACAACGCTCTAGGAGACGAACTTCTGCATTAAAACACGACAAACTTCGAATGGAGACAAGGTTTGTCCATTTTGGTCCAAACATGCGAACTTCGCTCAGGGGAACGAACTCGTTATTTCTAACTCTCCATGCTTCGAATGGAGACAAGTTTGGTCAATTTTGGTCGGAAGATGACGAACAACGTTCTAGGGGACGAACTTCACCATTAAAACTCGACAAACTTCGAATGGAGACAAGGTTTGTCCATTTTGGTCCTAACATGACGAACTTTGCTCAAGGGAACGAACTCGTGATTTCTAACTCTCCAAGCCTCGAATGGAGACAAGTTTGGTCCATTTTGGTCCGAAGATGACGAACAACGCTCTAGGGGACGAAATTCAGAATTAAAACACGACAAACTTCGAATGGAGAAAAGGTTTGTCCATTTTGGTTCAAACATGACGAACTTCGCTCCAGGGAACGAACTCGTAGTTTCTAACTCTCCAAGCCTCAAATGGAGACAAGTTTGGTCCATTTTGGTCCGAAGATGACGAACAACGTTCTAGGGGACGAACTTCAGCATTAAAACTCGACAAACTTCGAATGGAGACAAGGTTTGTCCATTTTGGTCCAAACATGACGTACTTCGCTAGAAGGGAACGAACTCGTTGTTTCTAACTCTCCAAGCCTCGAATGGAGACAAGTTTGGTCCATTTTGGTTCGAAGATGACGAACAACTCTCTAGGGGACGAAATTCAGCATTAAAACACGACAAACTTCGAATGGAGACAAGGTTTGTCCATTTTGGTCCAAACATGCGAACTTCGCTCAAGGGAAAGAACTCGTTATTTCTAACTCTCCATGCTTCGAATAGAGACAAGTTTGGTCAATTTTGGTCGGAAGATGACGAACAACATTCTAGGGGACGAACTTCAGCATTAAAACTCGACAAACTTCGAATGGAGACAAGGTTTGTCCATTTTGGTCCAAACATGACGAACTTCGCTAGAAGGGAACAAACTCGTTGTTTCTAACTCTCCAAGCCTCGAATGGAGACAAGTTTGGTCCATTTTGGTTCGAAGATGACGAACAACTCTCTAGGGGACGAAATTCAGCATTAAAACACGACAAACTTCGAATGGAGACAACGTTTGTCCATTTTGGTCCAAACATGCGAACTTCGCTCAAGGGAAAGAACTCGTTATTTCTAACTTTCCATGCTTCGAATGGAGACAAGTTTGGTCAATTTTGGTCGGAAGATGACGAACAACATTCTAGGGGACGAACTTCAGCTTTAAAACTCGACAAACTTCGAATGGAGAAAAGGTTTGTCCATTTTGGTCCGAACATGACGAACTTCGCTCAAGGGAACGAACTCGTTGTTTCTAACTCTCCAAGCCTCAAATGGAGACAAGTTTGGTCCATTTTGGTTGGAAGATGACGAACAACGTTCTAGGGGACGAACTTCAGCATTAAAACTCGACAAACTTCGAATGGAGACAGTGTTTGTCCATTTTGGTGCAAACATGACGAACTTCGCTCCAGGGAACCAACTCGTTGTTTCTAACTCTCCAAGCCTCGAATGGAGACAAGTTAGGTCCATTTTGGTCCGAAGATGACGAACAACGCTCTAGGAGACGAACTTGAGCATTAAAACACGACAAACTTCGAATGGAGACAAGTTTGGTCCATTTTGGTCCGAAGATAACGAACAACGCTCTAGGGGACGAACTTCAGCATGAAAACTCGACAAACTTCGAATGGAGACAAGGTTAGTCCATTTTGGTCTAAACATGACGAACTTCGCTCAGGGGAACGAACTCGTTGTTTCTAACTCTCCAAGCCTCGAATGGAGACAAGTTTGGTACATTTTGGTTGGATGATGACGAACAACGTTCTAGGGGACGAACTTCAGCATTAAAACTCGACAAACTTCGAATGGACACAAGGTTTGTCCATTTTGGTCCAAACATGACGAACTTCGCTAGAAGAGAACGAACTCGTTGTTTCTAACTCTCCAATCCTCGAATGGAGACAAGTTAGGTCCATTTTGGTTCGAAGATGACGAACAACTCTCTAGGGGACGAAATTCAGCATTAAAACACGACAAACTTCGAATGGAGATAAGGTTTGTCCATTTTGGTTCAAACATGACGAACTTCGCTCTAGAGAACGAACTCGTTGTTTATAACTCTCCAAGCCTCGAATGGAGACAAGTTTGGTCCATTTTGGTCCGAAGATGACAAACAACGCTCTAGGGGACGAACTTCAGCATTAAAACTCGACAAACTTCGAATGGAGACAAGGTTAGTCCATTTTGGTCTAAACATGACGAACTTTGCTCAAGGGAACGAACTCGTTGTTTCTAACTCTCCAAGCCTCAAATGGAGACAAGTTTGGTCCATTTTGGTTGGAAGATGACGATCAACGTTCTAGGGGACGAACTTCAGCATTAAAACTCGACAAACTTCGAATGGAGACAAGGTTTGTCCATTTTGGTGCAAACATGACGAACTTCGCTCCAGGGAACCAACTCGTTGTTTCTAACTCTCCAAGCCTCGAATGGAGACAAGTTTGGTCCATTTTGGTCCGAAGATGACGAACAACGCTCTAGGAGACGAACTTCTGCATTAAAACACGACAAACTTCGAATGGAGACAAGGTTTGTCCATTTTGGTCCAAACATGCGAATTTCGCTCAGGGGAACGAACTCGTTATTTCTAACTCTCCATGCTTCGAATGGAGACAAGTTTGGTCAATTTTGGTCGGAAGATGACGAACAACGTTCTAGGGGACGAACTTCACCATTAAAACTCGACAAACTTCGAATGGAGACAAGATTTGTCCATTTTGGTCCAAACATGACGAACTTTGCTCAAGGGAACGAACTCGTGATTTCTAACTCTCCAAGCATCGAATGGAGACAAGTTTGGTCCATTTTGGTCCGAAGATGACGAACAACGCTCTAGGGGACGAAATTCAGAATTAAAACACGACAAACTTCGAATGGAGAAAAGGTTTGTCCATTTTGGTTCAAACATGACGAACTTCGCTCCAGGGAACGAACTCGTAGTTTCTAACTCTCCAAGCCTCAAATGGAGACAAGTTTGGTCCATTTTGGTCCGAAGATGACGAACAACGTTCTAGGGGACGAACTTCAGAATTAAAACTCGACAAATTTCGAATGGAGACAAGGTTTGTCCATTTTGGTCCAAACATGACGAACTTCGCTAGTAGGGAACGAACTCGTTGTTTCTAACTCTCCAAGCCTCGAATGGAGACAAGTTTGGTCCATTTTGGTTCGAAGATGACGAACAACTCTCTAGGGGACGAAATTCAGCATTAAAACACGGTAAACTTCGAATGGAGACAAGGTTTGTCCATTTTGGTCCAAACATGCGAACTTCGCTCAAGGGAAAGAACTCGTTATTTCTAACTCTCCATGCTTCGAATGGAGACAAGTTTGGTCAATTTTGGTCGGAAGATGACGAACAACATTCTAGGGGTCGAACTTCAGCATTAAAACTCGACAAACTTCGAATGGAGACAAGGTTTGTCCATTTTGGTCCAAACATGACGAACTTTGCTCAAGGGAACGAACTCGTTGTTTCTATCTCTCCAAGCCTCGAATGGAGACGAGTTTGGTCCATTTTGGTCGGAAGATGACGAACAACGCTCTAGGGGACGAAATTCAGCATTAAAACACGACAAACTTCGAATGGAGACAAGGTTTGTCCATTTTGGTTCAAACATGACGAACTTCGCTCTAGAGAACGAACTCGTTGTTTCTAACTCTCCAAGCCTGGAATGGAGACAAGTTTGGTCCATTTTGGTCCGAAGATGACGAACAACGCTCTAGGGGACGAACTTCAGCATTAAAACTCGAGAAACTTCGAATGGAGACAAGGTTAGTCCATTTTGGTCTAAACATGACGAAATTCGCTCAAGGGAACGAACTCGTTGTTTCTAACTCTCCAAGCCTCGAATGGAGACAAGTTTGGTCCATTTTGGTCCGAAGATGACGAACAACGCTCTAGGAGACGAACTTCTGCATTAAAACACGACAAACTTCGAATGGAGACAAGGTTTGTCCATTTTGGTACAAACATGCGAACTTCGCTCAAGGGAACGAACTCGTTATTTCTAACTCTCCATGCTTCGAATGGAGACAAGTTTTGTCAATTTTGGTCGGAAGATGACGAACAACGTTCTAGGGGACGAACTTCAGTATTAAAACTCGAAAAACTTCGAATGGAGACAAGGTTTGTCCATTTTGGTCCAAACATGACGAACTTTGCTCAAGGGAACGAACTCGTTGTTTCTAACTCTCCCAGCCTCGAATGGAGACAAGTTTGGTCCATTTTGGTCGGAAGATGACGAACAACGCTCTAGGGGACGAAATTCAGCATTAAAACACGACAAACTTCGAATGGAGATAAGGTTTGTCCATTTTGGTTCAAACATGACGAACTTCGCTCTAGAGAACGAACTCGTTGTTTATAACTCTCCAAGCCTCGAATGGAGACAAGTTTGGTCCATTTTGGTCCGAAGATGACGAACAACGCTCTAGGGGACGAAATTCAGAATTAAAACACGACAAACTTCGAATGGAGAAAAGGTTTGTCCATTTTGGTTCAAACATGACGAACTTCGCTCCAAGGAACGAACTCGTTGTTTCTAACTCTCCAAGCCTCAAATGGAGACAAGTTTGGTCCATTTTGGTCCGAAGATGACGAACAACGTTCTAGGGGACGAACTTCAGCATTAAAACTCGACAAACTTCGAATGGAGACAAGGTTTGTCCATTTTGGTCCAAACATGACGAACTTCGCTCCAGGGAACCAACTCGTTGTTTCTAACTCTCCAAGCCTCGAATGGAGACAAGTTTGGTCCATTTTGGTCCGAAGATGACGAACAACGCTCTAGGAGACGAACTTCTGCATTAAAACACGACAAACTTCGAATGGAGACAAGGTTTGTCCATTTTGGTACAAACATGCGAACTTCGCTCAAGGGAACGAACTCGTTATTTCTAACTCTCCATGCTTCGAATGGAGACAAGTTTGGTCAATTTTGGTCGGAAGATGAGGAACAACGTTCTAGGGGACGAACTTCAGCATTAAAACTCGAAAAACTTCGAATGGAGACAAGGTTTGTCCATTTTGGTCCAAACATGACGAACTTTGCTCAAGGGAACGAACATGTTGTTTCTAACTCTCCAAGCCTCGAATGGAGACAAGTTTGGTCCATTTTGGTCGGAAGATGACGAACAACGCTCTAGGGGACGAAATTCAGCATTAAAACACGACAAACATCGAATGGAGATAAGGTTTGTCCATTTTGGTTCAAACATGACGAACTTCGCTCCAGGGAACGAACTCGTTGTTTCTAACTCTCCAAGCCTCAAATGGAGACAAGTTTGGTCCATTTTGGTCCGAAGATGACGAACAACGTTCTAGGGGATGAACTTCAGCATTAAAACTCGACAAACTTCGAATGGAGACAAGGTTTGTCCATTTTGGTCCAAACATGACGAACTTCGCTCCAGGGAACCAACTCGTTGTTTCTAACTCTCCAAGACTCGAATGGAGACAAGTTTGGTCCATTTTGGTCCGAAGATGACGAACAACGCTCTAGGAGACGAACTTCTGCATTAAAACACGACAAACTTCGAATGGAGACAAGGTTTGTCCATTTTGGTACAAACATGCGAACTTCGCTCAAGGGAACGAACTCGTTATCTCTAACTCTCCATGCTTCGAATGGAGACAAGTTTGGTCAATTTTGGTCGGAAGATGAAGAACAACGTTCTAGGGGACGAACTTCAGCATTAAAACTCGAAAAACTTCGAATGGAGACAAGGTTTGTCCATTTTGGTCCAAACATGACGAACTTTGCTCAAGGGAACGAACTCGTTGTTTCTAACTCTCCAAGCCTCGAATGGAGACAAGTTTGGTCCATTTTGGTCGGAAGATGACGAACAACGCTCTAGGGGACGAAATTCAGCATTAAAACGCGACAAACTTCGAATGGAGATAAGGTTTGTCCATTTTGGTTCAAACATGACGAACTTCGCTCCAGGGAACGAACTCGTTGTTTATAACTCTCCAAGCCTCAAATGGAGACAAGTTTGGTCCATTTTGGTCCGAAGATGACGAACAACGTTCTAGGGGACGAACTCCAGCATTAAAACTCGACAAACTTCGAATGGAGACAAGGTTTGTCCATTTTGGTCCAAACATGACGAACTTCGCTCCAGGGAACCAACAAGTTGTTTCTAACTCTCCAAGCCTCGAATGGAGAGAAGTTTGGTCCATTTTGGTCCGAAGATGACGAACAACGCTCTAGGAGACGAACTTCTGCATTAAAACACGACAAACTTCGAATGGAGACAAGGTTTGTCCATTTTGGTACAAACATGCGAACTTCGCTCAAGGGAACGAACTCGTTATTTCTAACTCTCCAAGCCTCGAATGGAGACAAGTTTGGTCCATTTTGGTCGGAAGATGACGAACAACGTTCTAGGGGACGAAATTCAGCATTAAAACACGACAAACTTCGAATGGAGATAAGGTTTGTCCATTTTGGTTCAAACATGACGAACTTCGCTCTAGAGAACGAACTCGTTGTTTATAACTCTCCAAGCCTCGAATCGAGACAAGTTTGGTCCATTTTGGTCCGAAGATGACGAACAACGCTCTAGGGGACGAAATTCAGAATTAAAACACGACAAACTTCGAATGGAGAAAAGGTTTGTCCATTTTGGTTCAAACATGACGAACTTCGCTCCAGGGAACGAACTCGTTGTTTCTAACTCTCCAAGCCTCAAATGGAGACAAGTTTGGTCCATTTTGGTCCGAAGATGACGAACAACGTTCTAGGGGACGAACATCAGCATTAAAACTCGACAAACTTCGAATGGAGACACGGTTTGTCCATTTTGGTCCAAACATGACGAACTTCGCTCCAGGGAACCAACTCGTTGTTTCTAACTCTCCAAGCCTCGAATGGAGAGAAGTTTGGTCCATTTTGGTCCGAAGACGACGAACAACGCTCTAGGAGACGAACTTCAGCATTAAAACTCGACAAACTTCGAATGGAGACAAGGTTTGTGCATTTTGGTCTAAACATGACGAACTTCGCTAGAAGGGAACAAACTCGTTGTTTCTAACTCTCCAAGCCTCGAATGGAGACAAGTTTGGTCCATTTTGGTTCGAAGATGACGAACAACTCTCTAGGGGACGAAATTCAGCATTAAAACACGACAAACTTCGAATGGAGACAACGTTTGTCCATTTTGGTCCAAACATGCGAACTTCGCTCAAGGGAAAGAACTCGTTATTTCTAACTTTCCATGCTTCGAATGGAGACAAGTTTGGTCAATTTTGGTCGGAAGATGACGAACAACATTCTAGGGGACGAACTTCAGCATTAAAACTCGACAAACTTCGAATGGAGAAAAGGTTTGTCCATTTTCGTCCGAACATGACGAACTTCGGTCAAGGGAACGAACTCGTTGTTTCTAACTCTCCAAGCCTCAAATGGAGACAAGTTTGGTCCATTTTGGTCCGAAGATGTCGAACAACGTTCTAGGGGACGAACTTCAGCATTAAAACTCGACAAACTTCGAATGGAGACAAGGTTTGTCCATTTTGGTCCAAACATGACGAACTTCGCTAGAAGGGAACAAACTCGTTGTTTCTAACTCTCCAAGCCTCGAATGGAGACAAGTTTGGTCCATTTTGGTTCGAAGATGACGAACAACTCTCTAGGGGACGAAATTCAACATTAAAACACGACAAACTTCGAATGGAGACAACGTTTGTCCGTTTTGGTCCAAACATGCGAACTTCGCTCAAGGGAAAGAACTCGTTATTTCTAACTTTCCATGCTTCGAATGGAGACAAGTTAGGTCAATTTTGGTCGGAAGATGACGAACAACATTCTAGGGGACGAACTTCAGCATCAAAACTCGACAAACTACGAATGGAGAAAAGGTTTGTCCATTTTGGTCCGAACATGACGAACTTCGGTCAAGGGAACGAACTCGTTGTTTCTAACTCTCCAAGCCTCAAATGGAGACAAGTTTGGTCCATTTTGGTCCGAAGATGACGAACAACGCTCTAGGGGACGAAATTCATCATTAAAACACGACAAACTTCAAATGGAGAAAAGGTTTGTCCATTTTGGTCGAAACATGACGAACTTCGCTCTAGGGAACGAACTCGTTGTTTCTAACTCTCCAAGCCTCGAATGGAGACAAGGTTTTTCCATTTTGGTCCGAAGATGACGAACAACGCTCTAGGGGACAAACTTCAGCATTAAAACTCGACAAACTTCGAATGGAGACAAGGTTTTTCCATTTTGGTCCAAACATGACGAACTTCGCTCTAGGGAACGAACTCGTTGTTTCTAACTCTCAAAGCCTCGAATGGAGACAAGTTTGGTCCATTTTGGTTTGAAGTTGACGAACAACGCTCTAGGTTACGAACTTCAGCATTAAAGCTTGCAAAACTTTGAATGGAGACAAGGTTTGTCCATTTTGGTCCAAACATGACGAACTTCGCTCTATGGAACGAACTCGTTGTTTCTAACTCTCCAAGTCTCGAATGGAAAAAAGTTTGGTTCATTTGGTCCGAGGATGACGAACAATGGTCTAGGGGACGAACTTCAGCATTAAAACTCGACAAACTTTGAATGGAGACAAGGTTTGTCCATTTTGGTCCAATCATGACGAACTTCGCTCTAGGGAATGAACTCGTTGTTTCTAACTCTTCAAGCCTCGAATGGAGACAAGTTTGGTCCATTATTGTTGGAAGATGACGAACAACGCTCTAGGGGATGAAATTCAGCATTAAAACACGACAAACTTCGAACGGAGAAAAGGTTTGTCCATTTTGGTCCAAACATGACGAACTTCGCTCTAGGGAACGAACTCGTTGTTTCTAACTCTCCAAGCCTCGAATGGAGACAAGTTTAGTCCATTTTGGTCCGAAGCTGACGAACAACGCTCTAGGGGATAAAATTCAGCATTAAAACACGACAAACTTCGAATGGAGAAAAGGTTTGTCCATTTTGGTCCAAACATGACGAACTTCGCTCTAGGGAACGAACTCGTTGTTTCTAACTCTCCAAGCCTCGAATGGAGACAAGTTTAGTCCATTTTGGTCCGAAGATGACGAACAACGCTCTAGGGGATAAAATTCAGCATTAAAACACGACAAACTTCGAATGGAGAAAAGGTTTGTCCATTTTGGTCCAAACATGACGAACTTCGCTCTAGGGAACGAACTCGTTGTTTCTAACTCTCCAAGCCTCGAATGGAGACAAGTTTGGTCCATTTTGGTCCGAAGATGACGAACAACGCTCTAGGGGACGAACTTCAGCATTAAAACTCGACAAGCCTCGAATGGAGACAAGGTTTGTCCATTTTGGTCCGAACATGACAAACTTCGCTCAAGGGAACGAACTCGTTGTTTCTAACTCTCCAAGCCTCAAATGGAGACAAGTTTGGTCCATTTTGGTCCGACGATGACGAACAACGCTCTAGGGGACGAAATTCAGCATTAAAACACGACAAACTTCAAATGGAGAAAAGGTTTGTCCATTTTGGTCGAAACATGACGAACTTCGCTCTAGGGAACGAACTCGTTGTTTCTAACTCTCCAAGCCTCGAATGGAGACAAGGTTTTTCCATTTTGGTCCGAAGATGACGAACAACGCTCTAGGGGACGAACTTCAGCATTAAAACTCGACAAGCCTCGAATGGAGACAAGGTTTGTCCATTTTGGTCCAATCATGACGAACTTCGCTCTAGGGAATGAACTCGTTGTTTCTAACTCTCCAAGCCTCGAATGGAGACAAGTTTAGTCCATTTTGGTTCGAAGATGACGAACAACGCTCTAGGGGATGAAATTCAGCATTAAAACACGACAAACTTCGAATGGAGAAAAGGTTTGTCCATTTTGGTCCAAACATGACGAACTTCGCTCTAGGGAACGAACTCGTTGTTTCTAACTCTCCAAGCCTCGAATGGAGACAAGGTTTTTCCATTTTGGTCCGAAGATGACGAACAACGCTCTAGGGGACGAACTTCAGCATTAAAACTCGACAAGCCTCGAATGGAGACAAGGTTTGTCCATTTTGGTCCGAACATGACAAACTTCGCTCAAGGGAACGAACTCGTTGTTTCTAACTCTCCAAGCCTCAAATGGAGACAAGATTGGTCCATTTTGGGCCGACGATGACGAACAACGCTCTAGGGGACGAAATTCAGCATTAAAACACGACAAACTTCAAATGGAGAAAAGGTTTGTCCATTTTGGTCGAATCATGACGAACTTCGCTCTAGGGAACGAACTCGTTGTTTCTAACTCTCCAAGCCTCGAATGGAGACAAGGTTTTTCCATTTTGGTCCGAAGATGACGAACAACGCTCTAGGGGACTAACTTCAGCATTAAAACTCGACAAACTTCGAATGGAGACAAGGTTTGTCAATTTTGGTCCAAACATGACGAACTTCGCTCTAGGGAACGAACTCGTTGTTTCTAACTCTCCAAGCCTCGAATGGAGACAAGTTTGGTCCATTTTTGTTTGAAGATGACGAACAACGGTCTAGGTTACGAACTTCAGCATTAAAGCTCGCAAAACTTTGAATGGAGCAAGGTTTGTCCATTTTGGTCCAAACATGACGAACTTCGCTCTATGGAACGAACTCGTTGTTTCTAACTCTCCAAGTCTCGAATGGAGAAAAGTTTGGTTCATTTTGGTCCGAAGATGACGAACAACACTCTAGGGGATGAAATTCAGCATTAAAACACGACAAACTTCGAATGGAGAAAAGGTTTATCCATTTTGGTCCAAACATGACGAACTTCGCTCTAGGGAACGAACTCGTTGTTTCTAACTCTCCAAGTCTCAAATGGGACAAGTTTGGTCCATTTTGGTCCGAAGATGACGAACAACGCTCTAGGGGATGAAATTCAGCATTAAAACACGACAAACTTCGAATGGAGAAAAGGTTTGTCCATTTTGGTTCAAACATGACGAACTTCGCTCTAGGGAACGAAATCGTTGTTTCTAACTCTCCAAGCCTCGAATGGAGACAAGTTTTGTCTATTTTGGTCCGAAGATGACGAACAACGCTCTAGGGGACGAACTTCAGCATTAAAACTCGACAAACTTCGAATGGAGAAAAGGTTTGTCAATTTTGGTCCAAACATGACGAACTTCGCTCTAGGGAACGAACTCGTTGTTTCTAACTCTCCAAGCCTCGAATGGAGACAAGTTAGGTCCATTTTGGTTTGAAGATGACGAACAACGCTCTAGGTTACGAACTTCAGCATTAAAGCTCGCAAAACTTTGAATGGAGCAAGGTTTGTCCATTTTGGTCCAAACATGACGAACTTCGCTCTATGGAACGAACTCGTTGTTTCTAACTCTCCAAGTCTCGATTGGAGAAAAGTTTGGTTCATTTGGTCCGAGGATGACGAACAATGCTCTAGGGGACGAACTTCAGCATTAAATCTCGACCAACTTCGAATGGAGAAAAGGTTTGTCCATTTTGGTCCAAACATGACGAACTTCGCTCTAGGGAACGAACTCGTTGTTTCTAACTCTCCAAGCCTCGAATGGAGACAAGTTTAGTCCATTTTGGTTCGAAGATGACGAACAACGCTCTAGGGGATGAAATTCAGCATTAAAACACGACAAACTTCGAATGGAGAAAAGGTTTGTCCATTTTGGTCCAAACATGACGAACTTCGCTCTAGGGAACGAACTCGTTGTTTCTAACTCTCCAAGCCTCGAATGGAGACAAGGTTTTTCCATTTTGGTCCGAAGTAGACGAACAACGCTCTAGGGGATGAAATTCAGCATTAAAACACGACAAACTTTGAATGGAGAAAAGGTTTGTCCATTTTGGTCCAAACATGACGAACTTCGCTCTAGGGAACGAACTCGTTGTTTCTAACTCTCCAAGCCTCGAATGGAGACAAGTTTAGTCCATTTTGGCCCGAAGATGACGAACAACGCTCTAGGGGATGAAATTCAGCATTAAAACACGACAAACTTCGAATGGAGAAAAGGTTTGTCCATTTTGGTCCAAACATGACGAACTTCGCTCTAGGGAACGAACTCGTTGTTTCTAACTCTCAAAGCCTCGAATGGAGACAAGTTTGGTCCATTTTGGTTTGAAGTTGACGAACAACGCTCTAGGTTACGAACTTCAGCATTAAAGCTTGCAAAACTTTGAATGGAGACAAGGTTTGTCCATTTTGGTCCAAACATGACGAACTTCGCTCTATGGAACGAACTCGTTGTTTCTAACTCTCCAAGTCTCGAATGGAAAAAAGTTTGGTTCATTTGGTCCGAGGATGACGAACAATGCTCTAGGGGACGAACTTCAGCATTAAAACTCGACAAACTTTGAATGGAGACAAGGTTTGTCCATTTTGGTCCAATCATGACGAACTTCGCTCTAGGGAATGAACTCGTTGTTTCTAACTCTTCAAGCCTCGAATGGAGACAAGTTTGGTCCATTATTGTTGGAAGATGACGAACAACGCTCTAGGGGATGAAATTCAGCATTAAAACACGACAAACTTCGAATGGAGAAAAGGTTTGTCCATTTTGGTCCAAACATGACGAACTTCGCTCTAGGGAACGAACTCGTTGTTTCTAACTCTCCAAGCCTCGAATGGAGACAAGTTTAGTCCATTTTGGTCCGAAGATGACGAACAACGCTCTAGGGGATAAAATTCAGCATTAAAACACGACAAACTTCGAATGGAGAAAAGGTTTGTCCATTTTGGTCCAAACATGACGAACTTCGCTCTAGGGAACGAACTCGTTGTTTCTAACTCTCCAAGCCTCGAATGGAGACAAGTTTAGTTCATTTTGGTCCGAAGATGACGAACAACGCTCTAGGGGATAAAATTCAGCATTAAAACACGACAAACTTCGAATGGAGAAAAGGTTTGTCCATTTTGGTCCAAACATGACGAACTTCGCTCTAGGGAACGAACTCGTTGTTTCTAACTCTCCAAGCCTCGAATGGAGACAAGTTTGGTCCATTTTGGTCCGAAGATGACGAACAACGCTCTAGGGGACGAACTTCAGCATTAAAACTCGACAAGCCTCGAATGGAGACAAGGTTTGTCCATTTTGGTCCGAACATGACAAACTTCGCTCAAGGGAACGAACTCGTTGTTTCTAACTCTCCAAGCCTCAAATGGAGACAAGTTTGGTCCATTTTGGTCCGACGATGACGAACAACGCTCTAGGGGACGAAATTCAGCATTAAAACACGACAAACTTCAAATGGAGAAAAGGTTTGTCCATTTTGGTCGAAACATGACGAACTTCGCTCTAGGGAACGAACTCGTTGTTTCTAACTCTCCAAGCCTCGAATGGAGACAAGGTTTTTCCATTTTGGTCCGAAGATGACGAACAACGCTCTAGGGGACGAACTTCAGCATTAAAACTCGACAAGCCTCGAATGGAGACAAGGTTTGTCCATTTTGGTCCAATCATGACGAACTTCGCTCTAGGGAATGAACTCGTTGTTTCTAAATCTCCAAGCCTCGAATGGAGACAAGTTTAGTCCATTTTGGTTCGAAGATGACGAACAACGCTCTAGGGGATGAAATTCAGCATTAAAACACGACAAACTTCGAATGGAGAAAAGGTTTGTCCATTTTGGTCCAAACATGACGAACTTCGCTCTAGGGAACGAACTCGTTGTTTCTAACTCTCCAAGCCTCGAATGGAGACAAGGTTTTTCCATTTTGGTCCGAAGATGACGAACAACGCTCTAGGGGACGAACTTCAGCATTAAAACTCGACAAGCCTCGAATGGAGACAAGGTTTGTCCATTTTGGTCCGAACATGACAAACTTCGCTCAAGGGAACGAACTCGTTGTTTCTAACTCTCCAAGCCTCAAATGGAGACAAGATTGGTCCATTTTGGTCCGACGATGACGAACAACGCTCTAGGGGACGAAATTCAGCATTAAAACACGACAAACTTCAAATGGAGAAAAGGTTTGTCCATTTTGGTCGAATCATGACGAACTTCGCTCTAGGGAACGAACTCGTTGTTTCTAACTCTCCAAGCCTCGAATGGAGACAAGGTTTTTCCATTTTGGTCCGAAGATGACGAACAACGCTCTAGGGGACTAACTTCAGCATTAAAACTCGACAAACTTCGAATGGAGACAAGGTTTGTCAATTTTGGTCCAAACATGACGAACTTCGCTCTAGGGAACGAACTCGTTGTTTCTAACTCTCCAAGCCTCGAATGGAGACAAGTTTGGTCCATTTTGGTTTGAAGATGACGAACAACGGTCTAGGTTACGAACTTCAGCATTAAAGCTCGCAAAACTTTGAATGGAGCAAGGTTTGTCCATTTTGGTCCAAACATGACGAACTTCGCTCTATGGAACGAACTCGTTGTTTCTAACTCTCCAAGTCTCGAATGGAGAAAAGTTTGGTTCATTTTGGTCCGAAGATGACGAACAACACTCTAGGGGATGAAATTCAGCATTAAAACACGACAAACTTCGAATGGAGAAAAGGTTTATCCATTTTGGTCCAAACATGACGAACTTCGCTCTAGGGAACGAACTCGTTGTTTCTAACTCTCCAAGTCTCAAATGGGACAAGTTTGGTCCATTTTGGTCCGAAGATGACGAACAACGCTCTAGGGGATGAAATTCAGCATTAAAACACGACAAACTTCGAATGGAGAAAAGGTTTGTCCATTTTGGTTCAAACATGCGAACTTCGCTCTAGGGAACGAAATCGTTGTTTCTAACTCTCCAAGCCTCGAATGGAGACAAGTTTTGTCTATTTTGGTCCGAAGATGACGAACAACGCTCTAGGGGACGAACTTCAGCATTAAAACTCGACAAACTTCGAATGGAGAAAAGGTTTGTCAATTTTGGTCCAAACATGACGAACTTCGCTCTAGGGAACGAACTCGTTGTTTCTAACTCTCCAAGCCTCGAATGGAGACAAGTTAGGTCCATTTTGGTTTGAAGATGACGAACAACGCTCTAGGTTACGAACTTCAGCATTAAAGCTCGCAAAACTTTGAATGGAGCAAGGTTTGTCCATTTTGGTCCAAACATGACGAACTTCGCTCTATGGAACGAACTCGTTGTTTCTAACTCTCCAAGTCTCGATTGGAGAAAAGTTTGGTTCATTTGGTCCGAGG
The DNA here is from genome assembly GCA_033996785.1 of Trichosanthes truncata. Taxonomy (NCBI): domain Eukaryota; kingdom Viridiplantae; phylum Streptophyta; class Magnoliopsida; order Cucurbitales; family Cucurbitaceae; genus Trichosanthes; species Trichosanthes truncata. Next base: position 21,158,536 of record JAWPNB010000004.1, on the reverse strand, counting down.
ATGACGAACAATGCTCTAGGGGACGAACTTCAGCATTAAATCTCGACCAACTTCGAATGGAGAAAAGGTTTGTCCATTTTGGTCCAAACATGACGAACTTCGCTCTAGGGAACGAACTCGTTGTTTCTAACTCTCCAAGCCTCGAATGGAGACAAGTTTAGTCCATTTTGGTTCGAAGATGACGAACAACGCTCTAGGGGATGAAATTCAGCATTAAAACACGACAAACTTCGAATGGAGAAAAGGTTTGTCCATTTTGGTCCAAACATGACGAACTTCGCTCTAGGGAACGAACTCGTTGTTTCTAACTCTCCAAGCCTCGAATGGAGACAAGGTTTTTCCATTTTGGTCCGAAGTAGACGAACAACGCTCTAGGGGATGAAATTCAGCATTAAAACACGACAAACTTTGAATGGAGAAAAGGTTTGTCCATTTTGGTCCAAACATGACGAACTTCGCTCTAGGGAACGAACTCGTTGTTTCTAACTCTCCAAGCCTCGAATGGAGACAAGTTTAGTCCATTTTGGCCCGAAGATGACGAACAACGCTCTAGGGGATGAAATTCAGCATTAAAACACGACAAACTTCGAATGGAGAAAAGGTTTGTCCATTTTGGTCCAAACATGACGAACTTCGCTCTAGGGAACGAACTCGTTGTTTCTAACTCTCCAAGCCTCGAATGGAGACAAGTTTTGTCTATTTTGGTCCGAAGATGACGAACAACGCTCTAGGGGACGAACTTCAGCATTAAAACTCGACAAACTTCGAATGGAGAAAAGGTTTGTCAATTTTGGTCCAAACATGACGAACTTCGCTCTAGGGAATGAACTCGTTGTTTCTAACTCTCCAAGCCTCGAATGGAGACAAGTTTGGTCCATTTTGGTTTGAAGATGACGAACAACGCTCTAGGTTACGAACTTCAGCATTAAAGCTCGCAAAACTTTGAATGGAGCAAGGTTTGTCCATTTTGGTCCAAACATGACGAACTTCGCTCTATGGAACGAACTCGTTGTTTCTAACTCTCCAAGTCTCGATTGGAGAAAAGTTTGGTTCATTTGGTCCGAGGATGACGAACAATGCTCTAGGGGACGAACTTCAGCATTAAAACTCGACAAACTTCGAATGGAGAAAAGGTTTGTCCATTTTGGTCCAAACATGACGAACTTCGCTCTAGGGAACGAACTCGTTGTTTCTAACTCTCCAAGCCTCGAATGGAGACAAGTTTAGTCCATTTTGGTTCGAAGATGACGAACAACGCTCTAGGGGATGAAATTCAGCATTAAAACACGACAAACTTCGAATGGAGAAAAGGTTTGTCCATTTTGGTCCAAACATGACGAACTTCGCTCTAGGGAATGAACTCGTTGTTTCTAACTCTCCAAGCCTCGAATGGAGACAAGGTTTTTCCATTTTGGTCCGAAGTAGACGAACAACGCTCTAGGGGATGAAATTCAGCATTAAAACACGACAAACTTTGAATGGAGAAAAGGTTTGTCCATTTTGGTCCAAACATGACGAACTTCGCTCTAGGGAACGAACTCGTTGTTTCTAACTCTCCAAGCCTCGAATGGAGACAAGTTTAGTCCATTTTGGCCCGAAGATGACGAACAACGCTCTAGGGGATGAAATTCAGCATTAAAACACGACAAACTTCGAATGGAGAAAAGGTTTGTCCATTTTGGTCCCAACATGACGAACTTCGCTCTAGGGAACGAACTCGTTGTTTCTAACTCTCCAAGCCTCGAATGGAGACAAGTTTGGTCCATTTTGGTCCGAAGATGACGAACAACGCTCTAGGGGACGAACTTCAGCATTAAAACTCGACAAACTTCGAATGGAGACAAGGTTTTTCCATTTTGGTCCAAACATGACGAACGTCGCTCTAGGGAACGAACTCGTTGTTTCTAACTCTCCAAGCCTCGAATGGAGACAAGTTTGGTCCATTTTGGTCCGAAGATGACGAACAACGCTCTAGGTTACGAACTTCAGTATTAAAGCTCGCAAAACTTTGAATGGAGACAAGGTTTGTCCATTTTGGTCCAAACATGACGAACTTCGCTCTATGGAACGAACTCGTTGTTTCTAACTCTCCAAGTCTCGAATGGAGAAAAGTTTGGTTCATTTGGTCCGAGGATGACGAACAATGCTCTAGGGGACGAACTTCAGCATTAAAACTCGACAAACTTCGAATGGAGACAAGGTTTGTCCATTTTGGTCCAAACATGACGAACTTCGCTCTAGGGAACGAACTCGTTGTTTCTAACTCTCCAAGCCTCGAATGGAGACAAGTTTGGTCCATTTTGGTCCGAAGATGACGAACAACGCTTTAGGGGACGAACTTCAGCATTAAAACTCGACAAACTTCGAATGGAGACAAGGTTAGTCCATTTTGGTCCAACATGACGAACTTCGCTCTAGGGAATGAACTCGTTGTTTCTAACTCTTCAAGCCTCGAATGGAGACAAGTTTGGTCCATTATTGTTGGAAGATGACGAACAACGCTTTAGGGGACGAAATTCAGCATTAAAACACGACAAACTTCGAATGGAGACAAGGTTTGTCCATTTTGGTTCACACATGACGAACTTCGCTCTAGAGAACGAACTCGTTGTTTCTAATTCTCCAAGCCTCGAATGGAGACAAGTTTGGTCCATTTTGGTCCGAAGATGACGAACAACGCTCTAGGGGACGAAATTCAGCATTAAAACACGACAAACTTCGAATGGAGACAAGGTTTGTCCATTTTGGTTCAAACATGACGAACTTTGCTCTAGAGAACGAACTCGTTGTTTCTAACTCTCCAAGCCTCGAATGGAGACAAGTTTGGTCCATTTTGGTCCGAAGATGACGAACAACGCTCTAGGGGACGAACTTCAGCATTAAAACTCGACAAACTTCGAATGGAGATAAGGTTAGTCCATTTTGGTCTAAACATGACGAACTTCGCTCCAGGGAACGAACTCGTTGTTTCTAACTCTCCAAGCCTCGAATGGAGACAAGTTTGGTCCATTTTGGTTGGAAGATGACGAACAACGTTTTAGGGGACTAACTTCAGCATTAAAACTCGACAAAGTTTGAATGGAGACAAGGTTTGTCCATTTTGGTCCAAACATGACGAACTTCGCTCTAGGGAACGAACTCGTTGTTTCTAACTCTCCAAGCCTCGAATGGAGACAAGTTTGGTCCATTTTTGTTGGAAGATGACGAACAACGTTCTAGGGGACGAACTTCAGCATTAAAACTCGACAAACTTCGAATGGAGACAAGGTTTGTCCATTTTGGTCCAAACATGACGAACTTCGCTCCAGGGAACGAACTCGTTGTTTCTAACTCTCGAAGCCTCGAATGGAGACAAGTTTGGTCCATTTTGGTCCGAAGATGACGAACAACGCTCTAGGGGACGAACTTCAGCATTAAAACTAGACAAACTTGGAATGGAGACAAGGTTTTTCCATTTTGGTCCAAACATGACGAACTTCGCTCTAGGGAACGAACTCGTTGTTTCTAACTCTCCAAGCCTCGAATGGAGACAAGTTTGGTTCATTTTGTTTTGAAGATGACGAACAACGTTCTAGGGGATGAACTTCAGCATTAAAACTCGACAAACTTCGAATGGAGACAAGGTTTGTCCATTTTGGTCCAAACATGACGAACTTCGCTCCAGGGAACGAACTCGTTGTTTCTAACTCTCCGAGCCTCAAATGGAGACAAGTTTGGTCCATTTTGGTCCGAAGATGACGAACAACGCTCTAGGGGACGAAATTCAGCATTAAAACACGACAAACTTCGAATGGAGAAAAGGTTTGTCCATTTTGGTTCAAACATGACGAACTTCGCTCCAGGGAACGAACTCGTTGTTTCTAACTCTCCAAGCCTTAAATAGAGACAAGTTTGGTCCATTTTGGTCCGAAGATGACGAACAATGTTCTAGGGGACGAACTTCAGCATTAAAACTCGACAAACTTCGAATGGAGACAAGGTTTGTCCATTTTGGTCCAAACATGACGAACTTCGCTCTAGGGAACGAACTCGTTGTTTCTAACTCTCCAAGCCTCGAATGGAGACAAGTTTGGTCCATTTTGGTCCGAAGATGACGAACAGCGCTCTAGGGGACGAAATTCAGAATTAAAACACGACAAACTTCGAATGGAGACAAGGTTAGTCCATTTTGGTCTAAACATGACGAACTTCGCTCAAGGGAACGAACTCGTTGTTTCTAACTCTCCAAGCCTCGAATGGAGACGAGTTAGGTCCATTTTGGTTGGAAGATGACGAACAACGTTCTAGGGGACGAACTTCAGCATTAAAACTCGACAAACTTCGAATGGAGACAAGGTTAGTCCATTTTGGTCAAAACATGCGAACTTCGCTCAAGGGAACGAACTCGTTATTTCTAACTCTCCATGCTTCGAATGGAGACAAGTTTGCTCAATTTTGGTCGGAAGATGACGAACAACGTTCTAGGGGACGAACTTCAGCATTAAAACTCGACAAACTTCGAATGGAGACAACGTTTGTCCATTTTGGTCCAAACATGACGAACTTTGCTCAAGGGAACGAACTCGTTGTTTCTAACTCTCCAAGCCTCGAATGGAGACAAGTTTGGTCCATTTTGGTCGGAAGATAACGAACAACGCTCTAGGGGACGAAATTCGGCTTTAAAACACGACAAACTTCGAATGGAGACAAGGTTTGTCCATTTTGGTTCAAACATGACGAACTTCGCTCTAGAGAACGAACTCGTTGTTTCTTACTCACCAAGCCTCGAATGGAGACAAGTTTGGTCCATTTTGGTCCGAAGATGACGAACAACGCTCTAGGGGACGAACTTCAGCATTAAAACTCGACAAACATCGAATGGAGACAAGGTTAGTCCATTTTGGTCTAAACATGACGAACTTCGCTCAAGGGAACGAACTCGTTGTTTCTAACTCTCCAAGCCTCGAATGGAGACGAGTTTGGTCCATTTTGGTTGGAAGATGACGAACAACGTTCTAGGGGACGAACTTCAGCATTAAAACTCGACAAACTTCGAATGGAGACAAGGTTTGTCCATTTTGGTCCAAACATGACGAACTTCGCTCCAGGGAACGAACTCGTTGTTTCTAACTCTTCAAGCCTCGAATGGAGACAAGTTTGGTCCATTATTGTTGGAAGATGACGAACAACGCTCTAGGAGATGAAATTCAGCATTAAAACACGACAAACTTCGAATGGAGAAAAGGTTTGTCCATTTTGGTCCAAACATGACGAACTTCGCTCTAGGGAACGAACTCGTTGTTTCTAACTTTCCAAGCCTCGAATGGAGACAAGTTTGGTTCATTTTGTTTTGAAGATGACGAACAACGTTCTAGAGGACGAAATTCAGCATTAAAACACGACAAACTTCGAATGGAGAAAAGGTTTGTCCATTTTGGTTCAAACATGACGAACTTCGCTCCAGGGAACGAACTCGTTGTTTCTACTCTCCAAGCCTCAAATGGAGACAAGTTCGGTCCATTTTGGTCCGAAGATGACGAACAACGTTCTAGGGGACGAACTTCAGCATTAAAACTCGACAAACTTCAAATGGAGACAAGGTTTGTCCATTTTGGTCCAAACATGACGAACTTCGCTCTAGGGAACGAACTCGTTGTTTCTAACTCTCCAAGCCTCGAATGGAGACAAGTTTGGTCCATTTTTGTTGGAAGATGACGAACAACGTTCTAGGGGACGAACTTCAGCATTAAAACTCGACAAACTTCGAATGGAGACAAGGTTTGTCCATTTTGGTCCAAACATGACGAACTTCGCTCCAGGGAACGAACTCGTTGTTTCTAACTCTCCAAGCCTCGAATGGAGACAAGTTTGGTCCATTTTGGTCCGAAGATGACGAACAACGCTCTAGGGGACGAACTTCAGCATTAAAACTAGACAAACTTGGAATGGAGACAAGGTTTTTCCATTTTGGTCCAAACATGACGAACTTCGCTCTAGGGAACGAACTCGTTGTTTCTAACTCTCCAAGCCTCGAATGGAGACAAGTTTGGTCCATTTTGTTTTGAAGATGACGAACAACGTTCTAGGGGACGAACTTCAGCATTAAAACTCGACAAACTTCGAATGGAGACAAGGTTTGTCCATTTTGGTCCAAACATGACGAACTTCGCTCCAGGGAACGAACTCGTTGTTTCTAACTCTCCGAGCCTCAAATGGAGACAAGTTTGGTCCATTTTGGTCCGAAGATGACGAACAACGCTCTAGGGGACGAAATTCAGCATTAAAACACGACAAACTTCAAATGGAGAAAAGGTTTGTCCATTTTGGTCCAAACATGACGAACTTCGCTCTAGGGAACGAACTCGTTGTTTCTAACTCTCCAAGCCTCGAATGGAGACAAGTTTGGTCCATTTTTGTCCGAAGATGACGAACAACGCTCTAGGGGACGAACTTCAGCATTAAAACTCGACAAACTTCGAATGGAGACAAGGTTTTTCCATTTTGGTCCAAACATTACGAACTTCGCTCTAGGGAACGAACTCGTTGTTTCTAACTCTCCAAGCCTCGAATGGAGACAAGTTTGGTCCATTTTGGTTTGAAGATGACGAACAACGCTCTAGGTTACGAACTTCAGCATTAAAGCTCACAAAACTTCGAATGGAGACAAGGTTTGTCCATTTTGGTCCAAACATGACGAACTTCGCTCTATGAAACGAACTCGTTGTTTCTAACTCTCCAAGTCTCGAATGGAGAAAAGTTTGGTTCATTTGGTCCGAGGATGACGAACAATGCTCTAGGGGACGAACTTCAGCATTAAAACTCGACAAACTTCGAATGGAGACAAGGTTTGTCCATTTTGGTCCAATCATGACGAACTTCGCTCTAGGGAATGAAATCATTGTTTCTAACTCTTCAAGCCTCGAATGGAGACAAGTTTGGTCCATTATTGTTGGAAGATGACGAACAACGCTCTAGGGGATGAAATTCAGCATTAAAACACGACAAACTTCGAATGGAGACAAGGATTGTCCATTTTGGTTCAAACATGACGAACTTCGCTCTAGAGAACGAACTCGTTGTTTTTTTTGCAAAATAAATCTATTACTGCAAAAAAGAGGAGGACCTCATAGCCCGAGGTTAAGGCAAAATGCTAAGGAGCACAAAAACAAAAAATAGCTCACAACCCGAGCAGGGTAAACCAAACTGCTCACAACCCGAGCCAGGTAAAAGAGAAACTAAAGCAAGAAACATACATCAAAACCAATTCCAAGGAGAATGAAGATTGACCACCTGGGCTCCCCAAGATTCACATCGAAAACGAACATCAGCCTGAGCCAACCGCAAAACTACCTCAACAGAACTAGCAACCTTTCCATGAAGTCGAACATTCCTCTCCCCCCATATATGATAAAGCACAGATGCCCAGGCAACCCTCCAAACCCGATTCCTCCTCCTCTTCCCCTTACTCCTTGCACAAATCCACTGAAGTTCCACATCCCAAGAGGCAATCCTGTACGAAGAACAGCCCAAGAGCAACATCCCACTCCACACAACCCTACTAAAAGGACAAGCAAAGAACAGATGATCCCGAGACTCAACCCCATCAACACATAGCAGACAAGCTGCCGACGATGACACACCCCACCGAAGCAACCGATCACGAGTATAAAGCCTATCTCGAACAGCCATCCAAGCAATAAAAGCGTGCCTCGGGACATTACCCCCAAACCAAAGCAGGCGATACCACGGCACCACACCACTCCGCGGTCTAATAGCCTCCCAAGCACTAGCAACAGAGAACCCACCAGCAGGAGACGGTAACCATACAAGAGAATCCTCTCTCCCCAAACAAGGCTGAACCCCAACGAACCAGAGGAGCCAGCTCCATCAGCTCCCATGACACCTCAGGCCACCGCCATTCCCCATCAGAGGTTAAAAAATCAGAGACACGAGCCATCATAGAACTACCAGCATCATAAACAACCCTCTGCCCATACTGACCGATAACAGAACCCCCAGGAAGCCAAGGATCAACCCAAACAAAACATCTACGACCATCACCAATCCGAAAAGACACAAACTCCCTAAATCTATTACACAGACTCAGTACCTTCCTCAAACACCATGACCACCTTGATGATAAACGAATAGACCACAAAGATTGGCCATTCAAGACATAAGCCTCCACCCAAGCAACCCATAACGAACCAGACTTTAAGTAGAGCAACCACAAAAGCTTCATAATTGCCGCCACATTCCACGCTGCCAAGTCCCTCAACCCCAAACCCCCCTCACTCCTAGGCAAACATACCTCTGCCCAAGCAACCTTTGCCCCACCCACACCACTCGGATCCCCCCGCCAGAGATAAGACCTCAGAATCCGCTCTAGCTCATGAGTAACTTGGGAGGGCAAAACAAAGACACTAGCCCAATAAACATGAAAACTCTGCAACACAGACTGAATCAACTGCACCCTCCCTGCATAAGAAAGAACACGAGCCTGCCAACTCCTAACTCGTGCAGTCACCCGGTCTAACAAAGGCTTACAATCCCTATAGCATAGCCTACCAGTCAACAAAGGAACCCCCAAATACCGAACAGGTAAGTCAGCCAAAGAATACCCCAACAGTGTAGCCAATCCAGACGCCTCTGAGACTGGCAGCCCAGCACAGAACAACGAGCTCTTAGCAGTATTTGCCACCAAACCCGAAAGAACCTGAAAGCGATGCAACACACCCCGAACAGCCTCCAACGAATGACAATCACCCCCACTAAAAATCATCAAATCATCCGCAAAACAAAGATGAGTAAGACGAATCCTCTCACACCGAAAATGATATACATAGCCCTCCAACGGAGAATTAAGCATCCTAGAAAGCACCTCCATAACCAACACAAACAGGTATGGTGATAAAGGATCCCCCTGCCGCAACCCTCTCCTCCCAGGGAAGAACCCCTCCAGAGATCCATTCACAGAAACAGAAAACATAGGGGACGTCACACAAGCCCGCACCCAACTAACAAACTGCAGAGGAGTCCCAATAGCCAACAAAACTCCAAACAAAAAGTCCCAATTAACTGAGTCATACGCTTTCTGAAGATCCACCTTCAAAACACAACGCGACACACCCTTATTTAAATGATACCCACCAACCAACTCCTGACACAATAAAATATTATCCACAATGTTCCTTCCTGGCACAAAAGCAGACTGATTAGCACTCACAAAGGAAGGCAGCCCCTTCCTTAACCTGTTCGCCAAAATCTTCGCAATGCATTTATATAATACATTACAACAGGAAATCGGACGATAATCCTTCAAAACAGAAGGATTCATCTTCTTAGGCACTAACGTGATTGCCGTAGCATTAATACCCGGCGGCAAATAATAGGTGGAGAAGAAGTGCAACACAGCATCACAAAAATCATCCCCAACAACACTCCACGCAGACTTAAAGAAGCTCACCGAAAACCCATCAGGACCCGGCGCTCTACTACTATCCATAGCATAAAGCACAGCACGAACCTCCTCCCTAGTAACCTCCCTAACTAGATCAACCAAACACTCCTCAGGCCACACAAATCGAACAATCTCAGCCACACAATCAGTTAAGTCCCTATAGGCCACCGGCTGCACACCCAAAATATCGCGAAAATAACCCACAGCTGCAGCCGAGATCTCTGCATGAGAAGACAAAACCACACCCGCCTCATCACACAAAGATGTCAACCCATTCCTCAACACCCTAGCCTTAACACTACGATGGAAAAAAGAGGAATTCTGATCACCCAACGCAAGCCATTTTACACGAGATTTTTGACGAAGAGAGGCTTCCTCCTTACGAGCTGAAACCCAGAAAGCCTGAGTTAATCTCCTAACCTCACCCTGGAGCACTTCTGACTCAGGATCAGCCCCCAAAGCAACCTGAGCCACCTCCATCTGTTTGCGCAGCTCCACCACCTCTGCACTTAGACCCTCAAGAGGCCTACCAAACTCAGCCCTTAATCTAGCCTTAACAGCCTTCAGGTTACGAGCAAAACTGACCAAAGGGGAAACACCCTGATGACGAACCCAACAATCAGCAACCACACCTAAAAAACCCTCATCCTCAGCCCAATGATTGAAATAACGGAACACCACACGCCGTCTCGGGACTGGCACCCCTAACTCAAAAACCAACGGACTATGATCAGAAACTCCCCAACCATGCGCCTGTACCACACAAAGGGGCAGCGAAGACACCCAAGCACTATTCACCAGCACCCTATCTAGCCAGCGCATCAAACCAGCTCCCCCAGAAGGCCTACTAGTCCAGGTGAACCAACTCCTCTGAACCCTGAGCTCCACCAAATCTGCCTGCACGATGAAATAGTCAAACTCCTCCATGTCACTCAAATCAGGATTCCCTCCAAAAACCTCAGCCACAGAACGAACCGAATTAAAATCCCCCAGGACCATACCAGGCAAAGACCACCCAACAATGACCTGAGAGAGACTACCCCACAGAGCTCTGCGCTCCCCAACTAAATTAGCAGCATACACACATGCAACCTCCACCGAGATAGATGTAACCACATCAACCAATGTACCAGAGATGAACTGAGCACTCACAACCGCAGGTACAAAAGAGTACCGATTCAGCCGCCACAAAACCCAGATCCTCCCCAACCCCCCCCTCCCATAACTACAGACACACTGCCACCCAACACCAAAACGCCTAAATACCACATCAAACTGATGCTCCTTAACTTTCGTCTCCAAAAGACAACAAAACCCTACACGTGCCGACTCTAAGAAGGACCGGACCGCAAGGCTTTTCGCAGGATCTGTCAGACCCCGCACATTCCACGAGCACCAACTAGTCATGACCCCTAGATGGATCCCCCGGATCCTCCAACCCAACACTACCACCAGTAACACCCTCCCTTCCTGCACATGATACATCAACTGCCAGGGGCACAATAGCCAAAGCATCATCAGAGCCCGCTTCCAACACAGCAAACTTATTCTTAACATTCAGAGCAACACCTTCCCTCCGTCCACCACCATCAGAAGAAATGGCAATACCCCCATCCCCCACCATGGACGTAACCCGCGAACCGTTCAAGGCCGAAGGAACCTGCTCCGGGGGGACCTGAAAAGCAACCATGCTCATCTCCTGCCTAGGACTCGCCACCGAAGAGGCGGCCACTGACCCTTGCACCGTATCCTTCTTACGAGAACAAGTAGCCCCAGAATGGCCAAACACAAGACAATCCACACACCTTTTTGGCTTCCAAGAATACTCCACCGGAACCACAAAATCAACCCCCCCCAAACGAACCTTAACCGAACTCGGAAGAACATTATCCATTCCCACCTCCACACACACCCTAGCAAACGACAATCGAGATCTCTCCTCAGTGGGTTGATCCAAGCAAATCGGCCTACCTACCGCACTTGCCAAAACTCCCAAACCACCCGGAGTCCACATCTCAAATGGCACATTCAATAACCGAATCCAAACTGGAACAGAATCAAAAGAAAAGGTTTGCGGAACAATACCTGGAACCCATTTGCGCAAAAGGATAGGCTTCCCACCAAAGTGCCATGGACCATTCGCAAGAACCCATTCACATGCCTCCAATGTCGGAAACTTGAAGATAACCAAGCCATTGTCCATGTACGTAATAACAGGTACACCAGCACGACCCCATACTCTACTCACAAGACGAGAGAGCACTTGAAAAGGAAGCCGAGAATCGAGGAACTGGCCAACCAGAGCACACTTCCATACTTGAATGCCTTCCTCCACCACATCCTCGGGAGGAACCACAATGGGCTCACCATCTACTTCAACCGGCGGGATATAAGGAAGATCAACCGATTGCTTCAAGGGACGCAACAACGAGGCCCATGAAGACCCACTTGTATGCTCTTTATGACCACTTGACGAAGCCCCTACACAACCAAGCCCATCCAACCTTGGGCCCCCCCGTAAACAGCCCAGAAACCTTCCCATCAACTAACCTCGGCCCACCCATAACTCCCTTCCCCTTATTCTGTACCAGCCCAGCTGAACTGGGTTCATCCCGAGTCACCAAACCCGAATTGCCTGAACCAACAATTCGTAACGCCTGTGAAGGTAACCCAGAAGCTCGGCCCAAACGCTGCGAAACCCTAGCCACATCGCGAACTATGGCAGGTATCCGAGCGCCGCTACCCACCGAGGAAAACCCTCCACAACCACTGTTGCTCCGATCACCCTTCATCCCCAACCCTTCCGCACCGCCAGACACATCGGAAGAAAAACCCATCGCACCTTTCCCTGCCAAACCAGACGCAACCTCATCATCGGGAACACCCAAATCACGAGCCATACCATCGCCCTTCGAGAAAGTATGACCCCCACCCACACCGGAACGAGAACCACCACCCTTCACCGGAGCCACAACAGCTTCCACTACATCCCTCGAACTACCACCCTCAAAGTCAGTCCCTCCAAAGACAGAAGCGGACTTCAAACCAGGAAGGACATCCGTGTCAGCGCCGACACCACCATCCACCGACCCAGCCTTCAAAACCACTTCCTCCGTAGGTGACACGACAACCCCTCTCTCCGTAGGTGACACGACAACCCCCTCCACCGACTGACTGTATTGACCAACTATCGGTTTAGAAATCCCTGCCTTCCCATGCACGGTCCCCACTCCTCCAAGAAGATTTCGCGAAGGGGACTTACGTCCCTTACCCATCGAAAAAACACCACCAACAGCCTACAACACAGAACGCCACCCCTTCGAAGAGAAAGCAACCACGTAAACCACCAAGAACAGCCGCAAACCACCCAAAATCGAAGCCCTAATTCACGCCCCTCTCAGTTTCGCAAAGAGAGAGAACAGAGAAAAAAAAGCATTCTACGAACTCGTTGTTTCTAACTCTCTAAGCCTCGAATGGAGACAAGTTTGGTCCATTTTGGTCCGAAGATGACGAACAAGGCTCTAGGTTACGAACTTCAGCATTAAAGCTCGCCAAACTTCGAATGGAGACAAGGTTTGTCCATTTTGGTCCAAACATGCAAACTTCGCTCAAGGGAACGAACTCGTTATTTCTAACTCTCCATGCTTCGAATGGAGACAAGTTTGGTCCATTTTGGTCGGAAGATGACGAACAACGTTCTAGGGGACGAACTTCAGCATTAAAAATCGACAAACTTCGAATGGAGACAAGATTTGTCCATTTTGGTCCAAACATGAGGAACTTCGCTCTAGGGAACGAACTCGTTGATTCTGACTCTCCAAGCCTCGAATGGAGACAAGTTTGGTCCATTTTGGTCGGAAGATGACGAACAACGTTCTAGGGGACGAACTTCAGCATTAAAACTCGACAAACTTCGAATGGAGACAAGGTTTGTCAATTTTGGTCCAAACATGACGAACTTCGCTCTATGGAACGAACTCGTTGTTTCTAACTCTCCAAGCCTCGAATGGAGACAAGTTTGGTCCATTTTGGTCCGAAGATGACGAACAACGCTCTAGGGGACGAAATACAGCATTAAACCACGACAAACTTCGAATCACAAGGTTTGTCCATTTTGGTTCAAACATGACGAACTTCGCTCTAGAGAACGAACTCGTTGTTTCTAACTCTCCAAGCCTCGAATGGAGACATGTTTTGTCCATTTTGGTCCGAAGATGACGAACAACGCTCTAGGGGACGAACTTCAGCATTAAAACTCGACAAACTTCAAATGGAGACAAGGTTAGTCCATTTTGGTCTAAACATGACGAACTTCGCTCTAGGGAACGAACTCGTTGTTTCTAACTCTCCAAGCCTCGAATGGAGACAAGTTTTGTCCATTTTGGTCGGAAGATGACGAACAACGCTCTAGGAGACGAACTTCAGCATTAAAACACGACAAACTTCGAATGGAGACAAGGTTTGTCCATTTTGGTCCAAACATGACGAACTTCGCTCTAGGGAACGAACTCGTTGTTCCTAACTCTCCAAGCCTCGAATGGAGACAAGTTTGGTCCCTTTTGGTCCGAAGATGACGAACAACGTTCTAGGGGACGAACTTCAGCATTAAAACATGACAAACTTCGAATGGAGACAAGGTTTGTCCATTTTGGTCCAAACATGAGAAACTTCGCTCTAGGGAACGAACTCGTTGTTTCTGACTCTCCAAGCCTCGAATGGAGACAAGTTTGGTCCATTTTGGTCGGAAGATGACGAACAACGTTGTAGGGGACGAACTTCAGCATTAAAACTCGACAAACTTCGAATCGAGAAAAGGTTTGTCAATTTTGGTCCAAACATGACGAACTTCGCTCTAGGGAACGAACTCGTTGTTTCTAACTCTCCAAGCCTCGAATGGAGACAAGTTTGGTCCATTTGGTTTGAAGTTGACGAACAATGCTCTAGGGTTCGAAATTCAGCATTAAAACTCGACAAACTTCGAATGGAGACAAGGTTTGTCCAATTTGGTCCAAACATGAGGAACTTCGCTCTAGGGAACGAACTCGTTGTTTCTGACTCTCCAAGCCTCGAATGGAGACAAGTTTGGTCCATTTTGGTCGGAAGATGACGAACAACGTTCTAGGGGACGAACTTCAGCATTAAAACTCGACAAACTTCGAATGGAGAAAAGGTTTGTCAATTTTGGTCCAAACATGACGAACTTCGCTCTAGGGAACGAACTCGTTGTTTCTAACTCGTCAAGCCTCGAATGGAGACAAGTTTGGTCCATTTTGGTCCGAAGATGACGAACAACGCTCTAGGTTACGAACTTCAGCATTAAAGCTCGCCAAACTTCGAATGGAGACAAGGTTTGTCTATTTTGGTCCAAACATGACGAACTTCGCTCCAAGGAACGAACTCGTTGTTTCTAAATCTCCAAGCCTCGAATGGAGACAAGTTTTGTCCATTTTGGTCCGAAGATGACGAACAACGCTCTAGGGGTCGAACTTCAGCATTAAAACTCGACAAACTTCGAATGGAGACAAGGTTTGTCCATTTTGGTCCAAACATGACGAACTTCGCTCAAGGGAACGAACTCGTTGTTTCTAACTCTCTAAGCCTCGAATGGAGACAAGTTTGGTCCATTTGGTCTGAAGATGACGAACAACGCTCTAGGGGACGAAATTCAGCATTAAAACTCGACAAACTTCGAATGGAGACAAGGTTTGTCCATTTTGGACCAAACATGACGAACTTCGCTCCAGGGAACGAACTCGTTGTTTCTAACTCTCCAAGCCTCGAATGGAGAAAAGTTTGGTCCATTTTAGTCCGAATATGACGAACAACGCTCTAGGAGACGAACTTCAGCATTAAAACTCGACAAACTTCAAATGGAGACAAGGTTTGTCCATTTTGGTCCAAACATGACGAACTTCGCTCCAGGGAACGAACTCGTTGTTTCTAACTCTCCAAGCCTCGAATGGAGACAAGTTTGGTCCATTTTGGTCCGAAGATGACGAACAACGCTCTAGGGGACGAACTTCAGCATTAAAACTCGACAAACTTCGAATGGAGACAAGGTTTGTCCATTTTGGTCCAAACATGACGAACTTCGCTCAAGGGAACGAACTCGTTGTTTCTAACTCTCCAAGCCTCGAATGGAGACAAGTTTGGTCCATTTTGGTTGGAAGATGACGAACATCGCTCTAGGGGAGGAACTTCAGCATTAAAACTCGACAAACTTCGTATGGAGACAAGGTTTGTCCATTTTGGTCCAAACATGACGAACTTCGCTCTAGGGAACCAACTCGTTGTTTCTAACTCTCCAAGCCTCGAATGGAGACAAGTTTGGTCCATTTTGGTAGGAAGATGACGAACAACGCTCTAGGGGACGAACTTCAGCATTAAACCTCGACAAACTTCGAATGGAGTCAAGGTTTGTCCATTTTGGTCCAAACATGACGAACTTCGCTCTAGACAACGAACTCGTTCTTTCTAACACTCCAAGCCTCGAATTGAGACAAGTTTGGTCCATTTTGGTCCGAAGATGACGAACAACGCTCTAGGTTACGAACTTCGGCACTAAAACTAGCCAAACTTCGAATGGAGATCAAACCATTATCATGAAGACTAATTATTTATGGTTTTTGTATTCAAATTTGATTTCCATTTTGTATTCATTAAAAGTCCAACCAAGTTCTAGAAACCATTTAATGAGGTGGTTGGGGAGTGAATTGAATGAGGTGGTTGGGGAGATCCTTTAATGAGGTGGTTGGGAAGGTAAATTAATGAGGGTAGTTGGGAGCCCATTTAATTAGGTAGTTGGGTTCATTGCCTATAAAAGGAGGTTATATTGCTTGTAAGAAAAAAGAACAACTTTGAAGATTTTCAATGAAATTGAGTCTTTTGAGCTTAGGCCATGAGCAACTTTCTTTGCATATCTTGTGTTTAGATTTGCATGCAAGGATCATTCAAGTAGCGTTGATCAAACTACTTGTGGAGTGATTCGAATCTTGAGTTTAGAAACGAGTTTTCTCTACTCTTGATATTGATCATCAAGGTAAATCCGGTTCTATCTCCTTCCTTGGGATGAAATCATCTTGATTTGGGGTTTTTGGGTTTTGGATCTAAAGGTGTTGTTTATTAGCAAGGTTGTTAGGTCAATTCCTAAGAGTTACTTATCATTTGGTATCAGAGCTTTAGGCTCAAGATCGGATATATGTTTCCTTTGCGTTTGTCTTTAATTTGTTTTTGGTTTTCTTGTTCTATTTTTTTTTTAAATCTGTCCAGTTTCGTAGTCTGAGAAAAAGCACCAAAATGTCATATTTAGGTACGTCTTTCATATTGATGTCTTCTACAATTATTTAGATCTATGTCGGAGCTACAAATCTCTCTCTTTTGAGGTCTTCAAAATCGGCTTGCTTTAGGGAGAAATATTCGTATTTTGAAAAGCTGCCTAAAGAAAACTACAAACCCGAGAGCTAATTTCATTCTGTCCAAAAATTAAAATACAAAAAAAGTGTTATTTTAATTCTTCGTTTGGTGTTGACATCTTCTACAATCTTTTAGAACTTGATCTGTTCTTTAAGTTTTTCTTTTATGAGATCTTGAGATTCGGTCTATTTCCTATCGAAAATTCTGCCTTTTGAAAGTAGATTCTGGAAAACCGAGAATCCGAGATATATCACAGAAGAACGTGAGGAAAGGTCACTCTCTTGTCACTTTGCATTCTTTTTCAAGCATGTATCATAGAAGGAGTTCAACCAAATCCTTGTTTCATCAAACACAAAGACATTGTGAGAACCACATCAATGATGATCCATTTTGGAAGAATTTTCGAAATAATTTGGCTGCGATGCGACAATCTGTAAATCACATGGTTGAATTAAATAAAGAAATGACTTTGATAGACCAAGCCATGAAGGATCAAGTTGCACAATCCAATCAAAATGGTGAAGATTGTCCAATGCCTCAAAAGGATGACCAACAAATTCAAATTGAAGGTGATCATCAACATTCAAAAGAGGAAGAGACAAATGGTGAGATAATAGAAGACAAAGAGATACTTGAAGTATGTGTTGAGAATGATATGAAGACGAAATCTCTTGACAAATGTGTAAAAAGTGAGGAGAGTTACAAAATAGAAAAAATGAGAGTAGAGGCCAAGAAAAATCAAAAAGAGGGTAAAAATATTTTGAGTGGGAAAAGCAAACAGGAAAAGCATTTGAAAGAAAAAGAGAACAATTCTAGTGAAGGTGAGAAAAGCAATTATGGAGAAAAAGAAATGAATGAATGTGAAAAGAAGATATTACTACAAAAAAAAGTTCACATATGATCCAAGAGAAGATGTTGCAATCCAAGTGTTAGAACAAGCTAGAGATGATGACTACAAATCTGCTTTGCAAGGAGATCATTTAGATTCGAGGACGAATCTTCTCGAAGAAGGGGAGAATGATAAGGATCATGGAGATCAAACCATTATCATGAAGACTAATTATTTATGGTTTTTGTATTCAAATTTGATTTCCATTTTTGTATTCATTAAAAGTCCAACCAAGTTCTAGAAACCATTTAATGAGGTGGTTGGGGAGTGAATTGAATGAGGTGGTTGGGGAGATCATTTAATGAGGTGGTTGGGAAGGTAAATTAATGAGGGTAGTTGGGAGCCCATTTAATTAGGTAGTTGGGTTCATTGCCTATAAAAGGAGGTTATATTGCTTGTAAGAAAAAAGAACAACTTTGATGATTTTCAATGAAATTGAGTCTTTTGAGCTTAAAGGCCATGAGCAACTTTCTTTGCATATCTTGTGTTTAGATTTGCATGTAAGGATCATTCAAGTGGTGTTGATCAAACTACTTGTGGAGTGATTCGAATCTTGAGTTTAGAAACGCGTTTTCTATACTCTTGATATTGATCATTGAGGTAAATCCATTTCTATCCTCTTCCTTGGGATGAAATCATCTTGATTTGGGGTTTTTGGGTTTTAGTTCTAAAGGTCTTGTTCTTCAACAAGGTTGTTAGATCTAATTTCCTAAGAGTTACTTATTTCATTGAAAATCATCAAAGTTGTTCTTTTTTCTTACAAGCAATATAACCTCCTTTTATAGGCAATGAACCCAACTACCTAATTAAATGGGCTCCCAACTACCCTCATTAATTTACCTTCCCAACCACCTCATTAAATGATCTCCCCAACCACCTCATTCAATTCACTCCCCAACCACCTCATTAAATGGTTTCTAGAACTTGGTTGGACTTTTAATGAATACAAAATGGAAATCAAATTTGAATACAAAAACCATAAATAATTAGTCTTCATGATAATGGTTTGATCTCCATGATCCTTATCAAGGTTTGTCCATTTTGGTCCAAACATGTCGAACTTCGCTCTAGGGAACGAACTCGTTGTTTCTAACTCTCCAAGCCTCGAATTGAGACAAGTTCGGTCCATTTTGGTCTGAAGATCACGAACAACGCTCTAGGTTACGAACTTCAGCATTAAAGCTCGCCAAACTTCGAATGGAGGCAAGGTTTGTCGATTTTGGTCCAAACATGATGAACTTCGCTCTAGGGAACGAACTCAGTGTTTCTAACTCTCCAAGCCTTGAATGGAGACAAGCTTGGTCCATTTTTGTCCGCATATGACGAACAACGCTCTAGGGGATGAATTTCAGCATTCAAACACGACAAACTTCGAATGGAGACAAGGTTTGTCGATTTTGGCCAAACATGACGAACTTCGCTCAAGGGAACGAACTCGTTGTTTCAGGCTCGAATGGAGACAAGTTTGGTCCATTTGGTCCATTTTTGTCCGCATATGACGAACAACGCTCTAGGGGACGAACTTCAGCATTAAACCTCGACAAACTTCGAATGGAGACAAGGTTTGTCCATTTTGGTCCAAACATGACGAACTTCGCTCCAGGGAACGAACTCGTTGTTTCTAACTCTCCAAGCCTCGAATTGAGACAAGTTTGGTCCATTTTGGTCCGAAGATGACGAACAACGCTCTAGGTTACAAACTTCAGCACTAAAACTCGCCAAACTTCGAATGGAGACAAGGTTTGTTCATTTTGGTCCAAACATGACGAACTTCGCTTTAGGGTACGAACTCGTTGTTTCTAACTCTCCATGCCTCGAATGGAGACAAGTTTGGTCCATTTGGTCGGAAGATGACGAACAACGCTCTAGGGGACGAATTTCAGCATTAAAACACGACAAACTTCGAATGGAGACAAGGTTTGTCGATTTTGATCCAAACATGACGAACTTCGCTCAAGGGAACGAACTCAGTGTTTCTAACTCTCCAAGCCTCGAATGGAGACAAGTTTGGTCCATCTTGGTCCGAAGATGACGAACAACGCTCTAGGTTACGAACTTCAGCATTAAAGCTCGCCAAACTTCCAATGGAGATAAGGTTTGTCCATTTTGGTCCAAACATGACGAACTTCGCTCAAGGGAACGAAGTCCTTGTTTCTAACTCTCCAAGCCTCAAATGGAGACAAGTTTGGTCCATTTTGGTCTGAAGATCAACATAGCTCTAGGTTACGAACTTCAACATTAAAGCTCGCAAAACTTCCAATGAAGGACGGTTTGTCCATTTTGGTCCAAACATGACGAACTTCGCTCAAGGGAACAAACTCCTTGTTTCTAACTCTCCAAGCGTCGAATGGAGACAAGTTTGGTCCATTTTGGGCCGAAGATGACGAACAACGCTCTAGGTTACGAACTTCATTATTAAAGCTCGCCAAACTTCCTATGGAGACAAGGTTTCTCCATTTTGGTCCAAACACGACGAACTTCGCTCAAGGGAACGAACTCGTTGTTTCTAACTCTCCATGCCTCGAATGGAGACAAGTTTGGTCCATTTTGGTCTGAAGATGACGAACAACGCTCTAGGTTACGAACTTCAGCATTAAAGCACGCCAAACTTCGAATAGAGACAAGGTTTGTCCATTTTGGTCCAAACATGACGAACTTCGCTCTAAGGAACGAACTCGTTGTTTCTAACTCTCCAAGCCTCGAATTGAGACAAGTTTGGTCCATTTTGGTCCGAAGATGACGAACAACGCTCTAGGTTACGAATTTCAGCATTAAAGCTCGCCAAACTTCCAATGGAGACAAGGTTTGGCCATTTTGGTCCAAACATGACGAACTTCGCTCAAGGGAACGAACTCCTTGTTTCTAACTCTCCATGCCTCGAATGGAGACAAGTTTGGTCCATTTTGGTACGAAGATGACGAACAACGTCTAGGTTACGAACTTCAGCACTAAAACTCGCCAAACTTCCAATGAAGACGAGGTTGGTCCTTTTTGGTCGGAAGATGACGAACAACGTTCTAAGGGAAAAACTTCAGCATTAAAGCTCGCCAAACTTCGAATGGAGACAAGGTTTGTCCATTTTTGTCCAAACAAGACGAATTTCGCTCTAGGGAACGAACTCGTTGTTTCTAACTCTCCAAGCCTCGAATGGAGACAAGTTTGGTCCATTTTTGTCCGAAGATGAGAAACAACGCTCTAGGGGACGAATTTCAGCATTCAAACTCGACAAACTTCGATGGAGACAAGGTTTGTCGATTTTGGTCCAAACATGACAAACTTCGCTCAAGAGAACGAACTCGTTGTTTCTAACTCTCCAAGCCTCGAATGGAGACAAGTTTGGTCCAATTTGTTCGGAAGATGACGAACAACGCTCTAGGGGACAAACTTCAGCATTAAAACACGACAAAGTTCGAATGGAGTTGGTTTGTCCATTTTGGTCCAAACAAGACGAACTTCGCTCTAGGGAACGAACTCGTTGTTTCTAACTCTCCAATCCTCGAATGGAGACAAGTTTGGTCCATTTTGGTCGGATGATGAAGAACAACGCTCTAGGGGACGAACTTCAGCATTAAACCTCGACAAACTTCGAATGGAGACAAGGTTTGTTCATTTTAGTCCAAACATGACGAACTTCGCTCTAGGGAACGAACTCGTTGTTTCTAACTCTCCAAGCTCTAATTTAGACAAGTTTACTCCATTTTTATCTGAAGATCACGAACAACGCTCTAGGTTACGAACTGCAGCACTAAAACTCGCCAAACTTCGAATGAGGACAAGGTTTGTCCATTTTGGTCCAAACATGACGAATTTCGCTCGAGAGAACGAACTCGTTGTTTCTAACTCTCCAAGCCTCGAATGGAGACAAGTTTGGTCCATTTTGGTCCGAAGATGACGAACAACGCTCTAGGTTACGAACTTCAGCATTAAAACACGACAAACTTCGAATGGAGAAAAGGTTTGTCGATTTTGGTCCAAACATGACAAACTTCGCTCAAGAGAACGAACTCGTTGTTTCTAACTCTCCAAGCCTCGAATGGAGACAAGTTTGGTCCATTTTGGTCCGAAGATGAGAAACAACGCTCTAGGGGACGAATTTCAGCATTCAAACTCGACAAACTTCGATGGAGACAAGGTTTGTCGATTTTGGTCCAAACATGACAAACTTCGCTCAAGAGAACGAACTCGTTGTTTCTAACTCTCCAAGCCTCGAATGGAGACAAGTTTGGTCCAATTTGGTCGGAAGATGACGAACAACGCTCTAGGGGACAAACTTCAGCATTAAAACACGACAAAGTTCGAATGGAGTTGGTTTGTCCATTTTGGTCCAAACATGACGAACTTCGCTCTAGGGAACGAACTCGTTGTTTCTAACTCTCCAATCCTCGAATGGAGACAAGTTTGGTCCATTTTGGTCGGAAGATGACGAACAACGCTCTAGGGGACGAACTTCAGCATTAAACCTCGACAAACTTCGAATGGAGACAAGGTTTGTCCATTTTGGTCCAAACATGACGAACTTCGCTCTAGGGAACGAACTCGTTGTTTCTAACTCTCCAAGCTCTAATTTAGACAAGTTTACTCCATTTTTATCTGAAGATCACGAACAACGCTCTAGGTTACGAACTTCAGAATTAAAACACGACAAACTTCGAATGGAGACAAGGTTTGTCGATTTTGGTCCAAACATGACAAACTTCGCTCAAGGGAACGAACTCAGTGTTTCTAACTCTCCAAGCCTCGAATGGAGACAAGTTTAGTCATCTTGGTCCGAAGATGACGAACAACGCTCTAGGTTACGAACTTCAGCATTAAAGCTCGCCAAACTTCCAATGGAGACAAGGTTTGTTCATTTTGGTCCAAACATGACGAACTTCGCTCTAGGGAACGAACTGTTGTTTCTAACTCTCCAAGCCTCGAATGGAGACAAGTTTGGTCCATTTTGGTCCGAAGATGACGAACAACGCTCTAGGTTACGAACTTCAGCATAACAGCTCGCCAACTTCCAATGAAGACAAGGTTTGTCCATTTTGGTCCAAACATGACGAACTTCGCTCAAGGGAACGAACTCCTTGTTTCTAACTCTCCAAGCCTCGAATGGAGACAAGTTTGGTCCAATTTGATCAGCAGATGACGAACAACGTTCTAGGGGACAAACTTCAGCATTAAAACTCGACAAACTTCGAATGTAGACAAGGATTGTCCATTTTGGTCCAAACATGACGAACTTCGCTCTAGGGAACGAACTCGTTGTTTCTAACTCTCCAAGCCTTGAATGGAGTCACGTTTGGTCCATTTTGGTCGGAAGATGACGAACAACGCTCTAGGGGACGAACTTCAGCATTAAACCTCGACAAACTTCGAATGGAGACAAGGTTTGTCCATTTTGGTCCAAACATGACGAACTTCGCTCAAGGGAACGAACTCCTTGTTTCTAACTCTCCAAGACTCGAATGGAGACAAGTTTAGTCCAATTTGGTCGGAAGATGACGAACAACGCTCTAGGGGACAAACTTCAGCATTAAAACACGACATACTTCGAATGGAGACAAGGTTTGTCCATTTTGGTCCAAACATGACGAACTTCGCTCTAGGGAATGAACTCGTTGTTTCTAACTCTCCAATCCTCGAATGGAGACAAGTTTGGTCCATTTTGGTCCGAAGATGACGAACAACGCTCTAGGGGACGAACTTCAGCATTAAACCTCGACAAACTTCGAATGGAGACAAGGTTTGTCCATTTTGGTCCAAACATGACGAACTTCGCTCTAGGGAACGAACTCGTTGTTTCTAACTCTCCAAGCCTCGAATTGAGACAAGTTTACTCCGTTTTTCTCTGAAGATCACGAACAACGCTCTAGGTTACGAACTTCAGCATTAAAACACGACAAACTTCGAATGGAGACAAGGTTTGTCGATTTTGGTCCAAACATGACGAACTTCGCTCAAGGGAACGAACTCAGTGTTTCTAACTCTCCAAGCCTCGAATGGAGACAAGTTTGGTCCATCTTGATCTGAGGATGACGAACAACGCTCTAGGTTACGAACTTCAGCATTAAAGCTCGCCAAACTTCCAATGGAGACAAGGTTTGTCCATTTTGGTCCAAACATGACGAACTTCGCTCAAGGGAACGAAGTCCTTGTTTCTAATTCTCCAAGCCTCAAATGGAGACAAGTTTGGTCCATTTTGGTCTGAAGATGACGAACAACGCTCTAGGTTACGAACTTCAGCATTAAAGCTCGCCAAACTTTGAATGGAGACAAGGTTTGTCCATTTTGGTCCAAACATGACGAACTTCGCTCTAGGCAACGAACTCGTTGTTTCTAACTCTCCAAGCCTCGAATGGAGACAAGTTTGGTCCATTTTGGTCCGAAGATGACGAACAACGCTCTAGGTTACGAACTTCAGCATAACAGCTAGCCAAACTTCCAATGAAGACAAGGTTTGTCCATTTTGGTCCAAACATGACGAACTTCGCTCAAGGGAACGAACTCCTTGCTTCTAACTCTCCAAGCCTCGAATGGAGACAAGTTTGGTCCATTTGGTCCGAAGATGAGGAACAACGCTCTAGGGGACGAATTTCCGCATTCAAACTCATAAACTTCGATGGAGACAAGGTTTGTCGATTTTGGTCCAAACATGACAAACTTCGCTCAAGGGAACGAACTCGTTGTTTCTAACTCTCCAAGCCTCGAATGGAGACAAGTTTGGTCCATTTTGGTCGGAAGATGACGAACAACGCTCTAAGGGGACGAACTTCAGCATTAAACCTCGACAAACTTCGAATGGAGACAAGGTTTGTCCATTTTGGTCCAAACATGACGAACTTCGCTCTAGGGAACGAACTCGTTGTTTCTAACTCTCCAAGCCTCGAATTGAGACAAGTTCGGTCCATTTTGGTCTGAAGATCACGAACAACGCTCTAGGTTACGAACTTCAGCATTAAAGCTCGCCAAACTTCGAATGGAGGCAAGGTTTGTCGATTTTGGTCCAAACATGAAGAACTTCGCTCTAGGGAACGAACTCAGTGTTTCTAACTTTCCAAGGCTCGAATGGAGACAAGTTTGGTCCATTTTGGTCCGCAGATGACGAACAACGCTCTAGGGGACGAATTTCAGCATTCAAACTCGACAAACTTCGAATGGAGACAAGGTTTGTCGATTTTGGTCCAAACATGACGAACTTCGCTCAAGGGAACGAACTCCTTGTTTCTATCACTCCAAGCCTCGAATGGAGACAAGTTTGGTCCATTTTGGTCGGAAGATAACGAACAACGCTCTAGGGGACAAACTTCAGCATTAAAACTCGACAAACTTCGAATGGAGACAAGGTTAGTTCATTTTGGTCCAAACATGACGAACTTCGCTCTAAGGAACGAACATGTTGTTTCTAACTCTCCAAGCCTCGAATGGAGACAAGTTTGGTCCATTTTGGTCCGAAGATGACGAACAACGCTCTAGGTTACGCACTTCAGCATAACAGCTCGCCAAACTTCCAATAAAGACAAGGTTTGTCAATTTTGGTCCAAACATGACGAACTTCGCTCAAGGGAACGAACTCAGTGTTTCTAACTCTCCAAGCCTCGAATGGAGACAAGCTTGGTCCATCTTGGTCCGAGGATGACGAACAACGCTCTAGGTTACGAACTTTAGCATTAAAGCTCGCCAAACTTCCAATGGAGACAAGGTTTGTCGATTTTGGTCCAAACATGACGAACTTCGCTCAAGGGAACGAACTCAGTGTTTCTAACTCTCCAAGCCTCGAATGGAGACAAGTTTGGTCCATCTTGGTCCGAGGATGACGAACAACGCTCTAGGTTACGAACTTCAGCATTAAAGCTCGCCAAACTTCCAATGGAGACAAGGTTTGTCCATTTTGGTCCAAACATGACGAACTTCGCTCAAGGGAACGAACTCCTTGTTTCTAACTCTCCATTCGTCGAATGGAGACAAGTTTGGTCCATTTGGTACGTAGATGACGAACAACGCTCTAGGTTACGAACATCAGCACTAAAACTCGCCAAACTTCGAATGAAGACAAGGTTTGTCCATTTTGGTCCAAACATGACGAACTTCGCTCTAGAGAACGAACTAGTACTTTCTAACTCTCCAAGCCTCTAATGGAGACAAGTTTGGTCCATTTTGGTCCGAATATGACGTTGAACGCTCTAGGTTACGAACTTCAGCATTAAAGCTCGCCAAACTTCCAATGGAGACAAGGTTTGTCTATTTTGGTCCAAACATGACGAACTTCGCTCTAGGAAATGAACTCGTTGTATCTAAATCTCCAATCCTCCAATGGAGACAAGTTTGGTCCATTTTGGTCCGAAGATGACGAACAACGTTCTAGGGGACAAACTTCAGCATTAAAGCTCGCCAAACTTCGAATGGAGACAAGGTTTGTCCATTTTGTCCAAACAAGACGAACTTGCTCTAGGGAATGAACTCGTTGTTTCTAACTCTCCAAGCCTCGAATGGAGACAAGTTTGGTCCATTTTGGTCGGAAGATGACGAACAACGCTCTAGGGGAAAAACTTCAGCATTAAAACTCGACAAACTTCGAATGGAGACAAGGTTTGTCCATTTTGGTCCAAACATGACGAACTTCGCTCTAGGTAACGAACTCGTTGTTTCTAACTCTCCAAGCCTCGAATGGAGACAAGTTTGGTCCATTTTGGTCCGAAGATGACGAACAATGCTCTAGGTTACGAACTTCAGCATAACAGCTCGCCAAACTTCCAATGAAGACAAGGTTTGTCCATTTTGGTCCAAACATGACGAACTTCGCTCAAGGGAACGAACTCCTTGTTTCTAACTCTCCAAGCCTCGAATGGAGACAAGTTTGGTCCATTTTGGTCCGAAGATGACGAACAACGCTTTAGGTTACGAACTTCAGCATAACAGCTCGCCAAACTTCCTATGGAGACAAGGTTTGTCCATTTTGGTCCAAACACGACGAATTTCGCTCAAGGGAACGAACTCGTTGTTTCTAACTCTCCATGCCTCGAATGGAGACAAGTTTGATCCATTTTGGTTTAGAAGATGACGAACAACTTTCTAGGGGACAAACTTCAGCATTAAAGCTCGCCAAACTTCGAATGGAGACAAGGTTTGTCCATTTTGGTCCAAACATGACGAACTTCGCTCTAGGGAACGAACTCGTTGTTTCTAACTCTCCAAGCCTCGAATGGAGACAAGTTTGGTCCATTTTGGTACGAAGATGACGAACAACGCTCTAGGTTACGAACTTCAGCATTAAAGCTCGCCAAACTTCCAATGGAGACAAGGTTTGTCCATTTTTGCCCAAACAAGACGAACTTCGCTCTAGGGAATGAACTCGTTGTTTCTAACTCTCCAAGCCTCGAATGGAGACAAGTTTGGTCCATTTTGGTCCTAAGATGACGAACAATGCTCTAGGGGACAAACTTCAGCAATAAAACTCGACAAAATTCGAATGGAGACAAGGTTTGTCCATTTTGGTCCAAACATGACGAACTTCGCTCTAGGGAACGAACTCGTTGTTTCTAACTCTCCAAGCCTCGAATGGAGACAAGTTTGGTCCGTTTTGGTCCGAAGATGACGAACAACGCTCTAGGTTACGAAATTCAGCATTAAAGCTCGCCAAACTTCCAATGAAGACAAGGTTTGTCCATTTTGGTCCAAACATGACAAACTTCGCTCAAGAGAACGAATTCCTTGTTTCTAACTCTCCAAGCCTCGAATGGAGACAAGTTTGGTCCATTTTGGTTTGAAGATGACGAAAAACGCTCTAGGTTACGAACTTCGGCATTAAAGCTCGCCAAACTTCCAATGAAGACAAGGTTTGTCCATTTTGGTCCAAACATGACGAACTTCACTCAAGGGAACGAACTCCTCGTTTCTAACTCTCCAAGCCTCGAATGGAGACAAGTTTGGTCCATTTTGGTCCGAAGATGACGATCAACGCTCTAGGTTACGAACTTCAGCATTAAAGCTCGCCAAACTTCCATTGAAGACAAGGTTTGTCCATTTTGGTCAAACATGACAAACTTCGCTCAAGGGAACGAAGTCCTTGTTTCTAACTCTCCAAGCCTCGAATGGAGACAAGTTTTGTCCATTTTGGTCTGAAGGTGACGAACAACGCTCTAGGTTACGAACTTCAGCATTAAAGCTCGCCAAACTTCCAATGAAGACAAGGTTTGTCCATTTTGGTCCAAACATGACGAACTTCGCTCAAGGGAACGAACTCCTTGTTTCTAACTCTCCAAGCCTCGAATGGAGACAAGATTGGTCCATTTTGGTCCGAAGATGACGAACAAAGCTCTAGGTTACGAACTTCACCATTAAATCTCGCCAAACTCCCTATGGAGACAAGGTTTGTCCATTTTGGTCCAAACACGACGAACTTCGCTCAAGGGCACGAACTCGTTGTTTCTAACTCTCCATGCCTCGAATGGAGACAAGTTTGGTCCATTTTGGTCTGAAGATGACGAACAACGCTCTAGGTTACGAACTTCAGCATTAAAGCTCGCCAAACTTCGAATACAGACAAGGTTTGTCCATTTTGGTCCAAACATGACGAACTTCGCTCAAGGGAACGAACTCCTTATTTCTAACTCTCCAAGCCTCGAATGGAGACAAGTTTGGTCCATTTTGGTTTAGAAGATGACGAACAAAGTTCTAGGGGACAAACTTCAGCATTAAAGCTTGCCAAACTTCGAATGGAGACAAGGTTTGTCCATTTTGGTCCAAACATGACGAACTTCGCTCTAGGGAACGAACTCGTTGTTTCTAACTCTCCAAGCCTCGAATGTAGACAAGTTTGGTCCATTTTGGTCCGAAGATGACGAACAACGCTCTAGGTTACGAACTTCAGCATAACAGCTCGCCAAACTTCCAATGAAGACAAGGTTTGTCCATTTTGGTCCAAACATGACGAACTTCGCTCAAGGGAACGAACCCCTTTGTTTCTAACTCTCCAAGCCTCGAACGGAGACAAGTTTGGTCCATTTTGGTCCGAAGATGATGAACAATGCTTTAGCTTACAAACTTCAGCATAACAGCTCGCCAAACTTCCTATGGAGACAAGGTTTGTCCATTTTGGTCCAAACACGACAAATTTCGCTCAAGGGAACGAACTCGTTGTTTCTAACTCTCCATGCCTCAAATGGAGACCAGTTTGGTCCATTTTCGTTTAGAAGATGACGAACAACGTTCTAGGGGACAAACTTCAGCATTAAAGCTCGCCAAACTTCGAATGGAGACAAGGTTTGTCCATTTTGGTCCAAACATGACGAACTTCGCTCTAGGGAACGAACTCGTTGTTTCTAACTCTCCAAGCCTCGAATGGAGACAAGTTTGGTCCATTTTGGTCCGAAGATGACGAACAACGCTCTAGGTTACGAACTTCAGCATTAAAGCTCGCCAAACTTCCAATGAAGACAAGGTTTGTCCATTTTGGTCCAAACATGACAAACTTCGCTCAAGGGAACGAAGTCCTTGTTTCTAACTCTCTAAGCCTCGAATGGAGACAAGTTTGGTCCATTTTGGTCTGAAGATGACGAACTACGCTCTAGGTTACGAACTTCAGCAATAAAGCTCGCCAAACTTCCAATGAAGACAAGGTTTGTCCATTTTGGTCTAAACATGACGAACTTGGCTCAAGGGAATGAACTCCTTGTTTCGAACTCTCCAAGCCTCGAATGGAGACAAGTTTGGCCATTTTGGTCGAAGATGACGAACAACGCTCTAGGGGACAAACTTCAGCCTTAAAACTCGACAAACTTCGAATGGAGATAAGGTTTGTCCATTTTGGTCCAAACATGACGAACTTCGCTCAAGGGAACGAACTCCTTGTTTCGAACTCTCCAAGCCTCGAATAGAGACAAGTTTGGTCCATTTTGGTCCGAAGATGACGAACAACGTTCTAGGTTACGAACTTCAGCATTAAAGCTCGCCAAACTTCGAATAGAGACAAGGTTTGTCCATTTTGGTCCAAACATGACGAACTTCGCTCAAGGGAACGAACTCCTTGTTTCTAACTCTCCAAGCCTCGAATGGAGACAAGTTTGGTCCATTTTGGTTTAGAAGATGACGAACAACGTTCTAGAGGACAAACTTCTGCATTAAAGCTCGCCACACTTCGAATGGAGACAAGGTTTGTCCATTTTGGTCCAAACATGACGAACTTCGCTCTAGGGAACGAACTCGTTGTTTCTAACTCTCCAAGCCTCGAAGAGACAAGTTTTGTCCATTTTGGTCCGAAGATGACGAACAACGCTCTAGGTTACGAACTTCAGCATTAAAGCTCGCCAAACTTCCAATGGAGACAAGGTTTGTCCATTTTGGTCCAAACATGACGAACTTCGTTCTAGGGAACGAACTCGTTGTTTCTAACTCTCCAAGCCTCGAATGTAGACAAGTTTGGTCCATTTTGGTCGGAAGATGACGAACAACGTTCTAGGGGACAAACTTCAGCATTAAAGCTCGCCAAACTTCGAATGGAGACAAGGTTTGTCCTTTTTTGTCCAAACAAGACGAACTTCGCTATAGGGAACGAACTCGTTGTTTCTAACTCTCCAAGCCTCGAATGGAGACAAGTTTGGTCCATTTTGGTCGGAAGATGACGAACAACGCTCTAGGGGACAAACTTCAGCATTAAAACTCGACAAACTTCGAATGGAGACAAGGTTTGTCCATTTTGGTCCAAACATGACGAACTTCGCTCTAGGGAACGAACTCGTTGTTTCTAACTCTCCAAGCCTCGAATAGAGACAAGTTTGGTCCATTTTGGTCCGAAGATGACGAACAACGTTCTAGGTTACGAACTTCAGCATTGAAGCTCGCCAAACTTCGAATAGAGAGAAGGTTTGTCCATTTTGGTCAAAACATGACGAACTTCGCTCAAGGGAACGAACTCCTTGTTTCTAACTCTCCAAACCTCGAATGGAGACAAGTTTGGTCCATTTTGGTTTAGAAGATGACGAACAACGTTCTAGGGGACAAATTTCTGCATTAAAGCTCGCCAAACTTCGAGTGGAGACAAGGTTTGTCCATTTTGGTCCAAACATGACGAACTTCGCTTTAGGGAACGAACTCGTTTTTTCTAACTCTCTAAGCCTCGAATGGAGACAAGTTTGGTCCAATTTGGTCCGAAGATGACGAACAACGCTCTAGGTTACGAACTTCATCATTAAAGCTCGCCAAACTTCCAATGGAGACAAGGTTTGTCCATTTTGGTCCAAACATGACGAACTTCGCTCTAGGGAACGAACTCGTTGTTTCTAACTCTCCAAGCCTCGAATGGAGACAAGTTTGGTCCATTGTGGTCGGAAGATGACGAACAACGTTCTAGGGGACAAACTTCAGCATTAAAGCTCGCCAAACTTCGAATGGAGACAAGGTTTGTCCTTTTTTGTCCAAACAAGACGAACTTCGCTCTAGGGAACGAACTCGTTGTTTCTAACTCTCCAAGCCTCGAATGGAGACAAGTTTGGTCCATTTTGGTCGGAAGATGACGAACAACACTCTAGGGGACAAACTTCAGCATTAAAACTCGACAAACTTCGAATGGAGACAAGGTTTGTCCATTTTTGTCCAAACAAGACGAACTTCGCGCTAGGGAATGAACTCGTTGTTTCTAACTCTCCAAGCCTCGAATAGAGACAAGTTTGGTCCATTTTGGTCGAAGATGACGAACAACGCTCTAGGGGACAAACTTCAGCATTAAAACTCGACAAACTTCGAATGGAGACAAGGTTTGTCCATTTTGGTCCAAACATGACGAACTTCGCTCAAGGGAACGAACTCCTTGTTTCTAACTCTCCAAGCCTCGAATAGAGACAAGTTTGGTCCATTTGGGGCCGAAGATGACGAACAACGTTCTAGGTTACGAACTTCAGCATTAAAGCTCGCCAAACTTCAAATAGAGACAAGGTTTGTCCATTTTGGTCCAAACATGACGAACTTCGCTCAAGGGAACGATCACCTTGTTTCTAACTCTCCAAGCCTCGAATGGAGACATGTTTGGTCCATTTTGGTTTAGAAGATGACGAACAACGTTCTAGGGGACAAACTTCTGCATTAAAGCTCGCCAAACTTCGAATGGAGACAAGGTTTGTCCATTTTGGTCCAAACATGACGAACTTCGCTCTAGGGAACGAACTCGTTGTTTCTAACTCTCCAAGCCTCGAATGGAGACAAGTTTGGTCCATTTTGGTCCGAAGATGACGAACAACGCTCTAGGTTACGATCTTCAGCATTAAAGCTCGCCAAACTTCCAATGGAGACAAGGTTTGTCCATTTTGGTCCAAACATGACGAACTTCGCTCTAGGGAATGAACTCGTTGTTTCTAACTCTCCAAGCCTCGAATGGAGACAAGTTTGGTCCATTTTGGTCGGAAGATGACGAACAACGTTCAAGGGGACAAACTTCAGCATTAAAGCTCGCCAAACTTCGAATGGAGAAAGGTTTGTCCTTTTTTGTCCAAACAAGACGAACTTCGCTCTAGGGAACGAACTCGTTGTTTCTAACTCTCCAAGCCTCGAATGGAGACAAGTTTGGTCCCTTTTGGTCTGAAGATGACGAACAACGCTCTAGGGGACAAACTTCAGCATTAAAACTCGACAAACTTCGAATGGAGACAAGGTTTGTCCATTTTGGTCCAAACATGACGAACTTCGCTCTAGGGAACGAACTCGTTGTTTCTAACTCTCCAAGCCTCGAATAGAGACAAGTTTGGTCCATTTTGGTCCGAAGATGACGAACAACGTTCTAGGTTACGAACTTCAGCATTGAAGCTCGCCAAACTTCGAATAGAGAGAAGGTTTGTCCATTTTGGTCAAAACATGACGAACTTCGCTCAAGGGAACGAACTCCTTGTTTCTAACTCTCGAAGCCTCAAATGGAGACAAGTTTGGTCCATTTTGGTTTAGAAGATGACGAAACACGTTCTAGGGAACAAATTTCTGCATTAAAGCTCGCCAAACTTCGAGTGGAGACAAGGTTTGTCCATTTTGGTCCAAACATGACGAACTTCGCTTTAGGGAACGAACTCGTTTTTTCTAACTCTCTAAGCCTCGAATGGAGACAAGTTTGGTCCAATTTGGTCCGAAGATGACGAACAACGCTCTAGGTTACGAACTTCAGCATTAAAGCTAGCCAAACTTCCAATGGAGACAAGGTTTGTCCATTTTGGTCCAAACATGACGAACTTCGCTCTAGGGAACGAACTCGTTGTTTCTAACTCTCCAATCTTCGAATAGAGACAAGTTTGGTCCATTTTGGTCGGAAGATGACGAACAACGTTCTAGGGGACAAACTTCAGCATTAAAGCTCGCCAAACTTCGAATGGAGACAAGGTTTGTCCTTTTTTGTCCAAACAAGACGAACTTCGCTCTAGGGAACGAACTCGTTGTTTCTAACTCTCCAAGCCTCGAATGGAGACAAGTTTGGTCCATTTTGGTCGGAAGATGACGAAGAACGTTCTAGGGGACAAACTTCAGCATTAAAGCTCGCCAAACTTCGAATGGAGACAAGGTTTGTCCATTTTGGTCCAAACTTGACGAACTTCGCTCAAGGGAACGAACACCTTGTTTCTAACTCTCCAAGCCTCGAATGGAGACAAGTTTGGTCCATTTTGGTTTAGAAGATGACGAACAACGTTCTAGGGGACAAACTTCAGCATTAAAGCTCGCCAAACTTCAAATGGAGACAAGGTTTGTCCATTTTGGTCCAAACATGACGAACTTCGCCCTAGGGAACGAACTCGTTGTTTCTAACTCTCCAAGCCTCGAATGGAGACAAGTTTGGTCCATTTTGGTTTAGAAGATGACGGACAACGTTCTAGGGGACAAACTTCAGCATTAAAGCTCGCCAAACTTCGAATGGAGACAAGGTTTGTCCATTTTGGTCCAAACATGACGAACTTCGCTCAAGGGAACGCACTCCTTGTTTCTAACTCTCCAAGCCTCGAACGGAGACAAGTTTGGTCCATTTTGGTTTAGAAGATGACGAACAACGTTCTAGGGGTCAAACTTCAGCATTAAAGCTCGCCAAACTTCGAATGGAGACAAGGTTTGTCCATTTTGGTCCAAACATGACGAACTTCGCTCTAGGGAACGAACTCGTTGTTTCTAACTCTCCAAGCCTCGAATGGAGACAAGTTTGGTCCATTTTGTCCGAAGATGACGAACAACGCTCTAGGTTACGAACTTCAGCATTAAAGCTCGCCAAACTTCCAATGGAGACAAGGTTTGTCCATTTTGGTCCAAACATGACGAACTTCGCTCTAGGGAATGAACTCGTTGTTTCTAACTCTCCAAGCCTCGAATGGAGACAAGTTTGGTCCATTTTGGTCGGAAGATGACGAACAACGTTCAAGGGGACAAACTTCAGCATTAAAGCTCGCCAAACTTCGAATGGAGACAAGGTTTGTCCTTTTTTGTCCAAACAAGACGAACTTCGCTCTAGGGAACGAACTCGTTGTTTCTAACTCTCCAAGCCTCGAATGGAGACAAGTTTGGTCCCTTTTGGTCTGAAGATGACGAACAACGCTCTAGGGGACAAACTTCAGCATTAAAACTCGACAAACTTCGAATGGAGACAAGGTTTGTCCATTTTGGTCCAAACATGACGAACTTCGCTCTAGGGAACGAACTCGTTGTTTCTAACTCTCCAAGCCTCGAATAGAGACAAGTTTGGTCCATTTTGGTCCGAAGATGACGTCCAACGTTCTAGGTTACGAACTTCAGCATTGAAGCTCGCCAAACTTCGAATAGAGAGAAGGTTTGTCCATTTTGGTCAAAACATGACAGACTTCGCTCAAGGGAACGAACTCCTTGTTTCTAACTCTCGAAGCCTCAAATGGAGACAAGTTTGGTCCATTTTGGTTTAGAAGATGACGAAACACGTTCTAGGGAACAAATTTCTGCATTAAAGCTCGCCAAACTTCGAGTGGAGACAAGGTTTGTCCATTTGGTCCAAACATGACGAACTTCGCTTTAGGGAACGAACTCGTTTTTTCTAACTCTCTAAGCCTCGAATGGAGACAAGTTTGGTCCAATTTGGTCCGAAGATGACGAACAACGCTCTAGGTTACGAACTTCAGCATTAAAGCTAGCCAAACTTCCAATGGAGACAAGGTTTGTCCATTTTGGTCCAAACATGACGAACTTCGCTCTAGGGAACGAACTCGTTGTTTCTAACTCTCCAATCATCGAATAGAGACAAGTTTGGTCCATTTTGGTCGGAAGATGACGAACAACGTTCTAGGGGACAAACTTCAGCATTAAAGCTCGCCAAACTTCGAATGGAGACAAGGTTTGTCCTTTTTTGTCCAAACAAGACGAACTTCGCTCTAGGGAACGAACTCGTTGTTTCTAACTCTCCAAGCCTCGAATGGAGACAAGTTTGGTCCATTTTGGTCGGAAGATGACGAAGAACGTTCTAGGGGACAAACTTCAGCATTAAAGCTCGCCAAACTTCGAATGGAGACAAGGTTTGTCCATTTTGGTCCAAACTTGACGAACTTCGCTCAAGGGAACGAACTCCTTGTTTCTAACTCTCCAAGCCTCGAATGGAGACAAGTTTGGTCCATTTTGGTTTAGAAGATGACGAACAACGTTCTAGGGGACAAACTTCAGCATTAAAGCTCGCCAAACTTCAAATGGAGACAAGGTTTGTCCATTTTGGTCCAAACATGACGAACTTCGCTCTAGGGAACGAACTCGTTGTTTCTAACTCTCCAAGCCTCGAATGGAGACAAGTTTGGTCCATTTTGGTTTAGAAGATGACGGACAACGTTCTAGGGGACAAACTTCAGCATTAAAGCTCGCCAAACTTCGAATGGAGACAAGGTTTGTCCATTTTGGTCCAAACATGACGAACTTCGCTCAAGGGAACGCACTCCTTGTTTCTAACTCTCCAAGCCTCGAACGGAGACAAGTTTGGTCCATTTTGGTTTAGAAGATGACGAACAACGTTCTAGGGGTCAAACTTCAGCATTAAAGCTCGCCAAACTTCGAATGGAGACAAGGTTTGTCCATTTTGGTCCAAACATGACGAACTTCGCTCTAGGGAACGAACTCGTTGTTTCTAACTCTCCAAGCCTCGAATGGAGACAAGTTTGGTCCATTTTGTCCGAAGATGACGAACAACGCTCTAGGTTACGAACTTCAGCATTAAAGCTCGCCAAACTTCCAATGGAGACAAGGTTTGTCCATTTTGGTCCAAACATGACGAACTTCGCTCTAGCGAACGAACTCGTTGTTTCTAACTCTCCAAGCCTCGAATGGAGACAAGTTTGGTCCATTTTGGTCGGAAGATGAAGAACAACGTTCTAGGGGACAAACTTCAGCATTAAAGCTCGCCAAACTTCGAATGGAGACAAGGTTTGTCCATTTTTGTCCAAACAAGACGAACTTCGCTCTAATGAACGAACTCGTTGTTTCTAACTCTCCAAGCCTCGAATGGAGACAAGTTTGCTCCATTGTGGTCGGAAGATGACGAACAACGTTCTAGAGGACAAACTTCAGCATTAAAGCTCGCCAAACTTCGAATGGAGACAAGGTTTGTCCATTTTTGTCCAAACAAGACGAACTTCGCTCTAATGAACGAACTCGTTGTTTCTAACTCTCCAAGCCTCGAATGCAGACAAGTTTGGTCCATGTTGGTCGGAAGATGTTGAACAACGCTCTAGGGGACAAACTTCCGCATTAAAACTCGACAAACTTCGAATGGAGACAAGGTTTGTCCATTTTGGTCCAAACATGACGAACTTCGCTTGAACGAACTCGTTGTTTCTAACTCTCCAAGCCTCGAATGGAGACAAGTTTGGTCCATTTTGGTCCGAAGATGACGAACAACGCTCTAGGTTACGAACTTCAGCATTAAAGCTCGCCAAACGTCCAATGAAGACAAGGTTTGTCCATTTTGGTCCAAACATGACAAACTTCGCTCAAGGGAACGAAGTCCTTGTTTCTAACTCTCCAAGCCTCGAATGGAGACAAGTTACGTCCATTTTGGTCTGAAGATGACGAACAACGCTCTAGGTTACGAACTTCAGCATTAAAGCTCGGCAAACTTCGAATAGAGACAAGGTTTGTCCATTTTGGTCCAAACATGACGAACTTTGCTCAAGGGAACGAACTCGTTCTTTCTAACTCTCCAAGCCTCGAATGGAGACAAGTTTGGTCCATTTTAGTCGGAAGATGACGAACAACGTTCTAGGGGACAAACTTCAGCATTAAAGCTCGCCAAACTTCGAATGGAGACAAGGTTTGTCCATTTTTGTCCAAACAAGACGAACTTCGCTCTAGGGAACGCATTCGTTGTTTCTAACTCTCCAAGCCTCGAATGGAGACAAGTTTGGTCCATTTTGGTCCGAAGATGACGAACAACGCTCTAGGTTACGAACTTCAGCATTAAAGCTCGCCAAACTTCCAATGGAGACAAGGTTTGTCCATTTTGGTCCAAACATGTCGAACTTCGCTCTAGGGAACGAACTCGTTGTTTCTAACTCTCCAAGCCTCGAATGGAGACATGTTTGGTCCATTTTGGTCGAAAGATGACGAACAACGTTCTAGGTTACGAACTTCAGAACAAAAACTCGCCAAACTTCGAATGAACACAAGGTTTGTCCATTTTGGTCCAGACATGACGAACTTCGCTCTAGAGAACGAACTCGTATTTCTAACTCTCCAAGCCTCGAATGGAGACAAGATTGGTCTATTTTGGTCCGAAAATGACAAACAACGCTCTAGGTCACGAACTTCAGCATTAAAGCTCGCCAAACTTCCTATGGAGACAAGGTTTGTCCATTTTGGTCCAAACATGACGAACTTCGCTCAAGGGAACGAACTCGTTGTTTCTAACTCTCCATGCCTTGAATGGAGACAAGTTTGTTCCATTTTGGTCTGAAGATGACGAACAACGCTCTTGGTTACGAACTTCAGCATTAAAGCTCGCCAAACTTCGAACGGAAACAAGTTTTGTCCATTTTGGTCAAAACATGACGAACTTCGCTCTAGGGAACGAATTCGTTGTTTCTTACTCTCCGAGCCTCGAATGGAGACAAGTTTGGTCCATTTTGGTCGGAATTGACGAACAACGTTCTAGGGGACGAACTTCAGCATTAAAGCTCGCCAAACTTCGAATGGAGACAAGGTTTGTCCATTTTGGTCCAAAGATGACGAACTTCGCTCTAGGGAATGAACTCGTTGTTTTAACTCTTCAAGTCTCGAATGGAGACAAGTTTGGTCCATTTTGGTCCGAAGATGACCGACAACGTTCTAGGGGACGAACTTCAGCATTAAAGCTCACCAAACTTCGAATGGAGACAAGGTTTGTCCATTTTGGTCCAAACATGACGAACTTCGCTCTAGGCAATGAACTCGTTGTTTCTAACTCTTCAAGCCTCGAATGGAGACTAGTTTGGTCCATTTTGGTCCGAAGATGACGAACAACGCTATAGGGGACGAACTTCAGCTTTAAAACTCGACAAACTTCGAATGGAGACAAGGTTTCTCCATTTTGTTCCAAACATGACGAACTTCGCTCTAGGGAATGAACTCGTTGTTTTTAACTCTTCAAGCCTCGAATGGAGACAAGTTTGGTCCATTTTGGTTCGAAGATGACGAACAACGCTCTAGGGGACGAACTTCAGCATTAAAACTCGACAAACTTCGAATGGAGACAAGGTTTGTCCATTTTGGTCCAAACATGACGCACTTCGCTCTAGGGAACGAACTCGTTGTTTCTAACTCTCCAAGCCTCAAATGGAGACAAGTTTTGTCCATTTTGGTCCGAAGATGACGAACAACGCTCTAGGTTACGAACATCAGAACTAAAACTCGCCAAACTTCGAATGAAAACAATGTTTGTCCATTTTGGTCCAAACATAACGAACTTCGCTCGAGAGAACGAACTCGTTGTTTCTAACTCTGCATGCCTCGAATGGAGACAAGTTTGGTCCATTTGGTCTGAAGATGACGAACAACGCTCTAGGTTACGAACTTCAGCATTAAAGCTCGCCAAACTTTGAATGGAGACAAGGTTTGTCCATTTTGGTCCAAACATGACGAACTTCGCTCTAGGGAACGAACTCGTTGTTTCTTACTCTCCAAGCTTCGAATGGAGACAAGTTTGGTCCATTTGGTCGGAAGATGACGAACAACGTTCTAGGGGACCAACTTCAGCATTAAAGCTCGCCAAACTTCGAATGGAGACCAGGTTTGTCCTGTTTGGTTTAACATGAATAACTTCGCTCTAGGGAATGAACTCGTTGTTTCTAACTCTCCAACCTCGAATGGAGACAAGTTTGGTAGATTTTGTTCGGAAGATGACGAACAACGCTCTAGGGGACAAACTTCAGCATTAAAACTAGACAAACTTCTAATGGAGACAAGGTTTGTCCATTTTGGACCAAACATGTCGAACTTCGCTCTAGGGAACGAACTCGTTGTTTCTAACTCTCCAAGCCTCGAATGGGGACAAGTTTGGTCCATTTTGGTCCGAAGATGACGAACAACGCTCTAGGGGACGAACTTCAGCATTAAAACTAGACAAACTTCGAATGGAGACAAGGTTTGTCCATTTTAGTCTAAACATGACGAACATCGCTCTAGACAACAAACTCGTTGTTTCTAACTCTCCAAGCCTCGAATGGAGACAAGTTTGGTCCATTTTGGTCCGAAGATGACGAACAACGCTCTAGGTTACGAACTTCAGCATTAAAGCTCGCCAAACTTCCAATGGAGACAAGGTTTGTCCATTTTGGTCCAAACATGACGAACTTCGCTATAGGGAACGAACTCGTTGTTTCTAACTATCCAAGCCTCGAATGGAGACAAGTTTGGTCCATTTTGGTCGGAAGATGACGAACAACGCTCTAGGGGACGAACTTCAGCATTAAAACACGACAAACTTCGAATGAAGACAAGGTTTGTCCATTTTGGTCCAAACATGACGAACTTCGCTCAAGGGAACGAACTCGTTGTTTCTAACTCTCCAAGCAGACAAGGTTTGTCCATTTTGGTCCAAACATGACGAACTTCGCTCTAGGTTATGAACTCGTTGTTTTAACTCTTCAAGCCTCGAATGGAGACAAGTTTGGTCCATTTTGGTCCGAAGATGACTAACAACGCTCTAGGGGACGAACTTCAGAATTAAAACTCGACAAACTTCGAATGGAGACAAGGTTTCTCCATTTTGGTCCAAACATGACGAACTTCGCTCTAGGGAATGAACTCGTCGTTTCTAACACTCCATCCCTCTAATGGAGACAAGTTTAGTCCATTTTGGTCGGAAGATGACGAACAACGTTCTAGGAGACGAACTTCAGCATTAAAACTCGACAAACTTCGAATCGAGACAAGGTTTGTCCAGTTTGGTCCAAACATGACGAACTTCGCTGTAGGGAATGAACTCGTTGTTTCTAACTCTTCAAGCCTCGAATGGAGACAAGTTTAAGCCATTTTGGTCCGAAGATGACGAACAACGCTCTAAGGGACGAACTTCAGCATTAAAACTCGACAAACTTCGAATGGAGACAAGGTTTTTTCATTTTGGTCTAAACATGACGAACTTCGCTCTAGGGAACGAACTCGTTGTTTCAAACTGTTCAAGCCTCGAATGGAGACAAGTTTGGTCCATTTTGGTCGGAAGATGACGAACAACGCTCTAGGGGACGAACTTCAGCATTAAAACACTACAAACTTCGAATGGAGACAAGGTTTGTCCATTTTGATCCAAACATGACGAACTTCGCTCAAGGGAACGAACTCGTTGTTTCTAACTCTCCAAGCCTCGAATGGAGACAAGTTTGGTTAATTTTGGTCGGAAGATGGCGAACAACGCTCTAGGGTATGAAATTCAGCATTAAAAGACGACAAACTTCGAATGGAGACAAGTTTTGTCCATTTTGGTCCAAACATAACGAACTTCGCTCTAGGGAACGAACTCGTTGTTTCTTACTCTCCAAGCCTCGAATGGAGACAAGTTTGGTACATTTTGGTTCGAAGATGACGAACAACGCTCTAGGGGACGAACTTCAGCATTAAAACTAGACAAACTTCGAATGGAGACGAGGTTTGTCCATTTTGGTCCAAACATGACGAACTTCGCTCTAGGGAATGAACTCGTTGTTTCTAACTCTTCAAGACTCGAATGGAGACAAGTTTGGTCAATTTTGGTCCGAAGATGACGAACAACGCTCCAGGGGACGAACTTCAGCATTAAAACTCGACAAACTTCGAATGGAGACAACGTTTGTCCATTTTCGTCCAAACATGACGAACTTCGCTTTAGGGAATGAACTCGTTGTTTCTAACTCTTCAAGCCTCGAATGGAGACAAGGTTGGTCAATTTTGGTCCGAAGATGACGAACAACGCTCTAGGGGACGAACTTCAGCATTAAAACTTGACAAACTTCGAATGGAGACAAGGTTTGTCCATTTTGGTCCAAACATGACGAACTTCGCTCTATGGAACGAACTCGTTTTTTCTAACTCTCCAAGCCACGAATGGAGACAAGTTTGGTCCATTTTGGTCTGAAGATGACGAACAACGCTCTAGGTTACGAACTTCAGCATTAAAGTTCTCCACACTTCGAATGGAGAAAAGGTTTGTCCATTTTGGTCCAAACATGACGAACTTCTCTGTAGGGAATGAACTCGCTGTTTC
The DNA here is from genome assembly GCA_033996785.1 of Trichosanthes truncata. Classification (NCBI taxonomy): domain Eukaryota; kingdom Viridiplantae; phylum Streptophyta; class Magnoliopsida; order Cucurbitales; family Cucurbitaceae; genus Trichosanthes; species Trichosanthes truncata. The sequence goes on along the minus strand of JAWPNB010000004.1, from coordinate 21,117,139 downwards.
TAACTCTTCAAGCCTCGAATGGAGACAAGTTTGGTCCATTTTGGTCCGAAGGTGACGAACAACGCTCTAGGGGACGAACTTCAGCATTAAAACTTGACAAACTTCGAATGGAGACAAGGTTTGTCCATTTTGGTCCAAACATTACGAACTTCGCTGTAGGGAATGAACTCGTTGTTTCTAACTCTTCAAGCCTCGAATGGGACAAGTTTCAGCCATTTTGGTCCGAAGATGACGAACAACGCTCTAAGGGACGAACTTGAGCATTAAAACTCGACAAACTTCGAATGGAGACAAGGTTTTTCCATTTTGGTCTAAACATGACGAACTTCGCTCTAGGGAACGAACTCGTTGTTTCTAACTGTCCAAGCCTCGAATGGAGACAAGTTTGGTCCATTTTGGTCGGAAGATGACGAACAACGCTCTAGGGGACGAACTTCAGCATTAAAACACTACAAACTTCGAATGGAGACAAGGTTTGTCCATTTTGGTCCAAACATGACGAACTTCGCTCAAGGGAACGAACTCGTTGTTTCTAACTCTCCAAGCCTCGAATGGAGACAAGTTTGGTTAATTTTGGTCGGAAGATGGCGAACAACGCTCTAGGGTATGAAATTCAGCATTAAAAGACGACAAACTTCGAATGGAGACAAGTTTTGTCCATTTTGGTCCAAACATAACGAACTTCGCTCTAGAGAACGAACTCGTTGTTTCTTACTCTCCAAGCCTCGAATGGAGACAAGTTTGGTACATTTTGGTCCGAAGATGACGAACAACGCTCTAGGGGACGAACTTCAGCATTAAAACTTGACAAACTTCGAATGGAGACAAGGTTTGTCCATTTTGGTCCAAACATGACGAACTTCGCTCTAGGTTATGAACTCGTTGTTTTAACTCTTCAAGCCTCGAATGGAGACAAATTTGGTCCATTTTGGTCCGAAGATGACGAACAACGCTCTAGGGGACGTACTTCAGAATTAAAACTCGACAAACTTCGAATGAAGACAAGGTTTCTCCATTTTGGTCCAAACATGACGAACTTCGTTCTAGGGAATGAACTCGTTGTTTCTAACTCTCCATCCCTCTAATGGAGACAAGTTTAGTCCATTTTGGTCGGAAGATGACGAACAACGTTCTTGGGGACGAACTTCAGCATTAAAACTCGACAAACTTCGAATCGAGACAAGGTTTGTCCATTTTGGTCCAAACATGACGAACTTCGCTCAAGGGAACGAACTCGTTATTTCTAACTCTCCATGCTTCGAATGGCGACAAGTTTGGTCAATTTTGGTCGGAAGATGACGAACAACGTTCTAGGGGACGAACTTCAGCATTAAAACTCGACAAACTTCGAATGGAGACAAGGTTTGTCCATTTTGGTCCAAACATGACGAACTTCGCTCTAGAGAACGAACTCGTTGTTTCTAACTCTCCAAGCCTCGAATGGAGACAAGTTTGGTCCATTTTGGTTTGAAGATGACGAACAACGCTCTAGGTTACGAACTTCAGCATTAAAGCTCGCAAAACTTCGAATGGAGACAAGGTTTTTCCATTTTGGTCCAAACATGACGAACTTCGCTCTAGGGAACGAACTGGTTGTTTCTAACTCTCCAAGCCTCGAATGGAGACAAGTTTGGTCCATTTTGGTCGGAAGATGACGAACAACGTTCTAGGGGACGAACTTCAGCATTAAAACTGGACAAACTTTGAATGGAGACAAGGTTTGTCCATTTTGGTCCAAACATGACGAACTTCGCTCCAGGGAACCAACTCGTTGTTTCTAACTCTCCAAGCCTCGAATGGAGACAAGTTTGGAACATTTTGGTCCGAAGATGACGAACAACGCTCTAGGGGACGAAGTTCTGCATTAAAACACGACAAACTTCGAATGAAGACAAGGTTTGTCCATTTTGGTCCAAACATGACGAACTTCGCTCTAGGGAACGAACTCGTTGTTTCCAACTCTTCAAGCCTCGAATGGAGACAAGTTTGGTCCATTTTGGTCCGAAGATGACGAACAACGTTCTAGGGGACGAACTTCAGCATTAAAACTCGACAAACTTCGAATGGAGACAAGGTTTGTCCATTTTGGTCCAAACATGACGAACTTCGCTCCAGGGAACGAACTCGTTGTTTCTAACTCTCCAAACCTCAAATGGAGACAAGTTTGGTCCATTTTGGTCCGAAGATGACGAACAACGTTCTAGGGGACGAACTTCAGCATTAAAACTCGACAAACTTCGAATGGAGACAAGGTTTGTCCATTTTGGTCCAAACATGACGAACTTCGCTCTAGGGAACGAACTCGTTGTTTCTAACTCTCCAAGCCTCGAATGGAGACAAGTTTGGTCCATTTTGGTCCGAAGATGACGAACAGCGCTCTATGGGATGAAATTCAGCATTAAAACACGACAAACTTCGAATGGAGACAAGGTTTGTCCATTTTGGTCCAAACATGCGAACTTCGCTCAAGGGAACGAACTCGTTATTTCTAACTCTCCATGCTTCGAATGGAGACAAGTTTTGTCAATTTTGGTCGCAAGATGACGAACAACGTTCTAGGGGACGAACTTCAGCATTAAAACTCGACAAACTTCGAATGGAGACAAGGTTTATCCATTTTGGTCCAAACTTGACGAACTTTGCTCAAGGGAACGAACTCGTTGTTTCTAACTCTCCAAGCCTCGAATGGAGACAAGTTTGGTCCATTTTGGTCCGAAGATGACGAACAACGCTCTAGGGGACGAAATTCAGCATTAAAACACGACAAACTTCGAATGGAGACAAGGTTTGTCCATTTTGGTCCAAACATGCGAACTTCGCTCAAGGGAACGAACTCGTTATTTCTAACTCTCCATGCTTCGAATGGAGACAAGTTTTGTCAATTTTGGTCGCAAGATGACGAACAACGTTCTAGGGGACGAACTTCAGCATTAAAACTCGACAAACTTCGAATGGAGACAAGGTTTGTCCATTTTGGTCCAAACTTAACGAACTTTGCTCAAGGGAACGAACTCGTTGTTTCTAACTCTCCAAGCCTCGAATGGAGACAAGTTTGGTCCATTTTGGTCGGAAGATGACGAACAACGCTCTAGGGGACGAAATTCAGCATTAAAACACGACAAACTTCGAATGGAGACAAGGTTTGTCCATTTTGGTTCAAACATGACGAACTTCGCTCTAGAGAACGAACTCGTTGTTTCTAACTCTCGAAGCCTCGAATGGAGACAAGTTTGGTCCATTTTGGTTTGAAGATGACGAACAACGCTCTAGGTTACGAACTTCAGCATTAAAGCTCGCAAAACTTCGAATGGAGACAAGGTTTTTCCATTTTGGTCCAAACATGACGAACTTCGCTCTAGGGAACGAACTGGTTGTTTCTAAATCTCCAAGCCTCGAATGGAGACAAGTTTGGTCCATTTTGGTTTGAAGATGACGAACAACGCTCTAGGTTACGAACTTCAGCATTAAAGCTCGCAAAACTTCGAATGGAGACAAGGTTTGTCCATTTTGGTCCAAACATAACGAACTTCGCTCTATGGAACGAACTCGTTTTTTCTAACTCTCCAAGTCTCGAATGGAGAAAACTTTGGTTCATTTGGTCCGAGGATGACGAACAATGCTCTAGGGGACGAACTTCAGCATTAAAACACGACAAACTTCGAATGGAGACAAGGTTTGTCCATTTTGGTCCAAACATGCGAACTTCGCTCAAGGGAACGAACTCGTTATTTCTAACTCTCCATGCTTCGAATGGAGACAAGTTTGGTCCATTTTGGTCCGAAGATGACGAACAACGCTCTAGGGGACGAAATTCTGCATTAAAGCACGACAAACTTCGAATGAAGACAAGGTTTGTCCATTGTGGTCCAAACATGACGAACTTCGCTCTAGGGAACGAACTCGTTGTTTCCAACTCTTCAAGCCTCGAATGGAGACAAGTTTGGTCCATTTTGGTCCGAAGATGACGAACAACGTTCTAGGGAACGAACTTCAGCATTAAAACTAGACAAACTTCGAATGGAGACAAGGTTTGTCCATTTTGGTCCAAACATGACGAACTTCGCTCTAGGGAACGAACTCGTTGTTTCTAACTCTCCAAGCCTCGAATGGAGACAAGTTGTTCCATTTTGGTCCGAAGATGACGAACAACGCTCTAGGGGACGAAATTCAGCATTAAAACACGACAAACTTCGAATGGAGACAAGGTTTGTCCATTTTGGTCCAAACATGCGAACTTCGCTCAAGGGAACGAACTCGTTATTTCTAACTCTCCATGCTTCGAATGGAGACAAGTTTGGTCCATTTTGGTCGGAAGATGACGAACAACGTTCTAGGGGACGAACTTCAGAATTAAAACTCGACAAACTTCGAATGGAGACAAGGTTTGTCCATTTTGGTCCAAACATGACGAACTTCGCTCTAGGGAACGAACTCGTTGTTTCTAATTCTCCAAGCCTCGAATGGAGACAAGTTTGGTCCATTTTGGTCCGAAGATGACGAACAACGCTCTAGGGGAGGAAATTCAGCATTAAAACACGACAAACTTCGAATGGAGACAAGGTTTGTCCATTTTGGTCCAAACATGCGAACTTCGCTCAAGGGAACGAACTTGTTATTTCTAACTCTCCATGCTTCGAATGGCGACAAGTTTGGTCAATTTTGGTCGGAAGATGACGAACAACGTTCTAGGGGACGAACTTCAGCATTAAAACTCGACAAACTTCGAATGGAGACAAGGTTTGTCCATTTTGGTCCAAACTTGACGAACTTTGCTCAAGGGAACGAACTCGTTGTTTCTAACTCTCCAAGCCTCGAATGGAGACAAGTTTGGTCCATTTTGGTCCGAAGATGACGAACAACGATCTAGGGGACGAACTTCAGCATTAAAACTCGACAAACTTCGAATGGAGACAAGGTTTGTCCATTTTGGTCCAAACATGACGAACTTCGCTCAAGGGAACGAACTCGTTATTTCTAACTCTCCATGCTTCGAATGGAGACAAGTTTGGTCCATTTTGGTCCGAAGATGACGAACAACGCTCTAGGGGACGAAATTCAGCATTAAAACACGACAAACTTCGAATGGAGACAAGGTTTGTCCATTTTGGTCCAAACATGCGAACTTCGCTCAAGGGAACGAACTCGTTATTTCTAACTCTCCATGCTTCGAATGGCGACAAGTTTGGTCAATTTTGGTCGGAAGATGACGAACAACGTTCTAGGGGACGAACTTCAGCATTAAAACTCGACAAACTTCGAATGGAGACAAGGTTTGTCCATTTTGGTCCAAACATGACGAACTTCGCTCTAGAGAACGAACTCGTTGTTTCTAACTCTCCAAGCCTCGAATGGAGACAAGTTTGGTCCATTTTGGTTTGAAGATGACGAACAACGCTCTAGGTTACGAACTTCAGCATTAAAGCTCGGAAAACTTCGAATGGAGACAAGGTTTTTCCATTTTGGTCCAAACATGACGAACTTCGCTCTAGGGAACGAACTGGTTGTTTCTAACTCTCCAAGCCTCGAATGGAGACAAGTTTGGTCCATTTTGGTTTGAAGATGACGAACAACGCTCTAGGTTACGAACTTCAGCATTAAAGCTCGCAAAACTTCGAATGGAGACAAGGTTTGTCCATTTTGGTCCAAACATGACGAACTTCGCTCTATGGAACGAACTCGCTTTTTCTAACTCTCCAAGTCTCGAATGGAGTAAAGTTTGGTTCATTTGGTCCGAGGATGACGAACAATGCTCTAGGGGACGAACTTCAGCATTAAAACACGACAAACTTCGAATGGAGACAAGGTTTGTCCATTTTGTTCCAAACATGCGAACTTCGCTCAAGGGAACGAACTCGTTATTTCTAACTCTCCATGCTTCGAATGGAGACAAGTTTGGTCCATTTTGGTCCGAAGATGACGAACAACGCTCTAGGGGACGAAATTCTGCATTAAAGCACGACAAACTTCGAATGAAGACAAGGTTTGTCCATTGTGGTCCAAACATGACGAACTTCGCTCTAATGAACGAACTCGTTGTTTCCAACTCTTCAAGCCTCGAATGGAGACAAGTTTGGTCCATTTTGGTCCGAAGATGACGAACAACGTTCTAGGGAACGAACTTCAGCATTAAAACTAGACAAACTTCGAATGGAGACAAGGTTTGTCCATTTTGGTCCAAACATGACGAACTTCGCTCTAGGGAACGAACTCGTTGTTTCTAACTCTCCAAGCCTCGAATGGAGACAAGTTTGGTCCATTTTGGTCCAAAGATGACGAACAACGCTCTAGGGGACGAAATTCAGCATTAAAACACGACAAACTTCGAATGGAGACAAGGTTTGTCCATTTTGGTCCAAACATGCGAACTTCGCTCAAGGGAACGAACTCGTTATTTCTAACTCTCCATGCTTCGAATGGAGACAAGTTTGGTCCATTTTGGTCGGAAGATGACGAACAACGTTCTAGGGGACGAACTTCAGCATTAAAACTCGACAAACTTCGAATGGAGACAAGGTTTGTCCATTTTGGTCCAAACATGATGAACTTCGCTCTAGGGAACGAACTCGTTGTTTCTAATTCTCCAAGCCTCGAATGGAGACAAGTTTGCTCCATTTTGGTCCGAAGATGACGAACAACGCTCTAGGGGACGAAATTCAGCATTAAAACACGACAAACTTCGAATGGAGACAAGGTTTGTCCATTTTGGTCCAAACATGCGAACTTCGCTCAAGGGAACGAACTCGTTATTTCTAACTCTCCATGCTTCGAATGGCGACAAGTTTGGTCAATTTTGGTCGGAAGATGACGAACAACGTTCTAGGGGACGAACTTCAGCATTAAAACTCGACAAACTTCGAATGGAGACAAGGTTTGTCCATTTTGGTCCAAACTTGACGAACTTTGCTCAAGGGAACGAACTCGTTGTTTCTAACTCTCCAAGCCTCGAATGGAGACAAGTTTGGTCCATTTTGGTCCGAAGATGACGAACAACGTTCTAGGGGACGAACTTCAGCATTAAAACTCGACAAACTTCGAATGGAGACAAGGTTTGTCCATTTTGGTCCAAACATGACGAACTTTGCTCAAGGGAACGAACTCGTTGTTTCTAACTCTCCAAGCCTCGAATGGAGACAAGTTTGGTCCATTTTGGTCGGAAGATGACGAACAACGCTCTAGGGGACGAAATTCAGCAGTAAAACACGACAAACTTCGAATGGAGACAAGGTTTGTCCATTTTGGTTCAAACATGACGAACTTCGCTCTAGAGAACGAACTCGTTGTTTCTAACTCTCCAAGCCTCGAATGGAGAGAAGTTAGGTCCATTTTGGTCCGAAGATGACGAACAACGCTCTAGGGGACGAACTTCAGCATTAAAACTCGACAAACTTCGAATGGAGACAAGGTTAGTTCATTTTGGTCTAAACATGACGAACTTCGCTCAAGGGAACGAACTCGTTGTTTCTAACTCTCCAAGCCTCGAATGGAGACAAGTTTGGTCCATTTTGGTTGGAAGATGACGAACAACGTTCTAGGGGACGAACTTCAGCATTAAAACTCGACAAACTTCGAATGGAGACAAGGTTTGTCCATTTTGGTCCAAACATGCGAACTTCGCTCAAGGGAACGAACTCGTTATTTCTAACTCTCCATGCTTCGAATGGAGACAAGTTTGGTCCATTTTGGTCGGAAGATGACGAACAACGTTCTAGGGGACAAACTTCAGCATTAAAACTGGACAAACTTTGAATGGAGACAAGGTTTGTCCATTTTGGTCCAAACATGACGAACTTCGCTCCAGGGAACCAACTCGTTGTTTCTAACTCTCCAAGCCTCGAATGGAGACAAGTTTGGAACATTTTGGTCCGAAGATGACGAACAACGCTCTAGGGGACGAAGTTCTGCATTAAAACACGACAAATATTGAATGGAGACAAGGTTTGTCCATTTTGGTCCAAACATGTCGAACATCGCTCCAGGGAACGAACTCATTGTTTCTAACTCTCCATGCCTCAAATGGAGACAAGTTTGGTCCATTTTGGTCCGAAGATGACGAACAACGTTCTAGGGGACGAACTTCAGCATTAAAACTCGACAAATATTGAATGGAGACAAGGTTTGTCCATTTTGGTCCAAACATGACGAACTTCGCTCTAGGGAACGAACGCGTTGTTTCTAACTCTCCAAGCCTCGAATGGAGACAAGTTTGGTCCATTTTGGTCCGAAGATGACGAACAACGCTCTAGGGGACGAAATTCAGCATTAAAACACGACAAACTTCCAATGGAGACAAGGTTTGTCCATTTTGGTCCAAACATGCGAACTTCGCTCAAGGGAACGAACTCGTTATTTCTAACTCTCCATGCTTCGAATGGCGACAAGTTTGGTCAATTTTGGTCGGAAGATGACGAACAACGTTCTAGAGGACGAACTTCAGCATTAAAACTCGACAAACTTCGAATGGAGACAAGGTTTGTCCATTTTGGTCCAAACTTTACGAACTTTGCTCAAGGGAACGAACTCGTTGTTTCTAACTCTCGAAACCTCGAATGGAGACAAGTTTGGTCCATTTTGGTGCGAAGATGACGAACAACGCTCTAGGGGACGAACTTCAGCATTAAAACTCGACAAACTTCGAATGGAGACAAGGTTTTTCCATTTTGGTCCAAACATGACGAACTTCGCTCTAGGGAACGAACTCGTTGTTTCTAACTCTCCAAGCCTCGAATGGAGACAAGTTTGGTCCATTTTGGTTTGAAGATGACGAACAACGCTCTAGGTTACGAACTTCAGCATTAAAGCTCGCAAAACTTCGAATGGAGACAAGGTTTGTCCATTTTGGTCCAAACATGACGAACTTCGCTCTATGGAACGAACTCGTTGTTTCTAACTCTCCAAGTCTCGAATGGAGAAAAGTTTGGTTCATTTGGTCCGAGGATGACGAACAATGCTCTAGGGGACGAACTTCAGCATTAAAACTCGACAAACTTCGAATGGAGACAAGGTTTGTCCATTTTGTTCCAAACATGCGAACTTCGCTCAAGGGAACGAACTTGTTATTTCTAACTCTCCATGCTTCGAATGGAGACAAGTTTGGTCCATTTGGGTCGGAAAATGACGAACAACGTTCTAGGGGACGAACTTCAGCATTAAAACTCGACAAACTTCGAATGGAGACAAGGTTTGTCCATTTTGGTCCAAACATGACGAACTTCGCTCCAGGGAACCAACTCGTTGTTTCTAACTCTCCAAGCCACAAATGGAGACAAGTTTGGTCCATTTTGGTCCGAAGATGACGAACAACGTTCTAGGGGACGAACTTCAGCATTAAAACTCGATAAACTTCGAATGGAGACAAGGTTTGTCCATTTTGGTCCAAACATGACGAACTTTGCTCAAGGGAACGAACTCGTTGTTTCTAACTCTCCAAGCCTCGAATGAAGACAAGTTTGGTCCATTTTGGTGGGAAGATGACGAACAACGCTCTAGGGGACGAAATTCAGCATTAAAACACGACAAACTTCGAATGGAGACAAGGTTTGTCCATTTTGGTTCAAACATGACGAACTTCGCTCTAGAGAACGAACTCGTTGTTTCTAACTCTCCAAGCCTCGAATGGAGACAAGTTTGGAACATTTTGGTCCGAAGATGACGAACAACGCTCTAGGGGACGAAGTTCTGCATTAAAACACGACCAATATTGAATGGAGACAAGGTTTGTCCATTTTGGTCCAAACATGTCGAACTTCGCTCCAGGGAACGAACTCGTTGTTTCTAACTCTCCATGCCTCAAATGGAGACAAGTTTGGTCCATTTTGGTCCGAAGATGACGAACAACGCTCTAGGGGACGAAATTCAGCATTAAAACACGACAAACTTCGAATGGAGAAAAGGTTTGACCATTTTGGTTCAAACATGTCGAACTTCGCTCCAGGGAACGAACTCGTTGTTTCTAACTGTCCAAGCCTCAAATGGAGACAAGTTTGGTCCATTTTGGTCCGAAGATGACGAACAACGTTCTAGGGGACGAACTTCAGCATTAAAACTCGACAAATATTTAATGGAGACAAGGTTTGTCCATTTTGGTCCAAACATGACGAACTTCGCTCTAGGGAACGAACTCGTTGTTTCTAACTCTCCAAGCCTCGAATGGAGACAAGTTTGGTCCATTTTGGTCCGAAGATGACGAACAACGCTCTAGGGGACGAAATTCAGCATTAAAACACGACAAACTTCCAATGGAGACAAGGTTTGTCCATTTTGGTCCAAACATGCGAACTTCGCTCAAGGGAACGAACTCGTTATTTCTAACTCTCCATGCTTCGAATGGCGACAAGTTTGGTCAATTTTGGTCGGAAGATGACGAACAACGTTCTAGGGGACGAACTTCAGCATTAAAACTCGACAAACTTCGAATGGAGACAAGGTTTGTCCATTTTGGTCCAAACTTTACGAACTTTGCTCAAGGGAACGAACTCGTTGTTTCTAACTCTCCAAACCTCGAATGGAGACAAGTTTGGTCCATTTTGGTCGGAAGATGACGAACAACGCTCTAGGGGACGAAATTCAGCATTAAAACTCGACAAACTTCGAATGGAGACAAGGTTTGTCCATTTTGGTTCAAACATGACGAACTTCGCTCTAGAGAACGAACTCGTTGTTTCTAAATCTCCAAGCCTCGAATGGAGACAAGTTTGGTCCATTTTGGTGCGAAGATGACGAACAACGCTCTAGGGGACGAACTTCAGCATTAAAACTCGACAAACTTCGAATGGAGACAAGGTTTTTCCATTTTTGTCCAAACATGACGAACTTCGCTCTAGGGAACGAACTCGTTGTTTCTAACTCTCCAAGCCTCGAATGGAGACAAGTTTGGTCCATTTTGGTTTGAAGATGACGAACAACGCTCTAGGTTACGAACTTCAACATTAAAGCTCGCAAAACTTCGAATGGAGACAAGGTTTGTCCATTTTGGTCCAAACATGACGAACTTCGCTCTATGGAACGAACTCGTTGTTTCTAACTCTCCAAGTCTCGAATGGAGAAAAGTTTGGTTCATTTGGTCCGAGGATGACGAACAATGCTCTAGGGGACGAACTTCAGCATTAAAACTCGACAAACTTCGAATGGAGACAAGGTTTGTCCATTTTGTTCCAAACATGCGAACTTCGCTCAAGGGAACGAACTTGTTATTTCTAACTCTCCATGCTTCGAATGGAGACAAGTTTGGTCCATTTGGGTCGGAAAATGACGAACAACGTTCTAGGGGACGAACTTCAGCATTAAAACTCGACAAACTTCGAATGGAGACAAGGTTTGTCCATTTTGGTCCAAACATGACGAACTTCGCTCCAGGGAACCAACTCGTTGTTTCTAACTCTCCAAGCCACAAATGGAGACAAGTTTGGTCCATTTTGGTCCGAAGATGACGAACAACGTTCTAGGGGACGAACTTCAGCATTAAAACTCGATAAACTTCGAATGGAGACAAGGTTTGTCCATTTTGGTCCAAACATGACGAACTTTGCTCAAGGGAACGAACTCGTTGTTTCTAACTCTCCAAGCCTCGAATGAAGACAAGTTTGGTCCATTTTGGTGGGAAGATGACGAACAACGCTCTAGGGGACGAAATTCAGCATTAAAACACGACAAACTTCGAATGGAGACAAGGTTTGTCCATTTTGGTTCAAACATGACGAACTTCGCTCTAGAGAACGAACTCGTTGTTTCTAACTCTCCAAGCCTCGAATGGAGACAAGTTTGGAACATTTTGGTCCGAAGATGACGAACAACGCTCTAGGGGACGAAGTTCTGCATTAAAACACGACCAATATTGAATGGAGACAAGGTTTGTCCATTTTGGTCCAAACATGTCGAACTTCGCTCCAGGGAACGAACTCGTTGTTTCTAACTCTCCATGCCTCAAATGGAGACAAGTTTGGTCCATTTTGGTCCGAAGATGACGAACAACGCTCTAGGGGACGAAATTCAGCATTAAAACACGACAAACTTCGAATGGAGAAAAGGTTTGACCATTTTGGTTCAAACATGTCGAACTTCGCTCCAGGGAACGAACTCGTTGTTTCTAACTGTCCAAGCCTCAAATGGAGACAAGTTTGGTCCATTTTGGTCCGAAGATGACGAACAACGTTCTAGGGGACGAACTTCAGCATTAAAACTCGACAAATATTTAATGGAGACAAGGTTTGTCCATTTTGGTCCAAACATGACGAACTTCGCTCTAGGGAACGAACTCGTTGTTTCTAACTCTCCAAGCCTCGAATGGAGACAAGTTTGGTCCATTTTGGTCCGAAGATGACGAACAACGCTCTAGGGGACGAAATTCAGCATTAAAACACGACAAACTTCCAATGGAGACAAGGTTTGTCCATTTTGGTCCAAACATGCGAACTTCGCTCAAGGGAACGAACTCGTTATTTCTAACTCTCCATGCTTCGAATGGCGACAAGTTTGGTCAATTTTGGTCGGAAGATGACGAACAACGTTCTAGGGGACGAACTTCAGCATTAAAACTCGACAAACTTCGAATGGAGACAAGGTTTGTCCATTTTGGTCCAAACTTTACGAACTTTGCTCAAGGGAACGAACTCGTTGTTTCTAACTCTCCAAACCTCGAATGGAGACAAGTTTGGTCCATTTTGGTCGGAAGATGACGAACAACGCTCTAGGGGACGAAATTCAGCATTAAAACTCGACAAACTTCGAATGGAGACAAGGTTTGTCCATTTTGGTTCAAACATGACGAACTTCGCTCTAGAGAACGAACTCGTTGTTTCTAACTCTCCAAGCCTCGAATGGAGACAAGTTTGGTCCATTTTCGTCCGAAGATGACGAACAACGCTCTAGGGGACGAACTTCAGCATTAAAACTCGACAAACTTCGAATGGAGACAAGGTTTTTCCATTTTGGTCCAAACATGACGAACTTCGCTCTAGGGAACGAACTCGTTGTTTCTAACTCTCCAAGCCTCGAATGGAGACAAGTTTGGTCCATTTTGGTTTGAAGATGACGAACAACGCTCTAGGTTACGAACTTCAGCATTAAAGCTCGCAAAACTTCGAATGGAGACAAGGTTTGTCCATTTTGGTCCAAACATGACGAACTTCGCTCTATGGATCGAACTCGTTGTTTCTAACTCTCCAAGTCTCGAATGGAGAAAAGTTTGGTTCATTTGGTCCGAGGATGACGAACAATGCTCTAGGGGACGAACTTCAGCCTTAAAACTCGACAAACTTCGAATGGAGACAAGGTTTGTCCATTTTGTTCCAAACATGCGAACTTCGCTCAAGGGAACGAACTTGTTATTTCTAACTCTCCATGCTTCGAATGGAGACAAGTTTGTTCCATTTTGGACGGAAGATGACGAACAACGCTCTAGGAGATGAAATTCAGCATTAAAACACGACAAACTTCGAATGGAGAAAAGGTTTGTCCATTTTGGTCCAAACATGACGAACTTCGCTCTAGGGAACGAACTCGTTGTTTCTAACTCTCCAAGCCCGAATGGAGACAAGTTTGGTCCATTTTGGTCCGAAGATGACGAACAACGCTCTAGGGGATGAACTTCAGCATTAAAACTAGACAAACTTCGAATGGAGACAAGGTTTTTCCATTTTGGTCCAAACATGACGTACTTCGCTCTAGGGAACGAACTCGTTGTTTCTAACTCTCCAAGCCTCGAAGGGAGACAAGTTTGGTCCATTTTGGTTTGAAGATGACGAACAACGTTCTAGGGGACGAACTTCAGCATTAAAACTCGACAAACTTCGAATGGAGACAAGGTTTGTCCATTTTGGTCCAAACATGACGAACTTCGCTCCAGGGAACAAACTCGTTGTTTCTAACTCTCCAAGCCTCAAATGAAGACAAGTTTGGTCCATTTTGGTCCGAAGATGACGAACAACGCTCTAGGGGACGAAATTAAGCATTAAAACACGATAAACTTCAAATGGAGAAAAGGTTTGTCCATTTTGGTCCAAACATGACGAACTTCGCTCTAGGGAACGAACTCGTTGTTTCTAACTCTCCAAGCCTCGAATGGAGACAAGTTTGGTCCATTTTGGTCCGAAGATGATGAACAACGCTCTAGGGGACGAACTTCAGCATTAAAACTCGACAAACTTCGAATGGAGACAAGGTTTTTCCATTTTGGTCCAAACATGACCAATTTCGCTCTAGGGAATGAACTCGTTGTTTCTAACTCTCCAAGCCTCGAATGGAGACAAGTTTGGTCCATTTTGGTTTGAAGATAACGAACAACGCTCTAGGTTACGAACTTCAGCATTAAAGCTCGCAAAACTTCGAAAGGAGACAAGGTTTGTCCATTTTGGTCCAAACATGCGAACTTCGTTCAAGGGAACGAACTCGTTTTTTCTAACTCTCCATGCTTCGAATGGAGACAAGTTTGGTCCATTTTGGTCGGAAGATGACGAACAACGTTATAGGGGACGAACTTCAGCATTAAAACTCGACAAACTTCGAATGGAGACAAGGTTTGTCCATTTTGGTCCAAACATGACGAACTTCGCTCTAGAGAACGAACTCGTTGTTTCTAACTCTCCAAGCCTCGAATGGAGACAAGTTTGGTCCATTTTGGTCCGAAGATGACGAACAACGCTCTAGGGGATGAACTTCAGCATTAAAACTCGACAAACTTCGAATGGAGACAAGGTTTTTCCATTTTCGTCCAAACATGACGAACTTCGCTCTAGGGAACGAACTCGTTGTTTCTAACTCTCCAAGCCTCGAATGGAGACAAGTTTGGTCCATTTTGGTTTGAAGATGACGAACAACGCTCTAGGTTACGAACTTCAGCATTAAAGCTCGCAAAACTTCGAATGGAGACAAGGTTTGTCCATTTTGGTCCAATCATGACGAACTTCGCTCTATGGAACGAACTCGTTGTTTCTAACTCTCCAAGTCTCGAATGGAGAAAAGTTTGGTTCATTTGGTCCGAGGATGACGAACAACTCTCTAGGGGACGAACTTCAGCAATAAAACTCGACAAACTTCGAATGGAGACAAGGTTAGTTCATTTTGGTCTAAACATGACGAACTTCGCTCAAGGGAACGAACTCGTTGTTTCTAACTCTCCAAGCCTCGAATGGAGACAAGTTTGGTCCATTTTGGTTGGAAGATGACGAACAACGTTCTAGGGGACGAACTTCAGCATTAAAACTCGACAAACTTCGAATGGAGACAAGGTTTGTCCATTTTGGTCCAAACATGACGAACTTCGCTCCAGGGAACGAACTCGTTGTTTCTAACTCTCCATGCCTCAAATGGAGACAAGTTTGGTCCATTTTGGTCCGAAGATGACGAACAACGCTCTAGGGGACGAAATTCAGCATTAAAACACGACAAACTTCGAATGGAGAAAAGGTTTGTCCATTTTGGTTCAAACATGACGAACTTTGCTCCAGGGAACGAACTCGTTGTTTCTAACTCTCCAAGCCTCAAATGGAGACAAGTTTGGTCCATTTTGGTCCGTAGATGACGAACAACGTTCTAGGGGGCGAAATTCAGCATTAAAACTCATCAAACTTCGAATGGAGAAAAGGTTTGTCCATTTTGGTCCAAACATGACGAACTTCGCTCTAGGGATCGAACTCGTTGTTTCTAACTCTCCAAGCCTCGAATGGAGACAAGTTTGGTGCATTTTGGTCCGAAGATGACGAACAACGCTCTAGGGGACGAACTTCAGCATTAAAACTCGACAAACTTCGAATGGAGACAAGGTTTTTCCATTTTGGTCCAAACATGACGAACTTCGCTCTAGGGAACAAACTCGTTGTTTCTAGCTCTCCAAGCCTCGTATGGAGACAAGTTTGGTCCATTTTGGTTTGAAGATGACGAACAACGCTCTAGGTTACGAACTTCAGCATTAAAGCTCGCAAAACTTCGAATGGAGACAAGGTTTGTCCATTTTGGTCCAAACATGACGAACTTCGCTCTATGGAACGAACTCGTTGTTTCTAACTCTCCAAGTCTGGAATGGAGAAAAGTTTGGTTCATTTGGTCCGAGGATGACGAACAATGCTCTAGGGGACGAACTTCAGCATTAAAACTCGACAAACTTCGAATGGAGACAAGGTTTTTCCATTTTGGTGCAATCATGACGAACTTCGCTCTAGGGAATGAACTCGTTGTTTCTAACTCTTCAAGCCTCGAATGGAGACAAGTTTGGTCCATTATTGTTGGAAGATGAAGAACAACGCTCTAGGAGATGAAATTCAGCATTAAAACACGACAAACTTCGAATGGAGAAAAGGTTTGTCCATTTTGGTCCAAACATGACGAACTTCGCTCTAGGGAACGAACTCGTTGTTTCTAACTCTCCAAGCCTCGAATGGAGACAAGTTTGGTCCATTTTGGTCCGAAGATGACGAACAACGCTCTAGGGGATGAACTTCAGCATTAAAACTAGACAAACTTCGAATGGAGACAAGGTTTTTCCATTTTGGTCCAAACATGACGAACTTCGCTCTAGGGAACGAACTCGTTGTTTCTAACTCTCCAAGCCTCGAAGTGAGACAAGTTTGGTCCATTTTGGTTTGAAGATGACGAACAACGTTCTAGGGGACGAACTTCAGCATTAAAACTCGACAAACTTCGAATGGAGACAAGGTTTGTCCATTTTGGTCCAAACATGACGAACTTCGCTCCAGGGAACAAACTCGTTGTTTCTAACTCTCCAAGCCTCAAATGGAGACAAGTTTGGTCCATTTTGGTCCGAAGATGACGAACAACGCTCTAGGGGACGAAATTAAGCATTAAAACACGATAAACTTCAAATGGAGAAAAGGTTTGTCCATTTTGGTCCAAACATGACGAACTTCGCTCTAGGGAACGAACTCGTTGTTTCTAACTCTCCAAGCCTCGAATGGAGACAAGTTTGGTCCATTTTGGTCCGAAGATGATGAACAACGCTCTAGGGGACGAACTTCAGCATTAAAACTCGACAAACTTCGAATGGAGACAAGGTTTTTCCATTTTGGTCCAAACATGACCAACTTCGCTCTAGGGAACGAACTCGTTGTTTCTAACTCTCCAAGCCTCGAATGGAGACAAGTTTGGTCCATTTTGGTTTGAAGATGACGAACAACGCTCTAGGTTACGAACTTCAGCATTAAAGCTCGCGAAACTTCGAATGGAGACAAGGTTTGTCCATTTTGGTCCAAACATGACGAACTTCGCTCTATGGAACGAACTCGTTGTTTCTAACTCTCCAAGTCTCGAATGGAGAAAAGTTTGGTACATTTGGTCCGAGGATGACGAACAATGCTCTAGGGGACGAACTTCAGCATTAAAACTCGACAAACTTCGAATGGAGACAAGGTTTGTCCATTTTGGTCCAATCATGACGAACTTCGCTCTAGGGAATGAACTCATTGTTTCTAACTCTTCAAGCCTCGAATGGAGACAAGTTTGGTCCATTATTGTTGGAAGATGACGAACAACGCTCTAGGGGATGAAATTCAGCATTAAAACACGACAAACTTCGAATGGAGACAAGGTTTGTCCATTTTGGTTCAAACATGACGAACTTCGCTCTAGAGAACGAACTCGTTGTTTTTTTTGCAAAATAAATCTATTACTGCAAAAAAGAGGAGGACCTCATAGCCCGAGGTCAAGGCAAAATGCTAAGGAGCACAAAAACAAAAAATAGCTCACAACCCGAGCAGGGTAAACCAAACTGCTCACAACCCGAGCCAGGTAAAAGAGAAACTAAAGCAAGAAACAGACAACAAAACCAATTCCAAGGAGAATGAAGACTGACCACCTGGGCTCCCCAAGATTCACATCGAAAACGAACATCAGCCTGAGCCAACCGCAAAACTACCTCAGCAGAACTAGCAACCTTTCCATGAAGTCGAACATTCCTCTCCCCCCATATATGATAAAGCACAGAAGCCCAGGCAACCCTCCAAACCCGATTCCTCCTCCTCTTCCCCTTACTCCTTGCACAAATCCACTGAAGTTCCACATCCCAAGAGGCAATCCTGTGCGAAGAACAGCCCCAGAGCAACATCCCACTCCACACAACCCTACTAAAAGGACAAGCAAAGAACAGATGATCCCGAGACTCAACCCCATCAACACATAGCAGACAAGCTGCCGACGATGACACACCCCACCGAAGCAACCGATCACGAGTATAAAGCCTACTCGAACAGCCATCCAAGCAATAAAAGCGTGCCTCGGGACATTACCCCCAAACCAAAGCAAGCGATACCACGGCACCACACCACTCCGCGGTCTAATAGCCTCCCAAGCACTAGCAACAGAGAACCCACCAGCAGGAGACGGTAACCATACAAGAGAATCCTCTCTCTCCAAACAAGGCTGAACCCCACGAACCAGAGGAGCCAGCTCCATCAGCTCCCATGACACCTCAGGCCACCGCCATTCCCCATCAGAGGTTAAAAAATCAGAGACACGAGCCATCATAGAACTACCAGCATCATAAACAACCCTCTGCCCATACTGACCGATAACAGAACCCCCAGGAAGCCAAGGATCAACCCAAACAAAACATCTACGACCATCACCAATCCGAAAAGACACAAACTCCCTAAATCTATTACGCAGACTCAGTACCTTCCTCAAACACCATGACCACCTTGATGATAAACGAATAGACCACAAAGATTGGCCATTCAAGACATAAGCCTCCACCCAAGCAACCCATAACGAACCAGACTTTAAGTAGAGCAACCACAAAAGCTTCATAATTGCCGCCACATTCCACGCTGCCAAGTCCCTCAACCCCAAAACCCCCTCACTCCTAGGCAAACATACCTCTGCCCAAGCAACCTTTGCCCCACCCGCACCACTCGGATCCCCCCGCCAGAGATAAGACCTCAGAATCCGCTCTAGCTCATGAGTAACTTGGGAGGGCAAAACAAAGACACTAGCCCAATAAACATGAAAACTCTGCAACACAGACTGAATCAACTGCACCCTCCCTGCATAAGAAAGAACACGAGCCTGCCAGCTCCTAACTCGTGCAGTCACCCGGTCTAACAAAGGCTTACAATCCCTATAGCATAGCCTACCAGTCAACAAAGGAACCCCCAAATACCGAACAGGTAAGTCAGCCAAAGAATACCCCAACAGTGTAGCCAATCCAGACGCCTCTGAGACTGGCAGCCCAGCACAGAACAACGAGCTCTTAGCAGTATTTGCCACCAAACCCGAAAGAACCTGAAAGCGATGCAACACACCCCGAACAGCCTCCAACGAATGACAATCACCCCCACTAAAAATCATCAAATCATCCGCAAAACAAAGATGAGTAAGACGAATCCTCTCACACCGAAAATGATATACATAGCCCTCCAATGGAGAATTAAGCATCCTAGAAAGCACCTCCATAACCAACACAAACAGGTATGGTGATAAAGGATCCCCCTGCCGCAACCCTCTCCTCCCAGGGAAGAACCCCTCCAGAGATCCATTCACAGAAACAGAAAACATAGGGGACGTCACACAAGCCCGCACCCAACTAACAAACTGCAGAGGAGTCCCAATAGCCAACAAAACTCCAAACAAAAAGTCCCAATTAACTGAGTCATACGCTTTCTGAAGATCCACCTTCAAAACACAACGCGGCACACCCTTATTTAAATGATACCCACCAACCAACTCCTGACACAATAAAATATTATCCACAATGTTCCTTCCTGGCACAAAAGCAGACTGATTAGCACTCACAAAGGAAGGCAGCCACTTCCTTAACCTGTTCGGCAAAATCTTCGCAATGCATTTATATAATACATTACAACAGGAAATCAGACGATAATCCTTCAAAACAGAAGGATTCATCTTCTTATGCACTAACGTGATTGCCGTAGCATTAATACCCGGCGGCAAATAATAGGTGGAGAAGAAGTGCAACACAGCATCACAAAAATCATCCCCAACAACACTCCACGCAGACTTAAAGAAGCTCACCGAAAACCCATCAGGACCCGGCGCTCTACTACTATCCATAGCATAAAGCACAACACGAACCTCCTCCCTAGTAACCTCCCTAACTAGATCAACCAAACACTCCTCAGGCCACCGGCTGCACACCCAAAATATCGCGAAAATAACCCACAGCTGCAGCCGAGATCTCTGCATGAGAAGACAAAACCACACCCGCCTCATCACACAAAGATGTCAACCCATTCCTCAACACCCTAGCCTTAACACTACGATGGAAAAAAGAGGAATTCTGATCACCCAACGCAAGCCATTTTACACGAGATTTTTGACGAAGAGAGGCTTCCTCCTTACGAGCTGAAACCCAGAAAGCCTGAGTTAATCTCCTAACCTCACCCTGGAGCACTTCTGACTCAGGATCAGCCCCTAAAGCAACCTGAGCCACCTCCATCTGTTTGCGCAGCTCCACCACCTCTGCACTTAGACCCTCAAGAGGCCTACCAAACTCAGCCCTTAATCTAGCCTTAACAGCCTTCAGGTTACGAGCAAAACTGACCAAAGGGGAAACACCCTGATGACGAACCCAACAATCAGCAACCACACCTAAAAAACCCTCATCCTCAGCCCAATGATTGAAATAACGGAACACCACACGCCGTCTCGGGACTGGCACCCCTAACTCAAAAACCAACGGACTATGATCAGAAACTCCCCAACCATGCGCCTGTACCACACAAAGGGGCAGCGAAGACACCCAAGCACTATTCACCAGCACCCTATCTTAGCCGGCGCATCAAACCAGCTCCCCCAGAAGGCCTACTAGTCCAGGTGAACCAACTCCCCTGAACCCTAAGCTCCACCAAATCTGCCTGCACGATGAAAGAGTCAAACTCCTCCATGTCACTCAAATCAGGATTCCCTCCAAAAACCTCAGCCACATAACGAACCGAATTAAAATCCCCCAGGACCATACCAGGCAAAGACCACCCAACAATGACCTGAGAGAGACTACCCCACAGAGCTCTGCGCTCCCCAACTAAATTAGCAACATACACACATGCAACCTCCACCGAGATAGATGTAACCACATCAACCAATGTACCAGAGATGAACTGAGCACTCACAACCGCAGGTACAAAAGAGTACCGATTTAGCCGCCACAGAACCCAGATCCTCCCCAACCCCCCCCCCCCCTCCCATAACTACAGACACACTGCCACCCAACACCAAAACGCCTAAATACCACATCAAACTGATGCTCCTTAACTTTCGTCTCCAAAAGACAACAAAACCCTACACGTGCCGACTCTAAGAAGGACCGGACCGCAAGGCTTTTCTCAGGATCTGTCAGACCCCGCACATTCCACGAGCACCAACTAGTCATGACCCCTAGATGGATCCCCCGGATCCTCCAACCCAACACTACCACCAGTAACACCCTCCCTTCCTGCACATGATACATCAACTGCCAGGGGCACAATAGCCAAAGCATCATCAGAGCCCGCTTCCAACACAGCAAACTTATTCTTAACATTCAGAGCAACACCTTCCCTCCGTCCACCACCATCAGAAGAAATGGCAATACCCCCATCCCCCACCATGGACGTAACCCGCGAACCGCTCAAGGCTGAAGGAACCTGCTCCGGGGGGACCTGAAAAGCAACCATGTTCATCTCCTGCCTAGGACTCGCCACCGAAGAGGCGGCCACTGACCCTTGCACCGTATCCTTCTTACGAGAACAGGTAGCCCCAGAATGGCCAAACACACGACAATCCACACACCTTTTTGGCTTCCAAGAATACTCCACCGGAACCACAAAATCAACCCCCCCCAAACGAACCTTAACCGAACTCGGAAGAACATTATCCATTCCCACCTCCACACACACCCTAGCAAACGACAATCGAGATCTCTCCTCAGTGGGTTGATCCAAGCAAATCGGCCTACCTACCGCACTTGCCAAAACTCCCAAACCACGAGGAGTCCACATCTCAAATGGCACATTCAATAACCGAATCCAAACTGGAACAGAATCAAAAGAAAAGGTCTGCGGAACAATACCTGGAACCCATTTGCGCAAAAGGATAGGCTTCCCACCAAAGTGCCATGGACCATTCGCAAGAACCCATTCACATGCCTCCAATGTCGGAAACTTGAAGATAACCAAGCCATTGTCCATGTACGTAATAACAGGTACACCAGCACGACCCCATACTCTACTCACAAGACGAGAGAGCACTTGAAAAGGAAGCCGAGAATCGAGGAACTGGCCAACCAGAGCACACTTCCATACTTGAATGCCTTCCTCCACCACATCCTCGGGAGGAACCACAATGGGCTCACCATCTACTTCAACCGGCGGGATATAAGGAAGATCAACCGATTGCTTCAAGGGACGCAACAACGAGGCCCATGAAGACCCACTTGTATGCTCTTTATGACCACTTGACGAAGCCCCCACACAACCAAGCCCATCCAACCTTGGGCCCCCCGTAAACAGCCCAGAAACCTTCCCATCAACTAACCTCGGCCCACCCATAACTCCCTTCCCCTTATTCTGTACCAGCCCAGCTGAACCGGGTTCATCCCGAGTCACCAAACCCGAATTGCCTGAACCAACAATTCGTAATGCCTGTGACGGTAACCCAGAAGCTCGGCCCAAACGCTGCGAAACCCTAGCCACATCGCGAACTATGGCAGGTATCCGAGCGTCGCTACCCACCGAGGAAAACCCTCCACAACCACTGTTGCTCCGATCACCCTTCATCCCCAACCCTTCTGCACCGCCAGACACATCGGAAGAAAAACCCATCGCACCTTTCCCTGCCAAACCAGACGCAACCTCATCATCGGGAACACCCAAATCACGAGCCATACCATCGCCCTTCGAGAAAGTATGACCCCCACCCACACCGGAACGAGAACCACCACCCTTCACCGGAGCCACAACAGCTTCCACTACATCCCTCGAACTACCACCCTCAAAGTCAGTCCCTCCAAAGACAGAAGCGGACTTCAAACCAGGAAGGACATCCGTGTCAGCGCCGACACCACCATCCACCGACCTAGCCTTCAAAACCACTTCCTCCGTAGGTGACACGACAACCCCCTCCACCGACTGACTGTATTGACCAACTATCGGTTTTGAAATCCCTGCCTTCCCATGCACGGTACCCACTCCTCCAAGAAGCTTTCGCTAAGGGGACTTACGTCCCTTACCCATCGAAAAAACACCACCAACAGCCTACAACACAGAACGCCACCCCTTCGAAGAGAAAGCAACCACGGAAACCACCAAGAACAGCCGCAAACCACCCAAAATCGAAGACCTAATTCACGCCCCTCTCAGTTTCGCAAAGAGAGAGAACAGAGAAAAAAAAGCATTCTACGAACTCGTTGTTTCTAACTCTCTAAGCCTCGAATGGAGACAAGTTTGGTCCATTTTGGTCCGAAGATGACGAACAAGGCTCTAGGTTACGAACTTCAGCATTAAAGCTCGCCAAACTTCGAATGGAGACAAGGTTTGTCCATTTTGGTCCAAACATGCGAACTTCGCTCAAGGGAACGAACTCGTTATTTCTAACTCTCCATGCTTCGAATGGAGACAAGTTTGGTCCATTTTGGTCGGAAGATGACGAACAATGTTCTAGGGGACGAACTTCAGCATTAAAATTCGACAAACTTCGAATGGAGACAAGGTTTGTCCATTTTGGTCCAAACATGAGGAACTTCGCTCTAGGGAACGAACTCGTTGTTTCTGACTCTCCAAGCCTCGAATGGAGACAAGTTTGGTCCATTTTGGTAGGAAGATGACGAACAACGTTCTAGGGGACGAACTTCAGCATTAAAACTCGACAAACTTCGAATGGAGACAAGGTTTGTCAATTTTGGTCCAAACATGACGAACTTCGCTCTAGGGAACGAACTCGTTGTTTCGAACTCTCCAAGCCTCGAATGGAGACAAGTTTGGTCCATTTTGGTCGGAAGATGACGAACAACGCTCTAGGGCACGAAATTCAGCATTAAACCACGACAAACTTCGAATGGAGACAAGGTTTGTATATTTTGGTTCAAACATGACGAACTTCGCTCTAGAGAACGAACTCGTTGTTTCTAACTCTCCAAGCCTCGAATGGAGACAAGTTTTGTCCATATTGGTCCGAAGATGACGAACAACGCTCTAGGGCACAAACTTCAGCATTAAAACTCGACAAACTTCGAATGGAGACAAGGTTAGTCCATTTTGGTCGAAACATGACGAACTTCGCTCAAGGGAACGAACTCGTTGTTTCTAACTCTCCAAGCCTCGAATTTAGACAAGTTTGGTCCATTTTGGTCGGAAGATCGAACAACGTTCTAGGGGACGAACTTCAGCATTAAAACTCGACAAACTTCGAATGGAGACAAGGTTTGTCCATTTTGGTCCAAACATGACGAACTTCGCTCCAGGGAACGAACTCGTTGTTTCTAACTCTCCAAGCCTCGAATGGATACAAGTTTGGTCCACTTTGGTCCGAAGATGACGAACAACGCTCTAGGAGACGAACTTCAGCATTAAAACTCGACAAACTTCGAATGGAGACAAGGTTTGTCCATTTTGGTTCAAACATGAGGAACTTCGCTCTAGGGAACGAACTCGTTGTTTCTAACTCTCCAAGCCTCGAATGGAGACAAGTTTGGTCCATTTTGGCCGGAAGATGACGAACAACGCTCTAGGCGACGAACTTCAGCATTAAAACACAACAAACTTCGAATGGAGACAAGGTTTGTCCATTTTGGTCCAAACATGACGAACTTCGCTCTAGGGAACGAAATCGTTGTTCAAACTCTCCAAGCCTCGAATGGAGACAAGTTTGGTCCATTTTGGTCGGAAGATGACGAACAACGTTCTAGGGGACGAACTTCAGCATTAAAACACGACAAACTTCGAATGGAGACAAGGTTTGTCCATTTTTGTCCAAACATGAGTAACTTCGCTCCAGGGAACGAAATCGTTGTTTCTAACTTTCCAAGCCTCGAATGGAGACAAGTTTGGTCCATTTTGGTCCGAAGATGACGAACAACGCTCTAGGGGACGAACTTCAGCATTAAAACACGACAAACTTCGAATGGAGACAAGGTTTGTCCATTTTGGTCCAAACATGACGAACTTCGCTCTAGGGAACGAACTCGTTGTTTCTAACTCTCCAAGACTCGAATGGAGACAAGTTTGGTCCATTTTGGTCCGAAGATGACGAACAACGCTCTACGAGACGAACTTCAGCATTAAAACTCGACAAACTTCGAATGGAGACAAGGTTTGTCCATTTTGGACCAAACATGACGAACTTCGCTCCAGGGAACGAACTCGTTGTTTCTAACTCTCCAAACCTCGAATGGAGACAAGTTTGGTCCATTTTGGTCCGAGGTTGACGAACAACGCTCTAGGAGACGAACTTCAGCATTAAAACTCGACAAACTTCGAATGGAGACAAGGTTTGTCCATTTTGGTCCAAACATGACGAACTTCGCTCTAGGGAACGAACTCGTTGTTTCTAACTCTCCAAGCCTCGAATGGAGACAAGTTTGGTCCATTGTGGTCCGAGGATGACAAACAACGCTCTAGGGGACGAACTTCAGCATTAAAACTCAACAAACTTCGAATGGAGACAAGGTTTGTCAATTTTGGTCCAAACATGACGAACTTCGCTCTAGGGAACGAACTCGTTGTTTCTAACTCTCCAAGCGTCGAATGGAGACAAGTTTGGTCCATTTTGGTCCGAAGATGACGAACAACGCTCTAGGTTAAGAACTTCAGCATTAAAGCTCGCCAAACTTCGAATGGAGACAAGGTTTGTCTATTTTGGTCCAAACATGACGAACTTCGCTCCAGGGAACGAACTCGTTGTTTCTAAATCTCCAAGCCTCGAATGGAGACAAGCTTTGTCTATTTTGGTCCGAAGATGACGAACAACGCTCTAGGGGATGAACTTCAGCATTAAAACTCGACAAACTTCGAATGGAGACAAGGTTTGTCCATTTTGGTCCAAACATGACGAACTTCGCTCAAGGGAACGAACTCGTTGTTTCTAACTCTCCAACCCTCGAATGGAGACATGTTTGGTCCATTTGGTATGAAGATGACGAACAACGCTCTAGGGGACGAAATTCAGCATTAAAACTCGACAAGCTTCGAATGGAGACAAGGTTTGTCCATTTTGGACCAAACATGACGAACTTCGCTCCAGGGAACGAACTCGTTGTTTCTAACTCTCCAAGCCTCGAATGGAGACAAGTTTGGTCCATTTTAGTCCGAAGATGACGAACAACGCTCTAGGAGACGAACTTCAGCATTAAAACTCGACAAACTTCGAATGGAGACAAGGTTTGTCCATTTTGGTCCAAACATGACGAACTTCGCTCCAGGGAACGAACTCGTTGTTCCTAACTCTCCAAGCCTCGAATGAAGACAAGTTTGGTCCATTTTGTCTGAAGATGACGAATATCGTTCTAGGGGACGAACTTCAGCATTAAAACTTGACAAACTTCGAATGGAGACAAGGTTTGTCAATATTGGTCCAAACATGACGAACTTCGCTCTATGGAACGAACTCGTTTTTTCTAACTCTCCAAGCCTCGAATGGAGACAAGTTTGGTCCGTTTTGGTCCGAAGATGACGAACAATGCTCTAGGTTACGAACTTCAGCATTAAAGCTCGCCAAACTTCGAATGGAGACAAGGTTTGTCTATTTTGGTCCAAACATGACGAACTTCGCTCCAGGGAACGAACTCGTTGTTTCTAAATCTCCAAGCCTCGAATGGAGACAAGTTTTGTCCATTTTGGTCCAAAGATGACGAACAACGCTCTAGGGGACGAACTTCAGCATTAAAACTCGACAAACTTCGAATGGAGACAAGGTTTGTCCATTTTGGTCCAAACATGACGAACTTCGCTCAAGGGAACGAACTCCTTGTTTCTAACTCTCCAACCCTCGAATTGAGACAAGTTTGGTCCATTTGGTCTAAAGATGACGAACAACGCTCTAGGGGACGAAATTCAGCATTAAAACTCGACAAACTTCGAATGGAGACAAGGTTTGTCCATTTTGGACCAAACATGACGAACTTCGCTCCATGGAACGAACTCGTTGTTTCTAACTCCCCAAGCCTCGAATGGAGACAAGTTTGGTCCATTTTAGTCCAAAGATAACGAACAACGCTCTAGGAGACGAACTTCAGCATTAAAACTCGACAAACTTCGAATGGAGACAAGGTTGTCCATTTTGGTCCAAACATGACGAACTTCGCTCTAGGGAACGAACTCGTTGTTTCAAACTCTCCAAGCCTCGAATGGAGACAAGTTTGGTCCATTTTGGTCGGAAGATGACGAACAACGTTCTAGGGGACGAACTTCAGCATTAAAACTCGACAAACTTCGAATGGAGACAAGGTTTGTCCATTTTGGTCCAAACATGAGGAACTTCGCTCTAGGGAACGAAATCGTTGTTTCAAACTCTCCAAGCCTCGAATGGAGACAAGTTTGGTCCATTTTGGTCCGAAGATGACGAACAACGCTCTAGGGGACGAACTTCAGCATTAAAACACGACAAACTTCGAATGGAGACGAGGTTTGTCCATTTTGGTCCAAACATGACGAACTTCGCTCTAGGGAACGAACTCGTTGTTCCTAACTCTCCAAGCCTCGAATGGAGACAAGTTTGAACCATTTGGTCTGAAGATGACGAACAACGTTCTAGGGGACGAACTTCAGCATTAAAACTCGACAAACTTCGAATGGAGACGAGGTTTGTCCATTTTGGTCCAAACATGACGAACTTCGCTCTGGGGAACGAACTCGTTGTTTCTAACTCTCCAAGCCTCGAATGGAGACAAGTTTGGTCCATTTTGGTCCGAAGATGACGAACAACGCTCTAGGTTAAGAACTTCAGCATTAAAGCTTGCCAAACTTCGAATGGACATAAGGTTTGTCTATTTTAGCCCAAACATGACGAACTTCGCTCCAGGGAACGAACTCGTTGTTTCTAAATCTCCAAGCCTCGAATGGAGACAAGTTTTGTCCATTTTGGTCCGAAGATGACGAACAACGCTCTAGGGGACGAACTTCAGCATTAAAACTCGACAATCTTCGAATGGAGACAAGGTTAGTCCATTTTGGTCGAAACATGACGAACTTCGCTCAAGGGAACGAACTCGTTGTTTCTAACTCTCCAAGCCTCGAATTTAGACAAGTTTTGTCCATTTTGGTCGGAAGATGATGAACAACGTTCTAGGGGACGAACTTCAGCATTAAAACTCGACAAACTTCGAATGGAGACAAGGTTTGTCCATTTTGGTCCAAACATGACGAACTTCGCTCCACGGAACGAACTCGTTGTTTCTAACTCTCCAAGCCTCGAATGGAGACAAGTTTGGTCCATTTTGGTCCGAAGATGACAAACAACGCTCTAGGGGACGAACTTCAGCATTAAAACTCAACAAACTTCGAATGGAGACAAGGTTTGTCAATTTTGGTCAAAACATGACGAACTTCGCTCTAGGGAACGAACTCGTTGTTTCTAACTCTCCAAGCCTCGAATGGAGACAATTTTGGTCCATTTTGGTCGGAAGATGACGAACAACGTTCTAGGAGACCAACTTCAGCATTAAAACTCGACAAACTTCGAATGGAGACAAGGTTTGTCCATTTTGGTCGAAACATGACGAACTTCGCTCAAGGGAACGAACTCGTTGTTTCCAACTCTCCAAGCTTCGAATGGAGACAAGTTTGGTCCATTTTGGTCCGAAGATGATGAACAACGCTCTAGGTGAAGAACTTCAGCATTAAAACTCGACAAACTTCGAATGGAGACAAGGTTTGTCAATATTGGTCCAAACATGACGAACTTCGCTCTATGGAACGAACTCGTTGTTTCTAACTCTCCAAGCCTCGAATTTAGACAAGTTTGGTCCATTTTGGTCGGAAGATGATGAACAACGTTCTAGGGGACGAACTTCAGCATTAAAACTCGACAAACTTCAAATGGAGACAAGGTTTGTCCATTTTGGTCCAAACATGAGGAACTTCGCTCCAGGGAACGAAATCGTTGTTTCTAACTCTCCAAGCCTCGAATGGATTCAAGTTTGGTCCATTTTGGTCCGAAGATGACGAACAACGCTCTAGGAGACGAACTTCAGGATTAAAACACGACAAACTTCGAATGGAGACAAGGTTTGTCCATTTTGGACCAAACATGACGAACTTCGCTCCAGGGAACGAAATCGTTGTTTCTAACTCTCCAAGCCTCGAATGGAGACAAGTTTTGTCCATTTTGGTCCGAAGATGACGAACAACGCTCTAGGAGACGAACTTCAGCATTAAAACTCGACAAACTTCGAATGGAGACAAGGTTTGTCCATTTTGGTCCAAACATGACGAACTTCGCTCTAGGGAACGAACTCGTTGTTTCTAACTCTCCAAGCCTCGAATGGAGACAAGTTTGGTCCATTTTGGTCCGAGGATGACAAACAACGCTCTAGGGGATGAACTTCAGCATTAAAACTCAACAAACTTCGAATGGAGACAAGGTTTATCAATTTTGGTCCAAACATGACGAACTTCGCTCTAGGGAACGAACTCGTTGTTTCTAACTCTCCAAGCGTCGAATGGAGACAAGTTTGGTCCATTTTGGTCCGAAGATGTCGAACAACGCTCTAGGTTAAGAACTTCAGCATTAAAGCTCGCCAAACTTCGAATGGAGACAAGGTTTGTCTATTTTGGTCCAAACATGACGAACTTCGCTCCAGGGAACGAACTCGTTGTTTCTAAATCTCCAAGCCTCGAATGGAGACAAGCTTTGTCTATTTTGGTCCGAAGATGACGAACAACGCTCTAGGGGATGAACTTCAGCATTAAAACTCGACAAACTTCGAATGGAGACAAGGTTTGTCCATTTTGGTCCAAACATGACGAACTTCGCTCAAGGGAACGAACTCGTTGTTTCTAACTCTCCAACCCTCGAATGGATACATGTTTGGTCCATTTGGTATGAAGATGACGAACAACGCTCTAGGGGACGAAATTCAGCATTAAAACTCGACAAGCTTCGAATGGAGACAAGGTTTGTCCATTTTGGACCAAACATGACGAACTTCGCTCCAGGGAACGAACTCGTTGTTTCTAACTCTCCAAGCCTCGAATGGAGACAAGTTTGGTCCATTTTAGTCCGAAGATGACGAACAACGCTCTAGGAGACGTACTTCAGCATTAAAACTCGACAAACTTCGAATGGAGACAAGGTTTGTCCATTTTGGTCCAAACATGACGAACTTCGCTCCAGGGAACGAACTCGTTGTTCCTAACTCTCCAAGCCTCGAATGGAGACAAGTTTGGTCCATTTTGTCTGAAGATGACGAATATCGTTCTAGGGGACGAACTTCAGCATTAAAACTTGACAAACTTCGAATGGAGACAAGGTTTGTCAATATTGGTCCAAACATGACGAACTTCGCTCTATGGAACGAACTCGTTTTTTCTAACTCTCCAAGCCTCGAATGGAGACAAGTTTGGTCCATTTTGGTCCGAAGATGACGAACAATGCTCTAGGTTACGAACTTCAGCATTAAAGCTCGCCAAACTTCGAATGGAGACAAGGTTTGTCTATTTTGGTCCAAACATGACGAACTTCGCTCCAGGGAACGAACTCGTTGTTTCTAAATCTCCAAGCCTCGAATGGAGACAAGTTTTGTCCATTTTGGTCCAAAGATG
Organism: Trichosanthes truncata; assembly: GCA_033996785.1. Taxonomy (NCBI): domain Eukaryota; kingdom Viridiplantae; phylum Streptophyta; class Magnoliopsida; order Cucurbitales; family Cucurbitaceae; genus Trichosanthes; species Trichosanthes truncata. The sequence goes on along the minus strand of JAWPNB010000004.1, from coordinate 21,086,447 downwards.
ACGAACAACGCTCTAGGGGACGAACTTCAGCATTAAAACTCGACAAACTTCGAATGGAGACAAGGTTTGTCCATTTTGGTCCAAACATGACGAACTTCGCTCAAGGGAACGAACTCCTTGTTTCTAACTCTCCAACCCTCGAATTGAGACAAGTTTGGTCCATTTGGTCTGAAGATGACGAACAACGCTCTAGGGGACGAAATTCAGCATTAAAACTCGACAAACTTCGAATGGAGACAAGGTTTGTCCATTTTGGACCAAACATGACGAACTTCGCTCCAGGGAACGAACTCGTTGTTTCTAACTCTCCAAGCCTCGAATGGAGACAAGTTTGGTCCATTTTAGTCCAAAGATGACGAACAACGCTCTAGGAGACGAACTTCAGCATTAAAACTCGACAAACTTCGAATGGAGACAAGGTTGTCCATTTTGGTCCAAACATGACGAACTTCGCTCTAGGGAACGAACTCGTTGTTTCAAACTCTCCAAGCCTCGAATGGAGACAAGTTTGGTCCATTTTGGTCGGAAGATGACGAACAACGTTCTAGGGGACGAACTTCAGCATTAAAACACGACAAACTTCGAATGGAGACGAGGTTTGTCCATTTTGGTCCAAACATGAGGAACTTCGCTCTAGGGAACGAAATCGTTGTTTCAAACTCTCCAAGCCTCGAATGGAGACAAGTTTGGTCCATTTTGGTCCGAAGATGACGAACAACGCTCTAGGGGACGAACGTCAGCATTAAAACACGACAAACTTCGAATGGAGACGAGGTTTGTCCATTTTGGTCCAAACATGACGAACTTCGCTCTAGGGAACGAAATCGTTGTTTCAAACTCTCCAAGCCTCGAATGGAGACAAGTTTGGTCCATTTTGGTCCGAAGATGACGAACAACGCTCTAGGGGACGAACTTCAGCATTAAAAAACGACAAACTTCGAATGGAGACGAGGTTTGTCCATTTTGGTCCAAACATGACGAACTTCGCTCTAGGGAACGAACTCGTTGTTTCTAACTCTCCAAGCCTCGAATGGAGACAAGTTTGGTCCATTTTGGTCCGAAGATGACGAACAACGCTCTAGGTTAAGAACTTCAGCATTAAAGCTCGCCAAACTTCGAATGGACATAAGGTTTGTCTATTTTAGCCCAAACATGACAAACTTCGCTCCAGGGAACGAACTCGTTGTTTCTAAATCTCCAAGCCTCGAATGGAGACAAGTTTTGTCCATTTTGGTCCGAAGATGACGAACAACGCTCTAGGGGACGAACTTCAGCATTAAAACTCGACAATCTTCGAATGGAGACAAGGTTAGTCCATTTTGGTCGAAACATGACGAACTTCGCTCAAGGGAACGAACTCGTTGTTTCTAACTCTCCAAGCCTCGAATTTAGACAAGTTTTGTCCATTTTGGTCGGAAGATGATGAACAACGTTCTAGGGGACGAACTTCAGCATTAAAACTCGACAAACTTCGAATGGAGACAAGGTTTGTCCATTTTGGTCCAAACATGACGAACTACGCTCCAGGGAACGAACTCGTTGTTTCTAACTCTCCAAGCCTCGAATGGAGACAAGTTTGGTCCATTTTGGTCCGAAGATGACAAACAACGCTCTAGGGGACGAACTTCAGCATTAAAACTCAACAAACTTCGAATGGAGACAAGGTTTGTCAATTTTGGTCCAAACATGACGAACTTCGCTCTAGGGAACGAACTCGTTGTTTCTAACTCTCCAAGCGTCGAATGGAGACAAGTTTGGTCCATTTAGGTCCGAAGATGACGAACAACGCTCTAGGTTAAGAACTTCAGCATTAAAGCTCGCCAAACTTCGAATGGAGACAAGGTTTGTCTATTTTGGTCCAAACATGACGAACTTCGCTCCAGGGAACGAACTCGTTGTTTCTAAATCTCCAAGCCTCGAATGGAGACAAGTTTTGTCCATTTTGGTCCGAAGATGACGAACAACGCTCTAGGGGACGAACTTCAACATTAAAACTCGACAAACTTCGAATGGAAACAAGGTTTGTCCATTTTGGTCCAAACATGACGAAGTTCGCTCCAGGGAACGAACTCGTTGTTTCTAACTCTCCAAGCCTCGAATGGAGACAAGTTTGGTCCATTTTGATCCGAAGATGACAAACAACGCTCTAGGAGACGAACTTCGAATGGAAACAAGGTTTGTCCATTTTGGTCCAAACATGACGAACTTCGCTCCAGCGAACGAATTCGTTGTTTCTAACTCACCAAGCCTCGAATGGAGACAAGTTTGGTCCATTTTGATCCGAAGATGACGAACAACGCTCTAGGGGACGAAGTTCAGCATTAAAACTCGACAATCTTCGAATGGAGACAAGGTTTTTCCATTTTGGTCCAAACATGACGAACTTCGCTCCAGGGAACGAACTCGTTGTTTCTAACTCTCCAAGCCTCGAATGGAGACAAGTTTGGTCCATTTTAGTCCGAAGATGACGAACAACGCTCTAGGATACGAACTTCAGCATTAAAACTCGACAAACTTCGAATGGAAACAAGGTTTGTCCATTTTGGTCCAAACATGACGAACTTCGCTCCAGGGAACGAACTCGTTGTTTCTAACTCTCCAAGCCTCGAATGGAGACAAGTTTGGTCCATTTTAGTCCGAAGATGACGAACAACGCTCTAGGAGACGAACTTCAACATTAAAACTCGACAGACTTCGAATGGAAACAAGGTTTGTCCATTTTGGTCCAAACATGACGAACTTCGCTCCAGGGAACGAACTCGTTGTTTCTAACTCTCCAAGCCTCGAATGGAGACAAGTTTGGTCCATTTTGGTCCGAAGATGACGAACAACGCTCTAGGGTACGAACTTCAGCATTAAAACTCGACAAACTTCGAATGGAGACAAGGTTAGTCGATTTTGGTCGAAACATGACGAACTTCGCTCAAGGGAACGAACTCGTTGTTTCTAACTCTCCAAGCCTCGAATGGAGACAAGTTTGATCCATTTTGGTCCGAAGATGACGAACAACGCTCTAGGGGACGAAGTTCAGCATTAAAACTCGACAAACTTCGAATGGAGACAAGGTTTGTCCATTTTGGTCCAAACATGACGAACTTCGCTCCAGGGAACGAACTCGTTGTTTCTAACTCTCCAAGCCTCGAATGGAGACAAGTTTGGTCCACTTTGGTCCGAAGATGACGAACAACGCTCTAGGGGACGAAGTTTAGCATTAAAACTCGACAAACTTTCAATGGAGACAGGGTTTGTCCATTTTGGTCCAAACATGACGAACTTCGCTCCAGGGAACGAACTCGTTGTTTCTAACTCTCCAATACTCGAATGGAGACAAGTTTGGTCCATTTTCGTCCGAAGATGACGAACAACGCTCTAGGAGACGAACTTCAACATTAAAACTCGACAAACTTCGAATGGAAACAAGGTTTGTCCATTTTGGTCCAAACATGACGAACTTCGCTCCAGGGAACGAACTCGTTGTTTCTAAATCTCCAAGCCTCGAATGGAGACAAGTTTTGTCCATTTTGGTCCGAAGATGACGAACAACGCTCTAGGGGACGAACTTCAGCATTAAAACTCGACAATCTTCGAATGGAGACAAGGTTAGTCCATTTTGGTCGAAACATGACGAACTTCGCTCAAGGGAACAAACTCGTTGTTTCTAACTCTCCAAGCCACGAATGGAGACAAGTTTTGTCCATTTTGGTCGGAAGATGACGAACAACGTTCTAGGAGACGAACTTCAGCATTAAAACTCGACAAACTTCGAATGGAGACAAGGTTTGTCCATTTTGGTCCAAACATGACGAACTTCGCTCCAGGGAACGTGATAAGCGCCCAAGATGCTGGATTTACAAAGCTAGAGGTCCTTCTAGGATCTTTGCAAACATTCGCGAATAAGGCTAACTTAACGATTGATTCCAACCAAGAGTTTGGTTAGAGATGAATCACTCTAAGATCAAACTTAGAATCTATGATGGTCACTCTTAGATCCCAAGACAACTCACTCCAGAATTAGCTTGATCAAGACTAATCCAATGAATTGGTTTAACATCAAACCTAAAGCAAGATTTGAAAGAAAATAACACCAAATGGGTTTCAAGAAAACACAAGTTTTGATATTCAATGTTGTTTCTTCTCACTTGCAATACAAATTCCTTTTATAGACAAGGAATTCTATACAAATCAACACTTCCCCAACTACTTTATTAAATGAGCTTCCCAACCACCTCATTTAATGAACTTCCCAACTACCAACTACCTTATTAATTAACTTCCCAACTACCAACTACCTCATTAATTAATATATGTCTAAACTTTAAACTTAAAATTACAATGTCAAAGTTCATGAAACTTAAAATTACAAGGAATTCTATTCAAATAGGTTTCCATACTTAAGTGAACTCCATGGTCAACTTTAATCTTGACTTGTTGAACTAACATTATAAAGAAATTTGTCCTCAAAAATCTTTGTCTCTTCTTGTGCATTAGCTAGCTTTTGTAGATGTAATGTGAAAGCCTCTTGAATCTTCTTTGCCTTGCTCCTTGTTATTGCTCCTTCAGGTACATGCAATGGATTAGAGGTTGGATTCACATCATCCCCCCTTTCTTTAAAAGGATTTGTCCTCAAATCAAGGTCTTCATTTCCTACATCAAAAGGAGTCAAATCAGCCACATTAAAAGTAGAACTTACATTATACTCACCTCGGAGATCTAGTTTGTATGCGTTGTCATTAATTCGCTCGACTACTTTAAATGGACCATCTCCCCTAGGTTGAAGTTTGGACTTCCTTTGATCTGGAAATCTTTCCTTTCGTAGATGAACCCAAACCCAATCACCCGGTTTAAGTATCAATTTCTTTCTCCCTTGGTTCTTTTGAGTCACTAGCTTTTCATTCTTCTTTTCAATCCTTTCCTTGATTTCTTTGTGCAGAGTTTTGATGTATTCGGCCTTAGAAATAGCTGCATCACTAGTAAACATATTAGGTGGCAAAGGTAATAAATCTAGAGGAGTTAAAGGATTAAATCCATACACAACCTCAAATGGTGAACGATGAATGGTGCTATGTATCGCTCTATTGTATGCAAACTCCACAAAAGGTAGTGTCTCTTCCCACGACTTAAGATTTTTAGAAATTAGCGATCTAAGCAAGGCCCCCAATGTTCTATTAACCACCTCGGTTTGACCATCGGTTTGGGGATGACAAGTTGTAGAAAACAAAAGCTTAGTTCCCAATTTTCCCCACAAAACTTTCCAAAAATGACTTAAAAATTTGACATCTCTATCACTTACAATGGTTTTTGGAATGCCATGCAATCTAACTACTTCCCTAAAGAATAGATTAGCTATGTTAGTGGCATCATCTGTTTTATTACATGGAATGAAATGTGCCATTTTACTAAACCTATCAACCACCACAAAAATGCTATCATGATGTTTCCTAGTAGTTGGTAATCCTAGAACAAAATCCATGCTAATGTCAACCCATGGTTCACTAGGAACATCTAAAGGTGTGTAAAGACCATGTGGTTGTGTTTTAGACTTGGCCTCCTTACATTTGAAACATTGCTTGCACACTTTGTTCACATCCTTCCTCATTTTCAACCAATAAAAGTGTTCACACAACATGCTGTATGTTTTAAATTCTCCAAAATGCCCCATAAGTCCTCCTCCATGAGCCTCCTTCACAAGTAACTCTCGAATGGAACACTTAGGAATACAAAGTTTACCCTTTCTAAAGAGCATGCCATTAAACACAATATGATCATGTACGTTTTTCCCGCCTAAACATTGCATATACACGTCATAAAATTCAGACTTCTCAACTTTGTACAATTCAATCATGTGTTCAAAACCAAGAATCTTTGTACTAAGAGAAGAAAATAATGCATACCTTCTTGACAAAGCATCGGCCACCACATTGTCCTTACCTTTTTTGTAATGAATGACATAAGGAAATGTCTCAATGAATTCTAACCATTTAGCATGCCTCCTATTTAGCTTTGTTTGGCTTTTGAGGTGCTTCAAACTTTCATGATCAGTATGGATAACAAACTCTTTTGGCCACAAGTAATGTTGCCAAACTTGCAAAGCCCTCACAAGTGCATGTAGTTCTTTGTCATAAGTTGGGTAGTTGAGTTGTGCTCCATTTAGCTTTTCACTAAAGAACATGATTGGCCTTCTTTCTTGCATCAACACAGCTCCTATACCTATCCCACTTGCATCACATTCAATCTCAAAAGATTTATCAAAGTCCGGTAAAGCAAGACAAGGTGCATTGGTCAATTTATCTTTTAATTCATTGAATGCATTCTCTTGTTTTTCCTTCCATTCAAACGTCGCATGCTTTTTAACAAGTTCATTCAATGGTGAGGCTATACTACTGAAATTCTTAATAAACCTCCTATAAAAACTAGCCAAACCATGAAAGGATCTTACCTCGTTTGCATTGGTAGGTGTTGGCCACTCTCGGATAGCCTTTACCTTTTCTTCATCAACTTGCACTCCATTTTTTCCAACAATGAACCCTAGGAAATTGACTTGGTCTAGACAAAAACTACACTTTTTGAAGTTGGCATAAAGCTTCTCTTCTCTAAGTTTAAGTAAAATTGTCTTAACATGCCAAATATGATCATTCAAGCTTTTGGAGTAAACAAGGATATCATCAAAGTATACAACTACAAATTTTCCAATGTACTCTCTCAAAACATGATTCATTAGTCTCATAAAAGTACTTGGTGCATTAGTAAGACCAAATGGCATAACAAGCCACTCATAAAGTCCAAACTTAGTTTTGAAAGCCGTTTTCCACTCATCTCCCACATGCATTCGAATTTGATGATAACCACTTTTAAGATCTATTTTTGAAAACAGATTAGCACCATGTAATTCATCTAACATGTCATCTAATCTAGGAATGGGATGTCGATACTTTACCGTTATCTTGTTAATGGCTCGACAATCAACACACATCCTCCAGGTGCCATCCTTCTTAGGTACCAAAATCACCGGAACCGAACAAGGACTCAAGCTTTCTCTAACATAACCTTTATCCATGAGTTCTTCCACTTGTCTTTGAATCTCCTTAGTTTCGGTTGGATTGGTCCTATAGGCAGCCATATTTGGAAGAGTTGCCCCGGGTATGAAGTCGATTTGATGTTCAATCCCTCTTAAAGGAGGTAAACCCGTAGGTGCATCTTCATGTGGAAACATGTCATTAAATTCCTGCAAAAGAGACTTAAAAGCACTTGGCAAAACATCATTAGATTTTGGTTCAGTTGCTAGACACATTCCTTTGCACATAAGTACAAATTTTGGTTCTTGTGTTAACAACACATTCCTCACTTCTCCCAAACTCACATTCTCTCTTTTTTTCTCAAAATCACTCTTTTTTCTTTCTTGGTTTTCACTCACCTTTTGCCCCTCACTTTTCTCTTTTTTTTCACTCTTCTCTTTTAACTTACTTTCTTCTCTCCTCTCTTTTTCTTCGAATTCTTTTCTTTTCTTCTCTAATTTCAAGTGATCACAATGTACTTCATATGGAGACAATGGAAGTAAAGTAAATTTCTTCCCGTTCAAAGTAAAAGTATACTTGTTCTTCAATCCATCAAATGTGACCTCTCTATCATATTGCCAAGGTCGGCCTAATAGTATATCCCCCGCATGCATAGGTACGACATCACAAAGGACTTCATCCTTATATCTTCCCAAAGTAAAAGGAATAAGAACTTGAGAGTTTACCTTAAGTTCTCCTTTGTTTGTCAACCATTGAAGTTTGTATGGTTTAGGATGTGGACGGGTAGTAAGTTGAAGTCTTTTTACAAGAAAACTACTTACCACATTTGTGCAACTTCCACTATCAATCACCAAGCTGCATGGGTTGCCATTAATTAGACATCTTGTGTGAAACAAGTTTTCCCTTTGAACTTCAACTTTGTCTTCCTTGATTTGTACATTAAGTACCCTTCTTGTAATCAAGGATATGGAGTTACCTTCTTCAACATACTCATCATCATGTATTTCAGATTCTTCCTCAAGTTGTGCATCATGTTCCTCACATTCATCATCCGAATCAAGTACACCATTTCTTATCACCATAACTCTTTTATTAACACACTCTTTGCTCATGTGTCCAAACCCTTTGCATTTCCAACATTGAATAGAACTAGACTTCTCTCTTACCTCCTTCGAAGCTTCATTCTTTTTTGTATTGGAACTCTCGGCCTCCACTCTATTGGCAGCCCCAAACTTTCCTCTTGGTTGCAGTGATTCATTCCTATTCACAAAACTATCCTTTTTCCAAGCATTAGAATTTGAAAAGGGGTTAGCTTTAGGTGTATACCTTTTTGAATGCTCCTTTTCTTCCTTCAATTGAGCTTCAATTTTGATAGCATAATGATACATATCTTCAAGGTATGGCGGTGGATTTCTATCAACCAAATGTGCAATTTCTTGATTCAAACCTCCAAGGAATCTAGACATGGTGTCTTCCTCTTCTTCTCGAATTTTTGCTCTTTCCATCAAGGACTCCATCTCTTGATAATATTCAGCAACACTTTTTGTTCCCTGCCTCAAAGCTTGCAATTTAGTTTTTAAATCTCTTTCATAATGTTTTGGAACATACCTCTTTCTCATGATTTCTTTAAGTTCTTCCCACGTTTCTATTGGATTCTCCTCTTTCCTTCTTCTCTCGGATTTGAGATGTTGATACCATTCACCCGCATGATTGGTAAATTCGGCAATGGCAAGTTTCATCTTCATATTCTCGCTATATGCATTGCAATCAAACACATGTTCTATTTTCCTTTCCCATTGCAAGTATGCTTCAGAGTCCGCAGTTCCACTAAAGGGTGGAATTTTGAGTTTCACTCCGCCATTTCTATCTTCATTCACTCTTTCCATTCTTCTAGGTTGCATAATATTTGCAAGATTATTTCTTCCTCTTCCCCGCACATTTCCTCTTCCTTCAAAGTGTCTTTCTTGTACCGGTAAGTCAAACATGCCTTCATCTCCTTGTAAGACTCGTTCTTCTCTTTGTTGTTGTGCCCTCCTTTCTTGCCTATCTTCCATCATCAATTCCATCATACCTTGAATTGCTTGAAGAATAGCCATAGTTGGATCTGCCACTTGTGGAACTTCTTCGCCATCATGTGACATTTTGTAATAAGGACCTTTCCACACTTCTCACCAAGATTTCACTCAAGGACACTCGTGTTTATCACTCAAGGGTAGGCTTTTGGTACTAGGTCAAAGATGTAAGGGTTGGTTAAAAAAAAAAATTGGTGCAACCTTGCTTTTAAACTTGATATATAACCAATTCAATAAGCAACTTTCACAAGCTAAAAATAGAGTATCTCAACCTTAGGATAAAAAAAAAAAACTCAAAATTTTCAAACAAAACACAATTTAATGACAAGAACTTTTCGTGTGCCTTGGATCTTTGAATAAGCTCCTTTTTTTTTTTTCACTGAATTTTTTTTTTTTTGCTACTGTTTTTTTTTTTTTTTTTTTTGCTACTGTTTTTTTTTTTTTTTTTTTTTGCTACTGAATTTTTTTTTTTTTAATTTTTTTTTAATAATCCAAGAACAAGACTCAAAGAATTTTAAAGAAAAGTTGTAGTATGCCTTGTATTGCAAGTACTTACGGAAAAAAAATGACAGAAAATAATAATAACAATAACATGACGAACTTCGCTCTAGGGAACGAACTCGTTGTTTCTAACTCTCCAAGCGTCGAATGGAGACAAGTTTGGTCCATTTTGGTCCGAAGATGTCGAACAACGCTCTAGGTTAAGAACTTCAGCATTAAAGCTCGCCAAACTTCGAATGGAGACAAGGTTTGTCTATTTTGGTCCAAACATGACGAACTTCGCTCCAGGGAACGAACTCGTTGTTTCTAAATCTCCAAGCCTCGAATGGAGACAAGCTTTGTCTATTTTGGTCCGAAGATGACGAACAACGCTCTAGGGGATGAACTTCAGCATTAAAACTCGACAAACTTCGAATGGAGACAAGGTTTGTCCATTTTGGTCCAAACATGACGAACTTCGCTCAAGGGAACGAACTCGTTGTTTCTAACTCTCCAACCCTCGAATGGAGACATGTTTGGTCCATTTGGTATGAAGATGACGAACAACGCTCTAGGGGACGAAATTCAGCATTAAAACTCGACAAGCTTCGAATGGAGACAAGGTTTGTCCATTTTGGACCAAACATGACGAACTTCGCTCCAGGGAACGAACTCGTTGTTTCTAACTCTCCAAGCCTCGAATGGAGACAAGTTTGGTCCATTTTAGTCCGAAGATGACGAACAACGCTCTAGGAGACGTACTTCAGCATTAAAACTCGACAAACTTCGAATGGAGACAAGGTTTGTCCATTTTGGTCCAAACATGACGAACTTCGCTCCAGGGAACGAACTCGTTGTTCCTAACTCTCCAAGCCTCGAATGGAGACAAGTTTGGTCCATTTTGTCTGAAGATGACGAATATCGTTCTAGGGGACGAACTTCAGCATTAAAACTTGACAAACTTCGAATGGAGACAAGGTTTGTCAATATTGGTCCAAACATGACGAACTTCGCTCTATGGAACGAACTCGTTTTTTCTAACTCTCCAAGCCTCGAATGGAGACAAGTTTGGTCCATTTTGGTCCGAAGATGACGAACAATGCTCTAGGTTACGAACTTCAGCATTAAAGCTCGCCAAACTTCGAATGGAGACAAGGTTTGTCTATTTTGGTCCAAACATGACGAACTTCGCTCCAGGGAACGAACTCGTTGTTTCTAAATCTCCAAGCCTCGAATGGAGACAAGTTTTGTCCATTTTGGTCCAAAGATGACGAACAACGCTCTAGGGGACGAACTTCAGCATTAAAACTCGACAAACTTCGAATGGAGACAAGGTTTGTCCATTTTGGTCCAAACATGACGAACTTCGCTCAAGGGAACGAACTCCTTGTTTCTAACTCTCCAACCCTCGAATTGAGACAAGTTTGGTCCATTTGGTCTGAAGATGACGAACAACGCTCTAGGGGACGAAATTCAGCATTAAAACTCGACAAACTTCGAATGGAGACAAGGTTTGTCCATTTTGGACCAAACATGACGAACTTCGCTCCAGGGAACGAACTCGTTGTTTCTAACTCTCCAAGCCTCGAATGGAGACAAGTTTGGTCCATTTTCGTCCAAAGATGACGAACAACGCTCTAGGAGACGAACTTCAGCATTAAAACTCGACAAACTTCGAATGGAGACAAGGTTTGTCCATTTTGGTCCAAACATGACGAACTTCGCTCCAGGGAACGAACTCGTTGTTTCTAACTCTCCAAGCCTCGAATGGAGACAAGTTTGGTCCATTTTGGTCCGAAGATGACAAACAACGCTCTAGGGGACGAACTTCAGCATTAAAACTCAACAAACTTCGAATGGAGACAAGGTTTGTCAATTTTGGTCCAAACATGACGAACTTCGCTCTAGGGAACGAACTCGTTGTTTCTAACTCTCCAAGCGTCGAATGGAGACAAGTTTGGTCCATTTAGGTCCGAAGATGACGAAGAACGCTCTAGGTTAAGAACTTCAGAATTAAAGCTCGCCAAACTTCGAATGGAGACAAGGTTTGTCTATTTTGGTCCAAACATGACGAACTTCGCTCCAGGGAACGAACTCGTTGTTTCTAAATCTCCAAGCCTCGAATGGAGACAAGTTTTGTCCATTTTGGTCCGAAGATGACGAACAACGCTCTAGGGGACGAACTTCAACATTAAAACTCGACAAACTTCGAATGGAAACAAGGTTTGTCCATTTTGGTCCAAACATGACGAACTTCGCTCCAGGGAACGAACTCGTTGTTTCTAACTCTCCAAGCCTCGAATGGAGACAAGTTTGGTCCATTTTGATCCGAAGATGACAAACAACGCTCTAGGAGATGAACTTCGAATGGAAACAAGGTTTGTCCATTTTGGTCCAAACATGACGAACTTCGCTCCAGGGAACGAACTCGTTGTTTCTAACTCTCCAAGCCTCGAATGGAGACAAGTTTGGTCCATTTTGATCCGAAGATGACAAACAACGCTCTAGGAGACGAACTTCGAATGGAAACAAGGTTTGTCCATTTTGGTCCAAACATGACGAACTTCGCTCCAGCGAACGAACTCGTTGTTTCTAACTCACCAAGCCTCGAATGGAGACAAGTTTGGTCCATTTTGATCCGAAGATGACGAACAACGCTCTAGGGGACGAAGTTCAGCATTAAAACTCGACAATCTTCGAATGGAGACAAGGTTTTTCCATTTTGGTCCAAACATGACGAACTTCGCTCTAGGGAAGGAACTCGTTGTTTCTAACTCTCCAAGCCTCGAATGGAGACAAGTTTGGTCCATTTTGGTCTGAAGATGACGAACAACGCTCTAGGTTACGAACTTCAGCATTAAAGCTCGCCAAACTTCGATTGGAGACAAGGTTTGTCCATTTTGGTCCAAACATGACGAACTTCGCTCCAGGGAACGAACTCGTTGTTTCTAACTCTCCAAGCCTCGAATGGAGACAACTTTTGTCCATTTTGGTCCGAAGATGACGAACAACGCTCTAGGAGACGAACTTCAGCATTCAAACTCGACAAAGTTCGAATGGAGACAAGGTTTGTCCATTTTTGTCCAAACATGACGAACTTCGCTCCAGGGAACGAACTCGTTGTTTCTAACTCTCCAAGCCTCGAATGGAGACAAGTTTGGTGCATTTTGGTCGGAAGATGACGAACAACGCTCTAGGGGAAAAACTTCAACATTAAAATCGACAAACTTCGAATGGAGACAAGGTTTGTCCATTTTGGTCCAAACATGACGAACTTCGCTCTAGGGAACGAACTCGTTGTTTCTAACTCTCCAAGCCTCGAATGGAGACAAGTTTGGTCCATTTTGGTCCGAAGATGACGAACAACGCTCTAGGAGACGAACTTCAGCATTAAAACTCGACAAACATCGAATGGAGACAAGGTTTGTCCATTTTGGTCCAAACATGACGAACTTCGCTCTAGGGAACGAACTAGTTGTTTCCAACTCTCCAAGCCTCGAATGGAGACAAGTTTGGTCCATTTTGGTCTGAAGATGACGAACAACGCTCTAGGTTACGAACTTCAGCATTAAAGCTCGCCAAACTTCGAATGGAGACAAGGTTTGTCCATTTTGGTCCAAACATGACGAATTTCGCTCAAGGGAACGAACTCCTTGTTTCTAACTCTCCAAGCCTCGAATGGAGACAAGTTTGGTCCATTTTGGTCGGAAGATGACTAACAACGCTCTAGGGGACAAACTTCAGCATTAAAACTTGACAAACTTCGAATGGAGACAAGGTTTGTCCATTTTGGTCCAAATATGACGAACTTCTCTCTAGGGAACGAACTAGTTCTTTCTAACTCTCCAAGCCTCGAATGGAGACAAGTTTGGTCCATTTTGGTCCGAAGATGACAAAGAACGCTTTAGGTTACGAACTTCAGCACTAAAACTCGCCAAACTTCGAATGAAGACAAGGTTTGTCCATTTTGGACCAACATGACGAACTTCGCTCTAGAGAACGAACTAGTTCTTTCTAACTCTCCAAGCCTCTAATGGAGACAAGTTTGGTTTATTTTGGTCCGAAGTTGACGTAGAACGCTCTAGGTTACAAACTTCAGCATTAAACCTCGCCAAACTTCCAATGGAGACAAGCTTTGTCCATTTTGGTCCAAACATGACGAACTTCTCTCTAGGGAACGAACTCGTTGTTTCTAACTCTCCAAGCCTCGAATGGAGACAAGTTTGGTCCATTGTGGTCGGAAGATGACGAACAACGTTCAAGGGGACAAACTTCAGCATTAAAGGTCGCCAAACTTCGAATGGAGACAAGGTTTGTCCATTTTTGTCCAAACAAGACGAACTTCGCTCTAGGGAATGAACTCGTTGTTTCTAACTCTCCAAGCCTCGAATGGAGACAAGTTTGGTCCATTTTGGTCGGATGATGACTAACAACGCTCTAGGGGAGAAACTTCAGCATCAAAACTCGACAAACTTCGAATGGAGACAAGGTTTGTCCATTTTGGTCCAAACATGACGAACTTCTCTCTAGGGAACGAACTCGTTGTTTCTACATCTCCAAGTCTCGAATGGAGACAAGTTTGGTCCATTTTGGTCTGAAGATGACGAACAACGCTCTAGGTTACGAACTTCAGCACTAAAACTCGCCAAACTTCGAATGAAGACAAGGTTTGTCCATTTTGGACGAAACATGACGAACTTCGCTCTAGAGAACGAACTAGTTCTTTCTAACTCTCCAAGCCTCTAATGGAGACAAGTTTGGTTTATTTGGTCCGAAGTTGACGTAGAACGCTCTAGGTTTCGAACTTCAGAATTAAAGCTCGCTAAACTTCCAATGGAGACAAGCTTTGTATTTTGGTCCAAACACGACGAACTTCACTCTAGGGAACGAACTCGTTGTTTCTAACTCTCCAAGCCTAGAATGGAGACAAGTTTGGTCCATTTTGGTCGGAAGATGACGAACAACGTTCTAGGGGACAAACTTCAGCATTAAAGCTCGCCAAACTTCGAATGGAGACAAGGTTTGTCCATTTTTGTCCAACCAAGACGAACTTCGCTCTAGGGAATGAACTCCTTGTTTCTAACTCTCCAAGCCTCGAATGGAGACAAGTTTGGTCCATTTTGGTTTAGAAGATGACGAACAACGTTCTAGGGGACAAACTTCAGCATTAAAGCTCGCCAAACTTCGAATGGAGACAAGGTTTGTCCATTTTGGTCCAAACATGACGAACTTCGCTCTAGGGAACGAACTCGTTGTTTCTAACTCTCCAAGTCTCGAATAGAGACAAGTTTGGTCCATTTTGGTCCGAAGATGAAGAACAACGCTCTATGTTACGAGCTTCAGCATTAAAGCTCGCCAAACTTCCAATGAAGACAAGGTTTGTCCATTTTGGTCCAAACATGACAAACTTCGCTCAAGGGAACGAAGTCCTTGTTTCTAACTCTCCGAGCCTCGAATGGAGACAAGTTTGGTCCATTTTGGTCTGAAGATGACGAACAACGCTCTAGGTTACGAACTTCAGCATTAAAGCTCGCCAAACTTCCAATGAAGACAAGGTTTGTCCATTTGGGTCCAAACATGACGAACTTCGCTCAAGGGAACGAACTCCTTGTTGCTAACTCTCCTAGCGTCGAATGGAGACAAGGTTAGTCCATTTTGGTCCGATGATGACGAACAACGCTCTAGGTTACGAACTTCAGCATTAAAGCTCGCCAAACTTCCAATGAAGACAAGGTTTGTCCATTTTGGTCCAAACACGACAAACTTCGCTCAGGGGAACGAAGTCCTTGTTTCTAACTCTCCATGACTCAAATGGAGACAAGTTTGGTCCATTTTGGTCTGAAGATGACGAACAACGCTCTAGGTTACGAACTTCAGCATTAAATCTCGCCAAACTTCCTATGGAGACAAGGTTTGTAAATTTTGGTCCAAACACGACGAACTTCGCTCAAGGGAACGAACTCGTTGTTTCTAACTCTCCATGCCTCGAATGGAGACAAGTTTGGTCCATTTTGGTGTGAAGATGACGAACAACGCTCTAGGTTACGAACTTCAGCATTAAAGCTCGCCAAACTTCGAATCGAGACAAGGTTTGTCCATTTTGGTCCAAACATGACGAACTTCGCTCTAGGGAACGAACTCATTGTTTCTAACTCTCCAAGCCTCGAATGGAGACAAGTTTGATCCATTTTTTTCCGAAGATGACGAACAACGCTCTAGGTTACGAACTTCAGCATTAAAACTCGCCAAACTTCGAATGGAGACAAGGTTTGTCCATTTTGGACCAAACATGACGAACTTCGCTCTAGGGAACATACTTGTTGTTTCTAACTCTCCAAGCCTCGAATGGAGAAAAGTTTGGTCCATTTTGGTCCGAAGATGACGAACAACGCTCTAAGGGACGAACTTCAGCATTAAAACTCGACAAACTTCGAATGGAGACAACGTTTAGCCATTTTAGTCCAAACATGACGAACATCGCTCTAGACAACAAACTCGTTGTTTCTGGTTATCCAAGCCTCGAATGGAGACATGTTTGGTCCATTTTGGTCCGAAGATGACGAACAACGCACTAGGTTACGATCTTCAACATTAAAACTCGCCAAACTTCGAATGGAGACAAGGTTTGTCCATTTTGGTCCAAACATGACGAACTTCGCTCTAGGGAACGAACTCGTTGTTTCTAACTCTCCAACCTCGAATGGAGACAAGTTTGGTCCATTTTGGTCGAAAGATGACGAACAACGCTCTATGGGACAAACTTCGAATGGAGACAAGGTTTGTCCAGTCTGGTCCAAACATGAATAACTTCGCTCTAAGGAGTTAACTCGTTGTTTCTAACTCTCCAAGCCTCGAATGGAGACAAGTGTGGTCCATTTTGGTCCGAAGATGACGAACAACGCTCTATGTTACGAACTTCAGCACTTAAAATCGCCAAACTTCGAATGAAGACAAGGTTTGTCCATTTTGATCCAAACATGTCGAACTTCGCTCTAGGGAACGAACTCGTTGTTTCTAACTCTCCAAGCCTCGAATGGGGACAAGTTTGGTCCATTTTGGTCCGAAGATGACGAACAACGCTCTAGGCGACGAACTTCAGCATTAAAACTCGAAAAACTTCGAATGGAGACAAGGTTTGTCCATTTTAGTCTAAACATGACGAACATCGCTCTAGACAACAAACTTGTTGCTTCTAACTCTCCAAGCCTCGAATGGAGACATGTTTGGTCCATTTTGGTCCGAAGATGACGAACAACGCTCTAGGTTACGAACTTCAGCATGAAAGCTCGCCAAACTTCCAATGGAGACATGGTTTGTCCATTTTGGTCCAAACACGACGAACTTTGCTCAAGGGAACGAACTCGTTGCTTCTAACTCTCCAAGCCTCGAATGGAGACATGTTTGGTCCATTTTGGTCCGAAGATGACGAACAACGCTCTATGTTACGAACTTCAGCACTCAAACTCGCCAAACTTCGAATGAAGACAAGGTTTGTCCATTTTGGTCCAAACATGACGAACTTCACTCGAGAGAACGAACTCGTTGTTTCTAACTCTCCAAACCTCGAAATGAGACAAGTTTGGTCCATTTTATTCGGAAGATGACGAACAACGCTCTAGGTTACGAACTTCAGCATTAAAACTCGACAAACTTCGAATGGAGACAAGGTTTGTCGATTTTGGTCCAAACATGACGAACTTCGCTCAAGGGAACGAACTCGTTGTTTCTAACTCTCCATGCCTCGAATGGAGACCAGTTTGGTCCATTTGGTCTGAAGATGACGAACAACGCTCTAGGTTACGAACTTCAGCATTAAAGCTCGCCAAACTTCGAACGGAGACAAGGTTTGTCCAGTTTGGTCCAAACATGAATAACTTCGCTCTAGGGAATGAACTCGTTGTTTCTAACTCTCCAAGCCTCGAATGGAGACAAGTTTGGTTCATTTTGTCGAAAGATGACGAAAAACGCTCTAGGGGACAAACTTCAGCATTAAAACTCGACAAACTTCGAATGGAGACAAGGTTTGTCCAATTTGATCCAAACATGTCGAACTTCGCTCTAGGGAACGAACTCGTTGTTTCTAACTCTCCAAGCCTCGAATGGGGACAAGTTTGGTCCATTTTGGTCCGAAGATGACGAACAACGCTCTAGGGGACGAACTTCAGCATTAAAACTCGACAAACTTCGAATGGAGACAAGGTTTGTCCATTTTGGTCCAAACATGACGAACTTCGCTCTAGGGAACATACTTGATGTTTCTAACTCTCCAAGCCTCGAATCGAGAAAAGTTTGGTCCATTTTGGTCCGAAGATGACGAACAACGCTCTAAGGGACGAACTTCAGCATTAAAACTCGACAAACTTCGAATGGAGACAACGTTTAGCCATTTTAGTCCAAGCATGACGAACATCGCTCTAGACAACAAACTCGTTGTTTCTGGTTATCCAAGCCTCGAATGGAGACATGTTTGGTCCATTTTGGTCCGAAGATGACGAACAACGCACTAGGTTACGATCTTCAACATTAAAACTCGCCAAACTTCGAATGGAGACAAGGTTTGTCTATTTTGGTCCAAACATGACGAACTTCGCTCTAGGAAACGAACTCGTTGTTTCTAACTCTCCATGCCTCGAATGGAGACAAGTTTGGTCCATTTTGGTTTGAAGATGACGAACAACGCTCTAAGGGACGAACTTCAGCATTAAAACTCGACAAACTTCGAATGGAGACAAAGTTTAGCCATTTAGTCCAAACATGACGAACTTCGCTCAAGGGAACGAACTCGTTGTTTCTAACTCTCCAATCCTCGAATGGAGACAAGTTTTGTCCATTTTGGTCCGAAGATGACGAACAACGCTCTAGGTTACGAACTTCAGCATTAAAGCTCGCCAAACTTCCAATGGAGACATGGTTTGTCTATTTTGGTCCAAACATGACGAACTTCGCTCAAGGGAACGAACTCGTTGTTTCTAACTCTCCATGCCTCGAATGGAGACAAGTTTGGTCCATTTTGGTCCGAAGATGACAAACAACGCGAGGTTACGAACTTCAGCATTAAAGCTCGCCAAACTTCGAATGGAGACAAGGTTTGTCCATTTTGGTCCAAACATGACGAACTTCGCTCAAGGGAACGAACTCGTTGTTTCTAACTCTCAATGCCTCGAATGGAGACAAGTTTGGTCCATTTTTGTCTGAAGATGACGAACAACGCTCTAAGGGATGAACTTCAGCATTAAAACTCGACAAACTTCGAATGGAGACAACGTTTAGTCATTTTAGTACAAACATGACGAACATCAGTCTAGACAACAAACTCGTTGTTTCTAACTCTCCAAGCCTCGAATGGATACAAGTTTGGTCCATTTTGGTTCGAAGATGACGAACAACGCTCTAGGTTACGAACTTCAGCATTAAAGCTCGCCAAACTTCCAATGGAGACAAGGTTTGTCCATTTTGGTCCAAACATGACGAACTTCGCTCAAGGGAACGAACTCGTTGTTTCTAACTCTCCATGCCTCGAATGGAGACAAGTTTGGTCCATTTTGGTCTGAAGATGACGAACAACGCGAGGTTACGAACTTCAGCATTAAAGCTCGCCAAACTTCGAATGGAGACAAGGTTTGTCCATTTTGGTCCAAACATAACGAACTTCGTTCAAGGGAACGAACTCGTTGTTTCTAACTCTCCATGCCTCGAATGGAGACAAGTTTGGTCCATTTTGGTCTGAAGATGACGAACAACGCTCTAAGGGACGAACTTCAGCATTAAAACTCGACAAACTTCGAATGGAGACAACGTTTAGCCATTTTAGTACAAACATGACGAACATCAGTCTAGACAACAAACTCGTTGTTTCTAACTCTCCAAGCCTCGAATGGATACAAGTTTGGTCCATTTTGGTTCGAAGATGACGAACAACGCTCTAGGTTACGAACTTCAGCATTAAAGCTCGCCAAACTTCCAATGGAGACAAGGTTTGTCCATTTTGGTCCAAACATGACGAACTTCGCTCAAGGGAACGAACTCGTTGTTTCTAACTCTCCATGCCTCGAATGGAGACAAGTTTGGTCCATTTTGGTCTGAAGATGACGAACAACGCGAGGTTACGAACTTCAGCATTAAAGCTCGCCAAACTTCGAATGGAGACAAGGTTTGTCCATTTTGGTCCAAACATAACGAACTTCGTTCAAGGGAACGAACTCGTTGTTTCTAACTCTCCATGCCTCGAATGGAGACAAGTTTGGTCCATTTTGGTCTGAAGATGACGAACAACGCTCTAAGGGACGAACTTCAGCATTAAAACTCGACAAACTTCGAATGGAGACAACGTTTAGCCATTTTAGTACAAACATGACGAACATCAGTCTAGACAACAAACTCGTTGTTTCTAACTCTCCAAGCCTCGAATGGATACAAGTTTGGTCCATTTTGGTTCGAAGATGACGAACAACGCTCTAGGTTACGAACTTCAGCACTAAAGCTCGCCAAACTTCCAATGGAGACAAGGTTTGTCCTTTTTGCTCCAAACATGACGAACTTCGCACAAGGGAACAAACTCGTTGTTTCTAACTCTCCAGGCCTCGAATGGAGACAAGTTTGGTCCATTTTGGTACGAAGATGACGAACAACGCTCTAGGTTACGAACTTCAGCACTAAAACTCGCTAAACTTCGAATGAACACAAGGTTTGTCCATTTTGCTCCAAACATGACGAACTTCGCTCTAGAGAACGAACTCATTCTTTCTAACTCTCCAAGCCTCGAATAGAGACAAGTTTGGTCCATTTTGGTCCGAAGATGACGAACAACGCTCTAGGTTACGAACTTCAGCATTAAAGCTCGCCAAACTTCCAATGGAGACAAAGTTTGTCCATTTTGGTCCAAACATGACGAACTTCGCTCAAGGGAACGAACTCGTTGTTTCTAACTCTCCATGCCTCGAATGGGGACAAGTTTGGTCCATTTTGGTCTGAAGATGACGAACAACGCTCTAGGTTACGAACTTCAGCATTAAAGCTCGCCAAACTTTGAATGGAGACAAGAATTGTCCATTTTGGTCCAAACATGACGAACTTCGCTCTAGGGAACGAACTCGTTGTTTCTTACTCTCCAAGCTTCGAATGGAGACAAGTTTGGTCGATTTGGTCGGAAGATGACGAACAACGTTCTAGGGGACAAACTTCAGCATTAAAGCTCGCCAAACTTCGAATGGAGACAAGGTTTGTCCAGTTTGATCCAAACATGAATAACTTCGCTCTAGGGAATGAACTCGTTGTTTCTAACTCTCCAAGCCTCGAATGGAGACAAGTTTGGTCCATTTTGTTCGGAAGATGACGAACAACGCTCTAGGGGACAAACTTCAGCATTCAAACTCGACAAACTTCGAATGGAGACAAGGTTTGTCCATTTTGCTCCAAACATGTCGAACTTCGCTCTGGGGAACGAACTCGTTGTTTCTAACTCTCCAATCCTCGAATGGGGACAAGTTTGGTCCATTTTGGTCCGAAGATGACGAACAACGCTCTAGGGGACGAACTTCAGCATTAAAACTCGACAAACTTCGAATGGAGACAAGGTTTGATGGTCCAAACATGAAGAACTTCGCTCTAGGGAACGAACTCGTTGTTTCTAACTCTCCAAACCTCGAATGGAGACAAGTTTGGTCCATTTTGGTCCGAAGATGACGAACAACGCTCTAGGGGACGAAGTTCAGCATTAAAACACGACAAACTTCGAATGGAGACAAGGTTTGTCCATTTTGGTCCAAACATGACGAACTTCGCTCTAGGGAACATACTTATTGTTTCTAACTCTCCAAGCCTCGAATAGAGACAAGTTTGGTCCATTTTGGTAGGAAGATGACGAACAACGCTCAAGGTTACGAACTTCAGCACAAAAACTCGCCAAACTTCGAATGAACACAAGGTTTGTCCATTTTGGTCCAAACATGACGAACTTCGCTCTAGAGAACGAACTCGTATTTCTTACTCTCCAAGCCTCGAATGGAGACAAGTTTGGTCCATTTTGGTCCGAAGATGACGAACAACGCTCTAGGTTATGAACTTCAGCATTAAAGCTCGCCAAACTTCGAACGGAGACAAGTTTTGTCCATTTTGGTCAAAACATGACGAACTTCGCTCTAGGGAACGAACTCGTTGTTTCTTACTCTCCAAGCCTCGAATGGAGACAAGTTTGGTCCATTTTGGTCGGAAGTTGACGAACAACGTTCTAGGGGACGAACTTCAGCATTAAAGCACGCCAAACTTCGAATGGAGACAAGGTTTGTCCATTTTGGTCCAAACATGACGAACTTCGCTCTAGGGAATGAACTCGTTGTTTTAACACTTCAAGCCTCGAATGGAGACAAGTTTGGTCCATTTTGGTCCGAAGATGACGAACAACGTTCTAGGGGACGAACTTCAGCATTAAAGCTCGCCAAACTTCGAATGGAGACAAGGTTTGTCCATTTTGGTCCAAACATGACGAACTTCGCTCTAGGGAATGAACTCGTTGTTTCTAACTCTTCAAGCCTCGAATGGAGACAAGTTTGGTCCATTTTGGTCCGAATATGACGAACAACAGTATAGGGGACGAACTTCAGCTTTAAAACTCGACAAACTTCGAATGGAGACAAGGTTTCTCCATTTTGGTCCAAACATGACGAACTTCGCTCTAGGGAATGAACTCGTTGTTTTTAACTCTTCAAGCCCGAATGGAGACAAGATTGGTCCATTTTGGTTCGAAGATGACGAACAACGCTCTAGGGGACGAACTTCAGCATTAAAACTCGACAAACTTCGAATGGAGACAAGGTTTGTCCATTTTGGTCCAAACATGACGCACTTCGCTCTAAGGAACGAACTCGTTGTTTCTAACTCTCCAAGCCTCAAATGGAGACAAGTTTTGTCCATTTTGGTCCGAAGATGACGAACAACGCTCTAGGTTACGAAGATCAGAACTAAAACTCGCCAAACTTCGAATGAAGACAAGGTTTGTCCATTTTGGTCCAGACATGACAAACTTCGCTCAAGAGAACGAACTCGTTGTTTCTAACTCTCCAAGCCTCGAATGGAGACAAGTTTGGTCCATTTTGGTCCGAAGATGACGAACAACGCTCTAGGTTACGAACTTTAGCATTAAACCTCGCCAAACTTCGAATGGAGACAAGGTTTGTCCATTTTGGTCCAAACATGACGAACTTCGCTCTAGGGAATGAACTCGTTGTTTTAACTCTTCAAGCCTCGAATAGAGACAAGTTTGGTCCATTTTGGTCCGAAGATGACAAAGAACGTTCTAGGGGACGAACTTCAGCATTAAAGCTCGCCAAACTTCGAATGGAGACAAGGTTTGTCCATTTTGGTCCAAACATGACGAACTTCGCTCTAGGGAATGAACTCGTTGTTTCTAACTCTTCAAGCCTCGAATGGAGACAAGTTTGGTCCATTTTGGTCCGTAGATGACGAACAACGCTATAGGGGACGAACTTCAGCTTTAAAACTCGACAAATTTCGAATGGAGACAAGGTTTCTCCATTTTGGTCCAAACATGACGAACTTCGCTCTAGGGAATGAACTCGTTGTTTCTAACTGTCCATGCCTCTAATAGTTTAGTCCATTTTGGTCGGAAGATGACGAACAACACCTCAACTTTCCTTTAATTTGATGAAGAATAAAATGTTGATGGGGTTGAGTCTCGGGATCATCTGTTCTTCGCTTGTCCGTTGAGTAGAGTTGTGTGGAGTGGGATGTTGCTCTGGGGGTGTTCATCACATAGGATTGCCTCTTGGGATGTGGAACTCCAATGGATTTGTACAAGGAGTAGGGGGAAGAGGCGGCGGAATCGGGTTTGGAGGGTTGCTTGGGCGTCTGTGCTTTATCATATTTGGCGGGAACGAAATTTTCGGCTCCATGGCAGGCGTACTAGTTCTCCTGAGGCAGTTTTATGGATGGCTCAGTCTGATGTTCGGTTTCGTTGTGAGTCTTGGCAGGGCCGGGCGCGTGGTAGGTTGGGTCCTCCTTGGGATTGGTTTTAATTTTTCGTTTTCACCTGGCTCGGGTTGTGAGCTGTTGTTTAGTACCCTGCTCGGGTTGTGAGCTCTCTTTGTTTTGTGCACTTTTTGCGTTTTTGCCTTGACCTCGGGCTATGAGGTCCTCCTCTTTTTTGCATTAATATATTTAGTTCGCAAAAAAAAAAGATGACGAACAACGTTCTAGGGGACGAACTTTAGCATTAAAACTCGACAAACTTCGAATGGAGACAAGGTTTGTCCATTTTGGTCCAAACATGACGAACTTCGCTGTAGGGAATGAACTCGTTGTTTCTAACTCTTCAAGCCTCGAATAGAGACAAGTTTGGTCCATTTTGGTCCGAAGATGACGAACAACGCTCTAAGGGACGAACTTCAGCATTAAAACTCGACAAACTTCGAATGGAGACAAGGTTTTTCCATTTTTGTCCAAACATGACGAACTTCGCTCTAGGGAACGAACTCGTTCTTTCTAACTGTCCAAGCCTCGAATGGAGACAAGTTTGGTCCATTTTGGTCGGAAGATGACGATTAACGCTCTAGGGGATGAACTTCAGCATTAAAACTCGACAAACTTCGAATGGAGACAAGGTTTGTCAATTTTCGTCCAAACATGACGAACTTCGCTCAAGGGAACGAACTCGTTGTTTCTAACTCTCCATGCCTCGAATGGAGACAAGTTTGGTCCATTTTGGTCCGAAGATGACGAACAACGCTCTAGGGGACGAACTTCGGCATTAAAACTCGACAAACTTCGAATGGAGACAAGGTTAGTCCATTTTGGTCTAAACATGACGAACTTCGCTCAAGGGAACGAACTCGTTGTTTCTAACTCTCCAAGCCTCGAATGGAGACAAGTTTGGTCCATTTTGGTCGGAAGATGACGAACAACGTTCTAGGGAACGACCTTCAGCATTAAAACTCGACAAACTTCGAATGGAGACAAGGTTTGTCCATTTTGGTCCAAACATGACGAACTTCGCTCTAGGGAACGAACTCGTTGTTTCTAACTGTCCAAGCCTCGAATGGAGACAAGTTTTGTCCATTTTGGTCCGAAGATGACGAACAACGCTCTAGGGGACGAACTTCAGCATTAAAATTTGCGAAACTTCGAATGGAGACAAGGTTTGTCCATTTTGGTCCAAACATGCGAACTTCGCTCAAGGGAACGAACTCGTTATTTCGAACTCTCCATGCTTCGAATGGAGACAAGTTTGGTCCATTTTGGTCGGAAGATGACGAACAACGTTCTAGGGGACGAACTTCAGCATTAAAACTCGACAAACTTCGAATGGAGACAAGGTTTGTCCATTTTGGTCCAAACATGACGAACTTTGCTCAAGGGAACGAACTCGTTGTTTCTAAATCTCCAAGCCTCGAATGGCGACAAGTTTGGTCCATTCTGGTCCGAAGATGACGAACAACGCTCTAGGGGACGAAATTCTGCATTAAAACACGACGAACTTCGAATGGAGACAAGGTTTGTCCATTTTGGTCCAAACATGACGAACTTCGCTCTAGGGAACGAACTCGTTGTTTCTAACTCTCCACACCTCGAATGGAGACAAGTTTGGTCCATTTTGGTCCGAAGATGACGAACAACGCTCTAGGTTACGAACTTCAGCATTAAAGTTCGCCAAACTTCGAATGGAGACAAGGTTTGTCCATTCTGGTCCAAACATGACGAACTTCGCTCCAGGGAACGAACTCGTTGTTTCTAACTCCCCAAGCCTCGAATGGAGACAAGTTTGGTCCATTTTGGTCCGAAGATGACGAACAACGCTCTAGGGGACGAACTTCAGCATTAAAACTCGACAAACTTCGAATGGAGACAAGGTTTGTCCATTTTGGTCCAAACATGACGAACTTCGCTCCAGGGAACGAACTCGTTGTTTCTTACTCTCCAAGCCTCGAATGGAGACAAGTTTGGTCCATTTTGGTCCGAAGATGACGAACAACGCTCTAGGGCACGAACTTCAGCATTAAAACTCGCCAAACTTCGAATGGAGACAAGGTTTGTCCATTTTGGTCCAAACATAACCAACTTCGCTCTAGGGAACGAACTCGTTGTTTCTGATTCTCCAAGCCTCGAATGGAGACAAGTTTGGTCCATTTTGGTCTGAAGATGACGAAGAACGTTCTAGGGGCCGAACTTCAGCATTAAAACTCGACAAACTTCGAATGGAGACAAGGTTTGTCAATTTTGGTCCAAACATGACGAACTTCGCTCTAGGGAACGAACTCGTTGTTTCTAACTCTCCAAGCTTCGAATGGAGACAAGTTTGGTCCATTTTGGACCGAAGATGTCGAACAACGCTCTAGGGGACGAACTTCAGCATTAAAACTCGCCAAACTTCGAATGGAGAGAAGGTTTGTCCATTTTGGTCCAAACATGAGCAACTTCGCTCTAGGGAACGAACTCGTTGTTTCTGACTCTCCAAGCCTCGATTGGAGACAAGTTTGGTCCATTTTTGTTCGAAGATGACGAACAACGCTCTAGGGGACGAACTTCAGCAGTAAAACTCGACAAACTTCGAATGGAGACAAGGTTTGTCCATTTTGGTCCAAACATGACGAACTTCGGTCTAGGGAACGAACTCGTTGTTTCTAACTCTCCAAGCCTCGAATGGAGACAAGTTTGGTCCACTTTGGTCCGACGATGACGAACAACGTTCTAGGGGCCGAACTTCAGCATAAAACTCGACAAACTTCGAATGGAGACAAGGTTTGTCAATTTTGGTCCAAACATGACGAACTTCGCTCTAGGGAACGAACTCGTTGTTTCTAACTCTCCAAGCCTCGAATGGAGACAAGTTTGGTCCATTTTGGTCCGAAGATGACGAACAACGCTCTAGGTTACGAACTTCAGCATTAAAGCTCGCCAAACTTCGAATCGAGACAAGGTTTGTCAATTTTGGTCCAAACATGAGGAACTTCGCTCTAGGGAACGAACTCGTTTTTTCTGACTCACCAAGCCTCGAATGGAGACAAGTTTGGTCCATTTTGGTTTGAAGATGACGAAGAACGTTCTAGGGTACGAACTTCATCATTAAAACTCGACAAACTTCGAATGGAGACAAGGTTTGTCCATTTTGGTCCAAACATGACGAACTTCGCTCCAGGGAACGAACTCGTTGTTTCTTACTCTCCAAGCCTCGAATGGAGACAAGTTTGGTCCATTTTGGTTTGAAGATGACGAAGAACGTTCTAGGGGACGAACTTCAGCATTAAAACTCGCCAAACTTCGAATGGAGACAAGGTTTGTCCATTTTGGTCCAAACATGAGGAACTTCGCTCTAACTAACGAACTCGTTGTTTTTAACTCTCCAAGCCTCGAATGGAGACAAGTTTGGTCCAT
The DNA here is from genome assembly GCA_033996785.1 of Trichosanthes truncata. Classification (NCBI taxonomy): domain Eukaryota; kingdom Viridiplantae; phylum Streptophyta; class Magnoliopsida; order Cucurbitales; family Cucurbitaceae; genus Trichosanthes; species Trichosanthes truncata. The sequence continues at coordinate 21,059,500 of JAWPNB010000004.1, read as the reverse complement.
TTTGGTACGAAGATGACGAACAACGCTCTAGGGGACGATCTTCAGCATTAAAACTCGACAAACTTCGAATGGAGACAAGGTTTGTCCATTTTGGTCCAAACATGACGAACTTCGTTCCAGGGGACAAACTCGTTGTTTCTAGCTCCAAGCGTCGAATGGAGACAAGTTTTTTCCATTTTTGTCCGAAGATGACGAACAACGTTCTAGGGGACGAACTTCAGCATTAAAACTCGACAAACTTCGAATGGAGACAAGGTTTGTCCATTTTGGTCCAAACATGACGAACTTCGCTCCAGGGAACGAACTCGTTGTTTCTAACTCTCCAAGCCTCGAATGGAGACAAGTTTGGTCCATTTTGGTCCGAAGATGACGAACAACGCTCTAGGGGACGAACTTCAGCATTAAAACTCGACAAATTTCGAATGGAGACAGGTTTGTCCATTTAGGTCCGAACATGACGAACTTCGCTCCAGGGAATGAACTTGTTGTTTCTAACTTTCCAATCCTCGAATGGAGACAAGTTTGGTCCATTTTGGTCGGACGATGACGAACAACGTTCTAGGAGATGAACTTCATCATTAAAACTCGACAAACTTCGAATGGAGACAAGCTTTGTCCATTTTGGTCCATACATGACGAACTTCGCTCCAGTGAACGAACTCGTTGTTTCTTACTCTCCAAACCTCAAATGGAGACAAGTTTGGTCCATTTTTGTCCGATGATGACGAACAACGCTCTAGGGGACGAACTTCAGCATTAAAACACGACAAACTTCGAATGGAGACAAGGTTTGTCCATTTTGGTCCAAACATGAGGAACTTCGCTCTAGGGAACGAACTCGTTGTTTCTGACTCTCCAAGCCTCGAATGGAGACAAGTTTGGTCCATTTTGGTCTAAAGATGACGAACAACGTTCTAGGGGACGAACTTCAGCATTAAAACTCGACAAACTTCGAATGGAGATAAGGTTTGTCAAATTTGGTCCAAACATGACGAACTTCGCTCTAGCTAACGAACTCGTTGTTTCTAACTCTCCAAGCCTCGAATGGAGACATGTTTGGTCCATTTTGGTCCGAAGATGACAAACAATGCTCTAGGGGACGAACTTCAGCATTAAAACTCGTCAAACTTCGAATGGAGACAAGGTTTGTGCATTTAGGTCCGAACATGACGAACTTCGCTCTAGGGAATGAACTTGTTGTTTCTAACTTTCCAATCCCCGAATGGAGACAAGTTTGGTCCATTTTGGTCGGACGATGACGAACAACGTTCTAGGGGATGAACTTCATCATTAAAACTCGACAAACTTCGAATGGAGACAAGCTTTGTCCATTTTGGTCCAAACATGACGAACTTCGCTCCAAGGAAAGAACTCGTTGTTTCTTACTCTCCAAACCTCGAATGGAGACAAGTTTGGTCCATTTTGGTCCGAAGATGACGAACAACGCTCTAGGGGACGAACTTCAGCATTAAAACTCGCCAAACTTCGAATGGAGACAAGGTTTGTCCATTTTGGTCCAAACATGACGAACTTCGCTCCAGTGAACGAACTCGTTGTTTCTAACTCTCCAAGCCTCAAATGGAGGCAAGTTTTGTCCATTTTGGTCCGAAGATGACGAACAACGCTCTAGGGGACGAACTTCAGCATTAAAACTCGACAAACTTCGAATGGAGACAAGGTTTGTCCATTTTGGTCCAAACATGACGAACTTCGCTCAAGGGAACGAACTCGTTGTTTCTAACTCTCCAAGCCTCGAATGGAGACAAGTTTGGTCCATTTTGGTCTGAAGATGACGAACAACGCTCTAGGGGACGAACTTCAGCATTAAAGCTCGCCAAACTTCGAATGGAGACAAGGTTTGTCCATTTTGGTCCAAACATGACGAACTTCGCTCCAGGGAACGAACTCGTTGTTTCTAACTCTCTAAGCCTCGAACGGAGACAAGTTTGGTCCATTTTGGTCCGAAGATGACGAACAACGCTCTAGGGGCGAACTTCAGCATTAAAACTCGACAAACTTCGAATGGAGACAGGGTTTGTCCATTTAAATCAAAACATGACGAACTTCGCTCTAGGGAATGAACTCGTTGTTTCTAACTCTCCAAGCCTCGAATGGAGACAAGTTTGGTCCATTTTGGTCGGACGTTGACGAACAACGTTCTAGGGTACGAACTTCATCATTAAAACTCGACAAACTTCGAATGGAGACAAGGTTTGTCCATTTTGGTCCAAACATGACGAACTTCGCTTCAGGGAACGAACTCGTTGTTTCTTACTCTCCAAGCCTCGAATGGAGACAAGTTTGGTCCATTTTGGTCTGAAGATGACGAAGAACGTTCTAGGGTACGAACTTCAGCATTAAAACTCGCCAAACTTCGAATGGAGACAAGGTTTGTCCATTTTGGTCCAAACATGAGGAACTTCGCTCTAGGGAACGAACTCGTTGTTTCTGACTCTCCAAGCCTCGAATGGAGACAAGTTTGTTCCATTTTGGTCTGAAGATGACGAACAACGTTCTAGGGGACGAACTTCAGCATTAAAACTCGACAAACTTCGAATGGAGATAAGGTTTGTCAAATTTGGTCCAAACATGACGAACTTCGCTCTAGCTAACGAACTCGTTGTTTCTAACTCTCCAAGCCTCGAATGGAGACAAGTTTGGTCCATTTTGGTCCGAAGATGACGAACAACGCTCTAGGGGACGAACTTCAGCATTAAAACTCGACAAACTTCGAATGGAGACAAGGTTTGTCCATTTTGGTCCAAACATGACGAACTTCGCTCAAGGGAACGAACTCGTTGTTTCTAACTCTCCAAGCCACGAAAAGAGACAAGTTTGGTCCATTTTGGTCCGAAGATGACGAACAACGCTCTAGGGGCGAACTTCAGCATTAAAACTCGACAAACTTCGAATGGAGACAGGGTTTGTCCATTTAAATCAAAACATGACGAACTTCGCTCTAGGGAATGAACTCGTTGTTTCTAACTCTCCAAGCCTCGAATGGAGACAAGTTTGGTCCATTTTGGTCGGACGTTGACGAACAACGTTCTAGGGTACGAACTTCATCATTAAAACTCGACAAACTTCGAATGGAGACAAGGTTTGTCCATTTTGGTCCAAACATGACGAACTTCGCTTCAGGGAACGAACTCGTTGTTTCTTACTCTCCAAGCCTCGAATGGAGACAAGTTTGGTCCATTTTGGTCTGAAGATGACGAAGAACGTTCTAGGGTACGAACTTCAGCATTAAAACTCGCCAAACTTCGAATGGAGACAAGGTTTGTCCATTTTGGTCCAAACATGAGGAACTTCGCTCTAGGGAACGAACTCGTTGTTTCTGACTCTCCAAGCCTCGAATGGAGACAAGTTTGTTCCATTTTGGTCTGAAGATGACGAACAACGTTCTAGGGGACGAACTTCAGCATTAAAACTCGACAAACTTCGAATGGAGATAAGGTTTGTCAAATTTGGTCCAAACATGACGAACTTCGCTCTAGCTAACGAACTCGTTGTTTCTAACTCTCCAAGCCTCGAATGGAGACAAGTTTGGTCCATTTTGGTCTGAAGATGACGAAGAACGTTCTAGGGTACGAACTTCAGCATTAAAACTCGCCAAACTTCGAATGGAGACAAGGTTTGTCCATTTTGGTCCAAACATGAGGAACTTCGCTCTAGGGAACGAACTCGTTGTTTCTGACTCTCCAAGCCTCGAATGGAGACAAGTTTGTTCCATTTTGGTCTGAAGATGACGAACAACGTTCTAGGGGACGAACTTCAGCATTAAAACTCGACAAACTTCGAATGGAGATAAGGTTTGTCAAATTTGGTCCAAACATGACGAACTTCGCTCTAGCTAACGAACTCGTTGTTTCTAACTCTCCAAGCCTCGAATGGAGACAAGTTTGGTCCATTTTGGTCCGAAGATGACGAACAACGCTCTAGGGGCGAACTTCAGCATTAAAACTCGACAAACTTCGAATGGAGACAAGGTTTGTCCATTTTGGTCCAAACATGACGAACTTCGCTTCAGGGAACGAACTCGTTGTTTCTTACTCTCCAAGCCTCGAATGGAGACAAGTTTGGTCCATTTTAGTCTGAAGATGACGAAGAACGTTCTAGGGTACGAACTTCAGCATTAAAACTCGCCAAACTTCGAATGGAGACAAGGTTTGTCCATTTTGGTCAAAACATGACGAACTTCGCTTCAGGGAACGAACTCGTTGTTTCTTACTCTCCAAGCCTCGAATGGAGACAAGTTTGGTCCATTTTAGTCTGAAGATGACGAAGAACGTTCTAGGGTACGAACTTCAGCATTAAAACTCGCCAAACTTCGAATGGAGACAAGGTTTGTCCATTTTGGTCCAAACATGAGGAACTTCGCTCTAGGGAACGAACTCGTTGTTTCTGACTCTCCAAGCCTCGAATGGAGACAAGTTTGCTCCATTTTGGTCTGAAGATGACGAACAACGTTCTAGGGGACGAACTTCAGCATTAAAACTCGACAAACTTCGAATGGAGATAAGGTTTGTCAAATTTGGTCCAAACATGACGAACTTCGCTCTAGCTAACGAACTCGTTGTTTCTAACTCTCCAAGCCTCGAATGGAGACAAGTTTGGTCCATTTTGGTCCGAAGATGACGAACAACGCTCTAGGGGACGAACTTCAGCATTAAAACTCGACAAACTTCGAATGGAGACAAGGTTTGTCCATTTTGGTCCAAACATGACGAACTTCGCTCAAGGGAACGAACTCGTTGTTTCTAACTCTCCAAGCCTCGAAAGGAGACAAGTTTGGTCCATTTTGGTCCGAAGATGACGAACAACGCTCTAGGGGCGAACTTCAGCATTAAAACTCGACAAACTTCGAATGGAGACAGGGTTTGTCCATTTAAATCAAAACATGACGAACTTCGCTCTAGGGAATGAACTCGTTGTTTCTAACTCTCCAAGCCTCGAATGGAGACAAGTTTGGTCCATTTTGGTCCGAAGATGACGAACAACGCTCTAGGGGACGAACTTCAGCATTAAAACTCGACAAACTTCGAATGGAGACAAGGTTTGTCCATTTTGGTCCAAACATGACGAACTTCGCTCAAGGGAACGAACTCGTTGTTTCTAACTCTCCAAGCCTCGAATGGAGACAGGTTTGGTCCATTTTGGTCCGAAGATGACGAACAACGCTCTAGGTTACGAACTTCAGCATTAAAACTCGCCAAACTTTTAATGGAGACAAGGTTTGTCCATTTTCGTCCAAACATGAAGAACTTCGCTCCAGGGAACGAACTCGTTGTTTCTATCTCTCCAAGCCTCGAATGGAGTCAAGTTTGGTCCATTCTGGTCCGAAGATGACGAACAACGCTCTAGGGGCGAACTTCAGCATTTAAACTCGACAAACTTCGAATGGAGACAGGTTTGTCCATTTAGGTCAAAACATGACGAACTTCGCTCTAGGGAATGAACTTGTTGTTTCTAACTTGCCAATCCTCGAATGGAGACAAGTTTGGTCCATTTTGGTTGGACGATGACGAACAACGTTCTAGGGGACGAACTTCATCATTAAAACTCGACAAACTTCGAATGGAGTCAAGCTTTGTCCATTTTGGTCCAAACATGACGAACTTCGCTCCAGGGAACGAACTCGTTGTTTCTTACTCTCCAAGCCTCGAATGGAGACAAGTTTGGTCCATTTTGGTCTGAAGATGACGAAGAACGTTCTAGGGGACGAACTTCAGCATTAAAACTCGCCAAACTTCGAATGGAGACAAGGTTTGTCCATTTTGGTCCAAACATGACGAACTTCGCTCCAGTGAACGAACTCGTTGTTTCTAACTCTCCAAGCCTCAAATGGAGACAAGTTTGGTCCATTTTGGTCCGAAGATGACGAACAACGCCCTAGGGGACGAACTTCACCATTAAAACTCGACAAACTTCGAATGGAGACAAGGTTTGTCCTATTTGGTCCAAACATGACGAACTTCGCTCAAGGGAACGAACTTGTTGTTTCTAACTCTCCAAGCCTCGGAAGGAGACAAGTTTGGTCCATTTTGGTCCGAAGATGACGAACAACGCTCTAGGGGCGAACTTCAGCATTAAAACTCGACAAACTTCGAATGGAGACAGGGTTTGTCCATTTAAATCAAAACATGACGAACTTCGCTCTAGGGAATGAACTCGTTGTTTCTAACTCTCCAAGCCTCGAATGGAGACAAGTTTGGTCCATTTTGGTCGGACGATGACGAACAACGTTCTAGGGTACGAACTTCTTCATTAAAACTCGACAAACTTCGAATGGAGACAAGGTTTGTCCATTTTGGTCCAAACATGACGAACTTCGCTCCAGAAAACGAACTCGTTGTTTCTTACTCTCCAAGCCTCGAATGGAGACAAGTTTGGTCCATTTTGGTCTGAAGATGACGAAGAACGTTCTAGGGGACGAACTTCAGCATTAAAACTCGCCAAACTTCGAATGGAGACAAGGTTTGTCCATTTTGGTCCAAACATGACGAACTTCGCTCCAGTGAACGAACTCGTTGTTTCTAACTCTCCAAGCCTCAAATGGAGACAAGTTTGGTCCATTTTGGTCCGAAGATGACGAACAACGCTCTAGGGGACGAACTTCAGCATTAAAACTCGACAAACTTCGAATGGAGACAAGTTTGTCCATTTTGGTCCAAACATGACGAACTTCGCTCAAGGGAACGAACTTGTTGTTTCTAACTCTACAAGCCTCGAATGGAGACAAGTTTGGTCCATTTTGGTCCGAAGATGACGAACAACGCTCTAGGTTACGAACTTCAGAATTAAAACTCGCCAAACTTTGAATGGAGACAAGGTTTGTCCATTTTCGTCCAATCATGACGAACTTCGCTCCAGGGAACGAACTCGTTGTTTCTATCTCTCCAAGCCTCGAATGGAGACAAGTTTGGTACATTCTGGTCCGAAGATGACGAACAACGCTCTAGGGGCGAACTTCAGCATTAAAACTCGACAAACTTCGAATGGAGACAGGTTTGTCCATTTAGGTCAAAACATGACGAACTTCGCTCTAGGGAATGAACTTGTTGTTTCTAACTTGCCAATCCTCGAATGGAGACAAGTTTGGTCCATTTTGGTTGGACGATGACGAACAACGTTCTAGGGGACGAACTTCATCATTAAAACTCGACAAACTTCGAGTGGAGTCAAGCTTTGTCCATTTTGGTCCAAACATGGCGAACTTCGCTCCAGGGAACGAACTCGTTGTTTCTTCCTCTCCAAGCCTCGAATGGAGACAAGTTTGGTCCATTTGGTCCGAAGATGACGAACAACGCTCAAGGGGACGAACTTCAGCATTAAAACTCGACAAACTTCGAATGGATACAAGGTTTGTCCATTTTGGTCCAAACATGACGAACTTCGCTCAAGGGAACAAACTCGTTGTTTCTAACTCTCCAAGCCTCGAATGGAAACAAGTTTGGTCCATTTTGGTCCGAAGATGACGAACAAAGCTCTAGGTTTCGAACTTCAGCATTAAAGCTCGCCAAACTTTGAATGGAGACAAGGTTTGTCCATTTTGGTCCAAACATGACGAACTTCGCTCCAGGGAACGAACTCGTTGTATCTAACTCTCCAAGCCTCGAATGGATACAAGTTTGGTCCATTTTGGTCGGACGATGACGAACAACGTTCTAGGGTACGAACTTCATCATTAAAACTCGACAAACTTCGAATGGAGACAAGGTTTGTCCATTTTGGTCCAAACATGACGAACTTCGCTCAAGGGAACGAACTCGTTGTTTCTAACTCTCCAAGCCTCGAAAGGAGACAAGTTTGGTCCATTTTGGTCTGAAGATGACGAACAACGCTCTAGGGGACAAACTTCAGCATTAAAACTTGACAAACTTCGAATGGAGATAAGGTTAGTCCATTTTGGTCCAAACATGACGAACTTCGCTCCAGGGAACGAACTCGTTGTTTCTAATTCTCCAAGCGAATGGAGACATGTTTGGTCCATTTTGGTCTGAAGATGACGAACAACGCTCTAGGGGACGAACTTCAGCATTAAAGCTCGCCAAACTTCGAATGGAGACAAGGTTTGTCCATTTTGGTCCAAACATGACGAACTTCGCTCCAGGGAACGAACTCGTTGTTTCTAACTCTCTAAGCCTCGAATGGATACAAGTTTGGTCCATTTTGGTCCGAAAATGACGAACAACGCTCTAGGGGCGAACTTCAGCATTAAAACTCGACAAACTTCGAATGGAGACAGGGTTTGTCCATTTAAATCAAAACATGACGAACTTCGCTCTAGGGAATGAACTCGTTGTTTCTAACTCTCCAAGCCTCGAATGGAGACAAGTTTGGTCCATTTTGGTCGGACGATGACGAACAACGTTCTAGGGTACGAACTTCATCATTAAAACTCGACAAACTTCGAATGGAGACAAGGTTTGTCCATTTTGGTCCAAACATGACGAACTTCGCTCAAGGGAACGAACTCGTTGTTTCTAACTCTCCAAGCCTCGAATGGAGACAAGTTTGGTCCATTTTGGTCCGAAGATGACGAACAACGCTCTAGGGGACGAACTTCAGCATTAAAGCTCGCCAAACTTCGAATGGAGACAAGGTTTGTCCATTTTGGTCCAAACATGACGAACTTCGCTCCAGGGAACGAACTCGTTGTTTCTAACTCTCTAAGCCTCGAATGGAGACAAGTTTGGTCCATTTTGGTCCGAAGATGACGAACAACGCTCTAGGGGCGAACTTCAGCATTAAAACTCGACAAACTTCGAATGGAGACAGGGTTTGTCCATTTAAATCAAAACATGACGAACTTCGCTCTAGGGAATGAACTCGTTGTTTCTAACTCTCCAAGCCTCGAATGGAGACAAGTTTGGTCCATTTTGGTCGGACGTTGACGAACAACGTTCTAGGGTACGAACTTCATCATTAAAACTCGACAAACTTCGAATGGAGACAAGGTTTGTCCATTTTGGTCCAAACATGACGAACTTCGCTTCAGGGAACGAACTCGTTGTTTCTTACTCTCCAAGCCTCGAATGGAGACAAGTTTGGTCCATTTTGGACTGAAGATGACGAAGAACGTTCTAGGGTACGAACTTCAGCATTAAAACTCGCCAAACTTCGAATGGAGACAAGGTTTGTCCATTTTGGTCCAAACATGAGGAACTTCGCTCTAGGGAACGAACTAGTTGTTTCTGACTCTCCAAGCCTCGAATGGAGACAAGTTTGTTCCATTTTGGTCTGAAGATGACGAACAACGTTCTAGGGGACGAACTTCAGCATTAAAACTCGACAAACTTCGAATGGAGATAAGGTTTGTCAAATTTGGTCCAAACATGACGAACTTCGCTCTAGCTAACGAACTCGTTGTTTCTAACTCTCCAAGCCTCGAATGGAGACAAGTTTGGTCCATTTTGGTCCGAAGATGACGAACAACGCTCTAGGGGACGAACTTCAGCATTAAAACTCGACAAACTTCGAATGGAGACAAGGTTTGTCCATTTTGGTCCAAACATGACGAACTTCGCTCAAGGGAACGAACTCGTTGTTTCTAACTCTCCAAGCCTCGAAAGGAGACAAGTTTGGTCCATTTTGGTCTTAAGATGACGAACAACGCTCTAGGGGACGAACTTCAGCATTAAAACTTGACAATCTTCGAATGGAGATAAGGTTAGTCCATTTTGGTCCAAACATGACGAACTTCGCTCCAGGGAATGATCTCGTTGTTTCTAATGCTCCAAGCGAATGGAGACAAGTTTGGTCCATTTTGGTCTGAAGATGACGAACAACGCTCTAGGGGACGAACTTCAGCATTAAAGCTCGCCAAACTTCGAATGGAGACAAGGTTTGTCCATTTTGGTCCAAACATGACGAACTTCGCTCCAGGGAACGAACTCGTTGTTTCTAACTCTCTAAGGTTCGAATGGAGACAAGTTTGGTCTATTTTGGTCCGAAGATGACGAACAACGCTCTAGGGGCGAACTTCAGCATTAAAACTCGAAAACTTCGAATGGAGACAGGGTTTGTCCATTTAAATCAAAACATGACGAACTTCGGTCCAGGGAACGAACTCGTTGTTTCTTACTCTCCAAGCCTCGAATGGAGACAAGTTTGGTCCATTTTGGTCTGAAGATGACGAAGAACGCTCTAGGGGACGAACTTCAGCTTTAAAACTCGCCAAACTTCGAATGGAGACAAGCTTTGTCCATTTTGGTCCAAACATGACGAACTTCGCTCCAGGGAAAGAACTCGTTGTTTCTTACTCTCCAAACCTCGAATGGAGACAAGTTTGGTCCATTTTGGTCCGAAGATGACGAACAACGCTCTAGGGGACGAACTTCAGCATTAAAACCCGCCAAACTTCAAATGGAGACAAGGTTTGTCCATTTTGGTCCAAACATGACGAACTTCGCTCCAGTGAACGAACTCGTTGTTTCTAACTCTCCAAGCCTCAAATGGAGACAAGTTTGGTCCATTTTGGTCCGAAGATGACGAACAACGCTCTAGGGGACGAACTTCAGCATTAAAACTCGACAAACTTCGAATGGATACAAGGTTTGTCCATTTTGGTCCAAACATGACGAACTTCGCTCAAGGGAACAAACTCGTTGTTTCTAACTCTCTAAGCCTCGAATGGAGACAAGTTTGGTCCATTTTGGTCCGAAGATGACGAACAACGCTCTAGGGGCGAACTTCAGCATTAAAACTCGACAAACTTCGAATGGAGACAGGGTTTGTCCATTTAAATCAAAACATGACGAACTTCGCTCTAGGGAATGAACTCGTTGTTTCTAACTCTCCAAGCCTCGAATGGAGACAAGTTTGGTCCATTTTGGTCGGATGTTGACGAACAACGTTCTAAGGTACGAACTTCATCATTAAAACTCGACAAACTTCGAATGGAGACAAGGTTTGTCTATTTTGGTCCAAACATGACGAACTTCGCTTCAGGGAACGAACTCGTTGTTTCTTACTCTCCAAGCCTCGAATGGAGACAAGTTTGGTCCATTTTGGTCTGAAGATGACGAAGAACGTTCTAGGGTACGAACTTCAGCATTAAAACTCGCCAAACTTCGAATGGAGACAAGGTTTGTCCATTTTGGTCCAAACATGAGGAACTTCGCTCTAGGGAACGAACTAGTTGTTTCTGACTCTCCAAGCCTCGAATGGAGACAAGTTTGTTCCATTTTGGTCTGAAGATGACGAACAACGTTCTAGGGGACGAACTTCAGCATTAAAACTCGACAAACTTCGAATGGAGATAAGGTTTCTCAAATTTGGTCCAAACATGACGAACTTCGCTCTAGCTAACGAACTCGTTGTTTCTAACTCTCCAAGCCTCGAATGGAGACAAGTTTGGTCCATTTTGGTCCGAAGATGACGAACAACGCTCTAGGGGACGAACTTCAGCATTAAAACTCGACAAACTTCGAATGGAGACAAGGTTTGTCCATTTTGGTCCAAACATGACGAACTTCGCTCAAGGGAACGAACTCGTTGTTTCTAACTCTCCAAGCCTCGAAAGGAGACAAGTTTGGTCCATTTTGGTCTTAAGATGACGAACAACGCTCTAGGGGACGAACTTCAGCATTAAAACTTGACAAACTTCGAATGGAGATAAGGTTAGTCCATTTTGGTCCAAACATGACGAACTTCGCTCCAGGGAATGAACTCGTTGTTTCTAATGCTCCAAGCGAATGGAGACAAGTTTGGTCCATTTTGGTCTGAAGATGACGAACAACGCTCTAGGGGACGAACTTCAGCATTAAAGCTCGCCAAACTTCGAATGGAGACAAGGTTTGTCCATTTTGGTCCAAACATGACGAACTTCGCTCCAGGGAACGAACTCGTTGTTTCTAACTCTCTAAGGTTCGAATGGAGACAAGTTTGGTCCATTTTGGTCCGAAGATGACGAACAACGCTCTAGGGGCGAACTTCAGCATTAAAACTCGAATACTTCGAATGGAGACAGGGTTTGTCCATTTAAATCAAAACATGACGAACTTCGGTCCAGGGAACGAACTCGTTGTTTCTTACTCTCCAAGCCTCGAATGGAGACAAGTTTGGTCCATTTTGGTCTGAAGATGACGAAGAACGTTCTAGGGGACGAACTTCAGCTTTAAAACTCGCCAAACTTCGAATGGAGACAAGCTTTGTCCATTTTGGTCCAAACATGACGAACTTCGCTCCAGGGAAAGAACTCGTTGTTTCTTACTCTCCAAACCTCGAATGGAGACAAGTTTGGTCCATTTTGGTCCGAAGATGACGAACAACGCTCTAGGGGACGAACTTCAGCATTAAAACTCGACAAACTTCGAATGGATACAAGGTTTGTCCATTTTGGTCCAAACATGACGAACTTCGCTCAAGGGAACAAACTCGTTGTTTCTAACACTCTAAGCCTCGAATGGAGACAAGTTTGGTCCATTTTGGTCCGAAGATGACGAACAACGCTCTAGGGGCGAACTTCAGCATTAAAACTCGACAAACTTCGAATGGAGACAGGGTTTGTCCATTTAAATCAAAACATGACGAACTTCGCTCTAGGGAATGAACTCGTTGTTTCTAACTCTCCAAGCCTCGAATGGAGACAAGTTTGGTCCATTTTGGTCGGACGTTGACGAACAACGTTCTAGGGTACGAACTTCATCATTAAAACTCGACAAACTTCGAATGGAGACAAGGTTTGTCCATTTTGGTCCAAACATGACGAACTTCGCTTCAGGGCACGAACTCGTTGTTTCTTACTCTCCAAGCCTCGAATGGAGACAAGTTTGGTCCATTTTGGTCTGAAGATGACGAAGAACGTTCTAGGGTACGAACTTCAGCATTAAAACTCGCCAAACTTCGAATGGAGACAAGGTTTGTCCATTTTGGTCCAAACATGAGGAACTTCGCTCTAGGGAACGAACTAGTTGTTTCTGACTCTCCAAGCCTCGAATGGAAACAAGTTTGTTCCATTTTGGTCTGAAGATGACGAACAACGTTCTAGGGGACGAACTTCAGCATTAAAACTCGACAAACTTCGAATGGAGATAAGGTTTGTCAAATTTGGTCCAAACATGACGAACTTCGCTCTAGCTAACGAACTCGTTGTTTCTAACTCTCCAAGCCTCGAATGGAGACAAGTTTGGTCCATTTTGGTCCGAAGATGACGAACAACGCTCTAGGGGACGAACTTCAGCATTAAAACTCGACAAACTTCGAATGGAGACAAGGTTTGTCCATTTTGGTCCAAACATGACGAACTTCGCTCAAGGGAACGAACTCGTTGTTTCTAACTCTCCAAGCCTCGAAAGGAGACAAGTTTGGTCCATTTTGGTCTGAAGATGACGAACAACGCTCTAGGGGACGAACTTCAGCATTAAAACTTGACAAACTTCGAATGGAGATAAGGTTAGTCCATTTTGGTCCAAACATGACGAACTTCGCTCCAGGGAATGAACTCGTTGTTTCTAATGCTCCAAGCGAATGGAGACAAGTTTGGTCCATTTTGGTCTGAAGATGACGAACAACGCTCTAGGGGACGAACTTCAGCATTAAAGCTCGCCAAACTTCGAATGGAGACAAGGTTTATCCATTTTGGTCCAAACATGACGAACTTCGCTCCAGGGAACGAACTCGTTGTTTCTAACTCTCTAAGGTTCGAATGGAGACAAGTTTGGTCCATTTTGGTCCGAAGATGACGAACAACGCTCTAGGGGCGAACTTCAGCATTAAAACTCGAAAACTTCGAATGGAGACAGGGTTTGTCCATTTAAATCAAAACATGACGAACTTCGGTCCAGGGAACGAACTCGTTGTTTCTTACTCTCCAAGCCTCGAATGGAGACAAGTTTGGTCCATTTTGGTCTGAAGATGACGAAGAACGTTCTAGGGGACGAACTTCAGCTTTAAAACTCGCCAAACTTCGAATGGAGACAAGCTTTGTCCATTTTGGTCCAAACATGACGAACTTCGCTCCAGGGAAAGAACTCGTTGTTTCTTACTCTCCAAACCTCGAATGGAGACAAGTTTGGTCCATTTTGGTCCGAAGATGACGAACAACGCTCTAGGGGACGAACTTCAGCATTAAAACCCGCCAAACTTCGAATGGAGACAAGGTTTGTCCATTTTGGTCCAAACATGACGAACTTCGCTCCAGTGAACGAACTCGTTGTTTCTAACTCTCCAAGCCTCGAATGGAGACAAGTTTGGTCCATTTTGGTCCGAAGATGACGAACAACGCTCTAGGTTACGAACTTCAGCATTAAAACTCGCCAAACTTTGAATGAAGACAAGGTTTGTCCATTTTGGTCCAAACATGACGAACTTCGCTCAAGGGAACAAACTCGTTGTTTCTAACTCTCCAAGCCTCGAATGGAGACAAGTTTGGTCCATTTTGGTCCGAAGATGACGAACAACGCTCTAGGTTACGAACTTCAGCATTAAAACTCGCCAAACTTTGAATGGAGACAAGGTTTGTCCATTTTCGTCCAAACATGACGAACTTCGCTCCAGGGAACGAACTCGTTGTTTCTATCTCTCCAAGCCTCGAATGGAGACAAGTTTGGTCCATTCTGGTCCGAAGATGACGAACAACGCTCTAGGAGCAAACTTCAGCATTAAAACTCGACAAACTTTGAATGGAGACAAGGTTTGTCCATTTAGGTCAAAACATGACGAACTTCGCTCTAGATGAACTTGTTGTTTCTAACTTTCCAATCCTCGAATGGAGACAAGTTTGGTCCATTTTGGTCGGACGATGACGAACAACGTTCTAGGGGACGAACTTCATCATTAAAACTCGACAAACTTCGAATGGAGACAAGCTTTGTCCATTTTGGTCCAAACATGACGAACTTCGCTCCAGGGAACGAACTCGTTGTTTCTTACTCTCCAAGCCTCGAATGGAGACAAGTTTGGTCCATTTTGGTCCGAAGATGACGAACAACGCTCTTGGGGACGAACTTCAGCATTAAAACTCGCCAAACTTCGAATGGAGACAAGGTTTGTCCATTTTGGTCCAAACATGACGAACTTCGCTCCAGTGAACGAACTCGTTGTTTCTAACTCTCCAAGCCTCGAATGGAGACAAGTTTGGTCCATTTTAGTCCGAAGATGACGAACAACGCTCTAGGTTACGAACTTCAGCATTAAAGCTCGCCAAACTTTGAATGAAGACAAGGTTTGTCCATTTTGGTCCAAACATGACGAACTTCGCTCCAGGGAACGAACTCGTTGTTTCTTACTCTCCAAGCCTCGAATGGAGATAAGTTTGGTTCATTTTGGTCCGAAGATGACGAACAACGCTCTAGGGGACGAACTTCAGCGTTAAAACTCGACAAACTTCGAATGGAGACAAGGTTTGTCCATTTTGGTCCAAACATGACGAACTTCGCTCAGGGAACAAACTCGTTGTTTCTAACTCTCCAAGCCTCAAATGGAGACAAGTTTGGTCCATTTTGGTCCGAAGATGACGAACAACGCTCTAGGTTACGAACTTCAGCATTAAAGCTCGCCAAACTTTGAATGGAGACAAGGTTTGTCCATTTTGGTCCAAACATGACGAACTTCGCTCCAGGGAACGAACTCGTTGTTTCTATCTCTCCAAGCCTCGAAAGGAGACAAGTTTGGTCCATTCTGGTCCGAAGATGACGAACAACGCTCTAGGGGCGAACTTCAGAATTAAAACTCGACAAACTTCGAATGGAGACAAGGTTTGTCCATTTTGGTCCAAACATGACGAACTTCGCTCTAGGGAACGAACTCGTTGTTTCTAACTCTCCAAGCCTCGAATGGAGACAAGTTTGGTCCATTTTGGTCCGAAGATGACGAACAACGCTCTAGGTTACGTACTTCAGCATTAAAGCTCGCCAAACTTTGAATGGAGACAAGGTTTGTCCATTTTGGTCCAAACATGACGATCTTCGCTCCAGGGAACGAACTCGTTGTTCCAAACTCTCCAAGCCTCGAATGGAGACAAGTTTGGTCCATGGTCCGAAGATGACGAACTATGCTCTAGGGGACGAACGTCAGCATTAAAACTCGACAAACTTCGAATGGAGACAAGGTTTGTCCATTTTGGTCCAAACATGACGAACTTCGCTCTAGGGAACGAACTCGTTGTTTCTAACTCTCCAAGCCTCGAAAGGAGACAAGTTTAATCCATTTTGGTCTGAAGATGACGAACAACGCTCTAGGGGACGAACTTCAGCATTAAAACTTGACAAACTTCGAATGGAGACAAGGTTAGTCCATTTTGGTCCAAACATGACGAACTTCGCTCCAGGGAACGAACTCGTTGTTTCTAACTCTCCAAGCCTCGAATGGAGACAAGTTTGGTCCATGGTCCGAAGATGACGAACAATGCTCTAGGGGACGAACGTCAGCATTAAAACTCGACAAACTTCGAATGGAGACAAGGTTTGTCCATTTTGGTCCAAACATGACGAACTTCGCTCTAGGGAACGAACTCGTTGTTTCTAACTCTCCAAGCCTCGAAAGGAGACAAGTTTGGTCCATTTTGGTCTGAAGATGACGAACAACGCCCTAGGGGACGAACTTCAGCATTAAAACTTGACAAACTTCGAATGGAGACAAGGTTAGTCCATTTTGTTCCGAACATGACGAACTTCGCTCTAGGGAACGAACTCGTTGTTTCTAACTCTCCAAGCCTCGAATGGAGACAAGTTTGGTCCATGGTCCGAAGATGACGAACAATGCTCTAGGGGACGAACGTCAGCATTAAAACTCGACAAACTTCGAATGGAGACAAGGTTTGTCCATTTTGGTCCAAACATGACGAACTTCGCTCTAAGGAACGAACTCGTTGTTTCTAACTCTCCAAGCCTCGAATGGAGACAAGTTTGGTCCATTTTGGTCGGACGATGACGAACAACGTTCTAGGGTACGAACTTCATCATTAAAACTCGACAAACTTCGAATGGAGACAAGGTTTGTCCATTTTGGTCCAAACATGACGAACTTCGCTCCAGGGAACGAACTCGTTGTTTCTTACTCTCCAAGCCTCGAATGGAGACAAGTTTGGTCCATTTTGGTCTGAAGAAGACGAAGAACGTTCTAGGGGACGAACTTCAGCATTAAAACTCGCCAAACTTCGAATGGAGACAAGGATTGTCCATCTTGGTCCAAACATGAGGAACTTCGCTCTAGGGAACGAACTCGTTGTTTCTGACTCTCCAAGCCTCGAATGGAGACAAGTTTGGTCCATTTTTGTCTAAAGATGACGAACAACGTTCTAGGGGACGAACTTCAGCATTAAAACTCGACAAACTTCGAATGGAGATAAGGTTTGTCAAATTTGGTCCAAACATGACGAACTTCGCTCTAGCTAACGAACTCGTTGTTTCTAACTCTCCAAGCCTCGAATGGAGACAAGTTTGGTGTATTTTGGTCTGAAAATGACGAACAACGCTCTACGTGACGAACTTCAGCATTAAAACTAGCCAAACTTCGAATGGAGACAAGGTTTGTCCATTTTGGTCCAAACATGACGAACTTCGCTCTAGGGAATGAACTCGTTGTTTCTAACTCTCCAAGCCTCGAATGGAGACAAGTTTGGTCCATTTTGGTCTGAAGATGACGAACAACGTTCTAGGGGACGAACTTCAGCATTAAAACTCGACAAACTTCGAATAAAGACAAGGTTTGTCAATTTTGGTCCAAACATGACGAACTTCGGTCTAGGGAACGAACTCGTTGTTTTTAACTCTCCAAGCCTCGAATGGAGACAAGTTTGGTCCATTTTGGTCCGAAGATGACGAACAATGCTCTAGGGGACGAACTTCAGCATAAAACTCGACAAACTTCGAATGGAGACAAGGTTTGTCCATTTTGGTCCAAACATGACGAACTTCGATCAAGGGAACGAACTCGTTGTTTCTAACTCTCCAAGCCTCGAATGGAGACAAGTTTGGTCCATTTTGGTCTGAAGATGACGAACAACGTTCTAGGGGACGAACTTCAGCATTAAAACTCGACAAACTTCAAATGGAGACAAGGTTTGTCCATTTTGGTCCAAACATGACGAACTTCGCTCTAGGGAACGAACTCGTTGTTTCTAACTCTCCAAGCCTCGAATGGAGACAAGTTTGGTGTATTTTGGTCTGAAAATGACGAACAACGTTCTAGGGGACGAACTTCAGCATTAAAACTCGACAAACTTCGAATGGAGACAAGGTTTGTCAATTTTGGTCCAAACATGACGAACTTCGGTCTAGGGAACGAACTCGTTGTTTCTAACTCTCCAAGCCACGAATGGAGACAAGTTTGGTCCATTTTGGTCCGAAGATGACGAACACCGCTCTAGGGGACGAACTTCAGCATAAAACTCGACAAACTTCGAATGGAGACAAGGTTTGTCCATTTGGGTCCAAACATGACGAACTTCGATCAAGGGAACGAACTCGTTGTTTCTAACTCTCCAACCCTCGAATGGAGACAAGTTTGGTCCATTTTGGTCTGAAGATGACGAACAACGTTCTAGGGGACGAAATTCAGCTTTAAAACACGACAAACTTCGAATGGAGACAAGGTTTTTCAATTTTGGTCCAAACATCACGAACTTCGCTCTAGGGAACGAACTCGTTGTTTCTAACTCTCCAAGCCTCGAATGGAGACAAGTTTGGTCCATTTTGGTCTGAAGATGACGAACAACGCTCTAGGTTACGAACTTCACAATTAAAGCTCGCCAAACTTCGAATGGAAACAAGGTTTGTCCATTTTGGTCCGAAGATGACGAACAACGCCCTAGGGGACGAAATTCAGCATTAAAACATGACAAACTTCGAATGGAGACAAGGTTTGTCCGTTTTGGTACAAACATGACGAACTTCGCTTTAGGGAACGAACTCGTTGTTTCTAACTCTCCAAGCCTCGAATGGAGACAAGTTTGGTCCATTTGGTCCGGGGATGACGAACAACGCTCTAGGTGACGAACTTCAGCATTAAAACTAGCCAAACTTCGAATGGAGACAAGGTTTGTCCATTTTGGTCCAAACATGACGAACTTCGCTCTAGGGAACGAACTCGTTGTTTCTAACTCTCCAAGCCTCGATTGGAGACAAGTTTGGTCCATTTTGGTATGAAGATAACGAACAACGCTCTAGGGGACGAACTTCAGCATTAAAACTCGACAAACATCGAATGGAGACAAGGTTTGTCCATTTTGGTCCAAACATGACGAACTTCGATCAAGGGAACGAACTCGTTGTTTCTAACTCTCCAAGCCTCGAATGGAGACAAGTTTGGTGCATTTTGGTCTGAAGATGACGAACAACGTTCTAGGGGACGAAATTCAGCATTAAAAAACGACAAACTTCAAATGGAAACAAGGTTTGTCCGTTTTGGTACAAACATGACCAACTTCGCTTTAGGGAACGAACTCGTTGTTTCTAACTCTCCAAGCCTCGAATGGAGACAAGTTTCATAAATTTGGTCCGAGGATTACGAACAACGCTCTAGGTGACGAACTTCAGCATCAAAACTAGCCAAACTTCGAATGGAGACAAGGTTTGTCCATTTTGGTCCAAACATGACGAACTTCGCTCTAGGGAACGAACTCGTTGTTTCTAACTCTCCAAGCCTCGAATGGAGACAAGTTTGGTGCATTTTGGTCTGAAGATGACGAACAACGTTCTAGGGGACGAAATTCAGCATTAAAACACGACAAACTTCGAATGGAAACAAGGTTTGTCCGTTTTGGTACAAACATGACGAACTTCGCTTTAGGGAACGAACTCGTTGTTTCTAACTCTCCAAGCCTCGAATGGAGACAAGTTTGGTCCATTTGGTCCGGGGATGACGAACAACGCTCTAGGTGACGAACTTCAGCATTAAAACTAGCCAAACTTCGAATGGAGACAAGGTTTGTCCATTTTGGTCCAATTATGACGAACTTCGCTCTAGGGAACGAACTCGTTGTTTCTAACTCTCCAAGCCTTGATTGGAGAAAAGTTTGGTCCATTTTGGTATGAAGATGACGAACAACGATCTAGGGGTTGAAGTTCAGCATTAAAACTCGACAAACATCGAACGGAGACAAGGTTTGTCCATTTTGGTCCAAACATGACGAACTTCGATCAAGGGAACGAACTCGTTGTTTCTAACTCTCCAAGCCTCGAATGGAGACAAGTTTGGTGCATTTTGGTCTGAAGATGACGAACAACGTTCTAGGGGACGAAATTCAGCATTAAAAAACGACAAACTTCAAATGGAAACAAGGTTTGTCCGTTTTGGTACAAACATGACCAACTTCGCTTTAGGGAACGAACTCGTTGTTTCTAACTCTCCAAGCCTCGAATGGAGACAAGTTTCATCCATTTGGTCCGAGGATTACGAACAACGCTCTAGGTGACGAACTTCAGCATTAAAACTAGCCAAACTTCGAATGGAGACAAGGTTTGTCCATTTTGGTCCAAACATGACGAACTTCGCTCTAGGGAACGAACTCGTTGTTTCTAACTCTCCAAGCCTTGATTGGAGACAAGTTTGGTCCATTTTGGTATGAAGATGACGAACAACGATCTAGGGGTTGAACTTCAGCATTAAAACTCGACAAACATCGAATGGAGACAAGGTTTGTCCATTTTGGTCCAAACATGACGAACTTCGATCAAGGGAACGAACTCATTGTTTCTAACTCTCCAAGCCTCGAATGGAGACAAGTTTGGTGCATTTTGGTCTGAAGATGATGAACAACGTTCTAGGGGACGAAATTCAGCATTAAAACACGACAAACTTCGAATGGAAACAAGGTTTGTCCGTTTTGGTACAAACATGACGAACTTCGCTTTAGGGAACGAACTCGGTTTTTCTAACTCTCCAAGCCTCGAATGGAGACAAGTTTCATCCATTTGGTCCGAGGATTACGAACAACGCTCTATGTGACGAACTTCAGCATTAAAACTAGCCAAACTTCGAATGGAGACAAGGTTTGTCCATTTTGGTCCAAACATGACGAACTTCGCTCTAGGGAACGAACTCGTTGTTTCTAACTCTTCAAGCCTCGATTGGAGACAAGTTTGGTCCATTTTGGTATGAAGATGACGTACAACGCTCTAGGGGTTGAACTTCAGCATTAAAACTCGACAAACATCGAATGGAGACAAGGTTTGTCCATTTTGGTCCAAACATGACGAACTTCGATCAAGGGAACGAACTCGTTGTTTCTAACTCTCCAAGCCTCGAATGGAGACAAGTTTGGTGCATTTTGGTCTGAAGATGACGAACAACGTTCTAGGGGACGAAATTCAGCATTAAAACTCGACAAACTTCGAATGGAGACAAGGTTTGTCCGTTTTGGTACAAACATGACGAACTTCGCTTTAGGGAACGAACTCGTTGTTTCTAACTCTCCAAGCCTCGAATGGAGACAAGTTTCATCCATTTGGTCCGAGGATGACGAACAACGCTCTAGGTGACGAACTTCAGCATTAAAACTAGCCAAACTTCGAATGGAGACAAGGTTTGTCCATTTTGGTCCAAACATGACGAACTTCGCTCTAGGGAACGAACTCGTTGTTTCTAACTCTCCAAGCCTCGAATGGAGACAAGTTTGATCCATTTTGGTCCGAAGATGACGAACAACGCTCTAGGGGACGAACTTCAGCATTAAAACTCGACAAACCTCGAATGGATGGTTTGTCCATTTTGGTCAAAACATGACGAACTTCGCTCTAGGGAATGAACTCGTTGTTTCTAACTCTCCAAGTCTCGAATGGAGACAAGTTTGGTCCATTTTGGTCGGAAGATGACGAACAACGTTCTAGGGGACGAACTTCACCATGAAAACTCGACAAACTTCGAATGGAGACAAGGTTTGATACGAAACTTCGAGGAAATTAGATATAACAACGTTGTTGAAGAACAAGACCTTTAGAACTAAAACCCAAAAACCCCAAATCAATATGATTTCATCCCAAGGAAGAAGATAGAAACGGATTTACCTCGATGATCAATATCAAGAGTATAGAAAACACTTTTCTAAACTCAAGATTCGAATCACTCCACAAGTAGTTCGATCAACGCTACTTGAATGATCCTTGCATGCAAATGTAAACACAAGATATGCAAAGAAAGTTGCTCATGGCCTTTAAGCTCAAAAGACTCAATTTCATTGAAACTTCATCAAAGTTGTTCTTCTTTCTTACAAGCAATATAACTTCCTTTTATAGGCAATGAACCCAACTACCTAATTAAATGGGCTTCCCAACTACCCTCATTAATTTACCTTCCCAACCACCTCATTAAATGATCTCCCCAACCACCTCATTCAATTCACTCCCCAACCACCTCATTAAATGGTTTCTAGAACTTGGTTGGACTTTTAATGAATACAAAATGGAAATCAAATTTGAATACCAAAACCATAAATAATTAGTCTTCATGATAATGGTTTGATCTCCATGATCCTTATCAAGGTTTGTCCATTTTGGTCCAAACATGACGAACTTCGCTCCAGGGAACGAACTCGTTGTTTCTAACTCTCCAAGCCTCGAATGGAGACAAGTTTGGTACATTTTGGTCCGAAGATGACGAACAACGCTCTAGGAGACGAACTTCAGCATTAAAACTCGCCAAACTTCGAGTGGAGACAAGGTTTGTCCATTTTGGTCCAAACATGACGAACTTCGCTCTAGGAAACGAACTCGTTGTTTCTAACTCTCCAAGCCTCGAATGGAGACAAGTTTGGTACATTTTGGTCCGAAGATGACGAACAACGTTCTAGGGGACGAACTTCAGCATTAAAACTCGGCAAACTTCGAATGGAGACAAGGTTTGTCCATTTTGGTCCAAACATGACGAACTTCGCTCCAGGGAACGAACTCGTTGTTTCTAACTCTCCAAGCCTCGAATGGAGACAAGTTTGGTCCATTTTGGTCCGAAGATGACGAACAACGCTCTAGGGGACGAACTTCAGCATTAAAACTCGACAAACTTCAAATGGAGACAAGTTTGGTGTATTTTGGTCTGAAGATGACGAACAACACTCTAGGTGACGAACTTCAGCATTAAAACTCGACAAACTTTGAATGGAGACAAGGTTTGTCCATTTTGGTCCAAACATGACGAACTTCGCTCCAGGGAACGAACTAGTTGTTTCTAACTTTCCAAGCCTCGAATGGAGACAAGTTTGGTCCATTTTAGTACGAAGATGACGAACAACGCTCTAGGGGACGAACTTCAGCATTAAAACTCGACAAATATCGAATGGAGACAAGGTTTGTCCATTTTGGTCCAAACATGACGAACTTCGATCAAGGGAACGAACTCGTTGTTTCTAACTCTCCAAGCCTCGAATGGAGACAAGTTTGGTCCATTCTGGTCTGAAGATGACGAACAACGCTCTAGGGGACGAAATTTAGCATTAAAACACGACAAACTTCGAATGGAGACAAGGTTAGTCCATTTTGGTCTAAACATGACGAACTTCGCTCAACGGAACTAACTCGTTGTCTCTAACTCTCCAAGCCTCGAATGGAGACAAGTTTGGTCCATTTTGGTCGGAAGATGACGAACAACGTTCTAGGAGACGAACTTCAGCATTAAAACTTGACAAACTTCGAATGAAGACAAGGTTTGTTCATTTTGGTCCAAACATGACGAACTTCGCTCCAGGGAACGAACTCGTTGTTTCTAACTCTCCAAGCCTCGAATGGAGACAAGTTTGGTGTATTTTGGTCTGAAGATGACGAACAACGCTCTAGGTGATGAACTTCAGCATTAAAGCTCGCCAAACTTCGAATGGAGTTTCGATCCTGCAACTATGCAGTTTACTGTTTATTTACCGCCCAAATTTTTACCGCCCAAATTTTTTTTTCCTTTTCTCTGTTCTCTCTCTTCGCGAAACTGAGAGGGGTGTGGATTGGGACTTCGTTTCTTGGGTGGTTGCGGCTGTTCTTGGTGGTTTTTTACGGTGGCTTCGGCTGTTCTTTGTGGTTTCGGTGGTGGCTTCTTCATCGGTGGGTGCTGTTGTTGTGTTGCCGGTTGTTGAGTGGTTTTTGTTCGATGGGGAAGGGACGTAAGTCCCCGTTACGAAAGCTTCATGGGGGTAAGGAACTCGTGCATGGGAAGTCTGGGCTGTCACGATTGGGTACTGGTCAAACTAGTCAGTCGGTGGGTGGGGTTATCGTGTCACCTGTGGAGGAAGTGGCTGTGAAGACTGGGTCGGTGGTGCGGTTGGTGGGTGGTTCTGATAGTCACGATAATATTTTGAAGGTTTCTGATATGGTTGGAGGAACTGACTTGGCCGGAGGTCGTTCGGGGGATGGAGGGGATGTTGTTGTGGCTCCGATGAGTGTTGTTGGATTGCGTTCTGATGTGGATGGCGGTCTTATAGGTGAGGTTTCGTCCATGGGTATCGTTTCCTCTGATCTGGTGAAGGATGATGGTCGGGTGTTGCGACAGACTGGTGCGGCTATGGTTGTGTGCGATTCCGGTGTTGCTAGTGGTCGGAAGGTGGGGGAGGTTACTCAGGGATGTGATGGGTCGTCCTCTGGAGGTGACGGAGGTAGACTTCCTGCGATAGTTCGTGATGTTGCTAGGGTTTCGTCCATGGGTATCGTTTCCTCTGATCTGGTGAAGGATGATGGTCGGGTGTTGCGGCAGACTGGTGCGGCTATGGTTGTGTGTGATTCCGGTGTTGCTAGTGGTCGGAAGGTGGGGGAGGTTACTCAGGGATGTGATGGGTCGTCCTCTGGAGGTGACGGCGGTAGACTTCCTGCCATAGTTCGTGATGTTGCTAGGGTTTCGCAGAGGAGTCGTGTTTCGGGTCTGCCAGCGCAAGCATTGCGAATACTTGGGTTAGTTGAACCGGGGGCTGGTCTGGGTCGAGGGGGTTCAGTTGAGACCGGTTCAAACATGGTTCGGGATAAGGGAAAGCATGTGGTAATGGATGGGCCTCGGGTTAGTAATGTTTTGGCGGGTGATGGGCTCACTTCGGCTGGCCCAATTTTGGGTGATGATGAGCACATGGGGGGGCTTCGAATGGGGGATAGGCGGCAGAAGGAGGGGCTCTCGGGTGGGCTGGATCCGAAGGGTGTGACGGGCGTAAGTGGGCCTTCATGGGCCTCTTTGTTAAGGCCTTCTAAGGAGGCTACTAAGTTGCCTTTTTGTCCGCCTATTGAGGTGGATGGGGAGCAAATTGTGATTCCTCCGGATGATGTTGTGGAGGAGGGGATTCAAGTGTGGAAGTGTGCTCTGGTTGGCCAGTTTCTTGAGACTCGTCTTCCATTTCAGGTGCTTTCTCGCCTGGTTAGCAGAGTGTGGAGTCGTGCCGGTGTGCCCGTTATTACATATTTGGAGAATGGCTTGGTCATTTTTAAGTTTCCTACAGTGGAGGCTTGTGAGTGGGTTCTTGCAAATGGTCCTTGGCATTTTGGTGGGAAACCTATCCTCTTGCGCAAGTGGGTGCCAGGTATTGTTCCCCAAACTTTTGCTTTTGACTCTGTTCCAGTCTGGGTGTGCTTATTGAATGTTCCGTTTGAGTTATGGACTCCTAGGGGTTTGGGTGTGTTGGCAAGTGCGGTGGGTAGGCCGATTTGCTTGGACCAACCTACGGAGGAGAGGACTAGATTATCCTTTGCTCGGGTATGTGTCGAGGTTGGTATTGATGACGTTCTTCCGAACTCTGTTAAGGTTCGTTTGGGGGGGGTTGATTTTGTGGTCCCGGTTGAGTATTCTTGGAAGCCAAAAAGATGCTTGTTTTGCCGTGTTTTTGGCCATTCTGGGGTTTCTTGTTCCCGTGGGAAGGATGTAGGGCAGGGGTCCGTGGCCACCTCTCCGGTGTTGAGGCCTAGGCAGGAGATGAGCATGATTGCTTCTCAGGTCCCCCCGAAGCAGGTTCCTTCTGGCTTGGTTACGACTCGAGTCCCTCCCAAGGTGGATGAGGGGGGTCATTCTATTTCTCCTGATGGGGGTGGGGAAAGGGCTGGTGTTCCTATAAATGTTAGGAATAAGTTTGCGGCGCTTGAAGCGAGTGTTGATGATGCTATGGCAATTGTGCCACTGGCTGTTGATTTGTCTTGTGTGGTAGAGGGTACTGTGATGGGTGGCTGTGTGGCGGAGGATCCAGGGGATCCATCATGTGGACATGTCTAGTTGGTGCTCCTGGAATGTGCGGGGTCTGACGGATCCTGCGAAGGGCCTTGCAGTTCGGTCCTTCTTAGAGTCGGCCCGTGTGGGGTTTTGTTGTCTTCTGGAGACGAAAGTTAAGAGTCATCAGTTTGATGTGGTGTTTAGCCGTTTTGGTGATGGGTGGCAGTGTGTGCGTAGTTATGGGTTGCAAGGGCTGGGGAGAATTTGGGTTATGTGGAGGCCGAATAGGTTTACTTTTGTGCCTACGGTTGTGAATGCTCAGTTCATCTCTGGTACCTTGGTTGATGTGGTTTCTTCTGTTTCAGTAGAGGTGGCCTGTGTGTATGCTGCTAATTTAATGGGGGAGCGGAGGGCTATGTGGGATATTTTATCTCAGATTATTGTTGGGTGGTCATCACCTGGAGTGGTCATGGGGGACTTTAATGCCGTTCGTTCTGTTGGGGAATCTTATGGCGGGAACCCTGATTTGAGTGAGATGGAGGAGTTTGATTCTTCCATTACGCAGGCAGATTTGGTGGAGCTCAGGGTTCAGGGGAGTTGGTACACGTGGTCGAGTAGTCCATCTGGGGTTGCTGCTGTGATGCGTCGTTTGGATAGAGTAATGGTGAATAGTGCCTGGGTGTCATCTTTACCCCTATGTGTGGTTCGTGCGCATGGTTGGGGGGTTTCTGATCATAGCCCTTTGGTGTTTGAGTTAGGAGTGCCGATTCCGAGGCGTCGTGTGGTGTTCCGTTATTTTAGTCATTGGGCTGATGAGGAGGGCTTTTTGGGTGTAGTTGCTGATTGTTGGGTTCGTCATCAGGGTGTGTCACCCTTGGTTAGTTTTTCTCGTAATTTAAAGGCTGTTAAAGGGAGGTTAAGGGCTGAGTTTGGTAGGCCCCTTGAGGGGCTTAGTGCTGAGGTGGTGGAGTTGCGTAGACAAATGGAGGTGGCTCAGGTTGCTTTGGGGGCTGATCCTGGGTCAGAGGTGCTCCAGGGAGAGGTTAGGAGGTTGACTCAGGCTTTCTGGGTTTCAGCCCGTAGGGAGGAAGCATCCCTTTGTCAAAAGTCCCGTATTAAGTGGCTTGCGTTGGGTGATCAGAATACCTCATTTTTCCATCATAGTGTTAAAGCTAGGGTATTGAGGAATGGGTTGACATCTTTGTGTGATGAGGAGGGTAGGATATTGTCTACTCATGCGGAGATTTCGGCAGCTGCTGTGGGTTATTTTCGGGATATTTTGGGGGTGCAGCCTGTGGCCTATAGGGATTTAACTGACTGTGTGGCAGAGATTGTTCAGTTTGTGTGGCCCGACGAGTGTTTGGTTGATCTAATCAGGCCGGTTACTAGGGAGGAGGTTCGTACTGTGCTTTTTGCAATGAATAGTAATAGGGCGCCTGGTCCTGATGGGTTTTCGGTGGGCTTCTATAAGTCTGCATGGAGTGTTGTTGGGGATGATTTTTGTGATGCTGTGTTGCATTTCTTCTCCACCTATTATTTGCCGCCAGGTGTTAATGCTACGGCAATCACGCTGGTGCCTAAAAAGAGTAATCCGTCTGTGCTGAAGGATTATCGTCCAATTTCTTGTTGTAATGTGTTGTATAAATGCATTACGAAGATCTTGGCGAACAGGTTGTCAGTGTGGCTGCCTACTTTTGTGAGTACTAATCAGTCTGCGTTTGTGCCAGGCAGAAATATTGTGGATAATATTTTGCTGTGTCAGGAGTTGGTGGGTGGGTATCATCTGAATAAGGGTGTGCCGCGTTGTGTTTTGAAGGTGGATCTTCAGAAGGCTTATGACACAGTGAATTGGGATTTCTTGTTTGGGATTTTGTTGGCTATTGGGACTCCTTTGCAGTTTGTTAGTTGGGTGCGTGCTTGTGTGACGTCCCCTATGTTCTCTATTTCTGTGAATAGGTCTCTGGAGGGGTTCTTTCCTGGGAGGAGAGGGTTGCGGCAGGGGGATCCTTTGTCCCCATACCTGTTTGTATTGGTTATGGAGGTGCTGTCCAGGATGCTTAATTCTCCGTTGGAGGGTTTTGTTTATCATTTTCGTTGTGAGAGGATTCGTCTTACACATCTGTGCTTTGCTGATGATTTGATGATCTTTAGTGGGGCTGATCGGAATTCATTGGCTGCTATACAGGGTGTGTTGCATCGGTTTCAGTATTATTCAGGTTTAGTGGCGAATACTGCTAAGAGTTCGTTGTTTTGTGCTGGTTTGCCAGTCTTGGAGGCAGCTGGGTTGGCTCGTATGTTGGGTTTTTCTTTGGCTGATTTACCTGTACGGTATTTGGGGGTTCCTTTACTGACTGGTAGGTTATGCTATAGGGATTGTAAGCCTTTGTTGGATCGGGTGACTGCGAGGGTTAGGAGCTGGCAGGCTCGGGTTCTTTCCTATGCTGGGAGGTTGCAGTTGATTCAGTCTGTGTTGCAGAGTTTCCATGTTTATTGGGCGAGTGTCTTTGTTTTGCCTGCCCAGGTTACTCATGAGTTAGAGCGGATTCTGAGGTCTTATCTCTGGCGGGGGGATCCGAGTAGTGTGGGTGGGGCTAAGGTTGCTTGGGCAGAGGTTTGTCTGCCTAGGAGTGAGGGTGGTTTGGGGTTGAGGGATTTGGCAGCATGGAACTCGGCTGCAATTATGAAGCTGTTGTGGTTGCTCTTTTTACAGTCTGGTTCCTTGTGGGTTGCATGGGTGGAGGCTTATGTTTTGTGTGGTCGATCTCTGTGGTCTATTCGTGTTTCACCTAGATGGTCATGGTGCCTAAGGATGGTTCTGAGTCTACGAGATAGATTCAGGGAGTTGGTGTCGTTTCGGATTGGCGATGGTTGTAGATGTTTCATCTGGATTGATCCTTGGTTACCTGGAGGTTCTATTGTTGGCCGGTATGGTCAGCGTATTGTGTATGATGCTGCTAGTTCTCTGACGGCTCGGGTTTTAAGTTTCTTATCTTCTGAGGGAGAATGGCGGTGGCCTGAGGTGTCTTGGGAGTTGTTGGAGTTGGCTCCTCAGGTTCGTGCGGTTCGCCCTTGCCTGGGTCGAGAGGATGTGCTTGTTTGGTTGCCTTCTCCTTCGAGTGGGTTCTCTGTTGCTAGTGCCTGGGAGGCTATTAGGCCGCGGAGTGGTGTGGTGTCGTGGCATCGTCTGCTTTGGTTTGGGGGTCATATCCCGAGGCATGCTTTTATTGCTTGGATGGCTGTTCGTGATAGGCTCTATACTCGGGATCGATTACTTCGATGGGGTGTGTCTTCGTCAGCAACATGTCTATTGTGTGTTGATGGGGTGGAGTCTCGGGATCATCTGTTCTTCGCTTGTCCATTTAGTAGGATTGTGTGGAGTAAGATGCTGATCTGGGGGAATTCGTCGCATAGGATTGCTTCCTGGGATGTAGAACTTCAGTGGATTTGTGCGAGGAGTAGAGGGAAGAAACGACGAAATCGGGTTTGGAGGGTTGCTTGGGCGTCGGTGCTATATCATATATGGTGGGAGCGTAATTCTCGGCTTCATGGTAGCGGATCAAGTTCTGCTGATGCAGTGTTGCAGATGGCTCAGACTGATGTTCGGGTTCGGTGTGAGTCTTGGGGTGGTCAGGCGGTTGATAGGATTGGTCCTCCTTGGGGCTGGTTTTAATTTTTTCCTGTTTGGGTTTAGTTTTCGTTTTACCTGGCTCGGGTTGTGAGCTGTGGTTATGTTGTACCCTGCTCGGGTTGTGCGTTTTCATTTGTTTTGTGCTTTTTTTTTTGCTTTCTGCCTTGACCTCAGGCTATGAGGTCCCCCCTCTTTTTGCAGTAATATATTTATTTTGCAAAAAAAAAAACTTCGAATGGAGACAAGGTTTGTCCATTTTGGTCCAAACATGACGAACTTCGCTCAAGGGAACGAACTAGTTGTTTCTAACTTTCCAAGCCTCGAATGGAGACAAGTTTGATCCATTTTGGTACGAAGATGACGAACAACGCTCTAGGGGATGAACTTCAGCATTAAAACTAGACAAATATCGAATGGAGACAAGGTTTGTCCATTTTGGTCCAAACATGACGAACTTCGATCAAGGGAACGAACTCGTTGTTTCTAACTCTCCAAGCCTCGAATGGAGACAAGTTTGGTCCATTCTGGTCTGAAGAAGACGAACAACACTCTAGGGGACGAAATTTAGCATTAAAACACGACAAACTTCGAATGGAGACAAGGTTAGTCCATTTTGGTCTAAACATGACGAACTTCGCTCAACGGAACAAACTCGTTGTCTCTAACTCTCCAAGCCTCGAATGGAGACAAGTTTGGTCCATTTTGGTCGGAAGATGACGAACAACGTTCTAGGAGACGAAGTTCAGCATTAAAACTTGACAAACTTCGAATGAAGACAAGGTTTGTCCATTTTGGTCCAAACATGACGAATTCGCTCCAGGGAACGAACTCGTTGTTTCTAACTCTCCAAGCCTCGAATGGAGACAAGTTTGGTGTATTTTGGTCTGAAGATGACGAACAACGCTCTAGGTGATGAACTTCAGCATTAAAGCTCGCCAAACTTCGAATGGAGACAAGGTTTGTCCATTTTTGTCCAAACATGACGAACTTCTCACAAGGGAACGACTCGTTGTTTCTAACTCTCCAAGCCTCGAATGGAGACAAGTTTGGTCCATTTTCGTCCGAAGATGAAGAACAACGCACTAGGGGACGAAATTCAGCATTAAAACATGAGAAACTTCGAATGGAGACAAGGTTTGTCCATTTTGGTCCAAACATGACGAACTTTGCTCTAGGGAACGAACTCGTTGTTTCTAACTCTCCAAGCCTCGAATCGAGACAAGTTTGGTCCATTTTGGTCTGAAGATGACGAACAACGTTCTAGGCGACGAACTTCAGCATTAAAACTCGACAAACTTCGAATGGAGACAAGGTTTGACAATTTTGGTCCAAACATGACGAACTTCACTCTAGGGAACGAACTCGTTGGTTCTAACTCTCCAAGCCTCGAATGGAGACAAGTTTGGTCCATTTTGGTATGAAGATGACGAACAACGCTCTAGGTTACGAACTTCAGTATTAAATCTCGCAAAACTTTGAATGGAGACAAGGTTTGTCCATTTTGGTCCAAACATGACGAACTTCGCTCCAGGGAACGAACTCGTTGTTTCTAACTTTCCAAGCCTCGAATGGAGACAAGTTTGGTCCATTTTTGTACGAAGATGACGAACAACGCTCTAGGGGACAAACTTCAGCATTAAAACTCGACAAACATCGAATGGAAACAAGGTTTGTCCATTTTGGTCCAAACATGACGAACTTCGATCAAGGGAACGAACTCGTTGTTTCTAACTCTCCAAGCCTCGAATGGAGACAAGTTTGGTCCATTTTGGTCTGAAGATGACGAACAACGTTCTAGGGGACGAAATTCAGCATTAAAACACGGCAAACTTCGAATGGAGACAAGGTTTGTCCGTTTTCGTACAAACATGACGAAGTTCGCTTTAGGGAACGAACTCGTTGTTTCTAACTCTCCAAGCCTCGAATGGAGACAAGTTTGGTCCATTTGGTCCGAGGATGACGAACAACGCTCTAGGTGACGAACTTAAGCATTAAAACTTGACAAACTTCGAATGAAGACAAGGTTTGTCCATTTTGGTCCAAACATGACGAACTTCGCTCCAGGGAACGAACTCGTTGTTTCTAACTCTCCAAGCCTCGAATGGAGACAAGTTTGGTGTATTTTGGTCTGAAGATGACGAACAACGCTCTAGGTGATGAACTTCAGCATTAAAGCTCGCCAGACTTCGAATGGAGACAAGGTTTGTCCATTTTGGTCCAAACATGACGAACTTCGCTGTAGGGAACGAACTCGTTGTTTCTAAATCTCCAAGCCTCGAATAGAGACAAGTTTGGTGTATTTTGGTCTGCAGATGACGAACAACGCTCTAGGTGACGAACTTCATCATTAAAACTCGACAAAATTCGAATGGAGACAAGGTTTGGCGATTTTGGTCCAAACATGACGAACTTCGCTCTAGGGAACGAACTCGTTGTTTCTAAATCTCCAAGCCTCGAATGGAGACAAGTTTGGTGTATTTTGGTCTGAAGATGACGAACAACGCTCTAGGTGACGAACTTCAGCATTAAAACTCGACAAACTTTGAATGGAGACAAGGTTTGTCCATTTTGGTCCAAACATGACGAACTTCGCTCAAGGGAACGTACTAGTTGTTTCTAACTTTCCAAGCCTCGAATGGAGACAAGTTTGGTCCATTTTGGTACGAAGATGACGAACAACGCTCTAGGGGACGAACTTCAGCATTAAAACTCGACAAATATCGAATGGAGGCAAGGTTTGTCCATTTTGGTCCAAACATGACGAACTTCGCTCCAGGGAACGAACTAGTTGTTTCTAACTTTCCAAGCCTCGAATGGAGACAAGTTTCGTCCATTTTGGTACGAAAGTGACGAACAACGCTCTACGGGACGAACTTCAGCATTAAAACTCGACAAATATCGAATGGAGACAAGGTTTGTCCATTTTGGTCCAAACATGACGAACTTCGATCAAGGGAACGAACTCGTTGTTTCTAACTCTCCAAGCCTCGAATGGAGACAAGTTTGGTCCATTCTGGTCTGAAGATGAAGAACAACGCTCAAGGGGACGAAATTTAGCATTAAAACACGACAAACTTCGAATGGAGACAAGGTTAGTCCATTTTGGTCTAAACATGACGAACTTCGCTCAACAGAACGAACTCGTTGTCTCTAACTCTCCAAGCCTCGAATGGAGACAAGTTTGGTCCATTTTGGTCGGAAGATGACGAACAACGTTCTAGGAGACGAACTTCAGCATTAAAACTTGACAAACTTCGAATGAAGACAAGGTTTGTCCATTTTGGTCCAAACATGACGAACTTCGCTCCAGGGAACGAACTCGTTGTTTCTAACTATCCAAGCCTCGAATGGAGACAAGTTTGGTGTATTTTGGTCTGAAGATGACGAACAACGCTCTAGGTGATGAACTTCAGCATTAAAGCTGGCCAAACTTCGAATGGAGACAAGGTTTGTCCATTTTGGTCCAAACATGACGAACTTCGCTCTAGGGAACGAACTCGTTGTTTCTAACTCTCCAAGCCTCGAATGGAGACAAGTTTCGTGTATTTTGGTCCGCAGATGACGAACAACGCTCTAGGTGACGAACTTCAGCATTAAAACTCGACAAACTTCAAATGGAGACAAGGTTTGTCCATTTTGGTCCAAACATGACGAACTTCGCTCTAGGGAACGAACTCGTTGTTTCTAAATCTCCAAGCCTCGAATGGAGACAAGTTTGGTACATTTTGGTCCGAACATGACGAACAACGTTCTAGGGGACGAACATCAGCATTAAAACTCGACTAACTTCGAATGGAGACAAGGTTTGTCCATTTTGGTCCAAACATGACGAACTTCGCTCTAGGGAACGAACTCGTTGTTTCTAAATCTCCAAGCCTCGAATGGAGACAAGTTTGGTGTATTTTGATCTGAAGATGACGAACAACGCTCTAGGTGACGAACTTCAGCATTAAAACTCGACAAACTTCGAATGGAGACAAGGTTAGTCCATTTTGGTCTAAACATGACGAACTTCGCTCAACGGAACGAACTCGTTGTCTCTAACTCTCCAAGCCTCGAATGGAGACAAGTTTGGTCCATTTTCGTCCGAAGATGAAGAACAACGCACTAGGGGACGAAATTCAGCATTAAAACATGAGAAACTTCGAATGGAGACAAGGTTTGTCCATTTTGGTCCAAACATGACGAACTTCGCTCCAGGGAACGAACTCGTTGTTTCTAACTCTCCAAGCCTCGAATGGAGACAAGTTTGGTACATTTTTGTCCGAAGATGACGAACAACGCTCTAGGATACGAACTTGAGCATTAAAACTCGACAAACTTCGAATGGAGACAAGGTTTGTCCATTTTGGTCCAAACATGACGAACTTCGCTCTAGGAAAGGATCTCGTTGTTTCTAACTCTCCAAGCCTCGAATGGAGACAAGTTTGGTACATTTTGGTCCGAACATGACGAACAACGTTCTAGGGGACGAACTTCAGCATTAAAACTCGACAAACTTCGAATGGAGACAAGGTTAGTCCATTTTGGTCTAAACATGACGAACTTCGCTCAACGGAACGAACTCGTTGTCTCTAACTCTCCATGCCTCGAATGGAGACAAGTTTGGTCCATTTTCGTCCGAAGATGAAGAACAACGCACTAGGGGACGAAATTCAGCATTAAAACATGAGAAACTTCGAATGGAGACAAGGTTTGTCCATTTTGGTCCAAACATGAAGAACTTTGCTCTAGGGAACGAACTCGTTGTTTCTAACTCTCCAAGCCTCGAATGGAGACAAGTTTGGTCCATTTTGGTCTGAAGATGACGAACAACGTTGTAGGGGACGAACTTCAGCATTAAAACTTGACAAACTTCGAATGGAGACAAGGTTTGTCAATTTTGGTCCAAACATGACGAACTTCGCTCTAGGGAACGAACTCGTTGTTTCTAACTCTCCAAGCTTCGAATGGAGACAAGTTTGGTCCATTTTCGTATGAAGATGACGAACAACGCTCTAGGTTACGAACTTCAGCATTAAATCTCGCCAAACTTTGAATGGAGACAAGGTTTGGCCATTTTGGTCCAAACATGACGAACTTCGCTCCAGGGAACGAACTCGTTGTTTCTAACTTTCCAAGCCTTGAATGGAGACAAGTTTGGTCCATTTTGGTACGAAGATGACGAAC
Source organism: Trichosanthes truncata (assembly GCA_033996785.1). Lineage (NCBI taxonomy): Eukaryota > Viridiplantae > Streptophyta > Magnoliopsida > Cucurbitales > Cucurbitaceae > Trichosanthes > Trichosanthes truncata. The sequence continues at coordinate 21,024,663 of JAWPNB010000004.1, read as the reverse complement.
AACGCTCTAGGGGACGAACTTCAGCATTAAAACTCGAAAAACATCGAATGGAGACAAGGTTTGTCCATTTTGGTCCAAACATGACAAACTTCGCTCTAGGGAACGAACTCGTTGTTTCTAACTCTCCAAGCCTCGAATGGAGACAAGTTTGGTCCATTTTGGTATGAAGATGACGAACAACGCTCTAGGTTACGAACTTCAGCATTAAATCTCGCCAAACTTTGAATGGAGACAAGGTTTGGCCATGTTGGTCCAAACATGACGAACATCGCTCTAGGGAACGAACTCGTTGTTTCTAACTTTCCAAGCCTCGAATGGAGACAAGTTTGGTCCATTTTGGTCGGAAGATGACGAACAACGTTCTAGGAGACGAACTTCAGAATTAAAACTTGACAAACTTCGAATGAAGACAAGGTTTGTCCATTTTGGTCCAAACATGACGAACTTCGCTCCAGGGAACGAACTCGTTGTTTCTAACTCTCCAAGCCTCGAATGGAGACAAGTTTGGTGTATTTTGGTCTGAAGATGACGAACAACGCTCTAGGTGATGAACTTCAGCATTAAAGCTCGTCAAACTTCGAATGGAGACAAGGTTTGTCCATTTTTGTCCAAACATGACGAACTTCTCTCAAGGGAACGAACTCGTTGTTTCTAACTCTCCAAGCCTCGAATGACAAGTTTGGTCCATTTTCGTCCGAAGATGAAGAACAACGCACTAGGGGACGAAATTCAACATTAAAACATGAGAAACTTCGAATGGAGACAAGGTTTGTCCATTTTGGTCCAAACATGACGAACTTTGCTCTAGGGAACGAACTCGTTCTTTCTAACTCTCCAAACCTCGAATCGAGACAAGTTTGGTCCATTTTGGTCTGAAGATGACGAACAACGTTCTAGGGGACGAACTTCAGCATTAAAACTCGACAAACTTCGAATGGAGACAAGGTTTGTCCATTTTGGTCCAAACATGACGAACTTCGCTCTAGGGAACGAACTCGTTGTTTCTAACTCTCCAAGCCTCGAATGGAGACAAGTTTGGTCCATTTTGGTCTGAAAATGACGAACAACGTTCTAGGGGACAAACTTCATCATTAAAACTCGACAAACATCGAATGGAGACAAGGTTTGTCAATTTTTGTCCAAACATGACGAACTTCGCTCTAGGGAACGAACTCGTTGTTTCTAACTCTCCAAGCCTCGAATGGAGACAAGTTTGGTCCATTTTGGTCTAAAGATGACGAACAACGTTCTAGGGGACGAACTTCAGCATTAAAACTTGACAAACTTCGAATGGAGACAAGGTTTGTCAATTTTGGTCCAAACATGACGAACTTCGCTCCAGGGAACGAACTCGTTGTTTCTAACTTTCCAAACCTTGAATGGAGACAAGTTTGGTCCATTTTGGTACGAAGATGACGAACAACGCTCTAGGGGACGGACTTCAGCATTAAAACTCGACAAACATCGAATGGAGACAAGGTTTGTCCATTTTGGTCCAAACATGACGAACTTCGATCAAGGGAACGAACACGTTGTTTCTAACTCTCCAAGCCTCAAATGGAGACAAGTTTGGTCCATTTTGGTCTGAAGATGACGAACAACGTTCTACGGGACGAAATTCAGCATTAAAACATGACAAACTTCGAATGGAGACAAGGTTTGTCAATTTTGGTCCAAACATGACGAACTTCGCTCTAGGGAACGAACTCGTTGTTTCTAACTCTCCAAGCCTCGAATGGAGACAAGTTTGGTCCATTTTGGTATGAAGATGACGAACAACGCTCTAGGTTACGAACTTCAGCATTAAATCTCGCCAAACTTTGAATGGAGACAAGGTTTTGCCATGTTGGTCCAAACATGACGAACATCGCTCTAGGGAACGAACTCGTTGTTTCTAACTTTCCAAGCCTCGAATGGAGACAAGTTTGGTCCATCTTGGTCTGAAGATGACGAACAACGCTCTAGGTTACGAACTTCACAATTAAAGCTCGCTAAACTTCAAATGGAAACAAGGTTTGTCCATTTTGGTCCGAAGATGACGAACAACGCTCTAGGGGACGAAATTCAGCATTAAAACACGACAAACTTCGAATGGAGAAAAGGTTTGTCCGTTTTGGTACAAACATGACGAACTTCGCTCTAGGAAACGAACTCGTTGTTTCTAACTCTCCAAGCCTCGAATGGGGACAAGTTTGGTCCATTTGGTCCGAGGATGACGAACAACGCTCTAGGTGACGAACTTCAGCATTAAAACTAGCCAAACTTCGAATGGAGACTAGGTTTGTCCATTTTGGTCCAAACATGACGAACTTCGCTCAAGGGAACGAACTCGTTGTTTCTAACTCTCCAAGCCTCGAATGGAGACAAGTTTGGTCCATTTTGGTCTGAAGATGACGAACAACGTTCTAGGGGACGAACTTCAGCATTAAAACTTGACAAACTGCGAATGGAGACAAGGTTTGTCAATTTTGGTCCAAACATGACGAACTTCGCTCTAGGGAACGAACTCGTTGTTTCTAACTCTCCAAGCCTCGAATGGAGACAAGTTTGGTCCATTTTGGTATGAAGATGGCGAACAACGCTCTAGGCTACGAACTTCAGCATTAAATCTCGCCAAACTTTGAATGGAGACAAGGTTTGTCCATTTTGGTCCAAACATTCCGAACTTCGCTCCAGGGAACGAACTCGTTGTTTCTAACTTTCCAAGCCTCGAATGGAGACAAGTTTGGTCCATTTTGGTACGAAGATGACGAACAACGCTCTAGGGGACGAACTTCAGCATTAAAACTCGACAAACATCGAATGGAGACAAGGTTTGTCCATTTTGGTCCAAACATGACGAACTTCGATCAAGGGAACGAACTCGTTGTTTCTAACTCTCCAAGCCTCGAATGGAGACAAGTTTGGTCCATTTTGGTCTGAAGATGACGAACAACGTTCTAGGGGACGAAATTCAGCATTAAAACACGACAAACTACGAATGTTGACAAGGTTTGTCCATTTTGGTCCAGTCATGACGAACTTCGATCTAGGGAACGAACTCGTTGTTTCTAACTCTCCAAGCCTCGAATGGAGACAAGTTTGGTCCATTTTGGTCTGAAGATGACGAACAACGTTCTAGGGGACGAACTTCAGCATTAAAACTCGATAAACATCGAATGGAGACAAGGTTTGTCAATTTTGGTCCAAACATGACGAACTTCGCTCTAGGGAACGAACTCGTTGTTTCTAACTCTCCAAGCCTCGAATGGAGACAAGTTTGGTCCATTTTGGTGTGAAGATGACGAACAACGTTCTAGGGGACGAACTTCCGCATTAAAACTTGACAAACTTCGAATGGAGACAAGGTTTGTCAATTTTGGTCCAAACATGACGAACTTCGCTCCAGGGAACGAACTCGTTGTTTCTAACTCTCCAAGCCTCGAATGGAGACAAGTTTGGTCTATTTTGGTATGAAGATGACGAACAACGCTCTAGGTTACGAACTTCAGCATTAAATCTCGCCAAACTTTGAATGGAGACAAGGTTTGGCCATTTTGGTCCAAACATGACGAACTTAACTCCAGGGAACGAACTCGTTGTTTCTAACTTTCCAAGCCTTGAATGGAGACAAGTTTGGTCCATTTTGGTACGAAGATGACGAACAACGCTCGAGGGGACGAACTTCAGCATTAAAACTCGACAAACATCGAATGGAGACAAGGTTTGTCCATTTTGGTCCAAACATGACGAACTTCGATCAAGGGAACGAACTCGTTGTTTCTAACTCTCCAAGCCTCAAATGGAGACAAGTTTGGTCCATTTTGGTCTGAAGATGACGAACAACGTTCTACGGGACGAAATTCAGCATTAAAACACGACAAACTTCGAATGGAGACAAGGTTTGTCAATTTTGGTCCAAACATGACGAACTTCGCTCTAGGGAACGAACTCGTTGTTTCTAACTCTCCAAGCCTCGAATGGAGACAAGTGTGGTCCATTTTGGTATGAAGATGACGAACAACGCTCTAGGTGATGAACTTCAGCATTAAAGCTCGCCAAACTTCGAATGGAGACAAGGTTTGTCCATTTTTGTCCAAACATGACGAACTTCTCTCAAGGGAACGAACTCGTTGTTTCTAACTCTCCAAGCCTCGAATGGAGACAAGTTTGGTCCATTTTCGTCCGAAGATGAAGAACAACGCACTAGGGGACGAAATTCAACATTAAAACATGAGAAACTTCGAATGGAGACAAGGTTTGTCCATTTTGGTCCAAACATGACGAACTTTGCTCTAGGGAACGAACTCGTTCTTTCTAACTCTCCAAACCTCGAATCGAGACAAGTTTGGTCCATTTTGGTCTGAAGATGACGAACAACGTTCTAGGGGACGAACTTCAGCATTAAAACTCGACAAACTTCGAATGGAGACAAGGTTTGTCCATTTTGGTCCAAACATGACGAACTTCGCTCTAGGGAACGAACTCGTTGTTTCTAACTCTCCAAGCCTCGAATGGAGACAAGTTTGGTCCATTTTGGTCTGAAAATGACGAACAACGTTCTAGGGGACAAACTTCATCATTAAAACTCGACAAACATCGAATGGAGACAAGGTTTGTCAATTTTTGTCCAAACATGACGAACTTCGCTCTAGGGAACGAACTCGTTGTTTCTAACTCTCCAAGCCTCGAATGGAGACAAGTTTGGTCCATTTTGGTCTAAAGATGACGAACAACGTTCTAGGGGACGAACTTCAGCATTAAAACTTGACAAACTTCGAATGGAGACAAGGTTTGTCAATTTTGGTCCAAACATGACGAACTTCGCTCCAGGGAACGAACTCGTTGTTTCTAACTTTCCAAGCCTTGAATGGAGAAAAGTTTGGTCCATTTTGGTACGAAGATGACGAACAACGCTCTAGGGGACGGACTTCAGCATTAAAACTCGACAAACATCGAATGGAGACAAGGTTTGTCCATTTTGGTCCAAACATGACGAACTTCGATCAAGGGAACGAACACGTTGTTTCTAACTCTCCAAGCCTCAAATGGAGACAAGTTTGGTCCATTTTGGTCTGAAGATGACGAACAACGTTCTACGGGACGAAATTCAGCATTAAAACACGACAAACTTCGAATGGAGACAAGGTTTGTCAATTTTGGTCCAAACATGACGAACTTCGCTCTAGGGAACGAACTCGTTGTTTCTAACTCTCCAAGCCTCGAATGGAGACAAGTTTGGTCCATTTTGGTATGAAGATGACGAACAACGCTCTAGGTTACGAACTTCAGCATTAAATCTCGCCAAACTTTGAATGGAGACAAGGTTTTGCCATGTTGGTCCAAACATGACGAACATCGCTCTAGGGAACGAACTCGTTGTTTCTAACTTTCCAAGCCTCGAATGGAGACAAGTTTGGTCCATCTTGGTCTGAAGATGACGAACAACGCTCTAGGTTACGAACTTCACAATTAAAGCTCGCCAAACTTCAAATGGAAACAAGGTTTGTCCATTTTGGTCCGAAGATGACGAACAACGCTCTAGGGGACGAAATTCAGCATCAAAACACGACAAACTTCGAATGGAGAAAAGGTTTGTCCGTTTTGGTACAAACATGACGAACTTCGCTCTAGGAAACGAACTCGTTGTTTCTAACTCTCCAAGCCTCGAATGGGGACAAGTTTGGTCCATTTGGTCCGAGGATGACGAACAACGCTCTAGGTGACGAACTTCAGCATTAAAACTAGCCAAACTTCGAATGGAGACTAGGTTTGTCCATTTTGGTCCAAACATGACGAACTTCGCTCAAGGGAACGAACTCGTTGTTTCTAACTCTCCAAGCCTCGAATGGAGACAAGTTTGGTCCATTTTGGTCTGAAGATGACGAACAACGTTCTAGGGGACGAACTTCAGCATTAAAACTCGATAAACATCGAATGGAGACAAGGTTTGTCAATTTTGGTCCAAACATGACGAACTTCGCTCTAGGGAACGAACTCGTTGTTTCTAACTCTCCAAGCCTCGAATGGAGACAAGTTTGGTCCATTTTGGTCTGAAGATGACGAACAACGTTCTAGGGGACGAACTTCCGCATTAAAACTTGACAAACTTCGAATGGAGACAAGGTTTGTCAATTTTGGTCCAAACATGACGAACTTCGCTCCAGGGAACGAACTCGTTGTTTCTAACTCTCCAAGCCTCGAATGGAGACAAGTTTGGTCTATTTTGGTATGAAGATGACGAACAACGCTCTAGGTTACGAACTTCAGCATTAAATCTCGCCAAACTTTGAATGGAGACAAGGTTTGGCCATTTTGGTCCAAACATGACGAACTTAACTCCAGGGAACGAACTCGTTGTTTCTAACTTTCCAAGCCTTGAATGGAGACAAGTTTGGTCCATTTTGGTACGAAGATGACGAACAACGCTCGAGGGGACGAACTTCAGCATTAAAACTCGACAAACATCGAATGGAGACAAGGTTTGTCCATTTTGGTCCAAACATGACGAACTTCGATCAAGGGAACGAACTCGTTGTTTCTAACTCTCCAAGCCTCAAATGGAGACAAGTTTGGTCCATTTTGGTCTGAAGATGACGAACAATGTTCTACGGGACGAAATTCAGCATTAAAACACGACAAACTTCGAATGGAGACAAGGTTTGTCAATTTTGGTCCAAACATGACGAACTTCGCTCTAGGGAACGAACTCGTTGTTTCTAACTCTCCAAGCCTCGAATGGAGACAAGTGTGGTCCATTTTGGTATGAAGATGACGAACAACGCTCTAGGTTACGAACTTCAGCATTAAATCTCGCCAAACTTTGAATGGAGACAAGGTTTGGCCATGTTGGTCCAAACATGACGAACATCGCTCTAGGGAACGAACTCGTTGTTTCTAACTTTCCAAGCCTCGAATGGAGACAAGTTTGGTCCATCTTGGTCTGAAGATGACGAACAACGCTCTAGGTTACGAACTTCAGCATTAAAACTCGACAAACATCGAATGGAGACAAGGTTTGTCCATTTTGGTCCAAACATGACGAACTTCGATCAAGGGAACGAACTCGTTGTTTCTAACTCTCCAAGCCTCGAATCGAGACAAGTTTGGTCCATTTTGGTCGGAAGATGACGAACAACGTTCTAGGAGACGAACTTCAGCATTAAAACTTGACAAACTTCGAATGAAGACAAGGTTTGTCCATTTTGGTCCAAACATGACGAACTTCGCTCCAGGGAACGAACTCGTTGTTTCTAACTCTCCAAGCCTCGAATGGAGACAAGTTTGGTGTATTTTGGTGTGAAGATGACGAACAGCGCTCTAGGTGATGAACTTCAGCATTAAAGCTCGCCAAACTTCGAATGGAGACAAGGTTTGTCCATTTTTGTCCAAACTTGACGAACTTCTCTCAAGGGAACGAACTCGTTGTTTCTAACTCTCCAAGCCTCGAATGGAGACAAGTTTGGTCCATTTTCGTCCGAAGATGAAGAACAACGCACTAGGGGACGAAATTCAACATTAAAACATGAGAAACTTCGAATGGAGACAAGGTTTGTCCATTTTGGTCCAAACATGACGAACTTTGCTCTAGGGAACGAACTCGTTCTTTCTAACTCTCCAAGCCTCGAATCGAGACAAGTTTGGTCCATTTTGGTCTGAAGATGACGAACAACGTTCTAGGGGACGAACTTCAGCATTAAAACTCGACAAACTTCGAATGGAGACAAGGTTTGTCCATTTTGGTCCAAACATGACGAACTTCGCTCTAGGGAACGAACTCGTTGTTTCTAACTCTCCAAGCCTCGAATGGAGACAAGTTTGGTCCATTTTGGTCTGAAGATGACGAACAACGTTCTAGGGGACAAACTTCATCATTAAAACTCGACAAACATCGAATGGAGACAAGGTTTGTCAATTTTTGTCCAAACATGACGAACTTCGCTCTCGGGAACGAACTCGTTGTTTCTAACTCTCCAAGCCTCGAATGGAGACAAGTTTGGTCCATTTTGGTCTAAAGATGACGAACAACGTTCTAGGGGACGAACTTCAGCATTAAAACTCGTTAAACTTCGAATGGAGACAAGGTTTGTCCATTTTGGTCCAAACATGACGAACTTCGCTCTAGGGAACGAACTCGTTGTTTCTAACTCTCCATGCCTCGAATGGAGACAAGTTTGGTCCATTTTGGTATGAAGATGACGAACAACGCTCTAGGTTACGAACTTCAGCATTAAATCTTGCCAAACTTTGAATGGAGACAAGGTTTTGCCATGTTGGTCCAAACATGACGATCATCGCTCTAGGGAACGAACTCGTTGTTTCTAACTTTCCAAGCCTCGAATGGAGACAAGTTTGGTCCATCTTGGTCTGAAGATGACGAACAACGCTCTAGGTTACGAACTTCACAATTAAAGCTCGCCAAACTTCGAATGGAAACAAGGTTTGTCCATTTTGGTCCGAAGATGACGAACAACGCTCTAGGGGACGAAATTCAGCATTAAAACACGACAAACTTCGAATGGAGACAAGGTTTGTCCGTTTTGGTACAAACATGACGAACTTCGCTCTAGGGAACGAACTCGTTGTTTCTAACTCTCCAAGCCTCGAATGGGGACAAGTTTGGTCCATTTGGTCCGAGGATGACGAACAACGCTCTAGGTGACGAACTTCAGCATTAAAACTAGCCAAACTTCGAATGGAGACAAGGTTTGTCCATTTTGGTCCAAACATGACGAACTTCGCTCTAGGGAACGAACTCGTTGTTTCTAACCCTCCAAGCCTCGAATGGAGACAAGTTTGGTCCATTTTGGTCTGAAGATGACGAACAACGTTCTAGGGGACGAACTTCATCATTAAAACTCGACAAACATCGAATGGAGACAAGGTTTGTCTATTTTGGTCCAAACATGACGAACTTCGCACTAGGGAACGAACTCGTTGTTTCTAACTCTCCAAGCCTCGAATGGAGACAAGTTTGGTTCATTTTGGTCTGAAGATGACGAACAACGCTCTACGGGACGAACTTCAGCATTAAAACTCGACAAACTTCGAATGGATGGTTTGTCCATTTTCGTCAAAACATGACGAACTTCGCTCTAGGGAATGAATTCGTTGTTTCTAACTCTCCATGTCTCGAATGGAGACAAGTTTGGTCAATTTTTGTCGGAAAAAGACGAACAACGTTCTAGGGGACGAACTTCAGCATTAAAACTCGACAAACTTCGAATGGAGACAAGGTTTGTCCATTTTGGTCCAAACATGACGAACTTCGCTCCAGGGAACGAACTCGTTGTCTCTCACTCTCCAAGCCTCGAATGGAGACAAGTTTGGTACATTTTGGTCCGAAGATGACGAACAACGCTCTAGGAGACGAACTTCAGCATTAAAACTCGACAAACTTCGAATGGAGACAAGGTTTGTCCATTTTGGTCCAAACATGACGAACTTCGCTCTAGCAAACGAACTCGTTGTTTCTAACTCTCCAAGCCTCGAATGGAGACAAGTTAGGTATATTTTGGTCCGAACATGACGAACAACGTTCTAGGGGACGAACTTCAGCATTAAAACTCGACAAACTTCGAATGGAGACAAGGTTTGTCCATTTTGGTCCAAACGTGACGAACTTCGCTCTAGGGAACGAACTTGTTGTTTCTAACTCTCCAAGCCTCGAATGGAGACAAGTTTGGTGTATTTTGGTCTGAAGATGACGAACAACGCTCTAGGTGACGAACTTCAGCATTAAAACTCGACAAACTTTAAATGGAGACAAGGTTTGTCAATTTTGGTCCAAACATGACGAACTTAGCTCCAGGGAACGAACTAGTTGTTTCTAACTTTCCAAGCCTCGAATGGAGACAAGTTTCGTCAATTTTGGTACGAAGATGACGAACAACGCTCTAGGGGACGAACTTCAGCATTAAAACTCGACAAATATCGAATGGAGACAAGGTTTGTCCATTTTGGTCCAAACATGACAAACTTCGATCAAGGGAACGAACTCGTTGTTTCTAACTCTCCAAGCCTCGAATGGAGACAAGTTTGGTCCATTCTGGTCTGAAGATGACGAACAACGCTCTAGGGGACGAAATTTAGCATTAAAACACGACAAACTTCGAATGGAGACAAGGTTTGTCAATTTTGGTCCAAACATGACGAACTTCGCTCTAGGGAACGAACTCGTTGTTTCTAACTCTCCAAGCCTCGAATGGAGACAAGTTTGGTCCATTTTGGTCTGAAGATGACAAACAACGTTCTAGGGGACGAACTTCAGCATTAAAACTCGACAAACATCGAATGGAGACAAGGTTTGTCAATTTTGGTCCAATCATGATGAACTTCGCTCTAGGGAACGAACTCGTTGTTTCTAACTCTCCAAGCCTCGAATGGAGACAAGTTTGGTCCATTTTTGTATGAAGATGACGAACAACGCTCTAGGTTACGAACTTAAGCATTAAAGCTCGCCAAACTTTGAATGGAGACAAGGTTTGTCCATTTTGGTCCAAACATGTAGAACTTCGAACAAGGGAACGAACTCGTTGTTTCTAACTCTCCAAGCCTCGAATGGAGACAAGTTTGGTCCATTTTGGTCTGAAGATGACGAACAACGCTCTAGGGGACGAAATTTAGCATTAAAACACGACAAACTTCGAATGGAGACAAGGTTTGTCCATTTTGGTCCAAACATGACGAACTTCGCTCTAGGAAACGAACTTGTAGTTTCTAACTCTCCAAGCCTCAAATGGAGACAAGTTTGGTCCATTTAATACGAAGATGACGAACCACGCTCTAGGGGACGAACTTCAGCATTAAAACTCGACAAACTTCGAATGGAGAAATGGTTTGTCCGATTTGGTCCAAACATGACGAACTTCGCTCCAGTGAACGAACTTGTTGTTTCTAACTCTCCAAGCCTCGAATGGAGACAAGTTTGGTCCATTTTGGTCCGAAGATGACGAACAACGCTCTAGGGGACGAACTTCAGCATTAAAACTCGACAAATTTCGAATGGTGACAAGGTTAGTCCATTTTGGTCGAAACATGACGAACTTCACTCAAGGGAACGAACTCCTTGTTTCTAACCCTCCAAGCCTTGAATGGAGACAACTTTGGTCCATTTTGCTCGGAAGATGACGAACAACATTCTACAGGACGAACTTCAACATTACAACTCGACAAACTTCGAATGGAGACAAGGTTTGTCCATTTTGGTCCAAACATGTCGAACTTCGCTCCAGGGAACGAACTCGTTGTTTCTAACTCTCCAAGCCTCGAATTTAGACAAGTTTGGTCCATTTTAGTCCGAAGATGACGAACAACACTCTCGGAGACGAACTTCAACTTTAAAACTCGACAAACTTCGAATGGAGACATGGTTTGTCCATTTTGGTCCAAACATGACGAACTTCGCTCTAGGGAACGAACTCGTTGTTTCTGACTCTCCAAGCCTCGAATGGAGACAAGTTTCGTCCGTTTTGGTCTGAAGATGACGAACAACGCTCTAGGTTACGAACTGTAGCATTAAAGCTCGTCAAACTTCGAATGGAGACAAGGTTTGTCCATTTTGGTCCGAAGACTACGAACAACGCTCTAGGGGACGAAATTCAGCATTAAAACACAACAAACTTCGAATGGAGACAAGGTTTGTCCATTTTGGTCCAAACATGACGAACTTCGCTCTAGGAAACGAACTCGTTGTTTCTAACTCTCCAAGCCTCGAATGGAGACAAGTTTGGTCCATTTGGTCCGAAGATGACGAACAACGCTCTAGGGGACGAAGTTCAGCATTAAAACTCGACAAACTTTGAATGGAGACAAGGTTGGTCCATTTTGGTCCAAACGTGACGAACTTCGCTCTAGGGAACGGACTCGTTGTTTCTTACTCTCCAAGCCTCGAATGGAGACAAGTTTGGTCCATTTTGGTCCGAAGATGACGAACAACGCTCCAGGGGACGAACTTCAGCATTAAAACTCGACAAACTTCGAATGGAGACAAGGTTTGTCCATTTTGGTCAAAACATGACGAACTTCGCTCTAGGGAATGAACTCGGTGATTCTAACTCTCCAAGCCTCGAATGGAGACAAGTTTGGTCCATTTTGGTCGGAAGATGACGAACAACGTTCTAGAGGACGAACTTCAGCATTAAAACTCGACAAACTTCGAATGGAGACAAGGTTTGTCCATTTTGGTCCAAACATGATGAACTTCGCTCGAGGGAACGAACTCGTTGTTTCTAACTCTCCAAGTCTCGAATGGAGACAAGTTTGGTAGATTTTGGTCCGAAGATGACGAACAACGCTCTAGGAGACGAACTTCAGGATTAAAACTCGACAAACTTCGAATGGAGACAAGGTTTGTCCATTTTGGTCAAAACATGACGAACTTCGATCTAGGGAAAGAACTGGTTGTTTCTAACTCTCCAAGCCTCGAATGGAGACAAGTTTGGTCCATTTTGGTCGGAAGATGACGAACAACGTTCTAGGAGACGAACTTCAGCATTAAAACTCGACAAACTTCGAATGGAGACAAGGTTTGTCCATTTTGGTCCAAACATGACGAACTTCGCTCCAAGGAACGAACTCGTTGTTTCTAACTCTCCAAGCCTCGAATGGAGACAAGTTTGGTCCATTTTAGTCCGAAGATGTCGAACAACGCTCTAGGAGACGATCTTCAACATTAAAACTTGACAAACTTCGAATGGAGACAAGGTTTGTCCATTTTGGTCCAAACATGACGAACTTCGCTCTAGGGAACGGACTCGTTGTTTCTAACTCTCCAAGCCTCGAATGGAGACAAGTTTGGTCCATTTTGGTCCGAAGATGACGAACAACGCTCTAGGGGACGAACTTCAGCATTAAAACTCGACAAACTTCGAATGGAGACAAGGTTAGTCCATTTTGGTCGAAACATGACGAACTTCGCTCAAGGGAACGAACTCGTCGTTTCTAACTCTCCAAGCCTCGAATGGAGACAAGTTTGGTCCATTTTGGTCGGAAGATGACGAACAACGTCCTAGGGGACGAACTTCAGTATTATAACTCGTCAAACTTCGAATGTAGACAAAGTTTGTATATTTTGGTCCAAACATGACGAACTTCGCTCCAGGGAACGAACTCGTTGTTTCTAACTCTCCAAGCCTCGAATGGAGACAAGTTTGGTCCATTTTGGTCCGAAGATGACGAACAACGCTCTAGGTTACGAACTTCAGCATTAAAGCGCGCCAAACTTCGAATGGAGACAAGGTTTGTCCATTTTGGTCAGAAGATGACGGACAACGCTCTAGGGGACGAAATTCAGCATTAAAACACGACAAACTTCGAATGGAGACAAGGTTTGTCCATTTTGGTCCAAACATGACGAACTTCGCTCTAGGAAACGAACTTGTAGTTTCTAACTCTCCAAGCCTCGAATGGAGACAAGTTTGGTCCATTTTCGTCGGAAGATGACGAACAACGCTCTAGGGCACGAACTTCAGGATTAAAAGTCGACAAACTTCGAATGGAGACAAGGTTAGTCCATTTTGGTCGAAACATGACGAACTTCGCTCAAGGGAACGAACTCGTTGTTTCCAACTCTCCAAGCTTCGAATGGAGACAAGTTTGGTCCATTTTGGTCCGAAGATGACGAACAACGCTCTAGGTTACGAACTTCAGCATTAAAGCTCGCCAAACTTCGAATGGAGACAAGGTTTGTCCATTTTGGTCAAAACATGACGAACTTCGCTCTAGGGAACGAACTCGTTGTTTCTAACTCTCCAAGCCTCGAATGGAAACAAGTTTGGTCCATTTGGTCGGAAGATGACGAACAACGTTCTAGGAGACGAACTTCAGCATTAAAACTTGACAAACTTCGAATGGAGACAAGGTTTGTCCATTTTGGTCCAAACATGACGAACTTCGCTGCAGGGAACGAACTCGTTGTTTCTAACTCTCCAAGCCTCGAATGGAGACAAGTTTGGTCCATTTGGTACGAAGATGACGAACAACGCTCTAGGGGACGAACTTCAGAATTAAAACTCGACAAACTTCGAATGGAGACAAGGTTAGTCCATTTTGGTCAAAACATGACGACCTTCGCTCTAGGGAACAAACTCGTTGTTTCTAACTCTCCAAGCCTCGAATGGAAACAAGTTTGGTCCATTTTGGTCGGAAGATGACGAACAACGTTCTAGGAGACGAACTTCAGCATTAAAACTCAACAAACTTCGAATGGAGACAAGGTTTGTCCATTTTGGTCCAAACATGACGAACTTCGCTGCAGGGAACGAACTTGTTGTTTCTAACTCCCCAACCCTCAAATGGAGACAAGTTTGGTCCATTTTGGTCGGAAGATGACGAACAACGCTCTAGGGCACGAACTTAAGCATTAAAAGTCGACAAACTTCGAATGGAGACAAGGTTAGTCCATTTTGGTCGAAACATGACGAACTTCGCTCAAGGGAACGAACTCGTTGTTTCTAACTCTCCAAGCTTCGAATGGAGACAAGTTTGGTCCATTTTGGTCCGAAGATGACGAACAACGCTCTAGGTTACGAACTTCAGCATTAAAGCTCGCCAAACTTCGAATGGAGACAAGGTTTGTCCATTTTGGTCAAAACATGACGAACTTCGCTCCAGGGAACGAACTCATTGTTTCTAACTCTCCAAGCCTCGAATTGAGACAAGTTTGGTCCATTTGGTACGAAGATGACGAACAACGCTCTAGGGGACGAACTTCAGAATTAAAACTCGACAAACTTCGAATGGAGACAAGGTTTGTCCATTTTGGTCAAAACATGACGAACTTCGCTCCAGGGAACGAACTCGTTGTTTCTAACTCTCCAAGCCTCGAATGGAGACAAGTTTGGTCCATTTTGGTCGGAAGATGACGAACAACGTTCTAGGAGACGAACTTCAGCATTAAAACTCGACAAACTTCGAATGGAGACAAGGTTTGTCCATTTTGGTCCAAACATGACGAACTTCGCTGCAGGGAACGAACTCGTTGTTTCTAACTGTCCAAGCCTCGAATGGAGACAAGTTTGGTCCATTTTGGTCGGAAGATGACGAACAACGCTCTAGGAGATGAACTTCAGCATTAAAACTCGACAAACTTCGAATGGAGACAAGGTTTGTACATTTTGGTCCTAACATGACGAACTTCGCTCCAGGGAACGAACTCGTTGTTTCTTACTCTCCAAGCCTCAAATGGAGACAAGTTTGGTCCATTTTGGTCCGAAGATGACGAACAACGCTCTAGGAGACGAACTTCAGCATTAAAACTCGACAAACTTCGAATGGAGACAAGGTTTGTCCATTTTGGTGCAAACATGACGAACTTCGCTCCAAGGAACGAACTCGTTGTTTCTAACTCTCCAAGCCTCGAATGGAGACAAGTTTGGTCCATTTTGGTCCAAAGATGACGAACAACGCTCTAGGAGACGAACTTCAGCATTAAAACTCGACAAACTTCGAAGGGAGACAAGGTTTGTCCATTTTGGTCCAAACATGACGAACTTCGCTCCAGGGAACGAACTCGTTGTTTCTAACTCTCCAAGCCTCGAATGGAGACAAGTTTGGTCCATTTTGGTCCGAGGATGACGAACAAACGCTCTAGGGGACGAAATTCAGCATTAAAACACGACAAACTTCGAATGGAGACAAGGTTTGTCCATTTTGGTCCAAACATGACGAACTTCGCTCTAGGAAGCGAACTCATTGTTTCTAACTCTCCAAGCCTCGAATGGAGACAAGTTTGGTCCATTTTGGTCGGAAGATGACGAACAACGCTCTAGGAGATGAACTTCAGCATTAAAACTCGACAAACTTCGAATGGAGACAAGGTTTGTACATTTTGGTCCTAACATGACGAACTTCGCTCCAGTGAACAAACTCGTTGTTTCTAACTCTCCAAGCCTCGAATGGAAACAAGTTTGGTCCATTTTGGTCCGAAGATGACGAACAACGCTCTTGGAGACGAACTTCAGTTATAAAACTCGACAAACTTCGAATGGAGACAAGGTTTGTCCATTTTTGTCCAAACATGACGAACTTCGCTCCAGGGAACGAACTCGTTGTTTCTTACTCTCCAAGCCTCAAATGGAGACAAGTTTGGTCCATTTTGGTCCGAAGATGACGAACAACGCTCTAGGAGACGAACTTCAGCATTAAAACTCGACAAACTTCGAATGGAGACAAGGTTTGTCCATTTTGGTGCAAACATGACGAACTTCGCTCCAAGGAACGAACTCGTTGTTTCTAACTCTCCAAGCCTCGAATGGAGACAAGTTTGGTCCATTTTGGTCCAAAGATGACGAACAACGCTCTAGGAGACGAACTTCAGCATTAAAACTCGACAAACTTCGAAGGGAGACAAGGTTTGTCCATTTTGGTCCAAACATGACGAACTTCGCTCCAGGGAACGAACTCGTTGTTTCTAACTCTCCAAGCCTCGAATGGAGACAAGTTTGGTCCATTTTGGTCCGAGGATGACGAACAACGCTCTAGGGGACGAAATTCAGCATTAAAACACGACAAACTTCGAATGGAGACAAGGTTTGTCCATTTTGGTCCAAACATGACGAACTTCGCTCTAGGAAGCGAACTCATTGTTTCTAACTCTCCAAGCTTCGAATGGAGACAAGTTTGGTTCATTTGGTACGAAGATGATGAATAACGCTCTAGGGGACGAACTTCAGCATTAAAACTCGACAAATTTCGAATGGAGACAAGGTTTGTCCATTTTGGTCCAAACATGACGAACTTCGCTCTAGGAAGCGAACTCGTTGTTTCTAATCTCCAACCTCGAATGGAGACAAGTTTGGTCCATTTTGGTCGGAAGATGACGAACAACGTTCTAGGAGACGAACTTCAGCATTAAAACTCGACAAACTTCGAATGGAGACGAGGTTTGTCCATTTTGGTCAAAACATGACGAACTTCGCTCTAGGGAATGAACTCAATGTTTCTAACTCTCCAAGCCTCGAATGGAGGCAAGTTTGGTCCATTTTGGTCGGAAGATGACGACCAACGTTCTAGGGGACGAACTTCAGCATTAAAACTCGACAAACTTCGAATGGAGACAAGGTTTGTCCATTTTGGTCCAAACATGACGAACTTCGCTCTAGGAAACGAACTTGTAGTTTCTAACTCTCCAAGCCTCGAATGGAGACAAGTTTGGTCCATTTTGGTCGGAAGATGACGAACAACGCTCTAGGGCACGAACTTCAGAATTAAATGTCGACAAACTTCGAATGGAGACAAGGTTAGTCCATTTTGGTCGAAACATGACGAACTTCGCTCAAGGGAACGAACTCGTTGTTTCCAACTCTCCAAGCTTCGAATGGAGACAAGTTTGGTCCATTTTGGTCCGAAGATGTCGAACAACGCTCTAGGTTACGAACTTCAGCATTAAAGCTCGCCAAACTTCGAATGGAGACAAGGTTTGTCCATTTTGGTCAAAACATGACGAACTTCGCTCCAGGGAACGAACTCGTTGTTTCTAACTCTCCAAGCCTCGAATGGAGACAAGTTTGGTCCATTTGGTACGAAGATGACGAACAACGCTCTAGGGGACGAACTTCAGAATTAAAACTCGACAAACTTCGAATGGAGACAAGGTTTGTCCATTTTGGTCAAAACATGACGAACTTCGCTCCAGGGAACGAACTCGTTGTTTCTAACTCTCCAAGCCTCGAATGGAGACAAGTTTGGTCCATTTTGGTCGGAAGATGACGAACAACGTTCTAGGAGACGAACTTCAGCATTAAAACTCGACAAACTTCGAATGGAGACAAGGTTTGTCCATTTTGGTCCTAACATGACGAACTTCGCTGCAGGGAACGAACTCGTTGTTTCTAACTCTCCAAGCCTCGAATGGAGACAAGTTTGGTACATTTTGGTCGGAAGATGACGAACAACGCTCTAGGAGATGAACTTCAGCATTAAAACTCGACAAACTTGGAATGGAGACAAGGTTTGTACATTTTGGTCCTAACATGACGAACTTCGCTCCAGTGAACGAACTCGTTGTTTCTAACTCTCCAAGCCTCGAATGGAAACAAGTTTGGTCCATTTTGGTCCGAAGATGACGAACAACGCTCTTGGAGACGAACTTCAGTTATAAAACTCGACAAACTTCGAATGGAGACAAGGTTTGTCCATTTTTGTCCAAACATGACGAACTTCGCTCCAGGGAACGAACTCGTTGTTTCTTACTCTCCAAGCCTCAAATGGAGACAAGTTTGGTCCATTTTGGTCGGAAGATGACGAACAACGTTCTAGGAGACGAACTTCAGCATTAAAACTCGACAAACTTCGAATGGAGACAAGGTTTGTCCATTTTGGTCAAAACATGACGAACTTCGCTCTAGGGAATGAAATCATTGTTTCTAACTCTCCAAGCCTCGAATGGAGGCAAGTTTGGTCCATTTTGGTCGAAAGATGACGACCAACGTTCTACGGGACGAACTTCAGCATTAAAACTCGTTAAACTTCGAATGGAGACAAGGTTTGTCAATTTTGGTCCAAACATGACGAACTTCGCTCTAGGAAGCGAACTCGTTGTTTCTAACTCTCCAAGCCTCGAATGGAGACAAGTTTGGTCCATTTGGTACGAAGATGACGAACAACGCTCTAGGGAACGAACTTCAGAATTAAAACTCGACAAACTTCGAATTTAGACAAGGTTTGTCCATTTTGGTCAAAACATGACGAACTTCGCTCTAGGGAACGAACTCGTTGTTTCTAACTCTCCAAGCCTCGAATAGAGACAAGTTTGGTCCATTTTGGTCGGAAGATGACGAACAACATTCTAGGAGACAAACTTCAGCATTAAAACTCGACAAACTTCGAATGGAGACAAGGTTTGTCAATTTTGGTCCAATCATGACGAACTTCGTTCCAGGGAACGAAGTCGTTGTTTCTAATTCTCCAAGCCTCGAATGGAGACAAGTTTGGTCCATTTTGGTCCGAAGATGACGAACAACGCTCTCGGGGACGAACTTCAGCATTAAAACTCGACAAACTTCGAATAGAGACAAGGTTTGTCCATTTTGGTCAAAACATGACGAACATCGCTCTATGGAATGAACTCGTTGTTTCTAACTCTCCAAGCCTTGAATGGAGACAAGTTTGGTCCATTTTGGTCCGAAGATGACGAACAACGCTCTAGGAGACGAACTTCAGCATTAAAACTCGACAAACTTCGAATGGAGACAAGGTTTGTCCATTTTGGTGCCAACATGACGAACTTCGCTCCAAGGAACGAACTCGTTGTTTCTAACTCTCCAAGCCTCGAATGGAGACAAGTTTGGTCCATTTTGGTCCAAAGATGACGAACAACGCTCTAGGAGACGAACTTCAGCATTAAAACTCGACAAACTTCGAATGGAGACAAGGTTTGTCCATTTTGGTCAAAACATGACGAACTTCGCTCAAGGGAACGAACTCGTTGTTTCTAACTCTCCAAGCTTCGAATGGAGACAAGTTTGGTCCATTTTGGTCCGAAGATGACGAACAACGCTCTAGGTTACGAACTTCAGCATTAAAGCTCGCCAAACTTCGAATGGAGACAAGGTTTGTCCATTTTGGTCAAAACATGACGAACTTCGCTCCAGGGAACGAACTCGTTGTTTCTAACTCTCCAAGCCTCGAATGGAGACAAGTTTGGTCCATTTGGTACGAAGATGACGAACAACGCTCTAGGGGACGAACTTCAGAATTAAAACTCGACAAACTTCGAATGGAGACAAGGTTTGTCCATTTTGGTCAAAACATGACGAACTTCGCTCTAGGGAACGAACTCGTTGTTTCTAACTCTCCAAGCCTCGAATGGAAACAAGTTTGGTCCATTTTGGTCGGAAGATGACGAACAACGTTCTAGGAGACGAACTTCAGCATTAAAACTCGACAAACTTCGAATGGAGACAAGGTTTGTCCATTTTGGTCGAAACATGACGAACTTCGCTCAAGGGAACGAACTCGTTGTTTCTAACTCTCCAAGCTTCGAATGGTGACAAGTTTGGTCCATTTTGGTCCGAAGATGACGAACAACGCTCTAGGTTACGAACTTCAACATTAAAGCTCGCCAAACTTCGAATGGAGACAAGGTTTGTCCATTTTGGTCAAAACATGACGAACTTCGCTCCAGGGAACGAACTCGTTGTTTCTAACTCTCCAAGCCTCGAATGGAGACAAGTTTGGTCCATTTGGTACGAAGATGACGAACAACGCTCTAGGGGACGAACTTCAGAATTAAAACTCGACAAACTTCGAATGGAGACAAGGTTTGTCCATTTTGGTCAAAACATGACGAACTTCGCTCTAGGGAACGAACTCGTTGTTTCTAACTCTCAAAGCCTCGAATGGAAACAAGTTTGGTCCATTTTGGTCGGAAGATGACGAACAACGTTCTAGGAGACGAACTTCAGCATTAAAACTCGACAAACTTCGAATGGAGACAAGGTTTGTCCATTTTGTTCCAAACATGACGAACTTCGCTGCAGGGAACGAACTCGTTGTTTCTAACTCTCCAAGCCTCGAATGGAGACAAGTTTGGTCCATTTTGGTCGGAAGATGACGAACAACGCTCTAGGAGACGAACTTCAGCATTAAAACTCGACAAACTTCGAATGGAGACAAGGTTTGTCCATTTTGGTCCTAACATGACGAACTTCGCTCCAGTGAACGAACTCGTTGTTTCTAACTCTCCAAGCCTCGAATGGAGACAAGTTTGGTCCATTTTGGTCCGAAGATGACGAACAACGCTCTTGGAGACGAACTTCAGTTATAAAACTCGACAAACTTCGAATGGAGACAAGGTTTGTCCATTTTGGTCCAAACATGACGAACTTCGCTCCAGGGAACGAACTCGTTGTTTCTAACTCTCCAAGCCTCAAATGGAGACTAGTTTGGTCCATTTGGTACGAAGATGACGAACAACGCTCTAGGGGACGAACTTCAGTATTAAAACTCGACAAACTTCGAATGGAGACAAGGTTTGTCCATTTTGGTCAAAACATGACGAACTTCGCTCTAGGGAACGAACTCGTTGTTTCTAACTCTCCAAGCCTCGAATGGAAACAAGCTTGGTCCATTTTTGTCGGAAGATGACGAACAACGTTCTAGGAGACGAACTTCAGCATTAAAACTTGACAAACTTCGAATGGAGACAAGGTTTGTCCATTTTGGTCAAAACATGACGAACTTCGCTCAAGGGAACGAACTCGTTGTTTCTAACTCTCCAAGCTTCGAATGGAGACAAGTTTGGTCCATTTTGGTCCGAAGATGACGAACAACGCTCTAGGTTACGAACTTCAGCATTAAAGCTCGCCAAACTTCGAATGGAGACAAGGTTTGATCATTTTGGTCAAAACATGACGAACTTCGCTCCAGGGAACGAACTCGTTGTTTCTAACTCTCCAAGCCTCAAATGGAGACTAGTTTGGTCCATTTGGTACGAAGATGACGAACAACGCTCTAGGGGACGAACTTCAGTATTAAAACTCGACAAACTTCGAATGGAGACAAGGTTTGTCCATTTTAGTCAAAACATGACGAACTTCGCTCTAGGGAACGAACTCGTTGTTTCTAACTTTCCAAGCCTCGAATGGAAACAAGTTTGTTCCATTTTGGTCGGAAGATGACGAACAACGTTCTAGGAGACGAACTTCAGCATTAAAACTCGACAAACTTCGAATGGAGACAAGGTTTGTCCATTTTGGTCAAAACATGACGAACTTCGCTCAAGGGAACGAACTCGTTGTTTCTAACTCTCCAAGCTTCGAATGGAGACAAGTTTGGTCCATTTTGGTCCGAAGATGACGAACAACGCTCTAGGTTACGAACTTCAGCATTAAAGCTCGCCAAACTTCGAATGGAGACAAGGTTTGATCATTTTGGTCAAAACATGACGAACTTCGCTCCAGGGAACGAACTCAATGTTTCTAACTCTCCAAGCCTCGAATGGAGGCAAGTTTGGTCCATTTTGGTCGGAAGATGACGACCAACGTTCTAGGGGACGAACTTCAGCATTAAAACTCGACAAACTTCGAATGGAGACAAGGTTTGTCCATTTTGGTCCAAACATGACGAACTTCGCTCTAGGGAACGAACTCGTTGTTTCTGACTCTCCAAGCCTCGAATGGAGACAAGTTTGGTCCATTTTGTTCTGAAGATGACGAACAACGCTCTAGGTTACGAACTTCAGCATTAAAGCTCGCCAAACTTCGAATGGAGACAAGGTTTGATCATTTTGGTCAAAACATGACGAACTTCGCTCCAGGGAACGAACTCAATGTTTCTAACTCTCCAAGTCTCGAATGGAGGCAAGTTTGGTCCATTTTGGTCGGAAGATGACGACCAACGTTCTAGGGGACGAACTTCAGCATTAAAACTCGCCAATCTTCGAATGGAGACAAGGTTTGATCATTTTGGTCAAAACATGACGAACTTCGCTCCAGGGAACGAACTCGTTGTTTCTAACTCTCCAAGCCTCGAATGGAGGCAAGTTTGGTCCATTTGGTACGAAGACGACGAACAACGCTCTAGGGGACGAACTTCAGAATTAAAACTCGACAAACTTCGAATGGAGACAAGGTTTGTCCATTTTGGTCAAAACATGACGAACTTCGCTCTAGGGAACGAACTCGTTGTTTCTAACTCTCCAAGCCTCGAATGGTAACAAGTTTGGTCCATTTTGGTCGGAAGATGACGAACAACGTTCTAGGAGACGAACTTCAGCATTAAAACTCGACAAACTTCGAATGGAGACAAGGTTTGTCCATTTTGGTCCAAACATGACGAACTTCGCTGCAGGGAACGAACTCGTTGTTTCTAACTCTCCAAACCTCGAATGGAGACAAGTTTGGTCCATTTTGGTCGGAAGATGACGAACAACGCTCTAGGAGGCGAACTTCAGCATTAAAACTCGACAAACTTCGAATGGAGACAAGGTTTGTCCATTTTGGTCCTAACATGACGAACTTCGCTCCAGTGAACGAACTCGTTGTTTCTAACTCTCCAAGCCTCGAATGGAGACAAGTTTGGTCCATTTTGGTCCGAAGATGACGAACAACGCTCTTGGAGACGAACTTCAGTTATAAAACTCGACAAACTTCGAATGGAGACAAGGTTTGTCCATTTTGGTCCAAACATGACGAACTTCGCTCCAGGGAACGAACTCGTTGTTTCTAACTCTCCAAGCCTCAAATGGAGACAAGTTTGGTCCATTTTGGTCCGAAGATGACGAACAACGCTCTAGGAGACGAACTTCAGCATTAAAACTCGACAAACATCGAATGGAGACAAGGTTTGTCCATTTTGGTCCAAACATGACGAACTTCGCTCCAAGGAACGAACTCGTTGTTTCTAACTCTCCAAGCCTCGAATGGATACAAGTTTGGTCCATTTTGGTCCAAAGATGACGAACAACTTTCTACGAGACGAACTTCAGCATTAAAACCCGACAAACTTCGAAGGGAGACAAGGTTTGTCCATTTTGGTCCAAACATGACGAACTTCAATCCAAGGAACGAACTCGTTGTTTCTAACTCTCCAAGCCTCGAATGGAGACATGTTTGATCCATTTTGGTCGGAAGATGACGAACAACGTTCTAGGAGACGAACTTCAGCATTAAAACTCGCCAAACTTCGAATGGAGACAAGGTTTGTCCATTTTGGTCCAAACATGACAAACCTCGCTCAAGGGAACGAACTCGTTATTTCTAACTCTCCAAGCCTCGAATGGAGACAAGTTTGGTTCATTTGGTACGAAGATGATGAATAACGCTCTAGGGGACGAACTTCAGCATTAAAACTCGACAAATTTCGAATGGAGACAAGGTTTGTCCATTTTGGTCCAAACATGACGAACTTCACTCTAGGAAGCGAACTCATTGTTTCTAACTCTCCAAGCCTCGAATGGAGACAAGTTTGGCCCATTTGGTACGAAGACGATGAACAACGCTCTAGGGGATGAACTTCAGCATTAAAACTCGACAAACTTCGAATGGAGACAATGTTTGTCCATTTTGGTCAAAACATGACGAACTTCGCTCTAGGGAATGAACTCGTTGTTTCTAACTCTCCAAGCCTCGAATGGAGACAAGTTTGGTCCATTTTGGTCGGAAGATGACGAACAACGTTGTAGGAGACCAACTTCAGCATTAAAACTCGACAAACTTCGAATGGAGACAAGGTTTGTCCATTTTGGTACGAAGATGATGAACAACGCTCTAGGGGATAAACTTCAGCATTAAAACTCGACCAACTTCGAATGGAGACAAGGTTTGTCCATTTGGTCAAAACATGACGAACTTCGCTCTAGGGAATGAACTCGTTGTTTCTAACTCTCCAAGCCTCGAATGGAGACAAGTTTGGTCCATTTTGGTCGGAAGATGACGAACAACGTTGTAGGAGACCAACTTCAGCATTAAAACTCGACAAACTTCGAATGGAGACAAGGTTTGTCCATTTTGGTACGAAGATGATGAACAACGCTCTAGGGGATAAACTTCAGCATTAAAACTCGACAAACTTCGAATGGAGACAAGGTTTGTCCATTTTGGTCAAAACATGACGAACTTCGCTCTAGGGAACGAACTCGTTGTTTCTAACTTTCCAAGCCTCGAATGGAAACAAGTTTGGTCCATTTTGGTCGGAAGATGACGAACAACGTTCTAGGAGACGAACTTCAGCATTAAAACTCGACAAACTTCGAATGGAGACAAGGTTTGTCCATTTTGGTCAAAACATGACGAACTTCGCTCAAGGGAACGAACTCGTTGTTTCTAACTCTCCAAGCTTCGAATGGAGACAAGTTTGGTCCATTTTGGTCCGAAGATGACGAACAACGCTCTAGGTTACGAACTTCAGCATTAAAGCTCGCCAAACTTCGAATGGAGACAAGGTTTGATCATTTTGGTCAAAACATGACGAACTTCGCTCCAGGGAACGAACTCAATGTTTCTAACTCTCCAAGCCTCGAATGGAGGCAAGTTTGGTCCATTTTGGTCGGAAGATGACGACCAACGTTCTAGGGGACGAACTTCAGCATTAAAACTCGACAAACTTCGAATGGAGACAAGGTTTGTCCATTTTGGTCAAAACATGACGAACTTCGCTCTAGGGAACGAACTCGTTGTTTCTAACTCTCCATGCCTCGAATGGAGACAAGTTTGGTCCATTTGGTCGGAAGATGACGAACAACGTTCTAGGAGACGAACTTCAGCATTAAAACTCGACAAACTTCGAATGGAGACGAGGTTTGTCCATTTTGGTCAAAACATGACGAACTTCGCTCTAGGGAATGAACTCAATGTTTCTAACTCTCCAAGCCTCGAATGGAGGCAAGTTTGGTCCATTTTGGTCGGAAGATGACGACCAACGTTCTAGGGGACGAACTTCAGCATTAAAACTCGACAAACTTCGAATGGAGACAAGGTTTGTCCATTTTGGTCCAAACATGACGAACTTCGCTCTAGGGAACGAACTCGTTGTTTCTAACTCTCCAAGACTCGAATGGAGACAAGTTTGGTCCATTTTGGTCTGAAGATGACGAACAACGCTCTAGGTTACGAACTTCAGCATTAAAGGTCGCCAAAATTCGAATGGAGACAAGGTTTGTCCATTTTGGTCCAAACATGATGAACTTCGCCTCAGGGAACGAACTCGTTGTTTCTAACTCTCCAAGCCTCGAATGGAGACAAGTTTGGTCCATTTTGGTCCGAAGATGACCAACAACGCTCTAGGGGACGAAATTCAGCATTAAAACACGACAAACTTCGAATGGAGACAAGGTTTGTCCATTTTGGTCCAAACATGACGAACTTCACTCTAGGAAGCGAACTCATTGTTTCTAACTCTCCAAGCCTCGAATGGAGACAAGTTTGGCCCATTTGGTACGAAGACGATGAACAACGCTTTAGGGGATGAACTTCAGCATTAAAACTCGACAAACTTCGAATGGAGACAAGGTTTGTCCATTTTGGTCAAAACATGACGAACTTCGCTCTAGGGAATAAACTCGATGTTTCTAACTCTCCAAGCCTCGAATGGAGACAAGTTTGGTCCATTTTGGTCGGAAGATGACGAACAACGTTCTAGGAGACCAACTTCAGCATTAAAACTCGACAAACTTCGAATGGAGACAAGGTTTGTCCATTTTGGTACATAGATGATGAACAACGCTCTAGGGGATAAACTTCAGCATTAAAACTTGACAAACTTCGAATGGAGACAAGGTTTGTCCATTTTGGTCCAAACATGACGAACTTCGCTCTAGGGAATGAACTCGTTGTTTCTAACTCTCCAAGCCTCGAATGGAGACAAGTTTGGTCCATTTTGGTCCAAAGATGACGAACAACGTTCTAGGAGACGAACTTCAGCATTAAAACTCGACAAACTTCGAATGGAGACAAGGTTTGTCCATTTTGGTCAAAACATGACGAACTTCGCTCTAGGGAACGAACTCGTTGTTTCTAACTCTCCAAGCCTCGAATGGAGACAAGTTTGGTCCATTTTGGTCGGAAGATGACGAACAACGTTCTAGGAGACGAACTTCAGCATTAAAACTCGACAAACTTCGAATGGAGACAACGTTTGTCCATTTTGGTCAAAACATGACGAACTTCGCTCTAGGGAATGAAATCATTGTTTCTAACTCTCCAAGCCTCGAATGGAGGCAAGTTTGGTCCATTTTGGTCGGAAGATGACGACAACCGTTCTACGGGACGAACTTCAGCATTAAAACTCGTTAAACTTCGAATGGAGACAAGGTTTGTCCATTTTGGTACGAAGATGATGAACAACGCTCTAGGGGATAAACTTCAGCATTAAAACTTGACAAACTTCGAATGGAGACAAGGTTTGTCCATTTTGGTCCAAACATGACGAACTTCACTCTAGGAAGCGAACTCATTGTTTCTAACTCTCCAAGCCTCGAATGGAGACAAGTTTGGCCCATTTGGTACGAAGACGATGAACAACGCTCTAGGGGATGAACTTCAGCATTAAAACTCGACAAACTTCGAATGGAGACAATGTTTGTCCATTTTGGTCAAAACATGACGAACTTCGCTCTAGGGAATGAACTCGTTGTTTCTAACTCTCCAAGCCTCGAATGGAGACAAGTTTGGTCCATTTTGGTCGGAAGATGACGAACAACGTTGTAGGAGACCAACTTCAGCATTAAAACTCGACAAACTTCGAATGGAGACAAGGTTTGTCCATTTTGGTACGAAGATGATGAACAACGCTCTAGGGGATAAACTTCAGCATTAAAACTCGACCAACTTCGAATGGAGACAAGGTTTGTCCATTTGGTCAAAACATGACGAACTTCGCTCTAGGGAATGAACTCGTTGTTTCTAAGTCTCCAAGCCTCGAATGGAGACAAGTTTGGTCCATTTTGGTCGGAAGATGACGAACAACGTTCTAGGAGACGAACTTCAGCATTAAAACTCGACAAACTTCGAATGGAGACAAGGTTTGTCCATTTTGGTCCAAACATGACGAACTTCGCTCTAGGGAACGAACTCGTTGTTTCTAACTCTCCAAGCCTCGAATGGAGACAAGTTTGGTCCATTTTGGTCCGAAGATGACGAACAACGCTCTTGGAGACGAACTTCAGTTATAAAACTCGACAAACTTCGAATGGAGACAAGGTTTGTCCATTTTGGTCCAAACATGACGAACTTCGCTCCAGGGAACGAACTCGTTGTTTCTAACTCTCCAAGCCTCAAATGGAGACAAGTTTGGTCCATTTTGGTCCGAAGATGACGAACAACGCTCTAGGAGACGAACTTCAGCATTAAAACTCGACAAACATCGAATGGAGACAAGGTTTGTCCATTTTGGTCCAAACATGACGAACTTCGCTCCAAGGAACGAACTCGTTGTTTCTAACTCTCCAAGCCTCGAATGGATACAAGTTTGGTCCATTTTGGTCCAAAGATGACGAACAACTTTCTACGAGACGAACTTCAGCATTAAAACCCGACAAACTTCGAAGGGAGACAAGGTTTGTCCATTTTGGTCCAAACATGACGAACTTCGCTCTAGGGAACGAACTCGTTGTTTCTAACTCTCCAAGCCTCGAATGGAGACATGTTTGATCCATTTTGGTCGGAAGATGACGAACAACGTTCTAGGAGACGAACTTCAGCATTAAAACTCGCCAAACTTCGAATGGAGACAAGGTTTGTCCATTTTGGTCCAAACATGACAAACCTCGCTCAAGGGAACGAACTCGTTATTTCTAACTCTCCAAGCCTCGAATGGAGACAAGTTTGGTTCATTTGGTACGAAGATGATGAATAACGCTCTAGGGGACGAACTTCAGCATTAAAACTCGACAAATTTCGAATGGAGACAAGGTTTGTCCATTTTGGTCCAAACATGACGAACTTCACTCTAGGAAGCGAACTCATTGTTTCTAACTCTCCAAGCCTCGAATGGAGACAAGTTTGGCCCATTTGGTACGAAGACGATGAACAACGCTCTAGGGGATGAACTTCAGCATTAAAACTCGACAAACTTCGAATGGAGACAATGTTTGTCCATTTTGGTCAAAACATGACGAACTTCGCTCTAGGGAATGAACTCGTTGTTTCTAACTCTCCAAGCCTCGAATGGAGACAAGTTTGGTCCATTTTGGTCGGAAGATGACGAACAACGTTGTAGGAGACCAACTTCAGCATTAAAACTCGACAAACTTCGAATGGAGACAAGGTTTGTCCATTTTGGTACGAAGATGATGAACAACGCTCTAGGGGATAAACTTCAGCATTAAAACTCGACCAACTTCGAATGGAGACAAGGTTTGTCCATTTGGTCAAAACATGACGAACTTCGCTCTAGGGAATGAACTCGTTGTTTCTAACTCTCCAAGCCTCGAATGGAGACAAGTTTGGTCCATTTTGGTCGGAAGATGACGAACAACGTTGTAGGAGACCAACTTCAGCATTAAAACTCGACAAACTTCGAATGGAGACAAGGTTTGTCCATTTTGGTACGAAGATGATGAACAACGCTCTAGGGGATAAACTTCAGCATTAAAACTCGACAAACTTCGAATGGAGACAAGGTTTGTCCATTTTGGTCAAAACATGACGAACTTCGCTCTAGGGAACGAACTCGTTGTTTCTAACTTTCCAAGCCTCGAATGGAAACAAGTTTGGTCCATTTTGGTCGGAAGATGACGAACAACGTTCTAGGAGACGAACTTCAGCATTAAAACTCGACAAACTTCGAATGGAGACAAGGTTTGTCCATTTTGGTCAAAACATGACGAACTTCGCTCAAGGGAACGAACTCGTTGTTTCTAACTCTCCAAGCTTCGAATGGAGACAAGTTTGGTCCATTTTGGTCCGAAGATGACGAACAACGCTCTAGGTTACGAACTTCAGCATTAAAGCTCGCCAAACTTCGAATGGAGACAAGGTTTGATCATTTTGGTCAAAACATGACGAACTTCGCTCCAGGGAACGAACTCAATGTTTCTAACTCTCCAAGCCTCGAATGGAGGCAAGTTTGGTCCATTTTGGTCGGAAGATGACGACCAACGTTCTAGGGGACGAACTTCAGCATTAAAACTCGACAAACTTCGAATGGAGACAAGGTTTGTCCATTTTGGTCAAAACATGACGAACTTCGCTCTAGGGAACGAACTCGTTGTTTCTAACTCTCCAAGCCTCGAATGGAGACAAGTTTGGTCCATTTTGGTCTGAAGATGACGAACAACGCTCTAGGTTACGAACTTCAGCATTAAAGCTCGCCAAACTTCGAATGCAGACAAGGTTTGTCCATTTTGGTCCAAACATGACGAACTTCGCTCCAGAGAACGAACTCGTTGTTTCTAACTATCCAAGCCTCGAATGGAGACAAGTTTGGTGTATTTTGGTCTGAAGATGACGAACAACGCTCTAGGTGACGAACTTCAGCATTAAAACTCGACAAACTTCGAATTTAGACAAGGTTTGTCCATTTTGGTCAAAACATGACGAACTTCGCTCTAGGGAACGAACTCGTTGTTTCTAACTCTCCAAGCCTCGAATGGAGACAAGTTTGGTCCATTTTGGTCGGAAGATGACGACCAACGTTCTAGGAGACGAACTTCAGCATTAAAACTCGACAAACTTCGAATGGAGACAAGGTTTGTCCATTTTGTGATATGGATCACGGTTCAACCTTAATTTCATGTGTTACAACCTAATTCAAGTGAGGATGGACCATTTGAAGCTTTGGAGGTCAATGTGTGCAAGATTGAAGTTGACCATGAATGATGTGGCCAAGTCATTAATAACAATGCCTCAAAGTCCAATTACATAATAGGACATTCTTTTTATTTTGATGTTTTAATTGTAATTTTAGTTTTCAAAGTTTAGACATTAATTAGGTGGTTGGGAAGTTGAAATTAATGAGGGTAGTTAGGAAGTTCATTAAATGTGGTAGTTGGGAAGTCCATTTAATGATGTAGTTGGGACAGTGTATTATTACATAGAATTCCTTGTCTATAAAAGGAATTGATCTTGTTAGTAAAGAAGGAGAACAACTTTGATGATGTTTCAATGAAATTGAGTCTTTTGAGCCTAATGGCCATGAGCAACTTTCTTTGCATATCTTGTGTTTAGATTTGCATGTAAGGATCATTCAAGTAGCGTTGATCAAACTACTTGTGGAGTGATTCGAATCTTGAGTTTAGAAACGAGTTTTCTCTACTCTTGATATTGATCATCGAGGTAAATCCATTTCTATCCTCTTCCTTGGGATGAAATCATCTTGATTTGGGGTTTTTGGGTTTTAGTTCTAAAGGTCTTGTTCTTCAACAAGGTTGTTAGATCTAATTTCCTAAGAGTTACGTATCATTTGGTATCAGAGCTTTAGGTTCAAGATCGGATATATGTTTCCTTTGCCTTTGTCTTTAATTTGTTTTTGGTTTTCTTGTTCTATTTTTTTTTAAATCTGTCCAGTTTCGTAGTCTGAGAAAAAGCACCAAAATCTCATATTTACGTACGTCTTTTGATATTGATGTCTTCTACAAGTATTTAGATCTATGTCTGAGATACAATTCTCTCTTCTTTGAGGTCTTCAAAATCGGCTTGGTTTAGGGAGAAATATACGTATTTTGAAAAGATGCCTAAAGAAAACTGCAAACCCGAGAGCTAATTTCATCTTTACAATTCTGCCCAAAAATTGAAATACAAAAAAAAGTGACATTTTCATTCTTCATTTCGTGTTGACTTCTTCTAAAATCTTTTAGATCTGTATTTGTTCTTCAAAATTTTCTTTTATGAGATCATGAAATTCGGTCTGTTTCTTGGTGAAAAGTCTGCCGTTTGAAAGTATGGTCTGGAAAACCGAGAAAATCGAGATTGTGTATCACATAATAACTTGAGGAAAGGTCACTTTCTTGTCACTTTGCATTTTTTTTTCAAGCATGTATCACAAAAGAAGTTCAACCAAATCCATGTTTCATCAAGCACAAAGACGTTGTGAGAACCACATCAATGGTGATCCATTTTGGAAGAATTTTCGAAATAATATGGCTGAGCTTCGCCAATCCATAAATTACATGGCTGAATTATGTCCTTTGAATTTGCGGGATCGAGAAATGGAGAGACAAGTTACACAACCCAATCAAAAAGAGAAAGATTGTCTCATGCCTCAAGATGATGTTGAAAATGATGGTGGTGTCGATGGCATGGCGACCAACAAAGAAAGTGGTAAAATGGAAAATGAAATGCTTTGTAATTTAGTGCCAATACATGCCAATGATTTCTTGTTTAGTAGGCAATTAGATTGCAAAGACTTGTTTGTTTGTTACCCTTCTACTATTGTAAAACCTACTCTTGATGAAGTACATGTTGATGTGTGTGAGTTAGGGCAAAAGGCAAAAAAGGTCGAGACAAAAGCATATGAATTGTTTGAAAAAGAATCTTGTGAGAAAATGAGTGAGAGAAAAAAGCATGAGATTAGTCTATGGCCTATAGAGAAAAAAGAGAGAAAAGCCAATAATGTGAGCTTGTGTAAAAGAGCTTGTGAGGTTAAAACTATTTTGTTTTCAAAGCAAAATATTTTTAATCTTTTATACAAAGGCACTTGTTTTCTAACGGGTGAGCTCAAACCATTCTTCCATAGTGTTTCTTTTGAGTTCTTACAGGAGGCCAAAACAGTCATTGTGAAGCATGATTCAAAAGTTAATGCCAAAGCATTTATTGGGAAGCAACACTTCAAAATGGCTTCTAAGTTCATCCATGGCAGCAAGCATAAGGTGTTCAAACTAGGTGATTCGGTTTGGAGACACTTTTGGAGGGATCGTTGTTCATTTTACAAGAAACCTAAGTGGAATTCAAGAGGCAATTTACCTATTACATCCCATGACTACAAGATTGCTTTACAAGGCGTGGGTGATGACAATTACATCTTCAATGGAGCTAATTTTCGTCCGTTTGATGTAGGAGATCCTTTAGATTCGAGGACGAATCTTCTCGAAGAAGGGGAGAATGATATGGATCACGGTTCAACCTTAATTTCATGTGTTACAACCTAATTCAAGTGAGGATGGACCATTTGAAGCTTTGGAGGTCAATGTGTGCAAGATTGAAGTTGACCATGAATGATGTGGCCAAGTCATTAATAACAATGCCTCAAAGTCCAATTACATAATAGGACATTCTTTTTATTTTGATGTTTTAATTGTAATTTTAGTTTTCAAAGTTTAGACATTAATTAGGTGGTTGGGAAGTTGAAATTAATGAGGGTAGTTAGGAAGTTCATTAAATGTGGTAGTTGGGAAGTCCATTTAATGATGTAGTTGGGACAGTGTATTATTACATAGAATTCCTTGTCTATAAAAGGAATTGATCTTGTTAGTAAAGAAGGAGAACAACTTTGATGATGTTTCAATGAAATTGAGTCTTTTGAGCCTAATGGCCATGAGCAACTTTCTTTGCATATCTTGTGTTTAGATTTGCATGTAAGGATCATTCAAGTAGCGTTGATCAAACTACTTGTGGAGTGATTCGAATCTTGAGTTTAGAAACGAGTTTTCTCTACTCTTGATATTGATCATCGAGGTAAATCCATTTCTATCCTCTTCCTTGGGATGAAATCATCTTGATTTGGGGTTTTTGGGTTTTAGTTCTAAAGGTCTTGTTCTTCAACAAGGTTTTTGGGTCTTGTCCAATCATGACGAACTTCGCTCCAGGGAACGAACTCGTTGTTTCTAATTCTCCAAGCCTCGAATGGAGACAAGTTTGGTCCATTTTGGTCCGAAGATGACGAACAACGCTCTAGGGGACGAAATTCAGCATTAAAACACGACAAACTTCGAATGGAGACAAGGTTTGTCCATTTTGGTCCAAACATGACGAACTTCGCTCTAGGAAGCGAACTCGTTGTTTCTAACTCTCCAAGCCTCGAATGGAGACAAGTTTGGCCCATTTGGTACGAAGACGATGAACAACGCTCTAGGGGATGAACTTCAGCATTAAAACTCGACAAACTTCGAATGGAGACAAGGTTTGTCCATTTTGGTCAAAACATGACGAACTTCGCTCTAGGGAATGAACTCGTTGTTTCTAACTCTCCAAACCTCGAATGGAGACAAGTTTGGTCCATTTTGGTCGGAAGATGACGAACAACGTTCTAGCATACCAACTTCAGCATTAAAACTCGACAAACTTCGAATGGAGACAAGGTTTGTCCATTTTGGTCAAAACATGACGAACTTCGCTCTAGGGAATGAACTCATTGTTTCTAACTCTCCAAGCCTCGAATGGAGGCAAGTTTGGTCCATTTTGGTCGGAAGATGTTGACCAACGTTCTAGGGGACGAACTTCAGCATTAAAACTCGACAAACTTCGAATGGAGACAAGGTTTGTCCATTTTGGTCAAAACATGATGAACTTCGCTCTACGAAGCGAACTCGTTGTTTCTAACTCTCCAAACCTCGAATGGAGACAAGTTTGGTCCATTTGGTACGAAGATGACGAACAACGCTCTAGGGGACGAACTTCAGCATTAAAACTCGACAAACTTCGAATGGAGACAAGGTTTGTCCATTTTGGTCAAAACATAACGAACTTCACTCTAGGGAATGAACTCGTTGTTTCTAACTCTCCAAGCCTCGAATGGAGACAAGTTTAGTCCATTTTGGTCCGAAGATGACGAACAACGCTCTAGGGGACGAACTTCAGCATTAAAACTCGACAAACTTCGAATGGAGACAAGGTTTGTCAATTTTGGTCCAAACATGACGAACTTCGCTCTAGGGAACGAACTCATTGTTTCTAACTCTCCAAGCCTCGAATGGAGACAAGTTTGGTCCATTTTGGTCTGAAGATGACGAACAACGCTCTAGGTTACGAACTTCAGCATTAAAGCTCGCCAAACTTCGAATGCAGACAAGGTTTGTCCATTTTGGTCCAAACATGACGAACTTCGCTGCAGAGAACGAACTCGTTGTTTCTAACTATCCAAGCCTCGAATGGAGACAAGTTTGGTGTATTTTGGTCTGAAGATGACGAACAACGCTCTAGGTGACGAACTTCAGCATTAAAACTCGCCAAACTTCGAATGGAGACAAGGTTAGTCCATTTTGGTCCAAACATGACGAACTTCGCTCCAGGGAACGAACTCGTTGTTTCTAACTCTCCAAGCCTCGAATGGAGACAAGTTTGGTCCATTTTGGTCTGAAGATGACGAACAACGTTCTAGGGGACGAACTTCAGCATTAAAATCGACAAACTTCGAATGGAGACAAGGTTTGTCCATTTTGGTCCAAACATGACGAACTTCGCTCTAGGGAACGAACTCGTTGTTTCTAACTCTCCAAGCCTCGAATGGAGACAAGTTTGGTGTATTTTGTTCTGAAGATGACGAATAACGCTCTAGGTGACCACCT
Source organism: Trichosanthes truncata (assembly GCA_033996785.1). Taxonomy (NCBI): domain Eukaryota; kingdom Viridiplantae; phylum Streptophyta; class Magnoliopsida; order Cucurbitales; family Cucurbitaceae; genus Trichosanthes; species Trichosanthes truncata. Next base: position 20,989,805 of record JAWPNB010000004.1, on the reverse strand, counting down.
TCAGCATTAAAACTCGACAAACTTCGAATGCAGACAAGGTTTGTCCATTTTGGTCCAAACATGACGAACTTCGCTCCAGAGAACGAACTCGTTGTTTCTAACTATCCAAGCCTCGAATGGAGACAAGTTTGGTGTATTTTGGTCTGAAGATGACGAACAACGCTCTAGGTGACGAACTTCAGCATTAAAACTCGCCAAACTTCGAATGGAGACAAGGTTAGTCCATTTTGGTCCAAACATGACGAACTTCGCTCCAGGGAACGAACTCGTTGTTTCTAACTCTCCAAGCCTCGAATGGAGACAAGTTTGGTCCATTTTGGTCTGAAGATGACGAACAACGTTCTAGGGGACGAACTTCAGCATTAAAATCGACAAACTTCGAATGGAGACAAGGTTTGTCCATTTTGGTCCAAACATGACGAACTTCGCTCTAGGGAACGAACTCGTTGTTTCTAACTCTCCAAGCCTCGAATGGAGACAAGTTTGGTGTATTTTGTTCTGAAGATGACGAATAACGCTCTAGGTGACCACCTTCAGCATTAAAACTCGACAAACTTCGAATGCAGACAAGGTTTGTCCATTTTGGTCCAAACATGACGAACTTCGCTCCAGAGAACGAACTCGTTGTTTCTAACTATCCAAGCCTCGAATGGAGACAAGTTTGGTGTATTTTGGTCTGAAGATGACGAACAACGCTCTAGGTGACGAACTTCAGCATTAAAACTCGCCAAACTTCGAATGGAGACAAGGTTAGTCCATTTTGGTCCAAACATGACGAACTTCGCTCCAGGGAATGAACTCGTTGTTTCTAACTCTCCAAGCCTCGAATGGAGATAAGTTTGGTTCATTTTGGTCTGAAGATGACGAACAACGTTCTAGGGGACGAACTTCAGCATTAAAATCGACAAACTTCAAATGGAGACAAGGTTTGTCCATTTTGGTCCAAACATGACGAACTTCGCTCTAGGGAACGAACTCGTTGTTTCTAACTCTCCAAGCCTCAAATGGAGACAAGTTTGGTGTGTTTTGGTCTGAAGATGATGAACAACGCTCTAGGTGACGAAGTTCAGCATTAAAACTCGCCAAACTTCGAATGGAGACAAGGTTTGTCCATTTTGGTCCAAACATGACGAACTTCGCTCTAGGGAACGAACTCGTTGTTTCCAACTCTCCAAGCCTCGAATGGAGACAAGTTTGGTCAATTTTGGTCTGAAGATGACGTACAACGTTCAAGGGGACGAACTTCAGCATTAAAATCGACAAACTTCGAATGGAGACAAGGTTTGTCCATTTTGGTCCAAACATGACGAACTTCGCTCTAGGGAACGAACTCGTTGTTTCTAACTCTCCAAGCCTCGAATGGAGACAAGTTTGGTGTATTTTGGTCTGAAGATGACGAACAACGCTCTAGGTGACGAACTTCAGCATTAAAACTCGCCAAACTTCGAATGGAGACAAGGTTAGTCCATTTTGGTCCAAACATGACGAACTTTGCTCCAGGGAACGAACTCGTTGTTTCTAACTCTCCAAGCCTCGAATGGAGACAAGTTTGGTGTATTTTGGTCTGAAGATGACGAACAACGCTCTAGGTGACGAACTTCAGCATTAAAACTCGACAAACTTCGAATGGAGACAAGGTTTGTCCATTTTGGTCAAAACATGACGAACTTCGCTCTAGGGAATGAAATCATTGTTTCTAACTCTCCAAGCCTCGAATGGAGGCAAGTTTGGTCCATTTTGGTCGGAAGATGACGACCAACGATCTAGGGGACGAACTTCAGCATTAAAACTCGTTAAACTTCGAATAGAGACAAGGTTTGTCCATTTTGGTCCAAACATGACGAATTTCGCTCTAGGAAGCGAACTCGTTGTTTCTAACTCTCCAAGCCTCGAATGGAGACAAGTTTGGTCCATTTGGTACGAAGATGACGAACAACGCTCTAGGGGACGAACTTCAGCATTAAAACTCGACAAACTTCGAATTTAGACAAGGTTTGTCCATTTTGGTCAAAACATGACGAACTTCGCTCTAGGGAACGAACTCAATGTTTCTAACTCTCCAAGCCTCGAATGGAGACAAGTTTGGTCCATTTTGGTCGGAAGATGACGACCAACGTTCTAGGAGACGAACTTCAGCATTAAAACTCGACAAACTTCGAATGGAGACAAGGTTTGTCCATTTTGGTCCAATCATGACGAACTTCGCTCCAGGGAACGAACTCGTTGTTTCTAATTCTCCAAGCCTCGAATGGAGACAAGTTTGGTCCATTTTGGTCCAAAGATGACGAACAACGCTCTAGGGGACGAAATTCAGCATTAAAACACGCCAAACTTCGAATGGAGACAAGGTTTGTCCATTTTGGTCCAAACATGACGAACTTCGCTCTAGGGAACGAACTCGTTGTTTCCAACTCTCCAAGCCGCGAATGGAGACAAGTTTGGTCCATTTTGGTCTGAAGATGACGAACAACGTTCAAGGGGACGAACTTCAGCATTAAAAACGACAAACTTCGACTGGAGACAAGGTTTGTCCATTTTGGTCCAAACATGACGAACTTCGCTCTAGGGAACGAACTCGTTGTTTCTAACTCTCCAAGCCTCGAATGGAGACAAGTTTGGTGTATTTTGGTCTGAAGATGACGAACAACGCTCTAGGTGACGAACTTCAGTATTAAAACTCGCCAAACTTCGAATGGAGACAAGGTTAGTCCATTTTGGTCCAAACATGACGAACTTTGCTCCAGGGAACGAACTCGTTGTTTCTAACTCTCCAAGCCTCGAATGGAGACAAGTTTGGTGTATTTTGGTCTGAAGATGACGAACAACGCTCTAGGTGACGAACTTCAGCATTAAAACTCGACAAACTTCGAATGGAGACAAGGTTTGTCCATTTTGGTCAAAACATGACGAACTTCGCTCTAGGGAATGAAATCATTGTTTCTAACTCTCCAAGCCTCGAATGGAGGCAAGTTTGGTCCATTTTGGTCGGAAGATGACGACCAACGTTCTAGGGGACGAACTTCAGCATTAAAACTCGTTAAACTTCGAATAGAGACAAGGTTTGTCCATTTTGGTCCAAACATGACGAATTTCGCTCTAGGAAGCGAACTCGTTGTTTCTAACTCTCCAAGCCTCGAATGGAGACAAGTTTGGTCCATTTGGTACGAAGATGCCGAACAACGCTCTAGGGGACGAACTTCAGCATTAAAACTCGACAAACTTCGAATTTAGACAAGGTTTGTCCATTTTGGTCAAAACATGACGAACTTCGCTCTAGGGAACGAACTCAATGTTTCTAACTCTCCAAGCCTCGAATGGAGACAAGTTTGGTGTATTTTGGTCGGAAGATGACGACCAACGTTCTAGGAGACGAACTTCAGCATTAAAACTCGACAAACTTCGAATGGAGACAAGGTTTGTCCATTTTGGTCCAATCATGACGAACTTCGCTCCAGGGAACGAACTCCTTGTTTCCAACTCTCCAAGCCTCGAATGGAGACAAGTTTGGTCCATTTTGGTCTGAAGATGACGAACAACGTTCTAGGGGACGAACTTCAGCATTAAAATCGACACACTTCGAATGGAGACAAGGTTTGTCTATTTTGGTCCAAACATGACGAACTTCGCTCTAGGGAACGAACTCGTTGTTTCTAACTCTCCAAGCCTCGAATGGTGACAAGTTGGTGTATTTTGGTCTGAAGATGACGAACAACGCTCTAGGTGACGAACTTCAGCATTAAAACTCGCCAAACTTCGAATGGAGACAAGGTTAGTCCATTTTGGTCCAAACATGACGAACTTTGCTCCAGGGAACGAACTCGTTGTTTCTAACTCTCCAAGCCTCGAATGGAGACAAGTTTGGTGTATTTTGGTCTGAAGATGACGAACAACGCTCTAGGTGACGAACTTCAGCATTAAAACTCGACAAACTTCGAATGGAGACAAGGTTTGTCCATTTTGGTCAAAACATGACGAACTTCGCTCTAGGGAATGAAATCATTGTTTCTAACTCTCCAAGCCTCGAATGGAGGCAAGTTTGGTCCATTTTGGTCGGAAGATGACGACCAACGTTCTAGGGGACGAACTTCAGCATTAAAACTCGTTAAACTTCTAATAGAGACAAGGTTTGTCCATTTTGGTCCAAACATGACGAATTTCGCTCTAGGAAGCGAACTCGTTGTTTCTAACTCTCCAAGCCTCGAATGGAGACAAGTTTGGTCCATTTGGTACGAAGATGACGAACAACGCTCTAGGGGACGAACTTCAGCATTAAAACTCGACAAACTTCGAATTTAGACAAGGTTTGTCCATTTTGGTCAAAACATGACGAACTTCGCTCTAGGGAACGAATTCAATGTTTCTAACTCTCCAAGCCTCGAATGGAGACAAGTTTGGTCCATTTTGGTCGGAAGATGACGACCAACGTTCTAGGATACGAACTTCAGCATTAAAACTCGACAAACTTCGAATGGAGACAAGGTTTGTCCATTTTGGTACAATCATGACGAACTTCGCTCCAGGGAACGAACTCGTTGTTTCTAATTCTCCAAGCCTCGAATGGAGACAAGTTTGGTCCATTTTGGTCCGAAGATGACGAACAACGCTCTAGGGGACGAAATTCAGCATTAAAACACGACAAACTTCGAATGGAGACAAGGTTTGTCCATTTTGGTCAAAACATGACGAACTTCGCTCTAGGGAATAAACTCGTTGTTTCTAACTCTCCAAACCTCGAATGGAGACAAGTTTGGTCCATTTTGGTCGGAAGATGACGAACAACGTTCTAGGATACCAACTTCAGCATTAAAACTCGACAAACTTCGAATGGAGACAAGGTTTGTCCATTTTGGTCAAAACATGACGAACTTCGCTCTAGGGAATGAACTCATTGTTTCTAACTGTCCAAGCCTCGAATGGAGGCAAGGTTGGTCCATTATGGTCGGAAGATGATGACCAACGTTCTAGGGGACGAACTTCAGCATTAAAACTCGACAAACTTCGAATGGAGACAAGGTTTGTCCATTTTGGTCAAAACATGACGAACTTCTCTATACGAAGCGAACTCGTTGTTTCTAACTCTCCAAACCTCGAATGGAGACAAGTTTGGTCCATTTGGTATGAAGAAGACGAACAACGCTCTAGGGGACGAACTTCAGCATTAAAACTCGACAAACTTCGAATGGAGACAAGGTTTGTCCATTTTGGTCAAAACATGACGAACTTCGCTCTAGGGAATGAACTCGTTGTTTCTAACTCTCCAAGCCTCGAATGGAGACAAGTTTGGTGTATTTTGGTCTGACGATGACGAACAACGCTATAGGTGACGAACTTCAGCATTAAAACTCGCCAAACTTCGAATGGAGACAAGGTTTGTCCATTTTGGTCCAAACATGACGAACTTCGCTCTAGGGAACGAACTCGTTGTTTCTAACTCTCCAAGCCTCGAATGGTGACAAGTTGGTGTATTTTGGTCTGAAGATGACGAACAACAGCCTAGGTGACGAACTGAAGCATTAAAACTCGCCAGACTTCGAATGGACACAAGGTTTGTCCATTTTGGTCCAAACATGACGAACTTCGCTCTAGGGAACGAACTCTATGTTTCTAACTCTCCAAGCCTCGAATGGAGACAAGTTTGGTGTATTTTGGTCTGAAGATGACGAACAACGTTCTAGGGGACGAACTTCAGCATTAAAATCGACAAACTTCGAATGGAGACAAGGTTTGTCCATTTTGGTCCAAACATGACGAACTTCACTCTAGGGAACGAACTCGTTGTTTCTAACTCTCCAAGCGTCGAATGGAGACAAGTTTGGTGTATTTTGGTCTGAAGATGACGAACAACGCTCTAGGTGACGAACTTCAGCATTAAAACTCGACAGACTTCGAATGGAGACAAGGTTTGTCCATTTTGGTCCAAACATGACGAACTTCGCTTTAGGGAACAAACTCGTTGTTTCTAACTCTCCAAGCCTTGAATGGAGACAAGTTTGGTGTATTTTGGTCTGAAGATGACGAACAACGCTCTAGGTGACGAACTTCAGCATTAAAACTCGCCAGACTTCGAATGGAGACAAGGTTTGTCCATTTTGGTCCAAACATGACGAACTTCGCTCTAGGCAACGAACTCTATGTTTCTAACTCTCCAAGCCTCGAATGGAGGCAAGTTTGGTGTATTTTGGTCTGAAGATGACGAACAACGTTCTAGGGGACGAACTTCAGAATCAAAATCGACAAACTTCGAATGGAGACAAGGTTTGTCCATTTTGGTCCAAACATGACGAACTTCACTCTAGGGAACGAACTCGTTGTTTCTAACTCTCCAAGCGTCGAATGGAGACAAGTTTGGTGTATTTTGGTCTGAAGATGACGAACAACGCTCTAGGTGACGAACTTCAGCATTAAAACTCGACAAACTTCGAATGGAGACAAGGTTTGTCCATTTTGGTCCAAACATGACGAACTTCGTTTTAGGGAACGAACTCGTTGATTCTAACTCTCCAAGCCTTGAATGGATACAAGTTTGGTGTATTTTGGTCTGAAGATGACGATCAACGCTCTAGGTGACGAACTTCAGCATTAAAATCGATAAACTTCGAATGGAGACAAGGTTTGTCCATTTTGGTCCAAACATGACGAACTTCGCTCTAGGGAACGAACTCGTTGTTTCTAACTCTCCAAGCCTCGAATGGAGACAAGTTTGGTGTATTTTGTTCTGAAGATGACGAATAACGCTCTAGGTGACCACCTTCAGCATTAAAACTCGACAAACTTCAAATGCAGACAAGGTTTGTCCATTTTGGTCCAAACATGACGAACTTCGCTCCAGGGAACGAACTCGTTGTTTCTAACTAACAAAGCCTCGAATGGAGACAAGTTTGGTGTATTTTGGTCTGAAGATGACGAACAACGCTGTAGGTGACGAACTTCAGCATTAAAACTCGCCAAACTTCGAATGGAGACAAGGTTTGGCCATTTTGGTCCAAACATGACGAACTTCGCTCTAGGGAACGAACTCGTTGTTTCTAACTCTCCAAGCCTCGAATGGAGACAAGTTTGGTGTATTTTGGTCTGAAGATGACGAACAACGCTCTAGGTGACGAACTTCAGCATTAAAACTCGACAGACTTCGAATGGAGACAAGGTTTGTCCATTTTGGTCCAAACATGACGAACTTCGCTCTAGGGAACCAACTCGTTGTTTCTAACTCTCCAAGCCTCGAATGGATACAAGTTTGGTGTATTTTGGTCTGAAGATGACGAACAACGCTCTAGGTGACGAACTTCAGCATTAAAACTCGCCAAACTTCGAATGGAGACAAGGTTAGTCCATTTTGGTCCAAACATGACGAACTTCGCTCCAGGGAACGAACTCGTTGTTTCTAACTCTCCAAGCCTCGAATGGAGACAAGTTTGGTGTGTTTTGGTCTGAAGATGACGAACAACGCTCTAGGTGACGAACTTCAGCATTATAACTCGCCAAACTTCGAATGGAGACAAGGTTAGTCCATTTAGGTCCAAACATGACGAACTTCGCTCCAGGGAACGAACTCGTTGTTTCTAACTCTCCAAGCCTCGAATGGAGACAAGTTTGGTTCATTTTGGTCTGAAGATGACGAACAACGTTCTAGGGGACGAACTTCAGCATTAAAATCGACAAACTTCAAATGGAGACAAGGTTTGTCCATTTTGGGTCCAAACATGACGAACGTCGCTCTAGGGAACGAACTCGTTGATTCTAACTCTCCAAGCCTTGAATGGAGACAAGTTTGGTGTATTTTGGTCTGAAGATGACGAACAACGCTCTAGGTGACGAACTAGAGCATTAAAACTCGCCAAACTTCGAATGGAGACAAGGTTTGTCCATTTTGGTCCAAACATGACGAACTTCGCTCTAGGGAACGAACTCGTTGTTTCCAACTCTCCAAGCCTCGAATGGAGACAAGTTTGGTCCATTTTGGTCTGAAGATGGCGAACAACGTTCTAGGGGACGAACTTCAGCATTAAAATCGACAAACTTCGAATGGAGACAAGGTTTTTCCATTTTGGTCCAAACATGACGAACTTCGCTCTAGGGAACGAACTCGTTGTTTCTAACTCTCCAAGTCTCGAATGGAGACAAGTTTGGTGTATTTTGGTCTGAAGATGACGAACAACGCTCTAGGTGACGAACTTCAGCATTAAAACTCGCCAAACTTCGAATGGAGACAAGGTTAGTCCATTTTGGTCCAAACATGACGAACTTCGCTCCAGGGAACGAACTCGTTGTTTCTAACTCTCCAAGCCTCGAATGGAGACAAGTGTGGTTCATTTTGGTCTGAAGATGACGAACAACATTCTAGGGGACGAACTTCAGCATTAAAATCGACAAACTTCAAATGGAGACAAGGTTTGTCGATTTTGGTCCAAACATGACGAACTTCGCTCTAAGGAACGAACTCGTTGTTTCTAACTCTCCAAGCCTCAAATGGAGACAAGTTTGGTGTGTTTTGGTCTGAAGATGACGAACAACGCTCTAGGTGACGAACTTCAGCATTAAAACTCGCCAAACTTCGAATGGAGACAAGGTTTGTCAATTTTGGTCCAAACATGACGAACTTCGCTCTAGGGAACGAACTCGTTGTTTCTAACTCTCCAAGCCTCAAATGGAGACAAGTTTGGTGTGTTTTGGTCTGAAGATGACGAACAACGCTCTAGGTGACGAACTTCAGCATTAAAACTAGCCAAACTACGAATGGAGACAAGGTTTGTCCATTTTGGTCCAAACATGACGAACTTCGCTCTAGGGAACGAACTCGTTGTTTCCAACTCTCCAAGCCTCGAATGGAGACAAGTTTGGTCCATTTTGGTCTGAAGATGACGAACAACGTTCTAGGGGACGAACTTCAGCATTAAAATCGACAAACTTCGAATGGAGACAAGGTTTGTCCATTTTGGTCCAAACATGACGAACTTCGCTCTTGGGAACGAACTCGTTGTTTCTAACTCTCCAAGCCTCGAATGGAGACAAGTTTGGTGTATTTTGGTCTGAAGATGACGAACAACGCTCTAGGTGACGAACTTCAGCATTAAAACTCGCCAAACTTCGAATGGAGACAAGGTTAGTCCATTTTGGTCCAAACATGACGAACTTCGCTCCAGGGAACGAACTCGTTGTTTCTAACTCTCCAAGCCTCGAATGGAGACACGTTTGGTTCATTTTGGTCTGAAGATGACGAACAACATTCTAGGGGACGAACTTCAGCATTAAAATCGACAAACTTCAAATGGAGACAAGGTTTGTCGATTTTGGTCCAAACATGACGAACTTCGCTCTAAGGAACGAACTCGTTGTTTCTAACTCTCCAAGCCTCAAATGGAGACAAGTTTGGTGTGTTTTGGTCTGAAGATGACGAACAACGCTCTAGGTGACGAACTTCAGCATTAAAACTCGCCAAACTTCGAATGGAGACAAGGTTTGTCCATTTTGGTCCAAACATGACGAACTTCGCTCTAGGGAACGAACTCGTTGTTTCCAACTCTCCAAGCCTCGAATGGAGACAAGTTTGGTCCATTTTGGTCTGAAGATGACGAACAACGTTCTAGGGGACGAACTTCAGCATTAAAATCGACAAACTTCGAATGGAGACAAGGTTTGTCCATTTTGGTCCAAACATGACGAACTTCGCTCTAGGGAACGAACTCGTTGTTTCTAACTCTTCCAAACCTCGAATGGAGACAAGTTTGGTGTATTTTGGTCTGAAGATGACGAACAACGCTCTAGGTGACGAACTTCAGCATTAAAACTCGACAGACTTCGAATGGAGACAAGGTTTGTCCATTTTGGTCCAAACATGACGAACTTCGCTCTAGGGAACGAACTCGTTGTTTCCAACTCTCCAAGCCTCGAATGGAGACAAGTTTGCTCCATTTTGGTCTGAAGATGACGAACAACGTTCTAGGGGACGAACTTCAGCATTAAAACTCGACAGACTTCGAATGGAGACAAGGTTTGTCCATTTTGGTCCAAACATGACGATCTTCGCTCTAGGGAACGAACTCGTTGTTTCTAACTCTCCAAGCCTCGAATGGTGACAAGTTTGGTGTGTTTTGGTCTGAAGATGACGAACAACGCTCTAGGTGACGAACTTCAGCATTAAAACTCGCCAAAGTTCGAATGGAGACAAGGTTTGTCCATTTTGGTCCAAACATGACGAACTTCGCTCTAGGGAACGAACTCGTTGTTTCTAACTCTCCAAGCCTCGAAAGGAGACAAGTTTGGTGTATTTTGGTCTGAAGATGACGAACAACGCTCTAGGTGACGAACTTCAGCATTAAAACTCGACAGACTTCGAATGGAGACAAGGTTTGTCCATTTTGGTCCAAACATGACGAACTTCGCTCTAGGGAACGAAATCGTTGTTTCCAACTCTCCAAACCTCGAATGGAGACAAGTTTGGTCCATTTTGGTCTGAAGATGACGAACAACGTTCTAGGGGACGAACTTCAGAATTAAAATCGACAAACTTCGAATGGAGACAAGGTTTGTCCATTTTGGTCCAAACATGACGAACTTCGCTCCAGGGACCGAACTCGTTGTTTCTAACTCTCCAAGCCTCGAATGGTGACAAGTTTGTGTATTTTGGTCTGAAGATGACGAACAACGCTCTAGGTGACGAACTGAAGCATTAAAACTCGCCAGACTTCGAATGGAGACAAGGTTTGTCCATTTTGGTCCAAACATGACGAACTTCGCTCGAGGGAACGAACTCTATGTTTCTAACTCTCCAAGCCTCGAATGGAGACAAGTTTGGTGTATTTTGGTCTGAAGATGAGGAACAACGTTCTAGGGGACGAACTTCAGCATTAAAATCGACAAACTTCAAATGGAGACAAGGTACAACCATTTTGGTCCAAACATGACGAACTTCGCTCTAGGGAACGAACTCGTTGTTTCTATCTCTCCAAGCCTCAAATGGAGACAAGTTTGGTGTGTTTTGGTCTGAAGATGACGAACAACGCTCTAGGTGACGAACTTCAGCATTAAAACTCGCCAAACTTCGAATGGAGACAAGGTTTGTCCATTTTGGTCCAAACATGACGAACGTCGCTCTAGGGAACGAACTCGTTGTTTCCAACTCTCCAAGCCTCGAATGGAGACAAGTTTTGTCCATTTTGGTCTGAAGATGACGAACAACGTTCTAGGGGACGAACTTCAGCATTAAAATCGACAAACTTCGAATGGAGACAAGGTTTGTCCATTTTGGTCCAAACATGACGAACTTCGCTCTAGGGAACGAACTCGTTGTTTCCAACTCTCCAAGCCTCGAATGGAGACAAGTTTTGTCCATTTTGGTCTGAAGATGACGAACAACGTTCTAGGGGACGAACTTCAGCATTAAAATCGACAAACTTCGAATGGAGACAAGGTTTGTCCATTTTGGTCCAAACATGACGAACTTCGCTCTAGGGAACGAACTCGTTGTTTCTAACTCTCCAAGCCTCGAATGGAGACAAGTTTGGTGTATTTTGGTCTGAAGATGACGAACAACGCTCTAGGTGACGAACTTCAGCATTAAAACTCGACAGACTTCGAATGGAGACAAGGTTTGTCCATTTTGGTCCAAACATGACGAACTTCGCTCTAGGGAACGAACTCGTTGTTTCCAACTCTCCAAGCCTCGAATGGAGACAAGTTTGCTCCATTTTGGTCTGAAGATGACGAACAACGTTCTAGGGGACGAACTTCAGCATTAAAACTCGACAGACTTCGAATGGAGACAAGGTTTGTCCATTTTGGTCCAAACATGACGAACTTCGCTCAAGGGAACGAACTCGTTGTTTCTAACTCTCCAAGCCTCGAATGGTGACAAGTTTGGTGTATTTTGGTCTGAAGATGACGAACAACGCTCTAGGTGACGAACTTCAGCATTAAAACTCGCCAAAGTTCGAATGGAGACAAGGTTTGTCCATTTTGGTCCAAACATGACGAACTTCGCTCTAGGGAACGAACTCGTTGTTTCTAACTCTCCAAGCCTCGAAAGGAGACAAGTTTGGTGTATTTTGGTCTGAAGATGACGAACAACGCTCTAGGTGACGAACTTCAGCATTAAAACTCGACAGACTTCGAATGGAGACAAGGTTTGTCCATTTTGGTCCAAACATGACGAACTTCGCTCTAGGGAACGAACTCGTTGTTTCCAACTCTCCAAACCTCGAATGGAGACAAGTTTGGTCCATTTTGGTCTGAAGATGACGAACAACGTTCTAGGGGACCAACTTCAGCATTAAAATCGACAAACTTCGAATGGAGACAAGTTTGTCCATTTTGGTCCAAACATGACGAACTTCGCTCCAGGGACCGAACTCGTTGTTTCTAACTCTCCAAGCCTCGAATGGTGACAAGTTGGTGTATTTTGGTCTGAAGATGACGAACAACGCTCTAGGTGACGAACTGAAGCATTAAAACTCGCCAGACTTCGAATGGAGACAAGGTTTGACCATTTTGGTCCAAACATGACGAACTTCGCTCTAGGGAACGAAGTCTATGTTTCTAACTCTCCAAGCCTCGAATGGAGACAAGTTTGGTGTATTTTGGTCTGAAGATGAGGAACAACGTTCTAGGGGACGAACTTCAGCATTAAAAACGACAAACTTCAAATGGAGACAAGGTTTGTCCATTTTGGTCCAAACATGACGAACTTCGCTCTAGGGAACGAACTCGTTGTTTCTAACTCTCCAAGCCTCAAATGGAGACAAGTTTGGTGTGTTTTGGTCTGAAGATGACAAACAACGCTCTAGGTGACGAACTTCAGCATTAAAACTCGCCAAACTTCGAATGGAGACAAGGTTTGTCCATTTTGGTCCAAACATGACGAACTTCGCTCTAGGGAACGAACTCGTTGTTTCCAACTCTCCAAGCCTCGAATGGAGACAAGTTTGGTCCATTTTGGTCTGAAGATGACGAACAACGTTCTAGGGGACTAACTTCAGCATTAAAATCGACAAACTTCGAATGGAGACAAGGTTTGTCCATTTTGGTCCAAACATGACGAACTTCGCTCTAGGGAACGAACTCGTTGTTTCTAACTCTCCAAGCCTCGAATGGAGACAAGTTTGGTGTATTTTGGTCTGAAGATGACGAACAACGCTCTAGGTGACGAACTTCAGCATTAAAACTCGCCAAACTTCGAATGGAGACAAGGTTAGTCCATTTTGGTCCAAACATGACGAACTTCGCTCCAGGGAACGAACTCGTTGTTTCTAACTCTCCAAGCCTCGAATGGAGACACGTTTGGTTCATTTTGGTCTGAAGATGACGAACAACTTTCTAGGGGACGAACTTCAGCATTAAAATCGACAAACTTCAAATGGAGACAAGGTTTGTCGATTTTGGTCCAAACATGACGAACTTCGCTCTAAGGAACAAACTCGTTGTTTCTAACTCTCCAAGCCTCAAATGGAGACAAGTTTGGTGTGTTTTGGTCTGAAGATGACGAACATCGCTCTAGGTGACGAACTTCAGCATTAAAACTCGCCAAACTTCGAATGGAGACAAGGTTTGTCCATTTTGGTCCAAACATGACGAACTTCGCTCTAGGGAACGAACTCGTTGTTTCCAACTCTCCAAGCCTCGAATGGAGACAAGTTTGGTCCATTTTGGTCTGAAGATGACGAACAACGTTCTATGGGACGAACTTCAGCATTAAAATCGACAAACTTCGAATGGAGACAAGGTTTGTCCATTTTGGTCCAAACATGACGAACTTCGCTCTAGGGAACGAACTCGTTGTTTCTAACTCTCCAAGCCTCGAATGGAGACAAGTTTGGTGTATTTTGGTCTGAAGATGACGAACAACGCTCTAGGTGACGAACTTCAGCATTAAAACTCGACAGACTTCGAATGGAGACAAGGTTTGTCCATTTTGGTCCAAACATGACGAACTTCGCTCTAGGGAACGAACTCGTTGTTTCCAACTCTCCAAGCCTCGAATGGAGACAAGTTTGCTCCATTTGGTCTGAAGATGACGAACAACGTTCTAGGGGACGAACTTCAGCATTAAAACTCGACAGACTTCGAATGGAGACAAGGTTTGTCCATTTTGGTCCAAACATGACGAACTTCGCTCTAGGGAACGAACTCGTTGTTTCTAACTCTCCAAGCCTCGAATGGAGACAAGTTTGGTGTATTTTGGTCTGAAGATGACGAACAACGATCTAGGTTACGAACTTCAGCATTAAAGCTCGCCAAACTTTGAATGGAGTGGTTTGTCCATTTTGGTCCAAACATGACGAACTTCGCTCTAGGGAACGAACTCGTTGTTTCTTACTTTCCAAGCTTCGAATGGAGACAAGTTTGGTCCATTTTGGTCGGAAGATGACGAACAACGTTCTAGGGGACAAACTTCAGCATTAAAGCTCGCCAAACTTCGAATGGAGACAAGGTTTGTCCAGTTTGGTCCAAACATGAATAACTTCGCTCTAGGGAATGAACTCGTTGTTTCTAACTCTCCAAGCCTCGAAGGGAGACAAGTTTGGTTTATTTTGGTCCGAAGATGACGAACAACGCTCTATGTTACGAACTTCAGCACTCAAACTCGCCAAACTTCGAATGAAGACAAGGTTTGTCCATTTTTGTCCAAACATGACGAACTTCACTCGAGAGAACGAACTCGTTGTTTCTAACTCTCCAATCCACGAAATGAGACAAGTTTGGTCCATTTTATTCGGAAGATGACGAACAACGCTCTAGGTTACGAACTTCAGCATTAAAACTCGACAAACTTCGAATGGAGACAAGGTTTGTCCATTTTGGTCCAAACATGACGAACTTCGCTCAAGGAAACGAACTCGTTGTTTCTAACTCTCCATGCCTCGAATGGAGACCAGTTTGGTCCATTTGGTCTGAAGATGACGAACAACGCTCTAGGTTACGAACTTCAGCATTAAAGCTCGCCAAACTTCGAATGGAGACAAGGTTTGTCCAGTTTGGTCCAAACATGAATAACTTCGCTCTAGGGAATGAACTCGTTGTTTCTAACTCTCCAAGCCTCGAATGGAGACAAGTTTGGTCCATTTTGTCGAAAGATGACGAAAAACGCTCTAGGGGACAAATTTCAGCATTAAAACTCGACAAACTTCGAATGGAGACAAGGTTTGTGCATTTTGATCCAAACATGTCGAACTTCGCTCTAGGGAACGAACTCGTTGTTTCTATCTCTCCAAGCCTCGAATAGGGACAAGTTTGGTCCATTTTGGTCCGAAGATGACGAACAACGCTCTAGGGGACGAACTTCAGCATTAAAACTCGACAAACTTCGAATGGAGACAAGGTTTGTCCATTTTAGTCTAAACATGACGAACATCGCTCTAGACAACAAAATTGTTGTTTCTAACTCTCCAAGCCTCGAATGGAGACATGTTTGGTCCATTTTGGTCCGAAGATGACGAACAACGCTCTAGGTTAAGAACTTCAACATTAAAACTCGCCAAACTTCGAATGGAGACAAGGTTTGTCCATTTTGGTCCAAACATGACGAACTTCGCTCTAGGGAACATACTTGTTGTTTCTAACTCTCCAAGCCTCGAATGGAAAAAAGTTTGGTCCATTTTGGTCCGAAGATGACGAACAACGCTCTAAGGGAAGAACTTCAGCATTAAAACTCGACAAACTTCGAATGGAGACAACGTTTAGCCATTTTAGTCCAAACATGACGAACATCGCTCTAGACAACAAACTCGTTGTTTCTAACTCTCCAAGCCTCGAATGGAGACAAGTTTGGTCCATTTTGGTCCGAAGATGAAGAACAACGCTCTAGGTTACGAACTTCAGCATTAAAGCTCGCCAAACTTCCAATGGAGACAAGGTTTGTCCATTTTGGTCCAAACATGACGAACTTCGCTCAAGGGAACGAACTCGTTGTTTCTAACTCTGCATGCCTCGAATGGAGACAAGTTTGGTTCATTTTGGTCTGAAGATGACGAACAACGCTCTAAGTTACGAACTTCAGCATTAAAGCTCGCCAAACTTTGAATGGAGACAAGGTTTGTCGATTTTGGTCCAAACATGACGAACTTCGCTCTAGGGAACGAACTCGTTGTTTCTTACTCTCCAAGCTTCGAATGGAGACAAGTTTGGTCCATTTTGGTCGGAAGATGACGAACAACGTTCTAGGGGACAAACTTCACCATTAAAGCTCGCCAAACTTTGAATGGAGACAAGGTTTGTCCAGTTTGGTCCAAACATGAATAACTTCGCTCTAGGGAATGAACTCGTTGTTTCTAACTCTCCAACCTCGAATGGAGACAAGTTTGGTCCATTATGGTCCGAAGATGACGAACAACGCTCTATGTTACGAACTTCAGCACTCAAACTTGCCAAACTTCGAATGAAGACAAGGTTTGTCCATTTTCGTCCAAACATGACGAACTTCACTCGAGAGAACGAACTCGTTGTTTCTAACTCTCCAATCCTCGAAATGAGACAAGTTTGGTCCATTTTATTCGGAAGATGACGAACAACGCTCTAGGTTACGAACTTCAGCATTAAAACTCGACAAACTTCGAATGGAGACAAGGTTTGTCCATTTTGGTACAAACATGACGAACTTCGCTCAAGGGAACGAACTCGTTGTTTCTAACTCTCCATGCCTCGAATGGAGACTAGTTTGGTCCATTTGGTCTGAAGATGACGAACAACGCTCTAGGTTACGAACTTCAGCATTAAAGCTCGCCAAACTTCGAATGGAGACAAGGTTTGTCCAGTTTGGTCCAAACATGAAAAACTTCGCTCTAGGGAATGAACTCGTTGTTTCTAACTCTCCAAGCCTTGAATGGAGACAAGTTTGGTCCATTTTGGTCCGAAGATGACGAACAACGCTCTATGTTACGAACTTCAGCACTCAAAATCGCCAAACTTCGAATGAAGACAAGGTTTGTCCATTTTGGTCCAAACATGACGAACTTCGCTCGAGAGAACGAACTCGTTGTTTCTAACTGTACATGCCTCGAATGGAGACAAGTTTGGTCCATTTGGTCTGAAGATGACGAACATCGCTCTAGGTTACGAACTTCAGCATTAAAGCTCGCCAAACTTCGAATGGAGACAAGGTTTGTCCAGTTTGGTCCAAAAATGAAAAACTTCGCTCTAGGGAATGAACTCGTTGTTTCTAACTCTCCAAGCCTCGAATGGAGACAAGTTTGGTCCATTTGGTCGAAAGATGACGAAAAACGCTCTAGGGGACAAACTTCAGCATTAAAACTCGACAAACTTCGAATGGAGACAAGGTTTGTCCATTTTGATCCAAACATGTCGAACTTCGCTCTAGGGAACGAACTCGTTGTTTCTAACTCTCCAAGCCTCGAATGGGGACAAGTTTTGTCCATTTTGGTCCGAAGATGACGAACAACGCTCTAAGGGACGAACTTCAGCATTAAAACTCGACAAGCTTCGAATGGAGACAAGGTTTGTCCATTTTAGTCTAAACATGACGAACATCGCTCTAGACAACAAACTTGTTGTTTCTAACTCTCCAAACCTCGAATGGAGACATGTTTGGTCCATTTTGGTCCGAAGATGACCAACAACGCTCTAGGTTACGAACTTCAACATTAAAACTCGCCAAACTTCGAATGGAGACAAGGTTTGTCCATTTTGGTCCAAACATGACGAACTTCGCTCTAGGGAACATACTTGTTGTTTATAACTCTCCAAACCTCGAATGGAAAAAAGTTTCGTCCATTTTGGTCCGAAGATGACGAACAACGCTCTAAGGGACGAACTTCAGCATTAAAACTCGACAAACTTCGAATGGAGACAACGTTTAGCCATTTTAGTCCAAACATGACGAACATCGCTCTAGACAACAAACTCGTTGTTTCTAACTCTCCAAGCCTCGAATGGAGACAAGTTTGGTCCATTTTGGTCCGAAGATGAAGAACAACGCTCTAGGTTACGAACTTCAGCATTAAAGCTCGCCAAACTTCCAATGGAGACAAGGTTTGTCCATTTTGGTCCAAACATGACGAACTTCGCTCAACGGAATGAACTCGTTGTTTCTAACTCTGCATGCCTCGAATGGAGACAAGTTTGGTTCATTTTGGTCTGAAGATGACGAACAACGCTCTAAGTTACGAACTTCAGCATTAAAGCTCGCCAAACTTTGAATGGAGACAAGGTTTGTCAATTTTGGTCCAAACATGACGAACTTCGCTCTAGGGAACGAACTCGTTGTTTCTTACTCTCCAAGCTTCGAATGGAGACAAGTTTGGTCCATTTTGGTCGGAAGATGACGAACAACGTTCTAGGGGACAAACTTCAGCATTAAAGCTCGCCAAACTTCGAATGGAGACAAAGTTTGTCCAGTTTGGTCCAAACATGAATAACTTCGCTCTAGGGAATGAACTCGTTGTGTCTAACTCTCCAAGCCTCGAATGGAGACTAGTTTGGTCCATTTTGGTCCGAAGATGACGAACAACGCTCTATGTTACGAACTTCAGCACTCAAACTCGCCAAACTTCGAATGAAGACAAGGTTTGTCCATTTTCGTCCAAACATGACGAACTTCACTCGAGAGAACGAACTCGTTGTTTCTAACTCTCCAATCCTCGAAATGAGACAAGTTTGGTCCATTTTATTCGGAAGATGACGAACAACGCTCTAGGTTACGAACTTCAGCATTAAAACTCGACAAACTTCGAATGGAGACAAGGTTTGTCCATTTTGGTACAAACATGACGAACTTCGCTCAAGGGAACGAACTCGTTGTTTCTAACTCTCCATGCCTCGAATAGAGACCAGTTTGGTCCATTTGGTCTGAAGATGACGAACAACGCTCTATGTTACGAACTTCAGCACTCAAACTCGCCAAACTTCGAATGAAGACAAGGTTTGTCCATTTTCGTCCAAACATGACGAACTTCACTCGAGAGAACGAACTCGTTGTTTCTAACTCTCCAATCCTCGAAATGAGACAAGTTTGGTCCATTTTATTCGGAAGATGACGAACAACGCTCTAGGTTACGAACTTCAGCATTAAAACTCGACAAACTTCGAATGGGGACAAGGTTTGTCCTTTTTGGTACAAACATGACGAACTTCGCTCAAGGGAACGAACTCGTTGTTTCTAACTCTCCATGCCTCGAATGGAGACCAGTTTGGTCCATTTGGTCTGAAGATGACGAACAACGCTCTAGGTTGCGAACTTCAGCATTAAAGCTCGCCAAACTTCGAATGGAGACAAGGTTTGTCCAGTTTGGTCCAAACATGAAAAACTTCGCTCTAGGGAATGAACTCGTTGTTTCTAACTCTCCAAGCCTCGAATGGAGACAAGTTTGGTCCATTTTGGTCCGAAGATGACGAACAACGCTCTATGTTACGAACTTCAGCACTCAAACTCGCCAAACTTCGAATGAAGACAAGGTTTGTCCATTTTCGTCCAAACATGACGAACTTCACTCGAGAGAACGAACTCGTTGTTTCTAACTCTCCAAGCCTCGAAATGAGACAAGTGTGGTCCATTTTATTCGGAAGATGACGAACAACGCTCTAGGTTACGAACTTCAGCATTAAAACTCGACAAACTTCGAATGGAGACAAGTTTTGTCCATTTCTGTACAAACATGACGAACTTCGCTCAAGGGAACGAACTCGTTGTTTCTAACTCTCCATGCCTCGAATGGAGACCAGTTTGGTCCATTTGGTCTGAAGATGACGAACAACGCTCTAGGTTACGAACTTCAGCATTAAAGCTCGCCAAACTTCGAATGGAGACAAGGTTTGTCCAGTTTGGTCCAAACATGAAAAACTTCGCTCTAGGGAATGAACTCGTTGTTTCTAACTCTCCAAGCCTCGAATGGAGACAAGTTTGGTCCATTTGGTCGAAAGATGATGAAAAACGCTCTAGGGGACAAACTTCAGCATTAAAACTCGACAAACTTCGAATGGAGACAAGGTTTGTCCATTTTGATCCAAACATGTCGAACTTCGCTCTAGGGAACGAACTCGTTGTTTCTAACTCTCCAAGCTTCGAATGGGAACAAGTTTTGTCCATTTTGGTCCGAAGATGACGAACAACGCTCTAAGGGACGAACTTCAGCATTAAAACTCGACAAGCTTCGAATGGAGACAAGGTTTGTCCATTTTAGTCTAAACATGACGAACATCGCTCTAGACAACAAACTTGTTGTTTCTAACTCTCCAAACCTCGAATGGAGACATGTTTGGTCCATTTTGGTCCGAAGATGACCAACAACGCTCTAGGTTACGAACTTCAACATTAAAACTCGCCAAACTTCGAATGGAGACAAGGTTTGTCCATTTTGGTCCAAACATGACGAACTTCGCTCTAGGGAACATACTTGTTGTTTATAACTCTCCAAGCCTCGAATGGAAAAAAGTTTGGTCCATTTTGGTCCGAAGATGACGAACAACGCCCTAAGGGACGAACTTCAGCATTAAAACTCGACAAACTTCGAATGGAGACAACGTTTAGCCATTTTAGTCCAAACATGACGAACATCGCTCTAGACAACAAACTCGTTGTTTCTAACTCTCCAAGCCTCGAATGGAGACAAGTTTGGTCCATTTTGGTCCGAAGATGAAGAACAACGCTCTAGGTTACGAACTTCAGCATTAAAGCTCGCCAAACTTCCAATGGAGACAAGGTTTGTCCATTTTGTTCCAAACATGACGAACTTCGCTCAAGGGAACGAACTCGTTGTTTCTAACTCTGCATGCCTCGAATGGAGACAAGTTTGGTTCATTTTGGTCTGAAGATGACGAACAACGCTCTAAGTTACGAACTTCAGCATTAAAGCTCGCCAAACTTTGAATGGAGACAAGGTTTGTCAATTTTGGTCCAAACATGACGAACTTCGCTCTAGGGAACGAACTCGTTGTTTCTTACTCTCCAAGCTTCGAATGGCGACAAGTTTGGTCCATTTTGGTCGGAAGATGACGAACAACGTTCTAGGGGACAAACTTCAGCATTAAAGCTCGCCAAACTTCGAATGGAGACAAGGTTTGTCCAGTTTGGTCCAAACATGAATAACTTCGCTCTAGGGAATGAACTCGTTGTTTCTAACTCTCCAAGCCTCGAATGGAGACAAGTTTGGTCCATTTTGGTCCGAAGATGACGAACAACGCTCTATGTTACGAACTTCAGCACTCAAACTCGCCAAACTTCGAATGAAGACAAGGTTTGTCCATTTTCGTCCAAACATGACGAACTCCACTCGAGAGAACGAACTCGTTGTTTCTAACTCTCCAATCCTCGAAATGAGACAAGTTTGGTCCATTTTATTCGGAAGATGACGAACAACGCTCTAGGTTACGAACTTCAGCATTAAAACTCGACAAACTTCGAATGGAGACAAGGTTTGTCCATTTTGGTACAAACATGACGAACTTCGCTCAAGGGAACGAACTCGTTGTTTCTAACTCTCCATGCCTCGAATGGAGACCAGTTTGGTCCATTTGGTCTGAAGATGACGAACAACGCTCTAGGTTACGAACTTCAGGATTAAAGCTCGCCAAACTTCGAATGGAGACAAGGTTTGTCCAGTTTGGTCCAAACATGAAAAACTTCGCTCTAGGGAATGAACTCGTTGTTTCTAACTCTCCAAGCCTCGAATGGAGACAAGTTTGGTCCATTTTGGTCCGAAGATGACGAACAACGCTCTATGTTACGAACTTCAGCACTCAAACTCGCCAAACTTCGAATGAAGACAAGGTTTGTCCATTTTCGTCCAAACATGACGAACTTCACTCGAGAGAACGAACTCGTTGTTTCTAACTCTCCAATCCTCGAAATGAGACAAGTTTGGTCCATTTTATTCGGAAGATGACGAACAACGCTCTAGGTTACGAACTTCAGCATTAAAACTCGACAAACTTCGAATGGAGACAAGGTTTGTCCATTTTGGTACAAACATGACGAACTTCGCTCAAGGGAACGAACTCGTTGTTTCTAACTCTCCATGCCTCGAATGGAGACCAGTTTGGTCCATTTGGTCTGAAGATGACGAACAACGCTCTAGGTTACGAACTTCAGCATTAAACTCGCCAAACTTCGAATTGAGACAAGGTTTGTCCAGTTTGGTCCAAACATGAAAAACTTCGCTCTAGGGAATGAACTCGTTGTTTCTAACTCTCCAAGCCTCGAATGGAGACAAGTTTGGTCCATTTGGTCGAAAGATGATGAAAAACGCTCTAGGGGACAAACTTCAGCATTAAAACTCGACAAACTTCGAATGGAGACAAGGTTTGTCCATTTTGATCCAAACATGTCGAACTTCGCTCTAGGGAACGAACTCGTTGTTTCTAACTCTCCAAGCCTCGAATGGGGACAAGTTTTGTCCATTTTGGTCCGAAGATGACGAACAACGCTCTAAGGGACGAACTTCAGCATTAAAACTCGACAAGCTTCGAATGGAGACAAGGTTTGTCCATTTTGGTCCAAACATGACGAACTTCGCTCAAGGGAACGAACTCGTTGTTTCTAACTCTCCATGCCTCGAATGGAGACAAGTTTGGTCCATTTTGGTCTGAAGATGACGAACAACGCTCTAGGTTACGAACTTCAGCACTAAAACTCGCCAAACTTCGAATGAACACAAGGTTTGTCCATTTTGCTCCAAACATGACGAACTTCGCTCTAGAGAACGAACTCGTTCTTTCTAACTCTCCAAGCCTCGAATAGAGACAAGTTTGGTCCATTTTGGTCCGAAGATGACGAACAACGCTCTAGGTTACGAACTTCAGCATTAAAGCTCGCCAAACTTCCAATGGAGACAAGGTTTGTCCATTTTGGTCCAAACATGACGAACTTCGCTCAAGGGAACGAAGTCGTTGTTTCTAACTCTCCATGCCTCGAATGGAGACAAGTTTGGTCCATTTTGGTCTGAAGATGACGAACAACGCTCTAGGTTACGAACATCAGAATTAAAGCTCGCCAAACTTCGAATGGAGACAAGGTTTGTCCATTTTGGTCCAAACATGACGAACTTCGCTCAAGGGAACGAACTCGTTGTTCCTAACTCTGCATGACTCGAATGGAGACAAGTTTTGTCGATTTTGGTCTGAAGATGACGAACAACGCTCTAAGGGACGAACTTCGGCATTAAAACTCGACAAACTTCGAATGGAGACAACGTTTAGCCATTTTAGTACAAACATGACGAACATCGCTCTAGACAACAAACTCGTTGTTTCTAACTCTCCAAGCCTCGAATGGAGACAAGTTTGGTCCATTTTGGTCCGAATATGACGAACAACGCTCTAGGTTACGAACTTCAGCATTAAAGCTCGCCAAACTTCCAATGGAGATAAGGTTTGTCCATTTTGGTCCCAACATGACGAACGTCGCTCAAGGGACGAACTCGTTGTTTCTAACTCTCCATGCCTCGAATGGAGACAAGTTTGGTCCATTTTGGTCTGAAGATGACGAACAACGCTCTAAGGGACGAACTTCAGCATTAAAACTCGACAAACTTCGAATGGAGACAACGTTTAGCCATTTTAGTCCAAACATGACGAACATCGTCTAGACAACAAACTCGTTGTTTCTAACTCTCCAAGCCTCGAATGGAGACAAGTTTTGTTCATTTTGGTCCGAAGATGACGAACAACGCTCTAGGTTACGAACTTCAGCATTAAAGCTCGCCAAACTTCCAATGGAGACAAGGTTTGTCCATTTTGGTCCAAACATGACGAACTTCGCTCAAGGGAACGAACTCGTTGTTCCTAACTCTGCATGCCTCGAATGGAGACAAGTTTTGTCCATTTTGGTCTGAAGATGAAGAACAACGCTCTAAGGGACGAACTTCAGCATTAAAACTCGACAAACTTCGAATGGAGACAACGTTTAGCCATTTTAGTACAAACATGACGAACATCGCTCTAGACAACAAACTCGTTGTTTCTAACTCTCCAAGCCTCGAATGGAGACAAGTTTGGTCCATTTTGGTTCGAAGATGACGAACAACGCTCTAGGTTACGAACTTCAGCATTAAAGCTCGCCAAACTTCCAATGGAGACAAGGTTTGTCCTTTTTGGTACAAACATGACGAACTTCGCACAAGGGAACAAACTCGTTGTTTCTAACTCTCCAGGCCTCGAATGGAGACAGGTTTGGTCCATTTTGGTACGAAGATGACGAACAACGCTCTAGGTTACGAACTTCAGCACTAAAACTCGCCAAACTTCGAATGAACACAAGGTTTGTCCATTTTGCTCCAAACATGACGAACTTCGCTCTAGAGAACGAACTCGTTCTTTCTAACTCTCCAAGCCTCGAATAGAGACAAGTTTGGTCCATTTTGGTCCGAAGATGACGAACAACGCTCTAGGTTACGAACTTCAGCATTAAAGCTCGCCAAACTTCCAATGGAGACAAGGTTTGTCCATTTTGGTCCAAACATGACGAACTTCGCTCAAGGGAACGAACTCGTTGTTTCTAACTCTCCATGCCTCGAATGGAGACAAGTTTGGTCCATTTTGGTCTGAAGATGACGAACAACGCTCTAAGGGACGAACTTCAGCATTAAAACTCGACAAACTTCGAATGGAGACAACGTTTAGACATTTTAGTCCAAACATGACGAACATCGGTCTAGACAACAAACTCGTTGTTTCTAACTCTCCAAGCCTCGAATGGAGACAAGTTTGGTCCATTTTGGTCCGAAGATGACGAACAACGCTCTGGTTACGAACTTCAGCACTAAAACTCTCCAAACTTCGAATGAACACAAGGTTTGTCCATTTTGGTCCAAACATGACGATCTTCGCTCTAGAGAACGAACTCGTTCTTTCTAACTCTGCATGCCTCGAATGGAGACAAGTTTGGTCCATTTTGGTCTGAAGATGACGAACAACGCTCTAAGGGACGAACTTCAGCATTAAAACTCGACAAACTTCGAATGGAGACAACGTTTAGCCATTTTAGTACAAACATGACGAACATCGCTCAAGACAACAAGCTCGTTGTTTCTAACTCTCCATGCCTCGAATGGAGACAAGTTTGGTCCATTTTGGTCTGAAGATGACGAACAACGCTCTAGGTTACCAACTTCAGCATTAAAGCTCGCCAAACTTCGAATGGAGACAAGGTTTGTCCATTTTGGTCCAAACATGACGAACTTCGCTCAAGGGAACGAACTCGTTGTTTCTAACTCTGCATGCCTCGAATGGAGACAAGTTTGGTCCATTTGGTCTGAAGATGACGAACAACGCTCTAAGGGACGATCTTCAGCATTAAAACTCGACAAACTTCGAATGGAGACAACGTTTAGCCATTTTAGTACAAACATGACGAACATCGGTCTAGACAACAAACTCGTTGTTTCTAACTCTCCAAGCCTCGAATGGAGACAAGTTTGGTCCATTTTGGTTCGAAGATGACGAACAACGCTCTAGGTTACGAACTTCAGCATTAAAGCTCGCCAAACTTCCAATGGAGACAAGGTTTATCCTTTTTGGTACAAACATGACGAACTTCGCACAAGGGAACAAACTCATTGTTTCTAACTCTCCAGGCCTCGAATGGAGACAAGTTTGGTCCATTTTGGTACGAAGATGACGAACAACGCTCTAGGTTACGAACTTCAGCACTAAAACTCGCCAAACTTCGAATGAACACAAGGTTTGTCCATTTTGCTCCAAACATGACGAACTTCGGTCTAGAGAACGAACTCGTTCTTTCTAACTCTCCAAGCCTCGAATAGAGACAAGTTTGGTCCATTTTGGTCCGAAGATGACGAACAACGCTCTAGATTACGAACTTCAGCATTAAAGCTCGCCAAACTTCCAATGGAGACAAGGTTTGTCCATTTTGGTCCAAACATGACGAACTTCGCTCTAGGGAACGAACTCGTTGTTTCTAACTCTCCAAGCCTCGAATGGAAACAAGTTTGGTCCATTTTGGTCGGAAGATGACGAACAACGTTCTAGGAGACGAACTTCAGCATTAAAACTCGACAAACTTCGAATGGAGACAAGGTTTAGACATTTTAGTCCAAACATGACGAACATCGGTCTAGACAACAAACTCGTTGTTTCTAACTCTCCAAGCCTCGAATGGAGACAAGTTTGGTCCATTTTGGTCCGAAGATGACGAACAACGCTCTGGTTACGAACTTCAGCACTAAAACTCTCCAAACTTCGAATGAACACAAGGTTTGTCCATTTTGGTCCAAACATGACGAACTTCGCTCTAGAGAACGAACTCGTTCTTTCTAACTCTCCATGCCTCGAATGGAGACAAGTTTGGTCCATTTTGGTCCGAAGATGACGAACAACGCTCTGGTTACGAACTTCAGCACTAAAACTCTCCAAACTTCGAATGAACACAAGGTTTGTCCATTTTGGTCCAAACATGACGAACTTCGCTCTAGAGAACGAACTCGTTCTTTCTAACTCTGCATGCCTCGAATGGAGACAAGTTTTGTCCATTTTGGTCTGAAGATGACGAACAACGCTCTAAGGGACGAACTTCAGCATTAAAACTCGACAAACTTCGAATGGAGACAACGTTTAGCCATTTTAGTACAAACATGACGAACATCGCTCTAGACAACAAACTCGTTGTTTCTAACTCTCCATGGCTCGAATGGAGACAAGTTTGGTCCATTTTGGCCCGAAGATGACGAACAACGCTCTAGGTTACGAACTTCAGCATTAAAGCTCGCCAAACTTCCAATGGAGATAAGGTTTGTCCATTTTGGTCCAAACATGACGAACGTCGGTCAAGGGACGAACTCGTTGTTTCTAACTCTCCATGCCTCGAATGGAGACAAGTTTGGTCCATTTTGGTCTGAAGATGACGAACAACGCTCTAGGTTACCAACTTCAGCATTAAAGCTCGCCAAACTTTGAATGGAGACAAGGTTTGTCCATTTTGGTCCAAACATGACGAACTTCGCTCAAGGGAACGAACTCGTTGTTTCTAACTCTGCATGCGTCGAATGGAGACAAGTTTGGTCCATTTGGTCTGAAGATGACGAACAACGCTCTAAGGGACGAACTTCAGCATTAAAACTCGACAAACTTCGAATGGAGACAACGTTTAACCATTTTAGTACAAACATGACGAACATCGGTCTAGACAACAAACTCGTTGTTTCTAACTCTCCAAGCCTCGAATGGAGACAAGTTTGGTCCATTTTGGTTCGAAGATGACGAACAACGCTCTAGGTTACGAACTTCAGCATTAAAGCTCGCCAAACTTCCAATGGAGACAAGGTTTATCCTTTTTGGTCCAAACATGACGAACTTCGCACAAGGGAACAAACTCGTTGTTTCTAACTCTCCAGGCCTCGAATGGAGACAAGTTTGGTACATTTTGGTACGAAGATGACGAACAACGCTCTAGGTTACGAACTTCAGCACTAAAACTCGCCAAACTTCGAATGAACACAAGGTTTGTCCATTTTACTCCAAACATGACGAACTTCGCTCTAGAGAACGAACTCGTTCTTTCTATCTCTCCAAGCGTCGAATAGAGACAAGTTTGGTCCATTTTGGTCCGAAGATGACGAACAACGCTCTAGGTTACGAACTTCAGCATTAAAGCTCGCCAAACTTCCAATGGAGACAAGGTTTGTCCATTTTGGTCCAAACATGACGAACTTCGCGCAAGGGAACGAACTCGTTGTTTCTAACTCTCCATGCCTCGAATGGAGACAAGTTTTGTCCATTTTGGTCTGAAGATGACGAACAACGCTCTAAGGGACGAACTTCAGCATTAAAACTCGACAAACTTCGAATGGAGACAACGTTTAGCCATTTTAGTACAAACATGACGAACATCGGTCTAGACAACAAACTCGTTGTTTCTAACTCTCCAAGCCTCGAATGGAGACAAGTTTGGTCCATTTTGGTTCGAAGATGACGAACAACGCTCTAGGTTACGAACTTCAGCATTAAAGCTCGCCAAACTTCGAATGGAGACAAGGTTTGTCCTTTTTGGTACAAACATGACGAACTTCGCACAAGGGAACAAACTCGTTGTTTCTAACTCTCCAGGCCTCGAATGGAGACAGGTTTGGTCCATTTTGGTACGAAGATGACGAACAACGCTCTAGGTTACGAACTTCAGCACTAAAACTCGCCAAACTTCGAATGAACACAAGGTTTGTCCATTTTGCTCCAAACATGACGAACTTCGCTCTAGAGAACGAACTCGTTCTTTCTAACTCTCCAAGCCTCGAATAGAGACAAGTTTGGTCCATTTTGGCCCGAAGATGACGAACAACGCTCTAGGTTACGAACTTCAGCATTAAAGCTCGCCAAACTTTCAAAGGAGACAAGGTTTGTCCATTTTGGTCCAAACATGACAAACTTCGCTCAAGGGAACGAACTCGTTGTTTCTAACTCTCCATGGCTCGAATGGAGACAAGTTTGGTCCATTTTGGTCTGAAGATAACGAACAACGCTCTAGGTTACGAACTTCAGCATTAAAGCTCGCCAAACTTCGAATGGAGACAAGGTTTGTCCATTTTGGTCCAAACATGACGAACTTCGCTCAAGGGAACAAACTCGTTGTTCCTAACTCTGCATGCCTCGAATGGAGACAAGTTTGGTCCATTTTGGTCTGAAGATGACAAACAACGCTCTAAGGGACGAACTTCAGCATTAAAACTCGACAAACTTCGAATGGAGACAACGTTTAGCCATTTTAGTACAAACATGACGAACATCGCTCTAGACAACAAACTCGTTGTTTCTAACTCTCCAAGCCTCGAATGGAGACAAGTTTGGTCCATTTTGGTCCGAATATGACTAACAACGCTCTAGGTTACGAACTTCAGCATTAAAGCTCGCCAAACTTCCAATGGAGATATGGTTTGTCCATTTTGGTCCCAACATGACGAACGTCGCTCAAGGGACGAACTCGTTGTTTCTAACTCTCCATGCCTCGAATGGAGACAAGTTTGGTCCATTTTGGTCTGAAGATGACGAACAACGCTCCAAGGGACGAACTTCAGCATTAAAACTCGACAAACTTCGAATGGAGACAACGTTTAGCCATTTTAGTCCAAACATGACGAACATCGCTCTAGACAACAAACTCGTTTCTAACTCTCCAAGCCTCGAATGGAGACAAGTTTGGTCCAATTTGGTCCGAAGATGAAGAACAACGCTCTAGGTTACGAACTTCAGCATTAAAGCTCGCCAAACTTCCAATGGAGACAAGGTTTGTCCATTTTGGTCCAAACATGACGAACTTCGCTCAAGGGAACAAACTTGTTGTTTCTAACTCTCCAGGCCTCGAATGGAGACAAGTTTGGTCCATTTTGGTACGAAGATGACGAACAACGCCCTAGGTTACGAACTTCAGCACTAAAACTCGCCAAACTTCGAATGAACACAAGGTTTATCCATTTTGGTCCAAACATGACGAACTTCGCTCTAGAGAACGAACTCGTTGTTTCTAACTCTCCAAGCCTCGAATAGAGACAAGTTTGGTCCATTTTATTCCGAAGATCACGAACAACGCTCTAGGTTACGAACTTCAGCATTAAAGCTCGCCAAACTTCCAAAAGAGACAAGGTTTGTCCATTTTGGTCCAAACATGACAAACTTCGCTCAAGGGAACGAACTCGTTGTTTCTAACTCTCCATGCCTCGAATGGAGACAAGTTTGGTCCATTTTGGTCTGAAGATGACGAACAACGCTCTAGGTTACGAACTTCAGCATTAAAGCTTGCCAAACTTCCAATGGAGACAAGGTTTGTCCATTTTGGTCCAAACAAGACGAACTTCGCTCAAGGGAACGAACTCGTTGTTTCTAACTCTCCATGCCTCGAATGGAGACAAGTTTGGTCCATTTTGGTCTGAAGATGTCGAACAACCCTCTAGGTTACGAACTTCAGCATTAAAGCTCGCCAAACTTCGAATGGAGACAAGGTTTGTCCATTTTGGTCCAAACATGACGAACTTCGCTCAAGGGAACGAACTCGTTGTTTCTAACTCTGCATGCCTCGAATGGAGACAAGTTTGGTCCATTTTGGTCTGAAGATGACGAACACGCTCTAAGGGACGAACTTCAGCATTAAAACTCGACAAACTTCGAATGGAGAGAACGTTTAGCCATTTTAGTCCAAACATGACGAACATCGCTCTAGACAACAAACTAGTTGTTTCTAACTCTCCAAGCCTCGAATGGAAACAAGTTTGGTCCATTTTGGTCCGAAGATGACGAACAACGCTCTGGTTACGAAGTTCAGCATTAAAGCTCGCCAAACTTCCAATGGAGACAAGGTTTGTCCATTTTGGTCCAATTATGACGAACTTCGCTCAAGGGAACGAACTCGTTGTTTCTAACTCTCCATGCCTCGAATGGAGACAAGTTTGGTCCATTTTGGTCTGAAGATGACGAACAACGCTCTAGGTTACGAACTTCAGCATTAAAGCTCGCCAAACTTCAAATGGAGACAAGGTTTGTCCATTTTGGTCCAAACATGACGAACTTCGCTCAAGGGAACGAACTCGTTGTTTCTAACTCTGCATGCCTCGAATGGAGACAAGTTTGGTCCATTTTGGTCTGAAGATGACGAACACGCTCTAAGGGACGAACTTCAGCATTAAAACTCGACAAACTTCGAATGGAGAGAACGTTTAGCCATTTTAGTCCAAACATGACGAACATCGCTCTAGACAACAAACTAGTTGTTTCTAACTCTCCAAGCCTCGAATGGAGACAAGTTTGGTCCATTTTGGTCCGAAGATGACGAACAACGCTCTTGTTACGAACTTCAGCATTAAAGCTCGCCAAACTTCCAATGGAGACAAGGTTTGTCCATTTTGGTCCAATTATGACGAACTTCGCTCAAGGGAACGAACTCGTTGTTTCTAACTCTCCATGCCTCGAATGGAGACAAGTTTGGTCCATTTTGGTCTGAAGATGACGAACAACGCTCTAGGTTACGAACTTCAGCATTAAAGCTCGCCAAACTTCGAATGGAGACAAGGTTTGTCCATTTTGGTCCAAACATGACGAACTTCGCTCAAGGGAACGAACTCGTTGTTTCTAACTCTGCATGCCTCGAATGGAGACAAGTTTGGTCCATTTTGGTCCGAAGATGACTAACACGCTCTAAGGGACGAACTTCAGCATTAAAACTTGACAAACTTCGAATGGAGAGAACGTTTAGCCATTTTAGTCCAAACATGACGAACATCGCTCTAGACAACAAACTAGTTGTTTCTAACTCTCCAAGCCTCGAATGGAGACAAGTTTGGTCCATTTTGGTCCGAAGATGACGAACAACGCTCTTGTTACGAACTTCAGCATTAAAGCTCGCCAAACTTCCAATGGAGACAAGGTTTGTCCATTTTGGTCCAATTATGACGAACTTCGCTCAAGGGAACGAACTCGTTGTTTCTAACTCTCCATGCCTCGAATGGAGACAAGTTTGGTCCATTTTGGTCTGAAGATGACGAACAACGCTCTAAGGGACGAACTTCAGCATTAAAACTCGACAAACTTCGAATGGAGACAACGTTTAGACATTTTAGTCCAAACATGACGAACATCGGTCTAGACAACAAACTCGTTGTTTCTAACTCTCCAAGCCTCGAATGGAGACAAGTTTGGTCCATTTTGGTCCGAAGATGACGAACAACGCTCTGGTTACGAACTTCAGCACTAAAACTCTCCAAACTTCGAATGAACACAAGGTTTGTCCATTTTGGTCCAAACATGACGAACTTCGCTCTAGAGAACGAACTCGTTCTTTCTAACTCTCCAAGCCTCGAATAGAGACAAGTTTGGTCGATTTTGGTCCGAAGATGACGAACAACGCTCTAGGTTACGAACTTCAGCATTAAAGCTCGCCAAACTTCCAATGGAGACAAGGTTTATCCATTTTGGTCCAAACATGACGAACTTTGCTCAAGGGAACGAACTCCTTGTTTCTAACTCTCCATGCCTCGAATGGAGACTAGTTTGGTCCATTTTGGTACGAAGATGACGAACAACGCTCTAGGTTACGAACTTCAGCACTAAAACTCGCCAAACTTCGAATGAACACAAGGTTTGTCCATTTTGGTCCAAACATGACGAACTTCGCTCTAGAGAACGAACATAATCTTTTTAACTCTCCTAGCCTCGAATGGAGACAAGTTTGGTCCATTTTGGTCCGAAGATGACGAACGACGCTCTAGGTTACGAACTTCAGCATTAAAGCTCGCCAAACTTCCAATGGAGACAAGGTTTGTCCATTTTGGTCGAAACATGACGAACTTCAGCATTAAAGCTCCCATGGTGGGGGTTCGATCCTGCAACTATGCAGTTTATTAATTATTTACCTCCCAAATTTTTATCAAACAACCACCTGGCTTAGTGGCTGAGCGCTTGCCTTACCACTCCCATGGTGGGGGTTCGATCCTGCAACTATGCAGTTTACTGTTTATTTACCGCCCAAATTTTTATCAAACAACCACCTGGCTTAGTGGCTGAGCGCTTGCCTTACCACTCCCTTGGTGGGGGTTCGATCCTGCAACTATGCAGTTTACTGTTTATTTACCAACCAATTTTTTATCAAACAACCACCTGGCTTAGTGGCTGAGCGCTTGCCTTACCACTCCCATGGTGGGGGTTCGATCCTGCAACTATGCAGTTTACTGTCTATTTACCGCCCAAATTTTATCAAACTACCACCTGGCGCAGTGGCTGAGCGCTTGCCTTACCACTCCCATGGTGGGGGTTCAATCCTGCAACTATGTAGTTTATTAATTATTTACCTCCCAAATTTTTATCAAACAACCACCTGGCGCAGTGGCTGAGCGCTTGCCTTACCACTCCCATGGTGGGGGTTCGATCCTGCTACTATGCAGTTTACTGTTTATTTACCGCCCAATTTTATCAAACAACCACCTGGTGCAGTGGCTGAGCGCTTGCCTTACCACTCCCATGGTGGGGGTTCGATCCTGCAACTATGCAGTTTACTGTTTATTTACCACCTAATTTTTATCAAACAACCACCTGGCTTAGTGGCTGAGCGCTTGCCTTACCACTCCCATGGTGGGGGTTCGATCCTGCAACTATGCAGTTTACTGTTTATTTACCGCCCAAATTTTTATCAAACAACCACCTGGCTTAGTGGCTGAGCGCTTGCCTTACCACTCCCATGGTGGGGGTTCGATCCTGCAACTATGCAGTTGACTGTTTATTTACCGCCCAAATTTTATCAAACAACCACCTGGCTTAGTGGCTGAGCGCTTGCCTTACCACTCCCATGGTGGGGGTTCGATCCTGCAACTATGCAGTTTACTTTTTATTTACCACCCAATTTTATCAAACAACCACCTGGCTTAGTGGCTGAACACTTACCTTACCACTCCCATTGTGGGGGTTCGATGCTGCAACTATGCAGTTTACTGTTTGGTGGGAGTTCTTTTTTGTTTTTATGGGGAAGGGGCGGAAATCTGCTTCTGCGAAGGGTAAAGCCGTCTCGGGATCCCGAGGGAGGGAGGGTGTGCGATTGGGTGTAGTTGGTTCGACTGATTTAGTTGATCATTTGGCTGTGGTGGAAGGCAAGGCCGATTCGGGATTCCGAGGAGGGGAGGGTGTGCGATTTGGGGTTGTTGGGCCGAAGGATTTAGGGGAATCAGAGCAATCTGGGAGTGTTGATCCTTTGGTTGTGGTGGAATCGGTGGAGGCTCTGGTGGGGCAGGTTGAATCGAAAGAAGGGTCCGATCTGGGTCTTCTTGCAGGTTCGTCTGGTTATGGTCGATGTGTGGGTTTGGGTGGTCGATCTGATGATTTAAGTTTGATTGATGGTAGGGCTGTGGTGGAGGTTCCGACGTCATCAATGGGGGTTGGATCTGGAGGGAGTGGTGTGAATGATGGCCGTCTGGAGGGTCAAGCCATTGATGAGGATCGGAAGAGGAAGCTTGGCGGCGAGAGTTCATCTTCGCTTCTTCAGTCTGTTGCTAGGGCTATGCAACTTGGGGGTCTGCTTAAATCGGGTTTCGTTTAGTGGGTCAGGCGTTCGGGTTTTATCAAGCGGTTGGATGATTCTATCAATCAGCCGAAGGGAGACGGGCTGGTGTCGCGTGATAAGGGGAAGGGAATTAGGCCGTTGTTGGTGCGCCCTCCTTTAAATTTACAGGTTGGAGATCGTGGGGCTGGCTGTGTTGGGCCTATTGAGAGGCCAGGGCCGTCGGTTGATGTGGCTGGGCGTGGTATTTCCGGTGGGTTGGGAGAAGTTGAGCGAGATAGGCCTTCTTCAAGTGGGCTAGGTGGCTCGGTGGGTATGGGTGGGTTTGAGAATGTTTCAAAGGAAGGGGGGTCGTGGGCTTCTTTATTTCGTCCTATGCCTTCTACTGTGCAGCTTCCTTTTGCCCCTCCTGAGTTGGTTAATGGGGCTCGTGTTGTTATTCCTCCTGATGATGTGGTTGATGAGGGGGTTAGGTTGTGGGAGTGTACTCTTGTGGGCCAATTCTTGGATGTCCGTTTGCCATTTTCTGTGGTATCGCGATTGGTGTCTCGGATTTGGGCTCGGGTTGGAGAGCCTTCTATTACTTATTTGGAGAATGGGCTTGTTCTTTTCAAATTTAAAAATCTGGAGGCGTGTGATTGGGTGCTGGCTAATGGGCCATGGCATATTGGTGGTAAGCCTATCCTGCTTCGTAAATGGGCTCCAGGTATGGTTCCGCAAACCTTTAAGTTTGATTCTGTTCCCATATGGGTCAAATTGTTAAATGTTCCTCTTGAGCTTTGGACTCCGCGTGGTTTGGGCTGGGTGGCTAGTGCAGTGGGGCGACCTATCTGTCTGGATAAGGCGACGGAGGAGAGGAGTCGGTTGTCATATGCACGATTGTGTGTGGAAGTGAGGGTAGAGGATGTGCTTCCGAGCTCAGTTACTGTTCGAGTTAGAGGTGCTGATTATGTTGTGCCAGTTGAGTATGCATGGAAGCCCAAGAAGTGTTCGATGTGTTGCGTATTTGGCCCTACAGTGGCTTCGTGCTCTCGCAAGGAGAAACCTAGTAGCCCCATAGTGTGTGATCAGGGTGCCATTGTTCCGGCGCATGGCTCACCTGAGCCTCAGATTCCTCGGGTGCGTGTGCCGTTGGCCCGGGAGCCTAGCTTTCTTCGCCTTGTGGCTCAGGGTCTGTGTGTAGGTCGGATTCTTCGAGGGGTTCGCATGGGCACAACAGTCGGAAAGGGGTGGGGCCAATACTATCTAATCAGTTTGAGGCTCTTGGGTCTGATGAGGAGCTGGCTTTGGTGGTGGTTGATCCCCCTCCGTTGGCAGTATGGAATGTGGCAGGAGGGTCGGATCGATTGGATGGGGGTGGGGGGAGTTGTGGTTCGTTGGCCCCTCTTGGATCTCGTTATGTCTAGTTGGTGTACGTGGAATGTGCGGGGGCTTACGAACCATGCTAAGGGCCTTGTTGTTCGGTCCTTTTTACAGTCAGAACGTGTTGGGTTTTGCTGTCTCG
The DNA here is from genome assembly GCA_033996785.1 of Trichosanthes truncata. Taxonomy (NCBI): domain Eukaryota; kingdom Viridiplantae; phylum Streptophyta; class Magnoliopsida; order Cucurbitales; family Cucurbitaceae; genus Trichosanthes; species Trichosanthes truncata. The sequence continues at coordinate 20,954,382 of JAWPNB010000004.1, read as the reverse complement.
TTGAGACGAAAGTGAAGAGATATCAGTTTCAGTCTGTCTTTGATAAGTTCGATGGGGGCTGGCAGTGTGTTTGTAGTTATGGTCAGTAGGGGTTGGGGAGGATTTGGGTGTTATGGCGCTCAAACAGGTACACTTTTACACCTTCTGTTGTTTCTGATCAATTTATTTGTGGTTCGGTGCTGGATGTTGTTTCTTCTGTTTCTGTGGAGGTGGCGTGTGTATATGCGGATAATTCTGTGATGGGTAGAAGGAGAATGTGGGATGGGTTGCGGCCTATTGTGGCGGCCTGGAGGGTGCCGGGCTTGGTGATGGGGGATTTTAATGCTATTCGATCTTCTATAGAGGCGTTTGGGGGTAATCCTGATGTGAGGGATATGGAGGAGTTTGATACTATGTTGCTGCAGGCTGACCTCATGGAACTCCCAGTCCAGGGTAGTTGGTTTACCTGGACTAATCGTCCTTTGGGTAGTTGGTAATGGAGGTGTTAACTAGGTTGCTCAACTCTCCAGCTGAGGGGTTTGTCTATCATTTTCGGTGTGATCGGATCCTGTTGACTCATCTGTGCTTTGCTGATGATTTGATGATTTTTAGTGGAGGAGATCGGGGTTCTTTGTTTGTTGTGCAGAGTATCCTGAGTAGGTTTGAGGACCTTTTAGGGTTGCGGGCTAATTCTTCTAAGAGCTCCATGTTTTGTGCTGGGATGGATTCTGGAGAGGCAGCTGAGCTTGCAAGCTTTATGGGGTTCTCTCTAGCTAACTTGCCAGTGCGGTATTTGGGGTTGCCCCTTTTTTTTTTTTTTCAAAATAAATATATTACTGCAAAAAGAGGGAGGACCTCATAGCCCGAGGTCAAGGCAGAAAGCAGAAAAAGCACAAAACAAATGAAAACTCACAACCTGAGCAGGGTACAACTAAACCACAGCTTACAACCCGAGCCAGGTAAAACGCAAACTAAACCCAAACAGGAAAAAAATTAAAACCAGCCCCAAGGAGGACCAATCCTATCAACAGCCTGACCACCCCAAGACTCACACCGAACTCGAACATCAGTCTGAGCCATCTGCAACACTGAATCAGCTGAACTTGTACCGCAACCATGAAGCCGAGAATTACGCTCCCGCCATATATGATACAGCACAGACGCCCAAGCAACCCTCCAAACCCGATTTCGTCGTTTCTTCCCTCTACTCCTCGCACAAATCCACTGAAGTTCTACATCCCAGGAAGCAATCCTATGCGACGAATTCCCCCAGATCAGGATCTTACTCCACACAATCCTACTAAACGGACAAGCGAAGAACAGATGATCCCGAGACTCCACCCCATCAACACACAGTAGACATGTTGCTGACGAAGACACACCCCATCGAAGTAATCGATCCCGAGTATAGAGCCTATCACAAACAGCCATCCAAGCAATAAAAGCATGCCTCGGGATATGACCCCCAAACCAAAGCAGACGATGCCACGGCACCACACCACTCCGCGGCCTAATAGCCTCCCAGGCACTAGCAACAGAGAACCCACTCGAAGGAGACGGCAACCAAACAAGCACATCCTCTCGACCCAGGCAAGGGCGAACCGCACGAACCTGAGGAGCCAACTCCAACAACTCCCAAGACACCTCAGGCCACCGCCATTCTCCCTCAGAAGATAAGAAACTTGAAACCCGAGCCGTCAGAGAACTAGCAGCATCATACACAATACGCTGACCATACCGGCCAACAATAGAACCTCCAGGTAACCAAGGATCAATCCAGATGAAACATCTACAACCATCGCCAATCCGAAACGACACCAACTCCCTGAATCTATCTCGTAGACTCAGAACCATCCTTAGGCACCATGACCATCTAGGCCCCTTTTGTCGGGTCGTTTATCTTATGCTGATTGTAAGCCTTTGTTGGAGCGAGTGACTGCGCGTATTAGTAGTTGGTCGGCTCGGGTGTTGTCGTATGGTGGTCGGCTACAGCTTATTCAGTCTGTCCTTCAAAGCTTTCAGGTTTATTGGGCTAGTGTTTTTGTCCTTCCTGCGAAGGTTTCTTATGAGCTAGAGAGGATTTTGCGATCATATTTGTGGCGGGGTGACCCGAGTGTTGTGGGGGGCACTAAAGTAGCTTGGTCTGAGGTTTGTTTGCCTAAGTGTGAGGGTGGCTTGGGTATTAAGCACCTGGGTGCTTGGAATTATGCTGCTGTTATGAAGTTGTTGTGGCTCCTGATGGTGCGGTCTGGGTCCTTATGGGTAGCCTGGGTAGAGGCTTATATTTTGGTGGGTCGCTCGATATGGACGGTCCGTCCAGCTTCACGTTGGTCTTGGTGCTGGAGATCTATATTGGGCCTTCGTGATTAGTTTCGCTCGCTTATTATTTTTGAGATCGGGAATGGTCGTTAGTGTTTTGTTTGGTTGGATCCGTGGCTGCCTGGAGGGTCGGTGATTTCCCGTTATAGTGACAGGGTTGTGTATGATGCGGCTAGCTCTATGCATGCCCGGGTGGCAGACTTTTTGTTACCTGATGGTAGGTGAGGTGGCCTTCTATTTCTTGGGAGCTTATGGAGTTGGCTCCTTTGGTTCAGTCGGTGTCTCCGTGCCTGGATAGGGAGGATCGTTTGGTGTGGCTCCCGGGTGGATCGGGGAGGTTTTCAGTTTCGAGTGCATGGGAGGCTATCCGTCCGCGTGGGGGGGTTGTTCCGTGGTTTCGACTCCTCTGGTTTGGGGGTAATATTCCCAGACATGCGTTTGTTGCTTGGATGGCTATCCGGGATAGACTATATACTCGGGTTCGGCTCCAAAGGTGGGGGGTTACGTCCTCTGCAGCTTGTTTATTGTGTGTTGATGGGCTTGAATCTCGAGACCATCTATTTTTTGATTGTCCGTTTAGCCGAGACGTGTGGGGTGGGGTGCTGAGGTGGGGAGGGTCTTCTCATCAGATTGCAGACTGGGATGTTGAGCTTGAGTGGGTGTGTGCTAAGAGTCGAGGCAAGAGGCGGCAGTGTAGGGTGTGGAGGGTGGTTTGGGCTGCTACGATTTATCATATATGGAAGGAGCGTAATGGTCGTCTGCATGGTAAGGCGGCTTGTCGGGCGATGCGAGTCCTACAGGCAGTTCAGTCTGATGTTATCACTCGCTGTGTGTCTTGGGGGGGCAACGTCTCCAGTGTGGAGAATGTTGTTTCTCCTTGGGCGATGTTTTGATTTTGGGTGTGTTTCTGATTAGTTTATTTGGGCGTGCTCTGCTCGGGTTGTGAGCTATTTTGTTCTTTTATGCTCTGTTGTGGCCCTTATGGGTTGGGTCTTTAATTTTGTGCCTTGACCTCGGGCTATGAGGTCCTCCTCTTTTTGCATTAATATATTTACTTTGCAAAAAAAAAAAACATGATGAACTTCGCTCAAGGGAACGAACTCGTTGTTTCTAACTCTCCATGCCTCGAATAGAGACAAGTTTGGTCCATTTTGGTCTGAAGATGACGAACAACGCTCTAGGTTACGAACTTCAGCATTAAAGCTCGCCAAACTTCGAATGGAGACAAGGTTTGTCCATTTTGGTCCAAACATGACGAACTTTGCTCAAGGGAACGAACTCGTTGTTTCTAACTCTGCATGCCTCGAATGGAGACAAGTTTGGTCCATTTTGGTCTGAAGATGACGAACAATGCTCTAGGTTACGAACTTCAGCATTAAAGCTCACCAAACTTTGAATGGAGACAAGGTTTGTCCATTTTGGTCCAAACATGACGAACTTCGCTCTAGGGAACGAACTCGTTGTTTCTTACTCTCCAAGCTTCGAATGGAGACAAGTTTGGTCCATTTGGTCGGAGGATGACGAACAACGTTCTAGGGGACAAACTTCAGCATTAAAGCTCGCCAAACTTCGAATGGAGACAAGGTTTGTCCAGTTTGGTCCAAACATGAATAACATTGCTCTAGGGAATGAACTCGTTGTTTCTAACTCTCCAAGCGTCCAATGGAGACAAGTTTAGTCCATTTGGTCGGAAGATGACGAACAACGCTCTAGGGGACAAACTTCAGCATTAAAACTCGACAAACTTCGAATGGAGACAAGGTTTGTCCATTTTGGTCCAAACATGTCGAACTTCGCTCAAGGGAACGAACTCGTTGTTTCTAACTCTGCATGCCTCGAATGGAGACAAGTTTGGTCCATTTCGGTCTGAAGATGACGAACAACGCTCTAGGTTACGAACTTCAGCATTAAAGCTCGCCAAACTTTGAATGGAGACAAGGTTTGTCCATTTTGGTCCAAACATGACGAACTTCGCTCTAGGGAACGAACTCGTTGTTTCTTACTCTCCAAGCTTCGAATGGAGACAAGTTTGGTCCATTTTGGTCCGAAGATGACGAACAACGCTCTAGGTTACGAACTTCAACATTAAAACTCGCCAAACATCGAATGGAGACAAGGTTTGTCCAGTTTGGTCCAAACATGAATAACTTCGCTCTAGAACTCGTTGTTTCTAACTCTCCAAGCCTCGAATGGAGAGAAGTTTGGTCCATTGTGGTCGGAAGATGACGAACAACGCTCTAGGGGACAAACTTCAGCATTAAAACTCGACAAACTTCGAATGGAGAGAAGGTTTGTCCATTTTGGTCCAAAGATGACGAACTTCGCTCAAGGGAATGAACTCGTTGTTTAGAACTCTGCATGCCTCGAATGGAGACAAGTTTGGTCCATTTTGGTCTGAAGATGACGAACAACGCTCTAGGTTACGAACTTCAGCATTAAAGCTCGCCAAACTTTGAATGGAGACAAGGTTTGTCCATTTTGGTCCAAACATGACGAACTTCGCTCTAGGGAACGAACTCGTTGTTTCTTACTCTCCAAGCTTCGAATGGAGACAAGTTTGGTCCATTTGGTCGGAGGATGACGAACAACGTTCTAGGGGACAAACTTCAGCATTAAAGCTCGCCAAACTTCGAATGGAGACAAGGTTTGTCCAGTTTGGTCCAAACATGAATAACATTGCTCTAGGGAATGAACTCGTTGTTTCTAACTCTCCAAGCGTCCAATGGAGACAAGTTTAGTCCATTTGGTCGGAAGATGACGAACAACGCTCTAGGGGACAAACTTCAGCATTAAAACTCGACAAACTTCGAATGGAGACAAGGTTTGTCCATTTTGCTCCAAACATGTCGAACTTCGCTCAAGGGAACGAACTCGTAGTTTCTAACTCTGCATGCCTCGAATGGAGACAAGTTTGGTCCATTTCGGTCTGAAGATGACGAACAACGCTCTAGGTTACGAACTTCAGCATTAAAGCTCGCCAAACTTTGAATGGAGACAAGGTTTGTCCATTTTGGTCCAAACATGACGAACTTCGCTCTAGGGAACGAACTCGTTGTTTCTTACTCTCCAAGCTTCGAATGAGACAAGTTTGGTCCATTTTGGTCCGAAGATGACGAACAACGCTCTAGGTTACGAACTTCAACATTAAAACTCGCCAAACATCGAATGGAGACAAGGTTTGTCCAGTTTGGTCCAAACATGAATAACTTCGCTCTAGAACTCGTTGTTTCTAACTCTCCAAGCCTCGAATGGAGAGAAGTTTGGTCCATTGTGGTCGGAAGATGACGAACAACGCTCTAGGGGACAAACTTCAGCATTAAAACTCGACAAACTTCGAATGGAGAGAAGGTTTGTCCATTTTGGTCCAAAGATGACGAACTTCGCTCAAGGGAACGAACTCGTTGTTTCTAACTCTGCATGCCTCGAATGGAGACAAGTTTGGTCCATTTTGGTCTGAAGATGACGAACAACGCTCTAGGTTACGAACTTCAGCATTAAAGCACGCCAAACTTTGAATGGAGACAAGGTTTGTCCATTTTGGTCCAAACATGACGAACTTCGCTCTAGGGAACGAACTCGTTGTTTCTTACTCTCCAAGCTTCGAATGGAGACAAGTTTGGTCGATTTGGTCGGAAGATGACGAACAACGTTCTAGGGGACAAACTTCAGCATTAAAGCTCGCCAAACTTCGAATGGAGACAAGGTTTGTCCAGTTTGGTCCAAACATGAATAACTTCGCTCTAGGGAATGAACTCGTTGTTTCTAACTCTCCAAGCCTCGAATGGAGACAAGTTTGGTCAATTATGTTCGGAAGATGACGAACAACGCTCTAGGGGACAAACTTCAGCATTAAAACTCGACAAACTTCGAATGGAGACAAGGTTTGTCCATTTTGGTCCAAACATGTCGAACTTCGCTCTAGGGAACGAACTCGTTGTTTCTAACTCTCCAAGCCTCGAATGGAGACAAGTTTCGTCTATTTTCTTCCGAAGATCACGAACAACGCTCTAGGTTATGAACTTCAGCATTAAAACTCGCCAAACTTCGAATGGAGACAAGGTTTGTCCATTTTGGTCCAAACATGACGAACTTTGCTCAAGGGAACGAACTCGTTGTTTCTAACTCTCTAAGACTCGAATGGAGACAACTTTCGTCCATTTTGGTCGGAAGATGACGAACAACACTCTAGGGGACGAAATTCAGCATTAAAACACGACAAACTTCGAATGGAGACAAGGTTTGTCCATTTTGGTCCAAACATGACGAACTTCGCTCAAGGGAACGAACTCGTTGTTTCTAACTCTCCATGCCTCGAATGGAGACAAGTTTGGTCCATTTTGGTCCGAAGATGACGAACAAAGCTCTAGGGGACGAAATTCTGCATTAAAACACGACAAACTTCGAATGGAGACAAGGTTTGTCCATTTTGGTCCAAACATGACGAACTTCGCTCTAGGGAACGAACTCGTTGTTTCTAACTCTCCAAGCCTCGAATGGAGACAAGTTTGGTCCATTTTGGTCCGAAGATGACGAACAACGCTCTAGCGGACGAACTTCAGCATTAAAACTCGACAAACTTCGAATGGAGACAAGCTTTTTCCATTTTGGTCTAAACATGACGAACTTCGCTCTAGGGAACGAACTCGTTGTTTCTAACTCTCCAAGCCTTGAATGGAGACAAGTTTGGTCCATTTTGGTTTGAAGATGACGAACAACGCTCTAGGTTACGAACTTCAGCATTAAAGCTCGCAAAACTTCGAATGGAGACAAGGTTTGTCCATTTTGGTCGAAACATGACGAACTTCGCTCTATGGAACGAACTCGTTGTTTCTAACTCTCCAAGCCACGAATGGAGACAAGTTTGGTCCATTTGGTCCGAGGATGACGAACTGCTCTAGGGGACGAACTTCAGCATTAAAACTCGACAAACTTCGAATGGAGACAAGGTTTGTCAATTTTGGTCCAAACATGACGAACTTCGCTCTAGGGAACGAACTCGTTGTTTCTAACTCTCCAAGCCTCGAATGGAGACAAGTTTGGTCCATTTTGGTTCGAAGATGACGAACAACGCTCTAGGGGACGAATTTCAGCATTAAAACACAACAAACTTCGAATGGAGACAAGGTTTGTCAATTTTGGTCCAAACATGACGAACTTCGCTCTAGGGAACGAACTCATTGTTTCTAACTCTCCAAGCCTCGAATGGAGACAAGTTTGGTCCATTTTGGTCTGAAGATGACGAACAACGTTCTAGGGGACGAACTTCGGCATTAAAACACGACAAACTTCGAATGGAGACAAGGTTTGTCCATTTTGGTCCAAACATGACGAACTTCGCTCTGGGGAACGAACTCGTTGTTTCTAACTCTCTAAGCCTCGAATGGATACAAGTTTGGTCCATTTTGGTCTGAAGATGACGAACAAAGCTCTAGGGGACGAAATTCAGCATTAAAACACGACAAACTTCGAATGGAGACAAGGTTTGTCCATTTTGGTCCAAACATGTCGAACTTCGCTCTAGGGAACGAACTCGTTGTTTCTAACTCTCCAATCCTCGAATGGAGACAAGTTTCGTCTATTTTCTTCCGAAGATCACGAACATCGCTCTAGGTTATGAACTTCAGCATTAAAACTCGCCAAACTTCGAATGGAGACAAGGTTTGTCCATTTTGGTCCAAACATGACGAACTTTGCTCAAGGGAACGAACTCGTTGTTTCTAACTCTCTAAGCCTCGAATGGAGACAACTTTCGTCCATTTTGGTCGGAAGATGACGAACAACGCTCTAGGGGACGAAATTCAGCATTAAAACACGACAAACTTCGAATGGAGACAAGGTTTGTCCATTTTGGTCCAAACATGACGAACTTCGCTCAAGGGAACGAACTCGTTGTTTCTAACTCTCCATGCCTCGAATGGAGACAAGTTTGGTCCATTTTGGTCCGAAGATGACGAACAACGCTCTAGGGGACGAAATTCTGCATTAAAACACGACAAACTTCGAATGGAGACAAGGTTTGTCCATTTTGGTCCAAACATGACGAACTTCGCTCTAGGGAACGAACTCGTTGTTTCTAACTCTCCAAGCCTCGAATGGAGACAAGTTTGGTCCATTTTGGTCCGAAGATGACGAACAACGCTCTAGCGGACGAACTTCAGCATTAAAACTCGACAAACTTCGAATGGAGACAAGCATTTTCCATTTTGGTCTAAACATGACGAACTTCGCTCTAGGGAACGAACTCGTTGTTTCTAACTCTCCAAGCCTTGAATGGAGACAAGTTTGGTCCATTTTGATTTGAAGATGACGAACAACGCTCTAGGTTACGTACTTCAGCATTAAAGCTCGCAAAATTCGAATGGAGACAAGGTTTGTCCATTTTGGTCCAAACATGACGAACTTCGCTCTATGGAACGAACTCGTTGTTTCTAACTCTCCAAGCCAAGAATGGAGACAAGTTTGGTCCATTTGGTCCGAGGATGACGAACTGCTCTAGGGGACGAACTTCAGCATTAAAACTCGACAAACTTCGAATGGAGACAAGGTTTGTCAATTTTGGTCCAAACATGACGAACTTCGCTCAAGGGAACGAACTCGTTGTTTCTAACTCTCCATGCCTCGAATGGAGACAAGTTTGGTCCATTTTGGTCCGAAGATGACGAACAACGCTCTAGGGGACGAAATTCTGCATTAAAACACGACAAACTTCGAATGGAGACAAGGTTTGTCCATTTTGGTCCAAACATGACGAACTTCGCTCTAGGGAACGAACTCGTTGTTTCTAACTCTCCAAGCCTCGAATGGAGACAAGTTTGGTCCATTTTGGTCCGAAGATGACGAACAACGCTCTAGCGGACGAACTTCAGCATTAAAACTCGACAAACTTCGAATGGAGACAAGCTTTTTCCATTTTGGTCTAAACATGACGAACTTCGCTCTAGGGAACGAACTCGTTGTTTCTAACTCTCCAAGCCTTGAATGGAGACAAGTTTGGTCCATTTTGGTTTGAAGATGACGAACAACGCTCTAGGTTACGAACTTCAGCATTAAAGCTCGCAAAACTTCGAATGGAGACAAGGTTTGTCCATTTTGGTCCAAACATGACGAACTTCGCTCTATGGAACAAACTCGTTGTTTCTAACTCATCAAGCCACGAATGGAGACAAGTTTGGTCCATATGGTCCGAGGATGACGAACTGCTCTAGGGGACGAACTTCAGCATTAAAACTCGACAAACTTCGAATGGAGACAAGGTTTGTCAATTTTGGTCCAAACATGACGAACTTCGCTCTAGGGAACGAACTCGTTGTTTCTAACTCTCCAAGCCTCGAATGGAGACAAGTTTGGTCCATTTTGGTCCGAAGATGACGAACAACGCTCTAGGGGACGAATTTCAGCATTAAAACACAACAAACTTCGAATGGAGACAAGGTTTGTCAATTTTGGTCCAAACATGACGAACTTCGCTCTAGGGAACGAACTCATTGTTTCTAACTCTCCAAGCCTCGAATGGAGACAAGTTTGGTCCATTTTGGTCTGAAGATGGCGAACAACGTTCTAGGGGACGAACTTCAGCATTAAAACTCGACAAACTTCGAATGGAGACAAGGTTTGTCCATTTTGGTCCAAACATGACGAACTTCGCTCTAGGGAACGAACTCGTTGTTTCTAACTCTCCAAGCCTCGAATGGAGACAAGTTTGGTCCATTTTGGTCCGAAGATGCGATCAACGCTCTAGGGGACGAATTTCAGCATTAAAACACAACAAACTTCGAATGGAGACAAGGTTTGTCAATTTTGGTCCAAACATGACGAACTTCGCTCTAGGGAACGAACTCATTGTTTCTAACTCTCCAAGCCTCGAATGGAGACAAGTTTGGTCCATTTTGGTCTGAAGATGACGAACAACGTTCTAGGGGACGAACTTCAGCATTAAAACTCGACAAACTTCGAATGGAGACAAGGTTTGTCCATTTTGGTCCAAACATGACGAACTTCGCTCTAGGGAACGAACTCGTTGTTTCTAACTCTCTAAGCCTCGAATGGATACAAGTTTGGTCCATTTTGGTCTGAAGATGACGAACAAAGCTCTAGGGGACGAAATTCAGCATTAAAACACGACAAACTTCGAATGGAGACAAGGTTTGTCCATTTTGGTCCAAACATGACGAACTTTGCTCTAGGGAACGAACTCATTGTTTCTAACTCTCCAAGCCTTGAATGGAGACAAGTTTGGTCCATTTTGGTCTGAAGATGACGAACAACGTTCTAGGGGACGAACTTCAGCATTAAAACTCGACAAACTTCGAATGGAGACAAGGTTTGTCAATTTTGGTCCAAACATGACGAACTTCGCTCTAGGGAACGAACTCATTGTTTCTAACTCTCCAAGCCTCGAATGGAGACAAGTTTGGTCCATGTTGGTCCGAAGATGACGAACAACGCTCTAGGGGACGAACTTCGGCATTAAAACAGGACAAACTTCGAATGGAGACAAGGTTTGTCCATTTTGGTCCAAACATGACGAACTTCGCTCTAGGGAACGAACTCGTTGTTTCTAACTCTCCAAGCCTCGAATGGAGACAAGTTTGGTCCATTTTGGTCCGAAGATGACGAACAACGCTCTAGGGGACGAACTTCAGCATTAAAACTCGACAAACTTCGAATGGAGACAAGCTTTGTCCATTTTGGTTCAAACAAGACGAACTTCGCTCTAGAGAACAAACTCGTTGTTTCTAACTCTCCAAGCCTCGAATGGAGACACGTTTGGTCCATTTTGGTCCGAAGATGACGAACAATGCTCTAGGTTATGAACTTCAGCATTAAAGCTCGCCAAACTTCGAATGGAGACAAGGTTTGTCTATTTTGGTCCAAACATGACGAACTTCGCTCCAGGGAACGAACTCGTTGTTTCTAAGTCTCCAAGCATCGAATGGAGACAAGTTTGGTCCAATATTGTCTGAAGATGACGAACAACGCTCTAGGGGACGAAATTCAACATTAAAACTCGACAAACTTCGAATGGAGACAAGGTTTGTCCATTTTGGTCCAAACATGACGAACTTCGCTCTAGGGAACGAACTCATTGTTTCTAACTCTCCAAGCCTCGAATGGAGACAAGTTTGTTCCATTTGGTCTGAAGATGACGAACAACGATCTAGGGGACGAACTTCAGCATTAAAACTCGACAAACTTCGAATGGAGACAAGGTTTGTCCATTTTGGTCCAAACATGACGAACTTCGCTCTAGGGAACGAACTCGTTGTTTCTTACTCTCCAAGCTTCGAATGGAGACAAGTTTGGTCGATTTGGTCGGAAGATGACGAACAACGTTCTAGGGGACAAACTTCAGCATTAAAGCTCGCCAAACTTCGAATGGAGACAAGGTTTGTCCAGTTTGGTCCAAACATGAATAACTTCGCTCTAGGGAATGAACTCGTTGTTTCTAACTCTCCAAGCCTCGAATGGAGACAAGTTTGGTCAATTTTGTTCGGAAGATGACGAACAACGCTCTAGGGGACAAACTTCAGCATTAAAACTCGACAAACTTCGAATGGAGACAAGGTTTGTCCATTTTGGTCCAAACATGTCGAACTTTGCTCTAGGGAACGAACTCGTTGTTTCTAACTCTCCAAGCCTCGAACGGAGACAAGTTTGGTCCATTTTGGTCCGAAGATGACGAACAACGTTCTAGGGGCCGAACTTCAGCATTAAAACTCAACAAACTTCGAATGGAGACAAGGTTTGTCAATTTTGGTCCAAACATGACGAACTTCGCTCTAGGGAACGAACTCGTTGTTTCTAACTCTCCAAGCCTCGAATGGAGACAAGTTTGGTCAATTTTGGTCCGAAGATGACGAACAACGCTATAGGGGACGAAATTCAGCATTAAAACACAACAAACTTCGAATGGAGACAAGGTTTGTCTATTTTGGTCCAAACATGGCGAACTTCGCCCTAGGGAACGAACTCGTTGTTTCTAACTCTCCAAGCCTCGAATGGACACAAGTTTGGTCCATTTTGGTCCGAAGATGACGAACAACGCTCTAGGGGACGGAATTCAGCATTAAAACACGACAAACTTCGAATGGAGACAAGGTTTGTCCATTTTGGTCCAAACGTGACGAACTTCGCTCTAGGGAACGAACTCGTTGTTTCTAACTCTCCAAGCCTCGAATGGAGACAAGTTTGGTCCATTTTGGTCCGAAGATGACGAACAACGTTCTAGGGGCCGAACTTCAGCATTAAAACTCAACAAACTTCAAATGGAGACAAGGTTTGTCAATTTTGGTCCAAACATGACGAACTTCGCTCTAGGGAACGAACTCGTTGTTTCTAACTCTCCAAGCCTCGAATGGAGACAAGTTTGGTCCATTTGGGTCCGAAGATGACGAACAACGCTCTAGGTTACGAACTTCAGCATTAAAGCTCGCCAAACTTCGAATGGAGACAAGGTTTGTCAATTTTGGTCCAAACATGAGGAACTTCGCTCTAGGGAACGAACTCGTCATTTCTGACTCTCCAAGCCTCGAATGGAGACAAGTTTGGTCCATTTTGGTCTGAAGATGACGAAGAACGTTCTAGGGGCCGAACTTCAGCATTAAAACTCGACAAACTTCGAATCGAGACAAGGTTTGTCAATTTTGGTCCAAACATGATGAACTTCGCTCTAGGGAACGAAGTCGTTGTTTCTAACTCTCCAAGCCTCGAATGGAGACAAGTTTGGTCCATTTTGGACCGAAAATGACGAACAACGCTATAGGGGACGAACTTCAACATTAAAACTTCGAATGGAGACAAGGTTTGTCCATTTTGGTCCAAACATGAGGAACTTCGATCTAGGGAACGAACTCGTTGTTTCTAACTCTCCAAGCCTCGAATGGAGACAAGTTTGGTCCATTTTTGTCTAAAGATGACGAACAACGTTCTAGGGGACGAACTTCAGCATTAAAACTCGACAAACTTCGAATGGAGACAAGGTTTGTCAATTTTGGTCCAAACATGATGAACTTCGTTCCAGTGAACGAACTCGTTGTTTCTAACTCTCCAAGCCTCGAATGGAGACAAGCTTGGTCCATTTTGGTCCGAAGATGACGAACAACGCTCTAGGGGACGAACTTCAGCATTAAAACTCGACAAACTTCGAATGGATACATGGTTTATCCATTTTGGTCCAAACATGAGGAACTTCGATCTAGGGAACGAACTCGTTGTTTCTAACTCTCCAAGCCTCGAATGGAGACAAGTTTGGTCCATTTTCGTCTGAAGATGACGAACAACGTTCTAGGGGACGAACTTCAGCATTAAAACTCGACAAACTTCGAATGGAGACAAGGTTTGTCAATTTTGGTCCAAACATGACGAACTTCGCTCTAGCTAACGAACTCGTTGTTTCTAACTCTCCAAGCCTCGAATGGAGACAACTTTGGTCCATTTTGGTCCGAAGATGACGAACAACGCTCTAGGGGACGAACTTCAGCATTAAAACTCGACAAACTTCGAATGGAGACAAGGTTTGTCCATTTTGGTCCAAACATGACGAACGTTGCTCCAGGGGACGAACTCGTTGTTTCTAGCTCCAAGCCTCGAATGGAGACAAGATTGGTTAATTTTTGTCCGAAGATGACGAACAACGTTCTAGGGGATGAACTTCATCATTAAAACTCTACAAACTTCGAATCGAGACAAGGCTTTGTCCATTTTGTTCCAAACATGACGAACTTCGCTCCAGAGAACGAACTCGTTGTTTCTTACTCTCCAAGCCTCGAATGGAGACAAGTTTGGTCCATTTTGGTCTGAAGATGACGAACAACGTTCTAGGGGACAAACTTCAGCATTAAAACTCGACAAACTTCGAATGGAGACAAGGTTTGTCAATTTTGGTCCAAACATGACGAACTTCGCTCTAGCTAACGAACTCGTTGTTTCTAACTCTCCAAGCCTGGAATGGAGACAACTTTGGTCCATTTTGGTCCGAAGATGACGAACAACGCTCTAGGGGACGAACTTCAGCATTAAAACTCGACAAACTTCGAATGGAGACAAGGTTTGTCAATTTTGGTCCAAACATGACGAACTTCGCTCCAGGGGACGAACTCGTTGTTTCTAACTCTCCAAGCCTCGAATGGAGACAACTTTGGTCCATTTTGGTCCGAAGATGACGAACAACGCTCTAGGGGACGAACTTCAGCATTAAAACTCGACAAACTTCGAATGGAGACAAGGTTTGTCCATTTTGGTCCAAACATGACGAACTTCGCTCCAGGGAACGAACTCGTTGTTTCTTACTCTCCAAGCCTCGAATGGAGACAAGTTTGGTCCATTTTTGTCCGAAGATGACGAACAACGCTCTAGGGGACGAACTTCAGCATTAAAACTCGCCAAACTTTGAATGGAGATAAGGTTTGTCCATTTTGGTCCAAACATGAGGAACTTCGCTCTAGGGAACGAACTCGTTGTTTCTGGCTCTCCAAGCCTCGAATGGAGACAAGTTTGGTCCATTTTGGTCTGAAGCTGACGAACAACGTTCTAGGGGACGAACTTCAGCATTAAAACTCGACAAACTTCGAATGGAGACAAGGTTTGTCAATTTTGGTCCAAACATGACGAACTTCGCTCTAGGGAACGAACTCGTTGTTTCTAACTCTCCAAGCCTCGAATGGAGACAAGTTTGGTCCATTTTGGTCCGAAGATGACGAACAACGCTCTAGGGGACGAACTTCAGCATTAAAACTCGACAAACTTCGAATGGAGACATGGTTTGTCCATTTAGGTCCGAACATGACGAACTTCGCTCTAAGGAATGAACTTGTTGTTTCTAACTTTCCAATCCTCGAATGGAGACAAGTTTGGTCCATTTTGGTCGGACGATGACGAACAACGTTCTAGGGGACGAACTTCATCATTAAAACTCGACTAACTTCGAATGGAGACAAGCTTTGTCCATTTTGGTCCAAACATGACGAACTTCGCTCCAGGGAACGAACTCGTTGTTTCTTACTCTCCAAGCATCGAATGGAGACAAGTTTGGTCCATTTTGGTCGGACGATGACGAACAACGCTCTAGGGGACGAACTTCCGCATTAAAACTCGCCAAACTTCGAATGGAGACAAGGTTTGTCAATTTTGGTCCAAACATGACGATCTTCGCTCCAGTGAACGAACTCGTTGTTTCTAACTCTCCAAGCCTCGAATGGAGACAAGTTTGGTCCATTTTGGTCCGAAGATGACGCACAACGCTCTAGGGGACGAACTTCAGCATTAAAACTCGACAAACTTCGAATGGAGACATGGTTTGTCCATTTAGGTCCGAACATGACGAACTTCGCTCTAGGGAATGAACTTGCTGTTTCTAACTTTCCAATCCTCGAATGGAGACAAGTTTGGTCCATTTTGGTCGGACGATGACGAACAACGTTCTAGGGGACGAACTTCATCATTAAAACTCGACTAACTTCGAATGGAGACAAGCTTTGTCCATTTTGGTCCAAACATGACGAACTTCGCTCCAGGGAACGAACTCGTTGTTTCTTACTCTCCAAGCATCGAATGGAGACAAGTTTGGTCCATTTTGGTCGGACGATGACGAACAACGCTCTAGGGGACGAACTTCAGCATTAAAACTCGCCAAACTTCGAATGGAGACAAGGTTTGTCAATTTTGGTCCAAACATGACGATCTTCGCTCCAGTGAACGAACTCGTTGTTTCTAACTCTCCAAGCCTCGAATGGAGACAAGTTTGGTCCATTTTCGTCTGAAGATGACGAACAACGCTCTAGGGGACGAACTTCAGCATTAAAACTCGACAAACTTCGAATGGAGACAAGGTTTGGCAATTTTGGTCCAAACAAGACGAACTTCGCTCTGGGGAACGAACTCGTTGTTTCTAACTCTCCAAGCCTCGAATGGAGACAACTTTGGTCCATTTTTGTCCGAAGATGACGAACAACGCTCTAGGGGACGAACTTCAGCATTAAAACTCGACAAATTTCGAATGGAGACAAGGTTTGTCCATTTTCGTCCAAACATGAAGAACTTCGCTCCAGGGACGAACTCGTTGTTTCTAGCTCCAAGCCTCGAATGGAGACAAATTTGGTCCATTTTTGTCCGAAGATGACGAACAACGTTCTCGGGGACGAACTTCATCATTAAAACTCTACAAACTTCGAATCGAGACAAGCTTTGTCCATTTTGTTCCAAACATGACGAACTTCGCTCCTGGGAACGAACTCGTTGTTTCTTACTCTCTAAGCCTTGAATGGAGACAAGTTTGGTCCATTTTGGTCCGAAGATGACGAACAACGCTCTAGGGGACGAACTTCAGCATTAAAACTCGACAAACTTCGAATGGAGACAAGGTTTGTCCATTTAGGTCAAAACATGACGAACTTCGCTCTAGGGAATGAACTCGTTGTTTCTAACTCTCCAAGCCTCGAATGGAGACAAGTTTGGTCCATTTTGGTCCGAAGATGACGAACAACGTTCTAGGGGACGAACTTCAGCATTAAAACTCGACAAACTTCGAATGGAGACAAGGTTTGTCAATTTTGGTCCAAACATGACGAACTTCGCTCTAGCTAACGAACTCGTTGTTTCTAACTCTCCAAGCCTCGAATGGAGACAACTTTGGTCCATTTTGGTCCGAAGATGACGAACAACGCTCTAGGGGACGAACTTCAGAATTAAAACTCGACAAACTTCGAATGGAGACAAGGTTTGTCAATTTTGGTCCAAACATGACGAACTTCGCTCCAGGGGACGAACTCGTTGTTTCTAGCTCCAAGCCTCGAATGGAGACAAATTTGGTCCATTTTTGTCCGAAGATGACGAACAACGTTCTAGGGGACGAACTTCATCATTAAAACTCTACAAACTTCGAATCGAGACAAGCTTTGTCCATTTTGTTCCAAACATGACAAACTTCGCTCCTGGGAACGAACTCGTTGTTTCTTACTCTCCAAGCCTTGAATGGAGACAAGTTTGGTCCATTTTGGTCCGAAGATGACGAACAACGCTCTAGGGGACGAACTTCAGCATTAAAACTCGACAAACTTCGAATGGAGACATGGTTTGTCCATTTAGGTCCGAACATGACGAACTTCGCTCTAGGGAATGAACTTGTTGTTTCTAACTTTCCAATCCTCGAATGGAGACAAGTTTGGTCCATTTTGGTCGGACGATGACGAACAACGTTCTAGGGGACGAACTTCATCATTAAAACTCGACTAACTTCGAATGGAGACAAGCTTTGTCCATTTTGGTCCAAACATGACGAACTTCGCTCCAGGGAACGAACTCGTTGTTTCTTACTCTCCAAGCATCGAATGGAGACAAGATTGGTCCATTTTGGTCGGACGATGACGAACAACGCTCTAGGGGACGAACTTCAGCATTAAAACTCGCCAAACTTCGAATGGAGACAAGGTTTGTCAATTTTGGTCCAAACATGACGATCTTCGCTCCAGTGAACGAACTCGTTGTTTCTAACTCTCCAAGCCTCGAATGGAGACAAGTTTGGTCCATTTTGGTCCGAAGATGACGAACAACGCTCTAGGGGACGAACTTCAGCATTAAAACTCGACAAACTTCGAATGGAGACATGGTTTGTCCATTTAGGTCCGAACATGACGAACTTCGCTCTAGGGAATGAACTTGCTGTTTCTAACTTTCCAATCCTCGAATGGAGACAAGTTTGGTCCATTTTGGTCGGACGATGACGAACAACGTTCTAGGGGACGAACTTCATCATTAAAACTCGACTAACTTCGAATGGAGACAAGCTTTGTCCATTTTGGTCCAAACATGACGAACTTCGCTCCAGGGAACGAACTCGTTGTTTCTTACTCTCCAAGCATCGAATGGAGACAAGTTTGGTCCATTTTGGTCGGACGATGACGAACAACGCTCTAGGGGACGAACTTCAGCATTAAAACTCGCCAAACTTCGAATGGAGACAAGGTTTGTCAATTTTGGTCCAAACATGACGATCTTCGCTCCAGTGAACGAACTCGTTGTTTCTAACTCTCCAAGCCTCGAATGGAGACAAGTTTGGTCCATTTTCGTCTGAAGATGACGAACAACGCTCTAGGGGACGAACTTCAGCATTAAAACTCGACAAACTTCGAATGGAGACAAGGTTTGGCAATTTTGGTCCAAACAAGACGAACTTCGCTCTGGGGAACGAACTCGTTGTTTCTAACTCTCCAAGCCTCGAATGGAGACAACTTTGGTCCATTTTTGTCCGAAGATGACGAACAACGCTCTAGGGGACGAACTTCAGCATTAAAACTCGACAAATTTCGAATGGAGACAAGGTTTGTCCATTTTCGTCCAAACATGAAGAACTTCGCTCCAGGGACGAACTCGTTGTTTCTAGCTCCAAGCCTCGAATGGAGACAAATTTGGTCCATTTTTGTCCGAAGATGACGAACAACGTTCTCGGGGACGAACTTCATCATTAAAACTCTACAAACTTCGAATCGAGACAAGCTTTGTCCATTTTGTTCCAAACATGACGAACTTCGCTCCTGGGAACGAACTCGTTGTTTCTTACTCTCTAAGCCTTGAATGGAGACAAGTTTGGTCCATTTTGGTCCGAAGATGACGAACAACGCTCTAGGGGACGAACTTCAGCATTAAAACTCGACAAACTTCGAATGGAGACAAGGTTTGTCCATTTAGGTCAAAACATGACGAACTTCGCTCTAGGGAATGAACTCGTTGTTTCTAACTCTCCAAGCCTCGAATGGAGACAAGTTTGGTCCATTTTGGTCCGAAGATGACGAACAACGTTCTAGGGGACGAACTTCAGCATTAAAACTCGACAAACTTCGAATGGAGACAAGGTTTGTCAATTTTGGTCCAAACATGACGAACTTCGCTCTAGCTAACGAACTCGTTGTTTCTAACTCTCCAAGCCTCGAATGGAGACAACTTTGGTCCATTTTGGTCCGAAGATGACGAACAACGCTCTAGGGGACGAACTTCAGAATTAAAACTCGACAAACTTCGAATGGAGACAAGGTTTGTCAATTTTGGTCCAAACATGACGAACTTCGCTCCAGGGGACGAACTCGTTGTTTCTAGCTCCAAGCCTCGAATGGAGACAAATTTGGTCCATTTTTGTCCGAAGATGACGAACAACGTTCTAGGGGACGAACTTCATCATTAAAACTCTACAAACTTCGAATCGAGACAAGCTTTGTCCATTTTGTTCCAAACATGACAAACTTCGCTCCTGGGAACGAACTCGTTGTTTCTTACTCTCCAAGCCTTGAATGAAGACAAGTTTGGTCCATTTTGGTCCGAAGATGACGAACAACGCTCTAGGGGACGAACTTCAGCATTAAAACTCGACAAACTTCGAATGGAGACAAGGTTTGTCCATTTAGGTCAAAACATGACGAACTTCGCTCTAGGGAATGAACTCGTTGTTTCTAACTCTCCAAGCCTCGAATGGAGACAGGTTTGGTCCATTTTGGTCGGACGATGACGAGCAACGTTCTAGGGGACGAACTTCATCATTAAAACTCGACAAACTTCGAATGGAGAGAAGCTTTGTCCATTTTGGTCCAAACATGACGAACTTCGCTTCAGGGAACGAACTCGTTGTTTCTTACTCTCCAAGCCTCGAATGGAGACAAGTTTGGTCCATTTTGGTCCGAAGATGACGAACAACGCTCTAGGGGACGAACTTCAGCATTAAAACTCGCCAAACTTCGCATGGAGACAAGGTTTGTCCATTTTGGTCCAAACATGACGAACTTCGCTCCAGTGAACGAACTCGTTGTTTCTAACTCTCCTAGCCTCGAATGGAGACAAGCTTGGTCCATTTTGGTCCGAAGATGACGAACAACGCTCTAGGGGACGAACTTCAGCATTAAAACTCGACAAACTTCGAATGGATACAAGGTTTGTCCATTTTGGTCCAAACATGAGGAACTTCGCTCTAGGGAACGAACTCGTTGTTTCTGACTCTCCAAGCCTCGAATGGAGACAAGTTTGGTCCATTTTCGTCTGAAGATGACGAACAACGCTCTAGGGGACGAACTTCAGCATTAAAACTCGACAAACTTCGAATGGAGACAAGGTTTGTCAATTTTGGTCCAAACATGACGAACTTCGCTCTGGGGAACGAACTCGTTGTTTCTAACTCTCCAAGCCTCGAATGGAGACAACTTTGGTCCATTTTGGTCCGAAGATGACGAACAACGCTCTAGGGGACGAACTTCAGCATTAAAACTCGACAAACTTCGAATGGAGACAAGGTTTGTCAATTTTGGTCCAAACATGACGAACTTCGCTCTGGGGAACGAACTCGTTGTTTCTAACTCTCCAAGCCTCGAATGGAGACAACTTTGGTCCATTTTGGTCCGAAGATGACGAACAACGCTCTAGGGGACGAACTTCAGCATTAAAACTCGACAAACTTCGAATGGAGACAAGGTTTGTCAATTTTGGTCCAAATATGACGAACTTCGCTCTAGCTAACGAACTCGTTGTTTCTAACTCTCCAAGCCTCGAATGGAGACAACTTTGGTCCATTTTGGTCCGAAGATAACGAACAACGCTCTAGGGGACGAACTTCAGCATTAAAACTCGACAAACTTCGAATGGAGACAAGGTTTGTCAATTTTGGTCCAAACATGACGAACTTCGCTCTGGGGAACGAACTCGTTGTTTCTAACTATCCAAGCCTCGAATGGAGACAAGTTTGGTCCATTTTGGTCCGAAGATGACGAACAACGCTCTAGATTACGAACTTCAGCATTAAAGCTCGCCAAACTTCGAATGGAGACAAGGTTTGTCAATTTTGGTCCAGACATGAGGAACTTCGCTCTAGGGAACGAACTCGTCATTTCTGACTCTCCAAGCCTCGAATGGAGACAAGTTTGGTCCATTTTGGTCTGAAGATGACGAAGAACGTTCGAGGGGCCGAACTTCAGCATTAAAACTCGACAAACTTCGAATGGAGGGTTTGTCAATTTTGGTCCAAACATGATGAACTTCGCTCTAGGGAACGAACTCGTTGTTTCTAACTCTCCAAGCCTCGAATGGAGACAAGTTTTGTCCATTTTGGACCGAAGATGACGAACAACGCTCTAGGGGACGAACTTCAGCATTAAAACTCGCCAAACTTCGAATGGAGACAAGGTTTGTCCATTTTGGTCCAAACATGAGGAACTTCGATCTAGGGAACAAACTCGTTGTTTCTAACTCTCCAAGCCTCGAATGGAGACAAGTTTCGTCCATTTTTGTCTAAAGATGACGAACAACGTTCTAGGGGACGAACTTCAGCATTAAAACTCGACAAACTTCGAATGGAGACAAGGTTTGTCAATTTTGGTCCAAACATGACGAACTTCGCTCTAGCTAACGAACTCGTTGTTTCTAACTCTCCAAGCCTCGAATGGAGACAACTTTGGTCCATTTTGGTCCGAAGATGACGAACAACGCTCTAGGGGACGAACTTCAGCATTAAAACTCGACAAACTTCGAATGGAGACAAGGTTTGTCAATTTTGGTCCAAATATGACGAACTTCGCTCTAGCTAACGAACTCGTTGTTTCCTACTCTCCAAGCCTCGAATGGAGACAACTTTGGTCCATTTTGGTCCGAAGATAACGAACAACGCTCTAGGGGACGAACTTCAGCATTAAAACTCGACAAACTTCGAATGGAGACAAGGTTTGTCCATTTTGGTCCAAACATGACGAACTTCGCTCCAGGGGACGAACTCGTTGTTTCTAGCTCCAAGCCTCGAATGGAGACAAGTTTGGTCCATTTTTGTCCGAAGATGACGAACAACGTTCTAGGGGACGAACTTCATCATTAAAACTCTACAAACTTCGAATCGAGACAAGCTTTGTCCATTTTGTTCCAAACATGACGAACTTCGCTCCAGGGAACGAACTCGTTGTTTCTCAAGCCTCGAATGGAGACAAGTTTGGTCCATTTTGGTCCGAAGATGACGCACAACGCTCTAGGGGTCGAACTTCAGCATTAAAACTCGACAAACTTCGAATGGAGACAAGGTTTGTCCATTTAGGTCCGAACATGACGAACTTCGCTCTAGGGAATGAACTTGTTGTTTCTAACTTTCCAATCCTCGAATGGAGACAAGTTTGGTCCATTTTGGTCGGACGATGACGAACAACTTTCTAGGGGACGAACTTCATCATTAAAACTCGACAAACTTCGAATGGAGTCAAGCTTTGTCCATTTTGGTCCAAACATGACGAACTTCCCTCCAGGGAACGAACTCGTTGTTTCTTACTCTCCAAGCCTCGAATGGAGACAAGTTTGGTCCATTTTGGTCCGAAGATGACGAACAACGCTCTAGGGGACGAACTTCAGCATTAAAACTCGACACATTTCGAATGGAGACAAGGTTTGTCCATTTTGGTCCAAACATGAGGAACTTCGATCTAGGGAACAAACTCGTTGTTTCTAACTCTCCAAGCCTCGAATGGAGACAAGTTTCGTCCATTTTTGTCTAAAGATGACGAACAACGCTCTAGGGGACTAACTTCAGCATTAAAACTGGACAAACTTCGAATGGAGACAAGGTTAGTCCATTTTGGTCCAAACATGACGAACTTCGCTCCAGGGAACGAACTCGTTGTTTCTAACTCTCGAAGCCTCGAATGGAGACAAGTTTGGTCCATTTTGGTCTGAAGATGACGAACAACGGTCTAGGGGACGAACTTCAGCATTAAAACTGGACAAACTTCGAATGGAGACAAGGTTTGTCCATTTTGGTCCAAACATGACGAACTTCGCTCTAGGGAACGAACTCGTTGTTTCTAACTCTCCAAGCCTCGAATGGAGACAAGTTTGGTCCATTTTCGTCTGAAGATGACGAACAACGCTCTAGGTTACGAACTTCAGCATTAAAACTCACCAAACTTCAAATGGAGACAAGGTTTGTCCATTTTGGTCCAAACATGACGAACTTCGCTCTAGGGAACGAACTCGTTGTTTCTAACTCTCCAAGCCTCGAATGGAGACAAGTTTGGTGTATTTTGGTCTGAAAATGACGAACAACGCTCTAGGTGACGAACTTCAGCATTAAAACGCGACAAACTTCGAATGGAGACAAGGTTTGTCCATTTTGGTCCAAACATGACGAACTTCGCTCTAGGGAACGAACTCGTTGTTTCTAACTCTCCAAGCCTCGAATGATGACAAGTTTGGTCCATTTGGTCTGACGATGAGGAACAACGCTCTAGGTTACGAACTTCAGCATTAAAGCTCGCGAAACTTCGAATGGAGACAAGGTTTGTCCATTTTGGTCCAAACATGACGAACTTCGCTCAAGGGAACGAACTCATTGTTTCTAACTCTCCATGGCTCGAATGGAGACAAGTTTGGTCTATTTTGGTCTGAAGATGACGAACAACAATCTAGGGGACGAACTTCAGCATTAAAACTTGACAAACTTCGAATGGAGACAAGGTTAATCCATTTTGGTCTAAACATGACGAACTTCACTCAAGGGAACGAACTCCGTTGTCTCTAACTCTCCAAGCCTCGAATGGAGACAAGTTTGGTCCATTTTGGTCGGAAGATGACGAACAACGTTCTAGGGGTTGAACTTCAGCATTAAAACTCGACAAACTTCGAATGGAGACAAGGTTTGTCCATTTTGGTCCAAACATGACGAACTTCGCTGTAGGGAACGAACTCGTTGTTTCTAACTCTCGAAGCCTCGAATGGAGACAAGTTTGGTCCATTTTGGTCTGAAAATGACGAACAACGTTTTAGGGGACGAACTTCAGCATTAAAACTCGACAAACTTCGAATGGAGACAAGGTTTGTCAATTTTTGTCCAAACATGACGAACTTCGCTCCAGGGAACGAACTCGTTGTTTCTAACTCTCCATGGCTTGAATGGAGACAAGTTTGGTCCATTTTGGTCTGAAGATGACGAACAACGCTCTAGGTTACGAACTTCACAATTAAAGCTCGCCAAACTTCGAATGGAAACAAGGTTTGTCCATTTTGGTCAGAAGATGACGAAGAACGCTCTAGGGGACGAAATTCAGCATTAAAACACGACAAACTTCGACTGGAGACAAGGTTTGTCCGTTTTGGTATAAACATGACGAACTTCGCTCTAGGGAACGAACTCTCCAAGCCTCGAATGGAGACAAGATTGGTCCATTTGGTCCGAGGATGACGAACAACGCTCTAGGTGACGAACTTCAGCATTAAAACTAGCCAAACTTCGAATGGAGACAAGGTTTGTCCATTTTGGTCCAAACATGACGAACTTCGCTCTAGGGAACGAACTCGTTGTTTCTAACTCCCCAAGCCTCGAATGGAGACAAGTTTGGTGTATTTTGGTCTGAAAATGACGAACAACGCTCTAGGTGACGAACTTCAGCATTAAAACGCGACAAACTTCGAATGGAGACAAGGTTTGTCCATTTTGGTCCAAACATGACGAACTTCGCTCTAGGGAACGAACTCGTTGTTTCTAACTCTCCAAGCCTCGAATGGAGACAAGTTTGGTCCATTTTCGTCTGAAGATGACGAACAACGCTCTAGGTTACGAACTTCAGCATTAAAACTCACCAAACTTCAAATGGAGACAAGGTTTGTCCATTTTGGTCCAAACATGACGAACTTCGCTCTAGGGAACGAACTCGTTGTTTCTAACTCTCCAAGCCTCGAATGGAGACAAGTTTGGTGTATTTTGGTCTGAAAATGACGAACAACGCTCTAGGTGACGAACTTCAGCATTAAAACGCGACAAACTTCGAATGGAGACAAGGTTTGTCCATTTTGGTCCAAACATGACGAACTTCGCTCTAGGGAACGAACTCGTTGTTTCTAACTCTCCAAGCCTCGAAAGGAGACAAGTTTGTTGTATTTTGGTCTGAAAATGACGAACAATGCTCTAGGTGACGAACTTCAGCATTAAAACGCGACAAACTTCGAATGGAGACTAGGCTTGTCCATTTTGGTCCAAACATGACGAACTTCGCTCTAGGGAACGAACTCGTTGTTTCTAACTCTCCAAGCCTCGAATGGAGACAAGTTTGGTGTATTTTGTTCTGAAGATGACGAACAACGCTCTAGGGGACTAACTTCAGCATTAAAACTGGACAAACTTCGAATGGAGACAAGGTTAGTCCATTTTGGTCAAAACATGACGAACTTCGGTCTAGGGAACGAACTCGTTGTTTCTAACTCTCCATGCCTCGAATGGAGACAAGTTTGGTCCATTTTGGTCCGAAGATGACGAACAACGCTCTAGGGGACGAACTTCAGCATAAAACTCGACAAACTCCGAATGGTGACAAGGTTTGTCCATTTTGGTCCAAACATGACGAACTTCGATCAAGGGAACGAACTCGTTGTTTCTAACTCTCCAAGCCTCGAATGGAGACAATTTTGGTCCATTTTGGTCTGAAGATGACGAACAAAGTTCTAGGGGACGAAATTCAGCATTAAATACGACAAACTTCGAATGCAGACAAGGTTTGTCAATTTTGGTACAAACATGACAAACTTCGCTTTAGGGAACGAACTCGTTGTTTCTAACTCTCCAAGCCTCGAATGGAGACAAGTTTGGTCCATTTGGTCCGGGGATGACGAACAACGCTCTAGGTGACGAACTTCAGCATTAAAACTAGCCAAACTTCGAATGGAGACAAGGTTTATCCATTTTGGTCCAAACATGACGAACTTCGCTCTAGGGAACGAACTCGTTGTTTCTAACTCTCCAAGCCTCGAATGGAGACAAGTTTGGTGTATTTTGTTCTGAAGATGACGAACAACGCTCTAGGGGACTAACTTCAGCATTAAAACTGGACAAACTTCGAATGGAGACAAGGTTAGTCCATTTTGGTCCAAACATGACGAACTTCGCTCCAGGGAACGAACTCGTTGTTTCTAACTCTCGAAGCCTCGAATGGAGACAAGTTTGGTCCATTTTGGTCTGAAGATGACGAACAACGGTCTAGGGGACGAACTTCAGCATTAAAACTGGACAAACTTCGAATGGAGACAAGGTTTGTCCATTTTGGTCCAAACATGACGAACTTCGCTCTAGGGAACGAACTCGTTGTTTCTAACTCTCCAAGCCTCGAATGGAGACAAGTTTGGTCCATTTTCGTCTGAAGATGACGAACAACGCTCTAGGTTACGAACTTCAGCATTAAAACTCACCAAACTTCAAATGGAGACAAGGTTTGTCCATTTTGGTCCAAACATGACGAACTTCGCTCTAGGGAACGAACTCGTTGTTTCTAACTCTCCAAGCCTCGAATGGAGACAAGTTTGGTGTATTTTGGTCTGAAAATGACGAACAACGCTCTAGGTGACGAACTTCAGCATTAAAACGCGACAAACTTCGAATGGAGACAAGGTTTGTCCATTTTGGTCCAAACATGACGAACTTCGCTCTAGGGAACGAACTCGTTGTTTCTAACTCTCCAAGCCTCGAATGATGACAAGTTTGGTCCATTTGGTCTGACGATGAGGAACAACGCTCTAGGTTACGAACTTCAGCATTAAAGCTCGCGAAACTTCGAATGGAGACAAGGTTTGTCCATTTTGGTCCAAACATGACGAACTTCGCTCAAGGGAACGAACTCATTGTTTCTAACTCTCCATGGCTCGAATGGAGACAAGTTTGGTCTATTTTGGTCTGAAGATGACGAACAACAATCTAGGGGACGAACTTCAGCATTAAAACTTGACAAACTTCGAATGGAGACAAGGTTAATCCATTTTGGTCTAAACATGACGAACTTCACTCAAGGGAACGAACTCCGTTGTCTCTAACTCTCCAAGCCTCGAATGGAGACAAGTTTGGTCCATTTTGGTCGGAAGATGACGAACAACGTTCTAGGGGTTGAACTTCAGCATTAAAACTCGACAAACTTCGAATGGAGACAAGGTTTGTCCATTTTGGTCCAAACATGACGAACTTCGCTGTAGGGAACGAACTCGTTGTTTCTAACTCTCGAAGCCTCGAATGGAGACAAGTTTGGTCCATTTTGGTCTGAAAATGACGAACAACGTTTTAGGGGACGAACTTCAGCATTAAAACTCGACAAACTTCGAATGGAGACAAGGTTTGTCAATTTTTGTCCAAACATGACGAACTTCGCTCCAGGGAACGAACTCGTTGTTTCTAACTCTCCATGGCTTGAATGGAGACAAGTTTGGTCCATTTTGGTCTGAAGATGACGAACAACGCTCTAGGTTACGAACTTCACAATTAAAGCTCGCCAAACTTCGAATGGAAACAAGGTTTGTCCATTTTGGTCAGAAGATGACGAAGAACGCTCTAGGGGACGAAATTCAGCATTAAAACACGACAAACTTCGACTGGAGACAAGGTTTGTCCGTTTTGGTATAAACATGACGAACTTCGCTCTAGGGAACGAACTCTCCAAGCCTCGAATGGAGACAAGATTGGTCCATTTGGTCCGAGGATGACGAACAACGCTCTAGGTGACGAACTTCAGCATTAAAACTAGCCAAACTTCGAATGGAGACAAGGTTTGTCCATTTTGGTCCAAACATGACGAACTTCGCTCTAGGGAACGAACTCGTTGTTTCTAACTCTCCAAGCCTCGAATGGAGACAAGTTTGGTGTATTTTGGTCTGAAAATGACGAACAACGCTCTAGGTGACGAACTTCAGCATTAAAACGCGACAAACTTCGAATGGAGACAAGGTTTGTCCATTTTGGTCCAAACATGACGAACTTCGCTCTAGGGAACGAACTCGTTGTTTCTAACTCTCCAAGCCTCGAATGGAGACAAGTTTGGTCCATTTTCGTCTGAAGATGACGAACAACGCTCTAGGTTACGAACTTCAGCATTAAAACTCACCAAACTTCAAATGGAGACAAGGTTTGTCCATTTTGGTCCAAACATGACGAACTTCGCTCTAGGGAACGAACTCGTTGTTTCTAACTCTCCAAGCCTCGAATGGAGACAAGTTTGGTGTATTTTGGTCTGAAAATGACGAACAACGCTCTAGGTGACGAACTTCAGCATTAAAACGCGACAAACTTCGAATGGAGACAAGGTTTGTCCATTTTGGTCCAAACATGACGAACTTCGCTCTAGGGAACGAACTCGTTGTTTCTAACTCTCCAAGCCTCGAATGATGACAAGTTTGGTCCATTTGGTCTGACGATGAGGAACAACGCTCTAGGTTACGAACTTCAGCATTAAAGCTCGCGAAACTTCGAATGGAGACAAGGTTTGTCCATTTTGGTCCAAACATGACGAACTTCGCTCAAGGGAACGAACTCATTGTTTCTAACTCTCCATGGCTCGAATGGAGACAAGTTTGGTCTATTTTGGTCTGAAGATGACGAACAACAATCTAGGGGACGAACTTCAGCATTAAAACTTGACAAACTTCGAATGGAGACAAGGTTAATCCATTTTGGTCTAAACATGACGAACTTCACTCAAGGGAACGAACTCCGTTGTCTCTAACTCTCCAAGCCTCGAATGGAGACAAGTTTGGTCCATTTTGGTCGGAAGATGACGAACAACGTTCTAGGGGTTGAACTTCAGCATTAAAACTCGACAAACTTCGAATGGAGACAAGGTTTGTCCATTTTGGTCCAAACATGACGAACTTCGCTGTAGGGAACGAACTCGTTGTTTCTAACTCTCGAAGCCTCGAATGGAGACAAGTTTGGTCCATTTTGGTCTGAAAATGACGAACAACGTTTTAGGGGACGAACTTCAGCATTAAAACTCGACAAACTTCGAATGGAGACAAGGTTTGTCAATTTTTGTCCAAACATGACGAACTTCGCTCCAGGGAACGAACTCGTTGTTTCTAACTCTCCATGGCTTGAATGGAGACAAGTTTGGTCCATTTTGGTCTGAAGATGACGAACAACGCTCTAGGTTACGAACTTCACAATTAAAGCTCGCCAAACTTCGAATGGAAACAAGGTTTGTCCATTTTGGTCAGAAGATGACGAAGAACGCTCTAGGGGACGAAATTCAGCATTAAAACACGACAAACTTCGACTGGAGACAAGGTTTGTCCGTTTTGGTATAAACATGACGAACTTCGCTCTAGGGAACGAACTCTCCAAGCCTCGAATGGAGACAAGATTGGTCCATTTGGTCCGAGGATGACGAACAACGCTCTAGGTGACGAACTTCAGCATTAAAACTAGCCAAACTTCGAATGGAGACAAGGTTTGTCCATTTTGGTCCAAACATGACGAACTTCGCTCTAGGGAACGAACTCGTTGTTTCTGACTCTCCAAGCCTCGAATGGAGACAAGTTTGGTCCATTTTGGTATGAAAATGACGAACAACGTTCTAGGCGACGAACTTCAGCATTAAAACTCGACAAACTTCGAATGGAGACAAGGTTTGTCAACTTTGGTCCAAACATGACGAACTTCGCTCCAGGGAACGAACTAGTGCTTTCTAACTCTCCATGGCTCGAATGGAGACAAGTTTGGTCCATTTTCGTCTGAAGATGACGAACAACGCTCTAGGTTACGAACTTCACAATTAAAGCTCGGCAAACTTCGAATGGAAACAATGTTTGTCCATTTTGATCAGCAGATGACGAACAACGCTCTAGGGGACGAAATTCAGCATTAAAACACGACAAACTTCGAATGGAGAAAAGGTTTGTCCGTTTTGGTACAAACATGACGAACTTCGCTCTAGGGAACGAACTCGTTGTTTCTAACTCTCCAAGCCTCGAATGGAGACAAGTTTGGTCCATTTCGTCCGAGTATGACGAACAACGCTCTAGGTGACGAACTTCAGCATTAAAACTAGCCAAACTTCGAATGGAGACAAGGTTTGTCCATTTTGGTCCAAACATGACGAACTTCGCTCTAGGGAACGAACTCGTTGTTTCTAACTCTCCAAGCCTCGAATGGAGAGAAGTTTGGTCCATTTTGGTCTGAAGATGACGAACAACGTTCTAGGGGACGAACTTCAGCATTAAAACTCGACAAACTTCGAATGGAGACAAGGTTTGTCAATTTTGGTCCAAACATGACGAACTTCGGTCTAGGGAACGAACTCGTTGTTTCTAACTCTCCAAGCCTCGAATGGAGACAAGTTTCGTCCATTTTGGTCCGAAGATGACGAACAACGCTCTAGGGGACGAACTTCAGCATAAAACTCGACAAACTCCGAATGGAGACAAGGTTTGTCCATTTTGGTCCAAACATGACGAACTTCGATCAAGGGAACGAACTCGTTGTTTCTAACTCTCCAAGCCTCGAATGGAGACAAGTTTGGTCCATTTTGGTCTGAAGATGACGAACAAAGTTCTAGGGGACGAAATTCAGCATTAAAAGACGACAAACTTCGAATGCAGACAAGGTTTGTCAATTTTGGTACAAACATGACGAACTTCGCTTTAGGGAACGAACTCGTTGTTTCTAACTCTCCAAGCCTCGAATGGAGACAAGTTTGGTCCATTTGGTCCGGGGATGACGAACAACGCTCTAGGTGACGAACTTCAGCATTAAAACTAGCCAAACTTCGAATGGAGACAAGGTTTATCCATTTTGGTCCAAACATGACGAACTTCGCTCTAGGGAACGAACTCGTTGTTTCTAACTCTCCAAGCCTCGAATGGAGACAAGTTTGGTGTATTTTGTTCTGAAGATGACGAACAACGCTCTAGGGGACTAACTTCAGCATTAAAACTGGACAAACTTCGAATGGAGACAAGGTTAGTCCATTTTGGTCCAAACTCGACGAACTTCGCTCCAGGGAACGAACTCGTTGTTTCTAACTCTCGAAGCCTCGAATGGAGACAAGTTTGGTCCATTTTGGTCTGAAGATGACGAACAACGGTCTAAGGGACGAACTTCAGCATTAAAACTGGACAAACTTCGAATGGAGACAAGGTTTGTCCATTTTGGTCCAAACATGACGAACTTCGCTCTAGGGAACGAACTCGTTGTTTCTAACTCTCCAAGCCTCGAATGGAGACAAGTTTGGTCCATTTTGGTCTGAAGATGACGAACAACGGTCTAGGGGATGAACTTCAGCATTAAAACTCGACAAACTTCAAATGGAGACAAGGTTTGTCCATTTTGGTCCAAACATGACGAACTTCGCTCTAGGGAACGAACTCGTTGTTTCTAACTCTCCAAGCCTCGAATGGAGACAAGTTTGGTGTATTTTGGTCTGAAAATGACGAACAACGCTCTAGGTGAAGAACTTCAGCATTAAAACACGACAAACTTCGAATGGAGACAAGGTTTGTCCATTTTGGTCCAAACATGACGAACTTCGCTCTAGGGAACGAACTCGTTGTTTCTAACTCTCCAAGCCTCGAATGATGACAAGTTTGGTCCATTTGGTCTGACGATGAGGAACAACGCTCTAGGTTACGAACTTCAGCATTAAAGCTCGCGAAACTTCGAATGGAGACAAGGTTTGTCCATTTTGGTCCAAACATGACGAACTTCGCTCAAGGGAACGAACTCATTGTTTCTAACTCTCCATGGCTCGAATGGAGACAAGTTTGGTCTATTTTGGTCTGAAGATGACGAACAACAATCTAGGGGACGAACTTCAGCATTAAAACTTGACAAACTTCGAATGGAGACAAGGTTAATCCATTTTGGTCTAAACATGACGAACTTCACTAAAGGGAACGAACTCCGTTGTCTCTAACTCTCCAAGCCTCGAATGGAGACAAGTTTGGTCCATTTTGGTTGGAAGATGACGAACAACGTTCTAGGGGTTGAACTTCAGCATTAAAACTCGACAAACTTTGAATGGAGACAAGGTTTGTCAATTTTGGTCCAAACATGACGAACTTCGGTCTAGGGAACGAACTCGTTGTTTCTAACTCTCCAAGCCTCGAATGGAGACAAGTTTGGTTCATTTTGGTCCGAAGATGACGAACAACGCTCTAGGGGACGAACTTCAGCATAAAACTCGACAAACTCCGAATGGAGACAAGGTTTGTCCATTTTGGTCCAAACATGACGAACTTCGATCAAGGGAACGAACTCGTTGTTTCTAACTCTCCAAGCCTCGAATGGAGACAAGTTTGGTCCATTTTGGTCTGAAGATGACGAACAACGTTCTAGGGGACGAAATTCAGCATTAAAAGACGACAAACTTCGAATGGAGACAAGGTTTGTCAATTTTGGTACAAACATGACGAACTTCGCTTTAGGGAACGAACTCGTTGTTTCTAACTCTCCAAGCCTCGAATGGAGACAAGTTTGGTCCATTTGGTCCGGGGATGACGAACAACGCTCTAGGTGACGAACTTCAGCATTAAAACTAGCCAAACTTCGAATGGAGACAGGGTTTATCCATTTTGGTCCAAACATGACGAACTTCGCTTTAGGGAACGAACTCGTTGTTTCTAACTCTCCAAGCCTCGATTGGAGACAAGTTTGGTCCATTTTGGTATGAAGATGACGAAGAACGCTCTAGGGGACGAACTTCAGCATTAAAACTCGACAAACATCGAATGGAGACAAGGTTTGTCCATTTTGGTCCAAACATGACGAACTTCGCTCTAGGGAACGAACTCGTTGTTTCTAACTCTCCAAGCCTCGAATGGAGACAAGTTTGGTGCATTTTGGTCTGAAGATGACGAACAACGTTCTAGGGGACGAAATTCAGCATTAAAAGACGACAAACTTCGAATGGAGACAAGGTTTGTCCGTCTTGGTACAAACATGACGAACTTCGCTTTAGGGAACGAACTCGTTGTTTCTAACTCTCCAAGCCTCGAATGGAGACAAGTTTGGTCCATTTGGTCCGGGGATGACGAACAACGCTCTAGGTGACGAACTTCAGCATTAAAACTAGCCAAACTTCGAATGGAGACAAGGTTTATCCATTTTGGTCCAAACATGACGAACTTCGCTCTAGGGAACGAACTCGTTGTTTCTAACTCTCCAAGCCTCGATTGGAGACAAGTTTGGTCCATTTTGGTATGAAGATGACGAACAACGCTCTAGGGGACGAACTTCAGCATTAAAACTCGACAAACATCGAATGGAGACAAGGTTTGTCCATTTTGGTCCAAACATGACGAACTTCGATCAAGGGAACGAACTCGTTGTTTCTAACTCTCCAAGCCTCGAATGGAGACAAGTTTGGTGCATTTTGGTCTGAAGATGACGAACAACGTTCTAGGGGACGAAATTCAGCATTAAAAGACGACAAACTTCGAATGGAGACAAGGTTTGTCCGTCTTGGTACAAACATGACGAACTTCGCTTTAGGGAACGAACTCGTTGTTTCTAACTCTCCAAGCCTCGAATGGAGACAAGTTTCATCCATTTGGTCCGAGGATGACGAACAACGCTCTAGGTGACGAACTTCAGCATTAAAACTAGCCAAACTTCGAATGGAGACAAGCTTTGTCCATTTTGGTCCATACATGACGAACTTCGGTCTAGGGAACGAACTCGTTGTTTCTAACTCTCCAAGCCTCGAATGGAGACAAGTTTGATCCATTTTGGTCCGAAGATGACGAACAACGCTCTAGGGGACGAACTGCAGCATTAAAACTCGACAAACTTCGAATGGATGGTTTGTCCATTTTGGTCAAAACATGAAGAACTTCGCTCTAGGGAATGAACTCGTTGTTTCTAACTCTCCAAGTCTCGAATGGAGACAAGTTTGGTCCATTTTGGTCAGAAGATGACGAACAACGTTCTAGGGGACGAACTTCACCATGAAAACTCGACAAACTTCGAATGGAGACAAGGTTTGATACGAAACTTCGAGGAAATTAGATCTAACAACCTTGTTGAAGAACAAGACCTTTAGAACTAATACCCAAAAACCCCAAATCAATATGATTTCATCCCAAGTAAGAAGATAGAAACGGATTTACCTCGATGATCAATATCAAGAGTATAGAAAACACTTTTCTAAACTCAAGATTCGAATCACTCCACAAGGAGTTCGATCAACGCTACTTGAATGATCCTTGCATGCAAATGTAAACACAAGATATGCAAAGAAAGTTGCTCATGGCCTTTAAGTTCAAAAGACTCAATTACATTGAAACTTCATCAAAGTTGTTCTTCTTTCTTACAAGCAATATAACTTCCTTTTATAGACAATGAACCCAACTACCTAATTAAATGGGCTTCCCAACTACCCTCATTAATTTACCTTCCCAACCACCTCATTAAATGATCTCCCCAACCACCTCATTCAATTCACTCCCCAACCACCTCATTAAATGGTTTCTAGAACTTGGTTGGACTTTTAATGAATACAAAATGGAAATCAAATTTGAATACAAAAACCATAAATAATTAGTCTTCATGATAATGGTTTGATCTCCATGATCCTTATCAAGGTTTGTCCATTTTGGTCCAAACATGACGAACTTCGCTCCAGAGAACGAACTCGTTGTTTCTAACTCTCCAAGCCTCGAATGGAGACAAGCTTGGTACATTTTGGTCCGAAGATGACGAACAACGCTCTAGGAGACGAACTTCAGCACTAAAACTCGACAAACTTCGAATGGAGACAAGGTTTGTCCATTTTGGTCCAAACATGACGAACTTCGCTCTAGGAAACGAACTCGTTATTTCTAACTCTCCAAGCCTCGAATGGAGACAAGTTTGGTACATTATGGTCTGAAGAAGACGAACAACGCTCTAGGGGACGAAATTTAGCATTAAAACACGACAAACTTCGAATGGAGACAAGGTTAGTCCATTTTGGTCTAAACATGACGAACTTCGCTCAACGGAACGAACTCGTTGTCTCTAACTCTCCGAGCCTCAAATGGAGACAAGTTTGGTCCATTTTGGTCGGAAGATGACGAACAACGTTCTAGGAGACGAACTTCAGCATTAAAACTTGACAAACTTCGAATGAAGACAAGGTTTGTCCATTTTGGTCCAAACATGACGAACTTCGCTCCAGGGAACGAACTCGTTGTTTCTAACTCTCCAAGCCTCGAATGGAGACAAGTTTGGTGTATTTTGGTCTGAAGATGACGAACAACGCTCTAGGTGAAGAACTTCAGCAGTAAAGCTCGCCAAACTTCGAATGGAGACAAGGTTTGTCCATTTTTGTCCAAACATGACGAACTTCTCTCAAGGGAACGAACTCGTTGTTTCTAACTCTCCAAGCCTCGAATGGAGACAAGTTTGGTGTATTTTGGTATGAAGATGACGAACAACGCTCTAGGTGACGAACTTTAGCATTAAAACTCGACAAACTTTGAATGGAGACAAGGTTTGTCCATTTTGGTCCAAACATGACGAACTTCGCTCAAGGGAACGAACTAGTTGTTTCTAACTTTCCAAGCCTCGAATGGAGACAAGTTTGGTCCGTTTTGGTACGAAGATGACGAACAACGCTCGAGGGGACGAACTTCAGCATTAAAACTCGACAAATATCGAATGGAGACAAGGTTTGTCCATTTTGGTCTAAACATGACGAACTTCGATCAAGGGAACGAACTCGTCGTTTCTAACTCTCCAAGCCTCGAATGGAGACAAGTTTGGTCCATTATGGTCTGAAGAAGACGAACAACGCTCTAGGGGACGAAATTTAGCATTAAAACACGACAAACTTCGAATGGAGACAAGGTTAGTCCATTTTGGTCTAAACATGATGAACTTCGCTCAACGGAACGAACTCGTTGTCTCTAACTCTCCAAGCCTCGAATGGAGACAAGTTTGGTCCATTTTGGTCGGAAGATGACGAACAACATTCTAGGAGACGAACTTCAGCATTAAAACTTGACATACTTCGAATGAAGACAAGGTTTGTCCATTTTGGTCCAAACATGACGAACTTCGCTCCAGGGAACGAACTCGTTGTTTCTAACTCTCCAAGTCTCGAATGGAGACATGTTTGGTGTATTTTGGTCTGAAGATGACGAACAACGCTCTAGGTGACGAACTTCAGCAGTAAAGCTCGCCAAACTTCGAATGGAGACAAGGTTTGTCCATTTTTGTCCAAACATGACGAACTTCTCTCAAGGGAGCGAACTCGTTGTTTCTAACTCTCCAAGCCTCGAATGGAGACAAGTTTGGTGTATTTTGGTCTGAAGATGACGAACAACGCTCTAGGTGACGAACTTTAGCATTAAAACTCGACAAACTTTGAATGGAGACAAGGTTTGTCCATTTTGGTCCAAACATGACGAACTTCGCTCAAGGGAACGAACTCGTTGTTTCTAATTGTCCAAGCCTCGAATGGAGACAAGTTTAGTGCATTTTGGTCTGAAGATGACGAACAACGTTCTAGGGGACGAAATTCAGCATTAAAAGACGACAAACTTCGAATGGAGACAAGGTTTGTCCATTTTGGTCCAAACATGACGAACTTCGCTCTAGGGAACGAACTCGTTGTTTCTAACTCTCCAAGCCTCGAATGGAGACAAGTTTGGTCCATTTTGGTCCGAAGATGACGAACAACGCTCTAGTTTACGAACTTCAGCATTAAAGCTCGCCAAACTTCGAATGGAGACAAGGTTTGTCCATTTTGGTCCAAACATGACGAACTTCGCTCCAGGGAACGAACTCGTTGTTTCTAACTCTCCAAGCCTCGAATGGAGACAAGTTTGGTCCATTTTGGTATGAAGATGACGAACAACGCTCTAGGCTACGAACTTAAGCATTAAATCTCGCCAAACTTTGAATGGAGACAAGGTTTGTCCATTTTGGTCCAAACATGCCGAACTTCGCTCCAGGGAACGACTTTGTTCTTTCTAACTTTCCAAGCCTCGAATGGAGACAAGTTTGGTCCATTTTGGTACGAAGATGACGAACAACGCTCTAGGGGACGAACTTCAGCATTAAAACTCGACAAACATCGAATGGAGACAAGGTTTGTCCATTTTGGTCCAAACATGACGAACTTCGATCAAGGGAACGAACTCGTTGTTTCTAACTCTCCAAGCCTCGAATGGAGACAAGTTTGGTCCATTCTGGTCTGAAGATGACGAACAACGCTCTAGGGGACGAAATTTAGCATTAAAACACGACAAACTTCGAATGGAGACAAGGTTAGTCCATTTTGGTCTAAACATGACGAACTTCGCTCAACGGAACGAACTCGTTGTCTCTAACTCCCCAAGCCTCGAATGGAGACAAGTTTGGTCCATTTTGGTCGGAAGATGACGAACAACGTTCTAGGAGACGAACTTCAGCATTAAAACTTGACAAACTTCGAATGAAGACAAGGTTTGTCCATTTTGGTCCAAACATGACGAACTTCGCTCCAGGGAACGAACTCGTTGTTTCTAACTCTCCAAGCCTCGAATGGAGACAAGTTTGGTCCATTTTGGTCTGAAGATGACGAACAACGTTCTAGGGGACGAACTTCAGCATTAAAACTCGACAAACATCGAATGGAGACAAGGTTTGTCAATTTTGGTCCAAACATGACGAACTTCGCTCTAGGGAACGAACTCGTTGTTTCTAACTTTCCAAGCCTCGAATGGAGACAAGTTTGGTCCATTTTGGTCTGAAGATGACGAACAACGTTCTAGGGGACGAACTTCAGCATTAAAACTTGACAAACTTCGAATGGAGACAAGGTTTGTCAATTTTGGTCCAAACATGACGAACTTCGCTCTAGGGAACGAACTCGTTGTTTCTAACTCTCCAAGCCTCGAATGGAGACAAGTTTGGTCAATTTTGGTATGAAGATGACGAACAACGCTCTAGGTTACGAACTTCAGCATTAAATCTCGCCAAACTTTGAATGGAGACAAGGTTTGGCCATTTTGGTCCAAACATAACGAACTTCGCTCCAGGGAACGAACTCGTTGTTTCTAACTTTCCAAGCCTTGAATGGAGACAAGTTTTGATATGGATCACGGTTCAACCTTAATTTCATGTGTTACAACCTAATTCAAGTGAGGATGGACCATTTGAAGCTTTGGAGGTCAATGTGTGCAAGATTGAAGTTGACCATGAATGATGTGGCCAAGTCATTAATAACAATGCCTCAAAGTCCAATTACATAATAGGACATTCTTTTTATTTTGATGTTTTAATTGTAATTTTAGTTTTCTTTGTTTGTCATTTAATGAGGTAGTTAGGAAGATCATTAATGAGGTAGTTGGGAAGATCATTAATGAGGTAGTTGGGAAGATAATTAAATGGGGTAGTTGGGGAAGTATTAATGTACAAGAATTAAGCCTATAAAAGGGGTATGTATTGCTTGTGAAGGAACAACTTTGATGAATTTTTCAATGAAATTGAGTCTTTTGAGCCTAAAGGCCATGAGCAACTTTCTTTGCATATCTTGTGTTTAGATTTGCATGTAAGGATCATTCAAGTGGTGTTGATCAAACTACTTGTGGAGTGATTCGAATCTTGAGTTTAGAATCGCGTTTTCTATACTCTTGATATTGATCATCGAGGTAAATCCGTTTCTATCTCCTTCCTTGAGATGAAATCATCTTGATTTGGGGTTTTTGGGTCTTAGATCTAAAGGTCTTGTTCCTAAACAAAGGTTGTTAGATCTAATTCTTGGGAATTACTTATCATTTGATAAGTAATTACTTATCAGCTCTGATACCAAATGTTAAGTAATTCCCAAGAATTAGATCTAACAACCTTTGTTGAGGAACAAGACCTTTAGATCTAAAACCCAAAAACCCCAAAACGAAATAGAATCAACCCAAGGGAAAGTTTATGAACGGATTACCTTGATGATCAAGATCAAGAGTAAAGAAAACTCGTTTCTAAACTCGTGATTCGAATCACTCCACAAGAGGCATGATCAATACCAATTGAATGACTCTAGCATGCAAGTTCTAAACACAAGAAATTGCAATATGAAAACTTAGCTCTCAACAAAGCTAAAAGAAACTTCAATTCTATTATCCAAGTTGTGATTTTACAAGCAATACAAATCCCTTTTTATAGGCAAGGAATGCTCTTTAACACTTCCCCAACTAACTCATTTAATGAGTTTCCCAACTACCTCATTAAATGAACCTCCCAACTACCTCATTAATGAGCTTCCCAACCATATCATTAATACAAGGGTTAAATGATAAACCAAAAAAACAACTAAAATTACATGTTTGGACTTTGAACTTATGTTCCATGAATTTATGAGTTCCTTAAATGCAAGTTAGAATGCATTTAATGTGTCTCCATCTTGAAGCTTAACGTTGCACAACATGTAGGGAAATACTCCATCATCATCTAGAACCTCCTTTGTTGAGCTCACCATAGCTTGAATATAAGTGATTAAAGCTTGTTGTAGCTTTTTGGCTTTTGACCTTGTAATTGGACCTTCAGGCATGACAATAGATGTTCCTTGGTTCACATCATCAAAATGATAAGTAATTCCCAAGAATTAGATCTAACAACCTTTGTTTAGGAACAAGACCTTTAGATCTAAGACCCAAAAACCCCAAATCAAGATGATTTCATCCCAAGGAAGGAGATAGAAACGGATT
Source organism: Trichosanthes truncata (assembly GCA_033996785.1). Taxonomy (NCBI): domain Eukaryota; kingdom Viridiplantae; phylum Streptophyta; class Magnoliopsida; order Cucurbitales; family Cucurbitaceae; genus Trichosanthes; species Trichosanthes truncata. Next base: position 20,914,674 of record JAWPNB010000004.1, on the reverse strand, counting down.
TACCTCGATGACCAATATCAAGAGTATAGAAAACGCGATTCTAAACTCAAGATTCGAATCACTCCACAAGTAGTTTGATCAACACCACTTGAATGATCCTTACATGCAAATCTAAACACAAGATATGCAAAGAAAGTTGCTCATGGCCTTTAGGCTCAAAAGACTCAATTTCATTGAAAAATTCATCAAAGTTGTTCCTTCACAAGCAATACATACCCCTTTTATAGGCTTAATTCTTGTACATTAATACTTCCCCAACTACCCCATTTAATTATCTTCCCAACTACCTCATTAATGATCTTCCCAACTACCTCATTAATGATCTTCCTAACTACCTCATTAAATGACAAACAAAGAAAACTAAAATTACAATTAAAACATCAAAATAAAAAGAATGTCCTATTATGTAATTGGACTTTGAGGCATTGTTATTAATGACTTGGCCACATCATTCATGGTCAACTTCAATCTTGCACACATTGACCTCCAAAGCTTCAAATGGTCCATCCTCACTTGAATTAGGTTGTAACACATGAAATTAAGGTTGAACCGTGATCCATATCATTCTCCCCTTCTTCGAGAAGATTCGTCCTCGAATCTAAAGGATCTCCTACATCAAATGGACGAAAATTAGCTCCATTGAAGATGTAATTGTCATCACCCACGCTTTGTAAAGCAATCTTGTAGTCATGGGATGTAATAGGTAAATTGCCTCTTGAATTCCACTTAGGTTTCTTGTAAAATGAACAACGATCCCTCCAAAAGTGTCTCCAAACCGAATCACCTAGTTTGAACACCTTATGCTTGCTGCCATGGATGAACTTAGAAGCCATTTTGAAGTGTTGCCTCCCAATAAATGCTTTGGCATTAACTTTTGAATCATGCTTCACAATGACTGTTTTGGCCTCCTGTAAGAACTCAAAAAAAACACTATGGAAGAATGGTTTGAGCTCACCCGTTAGAAAACAAGTGCCTTTGTATAAAAGATTAAAAATATTTTGCTTTGAAAACAAAATAGTTTTAACCTCACAAGCTCTTTTATACAAGCTCACATTATTGGACTTTCTCTCTTTTTTCTCTATAGGCCATAGACTAATCTCATGCTTTTTTCTCTCACTCATTTTCTCACAAGATTCTTTTTCAAATAATTCATATGCTTTTGTCTCGACCTTTTTTGCCTTTTGCCCTAACTCACACACATCAACATGTACTTCATAAAGAGTAGGTTTTACAATAGTAGAAGGGTTACAAACAAACAAGTCTTTGCAATCTAATTGCCTACTAAACAAGAAATCATTGGCATGTATTGGCACTAAATTACAAAGCATTTCATTTTCCATTTTACCACTTTCTTTGTTGGTCGCCATGCCATCGACACCACCATCATTTGCAACATCATCTTGAGGCATGAGACAATCTTTCTCTTTTTGATTGGGTTGTGTAACTTGTCTCTCCATTTCTCGATCCCGCAAATTCAAAGGACATAATTCAGCCATGTAATTTATGGATTGGCGAAGCTCAGCCATATTATTTCGAAAATTCTTCCAAAACGGATCACCATTGATGTGGTTCTCACAACGTCTTTGTGCTTGATGAAACATGGATTTGGTTGAACTTCTTTTGTGATACATGCTTGAAAAAAAAAAATGCAAAGTGACAAGAAAGTGACCTTTCCTCAAGTTCTTATGTGATACACAATCTCGATTTTCTCGGTTTTCCAGACCATACTTTCAAACGGCAGACTTTTCACCAAGAAACAGACCGAATTTCATGATCTCATAAAAGACAAAGTTGAAGAATAAACACAGATCTAAAAGATTGTAGAAGAAGTCAATACGAAATGAAGAATGAAAATGACACTTTTTTTTGTATTTTAATTTTTGGACAGAATGAAATTAGCTCTCGGGTTTGCAGTTTTCTTTTCACAGATTTTCAAAATACGAATATTTCACACTCAAGCAAGCCGATTTTGAAGATCTCAAAGAAGAGAGAATTGTAGATCGAACACAGATCTAAATAAGTGTAGAAGACGTTAAAATGAAAAAAGGAACGGAAATTATATTTTTTTTTGAGTTTTATATGAATTGCAGAAGGTGACGAACTGAACAAAAATAACAAAATTTCAAAATCAAAATGAAGATAAGAACAGAAACAACGGAAACATATATCCGATCTAGAGCCTAAAGCTCTGAAACCAAATGATAAGTAATTCCCAAGAATTAGATCTAACAACCTTTGTTTAGGAACAAGACCTTTAGATCTAAGACCCAAAAACCCCAAATCAAGATGATTTCATCCCAAGGAAGGAGATAGAAACGGATTTACCTCGATGATCAATATCAAGAGTATAGAAAACGCGATTCTAAACTCAAGATTCGAATCACTCCACAAGTAGTTTGATCAACACCACTTGAATGATCCTTACATGCAAATCTAAACACAAGATATGCAAAGAAAGTTGCTCATGGCCTTTAGGCTCAAAAGACTCAATTTCATTGAAAAATTCATCAAAGTTGTTCCTTCACAAGCAATACATACCCCTTTTATAGGCTTAATTCTTGTACATTAATACTTCCCCAACTACCTCATTAATGATCTTCCCAACTACCTCATTAATGATCTTCCTAACTACCTCATTAAATGACAAACAAAGAAAACTAAAATTACAATTAAAACATCAAAATAAAAAGAATGTCCTATTATGTAATTGGACTTTGAGGCATTGTTATTAATGACTTGGCCACATCATTCATGGTCAACTTCAATCTTGCACACATTGACCTCCAAAGCTTCAAATGGTCCATCCTCACTTGAATTAGGTTGTAACACATGAAATTAAGGTTGAACCGTGATCCATATCAAGTTTGGTCCATTTTTTTACGAAGATGACGAACAACGCTCTAGGGGACGAACTTCAGCATTAAAACTCGACAAACATCGAATGGAGACAAGGTTTGTCCATTTTGGTCCAAACATGACGAACTTCGATCAAGGGAACGAACTCGTTGTTTCTAACTCTCCAAGCCTCGAATGGAGACAAGTTTGGTCCATTTTGGTCTGAAGATGACGAACAACGTTCTAGGGGACGAACTTCAGCATTAAAACTTGACAAACTTCGAATGGAGACAAGGTTTGTCAATTTTGGTCCAAACATGACGAACTTCGCTCTAGGGAACGAACTCGTTGTTTCTAACTCTCCAAGCCTCGAATGGAGACAAGTTTGGTCAATTTTGGTATGAAGATGACGAACAACGCTCTAGGTTACGAACTTCAGCATTAAATCTCGCCAAACTTTGAATGGAGACAAGGTTTGGCCATTTTGGTCCAAACATAACGAACTTCGCTCCAGGGAACGAACTCGTTGTTTCTAACTTTCCAAGCCTTGAATGGAGACAAGTTTGGTCCATTTTTTTACGAAGATGACGAACAACGCTCTAGGGGACGAACTTCAGCATTAAAACTCGACAAACATCGAATGGAGACAAGGTTTGTCAATTTTGGTCCAAACATGACGAACTTCGCTCTAGGGAACGAACTCGTTGTTTCTAACTCTCCAAGCCTCGAATGGAGACAAGTTTGGTCCATTTTGGTCTGAAGATGACGAACAACGTTCTAGGGGACGAACTTCAGCATTAAAACTTGACAAACTTCGAATGGAGACAAGGTTTGTCAATTTTGGTCCAAACATGACGAACTTCGCTCTAGGGAACGAACTCGTTGTTTCTAACTCTCCAAGCCTCGAATGGAGACAAGTTTGGTCAATTTTGGTATGAAGATGACGAACAACGCTCTAGGTTACGAACTTCAGCATTAAATCTCGCCAAACTTTGAATGGAGACAAGGTTTGGCCATTTTGGTCCAAACATAACGAACTTCGCTCCAGGGAACGAACTCGTTGTTTCTAACTTTCCAAGCCTTGAATGGAGACAAGTTTGGTCCATTTTTTTACGAAGATGACGAACAACGCTCTAGGGGACGAACTTCAGCATTAAAACTCGACAAACATCGAATGGAGACAAGGTTTGTCCATTTTGGTCCAAACATGACGAACTTCGATCAAGGGAACGAACTCGTTGTTTCTAACTCTCCAAGCCTCGAATGGAGACAAGTTTGGTCCATTTTGGTATGAAGATGACGAACAACGTTCTAGGGGACGAAATTCAGCATTAAAACACGACAAACTTCGAATGGAGACAAGGTTTGTCAATTTTGGTCCAAACATGACGAACTTCACTCTAGGGAACGAACTCGTTGTTTCTAACTCTCCAAACCTCGAATGGAGACAAGTTTGGTCCATTTTGGTCTGAAGATGACGAACAACGCTCTAGGTTACGAACTTCACAATCAAAGCTCGCCAAACTTCGAATGGAAACAAGGTTTGTCCATTTTGGTCCGAAGATGACGAACAACGCTCTAGGGGACGAAATTCAGCATTAAAACACGACAAACTTCGAATGGAGACAAGGTTTGTCCGTTTTGGTACAAACATGACGAACTTCGCCTTAGGGATCGAACTCGTTGTTTCTAACTCTCCAAGCCTCGAATGGAGACAAGTTTGCTCCATTTGGTCCGGGGATGACGAACAACGCTCTAGGTGACGAACTTCAGCATTAAAACTAGCCAAACTTCGAATGGAGACAAGGTTTGTCCATTTTGGTCCAAACATGACGAACTTCTCTCAAGGGAACGAACTCGTTGTTTCTAACTCTCCAAGCCTCGATTTGAGACAAGTTTGGTGTATTTTGGTATGAAGATGACGAACAACACTCTAGGGGACGAACTTCAGCATTAAAACTCGACAAATATCGAATGGAGACAAGGTTTGTCCATTTTGGTCCAAACATGACGAACTTCGATCAAGGGAACGAACTCGTTGTTTCTAACTCTCCAAGCCTCGAATGGAGACAAGTTTAGTCCATTATGGTCTGAAGAAGACGAACAACGCTCTAGGGGACGAAATTTAGCATTAAAACACGACAAACATCGAATGGAGACAAGGTTTGTCCATTTTGGTCCAAACATGACGAACTTCGCTCAAGGGAACGAACTAGTTGTTTCTAACTTTCCAAGCCTCGAATGGAGACAAGTTTGGTCCGTTTTGGTACGAAGATGACGAACAACGCTGTAGGGGACGAACTTCAGCATTAAAACTCGACAAATATCGAATGGAGACAAGGTTTGTCCATTTTGGTCCAAACATGACGAACTTCGATCAAGGGAACGAACTCGTTGTTTCTAACTCTCCAAGCCTCGAATGGAGACAAGTTTGGTCCATTATGGTCTGAAGAAGACGAACAACGCTCTAGGGGACGAAATTTAGCATTAAAACACGACAAACTTCGAATGGAGACAAGGTTAGTCCATTTTGGTCTAAACATGATGAACTTCGCTCAACGGAACGAACTCGTTGTCTCTAACTCTCCAAGCCTCGAATGGAGACCAGTTTGGTCCATTTTGGTCGGAAGATGACGAACAACGTTCTAGGAGACGAACTTCAGCATTAAAACTTGACAAACTTCGAATGAAGACAAGGTTTGTCCATTTTGGTCCAAACATGACGAACTTCTCTCAAGGGAACGAACTCGTTGTTTCTAACTCTCCAAGCCTCGAATGGAGACAAGTTTGGTGTATTTTGGTCTGAAGATGACGAACAACGCTCTAGGTGAAGAACTTCAGCAGTAAAGCTCGCCAAACTTCGAATGGAGACAAGGTTTGTCCATTTTTGTCCAAACATGACGAACTTCTCTCAAGGGAACGAACTCGTTGTTTCTAACTCTCCAAGCCTCGAATGGAGACAAGTTTGGTCCATTTTGGTCTGAAGATGACGAACAACATTCTAGGGGACGAAATTCAGCATTAAAACACGACAAACTTCGAATGGAGACAAGGTTTGTCCGTTTTGGTACAAACATGACGAACTTCGCTCTAGGGAACGAACTCGTTGTTTCTAACTCTCCAAGCCTCGAATGGAGACAAGTTTCATCCATTTCGTCCGAGGATGACGAACAACGCTCTAGGTTACGAACTTCAGCATTAAAGCTCGCCAAACTTCGAATGGAGACAAGGTTTGTCCATTTTGGTCCAAACATGACGAACTTCGCTCCAGGGAACGAACTCGTTGTTTCTAACTCTCCAAGCCTCGAATGGAGACAAGTTTGGTCCATTTTGGTATGAAGATGACGAACAACGCTCTAGGCTACGAACTTAAGCATTAAATCTCGCCAAACTTTGAATGGAGACAAGGTTTGTCCATTTTGGTCCAAACATGCCGAACTTCGCTCCAGGGAACGAACTTGTGGTTTCTAACTTTCCAAGCCTCGAATGGAGACAAGTTTGGTCCATTTTGGTACGAAGATGACGAACAACGCTCTAGGGGACGAACTTCAGCATTAAAACTAGCCAAACTTCGAATGGAGACAAGGTTTGTCCGTTTTGGTACAAACATGACGAACTTCGCTTTAGGGAACGAACTCGTTGTTTCTAACTCTCCAAGCCTCGAATGGAGACAAGTTTGGTCCATTTGGTCCGAGGATGACGAACAACGCTCTAGGTGACGAACTTCAGCATTAAAACTAGCCAAACTTCGAATGGAGACAAGGTTTGTCCGTTTTGGTACAAACATGACGAACTTCGCTTTAAGGAACGAACTCGTTGTTTCTAACTCTCCAAGCCTCGAATGGAGACAAGTTTCATCCAATTGGTCCGAGGATGACGAAGAACGCTCTAGGTGACAAACTTCAGCATTAAAACTAGCCAAACTTCGAATGGAGACAAGGTTTGTCCATTTTGGTCCAAACATGACGAACTTCGCTCTAGGGAACGAACTCGTTGTTTCTAACTCTCTAAGCCTCGAATGGAGACAAGTTTGGTCCATTTTGGTCTGAAGATGACGAACAACGTTCTAGGGGACGAACTTCAGCATTAAAACTCGACAAACATCGAATGGAGACAAGGTTTGTCAATTTTGGTCCAAACATGACGAACTTCGCTCTAGGGAACGAACTCGTTGTTTCTAACTCTCCAAGACTCGAATGGAGACAAGTTTGGTTCATTTTGGTCTGAAGATGACGAACAACGTTCTAGGAGACGAACTTCAGCATTAAAACTTGACAAACTGCGAATGGAGACAAGGTTTGTCAATTTTGGTCCAAACATGACGAACTTCGCTCTAGGGAACGAACTCGTTGTTTCTAACTCTCCAAAGCTCGAATGGAGACAAGTTTGGTCCATTTGGTCCGAGGATGACGAACAACGCTCTAGGTGACGAACATCAGCATTAAAACTAGCCAAACTTCGAATGGAGACAAGGTTTGTCCATTTTGGTCCAAACATGACGAACTTCGCTCTAGGGAACGAACTCGTTGTTTCTAATTCTCAAAGCCTCGAATGGAGACAAGTTTGGTCCATTTTGGTTCGACGATGATGAACAACGTTCTAAGAGACGAACTTCAGCATTAAAACACAACAAACTTCGAATGGAGGCAAGGTTTGTCCATTTTTGTCAAAACATGACGAACTTTGCTCCAGGGAACGAACTCGTTGTTTCTAACTCTCCAAGCCTCGAATGGAGACAAGTTTGGTTCATTTTGGTCCGAAGATGACGAACAATGCTCTAGGAGACGAACTTCAGCATTAAAACTCGACAAACTTCGAATGGAGACAAGGTTTGTCCATTTTGGTCAAAACATGACGAACTTCGCTCTTGGGAACGAACTCGTTGTTTCTAACTCTCCAACCCTCGAATGGAGACAAGTTTGGTCCATTTCGGTCGGAAGATGACGAACAACGTTCTAGGCGACGAACTTCAGCATTAAAACTCGACAAACTTCGAATGGAGACAAGGTTTGTCCATTTTGGTCCAAACATGACGAACTTCGCTCCAGGGAACGAACTCGTTGTGTCTAACTCTCCAAGCCTCGAATGGAGACAAGTTTTGTCCATTTTGGTCGGAAGATGACGAACAACGCTCTAGGGGACGAAATTCTGCATTAAAACACGACAAACTTCGAATGGAGACAAGGTTTGTCCATTTTGGTCCAAACATGACGAACTTCGCTCTAGGAAGCGAACTCGTTGTTTCTAACTCTCCAAGCCTCGAATGGAGACAAGTTTGGTCCATTTTGGTCCGAAGATGACGAACAACGCTCTAGGAGACGAACTTCAGCTATAAAACTCGACAAATTTCGAATGGAGACAAGGTTTGTCCATTTTGGTCCAAACATGACGAACTTCGCTCCAGGGAACGAACTCATTGTTTCTAACTCTCCAAGCCTCGAATGGAGACAAGTTTGGTCCATTTCGGTCGGAAGATGACGAACAACGTTCTAGGCGACGAACTTCAGCATTAAAACTCGACAAACTTCGAATGGAGACAAGGTTTGTCCATTTTGGTCCAAACATGACGAACTTCGCTCCAGGGAACGAACTCGTTGTGTCTAACTCTCCAAGCCTCGAATGGAGACAAGTTTTGTCCATTTTGGTCGGAAGATGACGAACAACGTTCTAGGCGCGAACTTCAGCATTAAAACTCGACAAACTTCGAATGGAGACAAGGTTTGTCCATTTTGGTCCAAACATGACGAACTTCGCTCCAAGGAACGAACTCGTTGTTTCTAACTCTCCAAGCCTCGAATGGAGACAAGTTTGGTCCATTTTGGTCCGAAGATGACGAACAACGCTCTAGGGGACGAACTTCAGCTATAAAACTCGACCAACTTCGAATGGAGACAAGGTTTGTCCATTTTGGTCCAAACATGACGAACTTCGCTCCAGGGAACGAACTCATTGTTTCTAACTCTCCAAGCCTCGAATGGAGACTAGTTTGGTCCATTTTGGTCCGAAGATGATGAACAACGTTCTAAGATACGAACTTCAGCATTAAAACTCAACAAACTTCGAATGGAGACAAGGTTTGTCCATTTTGGTCAAAACATGACGAACTTTGCTCCAGGGAACGAACTCGTTGTTTCTAACTCTCCAAGCCTCGAATGGAGACAAGTTTGGTCCATTTTGGTCCGAAGATGACGAACAACGCTCTAGGGGACGAACTTCAGATATAAAACTCGACCAAGTTCGAATGGAGACAAGGTTTGTCCATTTTTGTCCAAACATGACGAACTTCGCTCCAGGGAACGAACTCATTGTTTCTAACTCTCCAAGCCTCGAATGGAGTCAAGTTTGGTCCATTTTGGTCCGACGATGATGAACAACGCTCTAAGAGACGAACTTCAGCATTAAAACTCAACAAACTTCGAATGGAGACAAGGTTTGTCCATTTTTGTCAAAACATGACGAACTTTGCTCCAGGGAACGAACTCGTTGTTTCTAACTCTCCAAGCCTCGAATGGAGACAAGTTTGGTTCATTTTGGTCCGAAGATGACGAACAATGCTCTAGGAGACGAACTTCAGCATTAAAACTCGACAAACTTCGAATGGAGACAAGGTTTGTCCATTTTGGTCAAAACACGACGAACTTCGCTCTTGGGAACGAACTCGTTGTTTCTAACTCTCCAACCCTCGAATGGAGACAAGTTTGGTCCATTTCGGTCGGAAGATGACGAACAACGTTCTAGGCGACGAACTTCAGCATTAAAACTCGACAAACTTCGAATGGAGACAAGGTTTGTCCATTTTGGTCCAAACATGACGAACTTCGCTCCAGGGAACGAACTCGTTGTGTCTAACTCTCCAAGCCTCGAATGGAGACAAGTTTTGTCCATTTTGGTCGGAAGATGACGAACAACGTTCTAGGCGCGAACTTCAGCATTAAAACTCGACAAACTTCGAATGGAGACAAGGTTTGTCCATTTTGGTCCAAACATGACGAACTTCGCTCCAAGGAACGAACTCGTTGTTTCTAACTCTCCAAGCCTCGAATGGAGACAAGTTTGGTCCATTTTGGTCCGAAGATGACGAACAACGCTCTAGGAGACGAACTTCAGCATTAAAACTCGACAAACCTCGAATGGAGACAAGGTTTGTCCATTTTGGTCCAAACATGACGAACTTCGCTCCAGGGAACGAACTCGTTGTTTCTAACTCTCCAAGCCTCGAATGGAGACAAGTTATGTCCATTTTGGTCCGAAGATGACGAACAATGCTCTAGGAGACAAACTTCAGCTATAAAACTCGACAAACTTCGAATGGAGACAAGGTTTGTCCATTTTGGTCCAAACATGACGAACTTCGCTCCAGGGAACGAACTCGTTGTTTCTAACTCTACAAGCCTCGAATGGAGACAAGTTTGGTCCATTTTGGTCCGAAGATGACGAACAACGCTCTAGGGGACGAAATTCTGCATTAAAACACGACAAACTTCGAATGGAGACAAGGTTTGTCCATTTTGGTCCAAACATGACGAACTTCGCTCTAGGAAGCGAACTCGTTGTTTCTAACTCTCCAAGCCGCGAATGGAGACAAGTTTGGTCCATTTTGGTCCGAAGATGACGAACAACGCTCTAGGAGACGAACTTCAGCTATAAAACTCGACAAATTTCGAATGGAGACAAGGTTTGTCCATTTTTGTCCAAACATGACGAACTTCGCTCCAGGGAACGAACTCATTGTTTCCAACTCTCCAAGCCTCGAATGGAGACAAGTTTGGTCCATTTTGGTCCGACGATGATGAACAACGTTCTAAGAGACGAACTTCAGCATTAAAACACAACAAACTTCGAATGGAGGCAAGGTTTGTCCATTTTTGTCAAAACATGACGAACTTTGCTCCAGGGAACGAACTCGTTGTTTCTAACTCTCCAAGCCTCGAATGGAGACAAGTTTGGTTCATTTTGGTCCGAAGATGACGAACAATGCTCTAGGAGACGAACTTCAGCATTAAAACTCGACAAACTTCGAATGGAGACAAGGTTTGTCCATTTTGGTCAAAACATGACGAACTTCGCTCTTGGGAACGAACTCGTTGTTTCTAACTCTCCAACCCTCGAATGGAGACAAGTTTGGTCCATTTCGGTCGGAAGATGACGAACAACGTTCTAGGCGACGAACTTCAGCATTAAAACTCGACAAACTTCGAATGGAGACAAGGTTTGTCCATTTTGGTCCAAACATGACGAACTTCGCTCCAGGGAACGAACTCGTTGTGTCTAACTCTCCAAGCCTCGAATGGAGACAAGTTTTGTCCATTTTGGTCGGAAGATGACGAACAGCGCTCTAGGGGACGAAATTCTGCATTAAAACACGACAAACTTCGAATGGAGACAAGGTTTGTCCATTTTGGTCCAAACATGACGAACTTCGCTCTAGGAAGCGAACTCGTTGTTTCTAACTCTCCAAGCCTCGAATGGAGACAAGTTTGGTCCATTTTGGTCCGAAGATGACGAACAACGCTCTAGGAGACGAACTTCAGCTATAAAACTCGACAAATTTCGAATGGAGACAAGGTTTGTCCATTTTGGTCCAAACATGACGAACTTCGCTCCAGGGAACGAACTCATTGTTTCTAACTCTCCAAGCCTCGAATGGAGACAAGTTTGGTCCATTTTGGTCAAAAGATGACGAACAAAGTTCTAGGGGACGAACTTCAGCATTAAAACTCGACAAACTTCTAATGGAGACAAGGTTTGTCAATTTTGGTCCAAACATGACGAACTTCGCTCTAGGGAACGAACTCGTTGTTTCTAACTCTCCAAGCCTCGAATGGAGACAAGTTTAATCCATTTTGGTCCGAAGATGACGAACAACGCTCTAGGAGACGAACTTCAGATATAAAACTCGACCAAGTTCGAATGGAGACAAGGTTTGTCCATTTTTGTCCAAACATGACGAACTTCGCTCCAGGGAACGAACTCATTGTTTCTAACTCTCCAAGCCTCGAATGGAGACAAGTTTGGTCCATTTTGGTCCGACGATGATGAACAACGTTCTAAGAGACGAACTTCAGCATTAAAACTCAACAAACTTCGAATGGAGACAAGGTTTGTCCATTTTTGTCAAAACATGACGAACTTTGCTCCAGGGAACGAACTCGTTGTTTCTAACTCTCCAAGCCTCGAATGGAGACAAGTTTGGTTCATTTTGGTCCGAAGATGACGAACAATGCTCTAGGAGACGAACTTCAGCATTAAAACTCGACAAACTTCGAATGGAGACAAGGTTTGTCCATTTTGGTCAAAACACGACGAACTTCGCTCTTGGGAACGAACTCGTTGTTTCTAACTCTCCAACCCTCGAATGGAAACAAGTTTGGTCCATTTCGGTCGGAAGATGACGAACAACGTTCTAGGCGACGAACTTCAGCATTAAAACTCGACAAACTTCGAATGGAGACAAGGTTTGTCCATTTTGGTCCAAACATGACGAACTTCGCTCCAGGGAACGAACTCGTTGTGTCTAACTCTCCAAGCCTCGAATGGAGACAAGTTTTGTCCATTTTGGTCGGAAGATGACGAACAACGTTCTAGGCGCGAACTTCAGCATTAAAACTCGACAAACTTCGAATGGAGACAAGGTTTGTCCATTTTGGTCCAAACATGACGAACTTCGCTCCAAGGAACGAACTCGTTGTTTCTAACTCTCCAAGCCTCGAATGGAGACAAGTTTGGTCCATTTTGGTCCGAAGATGACGAACAACGCTCTAGGAGACGAACTTCAGCATTAAAACTCGACAAACCTCGAATGGAGACAAGGTTTGTCCATTTTGGTCCAAACATGACGAACTTCGCTCCAGGGAACGAACTCGTTGTTTCTAACTCTCCAAGCCTCGAATGGAGACAAGTTATGTCCATTTTGGTCCGAAGATGACGAACAATGCTCTAGGAGACAAACTTCAGCTATAAAACTCGACAAACTTCGAATGGAGACAAGGTTTGTCCATTTTGGTCCAAACATGACGAACTTCGCTCCAGGGAACGAACTCGTTGTTTCTAACTCTACAAGCCTCGAATGGAGACAAGTTTGGTCCATTTTGGTCCGAAGATGACGAACAACGCTCTAGGGGACGAAATTCTGCATTAAAACACGACAAACTTCGAATGGAGACAAGGTTTGTCCATTTTGGTCCAAACATGACGAACTTCGCTCTAGGAAGCGAACTCGTTGTTTCTAACTCTCCAAGCCGCGAATGGAGACAAGTTTGGTCCATTTTGGTCCGAAGATGACGAACAACGCTCTAGGAGACGAACTTCAGCTATAAAACTCGACAAATTTCGAATGGAGACAAGGTTTGTCCATTTTTGTCCAAACATGACGAACTTCGCTCCAGGGAACGAACTCATTGTTTCCAACTCTCCAAGCCTCGAATGGAGACAAGTTTGGTCCATTTTGGTCCGACGATGATGAACAACGTTCTAAGAGACGAACTTCAGCATTAAAACACAACAAACTTCGAATGGAGGCAAGGTTTGTCCATTTTTGTCAAAACATGACGAACTTTTCTCCAGGGAACGAACTCGTTGTTTCTAACTCTCCAAGCCCCGAATGGAGACAAGTTTGGTCCATTTTGGTCCGAAGATGACGAACAACGCTCTAGGGGACGAACTTCAGCTATAAAACTCGACCAACTTCGAATGGAGACAAGGTTTGTCCATTTTGGTCCAAACATGACGAACTTCGCTCCAGGGAACGAACTCATTGTTTGTAACTCTCCAAGCCTCGAATGGAGACAAGTTTGGTCCATTTTGGTCCGACGATGATGAACAACGTTCTAAGAGACGAACTTCAGCATTAAAACTCGACAAACTTCGAATGGAGACAAGGTTTGTCCATTTTGGTCAAAACATGACGAACTTCGCTCTAGGGAACGAACTCGTTGTTTCTAACTCTCCAACCCTCGAATGGAGACAAGTTTGGTCCATTTCGGTCGGAAGATGACGAACAACGTTCTAGGCGACGAACTTCAGCATTAAAACTCGACAAACTTCGAATGGAGACAAGGTTTGTCAATTTTGGTCCAAACATGACGAACTTCGCTCTAGGGAACGAACTCGTTGTTTCTAACTCTCCAAGCCGCGAATGGAGACAAGTTTGGTCCATTTTGGTCCGAAGATGACGAACAACGCTCTAGGGGACGAACTTCAGATATAAAACTCGACCAAGTTCGAATGGAGACAAGGTTTGTCCATTTTTGTCCAAACATGACGAACTTCGCTCCAGGGAACGAACTCATTGTTTCTAACTCTCCAAGCCTCGAATGGAGACAAGTTTGCTCCATTTTGGTCCGACGATGATGAACAACGCTCTAAGAGACGAACTTCAGCATTAAAACTCAACAAACTTCGAATGGAGACAAGGTTTGTCCATTTTTGTCAAAACATGACGAACTTTGCTCCAGGGAACGAACTCGTTGTTTCTAACTCTCCAAGCCTCGAATGGAGACAAGTTTGGTTCATTTTGGTCCGAAGATGACGAACAATGCTCTAGGAGACGAACTTCAGCATTAAAACTCGACAAACTTCGAATGGAGACAAGGTTTGTCCATTTTGGTCAAAACACGACGAACTTCGCTCTTGGGAACGAACTCGTTGTTTCTAACTCTCCAACCCTCGAATGGAGACAAGTTTGGTCCATTTCAGTCGGAAGATGACGAACAACGTTCTAGGCGACGAACTTCAGCATTAAAACTCGACAAACTTCGAATGGAGACAAGGTTTGTCCATTTGGTCCAAACATGACGAACTTCGCTCCAGGGAACGAACTCGTTGTGTCTAACTCTCCAAGCCTCGAATGGAGACAAGTTTTGTCCATTTTGGTCGGAAGATGACGAACAACGTTCTAGGCGCGAACTTCAGCATTAAAACTCGACAAACTTCGAATGGAGACAAGGTTTGTCCATTTTGGTCCAAACATGACGAACTTCGCTCTTAGGAACGAACTCGTTGTTTCTAACTCTCCAAGCCTCGAATGGAGACAAGTTTGGTCCATTTTGGTCCGAAGATGACGAACAACGCTCTAGGAGACGAACTTCAGCATTAAAACTCGACAAACCTCGAATGGAGACAAGGTTTGTCCATTTTGGTCCAAACATGACGAACTTCGCTCTAGGAAGCGAACTCGTTGTTTCTAACTCTCCAAGCCTCGAATGGAGACAAGTTTGGTCCATTTTGGTCGGAAGATGACGAACAACGTTCTAGGAGACGAACTTCAGCATTAAAACTCGACAAACTTCGAATGGAGACAAGGGTTGTCCATTTTGGTCAAAACATGACGAACTTCTCTTTAGGGAACGAACTCGTTGTTTCTAACTCTCCAAGCCTCGAATGGAGACAAGTTTGGTCCATTTTGGTCGGAAGATGACGAACAACGCTCTAGGAGACGAACTTCAGCTATAAAACTCGACAAACTTCGAATGGAGACAAAGTTTGTCCATTTTGGTCCAAGCATGACAAACTTCGCTCCAGGGAACGAACTCGTTGTTTCTAACTCTCCAAGCCTCGAATGGAGACAAGTTTGGTCCATTTTGGTCCGAAGATGACGAACAACGCTCTAGGGGACGAACTTCAGATATAAAACTCGACCAAGTTCGAATGGAGACAAGGTTTGTCCATTTTTGTCCAAACATGACGAACTTCGCTCCAGGGAACGAACTCATTGTTTCTAACTCTCCAAGCCTCGAATGGAGACAAGTTTGGTCCATTTTGGTCCGAAGATGACGAACAACGGTCTAGGACACAAATTTCAGCTATAAAACTCGACAAACTTCGAATGGAGACAAGGTTTGTCCATTTTGGTCCAAACATGACGAACTTTGCTCCAGGGAACGAACTCGTTGTTTCTAACTCTCCAAGCCTCGAATGGAGACAAGTTTGGTCCATTTTGGTCCGAAGATGACGAACAACGCTCTAGGAGACGAACTTCAGCATTAAAACTCGACAAACCTCGAATGGAGACAAGGTTTGTCCATTTTGGTCCAAACATGACGAACTTCGCTCCAGGGAACGAACTCGTTGTTTCTAACTCTCCAAGCCTCGAATGGAGACAAGTTATGTCCATTTTGGTCCGAAGATGACGAACAAAGCTCTAGGAGACAAACTTCAGCTATAAAACTCGACAAACTTCCAATGGAGACAAGGTTTGTCCATTTTGGTCCAAACATGACGAACTTCGCTCCAGGGAACGAACTCGTTGTTTCTAACTCTACAACCCTCGAATGGAGACAAGTTTGGTCCATTTTGGTCCGAAGATGACGAACAACGCTCTAGGGGACGAAATTCTGCATTAAAACACGACAAACTTTGAATGGAGACAAGGTTTGTCCATTTTGGTCCAAACATGACGAACTTCGCTCCAGGGAACGAACTCGTTGTTTCTAACTCTCCAAGCCTCGAATGGAGACAAGTTTGGTCCATTTTGGTCCGAAGATGACGAACAACGCTCTAGGGGACGAACTTCAGATATAAAACTCGACCAAGTTCGAATGGAGACAAGGTTTGTCCATTTTTGTCCAAACATGACGAACTTCGCTCCAGGGAACGAAATCATTGTTTCTAACTCTCCAAGCCTCGAATGGAGACAAGTTTGGTCCATTTTGGTCCGAAGATGACGAACAACGGTCTAGGACACAAATTTCAGCTATAAAACTCGACAAACTTCGAATGGAGACAAGGTTTGTCCATTTTGGTCCAAACATGACGAACTTTGCTCCAGGGAACGAACTCGTTGTTTCTAACTCTCCAAGCCTCGAATGGAGACAAGTTTGGTCCATTTTGGTCCGAAGATGACGAACAACGCTCTAGGAGACGAACTTCAGCATTAAAACTCGACAAACCTCGAATGGAGACAAGGTTTGTCCATTTTGGTCCAAACATGACGAACTTCGATCCAGGGAACGAACTCGTTGTTTCTAACTCTCCAAGCCTCGAATGGAGACAAGTTATGTCCATTT
Organism: Trichosanthes truncata; assembly: GCA_033996785.1. Lineage (NCBI taxonomy): Eukaryota > Viridiplantae > Streptophyta > Magnoliopsida > Cucurbitales > Cucurbitaceae > Trichosanthes > Trichosanthes truncata. The sequence continues at coordinate 20,897,836 of JAWPNB010000004.1, read as the reverse complement.
TGGTCCGAAGATGACGAACAAAGCTCTAGGTGACAAACTTCAGCTATAAAACTCGACAAACTTCCAATGGAGACAAGGTTTGTCCATTTTGGTCCAAACATGACGAACTTCGCTCTAGGAAGCGAACTCGTTGTTTCTAACTCTCCAAGCCTCGAATGGAGACAAGTTTGGTCCATTTTGGTCCGAAGATGACGAACAACGCTCTAGGAGACGAAGTTCAGCTATAAAACTCGACAAATTTCGAATGGAGACAAGGTTTGTCCATTTTGGTCCAAACATGTCGAACTTCGCTCCAGGGAACTTACTCATTGTTTCTAACTCTCCAAGCCTCGAATGGAGACAAGTTTGGTCCATTTTGGTCGGAGGATGACGAACAACGTTCTAGGAGACGAACTTCAGCATTAAAACTCGACAAACTTCGAATGGAGACAAGGTTTGTCCATTTTGGTCCAAACATGACGAACTTTGCTCCAGGGAACGAACTCGTTGTTTCTAACTCTCCAAGCCTCGAATGGAGACAAGTTTGGTCCATTTTAGTCCGAAGATGACGAACAACGCTCTAGGAAACGAACTTCAACATTAACACTCGACAAACTTCGAATGGAAACAAGGTTTCTCCATTTTGGTCCAAACATGACGAACTTCGCTCCAGAGAACGAACTCGTTGTTTCTAACTCTCCAAGCCTCGAATGGAGACAAGTTTTGTCTATTTTGGTCGGAAGATGACGAACAACGCTCTAGGAGACGAACTTCAGCTATAAAACTCGACAAACTTCGAATGGAGACAAGGTTTGTCCATTTTGGTCCAAACATGACGAACTTCGCTCCAGGGAACGAACTCGTTGTTTCCAACTCTCCAAGCCTCGAATGGAGACAAGTTTGGTCCATTTTGGTCGGAGGATGACGAACAACGTTCTAAGAGACGAACTTCAGCATTAAAACTCGACAAACTTCGAATGGAGACAAGGTTTGTCAATTTTGGTCCAAACATGATGAACTTCGCTCTAGGGAACGAACTTCAGCTATAAAACTCGACCAACTTCGAATGGAGACAAGGTTTGTCCATTTTGGTGAAAACATGACGAACTTCCCTCTAGGGAACGATCTCGTTGTTTCTAACTCTCCAAGCCTCGAATGGAGACAAGTTTGGTCCATTTTGGTCCGAAGATGACGAACAACGCTCTAGGAGACGAACTTCAGCTGTAAAACTCGACAAATTTCGAATGGAGACAAGGTTTGTCCATTTTGGTCCAAACATGACGAACTTCGCTCCAGGGAACGAACTCGTTGTTTCTAACTCTCCAAGCCTCGAATGGAGACAAGTTTGGTCCATTTAGGTCAAAAGATGACGAACAACGCTCTAGGGGACGAACTTCAGCATTAAAACTCGACAAACTTCGAATGGAGACAAGGTTTGTCAATTTTGGTTCAAACATGACGAACATCGCTCTAGGGAACGACTCGTTGTTTCTAACTCTCCAAGCCTCGAATGGAGACAAGTTTGGTCCATTTTGGTCCGAAAATGACGAACAACGCTCTAGGGGACGAACTTCAGCTATAAAACTCGACCAACTTCGAATGGAGACAAGCTTTGTCCATTTTGGTCCAAACATGACGAAACTCGCTCCAGGGAACGAACTCATTGTTTCTAACTCTCCAAGCCTCGAATGGAGACAAGTTTGGTCCATTTTGGTCCGAGGATGACGAACAACGTTCTAAGAGACGAACTTCAGCATTAAAACTCGACAAACTTCGAATGGAGACAAGGTTTGTCCAATTTGGTCAAAACATGACGAACTTCGCTCTAGGGAACGAACTCGTTGTTTCTAACTCTCCAAGCCTCGAATGGAGACAAGTTTGGTCCATTTTGGTTGGAGGATGACGAACAACGTTCTAAGAGATGAACTTCAGCATTAAAACTCGACAAACTTCGAATGGAGACAAGGTTTGTCCATTTTGGTCAAAACATGACGAACTTCGCTCTAGGGAATGAACTCGTTGTTTCTAACTCTCCAAGCCTCGAATGGAGAAAAGTTTGGTCCATTTTAGTCGGAAGATGACGAACAACGCTCTAGGGAACGAAATTCAGCATTAAAACACGACAAACTTTGAATGGATACAAGGTTTGTCCATTTTGGTCCAAACATGACGAACTTCGCTCAAGGGAACGAACTCATTGTTTCTAAGTCTCCAAGCCTCGAATGGAGAGAAGTTTGGTCCATTTTGGTCCGAAGATGACGAACAACGTTCTAAGAGACGAACTTCAGCATTAAAACGCAACAAACTTCGAATGGAGACAAGGTTTGTCCATTTTGGTCAAAACATGACGAACTTTGCTCCAGGGAACGAACTCGTTGTTTCTAACTCTCCAAGCCTCGAATGGAGACAAGTTTGGTCCATTTTGGTCGGAAGATGACGAACAACGCTCTAGGAGACGAACTTCAGCTATAAAACTCGACAAACTTCGAATGGAGACAAGGTTTGTCCATTTTGGTCCAAACATGACGAACTTCGCTCCAGAGAACGAACTCGTTGTTTCTAACTCTCCAAGCCTCGAATGGAGACAAGTTTGGTCCATTTTGGTCCGAGGATGACGAACAACGTTCTAAGAGACGAACTTCAGCATTAAAACTCGACAAACTTCGAATGGAGACAAGGTTTGTCCAATTTGGTCAAAACATGACGAACTTCGCTCTAGGGAACGAACTCGTTGTTTCTAACTCTCCAAGCCTCGAATGGAGACAAGTTTGGTCCATTTTGGTTGGAGGATGACGAACAACGTTCTAAGAGATGAACTTCAGCATTAAAACTCGACCAACTTCGAATGGAGACAAGGTTTGTCCATTTTGGTCAAAACATGACGAACTTCGCTCTAGGGAACGATCTCGTTGTTTCTAACTCTCCAAGCCTCGAATGGAGAAAAGTTTGGTCCATTTTGGTCGGAAGATGACGAACAACGCTCTAGGGGACGAAATTCAGCATTAAAACACGACAAACTTTGAATGGAGACAAGGTTTGTCCATTTTGGTCCAAACATGACGAACTTCGCTCCAGGGAATGAACTCATTGTTTCTAAGTCTCCAAGCCTCGAATGGAGAGAAGTTTGGTCCATTTTGGTCCGAAGATGACGAACAACGTTCTAAGAGACGAACTTCAGCATTAAAACGCAACAAACTTCGAATGGAGACAAGGTTTGTCCATTTTGGTCAAAACATGACGAACTTCGCTCTAGGGAACGAACTCGTTGTTTTTAACTCTCCAAGCCTCGAATGGAGACAAGTTTGGTCCATTTTGGTTGGAGGATGACGAACAACGTTCTAAGAGATGAACTTCAGCATTAAAACTCGACCAACTTCGAATGGAGACAAGGTTTGTCCATTTTGGTCAAAACATGACGAACTTCGCTCTAGGGAACGATCTCGTTGTTTCTAACTCTCCAAGCCTCGAATGGAGACAAGTTTGGTCCATTTTGGTCGGAAGATGACGAACAACGCTCTAGGAGACGAACTTCAGCTATAAAACTCGACAAACTTCGAATGGAGACAAGGTTTGTCCATTTTGGTCCAAACATGACGAACTTCGCTCCAGGGAACGAACTCGTTGTTTCTAACTCTCCAAGCCTCGAATGGAGACAAGTTTGGTCCATTTTGGTCGGAAGATGACGAACAACGCTCTAGGAGACGAACTTCAGCTATAAAACTCGACAAACTTCGAATGGAGACAAGGTTTGTCCATTTTGGTCCAAACATGACGAACTTCGCTCCAGAGAACGAACTCGTTGTTTCTAACTCTCCAAGCCTCGAATGGAGACAAGTTTGGTCCATTTTGGTCCGAGGATGACGAACAACGTTCTAAGAGACGAACTTCAGCATTAAAACTCGACAAACTTCGAATGGAGACAAGGTTTGTCCAATTTGGTCAAAACATGACGAACTTCGCTCTAGGGAACGAACTCGTTGTTTCTAACTCTCCAAGCCTCGAATGGAGACAAGTTTGGTCCATTTTGGTTGGAGGATGACGAACAACGTTCTAAGAGATGAACTTCAGCATTAAAACTCGACCAACTTCGAATGGAGACAAGGTTTGTCCATTTTGGTCAAAACATGACGAACTTCGCTCTAGGGAACGATCTCGTTGTTTCTAACTCTCCAAGCCTCGAATGGAGAAAAGTTTGGTCCATTTTGGTCGGAAGATGACGAACAACGCTCTAGGGGACGAAATTCAGCATTAAAACACGACAAACTTTGAATGGAGACAAGGTTTGTCCATTTTGGTCCAAACATGACGAACTTCGCTCCAGGGAATGAACTCATTGTTTCTAAGTCTCCAAGCCTCGAATGGAGAGAAGTTTGGTCCATTTTGGTCCGAAGATGACGAACAACGTTCTAAGAGACGAACTTCAGCATTAAAACGCAACAAACTTCGAATGGAGACAAGGTTTGTCCATTTTGGTCAAAACATGACGAACTTCGCTCTAGGGAACGAACTCGTTGTTTTTAACTCTCCAAGCCTCGAATGGAGACAAGTTTGGTCCATTTTGGTTGGAGGATGACGAACAACGTTCTAAGAGATGAACTTCAGCATTAAAACTCGACCAACTTCGAATGGAGACAAGGTTTGTCCATTTTGGTCAAAACATGACGAACTTCGCTCTAGGGAACGATCTCGTTGTTTCTAACTCTCCAAGCCTCGAATGGAGACAAGTTTGGTCCATTTTGGTCGGAAGATGACGAACAACGCTCTAGGAGACGAACTTCAGCTATAAAACTCGACAAACTTCGAATGGAGACAAGGTTTGTCCATTTTGGTCCAAACATGACGAACTTCGCTCCAGGGAACGAACTCGTTGTTTCTAACTCTCCAAGCCTCGAATGGAGACAAGTTTGGTCCATTTTGGTCGGAAGATGACGAACAACGCTCTAGGAGACGAACTTCAGCTATAAAACTCGACAAACTTCGAATGGAGACAAGGTTTGTCCATTTTGGTCCAAACATGACGAACTTCGCTCCAGAGAACGAACTCGTTGTTTCTAACTCTCCAAGCCTCGAATGGAGACAAGTTTGGTCCATTTTGGTCCGAGGATGACGAACAACGTTCTAAGAGACGAACTTCAGCATTAAAACTCGACAAACTTCGAATGGAGACAAGGTTTGTCCAATTTGGTCAAAACATGACGAACTTCGCTCTAGGGAACGAACTCGTTGTTTCTAACTCTCCAAGCCTCGAATGGAGACAAGTTTGGTCCATTTTGGTTGGAGGATGACGAACAACGTTCTAAGAGATGAACTTCAGCATTAAAACTCGACAAACTTCGAATGGAGACAAGGTTTGTCCATTTTGGTCAAAACATGACGAACTTCGCTCTAGGGAACGATCTCGTTGTTTCTAACTCTCCAAGCCTCGAATGGAGAAAAGTTTGGTCCATTTTGGTCGGAAGATGACGAACAACGCTCTAGGGGACGAAATTCAGCATTAAAACACGACAAACTTTGAATGGAGACAAGGTTTGTCCATTTTGGTCCAAACATGACGAACTTCGCTCCAGGGAATGAACTCATTGTTTCTAAGTCTCCAAGCCTCGAATGGAGAGAAGTTTGGTCCATTTTGGTCCGAAGATGACGAACAACGTTCTAAGAGACGAACTTCAGCATTAAAACGCAACAAACTTCGAATGGAGACAAGGTTTGTCCATTTTGGTCAAAACATGACGAACTTCGCTCTAGGGAACGAACTCGTTGTTTTTAACTCTCCAAGCCTCGAATGGAGACAAGTTTGGTCCATTTTGGTTGGAGGATGACGAACAACGTTCTAAGAGATGAACTTCAGCATTAAAACTCGACCAACTTCGAATGGAGACAAGGTTTGTCCATTTTGGTCAAAACATGACGAACTTCGCTCTAGGGAACGATCTCGTTGTTTCTAACTCTCCAAGCCTCGAATGGAGACAAGTTTGGTCCATTTTGGTCGGAAGATGACGAACAACGCTCTAGGAGACGAACTTCAGCTATAAAACTCGACAAACTTCGAATGGAGACAAGGTTTGTCCATTTTGGTCCAAACATGACGAACTTCGCTCCAGGGAACGAACTCGTTGTTTCTAACTCTCCAAGCCTCGAATGGAGACAAGTTTGGTCCATTTTGGTCGGAAGATGACGAACAACGCTCTAGGAGACGAACTTCAGCTATAAAACTCGACAAACTTCGAATGGAGACAAGGTTTGTCCATTTTGGTCCAAACATGACGAACTTCGCTCCAGAGAACGAACTCGTTGTTTCTAACTCTCCAAGCCTCGAATGGAGACAAGTTTGGTCCATTTTGGTCCGAGGATGACGAACAACGTTCTAAGAGACGAACTTCAGCATTAAAACTCGACAAACTTCGAATGGAGACAAGGTTTGTCCAATTTGGTCAAAACATGACGAACTTCGCTCTAGGGAACGAACTCGTTGTTTCTAACTCTCCAAGCCTCGAATGGAGACAAGTTTGGTCCATTTTGGTTGGAGGATGACGAACAACGTTCTAAGAGATGAACTTCAGCATTAAAACTCGACAAACTTCGAATGGAGACAAGGTTTGTCCATTTTGGTCAAAACATGACGAACTTCGCTCTAGGGAATGAACTCGTTGTTTCTAACTCTCCAAGCCTCGAATGGAGAAAAGTTTGGTCCATTTTGGTCGGAAGATGACGAACAACGCTCTAGGGGACGAAATTCAGCATTAAAACACGACAAACTTTGAATGGAGACAAGGTTTGTCCATTTTGGTCCAAACATGACGAACTTCGCTCCAGGGAACGAACTCATTGTTTCTAAGTCTCCAAGCCTCGAATGGAGACAAGTTTGGTCCATTTTGGTCCGAAAATGACGAACAACGTTCTAAGAGACGAACTTCAGCATTAAAACGCAACAAACTTCGAATGGAGACAAGGTTTGTCCATTTTGGTCAAAACATGACGAACTTTGCTCCAGGGAACGAACTCGTTGTTTCTAACTCTCCAAGCCTCGAATGGAGACAAGTTTGGTCCATTTTGGTCGGAAGATGACGAACAACGCTCTAGGAGACGAACTTCAGCTATAAAACTCGACAAACTTCGAATGGAGACAAGGTTTGTCCATTTTGGTCCAAACATGACGAACTTCGCTCCAGAGAACGAACTCGTTGTTTCTAACTCTCCAAGCCTCGAATGGAGACAAGTTTGGTCCATTTTGGTCCGAGGATGACGAACAACGTTCTAAGAGACGAACTTCAGCATTAAAACTCGACAAACTTCGAATGGAGACAAGGTTTGTCCAATTTGGTCAAAACATGACGAACTTCGCTCTAGGGAACGAACTCGTTGTTTCTAACTCTCCAAGCCTCGAATGGAGACAAGTTTGGTCCATTTTGGTTGGAGGATGACGAACAACGTTCTAAGAGATGAACTTCAGCATTAAAACTCGACAAACTTCGAATGGAGACAAGGTTTGTCCATTTTGGTCAAAACATGACGAACATCGCTCTAGGGAATGAACTCGTTGTTTCTAACTCTCCAAGCCTCGAATGGAGAAAAGTTTGGTCCATTTTGGTCGGAAGATGACGAACAACGCTCTAGGGGACGAAATTCAGCATTAAAACACGACAAACTTTGAATGGAGACAAGGTTTGTCCATTTTGGTCCAAACATGACGAACTTCGCTCCAGGGAACGAACTCATTGTTTCTAAGTCTCCAAGCCTCGAATGGAGAGAAGTTTGGTCCATTTTTGTCCGAAGATGACGAACAACGTTCTAAGAGACGAACTTCAGCATAAAACGCAACAAACTTCGAATGGAGACAAGGTTTGTCCATTTTGGTCAAAACATGACGAACTTTGCTCCAGGGAACGAACTCGTTGTTTCTAACTCTCCAAGCCTCGAATGGAGACATGTTTGGTCCATTTTGGTCGGAAGATGACGAACAACGCTCTAGGAGACGAACTTCAGCTATAAAACTCGACAAACTTCGAATGGAGACAAGGTTTGTCAATTTTTGTGAAAACATGACGAACTTCGCTCTAGGGAACGAACTCGTTGTTTCAAACTCTCCAAGCCTCGAATGGAGACAAGTTTGGTCCATTTTGGTCGGAAGATGACGAACAACGTTCTAGGAGACGAACTTCAGCATTAAAACTCGACAAACTTCGAATGGAGACAAGGTTTGTCCATTTTGGTAAAAACATGACGAACTTCGCTCTAGGGAACGAACTCGTTGTTTCTAAGTCTCCAAGCCTCGAATGGAGACAAGTTTGGTCAATTTTGGTCGGAGGATGACGAACAACGTTCTAGGAGACGAACTTCAGCATTAAAACTCGACAAACTTCGAATGGAGACAAGGTTTGTCCATTTTGGTCCAAACATGACGAACATCGCTCCAGGGAACGAACTCGTTGTTTCTAACTCTCCAAGCCTCGAATGGAGACAAGTTTGGTGCATTTTCGTCCGAAGATAACGAACAATGCTCTAGGAGATGAACTTCAGCTATAAAACTCGACAAACTTCGAATGGAGACAAGGTTTGTCCATTTTGGTCAAAACATGACGAACTTCGCTCTAGGGAATGAACTCGTTGTTTCTAACTCTCCAAGCCTCGAATGGAGAAAAGTTTGGTCCATTTTGGTCGGAAGATGACGAACAACGCTCTAGGGGACGAAATTCAGCATTAAAACACGACAAACTTTGAATGGAGACAAGGTTTGTCCATTTTGGTCCAAACATGACGAACTTCGCTCCAGGGAACGAACTCATTGTTTCTAAGTCTCCAAGCCTCGAATGGAGAGAAGTTTGGTCCATTTTGGTCCGAAAATGACGAACAACGTTCTAAGAGACGAACTTCAGCATTAAAACGCAACAAACTTCGAATGGAGACAAGGTTTGTCCATTTTGGTCAAAACATGACGAACTTTGCTCCAGGGAACGAACTCGTTGTTTCTAACTCTCCAAGCCTCGAATGGAGACAAGTTTGGTCCATTTTGGTCGGAAGATGACGAACAACGCTCTAGGAGACGAACTTCAGCTATAAAACTCGACAAACTTCGAATGGAGACAAGGTTTGTCCATTTTGGTCCAAACATGACGAACTTCGCTCCAGAGAACGAACTCGTTGTTTCTAACTCTCCAAGCCTCGAATGGAGACAAGTTTGGTCCATTTTGGTCCGAGGATGACGAACAACGTTCTAAGAGACGAACTTCAGCATTAAAACTCGACAAACTTCGAATGGAGACAAGGTTTGTCCAATTTGGTCAAAACATGACGAACTTCGCTCTAGGGAACGAACTCGTTGTTTCTAACTCTCCAAGCCTCGAATGGAGACAAGTTTGGTCCATTTTGGTTGGAGGATGACGAACAACGTTCTAAGAGATGAACTTCAGCATTAAAACTCGACAAACTTCGAATGGAGACAACGTTTGTCCATTTTGGTCAAAACATGACGAACTTCGCTCTAGGGAATGAACTCGTTGTTTCTAACTCTCCAAGCCTCGAATGGAGAAAAGTTTGGTCCATTTTGGTCGGAAGATGACGAACAACGCTCTAGGGGACGAAATTCAGCATTAAAACACGACAAACTTTGAATGGAGACAAGGTTTGTCCATTTTGGTCCAAACATGACGAACTTCGCTCCAGGGAACGAACTCATTGTTTCTAAGTCTCCAAGCCTCGAATGGAGAGAAGTTTGGTCCATTTTGGTCCGAAGATGACGAACAACGTTCTAAGAGACGAACTTCAGCATAAAACGCAACAAACTTCGAATGGAGACAAGGTTTGTCCATTTTGGTCAAAACATGACGAACTTTGCTCCAGGGAACGAACTCGTTGTTTCTAACTCTCCAAGCCTCGAATGGAGACAAGTTTGGTCCATTTTGGTCGGAAGATGACGAACAACGCTCTAGGAGACGAACTTCAGCTATAAAACTCGACAAACTTCGAATGGAGACAAGGTTTGTCAATTTTTGTGAAAACATGACGAACTTCGCTCTAGGGAACGAACTCGTTGTTTCAAACTCTCCAAGCCTCGAATGGAGACAAGTTTGGTCCATTTTGGTCGGAAGATGACGAACAACGTTCTAGGAGACGAACTTCAGCATTAAAACTCGACAAACTTCGAATGGAGACAAGGTTTGTCCATTTTGGTAAAAACATGACGAACTTCGCTCTAGGGAACGAACTCGTTGTTTCTAAGTCTCCAAGCCTCGAATGGAGACAAGTTTGGTCAATTTTGGTCGGAGGATGACGAACAACGTTCTAGGAGACGAACTTCAGCATTAAAACTCGACAAACTTCGAATGGAGACAAGGTTTGTCCATTTTGGTCCAAACATGACGAACATCGCTCCAGGGAACGAACTCGTTGTTTCTAACTCTCCAAGCCTCGAATGGAGACAAGTTTGGTGCATTTTCGTCCGAAGATGACGAACAATGCTCTAGGAGATGAACTTCAGCTATAAAACTCGACAAACTTCGAATGGAGACAAGGTTTGTCCATTTTGGTCCAAACATGACGAACATCGCTCCAGGGAACAATCTCGTTGTTTCTAACTCTCCAAGCCTCGAATGGAGTCAAGTTTCGTCCATTTGGTCGGAAGATGACGAACAACGTTCTAGGAGACGAACTTCAGCATTAAAACTCGACAAACTTCGAATGGAGACAAGGTTTGTCCATTTTGGTCAAAACATGACGAACTTCGCTCTAGGGAACGAACTCGTTGTTTCTGACTCTCTAAGGGGTCGAATGGAGACAAGTTTGGTCCATTTTGGTCTGAAGATGACGAACAACGCTCTAGGGGACGAAATTTAGCATTAAACACGACAAACTTCGAATGGAGACAAGGTTTGTCCATTTTGGTTCAAACATGACGAACTTCGCTCTAGGAAGCGAACTCGTTGTTTCAAACTCTCCAAGCCTCGGATGGAGACAAGTTTGGTCCATTTGGTACGAAGATGACAAACAACGCTCTAGGGGACGAACTTCAGCATTAAAACTCGACAAACTTCGAATGGAGCCAAGGTTTGTCCATTTTGGTCGAAACATGACGAACTTCGCTCTAGGGAATGAACTCGTTGTTTCTAACTCTCCAAGCCTCGAATGGAGACAAGTTTGGTCCATTTTGGTCGGAAGATGACGAACAAAGTTCTAGGAGACGAACTTCAGCATTAAAACTCGACAAACTTCGAATGGAGACAAGGTTTGTCCATTTTGGTCAAAACATGACGAACTTCGCTCTAGGGAACGAACTCGTTGTTTCAACTCTCCAATCCTCGAATGGAGACAAGTTTGGTCCATTTTGGTCCGAAGATGACGAACAACGCTCTAGGAGACGAACTTCAGCATTAAAACTCGACAAACTTCGAATGGAGACAAGGTTTGTCCATTTTGGTCCAAACATGACGAACTTCGCTCCAGTGAACGAAATCGTTGTTTCTAACTCTCCAAGCCACGAATGGAGACAAGTTTGGTCCATTTTGGTCCGAAGATGACGAACAACGCTCTAGGAGACGAACTTCAGCTATAAAACTCGACAAACTTCGAATGGAGACAAGGTTTGTCAATCTTGGTCCAAACATGACGAACTTCGGTCTAGGGAACAAACTCGTTGTTTCTAACTCTCCAATCCTCGAATGGAGACAAGTTTGGTCCATTTTGGTCCGAAGATGACGAACAACGCTCTAGGTTACGAACTTCAGCATTAAACCTCGCCAAACTTCGAATGGAGACAAGGTTTGTCCATTTTGGTCCAAACATGACGAACTTCGCTCCAGGGAAAAAACTCGTTGTTTCTAACTCTCCAAGCCTCGAATGGAGACAAGTTTGGTCCATTTTGGTCCGAAGATGACGAACAACGCTCTAGGGGACGAACTTCAGCATTAAAACTCGACAAACGTCGAATGGAGACAAGGTTTGTCAATTTTGGTCCAAACATGACGAACTTCACTCTAGGGAACGAACTTGTTGTTTCTAACTCTCCAAGCCTCGAATGGAGACAAGTTTGGTCGATTTTTGTCCGAAGATGACGAACAACGCTCTAGGCTACCAACTTCAACATTAAAGCTCGCCAAACTTCGAATGGAGACAAGGTTTGTCCATTTTGGTCCAAACATGACGAACTTCGCTCTAGGGAACGAACTCGTTGTTTCTAACTCTCCAAGCCTCGAATGGAGACAAGTTTGGTCCATTTTGGTCCGAAGATGACGAACAACGCTCTAGGAGACGAACTTCAGCATTAAAACTCGACAAGCTTCGAATGGAGACAAGGTTTGTCAATTTTGGTCCAAACATGACGAACTTCTGTCTAGGGAACGAACTCGTTGTTTCTAACTTCCAATCCTCGAATGGAGACAAGTTTGGTCCATTTTGGTCCGAAGATGACGAACAACGCTCTAGGTTACGAACTTCAGCATTAAAGCTCGCCAAAGTTCGAATGGAGACAAGGTTTGTCCATTTTGGTCCAAACATGACGAACTTCGCTCTAGGGAACGAACTCGTTGTTTCTAACTCTCCAAGCCTCGAATGGAGACAAGTTTGGTCCATTTTGGCCCGAAGATGACGAACAACGCTCTAGGAGACGAACTTCAGCAATAAAACTCGACAAACTTTGAATGGAGACAAGGTTTGTCCATTTGGTCAAAACATGACGATCTTCGCTCTAAGGAACGAACTCGTTGTTTCAACTCTCCAAGCCTCGAATGGAGACAAGTTTGGTCCATTTTAGTCCGAAGATGACGAACAACGCTCTAGGAGTCGAACTTTGCTCTAGGGAACGAACTTGTTGTTTCTGACGCTCCAAGGGGTCGAATGGAGACAAGTTTGGTCCATTTTGGTCTGAAGATGACGAACAACGCTCTAGGTTACGAACTTCAGCATTAAAGCTCGCCAAACTTCGAATGGAGACAAGGTTTGTCCATTTTGGTCCGAAGATGACGAACAACGCTCTAGGGGACGAAATTTAGCATTAAACACGACAAACTTCAAATGGAGACAAGGTTTATCCATTTTGGTTCAAACATGACGAACTCGCTCTAGGAAGCGAACTCGTTGTTTCTAACTCTCCAAGCCTCGAATGGAGACAAGTTTGGTCCATTTGGTACGAAGATGACAAACAACGCTCTACGGGACGAACTTCAGCATTAAAACTCGACAAACTTCGAATCGAGACAAGGTTTGTCCATTTTGGTCAAAACATGACGAACTTCGCTCTAGGGAATGAACTCGTTGTTTCTAACTCTCCAAGCCTCGAATGGAGACAAGTTTGGTCCATTTTGGTCGGAAGATGAAGAACAAAGTTCTAGGAGACGAACTTCAGCATTAAAACTCGACAAACTTCGAATGGAGACAAGGTTTGTCCATTTTGGTCAAAACATGACGAACTTCGCTCTAGGGAACGAACTCGTTGTTTCTAACTCTCCAAGCCTCGAATGGAGACAAGTTAGGTCCATTTTGGTCGGAAGATGACGAACAACGTTCTAGGAGACGAACTTCAGCATTAAAACTCGACAAACTTCGAATGGAGACAAGGTTTGTCCATTTTGGTCCAAACATGACGAACTTCGCTCTAGGGAACGAACTCGTTGTTTCTAACTCTCCAAGCCTCGAATGGAGACAAGTTTGGTCCATTTTGGCCCGAAGATGACGAACAACGCTCTAGGAGACGAACTTCAGCAATAAAACTCGACAAACTTTGAATGGAGACAAGGTTTGTCCATTTTGGTCAAAACATGACGAACTTCGCTCTAGGGAACGAACTCGTTGTTTCAACTCTCCAAGCCTCGAATGGAGACAAGTTTGGTCCATTTTGGTCCGAAGATGACGAACAACGCTCTAGGAGACGAACTTCAGCATTAAAACTCGACAAACTTCGAATGGAGACAAGGTTTGTCCATTTTGGTCCAAACATGACGAACTTCGCTCCAGGGAACGAACTCGTTGTTTCTAACTCTCCAAGCCACGAATGAAGACAAGTTTGGTCCATTTTGGTCCGAAGATGACGAACAACGCTCTAGGAGACGAACTTCAGCTATAAAACTCGACAAACTTCGAATGGAGACAAGGTTTGTCAATTTTGGTCCAAACATGACGAACTTCGGTCTAGGGAACAAACTCGTTGTTTCTAACTCTCCAATCCTCGAATGGAGACAGGTTTGGTCCATTTTGGTCCGAAGATGACGAACAACACTCTAGGTTACGAACTTCAGCATTAAACCTCGCCAAACTTCGAATGGAGACAAGGTTTGTCCATTTTGGTCCAAACATGACGAACTTCGCTCCAGGGAAAGAACTCGTTGTTTCTAACTCTCCAAGCCTCGAATGGAGACAAGTTTGGTTCATTTTGGTCCGAAGATGACGAACAACGCTCTAGGAGACGAACTTCAGCATTAAAACTCGACAAACTTCGAATGGAGACAAGGTTTGTCCATTTTGGTCCAAACATGACGAACTTCGCTCCAGTGAACGAACTCGTTGTTTCTAACTCTCCAAGCCTCGAATGGAGACAAGTTTGGTCCATTTTGGCCCGAAGATGACGAACAACGCTCTAGGAGACGAACTTCAGCAATAAAACTCGACAAACTTTGAATGGAGACAAGGTTTGTCCATTTTGGTCAAAACATGACGATCTTCGCTCTAAGGAACGAACTCGTTGTTTCAACTCTCCAAGCCTCGAATGGAGACAAGTTTGGTCCATTTTAGTCCGAAGATGACGAACAACGCTCTAGGAGTCGAACTTTGCTCTAGGGAACGAACTTGTTGTTTCTGACGCTCCAAGGGGTCGAATGGAGACAAGTTTGGTCCATTTTGGTCTGAAGATGACGAACAACGCTCTAGGTTACGAACTTCAGCATTAAAGCTCGCCAAACTTCGAATGGAGACAAGGTTTGTCCATTTTGGTCCGAAGATGACGAACAACGCTCTAGGGGACGAAATTTAGCATTAAACACGACAAACTTCAAATGGAGACAAGGTTTATCCATTTTGGTTCAAACATGACGAACTCGCTCTAGGAAGCGAACTCGTTGTTTCTAACTCTCCAAGCCTCGAATGGAGACAAGTTTGGTCCATTTGGTACGAAGATGACAAACAACGCTCTACGGGACGAACTTCAGCATTAAAACTCGACAAACTTCGAATCGAGACAAGGTTTGTCCATTTTGGTCAAAACATGACGAACTTCGCTCTAGGGAATGAACTCGTTGTTTCTAACTCTCCAAGCCTCGAATGGAGACAAGTTTGGTCCATTTTGGTCGGAAGATGAAGAACAAAGTTCTAGGAGACGAACTTCAGCATTAAAACTCGACAAACTTCGAATGGAGACAAGGTTTGTCCATTTTGGTCAAAACATGACGAACTTCGCTCTAGGGAACGAACTCGTTGTTTCTAACTCTCCAAGCCTCGAATGGAGACAAGTTAGGTCCATTTTGGTCGGAAGATGACGAACAACGTTCTAGGAGACGAACTTCAGCATTAAAACTCGACAAACTTCGAATGGAGACAAGGTTTGTCCATTTTGGTCCAAACATGACGAACTTCGCTCTAGGGAACGAACTCGTTGTTTCTAACTCTCCAAGCCTCGAATGGAGACAAGTTTGGTCCATTTTGGCCCGAAGATGACGAACAACGCTCTAGGAGACGAACTTCAGCAATAAAACTCGACAAACTTTGAATGGAGACAAGGTTTGTCCATTTTGGTCAAAACATGACGAACTTCGCTCTAGGGAACGAACTCGTTGTTTCAACTCTCCAAGCCTCGAATGGAGACAAGTTTGGTCCATTTTGGTCCGAAGATGACGAACAACGCTCTAGGAGACGAACTTCAGCATTAAAACTCGACAAACTTCGAATGGAGACAAGGTTTGTCCATTTTGGTCCAAACATGACGAACTTCGCTCCAGGGAACGAACTCGTTGTTTCTAACTCTCCAAGCCACGAATGAAGACAAGTTTGGTCCATTTTGGTCCGAAGATGACGAACAACGCTCTAGGAGACGAACTTCAGCTATAAAACTCGACAAACTTCGAATGGAGACAAGGTTTGTCAATTTTGGTCCAAACATGACGAACTTCGGTCTAGGGAACAAACTCGTTGTTTCTAACTCTCCAATCCTCGAATGGAGACAGGTTTGGTCCATTTTGGTCCGAAGATGACGAACAACACTCTAGGTTACGAACTTCAGCATTAAACCTCGCCAAACTTCGAATGGAGACAAGGTTTGTCCATTTTGGTCCAAACATGACGAACTTCGCTCCAGGGAAAGAACTCGTTGTTTCTAACTCTCCAAGCCTCGAATGGAGACAAGTTTGGTTCATTTTGGTCCGAAGATGACGAACAACGCTCTAGGAGACGAACTTCAGCATTAAAACTCGACAAACTTCGAATGGAGACAAGGTTTGTCCATTTTGGTCCAAACATGACGAACTTCGCTCCAGTGAACGAACTCGTTGTTTCTAACTCTCCAAGCCACGAATGGAGACAAGTTTGGTCCATTTTGGTCCGAAGATGACGAACAACGCTCTAGGAGACGAACTTCAGCTATAAAACTCGACAAACTTCGAATGGAGACAAGGTTTGTCCATTTTGGTCCAAACATGACGAACTTCGCTCCAGGGAAAGAACTCGTTGTTTCTAACTCTCCAATCCTCGAATGGAGACAAGTTTGGTCCATTTTGGTCCGAAGATGACGAACAACGCTCTAGGTTACGAACTTCAGCATTAAAGCTCGCCAAACTTCGAATGGAGACAAGGTTTGTCCATTTTTGTCCAAACATGACGAACTTCGCTCCAGGGAAAGAACTCGTTGTTTCTAACTCTCCAAGCCTCGAATGGAGACAAGTTTGGTCCATTTTGGTCCGAAGATGACGAACAACGCTCTAGGGGACGAACTTCAGCATTAAAACTCGACAAACTTCGAATTGAGACAAGGTTTGTCCATTTTGGTCCAAACATGACGAACTTCGCTCCAGGGAACGAACACGTTGTTTCTAACTCTCCAAGCCTCGAATGGAGACAAGTTTGGTCCATTTTCGTCCGAAGATGACATACAACGCTCTAGGAGACGAACTTCAGCAATAAAACTCGACAAACTTCGAATGGAGACAAGGTTTGTCCATTTTGGTCAAAACATGACGAACTTCGCTCCAGGGAACGATCTCGTTGTTTCTGACTCTCCAAGCCTCGAATAGAGAAAAGTTTGGTCCATTTTGGTCCGAAGATGACTAACAACGCTCTAGGAGACGAACTTCAGCATTAAAACTCGACAAACTTCGAATTGAGACAAGGTTTGTCCATTTTGGTCAAAACATGACGAACTTCGCTCCAGGGAACGAACTCGTTGTTTCTGACTCTCCAAGCCTCGAATAGAGACAAGTTTGGTCCATTTTGGTCCGAAGATGACTAACAACGCTCTAGGAGACGAACTTCAGCATTAAAACTCTACAAACTTCGAATTGAGACAAGGTTTGTCCATTTTGGTCCAAACATGACGAACTTCACTCCCGGGAACGAACTCGTTGTTTCTAACTCTCCAAGCCTCGAATGGAGACAAGTTTGTTCCATTTTGGTCCGAAGATGACGAACAACGCTATAGGAGTCGAACTTCAGCTATAAAACTCGACAAATTTCGAATGGAGACAAGGTTTGTCCATTTTGGTCCAAACATGACGAAATTCGCTCTAGGGAATGAACTTGTTGTTTCTATCTCTTCAAGCCTCGAATGGAGACAAGTTTGGTCCATTTTGGTCCGAAGATGACGAACAACGCTCTAGGGGACGAACTTCAGCATTAAAACTCGACAAACTTCGAATGGAGACAAGGTTTGTCAATTTTGGTCCAAACATGACGAACTTCGCTCTAGGGAACGAACTCGTTGTTTCTAACTCTCCAAGCCTCGAATGGAGACAAGTTTGGTCCATTTTGGTCCGAAGATGACGACCAACGCTCTAGGAGACGAACTTCAGCATTAAAACTCGACAAACTTCGAATTGAGACAAGGTTTGTCCATTTTGGTCCAAACATGACGAACTTCACTCCAGGGAACGAACTCGTTGTTTCTAACTCTCCAAGCCTCGAATGAAGACAAGTTTGGTCCATTTTGGCCCGAAGATGACGAACAACGCTCTAGGAGACGAACTTCAGCAATAAAACTCGACAAACTTTGAATGGAGACAAGGTTTGTCCATTTTGGTCAAAACATGACGAACTTCGCTCTAGGGAACGAACTCGTTGTTTCAACCCTCCAAGCCTCGAATGGAGACAAGTTTGGTCCATTTTGGTCCGAAGATGACGAACAACGCTCTAGGAGACGAACTTCAGCATTAAAACTCGACAAACTTCGAATGGAGACAAGGTTTGTCCATTTTGGTCCAAACATGACGAACTTCGCTCCAGGGAACGAACTCGTTGTTTCTAACTCTCCAAGCCACGAATGAAGACAAGTTTGGTCCATTTTGGTCCGAAGATGACGAACAACGCTCTAGGAGACGAACTTCAGCTATAAAACTCGACAAACTTCGAATGGAGACAAGGTTTGTCAATTTTGGTCCAAACATGACGAACTTCGGTCTAGGGAACAAACTCGTTGTTTCTAACTCTCCAATCCTCGAATGGAGACAGGTTTGGTCCATTTTGGTCCGAAGATGACGAACTACACTCTAGGTTACGAACTTCAGCATTAAACCTCGCCAAACTTCGAATGGAGACAAGGTTTGTCCATTTTGGTCCAAACATGACGAACTTCGCTCCAGGGAAAGAACTCGTTGTTTCTAACTCTCCAAGCCTCGAATGGAGACAAGTTTGGTTCATTTTGGTCCGAAGATGACGAACAACGCTCTAGGAGACGAACTTCAGCATTAAAACTCGACAAACTTCGAATGGAGACAAGGTTTGTCCATTTTGGTCCAAACATGACGAACTTCGCTCCAGTGAACGAACTCGTTGTTTCTAACTCTCCAAGCCACGAATGGAGACAAGTTTGGTCCATTTTGGTCCGAAGATGACGAACAACGCTCTAGGAGACGAACTTCAGCTATAAAACTCGACAAACTTCGAATGGAGACAAGGTTTGTCCATTTTGGTCCAAACATGACGAACTTCGCTCCAGGGAAAGAACTCGTTGTTTCTAACTCTCCAATCCTCGAATGGAGACAAGTTTGGTCCATTTTGGTCCGAAGATGACGAACAACGCTCTAGGTTACGAACTTCAGCATTAAAGCTCGCCAAACTTCGAATGGAGACAAGGTTTGTCCATTTTTGTCCAAACATGACGAACTTCGCTCCAGGGAAAGAACTCGTTGTTTCTAACTCTCCAAGCCTCGAATGGAGACAAGTTTGGTCCATTTTGGTCCGAAGATGACGAACAACGCTCTAGGGGACGAACTTCAGCATTAAAACTCGACAAACTTCGAATTGAGACAAGGTTTGTCCATTTTGGTCCAAACATGACGAACTTCGCTCCAGGGAACGAACACGTTGTTTCTAACTCTCCAAGCCTCGAATGGAGACAAGTTTGGTCCATTTTCGTCCGAAGATGACATACAACGCTCTAGGAGACGAACTTCAGCAATAAAACTCGACAAACTTCGAATGGAGACAAGGTTTGTCCATTTTGGTCAAAACATGACGAACTTCGCTCCAGGGAACGATCTCGTTGTTTAGGACTCTCCAAGCCTCGAATAGAGACAAGTTTGGTCCATTTTGGTCCGAAGATGACTAACAACGCTCTAGGAGACGAACTTCAGCATTAAAACTCGACAAACTTCGAATTGAGACAAGGTTTGTCCATTTTGGTCAAAACATGACGAACTTCGCTCCAGGGAACGAACTCGTTGTTTCTGACTCTCCAAGCCTCGAATAGAGACAAGTTTGGTCCATTTTGGTCCGAAGATGACTAACAACGCTCTAGGAGACGAACTTCAGCATTAAAACTCTACAAACTTCGAATTGAGACAAGGTTTGTCCATTTTGGTCCAAACATGACGAACTTCACTCCCGGGAACGAACTCGTTGTTTCTAACTCTCCAAGCCTCGAATGGAGACAAGTTTGTTCCATTTTGGTCCGAAGATGACGAACAACGCTATAGGAGTCGAACTTCAGCTATAAAACTCGACAAATTTCGAATGGAGACAAGGTTTGTCCATTTTGGTCCAAACATGACGAAATTCGCTCTAGGGAATGAACTTGTTGTTTCTATCTCTTCAAGCCTCGAATGGAGACAAGTTTGGTCCATTTTGGTCCGAAGATGACGAACAACGCTCTAGGGGACGAACTTCAGCATTAAAACTCGACAAACTTCGAATGGAGACAAGGTTTGTCAATTTTGGTCCAAACATGACGAACTTCGCTCTAGGGAACGAACTCGTTGTTTCTAACTCTCCAAGCCTCGAATGGAGACAAGTTTGGTCCATTTTGGTCCGAAGATGACGACCAACGCTCTAGGAGACGAACTTCAGCATTAAAACTCGACAAACTTCGAATTGAGACAAGGTTTGTCCATTTTGGTCCAAACATGACGAACTTCACTCCAGGGAACGAACTCGTTGTTTCTAACTCTCCAAGCCTCGAATGAAGACAAGTTTGGTCCATTTTGGCCCGAAGATGACGAACAACGCTCTAGGAGACGAACTTCAGCAATAAAACTCGACAAACTTTGAATGGAGACAAGGTTTGTCCATTTTGGTCAAAACATGACGAACTTCGCTCTAGGGAACGAACTCGTTGTTTCAACTCTCCAAGCCTCGAATGGAGACAAGTTTGGTCCATTTTGGTCCGAAGATGACGAACAACGCTCTAGGAGACGAACTTCAGCATTAAAACTCGACAAACTTCGAATGGAGACAAGGTTTGTCCATTTTGGTCCAAACATGACGAACTTCGCTCCAGGGAACGAACTCGTTGTTTCTAACTCTCCAAGCCACGAATGAAGACAAGTTTGGTCCATTTTGGTCCGAAGATGACGAACAACGCTCTAGGAGACGAACTTCAGCTATAAAACTCGACAAACTTCGAATGGAGACAAGGTTTGTCAATTTTGGTCCAAACATGACGAACTTCGGTCTAGGGAACAAACTCGTTGTTTCTAACTCTCCAATCCTCGAATGGAGACAGGTTTGGTCCATTTTGGTCCGAAGATGACGAACTACACTCTAGGTTACGAACTTCAGCATTAAACCTCGCCAAACTTCGAATGGAGACAAGGTTTGTCCATTTTGGTCCAAACATGACGAACTTCGCTCCAGGGAAAGAACTCGTTGTTTCTAACTCTCCAAGCCTCGAATGGAGACAAGTTTGGTTCATTTTGGTCCGAAGATGACGAACAACGCTCTAGGAGACGAACTTCAGCATTAAAACTCGACAAACTTCGAATGGAGACAAGGTTTGTCCATTTTGGTCCAAACATGACGAACTTCGCTCCAGTGAACGAACTCGTTGTTTCTAACTCTCCAAGCCACGAATGGAGACAAGTTTGGTCCATTTTGGTCCGAAGATGACGAACAACGCTCTAGGAGACGAACTTCAGCTATAAAACTCGACAAACTTCGAATGGAGACAAGGTTTGTCCATTTTGGTCCAAACATGACGAACTTCGCTCCAGGGAAAGAACTCGTTGTTTCTAACTCTCCAATCCTCGAATGGAGACAAGTTTGGTCCATTTTGGTCCGAAGATGACGAACAACGCTCTAGGTTACGAACTTCAGCATTAAAGCTCGCCAAACTTCGAATGGAGACAAGGTTTGTCCATTTTTGTCCAAACATGACGAACTTCGCTCCAGGGAAAGAACTCGTTGTTTCTAACTCTCCAAGCCTCGAATGGAGACAAGTTTGGTCCATTTTTGTCCGAAGATGACGAACAACGCTCTAGGGGACGAACTTCAGCATTAAAACTCGACAAACTTCGAATTGAGACAAGGTTTGTCCATTTTGGTCCAAACATGACGAACTTCGCTCCAGGGAACGAACACGTTGTTTCTAACTCTCCAAGCCTCGAATGGAGACAAGTTTGGTCCATTTTGGTCCGAAGATGACATACAACGCTCTAGGAGACGAACTTCAGCAATAAAACTCGACAAACTTCGAATGGAGACAAGGTTTGTCCATTTTGGTCAAAACATGACGAACTTCGCTCCAGGGAACGATCTCGTTGTTTCTGACTCTCCAAGCCTCGAATAGAGACAAGTTTGGTCCATTTTGGTCCGAAGATGACTAACAACGCTCTAGGAGACGAACTTCAGCATTAAAACTCGACAAACTTCGAATTGAGACAAGGTTTGTCCATTTTGGTCAAAACATGACGAACTTCGCTCCAGGGAACGAACTCGTTGTTTCTGACTCTCCAAGCCTCGAATAGAGACAAGTTTGGTCCATTTTGGTCCGAAGATGACTAACAACGCTCTAGGAGACGAACTTCAGCATTAAAACTCTACAAACTTCGAATTGAGACAAGGTTTGTCCATTTTGGTCCAAACATGACGAACTTCACTCCCGGGAACGAACTCGTTGTTTCTAACTCTCCAAGCCTCGAATGGAGACAAGTTTGTTCCATTTTGGTCCGAAGATGACGAACAACGCTATAGGAGTCGAACTTCAGCTATAAAACTCGACAAATTTCGAATGGAGACAAGGTTTGTCCATTTTGGTCCAAACATGACGAAATTCGCTCTAGGGAATGAACTTGTTGTTTCTATCTCTTCAAGCCTCGAATGGAGACAAGTTTGGTCCATTTTGGTCCGAAGATGACGAACAACGCTCTAGGGGACGAACTTCAGCATTAAAACTCGACAAACTTCGAATGGAGACAAGGTTTGTCAATTTTGGTCCAAACATGACGAACTTCGCTCTAGGGAACGAACTCGTTGTTTCTAACTCTCCAAGCCTCGAATGGAGACAAGTTTGGTCCATTTTGGTCCGAAGATGACGACCAACGCTCTAGGAGACGAACTTCAGCATTAAAACTCGACAAACTTCGAATTGAGACAAGGTTTGTCCATTTTGGTCCAAACATGACGAACTTCACTCCAGGGAACGAACTCGTTGTTTCTAACTCTCCAAGCCTCGAATGAAGACAAGTTTGGTCCATTTTGGTCTGAAGATGACGAACAACGCTCTAGGAGACGAACTTCAGCAATAAAACTCGACAAACTTCGAATGTAGCCAAGGTTTGTCCATTTTGGTCCAAACATGACGAACTTTGCTTTAGGGAATGAACTCGTTGTTTCTAACTCTCCAAGCCTCGAATGGAGACAAGTTTGGTCCATTTTGGTCGGAAGATGACGAACAACGCTCTAGGAGACGAACTTCAGCTATAAAACTCAACAAACTTCGAATGGAGACAAGGTTTGTCCATTTTGGTCCAAACATGACGAACTTCGCTCCAGGGAAAGAACTCGTTGTTTCTAACTCTCCAATCCTCGAATGGAGACAAGTTTGGTCCATTTTGGTCCGAAGATGACGAACAACGCTCTAGGTTACGAACTTCAGAATTAAAGCTCGCCAAACTTCGAATGGAGACAAGGTTTGTCCATTTTGGTCAAAACATGACGAACTTCGCTCTAGGGAACGAACTCGTTGTTTCAACTCTCCAATCCTCGAATGGAGACAAGTTTGGTCCATTTTGGTCCGAAGATGACGAACAACGCTCTAGGAGACGAACTTCAGCATTAAAACTCGACAAACTTCGAATGGAGACAAGGTTTGTCCATTTTGGTCCAAACATGACGAACTTCGCTCCAGTGAACGAACTCGTTGTTTCTAACTCTCCAAGCCACGAATGGAGACAAGTTTGGTCCATTTTGGTCCGAAGATGACGAACAACGCTCTAGGATACGAACTTCAGCTATAAAACTCGACAAACTTCGAATGGAGACAAGGTTTGTCCATTTTGGTCCAAACATGACGAACTTCGCTCCAGGGAAAGAACTCGTTGTTTCTAACTCTCCAATCCTCGAATGGAGACAAGTTTGGTCCATTTTGGTCCGAAGATGACGAACAACGCTCTAGGTTACGAACTTCAGCATTAAAGCTCGCCAAACTTCGAATGGAGACAAGGTTTGTCCATTTTTGTCCAAACATGACGAACTCGCTCCAGGGAAAGAACTCGTTGTTTCTAACTCTCCAAGCCTCGAATGGATACAAGTTTGGTCCATTTTGGTCCGAAGATGACGAACAACGCTCTAGGGGACGAACTTCAGCATTAAAACTCGACAAACTTCGAATGGAGACAAGGTTTGTCAATTTTGGTCCAAACATGACGAACTTCACTCTAGGGAACGAACTCGTTGTTTCTAACTCTCCAATCCTCGAATGGAGACAAGTTTGGTCCATTTTGGTCCGAAGATGACGAACAACGCTCTAGGTTACGAACTTCAGCATTAAACCTCGCCAAACTTCGAATGGAGACAAGGTTTGTCCATTTTGGTCCAAACATGAAGAACTTCGCTCCAGGGAACGAACTCGTTGTTTCTAACTCTCCAAGCCTCGAATGGAGACAAGTTTGGTCCATTTTGGTCCGAAGATGACGAACAACGCTCTAGGGGACGAACTTCAGCATTAAAACTCGACAAACTTCGAATTGAGACAAGGTTTGTCCATTTTGGCCCAAACATGACGAACTTCGCTCCAGGGAACGAACACGTTGTTTCTAACTCTCCAAGCCTCGAATGGAGACAAGTTTGGTCCATTTTGGTCCGAAGATGACATACAACGCTTTAGGAGACGAACTTCAGCAATAAAACTCGACAAACTTCGAATGGAGACAAGGTTTGTCCATTTTGGTCAAAACATGACGAACTTCGCTCCAGGGAACGATCTCGTTGTTTCTGACTCTCCAAGCCTCGAATAGAGACAAGTTTGGTCCATTTTGGTCCGAAGATGACTAACAACGCTCTAGGAGACGAACTTCAGCATTAAAACTAGACAAACTTCGAATTGAGACAAGGTTTGTCCATTTTGGTCAAAACATGACGATCTTCGCTCCAGGGAACGAACTCCTTGTTTCTGACTCTCCAAGCCTCGAATAGAGACAAGTTTGGTCCATTTTGGTCCGAAGATGACTAACAACGCTCTAGGAGACGAACTTCAGCATTAAAACTCTACAAACTTCGAATTGAGACAAGGTTTGTCCATTTTGGTCCAAACATGACGAACTTCACTCCCGGGAACGAACTCGTTGTTTCTAACTCTCCAAGCCTCGAATGGAGACACGTTTGTTCCATTTTGGTCCGAAGATGACGAACAACGCTATAGGAGACGAACTTCAGCTATAAAACTCGACAAATTTCGAATGGAGACAAGGTTTGTCCATTTTGGTCCAAACATGACGAAATTCGCTCTAGGGAATGAACTCGTTGTTTCTATCTCTTCAAGCCTCGAATGGAGACAAGTTTGGTCCATTTTGGTCCGAAGATGACGAACAACGCTCTAGGGGACGAACTTCAGCATTAAAACTCGACAAACTTCGAATGGAGACAAGGTTTGTCAATTTTGGTCCAAACATGACGAACTTCGCTCTAGGGAACGAACTCGTTGTTTCTAACTCTCCAAGCCTCGAATGGAGACAAGTTTGGTCCATTTTGGTCCGAAGATGACGACCAACGCTCTAGGAGACGAACTTCAGCATTAAAACTCGACAAACTTCGAATTGAGACAAGGTTTGTCCATTTTGGTCCAAATATGACGAACTTCACTCCAGGGAACGAACTCGTTGTTTCTAACTCTCCAAGCCTCGAATGAAGACAAGTTTGGTCCATTTTGGTCTGAAGATGACGAACAACGCTCTAGGAGACGAACTTCAGCAATAAAACTCGACAAACTTCGAATGTAGCCAAGGTTTGTCCATTTTGGTCCAAACATGACGAACTTTGCTCTAGGGAATGAACTCGTTGTTTCTAACTCTCCAAGCCTCGAATGGAGACAAGTTTGGTCCATTTTGGTCGGAAGATGACGAACAACGTTCTAGGAGACGAACTTCAGCATTAAAACTCAACAAACTTCGAATGGAGACTGGGTTTGTCCATTTTGGTCCAAACATGACGAACTTCGCTCACGGGAACGAACTCGTTGTTTCTAACTCTCCAAGCTTCGAATGGAGACAAGTTTGGTCCAATTTGGTCCGAAGGTGACGAACAACGCTCTAGGGGACGAACTTCAGCATTAAAACTCGACAAACTTCGAATGGAGACAAGGTTTGTCGATTTTGGTCCAAACATGACGAACTTCGCTCTAGGGAACGAACTCGTTGTTTCTAACTCTCCAAGCCTCGAATGGAGACAAGTTTGGTCCATTTTGTTCCGAATATGACGAACAACGCTCTAGGAGACGAACTTCAGCATTAAAACTCAACAAACTTCGAATGGAGACTGGGTTTGTCCATTTTGGTCCAAACATGACGAACTTCGCTCACGGGAACGAACTCGTTGTTTCTAACTCTCCAAGCTTCGAATGGAGACAAGTTTGGTCCAATTTGGTCCGAAGGTGACGAACAACGCTCTAGGGGACGAACTTCAGCATTAAAACTCGACAAACTTCGAATGGAGACAAGGTTTGTCCATTTTGGTCCAAACATGACGAACTTCGCTCCAGGGAACGAACTCGTTGTTTCTAACTCTCCATGCCTCGAATGAAGACAAGTTTGGT
Organism: Trichosanthes truncata; assembly: GCA_033996785.1. Taxonomy (NCBI): domain Eukaryota; kingdom Viridiplantae; phylum Streptophyta; class Magnoliopsida; order Cucurbitales; family Cucurbitaceae; genus Trichosanthes; species Trichosanthes truncata. The sequence goes on along the minus strand of JAWPNB010000004.1, from coordinate 20,871,213 downwards.
CCATTTTGGTTCGAAGATGACTAACAACGCTCTAGCAGACGAACTTCAGCATTAAAACTCGACAAACTTCGAATTGAGACAAGGTTTGTCCATTTTGGTCCAAACATGACGAACTTCGCTCCAGGGAACGAACACGTTGTTTCTAACTCTCCAAGCCTCGAATGGAGACAAGTTTTGTCCATTTTGGTCCAAAGATGACGAACAACGCTCTAGGTTACGAACTTCAGCATTAAAGCTCGCCAGACTTCGAATGGAGACAAGGTTTGTCCATTTTGGTCCAAACATGACGAACTTCGCTCCAGGGAACGAACTCGTTGTTTCTAACTCTCCAATCCTCGAATCGAGACAAGTTTGGTCCATTTTGGTCCGAAGATGACGAACAACGCTCTAGGTTACGAACTTCAGCATTAAAGCTCGCCAAACTTCGAATGGAGACAAGGTTTGTCCATTTTGGTCCAAACATGACGAACTTCGCTCCAGGGAACGAACTCGTTGTTTCTAACTCTCCAAGCCTCGAATGAAGACAAGTTTGGTCCATTTTGGTCCGAAGATGACGAACAACGCTCTAAGAGACGAACTTCAGCAATAAAACTCGACAAACTTCGAATGGAGTCAAGGTTTGTCCATTTTGGTACAAACATGACGAACTTCGCTCTAGGGAATGAACTCGTTGTTTCTAACTCTCCAAGCCTCGAATGGAGACAAGTTTGGTCCATTTTGGTCCGAAGATGACGAACAACGTTCTAGGAGACGAACTTCAGCATTAAAACTCGACAAACTTCGAATGGAGACAAGGTTTGTCGATTTTGGTCCAAACATGACGAACTTCGCTCTAGGGAACGAACTCGTTGTTTCTAACTCTCCAAGCCTCGAATGGAGACAAGTTTGGTCCATTTTGGTCCGAAGATGACGAACAACGCTCTAGGTTACGAACTTCAGCATTAAAGCTCGCCAAACTTCGAATGGAGACAAGGTTTGTCCATTTTGGTCCAAACATGACGAACTTCGCTCCAGGGAACGAACTCGTTGTTTCTAACTCTCCAAGCCTCGAATGGAGACAAGTTTGGTCCATTTTGGTCCGAAGATGACGAACAACGCTCTAGGAGACGAACTTCGGCAATAAAACTCGACACACTTCGAATGGAGTCAACGTTTGTCCATTTTGGTACAAACATGACGAACTTTGCTCTAGGGAATGAACTCGTTGTTTCTAACTCACCAAGCCTCGAATGGAGACAAGTTTGGTCCATTTTGGTCCGAAGATGACGAACAACGTTCTAGGAGACGAACTTCAGCATTAAAACTCGACAAACTTCGAATGGAGACAAGGTTTGTCGATTTTGGTCCAAACATGACGAACTTCGCTCTAGGGAACGAACTCGTTGTTTCTAACTCTCCAAGCCTCGAATAGAGACAAGTTTGTTCCATTTTGGTCCGAAGATGACGAACAACGCTCTAGGTTACGAACTTCAGCAATAAAGCTCGCCAAACTTCGAATGGAGAAAAGGTTTGTCCATTTTGGTCCAAACATGACGAACTTCGCTCCAGGGAACGAACTCGTTGTTTCTAACTCTCCAAGCCTCGAATGGAGACAAGTTTGGTCCATTTTGGTCCGAAGATGACGAACAACGCTCTAGGAGACGAACTTCAGCAATAAAACTCGACAAACTTCGAATGGAGTCAAGGTTTGTCCATTTTGGTACAAACATGACGAACTTCGCTCTAGGGAATGAACTCGTTGTTTCTAACTCTCCAAGCCTCGAATGGAGACAAGTTTGGTCCATTTTGGTCCGAAGATGACGAACAACGTTCTAGGAGACGAACTTCAGCATTAAAACTCGACAAACTTCGAATGGAGACAAGGTTTGTCCATTTTGGTCCAAACATGAAGAGCTTCGCTCCAGGGAATGAACTCGTTGTTTCTAACTCTCCAAGCCTCGAATGGAGACAAGTTTGTTCCATTTTGGTCCGAAGATGACGAACAACGCTCTACGAGACAAACTTCAGCTATAAAACTCGACAAATTTCGAATGGAGACAAGGTTTGTCCATTTCGGTCCAAACATGACGAACTTCACTCCAGGGAACGAACTCGTTGTTTCTAACTCTCCAAGCATCGAATGGAGACAAGTTTGGTCCAATTTGGTCCGAAGATGACGAACAACGCTCTAGGTTACGAACTTCAGCATTAAAGCTCGCCAAACTTCGAATGGAGAGAAGGTTTGTCCATTTTGGTCCAAACATGACGAACTTCGCTCCAGAGAACGAACTCGTTGTTTCTAACTCTCCAAGCCTCGAATGAAGACAAGTTTGGTCCATTTTGGTCCGAAGATGACTAACAACGCTCTAGGAGACGAACTTCAGCATTAAAACTCGACAAACTTCGAATTGAGACAAGGTTTGTCCATTTTGGTCCAAACATGACGAACTTCGCTCCAGGGAACGAACACGTTGTTTCTAACTCTCCAAGCCTCGAATGGACACAAGTTTGGTCCATTTGGTCCGAAGATGATGAACAACGCTCTAGGTTACGAACTTCAGCATTAAAGCTCGCCAAACTTCGAAGGGAGACAAGGTTTGTCCATTTTGGTCCAAACATGACGAACTTCGCTCCAGAGAACGAACTCGTTGTTTCTAACTCTCCAAGCCTCGAATGAAGACAAGTTTGGTCCATTTTGGTCCGAAGATGACGAACAACGTTCTAGGAGACGAACTTCAGCATTAAAACTCGACAAACTTCGAATTGAGACAAGGTTTGTCCATTTTGGTCCAAACATGACGAACTTCGCTCCAGGGAACGAACACGTTGTTTCTAACTCTCCAAGCCTCGAATGGACACAAGTTTGGTCCATTTGGTCCGAAGATGATGAACAACGCTCTAGGTTACGAACTTCAGCATTAAAGCTCGCCAAACTTCGAAGGGAGACAAGGTTTGTCCATTTTGGTCCAAACATGACGAACTTCGCTCCAGGGAACGAACTCGTTGTTTCTAACTCTCCAAGCCTCGAATGGACACAAGTTTGGTCCATTTTGGTCCGAAGATGACGAACAACGCTCTAGGTTACGAACTTCAGCATTAAAGCTCGCCAAACTTCGAATGGAGACAAGGTTTGTCCATTTTGGTCAAAACATGACGAACTTCGCTCTAGGGAACGAACTCGTTGTTTCTAACTCTCCAAGCCTCGAATAGAGACAAGTTTGGTCCATTTTGGTCCGAAGATGACGAACAACGCTCTAGGTTACGAAGTTCAGCATTAAAGCTCGCCAAACTTCGAATGGAGAAAAGGTTTGTCCATTTTGGTCCAAACATGACGAACTTCGCTCCAGGGAACGAACTCGTTGTTTCTAACTCTCCAAGCCTCGAATGGAGACAAGTTTGGTCCATTTTGGTCCGAAGATGACGAACAACGCTCTAGGAGACGAACTTCAGCAATAAAACTCGACAAACTTCGAATTGAGTCAAGGTTTGTCCATTTTGGTACAAACATGACGAACTTCGCTCTAGGGAATGAACTCGTTGTTTCTAACTCTCCAAGCCTCGAATGGAGACAAGTTTGGTCCATTTTGGTCCGAAGATGACGAACAACGTTCTAGGAGACGAACTTCAGCATTAAAACTCGACAAACTTCGAATGGAGACAAGGTTTGTCCATTTTGGTCCAAACATGAAGATCTTCGCTCCAGGGAACGAACTCGTTGTTTCTTACTCTCCAAGCCTCGAATGGAGACAAGTTTGTTCCATTTTGGTCCGAAGATGACGATCAACGCTCTACGAGACAAACTTCAGCTATAAAACTCGACAAATTTCGAATGGAGACAAGGTTTGTCCATTTCGGTCCAAACATGACGAACTTCGCTCCAGGGAACGAACTCGTTGTTTCTAACTCTCCAAGCATCGAATGGAGACAAGTTTGGTCCAATTTGGTCCGAAGATGACGAACAACGCTCTAGGTTACGAACTTCAGCATTAAAGCTCGCCAAACTTCGAATGGAGACAAGGTTTGTCCATTTTGGTCCAAACATGACGAACTTCGCTCCAGAGAACGAACTCGTTGTTTCTAACTCTCCAAGCCTCGAATGAAGACAAGTTTGGTCCATTTTGGTCCGAAGATGACTAACAACGCTCTAGGAGACGAACTTCAGCATTAAAACTCGACAAACTTCGAATTGAGACAAGGTTTGTCCATTTTGGTCCAAACATGACGAACTTCGCTCCAGGGAACGAACACGTTGTTTCTAACTCTCCAAGCCTCGAATGGACACAAGTTTGGTCCATTTGGTCCGAAGATGATGAACAACGCTCTAGGTTACGAACTTCAGCATTAAAGCTCGCCAAACTTCGAAGGGAGACAAGGTTTGTCCATTTTGGTCCAAACATGACGAACTTCGCTCCAGGGAACGAACTCGTTGTTTCTAACTCTCCAAGCCTCGAATGGAGACAAGTTTGGTCCATTTTGGTCCGAAGATGACGAACAACGCTCTAGGTTACGAACTTCAGCATTAAAGCTCGCCAAACTTCGAATGGAGACAAGGTTTGTCCATTTTGGTCAAAACATGACGAACTTCACTCTAGGGAACGAACTCGTTGTTTCTAACTCTCCAAGCCTCGAATGGAGACAAGTTTGGTCCATTTTGGTCTGAAGATGACGAACAACGCTCTAGGAGACGAACTTCAGCATTAAAACTCGACAAACTTCGAATGGAGACAAGGTTTGTCCATTTTGGTCCAAACATGACGAACTTCGCTCAAGGATACTACCTCGTTGTTTCTAACTCTCCAAGCTCCGAATAGAGACAAGTTTTGTCCATTTTGGTCCGAAGATGACGAACAACGCGATAGGGGACGAAATTCAGCATTAAAACACTACAAACTTCGAATGGAGACAAGGTTTGTCAATTTTGGTCCAAACATGACTAAATTCGCTCTAGGGAACGAACTTCTTGTTTCTAACTCTCCAAGCCTCGAATGGAGACAAGTTTGGTCCATTTTGGTCCGAAGATGACGAACAACGCTCTGGGGGACGAACTTCAGCATTAAAACACGACAAACTTCGAATGGAGACAAGGTTTGTCCATTTTCATCCAAACATGACGAACTTCGCTCCAGGGAACGAACTCGTTGTTTCTAACTCTCCAAGCCTCGAATGGAGACAAGTTTGGTCCATTTTGGTCTGAAGATGACGAAGAATGCTCTAGGTTACGAACTTCAGCATTAAAGGTCGCCAAACTTCGAATGGAGACAAGGTTTGTCCATTTTGGTCCAAACATGACGAACTTCGCTCCAGGGAACGAACTCGTTGTTTCTAACTCTCCAAGCCTCGAATGGAGACAAGTTTGGTCCATTTTGGTCCGAAGATGACGAACAACGATCTAGGAGACGAACTCCAGCATTAAAACTCGACAAACTTCGAAAAGAGACAAGGTTTGTCCATTTTCGTCCGAAGATGACGAACTTCGCTCTATGGAACGAACTCGTTGTTTATAACTCTCCAAGCCTCTTATGGAGACAAGTTTGGTCCATTTTGGTCCGAAGATGACGAACAACGCTCTAGGTTACGAACTTCAGCATTAAAGCTCGACAAACTTCGAATGGAGACAAGGTTTGTCCATTTTGGTCCAAACATGACGAACTTCGCTCAAGGGAACGAACTCGTTGTTTCTAACTCTCCATGCCTCGAATGGAGACAAGTTTCGTCTGTTTTGGTCCGAAGATGACGAACAACGCTCTAGGTTACGAACGTAAGCATTAAAGCTCGCCAAACTTCAAATGGAGACAAGGTTTGTCCATTTTGGTCCAAACATGACGAACTTCGCTCAAGGGAACGAACTAGTTGTTTCTATATTGCCTAATCTCGCCTAGCCTCGAATGGATACAAGTTTGGTCCATTTTGGTCTAAAGATGACGAACAACGCTCTAGGTGATGAACTTCAGCATTAAAATTCGACAAACTTCGAATGGAGACAAGGTTTGTCCATTTCTGTCCAAACTTGACGAACTTCGCTCCGGGGAACGAACTCGTTGTTTCTAACTCTCCAAGCCTCGAATGGAGACAAGTTTGGTCCATTTTGGTCCGAAGATGACGAACAACGCTCTAGGTCACGAACTTCAGCATTAAAGCTCGCCAAACTTCGAATGGAGACAAGGTTTGTCCATTTTGGTCCAAACATGACGAACTTCGCTCAAGGGAATGAACTCGTTGTTTGTAACTCGCCAAGCCTCGAATGGAGACAAGTTTGGTCCATTTTGGTCCGAAGATGACGAACAACGCTCTAGGGGACGAACTTCAGCATTAAAACTCGAGAAACTTCGAATGGAGACAAGGTTTGTCCATTTTGGTCCAAACATGACGAACTTCGCTCTAGGGAATGAACTCGTTGTTTCTAACTATCCATGCCTCGAATGGAGACAAGTTTGGTCCATTTTGGTTCGAAGATGACGAACAACGCTCTAGGTTACGAACTTCACCATTAAAACTCGCCAAACTTCGAATGGAGACAAGGTTTGTCCATTTTGGTCCAAACATGACGAACTTCGCTCAAGAGAACGACTATGCAGTTTACTATTTATTTACCGCCCAAATTTTTTACCACTCCCATGGTGGGGGTTCGATCCTGCAACTATGCAGTTTACTGTTATTTACCGCCCAATTTTTATCAAACAACCACCTGGCTTAGTGGCTGAGCGCTTGCCTTACCACTCCCATGGTGGGGGTTCGATCCTGAACTATGCAGTTTACTGTTATTTACCGCCCAATTTTTACTCCCATGGTGGGGGTTCGATCCTGCAATTATGCAGTTTACTGTTATTTACCGCCCAATTTTTATCAAACAACCACCTGGCTTAGTGGCTGAGCGCTTGCCTTACCACTCCCATGGTGGGGGTTCGATCCTGCAACTATGCAGTTTACTGTTATTTACCGCCCAATTTTTGGTTCGATCCTGCAACTATGCAGTTTACTGTTATTTACCGCCCAATTTTTTATCAAACAACCACCTGGCTTAGTGGCTGAGCGCTTGCCTTACCACTCCCATGGTGGGGGTTCGATCCTGCAACTATGCAGTTTATTAATTATTTACCGCCCAAATTTTTTTTATCAAACAACCACCTGGCTTAGTGGCTGAGCGCTTGCCTTACCACTCCCATGGTGGGGGTTCGATCCTGCAACTATGCAGTTTATTAATTATTTACGGCCCAAATTTTTTTTATCAAACAACCATCTAGCTTAGTGGCTGAGCGCTTGCCTTACCACTCCCATGGTGGGGGTTCGATCCTGCAACTATGCATTCTATTAATTATTTACAGCCCAAATTTTATTAATTATTTACCGCCCAAATTTTTTGAAAACGGCTTTTTTCTCTGTTCTCTCTCTTCACGAAATTGAGGGAGGCAGTGATCTTGGCCGGCTGCTTGGTGGAGTGTGGTAATCGGTGCTTGGTGATCCTCATACCTTTGTGCGACTGTGAGGGTGAGCTTGTCGGTGAGCGGTCGTGCATGGTTTTTTGCATATGGTACGTGGCTGTGACGTGTTTTGCATGCGGTTTGTAGTTGTTCCGTTGGTGCGATTCTTGGTTGGTGGCTATTCTCTTTGTTCTTCATGGGTAAAGGGAGGAAAACTCCGGCTAAGAAGAGTGCTGGTGCGATTCGTGAAGGGCGTGTGGATGGGGGTTTAGGTGATCGCGATTCTGGCCATCCGAAGGGTCTGTTGGCGCATCTGGTGGTGTGTCCGGGACCAGTGGTTCTTTTCCGGTGGAACGGCAGGATCTTTTGGCTGTGGGGGTGGAAGGTGCAGGCCAGAAGGTGGGATCTGGTTCGATGGACTTGGTGTCGATTGAGGGTGAGGAGGTTGCTGATTTGGGTCAATCGTTGATGGGTGCAGATCGGGAGGTGGTCTTCGGTGGATCTGGTGCGGGTATGGAGGTGGGTGTTGATCGGTCTGAATCAGTGGTCGGTGGTGATGTTGGTGAAGGGTTACGATCAGTTTCTTCGGTGGGCGGCGGTGAGAAGATGAAATCGTTTGTTCGTGATGTGGCTAGGGTTTCGCAGAAACTAGGTCGTCCTCTCGGATTGCCATCGCATGCGGTTCGGGTGGTGGGGTCGGGTCGTCCGGGTTTGGGAGAACCGGGGTTGGGTGGCGGATTGGATAAGGGTAAGGGAACCGCTGGTCTGGATGCTGGGCCGAGTGCTGGGTTTCGCGATGTACGTCGATTGGAATTAGAGCCTGGGCTTCGGCGCTTTGGGCCTTCTGTTGGGCCTTTGCGTGAATCTGGGCGGAAGTTTGCGGAAGTGGCTGGGTCGTCTGGTAATGGAGGTGGGGCGGGCTGTGATGATGAGTTGCTGGGTGCGGCTAGTCCGCAAGTTGTGGGCCAAAGGAGTGGACCTTCGTGGGCTTCATTGTTGAGGGCCTCAAAGCCATCTTCTAACCTTCCTTTTTTCCCGCCAGTTGTGGTGGATGGGGAGAAGATTGTGATTCCTCCGGATGATGTGGTGGAGGAGGGTATTAAGGTGTGGAATTGTGCTTTGGTTGGCCAGTTCCTTGATTCTCGCCTTCCTTTTCAGGTACTATCTCGCCTTGTTAGTAGGGTGTGGGGTCGTGCTGGTGTGCCTATTGTTACGTATTTGGAGAATGGCCTGATTATTTTCAAGTTTCCAAATGTGGAGGCTTGTGAGTGGGCGTTGGCGAATGGCCCTTGGCACTTTGGTGGGAAGCCTATCCTTTTGCGCAAGTGGGTCCCAGGTATTGTTCCACAAACTTTTGCTTTTGATTCTGTCCCAATTTGGGTGAGATTACTTAATGTGCCGTTTGAGTTATGGACGCCTCGGGGTTTGGGTGTGTTGGCAAGTGCGGTGGGTAAACCAATTTGCTTGGACCAAGCTACGGAGGAGAGGTCTAGATTATCTTTTGCTCGGGTGTGTGTGGAGGTTGGTATTGATGATGTTCTTCCAAGTTTTGTTAAGGTACGCTTGGGGGGGGTTGACTTTGTGGTGCCGGTTGAGTATTCTTGGAAGCCCAAAAGATGTGTTTTTGGCCATTCTGGGGTATCATGTCCTCGTCGGAAGGATACAGAGTTTGGGCCAGTGGATGCGGATGTGGTGAGGCCTAAGCAGGAGACGAGCTTGGTTGCTTTGCAGGTCCCCCCGGAGCAAGTATCTTCGGCCTTGGTTGTTACGCAGGTCCCTCCCATGGTGAGAAAGGGTGGTCAGTCTACTCTTTCTCCTGTTGGGGGTGGGAAGCAGGAGGGTAGTTCTCTAAGTGTTAAGAATAAGTTTGTGGTGTTGGAAGCGAGTGCTGATGATGCTTTGGCTATTGTCCCCCTGGCAGTTGATGTGTCATGTGCGGTAGGGGAGAGTGTAGTTGGTGGTGGTGTTCTCCAGGAGGGTCCGGGCGGTCCAGTAGGGGGTCATGTCTAGTTGGTGCTCGTGGAATGTGCGGGGTCTGACGGATCCTGCGAAGGGCCTTGTTGTTCGGTCTTTCTTGGAGTCGGTACGTGTAGGGTTTTGTTGTCTTTTGGAGACGAAAGTTAAGGGGCATCAGTTTGATGCAGTGTTTAGTCGGTTTGGGGCTGGGTGGCAGTGTGTATGCAGTTATGGGTCGCAGGGGTTGGGGAGGATCTGGGTTATGTGGCGGTCGAATCGGTATGCGTTTGTGCCTTCGGTTGTCTGTGCTCAGTTCATCTCTGGTACCTTGATTGATGTGGTTACTTCTATTTCAGTGGAGGTAGCTTGTGTGTATGCTGCGAATTTAATTGGGGAGCGAAGGACTATGTGGGATAGTCTTTCTCAGATTATTGTTAGGTGGTCTTTGCCGGGTGTGGTCATGGGGGACTTTAATGCAGTTCGCTCTGTGGCGGAAGTTTTTGGTGGTAATCCTGATTTGGGTGAGATGGAGGATTTTGAATCTTTCATTGTGCAAGCAGATTTGGTGGAGCTCAGGGTTCAAGGGAGTTGGTACACATGGACTAGTAGGCCATCCGGGGGTGCTGGTCTGATGCGTCGGTTAGATAGGGTGTTGGTGAATAGTGCTTGGGTGTCAGCTCTGCCCCTTTGTGTGGTACAGGCGCATGGTTGGGGGGTATCTGATCATAGCCCGTTGGTATTTGAGTCAGGTATGCCAGTCCCTCGGCGTCGTGTGGTGTTTCGTTATTTTAGTCATTGGGCTGAGGAGGTGGGTTTTTTGGGTGTGGTTGCTGATGGTTGGGTTCGTCATCAGGGGGTTTCCCCCTTGGTTAGTTTTGCTCGTAATTTGAAGGCTGTTAAGGTGAGGTTAAGGACTGAGTTTGGTAGGCCTCTTGAGGGTCTTAGTGCTGAGGTGATGGAGTTGCGTAGACAGATGGAGGTGGCTCAGGTTGCTCTGGGGGCTGATCCTGGGTCAGAGGTGCTTCAGGGAGAGGTTAGGGGGTTGACTCAGGCGTTCTGGGTTTCAGCTCGTAAGGAGGAAGCCTCTCTTCGTCAGAAGTCTCGTGTTAAGTGGCTTGCGTTGGGTGATCAGAATTCCTCGTTTTTCCATCGTAGTGTTAAGGCTAGGGTGTTGAGGAATGGATTGACATCTTTGTGTGATGAGGCGGGTAGGGTATTGTCTACTCATGAGGAGATTTCGGCTGCTGCTGTGAGTTATTTTCGAGATATTTTGGGGGTGCAGCCTGTGTATAGGGACTTAACTGATCGTGTGGCTGAAATTGTTCAGTTTGTGTGGTCTGATGAGTGTTTGGTTGATCTAGTCAGGCCGGTTACTAGGGAGGAGGTGTGTACTGTGCTTTTTGCAATGAATAGTAATAGGGCACCTGGTCCTGATGGGTTTTCAGTGGGCTTCTTTAAGTCTGCTTGGAGAGTCGTTGGGGATGATTTCTGTGATGCTGTGTTGCATTTCTTCTCTACCTATTATTTGTCGCCGGGTATTAATGCTACGGCAATTACGTTGGTGCCTAAAAAGAGAAATCCGTCTGTGCTGAAGGATTATCGTCCAATTTCTTGTTGTAACGTGTTTTATAAATGCATTACGAAGATCTTGGCGAACAGGTTGAGGGTGTGGCTGCCTACCTTTGTGAGTGCTAATCAGTCTGCTTTTGTGCCCGACAGGAATATTGTGGATAATATTTTGCTGTGTCAGGAGTTGGTGGGTGGGTATCATCTGAATAAAGGTGTGCCGCGTTGTGTTTTGAAGGTGGATCTTCAAAAAGCTTATGACTCAGTCAATTGGGATTTCTTGTTTGGGGTTTTGTTGGCTATTGGGACTCCTTTGCAGTTTGTTAGTTGGGTGCGTGCTTGTGTGACATCCCCTATGTTTTCTGTTTCTGTGAATGGGTCTCTTGAGGGGTTTTTCCCTGGAAGGAGAGGGTTGCGGCAGGGGGATCCCTTGTCCCCGTACTTGTTTGTGTTGGTTATGGAGGTGCTAACTAGAATGCTTAACTCTCCGTTAGAGGGTTATATTTATCATTTTCGTTGTGAGAAGATTCGACTTACACATTTGGCTTTTGCTGATGATTTGATGATCTTTAGTGGGGCAGATCGGAATTCGTTGGCTGCTATACAGGGTGTGTTGCAACGATTTCAAGATTTTTCAGGTTTGGTGGCGAACACTGCTAAGAGCTCGTTGTTTTGTGCTGGATTGCCTGTCTTCGAGGCGACTGAGTTGGCTCGTATGTTGGGGTTTTCTTTGGCTGATTTACCCATGCGATATTTGGGGGTTCCTCTTTTGACTAGGAGGTTATGCTTTAGGGATTGTAAGCCTTTGTTAGATCGGGTGACTGCGCGAGTTAGGAGTTGGCAGGCTCGGGTTCTTTCCTATGCTGGGAGGGTGCAGTTGATTCAGTCTGTGTTGCAAAGTTTCCATGTTTATTGGGCTAGTGTCTTTGTTTTGCCTGCCCAGGTTACTCATCAGCTAGAGCGGATTTTGAGATCTTATCTCTGGCGGGGGGATCCGAGTGGTGTGGGTGGGGCGAAGGTTGCTTGGGCAGAGGTTTGTCTGCCTAGGAATGAGGGTGGTTTGGGGTTGAGGGACCTGGCAGCATGGAATTTGGCGGCAATTATGAAGTTGTTGTGGTTGCTCTTTTTGCAGTCTGGTTCATTGTGGGTTGCATGGGTGGAGGCTTATGTTTTGAATGGCCGATCTCTGTGGTCTATTCGTGTTTCGCCTAGATGGTCGTGGTGTCTGAGGATGGTCCTGAGTCTACGAGATAGATTCAGGGAGTTGGTGTCATTTCGAATTGGCGATGGTTGTAGATGTTTCATCTGGATTGATCCTTGGTTATCTGGAGGTTCTATTGTTGGCCGGTATGGTCAGCCTGTTGTGTATGATGCGGCTAGTTCTTTGACGGCTCGTGTTTCGGAATTCTTAACTTCTGAAGGGGAGTGGCGTTGGCCTGAGGTGTCTTGGGAGCTGATGGAGTTGGCTCCTCATGTTCGTGCAGTTTGCCCTTGTCTGGGTAAGGGTGATTCTCTGGTTTGGTTGCCGTCTCCGTCGAGTGGGTTCTCTGTTGCTAGTGCCTGGGAGGCTATTAGGCCGCGGAGTGGTGTGGTACCGTGGTATCGCCTGCTTTGGTTTGGAGGTAATATCCGGAGGCATGCTTTTATTGCTTGGATGGCAGTTCGGGACAGACTATATACTCGTGATCGATTACTTCGATGGGGTGTGGCTTCGTCAGCAGCTTGTCTGATGTGTGTTGACGGGGTTGAGTCTCGGGATCATTTGTTCTTTGAGTGTCCATTTAGTAGGACTGTGTGGAGTGGGATGTTGCTTTGGGGGTGTTCGTCGCACAGGATTGCTTCATGGGATATTGAGCTTCAGTGGGTTTGTGCTAGGAGCAGAGGGAAGAGAAGGCGGAATCGAGTGTGGAGGGTTGCCTGGGCGGCTGTGCTTTATCATATATGGCGAGAGCGAAACTTTCGGCTTCATGGTAGAGGTTCGAGTTCTACTGTTGCAGTGCTGCGGATGGCTCAGGCTGATGTTCGGTTTCGTTGTGAGTCTTGGGGTGGCCAGGCGTCTGATAGGCTCGGTCCTCCTTGGGACTGGTTTTAATTTCATTTTACTTGTTTGGGTCTAGCTTTTGTTCACCTGGCTCAGGTTGTGAGCTGTCGTTTAGTTTTACCCTACTCGGGTTGTGAGTTTTTATCTGTTTTTTGTTTTTTTTGCTTTTTGCCTTGACCTCGGGCTATGAGGTCCCCCTCTTTTTGCAGTAATATAGTTAATTTGCAAAAAAAAAACTTCGTATGGAGAACAAGGTTTGTTTATTTTGGTCTAAACATGACGAACTTCGCTCTATGGAACGCACTCGTTGTTTATAACTCTCCAAGCCTCGAATGGAGACAAGTTTGGTCCATTTTGGTCCGAAGATGACGTACAACGCTCTAGGGGATGAACTTCAGCATTGAAACTCGACAAACTTCGAATGGAGACGAGGTTCATCCATTTTGGTCCAAACATGACGAAATTCGCTCTAGGGAATGAACTCGTTGTTTCTAACTGTTCAAGCCTCGAATGGAGACAAGTTTGGTCCATTTTGGTCCGAAGATGACGAACAACGATCTAGGGGACAAAATTCAGCATGACAACACGACAAACTTCGAATGGAGGCAAGGTTAGTCTATTTTGGTCCAAACATGACGAACGTCGCTCAAGGGAACGAACTCGTTGTTTCTAACTCTCCATGCCTCGAATGGAGACAAGTTTGGTCCGTTTTGGTCCGAAGATGACGAACAACGCTCTAGGTTACGAACTTAAGCATTAAAGCTCGCCAAACTTCGAATGGAGACAAGGTTTGTCCATTTTGGTCCAAACATGACGAACTTCGCTCTAGGGAACGAACTCGTTGTGTCTAAATGTCCAAGCCTCGAATGGAGACAAGTTTGGTCCATTTTGGTCCGAAGACGACGAACAACGCTCTAGGTTACGAACTTCAGCATTAAAGCTCGCCAAACTTCGAATGGAGACAAGGTTTGTCCATTTTGGTCCAAACATGACGAACTTCGCTCAAGGGAACGAACTCGTTGTTTCTATCTCGCCAAGCCTCGAATGGATACAAGTTTGGTCCATTTTGGTCTGAAGATGACGAACAACGCTCTAGGGGACGAACTTCAGCATTAAAACTCGACAAACTTTGAATGGAGACAAGGTTTGTCCATTTTGGTCCAAACATGACGAACTTCGCTCTAGGGAACGAACTCGTAGTTTCTAACTCTCCAAGCCTCGAATGGAGACAAGTTTGGTCCATTTTGGTCCGAAGATGACGAACAACGCTATAGGTCACGAACTTCAGCATTAAAGCTCGCCAAACTTCGAATGGAGACAAGGTTTGTCCATTTTGGTCCAAACATGACGAACTTCGCTCAAGGGAATGAACTCGTTGTTTCTAACTCGCCAAGCCTCGAATGGAGACAAGTTTGGTCTATTTTGGTCCGAAGATGACGAACAACGCTCTAGGGGACGAAATTCAGCATTAAAACACGACAAACTTCGTATGGAGACAAGGTTTGTCCATTTTGGTCCAAACATGACGAACTTCGCTCTAGGGAATGAACTCGTTGTTTCTAACTCTCCATGCCTCGAATGGAGACAAGTTTGGTCCATTTTGGTCTGAAGATGACGAACAACACTCTAGGTTACGAACTTCAGCATTAAAGCTCGCCAAACTTCGAATGGAGACAAGGTTTGTCCATTTTGGTCCAATCATAACTTGGTAACTGGGTACCGAGTATCGAATCCCACAGGGAACGGAGTAACAAGACCTTGTTTTGCAAAATGTAAAGGAAATTGCAAGTGTGAAAAGTAAAAATGCAAAAATCAAGTTGTTGGTGGAAAATCGAAATTGCTAATTCAATTGCTAATCCAGAATGACAATGTTAGAAATAACAGAAATTGCTAATCCAATTGCTAATCCGGAATGGCAATGTGCGGAAAGACTAAAATTGCAGAATTAAATTGCTAATCTAAATTGGCAATATGAAATGGCAATTTGAATGAACTTAAGAATGAAATGATAAAGGATGGGGCTCAAAAATGTCATTGCCCTAAGTCGTAATTGCAAACCAAAATTGCAATTCCAACCTACTCCACACTCAATTGTAAACCAAAATTGCATCTCCTATTACCTCAAATTGGGTTTTTTAGGAGGCTAAGTGGGGGCTCTATATGTCTATAGTCCCTCCATCATAGATGATTTTTGGCTCACAATTTTATGGGTCTTGGAGTCCTTAATCCCTATGTCTAGGGTAAGGAATGGCTTATGTCTAAGCTCTTTTACTCCATTACTTGTGTGAAATCCGCTTGTCACTAACCCTGTCGGTATTAGATCTAAGCTTGAGTTGAAACCCTAGTTGATCAATCTAGGATCTCAACGGAAATTAAATCAACACAAGCAAACAATTGAGATGTAGGCTTGGTTTTTATTGGAATTTTGGCTACAATTACTTCTTAGGGAATTCACATCCTTGAACCCCCTAAGAAGTTTTAGCTCATATTTTTAATGAAAAACATAAAACTAATTTTAAAGAAAGATTTCATAATGAAAAATACTAACTTAAGAAATGTACCTTGGATTTTCCTAGAGATTCAAGCAAAAGTACATAATTGAAATTAAATCAAAAATGGCAAGGGCAGTTACGTAATTTTCTTTCTTTCTCCTTCCTTGTTTTAATTTCTTTTCCAGAAGCTAAATTGATGGTAAAAGAAAAACAGAGCAAGAAGTAAGAAAATTAATTCGATGCTATCCCACTTCTTCCTTCCCAATCGATTCAATCTCCTCCTCTTTTAGAGCGAAATTGATCTTGACGATTCAAGAATACCTTGAATCGGATTGGAAATCTAAGGAAGATGCAGAAAATGGCTTGAACAATCCGAATGGAGAAAAATTTTACTTATGAACTTCGAATGGTCTCGGATTCCCCTACGAAATGGTGTTGTATTCACTTTAAGAACAAAGGGTAATACCCAACCCATTCATCATATAATAAAGGAAGGTTGCAACACTGTAATTAAAATTTTGGTAGAAGAAATTAACTAAAATCGAAGAAAAACAGAGGAAATGTTCAAGCAAGGTTATCCTCGGATGGACTTGAAACAAACTTAAACTTGAATGAAAATTCCACAAATCGGAAAACAAAGTGGCTAGGCAATGTTCTGTAATACAAAAATAAAAGAAAGTTGAATGGAAATTGAGTAAGATGGTAAAGACAGTAACAAAACAGCCAAAACAGAGCTGTCCAAAACCCAGAAAAATAGAAAATTAAGCTGCGATTTTGGCCCCTCCAATCGTCTTCTTTGTTCGGCGTTCTTCAAGCTCCTTATGTAGACCAATATAGGGTTCCAATTTGCCAAGAATAATGCATTAAATCCCTTGATTTGTGCGAGAAATTCTCTGTCAATTATGGGTTCATCAATCACGGAATTCCCGAAGTTTCCATATTTGCAGCTGCTGAAGATTGCCAAATTGCCGGTTTGGCAATTGGTTTGGCAATTCGTTTGGCAATTCCTGCAAAATAATCACAATACTTAGAAATCTTTTCCAATTGCTACCATATTTCATTATTTCCTTCTTTCAACCATTTTTCATCATTTTCCATTAATATTAGGACAAACAAGAGTTCTTTCGAGCCATTTAGGATTTAAATAAGCCTTAATTTCACTGCTTATCACCTACCAGTCAGTAAAGGAACCCCCAAATATCGTACAGGTAAATCAGCCAAAGAAAAACCCAACATACGAGCCAACCCAGCTGCCTCCAAGACTGGCAAACCAGCACAAAACACCGAACTCTTAGCAGTATTCGCCACTAAACCTGAATAATCCTGAAACCGATGCAACACACCCTGTATAGCAGCCAATGAATTCCAATCAGCCCCACTAAAGATCATCAAATCATCAGCAAAGCACAGATGTGTAAGACGAATCCTCTCACAACGAAAATGATAAACAAAACCCTCCAACGGAGAATTAAGCATCCTGGACAGCACCTCCATAACTAATACAAACAGGTATGGGGACAAAGGATCCCCCTGTCGCAACCCTCTCCTCCTAGGAAAGAACCCCTCCAGAGACCCATTCACAGAAACAGAGAACATAGGGGACGTCACACAAGCACGCACCCAACTAACGTCAAAGGAGTCCCAATAGCCAACAAAACCCCAAACAAGAAATCCCAATTCACTGTGTCATAAGCCTTCTGAAGATCCACCTTCAAAACACAACACGACACACCCTTATTCAGATGATACCCACCCACCAACTCCTGACACAGCAAAATATTATCCACAATATTCCTGCCTGGCACAAACGCAGACTGATTAGTACTCACAAAAGTAGGCAGCCACACTGACAACCTGTTCGCCAAGATCTTCGTAATGCATTTATACAACACATTACAACAAGAAATTGGACGATAATCCTTCAGCACAGACGGATTACTCTTTTTAGGCACCAGCGTGATTGCCGTAGCATTAACACCTGGCGGCAAATAATAGGTAGAGAAGAAATGCAACACGGCATCACAAAAATCATCCCCAACAACACTCCATGCAGACTTATAGAAGCCCACCGAAAACCCATTAGGACCAGGCGCCCTATTACTATTCATTGCAAAAAACACAGTACGAACCTCCTCCCTAGTAACCGGCCTGATTAGATCAACCAAACCTCGTCGGGCCACACAAACTGAACAATCTCTGCCACACGGTCAGTTAAATCCCTATAGGCCACAGGCTGCACCCCCAAAATATCCCAAAAATAACCCACAACAGCTGCCGAAATCTCCGCATGAGTAGACAATATCCTACCCTCCTCATCACACAAAGATGTCAACCCATTCCTCAATACCCTAGCTTTAACACTACGATGGAAAAATGAGGTATTCTGATCACCTAACGCAAGCCACTTAATACGGGACTTTTGACGAAGGGATGCTTCCTCCCTACGGGCTGAAACCCAGAAAGCCTGAATCAACCTCCTAACCTCTCCCTGGAGCACCTCTGACCCAGGATCAGCCCCCAAAGCAACCTGAGCCACCTCCATTTGTCTACGCAACTCCACCACCTCAGCACTAAGCCCCTCCAGGGGCCTACCAAACTCAACCCTTAACCTCCCTTTAACAGCCTTTAAATTACGAGCAAAACTAACCAAGGGTGACACACCCTGATGACGAACCCAACAATCAGCAACTACACTCAAAAAGCCCTCCTCATCAGCCCAATGGCTAAAATAATGGAACACCACACGACGCCTCGGAATCGGCACTCCTAACTCAAACACCAAAGGGCTATGATCAGAAACCCCCCAACCATGCGCACGAACCACACATAGGGGTAAAGATGACACCCAGGCACTATTCACCATTACCCTATCCAAACGACGCATCACAGCAGCACCCCCAGATGGACTACTCGACCACGTGTACCAACTCCCCTGAACCCTGAGCTCCACCAAATCTGCCTGTGTAATGGAAGAATCAAACTCCTCCATCTCACTCAAATCAGGATTCCAGCCATAAGATTCCCCAACAGAACGAACGGCATTAAAGTCCCCCATGACCACTCCAGGTGATGACCACCCAGCAATAATCTGAGATAAATTATCCCACATAGCCCTCCAATCCCCCATTAAATTAGCAGCATACACACAGGCCACCTCTACTGAAACAGATGCAACCACATCAACCAAGGTACCAAAGATGAACTGAGCATTCACAACCGTAGGCACAAAAGTAAACCTATTCGGCCTCCACATAACCCAAATTCTCCCCAGCCCTTGCAACCCATAACTACGCACACACTGCCACCCATCACCAAAACGGCTAAACACCACATCAAACTGATGACTCTTAACTTTCGTCTCCAAAAGACAACAAAACCCCACACGGGCCGACTCTAAGAAGGACCGAACTGCAAGGCCCTTCGCAGGATCCGTTAGACCCCGCACATTCTGATAAGCGCCCAAGATGCTGGATTTACAAAGCTAGAGGTCCTTCTAGGATCTTTGCAAACATTCGCGAATAAGGCTAACTTAACGATTGATTCCAACCAAGAGTTTGGTTAGAGATGAATCACTCTAAGATCAAACTTAGAATCTATGATGGTCACTCTTAGATCCCAAGACAACTCACTCCAGAATTAGCTTGATCAAGACTAATCCAATGAATTGGTTTAACATCAAACCTAAAGCAAGATTTGAAAGAAAATAACACCAAATGGGTTTCAAGAAAACACAAGTTTTGATATTCAATGTTGTTTCTTCTCACTTGCAATACAAATTCCTTTTATAGACAAGGAATTCTATACAAATCAACACTTCCCCAACTACTTCATTAAATGAGCTCCCCAACCACCTCATTTAATGAACTTCCCAACTACCAACTACCTTATTAATTAACTTCCCAACTACCAACTACCTCATTAATTAATATATGTCTAAACTTTAAACTTAAAATTACAATGTCAAAGTTCATGAAACTTAAAATTACAAGGAATACTATTCAAATAGGTTTCCATACTTAAGTGAACTCCATGGTCAACTTTAATCTTGACTTGTTGAACTAACATTATAAAGAAATTTGTGCTAAAAAATCTTTGTCTCTTCTTGTGCATTAGCTAGCTTTTGTAGATGTAATGTGAAAGCCTCTTGAATCTTCTTTGCCTTGCTCCTTGTTATTGCTCCTTCAGGTACATGCAATGGATTAGAGGTTGGATTCACATCACATTCCAGGAGCACCAACTAGAATGGAGACAAGTTTGGTCCATTTTGGTCCGAAGATAACGAACAACGCTTTAGGTTACGAAGATCAGCATTAATGAGTCCGCCAAACTTCGAATGGAGACAAGGTTTGTCCATTTTGGTCCAAACATGACGAACTTCGCTCAAGGGAACGAACTCATTGTTTCTAACTCTCCAAGCCTCGAATAAAGACAAGTTTGGTCCATTTTGGTCGGAAAATGACGAACAACGCTCTAGGGGACGAACTTCAGCATTAAAACTCGACAAACTTCGAATGGAGACAAGGTTTGTCCATTTGGGTCCAAACATGACGAACTTCGCTCTAGACAACGAACTTGGTTTTTCTAACTCTCCAAGCGTCGAATGGAGACAAGTTTGTTCTATTTTTGTCCGAAGATGACAAACAACGCTCTAGGTTACGAACTTCAGCATTAAAGCTCGCCAAACTTCGAATGGAGACACCATTTTGGTCCAAACATGACGAAATTCGCTCAAGGGAACGAACTCGTTGTTTCTAACTCTCCAAGCCTCGAATGGAGACAAGTTTAGTCCATTTTGGTCCGAAGATGACGAACAACGCTCTAGGTTACGAACTTTAGCATTAAAAATCGCCAAACTTCGAATGGAGACAAGGTTTGTCCATTTTGGTTCAAACATGACGAACTTCGCTCTAGAGAACGAACTCGTTGTTTCTAACTCTCCAAGCCTCGAATGGAGAAAAGTTTGTTCTATTTTGGACCGAAGATGACGAACAATGCTCTAGGTTACGAACTTCAGCATTAAAGCTCGCCAAACTTCGAATGGAGACCCCATTTTGGTCCAAACATGACGAACTTCGCTCTAGGGAACGAACTCGTTGTTTCTAACTCTCCAAGCCTCGAATGGAGACAAGTTTGGTCCATTTTGGTTCGAAGATGACGAACAACGCTCTAGGATACGAACATCAACATTAATGCTCGCCAAACTTTGAATGGAGACAAGGTTTGTCCATTTTGGTCCAAACATGACGAACTTCGCTCAAGGGAACGAACTCGTTGTTACTAACTCTCCAAGCCTCGAATGGAGACAAGTTTGGTCTATTTTGGCCGGAAGATGACGAACAACGCTCTAGGGGACGAACTTCAGAATTAAAACTCGACAAACTTGGAATGGAGACAAGGTTTGTTCATTTTGGTCCAAACATGACGAACTTCGCTCTATGGAATGAACTCGTTGTTTCTAACTCTCCAAGCCTCGAATGGAGACAAGTTTGGTCCATTTTGGTCCGAAGATGACGAACAACGCTCTAGGTTACGAACTTCAGCATTAAAACTCGCCAAACTTCGAATGGAGACAAGGTTTGTCCATTTTGGTCCAAACATGATGAACTTCGCTCTAGAGAACGAATTCGTTGTTTCTAACTCTCCAAGCCCCGAATGGATACAAGTTTGTTCTATTTTGGACCGAAGATGACGAACAACGCTTTAGGTTACGAACTTCAGCATTAAAGCTCGCCAAACTTCGAATGGAGACCCCATTTTTGTCCAAACATGACGAACTTCGCTCTAGGGAACGAACTCGTTGTTTCTAACTCTCCAAGCCTCGAATGGAGACAAGTTTGGTCCATTTTGGTCCGAAGATAACGAACAACGCTTTAGGTTACGAAGATCAGCATTAATGAGTCCGCCAAACTTCGAATGGAGACAAGGTTTGTCCATTTTGGTCCAAACATGACGAACTTCGCTCAAGGGAACGAACTCATTGTTTCTAACTCTCCAAGACAAGTTTGGTCCATTTTGGTCGGAAAATGACGAACAACGCTCTAGGGGACGAACTTCAGCATTAAAACTCGACAAACTTCGAATGGAGACAAGGTTTGTCCATTTGGGTCCAAACATGACGAACTTCGCTCTAGACAACGAACTTGGTTTTTCTAACTCTCCAAGCGTCGAATGGAGACAAGTTTGTTCTATTTTTGTCCGAAGATGACAAACAACGCTCTAGGTTACGAACTTCAGCATTAAAGCTCGCCAAACTTCGAATGGAGACACCATTTTGGTCCAAACATGACGAAATTCGCTCAAGGGAACGAACTCGTTGTTTCTAACTCTCCAAGCCTCGAATGGAGACAAGTTTAGTCCATTTTGGTCCGAAGATGACGAACAACGCTCTAGGTTACGAACTTTAGCATTAAAAATCGCCAAACTTCGAATGGAGACAAGGTTTGTCCATTTTGGTTCAAACATGACGAACTTCGCTCTAGAGAACGAACTCGTTGTTTCTAACTCTCCAAGCCTCGAATGGAGAAAAGTTTGTTCTATTTTGGACCGTAGATGACGAACAATGCTCTAGGTTACGAACTTCAGCATTAAAGCTCGCCAAACTTCGAATGGAGACCCCATTTTGGTCCAAACATGACGAACTTCGCTCTAGGGAACGAACTCGTTGTTTCTAACTCTCCAAGCCTCGAATGGAGACAAGTTTGGTCCATTTTGGTTCGAAGATGACGAACAACGCTCTAGGATACGAACATCAACATTAATGCTCGCCAAACTTTGAATGGAGACAAGGTTTGTCCATTTTGGTCCAAACATGACGAACTTCGCTCAAGGGAACGAACTCGTTGTTACTAACTCTCCAAGCCTCGAATGGAGACAAGTTTGGTCTATTTTGGCCGGAAGATGACGAACAACGCTCTAGGGGACGAACTTCAGAATTAAAACTCGACAAACTTGGAATGGAGACAAGGTTTGTTCATTTTGGTCCAAACATGACGAACTTCGCTCTATGGAATGAACTCGTTGTTTCTAACTCTCCAAGCCTCGAATGGAGACAAGTTTGGTCCATTTTGGTCCGAAGATGACGAACAACGCTCTAGGTTACGAACTTCAGCATTAAAACTCGCCAAACTTCGAATGGAGACAAGGTTTGTCCATTTTGGTCCAAACATGATGAACTTCGCTCTAGAGAACGAACTCGTTGTTACTAACTCTCCAAGCCCCGAATGGATACAAGTTTGTTCTATTTTGGACCGAAGATGACGAACAACGCTTTAGGTTACGAACTTCAGCATTAAAGCTCGCCAAACTTCGAATGGAGACCCCATTTTTGTCCAAACATGACGAACTTCGCTCTAGGGAACGAACTCGTTGTTTCTAACTCTCCAAGCCTCGAATGGAGACAAGTTTGGTCCATTTTGGTCCGAAGATAACGAACAACGCTTTAGGTTACGAAGATCAGCATTAATGAGTCCGCCAAACTTCGAATGGAGACAAGGTTTGTCCATTTTGGTCCAAACATGACGAACTTCGCTCAAGGGAACGAACTCATTGTTTCTAACTCTCCAAGACAAGTTTGGTCCATTTTGGTCGGAAAATGACGAACAACGCTCTAGGGGACGAACTTCAGCATTAAAACTCGACAAACTTCGAATGGAGACAAGGTTTGTCCATTTGGGTCCAAACATGACGAACTTCGCTCTAGACAACGAACTTGGTTTTTCTAACTCTCCAAGCGTCGAATGGAGACAAGTTTGTTCTATTTTTGTCCGAAGATGACAAACAACGCTCTAGGTTACGAACTTCAGCATTAAAGCTCGCCAAACTTCGAATGGAGACACCATTTTGGTCCAAACATGACGAAATTCGCTCAAGGGAACGAACTCGTTGTTTCTAACTCTCCAAGCCTCGAATGGAGACAAGTTTAGTCCATTTTGGTCCGAAGATGACGAACAACGCTCTAGGTTACGAACTTTAGCATTAAAAATCGCCAAACTTCGAATGGAGACAAGGTTTGTCCATTTTGGTTCAAACATGACGAACTTCGCTCTAGAGAACGAACTCGTTGTTTCTAACTCTCCAAGCCTCGAATGGAGAAAAGTTTGTTCTATTTTGGACCGAAGATGACGAACAATGCTCTAGGTTACGAACTTCAGCATTAAAGCTCGCCAAACTTCGAATGGAGACCCCATTTTGGTCCAAACATGACGAACTTCGCTCTAGGGAACGAACTCGTTGTTTCTAACTCTCCAAGCCTCGAATGGAGACAAGTTTGGTCCATTTTGGTTCGAAGATGACGAACAACGCTCTAGGATACGAACATCAACATTAATGCTCGCCAAACTTTGAATGGAGACAAGGTTTGTCCATTTTGGTCCAAACATGACGAACTTCGCTCAAGGGAACGAACTCGTTGTTACTAACTCTCCAAGCCTCGAATGGAGACAAGTTTGGTCTATTTTGGCCGGAAGATGACGAACAACGCTCTAGGGGACGAACTTCAGAATTAAAACTCGACAAACTTGGAATGGAGACAAGGTTTGTTCATTTTGGTCCAAACATGACGAACTTCGCTCTATGGAATGAACTCGTTGTTTCTAACTCTCCAAGCCTCGAATGGAGACAAGTTTGGTCCATTTTGGTCCGAAGATGACGAACAACGCTCTAGGTTACGAACTTCAGCATTAAAACTCGCCAAACTTCGAATGGAGACAAGGTTTGTCCATTTTGGTCCAAACATGATGAACTTCGCTCTAGAGAACGAACTCGTTGTTTCTAACTCTCCAAGCCCCGAATGGATACAAGTTTGTTCTATTTTGGACCGAAGATGACGAACAACGCTTTAGGTTACGAACTTCAGCATTAAAGCTCGCCAAACTTCGAATGGAGACCCCATTTTTGTCCAAACATGACGAACTTCGCTCTAGGGAACGAACTCGTTGTTTCTAACTCTCCAAGCCTCGAATGGAGACAAGTTTGGTCCATTTTGGTCCGAAGATAACGAACAACGCTTTAGGTTACGAAGATCAGCATTATTGAGTCCGCCAAACTTCGAATGGAGACAAGGTTTGTCCATTTTGGTCCAAACATGACGAACTTCGCTCAAGGGAACGAACTCATTGTTTCTAACTCTCCAAGACAAGTTTGGTCCATTTTGGTCGGAAAATGACGAACAACGCTCTAGGGGACGAACTTCAGCATTAAAACTCGACAAACTTCGAATGGAGACAAGGTTTGTCCATTTGGGTCCAAACATGACGAACTTCGCTCTAGACAACGAACTTAATTTTCCTAACTCTCCAGGCGTCGAATGGAGACAAGTTTGTTCTATTTTTGTCCGAAGATGACAAACAACGCTCTAGGTTACGAACTTCAGCATTAAAGCTCGCCAAACTTCGAATGGAGACACCATTTTGGTCCAAACATGACGAAATTCGCTCAAGGGAACGAACTCGTTGTTTCTAACTCTCCAAGCCTCGAATGGAGACAAGTTTAGTCCATTTTGGTCCGAAGATGACGAACAACGCTCTAGGTTACGAACTTTAGCATTAAAAATCGCCAAACTTCGAATGGAGACAAGGTTTGTCCATTTTGGTTCAAACATGACGAACTTCGCTCTAGAGAACGAACTCGTTGTTTCTAACTCTCCAAGCCTCGAATGGAGAAAAGTTTGTTCTATTTTGGACCGAAGATGACGAACAATGCTCTAGGTTACGAACTTCAGCATTAAAGCTCGCCAAACTTCGAATGGAGACCCCATTTTGGTCCAAACATGACGAACTTCGCTCTAGGGAACGAACTCGTTGTTTCTAACTCTCCAAGCCTCGAATGGAGACAAGTTTGGTCCATTTTGGTTCGAAGATGACGAACAACGCTCTAGGATACGAACATCAACATTAATGCTCGCCAAACTTTGAATGGAGACAAGGTTTGTCCATTTTGGTCCAAACATGACGAACTTCGCTCAAGGGAACGAACTCGTTGTTACTAACTCTCCAAGCCTCGAATGGAGACAAGTTTGGTCTATTTTGGCCGGAAGATGACGAACAACGCTCTAGGGGACGAACTTCAGAATTAAAACTCGACAAACTTGGAATGGAGACAAGGTTTGTTCATTTTGGTCCAAACATGACGAACTTCGCTCTATGGAATGAACTCGTTGTTTCTAACTCTCCAAGCCTCGAATGGAGACAAGTTTGGTCCATTTTGGTCCGAAGATGACGAACAACGCTCTAGGTTACGAACTTCAGCATTAAAACTCGCCAAACTTCGAATGGAGACAAGGTTTGTCCATTTTGGTCCAAACATGATGAACTTCGCTCTAGAGAACGAACTCGTTGTTTCTAACTCTCCAAGCCCCGAATGGATACAAGTTTGTTCTATTTTGGACCGAAGATGACGAACAACGCTTTAGGTTACGAACTTCAGCATTAAAGCTCGCCAAACTTCGAATGGAGACCCCATTTTTGTCCAAACATGACGAACTTCGCTCTAGGGAACGAACTCGTTGTTTCTAACTCTCCAAGCCTCGAATGGAGACAAGTTTGGTCCATTTTGGTCCGAAGATAACGAACAACGCTTTAGGTTACGAAGATCAGCATTAATGAGTCCGCCAAACTTCGAATGGAGACAAGGTTTGTCCATTTTGGTCCAAACATGACGAACTTCGCTCAAGGGAACGAACTCATTGTTTCTAACTCTCCAAGACAAGTTTGGTCCATTTTGGTCGGAAAATGACGAACAACGCTCTAGGGGACGAACTTCAGCATTAAAACTCGACAAACTTCGAATGGAGACAAGGTTTGTCCATTTGGGTCCAAACATGACGAACTTCGCTCTAGACAACGAACTTAATTTTCCTAACTCTCCAGGCGTCGAATGGAGACAAGTTTGTTCTATTTTTGTCCGAAGATGACAAACAACGCTCTAGGTTACGAACTTCAGCATTAAAGCTCGCCAAACTTCGAATGGAGACACCATTTTGGTCCAAACATGACGAAATTCGCTCAAGGGAACGAACTCGTTGTTTCTAACTCTCCAAGCCTCGAATGGAGACAAGTTTAGTCCATTTTGGTCCGAAGATGACGAACAACGCTCTAGGTTACGAACTTTAGCATTAAAAATCGCCAAACTTCGAATGGAGACAAGGTTTGTCCATTTTGGTTCAAACATGACGAACTTCGCTCTAGAGAACGAACTCGTTGTTTCTAACTCTCCAAGCCTCGAATGGAGAAAAGTTTGTTCTATTTTGGACCGAAGATGACGAACAATGCTCTAGGTTACGAACTTCAGCATTAAAGCTCGCCAAACTTCGAATGGAGACCCCATTTTGGTCCAAACATGACGAACTTCGCTCTAGGGAACGAACTCGTTGTTTCTAACTCTCCAAGCCTCGAATGGAGACAAGTTTGGTCCATTTTGGTTCGAAGATGACGAACAACGCTCTAGGATACGAACATCAACATTAATGCTCGCCAAACTTTGAATGGAGACAAGGTTTGTCCATTTTGGTCCAAACATGACGAACTTCGCTCAAGGGAACGAACTCGTTGTTACTAACTCTCCAAGCCTCGAATGGAGACAAGTTTGGTCTATTTTGGCCGGAAGATGACGAACAACGCTCTAGGGGACGAACTTCAGAATTAAAACTCGACAAACTTGGAATGGAGACAAGGTTTGTTCATTTTGGTCCAAACATGACGAACTTCGCTCTATGGAATGAACTCGTTGTTTCTAACTCTCCAAGCCTCGAATGGAGACAAGTTTGGTCCATTTTGGTCCGAAGATGACGAACAACGCTCTAGGTTACGAACTTCAGCATTAAAACTCGCCAAACTTCGAATGGAGACAAGGTTTGTCCATTTTGGTCCAAACATGATGAACTTCGCTCTAGAGAACGAACTCGTTGTTTCTAACTCTCCAAGCCCCGAATGGATACAAGTTTGTTCTATTTTGGACCGAAGATGACGAACAACGCTTTAGGTTACGAACTTCAGCATTAAAGCTCGCCAAACTTCGAATGGAGACCCCATTTTTGTCCAAACATGACGAACTTCGCTCTAGGGAACGAACTCGTTGTTTCTAACTCTCCAAGCCTCGAATGGAGACAAGTTTGGTCCATTTTGGTCCGAAGATAACGAACAACGCTTTAGGTTACGAAGATCAGCATTAATGAGTCCGCCAAACTTCGAATGGAGACAAGGTTTGTCCATTTTGGTCCAAACATGACGAACTTCGCTCAAGGGAACGAACTCATTGTTTCTAACTCTCCAAGACAAGTTTGGTCCATTTTGGTCGGAAAATGACGAACAACGCTCTAGGGGACGAACTTCAGCATTAAAACTCGACAAACTTCGAATGGAGACAAGGTTTGTCCATTTGGGTCCAAACATGACGAACTTCGCTCTAGACAACGAACTTAATTTTCCTAACTCTCCAAGCGTCGAATGGAGACAAGTTTGTTCTATTTTTGTCCGAAGATGACGAACAACGCTCTAGGTTACGAACTTCAGCATTAAAGCTCGCCAAACTTCGAATGGAGACAAGGTTTGTCCATTTTGGTCCAAACATGACGAACTTCGCTCAAGGGAACGAACTCATTGTTTCTAACTCTCCAAGACAAGTTTGGTCCATTTTGGTCGGAAAATGACGAACAACGCTCTAGGGGACGAACTTCAGCATTAAAACTCGACAAACTTCGAATGGAGACAAGGTTTGTCCATTTGGGTCCAAACATGACGAACTTCGCTCTAGACAACGAACTTGGTTTTTCTAACTCTCCAAGCGTCGAATGGAGACAAGTTTGTTCTATTTTTGTCCGAAGATGACGAACAACGCTCTAGGTTACGAACTTCAGCATTAAAGCTCGCCAAACTTCAAATGGAGACACCATTTTGGTCCAAACATGACGAAATTCGCTCAAGGGAACGAACTCGTTGTTTCTAACTCTCCAAGCCTCGAATGGAGACAAGTTTAGTCCATTTTGGTCCGAAGATGACGAACAACGCTCTAGGTTACGAACTTTAGCATTAAAACTCGCCAAACTTCGAATGGAGACAAGGTTTGTCCATTTTGGTCCAAACATGACGAACTTCGCTCTAGAGAACGAACTCGTTGTTTCTAACTCTCCAAGCCTCGAATGGAGACAAGTTTGGTCCATTTTGTTAGAAGATGACGAACAACGCTGTAGGTTACGAACATCAGCATTAATGAGTCTGCCAAACTTCGAATGGAGACAAGGTTTGTCCATTTTGGTCCAAACATGACGAACTTCGCTCTAGAGAACGAACTCGTTGTTTCTAACTCTCCAAGCCTCGAATGGATACAAGTTTGTTCTATTTTGGACCGAAGATGATGAACAACGCTCTAGGTTACGAACTTCAGCATTAAAGCTCGCCAAACTTCGAATGGAGACCCCATTTTTGTCCAAACATGACGAACTTCGCTCTAGGGAACGAACTCGTTGTTTCTAACTCTCCAAGCCTCGAATGGAGACAAGTTTGGTCCATTTTGGTCCGAAGATAACGAACAACGCTTCAGGTTACGAAGATCAGCATTAATGAGTCCGCCAAACTTCGAATGGAGACAAGGTTAGTCCATTTTGGTCCAAACATGACGAACTTCGCTCAGGGGAACGAACTCGTTGTTTCTAACTCTCCAAGCCTCGAATAAAGACAAGTTTGGTCCATTTTGGTCGAAAAATGACGAACAACGCTCTAGGGGACGAACTTCAACATTAAAACTCGACAAACTTCGAATGGAGACAAGGTTTGTCCATTTGGGTCCAAACATGACGAACTTCGCTCTAGACAACGAACTTGGTTTTTCTAACTCTCCAAGCGCGAATGGAGACAAGTTTGTTCTATTTTTGTCCGAAGATGACGAACAACGCTCTAGGTTACGAACTTCAGCATTAAAGCTCGCCAAACTTCGAATGGAGAACCCATTTTGGTCCAAACATGATGAAGTTCGCTCAAGGGAACGAACTCGTTGTTTCTAACTCTCCAAGCCTCGAATGGATACAAGTTTAGTACATTTTGGTCCGAAGATGACGAACAACGCTCTAGGTTATAAACTTTAGCATTAAAACTCGCCAAACTTCGAATGGAGACAAGGTTTGTCCATTTTGGTCCAAACATGACGAACTTCGCTCTAGAGAACGAACTCGTTGTTCCTAACTCTCCAAGCCTCGAATGGATACAAGTTTGTTCTATTTTGGACCGAAGATGACGAACAACGCTCTAGGTTACGAACTTCAGCATTAAAGCTCGCGAAACTTCGAATGGAGACCCCATTTTTGTCCAAACATGACGAACTTCGCTCTAGGGAACGAACTCGTTGTTTCTAACTCGCCAAGCCTCGAATGGAGACCAGTTAGGTCCATTTTGGTCCGAAGATGACGAACAACGCTCTAGGGGACGAACTTCAGCATTAAAACTCGCCAAACTTCGAATGGAGACAAGGTTTGTCCATTTTGGTCCAAACATGACGAACTTCGCTCAAGGGAACGAACTCGTTGTTTCTAACTCTCCAAGCCTCGAATGGAGACAAGTTTGGTTCATTTGGGTCCGAAGATGAATAACAACGCTCTAGGTTACGAACTTCAGCATTAAAACTCGCCAAACTTCTAATGCAGATAAGGTTTGTCCATTTTGGTCCAAACATGACGAACTTCGCTCTAGAAAACGAACTCGTTGTTTCTAACTCTCCAAGCCTCGAATGGAGACAAGTTTGTTCTATTTTGGACCGAAGATGACGAAAAACGCTCTAGGTTACGAACTTCAGCATTAAAGCTCGCCAAACTTCGAATGGAGACCCCATTTTTGTCCAAACATGACGAACTTCGCTCTAGGGAACCAACTCGTTGTTTCTAACTCGCCAAGCCTCGAATGGAGACCAGTTTGGTCCATTTTGGTCCGAAGATGACGAACAACGCTCTAGGGGACGAACTTCAGCATTAAAACTCGCCAAACTTCGAATGGGGACAAGGTTTGTCCATTTTGGTCCAAACATGACGAACTTCGCTCAAGGGAACGAACTCGTTGTTTCTAACTCTCCAAGCCTCGAATGGAGACAAGTTTGGTTCATTTGGGTCCGAAGATGAATAACAACGCTCTAGGTTACGAACTTCAACATTAAAACTCGCCAAACTTCTAATGGAGATAAGGTTTGTCCATTTTGGTCCAAACATGACGAACTTCGCTCTAGAGAACGAACTCGTTGTTTCTATCTCTCCAAGCCTCGAATGGAGACAAGTTTGTTCTATTTTGGACCGAAGATGACGAACAACGCTCTAGGTTACGAACTTCAGCATTAAAGCTCGCCAAACTTCGAATGGAGACCCCATTTTTGTCCAAACATGACGAACTTCGCTCTAGGGAACGAACTCGTTGTTTCTAACTCGCCAAGCCTCGAATGGAGATCAGTTTGGTCCATTTTGGTCCGAAGATGACGAACAACGCTCTAGGGGACGAACTTCAGCATTAAAACTCGCCAAACTTCGAATGGAGACAAGGTTTGTCCATTTTGGTCCAAACATGACGAACTTCGCTCAAGGGAACGAACTCGTTGTTTCTAACTCTCCAAGCCTCGAATGGAGACAAGTTTGGTTCATTTGGGTCCGAAGATGA
Organism: Trichosanthes truncata; assembly: GCA_033996785.1. Lineage (NCBI taxonomy): Eukaryota > Viridiplantae > Streptophyta > Magnoliopsida > Cucurbitales > Cucurbitaceae > Trichosanthes > Trichosanthes truncata. The sequence goes on along the minus strand of JAWPNB010000004.1, from coordinate 20,840,138 downwards.
ATAACAACGCTCTAGGTTACGAACTTCAACATTAAAACTCGCCAAACTTCTAATGGAGATAAGGTTTGTCCATTTTGGTCCAAACATGACGAACTTCGCTCTAGAGAACGAACTCGTTGTTTCTAACTTTCCAAGCCTCGAATGGAGACAAGTTTGTTCTATTTTGGACCGAAGATGACGAACAACGCTCTAGGTTACGAACTTCAGCATTAAAGCTCGCCAAACTTCGAATGGAGACCCCATTTTGGTCCAAACATGACGAACTTCGCTCTAGGGAATGAACTCGTTGTTTCTAACTCTCCAAGCCTCGAATGGAGACAAGTTTGGTCCATCTTGGTCCGAAGATGACGAACAACGCTCTAGGATACGAACATCAGCATTAATGCTCGCCAAACTTTGAATGGAGACAAGGTTTGTCCATTTTGGTCCAAACATGACGAACTTCGCTCAAGGGATCGAACTCGTTGTTACTAACTCTCCAAGCCTCGAATGGAGACAAGTTTGGTCTATTTGGCCGGAAGATGACGAACAACGCTCTAGGGGACGAACTTCAGAATTAAAACTCGATAAACTTGGAATGGAGACAAGGTTTGTCCATTTGGTCCAAACATGACGAACTTCGCTCTATGGAACGAACTCGTTGTGATCAGCTCCCAAGATGCTGGATTTACAAAGCTAGAGGTCCTTCTAGGATCTTTGCAAACATTCGCGAATAAGGCTAACTTAACGAATTGATTCCAACCAAGAGTTTGGTTAGAGATGAATCACTCTAAGATGAAACTTAGAATCTATGATGGTCACTCTTAGATCCTAAGACGACTCACTCCAGAATTAGCTTGATCAAGACTAATCCAATGAATTGGTTTAACATCAAACCTAAAGCAAGATTTGAAAGAAAATAACACCAAATGGGTTTCAAGAAAACACAAGTTTTGATATTCAATGTTGTTGTTCCTTTCAATAGCAATACAAATTCCTTTTATAGACAAGGAACTCTACTTCCCCAACTACTTCATTAAATGAACTTCCCAACCACTTATTTAATGACTTTCCCAACTACCTCATTAATTAACTTCCCAACTACCTTATTAAATTCCCCAACTAAATGTCTAAACCTTGAAACTTAAAATTACAATGTCAATGTTCATGAAACTTCAAGTAAATAATGAATTACTCAAATAGGTTGTCCTACTTAAGTGAACTCCATGTCAAACACACATTATAAAGAAATTTGGGCTCAAAAATCGTTGTCTCTTCTTGTTCATTAGCTAGCTTTTGAAGATGTAATGTGAAAGCCTCCTGAATCTTCTTTGTCTTGCTTCTTGTTAATGCTCCTTCAAGTACATGCAATGGATTAGTGGTTGGATTCACATCACGTTGTTTCTAACTCTCCAAGCCTCGAATGGAGACAAGTTTGGTCCATTTTGGTCCGAAGATGACGAACAACGCTCTAGGTTACGAACTTCAGCATTAAAACTCGCCAAACTTCGAATGGAGACAAGGTTTGTCCATTTTGGTCCAAACATGACGAACTTCGCTCTAGAGAACGAACTCGTTGTTTCTAACTCTCCAAGCCTCGAATGGATACAAGTTTGTTCTATTTTGGACCGAAGATGACGAACAACGCTCTAGGTTACGAACTTCAGCACTAAAGCTCGCCAAACTTCGAATGGAGACCCCATTTTTGTCCAAACATGACGAACTTCGCTCTAGGGAACGAACTCGTTGTTTCTAACTCTCCAAGCCTCGAATGGAGACAACTTTGGTCCATTTTGGTCCGAAGATAACGAACAACGCTTTAGGTTACGAAGATCAGCATTAATGAGTCCGCCAAACTTCGAATGGAGACAAGGTTTGTCCATTTTGGTCCAAACATGACGAACTTCGCTCAAGGGAATGAACTCGTTGTTTCTAACTCTCCAAGCCTCGAATAAAGACAAGTTTGGTCCATTTTGGTCGGAAAATGACGAACAACGCTCTAGGGGACGAACTTCAGCATTAAAACTCGACAAACTTCGAATGGAGACAAGGTTTGTCCATTTGGGTCCAAACATGACGAACTCTGCTCTAGACAACGAACTTGGTTTTTCTAACTCTCCAAGCGTCGAATGGAGACAAGTTTGTTCTATTTTTGTCCGAAGATGACGAACAACGCTCTAGGTTACGAACTTCAGCATTAAAGCTCGCCAAACTTCGAATGGAGACCCCAGTTTGGTCCAAACATGACGAAGTTCGCTCAAGGGAACGAACTCGTTGTTTCTAACTCTCCAAGCCTCGAATGGAGACAAGTTTAGTCCATTTTGGTCCGAAGATGACGAACAACGCTCTAGGTTACGAACTTTAGCATTAAAACTCGCCAAACTTCGAATGGAGACAAGGTTTGTCCATTTTGGTCCAAACATGACGAACTTCGCTCTAGAGAACGAACTCGTTGTTTCTAACTCTCCAAGCCTCGAATGGAGACAAGTTTGGTCCATTTTGGTCCGAAGATGACGAACAACGCTCTAGGTTACGAACATCAGCATTAATGAGTCCGCCAAACTTCGAATGGAGACAAGGTTTGTCCATTTTTGTCCAAACATGACGAACTTCTCTCAAGGGAACGAACTCGTTGTTTCTAACTCTCCAAGCCTCGAATGGAGACAAGTTTTGTCCATTTTGGTCCGAAGATGACGAACAATGCTCTAGGTTACGAACTTCAGCATTAAAACTCTCCAAACTTCGAATGGAGACAAGGTTTGTCCATTTTGGTCCAAACATGACGAACTTCGCTCTAGACAACGAACTTGTTGTTTCTAACTCTCCAAGCGTCGAATGGAGACAAGTTTGTTCTATTTTTGTCCGAGGATGAGGAACAGCGCTCTAGGTTACGAACTTCGGCATTAAAACTCGCCAAACTTAGAATGGAGACAAGGTTTGTCCATTTTGGTCCAAACATGACGAACTTCGCTCAAGGGAACGAACTCGTTGTTTCTAACTCTCCAAGCCTCGAATGGAGGCAAGTTATGTCCATTTTGGTTCGAAGATGACGAACAACGCTCTAGGTTACGAACTTCAGCATTAAAACTCGCCAAACTTCCAATGGAGACAAGGTTTGTCCATTTTGGTCCAAACATGACGAACTTCGCTCAAGGGAACGAACTCGTTGTTACGCCAAGCCTCGAATGGAGACAAGTTTGGTCTATTTTGGCCGGAAGATGACTGATATGAATTCCCTTGACAATCAAGATCACATCACAAAAGTCAAAGTCAACCAAAATGATAAGGATCATGGAGATCAAACCATTATCATGGAGATCAAACCTTTATGGCTTTAGTATTCAAATATGGTTTCCATTTTTTATTCATTAAAAGTCCAAACCAAATCTTGTAATCCATTTAATTAGGTTGTTAGACTACTTTAATGAAGTAGTTGGGAAACTCATTAATTAGGTGGTTGGGAAGTTCAATTAATGAGGGTAGTTGGGAAGCCCATTTAATGAGGTGGTTGGGTTGTTAATGTACTCATTCTTTGCTTATAAAAGGAAGTTGTATTGCTTGTAAAAAGAAGAACTTGGAAAATGTAGTAAAAAGAGCATTTGTGCTTTCTTTTAGCCTAGAGCTATGTTTCTTTGCAATTCTATGTAGTTTAGGTTGCATGCTTAGAATCATTCAAGCTTGAATTGATCAGTCTTGCTTGTGGAGTGATTCGAATCTCAAACAAGTTTTCTTGCCTTGAGATATTTGATCAACAAGGTAAATCCGGTTCTATCTTCTTCCTTGGGATGAAATCATCTTGATTTGGGGTTTTTGGGTTTTGGATCTAAAGGTGTTGTTTATTAACAAGGTTGTTAGATCTAATTTCCTAAAAGTTACTTATCATTTGGTATCAGAGCTTTAGGCTCTAGATCGGATATATGTTTCCGTTGTTTATGTTCTTATCCTTCATTTTCATTCTGAAATTTTGTTATTTTTGTTCTTCTCGTCACATTCTGTCCATTCATATAAAACTCAAAAAAAAATACCATTTCCGTTCCTTATTTCATTTTAACTTCTTCTACAATTATTTACATCTATGTCGGAGCTACAATTCTCGGTTCTTTGAGGTCTTCAAAATCGACTTGCTATAGGGTGCAATATTCATATTTTGAAAATCGTTCAAAAGAAAACTGCAAACCCGAGAGCTAATTTCATTCTGTCCAAAAATTTAAATACAAAAAAAAGTATCCTTTTTATTCTTCGTTTGGTGTTGACATCCTCTACGATGTTTTAGATCTGTGTATATTCTTCAAGTTTGGTCCATTTTCGTCCGAAGATGACGAACAACGCTCTAGGTTACGAACTTCAGCACTAAAACTCGCCAAACTTCAAATGGAGACAATGTTTGTCCATTTTGGTCCAAACATGACAAACTTCGCTCTAGGGAACGAACTCGTTGTTTCTAACCCTCCAAGCCTCGAATGGAGACAAGTTGTGTCCATTTTGGTCCGAAGATGACGAACAACGCTCTAGCGGACGAACTTCAGCATTCAAACTCGACAAACTTCGAATGGAGACAATGTTTGTCCATTTTTGTCAAAACATGACGAACTTCGCTCTAGAGAACGAACTCGTTGTTTCTAACTCTCCAAGCCTCGAATGGAGACAAGTTTGGTCCATTTTGGTCCGAAGATGACGAACAACGCTCTAGGTTACGAACTTCAGCATTAAAACTTGCCAAACTTCGAACGGAGACAAGGTTTGTCCATTTTGGTCAAAACATGACGAACTGCGCTCTAGAGAACGAACTCGTTGTTTCTAACTCTCCAAGCCTCGAATGGAGACAAGTTTGGTCCATTTTGGTCCGAAGATGACGAACAACGCTCTAGGTTACGAACATCATCATTAAAACTCGCCAAACTTCGAACGGAGACAAGGTTTGTCCATTTTGGTCAAAACATGACGAACTTCGCTCTAGGGAACGAACTTATTGTTTCTAACTCTCCAAGCCTCGAATGGAGGCAAGTATGGTCCATTTTGGTCCGAAGATGACGAACAACGCTCTAGGTGACGAACTTCAGCATTAAAACTCGCCAAACTTCGAATGGAGACAAGGTTTGTCGATTTTGGTCAAAACCTGACAAACTTCGCTCTAGGGAACGAACACGTTGTTTCTAACCCTCCAAGCCTCGAAAGGAGACAAGTTTTGTCCATTTTTGTCCGAAGATGACGAACAACTCTCTAGGTGACGAACTTCATCATTAAAACTCGCCAAACTACGAATGGAGACAAGGTTTGTCCATTTTGGTCAAAACATGACGAACTTCGCCCTAGGGAACGAACTCGTTGTTTCTAACTCTCCAAGCCTCGAATGGAGACAAGTTTGGTCCATTTTGGTCCGAAGATGACGAGCAACGCTCTAGGTGAGGAACTTCAGCATTAAAACTCGCCAAACTTCGAATTGAGACAAGGTTTGTACATTTTGGTCAAAACATGACGAACTTCGCCCTAGGGAACGAACTCGTTGTTTCTAACTCTCCAAGCCTCGAATGGAGACAAGTTTGGTCCATTTTGGTCCGAAGATGACGAGCAACGCTCTAGGTGAGGAACTTCAGCATTAAAACTCGCCAAACTTCGAATGGACACAAGGTTTGTCCATTTTGGTCAAAACATGACGAACTTCGCTCTAGAGAACGAACTCGTTGTTTCTAACCCTCCAAGCCTCGAATGGAGACAAGTTTGGTCCATTTTGATCCGAAGTTGATGAACAACGCTCTAGGCCACGAACTTCAGCATTAAAACTCGCCAAACTTCGAATGGTCACAAGGTTTGTCCATTTTCGTCAAAACATGACGAACTTCGCTTTAGGGAACGAACTCGTTGTTTCTAACTCTCCAAGCCTCGAATGGAGACAAGTTTTGTCCATTTTTGTCCGAAGATGACGAACAACGCTCTAGGTGACGAACTTCAGCATTAAAACTCGCCAAACTTCGAATGGAGACAAGGTTTGTCCATTTTGGTCAAAACATGACGAACTTCACTCTAGGGAACCAACTCGTTGTTTCTAACTCTCCAAGCCTCGAATGGAGACAAGTTTGGTCCATTTGGTCCGAAGATGACGAACAACGCTCTAGGGGACGAACTTCAGCATTCAAACTCGACAAACTTCGAATGGAAACAAGGTAACCATTTTTGTCAAAACTTGACGAACTTCGCTCTAGGGAATGAACTCGTTGTTTCTAACTCTCCAAGCCTCGAATGGAGACAAGTTTGGTCCATTTTGGTCCGAAGATGACGAACAACGCTCTAGGTGAGGAACTTCAGGATTAAAACTCGCCAAACTTCGAATGGAGACAAGGTTTGTCCATTTTGGTCAAAACATGACGAACTTCGCTCTAGGGAATGAACTCGTTGTTTCTAACTCTCCAAGCCTCGAATGGAGACAAGTTTGGTCCATTTTGGTCCGAAGATGACGAACAACGCTCTAGGTGAGGAACTTCAGGATTAAAACTCGCCAAACTTCGAATGGAGACAAGGTTTGTCCATTTTGGTCAAAACATGACGAACTTAGCTCTAGGGAACGAACTCGTTATTTCTAACTCTCCAAGCCTCGAATGGAGACAAGTTTGGTCCATTTTGGTCCGAAGTTGACGAACAACGCTCTAGGCTACGAACTTTAGCATTAAAACTCGCCAAACTTCGAATGGTGACAAGGTTTGTCCATTTTCGTCAAAACATGACGAACTTCGCTCTAGGGAACAAACTCGTTGTTTCTAACCCTCCAATCCTCGACTGGAGACAAGTTTTGTCCATTTTGGTCCGAAGATGACGAACAACGCTCTAGGTGACGAACTTCAGCATTAAAACTCGCAAAACTTCGAATGGAGACAAGGTTTGTCCATTTTGGTCAAAACATGACGAACTTCGCTCTAGGGAACGAACTCGTTGTTTCTAACTCTCCAAACCTCGAATGGAGACAAGTTTTGTCCATTTCTGTCCGAAGATGACGAACAACGCACTAGGTGAGGAACTTCAAGATTAAAACTCGCCAAACTTCGAATGGAGACAAGGTTTGTCCATTTTGGGCAAAACATGACGAACTTCACTCTAGGGAACCAACTCGTTGTTTCTAACTCTCCAAGCCTCGAATGGAGACAAGTTTGGTCCATTTTTGTCCGAAGATGACGAACAACGCTCTAGGTTACGAACTTCAGCATTAAAACTCGCCAAACTTCAAATGGAGACAATGTTTGTCCATTTTGGTCCAAACATGACAAACTTCGCTCTAGGGAACGAACTCGTTGTTTCTAACCCTCCAATCCTCGACTGGAGACAAGTTTTGTCCATTTTGGTCCGAAGATGACGAACAACGCTCTAGGTGACGAACTTCAGCATTAAAACTCGCAAAACTTCGAATGGAGACAAGGTTTGTCCATTTTGGTCAAAACATGACGAACTTCGCTCTAGGGAACGAACTCGTTGTTTCTAACTCTCCAAACCTCGAATGGAGACAAGTTTTGTCCATTTCTGTCCGAAGATGACGAACAACGCTCTAGGTGACGAACTTCAGCATTAAAACTCGCCAAACTTCGAATGGAGACAAGGATTGTCCATTTTGGGCAAAACATGACGAACTTCACTCTAGGGAACCAACTCGTTGTTTCTAACTCTCCAAGCCTCGAATGGAGACAAGTTTGGTCCATTTTTGTCCGAAGATGACGAACAACGCTCTAGGTTACGAACTTCAGCATTAAAACTCGCCAAACTTCAAATGGAGACAATATTTGTCCATTTTGGTCCAAACATAACAAACTTCGCTCTAGGGAACGAACTCGTTGTTTCTAACCCTCCAAGCCTCGAATGGAGACAAGTTTTGTCCATTTTCGTCCGAAGATGACGAACATAGCTCTAGGTTACGAACTTCAGCATTAAAACTCGCCAAACTTCGAACGGAGACAAGGTTTGTCCATTTTGGTCAAAACATGACGAACTTCGCTCTAGGGAACGAACTCATTGTTTCTAACTCTCCAAGCCTCGAATGGAGGCAAGTATGGTCCATTTTGGTCCGAAGATGACGAACAACGCTCTAGGTGAGGAACTTCAGCATTAAAACTCGCCAAACTTCGAACGGAGACAAGGTTTGTCCATTTTGGTCAAAACATGACGAACTTCGCTCTAGGGAACCAACTCGTTGTTTCTAACTCTCCAAGCCTCGAATGGAGACAAGTTTGGTCCATTTTCGTCCGAAGATGACGAACAACGCTCTAGGTTACGAACTTCAGCATTAAAACTCGCCGAACTTCGAACGGAGACAAGGTTTGTCCATTTTGGTCAAAACATGACGAACTTCACTCTAGGGAACCAACTCGTTGTTTCTAACTCTCCAAGCCTCGAATGGAGACAAGTTTTGCCCATTTTCGTCCGAAGATGACGAACAACGCTCTAGGTGAGGAACTTCAGCATTAAAACTCGCCAAACATCAAACGGAGACCAGGTTTGTCCATTTTGGTCAAAACATGACGAACTTCGCTCTAGGGAACCAACTCGTTGTTTCTAACTCTCCAAGCCTCGAATGGAGACAAGTTTGGTCCATTTTCGTCCGAAGATGACGAACAACGCTCTAGGTTACGAACTTCAGCATTAAAACTCGCCAAACTTCAAATGGAGACAAGGTTTGTCCATTTTGGTCAAAACATGACGAACTTCGCTGTAGGGAACGAACTCGTTGTTTCTAACCCTCCAAGCCTCGAATGGAGACAGGTTTTGTCTATTTTGGTCTGAAGTTGACGAACAACGCTCTATGTTACGAATTCAGCATTAAAACTCGCCAAACTTCGAACGGAGACAAGGTTTGTCCATTTTGGTCAAAACATGACGAACTTCGCTCTAGAGAACGAACTCGTTGTTTCTAACTCTCCAAGCCTTGAATGGAGACAAGTTTGGTCCATTTTGGTCCGAAGATGACGGACAACGCTCTAGGTTACGAACTTCAGCATTAAAACTCGCCAAACTTCGAACGGAGACAAGGTTTGTCCATTTTGGTCAAAACATGACGAACTTCACTCTAGGGAAGCAACTCGTTGTTTCTAACTCTCCAAGCCTCGAATGGAGACAAGTTTGGTCCATTTTCGTCCGAACATGACGAACAACGATCTAGGTTACGAACTTCAGAATTAAAACTCGCCAAACTTCGAACGGAGACAAGGTTTGTATATTTTGGTCAAAACATGACGAACTTCGCTCTAGGGAACGAACTCATTGTTTCTAACTCTCCAAGCCTCGAATGGAGGCAAGTATGGTCCATTTTGGTCCGAAGATGACGAAGAACGCTCTAGGTGAGGAACTTCAGCGTTAAAACTCGCCAAACTTCGAACGGAGACAAGGTTTGTCCATTTTGGTCAAAACATGACGAACTTAGCTCTAGGGAACCAACTCGTTGTTTCTAACTCTCCAAGCCTCGAATGGAGACAAGTTTGTTCCATTTTCGTCCGAAGATGACGAACAACGCTCTAGGTTACGAACTTCAGCATTAAAACTCGCCAAACTTCAAATGGAGACAAGGTTTGTCCATTTTGGTCAAAACATGACGAACTTCGCTGTAGGGAACGAACTCGTTGTTTCTAACCCTCCAAGCCTCGAATGGAGACAGGTTTTGTCTATTTTGGTCTGAAGTTGACGAACAACGCTCTAGGTTACGAATTCAGCATTAAAACTAGCCAAACTTCGAACAGAGACAAGGTTTGTCCATTTTGGTCAAAACATGACGAACTTCGCTCTAGAGAACGAACTCGTTGTTTCTAACTTTCCAAGCCTCGAATGGAGACAAGTTTGGTCCATTTTGGTCCGAAGATGACGAACAACGCTCTAGGTTACGAACTTCAGCATTAAAACTCGCCGAACTTCGAACGGAGACAAGGTTTGTCCATTTTGGTCAAAACATGACGAACTTCACCCTAGGGAACCAACTCGTTGTTTCTAACTCTCCAAGCCTCGAATGGAGACAAGTTTGGTCCATTTTCGTCCGAAGATGACGAACAACGCTCTAGGTTACGAACTTCAGCATTAAAACTCTCCAAACTTCGAACGGAGACAAGGTTTGTCCATTTTGGCAAAACATGACGAACTTCGCTCTAGGGATCGAACTCATTGTTTCTAACTCTCCAAGCCTCGAATGGAGGCAAGTATGGTCCATTTTGGTCCGAAGATGACGAACAACGCTCTAGGTGAGGAACTTCAGCATTAAAACTCTCCAAACTTCGAACGGAGACAAGGTTTGTCCATTTTGGTCAAAACATGACGAACTTCGCTCTAAGGAACCAACTCGTTGTTTCTAACTCTCCAAGCCTCGAATGGAGACAAGTTTGGTCCATTTTCGTCCGAAGATGACGAACAACGCTCTAGGTTACGAACTTCAGCATTAAAACTCGCCAAACTTCGAACGGAGACAAGGTTTGTATATTTTGGTCAAAACATGACGAACTTCGCTCTAGGGAACGAACTCATTGTTTCTAACTCTCCAAGCCTCGAATGGAGGCAAGTATGGTCCATTTTGGTCCGAAGATGACGAAGAACGCTCTAGGTGAGGAACTTCAGCGTTAAAACTCGCCAAACTTCGAACGGAGACAAGGTTTGTCCATTTTGGTCAAAACATGACGAACTTAGCTCTAGGGAACCAACTCGTTGTTTCTAACTCTCCAAGCCTCGAATGGAGACAAGTTTGTTCCATTTTCGTCCGAAGATGACGAACAACGCTCTAGGTTACGAACTTCAGCATTAAAACTCGCCAAACTTCAAATGGAGACAAGGTTTGTCCATTTTGGTCAAAACATGACGAACTTCGCTGTAGGGAACGAACTCGTTGTTTCTAACCCTCCAAGCCTCGAATGGAGACAGGTTTTGTCTATTTTGGTCTGAAGTTGACGAACAACGCTCTAGGTTACGAATTCAGCATTAAAACTAGCCAAACTTCGAACAGAGACAAGGTTTGTCCATTTTGGTCAAAACATGACGAACTTCGCTCTAGAGAACGAACTCGTTGTTTCTAACTTTCCAAGCCTCGAATGGAGACAAGTTTGGTCCATTTTGGTCCGAAGATGACGAACAACGCTCTAGGTTACGAACTTCAGCATTAAAACTCGCCGAACTTCGAACGGAGACAAGGTTTGTCCATTTTGGTCAAAACATGACGAACTTCACCCTAGGGAACCAACTCGTTGTTTCTAACTCTCCAAGCCTCGAATGGAGACAAGTTTGGTCCATTTTCGTCCGAAGATGACGAACAACGCTCTAGGTTACGAACTTCAGCATTAAAACTCTCCAAACTTCGAACGGAGACAAGGTTTGTCCATTTTGGCAAAACATGACGAACTTCGCTCTAGGGATCGAACTCATTGTTTCTAACTCTCCAAGCCTCGAATGGAGGCAAGTATGGTCCATTTTGGTCCGAAGATGACGAACAACGCTCTAGGTGAGGAACTTCAGCATTAAAACTCTCCAAACTTCGAACGGAGACAAGGTTTGTCCATTTTGGTCAAAACATGACGAACTTCGCTCTAAGGAACCAACTCGTTGTTTCTAACTCTCCAAGCCTCGAATGGAGACAAGTTTGGTCCATTTTCGTCCGAAGATGACGAACAACGCTCTAGGTTACGAACTTCAGCATTAAAACTCGCCGAACTTTGAACGGAGACAAGGTTTGTCCATTTTGGTCAAAACATGACGAACTTCGCTCTAGGGATCGAACTCATTGTTTCTAACTCTCCAAGCCTCGAATGGAGGCAAGTATGGTCCATTTTGGTCCGAAGATGACGAACAACGCTCTAGGTGAGGAACTTCAGCATTAAAACTCTCCAAACTTCGAACGGAGACAAGGTTTGTCCATTTTGGTCAAAACATGACGAACTTCGCTCTAAGGAACCAACTCGTTGTTTCTAACTCTCCAAGCCTCGAATGGAGACAAGTTTGGTCCATTTTCGTCCGAAGATGACGAACAACGCTCTAGGTTACGAACTTCAGCATTAAAACTCGCCAAACTTCGAACGGAGACAAGGTTTGTATATTTTGGTCAAAACATGACGAACTTCGCTCTAGGGAACGAACTCATTGTTTCTAACTCTCCAAGCCTCGAATGGAGGCAAGTATGGTCCATTTTGGTCCGAAGATGACGAAGAACGCTCTAGGTGAGGAACTTCAGCGTTAAAACTCGCCAAACTTCGAACGGAGACAAGGTTTGTCCATTTTGGTCAAAACATGACGAACTTAGCTCTAGGGAACCAACTCGTTGTTTCTAACTCTCCAAGCCTCGAATGGAGACAAGTTTGTTCCATTTTCGTCCGAAGATGACGAACAACGCTCTAGGTTACGAACTTCAGCATTAAAACTCGCCAAACTTCAAATGGAGACAAGGTTTGTCCATTTTGGTCAAAACATGACGAACTTCGCTGTAGGGAACGAACTCGTTGTTTCTAACCCTCCAAGCCTCGAATGGAGACAGGTTTTGTCTATTTTGGTCTGAAGTTGACGAACAACGCTCTAGGTTACGAATTCAGCATTAAAACTAGCCAAACTTCGAACAGAGACAAGGTTTGTCCATTTTGGTCAAAACATGACGAACTTCGCTCTAGAGAACGAACTCGTTGTTTCTAACTTTCCAAGCCTCGAATGGAGACAAGTTTGGTCCATTTTGGTCCGAAGATGACGAACAACGCTCTAGGTTACGAACTTCAGCATTAAAACTCGCCGAACTTCGAACGGAGACAAGGTTTGTCCATTTTGGTCAAAACATGACGAACTTCACCCTAGGGAACCAACTCGTTGTTTCTAACTCTCCAAGCCTCGAATGGAGACAAGTTTGGTCCATTTTCGTCCGAAGATGACGAACAACGCTCTAGGTTACGAACTTCAGCATTAAAACTCTCCAAACTTCGAACGGAGACAAGGTTTGTCCATTTTGGCAAAACATGACGAACTTCGCTCTAGGGATCGAACTCATTGTTTCTAACTCTCCAAGCCTCGAATGGAGGCAAGTATGGTCCATTTTGGTCCGAAGATGACGAACAACGCTCTAGGTGAGGAACTTCAGCATTAAAACTCTCCAAACTTCGAACGGAGACAAGGTTTGTCCATTTTGGTCAAAACATGACGAACTTCGCTCTAAGGAACCAACTCGTTGTTTCTAACTCTCCAAGCCTCGAATGGAGACAAGTTTGGTCCATTTTCGTCCGAAGATGACGAACAACGCTCTAGGTTACGAACTTCAGCATTAAAACTCGCCGAACTTTGAACGGAGACAAGGTTTGTCCATTTTGGTCAAAACATGACGAACTTCACTCTAGGGAACCAACTCGTTGTTTCTAACTCTCCAAGCCTCGAATGGAGACAAGTTTGGCCCATTTTCGTCCGAAGATGACGAACAACGCTCTAGGTTACGAACTTCAGCATTAAAACTCGCCAAACTTCGAACGGAGACAAGGTTTGTCCATTTTGGTCAAAACATGACGAACTTCGCTCTAGGGAACCAACTCGTTGTTTCTAACTCTCCAAGCCTCGAATGGAGACAAGTTTGGTCCATTTTCGTCCGAAGATGACGAACAACGGTCTAGGTTACGAACTTCAGCATTAAAACTCGCCAAACTTCAAATGGAGACAAGGTTTGTCCATTTTGGTCAAAACATGACGAACTTCGCTGTAGGGAACGAACTCGTTGTTTCTAACCCTCCAAGCCTCGAATGGAGACAGGTTTTGTCTATTTTGGTCTGAAGTTGACGAACAACGCTCTAGGTTACGAATTCAGCATTAAAACTCGCCAAACTTCGAACGGAGACAAGGTTTGTCCATTTTGGTCAAAACATGACGAACTTCGCTCTAGAGAACGAACTCGTTGTTTCTAACTCTCCAAGCCTCGAATGGAGACAAGTTTGGACCATTTCGGTCCGAAGATGACGAACAACGCTCTAGGTTACGAACTTCTGCATTAAAACTCTCCGAACTTCGAACGGAGACAAGGTTTGTCCATTTTGGTCAAAACATGACGAACTTCACTCTAGGGAAGCAACTCGTTGTTTCTAACTCTCTAAGCCTCGAATGGAAACATGTTTGGTCCATTTTCGTCCGAAGATGACGAACAACGCTCTATGTTACGAACTTCAGCATTAAAACTCGTCAAACTTCGAACGGAGACAAGGTTTGCATATTTTGGTCAAAACATGACGAACTTCGCTCTAGGGAACGAACTCATTGTTTCTAACTCTCCAAGCCTCGAATGGAGGCAAGTATGGTCCATTTTGGTCCGAAGATGACGAACAACGCTCTAGGTTAGGAACTTCAGCGTTAAAACTCGCCAAACTTCGAACGGAGACAAGGTTTGTCCATTTTGGTCAAAACATGACGAACTTCGCTCTAGGGAACCAACTCGTTGTTTCTAACTCTCCAAGCCTCGAATGGAGACAAGTTTGGTCCATTTTCGTCCGAAGATGACGAACAACGCTCTAGGTTACGAACTTCAGCATTAAAACTCGCCAAACTTCAAATGGAGACAAGGTTTGTCCATTTTGGTCAAAACATGACGAACTTCGCTCTAGGGAACCAACTCGTTGTTTCTAACTCTCCAAGCCTCGAATGGAGACAAGTTTGGTCCATTTTCGTCCGAAGATGACGAACAACGCTCTAGGTTACGAACTTCAGCATTAAAACTCTCCAAACTTTGAACGGAGACAAGGTTTGTCCATTTTGGCAAAACATGACGAACTTCGCTCTAGGGAACGAACTCATTGTTTCTAACTCTCCAAGCCTCGAATGGAGACAAGTTTGGTCCATTTTCGTCCGAAGATGACGAACAACGCTCTAGGTTACGAACTTCAGCATTAAAACTCTCCAAACTTCGAACGGAGACAAGGTTTGTCCATTTTGGCAAAACATGACGAACTTCGCTCTAGGGATCGAACTCATTGTTTCTAACTCTCCAAGCCTCGAATGGAGGCAAGTATGGTCCATTTTGGTCCGAAGATGACGAACAACGCTCTAGGTGAGGAACTTCAGCATTAAAACTCGCCAAACTTCGAACGGAGACAAGGTTTGTCCATTTTGGTCAAAACATGACGAACTTCGCTCTAGGGAACCAACTCGTTGTTTCTAACTCTCCAAGCCTCGAATGGAGACAAGTTTGGTCCATTTTCGTCCGAAGATGACGAACAACGCTCTAGGTTACGAACTTCAGCATTAAAACTCGCCGAACTTTGAACGGAGACAAGGTTTGTCCATTTTGGTCAAAACATGACGAACTTCACTCTAGGGAACCAACTCGTTGTTTCTAACTCTCCAAGCCTCGAATGGAGACAAGTTTGGCCCATTTTCGTCCGAAGATGACGAACAATGCTCTAGGTTACGAACTTCAGCATTAAAACTCGCCAAACTTCGAACGGAGACAAGGTTTGTCCATTTTGGTCAAAACATGACGAACTTCGCTCTAGGGAACCAACTCGTTGTTTCTAACTCTCCAAGCCTCGAATGGAGACAAGTTTGGTCCATTTTCGTCCGAAGATGACGAACAACGCTCTAGGTTACGAACTTCAGCATTAAAACTCGCCAACTTCAAATGGAGACAAGGTTTGTCCATTTTGGTCAAAACATGACGAACTTCGCTGTAGGGAACGAACTCGTTGTTTCTAACCCTCCAAGCCTCGAATGGAGACAGGTTTTGTCTATTTTGGTCTGAAAATGACGAACAACGCTCTAGGTTACGAATTCAGCATTAAAACTCGCCAAACTTCGAACGGAGACAAGGTTTGTCCATTTTGGTCAAAACATGACGAACTTCGCTCTAGAGAACGAACTCGTTGTTTCTAACTCTCCAAGCCTCGAATGGAGACAAGTTTCGTCCATTTCGGTCCGAAGATGACGAACAACGCTCTAGGTTACGAACTTCTGCATTAAAACTCTCCGAACTTCGAACGGAGACAAGGTTTGTCCATTTTGGTCAAAACATGACGAACTTCACTCTAGGGAAGCAACTCGTTGTTTCTAACTCTCCAAGCCTCGAATGGAGACAAGTTTGGTCCATTTTCGTCCGAAGATGACGAACAACGCTCTAGGTTACGAACTTCAGCATTAAAACTCTCCAAACTTCGAACGGAGACAAGGTTTGTCCATTTTGGCAAAACATGACGAACTTCGCTCTAGGGATCGAACTCATTGTTTCTAACTCTCCAAGCCTCGAATGGAGGCAAGTATGGTCCATTTTGGTCCGAAGATGACGAACAACGCTCTAGGTGAGGAACTTCAGCATTAAAACTCGCCAAACTTCGAACGGAGACAAGGTTTGTCCATTTTGGTCAAAACATGACGAACTTCGCTCTAGGGAACCAACTCGTTGTTTCTAACTCTCCAAGCCTCGAATGGAGACAAGTTTGGTCCATTTTCGTCCGAAGATGACGAACAACGCTCTAGGTTACGAACTTCAGCATTAAAACTCGCCGAACTTCGAACGGAGACAAGGTTTGTCCATTTTGGTCAAAACATGACGAACTTCACTCTAGGGAACCAACTCGTTGTTTCTAACTCTCCAAGCCTCGAATGGAGACAAGTTTGGCCCATTTTCGTCCGAAGATGACGAACAACGCTCTAGGTTACGAACTTCAGTATTAAAACTCGCCAAACTTCGAACGGAGACAAGGTTTGTCCATTTTGGTCAAGACATGACGAACTTCGCTCTAGGGAACCAACTCGTTGTTTCTAACTCTCCAAGCCTCGAATGGAGACAAGTTTGGTCCATTTTCGTCCGAAGATGACGAACAACGCTCTAGGTTACGAACTTCAGCATTAAAACTCGCCAAACTTCAAATGGAGACAAGGTTTGTCCATTTTGGTCAAAACATGACGAACTTCGCTGTAGGGAACGAACTCGTTGTTTCTAACCCTCCAAGCCTCGAATGGAGACAGGTTTTGTCTATTTTGGTCTGAAGTTGACGAACAACGCTCTAGGTTACGAATTCAGCATTAAAACTCGCCAAACTTCGAACGGAGACAAGGTTTGTCCATTTTGGTCAAAACATGACGAACTTCGCTCTAGAGAACGAACTCGTTGTTTCTAACTCTCCAAGCCTCGAATGGAGACAAGTTTGGTCCATTTCGGTCCGAAGATGACGAACAACGCTCTAGGTTACGAACTTCTGCATTAAAACTCTCCGAACTTCGAACGGAGACAAGGTTTGTCCATTTTGGTCAAAACATGACGAACTTCACTCTAGGGAAGCAACTCGTTGTTTCTAACTCTCTAAGCCACGAATGGAAACAAGTTTGGTCCATTTTCGTCCGAAGATGACGAACAACGCTTTATGTTACGAACTTCAGCATTAAAACTCGTCAAACTTCGAACGGAGACAAGGTTTGTATATTTTGGTCAAAACATGACGAACTTCGCTCTAGGGAACGAACTCATTGTTTCTAACTCTCCAAGCCTCGAATGGAGGCAAGTATGGTCCATTTTGGTCCGAAGATGACGAACAACGCTCTAGGTGAGGAACTTCAGCGTTAAAACTCGCCAAACTTCGAACGGAGACAAGGTTTGTCCATTTTGGTCAAAACATGACGAACTTCGCTCTAGGGAACCAACTCGTTGTTTCTAACTCTCCAAGCCTCGAATGGAGACAAGTTTGGTCCATTTTCGTCCGAAGATGACGAACAACGCTCTAGGTTACGAACTTCAGCATTAAAACTCGCCGAACTTTGAACGGAGACAAGGTTTGTCCATTTTGGTCAAAACATGACGAACTTCACTCTAGGGAACCAACTCGTTGTTTCTAACTCTCCAAGCCTCGAATGGAGACAAGTTTGGCCCATTTTCGTCCGAAGATGACGAACAACGCTCTAGGTTACGAACTTCAGCATTAAAACTCGCCAAACTTCGAACGGAGACAAGGTTTGTCCATTTTGGTCAAAACATGACGAACTTCGCTCTAGGGAACCAACTCGTTGTTTCTAACTCTCCAAGCCTCGAATGGAGACAAGTTTGGTCCATTTTCGTCCGAAGATGACGAACAACGGTCTAGGTTACGAACTTCAGCATTAAAACTCGCCAAACTTCAAATGGAGACAAGGTTTGTCCATTTTGGTCAAAACATGACGAACTTCGCTGTAGGGAACGAACTCGTTGTTTCTAACCCTCCAAGCCTCGAATGGAGACAGGTTTTGTCTATTTTGGTCTGAAGTTGACGAACAACGCTCTAGGTTACGAATTCAGCATTAAAACTCGCCAAACTTCGAACGGAGACAAGGTTTGTCCATTTTGGTCAAAACATGACGAACTTCGCTCTAGGGAACCAACTCGTTGTTTGTAACTCTCCAAGCCTCGAATGGAGACAAGTTTGGTCCATTTTCGTCCGAAGATGACGAACAACGCTCTAGGTTACGAACTTCAGCATTAAAACTCGCCGAACTTCGAACGGAGACAAGGTTTGTCCATTTTGGTCAAAACATGACGAACTTCACTCTAGGGAACCAACTCGTTGTTTCTAACCCTCGAAGCCTCGAATGGAGACAGGTTTTGTCTATTTTGGTCTGAAGTTGACGAACAACGCTCTAGGTTACGAATTCAGCATTAAAACTCGCCAAACTTCGAACGGAGACAAGGTTTGTCCATTTTGGTCAAAACATGACGAACTTCGCTCTAGAGAACGAACTCGTTGTTTCTAACTCTCCAAGCCTCGAATGGAGACAAGTTTGGTCCATTTTGGTCCGAAGATGACGAACAACGCTCTAGGTTACGAACTTCAGCATTAAAACTCGCCGAACTTCGAACGGAGACAAGGTTTGTCCATTTTGGTCAAAACATGACGAACTTCACTCTAGGGAACCAACTCGTTGTTTCTAACTCTCCAAGCCTTGAATGGAGACAAGTTTGGTCCATTTTCGTCCGAAGATGACGAACAACGCTCTAGGTTACGAACTTCAGCATTAAAACTCGCCAAACTTCGAACGGAGACAAGGTTTGTCCATTTTGGTCAAAACATGACGAACTTCGCTCTAGGGAACGAACTCATTGTTTCTAACTCTCCAAGCCTTGAATGGAGGCAAGTATGGTCCATTTTGGTCCGAAGATGACGAACAACGCTCTAGGTGAGGAACTTCAGCGTTAAAACTCGCCAAACTTCGAACGGAGACAAGGTTTGTCCATTTTGGTCACAACATGACGAACTTCGCTCTAGGGAACCAACTCGTTGTTTCTAACTCTCCAAGCCTCGAATGGAGACAAGTTTGGTCCATTTTCGTCCGAAGATGACGAACAACGCTCTAGGTTACGAACTTCAGCATTAAAACTCGCCAAACTTCAAATGGAGACAAGGTTTGTCCATTTTGGTCAAAACATGACGAACTTCGCTGTAGGGAACGAACTCGTTGTTTCTAACCCTCCAAGCCTCGAATGGAGACAAGTTTTGTCTATTTTGGTCTGAAATTGATGAACAACGCTCTAGGTTACGAATTCAGCATTAAAACTCGCCAAACTTCGAACGGAGACAAGGTTTGTCCATTTTGGTCAAAACATGACGAACTTCGCTCTAGAGAACGAACTCGTTGTTTCTAAATCTCCAAGCCTCGAATGGTGACAAGTTTTGATAAGTAACTCTTAGAAATTGACCTAACAACCTTGCTAACAAACAAGACCTTTAGATCTAAAACCCAAAAACCCCAAAATCAAGATGATTTCATCCCAAGGAAGAAAATAAAAACCGGATTTACCTTGTTGATCAAATATCTCAAGGCAAGAAAACTTGTTTGAGATTCGAATCACTCCACAAGCAAGATTGATCAATTCAAGCTTGAATGATTCTAAGCCTGCAACCTAAACTACATAGAATTGCAAACAAACATAGCTCTAGGCTAAAAGAAAGCACAAATGCTCTTTTCACTACATTTTCCAAGTTCTTCTTTTTACAAGCAATACAACTTCCTTTTATAGGCAAGGAATGAGTACATTAACAACCCAACCACCTCATTAAATGGGCTTCCCAACTACCCTCCTTAATTGAACTTCCCAACCACCTAATTAATGAGTTTCCCAACTACTTCATTAAAGTAGTCTAACAACCTAATTAAATGGATTACAAGATTTTGTTTGGACTTTTAATGAATTCAAAATGAAAACCATATTTGAATACTAAAGCAATAAAGGTTTGATCTCCATGATAATGGTTTGATCTCCATTATCCTTATCATTTTGGTTGACTTTGACTTTTGTGATGTGATCTTGATTGTCAAGGGAATTCATATCAAGTTTGGTCCATTTTGGTCCGAAGATGACGAACAACGCTCTAGGTTACGAACTTCAGCATTAAAACTCGCCGAACTTCAAACGGAGACAAGGTTTGTCCATTTTGGTCAAAACATGACGAACTTCACTCTAGGGAACCAACTCGTTGTTTCTAACTCTCCAAGCCTTGAATGGAGACAAGTTTAGTCCATTTTCGTCCGAACATGACGAACAACGCTCTAGGTTACGAACTTCAGCATTAAAACTCGCCAAACTTCGAACGGAGACAAGGTTTGTCCATTTTGGTCAAAACATGACGAACTTCGCTCTAGGGAACGAACTCATTGTTTCTAACTCTCCAAGCCTCGAATGGAGGCAAGTATGGTCCATTTTGGTCCGAAGATGACGAACAACGCTCTAGGTGAGGAGCTTCAGCATTAAAACTCGCCAAACTTCGAACGGAGACAAGGTTTGTCCATTTTGGTCACAACATGACGAACTTCGCTATAGGGAACCAACTCGTTGTTTCTAACTCTCCAAGCCTCGAATGGAGACAAGTTTGGTCCATTTTCGTCCGAAGATGACGAACAACGCTCTAGGTTACGAACTTCAGCATTAAAACTCGCCAAACTTCAAATGGAGACAAGGTTTGTCCATTTTGGTCAAAACATGACGAACTTCGCTGTAGGGAACGAACTCGTTGTTTCTAACCCTCGAAGCCTCGAATGGAGACAGGTTTTGTCTATTTTGGTCTGAAGTTGACGAACAACGCTCTAGGTTACGAATTCAGCATTAAAACTCGCCAAACTTCGAACGGAGACAAGGTTTGTCCATTTTGGTCAAAACATGACGAACTTCGCTCTAGAGAACGAACTCGTTTTTTCTAACTCTCCAAGCCTCGAATGGAGACAAGTTTGGTCCATTTTGGTCCGAAGATGACGAACAACGCTCTAGGTTACGAACTTCAGCATTAAAACTCGCCGAACTTCGAACGGAGACAAGGTTTGTCCATTTTGGTCAAAACATGACGAACTTCACTCTAGGGAACCAACTCGTTGTTTCTAACTCTCCAAGCCTCGAATGGAGACAAGTTTTGTCCATTTTCGTCCGAAGATGACGAACAACGCTCTAGGTTACGAACTTCAGCATTAAAACTCGCCAAACTTCGAACGGAGACAAGGTTTGTCCATTTTGGTCAAAACATGACGAACTTTGCTCTAGAGAACGAACTCGTTGTTTCTAACTCTCCAAGCCTCGAATGGAGACAAGTTTGGTCCATTTTGGTCCGAAGATGACGAACAACGCTCTAGGTTACGAACTTCAGCATTAAAACTCGCCGAACTTCGAACGGAGACAAGGTTTGTCCATTTTGGTCAAAACATGACGAACTTCACTCTAGGGAACCAACTCGTTGTTTCTAACTCTCCAAGCTTTGAATGGAGACAAGTTTGGTCCATTTTCGTCCGAAGATGACGAACAACGCTCTAGGTTACGAACTTCAGCATTAAAACTCGCCAAACTTCGAACGGTGACAAGGTTTGTCCATTTTGGTCAAAACATGACGAACTTTGCTCTAGAGAACGAACTCGTTGTTTCTAACTCTCCAAGCCTCGAATGGAGACAAGTTTGGTCCATTTTGGTCCGAAGATGACGAACAACGCTCTAGGTTACGAACTTCAGCATTAAAACTCGCCGAACTTCGAACGGAGACAAGGTTTGTCCATTTTGGTCAAAACATGACGAACTTCACTCTAGGGAACCAACTCGTTGTTTCTAACTCTCCAAGCCTTGAATGGAGACAAGTTTGGTCCATTTTCGTCCGAAGATGACGAACAACGCTCTAGGTTACGAACTTCAGCATTAAAACTCGCCAAACTTCGAACGGAGACAAGGTTTGTCCATTTTGGTCAAAACATGACGAACTTCGCTCTAGGGAACGAACTCATTGTTTCTAACTCTCCAAGCCTCGAATGGAGGCAAGTATGGTCCATTTTGGTCCGAAGATGACGAACAACGCTCTAGGTGAGGAGCTTCAACATTAAAACTCGCCAAACTTCGAACGGAGACAAGGTTTGTCCATTTTGGTCACAACATGACGAACTTCGCTCTAGGGAACCAACTCGTTGTTTCTAACTCTCCAAGCCTCGAATGGAGACAAGTTTGGACCATTTTCGTCCGAAGATGACGAACAACGCTCTAGGTTACGAACTTCAGCATTAAAACTCGCCAAACTTCAAATGGAGACAAGGTTTGTCCATTTTGGTCAAAACATGACGAACTTCGCTGTAGGGAACGAACTCGTTGTTTCTAACCCTCCAAGCCTCGAATGGAGACAGGTTTTGTCTATTTTGGTCTGAAATTGATGAACAACGCTCTAGGTTACGAATTCAGCATTAAAACTCGCCAAACTTCGAACGGAGATAAGGTTTGTCCATTTTGGTCAAAACATGACGAACTTCGCTCTAGAGAACGAACTCGTTGTTTCTAAATCTCGAAGCCTCGAATGGAGACAAGTTTGGTCCATTTTGGTCCGAAGATGACGAACAACGCTCTAGGTTACGAACTTCAGCATTAAAACTCGCCGAACTTCGAACGGAGACAAGGTTTGTCCATTTTGGTCAAAACATGACGAACTTCACTCTAGGGAACCAACTCGTTGTTTCTAACTCTCCAAGCCTTGAATGGAGACAAGTTTGGTCCATTTTCGTCCGAAGATGACAAACAACGCTCTAGGTTACGAACTTCAGCATTAAAACTCGCCAAACTTCGAACGGAGACAAGGTTTGTCCATTTTGGTCAAAACATGACGAACTTCGCTCGAGGGAACGAACTCATTGTTTCTAACTCTCCAAGCCTCGAATGGAGGCAAGTATGGTCCATTTTGGTCCGAAGATGACGAACAACGCTCTAGGTGATAACTTCAGCGTTAAAACTCGCCAAACTTCGAATGGAGACAAGGTTTGTCCATTTTGGTCACAACATGACGAACTTCGCTCTAGGGAACCAACTCGTTGTTTCTAACTCTCCAAGCCTCGAATGGAGACAAGTTTGGTCCATTTTCGTCCGAAGATGACGAACAACGCTCTAGGTTACGAACTTCAGCATTAAAACTCGCCAAACTTCAAATGGAGACAAGGTTTGTCCATTTTGGTCAAAACATGACGAACTTCGCTGTAGGGAACGAACTCGTTGTTTCTAACCCTCCAAGCCTCGAATGGAGACAGGTTTTGTCTATTTTGGTCTGAAATTGATGAACAACGCTCTAGGTTACGAATTCAGCATTAAAACTCGCCAAACTTCGAACGGAGATAAGGTTTGTCCATTTTGGTCAAAACATGACGAACTTCGCTCTAGAGAACGAACTCGTTGTTTCTAAATCTCCAAGCCTCGAATGGAGACAAGTTTGGTCCATTTTGGTCCGAAGATGACGAACAACGCTCTAGGTTACGAACTTCAGCATTAAAACTCGCCGAACTTCGAACGGAGACAAGGTTTGTCCATTTTGGTCAAAACATGACGAACTTCACTCTAGGGAACCAACTCGTTGTTTCTAACTCTCCAAGCCTTGAATGGAGACAAGTTTGGTCCATTTTCGTCCGAAGATGACGAACAACGCTCTAGGTTACGAACTTCAGCATTAAAACTCGCCAAACTTCGAACGGAGACAAGGTTTGTCCATTTTGGTCAAAACATGACGAACTTCGCTCTAGGGAACGAACTCATTGTTTCTAACTCTCCAAGCCTCGAATGGAGGCAAGTATGGTCCATTTTGGTCCGAAGATGACGAACAACGCTCTAGGTGAGGAGCTTCAACATTAAAACTCGCCAAACTTCGAACGGAGACAAGGTTTGTCCATTTTGGTCACAACATGACGAACTTCGCTCTAGGGAACCAACTCATTGTTTCTAACTCTCCAAGCCTCGAATGGAGACAAGTTTGGTCCATTTTCGTCCGAAGATGACGAACAACGCTCTAGGTTACGAACTTCAGCATTAAAACTCGCCAAACTTCAAATGGAGACAAGGTTTGTCCATTTTGGTCAAAACATGACGAACTTCGCTGTAGGGAACGAACTCGTTGTTTCTAACCCTCCAAGCCTCGAATGGAGACAGGTTTTGTCTATTTTGGTCTGAAGTTGACGAACAACGCTCTAGGTTACGAATTCAGCATTAAAACTCGCCAAACTTCGAACGGAGACAAGGTTTGTCCATTTTGGTCAAAACATGACGAACTTCGCTCTAGAGAACGAACTCGTTGTTTCTAACTCTCCAAGCCTCGAATGGAGACAAGTGTGGTCCATTTTGGTCCGAAGATGACGAACAACGCTCTAGGTTACGAACTTCAGCATTAAAACTCGCCGAACTTCGAACGGAGACAAGGTTTGTCCATTTTGGTCAAAACATGACGAACTTCACTCTAGGGAACCAACTCGTTGTTTCTAACTCTCCAAGCCTCGAATGGAGACAAGTTTGGTCCATTTTCGTCCGAAGATGACGAACAACGCTCTAGGTTACGAACTTCAGCATTAAAACTCGCCAAACTTCCAATGGAGACAAGGTTTGTCCATTTTTGTCAAAACATGATGAACTTCGCTCTAGGGAACGAACTCGTTGTTTCTCACCCTCCAAGCCTCGAATGGAGACACGTTTGGTCCATTTTCGTCCGAAGATGACGAACAACGCTCTAGGTGAGGAACTTCAGCATTAAAACTCGCCAAACTTCGAATGGAGACAAGTTTTGTCCATTTTGGTCAAAACATGACGAACTTCGCTCTAGGGAACGAACACGTTGTTTCTAACCCTCCAAGCCTCGAAAGGAGACAAGTTTGACCATTTTGGTCCGAAGATGACGAACAACGCTCTAGGTTACGAACTTCAGCATTAAAACTCGCCAAACTTCGAATGGAGACAAGGTTTGTCCATTTTGGTCAAAACATGACGAACTTCGCTCTAGGGACCGAACATCTTGTTTCTAACCCTCCAAGCCTCGAAAGGAGACAGGTTTTGTCCATTTTGGTCCGAAGATGACGAACAACGCTCTAGGTGACAACTTCAGCATTAAAACTCGCCAAACTTCCAATGGAGACAAGGTTTGTCCATTTTTGTCAAAACATGATGAACTTCGCTCTAGGGAACGAACTCGTTGTTTCTCACCCTCCAAGCCTCGAACGGAGACAAGTTTTGTCCATTTTGGTCCGAAGATGACGAACAACGCTCTAGGTGAGGAACTTCAGCATTAAAACTCGCCAAACTTCGAATGGAGACAAGGTTTGTCCATTTTGGTCAAAACATGACGAACATCGCTCTAGGGAACGAACTCGTTGTTTCTAACTCTCCAAGCCTCGAATGGAGACAAGTTTGTTCCATTTTGGTCCGAAGTTGACGAGCAACGCTCTAGGTTACGATCTTCAGCATTAGAACTCGCCAAACTTCGAATGGAGACAAGGTTTGTCCATTTTGGTCAAAACATGACGAACTTCGCTCAAGGGAACGAACACATTGTTTCTAACCCTCCAAGCCTCGAAAGGAGACAAGTTTTGTCCATTTTGGTCCGAAGATGACGAACAACGCTCTAGGTGACGAACTTCAGCATTAAAACTCGCCAAACTTCCAATGGAGACAAGGTTTGTCCATTTTTGTCAAAACATGATGAACTTCGCTCTAGGGAACGAACTCGTTGTTTCTCACCCTCCAAGCCTCGAATGGAGACAAGTTTGGTCCATTTTCGTCCGAAGATGACGAACAACGCTCTAGGTGAGGAACTTCAGCATTAAAACTCGCCAAACTTCGAATGGAGCCAAGTTTTGTCCATTTTGGTCAAAACATGACGAACTTCGCTCTAGGGAACGAACACGTTGTTTCTAACCCTCCAAGCCTCGAAAGGAGACAAGTTTGACCATTTTGGTCCGAAGATGACGAACAACGCTCTAGGTTACGAACTTCAGCATTAAAACTCGCCAAACTTCGAATGGAGACAAGGTTTGTCCATTTTGGTCAAAACATGACGAACTTCGCTCTAGGGACCGAACATCTTGTTTCTAACCCTCCAAGCCTCGAAAGGAGACAGGTTTTGTCCATTTTGGTCCGAAGATGACGAACAACGCTCTAGGTGACGCACTTCAGCATTAAAACTCGCCAAACTTCCAATGGAGACAAGGTTTGTCCATTTTTGTCAAAACATGATGAACTTCGCTTTTGGGAACGAACTCGTTGTTTCTAACCCTCCAAGCCTCGAATGAAGACAAATTTGGTCCATTTTGGTCCGAAGATGACGAACAACGCTCTAGGTGACGAACTTCAGCATTAAAACTCGCCAAACTTCCAATGGAGACAAGGTTTGTCCATTTTTGTCAAAACATGATGAACTTCGCTCTAGGGAACGAACTCGTTGTTTCTCACCCTCCAAGCCTCGAACGGAGACAAGTTTTGTCCATTTTGGTACGAAGATGACGAACAACGCTCTAGGTGAGGAACTTCAGCATTAAAACTCGCCAAACTTCGAATGGAGACAAGGTTTGTCCATTTTGGTCAAAACATGACGAACATCGCTCTAGGGAACGAACTCGTTGTTTCTAACTCTCCAAGCCTCGAATGGAGACAAGTTTGTTCCATTTTGGTCCGAAGTTGACGAGCAACGCTCTAGGTTATGAACTTCAGCATTAGAACTCGCCAAACTTCGAATGGAGACAAGGTTTGTCCATTTTGGTCAAAACATGACGAACTTCGCTCTAGGGAACGAACTCGTTGTTTCTAACTCTCCAAGCCTCGAATGGAGACAAGTTTTGTCCATTTTTGTCCGAAGATGACGAACAACGCTCTAGGTGACGAACTTCAGCATTAAAACTCGCCAAACTTCGAATGGAGACAAGGTTTGCCCATGTTCGTCCAAACATGACGAAGTTCGCTCTAGGGAACGAACTCGTTGTTTCTAACTCTCCAAGCCTCGAATGGAGACAAGTTTGGTCAATTTTGGTTCGAAGATGACGAACAACGCTCTAGGTTACGAACTTCAGCATTAAAACTCGCCAAACTTCGAATGGAGACAAGGTTTGCCCATTTTGGTCCAAATATAACGAACTTCGCTCTAGGGAACGAACTTGTTGTTTCTAACTCTTCCAAGCCTTGAATGGAGACAAGTTTGGTATAATTTGGTCCGAAGATAACGAACAACGCTCTAGGTTACGAACTTCAGCATTAAAACTCGCCAAACTTCGAATGGAGACATGGTTTGTCCATTTTGGTTCAAACATGACGAAGTACGCTCTAGGGAACTAACTCGTTGTTTCTAACTCTCCAAGCCTCGAATGGATACAAGTTTGGTCCATTTTGGTCCGAAGATGACGAACAACGCTCTAGGTTATGACCTTCAGCATTGAAACTCGCCAAACATCGAACGGAGACAAGCTTTGTCCATTTTGGTCAAAACATGACGAACTTCGCTCTAGGGAACGAACACGTTGTTTCTAACCCTCCAAGCCTCGAAAGGAGACAAGTTTTGTCCATTTTGGTCCGAAGATGACGAACAACGATCTAGGTGACGAACTTCAGCATTAAAACTCGCCAAACTTCCAATGGAGACAAGGTTTGTCCATTTTTGTCAAAACAAGATGAACTTCGCTCTAGGGAACGAACTCGTTGTTTCTAACCCTCCAAGTCTCGAATGGAGACAAGTTTGGTCCGTTTTCGTCGGAAGATGACGAACACTGATCTAGGTGAGTAACTTCAGCATTAAAACTCGCCAAACTTCGAATGGAGACAAGTTTTGTCCATTTTGGTCAAAACATGACGAACTTCGCTCTGGGGAACGAACACGTTGTTTCTAACCCTCCAAGCCTCGAAAGGAGACAAGTTTGACCATTTTGGTCCGAAGATGACGAACAACGCTCTAGGTTACGAACTTCAGCATTAAAACTCGCCAAACTTCGAACGGAGACAAGGTTTGTCCATTTTGGTCAAAACATGAAGAACTTCGCTCTAGGGAACGAACTCATTGTTTCTAACTCTCCAAGCCTCGAATGGAGGCAAGTATGGTCCATTTTGGTCCGAAGATGACGAACAACGCTCTAGGTGATGAACTTCAGCATTAAAACTCGCCAAACTTCGAATGGAGACAAGGTTTGTCCATTTTGGTCAAAACATGACGAACTTCGCTCTAGGGAACGAACACGTTGTTTCTAACCCTCCAAGCCTCGAAAGGAGACAGGTTTTGTCCATTTTGGTCCGAAGATGACGAACAACGCTCTAGGTGACGAACTTCAGCATTAAAACTCGACAAACTTCCAATGGAGACAAGGTTTGTCCATTTTTGTCAAAACATGATGAACTTCGCTTTAGGGAACGAACTCGTTGTTTCTAACCTTCCAAGCCTCGAATGGAGACAAGTTTGGTCCATTTTCGTCCGAAGATGACGAACAACGCTCTAGGTGAGGAACTTCAGCATTAAAACTCTCCAAACTTCGAATGGAGACAAGGTTTGTCCATTTTGGTCAAAACATGACGAACTTCGCTCTAGGGAACGAACTCGTTGTTTCTAACTCTCCAAGCCTCGAATGGAGACAAGTTTTGTCCATTTTTGTCCGAAGATGACGAACAACGCTCTAGGTGATGAACTTCAGCATTAAAACTCGCCAAACTTCGAATGGAGACAAGGTTTGCCCATGTTCGTCCAAACATGACGAAGTTCGCTCTAGGGAACGAACTCTTTGTTTCTAACTCTCCAAGGCTCGAATGGGGACAAGTTTGGTCAATTTTGGTCCGAAGATGACGAACAACGCTCTAGGTTACGAACTTCAGCATTAAAACTCGCCAAACTTCGAATGGAGACAAGGTTTGCCCATTTTGGTCCAAATATAACGAACTTCGCTCTAGGGAACGAACTCGTTGTTTCTAACTCTTCCAAGCCTTGAATGGAGACAAGTTTGGTATAATTTGGTCCGAAGATGACGAACAACGCTCTAGGTTACGAACTTCAGGATTAAAACTCGCCAAACTTCGAATGGAGACATGGTTTGTCCATTTTGGTTCAAACATGACGAACTTCGCTCTAGGGAACGAACTCGTTGTTTCTAACTGTCCAAGCCTCGAATGGAGACAAGTTTTGTCCTTTTTTGTCTGAAGATGACGAACAACGCTCTAGGTGACGAACTTCAGCATTAAAACTCGCCAAACTTCGAATGGAGACAAGGTTTGCCCATGTTCGTCCAAACATGACGAAGTTTGCTCTAGGGAACTAATCCGTTGTTTCTAACTCTCCAAGGCTCGAATGGAGACAAGTTTGGTCTATTTTGGTCCGAAGATGACGAACAACGTTCTAGGTTACGAACTTCAGCATTAAAACTCGCCAAACTTCGAATGGAGACAAGGTTTGTCCATTTTGGTCTAAATATGACGAACTTCGCTCTAGGGAACGAACTCGTTGTTTCTAACTCTTACAAGCCTTGAATGGAGACAAGTTTGGTATAATTTGGTCCGAAGATGACGAACAACGCTCTAGGTTACGAACTTCAGCATTAAAACTCGCCAAACTTCGAATGGAGACAAGGTTTGTCCATTTTGGTCAAAACATGACGAACTTCGCTCTAGGGAACGAACTCGTTTTTTCTAACTCTCCAAGCCTCGAATGGAGACAAGTTTGGTCCATTTTGGTCCGAAGTTGACGAACAACGCCCTAGGTCACGAACTTCAGCATTAAAACTCGCCAAACTTCGAATGGTGACAAGGTTTGTCCATTTTCGTCAAAACATGACGAACTTCGCTCTAGGGAACGAACTCGTTGTTTCTAACTCTCCAAGCCTCGAATGGAGACAAGTTTTTTCCATTTTGGTCCGAAGATGACGACCAACGCTCTAGGTGAGGAACTTCAGCATTAAAACTCGCCAAACTTCGAATGGAGACAAGGTTTGTCCATTTTGGTCACAACATGACGAACTTCTCTCTTGGGAACGAACTCGTTGTTTCTAACTCTCCAAGCCTCGAATGGAGACAAGTTTGTTCCATTTTGGTCCGAAGTTGACGAACAACGCTCTAGGTGAGGAACTTCAGCATTAAAACTCGCCAAACTTCGAATGGAGACAAGGTTTGTCCATTTTGGTCAAAACATGACGAACATCGCTCTAGGGAACGAACTCGTTGTTTCTAACTCTCCAAGCCTCGAATGGAGACAAGTTTGTTCCATTTTGGTCCGAAGTTGACGAACAACGCTCTAGGTTACGAACTTCAGCATTAGAACTCGCCAAACTTCGAATGGAGACAAGGTTTGTCCATTTTGGTCAAAACATGACGAACTTCGCTCTAGGGAACGAACTCGTTGTTTCTAACTCTCCAAGCCTCGTGATGTGAATCCAACCTCTAATCCATTGCATGTACCAGAAGGAGCAATAACAAGGAGCAAGGCAAAGAAGATTCAAGAGGCTTTCACATTACATCTACAAAAGCTAGCTAATGCACAAGAAGAGACAAAGATTTTTGAGCACAAATTTCTTTATAATGTTAGTTCAACAAGTCAAGATTAAACTTAACCATGGAGTTCACTTAAGTAGGGCAAGCTATTCGAATAGAATTCCTTGTAATTTTAATTTTCATGAACTTTGACATTGTAATTTTAAGTTTAAAGTTTAGACATATATTAATTAATGAGGTAGTTGGTAGTTGGGAAGTTAATTAATGAGGTAGTTGGTAGTTGGGAAGTTCATTAAATGAGGTGGTTGGGAAGCTCATTTAATGAAGTAGTTGGGGAAGAGTTCATTTGCTAATTCCTTGTCTATAAAATGAATTTGTATTGCTAGTGAGAGCAACAACATTGAATATCAAAACTTGTGTTTTCTTGAAACCCATTTGGTGTTATTTTCTTTCAAATCTTGCTTTAGGTTTGATGTTAAACCAATTCATTGGATTAGTCTTGATCAAGCTAATTCTGGAGTGAGTTGTCTTAGGATCTAAGAGTGACCATCATAGATTCTAAGTTTGATCTTAGAGTGATTCATCTCTAACCAAACTCTTGGTTATAATCAATTCGTTAAGTTAGCCTTATTCGCGAATGTTTGCAAAGATCCTAGAAGGACCTCTAGCTTTGTAAATCCATCATCTTGGGTGCTTATCATTTGGTATCAGAGCATTTGGTCGACATCCTTTGGCCGGCTCTAGAGGTAAAATATCTTCACTTTGTGTTATTTTTTTTTTGTCATTTTTTTTCCGTAAGCAAACAAAAGTGTAATACAAGGCATACTACAACTTTTCTTAAACTTCTTTGAGTTTTTTTTCTTGGATCATCAAAAGAAAAAAAAATCAGTATAAAAAAAAAAGAGAAAAGTGAGGGGGACAAAAGGTGAGTGAAAACCAAGAAAGAAAAAAGAGTAATTTTTGAGGAAAAAAGAGAGAATGTGAGTTTGGGAGAAGTGAGGAATGTGTTGTTAACGCAAGAACCAAAATTTGTACTTATGTGCAAAGGAATGTGTCTAGCAACTAAACCAAAATCTAATGATGTTTTGCCAAGTGTTTTTA
The DNA here is from genome assembly GCA_033996785.1 of Trichosanthes truncata. Taxonomy (NCBI): domain Eukaryota; kingdom Viridiplantae; phylum Streptophyta; class Magnoliopsida; order Cucurbitales; family Cucurbitaceae; genus Trichosanthes; species Trichosanthes truncata. The sequence goes on along the minus strand of JAWPNB010000004.1, from coordinate 20,808,439 downwards.
AGTCTCTTTTGCAGGAATTTAATGACATGTTTCCACATGAAGATGCACCTACGGGTTTACCTCCTTTAAGAGGGATTGAACATCAAATCGACTTCATACTCGGGGCAACTCTTCCAAATATGGCTGCCTATAGGACCAATCCAACCGAAACTAAGGAGATTCAAAGACAAGTGGAAGAACTCATGGATAAAGGTTATGTTAGAGAAAGCATGAGTCCTTGTTCGGTTCCGGTGATTTTGGTACCTAAGAAGGATGGCACCTGGAGGATGTGTGTTGATTGTCGAGCCATTAACAAGATAACGGTAAAGTATCGACATCCCATTCCTAGATTAGATGACATGTTAGATGAATTACATGGTGCTAATCTGTTTTCAAAAATAGATCTTAAAAGTGGTTATCATCAAATTCGAATGCATGTGGGAGATGAGTGGAAAACTGCTTTCAAAACTAAGTTTGGACTTTATGAGTGGCTTGTTATGCCATTTGGCCTTACTAATGCACCAAGTACTTTTATGAGACTAATGAATCATGTTTTGAGAGAGTACATTGGAAAATTTGTAGTTGTATACTTTGATGATATCCTTGTTTACTCCAAAAGCTTGAATGATCATATTTGGCATGTTAAGACAATTTTACTTAAACTTAGAGAAGAGAAGCTTTATGCCAACTTCAAAAAGTGTAGTTTTTGTCTAGACCAAGTCAATTTCCTAGGGTTCATTGTTGGAAAAAATGGAGTGCAAGTTGATGAAGAAAATGTAAAGGCTATCCGAGAGTGGCCAACACCTACCAATGCAAACGAGGTAAGATCCTTTCATGGTCTGGCTAGTTTTTATAGGAGGTTTATTAAGAATTTCAGTAGTATAGCCTCACCATTGAATGAACTTGTTAAAAAGCATGCGACGTTTGAATGGAAGGAAAAACAAGAGAATGCATTCAATGAATTAAAAGATAAATTGACCAATGCACCTTGTCTTGCTTTACCGGACTTTGATAAATCTTTTGAGATTGAATGTGATGCAAGTGGGATAGGTATAGGAGCTGTGTTGATGCAAGAAAGAAAGCCAATCATGTTCTTTAGTGAAAAGCTAAATGGAGCACAACTCAACTACCCAACTTATGACAAAGAACTACATGCACTTGTGAGGGCTTTGCAAGTTTGGCAACATTACTTGTGGCCAAAAGAGTTTGTTATCCATACTGATCATGAAAGTTTGAAGCACCTCAAAAGCCAAACAAAGCTAAATAGGAGGCATGCTAAATGGTTAGAATTCATCGAGACTTTTCCTTATGTCATTCATTACAAAAAAGGTAAGGACAATGTGGTGGCCGATGCTTTGTCAAGAAGGTATGCATTATTTTCTTCTCTTAGTGCAAAGATTCTTGGTTTTGAACACATGATTGAATTGTACAAAGTTGAGAAGTCTGAATTTTATGACGTGTATATGCAATGTTTAGGCGGGAAAAACGTACATGATCATATTGTGTTTAATGGCATGCCCTTTAGGAAGGGTAAACTTTGTATTCCTAAGTGTTCCATTCGAGAGTTACTTGTGAAGGAGGCTCATGGAGGAGGACTTATGGGGCATTTTGGAGAATTTAAAACATACAGCATGTTGTGTGAACACTTTTATTGGTTGAAAATGAGGAAGGATGTGAACAAAGTGTGCAAGCAATGTTTCAAATGTAAGGAGGCCAAGTCTAAAACACAACCACATGGTCTTTACACACCTTTAGATGTTCCTAGTGAACCATGGGTTGACATTAGCATGGATTTTGTTCTAGGATTATCAAATACTAGGAGACATCATGATAGCATTTTTGTGGTGGTTGATAGGTTTAGTAAAATGGCACATTTCATTCCATGTAATAAAACAGATGATGCCACTAACATAGCTAATCAATTCTTTAGGGAAGTAGTTAGATTGCATGGCATTCCAAAAACCATTGTAAGTGATAGAGATGTCAAATTTTTAAGTCATTTTTGGAAAGTTTTGTGGGGAAAATTGGGAACTAAGCTTTTGTTTTCTACAACTTGTCATCCCCAAACCGATGGTCAAACCGAGGTGGTTAATAGAACATTGGGGGCCTTGCTTAGATCGCTAATTTCTAAAAATCTTAAGTCGTGGGAAGAGACACTACCTTTTGTGGAGTTTGCATACAATAGAGCGATACATAGCACCACTCATCGTTCACCATTTGAGGTTGTGTATGGATTTAATCCTTTAACTCCTCTAGATTTATTACCTTTGCCACCTAAAATGTTTACTAGTGATGCAGCTATTTCTAAGGCCGAAGACATCAAAACTTTGCACAAAGAAATCAAGGAAAGGATTGAAAAGAAGAATGAAAAGCTAGTGACTCAAAAGAACCAAGGGAGAAAGAAATTGATACTTAAACCGGGTGATTGGGTTTGGGTTCATCTACGAAAGGAAAGATTTCCAGATCAAAGGAAGTCCAAACTTCAACCTAGGGGAGATGGTCCATTTCAAGTGGTAGAGCGAATTAATGACAATGCATACAAACTAGATCTCCGAGGTGAGTATAATGTAAGTTCTACTTTTAATGTGGCTGATTTGACTCCATTTGATGTAGGAAATGAAGACCTTGATTTGAGGACAAATCCTTTTAAAGAAAGGGGGGATGATGTGAATCCAACCTCTAATCCATTGCATGTACCTGAAGGAGCAATAACAAGGAGCAAGGCAAAGAAGATTCAAGAGGCTTTCACATTACATCTACAAAAGCTAGCTAATGCACAAGAAGAGACAAAGATTTTTTAGCACAAATTTCTTTATAATGTTAGTTCAACAAGTCAAGATTAAAGTTAACCATGGAGTTCACTTAAGTAGGGCAAGCTATTTGAATAGAATTCCTTGTAATTTTAAGTTTCATGAACTTTGACATTGTAATTTTAAGTTTAAAGTTTAGACATATATTAATTAATGAGGTAGTTGGTAGTTGGGAAGTTAATTAATGAGGTAGTTGGTAGTTGGGAAGTTCATTAAATGAGGTGGTTGGGAAGCTCATTTAATGAAGTAGTTGGGGAAGAGTTCATTTGCTAATTCCTTGTCTATAAAAGGAATTTGTATTGCTAGTGAGAGGAAGAAATAATCTTGCAAACATTATGCAACCTAGAAGAATGGAAAGAGTGAATGAAGATAGAAATGGCGGAGTGAAACTCAAAATTACAAGGAATTCTATTCAAATAGCTTGCCCTACTTAAGGTTGAGATACTCTATTTTTAGCTTGTAAAAGTTGTTCATTGAATTGGTCATATATCAAGTTTAAAAGCAAGGTTGCACCAAATTTTTAAACCAACCCTTACATCTTTGACCTAGTACCAAAAGCCTACCCTTGAGTGATAAATACGAGTGTCCTTGAGTGAAATCTTGGTGAGAAGTGTGGAAAGGTCCTTATTACAAAATGTCACATGATGGAGAAGAAGTGCCACAAGTGGTAGATCCAAATATGGCTATTCTTCAAGCAATTCAAGGTATGATGGAATTGATGATGGAAGATAGGCAAGAAAGGAGGGCACAACAACAAAGAGAAGACGAGTCTTACAAGGAGATGAAGGCACGTTTGACTTACCGGTACAAGAAAGACACTTTGAAGGAAGAGGAAATGTGCGGGGAAGAGGAACAACATTGAATATCAAAACTTGTGTTTTCTTGAAACCCATTTGGTGTTATTTTCTTTCAAATCTTGCTTTAGGTTTGATGTTAAACCAATTCATTGGATTAGTCTTGATCAAGCTAATTCTGGAGTGAGTTGTCTTAGGATCTAAGAGTGACCATCATAGATTCTAAGTTTGATCTTAGAGTGATTCATCTCTAACCAAACTCTTGGTTAGAATCAATTCGTTAAGTTAGCCTTATTCGCGAATGTTTGCAAAGATCCTAGAAGGACCTCTAGCTTTGTAAATCCAGCATCTTGGGCGCTTATCAAAACCTCGACAAACTTCGAATGGAGGCAAGGTTTGTCCATTTTGGTCCAAACATGACGAACTTCGCTCGAGAGAACGAACTCGTTGTTTCTAACTCTCCAAGCCTCGAATGAAGACAAGATTGGTCCATTTTGGTCCGAAGATGACGAACAACGCTCTAGGTTACGAACTTCAGCATTAAAGCTCGCCAAACTTCCAATGGAGACAAGGTTTGTCCATTTTGGTCCAAACATGACGAACTTCGCTCTAGAGAACGAACTCGTTGTTTCTAACTCTCCAAGCCTCGAATGGAGACAAGTTTGGTCCATTTTGGTCCGAACATGACGAACAACGCTCTAGGTTACGAACTTCAGCACTAAAACTCGCCAAACTTCGAATGAAGACAAGGTTTGTCCATTTTGGTCCAAACATGACGAAGTTCGCTCTAGAGAACGAACTCGTTGTTTCTAACCCTCCAAGCCTCGAATGGAGACAAGTTTGGTCAATTTTGGTCTGAAGATCACGAACAACGCTCTAGGTTACGAACTTCAGCATTAAAGCTCGCCAAACTTCGAATGGAGGCAAGGTTTGTCGATTTTGGTCCAAACATGACGAACTTCGCTCTAGGGAACGAACTCAGTGTTTCTAACTCTCCAAGCCTCGAATGGAGACAAGTTTGGTCCATTTTGGTCCGCAGATGACGAACAACGCTCTAGGGGACGAATTTCAGCATTCAAACTCGACAAACTTCGAATGGAGACAAGGTTTGTCCATGTTGGTCCAAACATGACGAACTTCGCTCAAGGGAACGAACTCGTTGTTTCTAACACTCAGAGCCTCGAATGGAGACAAGTTTCGTCCATTTTGGTCGGAAGATGACGAACAACGCTCTAGGGGACGAACTTCAGCATTAAAGCTCGCCAAACTTCCAATGGAGACAAGGTTTGTCCATTTTGGTCCAAACATGACGAACTTCGCTCTAGAGAACGAACTCGTTGTTTCTAACTCTCCATACCTCGAATGGAGACAAGTTTGGACCATTTTGGTCCGAACATGACGAACAACGCTCTAGGTTACGAACTTCAGCACTAAAACTCGCCAAACTTCGAATGAAGACAAGGTTTGTCCATTTTGGTCCAAACATGACGAAGTTCGCTCTAGAGAACGAACTCGTTGTTTCTAACCCTCCAAGCCTCGAATGGAGACAAGTTTGGTCAATTTTGGTCTGAAGATCACGAACAACGCTCTAGGTTACGAACTTCAGCATTAAAGCTCGCCAAACTTCGAATGGAGGCAAGGTTTGTCGATTTTGGTCCAAACATGACGAACTTCGCTCTAGGGAACGAACTCAGTGTTTCTAACTCTCAAGCCTCGAATGGAGACAAGTTTGGTCCATTTTGGTCCGCAGATGACGAACAACGCTCTAGGGGACGAATTTCAGCATTCAAACTCGACAAACTTCGAATGGAGACAAGGTTTGTCCATGTTGGTCCAAACATGACGAACTTCGCTCAAGGGAACGAACTCGTTGTTTCTAACACTCAGAGCCTCGAATGGAGACAAGTTTCGTCCATTTTGGTCGGAAGATGACGAACAACGCTCTAGGGGACGAACTTCAGCATTAAACCTCGACAAACTTCGAATGGAGACAACGTTTGTCCATTTTGGTCCAAACATGACGAACTTCGCTCTAGACAACGAACTCGTTCTTTCTAACTCTCCAAGCCTCGAATTGAGACAAGTTTGGTCCATTTTGGTCCGAAGATGACGAACAACGCTCTAGGTTATGAACTTCAGCACTAAAACTCGTCAAACTTCGAATGGAGACAAGGTTTGTCCATTTTGGTCCAAACATGACGAACTTCGCTTTAGGGAACGAACTCGTTGTTTCTAACTCTCCAAGCCTCGAATGGAGACAAGATTGGTCCATTTTGGTCCGAAGATGACGAACAACGCTCTAGGTTACGAACTTCAGCATTAAAGCTCGCCAAACTTCCAATGGAGACAAGGTTTGTCCATTTTGGTCCAAACATGACGAACTTCGCTCTAGAGAACGAACTCGTTGTTTCTAACTCTCCATACCTCGAATGGAGACAAGTTTGGTCCATTTTGGTCCGATCATGACGAACAACGCTCTAGGTTACGAACTTCAGCACTAAAACTCGCCAAACTTCGAATGAAGACAAGGTTTGTCCATTTTGGTCCAAACATGACGAAGTTCGCTCTAGAGAACGAACTCGTTGTTTCTAACCCTCCAAGCCTCGAATGGAGACAAGTTTGGTCAATTTTGGTCTGAAGATCACGAACAACGCTCTAGGTTACGAACTTCAGCATTAAAGCTCGCCAAACTTCGAATGGAGGCAAGGTTTGTCGATTTTGGTCCAAACATGACGAACTTCGCTCTAGGGAACGAACTCAGTGTTTCTAACTCTCCAAGCCTCGAATGGAGACAAGTTTGGTCCATTTTGGTCCGCAGATGACGAACAACGCTCTAGGGGATGAATTTCAGCATTCAAACTCGACAAACTTCGAATGGAGACAAGGTTTGTCCATGTTGGTCCAAACATGACGAACTTCGCTCAAGGGAACGAACTCGTTGTTTCTAACACTCAGAGCCTCGAATGGAGACAAGTTTCGTCCATTTTGGTCGGAAGATGACGAACAACGCTCTAGGGGACGAACTTCAGCATTAAACCTCGACAAACTTCGAATCGACACAACGTTTGTCCATTTTGGTCCAAACATAACGAACTTCACTCTAGACAACGAACTCGTTCTTTCTAACTCTCCAAGCCTCGAATTGAGACAAGTTTTGTTACGAAACTCTTAGGAAATTAGATCTAACAACCTTGCCAATAAACAACACCTTTAGATCTAAGCCCAAAAACCCCAAATCAAATTGATTTCATCCCAAGGAAGGAGATAGAAACGGATTTACCTCGATGATCAATATCAAGAGTAGAGAAAACACGTTTCTAAACTCAAGATTCGAATCACTCCACAAGTAGTTCGATCAACGCTACTTGAATGATCCTTGCATGCAAATCTAAACACAAGATATGCAAAGAAAGTTGCTCATGGCCTTTAAGCTCAAAAGACTCAATTTCATTGAAAACTCATCAAAGTTGTTCTCCTTTTTACAAGCAATACAACTTCCTTTTATAGGCAAGGAACCCAACTACCTAATTAAATGGGCTTCCCAACTACTCTCATTAATTGACCTTCCCAACCACCTCATTAAATGATCTCCCCAACCACCTCATTAAATGGTTTCTAGGACTTGGTTGGACTTGTAATGAATACAAAATGGAAACCATATTTGAATACTAAAGCCATAAATAATTAAGACATCATGATCATGTTGTAAACTCCATGATCCTTATCAAGTTTGGTCCATTTTGGTCCGAAGATGACGAACAACGCTCTAGTTTACAAACTTCAGCACTAAAACTCGCCAAACTTCGAATGGAGACAAGGTTTGTCCATTTTGGTCCAAACATGACGAACTTCGCTTGGCAGAAAGTGGAAGCTGTGGTCAACTGGGAGAGACCAGCTAGTGCGACAGAGGTACGTAGTTTCCTAGGCTTGGCAGGATACTACAGACGGTTTGTTGAGGATTTCTCACGACTAGCATTACCCTTAACAACTTTGACAAGGAAGAATGCTAAGTTTGAGTGGTCAGATAAGTGTGAACAGAGTTTTCAGGAGCTGAAGAAGAGATTAGTAACAGCACCTATCCTGGCACTCCCTGTAACCGGGAAAGAATATGTTATTTACTGTGATGCTTCGAGGCAAGGATTAGGGTGCGTGCTTATGCAAGAAGGAAAGGTAATAGCTTATGCGTCAAGGCAATTGAAAAAGCACGAGTGTACTTACCCTACCCATGATCTTGAACTAGCAGCAGTTGTTTTAGCATTGAAGATCTGGAGGCATTATTTGTTCGGTGAGAAGTGCCACATTTTCACGGATCATAAGAGTTTGAAGTATATTTTCGATCAAAAAGAGCTGAATATGAGGCAGAGGCGATGGCTAGAACTGATTAAAGATTATGATTGTACTATAGAATACCATCCAGGTAAGGCGAACGTAGTAGCAGATGCATTAAGTAGGAAGTCGAGACTTCCTAGGGATGCTTTATGTGGTATGCGAGCAACCTTCTTAAGTACGCTAAGAGGTTCAAAGGCGGTTGTGACTGCAGAGGATTCAGGAAGTCTTTTGGTTCAATTTCATGTCAGGCCTTCGCTTATAGCAGAGATTGTGAGGAAACAGGCCGAGGATAGGGACTTGCAGAAGAGGTTTGGGAAGTCCAAACAGGACCCAGAGGGGGAGTTTCTGATAGGAGCAGATGGAGCTATATTGAAGCAAGGAAGACTATGTGTTCCGAATATTAGTGAGCTTAAAGATGCTTTACTAGAGGAAGCTCACAGTTCAGCTTACGCTATGCATCCAGGAAGCACCAAGATGTACAAAACTTTAAAGGGATCGTATTGGTGGCCTGGGATGAAGCGGGAGATAGCTAATTATGTGGATAAATGTTTAATTTGCCAACAGGTTAAACCAGTTAGACAGAGGCCAGGGGGACTCCTTAATCCACTGCCAGTGCCGGAGTGGAAATGGGAGCATATCACTATGGATTTCCTTTTTGGATTACCACGTACTTCTGGTGGACATGATGGTATTTGGGTAATAGTGGATAGACTCACTAAGACAGCACGATTTATACCGATTAAAGCGACGTATACACTTGATCAGCTTGCTAAGCTATACGTCGACAAGATTGTGAGTCAGTACGGAGTGCCAGTGTCCATAGTTTCACATAGAGATCCGAGATTTACATCTAAGTTCTGGCCTAGTTTACAGAAAGCTATGGGGACGAAATTGAATTTCAGCACAGCGTTCCACCCCCAGACAGATGGTCAGTCAGAGAGGACCATCCAGACCTTAGAGGACATGTTGAGAGCATGTGTCCTTCAGTTTAAAGGAAGTTAGGATACCCACTTATCACTTATGGAGTTCGCTTATAATAACAGCTATCAGACTAGTATCGGCATGGCACCGTTTGAGGCTTTGTATGGAAGACCATGTAGAACTCCCGTGTGTTGGAACGAAGTGGGGGAACGGAAGCTAATCGGACCTAAGTTGGTACAGGTTACGACAAACAATGTGAAGGTGATTAGAGAAAATCTTAAAGTAGCTCAAGATCGTCAGAAGAGCTACGCAGATAAGCGGCGAAGAGACTTAGAATTCCAGGTCGGGGATCAAGTTTTCTTGAAGTTATCTCCGTGGAGAGGTGTCCTTCGTTTTGGCCGGAAGGGTAAGCTGAGTCCTAGATATATTGGTCCTTATCAGATAACAAAACGAGTTGGGCCAGCAGCGTACGGACTTGAGTTGCCAGCAGAACTATCTCGAGTGCATGATGTCTTCCATGTGTCCATGTTGAGAAAGTATATTCCAGATTCGACACATGTGTTGCAAGCACAACCAGTTGAGCTGGAGGAAGATTTGAGCTACATAGAGGATGCAGTTCAAATCCTCGATAGGAAAGAACAGGTTATGAGAAACAAGACGATCCCGCTCGTGAAGGTTCTTTGGAGACATCACGGAGTGGAGGAGGCAACCTGGGAACCAGAAGACCAAATGAGGAAGAATTACCCGACGCTTTTCACCTAAGAACTACTCAATTTCGAGGACGAAATTTCTTAAGAGGGGGGTAAGTTGTAAACCCGGAGTTCCTCCTTGAAACTTCTTAAAAATTAAAAGGAAAGAAGAAAAGGAGGTTGGTATATTGTTTTGGGAAGGAAAAAGAAGAAAAAAAAAAAAAAAGAAAAGAAAAGAAAAATGAAAATGAGAGGAAAAGGGCCCCACCATCAAACTCTTTCTCTTTAATTATTGTCCATCCATTTTGCTACCCATTTTGGTGAAATAATTAGGGTTTTTCGTGGTAGAGGCTGAGAGGAAGAAGAAAAGGGGTTTTGCTGAAGTTGAGGTTGAAGAAGAAAGGGAAAAGCCCAATTCAAGATGCATGACAAAGTTTGTGATCAATCCTGACTACATCTGATGTTTGGATCATTCTGAACTCCACGAGAAGTATTAAGAGGTGAGGTTTGATTTCCTTGAAAGTTAACTCATTTTAGAACAATTTTTGTGAAGGAAGCTCGAGCAAAATCTGAAGTTATGTTATGGGTTTTTGAAGGGGAAGTCAGAGGAGTGTTTTTACTGTCAAATCCGGGGAACCTCTGGTTTTTGAGATGTGCTGATCTGTAGACTTCGAATTAGAAGCTGTATTAGGTATGGATGGAAAGCTGATTTAAATTACTATAACTTTCATGAATAAGTCGTGGTTATAAATTGAATGGAAGTTGCCTTAAAATTCATGTTAAGTTCAGGGTGCAGCAGGAAAACGAGTCTGGAAAGTGCAGAAACCGATTTTGTAGGAAGTGGCTTTCGAGGTATTTACGGACATATCCTTTAGGAATTTCAATTTCATTCCTTCAGATAAGTTTTAGAGGGTTCAAAAATGAAGAGTTTGGTATAAAGTACATCATTTTTGAGCAAGTAATGGAAAAGTTATAGGTGTGTGAGTTTAAGGTATAAAATCTGTAAAGTGCAGGAAATTGATGGGGTGGTTTTTGCAACCCTAGGCCTTAAGTTCGTGAGGTCAAGATTCTAATGCTTGGTTTTGTTTTGTTTGACAGGCCAAGAAGAAATAGGACAAATTTACGGACCAAGAATCTATTATTAACGCTGTGAGTGACAAAACGAATTTCGGAAGTGTATTCTATGCTTGAACTTATGCTTACGAAAATAAAAGACTTTCTAAGAGTAATTTTACTTAAAGACTTTATGTCTCTTGAACACGTATTTATGAGCATATATGGTTTCCTAGAAATGATTTAATTGTTCGTTGTGAGCATATGTTTACTATTTTACCCGAACTAGTGAAAATACCATAATTTCGGGCCAACATGTGTTAGCAAGTAGTGTCAAAGGTTTTCATGTGTTTCTATGAGACCCGAATGAGTAAATGTTTGAGATTCTGAGCCTGAGGCTGTATAGTACCGTGTGCACACAGGTCATTTTCTGTTGTCGACATTGAGTGTACTCCGTGACAACAATGCTGTCGTGAGTGCTGGGCGAGCCCCACTACGACAAAGACGATGGGAGTGCTGGGCGGGCCCCACTACATCGTAGAATGAGCGTTGATTGTACTGGGCGAGGCTTACACAAACTAGTTTGTCATATGTTTAAAATGGTTAATATTTTTGACACACTTGCTGGACTTCTGTAAAAGCTATTGATGTTATATGTTATGATTTACGAGTTAATAGTTTTAAACTCAGTCACTCACTGAGCTTTCCAGCTCATTCTTTCAATGTTTTCCAACTTTCCAGGTAGAGATCGAGTTCCCGGTGCCTGAGATCCTGCCACAGCCTGCTGAACGCTCTACGAGTCTGATATTTTTGTACGTGGTTGGCGTAGTATAGCAAGTCTGCTCGTATTGTACATAACTTAATAGGGATGTGTAGTTATGTTGTATATGGAACTAGTGGTCTTGGGTGTATAAAGCACGTCTGGTCGTGTCTGGCTTGTTCAAGTTAGGTTTAACCAGAACCGCTCCGTATGTATGTGTAATAAGATTCCTAATTTCCTGCTGTGTGGTATGTATAGTATCTCGTATACAGGTATGGATTGTTTATCAGGAATTAAAAGGGTCATAGGTATCGTTAAGAAGTGAAACGATGCCTGTTGGCTTCACGCCTTCCTCCGGGCTAAGATAACAGGTGTTTCGGGAGGGGGTGTGACAGTTACGAACTTCAGCATTAAAACTCGCCAAACTTCGAATGGAGACAATGTTTGTCCATTTTGGTCCAAACATGACGAACTTCGCTCTAGGGAACGAACTAGTTGTTTCTAACTCTCCAAGCCTCGAATGGACATGTTTTGTCCATTTTGGTCCGAAGATGACAAACAACGCTCTAGGTTACGAAGTTCAGCATTAAAACTCGCCAAACTTCGAATGGAGACAAGGTTTGTCCATTTTGGTCCAAATATGACGAACTTCGCTCTAGGGAACGAACTCGTTGTTTCTAACTCTTCCAAACCACGAATGGAGACAAGTTTTGTCTATTTTGGTCCAAAGATGACGACCAAAGCTCTAGGTTACGAACTTCAGCATTAAAACACGCCAAACATCGAATGGAGACATGGTTTGTCCATTTTGGCTCAAACATGACGAACTTCGCTCTAGGGAACGAACTCGTTGTTTCCAACTCTCCAAGCCTCGAATGGAGACAAGTTTGGTCCATTTTGGTCCGAAGATGACGAACAACGCTCTAGGTTATGAACTTCAGCATTAAAACTCGCCAAACTTCGAATGGAGAAGAGTTTGTCCATTTTGGTCCAAATATGACGAACTTCGCTCTAAGGAACAAACTCGTTGTTTATAACTCTTCCAAGCCTCGAATGGAAACAAGTTTGGTCCATTTTGATCCAAAGATGGCGAACAACGCTTTAAGTTACGAAATTCAGCATTAAAACTTGCCAAACATCGAATGGAGACAAGGTTTGTCCGTTTTTGTCCAAACATGACGAACTTTGCTCTAGAGAACGAACTCATTGTTTCTAACTCTCCAAGCCTCGAATGGAGACAAGTTTGGTCTAGTTTGGTCCGAAGATGATGAAGAACGCTCTAGGTTACGATCTTCAGCATTAAAACTCGCCAAACTTCGAATGGAGGCAAGGTTTGTCCATTTTTGTCCAAACATGACGAATTTCGCTCTAGGTAACGAACTCGTTGTTTCTAACTCTCCAAGCCTCGAATGGAGACAAGTTTTTTCCATTTTGGTCCGAAGATGACGACCAACGCTCTAGGATACGAACTTCAGCATTAAAACACGCCAAACATCGAATGGAGACATGGTTTGTCCATTTGGTTCAAAACATGACGAACTTCGCTCTAAGGAACGAACTCGTTGTTTCTAACCCTCCAAGCCTCGAATGGAGACAAGTGTGGTCTATTTTGGTCCGAAGATGACGAACAACGCTCTAGGTTACGAAGTATAGCATTAAAACTCGCCAAACTTCGAATGGAGACAAGGTTTGTCCATTTTGGTCCAAATATGACGAACTTCGCTCTAGGGAACGAACTCGTTGTTTCTAACCCTTCCAAGCCACGAATGGAGACAAGTTTTGTCTATTTTGGTCCAAAGATGACGACCAACGCTCTAGGTTACGAACTTCAGCATTAAAACACGCCAAACATCGAATGGAGACATGGTTTGTCCATTTTGGCTCAAACATGACGAACTTCGCTCTAGGGAACGAACTCGTTGTTTCCAACTCTCCAAGCCTCGAATGGAGACAAGTTTGGTCCATTTTGGTCCGAAGATGACGAACAACGCTCTAGGTTATGAACTTCAGCATTAAAACTCGCCAAACATCGAATGGAGACAAGCTTTGTCCATTTTGGAACAAACATGATGAACTTCGCTCTAGGGAACGAACTCGTTGTTTCTAACTCTCCAAGGCTTGAATGAAGACAAGTTTTGTCTATTTTGGTCCGAAGATGACGAACAACGCTCTAGGTAACGAACTTCAGCATTAAAACACGCCAAACATCGAATGGAGACATGGTTTGTCCATTTTGGCTCAAACATGACGAACTTCGCTCTAGGGAACGAACTCGTTGTTTCCAACTCTCCAAGCCTCGAATGGAGACAAGTTTGGTCCATTTTGGTCCGAAGATGACGAACAACGCTCTAGGTTATGAACTTCAGCATTAAAACTCGCCAAACATCGAATGGAGACAAGCTTTGTCCATTTTGGAACAAACATGATGAACTTCGCTCTAGGGAACGAACTCGTTGTTTCTAACTCTCCAAGGCTTGAATGAAGACAAGTTTTGTCTATTTTGGTCCGAAGATGACGAACAACGCTCTAGGTAACGAACTTCAGCATTAAAACACGCCAAACATCGAATGGAGACATGGTTTGTCCATTTTGGCTCAAACATGACGAACTTCGCTCTAGGGAACGAACTCGTTGTTTCCAACTCTCCAAGCCTCGAATGGAGACAAGTTTGGTCCATTTTGGTCCGAAGATGACGAACAACGCTCTAGGTTATGAACTTCAGCATTAAAACTCGCCAAACATCGAATGGAGACAAGCTTTGTCCATTTTGGAACAAACATGATGAACTTCGCTCTAGGGAACGAACTCGTTGTTTCTAACTCTCCAAGGCTTGAATGAAGACAAGTTTTGTCTATTTTGGTCCGAAGATGACGAACAACGCTCTAGGTAACGAACTTCAGCATTAAAACACGCCAAACATCGAATGGAGACATGGTTTGTCCATTTTGGCTCAAACATGACGAACTTCGCTCTAGGGAACGAACTCGTTGTTTCCAACTCTCCAAGCCTCGAATGGAGACAAGTTTGGTCCATTTTGGTCCGAAGATGACGAACAACGCTCTAGGTTATGAACTTCAGCATTAAAACTCGCCAAACATCGAATGGAGACAAGCTTTGTCCATTTTGGAACAAACATGATGAACTTCGCTCTAGGGAACGAACTCGTTGTTTCTAACTCTCCAAGGCTTGAATGAAGACAAGTTTTGTCTATTTTGGTCCGAAGATGACGAACAACGCTCTAGGTAACGAACTTCAGCATTAAAACACGCCAAACATCGAATGGAGACATGGTTTGTCCATTTTGGCTCAAACATGACGAACTTCGCTCTAGGGAACGAACTCGTTGTTTCCAACTCTCCAAGCCTCGAATGGAGACAAGTTTGGTCCATTTTGGTCCGAAGATGACGAACAACGCTCTAGGTTATGAACTTCAGCATTAAAACTCGCCAAACTTCGATTGGAGAAGAGTTTGTCCATTTTGGTCCAAATATGACGAACTTCGCTCTACGGAACGAACTCGTTGTTTATAACTCTTCCAAGCCTCGAATGGAAACAAGTTTGGTCCATTTTGATCCAAAGATGGCGAACAACGCTTTAAGTTACGAAATTCAGCATTAAAACTTGCCAAACATCGAATGGAGACAAGGTTTGTCCATTTTGGTCCAAACATGACGAACTTTGCTCTAGGGAACGAACTCATTGTTTCTAACTCTCCAAGCCTCGAATTGAGACAAGTTTGGTCTAGTTTGGTCCGAAGATGATGAAGAACGCTCTAGGTTATGATCTTCAGCATTAAAACTCGCCAAACTTCGAATGGAGGCAAGGTTTGTCCATTTTTGTCCAAACATGACGAATTTCGCTGTAGCGACCGAACTCGTTGTTTCTAACTCTCCAAGCCTCGAATGGAGACAAGTTTTTTCCATTTTGGTCCGAAGATGACGAACAACGCTCTAGCTTATGAACTTCAACATTAAAACTCGCCAAACTTCGAATGGGGACAAGGTTTGTCCATTTTGGTCCAAACATGACGAACTTCGCTCTAGGGAACGAACTCGTTGTTTTTAACTCTCCATGACTTGAATGGAGAAACGTTTGGTCCATTTTGCTCGGAAGATGACGAACGACGCTCTACGTTACGAACTTCAGCATTAAAACTCACCAAACTTCGAATGGAGACAATGTTTGTCCATTTTGGTCCAAAACATGACGAACTTCACTCTAGGGAACCAACTCTTTGTTTCTAACTCTCTAAGCCTCGAATGGACAGGTTTTGTCCATTTTGGTCCGAACATGACAAACAACGCTCTAGGTTACGAACTTCAGCATTAAAACTCGCCAAACTTCGAATGGAGACAATGTTTGTCCATTTTGGTCCAAACATGACGAACTTCGCTCTAGGGAACGAACTCGTTGTTTCGAACTCTCCAAGCCTCGAATGGAGACAAGTTTTGTCCATTTTGGTCCGAAGATGACGAACCAGGCTCTAGCTTACGAACTTCAGCATTAAAACTCGCCAAACTTCGAATGGAGACATGGTTTGTCCATTTTGGTCCAAACATGACGAACTTCGCTCTAGGGTTCGAACTCGTTGTTTCTAACTCTCCAAGGCTCGAATGTAGACAAGTTTTGTCTATTTTGGTCCAAAGATGACGAACAACGCTCTAGGTTACGAACTTCAGCATTAAAACTCTCCAAACTTCGATTGGAGAAGAGTTTGTCCATTTTGGTGTAAATATGACGATCTTCAATCTAGGGAACGAACTCGTAGTTTATAACTCTTCCAAGCCTCGAATGGACACAAGTTTGGTCCATTTTGATCCACAGATGGCGAACAACGCTTTAAGTTACGAAATTCAGCATTAAAACTTGCCAAACATCGAATGGAGACAAGGTTTGTCCATTTTGGTCCAAACATGACGAACTTCGCTGTAGGGAATGACCTCGTTCTTTCTAACTCTCCAAGCCTCGAATGAAAAGAAGTTTTGTCCATTTTCGTTCGAAGATGACGAACAACCTCTAGGTTGCGAACCTCAGCATTAAAACTCGGCAAAATTTGAAAGGAGACGATGTTTGTCCATGTTGGTCCAAATATGACGAAGTTCGGTCTAGGGAACGAACTCGTTGTTTCTAACTCTCCAAGCCTCGAATGGAGACAAGTTTGGTCTATTTTGGTCCGAAGATGATGAACAACGCTCTAGGTTACGAACTTCAGCATTAAAACTTCGAATGGAGACATGGTTTGTCCATTTTGGTCCAAACATGATGAATTTTGCTCTAGGGAACGAACTCGTTGTTTCTAACTCTCCAAGCCTCGAATGGAGACAAGTTTGGTCTATTTTGGTCCAAAGATGACGACCAACGCTCTAGGTTACGAACTTCAGCATTAAAACACGCCAAACATCGAATGGAGACATGGTTTGTCCATTTTGGTTCAAACATGACGAACTTCGCTCTAAGGAACGAACTCGTTGTTTCTAACCCTCCAAGCCTCGAATGGAGACAAGTGTGGTCTATTTTGGTGCGAAGATGACGAACAACGCCCTAGGTTACGAACTTCACCATTAAAACTCGCCAAACCTCGAATGGAGACAATGTTTGTCCATTTTGGTCTAAATATGACGAACTTCTCTCTAGGGAACGAACTCGTTGTTTCTAACTCTTCCAAGCCTCGAATGGAGAAAAGTTTGGTCTATTTTGGTCCGAAGATGACGAACAACGCTCTAGGTTACGAACATCAACATTAAAACACGCCAAACATCGAATGGAGACATGGTTTGTCCATTTTGGTTCAAACATGACGAACTTCGCTCTAAGGAACGGAACTCGTTGATTCTAACCCTCCAATCCTCGAATGGAGACAAGTGTGGTCTATTTTGGTCGGAAGATGACGAACAACGCTCTAGGTTACGAACTTCAGCATTAAAACTCGCCAAACTTCGAATGGAGACAAGCTTTGTCCATTTTGGTATAAACATGATGAATTTCGCTCTAGGGAACGAACTCGTTGTTTCTAACTCTCCAAGCCTCGAATGGAGACAAGTTTTGTCTATTTTGGTCCGGAGCTGACGAACAACGCTCTAGCTTACGAACTTCACCATTAAAACTCGCCAAACTTCGAACGGAGACAAGGTTTGTCCATTTTGGTCCAAATATGACGAACTTCGCTCTAGGGAACGAACTCGTTGTTTCTAACTCTTCCAAGCCTCGAATGAAGACAAGTTTGGTCTATTTTGGTCCAAAGATGACGGACAACGCTCTAGGTTACGAACTTCAGCATTAAAACACGCCAAACATCGAATGGAGACATGGTTTGTCCATTTTGGTTCAAACATGACGAACTTCGCTCTAGCGAACGAACTCGTTGTTTCTAACTCTCCAAGCCTCGAATGTAGACAAGTTTGGTCCATTTTGGTCCGAAGATGACGAACAACGCTCTAGGTTATGAACTTCAGCATTAAAACTCGCCAAACATCGAATGGAGACAAGGTTTGTCCATTTTGGTCCAAACATGATGAACTTCGCTCTAGGGAACGAACTCGTTGTTTCTAACTCTCCAAGCCTCGAATGGAGACAAGTTTTGTCTATTTTGGTCCGGAGATGACGAACAACGCTCTCGCTTACGAACTTCTGAAGTAAAACTCGCCAAACTTTGAACGGAGACAAGGTTTGTAAATTTTGGTCCAAACATGACGAATTTCGCTCTAGGGAACGAACTCGTTGTTTCTAACTCTCCAAGCCTCGAATGGAGACAAGTTTTGTCTATTTTGGTCCGGAGCTGACGAACAACGCTCTAGCTTACGAACTTCACCATTAAAACTCGCCAAACTTCGAACGGAGACAAGGTTTGTCCATTTTGGTCCAAATATGACGAACTTCGCTCTAGGGAACGAACTCGTTGTTTCTAACTCTTCCAAGCCTCGAATGGAGACAAGTTTGGTCTATTTTGGTCCAAAGATGACGGACAACGCTCTAGGTTACGAACTTCAGCAATAAAACACGCCAAACATCGAATGGAGACATGGTTTGTCCATTTTGGTTCAAACATGACGAACTTCGCTCTAGGGAACGAACTCGTTGTTTCTAACTCTCCAAGCCTCGAATGGAGACAAGTTTGGTCCATTTTGGTCCGAAGATGACGAACAACGCTCTAGGTTATGAACTTCAGCATTAAAACTCGCCAAACATCAAATGGAGACAAGCTTTGTCCATTTTGGTCCAAACATGATGAACTTCGCTCTAGGGAACGAACTCGTTGTTTCTAACTCTCCAAGCCTCGAATGGAGACAAGTTTTGTCTATTTTGGTCCGGAGATGACGAACAACGCTCTCGCTTACGAACTTCTGAAGTAAAACTCGCCAAACTTTGAACGGAGACAAGGTTTGTAAATTTTGGTCCAAACATGACGAATTTCGCTCTAGGGAACGAACTCGTTGTTTCTAACTCTCCAAGCCTCGAATGGAGACATGTTTTGTATATTTTGATCCGAAGATGACGAACAACGCTCTAGGTTACGAACTTCTGCATTAAAACTCGCCAAACTTCAAATGGAAAAAGGTTTGTGCATTTTGGTCCAAATATGACAAACTTCGCTCTAGGGAACGAACTCGTTGTTTCTAACTTTTCCAAGCCTCGAATGGAGACAAGTTTGGTCTATTTTGGTCCAAAGATGACGACCAACGCCCTAGGTTACGATCTTCAGCATTAAAACACGCCAAACATCGAATGGAGACAATGTTTGTCCAGTTTGGTCCAAACATGACGAACTTCGCTCTAGGGAACGAACTTGTTGTTTCTAACCCTCCAATCCTCGAATGGAGACAAGTTTTGTCCATTTTTGTCCGAAGATGACGAACAACGCTCTAGCTTACGAACTTCAGCATTAAAACTCTCCAAACTTCGAATGGAGACAAGGTTTTGGCCATTTTGGTCCAAACATGACGAACTTCGCTCTAGGGAACGAACTCGTTGTTTCGAACTCTCCAAGACTCGAATGGAGACAAGTTTGGTCCATTTTGGTCCGAAGATGACGAACAACCCTCTAGGTTACGAACTTCAGCATTAAAATCGCCAAACTTCGAATGGAGACAATGTTTGTCCATTTTGGTACAAATATGACAAACTTCTCTCTAGGGAACGAACTCGTTGTTTCTATCTCTTCCAAGCCTCGAATGGAGAAAAGTTTGGTTTATTTTGGTCCGAAGATGACGAACAACGCTCTAGGTTACGAACTTCAGCATTAAAATTCGCCAAACTTCGAATGGAGACAAGGTTTGTCCATTTTGGTCCAAACATCACGAATTTCGCTCTAGGGAACGAACTCGTTGTTTCTAACTCTCCAAGCCTGGAATGGAGACAAGTTTGGTCTATTTTGGTCTGAAGATGACGAACAACGCTCTAGGCTACGAACTTCAGCATTAAAACTAGCCAAACTTGGAATGGAGACAAGGTTTGTCCATTTTGGTCCAAACATGACGAACTTCGCTCTAGGGAATGACCTCGTTGTTTCTAACTCTCCAAGCCTCGAATGAAAAGAAGTTTTGTCCATTTTCGTCCGAAGATGACGAACAACCTATAGGTTACGAACTTCAGCATTAAAACTCGCCAAAATTCGAAAGGAGACGAGGTTTGTCCATGTTGGTCCAAATATGATGAAGTTCGGTCTAGGGAACGAACTCGTTGTTTCTAACTCTTCCAAGCCTCGAATGGAGACAAGTTTGGTCTACTTTGGTCCGAAGATGACGAACAACGCTCAAGGTTATGAACTTCAGCATTAAAACTCGGCAAACTTCGAATTGAGACAGGGTTTTTCCATTTTGGTCCAAACATGACGAACTTCGCTCTAAGGAACGAACTCGTTGTTTCTAACGCTCCAAGCCTCGAATGTAGACAAGTTTTGTCTATTTTGGTCCGAAGATGATGAACAACGCTCTAGGTTACGAACTTCAGCATTAAAACTCGCCAAACTTCGAATGGAGACATGGTTTGTCCATTTTGGTCCAAACATGATGAATTTCGCTCTAGGGAACGAACTCGTTGTTTCTAACTCTCCAAGTCTCGAATGGAGACAAGTTTTGTCTATTTTGGTCCGGAGCTGACGAACAACGCTCTAGCTTACGAACTTCACCATTAAAACTCGCCAAACTTCGACCGGAGACAAGGTTTGTCCATTTTGGTCCAAATATGACAAACTTCGCTCTAGGGAACGAACTCGTTGTTTCTAACTCTTCCAAGCCTCGAATGGAGACAAGTTTGGTCTATTTTGGTCCAAAGATGACAAACAACGCTCTAGGTTACGAACTTCAGCATTAAAACACGCCAAACATCGAATGGAGACATGGTTTGTCCATTTTGGTTCAAACATGACGAACTTCGCTCTAAGGAACGAACTCGTTGTTTCTAACCCTCCAAGCCTCGAATGGAGACAAGTGTGGTCTATTTTGGTCCGAAGATGACGAACAACGCTCTAGGTTACGAACTTCAGCATTAAAACTCGCCAAACTTCGAATGGAGACAAGCTTTGTCCATTTTGGTCCAAACATGATGAATTTCGCTCTAGGGAACGAACTCGTTGTTTCTAACTCTCCAAGCCTCGAATGGAGACAAGTTTTGTCTATTTTGGTCCGGAGCTGACGAACAACGCTCTAGCTTACGAACTTCACCATTAAAACTCGCCAAACTTCGAACGGAGACAAGGTTTGTCCATTTTGGTCCAAATATGACGAACTTCGCTCTAGGGAACGAACTCGTTGTTTCTAACTCTTCCAAGCCTCGAATGGAGACAAGTTTGGTCTATTTTGGTCCAAAGATGACGGACAACGCTCTAGGTTACGAACTTCAGCATTAAAACACGCCAAACATCGAATGGAGACATGGTTTGTCCATTTTGGTTCAAACATGACGAACTTCGCTCTAGGGAACGAACTCGTTGTTTCTAACTCTCCAAGCCTCGAATGGAGACAAGTTTGGTCCATTTTGGTCCGAAGATGACGAACAACGCTCTAGGTTATGAACTTCAGCATTAAAACTCGCCAAACATCGAATGGAGACAAGCTTTGTCCATTTTGGTCCAAACATGATGAACTTCGCTCTAGGGAACGAACTCGTTGTTTCTAACTCTCCAAGGCTTGAATGGAGACAAGTTTGGTCTATTTTGGTCCAAAGATGACGAACAACGCTCTAGGTTACGAACTTCAGCATTAAAACTCGCCAAACTTCGAATGGAGACATGGTTTGTCCATTTTGGTCCACACATGATGTATTTCGTTCTAGGGAACGAACTCGTTGTTTTTAACTCTCCAAGGCTCGAATGGGGACAAGTTTTGTCTATTTTGGTCCGGAGCTGACGAACAACGCTCTAGCTTACGAACTTCACCATTAAAACTCGCCAAACTTCGAACGGAGACAAGGTTTGTCCATTTTGGTCCAAATATGACGATCTTCGCTCTAGGGAACGAACTCGTTGTTTCTAACTCTTCCAAGCCTCGAATGGAGACAAGTTTGGTCTATTTTGGTCCAAAGACGACGGACAACGCTCTAGGTTACGCACTTCAGCATTAAAACACGCCAAACATCGAATGGAGACATGGTTTGTCCATTTTGGTTCAAACATGACGAACTTCGCTCTAGGGAACGAACTCGTTGTTTCTAACTCTCCAAGCCTCAAATGGAGATAAGTTTGGTCCATTTTGGTCCGAAGATGACGAACAACGCTCTAGGTTATGAACTTCAGCATTAAAACTCGCCAAACATCGAATGGAGACAAGCTTTGTCCATTTTGGTCCAAACATGATGAACTTCGCTCTAGGGAACGAACTCGTTGTTTCTAACTCTCCAAGGCTTGAATGGAGACAAGTTTTGTCTATTTTGGTCCAAAAATGACGAACAACGCTCTAGGTTACGAACTTCAACATTAAAACTCGCCAAACTTCGAATGGAGACAAGGTTTGCCCATGTTCGTCCAAACATTACGAACTTCGCTCTAGGGAACGAACTCGTTGTTTCTAACTCTCCAAGGCTCGAATGGAGACAAGTTTGGTCTATTTTGGTCCGAAGAAGACGAACAACGCTTTAAGTTACGAAATTCAGCATTAAAACTTGCCAAACATCGAATGGAGACAAGGTTTGTCCATTTTGGTCCAAACATGACCAACTTTGCTCTAACGAACGAACTCATTGTTTCTAACTCTCCAAGCCTCGAATGGACACAAGTATGGTCTATTTTGGTCCGAAGATGATGAAGAACGCTCTAGTTTACGATCTTAAGCATTAAAACTCGCCAAACTTCGAATGGAGACATGGTTTGTCCATTTTGGTCCAAACATGATGAATTTCGCTCTAAGGAACGAACTCGTTGTTTCGAACTCTCCAAGCCTCGAATGGAGACAAGTTTCATCTATTTTGGTTCGAAGATGACGCTCTAGGTTACGAACTTCAGCATTAAAACTCGCCAAACTTCGAATGGAGACAAGGTTTGTCCATTTTGGTCCAAACATGACGAATTTCGCTCTAGGGAACGAACTCGTTGTTTCTAACTCTCCAAGCCTCGAATCGAGACAAGTTTTGTCTATTTTGGTCCGAAGATGACGAACAACGCTCTAGCTTACGAACTTCAGCAGTAAAACTCGCCAAACTTCGAACGGAGACAAGGTTTGTAAATTTTGGTCCAAACATGACGAATTTCGCTCTAGGGAACGAACACGTTGTTTCTAACTCTCCAAGCCTCGAATGGAGACAGGTTTTGTATATTTTGATCCGAAGATGACGAACAACGCTCTAGGTTACGAACTTCAGGATTAAAACTCGCCAAACTTCAAATGGAGACAAGGTTTGTCCATTTTGGTCCAAATATGACGAACTTCGCTATAGGGAACGAACTTGTTGTTTCTAACTCTTCCAAGCCTCGAATGGAGACAAGTGTGGTCTATTTTGGTCCACAGATGACGACCAACGCTCTAGGTTAAGAACTTCAGCATTAAAACACGCCAAACATCGAATGGAGACAATGTTTGTCCATTTTGGTCCAAACATGACGAACTTCGCTCTAGGGAACGAACTCGTTGTTTCTAACCCTCCAAGCCTCGAATGGAGACAAGTTTTGTCCATTTTTGTCCGAAGATGACGAAAACGCTCTAGCTTACCAACTTCAGCATTAAAACTCTCCAAACTTCGAAAAGAGACAAGGTTTTGTCCATTTTGGTCCAAACATGACGAACTTCGCTCTAGGGAACGAACTCGTTGTTTCGAACTCTCCAAGCCTCGAATGGAGACAAGTTTCGTCCATTGGTCCGAAGATGACGAAAAACCCTATAGGTTACAAACTTCAGCATTAAAACTCACCAAACTTCTAATGGAGACAGGCTTTGTCCATTTTGATCCAAACATGATGAACTTTGCTCTAGGGAATGAACTCGTTGTTTCGAACTCTCCAAGCCTCGAATGGAGACAAGTTTTGTCCATTTTCGTCCGAAGATGACGAACAACGCTCTAGGTTACGAACTTCAACATTAAAACTCGCCAAACTTCGAATGGAGACATGGTTTGTCCATTTTTGTTCAAACATGACGAACTACGCTCTAGGGAACGAACTCGTTGTTTCTAACTCTCCAAGCCTCGAATGGAGACAAGTTTGGTCTATTTTGGTCCAAAGATGACGGACAACGCTCTAGGTTACGAATTTCAGCATTAAAACACGCCAAACATCGAATGGAGACATGGTTTGTCCATTTTGGTTCAAACATGATGAACTTCGCCTTAGGGAACGAACTCGTTGTTTCTAACTCTCCAAGCCTCGAATGGAGACAAGATTGGTCTATTTTGGTCCAAAGATGACGAACAACGCTCTAGGTTACGAACTTCAGCATTAAAACACGCCAAACATCGAATGGAGACATGGTTTGTCCATTTTGGTTCAAACATGACGAACTACACTCTAGGGAACGAACTCGTTGTTTCTAACTCTTACAAGCCTTGAATGGAGACAAGTTTGGTATAATTTGGTCCAAAGATGACGAACAACGCTCTAGGTTACGAACTTCAGCATTAAAACACGCCAAACATCGAATGGAGACATGGTTTGTCCATTTTGGTTCAAACATGACGAACTTCGCTCTAGGGAACGAACTCGTTGTTTCTAACTCTCCAAGCCTCGAATGGAGACAAGTTTGGTCTATTTTGGTCCGAAGATGACGAACAACGCTCTAGGTTACGAACTTCAGCATTAAAACTCGCCAAACTTCGAATGGAGACATGGTTTGTCCATTTTGGTTTAAACATGACGAACTACGCTCTAGGGAACGAACTCGTTGTTTCTAACTCTCCAAGCCTCGAATGGATACAAGTTTGGTCCATTTTGGTCCGAAGATGACGACCAACGCTCTAGGTTATGAACTTCAGCATTAAAACTCGCCAAACATCGAATGAAGACAAACTTTGACCATTTTGGTCCAAACATAATGACCTTCGCTCTAGGGAATGAACTCGTTGTTTCGAACTCTCCAAGCCTCGAATGGCGACATGTTTTGTCCATTTTCGTCCGGAGATGACGAACAACGCTCTAGGTTACGAACATCAGCATTAAAACTCGCGAAACTTCGAATGGAGACAAGGTTTGCCCATGTTCGTCCAAACATGACGAAGTTCGCTCTAGGGAACGAACTCGTTGTTTCTAACTCTCCAAGCCTCGAATGGAGACAAGTTTGGTCTATTTTGGTCCAAAGATGACGAACATTGCTCTAGGTTTCGAACTTCAGCATTAAAACTCGCCAAACATCGAATGGAGACATGGTTTGTCCATTTTGGTTCAAACATGACGAACTTCGCTCTAGGGAACAAACTCGTTGTTTCTAACTCTCCAAGGCTTGAATGGAGACAAGTTTTGTCTATTTTGGTCCAAAAATGACGAACAACGCTCTAGGTTACGAACTTCAGCATTAAAACTCGCCAAACTTCGAATGGAGACATGGTTTGTCCATTTTGGTTTAAACATGACGAACTACGCTCTAGGGAACGAACTCGTTGTTTCTAATTCTCCAAGCTTCGAATGGACACAAGTTTGGTCCATTTTGGTCCGAAGATGACGAGCAACGCTCTAGGTTATGAACTTCAGCATTAAAACTCGCCAAACATTGAATGGATACAAACTTTGACCATTTTGGTCCAAACATGATGAACTTCGCTCTAGGGAATGAACTCGTTGTTTCGAACTCTCCAAGCCTCGAATGGAGAAAAGTTTTGTCCATTTTCGTCCGAAGATGACGAACAACGCTCTAGGTTACGAACATCAGCATTAAAACTCGCGAAACTTCGAATGGAGACAAGGTTTGCCCATGTTCGTCCAAACATGACGAACTTCGCTCTATGGAACGAACTCGTTGTTTCTAACTCTCCAAGCCTCGAATGGAGACAAGTTTGGTCCATTTTGGTTCGAAGATGACGAACAACGCTCTAGGTTATTAACTTCAGCATTAAAACTCGCCAAACATCGAATGGAGACAAGCTTTGTCCATTTTGGTTCAAACATGATGAACTTCGCTCTAGGGAATGAACTCGTTGTTTCGAACTCTCCAAGCCTCGAATGGAGACAAGTTTGGTCAATTTTCGTCCGAAGATGACGAACAACGCTCTAGGTTACGAACATCAGCATTAAAACTCGCCAAACTTCGAATGGAGACATGGTTTGCCCATGTTCGTCCAAACATGACGAAGTTTGCTCTAGGGTACGAACTCGTTGTTTCTAACTCTCCAAGGCTCGAATGGAGACAAGTTTGGTCTATTTTTGTCCGAAGATGACGAACAACGCTCTAGGTTACGAACTTCAGCATTAAAACTCGCCAAACTTCGAATGGAGACATGGTTTGTCCATTTTGGTTCAAACATGACGAACTACGCTCTAGGGAACGAACTCGTTGTTTCTAACTCTCCATGCCTCGAATTGAGACAAGTTTGGTCTATTTTGGTCCGAAGATGACGAACAACGCTCTAGGTTACGAACTTCAGCATTAAAACTCGCCAAACTTCGAATGGAGACATGGTTTGTCTATTTTGGTTCAAACATGACGAACTACGCTCTAGGGAACGAACTCGTTGTTTCTAACTCTCCAAGCCTCGAATGGAGACAAGTTTGGTCCATTCTGGTCCGAATATGACGAACAACGCTCTAGGTTATGAACTTCAGCATTAAAACTCGCCAAACATCGAATGGAGACAAGCTTTGTCCATTTTGGCCCAAACATGAAGAACTTCGCTCTAGGGAATGAACTCGTTGTTTCGAACTCTCCAAGCCTCGAATGGAGACAAGTTTTGTCCATTTTCGTCCGAAGATGACGAACAACGCTTTAGGTTAGGAACATCAGCATTAAAACTCGCGAAGCTTCGAATGGAGACAAGGTTTGCCCATGTTCGTCCAAACATGACGAAGTTCGCTCTAGGGAACGAACTCGTTGTTTCTAACTCTCCAAGGCTCGATTGGAGACAAGTTTGGTCTATTTTTGTCCGAAGATGACGAACAACGCTCTAGGTTACGAACTTCAGCATTAAAACTCGCCAAACTTCGAATGGAGACATGGTTTGTCCATTTTGGTTCAAACATGACGAACTTCGCTCTAGGGAACGAACTCGTTGTTTCTTACTCTCCAAGCCTCGAATGGAGACAAGTTTCACTATTTTGGTCCGGAGATGACGAACAACGCTCTAGGTTACGAACTTCAGCATTAAAACTCGCCAAACTTCGAATGGAGACATGGTTTGTCCATTTTGATTTAAACATGACGAACTACGCCCTATGGAACGAACTCGTTGTTTCTAACTCTCCAAGCCTCGAATGGAGACAAGTTTGGTCCATTTTGGTCCGAAGATGACGAACAACGTTCTAGGTTATGAACTTCAGCATTAAAACTCGCCAAACATCGAATGGAGACAAGCTTTGTCCATTTTCGTCCAAACATGATGAACTTCGCTCTAGGGAATGAACGCGTTGTTTGAAACTCTCCAAGCCTCGAATGGAGACAAGTTTTGTCCATTTTCATCCGAAGATGACGAACAACGCTCTAGGTTACGAACATCAGCATTAAAACTCGCCAAACTTCGAATGGAGACAAGGTTTGCCCATGTTCGTCCAAACATGACGAAGTTCGCTCTAGGGAACGAACTCGTTGTTTCTAACTCTCCAAGGCTCGATTGGAGACAAGTTTGGTCTATTTTTGTCCGAAGATGACGAACAACGCTCTAGGTTACGAACTTCAGCATTAAAACTCGCCGAACTTCGAATGGAGACATGGTTTGTCCATTTTGGTTTAAACATGACGAACTACGCTCTAGGGAACGAACTCAGTGTTTCTAACTCTCCAAGCGTCGAATGGACACTAGTTTGGTCCATTTTGGTCCGAAGATGACGAGCAACGCTCTAGGTTATGAACTTCAGCATTAAAACACGCCAAACATTGAATGGAGACATGGTTTGTCCATTTTGGTTCAAACATGACGAACTTCGCTCTAGGGAACGAACTCGTTGTTTCTAACTCTTCCAAGCCTTGAATGGAGACAAATTTGGTATAATTTGGTCCGAAGATGACGAACAACGTTCTAGGTTACGAACTTCAGCATTAAAACTCGCCGAACTTCGAATGGAGACATGGTTTGTCCATTTTGGTTTAAACATGACGAACTACGCTCTAGGGAACGAACTAAGTGTTTCTAACTCTCCAAGCGTCGAATGGACACTAGTTTGGTCCATTTTGGTCCGAAGATGACGAGCAACGTTCTAGGTTATGAACTTCAGCAGTAAAACACGCCAAACATTGAATGGAGACATGGTTTGTCCATTTTGGTTCAAACATGACGAACTTCGGTCTAGGGAACGAACTCGTTGTTTCTAACTCTCCAAGCCTCGAATGGAGACAAGTTTGGTCTATTTTGGTCCGAAGATGACGAACAACGCTCTAGGTTACGAACTTCAGCATTAAAACTCGCCAAACTTCGAATGGAGACATGGTTTGTCCATTTTGGTTCAAACATGACGAACTTCGCTCTAGGGAACGAACTCGTTGTTTCTAACTCTCCAAGCCTCGAATGGAGACAAGTTTGGTCCATTTTGGTCCGAAGATGACGAACAACGCTCTAGGTTATGAACTTCAGCATTAAAAC
The DNA here is from genome assembly GCA_033996785.1 of Trichosanthes truncata. Taxonomy (NCBI): domain Eukaryota; kingdom Viridiplantae; phylum Streptophyta; class Magnoliopsida; order Cucurbitales; family Cucurbitaceae; genus Trichosanthes; species Trichosanthes truncata. The sequence goes on along the minus strand of JAWPNB010000004.1, from coordinate 20,779,965 downwards.
TCGCCAAACATCGAATGGAGACAAGCTTTGTCCATTTTGGCCCAAACATGATGAACTTCGCTCTAGGGAACGAACTCGTTGTTTAGAACTCTCCAAGCCTCGAGTGGAGACAAGTTTTGTCCATTTTCGTCCGAAGATGACGAACAACGCTCTAGGTGACGAACATCAGCATTAAAACTCGCGAAACTTCGAATGGAGACAAGGTTTGCCCATGTTCGTCCAAACATGACGAAGTTCGCTCTAGGGAACGAACTCGTTGTTTCTAACTCTCCAAGCCTCGAATGTCGACAAGTTTGGTCTATTTTGGTCCAAAGATGACGAACAACGCTCTAGGTTACGAACTTCAGCATTAAAACACGCCAAACATCGAATGGAGACATGGTTTGTCCATTTTGGTTCAAACATGACGAACTTCGCTCTAGGGAAAGAACTCGTTGTTTCTAACTCTCCAAGCCTCGAATGGAGACAAGTTTGGACTATTTTGGTCCGGAGATGACGAACAACGCTCTAGGTTACGAACTTCAGCATTAAAACTCGCCAAACTTCGAATGGAGACATGGTTTGTCCATTTTGGTTCAAACATGACGAACTACGCTCTAGGGAACGAACTCGTTGTTTCTAACTCTCCAAGCCTCGAATGGTGACAAGTTTGGTCTATTTTGGTCCGAAGATCACGAACAACGCTCTAGGTTACGAACTTCAGCATTAAAACTCGCCAAACTTCGAATAGAGACATGGTTTGTCCATTTTGGTTTAAACATGACGAACTACGCTCTAGACAACGAACTCGTTGTTTCTAACTCTCCAAGCCTCGAATGGAGACAAGTTTGGTCCATTTTGGTCCGAAGATGACGAACAACGCTTTAGGTTATGAACTTCAGCATTAAAACTCGCCAAACTTCGAATGGAGACAAGGTTTGCCCATGTTCGTCCAAACATGACGAAGTTCGCTCTAGGGAACGAACTCGTTGTTTCTAACTCTCCAAGGCTCGAATGGAGACAAGTTTGGTCTATTGTGGTCCGAAGATGACGAACAACGCTCTAGGTTACGAACTTCAGCATTAAAACTCGCCAAACTTCGAATGGAGACAAGGTTTGTCCATTTTGGTCCAAATATGACGAACTTCGCTCTAGGGAACGAACTCGTTGTTTCTAACTCTTCCAAGTTTTGAATGGAGACAAGTTTGGTATAATTTGGTCCGAAGATGACTAACAACGCTCTAGGTTACGAACTTCAGCATTAAAACTCGCCAAACATCGAATGGAGACATGGTTTGTCCATTTTGGTTTAAACATGACGAACTACGCTCTAGGGAACGAACTCGTTGTTTCTAACTCTCCAAGCCTCGAATGGAGACAAGTTTTGTCCATTTTCGTCCGAAGATGACGAACAACGCTCTAGGTTACGAACATCAGCATTAAAACTCGCCAAACTTCGAATGGAGACAAGGTTTGCCCATGTGCGTCCAAACATGACGAAGTTCGCTCTAGAGAACGAACTCGTTGTTTCTAACTCTCCAAGCCTTGAATGGAGACAAGTTTGGTATAATTTGGTCCGTAGATGAGGAACAACGCTCTAGGTTACGAACTTCAGCATTAAAACTCGCCAGACTTCGAATGGAGACATGGTTTGTCCATTTTGGTTTAAACATGACGAACTACGCTCTAGGGAACGAACTCAGTGTTTCTAACTCTTCAAGCCTCGAATGGACACAAGTTTGGTCCATTTTGAACCGAAGATGACGACCAACGCTCTAGGTCATGAACTTCAGCATTAAAACACGCCAAACATCGAATGGAGACATGGTTTGTCCATTTTGGTTGAAACATGACGAATTTCGCTCTAGGGAACGAACTCGTTGTTTCTAACTCTCCAAGCCTCGAATGGAGACAAGTTTGGTCTATTTTGGTCCGAAGATGACGAACAACGCTCTAGGTTACGAACTTCAGCATTAAAACTTGCCAAACTTCGAATGGAGACATGGTTTGTCCATTTTGGTTCAAACATGACGAACTACGCTCTAGGGAACGAACTCGTTGTTTCTAACTCTCCAAGCCTCGAATGGAGACAAGTTTGGTCCATTTTGGTCCGAAGATGACGAACAACGCTCTAGGTTATGAACTTCAGCATTAAAACTCGCCAAACATCGAATGGAGACAAGCTTTGTCCATTTTGGCCCAAACATGATGAACTTCGCTCTAGGGAATGAACTCGTCGTCATCTTTGGACCAAAATAGACAAAACTTGTCTCCATTCGTGGTTTGGAAGAGTTAGAAACAACGAGTTCGTTCCCTAGAGCGAAGTTCGTCATATTTGGACCAAAATGGACAAACCTTGTCTCCATTCGAAGTTTGGCGAGTTTTAATGCTGAACTTCGTAACCTAGAGCGTTGTTCGTCATCTTCGGACCAAAATAGACCACACTTGTCTCCATTCGAGGCTTGGAGAGTTTGAAACAACGAGTTCGTTCCTTAGAGCGAAGTTCGTCATGTTTTGAACCAAATGGACAAACCATGTCTCCATTCGATGTTTGGCGTGTTTTAATGCTGAAGTTCGTAACCTAGAGCGTTGGTCGTCATCTTCGGACCAAAATGGACCAAACTTGTCTCCATTCGAGGCTTGGAGAGTTAGAAACAACGAGTTGGTTCCCTATAGTGAAGTTCGTCATGTTTGGACCAAAATGGACAAACCTTGTCTCCATTAGAAGTTTGGTGAGTTTTAATGCTGAAGTCTGTAACCTAGAGCGTTGTTCCTCATCTTCGGACCAAAATGGACCAAACTTGTCTCCATTCGAGGCTTAGTGAGTTAGAAACAACGAGTTAGTTCCCCAGAGTGAAGTTCGTCATGTTTGGACCCAAATGGACAAACACTGTCTCCATTCGAAGTTTGGTGAGTTTTAATGCTGAAGTTCGTAACCTAGAGGGTTGTTCGTCATCTTCGGACCAAAATGGACCAAACTTGTCTCCATTCGAGTCTTGAAGAGTTCGAAACAACGAGTTCGTTCCCTAGAGCGAAGTTCGTCATGTTTGGACCAAAATGGACAAAACCTTGTCTCCATTCGAAGTTTGGAGAGTTTTAATGCTGAAGTTCATAAGCTAGAGCGTTGTTCATCATCTTCGGACAAAAATGGACAAAACTTGTCTTCATTCAAGGCTTGGAGGGTTAGAAACAACGAGTTCGTTCCCTAGAGCGAAGTTCGTCATGTTTGGACCAAAATGGACAAACCTTGTCTCCATTGGAAGTTTGGCGAGTTTTAATGCTGAAGTTCGTAACGTAGAGCGTTGTTCGCCATCTTCGGACCAAAATGGACCAAACTTGTCTCCATTCGAGCCTTGGAGAGTTAGAAACAACGAGTTCGAACCCTAGAGTGAAGTTCGTCATGTTTGGACCAAAATGGACAAACATTGTCTCCATTCGAAGTTTGGCGAGTTTTAATGCTGAAGTTCGTAACCTAGAGCGTTGTTTGTCATCTTCGGACCAAAATGGACAAAACATGTCCATTCGAGGCTTGGAGAGTTAGAAACAACGAGTTCGTTCCCTAGAGCGAAGTTCGTCATGTTTGGACCAAAATGGACAAACATTGTCTCCATTCGAAGTTTGGCGAGTTTTAATGCTGAAGTTCGTAACTGTCACACCCCCTCCTGAAACACCTGTTATCTTAGCCCGGAGGAAGGCGTGAAGCCAACAGGCATCGTTTCACTTCTTAACGATACCTATGACCCTTTTAATTCCTGATAAACAATCCATACCTGTATACGAGATACTATACATACCACACAGCAGGAAATTAGGAATCTTATTACACATACGTACGGAGCGGTTCTGGTTAAACCTAACTTGAACAAGCCAGACACGACCAGACGTGCTTTATACACCCAAGACCACTAGTTCCATATACAACATAACTACACATCCCTATTAAGTTATGTACAATACGAGCAGACTTGCTATACTACGCCAACCACGTACAAAAATATCAGACTCGTAGAGCGTTCAGCAGGCTGTGGCAGGATCTCAGGCACCGGGAACTCGATCTCTACCTGGAAAGTTGGAAAACATTGAAAGAATGAGCTGGAAAGCTCAGTGAGTGACTGAGTTTAAAACTATTAACTCGTAAATCATAACATATAACATCAATAGCTTTTACAGAAGTCCAGCAAGTGTGTCAAAAATATTAACCATTTTAAACATATGACAAACTAGTTTGTGTAAGCCTCGCCCAGTACAATCAACACTCATTCTACGATGTAGTGGGGCCCGCCCAGCACTCCCATCGTCTTTGTCATAGTGGGGCTCGCCCATCACTCACGACAGCATTGTTGTCACGGAGTACACTCAACATCGACAACAGAAAATGACCTGTGTGCACACGGTACTATACAGCCTCGGGCTCAGAATCTCAAACATTTACTCATTCGGGTCTCATAGAAACACATGAAAACCTTTGACACTACTTGCTAACACATGTTGGCCCGAAATTATGGTATTTTCACTAGTTCGGGTAAAATAGTAAACATATGCTCACAACGAACAATTAAATCATTTCTAGGAAACCATATATGCTCATAAATACGTGTTCAAGAGACATAAAGTCTTTAAGTAAAATTACTCTTAGAAAGTCTTTTATTTTCGTAAGCATAAGTTCAAGCATAGAATACACTTCCGAAATTCGTTTTGTCACTCACAGCGTTAATAATAGATTCTTGGTCCGTATATTTGTCCTATTTCTTCTTGGCCTGTCAAACAAAACAAAACCAAGCATTAGAATCTTGACCTCACGAACTTAAGGCCTAGGGTTGCAAAAACCACCCCATCAATTTTCTGCACTTTACAGATTTTATACCTTAAACTCACACACCTATAACTTTTCCATTACTTGCTCAAAAATGATGTACTTTATACCAAACTCTTCCTTTTTGAACCCTCTAAAACTTATCTGAAGGAATGAAATTGAAATTCCTAAAGGATATGTCCGTAAATACCTCGAAATCCACTTCCTACAAAATCGGTTTCTGCACTTTCCAGACTCGTTTTCCTGCTGCACCCTGAACTAAACATGAATTTTAAGGCAACTTCCATTCAATTTCTAACCACGACTTATTCATGAAAGTTATAGGAAATTAAATCAGCTTTCCATCCATACCTAATACAGCTTCTAATTCGAAGTCTACAGATCAGCACATCACAAAAACCAGAGGTTCCCTGGATTTGACAGCAAAAACACTCCTCTGACTTCCCTTTCAAAAACCCATAACATAAATTCAGATTTTGCTCGAACTTCCTTCACGAAAATTGTTCTAAAATGAGTTAACTTTCAAGGAAATCAAATCTCACCTCTTAATACCTCTTGTGGAGCTCAAAACGTTCCAAATATCAGATGCAGTCAGGATTGATCACAAACTTTGTCATGCAACTTGAATTGGATTTTTCCCTTTCTTCTTCAACTTCAACTTCAGCAGAACACTTTTCTTCTTCCTTTCACCCTCTCTCACGAAAATTCTGCTTCTTTTGATGAATAATGACAGAATGGGTAAGACTTTTAGATAAGGTTTAAAAAAAGAAAATGGAAATCACAATGGAGCCCTTTTCCCTTCATTTTCATTTTTCTTTTCCTTTTTTTTTTTTTAGGAAAAACAATACAACACATTCCACCTTTCTTTCTCTTTTTTTTTTTATAACAAGCTTACCAATACATTTTTCTTAAGAATTTTCAAGGAGGGATTCCGGGTTTACATTAAAACTCGCCAAACTTCGAATGGAGACATGGTTTGTCCATTTTGGTTCAAACATGACGAACTACGCTCTAGGGAACGAACTCGTTGTTTCTAACTCTCCAAGCCTCCAATGGAGACAAGTTTGGTCCATTTTGGTCCGAAGATGACGAACAACGCTCTAGGTTATGAACTTCAGCATTAAAACTCGCCAAACATCGAATGGAGACAAGCTTTGTCCATTTTGGCCCAAACATGATGAACTTCGCTCTAGGGAATGAACTCGTTGTTTCGAACTCTCCAAGCCTCGAATGGAGACAAGTTTTGTCCATTTTCGTCCGAAGATGACGAACAACGCTCTAGGTTACGAACATCAGCATTAAAACTCGTCAAACATCGAATGGAGACAAGGTTTCCCCATGTTCGTCCAAACATGACGAAGTTCGCTCTAGGCAACGAACTCGTTGTTTCTAACTCTCCAAAACTCGAATGGAGACAAGTTTGGTCTATTTTGGTCCGAAGATGACGAACAACGCTCTAGGTTACGAACTTCAGCATTAAAACTCGCCAAACTTCGAATGGAGACAAGGTTTGTCCATTTTGGTCCAAATATGACGAACTTCGCTCTAGGGAACGAACTCGTTGTTTCTAACTCTTCCAAGCCTTGAATGGAGACAAGTTTGGTATAATTTGGTCCGAAGATGACGAACAATGCTCTAGGTTACGAACTTCAGCATTAAAACGCGCCAAACTTCGAATGGAGACATGGTTTGTCCATTTTGGTTTAAACATGACGAACTACGCTCTAGGGAACGAACACGTTCTTTCTAACTCTCCAAGCCTCGAATGGATACAAGTTTGGTCCATTTTGGTCCGAAGATGACGAACAACGCTCTAGGTTATGAACTTCAGCATTAAAACTCGCCAAACATCGAATGGAGACAAGTTTTGTCCATTTTGATCCAAACATTATGAACTTCGCTCTAGGGAATGAACTCGTTGTTTCGAACTCTCCAAGCCTCGAATGGAGACAAGTTTTGTCCATTTTCGTCCGAAGATGACGAACAACGCTCTAGGTTACGAACATCAGCATTAAAACTCGTCAAACTTCGAATGGAGACAAGGTTTGCCCATGTTCGTCCAAACATGACGAAGTTCGCTCTAGGGAACGAACTCGTTGTTTCTAACTCTCCAAGGCTCGAATGGAGACAAGTTTGGTCTATTTTGGTCCGAAGATGACGAACAACGCTCTAGGTTATGAACTTCAGCATTAAAACTCGCCAAACATCGAATGGAGACAAGCTTTGTCCAATATTGTCCAAACATGATGAAGTTTGCTCTAGAGAATGAACTCGTTGTTTCAAACTCTCCATGCCTCGAATGGAGACAAGTTTTGTCCATTTTCGTCCGAAGATGACGAACAACGCTCTAGGTTACGAACATCAGCATTAAAACTCGCCAAACTTCGAATGGAGACAAGGTTTGCCCATGTTCGTCCAAACATGACGAAGTTCGCTCTAGGGAACGAACTCGTTGTTTCTAACTCTCCAAGGCTCGAATGGAGACAAGTTTGGTCTATTTTGGTCCAAAGATGACGAACAACGCTCTAGGTTACGAACTTCAGCATTAAAACACGCCAAACATCGAATGGAGACATGGTTTGTCCTTTTTGGTTCAAACATGACGAAGTTCGCTCTAGGGAACGAACTCGTTGTTTCTAACTCTCCAAGCCTCGAATGGAGACAAGTTTGGTCTATTTTGGTCTGAAGATGACGAACAACGCTCTAGGTTACGAACTTCAGCATTAAAACTCACCAAACTTCGAATGGAGACATGGTTTGTCCATTTTGGTTCAAACATGACGAACTACGCTCTAGGGAACGAACTCGTTGTTTCTAACTCTCCAAGCCTCCAATGGAGACAAGTTTTGTCCATTTTGGTCCGAAGATGACGAACAACGCTCTAGGTTATGAATTTCAGTATTAAAACTCGCCAAACATCGAATGGAGACAAGCTTTGTCCATTTTGCCTCAAACATGATGAACTTCGCTCTAGGGAATGAACTCGTTGTTTCGAACTCTCCAAGCCTCGAATGGAGACAAGTTTTGTCCATTTTCGTCCGAAGATGACGAACAACGCTCTAGGTTACGAACATCAGCATTAAAACTCGTCAAACTTCGAATGGAGACAAGGTTTCCCCATGTTCGTCCAAACATGACGAAGTTCGCTCTAGGCAACGAACTCGTTGTTTCTAACTCTCCAAAACTCGAATGGAGACAAGTTTGGTCTATTTTGGTCCGAAGATGATGAACAACGCTCTAGGTTACGAACTTCAGCATTAAAACTCGCCAAACTTCGAATGGAGACAAGGTTTGTCCATTTTGGTCCAAATATGACGAACTTCGCTCTAGGGAACGAACTCGTTGTTTCTAACTCTTCCAAGCCTTGAATGGAGACAAGTTTGGTATAATTTTGTCCGAAGATGACGAACAACGCTCTAGGTTACGAACTTCAGCATTAAAACTCGCCAAACTTCGAATGGATACATGGTTTGTCCATTTTGGTTCAAACATGACGAACTACGCTCTAGGGAACGAACTCGTTGTTTCTAACTCTCCAAGCCTCGAATGGAGACAAGTTTGGTCTATTTTGGTCCAAAGATGACGAACAACGCTCTAGGTTATGAACTTCAGCATTCAAAACTCGCCAAACATCGAATGGAGACAAGCTTTGTCCATTTTGATCCAAACATGATGAACTTCGCTCTAGGGAATGAACTTGTTGTTTCGAACTCTCCAAGCCTCGAACGGAGACAAGTTTTGTCCATTTTCGTCCGAAGATGGCGAACAATGCTCTAGGTTACGAACATCAGCATTAAAACTCGCCAAACTTCGAATGGAGACAAGGATTGCCGGGTACATCCAAACATGACGGAGTTCGCTCTAGGGAACGAACTCGTTGTTCCTAACTCTCCAAGGCTCGAATGGAGACAAGTTTTGTCTATTTTGGTCCGAAGATGACGAAAACGCTCTAGGTTACGAACTTCAGCATTAAAACTCGCCAAACTTCGAATGGAGACAAGGTTTGTCCATTTTGGTCCAAATATGACGAACTTCGCTCTAGGGAACGAACTCGTTGTTTCTAACTCTAACAAGCCTTGAATGGAGACAAGTTTGGTATAATTTGGTCCGAAGATGACGAACAACGCTCTAGGTTACGAACTTCAGTATTAAAACTCGCCAAACTTCGAATGGAGACATGGTTTGTCCATTTTGGTTTAAACATGACTAACTACGCTCTAGGGACCGAACTCGTTGTTTCTAACTGTCCAAGCCTCGAATGGATACAAGTTTGGTCCATTTTGGTTCGAAGATGACGAACAACGCTCTAGGTTATGAACTTCAGCATTAAAACTCGCCAAACATCGAATCGAGACAAGCTTTGTCCATTTTGGTCCAAACATGATGAACTTCGCTCTAGGGAATGAACTCGTTGTTTCGAACTCTCCAAGCCTCGAATGGAGACAAGTTTTGTCCATTTTCGTCCGAAGATGACGAACAACGCTCTAGGTTACGAACATCAGCATTAAAATTCGCCAAACTTCGAATGGAGACAAGGTTTGCCCATGTTCGTCCAAACATGACGAAGTTCGCTCTAGGGAACGAACTCGTTGTTTCTAACTCTCCAAGGCTCGAATGGAGACAAGTTTGGTCTATTTTGGTCCAAAGATGACGAACAACGCTCTAGGTTACGAACTTCAGCATTAAAACACGCCAAACATCGAATGGAGACATGGTTTGTCCATTTTCGTTCAAACATGACGAACTTCGCTCTAGGGAACGAACTCGTTGTTTCTAACTCTCCAAGCCTCGAATGGAGACAAGTTTGGTCTATTTTGGTCCGAAGATGACGAACAACGCTCTAGGTTACGAACTTCAGCATTAAAACTCCCCAAACTTCGAATGGAGACATGGTTTGTCCATTTTGGTTCAAACATGACGAACTACGCTCTAGGGAACGAACTCGTTGTTTCTAACTCTCCAAGGCTCGAATGGAGACAAGTTTGGTCTATTTTGGTCCGAAGATGACGAACAACGGTCTAGGTTATGAACTTCAGCATTAAAACTCGCCAAACATCGAATGGAGACAAGCTTTGTCCAATATTGTCCAAACATGATGAAGTTTGCTCTAGAGAATGAACTCGTTGTTTCAAACTCTCCATGCCACGAATGGAGACAAGTTTTGTCCATTTTCGTCCGAAGATGACGAACAACGCTCTAGGTTACGAACATCAGCATTAAAACTCGCCAAACTTCGAATGGAGACAAGGTTTGCCCATGTTCGTCCAAACATGATGAAGTTCGCTCTAGGGAACGAACTCGTTGTTTCTAACTCTCCAAGGCTCGAATGGAGACAAGTTTGGTCTATTTTGGTCCAAAGATGACGAACAACGCTCTAGGTTACGAACGTCAGCATTAAAACACGCCAAACATCGAATGGAGACATGGTTTGTCCATTTTCGTTCAAACATGACGAACTTCGCTCTAGGGAACGAACTCGTTGTTTCTAACTCTCCAAGCCTCGAATTGAGACAAGTTTGGTCTATTTTGGTCCGAAGATGACGAACAACGCTCTAGGTTACGAACTTCAGCATTAAAACTCCCCAAACTTCGAATGGAGACATGGTTTGTCCATTTTGGTTCAAACATGACGAACTACGCTCTAGGGAACGAACTCGTTGTTTCTAACTCTCCAAGGCTCGAATGGAGACAAGTTTGGTCTATTTTGGTCTGAAGATGACGAACAACGGTCTAGGTTATGAACTTCAGCATTAAAACTCGCCAAACATCGAATGGAGACAAGCTTTGTCCAATATTGTCCAAACATGATGAAGTTTGCTCTAGAGAATGAACTCGTTGTTTCAAACTCTCCATGCCTCGAATGGAGACAAGTTTTGTCCATTTTCGTCCGAAGATGACGAACAACGCTCTAGGTTACGAACATCAGCATTAAAACTCGCCAAACTTCGAATGGAGACAAGGTTTGCCCATGTTCGTCCAAACATGACGAAGTTCGCTCTAGGGAACGAACTCGTTGTTTCTAACTCTCCAAGGCTCGAATGGAGACAAGTTTGGTCTATTTTGGTCCAAAGATGACGAACAACGCTCTAGGTTACGAACTTCAGCATTAAAACACGCCAAACATCGAATGGAGACATGGTTTGTCCATTTTGGTTCAAACATGACGAAGTTCGCTCTAGGGAACGAACTCGTTGTTTCTAACTCTCCAAGCCTCGAATGGAGACAAGTTTGGTCTATTTTGGTCTGAAGATGACGAACAACGCTCTAGGTTACGAACTTCAGCATTAAAACTCACCAAACTTCGAATGGAGACATGGTTTGTCCATTTTGGTTCAAACATGACGAACTACGCTCTAGGGAACGAACTCGTTGTTTCTAACTCTCCAAGCCTCCAATGGAGACAAGTTTTGTCCATTTTGGTCCGAAGATGACGAACAACGCTCTAGGTTATGAATTTCAGTATTAAAACTTGCCAAACATCGAATGGAGACAAGCTTTGTCCATTTTGCCTCAAACATGATGAACTTCGCTCTAGGGAATGAACTCGTTGTTTCTAACTCTTCCAAGCTTTGAATGGAGACAAGTTTGGTATAATTTGGTCCGAAGATGACGAACAACGCTCTAGGTTACAAACTTCAGCATTAAAACTCGCCAAACTTCGAATGGAGACATGGTTTGTCCATTCTGGTTTAAACATGACGAACTACGCTCTAGGGAACGAACTCGTTGTTTCTAATTCTCCAAGCCTCGAATGGATACAAGTTTGGTCCATTTTGGTCTGAAGATGACGAACAACGCTCTAGGTTATGAACTTCAGCATTAAAACTCGCCAAACATCGAATGGAGACAAGCTTTGTCTATTTTGGTCCAAACATGATGAACTTCGCTCTAGGGAATGAACTCGTTGTTTCGAACTCTCCAAGCATCGAACGGAGACAAGTTTTGTCCATTTTCGTCCGAAGATGACGAACAACGCTCTAGGTTACGAACATCAACACTAAAACTCGCCAAATTTCGAATGGAGACAAGGTTTGCCCATGTTCGTTCAAACATGACGAAGTTGGCTCTAGGGAACGAACTCGTTGTTTCTAACTCTCCAAGGCTCGAATGGAGACAAGTTTTGTCTATTTTGGTCCGAAGATGACGAACAACGCTCTAGGTTACGAACTTCTGCATTAAAACTCGCCAAACTTCGAATGGAGACAAGGTTTGTCCATTTTGGTCCAAATATGACGAACTTCGCTCTAGGGAACGAACTCGTTGTTTCTAACTCTTCCAAGCCTTGAATGGAGACAAGTTTGGTATAATTTGGTCCGAAGATGACGAACAACGCTCTAGGTTACGAACTTCAGCATTAAAACTCGCCAAACTTCGAATGGAGACATGGTTTGTCCATTTTGGTTTAGACATGACGAACTACGCTCTAGGGAACGAACTCGTTGTTTCTAACTCTCCAAGCCTCGAATGGATACAAGTTTGGTCCATTTTGGTCCGAAGAGGACGAACAATGCTCTAGGTTCTGAACTTCAGCATTAAAACTCGCCAAACATCGAATGGAGACAAGCTTTGTCCATTTTGGTCCAAACATGATGAACTTCGCTCTAGGGAATGAAGTCGTTGTTTCGAACTCTCGAAGCCTCGAATGGAGACAAGTATTGTCCATTTTCGTCCGAAGATGACGAACAACGCTCTAGGTTACGAACATCAGCATTAAAACTCGCCAAACTTCGAATGGAGACAGGTTTGCCCATGTTCGTCCAAACATGACGAAGTTCTCTCTAGGGAAAGAACTCGTTGTTTCTAACTCTCCAAGCCTCGAATGGAGACATGTTTGGTCTATTTTGGTCCAAAGATGACGAACAACGCTCTAGGTTACGAACTTCACCATTAAAACACGCCAAACATCGAATGGAGACATGGTTTGTCCATTTTTGTTCAAACATGACGAACTTCGCTCTAGGGAACGAACTCGTTGTTTCTAACTCTCCAAGCCTCGAATGGAGACAAGTTTGGTCTATTTTTGTCCGAAGATGACGAACAACGCTCTAGGTTACGAACTTCAGCATTAAAACTCTCCAAGCCTCGAATGGAGACAAGTTTGGTCTATTTTGGTCCAAAGATGACGAACAACGCTCTAGGTTACGAACTTCTGCATTAAAACACGCCAAACATTGAATGGACACATGGTTTGTCCATTTTGGTTGAAACATGACGAACTTCGCTCTAAGGAACGAACTCGTTGTTTCTAACTCTCCAAGCCTCGAATGGAGACAAGTTTGGTCTATTTTGGTTCGAAGATGACGAAAAACGCTCTAGGTTACGAACTTCAGCATTAAAACTCGCCAAACTTCGAATGGAGACATGGTTTGTCCATTTTGGGTCAAACATGACGAACTACGCTCTAGGGAACGAACTCGTTGTTTCTAACTCTCCAAGCCTCGAATGGAGACAAGTTTGGTCCATTTTGGTCCGAAGATGACGAACAACGCTCTAGGTTATGAACTTCAGCATTAAAACTCGCCAAACATCGAATGGAGACAAGCTTTGTCCATTTTGGTCCAAACATGATGAACTTCGCTCTAGGGAATGAACTTGTTGTTTCGAACTCTCCAAGCCTCGAACGGAGACAAGTTTTGTCCATTTTCGTCCGAAGATGACGAACAATGCTCTAGGTTACGAACATCAGCATTAAAACTCGCCAAACTTCGAATGGAGACAAGGTTTGCCCATGTTCATCCAAACATGACGAAGTTCGCTCTAGGGAACGAACTCGTTGTTTCTAACTCTCCAAGGCTCGAATGGAGACAAGTTTTGTCTCTTTTGGTCCGAAGATGACGAACAACGCTCTAGGTTACGAACTTCAGCATTAAAACTCGCCAAACTTCGAATGGAGACAAGGTTTGTCCATTTTGGTCCAAAGATGATGAACTTCGCTCTAGGGAACGAACTCGTTGTTTCTAACTCTTCCAAGCCTTGAATGGAGACAAGTTTGGTATAATTTGGTCCGAAGATGACGAACAACGCTCTAGGTTACGAACTTCAGCATTAAAACTCGCCAAACTTCGAATGGAGACATGGTTTGTCCATTTTGGTTTAAACATGACGAACTACGCTCTAGGGAACGAACTCGTTGTTTCTAATTCTCCAAGCCTCGAATGGATACAAGTTTGGTCCATTTTGGTCTGAAGATGACGAACAACGCTCTAGGTTATGAACTTCAGCATTAAAACTCGCCAAACATCGAATGGAGACAAGCTTTGCCTATTTTGGTCCAAACATGATGAACTTCGCTCTAGGGAATGAACTCGTTGTTTCGAACTCTCCAAGCCTTGAATGGAGACAAGTTTTGTCCATATTCGTCCGAAGATGACGAACAACGCTCTAGGTTACGAACATCAGCATTAAAACTCGCCAAACTTCGAATGGAGACAAGGTTTGCCCATGTTCGTCCAAACATGACGAAGTTCGCTCTAGGGAACGAACTCGTTGTTTCTAACTCTCCAAGGCTCGAATGGAGACAAGTTTGGTCTATTTTGGTCCGAAGATGACGAACAACGCTCTAGGTTACGACCTTCAGCATTAAAACTCGCCAAACTTCGAATGGAGACAAGGTTTGTCCATTTTGGTTCAAATATGACGAACTTCGCTCTAGGGAACGAACTCGTTGTTTCTAACTCTTCCAAGCCTTGAATGGAGACAAGTTTGGTATAATTTGGTCCGAAGATGACGAACAACGCTCTAGGTCACGAACTTCAGCATTAAAACTCGCCAAACTTCGAATGGAGACATGGTTTGTCCATTTTGGTTTAAACATAACGAACTACGCTCTAGGGAACGAACTCGTTGTTTCTAACTGTCCAAGCCTCGAATGGATACAAGTTTGGTCCATTTTGGTCCGAAGATGACGAACGACGCTCTAGGTTACGAAGTTCAGCATTAAAACTCGCCAAACTTCGAATGGAGACATGGTTTGTCCATTTTGGTTCCAACATGACGAACTTCATTCTAAGGAACGAACTCGTTGTTTCTAACTCTCCAAGCCTCGAATGGAGACAAGTTTGGTCCATTTTGGTCCGAAGATAACGAACAACGCTCTAGGTTACGAACTTCAGCATTAAAACTCGCCAAACTTCGAATGGAGACATGGTTTGTCCATTTTGGTTCAAACATGACGAACTTCGCTCTAGGGAACGAACTCGTATTTTCGAACTCTCCAAGCCTCGAATGGAGACAAGTGTGGTCCAATTTGGTCCGAAGATGACGAACAACGAGGTTATGAACTTCAGCATTAAAACTCGCCAAAAATCGAATGGAGACAAGCTTTGTCCATTTTTGTCCAAACATGATGAACATCGCTCTAGGGAATGAACTCGTTGTTTCGAACTCTTCAAGCCTTGAATGGAGAGAAGTTTGTCCATTTTCTTCCGAAGATGACGAACAAGGCTCTAGGTTACGAACTTCAGCATTAAAACTCGCCAAACTTCGAATGGAGAAGGTTTGCCCATGTTCGTCCAAACATGACGAAGTTCGCTCTAGGGAACGAACTCGTCGTGTCTAACTCTTCAAGCCTCGAATGGAGACAGGTTTTTTTCTATTTTTGTCCGAAGATGATGAACAACGCTCTAGGTTACGTACTTCAGCATTAAAACTAGCCAAACTTCGAATGGAGAGAAGGTTTGTCCATTTTGGTCCAAATATGACGAACTTTGCTCTTGGGAACGAACTCGTTGTTTCTAACTCTTCCAAGCCTCGAATGGAGACAAGTTTGGTCTATTTGGTCAGAAGATGACGAACAACGCTCTAGGTTACAAACTTCAGCATTAAAACTCGCCAAACTTCGAATGGACACATGGTTTGTCCATTTTGGTTCAAACATGACGAACTTTGCTCTAGGGAACGAACTTGTTGTTTCTAACTCTCCAAGCCTCGAATGGAGACAAGTTTGGTCCATTTTGGTCCGAAGATGACGAACAACGCTCTAGGTTATGAACTTCAGCATTAAAACTCGCCAAACATCAAATGGAGACAAGCTTTGTCCATTTTGGTCCAAACATGATGAACTTCGCTCTAGGGAATGAACTCGTTGTTTCAAACTCTCCAAGCCTTGAATGGAGAGAAGTTTTGTCCATTTTTGTCTGAAGATGACGAACAACGCTCTAGGTTACGAACTTTAGCATTAAAACTCGCCAAACTTCGAATGGAGACAAGGTTTGCACATGTTGGTTCAAACGTGACGAAGTTCGCTCTAGGGGACGAACTCTTGTTTCTAACTCTCCAAGCCACGAATGGAGACAAGTTTGGTCTATTTTGGTCCGAAGATGACGAACAACGCTCTAGGTTACGAATTTCAGCATTAAAACTCGGCAAACTTCGAATGGAGACAAAGTTTGTCCTTTTTGGTCCAAATATGAACAACTTCGCTCTTGGGAACGAACTCGTTGTTTCTAACTCTTCCAAGCCTCGAATGGAGACAAGTTTGGTCTATTTTGGTCCGAAGATGACGAACAACGCTCTAGGTTACGAACTTTAGCATTAAAACTCGGCAAACTTCGAATGGAAACAAAGTTTGTCCTTTTTGGTCCAAATATGAACAACTTCGCTCTAGGGAACGAACTCGTTGTTTCTAACTCTCCAAGCCTCGAATGGAGACAAGTTTAATCCATTTTGGTCCGAAGATGACGAACAACACTCTAGGTTACGAACTTCAGCATTAAATCTCGCCAAACATCGAATGGAGACAAGCTTTGTCCATTTTGGTCCAAACATGACGAACTTCGCTCTGGGAATGAACTCGTTTTTTCGAACTCTCTAAGCTTTGAATGGAGAGAAGTTTTGTCCATTTTCGTCCGAAGATGACGAACAACGCTCTAGGTTATGAACTTCAACATTAAAACTCGCCAAACATCAAATGGAGACAAGCTTTGTCCATTTTGGTCCAAACATGATGAACTTCGCTCTAGGGAATGAACTCGTTGTTTCAAACTCTCCAAGCCTTGAATGGAGAGAAGTTTTGTCCATTTTTGTCTGAAGATGACGAACAACGCTCTAGGTTACGAACTTTAGCATTAAAACTCGCCAAACTTCGAATGGAGACAAGGTTTGCCCATGTTGGTTCAAACGTGACGAAGTTCGCTCTAGGGAACGAACTCTTGTTTCTAACTCTCCAAGCCACGAATGGAGACAAGTTTGGTCTATTTTGGTCCGAAGATGACGAACAACGCTCTAGGTTACGAACTTCAGCATTAAAACTCGGCAAACTTCGAATGGAGACAAAGTTTGTCCTTTTTGGTCCAAATATGAACAACTTCGCTCTTGGGAACGAACTCGTTGTTTCTAACTCTTCCAAGCCTCGAATGGAGACAAGTTTGGTCTATTTTGGTCTGAAGATGACGAACAACGCTCTAGGTTACTAACATCAGCATTAAAACTCGCCAAACTTCGAATGGAGACATGGTTTGTCCATTTTGGTTCAAACATGACGAACTTCGCTCTAGGGAACGAACTCGTATTTTCTAACTCTCCAAGCCTCGAATGGAGACAAGTTTGGTCCAATTTGGTCCGAAGATGACGAACAACGAGGTTATGAACTTCAGAATTAAAACTCGCCAAAAATCGAATGGAGACAAGCTTTGTCCATTTTTGTCCAAACATGATGAACTTCGCTCTAGGGAATGAACTCGTTGTTTCGAACTCTCCAAGCCTTGAATGGAGAGAAGTTTGTCCATTGTCTTCCGAAGATGACGAACAAGGCGCTAGGTTATGAACTTGAGCATTAAAACTCGCCAAACTTCGAATGGAGACAAGGTTTGTCCATTTTGGTCCAAACATGATGAATTTCGCTCTAGGGAACGAACTCGTTGTTTCTAACTCTCCAAGCCTCGAATGGAGACAAGTTTTGTCTATTTTAGTTCGGAGATGACGAACAACGCTCTAGTTTACGAACTTCAGCATTAAAACTCGCCAAACTTCGAACGGAGACAAGGTTTGTCAATTTTGGTCCAACCATGACGAATTTCGCTCTAGGGAATGAACTCGTTGTTTCTAACTCTCCAAGCCTCGAATGGAGACAAGTTTGGTCTACTTTGGTCCAAAGATGACGAACGACGCTCTAAGTTACGAACTTCAGCATTAAAACTTGCCAAACATCGAATGGAGACAAGGTTTGTCCATTTTGGTCCAAACATGACGAACTTTGCTCTAGGGAACGAACTCGTTGATTCTAACTCTCCAAGCCTCGAATGGAGACAAGTTTGGTCTATTTGGTCCGAAGATGACGAACAACGCTCTAGCTTACGAACTTCAGCAATAAAACTCGCCAAACTTCGAACGGGGACAAGGTTTGTCCATTTTGGTCCAAACATGACGAATTTCGCTCTAGGGAACGAACTCGTTGTTTCTAACTCTCCAAGCCTCGAATGGAGACAAGTTTTGTCTATTTTGGTCCAAAGATGACGAACCACACTCTAGCTTACGAACTTCAGCATTAAAACTCGCCAAACTTCGAATGGAGACAAGGTTTGTCCAGTTTGGTCGAAATATGACGAACTTCGCTCTAGGGAAGGAACTCGTTGTTTCTAACTCTCCAAACCTCGAATGGACACAAGTTTGGTCCATTTTGGTCTGAAGATGACGAACGACGCTCTAAGTTACGAACTTCAGATTTAAAACTTGCCAAACATCGAATGGAGACAAGGTTTGTCCATTTTGGTCCAAACATGACGAACTTTGCTCTAGGGAACGATCTCGGTATTTCTAACTCTCCAAGCCTCGAATGGAGACAAGTTTGGTCTATTTTGGTCCGAAGATGACGAACAACGCTCTAGCTTACGAACTTCAGCAATAAAACTCGCCAAACTTCGAACGGAGACAAGGTTTGTCCATTTTGGTCCAAACATGACGAATTTCGCTCTAGGGAACGAACTCAATGTTTCTAACTCTCCAAGCCTCGAATGGAGACAAGTTTTGTCTATTTTGGTCCAAAGATGACGAACCACGCTCTAGCTTACGAACTTCAGAATTAAAACTCGCCAAACTTCGAATGGAGACAAGGTTTGTCCAGTTTGGTCGAAATATGACGAACTTCGCTCTAGGGAAGGAACTCGTTGTTTCTAACTCTCCAAGCCTCGAATGGAGACAAGTATGGTCCATTTTGGTCTGAAGATGACGAACGACGCTCTAAGTTACCAACTTCAGCATTAAAACTTGCCAAACATCGAATGGAGACAAGGTTTGTCCATTTTGGTCCAAACATGACGAACTTTGCTCTAGGGAACGAACTCGTTGTTTCTAACTCTCCAAGCCTCGAATGGAGACAAGTTTGGTCTATTTTGGTCCGAAGATGACGAACAACGCTCTAGGTTACGAACTTCAGCATTAAAACTCGCCAAACATCGAATGGAGACAAGGTTTGTCCATTTTGTTCCAAACATGATGAATTTCGCTCTAGGGAACGAACTCGTTGTTTCTAACTCTCCAAGCCTCGAATGGAGACAAGTTTGGTCTATTTTGGTCCGAAGATGACGAACAACGCTCTAGGTTACGAACTTCAGCATTAAAACTAGCCAAACATCGAATGGAGACAAGGTTTGTGCATTTTTGTCCAAACATGATGAATTTCGCTCTAGGGAACGAACTCGTTGTTTCTAACTCTCCAAGCCTCGAATGGAGACAAGTTTGGTCTATTTTGGTCCAAAGATGACGAACAACGCTCTAGGTTACGAACTTCAGCATTAAAACTCGCCAAACTTCGAATGGAGACAAGGTTTGTCCATTTTGGTCCAAACAAGATGAATTTCGCTCTAGGGAACGAACTCGTTGTTTCTAACTCTCCAAGCCTCGAATGGAGATAAGTTTGGTCTATTTTGGTCCGAAGATGACGAACAACGCTCTAGGTTACGAACTTCAGCATTAAAACTCGCCAAACTTCGAATGGAGACATTGTTTGTCCATTTTGGTCCAAACATGATGAATTTCGCTCTAGGGAACGAACTCGTTGTTTCTAACTCTCCAAGCCTCGAATGGAGACAACTTTGGTCTATTTTGGTTCGAAGATGACGAACAAGGCTCTAGGTTACGAACTTCAGAATTAAAACTCGCCAAACTTGGAATGGAGACAAGTTTTGTCCATTTTGGTCCAAACATGACGAATTTTGTTCTAGGGAACGAACTCGTTGTTTCTAACTCTCCAAGCCTCGAATGGAGACAAGTTTTGTCTATTTTAGTCCGGAGATGACGAACAACGCTCTAGTTTACGAACTTCAGCATTAAAACTCGCCAAACTTCGAACGGAGACAAGGTTTGTCGATTTTGGTCGAAACATCACGAATTTCGCTCTAGGGAATGAACTCATTGTTTCTAACTCTCCAAGCCTCGAATGGAGACAAGTTTGGTCTACTTTGGTCCAAAGATGACGAACGACGCTCTAAGTTACGAACTTCAGCATTAAAACTTGCCAAACATCGAATGGAGACAAGGTTTGTCCATTTTGGTCCAAACATGACGAACTTTGCTCTAGGGAACGAACTCGTTGTTTCTAACTCTCCAAGCCTCGAATGGAGACAAGTTTGGTCTATTTTGGTTCGAAGATGACGAACAACGCTCTAGGTTACGAACTTCAGCAATAAAAGTCGCCAAACTTCGAACGGGGACAAGGTTTGTCCATTTTGGTTCAAACATGACGAATTTCGCTCTAGGGAACGAACTAGTTGTTTCTAACTCTCCAAGCCTCGAATGTAGACAAGTTTGGTCTATTTGGTCCGAAGATGACGAACAACGCTCTAGCTTACGAACTTCAGCAATAAAACTCCCCAAACTTCGAACGGGGACAAGGTTTGTCCATTTTGGTCCAAACATGACGAATTTCGCTCTAGGGAACGAACTCGTTGTTTCTAACTCTCCAAGCCTCGAATGGAGACAAGTTTTGTCTATTTTGGTCCAAAGATGACGAACCACACTCTAGCTTACGAACTTCAGCATTAAAACTCGCCAAACTTCGAATGGAGACAAGGTTTGTCCAGTTTGGTCGAAATATGACGAACTTCGCTCTAGGGAAGGAACTCGTTGTTTCTAACTCTCCAAACCTCGAATGGAGACAAGTTTGGTCCATTTTGGTCTGAAGATGACGAACGACGCTCTAAGTTACGAACTTCAGCATTAAAACTTGCCAAACATCGAATGGAGACAAGGTTTGTCCATTTTGGTCCAAACATGACGAACTTTGCTCTAGGGAACGAACTCGTTGTTTCTAACTCTCCAAGCCTCGAATGGAGACAAGTTTGGTCTATTTTGGTCCAAAGATGACGAACAACTCTCTAGGTTACGAACTTCAGCATTAAAACTCGCCAAACTTCGAATGGAGACAAGGTTTGTCCATTTTGGTCCAAACATGATGAATTTCGCTCTAGAGAACGAACTCGTTGTTTCTAACTCTCCAAGCCTCGAATGGAGAGAAGTTTGGTCTATTTTGGTCCGAAGATGACGAACAACGCTCTAGCTTACGAACTTCAGAAATAAAACTCGCCAAACTTCGAACGGAGACAAGGTTTGTCCATTTTGGTCCATACATGACGAATTTCGGTCTAGGGAACGAACTTTATGTTTCTAACTCTCCAAGCCTCGAATGGAGACAAGTTTAGTCTATTTTGGTCCAAAGCTGACGAACCATGCTTTAGCTTACGAACTTCAGCATTAAAGCTCGCCAAACTTCGAATGGAGACAAGGTTTGTCCAGTTTGGTCGAAATATGACGAACTTCGCTCTAGGGAACGAACTCGTTGTTTCTAACTCTCCAGCCTCGAATGGAGACAAGTTTTGTCTATTTTGGTCCAAAGATGACGAACCACACTCTAGCTTACGAACTTCAGCATTAAAACTCGCCAAACTTCGAATGGAGACAAGGTTTGTCCAGTTTGGTCGAAATATGACGAACTTCGCTCTAGGGAAGGAACTCGTTGTTTCTAACTCTCCAAGCCTCGAATGGAGACAAGTTTGGTCTATTTTGGTCCGAAGATGACGAACAACGCTCTAGGTTACGAACTTCAGCATTAAAACTTGCCAAACATCGAATGGAGACAAGGTTTGTCCATTTTGTTCCAAACATGATGAATTTCGCTCTAGGGAACGAACTCGTTGTTTCTAACTCTCCAAGCCTCGAATGGAGACAAGTTTGGTCTATTTTGGTCCGAAGATGACGAACAACGCTCTAGGTTACGAACTTCAGCATTAAAACTTGCCAAACATCGAATGGAGACAAGGTTTGTGCATTTTGGTCCAAACATGATGAATTTCGCTCTAGGGAACGAACTCGTTGTTTCTAACTCTCCAAGCCTCGAATGGAGACAAGTTTGGTCTATTTTGGTCCAAAGATGACGAACAACGCACTAGGTTACGAACTTCAGCATTAAAACTCGCCAAACTTCGAATGGAGACAAGGTTTGTCCATTTTGGTCCAAACAAGATGAATTTCGCTCTAGGGAACGAACTCGTTGTTTCTAACTCTCCAAGCCTCGAATGGAGATAAGTTTGGTCTATTTTGGTCCGAAGATGACGAACAACGCTCTAGGTTACGAACTTCAGCATTAAAACTCGCCAAACTTCGAATGGAGACATGGTTTGTCCATTTTGGTCCAAACATGATGAATTTCGCTCTAGGGAACGAACTCGTTGTTTCTAACTCTCCAAGCCTCGAATGGAGACAACTTTGGTCTATTTTGGTTCGAAGATGACGAACAAGGCTCTAGGTTACGAACTTCAGAATTAAAACTCGCCAAACTTGGAATGGAGACAAGTTTTGTCCATTTTGGTCCAAACATGACGAATTTTGTTCTAGGGAACGAACTCGTTGTTTCTAACTCTCCAAGCCTCGAATGGAGACAAGTTTTGTCTATTTTAGTCCGGAGATGACGAACAACGCTCTAGTTTACGAACTTCAGCATTAAAACTCGCCAAACTTCGAACGGAGACAAGATTTGTCGATTTTGGTCGAAACATCACGAATTTCGCTCTAGGGAATGAACTCATTGTTTCTAACTCTCCAAGCCTCGAATGGAGACAAGTTTGGTCTACTTTGGTCCAAAGATGACGAACGACGCTCTAAGTTACGAACTTCAGCATTAAAACTTGCCAAACATCGAATGGAGACAAGGTTTGTCCATTTTGGTCCAAACATGACGAACTTTGCTCTAGGGAACGAACTCGTTGTTTCTAACTCTCCAAGCCTCGAATGGAGACAAGTTTGGTCTATTTTGGTTCGAAGATGACGAACAACGCTCTAGCTTACGAACTTCAGCATTAAAACTCGCCAAACTTCGAATGGAGACAAGGTTTGTCCAGTTTGGTCGAAATATGACGAACTTCGCTCTAGGGAAGGAACTCGTTGTTTCTAACTCACCAAACCTCGAATGGAGACAAGTTTGGTCCATTTTGGTCTGAAGATGACGAACGACGCTCTAAGTTACGAACTTCAGCATTAAAACTTGCCAAACATCGAATGGAGACAAGGTTTGTCCATTTTGGTCCAAACATGACGAACTTTGCTCTAGGGAACGAACTCGTTGTTTCTAACTCTCCAAGCCTCGAATGGAGACAAGTTTGGTCTATTTTGGTCCAAAGATGACGAACAACGCTCTAGGTTACGAACTTCAGCACTAAAACTCGCCAAACTTCGAATGGAGACAAGGTTTGTCCATTTTGGTCCAAACATGATGAATTTCGCTCTAGAGAACGAACTCGTTGTTTCTAACTCTCCAAGCCTCGAATGGAGACAAGTTTGGTCTATTTTGGTCCGAAGATGACGAACAACGCTCTAGCTTACGAACTTCAGCAATAAAACACGCCAAACTTCGAACGGAGACAAGGTTTGTCCATTTGGGTCCAAACATGACGAATTTCGGTCTAGGGAACGAACTTTATGTTTCTAACTCTCCAAGCTTCGAATGGAGACAAGTTTTGTCTATTTTGGTCCAAAGCTGACGAACCATGCTCTAGCTTACGAACTTCAGCATTAAAGCTCGCCAAACTTCGAATGGAGACAAGGTTTGTCCAGTTTGGTCGAAATATGACGAACTTCGCTCTAGGGAACGAACTCGTTGTTTCTAACTCTCCAAGCCTCGAATGGAGACAAGTTTAGTCTATTTTGGTCCGAAGATGACGAACAACGCTCTAGGTTACGAACTTCAGCATTAAAACTTGCCAAACATCGAATGGAGACAAGGTTTGTCCATTTTGGTCCAAACATGATGAATTTCGCTTTACGGAACGAACTCGTTGTTTCTAACTCTCCAAGCCTCGAATGGAGACAAGTTTGGTCTATTTTGGTCCAAAGATAACGAACAACGCTCTAGGTTACGAACTTGAGCATTAAAACTCGCCAAACTTCGAATGGAGACAAGGTTTGTCCATTTTGGTCCAAACATGATGAATTTCGCTCTAGGGAACGAACTCGTTGTTTCTAACTCTCCAAGCCTCGAATGGAGACAAGTTTGGTCTATTTTGGTCCGAAGATGAGGAACAACGCTCTAGGTTACGAACTTCAGCATTAAAACTCGCCAAACTTCGAATGGAGACATGGTTTGTCCATTTTGGTCCAAACATGATGAATTTCGCTCTAGGGAACGAACTTGTTGTTTCTAACTCTCCAAGCCTCGAATGGAGACAACTTTGGTCTATTTTGGTTCGAAGATGACGAACAAGGCTCTAGGTTACGAACTTCAGAATTAAAACTCGCCAAACTTGGAATGGAGACAAGTTTTGTCCATTTTGGTCCAAACATGACGAATTTTGTTCTAGGGAACGAACTCGTTGTTTCTAACTCTCCAAGCCTCGAATGGAGACAAGTTTTGTCTATTTTAGTCCGGAGATGACGAACAACGCTCTAGTTTACGAACTTCAGCATTAAAACTCGCCAAACTTCGAACGGAGACAAGGTTTGTTAATTTTGGTCCAAACATGACGAATTTCGCTCTAGGGAATGAACTCGTTGTTTCTAACTCTCCAAGCCTCGAATGGAGACAAGTTTGGTCTACTTTGGTCCAAAGATGACGAACGACGCTCTAAGTTACGATCTTCAGCATTAAAACTTGCCAAACATCGAATGGAGACAAGGTTTGTCCATTTTGGTCCAAACATGACGAACTTTGCTCTAGGGAACGAACTCGTTGTTTCTAACTCTCCAAGCCTCGAATGGAGACAAGTTTGGTCTATTTTGGTCCGAAGATGACGAACAACGCTCTAGCTTACGAACTTCAGCAATAAAACTCGCCAAACTTCGAACGGGGACAAGGTTTGTCCATTTTGGTCCAAACATGACGAATTTCGCTCTAGGGAAAGAACTCGTTGTTTCTAACTCTCCAAGCCTCGAATGGAGACAAGTTTTGTCTATTTTGGTCCAAAGATGACGAACCACACTCTAGCTTACGAACTTCAGCATTAAAACTCGCCAAACTTCGAATGGAGACAAGGTTTGTCCAGTTTGGTCGAAATATGACGAACTTCGCTCTAGGGAAGGAACTCGTTGTTTCTAACTCTCCAAACCTCGAATGGAGACAAGTTTGGTCCATTTTGGTCTGAAGATGACGATCGACGCTCTAAGTTACGAACTTCAGCATTAAAACTTGCCAAACATCGAATGGAGACAAGGTTTGTCCATTTTGGTCCAAACATGACGAACTTTGCTCTAGGGAACGAACTCGGTATTTCTAACTCTCCAAACCTCGAATGGAGACAAGTTTGGTCTATTTTGGTCCGAAGATGACGAACAACGCTCTAGCTTACGAACTTCAGCATTAAAACTCGCCAAACTTCGAATGGAGACATGGTTTGTCCATTTTGGTCCAAACATGACGAACTTTGCTCTAGGGAACGAACTCGGTATTTCTAACTCTCCAAGCCTCGAATGGAGACAAGTTTGGTCTATTTTGGTCCGAAGATGACGAACAACGCTCTAGGTTACGAACTTCAGCATTAAAACTCGCCAAACTTCGAATGGAGACATGGTTTGTCCAATTTGGTCCAAACATGATGAATTTCGCTCTAGGGAACGAACTCGTTGTTTCTAACTCTCCAAGCCTCGAATGGAGACAACTTTGGTCTATTTTGGTTCGAAGATGACGAACAAGGCTCCAGGTTACGGACTTCAGAATGAAAACTAGCCAAACTTGGAATGGAGACAAGGTTTGTCCATTTTGGTCCAAACATGACGAATTTTGTTCTAGGGAACGAACTCGTTGTTTCTAACTCTCCAAGCCTCGAATGGAGACAAGTTTTGTCTATTTTGGTCCGGAGATGACGAACAACGCTCTAGCTTACGAACTTCAGCATTAAAACTCGCCAAACTTCGAACGGAGACAAGGTTTGTCAATTTTGGTCCAAACATGACGAATTTCGCTCTAGGGAATCAACTCGTTGTTTCTAACTCTCCAAGCCTCGAATGGAGACAAGTTTGGTCTATTTTGGTCCAAAGATGACGAACGACGCTCTAAGTTACGAACTTCAGCATTAAAACTTGCCAAACATCGAATGGAGACAAGGTTTGTCCTTTTTGGTCGAAACATGACGAACTTTGCTCTAGGGAACGAACTCGTTGTTTCTAACTCTCCAAGCCTCGAATGGAGACAAGTTTGGTCTATTTTCGTCCGAAGATGACGAACAACGCTCTAGGTTACGAACTTCAGCATTAAAACTCGCCAAACTTCGAATGGAGACAAGGTTTGTCCATTTTTGTCCAAACATGATGAATTTCGCTCTAGTGAACGAACTCGTTGTTTCTAACTCTCCAAACCTCGAATGGAGACAAGTTTGGTCTATTTTGGTTCGAAGATGACGAACAAGGCTCTAGCTTACGAACTTCAGCATTGAAACTCGCAAAACTTCGAACGGAGACAAGGTTTGTCCATTTTGGTCCAAACATGACGAATTTCGCTCTAGGGAACGAACTCGTTGTTTCTAACTCTCGAAGCCTCGAATGGAGACAAGTTTTGTCTATTTTGGTCCAAAGATGACGAACCACGCTCTAGCTTATGAACTTCAGCATTAAAACTCGCCAAACTTTGAATGGAGACAAGGTTTGTCCAGTTTGGTCGAAATATGACGAACTTCGCTTTAGGGAACGAACTAGTTGTTTCTAACTCTTCCAAGCCTCGAATGGAGACAAGTTTGGTCTATTTTTGTTCGAAGATGACGAACAAGGCTCTAGGTTACGAACTTCAGCATTAAAACTCGCCAAACTTGGAATGGAGACAAGGTTTGTATATTTTGGTCCAAACATGACGAATTTCGCTCTAGGGAACGAACTCGTTGTTTCTAACTCCCCAAGCCTCGAATGGAGACAAGTTTTGTCTATTTTGGTCCGAAGATGACGAACAACGCTCTAGCTTACGAACTTCAGCAATAAAACTCGCCAAACTTCGAACGGAGACAAGGTTTGTCAATTTTGGTCCAAACATGACGAATTTCACTCTAGGGAACGAACTCGTTGTTTCTAACTCTCCAAGCCTCGAATGGAGACAAGTTTGGTCTATTTTGGTCCAAAGATGAGGAACGACGCTGTAAGTTACGAACTTCAGCATTAAAACTTGCCAAACACGGCAGGGGTCAGTGGCTACCACTCCGGTGGCTAGTCCTAGACTGGAGACGAGCATGGTTGATTTTCAGGCCCCCCTGGATCAGGTTCCTTCTACTCGGATTTTTCTCAAGGTGGGGGAGGGTGATCGGTCTTCAATTTTACTCTATGGGGGTGGGAAACGGGCGAGTGTTCCTCTAAATGTTGGGAATAAGTTTGCAGTGTTGGATGCGAGTGTTGATGATGCTATGGCAATTGTGCCATTGGCAGTTGATCTGTCCTGTGTGGAAGACGGTGCTGTGATGTGTGGCTGTTTGGGTGAGGAGGGTCCAGGGGATCCATCTTGTGGACATGTCTAGTTGGTGCTCGTGGAATGTGCCTGTGAAGGGCCTTGAAGTTTGGTCCTTCTTAGAGTCGTCACGTGTGGGGTTTTGTTGTCTTTTGGAGACTAAAGTTAAGAGTCATCAGTTTGATGTGGTGTTTAGCCGTTTCGGTGGTGGGTGGCAGTGTGTGTGTAGTTATGGGTTGCAAGGGTTGGGGAGAATTTGGGTTATGTGGAGGCCGAATAGGTTTACTTTTGTGCCTACGGTTGTAAATGCTCAGTTCATCTCCGGTACCTTGGTTGATGTGGTTACGTCTGTTTCTGTGGAGGTGGCATGTGTGTATGCGGCTAATTTAGTGGGGGAGCGGAGGGCTATGTGGGATAATTTATCTCAGGTTATTGCTGGGTGGTCATTGCCGGGTGTGGTCATGGGGGATTTTAATGTCGTTCGCTCTATTAGGGAATGTTATGGTGGGAATCCTGATTTGAGTGTGATGGTGGAGTTTGATTCTTCCATTACACAGGCGGATTTGGTGGAGCTCAGGGTTCGGGGGAGTTGGTATACTTGGTCGAGTAGCCCTTCTGGGGGTGCTGGTTTGATGCGTCGTTTGGATAGGGTTCTGGTTAATAGTGCTTGGGTGTCCTCTTTGCCCCTTTGTGTGGTACAGGCGCATGGTTGGGGGGTTTCTGATCATAGCCCGTTAGTTTTTGAGTCAGGAGTGCTGGTCTTGAGGCGTCGTGTGGTGTTCCGTTATTTTAGTCATTGGGCTGAGGAGGAGGGGGGATGTAGTTGCGCATTGTTGGGTTCGCCATCAGGGGGTTTCTCCCTTGGTTAGTTTTGCTCGTAATCTGAAAGCTGTTAAGGCGAGATTAAGGGCTGAGTTTGGTAAGCCTCTGGAGGGTCTTAGTGCTGAGGTGGGGGAGTTGCGTAGGCGAATGGAGGTGGCTCAGGTTGCTCTGGTGGCTGATCCTGGGTCAGAGGTGCTCCAGGGAGAGGCTAGGCGGTTGACTCAGGCTTTCTGGGTCTCAACTCGTAGGGAGGAAGCCTCTCTTCGTCAGAAGTCCTGTGTTAAGTGGCTTGCATTAGGTGATCAGAATTCCTCATTTTTCCATCGTAGTGTTAAGGCTAGGGTGTTGAGGAATGGGTTGACATCTTTGTGTGATGAGACGGGTAGGGTTTTGTCTACGCATGCGGAGATCTCGGCTGCTGCTGTGGGTTATTTTCGAGATATTTTGGGGATGCAGCCTGTGGTCTATAGGGACTTAACTGATCGTGTAGCTGAGATTGTTCAGTTTGTGTGGCCGGATGAATGTTTGGTTGATCTAGTCAGGCCGGTTACTAGGGAGGAGGTTCGTACTATGCTTTTTGCAATGAACAGTAATAGGGCGCCTGGTCCTGATGGGTTTTCAGTGGGTTTTTTTAAGTCTGCATGGAGTGTTGTTGGGAATGATTTTTGTGATGCTGTGTTGCATTTCTTCTCTACCTATTATTTATCGCCAGGTATTAATGCTACGGCAATCACTCTAGTGCCTAAAAAGAGTAATCCTTCTGTGCTGAAGGATTATCGTCTGATTTCCTGTTGTAATGTGTTGTAAAATGCATTACGAAGATCTTGGCGAATAGATTGAGAGTATGGTTGCCTACCTTTGTGAGTGCTAATCAGTCTGCTTTCGTGCCTGGTAGGAATATTGTGGATAATATTTTGCTGTGTCAGGAGTTGGTGGGTGGGTATCATCTGAATAAGGGTGTGCCGCGTTGTGTTTTGAAGGTGGATCTTCAGAAAGCTTATGACTCAGTTAATTGAGATTTCTTATTTGGGGTTTTGTTGGCTATTGGGACTCCTTTGCAGTTTGTTAGTTGGGTGCGTGCTTGTGTAACGTCCCCTATGTTTTCTATTTATGTGAATGGGTCTCTGGAGGGGTTTTTCCCTGGGAGGAGAGGGTTGCGGCAGGGGGATCCCTTGTCCCCATATCTGTTTGTGTTGGTTATGGAGGTATTGTCCAGGATGCTTAACTCTCCGTTGGAGGGTTATGTTTATCATTTTCGTTGTGAGAAGATTCGTCTTACACATTTGTGCTTTGCTGATGATTTGATGATCTTTAGTGGGGCTGATCGAGATTCGTTGGCGGCTATACAGGGTGTGTTGCAACAGTTTTAGGATTTGTCAGGTTTGGTGGCAAATACTGCTAAGAGCTCGTTGTTTTGTGCTGGGTTGCCTGTTTTGGAAGCGGCTGGGTTGGCTCGTATGTTAGGGTTTTCTTTGGCTGATTTACCTGTACGGTATTTGGGGGTTCCTCTTCTGACTGGTAGATTATGCTATAGGGATTGTAAGCCTTTGTTGGATCGGGTGACTGCGCGAGTTAGGAGTTGGCAGGCTCGGGTTCTTTCCTATGCTGGGAGGGTACAGTTGATTCAATCTGTGTTGCAGAGTTTCCATGTTTATTGGGCCAGTGTCTTTGTTTTGCCTGCCCAGGTTACTCATGAGCTAGAGCGGATTTTGAGGAATCTTTGGCGGGGGGATCCGAGTGGTGTGGGAGGGGCAAAGGTTGCTTGGGCGGAGGTTTGCCTGCCTAGGAGTGAAGGTGGTTTGGGGTTGAGGGATTTGGCAGCTTGGAACTCGGCGGCTATTATGAAGCTGTTGTGGTTACTCTTTTTACGGTCTGGTTCCTTGTGGGTTGCATGGGTGGAGGCTTATGTTTTGCATGGCCGATCTCTGTGGTCAATTCGTGTATCGCCTAGATGGTCGTGGTGTCTGAGGATGGTCATGAGTCTGCGAGATAGATTTAGGGAGCTGGTGTCGTTTCGAATTGGCAATGGTTGTAGATGTTTCATCTGGATTGATCCTTGGTTAGCTGGAGGTTCTATTGTTGGCCGGTATGGTCAGCGTGTTGTGTATGATGCTGCTAGTTCTTTGACGGCTCGTGTTTCAGATTTCTTAACTACTGAGGGGGAATGGCGGTGGCCTGAGGTGTCTTGGGAGTTGATGGAGTTGGCTCCTCAGGTTCGTGCGGTTTGCCCTTGCTTGGGTCGGGAGGATGCTCTTGTTTGGCTGCCGTCTCCTTTGAGTGGTTTCTCTGTTGCTAGTGCCTGGGAGGCTATTAGGCCGCGGAGTGGTGTAGTGCCATGGTATCGCCTGCTTTGGTTTGGTGGTAATATCCAGAGGCATGCTTTTATTGCTTGGATGGCTATTCGGGATAGGCTCTATACCCGTGATCGATTACGTTGTTGGGGTGTGTCTTCGTCAGCAGCTTGTCTGTTGTGTGTTGATGGAGTTGAGTCTCGTGATCACCTGTTCTTCGCTTGTCCGTTCAGTAGGATTGTGTGGAGTAGGATGCTGGTGTGGGGGAGTTCGTCGCATAGGATTGCTTCCTGGGATGTGGAGCTTCAGTGGATTTGTGCTAGGAGCAAGGAGAAAAGTCGGCGGAATAGGGTTTGGAGGGTTGCTTGGGCGTCTGTGCTTTATCACATATGGCGAGAGCGCAATTCTCGGCTTCATAGTAGAGGTACTAGTTCTGCTGATGCTGTGTTACGGATGGCTCAGTCTGATGTTCGGTTTCGGTGTGAGTCTTGGGGTGGCAAGTCGGTTGATTGGCTTGGTCCTCCTTGGAACTGGTTTTAATTTTTTTTCCTTTTTGGGTCTATTTGGGTTTCACCTGGCTCGGGTTGCGAGGGTTTGTTTAGTTTTACCCTGCTCGGGTTGTGAGCTTTCTTTGTTTCGTGCTTTTTTAGCTTTTTGCCTTGACCTCGGGCTATGAGGTCCTCCTCTTTTTTGCAGTAATATATCTATTTTACGAAGAAAAAAAAAACTTGCCAAACATCGAATGGAGACAAGGTTTGTCCATTTTGGTCCAAACATGACGAACTTTGCTCTAGGGAACGAACTCCTTGTTTCTAACTCTCCAAGCCTCGAATGGAGACAAGTTTGGTCTATTTTGGTTCGAAGATGACGAACAAGGCTCTAGGTTACGAACTTCAGCATTAAAACTCGCCAAACTTCGAATGGAGACAAGGTTTGTCCATTTTGGTCCAAACATGATGAATTTCGCTCTAGGGAACGAACTCATTGTTTCTAACTCTCCAAGCCTCGAATGGAGACAAGTTTTTTCTATTTTGGTTCGAAGATAACGAACAAGGCTCTAGGTTACGAACTTCAGAATTAAAACTCGCCAAACTTGGAATGGAGACAAGGTTTGTCCATTTTGGTCCAAACATGACGAATTTTGCTCTAGGGAACGAACTCGTTGTTTCTAACTCTCCAAGCCTCGAATGGAGACAAGTTTTGTCTATTTTGGTCCGAAGATGACGAACAACGCTCTAGCTTACGAACTACAGCATTAAAACTTGCCAAACTTCGAACGGAGACAAGGTTTGTCCATTTTGGTCCAAACATGACGAAGTTCGCTCTAGGGAACGAACTCGTTGTTTCTAACTCTCCAAGCCTAGAATGGAGACAAGTTTTGTCTATTTTGGTCCGAAAATGACGAACAACGCTCTAGGTTACGAACTTCAGCAATAAAACTCGCGAAACTTCGAATGGAGAAAAGGTTTGTCCAGTTTGGTCGAAATATGACGAACTTCGCTCTAGGGAACGAACTCGTTGTTTCTAACTCTTCGAAGCCGTGAATGGAGACAAGTTTGGACCATTTTGGTTCGAAGATGACGAACAACACTCTAGGTTATGAACTTCAACATTAAAACTCGCCAAACATCGAATGGAGAAAAGCTTTGTCCATTTTTGTCCAAACATGATGAACTTCGCTCTAGGGAATGAACTCGTTGTTTCCAACTCTCCAAGCCTTGAATGGAGAGAAGTTTTGTCCATTTTCGTCCGAAGATGACGAACAACTTTCTAGGTTACGAACTTCAGCATTAAAACTCGCCAAACTTCGAATGGAGACAAGGTTTGCCCATGTTTGTCCAAACATGACGAAGTTCGCTCTAGGGAACGAACTCGTTGTTTCTAACTCTCCAAGCCTCGAATGGAGACAAGTTTGGTCTATTTTGGTCCGAAGATGACGAACGACGCTCTAAGTTACGAACTTCAGCATTAAAACTTGCCAAACATCGAATGGAGACAAGGTTTGTCCATTTTGGTCCAAACATGACGAACTTTGCTCTAGGGAACGAACTCGTTATTTCTAACTCTCCAAGCCTCGAATGGAAACAAGTTTGGTCTATTTTGGTCCGAAGATGACGAACAACGCTCTAGGTTACGAACTTCAGCATTAAAACTCGCCAAACTTCGAATGGAGCCAAGGTTTGTCCATTTTGGTCCAAACAAGATGAATTTCGCTCTAGGGAACGAACTCGTTGTTTCTAACTCTCCAAGCCTCGAATGGAGACAAGTTTGGCCTATTTTGGTTCGAAGATGACGAACAAGCCTCTAGGTTACGAACTTCAGAATGAAAACTCACCAAACTTGGAATGGAGACAAGGTTTGTTCATTTTGGTCCAAACATGACGAATTTCGCTCTAGGGAACGAACTCGTTGTTTCTAACTCTCCAAGCCTCGAATGGAGACAAGTTTTGTCTATTTTGGTCCGGAGATGACGAACAACGCTCTAGCTTACGAACTTCAGCATTAAAACTCGCCAAACTTCGAACGGAGACAAGGTTTGTCCATTTTGGTCCAAACATGACGAATTTCGCTCTAGGGAACGAACTCGTTGTTTCTAACTCTCCAAGCCTCGAATGGAGACAAGTTTGGACTATTTTGGTTCGAAGATGACGAACAAGGCTCTAGGTTACGAACTTCAGAATCAAAACTCGCCAAACTTGGAATGGAGACAAGGTTTGTTCATTTTGGTCCGAACATGACGAATTTCGCTCTAGGGAACGAACTCGTTGTTTCTAACTCTCCAAGCCTCGAATGGAGACAAGTTTTGTCTATTTTGGTCCGGAGATGACGAACAACGCTCTAGCTTACGAACTTCAGCATTAAAACTCGCCAAACTTAGAACGGAGACAAGGTTTGTCCATTTTGGTCCAAACATGACGAACTTTGCTCTAGGGAACGAACTCGTTGTTTCTAACTCTCCAAGCCTCGAATGGAGACAAGTTTTGTCTATTTTGGTCCGAAGATGATGAACAACGCTCTAGGTTACGAACTTCAGCATTAAAACTCGCCAAACTTCGAATGGACACAAGGTTTGTCGATTTTGGTCCAAACATGATGAATTTCGCAATAGGGAACGAACTCGTTGTTTCTAACTCTCCAAGCCTCGAATGGAGACAAGTTTGGTCTATTTTGGTTCGAAGATGACGAACAAGGCTCTAGTTTACGAACTTCAGAATTAAAACTCACCAAACTTGGAATGGAGACAAGGTTTGTTCATTTTTGTCCAAACATGACGAATTTCGCTCTAGGGAACGAACTCGTTGTTTCTAACTCTCCAAGCCTCGAATGGAGACAAGTTTTGTCTATTTTGGTCCGATGATGACGAACAACGCTCTAGCTTACGAACTTCAGGATTAAAACTCGCCAAACTTCGAACGGAGACAAGGTTTGTCCATTTTGGTCCAAACATGACGAATTTCGCTGTAGGGAACGAACTCGTTGTTTCTAACTCTCCAATCCTCAAATGGAGACAAGTTTGGTCTATTTTGGTCCGAAGGTAACGAACAATGCTCTAGGTTACGAACTTCAGCATTAAAACTCGCTAAACTTCGAATGGAGACAAGGTTTGTCCATTTTGGTCCAAATATGACGAACTTCGCACTAGGGAACGAACTCGTTGTTTCTAACTCTTCCAAGCCTCGAATGGAGAAAGTTTGATCTATTTTGGTCTGAAGATAACGAACAATGCTCTAGGTTACGAACTTCAGCATTAAAACTCGCCAAACTTCGAATGGAGACATGGTTTTTCCATTTTGGTTCAAACATGACGAACTGCGCTCTAGGGAACGAACTCGTTGTTTCTAACTCTCCAAACCTCCAATGGAGACAAGTTTGGTCCATTTTGGTCCTAAGATGACGAACAACGCTCTAGCTTACGAACTTCAGCTTTAAAACTTGCCAAACTTCGAACAGAGACAAGGTTTGTCCATTTTGGACCAAACATGACGAATTTCGCTCTAGGGAACGAACTAGTGGTTTATAACTCTCCAAGCCTCGAATGGAGACAAGTTTGGTCTATTTTGGTCCGAAGATGAGGAACAACGTTCTAGGTTACGAACTTCAGCATTAAAACTCGCCAAACTTCGAATGGAGACATGGTTTGTCCATTTTGGTTCAAACATGACGAACTGCGCTCTAGGGAACGAACTCGTTGTTTCTAACTCTCCAAACCTCCAATGGAGACAAGTTTCGTCCATTTTGGTCCTAAGATGACGAACAACGCTCTAGCTGACGAACTTCAGCATTAAAACTCGCCAAACTTCGAACGGAGACAAGGTTTGTCCATTTTGGACCAAACATGACGAAATTCGCTCTAGGGAACGAACTCGTTGTTTCTAACTCTCCAAGCCTCGAATGGAGACAAGTTTGGCATATTTTGGTTCGAAGATGACGAACAAGCCTCTAGGTTACGAACTTCAGAATTAAAACTCACCAAACTTGGAATGGAGACAAGGTTTGTTCATTTTGGTCCAAACATGACGAATTTCGCTCTAGGGAACGAACTCATTGTTTCTAACTCTCCAAGCCTCGAATGGAGACAAGTTTTGTCTATTTTGGTCCGGAGATGACGAACAACGCTCTAGCTTACGAACTTCAGCATTAAAACTCGCCAAACTTCGAACGGAGACAAGGTTTGTCCATTTTGGTCCAAACATGACGAATTTCGCTCTAGGGAACGAACTCGTTGTTTCTAACTCTCCAATCCTCTAATGGAGACAAGTTTGGTCTATTTTGGTCCGAAGGTAACGAACAATGCTCTAGGTTACGAACTTCAGCATTAAAACTCGCTAAACTTCGAATGGAGACAAGGTTTGTCCATTTTGGTCCAAATATGACGAACTTCGCACGAGGGAACGATCTCGTTGTTTCTAACTCTTCCAAGCCTCGAATGGAGACAAGTTTGATCTATTTTGGTCCGAAGATGACGAACAATGCTCTAGGTTACGAACTTCAGCATTAAAACTCGCCAAACTTCGAATGGAGACATTGTTTGTCCATTTTGGTTCAAACATGACGAACTGCGCTCAAGGGAACGAACTCGTTGTTTCTAACTCTCCAAACCTCCAATGGAGACAAGTTTGGTCCATTTTGGTCCTAAGATGACGAACAACGCTCTAGCTTACGAACTTCAGCATTAAAACTCGCCAAACTTCGAACGGAGACAAGGTTTGTCCATTTTGGACCAAACATGACGAATTTCGCTCTAGGGAACGAACTCGTTGTTTCTAACTCTCCAAGCCTCGAATGGACACAAGTTTGGTCTATTTTGGTCCGAAAATGAGGAACAACGTTCTAGGTTACGAACTTCAGCATTAAAACTCGCCAAACTTCGAATGGAGACATGGTTTGTCCATTTTGGTTCAAACATGACGAACTGCGCTCTAGGGAACGAACTCGTTGTTTCTAACTCTCCAAACCTCCAATGGAGACAAGTTTGGTCCATTTTGGTCCTAAGATGACGAACAACGCTCTAGCGTATGAACTTCAGCATTAAAACTCGCCAAACTTCGAACGGAGACAAGGTTTGTCCATTTTGGACCAAACATGACGAAATTCGCTCTAGGGAACGAACTCGTTGTTTCTAACTCTCCAAGCCTCGAATGGAGACAAGTTTGGTCTATTTTGGTTCGAAGATGACGAACAAGGCTCTAGGTTACGAACTTCAGAATCAAAACTCGCCAAACTTGGAATGGAGACAAGGTTTGTTCATTTTGGTCCAAACATGACGAATTTCGCTCTAGGGAACGAACTCGTTGTTTCTAACTCTCCAAGCCTCGAATGGAGACAAGTGTTGTCTATTTTGGTCCGGAGATGACGAACAACGCTCTAGCTTACGAACTTCAGCATTAAAACTCGCCAAACTTAGAACGGAGACAAGGTTTGTCCATTTTGGTCCAAACATGACGAACTTTGCTCTAGGGAACGAACTCGTTGTTTCTAACTCTCCAAGCCTCGAATGGAGACAAGTTTTGTCTATTTTGGTCCGAAGATGATGAACAACGCTCTAGGTTACGAACTTCAGCATTAAAACTCGCCAAACTTCGAATGGACACAAGGTTTGTCGATTTTGGTCCAAACATGATGAATTTCGCAATAGGGAACGAACTCGTTGTTTCTAACTCTCCAAGCCTCGAATGGAGACAAGTTTCGTCTATTTTGGTTCGAAGATGACGAACAAGACTCTAGTTTACGAACTTCAGAATTAAAAGTCACCAAACTTGGAATGGAGACAAGGTTTGTTCATTTTTGTCAAAACATGACGAATTTCGCTCTAGGGAACGAACTCGTTGTTTCTAACTCTCCAAGCCTCGAATCGAGGAAAGTTTTGTCTATTTTGGTCCGATGATGACGAACAACGCTCTAGCTTACGAACTTCAGCATTAAAACTCGCCAAACTTCGAACGGAGACAAGGTTTGTCCATTTTGGTCCAAACATGACGAATTTCGCTCTAGGGAACGAACTCGTTGTTTCTAACTCTCCAATCCTCAAATGGAGACAAGTTTGGTCTATTTTGGTCCGAAGGTAACGAACAATGCTCTAGGTTACGAACTTCAGCATTAAAACTCGCTAAACTTCGAATGGAGACAAGGTTTGTCCATTTTGGTCCAAATATGACGAACTTCGCACTAGGGAACGAACTCGTTGTTTCTAACTCTTCCAAGCCTCGAATGGAGAAAGTTTGATCTATTTTGGTCTGAAGATGACGAACAATGCTCTAGGTTACGAACTTCAGCATTAAAACTCGCCAAACTTCGAATGGAGACATGGTTTGTCCATTTTGGTTCAAACATGACGAACTGCGCTCTAGGGAACGAACTCGTTGTTTCTAACTCTCCAAACCTCCAATGGAGACAAGTTTGGTCCATTTTGGTCCTAAGATGACGAACAACGCTCTAGCTTACGAACTTCAGCATTAAAACTTGCCAAACTTCGAACGGAGACAAGGTTTGTCCATTTTGGACCAAACATGACGAATTTCGCTCTAGGGAACGAACTAGTTGTTTATAACTCTCCAAGCCTCGAATGGAGACAAGTTTGGTCCATTTTGGTCCTAAGATGACGAACAACGCTCTAGCTTACGAACTTTAGCATTAAAACGCGCCAAACTTCGAACGGAGACAAGGTTTGTCCATTTTGGACCAAACATGACGAATTTCGCTCTAGGGAACGAACTCGTTGTTTCTCACTCTCCAAGCCTCGAATGGACACAAGTTTGGTCTATTTTGGTCCGAAGATGAGGAACAACGTTCTAGGTTACGAACTTCAGCATTAAAACTCGCCAAACTTCGAATGGAGACATGGTTTGTCCATTTTGGTTCAAACATGGCGAACTGCGCTCTAGGGAACGAACTCCTTGTTTCTAACTCTCCAAACCTCCAATGGAGACAAGTTTGGTCCATTTTGGTCCTAAGATGACGAACAACGCTCTAGCTTACGAACTTCAGCATTAAAACTCGCCAAACTTCGAACGGGGACAAGGTTTGTCCATTTTGGACCAAACATGACGAAATTCGCTCTAGGGAACGAACTCGTTGTTTCTAACTCTCCAAGCCTCGAATGG
This sequence comes from Trichosanthes truncata, assembly GCA_033996785.1. NCBI lineage: Eukaryota > Viridiplantae > Streptophyta > Magnoliopsida > Cucurbitales > Cucurbitaceae > Trichosanthes > Trichosanthes truncata. The sequence goes on along the minus strand of JAWPNB010000004.1, from coordinate 20,741,616 downwards.
AGACAAGTTTTGTCTATTTTGGTCCGGAGATGACGAACAACGCTCTAGCTTACGAACTTCAGCATTAAAACTCGCCAAACTTCGAACGGAGACAAGGTTTGTCCATTTTGGTCCAAACATGAAGAATTTTGCTCTAGGGAACGAACTCGTTGTTTCGAACTCTCCAAGCCTAGAATGGAGACAAGTTTTGTCTATTTTGGTCCGAAGATGATGAACAACGCTGTAGCTTACGAACTACAGCATTAAAACTTGCCAATCTTCGAACGGAGACAAGGTTTGTCCATTTTGGTCCAAACATGACGAAGTTCGCTCTAGGGAACGAACTCGTTGTTTCTAACTCCCAAAGCCTAGAATGGAGACAAGTTTAGTCTATTTTGGTTCGAAGAAGACGAACAAGGCTCTAGGTTACGAACTTCAGAATTAAAACTCGCCAAACTTGGAATGGAGACAAGGTTTGTTCATTTTGGTCCAAACATGATGAATTTCGCTCTAGGGAACGAACTCATTGTTTCTAACTCTCCAAGCCTCGAATGGAGACAATTTTTTTCTATTTTGGTTCGAAGATGACGAACAAGGCTCTAGGTTACGAACTTTAGAATTAAAACTCGCCAAACTTGGAATGGAGACAAGGTTTGTCCATTTTGGTCCAAACATGACAAATTTCGCTCTAGGAAACGAACTCGTTGTTTCTAACTCTCCAAGCCTCGAATGGAGACAAGTTTTGTCTATTTTGGTCCGGAGATCACGAACAACGCTCTAGCTTACGAACTTCAGAATTAAAACTTGCCAAACTTCGAACGGAGACAAGGTTTGTCCATTTTGGTCCAAACATGACGAAGTTCACTCTAGGGAACGAACTCGTTGTTTCTAACTCTCCAAGCCTCGAATGGAGACAAGTTTGGTCTATTTTGGTTCGAAGATGACGAACAAGGCTCTCGGTTACGAACTTCAGAATTAAAACTCACCAAAGTTGGAATGGAGACAAGGTTTGTTCATTTTGGTTCAAACATGACGAATTTCGCTCTAGGGATCGAACTCGTTGTTTCTAACTCTCCAAGCCTCGAATGGAGACAAGTTTTGTCTATTTTGGTCCGGAGATGACGAACAACGCTCTAGCTTACGAACTTCAGCATTAAAACTCGCCAAACTTCGAACGGAAACAAGGTTTGTCCATTTTGGTCCAAACATGACGAATTTCGCTCTAGGGAACGAACTCGTTGTTTCTAACTCTCGAAGCCTCGAATGGAGACAAGTTTTGTCTATTTTGGTCCGGAGATGACGAACAACGCTCTAGCTTACGAACTTCAGCATAAAAACTGGACAAACTTCGAACGGAGACAAGGTTTGTCCATTTTGGTCCAAACATGTCGAACTTTGCTCTAGGGAACGAACTCGTTGTTTCTAACTCTCCAAGCCTCGAATGGAGACAAGTTTTGTCTATTTTGGTCCGAAGATGATGAACAACGCTCTAGGTTACGAACTTCAGCATTAAAACTCGACAAACTTTGAATGGAGACAAGGTTTGTCCATTTTGGTCCAAACATGATGAATTTCGCACTAGGGAACGAACTCGTTGTTTCTAACTCTTCCAAGCCTCGAATGGAGACAAGTTTGATCTATTTTGGTCCGAAGATGACGAACAATGCTCTAGGTTACGAACTTCAGCATTAAAACTCGACAAACTTCGAATGGAGACATGGTTTGTCCATTTTGGTTCAAACATGACGAACTGCGCTCTAGGGAACGAACTCGTTGTTTCTAACTCTCCAAACCTCCAATGGAGACAAGTTTGGTCCATTTTGGTCCTAAGATGACGAACAACGCTCTAGCTTACGAACTTCAGCATTAAAACTCGACAAACTTTGAATGGAGACAAGGTTTGTCCATTTTGGACCAAACATGACGAATTTCGCTCTAGGGAACGAACTAGTTGTTTCTAACTCTCCAAGCCTCGAATGGAGACAAGTTTGGTCTATTTGGTCCGAAGCTGAGGAAGAACGTTCTAGGTTACGAACTTCAGCATTAAAACTTGCCAAACTTCGAATGGAGACATGGTTTGTCCATTTTGGTTCAAACATGACGAACTGCGCTCTAGGGAACGAACTCGTTGTTTCTAACTCTCCAAACCTCCAATGGAGACAAGTTTGGTCCATTTTTGTCCTAAGATGACGAACAACGCTCTAGCTTACGAACTTCAGCATTAAAACTCGCCAAACTTCGAACGGAGACAAGGTTTGTCCATTTTGGACCAAACATGACGAATTTCTCTCTAAGGAACGAACTCGTTGTTTCTAACTCTCCAAGCCTCGAATGGAGACAGGTTTGGTCTATTTTCGTTCGAAGATGACGAACAAGGCTCTAGGTTAGGAACTTCAGCATTAAAACTCGCCAAACTTCGAATGGAGACAAGGTTTGTCCATTTTGGTCCAAACATGATGAATTTCGCTCTAGGGAACGAACTCATTGTTTCTAACTCTCCAAGCCTCGAATGGAGACAAGTTTTTTCTATTTTGGTTTGAAGATGACGAACAAGGCTCTAGGTTACGAACTTCAGAATTAAAACTCACCAAACTTGGAATGGAGACAAGGTTTGTCCAATTTCGTCCAAACATGACGAATTTTTCTCTAGGGAACGAACTCGTTGTTTCTAACTCTCCAAGCCTCGAATGGAGACAAGTTTTGTCTATTTCGGTTCGAAGATGACGAACAACGCTCTAGCTTACGAACTACAGCATTAAAACTTGCCAAACTTCGAACGGAGACAAGGTTTGTCCATTTTGGTCCAAACATGACGAAGTTCGCTCTAGGGAACGAACTCGTTGTTTCTAACTCTCCAAGCCTAGAATGGAGACAAGTTTTGTCTATTTTGGTCCGAAGATGACGAACAACGCTCTAGGTTACGAACTTCAGCAATAAAACTCGCGAAACTTCGAATGGAGACAAGGTTTGTCCAGTTTGGTCGAAATATGACGAACTTCGCTCTAGGGAACGAACTCGTTGTTTCTAACTCTTCCATGCCGTGAATGGAGACAAGTTTGGTCCATTTTGGTCCGAAGATGACGAACAAAACTCTAGGTTATGAACTTCAGCATTAAAACTCGCCAAACATTGAATGGAGAAAAGCTTTGTCCATTTTGGTCCAAACATGATGAACTTCGCTCTAGGGAATGAACTCGTTGTTTCCAACTCTCCAAGCCTTGAAAGGAGAGAAGTTTTGTCCATTTTCGTCCGAAGATGACGAACAACTTTCTAGGTTACGAACTTCAGCATTAAAACTCGCCAAACTTCAAATGGAGACAAGGTTTGTCCATTTTGGTCCATACATGACGAATTTCGCTCTAGGGAACGAACTCATTGTTTCTAACTCTCCAAGCCTCGAATGGAGACAAGTTTTTTCTATTTTGGTTCGAAGATGACGAACAAGGCTCTAGGTTAAGAACTTCAGAATTAAAACTCGCCAAACTTGGAATGGAGACAAGGTTTGTCCATTTTGGTCCAAACATGACGAATTTCGCTCTAGGGAACGAACTCGTTGTTTCTAACTCTCCAAGCCTCGAATGGAGACAAGTTTTGTCTATTTTGGTCCGAAGATGACGAACAACGCTCTAGGTTACGAACTTCAGCATTAAAACTCGCCAAACTTCGAACGGAGACAAGGTTTGTCCATTTTGGTCCAAACATGACGAACTTGCTCTAGGGAACGAACTCGTTGTTTCTAACTCTCCAATCCTCGAATGGAGAGAAGTTTGGTCTATTTTGGTCCGAAGATGACGAAAAATGCTCTAGGTTACGAACTTCAACATTAAAACTCGCCAAACTTCGAATGGAGACAAGGTTTGTCCATTTTGGTCCAAACATGATGAATTTCGCACTAGGGAACGAACTCGTTGTTTCTAACTCTCCAAGCCTCGAATGGAGACAAGTTTGGTCTATTTTGGTTCGAAGATGATGAACAAGGCTCTAGGTTACGAACTTCAGAATTAAAATTCGCCAAACTTGGAATGGAGACAAGGTTTGTTCATTTTGGTCCAAACATGACGAATTTCGCTCTAGGGAACAAACTCGTTCTTTCTAACTCTCCAAGCCTCGAATGGAGACAAGTTTTGTCTATTTTGGTCCGAAGATGACGAACAATGCTCTAGGTTACGAACTTCAGCATTAAAACTCGCCAAACTTCGAATGGAGACAAGGTTTGTCCATTTTGGTCCAAACATGATGAATTTCGCACTAGGGAACAAACTCGTTGTTTCTAACTCTCCAAGCCTCGAATGGAGACAAGTTTGGTCTATTTTGGTTCGAAGATGACGAACAAGGCTCTAGGTTACGAACTTCAGAATTAAAACTCGCCAAACTTGGAATGGAGACAAGGTTTGTTCATTTTGGTCCAAACATGACGAATTTCGCTCTAGGGAACGAACTCGTTGTTTCTAACTCTCCAAGCCTCGAATGGAGACATGTTTGGTCTATTTTGGTCCGAAGATGACGAACAATGCTCTAGGTTACGAACTTCAGCATTAAAACTCGCCAAACATCGAACGGAGACAAGGTTTGTCCATTTTGGTCCAAACATGACGAATTTCGCTCTAGGGAACGAACTCGTTGTTTCTAACTCTCCAATCCTTGAATGGACACAAGTTTGGTCTATTTTATTCCGAAGATGAGGAACGACGCTCTAAGTTACGAACTTCAGCATTAAAACTTGCCAAACATCGAATGGAGACAAGGTTTGTTCATTTTGGTCCAAACATGACAAACTTTGCTCTAGGGAACGAACTCGTTGTTTCTAACTCTCCAAGCCTCGAGTGGAGACAAGTTTTGTCTATTTTGGTCCGGAGATGACGAACAACGCTCTAGCTTATGAACTTCATCATTAAAACTCGCCAAACTTCGAACGGAGACAAGGTTTGTCCATTTTGGTCCAAACATGACGAACTTTGCTCTAGGGAACGAACTCGTTGTTTCTAACTCTCCAAGCCTCGAATTGAGACAAGTTTGGTCTATTTTGGTCCGAAGATGACGAACATCGTTCTAGGTTAAGAACTTCAGCATTAAAACTCGATAAACTTTGAATGGAGACAAGGTTTGTCCATTTTGGTCCAAACCTGATGAATTTCGCACTAGGGAATGAACTCGTTGTTTCTAACTCTCCAAGCCTCGAATGGAGACAAGTTTGGTCTATTTTGGTTCGAAGATGACGAACAAGGCTCTAGGTTACGAACTTCAGAATTAAAACTCGCCAAACTTGGAATGGAGACAAGGTATGTTCATTTTGGTCCAAACATGACGAATTTCGCTCTAGGGAACGAACTCGTTGTTTCTAACTCTACAAGCCTCGAATGGAGACAAGTTTTGTATATTTTGGTCCGGAGATGACGAACAACGCTCTAGCTTACGAACTTCAGCATTAAAACTCGCCAAACATCGAACGGAGACAAGGTTTGTCCTTTTTGGTCAAAACATGACGAATTTCGCTCTAGGGAACGAACTCGTTGTTTTTAACTCTCCAATCCTTGAATGGACACAAGTTTGGTCTATTTTGGTTCGAAGATGACGAACAACGTTCTAGCTTACGAACTTCAGCATTAAAACTCTCCAAACTTCGAATGGAGACAAGGTTTGTCCATTTTGGTCCAAATATGACGAACTTCGCACTAGGGAACGAACTCGTTGTTTCTAACTCTTCCAAGCCTCGAAAGGAGACAAGTTTGGTCTATTTTGGTCCGAAGATGACGAACAACGCTCTAGGTTACGAACTTAAGCATTAAAACTCGCCAAACTTCGAATGGAGACATGGTTTGTCCATTTTGGTTCAAACATGACGAACTTCGCTCTAGGGAACGAACTTGTTGTTTCTAACTCTCCAAGCCTCGAATGGAGACAAGTTTGGTCTATTTTGGTCCGAAGATGACGAACAACGCTCTAGGTGACGAACTTCAGCATTAAAACTCGCCAAACTTCGAATGGAGACAAGGTTTGTCCATTTTGGTCCAAACATGATGAATTTCGCACTAGGGAACAAACTCGTTGTTTCTAACTCTCCAAGCCTCGAATGGAGACAAATTTGGTCTATTTTGGTTCGAAGATGACGAACAAGGCTCTAGGTTACGAACTTAAGAATTAAAACTCGCCAAACTTGGAATGGAGACAAGGTTTGTTCATTTTGGTCCAAACATGACGAATTTCGCTCTAGGGAACGAACTCGTTGTTTCTAACTCTCCAAGCCTCGAATGGAGACAAGTTTGGTCTATTTTGGTCCGAAGATGACGAACAACGCTCTAGGTGACGAACTTCAGCATTAAAACTCGCCAAACTTCGAATGGAGACTAGGTTTGTCCATTTTGGTCCAAACATGACGAACTTTGCTCTAGGGAACGAACTCGTTGTTTCTAACTCTCCAAGCCTCGAATGGAGACAAGTTTGGTCTATTTTGGTCCGAAGATGACGAACAACGCTCTAGGTTACGAACTTCAGCATTAAAACTCGCCAAACTTCGAATGGAGACAAGGTTTGTCCATTTTGGTTCCAACATGATGAATTTCGCACTAGGGAACAAACTCGTTGTTTCTAACTCTCCGAGCCTCGAATGGAGACAAGTTTGGTCTATTTTGGTCCGAAGATGACGAACAAGGGTCTAGGTTACGAACTTCAAAATTAAAACTCGCCAAACTTGGTATGGAGACAAGGTTTGTTCATTTTGGTCCAAACATGACGAATTTCGCTCTAGGGAACGAAGTCGTTGTTTCTAACTCTCCAAGTCTCGAATGGAGACAAGTTTTGTCTATTTTGGTCCGGAGATGACGAACAACGCTCTAGCTTACGAACTTCAGCATTAAAACTCGCCAAACATCGAACGGAGAAAAGGTTTGTCCATTTTGGTCCAAACATGACGAATTTCGCTCAAGGGAACGAATTCGTTGTTTCTAACTCTCCAATCCTCGAATGGACCCAAGTTTGGTCTATTTTGGTCCGAAGATGACGAACAACGTTCTAGCTTACGAACTTCAGCATTAAAACTCGCCAAACTTCGAATGGAGACAAGGTTTGTCCATTTTGGTCCAAATATGACGAACTTCGCACTAGGGAACGAACTCGTTGTTTCTAACTCTTGCAAGCCTCGAATGGAGACAAGTTTGGTCTTTTATGGTCCGAAGATGACGAACAACGCTCTAGGTTACGAACTTAAGCATTAAAAAACTCGCCAAACTTCGAATGGAGACATGGTTTCTCCATTTTGGTTCAAACATGACGAACTTCGCTGTATGGAACGAACTGGTTGTTTCTAACTCTCCAAGCCTCGAATGGAGACAAGTTTGGTCCATTTTGGTCCGAACATGACGAGCAACGTTCTAGGGGACGAACTTCAGCATTAAAACTCGACAAACTTCGAATGGAGACAAGGTTTGTCCATTTTGGTCCAAACATGACGAACTTCGCTCTAGGGAACGAACTCGTTGTTTCTATCTCTCCAAGCCTCGAATGGCGACAAGTTTGGTCCATTTTGGTCCGAAGATGACGAACAACGTTCTAGGGGACGAACTTCAGCATTAAAACTCGACAAACTTCGAATGGAGACAAGGTTTGTCCATTTTGGTCAAAACATGACGAACTTCGCTCTAGGGAATGAACTCGTTGTTTCTAACTCTCCAAGCCTCGAATGGAGACAAGTTTGTTCCATTTTGGTCCGAAGATGACGAACAACGTTCTAGGGGACGAACTTCAGGATTAAAACTCGACAAACTTCGAATGGAGACAAGGTTTGTCCATTTTGGTCCAAACATGACGAACTTCGCTCTAGGGAACGAACTCGTTGTTACTAACTCTCCAAGCCTCGAATGGAGACAAGTTTGGTCCATTTTGGTCCGAAGATGACGATAAACGCTCTAGGGGACGGAATTCACCACTAAAACACGACAAACTTCGAATGGAGACAAGGTTTGTCCATTTTGGTCAAAACATGACGAACTTCGCTCTAGGGAATGAACTCGTTGTTTCTAACTCTCCAAGCCTCGAATGGAGACAAGTTTGGTCCATTTGGTCCGAAGATGAAGAACAACGCTCTAGGGGACGAACTTCAGCATTAAAACTCGACAAACTTCGAATGGAGACAAGGTTTGTCCATTTTGTTCAAAACATGACGAACTTCGTTCTAGGGAATGAACTCGTTGTTTCTAACTCTCCAAGCCTCGAATGGAGACAAGTTAGGTCCATTTTGGTCAGAAGATAACTAACAACGCTCTAGGGGACGAACTTCAGCATTAAAACTCGACAAACTTCGAATGGAGACAAGGTTTGTCCATTTTGGTTCAAACATGACGAACTTTGCTCTAGGGAACGAACTCGTTGTTTCTAACTCTCCAAGCCTCGAATGGAGACAAGTTTGGTCCATTTTGGTCTGAAGATGACGAACAACGCTCTAGGTTACGAACTTCAGAATTAAAGCTCGCCAACTTCGAATGGAGACAAGGTTTGTCCATTTTGGTAAAACATGACGAACTTCGCTCAAGGGAACGAACTCGTTGTTTCTAACTCTCCAAGCCTCGAATGGAGACAAGTTTGGTCCATTTGGTCCGAAGATGACGAACAACGCTCTAGGGGACGAACTTCAGCATTAAAAATCGACAAACTTTGAATGGAGACAAGGTTTGTCATTTTTGGTCAAAACATGACGAACTTCGCTCTAGGGAAAGAACTCGTTGTTTCTAACTCTCCAAGCCTCGAATGGAGACAAGTTTGGTGCATTTTGGTCCGAAGATGACGAACAACGCTCTAGGTGACGAAATTCAGAATTAAAACTCGCAAAACTTCGAATGGAGACAAGGTTTGTCCATTTTGGTCAAAACATGAGGAACTTCGCTCTAGGGAACGAACTTGTTGTTTCTAACTCTCCAAGCCTCGAATGGAGACAAGTTTGTTCCATTTTCGTCCGAAGTTGACGAACAACGCTCTAGGTTACGAACTACAGCATTAAAACTCGCCAAACTTCGAATGGAGACAAGGTTTGTCCATTTTGGTCAAAACATGACGAACTTCGCTTTAGGGAACGAACTCGTTGTTTCTAACTCTCCAAGCCTCGAATGGAGACAAGTTTTGTCCATTTTGGTCGGAAGATGACGAACAATGCTCTAGGGGACGAACTTCAGCATTAAAACTCGACAAACTTCGAATGGAGACAAGGTTTGTCCATTTTGGTCCAAACATGACGAACTTCGCTCTAGAGAACGAACTCGTGGTTTCTAAATTTCCAAGCCTTGAATGGAGACAAGTTTGGTCCATTTTGGTTCGAAGATGACGAACAACGCTCTAGGTTACGAACTTCAGCATTAAAACTTGCCAAACTTCGAATGGAGGCAAAGTTTGTCCATTTTGGTCCAAACATGACGAACTTCGCTTTAGGGAACGAACTCGTTGTTTCTAACTCTCCAAGCCTCGAATGGAGACAAGTTTCGTCACTTTTGGTCCGAAGATGACGAACAACATCCTAGATTACGAACTTCAGCATAAAGCTCGCCAAACTTCGAATGGAGACATGGTTAGTCCATTTTGGTCCAAACATGACGAACTTCGCTCTAGGGAACGAACTCATTGTTTCTAACTCTCCAAGCCTCGAATGGAGACATGTTTGGTCCATTTTCTTCCGAAGATGACGAACAACGCTCTAGGTTACGAACTTCACTTCAAACTGTCCAAACTTCGAATGGAGACAAGGTTTGTCCAATTTGGTCCAAACATGTCGAACTTCGCTTTAGGGAACGAACTCGTTGTTTCTCACTCCCCAAGCCTCGAATGCAGACAAGTTTGGTCCATTTTTGTCAGAAGATGACGAACAACACTCTAGATTACGAACTTCTGCCTTAAAATTCGCCAAACTTCAAATGAAGACAAGGTTTCTCCATTTTGGTCAGAACATGACGAACTTCGCTCTAGGGAACGAACTCGTTGTTTCTAACTCTCCAAGCCTCGAATGGCGACAAGTTTGGTCCATTTTGGTCGGAAGATGACAAACAACGCTCTAGGTTACAAACTTCACCATTAAAACTCGCCAAACTTCCAATAGAGACACAGTTTGTCCATTTTGGTCAAAACATGACGAACTTCGCTCAAGGGAACGAACTTGTTGTTTCTAACTCTCCAAGCCTCGAATGGAGACAAGTTTTGTCCATTTTGGTCTGAAGATGAAGAACAACGCTCTAGAGGATGAACTTCAGCATTAAAACTCGACAAACTTCAAATGGAGACAAAGTTTGTCCATTTTGGTTCAAACATGACGAACTTCGCTCTAGAGAACGAACTCGTTTTTTCTAACTCTCCAAGCCTCGAATGGAGACAAGTTTGGTCCATTTTGGTCCGAAGATGACGAACAACCCTCTAGGTTACGAACTTCAGCATTAAAACTCGCCAAACTTCCAATGGAGACAAGGTTTGTCTATTTTGGTCCAAAACATGACGAACTTCGCTTTAGGGAACGAACTCGTTGTTTCTAACTCTCCAAGCCTCGAATGGAGACAAGTTTGGTCACTTTTGGTCCGAAGATGACGAACAACACTCTAGGTTACGAACTTCAGCATTAGAGCTCGACAAACTTCGAATGGAGACAAGGTTGGCAATTTTGGTCCAAACATGACGAACTTCGCTCAAGGGAACGAACTCGTTGTTTCGAACTCTCCAAGCCTCGAATGGAGACAAGTTTGGTCCATTTTGGTCCTAAGATGACGAACAACGCTCTAGGTTAAGAACTTCAACGTTAAAACTCGCCAAACCTCCAATGGAGACAAGGTTTGTCCATTTTGTTTCAAACATAACAAACTTCGCTTTAGGGAACGAACTCGTTGTTTCTAACTCTCCACGCCTCGAATGGAGATAAGTTTGGTCCATTTCTGTCCGAAGATGACGAACAACGCTCTAGGTTACGAGCTTCAGCATTAAAACTCGCCAAAATTCGAATGGAGACAAGGTTTGTCCATTTTGGTCCAAACATGACGAACTTCGCTCAAGGGAACGAACTCGTTGTTTCTAACTCTCCAAGCCTCGAATGGAGACAAGTTTGGTCCATTTTGGTCCGAAGATGACGAACAACACTCTAGGTTAAGAACTTCAACATTAAAACTCGCCAAACCTCCAATGGAGACAAGGTTTGTCCATTTTGGATCAAACATAACAAACTTCGCTTTAGGGAACGAACTCGTTGTTTCTAACTCTCCAAGCCTCGAATGGAGACAAGTTTGGCCCATTTTGGTCCGAAGATGACGAACAACGCTCTAGGTTACGAGCTTCAGCATTAAAACTCGCCAAACTTCGAATGGAGACAAGGTTTGTCCATTTTGGTCCAAACATGACGAACTTCGCTCTAGGGAACGAACTCGTTGTTTCTAATTCTCCAAGCCTCGAAAGGAGACATTTTTGGTCCATTTTCTTCCGAAGATGACGAACAACGCTCTAGGTTACGAACTTCACTTTAAAACTGGCCAAACTTCGAATGGAGACAAGGTTTGTCCAATTTGGTCCAAACATGACGAACTTCGCTTTAGGGAACGAACTCGTTGTTTCTTACTCCCCAAGCCTCGAATATAGACAAGTTTGGTGCATTTTTGTCCGAAGATGACGAACAACGCTCTAGGTTACGAAGTTCTGCCTTAAAACACGCCAAACTTCAAATGAAGACAAGGTTTCTCCATTTTGGTCAGAACATGACGAACTTCGCTCTACGGAACGAACTCGTGGTTTCTAAATTTCCTAGCCTCGAATGGAGACAAGTTTGGTCCATTTTGGTTCGAAGATGACGAACAACGCTCTAGGTTACAAACTTCAGCATTAAAACTTGCCAAACTTCGAATGGAGGCAAAGTTTGTCCATTTTGGTCCAAACATGACGAACTTCGCTTTAGGGAACGAACTCGTTGTTTCTAACTCTCCAAGCCTCGAATGGACACAAGTTTGGTCACTTTTGGTCCGAAGATGACTAACAACACTCTAGGTTACGAACTTCAGCATTAAAGCTCGCAGAACTTCGAATGGAGACAAGGTTTGTCCATTTTGGTCCAAACATGACGAACTTCGCTCAAGGGAACGAACTCGTTGTTTCTAACTCTCCAAGCCTCGAATGGAGACAAGTTTGGTCCATTTTGGTCCGAAGATGACGAACAACGCTCTAGGTTATGAACTTCAGCATTAAAACTCGCCAAACTTCCAATGGAGACAAGGTTTGTCCATTTTGGTCCAAACATAACGAACTTCGCTTTAGGGAACGAACTCGTTGTTTCTAACTCTCCAAGCCTCGAATGGAGACAAGTTTGGTCACTTTTGGTCCGAAGATGACGAACAACACTCTAGGTTACGAACTTCAGCATTAAAGCTCGCCAAACTTCGAATGGAGACAAGTTGGTCAATTTTGGTCCAAACATGACGAACTTCGCTCAAGGGAACGAACTCGTTGTTTCGAACTCTCCAAGCCTCGAATGGAGACAAGTTTGGTCCATTTTAGTCCGAAGATGACGAACAACCATCTAGGTTAAGAACTTCAGCCTTAAAACTCGCCAAACCTCCAATGGAGACAAGGTTTGTCCATTTTGGTTCAAACATAACAAACTTCGCTTTAGGGAACGAGCTCGTTGTTTCTAACTCTCCACGCCTCGAATGGAGACAAGTTTGATCCATTTCTGTCCGAAGATGACGAACAACGCTCTAGGTTACGAGCTTCAGCATTAAAACTCGCCAAACTTCCAATGGAGACAAGGTTTGTCCATTTTGATCCAAACATGACGAACTTCGCTTTAGGGAACGAACTCGTTGTTTCTAACTCTCCAAGCCTCGAATGGAGACAAGTTTCGTCACTTTTGGTCCGAAGATAACGAACAACACTCTAGGTTACGAACTTCAGCATAAAGCTCGCCAAACTTCGAATGGAGACATGGTTTGTCCATTTTGGTCCAAACATGACGAACTTCGCTCAAGGGAACGAACTCACTGTTTCTAACTCTCCAAGCCTCGAATGGAGACATGTTTGGTCCATTTTATTCCGAAGATGACGAACAACGCTCTAGGTTACGAACTTCACTTTAAAACTGGCCAAACTTCGAATGGAGACAAGGTTTGTCCAATTTGGTCCAAACATGACGAACTTCGCTTTAGGGAACGAACTCGTTGTTTCTCACTCCCCAAGCCTCGAATGCAGACAAGTTTGGTCCATTTTTGTCAGAAGATGACGAACAACACTCTAGATTACGAACTTCTGCCTTAAAACTCGCCAAACTGCAAATGAAGACAAGGTTTCTCCATTTTGGTCAGAACATGACGAACTTCGCTCTAGGGAACGAACTCGTTGTTTCTAACTCTCCAAGCCTCGAATGGCGACAAGTTTGGTCCATTTTGGTCGGAAGATGACAAACAACGCTCTAGGTTACAAACTTCACCATTAAAACTCGCCAAACTTCCAATAGAGACACAGTTTGTCAATTTTGGTCAAAACATGACGAACTTCGCTCTAATGAACGAACTCGTTGTTTCTAACTCTCCAAGCCTCGAATGGAGACAAGGTTTGTGTATTTTGGTCCAAACATGACGAACTTCGCTCTAGGGAACGAACTCGTTGTTTCTAATTCTCCAAACCTCGAATGGAGACAAGTTTGGTCCATTTTGGTCCGAAGATGACGAACAACGCTCTAGGTTACGAACTTTAGCATTAAACCTCGCCAAACTTCCAATGGAGACAAGGTTTGTCCATTTTGGTCACAAACATGACGAACTTCGCTTTAGTGAACGAACTCGTTGTTTCTAACTCTCCAGGCCTCGAATGGAAACAATTTTGATCCATTTTGGTTCAAAGATGACGAACAACGCTATAGGTTACGAACTTCAGTATTAAAACTCGCCAAACTTCCAATGGAGACAAGGTTTGGCCATTTTGGTCCAAACATGACGAACTTCGCTCTAGGGAACGAACTCGTTGTTTCTAAGTCTCCAAGCCTCGAATGGAGACAAGTTTGGTCCATTTTGGTCGGAAGATAACGAACAACGCTCTAGGGGATGAACTTCAGCATTCAAATTCGAAAAACTTCGAATGGAGACAAGGTTTGTCCATTTTGGTCCAAACATGACGAACTTCGCTCTAGTTAACGAACTCGTTGTTTCTAACTCTCCAAGCCTTGAATTGAGACAAGTTTGGTCCATTTTCGTCCGAAGATGACGAACAACGCTCTAGGTTACGAACTTCAGCATTAAAGCTCGCCGAACTTCGAATGGAGACCCCATTTTGGTTCAAATATGACGAACTTCGCTCTAGGGAACGAACTCGTTGTTTCTAACTCTCCTAGCCTCGAATGGAGACAAGTTTGGTCCATTTTTGTCCGAAGATGACGAACAACGCTGTAGGTTACGAACTTCAGCATTAATGCTCGGCAAAATTCGAATTCAGACAAGGTTTGTCCATTTTGGTCGAAACATGACAAACTTCACTCAAGGGAACGAACTCGTTGTTTCTAACTCTCCAAGCCTCGAATGGAGACAAGTTTGATCCATTTTGGTCCGAAGATGACGAACAACGCTCTAGGTTACGAACTTTAGCATTAAAGCTCGCCAAACTTCGAATGGATACAAGGTTTGTCCATTTTGGTCCAAACATGACGAACTTCGCTCTAGGGAACGAACTCGTTGTTTCTAACTCTCCAAGCCTCGCATGGAGACAAGGTTTGTGTATTTTGGTCCAAACATGACGAACTTCGCTCTAGGGAACGAACACGTTGTTTCTAACTCTCCAGGCCTCGAATGGAGACAAGTTTGGTCCATTTTGGTCCGAAGATGACGAACAACGCTCTAGGTTACGAACTTTAGCATTAAAACTCGCCAAACTTCAAATGGACACAAGGTTTGTCCATTTTGGTCCAAACATGACGAACTTCGCTCTAGGGAACGAACTCGTTGTTTCTAAGTCTCCAAGCCTCGAATGGAGACAAGTTTGGTCCATTTTGGTCGGAAGATGATGAACAACGCTCTTGGGGATGAACTTCAGCATTCAAATTCGACAAACTTCGAATGGAGACAAGGTTTGTCCATTTTGGTCCAAACATGACGAACTTCGCTCTAGAGAACGAACTCGTTGTTTCTAACTCTCCAAGCCTTGAATTGAGACAAGTTTGGTCCATTTTGGTCCGAAGATGACGAACAACGCTCTAGGTTACCAACTTCAGCATTAAAACTCGCCAAACTTCGAATGGAGACAAGGTTTGTCCATTTTGGTCCAAACATGACGAACTTCGCTCTAGAGAACGAACTCGTTGTTTCTAACTTTCCAAGACTCGAATGGAGACAAGTTTGGTCCATTTTGGTCCGAAGATGACGAACAACGCTCTAGGTTACGAACTTCAGCATTAAAACTCGCCAAACTTCCAATGGAGACAAGGTTTGTCCATTTTGGTCCAAACATGACGAACTTCGCTTTAGGGAATGAACTCGTTGTTTCTATCGCTCCAAGCTTCGAATGGAGACAAGTTTGGTCCATCTTGGTCCGTAGATGACGAACAACGCTCTAGGGGACGAACTTCAGCATTTAAAACTCGGCAAACTTCAAATGGAGACATGGTTTGTCCATTTTGGTCCAAACATGACGAACTTCGCTCTAATGAACGAACTCGTTGTTTCTAACTCTCCAAGCCTCGAATGGAGACAAGGTTTGTGTATTTTGGTCCAAACATGACGAACTTCGCTTTTGGGAACGAACTCGTTGCTTCTATATCTCCAAGCCTCGAATGGAGACAAGTTTGGTCCATCTTGGTCCGTAGATGACGAACAACACTCTAGGGGACGAGCTTCGGCATTTAAAACTCGGCAAACTTCAAATGGAGACAAGGTTTGTCCATTTTGGTCCAAACATGACGAACTTCGCTCTAATGAACGAACTCGTTGTTTCTAACTCTCCAAGCCTCGAATGCAGACAAGGTTTGTGTATTTTGGTCCAAACATGACGAACTTCGCTCTAGGGAACGAACTCGTTGTTTCTAACTCTCCAAGCCTCGAATGGAGACAAGTTTGGTCCATTTTTGTCCGAAGAAGACGAACAACGCTCTAGGTTACGAACTTTAGAATTAAAACTCGCCAAACTTCGAATGGAGACAAGGTTTGTGTATTTTGGTCCAAACATGACGAACTTCGCTCAAGGGAACGAACTCGTTGTTTCTAACTCTCCAAGCCTCGAATGGAGACAAGTTTCGTCACTTTTGGTCCGAAGATGACGAACAACAATCTAGGTTACGAACTTCAGGATAAAGGTCGCCAAACTTCGAATGGAGACAAGGTTTGTCCATTGTGGTCCAAACATGACGAACTTCGCTCTAGAGAACGAACTCGTTGTTTCTAACTCTCCAAGCCTCGAATGGAGACAAGTTTGGTCTATTTTCGTCCGAAGATGACGAACAACGCTCTAGGTTACGAACTTCAGCATTAAGGCTCGCCAAACTTCGATTGGTGACAAGGTTTGTCGATTTTGGTCCAAACGTGACGAACTTCGCTCTAGAGAACGAACTCGTTGTTTCTAACTCTCCAAGCCTCGAATGGAGACAAGTTTGGTCCATTTTGGTCCGAAGATGACGAACAACGCTCTAGGTTACGAACTTTAGCATTAAAGCTCGCCAAACTTCGAATGGATACAAGGTTTGTCCATTTTGGTCCAAACATGACGAACTTCGCTCTAGGGAACGAACTCGTTGTTTTGCTAACTCCCCAAGCCTCGGATGGAGACAAGGTTTGTGTATTTTGGTCCAAACATGACGAACTTCGCTCTAGGGAACGAACTCGTTGTTTCTAACTCTCCAGGCCTCGAATGGAGACAAGTTTGGTCCATTTTGGTCCGAAGATGACGAACAACGCTCTAGGTTACGAACTTTAGCATTAAAACTCGCCAAACTTCAAATGGAGACAAGGTTTGTCCATTTTGGTCCAAACATGACGAACTTCGCTCTAGGGAACGAACTCGTTGTTTCTAAGTCTCCAAGCCTCGAATGGAGACAAGTTTGGTCCATTTTGGTCGGAAGATGACGAACAACGCTCTTGGGGATGAACTTCAGCATTCAAATTCGACAAACTTCGAATGGAGACAAGGTTTGTCCATTTTGGTCCAAACATGACGAACTTCGCTCTAGAGAACGAACTCGTTGTTTCTAACTCTCCAAGCCTTGAATTGAGACAAGTTTGGTCCATTTTGGTCCAAAGATGACGAACAACGCTCTAGGTTACCAACTTCAGCATTAAAACTCGCCAAACTTCGAATGGAGACAAGGTTTGTCCATTTTGGTCCAAACATGACGAACTTCGCTCTAGAGAACGAACTCGTTGTTTCTAACTTTCCAAGCCTCGAATGGAGACAAGTTTGGTCCATTTTGGTCCGAAGATGACGAACAACGCTCTAGGTTACGAACTTCAGCATTAAAACTCGCCAAACTTCCAATGGAGACAAGGTTTGTCCATTTTGGTCCAAACATGACGAACTTCGCTTTAGGGAATGAACTCGTTGTTTCTATCGCTCCAAGCCTCGAATGGAGACAAGTTTGGTCCATCTTGGTCCGTAGATGACGAACAACGCTCTAGGGGACGAACTTCAGCATTTAAAACTCGGCAAACTTCAAATGGAGACAAGGTTTGTCCATTTTGGTCAAAACATGACGAACTTCGCTCTAATGAACGAACTCGTTGTTTCTAACTCTCCAAGCCTCGAATGGAGACAAGTTTGTGTATTTTGGTCCAAACATGACGAACTTCGCTTTAGGGAACGAACTCGTTGCTTCTATCTCTCCAAGCCTCGAATGGAGACAAGTTTGGTCCATCTTGGTTCGTAGATGACGAACAACGCTCTAGGGGACGAACTTCAGCATTTAAAACTCGGCAAACTTCAAATGGAGACAAGGTTTGTCCATTTTGGTCCAAACATGACCAACTTCGCTCTAATGAACGAACTCGTTGTTTCTAACTCTCCAAGCCTCGAATGCAGACAAGGTTTGTATATTTTGGTCCAAACATGACGAACTTCGCTCTAGGGAACGCACTCGTTGTTTCTAACTCTCCAAGCCTCGAATGGAGACAAGTTTGGTCCATTTTGGTCCGTAGAAGACGAACAACGCTCTAGGTTACGAACTTTAGAATTAAAACTCGCCAAACTTCGAATGGAGACAAGGTTTGTGTATTTTGGTCCAAACATGACGAACTTCGCTCAAGGGAACGAACTCGTTGTTATTAACTCTCCAAGCCTCGAATGGAGACAAGTTTCGTCACTTTTGGTCCGAAGATGACGAACAACACTCTAGGTTACGAACTTCAGCATTAAAGGTCGCCAAACTTCAAATGGAGACAAGGTTTGTCCATTTTGGTCCAAACATGACGAACTTCGCTCTAGGGAACGAACTCGTTGTTTCTAAGTCTCCAAGCCTCGAATGGAGACAAGTTTGGTCCATTTTGGTCGGAA
This sequence comes from Trichosanthes truncata, assembly GCA_033996785.1. NCBI lineage: Eukaryota > Viridiplantae > Streptophyta > Magnoliopsida > Cucurbitales > Cucurbitaceae > Trichosanthes > Trichosanthes truncata. Next base: position 20,723,175 of record JAWPNB010000004.1, on the reverse strand, counting down.
GATGACGAACAACGCTCTTGGGGATGAACTTCAGCATTCAAATTCGACAAACTTCGAATGGAGACAAGGTTTGTCCATTTTGGTCCAAACATGACGAACTTCGCTCTAGAGAACGAACTCGTTGTTTCTACCTCTCCAAGCCTTGAATTGAGACAAGTTTTGTCCATTTTGGTCTGAAGATGAAGAACAACGCTCTAGAGGATGAACTTCAGCATTAAAACTCGACAAACTTCAAATGGAGACAAAGTTTGTCCATTTTGGTTCAAACATGACGAACTTCGCTCTAGAGAACGAACTCGTTTTTTCTAACTCTCCAAGCCTCGAATGGAGACAAGTTTGGTCCATTTTGGTCCGAAGATGACGAACAACCCTCTAGGTTACGAACTTCAGCATTAAAACTCGCCAAACTTCCAATGGAGACAAGGTTTGTCTATTTTGGTCCAAAACATGACGAACTTCGCTTTAGGGAACGAACTCGTTGTTTCTAACTCTCCAAGCCTCGAATGGAGACAAGTTTGGTCACTTTTGGTCCGAAGATGACGAACAACACTCTAGGTTACGAACTTCAGCATTAGAGCTCGACAAACTTCGAATGGAGACAAGGTTGGCAATTTTGGTCCAAACATGACGAACTTCGCTCAAGGGAACGAACTCGTTGTTTCGAACTCTCCAAGCCTCGAATGGAGACAAGATTTGTGTATTTTGGTCCAAACATGACGAACTTCGCTTTAGGGAACGAACTCGTTGCTTCTATCTCTCCAAGCCTCGAATGGAGACAAGTTTGGTCCATCTTGGTCCGTAGATGACGAACAACGCTCTAGGGGACGAACTTCAGCATTTAAAACTCGGCAAACTTCAAATGGAGACAAGGTTTGTCCATTTTGGTCCAAACATGACGAACTTCGCTCTAATGAACGAACTCGTTGTTTCTAACTCTCCAAGCCTCGAATGCAGACAAGGTTTGTGTATTTTGGTCCAAACATGACGAACTTCGCTCTAGGGAACGAACTCGTTGTTTCTAACTCTCCAAGCCTCGAATGGAGACAAGTTTGGTCCATTTTGGTCTGAAGAAGACGAACAACGCTCTAGGTTACGTACTTTAGAATTAAAACTCGCCAAACTTCGAATGGAGACAAGGTTTGTGTATTTTGGTCCAAACATGACGAACTTCGCTCAAGGGAACGAACTCGTTGTTTCTAACTCTCCAAGCCTCGAATGGAGACAAGTTTCGTCACTTTTGGTCCGAAGATGACGAACAACACTCTAGGTTACGAACTTCAGGATAAAGGTCGCCAAACTTCGAATGGAGACAAGGTTTGTCCATTGTGGTCCAAACATGACGAACTTCGCTCTAGAGAACGAACTCGTTGTTTCTAACTCTCCAAGCCTCGAATGGAGACAAGTTTGGTCTATTTTCGTCCGAAGATGACGAACAACGCTCTAGGTTACGAACTTCAGCATTAAGGCTCGCCAAACTTCGATTGGAGACAAGGTTTGTCGATTTTGGTCCAAACGTGACGAACTTCGCTCTAGAGAACGAACTCGTTGTTTCTAACTCTCCAAGTCTCGAATGGAGACAAGTTTTGTCAATTTTGGTCCGAAGATGACGAACAACGCTCTAGGTTACGAACTTTAGCATTAAAGCTCGCCAAACTTCGAATGGATACAAGGTTTGTCCATTTTGGTCCAAACATGACGAACTTCGCTCTAGGGAACGAACTCGTTGTTTTGCTAAGTCTCCAAGCCTCGGATGGAGACAAGGTTTGTGTATTTTGGTCCAAACATGACGAACTTCGCTCTAGGGAACGAACTCGTTGTTTCTAACTCTCCAGGCCTCGAATGGAGACAAGTTTGGTCCATTTTGGTCCGAAGATGACGAACAACGCTCTAGGTTACGAACTTTAGCATTAAAACTCGCCAAACTTCAAATGGAGACAAGGTTTGTCCATTTTGGTCACAAACATGACGAACTTCGCTCTAGGGAACGAACTCGTTGTTTCTAAGTCTCCAAGTCTCGAATGGAGACAAGTTTTGTCCATTTTGGTCCGAAGATGACGAACAACGCTCTAGGTTACGAACTTCAGCATTAAAACTCGCCAAACTTCGAATGGAGACAAGGTTTGTCGATTTTGGTCCAAACATGACGAACTTCGCTATAGAGAACGAACTCGTTGTTTCTAACTCTCCAAGCCTCGAATGGAGACAAGTTTTGTCTATTTTGGTCCGAAGATGACGAACAATGCTCTACGTTACGAACTTTAGCATTAAAGCTCGCCAAACTTCGAATGGAGACAAGGTTTGTCCATTTTGGTCACAAACATGACGAACTTCGCTCTAGGGAACGAACTCGTTGTTTCTAAGTCTCCAAGTCTCGAATGGAGACAAGTTTTGTCCATTTTGGTCCGAAGATGACGAACAACGCTCTAGGTTACGAACTTCAGCATTAAAACTCGCCAAACTTCGAATGGAGACAAGGTTTGTCGATTTTGGTCCAAACATGATGAACTTCGCTCTAGGGAACAAATTCGTTGTTTCTAACTCTCCAAGCCTCGCATGGAGACAAGGTTTGTGTATTTTGGTCCAAACATGACGAACTTCGCTCTAGGGAACGAACTCGTTGTTTCTAACTCTCTAAGCCTCGAATGGAGACAAGTTTGGTCCATTTTGGTCCGAAGATGACGAACAACGCTCTAGGTTACGAACTTCAGCATTAAAGCTCGCCAAACTTCGAATGGAGACAAGGTTTGTCGATTTTTGTCCAAACATGACGAACTTCGCTCTAGGGAACGAACTCGTTGTTTCTAACTCTCCAAGCCTCGCATGGAGACAAGGTTTGTGTATTTTGGTCCAAACATGACGAACTTCGCTCTAGGGAACGAACTCGTTGTTTCTAACTCTCCAAGCCTCGAATGGAGACAAGTTTGGTCCATTTTGGTCCGAAGATGACGAACAACGGTCTAGGTCACGAACTTCAGCATTAAAGCTCGCCAAACTTCGAATGGAGACAAGGTTTGTCCATCTTGGTCCAAACATGACGAACTTCGCTCTAGAGGACGAACTCGTTGTTTCTAAGTCTCCAAGCCTAGAATGGAGACAAGTTTGGTCCATTTTGGTCGGAAGATGACGAACAACGCTCTAGGGGATGAACTTCAGCATTCAAATTCGACAAACTTCGAATGGAGACAAGGTTTGCCCATTTTGGTCCAAACATGACGAACTTCGCTCTAGAGAACGAACTCGTTGTTTCTAACTTTCCAATACTCGAATGGAGACAAGTTTGGTCCATTTTGGTCCGATGATGACGAACAACGATCTAGGTTACGAACTTTAGCATTAAAACTCGCCAAACTTCCAATGGAGACAAGGTTTGTCCATTTTGGTCCAAACATGACGAACTTCGCTTTGGGGAACGAACTCGTTGTTTATAACTCTCCAAGCCTCGAATTGAGACAAGTTTGGTCCATTTTGGTCCGAAGATGACGAACAACGCTCTAGGTTACGAACTTCAGCATTAAAACTCGCCAAACTTCGAATGGAGACAAGGTTTGTCCATTTTGGTCTTCATGACAAACTTCGCTCAAGGGAACGAACTCGTTGTTTCTAACTATCCAAGCCTCGAATGGAGACAAGTTTGGTCCATTTGGTCCGAAGATGACGAACAACGCTCTAGGTTACGAACTTCATCATTAAAACTCGCCAAACTTCGAATGGAGACAAGGTTTGTCCATTTTGGTCCAAACATGATGAACTTCGCTCTAGAGAACGAACTCGTTGTTTCTAACTCTCCAAGCCTCGAATGGAGACAAGTTTGGTCCATTTTGGTCCGAAGATGACGAATAACGCTCTAGGTTTCGAACTTCAGCATTAAAAGTCGCCAAACTTCGAATGGAGACAAGGTTTGTCCATTTTGGTCCAAACATGACGAACTTCGCTCTAGAGAACGAACTCGTTGTGTCTAACTCTCCAAGCCTCGAATGGAGTCAAGTTTGGTCTATTTTTGTCCGAAGATGACGAACAACGCTCTAGGTTACGAACTTCAGCATTAATGCTCGGCAAACTTCGAATGGAGACAAGGTGTGTCCATTTTGGTCCAAACATGACGAACTTCGCTCAAGGGAACGAACTTGATGTGAATCCAACCTCTAATCCATTGCATGTACCTGAAGGAGCACTAACAAGGAGCAAGGCAAAGAAGATTCAAGAGGCTTTCACATTACATCTACAAAAGCTAGCTAATGCACAAGAAGAGACAAAGATTTTTTAGCACACATTTCTTTATAATGTTAGTTCAACAAGTCAAGATTAAAGTTAACCATGGAGTTCACTTAAGTAGGGCAAGCTATTTGAATAGAATTCCTTGTAATTTTAAGTTTCATGAATTTTGACATTGTAATTTTAAGTTTAAAGTTTAGACATATATTAATTAATGAGGTAGTTGGTAGTTGGGAAGTTCATTAAATGGGGTGGTTGGGAAGCTCATTTAATGAAGTAGTTGGGGAAGAGTTCATTTGCTAATTCCTTGTCTATAAAAGGAATTTGTATTGCTAGTGAGAGCAACAACATTGAATATCAAAACTTGTGTTTTCTTGAAACCCATTTGGTGTTATTTTCTTTCAAATCTTGCTTTAGGTTTGATGTTAAACCAATTCATTGGATTAGTCTTAATCAAGCTAATTCTGGAGTGAGTTGTCTTAGGATCTAAGAGTGACCATCATAGATTCTAAGTTTGATCTTAGAGTGATTCATCTCTAACCAAACTCTTGGTTAGAATCAATTCGTTAAGTTAGCCTTATTCGTTAATGTTTGCAAAGATCCTAGAAGGACCTCTAGCTTTGTAAATCCAGCATCTTGGGCGCTTATCATTTGCTATCAGAGCATTTGGTCGACATCCTTTGGCCGGCTCTAGAGGTAAAATATCTTCACTTTGTGTTTTTTTTTTTGTCATTTTTTTTCCGTAAGCAAACAAAAGTGTAATACAAGGCATACTACAACTTTTCTTAAACTTCTTTGAGTTTTTTTTCTTGGATCATCAAAAGAAAAAAAAAATCAGTATAAAAAAAAAAGAAAAAAAAACAGTAGCAAAAAAAAAAAATTCAGTAGAAAAAAAAAAGTATTCAATGATCTGATGCACATGAAAAGTTCTTGTCATTTAGTTGTGTTTTGTTTGAAATTTTTGAGTTGTTGATCCTAAGGTTGAGATACTCTATTTTTAGCTTGTAAAAGTTGCTCATTGAATTGGTCATATATCAAGTTTAAATGCAAGGTTGCACCAAATTTTTAAACCAACCCTTACATCTTTGACCTAGTACCAAAAGCCTACCCTTGAGTGATAAATACGAGTGTCCTTGAGTGAAATCTTGGTGAGAAGTGTGGAAAGGTCCTTATTACAAAATGTCACATGATGGAGAAGAAGTGCCACAAGTGGTAGATCCAAATATGGCTATTCTTCAAGAAATTCAAGGTATGATGGAATTGATGATGGAAGATAGGCAAGAAAGGAGGGCACAACAACAAAGAGAAGAACGAGTCTTACAAGGAGATGAAGGCATGCTTGACTTACCGGTACAAGAAAGACACTTTGAAGGAAGAGGAAATGTGGGGGGAAGAGGAAGAAATAATCTTGCAAACATTATGCAACCTAGAAGAATGGAAAGAGTGAATGAAGATAGAAATGGCGGAGTGAAACTCAAAATTCCACCCTTTAGTGGAACGGCGGACTCTGAAGCATATTTACAATGGGAAAGAAAAATTGAACATGTGTTTGATTGCAATACATATAGCGAGAATATGAAGATGAAACTTGCCATTGCAGAATTCACCAATCATGCAGGTGAATGGTATCAACATCTCAAATCTGAAAGAAGGAGAAAAGAGGAGAATCCAATAGAAACGTGGGAAGAACTTAAAGAAATCATGAAAGAGATTTAAAAACTAAATTGCAAGCTTTGAGGCAGGGAACAAAAAATGTTGCTGAATATTATCAAGAGATGGAGTCCTTGATGGAAAGAGCAAAAATTCGAGAAGAAGAGGAAGACACCATGTCTAGATTCCTTGGAAGTTTGAATCGAGAAATTGCACATTTGGTTGATAGAAATCCACCGCCATACCTTGACGATATGTATCATTATGCTATCAAAATTGAAGCTCAATTGAAGGAAGAAAAGGAGCATTCAAAAAGGTATACACCTAAACCTAACCCCTTTTCAAATTCTTATGCTTGGAACAAGGATGGTTTTGTGAATAGGAATGGACCAATGCAACCAAGAGGAAAGATAGGGGCTGCCAACAGAGTGGAGACCGAGAGTTCCAATGCTAAAAAGAATGAAGCTTCGAAGGAGGTAAGAGAGAAGTCTAGTTCTATTCAATGTTGGAAGTGCAAAGGGTTTGGACACATGAGCAAAGAGTGTGTTAATAAAAGAGTTATGGTGATAAGAAATGGTGTACTTGATTCGGATGATGAATGTGAGGAACATGATGCACAACTTGAGGAAGAATCTGAAATACATGATGATGAGTATGTTGAAGAAGGTAACTCCATATCCTTGATTACAAGAAGGGTACTTAATGTACAAATCAAGGAAGACAAAGTTGAAGATCAAAGGGAAAACTTGTTCCACACAAGATGTCTAATTAATGGCAACCCATGCAGCTTGGTGATTGATAGTGGAAGTTGCACAAATCAAAGGGAACTCGTTGTTTCTAACTCTCCAAGCCTCGAATGGAGACAAGTTTGGTCCATTTTGGTCCGAAGATGACGAACAACGCTCTAGGTTACGAATTTCAGCATTAAAACTCGCCAAACTTCGAATGGAGACAAGGTTTTTCCATTTTGGTCCAAACATGACGAACTTCGCTCAAGGGAACGAACTCGTTGTTTCTAACTCTCCAAGCCTCGAATGGAGACAAGTTTGGTCCATTTTGGTTCGAAGATGACGAACAACGCTCTAGGGGACGAACTTCAGCATTAAAACTCGGCAAACTTCGAATGGAGACAAGGATTGTCCATTTTGGTCCAAACATGACGAACTTCGCTCTAGGGAACGAACTTCTTGTTTCTAACTCTCCAAGCCTCGAATGGAGACAAGTTTAGTCCATTTTCGTCCGAAGATGACGTACAATGCTCTAGGTTAAGAAACTTCAGCATTAAAACTCGCCAAACTTCAAATGGAGACAAGGTTTGTCGATTTTGGTCCAAACATGACGAACTTCGCACTAGAGAACGAACTCGTTGTTTCTAACTCTCCAAGCCTCGAATGGAGACAAGTTTGGGCTATTTTGGTCCGAAGATGACAAACAACGCTCTAGGTTACGAACTTCAGCATTAAAGCTCGCCAAACTTCGAATGGAGACAAGGTTTGTCCATTTTGGTCCAAACATGACGAACTTCGCTCTAGGGAACGAACTCGTTGTTTCTAACTCTCCAAGCCTCGAATTGAGACAAGTTTGGTCCATTTTGGTCCGAAGATGACGAACAACGCTCTAGGTTACGAACTTCAGCATTAAAACTCGCCAAACTTCGAATGGAGACAAGGTTTGTCCATTTTGGTCTAAACATGACGAACTTCGCTCTAGAGAACGAACTCGTTGTTTCTAACTCTCCAAGCCTCGAATGGAGACAAGTTTGGTCCGTTTTAGTCCGAAGATGACGAACAACGCTCTAGGTTACGAACTTCAGAATTAAAACTCGCCAAACTTCCAATGAGACAAGGTTTGTCCATTTTCGTCCAAACATGACGATCTTCGCTTCAGGGAACGAACTCGTCGTTTCTAACTCTCCAAGCCTCGAATGGAGACAAGTTTGGTCCATTTTGGTCCAAAGATGACGAACAACGTTCTAGGTTACGAACTTCAGCATTAAAACTTTCCAAACTTCGAATGGAGACAAGGTTTGTCCATTTTGGCCAAACATGACGAACTTCGCTTCAGGGAACGAACTTGTTGTTTCTAACTCTCCAAGCCTCGAATGGAGACAAGTTTGGTCCATTTTCGTCGGAAGATGACGAACAATGCTCTAGGTTACGAACTTTAGCATTAAAACCTTCCAAACTTCGAATGGAGACAAGGTTTGTCCATTTTGGTCCAAACATGACGAACTTCGCTCTAGAGAACGAACTCGTTGTTTCTTACTCTCCAAGCCTCGAATGGAGACAAGTTTGGTCCGTTTTGGTCCGAAGATGACGAACAACGCTCTAGGTTAAGAACTTCAGCATTAAAACTCGCCAAACTTCAAATGGAGACAAGGTTTGTCCATTTTGGTCCAAATATGACGAACTTCGCTCTAGAGAACGAACTCGTTGTTTCTAACTTTCCAAGCCTCGAATGGAGACAAGTTTGGTCCATTTTGGTCCGAAGATGACGAACAACGCTCTAGGTTATGAACTTCAGCATTAAAACTCGGCAAACTTCGAATGGAGACAAGGTTTGTCCATTTTGGTCCAAACATGACGAACTTCGCTCTAGGGAACGAACTTCTTGTTTCTAACTCTCCAAGCCCCGAATGGAGACAAGTTTAATCCATTTTCGTCCGAAGATGACGTACAATGCTCTATGTTACGAACTTCAGCATTAAAACTCGCCAATCTTCGAATGGAGACAAGGTTTGTCGATTTTGGTCCAAACATGACGAACTTCGCTCTAGAGAACGAACTCGTTGTTTCTAACTCTCCAAGCCTCGAATGGAGACAAGTTTGGTCTATTTTGGTCCGAAGATGACAAACAACGCTCTAGGTTACGAACTTTAGCAATAAAGCTCGCCAAACTTCGAATGGAGACAAGGTTTGTCCATTTTGGTCCAAACATGACGAACTTCGCTCTAGAGAACGAACTCGTTGTTTCTAACTTTCCAAGCCTCGAATTGAGACAAGTTTGGTCCATTTTGGTCCGAAGATGAGGAACAACGCTCTAGGTTACGAACTTCAGCATTAAAACTCTCCAAACTTCGAATGGAGAGAAGGTTTGTCCATTTTGGTCCAAACATGACGAACTTCGCTCTAGAGAACGAACTCATTGTTTCTAAGTCTCCAAGCCTCTAATGGACACAAGTTTGGTCCGTTTTGGTCCGAATATGACGAACAACGCTCTAGGTTACGAACTTCAACATTAAAACTCGCCAAACTTCCAATGGAGACGAGGTTTGTCCATTTTGGTCCAAACATGACGAACTTCGCTTCAGGGAACGAACTCGTCGTTTCTAACTCTCCAAGCCTCGAATGGAGACAAGTTTGGTACATTTTGGTCCGAAGATGACGAACAACGCTCTAGGTTATGAACTTCAGCATTAAAACTCGGCAAACTTCGAATGGAGACAAGGTTTGTCCATTTTGGTCCAAACATGACGAACTTCGCTCTAGGGAACGAACTTCTTGTTTCTAACTCTCCAAGCCTCGAATGGAGACAAGTTTAGTCCATTTTCGTCCGAAGATGACGTACAATGCTCTATGTTACGAACTTCAGCATTAAAACTCGCCAAACTTCGAATGGAGACAAGGTTTGTCCATTTTGGTCCAAACATGACGAACTTCGCTCTAGAGAACGAACTCGTTGTTTCTAACTCTCCAAGCCTCGAATGGAGACAAGTTTGGTCCATTTTGGTCCGAAGATGACGAACAACGCTCTAGGTTACGAACTTCAGCATTAAAACTCGCCAAACTTCCAATGGAGACAATATTTGTCCATTTTGGTCCAAACATGACGAACTTCGCTTCAGGGAACGAACTCGTTGTTTCTAACTCTCCAAGCCTCGAATGGAGACAAGTTTGGTCCATTTTCGTCGAAAGATGACGAACAATGCTCTAGGTTACAAACTTCAGCATTAAAACCTTCCAAACTTCGAATGGAGACAAGGTTTGTCCATTTTTGTCCAAACATGACGAACTTCGCTCTAGAGAACGAACTCGTTGTTTCTAACTCTCCAAGCCTCGAATGGAGACAAGTTTGGTCTATTTTGGTCCAAAGATGACAAACAACGCTCTAGGTTACGAACTTCAGCATTAAAGCTCGCCAAACTTCGAATGGAGAAAAGGTTTGTCCATTTTGGTCCAAACATGACAACTTCGCTCTAGGGAACGAACTCGTCGTTTCTAACTCTCCAAGCCTCGAATTGAGACAAGTTTGGTCCATTTTGGTCCAAAGATGACGAACAACGCTCTAGGTTACGAACTTCAGCATTAAAACTCGCCAAACTTCGAATGGAGACAAGGTTTGTCCATTTTGGTCCAAACATGACGAACTTCGCTCTAGAGAACGAACTCGTTGTTTCTTACTCTCCAAGCCTCGAATGGAGACAAGTTTGGACCGTTTTGGTCCGAAGATGACGAACAACGCTCTAGGTTACGAACTTCAGCATTAAAACTCGCCAAACTTCAAATGGAGACAAGGTTTGTCCATTTTGGTCCAAATATGACGAACTTCGCTCTAGAGAACGAACTCGTTGTTTCTAACTTTCCAAGCCTCGAATTGACACAAGTTTGGTCCATTTTGGTCCGAAGATGAGGAACAACGCTCTAGGTTACGAACTTCAGCATTAAAACTCTCCAAACTTCGAATGGAGAGAAGGTTTGTCCATTTTGGTCCAAACATGACGAACTTCGCTCTAGAGAACGAACTCATTGTTTCTAAGTCTCCAAACCTCTAATGGACACAAGTTTGGTCCGTTTTGGTCCGAATATGACGAACAACACTCTAGGTTACGAACTTCAACATTAAAACTCGCCAAACTTCCAATGGAGACGAGGTTTGTCCATTTTGGTCCATACATGACGAACTTCGCTTCAGGGAACGAACTCGTTGTTTCTAACTCTCCAAGCCTCGAATGGAGACAAGTTTGGTCCATTTTGGTCCGAAGATGACGAACAACGCTCTAGGTTATGAACTTCAGCATTAAAACTCGGCAAACTTCGAATGGAGACAAGGTTTGTCCATTTTGGTCCAAACATGACGAACTTCGCTCTAGGGAACGAACTTCTTGTTTCTAACTCTCCAAGCCTCGAATGGAGACAAGTTTAGTCCATTTTCGTCCGAAGATGACGTACAATGCTCTATGTTACGAACTTCAGCATTAAAACTCGCCAAACTTCGAATGGAGACAAGGTTTGTCCATTTTGGTCCAAACATGACGAACTTCGCTCTAGAGAACGAACTCGTTGTTTCTAACTCTCCAAGCCTCGAATGGAGACAAGTTTGGTCCATTTTGGTCCGAAGATGACGAACAACGCTCTAGGTTACGAACTTCAGTATTAAAACTCGCCAAACTTTCAATGGAGACAATATTTGTCCATTTTGGTCCAAACATGACGAACTTCGCATCAGGGAACGAACTCGTTGTTTCTAACTCTCCAAGCCTAGAATGGAGACAAGTTTGGTCCATTTTCGTCGAAAGATGACGAACAATGCTCTAGGTTACAAACTTCAGCATTAAAACCTTCCAAACTTCGAATGGAGACAAGGTTTGTCCATTTTGGTCCAAACATGACGAACTTCGCTCTAGAGAACGAACTCGTTGTTTCTAACTCTCCAAGCCTCGAATGGAGACAAGTTTGGTCCGTTTTGGTCCGAAGATGACGAACAACGCTCTAGGTTACGAACTTCAGCATCAAAACTCGCCAAACTTCAAATGGAGACATGGTTTGTCCATTTTGGTCCAAATATGACGAACTTCGCTCTAGAGAACGAACTCGTTGTTTCTAACTTTCCAAGCCTCGAATGGAGACAAGTTTGGTCCATTTTGGTCCGAAGATGACGAACAACGCTCTAGGTTACGAACTTCAGCATTAAAACTCTCCAAACTTCGAATGGAGACAAGGTTTGTCCATTTTGGTCCAAACATGACGAACTTCGCTCTAGAGAACGAACTCATTGTTTCTAAGTCTCCAATCCTCTAATGGACACAAGTTTGGTCCGTTTTGGTCCGAAGATGACGAACAACGCTCTAGGTTACGAACTTCAACATTAAAACTCGCCAAACTTCCAATGGAGACGAGGTTTGTCCATTTTGGTCCAAACATGACGAACTTCGCTTCAGTGAACGAACTCGTCGTTTCTAACTCTCCAAGCCTCGAATGGAGACAAGTTTGGTCCATTTTGGTCCGAAGATGACGAACAACGCACTAGGTTATGAACTTCAGCATTAAAACTAGGCAAACTTCGAATGGAGACAAGGTTTGTCCATTTTGGTCCAAACATGACGAACTTCGCTCTAGGGAACGAACTTCTTGTTTCTAACTCTCCAAGCCTCGAATGGAGACAAGATTAGTCCATTTTCGTCCGAAGATGACGTACAATGCTCTATGTTACGAACTTCAGCATTAAAACTCGCCAAACTTCGAATGGAGACAAGGTTTGTCCATTTTGGTCCAAACATGACGAACTTCGCTCTAGAGAACGAACTCGTTGTTTCTAACTCTCCAAGCCTCAAATGGAGACAAGTTTGGTCTATTTTGGTCCGAAGATGACAAACAACGCTGTAGGTTACGAACTTTAGCATTAAAGCTCGCCAAAATTCGAATGGAGACAAGGTTTGTCCATTTTGGTCCAAACATGACGAACTTCGCTCTAGGGAACGAACTCGTTGTTTCTAACTCTCCAAGCCTCGAATTGAGACAAGTTTGGTCCATTTTGGTCCGAAGATGACGAACAACGCTCTAGGTTACGAACTTCAGCATTAAAACTCGCCAAACTTCGAATGGAGACAAGGTTTGTCCATTTTGGTCTAAACATGACGAACTTCGCTCTAGAGAACGAACTCGTTGTTTCTAACTCTCCAAGTCTCGAATGGAGACAAGTTTGGTCCGTTTTAGTCCGAAGATGACGCACAACGCTCTAGGTTACGAACTTCAGCATTAAAACTCGCCAAACTTCCAATGAGACAAGGTTTGTCCATTTTCGTCCAAACATGACGATCTTCGCTTCAGGGAACGAACTCGTCGTTTCTAACTCTCCAAGCCTCGAATGGAGACAAGTTTGGTCCATTTTGGTCCAAAGATGACGAACAACGTTCTAGGTTACGAACTTCAGCATTAAAACTTTCCAAACTTCGAATGGAGACAAGGTTTGTCCATTTTGGTCCAAACATGACGAACTTCGCTCTAGAGAACGAACTCGTTGTTTCTAACTCTCCAAGCCTCGAATGGAGACAAGTTTGGTCTATTTTGGTCTAAAGATGACAAACAACGCTCTAGGTTACGAACTTCAGCATTAAAGCTCGCCAAACTTCGAATGGAGAAAAGGTTTGTCCATTTTGGTCCAAACATGACAACTTCGCTCTAGGGAACGAACTCGTCGTTTCTAACTCTCCAAGCCTCGAATTGAGACAAGTTTGGTCCATTTTGGTCCAAAGATGACGAACAACGCTCTAGGTTACGAACTTCAGCATTAAAACTCGCCAAACTTCGAATGGAGACAAGGTTTGTCCATTTTGGTCCAAACATGACGAACTTCGCTCTAGAGAACGAACTCATTTTTTCTAAGTCTCCAAGCCTCTAATGGAGACAAGTTTGGTCCGTTTTGGTCCGAAGATGACGAACAAAGCTCTAGGTTACGAACTTCAACATTAAAACTCGCCAAACTTCCAATGGAGACGAGGTTTGTCCATTTTGGTCCAAACATGACGAAGTTCGCTTCAAGGAACGAACTCGTCCTTTCTAACTCTCCAAGCCTCGAATGGAGACAAGTTTGGTCCATTTTGGTCCAAAGATGACGAACAACGCTCTAGGTTCCGAACTTCAGCATTAAAACTTTCCAAACTTCGAATGGAGACAAGGTTTGTCCATTTTGGTCCAAACATGACGAACTTCGCTCTAGAGAACGAACTCGTTGCTTCTAACTTTCCAATCCTCGAATGGAGACAAGTTTGGTCCATTTTGGTCCGAAGATGACAAACAACGCTCTAGGTTACGAACTTCAGCATTAAAACTTTCCAAACTTCGAATGGAGACAAGGTTTTTCCATTTTGGTCCAAACATGACGAACTTCGCTCTAGAGAACGAACTCGTTTTTCTAACTCTCCAAGAATCGAATGGAGACAAGTTTGGTCCATTTTGGTCCGGAGATGACGAACAACGCTCTAGGTTACGAACTTCAGCATTAAAACTCGCCAAACTTCCAATGGAGACAATGTTTGTCCATTTTGGCCAAACATGACGAACTTCGCTTCAGGGAACGAACTTGTTGTTTCTAACTCTCCAAGCCTCGAATGGAGACAAGTTTGGTCCATTTTCGTCGGAAGATGACGAACAATGCTCTAGGTTACGAACTTTAGCATTAAAACCTTCCAAACTTCGAATGGAGACAAGGTTTGTCCATTTTGGTCCAAACATGACGAACTTCGCTCTAGAGAACGAACTCGTTGTTTCTTACTCTCCAAGCCTCGAATGGAGACAAGTTTGGTCCGTTTTGGTCCGAAGATGACGAACAACGCTCTAGGTTACGAACTTCAGCATTAAAACTCGCCAAACTTCAAATGGAGACAAGGTTTGTCCATTTTGGTCCAAATATGACGAACTTCGCTCTAGAGAACGAACTCGTTGTTTCTAACTTTCCAAGCCTCGAATGGAGACAAGTTTGGTCCATTTTGGTCCGAAGATGACGAACAACGCTCTAGGTTATGAACTTCAGCATTAAAACTCGGCAAACTTCGAATGGAGACAAGGTTTGTCCATTTTGGTCCAAACATGACGAACTTCGCTCTAGGGAACGAACTTCTTGTTTCTAACTCTCCAAGCCCCGAATGGAGACAAGTTTAATCCATTTTCGTCCGAAGATGACGTACAATGCTCTATGTTACGAACTTCAGCATTAAAACTCGCCAATCTTCGAATGGAGACAAGGTTTGTCGATTTTGGTCCAAACATGACGAACTTCGCTCTAGAGAACGAACTCGTTGTTTCTAACTCTCCAAGCCTCGAATGGAGACAAGTTTGGTCTATTTTGGTCCGAAGATGACAAACAACGCTCTAGGTTACGAACTTTAGCAATAAAGCTCGCCAAACTTCGAATGGAGACAAGGTTTGTCCATTTTGGTCCAAACATGACGAACTTCGCTCTAGAGAACGAACTCGTTGTTTCTAACTTTCCAAGCCTCGAATTGAGACAAGTTTGGTCCATTTTGGTCCGAAGATGAGGAACAACGCTCTAGGTTACGAACTTCAGCATTAAAACTCTCCAAACTTCGAATGGAGAGAAGGTTTGTCCATTTTGGTCCAAACATGACGAACTTCGCTCTAGAGAACGAACTCATTGTTTCTAAGTCTCCAAGCCTCTAATGGACACAAGTTTGGTCCGTTTTGGTCCGAATATGACGAACAACGCTCTAGGTTACGAACTTCAACATTAAAACTCGCCAAACTTCCAATGGAGACGAGGTTTGTCCATTTTGGTCCAAACATGACGAACTTCGCTTCAGGGAACGAACTCGTCGTTTCTAACTCTCCAAGCCTCGAATGGAGACAAGTTTGGTCCATTTTGGTCCGAAGATGACGAACAACGCTCTAGGTTATGAACTTCAGCATTAAAACTCGGCAAACTTCGAATGGAGACAAGGTTTGTCCATTTTGGTCCAAACATGACGAACTTCGCTCTAGGGAACGAACTTCTTGTTTCTAACTCTCCAAGCCTCGAATGGAGACAAGTTTAGTCCATTTTCGTCCGAAGATGACGTACAATGCTCTATGTTACGAACTTCAGCATTAAAACTCGCCAAACTTCGAATGGAGACAAGGTTTGTCCATTTTGGTCCAAACATGACGAACTTCGCTCTAGAGAACGAACTCGTTGTTTCTAACTCTCCAAGCCTCGAATGGAGACAAGTTTGGTCCATTTTGGTCCGAAGATGACGAACAACGCTCTAGGTTACGAACTTCAGCATTAAAACTCGCCAAACTTCCAATGGAGACAATATTTGTCCATTTTGGTCCAAACATGACGAACTTCGCTTCAGGGAACGAACTCGTTGTTTCTAACTCTCCAAGCCTCGAATGGAGACAAGTTTGGTCCATTTTCGTCGAAAGATGACGAACAATGCTCTAGGTTACAAACTTCAGCATTAAAACCTTCCAAACTTCGAATGGAGACAAGGTTTGTCCATTTTTGTCCAAACATGACGAACTTCGCTCTAGAGAACGAACTCGTTGTTTCTAACTCTCCAAGCCTCGAATGGAGACAAGTTTGGTCTATTTTGGTCCAAAGATGACAATCAACGCCCTAGGTTACGAACTTCAGCATTAAAACTCGCCAAACTTCCAATGGAGACAATATTTGTCCATTTTGGTCCAAACATGACGAACTTAGCTCTAGAGAACGAACTCGTTTTTCTAACTCTCCAAGCCTCGAATGGAGACAAGTTTGGTCCGTTTTGGTCTGAAGATGACGAACAACGCTCTAGGTTACGAACTTCAGCATTAAAGCTCGCCAAACTTCGAATGGAGACAAGGATTGTCCATTTTGGTCCAAACATGACGAACTTCGCTCTAGGGAACGAAATCGTTGTTTCTAACTCTCGAAACCTCGAATGGAGACAAGTTTGGTCCGTTTTGGTCCGAAGATGACGAACAACGCCCTAGGTTACGAACTTCAGCATTAAAACTCGCCAAACTTCCAATGGAGACAAGGTTTGTCCATTTTGGCCCAAACATGACTGTTAGAGTTCTTATATTAGTATAATTGTATTTTTGTAAATATAATAGTTGAGTTGTCCTTTATTGTCTTTTCCCTTTCTCCTAATTAGGTTAACCTTGTACACTTGTATATATATATCTCTTTAGTGAATGGAATGGAATATACTCATTCTCTCAAACCTTTAGCATTCACATGGTATCAGAGCCCTAGGGTTCTCTAGGAAAATTTTTGTTCTTAGGGATTTGTGACCATTAGGGTTTGAGGTTTAGAAGTTTGTGACCATTAGGGTTTGAGGTTTAGAACACCTTTTTTGAGGGTTTTGGTCTTGCTGTGAGCTTTGTGCATCAACTCAACTAGGTCTGTCGCCGGAA
Organism: Trichosanthes truncata; assembly: GCA_033996785.1. Lineage (NCBI taxonomy): Eukaryota > Viridiplantae > Streptophyta > Magnoliopsida > Cucurbitales > Cucurbitaceae > Trichosanthes > Trichosanthes truncata. The sequence continues at coordinate 20,706,196 of JAWPNB010000004.1, read as the reverse complement.
TCTGTCGCCGGAATTCGCCGGAAGTCGCCGGAATTCGCAGCCGCCGCCACTAACGAGGTCTGTCCACGGCCTAATTTTTTGTCACCGCCCGATTTGTTGGAAAGCCCAGTCCCTGATCAGCCGATCCGAAAATTTTGGTCGAAAACTAACCGGCGCGTGAACCACACGCGCCGCCGGAATTTTTTGCCGCCCGTTTCACGCGCCGGCGCGTGGAGGCGCGTGAGCCGCCGGATTTTGCTCCGTTTTGCGTGGGTCAGTTTGCCGTGGTCTCCTCTTTCGTGTTCTGTGTTGGTTTAGTTCATTGGGTGTTCGGTTTATAGTGTTTTGAGCCATATCTTGCTTGAAACCTTTAGGGTTTGCTGTGATTTAGATCTCACATCTTGTTTATCTGTTTGTTTTAAACTTATGGCTGAAAAGAAAGGTATAGTGATGTCGGAGATGATTCCTATGGTGTTAAAGGTTACGGAACATAAGCTTAATGGATCTAACTTCTATGCATGGCGAACAAATATTCGTCATTATCTTCGGAGTCTTGATATGGATGATCACGTCACCGCCGATTCCCCACCGACTGATGATACTAGGAAGAATTGGTTACGAGATGATTCTAGACTTATTCTCCAGATAAAGAACTCCATTGAGAGCGAGATCGTTGGGTTGGTTAATCATTGTGAATCTATCAAGGAACTCTTAGAGTATTTGGAATTTCTTTACTCTGGGAAAGGGAACATCAGTAAAGTGTTCGATGTGTGTAAGAATCTCTTTCAACCGGATCAAGGTGACAAATCTCTAACGAGTTATTTTATGGAGTGCAAAACTAAGTATGAAGAATTTAATGCTCTGTTGCCCGTGAGTACTGATGTGAAAGTTCAGACTGCCCAACGTGAACAATTATTCATTATGAGTTTTTTGGTTGGTCTTGCCTCTAAATATGATATGGCCAAAGATCAAGTTCTGTCTAGCTCAGAAATCTCTTCGCTGGAAGATGCTTATACTAGAATACTTCGTACTGAAAAGTCGCAAGCGATCTTGCCATTTGAGTCTAATAGCGCCTTGGTTGGTCAGGCAGGTGAGTATAAAGGAAATAGAGGGGTTGGACCCAACACGTTCAGAGGAAATCCGAACACTCAGAGAGCAAATTCAGGAGATATTGTTTGCCACTATTGTCATAAGCCTGGACATATGAAACGTGATTGCAGAAAATTGCTGAATAAGGGCCAGAGGTTCCCATCTGCGCATGTTGCCTCTACTCCTGATAACAGTGACAAGTCTATTTCGATTTCTGCTGAGGAGTTTGCTAAATTTCGACAGTATCAAGAGTCATTAAAAGCGTCATCTTCTACTCCCATTACTGCCATTGCCGACACAGGTAACACATCTACATGTCTCCTTTCCTCCTCTTCAAAATGGGTCATAGACTCTGGCGCTTCTGATCACATGACAGGTAATCCCAATTTATTCTCTAACATTCGTTCGTCTACATCTTCCCCTAATGTTACTATAGCCGACGGCACCACCTCTCCTGTTTTAGGATCAGGCACTGTCAATCTTACCTCCTCAATTTCGTTGTCTTCTGTTTTAAGTTTGCCACAGTTCTCTTTTAACTTAATTTCGGTTAGTAAACTCACTCGCGATCTTAATTGTTGTGTCTTATTCTTTCCTGGTTATTGCTTATTTCAGGATCTTTTGACGAAGAGGACTATTGGTAAAGGGCGTGAATCTGGAGGTCTCTACATTTTTGAACCACAAGTATCCACAGCTGTTACATGCTCTAAAGTGTCCTCTCTCTTTGAAGAACATTGTCGTTTGGGTCATCCATCTCTTTCTGTCTTGAAGAGTCTTCGTCCTCAGTTTAATCATTTGTCTTCTTTAGATTGCGAGTCCTGTCAGTTTGCTAAATTTCATCGTCTGAGTTTGTATTCCAGTGTCAATAAACGAGCTAGTGCTCCATTTGATTTAGTTCATTCTGATGTTTGGGGTCCGTGTCCTGTTGAGTCTAAGAGGGGGTTTCGGTATTTCGTTACATTTGTCGACGATTTTTCTCGTGTAACTTGGTTATATTTAATGAAAGATCGTTCTGAGTTGCTTTCTCATTTTCGTAACTTTCATGCTGAAATTCGAACTCAATTTAGCGGTTCTCTTAAAGTTCTAAGAAGTGATAATGCTAAAGAATACTTCTCCCATGCTCTTAGTTCCTATTTAAGTGAACATGGAATTCTCCATCAATCCTCGTGTGTTTATACTCCATCTCAAAATGGGGTTGCAGAACGCAAAAATCGACATCTCCTTGAAACAGCGAGAGCCTTAATGTTTCAGATGAATGTCCCAAAATACTTTTGGGCTGATGCTGTATCGACGGCTTGTTTCTTAATAAATCGCATGCCCTCTTCAGTTTTAAAGGGTGCGATACCTTATAGTATTTTGTGCCCCAAACTTCCTTCATTTCCTCTTACACCCAAAATCTTTGGTTGTACTTGCTTTGTTCGGGATGTTCGCCCTCAACTCACCAAACTAGACCCAAAGTCCTTAAAATGCATATTCCTTGGTTATTCTCGTGTCCAAAAAGGGTATCGGTGTTATTGTCCTAGTCTCGATCGTTACTTTGTCTCTCCTGATGTCACATTCTTTGAAGACTCTTCTTTCTTTTCTCCTTCTTCGAGTCAGAGTAAGGGGGAGCATAAAGAGAACGATGATGATTTTCTTGTTTACACAATTCTCTCCTCCTGTGAGTCCTCTCGAACTTCATCTCCAGTTGTTCCTGTTTCTTCTCACCCACCTATCACTCAGGTTTATTCTCGACGACCACCGCCTTCAGTTTCATGCCCTGAACCAGAGGCTTCTTCATCAGTGGATCCAGGCACAAGCGATGATCTTCCTATTGCTCTTCGTAAAGGTAAGCGCCAGTGCACATATCCTCTATCCTCTTTTGTTTCTTATAACCATTTGTCATCTTCTACCTGTTCTTTCATTGGATCCCTACAGTCTTTGTCTGTTCCTAAGACTGTTCATGAAGCTTTGTCTCAACCTGGTTGGCGTGCTGCAATGGTAGAGGAGATGACTGCTTTAGATGGCAATTGTACTTGGGATTTAGTTTCTCTTCCTGCAGGAAAGAAGCCTATTGGTTGTAAGTGGGTCTTTGCGGTTAAAGTCAATCCAGATGGGTCTGTAGCTCGGTTGAAAGCTCGCCTTGTTGCTAAAGGCTACGCCCAAACTTATGGGGTTGACTATTCTGACACTTTTTCTCCTGTTGCTAAAATGGCTTCTGTCAGATTATTTATTTCGTTAGCATCCATTCATCACTGGCCGTTGCATCAGCTTGATATTAAAAACGTCTTTCTTCACGGTGATCTTGAGGAAGAGGTGTATATGGAGCAACCTCCAGGATTTGTTGCTCAGGGGGAGAATGGAAAGGTATGTCGCCTTGGTAAATCCTTGTATGGATTAAAACAGAGTCCACGGGCATGGTTTGGAAAATTCACTCAGGTGATTGAAGGCTTTGGAATGAGAAAGAGCGAGTTCGATCATTCTGTCTTTTATAAGCGATCTGAGAGTGGGGTCATCTTGTTGGTTGTGTATGTCGATGATATTGTTATTACAGGTGATGACGCATTGGGCATCCAATCTCTTAAGACCTTTCTCCATAGTCAATTCCACACAAAAGATTTGGGAATGCTGAAATATTTTCTAGGAATTGAGGTAATGAGAAGCAAGAAGGGAATCATGTTATCACAGAGAAAATATGTAATTGACTTGTTGACTGAAACAGGGAAATTAGGAGCTAAGCCATGTAGTACCCCGATGATGCCTAATTTACAGCTCACAAAAGAGGGAGAATTACTGAAAGATCCTGAACGATATAGGAGGTTAGTGGGAAAACTCAATTATCTTACAGTAACTCGACCAGACATAGCTTATTCAGTGAGTATTGTGAGCCAATATATGTCTTCTCCTACTGTTGATCATTGGGATGCAGTTGAACAAATTTTGTGTTATTTAAAGGCAGCTCCTGGGCGAGGTTTATTATATAAGAGTCATGGGCATATTAACATTGAATGTTTCTCAGATGCTGATTGGGCAGGATCTAAGGAAGATAGAAGATCAACTTCAGGATATTGTGTATTCGTAGGTGGAAATTTGGTTTCTTGGAAGAGTAAGAAACAAAATGTGGTATCACGGTCAAGTGCTGAATTAGAATATAGAGCAATGGCACAATCTGTATGTGAACTAGTCTGGATACGTCGACTTCTTATTGAATTAGGATTTGATATTACAACACCAACAAAATTATGGTGTGATAATCAAGCAGCTCTGCATATAGCATCTAATCCAATATTTCATGAGCGAACTAAACACATTGAGGTTGACTGCCATTTTGTACGTGAGAAGATACAACAAGGTTTGGTATCGACAGGATTCGTGAAGACTGGAGAGCAATTAGGAGATATCTTCACCAAGGCATTGAATGGAGCACGAATAGATTACCTCTCTAACAAGTTGGGCATGATGAATATATATGCTCCAACTTGAGGGGGAGTGTTAGAGTTCTTATATTAGTATAATTGTATTTTTGTAAATATATTAGTTGAGTTGTCCTTTATTGTCTTTTCACTTTCTCCTAATTAGGTTAACCTTGTACACTTGTATATATATATCTCTTTAGTGAATGGAATGGCACATACTCATTCTCTCAAACCTTTAGCATTCACAATCACGAACTTCGCTTCAGGGAACGAACTCGTCGTTTCTAACTCTCCAAGCATCGAATGGAGACAAGTTTGGTCCGTTTTGGTCCGAAGATGACGAACAACGCTCTAGGTTACGAACTTCAGCATTAAAACTTGCCAAACTTCAAATGGAGACAAGGTTTGTCCATTTTGGTCCAAACATGACGAACTTCGCTCTAGAGAACGAACTCGTTGTTTCTAACTCTCCAAGCCTCGAATGGAGACAAGTTTGGTCCGTTTTGGTCCGAAGATGACGAACAACGCCCTAGGTTACGAACTTCAGCATTAAAACTCGCCAAACTTCCAATGGAGACAAGCTTTGTCCATTTTGGCCAAAACATGACGAACTTCGCTTCAGGAAACAAACTCGTTGTTTCTAACTCTCCAAGACTCAAATGGAGACAAGTTTGGTCCATTTTGGTCGGAAGATGACGAACAATGCTCTAGGTTACGAACTTCAGCATTAAAACCTTCCAAACTTCGAATGGAGACAAGGTTTGTCCATTTTGGTCCAAACATGACGAACTTCGCTCTAGGGAACGAACTCGTTGTTTCTAACTCTCCAAACCTCGAATTGAGACAAGTTTGGTCCATTTTGGTCCGAAGATGACGAACAACGCTCTAGGTTACAAACTTCAGCATTAAAACTCGCCAAACTTCCAATGGAGACAATGTTTGTCCATTTTGGTCCAAACATGACGAACTTCGCATCAGGGAACGAACTCGTTGTTTCTAACTCTCCAAGCCTCGAATGGAGACAAGTTTGGTCCGTTTTGGTCCGAAGATGACGAACAACGCTCTAGGTTACGAACTTCAGCATTAAAACTCGCCAAACTTCAAATGGAGACAAGGTTTGTCCATTTTGGTTCAAATATGACGAACTTCACTCTAGAGAACGAACTGGTTGTTTCTAACTTTCCAAGCGTCGAATGGAGACAAGTTTGGTCCATTTTGGTCCGAAGATGACGAACAACGCTCTAGGTTACGAACTTCAGCATTAAAACTCGCCAAACTTCGAATGGAGACAAGGTTTGTCCATTTTGGTCCAAACATGACGAACTTCGCTCTAGAGAACAAACTCGTTGTTACTAACTCTCCAAGCCTCGAATGGAGACAAGTTTGGTCCGTTTTGGTCCGAAGATGACGAACAACGCTCTAGGTTACGAACTTCAGCATTAAAACTTTCCAAACTTCGAATGGAGACAAGGTTTGTCCATTTTGGTCCAAACATGACGAACTTCGCTCTAGAGAACGAACTCGTTGCTTCTAACTTTCCAAGCCTCGAATGGAGACAAGTTTTGTCCATTTTGGTCCGAAGATGACGAACAACGCATTAGGTTACGAACTTCAGCATTAAAACTCGCCAAACTTCGAATGGAGACAAGGTTTGTCCATTTTGGTCCAAACATGACGAACTTCGCTCTAGAGAACGAACTCGTTTTTCTAACTCTCGAAGCCTCGAATGGAGACAAGTTTGGTCCATTTTGGTCCGAAGATGACGAACAACGCTCTAGGTTACGAACTTCAGCATTAAAACTCGCCAAACTTCCAATGGAGACAATGTTTGTCCATTTTGGTCCAAACATTACGAACTTCGATCTAGAGAACGAACTCGTTTTTCTAACTCTCGAGGCCTCGAATGGAGACAAGTTTGGTCCATTTTGGTCGGAAGATGACGAACAATGCTCTAGGTTACGAACTTCAGCATTAAAACCTTCCAAACTTCGAATGGAGACAAGGTTTGTCCATTTTGGTCCAAACATGACGAACTTCGCTCTAGGGAACAAACGCGTTGTTTCTAACTCTCCAAACCTCGAATTGAGACAAGTTTGGTCCATTTGGTCCGAAGATGACGAACAACGCTCTAGGTTACGAACTTCAGCATTAAAACTCGCCAAACTTCGAATGGAGACAAGGTTTGTCCATTTTGGTCCAAACATGACGAACTTCGCTCTAGAGAACGAACTCGTTTTTCTAACTCTCGAAGCCTCGAATGGAGACAAGTTTGGTCCATTTTGGTCCGAAGATGACGAACAACGCTCTAGGTTACGAACTTCAGCATTAAAACCTTCCAAACTTCGAATGGAGAAAAGGTTTGTCCATTTTGGTCCAAACATGACGAACTTCGCTCTAGGGAACGAACTCGTTGTTTCTAACTCTCCAAACCTCGAATTGAGACAAGTTTGGTCCATTTTGGTCCGAAGCTGACGAACAACGCTCTAGGTTACGAACTTCAGCATTAAAACTCGCCAAACTTTCAATGGAGACAATGTTTGTCCATTTGGGTCCAAATATGACGAACTTCGCTCTAGAGAACGAACTCGTTGTTTCTAACTCTCGAATCCTCGAATGGAGACAAGTTTGGTCCATTATGGTCCGAAGATGACGAACAACGCTCTAGGTTACGAACTTCAGCATTAAAACTCGCCAAACTTCCAATGGAGACAATGTTTGTCCATTTTGGTCCAAACATGACGAACTTCGCTTCAGGGAACGAACTCGTTGTTTCTAACTCTCCAAGCCTCGAATAGAGACAAGTTTGGTCCATTTTGGTCAGAAGATGACGAACAATGCTCTAGGATACGAACTTCAGCATTAAAACCTTCCAAACTTCGATTGGAGACAAGGTTTGTCCATTTTGGTCCAAACATGACGGACTTCGCTCTAGGGAACGAACTCGTTGTTTCTAACTCTCCAAGCCTCGAATTGAGACAAGTTTGGTCCATTTTGGTCCGAAGATGACGAACAACGCTCTAGGTTACGAACTTCAGCATTAAAACTCGCCAAACTTCGAATGGAGACAAGGTTTGTCCATTTTGGTCCAAACATGACGAACTTCGCTCTAGAGAACGAACTCGTTGTTTCTAACTTTCCAAGCCTCGAATGGAGACAAGTTTGGTGCATTTTGGTCCGAAGATGACGAACAACGCTCTAGGTTACGAACTTCAGCATTAACACTCGCCAAACTTCGAATGGAGACAAGGTTTGTCCATTTTGGTCCAAAGATGACGAACTTCGCTCTAGAGAACGAACTCGTTGTTTCTAACTCTCCAAGCCTCGAATGGAGACAAGTTTGGTCCATTTTGGTCCGAAGATGACGAACAACGCTCTAGCTTACGAACTTCAGCATTAAAACTCGCCAAACTTCCAATGGAGACAATGTTTGTCCATTTTGGTCCAAACATGACGAACTTCGCTTCAGGGAACGAACTCGTTGTTTCTAACTCTCCAAGTCTCGAATGGAGATAAGTTTGGTATGTTTTGGTCCGAAGATGACGAACAACGCTCTAGGTTAAGAACTTCAGCATTAAAACTCGCCAAACTTCAAATGTAGACAAGGTTTGTCCATTTTGGTCCAAATATGACGAACTTCGCTCTAGAGAACGAAGTAGTTGTTTCTAACTTTCCAAGTCTCGAATGGAGACAAGTTTGGTCCATTTTGGTCCGAAGATGACGAACAACGCTCTAGGTTACGAACTTCAGCATTAAAACTCGCCAAACTTCCAATGGAGACAATGTTTGTCCATTTGGGTCCAAATATGACGAACTTCGCTCTAGAGAACGAACTCGTTGTTTCTAACTCTCGAATCCTCGAATGGAGACAAGTTTGGTCCATTTTGGTCCGAAGATGACGAACAACGCTCTAGGTTACGCACTTCAGCATTAAAACTCTCCAAACTTCCAATGGAGACAATGTTTGTCCATTTTGGTCCAAACATGACGAACTTCGCTTCAGGGAACGAACTCGTTGTTTCTAACTCTCCAAGCCTCGAATGGAGACAAGTTTGGTCCATTTTGGTCAGAAGATGATGATCAATGCTCTAGGTTACGAACTTCAGCATTAAAACCTTCCAAACTTCGATTGGAGACAAGGTTTGTCCATTTTGGACCAAACATGACGGACTTCGCTCTAGGGAACGAACTCGTTGTTTCTAACTCTCCAAGCCTCGAATTGAGACAAGTTTGGTCCATTTTGGTCCGAAGATGACGAACAACGCTCTAGGTTACGAACTTCAGCGTTAAAACTCGCCAAACTTCGAATGGAGACAAGGTTTGTCCATTTTATTCCAAACATGACGAACTTCGCTCAAGGGAACGAACTCGTTGTTTCTAACTCTCCAAGCCTCGAATGGAGACAAGTTTGGTCCTTTTTGGTCGGAAGATGACGAACAATGCTCTAGGTTACGAACTTCAGCATTAAAACTCGCCAAACTTCGAATGGAGACAAGGTTTGTCCATTTTGGTCCAAACATGACGAACTTCGCTCTAGAGAACGAACTCGTTGTTTCTAACTCTCCAAGCCTCGAATGGAGACAAGTTTGGTCCATTTTGGTCCGAAGATGACGAAGAACGCTCTAGGTTACGAACTTCAGCATTAAAACTTTCGAAACTTCGAATGGAGACAAGGTTTGTCCATTTTGGTCCAAACATGACGAACTTCGCTCTAGGGAACGAACTCGTTACTTCTAACTCTCCAAGCCTCGAATGGAGACAAGTTTGGTCCATTTTGGTCCGAAGATGACGAACAACGCTCTAGGTTACGAACTTCAGCGTTAAAACTCGCCAAACTTCGAATGGAGACAAGGTTTGTCCATTTTATTCCAAACATGACGAACTTCGCTCAAGGGAACGAACTCGTTGTTCTAACTCTCCAAGCCTCGAATGGAGACAAGTTTGGTCCTTTTTGGTCGGAAGATGACGAACAATGCTCTAGGTTACGAACTTCAGCATTAAAACTCGCCAAACTTCGAATGGAGACAAGGTTTGTCCATTTTGGTCCAACCATGACGAACTTCGCTCTAGAGAACGAACTCGTTGTTTCTAACTCTCCAAGCCTCGAATGGAGACAAGTTTGGTCCATTTTGGTCCGAAGATGACGAAGAACGCTCTAGGTTACGAACTTCAGCATTAAAACTTTCGAAACTTCGAATGGAGACAAGGTTTGTCCATTTTGGTCCAAACATGACGAACTTCGCTCTAGGGATCGAACTCGTTACTTCTAACTCTCCAAGCCTCGAATGGAGACAAGTTTGGTCCATTTTGGTCCGAAGATGACGAACAACGCTCTAGGTTACGAACTTCAGCCTTAAAACTCGCCAAACTTCGAATGGAGACAAGGTTTGTCCATTTTGGTCCAAACATGACGAACTTCGCTCTAGAGAGCGAACTCGTTTTTCTAACTCTCGAAGCCTCGAATGGAGACAAGTTTGGTCCATTTTGGTCCGAAGATGACGAACAACGCTCTAGGTTACGAACTTCAGCATTAAAACACGCCAAACTTCGAATGGAGACAAGGTTTGTCCATTTTATTCCAAACATGACGAACTTCGCTCAAGGGAACGAACTCGTTGTTTCTAACTCTCCAAGCCTCGAATGGAGACAAGTTTGGTCCTTTTTGGTCGGAAGATGACGAACAATGCTCTAGGTTACGAACTTCAGCATTAAAACTCGCCAAACTTCGAATGGAGACAAGGTTTGTCCATTTTGGTCCAAACATGACGAACTTCGCTCTAGAGAACGAACTCGTTGTTTCTAACTCTCCAAGCCTCGAATGGAGACAAGTTTGGTCCATTTTGGTCCGAAGATGACGAAGAACGCTCTAGGTTACGAACTTCAGCATTAAAACTTTCGAAACTTCGAATGGAGACAAGGTTTGTCCATTTTGGTCCAAACATGACGAACTTCGCTCTAGGGAACGAACTCGTTACTTCTAACTCTCCAAGCCTCGAATGGAGACAAGTTTGGACCATTTTGGTCGGAAGATGACGAACAATGCTCTAGGTTACGAACTTCAGCATTAAAACCTTCCAAACTTCGAATGGAGACAAGGTTTGTCCATTTTATTCCAAACATGACGAACTTCGCTCAAGGGAACGAACTCGTTGTTTCTAACTCTCCAAGCCTCGAATGGAGACAAGTTTGGTCCTTTTTGGTCAGAAGATGACGAACAATGCTCTAGGTTACGAACTTCAGCATTAAAACTCGCCAAACTTCGAATGGAGACAAGGTTTGTCCATTTTGGTCCAAACATGACGAACTTCGCTCTAGAGAACGAACTCGTTGTTTCTAATTCTCCAAGCCTCGAATGGAGACAAGTTTGGCCATTTTGGTCCGAAGATGACGAACAACGCTCTAGGTTACGAACTTCAGCATTAAAACTTTCGAAACTTCGAATGGAGACAAGGGTTGTCCATTTTGGTCCAAACATGACGAACTTCGCTCTAGGGAACGAACTCGTTACTTCTAACTCTCCAAGCCTCGAATTGAGACATGTTTGGTCCATTTTGGTCCGAAGATGACGAACAACGCTCTAGGTTACGAACTTCAGCATTAAAACACGCCAAACTTCGAATGGAGACAAGGTTTGTCCATTTTATTCCAAACATGACGAACTTCGCTCAAGGGAACGAACTCGTTGTTTCTAACTCTCCAAGCCTCGAATGGAGACAAGTTTGGTCCTTTTTGGTCGGAAGATGACGAACAATGCTCTAGGTTACGAACTTCAGCATTAAAACTCGCCAAACTTCGAATGGAGACAAGGTTTGTCCATTTTGGTCCAAACATGACGAACTTCGCTCTAGAGAACGAACTCGTTGTTTCTAACTCTCCAAGCCTCGAATGGAGACAAGTTTGGTCCATTTTGGTCCGAAGATGACGAAGAACGCTCTAGGTTACGAACTTCAGCATTAAAACTTTCGAAACTTCGAATGGAGACAAGGTTTGTCCATTTTGGTCCAAACATGACGAACTTCGCTCTAGGGAACGAACTCGTTACTTCTAACTCTCCAAGCCTCGAATGGAGACAAGTTTGGACCATTTTGGTCGGAAGATGACGAACAATGCTCTAGGTTACGAACTTCAGCATTAAAACCTTCCAAACTTCGATTGGAGACAAGGTTTGTCCATTTTGGTCCAAACATGACGGACTTCGCTCTAGGGAACGAACTCGTTGTTACTAACTCTCCAAGCCTCGAATTGAGACAAGTTTGGTCCATTTTGGTCCTAAGATTATGAACAACGCTCTAGGTTAAGAACTTCAGCATTAAAACTCGCCAAACTTCCAATGGAGACAAGGTTTGTCCATTTTGGTCCAAACATGACGAACTTCGCTCTAGAGAACGAACTCGTTGCTTCTAACTTTCCATGCCTCGAATGGAGACAAGTTTGGTCCATTTTGGTCCGAAGATGACGAACAACGCTCTAGGTTACGAACTTCAGCATTAAAACTCGCCAAACTTCGAATGGAGACAAGGTTTGTCCATTTTGGTCCAAACATGACGAACTTCGCTCCAGAGAACGAACTCGTTGTTTCTAACTCTCCAAGCCTCGAATGGAGACAAGTTTGGTCCGTTTTGGTCCGAAGATGACGAACAACGCTCTAGGTTACGAACTTCAGAATTAAAACTCGCCAAACTTCGAATGGAGACAAGGTTTGTCCATTTTATTCCAAACATGACGAACTTCGCTCCAGGGAACGAACTCGTTGTTTCTAACTCTCCAAGCCTCGAATGGAGACAAGTTTGGTCCATTTTGGTCGGAAGATGAAGAACAATGCTCTAGGTTACGAACTTCAGCATTAAAACCTTCCAAACTTCGAATGGAGACAAGGTTTGTCCATTTTGGTCCAAACATGACGAACTTCGCTCTAGGGAACGAACTCGTTGTTTCTAACTCTCCAAACCTCGAATTGAGACAAGTTTGGTCCCTTTTGGTCCGAAGATGACGAACAACGCTCTAGGTTACGAACTTCAGCATTAAAACTCGCCAAACTTCGAATGGAGACAAGGTTTGTCCATTTTGGTCCAAATATGACGAACTTCGTTCTAGAGAACGAACTCGTTGTTTCTAACTTTCCAAGTTTCGAATGGAGACAAGTTTGGTCCATTTTGGTCCGAAGATGACGAACAACGCTCTAGGTTACGAAATTCAGCATTAAAACTTGCCAAACTTCGAATGGAGACAAGGTTTGTCCATTTTGGTCCAAACATTACGAACTTAGCTCTAGAGAACGAACTCGTTGTTTCTAACTCTCCAAGCCTCGAATGGAGACAAGTTTGGTCAGTTTTGGTCCGAAGATGACGAACAACGCTCTAGGTTACGAACTTCAGCATTAAAACTCGCCAAACTTCGAATGGAGACAAGGTTTGTCCATTTTATTCCAAACATGACGAACTTCGCTCAAGGGAACGAACTCGTTGTTTCTAACTCTCCAAGCCTCGAATGGAGACAAGTTTGGTCCTTTTTGGTCAGAAGATGACGAACAATGCTCTAGGTTACGAACTTCAGCATTAAAACTCGCCAAACTTCGAATGGAGACAAGGTTTGTCCATTTTGGTCCAAACATGACGAACTTCGCTCTAGAGAACGAACTCGTTGTTTCTAATTCTCCAAGCCTCGAATGGAGACAAGTTTGGCCATTTTGGTCCGAAGATGACGAACAACGCTCTAGGTTATGAACTTCAGCATTAAAACTTTCGAAACTTCGAATGGAGACAAGGGTTGTCCATTTTGGTCCAAACATGACGAACTTCGCTCTAGGGAACGAACTCGTTACTTCTAACTCTCCAAGCCTCGAATGGAGACAAGTTTGGTCCCTTTTGGTCCGAAGATGACGAACAACGCTCTAGGTTACGAACTTCAGCATTAAAACTCGCCAAACTTCGAATGGAGACAAGGTTTGTCCATTTTGGTCCAAATATGACGAACTTCGTTCTAGAGAACGAACTCGTTGTTTCTAACTTTCCAAGTTTCGAATGGAGACAAGTTTGGTCCATTTTGGTCCGAAGATGACGAACAACGCTCTAGGTTACGAAATTCAGCATTAAAACTTGCCAAACTTCGAATGGAGACAAGGTTTGTCCATTTTGGTCCAAACATTACGAACTTCGCTCTAGAGAACGAACTCGTTGTTTCTAAATCTCCAAGCCTCGAATGGAGACAAGTTTGGTCCGTTTTGGTCCGAAGATGACGAACAACGCTCTAGGTTACGAACTTCAGCATTAAAACTCGCCAAACTTCAAATGGAGACAAGGTTTGTCCATTTTGGTCCAAACATGACGAACTTCGCTCTAGAGAACGAACTGGTTGTTTCTAACTCTCCAAGCGTCGAATGGAGACAAGTTTTGTCCATTTTGGTCTGAAGATGACGAACAACGCTCTAGCTTACGAACTTCAGCATTAAAACTCGCCAAACTTCCAATGGAGACAATGTTTGTCCATTTTGGTCCAAACATGACGAACTTCGCTTCAGGGAACGAACTCGTTGTTTCTAACTCTCCAAGTCTCGAATGGAGATAAGTTTGGTATGTTTTGGTCCGAAGATGACGAACAACGCTCTAGGTTACGAACTTCAGCATTAAAACTCGCCAAACTTCAAATGTAGACAAGGTTTGTCCATTTTGGTCCAAATATGACGAACTTCGCTCTAGAGAACGAACTAGTTGTTTCTAACTTTCCAAGTCTCGAATGGAGACAAGTTTGGTCCATTTTGGTCCGAAGATGACGAACAACGCTCTAGGTTACGAACTTCAGCATTAAAACTCGCCAAACTTCCAATGGAGACAATGTTTGTCCATTTGGGTCCAAATATGACGAACTTCGCTCTAGAGAACGAACTCGTTGTTTCTAACTCTCGAATCCTCGAATGGAGACAAGTTTGGTCCATTTTGGTCCGAAGATGACGAACAACGCTCTAGGTTACGCACTTCAGCATTAAAACTCTCCAAACTTCCAATGGAGACAATGTTTGTCCATTTTGGTCCAAACATGACGAACTTCGCTTCAGGGAACGAACTCGTTGTTTCTAACTCTCCAAGCCTCGAATGGAGACAAGTTTGGTCCATTTTGGTCAGAAGATGATGATCAATGCTCTAGGTTACGAACTTCAGCATTAAAACCTTCCAAACTTCGATTGGAGACAAGGTTTGTCCATTTTGGACCAAACATGACGGACTTCGCTCTAGGGAACGAACTCGTTGTTTCTAACTCTCCAAGCCTCGAATTGAGACAAGTTTGGACCATTTTGGTCCGAAGATGACGAACAACGCTCTAGGTTACGAACTTCAGCATTAAAACTCGCCAAACTTCGATTGGAGACAAGGTTTGTCCATTTTGGTCCAAACATGACGAACTTAGCTCTAGAGAACGAACTCGTTTTTCTAACTCTCCAAGCCTCGAATGGAGACAAGTTTGGTCCGTTTTGGTCTGAAGATGACGAACAACGCTCTAGGTTACGAACTTCAGCGTTAAAACTCGCCAAACTTCGAATGGAGACAAGGTTTGTCCATTTTATTCCAAACATGACGAACTTCGCTCAAGGGAACGAACTCGTTGTTTCTAACTCTCCAAGCCTCGAATGGAGACAAGTTTGGTCCTTTTTGGTCGGAAGATGACGAACAATGCTCTAGGTTACGAACTTCGGCATTAAAACTCGCCAAACTTCGAATGGAGACAAGGTTTGTCCATTTTGGTCCAAACATGACGAACTTCGCTCTAGAGAACGAACTCGTTGTTTCTAACTCTCCAAGCCTCGAATGGAGACAAGTTTGGTCCATTTTGGTCCGAAGATGACGAAGAACGCTCTAGGTTACGAACTTCAGCATTAAAACTTTCGAAACTTCGAATGGAGACAAGGTTTGTCCATTTTGGTCCAAACATGACGAACTTCGCTCTAGGGAACGAACTCGTTACTTCTAACTCTCCAAGCCTCGAATGGAGACAAGTTTGGTCCATTTTGGTCCGAAGATGACGAACAACGCTCTAGGTTACGAACTTCAGCGTTAAAACTCGCCAAACTTCGAATGGAGACAAGGTTTGTCCATTTTATTCCAAACATGACGAACTTCGCTCAAGGGAACGAACTCGTTGTTTCTAACTCTCCAAGCCTCGAATGGAGACAAGTTTGGTCCTTTTTGGTCGGAAGATGACGAACAATGCTCTAGGTTACGAACTTCAGCATTAAAACTCGCCAAACTTCGAATGGAGACAAGGTTTGTCCATTTTGGTCCAAACATGACGAACTTCGCTCTAGAGAACGAACTCGTTGTTTCTAACTCTCCAAGCCTCGAATGGAGACAAGTTTGGTCCATTTTGGTCCGAAGATGACGAAGAACGCTCTGGGTTACGAACTTCAGCATTAAAACTTTCGAAACTTCGAATGGAGACAAGGTTTGTCCATTTTGGTCCAAACATGACGAACTTCGATCTAGGGAACGAACTCGTTACTTCTAACTCTCCAAGCCTCGAATGGAGACAAGTTTGGTCCATTTTGGTCCGAAGATGACGAACAACGCTCTAGGTTACGAACTTCAGCATAAAAACTCGCCAAACTTCGAATGGAGACAAGGTTTGTCCATTTTGGTCCAAACATGACGAACTTCGCTCTAGAGAACGAACTCATTTTTCTAACTCTCGAAACCTCGAATGGAGACAAGTTTGGACCATTTTGGTCCGAAGATGACGAACAACGCTCTAGGTTACGAACTTCAGCATTAAAACTCGCCAAACTTCGATTGGAGACAAGGTTTGTCCATTTTGGTCCAAACATGACGAACTTAGCTCTAGAGAACGAACTCGTTTTTCTAACTCTCCAAGCCTCGAATGGAGACAAGTTTGGTCCGTTTTGGTCTGAAGATGACGAACAACGCTCTAGGTTACGAACTTCAGCGTTAAAACTCGCCAAACTTCGAATGGAGACAAGGTTTGTCCATTTTATTCCAAACATGACGAACTTCGCTCAAGGGAACGAACTCGTTGTTTCTAACTCTCCAAGCCTCGAATGGAGACAAGTTTGGTCCTTTTTGGTCGGAAGATGACGAACAATGCTCTAGGTTACGAACTTCGGCATTAAAACTCGCCAAACTTCGAATGGAGACAAGGTTTGTCCATTTTGGTCCAAACATGACGAACTTCGCTCTAGAGAACGAACTCGTTGTTTCTAACTCTCCAAGCCTCGAATGGAGACAAGTTTGGTCCATTTTGGTCCGAAGATGACGAAGAACGCTCTAGGTTACGAACTTCAGCATTAAAACTTTCGAAACTTCGAATGGAGACAAGGTTTGTCCATTTTGGTCCAAACATGACGAACTTCGCTCTAGGGAACGAACTCGTTACTTCTAACTCTCCAAGCCTCGAATGGAGACAAGTTTGGTCCATTTTGGTCCGAAGATGACGAACAACGCTCTAGGTTACGAACTTCAGCGTTAAAACTCGCCAAACTTCGAATGGAGACAAGGTTTGTCCATTTTATTCCAAACATGACGAACTTCGCTCAAGGGAACGAACTCGTTGTTTCTAACTCTCCAAGCCTCGAATGGAGACAAGTTTGGTCCTTTTTGGTCGGAAGATGACGAACAATGCTCTAGGTTACGAACTTCAGCATTAAAACTCGCCAAACTTCGAATGGAGACAAGGTTTGTCCATTTTGGTCCAAACATGACGAACTTCGCTCTAGAGAACGAACTCGTTGTTTCTAACTCTCCAAGCCTCGAATGGAGACAAGTTTGGTCCATTTTGGTCCGAAGATGACGAAGAACGCTCTGGGTTACGAACTTCAGCATTAAAACTTTCGAAACTTCGAATGGAGACAAGGTTTGTCCATTTTGGTCCAAACATGACGAACTTCGATCTAGGGAACGAACTCGTTACTTCTAACTCTCCAAGCCTCGAATGGAGACAAGTTTGGTCCATTTTGGTCCGAAGATGACGAACAACGCTCTAGGTTACGAACTTCAGCATAAAAACTCGCCAAACTTCGAATGGAGACAAGGTTTGTCCATTTTGGTCCAAACATGACGAACTTCGCTCTAGAGAACGAACTCGTTTTTCTAACTCTCGAAACCTCGAATGGAGACAAGTTTGGTCCATTTTGGTCCGAAGATGACGAACAACGCTCTAGGTTACGAACTTCAGCATTAAAACACGCCAAACTTCGAATGGAGACAAGGTTTGTCCATTTTATTCCAAACATGACGAACTTCGCTTCAGGGAACGAACTCGTTGTTTCTAACTCTCCAAGCCTCGAATGGAGACAAGTTTGGACCATTTTGGTCGGAAGATGACGAACAATGCTCTAGGTTACGAACTTCAGCATTAAAACCTTCCAAACTTCGATTGGAGACAAGGTTTGTCCATTTTGGTCCAAACATGACGGACTTCGCTCTAGGGAACGAACTCGTTGTTACTAACTCTCCAAGCCTCGAATTGAGACAAGTTTGGTCCATTTTGGTCCTAAGATTATGAACAACGCTCTAGGTTAAGACTTCAGCATTAAAACTCGCCAAACTTCCAATGGAGACAAGGTTTGTCCATTTTGGTCCAAACATGACGAACTTCGCTCTAGAGAACGAACTCGTTGCTTCTAACTTTCCATGCCTCGAATGGAGACAAGTTTGGTCCATTTTGGTCCGAAGATGACGAACAACGCTCTAGGTTACGAACTTCAGCATTAAAACTCGCCAAACTTCGAATGGAGACAAGGTTTGTCAATTTTGGTCCAAACATGACGAACTTCGCTCTACAGAACGAACTCGTTGTTTCTAACTCTCCAAGCGTCGAATGGAGACAAGTTTTGTCCATTTTGGTCTGAAGATGACGAACAACGCTCTAGCTTACGAACTTCAGCATTAAAACTCGCCAAACTTCCAATGGAGACAATGTTTGTCCATTTTGGTCCAAACATGACGAACTTCGCTTCAGGGAACGAACTCGTTGTTTCTAACTCTCCAAGCCTCGAATGGAGATAAGTTTGGTCTGTTTTGGTCCGAAGATGACGAACAACGCTCTAGGTTACGAACTTCAGCATTAAAACTCGCCAAACTTCAAATGTAGACAAGGTTTGTCCATTTTGGTCCAAATATGACAAACTTCGCTCTAGAGAACGAACTAGTTGTTTCTAACTTTCCAAGTCTCGAATGGAGACAAGTTTGGTCCATTTTGGTCCGAAGATGACGAACAACGCTCTAGCTTACGAACTTCAACATTAAAACTTGCCAAACTTCGAATGGAGACAAGGTTTGTCCATTTTGGTACAAACATGACGAACTTCGCTCTAGAGAACGAACTTGTCGTTTCTAACTCTCCAAGCCTCGAATGGAGACAAGTTTGGTCCGTTTTGTTCCGAAGATGACGAACAACGCCCTAGGTTACGAACTTCAGCATTAAAACTCGCCAAACTTCCAATGGAGACAAGGTTTGTCCATTTTGGCCCAAACATGACGAACTTCGCTTCAGGGAATGAACTCGTCGTTTCTAACTCTCCAAGCCTCGAATGGAGACAAGTTTGGTCCAATTTGGTCCAAAGATGACGAACAATGCTCTAGGTTACGAACTTCAGCATTAAAAATCGCCAAACTTCGAATGGAATCAAGGTTTGTCCATTTTGGTCCAAACATGACGAACTTCGCTCTAGAGAACGAACTTGTCGTTTCTAACTCTCCAAGCCTCGAATAAAGACAAGTTTGGTCCGTTTTGTTCCGAAGATGACGAACAACACCCTAGGTTACGAACTTCAGCATTAAAACTCGCCAAACTTCCAATGGAGACAAGGTTTGTCCATTTTGGCCCAAACATGACGAACTTCGCTTCAGGGAACGAACTCGTCGTTTCTAACTCTCCAAGCCTCGAATGGAGACAAGTTTGGTCCAATTTGGTCCAAAGATGACGAACAATGCTCTAGGTTACGAACTTCAGCATTAAAAATCGCCAAACTTCGAATGGAAACAAGGTTTGTCCATTTTGGTCCAAACATGACGAACTTCGCTCTAGAGAACGAACTCGTTGTTTCTAACTTTCCAAGTCTCGAATGGAGACAAGTTTGGTCCATTTTGGTCCGAAGATGACGAACAACACTCTAGCTTACGAACTTCAACATTAAAACTCGCCAAACTTCCAATGGAGACAAGGTTTGTCCATTTTGGCCCAAAGATGACGAACTTCGCTTCAGGGAACGAACTCGTCGTTTCTAACTCTCCAAGCCTCGAATGGAGACGAGTTTGATCCATTTTTGTCCAAAGATGAAGAACAACGCTCTAGGTTACGAACTTCAGCATTAAAACTCGCCAAACTTCGAATGGAGACAAGGTTTGTCCATTTTGGTCCAAACATGACGAACTTCGCTCTAGAGAACGAACTCGTTGTTTCTAACTCTCCAAGCCTCGAATGGAGACAAGTTTGGTCCGTTTTGGTCCGAAGATGACGAACAACGCTCTAGGGTACGAACTTCAGCATTAAAACTTTCCAAACTTTGAGTGGAGACAAGGTTTGTCCATTTTGGTCCAAACATGACGAACTTCGCTCTAGAGAACGAACTCGTTGCTTCTAACTTTCCAAGCCTCGAATGGAGACAAGTTTGGTCCATTTTGGTCCGAAGATGATGAACAACGCTCTATGTTAAGTAATTCCCAAGAATTAGATCTAACAACCTTTGTTTAGGAACAAGACCTTTAGATCTAAAACACAAAAAAACCCCAAAACGATATGGAATCAACCCAAGGGAAAGTTTATGAACGGATTACCTTGATGATCAAGATCAAGAGTAAAGAAAACTCGTTTCTAAACTCGTGATTCGAATCACTCCACAAGAGGCATGATCAATACCAATTGAATGACTCTAGCATGCAAGTTCTAAACACAAGAAATTGCAATATGAAAACTTAGCTCTCAACAAAGCTAAAAGAAACTTCAATTCTATTATCCAAGTTGTCATTTTACAAGCAATACAAATCCCTTTTTATAGGCAAGGAATGCTCTTTAACACTTCCCCAACTAACTCATTTAATGAGTTTCCCAACTACCTCATTAAATGAACCTCCCAACTACCTCATTAATGAGCTTCCCAACCATATCATTAATACAAGGGTTAAATGATAAACCAAAAAAACAACTAAAATTACATGTTTGGACTTCGAACTTATGTTCCATGAATTTATGAGTTCCTTAAATGCAAGTTAGAATGCATTTAATGTGTCTCCATCTTGAAGCTTAACTTTGCACAACATGTAGGGAAATACTCCATCATCATCTAGAACCTCCTTTGTTAAGCTCACCATAGCTTGAATATAAGTGATTAAAGCTTGTTGTAGCTTTTTGGCTCTTGACCTTGTAATTGGACCTTCAGGCATGACAATAGATGTTCCTTGGTTCACAAGTTTGGCCCATTTTGGTCGGAAGATGACGAACAATGCTCTAGGTTACGAACTTCAGCATTAAAACCTTCCAAACTTCGAATGGAGACAAGGTTTGTCCATTTTGGTCCAAACATGACGAACTTCGCTCTAGAGAACGAACTCGTTGTTTCTAACTCTCCAAGCCTCGAATGGAGACAAGTTTGGTCCGTTTTGGTCCGAAGATGACGAACAACGCTATAGGTTACAAACTTCAGCATTAAAACTCCCCAAACTTCCAATGGAGACAAGGTTTGTCCATTTTGGCCCAAACATGACGAACTTCGCATCAGGGAACGAACTCGTCGTTTCTAACTCTACAAGCCTCGAATGGAAACAAGTATGGTCCATTTTGGTCCAAAGATGAAGAACAACGCTCTAGGTTACGAACTTCAGCATTAAAACTCGCCAAACTTCGAATGGAGACAAGGTTTGTCCATTTTGGTGCAAACATGACGAACTTCGCTCTAGAGAACGAACTCCTTGCTTCTAACTCTCCAAGCCTCGAATGGAGACAAGTTTGGTCCATTTTGGTCCGAAGATGATGAACAACGCTCTAGGTTACGAACTTCAGCATTAAAACTCGCCAAACTTCGAATGGAGACAAGGTTTGTCCATTTTGGTCCAAACATGACGAACTTCGCTCTAGAGAACGAACTCGTTTTTCTAACTCTCCAAGCCTCAATTGGAGACAAGTTTGGTCCATTTTGGTCCGAAGATGACGAACAACACCCTAGGTTACGAATTTCAGCATTAAAACTCGCCAAACTTCCAATGGAGACAAGGTTTGTCCATTTTGGCCCAAACATGACGAACTTCGCTTCAGGGAACGAACTCGTCGTTTCTAACTCTCCAACCCTCGAATGGAAACAAGTTTGGTCCATTTTGGTCCAAAGATGAAGAACAACGCTCTAGGTTACGAACTTCAGCATTAAAACTCGCCAAACTTCGAATGGAGACAAGGTTTGTCCATTTTGGTCCAAACATGACGAACTTCGCTCTAGAGAACGAACTCCTTGCTTCTAACTCGCCAAGCCTCGAATGGAGACAAGATTGGTCCATTTTGGTCCGAAGATGATGAACAACGCTCTAGGTTACGAACTTCAGCATTAAAACTCGCCAAACTTCGAATGGAGACAAGGTTTGTCCATTTTTGTCCAAACATGACGAACTTCGCTCTAGAGAACGAACTCGTTTTTCTAACTCTCCAAGCGGGATTGGAGACAAGTTTGGTCCATTTTGGTCCGAAGATGACGAACAACGCTCTAGGTTACGAACTTCAGCATTAAAACTTTCCAAACTTTGAGTGGAGACAAGGTTTGTCCATTTTGGTCCAAACATGACGAACTTCGCTCTAGAGAACGAACTCGTTGCTTCTAACTTTCCAAGCCTCGAATGGAGACAAGTTTGGTCCATTTTGGTCCGAAGATGATGAACAACGCTCTATGTTAAGTAATTCCCAAGAATTAGATCTAACAACCTTTGTTTAGGAACAAGACCTTTAGATCTAAAACACAAAAAAATCCCAAAACGATATGGAATCAACCCAAGGGAAAGTTTATGAACGGATTACCTTGATGATCAAGATCAAGAGTAAAGAAAACTCGTTTCTAAACTCGTGATTCGAATCACTCCACAAGAGGCATGATCAATACCAATTGAATGACTCTAGCATGCAAGTTCTAAACACAAGAAATTGCAATATGAAAACTTAGCTCTCAACAAAGCTAAAAGAAACTTCAATTCTATTATCCAAGTTGTCATTTTACAAGCAATACAAATCCCTTTTTATAGGCAAGGAATGCTCTTTAACACTTCCCCAACTAACTCATTTAATGAGTTTCCCAACTACCTCATTAAATGAACCTCCCAACTACCTCATTAATGAGCTTCCCAACCATATCATTAATACAAGGGTTAAATGATAAACCAAAAAAACAACTAAAATTACATGTTTGGACTTCGAACTTATGTTCCATGAATTTATGAGTTCCTTAAATGCAAGTTAGAATGCATTTAATGTGTCTCCATCTTGAAGCTTAACTTTGCACAACATGTAGGGAAATACTCCATCATCATCTAGAACCTCCTTTGTTAAGCTCACCATAGCTTGAATATAAGTGATTAAAGCTTGTTGTAGCTTTTTGGCTCTTGACCTTGTAATTGGACCTTCAGGCATGACAATAGATGTTCCTTGGTTCACAAGTTTGGCCCATTTTGGTCGGAAGATGACGAACAATGCTCTAGGTTACGAACTTCAGCATTAAAACCTTCCAAACTTCGAATGGAGACAAGGTTTGTCCATTTTGGTCCAAACATGACGAACTTCGCTCTAGAGAACGAACTCGTTGTTTCTAACTCTCCAAGCCTCGAATGGAGACAAGTTTGGTCCGTTTTGGTCCGAAGATGACGAACAACGCTATAGGTTACAAACTTCAGCATTAAAACTCCCCAAACTTCCAATGGAGACAAGGTTTGTCCATTTTGGCCCAAACATGACGAACTTCGCTTCAGGGAACGAACTCGTCGTTTCTAACTCTACAAGCCTCGAATGGAAACAAGTATGGTCCATTTTGGTCCAAAGATGAAGAACAACGCTCTAGGTTACGAACTTCAGCATTAAAACTCGCCAAACTTCGAATGGAGACAAGGTTTGTCCATTTTGGTGCAAACATGACGAACTTCGCTCTAGAGAACGAACTCCTTGCTTCTAACTCTCCAAGCCTCGAATGGAGACAAGTTTGGTCCATTTTGGTCCGAAGATGATGAACAACGCTCTAGGTTACGAACTTCAGCATTAAAACTCGCCAAACTTCGAATGGAGACAAGGTTTGTCCATTTTGGTCCAAACATGACGAACTTCGCTCTAGAGAACGAACTCGTTTTTCTAACTCTCCAAGCCTCAATTGGAGACAAGTTTGGTCCATTTTGGTCCGAAGATGACGAACAACACCCTAGGTTACGAATTTCAGCATTAAAACTCGCCAAACTTCCAATGGAGACAAGGTTTGTCCATTTTGGCCCAAACATGACGAACTTCGCTTCAGGGAACGAACTCGTCGTTTCTAACTCTCCAACCCTCGAATGGAAACAAGTTTGGTCCATTTTGGTCCAAAGATGAAGAACAACGCTCTAGGTTACGAACTTCAGCATTAAAACTCGCCAAACTTCGAATGGAGACAAGGTTTGTCCATTTTTGTCCAAACATGACGAACTTCGCTCTAGAGAACGAACTCCTTGCTTCTAACTCTCCAAGCCTCGAATGGAGACAAGATTGGTCCATTTTGGTCCGAAGATGATGAACAACGCTCTAGGTTACGAACTTCAGCATTAAAACTCGCCAAACTTCGAATGGAGACAAGGTTTGTCCATTTTTGTCCAAACATGACGAACTTCGCTCTAGAGAACGAACTCGTTTTTCTAACTCTCCAAGCGGGATTGGAGACAAGTTTGGTCCATTTTGGTCCGAAGATGACGAACAACGCTCTAGGTTACGAACTTCAGCATTAAAACTTTCCAAACTTTGAGTGGAGACAAGGTTTGTCCATTTTGGTCCAAACATGACGAACTTCGCTCTAGAGAACGAACTCGTTGCTTCTAACTTTCCAAGCCTCGAATGGAGACAAGTTTGGTCCATTTTGGTCCGAAGATGATGAACAACGCTCTATGTTAAGTAATTCCCAAGAATTAGATCTAACAACCTTTGTTTAGGAACAAGACCTTTAGATCTAAAACACAAAAAAACCCCAAAACGATATGGAATCAACCCAAGGGAAAGTTTATGAACGGATTACCTTGATGATCAAGATCAAGAGTAAAGAAAACTCGTTTCTAAACTCGTGATTCGAATCACTCCACAAGAGGCATGATCAATACCAATTGAATGACTCTAGCATGCAAGTTCTAAACACAAGAAATTGCAATATGAAAACTTAGCTCTCAACAAAGCTAAAAGAAACTTCAATTCTATTATCCAAGTTGTCATTTTACAAGCAATACAAATCCCTTTTTATAGGCAAGGAATGCTCTTTAACACTTCCCCAACTAACTCATTTAATGAGTTTCCCAACTACCTCATTAAATGAACCTCCCAACTACCTCATTAATGAGCTTCCCAACCATATCATTAATACAAGGGTTAAATGATAAACCAAAAAAACAACTAAAATTACATGTTTGGACTTCGAACTTATGTTCCATGAATTTATGAGTTCCTTAAATGCAAGTTAGAATGCATTTAATGTGTCTCCATCTTGAAGCTTAACTTTGCACAACATGTAGGGAAATACTCCATCATCATCTAGAACCTCCTTTGTTAAGCTCACCATAGCTTGAATATAAGTGATTAAAGCTTGTTGTAGCTTTTTGGCTCTTGACCTTGTAATTGGACCTTCAGGCATGACAATAGATGTTCCTTGGTTCACAAGTTTGGCCCATTTTGGTCGGAAGATGACGAACAATGCTCTAGGTTACGAACTTCAGCATTAAAACCTTCCAAACTTCGAATGGAGACAAGGTTTGTCCATTTTGGTCCAAACATGACGAACTTCGCTCTAGAGAACGAACTCGTTGTTTCTAACTCTCCAAGCCTCGAATGGAGACAAGTTTGGTCCGTTTTGGTCCGAAGATGACGAACAACGCTATAGGTTACAAACTTCAGCATTAAAACTCCCCAAACTTCCAATGGAGACAAGGTTTGTCCATTTTGGCCCAAACATGACGAACTTCGCTTCAGGGAACGAACTCGTCGTTTCTAACTCTACAAGCCTCGAATGGAAACAAGTATGGTCCATTTTGGTCCAAAGATGAAGAACAACGCTCTAGGTTACGAACTTCAGCATTAAAACTAGCCAAACTTCGAATGGAGACAAGGTTTGTCCATTTTGGTGCAAACATGACGAACTTCGCTCTAGAGAACGAACTCCTTGCTTCTAACTCTCCAAGCCTCGAATGGAGACAAGTTTGGTCCATTTTGGTCCGAAGATGATGAACAACGCTCTAGGTTACGAACTTCAGCATTAAAACTCGCCAAACTTCGAATGGAGACAAGGTTTGTCCATTTTGGTCCAAACATGACGAACTTCGCTCTAGAGAACGAACTCGTTTTTCTAACTCTCCAAGCGGGATTGGAGACAAGTTTGGTCCATTTTGGTCCGAAGATGACGAACAACGCTCTAGGTTACGAACTTCAGCATTAAAACTTTCCAAACTTTGAGTGGAGACAAGGTTTGTCCATTTTGGTCCAAACATGACGAACTTCGCTCTAGAGAACGAACTCGTTGCTTCTAACTTTCCAAGCCTCGAATGGAGACAAGTTTGGTCCATTTTGGTCCGAAGATGATGAACAACGCTCTATGTTAAGTAATTCCCAAGAATTAGATCTAACAACCTTTGTTTAGGAACAAGACCTTTAGATCTAAAACACAAAAAAACCCCAAAACGATATGGAATCAACCCAAGGGAAAGTTTATGAACGGATTACCTTGATGATCAAGATCAAGAGTAAAGAAAACTCGTTTCTAAACTCGTGATTCGAATCACTCCACAAGAGGCATGATCAATACCAATTGAATGACTCTAGCATGCAAGTTCTAAACACAAGAAATTGCAATATGAAAACTTAGCTCTCAACAAAGCTAAAAGAAACTTCAATTCTATTATCCAAGTTGTCATTTTACAAGCAATACAAATCCCTTTTTATAGGCAAGGAATGCTCTTTAACACTTCCCCAACTAACTCATTTAATGAGTTTCCCAACTACCTCATTAAATGAACCTCCCAACTACCTCATTAATGAGCTTCCCAACCATATCATTAATACAAGGGTTAAATGATAAACCAAAAAAACAACTAAAATTACATGTTTGGACTTCGAACTTATGTTCCATGAATTTATGAGTTCCTTAAATGCAAGTTAGAATGCATTTAATGTGTCTCCATCTTGAAGCTTAACTTTGCACAACATGTAGGGAAATACTCCATCATCATCTAGAACCTCCTTTGTTAAGCTCACCATAGCTTGAATATAAGTGATTAAAGCTTGTTGTAGCTTTTTGGCTCTTGACCTTGTAATTGGACCTTCAGGCATGACAATAGATGTTCCTTGGTTCACAAGTTTGGCCCATTTTGGTCGGAAGATGACGAACAATGCTCTAGGTTACGAACTTCAGCATTAAAACCTTCCAAACTTCGAATGGAGACAAGGTTTGTCCATTTTGGTCCAAACATGACGAACTTCGCTCTAGAGAACGAACTCGTTGTTTCTAACTCTCCAAGCCTCGAATGGAGACAAGTTTGGTCCGTTTTGGTCCGAAGATGACGAACAACGCTATAGGTTACAAACTTCAGCATTAAAACTCCCCAAACTTCCAATGGAGACAAGGTTTGTCCATTTTGGCCCAAACATGACGAACTTCGCTTCAGGGAACGAACTCGTCGTTTCTAACTCTACAAGCCTCGAATGGAAACAAGTATGGTCCATTTTGGTCCAAAGATGAAGAACAACGCTCTAGGTTACGAACTTCAGCATTAAAACTCGCCAAACTTCGAATGGAGACAAGGTTTGTCCATTTTGGTGCAAACATGACGAACTTCGCTCTAGAGAACGAACTCCTTGCTTCTAACTCTCCAAGCCTCGAATGGAGACAAGTTTGGTCCATTTTGGTCCGAAGATGATGAACAACGCTCTAGGTTACGAACTTCAGCATTAAAACTCGCCAAACTTCGAATGGAGACAAGGTTTGTCCATTTTGGTCCAAACATGACGAACTTCGCTCTAGAGAACGAACTCGTTTTTCTAACTCTCCAAGCGGGATTGGAGACAAGTTTGGTCCATTTTGGTCCGAAGATGACGAACAACGCTCTAGGTTACGAACTTCAGCATTAAAACTTTCCAAACTTTGAGTGGAGACAAGGTTTGTCCATTTTGGTCCAAACATGACGAACTTCGCTCTAGAGAACGAACTCGTTGCTTCTAACTTTCCAAGCCTCGAATGGAGACAAGTTTGGTCCATTTTGGTCCGAAGATGATGAACAACGCTCTATGTTAAGTAATTCCCAAGAATTAGATCTAACAACCTTTGTTTAGGAACAAGACCTTTAGATCTAAAACACAAAAAAACCCCAAAACGATATGGAATCAACCCAAGGGAAAGTTTATGAACGGATTACCTTGATGATCAAGATCAAGAGTAAAGAAAACTCGTTTCTAAACTCGTGATTCGAATCACTCCACAAGAGGCATGATCAATACCAATTGAATGACTCTAGCATGCAAGTTCTAAACACAAGAAATTGCAATATGAAAACTTAGCTCTCAACAAAGCTAAAAGAAACTTCAATTCTATTATCCAAGTTGTCATTTTACAAGCAATACAAATCCCTTTTTATAGGCAAGGAATGCTCTTTAACACTTCCCCAACTAACTCATTTAATGAGTTTCCCAACTACCTCATTAAATGAACCTCCCAACTACCTCATTAATGAGCTTCCCAACCATATCATTAATACAAGGGTTAAATGATAAACCAAAAAAACAACTAAAATTACATGTTTGGACTTCGAACTTATGTTCCATGAATTTATGAGTTCCTTAAATGCAAGTTAGAATGCATTTAATGTGTCTCCATCTTGAAGCTTAACTTTGCACAACATGTAGGGAAATACTCCATCATCATCTAGAACCTCCTTTGTTAAGCTCACCATAGCTTGAATATAAGTGATTAAAGCTTGTTGTAGCTTTTTGGCTCTTGACCTTGTAATTGGACCTTCAGGCATGACAATAGATGTTCCTTGGTTCACAAGTTTGGCCCATTTTGGTCGGAAGATGACGAACAATGCTCTAGGTTACGAACTTCAGCATTAAAACCTTCCAAACTTCGAATGGAGACAAGGTTTGTCCATTTTGGTCCAAACATGACGAACTTCGCTCTAGAGAACGAACTCGTTGTTTCTAACTCTCCAAGCCTCGAATGGAGACAAGTTTGGTCCGTTTTGGTCCGAAGATGACGAACAACGCTATAGGTTACAAACTTCAACATTAAAACTCCCCAAACTTCCAATGGAGACAAGGTTTGTCCATTTTGGCCCAAACATGACGAACTTCGCTTCAGGGAACGAACTCGTCGTTTCTAACTCTCCAAGCCTCGAATGGAGACGAGTTTGGTCCATTTTGGTCCAAAGATGAAGAACAACGCTCTAGGTTACGAACTTCAGCATTAAAACTCGCCAAACTTCGAATGGAGACAAGGTTTGTCCATTTTGGTCCAAACATGACGAACTTCGCTCTAGAGAACGAACTCGTTGTTTCTAACTCTCCAAGCCTCGAATGGAGACAAGTTTGGTCCGTTTTGGTCCGAAGATGACGAACAACGCTCTAGGTTACTAACTTGAGCATTAAAACTTTCCAAACTTCGAATGGAGACAAGGTTTGTCCATTTTGGTTCAAACATGACGAACTTCGCTCTAGAGAACGAACTCGTTGCTTCTAACTTTCCAAGCCTGGAATGGAGACAAGTTTGGTCCATTTTGGTCCGAAGATGAGGAACAACGCTCTAGGTTACGAACTTCGGCATTAAAACTCGCCAAACTTCGAATGGAGACAAGGTTTGTCCATTTTGGTCCAAACATGACGAACTTCGCTCTAGAGAACGAACTCGTTTTTCTAACTCTCCAACCGTCGAATGGAGACAAGTTTGGTCCATTTTGGTCCGAAGATGACGAACAACGCTCTAGGTTACGAACGTCAGCATTAAAACTCGCCAAACTTCAAATGGAGACAAGGTTTGTCCATTTTGGTCCAAACATGACCAACTTCGCCCTAGAGAACGAACTCGTTGTTTCTAACTCTCCAAGCCTCGAATGGAGACGAGTTTGGTCCATTTTGGTCCGAAGATGACGAACAACGCTCTAGCTTACGAACTTCAACATTAAAACTTGCCAAACTTCGAATGAAGACAAGGTTTGTCAATTTTGGTCCAAACATGATGAACTTCGCTCTAGAGAACGAACTCGTTGTTTCTAACTCTCCAAGCCTCGAATGGAGACAAGTTTGGTCCGTTTTGGTCCGAAGATGACGAACAACGCATTAGGTTACGAACTTCAGCATTAAAACTCGCCAAACCTCCAATGGAGACAAGGTTTGTCCATTTTGGCCCAAACATGAGGAACTTTGCTCTAGAGAACGAACTCGTTGCTTCTAACTTTCCAAGCCTCGAATGGAGACAAGTTTGGTCCATTTTGGTCCGAAGATGACGAACAACGCTCTAGGTTACGAACTTCAGCATTAAAACTCGCCAAACTTCCAATGGAGACAATGTTTGTCCATTTTGGTCCAAACATGACGAACTTCGCTCTAGAGAACGAACTCGTTGTTTCTAACTCTCCAAGCCTCGAATTGAGACAAGTTTGGTCCATTTTGGTCCGAAGATGACGAACAACGCTCTAGGTTACGAACTTCAGCATTAAAACTCGCCAAACTTCCAATGGAGACAATGTTTGTCCATTTTGGTCCAAACATGACGAACTTCGCTCTAGAGAACGAACTCGTTGTTTCTTTCTCCACGCCTCGAATGGAGACAAGTTTGGTCCGTTTTGGTCCGAAGATGACGAACAACGCTCTAGGTTACGAACTTGAGCATTAAAACTTTCCAAACTTCGAATGGAGACAAGGTTTGTCCATTTTGGTCCAACATGACGAACTTCGCTCTAGGGAACGAACTCGTTGCTTCTAACTTTCCAAGCCTGGAATGGAGACAAGTTTGGTCCATTTTGGTCCGAAGATGAGGAACAACGCTCTAGGTTACGAACTTCAGCATTAAAACTCGCCAAACTTCGAATGGAGACAAGGTTTGTCCATTTTGGTCCAAACATGACGAACTTCGCTCTAGAGAACGAACTCGTTGCTTCTAACTTTTGAAGCCTCGAATGGAGACAAGTTTGGTCCATTTTGGTCCGAAGATGACGAACAACGCTCTAGGTTACGAACTTCAGCATTAAAACGCGCCAAACTTCAAATGGAGACAAGGTGTGTCCATTTTGGTACAAACATGACCAACTTCGCCCTAGAGAACGAACTCGTTGTTTCTAACTCTCCAAGCCTCGAATGGAGACGAGTTTGGTCCATTTTGGTCCGAAGATGACGAACAACGCTCTAGGTTACGAACTTCAGAATTAAAACTCGCTAAACTTCCAATGGAGACAATGTTTGTCCATTTTGGTCCAAACATGACGAACTTCCCTTCAGGGAACGAACTCGTTGTTTCTAACTCTCCAAGCCTCGAATGGAGACAAGTTTGGTCCATTTTGGTCCGAAGATGACGAACAACGCTCTAGGTTACGAACTTCAGCATTAAAACTCGCCAAACTTTCAATGGAGACAATGTTTGTCCATTTTGGTCCAAACATGACGAACTTCGCTTCAGGGAACGAACTCGTTGTTTCGAACTCTCCAAGCCTCGAATGGAGACAAGTTAGGTCCATTTTGGTCGGAAGATGACGAACAATGATCTAGGTTACGAACTTCAACATTAAAACCTTCCAAACTTCGAATGGAGACAAGGTTTGTCCATTTTGGTCCAAACATGACGAACTTCGCTCTAGAGAACGAACTCGTTGTTTCTAACTCTCCAACCTCGAATGGAGACAAGTTTGGTCCGTTTTGGTCCGAAGATGACGAACAACGCTCTAGGTTACGAACTTCGGCATTAATACTCGCCAGACTTCCAATGGAGACAATGTTTGTCCATTTTGGTCTAAACATGACGAACTTCGATTCAGGGAACGAGATCGTTGTTTCTAACTCTCCAAGCCTCGAATGGAGACAAGTTTGGTCCGTTTTGGTCCGAAGATGACGAACAACGCTCTAGGTTACGAACTCAGAATTAAAACTCGCCAAACTTCAAATGGAGACAAGGTTTGTCCATTTTGGTCCAAACATGACGAACTTCGCCCTAGAGAACGAACTCGTTGTTTCTAACCCTCCAAGCCTCGAATGGAGACGAGTTTGGTCCATTTTGGTCCGAAGATGACGAACAACGCTCTAGCTTACAAACTTCAACATTAAAACTTGCCAAACTTCGAATGAAGACAAGGTTTGTCCATTTTGGTCCAAACATGACGAACTTCGCTCTAGGGAACGAACTCGTTGTTTCTAACTCTCCAAGCCTCGAATGGAGACAAGTTTGGTCCGTTTTTGTCCGAAGATGACGAACAACGCATTAGGTTACGAACTTCAGCATTAAAACTCGCCAAACTTCCAATGGAGACAAGGTTTGTCCATTTTGGCCCAAACATGACGAACTTCGTTCTAGAGAACGAACTCGTTGCTTATAACTTTCCAAGCCTCGAATAGAGATAAGTTTGGTCCACTTTGGTCCGAAGATGACGAACAACGCTCTAGGTTACGAACTTCAGCATTAAAACTCGCCAAACTTCAAATGGAGACAAGGTTTGTCCATTTTGGTCCAAACATGACGAACTTCGCCCTAGAGAACGAACTCGTTGTTTCTAACTCTCCAAGCCTCGAATGGAGACGAGTTTGGTCCATTTTGGTCCGAAGATGACGAACAATGCTCTAGGTTACGAACTTCAGCATTAAAACTCGCCAAACTTCGAATGGAGACAAGGTTTGTCCATTTTGGTCCAAACATGACGAACTTCGCTCTAGAGAACGAACTCGTTGTTTCTAACTCTACAAGCCTCGAATGGAGACAAGTTTTTTCCGTTTTGGTCCGAAGATGACGAACAACGCTCTAGGTTACGAACTTCAGCATTAAAACTTTCCAAACTTCGAATGGAGACAAGGTTTGTCCATTTTGGTCCAAACATGACGAACTTCGCTCTAGGGAACGAACTCGTTGTTTCTAACTTTCCAAGCCTCGAATAGAGACAAGTTTGGTCTATTTTGGTCCGAAGATGACGAACAACGCTCTAGGTTACGAACTTCAGCATTAAAACTGGCCAAACTTCGAATGGAGACAAGGTTTGTCCATTTTGGTCCAAACATGACGAACTTCGCTCTAGAGAACGAACTCGTTTTTCTAACTCTCCAACCCTCGAATGGAGACAAGTTTGGTCCATTTTGGTCCGAAGATGATGAACAACGCTCTAGGTTACGAACTTCAGCATTAAAACTCGCCAAACTTCGAATGGAGACAAGGTTTGTCCATTTTGGTCCAAACATGACGAACTTGCTCTAGAGAACGAACTCGTTGCTTCTAACTTTCGAAGCCTCGAATGGAGACAAGTTTGGTCCATTTTCGTCCGAAGATGACGAACAACGCTCTAGGTTACGAACTTCAGCATTAAAACTCGCCAAACTTCGAATGGAGACAAGGTTTGTCCATTTGTGTCCAAACATGACGAACTTCGCTCTAGAGAACAAACTCGTTGTTTCTAACTCTCCAAGCCTCGAATGGAGACAAGTTTGGTCCGTTTTGGTCCGAAGATGACGAACAACGCTCTAGGTTACGAACTTAAGCATTAAAACTCGCCAAACTTCAAATGGAGACAAGGTTTGTCCATTTTGGTCCAAACATGACCAACTTCGCCCTAGAGAACGAACTCGTTGTTTCTAACTCTCCAAGCCTCGAATGGAGACGAGTTTGGTCCATTTTGGTCAGAAGATGACGAACAACGCTCTAGGTTACGAACTTCAGCATTAAAACTCGCCAAACTTCGAATGGAGACAAGGTTTGTCCATTTTGGTCCAAACATGACGAACTTCGCTCTAGAGAACGAACTCGTTGTTTCTAACTCTCCAACCCTCGAATGGAGACAAGTTTGGTCCACTTTGGTCCGAAGATGACGAACAACGCTCTAGGTTACGAACTTCAGCATTAAAACTCGCCAAACTTCGAATGGAGACAAGGTTTGTCCATTTGTGTCCAAACATGACGAACTTCGCTCTAGAGAACAAACTCGTTGTTTCTAACTCTCCAAGCCTCGAATGGAGACAAGTTTGGTCCGTTTTGGTCCGAAGATGACGAACAACACTCTAGGTTACGAACTTAAGCATTAAAACTCGCCAAACTTCAAATGGAGACAAGGTTTGTCCATTTTGGTCCAAACATGACCAACTTCGCCCTAGAGAACGAACTCGTTGTTTCTAACTCTCCAAGCCTCGAATGGAGACGAGTTTGGTCCATTTTGGTCAGAAGATGACGAACAACGCTCTAGGTTACGAACTTCAGCATTAAAACTCGCCAAACTTCGAATGGAGACAAGGTTTGTCCATTTTGGTCCAAACATGACGAACTTCGCTCTAGAGAACGAACTCGTTGTTTCTAACTCTCCAACCCTCGAATGGAGACAAGTTTGGTTCACTTTGGTCCGAAGATGACGAACAACGCTCTAGGTTACGAACTTCAGCATTAAAACTCGCCAAACTTCGAATGGAGACAAGGTTTGTTCATTTTGGTCCAAACATGACGAACTTCGCTTTAGAGAACGAACTCGTTTTTCTAACTCTCCAAGCCTCGAATGGAGACAAGTTTGGTCCTATTTGGTCCGAAGATGACGAACAACGCTCTAGCTTACGAACTTCAACATTTAAACTTGCCAAACTTCGAATGGAGACAAGGTTTGTCGATTTTGGTCCAAACATGACGAACTTCGCTCTAGAGAACGAACTCTTTGTTTCTAACTCTCCAAGCCTCGAATGGAGACAAGTTTGGTCCATTTTGGTCGGAAGATGACGAACAATGCTCTAGGTTACGAACTTCAGCATTAAAACCTTCCAAACTTCGAATGGAGACAAGGTTTGTCCATTTTGGTCCAAACATGACGAACTTCGCTCTAGGGAACAAACTCGTTGTTTCTAACTCTCCAAACCTCGAATTGAGACAAGTTTGGTCCCTTTTGGTCCGAAGATGACGAGCAACGCTCTAGGTTACGAACTTCAGCATTAAAACTCGCCAAACCTCGAATGGAGACAAGGTTTGTCCATTTTGGTCCAAATATGACGAACTTCGCTCTAGAGAACGAACTCGTTGTTTCTAACTTTCCAAGCCTGAATGGAGACAAGTTTGGTCCATTTTGGTCCGAAGATGACGAACAACGCTCTAGGTTACGAAATTCAGCATTAAAACTTGCCAAACTTCGAATGGAGACAAGGTTTGTCCATTCTGGTCCAAACATGACGAACTTCGCTCTAGAGAACGAACTCGTTGTTTCTAACTCTCCAAGCCTCGAATGGAGACAAGTTTTGTCCGTTTTGGTCCGAAGATGACGAACAACGCTCTAGGTTACAAACTTCAGCATTAAAACTCGCCAAACTTCGAATGGAGACAAGGTTTGTCCATTTTGGTCCAAACATGTCGAACTTCGCTCTAGAGAACGAACTCGTTGTTTCTAACTCTCCAAGCCACGAATGGAGACAAGTTTTTTCCGTTTTGGTCCGAAGATGACGAACAACGCTCTAGGTTACGAACTTCAGCATTAAAACTTTCCAAACTTCGAATGGAGACAAGGTTTGACCATTTTGGTCCAAACATGACGAACTTCGCTCTAGGGAACGAACTCGTTGTTTCTAACTTTCCAAGCCTCGAATAGAGACAAGTTTGGTCCATTTTGGTCCGAAGATGACGAACAACGCTCTAGGTTACGTTCTTGAGCATTAAAACTCGCCAAACTTCGAATGGAGACATGGTTTGTCCATTTTGGTCCAAACATGACGAACTTCGCTCTAGAGAACGAACTCGTTGTTTCTAACTCTCCAAGCCACGAATGGAGACAAGTTTTTTCCGTTTTGGTCCGAAGATGACGAACAACGCTCTAGGTTACGAACTTCAGCATTAAAACTTTCCAAACTTCGAATGGAGACAAGGTTTGTCCATTTTGGTCCAAACATGACGAACTTCGCTCTAGGGAACGAACTCGTTGTTTCTAACTTTCCAAGTCACGAATAGAGACAAGTTTGGTCCATTTTGGTCCGAAGATGACGAACAACGCTCTAGGTTACGAACTTGAGCAATAAAACTCGCCAAACTTCGAATGGAGACAAGGTTTGTCCATTTTGGTCCAAACATGACGAACTTCGCTCTAGAGAACGAACTCGTTTTTCTAACTCTCCAACCCTCGAATGGAGACAAGTTTGGTCGATTTTGGTCCGAAGATGATGAACAACGCTCTAGGTTACGAACTTCAGCATTAAAACTCGCCAAACTTCCAATGGAGACAAGGTTTGTCCATTTTGGTCCAAACATGACGAACTTCGCTCTAGAGAATGAACTCGTTGCTTCTAACTTTCGAAGCCTCGAATGGAGACAAGTTTGGTCCATTTTCGTCCGAAGATGACGAACAACGCTCTAGGTTACGAACTTCAGCATTAAAACTCGCCAAACTTCGAATAGAGACAAGGTTTGTCCATTTGTGTCCAAACATGACGAACTTCGCTCTAGAGAACAAACTCGTTGTTTCTAACTCTCCAAGCCTCGAATGGAGACAAGTTTGGTCCGTTTTGGTCCGAAGATGACGAACAACGCTCTAGGTTACGAACTTAAGCATTAAAACTCGCCAAACTTCGAATGGAGACAAGGTTTGTCGATTTTGGTCCAAACATGACGAACTTCGCGCTAGAGAACGAACTCGTTGTTTCTAACTCTCCAAGCCTCGAATGGAGACAAGTTTCGTCCATTTTGGTCCGAAGATAACGAACAACGCTCTAGGTTACGAACTTCAGAATTAAAACTCGCTAAACTTCCAATGGAGACAATGTTTGTCCATTTTGGTCCAAACATGACGAACTTCCCTTCAGGGAACGAACTCGTTGTTTCTAACTCTCCAAGCCTCGAATGGAGACAAGTTTGGTCCATTTTGGTCGGAAGATGACGAACAATGCTCTAGGTTACGAACTTCAGCATTAAAACCTTCCAAACTTCGAATGGAGACAAGGTTTGTCCATTTTGGTCCAAACATGATGAACTTCGCTCTAGAGAACGAACTCGTTGTTTCTAAATTTCCAAGCCTCGAATGGAGACAAGTTTGGTCCGTTTTGGTCCGAAGATGACGAACAACGCTCTAGGTTACGAACTTCAGCATTAAAACTCGCCAAACTTCGAATGGAGACAAGGTTTGTCCATTTTGGTCCAAACATGACGAACTTCGCTCTAGAGAACGAACTCGTTTTTCTAACTCTCCAACCCTCGAATGGAGACAAGTTTGGTCCATTTTGGTCCGAAGATGACGAACAACGCTCTAGGTTACGAACTTCAGCATTAAAACTCGCCAAACTTCGAATGGAGACAAGGTTTGTCCATTTTGGTCCAAACATGACGAACTTCGCTCTAGAGAACGAACTCGTTTTTCTAACTCTCCAAGCCTCGAATGGAGACAAGTTTGGTCCGTTTTGGTCCGAAGATGACGAACAACGCTCTAGGTTACGAACTTCAGCATTAAAACTCGCCAAACTTCGAATGGAGACAAGGTTTGTCCATTTTGGTCCAAACATGACGAACTTCGCTCTAGAGAACGAACTCGTTTTTCTAACTCTCCAACCCTCGAATTGACACAAGTTTGGTCCATTTTGGTCCGAAGATGACGAACAACGCTCTAGGTTACGAACTTCAGAATTAAAACTCGCTAAACTTCGAATGGAGACAATGTTTGTCCATTTTGGTCCAAACATGACGAACTTCCCTTCAGGGAACGAACTCGTTTTTCTAACACTCCAAGCCTCGAATGGAGACAAGTTTGGTCCGTTTTGGTCCGAAGATGACGAACAACGCTCTAGGTTACGAACTTCAGCATTAAAACCTTCCATACTTCGAATGAAGACAAGGTTTGTCCATTTTGGTCGAAACATGACGAACTTCGCTCTAGAGAACGAACTCGTTGTTTCTAACTTTCCAAGCCTCGAATGGAGACATGTTTAGTCTATTTTGGTTCGAAGATGACGAACAACGCTCTAGCTTACGAACTTCAAATTTAAAACTTCCCAAACTTCGAATGGAGACAAGGTTTGTCCATTTTGGTCCAAACATGACGAACTTCGCTTCAGGGAACGAACTCGTTGTTTCTAACTCTCCAAGCCTCGAATGGAGACAAGTTTGGTCCGTTTTGGTTCGAAGATGACGAACAACGCATTAGGTTACGAACTTCAGCATTAAAACCTTCCAAACTTCGAATGGAGACAAGGTTTGTCCATTTTGGTCCAAACATGACGAACATCGCTCTAGAGAACGAACTCGTTGCTTCTAACTTTCCGAGCCTCGAATGGAGACAAGTTTGGTCCATTTTGGTCCGAAGATGACGAACAACGCTCTAGGTTACGAACTTCAACATTAAAACTTGCCAAACTTCCAATGGAGACAATGTTTGTCCATTTTGGTCCAAACATGACGAACTTCGTTTCAGGGAACGAACTCGTTGTTTCTAACTCTCCAAGCCTCGAATGGAGACAAGTTTGGTCCATTTTGGTCGGAAGATGACGAACAACGCTCTAGCTTACGAACTTCAAAATTAAAACTTGCCAAACTTCGAATGAAGACAAGGTTTGTCCATTTTGGTCCAAACATGACGAACTTCGCTCTAGGGAACGAACTCGTTGTTTCTAACTCTCCAAGCCTCGAATGGAGACAAGTTTGGTCCGTTTTTTTCCGAAGATGACGAACAACGCATTAGGTTACGAACTTCAACATTAAAACTCGCCAAACTTCCAATGGAGACAAGGTTTGTCCATTTTGGCCCAAACATGACGAACTTCGCTCTAGAGAACGAACTCGTTGCTTCTAACTTTGCAAGCTTCGAATAGAGACAAGTTTGGTCCATTTTGGTCTGAAGATGACGAACAACGCTCTAGGTTACGAACTTCAGCATTAAAACTCGCCAAACTTCGAATGGAGACAAGGTTTGTCCATTTTGGTCCAAACATGACGAACTTCGCTCTAGAGAACGAACTCGTTGTTTCTAACTCTCCAAGCCTCGAATGGAGACAAGTTTTTTTCGTTTTGGTCCGAAGATGACGAACAACGCTCTAGGTTACGAACTTCACCAATAAAACTTTCCAAACTTCGAATGGAGACAAGGTTTGTCCATTTTGGTTCAAACATGACGAACTTCGCTCTAGAGAACGAACTCGTTGTTTCTAACTCTCCAAGCCTGAATGGAGACAAGTTTGGTCCATTTTGGTCCGAAGATGACGAACAACGCTCTTGGTTACGAAATTCAGCATTAAAACTTGCCAAACTTCGAATGGAGACAAGGTTTGTCCATTTTGGTCCAAACATGACGAACTTCGCTCTAGAGAACGAACTCGTTGTTTCTAACTCTCCAATCCTCGAATGGAGACAAGTTTGGTCCGTTTTGGTCCGAAGATGACGAACAACGCTCTAGGTTACAAACTTCAGCATTAAAACTCGCCAAACTTCGAATGGAGACAAGGTTTGTCCATTTTGGTCCAAACATGACGAACTTCGCTCTAGAGAACGAACTCGTTGTTTCTAACTCTCCAAGCCACGAATGGAGACAAGTTTTTTCCGTTTTGGTCCGAAGATGACGAACAACGCTCTAGGTTACGAACTTCAGTATTAAAACTTTCCAAACTTCGAATGGAGACAAGGTTTGTCCATTTTGGTCCAAACATGACGAACTTCGCTCTAGGGAACGAACTCGTTGTTTCTAACTTTCCAAGCCTCGAATAGAGACAAGTTTGGTCCATTTTGGTCCGAAGATGACGAACAACGCTCTAGGTTACGAACTTGAGCATTAAAACTCGCCAAACTTCGAATGGAGACAAGGTTTGTCCATTTTGGTCCAAACATGACCAACTTCGCTCTAGAGAACGACTCGTTTTTCTAACTCTCCAACCCTCGAATGGAGACAAGTTTGGTCGATTTTGGTCCGAAGATGACGAACAACGCTCTAGGTTACGAACTTCAGCATTAAAACTCGCCAAACTTCGAATGGAGACAAGGTTTGTCCATTTGTGTCCAAACATGACGAACTTCGCTCTAGAGAACAAACTCGTTGTTTCTAACTCTCCAAGCCTCGAATGGAGACAAGTTTGGTCCGTTTTGGTCCGAAGATGACGAACAACGCTCTAGGTTACGAACTTAAGCATTAAAACTCGCCAAACTTCGAATGGAGACAAGGTTTGTCCATTTTGGTACAAACATGACGAACTTCGCGCTAGAGAACGAACTCGTTGTTTCTAACTCTCCAAGCCTCGAATGGAGACAAGTTTCGTCCATTTTGGTCCGAAGATAACGAACAACGCACTAGGTTACGAACTTCAGAATTAAAACTCGCTAAACTTCCAATGGAGACAATGTTTGTCCATTTTGGTCCAAACATGACGAACTTCCCTTCAGGGAACGAACTCGTTGTTTCTAACTCTCCAAGCCTCGAATGGAGACAAGTTTGGTCCATTTTGGTCGGAAGATGACGAACAATGCTCTAGGTTACGAACTTCAGCATTAAAACCTTCCAAACTTCGAATGGAGACAAGGTTTGTCCATTTTGGTCCAAACATGATGAACTTCGCTCTAGAGAACGAACTCGTTGTTTCTAACTTTCCAAGCCTCGAATGGAGACAAGTTAGGTCCGTTTTGGTCCGAAGATGACGAACAACGCTCTAGGTTACGAACTTCAGCATTAAAACTCGCCAAACTTCGAATGGAGACAAGGTTTGTCCATTTTGGTCCAAACATGACGAACTTCGCTCTAGAGAACGAACTCGTTTTTCTAACTCTCCAACCCTCGAATGGAGACAAGTTTGGTCCATTTTGGTCCGAAGATGACGAACAACGCTCTAGGTTACGAACTTCAGCATTAAAACTCGCCAAACTTCGAATGGAGACAAGGTTTGTCCATTTTGGTCCAAACATGACGAACTTCGCTCTAGAGAACGAACTCGTTTTTCTAACTCTCCAAGCCTCGAATGGAGACAAGTTTGGTCCGTTTTGGTCCGAAGATGACGAACAACGCTCTAGGTTACGAACTTCAGCATTAAAACTCGCCAAACTTCGAATGGAGACAAGGTTTGTCCATTTTGGTCCAAACATGACGAACTTCGCTCTAGAGAACGAACTCGTTTTTCTAACTCTCCAACCCTCGAATTGACACAAGTTTGGTCCATTTTGGTCCGAAGATGACGAACAACGCTCTAGGTTACGAACTTCAGAATTAAAACTCGCTAAACTTCGAATGGAGACAATGTTTGTCCATTTTGGTCCAAACATGACGAACTTCCCTTCAGGGAACGAACTCGTTTTTCTAACACTCCAAGCCTCGAATGGAGACAAGTTTGGTCCGTTTTGGTCCGAAGATGACGAAC
The DNA here is from genome assembly GCA_033996785.1 of Trichosanthes truncata. NCBI lineage: Eukaryota > Viridiplantae > Streptophyta > Magnoliopsida > Cucurbitales > Cucurbitaceae > Trichosanthes > Trichosanthes truncata. Next base: position 20,665,040 of record JAWPNB010000004.1, on the reverse strand, counting down.
AACGCTCTAGGTTACGAACTTCAGCATTAAAACCTTCCATACTTCGAATGAAGACAAGGTTTGTCCATTTTGGTCGAAACATGACGAACTTCGCTCTAGAGAACGAACTCGTTGTTTCTAACTTTCCAAGCCTCGAATGGAGACATGTTTAGTCTATTTTGGTTCGAAGATGACGAACAACGCTCTAGCTTACGAACTTCAAATTTAAAACTTCCCAAACTTCGAATGGAGACAAGGTTTGTCCATTTTGGTCCAAACATGACGAACTTCGCTTCAGGGAACGAACTCGTTGTTTCTAACTCTCCAAGCCTCGAATGGAGACAAGTTTGGTCCGTTTTGGTTCGAAGATGACGAACAACGCATTAGGTTACGAACTTCAGCATTAAAACCTTCCAAACTTCGAATGGAGACAAGGTTTGTCCATTTTGGTCCAAACATGACGAACATCGCTCTAGAGAACGAACTCGTTGCTTCTAACTTTCCGAGCCTCGAATGGAGACAAGTTTGGTCCATTTTGGTCCGAAGATGACGAACAACGCTCTAGGTTACGAACTTCAACATTAAAACTTGCCAAACTTCCAATGGAGACAATGTTTGTCCATTTTGGTCCAAACATGACGAACTTCGTTTCAGGGAACGAACTCGTTGTTTCTAACTCTCCAAGCCTCGAATGGAGACAAGTTTGGTCCATTTTGGTCGGAAGATGACGAACAACGCTCTAGCTTACGAACTTCAAAATTAAAACTTGCCAAACTTCGAATGAAGACAAGGTTTGTCCATTTTGGTCCAAACATGACGAACTTCGCTCTAGGGAACGAACTCGTTGTTTCTAACTCTCCAAGCCTCGAATGGAGACAAGTTTGGTCCGTTTTTTTCCGAAGATGACGAACAACGCATTAGGTTACGAACTTCAACATTAAAACTCGCCAAACTTCCAATGGAGACAAGGTTTGTCCATTTTGGCCCAAACATGACGAACTTCGCTCTAGAGAACGAACTCGTTGCTTCTAACTTTGCAAGCTTCGAATAGAGACAAGTTTGGTCCATTTTGGTCTGAAGATGACGAACAACGCTCTAGGTTACGAACTTCAGCATTAAAACTCGCCAAACTTCGAATGGAGACAAGGTTTGTCCATTTTGGTCCAAACATGACGAACTTCGCTCTAGAGAACGAACTCGTTGTTTCTAACTCTCCAAGCCTCGAATGGAGACAAGTTTTTTTCGTTTTGGTCCGAAGATGACGAACAACGCTCTAGGTTACGAACTTCACCAATAAAACTTTCCAAACTTCGAATGGAGACAAGGTTTGTCCATTTTGGTTCAAACATGACGAACTTCGCTCTAGAGAACGAACTCGTTGTTTCTAACTCTCCAAGCCTGAATGGAGACAAGTTTGGTCCATTTTGGTCCGAAGATGACGAACAACGCTCTTGGTTACGAAATTCAGCATTAAAACTTGCCAAACTTCGAATGGAGACAAGGTTTGTCCATTTTGGTCCAAACATGACGAACTTCGCTCTAGAGAACGAACTCGTTGTTTCTAACTCTCCAATCCTCGAATGGAGACAAGTTTGGTCCGTTTTGGTCCGAAGATGACGAACAACGCTCTAGGTTACAAACTTCAGCATTAAAACTCGCCAAACTTCGAATGGAGACAAGGTTTGTCCATTTTGGTCCAAACATGACGAACTTCGCTCTAGAGAACGAACTCGTTGTTTCTAACTCTCCAAGCCACGAATGGAGACAAGTTTTTTCCGTTTTGGTCCGAAGATGACGAACAACGCTCTAGGTTACGAACTTCAGTATTAAAACTTTCCAAACTTCGAATGGAGACAAGGTTTGTCCATTTTGGTCCAAACATGACGAACTTCGCTCTAGGGAACGAACTCGTTGTTTCTAACTTTCCAAGCCTCGAATAGAGACAAGTTTGGTCCATTTTGGTCCGAAGATGACGAACAACGCTCTAGGTTACGAACTTGAGCATTAAAACTCGCCAAACTTCGAATGGAGACAAGGTTTGTCCATTTTGGTCCAAACATGACCAACTTCGCTCTAGAGAACGACTCGTTTTTCTAACTCTCCAACCCTCGAATGGAGACAAGTTTGGTCGTTTTTGGTCCGAAGATGACGAACAACGCTCTAGGTTACGAACTTCAGCATTAAAACTCGCCAAACTTCGAATGGAGACAAGGTTTGTCCATTTGTGTCCAAACATGACGAACTTCGCTCTAGAGAACAAACTCGTTGTTTCTAACTCTCCAAGCCTCGAATGGAGACAAGTTTGGTCCGTTTTGGTCCGAAGATGACGAACAACGCTCTAGGTTACGAACTTAAGCATTAAAACTCGCCAAACTTCGAATGGAGACAAGGTTTGTCCATTTTGGTACAAACATGACGAACTTCGCGCTAGAGAACGAACTCGTTGTTTCTAACTCTCCAAGCCTCGAATGGAGACAAGTTTCGTCCATTTTGGTCCGAAGATAACGAACAACGCACTAGGTTACGAACTTCAGAATTAAAACTCGCTAAACTTCCAATGGAGACAATGTTTGTCCATTTTGGTCCAAACATGACGAACTTCCCTTCAGGGAACGAACTCGTTGTTTCTAACTCTCCAAGCCTCGAATGGAGACAAGTTTGGTCCATTTTGGTCGGAAGATGACGAACAATGCTCTAGGTTACGAACTTCAGCATTAAAACCTTCCAAACTTCGAATGGAGACAAGGTTTGTCCATTTTGGTCCAAACATGATGAACTTCGCTCTAGAGAACGAACTCGTTGTTTCTAACTTTCCAAGCCTCGAATGGAGACAAGTTAGGTCCGTTTTGGTCCGAAGATGACGAACAACGCTCTAGGTTACGAACTTCAGCATTAAAACTCGCCAAACTTCGAATGGAGACAAGGTTTGTCCATTTTGGTCCAAACATGACGAACTTCGCTCTAGAGAACGAACTCGTTTTTCTAACTCTCCAACCCTCGAATGGAGACAAGTTTGGTCCATTTTGGTCCGAAGATGACGAACAACGCTCTAGGTTACGAACTTCAGCATTAAAACTCGCCAAACTTCGAATGGAGACAAGGTTTGTCCATTTTGGTCCAAACATGACGAACTTCGCTCTAGAGAACGAACTCGTTTTTCTAACTCTCCAACCCTCGAATTGACACAAGTTTGGTCCATTTTGGTCCGAAGATGACGAACAACGCTCTAGGTTACGAACTTCAGCATTAAAACTCGCCAAACTTCGAATGGAGACAAGGTTTGTCCATTTTGGTCCAAACATGACGAACTTCGCTCTAGAGAACGAACTCGTTTTTCTAACTCTCCAAGCCTCGAATGGAGACAAGTTTGGTCCATTTTGGTCCGAAGATGATGAACAACGCTGTAGGTTACGAACTTCAGCATTAAAACTCGCAAAACTTCGAATGGAGACAAGGTTTGTCCATTTTGGTCGAAACATGACGAACTTCGCACTAGAGAAGGACTCGTTTTTCTAACTCTCCAAGCCTCGAACGGAGACATGTTTGGTCCATTTGGTCCGAAGATGACGAACAACGCTCTAGGTTACGAACTTCAGCATTAAAACTCGCAAAACTTCCAATGGAGACAATGTTTGTCCATTTTGGTCCAAACATGACGAACTTCGCTTCAGGGAACGAACTCGTTGTTTCTAACTCTCCAAGCCTTGAATGGAGACAAGTTTGGTCCATTTTGGTCGGAAGATGATGAACAATGCTCTAGGTCACGAACTTCAGCATTAAAACCTTCCAAACTTCGAATGGAGACAAGGTTTGTCCATTTTGGTCCAAACATGACGAACTTCGCTCTAGAGAACGAACTCGTTGTTTCTAACTCTCCAAGCCTCGAATGGCGACAAGTTTGGTCCATTTTGGTCCGAAGATGACGAACAACGCCATAGTTTACGAACTTCAACATTAAAACTTGCCAAACTTCGAATGAAGACAAGGTTTGTCCATTTTGGTCCAAACATGACGAACTTCGCTCTAGAGAACGAACTCGTTGTTTCTAACTCTCCAAGCCTCGAATGGAGACAAGTTTGGTCCGTTTTGTTCTGAAGATGACGAACAACGCATTAGGTTACGAACTTCAGCATTAAAACTCGCCAAACTTCCAATGGAGACAAGGTTTGTCCATTTTGGCCCAAACATGACGAACTTCGCTTTAGGGAACGAACTCGTCATTTCTAACTCTCCAAGCCTCGTATGGAGACAAGTTTGGTCCATTTTGGTCCAAAGATGACGAACAATGCTCTAGGTTACGAACTTCAGCATTAAAACTCGCCAAACTTCGAATGGAGACAAGGTTTGTCCATTTTGGTCCAAACATGACGAACTTCACTCTAGAGACCGAACTCGTTGTTTCTAACTCTCCAAGCCTCGAATGGAGACATGTTTGGTCCATTTTGGTCCGAAGATGACGAACAACGCTCTAGGTTACGAACTTCAGCATTAAAACTCGCAAAACTTCGAATGGAGACAAGGTTTGTCCATTTTGGTCGAAACATGACGAACTTCGCACTAGAGAAGGACTCGTTTTTCTAACTCTCCAAGCCTCGAACGGAGACAAGTTTGGTCCATTTGGTCCGAAGATGACGAACAACGCTCTAGGTTACCAACTTCAGCATTAAAACCTTCCAAACTTCGAATGGAGACAAGGTTTGTCCATTTTGGTCCAAACATGACGAACTTTCTCTAGAGAACGAACTCGTTGTTTCTAACTCTCCAAGCCTCGAATGGAGACAAGTTTGGTCCATTTTGGTCCAATGATGACGAACAACGCTCTAGCTTACGAACTTCAACATTAAAACTTGCCAAACTTCGAATGAAGACAAGGTTTGTCCATTTTGGTCCAAACATGACGAACTTCACTCTAGAGAACGAACTCGTTGTTTCTAACTCTCCAAGCCTCGAATGGAGACAAGTTTGGTCCGTTTTGGTCTGAAGATGACGAACAACGCATTAGGTTACGAACTTCAGCATTAAAACTCGCCAAACTTCCAATGGAGACAAGGTTTGTCCATTTTGGCCCAAACATGACGAACTTCGCTTTAGGGAACGAACTCGTCATTTCTAACTCTCCAAGCCTCGTATGGAGACAAGTTTGGTCCATTTTGGTCCAAAGATGACGAACAACGCTCTAGGTTACGAACTTCAGCATTAAAACATTCCAAACTTCGAATGGAGACAAGGTTTGTCTATTTTGGTCCAAACATGACGAACTTCGCTCTAGAGAACGAACTCGTTGCTTCTAACTTTTCGCTCAAGGGAACGAACCCGTTCTTTCTAACTCTCCAAGCCTCGAATGGAGACAAGTTTGGTCCATTTTGGTCCGAAGATGACGAAGAACGCTCTAGGTTACGAACTTCAGCATTAAAACCGCCAAATTTCGAATGGAGACAAGGTTTGTCCATTTTGGTCCAAACATGACGAACTTCGCTCTAGAGAACGAACTCGTTGCTTCTAACTTTTCGCTCAAGGGAACGAACTCGTTCTTTCTAACTCTCCAAGCCTCGAATGGAGACAAGTTTGGTCCATTTTGGTCCGAAGATGACGAAGAACGCTCTAGGTTACGAACTTCAGCATTAAAACTCGCCAAATTTCGAATGGAGACAAGGTTTGTCCATTTTGGTCCAAACATGACGAACTTCGCTCTAGAGAACGAACTCGTTGCTTCTAACTTTTCGCTCAAGGGAACGAACTCGTTCTTTCTAACTCTCCAAGCCTCGAATGGAGACAAGTTTGGTCCATTTTGGTCCGAAGATGACGAAGAACGCTCTAGGTTACGAACTTCAGCATTAAAACTCTCCAAATTCCGAATGGACACAAGGTTTGTCCATTTTGATCCAAACATGACGAACTTCGCTCAAGGGAACGAACTCGTTGTTTCTAACTCTCCGAGCCTCGATGGAGACAAGTTTGGTCCATTTTGGTCCGAAGATGACGAACAACGCTCTAGGTTACGATCTTCAACATTAAAACTCGCCAAACTTCGAATGGAGACAAGGTCTGTCCATTTTGGTCCAAACATGACGAACATCGCTCTAGAGAACGAACTCATTGTTTTTAACTCTCCAAGCCAAGAATGGAGACAAGTTTGGTCCATTTTGGTCCGAAGATAACGATCAACGCTCTAGGTTACGAACTTCAGCAATAAAACTCGCCAAATCTCGAATGGAGACAAGGTTTGTCTATTTTGGTCCAAACATGACGAACTTCGCTCTAGGGAACGAACTCGTTGTTTCCAACTCTCCAAGCCTCGAATGGAGACAAGTTTGGTCCATTTAGTCCGTAGATGACGAACAACGCTCTAGGTTACGAACTTCAGCATTAAAACTCGCCAAATTTCGAATGGAGACAAGGTTTGTCCATTTTGGTCCAAACATGACGCACTTCGCTCTAGGGAACGAACTCGTTGTTTCCAACTCCCCAAGCCTCGAATGGAGACAAGTTTTGTCCATTTTGGTCCGTAGATGACGAACAACGCTCTAGGTTACGAACTTCAGCATTAAAACTCGCAAAACTTCGAATGGAGACAAGGTTTGTCCATTTTGGTCGAAACATGACGAACTTCGCACTAGAGAAGGACTCGTTTTTCTAACTCTCCAAGCCTCGAACGGAGACAAGTTTGGTCCATTTGGTCCGAAGATGACGAACAACGCTCTAGGTTACCAACTTCAGCATTAAAACCTTCCAAACTTCGAATGGAGACAAGGTTTGTCCATTTTGGTCCAAACATGACGAACTTCGCTCTAGAGAACGAACTCGTTGTTTCTAACTCTCCAAGCCTCGAATGGAGACAAGTTTGGTCCATTTTGGTCCAATGATGACGAACAACGCTCTAGCTTACGAACTTCAACATTAAAACTTGCCAAACTTCGAATGAAGACAAGGTTTGTCCATTTTGGTCCAAACATGACGAACTTCACTCTAGAGAACGAACTCGTTGTTTCTAACTCTCCAAGCCTCGAATGGAGACAAGTTTGGTCCGTTTTGGTCTGAAGATGACGAACAACGCATTAGGTTACGAACTTCAGCATTAAAACTCGCCAAACTTCCAATGGAGACAAGGTTTGTCCATTTTGGCCCAAACATGACGAACTTCGCTTTAGGGAACGAACTCGTTGTTTCTAACTCTCCAAGCCTCGAATGGAGACAAGTTTGGTCCGTTTTGGTCCGAAGATGACGAACAACGCTCTAGGTTATGAACTTCAGCATTAAAACTCGCCGAACTTCCAATGGAGACAATGTTTGTCCATTTTGGTCCAAACATGACGAACTTTGCTTCAGGGAACGAACTCGTTGTTTCTAACTCTCCAAGCCTCAAATGGAGACATGTTTGGTCCATTTTGGTCCGAAGATGACGAACAACGCTCTAGGTTACGTACTTCAGCATTAACACTCGCAAAACTTCGAATGGAGACAAGGTTTGTCCATTTTGGTCGAAACATGACGAACTTCGCACTAGAGAAGGACTCGTTTTTCTAACTCTCCAAGCCTCGAACGGAGACAAGTTTGGTCCATTTGGTCCGAAGATGACGAACAACGCTCTAGGTTACCAACTTCAGCATTAAAACTCGCAAAACTTCCAATGGAGACAATGTTTGTCCATTTTGGTCCAAACATGACGAACTTCGCTTCAGGGAACGAACTCGTTGTTTCTAACTCTCCAAGCCTCGAATGGAGACAAGTTTGGTCCATTTTGGTCGGAAGATGATGAACAATGCTCTAGGTTACGAACTTCAGCATTAAAACCTTCCAAACTTCGAATGGAGACAAGGTTTGTCCATTTTGGTCCAAACATGACGAACTTCACTCTAGAGAACGAACTCGTTGTTTCTAACTCTCCAAGCCTCGAATGGAGACAAGTTTGGTCCGTTTTGGTCTGAAGATGACGAACAACGCATTAGGTTACGAACTTCAGCATTAAAACTCGCCAAACTTCCAATGGAGACAAGGTTTGTCCATTTTGGCCCAAACATGACGAACTTCGCTTTAGGGAACGAACTCGTCATTTCTAACTCTCCAAGCCTCGTATGGAGACAAGTTTGGTCCATTTTGGTCTAAAGATGACGAACAACGCTCTAGGTTACGAACTTCAGCATTAAAACATTTCAAACTTCGAATGGAGACAAGGTTTGTCTATTTTGGTCCAAACATGACGAACTTCGCTCTAGAGAACGAACTCGTTGCTTCTAACTTTTCGCTCAAGGGAACGAACTCGTTCTTTCTAACTCTCCAAGCCTCGAATGGAGACAAGTTTGGCCCATTTTGGTCCGAAGATGACGAAGAACGCTCTAGGTTACGAACTTCAGCATTAAAACTCGCCAAATTTCGAATGGAGACAAGGTTTGTCCATTTTGGTCCAAACATGACGAACTTCGCTCTAGAGAACGAACTCGTTGCTTCTAACTTTCGCTCAAGGGAACGAACTCGTTCTTTCTAACTCTCCAAGCCTCGAATGGAGACAAGTTTGGTCCATTTTGGTCCGAAGATGACGAACAACGCTCTAGCTTACGAACTTCAACATTAAAACTTCCCAAACTTCGAATGGAGACAAGGTTTGTCCATTTTGGTCCAAACATGACGAACTTCGCTCTAGAGAACGAACTCGTTGCTTCTAACTTTTCGCTCAAGGGAACGAACTCGTTCTTTCTAACTCTCCAAGCCTCGAATGGAGACAAGTTTGGCCCATTTTGGTCCGAAGATGACGAAGAACGCTCTAGGTTACGAACTTCAGCATTAAAACTCGCCAAATTTCGAATGGAGACAAGGTTTGTCCATTTTGGTCCAAACATGACGAACTTCGCTCTAGAGAACGAACTCGTTGCTTCTAACTTTCGCTCAAGGGAACGAACTCGTTCTTTCTAACTCTCCAAGCCTCGAATGGAGACAAGTTTGGTCCATTTTGGTCCGAAGATGACGAAGAACGCTCTAGGTTACGAACTTCAGCATTAAAACTCTCCAAATTCCGAATGGACACAAGGTTTGTCCATTTTGATCCAAACATGACGAACTTCGCTCAAGGGAACGAACTCGTTGTTTCTAACTCTCCGAGCCTCGATGGAGACAAGTTTGGTCCATTTTGGTCCGAAGATGACGAACAACGCTCTAGGTTACGATCTTCAACATTAAAACTCGCCAAACTTCGAATGGAGACAAGGTCTGTCCATTTTGGTCCAAACATGACGAACATCGCTCTAGAGAACGAACTCATTGTTTTTAACTCTCCAAGCCAAGAATGGAGACAAGTTTGGTCCATTTTGGTCCGAAGATAACGATCAACGCTCTAGGTTACGAACTTCAGCAATAAAACTCGCCAAATCTCGAATGGAGACAAGGTTTGTCTATTTTGGTCCAAACATGACGAACTTCGCTCTAGGGAACAAACTCGTTGTTTCCAACTCTCCAAGCCTCGAATGGAGACAAGTTTGGTCCATTTAGTCCGTAGATGACGAACAACGCTCTAGGTTACGAACTTCAGCATTAAAACTCGCCAAATTTCGAATGGAGACAAGGTTTGTCCATTTTGGTCCAAACATGACGAACTTCGCTCTAGGGAACGAACTCGTTGTTTCCAACTCTCCAAGCCTCGAATGGAGACAAGTTTTGTCCATTTTGGTCCGTAGATGACGAACAACGCTCTAGGTTACGAACTTCAGCATTAGAACTCGCCAAATTTCGAGTGGAGACAAGGTTTGTCCATTTTGGTCCAAACACGACGAAGTTCGCTCAGGGGAACGAACTCGTTCTTTCTAACTCTCCAAGCCTCGAATGGAGACAAGTTTGGTCCATTTTGGTCCGAAGATGACGAACAACGCTCTAGATTACGAACTTCATCATTAAAACTCGCCAAATTTCGAATGGAGACAAGGTTTGTCCATTTTGGTTCAAACACGACGAACACTGCTCAAGGGAACGAATTCGTTCTTTCTAACTCTCCAAGCCTCGAATGGAGACAAGTTTGGTCCATTTTGGTCCGAAGATGACGCACAAGGCTCTAGGTTACGAACTTCAGCATTAAAACTTGCCAAACTTCGAATGGAGACAAGGTTTGTCCATTTTAGTCCAAACATGACGAAATTCGCTCTAGAGAATGAACTCGTTGTTTCTAACTTTCCAAGCCTCGAATGGAGACAAGTTTGGTCCATTTTGGTCCGAAGATGACGAACAACGCTCTAGCTTACGAACTTCAACATTAAAACTTCCCAAACTTCGAATGGAGACAAGGTTTGTCCATTTTGGTCCAAACATGACGAACTTCGCTCTAGAGAACGAACTCGTTATTTCTAACTCTCCAAGCCTCGAATGGAGACAAGTTTGGTCCGTTTTGGTCCGAAGATGACGAACAACGCTCTAGGTTATGAACTTCAGCATTAAAACTCGCCGAACTTCCAATGGAGACAATGTTTGTCCATTTTGGTCCAAACATGACGAACTTTGCTTCAGGGAACGAACTCGTTGTTTCTAACTCTCCAAGCCTCGAATGGAGACATGTTTGGTCCATTTTGGTCCGAAGATGACGAACAACGCTCTAGGTTACGAACTTCAGCATTAAAACTCGCAAAACTTCGAATGGAGACAAGGTTTGTCCATTTTGGTCGAAACATGACGAACTTCGCACTAGAGAAGGACTCGTTTTTCTAACTCTCCAAGCCTCGAACGGAGACAAGTTTGGTCCATTTGGTCCAAAGATGACGAACAACGCTCTAGGTTACCAACTTCAGCATTAAAACTCGCAAAACTTCCAATGGAGACAATGTTTGTCCATTTTGGTCCAAACATGACGAACTTCGCTTCAGGGAACGAACTCGTTGTTTCTAACTCTCCAAGCCTCGAATGGAGACAAGTTTGGTCCATTTTGGTCGGAAGATGATGAACAATGCTCTAGGTTACGAACTTCAGCATTAAAACCTTCCAAACTTCGAATGGAGACAAGGTTTGTCCATTTTGGTCCAAACATGACGAACTTCGCTCTAGAGAACGAACTCGTTGTTTCTAACACTCCAAGCCTCGAATGGAGACAAGTTTGGTCCATTTTGGTCCGAAGATGACGAACAACGCTCTAGCTTACGAACTTCAACATTAAAACTTGCCAAACTTCGAATGAAGACAAGGTTTGTCCATTTTGGTCCAAACATGACGAACTTCACTCTAGAGAACGAACTCGTTGTTTCTAACTCTCCAAGCCTCGAATGGAGACAAGTTTGGTCCGTTTTGGTCTGAAGATGACGAACAACGCATTAGGTTACGAACTTCAGCATTAAAACTCGCCAAACTTCCAATGGAGACAAGGTTTGTCCATTTTGGCCCAAACATGACGAACTTCGCTTTAGGGAACGAACTCGTCATTTCTAACTCTCCAAGCCTCGTATGGAGACAAGTTTGGTCCATTTTGGTCCAAAGATGACGAACAACGCTCTAGGTTACGAACTTCAGCATTAAAACATTCCAAACTTCGAATGGAGACAAGGTTTGTCCATTTTGGTCCAAACATGACGAACTTCGCTCTAGAGAACGAACTCGTTGCTTCTAACTTTTCGCTCAAGGGAACGAACTCGTTCTTTCTAACTCTCCAAGCCTCGAATGGAGACAAGTTTTGTCCATTTTGGTCCGAAGATGACGAAGAACGCTCTAGGTTACGAACTTCAGCATTAAAACTCGCCAAATTTCGAATGGAGACAAGGTTTGTCCATTTTGGTCCAAACATGACGAACTTCGCTCTAGGGAACGAACTCGTTGTTTCCAACTCTCCAAGCCTCGAATGGAGACAAGTTTGGTCCATTTTGGTACGAAGATTTCGAACAACGCTCTAGGTTACGAACTTCAGCATTAAAACTCTCCAAATTCCGAATGGAGACAAGGTTTGTCCATTTTGATCCAAACATGACGAACTTCGCTCAAGGGAACGAACTCGTTGTTTCTAACTCTCCGAGCCTCGATGGAGACAAGTTTGGTCCATTTTGGTCCGAAGATGACGAACAACGCTCTAGGTTACGATCTTCAACATTAAAACTCGCCAAACTTCGAATGGAGACAAGGTCTGTCAATTTTGGTCCAAACATTACGAACATCGCTCTAGAGAACGAACTCATTGTTTTTAACTCTCCAAGCCAAGAATGGAGACAAGTTTGGTCCATTTTGGTCCGAAGATAACGATCAACGCTCTAGGTTACGAACTTCAGCAATAAAACTCGCCAAATCTCGAATGGAGACAAGGTTTGTCTATTTTGGTCCAAACATGACGAACTTCGCTCTAGGGAACGAACTCGTTGTTTCCAACTCTCCAAGCCTCGAATGGAGACAAGTTTGGTCCATTTAGTCCGTAGATGACGAACAACGCTCTAGGTTACGAACTTCAGCATTAAAACTCGCCAAATTTCGAATGGAGACAAGGTTTGTCCATTTTGGTCCAAACACGACGAACACTGCTCAAGGGAACGAACTCGTTCTTTCTAACTCTCCAAGCCTCGAATGGAGACAAGTTTGGTCCATTTTGGTCCGAAGATGACGCACAAGGCTCTAGGTTACGAACTTCAGCATTAAAACTCGCCAAACTTCGAATGGAGACAAGGTTTGTCCATTTTAGTCCAAACATGACGAACTTCGCTCTACAGAACGAACTCGTTGTTTCTAACTTTCCAAGCCTCGAATGGAGACAAGTTTGGTCCATTTTGGTCCGAAGATGACGAACAACGCTCTAGCTTACGAACTTCAACATTAAAACTTCCCAAACTTCGAATGGAGACAAGGTTTGTCCATTTTGGTCCAAACATGACGAACTTCGCTCTAGAGAACGAACTCGTTGTTTCTAACTCTCCAAGCCTCGAACGGAGACAAGTTTGGTCCGTTTTGGTCCGAAGATGACGAACAACGCTCTAGGTTACGAACTTCAGCACTAAAACATTCCAAACTTCGAATGGAGACAAGGTTTGTCCATTTTGGTCCAAACATGACGAACTTCGCTCTAGAGAACGAACTCGTTGCTTCTAACTTTTCGCTCAAGGGAACGAACTCGTTCTTTCTAACTCTCCAAGCCTCGAATGGAGACAAGTTTGGTCCATTTTGGTTCGAAGATGACGAACAACGCTCTAGGTTACGAACTTCAGCATTAAAACTCGCCAAACTTCCAATGGAGACAATGTTTGTCCATTTTGGTCCAAACATGACGAACTTCGCTTCAGGGAACGAACTCGTTATTTCTAACTCTCCAAGCCTCGAATGGAGACAAGTTTGGTCCATTTTGGTCGGAAGATGACAAACAATGCCCTAGGTTACGAACTTGAGCATTAAAACCTTCCAAACTTCGAATGGAGACAAGGTTTGTCCATTTTGGTCCAAATATGACGAACTTCGCTTTAGAGAACGAACTCGTTGTTTCTAACTTTCCAAGCCTCGAATGGAGACATGTTTGGTCCATTTTGGTCCGAAGATGACGAACAACGCTCTAGGTTACGAACTTCAGCATTAAAACTTGTAAAACTTCCAATGGAGACAATGATTGTCCATTTTGGTCCAAACATGACGAACTTCACTTCAGGGAACGAACTCGTTGTTTCTATCTCTCCAAGCCTCGAATGGAAACAAGTTTGGTCCGTTTTGGTCCGAAGATGATGAACAACGCTCTAGGTTACGAACTTCAGCATTAAAACTCGCCAAACTTCCAATGGAGACAATGTTTGTCCATTTTGGTCCAAACATGACGAACTTCGCTTCAGGGAACGAACTCGTTCTTTCTAACTCTCAAAGCCTCGAATGGAGACAAGTTTGGTCCATTTGGTCGGAAGATGATGAACAATGCTCTAGGTTACGAACTTCAGCATTAGAACCTTCCAAACTTCGAATGGAGACAAGGTTTGTCCATTTTGGTCCAAACATGACGAACTTTGCTCTAGAGAACGAACTCGTTGTTTCTAACTCTCCAAGCCTCGAATGGAGACAAGTTCGGTCCGTTTTTGCCCGAAGATGACGAACAACGCATTAGGTTACGAACTTCAGCATTAAAACTCGCCAAACTTCCAATGGAGACAAGGTTTGTCCATTTTGGCCCAAACATGACGAACTTCGCTTTAAGGAACGAACTCGTCGTTTCTAACTCTCCAAGCCTCGAATGGAGACAAGTTTGGTCCATTTTGGTCCAAAGATGACGAACAACGCTCTAGGTTACGAACTTCAGCATTAAAACTCGGCAAACTTCGAATGGAGACAAGGTTTGTCCATTTTGGTCCAAACATGACGAACTTCGCTCTAGAGAACGAACTCGTTGTTTCTAACTCTCCAAGCCTCGAATGGAGACAAGTTTGGTCCGTTTTGGTCAGAAGATGACGAACAATGCCCTAGGTTACGAACTTCAGCATTAAAACTTGCCAAACTTCCAATGGAGACAAGGTTTGTCCATTTCGGCCCAAACATGACGAACTTCGCTTTAGGGAAGGAACTCGTCGTTTCTAACTCTCCAAGCCTTGAATGGAGACAAGTTTGGTCCATTTTGGTCCAAAGATGACGAACAACGCTCTAGGTTACGAACTTCAGCATTAAAACTCGGCAAACTTCGAATGGAGACAAGGTTTGTCCATTTTGGTCCAAACATGACGAACTTCGCTCTAGAGAACGAACTCGTTGTTTCTAACTCTCCAAGCCTCGAATGGAGACAAGTTTGGTGCGTTTTGGTCCGAAGATGACGAACAACGCCCTAGGTTACGAACTTCAGCATTAAAACTCGCCAAACTTCCAATGGAGACAAGGTTTGTCCATTTTGGCCCAAACATGACAAACTTCGCTTTAGGGAACGAACTCGTCGTTTCTAACTCTCCCAGCCTCGAATGGAGACAAGTTTGGTCCATTTTGGTCCAAAGATGACGAACAACGCTCTAGGTTACGAACTTTAGCATTAAAACTCGCCAAACTTCGAATGGAGACAAGGTTTGTCCATTTTGGTCCAAACATGACGAACTTCGCTCTAGAGAACGAACTCGTTGTTTCTAACTCTCCGAGCCTCGAATGGAGAAAAGTTTGGTCCGTTTTGGTCCGAAGATGACGAACAACGCTCTAGGTTACGAACTTCAGCATTAAAACTTTCCAAACTTCGAATGGAGACAAGGTTTGTCAATTTTGGACCAAACATGACGAACTTTGCTCTAGAGAACGAACTCGTTGCTTCTAACTTTTCGCTCAAGGGAACGAACTCGTTCTTTCTAACTCTCCAAGCCTCGAATGGAGACAAGTTTGGTCCATTTTGGTCCGAAGATGACGAACAACGCTCTAGGTTACGAACTTCAGCATTAAAACTCTCCAAATTCCGAATGGACACAAGGTTTGTCCATTTTGATCCAAACATGACGAACTTCGCTCAAGGGAACGAACTCGTTGTTTCTAACTCTCCGAGCCTCGATGGAGACAAGTTTGGTCCATTTTGGTCCGAAGATGACGAACAACGCTCTAGGTTACGATCTTCAACATTAAAACTCGCCAAACTTCGAAAGGAGACAAGGTCTGTCCATTTTGGTCCAAACATGACGAACATCGCTCTAGAGAACGAACTCATTGTTTTTAACTCTCCAAGCCAAGAATGGAGACAAGTTTGGTCCATTTTGGTCCGAAGATAACGATCAACGCTCTAGGTTACGAACTTCAGCAATAAAACTCGCCAAATCTCGAATGGAGACAAGGTTTGTCTATTTTGGTCCAAACATGACGAACTTCGCTCTAGGGAACGAACGCGTTGTTTCCAACTCTCCAAGCCTCGAATGGAGACAAGTTTGGTCCATTTAGTCCGTAGATGACGAACAACGCTCTAGGTTACGAACTTCAGCATTAAAACTCGCCAAATTTCGAATGGAGACAAGGTTTGTCCATTTTGGTCCAAACATGACGAACTTCGCTCTAGGGAACGAACTCGTTGTTTCCAACTCTCCAAGCCTCGAATGGAGACAAGTTTTGTCCATTTTGGTCCGTAGATGACGAACAACGCTCTAGGTTACGAACTTCAGCATTAGAACTCGCCAAATTTCGAGTGGAGACAAGGTTTGTCCATTTTGGTCCAAACACGACGAACTTCGCTCAGGGGAACGAACTCGTTCTTTCTAACTCTCCAAGCCTCGAATGGAGCAAGTTTGGTCCATTTTGGTCCGAAGATGACGAACAACGCTCTAGATTACGAACTTCATCATTAAAACTCGCCAAATTTCGAATGGAGACAAGGTTTGTCCATTTTGGTTCAAACACGACGAACACTGCTCAAGGGAACGAATTCGTTCTTTCTAACTCTCCAAGCCTCGAATGGAGACAAGTTTGGTCCATTTTGGTCCGAAGATGACGCACAAGGCTCTAGGTTACGAACTTCAGCATTAAAACTCGCCAAACTTCGAATGGAGACAAGGTTTGTCCATTTTAGTCCAAACATGACGAACTTCGCTCTAGAGAATGAACTCGTTGTTTCTAACTTTCCAAGCCTCGAATGGAGACAAGTTTGGTCCATTTTGGTCCGAAGATGACGAACAACGCTCTAGCTTACGAACTTCAACATTAAAACTTCCCAAACTTCGAATGGAGACAAGGTTTGTCCATTTTGGTCCAAACATGACGAACTTCGCTCTAGAGAACGAACTCGTTGTTTCTAACTCTCCAAGCCTCGAATGGAGACAAGTTTGGTCCGTTTTGGTCCGAAGATGACGAACAACTCTCTAGGTTATGAACTTCAGCATTAAAACTCGCCGAACTTCCAATGGAGACAATGTTTGTCCATTTTGGTCCAAACATGACGAACTTTGCTTCAGGGAACGAACTCGTTGTTTCTAACTCTCCAAGCCTCAAATGGAGACATGTTTGGTCCATTTTGGTCCGAAGATGACGAACAACGCTCTAGGTTACGAACTTCAGCATTAAAACTCGCAAAACTTTGAATGGAGACAAGGTTTGTCCATTTTGGTCGAAACATGACGAACTTCGCACTAGAGAAGGACTCGTTTTTCTAACTCCCCAAGCCTCGAACGGAGACAAGTTTGGTCCATTTGGTCCGAAGATGACGAACAACGCTCTAGGTTACCAACTTCAGCATTAAAACTCGCAAAACTTCCAATGGAGACAATGTTTGTCCATTTTGGTCCAAACATGACGAACTTCGCTTCAGGGAACGAACTCGTTGTTTCTAACTCTCCAAGCCTCGAATGGAGACAAGTTTGGTCCATTTTGGTCGGAAGATGATGAACAATGCTCTAGGTTACGAACTTCAGCATTAAAACCTTCCAAACTTCGAATGGAGACAAGGTTTGTCCATTTTGGTCCAAACATGACGAACTTCACTCTAGAGAACGAACTCGTTGTTTCTAACTCTCCAAGCCTCGAATGGAGACAAGTTTGGTCCGTTTTGGTCTGAAGATGACGAACAACGCATTAGGTTACGAACTTCAGCATTAAAACTCGCCAAACTTCCAATGGAGACAAGGTTTGTCCATTTTGGCCCAAACATGACGAACTTCGCTTTAGGGAACGAACTCGTCATTTCTAACTCTCCAAGCCTCGTATGGAGACAAGTTTGGTCCATTTTGGTCTAAAGATGACGAACAACGCTCTAGGTTACGAACTTCAGCATTAAAACATTTCAAACTTCGAATGGAGACAAGGTTTGTCTATTTTGGTCCAAACATGACGAACTTCGCTCTAGAGAACGAACTCGTTGCTTCTAACTTTTCGCTCAAGGGAACGAACCCGTTCTTTCTAACTCTCCAGGCCTCGAATGGAGACAAGTTTGGTCCATTTTGGTCCGAAGATGACGAAGAACGCTCTAGGTTACGAACTTCAGCATTAAAACCGCCAAATTTCGAATGGAGACAAGGTTTGTCCATTTTGGTCCAAACATGACGAACTTCGCTCTAGAGAACGAACTCGTTGCTTCTAACTTTTCGCTCAAGGGAACGAACTCGTTCTTTCTAACTCTCCAAGCCTCGAATGGAGACAAGTTTGGTCCATTTTGGTCCGAAGATGACGAAGAACGCTCTAGGTTACGAACTTCAGCATTAAAACTCGCCAAATTTCGAATGGAGACAAGGTTTGTCCATTTTGGTCCAAACATGACGAACTTCGCTCTAGAGAACGAACTCGTTGCTTCTAACTTTCGCTTAAGGGAACGAACTCGTTCTTTCTAACTCTCCAAGCCTCGAATGGAGACAAGTTTGGTCCATTTTGGTCCGAAGATGACGAAGAACGCTCTAGGTTACGAACTTCAGCATTAAAACTCTCCAAATTCCGAATGGACACAAGGTTTGTCCATTTTGATCCAAACATGACGAACTTCGCTCAAGGGAACGAACTCGTTGTTTCTAACTCTCCGAGCCTCGATGGAGACAAGTTTGGTCCATTTTGGTCCGAAGATGACGAACAACGCTCTAGGTTACGATCTTCAACATTAAAACTCGCCAAACTTCGAATGGAGACAAGGTCTGTCCATTTTGGTCCAAACATGACGAATATCGCTCTAGAGAACGAACTCATTGTTTTTAACTCTCCAAGCCAAGAATGGAGACAAGTTTGGTCCATTTTGGTCCGAAGATAACGATCAACGCTCTAGGTTACGAACTTCAGCAATAAAACTCGCCAAATCTCGAATGGAGACAAGGTTTGTCTATTTTGGTCCAAACATGACGAACTTCGCTCTAGGGAACAAACTCGTTGTTTCCAACTCTCCAAGCCTCGAATGGAGACAAGTTTGGTCCATTTAGTCCGTAGATGACGAACAACGCTCTAGGTTACGAACTTCAGCATTAAAACTCGCCAAATTTCGAATGGAGACAAGGTTTGTCCATTTTGGTCCAAACATGACGAACTTCGCTCTAGGGAACGAACTCGTTGTTTCCAACTCTCCAAGCCTCGAATGGAGACAAGTTTTGTCCATTTTGGTCCGTAGATGACGAACAACGCTCTAGGTTACGAACTTCAGCATTAGAACTCGCCAAATTTCGAGTGGAGACAAGGTTTGTCCATTTTGGTCCAAACACGACGAACTTCGCTCAGGGGAACGAACTCGTTCTTTCTAACTCTCCAAGCCTCGAATGGAGACAAGTTTGGTCCATTTTGGTCCGAAGATGACGAACAACGCTCTAGATTACGAACTTCATCATTAAAACTCGCCAAATTTCGAATGGAGACAAGGTTTGTCCATTTTGGTTCAAACACGACGAACACTGCTCAAGGGAACGAATTCGTTCTTTCTAACTCTCCAAGCCTCGAATGGAGACAAGTTTGGTCCATTTTGGTCCGAAGATGACGCACAAGGCTCTAGGTTACGAACTTCAGCATTAAAACTTGCCAAACTTCGAATGGAGACAAGGTTTGTCCATTTTAGTCCAAACATGACGAAATTCGCTCTAGAGAATGAACTCGTTGTTTCTAACTTTCCAAGCCTCGAATGGAGACAAGTTTGGTCCATTTTGGTCCGAAGATGACGAACAACGCTCTAGCTTACGAACTTCAACATTAAAACTTCCCAAACTTCGAATGGAGACAAGGTTTGTCCA
Source organism: Trichosanthes truncata (assembly GCA_033996785.1). Lineage (NCBI taxonomy): Eukaryota > Viridiplantae > Streptophyta > Magnoliopsida > Cucurbitales > Cucurbitaceae > Trichosanthes > Trichosanthes truncata. Next base: position 20,645,514 of record JAWPNB010000004.1, on the reverse strand, counting down.
TTTTGGTCCAAACATGACGAACTTCGCTCTAGAGAACGAACTCGTTATTTCTAACTCTCCAAGCCTCGAATGGAGACAAGTTTGGTCCGTTTTGGTCCGAAGATGACGAACAACGCTCTAGGTTATGAACTTCAGCATTAAAACTCGCCGAACTTCCAATGGAGACAATGTTTGTCCATTTTGGTCCAAACATGACGAACTTTGCTTCAGGGAACGAACTCGTTGTTTCTAACTCTCCAAGCCTCGAATGGAGACATGTTTGGTCCATTTTGGTCCGAAGATGACGAACAACGCTCTAGGTTACGAACTTCAGCATTAAAACTCGCAAAACTTCGAATGGAGACAAGGTTTGTCCATTTTGGTCGAAACATGACGAACTTCGCACTAGAGAAGGACTCGTTTTTCTAACTCTCCAAGCCTCGAACGGAGACAAGTTTGGTCCATTTGGTCCAAAGATGACGAACAACGCTCTAGGTTACCAACTTCAGCATTAAAACTCGCAAAACTTCCAATGGAGACAATGTTTGTCCATTTTGGTCCAAACATGACGAACTTCGCTTCAGGGAACGAACTCGTTGTTTCTAACTCTCCAAGCCTCGAATGGAGACAAGTTTGGTCCATTTTGGTCGGAAGATGATGAACAATGCTCTAGGTTACGAACTTCAGCATTAAAACCTTCCAAACTTCGAATGGAGACAAGGTTTGTCCATTTTGGTCCAACCATGACGAACTTCGCTCTAGAGAACGAACTCGTTGTTTCTAACACTCCAAGCCTCGAATGGAGACAAGTTTGGTCCATTTTGGTCCGAAGATGACGAACAACGCTCTAGCTTACGAACTTCAACATTAAAACTTGCCAAACTTCGAATGAAGACAAGGTTTGTCCATTTTGGTCCAAACATGACGAACTTCACTCTAGAGAACGAACTCGTTGTTTCTAACTCTCCAAGCCTCGAATGGAGACAAGTTTGGTCCGTTTTGGTCTGAAGATGACGAACAACGCATTAGGTTACGAACTTCAGCATTAAAACTCGCCAAACTTCCAATGGAGACAAGGTTTGTCCATTTTGGCCCAAACATGACGAACTTCGCTTTAGGGAACGAACTCGTCATTTCTAACTCTCCAAGCCTCGTATGGAGACAAGTTTGGTCCATTTTGGTCCAAAGATGACGAACAACGCTCTAGGTTACGAACTTCAGCATTAAAACATTCCAAACTTCGAATGGAGACAAGGTTTGTCCATTTTGGTCCAAACATGACGAACTTCGCTCTAGAGAACGAACTCGTTGCTTCTAACTTTTCGCTCAAGGGAACGAACTCGTTCTTTCTAACTCTCCAAGCCTCGAATGGAGACAAGTTGTGTCCATTTTGGTCCGAAGATGACGAAGAACGCTCTAGGTTACGAACTTCAGCATTAAAACTCGCCAAATTTCGAATGGAGACAAGGTTTGTCCATTTTGGTCCAAACATGACGAACTTCGCTCTAGGGAACGAACTCGTTGTTTCCAACTCTCCAAGCCTCGAATGGAGACAAGTTTGGTCCATTTTGGTACGAAGATTTCGAACAACGCTCTAGGTTACGAACTTCAGCATTAAAACTCTCCAAATTCCGAATGGAGACAAGGTTTGTCCATTTTGATCCAAACATGACGAACTTCGCTCAAGGGAACGAACTCGTTGTTTCTAACTCTCCGAGCCTCGATGGAGACAAGTTTGGTCCATTTTGGTCCGAAGATGACGAACAACGCTCTAGGTTACGATCTTCAACATTAAAACTCGCCAAACTTCGAATGGAGACAAGGTCTGTCAATTTTGGTCCAAACATGACGAACATCGCTCTAGAGAACGAACTCATTGTTTTTAACTCTCCAAGCCAAGAATGGAGACAAGTTTGGTTCATTTTGGTCCGAAGATAACGATCAACGCTCTAGGTTACGAACTTCAGCAATAAAACTCGCCAAATCTCGAATGGAGACAAGGTTTGTCTATTTTGGTCCAAACATGACGAACTTCGCTCTAGGGAACGAACTCGTTGTTTCCAACTCTCCAAGCCTCGAATGGAGACAAGTTTGGTCCATTTAGTCCGTAGATGACGAACAACGCTCTAGGTTACGAACTTCAGCATTAAAACTCGCCAAATTTCGAATGGAGACAAGGTTTGTCCATTTTGGTCCAAACACGACGAACACTGCTCAAGGGAACGAACTCGTTCTTTCTAACTCTCCAAGCCTCGAATGGAGACAAGTTTGGTCCATTTTGGTCCGAAGATGACGCACAAGGCTCTAGGTTACGAACTTCAGCATTAAAACTCGCCAAACTTCGAATGGAGACAAGGTTTGTCCATTTTAGTCCAAACATGACGAACTTCGCTCTAGAGAACGAACTCGTTGTTTCTAACTTTCCAAGCCTCGAATGGAGACAAGTTTGGTCCATTTTGGTCCGAAGATGACGAACAACGCTCTAGCTTACGAACTTCAACATTAAAACTTCCCAAACTTCGAATGGAGACAAGGTTTGTCCATTTTGGTCCAAACATGACGAACTTCGCTCTAGAGAACGAACTCGTTGTTTCTAACTCTCCAAGCCTCGAACGGAGACAAGTTTGGTCCGTTTTGGTCCGAAGATGACGAACAACGCTCTAGGTTACGAACTTCAGCACTAAAACATTCCAAACTTCGAATGGAGACAAGGTTTGTCCATTTTGGTCCAAACATGACGAACTTCGCTCTAGAGAACGAACTCGTTGCTTCTAACTTTTCGCTCAAGGGAACGAACTCGTTCTTTCTAACTCTCCAAGCCTCGAATGGAGACAAGTTTGGTCCATTTTGGTTCGAAGATGACGAACAACGCTCTAGGTTACGAACTTCAGCATTAAAACTCGCCAAACTTCCAACGGAGACAATGTTTGTCCATTTTGGTCCAAACATGACGAACTTCGCTTCAGGGAACGAACTCGTTATTTCTAACTCTCCAAGCCTCGAATGGAGACAAGTTTGGTCCATTTTGGTCGGAAGATGACAAACAATGCCCTAGGTTACGAACTTGAGCATTAAAACCTTCCAAACTTCGAATGGAGACAAGGTTTGTCCATTTTGGTCCAAATATGACGAACTTCGCTTTAGAGAACGAACTCGTTGTTTCTAACTTTCCAAGCCTCGAATGGAGACATGTTTGGTCCATTTTGGTCCGAAGATGACTTACAACGCTCTAGGTTACGAACTTCAGCATTAAAACTTGTAAAACTTCCAATGGAGACAATGTTTGTCCATTTTGGTCCAAACATGACGAACTTCACTTCAGGGAACGAACTCGTTGTTTCTATCTCTCCAAGCCTCGAATGGAAACAAGTTTGGTCCGTTTTGGTCCGAAGATGATGAACAACGCTCTAGGTTACGAACTTCAGCATTAAAACTCGCCAAACTTCCAATGGAGACAATGTTTGTCCATTTTGGTCCAAACATGACGATCTCCGCTTCAGGGAACGAACTCGTTCTTTCTAACTCTCAAATCCTCGAATGGAGACAAGTTTGGTCCATTTGGTCGGAAGATGATGAACAATGCTCTAGGTTACGAACTTCAGCATTAAAACTCGCCAAATTTCGAATGGAGACAAGGTTTGTCCATTTTGGTCCAAACATGACGAACTTCGCTCTAGGGAACGAACTCGTTGTTTCCAACTCTCCAAGCCTCGAATGGAGACAAGTTTGGTCCATTTTGGTCCGAAGATGACGAACAACGCTCTAGCTTACGAACTTCAACATTAAAACTTCCCAAACTTCGAATGGAGACAAGGTTTGTCCATTTTGGTCCAAACATGACGAACTTCGCTCTAGAGAACGAACTCGTTATTTCTAACTCTCCAAGCCTCGAATGGAGACAAGTTTGGTCCGTTTTGGTCCGAAGATGACGAACAACGCTCTAGGTTATGAACTTCAGCATTAAAACTCGCCGAACTTCCAATGGAGACAATGTTTGTCCATTTTGGTCCAAACATGACGAACTTTGCTTCAGGGAACGAACTCGTTGTTTCTAACTCTCCAAGCCTCGAATGGAGACATGTTTGGTCCATTTTGGTCCGAAGATGACGAACAACGCTCTAGGTTACGAACTTCAGCATTAAAACTCGCAAAACTTCGAATGGAGACAAGGTTTGTCCATTTTGGTCGAAACATGACGAACTTCGCACTAGAGAAGGACTCGTTTTTCTAACTCTCCAAGCCTCGAACGGAGACAAGTTTGGTCCATTTGGTCCAAAGATGACGAACAACGCTCTAGGTTACCAACTTCAGCATTAAAACTCGCAAAACTTCCAATGGAGACAATGTTTGTCCATTTTGGTCCAAACATGACGAACTTCGCTTCAGGGAACGAACTCGTTGTTTCTAACTCTCCAAGCCTCGAATGGAGACAAGTTTGGTCCATTTTGGTCGGAAGATGGTGAACAATGCTCTAGGTTACGAACTTCAGCATTAAAACCTTCCAAACTTCGAATGGAGACAAGGTTTGTCCATTTTGGTCCAACCATGACGAACTTCGCTCTAGAGAACGAACTCGTTGTTTCTAACACTCCAAGCCTCGAATGGAGACAAGTTTGGTCCATTTTGGTCCGAAGATGACGAACAACGCTCTAGCTTACGAACTTCAACATTAAAACTTGCCAAACTTCGAATGAAGACAAGGTTTGTCCATTTTGGTCCAAACATGACGAACTTCACTCTAGAGAACGAACTCGTTGTTTCTAACTCTCCAAGCCTCGAATGGAGACAAGTTTGGTCCGTTTTGGTCTGAAGATGACGAACAACGCATTAGGTTACGAACTTCAGCATTAAAACTCGCCAAACTTCCAATGGAGACAAGGTTTGTCCATTTTGGCCCAAACATGACGAACTTCGCTTTAGGGAACGAACTCGTCATTTCTAACTCTCCAAGCCTCGTATGGAGACAAGTTTGGTCCATTTTGGTCCAAAGATGACGAACAACGCTCTAGGTTACGAACTTCAGCATTAAAACATTCCAAACTTCGAATGGAGACAAGGTTTGTCCATTTTGGTCCAAACATGACGAACTTCGCTCTAGAGAACGAACTCGTTGCTTCTAACTTTTCGCTCAAGGGAACGAACTCGTTCTTTCTAACTCTCCAAGCCTCGAATGGAGACAAGTTGTGTCCATTTTGGTCCGAAGATGACGAAGAACGCTCTAGGTTACGAACTTCAGCATTAAAACTCGCCAAATTTCGAATGGAGACAAGGTTTGTCCATTTTGGTCCAAACATGACGAACTTCGCTCTAGGGAACGAACTCGTTGTTTCCAACTCTCCAAGCCTCGAATGGAGACAAGTTTGGTCCATTTTGGTACGAAGATTTCGAACAACGCTCTAGGTTACGAACTTCAGCATTAAAACTCTCCAAATTCCGAATGGAGACAAGGTTTGTCCATTTTGATCCAAACATGACGAACTTCGCTCAAGGGAACGAACTCGTTGTTTCTAACTCTCCGAGCCTCGATGGAGACAAGTTTGGTCCATTTTGGTCCGAAGATGACGAACAACGCTCTAGGTTACGATCTTCAACATTAAAACTCGCCAAACTTCGAATGGAGACAAGGTCTGTCAATTTTGGTCCAAACATGACGAACATCGCTCTAGAGAACGAACTCATTGTTTTTAACTCTCCAAGCCAAGAATGGAGACAAGTTTGGTCCATTTTGGTCCGAAGATAACGATCAACGCTCTAGGTTACGAACTTCAGCAATAAAACTCGCCAAATCTCGAATGGAGACAAGGTTTGTCTATTTTGGTCCAAACATGACGAACTTCGCTCTAGGGAACGAACTCGTTGTTTCCAACTCTCCAAGCCTCGAATGGAGACAAGTTTGGTCCATTTAGTCCGTAGATGACGAACAACGCTCTAGGTTACGAACTTCAGCATTAAAACTCGCCAAATTTCGAATGGAGACAAGGTTTGTCCATTTTGGTCCAAACACGACGAACACTGCTCAAGGGAACGAACTCGTTCTTTCTAACTCTCCAAGCCTCGAATGGAGACAAGTTTGGTCCATTTTGGTCCGAAGATGACGCACAAGGCTCTAGGTTACGAACTTCAGCATTAAAACTCGCCAAACTTCGAATGGAGACAAGGTTTGTCCATTTTAGTCCAAACATGACGAACTTCGCTCTAGAGAACGAACTCGTTGTTTCTAACTTTCCAAGCCTCGAATGGAGACAAGTTTGGTCCATTTTGGTCCGAAGATGACGAACAACGCTCTAGCTTACGAACTTCAACATTAAAACTTCCCAAACTTCGAATGGAGACAAGGTTTGTCCATTTTGGTCCAAACATGACGAACTTCGCTCTAGAGAACGAACTCGTTGTTTCTAACTCTCCAAGCCTCGAACGGAGACAAGTTTGGTCCGTTTTGGTCCGAAGATGACGAACAACGCTCTAGGTTACGAACTTCAGCACTAAAACATTCCAAACTTCGAATGGAGACAAGGTTTGTCCATTTTGGTCCAAACATGACGAACTTCGCTCTAGAGAACGAACTCGTTGCTTCTAACTTTTCGCTCAAGGGAACGAACTCGTTCTTTCTAACTCTCCAAGCCTCGAATGGAGACAAGTTTGGTCCATTTTGGTTCGAAGATGACGAACAACGCTCTAGGTTACGAACTTCAGCATTAAAACTCGCCAAACTTCCAACGGAGACAATGTTTGTCCATTTTGGTCCAAACATGACGAACTTCGCTTCAGGGAACGAACTCGTTATTTCTAACTCTCCAAGCCTCGAATGGAGACAAGTTTGGTCCATTTTGGTCGGAAGATGACAAACAATGCCCTAGGTTACGAACTTGAGCATTAAAACCTTCCAAACTTCGAATGGAGACAAGGTTTGTCCATTTTGGTCCAAATATGACGAACTTCGCTTTAGAGAACGAACTCGTTGTTTCTAACTTTCCAAGCCTCGAATGGAGACATGTTTGGTCCATTTTGGTCCGAAGATGACTTACAACGCTCTAGGTTACGAACTTCAGCATTAAAACTTGTAAAACTTCCAATGGAGACAATGTTTGTCCATTTTGGTCCAAACATGACGAACTTCACTTCAGGGAACGAACTCGTTGTTTCTATCTCTCCAAGCCTCGAATGGAAACAAGTTTGGTCCGTTTTGGTCCGAAGATGATGAACAACGCTCTAGGTTACGAACTTCAGCATTAAAACTCGCCAAACTTCCAATGGAGACAATGTTTGTCCATTTTGGTCCAAACATGACGATCTCCGCTTCAGGGAACGAACTCGTTCTTTCTAACTCTCAAAGCCTCGAATGGAGACAAGTTTGGTCCATTTGGTCGGAAGATGATGAACAATGCTCTAGGTTACGAACTTCAGCATTAGAACCTTCCAAACTTCGAATGGAGACAAGGTTTGTCCATTTTGGTCCAAACATGACGAACTTTGCTCTAGAGAACGAACTCGTTGTTTCTAACTCTCCAAGCCTCGAATGGAGACAAGTTCGGTCCGTTTTTGCCCGAAGATGACGAACAACGCATTAGGTTACGAACTTCAGCATTAAAACTCGCCAAACTTCCAATGGAGACAAGGTTTGTCCATTTTGGCCCAAACATGACGAACTTCGCTTTAAGGAACGAACTCGTCGTTTCTAACTCTCCAAGCCTCGAATGGAGACAAGTTTGGTCCATTTTGGTCCAAAGATGACGAACAACGCTCTAGGTTACGAACTTCAGCATTAAAACTCGGCAAACTTCGAATGGAGACAAGGTTTGTCCATTTTGGTCCAAACATGACGAACTTCGCTCTAGAGAACGAACTCGTTGTTTCTAACTCTCCAAGCCTCGAATGGAGACAAGTTTGGTCCGTTTTGGTCAGAAGATGACGAACAATGCCCTAGGTTACGAACTTCAGCATTAAAACTTGCCAAACTTCCAATGGAGACAAGGTTTGTCCATTTCGGCCCAAACATGACGAACTTCGCTTTAGGGAAGGAACTCGTCGTTTCTAACTCTCCAAGCCTTGAATGGAGACAAGTTTGGTCCATTTTGGTCCAAAGATGACGAACAACGCTCTAGGTTACGAACTTCAGCATTAAAACTCGGCAAACTTCGAATGGAGACAAGGTTTGTCCATTTTGGTCCAAACATGACGAACTTCGCTCTAGAGAACGAACTCGTTGTTTCTAACTCTCCAAGCCTCGAATGGAGACAAGTTTGGTGCGTTGTGGTCCGAAGATGACGAACAACGCCCTAGGTTACGAACTTCAGCATTAAAACTCGCCAAACTTCCAATGGAGACAAGGTTTGTCCATTTTGGCCCAAACATGACGAACTTCGCTTTAGGGAACGAACTCGTCGTTTCTAACTCTCCCAGCCTCGAATGGAGACAAGTTTGGTCCATTTTGGTCCAAAGATGACGAACAACGCTCTAGGTTACGAACTTTAGCATTAAAACTCGCCAAACTTCGAATGGAGACAAGGTTTGTCCATTTTGGTCCAAACATGACGAACTTCGCTCTAGAGAACGAACTCGTTGTTTCTAACTCTCCAAGCCTCGAATGGAGAAAAGTTTGGTCCGTTTTGGTCCGAAGATGACGAACAACGCTCTAGGTTACGAACTTCAGCATTAAAACTTTCCAAACTTCGAATGGAGACAAGGTTTGTCAATTTTGGACCAAACATGACGAACTTTGCTCTAGAGAACGAACTCGTTGCTTCTAACTTTTCGCTCAAGGGAACGAACTCGTTCTTTCTAACTCTCCAAGCCTCGAATGGAGACAAGTTTGGTCCATTTTGGTCCGAAGATGACGAACAACGCTCTAGGTTACGAACTTCAGCATTAAAACTCGCCAAATTTCGAATGGAGACAAGGTTTATCCATTTTGGTCCAAACATGACGAACTTCGCTCTAGAGAACGAACTCGTTGTTTCTAACTTTCCATGCCTCGAATGGAGACAAGTTTGGTCCGTTTTGGTCCGAAGATGACGAACAACGCCCTGGGTTACGAACTTCAGCATTAAAACTCGCCAAACTTCCACTGGAGACAAGGTTTGTCAATTTTGGCCAAAACATGACGAACTTCGCTTCAGGGAACGAACTCGTCGTTTCTAACTCTCCAAGCCTCGAATGGAGACAAGTTTGGTCCGTTTTGGTCCGAAGATGACGAACAAGGCCCTAGGTTATGAACTTCAGCATTAAAACTCGCCAAACTTCCAATGGAGACAAGGTTTGTCCATTTTGGTCCAAACATGACAAACTTCGCTCTAGGGAACGAACTCGTTGTTTCTAACTCTCCAAGCCTTGAATTGAGACAAGTTTGGTCCATTTTGGTCCGAAGATGACGAACAACGCTCTAGCTTACGAACTTCAGCTTTAAAACTCGCCAAACTTCGAATGGAGACAAGGTTTGTCCATTTTGGTCCAAACATGACGAACTTCGCTCTAGAGAACGAACTCGTTTTTCTAACTCTCCAAGCCTCGAATGGACACGAGTTTGGTCCGTTTTGGTCCGAAGATGACGAACAACGCTCTAGGTTATGGACTTCAGCATTAAAACTCGCCGAACTTCCAATGGAGACAATGTTTGTCCATTTTGGTCCAAACATGACGAACTTCGCTTCAGGGAACGAACTCGTTGTTTCTAACTCTCCAAGCCTCGAATGGAGACAAGTTTGGTCCGTTTTGGTCCGAAGATGACGAACAACGCTCTAGGTTACGAACTTCAGCATTAAAACTAGCCAAACTTCAAATGGAGACAAGGTTTGTCCATTTTGGTCCAAATATGACGAACTTCGCTTTAGAGAACGAACTCGTTGTTTCTAACTTTCCAAGCCTCGAATGAAGACATGTTTGGTCCATTTTGGTCCGAAGATGACGAACAACGCTCTAGGTTACGAACTTCAGCATTAAAACTCGCAAAACTTTCAATGGAGACAATGTTTGTCCATTTTGGTCCAAACATGACGAACTTCGCTTCAGGGAACGAACTCGTTGTTTCTAACTCTCCAAGCCTCGAATGGAGACAAGTTTGGTCCATTTTGGTCGGAAGATGATGACCAATGCTCTAGGTTACGAACTTCAGCATTAAAACCTTCCAAACTTCGAATGGAGACAAGGTTTGTCCATTTTGGTCCAAACATGACGAACTTCGCTCAAGAGAACGAACTCATTGTTTATAACTCTCCAAGCCTCGAATGGAGACAAGTTTGGTCCGTTTTTGTCCGAAGATGACGAACAACGCTCTAGGTGTCGACCTTCAGCATTAAAACTTTCCAAACTTCGAATGGAGACAAGGTTTGTCCATTTTGGTCCAAACATGACGAACTTCGCTCTAGAGAACGAACTCGTTTCTTCTAACTTTCCAAGCCTCCAATGGAGACAAGTTTGGTCCATTTTTGTCCGAAGATGACGCACAAGGCTCTAGGTTACGAACTTTAGCATTAAAACTCGCCAAACTTCGAATGGAGACAAGGTTTGTCCATTTTGGTCCAAACATGACCAACTTCGCTCTAGAGAACGAACTCGTTTTTCTAACTCTCCAAGCCTCGAATGGAGACAAGTTTGGTCCATTTTGGTCCGAAGATGACGAACAACGCTCTAGGTTACGAACTTCAGCATTAAAACTCTCCAAACTTCCAATGGAGACAATGTTTGTCCATTTTGGTCCAAACATGACGAACTTCGCTTCAGGGAACGAACTCGTTGTTTCTAACTCTCCAAGCCTCGAATGGAGACAAGTTTGGTCCATTTTGGTCCGAAGATGACGAACAATGCCCTAGGTTACGAACTTGAGCATTAAAACCTTCCAAACTTCGAATGGAGACAAGGTTTGTCCATTTTGGTCCAAACATGACGAACTTCGCTCTAGAGAATGAACTCGTTGTTTCTAACTCTCCAAGCCTCGAATGGAGACAAGTTTGGTCCGTTTTTGTCCGAAGATGACGAACAACGCATTAGGTTACGAACTTCAGCATTAAAACTCTCCAAACTTTCAATGGAGACAAGGTTTGTCCATTTTGGCCCAAACATGACGAACTTCGCTTTAAGGATCGAACTCGTCGTTTCTAACTCTCCAAGCCTCGAATGGAGACAAGTTTGGTCCATTTTGGTCCAAAGATGACGAACAACGCTCTAGGCTACGAACTTCAGCATTAAAACTCGGCAAACTTCGATTGGAGACACGGTTTGTCCATTTTGGTCCAAACATGACGAACTTCGCTCTAGAGAACGAACTCGTTGTTTCTAACTCTCCAAGCCCCGAATGGAGACAAGTTTGGTCCGTTTTGGTCAGAAGATGACGAACAATGCCCTAGGTTACGAACTTCAGCATTAAAACTTGCCAAACTTCCAATGGAGACAAGGTTTGTCCATTTGGGCCCAAACATGACGAACTTCGCTTTAGGGAACGAACTCGTCGTTTCTAACTCTCCAAGCCTTGAATGGAGACAAGTTTTGTCCATTTTGGTCCGAAGATGACGAACAACGCTCTAGGTCACGAACTGCATTAAAACTTTTCAAACTTCGTATGGAGACAAGGTTTGTCCATTTTGGTCCAAACACGACGAACTTCGCTCAAGGGAACGAACTCGTTGTTTGCAACTCTCCAAGCCTCGAATGGAGACAAGTTTGGTCCATTTTGTTCCGAAGATGACGAAAAACGCTCTAGGTTACGAACTTCAGCAAAAACTCTCCAAATTTCGAATGGAGACAAGGTTTGTCCATTTTGGTCCAAACATGACGAACTTCGCTCAAGGGAATGAACTCGTTGTTTCTAACTCTCCGAGCCTCGAATGGAGACAAGTTTGGTCCATTTTGGTCCGAAGATGACGAACAACGCTCTAGGTTACGATCTTCAACATTAAAACTCGCCAAACTTCGAATGGAGACAAGGTTTGTCCATTTTGGTCCAAACATGACGAACTTCGCTCTAGGGAACGAACTCGTTGTTTCCAACTCTCCAAGCCTCGAATGGAGACAAGTTTTGTCCATTTTGGTCCGTAGATGACGAACAACGCTCTAGGTTACGAACTTTAGCATTAAAGCTCCCCAAATTTCGAATGGAGACAAGGTTTGTCCATTTTGGTCCAAACATGACGAACTTCGCTCAAGGGAACGAACTCGTTGTTTCTAACTCTCCAAGCCTCGAATGTAGACAAGTTTGGTCCATTTTGGTCCGAAGATGACGAACAACGCTCTAGGTTACGAACTTCAGCATTAAAACTCGCCAAACTTCTAATAGAGACAAGGTTTGTCCATTTTGGTCCAAACATGACGAACATCGCTCTAGAGAACGAACTCATTGTTTTTAACTCTCCAAGCCAAGAATGGAGACAAGTTTGGACCATTTTGGTCCGAAGATAACGATCAACGCTCTCGGTTACGAACTTCAGCAATAAAACTCGCCAAATCTCGAATGGAGACAAGGTTGTCTATTTTGGTCCAAACATGACGAACTTCGCTCTAGGGAACGAACTCGTTGTTTCGAACTCTCCAAGCCTCCAATGGAGACAAGTTTGGTCCATTTTGGTCCGAAGATGACGAACAACGCTCTAGGTTACGAACTTCAGCATTAAAACTCGCCAAATTTCGAATGGAGACAAGGTTTGTCCATTTTGGTCCAAACATGACGAACTTCGCTCTAGGGAACGAACTCGTTGTTTCCAACTCTCCAAGCCTCGAATGGAGACAAGTTTTGTCCATTTTGGTCCGTAGATGACGAACAACGCTCTAGGTTACGAACTTCAGCAAAAACTCTCCAAATTTCGAATGGAGACAAGGTTTGTCCATTTTGGTCCAAACATGACGAACTTCGCTCAAGGGAATGAACTCGTTGTTTCTAACTCTCCGAGCCTCGAATGGAGACAAGTTTGGTCCATTTTGGTCCGAAGATGACGAACAACGCTCTAGGTTACGATCTTCAACATTAAAACTCGCCAAACTTCGAATGGAGACAAGGTTTGTCCATTTTGGTCCAAACATGACGAACTTCGCTCTAGGGAACGAACTCGTTGTTTCCAACTCTCCAAGCCTCGAATGGAGACAAGTTTTGTCCATTTTGGTCCGTAGATGACGAACAACGCTCTAGGTTACGAACTTTAGCATTAAAGCTCTCCAAATTTCGAATGGAGACAAGGTTTGTCCATTTTGGTCCAAACATGACGAACTTCGCTCAAGGGAACGAACTCGTTGTTTCTAACTCTCCAAGCCTCGAATGTAGACAAGTTTGGTCCATTTTGGTCCGAAGATGACGAACAACGCTCTAGGTTACGAACTTCAGCATTAAAACTCGCCAAACTTCTAATAGAGACAAGGTTTGTCCATTTTGGTCCAAACATGACGAACATCGCTCTAGAGAACGAACTCATTGTTTTTAACTCTCCAAGCCAAGAATGGAGACAAGTTTGGACCATTTTGGTCCGAAGATAACGATCAACGCTCTCGGTTACGAACTTCAGCAATAAAACTCGCCAAATCTCGAATGGAGACAAGGTTGTCTATTTTGGTCCAAACATGACGAACTTCGCTCTAGGGAACGAACTCGTTGTTTCGAACTCTCCAAGCCTCCAATGGAGACAAGTTTGGTCCATTTTGGTCCGAAGATGACGAACAACGCTCTAGGTTACGAACTTCAGCATTAAAACTCGCCAAATTTCGAATGGAGACAAGGATTGTCCATTTTGGTCCAAACATGACGAACTTCGCTCTAGGGAACGAACTCGTTGTTTCCAACTCTCCAAGCCTCGAATGGAGACAAGTTTTGTCCATTTTGGTCCGTAGATGACGAACAACGCTCTAGGTTACGAACTTCCGCATTAAAACTCGCCAAATTTCGAATGGAGACAAGGTTTGTCCATTTTGGTTCAAACACGACGAACTTCGCTCAAGGGAACGAACTCGTTCTTTCTAACTCTCCAAGCCTCGAATGGAGACAAGTTTGGTCCATTTTGGTCCGAAGATGACGAACAACGCTCTACGTTACGAACTTCAGTATTAAAACTCTCCAAATTTCTAATGGAGACAAGGTTTGTCCATTTTGGTCCAAACATGACGAACTTCGCTCAAGGGAACGAATTCGTTGTTTCTAACTCTCCGAGCCTCGAATGGAGACAAGTTTGGTTCATTTTGGTCCGAATATGACGAACAACGCTCTAGGTTACGATCTTCAACATTAAAACTCGCCAAACTTCGAATGGAGACAAGGTTTGTACATTTTGGTCCAAACATGACGAACTTCGCTCTAGGGAACGAACTCGTTGTTTCCAACTCTCCAAGCCTCGAATGGAGACAAGTTTTGTCCAATTTGGTCCGTAGATGACGAACAACGCTCTAGGTTATGAACATTTAGCATTAAAGCTCCCCAAATTTCGAATGGAGACAAGGTTTGTCCATTTTGGTCCAAACATGACGAACTTCGCTCAAGGGAACGAACTCGTTGTTTCTAACTCTCCAAGCCTCGAATGAAGACAAGTTTGGTCCATTTTGGTCCGAAGATGACGAACAACGCTCTAGGTTACGAACTTCAGCATTAAAACTCTCCAAATTTCGAATGGAGACAAGGTTTGTCCATTTTGGTCCAAACATGACGAACTTCGCTCAAGGGAGCGAACTCGTTGTTTCTAACTCTCCGAGCCTCGAATGGAGACAAGTTTGGTCCATTTTGGTCCGAAGATGACGAACAACGCTCTAGGTTACGATCTTCAACATTAAAACTCGCCAAACTTCGAATGGACACAAGGTTTGTCCATTTTGGTCCAAACATGACGAACATCGCTCTAGAGAACGAACTCATTGTTTTTAACTCTCCAAGCCTCGAATGGAGACAAGTTTGGTCGCTTTTGGCCGAAGATAACGAACAACGCTCTAGGTTACGAACTTCAGCAATAAAACTCGCCAAATCTCGAATGGAGACAAGGTTTGTCCATTTTGGTCCAAACATGACGAACTTCGCTCTAGGGAACGAACTCCTTGTTTCTAACTCTCGAAGCCTCGAATGGAGACAAGTTTGGTCAATTTTGGTCCGAAGATGACGAACAACGCTCTAGGTTACGAACTTCAGCATTAACACTCTGCAAATTTGGAATGGAGACAAGGTTTGTCCATTTGGGTCCAAACATGACGAACTTCGCTCAAGGGAACGAACTCGTTGTTTCTAACTCTCCGAGCCTCGAATGGAGACAGGTTTTGTCCATTTTGGTCCGAAGATGACGAACAAGGCTCTAAGTTACGATCTTCAACATTAAATGTAAGCCCTAAACTCTCTTTTGATCATATTGTGCTCATATATGATGTTTTGACATATGCAAATTGATATAGGTTGCACTAAAAGATGTCGTGGTAGAATTTGGGAATCTCCTAAGTTGTGGATATTAACGTACACAAAGCTTCATAAGGAGACAGGTTACGCATTGGGATAAGCATATTAAAATTTGAGTTGAAGTAAGTTAAGGTCATGAGCAAGTTGGGTACACATTAGGTGTATGTTGTGTTGAATACAAAAGCTGTAATTTCTAATTTATTTAGTTAAAATTTCTTTACAATTTAGGTGGATTGAAAGGGACTTAAAGTCTAAAGAGAGAAGGAGGAGCTGGCCATTTTAGTTACATTTTCGTTGGAGTTTTTTTTATTATAGTGGATGGATGAGCTGTCCAACACTTGTGACTGCAGTAGACAGCTGGAAGCTCTAGGAAGTGGATAAACTTAAAACAGTCATATCTCTCAATCCACTTGAGAAAATTCGATGATTCTTGAGCCAAAATCTCAGAAATTGAATGAAGATTAGGTCTGGAAACTTTTGTGAGAAAATATGAAGAAGAAGGTCGTGAAAATGTAAGAAAACCGAGAGGTGTTCCCAGTTTTTTGGCCAGCAGAACAGGGTGAAGAAATCTGGTGATTTTGAGCTCTTGAGGACGAATTAGAAGCTAAAATTTTGAGGTAAGTAAGTTTAGATGTTGTATTTGAGGGTTATCAAAAAATATTAGATGGTTTTTTTGCTAAATTTTGAGGAACCCAAGCTAAAAGTTGAACCTGGAATTTTAGGTGCAAGAAAAAAAAAACTGCTAGCAGAACAGTGTGAAGAAATCAGTTTCTTTTGAGCTCTTGAGGAGGAATTAGAAGCTGAAAATTTGAGATAAGTAAGTTAAGATGTTGTATTTGAGGTTTATCAAAAAATATTAGGTGGTTGTTTTGCTAAATTTTGAGGAACCCAAGCTGAAAGTTGAACCTGGAATTTTAGGTGCAAGCAAAAAAAAAAAAAACTGCTAGCAGAACAGTGTGAAGAAATCAGTTTCTTTTGAGCTCTTGAGGAGGAATTAGAAGCTGAAAATTTGAGGTAAGTAAGTTAAGATGTTGTATTTGAGGTTTATCAAAAAATATTAGGTGGTTGTTTTGCTAAATTTTGAGGAACCCAAGCTGAAAGTTGAACCTGGAATTTTAGGTGCAAGCAAAAAAAAAAAACTACTAGCAGAACAGTGTGAAGAAATCAGTTTCTTTTGAGCTCTTGAGGAGGAATTAGAAGCTGAAAATTTGAGGTAAGTAAGTTAAGATGTTGTACTTGAGGTTTATCAAAAAATATTAGGCGGTTGTTTTGCTAAATTTTGAGGAACCCAAGCTGAAAGTTGAACCTGGAATTTTAGGTGCAAGAAAAAAAAAAACTGCTAGCAAGAGATTGAAGGAGATGTGCTTCCATTTCTATATACCTTACACCCAAGTGTGTATGGTTATTATGAATTGAGTTATGAGACTGAATTAGATATGTTTTTAAGGTGTATAAGGAAAGGAATTAATGTTATTAATTTCTTTTTCAGGGCAAACGGAGATAGGAATAGCTTATAATCCTTGGAACCCTTTTGGTGATTGTGAGTGACTCTATTTTAGAACTATGCTTGACCTTTGTTTTTCTTCAAAAGCATAAATGTTGATCATTGAAACATGCTTGACTTACTTTTGTATATTTTTCATGGAGCTTTTAATAGAATGTCATTGATGGCACTTAAGCATGATTTGAATTAGTTTGTAACTACACATTCAAGCATGGAAACTAAATTATGGAAGTATGATTTCCTTTAGAAAATGCCTTGTGTAAATCCACTTGGAAACATGTTTAGAAAGGAAAAGTGCAAATGTTGAGAATTTGTTGTTTGTGTTATCAAAACATGATTTCCAAGGTAATCAAAGTATGCCCCGGTATGTTGTTAACCCCCAGTACTGAAGGACATTGAGAAGGTACTTGGGAGGGAGGAATCATGATTTCCGATACTGAAGGACAAAGAGAAGGTATTCGGGTAGTAACTGGTCTAACCCCAATACTGAAGGACATAGAGAAGGTATTAGGGAAGACCAGTGTGTTCAATGGCATTCCACGTGCACGTGAGAGAGGTATGAACGTTGTTGGTATAGAGATGACTCTACCACAGCTAAGGTTCGAAAGTGGTATCATGTTATGAGTTTTATTGTTATGAGCTTCTACGCTTTTGAAATGTCTATTCTTCAGTATGGTACTACATTATGAGTTTCTATGCTATACATAATGTGGTGACTTAAACCTGTAAATGGGTAGCATGGTTTGATTATGCTTACAAATAAGTGATAAGTTATCTCTAACTTGTAGCTTGTCCATCATTATGCTTCACCATTGAGCTTATAATGTTTTTTAAGATAGACACTCACTGGGCTTTCCAGCTCACGTTTTCAACATGTTTTCTCTCCCCAGGTAGCAAACGAGTTCCTGGTGCTCAGCCTTGACAAGACCTGTTTGCCACCACGCCGTTTTAGCTCCTTGTATATACACTTTCTTATGTATATAGTTTGTAGTAAAAGCATTTTAGCGGGGTTGTAATAACTATAAAATGTTATGACTTGTTAAATAACATAGGACTGAAAGTGAATGTGTCTTGCTCATATGTGTATTTGAGCGTTTCAAACTTACTTGTTCAAAAGTGTTGTGTTGCCTTCATTTTCAGCTATATGTTGGGATGGTCAGGGAGAGCTAGTAATAGGGTTGATTGTCTCTATCTTTACATCTCTTCCTAGGTTAGGCAAGTAAGCTGGGAAGGGGTGTGACATTAAAACTCGCCAAACTTCGAATGGAGACAAGGTTTGTCCATTTTGGTCCAAACATGACGAACATCGCTCTAGAGAACGAACTCATTGTTTTTAACTCTCCAAGCCTTGAATGGAGACAAGTTTGGTCCATTTTGGTCCGAAGATAATGAACAACGCTCTAGGTTACGAACTTCAGCAATAAAACTCGCCAAATCTCGAATGGAGACAAGGTTTGTCCATTTTGGTCCAAACATGACGAACTTCGCTCTAGGGAACGAACTCGTTGTTTCCAACTCTCCAAGCCTCGAATGGAGACAAGTTTGGTCCATTTGGTCCGTAGATGACGAACAACGCTCTAGGTTACGAACTTCAGCATTAAAACTCGCCAAATTTCGAATGGAGACAAGGTTTGTCCACTTTGGTCCAAACATGACGAACTTCGCTCTAGGGAACGAACTCGTTGTTTCCAACTCTCCAAGCCTCGAATGGAGACAAGTTTGGTCCATTTGGTTCGTAGATGACGAACAACGCTCTAGGTTACGAACTTCAGCATTAAAACTCGCCAAATTTCGAATGGAGACAAGGTTTGTCCATTTTGGTCCAAACATGACGAACTTCGCTCTAGGGAACGAACTCCTTGTTTCCAACTCTCCAAGCCTCGAATGGAGACAAGTTTGGTCCATTTTGGTCCGTAGATGACGAACAACGCTCTAGGTTACGAACTTCAGCATTAAAACTCGCCAAATTTCGAATGGAGACAAGGTTTGTCCATTTTGGTCCAAACACAACGAACTTCGCTCAAGGGAACGAACTCGTTCTTTCTAACTCTCCAATCCTCGAATGGAGACAAGTTTGGTAGATTTTGGTCCGAAGATGATGAACAACGCTCTAGGTTACAAACTTCAGGATTAAAACTCGCCAAACTTCGAATGGAGACAAGGTTTGTTCATTTTGGTCCAAACATGACGAACTTCACTCTAGGGAACGAACTCGTTGTTTCTAACTCTCCAAGCCTCGAATGGAGACAAGTTTGGTCCATTTTGGTCCGAAGATGACGAACAACCCTCTAGGTTACGAACTTCAGCATTAAAACTCGCCAACCTTCGAATGGAGGAAAGGTTTTTCCATTTTGGTCCAAACATGACGAACTTCGCTCAAGGGAACGAACTCGTTGTATCTAACTCTCCAAGGCTCGAATGGAGACAAGTTTGGTCCATTTTGGTCCGTAGATGACGAACAACGCTCTAGGTTACGAACTTCAGCATTAAAGCTCCCCAAACTTCGAATGCAGACAAGGTTTGTCCATTTTGGTCCAAACGTGACGAACTTCACTGTAGGGAACGAACTCGTTGTTTCTAACTCTCCAAACCTCGAATGGAGATAAGTTTTGTCCATTTTGGTCCGAAGATGACGAACAACGCTCTTGGTTACGAACTTCAGCATTAAAACTCTCCAAACTTCGAATGGAGGCAAGGTTTCTCCATTTTGGTCCAAACATGACGAACTTCTCTATAGGGAACGAACTTGTTGTTTCTAACTCTCCAAGCCTCGAATGGAGACAAGTTTGGTCCATTTTGGTTCGAACATGACGAACAACGCTCTAGGTTACAAACTTTAGCATTAAAACTCTCCAACCTTCGAATGGAGGAAAGGTTTGTCCATTTTGGTCCAAACATGACGAACTACGCTCTAGGGAAAGAACTCGTTGTATCTGACTCTCCAAGCCTCGAATGGAGGCAAGTTTGCTCCATTTTGGTCAGAAGATGACGAACAACGATCTAGGTTACGAACTTCAACATTAAAACTCGCCAAACTTCGAATGGAGACAAGGTTTGTCCATTTTGTTCCAAACATGACGAACTTCGCTCAAGGGAACGAACTCGTTGTTCCTAACTCTCCAAGCCTCGAATGGAGACAAGTTTGGTCCATTTTTGTCCGAAGATGATGAACAACGCTCTAGGTTAAAAAGTTCAGCATTAAAGCTCCCCAAATTTCGAATGGAGACAAGGTTTGTCCATTTTGGTCCAAACATGACGAACTTCGCTCTAGGGAACGAAATCGTTGTTTCCATCTCTCCAAGCCTCGAATGGAGACAAGTTTGGTCCTTTTTGGTCCGTAGATGACGAACAACGCTCTAGGTTACGAACTTCAGCATTAAAACTCGTGAAACTTCTAATGGATACATGGTTTGTCCATTTTGGTCCAAACATGACGAACTTCACTCTAGAGAACGAACTCGTTGTTTCTAACTCTCCAAGCCTCGAATGGAGACAAGTTTTGTCGATTTTGGTCGGAAGATGACGAACAACGCTCTAGGGGACGAACTTCAACATTAAAACTCGCCACACTTCGAATGGAGACAAGGTTTGTCCATTCTGGTCGAAGGAGGACGAACTTCGCTCTAGTGAACGAACTCGTTGTTTCTAACTCTCCAAGCCTCGAATGGAGACAAGTTTGCTCCATTTTGGTCGGAAGATGACAAACAACGCTCTAGGTTACGAACTTCAACATTAAAACTCGCCAAACTTCGAATGGAGACAAGGTTTGTCCATTTTGGTCCAAACATGACGAACTTCGCTCCAGGGAACGAACTCGTTGTTTCTAACTCTCCAAGCCTCGAATGGAGACAAGTTTGGTCCATTTTGGTCCGTAGATGACGAACAACGCTCTAGGTTACGAACTTCAGCATTAAAGCTCCCCAAACTTCGAATGCAGACAAGGTTTGTCCATTTTTGTCCAAACATGACGAGCTTCACTCTAAGGAATCAACTCGTTGTTTCTAACTCTCCAAGCCTCGAATGGAGACAAGTTTGGTCCATTTTGGTCCGAAGATGACGAACAATGCTCTAGGTTACGAACATCAGCATTAAAGCTCGCCAAACTTCGAATGGAGACAAGGTTTGTCCATTTTGGTCCAAACATGACGAACTTCGGTCTAGGGAAGGAACTCGTTGTTTCTAACTCTCCAAGACTCGAATGGAGAGAAGTTATGTCCATTTTGGTCCGAAGATGACGAACAACGCTCTAGGTTTTTACTTCAGCATTAAAACTCGCGAAACTTCGAATGGAGACAAGGTTTGTCCATTTTGGTCCAAACATGACGAACTTCGCTCAAGGGAACGAACTCGTTGTTTCTAGCTCTCCAATCCTCGAATGGAGACAAGTTTGGTCCATTTTGGTCCGTAGATGACGAACAACCCGCTAGGATACGAACTGCAGCATTAAAACTCGCCAACCTTCGAATGGAGGAAAGGTTTTTCCATTTTGGTCCAAACATGACGAACTACGCTCAAGGGAAAGAACTCGTTGTATCTAACTCTCCAAGCCTCGAATGGAGACAAGTTTGGTCAATTTTGGTCCACAGATGACGAACAACCCTCATGGTTTCGAACTTGAGCCTTAAAACTCGCCAAACTTCGAATGGAGACAAGGTTTGTCCATTTTAGTCCAAGCAGGACGAACTTCGCTCTAGTGAAGAACTCGCTGTTTCTAACTCTCCAAGCCTTGAATGGAGACAAGTTTGCTCCATTTTGGTCGGAAGATGACGAACAACGCTCAAGGTTACGAACTTCAACATTAAAATTCGCCAAACTTCGAATGGAGACAAGGTTTGCCCATTTTGGTCCAAACATGACGAACTTCGCTCAAGGGAACGAACTCGTTCTTTCTAACTCTCCAAGGCTCGAATGGAGACAAGTTTGGTCCATTTTGGTCCGTAGATGAAGAACAACGCTCTAGGTTACGAACTTCAGCATTAAAGCTCCCCAAACTTCGAATGCAGACAAGGTTTTTCCATTTTGGTCCAAACGTGACGAACTTTACTCTAGGGAACGAACTCGTTGTTTCTAACTCTCCAAACCTCGAATGGAGACAAGTTTTGTCCATTTTGGTCCGAAGATGACGAACAACGCTCTAGGTTACGAACTTCAGCATTAAAACTCGCCAAATTTCGAATGGAGAGAAGGTTATTCCATTTTGGTCCAAACATGACGAATATCGCTCTAGAGAACGAACTCATTGTTTCCAACTCTCCAAGCCTCGAATGGAGACAAGTTTGGTCCATTTTGGTCCGAAGATAACGAACAATGCTCTAGGTTACGAACTTCAGCAATAAAACTCGCCAAATCTCGAATGGAGACAAGGTTTGTCCATTTTGGTCCAAACATGACGAACTTCGCTCCAGGGAACGAACTCGTTGTTTCCAACTCTCCAAGCCTCTAATGGAGACAAGTTTTGTCCATTTTGGTCCGAAGATGACGAACAACCCTCTAGGTTACGAACTTCAGCATTAAAACTCGCCAACCTTCGAATGGAGGAAAGGTTTTTCCATTTTGGTCCAAACATGACGAACTACGCTCTAGGGAAAGAACTCGTTGTATCTAACTATCCAAGCCTCGAATGGAGACAAGTTTGGTCAATTTTGGTCCGCAGATGACGAACAACGCTCTTGGTTACGAACTTGAGCCTTAAAACTCGCCAAACTTCGAATGGCGACAAGGTTTGTCCATTTTAGTCCAAGCAGGACGAACTTCGCTCTAGTGAAGAACTCGTTGTTTCTAACTCTCCAAGCCTCGAATGGAGACAAGTTTGCTCCATTTTGGTCGGAAGATGACGAACAACGCTCTAGGTTACGAACTTCAACATTAAAATTCGCCAAACTTCGAATGGAGACAAGGTTTGTCCATTTTGGTCCAAACATGACGAACTTCGCTCAAGCGAACGAACTCGTTCTTTCTAACTCTCCAAGCCTCGAATGGAGACAAGTTTGGTCCATTTTGGTCCGTAGATGAAGAACAACGCTCTAGGTTACGAACTTCAGCATTAAAGCTCCCCAAACTTCGAATGCATACAAGGTTTGTCCATTTTGGTCCAAACGTGACGAACTTCACTGTAGGGAACGAACTCGTTGTTTCTAACTCTCCAAACCTCGAATGGAGACAAGTTTTGTCCATTTTGGTCCGAAGATGACGAACAACGCTCTAGGTTACGAACTTCAGCATTAAAACTCTCCAAACTTCGAATGGAGGCAAGGTTTCTCCATTTTGGTCCAAACATGACAAACTTCTCTATAGGGAACGAACTTGTTGTTTCTAACTCTCCAAGCCTCGAATGGAGACAAGTTTGGTCCATTTTGGTTCGAACATGACGAACAACGCTCTAGGTTACGAACTTCAGCATTAAAACTCTCCAACCTTCGAATGGAGGAAAGGTTTGTCCATTTTGGTCCAAACATGACGAACTACGCTCTAGGGAAAGAACTCGTTGTATCTGACTCTCCAAGCCTCGAATGGAGGCAAGTTAGCTCCATTTTGGTCAGAAGATGACGAACAACAATCTAGGTTACGAACTTCAACATTAAAACTCGCCAAACTTCGAATGGAGACAAGGTTTGTCCATTTTGGTCCAAACATGACGAACTTCGCTCAAGGGAACGAACTCGTTGTTCCTAACTCTCCAAGCCTCGAATGGAGATAAGTTTGGTCCATTTTTGTCCGAAGATGACGAACAACGCTCTAGGTTAAAAAGTTCAGCATTAAAGCCCCCCAAATTTCGAATGGAGACAAGGTTTGTCCATTTTGGTACAAACATGACGAACTTCGCTCTAGGGAACCAAATCGTGGTTTCCATCTCTCCAAGCCTCGAATGGAGACAAGTTTGGTCCTTTTTGGTCCGTAGATGACGAACAACGCTCTAGGTTACGAACTTCAGCATTAAAACTCGTGAAACTTCGAATGGATACATGGTTTGTTCATTTTGGTCCAAACATGACGAACTTCACTCTAGAGAACGAACTCGTTGTTTCTAACTCTCCATGCCTCGAATGGAGACAAGTTTTGTCGATTTTGGTCGGAAGATGACGAACGACGCTCTAGGGGACGAACTTCAACATTAAAACTCGCCACACTTCGAATGGAGACAAGGTTTGTCCATTCTGGTCGAAGCAGGACGAACTTCGCTCTAGTGAACGAACTCGTTGTTTCTAACTCTCCAAGCCTCGAATGGAGACAAGTTTGTTCCATTTTGGTCGGAAGATGACGAACAACGCTCTAGGTTACGAACTTCAACATTAAAACTCGCCAAACTTCGAATGGAGACAAGGTTTGTCCATTTTGGTCCAAACATGACGAACTTCGCTCCAGGGAACGAACTCGTTGTTTCTAACTCTCCAAGCCTCGAATGGAGACAAGTTTGGTCCATTTTGGTCCGTAGATGAAGAACAACGCTCTAGGTTACGAACTTCAGCATTAAAGCTCCCCAAACTTCGAATGCATACAAGGTTTGTCCATTTGGTCCAAACGTGACGAACTTCACTGTAGGGAACGAACTCGTTGTTTCTAACTCTCCAAACCTCGAATGGAGACAAGTTTTGTCCATTTTGGTCCGAAGATGACGAACAACGCTCTAGGTTACGAACTTCAGCATTAAAACTCGCCAAATTTCGAATGGAGAGAAGGTTATTCCATTTTGGTCCAAACATGACGAATATCGCTCTAGAGAACGAACTCATTGTTTCCAACTCTCCAAGCCTCGAATGGAGACAAGTTTGGTCCATTTTGGTCCGAAGATAACGAACAATGCTCTATGTTACGAACTTCAGCAATAAAACTCGCCAAATCTCGAATGGAGACAAGGTTTGTCCATTTTGGTCCAAACATGACGAACTTCGCTCTAGGGAACGAACTCGTTGTTTCCAACTCTCCAAGCCTCTAATGGAGACAAGTTTTGTCCATTTTGGTCCGAAGATGACGAACAACCCTCTAGGTTACGAACTTCAGCATTAAAACTCGCCAACCTTCGAATGGAGGAAAGGTTTTTCCATTTTGGTCCAAACATGACGAACTACGCTCTAGGGAAAGAACTCGTTGTATCTAACTATCCAAGCCTCGAATGGAGACAAGTTTGGTCAATTTTGGTCCGCAGATGACGAACAACGCTCTTGGTTACGAACTTGAGCCTTAAAACTCGCCAAACTTCGAATGGAGACAAGGTTTGTCCATTTTAGTCCAAGCAGGACGAACTTCGCTCTAGTGAAGAACTCGTTGTTTCTAACTCTCCAAGCCTCGAATGGAGACAAGTTTGCTCCATTTTGGTCGGAAGATGACGAACAACGCTCTAGGTTACGAACTTCAACATTAAAATTCGCCAAACTTCGAATGGAGACAAGGTTTGTCCATTTTGGTCCAAACATGACGAACTTCGCTCAAGGGAACGAACTCGTTCTTTCTAACTCTCCAAGCCTCGAATGGAGACAAGTTTGGTCCATTTTGGTCCGTAGATGAAGAACAACGCTCTAGGTTACGAACTTCAGCATTAAAGCTCCCCAAACTTCGAATGCATACAAGGTTTGTCCATTTTGGTCCAAACGTGACGAACTTCACTGTAGGGAACGAACTCGTTGTTTCTAACTCTCCAAACCTCGAATGGAGACAAGTTTTGTCCATTTTGGTCCGAAGATGACGAACAACGCTCTAGGTTACGAACTTCAGCATTAAAACTCTCCAAACTTCGAATGGAGGCAAGGTTTCTCCATTTTGGTCCAAACATGACGAACTTCTCTATAGGGAACGAACTTGTTGTTTCTAACTCTCCAAGCCTCGAATGGAGACAAGTTTGGTCCATTTTGGTTCGAACATGACGAACAACGCTCTAGGTTACGAACTTCAGCATTAAAACTCTCCAACCTTCGAATGGAGGAAAGGTTTGTCCATTTTGGTCCAAACATGACGAACTACGCTCTAGGGAAAGAACTCGTTGTATCTGACTCTCCAAGCCTCGAATGGAGGCAAGTTTGCTCCATTTTGGTCAGAAGATGACGAACAACAATCTAGGTTACGAACTTCAACATTAAAACTCGCCAAACTTCGAATGGAGACAAGGTTTGTCCATTTTGGTCCAAACATGACGAACTTCGCTCAAGGGAACGAACTCGTTGTTCCTAACTCTCCAAGCCTCGAATGGAGATAAGTTTGGTCCATTTTTGTCCGAAGATGACGAACAACGCTCTAGGTTAAAAAGTTCAGCATTAAAGCCCCCCAAATTTCGAATGGAGACAAGGTTTGTCCATTTTGGTACAAACATGACGAACTTCGCTCTAGGGAACCAAATCGTGGTTTCCATCTCTCCAAGCCTCGAATGGAGACAAGTTTGGTCCTTTTTGGTCCGTAGATGACGAACAACGCTCTAGGTTACGAACTTCAGCATTAAAACTCGTGAAACTTCGAATGGATACATGGTTTGTTCATTTTGGTCCAAACATGACGAACTTCACTCTAGAGAACGAACTCGTTGTTTCTAACTCTCCATGCCTCGAATGGAGACAAGTTTTGTCGATTTTGGTCGGAAGATGACGAACGACGCTCTAGGGGACGAACTTCAACATTAAAACTCGCCACACTTCGAATGGAGACAAGGTTTGTCCATTCTGGTCGAAGCAGGACGAACTTCGCTCTAGTGAACGAACTCGTTGTTTCTAACTCTCCAAGCCTCGAATGGAGACAAGTTTGTTCCATTTTGGTCGGAAGATGACGAACAACGCTCTAGGTTACGAACTTCAACATTAAAACTCGCCAAACTTCGAATGGAGACAAGGTTTGTCCATTTTGGTCCAAACATGACGAACTTCGCTCCAGGGAACGAACTCGTTGTTTCTAACTCTCCAAGCCTCGAATGGAGACAAGTTTGGTCCATTTTGGTCCGTAGATGAAGAACAACGCTCTAGGTTACGAACTTCAGCATTAAAGCTCCCCAAACTTCGAATGCATACAAGGTTTGTCCATTTGGTCCAAACGTGACGAACTTCACTGTAGGGAACGAACTCGTTGTTTCTAACTCTCCAAACCTCGAATGGAGACAAGTTTTGTCCATTTTGGTCCGAAGATGACGAACAACGCTCTAGGTTACGAACTTCAGCATTAAAACTCGCCAAATTTCGAATGGAGAGAAGGTTATTCCATTTTGGTCCAAACATGACGAATATCGCTCTAGAGAACGAACTCATTGTTTCCAACTCTCCAAGCCTCGAATGGAGACAAGTTTGGTCCATTTTGGTCCGAAGATAACGAACAATGCTCTATGTTACGAACTTCAGCAATAAAACTCGCCAAATCTCGAATGGAGACAAGGTTTGTCCATTTTGGTCCAAACATGACGAACTTCGCTCTAGGGAACGAACTCGTTGTTTCCAACTCTCCAAGCCTCTAATGGAGACAAGTTTTGTCCATTTTGGTCCGAAGATGACGAACAACCCTCTAGGTTACGAACTTCAGCATTAAAACTCGCCAACCTTCGAATGGAGGAAAGGTTTTTCCATTTTGGTCCAAACATGACGAACTACGCTCTAGGGAAAGAACTCGTTGTATCTAACTATCCAAGCCTCGAATGGAGACAAGTTTGGTCAATTTTGGTCCGCAGATGACGAACAACGCTCTTGGTTACGAACTTGAGCCTTAAAACTCGCCAAACTTCGAATGGAGACAAGGTTTGTCCATTTTAGTCCAAGCAGGACGAACTTCGCTCTAGTGAAGAACTCGTTGTTTCTAACTCTCCAAGCCTCGAATGGAGACAAGTTTGCTCCATTTTGGTCGGAAGATGACGAACAACGCTCTAGGTTACGAACTTCAACATTAAAATTCGCCAAACTTCGAATGGAGACAAGGTTTGTCCATTTTGGTCCAAACATGACGAACTTCGCTCAAGGGAACGAACTCGTTCTTTCTAACTCTCCAAGCCTCGAATGGAGACAAGTTTGGTCCATTTTGGTCCGTAGATGAAGAACAACGCTCTAGGTTACGAACTTCAGCATTAAAGCTCCCCAAACTTCGAATGCATACAAGGTTTGTCCATTTTGGTCCAAACGTGACGAACTTCACTGTAGGGAACGAACTCGTTGTTTCTAACTCTCCAAACCTCGAATGGAGACAAGTTTTGTCCATTTTGGTCCGAAGATGACGAACAACGCTCTAGGTTACGAACTTCAGCATTAAAACTCTCCAAACTTCGAATGGAGGCAAGGTTTCTCCATTTTGGTCCAAACATGACGAACTTCTCTATAGGGAACGAACTTGTTGTTTCTAACTCTCCAAGCCTCGAATGGAGACAAGTTTGGTCCATTTTGGTTCGAACATGACGAACAACGCTCTAGGTTACGAACTTCAGCATTAAAACTCTCCAACCTTCGAATGGAGGAAAGGTTTGTCCATTTTGGTCCAAACATGACGAACTACGCTCTAGGGAAAGAACTCGTTGTATCTGACTCTCCAAGCCTCGAATGGAGGCAAGTTTGCTCCATTTTGGTCAGAAGATGACGAACAACAATCTAGGTTACGAACTTCAACATTAAAACTCGCCAAACTTCGAATGGAGACAAGGTTTGTCCATTTTGGTCCAAACATGACGAACTTCGCTCAAGGGAACGAACTCGTTGTTCCTAACTCTCCAAGCCTCGAATGGAGATAAGTTTGGTCCATTTTTGTCCGAAGATGACGAACAACGCTCTAGGTTAAAAAGTTCAGCATTAAAGCCCCCCAAATTTCGAATGGAGACAAGGTTTGTCCATTTTGGTACAAACATGACGAACTTCGCTCTAGGGAACCAAATCGTGGTTTCCATCTCTCCAAGCCTCGAATGGAGACAAGTTTGGTCCTTTTTGGTCCGTAGATGACGAACAACGCTCTAGGTTACGAACTTCAGCATTAAAACTCGTGAAACTTCGAATGGATACATGGTTTGTTCATTTTGGTCCAAACATGACGAACTTCACTCTAGAGAACGAACTCGTTGTTTCTAACTCTCCATGCCTCGAATGGAGACAAGTTTTGTCGATTTTGGTCGGAAGATGACGAACGACGCTCTAGGGGACGAACTTCAACATTAAAACTCGCCACACTTCGAATGGAGACAAGGTTTGTCCATTCTGGTCGAAGCAGGACGAACTTCGCTCTAGTGAACGAACTCGTTGTTTCTAACTCTCCAAGCCTCGAATGGAGACAAGTTTGTTCCATTTTGGTCGGAAGATGACGAACAACGCTCTAGGTTACGAACTTCAACATTAAAACTCGCCAAACTTCGAATGGAGACAAGGTTTGTCCATTTTGGTCCAAACATGACGAACTTCGCTCCAGGGAACGAACTCGTTGTTTCTAACTCTCCAAGCCTCGAATGGAGACAAGTTTGGTCCATTTTGGTCCGTAGATGACGAACAACGCTCTAGGTTACGAACTTCAGCATTAAAGCTCCCCAAACTTCGAATGCAGACAAGGTTTGTCCATTTTTGTCCAAACATGACGAGCTTCACTCTAAGGAATCAACTCGTTGTTTCTAACTCTCCAAGCCTCGAATGGAGACAAGTTTGGTCCATTTTGGTCCGAAGATGACGAACAACGCTCTAGGTTACGAATATCAGCATTAAAGCTCGCCAAACTTCGAATGGAGACAAGGTTTGTCCATTTTGGTCCAAACATGACGAACTTCGGTCTAGGGAAGGAACTCGTTGTTTCTAACTCTCCAATTCTCGAATGGAGAGAAGTTATGTCCATTTTGGTCAGAAGATGACGAACAACGCTCTAGGTTTTTACTTCAGCATTAAAACTCGCGAAACTTCAAATGGAGACAAGGTTTGTCCATTTTGGTCCAAACATGACGAACTTCGCTCAAGGGAACGAACTCGTTGTTTCTAGCTCTCCAATCCTCGAATGGAGACAAGTTTGGTCCATTTTGGTCCGTAGATGACGAACAACCCGCTAGGTTACGAACTTCAGCATTAAAACTCGCCAACCTTCGAATGGAGGAAAGGTTTTTCCATTTTGGTCCAAACATGACGAACTACGCTCAAGGGAAAGAACTCGTTGTATCTAACTCTCCAAGCCTCGAATGGAGACAAGCTTGGTCAATTTTGGTCCGCAGATGACGAACAACCCTCTTGGTTACGAACTTGAGCCTTAAAACTCGCGAAACTTCGAATGGAGACAAGGTTTGTCCATTTTAGTCCAAGCAGGACGAACTTCGCTCTAGTGAAGAACTCGTTGTTTCTAACTCTCCAAGCCTCGAATGGAGACAAGTTTGCTCCATTTTGGTCGGAAGATGACGAACAACGTTCAAGGTTACGAACTTCAACATTAAAATTCGCCAAACTTCGAATGGAGACAAGGTTTGTCCATTTTGGTCCAAACATGACGAACTTCGCTCAAGGGAACGAACTCGTTCTCTCTAACTCTCCAAACCTCGAATGGAGACAAGTTTGGTCCATTTTGGTCCGTAGATGAAGAACAACACTCTAGGTTACGAACTTCAGCATTAAAGCTCCCCAAACTTCGAATGCAGACAAGGTTTGTCCATTTTGGTCCAAACGTGACGAACTTCACTCTAGGGAACGAACTCGTTGTTTCTAACTCTCCAAACCTCGAATGGAGACAAGTTTTGTCCATTTTGGTCCGAAGATGACGAACAACGCTCTAGGTTACGAACTTCAGCATTAAAACTCGCCAGATTTCAAATGGAGACAAGGTTTGTCCATTTTGGTTCAAACATGACGAACTTCGCTCAAGGGAACGAACTCGTTGTTTCCAACTCTCCAAGCCTCGAATGGAGACAAGTTTGGTCCATTTTCGTCCGAAGATGATGACCAACGCTCTAGGTTACGAACTTCAGGATTAAAAATCCCCAAATTTCGAATGGAGACAAGGTTTGTTCATTTTGGTGCAAACATGACGAACTTCACTCTAGGGAACGAACTCGTTGTTTCTAACTCTCCAAGCCTCGAATGGAGACAAGTTTGGTCCATTTTGGTCCGAAGATGACGAACAACGCTCTAGGTTACGAACTTCAGCATTAAAACTCTCCAAATTTCGAATGGAGACAAGGTTTGTCCATTTTGGTCCAAACATGACGACCTTCGCTCAAGGGAATGAACTCGTTGT
The DNA here is from genome assembly GCA_033996785.1 of Trichosanthes truncata. Lineage (NCBI taxonomy): Eukaryota > Viridiplantae > Streptophyta > Magnoliopsida > Cucurbitales > Cucurbitaceae > Trichosanthes > Trichosanthes truncata. The sequence continues at coordinate 20,614,555 of JAWPNB010000004.1, read as the reverse complement.
TTCTAACTCTCCGAGCCACGAATGGAGACAAGTTTGGTCCATTTTGGTCCGAAGATGGCGAACAACGCTCTAGGTTACGAACATCAGCATTAAAGCTCGCCAAACTTCGTATGGAGACAAGGTTTGTCCATTTTGGTCCAAACATGACGAACTTCGGTCTAGGGAAGGAATTCGTTGTTTCTAACTCTCCAAGACTCGAATGGAGAGAAGTTATGTCCATTTTGGTCCGAAGATGACGAACAACGCTCTAGGTTTTTACTTCAGCATTAAAACTCGCGAAACTTCGAATGGAGACAAGGTATATCCATTTTGGTCCAAACATGACGAACTTCGCTCAAGGGAACGAACTAGCTGTTTCTAGCTCTCCAATCTTAGAATGGAGACAAGTTTGGTCCATTTTGGTCCGTAGATGACGAACAACCAGCTGGGTTACGAACTTCAGCATTAAAACTCGCCAACCTTCAAATGGAGGAAAGGTTTTTCCATTTTGGTCCAAACATGACGAACTACGCTCAAGGGAAAGAACTCGTTGTATCTAACTCTCCAAGCCTCGAATGGAGACAAGTTTGGTCAATTTTGGTCCGCAGATGACGAACAACCCTCTTGGTTACGAACTTGAGCCTTAAAACTCGCCAAACTTCGAATGGAGACAAGGTTTGTCCATTTTAGTCCAAGCAGGACGAACTTCGCTCTAGTGAAGAACTCGTTGTTTCTAACTCTCCAAGCCTCGAATGGAGACAAGTTTGCTCCATTTTGGTCGGAAGATGACGAACAACGCTCAAGGTTACGAACTTCAACATTAAAATTCGCCAAACTTCGAATGGAGACAAGGTTTGTCCATTTTTGTCCAAACATGACGAACTTCGCTCAAGGGAACGAACTCGTTCTTTCTAACTCTCCAAGCCTCGAATGGAGACAAGTTTGGTCCATTTTGGTCCGTAGATGACGAACAACGCTCTAGGTTACGAACTTCAGCATTAAAGCTCCCCAAACTTCGAATGCAGACAAGGTTTGTCCATTTTGGTCCAAACGTGACGAACTTCACTCTAGGGAACGAACTCGTTGTTTCTAACTCTCCAAACCTCGAATGGAGACAAGTTATGTCCATTTTGGTCCGAAGATGACGAACAACGCTCTAGGTTACGAACTTCAGCATTAAAACTCGCCAAATTTCAAATGGAGACAAGGTTTGTCCATTTTGGTTCAAACATGACGAACTTCGCTCAAGGGAAGGAACTCGTTGTTTCCAACTCTCCAAGCCTCGAATGGAGACAAGTTTGGTCCATTTTCGTCCGAAGATGATGACCAACGCTCTAGGTTACGAACTTCAGCATTAAAACTCCCCAAATTTCGAATGGAGACAAGGTTTGTTCATTTTGGTGCAAACATGACGAACTTCACTCTAGGGAACGAACTCGTTGTTTCTAACTCTCCAAGCCTCGAATGGAGACAAGTTTGGTCCATTTTGGTCCGAAGATGACGAACAACGCTCTAGGTTACGAACTTCAGCATTAAAACTCTCCAAATTTCGAATGGAGACAAGGTTTGTCCATTTTGGTCCAAACATGACGAACTTCGCTCAAGGGAATGAACTCGTTGTTTATAACTCTCCGAGCCACGAATGGAGACAAGTTTGGTCCATTTGGTCCGAAGATGACGAACAACGCTCTAGGTTACGAACATCAGCATTAAAGCTCGCCAAACTTCGAATGGAGACAAGGTTTGTCCATTTTGGTCCAAACATGACGAACTTCGGTCTAGGGAAGGAACTCGTTGTTTCTAACTCTCCAAGACTCGAATGGAGAGAAGTTATGTCCATTTTGGTCCGAAGATGACGAACAACGCTCTAGGTTTTTACTTCAGCATTAAAACTCGCGAAACTTCGAATGGAGACAAGGTTTGTCCATTTTGGTCCAAACATGACGAACTTCGCTCAAGGGAACGAACTCGTTGTTTCTAGCTCTCCAATCCTCGAATGGAGACAAGTTTGGTCCATTTTGGTCCGTAGATGACGAACAACCCGCTAGGTTACGAACTTCAGCATTAAAACTCGCCAACCTTCGAATGGAGGAAAGGTTTTTCCATTTTGGTCCAAACATGACGAACTACGCTCAAGGGAAAGAACTCGTTGTATCTAACTCTCCAAGCCTCGAATGGAGACAAGTTTGGTCAATTTTGGTCCGTAGATGACGAACAACCCTCTTGGTTACGAACTTGAGCCTTAAAACTCGCCAAACTTCGAATGGAGACAAGGTTTGTCCATTTTAGTCCAAGCAGGACGAACTTCGCTCTAGTGAAGAACTCGTTGTTTCTAACTCTCCAAGCCTCGAATGGAGACAAGTTTGCTCCATTTTGGTCGGAAGATGACGAACAACGCTCAAGGTTACGAACTTCAACATTAAAATTCGCCAAACTTCGAATGGAGACAAGGTTTGTCCATTTTGGTCCAAACATGACGAACTTCGCTCAAGGGAACGAACTCGTTCTTTCTAACTCTCCAAGCCTCGAATGGAGACAAGTTTGGTCCATTTTGGTCCGTAGATGACGAACAACGCTCTAGGTTACGAACTTCAGCATTAAAGCTCCCCAAACTTCGAATGCAGACAAGGTTTGTCCATTTTGGTCCAAACGTGACGAACTTCACTCTAGGGAACGAACTCGTTGTTTCTAACTCTCCAAACCTCGAATGGAGACAAGTTATGTCCATTTTGGTCCGAAGATGACGAACAACGCTCTAGGTTACGAACTTCAGCATTAAAACTCGCCAAATTTCAAATGGAGACAAGGTTTGTCCATTTTGGTTCAAACATGACGAACTTCGCTCAAGGGAACGAACTCGTTGTTTCCGACTCTCCAAGCCTCGAATGGAGACAAGTTTGGTCCATTTTCGTCCGAAGATGATGACCAACGCTCTAGGTTACGAACTTCAGGATTAAAACTCCCCAAATTTCGAATGGAGACAAGGTTTGTTCATTTTGGTGCAAACATGACGAACTTCACTCTAGGGAACGAACTCGTTGTTTCTAACTCTCCAAGCCTCGAATGGAGACAAGTTTGGTCCATTTTGGTCCGAAGATGACGAACAACGCTCTAGGTTACGAACTTCAGCATTAAAACTCTCCAAATTTCGAATGGAGACAAGGTTTGTCCATTTTGGTCCAAACATGACGAACTTCGCTCAAGGGAATGAACTCGTTGTTTCTAACTCTCCGAGCCACGAATGGAGGCAAGTTTGGTCCATTTTGGTCCGAAGATGACGAACAACGCTCTAGGTTACGAACATCAGCATTAAAGCTCGCCAAACTTCGAATGGAGACAAGGTTTGTCCATTTTGGTCCAAACATGACGAACTTCGGTCTAGGGAAGGAACTCGTTGTTTCTAACTCTCCAAGACTCGAATGGAGAGAAGTTATGTCAATTTTGGTCCGAAGATGACGAACAACGCTCTAGGTTTTTACTTCAGCATTAAAACTCGCGAAACTTCGAATGGAGACAAGGTTTGTCCATTTTGGTCCAAACATGACGAACTTCGCTCAAGGGAACGAACTTGTTGTTTCTAGCTCTCCAATCCTCGAATGGAGACAAGTTTGTTCCATTTTGGTCCGTAGATGACGAACAACCCGCTAGGTTACGAACTTCAGCATTAAAACTCGCCAACCTTCGAATGGAGGAAAGGTTTTTCCATTTTGGTCCAAACATGACGAACTTCGCTCTAGGGAACGAACTCGTTGTTTCCAACTCTCCAAGCCTCGAATGGAGACAAGTTTTGTCCATTTTGGTCCGAAGATGACGAACAACCCTCTAGGTTACGAACTTCAGCATTAAAACTCGCCAACCTTCGAATGGAGGAAAGGTTTTTCCATTTTGGTCCAAACATGACGAACTACGCTCAAGGGAAAGAACTCGTTGTATCTAACTCTCCAAGCCTCGAATGGAGACAAGTTTGGTCAATTTTGGTCCGTAGATGACGAACAACCCTCTTGGTTACGAACTTGAGCATTAAAACTCGCCAAACTTCGAATGGAGACAAGGTTTGTCCATTTTAGTCCAAGCAGGACGAACTTCGCTCTAGTGAAGAACTCGTTGTTTCTAACTCTCCAAGCCTCGAATGGAGACAAGTTTGCTCCATTTTGGTCGGAAGATGACGAACAACGCTCAAGGTTACGAACTTCAACATTAAAATTCGCCAAACTTCGAATGGAGACAAGGTTTGTCCATTTTGGTCCAAACATGACGAACTTCGCTCAAGGGAACGAACTCGTTCTTTCTAACTCTCCAAGCCTCGAATGGAGACAAGTTTGGTCCATTTTGGTCCGTAGATGACGAACAACGCTCTAGGTTACGAACTTCAGCATTAAAGCTCCCCAAACTTCGAATGCAGACAAGGTTTGTCCATTTTGGTCCAAACGTGACGAACTTCACTCTAGGGAACGAACTCGTTGTTTCTAACTCTCCAAACCTCGAATGGAGACAAGTTATGTCCATTTTGGTCCGAAGATGACGAACAACGCTCTAGGTTACGAACTTCAGCATTAAAACTCGCCAAATTTCAAATGGAGACAAGGTTTGTCCATTTTGGTTCAAACATGACGAACTTCGCTCAAGGGAACGAACTCGTTGTTTCCGACTCTCCAAGCCTCGAATGGAGACAAGTTTGGTCCATTTTCGTCCGAAGATGATGACCAACGCTCTAGGTTACGAACTTCAGGATTAAAACTCCCCAAATTTCGAATGGAGACAAGGTTTGTTCATTTTGGTGCAAACATGACGAACTTCACTCTAGGGAACGAACTCGTTGTTTCTAACTCTCCAAGCCTCGAATGGAGACAAGTTTGGTCCATTTTGGTCCGAAGATGACGAACAACGCTCTAGGTTACGAACTTCAGCATTAAAACTCTCCAAATTTCGAATGGAGACAAGGTTTGTCCATTTTGGTCCAAACATGACGAACTTCGCTCAAGGGAATGAACTCGTTGTTTCTAACTCTCCGAGCCACGAATGGAGGCAAGTTTGGTCCATTTTGGTCCGAAGATGACGAACAACGCTCTAGGTTACGAACATCAGCATTAAAGCTCGCCAAACTTCGAATGGAGACAAGGTTTGTCCATTTTGGTCCAAACATGACGAACTTCGGTCTAGGGAAGGAACTCGTTGTTTCTAACTCTCCAAGACTCGAATGGAGAGAAGTTATGTCAATTTTGGTCCGAAGATGACGAACAACGCTCTAGGTTTTTACTTCAGCATTAAAACTCGCGAAACTTCGAATGGAGACAAGGTTTGTCCATTTTGGTCCAAACATGACGAACTTCGCTCAAGGGAACGAACTCGTTGTTTCTAGCTCTCCAATCCTCGAATGGAGACAAGTTTGTTCCATTTTGGTCCGTAGATGACGAACAACCCGCTAGGTTACGAACTTCAGCATTAAAACTCGCCAACCTTCGAATGGAGGAAAGGTTTTTCCATTTTGGTCCAAACATGACGAACTTCGCTCTAGGGAACGAAATCGTTGTTTCCAACTCTCCAAGCCTCGAATGGAGACAAGTTTTGTCCATTTTGGTCCGAAGATGACGAACAACCCTCTAGGTTACGAACTTCAGCATTAAAACTCGCCAACCTTCGAATGGAGGAAAGGTTTTTCCATTTTGGTCCAAACATGACGAACTACGCTCAAGGGAAAGAACTCGTTGTATCTAACTCTCCAAGCCTCGAATGGAGACAAGTTTGGTCAATTTTGGTCCGCAGATGACGAACAACCCTCTTGGTTACGAACTTGAGCCTTAAAACTCGCCAAACTTCGAATGGAGACAAGCTTTGTCCATTTTAGTCCAAGCAGGACGAACTTCGCTCTAGTGAAGAACTCGTTGTTTCTAACTCTCCAAACCTCGAATGGAGACAAGTTTTGTCCATTTTGGTCCGAAGATGACGAACGACGCTCTAGGGTACGAAATTCAGCATTAAAACTCGCCAAATTTCAAATGGAGACAAGGTTTGTCCATTTTGGTTCAAACATGACTCAAGGGAACGAACTCGTTGTTTCCAACTCTCCAAGCCTCGAATGGAGACAAGTTTGGTCCATTTTGGTCCGAAGATAACGAACAATGCTCTAGGTTACGAACTTCAGCAATAAAACTCGCCAAATCTCAAATGGAGACAAGGTTTGTCCATTTCGGTGCAAACATGACGAACTTCGCTCTAGGGAACGAACTCGTTGTTTCCAACTCTCCAAGTCTCGAATGGAGACAAGTTTGGTCCATTTGGTCCGTAGATGACGAACAACGCTATAGGTTACGAACTTCAGCATTAAAACTCGCCAAATTTCGAATGGAGACAAGGTTTGTCCATTTTGGTCCAAACATGACGAACTTCGCTCTAGGGAACGAACTCGTTGTTTCCAACTCTCCAAGCCTCGAATGGAGACAAGTTTTGTCCATTTTGGTCCGAAGATGACGAACAACCCTCTAGGTTACGAACTTCAGCATTAAAACTCGCCAACCTTCGAATGGAGGAAAGGTTTTTCCATTTTGGTCCAAACATGACGAACTACGCTCAAGGGAAAGAACTCGTTGTATCTAACTCTCCAAGCCTCGAATGGAGACAAGTTTGGTCAATTTTGGTCCGCAGATGACGAACAACCCTCTTGGTTACGAACTTGAGCCTTAAAACTCGCCAAACTTCGAATGGAGACAAGGTTTGTCCATTTTAGTCCAAGCAGGACGAACTTCGCTCTAGTGAAGAACTCGTTGTTTCTAACTCTCCAAACCTCGAATGGAGACAAGTTTTGTCCATTTTGGTCCGAAGATGACGAACGACGCTCTAGGGTACGAAATTCAGCATTAAAACTCGCCAAATTTCAAATGGAGACAAGGTTTGTCCATTTTGGTCCAAACATGACGAACTTCGCTCTAGGGAACGAACTCGTTGTTTCCAACTCTCCAAGCCTCGAATGGAGACAAGTTTTGTCCATTTTGGTCCGAAGATGACGAACAACCCTCTAGGTTACGAACTTCAGCATTAAAACTCGCCAACCTTCGAATGGAGGAAAGGTTTTTCCATTTTGGTCCAAACATGACGAACTACGCTCAAGGGAAAGAACTCGTTGTATCTAACTCTCCAAGCCTCGAATGGAGACAAGTTTGGTCAATTTTGGTCCGCAGATGACGAACAACCCTCTTGGTTACGAACTTGAGCGTTAAAACTCGCCAAACTTCGAATGGAGACAAGGTTTGTCCATTTTAGTCCAAGCAGGACGAACTTCGCTCTAGTGAAGAACTCGTTGTTTCTAACTCTCCAAACCTCGAATGGAGACAAGTTTTGTCCATTTTGGTCCGAAGATGACGAACGACGCTCTAGGGTACGAAATTCAGCATTAAAACTCGCCAAATTTCAAATGGAGACAAGGTTTGTCCATTTTGGTTCAAACATGACTCAAGGGAACGAACTCGTTGTTTCCAACTCTCCAAGCCTCGAATGGAGACAAGTTTGGTCCATTTTGGTCCGAAGATAACGAACAATGCTCTAGGTTACGAACTTCAGCAATAAAACTCGCCAAATCTCAAATGGAGACAAGGTTTGTCCATTTCGGTGCAAACATGACGAACTTCGCTCTAGGGAACGAACTCGTTGTTTCCAACTCTCCAAGTCTCGAATGGAGACAAGTTTGGTCCATTTGGTCCGTAGATGACGAACAACGCTATAGGTTACGAACTTCAGCATTAAAACTCGCCAAATTTCGAATGGAGACAAGGTTTGTCCATTTTGGTCCAAACATGACGAACTTCGCTCTAGGGAACGAACTCGTTGTTTCCAACTCTCCAAGCCTCGAATGGAGACAAGTTTTGTCCATTTTGGTCCGAAGATGACGAACAACCCTCTAGGTTACGAACTTCAGCATTAAAACTCGCCAACCTTCGAATGGAGGAAAGGTTTTTCCATTTTGGTCCAAACATGACGAACTACGCTCAAGGGAAAGAACTCGTTGTATCTAACTCTCCAAGCCTCGAATGGAGACAAGTTTGGTCAATTTTGGTCCGCAGATGACGAACAACCCTCTTGGTTACGAACTTGAGCCTTAAAACTCGCCAAACTTCGAATGGAGACAAGGTTTGTCCATTTTAGTCCAAGCAGGACGAACTTCGCTCTAGTGAAGAACTCGTTGTTTCTAACTCTCCAAGCCTCGAATGGACACAAGTTTGGTCCATTTTGGTCGGAAGATGACGAACAACGCTCTAGGTTACGAACTTCAACATTAAAATTCGCCAAACTTCGAATGGAGACAAGGTTTGTCCATTTTGGTCCAAACATGACGAACTTCGCTCAAGTGAACGAACTCGTTCTTTCTAACTCTCCAAGCCTCGAATGGAGACAAGTTTGGTCCATTTTTGTCCGTAGATGACGAACAACGCTCTAGGTTACGAACTTCAGCATTAAAGCTCCCCAAACTTCGAATGCAGACAAGGTTTGTCCATTTTGGTCGAAACGTGACGAACTTCACTCTAGGGAACGAACTCGTTGTTTCTAACTCTCCAAACCTCGAATGGAGACAAGTTTTGTGCATTTCGTCCGAAGATGACGAACAACGCTCTAGGTTACGAACTTCAGCATTAAAACTCGCCAAACTTCGAATGGTGGCAAGGTTTCTCCATTTTGGTCCAAACATGACGAACTTCTCTCTAGGGAACGAACTTGTTGTTTCTAACTCTCCAAGCCTCAAATGGAGACAAGTTTTGTCCATTTTGGTCCGAAGATGACGAACGACGCTCTAGGGTACGAATTTCAGCATTAAAACTTGCCAAATTTCAAATGGAGACAAGGTTTGTCCATTTTGGTTCAAACATGACGAACTTCGCTCAAGGGAACGAACTCGTTGTTTCCAACTCTCCAAGCCTCGAATGGAGACAAGTTTGGTCCATTTTGGTCCGAAGATAACGAACAATGCTCTAGGTTACGAACTTCAGCAATAAAACTCGCCAAATCTCAAATGGAGACAAGGTTTGTCCATTTTGGTGCAAACATGACGAACTTCGCTCTAGGGAACGAACTCGTTGTTTCCAACTCTCCAAGTCTCGAATGGAGACAAGTTTGGTCCATTTGGTCCGTAGATGACGAACAACGCTATAGGTTACGAACTTCAGCATTAAAACTCGCCAAATTTCAAATGGAGACAAGGTTTGTCCATTTTGGTCCAAACATGACGAACTTCGCTCTAGGGAACGAACTCGTTGTTTCCAACTCTCCAAGCCTCGAATGGAGACAAGTTTTGTCCATTTTGGTCCGAAGATGACGAACAACCCTCTAGGTTACGAACTTCAGCATTAAAACTCGCCAACCTTCGAATGGAGGAAAGGTTTTTCCATTTTGGTCCAAACATGACGAACTACGCTCAAGGGAAAGAACTCGTTGTATCTAACTCTCCAAGCCTCGAATGGAGACAAGTTTGGTCAATTTTGGTCCGCAGATGACGAACAACCCTCTTGGTTACGAACTTGAGCCTTAAAACTCGCCAAACTTCGAATGGAGACAAGGTTTGTCCATTTTAGTCCAAGCAGGACGAACTTCGCTCTAGTGAAGAACTCGTTGTTTCTAACTCTCCAAGCCTCGAATGGACACAAGTTTGGTCCATTTTGGTCGGAAGATGACGAACAACGCTCTAGGTTACGAACTTCAACATTAAAATTCGCCAAACTTCGAATGGAGACAAGGTTTGTCCATTTTGGTCCAAACATGACGAACTTCGCTCAAGTGAACGAACTCGTTCTTTCTAACTCTCCAAGCCTCGAATGGAGACAAGTTTGGTCCATTTTTGTCCGTAGATGACGAACAACGCTCTAGGTTACGAACTTCAGCATTAAAGCTCCCCAAACTTCGAATGCAGACAAGGTTTGTCCATTTTGGTCGAAACGTGACGAACTTCACTCTAGGGAACGAACTCGTTGTTTCTAACTCTCCAAACCTCGAATGGAGACAAGTTTTGTGCATTTCGTCCGAAGATGACGAACAACGCTCTAGGTTACGAACTTCAGCATTAAAACTCGCCAAACTTCGAATGGTGGCAAGGTTTCTCCATTTTGGTCCAAACATGACGAACTTCTCTCTAGGGAACGAACTTGTTGTTTCTAACTCTCCAAGCCTCAAATGGAGACAAGTTTTGTCCATTTTGGTCCGAAGATGACGAACGACGCTCTAGGGTACGAATTTCAGCATTAAAACTTGCCAAATTTCAAATGGAGACAAGGTTTGTCCATTTTGGTTCAAACATGACGAACTTCGCTCAAGGGAACGAACTCGTTGTTTCCAACTCTCCAAGCCTCGAATGGAGACAAGTTTGGTCCATTTTGGTCCGAAGATAACGAACAATGCTCTAGGTTACGAACTTCAGCAATAAAACTCGCCAAATCTCAAATGGAGACAAGGTTTGTCCATTTTGGTGCAAACATGACGAACTTCGCTCTAGGGAACGAACTCGTTGTTTCCAACTCTCCAAGTCTCGAATGGAGACAAGTTTGGTCCGGTCCGTAGATGACGAACAACGCTCTAGGTTACGAACTTCAGCATTAAAGCTCCCCAAACTTCGAATGCAGACAAGGTTTGTCCATTTTGGTCGAAACGTGACGAACTTCACTCTAGGGAACGAACTCGTTGTTTCTAACTCTCCAAACCTCGAATGGAGACAAGTTTTGTGCATTTCGTCCGAAGATGACGAACAACGCTCTAGGTTACGAACTTCAGCATTAAAACTCGCCAAACTTCGAATGGTGGCAAGGTTTCTCCATTTTGGTCCAAACATGAAGAACTTCTCTCTAGGGAACGAACTTGTTGTTTCTAACTCTCCAAGCCTCAAATGGAGACAAGTTTGGTCGATTTTGGTTCGAAGATGACGAACACCGCTCTAGGTTACGAACTTCAGGATTAAAACTCTCCAACCTTCGAATGGAGGAAAGGTTTGTCCATTTTGGTCCAAACATGACGAACTACGCTCTATGGAAAGAACTCGTTGTATCTGACTCTCCAAGCCTCGAATGGAGGCAAGTTTGCTCCATTTTGGTCAGAAGATGAAGAACAACGCTCTAGGTTACGAACTTCAACATTAAAACTCGCCAAACTTCGAGTGGAGACAAGGTTTGTCCATTTTGGTCCAACCATGACGAACTTCGCTCAAGGGAACGAACTCGTTGTTCCTAACTCTCCAAGCCTCGAACGGAGACAAGTTTGGTCCATTTTTGTCCGAAGATGACGAACAATGCTCTAGGTTTAAAAGTTCAGCATTAAAGCTCCCCAAATTTCGAATGGAGACAAGGTTTGTCCATTTTGGTCCCAACAAGACGAACTTCGCTCTAGGGAACGAAATCGTTGTTTCCATCTCTCCAAGCCTCGAATGGAGACAAGTTTTGTCCTTTTTGGTCCGTAGATGACGAACAACGCTCTAGGTTACGAACTTCAGCATTAAAACTCGTGAAACTTCGAATGGATACATGGTTGGTCCATTTTGGTCCAAACATGACGAACTTCACTCTAGAGAACGAACTCGTTGTTTCTAACTCTCCAAGCCTCGAATGGAGACAAGTTTGGTCGATTTTGGTCGGAAGATGACGAACAACGCTCTAGGGGACGAACTTCAACATTAAAACTCGCCACACTTCGAATGGAGACAAGGTTTGTCCATTCTGGTCGAAGCAGGACGAACTTCGCTCTAGTGAACGAACTCGTTGTTTCTAACTCTCCAAGCCTCGAATGGAGACAAGTTTGCTCCATTTTGGTCGGAAGATGACGAACAACGCTCTAGGTTACGAACTTCAACATTAAAACTCGCCAAACTTCGAATGGAGATAAGGTTTTTCCATTTTGGTCCAAACATGACGAACTTCGCTCCAGGGAACGAACTCGTTGTTTCTAACTCTCCAAGCCTCGAATGGAGACAAGTTTGGTCCATTTTGGTCCGTAGATGACGAACAACGCTCTAGGTTACGAACTTCAGCATTATAGTTCCCCAAACTTCGAATGCAGACAAGGTTTGTCCATATTTGTCCAAACATGACGAACTTCACTCTAAGGAATCAACTCGTTGTTTCTAACTCTCCAAGCCTCGAATGGAGACAAGTTTGGTCCATTTTGGTCCGAAGATGACGAACAACGCTCTAGGTTACGAACATCAGCATTAAAGCTCGCCAAACTTTGAATGGAGACAAGGTTTGTCCATTTTGGTCCAAACATGACGAACTTCGCTCTAGGGATGGAACTCGTTGTTTCTAACTCTCCAAGACTCGAATGGAGAGAAGTTATGTCCATTTTGGTCCGAAGATGACGAACAACGCTCTAGGTTTTTACTTCAGCATTAAAACTCGCGAAACTTCGAATGGAGACAAGGTTTGTCCATTTTGGTCCAAACATGACGAACTTCGCTCAAGGGAACGAACTCGTTGTTTCTAGCTCTCCAATCCTCGAATGGAGACAAGTTTTGTCCATTTTGGTCCGTAGATGACGAACAACGCTCTAGGTTACGAACTTCAGCATTAAAGCTCCCCAAACTTCGAATGGAGAAAATGTTTGTCCATTTTGGTCCAAGCAGGATGAACGTCGCTCTAGGGAACGAACTCGTTGTTTCTAACTCTCCAAGCCTCGAATGGAGATAAGTTTGGTCCATTTTGGTTCGAAGATGACGAACAACGCTCTAGGTTACGAACTTCAGCATTAAAACTCTCCAAATTTAGAATGGACACAAGGTTTGTCAATTTTGGTCCAAACATGACGAACTTCGCTCAAGGGAACGAACTCGTTGTTTCTAACTCTCCAATCCTCGAATGGAGACAAGTTTGGTCTATTTTGGTCCGTAGATGACGAACAACGCTCTAGGTTACGAACTTCAGCATTAAAACTCTCCAAATTTCGAATAGAGACAAGGTTTGTCCATTTTGGTCCAAACATGACGAACTTCGCTCAAGGGAATGAACTCGTTGTTTCTAACTCTCCGAGGCTTGAATGGTGACAAGTTTTGTCCATTTTGGTCTGAAGATGACGAACAACGCTCTAGGTTACGATCTTCAACATTAAAACTCGCCAAACTTCTAATGGAGACAAGGTTTGTCCATTTTGGTCCAAACATGACGAACATCGCTCTAGAGAACGAACTCATTGTTTTTAACTCTCCAAGCCTCGAATGGAGATAAGTTTGGTCCATTTTGGTCCAAAGATGACGAACAACGCTCTAGGTTATGAACTTCAGCATTAAAACTTGCCAAATTTCGAATGGAGACAAGGTTTGTCCATTTTGGTCCAAACACGACGAACTTCGCACTAGGGAACGAACTCGTTGTTTCCAACTCTCCAAGGCTCGAATGGAGACAAGTTTTGTCCATTTTGGTCCGAAGATGACGAACAACGCTCTAGGTTACGAACTTCAGCATTAAAACTCGCCAAATTTCAAATGGAGACAAGGTTTGTCCATTTTGGTTCAAACATGACGAACTTCGCTCAAGGGAACGAACTCGTTGTTTCCAACTCTCCAAGCCTCGAATGGAGACAAGTTTGGTCCATTTTCGTCCGAAAATGATGACCAACGCTCTAGGTTACGAACTTCAGGATTAAAACTCCCCAAATTTCGAATGGACACAAGGTTTGTTCATTTTGGTCCAAACATGACGAACTTCACTCTAGGGAACGAACTCGTTGTTTCTAACTCTCCAAGCCTCGAATGGAGACAAGTTTGGTCCATTTTGGTCCGAAGATAACGAACAATTCTCTAGGTTACGAACTTCAGCAATAAAACTCGCCAAATCTCGAATGGAGACAAGGTTTGTCCATTTTGGTCCAAACATGACGAACTTCGCTCTAGGGAACGAACTCGTTGTTTCCAACTCTCCAAGCCTCGAATGGAGACAAGTTTGGTCCATTTGGTCCGTAGATGACGAACAACGCTATAGGTTACGAACTTCAGCATTAAAACTCGCCAAATTTCAAATGGAGACAAGGTTTGTCCATTTTGGTCCAAACATGACGAACTTCGCTCAAGGGAATGAACTCGTTGTTTCTAACTCTCCGAGCCACGAATGGAGACAAGTTTGGTCCATTTTGGTCCGAAGATGACGAACAACGCTCTAGGTTACGATCTTCAACATTAAAACTCGCCAAACTTCGAATGGAGAGAAGGTTAGTCCATTTTGGTCCAAACATGACGAACATCGCTCTAGAGAACGAACTCATTGTTTTTAACTCTCCAAGCCTCGAATGGAGACAAGTTTGGTCCATTTTGGTCCGAAGATAACGAACAATTCTCTAGGTTACGAACTTCAGCAATAAAACTCGCCAAATCTCGAATGGAGACAAGGTTTGTCCATTTTGGTCCAAACATGACGAACTTCGCTCTAGGGAACGAACTCGTTGTTTCCAACTCTCCAAGCCTCGAACGGAGACAAGTTTGGTCCATTTGGTCCGTAGATGACGAACAACGCTATAGGTTACGAACTTCAGCATTAAAACTCGCCAAATTTCGATTGGAGACAAGGTTTGTCCATTTTGGTCCAAAGATGACGAACTTTGCTCTAGGGAACGAACTCGTTGTTTCCAACTCTCCAAGCCTCGAATGGAGACAAGTTTTGTCCATTTTGGTCCGAAGATGACGAACAACCCTCTAGGTTACGAACTTCAGCATTAAAACTCGCCAACCTTCGAATGGAGGAAAGGTTTTTCCATATTGTATCTAACTCTCTAGGGAAAGAACTCGTTGTATCTAACTCTCCAAGCCTCGAAGGGAGACAAGTTTGGTCAATTTTGGTCGGCAGATGACGAACAACGCTCTTGGTTACGAACATGAGCCTTAAAACTCGCCCAACTTCGAATGGAGACAAGGTTTGTCCATTTCAGTCCAAGCAGGACGAACTTCGCTCTAGTGTAGAACTCGTTGTTTCTAACTCTCCAAGCCTGGAATGGAGACAAGTTTGCTCCATTTTGGTCGGAAGATGACGAACAACGCTCTAGGTTACGAACTTCAACATTAAAATTCGCCAAACTTCGAATGGAGACAAGGTTTGTCCATTTTGGTCCAAACATGACGAACTTCGCTCAAGGGAACGAACTCGTTGTTTCTAACTCTCCAAGCCTCGAAGGGAGACAAGTTTGGTCAATTTTGGTCGGCAGATGACGAACAACGCTCTTGGTTACGAACATGAGCCTTAAAACTCGCCAAACTTCGAATGGAGACAAGGTTTGTCCATTTCAGTCCAAGCAGGACGAACTTCGCTCTAGTGTAGAACTCGTTGTTTCTAACTCTCCAAGCCTGGAATGGAGACAAGTTTGCTCCATTTTGGTCGGAAGATGACGAACAACGCTCTAGGTTACGAACTTCAACATTAAAATTCGCCAAACTTCGAATGGAGACAAGGTTTGTCCATTTTGGTCCAAACATGACGAACTTCGCTCAAGGGAACGAACTCGTTGTTTCTAACTCTCCAAGCCTCGAAGGGAGACAAGTTTGGTCAATTTTGGTCGGCAGATGACGAACAACGCTCTTGGTTACGAACATGAGCCTTAAAACTCGCCAAACTTCGAATGGAGACAAGGTTTGTCCATTTCAGTCCAAGCAGGACGAACTTCGCTCTAGGGAAGAACTCGTTGTTTCTAACTCTCCAAGCCTCGAATGGAGACAAGTTTGCTCCATTTTGGTCGGAAGATGACGAACAACGCTCTAGGTTACGAACTTCAACATTAAAATTCGCCAAACTTCGAATGGAGACAAGGTTTGTCCATTTTGGTCCAAACATGACGAACTTCGCTCAAGGGAACGAACTCGTTGTTTCTAACTCTCCAAGCCTCGAATGGAGACAAGTTTGGTCCATTTTGGTTCGAAGATGACGAACAACGCTCTAGGTTACGAACTTCAGCATTAAAACTCTCCAAATTTCGAATGGAGACAAGGTTTGTCCATTTTGGTCCAAACATGACGAACTTCGCTCAAGGGAATGAACTCGTTGTTTCTAACTCTCCGAGCCACGAATGGAGACAAGTTTGGTCCATTTTGGTCCGAAGATGACGAACAACGCTCTAGGTTACGATCTTCAACATTAAAACTCGCCAAACTTCGAATGGAGAGAAGGATAGTCCATTTTGGTCCAAACATGACGAACATCGCTCTAGAGAACGAACTCATTGTTTTTAACTCTCCAAGCCTCGAATGGAGACAAGTTTGGTCCATTTTGGTCCGAAGATAACGAACAATTCTCTAGGTTACGAACTTCAGCAATAAAACTCGCCAAATCTCGAATGGAGACAAGGTTTGTCCATTTTGGTCCAAACATGACGAACTTCGCTCTAGGGAACGAACTCGTTGTTTCCAACTCTCCATGCCTCGAATGGAGACAAGTTTGGTCCATTTGGTCCGTAGATGACGAACAACGCTATAGGTTACGAACTTCAGCATTAAAACTCGCCAAATTTCGAATGGAGACAAGGTTTGTCCATTTTGGTCCAAACATGACGAACTTCGCTCAAGGGAATGAACTCGTTGTTTCTAACTCTCCGAGCCACGAATGGAGACAAGTTTGGTCCATTTTGGTCCGAAGATGACGAACAACGCTCTAGGTTACGATCTTCAGCATTAAAACTCGCCAACCTTCGAATGGAGAGAAGGTTAGTCCATTTTGGTCCAAACATGACGAACATCGCTCTAGAGAACGAACTCATTGTTTTTAACTCTCCAAGCCTCGAATGGAGACAAGTTTGGTCCATTTTGGTCCGAAGATAACGAACAATTCTCTAGGTTACGAACTTCAGCAATAAAACTCGCCAAATCTCGAATGGAGACAAGGTTTGTCCATTTTGGTCCAAACATGACGAACTTCGCTCTAGGGAACGAACTCGTTGTTTCCAACTCTCCAAGCCTCGAACGGAGACAAGTTTGGTCCATTTGGTCCGTAGATGACGAACAACGCTATAGGTTACGAACTTCAGCATTAAAACTCGCCAAATTTCGATTGGAGACAAGGTTTGTCCATTTTGGTCCAAAGATGACGAACTTTGCTCTAGGGAACGAACTCGTTGTTTCCAACTCTCCAAGCCTCGAATGGAGACAAGTTTTGTCCATTTTGGTCCGAAGATGACAAACAACCCTCTAGGTTACGAACTTCAGCAATAAAACTCGCCAACCTTCGAATGGAGGAAAGGTTTTTCCATATTGTATCTAACTCTCTAGGGAAAGAACTCGTTGTATCTAACTCTCCAAGCCTCGAAGGGAGACAAGTTTGGTCAATTTTGGTCGGCAGATGACGAACAACGCTCTTGGTTACGAACATGAGCCTTAAAACTCGCCAAACTTCGAATGGAGACAAGGTTTGTCCATTTCAGTCCAAGCAGGACGAACTTCGCTCTAGTGTAGAACTCGTTGTTTCTAACTCTCCAAGCCTGGAATGGAGACAAGTTTGCTCCATTTTGGTCGGAAGATGACGAACAACGCTCTAGGTTACGAACTTCAACATTAAAATTCGCCAAACTTCATATGGAGACAAGGTTTGTCCATTTTGGTCCAAACATGACGAACTTCGCTCAAGGGAACGAACTCGTTGTTTCTAACTCTCCAAGCCTCGAAGGGAGACAAGTTTGGTCAATTTTGGTCGGCAGATGACGAACAACGCTCTTGGTTACGAACATGAGCCTTAAAACTCGCCAAACTTCGAATGGAGAAAAGGTTTGTCCATTTCAGTCCAAGCAGGACGAACTTCGCTCTAGGGAAGAACTCGTTGTTTCTAACTCTCCAAGCCTCGAATGGAGACAAGTTTGCTCCATTTTGGTCGGAAGATGACGAACAACGCTCTAGGTTACGAACTTCAACATTAAAATTCACCAAACTTCGAATGGAGACAAGGTTTGTCCATTTTGGTCCAAACATGACGAACTTCGCTCAAGGGAACGAACTCGTTGTTTCTAACTCTCCAAGCCTCGAAGGGAGACAAGTTTGGTCAATTTTGGTCGGCAGATGACGAACAACGCTCTTGGTTACGAACATGAGCCTTAAAACTCGCCAAACTTCGAATGGAGAAAAGGTTTGTCCATTTCAGTCCAAGCAGGACGAACTTCGCTCTAGGGAAGAACTCGTTGTTTCTAACTCTCCAAGCCTCGAATGGAGACAAGTTTGCTCCATTTTGGTCGGAAGATGACGAACAACGCTCTAGGTTACGAACTTCAACATTAAGATTCACCAAACTTCGAATGGAGACAAGGTTTGTCCATTTTGGTCCAAACATGACGAACTTCGCTCAAGGGAACGAACTCGTTGTTTCTAACTCTCCAAGCCTCGAATGGAGACAAGTTTGGTCCATTTTGGTTCGAAGATGACGAACAACGCTCTAGGTTACGAACTTCAGCATTAAAACTCTCCAAATTTCGAATCGAGACAAGGTTTGTCCATTTTGGTCCAAACATGACGAACTTCGCTCAAGGGAATGAACTCGTTGTTTCTAACTCTCCGAGCCACGAATGGAGACAAGTTTTGTCCATTTTGGTCCGATGATGACGAACAACGCTCTAGGTTACGATCTTCAACATTAAAACTCGCCAAACTTCGAATGGAGAGAAGGATAGTCCATTTTGGTCCAAACATGACGAACATCGCTCTAGAGAACGAACTCATTGTTTTTAACTCTCCAAGCCTCGAATGGAGACAAGTTTGGTCCATTTTGGTCCGAAGATAACGAACAATTCTCTAGGTTACGAACTTCAGCAATAAAACTCGCCAAATCTCGAATGGAGACAAGGTTTGTCCATTTTGGTCCAAACATGACGAACTTCGCTCTAGGGAACGAACTCGTTGTTTCCAACTCTCCAAGCCTCGAATGGAGACAAGTTTGGTCCATTTGGTCCGTAGATGACGAACAACGCTATAGGTTACGAACTTCAGCATTAAAACTCGCCAAATTTCGAATGGAGACAAGGTTTGTCCATTTTGGTCCAAACATGACGAACTTCGCTCAAGGGAATGAACTCGTTGTTTCTAACTCTCCGAGCCACGAATGGAGACAAGTTTGGTCCATTTTGGTCCGAAGATGACGAACAACGCTCTAGGTTACGATCTTCAGCATTAAAACTCGCCAACCTTCGAATGGAGAGAAGGTTAGTCCATTTTGGTCCAAACATGACGAACATCGCTCTAGAGAACGAACTCATTGTTTTTAACTCTCCAAGCCTCGAATGGAGACAAGTTTGGTCCATTTTGGTCCGAAGATAACGAACAATTCTCTAGGTTACGAACTTCAGCAATAAAACTCGCCAAATCTCGAATGGAGACAAGGTTTGTCCATTTTGGTCCAAACATGACGAACTTCGCTCTAGGGAACGAACTCGTTGTTTCCAACTCTCCAAGCCTCGAACGGAGACAAGTTTGGTCCATTTGGTCCGTAGATGACGAACAACGCTATAGGTTACGAACTTCAGCATTAAAACTCGCCAAATTTCGATTGGAGACAAGGTTTGTCCATTTTGGTCCAAAGATGACGAACTTTGCTCTAGGGAACGAACTCGTTGTTTCCAACTCTCCAAGCCTCGAATGGAGACAAGTTTTGTCCATTTTGGTCCGAAGATGACAAACAACCCTCTAGGTTACGAACTTCAGCAATAAAACTCGCCAACCTTCGAATGGAGGAAAGGTTTTTCCATATTGTATCTAACTCTCTAGGGAAAGAACTCGTTGTATCTAACTCTCCAAGCCTCGAAGGGAGACAAGTTTGGTCAATTTTGGTCGGCAGATGACGAACAACGCTCTTGGTTACGAACATGAGCCTTAAAACTCGCCAAACTTCGAATGGAGACAAGGTTTGTCCATTTCAGTCCAAGCAGGACGAACTTCGCTCTAGTGTAGAACTCGTTGTTTCTAACTCTCCAAGCCTGGAATGGAGACAAGTTTGCTCCATTTTGGTCGGAAGATGACGAACAACGCTCTAGGTTACGAACTTCAACATTAAAATTCGCCAAACTTCGAATGGAGACAAGGTTTGTCCATTTTGGTCCAAACATGACGAACTTCGCTCAAGGGAACGAACTCGTTGTTTCTAACTCTCCAAGCCTCGAAGGGAGACAAGTTTGGTCAATTTTGGTCGGCAGATGACGAACAACGCTCTTGGTTACGAACATGAGCCTTAAAACTCGCCAAACTTCGAATGGAGAAAAGGTTTGTCCATTTCAGTCCAAGCAGGACGAACTTCGCTCTAGGGAAGAACTCGTTGTTTCTATCTCTCCAAGCCTCGAATGGAGACAAGTTTGCTCCATTTTGGTCGGAAGATGACGAACAACGCTCTAGGTTACGAACTTCAACATTAAAATTCGCCAAACTTCGAATGGAGACAAGGTTTGTCCATTTTGGTCCAAACATGACGAACTTCGCTCAAGGGAACGAACTCGTTGTTTCTAACTCTCCAAGCCTCGAATGGAGACAAGTTTGGTCCATTTTGGTTCGAAGATGACGAACAACGCTCTAGGTTACGAACTTCAGCATTAAAACTCTCCAAATTTCGAATGGAGACAAGGTTTGTCCATTTTGGTCCAAACATGACGAACTTCGCTCAAGGGAATGAACTCGTTGTTTCTAACTCTCCGAGCCACGAATGGAGACAAGTTTGGTCCATTTTGGTCCGATGATGACGAACAACGCTCTAGGTTACGATCTTCAACATTAAAACTCGCCAAACTTCGAATGGAGAGAAGGATAGTCCATTTTGGTCCAAACATGACGAACATCGCTCTAGAGAACGAACTCATTGTTTTTAACTCTCCAAGCCTCGAATGGAGACAAGTTTGGTCCATTTTGGTCCGAAGATAACGAACAATTCTCTAGGTTACGAACTTCAGCAATAAAACTCGCCAAATCTCGAATGGAGACAAGGTTTGTCCATTTTGGTCCAAACATGACGAACTTCGCTCTAGGGAACGAACTCGTTGTTTCCAACTCTCCAAGCCTCGAATGGAGACAAGTTTGGTCCATTTGGTCCGTAGATGACGAACAACGCTATAGGTTACGAACTTCAGCATTAAAACTCGCCAAATTTCGAATGGAGACAAGGTTTGTCCATTTTGGTCCAAACATGACGAACTTCGCTCAAGGGAATGAACTCGTTGTTTCTAACTCTCCGAGCCACGAATGGAGACAAGTTTGGTCCATTTTGGTCCGAAGATGACGAACAACGCTCTAGGTTACGATCTTCAGCATTAAAACTCGCCAACCTTCGAATGGAGAGAAGGTTAGTCCATTTTGGTCCAAACATGACGAACATCGCTCTAGAGAACGAACTCATTGTTTTTAACTCTCCAAACCTCGAATGGAGACAAGTTTGGTCCATTTTGGTCCGAAGATAACGAACAATTCTCTAGGTTACGAACTTCAGCAATAAAACTCGCCAAATCTCGAATGGAGACAAGGTTTGTCCATTTTGGTCCAAACATGACGAACTTCGCTCTAGGGAACGAACTCGTTGTTTCCAACTCTCCAAGCCTCGAACGGAGACAAGTTTGGTCCATTTGGTCCGTAGATGACGAACAACGCTATAGGTTACGAACTTCAGCATTAAAACTCGCCAAATTTCGATTGGAGACAAGGTTTGTCCATTTTGGTCCAAAGATGACGAACTTTGCTCTAGGGAACGAACTCGTTGTTTCCAACTCTCCAAGCCTCGAATGGAGACAAGTTTTGTCCATTTTGGTCCGAAGATGACAAACAACCCTCTAGGTTACGAACTTCAGCAATAAAACTCGCCAACCTTCGAATGGAGGAAAGGTTTTTCCATATTGTATCTAACTCTCTAGGGAAAGAACTCGTTGTATCTAACTCTCCAAGCCTCGAAGGGAGACAAGTTTGGTCAATTTTGGTCGGCAGATGACGAACAACGCTCTTGGTTACGAACATGAGCCTTAAAACTCGCCAAACTTCGAATGGAGACAAGGTTTGTCCATTTCAGTCCAAGCAGGACGAACTTCGCTCTAGTGTAGAACTCGTTGTTTCTAACTCTCCAAGCCTGGAATGGAGACAAGTTTGCTCCATTTTGGTCGGAAGATGACGAACAACGCTCTAGGTTACGAACTTCAACATTAAAATTCGCCAAACTTCGAATGGAGACAAGGTTTGTCCATTTTGGTCCAAACATGACGAACTTCGCTCAAGGGAACGAACTCGTTGTTTCTAACTCTCCAAGCCTCGAAGGGAGACAAGTTTGGTCAATTTTGGTCGGCAGATGACGAACAACGCTCTTGGTTACGAACATGAGCCTTAAAACTCGCCAAACTTCGAATGGAGACAAGGTTTGTCCATTTCAGTCCAAGCAGGACGAACTTCGCTCTAGGGAAGAACTCGTTCTTTCTAACTCTCCAAGCCTCGAATGGAGACAAGTTTGCTCCATTTTGGTCGGAAGATGACGAACAACGCTCTAGGTTACGAACTTCAACATTAAAATTCGCCAAACTTCGAATGGAGACAAGGTTTGTCCATTTTGGTCCAAACATGACGAACTTCGCTCAAGGGAACGAACTCGTTGTTTCTAACTCTCCAAGCCTCGAATGGAGACAAGTTTGGTCCATTTTGGTTCGAAGATGACGAACAACGCTCTAGGTTACGAACTTCAGCATTAAAACTCTCCAAATTTCGAATGGAGACAAGGTTTGTCCATTTTGGTCCAAACATGACGAACTTCGCTCAAGGGAATGAACTCGTTGTTTCTAACTCTCCGAGCCACGAATGGAGACAAGTTTGGTCCATTTTGGTCCGATGATGACGAACAACGCTCTAGGTTACGATCTTCAACATTAAAACTCGCCAAACTTCGAATGGAGAGAAGGATAGTCCATTTTGGTCCAAACATGACGAACATCGCTCTAGAGAACGAACTCATTGTTTTTAACTCTCCAAGCCTCGAATGGAGACAAGTTTGGTCCATTTTGGTCCGAAGATAACGAACAATTCTCTAGGTTACGAACTTCAGCAATAAAACTCGCCAAATCTCGAATGGAGACAAGGTTTGTCCATTTTGGTCCAAACATGACGAACTTCGCTCTAGGGAACGAACTCGTTGTTTCCAACTCTCCAAGCCTCGAATGGAGACAAGTTTGGTCCATTTGGTCCGTAGATGACGAACAACGCTATAGGTTACGAACTTCAGCATTAAAACTCGCCAAATTTCGAATGGAGACAAGGTTTGTCCATTTTGGTCCAAACATGACGAACTTCGCTCAAGGGAATGAACTCGTTGTTTCTAACTCTCCGAGCCACGAATGGAGACAAGTTTGGTCCATTTTGGTCCGAAGATGACGAACAACGCTCTAGGTTACGATCTTCAGCATTAAAACTCGCCAACCTTCGAATGGAGAGAAGGTTAGTCCATTTTGGTCCAAACATGACGAACATCGCTCTAGAGAACGAACTCATTGTTTTTAACTCTCCAAGCCTCGAATGGAGACAAGTTTGGTCCATTTTGGTCCGAAGATAACGAACAATTCTCTAGGTTACGAACTTCAGCAATAAAACTCGCCAAATCTCGAATGGAGACAAGGTTTGTCCATTTTGGTCCAAACATGACGAACTTCGCTCTAGGGAACGAACTCGTTGTTTCCAACTCTCCAAGCCTCGAACGGAGACAAGTTTGGTCCATTTGGTCCGTAGATGACGAACAACGCTATAGGTTACGAACTTCAGCATTAAAACTCGCCAAATTTCGATTGGAGACAAGGTTTGTCCATTTTGGTCCAAAGATGACGAACTTTGCTCTAGGGAACGAACTCGTTGTTTCCAACTCTCCAAGCCTCGAATGGAGACAAGTTTTGTCCATTTTGGTCCGAAGATGACAAACAACCCTCTAGGTTACGAACTTCAGCAATAAAACTCGCCAACCTTCGAATGGAGGAAAGGTTTTTCCATATTGTATCTAACTCTCTAGGGAAAGAACTCGTTGTATCTAACTCTCCAAGCCTCGAAGGGAGACAAGTTTGGTCAATTTTGGTCGGCAGATGACGAACAACGCTCTTGGTTACGAACATGAGCCTTAAAACTCGCCAAACTTCGAATGGAGACAAGGTTTGTCCATTTCAGTCCAAGCAGGACGAACTTCGCTCTAGTGTAGAACTCGTTGTTTCTAACTCTCCAAGCCTGGAATGGAGACAAGTTTGCTCCATTTTGGTCGGAAGATGACGAACAACGCTCTAGGTTACGAACTTCAACATTAAAATTCGCCAAACTTCGAATGGAGACAAGGTTTGTCCATTTTGGTCCAAACATGACGAACTTCGCTCAAGGGAACGAACTCGTTGTTTCTAACTCTCCAAGCCTCGAAGGGAGACAAGTTTGGTCAATTTTGGTCGGCAGATGACGAACAACGCTCTTGGTTACGAACATGAGCCTTAAAACTCGCCAAACTTCGAATGGAGACAAGGTTTGTCCATTTCAGTCCAAGCAGGACGAACTTCGCTCTAGGGAAGAACTCATTCTTTCTAACTCTCCAAGCCTCGAATGGAGACAAGTTTGCTCCATTTTGGTCGGAAGATGACGAACAACGCTCTAGGTTACGAACTTCAACATTAAAATTCGCCAAACTTCGAATGGAGACAAGGTTTGTCCATTTTGGTCCAAACATGACGAACTTCGCTCAAGGGAACGAACTCGTTGTTTCTAACTCTCCAAGCCTCGAATGGAGACAAGTTTGGTCCATTTTGGTTCGAAGATGACGAACAACGCTCTAGGTTACAAACTTCAGCATTAAAACTCTCCAAATTTCGAATGGAGACAAGGTTTGTCCATTTTGGTCCAAACATGACGAACTTCGCTCAAGGGAATGAACTCGTTGTTTCTAACTCTCCGAGCCACGAATGGAGACAAGTTTGGTCCATTTTGGTCCGAAGATGACGAACAACGCTCTAGGTTACGATCTTCAACATTAAAACTCGCCAAACTTCGAATGGAGAGAAGGATAGTCCATTTTGGTCCAAACATGACGAACATCGCTCTAGAGAACGAACTCATTGTTTTTAACTCTCCAAGCCTCGAATGGAGACAAGTTTGGTCCATTTTGGTCCGAAGATAACGAACAATTCTCTAGGTTACGAACTTCAGCAATAAAACTCGCCAAATCTCGAATGGATACAAGGTTTGTCCATTTTGGTCCAAACATGACGAACTTCGCTCTAGGGAACGAACTCGTTGTTTCTAACTCTCCAAGCCTCGAATGGAGACAAGTTTGGTCCATTTGGTCCGTAGATGACGAACAAGGCTATAGGTTACGAACTTCAGCATTAAAACTCGCCAAATTTCGAATGGAGACAAGGTTTGTCCATTTTGGTCCAAACATGACGAACTTCGCTCAAGGGAATGAACTCGTTGTTTCTAACTCTCCGAGCCACGAATGGAGACAAGTTTGGTCCATTTTGGTCCGAAGATGACGAACAACGCTCTAGGTTACGATCTTCAGCATTAAAACTCGCCAACCTTCGAATGGAGAGAAGGTTAGTCCATTTTGGTCCAAACATGACGAACATCGCTCTAGAGAACGAACTCATTGTTTTTAACTCTGCAAGCCTCGAATGGAGACAAGTTTGGTCCATTTTGGTCCGAAGATAACGAACAATTCTCTAGGTTACGAACTTCAGCAATAAAACTCGCCAAATCTCGAATGGAGACAAGGTTTGTCCATTTTGGTCCAAACATGACGAACTTCGCTCTAGGGAACGAACTCGTTGTTTCCAACTCTCCAAGCCTCGAACGGAGACAAGTTTGGTCCATTTGGTCCGTAGATGACGAACAACGCTATAGGTTACGAACTTCAGCATTAAAACTAGCCAAATTTCGATTGGAGACAAGGTTTGTCCATTTTGGTACAAAGATGACGAACTTTGCTCTAGGGAACGAACTCGTTGTTTCCAACTCTCCAAGCCTCGAATGGAGACAAGTTTTGTCCATTTTGGTCCGAAGATGACGAACAACCCTCTAGGTTACGAACTTCAGCATTAAAACTCGCCAACCTTCGAATGGAGGAAAGGTTTTTCCATTTTGGTCCAAACATGACGAACTACGCTCTAGGGAAAGAACTCGTTGTATCTAACTCTCCAAGCCTCGAATGGAGACAAGTTTGGTCAATTTTGGTCGGCAGATGACGAACAACGCTCTAGGTTACGAACTTCAACATTAAAATTCGCCAAACTTCGAATGGAGACAAGGTTTGTCCATTTTGGTCCAAACATGACGAACTTCGCTCAAGGGAACAAACTCGTTCTTTCTAACTCTCCAAGCCTCGAATGGAGACAAGTTTGGTCCATTTTGGTCCGTAGATGACGAACAACGCTCTAGGTTACGAACTTCAGCATTAAAGCTCCCCAAACTTCGAATGCAGACAAGGTTTGTCCATTTTGGTCCAAACGTGACGAACTTCACTCTAGGGAACGAACTCGTTGTTTCTAACTCTCCAAACCTCGAATGGAGAAAAGTTTTGTCCATTTTGGTCCGAAGATGACGAACAACGCTCTAGGTTACGAACTTCAGCATTAAAACTCGCCAAACTTCGAATGGAGGCAAGGTTTCTCCATTTTGGTCCAAACATGACGAACTTCACTCTAGGGAACGAACTTGTTGTTTCTAACTCTCCAAGCCTCGAATGGAGACAAGTTTGGTCCATTTTGGTTCGAAGATGACGAAAAACGCTCTAGGTTACGAACTTCAGCATTAAAACTCTCCAACCTTCGAATGGAGGAAAGGTTTGTCCATTTTGGTCCAAACATGACGAACTACGCTCTAGGGAAAGAACTCGTTGTATCTGACTCTCCAAGCCTCGAATGGAGGCAAGTTTGCTCCATTTTGGTCGGAAGATGACGAACAACGCTCTAGGTTACGAACTTCAACATTAAAACTCGCCAAACTTCGAATGGAGACAAGGTTTGTCCATTTTGGTCCAAACATGACGAACTTCGCTCAAGGGAACGAACTCGTTGTTCCTAACTCTCCAAGCCTCGAATGGAGACAAGTTTGGTCCATTTTTGTCCGAAGATGACGAACAACGCTCTAGGTTAAAAAGTTCAGCATTAAAGCTCCCCAAATTTCGAATGGAGACAAGGTTTGTCCATTTTGGTCCAAACATGACGAACTTCGCTATAGGGAACGAAATCGTTGTTTCCATCTCTCCAAGCCTCGAATGGAGACAAGTTTGGTCCTTTTTTGTCCGTAGATGACGAACAACGCTCTAGGTTACGAACTTCAGCATTAAAACTCGTGAAACTTCGAATGGATACATGGTTTGTCCATTTTGGTCCAAACATGACGAACTTCACTCTAGAGAACGAACTCGTTGTTTCTAACTCTCCAAACCTCGAATGGAGACAAGTTTGGTAGTTTTGGTCGGAAGATGACGAACAACGCTCTAGGGGACGAACTTCAACATTAAAACTCGCCACACTTCGAATGGAGACAAGGTTTGTCCATTCTGGTCGAAGCAGGATGAACTTCGCTCTAGTGAACGAACTCGTTGTTTCTAACTCTCCAAGCCTCGAATGGAGACAAGTTTGCTCCATTTTGGTCGGAAGATGACGAACAACGCTCTAGGTTACGAACTTCAACATTAAAACTCGCCAAACTTCGAATGGAGACAAGGTTTGTCCATTTTGGTCCAAACATGACGAACTTCGCTCCAGAGAACGAACTCGTTGTTTCTAACTCTCCAAGCCTCGAATGGAGACAAGTTTTGTCCATTTTGGTCGGTAGATGACGAACAACGCTCTAGGTTACGAACTTCAGCATTAAAGCTCCCTAAACTTCGAATGCAGACAAGGTTTGTCCATTTTTGTCCAAACATGACGAACTTCACTCTAAGGAATCAACTCGTTGTTTCTAACTCTCCAAGCCTCGAATGGAGACAAGTTTGGTCCATTTTGATCCGAAGATGACGAACAACGCTCTAGGTTACGAACTTCAGCATTAAGGCTCGCCAAACTTCGAATGGAGACAAGGTTTGTCCATTTTGGTCCAAACATGACGAACTTCGCTCTAGGGAAGGAACTCGTTGTTTCTAACTCTCCAAGACTCGAATGGAGAGAAGTTATGTCCATTTTGGTCCGAAGATGACGAACAACGCTCTAGGTTTTTACTTCAGCATTAAAACTCGCGAAACTTCGAATAGAGACAAGGTTTGTCCATTTTGGTCCAAACATGACGAACTTCGCTCAAGGGAACGAACTCGTTGTTTCTAGCTCTCCAATCCTCGAATGGAGACAAGTTTGGTGCATTTTGGTCCATAGATGACGAACAACGCTCTAGGTTACGAACTTCAGCATTAAAGCTCCCCAAACTTCGAATGGAGAAAATGTTAGTCCATTTTGGTCCAAGCAGGATGAACTTCGCTCTAGGGAACGAACTCGTTGTTTCTAACTCTCCAAGCCTCGAATGGAGATAAGTTTGGTCCATTTTGGTTCGAAGATGACGAACAACGCTCTAGGTTACGAACTTCAGCATTAAAACTCTCGAAATTTAGAATGGAGACAAGGTTTGTCAATTTTGGTCCAAACATGACGAACTTCGCTCAAGGGAACGAACTCGTTGTTTCTAACTCTCCAATCCTCGAATGGACACAAGTTTGGTCCATTTTGGTCCGTAGATGACGAACAACGCTCTAGGTTACGAACTTCAGCATTAAAACTCTACAAATTTAGAATGGAGACAAGGTTTGTCAAGTTTGGTCCAAACATGACGAACTTCGCTCAAGGGAACGAACTCGTTGTTTCTAACTCTCCAATCCTCGAATGGAGACAAGTTTGGTCCATTTTCGTCCGTAGATGACGAACAACGCTCTAGGTTACGAACTTCAGCATTAAAACTCTCCAAATTTCGAATGGAGACAAGGTTTGTCCATTTTGGTCCAAACATGACGAACTTCGCTCAAGGGAATGAACTCGTTGTTTCTAACTCTCCGAGCCTCGAATGGAGACAAGTTTGGTCCATTTTGGTCCGAAGATGACGAACAACGCTCTAGGTTACGATCTTCAACATTAAAACTCTTCAAACTTCGAATGGAGACAAGGTTTGTCCATTTTGGTCCAAACATGACGAACATCGCTCTGGAGAACGAACTCATTGTTTTTAACTCTCCAAGCCTCGAATGAAGATAAGTTTGGTCCATTTTGGTCCAAAGATGACGAACAACGCTCTAGGTTACGAACTTCAGCATTAAAACTTGCCAAATTTCAAATGGAGACAAGGTTTGTCCATTTTGGTTCAAACATGACGAACTTCGCTCAAGGGAACGAACTCGTTGTTTCCAACTCTCCAAGCCTCGAATGGAGACAAGTTTGGTCCATTTTCGTCCGAAGATGATGAACAACGCTCTAGGTTACGATCTTCAGGATTAAAACTCCCCAAATTTCTAATGGAGAAAAGGTTTGTTCATTTTGGTCCAAACATGACGAACTTCACTCTAGGGAACGAACTCGTTGTTTCTAACTCTCCAAGCCTCGAATGGAGACAAGTTTGGTCCATTTTGGTCCGAAGATGACGAACAACGCTCTAGGTTACGAACTTCAGCATTAAAACTCTCCAAATTTCGAATGGAGACAAGGTTTGTCCATTTTGGTCCAAACATGACGAACTTCGCTCAAGGGAATGAACTCGTTGTTTCTAACTCTCCGAGCCTCGAATGGAGACAAGTTTGGTCCATTTTGGTCCGAAGATGACGAACAACGCACTAGGTTCCGATCTTCAACATTAAAACTCGCCAAACTTCGAATGGAGAGAAGGTTAGTCCATTTTGGTCCAAACATGACGAACATCGCTCTTGAGAACGAACTCATTGTTTTTAACTCTCCAAGCCTCGAATGGAGATAAGTTTGGTCCATTTTGGTCCAAAGATGACGAACAACGCTCTAGGTTACGAACTTCAGCATTAAAACTTGCCAAATTTCGATTGGAGACAAGGTTTGTCCATTTTGGTCCAAAGGCGACGAACTTCGCACTAAGGAACGAACTCGTTGTTTCCAACTCTCCAAGCCTCGAATGGAGACAAGTTTGGTCCATTTTGGTCCGAAGATGACGAACAACGCTCTAGGTTACGAACTTCAGCATTAAAACTCGCCAAATTTCAAATGGAGACAAGGTTTGTCCATTTTGGTTCAAACATGACGAACTTCGCTCAAGGGAAGGAACTCGTTGTTTCCAACTCTCCAAGCCTCGAATGGAGACAAGTTTGGTCCATTTTCGTCCGAAGATGATGAACAACGCTCTAGGTTACGAACTTTAGGATTAAAACTCCCCAAATTTCGAATGGAGACAAGGTTTGTTCGTTTTGGTGCAAACATGACGAACTTCACTTTAGGGAACATACTCGTTGTTTCTAACTCTCCAAGCCTCGAATGGAGACAAGTTTGGTCCATTTTGGTCCGAAGATGACGAACAACGCTCTAGGTTACGAACTTCAGCATTAAAACTCTCCAAATTTGGAATGGAGACAAGGTTTGTCCATTTTGGTCCAAACATGACGAACTTTGCTCAAGGGAATGAACTCGTTGTTTCTAACTCTCCGAGCTTCGAATGGAGACAAGTTTGGTCCATTTTGGCCCGAAGATGACGAACAACGCTCTAGGTTACGATCTTCAACATTAAAACTCGCCAAACTTCGAATGGAGAGAAGGTTAGTCCATTTTGGTCCAAACATGACGAACATCGCTCTAGAGAACGAACTCATTGTTTTTAACTCTCCAAGCCTCGAATGGAGACAAGTTTGGTCCATTTTGGTCCGAAGATAACGAACAATGCTCTAGGTTACGAACTTCAGCAATAAAACTCGCCAAATCTCGAATGGAGACAAGGTTTGTCCATTTTGGTCCAAACATGACGAACTTCGCTCTAGGGAACGAACTCGTTGTTTCCAACTCTCCAAGCCTCCAATGGAGACAAGTTTGGTCCATTTGGTCCGTAGATGACGAACAACGCTATAGGTTACGAACTTCAGCATTAAAACTCGCCAAATTTCGAATGGAGACGAGGTTTGTCCATTTTCGTCCAAACATGACGAACTTCGCTCTAGGGAACGAACTCGTTGTTTCCAACTCTCCAAGCCTCGAATGGAGACAAGTTTTGTCCATTTTGGTCCGTAGATGACGAACAACCCTCTAGGTTACGAACTTCGGCATTAAAACTCGCCAAACCTTCGAATGGAGGAAAGGTTTGTCCATTTTGGTCCAAACATGACGAACTACGCTCTAGGGAAAGAACTTGTTGTATCTGACTCTCCAAGCCTCGAATGGAGACAAGTTTGCTCCATTTTGGTCGGAAGATGACGAACAACGCTCTAGGTTACGAACTTCAATATTAAAACTCGCCAAACTTCGAATGGAGACAAGGTTTGTCCATTTTGGTCCAAACATGACGAACTTCGCTCCAGGGAACGAACTCGTTGTTTCTAACTCTCCAAGCTTCGAATGGAGAAAAGTTTGGTCCATTTTGGTCCGTAGATGACGAACAACGCTCTAGGTTACGAACTTCAGCATTAAAGCTCCCCAAACTTCGAATGCAGACAAGGTTTGTCCATTTTTGTCCAAGCATGACGAACTTCACTCTAAGGAATCAACTCGTTGTTTCTAACTCTCCAAGCCTCGAATGGAGACAAGTTTGGTCCATTTTGGTTCGAAGATGACGAACAACGCTCTAGGTTACGAACATCAGCATTAAAGCTCGCCAAACTTCGAATGGAGACAGGGTTTGTCCATTTTGGTCCAAACATGACGAACTTCGCTCTAGGGAACGAACTCGTTGTTTCTAACTCATCTCCATTCGAGGCTTGGAGAGTTTGAAACAACGAGTTCGTTCCCTAGAGGGAAGTTCGTCATGTTTGGACCAAAATGAACAAACCTTGTCTCCATTCGAAGTTTGGAGAGTTTTAATGCTGAACATCATAACCTAGAGTGTTGTACGTCATCTTCCGACCAAAATGGACAAAACTTGTCTCCATTCGAGGCTTGGAGAGTTAGAAACAATGAGTTCGTTCTATAGAGCGAAGTTCGTAATGTTTCCATTCGAAGTTTGGCGAGTTTTAATGCTGAAGTTCGTAACCTAGAGCGTTGTTCGTCATCTTGGGACCAAAATCGACCAATCTTGTAGTGATTCGAGTTTTGGAGAGTTTGAAACAACGAGTTCGTTCCTTAGAGCGAAGTTCGTCATGTTTGGACCAAAATGGACAAACGTTGTCTCCATTCGAAGTTTGGGGAGCTTTAATGCTGAAGTTCGTAACCTAGAGCGTTGTTCGTCATCTTCGGACCAAAATAGACCAAACTTGTCTCCATTCGAGGCTTGGAGAGTTAGAAACAACGAGTTTGTTTCCTAGAGCGAACTTCATCATGTTTGGACCAAAATGGACAAACCTTGTCTCCATTCGAAGTTTGCCGAGTTTTAATGCTGAAGTTCGTATCCTAGAGCGTTGTTCGTCATCTTTGGACCAAAATGGACCAATCTTGTCTGCATTCGAGGCTTGGACAGTTACAAACAACGAGTTCGTTCCGTAGAGCGAAGTTCGTCATGTTTGGATCTAGATGCACAAACTTTTTCTCCATTCGAAGATTGGCGAGCTTTAATGCTGAAGTTCGTAACATAGAGGGTTGTTCGTCATCTTTGGACAAAAATGGACAAAACTCATCTCCATTCGAGGCATGGAGAGTTAGAAACAACGAGTTCGTTCCCTAGAGCGAAGTTCGTCATGTTTGGACCAAAATGAACAAACCTTGTCTCGATTCGAAGTTTGGGGAGTTTTAATGCTGAACATCGTAACCTAGAGTGTTGTTCGTCATCTTCCGACCAAAATGGACAAAACTTGTCTCCATTCGAGGCTTGGAGAGTTAGAAACAACGAGTTTGTTTCCTAGAGCGAACTTCATCATGTTTGGACCAAAATGGACAAACCTTGTCTCCATTCGAAGTTTGGCGAGTTTTAATGCTGAAGTTCGTAACCTAGAGCGTTGTTCGTCATCTTGGGACCAAAATCGACCAATCTTGTAGTCATTCGAGTTTTGGAGAGTTTGAAACAACGAGTTCGTTCCTTAGAGCGAAGTTCGTCATGTTTGGACCAAAATGGACAAACCTTGTCTCCATTCGAAGTTTGGGGAGCTTTAATGCTGAAGTTCGTAACCTAGAGCGTTGTTCGTCATCTTCGGACCAAAATAGACCAAACTTGTCTCCATTCGAGGCTTGGAGAGTTAGAAACAACGAGTTTGTTTCCTAGAGCGAACTTCATCATGTTTGGACCAAAATGGACAAACCTTGTCTCCATTCGAAGTTTGCCGAGTTTTAATGCTGAAGTTCGTAACCTAGAGCGTTGTTCGTCATCTTTGGACCAAAATGGACCAATCTTGTCGGCATTCGAGGCTTGGACAGTTACAAACAACGAGTTCGTTCCGTAGAGCGAAGTTCGTCATGTTTGGATCTAAATGCACAAACTTTTTCTCCATTCGAAGATTGGCGAGCTTTAATGCTGAAGTTCGTAACATAGAGCGTTGTTCGTCATCTTTGGACAAAAATGGACAAAACTCATCTCCATTCGAGGCATGGAGAGTTAGAAACAACGAGTTCGTTCCCTAGAGCGAAGTTCGTCATGTTTGGACCAAAATGAACAAACCTTGTCTCCATTCGAAGTTTGGAGAGTTTTAATGCTGAACATCGTAACCTAGAGTGTTGTTCGTCATCTTCCGACCAAAATGGACAAAACTTGTCTCCATTCGAGGCTTGGAGAGTTAGAAACAACGAGTTCGTTCTATAGAGCGACGTTCGTCTTGTTGGGACAAAAATGGACAAACCTTGTCTCCTTTCGAAGTTTGGCGAGTTTTAATGCTGAAGTTCAAAACCTAGAGCGTTGTTCGTCATCTTCGGACCAAAATGGACCAAACTCGTCTCCATTCGAGGCTTGGAGAGTTAGAAACAACGAGTTCGTTCCCTTGAGCGAAGTTCGACTTGTTTGGAACAAAATGGACAAACCTTGTCTCCATTTGAAGTTTGGCGAGTTTTAATGCTGAAGTTCGTAACCTAGAGCGCTGTTCGTCATCTTCGGACCAAAATGGACCAAACTTGTCTCCATTCGAGGCTTGGAGAATTAGAAACAACGAGTTCGATCCCTAGAGCAAAGTTCGTCATGTTTGGACAAAAATGGACATACCTTGTCTCCATTCGAAGTTTGGCGAGTTTTAATGCTGAAGTTCGTAACCTATAGCGTTGTTCGTCATCTTCGGACCAAAATGGACCAAACTTGGATCCATTCGAGGCTTGGAGAATTAGAAACAATGAGTTCGTTCTCTACAGCGAAGTTCTGCATGTTTGGACAAAAATGGTCAAACATTGTCTCCATTCGAAGTTTTGCGAGTTTTAATGCTGAAGTTCGTAACCTAGAGCGTTGTTCGTCATCTTCGGACCAAAATGGACCAAACTTGTCTCCATTCGAGGCTTGGAGAGTTAGAAACAACGAGTTCGTCCCCTAGAGAGAAGTTCGTCATGTTTGGACCAAAATGGACAAACCTTGTCTCCATTCTAAGTTTGGCGAGTTTTAATGATGAATATCGTAACCTAGAGCGTTGTTCGTCATCTTCGGACCAAAATGGACCAAACTTGTCTCCATTCGAGGCTTGGAGAGTTAGAAACAGCGAGTTCGATCCCTAGAGCGAAGTTCGTCATGTTTTGGACCAAAATGGACAAACCTTGTCTCCATTCGAAGTTTGGCGAGTTTTAATGCTGAAGTTCGTAACCTAGAGCGCTGTTCGTCATCTTGGGACCAAAATCGACCAATCTTGTAGTCATTCGAGTTTTGGAGAGTTTGAAACAACGAGTTCGTTCCTTAGAGCGAAGTTCGTCATGTTTGGACCAAAATGGACAAACCTTGTCTCCATTCGAAGTTTGGGGAGCTTTAATGCTGAAGTTCGTAACCTAGAGCGTTGTTCGTCATCTTCGGACCAAAATAGACCAAACTTGTCTCCATTCGAGGCTTGGAGAGTTAGAAACAACGAGTTTGTTTCCTAGAGCGAACTTTATCATGTTTGGACCAAAATGGACAAACCTTGTCTCCATTCGAAGTTTGCCGAGTTTTAATGCTGAAGTTCGTAACCTAGAGCGTTGTTCGTCATCTTTGGACCAAAATGGACCAATCTTGTCTGCATTCGAGGCTTGGACAGTTACAAACAACGAGTTCGTTCCGTAGAGCGAAGTTCGTCATGTTTGGATCTAAATGCACAAACTTTTTCTCCATTCGAAGATTGGCGAGCTTTAATGCTGAAGTTCGTAACATAGAGCGTTGTTCGTCATCTTTGGACAAAAATGGACAAAACTCATCTCCATTCGAGGCATGGAGAGTTAGAAACAACGAGTTCGTTCCCTAGAGCGAAGTTCGTCATGTTTGGACCAAAATGAACAAACCTTGTCTCCATTCGAAGTTTGGAGAGTTTTAATGCTGAACATCGTAACCTAGAGTGTTGTTCGTCATCTTCCGACCAAAATGGACAAAACTTGTCTCCATTCGAGGCTTGGAGAGTTAGAAACAACGAGTTCGTTCTATAGAGCGACGTTCGTCTTGTTGGGACAAAAATGGACAAACCTTGTCTCCTTTCGAAGTTTGGCGAGTTTTAATGCTGAAGTTCAAAACCTAGAGCGTTGTTCGTCATCTTCGGACCAAAATGGACCAAACTCGTCTCCATTCGAGGCTTGGAGAGTTAGAAACAACGAGTTCGTTCCCTTGAGCGAAGTTCGACTTGTTTGGAACAAAATGGACAAACCTTGTCTCCATTTGAAGTTTGGCGAGTTTTAATGCTGAAGTTCGTAACCTAGAGCGCTGTTCGTCATCTTCGGACCAAAATGGACCAAACTTGTCTCCATTCGAGGCTTGGAGAATTAGAAACAACGAGTTCGATCCCTAGAGCAAAGTTCGTCATGTTTGGACAAAAATGGACAAACCTTGTCTCCATTCGAAGTTTGGCGAGTTTTAATGCTGAAGTTCGTAACCTAGAGCGTTGTTCGTCATCTTCGGACCAAAATGGACCAAACATGGATCCATTAGAGGCTTGGAGAATTAGAAACAATGAGTTCGTTCTCTACAGCGAAGTTCTGCATGTTTGGACAAAAATGGTCAAACATTGTCTCCATTCGAAGTTTTGCGAGTTTTAATGCTGAAGTTCGTAACCTAGAGCGTTGTTCGTCATCTTCGGACCAAAATGGACCAAACTTGTCTCCATTCGAGGCTTGGAGAGTTAGAAACAACGAGTTCGTCCCCTAGAGAGAAGTTCGTCATGTTTGGACCAAAATGGACAAACCTTGTCTCCATTCTAAGTTTGGCGAGTTTTAATGATGAATATCGTAACCTAGAGCGTTGTTCGTCATCTTCGGACCAAAATGGACCAAACTTGTCTCCATTCGAGGCTTGGAGAGTTAGAAACAGCGAGTTCGATCCCTAGAGCGAAGTTCGTCATGTTTGGACCAAAATGGACAAACCTTGTCTCCATTCGAAGTTTGGCGAGTTTTAATGCTGAAGTTCGTAACCTAGAGCGTTGTTCGTCATCTTGGGACCAAAATCGACCAATCTTGTAGTCATTCGAGTTTTGGAGAGTTTGAAACAACGAGTTCGTTCCTTAGAGCGAAGTTCGTCATGTTTGGACCAAAATGGACAAACGTTGTCTCCATTCGAAGTTTGGGGAGCTTTAATGCTGAAGTTCGTAACCTAGAGCGTTGTTCGTCATCTTCGGACCAAAATAGACCAAACTTGTCTCCATTCGAGGCTTGGAGAGTTAGAAACAACGAGTTTGTTTCCTAGAGCGAACTTTATCATGTTTGGACCAAAATGGACAAACCTTGTCTCCATTCGAAGTTTGCCGAGTTTTAATGCTGAAGTTCGTAACCTAGAGCGTTGTTCGTCATCTTTGGACCAAAATGGACCAATCTTGTCTGCATTCGAGGCTTGGACAGTTACAAACAACGAGTTCGTTCCGTAGAGCGAAGTTCGTCATGTTTGGATCTAAATGCACAAACTTTTTCTCCATTCGAAGATTGGCGAGCTTTAATGCTGAAGTTCGTAACATAGAGCGTTGTTCGTCATCTTTGGACAAAAATGGACAAAACTCATCTCCATTCGAGGCATGGAGAGTTAGAAACAACGAGTTCGTTCCCTAGAGCGAAGTTCGTCATGTTTGGACCAAAATGAACAAACCTTGTCTCCATTCGAAGTTTGGAGAGTTTTAATGCTGAACATCGTAACCTAGAGTGTTGTTCGTCATCTTCCGACCAAAATGGACAAAACTTGTCTCCATTCGAGGCTTGGAGAGTTAGAAACAACGAGTTCGTTCTATAGAGCGACGTTCGTCTTGTTGGGACAAAAATGGACAAACCTTGTCTCCTTTCGAAGTTTGGCGAGTTTTAATGCTGAAGTTCGTAACCTAGAGCGTTGTTCGTCATCTTGGGACCAAAATCGACCAATGTTGTAGTCATTCGAGTTTTTGAGAGTTTGAAACAACGAGTTCGTTCCTTAGAGCGAACTTCGTCATGTTTGGACCAAAATGGACAAACGTTGTCTCCATTCGAAGTTTGGGGAGCTTAATGCTGAAGTTCGTAACCTAGAGCGTTGTTCGTCATCTTCGGACCAAAATAGACCAAACTTGTCTCCATTCGAGGCTTGGAGAGTTAGAAACAACGAGTTCGTCCCCTAGAGAGAAGTTCGTCATGTTTGGACCAAAATGGACAAACCTTGTCTCCATTCTAAGTTTGGCGAGTTTTAATGATGAATATCGTAACCTAGAGCGTTGTTCGTCATCTTCGGACCAAAATGGACCAAACTTGTCTCCATTCGAGGCTTGGAGAGTTAGAAACAGCGAGTTCGATCCCTAGAGCGAAGTTCGTCATGTTTGGACCAAAATGGACAAACCTTGTCTCCATTCGAAGTTTGGCGAGTTTTAATGCTGAAGTTCGTAACCTAGAGCGTTGTTCGTCATCTTGGGACCAAAATCGACCAATCTTGTAGTCATTCGAGTTTTGGAGAGTTTGAAACAACGAGTTCGTTCCTTAGAGCGAAGTTCGTCATGTTTGGACCAAAATGGACAAACGTTGTCTCCATTCGAAGTTTGGGTAGCTTTAATGCTGAAGTTCGTAACCTAGAGCGTTGTTCGTCATCTTCGGACCAAAATAGACCAAACTTGTCTCCATTCGAGGCTTGGAGAGTTAGAAACAACGAGTTTGTTTCCTAGAGCGAACTTTATCATGTTTGGACCAAAATGGACAAACCTTGTCTCCATTCGAAGTTTGCCGAGTTTTAATGCTGAAGTTCGTAACCTAGAGCGTTGTTCGTCATCTTTGGACCAAAATGGACCAATCTTGTCTGCATTCGAGGCTTGGACAATTACAAACAACGAGTTCGTTCCGTAGAGCGAAGGTCGTCATGTTTGGATCTAAATGCACAAACTTTTTCTCCATTCGAAGATTGGCGAGCTTTAATGCTGAAGTTCGTAACATAGAGCGTTGTTCGTCATCTTTGGACAAAAATGGACAAAACTCATCTCCATTCGAGGCATGGAGAGTTAGAAACAACGAATTCGTTCCCTAGAGCGAAGTTCGTCATGTTTGGACCAAAATGAACAAACCTTGTCTCCATTCGAAGTTTGGAGAGTTTTAATGCTGAACATCGTAACCTAGAGTGTTGTTCGTCATCTTCCGACCAAAATGGACAAAACTTGTCTCCATTCGAGGCTTGGAGAGTTAGAAACAACGAGTTCGTTCTATAGAGCGACGTTCGTCTTGTTGGGACAAAAATGGACAAACCTTGTCTCCTTTCGAAGTTTGGCGAGTTTTAATGCTGAAGTTCGTAACCTAGAGCGTTGTTCGTCATCTTGGGACCAAAATCGACCAATGTTGTAGTCATTCGAGTTTTTGAGAGTTTGAAACAACGAGTTCGTTCCTTAGAGCGAACTTCGTCATGTTTGGACCAAAATGGACAAACGTTGTCTCCATTCGAAGTTTGGGGAGCTTAATGCTGAAGTTCGTAACCTAGAGCGTTGTTCGTCATCTTCGGACCAAAATAGACCAAACTTGTCTCCATTCGAGGCTTGGAGAGTTAGAAACAACGAGTTCGTCCCCTAGAGAGAAGTTCGTCATGTTTGGACCAAAATGGACAAACCTTGTCTCCATTCTAAGTTTGGCGAGTTTTAATGATGAATATCGTAACCTAGAGCGTTGTTCGTCATCTTCGGACCAAAATGGACCAAACTTGTCTCCATTCGAGGCTTGGAGAGTTAGAAACAGCGAGTTCGATCCCTAGAGCGAAGTTCGTCATGTTTGGACCAAAATGGACAAACCTTGTCTCCATTCGAAGTTTGGCGAGTTTTAATGCTGAAGTTCGTAACCTAGAGCGTTGTTCGTCATCTTGGGACCAAAATCGACCAATCTTGTAGTCATTCGAGTTTTGGAGAGTTTGAAACAACGAGTTCGTTCCTTAGAGCGAAGTTCGTCATGTTTGGACCAAAATGGACAAACGTTGTCTCCATTCGAAGTTTGGGGAGCTTTAATGCTGAAGTTCGTAACCTAGAGCGTTGTTCGTCATCTTCGGACCAAAATAGACCAAACTTGTCGCCATTCGAGGCTTGGAGAGTTAGAAACAACGAGTTTGTTTCCTAGAGCGAACTTTATCATGTTTGGACCAAAATGGACAAACCTTGTCTCCATTCGAAGTTTGCCGAGTTTTAATGCTGAAGTTCGTAACCTAGAGCGTTGTTCGTCATCTTTGGACCAAAATGGACCAATCTTGTCTGCATTCGAGGCTTGGACAGTTACAAACAACGAGTTCGTTCCGTAGAGCGAAGTTCGTCATGTTTGGATCTAAATGCACAAACTTTTTCTCCATTCGAAGATTGGCGAGCTTTAATGCTGAAGTTCGTAACATAGAGCGTTGTTCGTCATCTTTGGACAAAAATGGACAAAACTCATCTCCATTCGAGGCATGGAGAGTTAGAAACAACGAGTTCGTTCCCTAGAGCGAAGTTCGTCATGTTTGGACCAAAATGAACAAACCTTGTCTCCATTCGAAGTTTGGAGAGTTTTAATGCTAAACATCGTAACCTAGAGTGTTGTTCGTCATCTTCCGACCAAAATGGACAAAACTTGTCTCCATTCGAGGCTTGGAGAGTTAGAAACAACGAGTTCGTTCTATAGAGCGACGTTCGTCTTGTTGGGACAAAAATGGACAAACCTTGTCTCCTTTCGAAGTTTGGCGAGTTTTAATGCTGAAGTTCGTAACCTAGAGCGTTGTTCGTCATCATGGGACCAAAATCGACCAATGTTGTAGTCATTCGAGTTTTTGAGAGTTTGAAACAACGAGTTCGTTCCTTAGAGCGAACTTCGTCATGTTTGGACCAAAATGGACAAACGTTGTCTCCATTCGAAGTTTGGGGAGCTTAATGCTGAAGTTCGTAACCTAGAGCGTTGTTCGTCATCTTCGGACCAAAATAGACCAAACTTGTCTCCATTCGAGGCTTGGAGAGTTAGAAACAACGAGTTTGTTTCCTAGAGCGAACTTCATCATGTTTGGACCAAAATGGACAAACCTTGTCTCCATTCGAAGTTTGGCGAGTTTTAATGCTGAAGTTCGTAACCTAGAGCGTTGTTCGTCATCTTTGGACCAAAATGGACCAATCTTGTCTGCATTCGAGGCTTGGACAGTTACAAACAACGAGTTCGTTCCGTAGAGCGAAGTTCGTCATGTTTGGATCTAAATGCACAAACTTTTTCTCCATTCGAAGATTGGCGAGCTTTAATGCTGAAGTTCGTAACATAGAGCGTTGTTCGTCAACTTTGGACAAAAATGGACAAAAATCATCTCCATTCGACGCTTGGAGAGTTAGAAACAACGAGTTCGATCCCTAGAGCGAAGTTCGTCATGTTTGGACCAAAATGGACAAACCTTGTCTCCATTCTAAGTTTGGCGAGTTTTAATGATGAATATCGTAACCTAGAGCGTTGTTCGTCATCTTCGGACCAAAATGGACCAAACTTGTCTCCATTCGAGGCTTGGAGAGTTAGAAACAGCGAGTTCGATCCCTAGAGCGAAGTTCGTCATGTTTGGACAAAAATGGACAAACCTTGTCTCCATTCAAAGTTTTGCGAGTTTTAATGCTGAAGTTCGTAACCTAAAGCGTTGTTCGTCATCTTTGGACCAAAATGGACCAAACTTGTCTCCATTCGAGGCTTGGAGAGTTCGATCCCTAGAGCAAAGTTCGTCATGTTTGGACAAAATTGAACAAACCTTGTCTCCATTCTAAGTTTGGCGAGTTTTAATGATGAATATCGTAACCTAGAGAGCTGTTCGTCATCTTCGGACCAAAATGGACAAAACCTGTCTCCATTCGAGGCTTGGAGAGTTAGAAACAACGAGTTCGATCCGTAGAGCGAAGTTCGTCATGTTTGGACAAAAATGGACAAACCTTGTCTCCATTCGAAGTTTTGCGAGTTTTAATGCTGAAGTTCGTAACCTAAAGCGTTGTTCGTCATCTTTGAACCAAAATGGACCAAACTTGTCTCCATTCGAGGCTTGGAGAGTTAGAAACAACGAGTCGATCCCTAGAGCAAAGTTCGTCATGTTTGGACAAACATTGTTTCCATTCGAAGTTTTGCGAGTTTTAAAGCTGAAGTTCGTAACCTAGAGCGTTTATCGACATCTTCGGACCAAAATGGACCAAACTTTTCTCCATTCGAGACTTGGAGAGTTAGAAACAACGAGTTCCTTCCCTAGAGCGAAGTTCGTCATGTTTGGAAAAAAATGGACCAACCCTGTCTCCATTCGAAGTTTTGCGAGTTTTAATGCTGAAGTTCGGAACCTAGAGCGTTTTTTCGTCATCTTCGGACAAAAATGGACCAAACTTGTCTCCATTCGAGGCTTGGAGAGTTAGAAACAACGAGTTCGTCCCCTAGAGAGAAGTTCGTCATTTTTGGACCAAAATGGACAAACCTTGTCTCCATTCGAAGTTTGGCGAGTTTTAATGATGAAGTTCCTAACCTAGAGCGTTGTTCGTCATCTTCGGAACAAAATGGACCAAACTTTTCTCCATTCGAGGCTTGGAGAGTTAGAAAAGACGAGTTCGTTCCCTTGAGCGAAGTTCGACATGTTTGGACCAAAATGGACAAACCCTGTCTCCATTCGAAGTTTGGCGAGTTTTAATGCTGAAGTTCGTAACCTAGAGCGTTGTTCGTCATCTTCGGACCAAAATGGACCAAACTTGTATCCATTCGAGGCTTGGAGAGTTAGAAACAATGAGTTCGTTCTCTACAGCGAAGTTCGGCATGTTTGGACAAAAATGGACAAACATTGTCTCCATTCGAAGTTTTGCGAGTTTTAATGCTGAAGTTCGTAACCTAGAGCGTTGTTCGTCATCTTCGAACCAAAATGGACCAAACTTGTCT
Organism: Trichosanthes truncata; assembly: GCA_033996785.1. NCBI lineage: Eukaryota > Viridiplantae > Streptophyta > Magnoliopsida > Cucurbitales > Cucurbitaceae > Trichosanthes > Trichosanthes truncata. The sequence goes on along the minus strand of JAWPNB010000004.1, from coordinate 20,572,180 downwards.
CCATTCGAGGCTTGGAGAGTTAGAAACAACGAGTTCGTCCCCTAGAGAGAAGTTCGTCATGTTTGGACAAAAATGGATAAACCTTGTCTCCATTCGAAGTTTGGCGAGTTTTAATGCTGAAGTTCGACACCTAGAGCGTTGTTCGTCATCTTCGAACCAAAATGGCCCAAACTTGTCTCCATTCGAGGCTTGGAGAGTTAGAAATAACGAGTTCGTTCCCTTGAGCGAAGTTCGACATGTTTGGACCAAAATGGACAAACCTTGTCTCCATTCGAAGTTTGGCGAGTTTTAATGCTGAAGTTCGTAACCTAGAGCGCTGTTCGTCATCTTCGGACCAAGATGGACCAAACTTGTCTCCATTCGAGACTTGGAGAGTTAGAAACAACGAGTTCGATCCCTAGAGCGAAGTTCGACATGTTTGGACAAAAATGGACAAACCTTGTCTCCATTCGAAGTTCTGCGAGTTTTAATGCTGAAGTTCGTAACCTAAAGCGTTGTTCGTCATCTTTGGACCAAAATGGACCAAACTTGTCTCCATTCGAGGCTTGGACAGTTCGATCCCTAGAGCAAAGTTCGTCATGTTTGGACAAAATTGGACAAACCTTGTTTCCATTCGAAGTTTTGCGAGTTTTAAAGCAGAAGTTCGTAACCTAGAGCGTTTATCGACATCTTCGGACCAAAATGGACCAAACTTTTCTCCATTCGAGACTTGGAGAGTTAGAAACAACGAGTTCCTTCCCTAGAGCGAAGTTCGTCATGTTTGGAAAAAAATGGACAAACCCTGTCTCCATTCGAAGTTTGGCGAGTTTTAATGCTGAAGTTCGTAACCTAGAGCGTTGTTCGTCATCTTCGGACCAAAATGGACCAAACTCGTCTCCATTCGAGGCTTGGAGAGTTAGAAACAACGAGTTTGTTCCCTAGAGAGAAGTTTGTCATGTTTGGACCAAAATGGACAAACGTTGTCTCCATTCGAAGTTTGGCAAGTTTTAATGCTGAAGTTTGTAACCTAGAGCGTTGCTCGTCATCTTTGGACCAAAATGGACCAATCTGGTCTGCATTCGAGGCTTGGAGAGTTACAAACAACGAGTTCGTTCCGTAGAGCGAAGTTCGTCATGTTTGGATCTAAACGGACAAACTTTTTCTCCATTCGAAAATTGGCGAGCTTTAATGCTGAAGTTCGTAACATAGAGCGTTGTTCGTCAACTTTGGACAAAAATGGACAAAAATCATCTCCATTCGACGCTTGGAGAGTTAGAAACAACGAGTTCGATCCCTAGAGCGAAGTTCGTCATGTTTGGACAAAAATGGACAAACCTTGTCTCCATTCGAAGTTTTGCGAGTTTTAATGCTGAAGTTCGTAACCTAGAGCGTTGTTCGTCATCTTTGGACCAAAATGGACCAAACTTGTCTCAATTCGAGGCTTGGAGAGTTAGAAACAATGAGTTCGATCGCTAGAGCAAAGTTCGTCATGTTTGGACAAAAATGGGCAAACCTTGTTTCCAATCGAAGTTTTGCGAGTTTTAAAGTTGAAGTTCGTAACCTAGAGAGTTGTTCGTCATCTTCGGACCAAAATGGACCAAACTTTTCTCCATTCGTGACTTGGAGAGTTAGAAACAACGAGTTCCTTCCCTAGAGCGATGTTCGTCATGTTTGGACAAAAATGGACAAACCTTGTCTCCATTCGAAGTTTTGCGAGTTTTAAAGTTGAAGTTCGTAACCTAGAGAGTTGTTCGTCATCTTCGGACCAAAATGGACCAAACTTTTCTCCATTCGTGACTTGGAGAGTTAGAAACAACGAGTTCCTTCCCTAGAGCGAAGTTCGTCATGTTTGGAAAAAAATGGACAAACCTTGTCTCCATTCGAAGTTTGGCGAGTTTTAATGCTGAAGTTCGTAACCTAGAGCGTTGTTCGTCATCTTCGGACAGAAATGGACCAAACTTGTCTCCATGCGAAGCTTGGAGAGTTAGAAACAACGAGTTCGTTCCGTAGAGAGAAGTTCGACATGTTTGGACCAAAATGGACAAACCTTGTCTCCATTCGAAGTTTGGCGAGTTTTAATGCTGAAGTTCGTAACCTAGAGCGTTGTTCGTCATCTTCGGACCAAAATGGACCAAACTTGTATCCATTCGAGGCTTGGAGAATTAGAAACAATGAGTTCGTTCTCTACAGCGAAGTTCGGCATGTTTGGACAAAAATGGACAAACATTGTCTCCATTCGAAGTTTTGCGAGTTTTAATGCTGAAGTTCATAACCTAGAGCGTTGTTCGTCATCTTCGGACCAAAATGGACCAAACTTGTCTCCATTCGAGGCTTGGAGAGTAAGAAACATTGAGTTCGTCCCCTAGAGAGAAGTTTGTCATGTTTAGACCAAAATGGACAAATCTTGTCTCCATACGAAGTTTGGCGAGTTTTAATGATGAAGTTCGTAACCTAGAGCGTTGTTCGTCATCTTCGAACCAAAATGGACCAAACTTTTCTCCATTCGAGGCTTGGAGAGTTAGAAAAGACGAGTTCGTTCCCTTGAGCGAAGTTCGACATGTTTGGACCAAAATGGACAAACCTTGTCCCCATTCGAAGTTTGGAGAGTTTTAATGCTGAAGTTCGTAACCTAAGCGTTGTTCGTCATCTTCGGACCAAAATGGACCAAACTTGTCTCCATTCGAAGCTTGGAGAGTTAGAAACAACGAGTTCGTTCCCTTGAGCGAAGTTCGACATGTTTGGACCAAAATGGATAAACCTTGTCTCCATTCGAAGTTTGGCGAGTTTTAATGCTGAAGTTCGTAACCTAGAACGTTGTTTGTCATCTTCGGACCAAAATGGACCAAACTTGTATCCATTCGAGGCTTGGAGAGTTAGAAACAATGAGTTCGTTCTCTACAGCGCAGTTCGGCATGTTTGGACAAAAATGGATAAACATTGTCTCCATTCGAAGTTTTGCGAGTTTTAATGCTGAAGTTCGTAACCTAGAGCGTTGTTCGTCATCTTCGGACCAAAATGGACCAAACTTGTCTCCATTCGAGGCTTGGAGAGTTAGAAACAACGAGTTCGTCCCCTAGAGAGAAGTTCGTCATGTTTGGACAAAAATGGATAAACCTTGTCTCCATTCGAAGTTTGGCGAGTTTTAATGATGAAGTTCGTCACCTAGAGCGTTGTTCGTCATCTTCGAAACCAAAATGGCCCAAACTTGTCTCCATTCGAGGCTTGGAGAGTTAGAAACAACGAGTTCGTTCCCTTGAGCGAAGTTCGACATGTTTGGACCAAAATGGACAAACCTTGTCTCCATTCGAAGTTTGGAGAGTTTTAATGCTGAAGTTCGTAACCTAGAGCGTTGTTCGTCATCTTCGGACCAAAATGGACCAAACTTGTCTCCATTCGAGGCTTGGAGAGTTAGAAAAACCGAGTTCGTTCCCTTGAGAGAAGTTCGACATGTTTGGACCAAAATGGACAAACCTTGTCTGCATTCAAAGTTTGGCGAGTTTTAATGCTGAAGTTCGTCCCCTAGAGCGTTGTTCGTCATCTTCGGACAAAAATGGACCAAACTTGTCTCCTTTCGAGGCTTGGCTAGACACAACGAGTTCGTTCCCTAGAGCGAAGTTCGTCATGTTTGGACACAATTGGACAAACCTTGTCTCCATTCGAAGTTTAGCTAGTTTTAAAGCTGAAGTTCGTCTCCTAGAACGTTGTTTGTCATCTTCGCCACAAAATGGACCAAACTTGTCTCCATTCGAGGCTTGGAGAGTTAGAAACAATGAGTTCGTTCCCTAGAGCGAAGTTCATCATGTTTTGACCAATATGGACAAACCTTGTCTCCATTCGAAGTTTGGCAAGTTTTAATGCTGAAGTTCGTAATCTAGAGCATTGTTCGTCATCTTCGGACCAAAATGGACAAAACTTGTCTCCATTTGAGGCTCGGAGGGTTAGAAACAACGAGTTCGTTCCCTAGAGCGAAGTTTGTCATGTTTTGACCAATATGGACAAACCTTGTCTCCATTGGAAGTTTGGCAAGTTTTAATGCTGAAGTTCGTCACCTAGAACATTGTTCGTCATCTTTGGACAAAAATGGACAAAAATGGACCTAACTTGTCTCCTTTCGAGGCTTGGCTAGACACAATGAGTTCGTTCCCTAGAGCGAAGTTCGTCATGTTTGGACACAATTGGACAAACCTTGTCTCCATTCGAAGTTTAGGTAGTTTTAAAGCTGAAGTTCGTCTCCTAGAACGTTGTTTGTCATCTTCGTCCCAAAATGGACCAAACTTGTCGCCATTCGAGGCTTGGAGAGTTAGAAACAACGAGTTTGTTCCCTAGAGCGAAGTTGGTCATGTTTGGACCAAAATGGAGAAACTTTGTCTCCATTCGAAGTTTGGCGAGTTTTAATGCTGAAGTTTGTCCCCTAGAGCGTTGTTCGTCATCTTCGGACAAATTGGACCAAACTTGTCTCGCTTTGAGGCTTGGAGAGCTAGAAACAACGAGTTCTTTCCCTAGAGTGAAGTTCGTCATGTTTGGACCAAAATGGACAAACCTTGTTTCCATTCGAAGTTTGGCGAGTTTTAATGCTGAAGTTCGTCCCCAAGAGCGTTGTTCGTCATCTTCGGACAAAAATGGACCAAACTTGTCTCCATTCGAGGCTTGGCAATTTAAAGACAACGAGTTCGTTCCCTAGAGCGAAGTTTCCGTCATGTCTGGACCTAAATGGAGAAACTTTGTCTCCATTCGAAGTTTGGCGAGTTTTAATGCTGAAGTTCGCCCCCTAGAGCAGTGTTCGTTATCTTCGGACCAAAATGGACCAAACTTGTCTCCATTCGAGGCTTGGAGAGTTAGAAACCACAAGTTCGTTCTCAAGAGCGAAGTTCGCCATGTTTGGACCAAAATGGACAAACCTTGTCTCCATTCGAAGTTAGGCGACTTTTAATGCTGAAGTTCGTCCCCTAGAGCGTTGTTTGTCATCTTCGGACAAAAATGGACCAAACTTGTCTCCTTTCCAGGCTTGGCTAGAAACAACGAGTTGGTTCCCTAGAGCGAAGTTCGTCATGTTTGGACCAAATTGGACAAACCTTGTCTCCATTCGAAGTTTGGTGAGTTTTAAAGCTGAAGTTCGTCCCCTAGAGCATTGTTCGTCATCTTCGGACAAAAATGGACCGAACTTGTGTCCATTCGAGGCTTGGAGAGTTAGAGAAAACGAGTTCGTTCACTAGTGTGAACTTCGTCATGTTTGGACCAAAATGGACAAAACTTGTCTCCATTCGAAGTTTGGCGAGTTTTAATGCTGAAGTTCATCCCCTAGAGCGTTGTTCGTCTTCTTCGGATCAAAATGGACTAAACTTGTCTCCATTCGAAGTTTTGAGAGTTAGAAACCACAAGTTCGTTCCCTAAAGCGAAGTTCGCCATGTTTCGACCAAAATGGACAAACCTTGTTTCCATTCCAAGTTTGGCAAGTTTTAATGTTGAAGCTCGTCCCCTAGAGCGTTGTTCGTCATCTTCAGAACAAAACGGACCAAACTTGTCTCCATTCGAGGCTTGCAGAGTTAGAAACCACAAGTTCATTCCCTAGAGTGAAGTTCGCCATGTTTGGACCAAAATGGACAAACTTTGTCTACATTCAAAGTTTGGCAAGTTTTAATGCTAAAGTTCGTCCCCTTGAGCATTGTTCATCCTCTTCATACAAAAATGGACCAAACTTGTCTCCATTCGAGGCTCGGAGAGTTAGAAACAACGAGTTGGTCCCCTAGAGCGAAGTTCGTCATGTTTGGACCAAAATGGACAAACCTCGTCTCCATTGGAAGTTTGGCGAGTTTTAATGCTGAAGTTCGTTCCCTAGAGCGTTGTTCGTCATCTTATGACAAAAATGGACAAAACTTGTCTCCATTCGAGGCTTGGAGAGTTAGAAAAAACGAGTTCATTCCCTAGTGCGAAGTTCGTCATGTTTGGACCAAAATGGACAAACCTTGTCTCCATTTGAAGTTTGGCGAGTTTTAATGCTGAAGTTCGTCCCCTAGAGCGTTGTTCGTCATCTTCGGACAAAAATGGACCAAACTTGTCTCCTTTCGAGGTTTGGAGAGTTACAAACAAGGAGTTCGTTTTTATAGCGAAGTTCGTCATATTTGATCGAAAATGGAAAAACCTTGTCTCCATTCGAAGTTTGGCGAGTTTTAACGCTGAAGTTCTTCCCCTAGAGCGTTGTTCGTCATCTTTGAAAAAAAATGGACCAAACTTGTCTCCATTCGAGGCTTGGAGGGTTAGAAAAAACGAGTTCGTTCCCAAGTGCGAAGTTCGTCATGTTTGGACCAAAATGGACAAACCTTGTCTCCATTCGAAGTTTGGCGAGTTTTAATGCTGAAATTCATCCCCTAGAGCATTGTTTGTCATCTTCAGACAAAAATGGACCACACTTTTCTCCATTTGAGGCTCGGAGAGTTAGAAACAACGAGTTCATTCCCTAGTGCGAAGTTCGTCATGTTTGTACCAAAATAGACAAACCTTGTCTCCATTCAAAGTTTTGCGAGTTTTAATGCTGAAGTTCGTCCCCTAGATCCTTGTTCGTCATCTTCGGACCAAAATGGACTAAACTTGTCTCCATTCGAGGCTTGGAGAGTTAGAAACCCGAAGTTCGTTCCCTAGAGCGAAGTTCGCCATGTTTGGACCAAAATGGACAAACCTTATCTCCATTCGAAGTTTGGCGAGTTTTAATGCTAACGTTCGTCACCTAGAGCGTTGTTCGTCCTCTTCGGAAAAAAATGGACCAAACTTGTCTCCATTCGAGGCTCGGAGAGTTAGAAACAACGAGTTGGTTCCCTTGAGCGAAGTTCGTCATGTTTGGACAAAAAGGGACAAACCTTGTCTCCATTTGAAGTTTGGCAAGTTTTAAGGCCGAAGTTCATCCCCTAGACCGTTGTTCGTCATCTTCGGAACAAAATGGACGAAACTTGTCTCCATTCGAGGCTTGGAGAGTTACAAACAACGAGTTTGTTCCCTAGAGCGAAGTTCGTCATGTTTGGACAAAAATTGACAAACCTTGTCTCCATTCAAAGTTTCGCGAGTTTTAATGCTGAAGTTCATCCCCTAGAGCGTTGTTAGTCATCTTCGGACCAAAATAAACCAAAGTTGTCTCCATTCGTGGTTTGGAGAGTTACAAATAAGGAGTACGTTCCCTAGACCGAAGTTCGTCATGTTTGGAACAAATTGGACAAACCTTGTCTCCATTCGAAGTTTGGCGAGTTTTAATCCTGAAGTTCGTCCCCTAGAGCCTTTTTTGTCATCTTCGGACAAAAATGGACCAAACTTGTATCCATTCGAGGCTTGGAGAGTTAGAAACAACGAGTTCGTTCCCTAGTGCGCAGTTCGTCATGTTTGGACCAAAATGGACAAACATTGTCTCCATTCGAAGTTTGGCGAGTTTTAATGCTGAAGTTCGTCCTCTAGAGCGTTGTTTGTCATCTTCGGACAAAAATGGACCAAACTTATCTCCATTCGAGGCTTAGCGAATTAGAAACAACGAGTTTGTTCCCAAGAACGAAGTTCGTCATGTTTGGACCATACTGGACAAACCTTGTCTCCATTCGAAGTTTGGCAAGTTTTAAAGCTGAAGTTCGTCCCCTAGAGCATTGTTCGTCATGTTTGGACAAAAAATGGACTAAACTCGTCTCCCTTTGAGGCTTGGAGAGTTAGAAACAATCAGTTCGTTCCCTAGTGCGCAGTTCATCATGTTTGGACCAAAATGGACAAACATTGTCTCCATTCGTAGTTTGGCGAGTTTTAATGCTGAAGTTCGTCCTCTAGAGCGTTATTTGTTATCTTCGGACAAAAATGGATCAAACCTGTCTCCATTCGAGGCTTGGAGAGTTAGAAACAATGAGTTTGTTCCCAAGAGCGAAGTTCGTCATGTTTGGACCATACTGGACAAACCTTGTCTCCATTCGAAGTTTGGCGAGTTTTAAAGCTGAAGTTCGTCCCCTAGACCGTTTTTCGTCATCTTCGGACAAAAATGGACCAAACTCGTCTCTATTCTAGGCTTGGAGAGTTAGAAACAACGAATTCGTTCCCTAGAACGAAGTTCATCATGTTTGGACGAAAATGGACAAACCTTGTCTCCATTCGAGGTTTGGCGAGTTTTAATTCTAAAGTTCGTCCCCTAGAGCAATGTTTGTCATCGTCAGACAAAAATGGACCAAACTTGTCTCCATTGCAGGCTTGGAGAGTTAGCACCACAAGTTTATTCCGTAAAGCGAAGTTCGCCATGTTTGGACCAAAATGGACAAACCTTGTCTCCTTTCGAGGCTTGGAGAGTTAGAAACAACTAGTTCGTTCCCTAGAACGAAGTTCGTCATGTTTGGACGTAATTGGACAAACCTTGTCTCCATTTTAAGTTTGGCGAGTTTTAATACTGAAGTTCATCCCCTAGAGTCTTGTTCATCATCTTTGGACAAAATGGACCAAACTTGTCTCCATTCGAGGTTTGGAGAGTTAGAAAAACGAGTTCGTTCCCTAGTGCGAATTTCGTCAAGTTTGGACCAAAATGGACAATCCTTGTCTGCACTCGAAGTTTGGCGAGTTTTAATGCTGAAGTTCATTCCCTAGAGCGTTGTTCGTCTTCTTCGGACCAAAATGGACCAAACTTTTTTCCATTCGAGGCTTGGAGAGTTAGAAACAATGAGTTTGTTCCCTAGAGCGAAGTTCGTCATGTTTGGACCAAATTGGACAAACTTTGTCTCCATTCGAAGTTTGGCGAGTTTTAATGCTGAAGTTCGTCCACTAGAGCGTTGTTCGTCATCTTCGGAAAAAAATGGACCAAACTTGTCACCATTCGAGGCTTGGAGAGTTAGAAAAAAGGAGTTCGTTTCCTAGTGCGAAGTTCGTCATGTTTGGATGAAAATGGACAAACCTTGTCTCCATTCGAAGTTTGGGGAGTTTTAATGCTGAATTTCGCCCCTAGAGCGTTGTTCGTCTTCTTCGGACAAAAATGGACTAAGCTTGTCTCCATTCGAGGATTGGAGAGTTAGAAACAACGAGTTCGTTCCCTAAAGCGAACTTCGTCATGTTTTGATGAAAATGGACAAACCTTGTCTCCATTCGAAGTTTGGTGAGGTTTAATGCTGAAGTTCGTCCCCTAGAGCGTTGTTCGTCATCTTCAGACAAAAAATGGACCAAACTTGTCTCCATTCGAAGCTTGGAGAGTTAGAAACAACAAGTTCGTTCCCTAGGGCAAAGTTCGTCATGTTTGGACCAAAATGGACAAACCTTGTCTGCATACGAAGTTTGGCGAGTTTTAATTATGGAGTTCTTCCCCTAGAGCGTTGTTCGTCATCTTCGGTAAAAAATGGAACAAACTTGTATCCATTCAAGGCTTAGAGAGTTAGAAACAATGAGTTCATTCCCTAGAGCGAAGTTCATCATGTTTGAATGAAAATGGACAAACCATGTCTCCATTTGAAGTTTGGCGAGTTTTAATGCTGAAGTTCGTCCCATAGAGTGTTGTTCGTCATGTTCGGACAAAAATGGACAAAACTTGTCTCCATTCGTGGCTTGGAAGAGTTAGAAACAACGAGTTTGGCGAACTTGTTGTTTCGAACTCTCGAAACCTCGAATGGACACAAGTTTGGTCCATTTTTGTCCGAAGATCACGAACAACGCTCTAGGGGACGAATTTCAACATTAAAACTCGCAAAACTTCGAATGGAGACAAGGTTTGTCCATTTTGGTCCAACCATTTCGAACTTCGCTCTAGGGCGCAAACTTCTGGTTTTTACGAATATCGCTTTTGGGGACGAACTTCTAATTTCTGACTCGCCAAACCTCGAATGGAGACAAGTTTTGTCCAGTTCTGTCCATACATGACAAACATCGCTCTAGGGGATGAACTTCTTCTTGTGGCTCGCCAAACCTAATATGGAGACCAGTTTGGTCTAGTTGGGTCCAAACATTACGAAGATCGCCCTAGTGGACGAACTTCGTCTATCATACTTGCCAGACCTCGAATGGAGAAAAGTTTCGTCCAGTTCGGTCCAAACATGACGAACATCGCTCTAGGGGCGAACTTCTTCTTTCTGACTCACAAAACCCGAATGGAGACACGTTTGGTCCAAACATGACGAACATCGCTTTAGGGCTGAACATCTTCTTTCTAACTAGCCATACCTCGAATGGACACAAGTTTGGTCGAATTCAGTCCAAACATGACGAACATCGCTCTAGGGGACGAACTTCTTTTTTCTGACTCGTCAAACCTCGAATGGAGACAAGTTTTGTCCAGTTCGGTCCAAACATGACGAACATCGCTCTAGGGGATGAACTTCTTCTTTCATACTCGTCAAACCTCGAATAGAGACAAGTGTGGTCCAGTTAGGTCCAATCATTACAAATATCGCTTTAGGGGAAGTACTTCTAATTTCTGACTCGCCAAACCTTGAATGGAGACAAGTTTGGTCCAGTTCAGTCCAAACATGACGAACATCGCTCTAAGGGACAACTTCTTCTTATGGCTCGCCAAACCTAATATGGAGACCAGTTTGGTCTAGTTGTGTCCAAACATGACGAACATCGCTATAGGGACGAACTTCTTCTATCATACTTGCCAAACCTCGAATGGAGACAAGTTCCATCCAGTTCGGTACAAACATGACGAAGATCGCTCTATAGGCGAACTTCTTCTTTCGGACTCGCCAAACCTCGAATGGAGACAAGTGTTGTCCAGTTTGGTCCAAACATGATGAACATCGCTTTAGGGGACGAACTTCTTCTTTCATACTAGCCAAACCTCGATTGGAGACAAGTGTGGTCCAATTAGGTCTAATCATTACAAATATCGCTTTTTGGGACGAACTTCTAATTTCTGACTCGCCAAACCTCGAATGGAGACAAGTTTGGTCCAGTTTTGTCCATACATGACGAACATCGCTCTAGGGGATGAACTTCTTCTTGTGGCTCGCCAAACCTAATATGAAGACCAGTTTGGTCTAGTTGGGTCCAAACATGACGAACATCGCTCTAGGGGACGAACTTCTTCTTTTAGACTCGCCAAACTTCGAATGGAGACAAGTTTGGTCCAGTTCGGTCCAAACACGACGAACATCGCTCTAGGGGACGAACTTCTTCTATCATACTTCCCAAACCTCGAATGGAGACAAGTTTCATCCAGTTCGGTCCAAACATGACGAACATCGCTCTAGGGGCGAACTTCTTCTTTCTGACTAGCGAAACCCGAATGGAGACAAGTTTGATCCAAACATGACGAACATCGCTTTAGGGTACGAACTTCTTCTTTCTGACTAGCCATACCTTGAATGGAGACAAGTTTGGTCCAATTCAGTCCGAACATGACTAACATCGCTCCAGGTGACTAACTTCTTTTTTCTGACTCGCCAAACCTCGAATGGAGACAAGTTTTGTTCAGTTCGGTCCCAACATGACGAACATCGCTCTAGGGGACGAACTTCTTCTTTCATACTCGCCAAACCTCGAATGGAGACAAGTGTGGTCCAGTTAGGCCCAATCATTACGAATATCGCTTTAGGGGACGAACTTCTAATTTCTGACTCGCCAAACTCGAATGGAGACAAGTTTGGTCCAGTTCAGTCCAAACATGACGAACATCGCTCTAGAGGACGAACTTCTTCTTTTGGCTCGCACAACCTAATGTGAAGACCAGTTTGGTCTAGTTGGGTCCAAACATGACAAACATCGCTCTAGGGGACGAACTTCTTCTATCACACTTGCCAAACCGCGAATGGAGACAAGTTTTGTCCAGTTCGATCCAAATATCAGGAACATCGCTCTATGGGCGAACTTCTTATTTCTGACTCGCGAAACCCGAATGGAGACAAGTTTGATCCAAACATGACGAACATCGCTTTAAGGGACAAACTTCTTCTTTCTGACTAGCCATACCTTGAATGGAGACAAGGTTGGTCCAATTCAGTCCAAACATGACGAACATCGCTCCCGGTGACGAACTTCATTTTTTTTGACCCGCCAAACCTCGAATGGAGACAAGTTTTGTCCAGTTCGGTCTAAACATGACGAACATCGCTCTAGTGGACGAACTGCTTCTTTCATACTCGCCAAACCTCGAATGGAGACAAGTGTGGTCCAGTTAGGTCCAATCATTACGAATATCGCTTTAGGGGACGAACTTCTAATTTCTGACTCGCCAAACCTCGAATGGAGACGAGTTTGGTCCAGTTAAGTCCAAACATGACGAACATCACTCTAGGGGCGAACTTCTTCTTCTGGCTCGCCAAACCTAATATGGAGACCAGTTTGGTCTAGTTGGGTCCAAACATGACAAACATCGCTCTAGGGGACGAACTTCTTCTATCATACTTGCCAAACCTCGAATGGAGACAAGTTTCTTCCAGTTCGGTCCAAACATCAGGAACATCGCTCTATGGGGACGAACTTCTTCTTTCTGACTCGCCAAACCTCGAATGGAGACAAGTTTGGTCCTGTCACACCCCCTCCCGAACTAACCTCTCTTTTTTTAAGCCCGGAAGATGGCGTGAAGCCAACAGACATCGTTTCCTCCCTAACGATACCTGTGACCCTGTTATACCTGATAAACATACTATACTTGAATTAAAATATTTAAACACAACACAGCGGAAGTTTGAAAGTCACTATACATACATACGGAGCAGTCCTACTTAAACCCCACTTGAACTTCTAAGCGGGTAGGGAGTACTACAACCAAAATACATCCCAACCATGGTTTACACAACCACGACCACTAGTGCATACATGAATATACTATACGTTCCTCTCAGAATATCTACAAAATGTTTGGACTTGCTATACAGTTCCACCCACGTACAAAATATCAAACTCGTAGAGCTTTCGGCAGACTATGGCAGGATTTCAGGCACCGGGAGCTCGATCACTACCTGAAAAGTTGGAAAACATTGAAAGAATGAGCTGGGAAGCTCAGTGAGTGACTAAGTTTATAACTATTAACTCGCAAATTACAACATTTGGTAAACTCTGGGCATATGTGTCGGTAGTCAAGCGCTAAATATAAACGTATAATTACCATAGTCTTTCTCAGAAATCCAACAAGTATGTCATTAAAAACTCGCAAGGCATACCAAGAATATTAACCATCTAGAAACATATGACAATCTACGTTGTGTAGGGCACGCCCAGTACAACCAACGTTCACTCTACGATGTAGTGGGGCTCGCCCAGCACTCCCATCGTCTTTGTCGTAGTGGGGCCCGCCCAGCACTCACGACAGCATTGTTGTCACGGAGTAGACTCAACGTTGACAACAGAAAACGACCTGTGTGCACGCGGTACTAACCAGCCTGGGCTTAATATCTCAATCATTTACTCATTCGAGTCTCAGAAAAACACATGATAATCTTTAAACATTACCTGCTAGAGCATGCTTGCCTGAAATCATAACATTTTCACTAGATTTTAGCAAATCAATAAACATATGCTCACAACGAGCATTTAAAATCATTCCTAGGCAATCATGTATGCTCATAACCATGTGTTCAGAAAACATAAAACATTTAAGCTAATTCATTCCTAAGAAGTCTTATATTCACATAGACATGAATTCAAGCATAGAATATGTTTTCGAAATTCGTTTTGTCACTCACAGCGTTAGATCTAGATTCTCGGCCCGTATACTTGACCTATTTCCTCTTGGCCTGTCAAATAAACCAAAACCAAGCATTAGAACTTTGAATTCATGAACTCCAAGCTTAGAATTGCAAAACCATTCTATCTACTTCCAGTATTCTACCACTTCCATACCCTAACTTCACATACTCATCACTTCCTCATTACTTGGCCAAAAATGATGTACTTTATACCAAACTCTTCCTTTTTGAACCCTCTAAAACTTATCTGAAGGAATGAAATCGAAATTCCCAAAGGATGCGTCCGTAAATACCTCGAAAACTACTTCCCGAAAAATAAACTTCTGAAATTTCCAGAATCTTTTTTCTGCTGCACACCACACCTAACCTGAAATTTAAAGCCACTTCCAATCATTTTTTACTCACCACTTATTCATGAAAGTTATAGAAAATTAAATAAGATTTCAACCATACCTAATGGAGCTTCTGATTCAAATCCTACAGATCAGAACGTCCCAAACACCAGAGGTTTCTCAGATTTGACAGCAAAATCTCTCCTCTGTCTTCCCCTTGGCAAATCAATAATTTAAAGTCAGATTTTGCTCGAGCTTCCTTCACGAAATTTGTTCGAAAATGGGTTAACTTTCAAGAAAAATAAATCTCACCTCTTAACTCTTCTTGTGGAGCTCAAAACGATCTAAACAACAGTAGTGAGTACAGTTGATCACCTAGATGCCATGGAGGCTTGTGCTGAGTTTTCCCCCTTCATCTTCAACTTCCAACCCAGCAAGCTCTCTTTTCCTCTTTCTTCAACCTATCCCACGAAATGCTCTGTTTTTTTTTTTTAATAAAAGAGAAGCAAATGGGAGAAAATGGGTGAGTGCTCCCAAAGCTTATCCATTCCCTCAATTCTTTTTCTTTTTCTTTTTCTTTTTTAAAACAAAACATTCCAAAACACATAACTCCTTTTTGTTTTCCCTTACCCTTTCTTTTGTTTTATTCCTCTTTTCCTTATACAACAATTTCCCAAAAATGTTTTAACAAATTTCTTTTTAAAGAAATTCGAAGGAAAAATCTCGGGTTTACAGGTCCAGTTCGGTCCAAAAATGACAAAGATCGCTCCAGGGGACGAACTTTTACTTTATGACTCGTAAAACGTCGAATGAAGACAAGTTTGGTCAAGTTCGGTCCAAACATGTGGAACATCGCTCTAGGGGACGAACTTCCTCTTTCTGACTTGCCATACCTCAAATGGAGACAAGTTTGGTCCATTTCCTTCCAAACATGACGAACATCGCTCTAGGGGACTAACTTCTTTCTGACTCGCCAAACCTCAAATGGAGAAAAGTATGGTCCAGTTCGGTCCAAAGATGACGAACAACGCTCTAGGGGACGAACTTCTTCTTTCATACTCTCCAAACCTCGAATAGGGACAAGTTTGGTTGAGTTCGGTCCAAACATGACGAACATCGCTCTAGGGGACGAACTTCTGATTTCTAACTCGCCAAACCTCGAATGGAGACAAGTTTGGTCCAATTCGGTCCAAACATGACAAACAACGCTCTAGGGGATGAACTTCTTCTTTCTGATCCGCGAAGCCTCAAATGGAGACAACTTTGGTCTAGTTCTGTGGAAACATAACGAATGTCGCTCTAGGGGACGAACTTCTTCTTTCTGAATCTCGAAACCTCGAATGGGACGAACTTATTTTTTCTGGCTCCCCATACCACGAACGGAGACAAGCTTGGTCCAGTTCGATCCAAAGATGACGAACATCGCCCCAGGGGACGAACTTCTTCTTTCTGACACGCCAAACCTTGAATGGAGACAAGTTTTGTCCAATTCGATGCAAACATGACGAACATCGCTCTAGGGGACGAACTTCTTTTTTCTGACACGCCAAACCTTAAATGTAGACAAGTTTTGTACAGTGCGGTCCAAACATCATGAACATCGCTCTAGGGGACAAACTTCTTCTTCATACTCTACAAACCTCGAATGGAGACAAGTTTGGACCAGTTCGGTCCAAACATGACGAACATCGCTCTGCGTACAAACTTCTTCTTTCGTACTCGCCAAACCTCGAATGGAGACAAGTTTGGTTCGATTCGGTCCAAACATGACGAACATTGCTCTAGTGGACGAACTTCTTCTTTCTGACTCGCAAAACCTCGAATGGAGACAAGTTTGATCCAGTTCGGTCCAAACATGACGAACATCGCTCTAGGGGACGAACTTCTTCTTTCATA
The DNA here is from genome assembly GCA_033996785.1 of Trichosanthes truncata. Lineage (NCBI taxonomy): Eukaryota > Viridiplantae > Streptophyta > Magnoliopsida > Cucurbitales > Cucurbitaceae > Trichosanthes > Trichosanthes truncata. The sequence continues at coordinate 20,556,357 of JAWPNB010000004.1, read as the reverse complement.
CTCGCCAAACCTCGAATGGAGGCAAGTTTGGTCCAATTCTGTCCAAACATGACGAATATCGCTCTAGGGGAGGAACTTCTTCTTTCTGACTCGCGAAACCTCGAATGGAGAAAAGTTTTGTTCAGTTCTTTCCAAACATGACCAACATCGCTCTAGGGGACAAACTTCTTCTTTCTGAGTCCCCATACCTCGAATGTAGACAAGTTTGATCTAGTTTGGTCCAAACTTGAAGAACATCTCTCTACGGGACGAACTTCTTCTTTCTGACTTGACAAATCTCAAATGGAGACAAGTTTGGTCCAATTCGGTCCAAACATGACCAACGTCGCTCTAGGGGACGAACTTCTTTTTTCTGACTCGCCAAACCTCGAATGGAGACAAGTTTGGTCCAGTTCGGTCCAAACATGACGAACATCGCTCTAGGGGACAAACTTCGTCTTTCTGACTCACCAAACCTCCAATGGAGACAAGTTTAGTCCAAACATGACGAACATCGCTCCAGGGGACGAACTTCTTCTTTCTGACTTGACAAATCTCAAATGGAGACAAGTTTGGTCCAATTCGGTCCAAACATGACGAACGTCTCTCTAGGGGACAAACCTCTTTTTTCTGACTCGCCAAACCTTGAATGGAGACAAGTTTGGTCCAGTTCGGTCCAAACATGATGAACATCGCTCTAGGGGACGAACTTCTTTTTTCTGACTAACGAAACCACGAATGGAGACAAGTTTGGTCCAGTTCGGTTCAAACTGCACGAACATTGCTCTAGGGGATGAAGTTCTTCTTTCTAACTCGCCATACCTCGAATGGACACAAGTTTGGTTCAGCTCGGTCTAAATATGACGAACATCGCTCTAGAGGACGAACTTCTTCTTTCTGACTCGTCAAACCTCAAATGGAGACAGGTTTGGTCCAGTTCGATCCAACCATGGCGAACGTCGCTATAGTCGACAACTTCTTGTTTCATACTCTCCTAACCTGGAATAGAGACAAGTTTTTGTCCAGTTTGGTCAAAACATGACGAACATCGCTCTAGGGGACGAACTTCTTCTTTCTGACTCACCAAACCTCAAATGGACACAAGTTTGGTCAAGTTCGGTCCAAACAGGACGAAAATAGCTCTAAGTGACGAACTTCTTCTTTCTGACTCATGAAACCTCGAATGAAGACAACTTTGGTCCAGTTTTGTCCAAACAAGACTAACATCGCTCTAGGGGATGAACTTCTTCTTTCTGACTCGTCAAACCTCAAATGGAGACAAGTTTGGTCCAAACATTAGGAACGTAGCTATAAGGGACGAACTTCTTCTTTCGTACTCGCCAAACCTCGAATGGAGACAAGCTTGGTCTAATTCAGTCCAAACATGACGAACATCGCTCTAAGGGACTAACTTTTTCTTTCTGACTCGCCATACCTCGAGGGAGATAAGTCAGTTCGGTCAAAACATAACGAACATCGCTCTAGAGGACGAACTTCTTCTTTCTGACTCACCAAACCTCAAATGGACACAAGTTTGGTTCAGTTCGGTCCAAACAGGACGAAAATAGCTCTAGGTGACGAACTTCATCTTTCTGACTCACGAAACCTCGAATGAAGACAAGTTTGGTCCAGTTCTGTCGAAACAGGACGAACATCGCTCTAGGGGATGAACTTCTTCTTTCTGACTCGCCAAACCTCAAATGGAGACATGGTTGGTCCAGTTCGGTCTAAACATGACGAATATCGCTCTAGGGGAGGAACTTCTTCTTTCTGACTCGCGAAACCTCGAATGGAGACAAGTATAGTCCAGTTCTGTCCAAACATGACGAACAACGCTCTAGGGGACGAACTTCTTCTTGCTGACTCGCCATACCTCGAGTGGAGTTAAGCTTGGCCCAGTTCGGTCCAAACATGACGAACATCGCTCCAGGGGACGAACTTCTTCTTTCTGACACGCCAAACTTTAAATGTAGACAAGTTTTGTCCATTTCGGTCCAAACATGATGAACATCGCTCTAGGGGACAAACTTCTTCTTGTATACTCGCCAAACCTCGAATGGAGACAAGTTCGGTCCGATTCGGTCCAAACATGACGAACATCGCTCTAGGGGATGAACTTCTTCTTTCTGACTTGCCAAACCTCAAATGGAGACAAGGTTGGTCCAGTTCGGTCTAAACATGACGAATATCGCTCTAGGGGAGGAACTTCTTCTTTCTGACTCGCGAAACCTCGAATGGAGACAAGTTTAGTCCAGTTCTGTCCAAACATGACGAACAACGCTCTAGGGCACGAACTTCTTCTTGCTGACTCGCCATACCTCGAGTGGAGTTAATCTTGGCCCAGTACGGTCCAAACATGACGAACGTCGCTCCAGGGGACAAACTTCTTCTTTCTGACACGCCAAATCTTAAATGTAGACAAGTTTTGTCCATTTCGGTCAAAACATGATGAATTTCGTTCTAGGGGACAAACTTCTTCTTTCATACTCGCCAAACCTCGAATGGAGACTAGTTCGGTCTGATTCGGTCCAAACATGACGAACATTGCTTTAGTGGACGAACTTCATCTTTCTGACTCACGAAACCTCGAATGAAGACAAGTTTGGTCCAGTTCTGTCCAAACATGACGAACAACGCTCTAGGGGACGAACTTCTTCTTGCTGACTCGCCATACCTCGAGTGGAGTTAAGCTTGGCCCAGTTCGGTCCAAACATGACGATCATCGCTCCAGGGGACGAACTTCTTCTTTCTGACACGCCAAACCTTAAATGTAGACAAGTTTTGTCCATTTCGGTCCAAACATGATGAACATCGCTCTAGGGGACAAACTTCTTCTTGGATACTCGCCAAACCTCGAATCGAGACATGTTCGGTCCGATTTTGTCCAAACATGACGAACATCGCTCTAGTGGACGAACTTCTTCTTTCTGACTCGCGAAACCTCGATGGAGACAAGTTTGGTCCAGTTCGGTCCAAACATGACGAACATCGTTCTAGGGGATGAACTTTTTCTTTCTGACTTGCCAAACCTCAAATGGAGACAAGGTTGGTCCAGTTAGGTCTAAACATGACGAATATCGCTCTAAGGGAGGAACTTCTTCTTTTTGACTCGCGAAACCTCGAATGGAGACAAGTTTGGTCCAGTTCGGTCCAAACATGACGAACATCGCTCTAGGGGACGAACTTCTTCTTTCATACTCGCCAAACCTCGAATGGAAACAAGTTTTGTCCAATTCTATCCAAACATGACGAATATCGCTCTAGGGGAGGAACTTCTTCTTTCTGACTCACGAAACCTCGAATGGAGAAAAGTTTAGTCCAGTTCTTTCCAAACATGACAAACATCGCTCTAGGGGACGAACTTCTTCTTTCTGACTCCCTATACCTTGAATGGAGAGAAGTTCGGTCCAGTTTGGTCGAAACGTGAAGAACATCGCTCTAGGGGGTGAACTTCTTCTTTCTGACTTGACAAATCTCAAATGGAGACAAGTTTGGTCCAATTCGGTCCAAACATGACGAACGTCGCTATAGTGGACAACTTCTTCTTTCACACTATCCTAACCTCGAATAGAAACAAGTTTGGTCCAGTTCGATCAAAACATGACGAACATCGCTCTAGGGGAGGAACGTCTTCTTTCTGACTCACCAAACCTCAAATGGAGACAAGTTTGGTCCAGTTCGGTCCAAACAGGACGAAAATAGCTCTTGGTGACAAACTTCTTCTTTCTGACTCACGAAACCTCGAATGAAGACAAGTTTGGTCCAGTTCTGTCCAAACAGGACGAACATCGCTCAAGGGGATGAACTTCTTCTTTTTGAGTCCCCAAACCTCAAATGGAGACAAGTTTGGTCTAGTTCGGTCCAAACATTAGGAACGTAGCTATAAGGGACGAACTTCTTCTTTCATACTCGCCAAACCTCGAATGGAGACAAGTTTCGTCTAATTTTGTCCAAACATGATGAACATCGCTCTGGGGGACGAACTTGTTCTTGCTGACTCGCCATACCTCGAGTGGAGTTAAGCTTGGCCCAGTACGGTCCAAACATGACGAACATCGCTCCAGGGGACGAACTTCTTCTTTATGACACGCCAAACCTTAAATGTAGACAAGTTTTGTCCATTTCGGTCCAAACATGATGAACATCGCTCTAGGGGACAAACATCTTCTTTCATACTCGCCAAACCTTGAACGGAGACAAGTTCGGTCTGATTCGGTCCAAACATGACGAACATCGCTCTAGTGGACGAACTTCTTCTTTTTGACTCGCGAAACCTCGAATGGAGACAAGTTTGGTCCAGTTCGGTCCAAACATGACGAACATCGCTCTAGGGGACGAACTTCTTCTTTCATACTCGCCAAACCTCGAATGGAGACAAGTTTGGTCCAATTCTGTCCAAACATGACAAATATCGCTCTAGGGGAGGAACTTCTTCTTTTTGACTCACGAAACCTCGAATGGAGAAAAGTTTTGTCCAGTTCTTTCCAAACATGACCAACATTGCTCTAGGGGACGAACTTCTTCTTTCTGACTCCCCATACCTCGAATGGAGACAACTGTGGTCCAGTTTGGTCCAAACTTGAAGAACATCGCTCCAGGGGAGGAAGTTCTTCTTTTTGACTTGACAAATGTCAAATGGAGACAAGTTTGGTCCAATTCGGTCCAAACATGACGAACGTCGCTCTAAGGGACGAACTTTTTTTTTCTGACTCGCCAAACCTCGAATGGAGACAAGTTTTGTCCAGTTCGGTCCAGACATGACGAACATCGCTCTAGGGGACGAACTTCTTTTTTCTGACTCACGAAACCACGAATGGAGACAGGTTTGGTCCAGTTCGGTCCAAACTGGACGAACATTGCTCTAGGGGATGAACTTCTTCTTTCTAACTCGCCATACCTCGAATGAAGACAAGTTTGGTTCAGCTCGGAATAAACATGACGAACATCGCTCTAGGTGGCGAACTTCTTCTTTCTGACTTGCCAAACCTCAAATCGAGACAAGTTTGGTCCAGTTTGATCCAAACATGACGAACGTCGCTATAGTGGACAACTTCTTCTTTCATACTCTCCTAACCTCGAATAGAGAGAAGTTTGGTTCAGTTCGGTCAAAACATGACGAACATCGCTCTAGGGGACGAACTTCTTCGTTCTGACTCACCGAACCTCAAATGGAGACTAGTTTGGTCCAGTTCAGTCCAAACAGGACGAAAATAGCTCTAGGTGACGAACTTCTTATTTCTGACTCACGAAACCTCGAATGAAGACAAGTTTGGTCCAGTTCTGTCCAAACAGGATGAACATCGCTGTAGGGGATGAACTTCTTCTTTCTGACTCGCCAAACCTCGAATGGAGACAAGTTTGGTCTAATTCGGTCCAAACATGACGAACATCGCTCTATCGGACGAACTTCTTCTTTCATACTCGCCAAAGCTCGAATGGAGACAAGTTTAGTCTAATTCAGTCCAAACATGACGAAGATCGCTCTAGTGGACGAACTTCTTCTTTCTGACTCGCGAAACCTCGAATGTAGACAAGTTTGGTCCAGTTCGGTCCAAACATGACGAAAATAGCTCAAGGGGCGAACTTCTTCTTTCTGACTCACGAAACCTCGAATGAAGACACGTTTGGTCCAGTTCTGTCCAAACATGACAAACATCTCTCTAGGGGACGAATTTCTTCTTTCTGAGTCGCCAAACCTCAAATGTAGACAAGTTTGATTTAGTTCAGTCCAAACATGACGAAAATCGCTCTAGGGGACGAACTTCTTTTTTCTGACTCACGCAACCTCGAATGAAGACAAGTTTGGTCTAGTTCTGTCTAAACAGGACGAACATCGCTCTAGGGGATGAATTTCTTCTTTCGGACTCTCCGAACTTCAAATAGAGACAAGTTTGGTCCAGTTCGGTCCAAACATGACGAACGTCGCTATAGGGGACGGACTTCTTCTTTCATACTCGCCAAACCTCGAATGGAGACAAGTTTGGTCCAATTCGGTCCAAACATGACGAAAATTGCTCTAGGGGAGGAACTTCTTCTTTCTAACTCGCGAAACCTCGTATGGAGACAAGTTTCGTGCAGTTCTGTCCAAACATGATGAACAACGCTCTAGGGGACAAACTTCTTCTTTCAGACTCACGAAACCTCGAATGGAGACAAGTTTGGTCCAATTCGGTCCGAACCTCAAATGGAGACAAGTTTGGTCCAGTTCGGTCCAAACATGACGAACATCGCTATAGGGGACGAATTTCTTCTTTCATTCTGGCCAAACCTCGAATGGAGACAAGTTTGGTCAGTTCGGTCCGAACATGACAAACATCGCTCTAGGGAATAACTTCTGCTTTCTGACTCACCAAAGCTCGAATAGAGACAATTTTGGTCCAATTCGGTCCAAACATGACGAACATCGCTCTAGGGGATGAACTTCTTCTTTAAGACTCACGAAACCTCGAACGTAGACAAGTTTGGCCCAGTTCTGTCCAAACATGACGAACATCACTCTAGGGGACGAACGTCTTCTTTCTGACTCGCAATACCTGGAGTGGAGACAAGCTTGGTCCAATTCGATCTAAACATGACGTACATCGCTCCAGGGGACGAACTTCTTCTTTCTGACACGCCAAACCTTGAATTGAGACAAGTTTTGTCCAGTTCGGTTCAAACATGATAAACATCTGTCTAGGGGACGAACTTCTTCTTTCTGACTCGCCAAACCTCAAATGGAGACAAGTTTATTCCAGTTTGATCCAAACCTGACGAATTTCGCTCTAGAGGAGGAACTTCTTCTTTCTGACTCGCGAAACCTCGAATGGAGACAAGTTTGGTCCAGTTCTGTCCAAACATGACGAACGTCGCTCTATGGGACGAACTTCTCCTTTCTGACTCGCCATACCTTGAGTAGAGACAAGCTTGGTCCAGTTCGATCCAAACATGACGAACATCGCTCTACGGTACGAACTTCTTCTTTCTGACACGCCAAACCTTGAATGGAGACAAGTTTTGGCCAGTTCGGTCCAAACATGACGAACATCGCTCTAGGGGACGAACTTCTTCTTTCTGACTCTCCAAACCTCAAATGGAGACAAGTTTCGTCTAGTTCGGTCCAAACATGACGAATATCGCTCTAGGGGAGGAACTTTCTTTTTTCTGACTCGCGAAACCTCGAATGGAGACAAGTTTTGTCCAGTTTTGTCCAAACATGACGAACATCGCTCTACGGGACGAACTTCTTCTTTCAGACTCAAGAAACCTCGAATGGAGACGAGTTTGGTCCAGTTCTGTCCAAACATGACGAACAACGCTCTAGGGGACGAACTTGTTCTTTCTAACTCGCCATACCTCGAGTGGAGATAAGCTTGGCCCAGTTCGGTCCAAACATGACGAACATCGCTCCAGGGGATGAACCTCTTCTTTCTGACACGCCAAACTTTAAATGGAGACAAGTTTTGTCAAGTTCGGTCCAAACATGACGAACGTCGCTACAGTGGACAACTTCTTCTTTCATACTCTCCTAACCTCGAATAAAGACAAGTTGGGTCGAGTTCGGGCAAAACATGACAACAACGCTCTAGGGGACGAACTTCTTCTTTTTGACTTGCCAAACCTCAAATGGAGACAAGTTTGGTCCAGTTCGGTCCAAACATGACGATTATCGCTCTAAGGGAGGAACTTCTTCTTTCTGACTCCCGAAACCTTGAATGGAGACAAGTTTAGTCCAGTTCTGTCCAAACATGAAGAACAACGCTCTAGGGGACGAACTTCTTCTTTCTGACTCACCAAACCTCAAATGCAGACAAGTTTGGTCCAGTTCGGTCCAAACATATTGAAAAACGCTATAGTGGATGAACTTCTTCTTTCGGTCTCACGAAACCTCGAATGAAGACAAGTTTGGTCCAGTTCTGTCCAAACAGGACGAACATCGCTCTAGGGGATGAACTTCTTCTTTCTGACTCGCCAAACCTCAAATGAAGACAAGTTTGGTCCAGTTCGGTCCAAACATGACGAATGTCACTGTAAGGGACGAACTTCTTCTTTTATACTCGCCAAACCTCGAATGGAGACAAGTTTGGTCCAATTCGGTCCAAATATGGCGAACATCACTCTAGGGGACGAACTTCTTCTTTCTGACTCGCGAAACCTCAAATGTTGACAAGTTTAGTCCAGTTCTGTCCAAACATGACGAATATCGCTCTAGGGGACGAACTTCTTTTTTCTGACTCGTGAGACCTCGAATGGAGACAAGTTTGGTCCAGTCTGTCCAAACATGACGAACATCTTTCTAGGGGACGAATTTCTTCTTTCTGACTCGCCAAACCTCGAATGTAGACAAGTTTGGTCCAGTTGGGTCAAACATGACGAAGATCTCTCTAGGGGACGAACTTCTTCTTTCTGACTCGCGAAACCTCGAATGGAGACAAATTTGGTCCAGTTCTGTCCAAACATGACGAACATCGCTCTTGGGGACGAACTTCTTGTTTCTAACTCCCCATACATCGAATGGAAACAAGTTTGGTCCAGTTCTGTCCCAACATGAGGAACATCGCAATAGGGACGAACTTCTTCTTTCTGACTCGCCAAACCTCGAATGGAGACAAGTTTTGTCCAGTTCGGTCCCAACATTACGAACATCGCTCTAGGGGTCGAATTTCTTCTTTTTGACTCACCAAACCTAGAATGGAGACAAGTTTGGTCCCGTTCGGTCCAAAAATGACGAATATCCCTCTAAGGGACGAACTTCTTCTTTCTGACTTACGAAACCACGAATGGAGACAAGTTTGGTCCAATTCGATCCAAGCATGTCGAAGATTGATCTAGGGATGAACTTTTTTTTTCTGACTCACGAAACCTCTAATGGGGATAAATTTGGTTCAGTTCTGTCCAAACATGACGAACATAGCTCTAGGGGTGAACTTTTTCTTTCTCACTCCCCATACCTCGAATGGAGACTATTTGGTCCTGTTCTGTCCAAACATGATGAACTTCCTCTTTCTGAATCGCCAAAGCTCAATGGAGACAAGTTTGGTCCACTTCGGTCCAAACAAGACGAACCTCGCTCTAGGTGACGAACTTCTTCTTTTTGACTAGCGAAACCTCGAACGGAGACAAGTTTGGTCATGTTCTATCCGAACATGATGAACATCGCTCTAGCGGATGAACTTTTTTTTTACTAGCCATACCTCGATTGGAGACAAGTTTGGTCCGGTTCTGTCCAAACATGACGAACATCGCTCTAGGGGAGGAACTTCTTCTTTCTGACTAGGCATACCTCGAATGGAGACAAGTTTGGTCCACTTCTATTCAAACATGACGAATGTCGCTCCGAGGGACAAACTTTTTCTTTCTGACTCGCCAAACCTCGAAGGAAGAAAAGTTTGGTCCAGTTCGGTCCAAACATGACGAACATCACTCAAGGGGACGAACTTTTTCTTGATGACTCGCCAAACCTCGAATGAAGACAAGTTTGGTTTAGTTCGGTCCAAACATGACGAAAATCGCTCTAGGGGATGAACTTCTTCTTTCTGACTAGCCATACCTTGAATGGAGACAAGTTTGGTCCCGTTCTGTTCAAACACGACGAACGTCGCTCCAGGGGCCGAACTTTTTCTTTCTGAATCGCCAAACCTCGAATGAAGTCATGTTTGGTCCAGTTCGGTCCAAACATGACGAACATGCCTGAAGGGGAGGAACTTTTTCTTTCTGACTTGCCAAACCTCAAATGAAGACAAGTTTGGTCCAGTGTGGTCCAAACATGACGAACATCGCTCTAAGGGACGAACTTCTTATTTCTGACTCGCCATACCTCGAATGGAGACAAGTATGGTCCAGTTCGGTCCAAACATCACGAACATCGCTCTAGGGGACGAACTTGTTCTTTCTCACTAGCCATACCTTGAATGGAGACAAGTTTGGTCCAGTTTTGTCCAAACACGACGAACGTCGCTCCGAGGGACAAACTTTTTCTTTCTGACTCGCCAAACCTCGAATGAAGACAAGTTTGGTCCAGTTCGGTCCAAACATGACGAACATCGCTCAAGGGGACGAACTTCTTTTTTCTGACTAGCCAAACCTCGAATGGAGACAAGTTTGGTCCAGTTCGGTCCAAACACGACGAACGTTGCTCCGGGGGACGAACTTTTTCTTTCTGACTCGCCAAACCTCGAATGAAGACAAGTTTGGTCCAGTTCGGTCCAAACATGAGGAAAATCGCTCTAGGGGACGAACTTTTGCTTTCTTACTCGCCAAACCTCGAATGAAGACAAGTTTGGTCCAGTTCGATCAAAACACGACAAACATCGCTCTACGGGACGAACTTCTTCTTTCTAACTAGCCATACCTCGAATGGAGACAAGTTTGGTCATGTTCTGTCCAAACATGACGAACGTCGCTCCAAGGGACGAACTTTTTCTTTCTGACTCGCCAAACGTCGAATGAAGACAAGTTTGGTCCAGCTCGGTCGAAACATGACGAACATCGCTCTATTGGTCGAACTTCTTCTTTCGGACTGGCAAAACCTCGAATGGAGACATGTTTAGTCATGTTTTGTCCAAGCATGACGAACATCGCTCTAGGGGACGAACTTCTTCTTTCTGACTTGCGAAACCTCGAATGGAGACAAGTTTGGTCCAATTCCATTCAAGCATGACGAAGATCGCTCTAGGTGATGAACTTCTTCTTTCTGACTCGCGAAACCTCGAATGGGGACAAATTTGGTCCAGTTCTGTCCAAATATGACGAACAACGCGCTAGGGGACGAATGGAGACTAGTTTTGTCCAGTTCGGTCCCAACACGACGAACGTCGCTCTAGAGGGCTAACATTTTCTTTCTGACTTGCCAAACCTCGAATGAAGACAAGTTTGGTCTAGTTCGGTCCAATCATGACGAAAATCGCTCAAGGGGACGAACTTTTTCTTTCTGACTTACCAAACCTCAAATGAAGACAAGTTTGGTCCAGCGCGGTCAAACCATGACGAACATCGCTCTAGGAGACGAACTTCTTCTTTCTGACTCACCAAACCTTGAATGGAGACAAGTATGGTCCAGTTCGGTCCAAACATAACGAACATCGCTCTAGGGGACGAACTTGTTCTTTCTGACTAGCCATGCTTCGAATGGAGACAAGTTTGGTCCAGTTCTGTCCAAACACGACGAACGTCGCTCTAGGGGACGAACTTTTTCTTTCTGACTCACCAAACCTCGAATGAAAACAAGTTTGGTCCAGTTCGGTCCAAACATGACGAACATCGCAGAAGGTGACAAACTTTTTCTTCCTGACTCGCCAAACCTCGAATGAAGACAAGTTTGGTCAAGTTCGGTCCAAACATGACGAACACCACTCTTGGGGAAGAACTTCTTCTTTCTCACTCGCGAAACCTCGAATGGAGACAAGTTTGGTCCAGTTCGTCCAAACATGACAAACATCGCTCTACGGAACGAAATTCTTCTTTTTGACTCGTCGTACGTCGAATGGAGACAAGTTTGTTCCAGTTCGGTCTAAACATGACGAACATCGCTGTAAGGGACGAACTTCTTCTTTCTGACTAGCCATACCTCGAAATGAGACAAGTTTGGTCCAGTTCAGTCCAAACACGACGAACGTCGCTCCGGGGGATAAACTTTTTCTTTCTGCCTCGCCAAACCTTGAATGAAGACAAGTTTAGTCCAGTTCGGTCCAAACATGACGAACATCGCTCAAGGGGAACAACTTTTTCTTTCTGACTCGCCAAACCTCGAATGAAGACAAGTTTGGTCCAGCTCGGTCCAAACAAGACGAAGATCGCTCTAGGGGACGAACTTCTTCTTTCTGACTCGCGAAACCTCTAATGGAGACAAGTTTTGTCATGTTCTGTCCAAACATGATGAACATCGCTCTAGGGGACGAACTTCTTCTTTCTGACTCGCCATACCTCGAATGGAAACAAGTTTGGTCCAGTTTGGTCCAAACATGACGAACATCGATCCAGGGGACAAACTTCTTCTTTTTGACTCGTTAAACCACGAATGGAGACTAGTTTTGTCCAGTTTGGTCAAAAAGGACGAAGATCGCTCGAGGGGACGAACTTCTTGATATTGACTCGCCAAACCTCGAATCGAGACAAGTTGGTCCAGTTGAGTCCAAACATGACGAACATTGCTCTAGGGGACGAACTTCTTCTTCCTAACTTGCCATACCTTGAATGGAGACAAGTTTGGTCGAGTTCGGTCAAAACACGACGAACGTCGCTCCAAGGGACGAACTTTTTCTTTCTGAATCGCCATACCTCGAATGAAGACAAATTTGGTCAAGTTCAGTCCAAACATGATGAACATCGCTCGAGGGGACGAACTTTTTCTTTCTGACTCGCCAAACCTGGAATGAAGTCAAGTTTGGTCCAGCTCGGTTTGCATGACGAACATCGCTCTAAGGGACGAACTTCTTCTTTCTAACTCGCGAAACCTCGAATGGAGACAAGTTTGGTCATGTTCTGTCCAAACATGACGGACATCGCTCTAGGGGACGAACTTCTTCTTTCTGACTCTCGAAACCTCGAATGGAGACAAGTTTGGTCATGTTTGGTCCAAACACGACGAACATCACTCTAAGGGATAAACTTCGTCTTTCTGACTAGCCATACCTCTAATAGAGACAAGTTTCGTCCAATTCTGTCCAAACACGAGGAACGTCGCTCCGGGGGCGAACTCTTTCTTTCTGACTCTCCAAACGTCGAATGAATACAAATTTGGTCAAATTCAGTCCAAACATGACGAACATCGTTCTAAGGGACGAACTTCTTCTTTCTGACTAGCCATACCTCGGTTGGAGACAAGTTTGGTCCAATTTGGTCCAAACACGACGAACGGCGCTCCGGGGGACGAACTTTTTCTTTCTTACTCGCCAAACCTCGAATGAAGACAAGTTTGGTCTAGTTCGGTCCAAACATGACGAACATCGCTCAAGGGGACGAACTTCTTCTTTCTGACTCGCCATACCTCGAATAGAGACAAGTTTGGTCCATTTCGGTCCAAACATGATGAACATCGCTCGAGGGGATGAACTTCTTGTTTTTGACTTGCCAAACCTCGAATGGAGACAAGTTTGGTCCAATTCTGTCCAAAAATGACGAACATCGCTCTAGGGGACGAAGTTATTCTTTCTATTTCGCGAAACCTCGAATGGAGACAAGTTTGGTCCAGTTATGTCCAAACATGACGAACATCGCTCCAGGGGATGAACTTCTTCTTTCTGACTATCCAAACCACGAATGGAGACAAGTTTGATTCAGTTCGGTCCAAACATGATGAACATCGCTCGAGGGGACGAACTTCTTCTTTTTGACTCGCCAAACCACGAATGGAGAAAAGTTTTGTCCAGTTCAGTCCAAACGTGACGAACAGCGCTCGAGCGGACGAACTTCTTCTATTTGACTCTCCACACCTCGAATGGAGACAAGTTTGGTCCAGTTGAGTCCAAATATGACGAACATCGCTCTAGGGGACAACTTCTTCTTTCTGACTCGCGAAACCTCGAATGGAGACAAGTTTTGTCCAGTTCGATCCAAACATGACGAATATTGCTCTAGGGGATGAACTTTTTCTTTCTGACTCGTCAAACCTTGAATGAAGACACGTTTCGCCCAGTTCGGTCCAAACATGACGAACATCGATCGAGGGGATGAACTTCTTCTTTCTGACTCGCGAAACCTCGAATGGAGACAAGTTTGGTCATGTTCTGTCCGAACATGACGAACATCTCTCTAGGGGACGAAGTTCTTCTTTCTGACTAGCCATACCTCGAATGGAGAAAAGTTTGGTTCAATTCAGTCCAAACACGACGATTGCCGCTCCAGGGGACGAACTTTTTCTTTCTGACTTGCCAAACCACGAATGAAGACAAGTTTGGTCTAGATCGGTCCAAACATGACGAGCATCGCTCAAGGGGACGAACTTCTTCTTTCTGACTCGCCATACCTCGAATGGAGACAAGTTTCGTCCAATTCGATCCAAACATGACAAACAGCGCTCCACGGGATGAACTTCTTCTTTCTTACACGCCAAACCTCGAATGGAGACAAGTTTGGTCCAGTTCGGTCCAAACATGACGAACATCGCTCAAGGGAACGAACCTCTTGTTTTTGACTTGCCAAACCTCGAATGGAGACAAGTTTGGTCGAATTCTGTCCATAAATGACGAACATTGCTCTAGGGGACGAAGTTATTCTTTCTATTTCGCGAAACCTCGAATGGAGACAAGTTTGGTCCAGTTCTGTCTAAACATGACGAACATCGCTTCAGGGGATGAACTTCTTCTTTCTGACTATCCAAACCCCGAATGGAGACAAGTTTGATTCAGTTCGGTCCAAACATGTTGAACATCGCTCGAGGGGACGAACTTCTTCTTTTTGACTCTCCACACGTCGAATGGAGACAAGTTTGGTCCAGTTGAGTCCAAACATGACGAACATCGCTCTAGGGGACAACTTCTTCTTTCTTACTTGCGAAACCTCGAATGGAGACAAGTTTTGTCCAGTTCGATCCAAACATGACGAACATCGCTCTAGGGGATGAACTTTTTCTTTCTGACTCGTCAAACCTTGAATGAAGACACGTTTCGTCCAGTTCGGTCCAAACATGATGAACATCGATCGAGGGGACGAACTTCTTCTTTCTGACTCGCGAAACCTCAAATGGAGACAAGTTTGGTCATGTTCTGTCCGAACATGACGAACATCGATCTAGGGGACGAAGTTCTTCTTTCTGTCTAGCCATACCTCGAATGGACAAAAGTTTGGTTCAATTTGGTCCAAACACGACGATCGTCGCTCCAGGGGACGAACTTTTTCTTTCTGACTTGCCAAACCTCAAATGAAGGCAAGTTTGGTCTAGATCGGTCCAAACATGACGAACATCGCTCTAGAGGACGGACTTTTTCTTTCTGACTCGCCAAACCTCGAATGAAGACAAGTTTGGTCCATCTTTGTCCAAACATGTTGAACATCGCTCTAGGTTACGAACTTCTTCTTTTTGACTCCCAAAACCTCGAATGTAGACAAGTTTGGTCATGTTCTGTCCAAACATGACGAACATCGCTCTAGGGGACGAACTACTTATTTCTGACTCGCGAAACGTCGAATGGAGACAAGTTGTGTCCAATTCGATCCAAACATGACGAACATCGCTAAAGGGGACAAACTTCTTCTTTTTGACCCGCCAAACCTTGAATGGAGACAAGTTTGGTCCAATTCGCTCCAAACACGATGAACGTCGCTCCTGGGGACGAACTTTTTCTTTCTGACTCGCCAAACCTGGAATGAAGACAAGTTTGGTCCAGTTCGGTCCAAACATGACAAACATCGCTCAAGGGGACGAAGTTCTTCTTTCTGACTCGCCATACCTCGAATGGAGACAAGTTTGGTCGAGTTCGGTCCAAACATGACAAACATCACTTCAAGGGACGAACTTCTTCTTTCTGACTCGCTAAACCTCGAATGGACACAAGTTTTGTCAAGTTCGGTCCAAACATGTCGAACATCGCTCGAGGGGACGAACTTCTTCTTTTTCACTTGCCAACCTCAAATGGAGATAAGTTTGGTCCAATTCGGTCCAAACATGACGAACATCAGTCTTGGGGACGAAGTTATTCTTTCTACCTCGCGAACCCTCGAATGGAGACAAGTTTGCTCCAATTCTGTCCAAACATGACGAACATCGATCCACGGGATGAACTTCTTCTTTCTGACTATCCAAGCCTCAAATGGAGACAAGTTTGGTCCAGTTCGGTCCAAACATGACGAACATCGCTCTAGGGGACTAACTTCTTCTTTCTGACTCGCCCTACCTCAAATGGAGACAAGTTTGGTCCAATTCGGTCCAAACATGACGAACATCGCTCTAAGGGACGAACTTCTTCTTTCTGACTAGCTATACCTCGAATGGAGACAAGTTTGGTCCAGTTCTGTACAAACACGACGAACGTCGCTTCAGGGGACCAACTTTTTCTTTCGGACTGGGCAAACCTCGAATGAAGAACAGTTTGGTCCAATTCGGTGCAATTATGACGAACATCGCTCGAGGGGACGAACTTCTTCTTTTGGGCTCCCCAAACCTTGAATGGAGACAAGTTTGGTAAAGTTGAGTCCAAACATGACGAACATTGCTCGAGGGGAAGAATTTCTTCTTTTTGACTCACCAAACCTCGAATGGAGACAAGTTTTGTCTAGTTGAGTCCAAACATGACGACCATCGCTCTAGGGGACGAACTTCTTCTTTCTGACACGCAAAACCTCGAACGGAGACAAGTTTGGTCATGTTCAGTCCCAACATGACGAACATCGCTCTAGGGGACGAACTTCTTCTTTCTACCTCGCCATTTCTCGAATGGAGACAAGTTTGGTCCAGTTCGGTCCAAACATGACGAACATCGCTCGAGGAGACGAACTTCTTCTTTTTGACTCGCCAAACCTCTAATGGAGACAAGTGTGGTCCAATTCGGTCAAAACTCGATGAATGTAGCTCCGGGGGACGAACTTTTTCTTTCTGATTCGCCAAACCTCGATTGAAGTCAAGTTTGGTCCAGTTCGGTCCAAACATGACGAACATCGCTCGAGGGGACGAACTTCCTCTTTCTGACTTGCCAAACCTTGAATGGAGACAAGTTTGGTCGAATTTGGTCCAAAAATGAGGAACATCGCTCTAGGGGATGAAGTTATTCTTTTTACGTCGCGAAACTTCGAATGGAGACAAGTTTTGTCCAGTTCTATCCAAACATGACGAACATTGCTGTAGGGAACGAACTTCTTCTTTGTGACTCGCTATACCTCGAATGGAGACAAGTTTGGTTCAGTTCGGTCCAAACATGATTAACATCGCTCTAGGGGACGAACTTCTTCTTTCTGACTATCCAAACCTCAAATGGAGACAAGTTTGGTCCAGTTCAGTCCAAACATTATGAACATCGCTCTACGGGACGAACTTCTTCTTTCTGACTCGCGAAACCTCGAACGGAGACAAGTTTGGTCCAGTTCAGTCCAAACATTACGAACATCGCTCTACGGGACGAACTTCTTCTTTTTGACTCGCCAAACCTCGAATGGAGAAAAGTTTGGTCCAATTCGGTCCAAACACGACGAACGTCGCTCCACGGGACGACCTTTTTCTTTCTGACTCGCCAAACCTCGTATGAAGATGAGTTTGGTCCAGTTCGGTCCAAACATTATGAACATCGCTCAAGGGGACGAACTTCTTCTTTCTAACTTGCCATACCTCGAATGGAGACAAGTTTGGTCCAGTTCGGTCCAAACATGACAAACATCGCTCCAAGGGGACGAACTTCTTCTTTCTGACTCGCCAAACCTCGAATGGACACAAGTTTGGTCCAGCTCGGTCCAAACATGACGAACATCGCTCGAGCGGATGAACTTCTTCTTTTTGACTTGCCAAACCTCAAATCGAAACAATCTTGGTCCAATTCGGTCCAAACATGACGAACATCTCTGTAGGGGACGAAGTTATACTTTCTACCTCGCGAAACTCCGAATGGAGACAAGTTTGGTCATGTTTTGTCCAAACATGACGAACATCGCTCCAGGGGATGAACTTCTTCTTTCTGACTATCCAAGCCTCAAATGGAGACAAGTTTGGTCCAGTTCGGTCCAAACATGACGAACATTGCTCTAAGGGACGAACTTCTTCTTTCTGACTCACCATACCTCGAATGGAGACAAGGTTGGTCCAGTTTGATCGAAACACGACGAACATCGCTCCAGGGGACGAAGTTTTTCTTTCTGACTCGCCAAACCTCGAATGAAGACACGTTTGGTCCAGTTCAGTACATACATGAAGAACATCACTCGAGGGGACGAACTTCTTCTTTTGGACTGGCCAAACCTCGAATGGAGACAAGTTTGATCCAGTTGAGTCCAAACATGACGAACATCTGTCGAGGGGACGAACTTCTTCTTTTTGACTCGTCAAACCTCGAATGGAGACAAGTTTGGTCCAGTTGAGTGCAAACATGACGAACATCGCTCTAGGGGACGAAGTTCTTCTTTCTGACTAGCCATACCTCGAATGGAGAAAAGTTTGGTCCAGGTCGGTCCAAACACGACGAACGTCGCTCCTGGGGACGAACTTTTTCTTTCTAATCTGCCAAACCTTAAATGAAGACAAGTTTGGTCCAGTTCGGTCCAAACATGACGAACATCGTGAAGGAGTGAATATTAATAATGCGGAAGTAATTTTGGATCTTAAGCACGATAGTTTGATCAATTTTATGATACAAAAAACATGCTCAAAACTGGAAAATCAGAGAATATTTACACAAACCTTTGTAGCCCAAAATTCTCTTAATCCGTGGGCTTTCTTTGAACACAAACAAGTTGTGGACCTCCTCTAGAGTATTCCCTACTATCCTCAGGCCTTGGAACAGATTGTGGGATCGTTGATTGAGAGAAATATGGAGAAGAATGAGTAAAGGTTTAAAACCAAGAGCTAGAGAATTTTCTTCAAAAAACATTCTTCTTACCCATTGTGTTACTTCTCTATATATAGAAAACCACAAGCTTCTATTTTTACTTAGTGAAGAAGCCAACACATAGAAGATAAGCTTAAACAAGAAGCTTGTTCATTAAGTAATGAATTTGGTCCATATTTCATTTCCAAATGAATTTGAATTCTCTTTTAATTTTAATTCAAAATTAATATAAAATTAATTTTAAATTAAAATCAATTTATAATTAATTAAACAATTTAATTAATTTTAAATAAATATTTAATTTAATATCAAATATCAAATTAAATAATTGGACCAATCCCAATTTCTCAAAACGAACGTTCGAACATGAATCCCGATTCATGTTTTAAACCGAACCAATATTTAAATCATATTTAAATATTTCCAACTCTTCTTTATCATAGTTTAATTCATAATTAAGCTATGAAACGTTAAGTATATCACATATAATTAACTTTTTCTCCCAAATTCGAATTTGAACAATTCAAATTCTTTTCTCTCAAATTGTTACAAGGCTTAGTCTGAGCCAGACCTCGAATGGACTTTTTCTTTCTGACTTGCCAAACCTTGAATGAAGACAAGTATGGTCCAGTTCGGTCCAAACGTGACGAACATCGCCCAAGGGGACGAATTTTTTCTTTCTGACTTGCCAAACCTCGAATGAAGACAAGTTTGGTCCAACTCGGTCCAAACATGACGAACATCGCTCTAGGGGACGAACTTCATCTTTCTGACTCGCGAAACCTGGAATGGAGACAAGTTTGGTCATGTTCTGTCCAAACATGACGAACTTCGATCTAGGGGACGGACTTTTTCTTTCTAACTCTCCATACCTCGAATGGACACAAGTTTGGTTCAGTTCGGTCCAAACATGACGAACATCACTCGAGGGGACGAACTTCTTCTTTTTGACTCGCCAAACCTCAAATGGAGACAAGTTTGGTCCAATTCGGTCCAAACATGACGAACATCGCTCGAGGGGACGAATTTTTTCTTTTTGACTTGCCAAACCTCGAATGGAGACAAGTTTGGTCCAAGTCAGTCTAAAAATGACGAGCATCGCTCTAGGGGACGAAGTTATTCTTTCAACCTCGCGAAACCTCGAATGGAGACAAGTTTGGTACAGTTCTGTCCAAACATGACGAACATTGCTCCAGGGGATGACTTCTTCTTTCTGACTATCCAAACCTCAAATGGAGACAAGTTTGGTTCTGTTAAGTCCAAACATGACGAACATCCCTCTAAGGGACGAACTTCTTCTTTCTGAATAGCCCTACCTCGAATGGAGACAAGTTGGGTCCAGTTCAGTCCAAACACGAAAAATGTCACTTCAGGGGATGAACTTTTTCTTTCTGACTCGGCAAACCTCGAATGAAGACAAGTTTGGTCCAGTTCGGTCCAAACATGACGAACATCGCTTGAGGGGACGAACTTCTTCTTTTTGACTCGCCAAACCTCGAATGGAGACAAAATTTTTCCAATTCGGTCCAAACATGACGAACATTGCTCTAGGGGATGAAGTTATTCTTTCTACCTCGCGAAACCTCAAATGGAGACAAGTTTGGTCCAGTTCTATCCAAACATGACGAACATCGCTCAAGGGGACGAACTTCTTCTTTCTGACTCTCCATACCTCGAATGGACACAAGTTTGGTTCAGTTCGGTCCAAACATGACGAACATCACTCAAGGGGCCGAACTTCTTCTTTTTGACTCGCCAAACCTCAAATGGAGACAAGTTTGGTCCAATTCGGTCCAAACATGACGAACATCGCTCGAGGGGACGAATTTTTTCTTTTTGACTTGCCAAAGCTCGAATGGAGACAAGTTTGGTCCAAGTCAGTCTAAAAATGACGAGCATCGCTCTAGGGGACGAAGTTATTCTTTCAACCTCGCGAAACCTCGAATGGAGACAAGTTTGGTACAGTTCTGTCCAAACATGACGAACATTGCTCCAGGGGATGAACTTCTTCTTTCTGACTATCCAAACCTCAAATGGAGACAAGTTTGGTTCTGTTAAGTCCAAACATGACGAACATCCCTCTAAGGGACGAACTTCTTCTTTCTGAATAGCCCTACCTCGAATGGAGACAAGTTGGGTCCAGTTCAGTCCAAACACGAAAAATGTCGCTTCAGGGGATGAACTTTTTCTTTCTGACTCGGCAAACCTCGAATGAAGACAAGTTTGGTCCAGTTCGGTCCAAACATGACGAACATCGCTTGAGGGGACGAACTTCTTCTTTTTGACTCGCCAAACCTCGAATGGAGACAAAATTTTTCCAATTCGGTCCAAACATGACGAACATTGCTCTAGGGGATGAAGTTATTCTTTCTACCTCGCGAAACCTCAAATGGAGACAAGTTTGGTCCAGTTCTATCCAAACATGACGAACTTCGATCTAGGGGACGAACTTCTTCTTTCTGACTCTCCATACCTCGAATGGACACAAGTTTGGTTCAGTTCGGTCCAAACATGACGAACATCACTCAAGGGGCCGAACTTCTTCTTTTTGACTCGCCAAACCTCAAATGGAGACAAGTTTGGTCCAATTCGGTCCAAACATGACGAACATCGCTCGAGGGGACGAATTTTTTCTTTTTGACTTGCCAAAGCTCGAATGGAGACAAGTTTGGTCCAAGTCAGTCCAAAAATGATGAACATTGCTCTAGGGGACGAAGTTATTCTTTCTACCTCGCGAAACCTCGAATGGAGACAAGTTTGGTCCAGTTCTGTCCAAACATGACGAACATTGCTCCAGGGGATGAACTTCTTCTTTCTAACTATCCAAACCTCAAATGGAGACACGTTTGGTCCTGTTAAGTCCAAACATGACGAACATCCCTCTAAGGGACGAACTTCTTCTTTCTGAATAGCCCTACCTCTAATGGAGACAAGTTGGGTCCAGTTCGGTCCAAACACGACAAACGTCGCTTCAGGGGACGAACTTTTTCTTTCTGACTCGGCAAACCTCGAATGAAGGCAAGTTTGGTACAGTTCGGTCCAAACATGACGAACATCGCTCGCGGGGACGAACTTCTTCTTTTGGACTCGCCAAACTTGGAATGGAGACAATTTTGGTCTAGTTGAGTCCAAACATGACAAACATCGCTCGAGGGGACGAACTTCTTCTTTTTGACTCGCAAAACCTCGAATGAAGACAACTTTTGTCCAGGTTAGTCTAAACATGATGAACATCGCTCTAGGGGATGAACATCTTCTTTCTGACTCGCGAAACCTCGAATGGAGACAAGTTTGGTCATGTTCTTTCCGAACATGACGAACATCGCTCTAGGGGTTGAGGTTCTTCTTTCTGTCTTGCCATACCTCGAATGGAGAAAAGTTTGGTCCAAACACGACGAACGTCACTCCGGGGGACGAACTTTTTCTTTCTGACTCGCCAAACCTTGAATAAAGACAAGTTTGGTCCAGTTCGGTCCAAACATGACGAACATCGCTCAAGTGGACAAAGTTATTCTTTCTACCTCGCGAAAGCTCGAATGGAGACAAGTTTGGTCCAGTTCGATCCAAACATGACAAACATCGCTCCAGGGCACGAACTTCTTCTTTCTGACTCTCCAAACCTCGAATGGAGACAAGTTTGGTCCAATTCGTTCCAAACATGACTAACATCGCTCTAGTGGACGAAGTTATTCTTTCTACCTCGCGAAACCTCGAATGGAGACAAGTTTGGTACAGTTCGTTCCAAACATGACGAACATCGCTCTAGGGGACGAACTTCTTCTTTCTGACTCGCCATACCTCGAATGGAGACAAGTTTGGTCCAGGTCGGTCCAAACATGACTAACATCGCTCCGGGGGATGAACTTTTTCTTTCTGACTCGCTAAACCTCGAATGAGGACAAGTTTTGTTTAGCTCGGTCCAAACATGACGAACATGTCTCTAGGGGACGAACTTCTTTTTTCTGACTTGCGAAACGTCGAATGGAGACAAGTTTGGTCATGTTCTGTCCAAACATAACGAACATTTCTCTAGTGGACGAACTTCTTCTTTCTGACTCGCCAAACCTCGAATGAAGTCAAGTTTGGTCCAATTCGGTCCAAACTTGACGAACATCGCTGAAGGGGACGAACTTTTTATAAAGACTAGCCAAACCTCAAATGAAGACAAGTTTGGTCCAGTTGAGTCCAAACATGACGAACATCGCTCGAGGGGACGAACTTCTTCTTTTTTACTCGCCAAACCTCGAATGGAGACAACTTTTGTTCAGGTTAGTCTAAACATGTCGAACATCGCTCTAGGGGATGAACATCTTCTTTCTGACTCGCGAAACCTCGAATGGAGACAAGTTTGGTCATGTTCTTTCCGAACATGACGAACATCGCTCTAGGGGTTGAAGTTCTTCTTTCTGTCTCGCCATACCTCGAATGGAGAAAAGTTTGGTCCAAACACAACGAACGACACTCTGGGGGACGAACTTTTTCTTTCTGACTCGCCAAACCTTGAATGAAGACAAGTTTGGTCCAGTTCGGTCCAAACATGCTGAACATCGCTCAAGTGGACGAAGTTATTCTTTCCACCTCGCGAAAGCTCGAATGGAGATAAGTTTGGTCCAGTTCGATGCAAACATGACAAACATCGCTCCAGGGCATGAACTTCTTCTTTCTGACTCTCCAAACCTCGAATGGAGACAAGTTTGGTCCAATTCAGTCCAAACATGACGAACATCGCTCTAGTGGACGAAGTTATTCTTTCTACCTCACGAAACCTCGAATGGAGACAAGTTTGGTCCAGTTCGTTCCAAACATGACGAACATCGCTCTAGGGGACGAACTTCTTCTTTCTGACTCGTCATACCTCGAATGGAGACAAGTTTGGTCCAGTTCGGTCCAAACATGACGAACATCGAATGAAGAAAAGTTTTTCTTTCTGACTAGCCATACCTCGAGTGAACTTTTTCTTTCTGACTCACCATACCTCGAATGGAGACAAGTTTGGTCCAGTTCGGTCCAAACATGACGAACATCGCTCTAGTGGACAAAGTTATTCTTTCTACCTCGCGAAACCTCGAATGAAGACAAGTTTGGTCCAGCTCGGTCCAAACATGACGAACATCGCTCTAGGGGACGTAGTTATTCTTTCTACCTCGCGAAACCTCAAATGGAGAAAAGTTTGGTCCAGTTCGTTCCAAACATGACGAACATCGCTCTAGGGGACGAACTTCTTCTTTCTGACTCGCCATACCTCGAATGGAGACAAGTTTGGTCCACTTCGGTCCAAAGATGACGAACATCGAATGAAGACAAGTTTTTCTTTCTGACTAGCCAGACCTCGAATGAACTTTTTCTTTCTGACTTGCCAAACCTTGAATGAAGACAAGTATGGTCCAGTTCGGTCCAAACGTGACGAACATCGCCCAAGGGGACGAATTTTTTCTTTCTGACTTGCCAAACCTCGAATGAAGACAAGTTTGGTCCAACTCGGTCCAAACATGAAGAACATCGCTCTAGGGGACGAACTTCATCTTTCTGACTCGCAAAACCTGGAATGGAGACAAGTTTGGTCATGTTCTGTCCAAACATGACGAACTTCGATCTAGGGGACGGACTTCTTCTTTCTAACTCTCCATACCTCGAATGGACACAAGTTTGGTTCAGTTTGGTCCAAACATGACGAACATCACTCGAGGGGCCGAACTTCTTCTTTTTGACTCGCCAAACCTCAAATGGAGACAAGTTTGGTCCAATTCGGTCCAAACATGACGAACATCGCTCGAGGGGACGAATTTTTTCTTTTTGACTTGCCAAACCTCGAATGGAGACAAGTTTGGTCCAAGTCAGTCTAAAAATGACGAGCATCGCTCTAGGGGACGAAGTTATTCTTTCAACCTCGCGAAACCTCGAATGGAGACAAGTTTGGTACAGTTCTGTCCAAACATGACGAACATTGCTCCAGGGGATGAACTTCTTCTTTCTGACTATCCAAACCTCAAATGGAGACAAGTTTGGTTCTGTTAAGTCCAAACATGACGAACATCCCTCTAAGGGACGAACTTCTTCTTTCTGAATAGCCCTACCTCGAATGGAGACAAGTTGGGTCCAGTTCAGTCCAAACACGAAAAATGTCGCTTCAGGGGATGAACTTTTTCTTTCTGACTCGGCAAACCTCGAATGAAGACAAGTTTGGTCCAGTTCGGTCCAAACATGACGAACATCGCTTGAGGGGACGAACTTCTTCTTTTTGACTCGCCAAACCTCGAATGGAGACAAAATTTTTCCAATTCGGTCCAAACATGACGAACATTGCTCTAGGGGATGAAGTTATTCTTTCTACCTCGCGAAACCTCAAATGGAGACAAGTTTGGTCCAGTTCTATCCAAACATGACGAACATCGCTCAAGGGGATGAACTTCTTCTTTTTGACTAGCCAAACCTCGAATGGAGACAAGTTTGGTCCAGTTCAGTCCAAAGATGACGAACATCGCTCCTGGGGACGAACTTTTTCTTTCTGACTCGCCAAACCTCGAATGAAGACAAGTTTTGTCCAGCTCGGTCCAAACATGACGAACATCGCTCTAGGGGACGAACTTCTTCTTTCTGAATCGCCATACCTCGAATGTTGAGAAGTTTGGTCCAGGTCGGTCCAAACATGCCTAACATCGCTCCGGGGGATGAACTTTTTCTTTCTGACTCGCTAAACCTCGAATGAGGACAAGTTTGGTTTAGCTCGGTCCAAACATGACGAACATGGCTCTAGGGGACGAACTTCTTCTTTCTGACTTGCGAAACGTCGAATGGAGACAGGTTTGGTCATGTTCTGTCCAAACATAACAAACATCTCTCTAGGGGACGAACTTCTTCTTTCTGACTCGCCAAACCTCGAATGAAGTCAAGTTTGGTCCAATTCGGTCCAAACTTGACGAACATCGCTGAAGGGGACGAACTTTTTATAAAGACTAGCCAAACCTCAAATGAAGACAAGTTTGGTCCAGTTCGGTCCAAACATGATGAACATCGCTTGAGGGGACGAACTTCTTTTTTACTCGCCAAACCTCGAATGGAGACAAGTTTGGTCCAGTTCTATCCAAACCTGACGAACATCGCTCAAGGGGATGAACTTCTTCTTTCTGACTAGCCAAGCCTTGAATGGAGACAAGTTTGGTCCAGTTCGGTCCAAACATGACGAACATCGCTCTAGGGGACGAACTTCTTCTTTTTGACTAGCCATATCTCGAATGGAGACAAGTTTGGTCCAGTTCTGTCCAAGCACGACAAACGTCGCTCCGGGGGATGAACTTTTTCTTTCTGACTCGCCAAACGTCGAATGAAGACAAGTTTTGTCCAGTTTGATCCAAACATGATGAACATCGCTCAAGGGGACGAACTTTTTCTTTCTGACTTGCCAAACCTCGAATGAAGACAAGTTTCGTCCAGCTCGGTCGAAACATGACGAACATCACTCTAGGGGACGAACTTCTTCTTTCTGACTCGCAAAACTTCGAATGGAGACAATTTTGGTCATGTTCTGTCCAAACATAACGAACATCGCTCTAGGGGATGAACTTATTCTTTCTGACACGCCATACCTCGATTGGAGACACGTTTGGTCCATTTCGGTCCAAACATGATGAACATCGCTCGAGGGGACGAACTTCTTCTTTTGCACTCGCCAAACCTCGAAGTAATAAAATTTCTCAATTTTGACTTATCAGTAATAAAATTAAAAATTATGAGAGAAACTTACATAATATTGAAATATATATATAATTTAACATCATGCAAACAATTATCCATTCAATTTTAGTATATAAATCAAACAATTTGAAAAATGAACCCTATAAATCATTTCTAATGCTATGGTACTTTAGTGAGTTAGAACAAGTGTCGCCGTAGGGTAGGTCAAGTATTCCTTCACTAAACTGAGACAATCTCAACCAAGTATTATACCAGAATAACTTTTATTCCTATAATATTTAGTTACCATTAGTTTGGTCAATGACATCATTAACAACCTTAATAAGCCAAAATAAGCCATTTGTAAATGTGACCCATCATTTTAGATCCCGTAGTTTTATCCCAACAAGTGTCGTTGTAGGGTAGGTCAAGTATTGGAAACAAAACTACAATCCTATCATTCTCAGGAGTTCACCCTGATATTGACCCATGCAAACACCTTCCATAGGGGGACGGTCCAAAAGCCGCTATGAGGCCCCGCATGAATCTCATGATGTGAACCAATGATGGAGACCATAGGATATGTTGACACATTTCCTTCACCCACTTACTATTTTGAAATAGGGTTTTCTCTTACTTAGACAAATTAGGCTAATTTCATTTATCTAAGGTCCTCAATCTACCCTTCATAACCCTTATGTCGTTAGATTGATTTTAATATGAATTACTAAGTTTTTAAAAAAAAAAATAATAATAATCACATTATGAGCATGCTTAGTGAAATAAATAAAATTTGACTAATTCAACTCCTAGGTCGGTTCCCGGTTAGAGGTGTTCCCTTTCGGTCAGCTTAAATACCCCAGTCTAGACAGAACTTTCCATAGACAGAGTTCCCTTATAATCAATTTTTATTTCAAATTCATTAATCTTTAATTAACTATTAATTATTAGATTAATGAACATAAATATTTTTAATCCTATGAAAAAATAATTCACTTGGATAGTCTTAAAAATTCATCATTTTAAACCATTTAAAACAAATTAAAAGATAATTCTTGATATTTTATTCTAATTCTATTAGAAAAATAGAAGATAAATTAAATTCAAAACTTCAACTATGGATAATCTTGAAATTCTACCATTTTAAATCATTTAAAACTAAATTAAAAGATTATCCTAAATTCTAACAAATAAAGATATATTAAATTCAAATTTTATACTATTTAAAGCCTGAATTAGAAATATATTTATTTTAAAAAAATCCTAATCTCATTAGGATATATCCTAATCTTATTAGGAAAACATGGATTTCATTTATAAAAGAAAATATCATAATTTAATTTTCCAAATATAACAATTATATTCAAAGATATGGAAAATATAAATGTATTAAGAAAAAATCTCAATTCTATTAGGAAACATCCTAATCAAATTTTTCAATATAACAATTATATTAAAAAAAATTAATCTTAATTCTATTAGGAAACAACCTAATCAAAATTTTCAAATATAACAATTATATTCAAAAATAGATAAGATGCATGATCATGCTTAACCTATGGTGGGATTTTAAATTTAAATGACATACTTTATGCAACAATCAAACAATTTAAAACATACATCTCATGCATAATTAAATTAAAAATAGCAAAATTGACCAGCATATTTGGCATATCCTAAGAAATTGAAAACAATTTAAATTACAATAATTTAAATCCAAGACATATCTTGGTCTTCAATATCTTCCTTGTTTGAACCATTCCAAATTTAGGATTATAAATCATAAATTTTCAATTGCAGAAACTGACTTCAATTCACGTTTTTTTTTTCTTCTTTTTTTTTCTTCGAACGTTTTTTGCTGTTGACTTCTTCAGCCCATAAAATCGAAATTTTCAGCTATTGTAGTCATTCAAGTAAAATACATGAAATCCTAACATTTATGGGTTTTACAATGATCTAATCAAAGCAATAAATCTAATGCCAAATAGCCTAAATAATCAATTGCAAACCACAAATATATCAAATATATGATAAATTAAAATACCCACCATCACAAAACTTTAATTCTAATAAAAATCAAAGAGCCTCTAATACCAATTGAATGGAATAATCAAATTAAACCCACAGCGGAAGCATAGGAATCGTCTTTGATTTATTTAGAATTAAACTAAAATACAAGGGTTAAGCAATAAATACCTTCCAAATATGGAGATTCTTCTGGCGGATCTTTATCTCTTCCACAAAGTCTTCCTGGCTATGACTCGAACACAGGACCAAGGCTTGTGGGAGCCTCTTGAAAGAAAATCCCCAAGGGATTGGAGAGGAAGAGATCTAGAGATAATTCTCTAATTCTCTCTATTGAGGAGATGTGTGTTATTAAGAATGCACAATGGTTCACCCCTAGGGTCCTATTTATAGTGGTCTAGGGAAAATAATTAAATAATATATTTTAATATCTAATATATTAAAATATATTTATCTAACCAATTTGAATCTTATTCAAACCGTTTAAAATTCTCCTACGACATTTATTTACTAATTTGAATCCAATTCAAATTTAATAAATATCTTTTATTTAATGTATCTAATATACATTAATTATTTTAATATTTAATGTATCAAATACAATAAATATATTTTCCTCTTTTATATTTAATATATCTAATATATTACATATTAATTTGAACACTTCAAATTAAATATTAATTTGAAATGTTCAAATTTTAATATTTAATGTATCAAATACAATAAATATATTTTCCTC